>OX374637.1:57500-10057500 GCA_947347705.1 Nymphula nitidulata | reverse complement strand
TGAAAGCACTGCCCCAACTTAACCGAATCGTCGGTATTTGTAAAAATACTCGTTTCGGATGTTGAAATAGAATATTTCGACATCGTTGGGTGGACGTTAGCTCATAAACGCAAATACAAGATAGATTAGAAGAATTTCACAGGGATATCCCAAGTCCTGGGTGGCTCAGTGGTCAGAGCAGTCGCCCGGATTGCGAAAGGTCGCGGGTTCGATTCCTGCCTCAGGACGTGAAAAAAATTTTCTAGTTTTATTCTATTTTAATTACTAAGTGTGGTACATATTTACTTATACATAGATTGATAGCTTTCTGTTGTCTCGTTGGGTGCGATTATCATCTGTACATTTTCTTATTAAAAAATCTGAATTTGTCTTGACAAATACTGCCACCTCAAATATATACATGCTTGGATAGTAAAACATGTCATACGTGCCTATAAAATTTGAGGTTTGCCCTCGATTTCCCTGGGATCCCATCATCAGATCCTGACTTGGTGACAGTGGGACCACCTCAGGAGCATAATCTATCGAATTAAAAAAGAATTTTGAAAATCGACTCACAATTGACAGAGAAATCGATGAACATACTTACAAAAAAAAATACATAGAGTGGAACATAATAACCTCCTTCATTTTTTGAAGTCGGTTAAAAGTCGCCGGCGGCGCCGCCGGGTTTTAAACGGGCTGTGTGTGACGATATACGGGGCTAGTACCACAGATCTAGTACGTAACGCCCGCCTCTTTCTTACCGGGCGCCGCCCCAAACTAGTGACGTCGGCCGGTGGCTTGCTTACCGGGCGTTCTTTTAGTTTCACGCCGGTAGGTGTATGACGGGTAGTACATTTTGTATTGCATTCTTGCCTTCCTTGGTTCCATGGTTGTATGATCCTGTCTAGGTAGAACGCCGGCACCGGCAAGGTGTGACCGCGCTTAGGTTTGATGTGCTGTCGACTGTACATTTAGTTATATTAAAATAAATTATAATTAAGTTTGCGACGTGAAATTATCAGCCTTACTACGGTAGTACCTACCTGCGCAAATTCATTATTTTAATTTTATAAAGGGTGACATTGAGAGATTCGCCGCGTCTGATGGGAACCAGTTCCTGTAAGTAATGCTTCGATATAAATATAAGTGTCACGTTTTACACTAGGGAAATACCTAAGTCTACAATGTATCAGTAAAATCTTTTTCATCCAGAAATTATTGCGTTCCCAATGTCGGCCGCCCCTGCGGACAAAGAATAGGCGACAGCGGCAAAATGAGACTTACACGACAAAAGGGCAAAATTCTTCACACCTGTAAATGTTTCCGTAAGAGCGCGTGAAACTACCGGCGATCGCGCCAGCCATACGTTGGTATGCGGGCAAAAATTGTAGGTTATTTGAATAAGGCTATACCTACCTACTGCATTCTTTGTTTTCCTCGTAAATTTAATAAGTAATAAAAATTTCCGCAAGGAAAATAATGAAAATATACAAAACATTTCTTATTTAATATTTATTCTATTCAATCAGTACTTTTCGTTTCGTTTACCAAAAAATTCTGGTTGAACAGCAAAAATATTAAATCAACCAGCAAAAGGCTGGCAAATTCACAATTTACTAACCATGTAACTATTCTGCTTACCATGCTAATATTTTTTCTTCTTTACCTAATCTATCATGTCGAAATATAAGTTGTAATAACAAACCTTATCATTCTAAGATCTAAGATGAAAAACAGACATAAGTGCATATTTACTAACTGTATGATTCTGTAAAAATTTAAATTGAAATCATTTTCTTTGATTGATTTTAAGTTACATTGCACTTACCCCATAGACGGACTACCTAGCTGACACCGTTCATAAAAACCTTTTAAAGCTATAATATATACTTACCTAACCATAAAGATACCATTCATCCCACGTTTTTTATTGCCCTACGGTATCGGAGCCTTATGAAACTCCGGTACAACAGAGAATAGGTGCTTTTAAGGATTCAAGTTTTAGTATCATTCGAATTTAATAGACCACTTAAATCTTATGAAAAGTTTGACGTCATTAAAAGATTTAAATTAGGTGATTAGAATATTTTGACTCCCTTTTAAACTTGAAAAATTTACACATTTACAATTTTTCATGCAAAGTAAATGTAATATTGAATTGACGCATCATCATACTTATCATTACAGATCAAAGACGTCCACTGCTGTTCAAAAGCCTACCCTAAAGACTAATAAATTCATTGTATATATTATTATTTTTTATTAATTTACCTACGTATGTAATTCATAAAATTTATTTCACATTGCTAGCTCAGAAATATTCTCAAAATTGACTCACTATAACGCTTTTGTTACGAATCGAAATGTAGAAATTCTGTTGCCTAGCGTGTGCAGTGAATTGTCATGTACTTTTCCGCTGTCAAATTGTAACAATGATGCGTTATTCGCGTACGGATTTTCCAAGCCGTGAGGCTTTGAAATATGCAGACACGTAACGAAGTTACTCGCCAATCATAGTAAAGAGATGTTTGGCGTTGTCTAAATCTGTCACCTTAGAGGTGCTCTTCTATCTTGTTCTGAGTTTTCATAAATCAGGGCATAGATACTCTATGTCAAAGCTTTGAGAAGGAATATTCTTAGGTGTGGATGGCATATTAAAATTCTAATTATATTTTAGCGTTATTTTAATGCGCAAATAAACACTTGGAGGATAATTCGTTATAACCAATTCAGAGCAATTGGTGTCCTGAGTAAAAATGTTATAATTGAAAAAATATCTACAGTGTAAAACGTCCAACATGCCAACTAAAATAAATTCTTCTTTTGGCTTATTGGCGCTGTTCTTATGGATTCCGCCGTACCAAAGGCGAATTTATTGTTTGAAATAAGTTAAACATCCATAAGTTAATATGTAAATGTCCTTATCAAATTGAAGTAGGGTGAAAGAGAGGCAAATAACAGATTTTGAGAATCCCAACCCAAACGATACTATTATCTGCGTTAAAACATAAAATATACGCAGATCTCACCATTTGTATAATAATGGTTTGTTAAAACCATAAACGTTAAATTTACACTTCGCATATACTGAATGTAGTAGTAGGTACATTAGATGTTTACATAA
This sequence comes from Nymphula nitidulata, assembly GCA_947347705.1. Lineage (NCBI taxonomy): Eukaryota > Metazoa > Arthropoda > Insecta > Lepidoptera > Crambidae > Nymphula > Nymphula nitidulata. The sequence goes on along the minus strand of OX374637.1, from coordinate 10,054,391 downwards.
AGAGAGAGCGACAATATTTCCCTTAAATATTGTAGGCATGCAAATATGTTTATAATTTATACAACTGAATTAGATATCTTAAACATACCATAAATTAGTAATTAAAATAGAATAAAACTAGAAAAATTTCATTTTTTTGTAAAAATACTCGTTTCGGATGTTGAAATAGAATATTTCGACATTGTAGGGTGGACGTTAGCTCATAAACGCAAATACAAGATAGACTAGAAGAATTTCACAGGGATATCCCAAGTCCTGGGTGGCTTAGTGGTCAGAGCAGTCGCCCGGATAGCGAAAGGTCGCAGGTTCGATTCCTGCCTCAGGACGTGAAATTTTTCTAGTTTTATTCTATTTTAATTACTAAGTAATTTTTCAAACATTTATAATAATGTTAAAATCAAAAATTAAGAATACCATAAATTCCATTTGAAAGTCCAGAGATAAATAAAAACTTTAATTATTATTGTTTCTTATTATTGTCATTATTGTAATTCTTTTTTCGTCTAATGACTAATGAGTCATTTAAGTAAATATTCCTCAACTGAGTAAAAGCAGCGGTCAGAAATTCAGCGATTCAAGCAATTTTTAACCGACTTCAAAAAAGAAGGAGGTTATTTGTACCTACCACTGTATGTTTTTTTTTGTATGTTTAATAATATCATTAATGTAATTTAGTAATTGACAGGTTCAGAAACTACCAAAGGCATCCTGCCTTACCACCTTTAAAACCTGTCAAACATTGATTTGATCCCTTTCTGTTTGGATGAACCTGACTGAATAAATCAAGCAGCATGCTTCAGAGAGTGGGGAGAGTACTAAGAGATAGGTAGCTAATAAATTTCTAATAACTGACTTAGTTAAATCCATAAGACTTCATTGCTATTAATTTTGTGTAATTCCGCTAGAACGTAACAATATACTGAATCATATTATATAATCATATATACGAAGACTTAGGTTCCACGTACGCTGTTTTGAAATAAAAGCTAGATCTGTGTATAATAGAATCGTTATTGCTTTGTACATAAACATAACACTTTGAGTATTTACATAAAATTACCGCGGTGACTGAATATTTTGTAGCTTTGAAATGTATACATATCAAAGTACCTACTCGACTGTACGTATTCAAGCGTTAGCTAGCACTGCTAGCAAATTGATTATAAATAGTACCTAAGCGTTAAGTTCACAGCATAGATAACAAAAAATCCTCCTGCTCTAAATTCACTGAATCTCGTTTCGTCGATTACTCACGGCGAGTACTCAATACCTACAAAAATAGTGTGTTATCTGCTGTGAGGTAGAGGTTCTTTCTCAGTTTTATTGTTAGGTTTTGGGCAGATATATAAAAAAATCAACATTGCTCGAGGAGCTCGGTGGCGTAGTGTTTTGATTACGATTACGAAAACAAAGCAACTTTCGCCATGGTCGATGCTGGAATGGGTCTATAAAAATTCTTAAATCTTGAGCTACTCTGGGTTTCGGAAGGCACATTATGCCGTTGGTCCCGGTTATTAATGCAACCGCTTTGCCATTATTGGTCCACCGTGGTGGTGTTATGGCCCCTCCTCATATGTTTTTCCCATGTAGTCCTGTAACCTGCAGTAGGGCGTACAGTCAAAGGCCAAAAGTAAATTACCTATTCAATAGCTATATTGCGTGCACGATTATCTCTGTGTGGTAATGCTTAAAGCACACAATAGCATATCTACTAGAAAATAATGCATGTAGTCAACTGTCGATAGAGATAGCAACTATATCCGTTTCTTTTACGTTTTGAACTAATGCTGAAATTCGCTAGAAAGTTACATGATTTGGTAGCCGATCTAATTGATACGGGGATAACTTTACTGTGAGCCCGGGTAGTCTTGGTTCGAATCTAAGTTTGTTATTTTTTTTTACCGCGACCGTATAATAAACAGCTCATTTTGGTTTTGTAGTTAAAAAAAATAAACTTTAAAATTTTTATTGCTTAAATCATTGGAAATAATGTTGCTCACACACATCTTTCTCGCTTTCAAATTTTATAAAATAGCAATAAATTACTGCGCAATGTCGATGATCAGAAGAATTTTCAGTTTTTGTAATAAAAGTTGACTCTCATATTTCACAGATTTCCTCGCGCGAGGGGAGGACGAAATGTTTGTTCACTTCTTGCAATAAAACCTGTAAGATCGATGTCGCCTGAAGCTGTCTGGAGCAAAACTGATTAATATTGTAATGTCTGCGCTGAGCCAGGATAAAATATTTGTTCGTCTTACTAATACAGGAAAAAACGTGATCAAGATATTTTCTGATAAGATAAGGAAAATCAGTCAAAATAGCCTAACCAATCAACTGAAATCGGGCCTCCACCCTTTTATCTATAAACAAGGGCATACTAAGTAGATGGATACAATCGACAGCACGTAAGCATTTACCGCCACTTCAAAATGACACCTAATGGCTTGTGAGAGTTATGGATACCAAATTATCGTATGTGGTATGTTAGTATAAATGAAATTAAAAAAAAAATTGGACACAAATATTATGACCGAGGTTCATTATGGCAAATGAAATTATTGCAAATAATATTATCGAAAAGATAAAATACCAGTTTAAATACTTACTAAAGAGAGGTGTATGAATAGGAAATATAAAAAAGAGTAGGAGTCCTCAATTCGTATTGAAAACACCACTAAGTAAGTATGCCCAGTAGTTTTTGTGATAAATATAAACATAAAAATTTAATATAGGAATTTGACGAACCGAAAGAGTTTATTGGGAACCTACGTAATTTTAGTGTTTTCCACACCTATTTAGAGCGATCCACAAAGTTTTAAATACTGTCAAAACCTACCGACCATAGAAGATTGAAAATCTACTAATCTAATAGTTTATTTTAGTAATTATAATACTAATAATCACATAATCTTCGTACAATTTCAAATTACTCCCAGAAAGGTTTTAAAACTACGACGATGGTGTATTTTGCGAATGCAGAAGAAATTATCAACTCTCTCTCGTGATTTACACTGCCTCGTTCAAAATTACCCCTCGGTCAGAATTCCACACACTCAAAAACATCGTGAGATTTGACATAAGTATACATTGTACTGAAAAATCTACAGTAAATAATCGCTGATCATAAACTGCATTAAAAATACCCCAGCGCAAGACTCCGTGTGTCGAGTCGTAACAAAAGTTCCATCTGGTTATTATAGAACGCGGTGGCAAAAGCGCGGCCTGGCAACGTATAAAGTGTTCAGCGGCGCGATGAAAGAAGTTTGCGGCGCATTGTTCCTAGGTCGGTAATGCTCCAACAACTATAAAAACTCGATTGTTTAACTCGATCACATCCCGCCAAGTTTGTAGCTTAAGAGCCAGTTGGACGCCATATTGAGCTTAATGTGGCCTCAAATATTTCTATTGCGGGTGCGTGAAACTGTCCGTAGAATTCAAGAATTAATTTTTTTGTTGATTTCACTGTTTTTCAATACGGCTACATGCTCGCCATATTGCCGTATTGAATAACGGTAGTAAACAACATAGAAGTCAACTAAACTTCATCAAATTGCCATAGGCGCCATGATGAATATTGGTCTGTGTTGCAGTTTATTTCTATAAAAAATCTTGTTTTGTACTAGGCAACAAAACAAATGAAAAGTCAATGGACAATTGAACACTGTTCTGCATATTTTAACATATTTTTAACCGACTTCATAAAAGAAGGAGGTTATATGTTCCACTGTATGTATTTTTTTTTGTATATATGTTCACCGATTTCTCTGTCAATTGTGAACCGATTTTCAAATTTGTTTTTTTTATTCGATAGAGTATAATAGGATGGGGAAAAAGTTTCTTCGCATTTTTAAGAAAATTTAAAACATTTTTTAATATAGTTTATTTACATTTAACTAAAGTATGTAGGTACCATTTTGTTCGATAACTTTTTGCCATCTTGTAGGTAGGGACATGATCCCATTGCTATAGAAATTTTGGGACTTCTGATCAAAATACCGCGACAAGTGGTTTTGGCAGACCTCTCGTGATGTTAACCTGACACTGCCTAGAGAATTCTGAAAAGAGCGAAACAGGTGGAAATCTGAAGGTGCAAGGTCAGGACTATACGGCGGATGCATTAACACCTCGCAGCCAAACTCTCTTAATTTTTGCTGAGTGGCTAAAAATGTGTGAGGTCTAGCGTTATCATGATGAAAAACCACACTCCTTCTGTTGATTAATTCCGGCCGCTTTCTCTCAACTTCTTGCTTTAATCTCATCAGTTGTTCGCAGTAGAGTTCAGAATCGATGGTCCTGCCTGGTGGTAACAGTTCATAATGAATAATGCCCTTCCAATCCCACCACACACACAGCATCACCTTGTTGCGAGTCAACCCGGGTTTGGCCATAGTCTGTGAAACCTGACCAGCCTTTGACCACGACCTTTTTCGCAGGTTCTTGTCGTACGTGATCCACTTTTCATCACCAGTTATCAGTTTCTTCAAAAATGGTTCGGTTTCATTACGTCGTAATAAAGAATCACAAATGAGTACAAGGTTCATTAGGTTTCTTTCAGTGAGCTCGTGGGGTACCCAAATATCGAGCTTTCTTGTGTACCCATGTTTTTTAAATGCGCCAAAACTGTTTTGTGGTCAATTCTCAGTTCTTCAGCTACGTCATAACTACTGATATGCCTATCTTGCTCCAGTTTTTAAAAAATGGCATCAATTTTATCTGCAATAGCGACGTGTATCTTTGACATCAAAATAACCAGAGCGACGTGTATCTTTGACATCAAAATTTCCGGATTGAAAACGCTTAAACCAAATTTGTGCTACTCACACAGACCCTGCACTAGGTCCATAAACAACGCAATTTTTTTTCGCGGCTTGCTTTGCATTTTTACCTTTTTTGTAGTAAAATTTTAAAATGTATCGAATTTCTTTATTAGATTCACTCATCTTGACAGTACGAAAAACAAATGAAAAATACACATTTTCCTAATTTGAATTTGGAATTATCTTTTTTAAAATCTAAACTTTTAATGATACCAAAACCAGCCAGATACAAATAGTATAGCCAAAGAGATTTTATTATAAGTTCATACATACTATAATGCGAAAAGACTTTTTCTCCAACCTAATATATACTCCTGAGGTGGTCCCATAGTCACCAAGTCAGGATCTGATGATAGCATCTTATGCAGGGAAATCGAGGGCAACTCTCAAATTTTATAAGCACATATGACATGTTTTAGTTTTTTTCAAAGCTATTCAAGTATTTGCTTCTGTTAGTCATCTTCTCATGATGATGAGCTGATGGTGGAAGGTACAACTCCTTAGCGGTTAGGAGTTGGAAGATAATTCTTTCACTATGTATTTCAATCAGCCAAAGACTGAGAGACAGACAAGTCGATAGTGCTGACGGTCACCCATCTTGCTTTGACCTTAGAAAATCACTTAAAAATGTTTAAAAATTTTTTTTTACAAAAATAAAACCGACTTCAAAACACTAAAAAGGAAAAGATAATTAATTTTAGTACCCAGATACTGAAATTAATTATTAAACTTCCTATTAAACCTCCAAAAATGGATTTTTTGGAATTGGTCCGATGCTGTTTCCAGAGACAATAGAAAGTGAAGGACCAACTCCAAAAAATTCATATTTTTTGGTTTTATTTTTGTTAAAAAAAAATTTTTTCAGAATAGTGTCTATAGAGCTGACATTATTGGAACATTTCTTTTATAAGTTCCGAATTAAAGCTTGCAATTACGAATGACTGACTTCGATATTGTTTAAGAATCTTAAAAAAAAATCCATGGAGGGCCCGAGGAATACCTAATCTATGTTGTATCATATTTTTACATGTGACATTTAACATGTGTAAGATCAAGACAAAACACGTAGGTAATAAGTAGCTAGTCCGAGGTTCCACCAAGGAGTAAAGTTTTATTAATAAAGCCATTTAAGCTTAAAAGGGCCCCAAATTTAAGAAGCATTAGGCCGTTAGATAAAGCAGTCGATAATTTATACAAGCTTTTACTTTCACATACTCGGAGTCGGAGCCATGTAGGTATGTGAACGCCTATAATCAAAGATGAACGCCAGTAATCTCAAGCTGTAGGCTTACTTACCTACAAAGTTCTTGAAAATCTTATTAAGTTACTAGATCATTTGCATCATATTACACAGAGGCATTTACACTGACAAATTCTGAATGTCTTTAATGAAAAGGGTCGTTCAAATGTGATTATCGTTCCGCGTGCCGTACGTCGCATCGCCCATCGCGTCGTGTCGCGTCGTGTCGCGTCGTGTCGCCTCCGGGCGCGCCAGCGGCGAATTGCTGTGGCGGTGGTAAAGCGACGAACGCTCCATTCTGATTATAATTGTTACAAATTAAACCAGACAAGCTGACGTGCCTATGAAAAGCTGCGTAGCTTTTCAGGTACCTATTACGAAATTTTGTTTTGTGTTTAAAAATAGACTATTATACGCCTGAACGCATTTCCCTTACCCTATAAGTGACGGTTGGTTGACAAAGTTTTCGGTTTGTCGTCGACACAAGAAATGTTTACGTCGACTTTATTTATGTGGACGACCCAAAAATAAATGTCTGCCGAATGCTATATTGATAAATATTAAAAATCTTCCACCATTATTTATTAATTGAATATAAAATAATATAACTTTCCTATGTTTTGTGTGAAAGTAGTGTACATACAAATATGCAATATAGCTATAAAGCTTCCTACTCTACTCAACGAAATAATTAATATTATTATTTATGATAAGTATGTTACTGTTAAAGTCCGAAGTGTGGTTTAAGCTAGGATTTAACGTTCCTGTCATTTATAGGTATAATGGGAGGTTTGGTCATGTCAGTGTTGTGCTTTAGCTGGCTAATCATAAGAATTACCTTCAAGCTTTTTGTGTAAGATATTTAAAAGCTGCAGTTTTCTGTAAGAAGTTTCTTCACGTAATTGAATGAAAATAGCAACAACAGTTCGACAAAAATGGCATACCAATTTTATCCTTGATCAATCGTTTATTTTGCTTGTAAGCCATAACCTCAAAATGAATTTCAATATTATTTACTGCTAACATTTATTTTCCGTCGAACGGTACAAATCTTTCGAGTAGGAGAAAAATATGATTTTTATCAAGGGTTCACAGGGCTATTTCTAATTTAGGGACAAGACCCACCAATACGCGGGTCGAGGCCTGCGACGAAATGAAAATAATTTTTAATCATGGAGCTTAAATTAGTTCTCTTTGACGCATGCCTTCTCGCAACCACCGGTTCAAAGGGAAAACTGACAAAAAAATCTGTAACAATTACCCCAACAAAAAGAAAAGGAAACAGTATTTAAACAAAAGCAGTCTACCTTTGTGTGAGGTTGAGCGACTGAAAATAAAGTAAGGTATAAAGCAGGGAGTGGATTTCAGACTCGGTCCGCCGCCGCTTCAGTTTTGTTGCTTTTAATACCTACCTAAGGTAGACAGTTCGCTAACTAGTTCAGTAGCTGATTAAGGTCATTACATAATATATTATGTGTATCAAACTCATATACCTACTATATTAATTCGAAATGTTTTGCAACTTTTGAATACATCTTATTCATTTGATAATTTCATGACATTTTTATGAAATAATGCAGCCAATGTTATATTATTACATAGAAATGTAATAATATAACATTTGCTGCATTATTAAATACTGCCCATGTTTTATACGTATTGTCGTCACCACTCTGTATTAGGAACTGGCGTACAGAAATAACAGGGCTGGTATTTTTATACAAATTATGTTAGATGACGACTAGAAAGATTAAGTATTCATCTAATAACTACTAATATTTAGTATGCGAAAGTTGCCGCTGAACCGATGTACCAGATGAAGTTTGGGATGGAGAAAGATTACATGGGCGGTTGGGATGGAGAAAGATTACATGGGCGGCCACTAGTGTTCATATAAATGTAGGTACGAATTATAGTCAATTTAAATTTTCTTAATTTTTATTTTCCCATTATTATAAATGTTTAAAAAATATGTTTACTTATAAAAATATCTAGACTCGAAAAATCCCGGACTGTGAAAGGTGGCGGGTTCGATCCTCGCCTCAGGACGTGAAATTTTTTTACTTTAGATATTTATAGAAGTTATATTAAATTTACTATAAATAATAATAATACAATAAAAACCTAGCGCGACCCTAAGCTACCACCCGCTCCGTCTGAAGCGCAGTATTAAGACGGCCACAAACGAATTACTCAATCTACGCTAACTTTTTATTGTTTTCTTATCAAGATGAACTCCATCTTAATCCCCCACTGTGTGGTGTCACGCATGAAATCTCTCCCCGGCCGGATGTCCGTGGCACAGATCACTAATATAATGTCCGTGGGATGTTTTCTAACGTCCGCCCTGTGTTCACTCTTATTTATTGTTCTATTACTAGGACGAGGCGTTGTAAGCCAATGTGTTTTATAAATATCTAAGAATTTACGGATTATAAAAGTATTATTTACTAAAAAATAACTATCGTCTCTTAGTTGCCCGGTGGCAAAGAATATATACCTGCACGCAATGGAAAATCTAATCTATCTTCATTTTTATTTCTATGGACTGAGAAAAAAACTACGCAGATTCAAGTGAACCTAGCGAGTATATGCTGAAATTAGTACGTGAGTTTGTTTGTTTGTAAAGCCTTCAAATTTGGTATAGAAATAGTTTGAGACCCTGGAAAGAGCATAGGATACTTTTGGAGCGATAACCGACTTCCACGCGGGCGGAGCCGTGGGCGAAAGCTAGTAAATTTATAAATGACTCAAATAACGGCGACGTTGAGGTTTTTGCTTTCTACATTACGAGTGAAAAGAAAAAGTAAAATCACCATCAGTTTTACAAAAGGCCATAATTTTAACATCATTTTAAGAGAGACCCGGGCCTTACCACTAGAATTTTAAACCTGGGTAAGCACCTCCACGTTACAGAAGATCGCAGCTAAACAACACTACTTGTAGTTTTGACTTCCTGCAGGGAGTAAGATCGCCGGAGCGCTTGAGAAAGTGAATGTCAGGAGCAGGGGCCCTTGTCTTCTATGCTGTCTGTAAACGCTGTCTCTCGAACTAGTCGTCCCTTATCGCAAAAATCTAAAACAGATCTTTTTTTCTTTTAATTTTATTTTAATGTCCTTCTTTGAGAAAATAAATATTCCCTAGAAAAACAATGGTCTTAAAAGTAATATCCTGATTCCTATTTTTTTAACAGACAATTAAGTACAATAATGACTACATAAGTCATTACCAAATTGTAATTTATTAACAAATACGACCGTATTTGTACACTTGTTTTTACATAGCATCCATAAAATCGTTAGAGACAAATAGCGTACATCGACTAAAAGTTTTCTAGACAACTATTCTTTATTATTCACTTAAATCGGGCAGTCACTGTAAGTGCTGAACATTTCTCAACTGTAATCGCAAATTGTGATTCATTTATATGAAATGCTTTATACTACATCTCAAGGAACTTAGAGAGATATGCGGGCCACTCGCCATCTCTGATAAACAATCTCTTGACTCAACAGTTTTCTACAATAGAATAGAGAGAAGAGAACAATGATAATTTCTGTACCCAAAAGAAATAAACAAACATAAGAAAATATTTTGTTGATAAATTTAATCCTGGTAAAGTAAAAAGCTGAATGTCTTTTGAACCGCTTTAAAATAAGGAGGTCATTAATTCCACCCGTATGTATGTAATATTGTCAGAATTGTACAGTTATTGTATACTTATGGGAGCCAATTTCATGAGTGTATGTATGAATGTTTGTATGTTTATCCACGCATATCTCAAAAACTATACGTCGGATTGCCAAAATATTTTTTCTGTTGGACTTGACATAGTCCAGCTTAGGGAATTGGCAAGTTTCATCAAAATCGGTCTAGTAGTTTTTAAGATAGAGTTAAGTGTGTATCAGTCACTAACAAAGCATGTCGTTGGCGTAACAGTAGAATTCTAAAACATGTGTTTATGCATGGTTTTGGGGAGGCCTATGCCCAGCAGTGGGCGTCTCTCGGCTGATTTGATAAAGGGAGTTGTTCTGCGTCAGCACCACATATTAATCTTTTATGTATGTACGACAGTCTGCACAGCGCCATCATACTCTTAGATTTATTATGATAAAATAGAATTTCACCACTTTGGATTGCATCGCAATCTGTCATCATACATTTGCTGCTAGAATCCCTGAAGATGATTTGAAATATATTAAACCCTCAATAGAATCCCATTAAAAGCATTTGAATAAGAATTATGTTCGGGAAGGTGTTCCAGAATTGTAGACGGGTTTTAAAGTGCTTTATCCATCAAAAGCCCGCTGGCGAGCTCACACGTAATAGAAAGCCTATTGTATCTGATATGAAAGTTGCAGATTAACTCATTTTGCAGATTATTTTTTTACCTGTGTATATTTTGTGATAATCCTGAAAGTCAGTTTCTGAAGGAGGTCATCACCAGCCTATATACGTCCCACTGCTGGGCACAGGCCTTCCTACATGGAAGAAAAACATGAGGAGTTTGGGCCATAACACCACCACGCTAGCCCAATGCGGGTTGGTGGGTTAAAGCGGTTGCAGCAACAACCAGGACGGAGGAGCTCGAGATAACAGATTGACCCATCCCAGGATCGACCATGGCGAAAGTTGCTTTCTTTTTCGTATCGAAACTAGAGCGCTCAAACCAATTCGCCACCGAGCTCCTCCTGAAGGAGGTATCTGTATATTTACATAATTTAATTTTACCATTGTAATACTTGGATGTTATTTAAAAAATATCTAGACGGAAAAAAGTCATGTCCTGGCCGCGACATTTCACAATCCACACAGTGGCTGCGCTACCGAGAGCTTGGGATTACTCTATTTCTTGCAATCTTCATTTTTCTATTCACGAATCCTTGTTTACTATGACGTCTACCTTCTCAATGATTATATTAATTTTCGAAATGATTATATTAATTTATTTTAAATTAAGAAAATAATAAAAACTAACGCGTTAGTTTACCGAATCGTCGGTCTTTTAAAATTACTCGTTCTGGTAATGAAATATTTAATTGGAAAAGGTCGCGGGCTTGGTTTCCGCTTCAGGACATGAAGTTTGTCTAGTTTAGATATTTTATATAATTATAAAAACAGTGCCTACCTCTGCACAGTTTCACATTTTTCTTACCAATGATCTTTGAATATGGATTTGTCCGACTATTGAACTATGATTTTACAAAATGTACTCCATAAAACATTTATATTTATTTAAAAATGTAATAAGTTTGGCATACACTCGTGTGTCCCATCTGGTGGAACAACCAAAGATTTAGGCGGATGTGTAATAACGATATTACATTTGTAGCGGGAATTCAATAACATATGTGTAATATTGTATTGTGTAGCGATCACTTGTTTGGTTGAAGTTCGTTACCTAATATTTTCATATGAAACTAGACCTCTATATCTATACTATGCTCTACATCTCATAAATTTCTAAATAAGTAATTTGATATTGAATTTATGACTTAAGTCTTCTTTATTATAACGGTCTAGAAAATCTCTCGAAGTCTTCAATCATTAAAGGCCTCTAGAATAAGGCGAGGCGGCTCCGGTAGCGATCCATTGTGAGACCCCTTCAGACTAGGACTATCGAGTCACTGATAGATGCGCGCCACTTGGGTGTCTAGCTTACAGCTCTTTGTTGAGTGTGACCTACTTTATAGCATTTCAGAAGTAATACCTGGAGCACTTTTGAAAGGAATTCAAGTTTGTAAGCACGGTAGTAGAATGGATTTCAGGGCAATCGAATGCTTGATTACAGAAGTCTGAAATATTATCAGAACTCAGGTTTAAAATAGTTTTTTAGAAATATTTTTAGTTGCATGCAATTAACGTTGTAACGTTAAAACTGATAAACAGAAGACGACATTAGAGTGTCGTCTCCTAACTATACTGTCTAATACTAACTACTGTCGTCTCGAAACTATTCTATATATAAAAAAATCTGGAGACCATATACCAACATACCTTTAACAATTCTTAGTGTGCCTTCAAGATTCACAAAGTATATCTTAGCGTTGTCATGGTTTTCATCATAATCAGCAGCTTACACACGTCTCACTGCTGGGCGCAGGCCTTCCTACATGAGAAAAACACATCCATAGTCTAGAACACACATAACTTTACCCTGTAGTTTTTCCAGTTCTAAATTTACTCTTTTTACGGGAACATAAGGTACATATCATGTCAACATTTCAATTTATAGATAAAGGCAATTAATGCCCGCACAACGCACGTTTCGTATAAACCTTTTTCATTCGGGAGAAAGGTTTATTGGTACGAAACGTGCGTTGTGCGGGTACGCGTGTGCTGTGACTTCAGTAAACAAGATAGCGTTCACTGTAAACGATTTTTCATGTTCATGAATATATGTATATGAGTATGAATGATGCTTGACATGAGATCGTACCCATATATCACGTGGTAATATAATAATTCTGTAATTAATTGCTGCACATACTGTGAGAACAGTCATTGTCGAAAACTTTACGGTAATTTCATTGTGGATGTAAAATGTGGGAAGATTTATAAGAGTGCTGAAGATCCATTTAGAAGTTTTAACGATAGTAATAATTTCATATTTTTACACTCGCACCTCTTGTCTCAATTAAGCATATTTATGAGGCTGATGAGTTTACGTCACAAATACAAGTAATACTTAGTAAAGATAATGATAATAAGGTAAAAACCCATATTACAGCGTTATTTCAATGACATAAAACATAAGATTAAAAATAATAAATAATAATAATATAATATTCATACACTTACACCTATTATCTAGCCCAAAGTAAGCATCATTAAGAGCTTGTGTTATGGATAACGGATAACTATTGATAGTAATATGTATATAAATATTAGAAATATACTAAATAAACATATAAACATCCATGACTCGTGAGCAAATGCTCGTATTCATCATACAAACATTTGCTCCTACCGGGATTCGAACCCGGGACCTCTTGATCGAGCAGCCCGTATAGCAAGGGGTACAGACCACTCGACCAGCCGGTCGCCAAAATACAACTCCAAAATACTACCTCCGTAACAGTAGTTTTACCTTAATGTGAATATAAATGTTAGAACTAACACTAAATAAACATACAATCCGCTCATGTTTTGAATGGGCTCCCTGTAGAGGTTTTCTCAAACGGGTACAGCATGGGATTCTTCTAAAAACCGACTTCAAAACACTAAAAAGGAAAAATAATCAAATTTCAGTACCTAACTACTAACCTCCTATTATGGATTTTTTTTTATGGAGTTGATTTATGGAGTTGGTGCTTCACTTTCTATTGTCTCTGGAAACAGCTTAGCGCCAACTCCAAAAAATACATTTAAGGAGGTTAGTAGTTAGGTACTGAAATTCGATTATTTTTTCCTTTTTAGTGTTTTGAAGTCGGTTTTATTATTGTTAAAAAAATCACATTTTAAGTGATTTCCAAGGTCAAATGTAAATGGGTGACCGTCAGCACTATCGGCTTGTCTGTCTTTCAGTCTTTGGTTGAAATATATAATATTGTTTCATATTGTCGTATTGTACCACTGATAAAGTATTGTCTAACTCCACACTCCGTTACGGTTACTGTTACCTTCCATCATCAGTTCACCCGAATAACCCGATAGAATACAACTATTCGTTAATTATCTTCCAACTCTTAACCGTTAAGGAGTTGTACCTTCCATCACCAGATCCCATCATCAGATCCTGACTTGGTGACAATGGGACCACCTCAGGAGTATACTTTATCGAATAAAAAAAGAATTTTGAAAATGGGTGCACAATTGACAGAGAAATCGTTGAACATACATACAGAAAAGAAATACGTACTGTGGAACATAGAACCTCCTCCTTTTTTTGAAGCCGCTAAAAAAGAGTCGGGTCATACAGGGTCGGCAAAGCGCTAGAGATACCTCTGGTGTTACAAGCGTCCATAGGCTACGGTAGCCACTTACCATCAGGTGGGCCGTATGCTTGATTGCCACCTTAGTGGTATTAAAAAAATCTTGAAATGTGGATGAATGTTCGAACTCATCATACAAACATCTGCTCCTGCCGGTATTCAAACCCATATTACCTCATGGTGACTACTCCTACCTTGGCGTCTACCGAGGGGTAGTCACCAAGAGACCGGCCGGTTTTCGAAATCTTAGTAATGTTTTTTTTTACTATTATACATGACAAGCTGACGGCCCACCTGATGGTAAGCGGTTACCGCCGCCCATAGACACCTGCAATAGCAAGGGGAAATTACTTGATATTGCAGGTGCGTTGTCATCCTGAGGCCTAAGATGAAATGAAGTCCATGCCCAGTAATTACACTGGCTACCTTTCCCTTCAATCCGAAACACAGGGAACAGTTTCACGGCTGACATAATAAATATTAAAAAAATATTTTTAATACTTAATGAAGCTCCCGGAAACTGGCATTTTGTGAACAAAGAACGAGAAATTTTATTTAAAACTTGGATTAAGCATTCATTAACTAGTACTTGGCACGATTCTGAACATCTAAAGTTGTGCGTCGCCTTGCTGGCGGCGTTTCAGTACAACTAAGAGAAAATGTATGGTACTAACGCTCTCATAGTCTACTGTGGTCGTTCAAACAGACATTAGACTGCGCTTAGGAGCTGTGTCCGAGACTAAAAAGTTTTGGACGATATGCTTCTTGTGTTTAAGGACTGTAGTTGAAGTTTTACGTTTCCCTGAAACATTAATAACGCGTGAGCGTTATAGTTACTATTAAACCGCAGGAAAACTTGCGAGCGGCGCCTTTGCTCAGAAACAACGGAAAAAATATGTTCCACTGTTCAAATGTGTATTTCTGCCTATGTAGATATACCAACAAAAGTTACTTACTGCTAAATATGAGTTCGATGGCACGTTCAATGTCGTTAGGGATGTACTTTATAATAAGGAGGCTGATAGATACAAGATAAAAAAAAATATTTTTAAAAAATCGGTCTATTCGTTTCTGCGCTGTGATGCCACAGACAGACACACAGATACAACACAGACAGACACGTCAAACTTACAACTCTCCTCTTTTTTCGTCGAGGATTAAAAACAATGTTGTGATGCTCTTAATAAAAGAAAGATATTGAAGTTATACCCTAACATTAGTAGTGGAATAAGTCATGAAATCAAGAATTGCAATAGATTTTTATGGCCAGACTAAAATGTAATAAACTGAGTCTTTTCTTACTAGGAAAAAATATATCAGTAATAAAATTTCCATTGTAACTTTTATTTCTTGGTTTGCTATAGAACACTGATAATGTTCTTTATTCTATCGCTGTATTCGTACTACTGCAATTTATTTTTATTCGATAGTTTTTCTTTTCAGTTTTCCCGCTAATCGGGGTCGAGTTTTTGTACTGAGCACTGCGATTTGTACAATGACAAAGGTAGAAGGGACCCCTGATCTGTACTATAGGTACTGTAGACTGTAGCATCAATGAATAGCCATCTTGAGTTTGAGATCTTTTCTGAAAAAATACCAATATTGGCCGCTGCACATGGTCATCTCTCGCTGACGCAAAGCTATTATTACCTTGACTATAGATAATGGTATTATGAGCAAATAAAAAGTGTCATTTATCACACTCTGCATTTTAAATAATTAAGGAAGGATGTCTGAATTATGCGCAGTACTCGGTAAGCCTTAGTGATCAACTTGGCATAAATACTTAGGTAATTTTATCCACATACCGGAGTTTCTTCTCTTGACATTTACATTTATTCATTATTATTATTGGAAAAAAACACATATAGTGTCAGTATATGATCGAATACATATCGCAAATTACTATTAAATTCGTGATGATATGATATAATATAATACTTATACGGAATGAAAACAAAAGCAGATTTATTTAATTTATTAATAAATCACAACAACATTTCATTGAACAAAGTGATGTATTTGAATACAATAATTGACTATATATCTACAGCATGGATGTGCATCGAATATAACTGGTCTGGAACTCTGGATAAGCTATCTAGTTGATTGCCTATGCATACAATACGAGCTGACGTGATACAAATAAAATGTTTTAGCTTATCCAGAACATATATTTGTATATAAAGTATGATGACTCGATTTTCTACTATGGATACAGGCAAAATAACAATAGGATTAACAGAGAAGCAAATTTGATATTTTTATTATTTATGATAACAAAAATCGTGAGATTAATTTGTTACAAAAACGTGCTGCTTAATATATATTTTTCATTTGATGTGATCCAATTTAGTCTTTAATCGAAAGCACCAGGGTAAAGGGTATGTAAATGTATCTAAATAGAATAATAAGATTCAATGTTTGCCCAGGAAGTGATATAGAGACTAAGAATAGTTAAAATTAACGTTTGGGCAACTGTACTATGTACAACGGTTACTGCTATACTAAAATCCTTAATTAAAAATTTCAATCTCGTAAGTGGAGCCTCTTTTGTGTTAAAGATACTCTTTCTCCCCATACGTATCTACACGTAGGTACTTCTTTTTAACGTGAACTTGAACGCTGTCTCCGTCGCTTCTAAATAAAATGGTTTGTCTGTATTTACAACACTACGTTTGGCACGTAGTTACACTATCACAAATTTACGTTAAATTGTGACAGAACAAAATTTACTAGCACTAAAAAACATTTGAATTGAAGCCAAATCTTATTGTATGTAAAATATATCTAAAATTTATCCATTAGAAACAATTATTCTATAAAATAAAATGAAAACTATCGAACTGGAATTACACATGTACTTATTTGATCCCAATAGGTAATCACTACGTTTAATGTAAATTCTCTGGAAACTCTTGGTAGGTAAAACCTATTTAATTAATTTTATTATATTATAAACTTCCTTACAATTAGGTTAATTTTTGAAAAACAATATAAGTATCTAAATTATATTTTTACGCTATGAAGTAAATGAGAATAGGTGTTGCTACTAAGAAGTTGGCAAATACAAGGGAGGCTTTATTCACATGAGCTGGGAGGAATGAACTAGGAGCCGCTGGGTCTGAGGCGGGCTGTCTTTGTGTCTTGGTTTCCTCGTAGGCGCCGCTGCCTTCGCTGTCGTCCTCGTCATCGTCGGAAGGCGCCGTAGCCTCTTGCTTAAGAGCTTCTGCGTGAGGCATGACAGCTCCGATTGCATGTGATAAAGCACGTCCAATAACTGTTTTCGATGCCAAAGTTGTGAGCACTGAGATATTTTGCATTGATGTTTGGGTAGTTTGTACGGTTGGAACAGTTATTTGCTTAAATAAATTATCTCCAGTAACATTAGCGAATTTGAAAAAGACTTCCACGTAGTCTGACGAATTAGAGGTAGAGTTAGTTGACACGAAATTGATTAATTGTTTCTTGATTTCTGCGGTAAACGGTACGTTACACAAGTCCTCCACACACACGCAAGTAAACTGGAAACCGAAATCCGTTGTATGAGTCAAGGAGCAGACAGTATTCGTAGCCACAGCACAATCAAGCGACGAGGTAAAATCTGTAAAGAAACAGAGTATTTTAAGTTGTTACAAATATACGTTTATCTATACAGGTTCAAAGAGGAATGTTCTTGAAAACAAAGACAGCTAGCAGAGTGCTTGATCATAAACATCTGTTGAAAAACAAATTGAAATCGCTATAAAACATCAGCTGTTACTTAGTAATGCCTGAGCCCCTGTACTGTGCCGCGGGCGGCCAGCGGAACAGCCGTTTCTTCGGAACTCTCTGGTCAGCGGCTCAACGCAGTCCACCTGGCACTGGTAAGACGGAAGCCAACACTGACCGCATCCATTGCTGCAAAGCTCTGGTTGTACACTGACTGATCCCGGATTGCGACCACAAGTGTTCACTTAGCGCCATGCGCGGTGGTCACTAACCGGACGGAGTACTCTGAAGAGCTTTTCTCCCTTCTCCCACCTTCCCCCTTCTTACTTAGGAGCCCGCGTGCCAGTCTTCAGAGTCGCGCACAAAGAAATTTACTAATTCATTCCTTTCTTTGTCGTACCTACTTCCAGAACTTGGAATTCTTGACCGGCACATGTGTTCCCTCTTTCCTATAACATGGGTTCCATCTAAAGAGCCTACTCGAACTGTTTGTAAAAAACCGAAAGAAACAGATGGAACATTGTTTATTCTGCAATTTTTTTTTATTTTTATTTTTTTCAAAAATTGAGTTTAGGACCGCCAGCAATGCCTCTAGCCTTCTTTTACGAGAACTTACTTACATCTGTATATCATAATAAATATTGGCAATAAATTTTATGTAAGTACCAGTAAATTGGCAATAAAAAAATGAACAAACTTCTGTAATATATAAATTGATTTCGTATTCTAAAAGGCCAGTTTCGATTCATTCGTGGAAAATCTGAATTGGATTGAAGCCGTAAATTAATTCGCAGTAGTAAGTTTCACAGTCTCTTAAAATGTTTAAGAGTAGTTTTATAAAGTTTTGCAATAGGGATGCTGACAAATTCTGGAAAACTGTCTTATGTCGTGTAAAAGTACCTAATATGTTTTAAAAATCATATATATTAAATTCTCCGAAAAATTTAGATCTCGGGATGAACTTGGATGAAACCAAAATTCCGTTCAATGAACATGTGATTCCGGAACCAGTTATGGTGCAAGGCGATCACCTCGATTGTTCAGGAGTATATTTATCT
The DNA here is from genome assembly GCA_947347705.1 of Nymphula nitidulata. NCBI lineage: Eukaryota > Metazoa > Arthropoda > Insecta > Lepidoptera > Crambidae > Nymphula > Nymphula nitidulata. Next base: position 10,035,628 of record OX374637.1, on the reverse strand, counting down.
CGGACGATTTCTAAAGCTGAGTAAAAATAATGTTGAGGTGGAGAGCAATAGAAGGATTCGTCGGGTTGGGCAGCATTCGGCAAACTACGTCAAGTTTTCTCATCGCCTATCTCATAAAGACAAAAGTCTTTAATCAGTGCGTCCTTCACGTCATGACATATGGTTCTGAGACATGGACACTCATGTTGCAGCTGTTACACAAGCATAGAGTCGCTCAGCGATCTACGGAGAGAGCCATGCTCGGAATTTCTCTGAAGGATCGAATTCGTAATGAAGTAATCCGACAGAGAACTAAAGTCATCGACATAGCCCACCGAATTAGTAAGCTGAAGTGGCAGTAGGCCAACCATGTTATCCGCAGAACTGACGACCCTTGGAGTTCAGCAGTGGACTGTTGTAGCCTGATGATGATGATGAAATTCCGTTTCAAATTTCGCTCCAAAACGTCTATACATGTCACTTGACCGCTGTGACGTCACCTGTTACCAAGCACTGATGGGTTGCTATGGTGATTCATATGATTTTCCTTTTGACAGCGTATGATGGCTAACAACAAGTGACGTCATAATCTGAGATTGAGGTCGTTGTCACGTGACCTAAGTGTAATTTAATTCATCATCATCATCATCACGCCTATAATGTCCACTGCTGAACAAAGGCCTCCTCCTTCGCTTTCCAAATAAAACGGTTCTCCAAATAAACGTGGGCAGGGCCCACTGCCACTACAATTTGCTAATCCAATGAGCTATGTCAATGACTTTGGTTCTCTTACGGATGTCCTGATTTCTAAATTATAATTTTAATTAATTTAGTATTCTAATTAGTAATTTAATTGCATTTTGTTATTTAATATTTTTCTTATTCCGTAATAAGAGAATAAACTATTGGGTTTTTATTTATTTCTATTTAAAAAAACTACTACTACGCGTCACAATTATATTTAAATTTTAATACAGTCAACATCCCTACTGACAGACAGAGCTACTTATCTACTAAAGCTACCAATGAAACTAAATTGCCATGATAGCCAGCCCAGAATGAACTAATTTCGTAAATTTCGGACTTTTTGCCTTTCGTCATTTATCTAATAAGCATTATGTTTTTCCTGCTTTTATTTTAACATTAGGTATAAGGTACTTATACAGTTGGCGATGACAATACGACATAAAAATAAAACATGGAATATATTAGTTCATATAAATGTTTTGCAACTTTCAAATACATCATAATAATTTGATAATTTTATGAAATTTCTAAAAAAATAATGCAGCCAATGTTATAATTATATCATAAAAAATTTCTATGAACTAATATAGCTCATGTTTTAATGTACTGTCGTATTATCGTCACCACCCTGTATGTATAATTCATTTCCGTTTTGCCCGTAGGCGTCCTTGCCTTTTTTGGTTAAAAATATAGGTACTAACTGGGGGCGACGGCGGAGGTGGCGCAGAGGGGTCGGTCGCTAGGGCAGGTCACCGACGACAGCGAAGCCACATCACAGGCTGTCTCGTTGTGGACACAGGAGAAGCAACGATGCGGCACTGAGTCTATATGGAGACAAAACAAAAGATAGTATAAATCAAAAAGTTCCATTTTCAAAAAGATTCATTCAAATTACATTTTCGTATATTAATCCTTTAATGCCCAGACGGCAACTTAAGTTGACATGACAATTAAAATTGAATTGTGTCTGGTTTATCGGGCTTCAAAGTGTTGTATCGTATATTTGCAAAATTTTCCGAGGATCGTTTTGTAGCAATTACGATGAAAAGAATTAAATAGATTTACAATGAAAAATGTACATTGTCCTACCTAGCCTCGGTGATCCAATGGTCATGCCTACTGGCAGATCTTTCCCGCCCTAGGCGAAGATTTTTCTATAGGTTTATTAAGACATTCATATTGGTAAGCTCAAAAATATGCAATATAATGAGTATGTAATGTGCACTTTAACCAGGTATATTCTTTTCATTGGGATAAAGCATGGTTATCTCATTGAAAATATTTTGGTTCGTGATTGCAATGAGTTCGAATATATATTGATGCGTGCATAGTTGCGATGCATATATGATTGTATACTAACATTTTCATGTTGTTACTGCGGAAAACCTGTGTACGGTTTAGTTGGACATAGCATAACTAAACACTATCATCGCTTTTCGGCCGATAGTCGAAGCAATTTAAATACAAATGTGTATAGTCATGCAATTCGAGTTTCGCTAGGAAAAATGATTTTCCGTTATGTACAAAAGCTATCTACTAAATTGTTAAACAAAGCGTTATGCAAATTCTCTGTCTAATTTCAGACTGGGATAAGAAGTTAGACAGGCCGATCTAATCCGTTTGAATCGGCAAACGGGTAGTCGTGTACACCCACCAGCCCGACCTGAGCCTATTTGGAGAATAACTGTTTAGAACTCGACAGCAAAATCGATTACGTCCACTTTGAAATTCACAAAAGAAACTTAACTATTTCTGTCGAAGTTTCTAGTAGCAAAAGCTCATTTAGGCTACTTGATAACTTTATACTAATTAAAGCACTTAATCATAATGGCCTTAGAGAAATTAGAGGGAAAATTAACATTCTTTGTCAGCTCCAAAAGCATGATTAACAATTTTAATATTATAACAGATTGCTCCCATACGAATAAAAGAATTTCCACGCGAAGTAATTCGAGCAACACTTATTTTGCTAGTAAAAGAGCAATGTGTTATTCATTGGTACTATGTATTAAGAAATTCAAAGGATTTTAGAAGAAGCTCAGGAGAGAGAGAAGTCACCCGGATTGTGAAAGGTTGCGGGTGCAGTTCCCGCCTCAGAAAATGACTTTTGTAGTCGAAATATAGTATATTATTTTTAAAATATCTTTGATACATTGTCGATTTTCACTAATGAGTCTTTTATCATATTATGCGCTACTGTTTCGTCTTTATAATCACAAGGTACTAAAAGGGTAGCATCATCTGCGAAAAGTATAAGTTTAGATTCAAAATATATAAAATATTATGTATGGTGTTTGGTACATGGTTTAAGAAGCGGGTACCTACCTACCCATGTTCACATAGTAATAAATGCTGAGGTGTTATCAAAAATTCTAAACTGTAGAATAATTTTTAAATTTCTTTGTACTTCGGTCAGGAAAACAAAATGTATGGGAAATTAATTGTACAATTATGAATTTTTGTAAGCACCTAGAATTATAAGACTATATGTAGGTGCCCGCTTTTAATGCTGTGTACCAAACACCTGTAAGTATATTTTTTAGTTATCTGGCATCCTTAAATCAAATGCTCTTGATGTTGCTTACTTTTAGATAATAGGTGTGAGTGTATGAATATTATTATTATTTAAATCATGTGAAGCGTCAGATTCCAGACATAATTGATTTTCCAATTGTCTTAAGCCTCCAGAGATATAACGCTGCTTGAAAGATTAAGGCGGTTAAAGATTAATTACTCGAAGGAGGATACAGCAAACATAAACGTATTATGATATTACTTACATAATTACTTAGGGTCGCAATATAACTAAGGATTTGAACCCTAGGTTTGACACATCACAATAAACAAGCTTTATTCGAGAACTGCGGTGTAAACCCTTGCCAAACTTTCAAAACGGGACTTGCTGACTCTAGAATCAGAATCAGAATCAGAATCAGAATCAGAATCATTTATTGCATAACTGTAACAATTGTTCCTTAGTAGCTAGATCTTATTGCATACATGTAGTCATAACAGTTACCCATATCGGGCATGCAATTTAGGTATAACATTTAATAATCATTAAACCAACTAACTTATTTAAGCTAACTCAATTTTAATAAAAAATAAAATAAAAATATCAATATTGCATGTCATTACACTATATTATCAAATAAAATTAACAAAATTACTATCAAAATAAGTATAAAAATATTACGATCATGTCATTAAATAATTGTCAAAATATTCATTTGTGTTATAAAATGCCTTACAAATGAGCCATTTTTTCAAAGCTTTATTAAATTTATGGTCTGGGAGGTCTTTCAAAGCCACGGGTAGATTATTGTAAATTCGTATAGCAGACACATAAGTACTCTTTTCCAATATCCTGGAAGAAATTCTCGGTAAATACAAGTCATCATATCGTCTCATTGGGGCCTTCCTTGTCTTATATTCTGACATTCTTTGAAACAGTGAGGTGTGATTCCTCACAAATTTACAAATTTCAAGAATATAGATACTGGTCAATGTTAAAATTTGTTTTTCTCTAAATGTATCCCTGAGAGTTTCATCATTACACTTACTGAAAATTATTCTCAAACAACGTTTTTGCAATATAAATGTACTCGTAACATTCACTGAATTGCCCCAAAATATTATGCCGTAGGTTAATATTGAGTAAATGTTCGCATAGTATGCATTTAAAGCTACCTCTACCGAAGACACATCAATTAACACTGATAAGGCATAGCAGTGACTTACAATTTTTTTATTAATTTTTTCTAAATGCAATTTTCAATTGAGATGAGAATCTAACGTCAGTCCTAAGAATTCTGTGTAGTCAATTTCATTAATTTTTGTATTGTCTAATGTTATGTTAAGATTAAGCGGTTCTCTTTTATAGTTTTTCAGCTGTAATATACTCGTTTTTTGTGTGTTAACTTTTAAATTTAGTGAACTAAGCCAGCACGTCAATTTTTGTAATGTATGTAGAATATACTTACTTAGCTTTAGTACTTATATGTTTAAGCAGATTCTGGTGTTTATAGACTTTTCGATCATGTTGCTCCTTAACTATTTTCGCTATCTCGTACTTAATATAGTGTTTGTCTATTCTATTAGTTTAGTATGAAGTATTTCTTTCAATTTTAACCTTACTTAACCTCACGTCCCTTAACAGCAGGAGCTCACACACAACAGAAAATGTATTGTGTCTGATACGTCTGTGCTGTCTTAATCCGTGAAAGATTAATATTTAAAAATAAATGGCGCAATACTAACAATAATAACTAACTACTTAGATACTATGTGGTTAATGCTCTCTTATTATTAGGATGTACCAAATCCAGGCCATAAAAACCCTGCATGTTTTATTTACCACATTCACTTCTCCATTTTTAGTGCATAAAATAAATCCAAAATAAAAAATGTTTATTAACTGTAAACTATGTGTTGCCAGCAACACTGACACTTGGTGCTGAAGGACTGTATACTTACATCTTTTTAAGTTAGTATTATGTTCCCCTTTTGCTTTCCATGTTCTCTTTGATTCAATCAATGGGAAACTCCGTATAAAAGCATAAAGTTTTATTTAATATTCGTTTATGTTAAATGAATATTTAAAAAATGCTCAATCATTTTTATATTACCGATATTTCATTGTAATTAAAACTTCAAACATAACTCGACCTAGTTATTTTCGTTCACAAACAATGCTATGAATTTTAATATTCTGTTTATCTTATCTTTCGCTATCTAAGCACTGTACCTATTTATACTGTCGCTATTGTGGATTGTGGACCCGAAAACACAAGGATTACCACAATAAAACCTAATAGCATATTACTATTCCACGCGTTTGTTTCCATTTCATTTGTAAAATTTGAAGTAAATATTATTTGTATTTATTAGAATTAGAACATTCTGGCCGTTACGTACTTAGATTCCATAAAAGGGCAGACTTTTAGCAGATTTAACAACTTTGTAAAGTTCTAGATTTTTTTTTATTTTATACAAAGCACGACAAATGACTCAACACCACCTGATGTGAAGCGGTAAGAAGAGTCCATAGGCGACGACAGCTAGTGCAGTTCAGACACTGCTCTAGCCGCCTCCACCTTGCCGGCCCGAAAGGTGCTTTTTCACGCCTCTTTTGAAGGAACCCATGTTATAGGACACATGAATTCCAAGTTCTGGAAGTTCGACAAAGAAAAGAGCTACTAAATTTCTTTGTACGTGATGTTGAGGTGGAGACAGTGAATTGATGACTGCGAAGACCGACACGCGTGCTCCTGAGTAGGAAGGGGGAAGGTGGGATAAGGTCAAATAGCTCCTCAGAACACTCTCCGTGATATAGCCGATAGAAGGCGCTAAGCGAAGCAATGTCTCGACGCAATTGCAGAGGCTCAAGGTTGTTGGTGACCTCTACATCGCCAACGATACGGACAGCACGACGCTGCAATATGTCCAGGGTATCGAGAAGGTACTTGGCGGAGCCATCCCACAAGTGCGAGCAATATTCCACGCAAGACCGGACCTGAGTTTTATAGAGCAGGCATAATTGGTCAGGCGTGAAAAATCGACGCACCTTGTTCAGGACACCGAGCTTCCGTGAGGCTGTTTTGATCACGGTTTCGATGTAGTTCCTGGAATTCAGATCAATCTGCGTCGTTATTCAACTGGTTTGGACCGATTCATAAGTTTTAATATCGTTATATCTGTCGTTTGTTTGTGAAATATGGACCTACCAGCAACTAGCTAATTACACATAAGTAATAATATTGTAAATGGTTCTAAACGATGATATTTTAATGAATCAACGAGAGAGAAATCGCAATCTATAAAAAAATCTCAATAACACGCCTACTGACACATAATTCGTATCATCATCATCATGTCAGCCAAAAGACGCTCTACGTCTACGCTCACTGCATGAATAAGGCAGTAAAAATAGCATATATATATATATATATATATCACAATATATCCACAATTTCGCAGCATAGACGACTTAATTTTGACGACCGGCTGGTCGAGCAGTCTGTAACCCTTGCTTCACAGGCTACTCGGTCAAGAGGTCCCGGGTTCGAATCCCGGTAGGAGCAAATGTTTGTATGAGTACGAGCATTTGTTTACGAGTCATTTATTTATGTCAAAATACTTGCAAATTTACAGTTAACATCAAAGCACCAGCAAGTTTATTTTAAATACAATGTTATATGTAGGTATAACCAAGTCTACATAGTTTATGCGAAATTGAAAATTGTCATAAAGTGTACATTAAAACACAATATAATAATAAAATTGTCAAAGTAAAATCATGTTTAAAGTCATAATTATAAGTAAGTCGTCATATAAATTGAATTATTATTAGATAATTAAATATTTAACATTAATTTCCATTATATTCATAAAACAAAAAAAGGTGTGAAATATTTATTAAATTGAGTTGAACAACATGGCTAACGTGTCACACCCAAACACTCATAACACTTGTGATTGTGACATAACTCTGTCAGACTGTCGGCAAATAGATTTAGATTTTCTAGATCATCGTGCTGAGCGAGTATATCGCCTATAAGAGTCAAATCTCGTGTCGAGGGTGCATTCACGTAGTCATGGATGTTTATTGTTTATTTAGTATATTTGTAGTATTTATATACATATTATTATCATTATTTCTCCGTTGTCTAGTATCAATAACACAAGCTCTTAATGATGCTTACTTTGTGCTTTGGGCTAGATAATAGGTGTGAGTGTATGAATATTATTATTATTAAAAAACCTAACTACCTAATCGATAAAAAAAATACGGGACCAAATGGCAACTAGAATAGTGGCTATTAGGTCCCATTGTTTTTTTCGAATAAAAAAAGAATCACATAAATCGGATCAGAACTCTCGGCGTAATCGAACATACCTACATAGAAAAAAAAAACATACGAATCGAATTTAGAGAACCTACTGGTTTTTGAGGTCGGTTAAAAACAGTTTTAAGATAAAAAAGACATTTGCTTAAAAATATACAAATATTTCCCTTTAATCCCTTCTTTTTAACAAATACGAAGAAAGCGAAACGGATCTCTTAGAAATGGGATGTCGTTTGTTATCTATTCCATGTAAAGTGTAATAAAAACCGTTCTGACGCGGCGTGAAGCTCATAAGCTTAACCTTCCATATCTCTCCCGGGTAACCCTTTAAAAGGGATCTATCAAAGTGTCAAGTTGTACAAAAAAACGTTAAGTTAAGAGGCGTGAATTACTTTAAACAGACACATTGAAAACAAATAATACAAAAATAACGTAGACTTGAACAAAAAAAGTTAAATACTTTTAAGAAATTAAACACCACGACAGATTCACACTAACTGATAATTTTGTGTAAACTTATTTAATTTTTGTTGTTCAAGGCACCCTAAAATAGAGAGTCATAGATGGTCATTTTATGTGTAAACGAAATAAATACTGCCTGTTAAGATATTTCAACTTTGTTTCACGGTCTCGACCTTCTTTCTATAATCTGTACCCCTAGCACGAACATTTTAAAAATTCATTTTTACATGGAAGAAACACATGAGGAGTTTGGGCCATCATAACACCACCACGCTGGCCAAATGTGGGTCGGAGGGTTAAAGCGGTTGTAGTAACAACCGGGACCGTCGGGTGTACCTACGTATAATGTAACATCTAATTAAACGCGAGTTAAATCCGGTAAATTGGTTTCATTTCGAATATTATTCATACTAATGTAACTGTTGGTAATATTATTAGCAATAGGCTGACGCTGACGGTATGTTTCAGCTGCAAGGGCGGGGCTCCTGTGAAGCCGCATCAAATCCCGCCTATTAGAATTATATTGTTCGGCATTGTAACAACACCAACAAAGGAATCATATTGCCTCACAATACGTTAGACTGTTGTAAGACTTCTGCATTGAGAAATTTAAGAAAGTTTATAATCAACAAAGGAAATGTCTGGAATAAAATTTGTAAGGTATCACACTTTTTATTTCTGGATACAATAAAGCCATAAAATAATAATATACATAAACATATTATTATGTAATAATAATATTAAAGAAGAGCTTGGTGGTACAGTGGTTGGAGCGCTCTGGTTGCGAATACCGAAACAAAGCAACTTTGTCGATCCCGGGGTGGGTATATTAAAATTTGTTGCACTTCGACCCTTCGGGATCTTTTGTGCCCGTTAATATTTGTTATATCGAGATCATTTGTGCTTCGGAAGTCCCGGTTGTTACTGTAACCGCTTTGCACCCGCTTTTAACCCACATACTTCTCATGTGTTTCTCCCATTTAGCAAGGACTGTGTCCAGCAGTGGGACGTATATAGGCTGGTGATATTTAATATTAAATCCCTAATATGTAGTCAGGTACAAAATTACTTTTTTATTTATTTAAAGCTAAAGAGTAAATAGTAACTATACCTATACTTATAACACATAGTAAGTATACCCACAAGCTCCTAATGATGCTAAATTAATTAAGGAAACAAGGACAGGTGGCAGTGCTGGTCACACTAAACACGACTTGCTAAAAAACAAATTTGAAATTGCGAAATAAAATCAGCTGTTCCATACAAAAAAGCAGCTGTCTTTTTTCGCGATTTCAAATTTAATTTCTAGCCTTCGTATTCGAGAGCGTCCCCCTAACACCCTGTATGTTAGCTTATAAATAAAAAAAAACACTTTCATAACTATGTAAGTACACTTGTACAGATTTTATTCTGAAAAGTGATATTTCTTATAAATATCGAAGCTTGATCGATTAGATTTGTACACCTTCCAACCAACTCACGTTCAGCTGCAACAGCCGATTTTGTGTTGCTGTCAAATAACTTACTTAGTTTAACATGTTCATTCTCAAGGTCAAACGGTTACACTTGATGTGCTGTCGACTGTACAATGAGGTAAAATAAAAGTAAAAATGAAAAGCAACAATTTGGTAAAGAATTACTCTTACTACATCTTAATAAATTACAGTTACGTGTGAAAGATGTACACTCTGAAGGCTTTAAAATATGTACCTATAAGTATGTCGCAGCCATACCGTATATCACGCCGTATTACAAAATGGCGAGGATTGAAAAACTTCGCCTGTATCTAACGCTATCTCAAGTTCAGACGGATTTCAATACGGCTGAAATAAAGTACGCCATACTGGTTGAGCACTTTGCTTTCATCTAAGCGTAAGTACGGTGACGCTCACATAAAAAAGAGTGCTGCGTCGATACGCCCCGCTGTGTAAGTTAAAAGAAATTAAAAGTGACAACGTTGAGAACATATGTGAATGAGATTATATAAAGAAGGCTGTTTGATTGGTAGGTAGGTTCATGTGTTATAATAACCACTCAAAACCGAAATCGTTGGTCGCCGCTTTGTAGAACGTATCGCCAGTACAATCCGGCTGAACTTGAGTTAGCTGCCTTTTTCGTTTTCGACCCCCTCTCCCCCCATAATAAGAAAAAATAAGAATAGGCCGACCCCCTCCCCCCTGTTTAATATTTATTACGTAAGAATCTAAAGGAAAAAATTAATACACATTTGGTTTGTTTTAATGTTTATTTTTCAAAGTAACAATTTTTAGAAATGTTTATTCTTCACTCGCGCGGTTGCCCGCGCTTTTCAAAGTATAATTTTAACTTTGCGCATTTTTGTGATCTTACATACGTAAGCACTATCGAGACGGGCGCTCCCACCCCCTTGTAAGAAAAAATAAGACATCGTCGACCCCCCTCCCCCCTAAATCGACGTAATAAATGAATGGCCCCTAACGTCGACCTTTTTCAATTTTGTAATACGGCGTATCACTACATAGTATAAAACAAAGTCGCTATCCGCCGTCTGTCTGTCCCTATGTATGCTTAGATCTTTAAAACTACGCAACGGATTTTGATGCGGTTTTTTTAATAGATAGAGTGATTCTTAAGGAAGGTTTATATGTATAATACATGTTTGTAGTAGGTATATTTACATAAGCATTGCACCCGTGCAAAGCCGGGGCGGGTCGCTAGTTTTATTATATGGCTGCGACATATACATGGACTCTATTGCAGCAGCAATAAGGTGTTTTTTACATTACCCCAAATTTAAGAACAATTTTTCAAACGTGACTGAACCTACCTAGTAAGGTAAAGTGCGTGTGTACATCAAAGCTAGTAGACTAATCGCCGCTTTCTTACCAACTAATAAAGTTTAACTAGCAAAGCTCTTTATATCTAAACTAGAAAAATTTCACGTCCTCAGGCGGGGATCGAACCCGCAACCTTTCGCAATCCGGGCGACTGCTCTAACCATCTGAGCTACACAGGACTTGGGATATCCCTGGGAATTTTTTCTAGTCTATCTGTATTTGCGTTATGAGCTAAAGTCCACCCTAAAATGTCGAAATGTTCTATTTCAACATTGTAGGGTGTTTCTATGTGTGTTTTTGTTATTTCGAAATGGTCTTTATATTTATTTGTATAGTCAGCTTAAGAGATATATACAATAGAGGCCACTAATTATAGTGTAAACAATTGAATTGACACAAAACCGAAATTAATTTTATACGTGACCTATGATTATCGGGTTATTGTCATACGGGATTATTACCATCATTATACGCGACTACAACGCATGGTGCTTCGTCTGAATTTTGGGGATTGTAAACAAACGTACATGGTAATAATCCTGTTCATGATAATAATCCATTTATTTGTAAATTAATATGTTTCACATACGTCGGAAATATATTACTGAGTAGCAACAGTCATTAAGAATAATTATTTCGCCATCAGTGACAGATATAAAGACGGAATAATCAATTACGCGTTTAGGCTCGTAAACATAATGGAGCTTAGCTACTTTATTAGGTCCTTGAATTGAGCACTTCTATTAAGTAGGTACCTATATAATATTATTGTTCAAAGATATCTATATATTTACTTAATATTAGTCCTCTTAATATGTTTTCTCTTAAAATAATAAGCACCGTAAGCCAAAGCAAGAAATTAAAATACCAAAAACAGACATAATTATGTACCTATGTACTCAAGCATAAATTAAGTGTACATTAAATAAATAGGTACATCATCATCATCATCATCATCACCAGCTTATATGGTCTTGACAACTACATAGACAATTTTTTTTAAATACATATGGCGTTTGTCGACTTTAAATGCTGAAAATGTATTGCGGTTACAATAATTTTTCTTAGAATATTTACAAGATACAACCGTCTAAAAATTATATACCTTCTTGATTTTTGATTTTAACATTATTATAAATGTTTGAAAAATTACTTAGTAATTAAAATATAATAAAACTAGAAAAATTTCACGGACGTGAAATTTTTCTAGTTTTATTATATTTTAATTATTATATACCTTTCTCAATGCACCGAATCTCGTGGTTCTATACCAAATGGTTGGTTATTAATAGTACGAATTTGTATTTGATTTTTGTACGTATTGTAAATGGGTATTTTTGTTGTTTTTGTTTTTTATTTTTAGAATTAATTACGCACACCTATACACTCACACCTATTATCTACCCCAAAGTAAGCATCATTTAGAGCTTGTCTTATGGATGATATGTTATGTATTGAATCTTGTTTGTTTCGTGCGTGTAATTTCCCCTCGCGTGCCTTCCGTGTCAGTGCGGGACGAGTCGTGTTGCTGTCTGGACATTCAATCAAATTGAAACGAAAACTTTCGCCGTCGTGATAACTGTCAAATCGTATGAAAATGGCAGCAATACCTTAATGAAAAGCAGCATAGCAGTCATAGCATCCAAATGCTCAGCATTTTTTTATGTTGGTGTTACGATCTGCACCACTTTTTATATATGGATTTCAGAGGTGAACACCGCGATCATCGTTTTCGTTTCGATTCGATTGATACTTACACTAGTAACTTTCTTGCGATTTTTACGGGGCCGTTCAATACCAATGAACGAACTATTTTGAAGTGTACGTGTAGTCAGGTTATCATGTCTTATAAGTAATATATTTATTTGTGTTTAATTTTAATATTCTTAGTAGAGTATATAATTTAATGCAATTTTTAGTTCTGAGTTAGGGTCCCGAGAATACGTCACACGAGAAGTCCCTTCAGATTAGAATATAGAATTTGATATCTAACTTCCTACATTATGTAGGTGTGCTCGTGAAAAAGCACCAAAGTTTTGACTTCATAGCAAAAAATAAGAACTCCAAGATATATTTGTCTGTTGACGGCTATTGCTAGACTTGACGCCGAGGGATTTGGAACCCTCGAACTTTTGTAATAATAATTTGAGTTTCAAAGATATTACTCAAGTTCGTAGCGGTAGAAACGTGTTATTGAAAATATTTTATAGTTAACGGCGAATTTTCAAAGCTTTTGATGCTTGATTATTAAACACTTAGATATCACCCTAATATCATAAATGTGTAAGTTTGAATGGATATTAGCATGGACCAAATAATATTTGATATTACTCAATCACACCAGAACGGCTCAACGGATCTGGATGAAGTTTGGCACGGAGATAGATATTTATTATACTAGTTTATAGAAGACGAATACCAAGAGTTTGTAAATATTACCAATTTCCGCATGTGTGTCATACGTTTTTCAACACATTTGCGAGAATACAAATACAATTGATATTATTATTTTGTATAAATCAGTCGGAAACTATAGTCGGGCCGAATCCTAAACTCCCGTATGACATTTCAACAATAGATCGCTATAACTTTGTCACTGCGTCATCATTTCAAATCAAAATTCATTTATAGTTTATCTCCGCAATCAATAACAAGCGAAACTAATAGCTAATCGTAAACAAAGAACAAAAAATTGTATTCCCAGTGTTAAAATTGTTTCACATGTAAGAAAACATTTTATTACGATTTCTGTAATACGTTCTTGCAAGGTTATGGCGGTCGGATATATTTATCTATAGTGCTAGTGATGTTACCTAAGATATCACATGGCCATGGCCAGCAAACATGGAAAATAATAGTAGGTATATCTTTTAATTGCTTTACGTTTTTTTTTATATAAACATTAAAATGAAAAAAGTGGTTTTTGAAGTTTTTTTTTCTATGGTCTATGGAAAGCTTGTCATCCCAACTCTTTTGTTTTCTCACAGTCGTCTGTTGCTCGTTATCGTGTACACTGACTACCTACGCTCTTGAAATTCTTGTTGTGTGTGACCCGGCTTTCTTTGTTTTTTTGTTCCTGCTTTATATACGTTGACCTTGGCGCTAAATTGGACTTTGATCTTCCTTATAATCGGACCCGTTGTTTTGTTTTGGTGCAATATGTCAAAGCGCACACGTGGAAAAACTTTAAATAGTTAAAGTCGTGAGGTGGTAATGAAGTTGCAAAATTATTTTGAACGCGAATCCCAAAATGGCGGACCCTTGTTACCAGTATATCGTGTGCAAAATCGAGTTGCTGAAGCACTTGGGATTTCGCGAAGGACTGTATACCAAATAAATAAAGAAAAGTTCGCGCCATCGGGCAATGAAGAAAAAAAATTGTTCTCGCCTAGAAAAAAGTGGGAAAAAAACGTCAACAATGTTGGATATCGACAATTTTGATACTTGTGCCATTAGGAACCATGTTTACGGGTACTATACTCGAAATGATAACTCTACAAGAGCGAAATTACTTGTCCCTCTAAAAGTAGCTGGCCTGTTTAATGGTGCTAAAACCACGTTATCAGCGTTATTGAAAAAAAATGGTTTTCAATATTGCGCGACAAACAAACGAAAAATTTTTATGGAAAGAGGAGATATAATACTGAAACGAAACGACTTCTTACGCCAGGCAAAGAAAGTTATTGATTGGGACAACGTGATCTTTCTTGACGAGGCGTGGTTAAATGCTAACCATACTATGAACCAGTCATGGACGGACAATACGAAAGCGTCAACATCGAAAGTACCCATGGGCAATGGTAGTAGGCTCATTATATGTCACGCTGGTTCTGCTGGATATGGTTTTGTGGAAAATTGTTTGTTGGCATTTCAATCAAAAAGCACCACTGACTATCACGAAGAGATGAATGCCACCACATTCCGAGAATGGTTTTCCAATTAATTGTTACCAAGTCTCCCGGAACCTTCAATAATAATAATGGACAATGCACCTTATCATTCGGTTCAGGTCGTGCTTTTGTGTTTTTTTTATATAATGCAGCAATAACAGCTTGCCCCTGATTTTTTGATTATCTGATGCCCTTGATTTTTACCAGGTGGATAAGGCGCCTACGTCGAATGACAGAAAAGAGCTGCAGGTTGCCTGGCTTGAAAAGCACGGTATAGAAGCAAACATGGACATGTTGAAACCGCGATTGGTGAAACTGGTTGAAGAGCACAAAGAAGCAAAGCTACGCTACGAAATAGACGAGCTGGCACAGGCTAATGGGCACCAAGTTGTGGGACTTCCCCCATACAATTGCCACTATAATGCAATTAAATTGATATGTGCTTAAATCAAAGGTATGCACTTTTTTTTATTAAGATTCCATATTCAATACATGTTTAGTTAATTATCGGATTTACTCTACTATCTCAAAATTAAATTTTGTTTATATAATACCTTACCTAATTCATGTTCCTATTTTAATAGGTTATGCAACCCGCCACAACACTGCTCCACCTTTAGGGATAAAAAAAATGAAGACTCTTCTAACCGAGGCATGTGAGAAAGTGACCAAAGAAGATTGGGAGAAGGTGGTAGAAAAAACCAAAAGTCTTATCTTGTCCGATTGTAATCGTGACATCAAAGTAGTATATTATCTACTATCCATAGTGAAATAATTATCTATGTTAGTGATGATGACAGCAACACTGGTAGTTCAGAAGATGATGATTCTGATTAATAAAAATATTTATTTTATTAGGATTTGGTTTTTTACTCATAAAAACTATTTAAACAAAAAGTACTGTATTACGTACTTAGTATCAAATAATCGCAGCGATACGTGTATAGGTTGTGCAAAGATACATCACTAGTATTGTCAATCTGACAGACGTCATACGGGAGTTTAGGATTCGGCCCGACATTGTAGCAACTCTTCAAGGAAATCTTTGACGTTTATAATATAAAAATAGCACATATTTACAAATGGCGCCATTTTAAAAATAGAACTACATCTTTCATCTCGTTTTCTCTTTAGTATTAAAGTGCGACAAACGTATTGAGCAAAAACGCTACCAAGGAGGTACAGTCATTCAGCTAATATATCCACGTAATGTAAAACTCCTTGGTTAAACTCTGATTTATTTGGAAATAACCGTAAAAAATAATCAATAGATAAAAATTACGTATCACAAAACGGAGTATGCGGTAGTAGTACACTTCGATACAAGTGTGGAAAGTACATAATTATGTCATTTCTTCACGATTCAAAATTTAATTCATGTATTAATAGTATTTACACTGTAAAATAGTCATTTTATACAAAAATTTTGTACAGAAAACTGTTTGATTAAAACCTCCTTAATGTATTTGGATGTTTTAGGCAGGAGGAAAACAAAAAGCACTAGTGTGGAAAAGAATAACTTTCGTCTCGTTAAGCACATATGGAAAAATCTACTTTGTACAGTTGTATACAACTGTATTAAAAAGTACTTTGCCGCACGCTCCGTTATGTGGTACGTAATTTTTAACTTACAAACAATGTTTACAGTAAATGTAACATCTGTTATACTAACATGTGGCAATAAATGAATATGACTATGACTATGACTAAATGCATTTTTGATTAAATGTGTTCAAAAACAAATAATGTTTTAGTACTAATAAAACTTTCGTGGGTAACGAACTACATAACAATTAATGTCGTGACCCACGAATGTTCAGTTGAATAATTTAAGGAAAATTGAAATTTATTTGTAACATGAAGAGAATGAATGCTCGTATTGCTATAAATTAATAAAAGCTGCAAACGCCCAAGCCAAAATCTGCGAACCATGAAACTGATGAATGCGACTCCAATTAATCGGCTTTGCATGTTTCATTGCATTTATTATAAATATAATTCATCGTATAAAATGTTATTGCAGACATTGAACACTGTATGCAATTTCTATGAAGACTCATTTCAAAAGTACCGCGAGTGAAACGTCAGTCTTTTTTGCGATCTTATTATAAAGTTTTAAGTATAACGAATACTACAACAACCCATAATTATGCCGCAGAATTATATTTTGCGATTTACAATATTGTGAAAAATAACAACCATTTTGTGGTCATTATATACCTAGATAAAGTCAGCTTTAGCAACTGGCAACGTGATTAATTACACAGAAACTATTACAACGTTTATTAATTAACTAGCTAGACCCGATAATGGAGCTGTAAACCTCAGTCCTGTGTGTAATAAATGCCTATATTATTGTGGAGTGTCAATCAAAGACCTTGGCGCCAGTGATTTAATATTTATGTGACAAAGTGATTGTTCCGCTCAAATTTAGAGGAGCCGATTAGTGAAGGACGTCAATAATGAATAGGCCAAATAACATTACTTTTGACGTGTTGTGTAGAAGCTCCGGTGGCTGCTTTAGGAAGTGTTGGGAACGGATGGACTTAGTAAGCCGACACAACATTTCCTTCTGGTTCTTACATCATGACAGTAGTCTGGTTTGACTTTTAGCGTTTATGTGCGAAGGTAACTCATGACCAGTGGTCGGATAATCGGATGCATATTTACCTAAAGTTAATATTTGGCTGGGAAATTATGGAAGCGGCTTCTTAAAACATACTTTTTAAAACATAAATCCAGGGATTACAGAAACTAATCGGTAACATGGTATGGAAACGACTTGTTTAGCATGTAGTTTTCATTTAAAAAAAACACGAGACGCCGGGATTACATAATTATTCGTGTAGTGTGTATTATTAAAAAAAACAAATAATACAATACAATTATACTTTATTGCACACAATAATAATTACAAAATACAAAACATACATAAGAAAAGTTTTGATTCTATTTTCAAAATACAAAATTTTATCGATTCCGGAATCCCGGGATTTTTCCGATACAAAAGTGCATTCCATAACTGCGAACACCTCAACTTTAGGTAAATATGCATCCGATTATCCGACCACTGCTCATGACATAAAATGAAGATTGCAGAATGAAACATAGTGACGTTTAGAAAATTCATAAATTATCTTATTCATCATCACCAGCCTATATACGTCCCACTGCTGGGCACAGGCCTTCCTACATGGGAGAAACACATGAGGAGTTTGGGCCATAACACCACCACGCTGGCCCAATGCGGGTTGGTGGGTTAAAGCGGTTGTAGTAACAACCGGGACCAACGGCTTAACGTGCCTTCCGAAGCACGGAGGAGCTCGAGATTATAAATTTAGGTTGACCCATCCCAGGGTCGACCATGGCGAAAGTTGCTTTGTTTTCGTATTCGAAACCAGAGCGCTCAAACCAATACGCCACCGAGCTCCTCATCTTATTCACATTGATAATAATTATACCAACGTGCTAAACATATGCAACATACTATTTACTTACAATTTTTTGGCTAAGTTTCAGTTAAAAACAGATATAGGAATCAGGACTTTTTTACTGAACACCGTCAACTAAGAGGTCAACGTGTTGTTAATCCGTCAAGCGGCGTTATACTATCGGAGGGATATGACCAATGAAAAATCAATTGTATCTAGAATCTAATGTGTCGTGGACAGCAAAGGAAAAGGCGGATTGGGAAGAGAAGGGTGTATATTAATAAAAACGGAAATACAGAAAAGATATAAAAAAGACCGAAAACTATAGTACAAGGTTAGAAAACACAAGAGCAATGTGACAGGAATAGATAAAGGAGCTAAGCACATAGACTATTATACAGATATATATACAAAA
Organism: Nymphula nitidulata; assembly: GCA_947347705.1. Lineage (NCBI taxonomy): Eukaryota > Metazoa > Arthropoda > Insecta > Lepidoptera > Crambidae > Nymphula > Nymphula nitidulata. The sequence goes on along the minus strand of OX374637.1, from coordinate 10,017,040 downwards.
GGAGGTCTGTCCTTCACATAATGCTTGCCGGGTGAAGGATAGGTAAAGAAGATTGTAGCCAAAATCCTAAAATCTAGTTTTATTATATTTTTCTAAGTAATTTTTCAAACATTTATAATAATGTTAAAATCAAAAATTAAGAATATTTGAAAGCACTGCCCCAACTTAACCGAATCGCAGGTATTTGTAAAAATACTCGTTTCGGATGTTGAAATAGAATATTTCGACATTTTAGGGTGGACGTAAGCTCATAAACGCAAATACAGATAGACTAGAAGAATTTCACAGGGTTATCCCCGTCCTGGGTGGCTCAGTGGTCAGAGCAGCCGCTCGGATTGCGAAAGGTTGCGGGTTCGATTCCTGCCTCAGGACGTGATATTTTTCTAGTTTTATTATATTTTAATTACTAATTACATACCATGCTATACAAATAAACATTATTACTATGATCATTGATGTTTGCTTTGGTCCTGCGACATATTTACTTATCTACCTACATCTTTATTTTTCATATGTCCACCTTTGTTTACAATGGCACCCTTTGTGAGTGGACCAGAAGTTTCTTTTAAATAATTTTGCGTACATATAAACAATTTGTGAAATGAATGGTAACAATGGTTTTATAATACCTACATCAACATTTTTGACTCGTAAAAAAATATTTTCGTAAACATTTCTCTGTCGGGATGAGTATCTAGTTGTAAGACTACCTAAATAGTTCAGGGGTCTGAACATTTTAGTCTTACAACTACTTAGATACTCTCACTTCTGGCAAGCTGGTCTCCAAAGCTGAGAATAATTTTACTCATTTAGTCCCGAACTTTTGCGCACTTAAGAAAACAAGTTAGTGACAGCTGTTTATGCGTTATTATCTATACTCATTATGCCAATGGCTGTATTATGTCATATCGCGGTCGTGCAAATCGCCTGTGTTAGTTGTGGGAAGAGGCATAATTTTATGAAATAAATGATAATAACGTTTGTTTTCTTTGCTTCTCGTGTGTAAGTATAGTATCTTTTTGATTAATGTAGGTATCTAGGTCGATAAGTTTAAGCATATTTTAAACGATAGTAGGTATAAGTGACACATAGATTTTTAGAAAATGAAAAAAAATATTTCATTCGTAAATGTAACCGTTGTCGTAACTATTAAGATTATAGCGCACATCTATCATCTAACTCAAATTAAGCATTATCAAGAGCTTGTGCTATGGATACTAGATAATGAAGAAATATTAGTGATAAATGAATAAAATATACCTTGGTTTGTCAAGCGGCGTTCTAAGTACCTCTGGAGGTCTATGACAATTGAAAAATCAATTGTGTCTAGAATCTGATGCTTGACGGGTTAGGAAAATATATAGGATATATAAACATCCATTATGAGAAAAAATATACTTATCATAGTCATGGCCCCACAATAAGATAAGATGCGTCGCTACAGGTAATATTTGCTTGCTGCCTACGTTATAAAATCAAGAGCAGAAAGAGATTTTCAACTATTCTTTCCTATATCATATGGCACAGGCCTTGTTACAAAGTACCCCGTTCGGAATCACCCCACTCCCCTAGTTACATTCATGTTAGTAAGATCTGCTATCACACTTTTACGTGATGTTTCTTGTTGTAACTTAAATCATCTAACTTATTTTGCCTATATTATATTTTAAAATCAACCCACTAAATAGTCTGCAAAATTAAATATGCATGAACATTACTATTTATGTCATCCTATTATACTAAAGGTCTCTGGTCATCTTGCTACTAAAACCAAAAGTCGTGCAAAGGTTGTTGCAAAATTCAAAAAAGAAAAAAACACCGCCTACTCACCTTTCTGCTGCAATGCGCCTGTTCGCACATCAGCCACGAGCAGAGCCATCGCGCTCACAAACCACACAGAGGTCAACATCGTCAGGCCACCACAGTCCCACAGACTCACTAATCCATTTATAACGAACTGCAAAAAACATCAACCACTTTTATTTCGCTTGTACAATTTAATGATCAAGGAAAATCAATCTACATTTTTATATCGGTCGTTATTTCACGTAGTGATAAGTGTACCTCATTTAATAAATTGATCGATATATTTTAACACAGCAATAGTCCCTACAGTTTAGTCTGTCCATGTAAGTAAGACAAAGGTTGATCATTTGGGATTATTATTTTTAATTTTGTATTTAATTTAAAAACAATGCTTAATTTCAGTGACCGGTTTATTTAACACCAAAATAATAATAATGTTTGCTAAATTAATATTAACAAATTTTATTCATACAATTTGAAGCAACAATAACTGCATGTAACACTGTATGCTGTTTGATTGATGCATAGAACAAATGGATTTGAGCACTGCATATAAAGTTGTTCACTTCGCTTTCAATATTCTTATGCAGTTGATGTTTGTATTAATTTAAAATCAATCACAGACTTATTAAATAAACATCAATTATTACTAATATAAGCTTTTGCAAAGTAGGGAAATTGTTATTTTGCAAAGTAAGGGAGTTGGTTATTTTAACGTATTATATGTATACATCACTGTTTTATTTGTGAATCTTGTATTTATAAAATTACAAAGAAGCAACAAATACTTATTTTACATTTTAAAGCACGTGTCCAATAATCTGTGGTCAGCCGCGCTTGCAAAGTTTCGTAACGTTAGCGTCTACACCGTAGCAACCGGTTCCACGACGCGTAGCAGACTGCCGTAGCAGTGAGATTGCCGATCCCAGGCGGGCGGCTGGCTGGACCACGATCGCTCAGAATTATTCATTGAATTTATGATGGGCGTCTCTCCATTGCTCTTTGTATACAACTCGTACTAAGTGATATTGGATTAAAGCCAGCATTGGACGTTTTATAAACGCAATAAATTTAATTACCCCTGTAACTTAGTAAAAGTTTACAGCGTTAAGAGAAGTCTTGTGTCAGTCAGTGTTACCTGCTCTGGCTATTGTCTGATTGAATGTTTCTATTGCTTTGTGCTTAATATGCTCCTTATTCATTAGCAGTGTATTGTGGGTCGCAATAAATCTTAAATAGGTTAGTAATTACGCTCTCTTCTCAGCCGAGAGCTGTATTGTATACTAAGAACGCAGACTCATTAAACATTTTAATTTAATCTCCGTAGAATAATTGCTTCCTAAATTACCTGTTTTAAAAAGCCAAGTTTTTTGATATAGGTTTGACAATTATGTAAGATTTGTGTACATTATATAATCTTTACATAAAATATGTAGGTACTTCATAAATTAAAATTGGTATCACTTTATAGATAGATAGTAAAATCAACTGAGAATTACTAAAAGCCAAACCTTTTTGGTATGAACCTACGACCTTTAGAATTCAGGAGAATAACGGGCACATTCATATCTTTTCTTTCTGATTTATACCTATGTTTACAGGTACCTATTCAAAAACGATAAAAACATAATTTTGGTATAAAATTAACAACTTTTTCAATATGTTTAACAATCTAAGAAGTGAAGTGTTTACTGACCTTAAAGTTAACAAAGTAAGGATCTTCACTTACACAAAAGTCTATAGGACGCGTTTGTTGGACCCGACTTCTAATTGAGCATTAAAGTAAACATAATGCTTTGAAGTAGACAAATATTTATTCCTGGTTCGATCCCGGCGGTAGGCGGGAGCGGAGAGTAATTATTTACAAATAAGAATAATGTATTCAGAGAAGAGAAAAGAACGGAATAAATCTCGTCGGCGAAAGGTATCCAGGGATATCAGTAAGGGCGCGGTCGCACTGGAATGGTCCACTACCCTGAAATGTGTCTTTGTATTATGGATCAATTATTGTATAAGATCAATTGAGTTATTTCTAATTTTTAAAGATATTCCACAAAAATAGTAGCATTTAATCAGTAACATATACCGTGACCTCAAATTTATCAAAACGGTAGTAACTTCTCGAGCCGTAGTATTTTATATACTTATCATGTCGGAAATCTATAAAAACCGTTTCACCATTTTATATAACTCACGTATTGAATTCACAATGTCGTCACGTATCCCATGGTCAACAAAACCTTTCATCCGTTTTTGATTTTGTGGCCTAATAAAGTGGTGTTTTTTCCTTAAAATAGCGATCAGCGTTCCATTGAGCAAGGACCTCTGCCATACAGAACACACTAAAAAAAATGACAAATGAAATTTTGACTACCTATAGCTCAAAACTGACTACATAACTTAAGGTAACACCTAGCCAAAAATAAAGTTTCCGAAAGATGCACCGTTTTGTTAAATCAAATAAACCGTAATTACACCTCACTAAATTTTGGTTATTACAAATGTAACGGAAGTTGTTTAGTTATTTTGTTTTCAGTGCACTGCAACCAAATAATTAGTACTCGGTGACTAGTGATTTGAGCGCTCTGGATTTTAATTACGAAAACAAAGCACTTTCGCCATGGTCAATCAAAATTTGTAATCTCGAGCCCCTCCGTCGGAAGCCACGTTGAGGCGTTGCGCGTTGGTCCCGGGTATTACTGCAACCGCTGAAACTTATCAACCGCATTGGGCCTGCGTGGTGCACTATGGCCGAAAAATCCTCTTGTGATTGTCCTATATAAGAAGCCCTGATGATAATAGCGCATGCCGACATTATGTTAGAAAGGTTTATAGGCTACTTTTATAGTACACTATAGGCTACTTACGGTTGTCGCTTGCCATCATATCCATTAAGCATCAAAAATATTACAAATTAAGCATCAAAAAAAATGTACCAATTTCAATAAAATGGATGTTAGCAAAAGAAGATTCGAATCAAACGACTCCGGTGGCTTGGAAAGTGCTCTTCTAATTGACGTATCGTGTATTCGACTCTCGCCTGTGGCAAATTTTTGTGAGTAGTAAGTACTCTATTCATGAACACTTACTTAACGGCAACAGCTAAGTTAAGTCTAGATTTTTCTCAAATATGCTTGTAAATTCGATAACCTAAATATATTTAAATATTCTTTTGTAAAAGCAACGTCCTGCAAAGTAATGAAATTTTATATCACTGTTGTATTTAGGTTGAATAAATTAGTAAGAAAACTCAAAATTTGCCAAAAAAAAAACAATCAACGACAAAAGAAACCAGAATAGCGAAAAATTCAACCGCCTCTATGGTCTAGTAGTTGAAACCACCCACATGAGATCTTGAGGTGAGATTGATTCAAGTGGGGGTAGAAATATTCTGCTTGGCTTGGTGGTTGATGGTAGGGCTTTTTTAAGTCTGTCTGGCTAGCAATCACCATCTTACTTCAGTCTGCCACTATAACAATAATTTTAACAGCGTTATTGTGTTCCGCGGGCAGTTTGAGGTAAGATGCTAGTTTTTCAGTGTTAAAAGAATTCGGGTGTTGCTGGGTTACATGTTCGGGCTTATCATTACTAACCATCAGGTGAGGTATAGGCCAAGAGATAACCTGTTCAGGTTAAAAAACCTTTTATAAGACATTTGCTCGTACAGTACTTGTGCGTTATTGTAATGTAAAACGCACGTTTTCATCAAGATGCTCTGTCTAAAAACGAAGGGTACTTTTTAAATCTTAGCACAGACTTTTTATGACAGAAAAGTGGTCAACATTTCATGAATAAAATTAACTTTGGGAGAGAAAACATAGTAAATAAACATTTAATTTTTAATTCAATTAATTTTGTCAATAAATTACAACCATTTATCTATAACAAAAACACAAAAATATTAATTTGCTTGACAACACTAAAGATGCCAACTGGCAACGTAATAATAAATTTTACACATTGTTCAAAGTTTTATGTCTGCTTAAACAAGTGATTAAAGATTTTATTCGTTTAAGAAAGTCCGAGTTTTATTTAATTCCTCTCAAATAACTATGTTATAAAACGTCGTATAATATACGTGCGCTTTGATAATTACAGCGTCAGCTTTCTTGTAGCGCGAGCGTAATTTAACTTACCGCTCTTATATCATACTGTACTCAGGCCCATCTTTTCCATTGGGCACTGTGGGCAAGTGCCCAGGGCCCCGCGATCCATGGGGCCCCAAGTTACCTTTTTGGAAATTTTGATTATTTTTTTATGGAAATATGGATGTATAGGTATATTGTATAAAATAATTTAATTGATAAAGTACTCTTTTTTGAAGTCGGTTAAAATAATAAAGTGCCCAGAGCTCCCAGTAGGTTAAAGACGGCTCTGAATGTACTATTATAGTCTTAATGAGTACGCTCCCAAATTTTTCAAGTAACTAATTTTGAATTGGGTTATATCATAGTAATGATGTATATTTTTGGCATAAAATATTACAAGCATAATAGATATGAATATATGACTTACTAGTTAATACCATAATTCGATCACAATCAGCAATAAGTGACCATATGAACGAACCCTTACGAGCGCGGAGGTGAGGCGGGCGGCCGGCACATTAATTGCCAATTTCCGCGGCCCACTGTGCGCCGATCCGCTGTACATTACTCATCTACACAGATATCAGATAATGACCTTCATTAGCAACCGCCTTGGCTATCCGAGTACCCCAGATTGATGATTCGTTATCAAGAATACCATTAGTGCTTTTTATGTCAGCAAAAGCCGCACGTACAGTAACGGATAGAAAATATGTTTATTTATTTATGTATATGTATATTGCCAATATTATATCTATATTTACTACAAGGCCACAAAATCGATTGATGTACGAAGAGATGGCTCAGAATAATAATTGACGTTATAAGAAAATAAATGTGTGACGTAAGTTGCATAAAGATATTTGATCAAAGTCGGATTCGACATTATTTTACGTTATGATAAAATAAATAAATATAAAGTAAGTAAAAATTATAATACGTTTGAAAGGACAATGCCCAATTTACTATGAGAGTTGGGCCATGATTGCGCTTTAATGAAATGAGTGCCAAAAAATGGAAAAAATCTATAAATTATGTAGGGTAAATATCACGACATTATGTTGTGGCAGTTTAGAGAAATCATAATTTTTGATAGTGATTTTGAGGTTATAATTATTCAAATATTTGACAGACAGACATTTTTTTTTGTTAATTCTCCCTATAAAGGGATGGCAAAGGGAACTAATGCCCATACAGCCATGTTTTCAGTATTTCTTTATTTCTTCTTTTATTGCATCAAAATGCTGACGTAACACATTTCAATGCTTCTTGGGAGTATTTAACACGAAATATATGATAACAGTCACTTTATGTGCTACTTGACGAGGTGGATAACCACAAAAAAAATCTCATCGTATTTCACACCATAATCACTTTTATTCTAATAATCTTTTAGTTGCACTTCAACACAAACACTTGAATAATATAACTACACCACTTTTATAACACAATGTTCGCTCCGACACAATTTTTAATTATTGTAATAAAAAATCTTGACTGACGCCACAAAAACTCGCCAAACACTCCTTGACAGATTGACAATAGTATAATATTCATTCATCCAGAGGGTCAGGCGAAGGTAAAGGTATAATCCAGCGAATTATTTCATTAGGTTTTTCTGCAAACACATTTCAATGCATCTTGGGAGTATAGCAGAAATTAACAATATTATAATTTCTTCAGTCGCAGAAATCTACAAGTAACCTACCATCACCTAGGTACATCACCGGATTTCATACAATAGCGACAAAAACTAGTACTCTCCCTACAAAGATAAGGCAAAGGAATCTAGCATATACATCCACATTTTATGTATCTTTTTCTTTGAGTTTGTATTAAAACGTAGATGTCTTTTTATCGTCTTCGTCGTTACGCCGCTATGAAAATCTACCTAAACAGTTATATTATTAATAAACTAAAAATAAAGTTCATCAGACACCTTTAACATTTTTGGTTCAACAGGCAGGATTTAAGGCGGCGCGGTAGGCTGGTAGTTCTAAGAGTTTTATATTTACTAATACTTGAAACGTAACTAACATTATTAAGCAGTATAAATTAAATAGACGTGCAGTCAATTATTTAAACTAGTTAGATTTATTAATGAAACTTACGATGCGGCTGTATACACGTAAATTCTTTGCCTGTCATGTAAAGGACAAATATATTGTAGTATAACGCATCACTATATCGTCTGTGAGTATAACACAGATTAATGATGTAGTATATGAAGCACAGAACACTTTTACTCATACGAAGTAGGAAGTCAGTGCAACAATTTAATATTAATTTAACTTTTTAACCCCATAATGCTTTTACATTTAAATTAACAACATATTACTAATAATTCGAAAGACTTATTTTGAGAAACGTTTGATTATTGCGCATCGTGGGCAGGTTTGGGCATTCTCCTTTAAAATATACATATTTAAAATAATTGGATCTTATGTGACCGTTCTATATGCTGCAGATTTTGCTCAGTGTTATAACTGTAAAACTAAGCTAAGCCAAAATTACATTGGTCAACGGTAATACTTACTGGGACACAGTCGCAATATGCAACTAACAATATTTACGAAAAGTTTAATTTTGCTAGCTGGAAACCGCTGTCGTTGCACGAACACCACGAAATACGAGGTATTTATTGTAACACGGAATGTTACTGGCATAACAGTGGAAGTGGTAAATGTGGTAATTTCTGCTCAAATTTAATTCCGTGCACTCTGGTAGGACACCTCCATGTACATTTAACATTAAATACATTTTAGCTGTCGTGTGTGGTCTCCTGACGATTTCTATGGAAAGATGTATTGAGATGTATCGTGCTTTAATATACATTTTTACATTATAGCTGCCGTGTGTGAACTGCTTTAAGCTCACAACCAAGCTGTAGTTATAGACTGGAGGCTACAGTAGGCCATTCGTGCCGTTACAGGACAAAAAATGTAAGAATAACTTTAACTAACTCACCTATAACCCCTGTACCTTTAACTAACAAGAGTGTCTTTTAAAGAGCTAAATGATGTCCTGAAATACTGTTATGTAATACAAATATTGGTTGTAATTATCCCACCTTAATAATTGTCGTGAAATGCTAAGATCCGCAGGAGAACTAAGGTTGCTGACATAGCCCAAAGAATTGCGAGTTTCAAGTGGCAGTGGGCAGGTCACATTGCGAGGAGGACTGACGGCCGTTGGGGCGGAAAGGTCCTCGAATGGCAGCCGCGTACCGGGAGACGCAGCGTTGGTAGGCCCCCTACAAGGTGGACCGATGATCTGGTGAGGGTCGCGGGAAGCCGTTGGATGAGGGCAGCGCAGGACTTATCGGTTTGGAGATCCTTGGGGGAGGCCTATGCCCAGCAGTGGGCATCTCTCGGCTGATATCACAGAACATAAGAGAGAGGTGATATGATGAATAATTGTCGTGACATTATGTTTCTGTAAAGAATTTTCCTGATATTTTGAGAGCCGCTATCGCGTGTGTGTGCCACTTTGTTGACTCTTCCATTTTGCTTATCTCCGAAATCGATGCTCAGTTCGATTTAAAATGTAAAATTGTATGATAAGAGAAAATGTCTAAAGCGAATATAAAAATGTAGCTTCGTATATAACACTAGCTACATCCGGCATGTTTTGAAGAGAAAACTTTTCGAATTTATATTTGATTTTTTTTTAAAAAAACAGTTTTATAATTCAGGAATCTATGCGGGCGTCCCCAGAAGTCTCCAAAGTTTCATCACAATCTGATCAATGATGTCGGAGCGCATATGGGACAAACATACAAACATTGATTTTTGTTTATATACATTGCAATTCAAGACACGTTATAACTTTTTATCCTAATTTATTTTTCTAATGGTTTTATGTGGTAAAGGATTTGGATTTGTAATTTTGATGGCGTTGGCGATGGCGATCTTGAAGTTTCCATTCTATTTATTTCCTTTTTTTCAGTCTTTTTATATAACAACCCCCTTTCGAAGCTTCAAGATCTTTTAAAACAGCTGGTACTACTTGATAAAAAAAACCTAAATAACCTAAATAAAAAAGAAGTAATAAAAGATAGTATAACAGTATAAGAGATTTATACAGGTGGTGCGATTTCGCAGCCACTTGTCAAATTCTTGATTTGTCAAATTAGACATTCGTCTAATCCTAGATTAGTCATACTCTACACAAGTCAAAAGCTTAATTTGTCAATTTCGCAATTTGTCTAATCCTAGATTAGTCATATTCTACACAAGTCAAAAACTTAAATTGTCAAATTTACAATTCGTAAAATCAAGTTATTTGTAAAAACTGATTTATCGAATACGAGATTGATGTAGTAATTTTAGGATCAAATACGAAAGCGCTTTATCACTTTCGATTTTTGATAACTACTCCCATCCCATGTCTTTGATTTAATGTCAATCCAACCAACCCTTTAAAAGGCAAAATAAAAACTCTATAATGCCTAAAAAAGTGTTTTGGATAAAGTTCACACATATTTCTATGCTTTTAGCGATTTTATATAAGTGATTAACAGGTAGAGGTGATGTTTGAAAAATAATTACCTACCTACATGTTTAGTTTTTTAATGCTTTAATGATATAAAAAGTTTTGATTAATGATTTTTATCCAAATATAAAAAAAATATATCAAATATGCCTATATGATTGAGTTATCTTCTTGATTATTTTAAAGCTCATTTGACAAGCTAATGATAACACGATTTACCAACTTAACAAATCAAGTATTTGACCGTTTTAGGTTTTGATCAATCTATAATTTGACGAACTGCGAAATTGACAAATTAAGCTTTTGACCTAAGTAGAATTAGACTAATATAGAATTGGCGAATGTATAATTTGACCAATCAAGAATTTGTCAAGTGGCTGCGAAATCGGTGGGGCCGTCAATACGACAATTTTAAACATGGACTATATTAGTTCATAGAAATTGTTTGCCACATTCAAAAACATCTTATTCATTTGATAATTTCATGACATTTGTATGAAATGATTTATCATTGGCTGCATTATTTCTAGAATTATCATGAAATTATCAGATGAATTAGATGTTTTTGAAACTGGCAAACCATTTCTATGAACTAATATAGATATAGCCCATGTTTCAATTTATTGTCCTATTGACGGCACCACCTTCTACAAATTGACAATTGAAGGTTGATATAATGAAGAAAGACCCTTTCCAAATTGAGCGTGAATTTCCATTTTCTTTTTCCTTATATTTTTCCTAATTATTGCACACCAACGACTACACTAATTGTCCCTTATTTCATAATTTGAATGGTTATGTAATTTGATTGACTGTACAAAATAAAACAAAAAGCTGCATCAATAATTTTGAACGCCCAATAAATTTGCGGAGGTCCCATTTTAAGATATTAATTATAGATTAAATTATAAGCCGTATGGCGTGGGCATAGGTATACAGGTTGTTAGGTACATACCATAACAAGGGGGTTAATATAGATGTTAACATCTGTAGGTGCCCGCTTGTTATATTTTGTTGTATAACATATCTAACATATAAGCAACTTGTAGGACATATCATCATCATCACCTGCCTATATGTATAGGTACGTCCTACTGCTGGGCACAGGCCTACCTATATGGGAGAAAAACATGAGAAATTTGAGCCATAAGACCACCACGCTGGCCCAATGCGAGTTGGTGGGTTAAAGCGGTTACAGTAACAACCGGGCCCACCGGCTGAACACGTCTTCCGAAGAACTTGTATAATATGCCGGTGCCGTCAATACGACATTAAATAAAAATATGGGCTATATTACTTCATAGAAATGGTTTGCCACTATCAAAAACATCTTATTCATTTGATAATTTCAGGTCATTTCAATGAAATAATGTAGCCAATGTTATAAAAGAATTCAGTTTGAGTACCTACATTTCAACAAAAAGCTTGTAAAGATAATAAAGTTTTATTTTTGTTCACTATATAATAAATGTATTTCTTTCTTTCTTTCTTTCACTAGCACCAAACAACAACATTATGGTTAATTTAAGGAAAACCTGTTATTGGCCTTACAATCATTTAAGTAATATTTGATATTAGTAGAAGTAAACGCTGTTGGTTTTCGAAATAATAATAATAAATTTAAATATTTTTTGTCACGCGAACTCACCTACGTTCGTTTGATGAACGGTAAAATTATTCCACTACATGATTTTACTATAGTACGCAGTATAAAAGTATAATATAAGTCAATAGAATAAGGCTACTGTTATGAAATCATATGAAATCAAATTAATTTGCCATTATGGGTCATTATAGTGTATTTAAACAGAAGAAAGAAAGCTGTTAAGTGGTTTCATTCGCCGTGGTGTTTGTATGAACCGTAAGTCCAGTAGACGATTTGCAAACGGCCTACGTTGGGGATTTTTTAAAATTGTTATTTCAGAAATATTACTATTCCGAAATAAGGTTAACATTGTGATCATAGTAATACTTAATCTTCCGAACTAAATGTATTATTAATTTAAAATCAATATGTGACTACATAAAGCAATAAATGATATACATGAATATAAATATACGTCTTGCTTGACACATAATGGAGTCATTATTCTGTAAAATAGTCATTAAAAAAATAGAATAGAAGTTTCTTCGGAGGTATTCAAAGAAGCGGTGTTAGAGTTAAATTATGATGATTTAATTAATAGTAGGTTAGTAGGTATTTATGTATGAGGCCCTATTTATGTATTCTGTAATATGAGTCCATTTCAATTTTTTAAATTGATTTTTGTTGCCTTTTTTCTTCATTAAAATTAAACCATTTACTTCCACAGTAAATTTCCATGACTCAATATAACAATTTTAAAATAAATAATTCAACAAAACAAAATTTTTATTTTCCATTGTAATCTTATATATATAAAAGAAAGTCGTGTTAGTTACGCTATTTATAACTGAAGAACGGCTCAACCGATTTGGCTGAAAATTGTTGGAGAGATAGCTTAGAACTAGGAGACGGACATAGGATACTTTTTATCCTATTCCCGTGGGACGTCACGTGAATAGGATAAAAACGTGGTATAACAAAACGCAACTGACATGGAATAACAAAACGCAACTGACAGCAAATCAAAAAATTTATCAGTCAAAACATTAATCTGGCCGTTCATTTCTTAAAAAATTTACAACACGCAACTGACAGCTAAACGTAATGTTCTCTATGGTTAAGTATGGTTGAAAATTTTTAATTTTGAAGTCGACCGGTTGATGTGTTTGTTTCGAGTTTCTATTTAATAAATAACAATCATTGCCAATTTAAATAAAAAGTGAAGTGAACTATAAAAGGTGGTAAACCAAAAACGCATCAGACTTGGAACAACAAAACGCGCATCTAGAACCCCCTTATTCTCAACTGTCGGATGACGGATTCGATTCGAAAAGTCACATGCCGTCTCGCTTTGACGTATAGCGATAAAATGTGACAGGTATAGAGTTTCCGAAATTCGAATATTTTCCGACAGTTGAGAATAAAGGGGCAGCTAAGTAATTTTGTCATAACAACAATGTATTTCGAAACATTATTTCTAACTAAAAAATAATGAATAAGTAGTTGAGTGAGCGAGCAATTTTAGCGGCTAAGAATAAATATGTAGATGACCTGAACTACATAATTCAAAATAAGATCATTGGAACAATGCATTCATTCAAATCTATTGACTGCGTCACAAATGAAGATGAAGCTACCAACTATCCAATTGAATCTTTAAACTCCTTGGATGTGCCTGGCTTAGCACCGCACAATTTACGCCTAAAGGTTGGCTCCGTAGTAATCATGCTTCGAAACATAAACCAACCAAAACTGTGCAACGGTACGCGTTTGGTGGTTAGAAAATTGATGAACAATGTAATTTACGTGACGATACTGAAAGGAAAATTCAAAAGTGAGGAAGTTCTCATTCCGAGGATACCGATGATCCCAACCGATATGCCGTTTGAATTTAAAAGACTTCAATTTCCGATCCGTCTTGCATTTGCCATGACCATCAACAAATCACAAGGCCAATCCTTAAAAGTTTGTGGTTTGGATCTAGAACATCCATGTTTTTTCCATGGTCAATTATATGTGGCATGTTCACGGGTCAGAAAACCATCTGCGTTGTTTGTTTTTGCGCCTAATAATAAAACGAAAAATGTTGTGTATCACAAGGTACTTAAGTGAAGAGCAACCTATGTACTGAAATACAGACATAATAATGAATGATTAATGTAGGTACTTAATTTATTTTTGTATTTTTTCTAATAAAAAAACAAATTCCAAAATCTGCTTATTTGTTGCCTTTAAGGCGGAACAGAGTTCGCCGGGTCAGCTAGTGTATAGATAAAACCAATGTTATTTTATGATAAATACCAACAGATATGGCATATATGTATACCTACACAAATTGAATCCATTTAGCATTTTTTAATATTGGGTATGTTAAAATATTCTAAATGTACTAATGAAAAAGGGATATATTATGGAAATTTTATTTTTACAGATTGGTAGAAAACATTTTATACCCTTTAATGTCGAATCATAATTCAAAATTGTATTTATTGTAATCTTTGTAAATTAAATATATATATTCAAATTTTTATGTTAAAATCCAGTAGGTATTCAATTACGTTTCTTTGGTAATCAAACTAAATATATTTAGGAGTGCTATAATTAGCAATTCTGTGAAAAATTTTCTTTTGAAATTCTTCCACAGCTTTTACTATTCTTGCGACTTATTAGTATACTTACAACATTACAACTACTTACTTACGTTCTTTCTTAAAATATAATCTATATCTATGCCAATTCTCTTCTCTATCATTTCAGAAATTTAGGAGTGAAAACGTAACAATCAGACAGGCTTACTTTCGCATTTTTATACCTACTAGCTTCCACCCGCAACTTCGTCTATGTTATTCCATGGAAGCGTATTCCCAGAATAAAAAGTAACCTATGTGCTGTTTTAGAGTTTATTCTGTCTCCACCAAAAATATCATTCAGTACCCTAGCACGAACATTTAAAAATTTCGAATCGCCATCGTATCGAGTACTAAGTTACGTTAGTTTTTTTTGAAAGGCTTTTGTTTGAAATTTCAAGCGTGCGTAAACGATACGATTAGTTACGATTCGAAATTTAAAAATATTCGTGCTAGGGGTACAGATCTGTTCAGCCGTTTTGGCGTGATTGAGTAACAAACACCTATCAAAACTTTCACACTTATAATTTCACTAGTTTGCGTCTGCAGCTTCGCCCGCGTTAATGTTCCTTCAAAAAGTATCCTATGTTTGTTCTTTCTAGGATCTCAAACTAGCTTCATACTAAATTTCATTTAAAATTAGTACCCCTAGCACAAACACTTCAAAATTTCGAATCGCCATATCGAGTAGTTACGTTAGGTTTTGTTTGAAATTTTAAGCGTGTGTGAACGATACGATTACGATTCGGAATTCAAAAATGTTCGTGCTAGGGGTACAGTTAACTGGTTGAGGAGTGAAAGCGTAATAGCGTAAGCTTTCGCATTTAGAATATCACTAGCTTTTTGCTGCGGCTCCGACTGCGTGGATGTCGGTGATCACTCCAAAAAGTATCCTATGTTCTTTCCGGGGTCTCAAACTATCTCTATACCAAATTTTATTTGGATAGGTTAAGTGACTTAAGCGGGAAAGCGTAACAAAGAAACTCACTTTCGAATTCTTCATATTAGTTATTATTAAGATTATGATTGTTTGAATTCATCATATTAGTTAGTATGGATTTCTAAGAAAAATAAAAAAGTTTATATTGTTAAATAGCATAAAAGCACCATTACCATTAGTGCCTGAAGGCACTGTCTCAGACATTTACGCTCGCCGCATAATTTTAGAGGTGTCAGTTTACAGTGTTATAAATTAATGCTAAAGTTTACTTGAGCATTAAGTTACAGGCTTTTATAATAGACAAAGTTTAATGTGAAAGGAAGAACATTTAAAGCCTAAAATTATGTATTTTAATAAATACATAAGTACCTACATTTTTCATTGGCATTTAGATGTCTTCGTTCGCGGATTCAAATCAGCTCTTTTGTATAAGTATTGTAAATTATTAATATTTTTTTCACAATTTTGATTATAAAAGTTACGTTACACGTGATGCTCAACTTATACAGAAATAAAATAACCAAAGGTGAAATAATAAAAAAGATGTCGCTAAAATCTCTATATTATAATGTAAAATGTTAATATAATGTTATTTGACTAGGCGGTAGGCCAGTATGTAGGGTCGTTTGTACCACCGCTTTTCTTATTTCTCAAAGGCAGCCAGTGTAATTACTGGGCATCGAAGGCATCCGACAAAGAAACGAGTTACTAAACTTCTTTGTGCGTGATGTTGAGGTGGAGACAGTAAATTGATGACTCAGAAGACCGGCAGCATAACAATGCACCTGCAATACCTAGTGATTTTCTCCTTGTTATTGCAGTTGTCTATAGACACTTACCATCAGGTGGGCCGTCAGCTTGTTTTTATCTAGTCGTATAAAAAAGAATTATAATATTGACATTTCAATGAAGTGAAACTGTATACATATACAGGATGGTGCTAATACGACAATAAATTAAATCTTTGGCTATATTAGTTCATAGAAATAGTGTGCCACTTTCAAAAACATATTTAATGATTTCATGACATTTGTATGAAATAATAAAACATTGGCTGAATTATTTCATAGAAATGTCGTGAAATTAACAAGTGAATAAGATGTTTTTGAAAGTGGCAAACCATTTTTATGAACTAATTAACCCCCGACGAAAAAAGAGGGGTGTTATAAGTTTGACGTGTCTGTCTGTGTATCTGTGTGTCTGCGTGTCTGTCTGTGGCATCGTAGCGCCTAAACGAATGGACCGATTTTAATTCGGTTTTTTTTGTTTGAAAGCTGATGTGCCTACGATAGTTCTTAGCTATAATTTATGAAGATCAGTTCAGGCGTTTGATGACTATCAGTTCATTTTCTACATGATAAAAGGATTTTACTAACTTTACAGGTCCGGTTGATTTGAAATTTGGTGTACTGTCACTTCGGTGACATTCCCATGACATACTAACATTGAGCTGATCCTATACCATCAAAAAGTCTGCGAAATGATTAATTCTTCAGAAACTTACAACAGATATAGCGTGTTTGGGCTCTTACGAATAGTCTTAATGAGATGGTTTTAGATAGGTGATTAATGACGCCGGGGGTTACTTAAAATTTTTAATTATGTATTTTTATGAACTAGAAAGAAAGAAAAAAAAAATTATTTAGTGACACACTATCACACACTATTGTTTACTTTACAATAAAAATCTTGAGACTAAAGTAATAGCTGTGACACTAAAAGGACAGCCACTCAGCATATGTCGGTTGTCACAGACATCCGACGCTGGTCTTCCGTGGTCGCCTAAATTTAAGTAATAAGTATAGCCCATGTTTTCATTTACTGTCGTATTGACGGCACCATTCCGTATATATAAATAAATTACACAATGTAAAGGTAAGTAAATGTAAATGATGTGTGTATGTGAAATAAAAATGGCTATTTTAAATGTTACATTGAGCAAAGTGTAGTACCTACTTAATTTTTGTAAGCCTAGTACTTTCTCTCACATAAAATCCCTGCTCAGTGGCTTTAACTGCTAAATGAACAAAGCCATTGCATCAGGTCAATTAAAAGTTCGGCTGCGGACTCCTGGCTCGTGAGCGTCAGGTAAGCTACCAGTATATTACATTCATGAAACATAATCTACCCGGATTATGTGAAATTGGTCCGTTATGGTGCAGGCTCACCGCAGTGAATAGGTTAGAGAACAAATGATTATTGTTTATATGATAGATGGAACCGTCCCAAATGTGTATAGATACTGTAGCACATTGTTATGCTCACACAACTTAAGTGTATTCATATTAAAATATTGTCATATGTTACTATAATGTTTGAGATACCATTTGTAGATGAAAAGCTATTATTTACAAATAGCAAAAGCTACAGACAAACCTTAATCAATCGTTTGTATAAAATACTTATTGAAATTGTTAGAACATCATCATCCTATCCCAGCCTATATACGTCCATTGAGTTTGGGCCTGTACACCACTACCTAAAGCAGGTTGGTGGGTTAAAGCGGTTGCAGTTACAACCGGGAGAAACAGTCATAAAAAAGTGTAATATTTTAACCTTCCATTTCATTCCGAACGCAACAAGATATTGAGCTCGCATGGTAAATAATTCACCAAATATATTAATTAATTCATATCAACGTAAGTAAATATTTACCCCGTCAAACTTAATTAGCTATATTTTTTTTTATTAAGTTTTCATTGTATAAATAGTAAAAGTGCAGTTGCATCAAAATCTGTTCAGACATTTTCAAATAAAAAATTATATATTCATTAAAAATTACGGACGGCCCGCCTGGTGGTAAGTGGTTGCCATGGTTATTTACAGACTTGACTCTTATCAGCTGCAATAATAAGGAAAAATGGTATTGAAGGTGCGTTGTCATCCTGATGCCTAAGATTGATTGCCTTCTGGAAGTAATTACACCGTATTAACACAACCTTTCCCTTCGATCTGAAACACAGCAAACTGTTTCACGGCTAAAATAGGAAAGGCGGTGGTAACTTACTCAGACGACTTTCATAGGTACGGACCTGCCACCTTGTAAGAATAGAAATATATTTTTCTCAATTTCATTTAAACATATCGGCAATTTGATAATCCCTACGTTTCTCCATTAGAGATATTAATCTGATTCAGGGAAAATATAATTAAACGCAAATAAGAAGACGTAGCGAAGAGTTTGAAATGAAATAGAATCGTGATCAGAGGAAAGCAGTTTAATCAGGCAACAGACATGGCGCGGCTCCGTCTCAACTTCGTGGGATAACACAATTACCTACCCTGGGACACAGTATACACATTTAGAAATGGTCAAGTGCACGCCGAAGAAGTCCAAGTTTTTCTAAGGTGTAGACTAATTTTAAAAGTTGAACATAAGTTCCACTGTGGTCCAGGCATCCATTTCAGCTTTTCCCATGGTCGATCTCGGGATGGGTCAACAAAAAATTCTAGGCTCCTCCGTGCTTCGGGAGGCTCATGAAGCCGTTGGTCAGGGTTCTTACTGCAACTACTTTAACCCACCAGCCCGCATTGAGAGAGTTGTGGTGTTTATAGCCCAAACACCCAGCAGTGGGACGTATATAGGCTGGTGATGATGAAGCTGAATATACTTATGGCCTAAGATTGTGTACAGCCACCGAGCGTTGACCAAAAAAATATAGGGTGTGTAATGTATGTTAATATAACTACATATAGTATAATGATCAACACATATACAATCAAATGACATAGTTTTGTTTAATATAAGACTTATTTAATATAATGATGAAATGATATCATTTTAAAACACTTAATTTTGAAACGTATAACAAACGATTGAGCTAAACTTATTTAATATAACAGCCGTTTAATATAACATTTACATGATATAATAATTAGAAGACATAACATTTATCTAGTACAAGAACATTTTGTATAATATTCATTTACGATAATACTATTTTTGTTTAATTCTTAAAACATATAATAATTACTTAATCTAAAATGCAATTCACATAATATCATTAAAGACAATTCGCCTAATTTAAATAAACTCATTAATAATAACATACCAAATAGCAAACACTCACTTGAGTGCTAATGCATTATGCAGCATGCAAGCAAGCTTGCACCATGCAAGCAAGCATGCATAAAGCAAGCAAGCATGCAGCATGCATGCAAGCAAGCAGAATGCAAGCAAGCAAGCATGCAGCGTGCAAGCAAGAATGCAGCATGCATGGCTTCTATCACGGCTCTGGCGCTACGCGCCTTCGCGGGCTTAAATTACACTCTAGGGCTAGGGCAGACAAGACTACGTGGAGTCGGTTTTGCAGCGATTCGTTGTTGTCACTGACACTGTATTATGTCAACCGATTATTATGTCAATTGATTGTTATACCAAGTGAAGATTATATCAATCAATCATTATTTGAAATGTTATTATCTGAAATAATAGTTATATATAAAATGTGGCGAATATCAAATAAAATTATATGAAATGAACCATATATTAAATGATTTTTATTATAAATGGCATTCTTCGTTAGAAACGTTAT
Organism: Nymphula nitidulata; assembly: GCA_947347705.1. Taxonomy (NCBI): domain Eukaryota; kingdom Metazoa; phylum Arthropoda; class Insecta; order Lepidoptera; family Crambidae; genus Nymphula; species Nymphula nitidulata. Next base: position 9,996,965 of record OX374637.1, on the reverse strand, counting down.
ACTAAATGTAAATGGTATTATATAAATTGAAGATTATGTAAAGTAAACGTTATGATCAATAAAATTATATTAAGTGTTGGTATAACAAATGATTATTATGTAAAATGAACGTTAGTAAAGTTCTATTATATCAAATGTTGGTATAACAACTGAGACGCTCCCAAAATATAATAGGTATTCTTTTTAAATAACTTGTTTTTTATCGTAGTATATTTGTCTTTACTCTGTGTCATTACTTAGCGTAGGACATTAGAAATACCATTTGAATTTCGTTTTGCCTCTGTCCTAGTGCCCGGCAACGACAACGACAAAATTGTATTTTTTTTTTTCGTTCGCCTAGCCTAAATTTACAAGTGCGTTTATTTATCACTAAGTATAATTTAATGAATTGGTTGCACAGAATTATTGATTAATTTGTTAAGCCGCTTAAGATTCCTGGGAGCAGAATTGCAAATAAGAACACGTTAATAAAACGTGGACTAAAGTTAGACCTGGTTTAAACTGAAGATGTCACTATTATTGGTAACTTGTCAAGTGGCGTTATACCTCTGGAGGTCTATGGCAATTGATTTTTCAATTGACATAGCCCTCCGGTGCGATAACGCCGCTTATGGGGTAAGAAAGACAGTGACAGCAACTTTACTCCACATATTTTAATAAAAAAGGCTATGTCTGGAATTTGCTAAAAGAACTGTTAAGTCAAACACAGCTTAAGGAACTAAATTTGTAGAGCATAGAGCGGAGGCCACACCGCCAGCGAGCGGGCTAGCGAGCCAGGCGGGCGGGCGAAGCGAGGAAAGGAAACTATACAAACTACGCGGAATATTGGCGAGCTTAACTATGGGGTTCACAACAAAAACTACGAACGGGTCAGCGAGCGGGCGAGCGAGCTAGGCGGGCGGGCGAAGCTATTCGAAAGACAAGCGCCGACTAGTCCGAAAAACATAGTCGAAACGGGGAGGACGGGCGAACTAATTTGTATTATTATTTGTATTATCCCAAAATGTATGGAGACCTGGACAAGTCTATGTACACTTTACTAAAAATAGGCAAAACCCTCTATCGCAGTCGTTCGGTTGACCGAACTAAGTAGTGCTACTTTTTAGTAGCAGTAGTCCGGTTGAGTAGCATAGTTCAATTAGTAACATAAGTAAAGAAAACGAAACAGGTTATAACGTGCAGAACAGTTTTTAATTTTCCATTTTCTTTTTATTTGCTTTCTTTCGTGGTACAAAACAAGGATTTTCATAGAAAAAAAATGCAACACAGCCAAATATTCATCATGGCGCCTATGTCACTTTGATGTCATATTGATTTATGATAAATAGGGTAAAATCGATGAATCATTTTTAATTTTATACCAGTGAACTATACATGAAAATTAATAATTAGAATTTTTCCCAGATTCCGGAGATTTTTCTCGACTTTTTGAGTTAGTGTAGGCCAGATATGAAACATCTTCTTTAGAGCGTCCGCCTAAGGAATCATCGCTACCGTACAGAAGATCGGAGGTAATGCACAGCATCAAAATATCTAGGTTCGATTTTTTTTTTTTATACAACTAGATGACAAACAAGCTGACGGCCCACCTGATGCTAAGTGGTTACCGCCGCCTATAGACACCTGCAATAACAAGGAAAAATCACTTGATATTGCAGCTGCGTTGTCATCCTGGGGCCTAAGATGAAATGCCGTCCATGCCCAGTAATTACCCTGGCTACCTTTCCCTTCAATCCGAAACACAGCTTACTGTTTCACGGCTGAAATAAGAAAGGCGGTGGTATCTACCCAGACGTCCTTACACACGGGTCTACCACCTAGTCTACGATTCCCGTGGGGGCGGAAATTTCTTGCCTACTTTGGTTGGTGGTAGGGCTAGCTACCACTATCTTAAGTCACCGTCACCGTCTACCACCGTCTTGTCCTAAGTCTGGCGCCATTTGTTTCCGGCCGTTAGAGTTAAGATAGCAAGTTTCTCTGTGATTGAAGAATCCGGGTGTAGCTCGCTACCATCTTCGACCTTTTTGTTTAGTTTATTTCCAAAACATTTTTACAATTTTTCTAGAATACTTTTACATTTGCCTTAAGCCTTGGTGACTTATCTGGCTCAGTGGAAACATGGGTTATATTAGTGGATACAAATGTTTTGCAATTTTCAAATCTTACATCTAATTCATTTGATAATTTCATGACATAGTCTATGAAATAATATAACATGAGCTGCATTATTTTATAGAAAAGTTATGAAATTATCAAATGAATAAGATGTATTTGAAAGTTGGAAAACATTTTTATCGTCACCATCATGTTTAAAGTAAAACTATGATTTTCAAAAAATATTCGATTATAGATAATGATTTGAGTTACCTTCAGGTTTGCAATACTATACCTATAGGGATAGACTCGCCCAAAGGACTTGCATCCGGGCTATGTACTTTTAATAAAAATAAAAAAAGGGATAGACCAAATAGGCTACTAAGTTGTTAGTACCTCTCTTTATAATGTAACAGCATGCAAATAAATTCATATTATGATTTGATTTGACTGTAAAATTATCTTCACTATAAAATAATCTTATATAAGATAGTAAATATGACCTACAGTATTGACATGTTGAAATAATTTCGATCAAAACACACTTTAACATAAATATTTTTATATTCATCCTCAAGTAACAAAATTATTTTTAAATTGAAAACTTAGGTAGCTAACACCAACAAATGATTTCCTGTCAAGTAATAACGGATTGACAAGTAAGTAGATAGACGTCGAAACGTGAATCACATCGCTTTTGAAATCACCTGAAAATTTAATTTCCGGCAAGATAGGCGGCGGGCCCGGAACTATTACCTATACTTATAAGTAAGTAGTATATCAAAACTAAGCTTTTGTGTAACTTTATTTTTACATACATTGGTTATGATTATATTTTAAATTTATATAATCAAAGTTTTTGAAGTAAATAATGGTGTCGGAAGTGGTTAAAACATTCACGTGGATTATGAATGTTATCGGCTATGTTTGAAGAACGCGCCAAAATTACATTATACCAGATTTGCATTGACAACAGATGGTTTTTTTTTTTTTTTTTTTTTTTTAATGGCTTGGCGCGGTTTGCGCATTTCGCCAATGTCTCGTAAAAATTAGGGAAACGAGTTGTAAGGAAAATGGAAATCGGTGAAAAATAAAGCAATTGATTGGGGATCAGGAAGGCATACTGGGTAGTAATTTACAAATATATGCATATATACTTCTTATAGTATAGGTATACGTATTAGATATAATAGGAGTAAGGAACTACACTTTTATGTTATTTAAAATAAGGAAAGATATAATACATTTATATACTGCAGCATCATGTGTATGTAACAAGGTAGCCAGGTTTATCGGGAATGGAACTTCCAGGGATAAAAGATCATTCCAGAAGGAGGATCTTTGAAATTTTGGACAGGAAAAAAACATGTGATTAAGATGACCCTCGTCCAGTCCGCACTCACACATAGGATTATTAATTACATGAATTTTGGCAAGGTGGAAAGGAGTACAAGTATGTCCCAACCTCATACGGGTAATGATAAAGGTTTCCATCTTACCAAACTTCATATTAGCAAACCAAGGCTTTTTTGGTATAAATTCTTGTATAAGAGAGTAAAATCTGCCCCTAACTTGCCGACTATTCCTCCAAAGTTCATCCCAAGAATTCAATAGTGTTAATTTCGGTAGATTTAATAAATCGTGACTAAAATTAGTATATGGAAATAGGTCTCCACACGCAATTGCCTGCTTGGCAAGGTGATCAGCCAACTTATTGCCCTCAATACCCATATGGCTGGGTATCCAAGCAAATTGTATGATACATCCTTTAGAAACACATTTATGGATTATCTGGCGTGTATCAAAAATGATTGGAGAATATAATTTTAAATGAAATGGGAATTTGCCTAATGATTGGAGAGCACTCTTTGAGTCCGAAAAGATAATCGCTTTTTTAAGATTCATTATTCTAATATACTCTACTGCTTTAAATAAGCCAAAACATTCGCCAGAATAAACTGATGATTCTGGTGGGAGTTTGATTTTTTGTACTACTTTATATTGTGAATGAAAAATACCAACTCCCAAAGGCTCTTGAGGAGATTGTTTAGAAGCATCACAAAATAAATAATGATAATCTGGAAACTGAGATTGAATAACAGAATTAAAGCTTATTCTAGCATCTGAATTTCTTTCAATAAGGTTATAATGTATGATCGGCGAAAGAATTAATGATTCGTAATCAACATTAAACAAGGGCAATAAATTCGAACGGTGTGTAGGAGAGGAAAGCGACCGATATTTTTGATAACTAACTACCAGACAAGGTCGAGATTTATGATTCCAATAGCTTGATGATGATATTTTAACAGAAAGAGATTCAAGTTTAGATATGATGGGATGGTGTAAAAATTGAATGGTACGAAAGAAGAATCTATCACTTAAAAATTGTCTTCTTAAATACAAAGGCGGATCACAACATTCAATTTGTAAGGCATTTGTTGGACTAGATTTCATTGCACCAGTTATAATCCGTAACGCTTTATATTGAATTTTATCTAATTTTCTAAACGCCATTACACTCCCGGGTTCTAACAAAAAAGTACCATAATCTAAAACACTTCTAATTAACGCATTATAAACTAATCGTAATGAATAAGGATGTGCTCCCCACCAAACTCCAGAGAGACACCTTAGCATATTCAAAAGACGCTCACATTTGCTTATAAGATATTCACAATGAAAGTGACCAGTAAGTTTATTATCCAAAATAACGCCAAGAAATTTAAAATGGTCTTTAACGGGTAAAATAACATTATTATACGCTAATTGAACTGTTGGAGGTCTACGCATTCGAGAGAAAAGGACAACTGTACTCTTAGATATAGAGAGTTCTAAACCATTTTTGTCCATCCAGATTTTCAACAGGCCCATTGTTTCAGATAAATCTGAGAACGCCTCGTTAATAGTGGAATGTGTAGTATAGAGCAAAAGATCATCGGCGTATTGTAAAATTTTTATTTTATCATTAACCACGACAGCTGATTCTAAGTCGGATGTGTAAATATTATAAAGAATAGGACTAAGAACAGATCCTTGGGGGAGACCTTTATAGGCTATTCGGGTAAAATTTACGTCAGCTAGGAACATATTGATTATTCGACCGGTTAGCATGTTTATAATAAAATTCGAAAAAATGGGATGTACTTGTAAAGCATCCAGTTTAATTTTAAGAACATCTATGAGTACATTATCATAAGCTGCATTAATATCCAAAAAGGTTGCTAAAATTGAATGGTTATCTGAAAATGCTAATCGAATATCAGACGTAAGTATTGCTATATTATCAAGTGTACTCTTACCTTTCCTAAAGCCATATTGGGTATTTGCTAATAACCCTTTGGATTCTAAAAACCATTCTAAACGATTTTTAATCAAATGCTCAGCAAGTTTAATTAATACAGACGATAATGCAATAGGTCGGAACGCTGAAACATCTGACGGGGTTTTATTAGGTTTTAAGAATGGTAACACTGTTTGACATTTCCATGATTGGGGAATATTATTTGTAAACAATATAGTGTTAACGAGGTTAAGATAAAAATGTAAAATTTGGTCACTGCTCTTCGCTAAAAAGCTATAAATTATCCCATCCCACCCCGGAGCCGAATCTTTAGAATTATTCAAAACTCCTTTTACTTCATAAATTGTAAACGGAGAACTGAGACCAGTTAGGTTAGATGAAGACAAATAACAGGAATCATTAATAATGTTTAAAGGGACCCACGGAGGCGCTAATTTATCCATAAACTTATCAGCTAAAGAACTTGGTAATGAACGTATAGGAGGATTGTTATAAGCACATTTAAACCGCTTTATGTTACGCCATACCAAAGTTGGGTGAGTATTTGGTGATATCGAAGTACAAAACTTTCTCCAACTCTCGAACTTCTTTTTTTTTAAATAATTTCCTTGTCACTGTTAAGGTATTAGACATGATCTCATAATTACTATCTGTCATATGAGTCTTATAATTTTTCTCAGCCACTTTTCTTTTTTTCACAGCCTCTGTACATTCCGAGTCCCACCAAGGAGGAGAGGGAATTTTATTGGAATAGGTTTTATTTGGAAAAACCTCACTAGCAGTTTCTATAAGAATGTTAGTCAATTCATTAGCACAGTGTGATACATCTCCATTTATTTCGGGTAGTAATAAAAGCTTCTGTTCAACTTTTGTTTTATATTTATCCCAATCTTTGCTGTCTCTATTGGGAACTACATGTTTTAAATGTGACACACGATGTGAACAATTTTGTTTATTAAAAGGAAAAGATATAATAATAGGAAAATGATCACTTCCATAGGAGGATGAAAGAATGTCCCAAGACAGTGAAGGAGCTAAGCCAGTTGTACATAAAGAAAGGTCAACTACACTCTTACTTTGGTCAGGTTTAGTATAACGTGTAACAGCACCCGAATTAAGTATACATAAATTATGAGAGTCAATAATGTCTATTAAAATTTCACCAAAATTATTTGTTATCGAGCTTCCCCAAGATTGATGCTGACAGTTGAAGTCACCTAAAACAATAAATGGTTTTGGTAGAACAGATAAAATTTGATTGATTTCATTTAAAATAGATACAGAGGGGTGAGAAATATATAAAGAAACTATGCTTATTTTCTGTACTTTCACTGCAACTATAGAAATTTCCTCACAGTGAGATGGTAAAGAAATAGGAGTATAGGGAATCGAACTTTTCACAAGTATGGCTGCACCACCATACCCATCAAACCTGTCTTCACGAATAGTAATGTAACCATTAATTCTAAAAATATGTTCAGCTTTAAGCCATGTTTCTGATAGAGCACAAAGAAAAGGATCAAATTTGTTAAGAAGATGAATTAAATCACTTTTTTTATTATGTATGCTTCGGCAATTCCATTGTATAACTTTGCTTAGACTGTTGAATTTCACAAACTTGTTGAAGATTGCTAACTAAAGAGGCTACGTTGGACGGTTCATTTAAATCTACTTGAGAAAACATATTAAGAAGTAGCTTAAATAAATCAGCCACTTCATTATTTGATTTATTTTCATTAATCAAAGCACATCCATTGCTTTCAGATGAGGGAACTTCCCGAATGAGATCTTTATGAGCTTGAATATCATAGCCCTGCGATATTTTTGTGTGAGAATGAGGTTTTAAAAACACAGTCTTTCTATAAGAAGTAGTTTTAGACAAGTTATTTTTGTTATTTTCATTGTATGATGTCTTAGAAGTTACTGGTTGTAAAGGACTAGAAGAAACTACACTTGAATAAGATTTAGAAAGTTTTGGAATGAGCTTAGAGGCCTCAACATAGGAGGTGCTGTTTTGTGCCATGTACATTTTAATATCTTTCTGACGATTTACTTCAGGGCATGTTTTATGTATCGCAAAATGTGAACCAGAGCAATGACAACAAATAGCATCACTTTCTTTAACTAAACATGAATCACTGGTATGATCCTGACCACATTTAAAGCATCGTGGCTTAGACCTACACTGCGCTTTGGTATGACCAAACCGGCAGCAGTTGTAACACTGTATGGTAGGGAAAATATACAAATCTACTGGTAAGGCATTATAACACATAAATATTCTCTTGGGTAAAACTTGACCATCAAATGTAACAACTATTGACTGTGTTGGCTTCCATGTTGGAGAACCGTCAATAATAACTTTATAATTTATACGCCTCACTTTGATAATTTTGCCACAACCCATTGGAACTGAAATATTTTCCATTACCTCCTCTGGAGACCACTCAGCTGGTACACCTCGAACAAGACCCATTCTAGTAACATTGAATGTAGGTATAAAAGCTTTCATGCTGTGTGCATCTAAATTCCTGTCATTAATAAATGTATTAGCAGATAAATAGTTAGAGAAACACATCGATATTTTATTACGACCAATTTGCTTCACACTACCATTGACTATGTTATCTACAGAATTCCTTTTTAAAAATTTTCCAAATGTTACTGGATGAAGTGTGCAGTTATCGTTCGGGCCAGATTGAATTTTTTGAATATGAACAACATATGGAGAAATATCGTCTTTATTATATCTTGTACGACCAACGGGACTAAATGTAGATGATGAAGTGGGTACATTGGTTGTGGGTGCAGATGTAGACTCTTTGGATGTAGGTGTAGGTGTGGGTGTGGACTGAAACGGATTCACATCTTTTTTTAGAGAAGCAGGAGGTAATGTGACTATTTGGGAAGACTCTTTTTGAGGAGAAAATGTATGCAAACAATTACAATTGCTATCGTTATCGCGCGATTCTATGCCATGATGTTTGCGTCTTCTTTTATTGCACTGTTTGCATACATGTAAACGAGAGCGTTTTAAAGAACGGCCCGATGTAGACCCATCAGTTTCCATGCCTGATTCATTAGACATAATCGTGACAAAATTTCCCGCCGGAGGAACAAAGTCCCCCGGGTCGGGAGGTTCATTCATATTAAAAACTAACCAGATACAGCAGCGTATACAACAAAACTATTAGAAATTTAAATAATAAATACAAATAGAGACTAAATAAACTACTTCTCTGACCACCAATACCAGTTAATTGTATTAAATTACGAATTAAATTTAAAATCGCGCCCGCACAGTCGAACGTTTCCCGCCTTTTTTCCCCAACAGATGGTTATGAACTGTTGTCTTTGAAACATAGACAAGTTGTCTATGAAACTATGTTTCGAAATCTATGGTTTTCTCCCACCCTGATGACATGGCGCCGAAAGGCGCCGAATGACAGGGAAGCAGCGAGCGAGTCACTTTCACAGAATATAAAGAGTATGTCTAAAGAGTCACTTTCCCGACGACAGCCTCCAAGAAAAAACTACTACTACTCCCAAGCTCTGCCCAATTTATTTGGCAAAATAAATTGATTCTTAATTAACTTCATTTGTATCTAGATTTTCACTTTGGTAAATAAGTAAATCCATCTTATCTAAATAAATACTAATTCTGACGATATAATCAGTACCTACTCATACAAAACAAACTTGTACTAATAATACCGTAACAATCTTGTAAAATATAGGTAAATATACCATCTTAACTTTGTGTATTGCTTAATATGAATGGTCTTGAGTTTGCATCCCACCCTCGGACATGTATTTTATGTTAGTTAATTTTTTTTTTAATAATTTTAATTACAAAAGAGAATGTGAAACTGCAAAAGATTTTTGATAATTGAATATATACCGCTGAATAACCTATATCCAACCACAATGCTTTGCAAATTCAACCACAACATTTTGCTAATCCAACCACACAACTAAAATTTGTTAGAGGTACACTTTAATTTGCTCTCCTACTTATTCGACCACAAGTACTTTTACTAGGTGGTACTTTAACTAGGTGGCCCGCATGTAGGGTCGTCTGGGTATGTACCACCGCCTTTCTTATTTCAGCCGTGAAACAGTTCGCTGTGTTTCGGATTGAAGGGAAAGGTAGCCAGTGTAATTACTGGGCATGGACAGCTGTCGCGAACGCGATTTGGAACGACTTGAAATGACGTGTAGTCAGTGCCATTATGTTGGCAGGATGTAAAAACAAGTTAGAGATTAGTACTATCTGTGGATGTCATTGAGAGGTATGACCGCCAAAATGTGAGTTAATTAAATATTCTTGATAACATGAGGGCTAGCATCAAAGATTTTGGTGAGTCCTTATAAGAATTTGTCAAGAGATAATGGGCCTAATTCTGGGAACACACTTTAATTCTAAATTTAAGAACAGTATATCTCTTTCTCGCAATATGTAATAGAAAAAAGATAGCAAGAATCCGTTTAGAGCTGTCACTTAAATTTAGATAGATTTCATAGAAACCATAGACAATTTTAGACGGCATGTACGGAGGTGCCTCCTAAACACTGCATTTTATCACGTTCAATAAGGTCGAAAATTGAACGCACGTTTCTAAATGTCAAATTATATGACAGCTATCCTTTTCGTTTCGTGATTGTTGACTGTAACCGGTGGATCGGGAATGGCTGTAGGGGTGGTTTGGAGGCCATTTAGGGGCCGTATGGTCCCGCCATAATTATCATCGCTTAGAGAGATGGTAATATAACAAAATAGTAAAATGTATGGTGAATTGGGTAGTACGAAAGTAAATTGTCGTACCTACTCAGATTCAATAGCAAGATTATAGTAATATGAACAAAAGAGTAAAATGTATGGTGAATTGGGTAATACGAAAGTAAATTGTCGTAAGCTACTCAGATTCATTAGCAAGGCTATTTTCAACTGGGTAAGTGTTTGCACAGATTAATGATATATGTATCTACGATAGTGTTTGATTCAAGAAATTTATAAAGGCGAAGCAGATTAAGTTCCCGGCAATTCTTAATTCGCAAAGTCTAGATACCCCATTTGCGACAACAGCATTTCATCTTAGGCTTCAAGATGACTACGGACCTGTAATATCAAGTGATTTTCCCTTGCTATTGCAGTTGGCGGCGGTCACCGATTACCATCAGGTGGACCGTCAGCTTGTTTGTCATCTAGTTGTATAAAAAAAGTATACAGGTTGGTGACGACAATAAATTAAATCATGGGCCATTTTAGTGCATAGAAATGTTTTGAAAGAAAGAAAACGATGAAAAAATTAAAATTCGTAATAGTAGATATCGTTCGTATTATTTGAGCAGCAGTGTGAATCACTAACAAAAATATTCGACATCAAGCTTGACGACCGACAACCGACAAGACGCCGAGCCGCCTTTGATTGACGTTTGAGCATAGCGCTGCGCGTAAGCGTATTCACTAATCTCTCTCTACGTCGATCTCGTGACTGTGTATGTGTGTCCCTGTTTTGGATATACGAGATGAAGTGCATTCGATTTTTTTCAATTTAGTTTTTCTTGTGTTTAAAATGTATTGCAATGACTTCATTCAATATTTGATCGACTTTTACACAGAGATATGAAAATAAACAAGTTTTTAGTTCCGGCTCACGCTGTGCTCGTCGTCGGTACGCTAGTGTCGCCAGCGGTTGTCAAATGGTTATCAAACAAACGCTAGAAGGTATGTCAGCGCTACCGACAGCCACGAATTCGAGGCTGCTGACTTTAGAGAATCGCAGGAGACGCGGGGTCTATTCCCGCCTGAAGCATATAATTTTTCATCGTTTTCTTTCTTTATTTGTAATTGTTACAATACTTTAGGCGTTTAATTAAACGCATCAAAAACATTAAAATGTGACATCTTATTCATTTAATAATTTCATCACATTCTATGAAATAGCTTAACATTGGATGCATTATTTTATGGAAATGTAATGTAATTATCAAATGAATAAGATGAATTTGAAAGTTGCAAAACATTTCTATGGACTAATATAGCCCATGTTCTAATTTATGGCCGTCACCACCCTGTATACATAATATTGAAATCGTAAAGAAAGGGAAATGGAATATGAAATTATTATGCACCAACTATTCAACATATTCAAACATGTGCCATTGGTGCGAAATGTTCCCTTCCAAAGTTTAGGGACGCAAGACAAAACTTCTCAAAACGTACACGACCCCGAGACCTCATAAAGTAGAGTTTTGTAATTTTTATTCTCTTTGACCCTTAGAGAGTACAAATTTCATAAACTACGCAGCACCTAACTATAAAACGCTATGTGTCGTATCGAAATTCATAGCTTTTGTGTATTGGCAAAATGTTTTGAAGGAATAAGGTACCTATGCTACAATTTTATTTTTAACATTATGGAAACGTTTGAAAAATATTAATTTAAAATGTCCTCAGTAGCTCAGTGGTTATTGCAGCCATCTAGATTGTGAAAGGTAATCAGATCCCGCATTCCTATCTGAGAGGTTTTTTTCTAGTCCTAACACATACATAATTATTTAAGAAATACCTACGCAATTTAAACATAACATTGCACATTGAACTTGAATTTCGATTTGAACCGATCGGTATGGAGATCTTTGGGGGAGGCCTATGCCCAGCAGTGGGCGTCTCTCGGCTTAAAATGATGATGATGATGATGATTGCACATTGCATTTAAAGATTTTTAATGATGAAATACAAATTAGTAATTTTTTTATCATTTTCTTCAATAAAGGCGAAATAAAGATACCTAGATAGATGTTGCTATGTTGCAAGCGAAAAAAGGCTACGGTAACGTAATTATCACACAAATATTAGATCAAGTCATAATTATATTATACCTATAGTAGCCATAAGCAAATAAGAAAGCAGACATTTTTTAATCGAATATATTTATTTTCTTATAAACGTTGTTTTGCCATAAAAATATTGTCCAAAATATAAAAAATAAATAGATAGTAGCCGATTCTCAGAGCTACTGAATATACATAAAAAAATTCATGAGAATCGGTCAAGCCGCTTCGGAGGAGTATGGTAACTAAAACTGAGAGTCGAGAATATTTATCCAAGTGATGAGGTGCCTTTGCGACGCAGCAATAATGATATGTTCAAGATACGGTTTTGGACTGGAACGGACGGGGTATCAACATTCATGGCAAGCGTCTCTCTCACTTGAGATTTGCAGATGATGTCGTCATTATCACCGAAACGCTGCAGGATCTACAACAGATGTTGCGCGACCTAGCTGAATCATCTCAACGCATCGGCCCAGATGAACTTAGATAAAACAAAAATTATGTTCAATGAACATGTGATACCGGAAAATATTTATCTAGGACAATCTCTACAACTGAGTAAAAACAATGTCGAGGTGGAGACTAATATATAGTATACGAATCTTTCTATTAGAATAACTAATAGAAAGATTCGTCTGGTTTGGGCAGCATTCGGCAAACTAAGTCAAGTTTTCTCATCGCCTACCACACAAAGCCTAAAGACAAAAGTCTTCAATCAGTGCGTCGTTCCCGACATGACATATGGTGCTGAGATATAGACTCTCTCAGTACAGCTGGTACACAACTTTAAAGTCGCTTGGTGATCTATGGAGTTTCTCTGAAGGACAGAATTTGGAAGGAAGTGATCCGACAGTGAACTAAAGTCAGCGACATAGCCCACCAAATTAGTAATCTGAAGTGGTAGAGGGCCAGTCATGTTATTCGCAGAACTAACGACCGTTAGAGTAAGCGAGTACTTGAGTGGAGACCGCGGCTCGGTCCTCAGGCTCGGTGGAGGGACGATCTCCGCTGAGTGGCCGGCAGTGACTGGATTAAGCTAGCCATGGATCGAGCCAAGTGGCGTTCTTGTGGTGAGGCCTATGTCCAGCAGTGGATTGTTGTGGGCTGATGTTGATTATGATATTTATCCTACACATAAAAACAATTATTTTTCTAAATTAGTACATACATATTTAAAATACAGTATATTACAGTATATTTAAAAGTGCCTGGAAAAGGTTTTTAAAGAAAAGTAAAGTCTCCAATGGCAGTTATAAAAAGACAATAGCAAACTGAACGACGCAATGAAAATAAAAGTGGTGATAACTTTCACTGGATAGGGTTTTTGCTTTTATGGAACATGATAAAAACGAAGGTATGCAATTTCTTAAAAATGTTTAGAATCATACAAAACTTTAGTAGCCATGAATTTAGATTAGATAATGCAAATTAAACAATTAAACAATTTACCATCCTTATCAGCGACAGAGTATACATTTACGTCCTACTGCTGGGCACAGGCTTTCCTTTCTACATAACAAACACATGCTGAGTATTGCGTCATAACACCACCGCGCTGGTTGTCCCAATGCGGGTTGGTTGGTGAAAGCGGTTGTAGTTACAAGTGGAGGAGCTTGGTGGCATGTGGCTTGAGCGCCGTGGTTTCGATTAAGAAAACAAAGCAACTTTCACCGTGGTTAATACCGGATGGGTTAATGAAAACATTGTAATCTCAAGCTCGGCAGTATTTAGTAAGGCATGTTAAACCGTTGGTCCCGGTTGTTAATTATGCAAAATAGAATCATAATGACTATTACTCAAGCCACCCTATGCAAATTTGTGAGTTCCTAAAATACAAAAAGTTAACGCGCCTAAAACCATAAAACCAATCATGCCCTTTTGAGAGCTAACCACCGCTGACAGTGGATTGGTTGTCCGTCCAATAGCGTGGCCTTTTACGCTAAAATTGGCGAGGGCGAAGGCATAAAATTTGCCATCGCCATATCGAGTAATTTCACGATAAATTGCCCGAATTTGTCAGTCAATTGAACGCCCTAAATTCGCTGTCGATCGTGCGCTCTAATGTCGCTCATCTCGTCCTGCATTTGTCATCGGCGTCTCATAAATCCGCCGACGGAATGGAATTATTGATGACACCGCTTTAGTATCGATACGCTATTCGAATTATCGACGCGCGCTTGGAGAATTTTGTTTAGCGTATCGTATGTAGCGATCTAATTCGCAATCTAACGACCTTAACAACCACGTCCTGTTCACCAACAGTCAAGCTCGTCAAGACTTGTGAGTGTAATATTATCATAAATTTCGAAAAGCCTTCGTATCGAGTAGTTACGTTAGCTTTTGACAGGCTTTTGTTTGAAATTTTAGGCGTTCGCGAACGATAGACTTACGATTCGAAAAATGTTCGTGCTAGGGCTACAGTAGTATGTTGGTGATTTAATATACTATAGATAGGATAATAATATTAATTAAAAATGCGGTTTAGGCATGCTTCCGTTGGGCAACACCAACGGATATGATGGCTACGTCTCTCCCAATTCTGAAACCGTTCACTATGATGTGATCACGTAACGTAGCCTTTAGCGGACCGAATTTCTCAAAGTGGATATGTTTGGGAAGAGTTTAGTGATAACCCGATCAATCATTTTATGTTACTTTGTTGGCACAGACAATTGAGCCGACTGTCGAGAATGTAATTTTTGTGAGAGGCTATAATTTTTCGAAAAGTATTTTAAATTTAAACTGGTCTTTTCTATAGATATTCTTTGCTTGCTGTAATCGGATTTCACTATTTCGTATAATAAAATTTAAAAATCCACGGAAAACAGACTTGACGGAACATCAAGAATAAATCCACAAAGTAGGTACGGAGCTTTGATTTGCCCCGATTTGCCCAGAGTTTAGAGGCTGCTAAATTGTTTTATTTTTCTTTTTAATGTTTCACTTTTGTATTATCTTCCGTTGAGTTAGCCATTTCATAGTCTGTTCAATAGGCCACTCCGCATGATGTTGTTTCTTAACTTGGCTTACCTATAACATTCTTAAAGAAAAGCAGTGAATCATCAGCATAATTACAATTAGGAATGATAACAGGCAAAGCTCGTTGAAAGGGGAAGAGAGAGAGAGAGAGACTAATATCATCTTTATGTATCTGTTTATTTGTATTCTAACCATCCATATTAACATCCAGGCAAAAGCTGGGTGTCATATTATATACCCTCCATTTTTAAATTATTCAATATAATCCCACGCTTAATGAACTTATATTTTGTAATATCAAAATCACGAATCAAGGCATCTACGCGTGTAATAGTGTGGTTGACAACTTTTATTACTTCATAAATAAGAAGTTTATAACTCTTGCAGAAATATTGCAAAAGAAATAGTATGTCTTAAATCAAAGTTTCACAGATACTGTGGTATGTTTGATGTATCGTGGATGAGGGATGCATCGTCCAAAAACGCTTTAAAGAAAATCTGCGGAACAGGTGACGTCACATGTTACTACAAAATGTATGTGGATATTGACAAACAATAACAACTAAGTATGTAATTATAAATATATCATAATAATAGTTGCTTTAATTGATGTGAGCAATCTAATACAATTTTTGATAAATATTGGAATAAATAAATAACCACTTTTATAAATTTTCCAAACCACGCAATTTAAAAAATATTCCATAACTTTTAAGTTTGAGTTGTTTTTATGAATAAAAAAAAAATAGCGCCATATTCAAAAGAAAAGTACTGCAATAAATAAAGAACATCGTTATTTATATATCTAAGTAATAATAGAGGTAAATTTTTTGTACGAAATTTGATTTTAAAAAATGCTAATAGGTATTAGTCACAAAAAATAATTTAGTATTAGAAAAAACTCCTCATGTGTTTCTCCCATGTAGGAAGGCCTGTGCCCAGCAGTAAGACGTATATATATGCTGGAGATGATTTTGATTAGAAAAAAACATTACTTATGTGAATTTTGAACTCACTTTTTCCCAGATAGTCCAACAAGAGAGTTCAGCAATTCTATAATTTTCTTCGTGTTGCGGAGAGTGTAAGAATATTACCTAATATTTATACCTACTGTTAGAATGTCAAAACTGTACCTATCCTGTAAATGCTAAAAAAGATATAATCATAACAATGTTGCTAACAGTTAGATATTTACGGCTTTTACGTTCATTTTGAATTTAAAACATGAATGAAAATTTTTCTTTTTATAATAAATGTATTTTTTTTAATAAATGTGTGAGAAAAATACTATTACTTTTTCCTGTTATATAATAATAATAATAATATTCATACACTCACACCTATTATCTAGCCCAAAGTAAGCATCATTAAAGAGCTTGTGTTATGGATACTAGATAACGGAGAAATAATGATAATAATATGTATATAAATATTAGAAATATACTAAATAAATATATAAACATCCAAGACTCGTAAACAAATGCTCGTACTCGTCATACAAACATTTGCTCCTACCGGGATTCGAACCCGGGACCTCTTGACCGAGTAGCCTGCATAGCAAGGGGTACAGACCGCTCGACCAGACGGTCGTCCAGGTGTTATATGAGTGGAATAGTAAAAATCCATAACTTCTTTGATCAATTAATTGGTACAAACCAATTAATTGATCAAAGAAGTTATGGCTTTTACGATCTACTATCAAATATTATGAAATCTAGAGCTCTACAGGGAAGTATTAAAGTCCATTATAAGACACTCCGAAACACCAGGAGTTGCTGAATTTAACCCGATTTTTTTTATCTATTGAGGTCACTAGATTGACACCGTACTTTCCTTACACACACAACACACATTTGGGACACCAGTAATGGTGCTCAGTAATTATTACTGTATAATATTTCATTATAATTATGTAATATGATTAGAGATCAGTGAGTCAAACAGACCGAACCTTCTTTAATTGATTTCACAGGGTTGCCATACCCATCCATGGACAGATAAGCGGTCCTTTGTTTAAAAAATAAAGACTCCGCCGGTTTCGGACTCTGTAAACAAGCAACCCTTTTTTCAGAGAAAGCTTTCAGAATGTTGTGAATAATTTGTTAGCGCCGGAAATTTTATACATTTTAATGGGTGTTTATTCCCGTTTTACATTCCTGTGATTCCTTTTTTTATAATATTCAAAAGATCACTTTTTAATTATACTTACAGACAATCCTGACTTTAGATGGCAGTAAACCGTTAGTTGTTACGAAGAATGGTTTATCTGAATACATACAAAGGCAAACTCGTTTTTACTATCTACAAAGTTGTGATAGTAAGAGTTTTAAAACTATAAAACACTAATCGTCAACGCCGAGATACGTGCCGGTTGTAAACCTCTCCTTTCAACGTTAAATTGTTGCACAATGTTTATGGCATATATAGGTACGTACTTAATTGTTGGGCAGGTATAAAGTGTGAGCGGTATGGAACGGTAGGTAATGTATTATCTGTGATATGTATGCATTAAACGCCCAGCTGAAAATATTGTGAAGTTAAGAAAAATACAGAAACAATTTAGTAAAAAAAACCATGTTAGTGTATATATATTTTTTTTATTTAAGTGATAGAGTAAAATTTATCTATCTTCATCAAGCTTTATAAAATCGGGTGGTTGGTTGAACTAATCTATTGCTATTTTTGCCAAAGAAAGCACTTCCTTTGATTATTTACAAAGAGCACTTCAAAGGTACGTTTACAAAGAACTGATTACCCAGTCGTGATTTACTATATTTTGTTGCCCGATTTACGGAATAGGACATCTCGACAGTTGTCCTAAATCGAACGGTCTTAAGTCGGATAGTCGGATGGTGTACAAAATACTGGACCCATTTTATAGCACACCGCTCCATTATTGCGGTGCCAATGCGTTAAACAATTTCCAATTTGGAAGGGTAAAATTCGATTAAGGCAGAATAAAGAGATTCTTGTAAACACCGACCAGAGGGTACAAAGGCAATTTAACTGACACATTACTGGGAAAAATGTTTAGCTGTATGAGAGACTCGTTGTATCGGAAATATAATCCCAGCTTAGGAACATAGTAATTTTTACTGAGAGTTATAAAAATTAAAATTTTGATGTACCTACCAACTATTACTAATAATTATTGTCATTAATAAAAATAGAGGGTTTTATTTTATCAGCATAAATAAATAACTTTATTAACTTCTTATAAGTAGTTGCTATAGATTTCTTTTGTAATATACTTATCTAATATTTTAAGTAGATACTTTTTTTCAGTGCTAAAGAAAATGCAAAAAATTCAATCAATCTCAATTCAATCTTACCATACTTCTAGAGATAAAACAATTTCTCGTGCAAGCGTCGCTACGGGGAGCTACGACTACTTTTTTTACTCCTGTGCTACGACGCTACGACTACGAGACGAGCCACGCTACGCGGCCGGCGGACGCAAGCGGTAAGGCACGACCTAAGGGCCTGGCCACGAACTCACCGTACGCGCGTCCTGCGACTCACGAATCGGCAACCACTGCGCGCTGCCTCGATGTCGGCCTCGCAGCGCGTCGTCGTGACCGCGCAGTGATTGCCGAGTCGCCGCTGCCGCCGCCGCCCGTTCGCGTGGCCAGGCCGTAACTCGGTCTCGGTTCTCGGCTAAAAATGGCCGAACTTGTCGGCCATAACCGAGACAACAAGGATGTTGACTGCATTCAAATTAAAATATAGGTAATTTTGACGCGCAGTGCTAGTTTTTATAGAAATAATAACACAAACTTTTCACGCCTCTTTTGAAAGAACCCATGTTTTAGGAAGAAAATACGACAAAGAAAACGAGTACGCACAAAGAAGTTTATTTGTACGTGACGTTGAGGTGGAGACAGTGAATTCATGGCTCCAAAGATCGGCACGCATACTCCTGAGTAGGAAAGAGGGAGGTGGTATAAAGTCAAAAACAAATATCGAGGTTAAAACTCGACATTTTTTTGACTTTGGGTCTGGGACCATTACATAAATGGGACCGCGGTCTCATTTGCCTGATTATTTTTTATTTATTTATTTTGTAAGGCGAGTGGGACCACCCGTTATATTAACCACAAATCCATTTGACGCAATCATAGAGGCTCAAGGCGGTAACGTGATCTCTACATCGCTAATTATATGGACAGTACAATGCTGCAAACTGTCAATTGTATCGAGAAGGTACTATGCTAAAGTACTTAGAGGAGCCATTCCATAAGTGCTAGCAACATTCCACGCTAGATCGGACCTGAGTTATGTAAAGCACTACCTATCTCAAGAGGTGTACACTACGCTAAAATTGAACGTGTGTTTTTATTCTCTTTTTATTATTATGGTCATAGTAACCTTAGATCTTATGTATAGGTAAAACCGGCCACTTTGCTTGACATTTGTGGACTACGATAAGGCCTTCGATGTGATTCAGTCTCTTCAGTGGTGTCACATTGACTATCGGTATATCGAGGTGATGAGATCCTTGTAATCATGGCAGAGTCCCTGGAGGAATTAAACACAATGCTCGGCGATCTAGACAGAACTTCCCGACAGGTGGGTCTAACAATGAACGTGGACAAGACAAATGTTATGTCGCATATCTATGTCGCACCTATGCCAGTTACAGTTGGGAGTTCTGTTCTCGAAGTTGTTGACGAGTACGTTTACTTTGGAGAAATGGTCCAGCTAGGTACCTACCTCGAAGTTGGAGCTCCAACTTGGATGGGCAGCGTTCGGGAAATTGCGTAAGATCTTGTCGTCCAAAATTCCTCAGTGCTTGAAGTCGAAAGTCTTCGACCTTCATCTTCGTGTTGCCAGTGATGACATACGACTGTGAGACGTGGTCTATTCAATTGATAATTTCACGACATTTCTATGAAATATTGCAGCAAATGTTATATTATTTAATGTATAAATGTCAGTGATTAAGATGTAATTATGAAAGTTGCAAAACATTTCTATGAAATAACTAATAACGTAAGTGATACCATTAACGACCCCCTAAAATTTGTATTCTAATACCGCTCGTTTTTTAAATCATTCCTATAAAACTTAATATAGATACTAGAAAAGACATTACAGAAAAATATTTAAGAAAGTTTATTGAGCAACAAAAGGAAAAAAGTTTGTGTGTGTAAATAATTAGTGAACCGTGTAATTGGACAGTGATTGGGACGCGCCCGCAACGGGCGCATTTTTCATAGTGTTGCACTACCAGCTACTTAAGTATACCATATTATTACTTAAGGAAATTTACATACATAAAATGTGTCTACCTATATGCTAATACGATATGATAATAATTAATACATTGATTTACTAAATTAACATCTAGTATTAACGTTCGGACTGTTTTTCGTGGTTTAAAACGAATTTTAAATTGGAGCGGTATTAGAAACATATTTTCATAAGTTGCTTCTAATAACGACCCATGACGTTATTAGAATTTTAACAATAATTAGTATTTTTTATTTTATATCCTTTAAAACGTAATTGCAGTTGCCATTTTTAACTTCTTTGATTTCAAACATATATTGTACATAATTTGATCAATTAACGCCATACGATTTTGTCTATGGATTTTCTGTAAAACAAGATAAGATGTTAGCAATTATTTCTATTGGTGTATAGAACTATATTTTAAATAATCATTCATATCAGATTTAATATTTTTAATACAAAACAAACACATCAATGATTCCTACCCCAGTGAACGCGTGTTTCCTTTAAAATAAATATTTTAGCCAGTTATAGTACATTTTATGGGTCGGTAAAGGAACATAATAATCTTGATACTTAATTCTATTACCAACCCATAGTTAATTCGATAGTATTGCGAGATAAAAGTCACTTTTTTATACACATCCAAGATGTTTAACAAACATTGCATTCGGTTCACCTCGTGGTAAACTATTTCCATAGTCCATGACGCTTACGACACAAAATATTAATAGTGCGTTGTCATCTATGAAACTTTTTAAGATCCTTTGTCGCAGTACCTAATAATTACATTACCTTTGTTAGCTTCATTATTTTTTGGGTTTCCAGAAGCGTTCAAACTGGTCTATAAATGATATTATCTGAACTTCTTACACTATTCTACTAATATTAAATTTACTGATATTTTATAGAAATATGGAGCAGCATAAGCGCAATCAATATACCTTTGCTCAAATGAATGCTTCTCTCCTAGCTATAAATGAAGGAACCAGTATATACGAAGCTTCGAAAACATACGGTATACCAAGATCTACATTACGCGATAAAAGAAGTAATAAATACACCTATGATTTTTTTATACCACTAAGGTGGCAAGCAAGCATACGGCCCATCTAATGGTAAACGGTTACCGTAGCCTATGGACGCTTGCAACACCAGGGGTATCACTTGCGCGTTGCCGACCCTGTAAAAACCTTTTCACGCCTATTTTGAAGAACCCCATGCTGTACTCATTCGAGAAAACCTCTGCAGGGAGCTCATTCCACAACTTGAGCGTACGCGGGAGAAAGGTTCTCTGAAACCGTACAGTACGCGACCACTTTGGTTCCAATTTGTGATGATGAACTACCTGCCGGTGGCGAGCGGTGCAATGATAAAAAGAAGCCGTGGGCATCATGTTAAATAATTCCTCAGAACACGCCCCGTTATATAAAAGGTAGAACACACACAAGGAGGCAAAATCTCTACTTAGACTTGTAGATTCAATACCGCGCGTGAGCTCAGGATCGACTGTGAGCGACTTTGGAGCACGTCAAATGGTCCAAGCTGGTATCTGGGCGCTCCCGCCCATAAATGGTAGCAGTACTCCATATGGGGCATGACTTGAGACTTATAGAGTAACAGTCTTTGCCCCGAAGTGATATACCGCCGCGCTCTATTGACCACACCAAGCTTCTTGGATGCCAGCTTGACTTTATCCGCCAAATGACTGCGGAAATGCACGTCACTAGAGATATCAACACCAAGGATCCCAATACTCGTAGAGATGGAAAGCGGTGTGTCGAGGAATTGTGGAGCTACAGAGAATGGGGGTTTTTTTAGTGGTGAACGCGCAGACTTGTGTCTTAGTGGGGTTGAATTGGACTAAGTTTAGTCGTCCCCAATCGGAGACTCTGATTAGAGACCTCTCAATTTCAGACACAAGTCGACCGCGACTATCCTCTACTGTAGACCGAGGGGTATTAATTCTTATAAATGTTTGTTATGCCTAGTTAGTAAGTAATTAATAGTAAAAGTTTAATTCACTTGAAGACTGTTGTAGAAGCATTAGAACAAGGAAGTTACCTACTATGATGATACTTTAGGTACTGATTAAAACTGTGATTATAATAATAATTGATCTCAAATGTTTTATACTCAATAAATACTTAATATTGAATTAATTTTTATTTTATTGTATGGGATCTTTCAGTAGTCGGTAATAGAAACAGAAAAAACGGTAATAGAAAAAAACCTGTCTAATGGGTCGGTGATAGAAACAAATGCTATTTCAGATTAAATTATTTTTTGTTAAATATTGTGCGATTTAATATTTAATTTAAGAACTGAATTTTATAGAATACTCCATTACGATTATGAATAAATACAAACACTTTTCCTAGCATAACGCCTTATATCTAATTTTCTAAAGTCAATCCGAAGGCAGCTAAAACTGACGGTAATAGGAGCGTTTACGTTATAGCCCATGTTTCAATTTATTGTCGTCGTCACTCTGTATAAGTAAGTAGTGTTCTTGCAAAAATCTCTTCAGCCAACTGTGTTCTGTGATAGATAACGCTACGCAGTCTTTATAGCGGCCATAAAGTAATTATTGCTTCGAGAAGATAACGTACGATACAAAACACTTTAGTTCGTTGTGGGGTCATATGGGTTCCTTGAATTCAGGGCCCTGCACCTCTTTTTATTAACTTCGTCCATCGCTAGTGAACGGTGCGATGACACTTTTTTCTAAATTCCTGATGTCCAGATGATATCCTAGTGATGTAGGTACTAGCGGCAGACAGCGTCACGGCTCTCCTGCTTCATGTCATGACAAAAACGCTGCATGAGTGCTGCCTGCGTTATCATACAATTTTTTAAGGCAATTTGGTTTCTCTACCTACACCTATATACCTATTTTTATCGAGCTGGCACACAGTGTTTAGGTTCATAGAATTATGACATTTCCAAAGTAGGTACCTAGGTTCTCTTAGTTTATGTGGCACACAAAATATAATACCAGGACAAGTGGTAGTCTAGGGTTTCTCATTTCTCGATCTTCGATTTTTAAAAATACTTGAAGGCAATTTCTCGAGTTTTCTCGGGTAGTGTCTTTTTAGACACATCGTTAAAATTTGTTTAAATTTAATTTTAAAAAAGCAAATTTTTTATCTGTAATGCCAACCCGCATTGGGCCAGCGTGGTGGTGTTATGTCCCAAACTCCTTAACGTTTCTGCAATGTAGGAAGGCCTGTAATGCTTCTATTGAGCAATTTAGATTGACAAATGATAGTGTTTTGGAATCTATTCCAATTCATTTAAATTATTCCATTTCTTCCCGTGGGTGTCGTAAGAGGCGACTAAGGGATTACCGAGCTACCAACTGCTCGACTGGTGGTAGGGTCTGAACACCCGCCTGGTTAGTGACCACCGTACGCATGGCGTAAAACCCGCCAAGTGATCACTTGTGGTCGCGTTCCGGGATCAGTCAGCGTACAACCAGAGCTTGGGGAGACGTTGCGGCGATGGATGCGGTCAGTGACGGCTTCCGTCTAACCAGAGCCAGGTGGACTGCGTTGACCCGCCGACCAGGGAGACCCGAAGAAACGGCTGTTCCGCTGGCCGCCCGTGGTACAGTACAGGGGCCCAAGCGAACCTAACCAGTTCGTGAGGCTGCCCTATCATGCCACGCATAATCTTGGGGTGGTCCGTCGTGCCGGTTGGTGACCGGGTGGTGGGGTCCCGGCGGCCATTCCCGGGGGGGTTCGGGGGCCCTTCCGTTCGGCGGGTCAGCGCTTCTCTGCTGTCGGCTATTACCTGGGGAAACAGGCCTCACGCTTTGACCGTATATATCGCGACGACGTTCCCCCAATTCACGCCTCTCCTCCTTCATCATTTACTATGGCAGCGCTAAGAAACATTTCCGGTCGTTCAGCGGTGCACACCCCCACCACAACCACGCTGTTTGAGGTCGGGCTCACTAACATCCGTGGGCTCCATGCTAACCTCAATGCCGTCCACCAACATCTCGAGACGGCTCGACCCGAAATGCTGTTTTTGACGGAGACGCAAATACTCCGCCCGGCAGACACTAGCTACTTGGATTACCCCGGCTACGTTCTTGAAGAGTCCTTCAAAGCGAAGGCCGGGGTATGCTTGTTTGTCCGGGCGGATGTTTGCTGTCGCCGTCTGCGCTGTTTGGAGGACCCTTCCTACTCTATTCTTGGGGTGCATGTGGACCTGGGCACACATTGCCGTATCTACGTGTGCCTGTATAGATCCCACAGCGGTGACATGGAGACAACTCGACTTTTCGAACATCTTAGTCGGGTGGCAGATGTTGCGCAGGAGCAGTTTCCAACCGCGGAATTGGTGTTTTTAGGGGACTTCAATGCTCACCACGAGTCGTGGTTAAGTTCCTCTAAAACTGACCATGCTGGTAGAACTGCCCACGCTTTCGCTCTCACGCATGACCTGACCCAACTGGTAAGCCAGCCCACCAGGATTCCAGACATTGTCGGTCACGCGCCCTCATTGTTGGACCTTCTGCTGACGACTCGCCCGGATGGATATCGGCTAGAGGTTCGTGCTCCTTTGGGAACATCGGATCACTGCCTGATATCCGCCGGGGTGCCACGGGCGTCGCCACCGGTACCTATGGTTGCCAAACGCCGCATCTGGCACTATGCGTCGGCAGATTGGGACGGTATGCGGGATTACTTTGCATCTGTCCCTTGGAGGCAGCGCTGTTTCAGTGAGCTGGACCCGAACGCTAGCGCTACTGCTGTTGCTGATGAGATCATGTTAGGGATGGAGTACTATATCCCTCACTCCGATCTCATCAGTAGGGGTAGGCGTAACCTCTGGTTCAACCGCGATTGTGCCTTAGCTGTTGAAAACAGACAGTCGGCATACCGCGCTTGGATCAGGGGCCGAGCTTGCGGGGATCCCAACATTGACTCACTGAAAGCAGCCTATAACAACGCCACCAAGTCCTGCAAAAGGGCCTTCATCAGAGCGGATGCCCAGCGCGTTGCACGAGTTGGCCAAGAACTTCTTACGCATCCTACGGGAAGCCGTAGCTACTGGCGTCTGGCCAAAGCCGTGCAATCCAACTTCTGTCAACCCTCGCTGCCCCCGTTGAGATGTTCTGACGGCTCGCTAGCTCACAAGCCGCAAGAGAAAGCCGATCTCTTGGTAAAACTCTTTGCTGCTCACTCCCGAATCGATGACTGCAACTTACAGCCACCAACACTCTCCCACTGTGGCCACACAATGCCCGATATTCGTATTAGGCAATGTGATGTACGTGCGGAGCTTCAGTCAATCGACGTCCGGAAAGCTAGTGGACCTGATGGCATTCCAGCGATAGTACTGAAAAACTGCGCAGCGGAGTTGTCTCCTGTCTTAACGCGGCTATACCGTCTTTCTCTCTCTTCTGGGTGTGTGCCGGAATCTTGGAGAGAGGCCAATGTGCAACCGGTCCCCAAAAAGGGAGACCGATCAGACCCAGCTAACTACCGCCCGATAGCTGTCACCTCAGTTCTTTGCAAGGTCATGGAACGGATCTTAAACCACCAGCTGATCCGATACCTAGAAGATCACTCATTAATTAATGATCGACAGTACGGGTTTCGGCCGAACCGGTCAACGGGTGATCTTCTAGCGTACTTAATGCATGTCTGGGGTGAAGCTATTGACAAACGTGGTGAGTCACTGGCAGTTAGCCTTGACATTGCCAAAGCGTTCGATCGGGTCTGGCACAAGGCTCTTCTCTCCAAGCTCCTGGCATACGGTCTGCCCGCTCAGCTCTGTAACTGGATCGCCGGCTTCCTGCATGAGCGAAGAATCCGTGTCCTCGCAGATGGATGCGCTTCGCGGTTCATGTCAGTGAATGCTGGTGTACCACAAGGCTCTGTTCTATCCCCCACACTCTTTCTTCTTCATATCAATGACATGATTCCGTTAGGAAACATTCATTGCTATGCAGATGACAGTACAGTGCATGGGGGATATTACGGTCGCCCAGGGGCTGGGCGCGCTGAAACCGAGAGGGAGAGAGAGAATCTTGCCATTGAGCTCGACAGGGTGTTGAACCTCGTATCTGAATGGGGATCTAACAATCTTGTTGAGTTCAATGCTAAGAAAACACAGGTGCGCGTTTACAGCTAAAATGTCGCCGTTCCTTCCCCTTCCGTCTCTTCAGGGCATGACTCTTTCGGCACAGGGCTCCCTAAATTTGCTAGGCATGGAGATATGTTGCGATCTGAATTCCAGGAACTACATCGAAACCGTGATCAAAACAGCCTCACGGAAGCTCGGTGTCCTGAACAAGGTGCGTCGATTTTTCACGCCTGACCAATTATGCCTGCTCTATAAAACTCAGGTCCGGTCTTGCGTGGAATATTGCTCGCACTTGTGGGATGGCTCCGCCAAGTACCTTCTCGATGCTCTGGACAGATTGCAGCGTCGTGCTGTCCGTATCATTGGCGATGTAGAGGTCACCAACAACCTTAAGCCTCTGCAATTGCGTCGAGACATTGCGTCGCTTAGCGCCTTCTATCGGCTATATCACGGAGAGTGTTCTGAGGAGTTATTTGACCTTATCCCACCTTCCCCCTTCCTACTCAGGAGCACGCGAGCCGGTCTTCGGAGTCATCAATTCACTGTCTCCACCTCAACATCACGTACAAAGAAATTTAGTAGCTCTTTTCTTTGTCGAACTTCCAGAACTTGGAATTCTTTGCCAGCACATGTGTTCCCTCCTTCGTATAACATGGGTTCCTTCAAAAGAGGCGTGAAAAAGCACCTTTCGGGCCGGCAAGGTGGAGGCGGCTAGAGCAGTGTCTGAACTGCACTAGCTGTCTTCGCATATGGACTCTTCTTACCGCTTCACATCAGGTGGTGTCGAGTCATTTGTCGTGCTTTGTATAAAAAAAAAATTAGATAATAGGACAACAGAGAAAGTCTCTGGCAAAATAAAAACAACAGAAAAGTCTAATTATTTAAATCTTGTTCATCAAAATGTACAGGGCTTTTCTGGCAAAGATCTAGAAATTAGTTTATTTTGCAGACCATGGAAGTGCATGTGTTGTGTGTTACAGAACATTGGTTAAAAAGAAATGAAATTTTGACCTGTATTGAAAACTATAATATTGTAAGTGCTTTTACAAGAGAATCTACTATTAGAGGTGGATCCTTGATATTATTATTAAATAATATAAAATATAAAGAACGACCAGATATTGTTCGTCACTCTATTGAGCGAACTATTGAAATTTCCTGCGTAGAACTCGAGCAGCATATTGTTGTATGTGTATACAGACCTCCCTCTGGAAACTATGATCTATTTGAGACTTCAATGGAAAATGTTTTAAATATAATATGTAGCAATAACAAGAAGATAGTTGTGTGTGGTGACTTCAATATAAACATTTTAGTATCTTGTTCATACTCAGATAGGTTCCTTAACTTATTCAGATGTTTTAATCTTCTTCATACTTTCTTTGAACCTACTAGAATTACACCAATATCAGCTACCTGCTTGGATAATATTTTTTGTAACTGTGATGTACTTGAACAATCAATTATAAATTGTATAAACTCTGATCATAGTGGACAGAAAATCGCTATTGAGCACCATCATGTTAACCAAATTAAAAAAGTTACTTATAGGCCTATTACAGATAGTCGCTTGAAGAAATTTGAAAATAATGTAATGAATACAATTCACTGTCTTAAAGAAACCGATGATCCCAATAAGTTATATAGCAATTTATTTGATAATTTAAATATAGAATTCCAAAATATTTTTAAACAAAAAACTTTTACAGTCAGTTCTAAAAGGAAGTTTAGTGATTGGGCAACTCCGGGTATTTATATTAGTAGAATTAAATTATTTGAACTATACTATCAAAAGTCCACTTCCACTGATCCATTTTTTATTGATTATGTCAGAAAGTACTCCAAAATCTTTAAAAGGGTTTGTAATACTGCTAAAGCGAACTTTTTGAGTAATAAAATTAAGACATCAGACAATAAAATAAAAGCCACTTGGAAAGTTATAAATCAAGAAAGTGGTAAAACAAAAGTTACTGATAGGTGTTTTAAAATTAATGTCAATGGCAAAACGATAGAAACAGATGATGGAGTTGCAAATACCTTCGAGACTTTTTTTCCGAAATACCTATTAAAATCACAAAAGAATTGAATTCGTGTACTAAGCGCGCACTTGCTCTCATAGAGTCGAATGTTTATAAGTGCAATATTCCTTTCAATTTCCATGAAATCAACGTTAATACGATCATAGAAGCTTTTAAGTCTTTGAATATGAAAAAGACTGAGGATTTATGGGGCTTTTCTGTTAGTGTTATAAACTCGATAATAAATGTTATCTCTCCTAACTTATCGTTTATATTTAATAAATGTATTAATGATGGTGTATTTCCCAATCAAATGAAATTAAGTAAAATAATACCTTTGTTTAAGGCAGGAGATATCAATGACCCCACTAATTTCCGTCCCATTTCTATTTTGCCGACTATTAGCAAAATTTTTGAAAAAATTATTCTTAAGCAATTACTTTCTCATTTTACGAGAAATGAATTGCTTCACAATATACAGTTCGGATTTACTAAAGGAAAAAATACTACAGACGCGGGAATTGCGCTTATAAAACACATATTTGATGCTTGGGAAAATAGGCAGGATGCTCTAGGTATCTTCTGCGACTTATCCAAGGCGTTTGACTGTGTTGACCATCAAACATTATTAGGTAAATTAAAGCATTATGGTGTATCAATAAACTCATTAAAACTTATTGAATCCTATTTGACCAATAGAATTCAAAAAGTTGTTATAAACAAAACTGAGTCTTCTGGTGTGCCTGTGCATATGGGCGTGCCTCAGGGTTCGATATAAGGGCCATTGCTTTTTTTAATTTATATCAACGACCTCCCTTACTTTTCAAAAAATTTGTGTGAGACGGTATTGTTTGCAGACGACACCTCACTAATTTTTAAAATAGACCGAACTAAAACTGACTTTGAGGATGTAAATAATGCCATTTCAAAAGTGCTATCCTGGTTTGAAAATAATAATTTATTGTTAAATTCAAAGAAAACTAAGTGTATTAAATTTACTTTACCAAATGTAAGGCAGGTTAGTACTCATGTTGAAATCAATAAAGAAACTATTGAATGTGTTGACTCTACAGTATTTTTGGGAATTAAGTTAGATTCTCGTTTACAATGGTATCCTCATATCTCGTCCCTATCTAAAAGACTTAGTTCAGCTGCTTATGCTGTTAAAAAAATTAGGTCTTTGTGTGATGTTGAAACAGCAAGACTTGTTTACTTTGGTTACTTCCACAGTGTTATGTCATATGGCTTGTTATTGTGGGGCACAGCAGCCGACATTGAAGATATTTTTATTTTACAAAAAAGGGCTGTGCGTGCTATTTACAGACTCAAGCCACGTGATACACTGAGGGATTTATTTAAAGAAATTAATATTTTGACCGTTGCTTCTCAATATATATATGAGAACATAATTTATGTTCACAAATATAAACATACCTTTTCAAAACATAGTGATATTCATAACTTAAACACTAGATATAAAAATAAACTTGCTGTTCCAAGTTTTAGACTTCACAAGATAAGTCGCTCATTCATGGGGAAATGTATACACATTTATAACAAAGTCCCACCAAATGTAACTGAACTGCCTTTTCACAAACTTAAGTTATATGTGAAACAAACTTTAATGAAAAAAGGCTACTATAAGGTCCAAGAATATTTAGATGATAAGAATGCATGGACACATTAAAATTTCAAAGGTTTTATATGTTTATTTACGAGTATTGTGACTATTAACCTCTGTAACCTATACTGTGATTGTGCACTGTCAGATAGCCTGAAAATAACGATATTATTTTTGACATTGGGTACCTTTCTTGGTACGTTGACTTACCTTCTTTTCTAATTTTTATTTTTTTTCCGCTGGGCGGCATTGCACTGCTCAAGGTTAAACTTTTGTAACTACAAACATTGTAATTTAATATTTGAAATGAGTGACTACACGAGTTTGTTGCCGGAATCTTCTCGGTAGTTCAACTTTTGGAACCGGTGTAAATTTAGACATGACAGACGGAGAGACTTGACGTTGTTAGTTAATATATTTTTTGTAATAGTTATAAGAATGTGTTTGACGATTTAAAAGTGCTTCTTTGTGGCCTATTTAAATAAAATATTTTTTCTTTCTTTCTTTCTTTCTGTATCTTCACAGTAGAGGGATAATATATAGGTATATTATGTATATATGTTGATGATGAATCAATCAATCCCCGAAAGCTGTTGACCCACTGTGGGTCCACGGTTATTTCTTTTTTCCCGTAGACCCACTCGTGAACATGAACTTTGTGGATAACTAACAATAAAAAACTGCGAATACTAAAATAGAAAATAAAAAATTTGTTAACGAAAGCGAAACGTGAAAAGTAATAAAATACTCTCCTCCACTTGACTATTTTCCTAATTTACTATTTTAGGTATTTATTACTTTTGATTGAGAGCATTTATTAACCCGTCTAGCATCAAATTCCAGACACAATTTATTTTTCAATTGACATAACCCTCCGGAGGGATAACGGCGCTTGACAGATTAAGAATCAAATCCGTTACACAGGTATCCCTAGACTAGACATAAAAGTCTAGAAGCAATGTTAGCCTATTTAATAATTAGCAAACTTAGTTTTTTCTTACTAAATAGGCCTATTTTTAGCCGATTTCAAAAACAAAAAAGGAGGAGGTTATCAATTGGACTATTTTTTTATGTTTGTTACCTCTATTGATAATTCTTTTTTTGTTCGATGCGGAATAGTAGTCATTCGGTCCCATAAAATTTTTTTGAAAATCCATTTGGTAGTTTTGTTTTTAAATCAAAATAACTGTGTAAGTCATCTACGTATGCGAAATTGCGGATTTTTGCTTTCCTATGAATTTTTAGTGAAATGATACGATAGTAGAAAACAATAAGGTACATAAGCAGACGGTCAACTATCTAGCTTTAACTTTAAAAAGTTATCACTAAAAATTGTGAAAAAAAGTTTTTTTTGGATTTGGTGCTAAGTTGTTTCCAGAAACAATAGATAGTGAAGCACCGATTCCAAAAAAAGTGTTTCTAGAAGATGAGTAGTTACTCACCTACTTATTTTTTTTTTATACAACTGGATGACAAGCAAGCTGACGGCCCACCTGGTGGTAAGCGGTTACCGTCGCCTATAGACACCTGCAATAACAAGGAAAAGTCACTTGAAATTGCAGGTGCGTTGTCATCCTGGGGCCTAAGATGAAATGCCGTCCATGCCCAGTAATTGCACTGGCTACCTTTCCCTTCAATCCGAAACACAGCAAACTGTTTCACGGCTGAAATAAGAAAGGCGGTGGTACCTACCCAGACGACCCTACATACGGGTCTACCATCTAGTGTATTTTATCCTTTTCAGTTTTTTGGAGTCGGTTTTAATTTTTGTTTAATTTTTTTTCTATGAAAAAACTAAGTTTTCAAGAATAGAGCCATTAATCGATTCGTCCTAAATTAGGTTTCTTATTTTTGTCACGAGCACAGCCTAGCTGGAACATTGTGACAAGATACTTAAACTCGTTTTTGGTTGAGGTGGGCTTGACTGTCATGAGCGCTTGGAATAAACTTTCAAAATTGAGTGTACGTTTCATGGTTGATTCGAAAATATTCAATTATTTTCATAATAAACTTCTAAATAGTCACAAGGCGCGCCTAGTGGAATACAAATTCGGAACTCGACGATTCTCGAGTTCCGGTTATTTTTGTCACGTCTCGAGTTCGAAAAAGCTCGAAAACCTTAGATAGTATCGAATATATCGAACCGCAAGGAAAAACACCATAACTCATTTTTAGTCATTAAATATTTAATTTTAAATATTCTTACTGCCTTCCCAATTTTAAATATTCTTACTGCTTTCTGTCAAGTTGATGTCATAAATTTATAAAAGTATGATGCCATAAATTTATATAGGTAGGTACCTACCTATTTTATGAGATTTATTGTGACTTTCTGAAGTTACAATAACGTTTTTTCACACATACCTACTATACTAGACATGAAATAAAAATCAAAATCAAAAATATATTTATTCAAGTAGGCTCCTAAGAAGCTCTTTCGAATCGTCAAAAATCACAAATTATGTATATCTATTTAAGAAATGGTCTTACAATGTCTTATTGTAAATCTGTCTATCATGTCTAAATTTACACCGGTTCCAAAAGTTGAACTACCGAGAAGACTCCGGCAACAAACTCGTGTAGTCACTCTTTTCAAAATATGAAGTCACAATTGTTGTGGTTACATTATTTCAATATTTTGCTGTGCAGTGCCATACAGAAAAAAAAATAGTAAAAGTATATCTAGTTAGAAACGATATACAAACTTAATAACAAAAGTATTAACTTTATTTTAGGGCTGTCCGACAATGCACAGTCACAACAACACAATACATATTATAAAATTAAATAAATTAATTATATATTATCAAATTGGCATATCTCGTGAAAATTGGAGTACAGTTTCTTTCCACACAAATTTGTCATTCACATAATCATTAATAGTGTAATAACCTTTAGTTTGCAAGGTGTTTTTGACTAATAATTTAAATTTATGTAGTGGTAAATTAGTAATTGCTGCGGGAATTTTGTTATAAAAGCGTATACCTTGCCCAATAAAAGAATTGCGTGTTTTTTTTAGTCTATAACTTAAAATAGCTAACTTATTCTTATTTCTAGCATTTATATTGTGAGTGTCACTGGTTTTTTCAAAAGTGTATTTGTTCTGATAAATATAAATTATACAGCTGTAAATGTATTGGGAAGGTACAGTAAGTATTTTTATTTCTTTAAACAATTCACGAAGGGAATCTCTAGAGCCTAACTTGTAAATAGATCTTATTGCACGTTTTTGTAGGACAAAGATAGTTTGAATATCGGCTGCTTTACCCCACAGCAAAATACCGTAAGACATGACACTATGAAAATAACTGAAATACACCAGTCGAGCTGTGTCAACATCAGTTAGGTTTCTAATTTTTCTAACAGCATAAGCAGCTGAGCTAAGCTTTTCTGCAAGAGTTTCTATATGACCAAACCACTGTAGCTTAGAATCTAACGTTATGCCTAAAAATACAGTAGTGTTAACTAATTCAAGCTCTTCATTATTCATTTTTAAAAAGGTTTGAACATGGATGTAAGTTATCGTGCCAAAAGTATCCTATGTCCTTCCCAGGGTTTCAAACATTTTATAATACTACTAGTAACCGCCCGCGGCTCCGCCCGCTGGATGTTGATTATCGTACCAAAAAGTATTTTATGTCCTTACCAGGGTCTCAAACTATCTCTATACAAAATTTCCCCTAAATCGGTTCCGCGATTATTATACCCCATACAAAGTTCTATACCCCTTTAAAGGCTGATATCTGGGATAAATACTATCCCATCTAAATCAGTTGAGCGATTTAAACGTGAAGAAGTAACAGACAGACAGACAAAGAGACCCACTTTCGTATTTATAATATTGATATGGATGGAGTAGTATGATATTTCTTTCTAATAATAATATTTTCAATAAAATAAACATTATAAATTCCTAACAGATATTATAAATGCAAAAGTGAGTTCGTTTGTTTGTTTGTTATGCTTTCACGCCCAAACCACTGAACCGATTTATATGAAAGTTGGTATAGAGATAGTTTGAGACCCTGCGAAGCACATAGGATACTTTTGGTGCGATAACCACCATCCATACAGGCGAAGACTCAGGTAAAAGCTAGTACTTAATATTTTGAGATTAGAACATTACATGAATATTCTTAATTTTCATTTTAACATTATTATAAATGTTTGAAAAATTATTGACTTATAAAAATATCTAATCTAGTAAAATATCACGTCTAGAGGCGGGGATCGAACCCGCGACCTTTCACAATCCGGGCGACTGCTCTAACCATCTGAGCTACCCAGGACTTGGGATAACCCATAAATATTTTTATAGGTAAATATTTTTTCAAACATTTATAATAATGTTAAAATGAAAATTAAGAATATTTGTAAAAGAAGGTATTTGTAAAAATACTTCGTTTCGAATGTTGAAATAGAACATTTCGACATTGTAGGGTAGATGTTAGCTTACAACGCAAATACAGATAGACTAACAGAATTTCACATTATCCCAAGTCCTGGGTAGCTCAGATGGTTAGAGCAGTCGCCTGGATTGTGAAAGGTTGCGGGTTCGATCCCCGCCTCAGGACGTGATTTTTTTCTAGTTCAGATATTTTTATAAGTAAACATTACATGAACTTCTAATAACACTAATCAGTATGTGTAATATGTTTTCTTGTTTTTCAGGCTGTTCTTAAAATTCAAGATTTATATTAAAACTATGCCAGCGGATCACGAATAAGATGAGTGTGATACATATACATTTGTGTAATTGCCCGTTGGGAAAGTGTTAATACAGAACAGATGTTTACAGTGACACAGCACCAACTACCTAGGAGAAGTAGTTGCATGTATATCCATATTTAGAATATATTTAGATTATTCTAGATAATATTGACAAGATACAATGTATGATTGATGTTAAAAGGGTTCCTGTGCCTGAAATAAAGTTAATTTAACCTGTCAAGCATGAGATTCCAGGCACAATTGATTTTTCCATAGTCATCGCCCACCGGTGGTATATTGCCGCTTGACAGATTAATAGGCTACCTTTGGCATGATAGCCGACATCCACACGGGCAGAGCCATGGGCGACCTCTAGTTAATACTCATTTTGACTTTGATGAGAGAATTATTGTACTATGTTATTTCTACTGTAATGAGTGCTTCAATATGGTAATGTGTACAGTGAACAACTATGTCATAAACACCTACCAGTGTTTGTGACATAGTTGACAACCTTAGTGAAACATAAGTGAGTTGTTTAACACAACACCACAATTTACTTCACAATGATTTTCTTTGCAATGTCTGCTCTAAAGTACAAAGTACATCATAAATCAATGGCTTGAAAAGACAAATGGCAAACTGTCTCCATCAGAATGGATATAACAGTAAAAGCCAATACAAAGTGAAAAATTATAAAATAACTTATTGAGAAAATTATTTACAGGAGAGTAAAAAATGTAATTTAGTAGGTAAGGCTTGCACCAAACATCTAGTTAGCTCTGAAGTTGCATACTATTTTATAACGTCAATACTGTTTTGTTCCACCATCCATATTTTGAAAGTGTGCAGTGAATTAACTTTTCTTCAGAGCAAAATAGAAGTTTAGTGAATACTCTAGATGCTGAAAAAAAAAGCAATGTAAATGATAAAAATTTTGTATTATATATGTGTATGTTACAGAACATTAATAAATATCAATAGGAGGTGGTCGTCCAAAGAGCAATTTCCATGAAGCAGGCTGCACTAGTTGTGAAATGACATCTTTTTCTTCAACAAAGATTGGTAATAGATTGGATAAATACTGTATCATTTCATATGCATCAGGAATGTTATTTCCTTCTGAACAGTACTTATATAATATGACACATGGTAATGACTGTTGTAATACAATTTCATATAACAAAGATGCAAATCCACCACCATAGATTTTTATTAATCCGGTGCCATGTGATTCATGCTCCAACCAATCTAATGATTGTACTTTTTTTCTGTACTGGCATAATTCATTAGCAACAAATCTAAATGGTGATGACAAAATATGTTTTTTCTCATGCGCAAAACTACTAGTTAGAATAAAAACATCTTTGATATTCTTTTCTTTAAATTTCAAAATCACTTCTTCCAAAAATCTCCGAGCATACTTGTAAACCAGGGGGGCTCGAAGTTGTAGCACAATTACATTTCTAGCAACGCATTTGTATATTTCACAACAGCTGGACAATTTGGAAGAATTCAAATCGTAAGGATCATATCCTAGAACTGGTATAAGTGCAGTACTGTAAATAGAAGCTATTTTAACCATATCTAATGAAGAAATTAGCAAGTCACAGGTCAGTTGGCCAACATTACCAACAGCGACGCTAGGAATAATTAATGAATAGCCATTAAGGTCACTGTCATCAAAAAATCTCCAAACACTAGTTTCAGCAATTTCCGTCATTTTATTTCAAAGTTAATTTAGTACTTCCTAATTAATTAATTAAACTTGACGATTGATCCAAAATGTTAACTGACAATACTGACCTACTCTTTCTAATCTGTGATACTGACATTGACTAACAAAATACAAATCAACTTTGACATTTGTTTTGGTTATTCTCTTTTTTTTAAGCAGGCAAATGGAACTCAGCCTAAAAAGCCATGTCGACTTACTGACATTTATGAAATCAGTAATGGGTCATATAGGTTTACTAAGTAATCCATTTTTGGAAGTGGTGTGACAGTGAGTCCTTGCGGTCCAGAATACGCAAACATTACCGTGCAAACGCCTTGAACCGAATTGAATACGGTGCTATGTGCACTGTTTTCGTGCAATCAATTTTATTCGAACCACACTTTCGCTCATTCGTATTACTCTTATGCATGTCCATAACAAAAACGTTCGAAGAGCTTACAATTTCATCAAAAAGTAAATTTGGGAAGTATTTGTAACAAATAAAGTGTGATAACAAGTTTTTATCAATTCAAAAATTCACTAACTCAAAGTTATATATAACATTTACGCACACACTGCACGAGCACTGCACTCTCTCTTTCTCGTGAGCAGTGTGAGCACGCCTTCATGACGTCACTCATGACGTCACATTACTCTCGTTGGCAAGAATTAGAATCCGTTCAATTCGGTTCGTTTTTAAGCGCACTTTGTGCGCAAATTACATTTTTAGACTGTAGGGAGTGTAAGTTTTTTTTTAATTTATCGAAGCTTTGGCTGCTAGGGGCATTAGCTTAAACAGAGACTTATTTCTTCATTTATTGCATTGAAATGCTGATGTAACACATTTCAATGCTTCTTGTGAGTATTTGACATGAAATATATTATGACAGTCACTTTATGCGCTACTTGATGAGGTGGATAACCACAAAAAAGTTCTCATCGTATTTCACAACATAATCACTTTTATACTAATAATCTTTTTGTGTCAACACAAACACTTTGTACATAAAAAAAACACCACTATTATATCACAAAGTTCGCTCCGACACAAATTTTAATTATTATAATAAAAATCTTGACCGACACCATTAAATGTTCGTCTGGCCCGCCCAACCCCGCGGCTTTGGAAAACGAGATTTACATCAATCCTATGTACTCTTTTACCCAACCATATGTACAACTTTCATTTTCAATGTAACGCTAATATAAATAAGTTAGAAGCATCACTGGTGGCCGGGCCAGCCTGACGTTTTCAGCCCGGCTTCTTCTACATCACCACTACTACAACAACTAGTGACAATTAATTGTTAGAGAACTAATGTACTACATAAAATACATACATTCAAGCCTTTATTTCATACTAAAATGCAATATCTTAGGAGATATCAAAGTAAGGTGGGGCCGGGCTGAAATTATTGAAATAGCTAATAACAATAAAAATACAAAACCTAAGAACCCATATTCTATGTGTGTGTGATCTCCCTGAGGTGCAGTATATATGTACAACTTTATTTTTAAGTTACATTATTTAAATTTAAAAATATGAGCACTAGAAATTATTTCAGCCCGGCCCCCTACAATCGTTTATATCTTTTTAGCTATTGCATCAATCTGCACAAAACGACAATGTGTGGACTCGTATACGGTAGTACTTTGATAAATTTTGGCTCATGAATTTACTAAGATTATATTCGACGAGATAATTAAAATCTAAGATAGTACTAGTGGAGTGACCATCAGGCACGTGCTAATTTCAGGACATTTTTTTAATGATCTAAGTAGATGATATACAAGTTAATGGCCCAGCTGGTGGTAAACAGTTTCCGCCACCTATAAACAGCTGCTTTAATAAGGAAAAATCACTTGATATTGCAGTTCGGTTGTTATCCTGAGGCCTAAGTTGAAATGCCGTACATGCCCTCTAATTACTTTATTGGCTATCTTTCCCTTCAATCCAAAACACAGCGAACTGTCTTAAGTCTGAAATAAGAAAGGCCTACCCAGACAACCCTACATATGGGCCTACCATCTAGGAAACATGTTTTTATTGAATGATACAATTTATAATTAGAGGATTTGTAACCGACTTCAAAAACGAAGAGGTTGCCAATTCGGTGGGTATGTTTTTTTAATTATAAAGACTAGATTATAAAAGTAATTGCTACCTACTACTTATATGTATACCAAATATTAACCAATACTTTTATAAGTGTTAATTTTTGAAGTACCTAATGAAAGACTGTGATTTAATAGATTATATGGAAGTTAATTAATAGGGTATTTGACAACATTTTATTGAATGTTTAATAGCATCTTAGTACTTTATATATGACCATGTTACCATAATTA
Source organism: Nymphula nitidulata (assembly GCA_947347705.1). Taxonomy (NCBI): domain Eukaryota; kingdom Metazoa; phylum Arthropoda; class Insecta; order Lepidoptera; family Crambidae; genus Nymphula; species Nymphula nitidulata. The sequence goes on along the minus strand of OX374637.1, from coordinate 9,957,996 downwards.
GTTTTGTTTTATTTAAATCGTCATTTAAAAAAAAATGCAAATAATAAGACCAATATGACATAAAAATATGTGCTTCAAGTATTTTTGTAAATAAAATAGCTCATATTTTTGAATTTAAGTGAAAATCCTACTTTTTTACTTGTTGTCACTATCCCTATTAGATATTAATAATTTTAAATACGAAGGTTGTTGATTTTTATAAATCTAAAAATGTTGTATTAATAAAAAAAAACTCTAATTATTACTTGTTTCATTCGATAAAACACATGTCCTGAAATTGACACGTGACTGATGGTCACTCCACTAGTACTATCTTAGATTTTAATTATCTCGTCGAATATAATCTTAGTAAATTCATGAGCCAAAATTTATCAAAGTACTACTGTATACGAGTCCACACATTGTCGTTTTGTGCAGATTGATGCAATAGCTAAAAAGATATAAACGATTGTAGGGGGCCGGGCTGAAATAATTTCTAGTGTTCATATTTTTATATTTAAATAATGTAACTTAAAAATAAAGTTGTACATATATACTGCACCTCTGGGAGATTACACACACATAGAATATGGGTTCTTAGGTTTTGTATTTTTATTGTTATTAGCTATTTCAATAATTTCAGCCCGGCCCCACCTTACTTTGATATCTCCTAAGATATTGCATTTTAGTATGAAATAAAGGCTTGAATGTATGTATTTTATGTAGTACATTAGTTCTCTAACAATTAATTGTCACTAGTTGTTGTAGTAGTGGTGTTGTAGTAGTGGTGATGTAGAAGGGGCCGGGCTGAAAACGTCAGGCTGGCCCGGCCACCAGTGATGCTTCTAACTTATTTATATTAGCGTTACATTGAAAATGAAAGTTGTACATATGGTTGGGTAAAAGAGTACATAGGATTGATGTAAATCTCGTTTTCCAAAGCCGCGGGGTTGGGCGGGCCAGACGAACATGCCATTAAAACGCGCTAAACACTCCGTGTGAGAGTGATCTGTGTGTGAGTGACAGACAGGTGCCGGTGACAGGATACTCTTTCTAATCTGTGGACAGGATTTTTCATCTGTATTCTGTACATTCTATACGTACTCGTCAATTTTTCTTTCTATTATTTCTTGCTTGAATCCCGATTAAAATTCCTTGCATTTTAGATGATTTTCTAACACTCGTTTTTATCGAAAATAATAAATGCGATTACTAAAGATAAAGCAGTTCATAATAAAGTGCTCAAACACGGCATCTTCAAAAGCGCGTTAGATTTATTATGACCGAAAAGGAAAGTGTTGATCCACAGTTAGAACATTTTATTCTTGCTGAAACGCAAAAACAACGTTTTCAGGTTAGACATTTTCTGTGATTCGTACACTCTTTACTAGAACATTTACTTTATCTATAATGTTAATACATAAATAATAATCTATATGCCTAAGTCATGGTTGCTAAATGAATAATTATTTTATTGTGCCGTCTTTTTCTTGACCTTTGCTCTGAGAATGTTTTGGTCAGTGTTGTCTGTATTCCTTTAACAATAAAACTTTAAAATATTCTGTTCTCAGTCAATTGTTGCAATGCAGTAGATCATTTACATAATTGAATTGTTGTCATAGAATCATGCTTTATAATTTTTCATTAATAATTTCCAGGTTCTGGTACATGGCATAACAGATACATGCTGGGACACATGTATGGGTCGACCATCCACAAGACTTGATTCCAAAACTGAAGTATGCATTATGAATTGTGTTGAAAGATTCATTGATGCAACTACATTTATCACGAAACGTCTTATGAATACTACCAAGTACAGATCAGACTCTCCTCTAGAATTCCAGTAATTTAAAACAAATCACCATTCCAAGAAATTTGAAATGTATTCAAGCATTCGAAATTTTTTGCACCGTCACCGCAGGAAGTTTATTGTAACTGGTGCAGTGTTTGGTGGACTGTATTTACTCACAAGCTATGCTCAAAAAAAACTCAGAGAGTGGCAAGAGAAAGAAGCAAAGAAGTTTTTTGAAATGACTCGAAAAAAACAACATTTTGAAAGCACTGAACGAACATGCAATCAAACAATATCATCACTGTCAAAGATTGTTTCTGAAAGCATTTTGGGCATTTTAAACACAGAAGAAATTGTAAAAAAATTGCAAGAGAACCCTGAAAATAAGTTGGAATTATGGGAGCAAATGAAAATAATGATTTACACAAGAATTTGTGTTCTAGTCTATGCTCTATGTATCTTGCAAGTAACACTCAGAGTTCAGCTGAATGTCATTGGTGGATATCTATACAGAGACTCTGTACATGAAGAAGAACCATTAATTGATAGTGAATTACAAGCAAAGTACTTATCCTTATGTCACCATTTTGTTGGAAAAGGTGTAGAAGATTTGGTTAAGCAAATTGAAAAAGTTGTGAAAAGGGTTGTTGAACCTGTTTCACTAAAAAAGAAAGTAACACTTCAAGATATAGAGCAGATGTTCTGGTCGATACAAACAATATTATGTACTGACACCACTGAAGGTGATCCCGTAAAGAAAATGGTACATTATTTGATAGGTCACACTGAAATTAATGAATCTATACTGGATACAATTGTGAAAGAGACTATGGACATTTTGGAAAGTGATGAAGTCACATCTATTACAATGTCGTCTGTGAGCCGCAGTTTTTCATCTGTCATTGATGAAATCGCCAATCTGTTTGTAAGCAAATCAGCACCAGTGACAAAAAATCACTTGGAGGTGGATGAGCATGTTATGACAAATGGAGCTCTAAAGTTAGGAGCTTCACCAGACCTTTTCGTTGATGTCAATAAAGTAGAAATGCATTTTGTTAAACTGCTGCCTGTTGTTAATGAACTAATAAACAAAAACACTTGCAAAGGCAATACTAACATTCCAGATATGCTTACCCAACAGCTTACTTTCAATGACAAATTGAAACTATTGGGAGCAAATATTTACGAAGTATTTAGTGGAGTATAGATTGTGTCTTTTAATTTATGAAATCACTTAATAATATTACAGGTGATGTGTTATAGCATATAATTTGTGTTAAGTTTCTATAAACTTATTGTGATTGTACCTTCATGTGACTGTTAGTGATTAATTGATTCTAAAAAGTTACTGGGTCTCTGTGCACATTATAGGTAAATTATTTACCCACAGCTAACATAGGTAAAATATGTCTGTTTTATAATCATACATTCTGGGGAAATTAAAGTTATATGACAATATTATTCTTTTTTGAACTTAATTTGTTTTACTTTATTTTAAACCCCCGACGAAAAAAGAGGGGTGTTATAAGTTTGATGTATCTGTGTTTCTGTCTGTGTCATCGTAGCGCCTAAACGAATGGACGGATTTTGATTTGTTTTTTTTTTGTTTGAAAGCTGATGTGACTACGATGGTTCTTAGCTATAATTTATGAAGATCAGTTCAGGCGTTTGATGATATCAGCTCGTTTTCTACATTATTATAGGGTTTACTAACTTTTACAGATTCAAATGATTTGCAGTTTGGTGTACTGTCACTTCGGTGACATTCCCATGACATACTATCCATGAGCTGATCCTATACCATCAAAAAGTCTGCGAAATGCTTAATTCTTCTGGAACTTACAGCAGATATAGCGTATTTGGGCTCTTATGAATAGTCTCAATGAGATGCTGTTAGATACATGATTAATAACGCCGGGGGTTATTTAAAATTTTTAATTTTGTATTTCTGCTCAGTGGCTTGTACATGTACAGGTCACTAAGCCACTGAAACTGTTCTTAGAAAATCAAAAACTAAGCAAACTAGCAAGTTATTAGTTTAATTATATCTTTTCAAAATAGTGTCCATTTACATCAAAAGATTGCTGCACCCGATGGAACCACAGAGTAAAGAGCACTTTTCCCACTCGTCCTGAGTTTTCCCAGCGACCATACAATTACCCTCAAAGTTTTTTTTTTCGGGAATAAATAAAATCTCAAGGTGCGAGGTCGAGCCTATACGACCGGTGACGCAGTAATTCTACGGCTGGTGTTGCCAAACAGTCGACAGTTCGCCTAGCGGTGTACGACGAAGCATTGTCGTGGTGAAGAAGGATCCTACTGCGAGGTCGATTCTCCTGAACTTTTTCCATGACAAGAGGCAAACAATTCATTGTGTACCACTCTGCAGTCAACTGTTCTATCGATCCTCTTAAACAATTTCGCGTAATGACCTGTACCCCTAGCACGAACATTTTTAAATTTCGAATCGTAATCGCATCGTTCACGCAGGCTTAAAATTTCAAACAAAAGCCAGACAAAAGCTAACCTAACTACTTACTTGATACGAAAGCGATTCGAAATTTAAAAGTTATCACGACGACAAACGTTTTCGTTTCAATTTCTGGAAACTTACACTAGGAGCACTGTCTTTCCGAAAAACGAGGCTACCATCTTTTTTCCCACGCTTCGTTCTCTCTTCACTTTAGGTGGCAACTCTACGAAAGGAAAACCCCCTGAGCAGGCCGTCTTTTGGTTTCGGGATCATAACGGTAAAATTTCACGGCACCAATCAACACGACGGAGTTTTTAGGCCTCGGTCAAATTATTAGGTATCCCCCCCACAAAGCTTCCTGGCTGCAAACTGTTTTTGCCCATTATTTCATACAATATTTATAAGTTCTGCCTCCAAGAATTATGTAGTGGTAAATGACAATCGGACACTTGATTAAGCAAGTAAAATAAAAATAAAGAAATTGACCACTCTTGAAACTCTAATTTACTTCTTGAAGTTAAAATACCTTCATGGTTTACCTATTTCCACGAACCTCCCACAATTACAGACATTATTGCCAACACAGTATAATAGAATTCTGTGATTGCCAAGCAGAAAGTTTTAACCACTTATCACCAGGTGGACCGTCAGTTTGTTTGTCATCTAGTTGTATGAAAAAAAAACAGAATTTACATATACAAATTATTGGAAGTACGATCGCACTGAGAACGGTCTCAAGGTCAAACTTACGCTTGATGTGTGTGCTGTCAAAGGTACCCACACAAAATAATAAACAGCATTATCATTTTACTTAATTTATTTACTGTGAAGCGCCTTCATCGCCGTTGTTTTTATCGCAATGTTAGACACTTTAAAAGCATCTAAGCTCCATATGGTGGTGGGAACCAAAGAGCAGGTACATACATTATTTGGAACTAGCGACTGGGTATAAGGTAGTAAAGCAATTGCTCTGACATAGGTAACCTATAAGTATGAATGAGTCATTGGGTCATTCATTTACACTGTCCCCCACTTGACCCTACTACACTCCGTAACGGTTAAAGAGTTGGAAGATAATTCTTTAAATATTATAGGTACGTATTGACGAATAGTTGTATTTTATCGGGTTATTGGGGTGAACCGATGATGGAAGGTAAAACTCCGTAACGGTTTCGGTTAACGGAACAATAATAATAATAATAATATTTATACACTCACACCTATTATCTAGCCCAAAGTAAGCATCATTAAGAGCTTGTGTTATGGATACTAGATAACGGATAAATAATGATAATAATATGTATATAAATATTAGTAATATACTAAATAAACATATAAACATCCATGACTCGTAAACAAATGCTCGTACTCATCATACAAACATTTGTTCCTACCGGGATTCGAACCCGGGACCTCTTGACCGAGTAGCCTGGGGTACAGACCACTCGGTCATCCGGTCGTCAACAATATTATGTAGTTCCACTAAAGACTGAGAGACAAACTAGATGATCACTTAAAAGGGGGAACTTTTTTTTTAACTAAAATAAAACTGACTTCAAAACACTAAAAAGAAAAAAATAATTAAATTTAAGTAGTTACCTAGGTATAACATATCTCATATAAAAATGTATTTTTTGGAGGTACTTAAATTCAATTATTTTTCCTTTTTAATGTTTTGCCGGTTTTATTTTTGTTAAAAAAAATTGATATGCTCTTGTTCTACCATATTCCATAGTGCAGCATAGTAGTGTTTCTGGCCCGAACTCCTCGTGTTTCTCCCATTTAGGAAGGCCTGTACCCAGCAGTGGGACGTATAAAGGTTGGTGATGATGATGATGATACAAGCGTCATGCCGCGGTATACGCTTATCATCCTTGTTGTATAAAAGTTAAAAAAAATCGCAACTATATGTACTTAATAATAACACAATGTTTAAGCTTCGCGTGCTTGGGATAAATTAATTTGACCTTTAGAGGTTACTTATGTTATGTAGTATAGTAAAGGCATGTGAAGTTTATCTAAAATGTGTAAATAATTATTTAGGTTTATGATAGATATAAAGATGGCGGTAACATATTTTTTGTCCTAAAAAGTTTACATACCTTCTCAATTTAACGACCTGAATAAAAGGTAGATAAGAACTTAAAACTTCAAACCAAACAGAAATAGCACGTATTGTCAACTAGGTAGGTACTTACCTATCTAGGGCTGGGCGGACGCGTATGTCATCTCATCATAGAACCAATTACCTTTTTAGCTTAACATACTTTCATATACCTAATACTAATTAAAAATATAAGAAGTACCTAGATACATTTAATATTTATTTTTAGCATTATCACAAAGAAATGGAGCGGAAATAATTCGCATTAAATGGGGTACCTACCTAGGAGATACTAATTGGAGTATTATTTAAAAATAATCTTTACTAGAAACTGTGATAATAAGTTAGCGAATAGCCCGTAGACTAAACGTTTCCGTACGTATCTCCGGAACTACCAATGTTTTATTGTTTCATACAAATGTCATAAAATTATGAAATGAATAAAATGTATTTGAATTGAAAGTAGCTAAACATTTTATAGCCCATGTTTTAATATATTGTCGTATTGACGGCACCACCCTGTATAATCAAAAGTAAATACCCATATACCTTTCTTACAGTAGCTAGCAGTTTACCAGCCGTGTTTCTGGCCTTATGTAGGTAATGTTATTTTAGCTATTTTTATTCAAGCGCATATAAAACGCAGTAATGCGGCGGCGCCGGCGCCGGCATCTTCTAAAAAGTTTTTGTAGTGCAAAGATAAAAAAATAAACAATTAAAGCGGTTATAAAATTAGATACGACGACAACAGCAGGTGCAGGGGTTTAAAAGATCTTTAAATAGCAGCATAGAAATCTTTTGATTCGCGCTGTTAAAGGAATATAAGTAGGTACACTTACTACGTAGGTACCGCTATTCCTTCCATCTTTAGTTTGTTCAAAAATTACGTGGACTTTGCTAATTTGTGTAGTCACGACACGAGTGTCGTGTTTGTGGTATAGCCGTATAATCTCATTGTGTTAGACTAAATCCAGAGCAATTATGGAGAAAATCACCTTTGCAAAAGACCACTTTAAATACGAGACATACCCACGTAGTTATAAAACTTTGTAATGTAGTAATTAATTGTGTAAGTAATAATATGTAAGACTGTAAGTTGTTCTGTGTACCTACCTATGTAATAAAATAGCAGCTTAATATCTTGCAATAAAAAACAATCAAAGTTATAAGTAATCAAATAAACATCTACTTAGTTTAAGCACCGAGATTTTTTTATAGTTATAAAGACATCTTACACTTCAGAACAGTTCTTACACACATACCTATATAAGTTGTAGCGTACGCATTCATGCTATTCGTATTATCGGCGATGTAGAGCACCTACCTCCAATTGCATCGATTTAAAGCCTTTTATTGTCTGTACAATGGGACAGTGTTCCTTTTTTGACACTCCCAACTTCCATTATCGCATTTTGAAGCACGCGTACCTAATTCAGAAGATATCCTGAAGTCATCACTTTATTGTCTCCGCCTCAACATCACGCACCACGAAATATTTCAGTAAATTAAGTATTTCTATATCGTAATCTAGTATTAATAAACATGGTGCTATCTCCTTTCTTTATCATGGGTTTTTTTCAAAAGAGAAGTGAAAACATGGCTTATGCTATGCATGACAAGGTGGAGAAAGGACCTATTCGCAAAAATTGCGTTATAAAGCTCCATTCGCCTTTTCAACTATTGTGAGTTATAAACGTTTTTGAATTCAACCTCACATTGAAAATGACACGATACCTGTACAGTTTTGTGTAAAACTGCTCATTTGGTTTTTGTTTAGCTATCGATATCTAAAGTAATTTTATAGAATTATCTTAGAATTTCATATAGGTACTAGCTGCACCCGGCACGCTTTGCAATGCCTGTAAAAATATTGTCAGGTTTTATAATTTTACAAAAAATCCTATAGCTTTGCCAACCAAAGTTTCGTCACAATCTTATCAAAGGTTTCGGAGTGCATTAGGGGACAGATAAACAAATATTTATTTTATTTATATATATTACAGTGGCTGACCGCGGCTCCGCCATCGTAGATGTCGTTTATCGCTCCAAAAAGTATCCTATGTCTTTCGTAAGGTCTTAAACTTTTCAATACTAAATTTCATCTAAATCGGTTCAGCGGTTTAAGCGTGAAGATGTAACAGATAGACAAACACACTTTCGCATTTTAAAGTACTATGTAGTACGGATACTCTTAATAAGCATCCAAACAAAACTGACGTAACTTTATCAAATGCAAATCAATGCAATTTATGTGAAGGTTTATACTAAGAATGTGTTCCCGAATTTTAAATGAAATAATTTCGTTTGACTTACTTAATATCATTTACCATAACTTCATTATAAAAAACGTTTCATCTGCCATGCATGACTAACAAATGACACATCTTTTAACAAAATACATAATTTTATCTGTCATACATTTAATTTTACATAATGTTATTATCCCTAATAATGATTTACCGTACATCTTGTTCATTCATTTTACATAATGTTATTAGCCCTAATAATGAGTTACCAATATTAAAAAAAATACAAGCAGCACAAGCATGCAAGCAGGCGTGCAGTATGCAAACACGCAAGAAGCCATGCAGTATGCAGCATGCACGGCTTCTGTCATGACTCCGGCGGGTTCCGATTCCGACGTACTCCTTGGTTCCGATTCCGACGTACTCTTTGGTTCCGACGGCCCCACGCCACAGATTAATAACAGTCCCACGCGTGCTAATCGTCGCAGATGGCTTTCACGCACCACTTGCTCCTCAGCCCGCAGACCGCCTCACCCCTCCGCGCCTTTGCAGTCTTGAATTACACTAGGGGTAGGGCAGATAAGACTACGTAGAGTCGGGCTGACTGAGTGGGTTTTCAAATTGAAAGTAGCATTCGTTTTTGATTGATTTGTAATTTCCGTATAACTAATAAAGAAAACCTCATTCGCTGTGTCTCCACAGTTCCTTGACACACCCCTTTCCATCTCTAAGATTATCGGGATATCATTGGCATTTATATAAGTCCTGGTACATAAAAAATATATTTTAATCTGTCAAGCGACGTTATACCTACATCTGGAGGGCTATGACGATTGAAAAATCAATTGCATCTGGAACAAGGAAAATAATTATACCAATATCTGGAATCTGATGCTTGACGGGTTAAAGGTGTACTTATAGAATAGAATAGAACTTTATTGTGCATGGCAAAGGTCCAATTATTTGGTCTTAACTTTAAAATAAGAATCACTTTTTCCTACCTTTTCAGATGTATACACAAAACTTACCTAATTAACGAATTATTTACCTATTTAAAATCTAAGAATTCTTGTATACTATAAAAACACTTTTTTGTTACCCAATCTTACACTATTTTTCTGAATTTCGGGAACGTTTGACTTTTAAAGGACGACTGGACGACTCTACATGGTCGAATCATCCATCAAACCAGCACCGTGAAACGATTTTCTGTTCTGAAGATTCGGATTAAAATTACGTGTTTTTCGTACCTTGATTTCATTACAAATATTCTCTGCTCCGCGTTGCGCAACAAATGTAATAAAAAAAACAAAATTGTATAAACATAAAAAGGTACGTAAAGGGATCTACATAATTGTATCTATATTCATAATATAAAAATATTCTCTAAGATACAGAAACGAAATGCAGTTCGTGGTGACCCCTCTATTCATCTCCAAAATTTCGGTCAGATCGTTTCCCCAAATGATCCGTAGTGATCACTCTTGACGACCAAAATATAAAACGATCCTATTATAGTGCAAATAAATCAATTTTATCGTGCTGTTGCCAGAAAGTAAATAATAGTGATATTATTTCATGGTTATTATTATAAAATAGTGTTACATGCAACAGTAGCAAAAAAACACATAGTATATTTTGCTACAAGCAGTTTGGTACATTGTTGTCACCGATAGATCGCGTTACTAAGACAAAGGCTTAAAAAAATACATAAAGGCCTTTGCTTAATTCTGGGCGAATAGCTTAGACGCAAAATAAGCTTAGATTCGAAATTCAGTAGGTACCTAATCTTATCAAATCTTATAAAGCTATAAAATAAAATCCTCAATAATAACATTGGCTCGAAGTAAATTCGATTTTAGTAATATCTCTATTGCTTGACCGGTGGCCAGGATTTCAAAGATAATATTCAATAGGTAACCAAGAATACTGAGGCAACAACGGTGGCCCAGGGCACCGTGGTTGCCTCAGTATCTCATATCTTACTCATTGAAAACCCTAGTCATAAAATTACCGCAAATATTTGTTTAGGAGGCTAAAAATTCGGTCGTGTGGCTACGCGTTAAGATAATGCACTTACTTACTTTTACATACGCAATTTTAAAGATCTTAGTTTTTGTTATTTTCCTTAGAATAATTACGATTCATTGCATTTTCGTTGCCTACACGTAGATCATGAAGACCTATTTCTATTTAAACTTATGGGAAATGGGCATTTATTTAAAAAGTATTTATAAAGTCAACATCAAGGTAAAAATAGTTACACATTTATTGATTAGATAGTATCTTGATAATGGTGAATGTAGGTGCAGAACTACGGAAATACAACAGGCAGACTTCGCAAGTTATCATAAAATAAATATTTGATTCACATCATTCAGTACGGATTCAGTGTTGTAGATAGAAACTATCAATCGAGGAAGATTTCCTAGAGAATAATTCATTTGAGGAAAGACAGATGACTGACACCAGTCTGTTACGTTAGGCTTAGATAAATTGAAACATATTTTTCCAATCACCTTTTTTGTAAATTCCTATGGTGTTCTATGTAGATACATTGTGTTACTTAAAGAAAAACCGACTCTGACTTGCCTCGTGTAACATATTACTGTAGTTTACTGTACTACTGAGTGTTCAGGTGGTCAGTCAGACAGAATGAAGCAGAGCCGTCAATGCGGCGCGAATATGCGGCAGCGATGCGCGCGCAGCGCAGCGACCGACGCGCCAATAGCCCGCGAGGACTGGCAGAACGCGCGTCGGGCCTATCGTTCTATTGAAATATCGACGCAAAAGTTCACGCACACACGGTTTACTTACAGTGAAACAGCTAGTGACTTCTTTTCAGAGACTGGTTAGTGAAAACACTTGATAAACCAAAATTTTGAATTAGATATTTTTTCGACCGGTGACTAGCTTAGCGATTTCATAGTAGGCAGTGCAACATACATTTTCATGTAAGTAAATTTCAAACGCAATACATATGGTATTCGATAATATTTCTAGCGTAAGTGTGTACCTAGCTACTAGATACGCTATAAATGATATCGATAAAAAAGATGATATATTTTCAAAAAAATAAAATATTTGTAAAAGAACTGACCAGTTATATTTCCTACGTAGTTGCAAAAAATGTTATTAATTTATATAGAGTCAGCTGTCCGCGATAGCCCACCTCCTGCTGTAATGACATATAATTAATATTTTAAAAAAAATCGCTGCACCTGTGTTGTAATTAAAAAAAGTTTCTACTACATTAAATTAAATAAGATTTTACTATATTTCCTAAGATAGTTGAGACATTGTATAAGATAACGATAATAGCCTACGAGTACATAATGGTCTAATAACATATGTTGGTATGTTACTCTGTTTGCAAATATCTTGAAAGTTCTGGAACTAAACAAGTTATTTAAAGAAAGTAAGAAATACATTATACCTACAACAAGCATCATATCAAAATTTACATGCATGCATTTAAAAGAAATAGTTTTGTTTATAATAGGTATAACAAAACTCATTTCACTAGTTGTAAGAACCACAGCCGTTTAATTCATTTTGTCCAGCAGAATTTGTATTAGTTTCGGCTTAAAAAATTAATCATCGTATGTTTGTTTAGTTTCAGTCTTTATGTTGTGGTTATAGGATCGCAATTGTTATGTAACTTGGACACATTGCTCGGATGCACGGTCGTAGAGACGCAGGTGTATGGTACATAATATCAGGTTAGTTTTGACACACGACAGCTACGGCCGGACTAATACCATTCACCTCAGTGATAGTAAAGATCCATATTATGGCAAGACAGTATTACTTACTGGTCATCGAAATAGGTTGATGTTATGATACTCGTCGAGCTACAATTCAATATGGAATGTCAACCACGAAGATCAAGCAAGATAACTTAAATAAATTTAATCGCACTGAAATGTCACAACTGGGTATTAATTTGATATCTAATCTATTACATAGATAATATGAAAGTAATTATAAATAATTATGTGTAATGCATAGTTAACATTAAATTTTTTATGAACCCTACACAACTTCATAGCAGATGTCGCTATTATCCGTGTTAGATATGACTTATCTATCAGTAGGTACCAATCACATTTATTCTGAAAACCAGTTCAAATTTTGTTTCACCAAGTCAATGCGTGGGGAAAAATCTTGTTTTGTAATATTAATAATAATAGTGTTTAGTTTGTTCTATCCACACGGTGACAAATCGAGGTATTCCTTGAAAAGGAGGTCTATTGTAATTAATTAACCCCTATAGAAAATAAGCGATTAGGCAAATTCTTATTTGATACTTTCCAACTTGCTTGTCACAAAAAAATGTTAAAAAACTTTTAGCGAACTTCGTATTTTTTTCGAAAATTGACATCAATGCTCGACAAAAGTATAAAGGTAAAATTTCTTTAAAAACAACCTTATTTCATAAGCTTTTATCTACAAATATTTAAATCACTCTCAAAGGCTTATCAAAAAATACTCGCGACTTGATTTTAATATTGTAAACTAAATTCAAAAATTCTGATTGACCTTTTCCAAAAAGATATCGCCTATCCCCTTAGAGATCGTTGAACTTAGTCCGTAGTAATCCAACAATCTTGACAATCACTAAAAATCTTACAAGATTATTATTTTCTTCAAAAGCAAAGAAAGATTTTTTGTAGATTGCACATGTGTTTATTGATAGGGACAAAGTTGTACTTGTGCCCTATAAAATAGGCTCTACATTACGATACGATAGACCGATACACCGATCTTGGCACTCATTCAAAATCTACAAAAAACATTATTTTCTTTAATAGCGAAGAATTATTTTTTGTGGATTGCACTGGAGTGTAATGATAGAGACAAAGTTGTACTATATGCGCTACAAAACAGACTCTACATTCTTTTCTTCAATAGCGAAGATTGAATTTTTGTGGACTGCACTGGTGTGTAATGATAGAGACAAAGTTGTACTATATGCGCTACAAAACAGGCTCTACATTACGATACGACAGTTCAACGATAACTTGGCATTCATTAAAAACCAACAAAAAAAAACATTCTTTTCTTCCATAACGAAGAATGATTTTTTGTAGATTGCACTGGCGTGTAATGATAGGGACAAAGTTTACTTTACACGCTTTAAAGAAGAATCGTGATCGAAATGGTTCTTAGCTATAATTTATGAAGATCTGTGCAGGCGTTTGATGACCATTAGCATATTGCCTACTTGACAAAAGGGTCTTTCTAACTTCCAAAGTCCCGTTTGATTTGAAATTTGGTTTTCTGTTACTTCGGTGGTATTTCCAAGACCTTGAGCTGATCCTGTAGCATCAAATAATCTGCGGGATGCTCAATTTTTCAGAAACTTACAGCAGATGTAGCGTGTTTGGACTCATAAGAATAATGTCAATGAGATGGTGTTAGGTAGCTGATTAACGAGGCCGGGGGTTAAAAATTTTAATTTTATATTTTATACAATGATTATGCTGAATAAGTTTAATCTTATATTATTATGACTAGTTTACTCCCTAAATATTATAATGAATAATTTTATTGAGAAGCAAAAATTCAAACGCCTCTAGGGGTTACTCATAAAACCGATCAATAAAATTTGTTAGCCGTCGTATGCTCGCAATCGCAACACCATAAATATTATTTGCGTTTTGCTCATCCTGTAAAAATCAAAAGGAAACATTGTTTTGGCAGCCCGTACATCTCCTATCTTCTTTGATCTTCACGCGCTAGTTGAAATATTTAGTACCAAAACATGCAAAAGCACAACATCAGTAGCGTTTTATTGTCTATTGTATCAGGCTTACGTTATCAATACGTCTTTTAAAACACTGAAATGATGTATTATTCTGATGTGGATATAATTAAACAAAGTAATCATTATAATAATAGCTACGAAGCAGACAAATTTATGTATCAACTACTTCCTAGTAGATAGGTAGGTAACATATTTACAAATAAGAGAGAAGAATGTTCGCGATTACTTCTATAGTTTTGGATTTATTTTTACGTATTTTTTAATGAATCAGTTACAAAGACATTTATTGAAGATATAATTAAATACCAGATTTTTTTCGTAAGTTATGTTAATTACCATTCCTAACTCTACATTTAATTAAGTGGATTGTAAAAGTAAATACAGTTGGTTCTAATATTACCTACTCTTGTAGATTCTATTTGTTCTCATCTTTTTTTTCACTGCTGCTGGCTGAATTGCCTTGTTAAATATTTATATCTACATTAAAGTTTAGATCTTCTTCAGATCTTCTTAATTTTGGATCAGGGATAAAATGGTTACAGAATTTTTATATGTATTAAAAATTTTGGCATAGACAGTAATGCATTTAACATTTTTTTTTTATACAACTAGATGACAAACAAGCTGACGGCCCACCTGGTGGTAAGCGGTTACCGCCGCCTATATACACCTGCCTAATAACAAGGAAACAAACGGAACATAGCACGAAACTACGATATCATGAGAAAATCTGGACAATTATATTCTTTACAAAAATGACGCTGTCCTTTCTCGACGTGAATGAAGCTAATGTAATGTTTATATGTACTTATATACGAGATATTACAATGACATCGTATAATAATTTAAAGTCATCTATTGATTTGAAGTCATCCTTGCACATTGTCAATAATTGTAAATTATTACTAATATATATTTTTCTAGATAGGCATTAAGAGATTAGTACGTCTGATAAGAAAGGGTATACGATATGCTTGAAAGTTTAATCCGAATTTATGTTGTAACTTTTTTCGGAGATTACAATACCTACTTACCTTAGGTACATATAAATAGCATGTGCGTAGAACTGTGGAAGTTTTTATTTTTTATTTTAAAGGATAAACGAAAACGTATCAGCCTATTATCGTTAAAGCATAACTAGGGCAATTGTCTCTGAATAAATCTTGAATTTTCCCAAAAAAAAAATCTACCTAGGTAGGACCTAAGAAATTTTTATTATGATTCCCTCCATCTACCTACCTGTCTCTTGTTTAGTAAGGGGATGTTACGACATCGTAGTTTTAGTTTAAACAAGCCAAAGCCATACTTCAATCATAATTACTCATATTATATACATAGCACACAGTCATGTAGTATGGTTATTATTTATGCATACTTCAGCTAAACTATAATTTTAAAATATCTATATTTACTTAGACGCATAAGTTAAGGTGATTGTATATTGTCAATTTTATGTGAGTGGCAGTAATTTGCAAATAAACTTATTATCCATCTATCTATCTATATTTCCTTACGTACCTACCTATTTTTTATCATCGTAATTTGTCGAGTATAATATTTATTATAAAAGACCACTTATTATCAACATTATAGTAATTAATATAGATAAACGTTATTGTTATCCACTACGTTTTCTCTTGTAGGTTCTCGAACCTACTTTATCGATAGAGTTAGTAGGAAAGGACCTAACGAAGTAACCTTATCGCATCTAACTGAATAGTACATGCCTGCAGTAAAATATAAATGAGTTCTCGATAGAGCGATAGCGGGTATGACTGTAAATGTAACAATATTAAAACTTGAATCTCAGTCATGCAATAGGTAGTAGTTAACAGGTACTTTATATTCATAGTTCAAAATCCATAATAATGTTATAAATGTGAAAGTACTCTGTCTGTCTGTTACATTTTCACTGCTTTACCACTAAACCGATTTAGATAAAATTTGGCACTGAGATTAGGTAAACGCTGAGAAAGGACATAGTCAATTTTTTTTCTCGCGATAAGCAACATCCACGCGTGTCACCACTAAATCTAAATAAATGTAGGTAACTGAAAACCCAGGGTGGTAAGGAAAATTTAATAAAGGCATTTAAGAGACATTAGATAAAAGTGTCATTTTTTAATTTGATTCATTAAATTATCGTGTGGACAGTGAATATAATTCGTCATTCTTCCCGCTAACTGTCGTATCTAACAAACTGACGTATCTACATAAACATCACTAACGCAAATTGTCTTTTTAATTTGAAGAAGTTCTCTCTAATCGTCATATCTGCATCGTTTATAGGGCATGCACCCGGTTCTACCCGGTTTCGAGAAGACCCGGTTTTACCCGGTTCTTTTAGATCTCAAAGAACCGGTTCTTAAAATGATAGTACCCGGTTCTTTCGGTTCCTATCAATGTCATCAAATAAATCAATTATTTAACGATATTGTTTTGTTGTTTGCGATATATCGAACTTGGAATATGCAAGGCGTGGCATGGCAACACTAGTAAGGATATGGGGCAGCATAGCAGTTTACAGCACTTATTTGCCACCATTTTGTCTTGCCTCAGTCAGTGCGTCGTTAATTATCAAGGTGTGTTAATTCCTTAAACATTTTTTGCTAATCAGGTGTTTTCTAATAGATTATATTCTCAATAGAAAATTATAACATTCGCAAATATTCTTACCCGCGTTAAAGCATGGCCACTTATTTTCATGAACATTTTCAGGGGAATAAAACAGCATATTGTGTGTATATGAATTTAGTATTCCTATTGTTCTCCTTCCCGTTCTATTAGTATATGTAATTTAAATAACATGTATGGAAATATTGCGTATAGGAAAATTAGAGATCGGAAAAAAAAATATTCAAAAACTTTCTTCCGTTAAAAATCACAAACCGGTAATTATGCGAATGAGAAGATTTGCGAGAAGTAAAATGTGTATCTATGAAATTAGTAGTACGGTAAAATAAATTACTGGAAAAATAGGCGGAAATTTTTATACAAGAGAATAAAAATATCGGGAAAACAGGTACCGCGCTAAACCGAAAAACGGCTGCCATGAAAAACAACTTTTTAGGGCAAAGCTAGTTACGACAGTTAGCAAGGAGGGTGACGATTATGAACCTAACATTACGTACTGTCTACACGAAATAAAAAAATAAATTAAATTGTATTAAATTGTACTAATATCTCAGATTAGTTATTGTTCTGAGACTATTATATACAACCCCCACCTCTATAAAATTCATAAAGTCAATTTATATGTAAGTATTTATTTTTTGTGAGCGGCTCAGAACGATACTTGCATTTAAAAAAAACAAATATTCCACGATAGTTGAACGAAAATTATTTTAAGCATCTCGTAGTCAGTAATTGAATTGCTTTTAGATCATAACTAATATTATAAATGCAAAGTAAGTTTGTTACGTTTTCACGGCTAAACCACTGATTCAATTTAGATGAAATTAGGTATGGAGATAGTTTGAGACCCTGGAAAGAAGAACAAGGCATACTTTTTGGAGTGACAACCGACATACACGGAGGCGGAGTCATGGCCAAAAAGCTATATCTGTACTTTTTTCCGGTGTACCAGACTTTATAAAACCTACTGATTCGGCAATCACATCATTTCAATATTAAAGAAGGTAGGGTTAAACTACATACGCACTACAGAAAACCTTAATTTCATTCTTTAAATAAATCCGAACAGAAGGCGCGGTATAATAACATGTTTGCAAATATTTTACTAGTAAGCCAATTTTAATATCAGCTGTGAAAAGCGCCATACTTGTTACAAATAAAATTTGATGAGCGGTTTCTGTCTGATAAGCATTCTATGGTATGTACCTATTCGGCGATAATGATTGCCGCCTTATCTCAAATTTTATCTTTGATAAAACAGAAATATCTTTTTAGATTAAGTAAATCAACTTATGAAGTGAATTACGTATGACCTAGTTTTTATCTTCAGAATTTGGATTTATAATTTATTACAGTCATTAATATTTATATTATGTCTACGTGCAACGCGACGAACGGCGACCGTAAACTAGAGATATAAACTATGGAACCCTAACTCACATCTGAAAAAGTGTTTTGATCTTTCTTTCGGCCGACCGGGCGACCGGCTGGCCGAGTGGTCTGTACCCCTTGCTATACGGGCTACTCGGTCAGGGGTCCCGGGTTCAAATCCCGGTAGGGGCAAATGTTTGTATGATGAATACGAGCATTAGTTCACGAGTCATAGATGTTTATATGTTTGTTTGGTAAATTTATTATTTATATACATATTATTATAAATATTAATCCGTTATATCTAGTATCCATAACACAATATTTTAATGATGCTTACTTTGGCTTAGATAATAGGTGTGAGTGTATGAATATTATTATTATTATAATCGTCCTATTACTTGCTATCCATTTATGAACTAAAAAAAATAAAAAATCATATTTTGGTTTTGCACCGTTAAAATCTTTTGAAAACTTATTTATCGAATTGGGATTGTTTTATTCTCCCAATCGTAGAATTTACAGACTCGAGAGAGAAATTCATAATAGATTCGTAATTCTAAATTCACATAAAAATTTTAAACCATGTGTGTAACATATTTAACATATTTACCATTTTATAGATAAGATCTATAAATTGATTGATCTATTTTATATTAGCTTAACTACATATCATACACCCTCCCTCACAATCACACACGCACTCTACACAATACCTACACAACAGGGAGGACTTCCAGACACTAACTAGCTTATCTTTACCCAAGTTTTTAACATTATGCACATAATATGTTTACATTTGTGTGGAATTAATATAAATTAATATTAAGAACTAAAATTGAGATAAAAATTAAAAAAATGCTAATTTTGCAGGTAAAAAAATTATGTATGAATTGCAACTTAACACTTACTGGAGTCTCGGAGGATAGAGGCACTGGATACCGAAATACAAGCTCTCCACCTAGTTCGGTAACGGATGCTACATAATATTTGTGTTACGTGTTTTTTCAAGCTTATGTTTATCTGTAACGTAACGGAAAGATAAAAAATCCGGTAAAATGACAACAATTAAAATGAAAACATAAGTAAATAATTTCCTTACGACATTTACCTATGCGACCTAAGAAAAAAGGCATGTACCTACTTATTAAAAAGTGTGTAGTTCAAGTTGTTATCAAAGGTTTTATAATTATAATTTATTCGTTCATTCAGACGTAAACCGTGTGCAGTGAAAAGTAAACCAATAAAAGCAATTAATTACAAATTCATTTAATAAGTTGTAGCCATATTGTTTAAACAAACATTTAAACAGGCATTACGCAATGTGACCGTCAAATATATCGGTAAAAACATTTTATTGTTTCGTAATTATTATACTCGAAAGTATTTTGGAATAATATTTACCTACACATAGCTTAAAATTTAATTTACCGATTTTTAACTGTCAAACTTTAATTCAACTTTTCAAATGATTTTTCTGGATTAAATAAAACAATACTTCCTAATATGACGTTGGTTTAAGGAAAACTGTATTTATTTATGGATCTTTATTTTTCATAAATAATTATAGATTTCATTAAAGAAACGAAAACAAGGAGACTTTTGTAGGTACTACAGGCGTGGGAAAATAAATATTTAGCAGGTTTACGAAAAATTTGCATTAGTCGTTTAATAGCGATACACAAACTATTACAAAGAAAGTCTAGGATTGACAACAGCTGTCTTCTCATTTTCTGGTATAATACGACAAAATCAATAAATATTTGACTTGCTAAACAAAAAAAATTTCTGACTGTACTTTACGAATTCCCACATCTTAATCACACAACTTTTGCAGTGTTGTGTTTCTGCCAGAGCTCGTCGAGGACTAGCTTTGTTAAGAAGGAACGAGGAATAGCCTCCTACTTAGCTACTACGCAGCACATCCTTATCATCATCATCATCATCATACCAGCCTTTTTTTTCCGGAGTGGAAACCGCTTACAGACGATAAAAAAAAATATCTTTATTCAATTAAGCCCCCAAGAAGCGCTTTCGAATCGTCAACAAAAAAAACCTTATGTCTATCACATAAAAATAATATTAACTAACTAACAATTTCATAATGTTTGTCTCTCTGTCTTATCTGGATCTACGAAAGCTAAGAATGTTATGTCAGTCTGTCTATCGGTCTGTCTGTCGGTCCGTCTGTCCGTCAGTCAGTCTGTCTGTCTGTCCGTCAGTCAGTCTGTCTGTCAGTCTGTCTGAATTTACACCGGTTCCAAAAGTTGAACTACCGAGAAGATTCCGGCAACAAACTCTTGTAGTCACTCTTTTCAATCATTAATTTACAATGTTTAATTAGACAGTAATAGTATTTAGCAGCGCAGTGTCGCACAGAGTATAAAAAAAGGTATATTAACGTACCAAGAAGTACCTAATGACAAGATCATTTACTTTATTTAAAGGCTGTCCGACAATGCACCATCACAATATAGGTATTACAATACACAAAGGTCAACAATTAATATACAAAGACCTAATAAAGCTAAACATCTTTCATTAATTTTAAACACTTGTCTGACCACGTCATTACAATAATAATTGTATTGTTTTATATATAATATCCTATAATGCCATAAACCTCAAAAATTCCTCAAAAATGATACTATTGATGAATATGTAGGTAAATTATTACAAAATCAAGGAAGCTTAGAGATGACCATTTCCACTAGTGGCACCTGTTCACAAGTATGACGCATGTGCCAGCCATCGCTCCGCTCAACCATATTATAGGGAACGGAGCGACCCGGCACACGACGCCACCACCGCAGAAACTTATAGAGAGCATGACAGATACCCTAAACCGCTGGTTAGGTGGACCAGCGGACCGTCGGCTAGACGTGGGCCTGTGCAGGGGTCGCCCAGCGCCTGATCATAGCGGCACTGGGAATACCTGCTAAACCACTCCGGTTTCCCCATGCCCATAATGGAGACGACCCGGGGTTTGCCGAAGCATTTCACCGAGCATGATGTACACTGCTAAACCTTTGTTGAGGCCTTTGCCTCCGCCATCGATTTCCAAATAGAGCGGTTCTGCGCAGCCTGCATCCGACGGCTCTCCGCGACCCTGACCATGTCGTCTATCCATCTAATGGGAGGCCATCCTACTTTGCGCTTTCCGGTACGTGGTCGCCATCCTAAAACTTTAATGCCCCACCGGCCGTCTGCTCTGCGTGCTATGTGCCTTGCCCAATGCCACTTCAACTTACTAATCCTATAAGCTATGTCAGTGACTTTGGTTTTCATACGGATGGCACATCCAACTATTGATTATTTAATGAGTATTTCTAACACCTGTTTATCTTTATTTAAAAACGTTCGCAATACGTAAATTAGGTACTTACCAATATTTATTTACGAGTCCGACACGACACGACAGTCATTCATTCAGTTCAGTCGTTCAGTCATTCAGTCATTCTGACAGAAGTCTTTACGTATTCAACTATTTCGTAGTGATACAATACAATGAGTTTTATACAATGAGTTTTGACTATGTATAACTGCTATATGATGACTGCTATACAATGAGTTTTGACTATATATATAACGTTTATAGTCAACCACATTGAGTTATTATGTACAGTCAGCAAAAAAGATGTATGCGACTTTGATACGTATCGCATTGAGTTATGAGACAGAATGTAAACATAATTTTGCTGCTGACTGTACTACTACGTACTAGACAAGACATCTCAATTATGTGTGCCTCAATTTGTCAACCACGCGACCTTTAACGTAATAGAATAGTGCGTGGCGTGACAGACAGGACACATTATAATTATATATATATTCTACCTAAAAGTATAAATAGAATATCTTGAGTAATAATCATAAAAGCCAAATAAAGTACAAGTAATTTAATTAAGTATATTTATTTATAATAATTTAATAAAACAAAATAAAGTTAGAATAATAATAAAACCATTTTTTTTTTAATTTAACCAACCTAAGTTATAGTTAAAAAAAATTACCCCTTTTTAACTTTCCGGTACAAAATAAATAAATGCCTACTGGATCAAAGATGCTTTAGTTATGCAGCTATAGTTACCTATCGTACAGGCTTTTCTGGAAGCTATTTCAGAAACTAATTAGTTTCAAAAGCCCTAGTTCTAAGTCTATTATTGTGAGCTAACATAATATAATTATGGTAGTTGGTGGTTCTGAATCACATATCTAAATTTCAAGTGACGTATCTTTTTCCTTTATACAATATAAAATAAATAAATCTATAAAAGTATATTATTTTTCCTACACAAGTAAGTACACAATTAAAAATTACATTTAACATCAAATTCGTTAGACAAAATAGGTCCACGACACAGCAATGTGCTGCAGGCGGTAGGTACCACAACATGCAGTTGCTGTTATTCCAGAACAGAAAATGCTCAGGGTGCATTTAAATAAAGTAAAACCTATAGTACTTAAAAAAATAGTTCAAAATCAACATGGCTGTATCACTAAAATATTCTAGAACAATTTGGAAAAGTTCTTGTTACCGTCATAGCTCTATTGTTTTGCTAGTCTATTTGTTCAATCTCTATTTTTTAAGTCGGCTTGGCCTTTAATATTCGCATTTAATTTGATTGATTCAGTCATTAAAATTGTATCTATTAAAATAAAGACCGGCCAAGAGCGAGTCGTACACGCATCTAGGCCTCCGTAACACTAAATGCTTGTTGCTTAACATTTGTATATGATAATTTCTATAAAATATAGTGAAAGGAATTTTAATTTATTTTAAATGTGGCCATTAAGACTTCCAAATACGAAAAAATATAAGTTAGGTACATAATCAAATTAAAGATTTACAATATGATAACTCTTAGACAAGAACATAAGCTAATTGCGTGTTTTTTTAATTATATTTTTATAAGATTGGATAATAATGATAAACCATCATGGAGTTTATCGAAGAAACACAAACATTTTACGTAGGTATATGGAATTTATCAAACAACAGTTCCTAGCTGTTTTCTTACAAATTCGTGTGATGAGCTCATTTCAATAAATTTTAACTACAGTATTAAATATCCTAGTGGAGCATTAGCAGCAGTAGGTGTACATTTTGGGTAAGCAAATGTAAACTTCATTATTCTAAATGTACTTATTACGTCATTGTACCAACATAAGATATGCCATAACAATAATTAGGTACAATAACTTTGCTAATTTGAACTACATCGCCAATTAATACTATCAATATAGAGATTGTAGAGTTGCTAATCGACTTTTTTATCGCAGAAATTGCCTAACATTACCATTTATTCATTTTGAGTTACAAACAGTTACCTAGTTATTTTCAATTAATTACAAACAAATGCTTATGACATTTATGTTTGATTGTGTGCGTTTATACAACTTTATTGTAACAATTAGGTTTATGTTTTTATATATATTTTTTTCATCATTTTCTTTCTTAATTTGTAATTGTTATTAATGCTTATGTGCGAGTTAACTACAAAAATAAAAGATAAAACAAAATATTATGCGAGTTTTGTGCGGGTTAGTTGACGCAAAATCTAAAAATGTCACGAACCGACTATATTATTATAATAACTACATTTACTGCTTTTACCGTTTGTGGATTATTCACCTGTAATTATCATATAACCTCTAATTATAGAATCATAACAACCGTACAAAATTACCCATCATTTGTAGTTCAACGCAATCAGTTCATTCAAAATACCATTAGGTATAAGAACTTTTCAAAAATGCAAAAGTTCTGTTTCACGTAGGTAAAATTATGATTTTATTAGTTACGTAAATTACATAAAGTTAAATTACACACTGTCGCGAGCATAAGTCCTTATGCATTGAATATTATGATACAAAGTGTACAGCGCTATTGGACAACTGCATTTGTTGTATTTGTTCTTAATCATTACTTAAATTTTTAATACATCACATTTACAAAAAATATTTTAAGTAAATAAATCAAGCGTTGAAAAGAACATAGCAATAATAATAAATAAGCTCGTAAGTATAGTTTTTTCACTTGAATTTACATAGTGCACTTAGTTTAAACCATCTATAGAATAAGATAAAAGAAATATAAATATAAATAGTAATAATAAGAATATTTTTACACTCAAATCTATTATCTAGCCTAAATTAAGCGTCGTTAAAAGTTGTGTGACGGATACTAAACAATGGATACTTATCCCTACTAATCATAAATGCAATAGTAACTCTGTGTGTCTTGAAAATTATGAACAAAACTGAGCCTCATCTGGATAGCTTCCTAACGATTCTACCAAAGATAATTCTTTGTTTATAACGTCAGGACACGGTGAGCAAAAAATTTTTATTCGCAAGATTTATTGAATAAATTCGCAGAAAAGTGAGTGAGACTGAAGACAATGGGGGAGAACTCAATATTTTGACAAAACAGTTGAACTTGGAAATACCCAAGACGTGCTAGCTTTGAGCTGATCCTGTATCATCAAATAGTAGGTACGCGGGATGATCAATTCTCCAGAAACTTTCATCAGATATAACGTGTTTGGGCTCATAAGAATAGTCTCAATGAGATGGTGTTAGATAGATGGTTGATGAGGCCCAGAGTTACTTAAAATTTCAATTTGATATTACTAATACTTATTTCATTTAGGTACAAAAAAATGCCATGCAAAGCCGGTATGTGCAACTAGCATAATATAAATTTCATTACATTAATTTTATTCTATTATTAATGTTAGTGAGTTAAAAAAAAATGTGTACTGAATAAATAATTATCCTGTAGTATAGTAATTTTCATATGTATATCACCAACAATGAGAGTTTTACTATATTTTGTGAGTGGTTTCTAAATTAGGAGATTGCTCTCCTTTAATCCTCCTGGTGACCAGGATATTCTGGATAATGTTTTAAATGTTCAACACAATCGAACAATCTATTGAGAGACTTTATCTTTCTCGTTAATAAAATCAAGATTAAAGAGACTGAAGCCTTATAAATTAATTAACAGCAAAGGCATAAATTCAGTTAGCTACACTAGTAATAATTACTTACTTAGTAACTTTTCGAGTGAACGGCAATTATTTTACTTCGTCTGTTGACTAACTTTTAATTTATGATCGTACTTATTCGCCATAAATTAGCTACAACTTTTGCATTTGTCATTAGTATGGAATACATGTTAATTTGGACATGCAATGCTGGTTCACTGATATACCTACCTTGGTAGGTACCATTTTTGAAGTTAGAACATACCTCTTTATAAAAATATTGTTTATGCTGGCAGCAAAAGCGATATGACCATTTTTTATACGACAATGGCGGCAAACGGCAAACAAGCATACGACCTGACGGTAACCGTAGCCCATAGACGCTCGTAGCACCATAGGCACCGCTACCTACCCTATAATAAATCAGGAGGAAGTGTCATGATAAAAGCATAGAGAGGAGACGAATCATTCTGTACCTCAGAACTCAATAATGTCGCATTCTCATTCAACTCTGGCGGGTGTCTACTATTTCCATGAAAATACAAAATTTAAATTATGGAACAAGTGTTTTTTTTAAATATAAGTACCTATTCTAATATTTCCATGACGACAAAAACGTAAATGGTCAGGGCGTTTTCACATTTCATACGGTGCACTAAGGTGAAATAGGCGTTTTATGTTAATAATTTCACGCATAGAAGAAGGCTTACTTATTTATAGACTTATGGAAATAATGGGACTATCGATTCCAATATTACAATTAATGGAAATACATGAAGGAAATAGTGGAATACTCCCCGTGTGTGACATTTTAGATGAAGCTTGAGTGATCCGATTTCACTCCCTATTAGTTTCTCTTCTGTCTTCAATACGTGTCTCTCTGTTTAGAAGACAGAGGTATCTATCTACTGACCACTCGAAATGTAAAATAGACTATCGAATATGTTACTTTGATATTGTTTGTATTATTTGCATTTGTATTAGTACTGAGAATATGAATATAATAAATAATGAATGAATATATTTACACGTTATAAGTATAATTCGGTAGATAAACAGTAGGTACTGCTAGGTATATTTAATTGGAAGGTTTATTAAATATTTTATATGAATAATTTGTGATATTTTAACAATCTTTGATCTTGAACTTATCGTCTAGTTTACATATAAAATTTTTCAACTGGGTACTGAGCGATCTAACCATATGTCTACACGACTCATAATATTTTGACATTTGTATGAAATAGGAATAGGTTGGGGAAAAAATTTCTTCGCATTTTTCAAGAAAAAAACACAAGTACATACATACTATAATGCGAAAAGTCTTTTTCCCCAACCTAATAGTATAACTTTTTCTGCATTATTTCATAGAAATGTCACTTAATTATTAAATGAATAAGATGTTTTTGAAAGTGGCAAACCATTTCTATGAACTAATATAGCCCACGTTTTAATTTATTGTCGTATTGACGGCACCACCCTGTATAAGCTGAATGTTTTGGAAAACATCATACGTTTACGAACACACTTCCAATCGAACAAGGACAGACGCTCCGTGGGTAGCAATTAGACACGCAACAGTTATTTGTTATTCACCTTAGCTCATTATGAGTATTGTTTTTATTAATTATGAACTAACTATACCTACGACTTTCGCGTCTAAATGGAAAACATGGAAGAATGCTCTGAGTATGTACAATCGACCGCACATCAACGTAACAGTTTGACCTTGAGACCGCCCTTACACAGTTCGTAATAGAGGCGGCTTTCGTGGTGCAACTATAACACTTGATGTGCTACCGTGTGTACATTAAAAAGGTAGCTAACAATAATTTTGTTATGGCTTTTCTGCTAATAAATATTTTATCTAACTACATAAAATAAAATTATAATACAACTAAACTTTAATTAAAAACCATACTGGATGAATATGATAAAAAACGGAAACAATATGAAGGCGTTGTTATTATGATAAATCGTACAATGGATATTATATTACCTATTTATTGATTATTACAATTTCAATAAACAATTTTTTTTCTTACACTACTGAACACTGCAGAGCTGAAGTGAATTACTGCAGAGCTTCTGAAAACGAGTGGTACACCAGTACTAAAAGTCCTTTAGAGGCTATTCAATTCCGTTATTCTCTAGGCTACAACGCCACAAGCGTGGAGCAGAGGCCTGGTGGTGTTGTTCTTTAAAAAAGGTGACAAAACCTTACTGAAGAACTAATGACCCATCACGCTTTTGAGTCACGTTTACAAGTTGTTTTTGAGGGCTATCACGAATTGTCTGCGCGCAGGTTTGACGACTTCCAGTTTCCCGAACAAGCTTGTTTCCGTAAAGGCTTTAGTACCGTAGACGACATACATACGCTGCGGCAGGTTAGGTATACAGAAGACGGAGGAGTATAACCGGCCACTTTGCTTGGCGTCTGTGGTCTACGAGAAGGCCTTCGATTCGATCGAAACATGGGCCGTGATTCAGTCTCTTCAGAGGTGCTACATTGACTATCGTTATATCGAGGTGATGAAATCCTTGTACGGGAGCGCCACCATGTCGGTCCGTTTACAGAATCAGTGTACGAAACCTATCCAACTGCAGAGAGGGGTCAGACAGGGACATGTCCGTTCCCTATAGAAAGAAAGAAAGAAAGAAAAAATATTTTATTTAAATAGGCCACAAAGAAGCACTTTTAAATCGTCACAAATTTTTGTTATAATACTTTTGCTTTTTAATCATAGTTTTTGTTTTCTTGATAAATTTATTTAATTTTAAATACTTTTTTATTTTGTTTCTGCTGCATTTAACCAATCCTTTAGTGTTGGGTGTATTAATAGTCTCATCATTAGAAGAAAAGTTCAATGACACTGCAGGATTTATATTATATGCAACAGAAACCATATGTGGGGCACTATCTATCAATTCATCAAATAGACTCTGATTCTGTGAGGCGGTCCAGATCAATTTTTCAGATTCCAAAACATTAATATTATTGTAAGCCTCTTTTAAACATTTTTCCAATTCAGCGATGCGCCTGAGGGCCTGCTCATACTCATCACTGCACTGGTCAAATTGGTCTATAGTATATTGCAATTTGTCTTTTTCCTCAATTAACATTAAATTTTGAGTGTACAACTCACCCATTTCCTTTTTTAATTTACAGTTAATGTCTAGAGAATCTAACAGTTCTTTTTCATTGTCATCCCTTTCCCTACTCAATTGCTTAACCAACTCCTTGGAAGCCTTTAATTCCTGCAAAGCCAGTTGATATTCCTCCTGGCGAGCCAAGGCCTTACGGGTCATCATTTCATCATCATCATCATATAATATAGTTGAGCGAAGCGATGGCTGACACATGCGTCATACCTGTGAACAGGTGCCACTAGAGGTAATGGTATGACCATTTGACCATATCTAAGCTTCCTCGATTTATAATAATTCACCAATAGTATCGTTTTTGAGGGATGTAGGTATGTGGCATTATAGGAATTATATAAAACAATACAATTATTATTATAGTGACGTGGTCAGACAAGTGTTTAAAATTAATGAAAGATGTTTGGCTTTATCAGGCCTTTGTATATTAACTGTTGACCTTTGTGTATTATAATACGTATATTGTGATGGTGCATTGTCGGACAGCCTTTAAATAAAGTAAATGATCTTGTCATTAGGTACTTCTTGGTAAGTTAATATACCTATTTTTTATACTCTGTGCGACACTGCACTGCTAAATACTATTACTATATAACTAAACATTGTAACTTAATAATTGAAAAGGGTGACTACACGAGTTTGTTGCCGGAATCTTCTCGGTAGATCAACTTTTAGAACCGGTGTTAATTCAGACAGACAGACAGACAAACGATTAGGCAGACAGACAGACAGACTAACAGACACAGACTGTCTGACAGTCAGACGGACCGACAGACAGATCGACAGGCAGACCGATACACAGACTGACATCATAACATTGTTGACTTACGTAAATCCAGACAATACAGAGAGACAAACATTATGACAATGTTAATTATTTACGTAATAGACATAAGGGTTTTTTGACGATTCCAAAGTGCTTTTTGGGGGGCCTAATTGAATAAAGATATTTTCATTACATTTTATGTAATATCTCCGAAACTGTTTACCGCTTCGTTGGAAGACATCATAGGCTAATATGATGATGACTGAACAGTATATAGATACTATACAGGATGGTGCCGTCAATTTTCTATGATCTGAGCGTCAATATGACAATAAATTAAAACATGGGCTATATTAGTTCATAGAAGTGGTTTGTCAGTTTCAAAAATATCCTAGGTATTCATTTGATAATTTCAAAACATTGGCTTCATTAGCCAATGTTATATTATTTCATACAAATGTCAAATCAAATGTCAATGTAAAATTATCAAAGATGTTTTTGAAAGTTACAAACCATTTCTATGAACTAAATTTAGCCTATGTTTTCATTTATTGTCGTATTGACGGCACCATCCTGTATGTATACAATAGTGTATGTATACCGAATGTTACTATTAAGTAGGGTGATATCAAAATTAATAAATAATAGGTAATATACATATACTCACAACTATTCTCTATCCCAACCCAAAGTAGGCATCATTAAGAGCTTGTGTTTATGGATACTAGATAACGAGTAAATGTTTATAAAATTATGTCTATAAAACACACTATACTAAATAAACATATAAACATCCATAACTCGTGAACAAATGCCCGTATTCGTCATACAAACTAGCTTGTATAGTAAAGGGTACATGATCTGAGGGTACAGACTACTCGACCAGTCGGGCCACAAAACTAATAAATTAAATAAGCGAAGTAAATAGTTTCGGTGTCTTCTTACCATACTTACTGAAGATCATAGACAAAATAATGTCGCTACTTTTTTAAGTAGATACCTACTTGCAAAGAGAATACATGACTAACCTCATAAAGTCAATTAAATACAGCTAAGTACTGGCTACGATCACAGCTTAAATTGGTGAGTATAGGTATACCTCGGGTATACCTACTATATCTCTACTGTCATAAAATGCTTCATAATTGGAATAACATATAACATTTTATAACAGAAATATAGTCGAGCGAGACCGAATGTAGAGCCGTAGTACAACCTTCATCGTAAGGAAGAAAATTTTTTAAATTCCTTTTTTCCTGTGAATAGGGATCTACCGATCATACAAACTTCGACGATAGTAATAATTATTAGGTAAACTATGAAAGGGCAAACTCTATAAAGAGACGGAACAGAATATTCTATAGATATAAATTTTTAATAATACTATAAAATAATGAATACATATTTTAATAAGCACAATTTATTTCAATATTTAAAGTTTTCACCACATTATTTGTTTCAGTTGGCCACATTACATACATGAGATGATCACATCTGTGACTATTGCCGTAATAATGAAAATTTTTTCAAATTACTCTTTCAAATGTATGTAGACTTATATTTTATTGCGTAAAAGATGATTATCGCAAATAAAAAGCGTGACGACTAAATAAACTAACTCTATTCAATACTTATTCCTAATATTGTCACTCGTTAGGTACGTAATTATACCTACTATACGTAGTTTTATTGCAAATCACTATTGTAATGTACTTCACTTCTCTGTCCATATTTACAAAACATTTAGTTTGGTATGCATCTTCTTGTGGCGAAGATTTGTTCTGTGAAATATCTGCAACTACTTTCGCGATGAACACTCAGAACTGTTTTTGAGCACTTTATGAGCTGAGTATCTTGTTAAAACAAACCAAAAATGGTATATACCTATAGGGTGGAAAAAATCTATGGGCCCTATAGGGTGGAAAAATCTACTTTAAATTTTTTATACGAATCGGTAGGATTATTGTTCAGGATAAAATTTGTTTAATAAACTTTTGCTATTTGAAATTTTTTTAAAGTGAAAACTAATATTAATTAACGAATCACAATACTTTCAATTTCAACAGGTTTATTGATTTTAAAAATGTTGAAAGTTGTCGTTCGAATTTCAAATTGTTGCCCCGCGTTGCAATAAAAAATGCGTTCCATTTTTAACTTTTAGTCAGGTTGCCTAGCGCGTTGCAATAAAAATGCGTTCCATTTTTAACTTTTTGCCAGATTGCCTAGTGTAATAGTGTATAAATTTATTACAACAATTTAATGATTTTCTAATCGAAGTCTTCAATAGGCTACTTAGAGATAAATAACATTAACAAACCTTTACTACATACAATATCTTTGGATGTTAGAGAGATAAGAAAAATAACGTATGAAACTTGTTACAAATGAATGTTAATTTGTAAAATAACTTGTTACAAATGAACATTGAACATTACAGTAACTACTAGGTATTCCAAATAAAAAACTTGTAATAAATATTGAATTTCATAGGTATCTTGGACAACAGATTATTGTAAGAGCAAATGTTTGCAAGACAAATTTTATCCTGCACAATAATCCTACCGATTCGTTTATTAAAATAGCGAGGGTTAATACTGCACAATAATTTTTTAATTTTTCGATAATTGTTTCCGGGGTGAGACAAGCGAGTTTTATAAGATCTTCGAATGCAGTTTTGTTTCTTTTTAAAATTATAGGAATGACTCTTTTCAGTAAAATGAGCTAGCTTAAGGATTTAAAGTAGTTCCCCTCCAGGGCCCATAGATTTTTCCACCCTGTATACTACAAAATATGATACTAACGATATTGATTTTCTAGCATTGAAATAAAAATATTTTGTTGAATATTTTTGTGATCAGCTATTTTTAAAATGTCTATATAAGACTACTGTAATTTGTGAAGGTTTAAGGTAAAAAGGTTAATTAATAACCACATCAACTTACTACCATTGTATTTTTTAGTTTCTTTTGATGCTTTCTGTACATGCCTAGAGAAAGTAAGGGGTCCGGGGCTCTAGAAACGACTTAAATTAACACAGATCATCTGAGAAAAACCACTACTTTTTCTGTGCTAAAACTCCAATCGATGCACTCTTACCGACGCTACGACAACACTGGCAGATTTTAAAGGCGTGGCTTCCCTAGTGCATTCTTTTTCCTATCTCTAGTGACGGACCCAGTACCCTTAAAATCCAGAGCTTTAGGTATCAGACTTATGTACTTAGACCTTCATAAAATCGTTTGACAAACACACAGCACCTACTTAGAATTAATATTTCTAATCTAAGCAACTTGTTAACTGTCTTGTATGCACGTACCATTTATTACACCAATTAATTTACAAAGACAGTATCTACTCTTTTCAGAATCATCTTATTTCCCTATACAGATTATATATTAGAAGTACTTTGAAGGTGGCATTCACAACGTTATAAAAATGGCAGGTAAGTAAGCGTGAAACCATTACCAGTAAATGGGGACATGTTTACATGTCTACCTACTGAAAATTATCAAGGGCATTTGCAAGTCAAAACGGGCAAAGGCTACGTTAATAAGTTAAATTATTTCATATTTTCTGGGTTTGGTGACGTGTTTAATGGTAATTTAGACAATACAAAATTACTTAACTCTCCCTGCCTTCACGACCCTGCCCTCCCCTGGGTGTCTTAGATTAGAGAACTGTTGTACAGAGGCACAGAAATGTTATGTGACGTTTTTCCATCAACCTATTTTTTATTAGCTGAAACGCAGGATGAAAAAGTCGTCTATGTTAGTAAACTCTATCTATCAGAAAATTGAGAGATAGGTAGTGCAAATAACTACATATATATTTGTCATAATTATTTTATTTTTGATACCTGGTAATAAAGGATACATTACAAAAATCAACAATAGGCCTACATGACAGGATATAATATAAATTTTTGGAACACTGCATTAAAATAAAAAGTGATCAATGAAGCATCATTAACCTACTGCAAAATAGGAGGTGGTTCTTAACTTCTTAATTCAAAGTTTATATAGTTTGCGTACAGACTAATTCAGTAGGAAAACTTTATAAAACAAAATATTCCAACTTGGTTTTAGTTTCTACAGTGCATTTTGGATATTACGGTCGCCCAAGGGCTGGGCGCTTTGAAACCGAGAAAGCGAGAATGAAGATTACCATTGAGCTCGACAGGATGTTGAACCTTATATCTGCATGTGGAAGGGGGGGGGGGGGGGGGGATCTATAACAATCTTGTTGAGTTCAGTGCTAAGAAAACACAGGTGTGCGCGTTCACAGCCAAAAATTTGCCGTTCCCTCCCCTTCCCTCTCTTGCTCGGCATGGAGATATTTTGCGATCTGACTTCCAGGAATTGAATTCCTAACGGAAGCTCGGTGTCCTGGGCAAGGTGCGTCAATTTTTCACGCATGACCAATTATGCCTGCTTTACAAAACTCAGCTCCGCCAAGTAGGTACCTTCAAATGCGCTGGACAGATTGCAGCGTCCGTCGTGCTGCCTGTATTATTGGCGAGAGCCCAGAGGTGTAGAGGTGTAGAGGTCACGAACAGCCCAGAACCTTTACAATTGTGGCGTGACATTGCGTCGGTTAGAGCCTTGTATCGGCTTTATCATAGTGTTCTGAAGAGCTTTTCAACCTAATCCCACCTTCCCCCTTCCTACTCAGGAGCACGCGTGCCGGTCTTCGGAGTAATCAATTCACTATCTCCACCTCAACATCCCCCACAAAGGCGTTAAGTAACTCGTTTCTTTGTCATACTTCCAAAACTTGGACTTCTTTCCCAGTTCCCTCCTTCCTATAATAGATATGAGCTCCTTCAAAAGAGGCGTGAAAATACACCTTATGGGCTGGCAAGGTGGAGGCGGCTAAAACAGTGTGTTTCAAGCTGCACTAGCTGTCTTCGCCTAAAGACTCTGCTGACCACTTCACATCAGGTGGTGTTGACTGTTGAGTCATAAAGCACGACGATTTGCATTGAAAGAACTAGTTTCACAAAATTTTCAAAAACTGCAAAGGGAGCTGTGCTGCGTGTGACACGTGACACAGGTAAATAAAATAGACTGAGAGACATAAAAAAAGAAGGGTTTCGTTTTTGCTATTTTGTAAAACCATCCATTTTTGTAGATAGGTGTATCACAAATGTTTTTGATGATATATTTACGCATTTTACTTTTTCGTTAGACAATCTGAGGGCCTAGACAAGATGCCTTTCGATAATCGCTATCGCTATCGGTAAGCGGAAAATGTATGGGATTTGATATAAGCTCTCGATTGACTTTCGATTGTAAATGTCATAATTGTCTAATGGCATCTGGTCTAGGCCCTCTGGGCCAACAAACACCATTATAAAGACTAAGTAGTACCTACTCATAATTTCTACGAAAAATTTCTAAAGAAGGTACCTAGTGAAAAGTTTTGTGGTATTTAATTTATTTATTTATCCAAAGCTATTATTATTCTGAGTAACCAAATATTTCATATAATGTCTGTCTTCATAATATTTTAAATACTTGGCTTCGCTTTACATAATTTATCCATAAAAATTTGAAGAAAGTAAGAAATTATTGAAAAATACACATGTACGTAACATAAAAAATATATTAATAATAAAAATATGACTGTATAAAATAATATTCATTGTAAATATTTTAGTTACTTCAAAAATTTTTTTTGAGACTAGTTACTGAGGTAGGT
Source organism: Nymphula nitidulata (assembly GCA_947347705.1). Classification (NCBI taxonomy): domain Eukaryota; kingdom Metazoa; phylum Arthropoda; class Insecta; order Lepidoptera; family Crambidae; genus Nymphula; species Nymphula nitidulata. The sequence continues at coordinate 9,923,004 of OX374637.1, read as the reverse complement.
ATGGTTTGAGAAGGAGGTTTTATGCTTTTATTAATACATTTTTATTTTTTATTCACATTTTACATAATACCTAAAATACACAGAACGTCTTACCTCCATTATTTGGGAATAATACATAAATTTTACATTATATTGATAAGTAACGCAACCAGCCTTTGCCCGAAACTTCATCCACGCGTGTCTTTACATGTCATCGGACTACTTAGTACTTACAAGGATGATACTATTTGGTCTATGGTTGTTACAACTAAATATCTAGAGGACACAACGGACGCCGCGGCGAAGAGCCTGATTTTCTTATTTCTTTTTTCAAAAATCACGAAAACTACACAAACACTCCCTATTCCCCACGTCAGAAATATACGCTTAATTTCCTACCCTAAGCGTAAATAGGTACTAATCTTTGGTATCAATAATTCAAAACTCACGAACTTTTACACAAACTGTCATGTCATCCCCAGTATCATCCCCTTTAGCAGAAGAGTTTCCAAATGTTTACTCGTTAGTGCTCACGTAGAGAACCTTGCAATTTTTCACATCTAGAGCCAAAGGTTTCCTGTTTATTCTTTAAGACATAAATAGAAGATATTTTTTTTATTTTATTTTTTTAAATAACTAGACGATAAACAAACTGACGGCCCACCTAATGGTAAGCAGTTACCTCCTCCTATAGACACCTGCAATAACAAGGGGAAATCACATGATAATGCAGGTGCGTTGTCATCCTAAAGGCCTAAGATGAAATGCCGTCCATGCCCAGTAATTACACTGGCTACCTTTCCCTTCAATCCGAAACACAGCGAACTGTTTCACGGCTGAAATAAGAAAAGCGGTGGTACCTGGTACCTACCCAGGCGACCCTACATACGGGCCTACGACCTAGTAAAATTTGATCAAAATCTGTGATAAATCTTGCATATTTAGTTAATTGTCCGTGCGGTGACGGATTAAGAATACAATTCACCGCCCCATTTCTTCCCGTGGGTGTCGTAAGAGGCGACTAAGGGATTACCGAGCTACCAACTGCTCGACTGGTGGTAGGGTCTGAACACCCGTCTGGTTAGTGACCACCGTACGCATGGCGTAAAACCCGCCAAGTGACCACTTGTGGTCGCGTTCCGGGATCAGTCAGCGTACAACCAGAGCTTGGGGAGACGTTGCGGCGATGGATTCGGTGAGTGACGGCTTCCGTCTAACCAGAGCCAGGTGGACTGCGTTGACCCGCCGACCAGGGAGACCCGAAGAAACGGCTGTTCCGCTGGCCGCCCGTGGTACAGTACAGGGGCCCAAGCGAACCTAACCAGTTCGTGAGGCTGCCCTATCATGCCACGCATAATCTTGGGGTGGTCCGTCGTGCCGGTTGGTGACCGGGTGGTGGGGTCCCGGCGGCCATTCCCGGGGGGGTTCGGGGGCCCTTCCGTTCGGCGGGTCAGCGCTTCTCTGCTGTCGGCTATTACCTGGGGAAACAGGCCTCACGCTTTGACCGTATATATGGCGGCAACGTCCCCCCAATTCACGCCTCTCCTCCTTCATCATCTACTATGGCAGCGCTCAGAAACATTTCCGGTCGTTCAGCGGTGCACACCCCCACCACAACCACGCTGTTTGAGGTCGGGCTCACTAACATCCGTGGGCTCCATGCTAACCTCAATGCCGTCCACCAACATCTCGAGACGGCTCGACCCGAAATGCTGTTTTTGACGGAGACGCAAATACTCCGCCCGGCAGACACTAGCTACTTGGATTACCCCGGCTACGTTCTTGAAGAGTCCTTCAAAGCGAAATCCGGGGTATGCTTGTTTGTCCGGGCGGATGTTTGCTGTCGCCGTCTGCGCTGTTTGGAGGACCCTTCCTACTCTATTCTTGGGGTGCATGTGGACCTGGGCACACATTGCCGTATCTACGTGTGCCTTTATAGATCCCACAGCGGTGACATGGAGACAACTCGACTTTTCGAACATCTTAGTCGGGTGGCAGATGTTGCGCAGGAGCAGTTTCCAACCGCGGAATTGGTGTTTTTAGGGGACTTCAATGCTCACCACGAGTCGTGGTTAAGTTCCTCTAAAACTGACCATGCTGGTAGAACTGCCCACGCTTTCGCTCTCACGCATGACCTGACCCAACTGGTAAACCAGCCCACCAGGATTCCAGACATTGTCGGTCACGCGCCCTCATTGTTGGACCTTCTGCTGACGACTCGCCCGGATGGATATCAGCTAGAGGTTCGTGCTCCTTTGGGAACATCGGATCACTGCCTGATATCCGCTGGGGTGCCACGGGCGTCGCCACCGGTACCTATGGTTGCCAAACGCCGCATCTGGCACTATGCGTCGGCAGATTGGGACGGTATGCGGGATTACTTCGCATCTGTCCCTTGGAGGCAGCGCTGCTTCAGTGAGCTGGACCCGAACGCTAGCGCTACTGCTGTTGCTGATGAGATCATGTTAGGGATGGAGTACTATATCCCTCACTCCGATCTCATCAGTAGGGGTAGGCGTAACCTCTGGTTCAACCGCGATTGTGCCTTAGCTGTTGAAAACAGACAGTCGGCATACCGCGCTTGGATCAGGGGCCGAGCTTGTGGGGATCCCAACATTGACTCACTGAAAGCAGTCTATAACAACGCCACCAAGTCCTGCAAAAGGGCCTTCATCAGAGCGGATGCACAGCGCGTTGCACGAGTTGGCCAAGAACTTCTTACGCATCCTACGGGAAGCCGTAGCTACTGGCGTCTGGCCAAAGCCGTGCAATCCAACTTCTGTCAACCCTCGCTGCCCCCGTTGAGATGTTCTGACGGCTCGCTAGCTCACAAGCCGCAAGAGAAAGCCGATCTCTTGGTAAAACTCTTTGCTGCTCACTCCCGAATCGATGACTGCAACTTACAGCCACCAACACTCTCCCACTGTGGCCACACAATGCCCGATATTCGTATTAGGCAATGTGATGTACGTGCGGAGCTTCAGTCAATCGACGTCCGGAAAGCTAGTGGACCTGATGGCATTCCAGCTATAGTACTAAAAAACTGCGCAGCGGAGTTGTCTCCTGTCTTAACGCGGCTATACCGTCTTTCTCTCTCTTCTGGGTGTGTGCCGGAATCTTGGAGAGAGGCCAATGTGCAACCGGTCCCCAAAAAGGAAGACCGATCAGACCCAGCTAACTACCGCCCGATAGCTGTCACCTCAGTTCTTTGCAAGGTCATGGAACGGATCTTAAACCACCAGCTGATCCGATACCTAGAAGATCACTCATTAATTAATGATCGACAGTACGGGTTTCGGCCGAAACGGTCAACGGGTGATCTTCTAGCGTACTTAATGCATGTCTGGGGTGAAGCTATTGACAAACGTGGTGAGTCAGTGGCAGTTAGCCTTGACATTGCCAAAGCGTTCGATCGGGTCTGGCACAGGGCTCTTCTCTCCAAGCTCCCGGCATACGGTCTGCCCGCTCAGCTCTGTAACTGGATTGCCGGCTTCCTGCATGAGCGAAGAATCCGTGTCCTCGCAGATGGATACGCTTCGCGGTTCATGTCAGTGAATGCTGGTGTACCACAAGGCTCTGTTCTATCCCCCACACTCTTTCTTCTTCATATCAATGACATGATTCCGTTAGGAAACATTCATTGCTATGCAGATGACAGTACAGTGCATGGGGGATATTACGGTCGCCCAGGGGCTGGGCGCGCTGAAACCGAGAGGGAGAGAGAGAATCTTACCATTGAGCTCGACAGGGTGTTGAACCTCGTATCTGAATGGGGATCTAACAATCTTGTTGAGTTCAATGCTAAGAAAACACAGGTGTGCGCGTTTACGGCTAAAATGTCGCCGTTCCTTCCCCTTCCGTCTCTTCAGGGCACGACTCTTTCGGCACAGGGCTCCCTAAATTTGCTAGGCATGGAGATATGTTGCGCTCTGAATTCCAGGAACTACATCGAAACCGTGATCAAAACAGCCTCACGGAAGCTCGGTGTCCTGAACAAGGTGCGTCGATTTTTCACGCCTGACCAATTATGCCTGCTCTATAAAACTCAGGTCCGGTCTTGCGTGGAATATTGCTCGCACTTGTGGGATGGCTCCGCCAAGTACCTTCTCGATGCCCTGGACAGATTGCAGCGTCGTGCTGTCCGTATCATTGGCGATGTAGAGGTCACCAACAACCTTGAGCCTTTGCAATTGCGTCGAGACATTGCGTCGCTTAGCGCCTTCTATCGGCTATATCACGGAGAGTGTTCTGAGGAGCTATTTGACCTTATCCCACCTTCCCCATTCCTACTCAGGAGCACGCGTGCCGGTCTTCGGAGTCATCAATTCACTGTCTCCACCTCAACATCACGTACAAAGAAATTTAGTAGCTCTTTTCTTTGTCGAACTTCCAGAACTTGGAATTCTTTGCCAGCACATGTGTTCCCTCCTTCCTATAACATGGGTTCCTTCAAAAGAGGCGTGAAAAAGCACCTTTCGGGCCGGCAAGGTGGAGGCGGCTAGAGCAGTGTCTGAACTGCACTAGCTGTCTTCGCATATGGACTCTTCTTACCGCTTCACATCAGGTGGTGTTGAGTCATTTGTCGTGCTTTGTATTAAAAAAAAAAAAAAAAAAAAAAAATAAATACCTAAACCTGCGAACCATGTTCGCATACTTTCTATTTTTATGATAACTAGTCGTGTCCAATAAATTAACACGCGAGAACATTTTATTTGAAGGGTAAACACACACGACCATAATTATTGTGTATATTGTGAGGACAACGTTATTGTAGCACGTTTTGAGTATGCGGAATACGATAACGGTACCAATAAAGTAACTAATGTCCATCTAACAGATAGAGTAAAGTTTGTGCACCTTTAGTTATCGGTACATGTCGATGCGGTAGTACCTAGTAGGTACCTATGCTCAAAAAATTACATCGGTCAATTATTGATGTAATGAACAATTGTCTCCGCTGTGGGCGCCGCTGCCGCTATCCGTAGATTAGTCAAAGATCAGTAATTCAGTCCAACGATGACGGTATAAACATATTTTTAATTGTTTGTAGAGCCATTTTTAAAACATTGAAGTGTAGGTGTAACACTTGAATGTTTTAAAAATGACTGATTGTCTAAAATGTATATTAGACAAGAACCAATTAAATATTACCAACCTGAGGTTTATGATTGTAAAACTTTGTTATCTGAGTATTCAAAAATCCATACTTATCTATTTAAGATAGATACTGTCTATCTATTCATTATGACTATAAGTAGGGCAGGGGCAACAGTCTCGACATTGATATAACTATCGTTACCTCCCAAATCTTTTTCTACTTTGTCGTAACGATCTTCAATCTCATAATTATTAACATTATTATGTTACATTATTTAACATCAAATGCATCACAAAAATAAACGCCTGCCAAATCTTTCAGCTTGTTATGATAAATCGTTTTCCCAAAATTTTAAAGGAGTAGTATCATTAGTTTTCTGTTGCAGAAGACCGCTTCTGTGCACTATAATTAATATTTAATTTTATACTACACTGTCATTAAATAAACACGACAATTTAATACGATAGGTAGTAATTTTTAAGGTGGTTTTATGATGAGTTCAATTTTAAGTTATACTTCTATCATCATTTATCGTCCAGCCTCCTTATTCTCAACTCTCCGATCACAGATTCGACTCAAAAAGTCACATCCCGTCTCTCTTTGATGCACCGCGATAAAAAGTGATAGGTGTAGAGATTCCGATAGGTATTCGAATTCTTTCCAGTTAAGAGGCTGATAAACGCCAGCGACCTTGAGAAAATGAATTTCGAGGCCCCGCCCACTAATATTTCCGATAAAGTGGCTCCACAATACTACACCGACCAGCCGCGTAACTACTACAACCTCAAAAGCACCAAGCTAAACAAATGCCACTAGATGGCGTGCTCCACGTGCTTTATTCCATAGAGCATTATAAAAATAGAAATGAACTATAAAAAACTAAACACTATTATAAAAAATGTGGTATTTTTAAATTAATGGTAAATATTTTACACGGTCAATATACTTATTTATACTAACAAATTTTATTAAGGAACCTATTATGAAATCGAAACATGAAAATCAGGGATGCAATTGCAAAAGACAAATCATAATAGTTTTGACATACGTATTTTCATGTCAGCTGTTCTATAAATTAGAGCTCGACTTGAATAAATTTTGGTTTTGAAACGCCTTGTAAATTTTTAAGTGCATGGATAGCCCCATCCGACACTATGAGAAATAGAGAAAAGTACTCAAAGGACTCTCGAAAACGTAAAAGAAAAACTAAACTGCATCATTGGATGTTGACAAAATATTCCTAGCCAGGAATCAAAACTATTGTTTAAAAAAAACTCACATGGTGTATTACACCATTCGATTAGATTCCAAATTACAAAATTCAAATTTCAAGTAGGTTTTGCTTTTATAAATTATGCGACAAAGTACAAAGCAGTATGCAAAAAGTTACTAGTAATCAACGAAACGTCGAACCAAATGTAAATTATTGGCACGATGTTATTAAAACGTAAACTGGATTACTCGCACTTGTTTACATTTTATTTCTTTTTCACTGTGGCCTTTAACATTAATTTAAAACATGTAGCAGTTTATAAAAATCCAACATTTCCCTTCCGTTTTCCATACGTAATATCTTCCCGGAATTTATTGTTCCTTGTATACCGCGATACTATCGAATCGTGTAATGATACAGTGCTTTTTTTCAAAATTTAACGGGTTCTATTTCTACCTTAATTTTTGATTTCTCAAAAATCTAATGCTGCACTTTTAGTTTTTATCGAAATCGGTCCCGATACTCTTTTGAGTACTTTTCGCTATTTCAATTAGGAATTCGGAATCCATAATAGATTTTTTTTTATCTAAATCGTTTAAGCAGCTTAAGTTAAAATGTAACACACAAAAAGACACAGTTACTTTCGCAATTATAAATAAGAGGATGGATGTGTCATCTCATCACAGTAAAAATAATGTCCGTTCGAAGTAATAGAAAGATTAATCAAGTAAGTATTTATTTTTTAAGTTAAGAGCGTTTACGCCGCACGGCCTTCAATACAAACTTCATTTTTTAACAAAAAGTGAATGCCGTAACATTTAAATTCTTACTTCAATGTCGGAAAGGTACTAATGATATAGAACTGACTACAACAGCTTTTTAGTCATCACAGGAATACGATGATTGATGATATATTAAAATGTGTGCTGTTTAATATTTATTCATGTTTCGATACAGAGTTTTGTCGATAAAATAATAATCATCATCATCAGCCTATATACGTCCCACTGCTGGGCACAGGCCTTCCTACATGGGAGAAACACGTGAGGAGATTGGGCCATAACACTACCACGCTGGCCCAATGCGGGTTGGTGGGTTAAGACGGTTGCAGTAACTCAAACTCAAACTCAAATATTTATTGCACAACCGGGACCAACGGCTTAACGTGCCTTCCGAAGCACGGAGGAGCTCGAGATTATAAATTTGTTTGACCCATGCCGGGACCAACCATGGCGAAAGTTGCTTTGTTTTCGTGATCGAAACCAGAGCGCTCAAACCATTACGCCACCGAGCTCCTCAAAAATGGAAAATAATAATATTATTATGAAATATACTTTCTATGAAACGTATGAAACTTTATTCGATTGTATCAAACAGTAATGATTGGTTATTAGGTTAATCAAGAATATTAGTTGTTAAAATTCTGGAATAGTAATCTTTGAAATGATATACGAAATTGAAAAAATATGTATTCTAATAAATACTCATCTGAAACAGTCTAGAGATATACTCTATAAAATTGGAACATGTTAGATTTTTTTATAGATTTCTTTCTGTAGGATAAGTATGTGATTATCTTTATTTATGTGCCAGCGTTCATGTTATATTAACCTCAAGATCCGAAGGTCTAATACGGTTTTTTTTCATTTATTGAAAACTATATGTTTTGAAGACTATATGTTTCGGTGGCGTAGTAGATTGAGCTCTCTGGTTTCAACTACGAAAACAAAGCATCTTTCGCCATGGTCGATCCCGAGATGGGTCACCGTTGGTCCCGGTTGTTGTTACAACCTCTTTACCCCACCAACTCGCACTGGGCTAGCGTGGTAGTGTTATTGCCCAAACTTATCATGTGTTTCTTCCATGTAGGAAGGCTTATATAACGTATACAGGCTAGTGATGATAATGATGATAAGCAGTGTTACAGTATGTTTAAGCTAAACAATATAAATAATAAATAGTACCTTTAAATGTAATCCTTACAACATTGCCCACAGATTAGGTACATTAACAAAAATTATAATAAACATGAATTGCGATGTTCCCTAAATTTAAAATTGGCGCTCATTTTTACAAAATCGGAAAATATATGCTACCACTACCCATAAAAACAATTCAAACTTAAAAGATATGAAATATTGTTAAATTGGACCCTTTTCGAAATAAAAAAGAAGACATTTTTTTTCAAAATTTATCAAAAATGATAATGTAATTAGATTGCTGACATCAATTAAAGCAAGTATTATAATTACAACTATTAATAAAAACATACTTAATACAGAGTTATTATTAATTTTGTCAGTATGCCCATACATTTCTGAGGGATTTAATATGGGAACATGTGACGTCACCTGTTCCGTAGATTTTCTATGGAGCGTTTTTGGATGTTGTGCCGCAACATATCAACATGCCACTATATCTGTGAAAGTATTCATCTTAGACATACTATTTCTTTTGCAATATTTCTTTATGAGTTATAAACTTCTTATTTATGAAATAAAAATAAAGTTGTCAACTACCTTAATGCTGAGAGTTAATTTGTGCTACAATAATATAGTGGAAAGAGTACATATTTGAATCATGCATAGTTTGCCGGTACAAAAGTTGATATATAGAATACTCAACACCATGGACTGGAATGGACAATTGAACACCGTTCTACAATTTTTTACCTATTTTTCAGTAAACTGTGTATAGACCTGGCCGGGTCTAAATACATTTTTGAAACATCGCTTTTATAGCATATAACAACCACTAAGTAACTGTACCTAAGTACCTAAGTAACTGTTTTGTTGAAATTCAAACTGTATTTGTGTGTGATGAAGAAATGAAAATAAATCTTTTATCTATCTATCTATCATATGATAAAAGTTCTGGTTTTAAAATTTACATATAAAAGAACCTTTAAGCCTAGGCTAGGCTTAAGCTAATTTAGCGTTGTATACATTTAATAACCTAAAATTAACTGTGCCTGTTGTTCCTTCATGAATCACATTTTGTAACCGGAAAAACTAATATTAAAAAGAACAGAAACGAACCATTCGATATCTTGATTATTTTTAAGACTGCCGGGTCTGACAATCACGTAGGTCTATGAAATAAACCAAACTTATTTTATGGTTCTATAAAAAAACTTTGTTGAAATTTATCTTTGTATTATGTAATACATATAAATACATAAGTTTTTTTTACTTTCCTTATCCATTATTAGATAATAAAAAAATAATAATAAAGAATAATAAAAAAATAAAAAATATAATAAAGAATTAAAAACATAAACAAAAAAGGACTAAAAATAAACATACATAAAAATTAAAAAAAAACAAAATTAAAAAAAAAATATACAAAAAATATTTTTTGTATTTATAGTTTAATCGTTTTTTATATTTATATATTTTTTAACTTTCTTATTTGTTTTAAAAAAACAAAAAACAAATAAGAAATAAAAAATACAAATAAAAAAAAAGTTGTGAACCATTGAAGGTTTGAACTCCTACCCGTCGGATAGTAAGTCGAGCATCTCAACCCCTAAACAATCGCGACAGAGTTTTGACTTCGAAATTAACTATCTAAATATCACAATATACTTATACATTTCCCTTCTAGTAAAAATAAACTTACTTTACAACTACAATCTGTGACTGTGAATCTGAATAGGTACAACTTTCGAGATGATTATGGAGTTTTTGATAGTTCCTAAAATTAGATAAAATTAGCTATCTAAAGAAAAAAATATCAGGTTATTATTGTGTTATTTACCCCTATACGAGTGCTTTTGACTCTTTTTAGACCTTTTTCTTGGTTTTCCCTAGTCCAAAATAATATTTATACAATAAAAATTTTATTTCATAAATAATATTATTAATGAAATAAAATTTTCACAATAAAAATTTACGAAATTATTTACTCATTTGTGTCTATCTACTATAATACACTCACATAGTAATCACCAAAACCTAAAATATAATTGTCTATTTCATATTTGCAAATTAAAACGGACGCAGACTGATTTAATTAAGAACCGCGAGCAAAGAAGCGACACAGGTCCACATAGCAGCACGCCTCGGCGATCACTGTCGTTTCCTCTACAAATGAAAGAGAAGAATGGATAGTGGCGCGAGTCGCTATTGAAATCGGCTGCAGAATTCAGAATAAATTTATTTACTAAAAAACTAGCTACTTATTTGAAATTGTAAAACATCAATATTATAAAATTTATTATAACAAGTTTGTTCCCTAAAAATCAGAAAAAAACCTTTGACATATAACGCAGAATTTGTTCTGCAAGCTGATTATGATGGGTGACTTTGGCATTTTTTTTATACAAAGATTTTGATTATAATGTGTTTTGGGGACATGCATATTATTAGAAATATGTCCAAGAGTAACATATATTTTTTTCACTGCGTTTATTTCAACAGATTGTGCTAAAAAAAGTTTTAAGTAAGGCTCAATTAGCAATTATCAGCCTCTTAAGCGGCTGCGACATATATTCTCATTGGATCCGTCGATCCTCCCGCTGTTAGCATCGGGGCCCACGGGCTTTATCAGGATTTTTCTTAGCTCGTTAATTGAACGCCGGCATCCAATGAAACGGACAGACGAACAGACAACGAGCCAAGTCATTAAGCGCAACGTTTAACCAGATGGCCAGCCGTCTGGTTAAATTAGCCATTCAATTGGACGCCTAGGCAGGTCATTGAAATCGAAGAGGTTCAAAGTTATTTTTTATGATCACATACAACTAAAAGTCTTCGGTAGAAGACGATCCTTTCAATACGTCAAGTTGTTAAACATTAGTGAGTCTAGTTCAATTAACTATCGGTCTAGGCATTTGATTGGATTCCGGCGTTTAATCAAAGGGCTAGGCATCTAACCAGATGGCGACTATATAAACACTACATTGGTACGTTATCCTCTGAACTTCTTGTTGATTGTATATGGTGGCTATTACTCTTACATGCCATCACACCATTGAAAATATTAAGCTGCTAGTAATCCTAGGAATGAATAAAGTAAATCTTAATTATTAATTCTTATCTTTTTATATCATTATTATGGGTCGTAAATAGACGTACAAAATAAATGTTTTCATTCTTGAATAAGGCGATACTTATCTCAGTAATCTGTGATTATGGCAAAGTTTGTGTTTACCTAATGTCATGTCTTTTGAAGTGTCCAAAATGCAAGGGGTGCATTGACATTTTAGTCGTTTACAATTTTTTTGTATTATTATTTTTTGGGGTTTACCATTTATGTAAAATGCCCAGTGAAGCCTCTCTTTTTAAATATTCTTCGTAAATACCACAATCATTAGCTTTCGATGCAATATCCTGCTTCTTTGATGGGTGAAGTGTTACCTACTACTATTACTTGGTCAATAGGTACCAGACTTTAATTATATATTAAATGATAAAAGGTACCAGTTAGATATAATAATCCATCAGGTAAAAAAATCTGGAGTCCAGCAGAAAGTTTTTCTGGTATGCCTTTGAGATTGCAATATTTACATTACTGCATAGCACGACACCGACGACGAACCGTTTTTTTTTTGTTCGATCAAGTTTTATGTTTCAAAATATTTAGTTATTTGCTAGGTCATGTGCTATTGCAATTTTTTTTATACTTATCCTGATAAATGCCGAATATTTTTTTCTTTGTGCTCCATTCTTGCATTGTCCTAACTACAACAGTCATAAAACAGTGAATTCAATTGATTATGTTTGTTTTCAGATGTCCAGAGATACATCAAGATAGTGTCATCTGCGATGGGGCAGAGGCAGGATTCCGTGCCGTACGGGTAGTCGGGAAGCATGTGGCTGCGGGCGGCGCGCGCGCTGCGGACGCTACGGCGCGGCGCGCTGCTGCTGCCGCTGGCACTGATGGCAGCGGCCCTAGTCTTGCTGCCGCGGCTGCCGCCCGTGCAACAACCTGAACGCTTGCCCTCGTCTCCAGTGCCACCGCCACGAGAAGAGCCTCCCGTACAACAGGTATATTACTACTTCGAATCGCGCCTGGCATCCTCACCTCAACGTTTGCTTAATCATTCCGATGTCTGCGGGATTAGCAGGCTGCTTGAAAGATTCACCATAAGTCGCTGGTTCTTTGCGGAGTGCTATCTACAGAGTGCTGCGTACATAGTCACTATTAATGGTATTCCTGATTGAGAAACATGGGATTGCACAAAAAATAACAAGTCCGCCATCTTGAGCCGTCTGCCATATTGGATTAAGAATAAAGTTACTTAGCTCTAACCATGCATCATTGTCATACAAAATAACCGTGTACGCAAAATTTCATCTCAATCGGTTGAGGATATAACTGCTTTAAAATTCAGCTGCAAGATTTGAGCCGAACATTTAGGTAGGTAGATGATACCTACATTTCAAGTTAACGAATTTTTTTTAATGGGTAATTCGTAATACATCCTCCATTACTAAAACAACTATTAACCGCTTACCTAAAATCAGGCGCGCCTAACGTTCTTTGTAGAGTTTTGTTCCTCCGGTGGGTAAGATCAAAGTCAGAGTCAAATTATTTATTGCACATAGATGGCGCCAGAGCTCGAACTTCCGCTTTTTTTGTAAAATATAAAAATGCACCTACAGAACTCGTAAAGGCCCGCTAGTAGTGTTCACTAAGTCAATGGTAAGTCCCGGGCTCGAACACTGACCGGAGCAAAGTTTGTATGATGAATATGAAGATTAAATAACTATAATTCGTTATGAATATATCTCTGATATAGTATCCATGGCACAAGCTCTTATATGCTTAATTAGTGCGGGCTACCAGATAATATAATCGATGTGAGTGTACGAATTTTATTATTGTGTTAAAAGATAAATATTTCATTTTGTGTAATCTTAGTAAAATTTTAGTTACAGAATGTGATCACGGAGAACAACGAGGTTTTCATGAGCGATGGGGACGACATATCGCGAAGGCCATGGTTCATGCGCGGCGGCGAGCAGCGGCCCTGGGTGAGCGACCCGCACGCCGGCCTGTTCCCAGAGGATGCGCCCGGTGATGATAGGTAAACACATATCCCGCAGCCGTGCGCGTCGTGTGGCTCCCAGGCGGTTATTACAAGGCCAAGTCTGAGATTGCACATGGTAATTGGGGAATCTCTATCGGCGCGAAGTCGAGCCGTGAGATTGGGTTGCCGGTGGATGATCTGGTGCACTTGCTTCGGCAGACTCCAGATCACCTCCGCGAAAGGCACGGGAGTTATGTAGGAGTTTTAGTGTAAATTCCCAGGGTCAATTTAGACGCCGGGCGACCCCCTTACATATTGCTTTTTTTATAAAAATCACGACAAATCAAACAACACCGCATGATGCGAAGCTGTAGAAAGAGTCGATATGCGAAGACGGCTAGTACAGCCCAATACACTGCTCTAGCCGCCTCCACCTAGGCGGCCAGAAAAGGTGCTTTTTCACGTCTGTTTTGAAGGCGTTTTGGAAGTTTTGGAAGTAAGATAATAAAGAAACAAGTTACTTAATTTCTTTGTGCGTGAGTTGAAGACAATGAACTGATGACTCCGAAGACAGGCACCTCCTGAGTAGAAAGGGGGAGATTTAAGGAATATTGTTGTATAAAAAATAGCAGTTTTTCAAATACGATACCGTCACTCAACTAAAGGAGATACGTATGTCACGAATAAATTACTTTTATTTACAGAATAGTGCAACAGTTGATGTATACATTACCGAAAGATGAGAATCCGCCCATTAAAAAGATTCTGCTAGCAAACGGGCCGGGTGCGTGGGGTGTCACTCTTGGCCGTACCGAGTTCATACGGAACAAGTGCCCGGTGGATCGGTGCTCCATCTCCGCAGACGCGAGAGACGCCGCCACAGCTGACGCTATCCTCTTCAAAGACCATCACACTCCGTTTAACGTGAAGAGGCCTCCCAATCAGGTAAACTTGACGAGGCATAATCAGTCACCAACCTCTTAATCATCCAACTTGTTTTGACCGTCTAAAGTGATCATCACCAAGCCTATTACCATATTTATAAGAAGGTAATAATAATTTATTTTATTCCTCATAAAGGCGCACTTTACTTTGACGTTTTTTTGATCCCTATCGAAAGGACATACGAGACAGGTTGAATTATTATATTATTTTTTGTTGCTGACTCTACATTCACCATTGCAATGGGTGTTTATCATATTAAAAGGGTACCTATTTAAAGTTGCTTTTAAAGGAGAATCCTTTACATCCTTTATTATATTGTATATTTATAAACATATTGTCCCCTTTTAATTCAACTAGACTCTTCGATGGGCTTTTAGAGTAATAACTATCATATTTTCTTCAGATTTGGATACTTTACTACCTCGAGTGTCCTTATCACACGGCGTCTTTGCGGCCGATGTCACTGGACGTATTCAACTGGACATCGACCTACCGGCGAGATTCGGACATAGTAGCACCTTACGAGCGGTGGGTCTACCACGATCCGCTCATCACTGAGAAGGACCTTGATAGGAACTACGCTGCAAACAAAACCAGGAAGGTATTTACCTGAGAAATATTTTCATTTATTTATATTACCTACTGAAATATGATTGTTTTTTTTGAACTGACTATTGCTGTTGGCCGCAGGCGACCTTTACAGCGTAACCGGGGTTTTAAAGAGGTGAGAACCTTGGTGAGTCGTCAAGTCTTATAGTCTTTCCAATCATTTATTTTCTCGATGACAGTTATAGTGCTGTGACCAAATAAGTGATTAGTAGATACGATATCGAGAAGAAAATAAATAAAGAAAAGAATATAAAATAAATGTCGGTGAGAGCTCATCGAATGGCATTGACGATTCATCAGATTTTGATTAAAATCAATAAATAATAATTACCTGTCATTAAAATGGTTTTGTTTCATTGTCGATTAACTTATACTACTTATTAAAAAGGGGAAAGATTTCTATGTTTATAACGAATAAATTAAAAACTACTAGCTGTTTGTCGCGTACAAAGTCGCGGAACCACATCAAATTAAATATGAATGAATACCGATACAATATATTTTCAATCAAAACATCACTATTTTGATTGCCATAGAATGTAACTTTATTATAACGTTTGTTATTTATCGTACTTTAAAAAAAACTACTGCACATATGGACTCAATTTGTTTTAGATGAATATAATATAGGATCAAGGAACAAAATTAGGCAGTTGTCATATTTTTTATATCTCGCATTTTAAAGTTAGATTTTGCGTAACATGACGCAGTTACATTCTAAGGGAGCTGTCATCGAGAAAATAAATGATTGGAAAGAGTATAGTGGCGAATTACCTGTGGAAGATTTCTAATCGACAGGCATCACCTCCCGCGGAACTCCATGGCGCTTGAGAATTGAGGAGCGAAAGACCTGAGGGTGCTATGTTCGTATTCGGACGTCTGTGCGTTTGTTAAGAAACGGTTATATATCAGCTATGTATGAGACCATAGATGATAGGAATGGGATACCTAAGCTACTCTTTAATAATTATTTTCGAAGAGCTACAGGCCGTTTGCTATTCCAATTCCAATGGATTACCGTGACCTCGAGTTACAACAAACAAAGTATAAAATTCCACATTGTTTCACAAAACTACACCAATTTTATAACTCGATTCCCTTTTTTTTTCAAATGTATGACGGCATGGGGGTAATCTGTGTATAGCTACGGGTGGCAATGAATGAGTTAACCGCCTCGGAGCAGAAATTTTCTGCTCAGTTTGGTTGGTGGTAGGGACTTTAAAGTCCCCTTGCCTAGCTACCACCAGCTTACGTAAATGGACCGCTATAACAATATTGTCATCGGCATTATTGTATTCCGGCAGTTGTCGGTAAGATAGCCAGTTGCTCTGTGGCTGAGCGATTTGGCTGTAGATCACTTTCTACTCGACCTTATCATCACTAACCAATTTACCATCAGGTGACATAAAGGCTAAGAGCTACCGTGTTAAGAATTTAAAAGACAATGGGCCTAATTCTGAACATACACTCTAAGTCTAAATTTAAGTACAGTATATCTCTGTCTCGCAATATGTAATAGGAAAAAGATAGCAAAAATTCTACTAGAGCTGTCAACTAAATTTAGATAGATTTCAAAGAAATCACAGACAATTTTAGACGGCATGTTCATACGGAGGTGCCTCCTAAACATTCATTTTATTAAGATCAATAAGGTCGAAAATTGAACGCACGTTTCTAAATGACAGCCATCCTTTTCATACTCATATTGAGAGAAAGAGATGAACTGAACTTAAATTTAGACTTAGCATTCTGTTCTCCAGAATTAGGGCCAATGTCCACACCGACACAATTCTCCATCGGCGAATCATTGTAGTTACTACAAATCTTGACCATTTCGACGACCGGCTGGTCGAGTGGTCTGTACCCCTTACTATACAGGCTACTCACGCGGGGGTCCCGGGTTCAAATCCCGGCAGGGGCAGATGTTTGATGGAGAGTACGAGCATTTATTCAGGAGTCATGGATGTTTGTATGTTTATTTATTCAATATTCTTCGTTGTCCGTGCGGACGTCGCAGAAGTAGCTGAACACTTTATTACAATGTTACAATAACTTTAGGCTGGTTTTAGTGTCACGCGGACCGACAGTACGGATCGCTCCGCGCAGATCGATCGTCCGCGTATGTCGTTTTAAGTATCGTCCTGACCGACGCGCGCACTGGCTACCTTTCCCTTCAATCCGAAACACAGCGAACTGTTTCACGGCTGAAATAAGAAAGGCGGTGGTACCTACCCAGGCGACCCTACATATGGGTCTACCACCTAGTAAAACTATTATTTTTGGAGCGCGTTCACAGATTAATACGGTGGCGTATTGGTTTGAGCGCTCTGGTTTCGATACGAAAACCAAAGCAACTTTCGCCATGGTCGATCCTGGGATGGGTCAATCAAAGTTTGTTATCTCTACCTCTTCCGTGCTTCGGAAGGCACGTTAAGCCGTTGGTCCCGATTGTTCCTGCAACCGCTATAACCCACCTACCCGCTACCCTCATGTATTTCTCCCATCTAGGAAGGCCTGCCTCAGCAGTGGGACGTATATAGGTTGGTGATAGTGATATTTTTTTTATAAAATAGATGACCCGGCGAACTTCGTACCGCCTAAATATTGTCAAATATTGTTGACATTAATATTTATACGATACTAACGTCACTCAATTGTTTTGCCTTTCCGGAACCCCTCCACTAACAATGAAACTTTATGGTATTAAAGTTTAAATTGGCTTCTATATATTATTACGAATCCTTTGTATGGGAGTATAGAAAAGTGTTGTTTTTAGACTTTTTCAGGCAATTTTTATATTTTTTCTTTCCCGTAAGAACCATCCTCGTACTTCAAGGAATATTATAAAAAAATAATTAGCGAAATCGGTTCAGCTGCTCTCGAGATTTGCGCTTAGCAACACATTCAGCAATTCATTTTTATATTATAGAAAATCATGTTCACCGACTTACCGCACATTTCCCTGGCCCAGGTGGCGTGGTTCGTGTCCAACTGCCACGCCCGCAACCGGAGGCTGCAGTACGCCCGCCAGCTCTCCAAGTTCATCTCCGTGGACATCTACGGCGCGTGCGGCTCCCACCACTGCCCCCGCACCGACCCCAACTGTTTAGAAATGCTGGACAAAGACTACAAGTTCTACCTTGCCTTCGAGAACTCCAACTGCCGAGATTATATCACCGAAAAATTTTTTGTCAATGGCTTGCAGTAAGTAAAAGTTTTTACCTCAAAATTGTTTTAGCCGACTTCAAACACGAAGAGGTTCTCATTTCGGTTGGTATGTTTTTTTTCTTTTTTGTCTATGTATGTACACCGATTACGCCGAGATTTCTGATCCGATTTACGTGATTCTTTTTTGCGCGGAAGACGCAGAATAGTTGCCATTTGGTCCCATAAAAAAAATTTCAAAATCAAAGGTAACATATTTTTTGGAGTTGGTGCTAAGTTGTTGCCAGACATAATAGGACTCCAAAAAATTTGTTTCTAGGTGATACTACCTACCTAGGTGATAGTACCTACTTGAATTTAATTATTTTATCCTTTTCAGGTTTTTTGAAGTCGGTTTTAATTATTGTCTTAAATTGTTAGTATATGAAATTATTCATTAAATTAAATTTAAAATTGTGTATACTTATGAAAATACTTACACAGCACACTCAAACCTTACTTATTACAAAAAAAAAACAATAAGCACCAAACTATGTTTGAGATCACATTTTAATGTTTTTGATGCGTTCAAACGCCTACCTTATTGTAACATTTATAGATTAAAGCAATGTGATATGCATCAACGGCCTATAATACCTACGTCCTACTGCTGGGCAGGACTTTCTTCCTCTCTATGAGAACGACATGAGGAGTTTTGGGCCATAACACTACAACCGGGACCAACAACGGCACAGATTAGATAATCCAATGGCTTAATGGCGTGACTTTGGCTAAAGTTGCTTTGGTTTGCAGAGAGCTTCTGCATTAGTAGGTAATATTGAATAAACTATTTCAGACACAGCGTGCTACCTATAGTGATGGGCGCCCGAGCGTCGGAATACGCGGCAGCCGCGCCCCATAACTCTTACGTCCACGTGGAGGAGTTCGCCAGCGCCGAGGAACTGGCAGCTTACCTCCGCCGCCTTGACGAGGACGATAACCTATACAACTCTTACTTCAAGTGGAAGGTGAGCATTGGTCAACTAGATTGGGGATGGGGTAAATATCAGTTACTAACTGGGCATTTTGCCACTGGTTAGTGTTTCACAATATGTAACTTTTCCCAACACAATTCAGCCGGCCATGTGTTGAGGGCCAGGAATCATTTCCATGTCTTTTATATCTCTTTCAAAGAAGAAGAGGACAATGGTAGCGATTCTGTTTTCATTCTCTAACATGAATTACCTGCCTCCATAGCGTTCAATTTCAACAAGAAATCGAAATGATTTTTAAAAAGTCATGTTAGTTATTACGTTCTTACCTCTTTAAACCCCGGTTACTGGTCACTGCAGACCAGTGGTTGCGGCAAACGGCTTAAAAAAAATGAATCTTACTATTTCAGAAAGATCAAATGACACGACTTTACTAACCTAGTGAGGTATACAGGTGGTGCCGTCAATACGACAATAAATTAAAACATACTCGTAGGCTATATTAGTTCATAGAAATGGTTTGCCACTTTCAAAAACATCTTATTCATTTGATAATTTCATGACAGTTCTATGAAATAATGCAGCCAATGTTACATTATTTCATACAATGTCATGAAATTATCCAACGAATACGATGTTTTTGAAATTGGCAAACCATTTCTATGAACTAATATAGCCCATGTTTTAATTTATTGTCGTGTTGACGGGACCACCCTATATGCATAGTTATCTTGTAAAAAAAGGGTGCTATTTATTTTTTTCGATAGAATCGGGTCCATTGTGTCAAATAACTACAATGCCAACGGTGTTGTCTCAAATCCTGTTTAAACACCTAGACAAGCTATCGCTATTGCTAAGCGGAAAATGTATGGGATTTGACTTAAGTCGTTTCAATTAAATTTTTCAATTTTTTGTTTTAATGGCCTCTGTCAGATTTGACAATTTCGCCAAGATTCAGTTTTGGAAAAGACTCGAGACTATAGAGAATTATTAACCGGTTGGGTAACCTGTGGACAAGCACAAACAATATTAAGTTGGCTAGTTGTTATAAGCCCATTAACGACTTTCGAGTGCAAATGTCAAATTTCTTACATTTTTCATTTAGCAATAGGGATAGCTATTGTCAAAAGGCATCTAGTCTCCTCCTCTCTAAGTCCCCATAAACAAAATATCTTTTAATAATCGCTATCGCTAAATGGAAATTATAAGTGCTTATTTATGTAAAAAATTCGACATAAGCACTCGATAAACTTTCGACCGCAAATGTTTAATCCCATATTTTTCACTTAGCCATATCGATAGCGATTATCGAAGGGCATTTTAACACAATCTCTTAATGATGCTTACTTTGGGCTAGATAATAGGTGTGAGTATATGAATATTATTATTATTTTTATATCTTTAACCGATCTTGTCTAGGGGGGGTTGGGCTATGGTTTCAACATTCTATTATGCCAACATTGTGATAAAAAGTACAGAGAATCTATTGCATGTAGTAACTATTGTCTAATTTGTGCTATTGCATACAAAAGTCATGTTGTTCCATTTTGCAACAATAGGATGTCGTTTTTTTGCGGCCAAAAGTTTGTAAACTTTTATGCGACGTGGTTTTCATCGCGCTTACGCATTTCGTTATAGCAACGCTAGCAACCGACTGAGTAAAGTGTAGCGCGATCGCCACACTTGAAAGGAACATACTGACGGGTGCTCGTGTCTTCTCTATACTTTATATCTCAATTGATGTCATCGGTATTGGGCCTAATTCTGAAGACACAAAATCTAAATTTAAGTAATTTGATTAGAACTGCCAAATAAAGGTGATGGTAAAAGGTAAAAGCTCTATGGGATTTGGGCTAGCTCATGAGCACCATTTTTTCGTACAGTTAGGTATTTGTAAAAACATTAAATCTATACATTTCCTTAAAACTAAACTTGATTGAAGCGGCGGAAAATATTTATATTTCCTGAAATATATCACAGATGTAGCCATTTTGAAGAACTCAAAACGTCAATGTCAAAAGTACCTACATTCGTTGAGGCTATGGACAATACACTTTTAAGCACTTTTGTTTGTGACTTCCAAGTTTTTTTTTTTTATATACAACTAGATGACAAACAAGCTGACGGCCCACCTGGTGGTAAGCGGTTACCGCCGCCTATAGATACCTCCAATAACAAGGAAAAGCACTTGATATATATTGCAGGTGCGTTGTCATCCTGAGGCCTAAGATAAAATGCCGTCCATGCCCAATAATTACGTTGCCATTTTTATGCAATAATTATTTTATTTGTTATTTTTTGGAATAAAATGAAAGAATTTTGTGTTAATTTGAGGAATCTATGTTATTCAGTACATTTTTGTCAATAATCTGAAATGGTGCATAACAGCTGGCCTAAAACTTTGCTATCTCTTAAACTGTACTATCGCTTTTAGATAGCAAATAAAGAAATTTTAAACAATTTTAGCGACGCCGCGTCTACGGAAGTGCTTCTATTTCAAAAATTGAACACATCTTTCTAAATGTCAGTTAAATAATATGACAGCCATCTTTTTTGTATTCTTATTGAGAACGAGACGCGCTGAACTTAAATTTCGATTTAGCGTATGTTCTACAGAATTAGGGACTTAGGGCCAATGTCTCTTATGTTGAAACACCAGGGCACCGGGGAGTTCATAAACACATACTTCTTCTGCCGCGTGTGCGCGATGGTTCACGCAAACGAGCGCCGCCAGCGCAGCGCGCACTACAGCGACGTGCAGGCGTGGTGGCGCGACGCCGCGTGCACGCGAGCGGCGTGGCGCGCCGCCGACCGCGACAATGGCTAGTACCCTGCAGCGCCGCGCGCACTACAGCGACGTGCAGGCGTGGTGGCGCGACGCCGCCAACGTGGAGGCGTGGTGCCGCAACACCGACGCCTGCAGGCGTGGTGACGCGACGCCGCCAACATGCAGGCGTGGTGGCGCGACACTGACAACGTGCAGGCGTGGTGGCGCGACGCCGACCGCAACACGCGTGACCACGGCCAGTACCCTGCAGCAATAATGCCTGCATGCCCAACGTAGTGATTCTATTCTGTTCGGCTTGCCCTTCTCCGACGCTCGACCGCAAAATGAGCGAGGTCATTAATGAGTTCACTTAGATCTTTTACAGTTAGCGACACTCAGTTGGGGACAATTTGCCGTGAGCGGCCTTCGGCGACTATCGGCGACTATCGGCTACTATCGGCGATGGCCGGCATCTATCGGCGACCATCGGTATAGACTATAGACTGAGCGACAGGACGTTCATTTCGCAAAAATAAACGACACTGTTTTTACTTTGACTGAACTTTTATCTATATCTTTTCCAGCTGTCATACAGGGTGGTGCCGTCAATGCGACAATAAATTTAAACATGAGCTCATAGAAATGGTTTACCACTTTCAAAAATATCGTATTCATGTGATAATTTAGTATTCATCTAATATAGCCCATATTTAAATTTATTGTCGCATTGACGGCACCATCCTGTATAAATCTGGCCAATGGGAAAAAAAATCTCGTCGGTCAGACTTGTCTGACCATCAGTCTGACCACTGGGAAAAACTGGATTTATTGATTGTTGCTATTTTAAAAAAATGAGTTTCCGGAAATATAAAAAAAATAAATACAGCAAAAAAATAGCTAACAGGTAGTGGTGCATAGATGTCAATGTTAATATTTGCGCAACTAGCCGAAGTTTTTTTAGTAACAGCAAAAGGAGTACTTCGTCCTCAAAATCATTTTTTGAAATCAGCTCCCATACTACCTACATGTATTGGTGTCGGTCGCAGGTAGTCGCCGGCAGTCGCGCGTCACTGGTCGTCGACTGCGTTGAGCTCATAACTCGCACCGATAAATATAATGGAGGCTCGATCGCAAAAGAGTCTAGGGAAGCGAGGTGAAAAAGAGCGAAAAAGGCGGGATCGGTCTCGCTCACCTGATTGTAGGGGCGTGCTGCTGTTCACAGCGCTGGCAGCTGTTTTTATTTGGTGCTTCAACGCATTGTGATTGCAACTAAGTATTTCTCGCTTCCAGAAACTCTGTCAGCTCATCTTTGTCCGTTCATTTCGCGGTCGACCCCGGACTTAAGGGTCTTGCTTGTCACACAGAAAGCGGGGCTGGGCGTGGAATTCACGTCGCGTGTTACGTCACGCATTAAAGCGTTTACATTGCACGCCTTTTCATACTAACTGTCAAGTGGAAAATACTGGAAACGAACAAGCTAATTCTAACAAAACTCGCTATCGGGCCAGTCTAGTGTAAAAAGTTATCTGAGGTGTTTTCGAAAAGTCTATTAATAAAGAAATTATTGGCGATTTTTGGTTGGGAAGAAAAACTAAAACTTGCTCTTACTAAACTAGCCTGGCTTGCTCATGCATGTAAAGTGTATTTAGAATCGGTTTCTACATTTCCTATATTTTAGACTTGAAAGTTTGTATGAAAAGGCGTGCGACGGAAATGCTGTTCATTTGACCTGTCAAGCCACACGTTCCCATGAGGTCTCCAGCCACAGGCGTGTGCTATCACGTAGTTTATGTGTTACGCAAACAGCAAGGCCTGTCAGAAAAATCGATTTTAGCAGAAACGTATTCACGTAGATAGTACCTACACGCTGTAAAAAATCCACTGAAAAATATTACGATTGCCAGCTCCGACTAACCACTCTACAGAGTACTTTTTATATGAACCACGCCACCAACGGTTCCTTCGCAGTTATTATTATTAGACATTTCTTTCGGCCAATTTGTTATTGAATATGTTAATAAGGCAGGCATAAGTACTGTGAGTACATTTTTATTTCTTTACCTAATATGTCAAGTATCAGGAACTCTTAGAAAACCCGTAAGTAGTGATCAATTAGAACAGAGGCTAAAATTAATTAATTGTGTTAGATGAAATAAACTACAAATAGTTTTATTTTTTAGAAAATATGCTAATTTACATAAAATCATTAATTGACCCTAACATACTCCGAATCATTGTCGCCCCAACTTCGAATATTTTCAAATGAAGATAGAAATTAGTTTTTTCTATGGGAAGTTCAAACTACTTAATATTGATAATATACCTATGCACAAGACTTAGTCCATATTGTAATAAAGACACACTCTAGCAATTTTTCGACTTACGTTACACTGTGAGCGGAGTGAACCGCATAACTACCGTATGAACGATGACTTTACCATGGTGGACTTCAAAGAAGTGCTCTCTCTTTCAGTGGTAGAAGGAGTAAGTAGAGTTTTGTATTCGTACGGAGTGCTTCCCGTCGCGGCGCAGTTGAAGATCTACTTTAAGTATCGTGATAGATCACTGACATATGTAATTACTAAAATAAAATTAAATGAAGTACCTGTGAATCGTAAGAGAATATACCTATTGTGTAAAAACCACGATAAAATATAGGTAGGTATGACATTTTGCAAGTAATTTAAGTAGCTACTTACCTAACATATAAACACGTTACCTAATCAATTTATTGAATTCAATAGTATCAAATTGTATGGTGTTGCCCCAATACTGGCGCTTAACTTATGTTTCGGGTTTATACTTTACTACATAAGCAAGATGGACTAGATCAATAATCATTCTAAAGAAAAAATATTTTGTGATCACCAATGAAGTACAATGAGTTAATCATAATGCTAAGATAGTAAATAAATTGAGTAGGTATGCACGCCAAAAAGTGCACATCAACAAACTATCTAAGAAGGTACTTCTAGACATTTAAATATTAATTTTGTGAAATAAGACTTTGTTATCATTGTATTATTGTTATGATTGGTGTAAATTATTTATAAATTGTGTTGTGACACAGTATTTACTTGCAGGAGACACAATGTAAAGTCACATGTTGGCGCCCAACATGGTACCTACACCTAGTGTTTGAAATTCAGTACCTAATAAAACCGCTTTTAGGTAAAAATTAAAAAGAGATAATATTACTTTTAACAAAGCACAAATGCTATTGTAGCAACAATGGGTCTAATTCTGGGAACACACTTTAATTTTAAATTTAAGTACAGTATATCTCTTTCTCACAATAAGTAATAGGAAAAAGATAGTAAGAATCTGTTTAGAGCTGTCACTTAAATTTAGATAGATTTCAAAGAAACCATAGACAATTTTAGACGGCATGTATGGAGGTGCCTCCTAAACACTGCATTTTAGCACGTTCAATAAGGTCGAAAATTGAATGCAGCTTTCTAAATGTCAATTTATATGACAGCCACCCTTTTCTTTTTCATTTTGAGAGAAAGCAATAGACTGAACTTAAATTTAAACTTAGCATGTGTTTGCCAGAATTGGGGCCAATGTTTTATTTATATTTCTACTTTTTACTGTTTTCTTACGTTTTTGTACATACATACTATGACATCACATTAGTCTAAGTTGAATAACTTATTTGCTATCCCTACACGTCTCAAAGACTGTTTTTATTGTTTAAGTATTTTTCGAATCTAGGTTTTTAAAAACCAATGTTTAATCGCGTTATTTGAACAATTAGTATTCAATGCATGCTCATTTTAAAACGTTATAATTACTCAAGCTCAAATTACTGAATACCAATTATTCTTTCATAACTAAAGTTTGACTATTGACTGTTTAAATTTACCTACAGCACAAGATGCACAAATTCTTTTTATAATATTGGAGCTATTAATTTATTCGTTATTTAATTCCTATTACAATTGTCAATAATTATTCTACTTCTGTAAGAAGTACTGTAATTTTAATACCAAAATATCTGTTATGTTTTAGATAATTGCAATTTTGTACAAACGAAGTCAACGAGTCATAATTGAGTTGACTGATTAAAAAAATTGTAGCATTTATCATGCATTTTATATAACTATATATATTATTGAACTTTGTAAATTACTGACTGTACATTAATCTGTATATCAGGGTACTGTAGATAATATTAAGTTATAATAACATTATTTTTCTTTTATAAATAAATTGAGGATGATAAACTACAGCATAAAAATATTAACTAACGAAATATTATATTGTAATAGCTAGAAATATTGATTTACTTTTAAAGACAAGGCGGCATTTATAACTCTTATTCCATTAAATAATGTACACCCCAGTAAAAAATAAATGAAGTTGTTTATTTTTATGGAGTTCTTAACTTTGTCCATCCAACGATATAATAGTTATTGAGAACTTTAAGGAATAAAGACTGTTTTACTAGTTGCTAATATAGTGGCAATATACAGATGCACCCACAACCTGCTGTAAGTGCGCAATTAATTATCAATACCTACTTATATGAAACAACTATCACTTTTGGGACAGTAAAATAAACTTACACTTGCGCCGACGGTAGATTGGTTACAGAATTTTGATTTTAAGTCTCTGAATTTTAATCATCATCATACCAGCCTATGGTGTCCACTGATTAACAAAGGCCTACCCCATCGATCTCCAAATGGAACTGTTCTGTACAGCCTACATCCAACGGCTTTCCGCGACCCTGAGCAGATCGTCTGTCCATTTAGTGGGAGACCTTCTTAATTTGCACTTTTCGGTACGTAGTCGCCATTCCAGAACTTTAACTGGTCTGCGTGCTATGTGGCCTGCCCACTCCCACTTATAACTTACTAATACTATGAGCTATTTTAGTGACTTTGGTTCTCTTACAGATATCATAATTTTTGATTCTATCTCGCAGAGAAACACCCAACATAGCTCGTTGAGCGGCTGCGAACTTGCACAGAAGGCCTTGCAAGTAAGCGACCACGTTTCACGGCCGTACCTATGTCTTTACTGGCAATACACACTGGTCGAAGACTTTTGACTTCAAGCACTGAGGAATTTTTGACGAGAAGATCTTACGCAATTTCCCGAACGCTGCCCATCCGAGTTGGATTCGTCGATTTACCTCTTTCTTGAAGTTGGCCCTACGTAGCTGGACCATATTTTGTCCGAGGTAAACGTACTCGGCAACAACTTCGAGTATAGGTGCGATATGGATATTTGACATAACCTTTGTCCACGTTCATTTTTGGATCCACCTGTCGGGAAGTTCTGTCAATTATAATGGTAGTACGGTAATAATGACACTAACAGAATGTGGAACACAAAATTAAAAGTTAATAACTTAAGTTTGTAATGTTTCAGTTATTATTTTAATGGTACCTAACTACCTAGGCACTCGGCACTATATCAGCAACTAGTGAACTTGACTGTACTCCACTTCTACGGGGTGGTGCCGTCAATGCGACAATAAATTTAAACATGGGCTATATGACATAGAAATGGTTTGCCACTTTCAAAAATATCGTATTCATTTGATATTTTCATGACATTTGTATGAAATAATGCTGCCAACGTTACACTATTCCATACAAATGTCATGAAATTATCAAATGAATACGATGTTTTTGAAAGTGGCAAACCATTTCTATGGACCAATATAGCCCATGTTTAAATTTATTGTCGCATGGACGGCACCACCCTGTATAATGTAGCCATTTAAATAACTATATTAAAGAAATAAACTTTTGAAGTCAACATTTTGTGCTTTTTAATTCTGCACAGTATAGAAAAATATTCCATTGTATTGATTAATTATTTAATTTATAAATAAATTACTAGTCTATATAACCAGTAGCCTATGTTAATGTTTTATATAATAAATATTGTTATTGAATTTTTTTATCATAATAGGCAATTCTTAATATAATCTTGTAAGAAAATGGACATTACTATTTATATTTTCTTATATTTTTTAACATTATATTAAATATATGAAATGTTTGACTTTTATTTAGAAAAATGTCAGGCATGTTTTTCCTAGTCTAGACATTTCTCTAAGTAACTATGTTTAATTGTGTTTTTAATATATATTACAGAAAACATAACACCAATCTTCTTCAAAATGTATCTAATGTACCTAATATTAGACAGACATATAATATTAAATTTATGTAATTAATTACACCTCAACATTTCATAGCTTGGGAATGTTTTCTAAGTTTTATGAATATTTGAAAAACAAATTAGAAAGAAACAAAACTTGGGCCTTTTTGACTCACAAACCCTCTTTAAACCTATTTTAGTTAAAACCCTCTTTTCTTCCCTAATCAGCCCACAGTATAGAAGATCTATTGTGTCAGGTATATGGGTACATCACAGAACATGGTTTCTTATATACACTTCTCTTAAAAGTGAGAGAGCAAGACATGATTTAGCAGTGTTTTAACTAAAATACGTTAAATAAGTGTTTAGCAAGTAATTCCACATTAGATGTTTATAACATGCCTTAAGTGTTTACTTTTTTGAAAACTAAAAATTATAAATTCAGTACCCCTTAGAATGTTTAAACAAACTAGAACTTTATTTATTACCTAGCAGTCACCTCACTGTTATTAAAATAAATAAATGAAACAAAAATCTGTCTTATTCTAATTACAAAACTTTTCCCTTTATCTGAACTTTCATTGCAAAGACTAATTGATTTAGAAATAAGTCAACTCAATTAGATGAAACTAAGAATAAAGTATGTTCATTGACTTGGAACTCAAAAATTATTCAGTTACTGAACAAAAATATTTACCTTGTACATGGAATTCAGATTGTTTTAGGATATTATTTCCCACATAATTGGTTTGAGTACGTACAATTTATTTATAAGGTCATCCTTGTATATCCTTATGAGCCAGATTATGCCAGACGGCTTTTCATAAAAACTTTCAAGTCTAAAATATTGAAAAAAGCAAACCAATTCTCATAAGACTTCACATACTTATGCAAGTCAGGCTAGTCTAAATATTTATTACAGGATTTGTCAAAAAGTCTTATTATTGATGAGTAAGAGCATTTTTTAGCTTTTCATGCAAACCAAAAGTCACCTATAATTTCTTTGTTAGAATCGGTTTGGTCATTATTCATATTTTCAACTTGAAAGTTTTTATGAATACTGAGTGACATTCATACAAAAAGGCTTAGATAATAGGTACTTAAAAGTAAAAACCACAAAATAGTTTCATTAAAATAAAATAGATACTTAATAGAAATAGTCGCTAGTTCCTTTGATTTGTTAAGCTATGTGAAACTTCTGGCAGAATATGTCAATTTAAAACCCGTTGTGTCTGGTGTGTGTACCTTGACAGGTTAAACCCATTGCTTTACACCAACCACATTGTTCCATTATTTTAGAACTTTTCTACACTAAGCCACTCCCCTGTCTAACTCCTTGCTTTAATGTCTACCAAAGTGACAAACTTTAAAATTTTATCAAACACACTAAACTTATTTCAATAAGCCTTTATATACTTTTAACATTTCAATATTACCCATATTATCAAGTAATTGTAACTGAACATTTACACATTCTACAACAAAATTAATGGTGTTTTGAAAAATATTCTGAGCCTTATGCAAATTTTGTGGAACTAAAACACCAAACCATCGCAATGGGTTAACCGTGTTCTTTGAATTGTTTTCCACTACTTTTAATTGTGATACTCCATCTTCTTCTGCAGTTTCACAAATTGTAGATGCGGAAAATTCTGGGCTATTCTCTACTGGAAGTCTTGTTATACTCACAGAGTTTTGGCCCATTATATATCTCGACTTGGCTAAATGAATGCTTCCATTATTTATGCTACATTCGATATTAAGCTCGCAGCGCAATTTTTCCTCCATTAAATGCAATTGTCTTATAGTGAGCTTATCTAAGATTTCACAAACTGTAGAGTATTCTAAAAAAAATAATGCATTAGTATCTTATACTAAATATATTATGTAGATACCTAATATGAAATGTTTTAGCTTTACCTTTTATATTTTCCATAATTATCAAGAGTAAACAAATTATTAAATTATTTTCTTAGAAGAAGGTAAAGTTTGTATTCTCTTAAGTTATTCTTGTGAATGTAATGACGATTGATTTTTGAGCACTCAGAACTCAAAATATTTCGAGATCAGCTGCACAAGTGCACAATCAGCTGGAAATGACGTGACGGACGCCACAGATTACAGAAATCTAGAGTCAATCATAGTCTAGCAAAGAGAATATAAAACGCTACGCTAGAAGAGACGGGACTTCAAGGAAAAAAAAATTCTATAGAACGTGCACGCCAGACTCATACCAATATAATAAAAATTTAGCCAACAGCCTGGCCACAATAATGCCAACATAAGCAACAAAATAGGGATGTGCTTAGTAGGGATTAGTAGAGATACAGTTAAGATTTTTATCGATAGTTATAGGTGTTTGAAATTAATAAACAATGGTACTTGAAAAACTTTTATTTAGTATAATATACAATATATCAAGCTTGACTACTATGACAACATGGTAGGTTGTTAGGTTGACGGTAGGCGTGTGAATCGTCCTGGATCGGCCATCAACACTGATTTGGATTCCGACTACACCAAAAATATGTCGCGATTTTGTTGTCGATTGGTACATACACCAAATCCTTCCCTGTCAATTGAACCCACTGTTTAAATTGCGAAAAAAATAATGTGGTTTATTTAATGGGCACGATATCGATAGGGAAATAAAATTGTACAGACAGCACTATTTTTTATTTAGGTCGGTAGGTAAATATTACTTTTATGTACTGAAATTTGCACTAAAATCCCTATTTAAACAATAATAGCTTTAGAATAGAACTAATTAACAGTCATTGGTACTTACCGATCATCATTGAGAGGAAATTCAGACATAATATGTTCGTTTTACATTGGCCGCCGGCGTGTCTTTAAATTACATATTTCTTAACTTATTCGTTTACTCATTTAGTTCACTTCACATCACACACAATCCTTTTTGGGTCAAGCTTATTTCTTGAGGCAAAACACTCGTTTTTAATAATAATTTACATTAATTTCTGATTTTAGAAAATTCTCTAAGACAACTAAATGAAATGTCAAACGTTTTGAAAACAAGACAACAGCGACAGAGACAGATGACAGATATATATCACCTGTTTATGAAGAGCGTCGACCACCATATTGATTGTATGGATAATGCCTTCTTTCGGATTGAGGCGGATTATACCGCCATTACTGAGCGTGCACGTTTCATACAATTTTGTTTTCTTACGAACTTGCGCTAGACTGATAGTCTAGAGTAGATATGTCATTGAGCCACATGACCACTCTATTTTTTTTTTTGTTATTTCCCCCTATTCTCCCTATTTATTAATGCCCATACAGCCATGTCTTAAGTGTTTCTTTATTTCTTCTTTTATTGCATTAAAATGCTGGCGTAACACATTTCAATGCTTCTTGGGAGTATTTGACACGAAATATATGATGACAGTCACTTTATGTGCTACTTGATGAGGTGGATAACCAATAATCTTATAATTGCACATCAACATAAACACTTTGTATATAAAACAACACCACTTTTATAACACAAATTTCGCTCCGACACAATTTTTAATTATTAAAATAAAAATCTTGACTGACGCCATTAAAACCCGCCAGACACCTTATATTTTTGTTTTATTCTCCTAATTCTCCCTATAAAGAGAAGGCAAAGGGAACCACTGCTCATACAGCCATGTCTTCAGTAATTCTTTATTTCTTCTTTTATTGCATTAAAATGCTGGCGTAACACATTTTAATGCTTCTTGGGAGTATTGATACGAAATATATGATGACAGTCACTTTACGTGCTACTTGATGAGTTGGATAACCACAAAAAAGTTACACAAAAAAGCCTGCAACTTTTTACTCTAAGGCCGTTCCGTGACTTTCGACATGACGTTTGGCTGTCACAAATATTCCGATCCGAGCCTCGGAGAGTTGCAACTTATTGACGATCAAATTTTGATGGTTAAAAAACACTCTGACGTTTAAAACATCAATTCAATTCAATTTTTGTTTTATGGCCTCTGTCAGATTTGACAATTTCGCCAAGATCCAGTTTTGGAAAAGACACGAGACTGTAGGGAATTATTAACCGGTTGGGTAACCTGTGGACAAGCACAAACAATAAGTTGGTTAGTTGTTGTTAGTATGTTTATAAATACAAAAATGTATATATAATATTGTACTGTATTTAAAAGGTTATTGTATTACAAGAATAAACTAAACTAAGGACGTAATGTACATTTAAAAAATTGTCTGAGGTAGGTACTAAAGTTTTATATTGTACTTTTTAATATATTTTACCAACACCGAAATAATGAGAGGAATGGATTGAATCTGAGAGAGTATAAAACCCATATTAGCTGGACGTGGAACAGAGTTTGGAAGCAGATCATATAGAGATATGGGGTGTCTAGAGCAGTTAAAAAATATATGTTCTATGGTGCCTTCGTCTAGACCGCATTCACATAAGGAGTGATCGCGTATTCGAATTTTGGCCAAAAAAAGTGGAGAACAGACATGACCAAGTCGTAATCGGATGATGGTAGAAGTGGAATGTTTATCGGCTGATCGGTGTTTGAAGAACCAAGGTTTGGTCGGGATATCTGTCTGAATGCTTCCCTAAAATTTGCCCTTCAAAGCGCGTGAGGTATCCCATTCTAATTTCCAGTTCTCGGCAAGAATAGACCTAGCAGTTAATCGAATGTCTCGAGCGAAGCATTTGGAGTATAAATCGCAGCCTAACATAGTAGCCTCCTTAGCACACGCGTCCACTGTTTCGTTACCTGTGATTCCACAATGGCCTGGGATCCAAGCCAAAACAACTTCTATACCAAGTAAGTGACATCGGTAAAGAGTCTCTCTAATCTTTAGTGTGATAGTAAAGTTATCTCTGGTTCGAAGAGGGAATTTGCTAATATCTTCTAAACAGCTACGTGAGTCCGAGAAAACAAGAGATTTACCTAACTTATGAGATTTTATGTAGGACACAGCTTCCAGTAAAGCTATTGCTTCGCCGGGGAAGACAGAGGTCTTTGGGGGACATTTAAAATTTAAAATGATTTTATAGCGGGGGATCCAAACTGCAGATCCTACATTACCCTCCTCCGTTAATTTGGAGGCATCTGTATAAATTTGTAACCAGTCAGTCCACTTGTTAGCTAAAATAAACTTAAAATTTGTATCAGCAGCAGGCATGTCTTTATTAATTCCAAAATTTAATAAAATACTAGGATTAAAAACAAGAGCATCATAATTAACATGAAATAGAGGGTTGCCAGGGTAACAGAATAATGTGGGACCAGAGATATACCTTTCATAACTTTTAAAAAGACAAGGAGATTGTTTGTGAGACCAATATTTAGTTGTGGGAATAAGGTTTTGAAGTTGACACAAGCAAGGAATCAGAGGGTGGTCAGACATCTGGATGATCTTAAAGAAGAACCTGTCAGCTAAAAATTGGCGGCGTAAATGTAATGGAGCGTCAACGCACTCCACTTGTAAAGCATTTGTTGGAGATGATTTCATGGCTACAGAAATTATTCGAAGGCATTTATATTGAATTTTATTCAAGTCATTCAGGCTCATTTTGCTACATGGCTCCCAGAGGAAAGAGCCATCATCTAGGTGACTGCGAACAATGGCATTATATAAAAGTTTTTGTGAATATGGATGGGCACCCCACCATACTCCTGATACAGCTCGAAGTGCATTTATGTTTTTTCACACTTGCCTTTTATATAGTTAAGATGATGCGTACCAGAAAGTCTGGAGTCAAGGATAACGCCTAGATACTTGACCCTATCAGACACTGGCAGAGGATCATTTTCTACTGCAATCTCAATATCAGGAATCCAGCGTTTCCTGGAGAACACTACGACTGAACTTTTTGCTGTAGATAATGTTAATCCATGATCAATAAGCCATTGGTTTAGATAGTAGAGGGCGGTATTTAATCTGACAGTACAGTCAGAAATGTCATCTGATGCATAATAAAGGGTTAAATCGTCAGCATACTGAAGAATGTCACAGAAAGAGTCAACGGTCTTATCCAAGTCACATGTGTAAATACTATATAAAATAGGACTTAGGACAGAGCCCTGTGGGAGACCTTTCCAGACCAATCTGGGAGGAAGGAATGACCCATTTGCTCGGACAGATATAGATCGCGCTGTAAACAGATTACAGATGACGTTAATCATCCTCACAGGAAGACTCAGCTGAAGCATTTTTTGCCTGAGCACTGGAAGAAGGACGTTATCGTAAGCTGATGCTATATCCAAGAATGCCGCCACCAGATTGTGTCCACGTGAGAAAGCCAAACGAATATCGGCTGATAATATACTAAGGCTATCAATAGTGCCCGAACCTCTGCGAAAACCAAATTGGGAATTTGAAAGAATACGCCTGTTTTCAAGAATCCATTCAAGCCTATTCTTTATTAAATGTTCCATTATTTTTAAGAGCACTGAAGATAAAGCTATGGGTCTATAGGATGATGGATCTCCTGGGTCCTTATGTGGTTTTAAAATTGGAATAATGATTTGGTGTTTCCAAGATTCAGAAACTGTGCCAGTTACAAAGATATTATTTATAATATTTAAAAAAAAAATTTAGTGTTCCTACAGCAGTTTTTAATAAATGAATACGTAATTCCATCAAAGCCAGGAGTTGAATCTTGTAAGCTATTCAAGACGCCAGACAGCTCGTCAAAAGAGAACACTTTATCCATTCTATCAGAAGATAAGGAGGTAGACGAGTTATGAGAAAAGAAACAGTCCTCATTGGGGGCAAACGGAGGGCACAACTTATTTGAAAATTTATTAAGCCAGAGAGATGAGTCGTTGGTTAATAGTGGGCCAGAGTCAGATAGTGATCTGCGAAATTTTTTAAGGTGGTTCCAAACTATAGAAGCAGGAGAGCGGGGTGATAAGTTTTCGCAAAAGCGAATCCACCCTAGGTGTTTTTTACTCTTTAACAATTTCTTAGTCTTGGCATTGACTTTTTGGAAATCTAAATAGTTTTCTAAGCTAAGATTCAATGTGTATTTTTTTTCAGCTTCCTTGCGATGACGAATGGAGCTGGTGCACTCAGCATCCCACCAAGAAGGAGAAGGAATTCGGTCACAAGAGGAATTCTTAGTCGGGATAGTGATGTCTGCTGCTGAGATTAATATTGAAGTGAAGTTATCATAAAGTTCTAAATAATTAATATTAGAAACTGGAGGAAGTTTACTTATTTTGTCCCAGACTTCTAAGGAAAACCAATCCCATTTGGCTTCACTCAATCTATATTTTAAAAGGGGGGGAGCTGAAGGTTGGATGGTAATTTGAGCATTAATGTTGATTAAAATGGGGAGCTGGTCACTACCATAGCAGAAAGGAAGGATTTTCCATGTAGTGCAGGAGGCAAGGCTAGAAGAGGCGAGTGATAAATCGACTGCACTGGGGTTCTGGGTTGGAGCTGTTCTTCTTGTTGGGGAGCCATCATTCAATATACATAAATCAGAATCATCTAGGACATCTAACAAACTGGAAGAAAAAGAGTCACAAGAGGAAGAACCCCAAAGGGTGTGATGACAGTTAAAATCACCCATGACTATTAAATGGCCATTAAAAGAGGAGAGTAGAGTACCCAGCTCAGAGATAAGGGAAGAATTTGGATGGGGAATATAGACAGAGATAAAAAAAATATTCATTATTTTGACAGCAACAATGTTAATACCCGGGGAATGAGAGGGAACATGAATATGTTGGAAAGTGAGGGATCGTTTGACGAGGAGGGCACAGCCATCCCAACCGTCTACACTGTCATCACGCAGACATGAAAAGCCCGAAATCCGGAATACAGATCCGGGCTTTAACCAGGTTTCGGATATGGCTAAAATTAGAGGGTTGTATTTGTTAATTAAGAAGTTTAACTCAGTCTTTTTATGCCTAATGCTTCGGCAGTTCCACTGTAGGGTCGTATAACCCATTAAGTTCGGGTATATTAATCATCAATTGGTTCAGCGGTTCTAAGACAGTGGACGGTAGGGTTTCACTAAATTTAGCTAAAATGTTAACAAGAAGTTTTACCATTAATATTGGCATATCTTCATTGGGGCTGTAAGAGGTAGAATTACTAACTAGTGCACAGCCATTAGGTTGTGATGATATAGGGGTATTCACTATGCCATTATGAGCTTGCTTATCATATCCATTATTAGTAGTTGTTCTTGGGGAACGGTTTATAAATATGGTTTTATTATATGAAACTGATTGTGATGGTATTTGGGATAAACTTTGGGATGTATAAGTTTCAGGAATTGGCTGACTTGAAGGAGGAGTTTGTCGTGCAGTATCGGCATATGAACGTCTCACTGGGCTGTAGCGAATAAAAGCCTTAGAGTAACTAATATTCTCTTCAGACATGACACATTTTATCATTTTTTGTCTGGAGTGTTCTGGGCAAATACGATTAGAAGAAAAATGTAAGCCTGAACAAAATAAGCAAGTAGCATTGTCTTCTGTTACTTGGCAAGATTCTCCTAAATGTGGTTGTGAACACCGATAACACCGTAGTTTGGATCGGCATTGTGCTTGGATATGGCCAAAACGACAGCAAGCGTTACATTGTATTGTGGGTAGTTGGTAAATTGATACTGGGAGGGCAGTGTGGAAACAGTAGACTTTTTCAGGTAGTTTTTGGCCTTGGAACGTTAGTACAACTGTACGAGTAGGGATCCATTCAACACTACCATCTCTGAAGGATTTCCTGTTAAGGCGCCTGGCTTTAATAATCTGAGTATTATCCAGACATTCAATTGATTGGACTAGTTCTTCCATAGACCATTCTGAGGGGATATCACGAACAATACCACTGCGTGTTACATGAAATTTTGGAATTGAAGCAACTAATCCATGTTTGTTTAATAAATCATGATCAATAAATTTATAAGCCATCTCTGCATTTCTAAATTCAACTACCATCCTATTACGACCAGCTGATTTTATACCGCCTCTAACAATACCTTTGATAGAATATTTGTGGAGCAGTTGTGCAAATTTTAATAAACGAATGGATAGGCCAGCAGCAGGGTCAGGTTCAACTCGTGAAACATGAACAATAAATGGGGAAGCATTTTATCTCCATAAAGGAGTTTATTTGTAGAAAACTCGGGACGAGTATATGTGCTCTGAACTGAATCACCCGTAGAAGATGTTTTTTTATTTGATGGTTCAGGAATTGCACCTGATACTGAAGGCCTCTTATGAGCTTTCTTGGGACCTACGTTGTCAGAAGGCACCATTTCTATGTCTGGAGGAGCGTTTTCACGGCCCCCATCTGGGGACTCGTCATTTGTCTCCATCACCGTTCACAAACAGATAATTAGTGACTACATACGGGACAACACACAAATATATACACACCACAGTTATTAAGCACGTAAAAACAACACAATCCTGAGGTTAATCAACCAAATTGAAACCAAAAACGAAAGAACTCAGCAAAACGCGTGCTTTATCCTCTACCTTCACTCAACGAAAAACGTTTAAAACATCATATTTAGTGACCATCCGTCAAATCTGAGCGTCAAATGAAATGGGATATGTCAAATCTCATATAAATTACTTCTTATTTTGAGTTTACTTTAAATAAAAGTGAGTAAAAGTCAGAAGACATCAGAATGCGACATATAGATGTAAACGGTAGCCATCACGTCAGACAGCATCACAACACGACACGACAGACAAATGTAAATCCGCCTTAATGATGAAATCGACAAAAATACAACTTTAGTACACAAACGAACTATGCATGAAAACTAATTATTAGTATTTTTCCCGGATTCAGAAGATTTTTCTTGATTTTTGAGATAGTGTATATATATAGCCGGATATAAAACATCTCCTTTGGTACAAAAGTTTACCTTTCCAGATGTAGCGGTTATCTGTTCAAAAATATGCCAGAACATCTTTTTTCTTACACGTTTAATACCACTTATTTCACTTTTCTAAAAGGTTTACACATAAAGTTCTAGTACTATGCCTGAGAAGTTTTTTCAGAATACTAATATAACGCATAAAGCAAAATTTGTCACATTATCAAATTAAATATGGCGGGCTAGTAGACACCAACATAAGGCCGTGCGCTGCGTTAAGCGGATGCACGACGCAGACACCCGTCGCGTGCACCGGAGACTCACGGCTCGTGCGAAGGGAGACTCGCTTTACGCAGCGCTGCTCGATGGAGATGACATGGAAACAGCACGCCCCGCGGCTGTCCGCGCCGTGCACCCGTAATTCATTACGCCCACAGATCAGCAGGCTTATTCGCTAACTCATTTGACAACTAAAATGATGATCACTCAGTAGAGTTACGAACTACGACTTGTCAAAAACGCTTTTTCGTATTGTCCAACGTCAGTGCGTAACCGAAGCATAGTCACTGATGACGTCACACGGTGATCATCACTCGGTGCTTATCGATAGCCACTCTAACGATTTTATATACTAAGTTTCCTTTATTTGGTATTCCGTAACTTCGGTGGATATTAATTTGATGTACACCGTGTGTTTTTTTGATAGGCACCGAACTTGTTGAAAGCAACTACTAAAGAGCAGTGTTTATCGCTAGTAAAGTGATCATCACTGTAATTTAAAGAAATTTTCTTTGAATAGCCATCTCTTTGTTATTGTGTTTGAAGTGTTATTAAAGTCTAAATTTATCTGGAACAGTATTTCAACGTAAGTATTATTGTTTTCATCGATATTACAATGATTAATTGTGTATTATTTACTCATAACTTTAGTAGAATCCGTGTTTTATAGATGTCCCGCCCAATTTTAATGACACACATTGAAGAACAAAGAAAAATGAATGCATTACGGCGTATGCGCAGAAATCGACGATTGATAAGTGCGCCTATGGAACTGCCGGAACAAGAGTTTGTCGCTCATTTTCGATTGACAAAGAATTGTTTCAAACAATTGGTAGAAGAGCTTAGGCCTTACATGCCTCGTCAGCGTAGAAAAACCGCTGTTCCTTTAAAACTCAAGGTACATAAACTCACGGTTTTGAACTTGTTATAATATATAAGTAATTGGTAATGTTATATATAAATGCTATGTCAACTCTGACATGACTATTGTATGTATTTCAGGTATTAGCTGCACTGTATTTTTATGCACAGGGATCATATCAAAAAAATATTGGATCCTCTTACTTGCATAATATGTCTCAGCCAACTTTTAGTAAGTGTTTATACCAAGTCACTGAGGCACTTAATCATCCAAATATCTTAGGAGCCTACATAAAGTTTCCTTCAACAATTGATGAAAGGCAAAGTATAATGGAAAAGTAAGTATTATTGACAATGTATAGTATATATTGTTATGTGTGACCATTATAAACTTATGTATTTTTTGATTGTGGAAAAAGTTATAAACTTATTTAACTTTCACTTATATAAAAATAAGAAACATACAGATTCTGTACACGGCCAAAATATGTACCTTTATAGAATAATAATTTTAAAGACTGGTAATCATTAAAACCTTATCTACAATACATGTAGGGACAATACCATATTTGGTAATTATTTTAGTAATGTAGAATTTTAGATAAAACATAATCACATTGAGAAAGTATGTAAATTTAAGTCATGTTTGCTCTAAAAATGATAATATTCCACAAACTTGCATTTTTGCCAACTTATGTTTTGTTTTATATATCAAAAGTTATTTTAAATCCTCGATTATAACTTTTATCTTTTAAAAATTTTAAATTCCTAAAATCCTTACCATGATTATACCTAGTTTAGTATCAAAGACTAGCATTATTAAAATAATGTATGCTATGTGTTTTCAGGTTCATGGAAAAATTTGGATTTCCTGGTGTCATAGGATGCATAGATGGGACACATGTAGCATTGATACGACCCAGAGATCATGAAGAGGCATATTTTAATAGAAAAAATTATCATTCCTTGAATGTTTTAATTGTAAGTGCATAAATTTAAAATTTATATTGCTATGTTTTGCAGTTACGGCACAGCTATAATAATATTAGTTTTAAATTAAAAGATTAAATGTGTCTACAGTATTTACTTAAAAACTATTTATTTTAGATTTGTGATGCAGATCTTAATATTTTGCATGTTGATGCATCATATGGTGGTGCATCTCATGATTCTTTTGTTTGGAACCAGTCTCCAGTCAAAAGTTATATAGAAAGGATTATTGGTGATGGGGAACACTGTTGGCTGTTAGGTAGGTAATCATTTAAAATAAAATCTTCATATGAAAAGAAATTGTAATTTCTTAATTATCTGTTTAAAATAATTTGCAATTTAATTTATTTTTAGGTGATTCTGGTTATGCACAACGACCATGGATGATGACACCAATTATTGGAAGTGCTCCAGGAACATCTGAAGAATATTACACCAACCTACACTGCCGCGTCAGAAACACGGTTGAAAGGTGTATTGGAGTGCTCAAAGCACGATGGCGATGTTTATTAGCACATAGGGTCCTTCACTATAATCCAATAATGTCTGGAAAAATAGTGAATGCATGTGTTGTGCTACATAACATGGCTAATGCTTGTAGAAC
Source organism: Nymphula nitidulata (assembly GCA_947347705.1). Classification (NCBI taxonomy): domain Eukaryota; kingdom Metazoa; phylum Arthropoda; class Insecta; order Lepidoptera; family Crambidae; genus Nymphula; species Nymphula nitidulata. The sequence continues at coordinate 9,882,589 of OX374637.1, read as the reverse complement.
TCCATCACCCGATTTACCCATTACAGATGTTCAAAGAGAGCAACTGCGGCAAGAAGAGAGCATAATTCCCCGAGTGGAACAGATTTCAAACTACACTAGAAATGTTTTGGTGGATAGGCTATGGAGATCCAGATAACCCTTTTTAAAATTTTTTATATGTAGAAAATGAAATAATAAAAATTCTACATGGTCGGGTGTCAGGCAGGATTCGAACCCGCATCTCCCGCAATCTGGATGGATTGATTCAAATTTCATTCGAATTCAAAAATACGCAAGAAATGCATAAACATCATTAATTTCACCGCATTTTCCAGTTTTAAACCCAGATAAGCCCGGAAAGGTATGCATAGTTCACGATACTGCCGCATGTACCAGCGGCGTTTGTCTTAATGATTACTTGTTAACTGGTCCAGATTTATTAAAGTCACTTTTAGGCGTTCTTATGAGATTTCATCATCATCATCACCAGCCTATATACGTCCCTCTGCTGGGCACAGGCCTTCCTACATGGCAGAAACACATGAGGAGTTTGGGCCATAACACCACCACGCTGGCCCAATGCGGGTTGGTGGGTTAAAGCGGTTGCAGTAACAACCGGGAGCAACGGCTTAACGTGCCTTCCGAAGCACGGAGGAGCTCAAGATTATAAATTTGATTGACCCATCCAGGGACCAACCATGGCGAAAGTTGCTTTGTTTTCGTAATCGAAACCAGAGCGCTCAAACCACTACGCCACCGAGCTCCTCCGCTTATGAGATTTAGGCAAAAGAAAATTGCAGTAACTGCCGATATAAAAGATATTTTTTTAAGAATCAAAATAAGAGAGTGTGATAGAGATGCATTACGTTTTCTTTGGTGCGATGATTTTAGTGCTACACCTATTCAATACAGAATGACATCAGTACTCTTTGGCGCCACATGTTCGCCTAGCACAGCTATATTCATAAAAAATCACAATGCTGTCAGATTCCAAAAAGAGTTTCCTGAAGCTGTAAATTCTATAATAAATAATCATTACATGGACGATTATTTGCAGAGTTTTGACACACCGGAGGAGGCCAACCGTGTGGCGAGAGCTGTGGACGCTGTACACCGCCGTGGTAACTTCCAGCTGCACAAGTGGACATCTAACGACATCGGTGCTATTACGGGACTCGCTTTAGGAGCCACGACATCACAAGTGGCCATCTTCAAACAGGAAAAAGTATTGGGGCTCGTGTGGCGTACTGCCGAAGATACCCTGGGTTTCAATATTTCTAATAACTTTAATTGTAAAGTACCAACTAAACGACATTTGTTGAAGCTGCGATGTCTCTATTTGACCCACTGGGTTTAGTTACACCTATAAGCATTCCAGCTAAACAAATATTGGAGGAAACATGGCGTAGCAAACTTAGTAATTCAAAACAACTACAATTACATGTATTCGTCGACGCAAGTGAAGTTGCCTACGCAGCAGTAGCTTATTGGCGGTCAGTAGATAGCGAAGGCAAAGTATTAGTTTCACTTGCGGCAGCGAAAGGGCGTGTAGCGCCCCTGAAGATAGTATCTATACCTAGACTTGAATTACAGGCTGCTGTCCTGGGAGGTCGACTGGCGCGCACCGTCCAAGAAGAACACGAGCAACGCCCCGACCGACTCGTCATGTGGACCGACTCGCGCACCGTGCTCTCCTGGCTACACGCAGGTGCACAATCATTCAAGCCTTTCGTTGCGCATCGTATCGCCGAGCTGGAGGAGACCACTTTCGTGAAGGCGGATGAGCTTAAGCGATCACACTGGAGAGCATCGCAGCGCTTAGCAGACCTCTTCTAGCAACGATGGCTGCACGAAGTCTTCCCCCTACTTCATAACCGGCGGGAGCCCCACGGACGAGGCAAAGCTGTCAAAGTGGGCAACCTTGTTGTCATAGTAGACAAAGCGGTTCCTAGGAACGTCTGGCCGAAGGGCAGAGTTGAGCGGGTTTATCCAGGCGCTGACGGGGTGATAAGAGTAGTAGATATTAAAACACAAAACGGTGTGATGCGTCGGCCTACGAAACGTCTAATTATTATATCATTAGATTAAAGTTGTATCAGTATATACAAGAGAATATTATTGTAATTTCGTTACGACTTTGCTTTGCAATTGTATAATTTTCAATTTGGATTATTACAAATAGAGTAGGTAATATCAAATAACCTTGTTTGTGTAACTAAGACTTGAAAACTTTGAGTAACTGTAACAACTTAATGCAATTGTCAAGAATATTGAATATTGTTTGTTTCAAATGTAATTGGTAGGTTTAACTTTAAAGGGTGTTGTCAAGGTGGATACTGATAGTCCCTAAAGAGTGTAATTTCTTATAGCAGAGTAGGTCACCTTGGCAACTACCCATCACCATACAACATTGTTGTATTTCCTCTTCAAGGAGTACCTTTAGGACGGCTCTAACAGGATAGATGACCACAAACTGAGGCTTATCCTTATGTATAAGGACTTAGAGCATTTTAAGCATAATGTGTTATTATTGTATAATTTGCTAGGGGCATAATCAATAAATCAATCAAATCATTTATTTGTGGTTCACATGTCAATTAGATCTTATATTCTTAATTTTTGATTTTAACATTATAAATGTTTGAAAAATTACTTAGTAATTAAAATATAATAAAACTAGAAAAATTTCACGTCCTGAGGCAGGAATCGAACCCGCGACCTTTCGCAATCCGGGCGACTGCTCTGACCACTGAGCCACCCAAGACTTGGGATATCCCTGTGAAATTCTTCTAGTCTATCTGTATTTGCGTTTATGAGCTAACGTCCACCCTACAATGTCGAAATATTCTATTTCAACATCCGAAACGAGTATTTTTACAAATACCAACGATTCGGTTAAGTTGGGGCAGTGATTTTTCTAGTTTTATTATATTTGAATTACTAGACCTTATATAATAAAATTCATAGGTACAAAAATGTGACCTGCCGTAATAGGCGTACAAATGTCAATAAAATATCTATTGTCAATTAATATTAATAAAATTTACTCAAACAGTTAATTACCTACACAAATAAATATTATAAATATTATTGTTTCATATAGTTTAATAATTGTTTGTTTATTATGACAGTTTTGGTTAAGTAACTATGTGACTTTAGGCGTTAACCTGTTTTAAATTAACTTCAAATTATGGTTGTGACTATGATAAATATAGATACAGTCCACTGAAATGGTCACTTAAGATTTGTTGTTTGTTTGAATATTTTAACTTAAGTCTAAGATCCATTACACTCTAATGTTCACTTGGTATTTGTTGTTTGTTTGAATATTTTAACTTATGTCTTAGATCCAGTCCACTTTAATGTTCATTTAAGATTTGTTGTTTGTTTAAATATTGTAACTTAAGTCTTATTTAAGAATTTCATGTAGTCGAGCGCATCGGTAACGCGTTGACAATTGTATGCACATTTCATGTGCACGGCGGGAGTAATGTTACGGATGCGCGCGAACACCTTATCATTTATATAAATATAGGTACATCACTGCCTACATTCCTTCTCCACGACGCCATTACCGTATAAGGGGGCTGTTGCTGAATTCGCCACCATATAAGGAAATACGAATTCCGTCGCCTTATATGGTCATATTCAAATGTCTTGTAGCCAATAGAAGCTTGCTAACAGAGAAGGTGTTTAGGCAGGGATACAGCCGCGCTCTTTATTATTAAGATTATAGTCTGTCGTTTTTAAGAGAGCCTTAAGAGAGACGTTGTTATTAAGAGAGCCTCCGCGGCTACACAGTTTTAGTCTCGTGTGTTATTAGTGTTACGCTTTACGATAAGATAGTGTTTATAATAAGTTGTAACCAACGCTATGGTTTAGTGATTATAGTGATATTTAAACAGTGAAAGTTTGTTCCTCTTTTATTTTGACTCCGCACACTTGCCCTCCAATTTTACACACGTTAGCCACAATCACACCTTAGGCCTGATTAGTCCGTGCTCCACAATACTATCATAGAAAGATCTTATCAAATCAAATCATTTATTCGCACAAATGTGGGTATTGGTATTTTATTTATTTAATATGGCACAACAGATTACATTCAAAACAACACTAAATACGATTATCCGAATTATGGTACTAGAATATAACCCAAAGACGTGTACACAGCATGCCAGAAGATTGACACATAAAACAAAACGTTAGGTATAAATATTAAACAAGGTGCTATATAAGAATACTAAGAAAGGAAAAATACAATATGTTAGCGACAAGATACAATATAAGTACACAAACAGCAAATAAAGTAATATTGACACTATACAAAAGATACAACAAAAGCAGAAAAAAAACGGTGCAAGATCTTTTTAATTATTAATTTAAAATTCGTATGCTTTTCAATGAATACGTCTAAATGTGACATAATAATAGGTTCAGCACATTTAACATTTCCGTCTGGCAAAAGTTAATGTTAATAATGACACTTTCATGATATTGAATTATATTTTAATAACATTAAAATTAAAATTTACATTTTATTTCTAGTTTTAAAATTGTGAATGTCACAACTAGTGTGAGATTCAATATACTTACTGTTAATATACACATAATATTTAGCTTATTTCTATGAGATTCTTAGCATTGCAGGGATTCATAATGTGAGTGCCGGGTACATAGATAGCGGCGCAAGAGCAGGCGACGAGAGTTAGGACTTATGACTGGTTATAGAAGGTACAGTCAGCATCAAAAGGAGATTCACATTTTAGTACCTTCTCAAAATAACGCAAATTCAGTTAGTGACAGATAATGTCATGGCGGCATGGAACCGATATGATCATCTACCTTTGATGCTGGCTGTACTTTATGGCCTTTCGGTTGACTTATTACCTGAAACAAAAATTTTGCTCCTTAGTGGTTTCAAATAAAATTTAAATTATTAAAAACTCTAGACAGGGAAATAAGTGACTTCTAGATCTATAAACTGGTGGGCAAACCACTCAAACATGGGTGGTTAGACATGTGTATACTTATTGTAAGGGCTGCTATTCCTTTCCTTTTAAAAATATTTTCCATCAATGATACAAATTGCATTCTACTACCAAAGACTTCCATTTTTCTATTTCCAAGTTAAATAATAATAGTAACTTGTTAAATAGTATTTATGTAGCAGACAAGTCCTGATTTAAATAGCAGCCCTTGTATGATATATACCATATGTAATTATAATTAATATTCATTTTTACTTACAGAGGCTACTACTTATATTAGACAGATTTTGGTTAATATTGGAGAGATTTTGGTTGACATTGTAGAGATTTTGGTCAACTCTCTCCATAATATTAACCAAATTGGCCAATGTTCCCGCTACACTCTCTTCAAAGGCTAGTCGCCTGTTTTCTTGCTCCCGCGCCCACTCTGGTAAATCACCTAAAACAAATTACAATAAGTCAAGTACAATTTAATATGATTTAAAATATTTTCATTCACTTTCTTATAAATTTACATATTGAAATGTAGTATGTGTGTGTTATTTGAGTAACATTTATTTACTGCTAATTTACAGGGACGACTGTGAGAAGTTGCTGGTGAATTCCTCCTCAGTACAAGTTAGTGTTGGGAAAGTCAATTAGGTCACCTAATGTTCTACAGCACTAACATTTTAGAATATGAAAAACTTTTATAATATTTGTTAATTTCTATAATATTGTACAAAAGCTCTTTAAATTATAATTTAATATTAAATGTTTTTTTTTATTATATCAGTAATAAAATGAATTGCACACCTCTCACTTATTTTATTCAATTTTAATTCAAAAGTCAAAACCTAAAGTAGTATATTTATAGCAGTAACTATTATTTACTATACATATTTAAATAATAATTTTCAGCCTATATTCCTTAAATTTTACAAATACTAGTTGATGTTGTAATAAATAAATTGGAATATTAAAGTAGGTATTCTAGCTTATATAGATTTCTGAAACCTTTGGATGTTAAATAAAATTAATAAGAGTATTATGTAGTTTTGTGCACAAAAAAAGGAAAAACATCAAATAATGTATTTTCATAATTACCTAAACTATTTCTTCTGCGTCTCACACGTCGTAATGGCTGTGGCAAAGATGGTAAAGGTGATGCAGTTGTTGAAGGTAAAACTTCAGGTGGTGCAAGTGGTGGTGGTGGTGGTGGTGATGGTGTGTGGATAGGAGCAGTTACTGGGGTAGGACTGTCTAAGAACTGCTCACATGGAGGTGTTTGAATGTCAGATTCATTAAGCCATTCAACCTCCATGTAAGGTTCCTCAACAGCTGTGGAAGTAGATGCTTGGGATTGTGTTACAGGAATCTGTGAACAAATTAATTATTTAAAGAATCTGGAATTTAAAGTAATTAAAATAAAATGAAATGAATTTAAATTTAATTTAATTATTTATTTAAAGTTTTGTATCTATATGCCTGCTGTTTAGTTAATACAAGTTATAATGTTTTAGCACTAAACAGTTTATTACTAGCATAAATATGAATATGTACTAAATTAATTGATTCATGAATATAAAATAAGATAACTAAAATCTTACTTGGAAAGGAATCTGGACACCAGGCAAACCCTCAACTGCAACCCGGCCCACTATTTGTAAAATACGCTCCTCAATTGCAGTTAAGGGCAATATGTGACTTGGCCCACCACCAGTTTTAGCTGCACTACGCCTTACATCTGCACCTTTTGCCTTAGTTTTGGCCTTCAACTCAATCCAATACTAGAACAGGGGGAAAAATAAATATAGTAAATAAACCATTGTAAGTATACTTACAAATTAAAAATATTTAATTGCTGAGATTAAATAATAACTGTAAAAAAAAATTAATCAATGAGATTAAAAGATACCATAGTTATAAAAGGTACAAAAGCGTATATTTTGATATAGATAGAAATTATAATTATAATGTGATATCTTACTCTGCGCCATTGGTCACCAGTTTTGGACACTCCATTTGCCACAGCATTTAATTTCATGGCCAAGGCATCCCAGGCTTTTACGGACATTTGATGGGCCTGTGGCCCCCGGGAACATCTCCCCAAGGCAATATCCAAGTTCTCTTCTGCAAAAGATATTAAGATCTCCAATTGCCTTGGGGAAATTTTTCTGGCTGGTGGCATTCTGAAACATCATATAAAAATTATACTATGTGCTTGGATTACAGTAAATCACTTTCTTTCATGTCAATAAACTATTATTTTTCATTTAAATAGCTTTGGACAATATTTACATAACTTAAAAAATAAATATGTTACATACATACCTTAGAAGTTATCTGTAATATAATTTAAAACCGTCCGTTTTAAGCGTCTGCTGGCGTACTGTGAATTCACAAGAGTTAAAACTGCGTAAAAATACATTCTCAAGTGGAAAGAGTTCTTTTTTATATTTCAAGTGGTTGATAATTTGTTCAAAAATTCAAAATATGCGCCACACTAAACATTGACAACATAAGTGGCTATCCCTGCAAAACGACAGTTTTACGTAACCATGTATTTAAATAGCAAAATCCCAGGTAACCAAGTCTCTTAAAATTATTTGTATAATACCAGTGTTGTGAGATAAACATGTCGATATACACTGTAAGATTTCCTATAGGCACCGAGAGGTCACGTGATCCAGCCGTCATACAGAATACCAAAGAAAGGAAACGTTCGGTTACGCACCGAGCTCGGTGGATAACCGATAGCGGTTGATCACTGCTAATGTCAAAATTAGACAATAGGCCTGCAGATAATAGTAGCAAGCTAATTACGCCCATACATTACGCCCGCCACACTACGTCCTTAGTAGTCGATATTATAATTATAATACGTCCGGTTAGAAGACGTGAACTTTCATACAAGTCCGTACCGTAGGTGCTCTCTTAAATTTGTGGGCATATTTTTTAAATCTAAATGTTGGTACATATTTCATTAAGTAGGTAGTGCCGACGGCCTGATTAGTGATCTGTGGTAGTTGGACTGGTTGGTTGGTTCCGTTTTCCGTATTCCGTAGACGCCATTTTGTTTAAGTCGCCACTGTAAAGGATTCATGAGAATATTTTTGCGTCTGTTGACAAAAAATACCTAGTGGTTTCTGGATATTATTAGAAATATCTCAAAATAACATCTGACGATGTCGGATAAAAAGAGATTACTAAACGATCTCAGGGTAATTGATTTACGGGCTGAGTTAGAGAAACGTAACCTAGATAAAAGTGGCGTACGCGGTGTGCTGATACAGCGATTATTTAAGGTAATTTGGTAATAATCATTTAAACTATGGATTTTATAATTTATTTAGGTATTTTCTCATAAAATAATGTACTTTTAGCATTTAGAGGAGGAAGGTCATGATCCAGAAACTTATAACTTTGATATGAATTCTGAGACAAAAACGCCCACTAAAAAAACACGCCGCACTGGAAGTGTGATAGACCAAGAAGCAGAAGATACGCCGGCTATGGAAGATATGATTGTGCAAGATGACGCCGGTGAAGAAGATGAAACTGAACAAGCTGAATCACAAGACAATACAGCAATTAGTGAACAAAAAGATACAACTGAAGAGAAAATGGAAGTTGATGAAAAGGCAAATAGGAAAAGGGAAAGCCGAGATGAAACTGAGGCATCTGAACCTAAAAAACCCTGTATTGAAAATCAAATCAAAGAAGAAGATCATAAAATTGAAAATAATACTGACGCCGAAGACAGCATCAATTTAGACCTAGGGGATGATGAACTACTCAATGAGGAGGTATGTTTTTATTTCTTCAGAGTAACAGTTAAACTACCAACAGTTGCCTCCAAATTAACCAATGGGTTCCTTATGGAAATAGATTAATTTTTAAAGTCTTTGATATTTATTTATTATATTTATTTAAATCTAGTACTTACCTATGTATATTTTATTTTTATACTTTTTAATTTATAAATATAGCATTTAATCAAATTCAGTTTTTCTTTTATTAGAACACAATATTTCATATAGCTAGAATCATTCTTTAGATACCTTTAACAATTCTACAGTTTATAGTTAGAAGCTATAATACATTTGGATAATTGCCAAAATATATTTGCACTTTAGAAATTTACATAGCTAAATACCATGTTTACTTCTTTCAGGCTGATAGTACTGAAAAACTACTTGACCAAGGTAAGTTTATTCAGTATTTAATTAGTGATGACCATTTTAAAGATGAAAACTTATTTTAAATATTTTGTTAAATAATGAAATATATTTTTGTTTATAAAAGTACAATCATTATTATTAAGGACAACTAATGAATATAATTTATTAATATTGTATATCAAATCCTAAAATGTTTCTAAAATAAAAATGTGTGATGTTATATCATAATGGACATCATAAATTGTTTTGACAATATTTTATTATAATGTGAAGTGTTGCCGTTACAAGACTGGATCTCTGTAAACCGGAAGAATCTAAACAGCACTTCTATTGCACCACATTAATATTTTAATGTATTACTGACTGCAATACAGGATACATCACTAGTGTTGAAAGAGGACATCTGCTGAAGTTTGAGCACTCGGAAAGCTCCATTCATGCTCTGACAAGCAAGGCATTTTTATGAGGTTCATCTTAACATGAATAGCAGGACATTACAGTTTTCATAGCATTTTGGTGTTCAGCATCTAGCCTTAGTCCATAAGTTGAGTGGAACTGTGGTCTTGTGCCACTGCTGCCCCTATATCCAGATGGTGGTGCTAATTTACGATCAAGTTTTCAGGTCAAGATTTAGAATATTTTCATGCAAGTTTAAGAAAAATGAAGAATATCTGTCACCTATCACATAAAGAAGATGAAGAGAGACAGGGCAGGCCGCTCTCTTACATCGAGCGACCTGTGCTGACTCGGCTGATAACTGCTACTGACATAGATGACGCTGCGCAAGAAGATGCAGCTGAGTCTACTGCCGACAACCCGGAGCTGACTGACGCTGCTGCTGACCCTGACTCCGCTGGCAACGACGAACACCAAGTAAACTCCGAAGCTCCCGCCACTAGGTTGGTGCACGTCGAACGGTCGTCGCTACGCCGCTACGCGCATCTATATTTCCGCTCCAATTATATCGACATTTCTATTATATTTCACTACAAAGTTTTGCACCTATTTGAATGAAGAGTGAAGAAACGCAGGGCTGTACTTCAGGGATTGTCTTCCATGGTGCAAGATCAACTATGCAAATTATCTTTTGAAGTCCATCACGTTATCAACCAACACATGTGTTCCAGTTTAATGAAGATTGAGGTGTTCTACAATAGAGATCTGGTGACTGCCTGCAACATCAACAACATCGGGACATCGTGTTCACATCTTGCTGTCATCACCACCACAAACAGAAGAAATGGTGCAAAACTTTGTAGTGTTTGTGTGTGACACTTACAATTTAATAAAAGATTAACTATTCATATAAAATAATTAGATAAAACTTTTAACATAACCTATTTTTGCAAACTAATATAAGAGTATACTTTTGCTTTCAGCATTGATGGAGAAAAGACTGAGAAAGAAACAAAAGGTAATATGAACATTTTGTTAATTGTTGAATCAATTAACATAACTGTGATTATCATGGCTTGTGAAACTTTAAATTGCAATTAAACTGTAATAAATTTAATAATAAATTCATACTAACAGGTAACATGCTAAATAACAGGTATTTATTTAATTTTAGAAGAGAAAGATAAGGATGAAGGTGATAAAAAGGAAAAGAAAGACGACACTAAAGAAGGAGGAGCACGGAACCTTTGGGTTAGTGGACTCTCTGGTGACACTCGAGCCAAAGACTTGAAACAACTATGTAGCAAACATGGCAAGGTAGTATAAATAATCTTAATAGAAATGCTTTTATTATTTTATACAAAGTAGAATTTCTTTTATACATTAACTTGAGTTGGCCAAAAATTATATTTCAAAATAGCATTCACTATTAAATTCAAAGTAAAAACAAATATCGAATAATAACAGTCATCAAACCAGTTCGATTAATAATAGAAAATGTCCTAAAACAAGAAATGACAACATATTGTATTATTCTGTGAAAATATTGACAAACCAAGTACCTATGTCTTATCTACCAAATAAAATCTGTGAATTAAATTCGAAATATAATTAAAATTATGAACAGTGAATGTTTCTGTGACTACATGGTGCCTTTCATGCCCCATTGAGATTTTTTAAATATATCTAGTTATTATTTTAATTTAGACATAATTTGCTGTAGGTGATTGGAGCTAAAGTAGTAACAAATGCAAGAACGCCAGGCTCTCGGTGCTATGGTTATGTAACAATGGCTAGTGCTCAAGATGCAGAGAACTGTATTAAGAATTTACACAGAACTGGTAAGAACATCTTCAGTACCCATAACATAAGGGATTCTTAAATTAGTTTTAAATATTTATTCAGATGCATTATTTTACTAGAACTCCACGGTCGAATGATCTCTGTGGAAAAGGCTAAATCGGAATCTGAATCATCTTCAAGGCGCCAACCTGCTAAAGCAGAAAGATCAAGCAAGGAGCATAAAGAAGAGGCAAAAGAAAACGAGGTCTGTAAAATGGACACCTCATCTAAAAGTAGTAGATTCAGTAGATGAATGATTGGATATTTGGTATAAATGGTTTGGTTTTGGTATTTGACATAAGGCCACTTTACTAACATATGAGTAATGTATTAATTAGATTAACTTAAGTCTTCCTGTGACCATGATCACTGTAAAGTAATTGAAATGTTGATAGTAAAATATTTATCTAAATGCAACTCACATTTAATTAAATTATTTAGACTAAAGGGCTCATACCCCACATTATGTCACAGGTACATTAGTACCAAAATCAATGTTTCAATAATAATGTAGTAGGTATAATGTTTTATTTTATAATGTAGTGATTTTGAACCACATCAAAAACTGTCATAAAAAAGTAATAAATAATTAACAATTATCACAAAAAATGACATATCCGTAAAACGAAAGTTCATTTCCGATATCTTTTACATTCCAAATACTGTTGTCAGTTATTTATCTGACAATGAACATAAAATCTTGTTCACGTAGTTGGCTTTGGCTGCTGTTAAGGTAAATATATCTTTCTACACAGGAAAGTAAGGAAGGTGCAGACAATGTTGACAAGACAAAAAAAGAAGGTGACATATCTGGTGCAGAAAGTACAAGGTCTACATCACGAACTCGCGAGAAGTCAGCCCGCTCAGATAAAGTAAATATAAGCTTTTCTTTTCTATAATTATAATAAACAGGGTAGTGCCGTGGGTGGTCATAGAAATAGTTCACCACTTTCAAAAGCACCTTATTCATTTATATTTCAGAACATTTCTATGAAATAATACAGCCAATGTTATATTATTTCATAAAAATGTCCGAAAACTGAAAATATTTCCATGAACTAATATAGGTCCATGTTTTGGTTTATTGTCGTATTCTTGTATATTACTATTTAGTTATGTTCTCATGACAAAAGTTTAATAACTACACATATTTTATTAAGGATGTACATATACTTTTGTACTCTATTGATAATACAGTACAATTTGCCATACTACCGTTCAGTTGAGCGTGCGTGAGCTTTCTACGCCAGTAAACGTTCTATTCAAAGTGGAAACAAGCTTATATTCAATACATACTTTTTATTAAATAAAATCACTGCTAAAACTTTCAGTAAATTTAAAACAACGCCTTTTAGTTTTTTTACACTGTACCATTGAATACATTGAGCACTTGTCATCTGAATGTACCTTTATTACAATTTTATTAATTGTCTGTTTTTATGATGTAAATCATCAATAATTTATGTAATTAACAGGACAAGGCACGACGCAGTACCAGGAGCCGTGAACGCAAACGATCGCCCAGAGAAGTGTTGTCGTTTTCTAAAATCTGGGTTAGTATAGCAAATTTAAAATAAAAATTTTCATCAGCCTTATGTTTAACGACTAAACCTAATAACAGTATCAACATTAAATTTAGTATTTAATTATGTCTGTTGCTAAAAGGTACAGACGACAGCATATTAAGTGTAACATTTGCACTACGAAATCTACCTCTATTACGATAAGAGTAAGGGAGTGTTCAAGGTCAAACCTGTATGCTTTATGTCGTGGCAATTGTACATTGCTTAACAATTCGCAGAAGCTGATGTAAAAATTTATTATGAGAATACTTAATCGTCCTCCCCTGTCTTGCAAGTGGTTGATTATTTCACCATCAAACATTAAGCAAAAGAAAAGGTTAAGGAATTGAAAATTTTTAATGTTTTTTTCATTAGAAAATTTCGTAATATTTTCACGGGATTTCTTTTTAGAAATTTTTCCAATCGCGTTTTGCATAATTACGTGCTTCTTTATTCATAGTCAAATATGAGGTGTCATGAAATTAAATAAATAGAAACAATTTTGACGCTAGCTTCGTGATGCGTACTTTACTATTTCGTTCGTCTTCGAAGTTTAGTATACAATTTCCATGGTAGGGGTGCAGAGAAGATATTTAAAAATATATTAATTTATTGATTAGTTATTTGTTATCTACAACCGCCTTATCCCACCAAATCAGATTAGCCAGCATGTTATGTCCCAAGCTCTTCGTGTGTTTCTCCTATGCCCAGCAGTGGAACGTATATGGGCTAGTGATGATGATGATGATGATTTATAGAAGGAACGCGACGTAGCCCGAGCGCGGGAACGTTCCCGCGCTGCCCGTGAAGAGGAACGTCGCCGTCGCGCGGCCGAAGACGCACTACGGGAAAGGGAGCGCCGCCAGCGACAGGAGAAACATCGCCTAGCGCTAGAGAGAGAGAAACTGCGCACTGAAAGGTAGCAAAACTTTCGCCACTACTTTTTTTTATTCTAGAAGCTATGTTTGCTAAAAAATGCAGCAATGTTGTGATTGTTTATTCCAGGGAAAAAATTGAACGTGAAAAGAATGAACTGCTTCGCTTGGAAAGAGAGAGACACAGATTAGAACGTGAGAAACTCGAGTTGGAGAGATTAGAACTAAAACGAGCTCAGCTGAGGTAAGAATCACTAGAAACGTTATTCATATCTAATTAATTGATGCAATTCTGACCATCTGAAAGTCTGACGCTTTGAAAATCTGACCAACTGAATACAAAGAAAAAGATAATTATATATCATTTAGATGTTCATTTCGTGTAGTTGGTGCTTATGAATATGGTTGGTTTCTCAGACTAGAAGAAGAGCGTCGTAAGCGCGGCTACGAGAGCAGCGCCGCTTATCGTAAGCCAGCGTCCAGTCCGCCGCCCGAGCCCGCCTACGAGCGAGAGCGACACAAGCGACCGGCGCCGCCGCCCATGGTCAGTACTACCTCCGTCACTGCACCCAGCGAGCCCGCCCTACACACACACACACACACACATACACTCACTGTAGAGCCCGCCTACGAGCGAGAGCGACACAAGCGACCGGCGCCGCCGCCCATGGTCAGTACTACCTCCGTCACTGCACCCAGCGAGCCCGCCCTACACACACACACACACACACATACACTCACTGTAGAGCCCGCCTACGAGCGAGAGCGACACAAGCGACCGGCGCCGCCGCCCATGGTCAGTACTACCTCCGTCACTGCACCCAGCGAGCCCGCCCTACACACACACACACACACACACACATACACTCACTGTAGAGCCCGCCTACGAGCGAGAGCGACACAAGCGACCGGCGCCGCCGCCCATGGTCAGTACTACCTCCGTCACTGCACCCAGCGAGCTCGCCCTACACACACACACACACACACACATACACTCACTGTAGAGCCCGCCTACGAGCGAGAGCGACACAAGCGACCGGCGCCGCCGCCCATGGTCAGTACTACCTCCGTCACTGCACCCAGCGAGCCCGCCCTACACACACACACACACACACATACACTCACTGTAGAGCCCGCCTACGAGCGAGAGCGACACAAGCGACCGGCGCCGCCGCCCATGGTCAGTACTACCTCCGTCACTGCACCCAGCGAGCCCGCCCTACACACACACACACACACACACACATACACTCACTGTAGAGCCCGCCTACGAGCGAGAGCGACACAAGCGACCGGCGCCGCCGCCCATGGTCAGTACTACCTCCGTCACTGCACCCAGCGAGCCCGCCCTACACACACACACACACACACACACATACACTCACTGTAGAGCCCGCCTACGAGCGAGAGCGACACAAGCGACCGGCGCCGCCGCCCATGGTCAGTACTACCTCCGTCACTGCACCCAGCGAGCCCGCCCTACACACACACACACACACACACACATACACTCACTGTAGAGCCCGCCTACGAGCGAGAGCGACACAAGCGACCGGCGCCGCCGCCCATGGTCAGTACTACCTCCGTCACTGCACCCAGCGAGCCCGCCCTACACACACACACACACACACACACATACATACACTCACTGTAGAGCCCGCCTACGAGCGAGAGCGACACAAGCGACCGGCGCCGCCGCCCATGGTCAGTACTACCTCCGTCACTGCACCCAGCGAGCCCGCCCTACACACACACACACACACACATACACTCACTGTAGAGCCCGCCTACGAGCGAGAGCGACACAAGCGACCGGCGCCGCCGCCCATGGTCAGTACTACCTCCGTCACTGCACCCAGCGAGCCCGCCCTACACACACACACACACACACACATACACTCACTGTAGAGCCCGCCTACGAGCGAGAGCGACACAAGCGACCGGCGCCGCCGCCCATGGTCAGTACTACCTCCGTCACTGCACCCAGCGAGCCCGCCCTACACACACACACACACACACATACACTCACTGTAGAGCCCGCCTACGAGCGAGAGCGACACAAGCGACCGGCGCCGCCGCCCATGGTCAGTACTACCTCCGTCACTGCACCCAGCGAGCCCGCCCTACACACACACACACACACACACACATACACTCACTGTAGAGCCCGCCTACGAGCGAGAGCGACACAAGCGACCGGCGCCGCCGCCCATGGTCAGTACTACCTCCGTCACTGCACCCAGCGAGCCCGCCCTACACACACACACACACACACATACACTCACTGTAGAGCCCGCCTACGAGCGAGAGCGACACAAGCGACCGGCGCCGCCGCCCATGGTCAGTACTACCTCCGTCACTGCACCCAGCGAGCCCGCCCTACACACACACACACACACACATACACTCACTGTAGAGCCCGCCTACGAGCGAGAGCGACACAAGCGACCGGCGCCGCCGCCCATGGTCAGTACTACCTCCGTCACTGCACCCAGCGAGCTCGCCCTACACACACACACACACACACACATACACTCACTGTAGAGCCCGCCTACGAGCGAGAGCGACACAAGCGACCGGCGCCGCCGCCCATGGTCAGTACTACCTCCGTCACTGCACCCAGCGAGCCCGCCCTACACACACACACACACACACATACACTCACTGTAGAGCCCGCCTACTAGCGAGAGAAGTTTAGTGCTTGTCTACATCATGGGCCCAAACGAAAAAATGGACTATACCTCCGTCACTGCACCCAGCGAAAACACTGCTTATACCCTACTTACTCACAGAAACAAAGATTTTCCATGCCAACCGTAGTGAAGAGTAGTTGCTGAATAGTCGAATCCTGTTGATTATGAATATACATAATGCTTACCATAATTATAATTTTTATATGAACAGTCCACGAGTCGCAGCCAATTCGAGGCACCCCCACCTCCGCGATTCGAGATGACGGCCAGCTACGACCGCGGCGCAGACAAACGCGATAGAGAACGCGACTATAAGAGGGAATATCCCCGACATGTCTCTTGTAAGTATTAAGTTTCTAAAACATTAAAGTGCCAGCAAACTTATTATTATTACTAATACCTATACTAAAATCTGATGTCCTCTTACAGCTGCCAACATAAAGTACCCAAGCAACGGGAGTTCTAACGATGATTCCAGGCAACCAATACCACCAGGCACGCGAATCAAGGAGCCAGGGTTAGTTTTACATTAGATATTTTTTGTTGATCTTATAAATCAATTAATTATAATACATTTAACCAAAATTAATTTATAGCCAAATAATGTTTTATTGTTGATAGTATAGATGTTGTTTAATTAACATTATCCAGTGAATCATCAGCCACTATTAACATTTACACACACACTTGTGACAATAAATTAAAACATAGGCTGTATTATTTCATAAAAATAGGTTCCAACATTCAAAAACATCTTATTCAATTGATAATTTCATGACATTTATAGGAAATAATATACCATTGGCTGCATTATTTCATAGAAAAATCAAGATATTATCAAATGAATCAAATGTTTTTGAAAGTTGAAAACCATTTCAAGGAACTAATATATCCCATTAATTTATTGTCGTATTGGCGGCACCACCCCATATATGTTAAAACTCATAGTATTAAACAAGAATCCAAAGGTGGCGCAGCGCCTGACGCTTGTGTAATTAATTGAACAAATGCTTAGAAAGTAAATAAACAATGTGGACATAAATTTACTACACAAATAATTATTGACAAGTGTAAATAATGTATAAACATTATTAGTGGCCTTGAAAAGCACTCCTATTGAGTAAGACAGATTTTCAAGGCCACTTTACTATCAAGACAACACTATTTTATAGGCCACCATAGTTACAACAATAGATCTATAATAATTAATTGTCTGAGCAATGTCATATTAGTCAACTATCGAATGTTGTCCTCCTTTGCTTGCTTCCGAGGATATGTATAAATTGGAACACAGTCAACACCGTAACTCCGTATTCCGCAAGGCAAAATAATTAATTAAATATTGGTAAATTTCATAAAATCCCAGTATTTAGACTAGGTTTTCTAATTTTTTGTTTTCATTAGTTTCTTAATTGTCAGACTACCGGGGGTCTTACTACTAATAATAATATTCATACAATCACACCTATTATCTAGCCCAAAGTAAGCTTCATTAAGAACTTGCCTTATGGATACTAGATAACGCAGAAATATTGATAATATGTATATAAATATTAGAAATATACTAAATAAACATAAAAACATCCATGAATCGTTAACTAACCCTCTCTGAGTAACCCGCATAGCAAGGTGTACAGACCATTCTGCCTGCCAGTCGTCAATACCAACATAAAACACATAATTCAAAGAGAGTGATGTTTAATAATTTACAATTTTTTACGAACAACATAACTGCCACAATAAAATGAAATTGGGTGTGCGTCTGTTGGGTGTTTACTTAATATGGCTGAATCAACCTAGCCCAAAAATATCGATATATACAGGATGGTGCTGTCAATGCGACAATAAATTAACACATGGGCTATATTAGTTCATAGAAATGGTTTGCGACTTTCAAAAACATCTTATTCATTTGATAATTTTATGACATTTCTGTGAAATAATGCAGCCAATGTTATATTATTTCATACAAATATCCTGAAATTATCAAATGAGTAAGATGTTTTGAAAGTGGGAAACCATTTCTATGAACTTATAGAGCCCAAGTTTGAATTTATTGTCGTATTGACAGCACCATCCTGTATATATTACTGAAACTATTTTTTTTTTTTAATTTAGCTAATATACTAATTACCTATATTGTTGTAGCCGATCGTACGAGTCGCGCGATAGTCGATCTTACCGGCCGTCGCCCCCTAGCAAGCCCGAGCCACGCAACTGGAGCACCTCTAGCAGATACCCCGACACCGCCACGGCTTCCAAAGGTAAATAACAACTCAAGATCAAATCGACACAAGCTTTGTACAGTTAGCACAGCACATTTAACAATTTGACCATTATCCCGCCCTTACTCCGTTCGCAATAGAGACGGCAATTATAATAGGAAGACCTTATAATAAGAAATAACCTAAAATTGTGAAGGACTGGTGCCTGAAATTGGTTTGTTTAAACCTGTTCCACAGGTCACCAGGCCCCTCCCGCAGAAACCGTAAAACTAGCTTATTAAGTGCTTAGTAATAAGTTGAAGCAATGATAATAAATACAATTAAGGTATCAGCTAGAATTAACAAAGTAACTTGCCGAGTTATAGAGAAAAAAAAACTAAAAGAAATAATTTGATTATGTGTATTGTGTAAGTATATTGTATAGTGAGCGAGTATGAGGTTGATGGATGTGAGTGATATGTGTATATGGGTGTAAGCATATTTAGCGTTACAAAGGTGGAGGAGAGATAGTATAGATTGTGGTAGCTAGCCAGGCGGACTTAGAAAAGCCCTACCACCAACCAAACCGAGCAAAAAAGATCTGCCCCCACGGGAATCAAACCCCGGCGGACCTCTAGATCTGAGGCAGGTGGTCTCAACCACTAGACCACAGAGGCGGTTAAAACTTTATTCTCGGTTTTGGTCTAGAACGGAAATACTGTCTCGGTCGAGCCTAACCTTGAAGCCGTTGTGTGGTTTGGCGGTATTTCGTGGTGTCAGTCAAGATTTTTATTACAATAATTAAAAATTATGTCCGAGGGAACTTTGTGTTATAAAATTGGTATATTTGTGAAAATAGTGTTTGTGTTGTCGTGCAACTAAAAAATTAATTAAAATGGAAGTGATTATGGTGTGAAAAACGATGAGAACTTTTTTGTGATTCATCATCAAGTACTCATCATATTGAGATTGCATCATATATTTCGCGACAAATACTCCCAAGATGCATTAAAATGTGTTACGCCAGCATTTCAATGCAATTAAAGAAGAAATACTGAATACATGGCTGTATGTGCATTAGTACTCTTTGCCTTCCCATTACAGGGAGAATGAATTTAAAAAAAAATGTGTGCGTAGGCAGCGGCGGCGGAAGCGGCGAGGGCTGGGCGAGCTCGGAGGCGCGGTACGGCGGCGGCGGCGGCGGCGGCGGCTCGTACGAGGCGCGCTACCCGCCGCAGTACCAGCCGCCGCCGCCCGGCGCGCCCTACCCCGACCGGTACGCGCCGCCCGCGCGCGACTACCAGCGCAAGTACTAGCTACCACCACGCACCACGCACCACACCAAGGTAAACACATGCCACTAGATGTAGCTACTACTATAGTACACATTACAAGCCAAGTAAACACATGCCACTAGCCCTACGGTCCAAATTGAACCATTTTCACTTGGTGGTAGACCCATATGTAGGGTCGCCTGGGTAGGTACCACCGCCTTTCTTATTTCAGCCGTGAAACAGTTGCTGTGTTTCGGATTGAAGGGAAAGGTAGCCAGTGTAATTACTGGGCATGGACGGCATTTCATCTTAGGCCTCAGGATGACAACGCACCTGCAATATTAATTGCTTTACCTTGTTATTGCAGGTGTCTATAGGCGGCGGTAACCGCTTACCACCAGGTGGGCCGTCAGCTTGTTTGTCATCTAGTTGTATAAAAAAAAAAATTGCGCACATAGCATGCTAAAAGACAAACGAACCTAAAAATCAAAATCAAAAATATATTTATTCAAGTAGACTCCTAAGAAGCTCTTTCGAATCGTCAAAAATCACAAATTATGTATATCTATTTAAGAAATGGTCTCACAATGTCATATTCAACAACAATCATCATCATCTTCATTCATTCTTGTCATATCTTACAATTATAATTTTTAAAACAGTTGTTTGTGCACTACCTATTTAATCATTTCGGACTCAACTTTCCGGTTGACTGGTAGAGAATGCCTAGTGGCATTAAGTCCGCCAAATTGTATCTCATTTTGTGCAATTAAAGTTTAAATAAATAAATATTGTATATCTGTCTATCATATCTAAATTTACACCAGTTCCAAGTAAAGTATCATTTCCGTGGTTTTTGGGGCTTCCGATTCCAATAAAACATCTGTTTCAGGATGCAAGGTGGCTGTTAAATGCAAATGTCAATGTAAATGAGTGTCAAAAGAAATCAAAATAAAAATGCAAAGAAAGTAGTTGTGTCAAAGACTTCTAATTGAACACTAATTAAATATATTATAAAATTATGCTCCGCGGTCAGTGGCCGTATGTACGTGTATTGCCAAATGTAGGGCGTGACCAAAGTTCAAGTTAGATGCGTGCCTAATGACACGATCAAGCAAAATTATTAAGATCATGTACATACATTGTACAGTGGCTTAATATTGATTTTTATAAAAGAGTTGCGTCCGCCATCTTGGATCTGGAAATCGATGTTCTATTTAAAATCGGGGCCCCCGAAAAACACGAAAATGATAACCATATTGATTTTTTATAAAAAAAAACCCACGTCCGCCATCTTGGATTTCAAAAATGATGTATTCAGAATTGGGACCCCCGAAAACTATGAAAATGATACGAGCCAAGTTGAAATGATGATAAATGCAGTCTCTCTTAGCATATGTAGTATGTTTTATGCAACTAGGTGACCACCTGGTGTTAAGTGGTTGCTGTCGCCTTTAGCCAACTACCTGCAATAACAAGGAAAAAATCTTTTTAAAATGTGACACTCCTGACCGGCATGTCCCAAGTGAGTGTATGAATGTCGGGCTCGCTAACCACCCTCTCGCCCCGCGTACCCCTCACGATTGTTCTGTCTAGACGTGCCCGTTGGCTGACTATGAAATTTATATAGACTGTGCTACTATTATAGTACTGTCATTTTAGCTAAAAAGCAGCTCAACCTCGGAATAATAATAATTATATTCATACGCAGACACCTATTATCTAGCCCAAAGTAAGCATCATTTAGAATTTTAGAGCTTGTGTTATGGATACTAGATAATGGAAAAATAATGATAATAAATAATATACAGTGTTAGGGGGACGCCCTCGAATACGAAGGCAGGTGGCAGTGCTGGGGGCACAGTCTCGATATACATAACGACCGCTTACCGATCGTTTTCGGTTGATAAATTCATAACAATAAAATATATCTATATTTCGTAGTCTCTACAGT
This sequence comes from Nymphula nitidulata, assembly GCA_947347705.1. NCBI lineage: Eukaryota > Metazoa > Arthropoda > Insecta > Lepidoptera > Crambidae > Nymphula > Nymphula nitidulata. The sequence continues at coordinate 9,860,656 of OX374637.1, read as the reverse complement.
TAAAATATCGATTTTTTTCGATATCGTATCGAAAACAAATGTCAAAATAACGATTTCTATTGATAACTTATCGAGCCTTTGTGACAGCCCGATATGTAGAAAATCTCTGTTGATAACAACGTAAAATAATCAAAAAGTAATATAATTTTCAAATTACCCACCCCAGCAGTGGCGTAGCTAGGTAACCAAAGGCCCAGGGGCAAAAAATAAACTAGGGCCCCAACTAATCTTTTGTTCCTTATTCGTCGTACTCCATATATAGGTAGGTACCTATTAAGGAATTAAACTAAGTGCCTACCTAAATCAAAAAGTTTTAATTTTGCTTTTTTATAAATAAAACATCAAAAATTCCTCTAGTTATTATATGAAAGCCGGAAGTTTAGTTTATCTTTAATCGTTTCCTAGCTTTAGTTTTCGCAAATGTATCAATGACTTCGGTTACATCTAAAATTGATACGGCTTTGCTTTAGATTGCTATTAGTGATAAATGTCGGAGTCGAGTTTGGCCCATATTATTCGCCGAAAGAAGTACGTAGGCGGAAGTCGTGTAAAAAAAGAAAAAAAATAACCACGAAATGTAAGGGGATCGCCTACATAATTTATAACCTACCACGGCCGTGTCGGGCCTCCGCGGACAGCTCCGATCTCGTTTAATGCCCGCCCGATGGCGAAACGTTCCGTCGGCGAATCGTTATTCGGTGAAAGATTCTGTAGGCGAACTGCCCGATGACGAATTGTTTTGTCGGCGAAGAGTCAAACGGCGAAATGACTGTCGGAGATACGTTTTGCAGCCATAAGCGATCGGCAAAGGACCAAGCAAAAATTTGCGACTGCTACCATGTTAAAATTTTAGCTCGCAGGATCCATGAAGAAACATATTATGTAAGTGGTCATCATGAGTGTCATTCACTAAATGTGCAAGCTATAAGTTAACCTTGATACATGTGTTCTTCTGGACTTTTATATAAAAAAAATACAAGTACTTTGAAAGTAAAGTGGGAGTCGTCGCATCCTCGCTGTGATGATGAGTCATCCCTATCACCTAACATGATGTCAAACACAACACAAAGCAATCCAACAGCCACAAAAAAACCAAGATATTATTTTTATTGCCTAATTTCTTTCAAAAGAATAACAAACATGAATTTGACGGAACCACAACGGAACTGTCAACATGAGTGTTACTATCTTAATAATTTATTTTCCACCAATTACATCGATAGCATTTAAACAAATCAAGCTAAATAAAATAAATCAATGTAACTTGGAGATCATAGATCTATATCCAATAAACGAACTATAGAAATATATAAATTATGTAATAAATACCTAGGAATAACCATTTTGATAAGATATTCTTCCCATATTTACCTTGTTTTTTTTTACTGGCAATAACTTGCTTTTTTCACTTAAATAGTTCGTACTATGAATACAGTTTTTCTATATCAAATTGACAGGGTTTATAACGATTTTGCACGATATTTGATCAGTAGAGATTAACATTTTACGATAGTGTCGATACGGCAAGCGATTATTTTCGCTAAACTTAACGATTGATAGGAAATCACATCGATCGTTATGTATGTCGAGACTGCAGGGCCTGGTCAGCCTAAACACGACTAGCTAAAAATAAATTTGAAATAACGAAAAAAAAACAGCTGTTGCGTACAAATTGTAATTACTATCTACACGGCCTGTTTATATGGAACAGCTGATTATTGATTTCGTGATTTCAAATTTATTTTTCAACAAATCGTATTTTAAGTGACAAGCACTGCCACCTGCCTTCGTTTCCAAAAGCGTCCATCTAACAACGTGTTATAATGAAACCTCTTTAGTTTCAACAGATGCTACTACTATAGTACAGTCATTTTAGCTAAAAAGCAGCTCAACCTCGGATTTATAATGATAATTTAGTCTCAAAATACTTGTGTAACAGTGATATTTTTTTTGTTACAGGTTACTCTTGAAGGGGGCCAGTACCGTAGTCTTTTCGTTTATTGATAAACTAATTAGTTTATCCTGATCCCAATATATATGTCTATAATTAAATGGGATAATTTATATTTGTGTAAATATGAGACACCTGTCAGGGCCATGGTGACATTTTTTCAGGTATGGTCCATGTGTGCTAGAGATATATAAAAGAAAAGGACTAGTCTTTGTAACTTTTACTACGCTATACTACTATAAATTTCGTTACCATGACCAACTGCCAGATGCTAAGATTTATTATGTACTGACAAAAACTCGTAATGAAGGTACTTTTAAAATGTTCCGTAGTTTCAAATCATTCCCTATTATATAACAAGCATTTGCTTCATTATATTATGCATTCTTTATAGACTTGCTACCTTTTTTGAGATAACCGCAGTACGAGATCTTGAAAACTATAAACCTACTATTGTAAGTTGATTTTCATGTGTATTATACTCAAGGTAACTGATATAATAAAATAAATTGTGAAGTGTTATTATTTCTTTTATTTCCATTTGCCAGCATGCCCATCACATACCTACATATAAAGTGTCATTAGGGTGTAATTTGAAAATATTAAAATGAAGTTTGCAGTCCTCCTCTCTAAAAAGAACCGTGGGCCGTGAAGCCGTGCAGTCCAACTTCTGTCAACCCTCGCTGCCCCCGTTGAGATGTTCTGACGGCTCGCTAGCTCACAAGCCGCAAGAGAAAGCCGATCTCTTGGTAAAACTCTTTGCTGCTCACTCCCGAATCGATGACTGCAACTTACAGCCACCAACACTCTCCCACTGTGGCCACACAATGCCCGATATTCGTATTAGGCAATGTGATGTACGTGCGGAGCTTCAGTCAATCGACGTCCGGAAAGCTAGTGGACCAGATGGCATTCCAGCGATAGTACAAAAAAACTGCGCAGCGGAGTTCTCCTGTCTTAACGCGGCTATACCGTCTTTCTCTCTCTTCTGGGTGTGTGCCGGAATCTTGGAGAGAGGCCAATGTGCAACCGGTCCCCAAAAAGGGAGTCCGATCAGACCCAGCTAACTACCGCCCGATAGCTGTCTCCTCAGTTCTTTGCAAGGTCATGGAACGGATCTTAAACCACCAGCTGATCCGATACCTAGAAGATCACTCATTAATTAATGATCGACAGTACGGGTTTCGGCCGAAACGGTCAACGGGTGATCTAGCGTACTTAATGCATGTCTGGGGTGAAGCTATTGACAAACGTGGTGAGTCAGTGGCAGTTAGCCTTGACATTGCCAAAGCGTTCGATCGGGTCTGGCACAGGGCTCTTCTCTCCAAGCTCCCGGCATACGGTCTGCCCGCTCAGCTCTGTAACTGGATTGCCGGCTTCCTGCATGAGCGAAGAATCCGTGTCCTCGCAGATGGATACGCTTCGCGGTTCATGTCAGTGAATGCTGGTGTACCACAAGGCTCTGTTCTATCCCCCACACTCTTTCTTCTTCATATCAATGACATGATTCCGTTAGGAAACATTCATTGCTATGCAGATGACAGTACAGTGCATGGGGGATATTACGGTCGCCCAGGGGCTGGGCGCGCTGAAACCGAGAGGGAGAGAGAGAATCTTGCCATTGAGCTCGACAGGGTGTTGAACCTCGTATCTGAATGGGGATCTAACAATCTTGTTGAGTTCAATGCTAAGAAAACACAGGTTTACAGCGTTTACAGCTAAAATGTCGCCGTTCCTTCCCCTTCCGTCTCTTCAGGGCATGACTCTTTCGGCACAGGGCTCCCTAAATTTGCTAGGCATGGCGATATGTTGCGATCTGAATTCCAGGAACTACATCGAAACCGTGATCAAAACAGCCTCACGGAAGCTCGGTGTCCTGAACAAGGTGCGTCGATTTTTCACGCCTGACCAATTATGCCTGCTCTATAAAACTCAGGTCCGGTCTTGCGTGGAATATTGCTCGCACTTGTGGGATGGCTCCGCCAAGTACCTTCTCGATGCCCTGGACAGATTGCAGCGTCGTGCTGTCCGTATCATTGGCGATGTAGAGGTCACCAACAACCTTGAGCCTCTGCAATTGCGTCGAGACTGCGTCGCTTAGCGCCTTCTATCGGCTATATCACGGAGAGTGTTCTGAGGAGTTATTTGACCTTATCCCACCTTCCCCCTTCCTACTCAGGAGCACGCGTGCCGGTCTTCGGAGTCATCAATTCACTGTCTCCACCTCAACATCACGTACAAAGAAATTTAGTAGCTCTTTTCTTTGTCGAACTTCCAGAACTTGGAATTCTTTGCCAGCACATGTGTTCCCTCCTTCCTATAACATGGGTTCCTTCAAAAGAGGCGTGAAAAATCACCTTTCGGGCCGGCAAGGTGGAGGCGGCTAGAGCAGTGTCTGAACTGCACTAGCTGTCTTCGCATTCTTCTTACCGCTTCACATCAGGTGGTGTTGAGTCATTTGTCGTGCTTTGTATAAAAAAAATAATTAAAAAAAAATGCATAACCAGCTTATACCCTTTCAAACGAAAGTATGAGTTTTGGACACTTATAAGCTATAACAACTGTTTCAGTTACCACACCAGGACCAAATGGCGAAGGGAGTTAACGTCGTACGAATATAAAAATTGGAAACGAACAAACCGATTCTAATAGGACTTGTCAAAGGGTTTTTCGAAAGGTCTAATAGAAAAGTAATTATTGACGATGTTTGGTTATATGATGATTGATAGGTTAGAAATTGTTGTTACTGAACTATTTTACTGTTTTTCAAACATCCTCGTGACAACTTTTTAGACTAGTCTGACTTTCTTAGACAGTGTTATTAGAGAACGAACAGATCGTTTCCAATATTTTAGACTTGAGAGTTTAAATGAATAGCCATGTGGCCACCGCGAGTGGTCGAGTGAAGCAAGCATGTTTGTAGTCCGTGTGTTTTTTTTCATCGTTCAAGTCTGCTGGAATAGCTTCATCACACAAGCCTATATGCGTCCCACTGCTGGGCACAGGCCTTCCTTCATGAGAGAAACACATGAGATCGGCCCATAACACCACCATGCTGGCCCAATCAACCATTTTAACCCACTAACCCGCATTGTTGGGTTAAATGGTTGCAATAACAACGGGACCAACGGCATAACTTGCCTTCCTAAGCACGGAGATCGAGTTTATAAATTTTTAATTGATCCATCTCGGGATGATCGACCATGGCGAAAGTTGATTTATTTTCGTAATCGACACCAGAGTGCTCAAACTATGACATCGAGCTCCTCCTCGAGGAATAGCATATATTAGCTCCACTAATGTGGTCTGCGGTGTAAAGCGAAATGTATGAAAAAAAAATCCGGTGCTATGGTCGCATGCATGTGTCCCTAAGATCAGAGGAGCACGATGTTTAAACAATCAAGAAACAACATAGCAAAGTTACTTTGATTTAGTCATCGCAACCAACCCGTATTTTAAGAGTTTGAACACGAACAAACGGGTATCCTCCACCATATTGCACTTGCAAAATGTTGTGACTCAACGGTAACAAAGGAATAAGAATAATACAATATTATTATAATAGGTGTGAAAACTATAAACTTACTATATTATACAGGATGGTGCCGTCAATACGACAATAAATTTAAACATAGGCCTTATAGTGTACAGAAATGGTTTCCCACTTTAAAAAACATCTTAATTATTTATTTGATATTTTAGGAAATTTCTATGAAATAATGCAGCCAATGTTGTATATTATTTAATACAAAAGTCATGAAATAATCAAATGAATTAGATGTTTTTGAAAGTGGCAAACGATTTCTATGAACTACTGAAGCTCATCTTTGAATTTATTGTCGTATTGACAGCACCACCCTATATATTTTACGTATAGTAAAGGGTATAGCGTACAGCTTGCACCAAACTTCCGTTCGCTCTAAACGAGTACATTCACTGCGCACTATCAAAATATGGAACCGCGGAAGAACGCGGTATGGACGGTAGTTGCGGGCAGATGCCCAACTGCGCGATGCAACTTTAGAGCTAATTAGATGTTTGGTGCGAACTCTACAAGCGATCCTTCTCCAATCAAATTAAACAAAATATTACAACCATTTCTTTATTTGTATGTCAACATCACATTCGTCATAACCATCAAGTACTTATTACCTGATTATTTTTTAACAAGTCGTTCTGTAGAAACTTATGGCGCTATTCCTACACCTCCTAAATTAATGACTGCCAGTCAGGTATTTGTGCCTTGAGTGACTTTTCAGTAAATACTAGAAAATATCAACCATAGTTACGTTTCACGTAAAATTCACACTCAAAGCACAGATTTCCTTATAAATAACTTTACGTGACTTACACGAAATTGCATTTCGTCTTTAATATTTCTAAATATGATTTAAAAGTCATTAGCTTTTCCACGAAAAGGAAAGCAACATGATTTTTTGAAGCGGAACTTTATCACACTGTACAATGTGTTCATGTGTACATGTGGCATTTTATGGCAAAATTGTACATTACGCTCTAAATAAATATACTCAGGTATATCATTTCAGTTTAGTCATATATAACAGCAGTTTTTTTCTGCGACAAGCATGGCAAATAAATGCACGATCTGCCTGATGGTAAAGCACTTATTACATTATCTTGTTTCTTATCTAGAAACAGTTAGAAACCTAAGGCCACGTTCAAGGAGACGCAGGGAGCTAGGCGGCACGGTAGAGTCTTGCGCTGCGTCTATTTTCTCCGTTCATGGAGGCAGCGTGCGTCGCTGCCCTCAATTGACGCGTAGGTATAAACAACCATATTGTTTTGTATAGTAGTAGGTATACAAGAGCGCGGGCTGCGTACCCCGCTCCTCCTCAATATATTTAGTAAACTCAGTATGCAGCTAGCTTGTTTCATTGACGTACGACCCCCTCTCTAAGTAGTAAACAAGTGGCGACGAGCATATCTTTTGGCGTTCTTTCCATCTTCGACCATCTAACACAAGATTAGAACAAGTTACTATTAAACCAATGCTTTATCGCAAATGAAATAACTTCAGAGACTGACAAAGCGAGCATCAAAAGAAGGGCAATATTATTAACATCTTTAGATGAGTCGACCTTCAAGCTAGCGAGTGACCTGGCACTACCCGAACAGGTGGAAAATTTAGGGTTTGAGACGGTTTGAACCGCCTCAATGATAATTTCACAGCGAATGGTTCGGGTTCGTGGAAAAATCAACATTTTATTGCGCATCACAGCTACCAGGTGAGAATTCAATGGGTGGCCTGGATCAGAGGATTGGCAGCAAACTGCATTAAGAACTTGCGAGGCCTTGCTAGATATATTTATAATGAGCATGGTACTGGGACATGAGCGGGACAAATTGTTCTCTCAGGATCAGCGAGAGCTGAACCCAGTCAGAGCATGTATGCTATTGTTAGTAATTAATTGCCTTAAAAGAAAACAATATTGTTCCTCAGCTTTTGAGCCTTACTAAATAATAACTTCAGAACTCATGTCACAACCTATGAATAACAAAAATACTACCTACTTATTTACCAAACAAAATTTTTATTATTTTTAAAGCCCAATAATAATCAATAATGCTTTTAATTTTGTGTATTCATATCACTGAGATTTTATGCTTATTTATTGGTTATTGTTTAGAACTATTAGATAAATGTCACAGGGAGGACAAACAACAACAGACTAGTTCATAAAAGTAATCCAAAGTAAACACAATTATCAAACATATAAAGACATTATAATCTGTTTTGACATCATAATATAATCTTGATACCTACTTAGTCAATGTTGTTCTTTAGTTGATTAGGTACCCATACCTATATATAGGTAATTCAGATCTCTATCCAATATGATACAGGCTTTAAACATTGGAAAATTATTTTATAAAATGTTTAACACACACCCATTGTTAATTTTAAATCTATAAAGTAACAACTGTAGTATTGTTCAATAACTATATCATTACATTACTCAAATGTAAATTTTATACTTATATCTATAATACAAAAGTATGTGCACAATGTTTTAATCTACACATTTTCCTAAAAAGCAATCGATATATTCTACCTAGTAAACAGTTTGTTCTTTATTCTGAGGTGAAGTATAATGTACATTGTCTATTAAAAGACTAATAGGTATCGGTGCAATAGTGTTGTCTGAAGGAACCTTTAGGTCGAACATCTGCAACCAATCAACAGACTGGTTTTGTACAGGCTCATCAATATCAGCATCAAGGTCTTTCAGGGCATCAATGGCTTCTTGTTGGCCCTGAACAGCAGCAAGCCGTAATAAGCGAGCGGCCATGATAGTGTCACGGTTTAGTCCCCCGCGCCCTTGTCCATAGTAGATTCCAAGATTGTATAATGCACCAGGATGCTCTAAAGTGGCTGCTGAACGGAAAAGCTCCATAGCCTATCAACAAATTAAAGTTATAAAGCAAGCTGTTATAGAAAAAAGAAAGACTTGAATAGAATTTTTGTAAATAGCACTTATTCTGTTTTGTCTATAATGGAACTTTCAATGTCTCTGGTTTAGTGAATAACATCCCTGCAAATTCTTAACATACATTCACGTTTAGGTCCCACCTTTGATCTAGTGTTTTAGAAGTGTCAATAACTTTAATTTGTGACTTTAGGGAGCTATAGACCAGCAGGCTTATTCACAAAACTTATTTTTGGAACCACCTGTGGTCATCATTTTAACTAACAAAATAATTCATATTTGTTTATAATTGCTTTGAAAAACATACAAAGAAGTTTATACTTTAGGTAGAATTTATGTGTATTATATCACAGAACCAAAATTATATTTAATTAATTTTGATCACAATAATGACTTACAGCTTTCTCATCGATGGCAACCCCTAATCCCATTTCATAGCATATTCCAAGGTTGTACAGAGCTGGTGCATAATTCCTATTAGCAGCCGACCTGAAAATTTAATAGATTATATAATTGCTTTTGATTGCTAATTTATTTCATTAATAAAAAAGCATTTAAAATATAACCTCAACAGCTTAAGACCATCCTGTAATTGTCCATTTTCAATGGCAGCCAAGCCCAACCTGTTCTCTATGGAATTTAACACCTCTCCCATCAAATCATTAGATGAGTTAGGGTCTGCAGAACTGCTGCTTGTACTACTTTGACTACCCTTCTTTTCATCACTTCTTTCATTTGCAACCAAATGAACAATATTTTTGAAACTATTTGAATGTTTTTCAACTTTACACACCAATTCAGAGGTGTTATTATTTTTCACAGGATTTATGTAAGGATGCAATGAAGACAATAATGTGGGTGGATATTTCTCACCATATCTATTTGTACATATCTTATACTTCAAATTAATCAATTGACTTGTATACCAGCCAAATACAAATGCACCGCTCTGAAATAAAATAGTAACATAGACACCATTAATTTTCCACTTATTGGTCTCATAACCAATTTATAGTATATGAGAAAAATATTGCACTAACAAACAATTAAGCATGTATAAATCTTTTAATGGTATATTAAATACTTTTCTTAAAATTTTCAGACTTCATATTGAATACAAAATTCTTGATACTAAGTCACTCTACTTTTAATTATTATTCTTCTACAAAATGTAATTAACTGAAAAATAAGACAAAAATATTTTTAAAACCATTTAATTACTTAGATAAGATTATGAAATTTTTCTAGTTTTATTATATTTTAATTACTAAGATTATGAGATAAGACAAATATGACAATTAAATACCCATTGTGTTTAGATTGTGTGAATTAACAGGTTAAAAGAAAGAAGTAAAAAGAAATTTTAAAAGGATTTTTTTCTATGCTACTAGATGACAAACAAGCTGACCGCCCACCCCATGGTCAGCGGTTACGGCCGCTTATAATCACCTGCCCGCCTAGCATGACCACCGAAACGGGATATGATAAAGCTATTTATCGCTTTGAATTGTCAAAAATCATTGGATATAACCGCTAATTTGAAATTTTATCGAAACTGCGAACATGTTTAAATACAATAAAAGTTCGCAGTTTCAATAAAATTTCAAGATGGCGGTTATATTCAATGATTTTTGACAATTCAAAGCGATAAATGGCTTTATCATATCGCATTTCGGTGGTCATGCTAGGCGGGCTGCAATAACAAGGAAAAAACACTTAATATTGCAGGTGCGTTTTCATCCTGAGGCTTACGATGAAATGCCGTCCATGCCCAGTAATTGGGCATGGACAGCATTTGATAACACTACTGAGGAGAAAATTAGAAACAAGTGTGGTACACATTTGGCTAGACCAGCATTCAGGTGAAAAGTAACTAAATATGTACCTATACACAATAAAGATATAGGTAGGCTTTGTTATTTTTGATTGAGGTGGAATCCAAACACATAAAAGCATAAAAACCTAGGTACTAAATTAAATATATAAATAAATAAATTTACCCATGTTATGGCACTCAGCCAAGAAGAAGTTAGATGTTGGAAGTTCCATTTATTGTTGTTGTTCGTATTATTTCTAAATCCATGACTACCCCAACATCCTTTCCCTTTAAACCATTCGCAGGGTGGTCCGGGTCGCTTAGATTTCTCATCGATAAAACTGTTTCCAAACGCAGAAGGCCCTCGTTTGTCAAAATGATTAGCTCCTCTTTCTAGTTCTCGGGCTCGGCGCGGCACACATTTCCACATAATTGAAGATTATTTTTCTGTGTATATAGTATGTAAATTAATTATTAAATTTTGAATTGCATTTTTAATGTAGTGTACATGGTAATGGTAGAAGCCCGTAATAATTTTATAATTTTGTTTGAAAATATGAAAATGTACGCAATAAAAATCAGTCTATGACAATTGACAGATAACTGAAAGTTTTTTTTGTTTTCTTTTTATTCTCCCTGTAAAGGGGAAGGCAAAGGTAACTAATGCCCGTACAGCCATGTCTTAAGTATTTCTTTATTTCTTCTTTTATTGCATTAAAATGTTGGCGTAACACATTTTAATGCTTCTTGGGAGTATTTGACATGAAATACATGATGACAGTCACTTTATGTGCTACTTGATGAGGTGGATAACCACAAAAAGTTCTAATCGTATATCACACCATAATCACTTTTCTACACAAACACTTGGTTTATAAAACTACACCAATTTTAAACACAAAATTCAATCAGACACAATTTTTAATTATTATAATAAAAATTTTGACTGACACCACCAAATACCGCCAAACCTTCCCTACCCATTACAGGGAGAATGAACAACAACAACAACAACTAATTGACCACAGATCACTATTAGAGTTACTTGTCGACATCAAGTTACATACAAGCTCAGAGGGCCTAGACAAGGAGTCCGCGCCACAAAAAATTTTTTAGACAGACGAGGCACTAAGCACATAGAAAAATGCTGCCAACATAATTCCCTTAATTTATACATAGAGTTTACGATTTTAAAAGCCAGAAAAATATCAATAATTGATCCAGGGCCACAAAATCCACTACGCCGACCTAGCGCCTGTTGGATGTGCGTTCCCATTGAGGGTCCACATCGGAATTTTGAGCTTTTGAACGTGTCACCCTTTAGTAAAAGTTCTCAATCGATTGTAAATTTAACCACTAATTTGTAAAAGTCAGCACTCAAAAGTTACATTCAGTTAAAGGTGGACCCTCAGTCGTGACTGACTGGTATCCATATTTAATAATCTACCTAAAATTTACAACTGTTGTAAATGGCTACTCTTAGTAAAAGATTTGTAAAACTAATTTCATTAATTGTCACGCCTTCCTGCTAAGTCAATAAGAAAATGTAGCATCTAGAATGTGGTCCCTCAATTGATCGCGATAAATTCATATTAAGTAAGAACAACAGTAATAATTAAAATATAGTATTACTGACAGTTAGTAAAAGTACTAGAACCAATGTAAATTCAATCTCTAGTTTGTAAAAGAAGCTATTCAAAAGTTTCAATCGATTAAAGGTGGTCCCTCAATTGAAACGCTTGTCATAAAAATAAATCAATTTACGTAACATTTGGTTGAGAACTAGACAATTGCTATAGCCTATTCCTTAGTAAAAAAAATTAACTAACTATTGCTCCACCGAACAGTATAAACAAATGTACCGTTTTACTTAAAATACAAATCAAACTGCTGTGAAGAAATACTACGGTCGAGGTGACCACATATTAGGATTTTATGGGATAAGTAAATAAAAATAATTACTGTTTGTTGACATTATTCATGTATTATTTTTAGGTTTGACATATCTTACCTAATCAAATCACAATAAGAACATCAATCACAATGAAAAAGGTTGTTAAATGATGTTATAATAAAAAAAATACACTGCACTGACAATGTTACCCTGATCTTTTTAATAATAATAATAACATTCATACACTCACACCTATTATCTAGCCCAAAGTAAGCATCATTAAGAGCTTGTGGTATAGATACTAGATAACAGAGAAATAATGGTACAGACCACTCGGCCAGCCGGTCGTCTGATGGTCGATTTTTAATTCAGACATTACTACTAATTTGACAGTACGTATGTATAAAAATTAGTTCGTTTGGAGGACTTACGTCAAATTTCAAGCGTAAGTCGTCGTAACAGCGTATGCTCTCATTAAAGTAGTAGTGACATCTGTAATGGCCGATGTCACCGGCCAAATGCCAAATTTACATCAACGACATTGGATGTCGGAAGTTGCAAAATTTGACGATCAAGTCGGACGAACAAGATCAAACAAATTTTTTACAAATTAGTTGGGGCTATTGAATTTATTCCCGCAGCTAGCGCCGGTGACATCAATTACAGATGTCACTACTTCTTTAATGAGAGCATACGCTGTTGCGACGACTTACGCTTGACTTACGAATCATTTTTTAAACATACGCCAAGCTACCTTAGCGTATACTTTAAGTTAATATTGTTACTAACATAACTAATAAAATGTAATTAATGTAAATGCAATATGGATGTTAATCTGAAATAAATGAATTATTATTATTATTATTATAGTATGTTTAAAAAATGATTCGTTTGGAGGACTCTCGTCAAATTAATAATTTAAACATTACTACTAATTGACAGTAGTGTCAAATTAGTAGTAATGTTTTTTTTAACCAATATAAAACCGACTTCAAAACACTTAAAAGGAAAAAATAATTAAAATTCAGTAGCTAGGTACTTACCTCCTAAAATGTATTTTCTGGAGTTGGTGCTTCACTGTCTATTGTCTCTGGAAACAGCTTAGCATGCTTAGCAAGTGATTTCCTAAGGTCAAAGCAAGATGGATGACCATCAGCACTATCGACTTGTCTGTCTCTCAGTCTTTGGTTGAAATATATAGTGAAAGAATTATCTTCTAACTCCTAATCGTTAATGAGTTGTACCTTCAATCATCAGCTCATTAATATGAGATGATGACTAACAAAACCAAATACTTGAATAGCTTTGGAAAAACAGTAAAACATGTCATACGTGCCTATGAATTTGAGGTTCGCCTCGATTTCCTTGGGATCCCATCATTAGATCAGGGCTTAGTGACAATGGGACCACCTCTGGAGTATATTATATCGAATAAAAAAATAATTTTGAAAATCGGTTCACAATTGACGGAGAAATCGGTACAAAAAATACAAAAAAAAAATACATACCTACATTGGAAAATATAACCTCCTTATTTTTGAAGGCGGTTAAAAAGATCAGGGTGATATTGTCAGTGCAGTGTAATTTTTTTATTAAAACATCATTTAACAACGTTTTTCATTGTGATTGATGTTCTTATTGTGATTTGATTAGGTAAGATATGTCAAACTTAAAAATAATACATGAATAATGTAAACAAACAGTAATTATTTTTATTTACTTATCCCATAAAATCCTAATATGTGGTCACCTCGACCGTAGTATTTCTTCACAGCAGTTTGATTTGTATTTTAAGTAAAACGGTACATTTGTTTATACTGTTCGGTAGAGCAATAGTTAGTTAATTTTTTTACTAACGAATAGGCTATAGCAATTGTCTAGTTCTCAACCAAATGTTACGTAAATTGATTTATTTTTATGACAAGCGTTTCAATTGAGGGACCACCTTTAATCGATTGAAACTTTTGAATAGCTTCTTTTACAAACTAGAGATTGAATTTACATTGGTTCTAGTACTTTTACTAACTGTCAGTAATACCTATATTTTAATTATTACTGTTGTTCTCACTTAATATGAATTTATCGCGATCAATTGAGGGACCACCTTCTAGATGCTACATTTTCTTATTGACTTAGCAGGAAGGAGTGACAATTAATGAAATTAGTTTTACAAATCTTTTACTAAGAGTAGCCATTTACAACAGTTGTAAATTTTAGGTAGATTATTAAATATGGATACCGGTCAGTCACGACTGAGGGTCCACCTTTATCTGAATGTAACTTTTGAGTGCTGACTTTTACAAATTAGTGGTTAAATTTACAATCGTTTGAGAACTTTTACTAAAGGGTGACACATTCAAAAGCTCAAAATTCCGATGTGGACCCTCAATGGGAACGCACATGCCTGTTGGTGCATGTAGAAATTGGCTCTTTTGTTCCCTTGTATTCCTTTAATCACCTCTCTTACTACACTAAAGTAAAGAAATGAGGTGACTGTAATATCTTATAATAGTTACATTGAAACTTATGTAATTGTATTAATAGGTTTAATTCCAATTCTCTCTTATTTAATTACCAACAAAATGTCAATGTCAACGGGCCCAGTCAAAGAGTAATGTAAGTATACGGGAAAAGAGCGCCCACTCGCGGCAATTTTTTGTAACATAAATTGGAAACGCCATCAGCGCCTCTGGAAAATAGTGCGAGAACTACTACTATATATACGTAGCTATAGATAGGTTTGTATCTAAAGATTTGAAATCTAAATGGCGCGTATTTCCCAGATTCGAGTTATTTTATTTCATTGAGACTTTACTTTAATTTATGGATAGCTTTTTCAACATTAAAACAAACATTATATCAATGAAATAAAATAACTCGTATCTGGGAAATACGCTTCATTAAATTAATTTATTATATTTATGTCAAAATAAATAAATAAAACAGCACATAATCTTTGACTTATTTTTATATTGCAAACAATATTTTTGGGCCGCAATTTTCATTTTATCGTCTCTAACGTATACAATTTTCCGTTTTAATATTCTATTCACTGCTCTGGATTTTTTCATCCAAAAATACAAAAGAAAGGCATTGTAGCAATTTTGTAATCCACAGTCCACAACACATTCAGAGTCCAAAATACACAAAGCGTCTTTATCGCAACATAGCGTCTCCTAACGCAAGTAAATACACCAAGTTTTCAAGTTTATAGTCGGTTGACTTGTCACAACTTTCGCAGAAAATAATGGCTTCGATGTAGTGATATGGAAACCTAAACGGAGAAGTACTCTCAACTCAACATTTGTTAGCACAGAAATATATCAAAACCACTAGAACACACACGTAATTAGATAACTGAAAACAACGTAAGGGCAAGTGCAAGTTTCGGCAGCCATTACGTGAGTGAATGATGCAGTTATAATACGGGTACTACCAGGGCTGCCAAGGGTTAAAATATTATTCCTTGCTGCTAAAAGTCATAAATAAAATAAAAATAATATACTTATCAACCTTTTACTAAAGGAAATATCAATTTATTGCTATTATTTTGTTTTTAATACAATAATATTGTTTGCTTTCAACCTAGTAGCGGCAGTAGCGACATCTTACGAGACACTTTGAAGACTTCATTCAAAAAGGTCGCCGCTAAGCTTCATAGATGGCGCTACTTTCTTTGCCAAAAGCATTGTTCTAAGAGTGCCACAAAACCGCGGCCTGTCATTCATATACACGGCCTACGTTCAGAAACTACAACTGTGGCTGTATTGTATCGTATTTTAATATTGGTACTATGTTGCAAAGAGTAATGTACTCAGAACGTAGACAGTCAGAACAATAACTTTGATTGACGCTCTGTGGATTGACGTGACTTTGACTATCACAGTGGCAACGCGTTTACCCTTACATTACTCTTTGCGTTTACCTCACATCACAGAAGTACACATGTGAAATAATCTCTATAATCTGTGAATATATCATGTAATGGACAACAACTGTCATGATTTTATATTTAAACCAGATTTATTAATTAAGATGGCACTACTTTATTTCCCTTATTTTTTATTTCAAGACTAAAGGTCTGTGCAAAGCAATAAAATGTCTGTAGGTCTGTGTTTAGTACCTACTACTAACTTTTAAAACATCTTTGCCTACCTACTACCCACACTACTACCTACGTAGGTAGTTATTAACTATTTATATGTAGTAAGTAGGTTAGTAAAGACAGATTACTTTATAAGAGGTATTTCATGAAGTTGAATGAATAATTGTGAAAATGTGCGGTAGAAGTTGTTTGTAAGTACCGACTTAATTAATATAATGATTAATTTTCTTTAATTTTAATATTATACTTTTCTGAAAGATATTTATAAAAATGTTTACGCTTGAAAAAGATATGTCCTTTAGCGGATGCGAACCCGCGACCTTTCTCAAAGCTGGATGACTGCTCTTATTAACCATTGACGAATTACTATGGGAAGGACTTGGGAGAACTTTCAATAATATATTTCAACAACCGCGGTTATTATTCTAAGGCTGCGGCAAACGCCGATCGGCGTATTTCTATTTTACATCCAGATACGGCATACGCGGATCAGCATAAAACGTATAAAAATCATAACTTTGCCAAATAAAATCGTAAAAATTAATTGTTTCACTATGTGTATGTCATTTGACCGTACAGCAGTGCTGTTGTACTGTCAAACGGCTATGATCGCTGAACTGTGATCTGAACTATTAAAAATGAACAAACCGATTCTAACAAGACTTTACTACATGCTTAAGCAATTCAGGCTAGTTTAAAAAGTTATCAGAGGTTTCTATGATAAGCCGTTCGGCGTAAACGCTCTGATGTACAGACGACAGCACATCAAGTGCAACACTTTATCTACAAAATTTGCCTCTATTACGATCGCAGTAAAGGCGGTCTCAAGACTTGCTTGATGTGCTGTCGACTGTAGCTAAAGTAGTTTTATTTTAACTTAAGTAATAAAATATTGAGTACTGATTCAGATGTTGAAATATTTCGTCATAGCTTAATATGAGTTAAAAAAAAATAAACAAAACTGATCAAATCCACGATAACTCATTGGTTATAGTAGTCACCCGGACAGGTAAAAGGTCAGAAGTTCGCATCCCAACACAGGAAATATCTTTTCATGTCATATCAAGTACTGTGTTCATGCAACACCAAACAAGTACAGTTCAGTATAGAACAATGCCTACAGTTGTCATATCAAGTACCTAATAAGTTCATGTGCTGTAGTATAGTTGCAACTTACAAGGACAATATGGGTGTGACAAGGTGTGTGTTAATCTACTTCTGAGCTTGACTGTACCTGGTCATTCCTTCCAATACCATTTTATTTTTCTATGAAACTACATAAATTGAATATTTTTTAGGACTTTATCTAAAACACAACTCCAGTGTGCATGTAGTTACAAATCTACAGAACAAAACAAATATGTCAAACCAGAGTGGTTGCCAGAGCATAATGATGGTAAAGATTATATACCATCTTATAATATTGCTCCTACAGATGTGACCCCAGTCTTGGTTTCAGCTACCAAATATAGAAATGTTGCAAAATCTTCAAGAGTACTGAAACCTATGATGTGGGGTATCATACCACAGTGGCACAAGGTAAGATATTTTAGATAGTTTAGATTAACCATACAAAGCCATTCAGTTCTGCTCTGCAGTCTGAGAATGCTGCAAGCATCCATTATACTTGCTGGCAATTGTGAAGCATTTTCTGCTAACTTATTTAACAACTCTCTGGAAGTTTATATTAGTAACATTTCATAAAGAATGCCAAATATTTAAATAGTTAATAATATACATATAAATGCCCTAAAGGTCCCACTTTATCAAAATTTGTATACTGTTGAATTACTGAGCTCAGTCATTAATCACTCACCTGACCGACCACAGTTCTGGTGTCGTCACCAAAAAAACTAGGTACCATCATTCATATCTGATTACGAGATCCACTGCTGAACAAAGACCGGTAGGAACCGACAAGGATCATCTACGATTACGACGGAACGATTCTCCGCAGTCAGCATCCGACGCGCGACCCTGACCTGGTCGTCTACCGATCTAGTGGGAGGCCGTCCTACTTTACGCTTTTCCGTGGTGCCTATACTAGCACTTTCACTCCCCAACGGCGGTCCGTCCTGCGGGCTATGTGCCTTGCCCACTGCCAATTTAACTGGCTAATCCTATGAGCAATGTTAGTGACTTTGGTTCTCTTATGGATGTCATTATTTTTTGATTCTATCTCGTAGGGAAACATCTAAACATATCCCGCAATGAATATCCCGACCTCGGGGTCGGAACTGTCGACCCTTTTTAGAGATATAAGGCTTGAAACTGCGTTAAGTGGACTTCGGCGCGGCTTCATACTAAAGGTCTCCGTCACGGGGACGCCCGGGCGTCCGTCACGCCTGTACTTTGCAGACCGTTCTAATTGTCCTAGCGACACTGCGAAATCCGTTCTCCGCGACGCGTACCCGAGACGGAGGCCGTCGCGTTCTCACGGAACCCGCATACGTGTCCACGCGTCGGGTGCCCGGTGCCCGCTCAACGCAGTTACGAGCCTAAGAAACACCAAAATTTTTTGTACCCACTATTTTAATATACTTTATTATGAAATTGTTATGTTCTCATGGTAAGTGAATTTATAAATTCTTAGTGAGAATAAAGATCTTAAACCTCAAATTTTGAAATCGTAAATGAAAAACTGAAACAATCATGATTAGTTACGAATGATTGTATCACACACACACCACCAGCCAATTATATTGAGTTGTTTTTTTCAGAATGATTATAAAACCCATAATATGAGTACAAATAACTGTCGTATAGAGAATGTTTGCAATTCTAAACTGTACAGCCCTATATTGAGAAATGGAGGTAGATGTGTGATTATTTTTGAGGGATTTTATGAGTGGCAAACGACAAATAAAACATCTAAAGTGAAGCAACCATACTATATATGTGCTCAACAAGAACACGATGTGAAGGTAACATTACGAAATCGATTCTGCTTCGACAACTTTTGGGAACCACTGTGCTAGACAGAAATAATATTTCCTTCGTCTAACTGCATATTCAGGCCAAATGACTATATAATTTAAGTACTTATAACGTTTTTTATATATACCAGCATGAGAGGATTCTTTTTAATTTCGTTTTTTCCTTCTTTAATCTTCATTTCCTTTTAAGATGGATAATCCTCAAACTTGGAATAATACATATGATGAAGAAAATGGATGGAGAGGCATAAATCTTCTATATTTAGCAGGTCTTTACGATGTTTGGCAAAATGACGGGAAGATTATATATTCATACACTGTTATTACAATGGAATCTAACAGTACACTTAATTGGCTTCATCACAGAATGCCTGCTATCTTGAACAGCGAAGTGTTGATTGAGGTTTAATTTTCATACAAATTCAGATTATAGTTTTTCATTTTCTTAATGGGAACTTTAAAATATATAAATACTTTCAATATTATTCCAGGCATGGTTAGATATTGATAATGTTTCTGCAGACAAAGCCATTTCCCTCTTAAAACCTGTCAGTGTTTTATCATGGTATCAAGTTTCAACGCTTGTCAACAACTCCAGGAACAAATCAAGTGACTGTAATAAGAAAGTGGATCAAAAAGACAAGAACGTACAAAGAACATTAAATTCCTGGTTCATTAAGCCGAATAAAAGAAGTACTGATGAAGTAGATAATACTGTGACTAAAAAATTAAAAATGGATACTCGATAGGTACTTATAAATCCTTTAATGCATGAAATTAAAATTGTAACAGTTTCCAAACAAAAAAGTTTTAATTTCTTTCTTTTAATCTTATACAGTCAATATGCACAATAGCCCGATGTGTTACAAAGATGATTAATTTTTTAAACAAAAAGTAAGTCTTCTACTGTGAGCAGAGCAGGCTTCAACAGACGCTGTTCACACTAGTCTCTATACCGATAGATTCTCTACCTCTATTAAGTGTAAACTGCAAATCAAACAGTCCGCTTCGATCACAGTTGTAAATCTACTTTAGTAATACTTTATATAAAATAACATCATCAAAGTAGATAGTTATTTCGTTAACAAAAAACACTTATACATATAATCACAATATGCTGTAGAACTTACTATAAGTTTTCTATTTTAAATTGTTTGAAATCTGCTTCACAGCGTATTGTCTTATGGTTTTGCAAGAAATCCGATACAAAGCTATGCACCTCATACTCGTCTGAAAAAAAAACACTTTTATATATAAAGGAGAATACCGCGTAATGGAACTCGATGGCGACAAGATGAAATACTCAAAAATAGCCGTAATTTTACAATTTACGTTACCTACTAGGACATAAAGCATAATTTTCTCAAGGTACTCGCTTGCGGTCTCCCGCTCAGTTATGCTACAGCATCACAGACTCCCTACATCGCGGAGAATCCCTGTTTTTACAGATGAATGCGCTTTGCGGTTCATGTTAGTGAACGACATGCACCGCGAATTGGCAACTGTATGGTGCATGGGGAGGAAAATGGTAATACAACGGCACGTCCAGCCCCTTAGGCGGTAGTAATCCTCTATGCGACTAATCGCAAAGCAGAGAATGAGAAAGATAAATATATTAAGTACACACATACCACTGGGCACCGTTGTCCCGCCTGGGGACCGGCGGCCGAGCGACCGCCAACTATTTGTATAATTTTAAGTATGACTTATGATGTCACATTGCCATATTTAATTCAATTATGACATACCCATGTCACTGAATGTCAATTCACACGTCAAGAATGTCATAATTGAATGCTGCATCGCGATTTAGTGACTTTCTGATTTTTGTCGCCCTATCAAAAATGCGTGTTTTAGCGACCTCATCGCGTATTTGCGACTAACTGCGGACGATCGAAGCTTCACTTTTTCTTTATCAATGAAACGCGAAGCAGCGAAAGTGCAACTTCATCAGAATTTAAGTAATGAATCTTAGATAATATCTAGTGAAACACTGAGCCATGCTCTGTATGCGTGCGCGGTAGCGTACGGTCGCTGTATGAAGCAACTTAGCCACGATCCGTGCTGTGTGGAGCTCAATTGCCGATACTAAAAGCAGAATTTGCGCTAAAGGACCTAAACCTTTATTAATAATAGTTCATAATCTGTCAAGCGGCGTTGTCCCTCCGGAGGGCTATGACAATTGAAAAATCAATTGTGTCTGGAATCTGATGCTTAACCGCTTAGTATATACTAATGAATACGAAGTGTGTACACTAGTATCTACTTAAGTACCAAGCGTCATGTTTTATGGGTCTACCTTAAATAAAAAAACTTAAAAAGCATCAGATATACAAACAAAAGTTTAATGTAACAAGCCCAACTTACGTGGATATCGACTGCATTGGTATATAAGTCTTATTAAATGTTTGGCCAAAGCTTTGAAAAGTGCTTTGCCTTGTATACGCCCTTTAATGTAAAAAGGTGTTAATAGCTTAACAACCCAAGGGGCAATTCGCTCTTTGCAGCTTGTAATAAATTCAGGAGTTTCCTCTAAAGGTGACATCACACCCTCTTCATCACTGTCATCGCCAAATAAGTATACCAATGTTTGTTTGATCTGAAATTAAAGGAAGGTTTTAGGAATGTGATTTAAATGTAGGTACGCGCTTATCGCTTACTTACTGTGATAAGAAAATCATCAACAGCAGCTTCTATTCGAGGCACGCACGGCTCATCTATTTTTTTATACAAAGCACGTCAAATGACTTAATACCACCAGATGTGAATCGGTAAGAAGAGTCCATATGCGAAGACAGCTAGTGCAGCTGAAACACTCTTCTCTACCTGTCGCCACCTTGCCGGGCCAAGAGTACATGTGCCGAAATCCAAGTTTTGGAATTACGACAAAGAAGTAAGTAAATTCCTTTCTTCGTACGTGATGTGTAGACGTGAACGAATGAATTGAATGACTCTGAACGCGAGGAAGGGGGAAGGTGAGATATAGACAAAAAGCTCGATAGAAGGCGCTTAGCGACGTAATGCGCTCAAGGTTGTTCATGTACATCGCCAATGATAAGAAAAACACGACGCTGCAATCAGTCCAGTCAGTGGATCGAGGGGGTATATGGCAGAGCTGTCTTACTATGAGCGCTGCAGTAGATTATATTACCCCCACCTAGTACTTCGCACCCAGCGAATTTGGTATAATTCTAATTGGATATAGTTAGTGCTATTTAATGAAAAGTTGACAATGTGCGGCTATGCGTAGGTACTCACTGACGCGCGCGTACTCTATGTCGCGCTCGGTGCGTTTGTATGAAGATAATTTACTTTATCCTTTTACTTTATTGTACTTTAGTGGCCCGCGTTTTTGTCAAATTGCGGTATTCGAAATTTAATTACCTGTGGAAATGCGATTTTGCAGCGCATTGGGTTTTAAATAATAATACATACAACACTACGAACACATGACGATATTGTTAAGAAACGAATTGAGCGAGTGCGGCGTGGAGAATCATTATAGTCGTCTGCCTTTGACCCATAAAATAAATATATCGTAGAAATGCCACTCAGCGATGGTAGTACTCAATGACTGTTATAATAATCAATATTCATGAAATTAAAATCAAGAAGTATTATAGCTTTGGTAAATAAATAAATATTGAATTATAAAAACTGCAATCACAGAGTTATGTTGGGATTGGAAGTCACATAAGTCAAAAGATTTTGCGCACTAAAAGCAAACAGCATAATTTAAAATATTGCCACAGCGGCATGACACTTCAAAATTGAGAAAACTGTGATAGAATTTTTATTGCAATAATGATTATAACTAAAAGATTTTGGAACAATACTCACCCTTGCCAGTTTTTTCCTATTACAATCACCAATTTTATCCAAAAGTTCAAATAATCTCGACTTTAGAAAATATTCTTCACATAACCACTTGCTTGAAAAACGCTTTTTAATGTTGTTTTTTTGAATTTCAACTTTTTCTTGTGATATATTACTGTCATTGTTCACAAGTAATCCGGCCAAAGATGCCAGCCTTTCATCAAGAGATTTAATCTGAGCTGCATGATTTTCAATTACAGAATCCTTAATAATAGTTGGTTGAGTTTCACTGTGAACTGTTTTAGTTTTATCCTCTTGTAAGTCAATACCATCACAAAAAGCGCCCTCAAATAAGTCATCCTCTTGTGAATCACCTTGAAACAACTTTTCGAGCTGCAGCATCAATTCATCTGAATATTTGGATTCTATAACCATTGGTTCATTTGAATTTGATATTTTATCTTGGGTAAGTTGTAAAGAATCATTTGAATTTGATATTTTGTCCTGACAAAGTTGTAATGAATCTATTTTCACATTGCTATCCGTACCTATTTGTGGGCTATCAATATCTATGGTAACAATGGGTAAGCTGTAATGCAGTTTATCATTATTTATACTTTGCCCCATATTTTCTGAGGCCTTAGCTGTTGTTTTACGTCGTTTTTTACGTTGACTACAAGCGCATTGACAATTACAGTCATTATTAGAAACAGGAAAAGTTGTTTGTACCTTTTTCTCATTTTCAGGTGGCTTTGTAAGGCATTTTTGGAGACTTTTATAAAGTTTGCCATGCTTAGTGTCATTCTTTAATTCTTTGATCTGTAATTAGTTAACAAAATAAAATAAATTAAATATTTCGATTCTATCATCCATCACCTAATTATTTGATGCTGCATGCATATACATATGTACAGTCATGAGCAATATCATGTATCCCTTTTCACTGTTCGTGACCCTTATTCCATTTACAATAAGAGTCGTTATTGCTCGTGTGACTGTATTTATTATCAAAAGAGTAACGAAAAGAAAAGTAGAATTTTTACTTATACTTAACAGGTATTTTTATTCAACATTGGGCCTGATTCTGAAAACACACTAAATTTGTACACGTACAAATATACAAAAGTACATGTGTAAAAGTACCTACAGTATATCTCTTTCTCACAATATGTAAATGAAAAAGATAGCAAGAATTGGGTTGAGCTGTAAATTAAATTTAGATATATTTTAAAGAACCATAGACAATTTCAGACCCGGACGCAAGAAGAGAGGTGTTATAAGTTTCACGTGTCTGTCTGTGTATCCGTCTGTGGCATAGTAGCTCCCAAAAGAATGGAGCGATTTTGATTCGGTTTCTTTTGTCTGAAAGCTTACGTGATCTGGATGGTTCTTAGCTATATTTTATAATAAAATTTTGAACATAAATTTAGATTAAGCGTGTGTTCTACAGAATTATGGCCAATGTGTTATTACTTGTACAAAGGTAAATACATACAATGTAACATTATCAACTACACCAAATCGTAATAATTTAAATATAAAAGTTGACTTGTGTGCGCTTACCACGTCTAAAATATTCTTCCTGTATAGTTGAATAACCATACAAGTTTGAGCAGCATTTGTTTCTATGATTTTAGCACATCTCCAAATGGCACTTGGCATATATATATTTTTGTTGAGAAGTTTTTGATTGCTTTCGTAATTGACAGAAAGTAGTTTTATTATATATTCCATATAATGTTTACGAACCTGAAAAGAATACATATCAACATTAAAATTGAACATATAGGGCAAAACTCCTACTTGTGAACACTTGGTCTGACTGCTTAGTCCTACCAATCGGACGAAGTGAACTTTTTTTTTACTTTTGGTCCGACTAAGAAATCGGACTATGAGGTATACCGTTATTTTAAAGCATATGGTCCTTTTAGTTACTGCAATTTCTATTTCAAATATCTAGGGTATTTTTTGACCACAAACAATTCTGTTTTCACTATTAGCAGTATACTAATAGTGAATACTGAGCAGTAAAATCACACTGTCAGTCCTCAATAGGTAGGTCATCAAACCAATTAGAAAGAAAAGTTCTCGTCGTATAATAATTGATCGGTCTGATCAATTATACGACGAGAACTTTATTATTATTCTAAACAAACGATATAGCTAGTCCATGTGAAAAGTAGACACTTACTATGGCCTTCTGTACAAGTTCGCAATCACACATCGAGCTTTGTTAGGTGTTTCTCTGCGAGATAGAATTAGTAATGAGACTCCTGAGTCGAACCAAAAGTAAAAAATAATTCCTTGTCGTCCTATCGATAGGACCATATATAAAATTGAACAAATAGGACAAAACTCCTACGAGTGAACACTTGGTCTGACTGCTTAGTCCTACCAATCGGACGACGTGAACTTTTTTCTTACTTTTGGTCCGACTAAGAAATCGGACTATGAGGTATACCGTTATTTTAAAGCATATGGTCCTTTTAGTTACTGCAATTTCTATTTCAAATATCTAGGGTATTTTTTGACCACAATCAATTCTGGTTTCACTATTAGCAGTATACTAATAGTGAATACTGAGCAGTGAAATCACACTGTCAGTCCTCAATAGGTAGGTCATCAAACCAATTAGAAAGAAAAGTTCGATCAGACCGATCAATTATTATACGACGAGAACTTTATTATTATTCTAAACAAACGATATAGGTAGTCCCTGTGAAAAGTGGACACTTACTAAGGCCTTCTGTAAAAGTCCACAATCACACATCGAGCTTTGTTAGGTGTTTCTCTGCGAGATAGAAACAGTAATGAGACTCCTGAGTCGAACCAAAAGTAAAAAATAATTCCTTGTCCTATCGATAGGACCATATAGGAGTGCAATAAAGAGTTTACTAATAATAATTTTGCATAGTGGCGCTACTGTAGCGTGGATAATTATTACCAGTATTTTGTTTCCTAGTTCTTAAGAGTGACAGTTTTTTTTATTGTATCTGTGCAGACGCTTCTCTTGACGCCAAGATCCGAGCGAAGTAAGACACCCTAATTAAATTTAAGTTGAATTTATTATATAACGTTTGATTGATGATTGCAATCTGAAGCTAAAGTAAACGTCGTTGATAAAAGTGAAGCTGCATTATTATTGCTAAAGCGCCCCACAATCCAGACACAGGCCACCGATTCGAGCCTACAAACCTCGCTACACTTTATGGTTTCAATGTGCCTCTTCTCTTACCATTCGGTAATCGCTCCCCGTATTAAACGAATGGATCACTGAGACATCATTGAATATCCGAGTCTTGTCAAAATTATGAAGTCAGTCTCATTTTTTGTTGCACTATACGGACTTTTCCAGGTTCATTTTCGAAGCAGACGTTTTCTGAAGAAGGAGTTCATCATGAAGAGTCCCTCCCTCTTCATATCATCGACTAGCATTTGACCACGGCTGTTCCGGATTCCAGCTCCAAATTGCCCCACTTTCAACTCACCATCGCCACGTTTGCCCAGCCTTGCATTGAAGTCTCCCATGAAAACAGTGTAGTGAGTCTTAGAAATATGTATAGCCTAAGAGATATCCTCGTATATGACCTCAACTTCCTTGTCGGGGCAAGTCGAGGTCGGAACGTATACCTGTATGATTGGCCGGGCATTTGGGGGCTTGGGTTTATAAGATTCCTACGTGGGGGTTTTGGGAAGTCTCCCAGGGGGCCCAGTGCGGGTTGGTGGGGAGCGCTCGAGCCTCGTGTGTTAAACGGCAGGGTACACTACGTGCAGGTGAGGTTGACTTGTGTCCCGGAGATGTTGTTCGGAAACCCTTACAGCCAAAGAACAAGCGGCTGACCAAATATGATCATGCAGTGAAAAAGGTAGAATTATTTCATGTTAACCCCTTATGTTAACTACTCCTATGTAAGTACCTATCGCTCACTATACTCTGAACAAAAAAGAGCAAGAATATCAAATACAAGACAGCAAAAGAGAAATACGGAATATGAAGAAGACATGGTCCCAGATATACTAGTAGCAGAAGTTGAGAAGCTCCAGGCCCAGACAAAATATCTAACGAGGTTTTACGTGGTACAGGTGAACAAATCAACCCGATACTGACCAGACTCTTTAAAGAAATCCTGAACACTGATAAAGTTCCCAGCCAGTGGGGAAACTCACATATAATATTACTGCATAGGAAACTACAGGCCCATATCGCTAATTTCAAACATATACAAGATTTTCGCAAAAGTTATACTGAAAATAATATCCAAACATCTCGACGAGAACTAACCAAAGGAACAAGCGGGATTTAGGAAAAATTATAGCACAATTGACCACATACACACCATCAAGCTGATCATGCAATATAAAGAGTACAACAAAACCATCTATGTAGCTTTTATAGACTATTCTAAGGCATTTGATAGCCTTAACTATGATCATATCGGGCTCAGTTTGTTGGAACAAAATATGTATACATAAATGTCATCAGAAGCATCTACAAAGAAGGCAAAGCTAGCATCAAACTGGAGTCATTAGAAGACACCTTGTATGGTAAACCACACACTCGGGATGCTAACGCTAACGCTAAGGGACGCTGAAGGGGGGTGACTCCGAAGAGCGCTAAATAACCGAACCCGATGAGTGACGATTTTACACTGATTTATTGTTTCCACCAATATTGCTCAATAATTAAAGTACAGCGCGCAACGTCACGCAAGACATGCTAAATTAATCTAGGTCACATTAAAATGATGTAAAAATTATGTGCGGTTAGCCCGTACATTTAGCTCCGTACATTAGCTCCGAAATTACATAAAGGACACTTACACGTAGATGTAATTGCAGCTTGATATCCTCTAATAGGTCGGCCATAGTTGTAGTTTTGTTTCTGGCTATAAGGATGTTTTGGAGGATAATACGCTGAGACTGGCTTCGACTGAACTATACTATCTTTCTCTCGCTTGTGAATAGGCTCGAGAGCAATAAATTTGCTCTCAAGAAATCCTAATAATTCTTCTAATGAGGCTAAATCCCTTGGAGACTTACGTGTGCCTGTGTGAATGTAGCCTTACAACACACAAGCTCCACAATAATAAATGAAATATTAATAAATAATAGCTCCATCACTCGTGCCGTAAAGGTAGTGGCATGGGTGTCTCGTTTCACTGCAGCGCTACGTCACAGAGCAATCGAACATGATACCTACCTATCAGCGGCGGAAATAAATAAAGCGAAACAATTAATTATAAAACATATTCAAGCGAATGATTTTGATAGCGATATAGACTCTATAAAAAACAAGGGTCATGTTCGGTCAAACAGCAAAATAGCGAGTTTGAGTCCATACTTAGATGATGCCTTGGAGACTTACGTGCTTCCTTGTAGGCGCTATAAGTATCGCTATCTAGCTTTTTAGTCAGCAGATGCACCAGAATCGGGTCCCAAGTGTTGGTATCCACGCCAAGGTTGTGGATAGCATGGATGCATTCGGTGGTGGTGTCATACAGCCGTTTAATCTCATTTGCTGTCTGTTTGCTGATGCTGGGCTGATTTAGGAAAATCTCAATATGCGTAGTAAATAGTACTTGGGGATTATTATAGCGATGAGTTAGAATTTCCCATGCTACGTCATAATTATCCGCTGAAATATTTAAATGCTGAATTAAACGCTCGGCTTCTCCTTTAACTCTACCTTTTAGGTGTTGCATCTTTTGCGCTTTAGATAAATAATTATTATTGTGAATAGACTCGGTAAATAAGTCAAAGAAGGTCGGCCAATGTGTATATTTACCTGTGAAAATAGGTATTTCCAGTAAAGGAGTAGCATGCTGAATATGAGAAGTGGCGCATAGCTTTTGATACAATGCCTTTTTAGTTCGCTTAAATAGTATCTCCTGTCTAATAAATTCATCTTGGTAAATTTCATCTGCACCTTCTAAAATGTTGTCTATATCTAAATGTAGCTTATCGATATCGTTCCATCGTGACTGGATGCTGCGTAGCTCATCTTCGAGCTCCCATTTCTCTGATATTTCGCTTACCTCTATGCTAGTGATTAAGCGTCTAAACGCTCGGAAATTAGTTCTTTGAAGGGACAAATATCCATCGATTTTGCTCTTAGAATCTCTTTCGCTTGTTTTCACGACCTCACCTATAGCAGTACCTGACCCTGACCCTACTGGCAAGTAATCGGAAATTTTCGCTCTAGTTTCAGTATAATAATTTTTCGTACGCTCATAAATAGATTCTAAAAAGTACCTTTGTGATTTAGTTTCTAGAGTTTCTAGCTGCTTATTATTGTTTTCGAACTCTCCCCATAGACTATCTAACGTATCTAACCGTATCTTAAGATATTCCAATGTTTTTCGATATGCTGGATCTTTACCGAAGTTGGTTCCAACGCGCTGGATTTCGCTGACAATCTCTCCTTGACGAGCAAATAATGCTTCGTACTCCATCGTTAGTAAGCAGTAAAATAAAAACGATCTTACTTGAACGCTGTTGCAAGGCGAGTCTCCCGACTCACGCAAAAATGGGTCGCTGACGCTGCTGCACGTTGACGCTGCTGTGATGTGTGAGTATTCCAACCCACAGGAACGCTGCTCTTGTCTTAGAAGATCGCTCACAAAGTTTGGGCACAAAGGTCACACGGAACTTACACGTGTACGTTACAGTGAAGTGTTATAGCCAAAGTTTTCGCTAGTTCGCTTTTCACAGGACTTCACTCGCGTAAGGTCCTGTTTCGCTCGAAGGACCAAAAGAATGTATGGTAAACCACACACTCGGGATGCTAACGCTAACGCTAAGGGACGCTGAAGGGGGGTGACTCCGAAGAGCGCTAAATAACCGAACCCGATGAGTGACGATTTTACACTGATTTATTGTTTCCACCAATATTGCTCAATAATTAAAGTACAGCGCGCAACGTCACGCAAGACATGCTAAATTAATCTAGGTCACATTAAAATGATGTAAAAATTATGTGCGGTTAGCCCGTACACACCTTTCCAATTAACAGGGGCGTCAGACAGGGCGACCCAGTTTCTTCAAAGTTATTCTCAGCCGTTTTGGAACAAATATTCCGGAAAATGGAGTGGGATCATTTTGGCCTAAATATTAACGGATCTCGTCTCAACCACCTCAGGTTCGTAGAAGACCTGGTCATTTTGAAAGAGGATCCTAAGTTACTGGAACTAATGATCCAAAACTTGGCAAATAAAAGTGGTGAAGTTGGATTGGAAATGACTTGAACTAAAACAAAGGTTATAACAAATATGGTGCAGAAATTAGAATATGTGAACGAGTATATGTACCTGGGACAAATAATATCTCGGAAATACCAGATGATGAAGAAAGTCGAAAAAAGAATAGCAAATGGTTGGAAGAAGTTTTGTTTAAAGGAGATAATGAAAAACAACGAATTTAGTAACAAAATAAAGAAAAAAGACCTTCGAAACGTGTAAAGAGTAGCAACAGACAGGGAGCAATGGAAGAAGTTGGAGGAGGCCTATGCCGAAAGGCACACTAAGTTCAGAGATTTTTTACAGCGAGTTAATAATCTAAGTTTAAAATTGTACTATTAACCTAGAAATACAGGCTATTTTTATTTTTATTTTATTTATTTTTATGTAAGTACGTATGGCACACTTATCCAATGGTCGCCTCAGAAGAAGAGGAAGTTCCTCTGGAAACCTATACTTGCCTTCAAAGAGCAAACTAGATAAATGAAACTGCTCTGGCCAGAGACGATTTTACTGACACCGCTCCTCCCTGTGTAGAACAGAAATTGTCGAAACCTTGTGTAACAACTGGCATATCTCAAAAATGATGTGTGTCTATTCGTTCTTTATCTATGTTTGTTATTGTCATGCCTTTATTGTCACATAATTGAATCAGCTCACATAGAGGAACTCATTGACTAGGTGTTATTTCAATAATGTGAAAGTTGATAAGAGAATCTATAACAAAGACACTTAAATATTAGACTTGTGTCGATCGATCATTTCCCGCGACCCGGGTTGATCACGACCTATTAGGTTGGTGATCGACTCACAATGATCCGATCAAATGATCGATCGTGAGTCTCAAGTGTTTTCGAGCCGCACAACACATGATTCGGTTCTCTATGCTCACGGGTCGTGGATCACGCACGTCACGGGTCGCAACGTGGGTCTCGGGTCTTTTGGGTACTGTGTACGATTCGTGTCGCGCGCGCGTTGTTATAGCGTTATATAATGAACACGTATTTTTTATTAAGTATTTGTTCGTTTTGTGTTATTAATTCAAATTCTTAATCACGATGATTAGATTTTATCACTGTGTAAATAGAAAATTTTGTCTTTCGAAACAAAGTGAGTGGTCGAGTTAAGCGCGTAAACATCGATCTCAGTGATCGAATCTTTTTGTGGCTCGCGACCCGATCACTCCTGAATGAATAGTGATCCAATCAAAGTGATTCGATCAATCACGATCGACTCAGGTCTATTAAATATACCAAAGCATGGGAATATTTGCCACTGTCTTTCAGGCAGAGACATATGCAATCATTCTATGTGCAATGGAAATTATGGAACAGAGGACTAAGAATCAAACTATATATATTCTTAGTGACAGCCAGTCAGCCATCAAGGCACTGAGCTCACCGCGCATTAGCTCAGACCTGGTTCTGAATGCCAAACAAGCCTTAAACAAGCTTGGTAGGTATAACAGGGTTAGACTGATCTGGGTGCCTGGTCATGTAAGAGTGATTGGCAATGAGAAGGCTAATGAACTGGCACGGAATGGCTCGGAAAACAAGTATGTGGGCCCTGAGCCCTTCATATCTCTGACAGTTTTATAATTTTGCCATTAAGAGGAAACACCAGGGCAGTTTTTCCATACAAACGTCGTATCCTATTTCCTCCCTGGGTAATGCAACTAGAGCAATATTTTTTTGTCCATGTCCCTATGTTTTCTTTTTTTCATAAATTCAATATAAAAAGAGATATTAATCTTCAAAAACCTAAAAATTTGGCTAGATTTTTCGCCGTCTTTAGACATCCAGCAAACTAATTTGATGAGATTATACAAAAAAAGGAAAACATAGGAACACAGACAAAACCTTTCTTTAATTTTTAATGAAAAAAATAATTAAATCGGTTCAGTTTTGGAGGAGGAAACAGACTACTAGATAACGTTGATTTTGTCTATTTTTCGTAGGTATTTTAGGTCCGAGCTGCAGTTGTCCCTATCGCGCTCTGCGGGGGAGAGGCTTGAGGTTTAGGAGGCGGACTAATACGTATACACTCTGTGACGTGACACGTAGTGAATAATTTTATCGATGTTCTAGTGTTGTTCATCGACGTTGATAATTAACAGTTAGTCTTATTTGGTATATTTTCCGTAAGTAGTTATAGATTACTGTACTGTCATTACTACCTAGCCACCTTATCATTTTTTATGCAACTAGATGACAAACAATCTGTCGGCCCACCTGGTGCTAAGTGGTTGCCGTCACCTATAGACACGGGCAATAAAAATGTAAAATCCCTTGGTATTGCAGGTGCGTATGCAGGTGTAGGTGTATTTTAGACAATTATTATTATTTTATATATTCGCGAGCACTAAAATAAGCACTGAAATAAAACCACTTTACCGGATATAACTCGCGTTTAATGTGATGTTACATTATTATTATACACCCGACGTTTCAATTACTTTACTTTACAGCTATCATGTTCACGGGAAAACTGAAGATGTCAGTTGTCTTTGATAAGTCTAAAAGCTAACTACCGTCAGTTAGTGTTATATTTTGAGTAGTCCCACGCAAACGAGTGTCAGTTTGTCAGACAGTGTGAGGATGGGCTTAGGGGCAATCCGGAATTACCGTGGTCAAATGCTAGCCGATTAAATGGAGAGAGAGGAACTCTTCGTAATGAACTCCTTCTTCAGGAAACGGCTGCATCGAAAGTGGACCTGGAAAAGTCCGGATGGTCCAACGAAAAATGAGATCGACTTTTTCATGTCGACTAAGACACGGATATTTAATGTTGTCTCAGTGATCACTTCGTTTAACACGAGAAGCGATCACCGAATGGTATGAGGCAAATTGAATCTCAATGAATCCGAAAGTTATCGACTGATGAAGCACTCTTCTTCAAAAAGAGTGACAGGACCCAATTGAAGAACTACAGATTCATCACGCTCCTGAGTCATGTTTACAAGCTGTTTAGAGGGTTATAACGAATCGTCTCGCACGCAGGGTTGACAACTTCCAGCCTCCCAAACAAGTGGGATTCCGAAAAGGCTCTAGTGCCATAGACATACGCTGCGGCAGGTTATACAGGAGACCGAAGAGTCCAACCTATCATTATGTTTAGCGTTTGTGGACTATGAAAAAGCCTTCGATTCTGTTGAGACCTGGGCCGTGCTTCAGTCACTCGAGAGGTGCCAATTTGACTATCGGTACATCCAAGTACTGCAGTCACTGTACGAAAACGCCACTATGTCAGTCCGCCTCTAGGATTAAAACTCGAAACCAATACGACTTCAGCGAGGTGTGAGACAGGGCGATGTCATTATGCCGAAACTGTTTACAGCCGAGTTGGAGGATGTGTTTAAGTTTTTGGACTGGAGAGGACTTGGCATCAACATAAACGGCGAGTACATGACTCACCTTCGTTTTGCTGATGATATCGTAGTCATGGCCAATACCCTGGAGGACTTGGGCACAATTCGTGATGACCTCTGTAGTCTCCCAACAAGAGGGTCTTAAAATGAACATGGATAAGACGAAAGTTATACTTATTACATTCCCATGTCGATATAACACTCGTGTGAAGATTGTAAGCTCTACCAGTGTAGATAGTTGTTGATGAACATGTTTACCTGGGACAAATAGTCCAACTTGGTAAGTCCAACTTCCAGCGTTTGGGAAGCTCAGATCCTGACTTGGTGACAAAGAGACCACCTCAGTTATATACTTTATCATATAAAATAAGAATTTTGAAAATCGGTTTTTAATTGACAGAGAAATCGCTGAAAAATACATACAGTAGAACATAGAACTTCCTCCTTCTTGAAGTCGGTTAAAAACAGAGAAGCAAAGAAACAGGTCCCGTAAACAATAGCCACGGTAATAAAAATGTGAGCAGATTCCCCATACAAACAATCCGCAAACCCTGATATCAACTTGCCGACTGCAATGCAAACTGCGGCCTTTGAGTGCGAGCGTAGCAGCCGCATCGCAATAGGACATTTTTATATGAGTAGTATGCGCGGCGGGAAAGAGCCACGCACTCACGCACACATTGACAGTCCCACACTCGCACCCATAGCTCGGGTGTTTGGGCACAGCGCGACAGCAATAGATTTTATAACTACCTATTTTTCAATTCTCTTGCCCATGGTGTTTTCTCTTAAAGAGAAATTTAAGAATAGGCATAGAACTGAATGGCAAAAGGTACCACAATGAAGACACTCCAAGTCCTTTAGGGGGGGAGGGCAGGGGAATGGAGTAAATATATCTGTACAAATCGTAGAACACAGGCTTGCTTACTCACTGGAGCACTCACAGGACATTTTGCCACCAACTACATGTTACACAAAGCATATTGATGTCAGGTACCATTATGTGAGAGAAGCGCCAGCGAATAGTGTGGTAGAGCCTTCAGCTCATTTGAATACTGACTGAATGGTTGCAGATGTTCTCACCAAGAACAAAAAGTTTGAATGGTGCATGAAGGGTTTGGGTGTAACTCAGATTTATGGAAGATGTAATTAAGGAATGTTAGAGGTGATACTGGCCACATATGATGTCATAGACTTCTAATCTACAGCTTTTAACCCGTCAAGCATGAGATTCCACACACAATTGATTTTTCTATTGTCATCGCCCACCGGTGGTATATTGCCGCTTTACAGATTAACTGAATGATGTTTCAATATTTAAAATCTTTTGATGTGTTGTCAATAATGTAGGTCATCATCATCATCATCACCAGCCTATATACGTCCCAATGCTGGGCACAGGCCTTCCTGCATGGAAGAAACACATGAGGAGTTTGGGCCATAACACCACCACGCTGGCCCAATGCGGGTTGGTGGGTGTAATAATGTAGGTACTTAATTTATTTTGAACAATAAATATGTTTTGATACAATATGAGATGATTTCAACAAAGTGGCATAATGAATTACATAGTAGCTGTGCTAAAGAGTACCTACTTGATGTAACTTTGATAGATAGTATTGATAGGTACTTGAAAGCAATTGTCAGTGTGCAGTTCCAGTTCCAGTATTGAAATTGAGATATCTTTTAACAGAGCTCGGTGGCGCGAGGAGCTCGGTGGTGTAGTGGTCTGAGCGCTTTGATTCGGTGTTATTTATCAATAGTGGGACAAACAATTTTAGTTTATCCTTCAATATATGTGCAATGGATAAGTGGGATACTCCCTGAAAACATTTTGGGTACCTATATGTACAGTGGTTAGATTTTTTTCTATAAATAATAAAAACGGAACTAAGTAGATAAAATTATGTAACTACTAACCTACTAATCATAATAAATGTATCAGGTCTACACTTACTTTAGATATGAGAAGATGAGGTTCAGATTCAATATCCGGTAATGGCATAAAAGAATCATCATTTTCACTGAATAACTGATCAATAATTTTATCAGATTCAACCGATTGATTCACTAATTTATTCATTTAGAAAAATATTCCTTCACAAATTGTAAAGATTAATATTTTTTTGAAATAACACCTAAAAATAAAATATAAACACTTTCACAACAATACAGACAGACAGAGAATGAAGTACTTTCAGGTCCATCGATACTACCTACTACTAAGAATTATGTAAGTATTCTGTACCAACATTTAGGTTCAAAAAATATGCCCTCAAATTAAATAGAGTACCTACGGTACAGACTCCAATGAAACTAAGTCGTATCTTATAATCAGACGTATTATACTATCTATTTCATTAGAAATATCTCATTATTTAGCTAGGTTTATGTGCCAACATTAGTTGGCACATAAACCTAGCTAAATAATGGCACATTTAAGGTGCGTATCCATTAAAATTGTTGGCAATTTTAGTGTTTCCAACTGTTTACAACTCTTCAGAAAATCGCCAACTTTTGTTTCCATTGTGTCTACACCCGGCGAACGTAGAGAGCCTAGAAGCATAACTTCATACAAAACTCGTCGCAAAATGGGTACCCTCGGCGGCTAGAAGAGCACGTCGGATAAAATCGGCTAATATCGAAATTGTATAGCGCCCTCTCGGTCTTCTGATTTACACGCGCCGGACGGCGGACGGAGGTTTGTTTATGCAGGATGTAACCATGCAAATTATTATAACGACTTTAATAATTATTTATCGTCATTTTTAATAAATATAGTAACGTTGTAAATTGGTGAACTTATTCAATTTTAGAGTTGAGATCAGAAATCAGAAATAAAAATGGGTTCGCTTCATTCATTTAAATATAAGAAATCTATCTGTCATGATAATATTTATTTGTATTGAGGACATAAGAAAAAAATTAAATTGTCATCAAGTGGTTTTATTTCTTGAAATAAAACCACTTTACCGGATTTAACTTGCGTTTAATTAGATGTCACATTATGATTTTTTATACCCAATGTTTCGATTACTTTATAGCGATCAAGGTCACGGGAAGACTGAAGTAAAGATGTCAGTTGTCTTTGATAAGTTTAATATTATATCATCATATTTTTTATAGTTATATTTTGAGTGTCCCGATTCACGCCATGGAGCTTACAGTGTCGGAAGGTCGGGAAGAGTAAATACGGGCTTGAGACTTTGTAATTCTCATGATAAGATCCCAAGCTGGTGTGGTCCAACTATCTTCTCTATTGAAATTATGATGTTGTTTTATTTCAATAACCTCACGAAACTATCTTGCAGTTTACAACTTTACTTACTACGACTTATCTTTAACAGTTTAAAATAGAAACCTATACTATTTCAAGATCATTTTGTAAATAAGTAAATTATTAAAGTAGATAATAATTAAACATACACATGTTAAAATAATAATGCTTAAATTTATTGAGAAATGTGTTGAAAGTGGCATCATGTTGTAAGGAACTGTGGTAAAATATCCATGAATTGGAGGTTTGTTTATCATTCTTACAAAAATTATATAAGGCAACGCTGTATAAAGCCATAATTGCTTATTAGTAGGTAAATTAACTATTAAACATACACAATAACAATAAGTCGTTATAAAAGTTTGCAGAGTTAAAAGTTGAGTTGAAAATAAATAAATACTGTCACACACAAATGACTGCATAACATCATCCACTCGTGTATTTGTTCAAATTGTCCACAAATATTGGGCCAACATGGCGCCCAATATTATTGTTAATATTTGACTCGATTATAAAGGTTTAGGAGAGACTTACATGTAAAATTTGATTCCAGTGCTCTTATTATGTTTACCTACGCGGCTGACACACCATTTTACTTCACTTTTGGACATATTTACTGAGATTTTATTGTTTTTTTACGAGTACATCACCGTGACGCAGTCAATGACAAACTAAATCATGTCGCGGAGTCCGATTTAAGCCCCGCCCACTTTGGAGTCTCTTTCGGGGTGTCATTTTGGATGGGCTAGTTACTCGTCTATGTTATTATCGGTCGCCGTCTACACCGAGTTGTCAATAATTTGAAAAACTTTTTAGAGCCACCACACATATACAATTTCAAGTTGGCCAACTAAATCGCAGAATATCTAATAGGCATAGAATCATATGATAGCCCGCACATTATATCAACTAAGTCGTTCAAATAAATAGTTGGCCAACTATCGGCCGATAGCCCGCACACTATAATAACTTAGTTGGTCAGTCGCACGGTAAGATGCAGTGTGACCAGACACGTGCGCGTGATTTCCCCACGCTTGGATTTTTGCCGACGGGCACGCAGCCGCCGCAGCCAGTCGATCTCTGCATTCTTTTCTTGTAACAAATGCAAAAATAGAACTGCTGATTCACGAAGTCCAAAAAAGGCGAGCCCTTAAAAAACTTATCTGGGTAACATCTCAGTTTAGAATGTAACCTTACATTCTAAACTGAGATGTTTGAGATGAAAAACTTATCTGGGTAACATCTCAGTTTAGAATGTAACCTTACATTCTAAACTGAGATGTTACCCAGATAAGTTTTTTCCACAAGATGTTTCCCACGCTCTAATCTGTCACTTAATATCGGATGCACCCTAAATGTTTTGTTCTGTTTTCGTCTTCTTTTTATTAAGTTAAGAAGTGCGTTGTTTTCCGCATTTTATCGCAGAGTTCACCGCGCTAGCAACACTGTCCACCAACTAAGACGACGAAGTGTGCGGCCTATGAAAGCACGCAATTTAGTTGTTCGATAGTTGGCCAACTTGAAATTGTATATGTGCGGTGTCTCTTAGTTGACAACAAGCTGTCTCCACTGCAAAATGTCTTCGAACGACGAAGCATAAGTACTGGGTACGAGCAAACCTGAAAGGAAGAAAACTACTACACGGAGGGATTGAACTATTGAATGCTTTGAGAAGAGATGATTTGTTAGGAGGCCGCATTGATAGCATCACTCTGTGGCAGCACTGATAGCTTTCCATGCATCCTTTTGCATATTTTTATTTTTATAATTTGCATCGCTTGAGCCCCACAGTACAGTTTGTATGCAATATAAATCAATCATTGACTTGATAGATTCGGTCGTCCACGGGACAGACATTCATGTTTCTTTTTGTTTCCAACTAAGTGTCTCCACAGAGCCAATTATTGCTTGCAACAAGCGTATTCTTTTGATGTTTACCGCCTCAAACGGAAACAAGGTTCCCAACATTTGTGTACAATTTTTGTTGCCAACACAAGGAAATTACAGAAACTTTTGTCACCAACACGGTGTTGACAACACAAAAGTTGGCAGCTTTTGTTCTTTGGAGACTCGTCTTTAGATCGGTCAAGGAAAGCCTGAAACTATATGACATGCGAAAATCTCTTCTTAGGAACCACGCATCGATTTAAGTAATAAGAAAAACTGCATTCATACATTTAAAAAAAACATGTACCTACTCAGCTCGGAAATCGAACCCGGACGTTTTGAAAAATATACCTAACACTATTTCTATTTAGATATCCATTGTGTAGGTCTTAAGCAGTAAACGTTTCTATAAAACATAATGGCCCTAATTCTGGAGAACACATGCTAAGTCTAAATTTAAGTTCGGTCTATTTCTTTCTCTCAAAAGAAATACGAAAACGATGGCTGTCATATAATTTGACATTTAGAAACGTGCGTTCAATTTTCGACCTTATTGAACGTGATAAAATGCAGTGTTTAGGAGGCACCTCCGTACATGCCGTCTAAAATTGTCTATGGTTTCGTAGAAATCTTTCTAAGTGACAGCTCTAAACAGGTTCTTGCTATCTTTTTCCTATTACTTATTGCGAGAAAGAGATATACTGTACTTAAATTTAGAATTAAAGTGTGTTCCCAGAATAAGGGCCCGTTGTTTTCATAACCTTTTCTTTATTTTAGTAAGTGTTCAAAATTACCACAATTTTTTCACTTAGCATCACTAGAGTGTAGTACTAGCATTAAAATGGCATCATCTTTATGTAAAGCCTAGAGATGGGCGTTTAAAGATTTTGGTGATATCGATGCGCATCGATATCACCAAAATCGCACTTGATGCGCGCATCGATGCCAAGTGAGTGTCAGTCTAGCAAGTATCGTAGTATCACAGGATGCGATGCAAGATAAAATGTTTTGTGTGTGTGTCTTTTAGATTTTGTGTGTGTGTCTTTTTTGTGTGTGTGTGTCTTTTAGATGCAATGAATCATGACTTACAGATTAGTTACATTGACAAAAACTAAATGGCATCGGCATTCAATAACGGTACCAAGTTGCATCAGATGCGCGCATCCAAACCTAGCATCGTCATCGCGCATCGTTATTCTAAAAACGCCCACCCCTAAAGCCCTGTGTCCACCGGGTGCTCCGATTCGAGCCGAATCGAATTGAATAAATTCACCTCCTTTTTATTATTTACTATGAAACTGTCTGTATTACAATAAAATATATTCACATTGAATTCCCTTCCACAGAAACTATTCCACGATTTTTCATCCGTTGGTCACCATAGTAGTAGCGATTCATAGAATTAATATGTCATATTACTAGGCATTATATCAATGAAACAGTTATCGAAACCTAAATAAATATTTTAACAGCACACATTTTGTATATTTCATCGAATAACTTTTAATCGCTGAAGATCAAAATTCTGTAATAAAAATAACAATAAAACATTTTGATTGAAAATATTTTGATTAAACAACATTTAACTTTAAATGTGTCTTATTTATTAAAAACTTATGTAAAAAGGTATATAATAATTACTTCAATAATCACTACGAAAATCGCAATACTTGACTAGGTTAATTTATAACACTTTAAGCCATATACAGGGTGGTGCCGTCAATGTGACAATAAATTTAAACATGGGCTATATTAGTCCATAGAAATGGTTTGCCACTTTCAAAAATATCGTATTCATTTGATAATTTCATGACATTTGAATGGAATAGTGTAACGTTGGCAGCATTACGGCACCACCCTGTATACCTACTATCATATCATATTTACAGTCAGCAACTGATATCGATTCACATTTCAGTACCATTTCCCACTACGTCATTCCGTCATCCACAGTGTTCATACAAATCGTCAAAATTATGTCTATAATTTATTATGAAATGGTGCTAACAGCCAAAGTGTAAATCGACTTCTTCAGGCAATAAATGAAGAAAAATTAAATTCAACATGACATTCATCACAACAAATAATTCTTGTAGTTCTCTCTCTACTGTACTGTACTTCTCTCTTTAACGCATGAAGTAAGAGTTAAAGAGATATTCTAGGTATATGTCTCCGCCTACTATTTTAGCCAAGTTTCTATGCTTTAGTTATTGTTCTGAGGCTAAAATGCAATGTTTAGGAGGCACCTCCGTACATGCCGTCTAAAAATGTCTATGGTTTCTTTGAAATCTATCTAAATATATGTGACAGCTCTAAACAGATTCTTGCTATCTTTTTCCTATGACATATTGCGAGAAAGAGATATACTGTACATACATTTAGAATTTAAGTGTGTCTCCAGAATCAGGCCCAATATAAGTTATATATACTGCTACTGCTGTTTATTTACTTTATTTAGTGTGGTGTATGAGTAAAGTATTAACATGTATAGTAGGAAAGAGGGGTCTGTACTGTGTGATAATTTAAAATAAAAAAAAATACACGGCAATTTTGTAGTTTTTATTCCAAAACACGGCAACTTAAAATTTGGAAATGGCAACCCTGAGTGATTTGGATCTGTGCTAACGCAGATTAATGATTTATGTATGTGCTAAAGTGCTAGGGCGCGTTCCGAGCCCACACTCCAAACACTCCGAGTTGTTTTTAATCTTGCTCTAAGGTGTGGAACGACTCAAGTTGTTTTTATAACCTCAAATTTTGACAAGGACTTCCATCATTATCTAAAGGCTTCCATTCGCATTAAATTTTCTGTACTAAGTCTGTATTTAAACTTTTATT
Source organism: Nymphula nitidulata (assembly GCA_947347705.1). Lineage (NCBI taxonomy): Eukaryota > Metazoa > Arthropoda > Insecta > Lepidoptera > Crambidae > Nymphula > Nymphula nitidulata. The sequence goes on along the minus strand of OX374637.1, from coordinate 9,819,085 downwards.
CACTTATATTGAAAGTAAACTAAAAATAAGAAGTGCCTTTTTTGAGATTTGACAAAGCCCATCTCATTTGACTGATGTTATGACGTTTTAAGTGTCAGAGTGTTTTTTGACCATCAAAATTGATCACCAAAAAGTTGTTCCGAGGCTCGGAACGGGGTAATTGTGACAGCCAAACGTCATGCCCAAAGGTACGGAACGGCCTTAGAGTAAAAAGTTGTAGGCTTGGAACGAGCCCCTATTAACTGATCTGTGGTTAATTTACTTGTGCTTCTTACTGAAAATTCTAAATTTACAGAATTTTAGATTGTTTACTGAAACAAAATACTGTATACTGAGTGTTCCTCGTTTATTTTAAACTCAGTCGTCCATCTCCAAATTGCAAATAATAAACATTACAAATGGCAGATTCGACGGTTACCGACGTTACCAAACTGAAAGTTGTTGATTTGCGTAGAGAGTTAAAATCACGAGGCCTTTCCTACGTTGGAGACAAAGCGGAACTTGTAGCTAGACTCCAGGCAGCTATAGCTCAAGATGACCATGGTGATATCAATTTAGATTCAGATGAAATAGATTCAGACGGAGTTCTGGAAGATGAAGATGATAAAAGCCATACAGATATTCTTGACGATTCCGCGGTAGACACCTTGAATGAGGAACTAGCACTTGCTGACAATCCGCCTCCGGTAAAAGATTCCAGTGATATTAAGCCACACAGAGTACTCAAACGAAAAATCACTTTGTCTGACACTAACAAAGATAAAGAAATAAATACTAAACCAGATGACAAAGATTCAGTTTCTAAGAAAATAGTTTTGAATAGAGCCATATCACTCAGTTCAGCAACCCCTAAACCGGTAGCAGAAAATGTAGATGAAAATCCAACAGAACTTACAAAACCTACTGAGAGCAATAAGGTCATGATCACTGCAGATATTGATGCCAAAACTAGGTTGGAGATGAGAGCCAAAAGATTTGGCTTACCAGTAAAAATGACAGATGCAGAGAGGAAGGAAGCAAGAAAACAAAGGTTTAGTCAAAGCACAAGTAATGTTAGTACAGTTACTGTAGCTTCTGGCTCCTTGTCGGAAAACTTGGATAAGCTAAAGAAAAGAGCTGAAAGATTTGGCCAGTCTGTCTCTAAAATTATGACTGACATTGAACTCAAAGAAAAACTTGAACAACGTAAGGCTAAATTTGGAACAGTAAAATAGAAGGCTAAACCTATGTAATTAATTTCAGTAACAGTTGCAATTAATGCAACATTCTCATTGTTCTAAAGTTTAATAGGTATTAAAAAATGTAAACCATTTTCAAATAAACTTGACTTAAAGCTTCAGAGTTTAGAATCACATTATTTTATTTTATTTAGAAGGACTGATTCATTTTTAGATCCATATTATCATCATCATCATATCATTCATCAGCTGAAAGACGCCCACTGCTCGGCATAGGCCTTTCCCAAGGACCTCTAAGTCGATCATCGATCCACCTTGTTAGGGGTGGGGGGCTACCAACGCTGCATATACCTGGCCATCACACTACCATGGTGGTCCAATGCGGGTTGGTGGGTTAAAGCGATTGCATTGACAACTGGGACTAATGGTTTGACATTCCTTCCGAAGCATGGAAGAGCTTGATATTGTAAGATTGACCCATCCCGGTACCGACCATGGCAAAAGTTGCTATGTTTTCGTAATCAAAACCAGAATGCTCAAACCACTACGCCACCGACTGCCTCGCCGCCCCTTTACTGGTTAATGATCCTAATGCGTTGAATTGATAAAATATACTATAACTCAATGGTTCTGACTGCAAATATTTTACGACTTTAGCAAATAAATAAGTTCATTTTTACACATAGAATGTATGTTTAGTAATGTTGAACTAAGTCAAGTATCATCAGAGATACCCAAGACTGGGCATAGGCAGGCATATTCCATTTAACTGGATTAATAAATACAGTATAAACCTTATTTCATTTAATTGTCACATTATAATAATAGTTGCTATTCATCACCAAAAAAAGGCAACTCTAGAAAATCATCACAAGTTACATCTATTCTTGTTGATGTTAATGTATCTTTTTTATCTGTTTCATGGAAGTCTTGGGGTATATTAATTGCATACTCCATGTAGGTTTCTTTATGCAATTTTGACCATCTAGCTGCAATTTCTTGATGGAGTGATTTTCTAAATGCCATACAGTGCATATGCTTAAACTTTTCATACTTAATTCTTGAAAACCCCATACAGGCTAAAGTAAACCGCCAACATTTCATTATCCTCGAATTGGCACCCACATGTTTAGAATCTGGTGTATTTATAATAAGCAACCCCCCAGGCTTTAATAAACTGTATGCATTTTTACAAGCTTTTATTCTTAGGTTTGAATCAGGTATATATTCTAAAAGAAAACAAAATGTTACAACATCAAAAGAATGTTCCTGGAGCTGGATTACTTTACAATCTTTAACTTGTGTTTTTGAACCAAAACAAACATTTAAGAAATCACATTGCAGTACAGAACTGTTAGCAGGACACAAGTCTACTGCAAATACATCCAAGTAATCAAATTTTTTAAAGGGATTATAACAACTACCAACATCAATGAGCCGCACAGGTTTTGAAAAATGTTCATCTTCGTCTAAAGTAAGATTAATTTTATGAGCGATGTCTTTATCTTTTTCCTTATACTTGAAATAAGTTTTTTTTATAAAATAGTCATAACAGAAGTCTGCAGTCCATTTAATCCTGGATATAAGCATGCTTGTATCTTTGGCAGAATTGGTTTCCCAGTGAGTAGTAGCCAAGGTATTCATATAATCTGCATATGTAAGTAATACATCTTTATTTTCAAGATGTTCTAACCATGCTCTTTCAGGTCCCTTTTTAAATGAAGTTTTCCTTAAAGTTGAATGCACTTCTTTTATGTATTTAGATAGCATTTTTTGCTCCTCAGACGCCATTTATTTATGTTCAGGATAACAAACAAATATAGTGCTGCTCCAGATGAGAGGTTAAAGTTTTCAATTATTATCGTAGATACATATTTTGTATTACAAAAGTAAGTTTTGTGTATTTATGCACGATAGATACAATCACAGATTATAACACTATAGTCCATTTTTTTCGTTACTGCACGAGATGTAAACAAATATAGCGAATATGGCGATTGGCGACATGGCGACTATGACATTTATGAAACCGCTACAGATGGGAAAATCCTGAGTTCAGAAATGTCTGAAATAGTTACTTTGTACTTATTTCAAAATAACAACGACTAGGTCGGTAGAACGTCCCAGCGCCCTTTGGTGACTATCTATAGTCAGTGGCCCTAATTCTGGTAAACACATGCTAAGTCTAAATTTAAGTTCAGTGCATTTCTTTCTATCAAAAGGAATACGAAAAGGATGGCTGTCATATAATTTGACATTTAGAAACGTGCATTCAATTTTCGACCTTATTGAACGTGCTAAAATGCAGTGTTTAGGAGGCACCTCCGTACATGCCGTCTAAAATTGTCTATGGTTTCTATGAAATCTATCTAAAGGACATGTTCTGAAAATGTATGGGGGCTGGTACTCAGCTATCCCCCAAGACAAAAGTTATATGGGAAGAAAGAGTATATATTAAAGAATATTATGAGATAAAAACTATAATTTTAAATGCCTGCATATAAATAAAAAATAACATTATATTCTGGTCAAAAAACTGCTATCCAGAGATGTAAAATTCCATTTTAAAAAATGTGACTCGTCCCAGATATAGTATAAAACGTCAATGTTGTCTATCGTCTGGTCAAATATTTTTTTAATAACTAGGCATGGGGTTGATTTGGTTCAGCCTACGACTATTTTGCAATTATATTTTATTGTAAATGCTAGAAGAACATGGCAAATTAGTTTCTTCACTTGTTTCTAACTAATAATAATGATTTCAATTTATTTTTTACTGTATTTTGTCAGAGAAACTTGGATAAGAAGCTTAGAATTCTTGCATACACTTTTAAAAATTACTCAAAAATGCAGGGGTATTAAAATGAAAAAAGGGTATATTCAAGATCCTCTGAGCATAAGCTTTCGCATAATATATAATTTATCGTGGGGGGCTTTCGAGTACCAATATCGAACATCTCCTTTAAGTGACAGCTCTAAACAGATTCTTGCTATCTTTTTCCTATTACTTATTGCGAGAAAGAGATATACTGTACTTAAATTTAGAATTAAAGTGTGTTCCCAGAATTAGGCCCAGTCTAGCGCAAGTTCGTAAGAAAGAAAAATTGTATGAAACGTGCACGCTCAGTAATGGCGGTATAATCCGCCTCAATCCGAAAGAAGGCATTATCCATACAATCAATATGGTGGTCGACGCTCTTCATAAACAGGTGATTTATATCTGTCATCTGTCATCTGTCTCTGTCGCTGTTGTCCTGTTTTCAAAACGTTTGACATTTCATTTAGTTGTCTTGGAGAATTTTCAAAAATCAGAAATTAATGTAAATTATTATTAAAAACGAGTGTTTTGCCTCAAGAAATAAGCTTGACCCAAAAAGGATTGTGTGTGATGTGAAGTGAACTAAATGAGTAAACGAATAAGTTAAGAAATATGTAATTTAAAGACACGCCGGCGGCCAATGTAAAACGAACATATTATGTCTGAATTTCCTCTCAATGATGATCGGTAAGTACCAATGACTGTTAATTAGTTATATTCTAAAGCTATTATTGTTTAAATAGGGATTTTAGTAGAAATTTCAGTACATAAAAGTAATATTTACCTACCGACTTAAGTAAAAAATAGTGCTGTCTGTACAATTTTATTTCCCTATCGATGACGTGCCCATTAAATAAACCACTTTATTTTTTTCGCAGATGTAAACAGTGGGTTCAATTGAAAGGGAAGGATTTGGTGTATGTACAGTCGGCAGCACGTCAAGCGTAACAGTTTGTCCTTGAACCTAGAGCGCAACGCACAGAAAATTTGTGCGCAAAGGATAAACATATGTCTCTCAGCGCCTCCTTCTAACGGCTCTCTCTCTCAAGTACTCTGTACCTACAATACTCGCAGATGGCCTTGAATGCGAGCGCGACGACTATTAAAATTTGTATTTCTTCGTTATAGCCTCCGAATAAATATGTGTAGGTTTATAGGTAGCTATAGCTACAGCTAGCTACGTACGCGGTCTACTCTCTTCGCTTTGTTGTTTCAACTTGATTTAAAATAAAAGTACGGCAAAGACCATTGCTTTAATTTAAAACAAAAAGTTTTCTACATATAATGGCTAGTTATGATATTTTATTTACGCTACCTATTTACCAATGATGCTCAGCGTTCCTAGTTATTTCAATCAACTAATATTATACCTATTAAAATACAGGCTTCATTATTTATTCATTGTTATTAACTTAAAAAATATTTCTATTGTCGGGTCATTATTATGGCCCATTGTTATGGAGAGAAATGAGAATAAACATTTAGTTACTTAGGTTTGTTTTTCCACATTTATTTAATGTTAAAAAACAAAAAAAACATCTAAAACGTTCACCTCCTATGTGATATGTATGTTATACCTGTAACTTCTACTCATTCACAATATTTTAAATGTGAATATGAAATAACAATTTTGAAGAAAAGTAATATTAAACCTAACACAAATACAACACACAAAATCTTATTGAATTTTAGTGTTAAAAATAAATTCACACAGAAATATAATATTCGAGGTTTGAAGTGGGTTCCCCAACAATGAAGATGAGAATCTAACACAATCAACCAGGGGTGTTTGTAATTTAGTTTCGAATTTATTTATTGTATTTTACAAGACTCAGTGATGTGATGTGTAAAGCAAGCAATTTTGAAGCTTAATTACATGACGCTAAAGTTGAAATTATAATGATAATTATCGCATATTATTGTAGATTCATTTTATATTTCGGATGTGAGTTGTGATGTCTGTGTATACTAGTAAATGTATAAAATTGTAATGATTTGTTGGTGTAAATCACTAACTATCAACTACTAATACTTGGATAATTTTCAATTTCAATGTGAAGTAGGTATCATAGGTATGGTAGATAGGTCTTTGTGATTTGTTTTTTTTCTAATATACTTACTTACTTATGTAGGTTTTAAATCCTTAGTAAAAAAGACCAATTTTAATTTGACCTACCCTTTTCTATTTAGGTAAATTACCATACGACATAATAATATATGGTGCAATGCGGTTACGTTTTCAATGGAATCTCGACCTTTATTTCAGATACCTTAGGTCGATTATTAATTATCAAGGTATGGCTCATGATATTTATATCAATAGGTAGGTATCAAATTCGCCTGTGACATTACATTACTTTTTGATTTGTGTTAGATAAAGTCGTATGTATGATGGTCTGTCTAAGGATAAAGATAGAGCAGTCAGTTTGTAAAAGAATTGTGTAAAGTCGGGGGTTATAGTTTAAATACATAGTAAGTAATTAAAATATAATAAAACTAGAAAAATTTCACGTCCTGAGGCAGGAATCGAACCCGCGACCTTTCGCAATCCGGGCGACTGCTCTGACCACTGAGCCACCCAGGACTTGGGATATCCCTGTGAAATTCTTCTAGTCTATCTGTATTTGCGTTTATGAGCTAAACGTCCACCCTACAATGCCGAAATATTCCATTTCAACATCCGAAACGAGTATTTTTACAAATACCTACGATTCGGTTAAGTTGGGGTGGTTGTAGGGTGGACGTTTAGCTCATAAACGCAAATACAGATAGACTAGAAGAATTTCACAGGGATATCCCAAGTCCTGGGTGGCTCAGTGGTCAGAGCAGTCACCCGGATTGCGAAAGGTCGCGGGTTCGATTCCTGCCTCAGGACGTAAAATTTTTCTAGTTTTATTATATTTTAATTACTAAGTAATTTTTCAAACATTTATAATAATCTTAATTTTTGATTTTAACATTATTATAAATGTTTGAAAAATTACTTAGTAATTAAAATAGAATAAAACTAGAAAAATTTCACGTCCTGAGGCAGGAATCGAACCCGCGACCTTTCGCAATCCGGGCGACTGCTCTGACCACTGAGCCACCCAGGACTTGGGATGTCCCTGTGAAATTCTTCTAGTCTATCTTGTATTTGCGTTTATGAGCTAACGTCCACCCTACAATGTCGAAATATTCTATTTCAACATCCGAAACGAGTATTTTTACAAATACCGACGATTCGGTTAAGTTGGGGCAGTGCTTTCAAATATTCTTAATTTTTGATTTTAACATTATTATAAATGTTTGAAAAATTACTTAGTAATTAAAATAGAATAAAACTAGAAAAATTTCACGTCCTGAGGCAGGAATCGAACCCGCGACCTTTCGCAATCCGGGCGACTGCTCTGACCACTGAGCCACCCAGGACTTGGGATATCCCTGTGAAATTCTTCTAGTCTATCTTGTATTTGCGTTTATGAGCTAACGTCCACCCTACAATGTCGAAATATTCTATTTCAACATCCGAAACGAGTATTCGTAATCAAAAATTAAGAATATTTGAAAGCACTGCCCCAACTTAACCGAATCGTCGGTATTTGTAAAAATACTCGTTTCGGATGTTGAAATAGAATATTTCGACATTGTAGGGTGGACGTTTTTTTTTTTTTTTTTTTTTATACAATGCACGACAAATGACTCAACACCACCTGATGTGAAGCGGTAAGAAGAGTCCATATGCGAAGACAGCTAGTGCAGTTCAGACACTGCTCTAGCCGCCTCCACCTTGCCGGCCCGAAAGGTGCTTTTTCACGCCTCTTTTGAAGGAACCCATGTTATACGAAGGAGGGAACACATGTGCTGGCAAAGAATTCCAAATTCTGGAAGTTCGACAAAGAAAAGAGCTACTAAATTTCTTTGTACGTGATGTTGAGGTGGAGACAGTGAATTGATGACTCCGAAGACCGGCACGCGTGCTCCTGAGTAGGAAGGGGGAAGGTGGGATAAGGTCAAATAGCTCTTCAGAACACTCTCCGTGATATAGCCGATAGAAGGCGCTAAGCGACGCAATGTCTCGACGCAATTGCAGAGGCTCAAGGTTGTTGGTGACCTCTACATCGCCAACGATACGGACAGCACGACGCTGCAATCTGTCCAGGGCATCGAGTAGGTACTTGGCGGAGCCATCCCACAAGTGCGAGCAATATTCCACGCAAGACCGGACCTGAGTTTTATATAGCAGGCATAATTGGTCAGGCGTGAAAAATCGACGCACCTTGTTTAGGACACCGAGCTTCCGTGAGGCTGTTTTTATCACGGTTTCGATGTAGTTCCTGGAATTCAGATCGCAACATATATCCATACCTAGCAAGTTGAGGGAGCCCTGTGCCGAAAGAGTCATGCCCTGAAGAGACGGAAGGGGAAGGAACGGCGACATTTTAGCTGTAAACGCGCACACCTGTGTTTTCTTAGCATTGAACTCAACAAGATTATTAGATCCCCATTCAGATACGAGGTTCAACACCCTGTCGAGCTCAATGGCAAGATTCTCTTTCTCCCTCTCGGTTTCAGCGCGCCCAGCCCCTGGGCGACCGTAATATCCCCCATGCACTGTACTGTCATCTGCATAGCAATGAATGTTTCCTAACGGAATCATGTCATTGATATGAAGAAGAAAGAGTGTGGGGGATAGAACAGAGCCTTGTGGTACACCAGCATTCACTGACATGAACCGCGAAGCGCATCCATCTGCGAGGACACGGATTCTTCGCTCATGCAGGAAGTCGGCGATCCAGTTACAGAGCTGAGCGGGCAGACCGTATGCCGGGAGCTTGGAGAGAAGAGCCTTGTGCCAGACCCGATCGAACGCTTTGGCAATGTCAAGGCTAACTGCCAGTGACTCACCACGTTTGTCAATAGCTTCACCCCAGACATGCATTAAGTACGCTAGAAGATCACCCGTTGACCGGTTCGGCCGAAACCCGTACTGTCGATCATTAATTAATGAGTGACCTTCTAGGTATCGGATCAGCTGGTGGTTTAAGATCCGTTCCATGACCTTGCAAAGAACTGAGGTGACAGCTATCGGGCGGTAGTTAGCTGGGTCTGATCGGTCTCCCTTTTTGGGGACCGGTTGCACATTGGCCTCTCTCCAAGATTCCGGCACACACCCAGAAGAGAGAGAAAGACGGTATAGCCGCGTTAAGACAGGAGACAACTCCGCTGCGCAGTTTTTCAGTACTATCGCTGGAATGCCATCAGGTCCACTAGCTTTCCGGACGTCAATTGACTGAAGCTCCGCACGTACATCACATTGCCTAATACGAATATCGGGCATTGTGTGGCCACAGTGGGAGAGTGTTGGTGGCTGTAAGTTGCAGTCATCGATTCGGGAGTGAGCAGCAAAGAGTTTTACCAAGAGATCGGCTTTCTCTTGCGGCTTGTGAGCTAGCGAGCCGTCAGAACATCTCAACGGGGGCAGCGAGGGTTGACAGAAGTTGGATTGCACGGCTTTGGCCAGACGCCAGTAGCTACGGCTTCGCGTAGGATGCGTAAGAAGTTCTTGGCCAACTCGTGCAACGCGCTGGGCATCCGCTCTGATGAAGGCCCTTTTGCAGGACTTGGTGGCGTTGTTATAGGCTGCTTTCAGTGAGTCAATGTTGGGATCCCCGCAAGCTCGGCCCCTGATCCAAGCGCGGTATGCCGACTGTCTGTTTTCAACAGCTAAGGCACAATCGCGGTTGAACCAGAGGTTACGCCTACCCCTACTGATGAGATCGGAGTGAGGGATATAGTACTCCATCCCTAACATGATCTCATCAGCAACAGCAGTAGCGCTAGCGTTCGGGTCCAGCTCACTGAAACAGCGCTGCCTCCAAGGGACAGATGCGAAGTAATCCCGCAAACCGTCCCAATCTGCCGACGCATAGTGCCAGATGCGGCGTTTGGCAACCATAGGTACCGGTGGCGACGCCCGTGGCACCCCAGCGGATACCATGCAGTGATCCGATGTTCCCAAAGGAGCACGAACCTCTAGCCGATATCCATCCGGGCGAGTCGTCAGCAGAAGGTCCAACAATGAGGGCGCGTGACCGACAATGTCTGGAATCCTGGTGGGCTGGTTTACCAGTTGGGTCAGGTCATGCGTGAGAGCGAAAGCGTGGGCAGTTCTACCAGCATGGTCAGTTTTAGAGGAACTTAACCACGACTCGTGGTGAGCATTGAAGTCCCCTAAAAACACCAATTCCGCGGTTGGAAACTGCTCCTGCGCAACATCTGCCACCCGACTAAGATGTTCGAAAAGTCGAGTTGTCTCCATGTCACCGCTGTGGGATCTATACAGGCACACGTAGATACGGCAATGTGTGCCCAGGTCCACATGCACCCCAAGAATAGAGTAGGAAGGGTCCTCCAAACAGCGCAGACGGCGACAGCAAACATCCGCCCGGACAAACAAGCATACCCCGGCCTTCGCTTTGAAGGACTCTTCAAGAGCGTAGCCGGGGTAATCCAAGTAGCTAGTGTCTGCCGGGCGGAGTATTTGCGTCTCCGTCAAAAACAGCATTTCGGGTCGAGCCGTCTCGAGATGTTGGTGGACGGCATTGAGGTTAGCATGGAGCCCACGGATGTTAGTGAGCCCGACCTCAAACAGCGTGGTTGTGGTGGGGGTGTGCACCGCTGAACGACGGGAAATGTTTCTTAGCGCTGCTATAGTAAATGATGAAGGAGGAGAGGCGTGAATTGGGGGAACGTCGTCGCGATATATACGGTCAAAGCGTGAGGCCTGTTTCCCCAGGTAATAGCCGACAGCAGAGAAGCGCTGACCCGCCGAACGGAAGGGCCCCCGAACCCCCCCGGGAATGGCCGCCGGGACCCCACCACCCGGTCACCAACCGGCACGACGGACCACCCCAAGATTATGCGTGGCATGATAGGGCAGCCTCACGAACTGGTTAGGTTCGCTTGGGCCCCTGTACTGTACCACGGGCGGCCAGCGGAACAGCCGTTTCTTCTGGTCTCCCTGGTCGGCGGGTCAACGCAGTCCACCTGGCTCTGGTTAGACGGAAGCCGTCACTGACCGCATCCATCGCCGCAACGTCTCCCCAAGCTCTGGTTGTACGCTGACTGATCCCGGAACGCGACCACAAGTGGTCACTTGGCGGGTTTTACGCCATGCGTACGGTGGTCACTAACCAGGCGGGTGTTCAGACCCTACCACCAGTCGAGCAGTTGGTAGCTCGGTAATCCCTTAGTCGCCTCTTACGACACCCACGGGAAGAAATGGGGCGGTGAATTGTATTCTTAATCCGTCACCGCACGGACATGACGTTAGCTCATAAACGCAAATACAAGATAGACTAGAAGAATTTCACAGGGACATCCCAAGTCCTGGGTGGCTCAGTGGTCAGAGCAGTCGCCCGGATTGCGAAAGGTCGCGGGTTCGATTCCTGCCTCAGGACGTGAAATTTTTCTAGTTTTATTCTATTTTAATTACTAAGTAATTTTTCAAACATTTATAATAATGTTAAAATCAAAAATTAAGAATATTTGAAAGCACTGCCCCAACTTAACCGAATCGTCGGTATTTGTAAAAATACTCGTTTCGGATGTTGAAATAGAATATTTCGACATTGTAGGGTGGACGTTAGCTCATAAACGCAAATACAAGATAGACTAGAAGAATTTCACAGGGACATCCCAAGTCCTGGGTGGCTCAGTGGTCAGAGCAGTCGCCCGGATTGCGAAAGGTCGCGGGTTCGATTCCTGCCTCAGGACGTGAAATTTTTCTAGTTTTATTCTATTTTAATTACTAAGTAATTTTTCAAACATTTATAATAATTTTAAAATCAAAAATTAAGAATAGTTTAAATACATTTCAAAATTTATAGTTACTAGTCATAAGTCTTTAAGTTTTGGCCATATAAGTAAACGCTTTTAAAAAACTGAAAGATTATCACTTAGATTAATTGTTTAAATCTAAGGAATATCTATAATAACTTTATAGGATTCAGTTAAATCCTCTATAGCTCAGTGGTTAGGGCAGTCATTCGAATTGTGAAAGGTCATGGGTTCGGACCGCCGAGCACCCGTAGAAGGTAGAACGGACCGTGAACAAAATCTTGTTCCACCACCTATGTCCACATACTAAGAGACAAATTAATGTGTTTTATTTCTTTATTTCTCTCTGACGAAGAGAGAGAAAACATCTTTTTGTTTCCCCGGGAGTTTGCCATGCTATGAGCGCGGGGGGGGCAGACATTTTTTCTAGTTTAAATATTTTTCACACAATTTTATATACTTATCTAACAAAAAATGTTGTATTTTTCAGGATAATCATACTTACCTACTTAGATCGATTTGTAATTTAAAGATTGAAAATTATTGTCATGTCTTGGCAGTGCAGGACCGATCGGTTTGGAGGTCCTTGCCCAATTGCTTATACTCAGCAGTGGGTATCTCTTAACTGACGTGATGATTATAATGTGTAGGGTTTTTAAATTAATAATTAAAATAAAATAATAATAGGGAATAATAGTGTAGTGGATTCAAATTTTAATACAAGTTTTTTAAGCTAAGGAGGAGGAGCTCGGTGGCGTATTGGTTTGAGCCCTTGGTTTCGATACGAAAAACAAAGCCACTTTCGCCATGGTCGATCCTAGGATGGGTCAATCAAAGTTTGTTATCTCGAGCTCCTTCGTGCTTCGGAAGGCACGTTAAGAGTGCGCCTAAAGCTAGAAAAAAATCAAATTTCACCCGCACCCCCCGCATCGCGAGCCACGATTGCAGTGTGTTGTCAATCAAGCTCGTCTAGTCACCTGCCGACGTCATAACATAGTATACGCAAAATATTCACATGAAAGCAACAGTAGCTTCTTAGGAGTAAATGTAATGCATTTTTTGTCTATAACATTAATTATATTGGCTCAATTTAATATTGAAGTTTAGATTTTTATTGTTACTAGAGTCAAAATTAGGCCAAATTTTCGTCAAGGCGACACACAGTTAATTTACTAATTCAGCAATCTTTTTCAAATTAAAAATATGTTAAATAGTTGTGAACTTAAGATCTAAGTCTTGTTTGATTTTCCCGAATGAAATATAATGTATCCTTTTACTATTTATTTTCGCATACATATCAACTATCTGCATATATAATTTTTGTAAATGGTGCAACATACTAAAATCATCTCTAATTGCAAATCAATGTGGGTAATTTATTTGTGGGTGCTCTTGAATTAGATGTAGTTGGCACATTAAGAGAAATAAAGATATGTCACTCATCTGGAAAAAGTTATAGATACGCTAAAGAATTTAATGAACAATCTAAAACAGAGGAATTGAAAAGGTACTATTTACTTTTAAAAATGTAATCATATTTCGTTCAAAATTTAGGTTACCATCAACTTTACTCAATATTGCTGCTACATCAGTTTAAACTAAATCATTGTAACATTAATAGCTATGCAGATAACAGTACAGTGCATGCTAGATAGATATTACGGTTGCCCAGGGGCGGGGCGCATTAAAACCGATAAAGAGAGAATTAATATTACCCTCAATAATATTGAGTTTAACAGACAGGGTTGTTGTGTTAACCTTTTTATGTCTAAACGGGGTTCGAATAATCTTGTTGAGTTAATTGTTAAAAACCACAACTGTGCGCGTTCACAACCTTTCATTTCCCTGAATGAAAATGTCGACCATCTAAAAAAGTTTTATTACAAATAAATCAAATACGAGTCAGTCACTAAGAAACACAAAGCATGATTTTATTTTACATATACTACGCCTACTGAGATTGCAAAGACAGTGCGATTTCTGCTCAATGTACATAAAAATAAGGTCGATATCAACAATTAAAAAGTGAGTAAACAAAAACTTGAGTTTGACACCTAGCCGTCATTTGAATTTTCAGTTTCATTTTATAGCCTTCTATTTTAATAATTATGAAAAATCACAATTCACAACGTTTCATTAAATTTTTTAAGCAATAATTTTAAAATATATGTACAATATTATGGTTTTTAAGTTATAAACTACAAATTATTCGCGAGAATATTGCCGAGGGCGCGTGAGAACGCAGAGACATAGTCTTCCCGTCTCAATGGAGCAGCCGCGAGTGAAACAAAACGAATATCATGCGGCCTACCATGCGACTGACAGAGACGGACGATGACGTTTAGCGCGGAAGGAAAATGGAGTATGCGCCAATATAGTTTTTTATTAATTACTTGCTAACCATAACATATATTGAAAAATCGCTAGTAGAAGCCCTCGGAAACATGGTGACTCACATATTTATCAATTTTCCCTGTTGTGAAGTAATGTGATTTGGACAATAAATTAAATCTCGTTGAAACTCAGAGGTATCTTTGTGAATTTTTTCTATCGAGAAAATTTTATAAATTCATGTTTTTGCTCTGACACAACCCTCACAAATATAATGTAATTACCATATTTAAAATTTCAGCTCATTTGGATTTGATTTAATATGATTAAAATCAAATCTACGATTAGTGATTTGCTTTATGCCCCCTCTTAAGCCGTTGGTCCCGGTTGCTCCTGCAACCGCTTTAACCCACCAACCCGCATTGGGCCAGCGTGGTGGTGTTATGGCCCAAACTCCTCATGTGTTTCTCCCATGTAAGAAGGCCTGTGCCCAGCAAAGGGACGTATTAGACACACACAGAAAGACAGGTAGATTGATCGGACTGATGCTACACCCCATGAGCACTGGATCATTACTATTAGTATCTCCAAGAGCTCTGGTGACCTCACTTACACCAGAAACACTTAGTTTTAAAATATTCTGCAATGCTATGATATTCAAGGTGATAATAACAAATTCCAAAACTGTAGTTTTATAGGTTGTTAATATGACTAGTTTAAGAAGCTAACAGCTTTGTTCAATGAGTATCTAATCAAAGAGACTCAACAATAATTCCTAGACACTGGTCGCTACTAGTTCTTCTATGACACTGGTCTCAAATTATAGTGATAAATAACTAAAAGTAGCATTATAAAACTGAAATTACAAGTGAAATGGTGAAGTGCTGTCTCTTGAATGTAAAAACATTTGGATTAGTAATTTTATAAGTCATAAGTTACAATTCAAATTGCATCATGATTTAGCCAAATACTTCATTGACATTCTGAAACTGCTACTTGGATCTACTTCTCTGAGATAAACTGATATTGATGATGACAGTAAAATTACTTAAGAATACATTTTTTTTTGGACATAACTAAAAACCATACGAAACCATAAGAAATTCTTTATTTGAGAGCAATCAGGTCTAATTGGGAATGTGTAAGAAATAAGAAACAGAGTCAAAATTGATTTAACATGTTTATTAAGTTAACAATATTAAAATAAAATTTTCATTAACTCTAAGCCTCGTCTTATTGAAATATCACTAAAGTAAGAGTGCACCAAATTTGGAAATAATCAGATCTGTGAAAGATTATCATCAAACGCCCGAACAGATCTTCATAATTCAAAGCAAATAACCATCTTGACCACATTAACTTTCTAACAAAAAAAAATGCATCAAAATCTGTCAGTGCTAGCTATGATGCCACAGGCAAACTTACAGATACAAAGACAGACACATCGAACATAAAATGCCCCTCTTTTAGGGTCGGGGGTTATAAAAACTAAAAAGGGTAATTTTATGAATAACTTAGGTGCTAACAATATGCAGTTAAGTAGGTAGGTAGGTAGATATTAGTATTTTTAGCACCATTTTACCTACCTTATTCTTTTCTATAATTATTTAATGAAATCCAAAATTATATGTAGAACATTACAACTTTCAGACATCTCTTTTACTTGAAGAGTTATGCAAATTTTTGTTTTATGCTAGTAATTTATTAATCTGTCAAGCGGCATTATCCCTCTGGAGGGTTAAGACAATTGAAAAATCAGTTGGGTCTGGAAACTCTGGAATCTGATACTTGACAGGTATATTAAAACCATTCCTATGATGTGAGAAATATTACTACTTAACCTATAAAATTGCCTAAATAAAATTTTTAACACCATTCTAAATCAAATAACCATTGCAATGAGAAGTGAATTTAAATAATTTAAACAACAAAAGTAATAGGAGAAAATATGTTAGAAGACTGTTAGGTTTAGAAAAGTAACTATATTTTATTATAATTTGGGCTAAGAAAATAATGTTCTGGGTGAATTAACACCATTGCTCTTGAAATTATATCAATCTCTTATCATAAAAATCACATAGATAATTGGACAGCCTTACTATTACTGGTACACATTTGAATTTACAGGTCATGAAAGTTACACTAATATCATGTAGGAACTTGGAACGCTGCTGTTGCTGAACAATTATGCACATGTGAATATTACAGTTGTCCAGGCAGAGCTAAGTATAGGTACCTATAGGGACAACTCTTCCTAACGTACTTTGTAATGTGGTAGTGTTATTAGTATTTTTACCAGGCCCTGTTGATCTTATCACCCCAGGAAACAAAAACTAATGTAATTATGTCTCTGGTTGCTTATGTATTGATTTAAAGTGCTCACTATTGCTAAGCCAAAATGTTGAACTAAGTATCTAATAAAAATATCTTCAATAACCTTTCATTTTTTTCGAAGTCAGTCATAAAATTATAAATTGAAACTTACCCTAACCTCTATGTGGTGGTCATATATATACTTTTTGTATAAATATTATTTATGTCTGAAGCTTTTAGTTAATATCTAATAAAATAAAATAAATTTTGACACTGGCATTCACTCAAAAATAGAATATCTCTTGTGGTTACTTAGTTATTTCACTAACATAGGTATGGAATTCACTAATAACAAGAATTATGTGAACAAATACACCACACATCAACACACTATCTTGTAGCCTCTACAGCCTGGATCTTCATCTCATATTTAAAAACCAAAAATATATGGTCTGCCCGCCACCTGCAAAGTAATATTTGTTTTATTAAGTAAACCTGTTCATATATAAACTGGATTGAGTCTTTCATAATATCAGCTACTTAATTAAATATGTTTTAACAAAACATTAGAGTAGGTGGAATCATTTTACAAATATGATTAGTTGGTATATTTATACCAAATAATCAAACTTATTAACTGTTAGGCAACCTTGATAAGTTAATTAGTTTAGCAAGGAAGTCTCATAACCAAATACTTTTCATTTTGTTTTAGGTTGAAGAAAATCAAATGACATTAGCCAAAACCTGTTTCGTGTAAAAAAATAAATGAAGCAAAATAGTTTTATACACATGGCGTTCATTTCAAAAACACGAAGAAAAGCGCAGTTTATTTAAAATATAGGTTGGTGTGTCCTGTTTTCATAAAAACAGTAGAACAAAATTCTAACTTACCGATATTCGGTCGGATTTTCATATAATTATCTACCCATTTGTGTAGTGCTACTATTTTATTTTCATTCCATTCAAGTGCGTGGCCATTTCGTATATTACTTAGATATTTTTTTCAAAGAAACTAACATTTATCTATAAATGAATTAAACAAGAAGAGTCAATGTTGATTTAGTTATTACGTATTCAATAGTTTGAACCCTTATTATCAAGTGGCCCCATACAATTCAGGTTATTCAGGTCTCAATACAAAATGGACATCCTATTTCCATACTCAACTTTTAAATACCACAGATACAAAAAAAAATCTTGTAAACTTGAGCCCCAACTTCATACTTAAAAAATGCGATGTCATAGAAATTAGACTAAACTGCGCGTACAAATAGCGTTAGCTTAAACAATTCGACCAATTTTAATCAATAAACGCTCGAAGCATTCTGACAAGCTCTGCTATTGGTCAAATTCTAAAAGATGGTTGAAGTTGAACCAATAGCGAAGAGGGTGTACTTTCTTTCTAATAGCTATACATAGCGTTTACTAGGGTTATGTATACTGTTACGCTTGATGTGCTGCCGACTGTACCAATCGACAACAAAATCGCGACATATTTTTGGTGTAGTCGGAATCCAAATCAGTGTTGATGGCCGATCCAGGACGATTAACACGTCTACCGTCAACCTAACAACCTACCATGTTGTCATAGTAGTCAAGCTTGATATATTGTATATTATACTAAATAAAAGTTTTTCAATTACCATTGTTTATTAATTTCAAACACCTATAACTATCGATAAAAATCTAAAGTTGTATCTCTAATCCCTACTAAGCACATCCCTAATTTGTTGCATATGTTGGCATTATTGTTGCCAGACTGTTGGCTGAATTTTTATTATATTGGTATGAGTCTGGCGTGCACGTTCTATAGAATTTTTTTTTTCCTTGAAGTCCCGTCTCTTCTAGCGTAGCGTTTTATATTCTCTTTGACTATAGTCACCGCGATTCCAGATCGTATAAGTCCACTTTCCTTTTGGTTCCATATGGAACCAAGAAAAAACGCGCGAAAAGTCCACGCCGTCCACGCGCACATTTTTATTTTTCAAAAATTCCACAAAAATCGGATCAGCAAAAACTAAACGCTAATATCAAGCTGAAGAGTATAGCTGTATAACGCAACGCTCCCTTTGCCGTGCCGAATTTATGGTTGCGCCACAACGAAATAAGAAACGAAAAAAAAAAGTTCAGATTTTTTACCTGTGACAAGTTGCCGTCATCTGTGCCGTGTGTTAATGTTTTTTATTGTATTAACTAACTAATTTCAAGATATAATTCCGACTCTAAGAAAACTGGTTGATGATGAGCAGTCTAGCGCAAGTTCGTAAGAAGAAAAAATTGTATGAAACGTGCACGCTCAGTAATGGCGGTATAATCCGCCTCAATCCGAAAGAAGGCATTATCCATACAATCAATATGGTGGTCGACGCTCTTCATAAACAGGTGATTTATATCTGTCATCTGTCTCTGTCGCTGTTGTCTTGTTTTCAAAACGTTTGACATTTCATTTAGTTGTGTTGGAGAATTTTCTAAAATCAGAAATTAATGTAAATTATTATTAAAAACAAGTGTTTTGCCTCAAGAAATAAGCTTGACCCAAAAAGGATTGTGTGTGATGTGAAGTGAACTAAATGAGTAAACGAATAAGTTAAGAAATATGTAATTTAAAGACACGCCGGCGGCCAATGTAAAACGAACATATTATGTCTGAATTTCCTCTCAATGATGATCGGTAAGTACCAATGACTGTTAATTAGTTCTATTCTAAAGCTATTATTGTTTAAATAGGGATTTTAGTAGAAATTTCAGTACATATAAGTAAAATTTACCTACCGACCTAAGTAAAAAATAGTGCTGTCTGTACAATTTTATTTCCCTATCGATGTCGTGCCCATTAAATAAACCACTTTATTTTTTTCGCAGATGTAAACAGTGGGTTCAATTGACAGGGAAGGATTTGGTGTATGTACCAATCGACAACAAAATAGCGACATATTTTTGGTGTAGTCGGAATCCAAATCGGTGTTGATGGCCGATCCAGGACGATTCACACGCCTACCGTCAACCTGTCAACCTAACAACCTACCATGTTGTCATAGTAGTCAAGCTTGATATATCGTATATTATACTAAATAAAAGTTTTTCAAGTACAGACCTTTGTTTATTTATTTCAAACACCTATAACTATCGATAATAATCTAAATTTTATCTCTAATCCCTAATAAGCACATCCCTATTTTATTGCTTATGTTGGCATTATTGTTGCCAGACTGTTGGCTGAATTTTTATTATATTGGTATGAGTCTGGCGTGCACGTTCTATAGATTTTTTTTTTTCCTTGAAGTCCCGTCTCTTCTAGCGTAGCGTTTTATATTCTCTTTGATGATGAGTGGTATCAGGATTGGCAGCAATCAATTCAAAGTAAAGGGGCATGGTACGCTGGAATTACTAAGAGCTTTGGAAAAAAACCCTGGTTCGGAAAATCTAATATATTTTTGAGAAGAAAATTTTATACACAGATTTGTAGACTGAGATTTGGTCATTGCAGGTTTAATGATCATTTAAGCAGAATAAAAATTATACCATCTCCAATCTGCACGCAATGTTCCCATAATGTATTGCAAACACTGGAGCACATATTTTTTGAATGTCCAACTTTTAATATTCAGAGACTTTTATTTATTGATGAACTGCAACAAAATAATACGAATATCCCGCCATCTCTGCAAGAGTTATTATCAAACCCTGATAATTTTCAAGCTATCTTCAAGTTTATTAACTCTACTTTTGGCAGTCTATAAAATTTTACCTATGCTTAATCAATACAAGATCTGGCTTAATAGCCTTCAACGCTTTATTATTTGAAGATAATTATATGACCTAAGATTTGGCTGTATGGCTCTGTACCATTGCCTTTCCCTGTGGGGATAAACAGAACTACTACTTAACTAACTAAGTGTTGTGGATAATCTTGATTATACATCAAAATATTCGTCATTAAACAGGCTTTATATCATTAGAACATACTCTTTACACCATTTAAATAGTGTTTTTTCTAAAAATGTGCGAAGTTCCGACCCGCTGACGCGGCTATGTACATACGACGGTTCTGGTGAGTTATTATTGATATTAAATGTGATAAATACATAAAATTTTTACTAAATAACGTTGTTTATTTAATAATAAAGCCCGTGTAATTTTTATTTTGTAACAATAACTTTATTATTTCTCATACCAACCAATAATATGAGGCCGCACCCCACAATTTTTGTCAGAATTGTCCCGGTAACTAATGAGTCTGAGACTTTTCAAGATTTTTATTATTTTCCTGGAGATGTTAGCATATACAAATGTAGTATTAATAGAAAGCTAGTTAAATTACCTACACATTAAATATAAAATAAAGGATAAGGATTCATACCGACAATGTAGAATAAGCTACTAACACGGGAGGTTGGACGAAACTTAGACGAAAATTTCTGCCGCCGCGGTAAATGCGGAGTTTAGTTTTTGAATTTAAAGAATCTTCTACTAGTTATGTTTAATTAATCGTTATTTAATCAAATTGACGACAGTATTTTTTGTTTTTTTTTCCGTTACTTGGTTAAAGAGTTAGAAGCAATAAAAGGGGGCCGCCACACACTTTTTTCATTAATGTCCCGGTATCTAGAGGAATCGAGACTTTTTTTCAAGATTTTTTTTATTTTTCCTGGTGATGTTAGCATATACAAATGGGGTATTATTAGAAAGCTAGTTAAATTACCTACACATTAACTATAAAATAAAGGAGAAAAATTCATAACGACTATGTAAAAAGAGGGCCTATGTAGGACGGGAGACGACCGACTTACCCCCTGCGGCAAGTTGTCGGCCCATTTACGTATATATTTACTACTATTATGTCTACATTTTAATATATCATTGGAATTGTTATTTAATTAGCTCGACGACAGTATTTTTTGCGTATTTTTCCGATGTCTGGTTAGAGAGTTAGAATTTTTTTTTCGCGCCGCGGCGCGCCCTGGCGAGTGCTCAGGACCTAGGAGGTACGTCTTCTAAAAGCCTTGGACGTTATACCCTCTAGCTGATTTTTCGAGGCCTTTTGGACGTTCAAGCGGTGTCACCTGTGTAACCATCTAAAGTAAAAAATAAAAATAAAGTTTGTTAAGACTTATTTTTGCGCATATACCTTTCTAATTAGACACTATTCGTAACTTTCGTTTTGTAATTGTTTATTATATGCACAAAAAATAAGTCATAACAAACTTTCTTTTTATTTTTTATGTGACTTTTCTCATTATGTAAGAACAATGAGGTTTTATACAGTTATATATTCTTTGTAATCATCAGCTTGTCACCTTTAAATTAAGAGTTGTGTCAAAACTTGATAGTTTTGTACATTTGTCTTTTTCGCTTCGCTCTTTTGTATGTCATTGCTTACACGTAAATATATTTATCTTATATTTTTACTTTTGTGTTTCTCTGAAGTGCAATCAATCACAGGTTATGGGCCCAGAGGACGTAATAAGTAGTAAGTGGTGAAAAAAAATGAGTTCAGATTCAAATAAACTTAGAGAAGTGAGATCTGAAATCAAGAGTGAAAACAATATGAGTTTACCAACATTTGAAAAGCTAGAGGGCAGTTCAAATTACAGCAATTGGAAATTTCTTATGGAATTACAACTAATCCATGAAGATTTATGGCAATATACGGAGAGAGCTCCGGATCCTAATGATGCTGTACAAGTGAGATGCGACCAAAAAGCAAGAGTGCACATATGTTTAATGGTAAAAACTGAATGTTTAATACATGTACGGAAAGCGAAAACAGCCAAAGAAGCTTGGAATGCTTTACAAGCTGCTTTTGAAGATAAGGGGCTAAATAACAGGTGCAGACTTTTATCTAAATTAGTCAGCTTGAAGTTGGAAAGATTCCACACAATGAGAGAGTATGTAACAGAGATTCTGACAGTTGCTCAAGAACTTAGAGACTTAGGCAAAGAGATTGACGATGAATTAGTTGCAACGTTAATGCTTCAAGAACTTACTGACAAATTTCAATCGCTGAGACTGGCTTTAGAAGGAAGAGAAGAAACATTGACTTCAGATTATGTTAAACTGAAACTTTTACAATTAGAAGACTCTTTCGACGATTCAATGCCATCTACTTCCGCTTTATCTGCTAAAAAGACAAAGAAACGATACAAACGCAACACTAAAAAGAAGATCAAGTGTTACATTTGTGAAGGGCCACACAAGGCGTTAGAATGTCCGCAGAATACAAAGAAGAAGGGAGATGCAATGAATGCTTTTGCTTTTGCAACCAGTAAGAAGCAAATAAGTGAAGAGTGGATTATAGACTCTGGTGCTTCTAATCACATGACTAATAACAGTGCTTGGTTAAGTAATATAAAAGCAATTGAAAGGAGAGAAATAACGTGTGCTAATGGTGAAAAAGTTTTTGCAGAGTGCATGGGATCTGTAAGTCTCAATAAGCTAAGTTTGACAGTGCATGATGTTTGGTATGTACCTTGTTTATCAAATAATTTACTCAGTGTTAGTACAATTGTAAAGAAAGGTCATACAGTAGAGTTTAAGTCCGATTGTTGTGAAATAAGTCTGTCTGGTAAAGTCATTGTCAAAGGTGTGTTGGATAAGGGTGTGTATAAACTTAAAAACTGTTTACAGGGAACAGCTTTATGTACCACATCCAATGCTGACATGAGATTATGGCATCGGAGGATGGCACATCTAGGAATACGTAATTTAAAACTTTTACGAGACAAAATGGCAACTGGGGTAAGTTTTAATAATTTTTTTTTTTTTTTATTTTTTTTTTTATTTGGAACAAACAGTTATACATGTTTAAAACATTCATATTAAATATTGACTTATTTGCGAACCTAAAGTTCCCAGTATAAATATATTTACTTAAAATTTCTTAACCTGAGTGAACATTTGGTAAGAAAATGACAATCTCTATCTATAGTAAACAAAAACTATATTCTACATACTGTATTGGAAAAGAAAGAAATACTTAACATTAATTTGTATTCGAAAAGTTAGACAGTGAATTGAAAATGACTATAAATTTGAGTTGTGTCATGTGATATGCTTATTAGTTTTACTTTAGAAATAAAAATGAATTGGAATACAATATTGTTTTATCTTTTCCAAAAATGCAGGTTGTCCTAATTATCAGCAACTCAACTCAAACACTGCACAAAACATCAACAGCAGTTACTTATGGCGTCTTATGAACTAACTATTTATTTTAAAAATACCAATCTAGAATAGATTTCAACACAAAAGACAAATTAACAAAAAAGATAATGTTTTATGAAGATACAAATTAATCTTTTTAAAAAAAAAGGAAAAACTTATTTATCCGTGATGTGTAATAGCTAATAGTTCAGTGATGTGGCTTTTAAAGGCAGATAATGTGGAATTAAAAATATCGATATCTATAAATTTTTCATTGTATGAGGAACAAACCCTCTTTATAAAACTATTACTTCCGTAGCTAGTCTTACTGGACTTGACATCAAAAAGAGGTTTTTTGCGGATTTCTCTTTCTTTTTTACAAGGCACACGAAAATAAATGCTTTCCAAAAGACAAGGGGCGTCAACCATATCATGTAATAATTTAAACAAATATACCGCATCGATAAGGTCACGACGACTTTCAAGTGTCATGATTTTAAAGAAATCAAGTGATGATTGGTAATCAGCATGTACATGACCAGTTCTATAAGCTAAGGCTTTAACAAATTTACTTTGAATCCTTTCGATTTTTTTTTGGTGTACCCTTTGGTATGGATTCCATACTGGACTTCCAAATTCTAACCGACTACGCACGTAACTGTTGAATAGTAATTTGTAGGTACATGCATTTTTAAATGGTTTTCCCACACGCAGTATAAATCCCAAGAGCTTATATGACCGACTTACTATTTTTTCAATGTGTGAAATGAAGGTAAGCTTGGAATCCATTATAACACCTAGATCTCTGATTTCAGTGACTCTGTTTAGGTTCTTACCACAAAGCGTATACGGGTATATAATAGGTTTTTTTCTACGTGTGAATGTTATGCTATAACATTTTTCGGGATTTAGAAACATGCTATTGTTAAGACAGAAAATTTCAAAGTTATTTAGATCCTCTTGCAGTAGTTTGGCGTCATTTTCATGTCGGACAACTCTAAATATCTTCGTATCATCCGCGTACATAAGAACATTAGAATTATGAGTAAATTTAGGAAGATCGTTGACGTATATGATAAATAATAAAGGTCCTAAATGCGATCCTTGTGGGATTCCTGAGGGTATACTCATAAATTCAGAGCAGAAACCGGATACAACAACAGCCTGATTTCTATTTTCGATGTATGACTTTATCCAGCGAAACAGATCGCCATGCACTCCAAGCCGCCAAAGTTTTGACAAGAGAGTGCTATGACAAATTTTATCAAACGCCTTGGCAAAATCAGTGTAGACAGCGTCTACCTGCAAGTTATTGTCCATTGCACCCAAAATGAACTCCGTAAAACTTACCATATTGCTGTCCACTCCACGTCTTCTACAAAAACCATGCTGATTTGGAACAATAACGCGATCCAAGGCACTGCGTAGTTGATCGGTGACAATTTTTTCTTGAATTTTTCCAAACTGACATAATTTTGATATGGGTCGATAGTTTGCGATATCCGAGCTAACATTACCTTTAGGAATAGGGGTTATGAACGCACGTTTCCACGGCGTCGGTACTTTTCCTTCAGTAAACGATAATCCAAAAATATATACTAGTGGAGCAGTTAAGGTATCAGCGCATTTTCGAAGGAATAACGGATGTATTCCATCCGGCCCCGCACCCTTATCAACGTTAATACGTTTTAAATATTTATTAACAAGGTCATGAGTAACGTCTATTGAGTCAATGTTTAAAATTGTATTGTTGTTTTGTGTATCGACTTGCTCAAAGGGTTTGGTATTAGATTTCTCGAAAACAGAAAAAAAATGATCATTAAATAGATCGCATATGTGTTTCCCATCACTAGTACTAAGCCCTTTATATGTCATCGTTTGTGGCATACCACTTTTAGCCTTAATAGCTTATAAATATTTTCGTCTGGTGCCGTTTAGTTGTTTTGTGAAAAGGGTATTCAAACAATAAGAGTGAGAAATTAAATATAGAAGTAATCCACAAAAAACTGAAAAATAAACAAAAATAAGCTTTACAGTAATATATGAAAAGCAATTATTATGAAATAACATGATTATAATATTTCCAATTACCACATCACTGGACTCCAACTCACATAGTACACTAGCAGAAGGCAATCTATACTTACTTCCACGTGCCCAATAACAATAATAATAAAATAAAATATATGAGAATATAACGCAAGTGTTTACGAGTCATTTTAACTTTATGAGGTCTGCATCACTATTAATCCCGACAACCCTAGATTTTTCATTTTTGCGCATGAGTATTTTACAATCTCTTATCCATAAGAAGGAGTATTGAAGTTCTGACTTGATTTCTCTCGCTCGCTTCAATAGTTGCTTATTTCGTGGAGTGAGGTGATCGGACACATATATGTTTCGTGTGGGCCCAGACAGGCCAATGTCGGCAGTAGTAAGTCCGCGACGTGCTCGCACCGCTGCCAATAACTTGTCCTTGCATAGGCGTCGAGTAAACTTAACAATGACGGCCGGTGGACGCGGGCTGATTGAATCGGAGCCACTGTCAGGCACTTCATATCGTCTCACCCGCACTACGCTGTCAACGTCGCGTTCATCCAACAAACAACCTACTTTATTGCCCACATTATGCAGTATTGAAGTGAGACTTTCTCCAGCTGTTACAGGAATTCCCGAAATTTCGACGTTGTTCATTCGCGAAAGTTGGTCTCGTTTGTGGTTTTCATTTTCGAGATAGGATATTTTTTCCTTTGCGGAGTCTAATTCAGACCCGAGTTTCGGAATAAGGGATATGTTATTTTCAGAGACAATTAATCTATCCTCTATGGAGCTGAACCGGGATTCCATCTCGTAGAATTTTTTATTAAGTTCTTTTATTCCCTCACTTACATGTTGAATGTCAGCCCTCATAACACCGAACTCGGACCTAAATGCACGAATCTCTTTGAGGACTTCCGCTATACCGGCCCCTCCCATCGTCGCTCCGGTTGATACACTGGAGTTACGTAGCGAAGTAGGGGTAACGCAATCAGCAATCAAATCGTCGCAGGACATATCCACCTCCGCTATTGGCTGCTCAAATTGTTTTCTAGTAGGAGTTTCATCATTTTTATTACGCCCAGTCGCCATGGTACAAGAAGGGCAATGCCATTTCTGCCTGATTGCATTGTAGGTCTGCAACGACATATTCAAACATTTGTAGTGATAACACCCTTTACATGCAACACAGGCCAATATTTCACCACGGCTTATTTTACTGTTACATGCTGAGCAGTTCATATTGAATATTTATTTATTTTTAAATTTTTATTTCACTTTGGTTATTTTTATTTTTATGAATTTTCTCAGATGAAACGTACTGTGTGGTTCAGCTCTGCGATGCCTCATCTATGTCCGACGATAATTGTGACAAAGTTGGCCGCGGGTAGATTTGCTTCCAATACAATTCACTTGAACACTTGAAATTACTTAATTTAAGCAAACGAAATCACAACAAAACTTCAAAATCGATTAATATTTGAGTCCATTTACTAAAAATTACAGAAAATTATACTAAAAATCTTGTGTTATTCACGATAATTCTTGATTTTTAGCGGGAGGTCGAACTAGAGTATGTTGCCAGTTCACAAAGATCAAATCAACTGATATAAGAGAAAGAAGAAATAATAGTTCTGAAAAGATTCAGTGCGCAGATTGTTTGCTCGGCAAGCAAACAAAATTAGCGTTTCAGAAAAATCAAGCTACGAGAGCAACAGAGATACTCGAGTTGATTCATACAGATTTATGCGGTCCTATGTCTGTAGATTCATATGGCGGTTATAGATATTTTATGACTATAATCGACGATAAAACGCGGAAAACTTTTGTTTACCTTTTAAAACAAAAGACGGAAGTTTTACAGAAGTTGAAAGAGTTTAAAGTTTTGGCAGAGAATCAAACCGGTAAGAGAATTAAAAACATTAGATCAGATAACGGTAGCGAGTTTGTTAATCGTGAAGTGGAAAACTTTTTAAAGTCAAATGGTATCCATCATCAATTAACTATTCAATATACTCCGCAGCAAAATGGTGTTGCAGAACGGGCAAATCGTACCATAGTAGAAAAGGGAAGATGCATGCTCCAAGAGGCTCAATTAAGTAAGAAATATTGGGCTGAAGCTGTAAAAACTGCTGTTTATCTGAAGAACCGTTCACCGACATTAGCAGTAAGGAATATGACTCCTGAGGAAGCTTGGTCTGGGAAGAAGACTGATCTAAGCATGATTAAAGTCTTTGGATGCAAGACGTTCATGCACATTCCAGACGAGAAGCGCACAAAATGGGATCCTAAAAGTAAAGAGTTACTGTTTTTAGGATACTGTGAAGAGTCAAAGGGTTACCGCTTGTTTGATCCAACTACTTTAAAATTTTACAAAGCTAGAGATGTAATTTTTTTCGAAAACCAGAAATATTCATCTACAGTAGAATACAAAAATGAGCTTACTGAAGACACTCAACAATTAATAAGTGCTATTGAAGAGATTGTTCCACAATTTAGTTCAAGCACTCCACATGTAGAAATCAATAATCAAGAGAGATTACTTGAAGGAGAAACATATGAAGAAGAACATGAGGAAGAAGAATTTTTTGACTGTATTCAACCAGAAGAAATTCAGGGGCTGGAAAGTGAAATAAGAGAAGAAAGTTCCTTAAATCAAACTGAAACTGTTGAAGGTGTATCAACTGAAGAATCGGAAGCTAGAAGATATCCTATGAGAGATAGAAAAGCTAAAGAGTATCCAGATTACTACCTCTATCAGACAGTTTTAGAGAGTGATGATGAGGAACCTTCAAGTATTAAAGAAGCGCTTTCAGGAAAGCACAAGACAGAATGGCAGAATGCAATACATGCAGAATTGAATGCATTAGAGAAGAACAAAACCTGGATTCTTGTAAAGCCCGGAATCGCCCAGAATGTTATTGACTCTAAGTGGATACTTAAAATCAAATCAGAAGGGGGGAATAAGAAGCGATTCAAGGCGCGACTGGTTGCAAGAGGTTTTACCCAAGTTAAAGGTGTGGACTACAACGAAACCTTTTCACCTGTTGTACGACATAGCACGCTGAGGTTGCTACTTGCCATTGCTGCTAAAAATCGACTCCAAATAGATCAAATGGACGTCGTTACTGCATTTTTAAACGGTGATCTAACTGAGACAGTATACATGAAACAACCCAAAGGCTTTGAAGTAGTGGGTAAAGAGAATCATGTGTGCCTGATGAAAAAAGCTCTATACGGCTTGAAGCAAGCGCCTAGAGCATGGTATGAGAAATTGAATCAAGCACTTGTTGGACTTGGTTTCAGAAGATCAGAAAACGAACCATGCGTATACATCAGAAGAAATAAATATAGTTTGATGGTTATAGCGATTTACGTTGACGATATTCTTATTCTGTGGAATAATGAAAGAGAAAGAGAATCAATAAAATCGGAATTACAAAAAACTTTCGAGATGAGAGATCTTGGAAGTGTAGATTTGTTTCTAGGTATGAATGTTAAGCAAACAGAAGAATTTATCAGTTTAAGTCAAGAGAAGTATATTGACAAGTTGCTGAAGAAATTCAATATGGAGGACTGCAAGACTGTTGCTACACCAAGTGTACCAGGTCAACGTCTTGAAGTTCCAGATCCAAATCTGAGTTCAGGGAAAAAGTATCCATTTCGTGAATTAGTTGGGTCACTTATGTATTTAGCTGTATGTGCTCGGCCAGATATAGCACACGTGACCAGTTACCTAAGTCAGTTTAACGACAAACATGCTGAACCTCACTGGATAGCAGCTAAGAGAGTACTCAGGTATCTTAAAGGAACTAAAACTCATGGAGTGACTTTTTCGAAGCAAATTGTGAAATCTTCTATTGAAGGTTACGTAGATGCAGACTATGCTGGAGACCTGGACAGAAAATCATATTCTGGATTTGCGTTCTTATGGCAAGGAGGAGCTATATCATGGAGATCAGTGAAACAACGCACAGGTGCGTTGTCTACCGCAGAAGCTGAGTATGTAGCACTATCAGAAGCTGCAAAAGAGGCTATCTTCTTACGAAGGCTTACAGAGGAGTTAGGTTATCTTTCTAAACCTGTTACCCTGTATTCAGATAGTCAATCAGCTATAGCTATTGCACAAAACCCAGTGCAACATCAACACACCAAATACATTGATATTAGGTATCATTTTGTGAGATGTACTGCTGCAGATGGTGAAATAGAGCTCAAGTATAAGCAGACAGAGCATATGTTTGCAGATGTGCTTACGAAACCTTTGTTGCGAGGGAAGTTTGAGTTTTGTGTACAGGCTTGGGTGTAAGAGTGAATGAAGTGTGAGGAAGCTGAGATTAAGGAGGAGTGTAAGAACAATGAGGTTTTATACAGTTATATATTCTTTGTAATCATCAGCTTGTCACCTTTAAATTAAGAGTTGTGTCAAAACTTGATAGTTTTGTACATTTGTCTTTTTCGCTTCGCTCTTTTTTATGTCATTGCTTACACGTAAATATATTTATCTTATATTTTTACTTTTGTGTTTCTCTGAAGTGCAATCAATCACACATTAGAACTCCCCTCTTCGGTCCCGCCGGCTGCAGCAGACCACAGCAGCAGGCGAACGTATCTGTCCGGTCGGGTGGAGCAGCCGAAACGGGAACCTATAATCTGTATTTGTTGTATCTCTGGTTTTATTTACTCTTTATCGTTGTAATTTCGAAGATTAGTATACAGATACTAAATAAATCCATAGTTAATACCAAAAACATGGTTTGAGTACACTTCCATACTGTTGTCGGTGACCCTTTTATTTAATTATTTTTATTCACTCGGCCCGCCCGGGTACATTTCAATTGATACCATTTGAAATATAGTGCTTTTAAATGACCGGAAACTTATTAAATAAGCATAGTTATGGTATAACTTGAGTTTTTGATATGGATTTCGTATGTTTTAAATGAATAGTTTCGTCATAAACTGAGAATATTGGCGGTCACGTGACCATGTTATTCCAGGCTCCCGCCGCGCCGTGTCTGGACGTTATCTCCAATTGAATACTTGTTGTAGTAATAATTATTCAATTTAAAGTATAAACTATCTATGGAAATATATTTTATGACTGTATGTAGTATAGTTTTTTAATTATGAACATTTGAAAATTCCCGCTATAGCACGGCGGGTGCGGGCGGGTTTTGTAATGCTTGTAATATTGAATGGAGAGGTGTGTATTTTTGTATTTATTATTGTAAGGAATAATGTAAGGAACGAAATAAAACACAAGTAAATATAATTAATGATTTTCATTTTCTAACTATTACGTATTTGTACTAAAAATTCGCATACCCTACATAAAACTTACTTTTAACCATATTTAGAGGAAACAAAAGTATACTAATGTCTTAACCATAGAGGAATATAATACACCGGGAAGTCTTAACTTTATATTTAGTCTATGTAATAGCGATTACAAGTCAGGAACCATGAAAATATTTTAAATTATCGAAATATTATTTGACATAAGTGTCACTTCACCAAACTATGTTGCACAGATTTTTACAAATACCTATTTTGTATTGACCGAAGTATCTTTTGAACTTTTTTATTTGCCAAATAACTTATTTGGCTTATTTTTACTTCACCAACACACCATTTTTCTGAATATTATTTGGCTAAAGCTATGTTATGTTACTACCTTCGTAATTTAACTACTACTAAACAGGGAGCGACTCAGTTGATATACCAACATTTGATTTAATTTAACCTTTATAACGTTCATTTTACATAATAATTATTTATTATACCAACACTTAATATAATTTTATTTATCATAACGTTTACTTTACATAATCTTCATTTTATTTAATACCATTTAGTATAACGTTCTTTGAATATTGCCATTTAAAATAAAACTCATTTAATCTCAATACTCATATAATGATTGATTGATCTAACAGCAAGCCGAAGCTGCGGTGGTGGGCGAAAACCATCTGCGACGATAAGGTCGCGTGGGACCGCCGGAGCCCTGCAGCGCCGGAACCGTGACAGAAGCCATGCATGCTGCATGCTTGCTTGCTGTATGTATGCTTACTTGCTGCATGCATGCTTGCTTGCTGCATGCATGCTTGCTTGCTGCATGTATGTTTACTTGCTGCATGCATGCTTGCTTGCTTGCTGCGTGCATGCTTGCTTGCTTGCTGCGTGCATGCTTGCTTGCTTGCTGCATGCATGTTTGCCGCATGCATGCTTGCATGTAAATTCTGTAAAAGTGAAATGAAGATTTGACAAATAAAACAGCGGTGTAATGAATATTCAGGACCTTAATACTTCGAACAAACGTTACTTTGGTCAAACAAAGTTCGGTAAAGTGTTTTTCCACCAAATAAAACGTCGGAGTAACGTAAAAAACAAATTAATAATAGGTAAAACGATACAGTAACAAACGTGATTGCGACGAAGTAAAAAAAATCGAAACGAAAATAATCGAAAAGTTTTCCGTCAAACGGAATTCTGTAAAACATTTTTCAGGCTTCCCCCATTTCAGAGATAACGATGAATGATAGATAACTTGTGATGTATGTACTTAAATTATGAAAATGAAAATAACACAAGTTCATGGTACTTAGGTCGTACTAAGTTTCCACATTTGATTTTGCGCAAGTTGTAACAATTATCATATGAATTCAGCGATAGCATAAATCATCTATTTGGCGGGACCAATGTTTTAATGACATAACTTTAATTTGGCACATAAAATTGTGTTGAAAATTGAGAATATACATGTACATATGTAGTACTAAGTTTTTGGGTGTGAATTACCTGCCTCTGAGTCGTCAAAGGTCACGCCACTTTGACGTCATTTTGGGGGGAGCAGGGAGATCATGACATACTTCCTTTACCTTTAGAGGTACAAATGTCTGGTCCGGGGTACAAATAGTACATATGTAGCACAAACATTTTAATGTTATACATTTCAAATAGGGGACTATATCCCGTCATCTTGATGCTCACAATTGAATACGGTGCTATGTGATGTTCGTCTGGCCCGCCCAACCCCGCGGCTTTGGAAAACGAGATTTATATCAATCCTATGTACTCTTTTACCCAATCATATGTACAACTTTAATTTTCAATGTAACGCTAATATAAATAAGTTAGAAGCATCACTGGTGGCCGGGCCAGCCTGACGTTTTCAGCCCGGCCCCTTCTACATCACCACTACTACAACAACTAGTGACAATGTATTGTTAGAGAACTAATGTACTACATAAAATACACACATTCAAGCCTTTATTTCATACTAAAATGCAATATCTTAGGAGATATCAAAGTAATGTGGGGCCGGGCTGAAATTATTGAAATAGCTAATAGCAATAAAAATACAAAACCTAAGAACCCATATTCTATGTTTGTGTGATCTCCCAGAGGTGCAGAATATATACTTTATTTTTAAGTTACATTATTTAAATATAAAAATATAAGCACTATAAATTATTTCAGCCCGGCCCCCTACAATCGTTTATATCTTTTTAGCTATTGCATCAATCTGCACAAAACGACAATGTGTGGACTCGTATACGGTAGTACTTTGATAAATTTTGGCTCATGAATTTACTAAGATTATATTCGACGAGATAATTAAAATCTAAGATAGTACTAGTGGAGTGACCATCAGGCACGTGCTAATTTCAGGACATTTTTTTTATGATCTAAGTAGATGATATACAAGTTAATGGCCCAGCTGGTGATAAACAGTTTCCGCCACCTATAAACAGCTGCTTTAATAAGGAAAAATCACTTGATATTGCAGTTCGGTTGTTATCCTGAGGCCTAAGTTGAAATGCCGTACATGCCCTCTAATTACTTTATTGGCTATCTTTCCCTTCAATCCAAAACACAGCGAACTGTCTTAAGGCTGAAGTAAGAAAGGCCTACCCAGACAACCCTACATATGGGCCTACCATCTAGGAAACATGTTTTTATTGAATGATACAATTTATAATTAGATGATTTGTAACCGACTTCAAAAACGAAGAGGTTGCCAATTCGGTGGGTATGTTTTTTTTAATTATAAAGACTAGATTATAAAAGTAATTGCTACCTACTACTTATATGTATACCAAATATTAACCAATACTTTTATAAGTTATAATTTTTGAAGTACCTAATGAAAGACTGTGATTTAATAGATTATATGGAAGTTAATTAATAGGGTATTTGACAACATTTTATTGAATGTTTAATAGCATCTTAGTACTTTATACAGGGTGTACCAAAAATACAAATAAAGTGAAAAGGGTGTAAATGGGTCCCTTGTGTAGAGTTTATTACCAATGTATGACAACTGTAGTATGACATTATTACATGCTGAAAAATTAATTATTTCTGATAAAATAATAAAATAATCGACATTGAAGCGCAGCTCTATTCTAAGTTCATTCCCCCTAACAGGCGTAATTACCTCCTACTCTTAGAAACTTTTCTACTCCTGGTAGCTAATATTTATTTGATCAAATATTAACCTAAAATAAATAACCTATAATTCCTCAATTCTAGTTTTTATTTTACTAGGCTAAGTACAGAAAAGATAAATAGATATTAGATAACTTTATTGAATACTTTACAAGAATATTAACTGAGTGAGAATCAAGATAGGTATGAGTCAACATAAAAACCACAAATAAATTTTACAGTTGTATTGAAGTAACAATCTGAGTAGGTAGGTTCTATCTACCTAATAGCTCAGATGAATAAACTAAGGTTTTAAGCCGTAAACCAAAAATAAAAATAATTTTAATTGAGTAGGTATGTATTTATCACACACAAGAACCCGTAGGTCGATAATTGTGTTTAAAAATTTATCACGGATCAATCAATTAGGTACTATGTAATTGCACTAGCACTATCCTACCATTCAGAAATAAAAAACAACTTACCTCGAACTAGAAACACTTTTTTCATACAACAACGCAAGATGACAAGTAAAGTAAGCTGACGGCTCACCTAACAAGCGGGACCACTTAACTCAATCAACACAGCTTTACAGTTCACATGAATATCTTACACAACAACATAACACTTACAACATAGCCCTAAGATTAGAGAAGCAGTTCAAAGTGTACCTACTCCTCCTTGCTGCCTCAACAACGACGGCCGTCGTCGGGACGGACACGGCCCGTGTCGCATTTCGCACCATATTATCGTCATCGTCCTTGTAATCGATGCCAACATACCTACTCATGGCATACACATAGCATTATCTCGCAATATTTAATAAGAATAACGACGATCAGAGATAAAATTATACGCGACTACACTTTATGAACTTATGTTATGATGAAGTGAGCTCGGAAACAGATGAGGTGACACTGACAAGCCGACAAAGCGGGAAGCGGCTTTGAAATAGGTAGTCTGCGCGCGCCGCTCTTCGCCGCTGTTTTTTTTCCTTCTGCGCATGCGTTCGGGGAATGACAGGGATTGTCAACATTTTACTAGTTTTTTAGTTTAGTAAAATTATTTTAGGTATGGATCGCAATAAGTAATTTAAGTATTATTGTGCGCAATAAACTTTTTTCTATTCTATTCAATAAACAACTTTGACTTTAGTATCCTTATAACTATTGGGCTCCAAGCTAAGGCTAGTACCAAAAAATAATAGTTATGACGAGAACAATACAAGGTTTTCGTTTTCGTTAAGAGGGTTATTAGAGCGCTGTTCGACTTAAATTGCATTTAATTATCGTGGCAAGCAAGAGCTATTTAATTAAATGTTAAGATGATTTTACGGAGTGAATCTTCTGTATTTGTACTATTATGTATCTGTGGTATAAGAAGTAGTGTAACATAATTACGCCAACGACGCAAACAAACCGCTAAATGCTTGTCTTGCATTCGAAGCCCAGTAAGATCCATTTTGTCAACGTTAAAAAAGTAGGTTACAAAATAAGTGAAAACATATCCAAGCGAGCACGGTCGCAACACTACCTAATTAACAGTTTATAGGCACTTAGTCATAATCCGGCAGTACTCTGCTCTGTTTTTTTATATCGAGTATTAAAAAAAATCTTTTGAATAAAATGTTGTGAACCAATGACACATTTGGGGGCGTTTAGGGTTTCATCGGAAAAAATGTAAACCAAATTTTTGAATCTCCTCTGAACTCCTAGTACTTACATAATCTTACAATTTAATTTAGACCGACAGATAACCTTGCTAGATCATGCTCATTTAAAGGAAAAGCTTGTAAAATAAAGGGAAGGCCGGTACATTTTAAATCCAAGTGAAGACTTCGGCCCGCTTTAATGCGTAGGTAATTCCGTCGACAGCACGTTAATAGTACATGCGCGTTCATTGTGACCACTTACTACTACCTACCATATCATCATGAACATCATCATACCAACCTCTGATGTCCACTACTGAACAATGGCCTCCCCTACCGATTTCTAAATGAAATGGTTCTTGGCAGCTGCATCCAACGGCTCCCCGCGACTCTGACCAGGTCTTCTGTCCATCTAGCTAGTGGGAGGCCGTCCTTCTTTGCACTTCCCGGTATGTGGTCGCCATTTTAAAACTTGAACGCCCAACCAGCCGTCTGTTCAGCGTGCTATGTGCCCTGCCCACGCCACTTCAACTTGCTAATCCTATGAGCTATGTCAGTGACTTACCATACCATACAATTTTTTATAACGGCAGTCATCAGGTAGGCCATTTTACACGTAATGGTATAAAAACCAGTTTTATTGACCCAGAGCGATGCGTCACGTAGTTTATTTCCATTTAATAGTAATTTTGAGCCCTGTTCTTGTTTGACCCGTCGCTTCTATTGTGCAATATCGCGCTGTGACATAAACAAAACAGCTTGAAAATAACATCACACCTTTTCACATCGCGCATTTTTTGATAAAGATATGTACCTCCCACCCTGTCACTGTATTTGAATACTCCGGTATGTACGAAAACTTACGTATTATTTAAGTTTAGAAAATAAATGCGGAACCCGAGGTGTATTTTTTCAAATGGCGGTGAATTCTTCTGCAAGTCTAGTATTTTCAAAGACTAAGCGGTAGCAGATGAGTGCTTAGTTAGATTAGTGCAATTTGATTTTACATACTCTATTTATTTAAAGGTGTTTACGTAATATGCGAAATCGATACTAATAGCAATTTATTGCTTAAAAATAATAAACAACACCTAAACAAAAAGATAAATAATTGTTATAAAAATTAAAAAATAAATGATTATTTCAATAATATTATTATTACTTGTAATTGTATTAGAAATTAAGGCATCGTACTATAAGTTTTATCGGCAAAAAAAGTTTTTTGCATCTCAGAAGGAATCGACGGTACTAATAGTTTGCATATTCTAGTCTTTGGAAATATAGTCTATTAATTTGATGTAAATTTTAGGTTGAATGACATTCACAGCCGATCACTAGAGTAGTGACATTTTCATTTTGAGTTTTCGATGAAGAATTTCTTTTTTTTGGGTACTTCTGATACACCGTGTATATGACCATGTTACCATAATTAGTTTTGTTTTAATTATTTCGTCATTTTTAAAAAATTGCAAATAAGACCAATATGACATAAAATTATGTGCTCTTCAAGTATTTTTGTAAATAAAATAACTCATATTTTTGAATTTAAGTGAAAATCCTACTTTTTTACTTGATGTCAATATCCCTATTACGTATTAATAATTTTAAATACGAAGGTTGTTGATTTTTATAAATCTAAAAATGTTGTATTAATAAAAAAAAACTCTAATTATTACTTGTTTCATTCGATAAAACACATGTCCTGAAATTGACACGTGACTGATGGTCACTCCACTAGTACTATCTTAGATTTTAATTATCTCGTCGAATATAATCTTAGTAAATTCATGAGCCAAAATTTATCAAAGTACTACCGTATACGAGTCCACACATTGTCGTTTTGTGCAGATTGATGCAATAGCTAAAAAGATATAAACGATTGTAGGGGGCCGGGCTGAAATAATTTATAGTGCTCATATTTTTATATTTAAATAATGTAACTTAAAAATAAAGTTGTACATATATACTGCACCTCTGGGAGATTACACACACATAGAATATGGGTTCTTAGGTTTTGTATTTTTATTGGTATTAGCTATTTCAATAATTTCAGCCCGGCCCCACCTTACTTTGATATCTCCTAAGATATTGCATTTTAGTATGAAATAAAGGCTTGAATGTATGTATTTTATGTAGTACATTAGTTCTCTAACAATTAATTGTCACTAGTTGTTGTAGTAGTGGTGATGTAGAAGGGGCCGGGCTGAAAACGTCAGGCTGGCCAGGCCACCAGTGATGCTTCTAACTTATTTATATTAGCGTTACATTGAAAATGAAAGTTGTACATATGGTTGGGTAAAAGAGTACATAGGATTGATGTAAATCTCGTTTTCCAAAGCCGCGGGGTTGGGCGGGCCCGGCGAACGTAGAGAGCCTAGAAGCATAACTTCATACAAAACTCGTCGCAAAATGGGTACCCTCGGCGGCTAGAAGAGCACGTCGGATAAAATCGGCTAATATCGAAATTGTATAGCGCCCTCTCGGTCTTCTGATTTACACGCGCCGGAAGGGTCATATATGCAGGATGCAACCATGCAAATTTTTATAACGACTTTAATAATTGTATATCGTCATTTTTAATAAATATAGTAACGTTGTAAATCGGTGAACTTATTCAATTTTAGAGTTGAGATCAGAAATGAGAAATGAAATGGGTTCGCTTCATTCATTTAAATAAAAAAAATCTAAATATCTGTCATGATAATATTTATTTGTATTAAGGCCATAAGAAAAAAATTGAATTGTCATCAAGTGGTTTTATTTCTTGAAATAAAAACACTTTACCGGATTTAACTTGCGTTTAATTAGATGCCACATTATGATTTTTTATATACAATGTTTCGATTACTTTATAACGATCAAGGTCACGGGAATACTGAAGTAAAGATGTCAGTTGTCTTTGTTAAGTTGAATAATAAATACCGTCATATTTTTTATAGTTATATTTTGAGTGTTCCGATTCACGCCTTGGAGCTTACAGTGTCCGAAGGTCGGAAAGAGTAAATACGGGCTTGAGACTTTGGAATTCTAATGATAAGATCCCAAGCTGGTGTGGTCTAACTATTTTCTCTATTGAAATTACGATGTTGTATTATTCCAATAACCTCACGAAACTATCTTGCAGTTTACAACTTTACTTACTACGACTTATCCCTAACAGTTTAAAATAGATACCTATACTATTTCCAGATCATTTTGTAAATAAGTAAATTATTAAAGTAATAATTAAACATACACATGTTAAAATAATAATGCTTAAATTTATTGAGAAATGTGTTTAAAGTGGCATCGTATTGTAAGGAACTGTGGCAAAATATCCATAAATTGGAGGTTTGTTTATCATTCTTACAAAAATCATATAAGGCAACGCTGTATAAAGCCATAATTGCTTATTAGTAGGTATATTAACTATTAAACATACCGTTAGGAGTGTTCAGGAATAATAAAGAAAGACTCGCAAATACTGATTTATTATTTTACACAACCTATTCGGTCAACTGTTCAACCCAGAATGGTCGAAAGATATCACACCACCACCAACGTACATTTTCGAGACGACTTTACTTTGTTTTTAAAATCCTCTTAACACTATGCTTGCAGGAAAAAGGCTAAAACTTACTCTATGACTTTTCAACATTTATTTTAAAAGCAGTAGGCATAGACAAGCAAATTTCAATTGGTGACATACAGCCAACTTGCTGGCTGTATGACGAAGAAAAAGTTAAACAGACCAGAGAGAGAAATGACATTGACATTTGCTTATCGTTTGAATTTAATCAAACCAATAGTAATTTCCTAAAATTGAAAAGGAAACTTAAACATTACAAATTATTTATTTCATATATCTAACAATACACAATAACAATAAGGCGTCATAAAAGTTTGCAGAGTTAAAAGTTGAGTTGAAAATAAATAAATACTGTCACACACAAATGACTGCTTAACATCATCCACTCGTGTATTTGTTTAAATTGTCCACAAATATTGGGCCAACATGGCGGCCAATATTATTGTTTATATTTGACTCGATTATAAAGGTTTAGGAGAGACTTATATGTGAAATTTGATTCTAGTGCTCTTATTATGTTCACCTACGCGGCTGACACACCATTTTACTTCACTTTTGGACATATTTACTGAGATTTTATTGTTTTTACACGAGTACATCACCGTGACGCAGTCAATGACAAACTAAATCATGGCGCGGAGTCCGATTTAAGCCCCGCCTACTTTGGAGTCTCTTTCGGGGTGTCATTTTGGATGGCTAGTTAGAGCCACCGCACATATACAATTTCAAATCGCACAACTAAATCGCAGAATGTCTAATAGGCATAGAATCTTATGATAGCCCGCACATTATATCAACTAAGTCGTTCAACTAAATAGTTGGTCAACTATCGGCCGATAGCCCGCACACTATAACAACTTAGTTGATCAGTCGCACGGTAAGATGCAGTGTAACCAGACCCGTGCGCGTGATTTCCCCACGCTTGGATTTTTGCCGACGGGCACGCAGCCGCCGCAGCCAGTCGATCTCTGCATTCTCTTCTTGTAACAAATGAAAAAATAGAACTGCTGATCGACGAAGTCCAAAAAAGGCAAGCCCTTAAAAAACTTATCTGGGTAACATCTCAGTTAAGAATGTAAGGTATGATGTTTCCCACGCTCTAATCTGTCACTTAATATCGGATGCACCCTAAATGTTTTGTTCTGTTTTCGTCTTCTTTTTTTTAAGTTAAGAAGTGCGTTGTTTTTCCACATTTTATCGCAGACTTCACCGCGCTAGCAACACTGTCCACCAACTAAGTCGACGAAGTGTGCGGCCTATGAAAGCACGCAATTTAGTTGTACGATTTGAAATTGTATATGTGCGGTGGCTCTTACTCGTCTATGTTATTATCGGTCGCCGGGCGGGCCAGACGAACATGCTATGTGCACCGTTTGCGTGCAATTAATTCGGACCACATCATCGCTCATTCGTGTGTACTGTACTCCTGTCAATGTCAATGTCCATAACAAAAACGTTCTCAGATCTCACGTTTTTATCAGAGGAAGTCTATGTATGTAATAGGTAAAATAATGCAGAGCAGTGTTGAATTGTCCATTTGCTTTTTATTTGCTTTGTTTCTTGGTACAAAACAAGAAATTTTATTGAAAAAACTTCAACAGACAATTATTTATCATGAAGATTTAGTCACTTTAGTGACGCTTATTTGACTTTTATGTCGCCCGCCTTATTGCCATATTGAATAACTGTGAAATCGACGAAAAAGGACATGTTCTGAAAATGTATGGGGGCTGGTACGTATCTACCCCCCAAGACAAAAGTTATATGAGAAGAAAGAGTATATTTTTAAGAATATTATGAGACAAAAACTATAATTTTTAATGCCTGCATATAAATAAAAAATATCGTTTTATTCTGGTCAAAAAACTGTTATCCAGAGATGTAAAATTCTATTTTAAAAAATGTGATACATCACAGACATAGTATAAAACGTCAATGTCGTTTATTGTCATGTCAAATATTTTTTA
This sequence comes from Nymphula nitidulata, assembly GCA_947347705.1. Lineage (NCBI taxonomy): Eukaryota > Metazoa > Arthropoda > Insecta > Lepidoptera > Crambidae > Nymphula > Nymphula nitidulata. Next base: position 9,777,825 of record OX374637.1, on the reverse strand, counting down.
ATAACTAGGCATGGGGTTGATTTGGTTCAGCCTACGACTATTTTGCAATTATATTTTATTTCCTCCCGGCCAGAAAAATAATACTTATTAGGAATAAACATTAATACCTACTATAGCAATTGTAAACCACCCTGTACTTCAAGGGGGTATAACTTTTGTATGGGCCGTACTAAAATCGAACCTCTGACTGTTCTTAGTTTGACAGAACGCACATTGCCATCCCTACCTTTTAAACATTCTAGAACTATAGCCAATGGCCAAAGATGACGTCTATTGTCGGTATTCAACAATACAACATCGCCCTGATTTAAACTGTTAGCAAAAATTTTTTGCGGTTTCTGCAAGAGGCTACCTAAATATTCGCTACGAAATCGAGATCTAAAATCAGCTCTCAACTTCTGTAAGTAGCGATGTCTTGTATTCAGGTCGGCCGCGTCCACCTGGTCTAAGTCAGGCACGTCTGTTTCTGAAACATCTTGCATAAAGCTGTTAGGAGTTAGCGGTTGTAGACATTCCGTGTCATCTGCTATAAACGTTAATGGCCTAGAATTTATAGTGGCCTCGCAATCACACAACAGCGTTTCTAGCTCTACGTGGTTAAGAGATGACTTACCTAACATGCGACGAAGTATCTCCTTGACGGTGCGCACAAGCCTTTCCCAAAAGCCTCCCCACCAAGGACTGCTAGGCGCATTAAATTTCCACTCGATCCCCTTAACTGTAGAGAAATTTTGAATTTTACCCCAGTCTACTGCTCTTAACAAATTATTAGTCCCGACAAAGTTTGTACCGTTATCGGTGTAAATCACATTGACTCTGCCTCTTCTAGCTATAAAACGGCGTAGACTCATCATAAAAGCTTCAGTGGACAATGATTCCACAAGTTCTAAGTGTACTCCGCGGTAAACCGCACACGTAAATAATACTATCCATACCTTCTTACAGGATTTCAAGATCAAAGGTCCACAGAGATCTATGCCTGTCACCTGAAAGGCCTTCGAATTTTTGATTCGGTTCTATGGGAGTGGAGCCATTGGTGCAGTTGCAGCTTTACACTTAAACCTTCGACAAAGAGTACAGTCGTGAACAATTTTCTTTACCCACCTTCTAGCATTCAAAACCCAATAACTTTCTCTAAGGTTGCACAGTAGAGTTGCTGTCCCAGCGTGTTGTAGAGAAACGTGCTTATGGTTTATTAATTTATGTACAACTTTTGATTCTCCAGGTAACAAAACGGGATACTTGAAATTCTCCGATTCTGTCCTATTTAGAACCAAACGTGTTTGTACTCTAAGGAGCCCATCCTGATCCCTAAAAAGTTTAAGGTTGTATTTACATTTAATATCAGAGCAATACTCTCGCTGCAGGATTATAAATATTACTTTCTCTGCGGCAGTGTACTCTACAAAATGTATGTCGCCAGTTCTTCTACCATCTTTACTCTTGCAATTATCAGCAAATCTAAATATCCAAGCGCAAGTTCTTATAATTTTTGGATACTTAGAAAAGTAATTAAAGGCACTCGAAAAATATTCACAAGCTACACTCGTAGCGACAGGAGTTATACTAAGCGACTGTGCATCAATAATGTCAAATGACGTGGTTGGCCAACTTGAGGGATCCTCCTTCAGCCACTGTGGCCCTTCCCACCAACGAGAAGTTCTTATAATTTTTGGATACTTAGAAAAGTAATTAAAGGCACTCGAAAAATATTCACGACTGTACTCTTTGTCGAAGGTTTAAGTGTAAAGCTGCAACTGCACCAATGGCTCCACTCCCATAGAACCGAATCAAAAATTCGAAGGCCTTTCAGGTGACAGGCATAGATCTCTGTGGACCTTTGATCTTGAAATCCTGTAAGAAGGTATGGATAGTATTATTTACGTGTGCGGTTTACCGCGGAGTACACTTAGAACTTGTGGAATCATTGTCCACTGAAGCTTTTATGATGAGTCTACGCCGTTTTATAGCTAGAAGAGGCAGAGTCAATGTGATTTACACCGATAACGGTACAAACTTTGTCGGGACTAATAATTTGTTAAGAGCAGTAGACTGGGGTAAAATTCAAAATTTCTCTACAGTTAAGGGGAGCGAGTGGAAATTTAATGCGCCTAGCAGTCCTTGGTGGGGAGGCTTTTGGGAAAGGCTTGTGCGCACCGTCAAGGAGATACTTCGTCGCATGTTAGGTAAGTCATCTCTTAACCACGTAGAGCTAGAAACGCTGTTGTGTGATTGCGAGGCCACTATAAATTCTAGGCCATTAACGTTTATAGCAGATGACACGGAATGTCTACAACCGCTAACTCCTAACAGCTTTATGCAAGATGTTTCAGAAACAGACGTGCCTGACTTAGACCAGGTGGACGCGGCCGACCTGAATACAAGACATCGCTACTTACAGAAGTTGAGAGCTGATTTTAGATCTCGATTTCGTAGCGAATATTTAGGTAGCCTCTTGCAGAAACCGCAAAAAATTTTTGCTAACAGTTTAAATCAGGGCGATGTTGTATTGTTGAATACCGACAATAGACGTCATCTTTGGCCATTGGCTATAGTTCTAGAATGTTTAAAAGGTAGGGATGGCAATGTGCGTTCTGTCAAACTAAGAACAGTCAGAGGTTCGATTTTAGTACGGCCCATACAAAAGTTATACCCCCTTGAAGTACAGGGTGGTTTACAATTGCTATAGTAGGTATTAATGTTTATTCCTAATGAGTATTATTTTTCTGGCCGGGAGGATGTTGAGAATCAACCTTTTTAGTTATTTATTACCTAATGTGCTCTATGTTTTTCTATTCAAAAGATTGTTACATTGATTTATGTCATATCTTTTACAAAAATTATAAATGGTGTGAGGAAAAATATATTCTATTTTAAAAGAACCTGCATCCGTTTGATTCCTTACAGAACATCTCCTTTCAACTTTTGTTCAAGCAAAATATGCACGAAAACGTGTTATTAGTATTTTTCTCCGATTCGATTTTTCAAGGTTTTTTTGAGATAGTAGGTACCTATACATATACTATGAAACATCTCCTTTTATCTTTTCGTAAACAGGGGCAAAGTGGAATATTTTTTTGTAGTAAAAGTACAAGTGTTTGTGTGTAGTTGTAGTATTTAAAGTGGCCCAGCCGTTTCATTACTATTTCATCACAATTAAGTTTCAGTTTAAGAATGATTTTTCTAATTCTTCCTCCTATGTAATTATTTAAAATATTTTTTGAACTGTGTTTTGACTGAGACATCCAACCACTTCATAATAATTAACCATCGTATCGTTAGTCAAGTATTTTCTAATAATACTAGCTGACCCCGCAAACGTTATTTGGCCAGAAAAAAATTGTCCAAAAAAATAAATAGCAGCCGTTTCTCAGACCTAGTGAATATACATATAAAATTTCATGAAAATCGGTCAAGCCGTTTTGGAGGACTATGATGACTAAATATGTGTGACAGAATTTTATTTAAAATTCTCGTGACACCATTTTAGATTAGGTACCTAATATTATTATAAAATTCTTGACTAAGGAATCACGCGCTCACTCAATCTCGCGTGCGGCGGCCCACGGCCGCCGGGCCGGTCGCCCGCCCGGTCACCCGCCCCCTTATTCTCAACTGTCGGAAAGAATTCGAATTTCGGAAACTCTATACCTGTCACTTTTTATCGCGCTGCGTCAAAGCGAGACGGCATGTGACTTTTCGAATCGAATCCGTGATCCGACAGTTGAGAATAAGGGGGCCGGTCGGCTCGCTTGCGATTTACTTAACGGTAGGCACTTATAACGCTGCATTGCGCAAGTGATGAGGGCCTGCTCGCCTAGCATGACCACCGAAACGCGATATGATAAAGCCATTTATCGCTTTGATTGAACTGTCAAAAATCATTGGATATAACCGCTATCTTGAAATTTTATCAAAACTGCGAACATGTAGTATTGTGTATATACATGTTCGCATTTCGCAGTTTCGATAAAATTTCAAGATGGCGGTTATATCCCATTATTTTTGACAGTTCAAAGCGATAAATGGCTTTAGCATATCGCGTTTCGGTGGTCATGCTAGGCGGGCTGGTATAGGTTTTTCCGTTTCACTTACTAAACTTCTTGCTCTTCACTAATACAACGAATTTGAAAAGTAGTCAGGAACTGAGACACCTCTTCTTGTGATGGAATCATTTCTGGCTGCAAACACATAATAACAAGTTTCTTCTCTCCAAGCTCCCGGCATACGGTCTGCCCGCTCAGCTCTGCAACTGGATTGCCGGCTTTCTGCATGAGTGAAGAATCCGTGTCCTCGCTGATGGATGCGCTTCACTGTTCATGACAGTGAATGCTGGTGTATCGACTATCGATAAACTATCGATAGTTGACGTCATATACTATTGATATGACGTCAACTATCGATGATAGCTCAGAACAGAACCAAGCAATACTATCGCATGAAAGAAATACTATCGATAGTATTGTTGGTCACGAAGAATAAACTATCGATACTATCGATAGTATTGTACTCATAAATAATAATCTATCGTATTGTAGCTCATAAATAATAATCTATTGATAGTATTGATAGATTTGTTTACCAATTTAACTACAATAATATTGTTTACAATATTCAGGTATTATAGTCAATAGCCAATACTATTGTAAATTGGTATACTATCGAGTCTAAAACAATCGAATCTATCGATAGTTTTTTATTTACGAGCAACAATACTATCGATACTATCAATAGTTTATTCTCCGTGACCAACAATACTATCGATAGTATTTCTTTTATGCGATAGTATTTCCTGGTTCTGAGCGGTCGATAGTATCGATATTATCGATAGTCCTATCGATATTATCGATAGGGTAGTCTAATTCAGATGAAAACTATCGATAGTTCGGCAACACTAGTATGTACCACAACCACAAGGCTCTGTTCTATCCCCAACACTCTTTCTTCTAGCGACATTTAGACTTTCTTCAAGAGTAGCGGAGTGGTTTAATAGGTGGTAGGCCCATATTTAGAGCTGTCTGAGTAGGTACTACCGCCTTTCTTATTTCAACTGTGACTGTTTCACAGTTGAAATCGCTGTGTTTCGGATTGAAGGGAAAGGTAGCCGGTGAAATTACTGGGCATGGAAGATATTTCATCTTAGACCTCAGGATGGCAACGCACCTGCAATACCAGCTGATTTTTTCCTTGTTATTGCAAGGTGTCTATTGGCGGCGATTACTACTTACCACCAGGTGGTCCGTCAGTTTGATTGTCATCAAGTTGTGTATAAAGCACGCACACACACCCCCACATACGCACACACACACACTCTTCGCACCTTATAGTATATTATTAATATTAATATTGGTGAATTCGCACCCAAGCACCGATGCGTATCGTGATTCATAAACTAAATATAGTTTTAAAAAAGGTGAAGTAAACTATAAAATGTATAATACAAACTTTATAATACAAACTTCATATTTATTTTATACATATTTATTCTTTAAATTATATGATTAGTGCTTTACATTTCAGATTGCCGATACTTTAGTAAAAAAAACAGTTATTCTAAATAAAGAATATGATGAGCAACAATGGAGATAATATGTCAAGACAAGATTTTTGTTTATGGTAACATGTACGTTAGCGAAATGAAATAATGAAATGCATATTATAATATTATTGGATTTAATTGGGGTACATACAAACACTTTGTAATGTTGGAGTATAATAATCAAACTAATAAGCACTTTTTGAGTAGCTAGTGTATCCATGGGTATATAGCTCTTCTCCTGCAATAACAATTTTGTGTGGTTTCTCCATAGGTCGTTAATAATTTTAAAGGTAACTCTATAATACGATAATTAACTCTCAATCTATGCAGAATACAACGAAAAAAATATAACTACTACTTTTCACTTTACAGTCGTCTAGCGTTCACTGGGCTGCTCGAGGAGCGGCGGCCGGCCGCGACACTCGAACAATAAATCTTTCGATATCATTTTTTATTTCATCGTAGTCGAATCGATTAAAACATTCCATCACTATCATTTTCTACATTAAAGGAAATCACACCGATATTTGGAAAGCCAACAAAACAAACATAAGCGTCCACTAGGGAGCGGTAGCGGTCACCGGGCTGGAGACGCGTGACGCGTTCTGCGGCGACTACTACCGCTCCGGGAACTCGCCGCCACTGTCTACACATCGAACTACACGACACGCGGAATACTGTGACCGCGGTGACTGCGGGAAACTAGGTCTGGGATAAACATAGTCGTAGGTTGCAGAATACTGCGACCACGGTGACTGCGAGGAAACTAGGTCTGGGCAATACAAGCTCGTAGATTGCGGAATACTGTGACCACGGTGACTGCGGGAAACTAGGTCTGGGACAAACATAGTCGTAGGTTGCGGAATACTGTGACCATAGTGACTGCGGGAAACTAGGTCTGGGACAATCATAGTCGTAGGTTGCAGAATACTGCGACCACGGTGACTGCGAGGAAACTAGGTTTTGGCGAAACAAGCTCGTAGGTTGTGGAATACTGTGACCATAGTGACTGCAAGAAACTAGGTTTGAGCGAAACAAGGTTATAGTCTGCGGAATACTGTGACCATGGTGTCTGTGGGGAAACTAGGTTTGGGCGAAACAAGGTCGTAGGTTGCGGAATACTGTGACCACGGTGACTGCGGGAAACTAGGTTTGAGCGAAAAAAGGTCAGAGGTTGCGGAATACTGTGACTACGGGGAAACTAGGTCTGGGTGACCACCAGGTAGGCCGTCAGCTTGTTTGTAATCTAGTTGTTTAAATAACAAGGTCGTAGGTTAAAGCTCCGATCTGTGAATATTCTGCGGGTCTCGTAAACTTATTTTGCCAGCAACATTAGTAAGTTATTTCCAGATTCAATATTGCACAACTACAATGTCATAATGACATTCCTATCTATTAACTCAATGCTACAAAAAAATTGCAAAAACGAAATTAGCTCCGTGGTTTTAACCCATTGAGATAAAAGTATAGCGGAGCTATCACATACAAAAGTCATGTTCCATTTTGAAAATAAAACCGTGACCAAAAAGTTGTAAGCGCAGTGATTTTAATGGCGTTTACGTGTAGTGATAGGTGGTCTCTTTATACTTTACAGATCAATGCTTTAACTGTCAAAATTAGTAAGTAGGCCTGCTGAATGAAGTTTAAATGTGATAAGGTGTAAAGATTGGAGAGGGGGTGTCGGTCCGCGTAAGGTTTTTTTTACCGAGACAATATATGAAGGTTTGCGCTTTGGCACACATTTTGCATTCAGGTTTCCGAAACTGAATTAATGACCAGGAAACCTATACAGGCACCGTTGTGCGGTCTAAGCGTAATGAGGTGTTCAAAACATTGGGAGCGCAGTTGTCAGTGTCAGTCGGGGTTAATCGGAGACGGCTAGAGCGAATGAGGTGTAAAAATGATTGGAGCGGGGGTTTTGGTTGGAGCGAATAGGCTTGCTGAATGAAGTTTATACGTGATGAGGGCGTGAATAAAAGATTGGAGCGTGGGTGTCGGTCCGTGTCAATCGAGGGTCTGTTAGAGCGAATGAGGTGTACAAAGGTTCTAACGGGGGTTCTCAGTCGGGGTACGGTAAGTACGTAAGGTTAACGGATAGAGTAAACAGTAGAGCACTAACTATACTGATGAAGACAACATTGATAGAGTATTGTTAACTGCAATTGGGCGAGTACTCGAAACACTACTACACTACTAGTAGTGTCGAATACTTTTACCAGTTTTAGTTCGTACTGTATCTTACCAATGCTGTCTACATTATAGTCCATTTCACTTAACTGAGAATCGATAACATTTTCAATCGAAATAGAATCAATGTTGTATATTTTTATGTGAAAAAACGTCCGCATCGAAACATCGCTGATTGTGTTACATTATATTGTGTAAATCTCTGGTAAAAATAATTTCCATTCCACATATTGCGTATTATGTAAATACTATATTTGTCAATTATTTTAAAAAAAATCGCTAACAAATAGAGGTTTTGATTTCGATTTTGAGACACAATAAAATTTTGTAATTTATTTTTGTTTCTCTAAAATAGTATGCGAAAAAGACTACAGTATAATTTGTACTCTATTGTACTCTCTACCCGTGTACAGTACCTATTACAGCGATTAGCCCTGCTGACTGAAGTTTAAATGTGATAAGGTGAACAAAACGTTGTGGCAGGGGTCAGTCGGGGTTTGTTAGCGGATGAGGTGTACATAATATTTTAGTGATATTTTAGTGGGGGGTGTTAGTCCGCGTCATTTTAGGTCGGTAAGAGCGAGAAGGCCTGCTGAACGAAGTTTAAACGTGATAACGTGAACAAAACGTTGTGGCAGGGGTCAGTCGGGGTTTGTTAGAGCGGATGAGGTGTACATAATATTTTAGTGGGGGGTGTCAGTCCGCGTCATTTTAGGTCGGTAAGAGCGAGAAGGCCTGCTGAACGAAGTTTAAACGTGATAACGTGAACAAAACGTTGAGGCAGGGGTCAGTCGGGGTCTGTTAGAGCGGATTAGGTGTACAAACGGTTTTAGTGGGGGTATCAGTCCGCGTTATTTTAGGTCGGTTAGAGCGAGGCCTACTGAACGAAGTTTAATAGTGGTGAGTTGTACAAAAGGTGGACGTCAGTCGCGGTGCGGTCGCGGCGTGCGTGCGGGCGGGGCGGGGCGGGGGGCGGGGCGGGCGCGGGCGTGCCACTACCTGCCCTCGGGCAGCGGCCGGGCGCCGGCGTGCGCGCGCGCCGCCGCCTCCTGCGCACAAACCACAGCGTTACCAAAGTTTGCGGCGCCGCACGCCTTTTCATACAAGCTTTCAAGTCGAAAATATTGGATACGAACAAACCGGTACTCATATGTCATGTTTCGAAAAACAGTGTTATTGTTGACTAAGAGATTTTTTTGCGCCAATAAGTAATTTATCATTAGACTTTTCAAAAATCCTCTGTTAAGTTTTTAGATTAGCCTGACTTGCTTATTTATGCATGGCAAGTTTTGTTAAAATCGGTTTGTTCGTTTCCAATATTTTCGACTGAGAGTTTGTATAAAAAGCCATGCGACGTTAACGCTCTTAAGTCCGGCGATACATCAACATATAAGAAAACTATAATATATAGCCGAGCGATCCGCACACTGGATCGCATTCTGTGTAATGACGGGTACAGATTTGGGAAATGTAGCATGCAATGTAACATGAAAGGAGCATTTCATAAGTGTGGACGCAGGGCGCGCACGAACCGAGCATGTACGTACTCGCATCTGTTTCCGGCATGCGCGCGGCTCAGTCTGTCGCAGTACAGACACACACAACCCGTCCACACTGGCACTTCGTGCACACTGCGCGCCCCTTTATGTTCGGCGAAAAAACCGACAAATGGCGGATCGCGGCGCGCACGACTTGAAATGCTCTGTTCGTGCGCGTAGTGTGCACGGTTAGTGCACGCAAGGCGTCCACACTATGGGATTTCTGTTACATTGCATGATAAATTGCGACAATGTGGACGGCAAATTCTTTTATTGCGTGTTACATTGCATGCTACATTTCGCAAATCTGTACCCGCCTTAAGGCTCTAAGTACGATTCGCATGAGTCGGGTCGCGCCGAATCTCATTTTATAATGTGCTAAAGGACATTGAATTGAACTGCTGTCGGCTTCCGTCGGATCCGATCGGCTGCTGCCTTACTGCAATCGTTACGAGGAACCGCAACTAAAAGCATGTCGGCAGATTCCAGCGGATTTTAGCAGTAAGGGGGGAACTCGCGCATCTGCTGTCAGAGCTAATCGAACTCGGTCAGTGCTAATCGAACTCGGTCAGCTCTAGTACTGAGTAACGGCACACCGTGCAAGCGTACGAAATAAATAATCGAGATGTTTGTACCTGTCTGGATTGTGAGAGGGCGTGTATTCCTACTATTTCTTATGCTCTGCAATGCGCATGCGCGATGTGCCATCACTCAGGACGTTTACTGCAACCGCTTACCATCATGTAAGCCGGCTTAATGGCCACCTTAGTGGTATAAAAATATACAATTTTATAAATCAGGGTGTTGCTGTGTTCTGAACACGGCCATGGGTTTTACGTCTGTAATATTATTATTATTGTTTGTTTTCTTTTATCCGATAGTTATCGACTGGTGTAAGTAATGGATAACTTTGGATGTAGATGATAGATATGTAGCAGCATCACGAAACTGTTCTCCGATTTTGTTATCATCAGCCTCCCACAATGAAAGCAAAATAGACGTTTCACGTCAAACACTGTGTGCGTACCTTGGTTCGCGGTTGTGGCTTGACACGCAACGCGGCGGGCACGGGCGCGGGGGCGGGGGCGGGCGCGGGCGCGAGCGTCTCATGTGGCTCGAGTAGGGCGGGCGCGGGGGCGAGGGCGGGCGCGGGGGCGGGCGGCGGGGCGGGCGGCGCGCGGCCCAGCGACGCCAGCACTAGCCCGCGGACGAGCCCGGCGCGGGACTCCACGCACACGCCGGAGCTCGCGCTCGTTGCGCCTGCACACACACAACACTACGGTTAATATACTGTATCAATTGGCAGCTCGGTGGCGTATTGGTTTGAGCGCTCTGGTTTCGAATACGAAAACAGAGCAACTTTCGCCATGGTCGACCCTGGGATGGGTCAACCAAAATTATCTTCGAGCTCCTCCGTGCTTCTGAAGGCACGTCAAGCCGTTGGTCCCGGTTGTTCCTACAACCGCTTTAACCCACCAACCCGCATTGGGCCAGCGTGGTGGTGTTATGGCCCAAACTCCTCATGTGTTTCTCCCATGTAGGAAGGCCTGTGCCCAGCAGTGGGACGTATACAGGGTGATGCCGTCAATGCGACAATAAATTAAACCATGGGCTTTATTACTGCATAGAAATGGTTAGCCACTTTCAAAAACATCTTAACCATTTCTATGAAGTAATACAGCACATGTTTCAATTTATTGTCGTATTGACGGCACCATCCTGTATAGGCTGGTGATGATGATGATGATCAATTGGGATGTTGCCTAAGTTTGAATCTGGCGCTATTTTTCACAATTCAGAAAATATACGCCACTGTTACCCATAAAAACAGTTTAAACTCAAAAGATATGGAATATTGTTGAAGTTGTACTGTTTAGAAAATTAAAAAATGATTAATAAATTTTCCAATATTTATCAAAAATGTTAATGATACTAGATAGCTGACATCAATTAAATCAACTATTATTATGACAACTATGAATAAAAACGCATGTTTTTGCAATATGCATATATTTCAGTTATTATTAATTATGTCAATATTACATTTCTTACTAACATAGGAACGTGTGACGTTACCTGTACCGTAGATTTTCTATAAAGCGTTTTTTAAACGATGCGCCGCCACACACCAAACATACCACTATATCTGTGATAATTTCACATACTATTTCTTTTGCAATATTTCTTTATGAGTTATATACTTCTTATTTATGAAATAAATAAAAAGTTGTCTACTACCCTATTATGTTTATTAGTTCTTACACCATTAGTAATAGAGGCGGCTTTTGTAGTGCAACCGTTGCACTTGATGTGCTGCCGTCTGTACCATTTTTAGCAAATAAATAATTTCATTTTATTTCACATATTTATCTCTGTCTATCTAAAGGAGGTGGGTATAAATGTCAATAAGAGCTATCTAAGAGACATTTTTATAAAGATCTCTGAACATAAAAGAAAAAGTTAACATGCCTAAGAAACCCACCTACGAAAGGCTTACCTAAGAAACCCGAGAGCAGGAACTGTGAGTCCGCGGCGTCGGGCTGCGGTTGCGGCTGCGCGGCGGGTTGCGGCTGAGGTTGCGGCGGCGCGCCCGCGCCCCCGCCAGCGCCTGCGCTGCTCGACGACGCCGCCGCGCGCCGCGGCAACCGCTCTAGTTGCTGGCGAGCCGCCTGGGACATGCAATATAACGACGTATGTTAATCTATATGTATAAATAATAAATTAAAAGAAAAAAAACCTTTATAAAAACAGCTTTTATTTAAATGTTCAGCTGTAAATACATCTGCAGTTGCTGCAGCTGGCTGGGCCATATTATTGTAGCTTTACGGGCCGCCTTACCATGGACTATTGTTGCTTCAGCTGTAGTTACATCTGCAGTTGCTGCAGCTGGCTGGGCAACTTTATTGTAGCTGTACGGGCCGCCTTACCGTGGCCTGTTGCCGCTCCAGCTGTAGTTGCATCTGTAGTTGCTGCAGCTGGCTGGGCGTGCCGGGCTGGCCCGCGCCGCGCCGCACGCCCGACAGCTGCGACAGAAGCTCCGCGATCGGGTCCACCACCGCGTCGCGCGAAGACGGCGACAGCGACGAGATGCCGCCGCCAGTGCTGCAATAGTACATTATGATATAAGTGCGGTAAGTTGAAAATTACAGCCGACGCGATATTGCTAGCCAGGGCTACAAGAAAGCAGAGGCTGTAATTATCAAAGCACACGAATATTATACGACGTTTTATAAGATATTTACGAGGAAATAAATAAAATCGGACTTTCGAAACTTTTTTCGAACGAATAAATCTTTAATCACTTGTCAAAGCAGTTATAAAAAAATTTAACAATTTGTAAAATTTATTGATTTTTTAGTATTACCACAATGAGCTTGACTTATATTTTTGAGAAAGTTCCATGAAATAGGCTAAAACAAACTTTCTGAAAATAAATTTGCATCATTGCTTGTGTTCAAAATTTTGATACGCTTGTATCGGATGTATCGGTCGATTTTTCGGGCAAGAGGCTAAGAGTAGACTTTTTCGCTACCTCTGAGACTTCTGGCGGAATCGATGAATAAATTTATCACTACTTGACGACATTTTCAAATAAAAATAATATAACGAAAAGAAAAAGCGCGCGGAATAATTTTTATTTGTTCACAAATTAGCGATGCGCGCGCATCAGCGCTTTTTTTAGGCAAAGGCACAAAAGCAGCCAGTATTACTAATAAAGTAAATTAATATTTTTGTGTTTTTGTTAAAGATAAATGGTTGTAATTTATTGATAAAATTAATTAAATTAAAGAATTAAATGTTTATTTATTATATTTTATCTCCCAAAGTTAATTTTATTCATTAAAATATGTTGACCACTTTCTGCCATAGAAACTCTTTGCTAAGATTTAAAAAAGTACTGTTCGTTTTTAGCAGGAGCCACAGATTAATAGCAGTGCATCTTGATAAACCGTGCGTTTTACATTACATTACCGCACAAGTGCGTAATGAGATACATTACGATATTGAAATCGGTGAAATAAGAGACCCTTTACGAGAAAATGTCTTATAAAACAATTAACATCACACCATCACACGGCACGCCTAATCACGGCATCACCAAAGCACGGCAAAAGACTTATCACCCGCTGCCGTGCGGGGCGACCGCCTAAAGGTATTGGTTACGAAAATGGTATTGTTTATGACGTTTATTGTCAATATGTACCGCATAAAAAAGCAATAGGTACTATTGATATGGTTTTTTGTTTGGCAGTCAGCCCTCCGATTAGAAGGGATAACAAGAGTCCAAAAACGAAGATATCTAGTAGCTAGCATGACATGTACAGTCACGAGAATAAAATGTACCCATTTCTCGCTGTTCGTGACTCTTAATGTAAACGGGATAAGTGTCACGAACAGCGAGAAGTGGGTCCATAATATTGCTCGTAATTACAAAGATATATTTCTACAGACATGTACAAAGCCAGGTGACTTTTTATGCCTATCTTGAAGGAACCCATGATAATGAGTGAAATGTGCTGGTAAATATAGGTTTTAGAACTGAGACAAAGAAACTAGTTACTAAATTGCTTTGAGTGTGCATATTTTATGGTTTTACACATAGCGTGGCAGAAAATTAAAAATATATTTTAAGAGAGGTAGGGCTTAGCGTTAATTCGCTCGAACTGGAGCAGTCCGACTGGTGAAAGACCTCCACCTTACAGAAGTTCGCAGCCAAATGACGCTGCTTCTGTAGTGTCGTGTTCCTGCGGTGAGTAAGGTTGCCAGAGCTCCGCAAGGAGTCCCCGTATTGGCAGCTGGTGGACCTGTGGTGCTTCAAGCGCTGCCATTTACTCGTATGGGTGCATCCTGTTGGCGCGGCGGTCAGGGAGACCCAGTGAAACGGCTGTCCGCTGGCCGCCCGCAGGCTGAACGGGTTCCCGAACCCAGGGATTACCTAATCTCCGCCCTGGGAGGCTGAACCGCCAGTCTGTGAAAAATCCCTGTGGTAGTTGCCGTGCCGGAGAAGGAGACCGGAGTGGACCCGGCTTCTTCCGCCCGCCGCGCCAGCACGCTGCAATCCCTGCGCAGTACCTTGGCGGGATATGACCGCATTTTGCCTATCATGCTGCCGATACGGAGACTCCTTTTCAAAAAACCCTTTCACTCTTAAAATATGGCAAAGAATAGAAAAAGAAGGAACGTTTCTTCAGCGGCTTCCCTATCCACATTAAAAGTGGATTTTTGCAAAATCAGGGGACTTCACAGCAACATCAACGCAGTCCACCAACACCTTGAGACTGCGCAGCCGACCCTACTTTTCCTAACGGAGACCCAAATCTCCTGCCCGGCCGACTCATCGTACTTACTCTACCCCGGGTACAAGTTCGAGCACAAATTTGTGCGTCGTGCCGGGGTATGCATGTACGTCCGGGAGGATGTTTGCTGTCGCCGTCTTCATGGCCTAGAAGACAGGGACCTGTCGATTTTGTGGGTTCGCATCGATCACGGCGGCCACACCCGCATCTACGCGTGCCTTTACAGGTCCCACAGCGGTGACTCAGACACGACTCGACTCTTTGAGCACCTGCAATCGACGACCGACAAAGTTATCGAGCAGTACCCTACCGCGGAGTTAGTGATATTAGGAGACTTCAATGCCCACCATGTCGAGTGGCTCAGGTCTCGGTCCACTGACTACGCAGGAAGGTCTGCTCATGAATTCGCCCTGGCCTATGGATTCTCGCAACTGGTTAATTCTCCTACGAGAATACCAGATATCGAGAGCCATACGAGCTCTTTACTGGACCTTCTGCTGACTACGCGCCCGGACGGATATACGATCTCAGTGGATGCGCCTCTAGGCTCATCAGACCACTGCCTCGTCCGGACCCAAGTGCACAGCGCACAGCCTGATGCTCCCCGGCCAGCTGGGTGGCGTCGAGTGTGGCACTACAAGTCAGCAGACTGGGATGGGTTGCGTGAGTTTTACGCATCGTACCCGTGGAAGCAGCTCTGCTTCACGTCAGATAATCCTGACACCTGTGCTGCTGTAGTCTCTGAGACGATACTGGCGGGTATGGAATGTTACATTCCTAACCTGCTAGTAGCCGCAGGTGTTAAGAGGCGACCGTGGTTTAATCGGCCATGCAGGGAAGCTCGCGAAAGCAAGCAGGCTGCGTTTGAGGCTTGGACCACGGCCCAAACCAATCAGGATCCCAACATCTCTGACGTGAAGCGGAAGTTAAACGCTGCTTCGAGGTCCTGTAAAAGAGTGATTGCCAGAGCGAAATTCGATTTTGTCGGCAGGATTGGCGATCAACTTGCAAGACACCCCTCCGGGAGTCGCGCTTTCTGGTCGCTCGCCAAAGCTGCCGAGGGAAACTTTTGTAGGTCGTCCTTGCCACCACTACGTAAGCCTGATGGAAACTTGGCCCACAGCGCTAAAGAGAAAGCCGATTTACTGGGTGCTCTCTTTGCCTCGAACTCGACTTTGAATGACGGAGGTGCTGTACCACCTACCATCCCCTGGTGCGGCAACTCTATGCCGGAGATCTCCATCACGCAACGGGAGGTACGGCGTGAGTTGTTATCTCTGGATATTCATAAGTCGAGCGGGCCAGACGGTATACCGGCAGTGGTGCTGAAGCAGTGTGCTCCTGAGTTGTGTCCTGTTCTGACGCGTCTTTTCGCGCTTTCATACTCCACCAGGCAAGTTCCGTCTTCATGGAAGACCGCCCATGTGCACCCGGTGCCCAAAAAGGGCGATAGATCAGACCCATCGAATTACAGGCCAATCGCTATAACCTCCCTTCTCTCAAAGGTGATGGAGCGCGTTATAAATACGCAACTCCTCAGGTACCTAGAGGATCACGACCTCATCAGCGACCGTCAATACGGCTTTCGCCACAGTCGCTCGACGGGTGATCTCCTAGTGTATCTCACGCACCCTTGGTCTCTTGCCATTGAGAGTCATGGTGAGGCATTGGCAGTTAGCCTAGATGTAGCGAAGGCGTTCGATCGGGTCTGGCACAGGGCTCTTCTTTCAAAGTTACCATCTTACGGGCTGCCTGAGGGGTTGTGCAAATGGGTCGCTAGCTTTTTGTCCAGCAGATGCATAAGAGCCGTCGTTGACGGCAGTTGCTCGGATAGCATGGACATTAACGCTGGCGTCCCGCAAGGCTCGGTGCTGTCTCCAACATTGTTCCTGCTGCATATTAATGACATGCTGTCTATTGACGGACTGCATTGTTATGCAGATGACAGTACTGGTGACGCTTACTATACGAGTCGTGCTAATACCCCTCGGTCTACAGTGGAGGAAAGTCGCGGTCGACTTGTGTCTGAAATCCAGAGGTCTCTAATCAGAGTCTCCGATTGGGGACGACTAAACTTGGTCCAATTCAACCCCACTAAGACACAAGTCTGCGCGTTCACCGCTAAAAAAACCCCATTTGCTGTAGCTCCACAATTCCTCGACACTCCGCTTTCCATCTCTACGAGTATCAGGATCCTTGGTGTTGATATCTCTAGCGACGTGCAGTTCCGCAGTCATTTGGAGGATAAAGTCAAGCTGGCATCCAAGAAGCTTGGTGTGCTCAATAGAGCGCGGCGGTATTTCACTTCGGGGCAAAGACTGTTACTGTATAAGTCTCAAGTCAGGCCCCATATGGAGTACTGCTGCCATTTATGGGCGGGAGCGCCTCGATACCAGCTTGGACCATTTGACGTGCTCCAAAGACGCGCTATGAGAATTGTCGACGATCCTGAGCTCACCAGCGGTATTGAACCTTTAAGCCTAAGGAGAGATTTTGCCTCCTTGTGTGTGTTCTACCGTTTGTATAACGGGGCGTGTTCTGAGGAATTATTTGACATGATGCCCACGGCTTCTTTCTATCATCGCACCGCTCGCCACCGGCAGGGAATTCATCCTCACAAATTGGAACCAAAGTGGTCACGTACTGTACGGTTTCAGAGAAACTTTCTCCCGCGTACGCTCAAGTTGTGGAATGAGCTCCCTGCAGAGGTTTTCTCGAATGAGTACAGCATGGGGTTCTTCAAAAAAGGCGTGAAAAGGTTTTTACAGGGTCGGCAACGCGCAAGTGACACCCCTGGTGTTGCAAGCGTCCATAGGCTACGGTAACCGCTTACCATCAGGTGGGCCGTATGCTTGATTGCCACCTTAGTAGTATAAAAAAATATATTTATATATATTTTTTTTTTCAAGTAGTTTACCAGAAGCTCTTTCGAACCGTCAAAAATCACAAATTATGTACATCTATTTAAGAAATGGTCTCACAATGTCATATTGTATATCTGTCTGTCATACCTGAATTGCATATTGGTCCGGCGAGCGCGACTGACGCCGCGGCCAGACTGAGGCATGCGGCGGACTCCTCCATGTCTAATACCGCTTGGTTCATCGTGCAATGAAGTTAAGGATATTAATAATAAAATAACATTCTCTTAAAACTAGAAAAGCTGGCTAAATATGTATTACTTTATTTTCACATTTAACAATAAATGGTTGAAAGGTTTAGTTCCCGTAGGACATTATTTTTTTCTAGTACAGATAATAATTTTGTAAATAAATTTCACACATAAAGTTAAAATAAATTTAAAAAAATATGAAAAGCAATGCTAACAACATAACATTAGGTACGTTTTTATAGTTTAATAGATAATTTAACATTTATAATTTGTTTAGTATATGTGTATTATTTATTATTCATCTACATTTTCTTATTAGGTATATGTATAATATACACACTATGTCCACTTTTATTTTACCATATTCCTATCGCAGGTCTGCTGGTAGAGACTTCTTTAGATATAAGCAGTGATTTGTACTTAACTGTGTTTTTTTTAGTCTTCTGTGTGTACATAAATGAATTAAAATTATGCTTAACTATAAGAAAGCCTTTGATTCTGTCGAGACCTGGGCCGTGCTACTGTTACTTCAGAGATGAAAAATTGAAAACAAGGCTACTTTCTTCATGGTCGGTACTGGGATGGGTCAGTCAAATTTATAGTCTCGAGCTCCTCGAACAAAGGCATGTTAAGCCGTTGGTCCCGGTTGTTACTGTAACCACTTTAACCCACCAACCCGTATTGGGCCAATATGAGAAATACAGGAGATTGCGCCATATCACCACCATGCTGTTATGGCCCAATCTCCTGTATTTCTCCCATGTAGGAAGGCCTCTGCCCAGCAGTGGGACGTATATAGGCTGATGATGATGATGACACCCACTTAGGTGTACCGATAGTCTTTTTGGCATCTCTGGTACGCTTTGGTTTGGCAATGTGGTCTGACAACACTGTAAGAAAACGCTACTATGTCTGTCCGCCTCCAGGACTTATACTCGGAATCAATACAACTTCAGCGAGGTGTGAGACAGGGCGACGTTATTTCGCCGAAACTGTTCACTGCCGCGTTGGAGGATGTTTTTAAGCTTTTGGACTGGAGAGGACTAGGGATCAGCATAAATGCCGAGTGCATTTCTCACCTTCTTTTGGTAATGATATCGTGATCATGGCTAATACCCTGGAAGACTTGGGCACAATGCTTGATGACCTCTGTAAATTCTCCTAACAAGTGGGTCTTAAAATGAACATGGATAAGACGTAAATTATGTCGAATTCCGATGTCATACCCACCCCGGTTAGAAGCTCTACACTGGAATTCGTTCACCAATAAATTCACGAAGATTACCTGGGACAAACAGTCCAAGTTCCAGAAAGAGGTCAATCGACGTATTCAACTTGGCTGAGCAGCATTCGGGAAGTTTCGCAGCATATTCACAGCCAAACTACGGCAGTGTCTCAAAACGAAAGTCTTCAAATTCATGTGTGTTGCCAATGTGCCTCATAAGAAGACTAACAAAGAGCAATGGAGAGGGCTATTCTCGGAATTTCTCTGTGTGATCGAATCAGAAATGATAAGATCCGTAGGAGAACTGTCAACATAGTCCAAAGAATTGAGAGCCTCAAGTGGAAAGGGGCTGGCCACATTGAAAGGAGGACTGACGGCCGTTGGAACGGAAAGGGCCTCGGGTGGCGACCGCGTACCGGGAGACGCAGCGTTGGAAGGCACCTCACAAGGTGGACTGACAATCTAGTGAGGGTGGCAGGAAGCTGTTGGATGCGGGCAGCGCAGGACCGATCGCCTTAGAGATCCTTAGGGGTGCCCTATGCACAGCAAAGGGCGTCTCTCGGCTAGTCTGATGATGATGAAGGGCTCCGTTTTTTCCTTTTGAGGTATGAAACCCTAACAAGGGCAGGGGAAGCTTTAGAATGCCTGTGATAATGAACTCTTATTTTTATCAAATAAGGTAAAGCCTTTTCTGATTAGATTAGATTATCTGCTTATTATAATTTTTTGTTACCAAACAAACTTTTTTCTTACATTTTTTTCTTTCTGTCTTTTTCTAGGACATGAAATTTCTATCACATTATAGTGAAGCATTTATCTTGTCAGTGCAAAGTAAAAAACAAGTCAAAATGACATAAAAATTTATATGAAAAGGATATCAAAAACGAGATAAGATCTCTAGGTCCTGTCCTGTGTTCGAGAGTGAGATGTCCAGTAAAGTCATCAGTGACAAAATTGGGTTCCCCACCTGGCATTGATGCACAAACTGGGCAAACAACCTGTAAATTGTACAAATTTGTTTATAATTAATCATAGTAATTATGATATCAACATTTGAAATTAACTGTCAATTTTGGTGAATATAAAATAAAGTTTTATTCCATGCTAAGCCTTTTCACATTTTTTTATTCTGTATGCAAGAAATGTAGTTTGTTACATGGTGGTATACACACATAGTGATGTTACAGCAACACATTTCTCTTTTCCAAGTTTACTGGAAATCTTTAAAATATGAAATAACATTTAAATTTATGTTCTCATTGGCTCGTAAGACAGGCATGCCTAAATAGATACCTTTTAAAACCTTTTTTTTTAAATTAATTTTACAATAACACCCAAAGAATGATTAACCTTGCACAACACTTTGTTAAATGATTTCAATATTTAATAAGTAAATACTTATTGCTAAGAGAACTATCTATTATCACTAGATAAGATTCTAATAAGAATAGAAAAATGATATTATACCAATAAGACTTACAGCTAAGGTTGTGTCAGCATGCTCTGCAGTGACATGTTCCATGAGAGCCGTGTCTGTGAATCCCATTCTGTTGCAATATGGGCAAGTATATGCTTGAGGTTGCTCAAGGGCCAATGCTTCTCCACCATAGTATAAATCTGTAACATTAGTTTTTAATACATGAGGTTGTTATTTGATAATTACCTTTAATAGTGTGCACTATCACTTGCAACGTCTACACACTCCTGAAACCTATATATTTTCTTTATAGTCCTGTGTTAAGCATGGTAAAAGTCAAATTATTATATAAAGTTACAAGTCTTATTATTATTAACTTGGAATGAATGAGTTTAATTTTAATTTGTGAAGTATTCAACATACAATGGACAAAAGGGTAATTTGTCAAGCCACATAAGACTTCCAGAAGACATTAAAAACAAATTGTGTGAATAATTTAGAACTTAGACATTATTCCATTACTTAAAACTACTATAAAGAATTGTTTTGTTTCAAAAACAACAACATATTTGTTGTTAGGTCAGTCCGTGATGATGTAGTTCGAGATTTAGTGAAGACGTGATTCACCAAATACTGGACTGGTTAAAATAAAAAAACTAATACTCAAAATATCTGTAACATACACATGTTACACATTAAAAAATTTGTTCCCACATTTGAGACAAGTTTGTGTTTCAATAAAGTGTGACAAAACAATATTATTACAACAATAAGGGTTCATCACCAAACAGTTGATAAGGAAAAATTAATTATTTTATTTGGTACACATCTCCAAGAACATATTCATTAGTTTATCTGGGACAATGAAAATTGATGGGGAAAGTTATCTTACCAAAATCACTTCTGGAAAGAATACATTGCATAGGGTGCTCTGTTGTATGTTGGTTTGTGGTAGCGCCAGACTCATAGCAGGCAGCGCACAAGTCATAATCGATGCATATCAAACATTTGTATCGTCGTCCTCTAAAGTTATTTTTCAAACAAGAATCACAGCTGACTCCTGAAAATATGTCAATACATTTCACAAATTACAATTCACTTCTTGAAGAAATCATTCATTTCTGTGTTTCACTGGATAGGTATACCAAAATAAACATATGACAACTGTATTTCTACTGTTTTCATAAAGAAATACACAGTGACAAAAGCTTAGAACCAATTTTGATTATCATTACCCACCTTCATGGCGATTCATTTTCGCCAGAGATTGTCGGCGAAACAAGCAGTTCTTGGCACCAGGATTACTGCTATTCTATGAGGTATTTATATTACTAAACTAAAAGAAGTACAACAACATCTAATACACTAAAATACAAGATTTTAACAAAAATTTTCAAGAAAACTTAACCCAACCAGGCCATAATGACGTCACATAAATGTAATATGTGTTGTAAGCCTAAAAAATATTTGTTGAAAAGTTGTCATTTTTATTCATTGGTATTTTCCAATGGTAAGACAGGTAAGCGATTATTTCAACTACTGGGAGTAATATTATTCTATGATTTCAACACACATATTTATTACAATACAGAATAATACAGACCGCTGAAGGATTTTCACACTGACACTTAGCATTCGATGGCACGAATGACAATCAACTGAAAGTATCGCCCGCGGCGCTTTATTAAAATAATTACAATTCAAAAGCCTGTCAGACCTAGACAAGATGACTTTCAATGTATGTAAAATGTATGGGATTTGACATATAAACTATCAAGCGCAAATGCCAAATCCCATGCATTTTCCACTAAGCGACAGCGATTGTCAATACATTTTGTCTAGTGGTGGAGAAAGAAAATTTACAAAAGATCTCTAGTTGAATGAATACTGTTGCGAGTACTGAGTACAGAAGGCTTCAACAAGATGCACAAAAGGTGGAATTTGACATAAGTCCTCGATAAACTTTCGATCGTTTATGGCCTATTCCATACATTTTCTACTTAGCGATAGCGATAGCGATTGTCAAATGGCATCATGTCTAGGCCCTTAGAGTTGATGAATCTGCCATCTACCCATAGTGAAAGTTTCAATAGAATCGAAAGGAAAACGATCACCGTCGTGTTCAGTTCTCAAATCCATATCAAAAAGTGCCTTCCAATAATTCGCAACAGAGCTGCTGCTGCCATTTTCATACCTATGTCAGGGAGAGTGAACAAAAAAAAGAGTGCTTGGCGAGATTTTGTGGTGTCAGTCAAGATTTTTATTACAATAATTAAAAATTGTATTGGAGCGAACTTTGTGTTATAGAAGTGGTGTAGTTTTATTAATCAAGTGTTTATGTTGCCGTGCAACTAAAAGATCGTTATAATAAAAGTGATTATGGTGTGAAAGACGCTGAGAACTTTTTTGTGGTTATCCACCTCATCAAGTTGCATAATAAGTAGACTGTCATCATATATTTCGCGAAAAATACTCCTAAAATGCATTGAAATATGTAACACCAGCATTTCAATGCAATAAATGAAGAAATAAAGAAATACTTAAGACATGGCTGTATGGGCATTAGTTTCTTTTGCCTTCCTTTATAGGGAGCATCGAACAAAAAAAGAGTGCTTGGTGGGGCGAATGAAAAACAAATATCGATATATATCGTATCGATATTTTACAAAACTATCGATATATATCGTGAGAAAATATCGATATTTTGATATATCGATATTTTTAACCGACTTAAAAAAAGAGGTTAACAATTTGATACGTATGTATGTAATATTGTCAGAATCGCACAGTTCTTGTATATGTTAGTCCATATTAGCTTCCTAACATAGGTGCCAATTTTTTTAAGTCTATGTTTGTATGTTTGACCCAGCATTTTTCAAAATATTACGTCAGATAAAAAAAAATGATTTTGTTGACTAGGTATACTCCAATTTAGAGAACTGTGCAAGTTTCATCAAAATCGGTTCAGGAGTTTAATAGATAATTAATTAAGTGTGTATTAGTCACAAAGGAAACGCATCGTTGGCTTGACAGCGTAATTCTAAAACCTGTTAATATGCATGTTATTTCAAAGTTTGCATTCAGTTAAATAGTAGCTAACTTAAGTAAAAAATTAAGATATAAAAATTAATTAAAACTGACAAGCGGCGTTATACCTTTGGAAGTCTATGACAATGGAAAAATCTGTTGTGTCTGAAATAACTAAAAATAAAATTGTTATTTAAAAACAAGTTATTCGAAAAAAATAAACTTCCCTCAAAGTACTTAAAAGAAAAAATAAATAAAGTGCGGTACTCATAATCTAATAAAAAAGTATTTTTGAAGGCGGTGCTTGACTTTCTATTCTTTCTGGAACAGTTTAGCACCAACTCAAAAAATACCCTTTATAGAGTGGGTGCTATAATGTTGCGAAAATAGGCCAAAAGATGCTTTTTCACTATTCTTTTGAAAAATTTGAAACTAAGTCCACTGCTGGACAAATATATCGGTTCTGGACAGCTAGTTTCTTTGGATTTGAGACGAAGGCAACTAAGCCATGTAGCTTAAACTTAGTCTTTTCTAATCTTAGAGATCGTAGTAGTAGTAGATACATGATGTGACATCGAAGACGCACTTATAAAAATATCGAATTTGATATCCTGAAAAAAATATCGAATATCGATATATCGAAAATAAAAATATCGGCGGCAAATATCGATAGTTTTTTGAAAAAATATCGATATTTTGATATATCGATATTTTTGCCCAAGCCTGCTTGGCGGGATGTTGTGGTGTCAGTCAAGGTTTTTATTACAATAATTAAAAATTGTCTCGAAGCGAACTTTTTGATATAAAAATGGCGTAGTTTTATAAAATAAGTGTTTGTGTTGACGTGTAACTAAAAGATTATTAGAGTAAAAGTGATTATGGTGTGAAATACGATGCAAACTTTTTTGTGGTTATCCACCTCATCAAGTAGCACATAAAGTGACTGTCGTCATATATTTCGTGTCAAATACTCCCAAGAAGCATAAAAAAATGTTTTACGCCAGCATTTTAATGCAATACAAGAAGAAATAAAGAAGTACTGAAGACATGGCTGCATGGTCATTAGTTCTCTTTGCCTTCCCTTTATAGGGAGAATCTGGGAAAATTAACTCAAAAAAAAAACGAAGGTGTTTGGCGGGTTTTTGTGCTGTAAGTGAAAATTTTTATAACAATAATTAAAAATTGTGTCGGAGCGAACATAGTGTTATAAAAGTTATTTTTATTATACAAGTGTTTGTGTTGACGTATTGTAACTAAAAGATTATTATAATAAAAGTGATTATGGTGTGAAATACGATAAGAACTTTTTTGTCGCTATCCAGAAGTAGCATAATAAGTAGACTGTCATCATATATTTCGCGTCAAATACTCCCAAGATGCATTGAAATGTGTTACGCCAGCATTTCAATGCAATAAATGAAGAAATAAATAAGTACTGTTGACATGGCTTTATGTATGGGCATTAGTACCCTTTGCCTTCCCATTACTGGGAGAATAAACCAAAAAAAAAGGAAAAAGAAAGGGGTGTTTGGCGGGTTTTTGTGGCGTCAGTGAAGATTTTTATTACAATAATTAAAAATTTTGTCGGAGCCAAAATTAGATTTATTAAAGCGGCGTAGTTTTATAATTCAAGTGTTTTTGTTAACGTGCAACTAAAAGATCATTAGCATAAAAGTGATTATGGTGTGAAATACGATGAGAACTTTTTTGTGGTTATCCACCTCATCAAGTAGCACATAAAGTTACTGTCATCATATATTTCGTGTCAAATACTCCCAAGAAGCTTTGAAATGTGTAACGCCAGTATTTTAATGCAATAAAAGAAGAAAAAAAGAAATACTGAAGACATGGCTGTATGGGTATTAGTTCCCTTTGCTATCCCCTTATAAGCAGAATTAACAAAAAAAAAGAAAAAAAAATACTGTCAAGCAAAATTTGAAATTACAATTTTACATCAAAACTGTCATCTATCTATTCATTTTCATTCGTTTTCATTAAATGCTATTTATGTTTCAAAGTAGTAATTTGCCATTTACTTTGGTTAGTGATTTTTTATAGTAAGTATAATAATAATTTATAAGGTATTTTAAATTCAGAACCATCTAACTATTTGTTTGTTATCTTTCAGCATTGTGAAGGTTTTTACGCGGGAACCGGCTATTAAATTGTAATGAGAATATCCACAACGTACAATAAACATTTCTCAAAATGACTGATACCCTGTGTCATTTGGTTGTGGATGGTAACGATGTGTTGGAGCTTAAATTGAGTAAGTAACCATCCACATCATTATATTACTCATTCGAGTCATTCGTAAGCAGCGTTGCCAACTTCCACGGTCTCGATTACCCAAAAACCTAACTGAAAATCCCCAATTTTGGGGGGAAAAAAATCAATATTCCCCACATTTTCCCCACAAATTTTCAGGAAAGAAATAAAAGTACTGTTTCTATAAAACAATTTTTTTTTTTTTTATACAACAAGATGACAAACAAGCTGACGGCCCACCTGGTGGTAAGCGGTTACCGCCGTCTAAAGACACCTGCAATAACAAGGGAAAGCACTTGATATTGCAGGTGCGTTGTCATCCTGAGGCCTAAGATGAAATGCCGTCCATGCCCAGTAATTACACTGGCTACCTTTCCCTTCAATCCAAAACACAGCGAACTGTTTCACGGCTGAAATATATTTATTACATATATACTTATTGACTATTTAATGATTTTCATCAAGGTATTTATTGCAGCTCTTTATTATGCCTTTGTTTTGTCAACATATCATTCGAAGGATCAAATTTTAATCCTTTCTTCTTTCTCCTTTCTTCATTGTGCAGGCGATTGTGTTTTATGGCAAATACAAAAAATTTTATTTGAATTTTTTGAATTTGAAAACGCAAAATTTTCTTACGACAGATGCGTTTGAGAAAGTTCTCTGCGATACCAGTTTTATATTCTCTTTGGCGATACTCTGTCTAAGTTTGATGGACATAAATGTTGCCATAAAATAAACTGTAAAACCTTCCTGCCGGTGAAATTGCTTTAAACTTGATTTTATTTTTATACAAAGCACGGAAATTTACCCATTGCACTATCCGCCTCCACCTTGCCGGCCTAAAAGGTGCTTAAATAATCAAGGTAATTAAATATTCTTACATAATTTATAAATTATACTTACTTCTTATACTACTTTTATTACTTCTAAGTTCAGTTCTAGCGTAAATGTCTTAATTCCCCGCATTTTCCCCACATAAACACTCTCCCCTCAAATTACCCAATCGAACTGAAAATCCCCGCAGTTTGGGGAATTCCCCACAGATTGGCAACGCTGTTCGTAAGGCATGATCCTTTCATTGACACTGATCGCCTTGTAAATTGTACTGACAAAAATTTATCATAGATTAGCTGTTGTATTTTATTGCTGAATAAACTAATTGAAATCCTAATTTCTCAGTCTACTGCTTGACTCTGATTCAAATTGGTGATAGAATAAAAATAATATACATTTAACCCATTGGAAGGCTAAAGTATATACTAAGTAGTTTATCATCTAAATTTATATGCATGTGAACTCAATAGGATAACCATTAATATTTTTGGTTATTCCAGTAAGAGAGCAAGAAGACTTAGAAAATGATGATACTAGTTTTGCTCCAGAGATGTGTCATCAAGTGTTTGGAGAAAATGAAAATATATTTGGATATACAGACTTGCAAATCCGACTTTATTACAGTGCAGGGAGCTTACAAACATATTTAGGAATAGAATATACTGATAAGGTAGGTGTGAAGTATCTATTTTGACTAAAAACTCATTTTATACCTTCACTTTATGACTCTTACTAGCCTCTGGCATCCACTCAATAATTGAGTATCTATATTTGGGTGTACTTCACAGATTAAAATACTATTGAAATTAAGCTGTGTTTAAGAAAAGCTTGGGAACACTTACCACTATAGAGACATTTGCTTATTAAATGCAGGCTATCAATTATTAACCTTATTGAACATTCTAGTCATTTATAAGTAATAGGAAAGAAAACAGAATACGTCTTCATACACAAATTTGTTCATGTTTTTATTAGAGGTGTAATAAATATTCTGGCTACTTCTGTATTCTGCTTTGTTTAAAACATCGAAGACACATCAATATTTTTAAATGACTTCAAAAATGAGAAGTTTTTCAATTCGGTTGCTATGTTTTTTTTTCTATGTATGTACACCGATTACACTGACATTTCTGATCACATTTATGTGATTCTTTTTTTTGTTTGATGCGGAATACTTGCCATTTAGACCCATAATATTTTTAAAATCGATCAGGTAGTTTGGTTTTTTTTTAAAAAAAACTGGAATAATTAAGTTATGTATGCCAAATTGCAGATATTTTCTTTGACTTTTAATAAAACAATATGATAGTAGAAAACAATATATGCTGACAGTCACCCATCTAGCTTTGACCTTAGAAAGTTATCACTAAATATTGTAAATTTTTTTTTTAACAAAACATAAAACTGACTTCAAATTACTAAAAAGGATAAAATAATTAAATTTCAGTAGGTACTTATCCCCTAAAAACATATTTTTTGGAGTTGGTGCTAAGTTGTTTCCAGAAACAATAGATATTGAAGCACCAACTCCAAAACTTATGTTTCAAGGGATAACTACCTACTGAAATTTAATTATTATATCCTTTTTAGTATTTTGAAGTCGGTTTTAATTTTTGTTTAATGTTTTCATAATTGTGTCATTGTATTTTATAATTTGAATTATTTGATAAGGTAAAATAAAGGCTATTAGAATTTGAATTTAAATAATGCAACACTTATATTAACATTACAGATTGAACCTAGTAAGTCAGAAGGAATGAAAGCAGATGATGTAGAGGGTGCATTGAAGAAAGTTTTAGCACCTGGCTATGCAACAAATTTGGATCATTTTGTTTCCATGTTAGAGAAGGATAAATCATTCACTCCTCATGGCCACCTTTTACATGTATTTACCATTTCACCTTGTAAGTTATTTTAATAATCAACCAAATAAACACATAGATTAGGCTAAGATTTATATTACACTTAATTTGTCTTCTTGTTAGCTGATGGTGGGGAAAAGAGAACATTTGAGGTGTATTACTGTGAAATTTCCACACCTGGATTTCTGGCCTTCCATGAAAGGTTACAAACCTTCCTCCTGTGGTATGTGGATGCTGCGTCCTTTATAGACGTAGATGATGACCAGTGGACATTTTTCACTGTGTGAGTATGTCCAACAATGTTGGTTGATAATTTTAAAAAATATTTTAGAAATTTCTAGGAATTTAAATTTACTAGGTTACAGGCCTGTAGGATTGTCTGGACTGTCTAGCGGTGGTATCTAGTTTAGATACCACCACTTTTCTTACGTTGGCTATTTTCATGTAATTGCAGGTGTAGGATGAAATGCTTTCCATGCCTAGAAATCACACTGGCTAGGCCAAAAAATATACCTACCTACTTTAATATTTTAAAAAATCCTGAATATTACTTAATGTCTTCTCTTCCTCTCAAAAATTACATTTTACAACAATAAGTAATAAAATGTGTTGTATGGAAGTATGAACAACCTTCATGCATTTATGAGATAATAATGAGGGAAATATCTTCTATGGAGTCAATAAATAAGATATTAAGGATTGTTGATAACTTGATTTTTACATGCCATGTGTGGCAAACAAGTGTCTGGTCTATTTGATCTGTTACAACAACCTATAGATGCTTGTAGAACATTGGGCACTACTCAACTCACACACTGCACTCACCACTTTATCACCTCACTTTTTACTTTAATCACCTTATAAAAATCAAGATAGTTAACAGCTTAAGAGACTAGTTTTCGTTGCAAAAAATAAAAATTAAATTCTGTTTTACATTTTGCAGTTTCGAGAAATACAAGTCAAGCGAGGGCAGCACACGATACGCGGCTGCGGCGTATGCGACGGTGTACCGCTATTACGCGTACCCGCGCCACTCTCGTCCGCGCATTTCTCAAGTTCTCACATTGCCACCCTTTAGGAAACTTGGCCTCTGTGCCAACCTTCTCCAAGTAAGTAGCCAGAATAATTGAGTCCATCAGTACCAACAACTACAATACATAACTACTCGGGGAATATGAATTTGTATCCTATGACATTTATTCAATATACATTACTGTTTCAACAAGTGAAATAATCAATAACATTCATTAGAGAGCTCTCAATGAATAAGCAATAAATGTCAAATGAAGCCAAGGCCATTATTATTACCAGATGAGATTAATTAGGGACAGGTTCAAGTTTGTCAATTTCTTGAATTATTTTACAATGTCATGTCAAAGATGTGATGGGTTCACATTCTTTCTGTAGTGATTCTTTCTTATACTTTTTCTATTGTGTGAAGTAACTTAATATTATAATAAAAATTAAGCCAACATAATTATTAATAAAGCTGTAAATAGCCAAATTGGCATTCCTATGAAATTAATATCAAATGTGACTTGAACTTCAGAGTGTAGGGACCTTGCCACGAGCTTAAATCAATGTAACTTCATTAACTTTATTAGTATAACAGCTTGTGGTTTTGGAGGCTGAAAGATGTACCTATGTAATTATTCCTGAAATAAATGAAGCTTTTCATTTTCCACAGGCCATTTACTCACATTTTATAATATTACCTGAAGTTGTGGACATAACTGTAGAAGATCCATCGCAGGACTTCCAAAGAATAAGGGACTATGTAGATGCAAAGAATTGTGAAACCCTGTCAGCGTTTCAGCCTGCTAAGCTTGTTCAAGGGTAACATTTTAAGAGATATCTATTTATAAATTACTAGCTTCATTCAGCATGCTTTGCAAGGCTCGTAAAGGTAAAATAAAATAAAAAGATTTCATCCACAAACGTTCGCGTGCATCCCCAGAACACCCTAATCAAGTTTCATTAAAATTTGATTAATGGTTTCAGAGTGCACAGGGATAAACATAGAACCATTGATTTTTATTTATAAAGATTTAAAACATAGATGAAGTTATATTGTTAATGAATATTTTTAATTTACCTTACAGGTTTTCATCTGAAATGGCAAAGCAAGCCTGTGATAAGTTCAAAATTAACAAAAAACAATCGCGCCGTGTATATGAGATTCTGAGATTAAAAAGCACCAACACATCAGACAAGACTGCATACATGAATTATAGACTTGATGTTAAAAATCGACTCAATGCACCATTCCAGGTAAAGAATTAGCACATAATAATATGAATTCAATATTAGCCAAGAATTAGAAATATTTCATCTCTATTTTATGTTGTGGGGTATAGGAAAATTCAATAGTTGTTTTTGGGTACAATCAATGAAAAAAATAAATAATTAAATAAAATATAGTTTAAAAAAACTAAAAAAACACGCTCTAATAGCAAATCGAACTAAAAATCAGAAAATAAATTTTAATTTATATTTTATTCAACGGTTATAAACAGTATACTAACTCATCAATATGTCCTTAATTTTTGATTTTAACATTATTATAAATGTTAAATGTGAAATACTCGTTTCGGATGTTGAAATAGAATATTTCGACATTGTAGGGTGGACGTTAGCTCATAAACGCAAATGCAGATAGACTAGAAGTATTTCACAGCGATATCCCAAGTCCTGGGTGGCTCAGTGGTCAGAGCAGTCGCCCGGATTGCGAAAGGTCGCGGGTTCGATTCCTGCCTCAGGACGTGAAAATTTTCTAGTTTTATATCATTTTAATTACTAAGTCATCA
Organism: Nymphula nitidulata; assembly: GCA_947347705.1. NCBI lineage: Eukaryota > Metazoa > Arthropoda > Insecta > Lepidoptera > Crambidae > Nymphula > Nymphula nitidulata. The sequence continues at coordinate 9,746,709 of OX374637.1, read as the reverse complement.
ATATGTTTCAATAATTTCCAAAAATTCTAAAATAAAAATAAAGTTATGAAAAGAAAATTAATTTCATTGTAAAAAAGCGTGGGGTGGTTTTTATATCATATTTCTATACTAACTCTATGTTTACAAATAACTACTAATTATATATGTACAACAATCGATATCGAGCACCCCACGCTTTTTTACAATGAAATTAATTTTCTTTTCATAACTTTATTTTTATTTTAGAATTTTTGAAAATTATTGAAACATATTGATGAGTTAGTATACTTTTTATAACAGTTGAATAAAATATAAATTAAAATTTATTTTCTGATTTTTAGTTCGATTTGCTATAAAGCGTGTTTTTTTAGTTTTTTAAACTATATTTTGTTTTTCACTTTTTAGTTCGATTTGCTATAAAACCGTACCTAGCCGTTTCTCAGGCTCCCAACCGGTACATTTCACGGAACACGCATGCGCAGACCGCGCTTTTGCTCTACCTCGTTTGCTCTCACGCAAAGGACCTGTATTAAAATCACTAATCCTGGCAATCCTAATCAGGATAATGAGATAAGCTTATCAAAATATTGTATTGTCGGTGGTCATTGATAAGTCTACAACATTTGAAGTAAATCTGATCGCTTAAAGTAAGGGAAAATTTAGCCCCTTCGAGTCAGTTACATACATACATACAAACATACAGGTGAAACTAATAAAAGCGTGTTAAAAATGTAAAAATGTGACTTCAAAAATATAAAAAGAAAAAAATATTAAAAAGGAATTAGATAGGTACTATCTCATAAAAAAGTATTTTTTGGAGTTAGTGCTTCCCTTTCTAGTGTTCCTGGAAACAGTATACAATATGGCGCTATTTTTCACATATTCGGAAAATATACGCTATTGATACCCATATAAACAATTCAAACTTAAAAAATATGTAATATTGTTGAAGTTGTACTGTTTTGAAAATTAAAAAATGGTCATATTTTTTTTCCCAAAATTTATCATAAATGTTAATGATATTAGATTGCTGACATCAATTAAAACAACTATTATTATGACAATTAATAAAAACAGACATAATACATAGTCATAATACATAATACATAGAAAAAGTCTTTTCGCATTATAGTATGTATGAACTTGTAATAAAAACACTAACCCCCTTATTATAAAACGCGGACTAAAGTTAGTCCTGGTCTTAAACTGATGACGTCATTTTTATTTGTTAAAAGAAAGACAGTGACGGCATCAGTTTTAAACCAGGACTGACTTTAGTCCTCGTTTTATAATAAGGGGGTAAAAGTTTAGATTTTAAAAAAGATAATTCCAAATTCAAATTAGGAAAATGTGTGTTTTTCATTTGTTTTTCGTACTGTCAAGATGAGTGAATCTAATGAAGAAATTCGATACATTTTAAATTTTATAACAAAAAAGGTAAAAATGCAACGCATGTTTTGGCAGTCCTCTCGTGATGTTAACCTGACGTGGCCTTGAGAATTCTGAAGAGAGCGACACAGGTAGAAATCTGAAGGTGCAAGGTCAGGACTATACGGCGGATGCATTAACACCTCCCAGCCAAACTTTTAATTTTTGCTGAGTGGTTAAAGATGTGTGAGGTCTAGCGTTATTATGATGAAAAACCACACCCCTTCTGTTGATTAATTCCGGCCGCTTTCTCTCAACTTCTTGCTTTAATCTCATCAGTTGTTCGCAGTAGAGTTCAGAATCGATGGTCCTGCTTGGTGGTAACAGCTCATAATGAATAATGCCCTTCCAATCCCACCACTCACACAGCATCAACTTGTTGCTAGTTAACCCGGGTTTCGCCACAGTCTGTGATGCCTGACTGGCCTTTGACCACGGCCTTTTTCGCACGTTCTTGTTGTACGTGATCCACTTTTCATCACCAGTTATCATCTTCTTCAAAAATGGTTCGGTTTCATTACGTCGTAATAAAGAATCACAAATGAGTACACGGTTCATTAGGTTTCTTTCAGTGAGCTCGTGGGGTACCCAAATATCGAGCTTTATTGTGTACCCATTTTTTTTAAATGCGCTAAAACTGTTTTGTGGTCAATTCCCAGTTCTTCAGCTACGTCGTAACTACTGATATGCCGATCTTGCTCCAGATTTTCAAAAATGGCATCAATTTTATCCGTAAAAGGGCGACCAGAGCGACGTGCATCTTTGACATCAAAATTTCCGGATTGAAAACGCTTAAACCAAATTTGTGCTACTCCATAAACATCACAAATTTTTTTCGCATTTTTATCTTTTTTTTTAGGAAACTTTTAAAATGTATCCAATTTCTTCATTAGATTTACTCATCTTGACAGTACGAAAAACAAATGAAAAACACACATTTTCCTAATTTGAATTTGGAATTATCTCTTTTAAAATCTAAACTTTTAATGATACCAAATCCAGCCAGATACAAATAGTACAGCCAAAGAGATTTTATTACAAGTTCATACATACTATAATGCGAAAAGACTTTTTCCCTAACCTAATATTTTAATAAATATAAGATATATTTTAATAAAAACATACCGAAATTGATGGCTGGTGATGATGCTTTCACTTTTATTTGTTATCAGGCAGTGACAGCATTAGTTTTAAACTAGGACTAACTTTAGTCCGCGTTTTATAATAAAGGGGTTTAAGTTCGAACTGTCGTCAGTCAGCACTCATCTTACAAAAACTCCTCTAGTTTGAAAGTACTGACCTACCACTCGACCAGACGGTCGTCAAATGAATCTAGTCATTATTTTATGCATATATTATTATTATTAGTTAGAGGAGCTCGGTGGCGTAGGAGGAGCTCGGTAGCGTAGTGTTTTGAGCGCTCTTGTTTCGATAACGAAAACAAAGCAACTTTCGCCATGGTCGGTCCCGGGATGGGTCAATCAAATTTATAATCTCGAGCTCCTCCGTGCTTCGGAAGGCACGTTAAGCCGTTGGTCCCGGTTGTTACTGCAACCGCTTTAACCCACCAACCCGCATTGGGCCAGCGTGGTGGTGTTATGTAGCCCAAGCTCCTCATATGTTTCTCCCATGTAGGAAGGCCTGTGCCCAGCAGTGGGACGTATATAGGCTGATGATTAGTTATCTAATAACATTCGTTATTATAAAGTCTTTGTGTTTAACAGAAAAAGAAATTGGAGATGAAGAAACTACAGAAAGTATTAAAACCGGAGGAGTTCGCGGCGACCATAACTGCGACAGGCGTTAACGAGACGCAGGGCCGGCTCGCCAGCCAGTACCTCGCGTTGGAGGACGAATACCGGCGTGTCGTACACCGAATGGAAATGCACTAGATAAATATGGTAGCTAATTGTTACATTGGTCCTTCGAGCCGGATTTGTTGTGGTCTACATAAAATAGGCTTCTCAAAGCTCATTAGCTCTGTATATGTATTTGTCATTGGTCCATCAACTATTAAGTATGATCACTAAGCATGAGTCGTATACGTACACTTGGTCCAGACATAATGTTCGATGCCATATTTAATTAAAATCCAATGATGGTAATCAGTGCGTCCTTATATAAGCCTGTTTATTATTATGATTCAACTAACTTTTGTTCAATATAAAAGTAGTGATATGAGATATTACTATCCACTCAGGGTGATCATTCTAATCTGAGACATGTGTATAATAATGTGTTAGAACCATTGTTAAGAATTATTTTTTTAAAATGTGTTTGTACTAATAGTTCACAACTGATAGCAGTAACGATGGAGTAATTGTATGAAGTTCATTTTGATTGAGGAGTTCAACATTTGTTTAAAACAACTTCTTGTTACTAAATTAAATTTACGTGTAAATTGGTACTTACTAGTTCCAGCAATAAAAATGTTTAATACGGTACTTAATATTCAACACATACATTTGTAATAGTCTAGAAATTACTTATTTGTATGAATTACATTCGCCGACGTGGTATGACAGTGCCCAAATAATATGATATGTCACCTTGTGATAATGAGAATACAAAGAATCATATGCAAGGCAAATTTTAATAAGAAATATTACATTTATGTTTTATCATAATGCATGCTGTAACTATTATACACGAACAAATACAAATGATAACAAAAAATTATTTTGATTATGTAATCTGGTAATACAGTTCATCGGTGTACCATTTATCACATAAATTTTTGAATTGTTCTCATTCTTGTTGCCACTTTGAAAGTATTTTGATAATAAAAATGGTTTTGTATAAAAAGTCGTTTTCTTGCTAGACTACCTTTGTCTCTTATACAGAAACGTTTGCGTAGGTATACCGCTTCGGCACAGAGTTCTCAAATAGGAATATCGTGAGTAGCACACGCAACTAGCAAAATAGGTATCGAATAAAACTCTTATTAATTTGTCAAGCCGCGTAAGACCCCTGGGGATGTTATCACATTTAAAAAGCGATCGTCTGGAATCTGTAGGTTGACAACTTATTTGAAAAACTTATTCAAGATAGAATCAAGGAGTGCGGTGATTATTTTACTGGGTACATCACGGTTACAAACGTGCTTTACCAAGGAGCCCCAGATACAAAAAAAACGGCCAAGTGCGAGTCGGACTCGCGCACGAAGGTTTCCGTATCATTATAACAAGCGTCTACCTGTTGCCGTTATCAATATCGGGCAAAAACAAGCAAAAAAAATCACGTTTGTTGTATGGGAGCCCCCTTTAACATTTATTTTATTTATTCTGTTTATTAGTATTTGTTGTTATAGCGGCAACAGAAATATAATCATCTGTGAAAATATTCTTAATTTTTAACCGACTTCAAAAACGAGGAGGTTCTCAATTCGGCCGGTGTTTTTTTTTTTTTTTCTATGTATGTACACCGATTACGCCGAGATTACTGATCCGATTTACGTGATTCTTTATTTGTTCGATGCGGAATAGCTGCCATTTGGTCCCATAAAATTTTTTTCAAAAACAGTTGGTTACTTTGGTTTTAAATTAAAAAAAACGTCGTCTACATATACGAAATTGCGAATTTTTGCTTTTCAAATGACTTTTTAGTGAAACGATACGAAAGTAGGAAACAATATAAGTTTACGTTCACCCGTCTAGCTTCGACCGTAGAAAGTTACCACTAAAAATTGTGAAAAAAAAATTTTAAACGAAAATTAAAACCGACTTCAAAAAACTGAAAAGGATAAAATAATTAAATTTAAGTAGGTATTCATCCCCAAGAAACATATTTTTGAAGTTGGTGCTAAGTGGTTTCCAAAAACAATAGAAAGTGAAGCACCGACTCCAAAAATATGTTTCTAGGGGATGAATACCTACTTAAATTTAATTATTTTATCCTTTTCAGTTTTTTGAAGTCGGTTTTAATTTTTGTTTAAATTTTTTTTATTTTAACATTATTATAAATTTATTAATTAAAATATAATAAAGCTAGAAAAATTTCACGTCCTGAGGCAGGAATCGAACCCGCGATATTTTTTATTATATTTTAATTACTAAGTAATTTTTCAAACATTTATAATAATGTTAAAATGAAAAATTAAGAATATTTGAAAGCACTGCCCTAACTTAACCAAATCGTAGGTATTTGTAAAAATACTCGTTTCGGATGTTGAAATAGAATATTTCGACATTGTAGGGTGGACGTTAGCTCAAACGCAAATACAGATAGACTAGAAGAATTTCACAGGGATATCCCAAGTCCTGGGTGGCTCAGTGGTCAGAGCAGTGGCTCAGTGGTCAGAGCAGTCGCCCGGATTGCGAAAGGTCGCGGGTTCGATTCCTGCCTCAGGACGTGAAATTTTTCTAGTTTTATTATATTTTAATTACTAAGTAATTTTTCAATCATTTATAATGTTAAAATAAAAAATTAAGAATATTTGAAAGCACTGCCCTAACTTAACCAAATCGTAGGTATTTGTAAAAATACTCGTTTCGGATGTTGAAATAGAATATTTCGACATTGTAGGGTGGACGTTAGCTCATAAACGCAAATACAGATAGACTAGAAGAATTTCACAGGGATATCTCAAGTCCTGGGTGGCTCAGTGGTCAGAGCAGTCGCCCGGATTGCGAAAGGTCGCGGGTTCGATTCCTGCCTCAGGACGTGAAATTTTTCTAGTTTTATTATATTTTAATTACTAAGTAATTTTTCAAACATTTATAATAATGTTAAAATCAAAAATTGAGATTATTATAAATGTTTGAAAAATTACTTAGTAATTAAAATAGAATAATAATCTGTGAAAATTTCAACTGTCTAACTATCACGGTTTATGAGATACCGCCTGGTGACGGAAGGACGAACAGCGGAGTCTTAGTAATAGGGTCCCGTTTTACCCCTTCAGTACGGAACCCTAAAAAGGTACAGGTCTCTTCTAAACAAGTAGAGTGGCTCATTTTTGAAGGTGGAAAGTGTAGGTAGTAAAACAATATTACATTTTCTTTAATAACTTTATTAATAACACATACTGTTAGTTACAGACATGGGTAATCTAGAGAGCATTATAAAGTTTTTTTTTGCAGACAGTCCAAACGATAATCTAGTGAGATCATACCTTTTTAAGATTAGTTGGAATTTTTTTCATTGGGCCCGATTCTGAAGACACTCGAAATCTAAATTTAAGAACAGTTATCTCTTTCGTTCTACATGTATAGGAAAAGGATGGCCAAAATTATTACTGAAATAACTAAAAGAAACTAATCAATTGTATAAGGCGTCTAGGTAGAGGATTCGTACTTCAATTTTATTACGGTTAGTGAGGTTAAAAATTGAATACACGTTCCTAACGTCAAATTATGTGACAGCTGCCCTTTTTGCATTCAGGAAAACGAGATGCAAGTGTACAGCCGACATCAAAATCATGTCTCTTAGTCACTGCGTTAAGGATTGATTCCTCGTTTAGGTATCTAATTGATGCTAACTCAAGCCACTACAGAATTAGGCCCACTAATTAAATTAAATATAAGTACCTACCTACCTACTCTATGTTTGGGAATAGCGATATTTCGTATTTTTGTGTATAAATGACGATTACCCAAAATATTAAAATAACAATGGTGTCTATTACTGAGGCGCACTGTAAAGGGAAACGTCAAAAACATTTTAAAAAGAAGTAAAGATCACGTTAGGCTGCAGATCAACCTTAACCTTAGACCTTTGTATTAAGAGTCATTATTCAAAGACCGTGTAACACTTAATTAGCGGCCAACTGTACCATAGAACAACATGAATTACATTGCGAAATAGCCCATCGATCAAGGGTTATTTATTATAGTATCATACACGACGTATGATTTCTGAATTGAGAGTACTACTTTCAAGTGAATGTAACTACTTCAATACTAAATATTCAATTGAACTTCTTTAGTGTCTTTCAGTTCAGCTATGATTTGGTCAATATCAAGTTTCGACTGAGCGATTTGTGTCGTGAAGTAGAAACGAAACAACACTCAATATGTGAACTTTAAGGAAATTTTTGAAGTTTTTGAGTTGTGATAGTGATGAGAACATAAGTCTCAATTAGGTAACGACCCAAACCTACGTTTATTTTCGACACCTACCAACAAAGTCTTAGCAAAGTCCCTCGTTTCAATTTATATTAATTTAACAGCTATCACTAATGAATTAAAGAATTAAAAAAATTTAAAAAAAACAAAACCATCGAATTTAAAAGTTTAGGTGATTTGTTTTTGCATCAATTTCCAATAACCGACTTTGGCGGAACATGGTATTGAAACTCGCCTACTATCTTGCTATGACGCACCTATATTTACTTGATCGATTTCTGTCGGTAAATGAAAGTAAAACTAATTTTGCTGGAAACATTTTCTGGCAGTTATGAATATGAATAATAATTTCATTTGTGAATGGGCTTTGGAAGGTACCTAGAAATCAAGATTGTCATAAGGCGGTACTTAATTAATTGACTGACGTTTAGACGAATGTTCTACTTTTTGTTCATAATAATCTAATCGAGCCCCGTGGCTTCGCCCGCATTTATGTCGGTTATCGTGTCCAAAAGCCAATGTTCTTCTCAGAGTCTTAAACTGTCTCCATACCAATTTTCATCTAAATAGGTTCAGTAGTTCCAGAGATTACTTTCTACTAACAAACTCACAAACTTAATCTCTTTACGATATTGATACAGATAAGTATGTTGGGAATATTTATACCTATTATTTTTTCTACCAATCACAGTATTCTTCTCGTCAAATAATAAAATGGCCGAGCTTTTAACCTACATGACCAATGCCCAAGTAGTTTAACGAAATGGCAACATGGACATTTGGACATTCTTGTAAATTCTAAGAGTTTTAGAGAATAACCTTTAAAAGTAAATTTATTTGCCTCCCTTTATTTCAACTTCAATAAGAAGGGATAGAAAGACAGAAACGGCAATTTGACGTTTGTCCGATCCATACATTAAATTTTTAGGTGAGCATTTAAATAAAAAATGACTCTAAAATTGCACGTCTAAAATTGAACCGTCAGATGGCATCACCTGTCAATTATCCTCTTGTTGGATCCTAATGAAAGATCACTGTAGCCAGTGCCCAACACAATTGGGGCCGTCATCTATCTCATTACACGATCATCCGCCCAAATAACGGCTTTACTCTTTATATAATAACCGGGAGTGAAAAACCGCTTTAACCGGTAACACAAAATTCGGGTATCATTATTAACGGTATCCAAATTCAGTACTCATAAAGATATCGAAAACGAAATCTTTATGAGTACTGAATGTATCAATACTCCAAGCGGGTACCTTAAAGATTATATCTGTATTTAATCGGATTCCAATTGCACGAGCTGGCAACGTTACTTGTAAAACTTTTCTAAAATACGGGTATCCGACCTAATAAGGTACCTTTGTTATGGGTACCCTTACATTACGGTATCCTTTGAATGATGCATTCGTTGATATGGAAATTTCGGGTACCGTTATTATTGGTATTTAAAACCGCTGACAACATTCGGGTACCGAAAAGATATATAATCAAACTCACTAAACGTAGGTTACCAATAACAAACATGTAATATTAACATACGAACAGTTTCCTTCATTATTTAATTTATATTTATTGTTATTTATCATTGAGAGTTGAATATTCAGTAGGGGTTTTTACTACTATTGAATAAGTTTGTTAATACAGACTAGAATGCATGGAACATATTTCTGTGCTATAAATCTAATGGCAAAATAAATGTTGATATTTATCATGATTTAATACAAAAAAAAATTATAAATTACTTGCCTGAGTAGGCGCTTATTATATTGTTGTATAATATAGGCAAGCAGTATTATTATGCTGTTTGTTTGCATCGATTAGGAGTCTCTATGGTAATCCAACGGACACTAGTTACAAGTGCCCAATGACTAAATAAAGCACTTAATAGTAAGAGAAATTAGTCGAAGTCTAATGGGAGCGGGACATGTTATCTGCCACGTAATACATTTCTCCAAACCACTCATTGTGTTCATCTAAGTACCTGAAAGCAAACAAAAATTTTTGTATTTTCAATTCAGTCGTAGAGTATTTTTAGCCTATAATTTGTGAATTAAACTCAAGATCATTATTACAAATAATTTAATTAGCTTGAACGTAAAAGTATTTGTTAATGTCAAAGATTAAAGTTATATAAACAATAATACTAACATAAATCTTATACTAAATAAATGGCAACAAGCAAGAAACTCGGAAGACTGTCATATTTTCTTTTAATTAACTACTAATTCTAATGTTACTTTGTATAGCGAAAAGTAGTTTTAAAGGGTCGAGGTAAGCTGTTTTATAGAAGGGTGACATACAAACATACGGTCCGCCTGATAGATGAATAAAGTTAATTTTCAATATAAACAACCAAAAAGATAAATGGTTACGATGTACAAATCAAAAGGAAATGCTAAGTCAACTTTACTTTACCTTTCTGGAGATCAATCGCATCAATTAGACATATATACGTCTATGGAAAAAATTATAATCATACCAGGGGGCTAACTATGAGCTAGAATAGAACATTCTTAAATTAATCGTACCTGAAAAATGGTTAGTTGAAAATAGACCTGATTTTGATGAAAATAAGGACAGTTTTCTCCAAAAATTTGAAAGAAAATTAATGTTTTAAGTTAAGAGGTAGAACTACGGAAAACGCAAAGGATAACATCCGCCGTCATAAAGAATGGGTATAGTACAGTTTTTAACCAAATTTTATCATAAACTTAATATATTCAAGTCAATAAATGTGTGACAGTGTTAGTAGTAAAAATTACAGTGGCACTTTAGGCCTTGGCTATACTTCACATTAGATCCTTGCTTTAGCTCAGTCTTTCTAATAAATCGGGTAGGGTCATGCCATACTCTGCATATAACATGATTAGATGTACTTTACTTGTTTTAATAATAAAGAGCCTAATGAATGAATTACTTACTGGACAAACATATCGATATGTTTCAAGATGAGTTTGAGTTTGAAGTCTGGCATTGGGGTCGCGTTGAGGAAGTCCGGTAGTTTCACTGAAAGAAAATTATTAAAATTAGTGGCTTCAATTTCTTTAAACCCGTCAAGCATCAGATTCTAGACAATTGATTTTTCAATTGTTTATCTGTCTAGATAAAGTATAAAAATTTATTGAAATGATTCTTTATTTTATAATTATGTATAGTTGGTTCAATTATTTATATTGTTAAGCATCTGTAAAATATTGTTTTATTTATTGAATCATGTCATACCGAATAATCTGGCAAGATGAATGGCACCGTAGACGCGGCTAGGAAGGTGCTCGGTTCCTTCACGAGGGATGATTTGCCATTTGGCGACCTGTACAATTATTAAGAATGAATGTTTTTACGTCTCAACTTAAACGTAAGGAATTAAGGCAAAGAAATGTTTTTTCGCATAATTGATTTTCCTCTAAAGACCAGTAAGCTTGCAATCAACTAACATTTGACTGATTACAAACGTTGGAAGCAACGAGGATGCAGCACCTTTTTCTCTACAGCTAAAGTATCCGTAGAAGCGATGATAGGATGTATAGTATACCATGGAAAATCTATGCAGTTAAAAAGTGTTTTCCATGAAAATGTTTAATTATTAAATGATTTGATGTCTACTAATTAATAAATGTATTTCATTATTAAAAGCGCATGAGTTCTTGTTCAGTCGATAGCACACTGTGCGTAACAGTTTGACCTAGGAACGCCTTACTCCGTTTGTAATACAGGCGACTTTCGTAGTGAAAACGTTACATCTGTACTTAGGACCCATCGTCATGGGACTGGTATCCTGTGGGTGTCGAATGGCTCTCACATGCGCAATACAAGTTACTACGCATGAGAATGCCCAAGGCACAGAATACATAAATAAGGGGCAGAAGGTCTCCGCACAATCATTTAAATAAATAGCGACTCTTGCTATGACGCCATAAAGTGCAATTCAGGTCGCACAGCGCTAAATGTATCTACCGATAAAGTCATCTCTATGTTGCCTCTCTTTCTATCGCGTATCCGGCTCTTTCCTACTACTGCAACGGCATCAGATTATACCAACACGTCGAGGCCGACATGTACCTATAGCTTCACAGTTAAGACGCGGAATGAGACCGGTCTGCCCATGGTGACTTTGGGCAATCTCCATTAGTGACAATGTAACTCAACAGAACGCTGTGTTCCCGTTAAGTAACATCTTCTTGGTTAAAATCATTGTCCAAATACGACCGACAATGCGACAAAGAGTAATACAGTCCGTTGATTCATTTGATCTGTTGATACCTAATAAATGTATATTTTCAATCTGAAGTACCAGGCTACCATAAGTATATCATAGGTTATTTATTGTACCCCTACGATTATTATTAAATAAAATAAGAGTATGCTAAGCATCTCCTACATAGATATGGTAGCCTGGTACTTCAGGGGATGATCCAGCTACATACATAAGATAATTCTAATGAGTGGAGAGATATTCTTCTATTCTTGAGTTACAGTGTCACACAACGGGGGAAAAAATGTGGCATTGAGTTACAGTGTTACTAATCAGTTTTTTTTCCTATTGGGTAACAGTGTTACACAAAATGGTGTAACTCAACGGGAACAAAGGGGCGACCCCCTTGCCATCGACGGGTAAGTTGGTGAGTGGATTTATCCTGGTTAAAAAAAGGTATCTTGTGGGTGTATTACCTTGTCTAGCAGGAGAGAGAGCGGAGTCCTAGTAGGGGCGGGCGCGGCGGGGGACTGCGTGGGCCTCGACCAGGACTCACTCAACGAGGACCCGCTGCTACCAACACTACAACGTTTATCACTTGCCGACTTACTACACTGTTTGCACTGTAGCATGGTGCAAGTGACGTTAGGCAAACCGCTCCATTTTACTAAATATCTCAGTCGTGAAATTCGAAATCATTGCGCCTAATTGTGTAAGCGAGAACACACTGTAAATCTAAATTTCAGTACAGTATATCTATTTCTCGTAATAAGTAATAGGAAAAAATATATTTTTTAACAAAACTAAAACCGACTTCAAAACACTAAAAAGGAAAAAATAATTAAATTTCAGTACCTAGTTACTCACCTCCTAAAATGTATTTTTTGGAGTTGGTGCTTCACTTTCTATTGTCTCTGGAAACAGCTTAGCACCAACTCCAAAAAATACATTTTAGGAGGTGAGTAACTAGGTACTGAAATCTAATTATTTTTTCCTTTTTAGTGTTTTGAAGTCGGTTTTATTTTTGTTAAAAAATATTTTTTTTACATTTTTAAGTGATTTCCTAAAGTGATAAGCAAGATGGGTGACTGTCAGCACTATCGACTTGTTTGTCATACATAGTGAAAGAATTGTCTTCTAACTCCTAACCGCCAAGGAGTTGTGCCTTCCATCATCAGCTCATTAACATGAGATGGTGACTAACAGAAGCAAATACATGATTAGCTTTGGAAAAAAGTAAAACATGTCATACATGCCAATAAAATTTCAGGTTTGCTCTCGATTTCCCTGGGATCCCATCATCAGATCCTGACTTGGTGACAATGGGTCCACCTCTGGAGTATACTCTATCGAATAAAAAAAGAATTTTGAAAATCGGTTCCCAATTGACAGAAAAATCGTTGAATATACATACAAAAAAAAATTACATACAATGGAACATATAACCTCCTTTTTTTTGAAGTCGATTAAAAGATAGCAAGATTTTGTTTAGAGCTGTAAATTTAATTTAGATCGATTTTATAGGAACCATAGACAATTTTAGACAGCGTGTACAGAGGTGCTTCCTAAGCACTGCATTTTATTTTTATCACGATCAATAAGGTCCGTAATTGAACACACGTTTCCAAAATGTCAAATTATATGACAGCCATCCTTTTTGTACTCATATTAAGAGAAAGAGATGCACTGAACTTTAATGTAGACTAAGCGTGTGTTCTCTAGAATTAGGGCCACTAATTAATGTAATAAAAGAGATGTTTCATATCCGGCCAGGTATATGTATACACTATCTCAAAAAAACAGAAAAAAAACTATCGCGAAAATACTAATAATTCGTTTTCATGCATAGTTTGTTTGTAAAAAACTTGAAATTTTTCGTCGATTTCACCGTTATTCATTATGGCAATATGGCGGGTGACATAGAAGTCAACTAAACGTCACCGAAAAGACATAGCCGCCATGATATTTGGTTGTGTTGCAGTTTTTTATATAAATATTCTTGTTTTGTACCACGCAACACAAAGCAAATAAGAAAAAATGGACAATTGAACACTGTTCCGCATATTTTTACCTATTTTTCAGAAGGCTGTAGATAGACCTGGCCGGGACATTTTTGAAACATATCTTTTACAAACCCAAAAAATTATAGTCTACAAATAAAGTCAAATTGAATGAAAAACTAAACAGAGTGACGTGTGTGTAACATAACTCCGTAAACTTGTTTAGTGATGAGATGTATTACTACGATGGATAGTCGATATTTTTATAAGAAAAGCAGTTAACTAATTTTCATTTTTTGTGGTTTGACATCTATAGTTTCATGAAACATCAGATAATACTTAGTTATGTTTTGTAATAAACATATTTTAAAATTTAATACGAATAATAATGAAGAGAGTCAGATTTGTGTGAGGATATTTATCGATAAAATTGTCGATAAAATTATATGTCACTTCTTTGGTCATGTGATACCGACATCTGTCACCCGCACCATGCTATAATGCAAATAGTGTAAATGTAAACAAACCGCTGTAATTTTATATAAGTAATGAGAAAGAAAGAAAAGGAAGAAAGAAAACATTGATTGTCATGCACAATCCATAACGCTAAATCTAAAACGAAAAAAAACAAGAAAGGTAGCGAGTGAAAAGGGACAAACCTATACAAAATAGCATTTGGTTTGTTTATTTATTCTTAATCTAAGTTGGCTGAAGTATATACAGGATGGTGCTTACAGTACGACAATAAATTATAACATTATATATTATAATTAGTTCATAGAAATGGTTTGCCACTTTTTCATGACATTTGTATGAGATAATATAACATGGGCTGCATTATTTTATAGAAGTGACCCGAAATTATCAAACGAATAAGATGATTTTCAAAGTGGCAAACCTTTAATGTGCACTAATATAGCCCACTTTCTAATTTATTGTCGTATTGACGGCACCACCCTGTATGAGCCCATCTTATCTTCTAAGATAAGCTTACAATTTTAATCAATTGAATATACAACCGTACATGATCGACACAAACTGTATAATTGTGTCCAAAATTTTGAATAACAAGGTATTTCAGTTGAACCATTATGTAATGGTGATACTTGTTACCCATACATAATCAAATTCTTTTGTATTGAGTTTTTACAATATTGAGAATTTTACTAAGATTTGGAACCGCTAGTTCCGAAAAGGATTGTACAATTTTATATTGGTCGTGGGAATCTCCTCAACGATACAATAGGTATTTATTTATTGTTTCTGGTTTGGCGATACTTCAGAAATTTAACGACGTACAAAAAGTACATGTCCAAAATTTTGGATATGTATGAATGAAGTTCTGTATAATAACTTTAACCACCTCTGTGGTCTAGTGTTTGAGACCACCTGCCTCAGATCTAGAGGTCCGAGGTTCAATTCCCGTGGGGGCAGAAATTTTCTGCTCGGTTTGGTTGGTGGTAGGGCTTTTCTAAGTCCGCCTGGCTAGCTACCACCATCTAACCTAAGTCTGCCACCATAGCAATTATGTTGACGGCATTGTTGTGTTCCGGCAGTTAGAGGTAAGATAGCCAGTTCCTCTGTGGTTGAGGAATCCGGGTGTAGCACGCTTCCATCTTCGGCCTTATCTTCACTTACCATCAGGTGAGATGAAGGTCAAGAGTTACCTCGTTAAGATAAAAAAAAACCTTAAGTAATGTTCATACTTGTTACCCATACGTAATCGAATTCTTTTGCATTGAGTTTTTACCATATATAAATTTTTACTATGATTTGGGAGTCTCCTCAACAATACAATAGGTATCTATTTATTGTGTCTGGTTTGTTGATACTTCAGAAATTTAACGACGTACAAAAAATACATGTCCAAAATTTTGGATATCTATGAATCGAAGTTCTGTATAATAGGAAATAAATAAATGTGTATTGAGTGCAATAAAATAACCTTGAGGACAGTGTTTCAAAGGCTCGCTGCTCGACTGCGGAGGCGGAGGTGGAAGGCACAGGCTCCTCGCTCTCTGACTGAGACACCGCTGACTTATGAGAACGGAGCCTGACAAATAATAATAATAAATAAATAATTATTCATACACTCACACCTATTAACTAGCCCAAAGTAAGCTTGTATTATGGATACTAGATAACGGAGAAATAATGATAATAATATGTAAATTAATATTAGAAATATACTAAATAAACATATAAACATCCATGACTCGTACACAAATGCTCGTACTCATCGTACAAACATTTGTTCCTACCGGGATTCGAACCCGTGACCTCTTGACCGAATAGCCTGTATAAGGAGCGGTACAGACCACTCGGCCAGCCGGTCATCAAAATGTAATCACTATTATAATCAAGGTTTTTTTTTCACGTATTGAGTGTTAACAATTTTTTAACTATCGAAAGCCCTAGGTGGTCTTTCCTATTTCGGCCGTAAAATGGTTTGCTGTATTTCGGATTAAAGGGAATGGTAATCTTAGGGCAACGCACCTGTAGGTAATACCAAGTGATTCTTTCCTTGGTATTGCTAGTGTCTATAGGCAGCGGTAACCACTACTACCAGGTGTGGGCCATCAGCTAGCTTGTCGTCTAGTTGCATAAAAATTCAACAAGTTGTCAAAGATGAAGTATTACCAAATGAAATGGCGTAGTGAGCCTAGCGAATGAACATTATCTCTGCATCTGTCTGCTTTATACAGTTGTCACACATAATGTTCTCACCACTTGGCGACGTTGCCGCTCCTCGTGGCGCGGCGACTCTCCCGCCGCCTTCAGTTGTCAGTGGAATGGCTGGGACCGTGCTTGCTATTGTCTCGGGCTACTGTACGTCACACATAATGTTCTCACCTCCTGGCGACGTTGCCGCTCCTCGTGGCGCGGCGACTCTCCCGCCGCCTACAGTTGTTGTCAGTGGAATGGCTGGGACCGTGCTCGCTATAGTCTCGGGCTACTGAACGTCACATATAATGTCCTCACCTCCTGGCGACGTTGCCGCTCCTCGTGGCGCAGCGACTCTCCCGCTGCCTACAGTATTGTCAGTGGAATGGCTGGGACCGTGCTTGCTATAGTCTCGGGCTACTGTACGTCACACATAATGTCCTCACCTCCTGGCGACGTTGCCGCTCCTCGTGGCGCAGCGACTCTCCCGCTGCCTACAGTTGTTATTATTGCTGTTGGAGTGGCTCGGGCCGTCCTCTGGCGCGGAGTCGCTCCTCGCACATTTCTCATTCGTATCCATCTTGGAGGAATCTTCCTCATTCTCTTGAGATACTGCAGGAATAAAAAATATGTAGTGTTTTATCCAGATATGTATGTTTCTTAATCATTATCGTATGAAACACAAAAGATATCTGTAGTCTATTTTCAAGTAATTTTTGTTCAAATAACATTGTCACCTTCTAAGGATACAGTAGTACCCACCTACTGCATCCTAAGGACTCTTCTTACCGCTTAACATCAAGCATAAACAATAAATATTAATAATTTCATAACCATTGAGTTATTTGCAGATTCACTACTACTACAGTATTAAGTCATTGTGACACCTTTCCTTGTTACGAAGCAATAGTGACCTGATCATCATTTATATAACCCGTCAAGCATCGTATTCCAGACACAATTGATTTTTCAATTATCATAGCATTCCGGTGGGATAGCGCCACTTGTAGGATTAATATATTTTTTAACTGTTAAAATGAGTATTCAGCCTTCAGTCATTGGTCTGCCTTCAGCCTTTTTAATAGTGTAGGTATACTACTTTGGCAACAAGTCGCTTAACACTTGCGTTTTTATATCTGAATGAAAAATCACTTTGCTTGTTTTATCATTCAAAAACGTCTAAAACGATCTAATTATAAATTACATGCCAATTTCTATCCCACCAGTTTTGAAAAGTTACTTTATCTCACAATATCTAGAAACTTTGAAATCTTGTAAGTTTTGGCCAACGTGACTTCATGAAAGACAGATCAACTGCAACAAAGTGATTTGATTAGGATGACTCACCTGGAGCGTCCTCCCTGTCCCTGTCACTAGGGTCTGGCGGTAGATGGGAGTACTCCGGTATCTTGGGGCTTTTGAGCTCCTCCTCGATGGCGGCGGAGTCTTCCTGCGACGACGACGCCTCTCCTTCCGCCTCAGCTTGCGCCTCTGCTTCCACCTCCACCTCCGCCTCACATTCCGCTTCTGCCTCCTCGCAGTCCGCTTCTGTGCTCACATCCATCTCTTGGCTAAACAAAATAATTAAAATGTACATGAAAACAATGTAACATATAAATGTAAACTACCTACGGAGTATTATATTGAGTGAGTTCCATATTTATAATGTACCACCTTCAGCGTGGACTTATGGACTTATGCCACATACTGAGGAAGCCTCGAGCACAGATAGTAAGAAAAGTATTGTGTAATATCGTTATACATGAAAATACTTGTAATAGAATAAGTAAGGTTCGATTGATTGAATTGAAATGAGAAACAAAATAGTAAACATAATATAAAATTAAAAAATCATTAATTATCTATCTAACACCATATCATTGAGACTATTCTTATGAGCCAAACACGCTATATCTGCTATAAGTTTCTAAAGAATTGACCAGATTGAGGTGGGTTTTATAATTCATGCTATGTCTTGTAAAACCCATGAAGTAAACCAAATTTCAAAAAAATCGAATCTGTGAAAGTCAGTAAAACCCTTTTGTCAGCTTTCAAACAAAGAAAAAAAACGATACAAAATCGGCCCATTCGTTTAGGAGCTACGATGCCACAGACAGACACATCGAACTTATAGCACCCTTCTTTTTTGTCGGGAGTTAAAAATAATTAAAAGGCATTGATTGTTCTTACTCCTCAATAAACTGCCCGCATATTTCATGATACTGGTTGAGCTCCTGTTTGTAGAGCAGATGCCCTCGTAGTATGAAGTCGAAGTAGACTCGCAGACCGTCAGCCACCTCGCGGACTAGGTTCAACCTGAGCAAAGTAAAAGGTTACAATATTACTAACTGTGTAAGCATTCGGCAAATCTGATCTCCGCAGTGGTATAGTGGGTAGGACGAGACTTGCACCCAGAGAGCTAGCGAGTTCTACATATCCATTCCGGCTTCCTCAGCTGGAAGGGAATGCTTAAATGCATTATTGCGAAAACCTATCCTTTCGCAACGAATGCATATATTGAAATAAAAATATGTACCTATAGCATATTATTGAAATATATTTTGGAACCTGACGATTGACTTTTTTATTTCATTCTCTGCAGGCAGCCCACAATGGGGTATCTGATGGTTACCGGTCACCGCATAATATGACAACTTGCAACACTATATAAAGGAAACATTTCACGGCGATTTTGAGAAACTTTTGAATAGTAGTGAAATTCTTAGACTCCCACATAGACTAGAGATGTATCTCACACCTATTATCAAGTACCATAATGGCGATCTATCGCAATGTTGTTTTGGCCGAGATAGATAGAGTAGAAATATGACTGACTGAGCGGGAGGAAAAAAAGACAAAATAGCGATTGCGCGTGTAAAGTAAGCGAAAACATACAAATTATTTTATTAAAAAATAGCTATAAGGATTAACCCATTCAATGCCGACGGCGCCCATGGGCGGCTTAGACTACTTTATCGAGATGCCGAGGCCGCCCATGGGCGCCGCGATTTCAGAGACAAATATCTCGCTCAAATAACAATAAAAAAAGCTAAGATTTTTTTCTCTGCTCTATATTATTATAAATTATCCATATCCAGAACGGCCTGTGGATATTTAAGGTTTCGAAAAATGCTCATTCTAAATTTACATGCCGAAGCCGCCCATGGGCGGCTTGCTTAAATATTCAGAGTTTACCAACCTTTTAATGTTTTATAAATAAAAAATGGCAAGTAAGGAAAAGTAAAGCACGCATTGCGTTATGGGGTCATTTTTTCAATATACAATAAATTGAAACATGGGTTATGTTTGATCATAGAAATGGTTTGCACTTTCAAAAACATCTTATTCATTTGATAATTTCACGACATTTGTATGAAATAATATAACATTCGCTACATTATTTCATAGAAATGTGATGTGTGTTTCATAGATTAATGCTAAATTACAATTAAATTATCTTAAATTCGCAACCCATTTGAAAGCACGGAAAGCGTTGAAAATTGATAAAAATATATATATATTATTAGGTTGGGGAAAATATAGATTATTAGGTTCTTTTCGCATTAATGTATGTATGAACTTGTAATAAAATCTCTTTGGCTGTACTATTTGTATCTGGCTGGTTTTAGTATCATTAAAAGTTTAGATTTTAGAAAAAATAATTCGATATTTAAATTAGGAAAATGTGTGTTTTTCATTTGTTTCTCGTACTGTCAAGATGAGTGAATCTAATGAAGAAATTCGATACATTTTAAAATTTTACTACAAAAAAGGTAAAAATGCAACGCAAGCCGCGAAAAAATTTGCGATGTTTATGGACCTAGTGCAGTGTCTGTGACAGTAGCACAAATTTGGTTTAAGCGTTTTCAATCCGGAAATTTTGATGTTAAAGTTGCACGTCGCTCCGGTCGCCCTATTACGGATAAAATTGATGCCATTTTTGAAAAACTGGAGCAAGATCGGCATATCAGTAGTTACGACGTAGCTGAAGAACTGGGAATTGACCACAAAACAGTTTTGGCGCATTTAAAAAAAATGGGTACACAAAAAAGCTCGATATTTGGGTACCCCACGAGCTCACTGAAAGAAACCTAATGAACCGTGTACTCATTTGTGATTCTTTATTACGACGTAATGAAACGGAACCATTTTTGAAGAAGCTGATAACTGGTGATGAAAAGTGGACCACGTACGACAAGAACGTGTGAAAAAGGTCGTGGTCAAAGGCCGGTCAGGCTTCACAGACTGTGGCGAAACCCGGGTTAACTCGCAACAAGGCGATGCTGTGTGTGTGGTGGGACTGGAAGGGCATTATTCATTATGAACTGTTACCACCAGGCAGGACCATCGATTCTGAACTCTACTGCGAACAACTGATGTGATTAAAGCAAGAAGTTGAGAGAAAGCGGCCGGAATTAATCAACAGAAGGGGTGTGGTTTTTCATCATGATAACGCTAGACCTCACACATCTTCAGCCACTCAGCAAAAATTAAGAGAGTTTGACTGGGAGGTGTTAATGCATCCGACTTATAGTCCTGACCTTGCATCTTCAGATTTCCACCTGTTTCGCTCTCTTCAGAATTCTCTAGGCAGTGTCAGGTTAACATTACGAGAGGACTGCCAAAACCACATGTCGCGGTATTTTGATCAGAAGCCCCAAAATTTCTATAGCAATGGGATCATGTCCCTACCTACAAGATGGCAAAAAGTTATCGAACAAAATAATACCTACATACTTTAGTTAAATGTAAATAAACTATATTAAAAAATGTTTAGAATTTTCTTAAAAAATGCGAAGAAACTTTTTCCCCAACCTATTATTTTCACTTGACAAATTGTGCTACTAGTTGAGAACTAATTGGCGCCTAGTTTTGACCTAAAAACACTTAGGTTTAAGTTTAAAATATGATGTTTTGTTTGTGGTGTAGGTACAACGCCCAGAAATTGTGTATTTTTTTTTTCAAAATTCCATTTTAACCAAAACTAGTTGTGCCCGCGACTTCTTTCGCGTGGAATAGTGACTTTCGGCAGCATATTTATTTTTTTAATAATAAGCTATTTACTACAGTATTTTACTGTAAATAGCTTATTTAAGTACATTTTATACACTTTTTTAGTTCTTCCATCTTTCTTAAGATTTTGCGGCTTTGACACACGTGAGCATGTAGAGTTGCCCATAGGAAAATCATTTTTTTTAAATTAATACCTGCAACTTTAAGCGTCTGTCCTTGAGCTTTATTTATTGTAATATTCAGGGGAAACTGCACTCTTTTAAACTGAAATTGCAAATCAGTCGGAATTATTGGAATGGGGAATCAAAACATTTTCTCCTTTTGCTATTCCAGTCATCATTATAGCTTTCATAATGTTGTATTATGTAATGGTACACGGCTATAAATTACACATCTGGTGTAATTTGTAGCTTATGGTACCATTATATAGCCTTGGCGCGTCTAGATTTCTCATTAATAGGACGGGAACACCAACTTTCAGTCTCAACTTATGGGAAGGCACACCTGATAATTTAAGAGTTGAGAAACTCTATGGGGTATGATGTGACTTGTTCAGTGTCCATAATATTGTCTACTTAGAGGTATCCGACAACATCCCCCTCCACATCTGACATAATTTGTTTGTTTAAATGGTTAACTACATCATTATTCAGCGCTAAAATTTCCCTTTCACACAGCCATTCCCGATTGCCCATATTTATTTGAAGATCAGAATAAACATAATTTTTAGGTCATCTGTGTCATCGACAATTCGACTAAACTCACGTCTCAGTGTAATCATGTCTTTACTGTCTGTTGGCACACAATCTTCTCCGATTTTTAAGAGAGCAGCTGCATTTTACCCTGCTTGAGAATCATTGCGAAGTTGTACTCGCATGTTTGTAGTGAGACAAAACTTTTAACGTGTACCCATAATACAGATGCTTTCAAACAGGCATTTATTTCATCTGCCGGCGTACACCTAGTAATATCCGGGAGGGTCTGTCTGAAGTCACCAGCTAAAAGTACCACCATCCCGCGCATGATACACTGGTTGCCTTTGATATCTTTCATTCTGCAGTCTAGCTTCGATTGCTCTTTTGTGGGGCATCGTACATTCATCCCAAACCAACAGCTTATACTGCTGTAACATTCTTCCGCGCTCACTGCTTTTGCTAATGTTACATACTGTCATTTCCTCATGAGGTAATTTCAATGGTAGTTTTAGCACTAAGTGTGCGGTTCGTCCCCCACTAAGTAGCGTAGCAGCTATTCCAGAGGACCGCTGTGCTACTGCGTTGTAGTATGGCGTACTCATTGTGTATGGCGCGCGGCGCTTGGCAAGTTTCTAACTTGCGTTAATTACAGTTTCACGTTTTGTCATGACTCCGTAATTCTCTGTATTTCTTCTATATTTTTATTTTCTGGGCCGTAAGCTTTTTTGCCAACGTCATCACACCAAAACTTTCATCCCCTTTTTTAACCCCCTTTAGGGTAAAATTTTTACAAACTTTGAATGTTGTATTTATTAATAACTAATCAAAAGCCTAAAAAATAAGTTTCAAGCTTCTAGCTTTAAAAATTACGTTATTTCCATACAAACTTTTATCCCCTATTTCAACCCCTTACATTTTTTTTTCGCATTAAAAAGTAGCATATGTCCTTTCTCAGACTCTAGACTATCTTTATACCGAATTTAATTTAAATCGGTTCAGTAGTTTAGAAACCCGCCAAGTGACCACTTGTGGCCGCGTTCCGGCACCAATCGGCGTACTTAATTTATTTTCTTATTGATTGATAAAAAATCAACAGCTCCTTACAATAAAAAGTATTTACGGCCTGGCCACGGGAAAATCATGGCGGCGAATATTGGTGCTTCTATTCGCGCGAATGAATCTAAATGTATGGAGATATACTAAGCAGGCCACGCGTAACGGCGACCGGCGAGGCAACCGGCGAGAATAGCCGAAGGAATAGCGCGCGCGAACAGGCGAATAAAACAAATGTATGCAAAACTAGCAGGAGACAAATTCATCGTTCGTCGATTTTAAGTTAGTTCATTATAAAAATGAACACGATTATTCGATGTATTTTAATAAGTATTAAAGGTAGGCTAATAATAAATAACAGTACGCCACGCTTACTGGCGCAGTAAACTGATTAGTTCTAAAAAAAAATTCTCGATATTATCTCTAAACTTATCGTATTTTGATATATTTTTTTTGTTTGTGCATCGATTCTTTATGCAATTCGTGTACATACCTCACATTCTCTTTCAAATATAACGTCTTAGGCTACTATCCAATCAGTGATTGAGAAAATGCATTCTAACGCTCGATATGTACTGATCGCGGCGACTGTCGCTGCTACGCGTGAAATTCGCGGCGGTCCATCATCTAGTCACAATGCCGTCGCCGTCGCCCGTTCTCGTGTCGCGCGTCGGCGCCACGTAGCCGTCAGCGCGGACCGCCGCACGCGCGCCTCTCAGTCAGCGTTCTAGTGTCGAGCCCAGCGGACGCCTTCAGCGTGTACAGTCATGTAAAATCGTGATGTTGACACAAGTCGAGTGATCGAGAAGTACGCCTGAGAAAGCAAATGTGGGATATCGGATGCATCCCACATTTGCCAGTACCAGTATGCAAAAATAAAGACGCAAGAAACAAATCCTGGGAGGATATTGTACTCACACTATATGAAAATGTCAGTAACTCGTCGAAAGTTCTAGCCGACATTCGAAAGTAATTAAAGAATTTTGGTTTCGTCATCTCTAAAAGTGTCGCATAATATGACAAATTCTCCTGCGACGGCTCTCTGCTCAATCAATGGATGAACATGAAGTCTTTGTCACAGTTTTTGCTTTCTTTTTTGCGTCTGTACGGCGATCAGCATGATACTGAAACGTCTCGACCTGACTCTCAGCGCTGACAAACTACGCGCTGAGCTGTCCACGCCGACGGTCAGCGTGACTCTAAAACCAGCCTTGTGAAATTTACTTATTACAAGTCAATTACAGGTTTTCTGAAAAAACATTCAATTATACGGACTCTGAGTGCCTGTGTGATGTGTGTGTATGATTTCAGACCAGCCAATAACATTTCTTTCTTCATTATAATTATTATTTATTTATTTCAGACAATTTATTATTTATTTTATTTATTCCATAAGTTCTTTTTGAAATGGACTTGCCCTTCACATTTGCTTTGAGAGAAGTTCAGTGGAAATCGACGAAGTAGCAGGCTTACCCAGAAGGTGCCTTTGCGGTTGCAGTAACAACCGGGACCAACGGCTTAACGTGCCTTCCGAAGCACGGAGGAGCTCAATATTCTAAATTTGATTGTCCCATCCAGGGACCAACCATGGCGAAAGTTGCTTTGTTTTCGTGATTGAAACCAGAGCGCTCAAACCACTACGCCACCGAGCTCCTCTAAGACACATTATTAAATTCAAAATTAAAATTAATTATAAAGTTATGATTATTACATGTCAAAAATATTAATATGTTTAATACAGTTTTAAAAGCATACATGCACGTAAAAGTCAAGTCTTATAGTTATAAATTTATAATATATTAAATAAAAATTTTAAAATAACAATACAGAAAAATATTTATAACTGGCATAATCAACTTTATTCTTTGTGTTCAAGGTATTCTTTTAGGGTATGAAAGCATTTTTCCGTCAGCCATTGTGTTAATTTTTTTTTTATATATGTCCGTCGAGTAACTTAATGTTTTCGGGCAGCTTGTTATATACCGTTATACTCATATTGTATACACTCCGTTGGTAGATGTATGTGCGACTTGGAGGTTAATGTAATAAATTTGCATATTGTGCTCTTAGGGGTCTGCGAGATACATCCGAATAGTGTCTATAGTACGAGAAGTGAGCCTGTACAAAGACGCAAATGTCTCGTATATACATGCACGGTAGCGAGAGAATGTTCATTTTTATGAATAATGGCTTACAACTATCTAAGAACCATGCATCGTTTATGGCTCTGATACATTTCTTTTGGAGTTTGAATATTCTTTCTATGTCGACAGAGTTTCCCCATATAATCAGCCCGTAACTGAGAACTGACGACACGTAACCATGATAAGCGACTAGTGCTGTTTCAGTTCAGATAGTCTGTCTCGGAAAGGATACCCTGCCTTGTCGCAACAACGTTCCCACCAGTCCTAGTCAACTTCGTCAGAGGGCTTCTCCCTAAAGGCAGGACGAAAACCTTTGATCTCCGGTTCTGCTCAATAGCTCTTTCTATGAAGTTAGTATTTGTGTTTCGGAGGTCAAGTCGAACAGTTTTCTATTGACGCCCGGTGTTCTGACGGGGTGACAGGTGTTCACGTCGTTGCTTCATGAACTTTGAAGTCCTACAGCGGTCTGAAACAAGCTAGGTCGAAGCCTGGACTTTATCAAATGAAGACGTTCTAGCCGATAATTGATATTCAAGGAGCCAGGGAGAAATCGGTGGTCGCTTCCAGTGTTAAACATATTGATCACTAAGACGTCTTTAAATATGTGCTTCTTGTCGGCTATAATGAAGTCAATTTCATTTTTGGTCCAAGCGTCGGGACTTCGTCATGCCCACTTCCTTTGAGCCTTTTTGATACCACTAAGGTGGCAATCAAGCATACGGCCCACCACATGATGGTAAGCGATTACCGTAGCCTATGGACGCCTGCAACACCAGGGATATCACTTGCGCATTGCCGACCCTTTAAAAACCTTTACACTCATTTTTTGAAGAACTCCATGCTGTATTCATTCGAAAAAACCTCTGCAGGGAGCTCATTCCACAACCTAAGCGTAAGTGGGAGAAAGTTTCTCGGAAACCGTACAGTACGCAACCTCTTTGGTTCCAATTTGTGAGGATGAATTCCCTGCCGGTGGAGAGCGGTGCGATGATACAAAGAGGCCGTCAGCATCATGTCAAATAGTTTCTCAGAACACACCCTGATATACAAAGGCTGTTTCTTAAACAAAGAGTTCATTGGGAACAATCCTTCTTTCTCAAGGAAGTTAACTATCATTTGCCTCCTATGATTCCTGCTCCCATAGCCATCACCACTACCGATTCACTTCACTTTAGCATTAAAATCCCCCATGACAACGTTATAGTGGGCCTTAGTGACAATAAAGTTTAGGGCCTACGCAATATCATTATATTATACATCCACATCCAAAGGGTGTTGAGGTCAGGGCGTACACTTGCACTACCTTAAAAGGTTGTAACATCAGAATTGATAAGCCCCGAATCCTATTCATAGACCACCGCTTCATTACTAGAATGTTACGTGAGGCTATTGATTTAAAAAAACAACCCTTTTTCAGTAGAGTAAATGGTTAGAGTTTACCTTCAGCTTGTGATCCCGTTATACGAATTATAAAGTCTCAAGCCCCATTTTACACCGTCTGACTAACAGACACCGTGAGCTCCGTATGTGTAAATAGGAAGACTCAAAATGTAACATAAAGTGACGGCAGTTAATTTATAAACAACTAACATCTTCAGGCTTTTCCTGCCCACGATCGCTGTAAAGTAATCGAATTGTCGAGTATATAATGATAATGTAAAATATGATGAAACGCGAGTTAAATCGCGGTTTGATTTCAAGCATTTAGTGTAAGAAAATATTGTGCGAAAACATTTCACCCGTTTGTATGCATATGTGGGATTGAGATTGAGGTGAAGACATTAAGATGATAAATAAAAGCACCTAGTACCTAGTATTAATATCTCATAAAGAACACAAAAATTAACACATTTTAAGGGCAGTAGCTATTTAGTAAATATAATATTAGGTGTTAGCAGCAAAGTTATTTTGGTGTAATATTTTTTTTTATTAATTTTAAAATCACTGTATCATCATCACCACGTCGAAAGTTGCTTTGTTTTCGTAATCGAAAATTAAAGAAGAGCGCTCAAACCACTACGCCACCAAGCTCCTTAAATCACTGTATAATTAAATCACATTAAATTAAAATGCAAACATTGAAAGAAAAGGTTGACTACTTCTGATATTTTGGAAAATTTAAAAAAAATATGTATTTACGGGTAAATTTCATCTTGCAAGTAAATATATAAATTGAAATATATTTATTTTATACATTTACACGATTTTGCACTATTATAAATCAATTTGGAAGTCAATTTCGCACTCCATTGCTTTAACGTTAATACACCAATGAAAATGTATTTTTTTGTAATAATTAATTCACAATAGTATGCACTGTTCAATCGAAAAAATCACTCTGCACGTAAAAGATAAACAAAAAATTGTTTACGTCGAAATCTACTGCCTCATGCCGAAAGCGCCCATGGGCGGCTCTGAGTACTTTATCGAGATGCCGCAGCCGCCCATGGGCGGCGCGGTTCCAAATGTATGACGGCATAGGGGTAATATGCGTATATCTACGGGGGGCAATGAATGGGTTAAAAAACAGCTTCTATACGACTGTGAATATTAATCTGTCAAGCGGCGTTGTCCCTCCGGGAGTCTATGACAATTGTAAATCAATTTTGTCTGGAATCTGATGCTTGACGGGTAAATGATATCTTCTATTTAAAGTGATTTCCTACTGAATAAAAAAAGTAATTTCTTACTGAATAAAGGTTTCGATACGAAAAACAAAGCAACTTTCGCTATGATCGATCCTGGGATGGGTCAATTAAAGTTTGTTATCTCGAGCTCCTCTGTGCTTCGTAAGGCATGTTAAGCCGTTGGTCCCGGTTGTTCCTGCAACCGCTTTAACCCACCAACCCGCGTTGGGCCAGCGTGGTGGTGTTATGGCCCAAACTCCTTATGTGTTTCTGCCATATAGGAAGACCTGTACCCATCAGTGGGACGTATATAGGCTGGTGATGCTGAATGGGTAAATAAAATTGGTCTGAAAGATGTCAAACTTTCAGAGATACCTATTGACGAGGAACACAAACGCCGTCTTAAATATTCATTCGCACTTTTGTAACACACTGGGCCTAATTCTGATGACACACTTTAATTCTTAATTCAAGTACAGTATTATATCTCGTTGTCGCAATAAGTCATAGGAAAAAGATAGCAAGAATCTGTTTAGAGCTGTCACTTAAATTTAGATCGATTTCAAAGAAACCATGAACAATTTTAGACGGCATATACGGACGTGCTTCCTAAACACTGCATTTTATCATGTTCAACAAGGTCGAAAATTGAACGCACGTCCCTAAATGTCAAATTATATGACAGCCATCCTTTTCGTGTTCATTTTGAGTTTTCAGAAGAGATGCACTGAACTTAAATTTAGACTTAGCATGTGTTCTCCAGAATTAGGGCCACTGTATGGGAACCCTCACACTGGCGTCTTTTGAACGTCGGCGTCGGGCGGGCGCCCGCGCAGCGTTGACGCAGCGTCCATGCGACGCCGGCGCTGAGGGACTGCCGAAAGCCGCGGGCGACGCGTCGACGCGACACCCGCGCGGCGTTTTCGGCTAAGGCTAAAAAAACGACGCGACGCTCGCGTCGCTCAATTACGGCGTTAGGCAGCCGCTCAGCGCCGGCGTCGCATCGACGCTGCGTCGACGCCGCGCCGGCGCCTGCCCGATGCCGACGTTCAAAAGACGCCAGTGTGGGGGGTCCCTATATCAGAAGGCATGTGGGGGGTTAACCTGCAGGAGACGTCGAGCAGGTCTGGCCGCTGCGGCGGGTCGTGGCGCGCGCGCGCCGGGTGCCAGGCGCCGGCGCGCGCGAACCACTTGACGAACGACTCCAGGATCTCGGCCGCGCACGGCGTGCCCGGCAGCCGCGACAGCCGCCCGCGCTTCACCACCAGGTGGTAGTCGAACGTCAGCCGGTCCCTGACATAATACTCTCACGCTTACACACAATCTAACTCCAATAGGGTACTTGACAACTTTCTTTTATTTCATAAATAAGCAGTATACAACGCATAAAGAAATATTGCGAAGGAAATAGTATGTCTATGATCAATAGTTTCACAGATAAGTATACTATTATGATTGATGTGTTGCGGCGCGTCGTCCTAAAACGCTCCATAGAAAATCTACGGAACAGGTGACGTCACATGTTCCCATATTACTAAGAAATGTATGGGCATATTGACAAAATTGATAATAACTATGTATTAAGTATGTTTTTATTAATAGCTGTCATAATAATAGTTGTTTAAATTGATGTCAGCAATCTAATATCATTCACATTTTTGATAAATTTTGAAAAAAAATGACCGTTTTTTAATTTTCAAAACAGTACAACTGCAACAATATTCCATATATTTTAAGTTTCTATATTCCATATATTTTAAGTTTGAATTGTTTTTATGGGTAACGGTAGTGTATATTTTCCGAATGTGTGAAAAATAGCGCCTTATTCAAACTTAGGCAACATCCCAATCTAACACCAACTGGTAGGCCCGTATGTGGGGTCGTCTGGGTAGGTTCGCTGTGTTTACGATGAAGGGAAAGGTAGCCAGTGTAATTACTGGGCATGGACGCCATTTCATCTTAAGCCTCGGGATGACAATTCACCTGCAATATCAAGTGATTTTTCCTTGTTATTGCAGGTGTTTATAGTAGGCGGAAACCGCTTACCATCAGGTGGGCTGTCAGCTTGTTTGTTATCTAGTTGCATAAAAATAAAACAATGCCAGCTTGCATGCCTGCTTGCTTCTTTGCTTGCGTGCTAGCTAACAGCAGAAACACATTATCAAATATCTTATTCTATACCAGGTATGAATTTACACGGCCTCATTCAAAATAGCCCCCCTCTCCCCATCAGTCTATAATTTGTATTAGGGCATGGCTGATACCTTAATGCGGATGGTAGGGCGATGTGCGCGCGTCCAACTTGTGGGTTGGGCGGCGGCGAGCGGCGCTGCGAGCTTGAGCCCGAGCCCGAGGCCGACGAGTCCGTGTCGCCCGTCTCGCCTTCTGTCGTCACACACACACTGCCTACGCATGACAATGTTTATGACAATTTACTACATCATACCTACTTACAAAATAAAATGCCTAGAACAAATAATAAAAGCATTATTATGAGGCTAAATAAATTAAAAGCGTAAAAACCATGGATTCAATCGATTTGTAATTAAAATGAGCAGCATGAATTAGTCGGAAAGGTCTAGCTTACTAAATGGTATGAGCTGTACCTGTGTGATGTATAAATTTAGAATGATTACAAGTTAGATTATTAGTAGTTTACCATCTGGCTGAGTGCTACTGGAGGAGCCATCGTCGCTGAAGCCTTGACGACTCCGCTTCGCCGGACCCGCGCCAGTTGTTGTACTACTACCCTTTTTTCGCTCGCGTCGGTATAAATAGGCACCCCTAAATAAAATGTGATTGATAATAAATATGTATTTTTTTAAATTTAAAACATCGTAAGTTCAACAATGATCATAATTATGCTTAATTTTGTAGAAATTTATGTTATTTTAATTTTAAATGGGTATATTTTTATTACCTACTTTTCGTTGCTCAGAGTTTTATTTACATTTATATCGTAAAATCCTGGTTATGAATTTAAAAACAGAGTTTAAGGAAACGAAGTTCTAAAATAACTTTTTATTATAAAATTTAGGTTAAAAATAAAAAGTTACTAAAGTTTAGACAGTTCAAAGTTTAGGCTCTATGAGTGTGAACATGTGTGAAGTGCTCCAGGCATATTCTTTACTCTAGGCGCATGCGTGACTGCGCGTGGCATATAAAACCGCCATTCAATAGTTTTAGCACAGAAAAGAGATATTCGTTCCTCTGTGATTTTGGAGTTTTGGCGGGATTTGATGGTGGCAGTCAAGATTTTTATTACATTATTTACAAAACTGAGCCTGAGCGAACATTGTGTTATACGTAATTATGTAATATAAACGTAAAAAATTTGACTTCCACAGTTGTAACTCAAAACATTACTGTTGTATGATGTATCCTACTAGTAGACGCCCGCTGCACCGCCAGCGTGGATGTCGGTTATCACGCCAAAAAGTAGCCAATGTACTCTCTCAGGACAGATATAGATTACTATCTCCATACTTATTTTTTTTTTATCTCAATCGTTTTAGTGGTTTAGAAGTAAAAACGTCACAGACAGCTAGACAATATAGACAGATACACAGTGTTACTTTCGCATTTATATCATTAGTACGGATGGACATTGATGGTGAATAAGTAGTCCTTTGTGACAAAGGATTAGTACAGGTATTTTACACTTTCTAATTTTCAGTACCTACTCTTCTGCTTTTAACAACTTTTAAAATAAAATTCTACTACTACTGTAAGTACAAATTATTTACAGTTGAAGCTGTGATTTCTCAGCAAGGTCTCTTTGTAGTTGTCGGTTCTCCTCTGTGTCTTTCAACACAAAATCTTCACTGACACATCTGTCCCAAGATGAGTTCCAGCCCTGAAAGTGGATCAGGTACTCTACTGTGCGACGGCCACGCTTATCCTTGCTTTCAATTACTTCCAGTACCTTCAACAATCACAATTTTATAAACTTTAATATAAAAAATTGTAGCTGTCTCAAATATTTATCTATAACAAAGAGGAATAGTTTCTAATTATATCTATAGGATGTTACCACACCAGTCAATCAATGACTGGCAGGTGCATTGTCATCATGGGGCCATTTTTTCATATTTTTTTTTAATGCCTACGGTGAAATGCTCTGTAACACTGGCTACCTTTCCCTTCAATCCGAAACAAGGCAAACTGCTTTACGGACGAAATAGGAAAGGCGGTGGTACCTAGGCCTACCTGGGCCTGTATGGGCCTATCATCTAGTGACGGAAAGTGTAGCAAACAAGCATGCGACCCAGCCTGATGAAATGCAGTTAAGTGGTTGCACCAGACTTTTAGTTCTCACTATCAAAATATTAAATGGCGGAACAACACAGTGTGTATGGTAACAATACACATTACTGCACAATGCAACTTCAGAGCGAGCTAGCTGTTTGTCACGAGCTCTATGATAACCTATAGATGCCCCCCTACTCCTTAAATAATGCTTTCTCAAATTTGTTTGGTGATCTTTCTTGCCGCACACAACAAAGCAATATCGCTATGGTTGATTCCAGGATTGGTCAACAATAATTTACAATCTCGAGCTCCTCTGTGCTTCAGAAGGCATGTTAAGCTGTTGGTCCCGGTTGTTACTGCATCCAACTTAACCAACCAACCCACATTGAGCCAGCGTGGTGGTATTATGGCCAAAAACTCTTTGTGTTTTTGCCATGAACATATAATGATGATGAAGAAAAAAAAATTATTTATAAAATCAGCAAAATATAATATGAAAAGATTTTTTTATATGTTTCATAAATATTAACTGTGGTATAGTATATTATTATATAGTGTACTTTCAGATTGATTGGGTGTGGCATATGATCATTGACAAGTCATGACCACTTCCTAAATAAAATATGATGAATCAAATGGAATATAACTGTATACTTTATTAAAGAAAAAAGTATTTTTATTAATATTTTGTTTAAGATTGTTTTTAAGCAGTGTTATTGAAAAGAAGCACATTATATTGAACCACACCCCGCCACACCCACAACATTGTGTATGAACAAATAGGGGATAAACTTTACAGAATAATGTAATATTTAATGGAACATAATTAATATGATTAAAACAATACTTAACGAAAAATTATTTTAAATGTAAAGCTATGTGTTTTGTTTATTACTTTTTTGGTAACTGTATTATTTGATTTATTTAAGTAAGAAGAGGATAGTTAAAACCCTGTATATTTGAACTTTATATTGTAAATATTTTATTCAAATACATTTTAAATTAAGCTGTAAAAAATTATAATTTATTGTAATATGTCCATTTTAGGTTAAGTTTAGCAACTCAATACAACTATCGAATTTGCATTATAAATAAGATAAAAATGAATATAAAACAATATGCTTTAGAGTATGAAATATAATTACCTTAGAGTCATAGAGAACTTTTGCCTTTGTAGGGTCCGGTTCATAGCACAGAACTCGTTCGCCTTCACTAAATTTATAGCGAATTCCTCTTGTTGACACCATTTTAACACAATGATAGAATTAACAAAGACGCATACAACATAAAACCAATATCATATTACGTAATAAAGTTTGATAAATCACAAAAACTTTCAAATCTTATGAAAATCAATCACTACAATTCGATAACCCGAAATTATGGTTTAAAATTACGGAATATACAAAAAAAACTTTCAAAGGCTTCTCTTTTCTATTCAGGACTACGAAACATCGACCAACGCCTACTAAATCGTTATGTTGCAATATTATTTTATAGAAAGAAAGTCAATGTTTTTGTTTTGGGCGTCAACCGGGCCGAAGTTTGTTTTCTTGCTGCTGTCAGACTCAGTGTTGCTTGCTATAAACTAAAATAAAGGGGTGTTTGGCGGGTTTTTGTGGCGTCAGTCAAGATTTTTATATAAATAATTAAAAATTGTGTCGGAGCTAACATCGAGTTACAAAAGTGGCGTAGTTTTATTATTGAAGTGTTTGTGTTGACGTGCAACTAAAAGATTATTAGAATAAAAGTGATTATGGTGTGAAATACGATGAGAACTTTTTTGTGGTTATCCACCTCATCAAGTAGCACATAAAGTGGCTGTCATCATATATTTCGTATTTTCGTGTAAATACTCCCAAGAAACATTGAAATGTGTTACGCCAGCATTTTAATGCAATAAAAGAAGAAATACTTAAGACATGGCTGTATGGGAATTAGTACCCGTTGCCTTCCCTTTATAGGGAGAATTAACCAAATAAATAAATAAAAATAAAATATAAGTTTTTGGCGGGATTTGGTTGTGTCACTCAAGATTTTTATTACAATAACTAAAATTTGAGTCTGAGTGCACGTTGTGTTATAAAATAAGTGTAGTTTTATAAACCAAGTGTTTGTGTAGATACAACTAATTATATGTAAGAATGAAAGTGATCATAGTTTGAAATACGTTGAGAACTTTTTAGCGATTACCCACCTCATCAAATAGCATCATATGGAGACTGTCATCATATATTTCGTGTCAAATTCTATCAAAATACATTGAAATATGTAATACCAGCATTTCAATGTAATAAATGAAGAAATAAAGAAATACTTAAGACATGGCTTTATGGGTATTAGTTCTCTTTGCCTTCCCATTACATTAAGAATGAATAAAAAATAAGGCGTTTGGCGGGTTTTTGTGGCGTCAGTCAAGATTTTTATTATAATAATTAGAAAATTGTGTCGGAGCGAACATTGAGTTATAAATGTGGCGTAGTTTTATTATTCAAGTGTTTGTGTTGACGTGCACTAAAAGATTATTAGAATAGAAATGAATATGGTGTGAAATACGATGAGAACGTTTCGTGGTTATCCACCGCATCAAGTAGCACATAAAGTGACTGTCATCATATATTTCGTGTCAAATATTCCCAAGAAGCATTGAAATGTGTTACGCCAGCATTTTAATGCAATAAAAGAAGAAATACTTAAGACATGGCTGTATGGGCATTAGTACCCTTTTGCCTTTCTTTTATAGGGAGAATTAACCAAAAAAAGGCGAATGGCGGGTTTTTGTGGCGTCAGTCAAGAATGTCAAGATTTTTATTACTAAAAATTTTATTATTAAAAAATTGTGTAGGAGCGAACTTTGTGTTATAAAAGTGGTGTTGTTTTTTTTTCTTCTTTGGCATGCACGACTTGTGCATTAGCCACAACGGTGTGTAAAAGGTTGGGAAACGTTTAGAAGGATTTTTAGGAAAGGAAACGGAATTTAGGTGCAGGAAGGATCAAAGATGCAAGCAACATTATAATTTAATATTGTTATGAGATAAAAATACCGAGGAGTATAACCAGCCACTTTGCTTGGCGGTTGTGGCCTACAAGAAGGCCTTCGATTCGATTGAAACATGGGCCGTGATTCATTGATATAAACAAAAAAGGGAAGATACGGCATCGACGCTCGGCGCGCGTTCCGGCTCAACTATGTCCATGGGCTCACTTGGCAAAAAGTGCGTCCTAGTTGCGCTTGGAATTTCAAACGAACACTTTCTCCCGGTAATTTGTTTAAATTGTGGTTGAACATTGGCTAAAATGCCGTCTTGTTCTTTTAATAAGTGTACAAACCACTCACGGAGAGAAAAAAAGTCACTTAGTTTCACTTTTCACCCGTAAAGTATATAAATTTTGAGTTTTAAATACAAATCTACATAAAATAAACAAACCAGCCAAAATCGCCATATTGCTGCATAAGTGGGATAGAATTATACGTTTAGGCATGCAAGTGACGGAGATAGCGCGTACTCCCGAGCGACCGAGTAGTTCCGAGTCCTACCGAAAGGTAGCATTACCTGGTAGCGTTAGCATAGAAAACACATTAAGAAAATAATAAGTAAAAATATATACACATTTTATGTCATGGTTTTGTTTACGATTCTGCTATTTACAGATTTTCCAAAGATGAAAGAGGATACGCCTCGTAATTTGTAAAATACTAACTTCATGCATTTATGAAAGGGATTGAACTTATAAATCAAACTGCTTAGTATACAATAATCAGTATTTATTGTGAATGACGCGATATCAACTTGTGTCATAAAACTCAACCTGAAATAGACTTCTTAAGTAGATCTTTTTGAATATGAACATAATAACAATATTTTTATAATAATAATAATCAACGAAGCCAAAATGCTATGAATGAAATAAAATTTTTCAAATAATATTATAGTGATATACTTATAATAAGAGGCTAGTTATTTTTTTCTGATTTTGGTAAAGAGACCATTTTATAATGTATATTCTTGATTGTGTTAAAAAAAAATCATATTGGAGACTGTTTGTACGTTATAATAAGTACTTAATTTTGTTTGATTCATAGCATTTTGGCATCGTTGATTAAAAGATTGTTATTATGTTCAAATTTTTGGACATTTTATATGAATTTTTTGATTGTTTATAAAAAAAAACCATATTGAAGACTGTTTGTATGTTATAATAAGTATTGATTAATAATTTTGTTTGGTTGATAGCATTTCGGCTTCGTAGATTAGGAATTACTATTATTTAAAAGATTGTTTTTGACCATTTTATATGTATATTGTTGATTGTTTATAATCCGCCGTATCAGCCGTATCAATGATACGGGTTACAGGGACCCCCAACGTGTAAGAGCAAAAATCGTAATATAAAGGCAGTACTTTCCAAAAATAATGTGGTCCAAAAGAAAACCATCCATGGAGGGGCTACCCGAAGAACCCCCATGTATGTTTTGAGAAAATTTAGTTTTTTTTGTTAATGTGAATATTGAATAAGTCCGCTAGATTAATTATACAGTTTTTAATTCGGACTAATCTAGACAAAATATAAACTTTTTTTATTTTGACGATATTTATATTCGTATTTTAGGAGGTTTTTACTTCGTAAACGACATAAAATTTTTCTATCTATTGGGTCAATAACCTGCAAAATATCAAGCGACTTATTCAAAGGATTCAGAAATATTATTATAACAAGATGGATTTTTTTAAATATATAAATTTCAATTTAGGAATCCAACCCATTTTAAAATAATAAAATTTTCAAATATATGTATATTTTTAAAATGGATTTAGAAAAGATCTACTTATAAGAAGTCTATTTCAGGCTGAGTTTGATGACACAAGTTGGTATCGCGTCATTCACAATAAAAAATGATTATTGTATACTAAGTAGTTTGATTTATAAGTTGAATCCCTTTCATAGATGCTTGTAGTTAGTATTTCACAAATTACGAGGCGTATCCTCTTTTCTCCCCTTACCGGGGACGATGGCACTTGATTTGTGTCATCTGGACCGGTAAATATATCACCGGGCCATTTAAAACTTTTTTTTCCCATGTGGCCCGGCACCGGGCCAAGTCACCGGGCCAGATGGGATACACTAGAAGGCGAGCAGAGCTGCGGGTAGTTGCTACTACTTAATATACTCGGTATGGAGATATGTTGCAATCTGAATTCCACGAACTACATCGAAACCGTGATCAAAACAGCCTCACGGAAGCTCGATGTCCTGAACAAGGTGCGTCGATTTTTCACGCCTGACCAATTATATTTGTTTCACAAAACTCAGGTCTGGTCTTGCGTGGAATATTGCTCGCACTTGTGGAATGGCTCCGCCAAGTACCGCCTCGATGCACTGGACAGATTGCAGCGTCGTGCTGCCCGTATCATTGGCGATGTGGAAGTTACGAACAACCTTGAGCCTCTGCAATTGCATCGATACATTGCGTCGCTTAGCGCCTTCTAACGGCTATATCACGTAGAGTGCTATGAAGAGCTTTTTGACCCTAACCCACCTTCCCTCTTCCTACTCAGGAGCACGCGTGCAGGCCTTCGGAGTCATCAATTCACTGTCTCCACCTTAACATCACGCAATAATAAATTTAGTACCGTGTTTCTTTGTCGTACTTCCAAAACTTGGAATTATTTGCCGGCACATGTGTTCCCTCCCTCCTATAACATAGGGTCCTTCAAAACAAACAAGCAACTTTTGGACCGGCAAGGAGGAGTCGGCCAGTGTCTAAACTGCACTAGCTATAATAATTACAAATAAAGAAACAAAACGATGAAAAAATTGTATGCTCCAAGCGAGAATCCCACGTCTCCTGGGCCCTGGGGTCCAGCCAGACTAGCACTAGCTGTCTTCTCATAATATTATAGACTCTTCTTTCCGCTTAACATCAGGTGGTGTTGAGTCATTTGCCGTACTTTTATATAAAAAAAAAACAACGCAAAATATACAGGGTGGTGCTGTCAATACGACAATAAATTAAAACATGGGCTATATTAGTTCATAGTAATGGTTTACCACTTTCAAAAACATCTTATTTATTTGTATATACAAATGTCATATTATTGTATATAATATGACATTTGTATGAAATATTATAACATTGGCTGCATTATTTCATAAAATGTCCTGAATTTATCAAATTAATAAGATGTTTTTGAAAGTAGGAAATCATTCCTATGAATTAATATAGTCCATGTTTTAATTTATTGTCGTATTGACGGCACCACCCTGTATATTTCAGTATAATTAATAAATTATATCTTCAACAATTTTATTAATGCTAAGATTAGTCACTGATGCTCGTAAAATATTATTAAAATTCCTAATTAAAATTATAGTATGCTTTCACAGTTTAAACGATTTTAAATAATTTGGGAATGTTTACAGTCTAAAAGCTTTTTGTTCTTACTATAGTAAAATTAATATTTTAATTCAGTCTCGTGGCGGTACCCGTGCGAGTTAGTTGTGTTTACGCTGTGATTACCTACCTGCAACTACCGTATTACAAAGATTATTATTTTGTTCGCGGTGCGCCGCGCGCTTACCGCCGCGTTGAATCCATTACAATGCGTTAAATATTATAGTTTGTTATTATGAGTGAAAGTGATAAACATAGTGTTATTTCAATGAACTTAGAACACGATTGTAATAATGACAAATGGGAACTTGAACAGGACGAATATCAAGAAGATGACCTATCACAAATGTTGAAAAATGACGGAGAAGATTTTTTTAAACCTGTGAAGAGAGCTAGGGAAGAAGAGCCATGGTCTTTGGTACAAAGTAAAGGAAAGAAGTTGAAAGAAGACAATATGAGAAATGAAATCTACATATCTTCAAACGAAATATTACCGAAACAATTTGCTTTGGCTAGGATATTTAAAGAACTCAAAATTACCAATATAACAAAAATAAAATATTTGAATCCTTATAAAATTCGCATAGATTTTGTGAACGAATTAAATGGTGACAAATTAATTTCTTGTAAAGAATTGATCGAAAAAGGATGGAAATTTCATAGGGCTTTAGAAAGGAACCAATCATATGGTATAATTAGAGATGTTGACCTAGAATTGTCCGAAGAAGATATACTAAAAAGTATAAAGTGCACTGAGCCTGCAGAACTGCTTACAGTTCATCGTCTTCAACGACGTTCTACAACCGGAAATGGATGGACATCATGTGAAACTGTCCGTCTGTGTTTTAAGGGATCATATCTACCTGCTTTCATATATGTCGATGGCTTAAGGATCAAAGTGGAACCTTACATATTTCCCGTGTCACAATGTTCCCGATGTTGGAGGTTGGGGCACACAATAAAAAAGTGTCCATCTTCTAAAATTGTATGTCCCAAGTGTGGCAGTAACCATGATAACTGTGATACAAAGTCTTATAAATGTGTAAACTGTTCTGGGAACCATATGTCTTTGGTGAAAACGTGCCCTTCGTTCCTCAAAGAAAAAAGAATTAGGGAACTAATGGCTGAGTTCAATTGTACATATAGAAAAGCAATAATGATGTATGTTGCTCCGGATCCCGTTTATACAAATAAACTAATCCCAGAAACCAATGAGTCAACGTTTGATCCACGCCAAGAAAGTCAAAATGCTAGTTACTTAAATTTTGATAGTCCAACGTTTGCCGAAATAACCAGAACCCCTTCAGAATTTCGAAATCATAAATCACCCAAAAAGAATACCAAACCACAACTTAGCAAACAACGCAGATTCTCATCTCCAGAACGGATAATAGAACCTGAAATAAACGTTGGCTGTACACAGGAAACTTCTGACACTAAAGCAGGTGCTACAAGAGAGGTCACGTTCAGTGAACTTTTGAGTAGATTAAAAGAATTTATATTTTTAAGAAGTGACCCCATCCATTTAAAAGTTAAAAATGTTATTCAGTGTTGTGTGCAGTGGTTAATTTTAGTAGTTACAGAAAACATAGCAGACTGGCCGATCCTTAAATTTATTATAGAATATTTTAATGGGTAAAGTCAATTACATAAACATTGTTCAATGGAATGCTCAAAGTCTTAGACCTAAACTGTTACTACTAGAAAATTATTTAATAATGGATAAAATTCATATTGCTGCCTTAAATGAAACTTGGCTTGATCCAG
This sequence comes from Nymphula nitidulata, assembly GCA_947347705.1. Lineage (NCBI taxonomy): Eukaryota > Metazoa > Arthropoda > Insecta > Lepidoptera > Crambidae > Nymphula > Nymphula nitidulata. Next base: position 9,706,431 of record OX374637.1, on the reverse strand, counting down.
ACAGTCACATAAAGTTGGGTAATTTCAATATATTTCGTAGGGATAGATTCGATTCATATGGAGGGGTTGCCATTTTGACTCATAAATCGATAAAATGTCTGAAACTCAATACTCAAAGCTTCAACCCGAACATAGAATTGATACATATCAAACTTTACAATTGTAACCAAATTGAGGACGTGATATCTGTTTATTGCTCTCCATCTGCTAGAATTAATCAAAGTGACTGGGAACACTTATTTTCACTTAAGACAGAAAAAACAGTCATTTTGGGGGACTTCAATGCCCACCATTCTTCTTGGTCCCAAAAAACTGATTTAAGGGGAACTCAGATATTTGAAACTTTGATTGATAAAACCTTTGTTTCTATTAACACAGGAGAACCTACTCGTATTAAATTAGTTAATGGCTCAGTTCGGCAATTTGCTCCTGATATTACTTTTGCATCATCTGATATAGCCCTAAGTCTAAATTGGGTAGTAACTAAAGAGAATCTAGGAAGCGATCATCAAATTATAAAAATTTCCTACGGTAATTCAAGATTTTCTAACGCTTATAAGCGCCGCAATTTCAAAAAAAGTGATTGGGAGTCATACGAAAATACTTTAAAAAAATCATTTTCTAACGTTACAATCTCGGATGACCTACAAAAATGTTATGATTATTTTATTAGACTAGTGAACAATGCAGCTGATTCTCATATACCATATACCAAAATATGTCAAGACCCCACCAATAATTTCACTCCGAAACATTATTGGAACCCGATTTTATCAGAATCTGTAGCTAAAAGACGGTTAGCGCTGTCTAATTTTAGGCGCAACCCTACCCCAGAAAACTATACATTGCTTAAAGAAAGAATTAAAATTTCTCAAAAACTTATCAGAGACGCTAAAACTAAAAACTGGCAAGAATTTTGTTCGTCTATTGATCATTCAACGTCTCAAAATGAGATGTGGTTGAAAATGAAATGGTTTAAGGGGTATAGAAATAATACCAATACTGTAGATAGCGTTAAAGCTCACGAGCTATTATGTTCATTAACACCAAACAGTGTCACTCTCCAAAAACCCTGTCTATTTTCAATGAACCAAGAATTAGATATTGAAATCACTATGCAAGAATTTCTTAAATGTATACGTACAAAAGATACTGCCCCAGGTAGAGACAACATATCTTATTCAATGATCAAACATCTCCCAGAAAACGCAAAATGCTTTTTACTCTCTCTATATAACAAATTTTATTCACACGGGTTTGTTCCACACCAATGGAGGGAAATTACTATAGTGCCAATTCCTAAACCAGGAAGAGATCCTAATTCAATATCATCTCTCATGCCAATCTCAATGATCTCATGTATATGTAAAATTTTTCATCTTATAATAATGAATAGATTAGAATGGTTTATCGAAAAAAGAAAGATTTTATCAAATGACACGACCGGTTTTAGAAAAGGGCGTTCTACTATGAACAATCTTGTCAGTTTGATAACCAGGATTCAATTAGGTTTTTCTGAAAGGCTTGCTACGGTCGGTTGTTTCATTGATATTGATAACGCATACAATAATGTCGACATTAATTCTCTGATTGTTACTATGGATAGACTGGGAACTGGTTCAAAAATATGCAACTACATATGGAACTTTCTACAAATACGTAATCTTAACATAGATTTGGACAATTCACAAATAGTTCGCAGCTCCAGACGTGGCTTGGCACAGGGTGATCCTTTATCTCCACTACTGTTTAACATTGTGACGTTCGATATATGTAAAAATATAGTCAAAGAAGACGTACACATTTCACAATTTGCAGACGATTTTGTCTTATATGCGGTCTGTAACTCAAATAATATGATAGATACTACTGTTAATCTTCAAACAGCGTTAGATACTTTAGTGAAATCATTATTTAACATAGGCTTAGAAATATCTCCAACAAAAAGTAGAGTTTGTATATTCAAAACTGGATTTAGAAGGGATTTTGTTAACCTCCACATCAACTGTAATTGTTTAGAAATTGTTGACAATATTAAATATCTAGGGATATGGCTAGACAGAAATTTAAAGTGGTCAAAACACATTAACGAAATTACCAAGAAAACAAGCAGGTTTTTAAATATGTTAAAAATTTTATCAGGACCCGGATGGGGTCTTCATCCATCTCATTTAAAACGCTTATATATATCTATTGTACGCAGCAGATTAGATTATGCCAGTTTCCTCTACGATAATAGTGCTCAAACACATTTAAACAAAATAGAAAAAATACAAAATCAAGCTCTTCGAGTAATAGGGGGATTCGTAAAATCCACACCAATACATGTAATGGAAAATGAAATTGGTTTATATCCTCTACATATACGTCGGTTTTACCTGGCCAGTAAATATTACTTAAAAGTTAAATCCATTTCCGATAATGAATTGATTCCCTTAGTAGTAAATCTAGAGGAACTGTCCAATAGAGCATTTTGGAGAAGAAAAAGGAAACCACTATTAGTACACGTACACGAGTTGCTTAGCAATATTAAAGTCCATTCTAATCCACAATATGAAATGTTTACATTGGACACTTGGGTTAATAATTTAAATTTATCAGATTTAGTTAAACCAAATATAGATACTGTCATATTGTCAAAAAATAAATACAACCCAGTAAAGTTAAAGTTAGCTTGCGAACAATTTTTAGACAATAACTATAAATCCGCTTATAAAATATTTACAGATGCGTCAAAAGATCGCGAGGATATAGGCGTTGCATTCTTTGATATTCAAGTTAATAACTACATCAAACTTAAAATAAATGCTAATGTATCTATAATGTATGCTGAACTAATTGCAATAGCAGAGGCGTTATCATATATTGAATCCTGCTCCATTAATAATATAGTTATACTGTCAGACTCAAGAAGCGCCCTTCAACATTTACTTAGATGTACGACGAACTTTCGAGGTAGTCCAATTGCTTACACAGTAATAAGATCTATTAATAGACTAATTAAAAAGAATACACATGTTGCACTACAATGGGTACCATCACATATCGGTTTAGTAGGCAATGAAACAGCTGACCGTCTGGCTAAAGAGGCCGCTATTGATGGAGAAATATATAATTGTCTTCCCTTCTTTACAGACTGTCTGTATATAGGAAGGAACAAATGTCATAATATGTGGAACGAATATTTTAATGAAAGATCTTTGACCAAAGGAATTTGGTATAAGACTATACAACCAAATATCTCCAAGTTTACCTGGATTGATCAAGCTAAGATGAACAGATTTGACATGGTAACAGCTTTAAGACTTCGAGCAGGACATATGCCATTAAATAACTTTGCCTTCCTCATGAGGAAAGTAGACTCCCCAAATTGCACTGAATGTGGAAACTTGGAGGATGTCTATCATGTTTTAATGGAGTGTTCAAGGAACCATTCTGAAAGGTCGCGTCTTTTTAATAGTTTAGATATAAACCTTCTTGATGTGGGCAACTGTAATAGTGTTTTATCCTTTCCTTTATCTAGGCAGTCCAAAATGTTTTCTAAACTAGCTCAATTATGTTTGAAAAGAAGATGTTAAATATTCTTGTAACAGTGGGAGTGGCATTATCACTGTGTGATAAAACTCTCTTTCATTAAATAGAAAAAAAAAAAAAAAAAATTTTAATTAAAAAAAAATAAGTTTCTTATTTCGTATTAAATTGTTTGTTGACGGTACCGCAGTACGAAGAAGGGGAGGTGGGAGACGAAGTCGGGAATTCCCTTTTGTAATACTATACACTAACAGTCGTCTCGCTTGCACTAGGCAGTCAAGGGCGTTTATCTATCTCAGTTACCTGATTAACGAGCTTCATGCGTATTTAGAAAAAAATGTTGCTGTGTGCGGACTCGTGTGTATGTAGTGCACGCAGCCCGTTTTTCGACGATGAAATGCTTAGGCGTACCGTATCTTCCCTTTTTTGTTTATATCAATGCCGTGATTCAGTCTCTTCAGAGGTGCCACATTGACTATCGGTATATCGAGGTGATGAGATCTTTGTACGAGAGCGCTACCATGTCGGTCTGTGTACAGAATCAGTATACGAAACCCATCCAACTGCAGAGAGGGGTAAGACAGGGAGATGTAATATCTCCGAAACTGTTTACCGCTGCGTTGGAAGATGCTGCACTGGACAGGACTCGGCATCAACAGTAACGGCGAGTACATCACTCATCTTCGGTTTGCCGATGATATAGTAGTCATGGCAGAATCCCTGGAGGAATTGAGCACAATGCTCGACGACCTCGACAGAACCTCCCGACAGGTGGGTCTGAAAATGAACATGGACAAGACAAAGGTTATGTCTAATAACCATGTCGCACCTATACCAGTTTCAGTTGGAAGTTCTGTTCTCGAAGTTGTTGACGAGTACGTCTATCTCGGACAAGTGGTCCAGCTGGGTAGGTCCAACTTAGGCCTCAGGATGACAACGCACCTGCAATATCAAGTGCTTTTCCTTGTTATTGCAGGTGTCTATAGGCGGCGGTAACCGCTTACCACAAGGTGGGCCGTCAGCTTGTTTGTCATCTAGTTGTATAAAAAAAAAAAAAAAAAACTTCGAGAAAGAGGTCAATCGACGAATCCAACTCGGATGGGCAGCGTTCGGGATATTGCGTAAGATCTTCTAGTCCCAAATTCCTCTGTGCTTGAAGTCGAAAGTCTTCGACCAGTGTGTGTTGCCAGTGGTGACATACGGCTGTGAAACGTGGTCGCTCACTAAGGGCCTTCTGTGCAAGTTCGCAGTCGCACAACGAGCTATGGAACGAGCTATGTTAGGTGTTTCTCTGCGAGAAAGAATTAGAAATGAGGACATCCGTAAGAGAACCAAAGTCACTGACATAGCTCTTAGAATTAGCAAATTGAAGTGGCAGTGGGCAGGGCACATAGCACGCAGAACGGACGGCCGGTGGGGCGTTAAGGTTCTGGAGTGGCGACCGCGTACCGGAAAGCGCAAAGTAGGACGGCCTTCCACTAGATGGACAGACAACCTGGTCAGGGTCGCGGGAGACGTTGGATGCAGGCTGCGCAAAACCGTTTTATTTGGAGATCGATAGGGGAGGCCTTTGTTCAGCAGTGGACATCATAGGCTGATATGATGATGAGATAAAAATGAAGATAAAATATTACATATAACCGAATCATTCATAGATAGTAGGATATGGATAGAAGTTGGAAAAGGAATATGATAGGTTATCAATGATGAGTAGAAAGCAGTGTTGTCATTCAAAGAACAAGCAAAAAATATGTGATTAAGTTCGCCAACTCCATGACCATTTTACCATCTCCAAAACTAAAGTTCTCATAGCTTTTAGGTAAATATAATCGTACAGCCAAAAAGTATACACTTTTTACGCAGTACTTACCATCAAAAACATTTGAAAACACTTGTAGTTTAATTAAACGCAATCCGAAACTATGAGGATCCTTCAAATTGATCCGAAACGTGCCGCTTCTAACTCGTGTTTTGTGAGTTGACAAAACAAATCAGTCAACTCTCAAGAGTTGACTGATTTGTTTTTTTCGTATTGCCCTAGATTCTAGATAGTGATTGTAGCGACATCTGTGTTATATCCTCTTACGAATGTCATCATTTCTGATTCTATCTGGCAGAGAAACACCTTAGCTCATAGAACCACATCGTGATTTCGGTTTTATGAACTCAGCGCAAATACCGATCAACTCTATAGTCATTGACTTACGGATGTGAGTTTACCCACACATATTTTAGATATTTTTAAGAAAACTTGCAAGGTGTGCTAAATTTTTCCAACGTTATGCGTAGGTATATCCATCTCACAGATTAGAAAGAGTATCCATCTTCAACGGGGTGGAAGGTGTACGCTCTCGCAAACGGTCCTGCCTGTAATCGTAAACATCACTTAATAAAAAAAATGTAACAAAAAAAATCAGGTAGGTATTATTTAGTATGAAAGCCTTGTTTAAGATAACAAGCATATTTCCGTTTCCATGTGACGCGAGTATCTACTTGATAAAATTATAATTTTTATTCTGTTATTTTATTATTTAAACAAATTAATTTATGTTGATTACAAGAGATTTACTCAAAAATGATTTGTAAAATATATACACACTTATCTACAGATATCTGGATCAATATTAATAATATTAAAAATAAGTAAGACACGTAAGTACATATTGATAATAATAGAAATAAGTATGAAATATAGATGTTTTATTCCAATTAATCAATTGCTCAACTGTTATAAATAAAGGTAAGTAGGTACTTTAGATTCATCAAAAATTAAATGCATTATTGATTGATTAGCTTATTGATTGATATTTTAGATTTCTGGGTTGACCGGGTTATATTTTACTGTCGTAGTCAAGGTCTTCATGTGTTTAATATATTACACCACGCACGAAGAAATTTGGTACCTACATAACTCGTTTTTTTGTCGTACTTTCAAAACTATAGGATATCAATCCGTAAATGAAACAGTAATTAAGAATACAAAAACTCATCTTTCTCCTTAAAAAACTTACTTTCTAACAAAAAATATAAGTTAAATGACATTTTAAAAACAAACATTACATAAAATATATATCCTTTCCCGCATTATTAAAACTATTTCTATTGTTTCTGGAAGCAACTTAACACCAACTCCAAAAAATATATTTCTAGGGGGTAAGTACCTACTTAAAAATTATTTTAATTAACAATTAATGTACACAACTAAGTAACACAACAGTTAAAATAATGGAAATGACATTTTAGGAGAAATTGTACAAAGGTTTATTGTAAAACTTTTTATCTTTTTTTGTATTTTGAAGTCTTTTTTAATTTTTGTTATCTTTTTTCATAAGTTTTAATGATAACATTCTAAGGTCAAAGCTAGATGGGTGATCGACTTAAATTGTTTCCTACTTTCGTATCGTTTCAGTAAAATCATAGGAAAGCAAAAATCCGCAATTTCGCATACATAGACGACTTAGTGATTCCAGTTATTTTGATTTAAAAACTAAACTACCCAATCGATTTTAAATAAATTTTATGGGACAAAATGGCAATTATTCTAAATCGAACAAAAGAGAATCACTTACATCGGATCACAAATTTCAGCATAATCGGCGTACCTAAATAGAAAAAAAACGGCCAAGTGCGAGTCGGAGTCGTGCACGAAGCGTTCCGGTGCATACTATATACAAGCGTCTAAGTACCTACTTGCCGTTATCAATATCGAGCAAAAACAAGCAGAAAACTCTCGTTTCTTGTACGGGAGATCCCTTATTCTGTTTATTAGTATTTGTTATTATAGCGGCAACAAAAATACGTCTGTGAAAATTTCAACTGTTTATCTATCACGGTTCATGAGATACAGCAAGGTGACAGACGGACGGACAGCGGAGTCTTAGTAATAGGGTCCCGTTTTACCCTTTGGGTAAGAAATCTTAAAACATATACCAACCTACCTACTTGTTTTTGAAGTCGGCTAAAAAATACACTATAATGAACATTAATTTTATCCGTTCGTAAGTCTACCCGGTTTTGTCCGAAAACTCAGGTTTGTACTCAGATCATAGAAAGATTAATGCTTGTTTTGAAAAATGTTACAAAGTCAGTAAATTGTGGTTTTGAGCATCAACCTCAAAGAAGAGTTCGGCGACGGCGTAATGGTTTGAGCGCTCTGGTTTAGACTACGAAAACAATACCTATCTTTCGCCGTGGTCGATCCTGGATGAGTCAATCAAAACTTGTAATCTCGAGCTCCTTTGTACCTCTGACGTTCAGCCGTTGGTCTCACTGCAACAGCTTTAATCCACCAACCACCAACCCGCATTGGGCCAGCGTAGTGATGTTTTATCCCAATTATTTGGCCCAAAATTCTCATGCGTGTTCTCCCATGTTGGGAGCCTGTGCCCAACAGTGGGATGTATATCTATTGCCTGGTGATAATGATGATGAATAGATCGACATTGTGAGGGTAGACGTTATTGTAAAATAACGCATTTTTTTAAAATTCTTGTAGCTTAATAGTAGGTATGTCATTGAATTACAAAGTAATCAAAGGTTTAAGATAGCTAGGTCGGTTTACCACCGGTTGCCATGATGTTTCATTACATAATCGAGCTGGTGCCGCGGTGTGCCGAACCGCCGCCGCCGACCGAGCGTCGTCGTGGGAACTATGGAAATATCAAGGTAACCTAGCGGTTAGCCACGTCTAGACTTTATGGTAGGATATATTTACGCATAAACATACCTGATTGCATTTAGCCAATTACTGACATGTGACTCACCTTCACATTTGAAAATTACGCGAAACTACGTTTCTAGCATAGAAGATATCAACTTAATTTTAAAAATTATAACTGACTGCCATCATAGTATACAATGGGGTGGTTTTGTACCTTGTCAAGAATTACCTACCTCTGAAAGTTTAAAACCTTTTAGACCACTTTTATTTTCTAGTAAACGACAACCCTAAAAAATGCGTACTATAGAATAGCGTACTTATCGTACGGGTACGATACTACATACACACACTGAAAAAAATATTCTTATTTACTTAGTACTTCGGTTACATTAGTTATAACCAAAAATTAGCGAGGTATAATTACAGTTTATTTGTTTTAACAAAACGGTGCATCACTATGCAACTTTATTTTTGGCTGGGTGTTACCCTAAGTTATGTAGTCACTTTTTTGAGCTTCAGGTAGTCGAAAGTTGTCATGTTTTAGTGCTCTACAATACAACCCACACAACCTGCGCATTTAATACGATATCGACCGTCCATAAACCCAGAATCCCAAATTTTATTTTGGAATGCTGTTACACGCGGTATACCACAGGTGACAGGACAGTGTGAACAAACCTATGCCATTAAGAAAGTTAGCAAAAAATTGATTAGCATAAAGAAAATTTGGACACATTTTTTTACTTTTAGAATTAACTGCGATCAAAGATTTATTAAAAGTCATCATCTAAATGTTTCTGTGGCTTAGGAGTCAAAATAGTAGTAGTTTAACAGATTTACTTTCAAATTTAGATAGTTAGTATTTAAAGGCAAGTAAAAATAAAGTAAAGGGTTGTTTTTATAACAGTTAACTTTATATGTGGATCCTAAAATTTTTTTAACATCGAAACATGTACCATATTTCAAGCGAAATAATTTTTTTTATTCTTTATTGATCTTGATACAGTTTCCCAATAACGCCACCCTGCGGCACTCCTGCACCATTCCAGAAAAAATATTGAATGCGAAACAAATAAGTACCTACACGCGGCATCAAATTATCAATTTTCAGGTTTTACAGGGTTGGCACCACGCAAGTGATATCACTGGTATTGTAAGTGTCCGTAGGTTACGGTACTGTATAAAAAATCTATCGTGAGTGAAAAAATATTATGAATTGATTTAGATGGTAACCGGTTTTTTTTGAACGCATTAGTGAGTAACTCATCGGGTGTCATCAGTGATATTCACTAAGTTCCTAGTATGTCCAAACTTAAAATATTTATTAAAGCTCTAAGTAGAGAAGCCCCTAGCTAGTCTTTCGATTCGAGCTGAGATTTCTGTCAGGTTTTTAGCCTTACTTACTTCAATTACTACATTTGTTATGGTGTTACCACGTTGTTACCTATATTGTGTTTTTATTAAGTTAAGTTGTTTAATGTAAGTTTGAAATAAAATATTATTGACTTTGAGAAAGTAATAATATATGTTGTTATTATGCTTAAAGTGTTTGTGCATATTGACCTAAACTTATATCACACTGTATTGGTAATGTAGTAGATAAAGAAAGAACAAAAAATTTTAAACAAAAATTAAAACCCACTTCAAAAAACTGAAAAGGATAAAATAATTAAATTTAAGTAGGTATTCATCCCCTAGAAACATATTTTTAGAGTTGGTGCTAAGTGGTTTCCAAAAACAATAGAAAGTGAAGCACTTAGCACCAACTCCAAAATATGTTTCTAGGGGATGAATACCTACTTAAATTTAATTATTTTATCCTTTTCAGTTTTTTGAAGTCGGTTTTAATTTTTGTTTAAAATTTTTTTTTCACAATTTTTAGTGATAACTTTCTACGTTCAAAGCTAGATGGGTGACCGTCATCTTATATTGTTTCCTACTATCGTATCGTTTCACTAAAAAGTCATTGGAAAAGCAAAAATTCGCAATTACGCATATGTAGACGACTTCATAATTTCAGTTTTTTTATATTTAAAACTAAAGTATCCAACTGTTTTTGAAAAAATTTTTATGGGACCAAATGGCAGCTATTCCGCATCGAACAAAAAAAGAATCACGTAAATCGGATTAGTAATCTCGGCGTAATCGGTGTACATACATATAATAAAAAAAAACATACCGGCCGAATTGAGAACCTCTTCGTTTTTGAAGTCGGTTAAAAAGCGGAAAATTTGTCATCGAGATATACATTTTTATCATAATGAAATATATAAATTAATATAATAAATAAATAGACTTTTAAAACAAATAATAGAGATGAAATACGATATTGGCCCTAATTCTGGAGAACACATGCTAAGTTTAAATTTAAGTTCAGTCTATTTCTTTCTCTCAAAATGAAAAAGAAAAGGATGGCAGTCATATTAATTGACATTTAGAAAGGTGCGTTCAATTTTCGACCTTATTAAACGTGCTAAAATGCAGTGTTTAGGAGGCACCTCCGTACATGCCGTCTAAAATTGTCTATGGCTTCTTTGAAATCTATCTAAATTTAAGTGACAGCTCTAAACAGATTCTTGCTATCTTTTTCCTATTACTTATTGCGAGAAAGAGATATACTGTACTTAAATTTAGAAATAAAGTGTGTTCCCAGAATTAGGCCCATTAATGTGAAATTATAAGTTTAGTGCTGGATAGCGAACTTCGAACATTTTTAGATTTTTATTGAGAATGTGGTCGATTTTTCAACAATAAATAAATAAGTGTCTTTAGAAAATAATTATTAGGTAGATTTGTAAAACAGTGTCATGATAAAATTAACGAATAAAAAAATAAATAAATGTAGAAAAAGTTTAATTTAAATTGTTCTATCGTAATGAACATAACAATTTTTATATAAACGGTATTTGTTTTATAAACAAATATGGTACCGCCATACATAAATTAGTTTCTAAGTTTTGGCATCAATTTAGTGGTGGTAGACGGGGGCGGAGTGGTAGACGGGGGCAGAGTGGTACACTGGGGCGGAGTACGCTACTGGGGCTGCAAATTTGGCAATAGGAGCGGCGTGAACCACAGGAGCGGCGGCGTACGCGACGGGTGCGCTGTACTTGGCCACTGGGGCGGCGTAAGAGACGGGAGCTGCGATTTTTGCCACGGGGGCAGCGTACGCAACAGGGGCGGCAACCTTCACAGCAACAGGTTCCCTGTGTACGACAGCGTTGAAGCCATTGTGGGGGTCAGCGGTGTATTCGACAGTGCGCTTGGTGCCGTCGGGGTCAACCACGGAGTATGAGCCTTGGACGACGTCACCATCGCGAGTCTCGTGCTGGGTCTTGGAGTCACCGGTAAGACCATCCTGCACGTCGTAGGCGAAGCTGTACTGAGGGTGGGGGTCGTACTCCTCAACGGCTACCTTGGCGACGGGGGCTGCGGCAGCATACGCGAACTTAGCGACAGGGGCGGCGGCGTAGGTGAGGGGCGCGGCGTGCAGCGCCGGGGCCGCGGCGTACGCCACGGGAGCAGCCGGGATGATACCGGCGCTGGCTGCCGCCACAAAGCAAGCGAGAACCACAAGCTGCGAAAGACAGAATAATTGATTAAAATTATAACACTGAATACTGCTTGTTCACTACATGACACTGCACTGTTACAAGTTTCGGCGATGGAATACACTGATACCTTGAATGCCATTGTGTAGTGTGTGACTTAATAGACTGATGCCCGTTGAGGAGTGCTTTAAGCTTATATAGTGTTGGCAGGGGCGCACCCTTTCACTCGTGGGCGCGCTGCGTCACTCGGCCGTGAGCCTGAGCCCCAGGGCGACTTTGCTGCTTCCAGATGATGATCCTGAAATTAGGATGGTCGCAATGATTCTACACACGAATAATTTCTTACTTCTTCACATAAGGTAAGTATCAGAATATTTGACAGAATATGTGTTGAGGTGAGAATACATTATGTGTACAAATTATTAAGTAGTAATCTTTTAAAAGAATGACATTTTAAAAGAAAATATTGACTGTAGTTATAAGTGTCCAAAGGTCGACTAATTGAATATTTCTGTCCTCCAAAAAAAGATAATTGCTATCACAAATTACGACAAATTTTGCACGTGCATAACTCTTTTTTTTTCAATTTATCTTTTCAAAAATTGCTTTCTTAGGTAAATGCATGTATCTATGTGCTTATTCTAATTTTAAAAAAGGTTATTTTTACATCACCTAAATTTTAGGAAAGTTAGGAATCAAAGCTTGGAAATTCAGATTATCTGGGTGTATGAAATGGATATCAATTATAGGATATGATGTAGAGTCGAAAAATATTTTTAAATGTCATTCAATGTCTGAAATGAAACCTCTTTACCGTATTTTACTCTCGTTTGATTATATATTACATTGATATGTAGTAGTCGTTGAAAATATTGATCTAAGCACTGCTGTTCATGTTCATCTATGACAACTTTTTAGTTGAAAAAACTTATGTAGATAAATATAAAACGGCGTGAGATAGACATTGGTTTGCATAGAGCAACTATTCTCGTGGGTTCAAATCACGGCAGTTAATACTAGTCCCATTGCCATACGTAGTATCATATGGTACCACGGCAAATGAAAGCTCTGTGGAGCTGTCACCCGGATTGTTAAGTCCTGTTACTCTCTTAATTACTTCATCGTGGAGGCAACTTTTGCAGCACCTTCGTAACCTAGAGCAATTGATATAGAAATTGTTTATTATTATAAGTGACTGTTAAAATTCCTTAGCCATCACGGCATAAATAAGTTATTAGTTATTATTGTGAGGTTGAATATGAAGCTTTACAAAGTAAAGACCTGTGAATTTATTTAGTATGTTCGGCATTTAGCTGTAGGTAGAGCGGCGTCGCCGGCGGCGCAGACGCATTGAGCTTGACATCGTGACATCTAAGATAGGGTTGCGACTGGCAATTGTAATTATAATTTAAAACTTAGAGATTTTAACGCATGTTAAGAAATTAGCATTAATTTTTACATTTTTACAGTAATAAATTATTAAAAAAACCATCACTTATTATCATGCATCACTTTCTATTGTTTCTGGAAACAGTTTAGCACCAACTCCAAAAAATACCTTTGTTATGAGACAAGTACCTACCAACTTAATGCTAATTATTAGTTTTTAGTATTTTTAACCGCTTCTGTGGTCTAGTGGTTGAGACCACCGAACTCGGATCTAGAGGTCCGGGGTTCGATTACCGTGGGGCAGAAATTTTCTGCTCTGTTTGGTTGGTGGTAGGGCTTTTCTAAGTCCGCCTGGCTAGCTACCACCATCTTAACTCTGCCGCCATAGCAATAATGTTAACGGCATTGTTGTGTTCCAGCAGTGGTTGAGGAATTCGGGTGTAGATCGCCTCCATCGTCGGCCTTGTTTTCACTTGCCATCAGGTGAGATGAAGGTGAGATAAGAGTTCCTCCGTTAAGAAAAAAAAATGAAGTCGGTAAAATTTTTCGAAAGTAAGTATTTTTATTTCTTATTTTTTTATTTCTTTTAGCTAGCTATAGCCTAATGTATCCCTTCATACATGGGAGATACTCCTCATTTGTATCTTCCATATAGGAAGGCCTGTGCCCTGGAGTGATGGGACGTATGTCTGATGATGATGATATGAATAAAATGGTAATTTTTCACATGCTTATGATTCTAAAAGCTTTCTGTTTTTTTTTTGTTTCACTGGTAGAAAGACTTATAGGTAGTTTATAAAGAGTAGTTGGAATTATATAGACATAGTAAGAAGTAAAGAATATTAACCTTTGACTTAAGGCGCTGCGTATAGACGAAGACACAGTGAATTAAGCCGCTGACAATAATAGTGTTAATAGATGAAACTTTTCAAAGCCATTTTTTTACGAAATATGTGCTAATTTATATTTGAGGGTATTTAGTCAAAAATAACAAAGGTTTGTGTATATCAAATATGAGATATGTAGGTGCTTCCTTTTTGCACTCATAAAGGTGTACCTATTGTTATTACAACTGCTTGAATAAGTTTTGCGCTTGTAGTCTCTAAGCTGATGTAGGCGTAGTATTTGTTACAGAAGCTTAAGAAAGTTCAATGCAGTATAAATCGTCGCTGCTCTAGTTATGAAATTACACAACCGAGTACGCCCAGTCGCTCTCAAGGATGGTCACAAAACTTTGCATCTGATCCAATGTCAATTAAACTAGGTGTGGGAAAGACGTGTTGATTTATTACTTTGAGTCTGTTTGATAGAGGATTCTTAGTATTTTTATAAGTATTATTCCTAGTAGGAAATAAAAATCTGTATTTTTTTTCCATGGAAATACTTTTGACCCAAAAGATAAGTTAAACGCCAGTAATTTTGAATTATTCCTTCTGATAAGTAAAATCATACAATATTCATACTTTATATGAATTTTTTTTATCGTTTTTCATTGAAAAGTTGTTGTAGCTTAGAAGTAAACAATGATGGATGAATATTTTCAATAGAAATCAGATCTCCCTTTTTATTTGGTGGTCACCTTCTCTTGCTTAAAAATGTAGTAATATTACCATTTTCTTTAGTGTTACATATCAATAGCATCCAGCTCTTTCTACACTCGCTCGGCTATTCCTTCCTCACAATTTTACCTTTTCTCTTCCTGCACGTCTCTCCCTCTTTTTAACCACCGATGGAAAAAGAGGGTGTTATAAGTTTGACGTGTCTGTAGCTCCTAAACGAGTAGACCAATTTTTTTTGTTTTGTTTTAAAGCTGACGTGACTAGGATGGTTCTTAGTTATGATTTCTGTAGATCAGTTCAGGCGTCTGATGACTATCAGCTTTCTTTTTATTTTCTACATGATAAAAGGGTTTTACTATTTTATACCGTGTATTTGCTTATTCCATGATTTAATAGTATGGAAAACCCGCTTAATTTTGTAATTCCGGTGATACAGAAATACAAAATTAAGGCCTTTTTTTCCACATTATTAATAAATAAGGTAGATTTTTACATTATTCGTTTAGATACCTTGAATCCAATAAAATTAACAATAAACCATACAAAAATTTATTTCAAATTTATTTTTTCGTTTTTTATTTATTTCCTTAAAATTAATGTACACTCGACAGCACATCAAACAGTTTGACATTGAGATCGCCGTTACGCGTTCGTAATAGAGGCAGCTTTCGTAGTGCAACTGTTACACTTGATGTGCTGTCTTCTGTACATCGTAAACATTCTCTTAAAGCTAGATGGGTGACCGTCAGCATTATCGACTTAACTGTCTCTCACTCTTGGACTCTTGGTTGAAATATTATTATGTCGCAGATTTGTATCGTGATGCCAGTACGGTTTTGAGCATTTTGGTTATTTTTTTGTTTTTTTTTTGTTAAAGGTCTTGAGGCGTTTTCCCTTTGATGCTATGCCCGCAGCTCCTATTAATAAGCCGGGCTGCTGCACGTATTAGTCCATTATCATGAAAACTACTCAACTGGTTTGATAAAATCTATAAATCAATCAAATATTCTTTATTGCACAATAGGACACGTATATAATCAATAACAATAAAAATAAGAAAACCATACAATTGGCGGCCTTATTGCTAAGCATCAATCTCTTCCAGGCAACCTGGAGTGACAGGAAATAATACAGAAGGAAATAAAGAGAGTGGGTGCAAGAAAGATAATAACATAAATAAAAAATACATAATAATAAAATAAATATACCTTTACTGAAATAAAATATAAGTATATCAGATAGGAATTTAGCTTTACTTATCTTAAAGAAATGAGCTTATTTATAAGTACAGCTAACTAGAATTACGGAAGCGACTTTTTATTTGGATTTTGAAGTACTAATATCACCGGGCTTTCTTGATATTTTCCGGCAGCGAGTTCCATAACTGGACAGCGTGCACAACAAAACAATATGATAGAAAATCAGTGAAGTGAGGAGGAATGTCTAAAATTAGAGTGGAAGAGTTACGTAAGGTACGGATCAAAGTTGAGGAACGGAAGGTGAAACTGTTATGAAAATAGTAGAGTTTTCTTTACTGTTTGTTTGGTTGAAATAAATGTTAGCACATAAAAATAAAGATCATAAGGAGAAATGCGTGAACAAACGTATCTACTTTCGCCGTGGTCGATCCCGGGATGGGTCAGTCAAAATTTGTTATTTCGAGCTCCTCCGTGCTTCGGAAGGCACGTTAAGCCGTTGGTCCCGGTTGTTACTCTAACCTCTTTAAGCCATCAACACGAATTGGGCCAGCGTGGTGGTGTTACGGCCCGAACTCCTCATGTGTTTATCCCATGTAGGAAGCCCGTGCCCAGCAGTGGGACGTATATCTAGGCTGGTGATAATGAAGACGATGATGAAGTAGGTACTTATTGGTAATAACAGGCAATGAACAATGTGTTATTATCTCTTAACTTTTAAAAATAAATGTCGCGCGTCGTTAAAATAAACTTCAATAACGGCCTCATGTGCCTAAAGCTCATTATTATTTATTGATTCGCGATGAATGAAATTAATATCCATTTGAAACAATACTCGCGTCACCTTGACATTACGACGCTTGGTAAATGCACCGATGCTTATCAGCTGGCCAAGATCAGTGGGAGTCTGTAATGAAATGATTACTATAGCCGATGTTATTTCGCCAATACTGTGACCTAGAAAGGTCTAGGTCTTTGTAGTTTTGTAGTTGGCTACTTTAAACAATAAGATAAAAAAAATCATAGGTAAGAATTAAATTTAACAACAACTTATCTTAAAAACATGGGACAAAACTCTTTCTAGGGACCTTGTAGTGATCTTTGCCTGATGTCTACAATTTAAATGCTACCTTTATGTGTGTAGAGAGGTGTCTAGTGCTTATTAGTTATGTATGTGACCCAGATTGCTCGCTCATTTTGACGGCCTGCATTTATTATTTCTTTTGCCTACAGTACTTGTCGAAGAGTTGACACATTGTTACCAAAGACAGTTGCTAACAATAAACGAAAATAGCACTCTTAATTAGTTTTAAAAACGCACACGCACGCCGTAAAGCAGCAATAGGGTGCTTGCTAAGCACCCTATTGCATTAGTTAACATAACATTTCCTATTTTCCCGATTTTTTTTCTGTGAGATGCCAGCTAGTTATTTTATTATCACAAATAAAAATACAATGTGCCTAGATAAAGCTTAATATTATTGTGTTGGCATCATAAAATCAGAAAATACGAAATTAGCTTTTAGTGCGCGTAGGCACAAAAATCCACATAGAAAATTAACGTTAATTTATTACCTCCACAACACATTTCTCGGAAACGTCCCAATGTTTATTTCCATTCCAGGAAACATAATTTGGACTAAGTAAGTACAACAATAAATTTAAAACAAAAAAAAAAATTTTAAACAAAAATTAAAACCGACTTCAAAAAACTGAAAAGGATGAAATAATTAAATATAAGTAGGTATTCATCCCCTACAAACATATTTTTGGAGTCGGTGCTTTACTTTCTATTGTTTTTGGAAACCACTTAGCACCAACTCCAAAAATATGTTTGTAGGGGATGAATACCTACTTATATTTAATTATTTCATCCTTTTCAGTTTTTTGAAGTCGGTTTTAATTTTTGTTTAAAATTTTTTTTTCACAATTTTTAGTGATAACTTTCTACGGTCGAAGCTAGATGGGTGACCGTCAACTTATATTGTTTCCTACTATCGTATCGTTTCACTAAAAAGTCATTGGAAAAGCAAAAATTCGCAATTTCGCTTATGTAGACGATTTCATAATTTCAGTTTTTTTTAATTTAAAACCAAAGTACCAAACTGTTTTTGAAAAAATTTTTATGAGACCAAATGGCAGCTATTCCGCATCGACCAAAAAAAGAATCACGTAAATCGGATCAGTAATCTCGGCGTAATCGGTGTACATACATAGAAAAAAAAAAAAAAAAAAAAAAAACATACCGGCCGAATTGAGAACCTCCTCGTTTTTGAAGTCGGTTAAAAAATAGCCAATGAGAATGCACCCTATTGTTTTGTGTGACGTCATCCAACGTCACACAATGGAAGCAAAATATAACCTATCAATACCAAAAACTACGCACAAAATATACAAAATACGCAAAAAGATATTTACAATTATTGTCTATTGCAAGATTTAGCTAATGCAAATTGGGTCATATGATAATATATCTGTCATAATATAAGTAAAATTACCTGAAATTTTATGTCACACAAGTATAATTTTATTAAGCGACAAAACCGTAAACAATTGCTTCGCTATCAGTATCATCAAAATTATGTTGATAGTAAATCGAATGTTGCTAGATGTAAAAAGTACAGTTACGATTGGAAATTGTATAATCAATACACAATAATTCGTCACACAAGGCTCGTCACACAAAGTAACGGAAATACGGAGACATAACTTTTACTTATTTTTTTTCATTTATTACAGCGTTTTTAAAGAATTAAAAAGGTTTCTCATGCACCTTGATGAGTTCACAAGTTTATTTTATAAAAGAAACACGAGGTAGTTCAATAATTAAAAAGTATAATTTTTTTCTTTTAAAATTGGCACGTGGAGACAACTGTTTTTATATGACACAAGAAAACTCCACTTTATTAGATGTGGTTTTTTATTTTATTTCTTTTAGCTTTATTCTGTTATTCTGGTATTCATATACGAAAGCATGTATATTGTAGTGCCTTATAAACAAATACGGCTTTTTTATTCACTACAGAATTTTTTACACCCGTGTTAGTAATGAAGACACATAACTTTTTCATTATGTACAATTTTTTTGATATTCACTCTTGTAGTAACGTTTACTGCTTTAAGACCTACACAATCGATATCTAAATAGAAATAGTGTTAGTTTTATTTTTCAAAACTCCGGGTTCGATTCCTTAGTTGAGTAGGGACACGTTTTTTTTTAAATGTATGAATGCAGTTTTTCTTATTACTAAAATCGATGACATGGTTCCCAAAAAGAGATTTTCGTATATCTTATAGTTTCAGACTTTCCCATACTGACCGATCTAAATGTGCCACCCTGTATATTTACACGGCCTCGTTCAAAATTACCCCGCGTTAAGAATAACTCCCTCCCTTTATAAGTCTATAATTTGCATTTGGGCATAGCTGATACATTAATGCGGAGGGCCGGTAAGGTGACAACCGCCTCATTTTTTAAGTCGGTTGAAAATTTTAAGTTCAAAGACATGCTTACCTTGAGCTAATACTGTACCATGAAATACTCTGCGGTATGCTGAATTCTTTAGAAACTTACAGCAGATATGGCGTGTAGGGGCTCTAAAGAATAGTTTCAATGAGATGGTGTTAGATAGATGATTAATAAGGCCAAGGTTACTTAAAATTTTCATTTTTTTAAAATTATTGTCTAGTAAATTACTGTATAGTGTCTTAGACTACTTTAATCTGTCAAGCGGCGTTATCCCTCCGGAGGTATATTACAATTGAAAAATCAATTGTGTCTAGTATTGACGTGTTCATGTGTTTTCTCTCCTCTCTTTTTGCTGTGTCGAACGGGGTCCATAATGATGTCATTATCTTGTTTGAAACAATGTGTGGCAATAAATGCTTATGAGTTAAATATAATTGATGGTGTCCATTTGTATTACCACACCTGCAAATTGGTACTTTGTTTTGGTAATATTATGATTGGATGATAACTTACACTAACAGTGGCGTAGCTTGCTTTAAAGGGGCCCCGTATCAAAAATTTTTTGGGGGCCCTATGATAATTACACAAAGTGTCGGGTTTCATGTCTTGATGAAGACCATCAATGACCCTCCATTGGCTCATGGCTTTTTGAGAAAACATATTTTTTTTGGACGTTTGAATAATCATTATTTTTTGTCTGCTTTATCTTTTTCAAAAACTTGTTTACTTAATGGATCAATAACCTGAAAAACCGGCTACATTAAGTGAATATACCTAATTATGAGATTTTATTAATTTAAAATGGGTCGGATTCCGAAATTAAAATTTAAATATTAGTTAAAAATTTTAACACTTATTAAGAATCTTTTCACTTATTAACAACAGATAATTTACAAAGAAAAATGTACAAAAAGTGTCTTAAAATCAATTTAAAATCTAGCATTACAGTTACAGTTAATTCAATAATAATAATAATGACAAAAAAAATAGGCCTGTAGGATAAGAGAAATTTTAAAACGGTTACATTACATTTAGGGTATCTACTATCAACAAAAAAAGAGGTTTTTTCTTGAAAACTAAATTTTTGAAAAACATACATGAGGGTCCTTTGGGTACCCCATCGGTGGTTTTCTTTTGGATCACATTTTTTTTCTGGAAATAATATTTTATGATTTTATCTTGTACATTACGTTCGGGGCCCCCGGGTTACGGGGGCCCCGTATCATTGATACGGCTTATACGGCGGTAGCTACGCCCCTGTACACTAACAAATGACCTTTAACATTTACTTACAATAATAATGCTAACTCATCAAAGAATAAAGATAGGAACAAAAATGACTTCATTAGTAATTTTAAAATTATTGGTCTTTTAAAAACGGTTAGAGGTATATTTTCATGAATCAATGTACTAGCTACTTGAATTTGTTAACTTAGGACTCCCGGGAGAACGCGACAACTAAAATTTAGTCCTCTTTATTATAAAATGTGGACTAAAGTTAGACCTGGTATAAAATTGATGCTGTCTCTGTCTTTCTTTTAACAAATAAAAGTGACAGCATTAGTTTACAGCCAGGTGGGTATATCTTTGATCCACGTTTTATCATAAGAGGGATTGGGTCTGGAATATGTGGCTTGGACAATAATAACGCGGCAATAGTACATTATGATATAAGTGCGGTCAGTTGAAAATTACAGCCTAGGCGATATTGCTAGACCAAGCCGTAGGCGAGGGCTACAAGAAAGCAGAGGCTGTAATTATCAAAGCGCACGTATTATGTCATACGACGATTTATAACATATTTGCGAGGAAATAAATAAGACGTTAAAGCAGTTATAAAAATTTGAACAATTTGTAAAATTGATTATTACGTTGCCAGTTGGCATCTTTATTGTTGTCAAGCAAATTAATATTTTTGTGTTGTTATTACAGATAAATGGTTGTAATTTATTGTCAAAATTAATTAAATGAATTAAATGTTTATTTATTATATTTTATCTCCCAAAGTAAATTTTATTCATAAAATGTTGACCACTTTTCTGACATAAAAACTTTTTGCTAAGATTTTAAAAAAGTACCGTTCGTTTTTAACCCCCGACGAAAATAACCCGACGTGTCTGTCTGTGTATCTGTGTATCTGTGTGTATGTCTGTGGCATCGTAGCGCCTAAACGAATGGACCGATTTTGATTCGGTTTTTTTTTGTTTGAAAGCTGATGTGCCTACAATGGCTCTTAGCTATAATTTATGAAGATCAGTTCAGGCGTTTGATGACTATCAGCTTATTTTCTACATGATAATAGGGTTTTACTTACTTTTACACATCAGATTGATTTGAAATTTGGTGTACTGCCACTTCGGTGACCTTCCCATGACATACTAACCTTGGGCTGATCCTAAACCATCAAAAAGTCTGCGAAATGCTTAATTCTTCAGAAACTTACAGCAGATATAGCGTGTTTGGGCTCTTATGAATAGTCTCAATGAGATGGTGTTAGATAGATGATTAATGACGCCGGGGGTTACTCAAAATTTTAAATTTTGTATTTTTAGACAGATCATCTTGATAAACCGTGCGTTTTACAAATGCACAAGTACGTAATGAAATGAGATAAAATACGATATGGAAATTCGTGAAATAAGAGACCCTTTATGAGCAAATGTGTTATAAAAGTACATTACTACAGCGGCCACCAAAAGAGGCATTGATGGACGAACGTAGTAATACGTAGGTACGTCGATCATTGCCTAGTTGTGACCGAGGCTTGTATGGTACTTTTCTCAATGGGTGACCGTCAGCTTACATTGTTTCCTACTATCGTATCGTTTCACTAAAAAGTCATAGGAAAAGGAAAAGTAAAGTAACTGAAGGTTAGTAATTCACACGGCCTTTTGATAAGTGAGTACTTACCTAAGTATAATTTATTTTAACCGACTTTAAAAACGAGGAGGTTCTCAATTCGGTAGGTAGGTATGTTTTTTTATTTTTCTATGTTTGTACACCCATTACGCCGAGATTTCTGATCCGATTTACGTGATTCTTTTTTTGTTCGATGCGGAATATTTGCCATTTGGTCCCATAAATTTTTTTTCAAAATCAGTTGGGTAGTTTGACTTTTAAATAAAAAAAAAACTGAAATGAGAAAGTCATCTACGTATGCGAAACTGCGGCTTTTGCTTTCTTATGAATTTTTAGTGAAACGATACGATAGCAGGAAACAATACAAGTTGACGGTCACCCATCTAGCTTCGAACTTAGAAAGTTATCACTAAAAATTGTTAAAAAAAATTAAAACCGACTTCAAAAATCTGAAAAGGTTAAAATAATTGAAATTAAGTTTTTTGAAGTCGGTTTTAATTTTTGTTTTTACCATTAGTAAAGATGGTGTTTAAATAGTACCAAGTTTGGTGTCTGACTTTCAGTTGTCAGGTTGTCAGTAGACAATTCATGTTAATTTGTATTATTTCAAGTATGATTTTGTCTGAATCACCCATTGATCTAGTTACTTGTGAGACAGTTTCTGAGAAATATTGCTATGGAAAGTGTTTAGGCCTCTCGCTCACGATCGCACTTGAATATCAATCAGGTAGTGTGTGACGCGCGACAGCGGCGACTGTGATGCAATCAGCTGTTCCGGAAGGTAATTGAGGTCGGTACATTCAAGTCAAGGCCAGAGTAATTAGCTCTTTTATTTTGGATCAATTATGTAGAAAAAATAAACTCTTTGAATAGGACAATGTCGCGTGCCAGAAGTTGCTAACTTTTTACTTATTTTTATTGTGTAGTTAACTACTTTAATTTTACGTGATCCTGTCATAAACTTGCGTAGATTTAATGTTTACAATATATCTCTTTCCCCTGTAAAATATTTGAAGAATGAAGAAAAATCCTGAAATGAACCGCCTCTGTGATCTAGTAGGTAGTAGAGATCACCTACTTCAGATCTAGAGGTCAAGGGTTCGATTCTCATGGGGGCAGAAATTTTTTACTTGGTTTGGATAGTGGTAGGACCTCAGTTAGAATTTAAAAAAAACCAGATAAATAAAAATCAGCAATGAAAATATATTGCTGATTCAAAACTCGTTTTCTTGTACGTTTCTCTTGTCTGGGAACCAATAATAATTACCAATTTAAACAAATTCGTGAGATGTCGCGGTCATTAAATCAGGTGCAAACGTTTCGGCAGTTACGTAATGTCTGGCAGCCTTGCGGAGGACGTACGCGCAACTTCTGGGAAAATGCCCACCGCGCATTTCCATGCGCAGCGCGGTAGCGAATGTTAAGGTACGCGCTGACACCGAAACCGATTTTATAACTAGATGTCAATGCCAGTAAAGTAATAAAACTGATTATTGATGTAAGGATGGATGCGTGCAACGCAGAACTGATTGTTGTAGAAACCTATAATCGGAGACTTTTGTCCCGCAGTGGACGTCTTGCTGGTGAATTGTTGATGATATTAATATTCCTAATTTTATTTTTACCATTATTTAAAAGTTTGAAAAGATTAGAAAAGTATTTAGGCTATAAGAAATTTATGTTCTCAGGCGGGGACTGAACCCGTGTCTTTCACAATCGGGTGACTACTCTAACGCCGATGACTATATAATTGGGACTACTCTGTGAATATCCTCTGGTCTATCTGTATTTCATAGGCTCGTCCCAAGGCCTCAGATGGTTAGAGCAGTTACCCACATTGAGAAAGGTCATGGGTTGAGTAAAGTTCCCCCCCCTCCCCTCTATAGGGCATCATGAAACTCTATAGCACTATAGTAACATGAGAATAAGAATATAGTAGAGTAGGTAGGTATGCGCAGGTATATTAGGTGGGTAGGTATGGTAGGGCGCAGGTGGCCAAAAGACGTTTTTCGGCTGGAATGATGATGAGGTAGGTATGGTTGATTGTGATAGAAATAGTGAAATTCTTTAGAACTTGACAAATCAAAAGATATTTATTGTGGCACACAAACCCAGGCAAAGAGAAATCAAGAAATATAAAAATTGATATGGAATGCTGTCTTAAATTGAAAACTTCAATACAAAGTAAAAGGAGCTTAGACAACTTCTAACAGATTTGAACCTGTCAATAAGCCACAGATTCCAGTAGCAATTAGTTTTTAATTACTAATTAAAATATATCTAAACTAGAAAAAAATCACATCCTGAGCGACCTTTAGCAATCCGGGCGACTGCTCTAACCATCTTAGCTACCCAGGACTTGGGATATCCCTGTGAAATTCTTCTAGTCTATCTAGTATTTGCGTTATGAGCTAACGTCCACCCTACAATGTCGAAATGCTCTATTTCAACATCCGAAACGAGTATTCTTACAAATACCTACGATTCGGTTAAGTTGGGGCATTGCTTTCTAATATTCTTAATTTTGATTCACAGGGATATCCCAAGTCCTGGGTAGCTCAGATGGTTAGAGCAGTCGCCCGGATTGCGAAAGGTCGCTCAGGATGTGATTTTTTTCTATTTTAATTAGTAAATAATTTTTCAAACATTTATGATAACGTTAAAATCATAAGTAAGAACAATTTTTAATTGGCATAAGACTTTGGCATGGAGCTTTACGGCGGCACGGCTTGACAAAGTAAAGATCTCTGTAAAAGAAATGTTATAGATTTCATACATATATGTATAACAGTAACATCTATTGGCTAAGAGAGATTTGTTTAAGATATCTCTATATCGATATAAAAAAAACTTATTATGACTAAAATAAATGTTCCCGCCCCAGGACATGATTTTTTCTTTTTTAAATATTTTTTTTAATGACGAATTCTTTCAATTTGTAACAATCTATACAGCAAACTAGTCGAGCGCTACACGAAACAAAGTCACATTGCCGGATTCAACTCACGTACCTACATATTAATTATACATTTAATTCGACGTTATTATTTTAGCCCGACGTTGTAACAAGCCAGACCCTAATCCTGTGATGCATATAATCTTTTATTCTGTGTAGACAGGCAGCGCGTGAGTGAGTACTGCGGTACTGCCTGCCCAAGGTGCTACGAGCCTCGACGTACGTAGTGTTATTATTCTCTTTGTGTACGCATACCGTAGCGTATAGCTACGGTAACCGCTTACCATCAGGCGGGCCGTATGTTTGTTTACCAACCTTGTCGTATAAATGTCAAATTATACTATAATTCGGAATTAGCTATAATGTAAAACAAACAGAGAAACTGTTTCTCTTGCATAAAAGAAAATTGCATATTCCCTGCGAGTAAGCAAAAGTACTAAGATAGATATCCTAAGAAGACGTGAGCAGACAAATATTTAGTTTATTACACTATCTCACATCTCGGCAAATGTGAAAAGAAATCTGTGTTTAATATTCGTGAAATGAGCTGCTTTTGTAACTGTGCCGTTGAAATGTTACTGACCATAGTCCTTTATAGTAACAATGGCAAATTAATAACAAATACGTAGGACGCACTAAAAATTTCCGAAATGAATAAAAAAATATTATGACTGGTCAATGAAGGAAAAATGAATTGATTGTTTTTTAAAATATTCTTCCTTAGCTTCAATGCTCTTTTGCATACGAATAAACCATTTTTTAAAAAGGATTTGTGAAGACAAACCCCTACTCCGTAGTGACCATGTAAACATGCTCTTTACATTCTTCAGCAGCCTCTTCTAATGATGAAAATCGTTGACTGCGTAAATAATTTTAGATTTTATAAAACAGGAGGAATTCACACGGCACCAGGTCAGGACACAGGATAACTCGTAATATCATTTTAATGTTTTTGATGCATTTCAACACCTACTTTATTGTAACAACTACAACCTGCTCATTTATTCACCGCTTTCTTTCCTTTTCTAAGGGTTTTTTTATAGCAATGTTTATCTTACCACTCATTGAAGTTAACACCGTTTGACAGTGATCCGTTTTACAAGTATTTTAAAACTTCCAGTTAAGGTGAGAAAAGCTATTTTAATCTCATTTTAATGTTTTTGATGCGTTTAAACGCCTACTACTTTATTGTAACAATTACAAAATAAAGAAAGAAAAAGATGAAAAAATATAAGCTCCAGGTGGGAATCGATCGAACCCGGGTTGACGGTGGACGACCTTCATTAAATCTGGTAAGCATGGTGACGTGGTACGTTTTTTGAGCCTAGTTTTATGAGAGCTAGTGAAAAAGTGTCAATGTTTGGCAAGTTATATTTATTTATGGACACCAGCGGGCCCATGCATTAAAACATTTACAAAACAAAAATTGAAACTTAATCTCTTAATATGAATTATTTAAACTTACTTCGGGAGAATAAGTAATAGGTATACAAAATCCCTATGCCACACTCGTCCTTGAAAGCCGCCTGCATGCCTATTCTTATGGAAATCATATTTGTAACAAATCAGCCTTAATGTTGGTGATTGTCTGCACATTTCTGTTAAGGGGCCTGCCTATTTACATTGTTGTTACGACATCGACATTGCTTGAAAACTTTGGGTAGGTAGGCAAAGGAAAAAGTAGATGCGACAAAAGATGGTAACAGATTTGGAGTAATGGATAACTGATAACTTCTGTAACAAATAACGTACTATACTATGTATGTATTCTTTATTGTACACAAACATATCGACAAGGAGAGATTAGCTAGGAATTTACAAAAAATGGTGGGCTTAAGTCTAGAAAGATCTTTCTGCCAGCCAACCAATAATTAACATCGAGATGAGAGGAAAAAAACAGAAAAAAATTGTAAACAAAAATGAAAATGTCAGTAGGTATTACTTATCTCAAAAAAAGGTAATTTTTGGAGTTAGTGCTAACCTGCTACTATAAGCCCAAGCGCCTTTATAGCAGCAATGCTATACGGATTATAAGGTTAATTGGTTATAAAGTGACAATTTCCTTGCTTATACATGGCTAATTAGCAATGCTATTGCTTGTATATGATAACTATGAGAAGAATTAACCGATTATTTGTCAATTATAAACCGTCTACAAGGGTTATTATACCCCTATAATTTGTGTCCAAATGTAGTCTTATTATCGTTCATAAAGCTTTCATAAAGGCCAATATTTTTAACAAACAATAGTGGGTGAAGCGCTTTCAAGATAGGAAATTTTTTTTAATTATTTTATTAACGTCTAAGGACAAAGTTGATAGGTGACCGAGAGCATTATCGGCTTCTCTGCATATCTCTTAATTTCTGGTTGAAAATGTTAAAATGAATTATGTAGGTACTCTATTAACCACAGACCGTTCAAAGTTATTTCAACTCTAGCTGTAAGGTTGGCTAGCGTCTGTGCTACCATTTCTTTTTTTCCCCTTTTCGAAATATTTGAATATTAGCTTTCGCCCGGGACTACTAATAAATTATAGCCTGTACGTAATTCTGAAATATGAGATATATTTTTGTAAAGTTTAATTAAAATCCATTCAGTAGTCCATCCATCCAAACTTTCGCGTTATGTAATATAAGTAGAAATTTTTTTTTTTACAAAACTTGAAAACTTTGCGTAGTCGTTGTGTGGTGTAGTTATTTTTAACCGACTTTAAAAACGAGGAGGTTCTCAATTCGGCCGGTATGTTTTTTTTCTTTTCTATGTACTTATGTACACCGATTACGCCGAGATTAATGATCCGATTTACGTGCTTTTTTTTGTTCGATGCAAAGTAGCTGCCGTTTGGTCCCATAAAAATTTTTTCAAAATCAGTTCGGTAGTTTGGTTTTTATAAATAAAAAAAACTGAAATTAGTAAGTCGTCTACATATTTTTTTTCTTTCTATGTACACCGATTACGCCGAGATTACTGATCCGATTTACGTGATTCTTTTTCTGTTCAATGCGGAATAGCTGTCATTTGGTCCCATAATTTTTTTTTCAAAATCAGTTGGAAAGTTTGGTTTTAAATAAAAAAAAAATGAAAATATTAAGTCGTCTTCGTATGCGACATTGCGAATTTTTTCTTTCCTATGACTTTTTAGTGAAACGATACGATAGTAGGAAACAATATAAGTTGACGGTCACCCATCTAGCTTCGACCTTAGAAAGTTATCACTAAAAATTGTGAAATAAAAATTTTAAACAATAATTAAAACCGACTTCAAAAAACTGAAAAGGATAAAATGATTAAATTTAAGTAGGTACTCATCCCCTAGTAACATATTTTTGGAGTTGGTGCTAAGTGGTTTCCAAAAACAATAGAAAGTGAAGCACCAACTTCAAACATCTCTCTGGAAGAAGCTACATGTGAGCCGACGGCAGCTAATGGAGAAAATCGCTATCAGATGCCCTGAATCTTCAAGAGTGCTGGCTGACTCTGTATCGGACTCGTCCCTAGGTTCTATGACAAAATCAGTTTGAACATGCATATCGTCCTTGGGTGTGCAAAACCTCGCAAGAGCAGTGTGTAAACACTGCGTATAAGCTTTTTCTTCATTTTACAGGACAAAGAAAAATTTAATATCTTGGATATTTCTACACATTTCTTTGACTAAACTTGTTTGCGATTTCTCTGGGTGTTGTTTAATGAGAATCTAGTATAAGCGAATCAGCGCTAAGTAACCCGCCTGCGCGATCTTTAAATTTTGCGACTTTTGTAAATATTGCAAACTGCTCTTACGCGGTCTTGCACGCCCATCTCTACCTGTTTCATAGAATGACGAAATCTCTACCTGTTTCATAGAAGTTATCTACAGGGTGACGTACATGTTCTATTACTAGTATTATATTAGTACGTGTGGTATATGTAATAGATTGGAATGCTTCTTTGGATAATTTTACAATGTTGCCTACTTCACGCCCCACATTATTACTTGCTACTGAGCTTGCTACATTGCTACTGTCCGTTTTAAAAGGCTCTATTCATATAGAACGTGTTGACGTTTAATTCACAGTCATATGGTGGTAAACTAGTCACTTTATGTCCATGAGCCTCAAGCAATTAGTCAGTCTCGTATATTGAAGCTTTTTTATGCTCGTTTAAATTTTATAAAGATGAACTTTTACCGTAATAGGCAGTCGACACGCGCATACCAACCCTGGTAGTAACTTTACTTACTTATTCCAACACAAATAGAATTATCATCAGCAATACGAATACGCTTATTTCGTATCTATGGGACCAATCAGAAAATATGTTACTTACTTTCAATTAAAAAAAAATCTAATCGGTGTATAAATGACGTAGATTCGAGGTAAAAAAACATAAAAAACAACATGTACCTAGCCGATAACCTCTTCATTTTTTGAAGTACTTAGACACATTTACACACTCCACCAGTCAGCCGACGCAAAAGAGACTCAAGTAATAGAAAATAAACTTTTTATTCGACGACCGTCGGTTTATTTTCTTCAAACGAAGGAATGTTCAGTGCCTCGGCCAACTGAGTCAGAGGTTCTGGATTCGAGTCCCGATCGGGGCAGATAATAAAAATATGTATGGTTTACCCTGTATCACTCAATATCTAGGAACTTTAGCATAAACTAGCTAGATTTGGACTAGTTCGGTGGTGTAATAGAGTTCGAATATTATTACACTGAAAAAATATTTATTTTGGCTAGGTCTTACCCAAAGTTATATAGTACCTTTTTTAAGCTACAGGTAGCCGAAAGTTCAGGTGTTAATTTTTTTCTGTGTATTTATTATGTACTTTCTTTGAAATGTGTTTAAACCAAGTTTATAATTGATACTAAACTGTTAAAAACGAAGAAATAGTCAAAATTGTTCTTTGTACACACGACAGCACATCAAGTGTAACAGTTGCACTACGAAAGCCGCCTCTATTACGAGCGCAGTAAGAGCGGTCTCAAGGTCCAACTGTTACGCTTGATGTGCTGTCGACTGTACAATGTACAGGGACCCACGAGAAACTTTGTTTCTATAAAGGGATTTCGTCATTTAAAATATGAAACTTCTTTAAATGTGATTTTTTTTTCAATACAATTACATACGAGTATAGAGAAGTTTTATATTGTCTTTAATTTTTGCTAGCACTTACACATTTAAAATAATAAATTGTAATCAAAACGTCGCTTATACAGGGTGTTTGGTACTCACCATAACAAGCAGACACCTACCCATGTTAATTTAGTCATATAAATACTATAGTGTTAAAAGAAATTCAAAATTTGTAAAATATTTTTCTTTCTTCATACAAATAGTGCGGTAAGTTCAACAAAATATTATGGAAAATTTCAAAATGAATTATAGAATTTTGCACTTTTGATAACTTAGTATTTATATAACTACGTTAACATGGGTAGGTGCCCGCTTGTTATACCGAGCACCAAACAATAATGTAATATCTAATAGGTGGCTTTATTTAAAATGAGTAATTTGGTATGTTTTATTTTGTGCCCACTAAAATATTTAAAACAACATAATTTTCTTTTATGACAATTACTAAATAATATATTCAAGTAAGCTATGGCTATTAATAATACAAATGCATGTACCGGTACTATTTGTAAAGATGAGAATATTCTCTCTCACGAGTATACAGGGCGGTGCCGTCTATGCGACAATAAATTTAAACATGGGCTATATTAGTCCATAGAAATGGTTTGCCTCTTTCAAAAATATCGTATTAATTTGAATAATTTCATGACATTTGTATGAAATAATGCTGCCAACGTTACTCTATTCCATACAAATGTCATGAAATTATCAAATGAATATAATATTTTTGAAAGTGGCAAACCATTTCTATGGACTAATATAGCCCTTCTTTAATTTTATTGTTGCATTGACGGCACCACCCTGTATAGGTACTCGTAGGAATACCAAAATAGTCGGTCCTTGTAATTGGTAATTTGTAATCTTGCTCTTGCAACTCTGTACAAGAAGAGCCAGTTCTAAATGTCGGCGATTAAAGAATTGCAGCAAATGTGCGAACTAAACTGGATCATTAACGCTTAGAGCATATTATTACGCAACTTATACTAGTTGCCTACTATATATTCACGTGTGACGGTCATAGTGTCGCAGGTGTTAGAGGAAAATGGTCACGAGGAATACAAAATGCATTAAATAGTAGCGATAGGTATATGGAAAATGTATTTTTTATCATCCAGTGTGGTTATTAGTTTACTCGTAGTAGAAACTGAAGTACAAATAAATAATATGACACCTATACAGATATGACATGAGCGTATCTTCTATAAATCAAAAACGATTAATCAGAAATCTATACATCTCAGCTGTAGATTGTCTATATGACTGAACCCTCTTTATTGAATGGTGTATGAAATAATACAATTGACGCTCTATGGTAACTCTTGTCTTGTAAATATTTATTTTATTTGGTCCACTCTTGTTCCTTTTTTAAATCAACGTTCTTCTTAATAACTTATGAGCAGAGTTTATGCAGATGAGGCTATAATTATATTTGATTGTAAGAAAAATCATTTCAAATGTCCGTAATTATGAAAATCGTATTAATAAGCCACTGCAGCATATTAAGGAATGGCAAGGAATAATTTAAAAATAAATATAGAAAAAACTAAATACATAGAGTTCAGTAGCTATAAAAGAGACACTCTAAAGCTTGAAATATTTTTCAGTGGCAAAACTTTCAGTGTCAAAATACTGGCTAATTTAATCAGATGGCTGACACGACGTTCAGTCCTTTGACTTATCTAGTTGTCCTTCAGCCATTTCTTTGCTTGCGTTTAATCAACGGCCTAGGCGATCAATTAAATTGCCAATATAACCAGATGGCTGCGACATATGCATAATGAAATGAAGAAATAATACATTTACAATTTTCAAAACTCTAAAGTATAATACACACATTCTTCTTCTTCTAGTGCCTCTCCGATGAACGAAGTTTGGCAGTCAGCTCAGCATATTTTTCTTTGTCCTTCGCAAGATGGATAAGCTCTGCAGCGCTTGATATTCCGGTCCACTCGCGTAGGTTTCTCAACCAAGACTTCTTTCTGCGGCCGACACCACGTTTGCCAATTACTTTGCCCATCATTATAAGTTGCAAGAGGGCGTATCTTTCGTGTCTTATCACATGCCCCAGATACGCAACCTTCCTTACTCTGATGGTATCCCAAAGTTCGCGTTTCATACCTACACACACATTGGACTACATTATTCTTAGTGAATCAATAATAATATATATTTTTAATTACGATGTTGTTAAAATCACAAAAGGGATACTTGTGTCCAATTAACTTATAAAAACATTATCAATAAAATGCAAGCTCTTTTCATTGGTTATTATTAATTTGTAGATAGTGAGCTTGTAAAAACAAACATTATTTTCATCTTTTGGGAAACGGGCCTGGAGATCGTGAGATGTATGCAGTACCCCTTATTATTTTTTTTACTTGAGGAGAAGCTCTACCAGCCGACCCCTCCTCGGGGGAGAAGGATGGATGGAAGGAGAAGGATGTTCCTTATCCGCTTCCTGCTTCCTGAAGACATCATGGGCCGAAGCATTTCGCCATTCTGTCGTCAAGACGATTTGACCGCGCTCCCGTCCCAACCTGAAGTTTCGTTGGGGGGATATACAGAGGGGTAAGGAGAAAGACCTGGAAAAGGGACTCTTCCCCCCCGTGTACAGTACCCCTAGTGTAAGTGTCAATCGAATAGAAGTGAAAACGATCAGCGTCTATTCACCACTCAGATCCAAATAAAAAAGTGGTTTCCAATAATTCACAACAGCAGCGCTGTTGCCGTTTCCATACGATTTGGCAGTTTTCACGACGACGTACGTTTTCGTTTTAATTCTATTGTAACTTACACTGATTCTCTAAACTCCGGCTGACTGCTCTAAATATCTGAGCTGCCGAGGACTTATGATGTCCCTGTGAGTTTTCTCTATCTACTCTATCTGTACCTATATGCTTAACGAATACCTCAAATCTCACAAAGTCGAAATATTTTCTAATTCAACATTGGAACGAGATTTTTTCAAATAACTACGATTTGGTTAACCCTTATTCAAACGCGGCTCGCGTTGTATAGGTTGCGGTGTGTAGGCGCTAACAAAAAAGTTAGATTTGTTCCTGGGTAAATTTGGTTCGTAGATTTCAAAATTACACAGAAAAAAGGGGGGTGATGGGGGGAAGTAGCCCTTTTTTGGTGGGAAGTATATATCCCGACATCTGTTCCTGTCGGTTTCAAAATATTGTAAGTGGGAATTATAGCTCCCGTTGTCCAGTATGACATCAATATTTTACTACACTAGCTAGTTGCCCTTGCTTCACTTGTCACATTTTTTACCGCTGATTGTCGATGAAAGTACTCATCAATATTCAATATCAATATTTGTAAGTTTTACTAAGGGAAGCACTCCGAAATACTTTTTTTCAGACAGACACTTTTTTTTTGTCACCCCCTAATTGGAACCTGTATAGGACCTGTAGAGGTCCAAGGTTAAGGTCATTTGAGGTCAGTGTACCCCCCCCCCCCCCTCCCCCAATTTAAAATACGTTGTAAATAAGTAATAAACTAATAACACACTAGGTTTTATTTAAATTTATTCGACCAACATACACGCGAATTTTATATAGACATTTGTATATTTTTTTTGTAGTGACGAACACTGGGATGATATTTTCCCACTTAGTAGACCCAAATTCAGTCGAGTCTTCCAAGCTAAAAACGAAAGATTCTGGGACTGTTTTACGATTCAGACAACCGCAATATAGTCTACTTTACATAACTAAGACTTAAATCTGCTTAGCTAATTTTTTTTCGGCATTATCCCACATACAATAAAAAACAGACTGTTTTTGTCCTAAAAATCTGGTCACATAAGTTTGAAGTGTTTTTACAATGACAAGTGACACTTCATTGACAAGTGTTGACATTCAACCTTTTTGAAAAAATGTTCATAGTGAGTTTAGAAATATTAAATTGCATTGTGGTGTTGGCATATAAAAATAAAATAAGATTTTCTTAAATCTGGAAGGTGGGAACTATAGCTCCCAGCGATTTAATAAGGGTTAAAGTACCAAATAGTACCAATTACACTTATTATCCTATTTCCTATTTTCTAACTAGGCAATAGAAAGATGTCATCGCAGTTGAAACAGTTAGAATCTTACTTAGTGAGTTAGTAGGACGGCCACGATCGTTCTGCTTCAAAAGGCGATATTACAAGATTAAAAGTTTAATCGAAATTATCATAAAAATGAGACAAAAATTTAATTAATATTAAAATATGAAAGTAACAGTCTGTCTGTAACGTTTTAGATGAAATTTGGCATAAATATAGATTTCATCGTGAGAAAGTACATAGGCTACATTAATTATTTTTTATTTATTTATTATTTATTTGCGTAAGGAAATTCGGTATCAACGATACGTGACCCGAAGCGATTCTACATTAAGAACCACGTGTTCTCTCCGATTTAGCATCCATCTTATATGCAATCTAATCGCTGTCTATTTTTCTACTTAGATTTCAAGCAGATTCTAGTTACGAAATAGGATAATGCAATATGTGCTTTAGTAGGGCATTGCTTTAAATATTATTAATTTTATTTTGAAAATTATATAAATATTCCTAATTTTTGATTTTAACATTATTATAAATGTTTGGAAAATTACTTAGTAATTAAAATATAATAAAGAATATTTCGACATTGTAGGGTGGACGTTAGCTCATAAACGCAAATACAGATAGACTAGAAGAATTTCACAGGGATATCCCAAGTCCTGGGTGGCTCAGTGGTCAGAGCAGTCGCCCGGATTGCGAAAGGTCGCGGGTTCGATTCCTGCCTCAGGACGTGAAATTTTTCTAGTTTTATTATATTTTAATTACTAAGTAATTTTTCAAACATTTATAATAATGTTAAAATCAAAAATTAAGAATATTTGAAAGAACTGCCCTTATTATATTTTAATTACTAATTATATAAATGTTCGAAAATATTAGAAAAGTTTAGAAAGTAGAAAAAAGAAATAAAAAAAAAATCATGTCCTCAGGCGAACCCGCAAACTAAACCCGCGACCTTTCACAATCCGGGTATCTGCTCTAACAACAATATTTTTCATCTTTTCTAATAATAAAAAATATATTCAAACATGTATTGTAAAAAATAAAATTAAAATCACCATGGGGTTCTTCAAAAAAGGCGTGAAAAGGTTTTTACAGGGTCATGAACGCGCAAGTGATACCCCTGGTGTTGCAAGCGTCCATAGCCTACGGTAACCGCTTACCATCAGATGGGCCGTATGCTTGATTGCCACCTTAGTGATATAAAAAAAAACAATTTATGTTTACCTCAATTAAAATTGTCGATAGCTAGGTACGTATAAACCTATGTAATAAATGTATGTAACATTTTGCTAAAGATTACTGGATTCGGTAGAGACATATTTAACATACTTGTCTGATATGAATATATATTGCAAGTAAGTACGTAGTAGTAGGTACAGTAATAGCAGATCGCTTAAACTGCTCTCATATATTAGTTCGAGGTAAATGGTGCTTCATTGCAATATACTTGAATGCGCAGAATTACTGTCTGCCGTTAATCAAACATCCGCATATTAGTTTTTCTTTGATACGTATTCTAGTCTCAGCTAACCGTGAATATCACATAATTGACCTCCTGAAAACAAGTTGTTTTGTAGATGAACCGGAGAATTGGCGTGACCGCGACACTTCGTAGGCCCGGCGCGGTTGCACAAGTAGTCACTTTGTCTGTGGCATTGTCCAGCCGTCCCATCGGCCAGGCTCGTACGTGCGTACTTGAATATATTTAAATTTGGAGATGCGGCCGGGATGAGGCAAGCGTAGGCTCGAACGACTATAAATGGCGTTAGTAGCCAACGGGGTGCACAGTTTACAGCTCCCAGCAACCCCGACCACACCTCACCTCTAACAACGAATCGAAATGGCTTTCAAGGTATCTACTGACTCTGGATTGTTTTTGTGAAGTGTTGAAAAGTGACAGTGAAAAAAGTGATGTAGAAAGTGATACAAATTATTAGGTTACCTATTGGACACTAATTATTTCTTCACTTGTGTTATACATCTATTTGGATATTTAATCATAAGAGCTGCAATTAAAAATGTAGGTAATCGTTTTTATTTGTGATTATAGTTGGTGGTCTTCTCCTGCCTTCTTGCCGTGGCATACGGCAGCGTCGCGCCAGCGGCCATTGCAGCAGCACCAGTTGCCTACACTGCCTCCGCGCCTGTGGTGGCGGCTAGGCTCGAGGAGTTCGATCCCTTACCTCAGTACAGATTCGGCTACGACGTAGCTGATTCCCTCACCGGTGACTACAAGAGCCAAACCGAGCAGCGCGATGGAGATGTGGTTCAAGGTTCTTACTCGCTTGTTGATCCTGATGGCACCCGCCGTATCGTGGACTACGCTGCCGATCCCATCAACGGTTTCAACGCTGTAGTGCGCAAAGAGCCATTGGTTGCCGCTGCACCCGCCGTCATCGCCCAGCCCGCTGTTGTGCCAGCCCGCTTCGCTGCCGCTCCTGCTCCGGTAGCAGTCGCAGCAAAATTTACTCAACCCGCTGTCTATGCCGCCAATTACGCCGTCGCCCCTGCTGCCCCCGTAGTCGCTGCTCGTTACGCTGCTGCTCCCTTTGTTGCCCGCTACGCTGCTGCACCTGTAGCTGCGGCTCCCATCGCTGCCCGTTACGCTGCTGCTCCAGTGGCAGCGCGCTACGCAGCAGCCCCACTAGTTGCCGCACGTTACGCTGCCGCTCCTGTAGTCGCTGCCCGCTACGCTGCCCCTGTTCCCGCATACAGTGCCGCTTACACGGCTCCAGTAGCGGCAACCTACGCGGCACCCGTTCCCGCCGCATACACGTCGGCATACAGCGCGCCCCTAGCGGCCGCGTACACGTCGGCTTACAGCGCGCCCCTAGCGGCCGCGTACACGTCGGCATACAGCGCGCCCGTAGCGGCCGCCTACGCGGCGCCCGTACCTGCCACATACACCGCGGCGTACACCGCTCCATTGGCCTCTGCCCCCGCTAGACTCGCACTCGCTCCCGCAGTGGCGCCCGCGGCTGTCCGCGCTGCGCCCGCTAAGATAGTGGAACCCATAGCTGCTGGTTACCGCTACCCCTAAGAATAAAACTCAAACAACTTGGTGGCTCAAAGACTTGTATATAGATAAGATCGTTTTTTATGAAATAAATCCAATTTTTAATACTGTAATGTGAATTTCAGTTTTCAATCCTATTTTCTACCAAACACTGAAAAAAATCCCATCCCAGGTCATAAACCTAATTAACGACCGGCTGGTCAGTCAGGGGTCCTGGGTTCGAATCCCGGTAGGGCTGATGTTTGTATGATGAGAATGCATTTGTTCACAAGTCATAGATATTTGTGTTGGCATGTTTATTTAATAAATTTCTAATTTATAACATGATTATTATTAATATTTGTCCGTTATTTAGGACTTGTATAAAAAATCCGATTCGGGCATCTATTCAACGATTAGATGCCACTTCACGATTTTTGTCGCCCACTTGGTATTTTTTAGTTGCTATTATTAACGTTATCTAGTATACAAGCTTACTTTGGGCTGATAACAGGTGTAAGTGTATTATTACTGAAAGGTATGTTATATAGGTTTTTCACATTGCTTGGCCGTGAATAAAAAAAAACTAACAACCACTACCCGGACCACCTGAATCGCAGTCACCCGGATTGTGAAAGGTCGCAGGTTCGATTTCCGCCCCTGGTCGTGAAATGTTCTAGTTTAGATATTTTTCTAATTGATTTTTTATAATCAGCTTTTATTACCCAAAGAATAAATAACCTGGACAAGATTAAACTTCAAAATTATTCGCAGGATAAATATTATCGGAAGATTGAAAAACCGGGTTCAATAAATTTCAAGTATTTTTTACTTACTAACATCATTGTCACGTTGTTTGCGTTACGAAATAAGATTGTTTTTCTTTGAAAAATATAAAGATATAAGTATAACTTAAATCCGAATTTATAAACAAGTAAAAGTGTTTACTAAAGCAAAAGTAATGACTAAAGTTTCAATTTTTTATCTATAGTTTATTATTCTTAATTTTTTGATTTTAACATTATTATAAATGTTTGAAAAATTACTTAGTAATTAAAATAGAATAAAACTAGAAAAATTTCACGTCCTGAGGCAGGAATCGAACCCGCGACCTTTCGCAATCCGGGCGACTGCTCTGACCACTGAGCCACCCAGGACTTGGGATACCCCTGTGAAATTCTTCTAGTCTATCTGTATTTGCGTTTATGAGCTAACGTCCACCCTACAATGTCGAAATCGCCAATCAATTCGTCAATTGTCGATTTGTCGCGGGTTCGATTCCTGCCTCAGGACGTGAAATTTTTTCTAGTTTTATTCTATTTTAATTACTATAGTTTATTACTTAAGAATTGTCAAAAGTTAGAATTTTGAGCCAAGTAATAGTCACCATTTCTTTACTTGAACAATCACTTACAATAATAATGCGTGTGGGTGGATTTCATTAGATTTGATCAAGGAGGTTTTTAGGAAATGTGGAAACTTTGAACAGAATTGAAACTATTTTATAATGTTGTAGATGATATAAATAACATTACATCCATCTAATTGCTTTATTAGATTGAAGTTGCTAAGCCTAGAAATTACCTATTTTCTTTTAGTGTGATTGCTGAGGAAAGAAACGTACTCTCCTAAAGAATAACATTTTCTCATGAAGACTTCTTACCTGAAATAAAAAATGACTTAGATAAGACATTACCTACTTAGCAACAAGTAAATACTTCTTTATAAATACAGTGTTAGACGTATACTGGAAGATACCCAAATAGCCGATTTGTAATACATATATCACTAATCTGTGAGTCGATTTGCTATCGACATTCACGCCAAAATTTCCTCACTCGTCAAACACCTAGCTTCTCGCAATCAACTTCTTCAGTCACACTAAACGTTCTTTTCAACAAAGAATGTGACAAGTTTAAAAAAAAAAGACACTTGTCACATTCTTCTGTCTTTCAGCCTCCGCAGCAGCTCCGTACTCTGCAGGTGTCAACACCTCAGCAGCGTTCAGTAGGTCACTAGCACTTTTAGACTGAATTAGGTAAATCAACTCGTCGTCGTTTTGTTTTGGGACTTGATTCAGTGAATTCTTTGATTGGTGGTCTGCCAAGACTTGGTGAAGATTTTATAGAAGTGGAAGGCACTGATGCTGGTGGGTTTTGAGGATGTATATCCACACTTTAGCCAATTCAAATTCTTCTCCGGGAATCGCTCTTGAGACCTTCCACATTTAGTCTACTTTTCTGCATTTTTTTAACCTACAAGATAACTATACTTTTATCTCCCTCGGATAATGATTAATAGATAGCTCTACTGATTTCCAGCCATTCTTCAAAGAAATCTTTTTCGATATGGTGAAAGCATGATCATAATAATAAATAATGTAAATACTTGTGTAAAAATGTTGCAATGATAGTTTTGAAAAGAAAATACGTTGGTATTAAAATAGACGTTATGTACAAAAAAATAACAATATCGAGGTGAAAACATATTAATTTTCTACTCACAAAGTCAGAAAACTTTTAAATTAACGAAGAACTGAAAGTTGACGTTATATTAAATATTGCTGTAAAGTTTTACAAAAGAAAACAATACATATAGTTACCATAAACAGTTTTTAATTGTTCATTTTCTTTTTATTTGCTTTGTAACGTGGTACAAAACAAGATTTGTAATAATCTGCAATACGGGCTGTATTGCAGATTTTTTTCTTAAAACCATTTTTCTTTTACGTAAGAGTTTCATTTTACCTATTTCCTGTCCTACGCATTACATATCATATCACTTATGTATGATAAATCCTAAATTAATTAATTAATTAAAATTAAATTTTACGAACAAATATGTTTTTTAATTTGTAAATGTTTTAATTTGTATATAATTAAATAATTCGACTATTTACATCGAGAGACGCAAAACCTACATGATATAAAAAAAAACATATGAATAAAAAACACCAACTAAATCTTGTGAAACAGGAAGTGTACCAATAAGGCTGGTCACATTACCTCGCGAAGCTTAATCTTTGTACAAAATATATACCAGCATTATTGTCTATTACTTAAAGTTTCATATAGATGATCTGCAATGTTCCTAAACAGTCGGTGTGCTCAAAGGTCCCAAAGTCTCAACCCCAAACGGATCAAATAC
Organism: Nymphula nitidulata; assembly: GCA_947347705.1. NCBI lineage: Eukaryota > Metazoa > Arthropoda > Insecta > Lepidoptera > Crambidae > Nymphula > Nymphula nitidulata. The sequence continues at coordinate 9,665,940 of OX374637.1, read as the reverse complement.
GAAACCCCTAGATAAACCAGCATAATTGCTCCGTTTGAGGGATTCAGCAGAGAAGCAGCAGCCGATCCTGGTGTCTATGTGGTGCCTGAAAAGCGTGTAAAGTGTCGACACAAGTAGCATCCCACACCAAAACTTACCCATATATTTTTTCTGTATCTACTTCGTGGACAGGTATCGTATAGATTTAAGTATTTTTTATATATATCCTTAATCGCACACATTAAACACATAAAATTAAACATTATGAAAACACATGTACAAGGGTTAGCTTACCTCTAAAAGAGATCTCTTCCAGCCAACCCTAGCCTGAGTAAAATATTACGTACAAGTAGGGATAATGTGTACGAAAAAAATGAGAATATAAAAAACATATACATTTAATACATACCACAACAAATGGTCAGAATCAGGCAAACGTACCACGTGATGGTATCCCGCCACCGTAGCTAACACTGTCGCGGGTAGAAAACCTTCATGTTTTCGTTTATGTTATAATTATAAGTTTTTGGGTTTTTTACTGACGTTGTCACGCACACTCTCTTTTTTTGATGTCGTAAATTATCGTAATATATTTACAAATATTCACAAATCTAACCTGACAGGAACCCTGATGGGACGCCCAGAACGAGTGACCTGAGATTCCATCATGGCTTCTGGTGGCTTGGATAGTCCAGGACCCACATCCGAAACCACAGCCGTATCCTGTTCCTTTGGGATTGAGACCTCTAGTGGGAACAACCTCTGCAGTGGCCTAACTATCTCCCCAGTAGCTGTTCTGATTCTAGCAACCCGACACAGCCCATCAACCCCTTTATAAATGCTTAAAATTAACCCTAAAGGCCAATTAACCCTTTTCAAACCGTCTGACCCGATCAAAACAATATCCCCAATATTTATAGGATGAGACCTATTTCCGCACCTCTTTTCTACTAAAGCTGATAAGTACTCATTACGAAAACGAATTTTCAGATCATTGATCAGCTTCTGAATATAGCGCCAACGGACAGTTAAATTCTGCGAATCTAAAACACCTAAACTATCACTATCATTTCCTAACCTATTACCTAAAAACATGGACGGAGTGAGTGGTTTCAAATTTTCTGTGCTGTCAGTGACATACGTAATCGGACGGGCGTTGATCACGGCCTCTACTTCACACAAGGCAGTGTACATCTCTATTTGGTTTAAGCTCGCTTTGCCCAACATACGTCGTAAAATGCTCTTCATCAATCCGACCATACGCTCCCAAAACCCTCCCCACCATGGCGCTTGCGGTGGTATAAAGCGCCATTCTATTTTATTCACACTAGTTTTAGCTGCTGCATCCTCCCAATCAACTGAATCCAAAACATTTTTAGTCCCTCGGAAATTTGTTCCATTGTCACTGTACATTACTTTCACATTACCTCTTCTCGCAACAAATCTCTTCAAAGCCAATAGAAAATCTTCAGTGGACAGTGACAACGTAATCTCTAGATGCACAGCTCTGTATGTGGCACAAGTGAATAATACCACCCAACATTTTTCACCTGATCGAAAGTGTAACGGTCCAGCAAGATCAACACCGCTTATCTCGAAAGCATTACCACATGTGATTCTACCCAGTGGGAGGGGAGGAGGAGTTACACCACACGGCTTCGCGCTATGACGTCGACAAATCACGCATTCTCGCACAGTCTTCTTAGCTAATCTCCTAATCCCTATAATCCAATAACTCTCCCGAAGATTATTGATGAGAGTTTGAGAGCCTGCATGATGGTCTGCTAGATGCCTTTGGACTACAAGTCTCTCCACTATTACATTCCTATTTGGTAACAAAATAGGATACTTGAAGTTTTCCGACTCTTCTGCCAAAATCAACCTAGTCTTAATACATAACAAGCCATCTTTATTATACAGTGTTCCTATACTTACTTTACCTAGAACATCTTGGTTCTCCTTTTGAATCAGTTCCAGTATTATCTTCTCTGCATCTTCATACTCTTTACCAGATAAATCCTTTTCACCTCTCTTTGAATGTTTCCCTGCACAATTCTTGAAAAACCTCAAACACCACGCAACTGTTCTTACTATCTTCGTATACTTCCCGAAATAAAGTAAACGGTCCGAAAATTTCTCATTAAGCTGAACACTCAGTGTATTTCTCTTCACTTCCTTATTTACCTCATCTTCATTCGGTGTAGGATCTGAGTTTGGCCACTCTGAAGGTGGGCCATGCAGCCAAGCCGGACCCTCCCACCATTTCGCTTTCAGCAGTTGCAAGGCGTTGCACCCACGCGATGGCAGATCAGCAGGATTTATTTCGCCTGGCACGTGCTGCCAATCTTCTACATTAGTCCTTCGACCTATTTCTGTCACTCTATTATGAACAAATACATTAAGGCTAACTTTCCTTCTAATCCATGCTAACACTATGCTAGAATCTGTCCAGTAACACTCTCTAAAAGTCAGTTTCAAGTTCAACCCTTTTTTAATCTCACTAGCCAATCTTGTTCCCAATAACGCTGCTATTAATTCCAGTCTCGGCATAGTTATTGACTTTGTCGGTGTTACCCTCGACTTCGCCATTAGTAATCGTACCGACACAATACCTTCAAATTGTGATCGTAAAAATACGCAAGCTGAATAAGCAGACTGACTCGCGTCGCTGAAAATGTGTAGAGTATTATCACTTAATTCTGTATTGGTATGACTAATGCGCCGAGGCAATCTGCAGTCTTTAAGGTAACTTAGATACTTGAGCCAGTTGCATACTCGCTCTGATAACTCCTTAGGCAACGCTGAATCCCAACCCACATTTTTAATCCAACATTCCTGCATAAGAAGTCTCGGAATTAATGTAACAGGGCACACTAGTCCCAACGGGTCAAAAATACTCTGTGTAACCGATAATAGTTTTCTTTTCGTAACTTCACCGACTTCATTTATAGTAAGAGGTACATTGCAAAACAATTCATCTTTTAGAGGATCCCATGTCATTCCTAGAACTGAAATACAACTATTTTCGCTATCAGTAATAATCGGACCTGTTACCCAACATCTTAGTTCGAATTTTCCCTCATTCATCACTCTTTTGGCTTCTTCTATAAAGTGTCTCATCTCTTCCTCACTATTTACACTCACGACACAATTGTCGACATAAAATGCATCTCTCAATTTCGTTGCTACTATATTGTCATATTTATTCAGGTGGTGTAATATCGTTGCTGACAGCAAAAAGGGACTAGTTGTCACTCCAAAAACTACGCGGCAATGTCGATAAGTTTTTAAGCCATTCCCGACATTGTTGAAATCCCGCCACCAAAGAAACTTTAAAAACTCACGGTCATCTGGACTTATCGATATTTGTAGGAATGCCTTTTTTATGTCAGCTGTAATGCCAATTCGCCCCAATCTAAAATTAATAAGCAACTTAGGGATAAGCTCGATAAAATTGGCACCTTTCTCTAGGCAATCATTTAGAGACAAGTAATTTTTCTCAGACGCAGATGCATCAAACACTGGTCTAATTTTCGTGGTCAAACTTGACTCTTTCACAACCGCATGATGTGGCATGTAGTGGCCTTTTCCTGCATCGTCACCATGAACCTCCTCAATAATACCACTATCTAACCACTCCTGAAAAACTATATTATAGTCTTCTAAAATTTTTAGCTTAATCAACTTCTGAGTAGTTGACCTAAGTCTTTTCTCTGCTATTTTATAATTTGTAGGGAGATTATCAAATACATTTCTCCTTGGCAACATAACTTCATAGCGCCCCTCATTATTTACTATTATAGTACGCTCGAAAAAATTTACTACCTCCTCTTCAACACTATTTTTTGCTTTAACCTCTGTGTCATCCCTAATCCCCAAAGTCTCTAACTTCCAGAGGTCATCAATATCAAAGGAACACGACAAAGTACTTACCGACGCCTCGTTAGCGCAATACACACCGACCGCAGGGCCCTGGACTGTCCAACCCAGTCCAGTCTTCATAGCTAGCAAACTGTCTGTCACTCGAACTGATTGTCCCGTCAGAATGGTACCTAAAACATCAGAACCAATTAACAAGCTAATCTCTTCCACATTATTTACACAATCAGTTATTTTTATACCTTTTTGCTGCAATTTATGTAACAACTCTCCCTGTCTTACTTTCGGCAAATAACCGCAAATGCTCTCTTGCTCCATCATATCAATAGTAATTCCGTAGCTTCCGTCTAAATTAGCGAGATTCACTTCATACACCTTATGAACATGTTTTTTTGTGACTACTCCGCCAAATAGTGTATGACTCATCTCCTGCTGTCGCATCGGTATCAGCTTCAGCTTTTCCGCTACGCTCCTCTTAATAAACGACCGCTGAGCACCTGAGTCTAGTAAAGCTCGTACGGTCAAAGTATCATTTCCGTGTACTATATTTACCATCAACGTTTGTAGAAGTACAGTATCTGCTTTAGAAAATGCCGTCTGATTCAACACCGTTCGATCATCATTTATATTGTCAACTGACTTTTCTTTTATTACTGCACACTTGACTAAGCTTTCGCACATAACAGGATAATGTCTTCTTTGACAAGCAATGCATTTAACGTGCTTTCTACATTTGCTTGCCATATGCCCAATCTTTAAACACACATAACAAGCGTTTTTTCGCTTCAAAAAATTTCGTCGTTCTTCCAAAGTCATTTTAATGGCAAGCGCACATTCGGAGCTTGTGTGCGAAGTTTTGTCGCACCATATGCATGTTTGTGTTTTCTCAGCTTGACGGTCAACCGTCGTGAGATTCTTTACACCTCTGTCGTTCTTGCTTGTTGCTGTGAAACAAGATGCTGACGGACCCGCATAATAATCTTTGGTGAACTTGCTCAAAAGCCAAAAGAGTGATGAATGAGGGAAAATTCGAACTAAGATGTTGGGTAACAGGTCCGATTATTACTGATAGCGAAAATAGTTGTATTTCAGTTCTAGGAATGACATGGGATCCTCTAAAAGATGAATTGTTTTGCAATGTACCTCTTACTATAAATGAAGTCGGTGAAGTTACGAAAAGAAAACTATTATCGGTTACACAGAGTATTTTTGACCCGTTGGGACTAGTGTGCCCTGTTACATTAATTCCGAGACTTCTTATGCAGGAATGTTGGATTAAAAATGTGGGTTGGGATTCAGCGTTGCCTAAGGAGTTATCAGAGCGAGTATGCAACTGGCTCAAGTATCTAAGTTACCTTAAAGACTGCAGATTGCCTCGGCGTATTAGTCATACCAATACAGAATTAAGTGATAATATTCTACACATTTTCAGCGACGCGAGTCAGTCTGCTTATTCAGCTTGCGTATTTTTACGATCACAATTTGAAGGTGTTGTGTCGGTACGATTACTAATGGCGAAGTCGAGGGTAACACCGACAAAGTCAATAACTATGCCGAGACTGGAATTAATAGCAGCGTTTTTGGGTTTTTTTACTGACGTTGTCACGCACACTCTCTTTTTTTGATGTCGTAAATTATCGTAATGTTTTTCTAAGTTGATTTTGCTAGCAATAAATTCATCTCTAATACGCAAAGGTTTTCTTAATCGTATTTAGGGCAAGGCGCCACGCCAGTCAGCTAGGTAACTATCCATCTCAGAACCTTAAGGGAACCTCTTCCCACATATGGCGACCGTGACTGAAGAACAGACCATGGATAGATTGCAGATAGAACGTACGTTAGCACGGAGACGATTTTCAATTTGTGCCAGTAAGTTGGAAGAATATTTACTCAAGAAGGAGACGTCTCATATTTATGCGGAGTTCAAAAAGTTGAATAAATATTATGATAATTTAGTAGTTGTTCAGAACAAATATTTCAATATATGGTTGGAGAGTGAAAGTCGCGATGAGAAAGTAGTAGAAAAGGAAAGCGATATGGCGGACGAGTATGAGTCAAGATGGTGCTACTTAGAACAGAGAGTAAAAGAAGCTAAAGAGACCTTAGAGAATTCAGTAAGTGGATCTAAAAATACTATTAAAGAAGCTAGCAGCGTCACTGGCTATGGTGAGTCACCACATATGTCTCGTCACTTGCGCTTACCAAAGTTAGAACTTCCGAAATTTAATGGCGAAATTAGTAAATGGCTTACATTTTGGGCACAGTTCAAAAAGATAGATACAGATGAAAAGATTGATAGTGAAGATAAATTTCAATATCTGATTCAGAACAGCTACTGGGGAGATAGTTAGGCCACTGCAGAGGTTGTTCCCACTAGAGGTCTCAATCCCAAAGGAACAGGACACGGCTGTGGGTTCGGATGTGGGTCCTGGACTATCCAAACCACCAGAAGCCATGATGGAATCACAGGTCACTCGTTTTGGGCGTCCCATCAGGATTCCTGTCAGGTTAGATTTGTGAATATTTGTAAATATGTTTGAGTTTATTGCAGATTTAGTCTGGTTAAGTGTCCATATCTGCAACGCCGGGAGTATGTCGCGGGTAGAAAACCTTCATGTTTTCGTTTATGTTATAATTATAAGTTTTTGGGTTTTTTTACTGACGTTGTCACGCACACTCTCTTTTTTTGATGTCGTAAATTATCGTAATGTTTTTCTAAGTTGATTTTGCTAGCAATAAATTCATCTCTAATACGCAAAGGTTTTCTTAATCGTATTTAGGGCAAGGCGCCACGCCAGTCAGCTAGGTAACTATCCATCTCAGAACCTTAAGGGAACCTCTTCCCACATATGTCAATGTGTCAAACGGTACATATGTCAATGTGGGAAGAGGTTCCCTTAAGGTTCTGAGATGGATAGTTACCTAGCTGACTGGCGTGGCGCCTTGCCCTAAATACGATTAAGAAAACCTTTGCGTATTAGAGATGAATTTATTGCTAGCAAAATCAACTTAGAAAAACATTACGATAATTTACGACATCAAAAAAAGAGAGTGTGAGTGACAACGTCAGTAAAAAACCCAAAAACTTATAATTATAACATAAACTAAAACATGAAGGTTTTCTACCCGCGACATACTCCCGGCGTTGCAGATATGGACACTTAACCAGACTAAATTTGCAATAAACTCAAACATATTTACAAATATTCACAAATCTAACCTGACAGGAACCCTGATGGGACGCCCAGAACGAGTGACCTGAGATTCCATCATGGCTTCTGGTGGCTTGGATAGTCCAGGACCCACATCCGAAACCACAGCCGTATCCTGTTCCTTTGGGATTGAGACCTCTAGTGGGAACAACCTCTGCAGTGGCCTAACTATCTCCCCAGTAGCTGTTCTGATTCTAGCGACCCGACACAGCCCATCAACCCCTTTATAAATGCTTAAAATTAACCCTAAAGGCCAATTAACCCTTTTCAAACCGTCTGACCCGATCAAAACAATATCCCCAATATTTATAGGATGAGACCTATTTCCGCACCTCTTTTCTACTAAAGCTGATAAGTACTCATTACGAAAACGAATTTTCAGATCATTGATCAGCTTCTGAATATAGCGCCAACGGACAGTTAAATTCTGCGAATCTAAAACACCTAAACTATCACTATCATTTCCTAACCTATTACCTAAAAACATGGACGGAGTGAGTGGTTTCAAATTTTCTGTGCTGTCAGTGACATACGTAATCGGACGGGCGTTGATCACGGCCTCTACTTCACACAAGGCAGTGTACATCTCTATTTGGTTTAAGCTCGCTTTGCCCAACATACGTCGTAAAATGCTCTTCATCAATCCGACCATACGCTCCCAAAACCCTCCCCACCATGGCGCTTGCGGTGGTATAAAGCGCCATTCTATTTTATTCACACTAGTTTTAGCTGCTGCATCGTCCCAATCAACTGAATCCAAAACATTTTTAGTCCCTCGGAAATTTGTTCCATTGTCACTGTACATTACTTTCACATTACCTCTTCTCGCAACAAATCTCTTCAAAGCCAATAGAAAATCTTCAGTGGACAGTGACAACGTAATCTCTAGATGCACAGCTCTGTATGTGGCACAAGTGAATAATACCACCCAACATTTTTCACCTGATCGAAAGTGTAACGGTCCAGCAAGATCAACACCGCTTATCTCGAAAGCATTACCACATGTGATTCTACCCAGTGGGAGGGGAGGAGGAGTTACACCACACGGCTTCGCGCTATGACGTCGACAAATCACGCATTCTCGCACGAGTGATTGTCCCGTCAGAATGGTACCTAAAACATCAGAACCAATTAACAAGCTAATCTCTTCCACATTATTTACACAATCAGTTATTTTTATACCTTTTTGCTGCAATTTATGTAACAACTCTCCCTGTCTTACTTTCGGCAAATAACCGCAAATGCTCTCTTGCTCCATCATATCAATAGTAATTCCGTAGCTTCCGTCTAAATTAGCGAGATTCACTTCATACACCTTATGAACATGTTTTTTTGTGACTACTCCGCCAAATAGTGTATGACTCATCTCCTGCTGTCGCATCGGTATCAGCTTCAGCTTTTCCGCTACGCTCCTCTTAATAAACGACCGCTGAGCACCTGAGTCTAGTAAAGCTCGTACGGTCAAAGTATCATTTCCGTGTACTATATTTACCATCAACGTTTGTAGAAGTACAGTATCTGCTTTAGAAAATGCCGTCTGATTCAACACCGTTCGATCATCATTTATATTGTCAACTGACTTTTCTTTTATTACTGCACACTTGACTAAGCTTTCGCACATAACAGGATAATGTCTTCTTTGACAAGCAATGCATTTAACGTGCTTTCTACATTTGCTTGCCATATGCCCAATCTTTAAACACACATAACAAGCGTTTTTTCGCTTCAAAAAATTTCGTCGTTCTTCCAAAGTCATTTTAATGGCAAGCGCACATTCGGAGCTTGTGTGCGAAGTTTTGTCGCACCATATGCATGTTTGTGTTTTCTCAGCTTGACGGTCAACCGTCGTGAGATTCTTTACACCTCTGTCGTTCTTGCTTGTTGCTGTGAAACAAGATGCTGACGGACCCGCATAATAATCTTTGGTGAACTTGCTCCTCGCTAACTGTATCCGTTCCTCAGACTCTACTTCCCTCTTTATGAAGTTCAATAGTTTCGACAGTTGGCTACCCCTTTCCGTCTGCATGTGAGATCGGCTCCAAGCACGCAACGTTTCAACTGGCAACGCCGATTCCACCATGGGATATAAAAAGGATGCATATTTGTCTTGTGTTACGCCTAGGGACTCCAAAGCTAATATCTGTGTCATAATTCTATCGTACAACGGACCTATCGCAGTACTTGTTGCTCCTTTAGCTTGGGCCAGTGTCAACTGAAGCAGCTCCCGAACATAGTGTTCAATTATAATATCATCGCGTGCAAATCTTTGTTTCAGTTGTTCTAACACTTTCGGATAATTTTCTGCTGTTGGAGGAAAGCTCTCAACTAGCTCTCTAGCACTAGTACCTATCTCCATGCTCTGAATCAGATATTGAAATTTATCTTCACTATCAATCTTTTCATCTGTATCTATCTTTTTGAACTGTGCCCAAAATGTAAGCCATTTACTAATTTCGCCATTAAATTTCGGAAGTTCTAACTTTGGTAAGCGCAAGTGACGAGACATATGTGGTGACTCACCATAGCCAGTGACGCTGCTAGCTTCTTTAATAGTATTTTTAGATCCACTTACTGAATTCTCTAAGGTCTCTTTAGCTTCTTTTACTCTCTGTTCTAAGTAGCACCATCTTGACTCATACTCGTCCGCCATATCGCTTTCTTTTTCTACTACTTTCTCATCGCGACTTTCACTCTCCAACCATATATTGAAATATTTGTTCTGAACAACTACTAAATTATCATAATATTTATTCAACTTTTTGAACTCCGCATAAATATGAGACGTCTCCTTCTTTTGTAAATATTCTTCCAACTTACTGGCACAAATTGAAAATCGTCTCCGTGCTAACGTACGTTCTATCTGCAATCTATCCATGGTCTGTTCTTCAGTCACGGTCGCCATATGTGGGAAGAGATTAGCTTGTTAATTGGTTCTGATGTTTTAGGTACCATTCTGACGGGACAATCAGTTCGAGTGACAGACAGTTTGCTAGCTATGAAGACTGGACTGGGTTGGACAGTCCAGGGCCCTGCGGTCGGTGTGTATTGCGCTAACGAGGCGTCGGTAAGTACTTTGTCGTGTTCCTTTGATATTGATGACCTCTGGAAGTTAGAGACTTTGGGGATTAGGGATGACACAGAGGTTAAAGCAAAAAATAGTGTTGAAGAGGAGGTAGTAAATTTTTTCGAGCGTACTATAATAGTAAATAATGAGGGGCGCTATGAAGTTATGTTGCCAAGGAGAAATGTATTTGATAATCTCCCTACAAATTATAAAATAGCAGAGAAAAGACTTAGGTCAACTACTCAGAAGTTGATTAAGCTAAAAATTTTAGAAGACTATAATATAGTTTTTCAGGAGTGGTTAGATAGTGGTATTATTGAGGAGGTTCATGGTGACGATGCAGGAAAAGGCCACTACATGCCACATCATGCGGTTGTGAAAGAGTCAAGTTTGACTACGAAAATTAGACCAGTGTTTGATGCATCTGCGTCTGAGAAAAAGTACTTGTCTCTAAATGATTGCCTAGAGAAAGGTGCCAATTTTATCGAGCTTATCCCTAAGTTGCTTATTAATTTTAGATTGGGGCGAATTGGCATTACAGCTGACATAAAAAAGGCATTCCTACAAATATCGATAAGTCCAGATGACCGTGAGTTTTTAAAGTTTCTTTGGTGGCGGGATTTCAACAATGTCGGGAATGGCTTAAAAACTTATCGACATTGCCGCGTAGTTTTTGGAGTGACAACTAGTCCCTTTTTGCTGTCAGCAACGATATTACACCACCTGAATAAATATGACAATATAGTAGCAACGAAATTGAGAGATGCATTTTATGTCGACAATTGTGTCGTGAGTGTAAATAGTGAGGAAGAGATGAGACACTTTATAGAAGAAGCCAAAAGAGTGATGAATGAGGGAAAATTCGAACTAAGATGTTGGGTAACAGGTCCGATTATTACTGATAGCGAAAATAGTTGTATTTCAGTTCTAGGAATGACATGGGATCCTCTAAAAGATGAATTGCTTTGCAATGTACCTCTTACTATAAATGAAGTCGGTGAAGTTACGAAGAGAAAACTATTATCGGTTACACAGAGTATTTTTGACCCGTTGGGACTAGTGTGCCCTGTTACATTAATTCCGAGACTTCTTATGCAGGAATGTTGGATTAAAAATGTGGGTTGGGATTCAGCGTTGCCTAAGGAGTTATCAGAGCGAGTATGCAACTGGCTCAAGTATCTAAGTTACCTTAAAGACTGCAGATTGCCTCGGCGCATTAGTCATACCAATACAGAATTAAGTGATAATACTCTACACATTTTCAGCGACGCGAGTCAGTCTGCTTATTCAGCTTGCGTATTTTTACGATCACAATTTGAAGGTATTGTGTCGGTACGATTACTAATGGCGAAGTCGAGGGTAACACCGACAAAGTCAATAACTATGCCGAGACTGGAATTAATAGCAGCGTTATTGGGAACAAGATTGGCTAGTGAGATTAAAAAAGGGTTGAACTTGAAACTGACTTTTAGAGAGTGTTACTGGACAGATTCTAGCATAGTGTTAGCATGGATTAGAAGGAAAGTTAGCCTTAATGTATTTGTTCATAATAGAGTGACAGAAATAGGTCGAAGGACTAATGTAGAAGATTGGCAGCACGTGCCAGGCGAAATAAATCCTGCTGATCTGCCATCGCGTGGGTGCAACGCCTTGCAACTGCTGAAAGCGAAATGGTGGGAGGGTCCGGCTTGGCTGCATGGCCCACCTTCAGAGTGGCCAAACTCAGATCCTACACCGAATGAAGATGAGGTAAATAAGGAAGTGAAGAGAAATACACTGAGTGTTCAGCTTAATGAGAAATTTTCGGACCGTTTACTTTATTTCGGGAAGTATACGAAGATAGTAAGAACAGTTGCGTGGTGTTTGAGGTTTTTCAAGAATTGTGCAGGGAAACATTCAAAGAGAGGTGAAAAGGATTTATCTGGTAAAGAGTATGAAGATGCAGAGAAGATAATACTGGAACTGATTCAAAAGGAGAACCAAGATGTTCTAGGTAAAGTAAGTATAGGAACACTGTATAATAAAGATGGCTTGTTATGTATTAAGACTAGGTTGATTTTGGCAGAAGAGTCGGAAAACTGCAAGTATCCTATTTTGTTACCAAATAGGAATGTAATAGTGGAGAGACTTGTAGTCCAAAGGCATCTAGCAGACCATCATGCAGGCTCTCAAACTCTCATCAATAATCTTCGGGAGAGTTATTGGATTATAGGGATTAGGAGATTAGCTAAGAAGACTGTGCGAGAATGCGTGATTTGTCGACGTCATAGCGCGAAGCCGTGTGGTGTAACTCCTCCTCCCCTCCCACTGGGTAGAATCACATGTGGTAATGCATTCGAGATAAGCGGTGTTGATCTTGCTGGACCGTTACACTTTCGATCAGGTGAAAAATGTTGGGTGGTATTATTCACTTGTGCCACATACAGAGCTGTGCATCTAGAGATTACGTTGTCACTGTCCACTGAAGATTTTCTATTGGCTTTGAAGAGATTTGTTGCGAGAAGAGGTAATGTGAAAGTAATGTACAGTGACAATGGAACAAATTTCCGAGGGACTAAAAATGTTTTGGATTCAGTTGATTGGGACGATGCAGCAGCTAAAACTAGTGTGAATAAAATAGAATGGCGCTTTATACCACCGCAAGCGCCATGGTGGGGAGGGTTTTGGGAGCGTATGGTCGGATTGATGAAGAGCATTTTACGACGTATGTTGGGCAAAGCGAGCTTAAACCAAATAGAGATGTACACTGCCTTGTGTGAAGTAGAGGCCGTGATCAACGCCCGTCCGATTACGTATGTCACTGACAGCACAGAAAATTTGAAACCACTGACTCCGTCCATGTTTTTAGGTAATAGGTTAGGAAATGATAGTGATAGTTTAGGTGTTTTAGATTCGCAGAATTTAACTGTCCGTTGGCGCTATATTCAGAAGCTGATCAATGATCTGAAAATTCGTTTTCGTAATGAGTACTTATCAGCTTGAGTAGAAAAGAGGTGCGGAAATAGGTCTCATCCTATAAATATTGGGGATATTGTTTTGATCGGGTCAGACGGTTTGAAAAGGGTTAATTGGCCTTTAGGGTTAATTTTAAGCATTTATAAAGGGGTTGATGGGCTGTGTCGGGTTGCTAGAATCAGAACAGCTACTGGGGAGATAGTTAGGCCACTGCAGAGGTTGTTCCCACTAGAGGTCTCAATCCCAAAGGAACAGGATACGGCTGTGGTTTCGGATGTGGGTCCTGGACTATCCAAGCCACCAGAAGCCATGATGGAATCTCAGGTCACTCGTTCTGGGCGTCCCATCAGGGTTCCTGTCAGGTTAGATTTGTGAATATTTGTAAATATGTTTGAGTTTATTGCAGATTTAGTCTGGTTAAGTGTCCATATCTGCAACGCCGGGAGTATGTCGCGGGTAGAAAACCTTCATGTTTTCGTTTATGTTATAATTATAAGTTTTTGGGTTTTTTACTGACGTTGTCACTCACACTCTCTTTTTTTGATGTCGTAAATTATCGTAATGTTTTTCTAAGTTGATTTTGCTAGCAATAAATTCATCTCTAATACGCAAAGGTTTTCTTAATCGTATTTAGGGCAAGGCGCCACGCCAGTCAGCTAGGTAACTATCCATCTCAGAACCTTAAGGGAACCTCTTCCCACATATTGCACGCGATGATATTATAATTGAACACTATGTTCGGGAGCTGCTTCAGTTGACACTGGCCCAAGCTAAAGGAGCATCAAGTACTGCGATAGGTCCGTTGTACGATAGAATTATGACACAGATATTAGCTTTGGAGTCCCTAGGCGTAACACAAGACAAATATGCATCCTTTTTATATCCCATGGTGGAATCGGCGTTGCCAGTTGAAACGTTGCGTGCTTGGAGCCGATCTCACATGCAGACGGAAAGGGGTAGCCAACTGTCGAAACTATTGAACTTCATAAAGAGGGAAGTAGAGTCTGAGGAACGGATACAGTTAGCGAGGAGCAAGTTCACCAAAGATTATTATGCGGGTCCGTCAGCATCTTGTTTCACAGCAACAAGCAAGAGCGACAGAGGTGTAAAGAATCTCACGACGGTTGACCGTCAACCTGAGAAAACACAAACATGCATATGGTGCGACAAAACTTCGCACACAAGCTCCGAATGTGCGCTTGCCATTAAAATGACTTTGGAAGAACGACGAAATTTTTTGAAGCGAAAAAACGCTTGTTATGTGTGTTTAAAGATTGGGCATATGGCAAGCAAATGTAGGAAGCACGTTAAATGCATTGCTTGTCAAAGAAGACATTATCCTGTTATGTGCGAAAGCTTAGTCAAGTGTGCAGTAATAAAAGAAAAGTCAGTTGACAATATAAATGATGATCGAACGGTGTTGAATCAGACGGCATTTTCTAAAGCGGATGCTGTACTTCTACAAACGTTGATGGTAAGTATAGTACACGGAAATGATACTTTGACCGTACGAGCTTTACTAGACTCAGGTGCTCAGCGGTCGTTTATTAAGAGGAGCGTAGCGGAAAAGCTGAAGCTGATACCGATGCGACAGCAGGAGATGAGTCATACACTATTTGGCGGAGTAGTCACAAAAAAACATGTTCATAAGGTGTATGAAGTGAATCTCGCTAATTTAGACGGAAGCTACGGAATTACTATTGATATGATGGAGCAAGAGAGCATTTGCGGTTATTTGCCGAAAGTAAGACAGGGAGAGTTGTTACATAAATTGCAGCAAAAAGGTATAAAAATAACTGATTGTGTAAATAATGTGGAAGAGATTAGCTTGTTAATTGGTTCTGATGTTTTAGGTACCATTCTGACGGGACAATCAGTTCGAGTGACAGACAGTTTGCTAGCTATGAAGACTGGACTGGGTTGGACAGTCCAGGGCCCTGCGGTCGGTGTGTATTGCGCTAACGAGGCGTCGGTAAGTACTTTGTCGTGTTCCTTTGATATTGATGACCTCTGGAAGTTAGAGACTTTGGGGATTAGGGATGACACAGAGGTTAAAGCAAAAAATAGTGTTGAAGAGGAGGTAGTAAATTTTTTCGAGCGTACTATAATAGTAAATAATGAGGGGCGCTATGAAGTTATGTTGCCAAGGAGAAATGTATTTGATAATCTCCCTACAAATTATAAAATAGCAGAGAAAAGACTTAGGTCAACTACTCAGAAGTTGATTTAGCTAAAAATTTTAGAAGACTATAATATAGTTTTTCAGGAGTGGTTAGATAGTGGTATTATTGAGGAGGTTCATGGTGACGATGCAGGAAAAGGCCACTACATGCCACATCATGCGGTTGTGAAAGAGTCAAGTTTGACTACGAAAATTAGACCAGTGTTTGATGCATCTGCGTCTGAGAAAAAGTACTTGTCTCTAAATGATTGCCTAGAGAAAGGTGCCAATTTTATCGAGCTTATCCCTAAGTTGCTTATTAATTTTAGATTGGGGCGAATTGGCATTACAGCTGACATAAAAAAGGCATTCCTACAAATATCGATAAGTCCAGATGACCGTGAGTTTTTAAAGTTTCTTTGGTGGCGGGATTTCAACAATGTCGGGAATGGCTTAAAAACTTATCGACATTGCCGCGTAGTTTTTGGAGTGACAACTAGTCCCTTTTTGCTGTCAGCAACGATATTACACCACCTGAATAAATATGACAATATAGTAGCAACGAAATTGAGAGATGCATTTTATGTCGACAATTGTGTCGTGAGTGTAAATAGTGAGGAAGAGATGAGACACTTTATAGAAGAAGCCAAAAGAGTGATGAATGAGGGAAAATTCGAACTAAGATGTTGGGTAACAGGTCCGATTATTACTGATAGCGAAAATAGTTGTATTTCAGTTCTAGGAATGACATGGGATCCTCTAAAAGATGAATTGCTTTGCAATGTACCTCTTACTATAAATGAAGTCGGTGAAGTTACGAAAAGAAAACTATTATCGGTTACACAGAGTATTTTTGACCCGTTGGGACTAGTGTGCCCTGTTACATTAATTCCGAGACTTCTTATGCAGGAATGTTGGATTAAAAATGTGGGTTGGGATTCAGCGTTGCCTAAGGAGTTATCAGAGCGAGTATGCAACTGGCTCAAGTATCTAAGTTACCTTAAAGACTGCAGATTGCCTCGGCGCATTAGTCATACCAATACAGAATTAAGTGATAATACTCTACACATTTTCAGCGACGCGAGTCAGTCTGCTTATTCAGCTTGCGTATTTTTACGATCACAATTTGAAGGTATTGTGTCGGTACGATTACTAATGGCGAAGTCGAGGGTAACACCGACAAAGTCAATAACTATGCCGAGACTGGAATTAATAGCAGCGTTATTGGGAACAAGATTGGCTAGTGAGATTAAAAAAGGGTTGAACTTGAAACTGACTTTTAGAGAGTGTTACTGGACAGATTCTAGCATAGTGTTAGCATGGATTAGAAGGAAAGTTAGCCTTAATGTATTTGTTCATAATAGAGTGACAGAAATAGGTCGAAGGACTAATGTAGAAGATTGGCAGCACGTGCCAGGCGAAATAAATCCTGCTGATCTGCCATCGCGTGGGTGCAACGCCTTGCAACTGCTGAAAGCGAAATGGTGGGAGGGTCCGGCTTGGCTGCATGGCCCACCTTCAGAGTGGCCAAACTCAGATCCTACACCGAATGAAGATGAGGTAAATAAGGAAGTGAAGAGAAATACACTGAGTGTTCAGCTTAATGAGAAATTTTCGGACCGTTTACTTTATTTCGGGAAGTATACGAAGATAGTAAGAACAGTTGCGTGGTGTTTGAGGTTTTTCAAGAATTGTGCAGGGAAACATTCAAAGAGAGGTGAAAAGGATTTATCTGGTAAAGAGTATGAAGATGCAGAGAAGATAATACTGGAACTGATTCAAAAGGAGAACCAAGATGTTCTAGGTAAAGTAAGTATAGGAACACTGTATAATAAAGATGGCTTGTTATGTATTAAGACTAGGTTGATTTTGGCAGAAGAGTCGGAAAACTGCAAGTATCCTATTTTGTTACCAAATAGGAATGTAATAGTGGAGAGACTTGTAGTCCAAAGGCATCTAGTAGACCATCATGCAGGCTCTCAAACTCTCATCAATAATCTTCGGGAGAGTTATTGGATTATAGGGATTAGGAGATTAGCTAAGAAGACTGTGCGAGAATGCGTGATTTGTCGACGTCATAGCGCGAAGCCGTGTGGTGTAACTCCTCCTCCCCTCCCACTGGGTAGAATCACATGTGGTAATGCATTCGAGATAAGCGGTGTTGATCTTGCTGGACCGTTACACTTTCGATCAGGTGAAAAATGTTGGGTGGTATTATTCACTTGTGCCACATACAGAGCTGTGCATCTAGAGATTACGTTGTCACTGTCCACTGAAGATTTTCTATTGGCTTTGAAGAGATTTGTTGCGAGAAGAGGTAATGTGAAAGTAATGTACAGTGACAATGGAACAAATTTCCGAGGGACTAAAAATGTTTTGGATTCAGTTGATTGGGACGATGCAGCAGCTAAAACTAGTGTGAATAAAATAGAATGGCGCTTTATACCACCGCAAGCGCCATGGTGGGGAGGGTTTTGGGAGCGTATGGTCGGATTGATGAAGAGCGTTTTACGACGTATGTTGGGCAAAGCGAGCTTAAACCAAATAGAGATGTACACTGCCTTGTGTGAAGTAGAGGCCGTGATCAACGCCCGTCCGATTACGTATGTCACTGACAGCACAGAAAATTTGAAACCACTGACTCCGTCCATGTTTTTAGGTAATAGGTTAGGAAATGATAGTGATAGTTTAGGTGTTTTAGATTCGCAGAATTTAACTGTCCGTTGGCGCTATATTCAGAAGCTGATCAATGATCTGAAAATTCGTTTTCGTAATGAGTACTTATCAGCTTGAGTAGAAAAGAGGTGCGGAAATAGGTCTCATCCTATAAATATTGGGGATATTGTTTTGATCGGGTCAGACGGTTTGAAAAGGGTTAATTGGCCTTTAGGGTTAATTTTAAGCATTTATAAAGGGGTTGATGGGCTGTGTCGGGTTGCTAGAATCAGAACAGCTACTGGGGAGATAGTTAGGCCACTGCAGAGGTTGTTCCCACAAGAGGTCTCAATCCCAAAGGAACAGGATACGGCTGTGGTTTCGGATGTGGGTCCTGGACTATCCAAGCCACCAGAAGCCATGATGGAATCTCAGGTCTAGGATACTTGCAGTTTTCCGACTCTTCTGCCAAAATCAACCTAGTCTTAATACATAACAAGCCATCTTTATTATACAGTGTTCCTATACTTACTTTACCTAGAACATCTTGGTTCTCCTTTTGAATCAGTTCCAGTATTATCTTCTCTGCATCTTCATACTCTTTACCAGATAAATCCTTTTCACCTCTCTTTGAATGTTTCCCTGCACAATTCTTGAAAAACCTCAAACACCACGCAACTGTTCTTACTATCTTCGTATACTTCCCGAAATAAAGTAAACGGTCCGAAAATTTCTCATTAAGCTGAACACTCAGTGTATTTCTCTTCACTTCCTTATTTACCTCATCTTCATTCGGTGTAGGATCTGAGTTTGGCCACTCTGAAGGTGGGCCATGCAGCCAAGCCGGACCCTCCCACCATTTCGCTTTCAGCAGTTGCAAGGCGTTGCACCCACGCGATGGCAGATCAGCAGGATTTATTTCGCCTGGCACGTGCTGCCAATCTTCTACATTAGTCCTTCGACCTATTTCTGTCACTCTATTATGAACAAATACATTAAGGCTAACTTTCCTTCTAATCCATGCTAACACTATGCTAGAATCTGTCCAGTAACACTCTCTAAAAGTCAGTTTCAAGTTCAACCCTTTTTTAATCTCACTAGCCAATCTTGTTCCCAATAACGCTGCTATTAATTCCAGTCTCGGCATAGTTATTGACTTTGTCGGTGTTACCCTCGACTTCGCCATTAGTAATCGTACCGACACAATACCTTCAAATTGTGATCGTAAAAATACGCAAGCTGAATAAGCAGACTGACTCGCGTCGCTGAAAATGTGTAGAGTATTATCACTTAATTCTGTATTGGTATGACTAATGCGCCGAGGCAATCTGCAGTCTTTAAGGTAACTTAGATACTTGAGCCAGTTGCATACTCGCTCTGATAACTCCTTAGGCAACGCTGAATCCCAACCCACATTTTTAATCCAACATTCCTGCATAAGAAGTCTCGGAATTAATGTAACAGGGCACACTAGTCCCAACGGGTCAAAAATACTCTGTGTAACCGATAATAGTTTTCTTTTCGTAACTTCACCGACTTCATTTATAGTAAGAGGTACATTGCAAAGCAATTCATCTTTTAGAGGATCCCATGTCATTCCTAGAACTGAAATACAACTATTTTCGCTATCAGTAATAATCGGACCTGTTACCCAACATCTTAGTTCGAATTTTCCCTCATTCATCACTCTTTTGGCTTCTTCTATAAAGTGTCTCATCTCTTCCTCACTATTTACACTCACGACACAATTGTCGACATAAAATGAATCTCTCAATTTCGTTGCTACTATATTGTCATATTTATTCAGGTGGTGTAATATCGTTGCTGACAGCAAAAAGGGACTAGTTGTCACTCCAAAAACTACGCGGCAATGTCGATAAGTTTTTAAGCCATTCCCGACATTGTTGAAATCCCGCCACCAAAGAAACTTTAAAAACTCACGGTCATCTGGACTTATCGATATTTGTAGGAATGCCTTTTTTATGTCAGCTGTAATGCCAATTCGCCCCAATCTAAAATTAATAAGCAACTTAGGGATAAGCTCGATAAAATTGGCACCTTTCTCTAGGCAATCATTTAGAGACAAGTAATTTTTCTCAGACGCAGATGCATCAAACACTGGTCTAATTTTCGTGGTCAAACTTGACTCTTTCACAACCGCATGATGTGGCATGTAGTGGCCTTTTCCTGCATCGTCACCATGAACCTCCTCAATAATACCACTATCTAACCACTCCTGAAAAACTATATTATAGTCTTCTAAAATTTTTAGCTTAATCAACTTCTGAGTAGTTGACCTAAGTCTTTTCTCTGCTATTTTATAATTTGTAGGGAGATTATCAAATACATTTCTCCTTGGCAACATAACTTCATAGCGCCCCTCATTATTTACTATTATAGTACGCTCGAAAAAATTTACTACCTCCTCTTCAACACTATTTTTTGCTTTAACCTCTGTGTCATCCCTAATCCCCAAAGTCTCTAACTTCCAGAGGTCATCAATATCAAAGGAACACGACAAAGTACTTACCGACGCCTCGTTAGCGCAATACACACCGACCGCAGGGCCCTGGACTGTCCAACCCAGTCCAGTCTTCATAGCTAGCAAACTGTCTGTCACTCGAACTGATTGTCCCGTCAGAATGGTACCTAAAACATCAGAACCAATTAACAAGCTAATCTCTTCCACATTATTTACACAATCAGTTATTTTTATACCTTTTTGCTGCAATTTATGTAACAACTCTCCCTGTCTTACTTTCGGCAAATAACCGCAAATGCTCTCTTGCTCCATCATATCAATAGTAATTCCGTAGCTTCCGTCTAAATTAGCGAGATTCACTTCATACACCTTATGAACATGTTTTTTTGTGACTACTCCGCCAAATAGTGTATGACTCATCTCCTGCTGTCGCATCGGTATCAGCTTCAGCTTTTCCGCTACGCTCCTCTTAATAAACGACCGCTGAGCACCTGAGTCTAGTAAAGCTCGTACGGTCAAAGTATCATTTCCGTGTACTATATTTACCATCAACGTTTGTAGAAGTACAGTATCTGCTTTAGAAAATGCCGTCTGATTCAACACCGTTCGATCATCATTTATATTGTCAACTGACTTTTCTTTTATTACTGCACACTTGACTAAGCTTTCGCACATAACAGGATAATGTCTTCTTTGACAAGCAATGCATTTAACGTGCTTTCTACATTTGCTTGCCATATGCCCAATCTTTAAACACACATAACAAGCGTTTTTTCGCTTCAAAAAATTTCGTCGTTCTTCCAAAGTCATTTTAATGGCAAGCGCACATTCGGAGCTTGTGTGCGAAGTTTTGTCGCACCATATGCATGTTTGTGTTTTCTCAGCTTGACGGTCAACCGTCGTGAGATTCTTTACACCTCTGTCGTTCTTGCTTGTTGCTGTGAAACAAGATGCTGACGGACCCGCATAATAATCTTTGGTGAACTTGCTCCTCGCTAACTGTATCCGTTCCTCAGACTCTACTTCCCTCTTTATGAAGTTCAATAGTTTCGACAGTTGGCTACCCCTTTCCGTCTGCATGTGAGATCGGCTCCAAGCACGCAACGTTTCAACTGGCAACGCCGATTCCACCATGGGATATAAAAAGGATGCATATTTGTCTTGTGTTACGCCTAGGGACTCCAAAGCTAATATCTGTGTCATAATTCTATCGTACAACGGACCTATCGCAGTACTTGATGCTCCTTTAGCTTGGGCCAGTGTCAACTGAAGCAGCTCCCGAACATAGTGTTCAATTATAATATCATCGCGTGCAAATCTTTGTTTCAGTTGTTCTAACACTTTCGGATAATTTTCTGCTGTTGGAGGAAAGCTCTCAACTAGCTCTCTAGCACTAGTACCTATCTCCATGCTCTGAATCAGATATTGAAATTTATCTTCACTATCAATCTTTTCATCTGTATCTATCTTTTTGAACTGTGCCCAAAATGTAAGCCATTTACTAATTTCGCCATTAAATTTCGGAAGTTCTAACTTTGGTAAGCGCAAGTGACGAGACATATGTGGTGACTCACCATAGCCAGTGACGCTGCTAGCTTCTTTAATAGTATTTTTAGATCCACTTACTGAATTCTCTAAGGTCTCTTTAGCTTCTTTTACTCTCTGTTCTAAGTAGCACCATCTTGACTCATACTCGTCCGCCATATCGCTTTCTTTTTCTACTACTTTCTCATCGCGACTTTCACTCTCCAACCATATATTGAAATATTTGTTCTGAACAACTACTAAATTATCATAATATTTATTCAACTTTTTGAACTCCGCATAAATATGAGACGTCTCCTTCTTTTGTAAATATTCTTCCAACTTACTGGCACAAATTGAAAATCGTCTCCGTGCTAACGTACGTTCTATCTGCAATCTATCCATGGTCTGTTCTTCAGTCACGGTCGCCATATGTGGGAAGAGGTTCCCTTAAGGTTCTGAGATGGATAGTTACCTAGCTGACTGGCGTGGCGCCTTGCCCTAAATACGATTAAGAAAACCTTTGCGTATTAGAGATGAATTTATTGCTAGCAAAATCAACTTAGAAAAACATTACGATAATTTACGACATCAAAAAAAGAGAGTGTGAGTGACAACGTCAGTAAAAAACCCAAAAACTTATAATTATAACATAAACGAAAACATGAAGGTTTTCTACCCGCGACATACTCCCGGCGTTGCAGATATGGACACTTAACCAGACTAAATCTGCAATAAACTCAAACATATTTACAAATATTCACAAATCTAACCTGACAGGAACCCTGATGGGACGCCCAGAACGAGTGACCTGAGATTCCATCATGGCTTCTGGTGGCTTGGATAGTCCAGGACCCACATCCGAAACCACAGCCGTATCCTGTTCCTTTGGGATTGAGACCTCTAGTGGGAACAACCTCTGCAGTGGCCTAACTATCTCCCCAGTAGCTGTTCTGATTCTAGCAACCCGACACAGCCCATCAACCCCTTTATAAATGCTTAAAATTAACCCTAAAGGCCAATTAACCCTTTTCAAACCGTCTGACCCGATCAAAACAATATCCCCAATATTTATAGGATGAGACCTATTTCCGCACCTCTTTTCTACTCAAGCTGATAAGTACTCATTACGAAAACGAATTTTCAGATCATTGATCAGCTTCTGAATATAGCGCCAACGGACAGTTAAATTCTGCGAATCTAAAACACCTAAACTATCACTATCATTTCCTAACCTATTACCTAAAAACATGGACGGAGTCAGTGGTTTCAAATTTTCTGTGCTGTCAGTGACATACGTAATCGGACGGGCGTTGATCACGGCCTCTACTTCACACAAGGCAGTGTACATCTCTATTTGGTTTAAGCTCGCTTTGCCCAACATACGTCGTAAAACGCTCTTCATCAATCCGACCATACGCTCCCAAAACCCTCCCCACCATGGCGCTTGCGGTGGTATAAAGCGCCATTCTATTTTATTCACACTAGTTTTAGCTGCTGCATCGTCCCAATCAACTGAATCCAAAACATTTTTAGTCCCTCGGAAATTTGTTCCATTGTCACTGTACATTACTTTCACATTACCTCTTCTCGCAACAAATCTCTTCAAAGCCAATAGAAAATCTTCAGTGGACAGTGACAACGTAATCTCTAGATGCACAGCTCTGTATGTGGCACAAGTGAATAATACCACCCAACATTTTTCACCTGATCGAAAGTGTAACGGTCCAGCAAGATCAACACCGCTTATCTCGAATGCATTACCACATGTGATTCTACCCAGTGGGAGGGGAGGAGGAGTTACACCACACGGCTTCGCGCTATGACGTCGACAAATCACGCATTCTCGCACAGTCTTCTTAGCTAATCTCCTAATCCCTATAATCCAATAACTCTCCCGAAGATTATTGATGAGAGTTTGAGAGCCTGCATGATGGTCTACTAGATGCCTTTGGACTACAAGTCTCTCCACTATTACATTCCTATTTGGTAACAAAATAGGATACTTGCAGTTTTCCGACTCTTCTGCCAAAATCAACCTAGTCTTAATACATAACAAGCCATCTTTATTATACAGTGTTCCTATACTTACTTTACCTAGAACATCTTGGTTCTCCTTTTGAATCAGTTCCAGTATTATCTTCTCTGCATCTTCATACTCTTTACCAGATAAATCCTTTTCACCTCTCTTTGAATGTTTCCCTGCACAATTCTTGAAAAACCTCAAACACCACGCAACTGTTCTTACTATCTTCGTATACTTCCCGAAATAAAGTAAACGGTCCGAAAATTTCTCATTAAGCTGAACACTCAGTGTATTTCTCTTCACTTCCTTATTTACCTCATCTTCATTCGGTGTAGGATCTGAGTTTGGCCACTCTGAAGGTGGGCCATGCAGCCAAGCCGGACCCTCCCACCATTTCGCTTTCAGCAGTTGCAAGGCGTTGCACCCACGCGATGGCAGATCAGCAGGATTTATTTCGCCTGGCACGTGCTGCCAATCTTCTACATTAGTCCTTCGACCTATTTCTGTCACTCTATTATGAACAAATACATTAAGGCTAACTTTCCTTCTAATCCATGCTAACACTATGCTAGAATCTGTCCAGTAACACTCTCTAAAAGTCAGTTTCAAGTTCAACCCTTTTTTAATCTCACTAGCCAATCTTGTTCCCAATAACGCTGCTATTAATTCCAGTCTCGGCATAGTTATTGACTTTGTCGGTGTTACCCTCGACTTCGCCATTAGTAATCGTACCGACTGAAACAAGATGCTGACGGACCCGCATAATAATCTTTGGTGAACTTGCTCCTCGCTAACTGTATCCGTTCCTCAGACTCTACTTCCCTCTTTATGAAGTTCAATAGTTTCGACAGTTGGCTACCCCTTTCCGTCTGCATGTGAGATCGGCTCCAAGCACGCAACGTTTCAACTGGCAACGCCGATTCCACCATGGGATATAAAAAGGATGCATATTTGTCTTGTGTTACGCCTAGGGACTCCAAAGCTAATATCTGTGTCATAATTCTATCGTACAACGGACCTATCGCAGTACTTGATGCTCCTTTAGCTTGGGCCAGTGTCAACTGAAGCAGCTCCCGAACATAGTGTTCAATTATAATATCATCGCGTGCAAATCTTTGTTTCAGTTGTTCTAACACTTTCGGATAATTTTCTGCTGTTGGAGGAAAGCTCTCAACTAGCTCTCTAGCACTAGTACCTATCTCCATGCTCTGAATCAGATATTGAAATTTATCTTCACTATCAATCTTTTCATCTGTATCTATCTTTTTGAACTGTGCCCAAAATGTAAGCCATTTACTAATTTCGCCATTAAATTTCGGAAGTTCTAACTTTGGTAAGCGCAAGTGACGAGACATATGTGGTGACTCACCATAGCCAGTGACGCTGCTAGCTTCTTTAATAGTATTTTTAGATCCACTTACTGAATTCTCTAAGGTCTCTTTAGCTTCTTTTACTCTCTGTTCTAAGTAGCACCATCTTGACTCATACTCGTCCGCCATATCGCTTTCTTTTTCTACTACTTTCTCATCGCGACTTTCACTCTCCAACCATATATTGAAATATTTGTTCTGAACAACTACTAAATTATCATAATATTTATTCAACTTTTTGAACTCCGCATAAATATGAGACGTCTCCTTCTTTTGTAAATATTCTTCCAACTTACTGGCACAAATTGAAAATCGTCTCCGTGCTAACGTACGTTCTATCTGCAATCTATCCATGGTCTGTTCTTCAGTCACGGTCGCCATATGTGGGAAGAGGTTCCCTTAAGGTTCTGAGATGGATAGTTACCTAGCTGACTGGCGTGGCGCCTTGCCCTAAATACGATTAAGAAAACCTTTGCGTATTAGAGATGAATTTATTGCTAGCAAAATCAACTTAGAAAAACATTACGATAATTTACGACATCAAAAAAAGAGAGTGTGAGTGACAACGTCAGTAAAAAACCCAAAAACTTATAATTATAACATAAACGAAAACATGAAGGTTTTCTACCCGCGACATACTCCCGGCGTTGCAGATATGGACACTTAACCAGACTAAATCTGCAATAAACTCAAACATATTTACAAATATTCACAAATCTAACCTGACAGGAACCCTGATGGGACGCCCAGAACGAGTGACCTGAGATTCCATCATGGCTTCTGGTGGCTTGGATAGTCCAGGACCCACATCCGAAACCACAGCCGTATCCTGTTCCTTTGGGATTGAGACCTCTAGTGGGAACAACCTCTGCAGTGGCCTAACTATCTCCCCAGTAGCTGTTCTGATTCTAGCAACCCGACACAGCCCATCAACCCCTTTATAAATGCTTAAAATTAACCCTAAAGGCCAATTAACCCTTTTCAAACCGTCTGACCCGATCAAAACAATATCCCCAATATTTATAGGATGAGACCTATTTCCGCACCTCTTTTCTACTCAAGCTGATAAGTACTCATTACGAAAACGAATTTTCAGATCATTGATCAGCTTCTGAATATAGCGCCAACGGACAGTTAAATTCTGCGAATCTAAAACACCTAAACTATCACTATCATTTCCTAACCTATTACCTAAAAACATGGACGGAGTCAGTGGTTTCAAATTTTCTGTGCTGTCAGTGACATACGTAATCGGACGGGCGTTGATCACGGCCTCTACTTCACACAAGGCAGTGTACATCTCTATTTGGTTTAAGCTCGCTTTGCCCAACATACGTCGTAAAACGCTCTTCATCAATCCGACCATACGCTCCCAAAACCCTCCCCACCATGGCGCTTGCGGTGGTATAAAGCGCCATTCTATTTTATTCACACTAGTTTTAGCTGCTGCATCGTCCCAATCAACTGAATCCAAAACATTTTTAGTCCCTCGGAAATTTGTTCCATTGTCACTGTACATTACTTTCACATTACCTCTTCTCGCAACAAATCTCTTCAAAGCCAATAGAAAATCTTCAGTGGACAGTGACAACGTAATCTCTAGATGCACAGCTCTGTATGTGGCACAAGTGAATAATACCACCCAACATTTTTCACCTGATCGAAAGTGTAACGGTCCAGCAAGATCAACACCGCTTATCTCGAATGCATTACCACATGTGATTCTACCCAGTGGGAGGGGAGGAGGAGTTACACCACACGGCTTCGCGCTATGACGTCGACAAATCACGCATTCTCGCACAGTCTTCTTAGCTAATCTCCTAATCCCTATAATCCAATAACTCTCCCGAAGATTATTGATGAGAGTTTGAGAGCCTGCATGATGGTCTGCTAGATGCCTTTGGACTACAAGTCTCTCCACTATTACATTCCTATTTGGTAACAAAATAGGATACTTGCAGTTTTCCGACTCTTCTGCCAAAATCAACCTAGTCTTAATACATAACAAGCCATCTTTATTATACAGTGTTCCTATACTTACTTTACCTAGAACATCTTGGTTCTCCTTTTGAATCAGTTCCAGTATTATCTTCTCTGCATCTTCATACTCTTTACCAGATAAATCCTTTTCACCTCTCTTTGAATGTTTCCCTGCACAATTCTTGAAAAACCTCAAACACCACGCAACTGTTCTTACTATCTTCGTATACTTCCCGAAATAAAGTAAACGGTCCGAAAATTTCTCATTAAGCTGAACACTCAGTGTATTTCTCTTCACTTCCTTATTTACCTCATCTTCATTCGGTGTAGGATCTGAGTTTGGCCACTCTGAAGGTGGGCCATGCAGCCAAGCCGGACCCTCCCACCATTTCGCTTTCAGCAGTTGCAAGGCGTTGCACCCACGCGATGGCAGATCAGCAGGATTTATTTCGCCTGGCACGTGCTGCCAATCTTCTACATTAGTCCTTCGACCTATTTCTGTCACTCTATTATGAACAAATACATTAAGGCTAACTTTCCTTCTAATCCATGCTAACACTATGCTAGAATCTGTCCAGTAACACTCTCTAAAAGTCAGTTTCAAGTTCAACCCTTTTTTAATCTCACTAGCCAATCTTGTTCCCAATAACGCTGCTATTAATTCCAGTCTCGGCATAGTTATTGACTTTGTCGGTGTTACCCTCGACTTCGCCATTAGTAATCGTACCGACACAATACCTTCAAATTGTGATCGTAAAAATACGCAAGCTGAATAAGCAGACTGACTCGCGTCGCTGAAAATGTGTAGAGTATTATCACTTAATTCTGTATTGGTATGACTAATGCGCCGAGGCAATCTGCAGTCTTTAAGGTAACTTAGATACTTGAGCCAGTTGCATACTCGCTCTGATAACTCCTTAGGCAACGCTGAATCCCAACCCACATTTTTAATCCAACATTCCTGCATAAGAAGTCTCGGAATTAATGTAACAGGGCACACTAGTCCCAACGGGTCAAAAATACTCTGTGTAACCGATAATAGTTTTCTTTTCGTAACTTCACCGACTTCATTTATAGTAAGAGGTACATTGCAAAGCAATTCATCTTTTAGAGGATCCCATGTCATTCCTAGAACTGAAATACAACTATTTTCGCTATCAGTAATAATCGGACCTGTTACCCAACATCTTAGTTCGAATTTTCCCTCATTCATCACTCTTTTGGCTTCTTCTATAAAGTGTCTCATCTCTTCCTCACTATTTACACTCACGACACAATTGTCGACATAAAATGCATCTCTCAATTTCGTTGCTACTATATTGTCATATTTATTCAGGTGGTGTAATATCGTTGCTGACAGCAAAAAGGGACTAGTTGTCACTCCAAAAACTACGCGGCAATGTCGATAAGTTTTTAAGCCATTCCCGACATTGTTGAAATCCCGCCACCAAAGAAACTTTAAAAACTCACGGTCATCTGGACTTATCGATATTTGTAGGAATGCCTTTTTTATGTCAGCTGTAATGCCAATTCGCCCCAATCTAAAATTAATAAGCAACTTAGGGATAAGCTCGATAAAATTGGCACCTTTCTCTAGGCAATCATTTAGAGACAAGTACTTTTTCTCAGACGCAGATGCATCAAACACTGGTCTAATTTTCGTAGTCAAACTTGACTCTTTCACAACCGCATGATGTGGCATGTAGTGGCCTTTTCCTGCATCGTCACCATGAACCTCCTCAATAATACCACTATCTCCCCAGTAGCTGTTCTGATTCTAGCAACCCGACACAGCCCATCAACCCCTTTATAAATGCTTAAAATTAACCCTAAAGGCCAATTAACCCTTTTCAAACCGTCTGACCCGATCAAAACAATATCCCCAATATTTATAGGATGAGACCTATTTCCGCACCTCTTTTCTACTCAAGCTGATAAGTACTCATTACGAAAACGAATTTTCAGATCATTGATCAGCTTCTGAATATAGCGCCAACGGACAGTTAAATTCTGCGAATCTAAAACACCTAAACTATCACTATCATTTCCTAACCTATTACCTAAAAACATGGACGGAGTCAGTGGTTTCAAATTTTCTGTGCTGTCAGTGACATACGTAATCGGACGGGCGTTGATCACGGCCTCTACTTCACACAAGGCAGTGTACATCTCTATTTGGTTTAAGCTCGCTTTGCCCAACATACGTCGTAAAACGCTCTTCATCAATCCGACCATACGCTCCCAAAACCCTCCCCACCATGGCGCTTGCGGTGGTATAAAGCGCCATTCTATTTTATTCACACTAGTTTTAGCTGCTGCATCGTCCCAATCAACTGAATCCAAAACATTTTTAGTCCCTCGGAAATTTGTTCCATTGTCACTGTACATTACTTTCACATTACCTCTTCTCGCAACAAATCTCTTCAAAGCCAATAGAAAATCTTCAGTGGACAGTGACAACGTAATCTCTAGATGCACAGCTCTGTATGTGGCACAAGTGAATAATACCACCCAACATTTTTCACCTGATCGAAAGTGTAACGGTCCAGCAAGATCAACACCGCTTATCTCGAAAGCATTACCACATGTGATTCTACCCAGTGGGAGGGGAGGAGGAGTTACACCACACGGCTTCGCGCTATGACGTCGACAAATCACGCATTCTCGCACAGTCTTCTTAGCTAATCTCCTAATCCCTATAATCCAATAACTCTCCCGAAGATTATTGATGAGAGTTTGAGAGCCTGCATGATGGTCTGCTAGATGCCTTTGGACTACAAGTCTCTCCACTATTACATTCCTATTTGGTAACAAAATAGGATACTTGAAGTTTTCCGACTCTTCTGCCAAAATCAACCTAGTCTTAATACATAACAAGCCATCTTTATTATACAGTGTTCCTATACTTACTTTACCTAGAACATCTTGGTTCTCCGTTTGAATCAGTTCCAGTATTATCTTCTCTGCATCTTCATACTCTTTACCAGATAAATCCTTTTCACCTCTCTTTGAATGTTTCCCTGCACAATTCTTGAAAAACCTCAAACACCACGCAACTGTTCTTACTATCTTCGTATACTTCCCGAAATAAAGTAAACGGTCCGAAAATTTCTCATTAAGCTGAACACTCAGTGTATTTCTCTTCACTTCCTTATTTACCTCATCTTCATTCGGTGTAGGATCTGAGTTTGGCCACTCTGAAGGTGGGCCATGCAGCCAAGCCGGACCCTCCCACCATTTCGCTTTCAGCAGTTGCAAGGCGTTGCACCCACGCGATGGCAGATCAGCAGGATTTATTTCGCCTGGCACGTGCTGCCAATCTTCTACATTAGTCCTTCGACCTATTTCTGTCACTCTATTATGAACAAATACATTAAGGCTAACTTTCCTTCTAATCCATGCTAACACTATGCTAGAATCTGTCCAGTAACACTCTCTAAAAGTCAGTTTCAAGTTCAACCCTTTTTTAATCTCACTAGCCAATCTTGTTCCCAATAACGCTGCTATTAATTCCAGTCTCGGCATAGTTATTGACTTTGTCGGTGTTACCCTCGACTTCGCCATTAGTAATCGTACCGACACAACACCTTCAAATTGTGATCGTAAAAATACGCAAGCTGAATAAGCAGACTGACTCGCGTCGCTGAAAATGTGTAGAGTATTATCACTTAATTCTGTATTGGTATGACTAATACGCCGAGGCAATCTGCAGTCTTTAAGGTAACTTAGATACTTGAGCCAGTTGCATACTCGCTCTGATAACTCCTTAGGCAACGCTGAATCCCAACCCACATTTTTAATCCAACATTCCTGCATAAGAAGTCTCGGAATTAATGTAACAGGGCACACTAGTCCCAACGGGTCAAAAATACTCTGTGTAACCGATAATAGTTTTCTTTTCGTAACTTCAC
The DNA here is from genome assembly GCA_947347705.1 of Nymphula nitidulata. Taxonomy (NCBI): domain Eukaryota; kingdom Metazoa; phylum Arthropoda; class Insecta; order Lepidoptera; family Crambidae; genus Nymphula; species Nymphula nitidulata. The sequence continues at coordinate 9,634,742 of OX374637.1, read as the reverse complement.
CGACTTCATTTATAGTAAGAGGTACATTGCAAAACAATTCATCTTTTAGAGGATCCCATGTCATTCCTAGAACTGAAATACAACTATTTTAGCTATCAGTAATAATCGGACCTGTTACCCAACATCTTAGTTCGAATTTTCCCTCATTCATCACTCTTTTGGCTTCTTCTATAAAGTGTCTCATCTCTTCCTCACTATTTACACTCACGACACAATTGTCGACATAAAATGCATCTCTCAATTTCGTTGCTACTATATTGTCATATTTATTCAGGTGGTGTAATATCGTTGCTGACAGCAAAAAGGGACTAGTTGTCACTCCAAAAACTACGCGGCAATGTCGATAAGTTTTTAAGCCATTCCCGACATTGTTGAAATCCCGCCACCAAAGAAACTTTAAAAACTCACGGTCATCTGGACTTATCGATATTTGTAGGAATGCCTTTTTTATGTCAGCTGTAATGCCAATTCGCCCCAATCTAAAATTAATAAGCAACTTAGGGATAAGCTCGATAAAATTGGCACCTTTCTCTAGGCAATCATTTAGAGACAAGTACTTTTTCTCAGACGCAGATGCATCAAACACTGGTCTAATTTTCGTAGTCAAACTTGACTCTTTCACAACCGCATGATGTGGCATGTAGTGGCCTTTTCCTGCATCGTCACCATGAACCTCCTCAATAATACCACTATCTAACCACTCCTGAAAAACTATATTATAGTCTTCTAAAATTTTTAGCTTAATCAACTTCTGAGTAGTTGACCTAAGTCTTTTCTCTGCTATTTTATAATTTGTAGGGAGATTATCAAATACATTTCTCCTTGGCAACATAACTTCATAGCGCCCCTCATTATTTACTATTATAGTACGCTCGAAAAAATTTACTACCTCCTCTTCAACACTATTTTTTGCTTTAACCTCTGTGTCATCCCTAATCCCCAAAGTCTCTAACTTCCAGAGGTCATCAATATCAAAGGAACACGACAAAGTACTTACCGACGCCTCGTTAGCGCAATACACACCGACCGCAGGGCCCTGGACTGTCCAACCCAGTCCAGTCTTCATAGCTAGCAAACTGTCTGTCACTCGAACTGATTGTCCCGTCAGAATGGTACCTAAAACATCAGAACCAATTAACAAGCTAATCTCTTCCACATTATTTACACAATCAGTTATTTTTATACCTTTTTGCTGCAATTTATGTAACAACTCGTCTATGTGGGAAGAGGTTCCCTTAAGGTTCTGAGATGGATAGTTACCTAGCTGACTGGCGTGGCGCCTTGCCCTAAATACGATTAAGAAAACCTTTGCGTATTAGAGATGAATTTATTGCTAGCAAAATCAACTTAGAAAAACATTACGATAATTTACGACATCAAAAAAAGAGAGTGTGCGTGACAACGTCAGTAAAAAACCCAAAAACTTATAATTATAACATAAACGAAAACATGAAGGTTTTCTACCCGCGACATACTCCCGGCGTTGCAGATATGGACACTTAACCAGACTAAATCTGCAATAAACTCAAACATATTTACAAATATTCACAAATCTAACCTGACAGGAATCCTGATGGGACGCCCAGAACGAGTGACCTGTGATTCCATCATGGCTTCTGGTGGTTTGGATAGTCCAGGACCCACATCCGAAACCACAGCCGTATCCTGTTCCTTTGGGATTGAGACCTCTTGTGGGAACAACCTCTGCAGTGGCCTAACTATCTCCCCAGTAGCTGTTCTGATTCTAGCAACCCGACACAGCCCATCAACCCCTTTATAAATGCTTAAAATTAACCCTAAAGGCCAATTAACCCTTTTCAAACCGTCTGACCCGATCAAAACAATATCCCCAATATTTATAGGATGAGACCTATTTCCGCACCTCTTTTCTACTCAAGCTGATAAGTACTCATTACGAAAACGAATTTTCAGATCATTGATCAGCTTCTGAATATAGCGCCAACGGACAGTTAAATTCTGCGAATCTAAAACACCTAAACTATCACTATCATTTCCTAACCTATTACCTAAAAACATGGACGGAGTCAGTGGTTTCAAATTTTCTGTGCTGTCAGTGACATACGTAATCGGACGGGCGTTGATCACGGCCTCTACTTCACACAAGGCAGTGTACATCTCTATTTGGTTTAAGCTCGCTTTGCCCAACATACGTCGTAAAACGCTCTTCATCAATCCGACCATACGCTCCCAAAACCCTCCCCACCATGGCGCTTGCGGTGGTATAAAGCGCCATTCTATTTTATTCACACTAGTTTTAGCTGCTGCATCGTCCCAATCAACTGAATCCAAAACATTTTTAGTCCCTCGGAAATTTGTTCCATTGTCACTGTACATTACTTTCACATTACCTCTTCTCGCAACAAATCTCTTCAAAGCCAATAGAAAATCTTCAGTGGACAGTGACAACGTAATCTCTAGATGCACAGCTCTGTATGTGGCACAAGTGAATAATACCACCCAACATTTTTCACCTGATCGAAAGTGTAACGGTCCAGCAAGATCAACACCGCTTATCTCGAATGCATTACCACATGTGATTCTACCCAGTGGGAGGGGAGGAGGAGTTACACCACACGGCTTCGCGCTATGACGTCGACAAATCACGCATTCTCGCACAGTCTTCTTAGCTAATCTCCTAATCCCTATAATCCAATAACTCTCCCGAAGATTATTGATGAGAGTTTGAGAGCCTGCATGATGGTCTGCTAGATGCCTTTGGACTACAAGTCTCTCCACTATTACATTCCTATTTGGTAACAAAATAGGATACTTGCAGTTTTCCGACTCTTCTGCCAAAATCAACCTAGTCTTAATACATAACAAGCCATCTTTATTATACAGTGTTCCTATACTTACTTTACCTAGAACATCTTGGTTCTCCTTTTGAATCAGTTCCAGTATTATCTTCTCTGCATCTTCATACTCTTTACCAGATAAATCCTTTTCACCTCTCTTTGAATGTTTCCCTGCACAATTCTTGAAAAACCTCAAACACCACGCAACTGTTCTTACTATCTTCGTATACTTCCCGAAATAAAGTAAACGGTCCGAAAATTTCTCATTAAGCTGAACACTCAGTGTATTTCTCTTCACTTCCTTATTTACCTCATCTTCATTCGGTGTAGGATCTGAGTTTGGCCACTCTGAAGGTGGGCCATGCAGCCAAGCCGGACCCTCCCACCATTTCGCTTTCAGCAGTTGCAAGGCGTTGCACCCACGCGATGGCAGATCAGCAGGATTTATTTCGCCTGGCACGTGCTGCCAATCTTCTACATTAGTCCTTCGACCTATTTCTGTCACTCTATTATGAACAAATACATTAAGGCTAACTTTCCTTCTAATCCATGCTAACACTATGCTAGAATCTGTCCAGTAACACTCTCTAAAAGTCAGTTTCAAGTTCAACCCTTTTTTAATCTCACTAGCCAATCTTGTTCCCAATAACGCTGCTATTAATTCCAGTCTCGGCATAGTTATTGACTTTGTCGGTGTTACCCTCGACTTCGCCATTAGTAATCGTACCGACACAATACCTTCAAATTGTGATCGTAAAAATACGCAAGCTGAATAAGCAGACTGACTCGCGTCGCTGAAAATGTGTAGAGTATTATCACTTAATTCTGTATTGGTATGACTAATGCGCCGAGGCAATCTGCAGTCTTTAAGGTAACTTAGATACTTGAGCCAGTTGCATACTCGCTCTGATAACTCCTTAGGCAACGCTGAATCCCAACCCACATTTTTAATCCAACATTCCTGCATAAGAAGTCTCGGAATTAATGTAACAGGGCACACTAGTCCCAACGGGTCAAAAATACTCTGTGTAACCGATAATAGTTTTCTTTTCGTAACTTCACCGACTTCATTTATAGTAAGAGGTACATTGCAAAGCAATTCATCTTTTAGAGGATCCCATGTCATTCCTAGAACTGAAATACAACTATTTTCGCTATCAGTAATAATCGGACCTGTTACCCAACAACTTAGTTCGAATTTTCCCTCATTCATCACTCTTTTGGCTTCTTCTATAAAGTGTCTCATCTCTTCCTCACTATTTACACTCACGACACAATTGTCGACATAAAATGCATCTCTCAATTTCGTTGCTACTATATTGTCATATTTATTCAGGTGGTGTAATATCGTTGCTGACAGCAAAAAGGGACTAGTTGTCACTCCAAAAACTACGCGGCAATGTCGATAAGTTTTTAAGCCATTCCCGACATTGTTGAAATCCCGCCACCAAAGAAACTTTAAAAACTCACGGTCATCTGGACTTATCGATATTTGTAGGAATGCCTTTTTTATGTCAGCTGTAATGCCAATTCGCCCCAATCTAAAATTAATAAGCAACTTAGGGATAAGCTCGATAAAATTGGCACCTTTCTCTAGGCAATCATTTAGAGACAAGTACTTTTTCTCAGACGCAGATGCATCAAACACTGGTCTAATTTTCGTAGTCAAACTTGACTCTTTCACAACCGCATGATGTGGCATGTAGTGGCCTTTTCCTGCATCGTCACCATGAACCTCCTCAATAATACCACTATCTAACCACTCCTGAAAAACTATATTATAGTCTTCTAAAATTTTTAGCTTAATCAACTTCTGAGTAGTTGACCTAAGTCTTTTCTCTGCTATTTTATAATTTGTAGGGAGATTATCAAATACATTTCTCCTTGGCAACATAACTTCATAGCGCCCCTCATTATTTACTATTATAGTACGCTCGAAAAAATTTACTACCTCCTCTTCAACACTATTTTTTGCTTTAACCTCTGTGTCATCCCTAATCCCCAAAGTCTCTAACTTCCAGAGGTCATCAATATCAAAGGAACACGACATACTTACCGACGCCTCGTTAGCGCAATACACACCGACCGCAGGGCCCTGGACTGTCCAACCCAGTCCAGTCTTCATAGCTAGCAAACTGTCTGTCACTCGAACTGATTGTCCCGTCAGAATGGTACCTAAAACATCAGAACCAATTAACAAGCTAATCTCTTCCACATTATTTACACAATCAGTTATTTTTATACCTTTTTGCTGCAATTTATGTAACAACTCTCCCTGTCTTACTTTCGGCAAATAACCGCAAATGCTCTCTTGCTCCATCATATCAATAGTAATTCCGTAGCTTCCGTCTAAATTAGCGAGATTCACTTCATACACCTTATGAACATGTTTTTTTGTGACTACTCCGCCAAATAGTGTATGACTCATCTCCTGCTGTCGCATCGGTATCAGCTGCAGCTTTTCCGCTACGCTCCTCTTAATAAACGACCGCTGAGCACCTGAGTCTAGTAAAGCTCGTACGGTCAAAGTATCATTTCCGTGTACTATATTTACCATCAACGTTTGTAGAAGTACAGTATCCGCTTTAGAAAATGCCGTCTGATTCAACACCGTTCGATCATCATTTATATTGTCAACTGACTTTTCTTTTATTACTGCACACTTGACTAAGCTTTCGCACATAACAGGATAATGTCTTCTTTGACAAGCAATGCATTTAACGTGCTTCCTACATTTGCTTGCCATATGCCCAATCTTTAAACACACATAACAAGCGTTTTTTTCGCTTCAAAAAATTTCGTCGTTCTTCCAAAGTCATTTTAATGGCAAGCGCACATTCGGAGCTTGTGTGCGAAGTTTTGTCGCACCATATGCATGTTTGTGTTTTCTCAGGTTGACGGTCAACCGTCGTGAGATTCTTTACACCTCTGTCGCTCTTGCTTGTTGCTGTGAAACAAGATGCTGACGGACCCGCATAATAATCTTTGGTGAACTTGCTCCTCGCTAACTGTATCCGTTCCTCAGACTCTACTTCCCTCTTTATGAAGTTCAATAGTTTCGACAGTTGGCTACCCCTTTCCGTCTGCATGTGAGATCGGCTCCAAGCACGCAACGTTTCAACTGGCAACGCCGATTCCACCATGGGATATAAAAAGGATGCATATTTGTCTTGTGTTACGCCTAGGGACTCCAAAGCTAATATCTGTGTCATAATTCTATCGTACAACGGACCTATCGCAGTACTTGATGCTCCTTTAGCTTGGGCCAGTGTCAACTGAAGCAGCTCCCGAACATAGTGTTCAATTATAATATCATCGCGTGCAAATCTTTGTTTCAGTTGTTCTAACACTTTCGGATAATTTTCTGCTGTTGGAGGAAAGCTCTCAACTAGCTCTCTAGCACTAGTACCTATCTCCATGCTCTGAATCAGATATTGAAATTTATCTTCACTATCAATCTTTTCATCTGTATCTATCTTTTTGAACTGTGCCCAAAATGTAAGCCATTTACTAATTTCGCCATTAAATTTCGGAAGTTCTAACTTTGGTAAGCGCAAGTGACGAGACATATGTGGTGACTCACCATAGCCAGTGACGCTGCTAGCTTCTTTAATAGTATTTTTAGATCCACTTACTGAATTCTCTAAGGTCTCTTTAGCTTCTTTTACTCTCTGTTCTAAGTAGCACCATCTTGACTCATACTCGTCCGCCATATCGCTTTCTTTTTCTACTACTTTCTCATCGCGACTTTCACTCTCCAACCATATATTGAAATATTTGTTCTGAACAACTACTAAATTATCATAATATTTATTCAACTTTTTGAACTCCGCATAAATATGAGACGTCTCCTTCTTTTGTAAATATTCTTCCAACTTACTGGCACAAATTGAAAATCGTCTCCGTGCTAACGTACGTTCTATCTGCAATCTATCCATGGTCTGTTCTTCAGTCACGGTCGCCATATGTGGGAAGAGGTTCCCTTAAGGTTCTGAGATGGATAGTTACCTAGCTGACTGGCGTGGCGCCTTGCCCTAAATACGATTAAGAAAACCTTTGCGTATTAGAGATGAATTTATTGCTAGCAAAATCAACTTAGAAAAACATTACGATAATTTACGACATCAAAAAAAGAGAGTGTGCGTGACAACGTCAGTAAAAAACCCAAAAACTTATAATTATAACATAAACGAAAACATGAAGGTTTTCTACCCGCGACAAACACCATAGATAATAACCAGGCGCTGCATACCCTGTAAAATTAAGTGGTAGCATTTTGTTGATGAGATAAGTCCCCAGGCTCCCAACCTGTCCTTTTACATGAGCTCTGACGACCTTACTTACCGCAGGAATAAAACACTTCATGTTACGAGCCTGGGGACTTACGAGTATCTCATCAACAAAACGCTAACACTACAATAATAAATATTACAAAAAAACCGACTTCGTTGTACTTTGTCGAATATTTGTCGAACGTAAAGGTATTTTTTGGAGTCGGTGTTTTACTTTCCAATTTTCCATTATAATAATAATATAATATAATATAATAATAATAATCACTTTATTTGCAAAAATATGGTTACAGAGAATTGCTTCTGGAAACAGCGAAGGGAATTTAATTATTTTTTCACAACTCTAAGAGACTTTTCAAGTTCAAAGCCGTCAGCATTATTAACTTGTTTGTTTGTCAGTCATTGGGTTGAATTGAAACACATATTTAACGTATTTTACTATCACTTGACTGTTATTTGTTGTGGGGTTCAGTTCCCGCCGTAAGATTTTCATTAGATCACTGCTAAATTGAAATCTGTATTCTGACAATCACGGCCACACCTAACACAAATAGTATACAGCACATGAATGCATCTCATAACAATTCCACTAAGCTGCCGGTGTTTCCGAGTTTCCGGTTTCATCATCATAAAATATACAATTACGTTTACTTGTGTGACATATACTTATACATATACTATATTTTCTAGTAACTTTTATTCAAAAATTAAACTACTAAATCTATTTGGATATTTTCTTGATGATTTTCTATGAGACCAATTGCTACAAAAAATGCAACTCTCCCCAACATAACTTTGTCGAGCATATGATGAATGCCAGGAATCAATGGCGCATCTGTTGTGTCATTCTGATGCCCTGGCTAGAACCAGAATGAGCCTTCTGGAAGTGACATATCCAAAGCCAGGAAGACTACAGGCTATTTCTGCCTACAGATATAGTAAGGCTAATGACATCTATATTCTGGACACAGGAAGATTATACGCAGGGGTGGCACAAAATAGGTCGAAGTGCACTGTGACTTAGTCATGGCCCCACAGTAAGATAAGATGAGACCAATTTAAAAGTAAGTAGGTACCTATATCTTTTCAAATTTAAAAAAAGAATAGATTTATAAAGTACGGTGCTGAGGTAATAAACCAAACATAAAAAATAAAACCTAATTGTAAACCTCCTCATTTTTGAAGTTGGCTTAAATTAAAGGAGATCAAAATAAACATGTTTTTCAAACATTTATAATAATGTTAAAATCATAAATTAAGAATATTAAAGGAGATGTTTTATATCCGGCCAGTATACAGCTATCCAATTTTCTAAAGTCAGCAGCCTTGAAGTCGAGGTTGTGGCAGCGCTGTCATACCTTTTGGGGTTAGTTTGACAACCATTTGACAACCGTTGTCACCAAGTCAGAATCTGATGATGGGATCCTAAGGAAATCGAGGGCAATCGTAAGCACGTATTACATGTTATATTTTTTTCTAAAGCTATTCAAGTATTTGCTTCTGTTAGTTATCATCTTATGTTGATGAGCTGGTGATAGAAGGTACAACTCCTTAACGGTTAGGAGTTGGAAGATATTTTTTTAAATATTATAGGTTCGTATAGACCGATAGTTATATTCTATCCGGTTATTCGGGTGAACTGATTATGAAGCTTAAAACTCCGGAATAGTTTGGAGTTAGTTAATACTTAAGACTTTATCGTGGTGCGATAGCCTATTTATATATTTAGTATTATGTATTTCAACCAAAGACTAAGAGACAGACAATTCGATAAAGCTGACGGTCGCCCATCTAGCTTTTATCTAAGAAAATCACAAAAAGTGAAAAATAAAGAAACAAAAGTAAAAACGACTACAAAACAATAAAAAGGAAAAAGAAAATTAATTTAATTATGTACATAATTAAATTAATTTTCTTTTTCCTTTTTATTGTTTATCTTACAAAATGTATTTTTTGAAGTTGGCACTAAACTGTTTCAGAAACAATAGAAAATGAAGCACCGACTCCAAAAATTCAATTTTTAAGATTTAAGTACAGTCGACAGCACATTAAGCGTAACAATTTGTCCTTGAAACCCTTACTGCGTTCGTAATAGAGGCGGCTTTCGTAGTGCAACTGTTACACCTTATGTGCTGTCGTGTGTACCTAGGTACTAAAATTTAATTATGTTTTTTTGTTTAATTTTTTTTTTAGTATAGTGTACATAGAGACCTGACCGGAGTCTCCATACAGTTTGGGGACAACTCCTTTCTATGAAATATATATACTTTTTTACCTACAATAAAAGTAAAAGTACTTATGATATAAATTTTTCTTTGATTGCCGAAGATTCTGATAAATTATATATCGATCACAAAGAAAGCATGGAATACAACATATATCGTAAGAGGTGGCATCGCGTAACGCACTTTCTTCAATGAGGTGCCCAGTATGGACCTCACGTCCAGCGTTACGAATCGCCTGATATAAAACGCTGTGGGCGCCTGGGGTGGCCGCACTCGACCTCGAGGACTCTGCAAACTACCCCACACGAGCAGACATGGACACCAAGGTAAAACACGCATTTATTATTTAAGCAATATCAACCTTATTCCTGATTTCATTTACAGTAAATCACATGGCCTTTAAATTTTTTTTTTTTTTCTTCACTTGATATAACTTCGTTTATTTTGATTTTGATAAATGAGTATTCATTTAGAGAGTACATTTTTATGATCTTTAATTGACTAGCAATCGATCGAGAATTTTTATTACAGAAATATTGTATTTGGTAAAGTGTAACTGTTAAATTTATATTGTCTAGAAAGTAATACTTATTCCAACTACTTAGTCCGATCGATCTTTGTGAATTTCTGAATTTTGGGCATGGCACAATATGCGGGCACCTACCCATATTAACATCCTCATAGTCATACTAAGGTGTTATCAAAAACTCAAAATTGTGAAATAAATTTCAAATTTCTATATACAAATATTTCGGTCAGTAAAACAAAATATAGAAAATTTAAAAATTAATTATATATATAATAGTGAATTTTTGATAACACCTTAGTATTTATATGACTATGAGAATATATGGGTAGGTGCTCGCTTGTTATACCATCTACCAAACATCTTGTTCAAGATGTAATTTACTTTATCCATTTTAAAACCAAAATAAAAGGGCCCAATAGCCTTATGGTTTTCAGATAATTCGCATCCAGTCACACCGCGATAAGTGAATTTACATAACGCGTTGACTGGATGCGACTTTTTGAATGGAATCTGTAGGCTTAAATTCGTGGGCCATCGTTAATGCAATCGTATTTCAGTACGTTATTGCGGTCGGTGCTAGCTATCAGATTCAGAGCAGGAGCTGCAGCAATGTAACAGGGTTGCCAAATGTTATACCGACATTATAAAACTAATATATTTCTTAACACATAAATTGTGAACTTTATAAAAATATTAAATTAATTATATTCTAACCCAAACTGTAAAAATTAATGTATAAAAAATAATAATGTAAACCGTAAACGCATCTTCGAGGGGACTCGGGAATAAATGTTCGTGTTCGTCACAAAAAATGTGTCCTCGCTGGGATTCAAACCATTAGCCCTATATTCTGCAATAGATCAAGCGGGACAAAAAATTAATATCAATATTAAATAAGTGTTTCCAACCCTACAGCTGACGTGCGCGCACGCCTATTGACCAATGCGATCCATATCGGGTCGATTTGCGACACCACCGCTTCTTTCTAAGCAGCTCGCGCTTTCGTTCCGAGCTGTCCATAACAATGAGCGAGGGAAATATGGCCGAATTGCTCCTTGTTTTGAATTTATCGTCCAGAAGTATGCACCATTTTTGTTATTTTATATTTTTTTAAAGGTGGCAGTGTGCTTAGAAAACCAACAGTTCCAAATTAATTGAAACTAGGCCTACACTTACATACTAATTAAATCTAAAAATTACCTTTTTTTGAAAATTGTCATACTGTATTTGGCTTTATTTATAATTGGCCTATTCAGATATAAATTTCCATATTTTTAGCTAAAACAGAGAAAATACTATAGTATAATCATTTTTCATAGTACGTGACGACACTAGACTCATTAAACTGTTCTTTATATGCGCAGGAGTTGATAACGTTGCGCAATACATTTACAGTAGCCGATGGCGTGGCTCGCTGATCGATCGCTCGTTGAGTTCCATATACAGGGAATTGCGTCAAAGATCTTTTTTGAGAGTATTATTATAAAGGACATCTATATTACAAATAGGTTAACACACATAATGGTAATTTTTAATACAAAACAATGAACAGCGTGTCATTTATGTATGTTGAAACGGAGGTCATAGAAGGATAAAACAAAGGCCACTTTCTATCTGGTACGATTTTGTAGTGCATAATAATAAGATTACATTGGACACGAGTAAACTAAATAAATATTATATACTGCAGCAAAACCCTTATTATTAGAAATCACAAAGTAATAATCCGACTTTGATTTTGTCGAATCACTTTGTGGTTATCTTTATAATATTAAAATTAATCAATTAAATCGTTTGTTTCAGATTGTAGTATTTATCTGCATGGTAGGCGTGGCGAGCGCTGGCATCGTGCCGGTGGCGCCCGCAATTCCAGCAGTTCGCGTAGACCCCTTGCCCCAATACTCCTATGGCTACGACGTTCAGGACGCCCTCACCGGCGACTACAAAGGCCACCAGGAACAGAGGAATGGAGACTTAGTCACCGGTTCCTACACAGTAGTTGATCCTGACGGCACAAGAAGGATAGTTGACTATGCTGCGGATCCCCTCAACGGCTTCAACGCGGTGGTTCGCCGTGAACCGTTAGTCGCTAAGGTAGTGGCGCCAGCTCCACTCGTTGCACCTGCACCTCTCGTCGCTCCGGCTCCTCTTGTCGCTCCAGCTCCCTTCATACCCAGAGCCCCGTTACTAGCTCCCGCGCCCGCACCTTTTCTAGCTCCAGCCCCTGCACCTTACCTAGCCCCTAGGCTACCTAGTCCATACTACTTCTAGATGAATTATTGCAATTTTGTTGTGTTAATTTTTTTATATTATTGACATCATAAATGACTGTTATTTATACGAATAAAGAACTGAAATTTATACACGAGTTTTTATCTAAATTTTACAGAAATATTATACAAGACTTAAGCAATGGTTATTAGTAAGGCATTCTATGTATAACCAGCACCTGCCTAAGTGAATATTTTTATTATTTGAAAAGGTAGGCTGTTTATAGGTTTGTCTGGTGAGGTACCACCGCCTTTCTTATTTCAGCCGTGAGCCTTGAAACATTTCGCTGTAGGTATATCGGATCGGATTGAAGTGAAAGTTAGCCAGTGTAATTACTCGTGGGCATGGAAGAAATTTCATCTTAGGCCTCAGGATGACAACGCCTCTGCAATACCAAGTTGTTGCAGGTGTCAACAGGCGGCGGTTACCACTTACCACCAGGTGAGCCGTCAGCTTCTATGATCTAGTTGTATAAAAATAATAAAATGGTAAATGAAAATTATATTATGTGCAGATGGAGGATAAAATTTAGAAAATAAATATTTATTTATACATCGAATACTTGGAAACCAAGAGTATCTGATTTGGGTGGTGGTGGTAAAGCTCGCTCCGGCCCAGGTATAACCGACAAGCCTCGTTGCTTGCGTCGACGGCGTTCTGGGCGCGATTCGCCCGGCTCTGATTTTCGAGGTAATACCGAGAACCGACGTCCAGGAGGCACCGTAGACATGCGCTTGAACAGTACCTGCGTTTCCACACGCTGCTGCTCATCCATCACGGATACTATTTGTTTCTCGCGTTGAACAATAGCTTTACGCTCATCGGCTGTCACTGTCTCTTGTGCCATTTCTGCGCATTTGCACAAGAAAGCTTGCACTCTTTCAGGATCTTGCATTTTCTTTGACCATTCGTATGCCTCCTCAACTTGAATGCGTACTTCATTAGCGTTGCCTTGTTGCATGTCACCGCTCATTAATACGAAGCAACCATTTAGCCACCAAGTGACATTACCTAGCTCCTGAGCTTCTCTCTGACATCTTTTGGCGTAAAACTTTGCGAGTGCATAATTCTTTTGTGTACAAAGTAAACGTGCCAACTCGTACATTAACCAACATTTCATTGTAGAATTTTCACACATTTCTAGTGTTGCCACTACTTTTTCGGTTGCTTGTTTTATGTCGATAAACTTGTAAGGATACGTCGCCATAACCGAATCAAAGGAAGTCGGGCGGCCTACAGGAAGACCCATTAGGAAAGCGATTCTACGTCTGTTTCCTCGTTCACTAAGCGTGTAAGAGAGTCTATGTTGTGACAAGTAGCCTTCACCCACCGCTCTGTACAATCGATCGATGTAAATTTCTTTATCCGGTAATGTTCGCGGGGTCTTCATATCTAAGAATATTTGCATGCGTTCTGCTTGCGCGATCAAATCCATAACACGATTCTGGCGCATACTCTTTTCAAGTTGTTTCAATAAACGCTCAGCAGTACGCGCACCGATTTCACGTTCTTTGATAAGAATGGCTTCTTTATACTTGTTTTGATATTTAGACTCGGCTTTTTCAGCTAATTTGACTGTATAGTACGGTCTTTGAGAACGCAACATTTCTTGTCTTTCAGTAAGAGATCTTAATGCCTCTTTAACAATGGCTCTTAATTCTGAGCTTCCTCCACAATTAGCTGATATAATTCTAGGATCTTCAGTAAGTTCCTGTAGAAAAAATTTATCGTAAGCCATCGGTCCTAGATATTTCATTGCCAATACTCTGGCAAGAGTTACATTTTTACGTGCTTCCATTTGAGTTAACTTATGTTTTTGTTCTGGTTGTGGAATTCGACATTTGTGTAAAGGTTTTTGAGGTTCGTCTTCGTCAATAACTGTAGTATCATTTTGTTTGATTAGTGGCAGAAAATCCAACATTACGTTACCAGCGTTAACGCCAATGCAGTCTTGAATAGTTTCCACGCCTTGATTGATGCCTTCCATGAAATAAGGCGGTTGGCGTCGTAATCTTGCACCTCGGTAGTTCATAACAACTGACCTTTCAAAATCAGACATTGTGTACATGGCACGAGCCTGCATGTTGCGCGCAATCATGTTCCCAGGTTCAAGCTTAAGCGCCACTTCAGCATCTGCGTAGGCCTGTACAGGCTGGACGGCATCTGCACACACTTGACTACGCCCCGTAAGAGTACGAACATCGTCGGGAGTGCTCTTAAATGCTTCATCAAACGAAGCCTTAGCTTTTTCGAATTGTTCCAATCGACGTAAATATGCACCTCTTTCACGATACACTGTAAGTGCACCGTATAACTGCTTTTCTTCCATCTGCATTTGCATGTTAACTGAATATGTATTCTTTCAAAATAAATACTTACAAAAATTGTTGATGTCAATTTATTTGATTGTTCTGATTTCATGTAATCACGTGACATTTCCATGATTCTGTCAAGATAAAGCCTCAGATTAAGCATAAACGTAGTGTTATATTCTCTTTGATTAATAGCACAGATAGTAATGTTCTTAGTTCACTATTAAATTGTTAAGTTTCTTAATGCCGAATGCAAAATAAAAGAGGCAAAATCTAATAGGTCACTATTAAATTGTTAAGTTTCTTAATGCTCGAATGCAAAATAAAAGAGGCAAAATCTAATGCCACAGCGTTTTAACTGAAATGTGTTTATTTGATCTTTTATCTATAAGGTCGTAAATATTTAAAGACTTATCTGCGTGGAAACTTGGTGGAAACTGGTAGACTATTGAATAAAATATTTTGTTATTGTGATACATTGTGATACACCTTCGACCTTATAACGCAGTCCAAAGACAAACTGTGAATATCGTTGACGATCCAAGTTCAGTAGTAAGCCTTGGTCTATTAGTTTTTATTCTATCACTTTATTAACTGTTAGTATTATTTTGAAGATTGAAAGGTATGTGACGGCTAATGCCACTTTTCAAAATTTCAAAACAGACTTCACAACTCCTCACTGCCATGGAGCTCATGTCTACACCTAAAAAATAGTACGAGTGCGTGAAATTTCTCCCGCAGCTCGTCAAGCTAATAATAGGGGTTAAAGTATGAAGTTGCCGTTTTATTGTAATAGGTTATTCGAATTGACATAGAACCTTCATGGTTTGAGATTTTTGAGTGAAACTTTTTTTTAAATGGTACTTCTTCTTTTAAAAAATGTGCAACATTCGATTATCAACTTTCATTTGTTTTTTTTATTCAACTTAGACAAGAAAGATGGATACTTCGAAAATTCGAGTGATTTTTTAATACGAGTTCCGACGCGGAACTAACGCGGCAGACACAGCTCGCAACATCAATGTTGCGTTTGGAGAGGAGACTGCTAATGAACGCATCGTGCGATTTTGGTTTAAACGGAAAGCGTTATTTTGTTATTCAAAGACAAATATAACAATAAATTGAAAGAGATGGTGGAAGCTGATCCGAGCCAAACTACCCAGGAATTAGCGGCATGGTTTAACGTTACCTTACCTACAATATTGACTCATTTGCGTCAAATCAATAAAATAAAAAAATATGAAAAATGGGTGCCTCATGATTTGACTGATCTGCAGAAAGAAACGCGCGTTGAAACTTGTGTTGCCTTGTTGAATCGATACAGAAATGAAGGAATATTAGATCGAATTGTGACATGTGATGAAAAGTGGATTCTTTACGATAACCGTAAGCGAAAAATGCAATGGCTGACCCTAGGTCAAACGCCGCAACAGTGTCGTTAGGACACAAAGCTTACCAATAAAAAGGTAGTGGTAACTGTTTGATGGTCTCAGCATGGTGTCATTCACTATAGCTTTCTCCGATCTGGTCAAGAAATAAGGGCAGATGTCTGCTGTGCCGAACTCCGAACAATGATAGCAAAACTTGCAGTGAAACAGCCCCGACTCATGAATCGATCTTCACCGTTATTGCTCTATGATAACGCGAGACCTCATACAGCACGGAACTTCCTAATTGGACAGGAACTGCAATTAGAAACCATTCGTCACCCTCCGTATTCGCCAGACCTTGCTCTAACGGACTACCATTTTTTCGTGATTTGGACAATTTTCTACGTGATAAAAGGTTTTCTTCCGGAAGGAGGCAGTACAAAATGCTTTGACCGAGTTTGTAGAATCTAGATCACCAGAGTTCTATCGCAATGACATAAATGACCTTCCTATTAGATGGCAGCAATGTATGGATAATAATGGTAGATATTTTGATTGAATCATCATCACCAACCTATATACATCCCACTGCTGAGCACAGGCCTTCCTACATGGCAGAAACACATGAGGAGTTTGGGCCATAACACCACCACGCTGGCCCAATGCGGGTTGGTTGGTTTTGATTGAATAAATATGTTAAAAAAACGAAATTCAATTTTGAAATACAAATCGGCAATTTCATACTTTGACCCCTAATATTAATAACTCATTATTATTACATATTAAAATTTTATTCCTGTTACTACCCGTCTAACATGCTTGAACCGAATATTGTTAATAATTAATCTAACAAAATGATATTAATATAAATGCATATGGATGGAAATCTATGAATTATTATATAGGTATATTATTTTAATAAAATGAGCTCCAGCCATGGTACTTCCTGGAGACTACAGCATGGTACAGGGTCGGTAATGCGCAATTTAAGCCTTATAACACTGGTGCTGAAAATGTTTAAGGCTACGGTGACCGCCACCTGACGTGCTGTGCTTTCAAACCCTTGACGAGTTCAAAATATAATGAAAAATAGACCATTATCAGTTCATCATAACGGGGAATTTGATTCCCCGTTATACTTACAACAACTAATATTGTTAACCTAAACTAAGCTATATTTCATGAGCAATGTTAAAATTAATAAAATTTTATATTTGTTTTTATATATAAGTGTCCACGCTGGTCCTATGTATTTCGTATTTCGAGCGCTGTGCAGGGGAGGGCCGCCATCTTCTTAAATCCGGCGAACGTTAAATCTCTGAATATCTTAAAAGTAAAGGCAAAAGGATCGAGCCCATGCAGCCACGTCTGAAGTTTTTTATTATCTCTGCAGTTATTGCATTGAAACGCAGATGTAACCAAGTGACCAAGTATTATATTCTTTGTGTGTTTACTAGGTGATAGGATAGGCCCGTATGTAGGGTAGCCTGGGTAGGTGTCACCGCCTTTCTTATTTCAGCCGTGAAATAGTTCGCTGTGTTTCGGATTGAAGGGAAAAGTAGCCAGTGTAATTACGGGGCATGGAAGGCATTTCATATTAGGCCTCAACATGACAATGCACCTGCAATACCAAGTGACTTTTTCGTTGGTATTGCAGGTGTCTATATGCGACGGTAACCACTTATCACCAGGTGGGCCGTCAGCTTGTTTGTCGTCTAGTTGTAAAAAATAACCCGTTTGATGTCTTAATACAAATTACAATATGATGCTACTTCATAGAGGTGGACAACCAAGATAAAATTCTCAAGGTTAACTCTGACACGTGTTTCACCATGCACTCCGTCACTATTTAGAATCAAATCAGTGTACCTACCTATTGTAAAGCCATTACGTCCACCATCACGTGCCTCAATCCCTTATTCCTTATACTTTATTCACTACCACAAGCCGTTAGTGGCTAATGCCCTAAAGATGTAAAGCCAAAAAAGTAGCGTCAAATAGAGTGTTTGGCGGGTTTTAATGGCGTCAGTCAATACTTTTATTTCAATAATTAAAAATTGTGTCGGAGCAAACATTGTGTTATAAAAGTGGTGTAATTTTTAACCGACTTCAAAACGAAGGAGGTTATATTATCATTCTAGTGTTTGTGTTGACGTGCAACTAAAAGATTGTTGAAATAAAAGTGATTATGGTGTGAAATACGATGAGAACTTTTTGTGGTTATCCACCTTATCAAGTAGCACATAAAGTGACTGTCATCATATATTTCGTGTCAAATACTCCCAAGAAGCATTGAAATGTGTTACGCCAGCATTTCAATGCAATAAATAAAGAAATAAACAGATACTGAAGAGATAGCGGTATGCTCATTAGTAACCTTAGCCTTCCCAATACAGGGAGAATTAATTTAAAAAAAAGTAACCTCAAATAATTTGTCTAGTAGAATGGTTGGAGTGGGTCAAATTAAGTAGGTAGTAGAAAAATAATAATATGTGTTCGAATATAAAAAATCGTTTATTGCCGTTATTATCAGTTCTTTTGAGATATCGATTATTTTTATACGGCTACTATTGGCGCAGCAGCAGGATAAGCAAACGGCGCAGTTCTGAGGGCAGCGAACTTGGCGATGGGAGCAGTATAAGCTGCTGCTACAGGCGCGGCGTACGCTGGGTATGTTAGTGGAGCCGTGTATGCAGCGGTATACCGCGCTGCTACTACTGGGGCTGCAGCGACGGGAGCAGCAGCAATTCGAGCGGGCACTACCGCCGGGGCAGAAGCCACGACTGGCGCAGCAGCAACCAAAGGTTCTTTGCGGACCACAGCATTAAACCCATTGATGGGATCAGCGACGTAGTCGACAGTGCGGCGGGTGCCATCAGGGTCTACGAGTGAGTAAGATCCCTGTACCAAATCTCCATCGCGTTGCTCTGTTTGGCTTTTGTAGTCACCGGTAAGTGAGTCAGCTACGTCATAACCGAATCTGTATTGAGGCAGTGGGTCGAACTCCTCGAGCCTCGCCGATACGACGGGCGCCGCTGCTAACGGAGCCGCAACAGCTACGGGCGCCACGCCCGCACGAGCGATAGCCACAAGGCATGAGATGATGACGAACTGTAAATTATAAAAGAAAAGCTTAACTCAATTTTTGAATATTGTTTGAAGACGTATGAATAAAACAATTTGTTTAGTAGTTTCCGTAACTAGTTGGAGTTCAATAATCGATAATAACAGATAAGTATCTAATAAGATTACTAAGCCCTTCTGACTAGATCATAACCGTCACGCTATTTGTACTTGAAATAGTGACACGGTTTTGAGACGGCGAGACTAGCAAAATTGCGCAAGCACATGCGCGGAGAAATTACAAACAAGAGGATTCCTGCAGTCAAGGACGGCATGCCTCACGTTTCCTGCATGTTAAACAGCTTAGAGGAGCTGCTACAGTTTTAGAAAAGGTAAACAAAAAATATCACACTTATATGCCTTTCTTTCTGGAAATGTATTCCTTACAATAAGTTTTCAATAATTTACAATTTATAATGCTACTTTTGAGAATAAAAACTAGTATAGAGTGAATTTATTACATATTTTTATATTTATAAAAAAACTTGATATTTAATTTTTCACAAATAGATAATTTCGGTACAAAATTAGGCCACTTATCTATTTCAGCAGTTGAAGAATAAATATAACTAATTTAAAGTATCGTACAAGGAATTGTTGGTTAAAATATTATTATTAATATTGTTAGTTCTTTTTATATATAAAAGAAAGACTGCGCTATAAATGCTGTTGGTAAACTATATTATGTGGTGAAAAAATTATGTTAATGATATATTGATGTTTAAGTGTTGATGATGTTAGTGTGTAGTTTACCTTGAAGACCATTTTGTTCCTGTGGATGGTTTGTTGACTGAAGTCAAGTGTGTGTATGCTCCCGAAAGAGCCTGGCCAAGTATATATACTTGCTGCAAGTTGTGACACACCGGCTCAAGTTCGCGCTTAGTATTATACCTGCGCATCACTATGGATGTGCACGCAATTGGAAATGAGCTGGAATTTGTCAATGGCGGAAAATCGAACGCGTTCTTGACTTTAGGCCAACTATTACGAAATTTAATAACGCCGCCTGAAAGTTCAGTATTATTGTGTGCTTTATGAATTTAGATTACGATTTTAAATACGAAGAGCTAACATTGTAACTAGCGTCTCGTTGAGTAGTCCTCCCTCGGCAATGAACAAAGGTTTGTAAATTGTTTACGCAGAGTACTTTTGTGCAAGAATCTAGTTCTAGAGTTGACTTTGTACTTAAAATTTTATTCAAGCACAAGCACATCCTCAAGTTTTAATGGTTATACAAATAGCTCGTGTAGATATTACAATTCGTATAAAAAATTATGTCACCATTCTGTATAAGGGGTGGAGAAAGATTTTGTCCATCGCCCGTGCTACGGGTGCTGGTCATCCTAACTACGAGTTATTGTTAAAAAAATTTGCAATCGCGAAAGAAAATCAGCTACTTCATTCTTAATGTAATATATACACGATCTGTTTGTATGCAACAGCAGTTATATTTCGGGATTTTTTTAAATAGTTGTAGGTATGTAGGAGGACCAGCACTGGCATCTGGTTTCCTTTACGACAGTGTTCCCATCATAGCCTGTATTATCATAGCTTGTTCATGTGTCATGGCGTCAGTGGAACGACCCTGTTTCTAAACTCCAGCCCTACAGCGTCTTCTCAACAGTTGAATGTTATCTACTGCATCTGGTAACACAAGTAAGAGAAGTCTAAACATAAACTTACACGGCACATACCATAGCCAGCACCGATAGGGTGCTCAGTGCAAAGCTCTAAATGTGGCTGCAGGGGCAGCCATGTTGAGAGAGGAAGAGCACTGTAGAACTCACGTAATTAAAACTATACTTACCCACCCATATTTTTGAAAAAGAAATGCCTACCTAGGTAGAATTCAGGTGTTCAGTTCGTCATTCGTATATCGTATATAACAAACGGTTCTTCAGCCGTATGCCGGAGTCATCAATTCACTGTCTCCACCTCAACATCACGCGCATCATTCAAATTTATTTTCTAACAAATCGTGTTTATGGTGACCAGACCCCTAGCACGAACATTTTTAAATTTCGAATCGCCATCGTATCGAGTAGTTAGGTTAGCTTTTGTCAGGCTTTTGTTTTAAATTTTAAGCCTGCGTGAACGATACGATTACGATTCGAAATTTAAAAGTGTCCTAACATTTTGTATATAAATGAAATCCTATGCGTTGAAACGGCTTGATCAATTTCAATTATTCTCATAAAGTACAGCGGCGGTTTAAAAATAAAAATATAAGGGAAAACCTATAGAAAAGCTTAAAATTAATAATTCGAGAAGGGTAATTTACCTGTCGGAAAATCGTCTATCTGGCGTTTTAAAACTGTCATTTCTTTGACAACTTTGGGTTACTTCTAGTTTACAGACTCTTTGATCAAACGAAGTATTTAAAAAACTACTATTTTTGCAGACCTGTCGTATAGTTGACGTGTTATATTATCATTTATTCACTTCTTTATATTTTAAAGAAAAACTTGGTGAATATTAGGTGCACTTTGCGACTATTTATTTTTACTCACAAATTGTAACGTGTCTGCCTCTAGGACTCTTTATTTTTTTACTACTTTTATACTTTTATACATTCTTTTACAGTTTTTAGCGCCCGACGAAAAAGAGGGGTGTCATAACTTTGATGTGTCTGTCTGTGGCATCGTTGCTGCGAAATGAATGGACCGATTTTAATTCGTTTTTTTTGTTTAAAAGCTGACGTAATCAGGATGGTTTTTAGTTATTATTTATCAAGATCAGTTCAGGCGTTTGATGACTATCAGCTCATTTCCTACTTGACAAGAGGGTTTTACTAATTTTCCGAGATCCCATTGATATGAAATTTGGTTTACTGTTACTTCCGTGGTTTTTTCAAGACATATGCTAATCTTAAACTGATCTTGTACCATCAAGTAGTCTGCGGGATGCTCAATCCTTCAGAAACTTACAGCAGATATACTTAGCGTGTTTGAACTCATACGAATAGTCTCAATGAGATAAATAATAATAATAATATTCATACACTCACACCTATTATCTAGCCCAAAGTAAGCATCATTAAGAGCTTGTGTTCCATAACCCAAGCTCTGGATACTAGATAACGGATAAATATTGATAATAATATGTATATAAATGTAAGAAATATACTAAATAAACATATAAACATCCATGACTCGTAAACAAATGCTCGTACACATCATACAAACAGTTGCTCCTGCCGGGATTCGAACCCGGGACCTCTTGACCGAGTAGCCTGCATAGCAAGGGGTACAGACCGCTCGACCAGCCGGTCGACAATAGATAATAAATGACGCCGGGGGTTACTTAAATCTTTAACTTTTATATTGTAGACGCTATTTATCTCCGAATTTTTAACTGACTCCAAAAACGAGGAGGTTCTCAATTCGGTTGGTATGTTTTTTTTTTCTATGTATGTACACCGATTACGCCGAGATTTCTGATCCGATTTACGTGATTCTTTTTTTGTTCGATGCGGAATAGTTGCCATTTGATTCCATAATTTAAAAAAAATCAGTTAGGTAGTTAGGTTTTTAGATTATAAAACTGAATTGAGAAAGTCATCTACGTAAGCGAAATTGCGGATTTATGCTTTCCTATAACATTTTAGTGAAAAGATACGATAGTAGGAAACAATGTAAGCTGACGGTCACCCATCTAGCATTGACCTTAGAAAGTTATTACTACTAATTGTGAAAAAAAAAATTTGAACAAAAATTAAAACCGACTTCAAAAAGCTGAAAAAGATAAAATAATTAAATTTAATTAGCTCATCACCTAGAAACCTATTTTTTGGAGTTGGTGCTAAGTTGTTTCCAGAAAAAATAGAACGTGAAGCACCGACTCCAAAAAATATGTTTCTAGGTGATGAGTACCTACTTAAATTTAATTATTTTATCCTTTTCAGTTTTTTGAAGTCGGTTTTAAGTTTTGTTTAAAATTTTTGTTGTTGGCTTATAATTTTTGTAAATGGTTTTTCACGTGCACACTAAAAAGTTTTTATATTCTTCAGTTTTGCCACGAAACATCTTCATTTCACTCAACGCCATATTTTAATAGATTCGAGACAAAATGAAAACAATGAAAAAGAAAGAAAGAAAGAAAAACGAAAGATACGTTTAGAATATTAGCTGGACAATTTGCAAGAAAAAAAATGGAAATTTTAAGTAACCCTGGCCTCATTAATCATCTATCTAACACGATCTCATTGAGACTATATTCTTATGAGTCCAAGCCGGTCCACGCACGCTATATCTGCTGTAAGTTAATGAAGAATTGAGCATCCCGCAGACTATTTGATAGTACAGGATCAGCTCAAGGTAAGCATGTCTTGAAAAAACCACCGAAGTAACAGTAAACTAAATTTCAAATCAACCGTATCTGTGAAAGTTAATATCACCCTTATGTCAAGAAGCAAATGAGCTGATAATCATTCAATCGCCTAAACAGATCTTCATAAATTATAGCTAAGATCCATCATGATCACGTCAGCTTTCAAATAAAAAAACTGAATCAAAATCGGTCAGTTCGTTTAGGCGCTATAATGCCACAGACAGATATATAGTGAGACACGCCAAAGTTATAATAACACCCCTCTTTTATGTCGGGGGCTAAAAACTGCCACACTCCTCTACCCCATTCAAATTTTGGTTATTGTGTGATCTCATTATGTCTATTAGAATGATGAAGACGATTACTAAAAATTTTTTTAACCAATTGACCTTATAATCAATATAGCATTGCTGCTATAAGGGCGTTTGGGTTTATAGTAGCATATTTATATCAAGTATAAGGCTTTCTGATGCCACTATCGAAAAGAGACGACGTATAATAGCTGTGTCAAGAATGATTGTAAGTTTATTTAAAGGCATAAGTTTCTTCTTGGTTAGACCGTCTTTCAAAGCTTATTAAGTACGTGAAGATCTACGTGGGAAAACATTTTTAGTGTAAATTTTGTTAAGTTCTATGTGTTTTAGTAATAAAAAAATAGTTTTATTTTCGGTATTGCAAATTAATTTCCACTACAAGAACCATTGGCATTTCTACTGCTTTGATAAAACACTTATAAGGCTAATACCCCTATAGTAAATACGAGATTTCTTACGCTGAACCATATTGCAAGATTTTAGGGTTCAAAATTTTGAACGAAGATCTTTTTTTTTGTTGTATTATGTAGTAATTAATAATTTAAACAAAAAATAAAACCGACAGCAAAACACTGAAAAGGATAAAATAATTAAATTTTAGTAAGTAGGCACTCATCCCCTAGGAACATATTTTTGGAGTCGGTGCTTCACTATCTATGGTTTCTGGAAACAACTTAGCACCAACTCCAAAAATATGTTCCTAGGGGATGAGTGCCTACTTACTAAACTTTAATTATTTTATCCTTTTCAGTTTTTTGGAGTCGTTTTTTTTAAAAAAAAATCCCAATTTTTAGAGATTTTATTTGAAGGTCAAAGCTAGATGGGTGACCGTGAGCTTATATTGATTTCTACTATCGTATCATTTCACTAAAAATTCATAGGAAAGAAAATATCCGCAACTTCGCATACGTAGACGACTTAATTTTTCCAGTTTTTTCAATTTAAAAACCAAACTACCCAATGGATTTTCAAAATTTTTTTATAGGACCAAATGGGAACTATTCCGCATATAACAAAAAAAGAATCATCAATATCGGTTCACCCAGTCAAAAGTTCTGAGGTAACAAACATTAACAAGAAACATACAGACGAATTGAAAACCTCCTCCTTTTTTTGAAGTCGGTTAAAAAAGTAGCGCCTTAGGCGAGAGCTACTTACTACTAAGCGTCTCGACAGCTGAGAAATATCAATGACGAACACGCGCCAATCAATGGTGTCAGTCAGTTGATATGGCACAAGGACTACCACGTTAAAAATACTTATAAATATTACTAAGGTTGTGCTTATTGGAATAGCTTATGCAAGTCTAGGCCAAACTAATTGGTCCAGACAATTAATTTACTCTACTTGCATAAACGATTAGATATACATGAATATGGTTTATGCTTTAAGATGGAAAAAAATAACTCAAATCACCAAAGGTGGGTACACGCGATGCCCGCCCTTAATAAGAGGAAGCGTTGCTTTATTTGTTAACCGCCTTCAAAAAAAGGAGGAGGTTATCAATTCGTCTGTATGTTTTTTTTATTTAATTTGAAAGGCACAATTAATACTTACAAATACATGCACAATATAATTCTACACAGTTGCACATTTATTTATTTATTTAAACTTTAATTGCACAAAATGAGTTACATTGTGGCGGAATTAATGAAACGAAATTCTCTACCAATCAACCACGTTTACATTGTGTAAAAATTAGATAAATAGGCATCTGCTTGGTTCGATCCATACTTCGATTAAGTTTTGTGGTTGCGGCGCCACACTCAGAAGAGATTTAAAAAAAAAAAAAAAAAGTCGCTGTGTTAGTCGCATCACAAAGGTGTTCTAACAGTAAATTTTGATTATCGCACAAAAAAGTGTCAATTCTCAGGATGTAATCTATTTCCATGCCAAATTCCATCCAAATCAGTTTGGCTACTATTATGTGAAAGCGTAACAGACAGATAGAGTTACTTTTCCATTTAGATATTAGTATGGATTACGGTTATTGACTGTCATTCCTATCATTGAGGAATGTCCTACTGCTGGGCATAAGCATTCGTACATGAGAGACTTGGGCCATAACACCACCTCGCTGGCCCAATGCGGGTTGGTGGGTTAAAGCGGTTGCAGTAACAACCGGGACCAACGGCTTAACGTGCCTTCCGAAGTATGGAGGAGCTCGAGATTATAAATTTGATTAACCAATCCCGGGACCGACCATGACAAAAGTTGCTTTGTTTTTGTAATCGAAAACAAAGCGCTCAAACCACTACGCTACCGAGCTCCTCAAAAGCTATCTATCTTTTAAATACGATATAACAAAACTGAATTTTTCGCATTTACTCATAATTACTGGGCATGGACGGCATTTCATCTCAGGCCCCAGGATGACAACGCACCTGCAATATCAAGTAATTTTTCCTTGTTATTGCAGGTGTCTATAGGCAGCGGTTACCGCTTTCCATCAGGTGGGCCGTCAGCTTGTTTGTCATCCAGTTGTATAAAAAAAAAATCCAAAACATGCTCTAACATTATTAGTTATATGTCCCACTGATGGGCATAGCCTTCCTGCACAGGACAAACTTATTTATTTATTATTTATTTAACAATTTGTGTACACACAATAAAAAAACAACAATGAAAACATAAACAAGGACAACAGAGTACAAGGGAACTGCTTATTCCTAAAAGAAATCTCTTCCAAACATATAAGGAGTTATAAGGAACTTTAGAGATAGCTAGTGAGTTTGATGGCAATCGGTTGTCAAGTAGTAACGACTATTTCTGCCAGTGTCGAGGGACTCTTTACACTCTATGTACTTTTTTTTACCAGGGAGATCCATTGACGGACCTACCCGCCACTGGCCAAGAGGAGGGCGTGTGCGGGGCTCACCCAGCGTCTAAATTGACCCTGGGAATACCCGCTAATACTCCTGGATAACTTCCGTGCCTTTTGCGGATGTGGTCTGGGGTCTGTGAAGCAAATTAACCAGACCAACACTCTTTATACCTATGCTCTTTTACATTTTCATAAATAAGGCGGCCCACTAATTACGATTTTAAGTTGAGTTTTAAAATTCCATTTTGCCTTCTGGCCGCCTATAAGAATTGCCTTTTTAATAAATAAGAATCACCTAATTCAAGGTTTAAAAGTGGCATTTTAAGTACCTAAAATACCATATATTTTACTTGTTTTCTAAATTCCGCAAGTTTTACGGAACATTCTTAATTTTGATGTTAACATTATTATAAATGTTTGAAAAATTATTTAGTACCTAATTAAAATATATCTAAACTAGAAAAATTTCACGTCCTGAGGTGGGGATCGAACCCGCGACCTTTCGCAATCCAGGCGGCTGCTCTAACCATCTGAGCTACCCAGGACTTGGGATATCCCTGTGAAATTCTTCTAGTCTATCTGTATTTGCGTTATGAGCTTACGCCCACCCTACAATGTCGAAATGTTCTATTTCAACATTCATAATTATAATGTTAAATTAAGAATATTTGAAAGAATTTCCTCAACTTAACCGAATCGTAAGTATTTGTAAAAATGCTCGTTTCGGATGTTGAAATAGAACATTTCGACATTGTAGGGGTTCATAAGCTCATAAGTCATAACGCAAATACAGATAGATATCCCAAGTTCTGGGTTGCTCGCGGCTTCGAACCCTGCCTCAGGATGTGAAATTTTTCTAGTTTAGATATATTTTAATTACTAAATAATTTTACGGAACACTTAGAAAATTTACCCGTATTATCAACATTATAATTATCAACAACTTTACAATCGTAATTAACAAATATTGCTATATTTTTATACTTTGTTTTTTTTTAATTTGTGAAGGACCCGAAAAAAGACACAATAGATATTTTATTGTTAAAAGAGGTTTGTTGAGATGAACAATCATATGTGGAAAATACAAGAGCACAGTTTATTTCAGAGCTCTAGCTTTTTGAGCTAGAGCTAGGGAAACATCGCAGACAATTGCAGTATGGTCTTTCTGCGGTTCGTAAGTTCTCCAACCTTACGCACCGCGGAAATGGCTTAGTGTGGAGCATGTTTATGGCTTATTTTCTAGCTCATTTGGCCAGTTATAAGTGATAACCACTGAATTAATTGCGTAGCCATTGCTGCGCTACAAGGCAATATTATAATATGGGTATCACAATGACGTTACAGTTAAGCAGCAGTCGATTTGCAAATAGCTCGGTGGTCTCAAATCTGTAAAAAGAAGTTTACGAATAAGCTCGCAGATGTATCTACAACTACTAAATGTGAATGTGACAAACATAAACTACTAAGAACTAGTCGCTCTAATCGCTTTTCGCACTATAAGTACTTAATTTTTATATTCAGCGATTCACTAGTGTCGCTCTATTTATTGTTCGTCGTCGGGAAAAAATTAAGTGTGTCTTTTTATTAAGGTGCGTCGAATTCGGATCAAAACGTTTATGTGAATTGATGTGCAATCGCGTGTTCCCATTGTCTATTCAACATTCTGTCGGCAAAATATTTTTTTTATTTTTATTTTTATTTATTTTTATTCTGGCAACAAACAGTCATGTACATCGAATGATCAACTTAAAAATAGGACATAAATTACAGACCTTGAGTGCCTAAAATTACAGTATTTATATGCATGCTTAGCAACAATCAAGTCAAGTTGGAGGAACTCGACAGCAACAACGTTAATTTTTAGAACTATAGAATATTCAGACACACGCAAACCAGACCAGACACTTCGACAATTTTATATGCCTTAATACTCTGTAATTAGAGTAACTCTAATCGATATGCGAGGCCCGATGTGCGGCCGCCTGTAATATCATTATTAATTTTATATAGGTAGACATAAATTATAAAAATAATGATCTTCTGAATCCTATGTTAAACAATTAGTATTAATATATGTCATAATGTAGATATTAATACATATTAATTCTTACAATTTTAAAGGTATTTATGTTTGTTTATGTACTTATATTTAATAAATTTTACTTCGAAAACATTGCTTTGCAATCTTTATAAATGCTCGCTCTGTAGGTTACTTAAGTTTTTATGTTCAAAATTAAAATAATAATAACAATAATCACAATTACAATTTAGACATTAAACATTCAATTACCATGTTTTTAAATTTATTGTGGCTTGTAGAAAAAATATCTATATGATAGAACTGCTTATTATGTGCAGTTGAACAACGGCGGAAAAAAGTATTTGATGTCGATGTTTGTCGCCTCCTTCTGTGAGGATGTCATGTCACAGAAGGAGGTGGCGGAGCGCGCGCGGGAGGACGACCCCGACGCGCCGCCGAACCGCCGGCGGAGGAGGGGCAGGAGAAGGCGGACGTATAACCGCCTCTCCTCCCCCCCACGGTGATGAGCAGCGGGCGACAGGCGCGGGGGCGCCCTAGCCCGCATTGCACTGCTCATCACCTCGCTGTAGAGGGTGGCCGAGCACTCGCGGTCACCCTCTGGCCTCCTCTACCTTGTACCAAGGGGGGGGGGGGGGCGTGAAGGGCCCGCCACCTAGGCGGGCAATCGCCGGTGGGGGACTGGAAGTAGAGGCTCTGCCGGTTTCCCAGTCCCCCCACCACATTACACGATGAGGGAGTGCCACTGGGCTATTTTAGTGGGTAGACCCGGGAACCGCTCCCGGGGAGTCCCACATACCCCTCCCGTCCCCCGACGGGAGGGCATGCGTAATGCATTTTTTCCCAGTGAAAAAAAAAAAAAAAAAAAAAAAAGGGATAGCGAAGAGGTTATTAGGTCTGCGAACCCCTTTTGTTGGAATCTTAAATTTAATTTCTTCAAGTAGGTTAGGGAATATATTTTGAGTATGTAGTTGCTTGTCGAACTATAAATTACCTTTTGGTTCAAATTTTGTTTCAACGTTACCAGCATCGTAGTAGACACACAACAAATGGGTTGTGCATTGCATGTAAGTAAATAGTAGTTAGTTCATGAAACTAAAAAAAAACTGTACTTTGATCACCGCGGTTGTGATTTTTCTTATTTTAGTGTGTAATTAGTGTGTAGAATAATTTAAACAAGTTTTTTTACGTACACTTCATCGTTTAATATCTTAAGTTATTGTTTAAAAATAAATAAGGCTTGAAATGACTAGCGGCATGGTTTTTAGTGATGGTAGAGAGGAGCAGCGTAAGAGACTGGGGCAAACTTGGCCACGGGTGCAGCGTGTACAACGGGGGCAGCGTGCACTACTGGAGCAGCGTGAACGACAGGGGCAGCGTGCACCACAGGAGCAGAAGCGTACGCGACGGGCGCAGCGACCTTAGCAGCGGGCTCCTTGTGAACGACAGCGTTAAAGCCGTTGTGGGGGTCAGCGGTGTACTCGACAGTACGCTTGGTTCCATCGGGGTCAACAACAGAGTAGGAACCCTGGACGATATCACCGTCACGGGTTTCGTGCTGAGTCTTAGAGTCGCCAGTGAGACCATCCTGCACGTCGTAGGCGAAGCTGTACTTGGGGTGGGGATCGTACTCCTCGACGGCAACTTTGGCGATTGGGGCGACGGCGGCGACCTTGGCGATAGGGGCGGCGTAGGCGATGGGAGCGGCGTGTGCCACGGGAGCAACCGCATATGAGACCGGCGCGGCAGAGTACGCGGCATAAGATGCGGGGGCTATGACGCCCGCATGAGCCGCTGCGATTGCGCAAACCAAGATTACCACCTGGAAATAAGAATATGCCTTCATTATCTCTACTTAATCATAAATGAACCTTGACTTATATTATTTTGCATATTGGAGCCTACCTTAAAAGCCATTTTATTAGTAATGACAGTGACTTCACTATGAGGTGACCTCAAGCTGAATGTGCCACAATTGTATTCGCCACACTTTTTATATGCATCTTGAGTGCCTGAGGCATTGCATTACCTTAGTAAAAACCGGTTGTTTTATAATGTTACATCGTTTTGAGAGCTCTTTACTAGTACATTTAAGTATCTTACTGTTTAGGGGCGCATTATATGTAAATAAGAACATTAAGTAGGTTGATTGATCGCATGCAGTTGCATTATATTGGACGGCTGCTTTCTTTGTGAGAGTCTTCCTTGCGACAAAACAAAAGTATGTTTATTTTTGGGATTAATCATAACTTGAATAATTTTATTATCATTCAATATTTCTTTTAGAGTAGAACGTTCATGGGTGGGTCCCTCGATAACTAAAAATATTTTTTTCTCATAAATATAAAACGTTAGTTATTTGCGTATAGTCGATTGAATATAGCTGAATCTATGCTCGCGCGCGACACAGGGGAGATAAGATAAAACATTTTTGAACGGTTAAGATAAACAGGTCCTTATTAAATTCAGATTAAAATAGCAGCATTTGTATCAAACATTTTAGTGGTTTAATATTATTAACTCTTCAAAGCTTGCTCCAAATAAATTTTAATTTAATAAATCCTTTAAATTAAAAAGCGACACAAACTATTTTTATTTATTATTATTATTTTCCTTTTTAGTATATATTTCTTATAATAAGAAATATATATTATTAACTCTTCAAAGCTTGCTCCAAATAAATTTTAATTTAATAAATCCTTTAAATTAAAAAGCGACACAAACTATTTTTATTTATTATTATTATTTTCCTTTTTAGTATATATTTCTTATAATAAGAAATATATATTATTAACTCTTCAAAGCTTGCTCCAAATAAATTTTAATTTAATAAATCCTTTAAATTAAAAAGCGACACAAACTATTTTTATTTATTATTATTATTATTTTCCTTTTTAGTATATATTTAGAAAAGGACATAAAAAGTCATTTGAAAAGAGGTATAATAATTTGATTTGACGTTAACATTGACAAGACGCAGTAGAACTGAAATAATTGTAAATTAATTGAAAAATTGAGCAAATTATTGTAAGTAGACAATTACTATCCATTCAATAATTATTATTTGGGGATGACCTGCTTACCATCGATGCTTGCCACCTTTTGCTGTTTACTTGTTGTTTGACGCTACAGTGAAACGAAAGGGGTGACGGCTCAGTCACCATCTTTTTTTAGTTTATTTTTCATGACGTTTTCGGTTTCATAAATTTCTTGTCATCAGATTTTGGCATTCTTTACTTAAGTAAAATGAATTATTTAATGTTCAGTTTTTATTTATATAATGTAAATTTCCATTCCGAAATTTCATTTCCGAACAAACCAAATGTCATTTTGTATAGGTTTGTCATTTTGTATAGGTTTGTCCCTTTTCACTCGCTACCTTACTTGCTCATCAGTATCAGCTATAGAAAAATGACAGTGGTTTGTTAATTTTATTTTATAGCTAAGTTGGCTGAAGTACCTACCTATATTTAAAAAAATTGTTACGTTATTACTTATACAGGCATAATGTGGTGGTCTCGAGTAGTCCCAGCATTGAGGCGCGCAGGCACCAGAGTGTACGGACAATTGCACGACCCCCTGGACCACGTGACGGGCATAGAGAAGAGGGAGCTTTTGGCCCATCTAGCCGGAAACTGCGATCCCTTTCACATTATGTCTATTAAGAAAGGTTAGATCTTATAACAACTTGTTTTTATTCAACTATATGACAACCAATTTAATGGCTACCGTTTGCCTTTAGACACCTGCAATAACAAGGAATAATCACTTGGTTTTTATCAGGGTAGGCTGGTTGTTCACTAAGTATTTAGGCATTTTTTTATTTTATCAAATAGGGAATGTATATTTTTTTGTAAATACTATATTTATTGCCGTATTTCTTTTCCAATAATGATTTAACCTATGAAGCCATACCATCCAGACACAATTTGTCATATATCCTCCAAGGAGCTTGCAATTATATGTATAGGTACAGAATAGTCGGCCAGCGGTCCTCAATATTTGAGTCAAATATTGTTTTTATCAAAAACCAACCTGAAAAAAAAACCCAAAAAAACAAAAAAAAAATACCTGTTTATTCACCAGGGCCAGGCACTCGTGAGCGTCCCAATCTGATTCCGAGCTCGAACACGAAGCGACTGATAGGCTGCAGTTGCAACGAGCACCAGAACCACGTGGAGTACATGTGGCTGCACCAGGGCATACCCAAGCGCTGCGGCTGCGGCTATTGGTTTGAGTTGTGTCCCGTCGCGCCGCTATAACATCATGCCACATAGCAGGCTGCGTAACCCTTCGCCTCCAAATACGCAAAAAATTGCATATATAAGCTGCCTGCCCACTACAGCGATCCATACCATGACATTGCTATTAACGAATTCCGAAGCTTCGGACGCATTTTCATAACATTCGATGAGGTGGCCTGTGGTCTGCGTAGCCTTTTTACGGATGGAAAACCCATTTCCCGATAACCTCCTGTGCGGGTAACACAGGAAGGGGTATGTGGGACTCCCGAGCAGTTGAAAGTGCCGTCCTATCCACTAAAAACCAACCAACCTCTTTGCTCTTGTAGCATCGGAACGGGGACGGAATGGCTTCCACTAGCTAGCTGCAGCGACCTTTGCCAGACTGTTCATAAAGGTGGGGTGGATGTTAGCAGCAGCTACTTCGGAGTGAAGACGATTATTATTAGAAAGAGCCCAAAGTTTTGGAAGCTTTAAGAGAGAAACAAATAACTCATACTAGTACGCAGATACAGGGAAATTGCTGTCGGTCCAGTCAAATATACTACGGCCACGTAGCAGTGGGCATTGTTATTGTTAAATATCAATTGACTTGGACAAATAATATTTTTCAAGGCATATCATAGCATGAGGCAGAGTTTTTGGGCAGAGGCTTTTATTGTGTACTTAATTATTTCTATTCTTTATTGATTTGTGTGAAACTATACTAGATTATTTTATAATGTAGTGAATTCTAATTAAATATGCATACCCACGTAGGTATGTGATCTTTTTATACATGAGGCGACTAAAAAAATAAAAATTGTTTTAAACTTTTACTCTGCTTTTTTTCTTTTTACTTGCGACATTCCTTCACTACTGTGTAATTGTAAACCAAGTCAAACTTATTCGGGAGATAGCTCCCTAAGCTGGCCTGTGTAGGGACAAGCGTGTGAGGGTGAGGGTTATTGTACAACGGGTCAGCAACAGAAGGCGAATAACACTTTGGACCATTTCACACTATGTCATTCCCAGTGTTCACCAAATTTTTAAATTTGTGTTTCCATTGAGGGCCCACATTATAATTTTTTGAGTTTTTGTTGAGAAATCCCCATTGTGCGCCGAAAGGTGTAAAAGTAGCCCCCAAAAAGTAAGAATAATTGGTTGAAGGTGTTCTCTTAATCGGGACCGATAGGCTAGTCAATAAATCAATCTTCAGTAAAATTACTTAGGGTTAGGCTGTATTATTCGTCTATTTACTCTAGGCTGTTATTTAAATTTTATTTTGGTTAACGTGCCAATTGAGGGGCCGCCTTATATATTATATAGTATTCTGTGACCGCCTTTAACCGGTTTAAGTCTATCTCGCCCCGATCCTTAGATCCTGGGCCATCGTATAATTCGCACGCGCCTCGAACGCGATTTAAAGCATTTTTTAAATTTGTACATTGTGGTTATTGTTTAAGGTATGCAAAACCGGTAATGGGTAATTTCATAACAATGCTGTGTTTTTTACCTGCTCTCATTGTTATCTAATTACCTTGACTTAATATAGCAAATATTTTCAATTCAAAATTTTCCACAGAAATAACTCGGGCGACTTCACAATTATAATAAAATCATAATTGTGAAGTCGCTCACCGTTCGCCGGCCCACTTCCCATACGGCCTTGAACTGCTAGAGTCCTATATAATACCGGAACTGTCCTTTATTTTAGTTATCTCCAAACAAACTATGGAAAGACTGGCTTTTGGTTAGATCCAAGTAGATACGTGTAATGAACATGGATACGTTCTCGAATGATAGTTGTATATTTATACAACTATCATTCGACTTATATACTTATACGTCTTAGATCCAGACATCTGTGCTGTGTCCACCTTCGAGGTCGTTCTAGGCCCTACATCAGCAGGTAAAAGTATGCCTGTCTTCTCCCAAGTTTCATAAAAATTTGCAAATTTCTTATATGGTCATCATCATTTCAGAAAGATGTCCACTGCTGGACAAAAGCCTCCCCTAATGATTTCCATGACGATCGGTGCTGCGCTGCATGCATTCAGCGGCTACTTGGTTAGTACTTGAAGTTATGAAAGATTAATAAAAGTATAAAAATGATTTTTTATATTTGAACATAATATTAGGTTGGGGAAAAAGTTTCTTCGCATTTTTTTATGAAAATTCAAAACCGTTTTTAATATAGTTTATTTACATTTAACGAAAGTATGTAGGTAACATTTTGTTTGATAACTTTTTTCCATCTTGTAGGTAGGGGCATGATCCCATTGCTATAGAAATTTTGGGGCTTCTGATCAAAATACCGCGACAAGTGGTTTTGGCAGTCCACTCGTGATGTTAACCTGACACTGCCTAGAGAATTCGGAAGAGAGCGAAACAGGTGGAAATCTGAAGGTGCAAGGTCAGGACTATACGGCGGATGCATTAACACCTCCCAGCCAAACTCTCTTAATTTTTGCTGAGTGGCTAAAGATGTGTGAGGTCTAGCGTTAACATGATGAAAAACCACACTCCTTCTGTTGATTAATTCCGGCCACTTTCTCTCAACTTCTTGCTTTAATCTCATCAGTTGTTCGCAGTAGAGCTCAGAATCGATGGTCCTGCCTGTTGGTAACAGCTCATAATGAATAATGCCCTTCCAATCCCACCGCATCACCTTGTTGCGAGTTAACCCGGGTTTCGCCACAGTCTGTGAAGCCTGACCGGCCTTTGACCACGACCTTTTTCGCACGTTCTTGTCGTACGTTTCCATCTCCATCCATTTTTCATCACCAGTTATCAGCTTCTTCAAAAATGGTTCGGTTTCATTACGTCGTAATAAAGAATCACAAATGAGTACACGGTTCATTAGGTTTCTTTCAGTGAGCTCGTGGGGTACCCAAATATCGAGCTTTTTTGTGTACCCCTTTATTTTAAATGCGCCAAAACTGTTTTGTGGTCAATTCCCAGCTCTTCAGCTACGTCATAACTAATGATATGCCGATCTTGCTCCAGTTTTTCAAAGCTGGCATTAATTTTATCCGTAATAGGGCGACCAGAGCGACGTGCATCTTTGACATCAAAATTTCCGGATTGAAAACGCTTATACCAAATTCGTGCTACTCTCATAGCCACTGCACTAGGTCCATAAACATCGCAATTTTTTTTCGCGGCTTTCGTTGCATTTTACCTTTTTTGTAGTAAAATTTTAAATGTATCGAATGTTTTTCGTACTGTCAAGATGAGTGAATCTAATGAAGAATTAAATTCACTCATCTTGACAGTACGAAAAACAAATGAAAAACACTCAATTTTCCTAAATTAAATTTGGAATTATATTTTTTAAAATTTAATCTTTTAATGATACCAAAACCAGCCAGATACAAATAGTACAGCCAAAGAGGTTTTATTACAAGTTCATACATACTATAATGCAAAAAGACTTTTTCCCCAGCCTATTATATGATTTATCATAGTTTCATTAATTTATTACTTAAGTATGAAAATGTTTTTTTTTTTATTTGAACATAATATATTATTATATATTAGATTTATGAGATTTATTTTTATATTAGATTTATCATAGTTTCAATAATTTATTACTTTCAAAACAGACACAGATTAGAGTTCAGCACAGTGGCCTTAGCATTAGAAATGTGAACTTTTAAAACCATGAACTTACTAAAACTAAGTGTCGGTCGGACTATCGGACTAAATACAAAACAATTGAATTACGAGTGTTGAAAACAATTGAAGACATAGTAATAAAAATCAAAACATTTTTCAAAACACATTTAATACTCCGTCGAGTTAACTTAAATAGCATATTAGAAATTAACAGTATATCAAATTTTTTTGTACACACACAGTAGGCACATTGTCATTTTTTATTATGCAGGCAGAAAAAATTGACCTTGTCTTAAACGCAAAGCAACAGGCATAAATTCATTAGTCGGTATGAAGTATGTGCCGGAGGATTCTGGTACAAGATTTGATTGGGTTTTATATGGAAATGACACAGAGTTTGCATTTGCATGTCTCACGGGAACTTCAATAGATGTGTACAACTCTTTAGGGCTTGCTGTTACGTAATAGCGATGTAATTCTGCAACGTTTTTCAATTTAATCACATAGTTTTTCGGTGGTGTATAAGTTGGTTGTGGGTTTGGTTCTGTGTGCACCACAGCCATGAATCCTTTTGTAGGGTGCACATTATAGTCGACTATACGTTTAGTTCCATCGGGTTCCAGTAATGAATATTGTCCAGTGACGACACTTCCTTGTCTGACTTCATGCTGACTTTTGGTATCTCCAGTACCGGGATCCTCTACCATATACGAGTACTTATATTCAATGGCTGTTGGCGGAGGATTAGTGACTATGATTCCAATAACTGCTGGCACGGCATATGACATTAATAAACTCTGTAAAAACAATTTTAATATCATAGTACCTTGAAGCAAACAAACCAATATCTAATTATATTTTCACGTTCGCACATTGCTATACATCGTCATCATCATCATTTTAGCGGAAAAACATCGACTACAGGACAATAGCCACCCCTAACAAAAGATATCTAGAATCTAGCCCCACCCTAACTTTTTTAAGTAACCCCTGGCCTCATCTCATTGAGACTATTCTTATGAACCCAAACACGCTATATCTGCTGTAAGTTACTGAAGAATAAAGCATCCTGCAGACTTTTTGATGGTATAGGATCAGCTTAAGGTTAGTATGTCATGGGAATGTGACCAATTTCAAATAAATCGGTGAAAGTTAGTAAAACCCTTTTAACGTGCAGAAAATGAGCTGATAGTCATCAAACGCCTGAATTGATCTTCATAAATTATAGCTAAGAACCATCCTACTTACGTCAGCTTTAAAACAAAGAAATCAAAATCGGTTCATTCGTTTAGGAACTACGATTCCACAGACAGACACACAGGTACACAGATACACACGTAAAACTTATAACACCCCTCTTTTTTCGTCGGGGGTCAAAAATAGTAAGCAATTAGGTACGTTAGACTTTACTTTTAAATTACGATTGTATCAGTCAAGCATCGAATTCCAGACAATTGCTTTTTTAATTGTAATAAACTCCATGGTAGATAATTACTGCTCTCGAAAAATTGACACGCTTTTCTATGAAAACACAAGAAAGTAAACACTGAGTGACCCTGTGTCCGGTAAGTCCTGTCTATAGCCTATCAAGGCAATACATTCTATTATTCCTTTTACAAATAATCAATTAGAAAAATAAAATGTTACCCTAATCATGTTGTAGGTTCTGTAATATTTCTCGACAATAGGCAGCGTAAATAATCCGCCCGTGTTCAAGTCTCGCCGTATTTATATAATGCGCTCTGCATTCACTAGAACGTTCCTTCCTAGCCGATACAGTTGGTCACTGCGGCTCCAATTGTCGCCTTTGTTCCAACGACTTGTTTTATTTGATAATCAAGCTTCTAAGCTAAGTGAACTCGGGTACTATGCCATGCGCTAGGAAAAAGTTGTGAATTGTCACCTAAAGAGCATTGCAAGCAGGTTCTATAAAAAATTTTTTTCTAGTTTTATTCTATTTTAATTACTAAGTAATTTTTCAAACATTTATAATAATGTTAAAATCAAAAATTGAGAAGGTTCTATAGAGTTATTCGTCATTCATAATGTCATACAAAATGTAAAGAGGTTCTATTCTAATTTATGTTATTATGAAAAGGTACTAAAGTGTTAATAGACTTCGTTGTGGATTCTGCTTTTAAGTTGTTTGACTATTATGAAGGGTGTCCTATAGCTAACAGTTAATGTTGAATGAATTACTTTGGATTTAAATTCTAAAGTCACACACGCTACACCTGTATTCACTTTATTGTAGATATAATACCTACATATTGTGCTATTTCTATTATTATCATCAAACACTGATATTATGTTACTGATTTCACAATACAAAAAATGCAGAGTTCGGACCAAGCATGAATATTCAGTCTTGAAATTGAAATCATTAATATTGCTATTAGCACAGAACAAATTTATTTTAGTTACATACTTTTCATTATTATATGAAATAAATGTTCAAATTGATTCGTGACTTACTTGGCGTTGTTACAGGAATTAGTGCCGACCTTACGAGTGTTGCCCAATCCGACGATCAGGCTTTGACCCAAGGGCGATAAATCAAAATTATATACAATACAAGAAGAAGTGCCTACCGGACATTTTAAGTGGAAATATTTGTCTGTGTCTAATGATTCACTGTTGCTGCAATTTTTTTTTAATGGTTAAAAAAATGTTCTCGTAAAAGCTCCGGATTTTACGCGGTAATTTTTTACGTACTGGCCATATTTTATTTACAAGTTAGTATACTTCCTGTTTCTACTGGACGTACTTTGGTTGATATATTTGGTTTGTTGGTAAAAAATAGCCAAGTCAAATCTTGAGTTGAGCTTGTATTACATTCCGAGTGAACACAGAACTATTGGCACCCATATCTCGATTCTTTTGTCGGTGAAGTCGAGAACAACGCATTATACAATACTGAACTTTGCTCTTATTTCACATTTATTTTTTTGATGGGATAGATGTCATTATTGTCATTATTATTGATTATTTTGATTATTGTCATTATTATTAAAATTACTTTATTTTCCTACGTTTACGCTGTATTTTATAATTATTTATTAAAGGATTATTTCAGTAATATAACTCAAACCTTTTGAATCATGACTTCTATATCCCGTCAAGCATGAGATTCCAGACACAATTGATTTTTATACTGTCATCGCCCCCCGGTGGTATATCCGCTTTACAGATTAAAGGTTTTTAGAGACAACTGCACAGCATCGGTGCTCGCGCTAATGAGTACCAGTACCAGTATACTTATATCTCTATAGTCTTATGCTTAAGTGCGCTGCTGTCGCTCGACTAACCGTTTGATAATAATTGTCAATTCTTTTCAGTTTTTTTTGCCTTTGTATATGCCTAAAACAATTTATCTTATAAAGTATTTTACTACATAGATTGATAGATATTCTTTATTTTGCACATTTACATAAACATCACAGAGATATAACAAACACAATATGTCAAAAAAGGCGGTCTTATCGCTAGAAGCGATCTCTACCAGACAACCTAAATATTGGATAGAGAATAGTCAGTTGAGTTAGCTACTAAAGCGCCCTAAGGTGACTAAAGACATAAACCGTTTTAGGCCGGATTTCGTAAATTTATTTAAAATGGTTTAAAACCACGAATTCTTGTTTGGAACTGTTTGTTTACAACTATAGTCAGGGATCATGATAAGAAGTCATGGTTTTAGGCCATTTTGAACAAATTGGAAAGGTTTGGTTTGATGAGTTCTGGTTTAAAATAGTTGGTTACAGATGAAAAGACACCTCACAGTGTGGGTTAGGTTTTTGATGAGTGAGTTAGTCAGTCATAAAAACACCGATTTTATGCGTTAATATGACAATAACCATTTGAGCTCATTTGATGATTTTTTTTTACAAACTAGGGGGCTGTAATGTATGTGCCTTTCATGTATAAAGATTAAATAGTTTGCAAGTTGTTGAAGGGCCAAAAGTAGCTCGAAATGATTCATGTTACGTTACGGCGCGTTACCAGTTCCTATTTTTAGAACTTTTTCGGACACGCTGCCACTCGTCTAGATTGAATAAATTAACCAGATGGCTGAACGTCATGTCAACGTTGTGCTCAATGACTTGGCTAGTTATTCTTTAGCCGTTTCATTGGATGCCAGCGTTCAATCAGCGGGCTAGGCATGCAGTTAACCGGCTAATTTAACCAGACGGCTGCGACATACACACAAACCCATAGATAGCTCTTTCGAAACAACGCCTGACGCAATAAACGTGCGAGCGCGTTGATGTCTTTTTTATACACAAACGTTGGTTTGGTTTTAAAAAGACATCAACGCGCATTCGGAACATTGATTCATCTTTTATCTTATTTACACAACTAGACGATAATTGTGCAGTGTGCTGATGACGGCCCACCTGGTGGTAAGTGGCTACCGCCACCTATAGACATAGATCTGCATAACAAGGGAAAATCACTGGGCATTGCGGATGCGTTGTCTTGTGATCTTGAGGCCCGATGAAATTCCTTCCTAGCCTAGTAATTACACAGGCTACCCTTCCCTCCAATCTTAAACACAGTGAAATAATTTACGGTTGAAATACGAAAGGCGGTGGTACATACTTACTCAGTACCCAGACGACCCTACAAGGCACTACCACCTAGTGAAAATAAAAAGGATAAATACTCGTACAACAGTAATAATCATTATAGAATAAGTAGAATAAATATTTCGTGAAAACCTTAAATTTAGGTACTTAAAGAGATAATAATGAAATTCTTACACCTGCACTAATTTCCTGCGTAGTCCATCCAATATTAAAATAATTAAATTTACATTATGTTAAAAAATACAACTAAATTTATAATATTCGTCGGTCTACTGGAAGTCTGGAAGAGATTTCTCTAGAAACAAGTCGAAGTGAAGAAAAAGCTTTATAATTTTAGATATTTTTTATGCAAATACGACGTGAAACGGTAAGCAGCACTGCTCTCTAGCTGCCTTCATCTTGCCAGCCCAAAAAGAGCTTTTTCACGCCTCATTTGAAGGAACCCATGTTATAGGAAGGAGGAAACAGATGTGCTGGCAAATAACTCCAAGTTCTGGAAGTACGACAAAGAAACTTAGAATTTCTTTGTGCATGATGTTGAGATGGAGACAGTGAATTGATGACTTCGAAGACCGGCACACGTGCTCCTGTGTAGGAAGGTGAGGTTGGGATTGGGATAAGGTCAAAAAGATTTTCCTCTGAATCATCGATATTGACTATTTAATTAATGACATAGCTACATATGCATAGGTAACCGAACGTAATATTAATTCATATGACATTGTTCATTCGGTGGCAAATAGAAAGGACCCTGCAAACCTTGGTTTTGATTTTACGAATAGGACATGTGTGCTTACATTAAGGTTTATTTAGGCGTTGTCAGAGCTGTGTTGGTGCCAATTTTTATTACCAGTCTAGATTAGGAAATATCTGAGTCATGTGTTGGTAGTGCAAGGGATAAGCTAGCTTAATTACAATTCATGAATTCGCCAATGACTTACACGCCTACATCGCCGTGACAATCAGCTCCATTAAAAAATTTGATTCGATATAAGCAGTTATTGTTAAATAGCTTTAAAAAAACTGTTTGCTATGTGTTAAGTGTTACGTTTGTGCTCTGAAAAGGACTTTAGCCCCTAGAATAGATACCTATAGAGCACTGCAGCCAGACATCACATAATCGCAGGGCGCGGCAAAGAGAATATAAAACGCTACGCTAGAAGAGACGGGACTTCAAGGGAAAAAAAAATTCTATAGAACGTGCACGCCAGACTCATACCAATATAATAAAAATTCAGCCAACAGTCTTGCAACAATAATGCCAACATAAGCAATAAAATAGGGATGTGGTTAGTAGGGATTAGAGATATAGTTTAGATTTTTATCGATAGTTATAGGTGTTTGAAATTAATATACAATGGTACTTGAAAAACTTTTATTCAGTATAATATACAATATATCAAGCTTGACTACTATGACAACATGGTAGGTTGTTAGGTTGACGGTAGGCGTGTGAATCGTCCTGGATCGGCCATCAACTCCGATTTGGATTCCGACTACACCAAAAATATGTCGCTATTTTGTTGTCGATTGGTACCTACACCAAATCCTTCCCTGTGAATTGAACACACTGTTTACATCTGCGAAAAAAATAAAGTGGTTTATTTAATGGGCACGACATCGATAGGAAAATAAAATTGTACAGACAGCACTAATTTTTACTTAGGTCGGTAGGTAAATATTACTTTTATGTACTGAAATTTGTACTAAAATCACTATTTAAACAATAATAGCTTTAGAATAGAACTAATTAACAGTCATTGGTACTTACCGATCATCATTGAGAGGAAATTGAGACATAATATGTTCGTTTTACATTGGCCGCCGGCGTGTCTATAAATTACATATTTCTTAACTTATTCGTTTACTCATTTAGTTTACTTCACATCACACACAATCCTTTTTGGGTCAAGCTTATTTCTTGAGGCAAAACACTCGTTTTTAATAATAATTTACATTAATTTGTGATTTTACAAAATTCTCCAACACAACTAAATGAAATGTCAAACGTTTTGAAAACAAGACAACAGCGACAGAGACAGATGACAGATATAAATCACCTGTTTATGAAGAGCGTCGACCACCATATTGATTGTATGGATAATGCCTTCTTTCGGATTGAGGCGGATTATACCGCCATTACTGAGCGTGCACGTTTCATACAATTTTTTGTTCTTACGAACTTGCGCTAGACTGGGGCGCGGCTGCTCACACACGCGCATGCTTTATGCGCCCACAGCCCACGTAGCCGTTCTTTGTAAGTAATACCTACTACCGATGAATATTGACAATCATGTGTGACCTACTTTGAGTTAACAGCAACATGATTATCAAGCTAAATAATTGTAACATCATAAACAGTGCCAGGAACAAAACCAGAGCTTCGAAGTTAAATGATAATTTAAAAAATACTTAGTAATTAAAATAGAATAAAACTAGAAAAAAAAAAACTAGAAAAATTTCACGT
The DNA here is from genome assembly GCA_947347705.1 of Nymphula nitidulata. Lineage (NCBI taxonomy): Eukaryota > Metazoa > Arthropoda > Insecta > Lepidoptera > Crambidae > Nymphula > Nymphula nitidulata. The sequence goes on along the minus strand of OX374637.1, from coordinate 9,591,405 downwards.
CCTGAGGCAGGAATCGAACCCGCGACCTTTCGCAATCCGGGCGACTGCTCTGACCACTGAGCCACCCAGGCCCATTTATAATAATGTTAAAATCAAAAATTAAGAATATTTAAAAAATACTTTTCGATGATTCTGCGCACTATACCTAATTAGAGGAGACAAATCTATTTCCAAGTTTTCATATAACTACGAGAAATAGTGAACAATTATCAAACAAATACATATTTACTACTTTAATGAACTATTCCAGAAAGAAAACAATTTATTTTGATCCTTCTTATTTATTACCTTAGCTTTAACATTAACACATAACAATAGGTACATATGCATATATAATAATTAACGTAACGTGGTTCAGGTCACTTGAACGAGGACAGGCCAGCTTACACGGACTTAGGCTATCGTATAACTTACAATCAAATAACCGACTCGTTTAAACAATTCACACTCCTCAACTGCTAAATTATATTTCCCCTTTGTGCCTTCATTTAAATCTTAACTGACATTCGCATCCCATACTTATAATTCTTGAAAGAAGAATTTATGAAAAGACAATTAAAATAATACAAACACTCGTATTCACAGAGTTCAAATCATATAAAAGAAGAATAAATATAAACACTTTTCTTACCTTCCCTGTCTCTAAAAATTAATAAATGACTTTAACATTTAACTGGTATCATCAAACCGCATAGCTAAATATTTCATTTAAAGAGACTTCCAAGTCCATATAAGCTGTGTGAGGCATAAGCAGAACTAAAACACTAGTACAACAATATCAATAATCGCCAATGATAATGACATGAACATGACGTTAATACATAGATTTCAGCTCCACTTAAACAAAGGTAAAAGAGGTCGGACTAGTGGATGTAGGCGTGGGCGGCGACTGGCGCGACGGCCTTTACCACACCGCCCACGGGCTCCTTGTGCACGACGGCGTTGAACCCGTTGTGGGGGTCGGCGGTGTACTCCACCACGCGCCGGGTGCCGTCTGGCTCCACCAGCGAGTACGAGCCCTGTACCACGTCCCCGGAACGAGTCTCCTGTTGGCTCTTGGAATCCCCTGCGAAACGATGGTATTATTTTAATGTAGTAAGATACTATAGCTGATCCAATGTAATCTCAGGAGAAATCGTTATGTTTTTTTTTAAATAACCTATATGAAAAAACATAATCTTAGATATTAAGGCGATCTATCGAAACGTTGTTTCGGCCAAGACCGATAGGGATAGAGATATGGCTGACTCAGCGGGAGGAAAAAAGACAAAACAGCGATCGCGCGTGAAAAGTAAACGAAATACACAAATTATTTTATTAAAAAATAACCTTATGGACTACAAAAAAACGCTTCTACACGATTCTGAATATTAATGATATCTACTATTTAAAGTAATTTCCTATTGAATACAAATTATCGTTCACCAATAATCTTAAGTTTCCTTGTTTATAAGAGGTCTTTTCGGAAATAAAAAGTATCGAGGCAAATTCCTTTAATCGTGTTTTCGTTCTACTCGTATCTAGATAAGGATATGAAGCAACGTATATTTGATTTTCAGATTCGTAAGATCTTTCAGCAACGTATGACATTACTTATAAAAGTGCGATTTTTTTCAATATATCGCCTTAACAACAATGTCAAGTACAACCAAAAATATATATTCAGGGTGGAAAAACTCTATTGGCCCTGGAGGGGAACTTACTGCAATGCGGGGCAACAATTTGAAATTCGAACGACAACTTTCAACATTTTAAAAATCGATAAACATGTTGAAATATTCGTTCATTAATTAATATTAGTTTTCACTTTTTTTATTTCAAATACCAAAAGTTTATTAATTAAATTTTATCCTGAACAATAATCCTACCGATTCGTATAAAAAATAGCGAGTGTTCACTTTTTTAATTTTTAGTTGATTCGACTCCCGGGTGAGACAAGCGAATTTAAGAAGATCTTTGAATGCAGTTTTGCTTCTTTTCAAAAATAAAGAAATGTTTCCTTTTCGTAAAATGAGCTAACTAAAGGATTTAAAGAAGTTCCCCTCCAGGGCCAATTGCAAATCCACTTGGTGCTTTTCTGTAACGCTTTATAGATGGTCTAAATAAGTTTGTGACTAAAGCTGCAGGCTATCTCCATCTAGATTCTAGTGGAAGGTGTTACTTTCCAGTACGTGGTCATGGTAGAAATTGAAACGTTGCGTGCTAAGTGCATTTTCTATTAGTACTTGAACATCCTAATCCTACGAGCTACTTCACTGGTTAGTGACGCTTCTACGGATGTTCTTATTTCTGCAAGCCTGCCATGAAACGTTTTCCGAATTTTTGAACAAAATAGAGCATTATGCGTGAGATTTATTTATTCTTCATTTTAAATTAATGTACTCTATTAATCTAAATAACTAAATGATATGTTTAAAAACAGAACATACCTACTTCAATAACAGCTTCGTGTTTCGAATGTCACTATTTCGTTCGTCTTTTTTTACTATTTGCTAAACGAAATACTCAATAAGAAACCAATTAATTGGTAAAAGGTTGACGACCGGCTGGTCCAGCGGTCTGTACCCCTTGCTATCCAGGCTACTCGATCAAGAGGTCCCGGGTTCGAATCCCGGTAGGAGCAAATGTTTGTATGTTGAGTACGAGCATTTTTTTACGAGTCATGGATGTTTATATATTTATTTAGTATATTTCTAATATTTATAGACATATTATTATAAATATTTATCCGTTATCTAGTATCCATAACACAAGCTTTTAATGATGCTAACTTTGGGCTAGATAATAGGTGTAAGTGTATAAAAGAAAAAAAAATACCAGTCAGAGCATCCTGAATGTCATAGGCGTAGGAATACTGTGGGTTCGGGTCGTACTCGTCAACCGGGGCTGCAAATTTCGCGACAGCGGGCGCCACGCCGAACGCGGGGCGCGCGTATGCGACTGGCCGCGCATATGGGTATGGGGCGGCTAAAGGCACGACAGCCAAAGCACCGTGGCATATCGCCAAAAACGCAACGAAGATTACGACCTGCAAAAAGAAGTGATGCTTTAAAAGTAAGTTAAAGATAAGGCTAAAGTGTCTAAATAATTTTGTGGTTGGCTAGGCCTTAGTACAGCTAGATCCCCGAACATAGTAAATAATTAATTCCAATAGAATCAAATACTCCTAATGTGCTTTAGTCTAACTAAATGATATGAAACTAAATTAATCGATAGTGGAAGAGTAGAGAACGATGCTATAGACCGTGAAGGTATTGCAAAAATGCTAGCTACTTCACACAAAAATAATACGTTTGCTTGCGTTATGCGTTTGCAATTAAATTGTATCGACATGATTATCATCCACAGCCTATAAAGGGGGTTAGGAGAACGCTGTCGAAAACGAAATACTATTGTGAATCCCAATCAAGTGTAGAAAATGAACTGATAGTCATCAAACGCCTGAACTGATCTTCATAATTATAGCTAATAACAATCCAAATCACGTCAGCTTTCAAACAAAAAAACGAAATCAAAATCAGTCCATTTGTTTAGGAGCTACGATGCCACAGACAGACACAGACACACAGACAGACACGTCAAACTTATACCACCCCTCTTTTTCGTCGGGGGTTAATAAAAAGATAATAATTAGGAAAACGACTGAGTATGTTTCTGTAGTATGAAACTGACTCAGCTTAGTCGTTACTCTTTGTTAGATTATAATTAAAAAGGAAAATTAAAAATTTTAATTTACCCCGGCTTCAATAATTATATATCTAACACTATCTTATTGGGACTATTCTTATGAGCCCAAACACGCTATATCTGCTGTAAGTTTTTGAAGAATTAAGCAGACTTTTAAATGTTATAATGATCTGCTCAATAAGTAATGTCACCGAAGTAACAATACACCAAATCGCGAAAGCGAGTAAAACCCTTTAGTCAAGTAGAAAATGAGCTGACAGTCCTCAAACGCCTGAACTTATCTTGATAAATTATAGCTTAGAACCATCCTGATCACTTTAGCTTTCAATCAAAAAAAAACAAATCAAAATCGGTCCACTCGTTTAGGAGCTACAATCCCACACACAAACACACAGATACACAGACAGACACGTCAAACTTATAACACCCCTCTTTTTTCTTCGTAGGTTAGAAATACGTAAGTAGCCCATAAAGTTTAACACAGTAAAAGTATCTGATAATAGCAAAATTTTCGAATTCACCTGTCAAATCACAGATTCCAGACACGATTGGTTTTAATTATATCCCAGACCTCCGGAGGTCTTTACGCGGCTTCACAAATTATAAACATAAATAATTTAATTTTGTGTTATTTATAAATATAACATACCTTCATGTTGAGTTGATACCTGATGGACGACTCAAGTGCTGTGAACGCTGAGGGGTGCGCACGCGACGCTTTTATACGCATGCGCAGACCACTAAATGTATAGGACCCGCCTTAGAAAAACGACCATTTCTCATGGCCGGTCCTATACGCTTTTATACATGCCATAATTCTTTTTGCAGAAAATAAATTATTTATAGGCTGTTTGTTCGAATGACTTGATTGACCAAAATGTTGTTATAAATGAATTTTTAATTATCCTATTTTTAGCCTACTATACTTAATATAGTATAATTCTAGGATACAACATTTTTGACCTACAAGTAAGTGGTCTTTGATTTGATTTTGATTGATTTGTTATCACAAATGACAACTAAAAAGTACACAGACAATAAAAAATTTCATCAATGTATGGTTTATCTACATATAATAAATAAAAATGAATGGCTGAAATATATGATTAACTTCCGATCGACACTGCACCAAATTTTTTCTTGTGTTCGTCATTGTCAGTAGGACAAAGTTTGTACATAAGAAAATTTAAAAAAATTAACAAAAATAGTTTAAAAATCTCTTACTGTGAAAAGTGAGTGAGTAAAACAGAAGACTGCAATTTTGTCACAAGGCACTCTAATATGTATTACACTAGAATGGAGATCGCAAATAAAAAGTCAAATAATAAAAAAAACCGGACAAGTGCGAATCGGACTATTATCTATTATACAAGCGCCTACCTGTTGCCGTTATCAATATCCAGCAAAAACAAGCAAAAAAATCACTTTGGTTGTATGGAAACCCCTTTCAATATTTATTTTGCTTTGTTTATTAGTATTTGTTGTTATAGTGGCAACAGAAAATACACCATCTGTGAAAATTTAAACTGTCTAAGTATCACGGTTCTTATGATACAGCCTGGTGACAGATGGACGGATGGACGGACGGATGGACGGATGGACGGACGGACGGACAGCGGAGTCTTAATAATATGGTCCCGTTGGTATTTGGGTACGGAACCCTAAAAATATCGTACATTATATTTATAAGGCATTACAATTTAAAGAGTTTCTACGTATGATCAAAAGTATTTTAATTTAAACTGTAATTCGATTTCATTACAATATTATTATGTTCGTAGCGCGTAGTGCAAACATAAGATTTTATCTATTTTTTTCATACCTACATAATAAACAGCCACTTGAGGTCGGGGTGGGTACAGTATTTAATAAAATTATATTGTCATTTCATGTATGTCATTGGTTTCGAGCGAAATTTGTTAAAAAATCATAAAACCTGTTTCAGGTTTTTTGTAATTTATTCAAGAATTTATAATTCACACAAAACGAATTCAATGACAAAAAATAATGATCTAGTTATGTTTGCATCGTATTCCTATCGCTATATGAATTAGTTTTGCGTTAGGTACGCAAAATGTGATCAATTATGGACAAGACAACAGCCGAGATAGGTATAGCCTTAGTGCTTAGCTGTTTTAGTGTGCGTGTGTGATCTGCGATATTACAGTAATAATATATGTGGTATGTGATAGTTTTTGGGTCACAGCTGCACGTTATCAGTGCAAGTGTTGTGTGATAGTGGTCTCGCAACATTGAAACGTAATTCCTAATAGACCTGTTCATTTACAGATAAATAGATCAGTCCTTTCTTTTACAGTTATTAGTGTAGCTCGTATAATTTACATACAACATATTCGTAGAAATATAACGTACTAGGGGCCGCCCGTGGCTCCGCCCAAGTGGATGGCGGTTATCACTCCAAAAAGTATCGAATGTCCTCCCGAAGATCACAAACTATCTCCTTATCAAATTTCTTCTAAATCGGTTTAGCGATTTAATCGCGAACAGGTATAACAGACAGACAATACCTACACAGATAGACAGACAGACAGCATGACAGATAGACAGACAGACCGACAGATTAGTATGGATTATATAAACTTATATACTTTTTAAAATTCTAAATAACTAAGTACAATTATTATGGCTAAATTAACGTAATAAGATGACAAACATTGTTATCCTGAGGTCTAAGATGAAATGCTTTACATGCCCAGTGCCTTACACTGGCTCCCTTACCCTTATCCGAAACAGAGCGAAATATTTTACGGCAGAAATAGAAATGGTTGGTGCTAGGTATCCCTACTCAGGGTAGGGACACTACATATGGGCCTACCACCTAGTAAGTACAATAGGGTTGATTGTGCTTTCCCAGAAAGTACAATCAACCCAAGTTATATACAGTAGAGAACACCGAAGCCGGCGCGGCAGTCTGTTCCAAATATCTGTTATTGCAGGCATTCAGGGGATTGCCACTTGGCTTTGGCTCTCGTGCTGTTCGGACGTATTATTCACGAGCGAGCCATTTGGCCAACGTGAGCCAAATGGCTCGCCAACTCTCAAAAATCCGCCCGTGAATGTCGAAATCCGCGCGGACTATTTGTTCTGCCACGCAAAACTGGAATTCCAAACGATAGATTCACGGGCGAGCCATTGGCCCGTAGGTAGTAGGTATTTAGCATTGAATTTTGCTTACCTCTCTGTAACCAATTAGTCTAATTGTATTCTCATAGTAGGTACAGTCGACAGTAGGTAACAGTTTCACCTTCAGATTTTCAGATCGCCCTTACTACGTTCATAATAGATTCTAATATGAGTAGCTTACACTTTCTTTGTAAATAGACTCGACACAAATGTATTGGTGATAATAGGTAAGTATTCGAGGTGGGTTTTTGGGCCTTTTCCAAATATGTATTAAAGCTTTTATCAAAAAATAATAAATTAATTAATAATAATTAGGTATCTATTAATTTATTTTATTTATTCAATTTATTTTTTGTGTTAAATAATTAATTTTATAAAAAATAATTACATATATCAATCGTTAAATTCGAAAATACCTTTTTCGTATGGAGATAGGTTTACGTCCTGAGAACGGACAAAGGCTACCTTTTGGCCTGATAACCGATATCTAAGTTGGCGGAGCGTAAAAAAAAATGTTATAAGCAAAAGTAAAATCCGACTTCAAACCCTCTTAAAAGGTAAATATAATTAACTTTAAGTAAGCAAGTAGATACTTATTTCATAAAAAAATGGTGCTTAATTTTATTTCGTTTCTTAACTTTCTATTCTTTATGAGATAAGTACCTACACACTTAAAAGAGATGTTACATATCCGGCCAGGTATATGTAGGTACAGGTTCTCAACAAATCAGGAAAAATCTCCCGAATCCGTTAAAAATACTAATAATTCGTTTTCATGCATAGTTTGTTTGTTTGTACAAAAGTTGAATTTTTTTGGCAATATGGCGGGCGACATCGAAACGTCACAAAGTGACATACGCGCCATGATGAATATTTGTCTGTGTTGCAGTTTTTGCCATGAAAATTCTTGTTTTGTACCACACAATAAAGCAAATAAAAAGAAAATGGACAATCGAACACTGTTCTGTATATTTTTACCTATTTTTCAGTATAGTGTACATAGGCCTGGCCGGGTCTCAATACGTTTTTGAAACAAACTCAGTAAAGGCAATTGACTTTTTAAATTATTCTCAAAAGTGTTATATTAACCGACTTTAAAAAGAAGTGGATTCTGAATTTGGTTGGTTTTTTTCATGTTTGTATAGCGATTACGCCGAGATTTCTGATCCGAATTACTTAATTCTTTTCTGTTCGATACGGAATAGTTAATAGATCGATAAACTGCTATCTCTAGCCGTTGAGCACTACTAGCATTAGCACTACCATTTAGTTAGACAATAATTATATGTAATTATAAATATTTATTAATAAGAACTAATAGAAAAAATATTATATACTTAAGTAAAATAACTTTATTAACTTAATGAATACCGAAATATCATCCAAATATTAAAATGTCTTTTGTGGCGATTTACTAGTATAGACACCGATTAATAACAGTAGTATAGGTATGGTATTTAACCCAAACTAAATAAATAAATATTTTTTGTCTATGTGTAATGCAAAATTCAAAACTGACAAGAACTGCTACGAGGGCCCAGGCTCGAATCCCAATAGGCGCCAATAGGTCGATGCTCTAAGTAATTAATAATTTGGGCTAGATAATATACGTGATAGTAATAATAATAATAATTCATTTATTTCTGATTAACATCCATATTGAATTTACATTAATTTCATTTTATTAGTTATGTTAGTAACAATATTAACTTAAAGTATGTTAGGTAGATGGTTAGTAACAGGAATAAAATTTTTATATAAAAATAAAATAAAATAAAATAAAATAAAATATGTTATTATAATAATAATAGTAAATGTCATAAATATTAAATGTCATAGAAGTGTCTAGTAATTTATAAGTCAATGTAATAATAATGTCACTAAATATACAAAACAAACAAAGTCAAAAATTATACAATAATGTTAAAGAATCTAAAAGAAATTGAATTAAAAATTAAGGTGAATATAAATTTTAAATTAATAATTAATAAATAGATAAAAGTTATTGTTTTTTTCACATAATTCAGTCACTTCCACCTTCATCCTGCACTGCAGCAGACATGCCTGCTGCTGCAGTGCCGTATGCAGGGACAGTCGAGTCTTTGGGAGATCATTGTCAGTACTGCATTGGAGCTAGCCCGCACCCTGCGCACCAGGGAAGCACACTTCTTGCGCATCGTAGCATGAAAGCAATTTGTCCTCGCCACCGCGAACATGCCTGGTGTGCTGCAGAAGCGGGGCAGCCCCAATACTGTCCTAAATGTATTATTGTACTGGATGCGGAGGTAATTGTAGGTTTTTTTAAGTATAATCTGCCCACAGGGCACACGTGTACAGAGACGTACAATATGCCTTAAAAAGAACAACTTTCACCTCATCTGTACACCGCGCAAACCTGCGCGCTAACATGTTTGCCCTCTTCGACAACGCCCTCCGCTCCCGTTCAACATCTACATTGTCTTTGAGGTCGCTTGTGACAATATGACCTAGGTACTTAAAATTTGAAACCTTGTCCAGAGAAGACCCATTTAGACATACTGATGGTACTTTTTGTGGGCATGGCCTACCTGCGGCCTCAAAGACCATGTATTGACTCTTCTTGACATTATAAATCAATCCGTGTCCTCTTGCGTACTCCTCACAGATACGCAAAAGCTTCCGCAAGCCACAAACCGACGCGCTGAGCAGAACCATTACATCGGCGTAGCTTATGTTATTTACGCATACGCCGTCAATAAAACATCCGTTGTTGCGTTGCGTTGACTACTGAGCGCGACGATCAGTGCATTCACATATAAATTGAACAGCGTAGGAGAAAACAAACCTCCTTGTCTCACACCACACTGTAGCCGATAAGAGTCTGACAAAGCACCCGCCCATCTAACGCTATTGACCTGGTTCGAGTACCAATACCTGGGCCTCGATCGCGCTAATTTACATTGTATTTACCAAAGCAAATGTGAAACGTTAGGTACCTTGCGCACAATTTGTGTTGCGCGAAACATATAAACGGCCACCAATTAGCTTTTTTTTTTTATACTAAGCACGACAAATGACTCAACACCGCCCGATGTGAAGCAGTAAGAAGAGTCCATATGCGAAGACAGCTAGTGCAGTTCAGACACTGCTCTAGCTGCCTCCACCTTGCCGGCCCGAAAGGTGCTTTTTCACGCCTCTTTTGAAGGAACTCATGTTATAGGAAGGAGGGAACACATGTGCTGGCAAAGAATTCCAAGTTCTGGAAGTTCGACAAAGAAAAGAGCTACTAAATTTCTTTGTACGTGATGTTGAGGTGGAGACAGTGAATTGATGACTCCGAAGACCGGCACGCGTGCTCCTGAGTAGGAAGGGGGAAGGTGGGATAAGGTCAAATAGCTCTTCAGAACACTCTCCGTGATATAACCGATAGAAGGCGCTAAGCGACGCAATGTCTCGACGCAATTGCAGAGGCTCAAGGTGACCTCTACATCGCCAACGATACGGACAGCACGACGCTGCAATCTGTCCAGGGCATCGAGTAGGTACTTGGCGGAGCCATCCCACAAGTGCGAGCAATATTCCACGCAAGACCGGACCTGAGTTTTATACAGCAGGCATAATTGGTCAGGCGTGAAAAATCGACGCACCTTGTTCAGGACACCGAGCTTCCGTGAGGCTGTTTTTATCACGGTTTCGATGTAGTTCCTGGAATTCAGATCGCAACATATCTCCATACCTAGCAAGTTTAGGGAGCCCTGTGCCGAAAGAGTCGTGCCCTGAAGAGACGGAAGGGGAAGGAACGGCGACATTTTGGCTGTAAACGCGCACACCTGTGTTTTCTTAGCATTGAACTCAACAAGATTGTTAGATCCCCATTCAGATACGAGGTTCAACACCCTGTCGAGGTCAATGGTAAGATTCTCTCTCTCCCTCTCGGTTTCAGCGCGCCCAGCCCCTGGGCGACCGTAATATCCCCCATGCACTGTACTGTCATCTGCATAGCAATGAATGTTTCCTAACGGAATCATGTCATTGATATGAAGAAGAAAGAGTGTGGGGGATAGAACAGAGCCTTGTGGTACACCAGCATTCACTGACATGAACCGCGAAGCGCATCCATCTGCGAGGACACGGATTCTTCGCTCATGCAGGAAGCCGGCAATCCAGTTACAGAGCTGAGCGGGCAGACCGTATGCCGGGAGCTTGGAGAGAAGAGCCCTGTGTCAGACCCGATCGAACGCTTTGGCAATGTCAAGGCTAACTGCCAGTGACTCACCACGTTTGTCAATAGCTTCACCCCAGACATGCATTAAGTACGCTAGAAGATCACCCGTTGACCGGTTCGGCCGAAACCCGTACTGTCGATCATTAATTAATGAGTGATCTTCTAGGTATCGGATCAGCTGGTGGTTTAAGATCCGTTCCATGACCTTGCAAAGAACTGAGGTTACAGCTATCGGGCGGTAGTTAGCTGGGTCTGATCGGTCTCCCTTTTTGGGGACTGGTTGCACATTGGCCTCTCTCCAAGATTCCGGCACACACCCAGAAGAGAGAGAAAGCCGGTATAGCTGCGTTAAGACAGGAGACAACTCCGCTGCGCAGTTTTTCAGTACTATCGCTGGAATGCCATCAGGCCCACTACCTTTCCGGACGTCGATTGACTGAAGCTCCGCACGTACATCACATTGCCTAATACGTATATCGGGCATTGTGTGGCCACAGTGGGAGAGTTTTGGTGGCTGTAAGTTGCAGTCATCGATTCGGGAATGAGCAGCAAAGAGTTTTACCAAGAGATCGGCTTTCTCTTGCGGCTTGTGAGCTAGCGAGCCGTCAGAACATCTCAACGGGGGCAGCGAGGGTTGACAAAAGTTGGATTGCACGGCTTTGGCCAGACGCCAGTAGCTACGGCTTCCCGTAGGATGCGTAAGAAGTTCTTGGCCAACTCGTGCAACGCGCTGTGCATCCGCTCTGATGAAGGCCCTTTTGCAGGACTTGGTGGCGTTGTTATATACTGCTTTCAGTGAGTCAATGTTGGGATCCCCGCAAGCTCGGCCCCTGATCCAAGCGCGGTATGCCGACTGTCTGTTTTCAACAGCTAAGGCACAATCGCGGTTGAACCAGAGGTTACGCCTACCCCTACTGATGAGATCGGAGTGAGGGATATAGTACTCCATCCCTAACATGATCTCATCAGCAACAGCAGTAGCGCTAGCGTTCGGGTCCAGCTCACTGAAACAGCGCTGCCTCCAAGGGACAGATGCGAAGTAATCCCGCATACCGTCCCAATCTGCCGACGCATAGTGCCAGTTGCGGCGTTTGGCAACCATAGGTACCGGTGGCGACGCCCGTGGCACCCCAGCGGATACCAGGCAGTGATCTGATGTTCCCAAAGGAGCACGAACCTCTAGCCGATATCCATCGGGGCGAGTCGTCAGCAGAAGGTCCAACAATGAGGGCGCGTGACCGACAATGTCTGGAATCCTGGTGGGCTGGTTTACCAGTTGGGTCAGGTCGTGCGTGAGAGCGAAAGCGTGGGCAGTTCTACCAGCATGGTCAGTTTTAGAGGAACTTAACCACGACTCGTGGTGAGCATTGAAGTCCCCTAAAAACACCAATTCCGCGGTTGGAAACTGCTCCTGCGCAACATCTGCCACCCGACTAAGATGTTCAAAAAGTCGAGTTGTCTCCATGTCACCGCTGTGGGATCTATAGAGGCACACGTAGATTCGGCAATGTGTGCCCAGGTCCACATGCACCCCAAGAATAGAGTAGGAAGGGTCCTCCAAACAGCGCAGACGGCGACAGCAAACATCCCCCCGGACAAACAAGCATACCCCGGCCTTCGCTTTGAAGGACTCTTCAAGAGCGTAGCCGGGGTAATCCAAGTAGCTAGTGTCTGCCGGGCGGAGTATTTGCGTCTCCGTCAAAAACAGCATTTCGGGTCGAGCCGTCTCGAGATGTTGGTGGACGGCATTGAGGTTAGCATGGAGCCCACGGATGTTAGTGAGCCCGACCTCAAACAGCGTGGTTGTGGTGGGTGTGCACCGCTGAACGACCGGAACTGTTTTTGAGCGCTGCCATGGTTAATATAGAAAGAGGAGAGGCGTGAATTGGGGGGACGTTGCCGCGATGTATACGGTCAAAGCGTGAGGCCTGTTTCCCCAGGTAATAGCCGACAGTAGAGAAGCGCTGACCCGCCGAACGGAAGGGCCCCCGAACCCCCCCGGGAATGGCCGCCGGGACCCCACCACTCGGTCACCAACCGGCACGACGGACCACCCCAAGATTATGCGTGGCATGATAGGGCAGCCTCACGAACTGGTTAGGTTCGCTTGGGCCCCTGTACTGTACCACGGGCGGCCAGCGGAACAGCCGTTTCTTCGGGTCTCCCTGGTCGGCGGGTCAATGCAGTCCACCTGGCTCTGGTTAGACGGAAGCCGTCACTGACCGCATCCATCGCCGCAACGTCTCCCCAAGCTCTGGTTGTACGCTGACTGATCCCGGAACGCGACCACAAGTGGTCACTTGGCGGGTTTTACGCCATGCGTACGGTGGTCACTAACCAGACGGGTGTTCAGACCCTACCACCAGTCGAGCAGTTGGTAGCTCGGTAATCCCTTAGTCGCCTCTTACGACACCCACGGGAAGAAATGGGGCGGTGAATTGTATTCTTAATCCGTCACCGCACGGACAAAACATACATTTTTTCGAAGCATACATTGATTTCTTTGATTATAATTATATTACATATTTAGTTCAAATTTTCTAAATTTAGTAAATATATCGATCAGTTTTTAACAGCACCTAGATACAAAGGCGTTACTATGGCAACCATCTATGGGAACATATTTTCCGCTGTCCTACAAACATTTTTGACAAGTTGCATAAAGCACTAACTTAATCAAAAACGTGCGACCGACAGCGGAAAATACGTTCCTTTAGATGGTTGCCATAGTAACGTATTTGTATCTAGGCGCTGTCAAAAACCGATCGATATTTTACTCAATTTAGAAAGTTTTTATTTTATTAATTGATGTTATTTGTACTTAATTAATATGTAATATAATTATAATCAAAGATATCAACGTATGTTCCGAAAAAAACCCAATTGTTTGGTTTCGCGCAACACAAATTGTGCGCAAGGTAACGTTTCACATTTGCTTTGGTAAATACAATGTAAATTAGCGCGATCGAGGCCCTGAAGATGTTAACAAGTTAGCCGGGTAGATTAATGTTCTCAAGTTTCTCCCACAAAATATCATAATTCACTAGGTCAAATGCCCTAGATAGGTCGAGAAAGCAGCCATATACGGGGGTCTTTCGACTCGTGTAGTATTTGGACAATGTATAGCACTTTCTGTAGACAATTGGGATCTAAACCCAAACTGGTTATCGTGCAGTATTACATATTTCTCCAACCGTCAAACACCTTCGTCACAATTGTTGCCAATGAGATTGGCCTGTAATTATTTTTATTTCCAAGGTCACCTGTTTTTTTTTAACGATGGGTATCACTACAGTTTTCATAAAATCTGAAGGCAGGTAGGCATGGCTTAGGTTAAGGGAATAAAACATTGCTAGTAGTCTACATAAATGTGGGCCCGCATGAACGCTCGTAACGTGCGTAATAATGTTGTTATTGCTAATGTAAAAAAAAACCAGTCTAAATAGGAAACATTGTCATTTTTTGATAAAAAAAAATCTAGATAAAAAAACTGAATATACACGGTGTATCAGAAGTACCCAAAAAAAAGAAATTCTTCATCGAAAACTCAAAATGAAAATGTCACTACTCTAGTGATCGGCTGTGAATGTCATTCAACCTAAAATTTACATCAAATCAATAGACTATATTTCCAAAGACTAGAATATGCAAACTATTACTACCGTCGATTCCTTCTGAGATGCAAAAAACTTTCTTTGCCGATAAAACTTATAGTACGATGCCTTAATTTCTAATACGATGACAAGTTATAATAATTTTATTGAAATAATCATTTATTTTTTAATTTTTATAACAATTATTCATCTTTTTGTTTAGGTGTTGTTTATTATTTTTAAGCAATAAATTGCTATTAGTATCGATTTCGCATATTACGTAAACACCTTTAAATAAATAGAGTATGTAAAATCAAATTGCACTAATCTAACTAAGCACTCATCTGCTACCGCTTAGTCTTTGAAAATACTAGACTTGCAGCAGAATTCACCGCCATTTGAAAAAATACACCTCGGGTTCCGCATTTATTTTTTAAACCTAAATAATACGTAAGTTTTCGTACATACCGGAGTATTCAAATACAGTGACAGGGTGGGAGGTACATATCTTTATCAAAAAATGCGCGATGTGAAAAGGTGTGATGTTATTTTCAAGCTGTTTTGTTTATGTCACAGCGCGATATTGCACAATCGAAGCGACGGGTCAAACGAGAACAGGGTTCAAAATTACTATTAAATGGAAATAAACTACGAGACGCATCGCTCTGGGTCAATAAAACTGGTTTTTATACCATTACGTGTAAAATGGCCTACCTGATGACTGCCGTTATAAAAAATTGTATGGTATGGTAAGTCACTGACATAGCTCATAGGATTAGCAAGTTGAAGTGGCGTGGGCAGGGCACATAGCAGGCTGAACAGACGGCTGGTTGGGCGTTCAAGTTTTAAAATGGCGACCACATACCGGGAAGTGCAAAGAAGGACGGCCTCCCACTAGCTAGATGGACAGAAGACCTGGTCAGAGTCGCGGGGAGCCGTTGGATCCAGCTGCCAAGAACCATTTCATTTGGAAATCGGTGGGGGAGGCCTTTGTTCAGTAGTGGACATCAGAGGTTGGTATGATGATGTTAATGATGATATGGTAGTAGTAAGTGGTCACAATGAACGCGCATGTACTATTAACGTGCTGTCGACGGAATTACCTACGCATTAAAGCGGGCCGAAGTCTTCACTTGGATTTAAAATGTACCGGTCTTCCCTTTATTTTACAAGCTTTTCCTTTAAATGAGCATGATCTAGCAAGGTTATTTGTCGGTCAAAATTAAATTGTAAGATTATGTAAGTACTAGGAGTTCAGAGGAGATTCAAAAATTTGGTTTACATTTTTTCCGATGAAACCCTAAACGCCCCCAAATGTGTCATTGGTTCACAACATTTTATTCAAAAGATTTTTTTTAATACTCGATATAAAAAAAACAGAGCAGAGTACTGCCGGATTATGACTAAGTGCCTATAAACTGTTGATTAGGTAGTGTTTGCGACCGTGCTCGCTTGGATATGTTTTTACTTATTTTGTAACCTACTTTTATAACGTTGAAAAAATGGATCTTACTGGGCTTCGAATGCAAGACAAGCATTTAACGGTTTGTTTGCGTCGTTGGCGTAATTATGTTACACTACTTCTTATACCACAGATACATAATAGTACAAATACAGAAGATTCACTCCGGAAAATCATCTTAACATTTAATTAAATAGCTCTTGCTTGCCACGATAATTAAATGCAATTCAAGTCGAACAGCGCTCTAATAACGCTCTTAACGAAAACGAAAACCTTGTATTGTTCTCGTCATAACTATTATTTTTTGGTACCAGCCTTAGCTGGGACCCAATAGTTATAAGGATACTAAAGTCAAAGTTGTTTATTGAATAGAATAGAATAGAATAGAAAAAAGTTTATTGGGCACAATAATACAATAATACTTAAATTACTTATTGCGATCCATACCTAAAATAATTTTACTAAACTAAAAAACTAGTTAAATGTTGACAATCCCTGTCATTCCCCGTACGCATGCGCAGAAGGAAAAAATAGCGGCGCAGAGCGGCGCGCGCAGACTACCTATTTCAAAGCCGCTTCCCGCTTTGTCGGCTCGTCAGTGTCACGGTGTCACCTCATCTGTTTACGAGCTCAGTTGATCATAAGTTCATAAACTGTAGTCGCGTATAGTTTTATCTCTGATCGTCGTTATTCTTATTAAATATTGCGAGATAATGCTATGTGTATGCCATGAGTACGTATGTTGGCATCGATTACAAGGACGATGACGATAATATGGTGCGAAATGCGACACAGGCCGTGTCAGTCCCGAAGACGGCTGTCGTTGTTGAGGCAACAAGGAGGAGTAGGTACACTTTGAACTGCTTCTCTAATCTTAGGGCTATGTTGTAAGTGTTATGTTGTTGTGTAAGATATTCATGTGAACTGTAAAGCTGTGTTGATTGAGTTAAGTGGTCCCGCTTGTTAGGTGAGCCGTCAGCTTACTTGTCATCTTGCGTTGTTGTATGAAAAAAGTGTTTCTAGTTCGAGGTAAGTTGTTTCTTATTTCTAAATGGTAGGATCAGCGTTGCCAACTTCCACGGTCTCGATTACCCAAAAACCTAACTGAAAATCCCCAATTTTGGGGAAAAATAATCAATATTCCCCACATTTTCCCCACAAATTTTCAGGAAGGAAATAAAAGTACTGTTTCTATAAATCAAATATATTTATTACATACACTTTATTAAGTATTTAATGATTTTCATCAAGGTATTTATTTCAGCTCTTTATTATGCCTTTGTTTTGTCAACATATCATTTGAAGAATCAAATTTTAGGCTCCATCCTTTCTTCTTAATACCTTCTTTAGTGGTCATAAGCGCTACTACAGTGTCATTGGCCCTAATTCTAGTAAACACATGCTAAGTCTAAATTTAAGTTCAGTGCATTTCTTTCCATCAAAAGGAATACGAAAAGGATGGCTGTCATATAATTTGACATTTAGAAACGTGCGTTCAATTTTCGACCTTATTGAACGTGATAAAATGCAGTGTTTAGGAGGCACCTCCGTACATGCCATCTAAAATTGTCTATGGTTTCTTAGAAATCTATCTAAATTTAAGTGACAGCTCTAAACTCTTGCTATCTTTTTCCTATTACTTATTGCGAGAAAGAAATATACTGTACTTAAATTTAGAAATAAAGTGTGTTCCCAGATTAGGCCCATTATTGTGCAGGCGATTGCGATTCTCTGTTTTCAAATTCTTTAGAACGCTAAATTTTCTTTCGACAGATGCATTTGAGAAAGTTTTCTATGATACTCTAAGTTTGATGGACATAAATGTTGCCATAAAATAAACTGTAAAACCTTCCTGCCGGTGAAATTGCTTTAAACTTGAATTCAATATTCTTACATAATTTATAAATTATTCTTACTTTTTATATCACTTTACTTCTAACTACTTCTAAGTTCAGTTCTAGCGTAAATGTCTTAATTCCCCGCATTTTCCCCACATAAACGCTCTCCCCACAAATTACCCAATCGAACTGAAAATCCCCGCAGTTTGGGGAATTCCCCACAGATTGGCAACGCTGGGTAGGATAGTGCTAGTACAATTACATAGTACCTAATTGATTGATCCGTGATAAATTTTTAACCATATTTATCGATCTTACGGGTTCTTGTGTGTGATAAATACATACCTACTCAATTAAAATTATTTTTATTTTTGGTTTACGGCTTAAAACCTTAGTTTATTCATCTGAGCTATTAGGTAGATAGAACCTACCTACTCAGATTGTTACTTCAATACAACTTTAAAATTTATTTGTGGTTTTTATGTTGACTCATACCTATCTTGATTCTCACTCACTTAATATTCTTGTAAAGTATTCAATAAAGTTATCTAATATCTATTTATCTTTTTTGTACTTAGCCTAGTAAAATAAATACCTTAATTGAGGAATTAAAGGTTACTTATTTTAGGTTAATATTTGATCAAATAAATATTAGCTACCAGGAGTAGAAAAGTTTCTAAGAGTAGGAGGTATTTACGTCTGTTATGGGGAATGAACTTAGAATAGAGCTGCGCTTTAATGTCGATTATTTTATTATTTTATCAAAAATAATTAATTTTTCAGCATGTAATAATGTCGTACTACAGTTGTCATACATTGGTAATAAACTCTACACAAGGGACCCATTTACACCCTTTTCACTTTATTTGTATTTTTGGTACACCCTGTATATATTTTTTTCTTAATTTTAATAATAGCATTATCTATATATTTTTCTAAGTCATTATATTTTTATAATTAGGTACAGCACCATCTATCGACCTGAATTTCTAGCTCATTATAAGCCGACCAAATTAAGAATGGTCGTACTTGATACTTCAATGATTACTGCATTTTGTTGTTTAGGAATCAACTCTAATTAATAAACCAAAACATTCGCCAGAATAAACTGATGCCACTGGTGGGAGTTTGACTGTTTGTTCTACTTTATATTGCGAATTAACGACGAATTAAAATCATCAACTCCCAAAGGCTCATTAGAAGATTGTTTAGAAGTATCACAAAATAAACAATGATAATCTGGAAACTGAAATTGAAGAACCGAATTTAAGCTAATTTTAGATCTGAACTTCTTTCAATTAAGTTATAAATATAATGTAATGTAATGCCATCTATTATTATAAGATATAGTTTTTATTTTTTGGCATTAGATAATTGAATAAGTAAGTTTTAGTTAATAAGACTAATGTCCGTTGTCACTAACCATTCCCTAGGCGTAGGCGGCTCTTAATGACATTTGTCTCTTTCTATCTCCTTTAGATAAAGTGAGATGAAAATCGCTAAGAGACTCTTAACGCTAAGCAAATGTTAGTGAAAACGAGCATTAGTGTTACATGATTTGAAACTACTAACCATTTTCCTAGTTAATTTAAACAGTATTAGATAATAAATAATATAATTGTAATATAATTGCGCAAACTCTACCAGCTCGCACCAAATATCTAGTTCACTCTGAATTTACATCGCGCAGTGTTGCGCGGCTACCGTCCATACAGCGTTTTTGCGCCGTCCCATATTTTGATAGTGCGCAGTGAACGGACTCGTGTTCGGAGCGAACTAGGCGTAAGCTGTACCTACAATACAATTTTGATATTAGTAATATATATTGTAATATGGTTAAATTAACTGACTTGCATAATATCAAAATTGTAACTAATTTATTACCTAGATACATATAATTGATTGGGTAACTTAAGGTTTTATTTTAACTTTTAGATCCTTATCAGCTGTCCCTGGTCAGCCTATACCGTTTCGCCAGGACATTTAAGTTATAAGTTAATCATCATCATGATCACCAGCCTTCATACGTCCCCCTGCTGGGCACAGGCCTTCCTAAATGGGAGAAACACATGAGGAGTTTGGGTCATAACACTACCACGCTGGGCCAATGCGAGTTGGTGAGTTAACGTGGTTGCAGGAAGAACACGGAAGATCTCGAGATAACAATCTTTGATTGACCCATCCAATGATCAACCATGGCGAAAGTTGCTTTGTTTTTTGTATCGAAACCAGAGCGCTCAAACCAATACGCCACCGAGCTCATCAGTTGATAAAAAAAAATTTTTTTTCTTAAGTGAAGTTTGACTCGAACGCCCTAGAGGCTCCTAAGAGTCAGCGGCACCTCCCCGGGGGGTGATGCCTGGCGATTAGAAATCCTCAAGAGGAGAATACGCCCCTCAAGGTTTGAGGACTCACCAAGGTTCTCGCCTCCTTCAAATCCCCGTAACGCTGTTAGGGCCATTTGCAGCCAACAGCAATAGTCCGTCCAAAAAATAAAATAAAGTTGGTAATGTTTTGCATTACGGACCGAAAAGAATCTAAAGTCAATTAATTGGCAACACTTGTGACTTCTGTTTTGATAGCAAAACGTCACTTTTTCTTTTCGTTTCATGAATGTAAAAAGTAGAATTTCACAAACATTGTCCTTTGTTATGTGTTTATTACTTTAGGTGTTACATTTAGTTATTAGTGATTTAGTAAAATGGCTGATTTTGATGCTATTTATCCAGATGAGACTGAAAGTGAGGAGAATATAGAAGAAACACATGTGACGTTAGTGCCTGATCCTATTATCGTTCGAGGAGCTGGTAACATGACAGTGTAAGATTTCCTAATTTATTTTCACTATATACTGGTAGATCAGCTGTCCAGTGCCAAACAAATATATCAGTCGTGAAATTTTGGGTAGTATCGTTTTCAAAATGCATGAGCATAATCTATTCTATTCTCGGTTCTTTGTCGTGTACGTTCAATGGCATTGAGGTGATTTCTTGTGTCGGATATTGACCTGGCGCTAATTAAAATTTTGAATGAGAGTGGAAATCGAAAAAATCCTCTTTAGTTTGGCTGTGTGCTAATCATTGGTGTAGATTCCTTTGCAATTACCCAAAACTAAATCTGTTTGCCTTTCTCTGATTCCACCTAATAGGAAAAGTATAAAAATGACTGAATGTCAAATAGGTCTTATTTTAGTCATATCATATTACATTTAAAATATTCTTTATGTAGTAATACCTTTATATAATATTACTTTATGTAGTACCTACCTTTATGCAGACAAGAAATTTTCTATTGTGTGTGAATGCCAAAGGACATGTGTGCTATTATTTACTTTAAAATTTCTATTTTAATTTGCAAATTTACATCTGATATTTGACCTTTTCTTGGTGGATTGTAATTAAAATGCAATAGTGACAGTTATCAGATTATTATAAATATTGATTATTTGTGTGAAGTTTATATGGGTTATGGGTGCAAGTTCCATTGATCAATCATATTCCTGTACTTGCATACAATAAGCATAGCTATGATAAAACATTTAATATTTTCAAAACATGAGCGATCTCTACTGGAAATCTTCCAAAACTGCTCACAATTATTATTATCATTAATGGTAAGAGCTACTAAACACAATTACATTTAAAAAACATTAAATTCTACACTCACTGGACATAGAAGTTTCTTTGTTTGCTAAGTTTTGGAGAATCACACACACATTTCCACATGATGCACTGGACAACCACTAACATTGCAAACTCTGTGCACTATTGTTCTTTAACAACCACCTTCCAAAATGAGTTCTTGGTCACTGCTGTCTGAACAGGATGAACTCAAAAAATTATATATCCATCAAATCTAAAGTGTTTTATTCTGTTGATTTTCTTAATTCTAAACTGTCTTGCCCCCTTATTCAGAAAATGTCGATTCACAGATTAGAGTCGAAAAGTCACATGCTGTCTCGCTTAGACACACCATAATAAAAAGTGACAGGTATAGATATTCCGAATTTCGAATCTTTTCCGGCAGTTGTGAATAAGGGGGTTGATTTGCATCATTAATCAATCTCTTATTTATCTTATCTCCCTGACCTTATGGTGTAAAAACCACTTCCTAAAGTACCTAATCCTTGCTATCTCTTACCCACACCCTCTTGTTTCTTTATTTTCCCACACAAATTGCTCAGGTTGTATCGTTTTGGAGTTAATACCTGTGTACAGAGGAGCTTGGTGTCGTAGTGGTTTGACCGCTCTGGTTTTGATAACGAAAACAAAGCAACTTTCGCCATGGTCGGTACCGTGATGGGTCAATCTCCGTGCTTTGGAAAGCACGTTAAGCCGTTGGTCCCGGTTGTTACTGTAACCGCTTTAACCCACAAACCCGCATTGGGCCAGCGTGGTGGTGTTATGGCCCAAACTCCTCATGTGTTTCTCCCATGTAGGAAGGCCTGTGCCCAGCACTGGGACGTATATGGGCTGATTATGTTGATGATGATGATGATGACCTGTGTACAGTATGTCTATGGCACTTTTTGGTCTTGATGGTTTTTTTTATTTATATTCATAAACTCTCACCTATTATCTAGCTACTCATGAACAAATGCTCATACTCTTCATAAAATTATTTGCTCCTACTGGGATTCTAACCCGGGACCCCTGATCAAGTAGTCTGTATACCTTGGGGTACAGACCACTTAGTCACCCAGTCATCAAATCGGATAGTGAATGGCATGGCTAAATCATAGTTGACCGTACTGGTCCTTAGTCACTTCTCAAAAACTTAATGCTGAAGCGCTGATTCAGGTTTTTTTCTCAGTGCACACTAGGTTTTCTTTTTATCTTCAAGGTTCAAGCTAGCTGTTTGTTTTGTTAAATACAGGATGCATGAATGGGTAATTTGTTAATTTTAAATGTTCATACATAAACAAATTTGTATGCACCATGCATTACATGCTACCACATTTGCTCATGGTTTTACTACCGATTGTTAATTATAAAAACAGAAAAAGAAAATGCAAATATCCAATGCAGTCTTCTATTATCAGATTTATGTCCTCTCTTTTAGTTTTGATGTGTTTCCCCAGGTTGGACTTCTTAGTTTCTTCAGCTCTTGAAAATGTTAAATATTTCCAGGAGCTTTCGAACTACGCCTGGTTATATTAGCTTGAGATCTATTATAATTGGATTATTTTGATATTTAACATTCCCGCGAATGTTTTAAAAATCCAAATGGAATGGAGGACTTTCGTCTTAACTTGAGACACCGCTGTCTCAAGTCAAGACGAAAGTCTTCCATTTGTATGTTTGCCAGTGATGACACACGGAACCGAGACATGGGCTTGCAATGGGCCTGATAACAAGGCTCAAGGCCACCCTAAGGGCAATCGTTATTTTTTTTATACTAATAAATGACAAACAAGCTGAGGGCCCACCTGATGGAAAGTGGTTACCGCCGCCTAATAGGGATGTTTACTGTATTCAAACATGATGACAAACACCAATACGTCACTTGTTAGCATCAGATGCTGTCAATAAGAAAATCACCATAGCATCCTATCAGAGCTTGGTAAAAGGTGACGTCACAGTAGTCGCGTGACATGTATTGGCGTTCTGAAGCGAAATTTAGGACGAAGTTTAAGATACATGATTTTTTTAACATTATTTGTATTAAAATATTTTTTTACTATTTCGGGTTAAAATGGAATAGAATAGAATAAAACTTTATTCAGAATCACAAAGTAAAAGGCTTAACTCTAGTATAAAAAAAAATTAAATTTGTATCGAGTGATTAAGCTGAAAAGGTATGCAACACAACATAACATGAAACACTTTCCCAGTATTTGTCAACTTTTTGAGCTATTGGACGTTACTTAGGCAACTTAGATTTACCTACTACTAGCTAAGAGTGCAGTGTCATCTGCAATGGTTGTCAATTGTAAGACAGTTGTAAGACAGAGCTCCACAAGTAAGGTCGCCTATTGCAAGTATCTACCTGCATTAACAAGGAAAAATCACTTGGCATTGGAGGTATTTTGTCATTTTGAGGCCTAAGATGAAATGCCTTCCATGCTCAGTAATTACACTGGCTACCTTTCCCTTCAATCCGAAACACAGCAAACTATGAAATGCAGTAGTACTTACCCAGACAATTAACCCTACATATGGCCTACCACCTAATTGTCAGAAATATCACTTTCCATTCAGCTGTCTAGGGTACAAATGCCTGATGACTGTTCATTGGACAGCCGGTACCTCATTCTAAAACTAATCCCAAAATTTTCCCCACACACCATCACAATACATATATCTAACTACAGAAGTATTCAATAATAATTACAACATTAAAATTTCAGTTTTGGATTAAGCAACCGGTTCAACACTGAGTTTCCATCTGGGCTTCAGTCTCGAGTTGCTCCAGAAGAGTACCAGGCAACAGTAGTTCGCATCAATAGTGTGCTTAAGAAGACACTGCCTGTTAATGTCAAATGGCTGTTCTGTGGATGTGTATGCTGCTGCTGTACTCTAGGATGCTCTCTTTGGCCAGTCATATGTCTTAGTAAACGGGTAAGATCTTACTTTATTACTGAGGACCCAAAAAAACTGACCTAATGTATGTATAAACGCCTTATTTATTAACATTTTTACAAAATTCCTTAAATCACCTTCTTCAACTTTGATATCGTCCAGTGCCCTTTCCGAAGCTGTTTTTATCGCCTTCAAAACGCTTCCAGTTTAGACATTTCTGCATTCTTAAAAACAGGAATAAGTCGCACAGATCTGGTGAATACGGAGTGGGGTATAACAGGCCATCCGCAAGCGCCTTACGAGTGACACTCGTTAGACCGTAATAGTATTCAGTCACTTGATCGCCAAAGTGTCAGGCATTTCCTCCGCACATGCAAATAAAACTGCTGTCTACCAGTCTGAAGCCAGGGAAAGAAATTCCCGATGCACGATTCTACGATCATCAGAAAAGATGACTTCACTTTCCACCTTTACTTTATTTCTTTTTTTGGCTGGGAGCGTTGAGAGTACGTGTCTGCGGTTCAAGGCGGCCTCCTTAGTTGTTTGTTAAGCCGCGTTAGACTCCCGGCAGCAATATGACAATTCAATATCCATTCTGTTTGGAATATGTGGCAGGTTAGAAGCGCCTGACGCTTGCCGCTGTCTGCACAGCTGTTTCGTGAAGTTCTCTATCAACACTATGTAGCGGGAGAACTCAAATCGTCTACGAATGCAGCGCGATCTGAGCTCGGTTATATTGGGTCCTCCTCGTCGTGTAAATGTTTTTTTTTAAATCAATGTATGAATTTTTCTTTATTTTATTACTTCATGTTAATAATTATATTTTAATGAGATGTTTTATTCTAATGTTACAGACCCAACACTCGCTAAACAAATTATTGGAGTGGGAAAATAGTCGTCTTTACAACAAACTCGGTCTACGCTGGCGCCTGACGAAGCAGCACTGTGACTCTTCCTCTATGATGGAGTATGTACTCCTTATAGAATTTATACCTAAAATACCTATATACAGGCCAGACTAAATACGATGAATGGGGGCATTTTAGCATAGGCTTGTTGTAAATATAAAATGTTAAACATAAATCGTAAGAAACATCCGTGTATGAAAATTAATCAATGACAATCAACGGGCACACGCATGCGACGCAGGTTCCCTCGCAGGGAAACTATTTCAGTTAATGTTGACTAGTTCATAGCACAAATATCGCCTGCTTTATTTGAAAACCAATTGCCATGTCTCTTTCTATTGATCGAAATTTCAGTTCATTATAACAAAGTATTGTTGTGTTTCTCCCATGTAGGTAGGCCTGTGCCCAGCAGTGGGACGTATATAGGCTGGTGATAATGATGATGATGATTGTCAAGCCATACAAATCAAAATGTTATATCTAGCGGTGATCTGAAAAAATTGTACAGTTAACCCAATAGGAAAAGATTTAAAGGCCTACGCCCAGCAGTGGGACTCTCGGCTGATATGATGATGATGGTTAAAGGATTTTGTAAATATGTAATAGAAACCATATAACTGGACAAATAATTTTACTACTAAGTATTGTTAATTGCTTTCTGTGTATAGTTCGCGTTAAGAATATATTTTAAATTGTTTATTTGTTTAAAATGCAAATGTTATCTTGTCTATAGTCAAGTTCAAAGACTTGAGGTCACTTACTGTGTCGAAGTCGTAATATTGTTGTTATAAGAGTGAACTGAGCGTCCAAAAATTAGGTGCTTATTTTAAATCAATGAGGCTATCCCTGAATAGGTTTAGGTTAATAATTATCGTTCTTTTGCAGTTACGCCATGAATTGTATATTTATTCATTTACCTAATTTTAAAGCAGATAGGTATTTCGAAACACATCATACGACTTGTAAACATTGCTTCAGATAATCGTTATTTATCTCATAGTTTATGTACACAAAATAATTCTAATATCAATAGCACTTAACCTAATAATTAAAAAAAACATTAATATTATTTTGAGAAATATTTATTATTATTTGTTTATTTAAAAATTCATGCACATACAACATATTTAAAAAAGAAACAAAAATATAATATAAGTATAAAGGCACTGCTTACTTCTGCCAAAGAAACTGCCAGCAGAACTCTGAGAAAACTGTATAAATTGGAATTGATGTAGGTAGACACGGTGTGTGTACAGGTATAATATTCTTCGTTCCTACTACAAAATGATAAAATAATCAGAAATAAAAATATCAAAAACTCTCGAGAGGAATCTTGGGGCCTCTTTTTATAAAAACTAATAATGTATGATTCATTTTTGAAAACTCTTTTTTCCTAGAGCAATGATCTTATTATTACACCAGAGATTTTAATCGTTAAATATCTCTGAAAAGTGTACGCTTCCCAGTGAACACTTGGTAGCCTTCGTGGGCAACTGAGCCCACACACCACTCATCCCGCGGGCTCAGTTGACCGCTACTGTTTATGTTGGGGGCGACTCGGACCACTCGGTCAAGTCAGCCCGCGGTCTCATTTAACCACTGTCTTCCGCTATAGGGTCAACTCAGTATGGGAAAGTCTGAAACTGTAAGACATAGGAAGATCTCTTCTTAGGGACCACGTCATTGATTTTAGAAACAAGGAAAACTGAGTAGTCCCCTTGGCAAATTAATGGGCCGAGTCGCTCCCGACAAAATAAAAGGTGTCAATTGAGCCCTCGGGATGAGTCGTGTGTGGGCTCAGTTGCCCACGAAGTCGGTCAGTTACCCTAGTGTAAGTTTCAAGCGAAATGAAACGAAAACGATCATCGTCGTGTTCACCTCACAAATCCATATATAAAAAGTGGTTTCCGATAATTCACAACCGAGGTCTGCTGCCGTTTTCATACAATATTTGACAGTTATCACGATGACGAAAGTTTTCGTTTTGTTTCCGACAAAAAAGAGGGGTGTTATATTTTTGACGTGTCTGTCTGTGTATCGGTGTATCTGTGTGTCTGTCTGTGGCATCGTAGCGCCTAAACGAATGGACTGATTTTGATTCAGTTTTTTTGTTTAAAAGCTGATGTGACTACGATGGTTCTTAGCTATAATTTATGAAGATCAATTTAGGCGTTTGATGACTATCGGCTCATTTTCTACATGATAATAGGTTTTACTAACTGTGACAGATCCGATTGATTTCAAATTTGGTGTACTGTCACTTCGGTAACATCCCCATGACATACTAACCTTGAGCTGATCCTATCCTATACCATCAAAAAGTCTGCGAAATGCTTAATTTTTTATAAACTTACAGCAGATATAGCGTGTTTGGCCTTAATGAGATTGTGTTAGATAGATGGTTAATGTCGCCAGGGGTTACTTAAAATTTTTAATTATGTAATTATAATTCTATGGAAATTTACACTAGGGGCACTGACTGCGTAGTCCGATCGATCGGACGATGTGAACTTTTTAACTTTTGGTTCGACTAAAGAATCGGAGAGGTATATCCTTATTTTAGAACATCGCTGGATCTATATATGTAGTATATGTACACAGCGAAATATGAGCGCTATTAACATTAGCACCTGCACACAGATCGCAGTGCTAGTCAGATCTCAAAGAAATGATTAAAAATTAAAGTGTGACAATATTCCGAAACATAATTATCTGAGCTTTCAGTGCTCAAAAATAAATGCTTTAGAAAAGCAGCCGTATTACTAGAGCATTAAAATCGCCTCTCCCTTGTTAAAGATTTAAGTGATGCTACAAACAATTTACAATTATATTGTATTATTCTTATTCTTATAGTGTTTTTCTGAACCAATGCAGACATTTTTGGTCACTCGGAGAATTCAGATGCCGACTGTAGGTACTACAGATCAGGTGTAACTACCTGTTTGTTTTAATTATTATGTTTTTATTTATAAAATTATAGTAATATGCAGATACTTGCTAGACCTTTGTAAATAAAAACGGACGCTCCATTCACACTTATTTGTCTAACGACCAAAATGGTCGAGCATTTGTAGTTTAATTACTGCAAATGGTCGACCATTTTAATACGTTTTTGTATACAATTTAAATTGGGTTATATATTTTACGCTTTTAAGTGAATGATTCCTTTTTGAATCCATATACTTGCCTATTAATAACATATATTATTTTGTGTATGTACCTGAATGTCAGCGTTAGTCTCCACAGATGAATATTTAGAAATAAGTTGAGACTATAGCGAGAGTATGATGACGCCTTTTCTTTAAAACCGCCCTAGGAAATGTTCGGGACTGTGTTATTAGACCATTAGTTTTATTAAAGATTATGGTATTCTATATTAGAACACAAATCACCTTTTCTCTTTTCAACTTGTTGTAGATAGTGGCTTGTTGTTTATAATACTCACTATTTTCTATTGATTGACCATAATTTACTCACTCTTTCGGCTTTATTATAAAACGTGTTGTTAAGAATTGTAGGCGAATAAGCTTCATCTGAAGTGTTTCCATATGTTTGATGTAATACCAGCGCTTATAACGCAGCGCAGCAACGGATAGGCAACAAAAGTCAGGTTGAAGCCCAATGTCATTTATATTACGTGATAGCAGGTCACGTTAAATAAATTACCTGAAACTGCCTCTATCTGTCTTTGTTAACTACTAAAGATGTGCCGGATCATTAAAACTATATATCCGCGGATAAGTATGATTGGTGTCCTGTAATTCGGCACCTCTCTAAAAATCAATGCGTCTGGTACCAGGGGCCTATTAAATAACCACGACATTGCCAGGTGACAGTCCGTCATTTAGTCATGGTGGAAAATCAACAATAATGTCGTTATCATACTTAACTCAGTTCAATAATAAATTCCCCATGACAGGAAAAATTACATGTTTCCACTTCTCAAGACACAGACAAATTTCTACAGTGGTAGTAGATTTTCCACAAGCGACGACATCAACCAATGTTAATGGCAAGGCAATGGATATTGGTACATAACACTAAATCTGTAAAACACACGCTAAATCAAAATTGAAGTTCTGTTCATCTCGTTCTCTCAATAAAAATACAAAGAGGACGGCTGTCATCTAAGTTGACTTTTAGAATGTGCTCAATTTTAGACCTTATTGAACATAATAAAGAGCGGGTTTAAAGAAGCTCCTCCTAACACGCCTTCTAAAAAAGCCTCTATATTAATTTGACAGCTCTAATTAAATTATCGCTATCTTTTTCATCTGAGAGAAAGAGATAAACTGTACTTAAATTTAGATTTAGTGTGTGTCTTCAGAATTAGGTCCAATGTTTCAGAGTTCTTATAATAATAGCAGTTTTTTCCCCCTCCCCTTTGGCAATAGAGTTATATATATTTGCCAGTGTGAAAATTATAATAATAATTTGTAATATGTCCGATAGCGTCACAATCTCCCAACCTTTGTTTTTTTACCTCCTTTCTAACGAGAATTCAGTTTTTATTTCAAACTGTCAAATTTCCTATTATCCTATTTATTAACTAGGCCAGTTTTTTTGTCAGGTCTATTCTTTACGCCACGTGTGTAATATAAAGCAGTTTAGGCTCGGTAAATTGTTTTACCGAAACATTCATAAACAACAGTTGAAAAGTGAACAGAGTATGTTGAAATTAAGTTGTAAGATAATGAATTGTAAATATTTAAGAGCCATAGATTATTTTTGTTCAAAATAATAAACTTCACTCCATGTGATGGTAAATTATTCATGTTTCATTAATACTATCTAAAACATCCCTAATCTGCCGAGGATGAGACACAGGTCTAAGCTCATGTACTAAAAAGATTTGACACACACTAAAGTTTGGCATTAGACTTTATTAGATAAATAAATTTTATGTATTATTCACAAAATACTTAAGGCACTTAACAGTATGGTCCCTTCAAAGAATAATAATATTAACATCGAATCACACAGAAGATAGAAGTTATAACAAAAATATACAAAGTTGTGATAAATATTTAAACAAAAATTCAAACGCGTTTTTGAAGCTGCGAAGATATGCTGGCATCAAAGTAGTCACAAGTTCATTACAAAATCTAGTTTATAAAAAAATAACAAAAGATTTAATAGTATCGCGATTTCATTGTAATAAAAAGTATTCCACATTTTGCTATACAAAATATGGTTACTAATGATTTAAATATTTATATCACCAACATAAATTACTTTAAAGCCAAATGCTATGTATTAAACTTTACGATTATGTACAGTACATGGTGACAGTTCATGGCTTTTATTACGAAAGCAATAAAGGTTACGAACTGTCCAATTGATCACTTATTTTATCTGTTGACTGTGCAGACTCCGGCTAGCTAAAGTTATTACATTAATCAAAAATATCACCTATGTACTAAAGCTCAGATCAAATCAACTATACACAAAATATTACACAACCATTACCAACTAAAATATATTAACAATCTATTCATAGGGCATTTCAGTTTATTAAAAGCACAAATATTTACAATCAGTCATTGAACTTCGATATATAAATCACGATTTTTCAGGGCGCCATGTTGTCCTAAGTTACTGCAATATTTACTTAGCTTATTATGGCAACGAGAGTGAAAAACGTTTATTAGTTGTACACTATACATGGCTTCACAGATCTGTCTGCAAAATTACGGTGAAATTACCCACATCGTGTAACACACGATCATTTTGCACTGTAGGTACCTTCTTACTACTACTATTTATAAAATTTCCTACATTACTGGCTAAAGTTTTGCTCGCCATATCAATTAAGGTCGATAAAAATTCATAAAAGGCAATTCATGATATTATTATGATAGACGTCTTCATACGACATAAAAGTTATGACTTATCACATATTTTTTTAGAATATATTTACGATAATAGCTCCCGACAGACATCTTGATATATTTCACAGATAAAAAAAAACATGCGCAGTTCAATATTTAGTACAAAATCTTTTACTGCGCAGGTTCTATAAAATTGTTCAAGACGTTTGCCGAGACCTTTATACGGCGTCTATTTCATTCATTGGGCCTGGCGTTCTAGCTAATTCGTACATAATTTCCGGGGAACTGTCCTTTGACGCCTTTACAGTCACCGTAGTACCACTCGTCACTGAGTTTGTGTAGCAGCGTTATAGTGTCACCGCTGGAGAATTTCAGGTCACCGGGTTGTGCTGGCACGAAGTCATACAAAGCCTTGGCAGTGCCTAACACCGCCGGTTTTGCAAAAATGTCATTAGGTAGTGGCACCTTGATCTCAAGATAGTTGGATGGAAATATTCCTTCGGCGCCGCTGCGAAGACTGCCATACAACCAATCGGAATCCACCCTCCGTATTAGATTAATCTTGGAATTCATCTGTAAATAAAACATAAATGATACGCTATGAGAAATGTAGGTGAGCATAGTTAGGGACGTATTTTTTACGCCTGCCCTGCGCTACGGGGACAGATAGGTGCAGGGTATGTGGTGCTACTTGACCAAAAATGGTATAGGTCGAGACTTCCCACTAATACGACTCCGGTACTTTACTTTTTTTTATACAACTTGATGACAAACAAGCTGTCAAGCTGTCGGCCCACCTGGTGGTAAGCGGTTACCGCCGCCTATAGACACCTGCAATAACAAGGAAAAGCACTTGATATTGCAGGTGCGTTGTCATCCTGAGGCCTAAGATGAAATGCCGTCCATGCCCAGTAATTACACTGGCTACCTTTCCCTTCAATCCAAAACACAGCGAACTGTTTCACGGCTGAAATAAGAAAGGCGGTGGTACACTACCCAGGCGACCCTACATATGGGTCTACCACCTAGTAAAAAACTTCTTGCATTTTCAGAATTTTCGGCCACAGTATTTCCCTTATCCCTGTTTCTGATTTGCATTTGTACGTGTGTACAAACGCCACTACACTCCGGGCAGTTGGACTCGGGTGACAGGGCTCCCTACTCGTTCAAGAAATCAATGACTGAGTACCAGCTATTTTAAAAAATGTCATTTTATACCTTCTAATACCATATACCTACCAAGGTATATCACTAAGTATAAACAAAAGTTTCATCGTAGGTAAATTTACTATAGGCCATTGACAGATACACAGGCGCGGTGTCTGGCCATTGATTAAAGTTATCAATAGCACGTAGTGAAGGAGACGAACGTATTCGCTCCTGATGTGGTGTAATGACCCGCTTGTACGACAAACGTCCTGCTACAAGATTTATTGACCTTAGATATTCTTTTTTTTTTTACTAGTTGTAATTGTGACAAGCGCATGCATGGATGCATCACTACAACAGCGAGTCTATTTCTGTTATGTGTCACCCTGGCTAACAAGACGCAATTCTAAAGGTGAGTCCAGACTCACCTGAGTACCTCATCTGAGTATAGCACGAGCACATCCACCTAATTAAATATTTTGTTATGTAACATTGGGCCTAATTCTGGGAACACACTTTAATTCTAAATTTAAGTACAGTATATCTCTTTCTCGCAATAAGTAATAGGAAAAAGATAGCAAGAATCTGTTTAGAGCTGTCACTTAAATTTAGATAGATTTCTAAGAAACCATAGACAATTTTAGACGGCATGTACGGAGGTGCCTCCTAAACACTGCATTTTATCACTTCAATAAGGTCGAAAATTGAACGCACGTTTCTAAATGTCAAATTATATGACAGCCATCCTATTCGTATTCCTTTTGATATAATGAAATGCACTGAACTTAAATTTAGACTTAGCATGTGTTTACCAGAATTAGGGCCATTGTGCAAAATAACAGTGGTACAACATGTGCCCAATTTTCCATTCTTTAGTTAAGCTCAATGTCAACAGCACGGGGCGTATTGTGAGAAGGAAAAGGAGGGCTAGCTGAAGCGGTCACTGTTATACTTTTTTAATAATAAGACAGTCAAATATAGATTTAAGGGTCAGCCGATAGGATAACAACAGGCCACCAGAAGCTAGTGGCCCAAATGCAATCAACCCTGCGAGTATAAAAAAAATTAGGGCTGAGAACTTCATTCATTTATATTACACACTGACTATACGAATATGTGCACTAAATAATTATGAAAAATATGAAGATTTAATTAGTAATTATCATAATAATGTATATTCCGTAATGTTTTTTTTTAGATGAGCTACTATGGCATTGAGCATGTTAATTTCATTGGCAAAAGCTTGAAAATCATGACAAAAATAGTGATAAGCTGGCGGTACGTTTTGCAAGAGGCAAAGAAGATCCTTCTTTTTATCAGAACTGATACCTATCTCTGCCAGTTGGGTGTACATCCTCTAGCTGGAAATTAGAAGTGTATTGGGAAGTCCTATTGTTGAAAATGAATTTTAGTAAAAAGTATGTCATGATTGTTGGAATATTAATGTAAGATATCTTTTATACTGATTATAAGATCTTTTTGTAGTCATTTTTCGTTGAAAAAATCCAAAAATACGCGCGAGACGCAGCAAGCTGACAGCCGAGCGGCAACCTGCTGCCATACGGCTGAGGCGCGCCGGCCGAACGTTTGTACCTAAACTGAGGAGTGACACCCCCTTGTTTACGCATACGGGCACTGTATGTAGTTCAAAAAATGTATTATAATTATTTGAACACTTTAGTACCATGTCACACCGAGTATGTGCTCGTACTTAATAGTTGCTACTTGCTACCGTACTATATTCTTGGCACAGTTATGTGACATGGTACCTAAAGAGTGCAGCAACTTCTGTGGTCGACGGTACATACTACTTAGTAAAAATATGAAAATATATTTAATAAAATAAAAGTCATTCATTATACAGGATGGTGCCGTCAATACGACAATAAATTAAAACACGGGCTATATAAGTTCATAGAAATAGTTTCCCACTTTCAAAAACATCTTATTCATTTGATAATTTTAGGACATTTCTATGAAATAATGCAGCCAATGTTATATTATTTCATACAAAATATGAAATTATCAAATGAATAAGATGATTTTGACATTGGCAAACCATTTCTACGAACTAATAGAGCCCATGTAATAATTTTATGACGGCACCATCCTGTATCTGTCAATAGTATAAAAAATAGTGTAAAAAATATTTATCTTGAATGTTATGTCAAATAGTGTGGAACCAATTTTAAAGCAAAATCATAGGTAGGTACCAAGTACGAAATTTATACCGATATGGAACTTATTTGTGTCGAAAGATGTGACGCTATAATTGGTAATGGTGATTAAATAAATTGAACAAATAATATACCTACCTTCTTATGTACGTAGAGCAATTGCGTTACTGTTATAGCAGTTGGTTCTCAAAGTAACAACATGCGTATTCAAATTTATGATTGATTTTGTGCATTTATAACGCTTTACTTTATTGTAACAATTACAAATAAAGAAAGAAAACGATGAAAAAATTATATGCTTCAGGCGGGAATCGAACCCACGTCTCCTGGGGTCCAGCCAGACGCGATTACTACTACGCCACCGGAGCACTAGGTGTAAACTACCAATTTCTGTTATAAAAATGGCTTTTATGACCTTAACTGCAAGTTTTAAAGTGCTTCTAAAAGTATTCCTTTAGATCACTAGAGGTGTTAAAAACTTCAATGAGTGGTGAGAAAACGTTGCTATAAAAACGATAAAAAGGGTAGAAATTGGTTAAGAAATTGGTAGGTTACACCTAGTGCTCCGGTGGCGTAGTGATAATTGCGACCCCAGGAGACGCGAGTTCGATTCCCGCCTGGAGCATATATTTTTTTCATCGTTTTCTATCTTTATGTGTAATTGTTGCTCGCTAAAGTTATTACCCATGCTACACGTCTCTCTCGCTCGGAGCGCCGCCACCGCGCCGCAAGTAACACCAACGTACAATTTTTGCAAAGTGGCAAGCCCTGTATGTATGTATAGCTCGACCCGAGGCTGGTTTTATTTCGTACCTACGCGGCTTCAAAAGTAGAGATGGGCCAACTCGGAAAAAACACGACTCGATTTAACTCGAGTTGAAATGCACGTAACTCGAGTTGAACTCGAGTTGCGCAACTCGAGTTAACTAGATGAAACTGAGTGAACCATTTGTATTGTTTTTACAATTAAACCCAATTATTTTTGAAAAATGACAAAATTGAAAAATAGATTGGGCTTAAATATGTATTCGGACAATAATATTTGCTGAAGATAAAGTCTTATTTAAGTTATTCGTTTCTTCGACGGCGGCAACACTTAGGTGCTTCTTTTTGATGTAGTTTAATAAAGTGGTCTATTCCCAATATATTTAAATGAATCTGAACACTGTTTACACTTAACACGTCCACTTACTGGCGATTCAAATACATCCCAAACAAGGGTGTCCTTTTAGGTCCCGGCATTTTTCTAAAACAGTACTTAATTAATACTACGAAAACTAATAACAACAACCGTTACTACAAAAATAACCTCTTTGTAATATTGTGCCTGTTCCAATCACATGAATATAGTAACAAACAATTAGCAAACTTCGCTGTGTCGGTGTCATTAGGTTGGTGCTGAGATTATGCTAAGGGTTGGTGTGATGCGCTATGGCGAGCGGGTACCTATTCTAAATCGAGTTACAGATAATTCGACTCGAGTTAATTCGAGTTAAGCCTAACTCGAGTCAACTCGAGTTAGTAAATCGAGTTGACCATCACTATTCAAAAGTATCTTTATACAAACAGACATTTTACCTACTTTCTTTCTGTAAAAATGAAACCAATATATCAAAATGACTATAAATTGATATTGGTAATTGGTGTTGTGTTCGTGTAAGTGTTAACTTTATTTTTGTAGGGAAATGTCACTAAAGAAAATAAGGCTACATAACCGATAGCGTTAAGCTTGATGTAGGGATGACGTATCTATGCGATATCGACCCCCATCGAGTCGCTTCAGTATATTCATGATATGAAAATCATAATGACTGACTTTACAAACACAAGATATTCCAAAATTCTTATCTTCGAAAACAACATTAGTCACTTGATAAAATTCAATGACGCGATGATTCTTCAAAGACAGTAAAGGAGAGTCCAAAAGATATATGAAGCCTGGGCTCCATAAACATTGGGGGAACAGGTGTGATTTAGACTTTTTCGTGACCTTAAAAATATTTTATAGCCACGTTTATATTTCAAAAATAAAAGTGAAATAAGTTAAGTTACACTGTACTCACTATTAATGTATTTTTAGGGCTAGCAACCCCGTAAAATAAAATAAAATCGGCCGTTTATCGGCCTACGCAAATAATATTTTAGACTAGATATATTTGTAAAAATCTGAGCCACACGCGTCTTTTCAACATCATTGCGCTGTTCATGATTTTGGTGTGCTTAACTGATTAAGTACTTAGATATTTGTGGTACACGAGATTTTACTGTCGAAATACAATAAATGTCATGCTTTTTTTCTCTCCTTATGTTAGCAAAAGGGCTAATAACTTTGATTAAAAACGAGTATCTATCTTATTGGAGGAAATATATATGGAAGGAGCTCGGTGGCGTAATAGTTTGAGCGCTCTAGTTTCGATCACAAAAACAAAGCATCTTTCGCCATGGTTGGTCCCTGTATGGGTCATTCAAATTTATAATCTTGAGCTCCTCCGTGCTTCGGAAGGCACGTTAAGCCGTTGGTCCCGGTTGTTACTGCAACCGCTTTAACCCACCAACCCGCATTGGGCCAGCGTGGTGGTGTTATGGCCCAAACTCCTCATGTGTTTCTGCCATGTAGGAAGGCCTGTGCCCAGTAGTGGGACGTATATAGGCTGGTGATGATGATGATCTATCTTATTTAATTAGCTTTGTAAAGACGTAGGTAGATATAGTATAATATTGCTGTAAATTTTTCGGAATAGACCACCAACTGTACAACTTTACTACAAATTGGTAATTCATTCATCATAAGCCCGTTTGTATGGAAGTTCTAAACATGATAACGATTGCAAGTTCCTGTAGTCAATGATTACACCTACTCAATGGAATTATTGCTATCATCAACATACCAGCGATAACGGAATCGCGAATAAAATGTAAATATAATTTTACCAGTTATCAATAAAACAACGCCCCAAACAAATAACACTCCTGGGACGTCATGTAACAGATGGTCGCAGCATATTTTTGACGTAAGCTGCGCAGTTACGTGCGCCTCCGTCAATTAAATAGAGTAGGTACAGTAGATTATGTTTATTCAAGTGCAGGTTGATGTCAGCAAGTTAAAACCTAAAGATTATTTATACAGGGTAGGTTCGAGGCAGTGCGCAAATTTTATGAATATGAAGTTCTTTAAAAATAAACAGAGACGTATTTTTTGTTTCACCATGTTTTAAACAAAAATATCAAACAAGCTTCACTCGAAAATATCCACAGGACTGCGGTAATCATAGTCAACAAAAGTTTTGTAACAAATACAAAACTATTTTCTAATTTTGTTGATGGAAATAGACTTTGGTTTGACATCATATGTCATCTGTCAGTATTCGTGACAAGAAATAATGTCTTAATTACCTAATTTTGTTTAATTATTATTTTTGGTAAAATCTGTTGAGTTGATGCGTGTCAGGCTACTGGACTGATTTGATTTGCTCATCTGTTGACTCTTGCTACGTTTTAAGAACTGAGATAGTGATTTCCAGTGCAAAATTTATAAAAAGGTTTGTGATACAAATTGTGAGAAATCTCTGTAAGTTGCTCTTTTTCATCTCATTCACATTGTTCACGATTACGATATAACAGCCACATGATTTTACATGAATTATGTTATGATTATTACCAATGTCAAAAAACCGTAGTTTATAAATAATTAATAAATTATTTTATTTAGGGCCGATTTTTCAATGCTCAGATAAACAGTCAGATAGGGTTTATTCGATAGATAGCAAAAAAGTGGGGTTTTCAAGCGTCAGATAGACTTTATTCGACGAATAATTCACTTAACTTAAGAATAAATCTGTCCCTTCGACGGCCAGATAACCGCTTATTCTATAGATAAATTATGCTTGTGCTTTCTGGCTGAGTCAAATACTTCATAACAAAACATGTTAGAAAACACATGTAAAATGGTATACAGTAGAATTCCGTCGTAGATTCAGACTTACTAAAGAATCGGTGCAATATTTGCAAACTTTTGTAAAAGATAAATTATGTAAGTAATGAAATCACAAAAAATACATATTTAATTTGGTTTCTGAAACCACTGTATTCTTCCCATGCTACAGCTGCCAATCACTGATTCTTTGCCCTATGAGTTTCTATATCACTGGTCCTATATAGTTTGGCGGTAATAATAATTCCACTTCATGTCGTATTATAAAAAAATTAGGTACTGTTGCAATTACATCTTTGAGGAAAAAATTGAATTCTGACAATTATTTCATTTCCATGAGGAAGCATAAATGAGCTAAGGTTTCTTGATTGATATCAGCTATAGATTGCACCTACATGTTAAGTTTCAAATAAAATACCACAGAACTTGATGTGTGTATGAATGTCGAATGAAATAAGATGCCAGACGCTTGCTTGTTTTTGACAATAGATGTGAAGTTAACAGCAAACAAAGAAATTGTCTGTCCCGCTCTAACATTAGTGTCCTCTATACATTTGTCTCAACTACCTGAAGCTGGCGTTATTATGGAAGACCTAAACGGTCAGATAGTTATTCTTAGGATAAATGTTGATCGAAAAATTGACAGTCACTTATCGGACGAATAAACAGTGTAATAACTTTATTCCTTAGTTAGGTATCTGTAGTTTTATCAGGGGATTGAAAAATCGGCCCTTATAAGACTAAACTTTCAATAATTTTCCTAAAAAAATGCTTGACCGAAACAAATTAGCAATAAAAATCTTCTGTGAAAAATTTTGTTAATGGGGGACTAAACAAGTCCGCAAACACGGTAACAGATTTCATTCACAAACTGTTGACTGATAACTTTATCTCAGCATATTCAATCTACTCTATGGTTGCGCTCGTCACCCCCGCAATTCCTCTAACCTACCCTTTTACTACCAAGGGTAGAGTGACAACACTACTTGAATTTTGCAGTAGATAAAATAAAAAATTATCAAAAAATCACACATTATTTTGTTCTTTAAATCTGTTTTATTAAGGCTATTATTAATGTGGAATAATAACTCCGAGGGAATCCTGTATAGAACAAGAGCTATAACAGACAAGCTGAAGAAACATGCTTACCGAAAACCGAAAAGTAAAAAACCACAGAAACCCTCTAACTGTAATTTAAGGTGAAGTCGAAAAAATAAAAAATAAATGTGCTTTCCTTGAAACTGTAATATTAACTTTATTTTATGTGTAATGATCTTGAAATACGTAAATAATGACCAAGATTCATTTTATTTAGCGTTTTCTATCTCAGTCTATCTAAAGGAAAGAGACAAATGTCATTAAGAGTCACCAAAGCCTAGGGTATGATTAGTGAAAACGGACATTACGCAGCTTGATAAATAAAAATATATGAAGAATTTATATTATTATTAATGTCTAAAAATACGAAAAGAATTTCCGGGGCGTAGCTATCGCCGTATCAGCCGTACCAATGATACGGCGCCCCCGGGCTACAGGGGCCCTGCATGTGTATGAGCATAATTCGTGAATGGGGCCCCCAGCAAATACTGGTCCCATCCAATGCAAGCTAAGCCACTGAAACGTTTTTAACATCACACCACACATAAAAACACGTTATTTTGGCACACATATAAAAACATGAAATTCATTCAAGCAACGCTCTAGCTATGTTCGCATAAAAACTCCACTGGCAGACATTGACCGTGTTTTTTATTTTAAAAAGATCAAAGTTATTTAAAAACACTTTTAAAAGTTTACCTTCGACTGCAATAAGTAAATAGAAATATTAACCTTTCGTCCCTTACATAAATGCCGGCGCCACTTGACAGATAATCTATCTGATAAGGGGGTACTTTACAGATTAATTATTATTATCAATACAATAATTTTTATTCAGCAAAAACGTTTCATTAATCCGATTGGCCCACATCGGGTACGATTCGCTTTGCATAAGGACGCGTAATACAAATAATGCGCAATTAAAATAAGCGTGACTATTACCGATTATAAGTTACGCACGCCATTCTAGGAATAACATGCATTTATTAAGACTACTACCTACATAGTATTTTTTTCTCTAATTATTCCTGTGACTCCCGTTATGAGAACAAAAAGTATATTACGTTACGTCCTTACGTCGTACCGTACAATACAAAGAAACGCTTTACCAATTAGGAATATTAGGCTGAAGCCAAACGATCACGATTAATCCGCAAAATCGACCACATAATTTACATTCAAATGGGGTGGCTTCCTACAAGAGAAAATGAAGGGTTTTCACAGATTTATTTTGAAAATATTTATTTCATTATCAAAGTTTCTTAAAGTATATTTCTTTTATATGACATTTAAATCATGTGGTTTAACTTTATTCAAAAATTGACTAAATTAATATTACGATATTCATTTAATGAAATTAAACGTAGCTATTTAAACGCTTTTATATTAGAACTGTATACAAGTGGACGCCACTTTTATAGTTTTAATCATATCAAATTAAAACTATTCCTAAAAAAATTCCTATGGATCGATTTTCAGCAACTTATTACAGCTCCACAAAAATATTCATATACCTAAATATCTAGGAAATAATTGATTGCAGTTATACTATTTCTTCTGCAATATTTCTCTATTACTGGCATACTATTTATACAGATACGAAATAAAAAAAAATGATTGTGTATAAGTTTGAAATGGTATGCAGTGTAAATTGCTCGCCTCAAAACAACTCACAAACAATTAATTGGTGATTCCCAGTCGGTTGTCACCCCGAGGCCACGGTAATGTTATCTAG
Organism: Nymphula nitidulata; assembly: GCA_947347705.1. Classification (NCBI taxonomy): domain Eukaryota; kingdom Metazoa; phylum Arthropoda; class Insecta; order Lepidoptera; family Crambidae; genus Nymphula; species Nymphula nitidulata. The sequence goes on along the minus strand of OX374637.1, from coordinate 9,550,127 downwards.
TGCCTAGGCCTAGGTTAGAAATTTTACTTTAATTACACATTTCCTGTATTTTTATATAGTATTGATTTGGAAATCCCTTTTTTGGCAGTAGTAGAATCTATTTACGCAACCATACAGCATTATATTATTTATGAATAGATGACAACACGTTTTCCTATTTTTCGCCACCAAAAAATTCTACCTGTATACATATTCTGATAATAAAATAATAGCCCATCATTGGTTATCATTTCCACCTCGTAAAGCGTACAAATAGAAGTATTAATCGATCAATACAAAGAAAACTTACACCTACATAATGCCCTCTATAAATAGAATATCACTTGGCTTCCAGCCACAGACTCTGACAAAACAATAATACTTCATTGCGACTGAAAATATTAATTTATGACAATATTAAAATTACGAACTGTATCTTTAAATCCGAAAAAAAAAATGTTTTGCTTACGTAGGACATACGTATTACATTCTGTGAGACTGTGAGTAATACGATTATAATGGTTTGACACATTTGTATCAAATCATTATACCTATCGTTAAATCTTCAGATAACTGTTCTGTTATTATGAGTCTCCGTAATAGAACCTATAAAAACAGGATTAAAAAATTGGAAAGAGGATTTAATTTTTTAGACGACCGGCTGGCCGAGTGGTCTGTGCGTCTTGCTATTCAGGTTACTTGGTCGGGAGGTCCCGGGTTCGAATCCCGGTAGGAGTAAATGTTTGTATGGTGAGTACGAGCATTTTTTCATGAGTCATGGATGTTTATATATTTATTTAGTATATTTCTAATAATTTTATACATGTTATTATCATTATTTCTCCGTTATCTAGTATCCATAACACAAGCTCTTAATGATGATGCTTACTTTGGGCTAGCTAGATAATAGGTGTGAGTGTATATTATTATTATTAATAGTGACTGTATAGCGGCCTAATTATATGCGTTGGGCGAACTGAGCTAATTTAGTTTAGGTTAATTAGCTTCAAATTGGGTGTTCGCTTTTTTTGGACTGTTAGCACATTCTTCACGTACAGATGAATGTGCGCCCTATATGATAGGACTGAGTATTGCTGTTGGCCGCAGATGGCCTTGACAGTGTAACCGGGATTTTAAGGAGGTGAGATCCTTGGTTAATCCTTAAGCCTTAGGGGCGAAATAAGGCGGTGGTACCTACCCAGACGACCCTTAATTCGGGCCTACCACCTAGTAAAATGCTGCTAGATATGTAACGGAATTAGTTTTGTGTTTGTCTAACCAAGATGCCAGAAAATAAAAATTTGCTGCCTGAAAGCTGGAACACCTGTTGTTCTGACAAATGGGAAAACCTATACAGCAATAGTATGTGTCTTTACAAACGAACGATATATGTATTTTAATGACGTCTATAAATACGTCTTCAAAATAGACAAACAGACAATGAGTAGGAGAACAATTTTGTCAAAAATTGTTGTATTTGCCTTTTGTTTTTTGCTTGACATCGAAATGTGAAACATTTTATTAATGAAATGTATGTCCTTCAAACATTGAAAGGTGAAGTATTTTGTAAATTGGAAGGAAAGACAGAGCCACATCTTTCTAAAACCATATATGTATACCTACTCTTGCCAGAATATGTAGTATGCTTGCGTAATACACACATTTAATACACACAATACACAAATTAATGCAATACCAGGTGATCTTTTCTTGGTATTGCAGGTACCAGATTATCAGGTGGGCAGTCAACCTACTTGTCATCACACTGTAAAAAATGTTTATGGAAGCTACGTAGTACGTAGCCAAAAAATAAATTAAAATATCAACTTATTTATTTTTTGCTTTAACTACAGCCAGTCGGGTATTCCCCTTTTTACCCAACACCCATACCCTTAATAACTTTGTAGTAAATGTTAACCTACATAAATGGAAAAGTATACAGGTTGGTGCTGTTAATGCGACAATAAATTAAAACATGGGCTATATTAGTTCATAGAAATGGTTTACCACTTTCAAAAACATCTTATTCATTTGATAATTTCTAGACATTTCTATGAAATAATGCAGCCATGTTATATTATTTCATACAAATGTCATGAAATTATCAAATAAATAAGATGTTTTTAAAAGTGGCAAACCATTTCTATAAACTAATATAGGCCATGTTTTAATTTATTGTCGCATTGACAGCACCACTCTGTATATTGGACTTAGGATCTAAAATCTTGATAAAAACGGATACCTACTTCCACAAGATTAGTGGACGAAAAAATGTCCCTAACTAGAAAAACTGGATAAAATCAGTGGATAACTGTGATTAACCGATATATTAGAATTTAGATTTAAGGAACAGTCTGTAATAGGTTGTTGTTATCCTGATTAAATTAATAAAATAAAATCTCCCTGTTTAGTACTTCAATTACATTTTTGAAAGTATAATAGAGTACCGTAGATTATATAAATATGTACCAGACAATATCCGCCTGCCATATAATACATTTCTATTTTATTACAAAAGCAGCTTACCGAAAAGCAAAGGTCGTCTGGGTGATCCGTGAAATAATCGAAGAGTGCGATGCCGTATGGTTTTTCCGTCTCATCGACGGCGTAGGTTAGTTCCGTGTTGTTGAAATCGGTGTCATCTGGCCAATCTATCGGGAGGTCGTCTTCGGCCGCGGGCGGAGGCGGGGGTGGCGGCACAGAAGGCATAGGAGGCGACAACTCGCGCTCAGGTGAACTGTCCCACCTAGACTTGGTATCCTAAAAAGATAAAAATTACTTGGATAAAAATTACAAAAAGAAATGTAATACAAAAATAATGAAAATACATTACATTTACATTACATTACATTTATTTGTAATTGTTATAATACAGTAGGTTGCTTTCTTTTGTCATTGGCCTTAGTAATAGTAGTTTTGGCATTTGTAAAATGTTAGCTATGAAATTTTATAGACGATAGCATCGCTTGTTGTGGAAATTGGTACAATATTTTAATCATTCATACGTTGAACGCGGTAAAGTTTGATGCAAAACTACCAATTGCACACACAGGAATATAGAACCCTCTGCCTCTACGTATCATCACAGGGCAATAACTTATAAATGTGCACCTCTCTAGGTAATGAATGTTTCAATCGAATCGAAGCGTTTCGATCGTGGTTCCGTTCATCTCTCAAATCCAGATATAAAAAGTGGTCTTCAGTGGTCGGTGGAAGTCTGGCGGTAATAATTGTTAACAGAGGCGCTGCTTTCGTTTTCATGCGATTTGACAGCTAAACACAACGGCAATTGAAACGTTTAGATTCGATTGAAACGTACACTCGGGGTACTGAGCGCAACTGTCCAGTTCTCAAGGAAACGCACGCGCGTATAACGTACGTCTTTGAAACAAATTATTATCCAGGGGCTTCCATAGGTGGCAGCATGCAGCAGTACCTACCAGTAGGTATATGGAGTGCCATATGGGCCCTAAATTTCGTCTTATACAGTACCAGTCTTTGCCTAGAAAAGAAGTACCGCCTCGCTCTAAATATTCAGCAGCTGAGCTTTTTGGATGTCAGCTCGTCCTGATCCTCTAAATGACTGCGGAACCGAACGTCACTAAAGATGTCGGCACCAAGATGTCGTCACCAAGGATACGTTAGGAAATGGAAAGAGGTGTATCGAGGAATTGTAGATCACAGAATAAGGGGTAAAAAAATCCACTTTTGGCGTAGTATTAAATTTGCCGCACCGACCCTGTGGTATCGGAGTGGTGTTCTGGAGCTTTCTGCCTTGTCCTCAACAGTCTTCGATATGATGGAGTTGTTTCAGACTCAGATTAGAGATCTTCGAGAGTTCTCTTTTTAGACACAAGTCGACCGCGATTTCCTCCACTGTGAACGGACATTATTAGCACTGGCACGGCTCGTAGGTATAGTATGTAGGCGTATCTACTAGTCTCCAGTACTATTATCCGTATAACAATGTAATCCGACAATGGCCAATATATTGAAGTAGCAGAAATAGTGATGGTGACGGCACTGTTTCTACTGTTAATGTCCATGCTGTCTGAGTAGGTGCTGTCGACAACGGCTAGCGACCCATTTGCACAGACCCTTAGGTATTGCGTGAGATGGTAAGTTGGAAAGAAAACCCCTATGCTAAACCCGATCAAACGCCTTCGCTACATGTAGGCTAAGCCAATGACTCAACTTGAAACCAACGGTGTGCGAGGTACAGTAGAAAGTCATTCGTCGAGCGAGGCAAAAGTCATATCGACGGTCGCTAATTAGATCCTGGTCTACAGGTACAGGTCGAGTATTAACTACGCGCTCTTTTCCCTTTAAGGTAAAAGAGGTTAATATAACCATTACTATTGGCCTCTAATTTGTTGGGTCTGAGCTGATACATCTCCCTTTTTAGGCACATGGGCAATCTTCTATGAATACGGAGCTTGTTCGGTGGGACATGACAGCGCGAACAGACGCGTTTGAACAGGACACAACTCAGGAGAGCTCTACTGTATGCCGATGCCGTCTCAGCCGTCTGGCCCGCTCGACTCATGAATGCCAAGAGAAAATAACTCTTTTTTTTTTTTTATACAACTAGATGACAAACAAGCTGACGGCCCACCTGATGGTAAATGGTTACCGACGCCTATAGACACCTGCAATAACAAGGAAAAATCACTTGATATTGCAGGTGCGTTGTCATCCTGTGGCCTAAGATGAAATGCCGTCCATGCCCAGTAATTACACACTCTCCCCGTACCTCCCGTTTTTAAATGGAGACTTCTGGCTTAGAGTACTATGGGATGGTAGGCACAGGCAGTACAGCACTTCTATCATTCAAAGTAGAAAAAAAGGTCTATCAACATCTAGTCGAGCAAAAAAAAACAAAACTACAGCATATGGACTCGTCTTACCGCTTCTCATCAGGTGGTGTTGTCATTTTATAAAAAAAAATATGACGATGTTAGTTAACACTTTTTTTTGTGATAGTCATATAAATGGGTTTTTTGACGATTCGAAAGTGTTTCTTAGGGGGCTATTAGTATAAATATATTTTCATTTCATTTCAAGTGAATCTCTTGATTCTAAATTCATAAATTTTTCACAAGAGTTCAAGCAATTTCCGCGTAATCATAGAGCGCGCACGGTCATATGACGGAGTTAAAGCACTAGTTAAAGCGCCAGTTAAGTACCTTCAAGTAAAATAGCTTGTTGCGTAAACTTAAATGTTACATACTAGATCCATGTGTATACGTATCTACTTGACTAAGTGAAAACTTTATTGGTGATATAAAGTTTTATGTTTTACTGTCTAGTATGTATTTTTAACGGCTGAAGTAAGTTTAGATTTTTTTCTAGATATCTTTCAAACCATTATTTAGCTAGCTAACTCTGGCTAGATGCCTATTATTGTAATTATTGTATTTACAAGTGAAGAGGAACTTATTTAGCTTTCTTTTCTCTTCATAATAAAATATTAGTAGTATATTTTATTATGGTGCTTTTATAATGACCATGTCAGTATGATGATGTGACAGTATATATTGTCACATCAATTATTTTTTAACTAGCTGTGCTCGCGACTTCGTCCGCGTGGAGTAGTGACTTTCGGCAGCATATTTAATTTTTTAGGCTAATTATTTTTTAAATATGTAAAACACAGACATAAATTAAAATGAGCTATTTCAGTATTTTACTGCAAATAGCTTATTTAAGCACATTTTTATACACGAAGTTTTTAGTTTTTCCATCTTTTCCCAAAACAAAGATTTTGCGGCTTTGATACACGTGAGCATGCTAATTAGCGGCGCAATGGCGCGGCGCAGCACTCATTGTGTATGGCCCGCGGCGCTTGGCAAGTTTCTTACTTGCGTTAATTTCAGTTTTACGTTTTGTAATGACTCCGTAATTCTCTGTATTTCTTCTGTATTTTTATTTTCTGGGCCGTAAGCTTTTTTGCCAACGTTATCACACAAAAACTTTCATCCCTTTTTTTACCCCCTTTTTTTATATCTAATCAAAAGCCTAAAAAATATGTTTCAAGTATCTAGCTTTAAAAATGACGTAATTTCCATACAAACTTTCATCCCCTATTTCAACCTCTTACAGCCAGCCTTTTTACGCATTAAAAAGTAGCCTATGTCCTTTCACAAACTCTAGACTATCTTCGTATCAAATTTCATTTAATTGGTTCAGTATTCTAGGCGTGATTGCAAAACACACAGACAGACAGAGTTACTTTCGAATTTATAATATTAGTAACGAAGTAAGGATTTTTCCTTTGTCATCTAATCTGACCTGAAAAGTCAAGTCAGATAAGGATTAATTAGTGTGCTCTCTCATTTCAGTGTGTACACATTTCGGTAATATACATGAATCACCTTGCTGTTGAATTTCTTCTGAATTCAAACCCGAAAATTAAAAAGATTATGAAATTTTCACAAAAAAAGAATAATTCGGAAAATATTTTTTTTATACCACTAAGATGGCAATCAAGCATACGGCCCACCTGATGGCAAGCGGTTGTCTTAGCCTATGGACGCTTTTAACACCAGGGGTACCACTTGCGCATTGCCGATAAATTTGTCAACTAGCACTCTCCACCGAAGTCACTTAATAATTAATTCATCAAAGCCCGATAAACCAGACAAAATTAAATTTTAATTGTATGACAACTTAAGTTGCCGTCTGGGCATTGAAGGATTAATGCATTATTTTTAATGTATTGTCGTAATCCCTAATGTGGCTTTAACGCCCTTGAAGGTAAACTGATGAAGAGTTTATGCACATTAGTGATATATATGTAGGTATCTGCGAAGTTCCTGTTTAAGTTTAGTTAGGTGAAGTACGAGGCCGACACTAAAAGATTTTAGAACTGGTTACTTGTAACCAATACAATAAAAAAATAAGTTTATATTTTGAAGAAAAAAAATGGAATTCTTTGCCAATATTATTGAGTATATATTACATTATTTACATTTATTTGTCATTTGTTTTGCGATTAGGAGGACAGCGGTGTAAGCAACCGGCAAATTAAAAATTGTCTAAATCATGTCAGCATCAAGAATTTAACATGAGAAAAATTTCGTGCAGTGATTTTTTATGACTTTTGATTTCATTTTAAAACTTTCATGATGAAGCCCCATCTCGTGCCAATGTTTACAACTGGTTTAATAAGTTTAAACGTGGTCACACTAATCTTTATACATATAATCTGCGTGAGGAACGGCCTTCTACTGGGACGACTGAAGATAACATCAGTATTGTGCGGCGTTGATGGACACTGACAAAAGAGTGACCTATCAGCAGAACAAGCTAAGGCATCGGTATGAGTCAAGTGCACAAAATCCACCATGAACAGTTAGCAGTCAGGAAGCTTTGTGCCAGGTGGATACCTCATAATTTGACCGACGCCCATCCATCGTATTGATTGGTACCGTAAAATAGTTCAAGATTTAACAGAGGTGACTCAAATGCTATGTTCGACATACTTACGGGTGACGAAAGCTGGATTTACTGTCATCCCGAAACCAAAAGACAGTCTGCTGAGGTGCTGAGTGGGCGTTTCCTTCCGAGGAGTTGCCAACTAAAGTGAGGACGAAGCATGGGAAAAAAGATGGTGGCCTCGTTCTTCGGAAGGACAGGTCATTACGCGACAATTGTTTTATAGGATCGAGAAACATCAACAGTTACTGCAGACTGGTACAGTAACAATTGTATGCCAACTGTCTTCGAAAAAGTTCGGGTGAAACGACCTCGCAGTGGGATCCTCGTTCACCACGACAACCGTTTCGTTGCATTTGGTCTACATTGTCGCGTAATGACCTGTCCTTCCGAAGAACGCGGCCACCGTCTTTTTTCCCACGCTTCGTCCTTCGCTTCGTCGCACACCACCAGGAGAACGATAGACTATTTGGCGACGTCAGACGTAGAATTACTAAGTCATCAGCCGTATAGCGTATAATACCTCGCACCTTGCGATTTCTATTAATTAAGGAAAATAAAAGAAAAACTTCGAGGGAAACGTTTGATCTACGCCGAGGAAGCAGCTGCTGTGATAAGAGACCCCTAAGGACGAGTGGGCAAACAGCTTTTCTCAGAGGTTCCTTCGGATGAGCGATGTATGTATTGGTGTGAAAGGATACTATTTTGAAAAATGAAAATACCTTTATTTAAATAGGCCATCAAGAAGCAATTTCAAATCGTCAAAAATCGCATTTTTATGACCATCAAAAAAATATATTAACAAACAAAGTCTTAGTGTCTGTCTGCCTGTCTGTCAGTTTGTCTGTCTAACTGTCTGATATGTCTGTATTTATGTTAACTTACAATGTCATAATTTCTGTCTGTCATGTAATGTCTGAATTTACAAGAAGATTCTGGCAACAAACTTGTGTAGTCACTCTACTTTTAACCATGCAGTGCCAACCAGTGAAAAAAAATTACAAGAGAAGGTAATCTAAATACCAAAAAAGTATGTAAAAGTATACCCAATGACAAAAGTAATTATTATTAAGCTGTCTGACAATGAACAATCAGAATAAAGGTAGGTATTATAATACACATAGGTTAACAGTCATAATTAGAGATGGACAATGGGTAAATGCCCATTGGGTTTTTACCAGGGTGATAAAATAAATAATGTACCTATGCAGAAATAATAAGCTAAAGGAATTTTAACAAAATTTTTAAATTTCAAGTTCCCTACAAAAGGTCGAAAACTAGGTATTTTACCAGTGAGCTATTTTATACTTTAAAATTGAAAGCACATTTAGAAAAATAACAACCTGCCAGTATTGTACACTGGCCTAATTGATGACAATTACACAAATGATATCTAGATTTTAATTGACTTGAAGGTTAATGTAATTGAAAATATGAATGGAATAAATAATTGTACTTACAAAATTGACTCCAAATGCATTGCCGACTCTCTGTATTGGGGTAGTAGTGTTCACAGTCATTGAAGTAACAGGAAAACTCCCACCAAATGTGTTCTTTAATAATGCAGAATTATCTGGAAGTTTAGGCCTGGCTGGTTTAACTCTGATTATTGTTGGTCCCTTCATAGGATTTATTATTGAATTGCTACTTGATGTCTCAAACAAGTCTTTGCTCAAGGTAGGCTTCTTCATTATTGGAGGTTTTAAAACTACACATTGTGGTGAGAATGGATCAATTGCAGAAAAATCTTCTAATGTATCCTCTTTGACAATATTTTTTTTAGAATTCAAAAACAAATCAAAATCATCTTCAAATCCACTTTCAGCTTGAGATGCATTACCTCCATTATTAAAATGATGGTGATTTGTTGATGTAGTAGCATCAGATCCAAAACTGTCTACACTGAGGCCATCACTACTAGATCGAGTTGTGAAAGTTGGAGAACTGGGAGGTGATGATAGATCTATTAAAGTTGCTGTTTGAATATTCTTAGCTTCACATTTAGGAAACACTTTATTTGTATCCACATCAACACCAAATTCAGAAAATCCTGTTTGTTGATTTGCATTATTAATACTAGTTGCATTATTTGAAGCATTTTTCTTACGAGACAATAAAGAAGTGAGTACTGTAGGTTTTCTTATAAAATGAGAAGGTTTTACAGGCACATCTGGAGGCTTATTCACTCTAGGTGGAGGTGGTCGCGGAGGAGGCATTTTCTTTGGCATATTCTGAGGTGTAGGCTCAAAAACATCTGCACCAAAAGGATCATCATTCCAATTCGTGACAGGGGAGTACCTATTAACTCCAAGTCGAGGCACAGCTGGAGCTGGCCTTGACGGACCCTTCATCCCTGTGGAGAAAAGGTTCAAATTTTACTGACACAAAATAGCATGACAACATTTTGTCAAATGGCGCACTATCATCATAATATCTTACTATTGTTATGTATGAAGAAGTGTAATATAGTAATACTTCAATTGATGAAATCACATTTCATATAAAACAAAGTTAATTTAACCACTTAGCTACAAATTTATACAGTCCGTGCGTAATGATCCACTGACTACAAACAGGCGTCTGACAGTCAGCTTTGAAATACCACGCAAAAAATCGAATATTTTAATAACAATATGTATACACCCACCAACAACAAACGTGCACCACACACTGCGTAGCAGTATCGGCAAGTGCCAGGCACTACTCTGCCAAACGGCCTTGACTGTGTTCGCCTTAGTAAGGGTTAATAAACTAAGCATTCTCTCACAAAGAACGTACCTTACGTACCTAAATTTCAAACCACTATGTTTATAAATCTTTTTATCTTACCCTGTTTAAAAAAATCCATAACTTTTCACCGCTTTGCACATTTAAAATCTAATTCACACTGATTATATGAATAGTTGCACAAGTTTTCCAACAAAACCTTTAATTTGACAAGAAATATTTCCAACATTGACAAGAGTAGGTAGGTTCTAAAATCTCCAATTTTTGTAAGAAAATTAACAAATTACAGTCGTAGATACGTATAAATTGCGATGTAGCGTTTTAATTGTATTTCCTTGAAGTAGGTAATTTGTTTTAGAAAATAAACCATTTTGTTCACTCAGTCACAGATGACACATGTCATTTGACTTTTGTAACTATAAAGAGAAGGCAAAGGGAACTAATGCCCATACAGTAATGTCTTTTATTATTTCTTTATTTCTTCTTTTATTAGGTAAAAATGTATTATATTTCTCTGTATTAAGATAATTTAACTAGAATTAACCTAACCTTCTTTTAATGCATTAAAATGCTGGCGTAACACATTTCAATGCTTCTTGGGAGTATTTGACACGAAATTTAAGATGACAGTCACTTTATGTGCTACTTGATGAGGTGGATAACCACAAAAAAGTTCTTATCGTATTTCACACCATAATCACTTTTATTCTAATAATCTTTTAGTTGCACGTCAACACAAACACTTGAATAATAAAACTACGCCGCTTTTATAGCTCAATGTTCGCTCCGACACAAATTTTAATTATTGTAATAAAAATCTTCAATGACGCCACAAAAACCCGCCAAACACTGACTTTTGTAACTTTTTAATATTTTTTTTTGGTTCATTTTCTTTGTAATGGGAAGGCAAAGGAAACTACAAAGCCCATACAGCTATGTCTTAAGCCATATTTATTATTTATTTCTTCACTTATTGCATTCCCTACGGCCCAAATTGAACCATTTGCGCAAATAGCGCTCTTACAAACGAACCGAATTGAACGTATTCGTGCCAACGAGATTATTGTGACATCATGACGTCATGAAGCCGTGCTAATGGTGCTCACAAAAAATAGGTAGTGCAGTATGTGCGCTAATGTCTGAGGTTATGCTATTATACAGTGTGAGTCTGGGTAAAGTGCACAAACGAAAATGGGGGTTACTATGGCTAATTTTATCAACGAAAAGAATATTTTAAAAATTATATTGGCTTATTTAATTATTTTATCGATTTTTTAATTTTTTTGATGTCGAAATTACCCCGGTGTAGACAAAATCGTGTAACTTTTAAAATAATTGATCTATCGCGATGAATCAAACTGTTTTATGATTGGAAATGACACGGCGCATTTATAAAATCAAAATTTTGTAGAAAAAACTACACTGAATGAAAAAAATGCCTAATTTCTAACAAAAAACCGTTTTTTTTTAAGTTTTTGCATAAATTTAAACATTGCTCATATAAACGCCCACTTTACATACTTTTCTCTTAACTTTAATTTACTCTACATTGTTTTTCCTTTCTAACGGTGCAAATTTCATGCCAATACCTTATTCATATCGATAAAAAAAATTAAATAAGCCAATATATTTTTTTAAATATTTTTTTCGTCGATAAAATTAGCCATAGTATCTCCCATTTTCGTTTGTGCACTTTACCCAGACTCACACTGTATTATTAGGACCTAGACTTTGTGAAAATGTTGTAAATATTTTATTTTCGAATTGATAAAAACTTCTTAACATACTTAATTTGCTACAAATACTATCAAAAACTTTATGATTGAAACGTAAAATCTTAAAAAGTTTTTTGTAGTGTCATTACCCCTAATTCTGTAGAACACATGCTAAGTTTAAATTTAGGTTCAGTCCATCTCTTTCTCTCAATATGAATACAAAAAGAATGGCTGTCATATAATAATAATATAATAATAATAATATTCATACACTCACACCTATTATCTAGCCCAAAGTAAGCATCATTAAGAGCTTGTGTTATGAATTCTAGATAACGGATTAATATTAATAGTAATATGTATAAATATTAGAAATATACTAAATAAAAATATAAACATCCATGACTCGTAAACTAATGCTCGTACTCATCATACAAACATTTGCTCCTACCGAGATTCGAACCCGGGACCTCTTGACCGAGTAGCGAATAGCAAGGGGTACAGACCGCTCGACCAGTCGGTCGTCAATCGTATTATTTGACATTTAGAAACATGCGTTCAATTTTTGACCTTATTGAACGTAATAAAATGCAGTGTTTAGGAGGCACCTCCATAGACCTGGCCGGGTCTCCATACATTTTTGAAACATCTCTTTTGACATATGCGCACACACTGCACTCGGAAAAGAGGTATCTTTTTCGTGAGCAGGGGCTCGTTCCAAGCCTACAACTTTTTACTCTACGGCCGTTTCGTACCTTTGGGCATGACGTTTGGCTGTCACAACTAACCCGTTCCGAGCCTCGGGAGTTGCAACTTTTTGGCGATAAATTTTGACGGTTAAAAAACACTCTGACGTTTAAAACGTCATAACATCCGACAAATGAGATGAGATGGGGTATGTGAAATCTCAAAAAAGGCACTTCTTATTTTTAGTTTACTTTCAATAAAAATGAATAAAAGTACAGACTACAGACTTAATACAGAAAATTTCATGCGGAATGGAAGCCTTTAGATAATGATGGAAATCCTTGTCAAAATTTGAGGTTATAAAAACGACTTGAGTCGTTTCAGGTCGTTCCACACCTTAGAGCAAGACAAAAAACAACTCGGAGTGTTTGGAGTGTAGGCTCGGAACGCGCCCCAGCGTTAGCACGACTTCATGACCTCTCTCATGACGTCACATTACTTTAGTTGGCAATTGGCAGGATACGTTCAATTCGGTTCGTTTGTAAGCGATGTGAACAGAACACTTGGATTAGTGACTCTTTCTAATCTGTGGATTAGTGCGCATTGATTGCGCAAATTGTTTACTGCAGATCGTAGCAAACGAGGGACCACATAGATATAGAGTAGTAGGAAATTTGAAAGCTGTCTGTCACTGTCAGAATTAAAATAAACCAAAACCAAACAATGGCGAAACAAAACGTCGAAACCTACCTTCCGTATGGGTTAATTAAATATTTGCTTTCTTTATTTTCTGTGTTAGGTAAAAACTACCTTTTTATGATCAATGATAGTTTTCATGCATAGTATCATACACAGGTAGATAGTTTCGTTTTAAATTCCTACAAATATGCCTACGTTAGCACTATTACAACTGCCTTTGGAAGTTTTAGAAGGTATTCTAAAAAACTTGACTATAGCTGAGCTTCGAAGTGTGATGTTGACTTGCAAAATGTTGAAGGACCTAATCGTAAAGAACAATACAATTTGGAAAACTGTATGCCACAATAGGATGATTATACGCTCTACCTCACATAGGTTAGTGGTAACTACACTCTAGACTCTAAACCTACAAATAAAAATTACCACGTACTAAAAGGTAATTGCCTGACAAAATAATTGGCTAGTAAAATTAAACAAAGTTTATTTACTCTATAATAAAGTTTAAAATAAATTTAAATAATCTGAACACACAAATCTTTAACACTTCTGTGAAGGGTTGGGTAGAATAGATATCTCATTGAGATAAATCCTATATTACCCCACCTTTGTTATAATGTTTTAAATGCCATTTATATTTTATTATTTTAATATAGAGTCAACATGTAATAAGTTTTGAATATTATAAATTTGATTGAACAAAAAATTGTTTATAGTTTTGGGCACATATAGAAACCTATTGTAGACATTTTTCTAAAAAATAGTAATAAATGAATTTGTATCTTGTTTGTGGCTATAAACAGGACAGAAATCCATTTAATATTGGCTTCATACAGGGTGTTATGTTAGGGGGGCATTCTCGTATACAAAAGCAGGTGGCAGTACTTGTCACCCTAAACACGACTTGCTTAAAAAATAAATTTTAAATTGCAAAAAAAAAGCTGTTTTATACAAATTGTACTATCTACATAGCCTGATTGTATGGAACAGCAGAATTTTTTTGTGATTTCAAATACCCTGTATGAAGCCAATATTAAATGTATTTGTCTTATTTATACTCACAACCTCTGTATTAAAAAAAAAAAATATAAATGGCATTTAAAACATTGTAAGCAAGGGTGGGGTAATCTTGGACTTGTAGGGAACCTACTCTAGTTAATATCATTAGGTACAATAAAATAGTTCAAATGACATATACAACCTTTAGTTAATATAACATAATACTAACCTAATATTTACAAACCTTAAAACTAGTACAAAGAAATAAAAGTGATAAACTTAAATAAATATATTACATCAATCTTACTATCTAAGATAATACATAACTTTAATATTATGATTATAGATTTCATTCATTCGTCTCGCTTTCATACATAATAATACATAATAATAATAATAATAAAGCCTTTTATTTCCCAAACTTGATTACTTTACACAGATTTTTGTTAGTATTTAGATTTAAATAAAATAAAAAAAGTTTCAAATCATAATATTCTCTAAGGTTAGTTGTGTTGGTTGTTTACTTGTGGCTCATAAATTTGGGACCCTTGCCGAGTAAAGGCCTCCTCCAACCTTCTCCAGGTGTCTCTGTTTTGTGCCGTGTTCATCCATTCAGTCTTCGCTATATGGGTCATGTCATCTGACCATCTTTTTATAGGTCTTCCTACTTTTCGTTTCCCTGTTGGGCCTTTCCACTTGGTTGCTAGTTTAGACCACCTGTTGTCGTTGACCACCTAAAGACTTATCTCAATGAGAGATCTATTCTACCCAACCCTTCACAGAAGTGTTAATGATTTGTGTGTTGTAATTATTTAAAGTAATTTTAAACTTTATTATAGAGTAAATAAACTTTGTTTAATTTTACTAGCAAGTTAACTTTGCAATTTAATTTTCTTTACTCATATGCATGTGCATGTAGGACCTTTTAAATTACTATCCTATTATGGCAGCTGTTGTAAATCCTAATACACTTTAATTACATAAATAATGAGTAAATTGATGATGTATTGTCTATCCAGTCGCTAAATTATACAAAATAAGGATATAAGTTAACTTATACATTCACACATATTTTGACATGCTGGTTCAGGAATGTTCATTACCATATAACATAATTTCTTAGTTATATTTTTCAGGAAACCTAATGGTTGTACAAGCTACAATCAGTACCGTATTTCAAATAACTGGTGCTGTGGAGTCTACAAAAGTAATGTGAGTTTTGCAATAAAAATATGAGAAAGTAATCTTAGTTTTTAAAAAATTGCAAAAAAATTTTTGGAGTTGGTGCTAGGTTGTTTCCAGAAACAATAGATTGTGAAGCACAGACTCCAAAAATATGTTTCTAGGGTATGAGTACCTAACTACTAAAATTTAATTATTTTATTGGAGTCGGTTTTAATTTTTGTTTAAGTTTTTTTTGGAACTACAAATACAGATTATATTTTATAGGTAATTATTCGACATCACACAAACTACATGCCTTGGTTAATGTACTACAATTCAGAAGCCATATTAGTATCAGCTGGTCCCGAGCTTCAATGTTATCCAACAGATAAAAAAGGATGCCCAGTTTCCAAAACTGCATTATGGAAATTAGATGTACCAAAAGTTAAGAGGAATGATGTCCGCACAAATGATATATCAAGATTTATTGTCAAAGATAATTTTATGGTCTGTGGTAACAGGTAAAAAAATTTCATCATCATTATTTCAGCCGATAGACGATATATTGTCCACTGCTGGGCAAAAGCCTCCCCCAAGAATCTCCAAACCGATCGGTCTTGCGATGCCCGCATCCATCCGCTTCCCGCGGCCCTCAGCAGATCGTCGGGCCACCTTGTGGGAGGCCTACCAACGCTGCGTCTCCCGGTACGCGGCCGCCACTCGAGGACTTTTCCGCCCCAACGGCCGTCAGTCCACCTTGCAATGTGGGCTGCCCACTGCCACTTGAGGTACGCAATTCTTCGGGCTATGTCGGTGACCTTAGTTCTCCTGCGGATCTCACCATTTCTGATTCGATCACGCAGAGAAACCCCGAGCATAGCCCTCTCCATTGCCCTTTGGGTGACATTGAGCCTTCTTATTAGGCCCATTGTAAGCGGCCACGTCTCAGTTCCGTAAGTCATCACTGGCAACACACACGAATTAAAGTCTTTCGTCTTGAGACACTGCGGTAGTTGGGCCGAGAATATGCTGCGAAGCTTCCCGAACGCTGCCCAGGCGAGTTCAATCCGTCGATTACCCTTTTTGGAAGTTGGGTTTACCAAGTTGGACTATTTGTCCCAGGTAAACATATTCGTCAACATCTTCCAGTGTAGAGCTTCCAACCTTCACAGGAGTGGGTACAGCATCGAAGGGAGACATATACTCGCCGTTTATGTTGATGCCAAGTCCTCTCCAGTCCAAAAGCTTAAACACATCCTCCAACGCGGCTGTGAACAGCTTCGGCGAAATAACATCGCCCTGTCTCACAACTCGCTGAAGTCGTATTGGTTTCGAGTTTTGATCCTGGAGGCGGACTGACATAGTGGCGTTTTCGTACAGTGACTGCAGCACTTGGATGTACCGATAGCCAATTTGGCACCTCTGGAGTGACTGAAGAACGGCACAGGTCTCAATAGAATCAAAGGCTTTCTCATACTCCACGAACGCTAAGCATAATGGCAGGTTGTACTCTTCAATCTTCTGTATAAACTGCCGCAGCGTATGTATGTGGCCTATGGTACTAAAGTCTTTTCGGAATCCGGCTTGTTCGGGAGGCTCGAAGTCGTCAAAACTGCTTGCGAGACGATTCATTATAACTCTCGAAAACTACTTGTAAACATGACTCGGGAGCGTGATGGGTCTGTAGTTCTTCAATTGGGTCCTTTCACCCTTTTTTAAAGAAGAGTGGCACCACGCCCCTGTGCCATGCTTTTGGCGTTTTACCCTCGAGCATGATGGAGTTATATAGCCTCTGAAGAGCTTTCAGGACCACACTTCCACCTACTTTCAGAAGCTCTGCTGTAACTCCATCAAAAAAATCCATGAAGTCACCAAAATAAATTTGCTAATATTTTATTTAGGGAATATTTTAATGAACTATGATTCTCCTAAGATGTAGGTCTTAAAAAAAACATGGATTAGACAAAAATTATGTCAAATTCCCATGTAGTAGGTGGCTACTACATAGGAATTTGACATAATTTTTGTCTTGTCCATGTTCCAACGCTGTGGTGCTTGTGGCGCTTCCAACCTTCACAGGATCACTCCTGTGAAGGTTGGGAGCTCTACACTAGAAGTTGTATATTAATATATTTACCTGGTACAAATAGTCCAACTTGGTACATCCTAATTCCTGACCTCTGTCAGGAATTTGGACTTACCAAATACCTGTAATACATAATCGACGGATCCAACTAGGCTGGGCAGCATTTGGGATGCTTTATGGGATATTCTCTGCCCAACTTGCGCAGTGTCTCAAGACAAAATTCTTTAATTTGTGCATGTTGCCAGTGATGACGGGGCCAAGACCTGGCTGTTTACAATGAGCCTTATAAGAAGTCTGAAAGTCACCGAGAGGGCTATGCTTGGGGTATCTCTGCGTGATCGAATCCGAAATGATGAGATCCGCAGAACCAACGTCGCTGACATAGCCGAAAGAATTGTGAGCCCTAAGTGGCAATAGGCAGGACTGCAAGGAAGAATTGTCTTCTAGTGGTGGCCGTGTACAGGGAGACGCAGCATTGGTAGTGCCCCCAGGAGGATAAAAAATGTGGTGAGGGTCGCGGAAAGACAATGGATGTGGGCAGCGCATAACCAAGAGAACTTGGAAATTCTTGGGGAGCCCTATGCTCAGTAGTCTCTCCGCTGATATGATGAACTATGAGCTCTCAGAGCATTCTATACCTTTTGTGGCTTGATTGCCAGCTAGTGTCTCTTCAGCATTAGAATATAACCTACTGTGCCAGGTTTGTGGGTTCTTCACATATTCAATTAATGTTTCATCATATAATAAGATGGATTTTTCAAATCACTTAACAAAAGTTTGAAGTGCAATGAATTTAATATGTAACATAGCTACAAATCTGACACTAAAGGTTTTCTATTGCTAAGCAGATACCATTAAGCTGATAAGGGATGAATGATTAAGAATGATTTAGGAGATCATAGCTAAGTCCCCTGATAGTTTTAACTAATTTCAGAGACGGGTGTGCCGCTATATTTACACTAGAGGGTATTTATCAAAAGCCCCATAACCTGTATCACATAAAAGATTGTCATGAAAGTGGACAAGTAGAAGTATCGGCTGTGGAACTTATAAATGGTTCTAAAAATCCTTGTGCTTTAACTGGCTCTATTTACAGTTCTAATCTACGGTTATGGTACTTTGATGTTAATGGATACAGTTCAAATTACAAAAATGGTGATATTTGTGAGTATTTTTATTGTATTGGTTAAAAACACACTATTGCCAGCTAATAATGTTTTGTTTATTAAATCTTTATTCAGTTACAGGTCTTCAAGATATTAAAGTATCTGATCAGGTGGGCATTAGATGCATGAGCTTAAATAAAGAAAATTTGGCCATTGGTCTAAATGGGAATAGTAAGCCACTTTTGCTTGATATAAATACGTAGGTAAATTCTTTACTATTTGTAAATCATCTATGTATTAAAAAACAATGTATTACATAGTATTATGTAATACATAGTTGTTTAACCTAATTAGTAGTAATTAGGTTTAGAACCAGCAAGAGTTGCCAAAGATATTATGTATTTAAGTTACTCAAGTCAAAATCTATTTTAGAGAATTGTCAAATTACTCAGGACCAGATCACGGCTGAGTTGGTCACTTGATTTGATATTAATAGAAAAGGGAATACATGGTACACTAAAACATTCCACTGTCGAAAAATGGACTACAACAAAATTTTAATCTAAATATGAATGTAACTATATTTTAATTTAATATTTATATTCTTAATTTTATTTAAACATTGTAATAAAACATGTTGTTATTTGTTATATTGTAATATTTATATACAATATGTAGGTATCAACATTTCTTTGTAATGATGGTTACTTTAGGCTAGATAAATAGGTGAGTGTATGAATATTATTATGATTACTATATTTTCTTGTACAGAGAGTCGTGTGCAAAACAGTTTTTAATAAATAAATATATAAAAGCGTTTATGCATACGCGCGTTTTTCTATAATAGCGTTCACACGGTACTTAGTATAGTAGTACATACGTCGCAGCCATCTGGTTACATTAGTCAGTTAATTGGATGCCTAGGCCGTTGATTAGCATTCAAGTAGATAGATGCCTAGGCCGATAGTTAATTGAAATAGGTGTTTAATAACTTAGCGCATTGAAAACCAGCTC
The DNA here is from genome assembly GCA_947347705.1 of Nymphula nitidulata. NCBI lineage: Eukaryota > Metazoa > Arthropoda > Insecta > Lepidoptera > Crambidae > Nymphula > Nymphula nitidulata. Next base: position 9,530,517 of record OX374637.1, on the reverse strand, counting down.
AATTGGACGCCTAGGCGGATCGTCATGTACTGAAGAGTTTTGGTGTGATTGGTAGGATCAAGGTTATTTTTTTATGACCACTTTTATGTATTACCATGATTTACTATGACCACTTATATGTTATAAGTGGTGATAAAAAAATTTTAGAACAATCACACAACCGCTTTTTGATTTAAACGACCTGCCTTGGCATCTAATTGAATGGATAATTTAACCTTCAGCCATCTGGTCGAACGTTGCGCTCAATGACTTAGTTTTATTGAATGCCGGCGTTCAACGTACTAGACGTCCAATTAATTGGCTGATTCTACCAGTTAGCTGCGACATTATACCATTCAACGTCGTCGTGCAGTCACCGCGACACAGAATAACTAATACTAATATGGCCGTTTTCACTAACTCCCCTAGGCCTACGAGACTCCTAACGACGTACGACGTTTGTCTCTTTCTCTTTTATATGTACTGAGATAAAAATCGCTAAGAGACTCGTCTTAACGTGAAACAAATGCTAGTGTAAACGAGCAAGTTTCCCTTAACGAGGCAGTATATTCGCTGCCACATTCACAACAGAATGTTTTATAAATATTACATTAAATAATGTTTACAGGTTTAAATTGTTAATAACTGCTGACCAAACAATGAATGCCAGGCAGACTATTCGGGATATAAAATGGCATAACCCGAATACAATCATACTAGTGACGCATTCTGGAAAGATGCAATTTATTGATGTAAGGACAAATGAAGTGGTAAGTAAATGCTTAGAACCGATAAATTAATGCTTGAGGGTGATAGTCTCTTGGTCTCTTCTGTCTTATTTTGTATGTACACACGCCAGCACATCAAGTGTAACAGTTGCACTACGAAAGCCGCCTCTATTAAGAACGTAGTAAGGGCGGTCTCAAGGTCAAACTGTTACGCTTGATGTGCTGTCGACTGTACAACAATGTTGTTGTGACCACGGTATTATTAATTCAAAACAAGTAACCATATCATATACGACCAAATGCAGTAAACATAGAAGTATCAACAAGGATTTATCTTATATTTAAATTGGTCGGCTAATAATGGGATAGAAAATCAGGTCCAGATCGATAGATGTAAATAATGACTTACTTTTGTATGTACAGTCGACAGCACGTCAAGTGTAACAGTTGTACTACGAAAGCGGCCTCTATTACGAACGGAGTAAGGGCGGTTTCAAGGTCATACTGTTACGCTTGATGTGCTGTCGACTGTACTTACGTACGTACGTTACTTTTGTAATATTAGAATAATGACTTATTCTTAATTTTTGATTTTAATATTATTATAAATGTTTGAAAAATTATTTAGTAATTAAAATATAAAACTAGAAAAACTTCACGTTCTGAGGCGGGGAATCGAACCCGCGACCTTTCGCAATCCGGGCGACTGCTCTAACCAATTTAGCCACCCAGGACTTGAATTACTAAATATTGACTTGGACAAATAGCGTGTGTCTAGCCTGTACCTAGCGATTGATCATGTCGTGTGGGTTAACGAATACGCTAGCTAGATAATTAGATATACAATACTTATTTAACATTTCTTATTATGGTATGGAAATCGATGGGGAGGCATTTGTTCAGCAGTGGACATCAAAAGCTGGTATGATCATGATGATTATGATTATGTTTATGTTATTAATATTTCCGTGGCAAATTTCATCTAAATCGGTTGAAGGGTGTAGGAGTGAAACAGTAAAAGACGCAGTTAATTTCGCATTTATATTAGTTTGGATTTTGTACAATTTAAGGAAGTTTAATTTTACAGGTTTATGATGTAATGGACCCATTTCAATCGACGCTTTACTGTGTAAAGTCTGACAATGATCGGGCGGTAGTTGTGGGCACGTCTGAATATTCCCGGTGTGTTTTATTTGACACGAGAAATCAAGCTTCTCATGTCCAAGTAAGTTTATTTAATTGATACTAGTAGCCGCCCGCAGTTCTGCCTGCTTGGATGTCGTTATCGCGACAAAATTAAATTAAAGCCTTTCGTGTCCAGTGACACTTCAGATTTTTATATTTTACGCTTACTATTTTAGAAAAAAATTGCCTAAATAATTAACCTATATTTTATTGTAAAATCATAGTAAAAATACAACAATTTTGTTATACTTCACAAAATCTACATAAAAACTTCTATTTATTAACAAAAAAAATAAAAAATTGTCATCTTGTCATATAAAGATATTAAAAACATCGATTCCATTTTCTTTGAAAATGCTATTGATTCCTACTAAATAATCGATTGGGTTTTTATTAGGGGACAGCTATCAAATTTGAACTGTCACATGACACTGTGTTAAGTGAAATGGACCATAGGTACTTTTTTTTTTTATACAACTGGATGACAAACAAGCTGACGGCCCACCTGATGGAAAGCGGTAACCGCCGCCTATAGACACCTGCAATAACAAGCAAAAATCACTTGATATTGCAGGTGCGTTGTCATCCTGGGGCTTAAGATGAAATGCCGTCCATGCCCAGTAATTACGTACGTACGTAAGTACTTGCTCTGTATGTAATCTATCCATGTAAATTTTCATCCAAATCGGTTCTACGGTAAAGGAATGAAAATGTAAAATATTTGACGCCCTCTGGTCAAGTGGTCAGTGTACACCTGTCTACTAAACCGGAGGTTCCGGTTTCGAATTCGAATATTTAATATATTTCTAATATTTATATCTTATAAGTACATATGATTGCACATATTTCTCCTTTATCTAGTATCCAAGTATTAATAATACAAGTTCATTATGCTTAATTTGGGCAAGTAATTGCCCCTAATTCTGCTGAGGGCCTAGACAAGATGCCTTTCGATAATTGTTATCGCTGAGCAGAAAATGTATGGGATTTGACATATCCCATCGAACGACATTCGATCACAAATGTCTAATTCCATACATTTTCCATTTAACGATAGCGATAGCGATTGTCAAATGGCATCTTGTCTAGGCCCTCAGAACAGACTAACCACAGAATAACTAATAGACACAAACTGTCTGGAACACAAATTTCAGATATATTTAATAACTTATAAAGATAATTTTATTTTCAAATTATTACGTTGCGAGATGAACACACTTAGATCACGCAAAAGAGCGACGTGAGGACGCCGCGAAGACCGAATTCGGTGTGTGGCTTGTGGCCGCGTATGATCGGCGAGCTAGCAGTCCCCGAGCGAGCGAGCGGTGTAAAAAAATAACCTTGAAACCGTATTGTTGCATCTAATCGACATGAATATAATAGAAAATGCCCGTTTGTCTGTTTATTACAATTATAATATAGTTAATAATAAGTGTTCAATAAACGCTACGTTACACTATAAGAATCTCCATATTTCGTTGGGCACCGCTGGTTTTGAGGCAAGAGCATTGGGTTCTCACTCGTAAATTTATATAGATGTTTGAAACACGCGCGACGCGGTGAGCCGTGGGAAGAACGTCAACCTACTGCCATACGCCTAACCGAGAGGTGCGCCGGCCAAACATACCTGAACTGCGAAGTGACGTCGCGTCTCTAAGTATCTACTCTGAATACACATTTATTAATAATATTCATACAAGAGCTTGTGTTATGGATACTAGATAATGGAGAAATAATGATAATAATATGTATATTATTAGAAATATACTAAATAAACATATAAATATCCATGACTCGTAAACAAATGCACGTACTCATCATACAAACATTTGCTCCCACCGGGATTCGAACCCGGGACCTCTTGACCGAGTAGCCTGTATAGCAAGGGGTACTACAGACCACTTCCAATTTATTTTTGTTACTATCTTAAAGATAATGATAATCTTTGTTCAAATCTATTTTTCAGATGTATTTTACACAGAAGAAGACTTCACCAATTTACAGTTTGGACTTTGATTCAACAAAACTGATAGCCGCTGCCGATCGGAGCGTTGCAACATTAAATTTTAATATAAATTCATCCTCGTCAATTCCCCGAGACTATTCTCAAACGTTTGAGTTGATTAATTGCTGACTGTTTCTCAACTCGCGTAACTAGTCATTCTATAATCATAAGGATATCTTTATGACAAATTCAAATTTTATTTGTATGCTATTTATTATTTTAATAAATTCATTATTTTTAATAATTGTATGCTAATTTTTATTTTTGTATGAGTAATACGTACTGAACTCAAATTAAGTACAGATCGCACCAAACTTGTAGTTCGCTCTGAACACTAGTCGATTCACTGCGCAATATTATGATACTGAACGGCGAATAACGCGATACGTGGCTGCGGGCAGCTGCGCGATGTAACTTCAGAGCGAACTAGAAACAAGACTTGCTAGCTTTACTCTTTTAGATGGTGGCATGGCATCGTTCAGGTGTTCTGTATCAGAATATTATTAATATTAAGTAGTCATTTTACAATCTAACATTAAAAGAATAGATAAAAATTAATCCAAAATTCTTTCTATCTTGTTCCAATTCAATTGTAACGAAAGGGACTCAGATAAATTTAGTTTTAATTAAAAGAATTAGAGTGGAATTATTTACTAAACATGACTGTCGTGAATAATTGTAATAAGTATAAGTCAGTGAATCCAATATTGTACCTGATTTTGAAGTAGGTACACACGCAACAACCTATATTCCAAGTGCAGTACATATCGCTTTAACAATATATCGTCGCCGTAGAGCGAAAAGTCACCAAGTCGACATTTGGCCAAAAATGAGTTAGAAATGTCATCTAAATCTCCAAATTTTTCCACGGATTTCAACCTTACAGCCATGTCTACACGTACCATAGTTTTAATTTTAGATAGTGCAGAAAATCACTAATAATACATTTGGACTACAACTAAGTCAAAAATTAATTAATTTGCGTAAGCACTTGTCATTGTCTCGTAGAAATACAAATCTGTACCTAAGTCAGGTTAGTTATTTTTACCCTAAGAAAATTAATCATAACTGGAACTTAATCCAGGGCAAAAGTAACTAACTAGGAGGTTTGGGAACTTGACGTTTAGGCTGGTGCAGGTACTTTCCGGACTGTAGGTGCTTCGGAAAGTACCTACACCAAATTGCAAGGCGGGAGCCTACGCCGAGCTGTCATGAGAGTGGGGCACCAGAAGATACAGCGCATCACACTTTAGCGGAGTGTGCCGCTTGGGGTCGCCAGAGGCACACCTCGATGGCCGCCATTGGTGGGGATCTGTCACTCCCAATCGTCATCAGTGCGATGCTCGGGAGTGAGAGAGCCTGGGAGGCAATAGTTTCCGTCTGTGAGTCAGTACTGCTCCAGAAGGAGACTGCGGAGCGGGTCAGAGAGGGTGACCCCTTAGCTGACCCGATCCGTCGCAGACGGCCACGGGAAAGACGAAGGCGATATGCCCACTTGCTTCTCCCTTTGTAGTGGTGCCGTCGGTGTGAGGTCGGGGGGCCTCACCGCCGAATAACACGGCCGTTATAATAGAGTGTGATTGGAAGAGGCTCGCAGTTGTGCGGGCTGACCGTCGGGGTGGCATGGTTGACTGCTTGTTCGTTCCCGTGTCGCCCCAAAATGACGGAAGAGGGTTTCCGCGGTGGGTTTTAGTGGGTAGGTCGGATTTTTTTTTGTCCGAGAGCCCCACATAATCGTCAGAGTCCCCCCGGGCTCAGCGATAGGCGTAACCGCCTTTCCCACGCGTTAAAAAAAAGGGCAAAAGTAACTAAAATAACTTGATTAGTTATAAAATAACTATGAATTCTGTAATGTTTGGTCTTTTTAGTTTTGTAAAGTAGAGAGTTAGGTACAATTAATCAATAAATGATATAACGTCGTATTCTAACTAGAGTATTATTTTTTTAAAATTTTGTCCTGGCCTGGGTAAAAATTCACTAACTCTATTTAACTAAAAAATGTTGGTACAGTATTAGAGGGTGAAAAATAAATAAGTTTGTATTTTTTAACTATCTCAGTAATTACCACCGCTTACCACCAGGTGGGCCGTCAGCTTGTTTGTCATCTAGTTGTATAAAAAAAAATGTAATTCCATAGTTACCCTAAGCGCTTATCTATTTTATTATATTTATTAATAATTTGATTTGGCAATAAAGTACAGTATATCTCTTTCTACCATCAGTATTTCCCCTATATTACTCTTTGATTAGTATGTATATAAACTAAATTAAATACCCAAATATTTAAAATTTTAACATCCTCCAAGAACTGTTAAATTTTGGCGGCTTTTACAAAAAAAACATTCTAACCTTTTTTTGAGCAGGCAAAGAGAACTAAACCCATACAGCCATAATATTTTGACTTTTAGTTAGGCTGCGGTCCTAAAACCGCCAAAAGTAATTATTAGCGCACTCAATTGTGTCCCGAAATGCTGAAAGCGCGCTAACATAAGCCGGGGGTGGGTAACCGCGTGACGTCATCGATGACATCATAGCACACCTATAGCACTAATGCTCTTGAGGAAAATCACTGTGAGTGAACTGTCAAACTGTAGTTGTTTATTTATTTTAGGATATATATTGTAAACGGAATTGGTGGTGTCCAGACAAGAAAAGTTGTATTGTAATTATGTATTCACAAACACAAAAGTAAGTACTTAGATCATTGTTTTAAGCTCGAAGACTCAAATGCAATAGTATTGATATGCAAAATTGATATTTGACAGGTTGAGAAGCTAAAACTTCCTGAGTACGCTGAAAGCTCTGTGAGTACTTTTATCGTGCATTTTATTTCGGACCGGGCAATTATAGTCGTTACTCGTTAGTGCTGCGAGTGCTGTAATTTGTTTCGGACCGCAGCCTTAGTATACCTATTTTCGGGTAGGCCAAGGGAAAAACCAGAGACTGCCAACATTTATCCTGTTGTGAATTTAAACAACTTAACTTAATGACAGCCATCCTTTTTACATTCATTTTGAGAGAAAGAGATGCACTGAAGTTAAATTTTGATTTAGCTTGTGTTCTCGAGAATTAGGGTTTCTGCCTCTTTAAAGCTTGCTCTTAATGATAAACGTTACTAATCATAAGGTCTGCGCAGCCTGCGACCACTGAATACCTATTCCTTACGAAGCCGTGTCCAAGAACCAACGTCAAACTAGTACAGTAGATAGATGCCTACACATTCAATATGATAATTTATATGTTACGGATATCCTGGATTCTGAATGCTGGCTGGCAAGTTAAATAAAGACAATCACAGTTCAAACAGTTTTGAGATCACAGTTCAGCTTAGCTGGCTGTCAAGTGTCAATGTCATCACAGCTGTCAACAACACCAAACACCAACCCACAAAACACCATTTTAACCTTTAAAATAAATCGTTTTTAGCTAGTTATAAAACTAAAATGGAGTAAATTTGAAAAGTAATACCTATAAGTGCGGTCAATAGTTTTTATCAACCTCGCAGATATGTTTAGATTTAGAATATTTAACATGTTAAGAGCGGCTTGTTTACTGCATAGAAAAACATTAGCAACCAAAATTAAAACGATTTCGCCGGTTGCTTTTGGATTGTTAACCACTGCATCTTGTGAAGAAACACATAAGGAATTCGAACTATCGTGGGATAACGACGGATTAGAGCATGAGTTCCTAATACGACAGGCTACTACTGTTAATGTAAATGCTGCTACTCAGTTGTTGACAGTAACCCTTGTGGCCATTCAAGACACCAGTGAAAGGCAATTTTAAAATTATAGTAGTATTGCGAAGTATATACTATAGTGATTGATGTGTATGTTTTATAATCATCATGAATTTGATGAGACACTGACCATCATTTTGTTACAGACTAAGAGAAGCTCTGTCTAAAGAAATTTGTCTTGTAAAACAAGCTCTTGAATGGGGAGAGTCAGGCACTCCGCCCCATCATTGGGATCAATTAGTTGCTGTTAGGGGAGCACTGTCTGACCTGAAACATAACCTTAGTGCATTACTAAGTAAGTGCAAATTTTACAATAATTTAGACTAGTAATACAGGAGAAGAAAATGTTTGGCGGGGTGTTTCACAACCTATAATCAAACAAAACTTACACTGTCGCATATTTTCGTAAGATTTAAGGAGGGCAAAATTATCATAAAATATAATGCAATAGTTATGTTCTACCAGGTATTAGAAAGTAAATATTCCTAACCAGAATAGACTACTAGATCATTACTTAAATCATAGTTCGTTTTTTGGCTGTATCTAAAATTATTATTGTATATTTATGCATAGTGGAAAACATTGCATTGGTATCTGTCCAAAATTTATGTTATATATCCAAACTGAAAGTCATTAAAAAATTACAGGTTACATGGACTATGCGGAAAAGTTAGCAACAGTTGCAGCCGAGATATCATACCTGTCTGGTAACATTGCAGCATCTGATGCTATCTGTGAGAGAATCGACCATGTCTGCAGGTATAAAACATTACTGTGAATCAAAAACATTTATTATTGTATTATATATTACTTTATTCCTAGCATTGAAAAAGATTTACAGATTTTATCAGTTCATTTTTGTAATAGTTCATTAGATAAAAGTTAGTTTAAATATTTCTATTTAATATAATAATACACATTAATTAAATCAACAAATGTCACTACCTTTGACCTTAACATTGTAATGATATAGAATATAACAAAATTTTAAGTAGTAAGTAAACAATATTATTTTTATGCTCAATTGTATGTACAATTGTGTGGCAGTAAAGTTCATTTTCTCCTTCAGGACTTGCAACACTCAGAAGCAGTTGACACACGAGCTTCAGCAAGAGAGTTTAGAGTTGCAGCAACAGGCAATTATCAGCTCACCACATCTCGAGCAGAAACTAAAAGAAGAACTTATTATTGAAAAAAAAGGAAAGAAGAAAAAGTAAGTACTGTTACTTCAGTGTGATAATTTTAGAAGTAAAATACTTATTTCTCTGTATATACACAATTAAATAATTCCTGTTAATTAAAAATTGTACAAGTACATTTCACAGTGATTTTTATTTGTGTTAAAAACTATTTTAACTCATATCCTTAACCAGCCCACCAGCCCACTGTTTGCTCTTTAATTCCCATCAGAAAAGTAATGGAGCTGTTCCTGTTTATTTAAAGTTAAATAATAAAATGAGTTTGATGGTAAGGTGAGAACGCGCTACTGAATGGCTTGATGTATATGAACAAACAGTAAAATATAATTGTGTGTTTCTGTAAGTGGTTCAAATATTGTGCTGATGTGATTATTGTGACTTTGTGGATAATGTATGCACTTGCTCATATAACTAGAGTTGCACAGGAAAACAACCATTGAAATTTTAGAGTTTATGTTAATAATATAATTTATTAATATTGTTACCTGTTCAAACATGTCCTAAAATGTAGCATCCTTGTTTAGATGTGTCTCAATGTCCACACGACAGATGGGACAATGTTTGTTGGTGCTCAGCCATTGGTCTACACATTCCATGTGAAACAAGTGCATGCACGGCAACCGTCTGTAATTTAAGTTTTGAGTTATTTTTTTTAAAACATGTGTACACTAAAGATAAGGATAAATCTAATATAAAATATTTTAAAATAATATACTATAATAATATATTTGAAGTAAAACACGATTATATGTCAACAGAGATTGGGTCCAATTATGAAGACACTAAAAGTTGCGTGCAATAAGATGTACACACTTTCGCAGTCTCATGTACCTTATTCACCTTGCAATAAGAGTTACCGACTGTCAAGTGTATATTTGGTCGTGAATGTAGGTACAGCATATTTCTTTGTAGGACAAGGATAGCAAAAATTAGAACAATCAAATTATTTAATTTTAAACAGCTGATAAATAAAAACAGAATCAGGCACAGAGTACCCCTAGTGTAAGTTTCGGTTGAAATGAAACATCTCGATCTCAGTTGCATTCAGCTATAAAAAAAGTTTCAACAAAGGCGCCGCTGTCGTTTTCATACGAATTGATAGCTAAACGCAACCACTCCTAGTATGAGGGCTACCTGCAGGCAGAGTCCTGCTCGAACACGGACAGGCAGATGGTGCACTTGTCGTCGAGGCGGTGCGCGGGCTCGGCGTGTGGGGCTCCTAGTATGAGGGCTACCTGCAGGCAGAGTCCTGCTCGAACACGGACAGGCAGATGGTGCACTTGTCGTCGAGGCGGTGCGCGGGCGCGGCGTGTGGGGCTCCTAGTATGTGAGGGCTACCTGCAGGCAGAGTCCTGCTCGAACACGGACAGGCAGATGGTGCACTTGTCGTCGAGGCGGTGCGCGGGCGCGGCGTACGCGTGTCGCAGCGTGTTGCGCTCGATGACGGCGCGTGACGCCCCGCGCGCGCCCTCCGCCGCCGCGCGTACTAACGCCGCTACCTGCGCCACGCCACCGCCCTGACACAATAAACATTACATTGAGATAGCTAATAATAACTCTATTTACACCCTTGTCTATAATAATAATAATCATTATCTTACACCTATTCTCTAGCCCAAAGTAAGCATCATTAAGAGCTTGTGTTATGGATACTAGATAACAGAGAAATAATAATAATAATATGTATACATATAAATATTAGAAACATACTAAATATAAATATCTTCGGTGGGCCTGCAAGACCGCGTAAGAGCAGTTGGCAATACCGCGTATTTACAAAAGTCGCAAAATTTAAATATCGTGCCAGCGGGCTCTTAGCGCTGATTCGCTTATACCAGATTCTCATTAAACAACACCCAGAGAAATCCCAAACAAGTTCAGTCATAGAAATGAGTAGTAATATTCAAGATATTATCTTTTTTCTTCCATCCTGTAAAATAAACAAACAGCACATACAAACATCCATGACTCTTAAACAAATGCTCGTACTCATCATAAAAGCATTTGCTTCTACCGGGATTTGAGCCCGGGACCTCTTGACCGAATAGCAAGGGGGTAAAGACCACTCGGCCAGCCGGTCGTTAATAAAACCTGTCAAGCTACAAATTCCAGATACGATTGGTTTTTAATTGTCTTAAGTTTGAGTTTAGTCTTGCGCGGCTTGAACAATTACGCATCATTAAAAGCTTGTGTTATGAATAATAGAGAGAAAATGAAGTTTAAAAATTAAATATACATATTATGTAAACATACCAACATCATACAACAATTTAACATATATAAAAGAACAATACAAATGGCAATTCGTCGCAACAATTATTCGCAACCAATTGACGCACTTACAGTCACATATCCCTTTACAGAAACTCTACACTTTAAAGGGATTTTTTCTATAGTAAGGTTCAATACCCACTAGACGCAATGTTATGGAACAGATTATTTCTGCGATTTCATAGTTATCTTCGTATAAAAGTTGTTTGTATTGATGAGTAAACTAACCCTTTAAATATTTTAGGTAGAAATAAATTTTAGAATGCCTTAATGAAATTACTAAACAATAATGCTATTACAGTGTTATCGATTTCTACAATGATAATGACATCTGAATGAATTACTTATTATTGTATTATTTAGATATTAACTTATACACTTTGACTTTTTATTAAAATTATATTTTGCATGATCTATTATAATATTTTCTTTATATAAATCTGATTGTTAAATAAAATTAAAAATAAATAATATAGAATTATACTATTATTGCTCGAAGCATTAACAGGTACTATTCAATGTTAATTATATTATTATATCTCACCATTACAGAAGGCTGGATCGAAATGTGTAAATGAGGAGGGTGCATCTGCATATAATGATGCATGTGATGATGAACGTGTTGTCCGTCACTGCTAATAAAAAAACATTACAACATTAATATTAAAACTTGATACTTGAAAAATTTAGACAGCGCCACTAAGCCAAAGAAAGAGGTACCTTATTATTTGATTGTTGCAAATATTTTTGTTTACATAGAGTTGTTTAGTTTTTTATTGTGTATAAAATGAAGGTCTTAAAATATGAATAATAGTATCACTTAATTCTTTACCTTCTCAAGCGTATACACAAAGGTTCTTTTCATAGTGGACTTAATTCTGGAGAGACACTATAAAACTCAACATAGAAGTCAATTAAACGTCACCAAAGTGACATAGGTGCCTTGATGAATAATTGGCTGTGTTGCAGATTTTTCTATAAAAATCGTTTTGTACCACGCAATAAAGCAAATAAAAATAAAACGGAAAATTGAACACTTTTACATATTATTACCTATTTTCCAGTATAGCGTACATAGACCTGGCCGGTCCTCATACATTTTTGGAACATCTCTTTTAAATAGATTTTAAAGAAACCATAGACAATTTATAGGGCATGTACGAAAATGCTTTGACACTGCAATATATCACGTTCAATAAGGTCGAAAATTGAACACACGTGTCTAATTGTCAAATTATATGACAGCCATCCTTTTTGTATTCATATTGAGAGAAAGAGATGCACTGAACTTAAATTTAGATTTAGCGTGTGTTCTCCAGAATTAGAGGCAATGTCTCTATTTATAATTTAAATATTCTTGAATACTATAGAAACAAAGTCTTACAAGTACTTTAAGTCCTTCAACTTAAATCGACAGTTTTAGATTCCAAACTTTAAAGGTCACTTTATCATTTAAAGTACAATGCTGGTATTGACAAAAACTCAGCACTATGCGTCCTCGTTTTCCACCTACATGAAACACTGCGTTTCCGAACGTGTTTATAAACATATAGAAAATAATAATAATAAAAAAAACAACTTACAGCATCATAGGAGCGGGCGCTATCCCAGTGGTCAAGCCTGGATTGGCGCGGTTCGCACGAAGATCACGGGGCTCGAACTCATCGGGGAACTACAGTTTTATAACATAATACCATTAATCCAATATTATAAATGCGAAAGTAACTCTAACCGAATTAGAGGAAATTTGGCACCAAGATAGATTACACGTTAGATTACAAGAGGCGTGAAAAAGCACCTTTGGGCAGGCAAAGTGGTAGCGGCTAGAACAGTGTGTCTCGAAACGCACTAGCTGTCTTCGCATATGGATTATTCTTACCGCTTCACATCAGATGGTGTTAAGTTATTATTCATGCTTTGTATAAAAACACATCCTAAGTAAGGTTATGGTACCTTTTAGCGCGATAACCGATATCAACTCGGGCGGAGCCGCGGGGAGCCTCTTAAAATTTTAAATACTAGTGGCTGACCGCAGCGCGAATTTAATTATTTTTTGGTAAATTATCCCTATAGGGAAGGCAAAGAGAACCAGTCTATACAGCCATTATTTCTTAAGTAATTTCAATATTTTTGCGATTTTTGTATTAGAATGTTACACATTTCAATGCATCTTGGAAGATTTTGGCGTCACATATATGGATGATACTTTGATAAAGGTGGATAACCACAAAAAATATCTCAACGTCTTTAACATCAAATTCATTTTTACTTGCTTCTCAAAACTACGCCAATTTTATAACACAACCTTAGCTCAGACTGAATTTTGTATTTGTTGTAATAAAAATCTTGACTGACACCATCAAATCGCGCGGAAAACTCATTTTTTAAAATTAAAAAACCCTTTAGTTTTTTTAATAGGGGACCTTGGCGATACCTCGTAAACTTTGTTTTGGTCAAGACAGAGAGGGATAGAGGTATGACTCCTCAGTGCAAAGAAAAGAAACAACAATAGCGCAAGCGAGCGTACCGTAAGCGTTTTGAGAAAGCCCTTTTGAGAATGTTCTTTATAGTTTATTGCCTTTCTGACAAACTTAGATTGTGTTTTAATATATTCGTCCGTTTGTTTTACGAGAATGAGAAGTCAAATCTAGCATATTTGAATACAAGAATAACTGTAGTAGTAGTAGGAAAAGTAGGATTGAATCCTTATTAAAAATGGTGAACCTTAACGAGGCATCGCCTTGATGACTAGCATGGTGTAGACTCGGTTGTACAGCGCGTGTGTGATGCGACGTCACAATCGCGCTTACCTTTGTAAGTAGGTACAATCGACAGCACATCAAGCGTAACAGTATGACCTTGAGACCGCCTTTACTCCGCTCGTAATAGAGACGGCTTTCATAGTGCAAATGTTACACTTGATGTGCTGTCGCCTGTACATTGGTATCAAATCGACATCGGCATCGTCTATGACGTCACATTGTCATTTAGAAAGCGATGTGGCATAATTTGAAGAAAAAACAGCCTGTTTTAAAATTACTTTTACTGTCGACTTCGTGACGTTATTGACGTGTGGTGAATGCTATAACGCTTTTATAATGACAACGTGACGTCATAAATATGACCAGTGCATTTAGGCGGTCGCACGGAGCGTTAAGTCTTACCGCCAAAACAGCGGTAGGTGGCGGCATCGCGTACGAAGAGGGGAAGTGGCTGAACCCACTGCCCATGTCGCCCATCATACTCCGTCGTTGCATCTCCTAAATTGACACATATTTCTGCATAAATATACTATTTACTGTTATTACTTATAAACCATTATGAAAGTTAAACCCTTTTCGTAGAAAATATTACTTTTGCTCAAAGAAACACTAATAAGAATCCGTGGTCGATGTGTCGGCCCGCGAAAAGCCGTGATTCTAGATTCAGAAATAAATTATTTGTCAAAGAAAAGGGTATTAGATTGTTGGCTTGCAGTTCGGGCTCTACTTGACTGGTATGGAAATACTAAACTATAGACATGCGCGAAACAGTGCTTCAAAAATTAATGCTATATCACATTACTTTTACGAAAACGTAATATTACACTGTGATATCACATCACTCGAAACATCACGCGAACAGATGAGATGCTGCGTATCGTGCGATGCGCACGCAACGCGCGCTAGATGAAACATCACATGGTCACAGCTATTACTTATTACACTGAGATATCACATCACCCGAACAGATGAGATGCTGCGTATCGTGCGATGCGCACGCAACGTATATTACACTGAGATATCACATCACTCGAAACATCACCCGAACAGATGAGATGCTGCGTATCGTGCGATGCGCACGCAACGTATATTACACTGAGATATCACATCACTCGAAACATCACCCGAACAGATGAGATGCTGCGTATCGTGCGATGCGCACGCAACGTATATTACACTGAGATATCACATCACTCGAAACATCACCCGAACAGATGAGATGCTGCGTATCGTGCGATGCGCACGCAACGTATATTACACTGAGATATCACATCACTCGAAACATCACCCGAACAGATGTGATGCTGCGTATCGTGCGATGCGCACGCAACGTATATTACACTGAGATATCACATCACTCGAAACGTCACCCGAACAGATGTGATGCTGCGTATCGTGCGATGCGCACGCAACGTATATTACACTGAGATATCACATCACTCGAAACATCACCCGAACAGATGTGATGCTGCGTATCGTGCGATGCGCACGCAACGTATATTACACTGAGATATCACATCACTCGAAACATCACCCGAACAGATGTGATGCTGCGTATCGTGCGATGCGCACGCAACGTATATTACACTGAGATATCACATCACTCGAAACGTCACCCGAACAGATGTGATGCTGCGTATCGTGCGATGCGCACGCAATGTATATTACACTGAGATATCACATCACTCGAAACGTCACCCGAACAGATGTGATGCTGCGTATCGTGCGATGCGCACGCAACGTATATTACACTGAGATATCACATCACTCGAAACATCACCCGAACAGATGTGATGCTGCGTATCGTGCGATGCGCACGCAACGTATATTACACTGAGATATCACATCACTCGAAACGTCACCCGAACAGATGTGATGCTGCGTATCGTGCGATGCGCACGCAACGTATATTACACTGAGATATCACATCACTCGAAACATCACCCGAACAGATGTGATGCTGCGTATCGTGCGATGCGCACGCAACGTATATTACACTGAGATATCACATCACTCGAAACATCACCCGAACAGATGTGATGCTGCGTATCGTGCGATGCGCACGCAACGTATATTACACTGAGATATCACATCACTCGAAACGTCACCCGAACAGATGTGATGCTGCGTATCGTGCGATGCGCACGCAACGTATATTACACTGAGATATCACATCACTCGAAACATCACCCGAACAGATGTGATGCTGCGTATCGTGCGATGCGCACGCAACGCGCGCTAGATGAAACATCACATCACAGCTTCGGTCGGTCGTCGGTCCCTTTCGCTCGCACTCGGAGCTAGTGTAATGTTATTTCGCGTGATGTTTAAAGTGATACTTGATTTCTTGGAGTGATGCGTAATGTAACATCACGCGTATGAGTGATATCTCATTTGTGATATTACGCGCATTACTTACACATGTCTACTAAACTAAAACAAATAGCTAAACTTACCAGCATATGTTGCTGCCGGTGCCATAGTCGTTCGTGAACTATGTACGGTGGAGCGATTGGCATTACATCACGTCGACGGTCACCCACTGAAATAAATGATTTTAATAGTAGTTTTTTTTTATTGTATACAACTTGATGACAAACAAGCTGACGGCCCACCTGATGGTAAGCGGTTACTGCCGCCTATAGACACCTGCAATAACAAGGAAAAATCACTTGATATTGCAGGTGCGTTTTCATCCTGGGGCCTAAGAATGTAGAATTTTTTTTTTAATACCTTCACCGAAGCAGCATTATCATAAGGATGTCGACAATTTTAATAAAGCAGTGTCTTCATCATCATCATCATCATAATTTCAGCCGAGAGACGCCCACTGCTGGGCATAAGCCTAAGCAGTGTCTTATCTCCCTGTAACTGTCAGCAAATTGGCGGGACTAATTTTTTTATGAATTTGGTCATTTTAGTGACTCCACGAATTTTTAAACATTGATGTCGATTCAAAATCATTATTTTTTTTGGTTAACAATCGAAGACAGGTTTCCATCAACATTTGTCGTAATTTGGTGCTCCAAATTCAAACTAATTCTATCCCTAGGGATAAAATTAAATTCAGTACAATATTCTCTCCCTGTCTTATTAAGGCTTAGAATAACTAACTTTTAGTTGAGTTTACTTGACACTGAATATGTAAATTTTGAGCCAACTGCTCAAAATTACTACGATAAATATATATACAGGGTGGTGCTGTCAATGCGACAATAAATTAAAACATGGGCTATATTAGTTCATAGAAATGGTTTCCCACTTTCAAAAACATCTTATTCTTTTGATAATTTTTGGACATTTCTATGAAATAATGCAGCCAATGTTATATTAGTCCATACAAATACAAAATGAGTACGATGTTTTTGAAAGTGGCAAACCATTTCTATGAACTAATGTTTTAATTTATTGTAGCTATTTAAGTTTAAGTTAAATATTTTTTTTATTGTGATACTTGTATAAGTCAGTAAAAATTTATATCACTATCATTTTCTTATCAAGATTTTTAGTCATTTTAAATTTTCTCTTTGTATTAGCTTTAAAAATATTTGGTCAGTATCGAGAGCCTTTATTAAGGCCTCTGCCCACTACAACGTCTTATACTTTGACCGTAACCATATCGAAACAAGCAAAAAAATATTCTTTGCATGAATTAATATGGCACAAAACCTGTCAGCAAATTTACGTATAATCTCCATTTTTTGTTTCCACCTGAAATGATCATAGCACGGTCGTGGTATGGAACAGTCTAGTGGGCATACATGTTTGAGGCTTAGGGCCTGCGCAGACACGGACTTTTCTCCGCAGCGGAGAAAAAAGTATGCTCCGCGAATAAAAAGTTCGCCGCGGATTTACCGCGAACTCAACACACACGGTGTCACGTTTATCGTCCTCCATACGTACGTCACTCTTGAGCGAACAGCGCGCACTAAAATCCGCCATGTGCTTAGTCACACGAGTTCTATTTTTTTCGGGGACTGCCCCGTACTTTTGTCGGTTCCGCTCTCTGCATGTCCTCGGTAATTCCGTGGACTTTCTGTACGCGGTACTTTTAATCCCTCGTTTGCGTTACTCGATACAGTTGTAAGACTATTTTTAATCTATTTTAGCGGACAAAAATCCCTCGTCTGCGCAAGCTCTTAGGGTAAGGACACACCTGCTGAACGTACGGCGCCGAAAGTTCAGCAACTGACGGTCCAGTCGTAATATTCCGTTGCTATCACAAACCAAACGCTCAGAACGCGGCGTCTTGTTCAGCGCACTACGCGACGGAAAGTAACGCGTCGCGTAATGTGTCGCTTGCTGTGCAAAATAAATTGAATTCGTATTTACTGAACTAATCGCCCGACGGAAGGTTCGGCGTTACGCTGGACGCGACGTAATTTCGGCAGATGTGTGATAGGCAACTTCAAAAACACTGCGAGCGTATTCAACCGAACGTTCAGCGCCGTACGTTCCGCAGATGTGTCGCGACACTTATACTTACGGTGCGCGTGCGGCGGCGGATAGAGGTGCAGCGCGGGCGCGGCCATGTGTCCGCAGCAACAACGGCCCGCACACCCGCCCACACGCACCCTACACATTGTACAAGCTGAAATGTTACTGGTTGTTTTCCCGCAGATTAATTATGTAGACTTTGGTAGTACAGGCAGCCACAGAAGTCGATTAACACTTTAGTGCGTTATCACTTTATCATACTGGCATACTATCTAATTATCTATAGACAGTTTGTATGAACACTGTGAATAAAATAGTATGACATGGTACTAAAGTGTTAATCGACTTCTGTTGCCAATCGTACCTACAATCGGTATACTGTAATTTTGTTTTTTATTAAAGTAAAATAAAAATGGCAGATTAACAATAACTGTGAAACACAATACTTGAAAGAGACCTCTAAAATCTTTTAATTTTGTAGAATTCATACAACTCGCTTGCGGAGCCAGAGTTCCATAGTAAGGCTATCGAGTACTTTAGGTCTAGTAAATTACTTAATATTGTTTCTCGAGTTTTCAATTAGATTATTTTTTTAAAAATATTTTTTAATTATTATTTGAAAATATGTTTATTTTTAAGTTTAAATCCGTTTCGATAGTACTACTAAGTTTCTGATTATGCCCCCGCGTCTTCGTTTCCCTGGGGTATGCCACCATAATAATCATGGTAACAACTACTATGCGTCGGTTCGTGCGTCTAGCAATTATCTAACTATCAAGCCGAGTTTCGACTTGTACAAAACAGGATGCAGACTCTTACAACAGAAACTAGTAAAACCTTACCTAGTTCTAACGAAGTGGGGATGCGGTTGAGTGTTAAGGAACTCAGGCTGGTGATCTCGGATGGTGGTTTCCTGCCGTCGCGGCGGAGACCGTTGCGGCACAGGCTGCGACTCAGTCTGTTCTGAGGCCTGATCGCGCTCTGGAGAACTGGTCAGATCTATTACGGCCCGTACTACGCGCTATGGGCGAAACATGAAAAGACATTCTTTAGATTACATCACAAGTATAACATTCAATTTCGATAATGTATACATTTTTAGATTTCATTAAAAATAAACTAGTTGTTAACGCCCTCTGGCGGCAGATTATAGAAGCTAAACGGGGAGCGGTGTTGGCGAGAGGAGGAGCGTGCAGAGGAGCGTATAAAAGCTAAGGACTCCATTTTATTCGTCCTATTCGCAATTCGCTTCATCTCATATAAATTTCACCTTGTACCTACACCTATGTCACATTAAATGTAAATTAATCAAAATCAATATAATCAGTCATTTTCGCATTATTGGAGTATCTGATTTCGTCTGAACCGCACACAAACCCTAACACGCAACACTAGTCTAGTGGTTGAGAACATCAAGCGTAACAGTTTGACCTTGAGACCGGCCTTAGTCCGTTCGTAGTAGAGGCGGCTTTCGTAGTGCAAATGTTACACTTGATGTACTGTCGTCTGTACATGTTGCCGCCATCTGGCTAAATTCTCCGCTCAATTGAATGCCTAGCTCGTTAATTAAACTCCGGCATCTAATTAAATGACTAGGCCGATGGTTACCTAATCCAACTAGACTCACTCAACGTTTAACAACATGGCGTATTGAAGCTCCGCTCAAATAGATGTCTAGCTAGGCGGATCATCTTGTACTAAAGAGTTTTGGTGTGATTGGTAGGTTCAATGTTATTTTTTATGACCATTCATAACCAAAAAGGTTAAAAGTGGTCATAGAAAATAACCTTAAACCTACCAATCACTCAAACAGTCACACAAAAGCTCTTCGATTTAAGCGACCTGCCTAGGCGTCCAATTGAATGGCTAATATAACCAGACGGCTGACATGACGTTCAGTCATCTGGTTAATCGTTGCGCTCAATGACTTGGATAGTTATCCTTCAGCCGTTTCATTGGTTGCTGGCGTTTAATCAATGACCTTACGGCCCAGCCACGACCTTGCCACTTCTAGCGGCAACTTAGAGCGGTGGCGGTGAGCGGCGATAACAAATTTACTAAAAGTTAGGAGCATGCCACGACCCGCCGCTGTCAGTGGCAGCGGCTGCGGTTTTCTGCAGTGGCGCGCGGCAAGGCTAGCGGCGAGAACAAATGTATGGCGGCTAATAGTGGCATGCCACGACTCAAAGCAGCGCAGACAGCGGCGGCGGAGGGACGGACTTAGAGGCGGATTTTTAATCAAAATATTTTAAGACGATTCTGGAGCGGTTTAGCGCAGATTAAATTCACAGAGACGAAAAGAGTGATAGTAAAAAATTATCTTTCAGACCGACTCTAGCTCACTATTCTTATTCTGCAACTTACGTGTTATAATACCAATACTCATAATTGCAAAGTATTTTAAATAAAACAAAGCATTACTATCACAAAGTATATCGTGTCGCCTACACTAATGTAAACAAATACTCGAAAGAGTTGTTAAAAATCATAATTACGACAATCACAAAAAAAAAAATCTACTCGCCAAATCCTAACCATAACACATCGACTTACTTATGGTACCACTAAAGAAGATGTTTCATTTATGGCTATGAACATGTACAGTACATTAAAAAATGACAAAAAATGGTTTTTAACCACTATAAATTATTATGTGTGATATTTTCGGCCGTTAAAACACGTACAAAAATATTTTAAAGCATCTATAAAAAACCAAATATGGCAATATAGGAGGCCATATTGAGACATAATCTCTATAATCTGTGACCATATTTTTAAAACGTTCGGAAAATTTTTCCTTTGAAACTACCTAGTTGTAATATCTACACAGCCTGTTGGTATGGCACAGCTGATTTATGTTTCGCGATTTCAAATTTATTTTTTAGCAAGTCTTGTTTAGGGTGACCAGCACTGCCACGTGCCTTCGTATCCGAGAGCGTCCCTCTAACACCTTGTATCTATTAAGTTAATCACTCCGGAATTTAAAAAAAATCTTTAAATACACCTACATTTAATTGTTGCCGCTAAACGCGGTCTGAGCGGTCGTGGCGTGAGCGCCGCTCGCCGCTTAGACCTTAGTGCCGCGACACATCTGCGGAACGTACGGCGCCGAACGTTCGGTTGAATACGAAATTACGTCGCGTTCAGCGTAACGCCGCACCTCGGCGATTAGTTCAGCAAATACGCATTCAATGTATTTTGCACAGCAAGCAACACATCACGCGACGCGTTACGCGTTATTTTCTGTCGCGTAGCGCGCTGAACAAGACGCCGTGTTCTGAGCGTTTAGTTTGTCATAGTAACGGAATATTACGACTGAAACGTCATTCGCTAAACTTTCGGCGCCGTACGTTCAGCAGGTGTGTCCTTACCCTTAGACGCCGCTAGCCGCGGGAGGCTAATTTACTTGCGACATACATACCATGTAGTAGAAATACGTCAAGAATGAATTTATTTTATTTTAAACTCACATTAGAGTCTTCACCCAGAACTTGCACATCGTCGTCTGAACTGGAATCAGACACCCAGTCCAACTGCAAATCAGGAGCTGACAGGACTCCATTTCCTGATGAGCTTTCACTGGTTTGAACCTCCTATAAACAATAAAAACCTGATTAGATGTGTGTGTTTAGAATTGATGTCTAAGATTTGATATAACATTATTTAGCATGTTCTCGAGGTAATGTTTACAAAATTTATTAAACATACATGATAATGTAATTGACAACCGTCAGGGCGAGCTGTCTGTACCCCTTGCTATGCTGGCTACTCGGTCAAGAGGTCCTGGGTTCAAATCCCATAGGAGCAAATGTTTGTATGATGAGTATGAGCATCTGTTTATGAGTCATGGATGTTTAGATGTTTATTTAGTATATAATAATAATAATAAAATATAATAGACAAGGTCAAACTACAAACGATCAAAGAGAAAACAAAATTCAAGGCTATTACCAAAACAATAAGAACCCTTAAATGGAGATGGGCGGGACATATAATACGAGAGAACTAACCAAAATGGACAAAGACTATTACTGAATGGTGGCCCAGAGACCGAAGGAGAAGCAGAGGCCGAAAAAATGTTAGGTGGGAGGATGATTTAAAACGGACCGCAGGTTTGCTGTGGGACAGGACCGCTAAAAACAGGAAGAGGTAGAAAGCCGTGGAGGAGGCCTTCGTCGAAAGACAAACTGTTCGCTAAGATTGCTGTAATATTTAATGTATTATACTTTCAAAATTGTAATGCTAACAGTAATAAAAGGCTTTATTATTATTATTTTTATAGTACCTATCCATAACACAAGCTCTTACGCCCATATTCACAAACAACACTATGAGGTCTCACAGTGCCCGTGGACGCACAGGTTGCCAAATTCCTATTCATAAACAATACTTGAGTGACAATCGGCACTATGCGTTTATCATAATGAACACTTAGCTAAGGGAGTCTGATAGCTATATTAATCAATGCATAGTGTCAAGCTCACCAAAGAGAATGTAATCACTATGGAGCTTACGATAAAAAGCAAATAAATAATAAAATTGAAATGTCAGTTAATGAAGTGAACTACGTAACACTAATCAACCAATCACAGAGCTATGTTCAATGCTATGTGTCCGCATAGTAAAGATTCGTTTGAGTATTGTTTGTGAATTGAAAGGCTTGACATAGTGAACCCACTGAGAATTGCCTTACTTCCCATAGTATTGCTTCTTCACTTACATAAGTATCGTTTGTGAATACGGGTGTTAATGATGCTTACTTTGGGCTAGATAATAGGTGTGAGTGTGTGAATATTATTATTATTATTAAAATGTTACCTGATCAGAACTGTAGGAGGGTCTGGTTTCATGTTGTGCAGGTCCTCCTGAGCTAGTTCCAGGTTGTGGTGAACTTTCCTTTACTCTTCGGTCTCCACCAACATTAACATCACAGTACCTTTGTGAATTATCTATTTCAGACTTAACTGCAATATTTTTGATATTGGCAGATTCACTAGAAGTTCCTGGTTCCACTTTCACTTGTGGTTGATCTATTGCTTCAACCTTGACAAAGCATGTTGCTATAGATGCAGCCTCTTCCACTGTATTTTGTGTTTGATTAGGGGTAGCTTCTTGTTTGATGTTTGAAATTTGATCCCTTGGTTCCTCCTTTACTTGCGGGAGTGATACATTTGATGTGTTGACTTCATACTCTGGAGGCCACGGTCTATATGTTGGGTGATGGTGGTGGTGATGATGGTGAGGAGATCCATCTGTATGATGATGAGATATACTTGTATGACGATTATGCATGTTATACACAGGATTTGGTCCTGAATGAGTGTGATTACAACCAGTCCTATTTGAACTACCACAACTATGTGATTCCTTTTTGACTCGCACAATTCCTAAGACATAATTGTGATGTCCATGGTCATGACTATTCATATTGGTCACTGTTGATCTACTATTAAGATTATCAACTGATGATGATGACTCACTTTGGTTGACATTGACATCATTGTTAGGTTGAGTAGCAGCTTCATTGTGTGTTTGAGGCTCTCTCTTTATGCCTAACTTTGGAGCAGATACATTGCTATTGTCCCTACTCAAAGGAATTTCAGCATTTGAAGCTGTTTCTTGCTGTCCAGCTCCATTATCACATGGTTTTTTTCTAGGGGCAGATCCATTGTCTTCCTCCTCAGAACTTACTTCAATAGGATTTGTAACAGGCTCACTTTCATTAGATTGCCTCCTCCTTGGTGAAATGTTTAACTTTCGACTTGGTCTTTCCAAATCAATGTGGGGAGGACCCACATTTGTGTCAACTCCATTACTACTTGTAGGTGCATTGCTATTTTGAGGGTGTTGATGATGACGATGTGAAGAGTTATAGTTTCTTCGAGACACATTTTCTTCTACAGGTGGGCGAAGAGGTGCCATTGTATATAACGGTTGCTGAGCATAGTTTCTATCATCACTTAAAACTATTACATTGTTAGGATGATATGGGCTGTAAACATATTCATGGGCAGGTCTTACAGCAGTAGTATAATGTGAATAATTTGGGTAATAGAAGCCCCTGTGGGTGGTTGGAACTGGTTTTGGTTGATACCTTATATTGATATCAGAAAATCTCTGACCATTTATACTAGCTCCATCCCGATTACTTCTGCTTAGAAAGTCTAAAGAGCTTGAACTGTCTGGTAGTGGCTGATATTCTTCTGGTACAGGGGTATGTGAGGACACAGGGGGAGCAATTGATGCAATATTCAAGTCAAAAGGTTGTGTTGGTGTTGTTGAATTTACATAATTAGATGACACAGGTTTCCAATCTGGCTCACTAATATTAACTGAGTTAACTTCTAAGGTTGAAGGTAGTACTTCAACTTCATCATCACTCTCAGCAAAAAGAGCATCACATTCCATCTCCTCTGAAAAATTAAAATATTATTATCAATGAAATAAGTATAATTAGCATTGATCACGGATTTTCAGCTCTTAAATAAAAAATATACCATTTCTTGGTGGATTATCAGAGGCAGAAGACGTATAAACGGTATCCAGAATTGCTGCGAGAGATGATGGTCCGGCAATATCCCACGAAGACGAAGACTGGTCACCTTCGTATCCCTTTTCAGTCATTTTATTATTTAGTTCTTCTTCGTCATATTGCTCTAAACAATAAAAGTACCACAAGAGAACTACTATAGTTTGTTGCTAACAAATATGGAGTATGTGTTACTGTATGCACTACATATTTTTATGGGTAATTGAGTTTTCTCTAAAAAGCAAGTATTCAATTATGTTGATATCTCTAAATTTAAGAATAATCTAAGCGAAAAACAATGAATTTCAACAAAATATTTATCGCACTTGCCAAAAATTTACAATTGACAATAAGATAAGACTGACGGTCGATGTAGCCATATTGAAAAAAACTTCAGGAACGTATATCCATCTAGCTAAAATTTTAGACTTTAATAAATTGGGCATCAAAATAAAAACATTTAAATCTACAAAGTCACAACTTTTTGTATAATATCAATAAGTAAAGCAAAAAAATATAAAGGATTTGATATGATTTAAATCACAAAACATGGCCCACATAGGTCATGTCGTATATTGCTTAACAGTATTACTTGGAAAAAATAAAAATTTTGTCATCATTGATCCCATTGTTGATAAAAAAATAATTTAACGATCACAGGATCGTAGCTAAACTTTTTATGAAGCAAGTGTTAGTGGGCCTAATTCTGGGAACACACTTTAATTCTAAAAAGTAACTGAGCCACACTTGGGATATCCCTGTGAAATTCTTCTAGTCTATCTGTATTTGCGTTCATGAGCTAACGTACACCCTACAATGTCGAAATATTCTATTTCAACATCCGAAACGAGTATTTTTACAAATACCTACGATTCGGTTAAGTTGGGGCAGTGCTTTCTAATATTCTTAATTTTTTGATTTTAACTTTATTATAAATATTTAAAAATTACTTAGTAATTAAAATATAAAGTCGCGGGTTCGATGCCTCAGGGCGTGAAATTTTTCTAGTTTTATTATATTTTAATTATTGACGACATGTAAAATACAGAGGTGCCTCCTCAACACTGCATTATAACACGTCAATTAAGGTCGAAAATTGAACGCACGTTTCCAAATGTCAAATTATAAGACAGCCATCCTTTTCGTATTCCTTTTGATAGAAAGAAATACACTGAACTTAAAAGACTTAGCATGTGTTCACCAGAATTAGGGCCCCTGAGAACCAAAGCACTCTGTGGTGAGAACGTGACAGTCTATATCAGTAATCTGTGGTGACAGTCAACGTGTACTTCAATCATAGATTAATTACCTAAAAAGTCTAAAAACTTTTGTTTACTACACGACGCGACGGTCAAGTGACAAGACAATTGTAGTTTTTGAATTTCTGCAATCCGTTCATTCATTTCATAATTCTTGAAGTAATTAGGACTATTATAAACTATTCTTCAACTATTGTTCAATTGCAGTGATTGTATTCTGGTACAATATATCTGTTTAAAATTACTGATGTGACTTTATAGCAATTTATATAGTTTAGATAAAAAGACGAGACTGACCAAATATTACATTGAATGGGGCGTTAAATTATATCTCCTGTGCTTCAGTGAAACTAATATTTTTTTGGGATTCGCAATTAATATCCTTGAGCATATGACTTTTTTTCGTGCCCATAAATTGACAAATAAATTCTTTACAATGACAACTTTACCTCTGTTTCTTGAAGGGCAAGTTATTAAAGGATTTGGAAGAGGTTCTAAAGAATTGGGATGCCCCACAGGTGATTAAACCACATCTACATCATACTTGCACATAATTACTATTAATCAAATATTGATAAGTTTTACTATCTTTGTCATTTGACTGTGGCAACAAAAAAGATTATTGAAGTTGTGAAATCATCTTCAATTTCACAATATTTCACCTTGTTTTGATTTTGCTTGTAATTTAGAAAGCTAAATTTACCTACCCATTAACCATACTGATTTTATCTAACTACCTTGATTATTGTTCTTGGAAGAAGTAATTTTAGTACTATGTAAATATTTAAAAAGTCATTACTGTGACTCAGATAACCTCAATTGATTATTAGCTTGATAATTAATATTGTGAAATCTTCTGTTATTAAACCAAGTAGTAATAATGATGAAATACACAATTTTTTTTTACTTTCTACTCATAAACTGACTCTTTAATTTATTTTGTGATAAATTTATATTTTAGCCAATTATCCTTTAAATGTTGTGCAGTCTCTTCCTCAAGGATTGATGCCAGGAGTTTACTATGGGTGGGCACAAGTTGACTCGGGTCCTATTTACAAGATGGTAGCCAATATTGGCTGGTGTCCATTCTATCAAAATAAAGAAATGTCTGTGGTTGGTATATAACAATATTTGATAATAATGCTGATACTGTTAATGTTCTCTAAAACTGATTAATGTTAACTGCCTCTCTTTTATACTATAAATCCATCAAGCATGAGATTCCAGACACAATTTATTTTTCAATTGTCATAGGCCCCCCGATGGTATAACACCGCTTGACAGATTAAAATAAGAAAGGCATGCAATTAGTTGACACTAAGCCAATCCTTCCTTTCTTTTTATTTTATTTTGATTAGCATGTTTGTAGATCTGTGTCAAAATAAAGCCAAGATGTTTTACAGAACAGAATCAGGTCCATTGTATATTTATGTTATTCAGTAAATAAGTGTAAATAAAGTGTATAATAATTGTTGAAATAACTAATTTGGGCTGGAGGCAATTTTGGGATTTATTTCTGTGAACTTTTGCTCTACACACTCATGATGTTAAATACATTGGGTAATCCATAAACTTGTTAAATATTAAAATAAATTTTCTTTTACAGGAAACACACATCATGCATGATTTTAATGGGGATTTCTATGGTTCACATTTAAAAATTGCTGTAATTGGATATTTAAGAAAAGAGAAAAATTTTAGTTCATTAGATGACTTAATACAAGCAATAAAAACTGACATTGAAAATGCAAATAAGGAATTAGAACAAAATGATGCCAAAAAATATATCAGTAATAATTTTTTTACAGGTGATAGAGAAACCATAATGTGATAATTTATTATGAAGTAGCTATGCTA
The DNA here is from genome assembly GCA_947347705.1 of Nymphula nitidulata. Taxonomy (NCBI): domain Eukaryota; kingdom Metazoa; phylum Arthropoda; class Insecta; order Lepidoptera; family Crambidae; genus Nymphula; species Nymphula nitidulata. Next base: position 9,502,564 of record OX374637.1, on the reverse strand, counting down.
CTTATATTATTTACTTATTAAAGGGGTTTGAAACTTTTGTATCAGGTCCTGTCCAAGATTTAGATTTTATTCAAAATTTCGGCCATGCCATGGAATTGTTATCATTAAGATAAACACATTGCCATTATTAAAAGAAGAAGAAGAGTTTGTATTTGTGTAACCATCGTTATAAGAAAGTTTCATCCATGGCCGCCATGTTGAAAAAAAAACCAAATGTCTAGTACACTCTTCATACAAAAATATTCAAACCCCTTTAGGGCCGATTCATTTGTACATACGATAGCTTTTGTATAATGCTATAAAACAGAGAAGTGAAACTATTAAAGAGTTTTTATATTATATGGGTGGATTTTCGTTGGTTTAGGATTTTATATTGACTTAAAAAAGATAATAATCTTTTGTCTACAACCGAAACTTAGACAATAAGCACAAGCAATCAAAATTGGAATACCTTAGATTTCATATCTAAAACACAATGTATATGTCACAACCATCTGGTCAGCTTAGCCAGTTAATGGGATGCCTAGGCAGATCGTTTAAATCGAAGATATTTTGTGTGACGCTCAGCCATCTGGTTAAATGTTGCGCTAAATGACTTGGCTAGTTGTCCTTCGGTTGTTTCATTGGATGCTGGCGTTTACTCAACGACCTAGGCATCCAATTACCTGGCGAACTTAACCAAATAGCAGCGACATACAGGGTTACATACTGCGCGTTTAATCAACGACCTAGGCATCCAATTACCTGGCGAACTTAACCAAATAGCAGCGACATACAGGGTTACATATATACATGTTAGGGGAATGCTCTCGGAAACGAAAGCAGGTGGCAGTGCTCGTTACCTTAAACACGATTTGTTCAAAAATAAATTTGAAATCACGTAAAAGATTCAGCTGTTCCATACAAACAGGCCGTGTAGATATTACAATTTGTATGAAACAGCTGATTTTCGCGATTTCAAATTTATTTTTTAGCAATTTGTGTTTAGGGTGACCAACATTGCCACCTGCCTTTGTATTCGAGAGTGTCTTTTCATACAAACTTTCAAATCGAAAATATTGGAAATGGTTTCTAATAAAACTATAGCAAGAAATACAAATAAAAAAGAAAACTATGATAAAATTGTATGCTCCAGGCGGGAATCGAACCCGCATCTCCTGGGTCCAGCCAGACGCAATTACCGCTACGCAACCGGAGCACTAGGTGTAGCCTGCCAATTTCTTCACCGCTTTCTACTTTTTTGCGTTTTTATACCAACGTTTATCTCACCACTCATTGAAGTTTTACAACCTCTAGTTATCCGAAAGAATACTTTTATAAGCATTTTAAACTTTCAGTTTGTAGTTAACACAGCCATTTCAATCATATTTCCAGGTTTGCTTTTGTGCGTTTATAACGCCTACTTCATTATAATAAATACAAATAAAGAAAGAAAACGGCGCTAAAATTATATGCTCTAGGCGGGAATGGAACCCGCGACTCCTGCGGTCTGGCCAGACGTGATAACCGCTACGCCACCGAACCACTAAGTGTAACCTACCAATTTCTTTACCGCTTTCTACTTTTTAACGTTTTTATCTCACCGCTCATTGAAGTTCTATTCGTCACTCTAGTGAACCGAAATATTTTACAATAATTTTTAAACCTCAATGGTATCTTCGTCGCGCACACAGCACGGTATTCAATTCGGCCCAAGGCGTTAGCACTGTTTGTAACGTGTAATGTTTGCGTATTATCTACCGTAATGAATACTTGCCATGGCAATTTTTGTGTTATAATCAGTTGGTTCCTTTCCAATAATTTGAACTTGAGTTTCTATTAAAAGCCGTGCAATGTAAACGCTCCTAATAGTCGTTTTTGTTCTTGTATTTTTTATTTTACTATCTAAATAGGGTTTAGTAACGTAGCAGACTTCTCTTAACTATAGAATATCGAGGATTCTGGACTCCAACCAATGAAAATTCGCAGTGTATAAATAGTTTTGTTACTACAAAACTTTATCTTATAATATTTCAAAATGTGTCTTGTATAGTTAACACAGAATTTATTTCACTAATAGCAACTTATATGTAATGGGCTCTTAACGATTGTAATTTTTAATTGTTGTTATATTTTATACGCAGACTTTTATGAATACGAGTTGCAAGTTAAATGGTGGTTTTATTGCGAAGTATTGGACCCGTATAATTAGGTCTTGGGTATCCTTTGTCCCTTCCCAACCTGCCGCCGGCGCGACAGTGGCAGGATTAGTTACCTTTTGTTCCTTCACAACCTGCCGGCAACATCAAGGTTAATCGCTCAGAGTCGGTGCACAGCTTAAAAAAATATTTAAACTACAAAAATCATCTCCTGGGGCGGGGACCGAAAAGGCTACGACTTATACATTTCGGGTGACTCTTTTAACAAAAGGAATTTTGTCATAAGCTCCCAGGAGTTTATGCGGCTTAACGATATTTTAAAAAAACATCTAAACTAGAAAACCGTGTCTTGAGCGGGAACCTATGTATAGAACCTTTCACAATCCGGGTGACTGCTCTAATCACTGAACTACGAGGTAATTCAAAAGAATGTCATGATCATTCATTATCTGAAACCTTAGAATAATCATTATATTTTTGTAAGTTCATAGGGTTATGCCAAATCCTTGGTAACTCATTGGTTAAAAGCAGTCACTCGAATGTGATAGGCCGTGGGTTCGGTTCCCGCCCCAGTAGTGTTTATTTTTTATTTTAGATATTTTTTATTATATTGTTATTAGGTAGGTATTTACGTTTATTAAAAATCTAAGGTTCGTTCTCCGGACCATGACGTTGATAGACTTCTCACGATTCCTCGGTTATGTCGGCACGCTGCACGCGCTCTAGGAGTGTAATAACTAATAACTTTCAACAATAAAGACAGTTGATTCCTATAAAAATACTAGTGGCCGCTTGAGGGGATGTCGGTTACTCGGTTATCACGCTACAGGGTAGCCTTGTCATTTCTCAGGGCCTGGCCACGAACTCACCGCAGGCGCGTCCTGCGACTCGCGAATCGGCAACCACTGCGCGCTGCCTCGATGTCGACCTCGCAGCGCGTCGTCGTGACCGCGCAGTGGTTGCCGAGTCGCCGCTGCCGCCGCCCGTTCCCGTGGCCAGGCCGTCAGGGTGTAATCTATCTCCATGCCTTTCATCTAAATCGGTTTAGCAGTTTAGAAGTGAAAACGTAACAGTTAATTTCGCAATCACAATACCAAGTGAGAGCAAGAGTGACCGCCCGCGTGAATTTCGGTTATCGCGCCAAAAGTATCTTACGTCCTTTCTGAGGATGTAATCTATCTCACTGCCTCATATCCACCAAAGCAATATCAATATTCAAAATAGACTTCGTCCTTAAAGTAGTTACGTGAAAAGCGATATTGCTTTCGTCGTAGGTGTGAAATGATAATATGACGTCATAAAATAATATTTAACCGAATTCAAAAAAATAAGGAGGTTATATTATGATCCACTGTATGTATTTTTGTATATATGTTCACCATATCTGTCAATTGGGAATCGATTATCTAAATTATATTTTCATTATGCACAGTAGACTACATTTTACCTATAAGCAGCCTTTTTTTATACAATCACACCTATTATCTAGCCCACAGTAGATAAGCTTTATTAAGAGCTTGTGTTATGGATACTAGATAACGGAGAAATATTGATAATAATATGTATATAAATATAAGAAATATACCTACTAAATGCTTGAACGGTCGACCACAGAAGTAGTTGAACACTTTAGTAACATGTCACAACGACTCTAGCGTCAATAGAGTACGATAGCAACTATAAAGTACGTGCAAAGATCGTTGTGACATGGTACTAAAGTGTTCAGCTACTTCTGTGGTCGACTGTACCTACTCATCATACAAACATCGGCTCCTACCGGGATTTGAACCCGGGGTTTCTGATCGAGTAACCTGTAGGTATAGAAAGGGGTACAGACCACTCGGCCAGCCTGTCGTCTTATTATTGCCCGTGGTCCAGCCGCATTGTTCATTTGGGTAGACAACAGGTTTTTTTACTGTGGTACACTAGAATATCCATGATTATGTTTATACCTCGGCGAAAGAAGAGACCCTAGAAGCAGAGCTTCATATATAACTCGGCCCAAAATTGGTATCCTCGAAGGCTAGAAGAACACGTCGGATGAAGTCGCCAATATCGTAATTGTATTGCGCACTTTTGCTCTTTTGGTTTACACGTAACGGGCAGGTCCGGTTATGGATAATTAAGCAATGCAAGTATTTTCATTGACCACGTTATGTTTGATTTTGTGCGTTTATAACGCCCCCCTTTTTTTTTTTTTTTTTTATACGAAGCACGACAAATGACAACACCACCTGATGTGAAGCAGTAAGAAGAGTCCATATGCGAAGACAGCTAGTGCAGTTCAGACACTGCTCTAGCTGCCTCCACCTTGACGGCCCGAAAGGTGCTTTTTCACGCCTCTTTTGAAGGAACCCATGTTATAGGAAGGAGGGAACACATGTGCTGGCAAAGAATTCCAACTTCTGGAAGTTCGACAAAGAAAAGAGCTACTAAATTTCTTTGTACGTGATGTTGAGGTGGAGACAGTGAATTGATGACTCCGAAGACCGGCACGCGTGCTCCTGAGTAGGAAGGGGGAAGGTGGGATAAGGTCAAATAGCTCTTCAGAACACTCTCCGTGATATAGCCGATAGAAGGCGCTAAGCGACGCAATGTCTCGACGCAATTGCAGAGGCTCAAGGTTGTTGGTGACCTCTACATCGCCAACGATACGGACAGCACGACGCTGCAATCTGTCCAGGGCATCGAGTAGGTACTTGGCGGAGCCATCCCACAAGTGCGAGCAATATTCCACGCAAGACCGGACCTGAGTTTTATATAGCAGGCATAATTGGTCAGGCGTGAAAAATCGACGCACCTTGTTCAGGACACCGAGCTTCCGTGAGGCTGTTTTTATCACGGTTTCGATGTAGTTCCTGGAATTCAGATCGCAACATATCTCCATATCTAGCAAGTTGAGGGAGCCCTGTGCCGAAAGAGTCGTGCCCCGAAGAGACGGAAGGGGAAGGAACGGCGACATTTTGGCTGTAAACGCGCACACCTGTGTTTTCTTAGCATTGAACTCAACAAGATTGTTAGATCCCCATTCAGATACGAGGTTCAACACCCTGTCGAGCTCAATGGTATGATTCTCTCTCTCCCTCTCGGTTTCAGCGCGCCCAGCCCCTGGGCGACCGTAATATCCCCCATGCACTGTACTGTCATCTGCATAGCAATGAATGTTTCCTAACGGAATCATGTCATTGATATGAAGAAGAAAGAGTGTGGGGGATAGAACAGAGCCTTGTGGTACACCAGCATTCACTGACATGAACCGCGAAGCGCATCCATCTGCGAGGACGCGGATTCTTCGCTCATGCAGGAAGCCAGCAATCCAGTTACAGAGCTGAGCGGGCAGACCGTATGCCGGGAGCTTGGAGAGAAGAGCCCTGTGCCAGACCCGATCGAACGCTTTGGCAATGTCAAGGCTAACTGCCAGTTATTGTAGCAATTACAAATAAAGAAAACGATGAAAAATTATATACTCCAGGCGGGAATCGAACCTGGGTCTCCTGGGTGGTAGACGCGATTAACACTACGCCACGGGAGCCCTAGGTTTAGTAAGAAATAATGCAGCTAATTTTATATTATTTCATACAAATGTCATGAAATTATCAAATGAATAAGATGTTTTTGATTTGAAACTGGCAAACCATTTCTATCAAACTAATATAGTCTGTTTCAATTTATTGTCGTATTGACCGCACCACCCTATATAATATATATGGCAGTCTGCATGTATTGTGAACACAAACAAAGCAAAATCAATATTTTGCTTTGTTCGTGTTGCGTGAAATTGCGCAAGTATTTACACTTGTAATGTTACAAACATTTATAATGGCAACAATAAGTTTGCTTGAAAGTTGTCATTGACTCGTGAGCAAAAACATAACTTGTAAATAAATAATAATTTCATACACAACACAACTGCTTAATATCATCCAGTGATATAGTTGTTATGGAATTTGCCTAACATGCCATCCAATATCATTGTGCATATTTAAAATGATTAGGACATAACTTGTGAAATATGATTTCATTGTTATTATGATCACCTGCTTTCAATGACAGACTAATTCATTGTGCGGACTCCAATTTAAGCCCCACCTACTTCGGTGTCTCATTTAGGATGGCCTAGTACTCCTCTGTTATTATCAGTTGCCATTACACCTACCTATCTCACAAGTCACAAGTACACTTTGGTGTAAAAAAATTAAGATAAAGCAAAGTACATATTCCCTTGGAAAAGCCTTTATTTGTAATATTTCAATGGATCCATTATTTATAATAAAAAAACACTTCTTCACTCACTTCTTTACTTGGAAATAAAATGCAAATCTTATATTACGGATAGGGCTCTCTCTGAATGGGAATTTTAATGTTGTTTTCTCCTAAACGAACATCCTGAAAAAGAAAAAAAGATTAACAGTGTTAGGATGATGTCACAATATAATGAGCCTGTTTCTACTAGTCTTGTAATATGAGCGAGTAATAATAATAGATCGTCAGTGGGCCTAATGACTCTAAATCTAAATTTAAGTAAAGTATATCTCTATCTCATGTATGTAATAGGAAAAATATATGTGGTCTCAGCACACTGGTCTCTGGTCTTCACAGCATTTTAACACATTCATTATAGTCGAAAATCAAACACAGTCAAATTGTATGACAGCCATTGTTTTTGTATTCATATTGAGGGAGAGAGATGCATCCAATTTAAAAAAAAAATGTTACAAAAACATATGGAGACCCGGCCAGGTCTATGTGCACTATACTGAAAAATAGGTAAAAATATGCAGAAGTGTTCAATTTTCCATTTTCTTTATATTTGCTTTGCTGCATGGTACAAAGGAACAACTTTTATAGATGAAAATTTTCAACATTTGTAGAAGGAAACTATGCATAAAAATGAATTAGGTATTAGTAATTTTCCTGGATTCAGATTTTTCCCGATATTTTTAGGTAGTGAACATATACCTGTCCAGATATGAAACATCTCCTTTATACTTAGCAAATGTTCTCCAGAATTGGGGCCAGTGATGAGCTTGTATATTCAATGCAAGAATGATGGTAAAAATATCCTTAATAATAATATAGGTTATTAAAACTTTTTGACTAAGATAAGAAAATAATGTAGAATATTACTGGAAAAGAGGAAACATTAGCAGTCTAGTGTACCCTATTAGATACAAACACATTGGTTCTATCAGGTTTGTGTACTGTATGAGGTACCCAAAAGCCCAAATTGACTTCATAAGCTTCAGTACCATGGAACTTGTTACGCTAGTTTCAGGGCCTTTACATAATAGCATGAGCTTAGGAGGACTGCTTTAAAGATAAGTTTTTTTTAGATATCACTGTTGTGCAAATTGAGAAAATGCACAACTGACTCATAATATGTAGTTACATTTAAAAGTAACATTTTGCACATAAACAAAATTTCTATGTTGTTATTTAATAAAAAGAATACAGACAAAATTAAATTATCATCCAGTATATGATATTGCACAATTATATTTTTAACACTAGTATTGGAAATATAATTGTGCAATAACACTAGTGTTAGAAATATAATTGTGCAATATCTATACTGAATAATAATTTAATTTTGTCTGTAGTTTTTTTAGTAAAGAACATCAATAACCGAAAAATGTACATAAGTGACTTAGGCGTTTTTGATATCTATTGACATGTGTACGAGTTCACTAAAAATTTGAAATGTTGCAAAATATCTAAATGAGAAGTAAGTACTTAACTAAATTAGATCTCAAAAAGCAACAAATACTATTTAATACAGACTCGAAAAACGACACTGAAAATTGGTCAAATGTAGATAAGACAGAAAAAGTTTTTTTGAACACAACATACCTTCAGTTAATCTAGCACGACCTCCAGTGGGCTGACAGAGGATTGTCGAGCATCCTGCGCATACGACTACTCTCTGTGCGTGACTGAATACCGTTGTGATTTTATAGCAGCCGGGGCATTTGACATCCATGAAATATGAATTGGGATGTGGCACCAGCCTTTTTAGTTTGTGTTTCCTCCTTTCCGATGCGGGCGAAGGATGCAGTAAATCAATTGCGAGCTGAAAATGATCACGCATAGGTTATTTATCGTTTTGAATATTTACCAATTGTGCTCAATATCCACATTAGGTGCAAATTCACTAAATTTACGTTTGATTAGACACGATAGACATTTATTTCGGACCAAATATCTTAGGATAATACGACAGTGTAATAAGATTTCAACTTTAGTGCGAGATGTCGACTATTGCCATGTGTATCCTCAATGCGATGCGTAATTTTAACATCGAAGAAATTGACGCACGTTCAAAATATCACTAATAATAATGAGTATGATAGTTTATCACGTCCTATTATCAAACAAAATAAACACTGCGGAATTATTCCGAAAATAAATAAAAGTACACACCGGCATGGTTACAGCTTTGATGCAGAACCGGAAAAGGAAAATGGCAGATAGGCAGATAGTAATAATACCACAAACAAGTACTTGTACCTTTTTGTTTTTTTTTTTGGTTCATTCTCGCTATAATGGGAAGGCAAAGGGTACTAATGACTACACAGCCATGTATTCAGTATTTCTTTATTTCTTCTTTTATTGCATTGAAATGCTGGTGTTACACATTTCAATGCATCTTATGAGTATTTGACGCGAAATATATGATGAGAGTCATATGGAGACCCATATGATGCTACTTGATGGGCTGGATAACCACAAAAAAGTTCTCATCGTCTTTCACACCATAATCACTCTTATTCCACTAATCTTTTACTTGTATTACGTCAACACAAACACTTGGTTTATAAAACTACACCACTTTTATTTCACAAAGTTCGCTCCGAAACAATTTTTAATTATTGTAATAAAAATCTTGACTGACGCCATAAAATCCCGCCAAACATTGCCCTTTTTGTTTTTTTTTGTTCGATTCTCCCTATAAAGGGAAGGCAAAGGATCTAAGGCCTATACAGCCATGTATTAAGTACTTCTTTATTCCTTCTTTTATTGCATTGAAATGTTGGTGATCCACATTTTAATGCATTTTGGAAGTATTTGACGCAAAATATATGATGACAGTCTCTATATGATGTTATTTGATGAGGTAGATAACTACAAAAATGTTTTCATCTTCTTTCACACCATAATCACTTTTATTCTAATAATCTTTTAATTGTAACTCAACACAAACACTTGTTTTATAATACTACACCAATTTTATAACACAGAGTTCGCTCAGACACAATTTTTAATTATTGTAATAAAAATCATAACTGACACCACTAATTTCCAAACACTCCTTTTTATGTTATTTTCTTCTGTATTACAGAGAAAGCAAAAAAACAACTAAAAGATTATCAGAATAAAAGTGATATTGGGCCTAATTCTGGGAACACACTTTAATTCTAAATTTAAGTACAGTATATCTCTTTCTCGAATAAGTAATAGGAAAAAGATAGCAAGAATCTGTTTAGAGCTGTCACTTAAATTTAGATAGATTTCAAAGGAACCATAGACAATTTTAGACGGCATGTACGGAGGTGCCTCCTAAACACTGCATTTTAGCACGTTCAATAAGTTCGAAAATTGAATGCACGTTTCTAAATGTCAAATTATATGACAGCTATCCTTTTCGTATTCCTTTTGATAGAAAGAAATGCACTGAACTTAAATTTAGACTTAGCATGTGTTTACCAGAATTAGGGCCAATGGTGTGAAAGACGATGACAACTTTTTTGTGGTTATCCACCTCATCAAATAGCATCATAGACTGTCATCATATATTTTGCGTCAAATTCTCTCAAGGTGCATTAAAATGTGTAACACCAGCATTTCAATGCAATAAATGAAGAAATACAGAAAACATGGCTGTGTGGGCCTTAGTTCCCTTGGGCTTCTCATTACTAGGAGAACGTAGACAGAGTATATAGGAGAAGGAACTTGCTACTAATATCTTATCTATGGCGACACGGTTGCACGGCAATTTTGCTATTCTGAACAGTCTGTGTCTTTGGGCAACAGGCTTTATGCGCGGGGAAACACGAGTTTGGATCATACATCATAAGAAAACAACGTGCTATATCTTTTGTATTTCTCGCCTCGCCTGACCGGTGGAATAGCAGCTTTATGGCCTTGACATTATAAACGTTATAACATTCATTGGGCTGTTAGTTATGTAAGCGCTAAAGCCCTTTTTGACGAATGAACATGGAATTCTTTGCCAGCACATGTGGGGATACCGACTTAGAGCCACCGCACATATACAATTTCAAGTTAACCAACTGAATCGCAGAATGTCTAATAGGCATAGAATCTTATGATAGCCCACACATTATATCAACTAAATAGTTGGCCAACTATCGGCCGATAGCCCGCACACTGTAACAACTTAGTTGGTCAGTCGCACGGTAAGATGCAGTGTGACCAGACCCGTGCGCGTGATTTTCCCACGCTTGAATTTTTGCCGACGGGCACGCAGCCGCCGCAGCCAGTCGATCTCTGCGTTCTCTTCTTATAACAAATAAAAAAACAAAACTGCTGATTGACGAAGTCCAAAAAAGGTAAGCCCTTAAAAAACTTATCTGGGTAACATCTCAGTTTAGAATGTAAGGTATGATGTTTCCCACACTCTAATCTGTCACTTACTATCGGATGCACCCTAAATGTTTTGTTCTGTTTTCGTCTTCTTAATAAGTTAAGAAGTGCGTTGTTTTTCCGCATTTTATCGCAGTCTTCACCGCGCTAGCAACACTGTCCACCAACTAAGTCGACGAAGTGTGCGGCCTATGAAAGCACGCAATTTAGTTGTTCGATAGTTGGCCAACTTGAAATTGTTTATGTGCGGTGTCTCTCTCTTAGGCTGTGCACCGACTGTTCGTTCTGTCCACAGAGAGACATACTCTTTCTAATCTGTGCCACAGAATTCTGTCATCCATCCTGCCTGTCATTGCATGCACAGATCAGATAATAGTAGCAAGCTACAGATGCGACAGTCAACGCTAGTGACTTTTCGACTTAGTTCCAAGTGTTCCGTTTTGGCGCCGCAGTCGCCGGTTAGAGCACAGATTATTAATGGTTAAGGAGATATATGTGTAGTTATTTAACTATATATGACTAGTGATGTTCCTTTCTATTAATTACTAGTGATGTTCTTTTTCTTATCGATAAATAGTATGGGGAGGTATTCATTAATGGAAAAGTATTTTATTTACATGATTACAAATAATGAAACAAAAATTCAATGTTTTATTTACATAAACATGTTTTTCTTAATCTAAAGTATTCCAATGATTCACATAATTTGAGACTTTATTTAGTAATATCATTATTTGTTCTTTGAAAATAAATCTTCCTGCCATGTTACTTTTTCTCATATTTGCATAAATATTTGATTGTTTATTAAATAAATATAATTTTCCACGCAGTTTTCTGTTATTTGCAAGAGTTTACATGCTTTTGTAAGACTTATGAGGCTGGATCATCAGCACTTTTTGCTTCAATCTGTGTGGCATATTTGATAAAAGTATGTTTCTTTGATCCCAAATTTTTCTTCCTTGTGAAATCTGTAAAGAAATAATATGTCTGGTACATTAAAAAAACAAAAATAGGATTTTTTTCAAGTAACTACTGAATATTCAGAGATTTGTCACTTTTATCAAATAATATATTGATCAAATACATGTGACAACCGGCTGCTTGAGTGGTCTTTACCCGTTACCATACAGGCTATTCATTTAGGGGTCCCGGCTTGAAATCTAGGTAGGGGCAGATGTTTGTATGATGGGTATGAAGTATGAACATTAGTTCACAAGTCATGGATGTTTGTATGTTTATTTACTATATATTTCTGATACTTAAAACATAATAATATTAATATTTCTCTGGTATCTAGAATCCATCACAGAAGCTCTTTATTCTTATTTTAGAGTAGATAATATGTCTGTTTGTATAAATATTATATATGTAGTTATATATTATATATTGTAACAAAGAATATACATGAGATAGCGTGATTCTTTTTTTGTTACGTTTTCATACCTCAACCAATAAACTCATTTAGATGAAATCGGGTATGGAGATAATTGATATAGGATACTTTATGAAGTGATAACTAACAGATGTTAGTAATCGCTCCATAAATGTATATTATATTTGTATAAGATTGACGATTCGACGACCGGCTGACCGAGTGGTCTGTACCCCAGGCTACTCGTTCAAGAGGTCCCGGGTTCGAATCCCGGTAGGAACAAATGTTTGTATGATGAGTACGAGCATTTGTTTACGAGTCATGGATGTTTATATGTTTATTTAGTATATTTCTAATATTTATATACATATTATTATCATTATTTCTCCGTTATCTAGTATCCATAACACAAGCTCTTAATGATGCTTACTTTGGGCTAGGTAATAGGTGTGAGTGTATAAATATTATATTATTATATTATTATATAAGATTATAAAAATATCACAAGTATACACATACCTCTTAGCTTCTGCATGACATTCTTCAAAAATTTGTATAATTTGTAATATCATCGGTCATCACATCAGACTTAGGCCCAGATATGGAGCTTGATGGCTGATCTTATCTTAAATCTGAAAAAATAAAGAATAAAAACATGTTAAATTGTAAGTAAGTACATAAGTGTTCTCTAGTCTCCGCAAAGCTGATGTCCAGCCGTATGAAAATAAACAATGAATAATGTATATAAATGAAATGAAGAATAACAATATTTTAATTAAACTTATAATACATACCTTTGCTTTCTGTAACTGCTGATGCAACATTCGGAGAAGAAATAAGGGTTGTCCATGAAATCCTTCAATTGAACATCTGAAAATTTGTGCAGCTAAGTTTTATTTACCCCAAAAGTATTTTATTTTTACTAATATATATAGATTTTTTTTCAATTTTACTATTACATAGAAGCACAAGAAAGATGACTGTACAATAATGACTCACCTGCTGTATTTTAAGAGGCACACCGTGAGTTATTTCTTCTTGTAGGTAAGTACGGCTTGGAGTGAAGTGACACAGGGTTCGAACTTAGTTTTCGTCAAACTATGTTTGACCAAAATATTTCTCATAAGTAGTTAGTTGTTCTTCGGAGAATCAAATGATGAGGGAATTCGATGGTACTACGTATGACATCCACAAATTTCTATGTTCATCGTTCTTGTGAAACTAAAAAGTCGGTGGGACTCACTTGTTGCATTGCAATTGTGACTGTGACCGACCACCAACCACATTTTACTCATGAGAATAATACCGAATATCACATGTACAGTCATTATCGTCACAAACCAGAGAGGAGAAATTCACTGAAATGCGCGGAAATATTATATTATAAGGATTTGAGGACCGAAATACACTTGAGAAAATAGAAAATAGAAATTTAAATTTTAAACTAGATTCGGAAGAATGACAAGAATTACAAAACAAACAAACATGGCAGCCATCAAAATGGCGTCTTAAGATGGCGGCCCCACTTAGCGACTGCAGCGCCAAAACGGTACACTTGGAACTAAAGCTGTCAAAAGCTGTCACTAGCCAGATTGCATGGCAGGTGCTGAAATCTAAATAAATCTAAATTACTAATATTATTTAAATAGATATTTACTATTTACTTTAGAGCATTAAATATAAAAACGCACTACTTCAAAAGTTCAAAATGGCCGATGAAGAATATGAAGCGGAAGATGCAGGAGCGGATTACGACGATATTGCTGAAGAAGATGATAACATTGAAGAAACTGAGGAGCAGGAAGAAGATGGATACAATGTGCAGTGTTTAGCCCTTGGTCAAGCTGGCGGTGGAGTTGAGAAATCTAAGCGCATTACTACTCGCTACATGACTAAATATGAACGCGCTAGAGTATTAGGTGAGGTTATTTATTTATTTTTCATAATCGTAGACGTTCTGTCCTGCTCGCGTAATAATGAAGTCCTCGGTAGGTCAACGGTTAGAGCAGACACCCAAATTTTGAAACTCCACAGAACATGGTTTTTTAGGTCATAGTTCTGGTCTATATATTTTTACTTTTTACAACTCGAGAAAAGTTTTGTACAGATTGTCTGCAATAAGATGGCATTTTTTCGAGCTATTCGTAGATTTAGCCAGAAAATGGTGGTTAGAAAGCACTTCGATGTAAACAATTTATTTCTTGAGGTCCTGATGGTATAAGGGTTGGAATAGATTAGATCTGGAATGACTCATTTACATTTATGTAGAACCTGAATCTTGCTCTTAAACTGTATACATGACCTATTCAGTTCCACTTAGTATATACCTTTTCAATCAGTGGTCAGGTCTGCAGGCTCAGTCATGTCTTCATCATTGTTTCCGGCCTGTATGTCCTCTGGGTAGATACCACCGCCTTTCCTATTTCAGCCATAAAACAGTTAGCTATATTTTAGATTGAAGGGATGTGTAGGCAGTGTAAAAGGGTATTTTACAAGATTTTTGTTTATTTCGTATTTGTGTATCAATAGTTTCTTACAGAGTGGATTTTTGAGATGGGTCATCATTCATAACATATGAATGTCAGATTTATAGTGACATGGTCATCATCATCATCAGCCTATATACGTCCCACTGCTGGGCACAGGCTTTTCTACATGGGAGAAACATATGAGGAGCTTGGTCCATAACACCGCCTAATGCCAGTTGGTGGGTTAAACCGGTTGTAGGATCAACCGCAGCCATGAAACCAGAATGAAACACTATGCCACCGAAGCGAGCAAACCACAACTCCACCAAATGGCACACTTCTAAAGTGTTCATTTATTTACTTCTGTGTTTAACTTCAAAGTGATTATCATCAACTGTATTAAATGTGTAGATACATTAAAGATCTAACTAAACTAAGAGATGCTGCATGCTAAATGTTACATCATGACATTAGAAGTCTGAATTGCTTTCAGGTACCAGAGCTCTACAAATAGCAATGTGTGCTCCTGTGATGGTTGAGTTAGAAGGTGAGACAGATCCCTTGCAAATAGCTATGAAGGAACTCAAACAACGTAAAATTCCCATAATTATCAGAAGATATCTCCCTGACCATTCCTATGAAGATTGGAGCATTGAGGAACTTATTATTATTGATCATTAGGTTAGTTTTATAGTAATTATTTTTATGTGTAATATTAAATTCTAAATGTTGGTAAGTAAATTTTTGATACAATAATTAAGGTGTTTTATTTAGCTAAATTAATAAAAAAAATCAAATCAAACTTTATTTGTATAGGCAAGTGTTAGACATACAAATCTCATAGTTCAGTCAAAGGGTTTCATCGGAATGAAACAGAATAGTATAAAACTTTATTTTGGCATTCTTAATGTTGTCTCAAATGTCTCTTAGAATATCACATGAGTGATGTTAGATATTCAAGGTCAAAAGTTGCAAAATCAGTTTTTGGGAATATCTTGCTTCTTATACATATTCACATTTTTTACAAAAATTGTAAAGCCTATAATTCTTTACAAAGAAGAATACTCATTTTGTTGGGAAAGTTTATTGTGCCCCAAAGATTTTTGTTTTGTATTATAGGAAAAACATTTTAGTTTCTCAGAAGTTTTATTTTTTTACCCAAACTTACCAGCCCCCTTATTCTCAACTGTCGGAAAATATTCGAATATAGGAAACTTGATACCTGTCACTTTTTATGGCGGTGAGATGTGACTTTTCGAATCGAATCCGTGATCCGACAATTATCTACTTTAATTAAATATCTACTTTAATATTTTGTCATATTTGAGGCTTTAAGTTATTATCTAAGAAATGACGACTGAAAGAGGGGCCTAAGTTTGGGCTTTTGTCTAAAATATTTTTTTTACGCTTAGGCGTCGTCTTAGTAGAACGCGATTTGCTTTGCGCGAATTAGTGCTAACTCGCGAGCAAACGTGAAAGTCGACTAAGACAGTGTCCTAATTAACGTTCACGTGTGTGTTCGCGCGAATATCACGCGAACATTTTTAATGAATACGGCAACGGGGTAACGGGAATTGGAAGAGGTTACACATCGTGCAATTAATTATGCCGTCATCATCACTAGGGATTACAGACTGCAGAATATTCCCGTTGCTAAAATTCCAGGGATTTTTGGTTATATTCAGTGCTTCAATCACGAAAACTTTCGTCGTCGTGATAACTGTCAAATTATACGAAACATTGAAAACGGCAGCAGCGCCTCTGTTGTGAATTATTGGAAACCTTTTTATTTAGGGATTTAAGAGGTGAACACGACGATGATCATGTTCGTCTGGCCCGCCCAACCCCGCGGCTTTTGAAAACGAGATTTACATCAATCCTATGTACTCTTTTGCCCAACCATATGTACATCTTTTATTTTCAATGTAACGCTAATATAAATAAGTTAGAAGCATCACTGGTGGCCGGGCCAGCCTGACGTTTTCAGCCCGGCCCCTTCTACATCACCACTACTACAACAACTAGTGACAATTAATTGTTAGAAAACTAATGTACTACATAAAATACATACATTCGAGCCTTTATTTCATACTAAAATGCAATATCTTAGGAGATATCAAAGTGAGGTGGGGCCGGGCTGAAATTATTGAAATAGCTAATAACAATAAAAATACAATACCTAAGAACCCATATTGTATGTGTGTGTGATCTCCCAGAGGTGCAGTATATATCTACAACTTTATTTTTAAGTTACATTATTTAAATACAAAAATATGAGCACTAGAAATTATTTCAGCCCGGCCCCCTACAATCGTTTATATCTTTTTAGCTATTGCATCAATCTGCACAAAACGACAATGTGTGGACTCGTATACGGTAGTACTTTGATAAATTTTGGCTCATGAATTTACTAAGATTATATTCGACGAGATAATTAAAATCTAAGATAGTACTAGTGGAGTGACCATCAGTCACGTGTCAATTTCAGGACATGTGTTTTATCGAATGAAACAAGTAATAATTAGAGTTTTTTTTATTAATAAAACATTTCCAGATTTATAAAAATCAACAACCTTAGTTTTTAAAATTATTAATACGTAATAGGGATATTGACAACAAGTAAAAAAGTAGGATTTTCACTTAAATTCAAAAATATGAGTTATTTTATTTACAAAAATACTTGAAGAGCACATATTTTTATGTCATATTGGTCTTGTTAATTGCAATTTTTTAAAAATGAAATAAATAAAACAAAACTAATTACGGTAACATGGTCATATATAAAGTAATAAGATGCTATTAAACATTCAATAAAATGTTGTCAAATACCCTATTAATTAACTTCCATATAATCTATTAAATCACAGTCTTTCATTAGGTACTTCAAAAATTATAACTTATAAAAGTATTGATTAATATTTGGTATACATATAAGTAGTAGGTAGCAATTACTTTTATAATCTAGGTAACTTCAATAAATATGGTACGGTTGTAAATATTATATTATACTATAAAACATTGATATAAACTTATATCTATGTATAAAAAGTCTAATATTCTTATATACCCTAGTAAATCACAGCTTTTCGCACAAATATGTGTCTACAATTTAAATATAGATGTATGTTTATCATAATAAAGTGTAAAATTAAAAAGATAGAATGAAATCCCGGGATTCCAAGGAAAATTTGGTAGACCAGTCGCCCGAAGTGAGGTTAGCAGGTTAACCTCGCTTCGGGCGACTGTTCCACCAAATTTTTCTATGTAGCTCAGTTTCATTATTTTACTACATTGAGCAAATTTTCAATCATTTCTTAAAATATGAAGATAAATATTAACAAACAGATCTTAAATTCTTGAATCTTCAAAAATCAAATGACTGTTTCTTACACATTTTTATTATAAATCTTATGACGGGGTAGATGCCCGTCATAATATTTGTAAGAAATATACTAATATAAAATTACTAAAAGGCAATCAATTACTGGTCATTGTTTAATGACGTTTGTATAATATTAAATTTTTATAACAACTTTACCGGATCTTCACATGACCATAATAATTATATGTAGATACGCTGTAAAGTCAAAATATTTGGTTCAAAATAATAATTTAAACAACTGATTAAATGCACGTTAAATCCAGCAAAGTGGTTTTATTATTATTATGTGCTCTCATAAATAATAGGAAAATGACAAATAATATCTTTGTGATATTTTTAGCTAGCTATATATTACCTATATTACCTATGTAGTTAAAACATACGTCAGCGCATGTAATAATATTGGCTTTAAATTACTTCTCTTAACGCTAGATTGTAAGTCGTCATAACACATCCATGTGTCTTGGTCGAATATGTGGCATTTATAATGTCCTAGACCTGCGGCCGGTACATATTCAATAGCACCAACGACCACATAGGTATTGTTTTTAATATTGATAGATGTGGGTATGTTGTTAACAACTATATTTTCCGTCCCATTTAAATCAAACGATATAATGCTTTTTACATTGTAATTCGATAAAATGATACCCGAGCAGTCCAATTCACAATTATTAGAAGTGACATCTATACAAATTGAATCTTCTAGTGCCGATATTCCATATGTGTTAATTATATTAATATTAATGGGTAAGAATGGTATTATTCTTTCTACTTGAAATGCGCATTCGTTTTCGGTGCATATTTTTGTGAATTGAGCGCTGTAAAATACTTCCAATATCATTCCTTCGAACAAATTTGCGACGTTACATTCACAATCTATAGTTTCTACTAAATTACTAGAGGACAGTGTAAAGAACTTTTTAGAAAGTTTATGTCGTAATTAATATATTTCAGCTTTATCTATTTTTTGATCTACAATATATTTAATATAATTGCAAAGTATATTATCTCTGTGATCTATTTCTAGTTTAAAATTATCAAATGTATTATAACCATAAGCCATCATAAATGTAACAGAATCAAAGCCGCATGTATTAATTAAAGTCGATCCACTAACAACATTTCCATTTTTTATAAATTTTAATGTTTTATAAGTTGCTTCGGTCAGTGGCTCTTCAGCTTGTCCTTTCCAATTTTCTATAAAACTTGGTATATCATTAAATATTGATTCTTGGGCAAATAGTCCTTTTTGTTTTTCACTGGTTTTTTTTTGACGTTTCGTTTTTATTTTAACATATTGATCTTGAGAGATATCCTGATTATTTTTTAGTGTACTAGCAGCAATATTAAGCTCTCCTTTTAAATAATTAATGTGTATATTTAAAAAATCATCTATCCTATATTTTCTTTGCTTTGTTTTAAGCAATAAATGTTTCAATGTTTTAAAATAGTCCTCAGATGCGCTAGATGATGGGCTTCTGTTAAAGGAATTGTAAAATGGAATCATGATGTTTGACCACAATGGAAGTTTTCCCAATAAACGCTTTAATGTTGACGAAAAAGGTGGATAGTATAATTTGTTGAGACGTTCACATGGTTCCTCTTCTTTGTTTTTAATATGGGCAACGGTGTCATTAAACCACAACATAAAATTTGTTTCATTTGAAACGTTCTCATTATCAAATAGGAAACAAGATCTTTCTTTACCTACAAAGTCATCTCCAGGGCCAATGTTTGAACCTGTTTTGTGAATAGCTATACCTCGAAATATTCTCTTCAATATGCCATATGATTCAACACACGTTTTTGAATAAAACTTGGTCAAAATAACTGTCAACATATTGTTGACGATCTGTTTTAAGATTAATATATTTTCTGTCGTTTTCATACAGAGAATACATCGAACAAAGAAAAATTTTTGCTGTTCTGTTGTTTTATCAAAACAGGAAAGATTATAAAGAGACCTAACAAAATGACTAGTGTCTAGTCTCACAAATAATTTAGGCAAATTATTATTGTATCCCTCTAATGCTCTATATGAAGCCTCTAAATAGTCTTTTGTTGTATTGTACGATGTAAAACATTGAATCACAGCAGCAATTAAAGCTGACGAGTCGTCTGTAATTATTTCTGCTGGAGGAGGCATACCGTTGCGAGACCATTTAGTCAACCAATCCGCGATTCTATCTTTAGTATGAGAATCACTTAGCATTTGTGCAATAGGAACTGATTTTAAATTTCTATCGGCAGTTATTAATAAAACATATAAAAACAATCTTTTCGTAAATTTCGCACCGTTAGGTAATACTATAGGTTTAAAAATGGAGCCTGTGGCATCTAATGAAATAGTAGCTTGCCCAAACTCTTTAATATACTGTTTATAATATTTGGTTTGTATTTCTAGCCAGTAGTATACATGAAATGTTGGTTTTACTAAAATTTCCTGTATTATAGGAAAGTACATCGAAGTATTCGCCATAATTATCAGTGATAGTATTTGATTAGCATGATGCCATTGCTGACTCATTGTTTCATGGCGTATCTGGCGCAATGCTCCAACTGAGGGCAATAAAGGTGATTCTTTGTCTTCAAATGTCATTACACGACTCGCTAGTTCTTTATGAACTACTGTAGCCATTTTATTCTGTAAATTCTTTGATAATTTTCGTCTAGAATAAGGAGTGAGACGTATTTTCTTTGATGCCTTATGTTTGAAATCAGGTTGCAGTTGGTTTATTTCACATAAAAACTCAATAAAATGATCAGTCTCGTCCTTGTTTTGAACTTTTATTGTTGCTTTGCATTGTGTACAATACCCATAAAATGTAACATTATCACCGTGAACAGTACATCTTTTGAAAGCTATCGTACAAGGTAATTTGTAATACTGCCAAAGCTTCTGCCTTAAAAGACCGGACCACTTAAATTTAGGAATTGTTTTATATGTCTTAAATCTTGAACTTGGTTTCATTTTATCATTTCGTTCGTAAGTGCAAAGTACAGGTTGAATCTTTTTCCATTCATGAATATCTACCGGAAACTTAATAGTTGTTACATTGTTTGTCGTATTTTGACAAAGCGAACTTTCAACTGTTTCAACTGGTTGTAGAACAAGTGGAGACAGCGATGATAAGCTTCTTAAAGTGGTATCACTACTGTAATCTTTAATTCTTTCACTATTACAGCTTTCATTTTTATATGCCGGTATCTGAGTGCCTTTATTCAAAAACTTTCTTTTAAAACTGAGGTATAGTGCTTTTGGTGACATAACATAATTTACTTCCTTTGCTATTGCATCATACAATTTTGAGTTAAACTTCGTTTCGGTGATCAAATGTTTATATTTCACAAATAGTTGTTTTTGGGTCTCAATGTTCAATGCACTTTGTTTACCCATCATACAGAACCGGGCCAGGCCTGCTAAGCTGAAATAATATAATTTAATGTGAAAAGCTTATTTTCATATTAAAATTAAATAATTACTTTTATAACATTTCAATATAAAGAAAAAAGAGAACATTTAAATTAATCCCTCAAGTTTTTAACAATAAAAGAAATGTTTTATAAATGTATAGAGACCCGGCCAGGTCTAACACTATACTGAAAAATAGGGGGAAAATATGCAGAACAGTATTCTATTGTCTATTTACTTTTTATTTGCTTTGTTTTTTTTTCTTTTTATTAGTTTCTCAACAAAACGATATTAACACTTATGTGATTATAATTTAGTAAAACGTAGCCTATTAATAATAATGAGCGACCGTCATTTTAATGTTCGGTTGTAAATATAATTATTTGAATTTTCGGAAGTACAAGTTCGTGTTTTAGTTTAATAAATTAAGTTGTAAATAAATCCACGGGAATAGGGCCGTCAACTTCAATATTATAACAAAACTTAGAGTAATCCAATCGAACGATTAAACCATCACCTTATTTCTAAGCTCAGTGTTTAATGAGTGTTATATTTGGAATAACATAGAACATAACAAATGGAAAATACAGTAAAATAATAAATAGCACGTGTTAATAATTTTTCCATTCTAAATTTATGTTGAATTTCGTAACTAAACTTACGATAGTCCAACCATTAACACAAACATCCTAATCAAACTAAAATTCAAAATTATTCTCAAATTATATTAAATTTTCGATAATTATATTACAACAATTCTAAAATAAAAACAAAACTAATCTGTTTTCAAAATAAAATTTCAATCATGACTGAAGAAGTTCAAATAAATTACGTATTAACTAAAACTCGATTCTAATTGCTAGAAATAATTATCTATTGCGAATAGTCGAAATTCTTAATAAATAATTTCAAATTGCCATATGTAAATCATGAAAGAGAGAGAGAAAAAAAAGAGAAAATACAATAAAATAAACTTACCAAACCAGACACCTAGCTCCAACTACTGAACCACCCGCTACCACACACCCCCGAAAACTGTCCCGTCTTCCTCTCCCTTAGGTTTATAGAAACACGCACACAAACACAATTTTTTACTTGAGCTAACAAATCAATAAAAAAAGACATTTCTTTTAACTCTGCGCACACGCAAAATTTAAGTTTTATAATTTTCAACCCTTAGTTCATGCTCGAAGGATACAAATTCGCTAGTTCCTAGTTCGTCATTGTTTCTCACAAAAGTGTCGAAGTTTCCCTAAAATAGTAAGCTAATCTATATTCATACTTAACTTAGAACAAATAAGGTCCGTACTTAGAAAAATAATAATCAATGCTAAAGCGAGCTCAAGTTTTATTGCTTTATTGCTAAGGTTGTTGTTGCCAGTGACGCTTTTGGTACTTAAATCTACTCTTCCAAAGTAACTTCTTGTTTAAATGATAATTTGGATGTTGCCTTGAATATGGCGCTATTTTTCACAAATTCAGAAAATATACGCTACTGTTGCCCATAAAAACCATTCAAACTTAAGATATAAAATATTGTTGAAGTTGTACTGTTTTGAAAATTAAAAAAATGGTCAAACTTTTTTTTCAAAATTTATCAAAAATGTTAATGATGTTAGATTGCTGACATCAATTAAAACAACTATTAATAAAAACATACTTAATACATAGTTCTTATCAATTTTGTCAGTTTGCCCATACATTTTTTAGTAATATGGGAACATGTGACGTCACCTGTTCGTTCGATTTTCTATGGAGCGTTTTTGGACGATGCGCGGCAACACATCAAACATACCACTGTATCTGTGAAACTATTGATCTTAGACATACTATTTCTTTTGCAATATTTCTTTATGAGTTATAAACTTCTTATTTATGAAATAAAAAAAGTTAATAATAATATTATATATGTATATGTTTTAAATGGTTCTCTATTTTGTCTCATATTTTTTTTATCCAAAATCAAACGAGTTATAATGTTTTAAGACATAATCATCATGTGTCCGAATGATAAGTAGCCCTAACTTAATGTCTCATACATAATATCACTCGCCCGAAAACCAAAATCCCTAAATATAATATGACCTAATTTTTTTTGCTATAAATATCACAATCTATAATAATAGACATAAAATGCTTTTCTATAATATTTGTAAATCCTAACGTAATATCTCATTTTATAACGTGCCCTAAAATCGAAATTCCATAAATATAAGATAACCCAAAATTTTTTGCTAGAAATATTTTTTATTATTTTACCAAAATACATGCATACGTTTAAAAACAGTCACTTGAAGCAATGCGAGCAAACATGCAGCATGCAAGC
The DNA here is from genome assembly GCA_947347705.1 of Nymphula nitidulata. Classification (NCBI taxonomy): domain Eukaryota; kingdom Metazoa; phylum Arthropoda; class Insecta; order Lepidoptera; family Crambidae; genus Nymphula; species Nymphula nitidulata. The sequence goes on along the minus strand of OX374637.1, from coordinate 9,478,859 downwards.
AAGCATGCAGTATGGAAACAAGCATGCAGTATGGAAACGAGCATGCAGCATGCAGTATGGAAACAAGCATGCAGCATGCAAGCAAGCCTAAAGCATGCAAGCAAGCAGCATGTACGCAGCATGCAGCATGCATGGCTGTCACGGCTCCGGCACTTCGGGGCTCCGGCGGTCCCACGCGACCTTATCAGCGCAGGTGGTTTTGACGACCACCGAAGCTGCGGCCCTCAGCTCGCGGGCCGCCTCACCCCTCCGCGCCTACGCGGGCTTAAATTACACTCTAGGGGTAGGGCAGACAAGACTACGTGGTGTCTGTTTACAGCGATATATTTCTGTCACTGAATTTTAAAACGCAACGTCTGTTTAGATTCATAAGACAACATTTTTGTTTAAATTATTTCAAATGTGATTGAAACTGTCGCAGTGTGACTGGTATGACAGCCGGCGCACGCTATTTCGAACGGACCTTACGAGACGTCGTATTTTTTTCTTTTCATCATAATTTCAGCCCAGAGGGCCTAGACAGATGCTATTTGACAATTGCTATCGCTATCGCTAAATAGAAAATGTATGGGATTTGACATATTCGATTGAAAGTCAAGCGAGGGCTAATGTCAAATCCGCTTAGCGATAGCAATAGCGATTATATAAAAGCATCTTGACTAGGCCCTCAGAGACGCCCACAGTTTTTCACAGTCCATACAGATCGGTTCTGCGCTGTCCGCATCCATTGGCTTCCCGCGACCCTCACCAGATCGTCGGTCCACCTTGTGGGAGGCCTACTAACGCTGCGTCTCCCGGTTCGCGGCCGCCACTCGAGGACCTTTTTTTTCGTCTTAGGCCTGAAGATGACAAAGCAACTGCAATACCAAGTCATTTTCCTTATTATTGCAGGTGTCGCACCACCAGGTCTGACCAGGTGGACCATCAACTTGTTTGTCATTTAGATGTATAAAAAAAGAAGTAAGTATAACTTATCAATTATATAACTTATCTTAAGAGTTACCCCGTTAAGGTTAAAAAAATGTTTTTTTCCTTGTCTAAACCTCATAAAATCAATTTTATTATAATTATAATTGTTGATAGTAAAAAATAAGAATGTTGCTGAATTTCACAAATCTTAAAAGGTCTTTATAATTAAAAAAAACATACCCACCGAATTGGCAACCTCTTCGTTTTTGAAGTCGGTTACAAGTCCTCTAATTATAAATTGTATCATTCAATTAAAACATGTTTCCAAGATGGTAGGCCCATATGTAGGGCTGTCTGGGTAGGCCTTTCTTATTTCAGCCTTAAGACAGTTCGCTGTGTTTTGGATTGAAGGGAAAGATAGCCAATAAAGTAATTAGAGGGCATGTACGGCATTTCAACTTAGGCCTCAGGATAACAACCGAACTGCAATATCAGGTGATTTTTCCTTATTAAAGCAGCTGTTTATAGGTGGCGGAAACTGTTTACCACCAGCTGGGCCATTAACTTGTATATCATCTACTTGGATCATTAAAAAAAATGTCCTACAATTAGCACGTGCCTGATGGTCACTCCACTAGTACTATCTTAGATTTTAATTATCTCGTCGAATATAATCTTAGTAAATTCATGAGCCAAAATTTATCAAAGTACTACCGTATACGAGTCCACACATTGTCGTTTTGTGCAGATTGATGCAATAGCTAAAAAGATATAAACGATTGTAGGGGGCCGGGCTGAAATAATTTCTAGTGCTCATATTTTTGTATTTTAATAATGTAACTTAAAAATAAAGTTGTACATATATACTGCACCTCTGGGAGATCACACACACATACAATATGGGTTCTTAGGTATTGTATTTTTATTGTTATTAGCTATTTCAATAATTTCAGCCCGGCCCCACCTCACTTTGATATCTCCTAAGATATTGCATTTTAGTATGAAATAAAGGCTCGAATGTATGTATTTTATGTAGTACATTAGTTTTCTAACAATTAATTGTCACTAGTTGTTGTAGTAGTGGTGATGTAGAAGGGGCCGGGCTGAAAACGCCAGGCTGGCCCGGCCACCAGTGATGCTTCTAACTTATTTATATTAGCGTTACATTGAAAATAAAAGATGTACATATGGTTGGGCAAAAGAGTACATAGGATTGATGTAAATCTCGTTTTCCAAAGCCGCGGGGTTGGGCGGGCCAGACGAACATCTAAGACCATTGCATTAATTTAAAACAAAAAGTTTTCTACATATTATAATGGCTAGTTATGATATTTTATTTACGATATCTATTTATCAATAATGCTCAGCGTACTTAATTATTTCAATCAACTATTATTATACCTATTAAAATACAGGCTTCCTTATTTATTCATTGTTATTAACTTAAAAATATATTTCTATTGTCAGGTCATTATTATGGTCCATTGTTATGGAGAGAAATTAAAATAAACCTAAGTAAACACTTAGGTTTGTTTTTCTACATTTATTTAGTGTTAATAAAACAAATAAAAACATTTATAACCTTAATTTTTGATTTTGACATTATTATAAATGTTTGAAAAATTACTTAATAAGTAATTAAAAACAGAATAGAAAATAAAAATAGAATATTTCGACATTGTAGGGTGGACGTTAGCTCATGAACGCAAATACAGATGGACTAGAAGAATTTCACAGGGATATCTTTAAAGTGATGTAATAAGCTTTAAAATTGCTTGCGTCACACATCACTGGGTCTAGTAAAATACAATGAATAAATTCGAAAAGAAATTATCAACACCCGTGGTCCATAGCGTTACATGCTCGTCTTCACTCTTGGGGAACCTGGTTCAAATTTCAGAAATTACATTTTTATGTCAATTCATTTTAACACTAAAATTCACGAAGATTTTGTGTGAGGTCTATTTTCTTCAAAATTGTTATTTCGTATTCTATTCACATTTGTAGAGTAGAATGTTAGGTCTTTAAAATATTGTTAATGAGTAGTAGTTACAGGTATGATAGGAGGTGGTGAACTTTATAAATGTTTAGTAATTAGAATATAAAATTAGAAAAATTTCAGGTCCTGAGGCACTAGTCGAACCGGCGACCTTTCGCAATCCGGGCGACTGCTCTGCTGACCACTGAGCCACCCAGGACTTCGGATATCCCTGTGAAATTCTTCTAGTCCATCTGTATTTGCGTTCATGAGCTAACGTCCACCCTACAATGTCGAAATATTCTATTTTTATTTTCTATTCTGTTTTTAATTACTTATTAAGTAATTTTTCAAACATTTATAATAATGTCAAAATCAAAAATTAAGGTTATAAATGTTTTTATTTGTTTTATTAACACTAAATAAATGTAGAAAAACAAACCTAAGTGTTTACTTAGGTTTATTTTAATTTCTCTCCATAACAATGGACCATAATAATGACCTGACAATAGAAATATATTTTTAAGTTAATAACAATGAATAAATAAGGAAGCCTGTATTTTAATAGGTATAATAATAGTTGATTGAAATAATTAAGTACGCTGAGCATTATTGATAAATAGATATCGTAAATAAAATATCATAACTAGCCATTATAATATGTAGAAAACTTTTTGTTTTAAATTAATGCAATGGTCTTAGATGTTCGTCTGGCCCGCCCAACCCCGCGGCTTTGGAAAACGAGATTTACATCAATCCTATGTACTCTTTTGCCCAACCATATGTACATCTTTTATTTTCAATGTAACGCTAATATAAATAAGTTAGAAGCATCACTGGTGGCCGGGCCAGCCTGGCGTTTTCAGCCCGGCCCCTTCTACATCACCACTACTACAACAACTAGTGACAATTAATTGTTAGAAAACTAATGTACTACATAAAATACATACATTCGAGCCTTTATTTCATACTAAAATGCAATATCTTAGGAGATATCAAAGTGAGGTGGGGCCGGGCTGAAATTATTGAAATAGCTAATAACAATAAAAATACAATACCTAAGAACCCATATTGTATGTGTGTGTGATCTCCCAGAGGTGCAGTATATATGTACAACTTTATTTTTAAGTTACATTATTTAAATACAAAAATATGAGCACTAGAAATTATTTCAGCCCGGCCCCCTACAATCGTTTATATCTTTTTAGCTATTGCATCAATCTGCACAAAACGACAATGTGTGGACTCGTATACGGTAGTACTTTGATAAATTTTGGCTCATGAATTTACTAAGATTATATTCGACGAGATAATTAAAATCTAAGATAGTACTAGTGGAGTGACCATCAGGCACGTGCTAATTGTAGGACATTTTTTTTAATGATCCAAGTAGATGATATACAAGTTAATGGCCCAGCTGGTGGTAAACAGTTTCCGCCACCTATAAACAGCTGCTTTAATAAGGAAAAATTACCTGATATTGCAGTTCGGTTGTTATCCTGAGGCCTAAGTTGAAATGCCGTACATGCCCTCTAATTACTTTATTGGCTATCTTTCCCTTCAATCCAAAACACAGCGAACTGTCTTAAGGCTGAAATAAGAAAGGCCTACCCAGACAGCCCTACATATGGGCCTACCATCTTGGAAACATGTTTTAATTGAATGATACAATTTATAATTAGAGGACTTGTAACCGACTTCAAAAACGAAGAGGTTGCCAATTCGGTGGGTATGTTTTTTTTAATTATAAAGACCTTTTAAGATTTGTGAAATTCAGCAACATTCTTATTTTTTACTATCAACAATTATAATTATAATAAAATTGATTTTATGAGGTTTAGACAAGGAAAAAAACATTTTTTTAACCTTAACGGGGTAACTCTTAAGATAAGTTATATAATTGATAAGTTATACTTACTTCTTTTTTTATACATCTAAATGACAAACAAGTTGATGGTCCACCTGGTCAGACCTGGTGGTGCGACACCTGCAATAATAAGGAAAATGACTTGGTATTGCAGTTGCTTTGTCATCTTCAGGCCTAAGACGAAAAAAAAGGTCCTCGAGTGGCGGCCGCGAACCGGGAGACGCAGCGTTAGTAGGCCTCCCACAAGGTGGACCGACGATCTGGTGAGGGTCGCGGGAAGCCAATGGATGCGGACAGCGCAGAACCGATCTGTATGGACTGTGAAAAACTGTGGGCGTCTCTGAGGGCCTAGTCAAGATGCTTTTATATAATCGCTATTGCTATCGCTAAGCGGATTTGACATTAGCCCTCGCTTGACTTTCAATCGAATATGTCAAATCCCATACATTTTCTATTTAGCGATAGCGATAGCAATTGTCAAATAGCATCTGTCTAGGCCCTCTGGGCTGAAATTATGATGAAAAGAAAAAAATACGACGTCTCGTAAGGTCCGTTCGAAATAGCGTGCGCCGGCTGTCATACCAGTCACACTGCGACAGTTTCAATCACATTTGAAATAATTTAAACAAAAATGTTGTCTTATGAATCTAAACAGACGTTGCGTTTTAAAATTCAGTGACAGAAATATATCGCTGTAAACAGACACCACGTAGTCTTGTCTGCCCTACCCCTAGAGTGTAATTTAAGCCCGCGTAGGCGCGGAGGGGTGAGGCGGCCCGCGAGCTGAGGGCCGCAGCTTCGGTGGTCGTCAAAACCACCTGCGCTGATAAGGTCGCGTGGGACCGCCGGAGCCCCGAAGTGCCGGAGCCGTGACAGCCATGCATGCTGCATGCTGCGTACATGCTGCTTGCTTGCATGCTTTAGGCTTGCTTGCATGCTGCATGCTTGTTTCCATACTGCATGCTGCATGCTCGTTTCCATACTGCATGCTTGTTTCCATACTGCATGCTTGCTTGCATGCTGCATGTTTGCTCGCATTGCTTCAAGTGACTGTTTTTAAACGTATGCATGTATTTTGGTAAAATAATAAAAAATATTTCTAGCAAAAAATTTTGGGTTATCTTATATTTATGGAATTTCGATTTTAGGGCACGTTATAAAATGAGATATTACGTTAGGATTTACAAATATTATAGAAAAGCATTTTATGTCTATTATTATAGATTGTGATATTTATAGCAAAAAAAATTAGGTCATATTATATTTAGGGATTTTGGTTTTCGGGCGAGTGATATTATGTATGAGACATTAAGTTAGGGCTACTTATCATTCGGACACATGATGATTATGTCTTAAAACATTATAACTCGTTTGATTTTGGATAAAAAAAATATGAGACAAAATAGAGAACCATTTAAAACATATACATATATAATATTATTATTAACTTTTTTTATTTCATAAATAAGAAGTTTATAACTCATAAAGAAATATTGCAAAAGAAATAGTATGTCTAAGATCAATAGTTTCACAGATACAGTGGTATGTTTGATGTGTTGCCGCGCATCGTCCAAAAACGCTCCATAGAAAATCGAACGAACAGGTGACGTCACATGTTCCCATATTACTAAAAAATGTATGGGCAAACTGACAAAATTGATAAGAACTATGTATTAAGTATGTTTTTATTAATAGTTGTTTTAATTGATGTCAGCAATCTAACATCATTAACATTTTTGATAAATTTTGAAAAAAAAGTTTGACCATTTTTTTAATTTTCAAAACAGTACAACTTCAACAATATTTTATATCTTAAGTTTGAATGGTTTTTATGGGCAACAGTAGCGTATATTTTCTGAATTTGTGAAAAATAGCGCCATATTCAAGGCAACATCCAAATTATCATTTAAACAAGAAGTTACTTTGGAAGAGTAGATTTAAGTACCAAAAGCGTCACTGGCAACAACAACCTTAGCAATAAAGCAATAAAACTTGAGCTCGCTTTAGCATTGATTATTATTTTTCTAAGTACGGACCTTATTTGTTCTAAGTTAAGTATGAATATAGATTAGCTTACTATTTTAGGGAAACTTCGACACTTTTGTGAGAAACAATGACGAACTAGGAACTAGCGAATTTGTATCCTTCGAGCATGAACTAAGGGTTGAAAATTATAAAACTTAAATTTTGCGTGTGCGCAGAGTTAAAAGAAATGTCTTTTTTTATTGATTTGTTAGCTCAAGTAAAAAATTGTGTTTGTGTGCGTGTTTCTATAAACCTAAGGGAGAGGAAGACGGGACAGTTTTCGGGGGTGTGTGGTAGCGGGTGGTTCAGTAGTTGGAGCTAGGTGTCTGGTTTGGTAAGTTTATTTTATTGTATTTTCTCTTTTTTTTCTCTCTCTCTTTCATGATTTACATATGGCAATTTGAAATTATTTATTAAGAATTTCGACTATTCGCAATAGATAATTATTTCTAGCAATTAGAATCGAGTTTTAGTTAATACGTAATTTATTTGAACTTCTTCAGTCATGATTGAAATTTTATTTTGAAAACAGATTAGTTTTGTTTTTATTTTAGAATTGTTGTAATATAATTATCGAAAATTTAATATAATTTGAGAATAATTTTGAATTTTAGTTTGATTAGGATGTTTGTGTTAATGGTTGGACTATCGTAAGTTTAGTTACGAAATTCAACATAAATTTAGAATGGAAAAATTATTAACACGTGCTATTTATTATTTTACTGTATTTTCCATTTGTTATGTTCTATGTTATTCCAAATATAACACTCATTAAACACTGAGCTTAGAAATAAGGTGATGGTTTAATCGTTCGATTGGATTACTCTAAGTTTTGTTATAATATTGAAGTTGACGGCCCTATTCCCGTGGATTTATTTACAACTTAATTTATTAAACTAAAACACGAACTTGTACTTCCGAAAATTCAAATAATTATATTTACAACCGAACATTAAAATGACGGTCGCTCATTATTATTAATAGGCTACGTTTTACTAAATTATAATCACATAAGTGTTAATATCGTTTTGTTGAGAAACTAATAAAAAGAAAAAAAAACAAAGCAAATAAAAAGTAAATAGACAATAGAATACTGTTCTGCATATTTTCCCCCTATTTTTCAGTATAGTGTTAGACCTGGCCGGGTCTCTATACATTTATAAAACATTTCTTTTATTGTTAAAAACTTGAGGGATTAATTTAAATGTTCTCTTTTTTCTTTATATTGAAATGTTATAAAAGTAATTATTTAATTTTAATATGAAAATAAGCTTTTCACATTAAATTATATTATTTCAGCTTAGCAGGCCTGGCCCGGTTCTGTATGATGGGTAAACAAAGTGCATTGAACATTGAGACCCAAAAACAACTATTTGTGAAATATAAACATTTGATCACCGAAACGAAGTTTAACTCAAAATTGTATGATGCAATAGCAAAGGAAGTAAATTATGTTATGTCACCAAAAGCACTATACCTCAGTTTTAAAAGAAAGTTTTTGAATAAAGGCACTCAGATACCGGCATATAAAAATGAAAGCTGTAATAGTGAAAGAATTAAAGATTACAGTAGTGATACCACTTTAAGAAGCTTATCATCGCTGTCTCCACTTGTTCTACAACCAGTTGAAACAGTTGAAAGTTCGCTTTGTCAAAATACGACAAACAATGTAACAACTATTAAGTTTCCGGTAGATATTCATGAATGGAAAAAGATTCAACCTGTACTTTGCACTTACGAACGAAATGATAAAATGAAACCAAGTTCAAGATTTAAGACATATAAAACAATTCCTAAATTTAAGTGGTCCGGTCTTTTAAGGCAGAAGCTTTGGCAGTATTACAAATTACCTTGTACGATAGCTTTCAAAAGATGTACTGTTCACGGTGATAATGTTACATTTTATGGGTATTGTACACAATGCAAAGCAACAATAAAAGTTCAAAACAAGGACGAGACTGATCATTTTATTGAGTTTTTATGTGAAATAAACCAACTGCAACCTGATTTCAAACATAAGGCATCAAAGAAAATACGTCTCACTCCTTATTCTAGACGAAAATTATCAAAGAATTTACAGAATAAAATGGCTACAGTAGTTCATAAAGAACTAGCGAGTCGTGTAATGACATTTGAAGACAAAGAATCACCTTTATTGCCCTCAGTTGGAGCATTGCGCCAGATACGCCATGAAACAATGAGTCAGCAATGGCATCATGCTAATCAAATACTATCACTGATAATTATGGCGAATACTTCGATGTACTTTCCTATAATACAGGAAATTTTAGTAAAACCAACATTTCATGTATACTACTGGCTAGAAATACAAACCAAATATTATAAACAGTATATTAAAGAGTTTGGGCAAGCTACTATTTCATTAGATGCCACAGGCTCCATTTTTAAACCTATAGTATTACCTAACGGTGCGAAATTTACGAAAAGATTGTTTTTATATGTTTTATTAATAACTGCCGATAGAAATTTAAAATCAGTTCCTATTGCACAAATGCTAAGTGATTCTCATACTAAAGATAGAATCGCGGATTGGTTGACTAAATGGTCTCGCAACGGTATGCCTCCTCCAGCAGAAATAATTACAGACGACTCGTCAGCTTTAATTGCTGCTGTGATTCAATGTTTTACATCGTACAATACAACAAAAGACTATTTAGAGGCTTCATATAGAGCATTAGAGGGATACAATAATAATTTGCCTAAATTATTTGTGAGACTAGACACTAGTCATTTTGTTAGGTCTCTTTATAATCTTTCCTGTTTTGATAAAACAACAGAACAGCAAAAATTTTTCTTTGTTCGATGTATTCTCTGTATGAAAACGACAGAAAATATATTAATCTTAAAACAGATCGTCAACAATATGTTGACAGTTATTTTGACCAAGTTTTATTCAAAAACGTGTGTTGAATCATATGGCATATTGAAGAGAATATTTCGAGGTATAGCTATTCACAAAACAGGTTCAAACATTGGCCCTGGAGATGACTTTGTAGGTAAAGAAAGATCTTGTTTCCTATTTGATAATGAGAACGTTTCAAATGAAACAAATTTTATGTTGTGGTTTAATGACACCGTTGCCCATATTAAAAACAAAGAAGAGGAACCATGTGAACGTCTCAACAAATTATACTATCCACCTTTTTCGTCAACATTAAAGCGTTTATTGGGAAAACTTCCATTGTGGTCAAACATCATGATTCCATTTTACAATTCCTTTAACAGAAGCCCATCATCTAGCGCATCTGAGGACTATTTTAAAACATTGAAACATTTATTGCTTAAAACAAAGCAAAGAAAATATAGGATAGATGATTTTTTAAATATACACATTAATTATTTAAAAGGAGAGCTTAATATTGCTGCTAGTACACTAAAAAATAATCAGGATATCTCTCAAGATCAATATGTTAAAATAAAAACGAAACGTCAAAAAAAAACCAGTGAAAAACAAAAAGGACTATTTGCCCAAGAATCAATATTTAATGATATACCAAGTTTTATAGAAAATTGGAAAGGACAAGCTGAAGAGCCACTGACCGAAGCAACTTATAAAACATTAAAATTTATAAAAAATGGAAATGTTGTTAGTGGATCGACTTTAATTAATACATGCGGCTTTGATTCTGTTACATTTATGATGGCTTATGGTTATAATACATTTGATAATTTTAAACTAGAAATAGATCACAGAGATAATATACTTTGCAATTATATTAAATATATTGTAGATCAAAAAATAGATAAAGCTGAAATATATTAATTACGACATAAACTTTCTAAAAAGTTCTTTACACTGTCCTCTAGTAATTTAGTAGAAACTATAGATTGTGAATGTAACGTCGCAAATTTGTTCGAAGGAATGATATTGGAAGTATTTTACAGCGCTCAATTCACAAAAATATGCACCGAAAACGAATGCGCATTTCAAGTAGAAAGAATAATACCATTCTTACCCATTAATATTAATATAATTAACACATATGGAATATCGGCACTAGAAGATTCAATTTGTATAGATGTCACTTCTAATAATTGTGAATTGGACTGCTCGGGTATCATTTTATCGAATTACAATGTAAAAAGCATTATATCGTTTGATTTAAATGGGACGGAAAATATAGTTGTTAACAACATACCCACATCTATCAATATTAAAAACAATACCTATGTGGTCGTTGGTGCTATTGAATATGTACCGGCCGCAGGTCTAGGACATTATAAATGCCACATATTCGACCAAGACACATGGATGTGTTATGACGACTTACAATCTAGCGTTAAGAGAAGTAATTTAAAGCCAATATTATTACATGCGCTGACGTATGTTTTAACTACATAGGTAATATAGGTAATATATAGCTAGCTAAAAATATCACAAAGATATTATTTGTCATTTTCCTATTATTTATGAGAGCACATAATAATAATAAAACCACTTTGCTGGATTTAACGTGCATTTAATCAGTTGTTTAAATTATTATTTTGAACCAAATATTTTGACTTTACAGCGTATCTACATATAATTATTATGGTCATGTGAAGATCCGGTAAAGTTGTTATAAAAATTTAATATTATACAAACGTCATTAAACAATGACCAGTAATTGATTGCCTTTTAGTAATTTTATATTAGTATATTTCTTACAAATATTATGACGGGCATCTACCCCGTCATAAGATTTATAATAAAAATGTGTAAGAAACAGTCATTTGATTTTTGAAGATTCAAGAATTTAAGATCTGTTTGTTAATATTTATCTTCATATTTTAAGAAATGATTGAAAATTTGCTCAATGTAGTAAAATAATGAAACTGAGCTACATAGAAAAATTTGGTGGAACAGTCGCCCGAAGCGAGGTTAACCTGCTAACCTCACTTCGGGCGACTGGTCTACCAAATTTTCCTTGGAATCCCGGGATTTCATTCTATCTTTTTAATTTTACACTTTATTATGATAAACATACATCTATATTTAAATTGTAGACACATATTTGTGCGAAAAGCTGTGATTTACTAGGGTATATAAGAATATTAGACTTTTTATACATAGATATAAGTTTATATCAATGTTTTATAGTATAATATAATATTTACAACCGTACCATATTTATTGAAGTTACCTAGATTATAAAAGTAATTGCTACCTACTACTTATATGTATACCAAATATTAATCAATACTTTTATAAGTTATAATTTTTGAAGTACCTAATGAAAGACTGTGATTTAATAGATTATATGGAAGTTAATTAATAGGGTATTTGACAACATTTTATTGAATGTTTAATAGCATCTTATTACTTTATATATGACCATGTTACCGTAATTAGTTTTGTTTTATTTATTTCATTTTTAAAAAATTGCAATTAACAAGACCAATATGACATAAAAATATGTGCTCTTCAAGTATTTTTGTAAATAAAATAACTCATATTTTTGAATTTAAGTGAAAATCCTACTTTTTTACTTGTTGTCAATATCCCTATTACGTATTAATAATTTTAAAAACTAAGGTTGTTGATTTTTATAAATCTGGAAATGTTTTATTAATAAAAAAAACTCTAATTATTACTTGTTTCATTCGATAAAACACATGTCCTGAAATTGACACGTGACTGATGGTCACTCCACTAGTACTATCTTAGATTTTAATTATCTCGTCGAATATAATCTTAGTAAATTCATGAGCCAAAATTTATCAAAGTACTACCGTATACGAGTCCACACATTGTCGTTTTGTGCAGATTGATGCAATAGCTAAAAAGATATAAACGATTGTAGGGGGCCGGGCTGAAATAATTTCTAGTGCTCATATTTTTGTATTTAAATAATGTAACTTAAAAATAAAGTTGTAGATATATACTGCACCTCTGGGAGATCACACACACATACAATATGGGTTCTTAGGTATTGTATTTTTATTGTTATTAGCTATTTCAATAATTTCAGCCCGGCCCCACCTCACTTTGATATCTCCTAAGATATTGCATTTTAGTATGAAATAAAGGCTCGAATGTATGTATTTTATGTAGTACATTAGTTTTCTAACAATTAATTGTCACTAGTTGTTGTAGTAGTGGTGATGTAGAAGGGGCCGGGCTGAAAACGCCAGGCTGGCCCGGCCACCAGTGATGCTTCTAACTTATTTATATTAGCGTTACATTGAAAAATAAAAGATGTACATATGGTTGGGCAAAAGAGTACATAGGATTGATGTAAATCTCGTTTTCAAAAGCCGCGGGGTTGGGCGGGCCAGACGAACATCGATGATCGTTTTCGTTTCGTTTGGATTAAAATTTACACTAGGGGTACATTACCGGAGAAATATTCCGATGCCATAATCAATGACACGCTTTTTTTTTATACTACTAGATGACAAACTAGCTGACGAATTTAATTTTTACCAACTATTCAAACTTTTTTTTCTTTTTTTGAACTTTTCTTCTTGATTCGACTTTTTCACTTCATACTTTTGATTTCTTGATTTCAATATTTTTCCTTTGCTATAAACGTCGCGGGTGATAGCCTAGCTAGATGAAGCGAAGGCGTTCGATCAGAGGTACCCCAGTACAGTGTAAGTTTCAATCGAAACAAAACGAAAACGATCATCGTCGTGTTCACCTCTCAAATCCATAAGTTATAGTCAATCCTCGAAGCTCCGGCGCTCCTAGGTTTGACTAGTCAATCCTCAGGTCGGACTTGAAATCTTAGTCAAAGCCCAAACAAATGAAGTTTTTAGAAGGAGAAACTAATTTGGACAGGCAAACGTCAAAACTCAATTTAATGAAATCGGGGTTTGACTATTCAAACTTCAATTAGATATTAGAAAGTCTTAGTTTGTTAAATTAGGTGTACCTAATAAAACTATTTTTTATTATTTTAATGTTTATTGTTGTTATATTGTCATAGTTTTGAATCCCGAACATGTTGCCGAAAACCATTTTACCAACTAATAGATCCCATAGTTTTTTTTTCACTTTTACAATTTTCATCGAATAAACTGTAGACCAATGCACGTTTGCCAAAAAAGACAAAAAAAAATAACCACAAAATCTAACGCGATCGCATAACGCCTTAGATTTTTAACCTACCACGGCCGTGTCGGGCTTCCACGGACAGCTCTGTCTGATCTTGTATAGGTACCTACCTAATTTCGTGGTTGTTTTGTTTTTTGTCGACGTTAGACCGAGTCTGCCAGTCGCTTCTAGGATTGACTAGGCGAAGCCCGAAACAGATTATTTTACTTTCGACGTTTGACTGAAAAGTTAGGAACTTCTAGGTTTGACTAAAAATAGTTTAATCAAAGGCCGAAATTGGAATTTATTTCGGGGTTAGCCCGAAGACTTTGGTCAAACCTAGTATAAACCAGTCGTTCCGCGAAGAGACTGCATGTCGACTTTTGACTATGACACATATGTATATAAAAAGAGATTTCCAATAATTCACAACAGAAGCGCTGCTGCCGCGACCTTTCATGATCCGAGCAGTCGCCCGGATTGTGAAAGGGATCGAACATCCCCGCCTCAGGATGTGAAATTTTTCTAGTTTAGATATTTTTGGTCATAAAAGATAACAAAAATCCACTTACTGAGAACAAAACCATACTAAATATTCTGATCCCTTAACTTCCTACCACCTAATTTCGTCCCTTAACAACCTACTTGCGGTCTGTGTATGTTATCGCTTTTAATTTGGAATCTATTACGACAACGAAGGTTCTGATTAAATGAAATACTTATTTATACTCTAGTAACTCTAGTACCTACTTTATTTAAAAAACTAAAATAATAAAATTCACTTTGAAATTTAAATACTATTCGAATAAAACGAGATGTAGCACTAGAAACTTAAAATGTTGACTTCTTTTAATGATTTTTTATAAATTGAATAAATAAATGGTAAAATTACTCAAAGCAATTCGACATAAAATTTAAAAAAAATACAAAATTGCAATGCCTAAACATTATGTAATTTCATGCGGATTCACAGTCTTCTGTCTGTACTACACCTTCGGTTACATCGGGTTCCACGACATTGCGGCCCTTGTCTGGTTAGTCTCTTCGTACTACATCTCTTTCTACCATTGCCGTCTTATTATGTTTTTTGTGATAGTTGTAAGAATGTGTTTTTTTGACGATTTAAATGTGCTTCTTTTTGGCCTATTTAAATTAAATAAAAAAATATTTCTTTCTTTTTTTCTTTATAATAATTTCATCGTTTTTATTCATGAAAACACTAAAACAACAATAATAAATACACTCAAAAATATCACACAACCACCTACCTACGTTACCCTTCGTGCGGTCACGCAGACCGCTAGGGAAAATTTTTGTTTACCCAGCCAGGGCCGTCTTTAACCTATTGGAGGCCCTGGGCATATTAGGATAATGGGGCCCCTATGACTTTGACAGAACACTATTTTGTTAGCATAGACAAAGAAAGTAGATAAACAAGGTTAAATATTTATTTTTATTAACAATCAGATGAAACGAATATACCTATAAATGTAATATAGTCCACAAAAGTAACTCTTTTAGCATTTACAGGTTAGTTCTTCGATTTCTTCGAATTATATAAGTTTTTTGGTAAAAAATATTGGTTATCGTTTGGTGATCTGACAAGAACTATTAGGGACTTTGTATTTGATCTGAGGGGGGCCCCTATTGATCGCGGGGCCCTGGGCACTGGCCCAAAGTGCCCAGTGGGAAAGAGGGGTCTGTACCCAGCTCAGACGCGCGTACCTACTGGAACACCCGCCGAGTGCAAGCACGATACTGTCCGATGTGAAAAAAAGGTAAATAGACGTGCTCTGCCGGATGACACACACATAGAATAATTTTAACTCAAAAATACGTTGCGTCTCTGAGACCAGAGGTAGGTGGTTAAGGGTTAAACCTATTCAGAGGTCTATAAGGCTCATTCAGCCCAAAAATTGTGAAGCTAATGGCAGGTAGGTATATTCGGGCCACAGGAAGAGTAAAATATCTGTAGAGAGAGCAGTGCGTTTGAAAGTACGCCCATGGACTTAGTTTCAGTTTCTTGGTTGGTCCTCAGTCCTCATTGTTACTACAACCGCTGTCACCCTGAGGTCCCGGCGAGCTTGTCGCTCCGTAGGGGTAGGTATACCACGTTGAATTTAATAGGTAATCGTAGCTGCCTATGTTAGAAACAACAAAAGCATAGATAGCGTTTGTCAATAATAGTAATAAATTAGTTTTGGCTCTAATCTGGCGTATACAGCTGGCGCATGGTCGGCAAGCCGCCTGACCACTCGCCACGATATTTCAACCTGTCGTATTGAAAATTACTGCACTCGCCGTTCAGTTGGAATTGGAACTGAATGCACCGATATGATCCCACGTTCCCTGCCAATGTTAAGTAAATAGTTTACATTCGGGTCTATTTGCAGCTGCCCGTTCAAGTATCGTAGGTGTCAGGATCGTGACAATATAATTCATATCACAAAAGTTCGTATAGTACCAATTAAATGTATCCTTAACCCTAATAAGATAAATGTTCAGTTAAGCCGTGATTATCACTGAGATTATTGTAGTGTCTCTTATGTAGGTAATATGCTCTGGTAAAATTTAATTTTGGATCTAGAAAATAATTATTACGTAATACTTACATATACCTACTAACCTTGGTAAGTCAGTCTATAATATTAAAATTCCTAATCATCTGTTACTAAGTGTGAAAGTTCTAAAAATAAATTGATCACGTGCAGCTTTATGACTTGCCATTGAAGAGACGAGTATCATCATCATCACATCAGCTTATACAGGATGGTGACGTCAATACGACAATAAATTAAAACATGGGCTATATTAGTTCATAGAGATGGTTTGCCACTTTCAAAAACATCTTATTCATTTGATAATTTCATGACATTTGAATGAAATAATATACCTGACATTGGCGTTGGCGGCATTATTTCATAGAAATGTCATGAAATTATCAAATGAATAATATATTCTTGAAAGTGGCTAATCATTTCTATAAACTAATATAGCCCATGCTTTAATTTATTCTCGTATTGACGGCACCACTCTGTATATGCTGAAAAAGAACACAACCCTACGAGGTATGTTATTTGGCTGCGTTCTTCTGTATAGTCTAGTGCTACATCAGGACGCTCTAAATTGAAGCAGAAAATAACATTAGGTATGCTCTACCTTTTTTTAACAGGAGAAATTCATTGACGTACCTACCCATCTCTGGCGAGGCAGTGGGCGTGTGCAGGGCTCGCCCAGCGTCTAACTAAATCGACCCTTCGAGTACCCGCTAAAACTCCTGGATAGCTCCCATGCCCTTCGTGGAGGTGGTCTGGGATCTACAGAGCAAATTTACCAGACCATCCCCAGTGGAATGGTCTACCAAAGCGCAAATAAAGGACGGCCTCCCACTAGATGGACAGACCACGTGGGGAGCCGTTGAGTGCAAACTGCGCAAAACCGATCCGTTTGGAAATCGATGGGGAGGCCTTTTTTCAGTACACAGGGTGGTGCTGTCAATGCGACAATAAATTTAAACATGGGCTATATTAGTTCATAGAAATGGTTTGCTAATTAAATTAAAATAATACAGCCAATGTTATACTGTTTCATACAAATGTCATGAAATTATCAAATGACTAACATGGTTTTGAAAGTGCCAAACCATTTCTATGAACTAATATAGAGCATGTTTGGATTTATTGTCGCATTGACGGCACCACCCTGTATATAGGCTGATATGATGATGATGATGATGATGAGATTCAATTCAATTTATCATTTCTTGCATTCATGTGTATGCCTACATAGGTCTTAAATCTATACTAGATGCCAATTACAACATAAATCCTGTCAAGGTAAAGCATTTTCGCAGGAAATATAAATATTTTCATCATTAATAGATACTTATTTAAGTCAAATTATGTATGTTAAACAAAAACAGAAATTTAAATAGATTAAGAATAAAATAATCACAATCATTTAAAAAAATAATGATACCTTTAATGGCAAGTCATAAAAATACACGCGATGAATTTATTTTTAGAACCTTCACATAACTGATGATTAGGGATTTTAATATTAAAGAATGACTTACCAAGGTTCATAAATGTATAACGCAACTATTTTCTAGATCCAAATTGAATTATACCAGAGCATATTACATGAAACTACAATAACCTCAGTCATATCATAATCACGGTTTAACTCAACATTTATCATAATAGGGCTATGGATACATTTAATTGGTATTATACGAACTTTTATTGTCACGATCCTGACACCTACGTATTAGACACAACAATAATTCAATAATTTTTAATAGGTTTCTGTGTAATAGTAAGGATGATTGATATAAGTATTGGTCCATGGTAAAAGTGATGTTTTGAGCAAAGAATTTCATTGATGTAGAGCAGCGTGCCATTGAGGTATATCGACCCATAAACCTGACGAACATTCGAAGAAGTGATTGAAGAAAAGAACGACAACGAGGTACTGATAATACACAAACTTGGTCTTATATACTGCAATGCTCTATCACTTTATAAGAAGTTAATAACTAAATGTACACGGCATATGAAGGAACAACCAGACATATTTTATTAAACAACAATCTATAGGGTTTTACAATAATGCTTTCAGGGACATTGGATTCTTATATAGGCATTTAAAATTCCTATGTAATTCCTATCTTTTTTAGTACGCAGAATTTTTTCTGCGTACTATAAACGATAGGAATTACAATTGAAGTAGGTACCTAGGCTACTATGTATGACAAACTATTTACCTAAGTACCTACATGTATCAATAATGATAAAATTCAAATTACAGCTTTTGGCAATCTAGTTTAACTACCAAAGCAAAAGGCATAAACTCAATGTTAGTTTTCTATGAGCAGACATTAAAAGAAAGTGAGTTGCGCGGGCGCTGGTGTTGGCACGCGCTCCGGCCTGAATGTGGTTGGAAGCTCCGGCGCTGCGGGAGCTTCGCGGTGCGCCAGTACCCCTCCGACCAGCGATGCTGCGCTGTCTCCGGGAATAGTGTACGCCCGCTGCAGTGTTGCGACTACACACGATACAGCTGAAACGCAACGCCATTAAATTGCGGTTTACTTGCGAGCGACCGTAAAATTATTTGCTCATTCCACCGGGACGCTCATTAAATTTATTATTCCATAACGCTGAGGTAAAGCCGCAATTTAATGACATTAACTCGAATTGCATTCCTGAGGGAGTGCGAGTCGTGTTGATGCGGTGAATTTTTCGGTTCAGTGTAGATGTGTATCGAATCCGTAGATCGGTCGACCGGGTGCGCGAGTGTGTGTGCAAATGACTGATAGCCCGGCTTAGCGGGTTGGACTTCAACAAAATGTGGACGAAGAGAATAGGGTTATGGAGGTTTATGTTGTGCATATTATTCGCCGTGTCGGCACTCGCGATCGCAGCGAGAGGTGAGTTCCGCCCGCGCCGGGTGAGAGACACGGCCGATCCGTACGCTCGAGCTTTGCGTCACCATATCGCAGCTATTTTCAGCGTAACTTGCGCAGAAATTATGTAAAAAGCTCACGTATGTTCTCTATTTTTGACAATAACCTTAGGCAATGTTTTTGTATGACTAGATGATCTAGTAACCCACATGTTGTTAGAATGTATGTGAGTATTATACTCTGTGTCTAGAGAGGTGAACACTTTCATCGGTATATGATTTTAACGAGTGAACAGCGTCATATGAGCGCTCTTTCAAAGCTAAGATACGCAAATAGAAATACAGGGATTTGTCGTTGTGCCGTCGCCATCTTGTGAAAAACGATAGGATCATGACGACATTATAAAAATGTGACATGAATGTAGGTTACGATGTTTAGGATTTAAAAGCACATATTAGCAAGTATTGAATTCGCTACTTACTAGACTACTTACTAGCATTGCGAAGTAGAAAATGTTGTCAAAAAAAAAGATTATTCTTATTCTTAGTTTATTATTTTAGTTAATTCCTATTTAATAATGCAGTAATAGTTCGTTGTTTTTTACAAAAAACACATGGTATTAATTACCCCCATAAAACTAAGAAATTTGTTACTACGCTACTACCTACCTAACAAGGCAGTAGGTACATCAAGCGTAGTAGTAATAAGAGTCATTCTCCCACTGTCATGTTAGCTTGATGTGCGATCTTCTGTACATGTTAACAAAGAAATATAATTAAGTATAGTTAGATATTTAATGTACTCACTCTTTCTCTAAAAAAATTCGTATCTAGTCAATGTCTGTTCACCTTGTGACAGTTAAATCTACGTAAATAATCACCTTGATGTAAAGCGGTATGCACCAAGGCCAAGATTTTAGGTCACTATAGTTATGATTTGCTGAAAATATTTTACATTATTATTATCTACAGCGGAAGTCAAAATGTTAATAAGTGGCCATGGGGTAAGAGTTAGTGTGGTAATTGGCAAATTTATTAGTTCAACCTATTCATCCGTCTGATATTTTTACTTGTTTTGCAAAAAAGGAACATTACATTTTATATTATCGTTACATATTATACTTATCATTACAACATTTATCCAGAGAAAAAATTATGAAGTTTTTGGTAAAAGTTGTTCTCTGCATAAATGTTAACTGAGAGTTGAATAAGTAATTTAAAATTATCTGGGATTTGTGGATTATATGTTCCATGGTAATTAAAATATATCTAGACTAGAAAAATTTTACTTACTGAGGCGGGAATCGAACCCGCGACCTTTCGCAATCCGGGCGACTGCTCTAACCAACTGAGCCACCCAGGACTTGGGATATCCCTGTGAAATTCTTCTAGTCTATCTGTATTTGCGTTATGAGCCAACGTCCACCCTACAATGTCGAAATGTTCTATTTCAACATGCGAAACGAGTATTTTTACAAATACCTACGATTCGGTTAAGTTGGGGCGGTTGGGTTGGGGTTGAAATAGAACATTTCGACATTGTAGGGTGGACGTTAGCTCATACCGCAAATACAGATACACTAGAAGAATTTCACAGGGATAACCCAAGTCCTGGGTGACTCAGTTGGCTAGAGCAGTCGCCCGGATTGCGAAAGGTCGCGGGTTCGATTCCCGCCACAGGACGTGAAATTTTTCTAGTTTAGATATATTTTAATTAGGTACCTACTAAGTAATTTGTCAAACATTTATAATAATGTTAAATCAAAAATTAAGAATATATGTTTAATGGATGTGATGTGCTATATCTGATAAAGCTCACGTCCACAGGGGGCTTGGCTTGCAGGTGAAGCCTGCAGTTTATCATAGAGTATTACTACACGTGGACTACTCTTTTATATGGACTCCATATTTTTTGGTTATTCAAAGATTATGATTCTCAATGGCAATAATTATTAAGAGCGTTTACGCAGTTGAATTTAAAATAAGAGCCAATAGGGATTATGCATGAAAAAAATATGCGGTTTAGTACTTTTATATTATATTGCTAATAGTGAAATAAGAAATGATTTCAGCCAAATAATACCCGGGATTTGCAAAATATATGCTGTGTAATATGACGTCAAATTTTATATCGGATCTCCTTGTCAATATTAATATTTTTCTTAAATACATTCTGTTTTATAACATGTTAATGTGTATAATTAATTTTAAAAGCTAAAAATGCAAATTCCCCATTATAACCATATCTAATACGTAAGGGGAACACTCGGAAACGAATGCAGGTAGCAGTGCTGGTAATCATATACCTACACGACCTGTTAAAAAAATTGAAATCTCAAAGAAGTGTAGGTATTAAAATTTATTTTATTCGGATAGCCTTTAGCAATATTCAACAACATAAATATCTATCGTAAATCATCATAATCATTCAGCCTACATACGTCCCACTGCTGGGCACAGGCCTTTCTACGTGGGAGAAACACTTGAGGAGATTGGGCCGTAACACCACCACGCTGACCCAAAGCGGGTGGGTTTAAAGCGGTTGCAGGAACAACCGGGACCAACGGCTTAACGTGCCTTCCGAAGCACGGAGGAGCTCAAGATTATAAATTTGATTGACCCATCCAAGGACCAACCATGGCGAAAGCTGCTTTGTTTTCGTGATCGAAACCAGAGCGCTCAAATCACTACGCCACCGAGCTCCTCATCGTAAATACTAAATGCCAACATTTTTTTTTTATACAACTAGATGACAAACAAGCTGACGGCCCACCTGGTGGTAAGCGGTTACCGCCGCCTATAGACACCTGCAATAACAAGGAAAAGCACTTGATATTGCAGGTGCGTTGTCATCCTGAGGCCTAAGATGAAATGCCGTCCATGCCCAGTAATTACACTGGCTACCTTTCCCTTCAATCCGAAACACAGCGAACTGTTTCACGGCTGAAATAAGAAAGGCGGTGGTACCTACCCAGGCGACCCTACATATGGGTCTACCACCTAGTACAGCTATTACAAAGCTATTACAAATTTTAATATCCCTACCTACTTCATTCATACACATTGTGGCTCTAATAAAGCTCTTTTGGTGCTAAGGATACTAGATAATATTTAGAATGAATTTTTTTCCTGATTTTTTTTTTTTCACCATATGTATAGTTGATGCTAATAATACCGTGATGCAGACTTATTAACGGATTAAAGGAACTCTCTTAAATCAGTCTGCTGCGAGACAGAATGATTTCAAATAGTTCGCGCAGACAGTTCTAATATCATTTATCTAAAATTGATAGAAATATATTCCACCCTATCCTATTTAAATTTTCACTCTTAAAATTTAGATATAGTCTTCTCATTATAAAACATAATTGTTTCGTCAGTTATAAACTACTTAGTTCTGGAAATATCAATAATACAGTCTCGTCACCAGTAACAATGCGTTTCATGAATGTTAGGTCAGAATTGACTCGTTCTAGCATGTCCTCAGCGACTCTCATGGGATTGAGTTTTTGGAGACAATTCCGGTCTTTTGTGACTAGCCGAGCGGCAATATGTTTCATACCCAAGTGATTATTTAAAATGGTACGGATCGACTCGTGAGATACAGAAAGTTCGCCGGCTATCTCTCTCAAAGTTGAATGATTTGATTGATTTTCAGTCAGTATTTCCCTGACTTTTGCGATATTGTTATACAGTTGCAGATGTTGATGGCCTACCAAAGCGAGGCAAATCTTCCATCACAACTCGACTGCTTTTGAACGCTTTGTACCACTCATGAGCACGTGTTTTTGATAAAGACGATTCACCGTAAGCCTTCTGTAACATTTTCAGTGACTCCGAACACGAAATTCCATTTCGATGCAATATTTAAACTCTTTGTTCGATGTTTTTGTCCATTATGAAATTCGCAATACACATTAGTTATGATATATCTAAAAACAGCACTGTATTTAAAAATAACAGATGTAACTCAAACTCCGCGCCAAAACGGAAAACAGTTGTGCAAATCAGCAAAAAAAAACCAAAAAATTTAATTTGCAACCATAAACAAATCATCCATTCCCGATACTTTTTTGACTGAATGTATATAGTCTATTTTTTTGTGAAATACAATAAGTACTTATACAGGTGTTAGGGGAACGCTCACAAACACGCTGGCAGACGGCAGTTAGGAAATAAATTTGAAATGGCGAAAAAAAAACAGCTGTTCCATACAAACAGGCCGTGAAAATATTACAATTTCTATGAAACAGCTGATTTTTTTTCGCGTTTTCAAATTTATTTTCTAACAGATCGTATTTTAGGTGAACAGCACTGTTACCTGCCTTCGTTTACGACATCGTCCCCCTAACAGCCCTAATATGAAATTATGAATAGATAAATAGATATTTTAACTAATGAATAAATAGATTAGTTTTTTTAGTCAAAAAACTTTATTTATACAAGTACTGTTTATTCTATAGTATAGCAAGTGTCTGTGTATAGCAAGAAAACTTTTTGTGGCTCATTAAAAACATTCAAAAATTGTAAATTGTAATTATTGACTCTTTCGACTCAAAAGGTTGCCGACCCCTGACCTAGACATATTTTTTTAAAATACTGACGGTCCGCCACCTTTAACCGACTTAAAAAATGAGGTTATCAAATCGACCCGTATGGGCGTTTGTGCTACATGTCACTGTGCTATGCATGTTGTTTCAATGTTTGCATGCAATTAAACTCTAGCTAAAAGGAAATAAAAACATGAAGAAATAAAAAGTACTTAAAAAAAATTAACCGACTTCAAAACACCATAGTCAAATTGAAGTGTCTACTTCTTTATCTCCTAAAAAAGGTATTTTTACGAGTTGGCGCTAAACTGTTGGCAGAAATATTAGAAAGTGAAGCACCGACTTCAAAAAATACCTTTTTATGAGATATACTAAGTACACCTACTTCAATTTGATTATTTTTTTCTTTTTAGTGTTTTACGTCGATTTAATATTCTATTATTTTTGGAAAGAATCCGCTTACATACCTACCTGCCGCTAGCTGAGCGAAGCTTAAAAGTAACTTTACTGAGTTTTGTGGGGTTATGCTGCATGGGCACTGCAGATGCGATTTCATCAGCCTGCCCCCAACGCGTTCCCCGCCCCGTAAAAATCAAGACGAATAATTTATGTTTAAATCTTATGGGGTAATTTCTTCTGTTCCCAACCCAACACTACATTAAAAGTTCTGACAACCTTACTCATCAGAGGACACTATAATGGATATGATGGATTTATGTACGCAGTTACGTACAAAATTCGAGTGGAACAAACAACTGTACGATATATCTTGTATAAAAAAGAGATTGAATATTTGTTGTTATGATTATGAGCGTTTAGTGTTCGCCAAAGGGAGAACCTTTGATTGAACAGGCAACACATATGTCAATTTTTTTTTGTTAAAACTATTATGCAATAACTATGTAAGTAGGTACACTCGTTCATATTTTTCTTAAGATAAGGACTTTGAACTTTTTAAGAAATCAATAATATAGGTCCTCTAATGACGTTTCCATTTCCAATGTTTAGGAAATAGAGTCAAAACGTGATAGTCCTAAGGCAAACCGTAATACATAAGGCACACTAAAAACCAGAACTGTGGCTACTTACGTTAACGATATTAATAAACTAATTTTGGCATTTGAAAATCTCTCTTTGGATTTAAATAATGCGTGTGCATGTAGTACGATACTTAGACCATAAGATACATATTGTCACAGTAAAGCAAAATTCCACAATACTACATGGATTTTGATAAAATTTCTATAGGACCAATCTGAAAGTATACTCATTCAATAAAAATCAATTTTCTAAATCGGTTGATAGACGACGAAGTTCTAAGGTAACAAGCATATAGCCGAATTGATAACCTCCTCCTTTTTTGAAGTCGGTTAAATATAACCATAAAAGCATCAATTATGTTTGCGAATTCAAGTAGGTATAAATATTTTCTGACCATAATAATTTTCCTGAATTGGCAAGAAAATCCTGATAACGTTAATTCCTGTTTTTTAATAGTCACGGTTAATAAACTAATACGAGGAATTTATTTTGCGGTATTACTTCAACACATATTAATGGAGATTCCGATTATAATGATGTTTTAAAAATGAGAGAGAGATTATAAATACAATTAAAGGTTGCTACGGGTTACGAGTTAGGATCTGCTACGATCCGTAGCAAAGTCATAGCATACAAAAATATTAATAATTTGTAAAATAACGATAAAAAGTATAATATAAATAAGTAGGTAAAAGCAAAGAATATAATATATACTGATTATTAGTATCTTTCTCTCCCACACTTCTAGATTCGTAATGATTTAATAATATTTATATATGCTACGTGCTACGGTTTTACTACGTGCTACGAGTCGTAGTAATCCTGCATTAAGGCCAATAGAGAAGAGAGTTAATGTATAGCTTAAATTAATATTAGTTTTAATTAAATCTTTCTGTACTTCAGACTACTTGTGAAGAAAATGTATTTTTAACTATTTAACAAAACAACAAATAAAATAAAAACAACAACTCAAATGCATCGACGAAATGTTAAGCATACGAGGTCGTTAGAAATTAAACATTAGAAGATTAAATTGACACTGACAGAGTAATGGAGATCTTTTCAGCTTTGTAATTATTAAAGTACCGCTAACCGGAATATTCGCAACAAGTGAAAAATATTGTTTTCAACATTGAATAATTAATGTCCTTCAACAGCGTAATATTAATAATAAGTACCTTCCTTAAGCGAAAATGACTTCTTCCTCCCATTTATTATTAATCTTCAGAAATCTATATATGTAGATAAAATTTTATCGTCGAAATGTATGTACGCGCATAACTTTCTAAGCAAATTGGATAATTCTTTTTTGTACTGTTTTTTATTGTCAGGACAAGGTTTGTATAAAATAAAACTTTTAAAAATGTACGAATAAGTTTTAAAAATACCTTATTTTGAAAAGGAAAAGCGGTTCAGAAGACAGTAGGAGAGATATTTAAAATATTTGAAAAAACACTGGAATATTTATTATAATGCTAATGGAGACCTCAAAAAGTTAAATTGGTCTCATTTTTTAACCGACTCCAAAAAAAGAAGGAGGTTATCAATTCGTCTGTATGTTTTTATTATTATTATTTTTTATGTTTGTTACCTCAGAACTTGTGACTGGGTGAAGTCTTTTTTTGTTCGAATCGGAATAATTCCCACTTTTAACTAGGCACACTGCACGTGTGAAGCCGGGTCGGGCAACTAGTATTAGATAAAGTAATAATAGCTGCCCTGTCAATTTACACCTGAAATCTTTCTAGCTATAAATAGGTTACCGCAAAATTATGAGTACGGAAATGAGCTAGTAGTGTATGACGTTAATCTCCTCGTAATAGATTAGCATAAAGGTTTATAGATTAGCCTAACTAATATTATAAATGCGAAAGTGAGTTTGTTTTTTTATAATGCTTTTACGCCTAAACCACTTAATTGATTTAGATTAAAGGAGATAACAATAATAAATAATAAAATCGTTTATTCACTCTTCAGAAATTTGCTTAAAATAAACTCTGTACCTACTTAAAGACTAGATTAACTTTACTGATAAGCTTGTGAGAGTCTGATGCCTGAAATAGGTTTCAAAACGATCATCAGGTCATCGGCCCCCCCTCGCAGACGATGAATTTATATTATTAATACATATCCGTATGAGTGTGTGTGTGTGTGTTTGTGTGGAGAATAGTAACTTTATAAAATTATTTTGCTGAAAAACATCACAGAGGTCGTCATTTTTATGAAAACAAAATTTCAATGCCATAGTACAATTTTGTTTTTTACGACTTTACGTTGAATACTGCCGTTTTATTTCTTCATAGCCAAGGTCAAACAATTTTGAAAAACAACAAAAACACTTTGAGTGCACCCAAAACATTTATGGTTGAAAATACGAAATGACAATTTTAATAAATGTCAATATTAAATTAAATCCAACTTTTTAACTGCGTTATTGTGGCTATGAACTATGCCCTTTTGGTCACTTTAATGACCTCTGTGTTTTGCCATTTTATACAATAGTTATTTTAATGGAAACTATGTTATTCAATACATTATTGTCTACAAACTGGAATGGTGTTCTTGAGCTGGCCGAAAACTTTACCAGATGGTAAAGTTTTAGGTCAGCCTTAAAGGAGATCCTTTGGTATAGAGATAGTTTGGGAACTTAGGACAAAGGATACTTTTTAGAGCGATAACCGACATCCACGCAGGCGGAGAAGCTAGTACCTACACAAAGCTAAAAGTCACGATGATAATAATAATAACAACAATTATTATATTCATACACTCACACCTATTATGTAGCCCAAAATAAGCATCATTAAGAGCTTGTGTTATAGATACAAATGTGTGTAATAATACTAATAGTTAAGGGACATCATGACATACACAATCGTGAGGTCGAATATCATTCATCATAGGGGCACTGGAAATTTAAAAATATTATGGTTTATGCAAGATGATCAACCGCCAAGGGCGGGAACTGAACGGGCGCATCTAACGGAGAAAAAAAAATTTTTAAATATATGTATATAAATATTAGAAATATACCAAATAAACATATAAACATCCATGACTCGTAAACAAATGCTCGTACTCAACATACAAACATATTTGCTCCTACTGGGATTTGAACCCGGGACCTCTTGATCGAGTAGCCTGTATAGTAAGGGGTACAGACCACTCGGCCAGCCGGTCGTCGAATGATGATTGTTATCCAAAATGTTTGAAAGATAAATGAACTAAACAATAGACCTGGAAAATGTCAGTGTCGGTTGACAAATTCCAGGTCTATTGAATATTAAAAAAAACAAAATTGATACAGAGCGTAGGTTATAAAAGCAAAACGGTTTTTCAAAAATACTTAGTGAGCATAATAAACAGTACTTAAAGGGTTAAGCAAATTTGTTTTTTCCTTTAACTTTTTTTCTCCAGTATACAGGTTGGTGCCGTCAATGCGACAATAAATTTAAACATGGGCTATATTAGTCCATAGAATTGGTTTGCCACTTTCAAAAATATCATATTCATTTAAATAGTGTAACGTTGGCAGCATTATTTCATACAAATGTCATGAAATTATCAAATAAATACGATATTTTTGAAAGTGGCAAACCATTTCTATGGACTAATATAGGCCATGTTTAAATTTATTGTTGCATTGACGGCACTACCCTGTATAAACAAGTAGTAATAAAAACTGTTTGACATCGCAAGAAACTTTTACAATAATACAAAATATTATTTAAAGCTATAAGCTTTAAAGTTACACATGTTAACTTATTGTTGTATTTGGAAGATGGGTTTATCATACTTGCAAGTGCTGAGTCGATTTTTTTTATCACCAGTGTAGATTATATTGGCGTTGATATTTGTCTTAGACAAAATTATATACTTAATTATTGATTTTAACATTATTATAAATGTTTGAAAAAACAAAAACTAAAACAAAATTACAAAATTATATATTTATTTATTTTTATATTTTTTTTTGTTTTAATTACAAAATTTTATATTTATAATTTCCGTTTAAACAAAAACATTATGTCACTACTGTGGTTATGTCGAGACCAGCACACCATCTGTCTTAGTTTTCGTTTCATTAAATTTAATCAAATCAATTACTATCATATCAAAATCATGAAATATTTTACATTGTCAAGTCCTAGATTCAGAATGATTTTCACAAATATTTATATTCTTTTCAACTGTCACTAACGAATGTATTTACGTAGAAACAAAGTCATAATTTAATTGTCAAATAACTATCAGGTATTTCTCCACGCAGTGTCCTCCGCGTAATTGTTGACTTAAATACGAAGACTTTTAGTTGTGACTTAAATGCGTTATGATTTACACGCTTAATTTTATTAGGCAGCAGACTGAATTACTTCAATATAATATAAATTAAAAGGTAATAGCAGAGAATATAATATACACTGTCAATAGTATTTTCCTCTTCCACACTTCTATAATAATTATAATAATATTTTCATATGCTACGTGCTACGATTTTACTACGTGCTACGGCTCGTAGTAATGCTGCAGGCCTTTATAGAAGTGAGCTAATGTTAGCTGATTGCAGCAGCAGACTGAATCATCTCACCGACTGATAAAGCTAATCGTCTAGTCTTTTATCGTTTAACTAATAATTTACTATTTTAACTTTGTGTTCCCATCTCACATTATAAGCCTATAAATATATTTATGTTACATAGCATTCTGTAAATAATCGCCTGTAACTGTAAAGGCACC
This sequence comes from Nymphula nitidulata, assembly GCA_947347705.1. Lineage (NCBI taxonomy): Eukaryota > Metazoa > Arthropoda > Insecta > Lepidoptera > Crambidae > Nymphula > Nymphula nitidulata. Next base: position 9,449,310 of record OX374637.1, on the reverse strand, counting down.
GACAGCTTACTCTTAAAATGTTAAATAATTTAATGGTGTACGATGCTAGTGATATATTTAATAAATAATTTTCTTTCCGAATTGTATGTGAAGTTTAGGTATTTACTGTTATTTTATGAAGTCAAAAAACTTAAAAAGAATAAAAATGGTGATAGCGTACGATCGGCTGTGTAGAACTCTTTAAGGAAGGCACATAGGCCAAATTTTAATATTGCACGATTATATTAGTTGAGTCGTAATTCTTATTAATTATAGTTGTTGTTTGTTTGTTGTAGCCGACGATGACGTACCTTCAGAGTCTCAATGCCGTCCATATATTGAAAAAGCTCTAAAAGAGCTTGAATCAGGAGACGTGGAACCAGGTAAATACTAATAGTTAAGGGACATGACATACACAAACGTGAGGTCGAATATCATTCATTATAGTGGCACTGGAAATTTAAAAATATTATGGTTTATGCCCCGCCTGTGGCTATTGATTATGAAGATCAACCGCCAAGGGCGGGAAATGAAGAGACGCATCTTGTCATTCCATAGAGTCTTATATCCAAAAACCTCGAAGTTCCAAAAACAACTGAAAGAATAGGGATAGGTAGTGGTAGTTTTCACAATAGGAATCATCAAAAACAAAATAGTTATTGTATTATTATGAAAGGAGATGTTTCATATCCGGCCAAGATATGTACACTATTTAAAAAAATAGGAAAAACCCTGGAAAAATACTAATAAGTAATTCGTTTTCATGCATAGTTTGTTTGAACAAAAGTTGAAATTTTTCGTCTATTTCACAGTTAAATAACTTTGAAATGGACGGAAAATTTAAACTATATGTATGGCAATATGGCTGGGGACATAGAAGTCAACTAAACGTCGCCAAAGTGACATAGCCGCCATGATAAATATTTGACTTTGCTGCAGTTTTTTAAATAAAAATTCTTGTTTAGTACCACGCAAAAAAAGAAAAAAAAGAAACTGACAAATGAAGAGTGTTCTGCATATTTTGACCTATTTTTCAGTATACTGCACAAAGACCTGGCCGGGTTTCCATACATTTTTGGAACATCTCTTTTAAATAATAAACGAACACCAATCTCAGTGTATGATGTCACTTGCAGCCAATGTTATATTACCTATTTCATACAAATGCCATGAAATTATTAAATGTATAAGATGTTTTTGAAAGTGGCAAACCATTTCTATGAACTAACATAGCCCATGTTTTAATTTATTGTCGTATTGACGGCATCACCCTGTATCTATATTTTCGGGCTATATCCCAAAGTTTCTTATCATCAGAGGGTTTGTTATTCTTTTTTCTGATGATATAAAAAATAAATTACCACATGACAATCATTTAGTGGTCTTACATCAAAACATAAGAAGCATTATTGATCAAATAGAAATATTAAGAGCTGTCATATGCATTAACTTAGATATTATCGTCCTTTCTGAATGTTGGCTTAATGAAGTCGGTTAAAAACAACCGTAAACCTTCATCTCTCCAAATAGTCCGGTCAATTTAGACATTCGAAGCTACATACCTAAATCTCTGCTAATATCCATTATTTTGCAATAGTTTCAAATTAAACGGGATCACAACTGACCAGTGGAATAGGCCTACTGGGGAAACCACCTTGAAAAACGCGCTAAGTAAGTACACTACCTCATATGTGGCGTGGAAACGTGGAACTTTTACAACTTTTTGAGTCGTTATATCTCAAAAACGGTGGCTCGTAGGAAAAAAAGTATTGATACATTTTTTGTAGATAATTATGGTTTACAATTTTTGTCTGAAGTACATATTTTTATGATAAAACATACCGTTTTGCTGAAAATCGCGAAAAACTCATTTTTTTGACCTTTGACGTCGAATTTTTTTTTCCATACAGGGGAAAGATTGGGAACTTTCAAATTTTATTTTTAATCGTACTGATTTTCAGCTTGGTGGGAATTTATGTAGCTTTACTCTTATTTTTTGGTCTAATTTGAACGGACTAAAAACTACAACCGGAATTATACAGATAATTTTAATACCCAAAATGCAGGAGTTGTTATTTATAGAAAAGACTCAATCTCTGCAGAAATCATAGAACCACCTTTCCGTGTATTGTGTCCCTCATATTATTTAATGTTTGTTATTTTGTCATTTATGGCTTCCGCGTCCACGAAACTCTGCCGACAAACTGTACGACACTTTAGCAGACTACCAAATTAAGATTTTTTTGTAAGTTCTTATGAATTTAATAAATCAAAAAAATACTTTTGATAAATAAATAAATATTTATTTTTGTGTCATAAAATAAATAATATAAAGTTTTGTAGTCAAATAAGTTTTTTTAACAGTATACGTGTATTCCAGTATTTTCGTTTTGACCGACTTCTGTTTAAATGCTGATTGAGTGGAGCCCGCTGGTGTGGTGCCTAAAACTATAATGTTGAAATAATGTCTTTGAACATTAAAAAAATAAGAAACTCGTCATTCAGTAAATCCAGTTACATTTAGTTTATCATGATACGGCCTTTATTAACTTATGGCAGCATCGTCTGATGGCCTTTTTTTTCGGGGAGAAATCTGATTGCAGACCTACCCGCCGCTGGTTAGGCGACGGGAGTGTGTGGGGTTCGCCCAGCGCCAATGACACTGGGAGTATCCACTAAAACTCCCCGGTAACTCCATTTCCCTTCGCGGGTGTAGCCTAAGGCTCTGCCGAAGCAATTTAACCAGCCCACCTAGATCGTCTGATGGCCTAGCCTAGACCATGGCTCGCAACTTGCAAAACTGTACTCGGCAAGTTGCAGAGGGCAGCATGTCTAGCGATCATCGGAGCGTTTCGTTAGACCCACCCCAACGGCAGCGATGGAGGGGTAATCCTAGGCCTTCCCCCGCTGCACATAGTTATTGAAACAGAGGAAGGCGTTGCATAGGTTTAAGATTGCAGGTCTATGGGACAACACCCAAACCTCTGTTTAAACGCACAAAATGGGCAAAGGCATCTTTCTAAGTAAGTCCTAGATGAGATTATGGAAATGGGATGTGATAAAATAGGTCCCAAATTCATATTCGACAAAAAATTCAGAATAAACATTCTCACCAGAGAGCAATAGAAATGTAGACCACCATCCCCTGAAAATAATAGTGTGATCTGGTTTACGGACGGATACAAGATGGACTTAGGTACAGGTGCTGGTGTCTATAATAAAGATATACAACTATATCAAAGCATAGGCAAATTTGCAACTGTATTCCAGGCGGTGATATATGTAATTATTCTATGCGTAATGAAAATGATAGAACAACGGACTAAGAATAAAATCAAATCCATTCTTAGTGACAGCCAAGCGGCTCTCAAGGCACTTGGCTTACCACGCATCAACTCGTCCTAAACGATGAACATCAGATCTAGTCCTAAACGATGTACAGGCCCTAAACAGGCTTAGTAGACAAAATAGAGTGAGACTGATCTGTGTGCCCGGCCATGTGGAAGTGATGGCCAATAAAAAGGCTGACGAATTAGCAAGGAAGGGTTCAGAAAACACGCACGTGGGTGTTGGGCCCTTTCTAGCACTTTCACAAAGTTTTATAAACACAGCCATTAAAAAGCATGTCATAAACAGACACAAAGCTGAATGGCATAAAATACCGGGATTAAAACACTCCAATTCCTACCTAGGACAGGAGGTATAAGGACGGGGTAAATACATCTATACAAACGGTAGAACACAAGCTCGCTTCCTAATTGGGGCGCTCACAGGGCATTTTGCTACTAACCACATGTTACACAAAATGTAACTCTCCGCAACACAACTTTGTCGAGCATGTGGTGAATGTCAGGAATATGATGATGCGTCATTGGCATCTGCTGTGTCATTGCGATGCCCTGCCTAGAACCAGAATGAGCTTTCTGGAAGTGGCAAATCCAAAACCAGAAGACTACAGGCTGTTTCAGACTAAAGATATAGTAAGGCTAATGGCAACTATATTCTGGACACAGGAAGAGTATACGCAGGGGAGGCACAAAAGATCCCAATGGGTCGAAGTGCACTGTGACTTAGTCATGGCCCCATAGTAAGATAAGATAAGATAAGATGGAAAACGAAATTATTGCATTTAAAGTCCGGGAAAACATTAGTAAACCATTTAATCTATGTGGTGATGATTGGTTGACGGTTAAACCGTTCACTAAAAACAGTCAACTAGTTGAAAAACCATTTGAGGGTATTAACTGATTCGTAGAAACGTCAATGAGCTTTAATCTGTGCCTGATCACGCTTATTTACAACGTATTTACCAACGCATAACTAAAACGATTCGTTGCGCACCATTTGTGTTGCGCGATACATTACGGCCACCAATAGCTTCTTTTTTTGGAACAAAATAGCGCGATCAGCTCCCGCGAGCGGGTCCTAACGAAGTACGCTTAAGTAGTGTACGTTCACAACTAGCCAACTAAAATATCGTCGTTATTAAACTTACGTTTGTTAGAATGAGCTGTTGAATTGAAAAATGTGTAAGCATTGAATCTTCGTTGAGCTAATCTGTACGTTTAGTTCGTTTATGTGTGTTATCCAAGTACTTTGGTGGCAAAGAGTAAACTGTTGACTCGTTTGACGGTGGAAAAACGGCTTAAAAACGGTTCGTTAATTCAACGTTCACCCTTGTGGTGTGATTAAGTATTTTAGGTTTAATTTTACTGTAATTTTATTTCTTTTCAAAACGGTAAGAATCTTCTGGAAGCAGGAACAAACAAAAAAAACCATCAAAATCGGTCAATACTCGAGATATCATCAAAAAAGCCGTACCAATATATACAGGATGGCACATTTAGATCGGTCAGTATGGGAAAGTCTGAAACTATAAGATATGCGAAAATCTCTTGTTAAGAACCATGCCATCGATTTTAGTAATAAGAAAAACTACATTCATACATTTAAAAAAAACGTGCACTCAGCTCGGGAACCGAACCATGACGTTTTGAACAATAAAACTAACACTATTTCTATTTAGATATCGATTGTGTAGGTCTTAAACAGTAAACGTTAACATGATGTCTAAAATGAATAAAATGCATTGTTTTCATATCCTATTTTTTAATATGGTACCAATCTAGTGCACGGGAGCAATTTCTATCATTTTGAAAGTAAGCTTCCAATAAGTGTAATTGCTAACTATTTGTTCCGATTTGCAAAACGCTTGTATTCGTATTCCGAACTACACAGACTAACACATAAAAATACCTAAGCAAAACTTTAAGTTCCCGCCATAACAGTTACAATCTAATGTTTTTTTTAAATTTATTACTATTTGGCCAGTCAAACCAAGACGTTCCATTTTCAAATGTGGTTTATCACGTCTCACGTCAGCAAAGAGCTTATACCAACAACCATAGAGACAATTTTACGCACCTAAACGAGTTGAATGTTGTATTGAAAAAAAGGTGGTTACTAAAATAAATTAAAGGATAGGAAAACAATGCATTTTACTTATTTGAGACATCATGTTTCATAGTAACGTTTACTGCTTATGACCTACACAATCGATATCTAAATAGAAATAGTGTTTTTTTATTTTTCAACACGTCCGGGTTTGATTCCCAAGCTGAGGGTACACGTTTTTTTTTAATGTATGAATGCAGTTTTTCTTATTACTAAAATCGATGACATGGTTCCTAATAAGAGATTTTCGTATGTCTTATAGTTTCAGACTTTCCCATACTGACCGATCTAAATGTGCCAACCTGTATACATATAGTTATGTCTGAGAAAGTAAAGTAAATATGCGAACTTAATCAAATATGACACTACGTTAAATTTTGGCACTAAGCCTTAACAATTTCAGTTTTATTAGTTATTTTAAATTTGATGGTTACTTTCCCGTTTATTTGTCACATTTTTAATGAATAGAAATATAGAACAAAATATGAGTCATCATTATCTAAACATAATCTCGCACACAGACAGTCACGTCTGAAAATATTTACCCACTTAAAGCTTTACAATATGTATACAGACTGTTTGGTACATGGTACAACAGGCACCTACCCATTTATTTATTTAAATTTGCAATTTATTATTTGGTATGGAGTTTAAAAATAATTTTACAATTTTGAACTTTTAACAAATACCTTAGTATTTATATGACTATGGTCTATGTTGATATAGGCAGGTGCCCGCTTGTTATACCATGTACAAACACTCTGTATATGAACTCAATTGTAGTATCAATAAGGAGTTGTACTTATATGTCTTGATCAGCAGATGGCTGACCGTCATGTCAGCCGTCTGGTTTAAATTAGCCATTCACTTGGACGCCTAGGCAGGTCATTTAAATTGAAGAAGTTATTTTTATAACCACTTAGAATCAAAATGATGACGGTTATATTATCGCGCTAGGCACACAATTTGATGCCGGCGTTTAATCAACGGGCTAGCGGCGTCATATAGATACATATACATCTTTTTAGATGTGACAATAACTCCTTTTGAAATAATCTATACAAACAAAGTGAAACTACTAAACTACGGGCTTAGGAGTTACGGAAAAACATGCAAGATTCATTTTTAAATCATCCCGGGACCGACCATGGCGAAAGCTGCTTTGTTTTCGTAATTGAAACCCGCTCAAACCAGTACGCCACCGAGCTCCTCAGTTATAATCACAAAATTAAAAATTTTAAGTAACCCCCGGCGTCATTACATTAATCATCTATCTAACACCATATCATTAAGACTATTTATTTGAGCCCAAACACGCTATATCTGCTGTAAGTTTCTGAAGAATTAAGTATTTCGCAGACTTTTTGATGGTACAGGATCAGCTCGAAGGTAGCATGTCATAGGAATATCACCGAAGTAACAGTACACCAAATTTGAAATCAATCGGATCTGTAAAAGTTAGCAAAATCCTATTATCATGTAGAGAATGAGCCGATAGTCATCAAACGCCTGAACCGATCTTCATAAATTATAGCTAAGAACAATCGTAGTCACATCAGCTTTCAAACAAAAAAAAACCGAATCAAAATCGGTACATTCGTTTAGGCGCTACGATGCCACAGACAGACACACAGATACACCTAAACACAGACAGACACGTCAAACTTATAACACCCCCTTTTTTTCGTCGGGGGTTAATAAAATAGACGTACGTAATACTGAAGTTTTTGACAGTTTGTGTGTGACGAACTGCGCGTATGACGAAATGCGTATTAAATATTAATGTGGTCTATCTTCTACCACTAAGTATGTTATAAAACTGATACACGGAAAAGCGACATGAATACCTACATGTTAACATTATTTCAATAAATTCTGTTATAGGTAATATCAAATTGCGTAACAGAAGACGCTTAGTGCAGCAAAAATTTCATTATATGAGATTACATTAAGCTAAGACACCAGTTGCAGAACCTCCATGGAAAACAACTACTAACTTCAGTTTCATATCTCCTTAATAAGTAGCTAAATTATCTACTACTCTTCCCTAAAATAACCAGTCTCTTACTCTTTTTTCTTTAGACTGAATAATCGTATAGCTTGGATACACCCACGGGATCGCCCCGAACCGAACTGGCTTGGAGGACTTAAAAGCATTGATCACAAACCGGTTGACTCATATGCAAAGAATATAATATACAGCGCGAATCATTAGGTAGCTTGATTTGGAATTTTATTTTTGTTGTCATATTTTAATTAAATTAAGAACCCAGTTCGCACTGAAACAAAACTGTATATCGAGTTATCTAATTTAAAAGCTTAAAAGTATTTGTTCATTTATTTTATAGTCAAATGTCTTGTTTTAATGGCCATGTTCCGCAGGTGTATAATTAAATCACTGCGCCGTAATAGTTTTATCGAACGTAACATTTTATTACGGGCTTTTGGTAAGCCTATTGATTTATTGTTTCAGAGATTTCGTTGCGTACAGAAATGTTTAATTTGAGATTTACGATTACGTGTTTGACCTTACTGGAAGGAACTAGAATAACGAATTGGATTGACACGAGTTTCCCATTCGAATTAGATTTCCTCGGCTTGCCGTTAGTTCTATTTTAACATCGACAGAGACCGAGCGCCCGTCACCGGTATACGATGCTTAATAATAGATTCATTATAGGACTAGTAACCGAGAATGAATAATTGACCGATTTATTACATAACCGTTTTTGAAGCATGCAAATACATCCGAATTCCGATGTGAACATATAATATGTAGGTAGTTAGAGTTATTTGATTATTGGAATATACAACCGTGATTATAGCCATCAAACGCACAGTCACTCCCTGCCGACCCTTGGCCTTGTTCGGCCTTGTTGTGAGTTGAAGATTAAATTTATAGCTTCACGAAACAAATACCTATCTTTTAATTCAAGGATGTTTGTTGACCTTATAATATTTTTTTTGAGATGGTCCGTTGATCTGATGCAGCTGTCTTTAAATAATCTAGCAGCAGCAATAAAGTTGTCGCTATATAACTAGCTGGCGAATTGTAGATTGCTCACGACATATTTGTTCTTAAAAAAAATGCATCAGAATTCTAATAGAACAAACTTACATTATAGAACAAACATACTCCAGTAAGCCGTGCTTAAAAATAGTTAAAATACTGACCCTCACATATTTATACATCTTTGAAGCCTACAAATTCGTTATAAAACATACAGAATTATACTCTCCAGTTACAATAATAAAACGTAATAACTGCTACCAAAGTAAACTCAAACTATCTTTCTTATGTTTAAAATTAATAACGCACTCTCTGCACTCCATGATAATTAAAGTATACCTACAACCATATTCCCAATAACATAATATAGCAAGTGGCTAACAACTGTTAGTGTACCACTCTGCAGTAACTGTTTTTCGATCCTCTAATACCACTGTCTTTTGGTTTCGGGATCCTAACAGTAAATTCAGCTCGTAAATTCGTCTGTCCAACACAGTATTTGATTGATATCAACACGACGGCGCTTTTGGACAATTGTAAAATTATGAGGTATGCACCGGGCACAAAGCTTCCTGACCGCTAACTGTTCATGGAGGATTTTGTGCACTTGACTCATACCGATGCCCAGCAAGATTGTCCGAATCTGCAAATAGGTCACTCTTTTGTCAGTCTCTTATCATACGCCGCAAAATACTAATGTTATCTTCAGTCGTCGCAGTAGAAGGCCGTCCCTCAAGTAGATCATCGGTGAGATTAGTGCAACCACGTTTAAACTCATTAAAACAGTTAGCTACCGAGGTCTTGTGAGGACCCTATGAATTTATTCTAACCTTTTTCTTACATTATACAGAGTGCTTAATACATAGTTCAAAAAGCGGGTACCCACCCGTGTTACGGTGTTAGCATAGTTATATAAATACTATGGTGTTATCAAATTGTAAAATCTTTGTTGAAATTTCCCATTACATTATTAAATTACATTATTAATCTAATATTGATTGCGAGTGAAAGGGACAAACCTATAAAAAAATGACATTCGCTTTGTTTATATTTATTCTCTAAAAAATATTGAAAAATATTTGTATTTTTCAATCTTTTTTTATAATAATTATTAAAAATAATAATTTTCAATAATAATTACGTGATAGTATAAAAGGATAACTGAACCACGTTTACACAAACTAAACGCTTATTCAATTGACAAAAAGTGAACTAAAATATATTATTTCTTTTCTTCTCTTTTAGGTGTGCCCATTATTAAAACGATACAACCATCAAAGAGTCTAAACATTATTTTAGGGCATTCGTGTAACAGCTTTATGATAACAGTGTTCAACAACCTCATATGATTTAAGGTTCTAATTCCAATCCTTAATTTTCCAGATTCCACAGAAAAAAACGACAGTAGTGAACTTAGCATAGATGACGATACGACAGAAGTGCAGTCAGCAGAAGACGCAAATGACAGTGGAGAAACTGATGCCCCATCTATAGAAGTAGCAGATGAGCCCTACGTGCCCCAGGCATCAGCCGAAGGTCTACAAGCTGGGGCAGAAGATAACGACTCAAAAGAAGATGCGACGAAAGAAGACAAGGCCGATGATAGTGCAGAACATCAAGATGATGACGGAGACAGCAAAGAAGATGCATCCGCTGAAGAACAACCAGCTGAAGCAGGTACGAACCATTATTTTCTAAATTTAAAAGTAGCTAGGCCGTTTAAAGGTTGTTTGGGTAGGTACCTGCCTTTCTCATTTCAGTGGTAGAACAGTTTGCTGTGTTGAAGTGATTGAAGGGAAAGTAGCCAGTGTAATAACTGGCCATAAAAGGCATTTCATCTTAGGCCTCAGGATGACAACGCACCCGTAATACCAAGTGATTTTTCCTTGTTATTGTAAGGTGTCTATTATATGTATAGGCGTCGGAAACCACTTACCACCAGGTGCTTGTTTGTCATCTAGTTGTATTAAAAACTCGTTCAAGGGACTACCACTACGGCCTATACCTACATAGAAGCAGAAGCTTTTGACATTTTAATAGGTAAAGCTTTTTAAAGATAAATGGATAACGCGCAAAGTTGGCAGCGTAAGAGACAGTCTTCTTTTTTTTATATATAACACGACAAATGACTCAACACCACCGATGTGAAGCGGTAAGAAGAGTCCATATGCGAAGACAGCTTGTTCAGTTTAGACACTGTTCTAGCCGATTCCATTTTGCAGGCCCAAAAGGTATTTTTTCACGCCTCTTTTGAAGAAACCCATATTATGTTATTGGAAGAAATAGGAAGGACACATTGTCATGTGCTGGCAAAGAATTCCTAGTTCTGAAAGTACGACAAAGAAACAAGTCACTAAATTTAATTGTGCGTGATGTTGAGGTGGAGACAGTGAATTGATGACTCCGAAGACCGGTACGCGTGTTCCTGAGTACTCAATACTCAATATATTTATTGCACTCCATAATGTAAAGTAGGTGTTATATTATTTTAATTAGATCATCATTTGAGGTCAATTGAAAGTATTATTATTTATGATTATTATTTCAATACTTGTAACTATAAGCATGTTGACGTAGAAAGCGTCCTCTCTTGACCTATTGTGTGAAAATAATTATTAGGAGGCAACCATAAGTAGATACTCGTAACGTATTATGTAAACAATGTTAATTATTTATTACGTCAAACGTAATAAATATTATTTAATTGTTTACAATGAAAATTATGTTTTACTTTGTTCTAGAGTGCTTTTTCAATTTTCAGCGAGCTTTTTCTCTAACTTATTTTAAGACGATACTTCGTAAATATTTGTCATTTCTAATAAGGATTTCAGACTATTTGTCCTAAAAATATTGTTCTTGATTTCAAACATTTTAGAGTTGAATAATCAATAAAGTATTTTACAAAAGTCAAAACTTGAATGGATCGTCACTTTAGTTATACTATCAAAATTAGTTACCGTATAAAGCTCCATGTCTAGATTTTGCTATGACATCACGGGAATATTTAAGAAATCTTAGAACGGTTTATCAGTGTCTGAAACTTGATACCTCTGGTGTTGCAAATGTTTGTCGCTTCCGGTGACCACCTTCCGTCGTATGCTAGTTTGTAAAATTATAGAAAATGTTATTCATTTTAGAAGATAATGGATATTGTTAACTACTTAGAGTTGGATTATGGAAATGTACATTATCCTTAATTCCCTACCAACCTAACTCGATTATTCATCATGTTATACAGAACGTAGCCGTAATCTTTAGAGCATGTCGTTGCTCAAATGTACCTACTAGCCCAATATTTAACAAAATAGCTCTTCCCACGCCTTTGCCAATCTATAATTTGGGAAATAATTATGACATTTAACCTTTTAACGTGATGAAGTTAATTTAGCGCCAGTTTTGAAGTAATTATGCTACAGATCTCTTTTCTTATGTACTAATCGTGCTGTGTAACATAAATTAGACAAATATATGCTATCAACAGACGCAAACATTTTACTCCATACTTTAACAAAACTTGAGCCTGAAATAAAAGCACCTCGTCGACGATACTAGAATATAATATAGTATTTATACTTATCACTTAATAACTTCGGTAGACTCACGGGCATACATTTAGCTACAGGTCTGAATTAAAACCACTTACTTAGACGATACTAGAATATACATATAGTTAAACTTATGTAACATTTGACTAGGTACAATAATAGCATCTATAGACTGACGAACATAAGCAACTAGTCTTAACAGCTCGGAGGGTCACGATAGAATGAATCTCTTCCGACCGTGTTACAAGCCACCATCCCTTGCCTACCCCTCCATTTTACTATTTTTCCAACCAAAACCGGTGCCGAAGTAACGTTAGAAAAAAACCGCTATCGTGCTGCCATCTGTGATGGTGATGATGATCTTATTTGTGATGTAAATTCTAAAATCATGAAAATACGTTATGTTAACGCTTTGCGCCATCACTTCTTTTGTTGAGAATGAAACGCCTGTTTTCCACCAAAGAACTTTATAATAATGATAAAAGAATAACAAAATGTCAACGTAAAAAAGAACATTTCAAAATTGTATAAAAACATAAGTTGTCAGCATAGTCAACATGTATTTTAACGATTTTCCTTTTCTAAAATACTCAAATACTCTACAAAGCTAGTTTGTATTCATCTTCAGTCGCATATTGTATTAATTTATAACACAAGCTGTCCAGCGAACTTCGTATCGCCCCCGCCCAGGTGGCATGTTAACTTGTTATAAAATAGCTGTCTAGTAAATTCACGTTCACTGTTAAACACGTGAATTTAAAGTAGTCGTTAAGTTACATTTAAGTAGAAAATATATTGTATTGTTGCATAGACTTCGTTCCGGTCACTTTCAGTCTAACAAGTTTGCATATTTAATGAAAAAATCAGACTCCAAATTGTGGCCTCTGCGATAAACTGGAGGATCTGCAATACATGTTGATGGAATGTGTCAAAAACCAACGAGGGCTACAATTATTGACGAGTCAAGTAAACATTAGAACATCTGATGTTGGAGTTTATCAAACTATTCTGGCAGACCCTACATCAGAAGCATCTAAACTCCTATGCAACATGGTATTGGTGACTCGTCAACGATTGTCAAAAATCGCAAGTAACAATACCATTTGTTTAAAACTGTTTCTAGATTAGGTTACGATGGGACTGACATACTTTATAGTAAAAGTCCCTAAATTAAAAGATTTAAAAAAAAGTTTTCTCAATGTATCCAATTTTCTCCGCAATGTTCTTAATTCTTCTTTCCGTAAGAATCTTCTTAAAAGTATTAGAAAACTTAAAAGATAAATCGAAATCGGTAAGATACTTTTCAAGTTATGGCGTGGCTAAGGGAAACGGGGATTAACTTTTATAATAAATTAAAACATGGGCTATATTCATCATCATCATCATCACCAGCCTATATACGTCCCACTGCTGGGCACAGGCCTTCCTACATGGCAGAAACACATGAGGAGTTTGGGCCATAACACCACCACGCTGGCCCAATGCGGGTTGGTGGGCTAAAGCGGTTGCAGTAACAACCGGGACCAACGGCTTAACGTGCCTTCCGAAGCACGGAGGAGCTCAAGATTATAATTTTGATTGACCCATCCAGGGACCAACCATGGCGAAAGTTGCTTTGTTTTCGTGATCGAAACCAGAGCGCTTGAACCACTACGCCACCGAGCTCCTCATGGGCTATATTAGTTCATAGAAATGGATTATCACTTTCAAAAAAAACTTATTCATTTGATAATTTCAGGACATTTCTATGAAATAATGCAGCCAATGTTAAATAATAATTTCAAAGAAATGTCATGAAATTATAAAATGAATAAGATGTTTTTGAAAGTGGCAAACCATTTCTATGAACCAATATAGCCCCCTCTTTTAATTTATTGTGGTATTGACAGCACCACCCCGTATATACTAGACTACAAAATTTGTTAATTATAATATTATTATCTAATAAATAAATATTGCACATAATTTCAGAGAGTAGCGAGAACAAAGATGACTCAAAAGAAGATGAGATAAACGAAAGCGCAGAAGCAAAAGAAGAAGATGATGATAGTAAAGAAGATCAAACGAGCGAAAAAAATGACGATGAAGCTAGTAAAGAAGATGGACAAGATACAGCTGAGGACAACGAATCAGAGGAAGGCCGTGAAGCATCTGTAGAGGGCCCAGATAATGACGATAAGACAGAAGAAGACAATGGATCTCAAGAAAAGGCTGAATCTGATGAACAAAAAGATACTGCTGAAGCAGATACTGAGTCTCAAGAAGTTCAAAATCAATCGGAAGAAGATAAAGATGATTCTAAGGATGGATCTGAAGAAACCAAAGACGAATCAGTAGAAGGAAAAGATGAAGATAAAGAAGAAGACTCCGTTGAAAAGGATGAGTCTAAAGAGGCGGCTTTGAAAGAGAGTGCTGACGACAAATCAGGGGAAGAAACTGAGGAAGAGGGTAAAGATGACAGTAAAGAAGATGACGATAGTAAATCAGAAGAGGCCGCGCACGAAGTAGAATCTGACACAGAGGAAGCTAACAGCTCTGAAGGACAAGAGGAGACCGAGGCAGAAACGGAAGACAAAGAGGACGATGAAGCTGATAGTGACGAAGCATTGGAAGAAGAGGGGACTCCCGAAGAAGACTTACTGAAGGTAAAGTTGTGTTCAAAATGTTATATTTTTATAGATTCTTTTAAAGTCATAGCTTCGGTAAAAATACTATAGACAGGAATGATACATTGCAGAAAGACAAACCTTACTTGATTCAACTGTAAGACTTTAAATTTTCGTATTTCAGACTGTCGACATCCCTGAAAACTTAAGATCCCGTAATCATATAATTCAGATTCTCAGACTAGATGAGGAAGCAACTGAAGATGAAATAACTATTGAGAAGTCAGCCGACATAGTACTTAGGGACTTGAAGAGGCTCTATGAAAATTCCATTAAACCTCTAGAAGCATTGTACAAATATAGAGATTTGAGTAACAGGCATTTTGGTGATCCTGAAATATTCTCAAAGCCGTTGGTGCTCTTTATGGGACCATGGAGTGGAGGAAAGTCAAGCATACTTAATTACTTAACTGGGTTGGAGTTCACAGAATGGTCTCTGAGAACTGGTTAGTAAAAATTTTCATTTTTGACGCAAATCTACAAAACCTAATATGCCTGTTAGTGCCCATAAATTGTGCAAGATATTCAGCACTTAATTAATGAAATTGCAATTCCCGTGACTAGGTGCTGAACCTTCACCGGCATATTTCAATATTCTGATGCATGGTAAAAATCCTGAAGTCTTGGATGGGACGCAGTTAGCAGCTGATTGGACGTTTTCTGGATTGCAAAAATTCGGACAAGGTTTAGAAGAGCGACTCAGAGGTCTGAAATATCCCAGCAAAATATTAGAAAAGGTTACCTCTTTCATGTCTTAAAATTTATTCTTTTCATAACTTTTCTTTTTCTAAACTCTCCTTTTGAAAGATTATTCACCCACGTGACAAAATTTTAAGGTGGCAAATATTTTCATTACTGTTTGATTGTTTTCATTTTTTTCTGACATTTTGGGTACGCCGTATGATGATAATCAGCTCAGTTTCAATATATGCTATGTTTCAGGTGAATATTGTTGAAATACCCGGTATCCTCGAAGTAAGGAAGCAAGTGTCGCGGGTGTTCCCTTTCAACGACGCTTGCCAGTGGTTCATCGACCGCGCCGACATCATATTCCTCGTATACGACCCCTCAAAGCTTGACGTAGGGCCTGAAACTGAAGCAATTCTCGACCAACTCAAGGGCAGAGAATCACAGGTAATATAATTAATTCTGTTTTAACATTTACTTTAGTATTTTTTATCCAATGCAAGCGTTGGATGGAAATACACTTTTCTTTACAAATTACAGCTTTTTTGTCGGTGCGTATCTTCTATGACCACTCGAAATGGCGTTGCACGTGACTGCACTGTTATTTGTAGTTCTGAGTAGACGAACGTTCTAAACGAAAATTAGTGTCATTTATATGCGTAGTGTAAGGTGAGTTAAAACTAACCCTGGGACCCTTACTGGAGGAGCCCTTTTCGTTGTAATTAAGAGCAATACGATTTACGATATTTTCTACCATAAATACTACTTATTTATACAAGAGGGCGTCGCAATAGCGAGCGTACGGACCACCTGATTCCAAGCGGTACGGGAGCCGCTTGGAATCAGGTCGTCCGTGACGCTTATTGCAATAATAGGAATACTGCTCACACGTTAGGTACGTTCTTAGTGAAAATCAAGAGCGGCATGTTGTCAGCATAGGAAACAAAATCCTCAAGCTCTTGACGCATTGCTTTATCGATGAACTCTGACGAACTTAAAAGCACTAGAACACAATTCAAAGTCATGTTGGCTG
The DNA here is from genome assembly GCA_947347705.1 of Nymphula nitidulata. Classification (NCBI taxonomy): domain Eukaryota; kingdom Metazoa; phylum Arthropoda; class Insecta; order Lepidoptera; family Crambidae; genus Nymphula; species Nymphula nitidulata. Next base: position 9,432,936 of record OX374637.1, on the reverse strand, counting down.
TAATTTTCTGTACCACTCTTTAGGTGGTTTTCCACCAGAGGGGCGAGACGGGACGAGGCGAGACGAGATTTAAAATTTGTATGGCAAATTTTCAATCCTCGCCTCGCGCATCTTTGGTGGAAATAGTTAGGATTGACGAGGATGTGCGAGGCGTGAATTGAAATATTTGTTTGTGTAAAAATGAACCATATTGCTTCCGATATAGAGTATAAATTTTAATGTGAAATTTGATATGATTTCGAACCCTAGGCAATTTTCCACCAGAGGGGCGAGACGAGACGACGCAAGACGAAATTTGCGAAATTGAAATTTGTTGCAGAGTTAATTTATACTCTATCTCGAAAGCAATACGATTAATTTATACAAAAACAAATATTTCTCGCACATCCTCGTCAATCCTGACTATTTCCACCAAAGATGCGCGAGGCGAGGATTGAAAATGTGCCATACAAATTTTAATTATCGTCTAGCGTCGTCTCGTCTCGCCCCTCTGGTGGGAAATCGCCTAGGGTTCGAAATCATAACAAATTTCATATTAAAATTTATACTCTATATCGGAAGCAATAGGGTTCATTTTTACACAAACAAATATTTCAATTCACGCCTCGTACCTCCTCGTCAATCCTGACTATTTCCACCAAAGATGCGCGAGGCGAGGATTGAAAATTTGCCATACAAATTTTAAATCTCGACTCGCCTCGTCTCGCCCCTCTGGTGGAAAACCACCTTTTAGGCGACCCTTTGACTCCAAATGGAAAATAGCACTATGCAAAACTCAACTTAAAGAAGATAGTAAAAATGGGATCATTATGTTTTCAGACTCGTATCGTATTGAATAAAGCGGACACCGTGAAACCAGAGGAGTTGATGCGTGTTCAGAGCGCGCTGATCTGGAACATCTCCCCGCTGATGAGCTCAGCGCAACCGCCGGTGATGTACACGGTGTCGCTGTGGTCGATGCCGTACGAGCCCGGCGCGCCGCAGCGGCTGCTGCAGGCCCAGGAGCGGGAGCTCCTGAGGGACCTGCGACACGCCATAGACAAGCGCATAGAGAATAAGATTGCTAGCGCTCGCCGGTTTGCGGTTAGTTCCTCAGAATTTAAGAAAGAAACTAAACTTATTTTTTTTATGGACTAAATTTATCTAAATGTAGGCTACGAGTTCGAATTTGGTAAAAAGTGAGAAAGTGATGCTAGGTTGTGAAAAGTTGACATTCTATATTACCAGTAGGACCATGGTAACAATGGAAAAAAGATACCAAGCTTGGGTAGGTTGGTAAGACAAAAACCAAATTTTTACAACTATAAAACTTTTGTAGACACCCTAATTTTCTATCTTAGTTTGATCAACCCTTAAAATATTTGAATTAATTTATAACAATGACATTACAGGTACGAGTCCGAAATCACGCCAAGATGGTTGATTGTTATCTAACCACTTATTACAACCATAAGACTATTTTCGGCAACAGAAAACTAATTGCCGATGCCATCATTGAGAACCCCCAGAACTATCACATATATGAAGGACTCAGTACGCTCACCAACATTTCAAGGTACAAATATTTTATGTTATTTATTGTATTTAAATTATTGAATTACCTCAGTTTTGCCTCAAAGAGGAATTGCAAAGACGCACTGTACATTGTCGTTGTTTTTATAAAATAAAATAAGTACATGTCCAATTCTAGCCTGCACTGCTTAAAGGTACGCGGTTACATAACGTCCTTTACCAGCACCTTATCGACCACATACAATATTCAAACGCCTATTGTGTTTGATAACAATTTTGGGGTACTTCACAGGCTAACTAAAGTAATAAAAAATCGATTTTCTGATGTACCGGGGAAGAATTTGCAGTAAACTATATAAATTGAAACATGAGAAAACGTTGCCTAGTAGGTTAGGTTGGGAATTTATCAGGCACGTTGCTCACAGGTAGCCAAGTCACCGTATGTTGGAAGTACTTATTGGTACCCCAAACCTCTACTAAAATAAATATCATTATCCATACTTTATCTATTTATTTTATTTGTACAGACATCAGCTAAAGAGCTTATTTGGGGTGTGCACCACAAAAGTTGTTCAATCATTACATCTTTTTTTTTTGATAAAAAAATTACCTAAAAATTTGTGCAACTAGGACCGACTTCATTGAAATAAAGCCTAACGTAATATCCTAATATAATTACAGATATGATTTACCTGATCCGGAGACCTACCGTGACTTCTTCCGCTTGAACCCACTGTACGAGTTCCAGCAGTTGACAGCGACGTGCACGTACTTCCGCGGATGCCCCATCACGCGGCTCGACGTCGCCATCGCCTATGACCTCCCCGAGCTCGTAGGCAAATATAAGAAGATGGTGGAGACCGCCACGCCCCAGGGCATGCCCAAGAGTTGATGCTCACGCGAACGAACGAAACCCGCGCCACACGTAACACCCGCTTCTTAATCTTAATAAAATCTGATTGGAGATAATCATTTTGGGCACATTATGCATTTCTTAAATAATTGGGCATCAAAATATTATTTTTTGTTACATCGCATTTCTTTTATTATTGTTTTGCTTAATTTGCTTGTTCCTGTTTTCCTGTGAGCGACACGCGACATGTATGAGTACTCTTATGTGATTTTTCTTCGTGCGTTTATTAGTTGTGATAGACGGTATAAGCAAGACATCTTCCAATTTCCTAATATTAACAATTTTTTTGTACGATTCTCAAAAATATAAATAATTTAATCTAGTCACTATGTTAATGTTTGTTTAGAGAAATTTTGTTATTTACTTTTATTTATTGAGGAGTTCCTATAACATTAGGATTAATCCTTTATTATGCGGTCTCTGCCTTATTTCTTTGTTAGTTATGAAATGAGACACAACTATTTAAGTAAATAAAATAATAAAAATTTGCTTTGCTTTTTTTATTTACACGTTTACGCTTCTCTACTCCCCCGAGTTACATAAATTTATCAAGCGACGTTATTCTTATAACCGATTTGGCTACTGACCAAAATGTTTCGTAAGCGTTTAAAAACGGTTACAAGAGGGACGTACGTACACTTAAGCTTAATACATAAGCACCTAAATTATTGTTACGTCACAGCACACGCTCTTAAAATAATGTTGTTGAACGTAACAATCACTCACTACAGGGTCCCTTTTACGTCCGTGTGCGGTTTTCCAGTCCGCCATCGGACGCGCCCCAGGGTTGCGGATAGATAGGGGATCGCCGCCCAGATTTGGGGGGTTAGGGGAGGGATAGTGGCTAAAGGTGGTTTTCCACCAGTGGGGCGAGGCGAGACGAGGCGAGACGAGATTTAAAATTTGTATGGTAAATTTTCAATCCTCGCCTCGCGCATCTTTGGTGGAAATAGTCAGGATGGACGAGGATGTGCGAGACGAGAATTGAAATATTTGTTTGTGTAAAAATGAACCATATTGCTTCCGATATAGAGTAAAAATTTTAATGTGAAATTTGATATGATTTCGAACCCTCAGCGATTTTCTACCAGAGGTGCGAGACGAGACGACGCGAGACGATAATTGAAATTTGTTGCAGAGTTAATTTATACTCTATCTCGGAATCAATACGGTTCATTTTTATACAAACAAATATTTCAATCCTCGCCTCGCGCCTTTTTGGTGGAAATAGGATTGACGAGGATATGCGAGAAATATTTGTTTGTGTAAAAATGAACCGTATTGCTTCCGATATACAGTTTAAATTAACTCTGCAACAGAAACACGCTTATCGCGATAGGTTTATTGTTGTGCTCAATCATCTCGCGCGAGCTCGCGCAGGCAATTTTTAGTGGAAAAGGGTCAGTGCGATTTCAATTCTCGTCTCGCCTCGCCTCGTCTCGCCTCTCTGGTGGAAAAATACCTTTATGTAGGGTAAGTGGCCACTTACCACTGGGTGGTCCGTCAGCCCTCTTGTCATTAAGGTTTTAAAAAAAATCCTAGAACCTATAAGTTGTTTACAATTGATTTTGTTGTTAATATTTTGTGGACTAACAACGATCAATAAGACCTCTGCGTTTGTCTGTCGTAAGGCTGTGAGCTGTGTTTCATAGTAAATTGTATAATATAATAAATAATAATAATATTCATACATGCCCAAAGTAAGCATCATTAAGAGCTTGTGTTATGGATACTAGATAACGGAGAAATAATGATAATAAATGTATATAAATATTAGAAATAAACTAAATAAACATATTAACATCCAAGACTCGTAAACAAATGCTCGTACTCATCTTACAAACATTTGCTCCTGCCGGGATTCGAAGTATTCGAAACCGGGACCCCTTGACCGATTAGCCTGTATAGCAAGGGGTACAGACCACTCAGCCAGCCGGTCGTCATGAATTACCTACATGACCTGTTTGTATGGAACAGCTGCTTTTCTTTCGCGATTTCTAATTTTATTTTCGACAAGTCGTGTTTAACTAGATCACCAGCATTGCCATCTGCCTTCGTTTTCGACCGCGTTCTTCCTATTATACGGGGTGGTGACGACAAACACAATAAATTGAAACATGGGCTATGTTAGTTGTCAGAAATGTTTTGCGACTATCAAATACATCTTATTCATTTGATAATTTTATAAAATTTCTATAAAAGAATGTCATGAAATTATCAAATTAATGGACAAAATATATCTGAAAATTGCAAAACAATTACTATGAAGTAATAGAGCTCACGGTTAAATTTATTGTCGTCACCAGCACCAACCTGTATACAAGGTATAAAATGCGGTCTCCAATGATTCACAATTATTAAAAGCCGCTGCTGCCGTTTCATACGATTTGACAATTATCACGACGATTCAATTCGATTGAAACTTACAGGGCCCGCAGCGGAGTCCGTGCGGTACACGCAAAATTATCAACAAAGATATTAATATATATGGACTACAATAATCAAAGGACGCAAAATTATCAACAAAGATATTAATATATATGGCCTACAATAATCAAAGGACGCAAAATTATCAACAAAGATATTAATATATATGGCCTACAATAATCAAAGGATGTATCTACAATCCACTACTATCTGATCAATAATAGTTCAGCTTCAGCAAGGTTTTAATCGACGCAGCTCGTTGATAGTGCCAAAATGTCCTGTGATAAGTTTATAATTTGTATAACATTATGCTATAATATTGATTACATATCTTACCTACTATATTTTAAGAAGTGAAGTACGATAATACTTACCGGAATAATCAAAACCAGGTTATACAGAATGTTTAGGTACCTACATATTATAATAAGCGTACCACCTACCTATGTTAACCATATAGATAAATACATTATATGGTTTTGAAATGAATATTTTTTAAAAATGTATCCAGGAATCGAGTCGAAATGATCAGCATGGTAGGTATATACACACCCGGTGTTACAGAATTCCGATATAAAATGTAGAATTCTGGAGAGTTGCATATGTCGCAGCCGTCTGGTTAAATCAGCCCTTTATCTGGACGGCTAGTTCGTTGATTGAATGCCGGCATCCAATCAAACGGCTGAAGTACAACTAGCCAAGTAATTGAGCGTAACGTTTAACCAGATGGCTGAACGTTTTGTCAGCCGTCTGGTTTATATTAGCCATTCTATTGGACGCCTAGGTGGATCGTTTGAATTAAAATTAAAGGAGACTGTCATAATATATTTCGCGTCAAATACTCCCAAGGAGCATTGAAATGTGTTACGCCAGCATTTTAATGCAATAAAAGAAGAAATAAAGAAATACTGAAGACATAGCTGCATGGGCATTAGTTCTCTTTGCCTTTCCTTTATAGGGAAAATTAATCAAAAAATAAAGGGTTTGACGGGTTTTAATGGCGTCGGTCAAGATTTTATTTTAATAATTAAAAATTGTGTCAGAGCGAACTTTGTGTTACAAAAGTGGTGTTGTTTTATAAACAAAGTGTTTGTGTTGACGTACATACAACTAAAAGGGTATTAGAATAAAAGTGATTATGGTGTTAAATACGATGAGAACTTTTTTGTGGTTGTATTGAAAGTCACAAGCTCTATTTAATATCATTTATTTATCTCAATTTAACTTTACTGATTCACACAATATAATAATACTATTAATCCAACCTCTCCACTTGACATTGACAATGCATAACGCGGGAACTGTCATAGAGTAGATACGTTCCGAAACATCCTCCTCGTTTGCAAAAGACTACGCATCCATTATATAGTCTCGTAGGTACCTTGGCGGATAACGAACGCGTTGACCTATGCAAAGCTCGTTGGGCTGCTGGCTTTCCCTTGGAGTCCGACCTCCCAGGCTGCAGGAAGATGCTGGTTCGCTATATGTAAATTGTGGACCTGGTAACAACTCAAATCCTGTATGCTGAGTATCTGAAAAGGAAGACTCTTTGTGTAGCTTATGTGGCGCTACTTCTGTCACAGGTGCAGGAACAAATCCTTCACTTTCAAAAGACTGATTTACAGGCCTGATATGGACTCTATTTCTACGGTATTCTTTTCCCCTAACACTGACCACATATGATCGATCATTTATAACACTTGAGACTATTCCATAGCTCCATCTGTGACATATCTCTGGGTTTAACTGTACAACTACTTTTTGTCCAACCGTTAATTTACACAAATCTTTACTCTTATGATTATATATGAATCCATTCCTTGTCTTCCTTTCTTTAATGAACTTAGGTACACTTTTAACTACCTGTGGTCTAAGATGTTTCAGCAGACAAGGTAGACCATTTCTAGTTCTTCTTGAAAACAATTTCTGTACCGGACTTGTATTATCAGCTTCACCTGGAATGTTTCTTAAATGCAGCAAGCTATACCATATATCATCATCAGATTTATTGCAACGATAAACTAATCTTTTAGCAATTTTAACTGTGGCTTCTGCTTTTCCATTAGACTTCGGATAGTGAGGTGAAGAAGTAACATGTTCAAAATTCCACTTATTTGCGAAATGCTTAAAATCTTCATTGAAAAAATTAGTAGCATTATCTGTGCATACTCGCTGAGGGATGCCATGGCGAGCGAAGTTCTTTTTACAAATGTAAATTATTTCTTTTCCACATAAAGATGTTAGTTTATCCAATTCAAAAAAATCAGAATAGTGATCAACCGTCACCAGATACTTGTCACTTTCAATCGAGAAAACATCCATTGATACATATTGGAATGGATATCTAGGTATATCATGACTTACCAAAGGCATCTTCTGTTGAAATGGAGCATCTGTAACACAAGTTTTACAACTTTCTATATATATTCTAATGTCCTTAGTCATACCAGGCCAGAATACGTTTTGTTTTGCTAATCTAAGAGTACTTGAAATTCCATTATGACTGATGTGTAACCTTTCCACTATAAGCTGTCTTAAACTTGAAGGTATCAATACCTGATCATTTCTAAATATAAGCCCATTTGCTGTTGACAATTCATGTTTAAATTTGTAATAACTGTGTAACTTTAAAGGCATACCAGATATATACTTAGGAAATCCTTCTTCAATTAACTTAATTAACCATTTCAAATACGTGTCTTGAGCTGTTTCCTGCTTAATTCTTTCAATAAGCTGGTCCGAAATTTTTAAGTATCTTAAAGCAGATAGACTGTTAATTAATTTAAAGATCTTCTTATCATTTGCTTTATGTTTTAAATGGTATGTGCTATCACTCTCTTCTTTTACTGGTGCTCTAGATAAAGTGTCCGCAATTATATTATCTTTTCCATTAATAAAAATTAAATCCACATTATACTTTTGTAGCGTTAGCATCATCAGTTGTATTCTTTTAGGGGCACATGTTAAAGGTTTATTCAAAATATTTACCAAAGGTTTATGATCTGTTTTCACTACAATCTTAGAATTACCAGCAATATATTGGTTAAATCTTGTACACGCAAAAACAACTGCTAACATCTCCTTTTCTATTTGGGCATATTTTCTTTCTGTTTTATTAAGACTACGAGAAGCAAAACATATAATCTGATTGTCTTGATACAAAGCAGCCCCTAATCCATATTCACTGGCATCACACTCAATCATTACAGGTTTATTAACATCAAAATACCTTAAAGATGGAAGGTCACAAATTAAATTTTTCAATTGGTTAAATTCAGTATTTTCTACACTGGTCCATGTAAACTCTTTATCTTTTCTGATAAGTTGTCTTAAGTTATATGTATGTTTACTGAGGTTATTTATAAACTTACTTAAGTAGGTAACCATACCAAGAAATCTGAGCACATCCTTACTACATTTTGGTATTGACATGTCTTTAATGCACTGAACTTTGGACTTGTCTACCATTAAACCATCTTTAGTTAAAATATGACCGTAAAATTTTACTGTATCTTGCAACAAATTAATCTTATCAATATTTAGTTTGCAGTTAATTTCCCGCAGTCTTTGGAACAATTTTTTCAAATTATTATTATGGTCTTGGATAGCTTCATCTGTAGTGTCACCAACACCATATATTAAAATATCATCAGCTATAATCTCTATACCTTTTAGGTCCTTAAGCAAACTAGTGAGTCTCTGTTGAAATATTTCTGGCGATGAACAAAGCCCGAACGGTAGCCTCAACCATCTGTAACGACCAAAAGGGGTCCAAAATGTAGTTAACTTACTACTTTCCTCCGATAAGCCCAGTTGCCAAAAGCCTTTTTTTGCGTCTACTGTTGAAAAGATTTTAGCCTTACTAAGCTCTGGCAACATTTCCTCTAAAGTAGTAAATTGGTAGTTTGGTCTTTTTAAAGCTTTATTTAATGGAACTGGATCTAAACAAATCCTGAAATTGGAATTCTTTTTAACAATTAAAATGTTATTTACCCAGTCTGTATGTTGCAATTCTTTTTTAATGATTCCATCCTTTTCTAATTTTTGTAATTCCTCTTTTAATTTACTTTTTAATGCCACTGGAACTCGACGAGCTGGCTGTATACTAGGAGGAATAGAACGGTCTATTTCCAACGTCACCTCCCCTGGTAAATTTCCATGGCCTTCAAATATATCCTTATATGTAACTAACAGTTGGTTTATTTCTTGGCGACTTGTAGACATTTTTACTGTATTACAATATTTTATAAAACCCAGTCTAAGGCATGCAGATTCAGATAATAAGGGATTGTGGTTACCCTCCACGATATGAAATTTTATTTGATACTTTTTATTTTTGTGTTGGCATTCCATAATAGCTATACCAAAATCACTTAGTTCAGACCCATTGAAACACTTCAACTTATGGGGTGAAGATTGCAATTCAGTCAAATCTATGTTACCTCTTATTTTCTCATAATATTTCACCCCCATAACACATGCTTGCGCACCTGTATCCAGAGTGCAATAAATTGGCAGCCATCCTCTATCTGAATCAAACAACAATCTTGCCTCTGTATGACCAGACTTATTATTAGTACGAATCTCAGATATGACAAAACTATCATCCGATGAGTCATTCTCTTTTATTTCTTTAATGTTTCTATGATTATATTTTTTACAAACTTTTTTGAAATGGTTACGACCATTACAGTGTTCACAGCGCTTACCATAAGCTGGACAAATATTTCTGTCAAACTTGTGTACATTTCCACAAAATTTACATGTCTGACGTTCTTGCTTTTGATTTAACATAACTTTATTCTTATACTTAGCTTGCATATTATGAGTGATTTTATTTATTTCTGTGCTTTCAGGTGTGCTTTTCATACCTTGTAACTGTTCCGATGCCAGTTCTGCCGACCTACATATATTTATTGTGTCATCAAGTGTCAAAGTTACATGTCTTAATAACTCTTTTTTAATGTCATGGTCTTTAATCCCCACTACAAGTTTGTCTCTTAGCATGTCATCTTCAAAATTAGCAAAATTACATGGTTTTATTAATTTTTTTAAAACAAGTAAATAATCATTGAAAGATTCTGTTATTTCTTGGTTTCGAGCATTAAAAATATAGCGACTATATATAATACTGTTCTTCTTTTCCAAAGTCTCTTTTATTTTTTTCATAATTTTCTCCTCAGATTTCTTTTCTAAGACTGTAAGCCCAAAATCCAAGTATTTCTTCATTGCAGCTGTCCCTATGGCGCTTAATAACAAACCTGCCTTTATCTCACTTTTATTCTGATCCCACTTATTCATTTGTGTCGCAAGACAATAATTCTCCCAGCTATTCCTAAAAAACTCGAAGTTCTCTTGTGGGTCTCCAGTGTTGACTTCCAAGGGCGGTGGCCAGGGAACATTTACTCTACTTTTCATCTCATCTTCTTTGTTAGTAATATTTATTTGTTTTTGTAGCAAAACTATTTGTTCTTGTAACGTCTTTATTGTTTGACTCTGTGATTCCAACATGTTCTTTACCTCTTTGGTTTCCATTTTTCACCACTTCTGACACCATGTATTGAAAGTCACAAGCTCTATTTAATATCATTTATTTATCTCAATTTAACTTTACTGATTCACACAATATAATAATACTATTAATCCAACCTCTCCACTTGACATTGACAATGCATAACGCGGGAACTGTCATAGAGTAGATACGTTCCGAAACAGTGGTTATCCACCTCAACAAGTAGCACATAAAGTGACTGTCATCATATATTTCGTGTCAAATACTCCCAAGAAGCATTAAAATGTGTTACGCCAGCATTTTAATGCAATAAAAGAAGAATTACGAAATACTAAAGACATAGCTGTATGGGCATTAGTTCCCTTTGCCTTCCTTTCATAGGGAGAATTATGAAAAAAAAGGGGTGTTTGGCGGGATTTTGTGGTTTCAGTAAAGATTTTTATTACAATAATTAAAAATTGTGTCGGAGCGAACATTGAGTTATAAAAGTGGGGTAGTTTTATTATTCAAGTGTTTGTGTTGCCGTGCAACTAAAAGATTATTAGAATAAAAGTGATAATGGTTTGAAAAACGATAAGAACTTTTTTGTGGGTATCCACCTCATCAAGTAGCACATACAGTGACTGTCATCATATATTTCGTGTCAAATACTCCCAAGAAGTATTGAAATGTGTTACGCCAGTATTTTAATGCAATAAAAGAAGAAATAAGGAAACGCTGAAGACATGGCTGTATGGGCATTAGTTTCCTTTGCCTTCCTTTTATAGGGAGAATTAACAAAAAAAAAACAAAAAAAAAAGCATTAAAAAAATCTCTGGCTGTCAGTGTCAGTCATCCGTCATCGTCCTTTAGGTTTGAACTTGACTTCAAAGAAAAATAATTACCTTCATGTCCTGTTCTTTTCAATAGCATTTATTTTTGTAATACTAAAGAGTTTACAGAAAACCTAATTTTTAGAACTTAAAGTAATGCACACGGATTTATCATCACACTTGCACACTGCAGAGTGCAATGTATTAATAAAAAAACTCCAAGATTGTCATGCAGAGGTATCAAAGTTGCATAATTCTTAAATTTTATCATACGTTTTCTTTTATGTTGTATTCTTTACAACACAACAGTATGATAAAATAAATGTGTAGTTTGTGTGTACTGTGTTGATCATTTAAAAATTTTGTATTGTTTATTTCTTACAGCATTCATTTTTAAAGTTCCTTGCCTACTGCAACGATTTCGATAGGGATATGAGAAAGTGCTTAAAGGGTGAACGTCTTAGGAGCCAAAAAGCGAACTTGGAAGAATCTCGCCGACGCCACAAAGAGATTCGTGCACGAATATTGTTGCAAGAGAAGTCTACCAGCAACGAATACAAATAATGCCAAACATGGAGTACCAAATCCTAGACTCTGTACCAGATTTAGCTACCATAAAGTCATTTACTGACAGATACTTTACTAAACGGTACATGTTAAATGTTGGTGGCATAAAAAACAATGACATCATGTTAATGTTCCATTCTAATAGAGTCATGCTGCTTACTCTAGCTCCAAGTCATTTCTTTTTTAAAAAAGAAGGAGAATACAAACTTAATTTTTCAATTGGTAAAATTGACAGACTTACTAATTCTGTTAAGGGTAAAGGCAAGAAAGGTGGTCAATCTTTGATTCCAACATCAGTAATATGTAAGGTAGAGTACAAAGATGGGACTAGTTTTGATGTAGCTTGTGGTATAAAAGGAACATTAATAGAAATAAACGAAGCGCTTGTCAAGCATCCAGAACTGCTAAAACAATTGCAAGATTCAGATGGATTTATTGCTATTATTTTGTCTAGTATTGCTAATTCAGAAGCAACAAAAAATGAACTGCTGTCTAATGAGAACTATGTTGATTTATTAAAATGTAATGTTAGTGAATGAATTATTAAATAAAATATTTTAACTAACACATTTTTCATTATCTTACATTTTTATATTTCGTTATATCTATAGGCAAATTGTTATTATTTATACTGCATTTTTATAATTGCTGAAAATGAAAATATCTTTATTCATTAGGCCCCCCAAGAAGCACTTTCGAATCGTCAACAAAAAAAACCCTTATGTTATAATGATATAATGTTTGTCTCTCTGTCTTATCTGGATCTACGTAAGCTAAGAATGTTATAATGTCAGTCTATCTATCGGTCTGTCTGTCGGTCGGTGTTTCAGTACATTTAACTACTTTTAGAATAAAGAAATACTTTTACAAGTTTAATATTTAAAATAATCAAATGACCATATAGGTAGCGAATTAGAAATGTACATAATTTGTTTTTCAATTGGAATTTGAGAATTTTGTTTGTGGTTAAAAGATAACTTTAGACTATTCACACGGAAGATTTTTAAATCCAGCAGACTACAAGCATTTGTGTCTATACAATTGCAAACAATTTACTAATAGCCCTAAGTAACATGCAGAGTTCACATGTATATGTATAAAAAAAAACAAGCACCTGTTTATCTGCTTATTTTAAAAACAATATGTGTATAGATCTGAAATTTAAACCCGTCAATGGAGAACATAGCTGTCCACAATAAAATTATTACCAGACATAGTTCCTTCATGGACTTACACATTACAAAAAATGCAGTTCTTTGATCCAACAACAAATATGAGCCTGAAGTATTTTATTTCAAAGCATGTTGATAATGTTTTCACTTCCAACTCTGAATAGACCAAATCTATTTTCCCATAAATATAAAAACTATCGTGAATAGTGCGCTCTTTCGAACCACGCCCTGTTTCAACGTCAATTATAACTTGTCGAAAATAGCCAAACATTATGAGCTTAATATATCGCATAAATGAAATGATGAAGTTAAATATCACTTAGTATGTTTACTTAAGTGAATGTTCTGCAACATCATTAGCTTATATCATATCAATAGTATATTTATTTAGTAACTGTTTTAATTGACCCACGCCACGACCTTCGCTACGATAACTGATAAATAAACCCAAAGTTGTCCAGTCGTTACTAAGCTTTGTGTAACAAAACAATTGTGAAAATGTCTTCGAAGTGCATAAATACAATCTTAACTTATAAAATATTCATAAATAAGCAAATCAACTTTGTTCTCCGCCGTTACAGTGACAGTGGTAAAGACGGGATTAAAACGCCACTATATGAATTACATAAAAGATATGGAGCAAAATTAGTCGATTTTTCGGGTTTTTTATTACCAGTCCAATATTCAGATATGAGTGTATCTGCGTCGCACCTATATACAAGAAATAGTGCCTCTATATTTGATGTCTCGCATATGCTTCAAACAAACGTTCGAGGTAAAGACTGTATTGCTTGGTTTGAATCTATAACTCCCGTCGATCTGAAGGGCATGACAAACGGATCCAGTTCCCTTACAGTGTTTTTGAATGACAGAGGAGGAATAATTGACGATTTAATAGTAACGAAAGTGAACGAGGAGACGTTGTATGTTGTTTCAAACGCAGGACGCTTGGATGTAGATAAGGAACACATGAAAGCAACTTCGGAAATATTCCGCAAACAAGGTAAAGATGTTAATGTTGAGTTTTGGGATGTTAGTCAAAGAGCTCTGATAGCAGTACAGGGACCAAAAGCCGCCTCAGCCGTGCAATCTTTCACAAAGATTTCATTGAACGACTTGACTTTTATGACCTCTGCAGTGGGTACAGTCGCAGGCGTGGAATGTCGCGTGACGCGTTGCGGTTATACTGGTGAAGATGGTGTAGAAATATCGATACCAGCCGAAAAATCTGAGTTAGTAACAGAATCTTTGCTACAAAATAACGACGTAAAACTCGCTGGCTTAGGCGCTCGAGACTCTCTGCGTCTCGAAGCAGGTCTTTGCCTCTACGGAAACGATATAGACGAGAGTATCACCCCTGTAGAAGCTAATTTGACTTGGCTAATTACGAAACGACGAAGAAACGAATGTGATTTTCCGGGAGCCGAAATAATATTGAAACAAATCAAAGAAGGCGTTGATAAAAGAAGAGTCGGCATTAGAATGGAGACAGGTGCTCCTGCAAGAAAAGATACACTTGTAAAAGTTGCAGAAGATTCCAAGGTCGTGGGTAAAGTGACTAGTGGCTGCCCTAGTCCTTCCTTAGGCGGAAACGTCGCTATGGCTTACGTGTCAGAGATAATGAAGAAAAATGGTACTGAATTACTAGTTAATGTTAGAGGCAAAGATATTCCATGTGTAGTAACTAAAATGCCATTTGTTCCTGCAAAATACTATGTTAAGAAATAAACTCGTATTTACTTAAAGAATATTACTTTTATTTATATTTGTTTGACAAACATAATAACCACCACAATCATTAATTAAGATCAAAATAATACCCACAAGACATGAAATTATATAATACATAAGGATTGAAAACGTTACTTCATAACAATTTAATTTGAGCAATTTTTAAAATTAATTGTAAAATATTGTCAGAGTGCAAAAATACACACCAATGTATAGAGATTTTAAAATGGAATCATTAGGAATGTTAAGTGTAGGCATGCTGTCTTTTGAACTTTCTCGCTAATAATACTGTTAACTATTTAAAAATATCTATATACATTGTGTACTACATTATCACAGATATATTTAAGGTTCGATCTATGGAATGATCACTAGGAATAATCTTAACAGATACCAACTTTAAAATATTGTACAGTAATTACAAGATATGGGACAGTTGCGATTTCACAGTTAAACTACAGTCTTTAATTAACAGAGGCCTTAAATACATGTAAATTCAAATTCGTCAATTCGTTTGTACAAAAAATTAAGAACATTAAAGTTACTTTTCAAAAATATGTAGAACAATGATCCCTTACATCACAAGTTATTGTCCTTGTATAGGACGGACGGAGATCCTTTATATTGAACCGCGGTATTTGTTTGAAGAATCACATCACTGATTATCGGGATTCTCTTTGAAACGGGATTGAGCTAAACGTGCGAAATCTTCATTTAGTGTCTTTAGTTTTTCGCTATACTGGAAAGGAAATAATGTTATCATTAACTTGAGACAAGATAAATCTTAAATATATTTTTAGCTTAAGAGCGCTAACGTCGCATGGCTTTTCATATAAACTCTCAAGTCGAAAATATTGTAAACGAACAAATCGATTCTAAGAACTTTCCATGCATAAGCAGGTCAGGCTGGTAAAAAGTTGACAGAGGATTTTATTAAAAACGAGATTAGAGTTTAGTAAGAACAATTTTAAACTATCATAGTAAGCAAAAATTGCCAATAATTACTTTATTTATTTGACGACCGGCTGGCCGAGTGATCTGTGACCCTTGCTATACAGGCTACTCGGTCAGAGGACCGGGTTCGAAACCCAGTAGGAGCAAATGTTTGTATGACGAGTACGAGCATTTGTTCACGAGTCATGGATGTTCATATTGTGTATTTCTAATATTTATATACATATTATTATCATCATTTCTCCGTTATGTAGTATCCATAACACAGGCTCTTAATGATGCTTACTTTGGACTAGCTAGATAATAGGTGTGAGTGTATGAATACTTATTATTATTATAGTTATGGCTAGAATATGCTTATTGATAACAGACGAAGGGCCGATTTTTCAATGCTCAGTTAAACAGTCAGATAGGGTTTATTCGATAGATAGCAAAAAAGTGGGTTTTTCAAGCTTCAGATAGACTTTATTCGACGAATAATTCACTTAACTTAAGAATAAATCTATCTGTCCCTTCGACGGCCAGATAACCGCTTATTCTATAGATAAATTATGCTTGTGCTTTCTGGGTGAGTCAAATACTTCATAACAAAAGATGTTAGAAAACACATGTAAAATGGTATACAGTAGAATTCCGTCGTAGATTCAGACTTACTAAAGAATCGGTGCAATATTTGCAAACTTTTGTAAAAGATAAATTATGTAAGTAATGAAATCACAAAAAATACATATTTAATTTTGTTTCTGAAACCACTGTATTCCTCCCATGCTACAGCTGCCAATCACTGATTCTTTGCCCTATGAGTTTCTATATCACTGCTCCTATATAGTTTGGCGGTATTAATAATTCAACTTCATGTCGTATTATAAAAAAAATTAGGTACTGTTGCAATTACATCTTTGAGGAAAAAATTGAATTCTGACAATTTTTTCATTTCCATGAGGAAGCATAAATGAGCTAAGGTTTCTTGATTGATATCAGCTATAGATTGCACTTACATGTTAAGTTTCAAATAAAATACCACAGAACTTGATGTATGTATGAATATCGAATGAAATAAGATGCCAGATGCTTGCTTGTTTTTGACAATAGATGTGAAGTTAACAGCAAACAAAGAAATTGTCTGTCCCGCTCTAACATTAGTGTCCTCTATACATTTGTCTCAACTACCTGAAGCTGGCGTTATTATGGAAGACCTAAACGGTCAGATAGTTATTCTTAGGATAAATGTTGATTGAAAAATTGACAGTCACTTATCGGACGAATAAACAGTGAAATAACTTTATTCCTTAGGTAGCTATCTGTAGTTTTATCAGCGGATTGAAAAATCGGCCCTTATAGTTTACTTTTTAATTAACTTTTAATTGGACTTTTATAAAAAATAATTGTCAACTTTTTAGACTAGCCTGATTTTGGTTATGCATGAAATCGTCGGTGGGTGTGCAAGACCGCGTAAGACCCGTTTGCAATACCGCGCATGTGCTTTTTGTTTATTTCACAGGATGGAAGAAAAAAGATAATATCTTGGACATTTCTACACATTTCTTTGACTGAACCTGTTTGGGATTTCTCTGGGTGTTGTTTAATGAGAATCTAGTATAAGCGAATCAGCGCTAAGAGCCCGCTGCCGCGATATTTCAATTTTGCGACTTTTGTAAATACGCGGTATTGCAATCTGCTCTTACGCGGTCTTGCACGCCCACCGACTATATGTCTTGACAGAATCGGTGTGCTCCTTTCCAATATGTTCAACTTGAGAGTTTGTATGAAACAGGGATTTTTTATATAACTTAAAAATATAGGTAAGTGTTCCTACATCATTATGTTGGTACTGCTGAGCCTGCGCCTGCTTCCCGTTACTTCTTTCGTCTTGTATTCTACAGTTCACATGGTAATTTATCTGATTCTGCAATTTAATGAATATTTTTCTATATTCGTCCTGTATGCGGTTCATTTCATTGTTAACATGTGTATCTTTTTTTGCCATATAGTCCTGAAATAATTAATTTATTTAGTAATTAAAATATATCTAAACTAGAAAAATTTCACGTTCTGAGGCGGGAATCGAACCCGCGACCTTTCGCAATCCGGGCGACTTCTCTAACCAACTGAGCCACCCGGGACTTGGGATATCCCTGTGAAATTCCTCTAGTCTAGTCTATCTGTATTTGCGTTATGAGCTAACGTCCACCCTACAATGTCGAAATGTACTATTTCAACATGCGTAACGAGTATTTTTACAAATACCTGCGATTCGGTTTTTCTGAATTTTTTCTAATTTAGATATATTTTAATTACTAAGTAATTTTTTCAAACATTTATAATAATGTTAAAATCAAAAATCAAGAATAAATTTATTATTAAAAATCATAATAAATGAAAAAACCCAATCATGAACTTGTGCTAATTACCTTGTAAGTATATACAGTTTTCTTAACGTTCTTGTATTTTTCTTGCAAGGTGGCATGCTCCGATTGCAACTTTTCATACTTCCGTTCGAGCTGAGAGTTCTTTGCTTGTAGTTCTGTCAACTTCGTTTTAACAGATTGACACTCCTTCGCACAAGACGAGTTCCGCTCTCTCTCATGCTTTATCATGTCCTCTAAAGAACCCATCCGTGATATTCTTTCTTTATATCTTTCGGCTTTCAGTCTCCACTCCACTATATTATCGTTCGCTTTCTGGCATTCAACTTGTAATTCATTATGCTCTTTGATTAGAACTGATATTTCTTTTTCTTTTGCTTCTAGTATTTGGGTAACTTTCGCTCTTTCAGAAAGAACAAACTCCTTGAGAGTTTCCACTTCATGAGCCTTTCGTTCCAGAAGTTCTTTCACTTTAGTGATGGCTCCGAGGTGTTCATTCTCCATCTCTTTGATCCGTCTCGCACAGTTCATTTCCATTGTTTTCATTTCCAATGTAAATTTCTCGGCTATCTGATCCCTTATTGCTTTTTCTTTCATCATTAAAGCAGTCTGTTGAATAAAATATAACCTTTATTTAATTTTTACTGAAACTGATGAGTAATTAACTAAATGAAAAAATTCAAATGATTACTCATTTGGTATCAAAAGGGAAGATACCTTGATATGACATTTTTGAAATCAGAAAAACTACTACTTACGACTTTTTACTAATCTGATTTTTATTCCAACGGAAAAAATGTAAACAAAGTTATGTCATATCCAATATGACATTTCAAGCTTAAGGCCCGAAAAAAATATCCTATAATTTGTTTAGTTTGGAGATAATTATTTTTTCATTAAATTTCTTTATTTGCTGTGGAAATGTGTAATCATTTCCTAAAGTCGCCCGGAAATGTGTGAAATAAATTATATTAAACACATTTCCTAGGAAATCTATACATTTCCTAAATAGCAATCGGAAATGTAAAACAACAATGTATTATTTAGCTTTTGTGTGGTGACAGTTTGAGTGATTAATAGGTTCAAGGTTATTTTTTTTATGACCACTTAGAACTAGACCGATGTCGGTTATAAGTGGTCACAAAAAAATAATCTTAAACCTACCCATTAAACCAAAACTGTTGAGTACAAGTCGATCCATTATATACAGACTTTTACTTTAATATTGTGACCTTTATAATTACTTAAATAACAGACTGATTACTTACCAAATGAAAGTTTAACTTTATGAGAATATAACAAATAAAACAACAACGTGTTTTATTACAGAAAACATTCTTCTTATACATTTCCTAATACGATATTGGAATTACATACAATTCCTAGGAAATCTATACATTTCCTAGGATTTGTATGTAGCTTCGGCATTGTATACAATTTATTTATATATTTAAACTTTAATTGCACAAAATGAGTACCATTTGGCGGACTTAATGCTATTAGGCATTCTCTACCAGTCAACCGGAAAGTTGAGTCCAAAATAATTAAATAGGTAGTGCAAAAACAACTGTTTTAAAAATTAAAATATACAATAACAATGAATACACTGCATAATAATTTAAAAAATATTGTTACGATGCATAATTATGGACAAATACGCAATTAATATACACTTATATAATAAATACGTATTAAATAAAAAACCATACGTACAATTCTTAGATTTCATACATTTCCGGTAACATATCCATAAAAAAGGCATACCTTTGCCGCGAGTTCGTCGTCACAGTTCTGTACGAGTTGCTCGATGCTGGTCGCGAGTTGTTCGGACTGCGTCTCGTGGTCGGTGTTGGTGCCGACAGTGCGTTGTTCGCCTAATTTACGCAGCCGCTCCATTATGTATCGCTGAAAGAACTCCGCTTTGCCTTTTAGCTCTTGCATCAGTTCCTCGTTGCTCTCTTGTGTAGCTATTATAATACACAGGGTGTTAGGGGGACGCTCTCGAAAACGAAGGCAGACGGTAGCACTGGTCACACTAAACACAATTTGTTAGAAAAGTGTTTGGCGGGTTTTTGTGGCGTCAGTGAAGATTTTTATTATAATGATTAAAAATTGTGTCGGAGCCAACATTGAGTTATAAAAGTGGCGTAGTTTTATTATTCAAGTGTCTGTGTTGACGTGCAACTAAAAGATTATTAGAATAAAAGTGATTATGGTGTGAAATACGATAAGAACTTTTTTGTGGTTATCCACCTTATCAAGTAGTAATCATATATTTCGTGTCAAATACTCCCAAGAAGCATTGAAATGTGTTACGCCAGCATTTTAATGCAATAAAAGAAGAAATACTAAAGACATGGCTGTATGGGCATTAGTTCCCTTTGCCTTCCCTTCATAGGGAGAATGAACAAAAAATATATTAGAAAATAAATTTGAAATCGAAAATCAGCTGTTTCATACAAACTAACCAATCTACACGACCTGTTTGTATGGAGCAGCTGATTTTTTCTGCGATTTCAAATTTATTTTCTAACAAATCGTGTTTAGGGTGACCAGAACTGCCATCTGCCTTCGTTTTCAAGAGCGTCCCCCTAGCACCCTGTATTATCATCAGCCATTATACGTCCCACTGCTTGGCTCAGGCCCAAATGGGATAAACACATTGAGCTTGGACCATAACACCACCACGCTGGTCTAAAGCGGTTGCAGTAACAACCGGGACCAACGGCTTAACGCGCCTTCCGAAGCACGGAGGAGCTTGAGATTATAAAATTGATTGACCCATCCCGAGATCGACCATGGTGAAAGTTGCTTTGTTTTCATTATAGAAACAAGAGTGCTCCACTACGCTACCGAGCTCCTAAAAGTATAATATAAGTTTTGTTATCACTTTCATTCTAGAATGATCAGAAGGAGTAAGCAATACGCCGATCGGACCAGATGTTTTATTCGCCTCTGTAGTCTAGTGGTTATGACCGCCTACCTCAGATCCAGAGGTCCGGGGTTCGATTCCCGTGGGGGCAGAAATTTTCTGCTCGGTTTGGTTGGTGGTTGGGCTTTTCTAAGTCTGCCTGGCTAGCTACCACCATCTTACCTAAATCTGCCGCCATAACAATAATGTTAACAGCATTGTTGTGTTCCGGCAGTTAGAGATAAGATAGCCAGTTTCTCTGTGGTTGAGGAATTCGAGTCTAACTCGTTTCCATCGTCAGCCTTATCTTCAATTAACATCACGTGATATTAAGGTCAAGAGTTACCCCGTTAAGGTAAAAAAAATGTTTGGGCTAGATAATAACAATCAGATACATAGATAATAAGAATCGACACCTAAAATGTCTAACTAACACAACATCTTACGGCGCCACACATTCTTACCCAATTTGACACTACATTTACTTAGTTGTTCGTCCAAATGCCGGATACGTTTCACATGTTTCTCACATTGCGTGCAAGATTCCATGTCCTTGTGTAATGCATTTTTTTCGTCTGAAATTAAAAAATGAAGCTAAGTAAAAAATATTAACTTCGGCATTTTGATAGCCGCAGTAAGTAGGCTGCCTTGAGCCGTTTTCAATGAAGTAAGCCATTCTTGTAAAAATAAATTAATATAACAAAAGATACATTTTTACCAGATTTTTTTTGTGTTAATTCTACCTGTAAAGGGAAGGCAAAGGGAACTAATTAATGCCCATACAGCCATGTATTTAGTATTTATTTATTTATTCTTTTATTGCATTAAAATGCTGGCGTAACACATTTCAATGCTTCTTGTGAGTATTTGACATATTTGACACGAAATATATGATGACAGTCACTTTATGTGCTACTTGATGAGGTGGATAACCACAAAAAAGTTCTCATCGTCTTTTACACCATAATCACTTTTATTCTAATAATCTTTTATTTGTACGCCAACACAAACACTTGCTTTATAAAACTACATCACTTTTATAACACAAAGTTAACTTTTTGTGAAGTCCATTATAAATAAACAAGCTTATACAAAGCCATGTTAAGAATTAAAAAAGTATTGGATTAATGAGTACCTTCGAGATATTTGTTGAGTTTATCGTTAAATTCCTTTTGCTTTTCCGTAAAATCTTTTTGCAATTCGGACACCCTCCTATTGGCCACTTCCAAGTCACCTTTAGTACTGACAAGCTCTCCTGATAACTTTTCAACTTGTTGTTTTTCTTTTTCTATACGCTCTATGAAATCTTTTTCCTGGTTTTTGAAAAGGTCTTTTTCCTTTTGTATTTTAGATTGTAAATCCTTCAGTTCTCTTGTTATTGAGTCTCGTGAACTACATGCCTAAAATACACAAAATGCACTTAATTAGAGTTTAATTTACGGCAGTGTTCATGTTTTCTTTGATATACATGATTAAATAGGGTAGTTGACAACTTTTTTTTTATTTCATAAATAAGAAGTTTATAACTCATAAAGAAATATTGCAAAAGAAATAGTATGTCTAAGATCAATAGTTTCACAGATATAGTGGTATGTTTGATGTGTTGCAGGGCATAGTCCAAAAACGCTTTATAGAAAATTTACGGAAAAGGTGACGTCATATGTTCCGATATTACCAAGAAATGTATGGGCATACTGACAAAATATTAATAATTATGTATTATGTATGTTTTTATTCATAGTTGACGTAATAATTGTTGTTTAATTGATGTTAGAAATGTAACAACATTAACATTTTTGATAAAATTTTGGAAAAAATATATCTTTTTTTATGAGTCCAACTTCCACAATATTCCATATCTTCTAAGTTTGAATTGTTTCTATGTGTAATAGTAGCGAACAATTTGTGAAAAATTGCGCCATATTCAAACATAAGCAACATCCCAATTGTTCATGGGAATGAAAATACCTTATACCCAATTGTTAATATAGAATACAACAATAATTTCATTTTTATTTCAAAAAATGATTAAGTAACAATAATTTTATTTATTTGCTTTTCTATTTTTGCCAACCCTTGCATATCTGATTAAAAGAGCGTAAACGGGTGGCGGTATGGCCCGACATCAAAGGTGTTGCGCTACTGGTACAGAAGAGGATGCAGCGCTAATAACATACCTGCAGATACAAAGTCTTGAGCTCGCCGTTTTCTTTGAGCGTGTCTTTGAGTTGTGAGCTGTACCGTTCGAGTTCTCGAAGCAGATCAGCATTCGCTTCTTGCACTATGGACGCTCGACTACCTTTCTCCAACTTTAATTTGTCGTAGTCCATTTCTAGTTCTGTATACTTTAAGTCTAACTGTGGGTATATTAAGATATATACTGGTTAAAGGAAAATAAATTATAAGATAACATAACTAACTTTTCTTTAGCATCTCAAATAGCCACTGATATACGCTCAATCAAAGTTGACTTCAAGTACAATTCAACCTTCACAATTATATTTTACAGTAACTTAATCAACGACAAATTAATAAATGAATAAAAGTGTATATGTGCGTGTGGTATAACTGTAGTATGTCGTACGATACGGAACAGTACGCATTTTTAGGCTTGTCGCGAGCCGGACAATGTTTTTATTAATTTAATTGGAAAATAAAAGTGGTCAGAACGGTGTCAAACTTTTAGACGTAACTCTTGACAGGGACACAACCACCCCTTAAGTTTTTTTTCGGACATTTGTTCGACGCCTGTGATCTCTTGGCAAATGGCGACAACGTCCACACATAGTCTAAACGTTTTAGAGAGAGATGGCGCGTACGTCACAAAATATATTTATTTATTTTCTATATACATAATACGATTTTAACCTACTTCAGGCAAATTATACGAATTCGCACTTTTTTGTAAAACATTTTATTTAAATCCTTGTACACATTTTCCCTAATAAAATATTAGTAGCAATAATTCATCTATAATCATTATACTGAAAGGAGATAGTAAATTTTGGCCAGTTCATGTGCACCATTTTTTCGTAAAGAAATGATAAGAGAAGATGGATTCTTAAAAAAATATTTTTAAGAATCCATCTTCTCTTATCATTTACATAAATCTTGACTGATAGAAACGGCAAAAAATTATTATAGTTTACTGAAAAACATCACAGAGGTCGCCATTTTGAAGAAAACAAAATAAGTATCAATGTCATAATACAATTTTGTTTTTTACTAGACTGTCGTTTTATTTCTTCAAGCGCACCCAAAACATTCACGGCTGAAAATACGAAATGACAATTTTAATAAATGTCAATATGACATTAAAGTCAACTTTTGGACTATGCACTTTTATATTGCCATTTCATACAATACTTATTTTATTTTGTATTTTTTTTTTGCAATAAATTAAAAGAGTTTTGTTATTTAATGGAAACCATGTTATTCAGTATTTATTGTCTTCAATATGAAATGGTGCTCATGAGCTAGCCCAAAACTTTACCATCTCCTTTGAAAGTGAAAGTGACAAATTATCAGACGACAAAAGTGACATTAGTGTCGAAGATGTTCTGTTTTCAAAAACAAAAAAATCGTATGTACCTTTTTACGTTCACTTCTCACTTCTTCGAGCTCAGCTTGCAGTCTTTCATTGTGTTGCTTATAATTCTCCAAAAGTTCGCTATCGGAGTTGCTCCCCAGTAGTTCTAGCTTGTTCTGCAGCACAGCCAGCCTCGAGTTCAGTTGCAGCTCTATGCCTTTGTGTTCTTCCATTTTAGATCTCAATTCAGACTCTTGTTTACGGTGCTGTTCTAGCTTTTTGTCACTGAAAGCAGTTGTTTTTGCGTAAAAACTGTTTTTCTTAACACTGATAACAAGGTCATGCACATCTATTGACAATATTTATTATAAAATAGGAAAAGGTACACTTAGTGAGTGCATCGTTAAACTTAAAGGTCCCATGTAGTTTCCTTTTAAATAAATTGATTATGTAACTAAAAATATATTACTCCAACATTACAGTAGTTATAGATGGCGGATGTGAAGTTCCTCGTACCTCGGAACAGTTTGTTCCCTTTGTGACAAGAAGTGTCTTGAGGAGGTTTTACTGATTTACTAAGGACCATTATAATCTTTTACTTCAAAAATAAGTTCTATACCGTTTCGATATTTCGTCCTGTAATGTTGCCATCTTCTGCATTTGTATTTTGTATCGACTTAATATTTCCTTCAATGTCGTCAATTTCCCGGGAGATGGTGGTTCACCTAAAGATAAAAAGTGTAAGTGTATAAAACAGCGGCGGCGATTAAATAATTCAAATATTATTTTATATTAAATAGTTAATTCTGTTAAACTGTACTAATAGTTGAGTAATGAAAATTATTATAGATATATTCCTCACCTAAGTAAGTGTTGTCTGGAAGAGATTCCGCCAATATTTGGTGTAGCGTAGTTCGCCAGTTGTCGTATTCTTTCTGTGTAGCGGATAGTTTGTTTCGACACAGGACAAGCTCATGAGCAGTCATTTCGAGTTTGGACTGAAAGCATCATGATTATGAATATGAAAATACCTTTATAATTATTGATCGAACGACAATTTTACGCTATGTCAAGGATGTAAGTTTGTGCCCTTATTACGGGGAATATGATTCAGAAAGTAACTAGGATTTTACGGGTTCATTCATAATCCAAGACGACATTTCTAAAGATGAATAGATTGAATGGGTTAAGGTAACAAACGTCATAGTAATTTATTCGATCTGAAAGTGTATATCAAGTATGTCGAATAAATAAAAATCTTGTGTCACAAGTCACAATGTTTGTTATCAAACTCCTCCAAAACGGCTTGACCGATTATTATCAAATTATTTGTATATTTTTGTGGGTCTGAGAATAGCTCGCAGGCTATTTTTTATACCCCTAGATGATAAGGGCGGCCCTCTCCAGACTTTTTATATTTATTAGACATTATTTTTTTATGAATTGGCATCAAAAATACTCATAAACCTAGTTTCACCCTTTTACCACGAAACCGTTTTAAATTTATTGCTTCAGAAGCGGTATGAAGGTCGCGGGATCAGCTAGTAATTTATAAACTACTAAATATCGTTATTGAAAACCCTACGTACTCTCTAAAGTCAAGAACATGTTTCTTTCGTAATGAAAATATTATTTTCATAACTATCAGGTTGTAAGGGGATGCCCTCGTAAACAAAGGCAGATGGCAGCGATGTTTAATTTAAGAACGACTTGTTAAAAAAACATTGAAATCGGGAAAAACCTACACAATCCGGTTTGCCTGAAACAGCTGTTTTTCCTAATTGCGCGAAATCATTTTTTTTAACTAGTCGCGTTTTAATGACCAGCACTTTGTTTGGAATAGGTTCTTAATCTTTATCAGATTTTTATTAATTTATTGAGGGTAGGATTAGCTCTCAGCGGTTGAGTTGTCATTGTGAAACAGTCCAGTCGGTGTACGTTAGCTCTCGGTTCGATTCGGTGCTAGATTTATAATAACTTCGGATTTTGAGTATCTACGAGAAATATAGTATTATTCTATAGGTAATATATGTATTGTATCATTATATACATAAAATCAACAAACAATAAGTGTGTGCCTACTGTGAAGAAGCGGGGCGCCCCAGGTGAATTGTGGTAAGTAGTGATCTACACCAAGGTATTTATTAAATCTATTTATCTTATTTTTCATTATAAGGGGTTTAGGTATTTTATTTGTAGAAGCTCCGTGTAATCGCGGACAACTGCCTTTGATTACGAGAGAATTCTCCTTACCACCTGTATGTTTATTGGAAAACACGTTTTTCTCACGATTATCACGTAATATTAGACAAAGTATTGCCAGCTTTCATTTTTTATACAACTAGATGACAAACAAGCTATTGGTAATGGTAATGTTAAATGGTTACCGTTGCCTATAGACACCTGCAATAACAAGGAGAAATCACTTGGTATTGCAGGTGCGTTGTCATCCTGAGGTCAACATAGCAAATTATCTCACGGCTGAAATAAGAAAGGCGGTGGTACCCACCCAGATTACCCAGAAGAATCTACATACGTGCAAAAACCTCCATTTCTTACCCCCATTTCCTTTACTTGTTCCTTGGAAGTGTTCCTCTCAGTGGTCAGCTGAGACACCTTTTCTTTGAGTTTGTTCGTCTCGCCGCTGACAAGTCGCATCTGTGCAGACTCCAATTCATTAGCCAAGCGGTTTATGATAGCACCTTTTTCAATTATAATCTCTTCTTTCTCTCGTTCCCTGTCCATGCAACGTCTCTCCATAATCTTTATATCCTTTTCCTGAAATTATGAATTAATTTTTTTATCTGGATCCCCAAGTTTGGTGGCTCAAAAATATTCAAATAATTAAAAATAAAATTTACTTACTTTTTCTTCCAGTCTGGTTTTGGCCTTTACCAAATCAGTTTGTAACCTATCCATTTCTTCTCTATGCCTAAAATTAAACATGAAATGCTACCTTTAATTTAATTGCAAGTATTTTCTTTGACTCGATAACAAAGAAAATTTATCACATAGATGGCAGAACTCATTCCTCATATAATCGAGTAATCAAAAACAACTTTGTTTGGATTGTACACACAAGTACAGACAATAGCACATCAAGTGTACCTAATATTCGCGTTACGAAACCCGCCTTTAACACGGATGGAATAAGGACGAGATCTCAAGGTTATACTTGATGTGATTACGACAGTCCATTTAACATATTTGACGACTTGAATATCAGGGAGGAACTTTTAATTTTTTTATAAAATTGTGGGACTTCAACTTGAATGATTAAAATTAGAGCAGCATAATTAAGTTAACAGGTATATCAAATTTCTGTTCTTTCTTTAGAATATTAACTTAAAAAAGAATGTCTCCTTGGCTTATGAATAATATTTATAAGGAATTTAAAATCACTATTTAAAAAAGTCTAAGAATTAAAAAATAATTATTTTATTCAGTATAATTAATTTACCTGTCTTGTTGTTCTCTGAACAGTGCATCCGTATCATGCGTGTGAGCAACCTGTAAATAAAAGTATAGAAAATTCCAAAAACAAAATACTACGATAAAAGCTTGTCAAAACATAATACGGCAGTCTTCTGGTCAACAACCAACCAACCAACCAATGACAACCAACGGAATCTACTTTTATTTACAAATATATTTAAAGGTATGCTCACTTGTAGAGTATGAAGCCTCTGCTGCACATCTTGTAGGCTGATGTTGGCAGAGCGTAGCTCTAGCTTTAGCTGCTCCTTCTCTTGGTCATTCTCCACTAACTTCTCTTTAAGAGAGTTCACTTGTTGCTCGAGCTCTATCAATTTGTGCTTGCTTGAAGCTGAATGGGTAACAATAAATATAGAAATATTATTTATTACCTAGATGTGTATTAAGGCACTAAACGTACCTTAATTCAGTGAGATATAAAATAGATGTGGATCTCGATGGCGCAGTGGTTTAAACGCTCTGGTTTCGATAGCAAAAACAAAGCAACTTTCGCCATGGTCGATCCCGAAATGGATCAGTCAAAATTTATAATCTCAAGCTCCTCGGTGCTTCGGAAGGCACATTAAGCCGATCGTCCCGGTTGGTACTGCAACTGCTTTAACCCACCAACCCGCATTGGGCCAGCATGGTGGTGTTATGGCCCAAAAACCTCATGTATTTCTCCCATGTAGGAAGGCCTGAGCCCAGCGGTGGGACGTATTAGGCTGGTGATGATGAAATGAATTCGCAGATTCGAGTATCATGTCATATCTTTTAGATTGATGAGTTTCAAATGTATAAATAAAGATGTATGCCATCTATCATATAAGTACCACTGCTGGGCACAGGCTTTCCTACATGGGAGAGACACACAAGGAGTTTGGGCCATTACAGCACCGTGCCGGCCCAACCAAACGGCTTAACGTGCCTTCCAAAGCAAGTAGGAACTCGAGATTACTAAACGACCATGGCGAAAGTTGATTTGTTTTCGTAATGGTAAACAGAAGGCTGCAACCACAATGCCAATGAGCTCCTCAAGCCACCGAGCTCCTCTCTATGTGTACATCTTGATACGCAAGTTTATTTTCAATGAGGTAGTGTTGCTTCATTGTGATCTTTATTTTTTCAATACAAAGAATATTATTTATGTCAGTTTTTAAGATCTTACCTTTAAATGTATTTACTATGGGTATTGCAAAAGACATAACCACCATCTATATTCCAAACCAATAGGAAAAGAGGGAAACAAAGAAAGTGGTGTTCGGGCGATATTAAGAATAGAACTGCATTAATAAGAGAAGACTGGAAAACACTGGAGGAGGATTTTGTATCGAAAGGACACGCCGACAACCAGAGGAACGATATGTAATATGTATAAATTGTTTATATTAAACACTGCACCCACCTAAGTTGGCAATAATTGATTAGCCTTTATTGCCAACTTAGGTAGGTAGGTAAAGGCATTGCAAATTATTTAAATTTTACCAAGCAAATTATGAGCTTCTCGTAGGGAAAACTCAGCCTTGTCTCGGTCGTTGACTGCCGCCACGAGACGCCCTCGGAGGCTATCAATATCTCTGTCTTGCTTTTCCATCTGAGCTGCCAGTTCCTGGCATTCTCTTATACGCATCTGTTAGAAAAAGAATACATGAATATTAACTGTTAGAATATTAATGTTAGAGTAATGAATGAGAATTCATCAGTTTTAAGATTTACATAAATTTTTGAATTTATACATAGGGGAAGGGAGCGCAAGATGAATATAGCGGGCAACATGAATTATTCTAATATTTTGTTCTATGTGCTTGGTACAAACACCTACTTAGGGTGTGCGTACGCGCGGTGAGGCGAGGGTTCGCAAATCAGTACAACTTAAACTGCAAGTGGAGGTGTACGGGCGTCAGTGACAAAAATTCAGGATTCTGTTTTTGTTTGGAAATTGTTTTAATTTCCTTAACTAATGTAAATAAAAGTGTATTTAAACATTTTTCCACCAATAATATCATTAAATTTTTAGGTTTTATCTGTTATATCGATCGCTAGAACCATCTTGCCCGATAGTATAGGGTAAGATGAATCAAAACAAAATTTTTAACTATAGATCTCTTGTTACGATTGTGATAAAAATTAAAGTTATCTGTTTGATTATTATGAAAGTTTAATTATAGTTGATTTTGAGAAAATAAACGATACTTTGTATTCTACTGCAATGTATTTTTTATTATTAGGTATTCTAAGTTCAGTGAACCATCCTGCCCTCCCTTCCCCTAATAATTTATCTCAATATAGAATCTTACCTCATACATAACTTTTAGTTGTTCATTATTCATGTACTCCTGTCTTGTTTCAAAGTTGTTAACTCCATTTAGCTGACCTGCAACTAAATTAAGTTTATTTTTGTAATGTGTTTTGGCAATTTTTCATAAATAACCTTATAAATTATTTTAACAAAATTTTGCCAAAAAGTTCATACCTTGGAGTAGGATTTGAGCTCACTGCATTATACAGTGCTTTAAACATTGAAATACAGAATGGGTAGAAATTTGTGGTTGAAATAATTTGTGGTTATAATAAAACTAGCTATAGGTACATATATTTAATTGCCAAATATACATGTCATGTCATTAAAACATTATAGAGGTTTGGTTAGCTAGCACTTTTTTTATTATTGAAAGGAGGTGTTTCAGGTTTATATGGAGCTATGAGTATGTAGAGTGATTTTTAGAATAGGAAAATGAAAATAAATAATCTTTTTTGTTGTTGTTTTCACATACAAAATACTTTCTGATGATATGTGTCAGTTTTATTATTATCAATATAATGGCAACACTATAACATCAAACTTTTATAATTATACCACTTGTTTCGTGCTCAGACTTTCGAGTATAGTAAAAAAAGGATTTTACAGCCAGGAATATTCAATGAATTTTGTTTTACTTTTCCAAGATAAAATGTTCGTATATTCTTTAAATCAAATTACAAGATTATAAAAATGTGTAGTTGTGTATGGGTCGGGAGGGATCGAATAATGAAGAGAGATGTGAAGACAGCTACGATTTCCGGAGATGCTTGCACGGCGCTCGCGCAGCTCGCTTCACTCGAGTTTCGTTTCATCTATTTAACGACAGATGGCGCCACCCGCGCCAACATACCGCCGGTCTTGGAAGCTTCGCGTTAGCTTCCAACTAATGTTCGAATGATTTTCTTTTCTTCTATTTAATTAATCGGTGACGCAGAGGGAAGCGGACAGATTTTCGTCAAGGCACGCTGTATTAGTCCTCTTGCTGTGCGTATCTCTGCAACGCGTGACACTCCGTCTTGTCCCGGGAAAACGCGTATTATTCTCCCCATACGCCAGTTAAGTGGTGGCTGTTGGTCATCTTTTATTAAGACGAGGCTGTCCAGTTGAATTTCTTTTATATTTTCCTTCCATTTAGTCCGAACCGACCAGCGCTTCCAAAAATGTTGACGTAGTTGTTCGACTCGATTGTAGCGTGTAAGGTGGCTGGTGGGAACCTCGGTGATTTCATCTACAGGTGGAGCGGTCAGAGGTCGGCCAATAAGAAAATGAGCAGGTGTTAAAGGAAGATAGTCTGATGGGTCTGTGGACAGAGGAGATATAGGGCGGGAATTCAGGACGGCTTCGATTTGTATTAATGACGTGCTGAATTCCTCGTAAGTTAATTTCGCATTGCCTAATATACGTCTTAGATGATACTTGCTCGATTTGACCCCTGCTTCCCAAAGTCCCCCAAAATGAGGAGCGTAAGGAGGTATAAATTTAAATTTAATGCCGTCATTGGCTGCAAAATCGAATATTTTATTAATGTTTTTAGTGCTTAGTAAGGGAAATTCTTTTTCGGCTCCGACAAAATTTTTTACCATTGTCTGAATATATTTCTATAGGTTTTCCCCGCCTAGAAATAAAGCGTTTCAAAGCTAGTATATAATCATCAGAAGTTAGACTGCTTACAAGTTCCAAATGAATACACCGCGTCGTGAAACAAATAAATAGACAGATGTAACCTTTTATCAATCTAGCTCCCCTGCCTTTACGGTTTAGTATGAAAACTGGCCCCGCGTAGTCAACGCCCGTACGCATGAAAGGAAAACTCGCTTCTAAGCGCTCAGTAGGTAAATTTCCCATTATAGGCGTCAACGTTTTACCTCTCATACGCGAACAAATAACACAATGATGTACGATCTTTCTGGCGAGATTTCTACCAGCAAGCGGCCACCAGCTTTCGCGTACAGTACACAACAGAAGTTGCGGTCCTGCATGAAGGGATTTAATATGTTCATGTTGAAATAAAAGCATAGTGAATCGATTTTTACTACACAACAGCGTCGGGTGTCGTTTATTATACTTTAAAATAGAAAAGTTACCTAATCTGCCACCTACGCGTATTATCTTGTACTCGTCTAAAACAACGTTTAAACCTAACACTTTATTAAATTCTTTACAATTTTTTAATGGAATATTATTAATTAATTTATTATATAATATAGGGAATGATTGCATCTGTGAGAAGCGAGAGAGCATTTTTTGCGATTCACTCAACTCCGCGACAGTTAAGCAACCGGTTTGTTTAGTTTGTTTATTACGAGTGTTATGAATAAATCGAAGCAGGTAGGCGCCCGTTCGAATTAATTTATTATAAGTTGAAAATCTGTCAAAGTCGAGTATATTATTAGAATATGAATACAAAACATTTACTGTTTTATTTTTTAATTCTGGCAAATCGGAACAGACTGGCGTTAGTTGATCAGTGTATGACCAATTAGGACTATATAAGAAGCTTGGGCCATGCCACCATAGTTTACACTCTTTTAGTAATTTTACATTAAGTCCTCTAGACACTAAGTCAGCCGGGTTATTCTGGCTGCTTACGTGTAGCCATTGTGCATCACCTGTTAATTCATTTATTTCAGTGACACGATTTTGTACGAATGTTTTAAGCAGGTGTTGTGCCATACCCAACCACCCTATGACAATTGTTGAGTCCGTCCAAAAATAAAAAGAATCGAATTTTAGGCTAAGCGACTCAATTATTTTCTTATATAATCGTGCGCCTATCAGAGCACCACAAAGTTCCAACTTTGGTATGCTAATCGATTTCAAAGGTGCAACTTTACTTTTCGCACAAAGTATTTTAATTTCAACCGAGATATTATTTATTATACGTATAAATCCACAAGCACCATACGCTTCCTGTGACGCATCAGAAAAAATATGTAATTCTATTCTTTGACTGTCAATATTTCTCACAAATCGTGGAACCTTTATTTCACGTAAATAGTGTATTATCGAATCATAAAAAATATTTAATTTTAATGTGACGTCTTTAGGTACTAGATCGTCCCATCCAAGCTTGCACAACCAAAGCTTTTGCAACAAAATTTTTGCTTCAATGATAGCCGGTGCTAAGAGACCTAAAGGGTCATAAATTTGTGAAACCAATGACAGTATTTTGCGTTTAGTTAGGTGTGACATATCTATAGGCGTTAATTTAGTTGTAAAATAAAGTTCATCAGTTTTATTGTACCAACCTAATCCTAGTGTTTTAGTTTGTGTATGCTCGCCAATTACCAAGTCGCGTGACGACGTCACCGCCGTAACGTCACAATTGAACGTCCATTTTCGCAGCGGATAGCCGTATTCTCTTAAGACAGAAGACGTCCTTTCACAAATATCAATTAATGTCTCAGGATCGTCATGAGATGTTAATAAATCATCAACGAAGAAATCCTCTCGAATAACGCGCGCTACTACCTCATCATTGCATTCTTGTGCAACTTGGTGGAAGCATCTTATACACAGATAAGGAGCCGATGCAGTGCCGTAAGTTATAGTATTTAATTGGTACACATCTAACGAATCCGACGGATTTTCTCGCCACAATACGAGCTGTAAGTTACGCTGGTCGGCTTGAACGAGCGTTTGCCTATAGGCCTTTTCGACGTCAGCACAAGCCACCGATTGATATTGTCGAAAACGCAATAGAATTGAAAAAATATCGTTTTGTAATTTAGGCCCAATAAATTGAATGTCGTTTAACGAAATGTTATTACTGGTAGGACAGCTAGCATCGAATACTACTCTTAGTTTGGTAGTCGTGCTACTTTCACGAAATACCCCATGATGAGGCAGAAAATAATATGGCTGACTGTACTCGTTTACTTTAGTCATGTGGCCTAGCTCACGATATTCTCGCATGAAGTCTGAATACATTCGTTTATATACAGGCAATCGCTCTAACTTCCGTTCTAAGGAGACAAAGCGTTTGTATGCTGTATTATAAGAATCGCCTAATAAGTCACTTGATTTTTTCAGTGGTATACGAACGGATAATCTACCGTCTAATTCGCGCCTTGTTGTTTTCTTAAAAACTTCTTCACACTTACGTTAGTCACTAGTAAGGTTCTCATATCGGGATAAGTCTTCTAGTTCCCAAAATCTTTTTAATTGCGAATCAATATCATCCGTCTGAATCGACATGTTACACTGAATATTATTTTTAAAATTTAATCTAGTCGTGTAAACCGGACCAGAGATTAACCAACCTAATCTGGATTCTAGTAAGAATGGCCCGTTTGTTAATCGTATTTTATTTTCGTTTATAAGTTCCCAAAAAAGATTTGCGCCTATTAATAAATCTACTTCGGAAGGTTTATTATAATTCGGATCTGCGAGTTCAATATTATCTGGTATTCGTATAAACTTAGTATCGATACACACGTTCGGCAAGTATGAAGTGATACTCGGTAAAACATAGCAATTAATATTAGTAGAAAAATCGTTTATTCTAGATCGTATAGTTAAATCGTATAATTTATTCGAATGTGTGACCGACTGTCCCACACCCGAAACTTCAACAGTGGACTGTATATATTGCGTACAATTTATTCGTTTACAAAATGCTTCCGAGACAAAACAATGCTGACTGCCGCTGTCGAGGAGCGCGCGGGCCGTGTGTCGCGTATTATTTTTTTCGCTCACTTCGACTATCGCAGTTGACAAAAGTACCGTTACTACTGGATCGCTACTGTGTGACTCTAATGACGAATGTAATACGGTCGTTTTTACCTGACTTTTATGGGGCTCCGCGAATGATGTGTTTTCATTTTTATTACTAAGTGAATCTTTATGTAGTAAGCTATTATGTTTAACTTTACAATGTTGACAAGGGCCGAAATAACAATTATCAATTGAATGCCCCCCGCGCAAACAATTATGACACAGGTTTTTCTTATTTATTAATTTGTACCTGTCGTCAATAGATAAATTTAAGAACATACTGCACATATATAGTGCATGATTTCCCTGACACATCTCACAGGTGCGAATGCGTTTAACAAATTTATTCGAATTATTACTTCCAGTGGTTACATAACTATGGGTCAGTGCTTGCGCCGCCACTGGCACTTTCGTATCCTGAGTTTGTTTATTAATCGATTTATTATAATTATGATTATGCGATTTATTTATATAAAAGGAATTATTGTGAGAACTACTACTAACGTTTACCATCTCCAAAAAATCTGCTCTATTCCTAAGAAATGTTAACAAATCTTCTAATTTTAATTTTCGTTTCAATTCTTGACTTTGTAAGCCCGACATTAAGTTACCTTTATAATTCTCCCAATCCCTTTCAGTAGAAGAATCAAGTTTAGTAACTATCAAATATATAATGAGGGTATCCCAAGATTCTGTGGGCTCCCCAAGTGATTTTAGGGCACGTAAATTACGTAATACCGAATCTATGAGTTTCCTAATTAACAACGGCGATTCTCTTGTAATATTTTGCACAGTAAACAAGGCCTTAACATGGTTGTGTACTAAAAGTCGTTCATTTTGGTATCTATGTAATAATAAATCCCATGCATGGACATAATTTTCGGCAGTAAACTCTAACGCGCTTATAACCTGCAGAGCATTACCACTTAGTGATGACCGCAAGTAATGGAACTTCTGAATTTCATCTAAATCGGTTCGCTCGTGAATCATTGTTAAATATGAGTTTTTAAATTCCAACCAGCCATCATAAGATCCACTAAAGGCAGGTAGCTTGATATCTGGCAGTTTAATTTGCGATGTTATACTTTTATTACAAAATTTTTGGCAATTTTCGACTTCGGTTAAAGATTTAGCTATAGAAATATATTTAAAATATTCTTCTTCGAAATTTTCCCTGTATTCAATTTGCGGAAACAAATCGTTTTCATCGCAAGAATACTCAATTTTATTCTGTACGTTGTTAAATTCAGAAAACATTAATTCTAACTGAGAAATTCTTAAATTTAGCTCAACTATTTGACTTTTTTCTAAATTTACGTTATTAAACTTCGATAAATATTTTTGGAAAGAAGTGATACGAGCTTTGAACACTCCTCTTTGTTTTTTAAACTCAGAAATAGACATTGCATAATCAAAAGCAGATATTTCTTTTGATGGAGACTTACTACCCTCCCTCGACTTAGGTAAAGTAAGTTTCGAATTACCCGAAATATTTCTATCCTCACTCATTTTGGGAAGAAATTAGAAAGCAAAAGGTACTCACAATTGTATAACTTCACTGTAGCAGCACGAAAACGGGTAGGCAGGTACTACTGCACCAGGTTGTACTAGAATTGCGAAATAAAGCACGATATTAATACAAATCGATAGGTGGAGGATGGAAAAGGATATGATCTGACCGTAAAATCTTCTGCTGGTTCTGTATCTTCTAGTCGTCGTGATACGCGCCGGGTATCGTCTTCCGTGGTATCCAACTTTCTTGATTTTTGCTAATCGGCGAGAAGGAACATGTTTCGTGCTCAGACTTTCGAGTATAGTAAAAAAAGGATTTTACAGCCAGGAATATTCAATGAATTTTGTTTTACTTTTCCAAGATAAAATGTTCGTATATTCTTTAAATCAAATTACAAGATTATAAAAATGTGTAGTTGTGTATGGGTCGGGAGGGATCGAATAATGAAGAGAGATGTGAAGACAGCTACGATTTCCGGAGATGCTTGCACGGCGCTCGCGCAGCTCGCTTCACTCGAGTTTCGTTTCATCTATTTAACGACAGATGGCGCCACCCGCGCCAACACCACTCAAAATATACAGAAGCAAAAAAATTTACTGATCTGTCTATTATTCTATTATAGACTACCAAGTCCATAATTCTATCTTATAAATAATTTGTAATGTTTTTAATCATTTTTGTCAGTTTTTAATGTTACATGTACTGTACATGATCATAGCCGAAAATGAAACATCTCCTTTAAAATTTTCTATACTCTGATTTTTGTCTCACAGAAAAATTGTAAACAAAGTTATGTCACTATCAATATGTCATATCAGGGTTTTCAAGTTAGAGGCCCGTAGAAAATATACTACAATTTTACTTAGTCTGTAAATACATATGTATTTATTGTTTATTTGTTGTGTAAACTTTTACACAGAGCATTGTTGGTAGTAATGCTAGCTGTGTAAGAATAAAGTAAAAAAAACCTTTACCAGCAAAAGTGAAATTAGAAAGTAGGCTGTTGCAATCAATATGAACTAAACGCAATTAAATATGAAATATTTTCCATCATCAATTTTTGTTATTAGGTAAGGTTACTGTTACTCATAAAGTTTAACATGGACATTCATACATGGACTGGTAAAAACAACAATTATTTAAAAAAGCAGACCACATAATGCACATAATTCAGCTTTTTAAACATAATAAGTTTTATGAAAATAAAAATGAGGATTGTAAAAAATAAATTAGTTCAATAGTCAAAATGGATGAAAAGTGGTTATAGGGTTTGAACTTCTCATAGGTAAGAAAACTACTAATTAGCAATCCTTTTTTATTCACAGCAATACCATTATTTACATTTTTTCCATGAGATTATATGTACATCAGACAATATGGGAAGCACAATAAGCTTAATATTTACCTCTAAAGTCCTGTTGAAAATAATGATTTTGACCATCCCCAGCACCATATGGACTAAAGGGGGTTTTAAGTAATTCTTCCTGGGGCCTTACATGTGTATGGCTCTTAGGAGTTTCACAAGATGCTTTTGGAGTATCTTGCTCTTTTAAATGGTTTAGTGACTCCACATAGGTGGGAGGCATTCCAGGCCTTGCATGCTGTTGAGCTAAAAAAGACTTCAAAATTAAATAACACAACAAGGAGCAACAATTAGCAAAATCCAACTGCGCAATGATTAGCGTTTGTGGGACTGCCACAGCCCTGCAGCACTAGTGGCGTGACAGAATCCAAAAACAGTTTAAAAACCACATGTAATTTTATAAACATAACATTACATAATTGTAATTTAGGCCTCATACCTATTAAAGAAAAGGGTTTTATGTCTTTTGTATATTTTTGATTGTAATATTTATAACAAATAAATTTAGGGCATTATGTTTTTAGAGATTACATTTTTAAGGCATGTGATATAATGTAACATTAAGTTAGGGCCAGTTGAGTTAACCAGCAATCCGCCGGCGGAGGAGGGGCAGGAGAAGGCGGACGCATAACCGCCCCTCCTCCCCCCCACGGTGAAGAGCAGCGGGCGACAGGCGCGGGGGCGCCCTCGCCCGCATTGCACTGCTCATCACCTCGTCGTAGGGGGTGGCCGAGTACTCACGGTCACCCTCTGGCCCCCCTCCCTCTTCCTGGAGGGCCCGCCGTCCAGGCGGGCAATCGCCGGTGGGGGACTGGAAGTAGAGGCTCTGCCAATTTCCCAGTCCTCCAACCACAAAAGGCGATGAAGGAGTGCCGCTGGGTGGTTTTAGTGGGTAGACCCGGGAACCGTTCCCGGGGAGTCCCACATACCCCTCCTGTCCCCCGACGGTAGGGCATGCGTAAGGCATTTTTTTCCCAGGGTAAAAAAAAAAAGGCTATGTTGGGCTTCTTGGTTAAAGAGTGAGACTACCCACTAAAACAAGTGTTCCTTCTTCTTCATTGTTAACCATAGTACTCCATGGGTGGCACCACTCAGGGCCAGCATGCTGGCAAATCAACCGTGTTGGTGACTTCATTTTTAACCTAATAAAACTGTTTTTATCTAGTTCTATCCATGTTCGCATTACAGGTATCTTGTAGTCATCTTAAAAGATGGCTACTACCTATGTCAACTTTAATCAAACAACAAATAGATAAACATGTCTTAACTACATAAATCAGTAAAAGGAATAATAATAGTTACCACCATTTGTATGTGCTGTATCTAATGTGAAGTTTCCACTGCTATTTACAGAGCTTGCTTCGTCATCACAAAGGTCATCAAAAGCATTGGCTAGCTTGTGTTTTAACTGAAATTTATTTTTTATGATAAGTAATAATTTTTAAAAAAC
This sequence comes from Nymphula nitidulata, assembly GCA_947347705.1. Taxonomy (NCBI): domain Eukaryota; kingdom Metazoa; phylum Arthropoda; class Insecta; order Lepidoptera; family Crambidae; genus Nymphula; species Nymphula nitidulata. The sequence goes on along the minus strand of OX374637.1, from coordinate 9,393,712 downwards.
ATCTCATTCTAACACTGCAAATACCTCCTCATTGCGCCTCTTTTGATCTTCAAGCTCTTCTTGTTCTTCAAGTCTATCCTGAGCACTGTTGTTTATATGAATACTGGAAGCTCCATGGAATAAACTCATACCAGGGACATCCATGTTAACAAAAAGATCTGCGATTAAAATAACTTCTGTCAGATATTATGTAACTTTAAGTAATGTATATAATCCATTCTTAATTTGTTGGCATTTTAGTCATAAACATAAAACTCTTCAGTACTTTTCTTATTTCACAAATGAGATGCCAATCGGGATGGTAACGAACTAGCTGTGAATAAACTTGCATCAGTGTAATTTTCTTTCATAGCTTTTATAGTGGCGAAAACAAACGTAAGTAAAGTTAATTCCAATTCAGTTAGATAACTGAGATATTTCCGAAATTAAGTAAATGAGAAGTATTTAGAAAAGTTGAAAACACAACACAACAGTCACAATCAAATAAGTACCACAGATTAGAACACGATTGAACAGATTATAACAACAGCTAGGTCAGCCACAGACAAAGAGGAAGGAACAAAATTCTTCAGGTGCATTCCGAATTACACTCATTGGCACTCATAGCGCAGTGAGCACACTAAAAGTCGTTTCAATTCGTGCTTACACTGGCCCTAATTCTAGCGAACACATGCTGTTTAAATTTAAGTTCAGTCTATTTCTTTCTCTCAAAATGAAAAAGAAAAGGATGGCTGTGATATAAATTGACATTTAGAAAGGTGCGTTCAATTTTAGACCATATTGAACGTGCTAAAATGCAGTGTTTAGGAGGCACCTCCGTACATGCCGTCTAAAATTGTCTATGGTTTCTTTGAAATCTATTTAAATTTCAGTGACAGCTCTAAACAGATTCTTGCTATATTTTTCCTTCTACTTAGTGCGAGATAGAAATATACTGTACTTAAATTTAGAATTAAAGTGTGTCAAATTCTCCCAAGGTATACATTGAAATACAATATATGAAAAAATAAATAAATACTGGCCCTAATTCTGGAGAACACATGCTAAGTTTAAATTTAAGTTCAGTCTATTTCTTTCTTTCAAAACGAATACGAAAAGGATGGCTGTCATATAAATTGAGATTTAGAAAGGTGCGTTCAATTTTCGACCTTATTGAACGTGCTAAAATGCAGTGTTAGGAGGCACCTCCGTACATGCCGTCTAAAATTGTCTATGGTTTCTATGAAATCTATCGAAATTTAATTGACAGCTCTAAACAGATTCTCGCTATCTTTTTTCTATGACTTATTGCGAGAAAGAGATATACTGTACTTAAATTTAGAATTAAAGTTTGTTTCCAGAATTAGGCCCACTGAAGACATGGCTGTATGGGCCTTAGTTTCCTTTGCCTTTACATTACAGGAAGAATGAACAAAAAAAGAAAAAGGTGTTTGGCGGGAGATTTTTATTACATTATTTTATTAAAAATTGTGTCGGAGTGAACTTTGTGTATAACACAAATTCTTGTAGTTCTATAAACGAAGTGTTTGTGTTGACGTATACAACTAAAAGATTATTATTGAATAATAGTGATTATGGTGTGAAAGACGATGAGAACTTTTTCGTAATTATCCAGCTCACCAAATAGCATCTTAAGGAGACAGTCATCATATACATCGCATTTCAATGCAATAAATGAAGAAATACTGACGACATGGCTGTATGGGCATTAGTTCCCTTTGCCTTTCCATTACAGGGAGAATGAACAAAAAAAACAAAGAGACAAAGAGTGTTTGGCGGGGTTTTGTGGTATCAGTCAAGATTTTTATGACAATAATTAAAAATTATGTCAAAGCGATCATTGAGTTAAAAAAGTGGCGTAATTTATTATTTTAGTGTTTGTGTTGACGTGTAACTAAAAGACTATTAGAATAAAAGTGATTATGGTGTGAAATACGATTAGAACTTTTTTGTGGTTATCCACCTCATTTTTTTAATAATTTATCCTCATCAAGTAAAGTCTGGCCAGTGTATCGTGTCACTCGTATTTTCAATGAAGATTTTTTATGGCAACACTCGAAATGCCATATTTACGTTTCATTTCTTATTCATATATTGAGTTTAATTTGTAGTTTTACTTTAAAATAATGTCGAAATCAATAAAAAGTACTACTCGAAAGCTTGTATACAATATGATACATAAATACAAAGATGTACGTAGTGAATTTAATCGGAAATCTGTAGAGAAAATTCGACATTTGGAGGAAATATGTTCGCTACAGGTTAGTTTATTGTTTTCAGGGCGTTATCGCTTGATACTTTTCTGTTTTCTGCCCACATCACCTACCTAATAAAATCCAATATTTCATAATATTCATGTTTATCGGTTATTTTCAGAAAGTGTATATGAAGAGTTAAAACTCAAAATATTAATTCACTTAAAACTTAGAGAAGCCCGAAATGTTGCATGCAAGATCTGAAGAAAGTTTTCTGCCTGGTGCTTTAATAGTTTTCAGTGCAAAATCCAAATCAACTGATTACCATGGTGACATGAATGCATAAAATTTATTTAAATGGATAAGGGAATATCTACCTATTCTAACAAAGCCATTTGTAATTTTTATGTATAATGCAATGCAAGTTACCATGACGTGAAACTAACAAACAAACCTCCCACAATTTCTAATAGCAAAGGTGATATTCGGTAATGGTTAATAGAAAATAATGTAACATTGCAAGAGAACCCATACAAATGTTATTGTGCTTTGTTCATGACAACAGCTGTATTTAGAATCTGACTTTGATTATGAATCATCCTGAACAACTTATTAAATATGCCTTTTTTCAAATTTTATTTTATACCCGCCCATTACTTTTATCCTCTTTTTTCCCTGTTTTGATAGTCAGCCTGTAAGCGTCTATAATGACTAGTCGTAAGCGAATAGCTGGTAATTCATTACAATTAGGTATGTTATAAGTAGAGCCTTTAAGAAAGTGAAGTAAGTAAACATTATGATTTAAAAAATTGACATTTAAAATTAAGATTTGTGTTATGTAGTATAGATTTTATTTAAATTTTTTCAGTCTATTGTTGATGTTAACAAATTAAGTGAAAGATACTATTTTTATAATTTATTTATTTTTAAAGTATCGTCGGCCTATGCCCAGTAGTGGGCATCTGTCAGCTAATATGATGATAATAAAATTTACGTGAAGTTCAATATCACACTTTTCTTTTTCTTTTTACATAGAGAATAGGCAAGTGGAATAGTATTTGAAGTTCTATTTAGCACTAAATCATACAAAAATTCGAATATTTTAAGGCAAGCTAATTAATAAGCTGGTATAAAAACTGTTTAATGTAGTGATAGCTTGCCTACCTACAGCCATACTTGGTCTATCATATGGTCTAACTCATTAATGCTCATCAAATCTATTTTATCTATACCAAGAATGATATATCCATGAATTATACCCATGTTAAATTAAGTCTACTCAAGTTTATGAAACAGATTATTGCGTAAGCATATATCACCTTGTGTTTTAAGAACCATTAGAACATCTAAAAGAGTATTAGAATTATAAATGTTTTGTTGTTTTTATTATTGCATTATTAAAAAAAAATAGAACATTCCTAATGCACGCGCGTTTCACCATGTATAAAATGTTTAAAGCTAAAATAGGTTTTACTCGGCGTCATTGTGGTAGAGTATCTGATACCCGACGGTTTTTAAAACCCTAATAACTTTAAATTATACTCGTGAGGGAGCTCGGTGGCCTAGTGGTTTGAAGTTGAACACTCGGGTTTCGATTACGGAAACAATGCAACGGTCGCCATGACCTATCCCAGGATGGGTCAATCAAAACAAAACTATAGTAATTAGAATATTATGTATTTAATAAGGCATGCATCCATTTAAAAAAAATATTATATACATAAAAAACGAAGTATCAAGACTATTTATTCCTTGCGAAATAAGTGTTTACAGCTAAAGATTTTTTAAAATTGCCGCTCTTTCCCAGTGACACGATTCACTGGCCAGAGTCTAGCACATAAAGTGACTGTCATCATATATTTCGTGTCATATACTCCCAAGCAGCATTGAAATGTGTTACGCCAGCATTTTAATGCAATAAAAGAAGAAATAAAGAAATACTTAAGGCATGACTGTATGGGCATTAGTTTCCTTTATAGGGAGAATTAACAAAAAAAAATGATTGAAACTTTTTGATTGACTTTGAATGAGTCTATGACGAATGATCCTTCATTATTGGAATGAGTTGAATGAAATTAACTGACAATTCTAATTAGTGTGGTGTATCAGTAAAGTATTAACATGTATAGTGTGGGGAAGAAGGGCCCTGTACTGTGTTAAATCTTATGTGTTAATTTAAAATTTAAAAAAAAAATAAACAAAAATTAAAAACGACTCCAAAAAACTGAAAAGGACAAAATATACCTAAATCTATGTTTTCTGAAAACAAATTAGCACCAACTCCAAAAATATGTTATTAGTCCTAGGGGATGAGTACATACTAAAATTTAATTATTTTTTCCGTTTCAGTTTTTTGGAGTCGATTTTAATTTTTGTTTAAATTTTATTTTTCGCAATTTTTAGTAATGACTTTTAAAGGTCAAAGTAAGATGGGTGACCGTTAGCTTATATTGTTTTCAACTATCGTATCATTTCACTAAAACTTCATAGGAAAGCAAAAATTCGCAATTTCGCATACGTAGACGACTTAATTTTTCCAGTTTTTTTATTTAAAAACCAAACCAACAAATGGATTTTCAAAACATTTTTATGGGACCAAATGGGAACCATTCCACATCGAACAAAAAAAGAATCATCAATATCGGTTCACCCAGTCAAAAGTTCGGAGGTGACAAACATAAAAAAAACATACAGACGAATTGATAACCTCCTCCTTTTTTTGAGGTCGGTTAAAAAGTACACGGCAATTTTATACTTTTTATTCCAAAACACGGCAATCCAGGTGCCAAAACACGGCAACTTAAAATTTGGAAATGGCAACCCTGGAACAATCAATATGCTTTAGACCCACCGCACATAAACAATTTCAAATCGTACAACTAAATCGCAGAATGTCTAATAGGCATAGAATCTTATGATAGCCCGCACATTATATCAACTAAGTCGTTCAACTAAATAGTTGGTCAACTATCGGCCGATAGGCCGCACACTATAACAACTTAGTTGGTCAGTCGCACGGTGAGATGCAGTGTGACCAGACCCGTGCGCGTGATTTCCCCACGCTTGGATTTTTGCCGACGGGCACGCAGCCGCCGCAGCCAGTCGATCTCTGCATTCTCTTGTTGTAACAAATGAAAAAATAGAACTGCTGATCGACGAAGTCCAAAAAAGGCAAGCCCTTAAAAAACTTATCTGGGTAACATCTCAGTTAAGAATGTAAGGTATCATGTTTCCCACGCTCTAATCTGTCACTTAATATCGGATGCACCCTAAATGTTTTGTTCTGTTTTCGTCTTCTTTTTTTTAAGTTAAGAAGTGCGTTGTTTTTCCGCATTTTATCGCAGACTTCACCGCGCTAGCAACACTGTCCACCAACTAAGTCGACGAAGTGTGCGGCCTATGAAAGCACGCAATTTAGTTGTACGATTTGAAATTGTCTAGGTGCGGTGGCTCTAAGTTGTTTAGTTATATTCTGAGCTTTAGACCAATGAGGAAGGATTATGACCCTACTCTTTCTAATCTGTGATTATGACATACTCTTTCTAATCTGTGTGATTGACTTTGCGATCTTTGCGATGAAATCAAATTCGATTCGATCAAACTGATCGAAGTATTCTTACCGTCCGAGGGTTGTCCTTGAGTCGTTCGTTAATTAATAATTAAAATCAGAGCCCAGGGCCTCGATCGCGCTAATTTACATTGTATTTACCAAAGCAAATGTGAAACGTTCCCTTGCGCACAATTTGTGTTGCGCGAAACATATAAACGGCTACCAATTAGCTGTTTTTTCGAAGTATACATTGATTTCTTTGATTATAATTATATTACATATTTATTAAGTTCAAATTACATAAATTAATACAGTAAAAACTTTCTAAATTTAGTAAATATATCGATCAGTTTTTGGCAGCACCTAGATACAAACACGTTACTATGGCAACCATTTATGGGAACGTATTTTCCGCTGTCCTACAAACATTTTTGACAAGTTGCTTAGGCACTAACTTAATCAAAAACGTGCGACCGACACCGGAAAATACGTTCCTTTAGATGGTTGCCATAGTAACGTATTTGTATCTAGGTGCTGTCAAAAACCGATCGATATTTTACCCAATTTAGAAAGTTTTTATTTTATTATTTGATGTTATTTGAACTTAATTAATATGTAATATAATTATAATCAAAGATATCAACGCATGTTCCGAAAAAAAACTTAATTGGTTGGTCTCGCGCAACACAAATTGTGCGCAAGGGAACGTTTCACATTTGCTTTGGTAAATACAATGTAAATTAGCGCGATCGAGGCCCAGAGTGGGTACATAAAATGTACAGTTGAACCAAAAATGTACTCTGTGGTTATGACCCGAACACGTTATCAGCTTCTATTACCGACCTAGCTATAATAGGCCCACATTTTTACACGAAAATGGAACTCAAACCAGTTACTCATGTATTATTTGATATGGATGGCCTAATACTTAGTAAGTATAAATAATTTATTGTACTAATGGCAGGCGTCGAGAACGAGACTAGTAAAGTTACTGAGATACGTCTCCTCTCACAGTCAGCAATAGAATCTATTGGTTTAATTATATAAACTCCTCTACGAATAAAATGATTTTATGAAAGGGAAAGAGAACACGTCCAGATTGTAGTCCAACTTATGTCAAAGGAACCTAGAACCTATTTTTCCCATGGATGTATAGTGTAATAGATTTAAATTGTTAGACATGTCCTGACATCTGAAAACTGTGACGAAATGGGTTGCAGGCAGCCCACCTATGTCAAAGAAAATTTTACTCTGGATTTATCAGATGTCAGATTCATAAATATAAAAAAAATTTAAACAAAAATTAAAACCGACTTCAAAAAACTGAAAAGGATAAAATAATTAAATTTAAGTAGGTATTCATCCCCTAGAAACATATTTTTGGAGTCGGTGCTTCACTTTCTATTGTTTTTGGAAACCACTTAACACCAACTCCAAAAATATGTTTCTAGGGGATAAATACCCACTTAAATTTAATTATTTTATCCTTTTTAGTTTTTTGAAGTCGGTTTTAATTTTTGTTTAAATTTTTTTTTCACAATTTTTAGTGATTACGTTCTACGTTCAAAGCTAGATGGGTATATTGTTTCCTACTATCGTATCGTTTCACTAAAAAGTAATTGGAAAAGCAAATATTCGCAATTACGCATATGTCGACGACTTCATAATTTCAGTTTTTTTATATTTAAAACCAAAGTACCCAACTGTTTTTGAAAAAATTTTTATGGGACCAAATGGCAGCTATTCCGCATCGAACAAAAAAAGAATCATGTAAATCGAATCAGTAATCTCGGCGTAATCGGTGTACATACATAGAAAAAAAAAAAAACATACCGGCCGAATTGAGAACCTCCTCGTTTTTGAAGTCGGTTAAAAACCATTAAATTTGATGGCTTCACATAAATGTGTTTTTTTTTGTTTTATATGTCTTTAGAGGTGCAGTTTGTATGGTGTTCTCCATTGGCACTGGTACCAGTTGCATTCTGTAGGTCCTAACTGCTTGTGAAGTCTTTACCACTATTTTTTTTTTCAGATACTGAAGATTTATATACAATAGCTTTCCAAAATATTATCTCTCGATATAACAAAGAATATACTTTTGACTTAAAATTAAAATTAATGGGATCTCAAGCTCATGAAACTGCAGAAATCATCATATCTAATCTGCAACTGCCCATGACACCAGATGAGTTTATGGAAGAAACTAAGAAACAATTTCAAGTACTTTTTCCTGATACTAAAGTCATGCCAGGTAACTGTACTGATTTTAAATATAAATTGAATTAATTGTTGCAGGCAATAATGAACCACTACAAAATGTATTTTTTATCATACATTTGATTTTACATCATATAGATGTAAAATTAGGCTAGTATTTGAAACTAATTTTCAAGTGCTATAAAAAGAGACAAATAACTTTAAAAATACCAGCCAAGTGCAATTCAGACTCATGCATGAAGGGTTTTGTACAATTATCTGTAAACAAGTGTCTACCTGTTGCCGTTATCAATATTGGGCAAAAAAAACAAAAACGTGTTTGTGGTGTGGGAGCCCCAATATTTTTTTATTTTATTTTGTGTATTAGTATTTGTTGTTATGGCAACAAAAATACATCATCTGTGAAAATTTCAACTGCCTAACTATCACAGTTCATGAGATACAGCCTGGTGCCAGACAGATAGCGGTCCCATTTTACCCTTTGGGTATGGAACCCTAAAAATAAGCTATCACAATGTACTTAAATGTATACAGTGTGTTACAAAAGTCTGAAATAAAATTTACGGGGGTAGTTGTCTTCCTTGTAATTATAGTAAATCATCTGAAAGTTTGACACCTTTCAGACCATTTTATTTTCCAATGAAATTAATAAAAACATTGTCACATCTGCTTGTGACAACCCTAAAAAATGCGTACTATCGCGTATCGTACAACATACTACAGTTATACCACACACACACAACCCATACATATACTAAGATATTGAACCCTGCAATCCTAGCATTTCAAATTTTATTTCAGACACCTGACATATACATAAAATATTATTACCTATTTAAAAGTATATGTTTCAACTTCAATAATAAATTTTCAGGTGCTAAAAAACTAATAGAACATCTGCACAGCAAAAATATCCCTATAGGATTAGCCACAAGTTCAAGTAAAGATAGTTACGAGATGAAAACAAGCAAGCATCACCAAAAATTGTTTTCGTTATTTCCCTATAAGACCATGGGTTCATCTGATCCCGAAGTAAAAAGAGGCAAGCCATACCCAGACATATTTTTAGTTGCTGCATCAAGATTTCCAGATAAACCTAATCCTGGACAGGTATTATTTTACTGTATTTTATTCAACACACTAGCATCTCAATAGAATTTATCTTAGCAACTCCTCTCCAAATCATATACACATATACATACAACATATATAGTAGAGCTGCTGAAAATGTACATAATATTAATTTTTTTTTTTTCAAAAATTACTGTAATGCTACTCAATAATTTTCGTATTTCTAACTTGCATTCAATCTTGAAAATTTAAATTGGTACACTTAACTGGTGTTTGTATATTGGTATCCATAATTTTTTCAGTGTTTAGTAATTGAAGATGCTATAAATGGAGTAAAGGCGGCGAGAGCAGCAGGCATGCAAGTGGTGATGGTGCCAGATCCTAGGATTGATGCTAGCCTTACTACAGAAGCTACATTGGTTCTCAAAAGCTTAGAAGATTTCAAACCAGAGCTGTTTGGGTTACCCCCTTTTGATGATGGAAATTAGATTAAGTAGGTACTTAAATTTTAGCTAATGCAGTGGTGCTTCTATATATGATTACAAATTTTGAGATAGGGAATAAAACCCTCTATTAAACAGTTAATAGAAGTCCACATCCTAATTGAACTTTTGATTTTAGTTAAATCAATGAATAAAAAAAAATTATTTTTGTAAATAAAACAACCAGTAAAACTGTATCAGTTTGCACAATCCCAAAATTCATTTATTAGTATGGTAATGGGTACCAAGACCAATTAGATTATTTATTTTGATAAATGTATATACAGTGGACCCCCGGTAATCCGGCCCCTGGCTAATCCGGCACCCCCTGTAATCCGGCATGACTATTATGTACATAGTAAATATTTTTTGACAGTCTTCGCTAATGTAGTTATTGCATGATTGAGCAGGTTACAATTTGTACGCGCCAGTGTTGAGGTTTATTTTTGTTTTAATTTTGATTTTTTTTAATTTACTAAATTCGACATACCTACATAATGAAGTATGATTGTACTTCAGAGTGTAACATCTATATATATAAAAATGTTATGTTGGTTTGTGTACGCTTCAAAAAGTTCTGCACCGATTGAGTCGAAATTTTAACCTGATATAAAATCCGCATCAAGGATTGTTTTTATCTATTTTTTGCATCAGTCACATATCTGCGACCGCGAGAAAACAGTTTTTTTAACGATGCGCCACTGCGAAGCGTGGCAGGGAACAGCTAGTAACATATAAAATCTTATGTTTGGATCTGTAATTTGTCGGATTACAAGGTACTAGGTTTCTAAAAAATTCCGGACTATAGGGGGTCTTAGGCAGTACTCTATAATCCGGCAAATTTGATAGTCCGACACTGCCCTGCAAAACGTTTGTCGGAGTACCGCGGGTCCACTGTATTTGAAAAAAGAGTTGTGTGAGCCAGTAAGGGTTGAAAAGTTATATATGTCTTATGGCATCATAGTGTCTCAATGGCTGTTTTAACTTGGTGGCTGGACATGATGTAATAATATTAATATTTGATGCTGTAATCTATAATTATGTTTATATTTTATGACTGGGAAATATTTATTGTTAGGTGTAAGTTACCAACAGAGTGCCTTTCATAACTTGACATTAGCAGAAATGGTCATTTCTACTCTTTAACGGCTGATTGTCAAACTAAAATAAAATAATTATCTTGCACACAGCACCACTTTAAGTGGAACACTAGTAAAAAAAAACTCTTAGAAATAACAGATTATTTAAATATTAAATGTTTAACTTGAACTGTGGGCATGTATGTATGGCTGTATCTCTAAAGTGTTGAGCTATACACTAATAACTAATATATTTACATAAATAAAATTATACATATCATAACATTATGATGGTTATATAACATTAGATAAGATACCCATACAGGTCTTCTTGTCATAAGCATTCTTGAATGGATGCCAGCCAATTTTATTTATACTCAGATTATTTTGATTTGATAGTCCAAATTAAAACCAGTGATCAAATTAAAAGTCTATAAGTATTGATAAAATAATGACCTATGCACCGGTTACACATGTGTTGTTTGATATGGATGGATTGATATTGAGTAAGTTGAAGTTACATACTTTTGTTATATTTTAGTACTATAATATAATTCAATAATTGTTACCCCTCTGGTGTTTTATTCATATTGACTCTTCCTTTCAGATACAGAAGAACTATATACTATTGGTTTTCAGGAAATAGCCTCTAGATATGGAAGAGAATTCACATACTCTTTAAAAGTTAAAATAATGGGTCAACAGAGTAAAGAATTAGCCAAATCGATTATTGATGAATTATTTCTTCCAATATCAGTTGAAGAGTTTTCAAATAAAGTTCGCGCTATATTCGAAAATTTATTCCCTCAATGCAAAGTGATGTCGGGTGCGTATCACGTGCGTTTATATTGCACACAACTTGTATCGACATTGTAGATACTACAGCGTTCAGCAGCAACGTGCACAAGATCAGTGTAACATGGTACTAAAGTGTTCAGCTACTTCTGTGGTCGACTGTACCAGTCGTACTATACGCTAACGCTAACGTACGATACACTAAAGAATCACAAGCAGGTGTGACAATGGCCCTAATTCTGGAGAACACATGCTAAGTCTAAATTTAAGTTCAGTGCATTTCTTTCTCTCAAAATGAAAAGGAAAAGGATAGCTGTCGTATGATTTGACATTTAGAAACGTGCGTTCAATTTTCGACCTTAATGAACGTTATAAAATGCAGTGTTTAGGAGGCACTTCCGTACATCTTCACCGTCAAAACAAGTAAAGCGCTTATCAGTGGAATTTGCTTCGTGAGATAAAATAACTTATATCTACTTAGTTACCTAATAAGAAAATAGTGATTAGAAATAAAAACTTTTATTTTTGGTTGAAAAACTAATTCATCATCTTCGAGACTGCGGCGTCCCAGTTGGCCTAGCCACAAGCAGTAGTATAGAGAGCTATGATTTGAAAGTTTCTAGCCATTTAGACTTATTTAACTTGTTTACTTATAAAACTTGGGGATCGTCAGATCCTGAGGTTAAGCGAGGGAAGCCATATCCTGATATATTCCTTGTAGCTGCTAATAAATTTCCCGATAAACCAGCACTAAACAAGGTAAGTAGTCTAACGACTATCAGGCGTCATCTCACAGCCATGTGTACGATATCAACGCGGCGATAGACGAATCGTTGAGATCCATATTAAAATAACAATAAGTAGGTACTCCACTTACACTTAAGCTCTTCGATTTTTAACAGATTTCAAAAACGAGGAGGTTCTCAATTCGCTTAGTATGTTTCTTTTTCTATGTATGTACACAGATTACGTTGAGATTTCTGATCAGATTTACGTGATACTTTTTTTCTTAGATGCGGAATAGTTGCCATTTGGTCCCATATTTTTTTTAATCGATTGGGTAGTTTGTTTTTTATAAATCAAAATAACTAGAATGAGTAAGTCGTCTACGTATGCGAAATTGCGGATTTTTGCTTTTCTTAGACTTTTAGTGAAACGATACGACAGTAGGAAACAATAGAAGCTGACGGTCACCCATCTAGATTTGACCTTAGAAAGTTGTCACTAAAATTTGTGTAATTGTGTAAAAATATGTTTCTAGGGGATGCAAACCTACTTAAATTTAATTATTTTATCCTTTTCTGTTTTTTCAAGTCGGTTTTAATTTTTGTTTAATTTTTTTTTTTCTTAATTTTTAGTGATAACTCTCTAAGGTCAAAGCTAGATGAGTGGCCGTCAGCATATATTGTTTCTCCTACTATCGTATCGTTCACTAAAAGTCATAGGAAAGCAAAAATCTGCAATTTCCGCATTTAGAGACAATATACTCATTCCAGTTATTTTGATTAAAAAACCAAACTACCCTATCGATAGAAAAAAAATATGGGACCAAACGGCAACTGGAATAGTTGCATCTAGCAAAAATGAATTGGATCAAAAATCTCGGCGTAATCGGTGCCATAGAAAAGAAGCATGTCAACCGAATTGAGAATCTCCTCGTTTTTGAGTCGGTTAAAAATTAAAACCGACTACAAAAAACTGAAAAGAATAAAATAATTAAATTCAAGTTTGTAGGTACTAATCCCCTAGAGAAACATATTTTATTGTTGTTGGTGTTGCTGTTGGTTGGTTTTACCAAATTTATAGGTATCGTTAGCGGTGATGCCATTTCCAAGATAAAACATCACATAGCCTATAATATTATTTATTCATTTATTATTTTAATATTCTTATTTATTTATTATTTATAACTTTTTTGTATATACATCAAACACATCGACAAAATATAATGCACTTATTTCTTAGTTTATTCTTCCCAGTGCTTAGTGTTTAAAGATTCTATCAATGGGGTTAAAGCAGCCAGAGCGGCGGGCATGCAAGTCGTGATGATACCGGATCCAAGGCTCGACCGCGCACATACCACTGAAGCAACCTTAGTGCTGAACTCAGCTGACGAGTTCCAACCGGAACTATTTGGATTGCCACCATATAAAGTGAATATTTTAGAGAAATAATTAAATAGTTTCAGTCACTCCAATAGAGGAACTAAGGCGTGTTAACTATTTTGTGTATAAATAAAAAGTGGTTTGATTTTTCATAATTTTATTTTATATGAAGTGAGTGACATACATTACTAATGCAATAGCTTTTAGAAACGTCGCCGTTATTGAATAGCATATAGCTTTTAATAACCGTAGTCCTTCGAACCCGATGTAACAAATTTCTATAAGTAGTTTTTTTATATACAACTAGATGACAAACAAGCTGACGGCCCACCTGATGGTAAGCAAAACAACTTTATGTAGTTTTATTTTATAATTATTAATATTACTGTAAGAATTTTTGGTGGAACTGACTAGCATTCAGTAATTAAGTAAGTATGTTATTAATGGCATTTTTCTTAAAAAAAAACATTCTGCCAGCGTTACGTCAGCGTGAAAATAAAGAAAAAAATATGAACAAAGAAGTTAGTTTAAATCTAATAGAGCCTGAAGCAAAGGAAAAACATTGTTATGATCTAAACTACAAAAAAACAAAACATTTACAATATTATTTACACAAGAATATTTATGAGCGGTAAAAAGGGATGAGAATGTATGGGACCAACATCTAACAGTTAATACTAAATTTTTAACTTGTTACTAGCAACAAAAGAAGTAATTATATTAATAGAACATAAATCTAGTTAAGACAAGATAACTTCAATACTAGTAGGTAATGGATATTACACTTGAGTTTAAAAAAACTTATCATTATTATTTCTCCGAAGAAGACTTGTCAGTGAGTTTGTGCTTTAAAAGAGGTTTGACTACTCTGTAAGCGGGTTTAGAGAAAGAGAGCTCTATTAGGATTGGAAAGTGATCACTACCAATGGTGCTTCTACATACCTGCCATGTCATGGAAGGGGCTAAGCTAGCCGAGACAAATGTAAGGTCCACTGCACTAATCCTTTCAAAAGGCCTAGTGCGACGCGTTGGGCTGCCGTCGTTTAGGAAACAGATTGTGAGAATCCATCATGCTTATCACCTGATCCGCTGAGGCGTCTCTTTTTTCGCATCCCCAGGTGGGATGATGAATATTGAAATCGCCCATAATAACCACTGGGCCACGCAACCTGGACAGAATTTCGCACAAATTACGAATGATTGAAGAGCTTGGATGAGGTAAATACAATGAAATAAAATTGATACATTTGGGTTTGACTACTACTATGGAGAACTTTACAGGAGGACTGAGCACATTTCTGGATGCAGCTAAAGACGTACTGACGAGCACGGCAGAACCACCATACCCGTCTTGACTGTCATCTCTAAAACATACAAAGCCCGGAACCCTAAAGAAGGATTCTGGCGTAAGCCTTGTTTCAGAGATAGCAACAACGAGGGGGGAGAATTTGTATATAATAAATAAAAAATCAGTTTTCTTGGCTTGAACACTTTGACAATTCCACTGAATTGCCTGGGCCATATTGAGGAATGTGAGAAGATACTGTAGAGTCACTTGGACGGTACTACATAAGGATGTAAAAGGCTGGTTAAAGCTTGTATTATATCTGAAAGAGAAGAGGTAAATAAAGGAGCTAGAATATGAGCAACACCATTAGTATTTGGGAGCACAGGGGCTTTGACAAGGCTGCTGTGCGTAATCCTATCTTACCCAAAACTAGGGGGAGGAGATTTTGGTTTTATATTAACAGTTTTCTTGTAAGAAGTTGTATGGATATAAAGAGCAGAGACTGGTGCTGAAACCGATGCATACGAGGCTTTAGTGGGATCCCTATAACTTTTGGATACTGGACCATGAAGTTTAGAGGCCTCTCCGTATGAGATGTTCCTCTCAGCCATTGTTACCTTAATAGAGCTCTGCCTAGCAGCATACTCTGGGCAAACCTTGTCAATAGCAAAGTGAGATCCAGTACACGATATACATACCGCTTCGGCCTTATCAATATTGCACGAATTTCTAGCTTGGCCTTCATTGCCACGCTTATAGCATCTTTGTTTCGACCTGCAGCTAGATACAACATGGCCAAAACGGCAAAAGTTATAACACTGCACTGAGGGATAATAATATTTTTCTACTTCAGAGAGTTATAACAAATAAATATTCTAGGAGGTGGAAACTGGCCATCAAACGATACTACACAGGACTGAGAGGGTTTCCACACCGCAGAACCGTCAACCATAACTTTGAAGTTTAACCGCCTGACCTTAATAGCCGGGCCACAGCCGTCTGGTATGTACCTTAATACTAGTCAAAATTTCCTCTTCATTCTAATCCACTGGAACGCCTTTAACAAGCCCGAGCCGGACAGTGCTAAATGACGGAATAAATGCTTTATACCCATTTTCAGAAACTAGTTTATTTTTTATAAAATTATTGGCAGCCGAGGCACTGGAAAATAAAAGAGGGTTATCCTGTCTCTCCCAATACACTGCACACTGCCGTTAATAATATTACCAATGTTGCTTTTGGCTAGAGAACCGGCCGAAATTAACCGGGTAGAGAAATGGGGTGGAAGAACTATCACTAACTTTCTGGATATGCACAGCATAGGGACCACGATCAGAGTAGAGGTATTCCTGCTTTCCCGCAGGGGACTGCATTGGAACACACGCGGTTTGCGTGGGTGAGTGCTCAGGCGACGCTTGTGAGTCCGTTACTCCAGAAAGATATGCAGCAAGGGCTGCGATACTGATTTCTGGCCAAGAGGAATTTTAGCCGACAATTGCGATTGTGACGCCTCCGTTACAACCTCTTTGTTGTCATTAGTAGATATTTTCACAGATTTTCGCTGTGTTGTAATTTTTTTTTAATTCTGTTTTTTTTCGTTTTTTTGGTTGCACTAACTTAAAATCGTGGAAAGACCATCGCTTGGTTGTCACTATTGCTCGACGAGAAACCATCATCGCACACCGATACATACCCCCCAGGAGACGGAATAGGCTCATCGTCCATATCACTAGTCGCACCTATGTCTGGGGGCACTTTGACCCCAGAAGTAGACGCCATGCCTCAAAAAAACTCTAATTGATAAAACTCTATAAATTAATGAAACTCTATAAATAATGAAATATTTACAAAATGAAAGGAAATACTTACATGAAATCACCAATAACTACTAATAAATAAATATGCTACACTTAGAAACATAAATGGAATCACGAATGAATATTATTAATATTTTTCCTTCGAGCTGAATTTTTTTTTGAATTCGCGCAGCTGACGATCAACCGGAAGTCTGACTAGCATTCATACTTATATTGAGTATAATTTTTTTACCTGTTTAACACAAGGATGACATATCTTTTACATCGCGAAAAGTATTTATCTAGCTGTATATTACCACAAATTTTACATTAATAAGTACTTTCTTTATGAATAAAGTTCTCTAGTATTGTTATTATGAACTTATCAAACATGAACAATCTTTTTTCCCCTACAACTAAATAACAAGCATGCTGATGGCCCACCAGGTGGTAAGTGGCTACCGCCGCTCATAGACACCTGCAGTAACAAAAAATAATCACTTGTTGCAGGTGCCTTGTCACCCTGAGCCCTGAGATTAAATACCTGTCATGCCCTATATTATCAATATTTTAGTTTTTAAGTGAGTGATCTACATATTTATATCTATGAACAGTAAGGTGGTAGCCCAAAACATTCAGGATTAAAGTCTTCTAGTGATTTAAGGACTAGTGTGGCATCACTTAGCTCTGCAGGGTCTATTCGAGGATCCGGCACAACTACCACCTGCATATTAGCAGCTCTTGCAGCTTTCACTCCATTCACAGCATCTTCAAATACTAAACACTGGAACAAAAATTATTAACTATCAATTATACAAGTCATTCCATTTTAGTTGAACACCAGAGTTTTACAATACATTTGCAAGGTGCAACGTGTTTTGACGTTGCAAGTGGCGACAATTTGCTGGTGGAATCATTAATAATTTGTAAAACAAACATTTCTAACATTCTATATAGGTGGTAAAGTTGAACATACTCAGTACCTAATGGTAAATAGTTAAAGAACCCAATAGATGCTTGTAATTCAAAAGCCATCCAGAAGAACTACTGTGTTTACAGCACATAGGGAAAACAGGTACTTTGCTTCCGATACAATGTTTCCTAAATGTTCTCTGGTAGCCATGCAGCAGAATTTAGTATATTTCTAATATTTACATACATATTATTATAATTTTATTCCATTATCTAGTATCCATAACACAACCTTTTAATGACTGCTTACTTTGTTCTAGCTAATAGGTGTGAGTGTAAAAAAAAGTAGGTACTTACATCTTCGGGGTGTGGTTTTCCTGCAAATCTAGAAGCGCATACTAAAAATATAGCAGGGTCAGGCTTTCCTTTGGTAACCTCGGGGTCTGAAGAGCCCATTGTGAGATGATGGAATAATTCCAAGATCTTTTTGTGGTTCTGCATCTTGAGATCAACACTTTCTTTACTTGAACTGGTGGCCAGGGCCAGTGGGACACCATGTTTATGAAGATGTTGAACTAGTTTTCGAGCACCTGTATAAATTTTATGACAGTTATAATAATAATATTCATACACTCACACCTTCAGTTATGCTACACAGATAGAATCTAATAATAGATTTATTATTGGCCACACATGATTTGTAAAAAAAATATGTGGATTTTTGGGGTGTCCTAAGTAGATCCGAACGGCGATGTCGCAAAGCACTCTGTTGCGAAAAAATTTCTAGCTGCCTCATCTGTACGAAAACTTGTTAACTACAATTTTATAGTCGCGAACAACGCTGTTGAGCAATATTTTTTCACTGCCTCATCTATTCGAAAGCTTGAATTATGAAGTCCTGAACAACGCTAATGTATCACGTTAATTCATAGGGTTATTCCAAGTCCTTGGAAGCTCAGTGGTCAGATCGGTCTTAAAAGGTTTTTAATCTTATTGTAAAATTAATTAATTTTGAAATTGTTGAAGGCTTGCGACTTAAGGCACTGAAGAATTTCACACAATTTGAGGACGATCTTCTATCTTAGACAATCTAAAAATATCCCAGTGTTACTCGTCTATTACCAGCTATAATATTTGGGTCTCTAAACTACTTGATATTTAGCATACCTGGCATTAGTTGAACTTTAGGGAATTCAATTTCATAAGTTTTCCAGCTTTCCTTGATAAACTCGTCAACAGTGATTGGCAATTCAAAAGCTTTGATTATCTTCTTAGCACATTCATGGCCTTGTAGCCCCAACAAACTTGCTTTAAACTCCCATGTAAATTCTTTACCATATTTGGCACAAACAGCAGTGAATCCTTCTGTGTAAATGTGTTCAGAATCTGTAGAACAGAATATGACTACTGTTAATATATTAGAACACCTTTACACTACACGGTGCCTTGAATTATTAAAGGGGAATGACACAGTGCTTGTGGCTGTCTCACCTGAGATAAATTTTGTCAGTATCATCAAATAATAATCTAAGGTCAGTACCTCGGTACCTACATTATACAAAATAAAAAATGCAGCTATCTGAATATAATTTAGACCTATAAAACAATGTTATTATATGTTTAGATAGAAGGTAACCTACCTATAAGAAGCCCATCCAAATCAAATAAAACGTATTTAACATTCTTACACTGCATCATCTTGAAATGAATTAATAAAGACCAAAAATGAATGCTAAGATAGGACGGACCATAGGCACATAGGACGGATGAACGGATCTCAGATTCTTCTTCTTCTTCTTTTTTGGTTGATGGCGTTGTCTTTGATTTCGCCAGAATCCAGTTTTTAGCTCAGATCTCAGATTATGGGGACGGATATAATTTCAACATTGAACTTTGACACTGGGAGATGTAACAGCTTTTTTGTTAAATTACGCCAATTATTTAGACTGAGTAACATAAACAAAAGAGAAATCAAACAGGTACATAAAATTTTAAAATAAAGTTATTGTAAAAAGTTAAAGTGGCGAAACAATTTAAAAAATACAAATAAATGACAGCAGTATTTAAACTCTACTCTATGGTCCGCAATTTTATGCACAGATCACAAAGAGCTCGCGTTTACTTTCCTTGCCATAATCCTTCCTCATTGTTGCCATCACTATAACGTCTGTGGTTTAAGCGCATGACTCACCCACCGTACCACCGACCATACCCCCAGTGGTACGGTGGGTAATTATTTTAAAAACAAATACCACCAATTAATAGTGATGTTTTATGTATTGTATAGTACTTATAGAGATTTTGTAGCACGATTCCTATGGCCCTTCGTTAACTTTTCGATTGTTTCAAGCAATCTTTATTATAATAAGTGCGTTCTTTGAATAGCAAGTTGCCTACAAAGTGTACATACAATCAAAAACTGAAGTATTTATTATTTTCTGAAGAAATTCTTTTTTTTAAATTTTATAATTAAACTAAACCGACAATGCGACAAAGAGCAAGTAATTCAGTCCGTTGATTCATTTCATCCGTTGATACCTACCTAATAAATGTATATTTATCTGGAGTACCAGGCTACCAGAGGTTATTTATTGTACCCCTACGATTATTATATAAATAAAATTAACAGTATGCTAAACATCTCCTATATCAGGGATAGCGAACCAATGGCACGCGTGCCATTAATGGCACGCAACAATATTTTGGGCACGTCATTGACCATAAAATTTATTATGCACAACGAAAAAGTCGGTATAGGGTGGTATAGGTATAGAAGTAGGTATAGTATGAAGAGCGAACGCGAGTAATCCCTCCCTACGTTAATTGATAGTACTTATTACTATTATTTTACCAATAATCACATAGTCGAAATTGATTTGATGGCACGTCTATGACTTCATTAAACTATTCCATAAAAAAATGGCACGCCATCCCTGTCCTATATAGATATGGTAGCCTGGTACTTCAGGGGATGATTTTAGAACTGTAGCTAGTATCATTTACAATAAAAAACTTAACAAAACACGAATTCTTCATAATTCTGAGAACAAAACGTGACACATTATTACAGATTTCTTGTCCCCAAAACCCAAGATTTCACCATTTGTAATCGCAATCCGTGTCTCAGCACTACGGTGGTATCATAGGGAAAAATTATTACCCACCGTACCACTAGGGGAATGGTCGGTGGTGGGTCAGTCATGGTTTAAGCGTAGGCGCGCTCATAAAAAATGTACTCTTTGGGCGCGCTTACAAACGAACCAATGAGGAAAGCAAAAGAACAAGACGCGACATGCATGACATGAGTCGAGTCAATGTCACTGTCACATATCACTAACACTAATGTCAGATAATTAATGTCAAAGTATTTTATTTTGGTTAATTCTCCCCTCATTCTCCATTAAAGAGAAGGCAAAGGAAACTAATGCCGATACAGCCAAGTCTTAAATATTTATTTATTTCTTTTTTTATTGCATTAAAATGCTGGCGTAACACATTTCAATGCTTCTTGGGAGTGTTTGACACGAAATGTATGATGACAGTCACTTTATGTGCTACTTGATGAGGTGGATAACAAAAAAGTTCTCATCGTATTTCACACCATAATCACTTTTTTATTCTAACAATCTTTTAGTTGCACGTCAACACAAACACTAATAATAAAACTACGCCACTTTTATAACTCAATGTTCGCTCCGAGACAGTTTTTAATTAATGTAATAAAATTTTTTACTGACGCCACAAAAACCCGCCAAATACTGGGCAACTGCCCCCCCCTGCCCGTACCTCATTTGTATTTGTATTTGTATTTGTATTTGTAAATATTATTTCATACAAATGTCATGAAATTATCAAATGAATAAGATGTTTTTTAAAGTGGCAAAAACTATTTCCGTGAACTAATATCTATCCAATGTTTCAATTTATTGACGGCACCAGCCTGTATTATTTAGAATTATAAAACAATAGATTTTGATCCTTTCTAGGTAGAAGGGCGGAATCGGCAAATACAATTAAAATAATATAAAAACAACCAACTTAATATATTTACATTATATACAATATATCTTTTTACTATATTATATTTAATACACTAATTCATACACAACACTAACACATCATAAACATAACCGTCATCCGTCAGCGTCAGCTGATTTACAACTTCTCCGAGGTGAACTTCGACGCGAGTTCGATTCCCGCCTGAAGCATAAAATTTTTTCATCGTTTTCTTCCTCTATTTGTAATCGTTACAATAAAGTAGGCGTTATAAACGTGTGCATGCGGATTGAGTGATCCTATCTTCAATATTTACAATAATCTACGAGGATTTAGTAAATAATTGTTAAATTCGTTACAGTGAAGTTAAAAAATTGTAAAACCTGAGCTAATACAGATATAGTCAATAAAGTGGATCACTCATACCGCATGCATTATAAAATGTCATAATGTATATCTCATAATATATAACAGTTCTGCTTCTTATTTATACATCAAAAAATTGTTAAATACCATTACCAAATTATGGATTAGTTTGCATGTCCCGTTTAAAAATTATAACGATTTATTTGGATCACTCACACCGCATGGTGGCCGTATGAGTGCTCTTTAAAAATATCACCTTATACTGAATATATACATATTATTTTTTTGTATATAATAGCTAAACGTGAGGTTGAATTTGTTAAACAGTGATCTTGACAAAAACTTATAATAGATGGAAGAAATTCAACTTTTCCTTTTCCTTCAACATGCCGTCTGAGTGATCCACATTTCGACCTCTATTTGCTTTCGTATACCACCTACATAAACTGAAGATATACCAAAAATTGTTAAATTTTATTTACTAAAATTTGGCATATTTTCTGTTAATGTACGTGCGATAGATACTTTAGGAAATATCTCGTTTCGTAAATTCCTGAAGAAAATGAATGAGTAGGGTGTCTTTGATTTTTCATTGTGTGAGACTATGTGATAAATCCTTACTGGGACAGATGAAACTAAATAAAAGCTTGTAAAAAACAGAATCGCCTTTTATTTTCGCTAGCACTATACATTTGATTAATGAAAAATAAAAACCAACTTCAAAACACGCCAATTTATTATTTTAAAATACTACACGACATGATTTACCTTTTACTCTACATTCCAGATAAGTAGTCTGTAGTTGATGAAGCGAATACGCTGTTGTTGATTGGCTCATTCTAAAATCAACATTTTTAATATAATCAAATAGAATTTCTCTTTAATGAAAAAAATGCCATTTAAACCAATGACACGTAAGAACCTAACGTCCGGTCGTGAATTCGTGATCGAATAACATACATACAAAACACTAAAAAAGAAAAATAATTAAATTTAATCCTCAAAATGTATTTTTTGGAGTTGGTGCTTCATTTTCTATTGTTTCATGTAACAGCTTAGCACCAACTCCAAAAAATCCATTTGTAGGAGATATCTTCCTATCTTTCCTGTGCGTCTCTGTAGTGTCACGAGGGGTACCCAGTGGTGCCGTTATTGATCCTGGGCCTTAGCTTGAGCAACGGATTTCCCTGATCCAGTACACAAAAGCCCACTCAAGGGAGGCGATCCCCTATCCACAACCCTGGGGACGGGTCCGATGGCAGACTGGAAAACCGCACACGGAACACAATGCTTCCCTCACTTAACCGTACTAGTGATTGTATCATATTTGAAACATACAAGCGTGCGACAGTGTTGGCTTTTTTTTTCTTCTACATAATTTCTACAAAGCGGATTATAATCATAATACTTTTTCTAGCGCAATGCTGGTAATAAATTTTAACAAAATTATTTATGAAAAATTGAAAATGAAAACTATGTCAACTTGTCAAATTGTAAAATATGGGAAAAAATATTTCTGCTCCTCCTACCAATCAGAGTACCGATCTTAGAATATGGCCTGTATAATGGGCTTGACTGTACTTTTGGTTAAGTTAAGTTAGTGATAAAAACAAAAACATTCAATCGGAGGAATGGGAAAAAAGATTCCCGCTCCTCCTACCAATCGGAGTTCCGATCTGAGGACAGGGAAAGACCCATATTGAGAGTATCTTCATTGACGTAAATAATTTATAGATAAATTGGACCGTCAATAAACTGTATGATATAGGATTTTTTAATTAAAATATATGTTTTCATGTGGTTTTTCATTTACAGAGCATGTATAACTTTCATTATAACATATAAGTAGGTGAATAAAATATAAAAAGATTAATAGAAATAAATGCACCAGTTATAAACGCATCGAAACCTTAGAATGTGATATGACTCTTCTTTATACAATAATATAAATGTTACGTTTATATTATAACTGTGTCTGATAGCCGTGTTTTTTTGCGTTTTGATTTTTTTATGTAGTGTTTAGGGTCACCCATCTGCACTTACACCTAGTAAGTATGTCATTAATTATCTGTAGGTTATATTAGCTTTATAGCGTCATTTCGGGTGATATCTTATTGGTTTATAATTGAGTCAGAATGATACCTATCACAAATCTTTAAACACTGACTTTAAATCACAATTGAAATTGGTGTACCTACCTTAAAAGATGTTTAATATAGTTTATTTACATTTAACTAAAGTATGTAGGTACCATTTTGTTCGATAACTTTTTGCCATCTTGTTGGTAGGGGCATGATCCTATTGCTATTGAAATTTTGGGACTTCTGATCAAAATACCGCGACAAGTGGTTTTGGCAGTCCTCTCGTGATGTTAAGCCTAGAGAATTCTGAAGAGAGCGAAACAGGTGGAAATCTGAAGGTGCAATGTCAGGACTATACGGCGAATGCATTAAAAGCTCCTAGCCAAACTCTCTTAATTTTTGCTGAGTGGCTAAAGATGTGTGAGGTCTAGCGTTATGATGAAAAACCACACCCCTTCTATTGATTAATTCCGGCCGCTTTCTCTCAACTTCTTGCTTTAATCTCATCAGTTGTTTGCAGTAGAGTTCAGAATCGATGGTGGATCCTGCCTGGTGGTAACAGCACATAATGACTAATGCCCTTCCAATCCCACCACACACACAGCATCACCTTGTTGCGAGTTAACCCGGGTTTCGCCACAGTCTGTGAAGCCTGACCGGCCTTTGACCACGACCTTTTTCGCACGTTCTTGTCGTACGTGATCCACTTTTCATCACCAGTTATAAGCTTCTTCAAAAATGGTTCGGTTTCATTACGTCGTAATAAAGAATCACAAATGAGTACACGGTTCATTAGGTTTCTTTCAGTGAGCTCGTGGGGTAACCAAATATCGAGCTTTTTTGTGTACCCATTTTTTTTAAAATGCGCCAAAACTGTTTTGTGGTCAATTCCCAGTTCTTCATCTACGTCGTAACTACTGATATGCGGATCTTGCTCCAGTTTTTCAAAAATGGCATCAATTTTATCTGTAATAGGGCGACCAGAGCGACGTGCATCTTTGACATCAAAATTTCCGGATTGAAAACGCTTAAACCAAATTGGTGCTACTCTCACAGACACTGCACTAGGTCCATAAACATCGCAAATTTTTTTCGCGGCTTACGTTGCATTTTTACCTTTTTTATAGTAAAATTTTAAAATGTATCGATTTTCTTCATTAGATTCACTCATCTTGACAGTACGAAACCCAAATGAAAAACACAGATTTTCCTAATTTGAATTTGGAATTATCTTTTTTAAAATCAAATCTTTTAATGATACCAAAACCAGCCAGATACAAATAGTACAGCCAAAGAGATTTTATTACAAGTTCATACATGTATGAACTTGTAATAAAATCTATAATCGTATACTATAATGCGAAGACTTTTTCCTCAACCTTATATAAATTATTGTACGCCGGGTGTCAAGCGAAAGTTAGAAGTTTGACGTGGCTGTCTGTGGCATCAAGCTCCTAAACGAATGGACCGATTTTAATTCGGTTTCATTGTTTGAGAGTTTACGTGATCGAGATGGGTCTTAGCTATAAGTTTCTTACTTGAAAAAAATTGTTTTACTAATTTTCACAGGTCTGATTAATTTGAAAATTGGTTTCTTACTGTTACTTGAAAATACCTCAAGACATGTTAACATTGAGCTGATCCTGAACTATCAAATGGTCTGCGGGATGCTCAATTCTTCAGAAACTTTGGCAGAAACACATGAGGAGTTTGGGCCATAACACCACCACGCTGGCCCAATGCGGGTTGGTGGGTTAAAGCGGTTGCAGTAACAACCTGGACCAACGGCTTAACGTGCCTTCCGAAGCACGGAGGAGCTCAAGATTATAATTTCATTGACCCATCCAGGGACCAACCATGGCGAAAGTTGCTTTGTTTTCGTGATCGAAACCAGAGCGCTCAAACCACTACGCCACCGAGCTCCTCATTAAATCCCGTTGATTAAACGCCGGCATCCAATTAAATGCCTAGCCCGACAGTTAATTGAACTAGACTCACATAACGTTTAACGACTTGGCGTATTGAATGGATCGTCTTGTACTGCAAAATTTTTGGTTTGATGGATAGGTAGGTTCAAGATATTTTTTTTTATGACCACTTATATCCGACATCATTTTGGTTCTAAGTGGTCATAAAAAAAATCTTGGACCTAACAATGACTCGAACAGTCACACAAAAGCTTTCCGATATAAACAACCCGCCTAGGCATCCAATTGAATGGTTAGTTGTACTTCAGCCGTTTAATTGGATGCCGGCGTTCAATCAACGGGCTCGGCGTCCAGTTAAGCAGCTGATTCAACCAGACGGCTGAGACATACATATACTCGTACATTTCCGCGTGAATGAGCGACTAGTCTTGTGAAGTTTAAAACGTGGAACAGCAAGATTATTTTTATATTTAGTGTTAAAAATGTTACATAGCAGCCCATATTATATGACCATAAAATTATATAATAAATTACCCCAAACCATTAAACAAAAACCAAAATATGTTAATTTTAATAAACAATTGAAACAATATTTAATAAATAAGTGCTTTTACAAACTAGATGAATATTTGATATAAAAAAATGAATAAAAAGGTGGTACCTACAATAATATAATTCTATGACATATTTTCCGGTATCTAAAATAAGTCATTTAGTACCTTGAGAGATGCTCAGGTGAATACTTTAGTTAATTATAAACATATTAAGTTTTATATCTCATAGCCCTTTTACTCAAGTTTTTTTCTTTTTTGAAATACCTGTCATAAAAGGTTGCTAAGTTTTAAGTGCAATACTTATTGTAAATTAGTATAACACCTATACTAACTGTATGTACACTTAATGAGCAAAATAAATATTTGACTTTGACTTTAAGTTATGAATATCGCTATGTTTTGAAAAAGTATATTTTTGAGACCTAGGTCACATTGGTGTATTGCATGATTCTAAATGGTTGTTCAATGAGCATAACATCAAAAGCTACCAAAGCTCTTGGATTTCTTTTCTTGGAATTCTAGAGATTTTTCAGACCGTTAGACGCTTATGATACGTTATTGTACTCTAGTCCGTAGTAACTTGGAGTGTGCTTCTCAAATTTCGAATCTTGTATAATGTCGCCGTACTATGTCGCCGCCATCTAGTTAAATTCAATCAATCAAATGCCTAGGCCGATAGTAAATTGAAGTAGACTCACTTAACGTTTAACGACTTGGCGTATTGAAAGGATCGCCTCGTACCGAAGAGTTTTGGTTTGATTGGTGGGTACCTACAGTGAGACGGACAGACAGACAGTTGACGTTGTTAGTTATTATAATATTTTTTGATAGTCGCAGAAATGTGATTTTTGACGATTCTAAAGTGCTTCTTGAGGGCCTATTTGAATAAAAATGTTTTCGTAACCGCTACGATGCCACAGACAGACACATTGATACACAAATACACAGACAGACATGCCAAACTTATAACACCCTGTCATGAAACTCTATGAAATAAAAAGATAATTAGTATTTACTAGTTTATTTACAAGGAACTAAAATAACACGTCGGAAGAGAGCACACACTGAGGTTAAACGTATAAATAAAAGGAACACTTAAGGGAGGGCCAAAGTCCTAAGTGGATGCGCCGAGGAGCCCCACGGCACGACGGACGCACAGTCGGCAGCGCAGTAGGCACGCAGCAGGTGCACACCGGGGCGCGCGTAAGAGGCGTGCCGGCAGGCACACGCAGTAGGGGCACGCGGCAGGCGCGCGGCAGACCCGTAGTAGAGGCGCGCGGTCGTGCAGTTGAGGCACGGGCAGCAAGGGCGCGCGGCAGGCGCGCAGTAGAGGCGCGCGGTAGAGGCGCGCGGTAGAGGCGCGCTGTAGAGGCGCAGCGGTAGAGGCGCGCGGTAGAGGCGCAGCGGTAGAGGCGCGCGGTAGAGGCGCGCGGTAGAGGCGCGCGGTAGAGGCGCGCGGTAGAGGCGCGCGGTAGAGGCGCAGCGGTAGAGGCGCGCGAGAAGGTGGCGCGCAACTAGGCGGCGCGCAGCAAGGTGGCGCGCAACAAGGTGGCGCGCAGCAAGGTGGCGCGGGCAATAACGGCCCACGCCGTAGGGGCGTGTGCAGCGGCGACACGCGCAGTGGTGGCGCGTGCAATAGGGGCACGCGCAGAAGGTGCGCCTTAGACCGGCAAGTTGAGCCCGATGAGCAGCGGAGGACACGAGGATGGGGCCCGTGGCAGGCCCGTCGCAGGTAGGCAGGCCGAGGCGCGCGCCCCGGTGTGCACCTGCTGCGTGCCTACTGCGCTGCCGACTGTGCGTCCGTCGTGCCGTGGGGCTCCTCGGCGCATCCACTTAGGACTTTGGCCCTCCCTTAAGTGTTCCTTTTATTTATACGTTTAACCTCAGTGTGTGCTCTCTCCCGACGTGTTATTTTAGTTCCTTGTAAATAAACTTGTAAATACTAATTATCTTTTTATTTCATAGAGTTTCATGACAACCCCTCTTTTTGCGTCGAGGGTTAAAAACAGACCTTTGACGCTCGGCGTACATTAATTTATCAGGGCCGATTTTTCAATCCCCCGATAAAACTACAGATAGCTACCCAAGGAATAAAGTTATTACACTGTTTATTCGTCTGATAAGTGACTGTCAATTTTTCAATCAACATTTATCCTAAGAATAACTATCTGACCGTTTAGGTCTTCCATAATAACGCCAGCTTCAGGTAGTTGAGACAAATGTATAGAGGACACTAATGTTAGAGCGGGACAGACAATTTCTTTGTTTGCTGTTAACTTCACATCTATTGTCAAAAACAAGCAAGCATCTGGCATCTTATTTCATTCGATATTCATACATACATCAAGTTATGTGGTATTTTATTTGAAACTTAACTTGTAAGTGCAATCTATAGCTGATATCAATCAAGAAACCTTAGCTCATTTATGCTTCCTCATGGAAATGAAAAAATTGTCAGAATTCAATTTTTTCCTCAAAGATGTAATTGCAACAGTACCTATTTTTTTTATAATACGACATGAAGTGGAATTATTAATACCGCCAAACTATATAGGAGCAGTGATATAGAAACTCATAGGGCAAAGAATCAGTGATTGGCAGCTGTAGGAGGAATGCAGTGGTTTCAGAAACAAAATTAAATATGTATTTTTTGTGATTTCATTACTTACATAATTTATCTTTTACAAAAGTTTGCAAATATTGCACCGATTCTTTAGTAAGTCTGAATCTACGACGGATTTCTACTGTATACCATTTTACATGAGTTTTCTAATATGTTTTGAGAAAGCACAAGCATAATTTATCTATAGAATAAGCGGTTATCTGGCCGTCGAAGGGGCAGATAGATTTATTCTTGAGTTAAGTGAATTATTCGTCGAATAAAGTCTATCTGACGCTTGAAAAACCCACTTTTTTGCTTTCTATCGAATAAACCCTATCTGACTGTTTATCTGAGCATTGAAAAATCGGCCCTAATGGAAAATACAATTTTAGTTTTTGGCAAAAATCAAAAACTTTTTATCATGTACTTACTACCATTATTACCTATTCTATTGGTATGATTGATGACACACGAATCTTTATACACCAATTTCAAACCACAATATCATTCTGACCCAATTACCAACCAATAAGATATCACCCCAACGCCATAAAGCTATTCAAATATTCCTAGTAGACGATAATTCACTAAAAGCTTCATCTGTCTATATCTCTGTCTGGCGGACTTTGCCCGGGGTGTATGGTTGGACATAGATAAAAAAATATCATTAGAATACATAGAGACAAAACTGAATATTTGTAACTGAAAAAATATAATGTAATGTAGTAATAAAATACATGTAGTCTGGAATCGTCTAGACAACCCAAGCGACTTAAGTAGAAATGGGGGATAAAATAGGTACCTACATGCATACTTACTTATCAAAAAGGGCTCGCGTAATTTGAGTACAAATACAGTCAGCATCAGAATTATCTAAGACTTCAGTGCCCAAAAATAACTGAGATGTTTTATGAAAGCAACTAATGTTCGTTTGCACTAACCATTCCCCCAGGTGACTTAACATAAGCAAATATTAGTGAAAGCAATGATAAGACATTAGAATCGCCTTTCAATTGTTGCCTATTTTAGGAGGTTTACGCGGCTCGGCTTTCCATACAAACTATCGAGTCGAAAATATTGGAAACGAACAAACCCGATCTAATAAGACTACATGCACAAGCAAGTCAGGCTAGTCTAGATTAGTTATCAGAGGATTTTTCGAAAAACAGTATTATAGTAAGAGCAATTTTTAGCTTTTCATACAAACCAAAATCGCCAATTATTTCTTATTATTATTAAGCCGAATTAGACGGTTAATTTTTGCTTTCATTTTCGATGCTTCATCGATGAAAGACTAAAAATGAAATGTCTAAATTGACGTTCATCAGAATGTGCCTTCGCGATGAAAGCTTTCGGCTCCCGATTGTTTTCACAAGCATTGGCCATGCATTTGTCATCATTCATCGGTAATGAACGACAAAGTGAAACGTCTAAACAGCGACAGCTTATTCACCTTTGTTCCCAACGAGTCACACTGTAACCTGTTACACTGTGACTCGTTGGGAGAACTTTGTAAAATAATTTTTTCGACTTCTGATTGACTAGTGATTTGAATACGAATCAGAATCTTCTGCTGCTAATTCAATGAGTATAGTGTTTGAAGCTCCTAAGTGATTCCTTCTTACAATCCAAGGTCGGATCCACCAACGTCGACGTTACTTCGCTTTTTCTTTTATTCTAACTCTTTTATTAAATGGTTTACAATCAAGGAAACGACACGGCGCATGACTAGTTTCCGCGACATCTTAACACAGTTGTTCACGCGGGAATTCAACAAGGAATGAAATAATTGCTTTCCTCAAAAGTGATGCGTCTATACAAACAACGCAATTCACTGTTCATCATTCACTATTCCTTGCAAAAATTAACCATTTTTTTTTTGTGAACCGTCTAATTTCGGCTTTAGACTATTCGAAAAATCCTATGATAACTTTTTAGACTAGCCCGACTTGCTTGTGCATGGGTTTTAGAATCGGTTTGTTCGTTTCCAAAATTTACGGCTCGAAATATGTATAAGAAGCCGTGCGGCGTAAACGCTCATAAGCGATGTTACAAGCAAATCACGATTATATCATTGTACATAGTGTTGTTATATCATGGTACATAAACTGCTTTTCTGAAACTGCAGATATTTTTGATCCCTCTGAGAACTCAGACAACTTTTATGTTGACTGTACATACGAACTAGACAGAGGGGTGAATTTGGAAACTTGGACTGTCTGTGAAAATGGTTGGCAGTTGGCAGTGAGCTGTACCTACTTATAGATATGCATACAATACATTTATTGATGTAAGTATAGCTTTACGTTTTGCAGATCTCGGTGGGGAGTAGCGGTTTGAGCGCTCCGGTTTAGATTACGAAAACAAACCAAGTTTAGCCATGGTCGATCCCGGGATGGGTCAATCAAATTTATAATCTCGAGCTCCTCCGTGCTTCGGAAGGCACGTTACGCCGTTGGTTTCGGTTGTTACTACAACCGCTTTAACCCAGTAACCCGCGTTGGGCCAGCGTGGTGGTGTTATGGCCCAAGCTCCTTATGTGTTTCTGCCATGTAGAAAGGCCTGTGCCCAGCAGTGGGACGTATATAATTAGGCTGATGATGATGATGATAGCTTTAATAAAAATGTGGTATCAACACTTGTAATTTAATATTAAAGAATTAAGTTTCAACTTTGATTAAGAACTGCATATACTTTGAGTAACATTGTCAAATTTTAATTAACAGCCAAAACAAATTCAAATTTATTAGAAAAATTTAGGTATATTTGTGTCGGACACGTGATAAAGCAAATAATTTAGATTTGATTAATTAAATTTAATGGGCCAAACGAAAGGTCACACGTCTCACTAATTGGTCAATAGATGTTTACTATTGTTGTTTGGATACATTATCATCATCCCATCATTGTCTATTAAGTGTTGTCGAAAATAAGAAGTGTGAAGAACGACTTTCGTGGTTTCGATATGTAGCTGTACAGTCAACTCAGAAGTAGCTTAACACTTGAGTACTATTATCAGTATTATCAGTAAAAGTTGCACATTGCTTGCACTACGAAAGCCGCCTCTTTTACAAACGTTGTAAGGGCGGTCTCAAGGTCATACTGTTAGATTTGATGTGCTGTCGACTGTACAATAATATTTGATACGAATATAGTCAAGCGGCGTTATACCTCTAGAGGACTATGATAATATTATACCAATTGTGTTTGACGACAATTCGACAACTCCATGGTTTCGTTTATCATTTAAGATTAGTAAAGAATGCTGGTGTCTACAATTAGCTTGGTACTTATTGTGTTAGACTATTTTTAACAATTATGTAGGCGACCAAATTTTTTTAAATCCATTATGGATAATAGTTTTGAAGATTTTGTGGTCGCTTTTGATAATTTTTGCCATTACTTAATTAGTAAAATGCTTAGACGAAAACGGACTTAAAGCTTCTTCTGAACAATATTCAAAATTCGAATTCGATTAAGTATTTCAAAATGTAGACTACGAATGCAATGTCATATTAAAATCTTTAGTATATTTCCTACTTCTTAAGTACTTATCAAAAGATCTGTTGCATGTTTTGTTGGCGCATCATAATCATTAATTATACCCATCAGTCACCATGTAGTGAGTGCGTGAAGCTCATCATATTACAGGCTTTAACTAACTGGCAATCGCACTGCAAGTCAATTATTAGGGCCTGTACCAAATACTGACAACCTTGAACTAATTATATGAACATTTCTAAACATTTTCACAATCGCGCCCTTTATCGATGGGTTTATTAGGTCAATCACAGCTGCGTTGCGTGGAAGAAAGTCGGACAAAGTGATACTCAGTAATATGTGGGCATGGGCATCAACTGTTCAATATCCAAGATCCATAGTTATTAATTCTTGGATATAGAGCGTGAAGCGATCGGGCAAAGCAAGAAGTAAGTAGGTATATAGGGGCGCGTTACGTTGGACACTTCTCAGTCGGTAGTACCGAGGCTCACGCGCTGCACGGCGACTAGCCGAACTGTTAGCCACCTATCGAGTCAGATAAAGGAATTCCTGTGTGATGTTAGTAAACAAAAAGTGTATAAATAAAAAGCCCGGCGTGTACCTTCCGTCAGTCTCCTTGTGAACTTAAACTGGCTACCATGTCTCTTCCGGGAGTTCTTCTCTTTTCAAGTTACATGGAAAGCTTTCGGGTAAGTTTTTTTTTGTATTTTTCATGTAAGCAAAGCTTAATATATTTTATTTATATTGGAAAATAGTATAATATGACAAAATTTTGTCACGTTAAAATTGCAACTAACTCTCCCTAATTGGGAGTTGAATTTACCTTAGTGAGTTTTGATTACATGCGTGAAAATGATTATTATGGTTTGATGAACTGGTTTTATAGAATAAGTATAGATCGTAATACAAAGATGGAACTTAATCATAAAATGTATAAAATTACGGCTACAAGTGGAAGATATACATTATTCAGACATTTTTCTTGTGAA
The DNA here is from genome assembly GCA_947347705.1 of Nymphula nitidulata. Lineage (NCBI taxonomy): Eukaryota > Metazoa > Arthropoda > Insecta > Lepidoptera > Crambidae > Nymphula > Nymphula nitidulata. The sequence continues at coordinate 9,360,205 of OX374637.1, read as the reverse complement.
TTATGAAGCGCTACACTTGGGTTGCGTGTTTTGGTAGAGTTGTGTTCAGTGTGCTTTTTTGTTTTTTGCGTTTTTTTTGTCTAATTGGTGGAGATATATGGGAGAACAAACACCTATAAGTGGCCCTAATGAATCTCGTTAATATTTTCTCTGTCTGTTGTGCTTTTAATAAGTATTCATAGTTTTCAGCAAAGCGTCTTTAAATCTTGCAGAAAGTGTGTTAGACATTAGAATCGCATATATAGTATATTTTGTCAATGGAAAAGTTGTTTAAAATATTAAATGCTTCATTGAAAAGGTAGCCATGCTGTTTGAGAGAACAAGAATTTCTATTGACGTTTGTCTGCTAATAATTAAGTAAAGTAAACAGATCATCCATGACTAAGGTTCCGCATGAGCCGACGCTTTAAAGTTCAGTACTTCCGCGCAAGCTGTTAATTGTTTCGCAGTTCCTGACCTTTACTGAAACGGGGCAATTAAAAAGAAACAGGGATTAGCCTACATTTTTCTGTTAATGAAATGAGAACTAAGTAACTAGGTGTCTGGAACAAAAAATATTAAGAAGCAGTAAGTAACTACTACAATAAATATTGATGAGAAGCCGATTGTGCGTGCTTTCAGTAATTAAAAAAAACTAATTAAAATTAAAATACTACGTGGCTCTTGATAGCGTGAATTGGAACTACAAACACATATTATTACATTTCGTCATTTTTTTCCAACGTCGATAGTGACAGAAAAGCTCAACAGGCACTCATCCGGTAGGAAGTGTCTCCTTAGTAATTAGTAGAACCACGATGATCGATTAATATATTGAAGTTCTTAATTACACTGTTAATTTAATCTAATCTACTGATATTACTAGGTGATATTATTCATTGCCGTGCACCGCTTTTTGAGCTTTCTGTTTAGCCCCTGGTCACTGATTAGATAACAAACCCTGGTTGACAGGAAGAGAATGCCATTAAGCGTTAAGTCCGCCATTTGCACACTTTTTGTACATAAAAATTTAAATAAATAAATAATAAAGCATTTAGAAATAATTTCATGTTATAGTTTGCGATAATTGTCGATGAGTCTGAGTAAGTCCACACACTGTAACCACAGCTAATTAAACAGCTGTGTTAAATAACCATATTCATAAGGTACTTATTTCAAATAGTGAAAATATGGTTATTTAACAAAGTGAGCATTATTGATTATGCCGTTGATACATATTTTACTATAAGAACAATAATAATTGTGATGATGAGTTATTGGGGTAGGTTTAGTACAAACAATCCATGCCGACGTAGTCTACTTTGTAAGGACTACGGTGTCTTTGGTAGACTAACAATAATAATTACTGATGAGTCATACCATAGTATTAGTTATGTCATAAACTCATAACAGTAGGATGTGGGTTTTGTCTTGATAAATTTGGTTTTGTATTTACAAAGAAATTTTAATTTGTAATTGTTTGTTTAATAGAAAAGCTCAACTTCGATATGCTTTCAGTAGACTGTTTGTTAAAGAATACTATGTATAATAAATAGGCACCGTTGTAGTTTTCTCTTTTCATAATTTTCATATAAATTATACGTATTTAATTTAAATAAATAATTATTTTATTATAGCTTTGATGTATGAGTGAAACTATGTACATTTATGGACTTACATTTAATTTATCAAATTAATTAATATGCCTATTCTATTTGAATTAAATGGTACACTGACGACTACACTCCTTTATCATATTCTTGTCTATCGTGTTCATCCAAGGGTAGTCTCGAAGAGATCGCTATGTAGCAATATAGTGAGGATATATAGCCACACTTGTAGTGTACAATGTAATTTCTTTATAATGTTTTTATTTGCTAAGTATTTATGAAATACAGTAAAGCATATATATGTAGTTAATTAAATCGTAATCTCAGTTAATTGAAAAAGTTTTAAAACAACCTTACAAAAGTTTTATGTTTATAAAATATTTATGTTATTTAAAAAATATATACCTAATTCCGACGACCGGCTGGTCAAGCGGGCTGTACCCCTTGCTATGCAGGCTACTCGGTCAAGAGGTACCGGGTTCGAATCACGGTAGGAGCAAATGTTTGTATGATGAGTATTTGTTTACGAGTCATGGATGTTTATATGTTTATTTAGTACGTATATTTCTAATATTTATATACATATCTATTATTATTGATATTTATCCGTTACCTAGTATCCATAACACAAGCTCTTAGGGATGCTTACTTTGGGCTAGATAATAGGTAATATTAAATTAAAATATTAAAATATGAAGTATATAATATTTAAACTAGACTATGTACGTAATTTATTACGTTTCTTTTTGCACCGCCATTTTATTTTCTCCGACACCTTTTACTAGTTCACTGGTAGAGTCATTAAAATCCGACCATTGTTTTAATTTTTGTGCAATAAAGATTAAATAAATATCGTATCAATGGTTCATTTGCTGTCTAAAGCCAAGTGGCGAGCAAAAAAATCGACTAAACTACTAATCATAATCGTAAAATTTATTTACTTAATATAGTAAACCCTTGCTTGTATAATAAACCCATTATTTCAATTTCAAGTACGCCTACGAGTGTACGTTGAATTGTATGACTTTGTATCATATTTTATATCATTACAAAACTTTTGTAAGATGCCAAAAATTGTATTTCTTATTTGTTTATTTACTGTACAAAAAAAGATAACCAACAGGACTAAAAATATTGTTTCTGGAGTCGATTTTTTGCTTACCAGTGTGTGTAAGACGATTCTGTGGGTTGGATCTTTTTACCCTTTACTTAATTTGCCCTAAGACTAGTTAATTTGTAACACTAGAGAAGTATAGTAAAAAATCTTATGTATATCCACATGACTTCATGAAATTTAGGTTTAGGTTAACTGTCTTACAAAGTCACAATGTAGGCGTGGTGGTAGCTCGACCACACAGGAGACTACGTGCGAGTTGCGACCACTTGACCGCGTCGTTGAATATTTAGTATTTGCTCACTCATCGCATTAATACTCTTAGTATTAATATTCAAACGGTCGCTAACTCCTGCCTCTGATTCAAGGTTAATTTTTTGCTCTGAAATAGTTAAGAATAATTGCGAACGACGCTTAAACTATTATACCTATATTAGTCTTAGTCCATTGTAAAACCATACCTTCGGCCAGGATCCAAAACACTTAACGAATCCTGCTTCCTGCAGCACCCTTATTCACAACAGTCGGAAAATATTTCGAATATTGGAGCTATACCTGTCACTTTTGGTCGCACTGCGACAAAGCGAGACGGGGTGTGAGTTTTCAAATCGAATGCTTTTTCCACAATAGTGAATAGTTCCACATTATTAGCATATTTCTTATTGCTCAGTTATAAAATATTTTCTTTATTTTTTTAACATTAGGTACTATAGTAATTTATTAATTCATTTAGTACACACAAAATACTATAAAAAAAACATAAAACACAGTTGATTACAAATGCACTTGTAAAGAAATCTCTACCAGCAGACCTGCGACAGGAATACGGAAAGATAAAAGTGGTCAGTGTGTAGTTATGAACATATACTTAGGTATACCTAGTAAGAGAAGATTATACATATGTATATGACTAATAAAAAAGTTGGAAAGGTATGTAAAAAATATCTAGACTAGAAAATAAATCATGACCAGAGGCGGGGTTTCATTTTCAGTGCAACTAGTGACGTGATTGTTTTGATTTATGTAATGTTACAGCATTTGAAAGTTGTTGAGCAAGTTAGGTAAATAAGAGACTCCTAGTCACTTAAAATATATTTCATAAAAAGTAGTTTTTGAATAATACTTTGTTAAAGGTGCAAGAAAAATGCACTCCAGATGGTCGAGTTACCTGTAATAGAATAAAAACTAATAGTTCTCACGTGTAAGTGATCGTGTAATAGCCCTCACTAACCGGATGGTGACAGTCAGCAAATGTCGTCTCAGGTTACTCAACTAGATATTGAATGATTTTCATGTTTCAGTTCCGCGATCGCGCTCCAGACCAATGTTTACTTTTCTATACTTTCGTCGACCTAGATTACCGGTATTAAATGCATTAGCTGCATCAGCAATATGAATCGTGTCTATTCTGCTAATACAATTGACAGTTAGCTTGTGGTAGTGGCGCATGGTCTGGGCTCCGACACAAAAATGTTACACTTGTCGAGTGACGTAAAGAAGCTGACGTAAAGAAGCTAGCGTCTTCATGTTGTAATCAGAAGGTACGTACGAGTATGTACTATCAAACTAGATGGACGACAATGTATTTTATGGTAATTACGCAAGTAGACTTTAGTGAAATAGAATAAAACTAGAAAAATTTCACGTCCTGAGGCAGGAATCGAACCTGCGACCTTTCGCTATCCGGGCGACTGCTCTGACCACTGAGCCACCCAGGACTTGGGATATCCCTGTGAAATTCTTCTAGTCTATCTTGTATTTGCGTTTATGAGCTAACGTCCACCCTACAATGTCGAAATATTCTATTTCAACATCCGAAACGAATATTTTTACAAATACCGACGATTCGGTTAAGTTGGGGCAGGTCTAGTTTTATTCTATTTTAATTACTAAGTAATTTTTCAAACATTTATAATAATGTTAAAATCAAAAATTAAGAATATTTGAAAGCACTGCCCCAACTTAACCGAATCGTCGGTATTTGTAAAAATATTCGTTTCGGATGTTGAAATAGAATATTTCGACATTGTAGGGTGGACGTTAGCTCATAAACGCAAATACAAGATAGACTAGAAGAATTTCACAGGGATATCCCAAGTCCTGGGTGGCTCAGTGGTCAGAGCAGTCGCCCGGATAGCGAAAGGTCGCAGGTTCGATTCCTGCCTCAGGACGTGAAATTTTTCTAGTTTTATTCTATTTTAATTACTAAGTAATTTTTCAAACATTTATAATAATGTTAAAATCAAAAATTAAGAATAGACTTTAGTGCTCTACCTAAATAGAGAAATTACAAACTTAAACGTAATAATAATGGGGGTATCGTCCCTAAACTACTTATTAGATGGTTTATAATAATTTGAACTTAATGTGGAATCAAAGCTACTAATAATAAGTATTGTCAATCAAGATTAAAATCTTCTAAGTATTAAATCAATATAAATACATCTCCAGATGTTTATATAACATAAATTTGTGGCTTCGTCTACATAAGCCGGTTAAAACAACCCCATTAGTATGATAATAGATTACTGCGAGCCGCCGTAAACCTTTGTGATTCGGAATAGTGGCCAAGAAACGCCAGATAGGTTGTTTGAAATAAAATTCGAAGGTCTATATTCGGCATATTATTGCCTTGATTAGTGAGACATGATTGCCTTGAACTCATATGAAGGACAAGGTGTTTTATATTACCTACGTTACACGATAGGTGCGTAAGCGCATGAAGTTTTTTCGTGTTAGAGTTTTTAGTCGCGCGTTTAATAATAAAAATGATCGAATCATTTTATTGTTTTGATTAAGTAATTGGTATTTAATATTGTTAAGACAAAATCTTGTAACCATCTTTCATGTATAAGTTCAATTAAAATGCTTGTGAAATTTAATAATACTTAATAATAAACTACCATAAATATTTTTTGGCAATTTAATGTTGGATTTGGAAATATGTATTCTCTTAAAGTTCTTGTCCTAAATATTGCATGCTGTATAACAGTGAAATATGTGAGACTATTTTAAATAAGTATGAAGAACCATTTATGTACCATATTTTTAGCAATAAACAATTTTTGAATTTGAATTTTGAATTTGAATTTGAGATTAGGGTAGCCCTCAAGCAACTTAAGAACAACAAGGCACTGGGGAGGACGGAATTACTGCAGGGCTTCTGAAAGCGGGTGGTACACCGGTACTTAAAGTTCTTCAGAGGATATTCAATTCCGCCATTCTCGAGGGTACAACGCCACAAGCGTTGGTCACAAGCAGAGGTCTGGTGGTGTTGTTCTTCAAAAAATGTGACAAAAACTTACTGAAGAACTACAGACCCATCAGACTTTTGATCCACGTTTAAAAGTTGTTTTCGAGGGTTATCACGAATCGACTCGCGCGCAGGTATGACGACTTCCAGCCTCCCGAACAAGCCGGTTTCCGTAAAGGCTTTAGTACCGTAGACCACATACATACGCTGCAGCAGGTTATACAGAAGACCGAGGAGTATAACCGGCCACTTTACTTGGCGTTTGTGGACTACGAGAAGGCCTTCGATTCGATCGAAACATGGGCCGTGATTCAGTCACTTCAGAGGTGCCACATTGACTATCGGTATGTCGAGGTGAAAGCGATGGGGGAGGCCTTGGGTCAGCAGTGGACATCATAGGCTGGTATGATGATGATTCAATTGGGACAAATATTTTGAGAATTACCCGAAAAGAAGAGAAAGATCTGCACTTTTTTGGGTGATTCGCTTATACAAGAGCGCTATCCCGCCAACAGCCTGATGAAAAGGCAAAATTTAAATAAAATATACAGTCGTAAAACACTAGTAAGTACCTCTAGCACGAACACTTTTTAATTTCGAATCGCCATCGTATCGGGTAGTTACGTTAGCTTTTGTCTGGCTTTTGTTTAATATTTTAAGCATGCGTGAACGATACGATTACAATTCAAAATTTAAAAACAGTCATGCTAGGTGTACTGCTTTCAGCAATGCATATCTCAAATTTTTCCTTATTTTGTCTAGGAGCCTTGCTTGCCTAGGTAAGCTTATTGGATACAGGTTTTTAAGTTAACTTGTCGTTAGACCCACAGAACCTATTTTATTTATTCCGTGGTTCGACCTAATACACATATAAATTAATTTCAATCATAAATATTTTTTCTGCTTCATAAGAATTTGAACGGCCATTGTATTTTTTCACATTTATGATTAATATTCGTATAAAAACATTTATATTTATACGTAATTGTAATAATTTGGACAACGTGAATTTCCAAATTATTATGTAAACAAAAACACTAGACAAAATTAATTGCAAGTCCTCGGTAGCTTAATGTTTAGAAAAGCCGCGGGGCTACAAATAAAACGAAGAAAAAATTTAATGCCCGAGGCGGGAATCGAACCCGCTTTTTCGGATGTCCGGCCAGACGCTATTCCTTACAATAGAGTAGGCGTTATTAACGCACAAAATCAAACATTTAAATGTGATTAAAATATAATTTAAGAAAATATGTAATTTTGTATTGTAAAATAGTTCCTAGTAACTTTTTTCTCACAAATGACATTAATACTGCCTACTTAGTAAACGTATCTGGCATAGTTCCTCCAGAGCCAATTTCAGGTATTAACGCCTTTTTTTTTTTTTTTTTTTTTTTTAACGGGGAGAAATCTGTTTACAGACCTACCCGTCGCTAGCGAGGCGACGGGCGTGTGTGGGGGTCGCCCAGCGCCAAATGACACTGGGAATACCCACTAAAACTCCCCGGTAACTCCACTGCCCTTCGCGGGGGCAGCCTAGGCTCTGCCGAAGCAATTTCACTAGTCCACCCCCAGGCAACCCGGCCTTGCGGCCAGGTTTCGCGCCGATGGAGATTACCCAGAGTCACTTGGGTAATCCCAGACATGGCGGCCTATTCAATGCATGCGTGGGGGCCACCCACGCACGCGGCCGCGCCTAGGGCGCAGGAAGACGGGCGATCACCGCCCGTCTCCTCACGCCCACCCGCCTACGCCGGATTGGGGCAGCAAGAGGATCCCCTTCCCGCTCCCTCTCCGCTACCTCCTTCTGCGTCAGCACAGTCTCGCAGAAGGAGGCGAACGCCTCCCATACCCTCTCGCTACCAACCATGGCCCTTACCATGGTTGGCAGCGAGAGTTGACCGCCACCGAGCGCTGCTCGAAGTTCTCGGCGCTCGAGTCGCCAGGCCGGGCACTCCACGAGGGTGTGCTCAGCCGTATCGTCGGGGGAGTCGCAGTGATGACACCGCGGCGTCTCCTCCCGACGGGCGATACGGTACAGGTAGTGACCGAAGCAACCATGTCCGGTCAGCACCTGTACCATTCGGTAGGTGAGGCGGCCCTGCCGGCGCCCAACCCACTCCTCCAACACCGGACGAATTGCTTCAATCGTCCGGTGGCCGGCTGTTGGAGTGACGAGTGCCTCCCCCCACTGGCGCAGAGCCTCCCTCTGCGCCAGGGTGCGGACCCGCCTCACTTCGTCGAGGACGGGACGCTCCCCCCGCTCTCTTGTCGCAACCCGGTGTTGATGCACTCTGGCCAAAACCAGGGCATCAATCTCCCACGGGAGCGTACCTGCTAAAACGCAGGCAGCCCCATGACTGACCGTGCGGTAAGCCCGCACGGCCCGGTTTGCGATGACCCTCTGTGGCTGTCGTAAGAGGGCCCGTGTACGGAGGGAGAGGCACTCTGCCCACACCGGTGCTCCATACAGTGCCATGGACTTTACCACCCCGTGGTAAAGTCTACGGCACGACGAGCTGGGCCCTCCCACATTTGGGAGGACCCGTCCAAGCGCGGCTGCGGCGGCGCACAGCCGAGGAGCGAGGAGCTTAAAGTGCTCCTCGAAGCTCCACCGAGGGTCCAGAACCAGGCCGAGGTATTTAAGGTGCACCTCGACGGGGATCCGTACCCTCTCCACTCGGACTTCGAGCCCCGGTGGGGTTCTGCGTCTCGGGGCGTGAAAAGACATGGCTCTCGTTTTACTGAGAGCCACTTCCAGCCCCAGTAGTCGGATGCGCCGGACGACCATGGTTGTGCCGACCGTCGCTAGTTGGACCGCCTCCTCCCATTCACTCGCCCTTGCTGCGACTAGTGTGTCGTCCGCGAAGCAGACGACATCCATCCGCGGCAAGAGCGCGCCGCGCAGAACCCAGTTGTACCCCAGGTTCCATAGTAAGGGGCCTAGTACGGAACCCTGGGGTACACCTGCCACCATCGACCACGACTGGACGCGCCCCTCCGCGTCCTCGTAGAGGATCTGTCTCCCGCGGAGGTAGTCCCCCACGAGAACGCGGAGGTACAGAGGCACTCGATGGAACTTGAGTGCCTCCTCTATACACTCGTGGGGGAGGCTATTGAACGCGTTGGCGATGTCAAGAGACACCGCGATCACAGCCTCCCCACGTGCTGTAGCTGCTTTAGTCCACCTTTTGAGGTGGGCCACTGCGTCCATTGTAGACCGACCAGTGCGAAAGCCAAATTGGCAGTCTGCAAGGTCCGGCCCCCTGCTTTCAAGATGTTCGGTGATCCGGGAAGCGAGAACTTTCTCAAAAAACTTCCCAGATTCATCAAGTAGTACGACCGGCCTGTAGCCTGACGGCGAGTCGGCGGGACGGCCCTCCTTCCTAAGGAGACAAAGTCTCCCCACCTTCCATCTTCTGGGGAAGCGACCCGACGCGATGCACTTGTCGAGCAAAGCGCGGAACCGCTCCTCCAGGGGACCGAGAGCTATCCCCACTACCTTGGATGGGGCGCCGTCCGGCCCCGGTGCTTTATTTTTGCCCCGGAGCCTGTCCCTCCCCATGTCAAACTCCATGTCTGACACGGAGGGACCGTCAGCCCACACCTCCAAAGTAGAGTTGAAGGGGGCCATCCTGGGGGGCGTGAACGGTCCGGGATTGGGGAACAAAGACCCCAACACCCTTCGCATGAGCCCCGGCTCCATGGAGGATGTGGAGGGGGCGGCGTTGGTAAATTTCCCCCGCACCACCCTGTATGGCCTCCCCCAGGGGTCGGCGTCCAGGAGCGCGATGAACCGCTCCTGTGCGTCAGCCTTGGCCCTGCAAATCGCCGTCCGCAGAGCTTTATGAGCCTCACGATATGCCCGGTGACGTTCCTCCTCTTCACCGGGCGCAACTGAGGCGCGCCTTCTACACCTATAAAAGGCGCGCCTGGCTGTCATACTGGCGGTACGCAGGACCGATATTTCCGGCGTCCACCAGTACACCTGCCCCCGGCGGGGGCGGCCCCGTGTCCTCGGCATGGCGGCATTGCAGATGGCTTTTATGTCCCTTGCAAAATTATCCGCCATGTCGTCGGCGTCCCCGGCACTGGTGTCGGGCTCATTATGCCAGGCCCTCACCATCGCCGTCTCCTCCGCCAGCTCCCTATCGAGCTTGGCAAGGGTCCACCGTGGAAAGTTCGTGGGCCTTAGTGAGGGAGCCAGATGAATTGGGGCCCCTGGGGATGCTGTGGAGACCTCGTATCGGATATAAAGATGGTCCGATAGTGTCTCCACGTCCTCCATCACCCGCCAATCCCTTATTCGGGCAGCAAGCGATGGGGTGGCAAAAGACACGTCGACCCTCGACGTGCCTTGCCACCGGACACAGGTCGGGGTGGTGCCCTGATTGAGAGTTTGGAGCCCCAGGGACAAAACCCAGAGCTCCAGGACGCCACCACGAGCGGTGGTGATTGGGGACCCCCACGCTTGAGATTTTGCGTTCAGGTCCCCTGCCACCAGTACCGGAAAGGGAGCGGCTCGCCGCACCACTGCCTCAATTGCAGCCAGAAACCACTCAAACTCGGCCAAGCTGCGATTTGGAGAGAAGTATGTGGACACAACTACCACTCCTCCCCATCGCACCGCCACATATCCCGGCCCTCTATCCACAGGGACCAGAGGGGTAGCATCGCCAGATGCCGATCCCACTATAGCAGCGGAGCCGTCTGTCGCTCCAACCCACTTAGGGGAAGGAGGGATGTAATACGACTCCGATATGACCGCCAGATCTATCTCCCACTCCGCCATCGTCTGGCACAGAAGATCCTGTGCCGCGGCGCAGTGGTTTAGATTTCCCTGTAGTATGTTGCCGATGGGCCTACTAGGCATTGATTGTTTTCATCGGCACTACTGGGGCGGCACGAGGCACTGTTCGGGAGGGGGTCGCCTCTGGAGTGACAGGGCGGCCCTTGACTGGGGGTGGATTGCATCTTACTCCCGTCATTCGGTGCGCCGAAGGGAGCCCACGGTCAGCACAGAGGGAGCACCTGGCTACGACAGACTGGCAGTCTACCAACTTATGTCCCTCCGCACCGCAGCGGAAGCACAAGCCACTGCGGTCCTTTTTGGACGGGCACCGCTGCGACGTGTGGCCGACTTCATAGCAGCGGTGACACCGCATGGGGCGCTGCTCGAGCACCTTGACTGAGGCCGAGCTCCATCCTACAAAGAGACGCCCAGCCTCCACCAACCGGCCCACCACCTCAACGGGGAGGGAGGCCACAGCTGCTCCCACGCCCCTGGCACCATTCGAGACAGCGCCAAGCCTGATGTCATCCGGAGCGCAGCCCGTCCTTTCTGCTAGGGCGGCCCGAAGCTCATCAGCTGATACTGAGTCGTCTAGACCTGTGATGCGGATGTCAGCAAGTTTCATGGGACGTACTACCCTCGCTGCATCACCCAGTGCCTCCCCAACCTTGGTGGCGAAGGCGTCAGCTTGGGCTGCAGTGGTTGCTTTAGGGAGCTCGAACAGTCGAGCCCCCGTCATAGTCCTCCTGAATTTTGGGGGACCTACGATGCCCAGGGCTTCCAAGCTGACTGCTGCTTTAGCCTTAGAAATGGCCTCCTTGTAAGTGGCCCCCTCAGCCACAGCCTCAGGCTTGAGGGTGACCACCACCGCCATAGTTTTTGGCGCCTTAAGAGGCTTGGCCACCTTCTTTGCCAAATTGGTCTGGCCCTTATTTGGGGTCCCCTGCACTGACTTTGCCGGGGCTGATACCTTCCGAGGCTTCCTGCCTACGGTTTTCCAGCCTTCCTCCTCCACCAGCACCACTGGCTGCTCCTGGCACGAAGACCCCGCGATCTGCTCCGCCGCTCGAGCAGCCGAGGCCTTAGGAGGCACAGCCTTGGACTTTTTCACCCTCGCTTCTTTCGGCATGTTTGCCGGGGGGGCGAGGGTGGTTGGCGCCAATAGGGTATCACGGGGAGCCTCAGAGTCACGAGTCCGATATTTGTCCGCGGCTAGTGGCAGGCGGTGAGATTGGCTGGGCAGCAGTCTACCGTCCACCTCCAGGCCCTCCAGTCGGGCTCCAACCACTGCCCCAACATGGGACATTAATTCTTTTTGGAGCTGGCGGAAAGCATCCACAAACTCGGCCCTTGTCAACGCACCGTCTTTGTCAGGCACCTGACCGATCGAGCTTACTGGCTCAGCCCGCACAGACTCCGGCTCGGGACTCACCACCAGAGCCACGGGGCTCGTCTTCTCGCCTCGAGGGCTTGGGCGCTCGGAGAACGCCCGCCTCAAGGCTGCCAGCTCTTCCATCACGGCGGACAACTGACCTTTCAGGCGCTTGTTGTCCGCCTGCAACTTCCGCATCTCCTCAGAGGAGCCCCGATTGGCCAGTGACCGTACGGCTGTCAGCATCGCCTGCGAGGCCTCATCTATTTCCCTGATTAAGGTGCCCTTGAAATTTTTTGATTTTCGGGTAGCCTGGTAGATGAGGCCTGCCCCGTCTTCAGCCTTTTTAAGGAGCTCGTCTACTGACAGCTCCGAGGACCCTTTTAGTGCCTTCCTTGTCCCGGACTTCGGCTCTGCCTCAGTAAGAGTCGACTCAGAGTCCGAGTCCAGACCTCCCTCCTCCAACTCTCTGCGAGCTTCGGAGAGGCCCGTATGGTGGTAGGCCCCCCTTCCGCCCCGTGAACGTGCGACTTTTGGCGCTAAACGCCCTGGTCGTCGTTCCTGTACATCGGAGTCGTCATCCGACGACACTCCCGCGAAAAACTTCCCTCCAAGAGGTCGTTTCCTCGACGACGGCCTCGACTCCTCCATGAGGGACTCGTCATCAGAGTGCCGGCCAGAACGGCTTTCCCTTCTTCCTTCCGCCTGACCAACAACTCCAGCGTACGTCAATTCGGGGGAAGCTCCCTTTGCCGCCCCATCAACAGCCTCAACATCCGACTGTCCCTCCGATTCCATGGACCAGTCGCATGCCCTGGCTACCTCAGAGTACGACGGAGAGACCGCCCCTGCACAGGACGGGACTAAGACCGGCCCGTCCGGCTGGCCCTGAGAAGGGCCTTTTGGTTGGCCCTGAGAAGGGCCTTTTGATAGTCGCGTTGAGCGCCGTACGGTAGACATATTGAGCAGTTTGAGTACAATATAAACAATCCAAGCAGAGGATCAGCCTGACTAGACACCTGCGTTACCGGGTCTAGTTCAGTTTCCAGGGGGTACCACGGGGAGGTTCTCTGCATCCACCCCCCCAGGTATTAACGCCTAAGTATCGATACAAATGTAACTGTTTGACTATATCATCCGTAGTCCTAGTATATTATGAAGATAATAGAAAAGTATTTCAAAGATATCCAGATACGCACCAATAAATTAGAGTACCTATTTAAAGTACCTAGACGCGATCTTGAGAGTAAGAATACCATACAGTTTTCTGTTGGTGTGGTATACCATAATTACCCACGCATGAATGAAGCCCAACATGAAAGCGAAGTACACGCAAATGAATTATTTATCTACTTGAATAGCTTTTGATAGAAGTGTGCAGTGAAGGCAAAGCTTCGTGTTATACTTATATAGTGACACAAATATTCCAATGCGGTAAGCATTGGAATATTATATATTATACACGGAAATAATATATATTATGTATCTAAGTCTTGTAGTATATTATGAGCTGAGTTGTTTTCATCATCATCATCACCAGCCTATTATATTATATCCCACTGATGGGCACAGGCCTTCCTACATGAGAGAAACACATGAAGAGCCCAAGCTCCTTGGCCCAATGCGGATTGGTAGGTGAAGCACGGAGGAGCTCGAGATTATAAATTTTCATTGACCCATCCCAGTATCGACCATGGCGAAAGTTTCTTTCAAAGCACTACGCCCCCGAGTTCCCCTTCAAATAGATTTGATGTCCGTAAAACGTTGCTATTGCGACTAAGTTCAGCTGAAAACGGTAGAACCACAGAGAGGTTGTCATTTTCAGCTGAACGTACAATGAGGTTGTGAAGTAGGTATTGGAACACGGAGTATGGAAACTATATTTTAATATGGAGTCCATACCAAACTAAAACTCACAATAGAGGCATAATAGAGCTTAGAGTATTCTTTGGCAGACATAGAAATAATTATTTGATTTATTTTTATTGATTTTGGACTGTAATATTTTATAGATTTTTTAAAAAGTATTTTACAATTAATGTTTTTTGAATTTATAACATGAAGATGGCCTCCTCAATGTATTTCGCCTGTGCCTAGCAGTGGGGCATATGCGGGTGATAATAGCATGGAGATATAGTTTAGTACAATATTGATCTACCTAAAATACACGTAGGTACGTTTTTATATACAACTGCTTTGTTGTCCGAATGTTGTTTTATTGTATTTATCTACCGGTAAATTATAGTTACTCTTACTTACCTTTAATTTACCGGTAGATAAGGTTAATGGCTGGGTAATTCTAAGATTTACCTGCCATACTTCGGGCTTTATCTAGCAGTAACATATTATTATGCACAACATATTCCGCAGATAATTGTACCCATAGAGTATGTGACGAGGGAAGCGCTGGTAGTGTTACTAGCGTTGCGCTCTATCAGAAGCCTACTGTTGAAGTCAATCAAGTACATAAAGTACAAAAAGTAAACTGCCATACTCTTGTTGTTGTTGTCTATGCATAACCAAATATACTCAAACTAGCATAGAGTTTTTAAAAGTAACGCTTTATTTATTTCTGGAATCAACTCTGGTACAGAATGCTCAATGGCATGAAGTGCGTCAATTATGAGTATTTATTTGGTGTAGTTAAATTCAAATATTTATTTGAATTTAAATGCAACCAAATTAATTTTAGGTAAAATGAATTTATTTATGTGAATTTAATTCTTAGATGGGGTTTGATTGGAATTCATTGATTTATCGTATCAATTGTAGTTTGAAGAATGAATTTGACTGATTAAGTAAATAATTTATGTGAGGTCAGTAGTAGTAATGCATTATGCCATTGTCCCTACGACTTATGTAAAAATTAAAACCGACTTCTAGAAACTGAAAAGGTTTAAATCATTAAATTTAAGTAGGTTCTCATCCCCTACAAACATATTTTTTGGAGTCGGTGCTTCACTTTCTATTGTTTTTGGAAACAACTTAGCACCAACTCCAAAAAATATGTATCTAGGGGATGAAAACCTACTTAAATTTAATTATTTTAACTATTTCAGTTTTTTGAAGTCGGTTTTAATTTGAATTAGAATTATTTACGGGATATTTACCATGTAATTTTATAGTTGTGAGTTCCCGATGTTAATAACCATGAAAGTATAAAGTGCTATATCGGTTTTAAGTTTTGTTAAAAAAAACATTTTCACAGTTTTTAGTGATAACTTTATAAAGGTCGAAGCTAGATGGCTGCCCGTCAACTTATATTGTTTCCTACTGTCGTATCGTTTCATTAAAAAGTCATAACATAAGAAAGCAAAAATCCGTCAATTTCGCATACGTAGACGACTTAATAATTTCAGTTTTTTTTATATAAAAACCAAACTACCCAACTGATTTTGAAAAAAAATTTATGGGACCCAATGGCAGCTATTCCGCATCGAACAAAAAAAGAATCACGTAAATCGGTTCAGTATTCTCGGCGTAATCGGTGTACATGCAAAAAAAAACATACCGGCCGAATTGAGAACCTCCTCGTTTTTGAAGTCGGTTAAAAATTAGGTTTGAAACAATTCATAACCACAAGCAGGTGAAGTAAGAGTAAGTTTAAGTAAGATGTTTTTGTTATTCGAAGGAAACTGGAATTAAAATAGCAATTAAAATAACTATAATATTTTAATATCCAGTCTTGGATTGGAAATACCGATATTTTTAAAAACATAAACAATATTTATGATGTGTTTTTTTTTACATGTTTTGGTGTCAGATAAGATTTTTTTTTCTGGTTTGTGCCTACGCTCATTGGGCCTTGTCCACTTTTTTTTACGTTGTTTTGGTGTCTTTTAATTCTGTAGTAAAATGTATTGCTTTAAAAGAGCTTTGCGTTCTCTTGTGTCCTTATTTGTGATCAACTTTTCAAATAAAAGAATATAAATCTTATATAATGTCATCGATCCCAGACATTATTTAGGAGTTATTGTAAACAGGAGTTAACAGTATTTTACCTGAAATTACATACAGACATTTATGTACCTACTACACAGGTAATAGGTATATAAATGAATTTGTCTGTAATGCTAATTTTACACTTGTTTACTGTCACATAATCTTTGATATTTTGTTTTGTCTGTTGAGTTCAGCAACATGTTATTTTCTCACATCTCATCTCTGGAGGGTTCATAAAAGTGGTGTTCGTTTGGGAAGCGCGTTATGAGGCAGATGCATGCCTAGTGTTATAGTGACACATATCCGATCGGGCGGGTGCCGGGTGCGCAGACCGGGCGACCTTCGGTGAGCAAAACGAATCATGCGTCTGCGCAACCCGCCTGTCTATACCCCATATAGCCCGACCAACCGTCTCAATCCCATTTAATCCGAAACTAAAACCAAAAAGTTTAAATTGCTACGACGGATGCATGTCTTTCAGTGGTTATTTTGAATGTTTGAGATAATCTTATGAACTAACAGTTCATAATTAGTATAGTTATTTTGCTTTTCATGAAGCTAGAGCTTATTTTGTCAAAGTAAGAGGCAATATCTCAAAGAATTATTATCCTTTTTGTTTACAAAAATAATCAGCAATAATTACAAAATTAAAAATTTTTAGTAACCCTCGGCGTCATTAATCTTCTATTTACCACCATCTCATTAAGACTATTCATAAGAACCCAAACACGCTATATCTGCTGTAAGTTTCCGAAGAATTAAGCATTTCGCAGACTTTTTGATGCTATAGGATCAGCTCAAGGTTAGTATGTCATGGGAATGTCACCGAAGTGATAGTACACACAATTTGAAATCAATCGGATCTGTAAAAGTCAGTAAAATCCTATTATCATGTAAAAAATGATCTGATAGTCATCAAACGCCTGAACTTCATAAATTATAGCTAAGAACCATCGTAGTCACATCAGCTTTCAAACAAAAAAACCGAATCAATAAATCGTGTTTGATATAAAATTTTCAATATTTACATCTATTTCATCAAATTCACAGTGCATTCATGAATGTGAAACATGATAGTATAACATAAATTATCCAGTACACCATGTTGCCTTTTTGGGCTAACATAAAAAAAAAACTGTATCGAACTGTCTAATTAAATACCCCATGAAGTGATTATCAGACAACAAATTCAAAAGGTATATAAAACGACTAGTAATTTATAGAAATCATATTACAAAATTAATGACAGACAATAATGTTTAGAAATTAATAACACTGTCCTAATTACCCCCTTTTTTATGGAAAAGCTTTTATCGCTACCCAGCTGTGATAAAGGGCCACAGTTGGGTTATGTGAGACTCTCCGGCTGGCATACTCACTAAATACCATCAGTTCTTCCTACCTGATTAAGAACAAGACGATTTGTAAATAATGAAAATTATTAATGTTATTTTATCATATTATATATGTTTTTCTAGTAGACTTCTTTCCTAATAAATTTTAGTATTACGTTGTGTATAAAGATTTGGTTTTCGTATCAGTTGTATCACACACAGGTATGTTATATAGACTTATACACCTCGCTTTTAGTATGATTTATATATTATTTATGAAAAAAAAAGATAAAACAACAAACATTTCTTTGCTGGCACTTCTGAGTACCTCTGAGTAGCTCTTTCTTTCTGAACCAGAGAGTCAGAGTGACAGACAACAAGCATTCGTGAAAGTATATGTTGAGTATGTAAATTTGTTTGGTATCAAAAGAGTGTCATGTAAGCTAGTAAAGTTTACGCTGGTTATTAGCGTAGCTCGCTACTAACTACTGCCCTAGAACATGAACGATTGATATTAGCAATAATGAGAGCCAAGTGTACACACAACGGCATCCCAGCAGGACATTAAGGACAACAATCAATTAAGTTTGATGCAAGGACCCATTTGACCTGACCTCGATAAACGCGGAAGAGACTGCACTGCACATTACATTCAATGTCTCCCAAGCTTTCAACAATTTATATAGTTAACTATTTGTACTGCCATGCGCCCTCCGTTCTATGTTTACTTACAGTTATAAAGAATGTTTACAATCTTAATATATATTTTGAACGATCCGATTTTTAATATATGATTATTTATTAGCGCTTCCAATTCCAATAACCGGTTTGTGTTTTTTTTAGTAGGCTATTTATTTAATTAAAAAGAAATGCACTTAAAGTAATTTAGCTTTAGATTTATGTACAAAATTTTGATGGTTGCATAAAATTGTAAAATATTCTTACTTTAAAATATGTCAATAAGCTACTTACTATATTGGTTCTTACTATCACTTACGTACTGCTCAAAATAACAAATTTTGGTATGTCTGACTGCTCCCGAACGAGCAATCATTGCATCAAGGACGCAGTAAATGCGCGAGCGCAACCGAGTCGGCTCCAACAATCGCGCCGTCCGACCTTGGGTAGATTTGCACTTTTTGTAGGATAGATTTACTCTCCCTAGTTCTTTTTCAGTCATTGTCAAGTAGTCACGTCCCATTAATTGCAGCTCGAGTTATACAGTGCCACTTAATAATTCGGTATTGAGGTTTGCAAAGACAGATAATTACAATGATTAGAAGCTCGGATCATTACTAATGATGTATTTTATTGCTTACCTTTGTAATTATAGACACAGGGAAATTAGTAATTACAGTAGATTATTACGTCATTGTAAATATTGCCTCTATACCATAATCCCCGCCCCTATTCATAATAGGAATTCATTTTCTGTTAGGTTAATCCTATAGTGGTTTTATTGATAGTGATTGCTTTATTCGATGCGTTCTATATACATTTTAGTAAACAAGAGACAAACCAATAAAAGCAAATAAACAACGTCAGTAACGTATCTACAACCCAAAAACTTTATCATATATAATTTAATTTATTTAAGCCAACTTACGTAGTCCTAGAGCTCTACCTAGAGTATATGTCCTATTGAACTCTATACGTTGCTACGAAAAATCGTAGCACGTTGTGTTTACTCTTTCTATTTTTTGTAAAATAATTTCATCTAAAGAAAATTAATGTAATGAAACCATTTTTTTCATTTATTGAAAATGAAATCAATGAATAAAACTACGAAATGGTTATATTGTGGTAATAAGATATTCAATTAAAAATTTAATTGAAATTACAAATGAAAATATTCACCTTAAACTTGTGATGTCTTTAGTCGTTTTCTTTGTACGAGTATAAAGATAAACTAAGATAATTAATTAAGGCAAATACTGACTTGTTTTTTTATATCGTTTGTTTCGAAACATTTTGAACAAACACTTTCTGTTATCGGGCGAGGGCATCGTCTACATAGAAAAAATATTTATACGCCGCACCGCGCGCCGAGTCATCCAATGTCAAGTCTTCATGAGTGAAATGTACGATTATAACTTATCTTCTCTTATCCTGGGTGGAAATTTAGATGGGTCAGTAAGGTCATCTGCCATGAGGGTTGAAGCCATGTGCATATTATTAGGATCTTAGGAGAATATCCCTTTCTTATTAATTTTAAAATTGGTTTGTGGAACACTGACTTTGTCTTAATTTTGTTACGTATTTAATTTGTAAATAATAACAATATACCTACAGATTTTGGAAAAAAAATGTTCCGCGAAATGAGAGCAATTTTATAAAAAATATCGCTTATGTCTCCGACAAGGATCAGGGAAGATTCTGGCTGAGGTCAGGGTATTAAAAACCCCAAAGCTTTTTCAATACATTTTGACAGGAAAATGAATTGTAACACGAGAATGAATCTTCTTTATTTGATGAAAATTTTATGTATGTAGTAAAGGATATCTTATGAAAATTTTGCTGTAAGGGAGCAAAAAGAAAAGGTGGACAGCTCCGAGTAAAGTTTAAGATATAAAATAAAAAGGAAACACCAATATTTTCAGCAAATAAAAAGTCAATCGTAGCAGAAATAAAATATCAAGACAACCAAAACGTAAAACAACGAAAACATATAATATCTCTATGCTACGATGTGTTACGATCCTGCCAGATGGCTATAGTTTATAACACCTACACAAACAAATTATTTGTGATTGTAAATACTACAATTATTCATACAGATATTGTATTTTTAAAAGATTTCTTAAAACAGGAGTTTTAAAATTTGTGATTGAATAATTGTTATTTCGGAAATTATAAATGAATAAAACCTCTATATATGCATAATAAATATTTTTTCTTAGGAAATCATATTAGAGTCGTAACTTTTCTTATTATGAAATTACTTAATCTTACGTGTCTAAGAAAATACCAAATTATTGATGAAATTATATACCTGATTACTTTGATAACAAATAACATAACAACTATATAAGTAGTTACTTAAATATATGTAGATTGAGTAAGATGGGTAAACACTATTTTTTTGTGAAAATAAAAAAACATTGATAATTCAGATTGATAAATTAGGTAGTATATCTCGTTACTTAACTGGACAACATTCATTTCTACAGGCATTAATTTGGTTTCGTCCAGACGTTAAACAAGCCGGTAACTCTATCCGTCATTCTTCAAGAAACAAGTTCTGCCCCTAAAGTTGTTTTCTTTAAAAATCTAGCCCGCGATCGTATTTCAAATTCCTTTTTTTATTATATGGTTAAATTGGGGCGCAGTTTTATTATTTATAAACGTTTAGCATCTATGATGGACTGATTGATGAAAGGGTTCAAGATTTTACATTAAAACGACTGTTGGCGTTAGGATAAACATGATGATTAATATCATGTTTCCGAAATTCATTAGATGATACACACGCGAGCACTATTATAATTGATTGACAACATTATTTTATTTAAATTTTGAATGTGGTAAAACCTGTAAAACCAAAACCACGTTTGGAGATATTTGCTTACTCAACAGCACTTAGGTTTTTTTTTTTTTTTTTTACTACTAGATGACAAACAAGCTGACGGCCCACCTGGTGGTAAGCGGTTACCGCCGCCTATAGACACCTGCAATAACAAGGAAAAGCACTTGATATTGCAGGTGCGTTGTCATCCTGAGGCCTAAGATGAAATGCCGTCCATGCCCAGTAATTATTATTTGTATTTTAGAGAAATATTAAATTTGTGTTAATTTTGTTATTCAAATATTTACGGTATAAGTATTTAACAGTGTACTTACTTACTTGCTATAAGTACCTACTTGTAAAAACAAATTACATATCCACTAAAAGTCGTTGATTCCAAGAAGACTGGTTTTATCTCGAGGGTACCAAAGAACTGAAAACGAATACATGTCGTGTGTCACGCACGAACTCAAGAATACGGATAGAGTCCCGATTATTATGAGGTCTGTGACCTAGTGGTTGGTATATGTATGTCTTAAAAAAATAAAAACAATCGTAAAAGTAAATTTAATTAGGATGACCTCATCTTTCTAAATTTTTGTTTGCATAGTATTATCCACATCGGTTAATTTAAATTATTTCCTTTAATACCGAAAATTTTAGAAATTGACGAAAGGTAAATATAAAACTTGCAGCGAAAAACTGTTTACGTATCCTACGTACGGAATTAATTTTGACGGAACAATGGACAAGATAAAAATATACAAAAAAAAGATGAAAGTGTTTACATACAAAAATTTGATATTTTTCGTGATAAGTGTGGTGTCCAAGTACATTTGGATAGTTAAGTATTTAAAGTGTATAATAATAACTTAAACAATTAAGCCTCTACGTGTAAATTGAGGAATTGAAAATTATAGATCGCACTTTTCACAATAATTTACGTGATATGATGCTAACACCAAATTACTACACTTAACTTACAATACAGATACGCTTAGTTTTAAGTCAAGAAAATAATATCCCCATATCAAATCCAGAGAAAATATTAATCGTGTATTAGACACGTTAAATATTTTTGGCAATTTGATAAGCTAAACAAATATTGGCGCACCTGTTTTGATAACATCATAAAAATGGCCGTATTTCCGTAAAGCCTACACAACTACAGGAAATACGAACTGAATTGCATGAATGCTCATATTGTTAGATTCATGAAAAAATATTTTAGGTAGAGGAATAATATTATTCATTCATTTAATGTCATAATTATAGTGCAACTAATGGCCGCCCGTGGCTCCGCCTGCGTGGATGTTGGCTATCGTGCCAAAAGATAGCCTATGTCCTGTATCAGAATGTAATCTTTATCCATGCCAAATTTTATCTAAATCTGTTTAGCGGTATAGGAGTGAAAATTAACGTAACAGACAGACTGGCAGAGTTAATTTCGCATTTATAATTAGTACCTTTGGAGGAATACTATAAATTTGGCATTATCTACCAGTTAACGAGACAGTTGATGTTCTACTTGAGTCTATTAAAGAGTACAAAAGGATAATTTTTATAACTCAATCTTTTAAATATACAAACACTTATGACTTTACAAACACAATATAGATACCTAATGTAGGTATGTTAAAACAGCAGTTGTATTTAGAATGCCCTAAAATGTCACGGCGAACAATTTTTTTAAAAACTAGTTTATTGATCATAATTTTATAGTTTTAATTTACCATTTCTGGTTTTGGTTTCATAAGTTTAAGTCTCTCTGTAAAAGGATTGCAAACATAAATAAATACTTGAACAAGTTGTGGTTTTTCTATATAGTAAGGAAGTTATCAATGTCATTTATTGATTTTCTTTGTTTAAGTGAACACAGTAAATTGTTAAATAAATAATTGATTTGTCCGTGCAACTGTGGGTGAGTTTTAAGTCAAACATAATTTACATAACTAAGACTATTGAGGTATAAGATTGTTTCACTAGGACTAGGTCATACATAACTGACCCTTACACGACTACTTGCCGTAGGTAAAATATACCTACGGCGAGTGGTCGTGTAAGGGTCAGTTAGTAGGTAAATGGTTGTGGTTACTGTGCAGTGCTGTGCAAATTATAACACGGCATTATATGGACGTTACTTCAATCAAACATGGCTATTTGAGTATTGTGATTGAAGTAGTTTTATCTTGATTATACGAATACGCTTCAATGACGAGATGGTCGGGTCTTCGTCATATGCACGGTCTTTGGTCATATGTTTGTGAGGGGGATGCTGTAAGACCTTAAGAATGAATGAAATTAATCATTTTAGTTAAAAAATGTTTTGTTTCTCTCTCTTATATGAAAGCAAAATGAAAAAGACTGGCAAAGTCTTATTTTTATACAACTTGATGACAAACAAACTGACGGCCCACCTGGTGGTAAGTGGTAACCGCCGCCAAGGAAAGAGGGATCATCAATAAGGACGGTGTTTTATTTTAAATAGGTTTAAGTCGCGTTTTGATGACTGATGTTTCTTTTAAGGAAATTAAAAATTTGCGCATAGGCGTAGATAGATTTGGCTCTCTCCTAGTCATACTATACTATAACACTAGCTTATAAATATATCTTAAAGGGTTCACCTTCTTCCTATTAGTCCAATACAGCGAAATAGACCGTTTAGAAGATAATTTAAATAAATTATATGTTTTGGTATCGTCTATTCAAATATTTTCTATACATACCTTTGTGACAAAGACTTTTCGAAAATAAGTAAATATTTGGCTTTAGGTACTGACTTAGATAATTTTGATTATTTAATATCACTGTAGAGTCAGGAACTAATCTTAAGATTTTGTTACTACAAATAATAATTTACTTTTTTAAAATTAAGTGCGAGTTTGACTAGCACCCGAGGGAAGCCTGTCACAGCCAGTAACAACTAGGCTTAGATGACTCATAACGACATTTGTCTCTTTCTATCTCCTTTAGATAGACTGAGATAAATATCGCCAAGAGACTCATAACGCTAAGCAAACGTTAGTGAAAACGAGCATATCAGACACAATATTACATGAACGTGCTATTTATGGTTACCAGCCTTGATCATTTTGAATTTAGAACAACGTCTGATTGTAGATCAAGGGCTGTTTGTAAGCGTTATCTTATCTGTGCACAATGCATCCTCTCTATCTCCTGATCGGGCTAGCTCCGGCTTGGATGTAGACATAAATTCATGTTCATTTCATTGTAATTATAACTTTGCCGATCCTTCCGATTGTAGAACATTCGATAGCATTCAATACTGTTAGTTACGAATTCATCCATATTTTGAAATCTTTTATCTGCATCTGTTCCGTAAAAGGGTTTTATTTTATTTTTTCTATGTAAGCTCAAAGACTTGAATGTACTAGTTTAGTAGTCCATATGGCTTCCATGTCGATATTGCAAACGCCGAGGGGATCTAATCGTGGACCTATTGAGTACTCAAAACCAGATCCAATATTTTACTTTTGGTATCTTGATCTTTCTAGTATTCTATGTTATGCTAAGTGAACCCCGTATAGATTCAACAATAGCAAACAATATTTATTAATGCAACGAAATAATTGGGTTCCTAATAAGCATCCATCGTGACTTCAAAGACGCGTAAATTTAGACCGAAGCTTCGAAAATTCTAGGCAAATGTAGGAAAATGTACGCTTTATGGTATGCCTACTGATCTCTAGTTAAGGTGATATAATTTGAAATATGAACCTCGTGACTTGTGTTTCGGCCGAGACATAGGCATAGATATAGGTAGAGATACTTATAGACGACTTTGCAGCGCGAGGAAAATAAATACCGCGCGCGCGTATATGTAGCAACTTATTGGCAAAAAATTATATGAACCAACAGATTTTTGAAAACAAAAAGTCACAATATTATATTGCCTTTCTAATAAACTATTTCGGTGCTAAGCATTCGTCTGTTTGCTCATAAACGGATTATAAACGGAAAAAATAATGAGAAGAATTATTATTTTTCGTTTTTTTATCGAGAAAAGAATTTTCGTTTATGTAAAATACTTTATTGTTTTTCAACTGTAACTTATTATTAGCTGTTGTTCTTGTATTTAAACTATATCAATAATAAGTATACTTGCGAGATATGTTCCTATTATTTGATTAACATGTAACAATTTTCACTTAATTGCACGCCTGAATTGGGGCATGTTCTCTGTTTATTAAATTATAATAATTATTGCGTCATATCCAATTGATACGTGTATCATAAACGAATTACCAATGATTGAAAATTTAAAAATAATTGCAAATAAAGAACTCCGTTACGATTTCGTAGCGATAATTGAATTGAAGGAGAGTTTTACGAATTTTACGCGTATGCGAAACAATTATGAAAACGGGCGGTTGGCGTTTCGCAATTCTCGTAAATAATCCACTTTTTGTGCAGCAAAACGTCTAATTTATTTCACAATAAATTAAACAACCCCATTGAAAGTGACTATGACCTATCACGTGAATGATTTTTTGCTTGGCGCCCACCTTCGCTAATGTGAGAGTAGATTTCTTGTCAGCGTTTAAATTACGCAGACAGAATGGGCACAGCAACATTGTAAGATACATGCTTCCCTTTTGACAAGAAATAAACTTGAGAAAGTATAATATTATTAGTTCAACATGACAGCTTTAATATCAAATGATATCTTACGATAAAAATGATTTTGGGGATATAAAAACCCTTTTATATTTTATAAGCATAATATGTTGCCATAATAATAGAAAAATATCAAACGAAGTCTGTAGTTGACAAGAATATCTACTAATTTTAAATTTTAACCCACTTACGTTTCAAAACGTGTCAAAAATTGCTCCTGCGGAGAATAAGGTCGCCAGAGCTTACTGAGAAAGCGTTATGTTGAGAATAGGGGAACTCGTCTCCTATGGTGTTAACATAGCTTGATGTTTATAGGGTTTGCAGCGCAAGAGTGGTGCTCAAGGTGCTAAGAGCGTCTGTCGGCTACGGTTAGGTCACAGCGGCCAAGTTCGGCATACTTTTTGAAAACTTGAAATTGATGATGTTTATGTGAAAGCCAGGATAAATTCAAATATATAGGAAGATGTAGAATTTTATAAGAAACTAGGAAACCTAGCTAGAGCATATTTGCGCCGTATTTTCAACGTAACATAACATACCACTATTTGAAAACTTCATAGGTATACGGATACGGACCTTCCCCGCAATAAGGGGTAAGTCCGTCCAGTGGTTGTATTACCGACAGCAGCATAGATATCCCGTGTCGTATGTGATCGTGTTTTCCCGTGACCACGATCGTTGTAAAGTAATCGAGACGTCGGGTGTATAATAATAATGTAACATCTAATTACACGCGAGTTAAAACCGGGAAATTAGTTTTATTTCAAATGTTTCTTTATTTATGGAAATAAAATCATCCTGAGGTAACTCAGGACGATGCAGTATCTAAGCCGACAAAATTTCAAAGAGAGTTTCCTTTTGAATAGAATAGAATAGAAAAAAGTTTATTTGGCACAATTATACAATACGTGTCATAGTGACATCTGTCCAACAGATTTAGATACACAATAAGATTTTGTGTTACCGTAAATTAATTGCAAGTAGCAATAAGGCCGTATGCCTTGCCCCATTGAGGGAATTCCCCGCTGTCGCCTTATCTGCCTTCCACCAGGATCGGTACGCTTTTTGTCACCCTTAATTGTCGTATGAAACAAATTGAGATGAGATTTAGACCTTTTTAAAAAAACACACCGAGAAAACTGTCTTTCATTCATTATTCGAATCTTTAATGCAAATGAAACACTAGGTTGGTCGGTACTCATTTAGTCTTGATATTAAAAGAGCGTAATTCTGTAATCATTTTTAATATCATATTTTTAACCTTTGAGGTTAAAGATGTTTACTTTCTTTGCAAATTAATTGCTGATAAGAAGAAAAATATATTTTATGAACTAATAAGAAGTACTTAACGTTATAATTTACTATGATGTAGGTAACATAAAAATCTAGTAATGGCTATTATTGTTTATGAGTTGTGTAGTTGGTATTTATTGTTTATGTTTATTTTAAATGTCGGGAACTTTAAGTAAAAACATGATAGGTTCTGAAATAAACGATAAACTTTAAAACCCAATGGTTGAGTAATCGTTTTATTTAGAATTTATATTTATTTTAAATTTTAAATTTATTTTAAATTTTAAATTTATTTTAAAAATAAATTTATTTTAAAAATATACTCTTAATATGAAAATATACTGTTAGTACGTAGTATACTTTTAACTGCCCAGTTGGGCAAGTAAAACTTATACACATCAGTATTTTAAGTGCCCCACTGGGGAAGTATCTGACGGATCATCTGTAGGGGGTAAGTACAGAAGATCGCAGCCAAATAACGCTACTTTAGAGTTTTAAAAAGAAGGTCAATGCATAGTGGTATTACCAATAGAATTTTGAGTGCTCAACGACTGGGGTAGCACCTCCTTACAGATGATCGCAGCTAAATAACATTACTTTGTAGTGTAACTGTTGTGGTGTTGTGATCAATGATCTCTGGCGACCCTGTGAGTAGGGTCGCCAGAGATCATTGAAAAAACGTTATGTTGGGAGCAGGGACTTGTCTCCTGTGCTGTGTGTCAACATGTGTCTCTAGACTTATATAAAAAGTAGGCAGTGCGTGAATCAATATAAAAGTACTCTGTGGCGTGAATAGTGCTCAACGTGCTACGAGCGTCTGTAGACTACGGTAACCGCGCTTACCATCAGGCGGACCGCACGCTTGTTTACCCCCTGACGTATGTTTAAAAAAGGCGTTGGCGAATTTTGTTGATATAGCGTGTGTGATACATTTAACGTTTAGTCCGTGATTGGAATGAGTCGGCCGCGAGTAAAGGCCAGAACCCACAGAGGCGGGAGCGGCGCGGTGCGGAAGCGTTTTTGAGAGAGATGATTTTGTAATGTTAGAATTATTAGGTACCCTAGCTGTTACATAAAGAACGGTCGCGGTGCGGTGTGGCTTTGTAACAGGGTACATAAGAATTCTAACATTACAAAACCATCCCGCCCCGCACTGTGCTCGCATTGCTCACGCACCGCCCTCTGTTTGTTCTCTCTGATTACTTCTGACCTTTTGAATACGTCAACAAATTAAATTGCAATTGAACTATTAATTATTTGATTACAATTTATGAGTGATTATTCCGAATATTTCATATTTTCAAATGTTTACGTTGAAGCAAGTAATTCGGTCATGTTCGTTACATGTGACACAGAATGCTGACAATTGACAATATAAATGTCGATTTAATAAGCATTTAGGGAGATTTTAATTAATGCAATAATGTTTTTCTATAAATGAATATCAGTAGATACCTACGCACTAATTTAATTAATCCTTTGAGTTCCAATACTGTGTTACTATTTTTTTAGATTTGATAACTGATGGTATTTCGTAAACCGCATTATTTGACAAGTGTGATGGGTCAGTGGCCCAGACAGGCTCGCTTGAACCTAAAAACTATTTAGGTATTTCTATTTTATTCTACTGCTGGTAATTCCCCAATCATTGGTTTGGACGAAATGTGTAAAGATTGTAAATGAACGAACCTTTCTTGAATTTAATTTTAACGTTATTACAATGTTCAAAAGATGTAGGAATGTGGTCAGAACCCCTCTCTACTAAACTAGAACTGTCCGATTTCGAATCCCAGTTTGTATGTTTACCTAGTATGTTTCTAATATTTATATAAGTACCAAATACATTGCTATATTTTCTGTTATGTAGTCTTCCTAATACAGGCTCTGAACGACGCTTAATTTGGGCTAGGTGTTAGTTTAATGACATTGTAATACTAGTGTCCGCCCACGGCTCCATCCACGTGGATGGCGGTTATCGCACCTAAAAAGTAGTCTGTGTTCTATCTCATCTGTAATCTATGTCCATGACAAAAAACGTCTGTATAGGTGTACCTAGTAGTTTAGCTAACATGAGTATGTATTGCTGATATATTTAGAAAAAAGTCTAGCACAAAAAGGCATGTTCCGGGGCGCACATCTTACTACGAGACATAACAGGCCCCGGCAAACATCTTGAACAATTTCACAGATGAAAAACCCTGCGCAGTGAAAAATTTTTAAATTAAATTTTGTAACTGTGCACGTTGTTTTTATCAAGACGTTTTCCGGGACCTGTAGGTAATAAGAACTTGGGAGAACCGAAATTCGTCTAGGTACTCTTTTTGTTTTATTTTTCTAATTCATCATCTCCAAAGATCTCCATACCTATCGGTTCTGCGCTGTCCGCATCCATCGGCTTCCCGCGGCCCTCCCCAGATCGTCGGTCCACCTTGTGGCAGGCCTACCAACGCTGCGTCTCCCGGTACGCGGCCGTTGGGGCGGAAAAGTCCTTGAGTGGTCTCAAGGACTTTTCCGCCCCAACGGCCGTCAGTCCTTCTTGCAATGTGGCCTGCCCACTGCCACTTGAGGCTCCCAATTCTTCGGGCTAAGTCGGTGACCTTAGTTCTCCTGCGGATCTCCTCATTTCTGATTCGATCACGCAGAAAAACCCCGAGCATAGCCCTCTCCATTTTTCTAATTAACTCTAAATAATAAAAAAAAAATATGGAAGCGGGCTCAGCAAACTCGAATTACCGTTAAATTACTCTTCGACAGGCGAATGTCTCTGAACATAAATGCGCGAATTAGCATTGCAAACTAATTCAAAAGCATATTTTCGTAGGTGTACGCATGCCGGCGCGGCGGCGCCTGCGGTTGTCACGTAACATTTCATTACATAAACATCGAGTGACAGTTACGCAAAGCCAATGTCAAGATCGCTGCGTCAACTATTAGGCTATCGCTGCCGATGCTGCCGCCTGCGCAGTTGGTCCCGGCGATCGCGGGTCGACGACCGAGATCGCAAACAAAATTGCGGTCCGCGTCTCGAAAGCATGTAGATTAGGCGGAAAGATAATATTAGTCCAAGGGTACCGAAAAAGTCCATTGAACTTCGCGAGTGCGTCTTTCGCGCTCTTGATACCTCGTAGCAAACGCAAAATCGACTTCGAATACTTTTTACTTGACCAACAGAATAAATTAGTTTTCCGTGTGTATGAGATAGTTACGAGTAAGTGGTACGTATTTGAGACTTGGAACTTTGAGCGCCGGATTGTCCGGAACTAACATTATTACTTTGGTTTGTTTGTAGTGTTGCGTCCGTGCGGTAAGGTCGCTATAGAGTATGTTGAGCCAGCGTTATGCTGGGAGCATGGGGACTTGTCTTCTGTGCTGACGACATCATCAGACACCAAAAATTATCTTCAAAGTGCTAAAATTATAAAAAAAATTGCCTTATGAGTGTTTGAAGTCGGTTTTTAGATTTGTTTAATTTTTCTTGATTTTACTCAAAATCTTAACAACGTGACTATAACTTACGGCGAAAGTTGCTTTGTTTTCGTAATCGAAACCAGAGTGCTCAAACTACTGCGCCACCGAGCTCCTCACCCCACCGAGCTCCTCCGCCAACTTAACAAAACATAATAATAATAATAATTTTTGTTATTCCTATCAGATCGCGCCTCCACCGCTAGTGGACTGGTCGGGGGTACCAACTTTAGTGTTGATGGTGACAGCTGTCCTGATGGCGGTGACTGCGCTGCTCACGAGAGCCCTAGACGCTCGTCAGACCACGAGGCTGCCTGGCCCACCTGCGCTTCCGTTCCTTGGCACGAGATGGCTGTTCTGGAGCCGGTATGAGATGAACAAGCTCCATGAAGCTTATGAAGGTCAGTGTTTGAGATATAGTGTGTGTATATAGTGCTTCACTAATAGTAAGAAGAGAAAAAGTCTTCTTTTATGACAAACCCCTGCTGATATTATGTTGACGACAACAGTTTATGATTTTGCAATCTTTCTGTTTGACACTTTAAAGCGGATATAAAAACTTTTTACCATCGGTTGCAACAGTAATAGCAGAACACAATAGCATACATAAGAGAGAAATTAACAATATCATCTCAGAGATTAACAATGGCATAATATCTTGAGAGAATTAACATAATTTCTGAGAGAGAAGTTTAAAATCATTTATATAGGTAATGATTTTCCCGTCCGCTTATATTTTTGTACATATTATGTAAGTGAAAAAACCTAATGAAACACATGATTTAAACATTACATAAAAAATTTAATTCATGCTTCCCAATTTAGATTCATCATCATCACCAGCCTATATACGTCCCACTGCTGGGCACAGGCCTTCCTACATGACAGAAACACATGAGGATTTTGGGCCATAACACCACCACGCTGGCCCAGTGCGGGTTGGTGGGTTGGTCCCAATTTAGATTAAGAAAGAGCAATAAATCGTACTTAGGGAATTGAATTAGGTTTTATAATAAAATACCCGAAAATATGACTTAACTTACTAATAATTTAAATAATTATGTCGAAAAATTTTTTTTAACAAAAAGTTATTCTAAGGTCAGTGACTATATGGCATAAATATGTGTGAAAATAAATAGCTTTGTGCTCTATTTATTCTTTTAAGTAGTAAAAAATAATAATAATATATATTATAGGTATTATAAGATGGAGAAAATATGACAGCCTTCAGGGTTTCTTGCTGGTTCTTCTCTGTGGTAGAGGCACATAAATTAAGTTACTATATTCATATGTATTCAAATTTTACGTCAACAAGTGCTTGAATAAGTCTATGTTGATTAAATGATTTTGAATTTGAATACGATGGCGATGTAATATAGTACCTACTCGTCCTAGACTTATAAACCTACTTACCTACCTACACGCTAAAAAGATATACTTTGTTGTAAGAAATATAAATAAAGTAGGCGATATAAACGCACAAAATCAAACATTGGAATTACTTTATTTACATTTTGTACATGAATCTTATAAGAGAAGCGCTTGGTGGTATTTTATTTTCCACTCGATTTTTTATAGAGTAAGCAGCGTGCGCTTTTGACCAAGGTGCTACGAGCGTCTACAGGCTACGATAACCAGTTACCTACCACAGGCGTACGGTGTGCTAGTGTGCCACCTTTGTCGTATAAAAAAATTCGTTACGTTCTGAAACAGTTGGCTATTTTTTTAGTCAGAGCCATTGAAATATTATACATAAATATACCATTTTGAGAATGTTTCACTGTAATAGGTAGAAAAAGTAATACATTTGAATTTGAAAAGAAAACAAATGAAAATTTGAAGGACTCTGCACCAACAATCTCCATTAATCATAAATATTGAAAAGCAGCATTTTCCCAGGTTGAAAATAATAATAATAATAATATTCATACACTCACACCTATTATCTATTGTATTATTATGATAAAGATTTTAGAAATTTTTCAATATTATTATAAGATTTTGTGTAACGTCCTGTGTACCTATATTTTATTTTTGTAATTATAATTCTTGTAATGTCTGGTGATTTGTTTGCCCAGGGCCGTGCGTCTGTCACGAAAAGGCATCCGCAGAAAACCAGTATCGTGGCACATCCTGCCACGGCTTCATACTTAACGGAGACCTTTTTGGTACAAATTGTTTAGATTTAATCTTTGTGTTTATTCTTTCATTTTTTTTTAATTTGTACCAAATTAACATTTTTTCTATTCTATTCTATCTAGCCCAAAGTAAGCATCATTAAGAGCTTGTGTTATGGATACTATAGATAACGGATAAATATTGATACTATGTAATATGTATATAAAAATATTAGAAATAAACAAAATATACATAGGTATAAACATTTTATAAAATGTGAGATGATTGAAGAGGTGTACAAATGTTAGTAGATCAATAATCTACTACACACAACAATCATCTCACATATTATAAAATGTTTATACCTATGTATATTTTGTTTATTTCTAATATTTTTATATACATATTACATAGTGGCACACTAGCACACCGTACGCCTGTGGTAGGTAACCGGCTATCGTAGCCTGTAGACGCTCGTAGCACCTTGGACAAAAGCGCAAGCTGCTTACTGTATAAAAAATCAAGTGGAAAATAAAATACCACCAAGCGCTACTTCTCTTATAAGATTCATGTACAAAATGTAAATAAAGTAATTCCAATGTTTGATTTTGTGTGTTTATATCGCCTACTTTATTTGTATTTCTTACATGAGAAAACTTCTTGCCGCGGTTGCTCATATTGACCATATTATGGATTTTGCAATGGCGTTAGATGACCAATTCCATTGCAAAAATCTTCCAGTAAAGATACTGATACTACTACTATGATTGCATGAATACATGCTACGGTATCTTTTAAATTATTTTCTGTTGTGATTTTTTTTAATGACTTGGTTAGCTTTAGGTTTAGCTTTTACTGATAGGCGCTAACGATGTACGCCCATCTAATATCAGCGTGTTTTTGTTGTTAAATGTTTTAATTAATGTTTTTCATATGTAATATTGTTGGTTTTAAATAACCAATTAAGATTTGTATTATGTATGCATAATATATTTATATATGAATATTCTACATTATTAAGTTTAATTTATAAATATAATATGTGTGTGTATATAATTTGTGTATATCTGTGTAGTGTGTGTTTGTGTGATCATTCCTGTGTGTGTGTGTGTGTGTGTGTTTGAGTGAGTGTGTATGTGTGCGTGTGTGCGTATTGGTTTGTGAGAGTGTTTTTTTTATTTTTTTTATTATTAGTTTTCGTTGAATTGCTTTAAGTTGTTTACTATATTATATATATGTTTTTGAATGTTCAAAATTTTGTCCTGAAATGTTATCGCAGGGGCAGATGGAGTCATGTGCTATGTGGAACTGTAAAGGTACTGCTTACAATAACTATGACCGGTCAAGAATTGTGTAATTTCAAATGATGGGGAGATTGACGAGATGAACGTTATGAGGTCTTTATGAGTTGGAAGTATGTCTTTAGTATATTTACAGTGTTGGTCATCTTCATAGTATTTTGCTTTTTCTTTTTGTAGATGATTTTTGACTAAAAATT
The DNA here is from genome assembly GCA_947347705.1 of Nymphula nitidulata. Taxonomy (NCBI): domain Eukaryota; kingdom Metazoa; phylum Arthropoda; class Insecta; order Lepidoptera; family Crambidae; genus Nymphula; species Nymphula nitidulata. Next base: position 9,326,295 of record OX374637.1, on the reverse strand, counting down.
TTATGTGACTGATAGGAAATTTGTTGTAATCAGGTGATTTGTGTAAAGAAGCTGCTGATTTTGCTGCTCTGTCTGCTGCTTCGTTGCCACCGATTCCAATGTGTGCTTTGGCCCGGATAAATTTCAGTTTGTTTCCTTTTTGTCTGATGTTATTAAGGCGGTGAAAAGTTTTTACTGCATGAATGTTATGAGAATTGATGTTTGTTAGATGAATAGTCAAACGAAATAACATTATAATCTGTGTAGTATTATTAACTAGTTAATGCTTTACTTTGTAAAACATTAAACATGTGTCAGATTACGCAATAAAAAAAAGTAATATTCACATAATTAGATACAATTATTTCGTATTGAGTGTACAAGTTCATAAAAATATTTTTTTTAAGGTTTGGATTGATCAAACTTTTCAATTACAAAGTTGGCAAATCTGTAATCCTCAAATATTCTTGTGGCTTTTAAATTTAGGCAGGTATTCATAATAAAAATAACCAGTATAGTTACCAGTGAATTTAGCTTGGGTTTCTGTGTGAGAGATTTCTTAGCAATTTGAAAAGTTTATAGTGTTTCAATGCGCAATTCAGGACAGAGTGTCTGGATAAAAGTGAAAAATCCAAGCAAACAATATGCCAATGCGAATAGTACTTGATTGCACCCGTTGTCACAATGAGATATTTGCACGCAGACATGTTCAGGCGGTACGGGCCGGTGTTCGCGGAGGCAACGCCGGGTGGTGCCGTGGTCGTGTCCATAGCCGAGCGGGCCGCTCTCGAGGCTATCCTCCGGATCCCGTCGAAGAGGCCCTACCGGCCTCCCACGGAGATCGTGCAAGTCTACCGCAAGAGCAGGCCCGACAGATATGCTTCCACTGGATTAGTCAATGAGTAAGTTTCTGTTTTCCTGTTACCTTTACTATATTTTAAGGATTCTTTTACCTGGTCTTCTTCAGACGTCAACTGCATACTGACTGCAATCTGATGTACGGTTGGTTGGCAGTTTCATTGCAATCTGGCAGTCAGAGTTAAATGCAGTCTGTTAGTTATTTAGTGCCTTAGTGCATCTGTCGAAGTGCTATTATGTATTTTCTACGGATTCCGAAATTATGGACTCTTTTTCGAATAATAACCTTCCGAAGTTGGATACCGTGATGGGTTGTGGCAAAACATAACAAATAAATTATTACAGGCTACCAGTACCATAATGTCTGACTTCAGAATCATCTGAAAATGTTCGAGTCCGAATCCAAGTCACGGGACTTGTTAGACAGTAGACCCTCTGAGAAGGCCAGCTTGCAAATGACAAACATTTGGCCCGTCTACTAACTTTTAAAAGCTCATATAAAAAGCTGGCCTTCTAAAGAGAATTTACTGTCTTAAGTATTCCGTAATTTATTCGGATTCAGACTCGGACATTTACAGATGATTCTGACATCAGACAAAATATAATGAACATCCTCTCCTTTTTAACCGCCTCTGTGGTCTAGTGGTTGAGACCACCTGCCTCAGGTGTAGAGGTCCTGGGTTCGATTCCCGTGGGGGCAGAAATTTTCTGCTCGGTTTGGTTGGTGGTAGGGCTTTTCTAAGGCCGCCTGGCTAGCTACCACCATCTAATCTAAGTCTGCCGCCATAGCAATAATGTTAACGGCATTATTGTGTTCCGGCAGTTAGAGGTAAGATATCCAGTTCCTCTGTAGTTCACTTACCATCAGCTGAGATGAAGGTCAAGAGTTACCCCGTTAAGATAAAAAAAATGTGGCACATATTATAAATACTCAATTTCAACTAAAACTATTTTTAGTGCTTATGAAGAGAAGTATGTACATATCTTACAACCTAGGACCACTTGGCAGGGTCAGACTTATTGGCCAGATTATTGCTGCCGTCTGTCTTACTGAAAATTATCGTGACGGCATTAACCACGTGGTGAATTTAAAATCAACCTACGACATTTGAGTTTCATTCTTTCTTCTTCATGTTTTTTTAGCATAACTTTAAATTAAAGCAACATTTAAAGTAATTAAGTAGGCCATTGAATTTTTCTGCAACTTTTTGGAAAACCAAATAATATTTTTAATCTTCATTAGGTGCGTCAATACCTAGTTTGTGAGGTCGGTTTAAAATTTCCATTTACGTCATTGGGTGTTTAATGAAAGATGTGCAGGTAGCGCTACATACTTATCAGAACTCGCGCCAAGTCACATGAAGAGTTAGGAACTATAGGTATGGTCTGATGCAGACGAATATAACTTACGTCCAAAAGTTACGTTACTTAAATTTTAAGTCCCGTTTATTATTATGGGTGTTTAATTTGACATTAGCCAATCCAAATTTTTTATTTTAATAACACTTAAAATATGAAGAGTGCACTTTAGGAAATTTTCAGGAACCTTGTGAAAGGTCGTGTGGTGTGGTGTGTACACTACCCACCCTGCGACGTGTCTTATTTTAGTGTAAACTTTTTATTGAATTGGCATAATAACATTTCAAATAGAAACTTTTTAATAAGTTAGCCTCATTTTATAATACCTACTTACTACAAATTGCTATACGTGTGTTCAAGTGTATACATATTTATTTTTTGAATAAATGCACTGATATCACTGACGTTATTAAACAAAACTCACACACCCCTGACTGGTTGGCTCGAAGAGATATCTAGTAGAGACTAGTCCTCCCTTGCATAGATACTACTGTATACATTTACTTTTGTTTTGTATTTGGTACAATACAGAGTTTAAGACATTATAAACAAGACTTCCAAAGTCTACAATAATGCAGGTAGGTAGGTATACTTAAACATTTAAACTGAGAATAGTTTTAATGTTATCAGAGTATGGTAATTATTATTACAGCAGTGTATTCGTCCGTAACCAGGAACATTTGACCTCGAGACTAAGAAAAAAGGTTATAAAACAACCGAGTGCAGTGGGTGGGTTCTGTCTGACCTTGTTTTACTTATTTGTGTATCCTGTGATAACATAAATAATGTCTAAACGGAGTGTGAAATGATTTATTGTAATCCAGTCGATTAACTTCTGGAGCATATGTTAGGACCTTTTTACAGTACTCAAAATAAAAATTCACAGTAATTAAAAAAAAGACACAAGGCAACCAAATGGTTGAATATCGCGTGCCTCGCTTCAACGCACTTTAACACGGAAGTAAAATGACGTTAGTCATAAAATTTTATTGCCATAAAATAACAATCATCATCATCATCACCAGCCTATATACGTCCCACTGCTGGGCACAGGCTTTCCTACATGGGAGAAACACATGATGAGTTTGGGCCATAACACTACCACGCTGGCCCAATGCGGGTTAACAATAAATTAAAATAGCAATATACTCATCCCCTAGAAACATATTTTTTGGTTGTTTCCAAAAACAATAGAAAGTGAAGCACCCGACTTCAAAAAATATGATTCTAGGGGATGAGTACCTACTTAAATTTAATTATTATAACCTTTTCAGTTTTTAAGGTCCGTTTTGATTTTTGATTATTTTTTTTTATTAAAAGGTAAAGAATATTATATTCTTCTTTTTCTTTCTTCGTCTATTATTCTTTTTTCTTCTTCTTTTTTCTTTATTTTTATTATTCTTTTATTTTATTCTTTATTCTTTTATTATTTTTATTGTTTTAATGTTGTTGTTGATGTTGACAATGTTTGTTTAGATGCTGGTCTACACTTATTATAATACAGAACAATTGGTCAGTAAAACTGAAGATTTACTTTTGATAACAAACATTACAATGATTCAATTACTTAGTTTTAATTTTATCCGCGTGGTAAAATTATTGAGGTACTTACTTAGGTAGGTATAAATTGTTTATCCGATTATACATGACACAATCGTATTATTTTTTATGACCGAACACAACGTGCGAATATTCGGCAATGGCTAGTCACGTACCTAGGTACCTAAATTTTAAGCAAAACCATGAAGTGGTATTTTTTGCGCTATGCTATTTCCTGTCTATTCGAATTCAGCAAACTTTTTGCTCGTATTACGAGTGTTTAGTAATCAATATAGAGCTTCAAAGGATTAACAATATCTTTTTAAAATTAATATAAGCTTTTCATGGTCAGTTTGTAAATTAACTATTTTATAAAATACTAAGTATCTTCTGCCCGCGACTTCTCTGCGGAGGATTAGTACTTTGAGTAGCCTATTTTTAGCTAACTAAATTATAGCCTATAAGTTATTCTGGATGTATGAACTAAGTAACTATTATCTACTATCTTCAGTAGTTTTTGCGTAAAGGCTAACAAACCTACATCCATCCATACATCCAGATATCCATACAAATATTCGCGTTTATAATATTATTAGGATGACACTAAAAAAAAAGGATATCCTAAATCGGAAATGCATTCATTTATACCCTATTAAAATTCATTTATTGTAATTTGAATAATTAATTGATATCAATTCAAATATTTTGTCGTTTTATTATTAACAACAGTATTAATGACATATTAATAGGTGAGCAAAGTAATTAATACCAAAACTTCTGTAGTTGATTAATATTGTAGACTTTAGAATTGTGAGACCAAAATTATTAATAACTATATCCCATTTAAAACAGCCGAGAGACCAAATATGATAATTGATAACGTAATTGAATGTTAATTTTATCGTCGTGCTGTTCGTGGTTCAACATAGTTATGATTTGTTTTTGCCGACAGTTTTTTATTTACAATGACATGTTTAGTTTATAGCCGCGGTTGGTTATCTAATCGTTTATATTCAAATATAAAATGAGGCGACATTTTTTTAGTTCGAAAATTTATCTTAATGAGTTCCTCTACTTTTTATTTATCTTAATTAGAACGTAAATTGTCAATATGATAAAAAGTAGACAGATCACGTGTCTAGAAGTTTCTTCGTACAAAGGAACTACATAAATATTATATGGTGGCGAGTTTTAGAATAAGCTATGATTATAATAATCAAAGGCAGTTTTGACTAACACAGCCTATATGCTTGATTGTAGAACTAAGTATAAAATAGAGTAGTTACATTAATAGTCTAGACTTTATGAAAAGTCTAAAGAAAGGAAAGATAATTAAAGTCGAGTCGTCTATGAAATTAAAAACGATAGATTCTCAAGATAACTGACAAGTTACCATAGTGAGAGATAAAGATTAAAAAATAATAAACAAAAATAAAAACCCACTTCAAATCACTAACAAGGCAAAAATAAATAAATCTAAGAAGGTAGAAGGTACCATCATTTAAAAAGGTATTTCTTGGAGTTGGTGGCTAGGCTATGCTGTTTCCAAAAACAAAAGAAACTGAAGCAGCACGGAAAACCACCTCCTTTTTTATACAAAGCACGGCAATTGACCCAACACCACCTGATGACCTCCACCTCCTTTTTTGAAGTCGGTTAAAATGTATAATATGTATTAGTACGACGGTAGCGTAGCGGCTCGGTGGCGTAGTGGTCTCTGGTTTCGATAACGAGAACAAAGCACAACTTTCACCATGGTCGATTCCGGATGGGTCAATCAAAATTTCTAATATCGAGCTCCCCAGTGCTACGCATTTCAGTAGGCGAGTTAAGCCATTAGTCCCGGTTGTAACTGCAACCTCTTTCACCCACCGACACGCATTTTAATACAAAGACCGCCAAATAACTCAACATCACCTGATGTGAATCTTTAAAAAAAATCCTTATCCAAAGACAGCTAGTGCAGGTTAAACACACTATTCCAGCCGCTTCCACCTTACCGGCGTATAAGGTGCCTTTTCACGCCTCTTTTAAAAGAACCAATGTTATAGGAAGGAGGGAACACATGTCATCATCATCACCAGCCTATATACGTCCCACTGCTGGGCACAGGCCTTCCTACATGGGAGAAACACACGAGGAGCTTGGGCCATAACACCACCACACGGGCCCAATGAGGGTTGGTCGTTGGTCCCGGTGCAGTAACAACCGGGACCAACGGCTTATCGTGCCTTCCGAAGCACAGAGGAGCTCGAGATTATAAATTTTGGTTGACCTATCACGGGACCGACCATGGCGAAAGTTGTTTTGTTTTCGTAAACGAAACCAGATTGCTCAAACCACTACGCCACCGAGCTCCTCTCGGGAACACATGTGCTGGCAAAGAATTCCAAGTCCTATAAGCACGAGAAAGAAATGAGTAACTAAATTTCTTGGTGCGTGACAGCCAGTATGGTGGTGTTACGACTTTATCTCATCATGTATTTCATCCATCTAAAAAAGCCTTAGCCCAGCAGTGAGACGTTTATAAGCTGGTGGTAAAGTTAGAAAGACCTTCAATATTTACTGTTCTTACTTTGACATTGATAGATTTAGTAAAGCATTGTTTGATATTTGTTTTTAGGCAGGGAGAGAAATGGCACCATCTCCGGAGACATCTGACGTCGGAGCTGACGAGCCCGCATACTATGCAAGGGTTCCTGTCCGAGCTGAACAGCATCAGCGATGACTTCCTCAACCTCCTGCAGTCCTGCATGGCACCTGATGGAACAGTGCATGGCTTTGACCAGCTTACAAACAGGATGGGGTTGGAATGTAAGTGTTTTTAAATTTTTAGCATATGTAGAGTTATTTCCAATAGTCAAATACCAAAAATATACATTAAAAACTTGGTATATTTTTGGTGTTTGACTGAGTCTTGGTGTATTTTTATTATACCTAATTATCATTGACGTACCGACAATTCATTTCTCTTTTGGTCTACAATAGTCAACCGCGACAAATATTTTGTTTCAAGTTATTCAACAGATTTCAAACTACGAGTACAACATAACACAATTGGTCGAGTTATCTGTGATTATTAATTAGGTACCTACTTATTTAAAAGATTTGAAATAAAACATTCTGTAATATACCTACTTTATTAGGTATTTAGATAGTGGCCGCTCTAGCATTCGCCAGCGTATGGCTTCATGATAGCATAAATGTCCTTTCTTCGGATGTAATCTATCTCATGCCGAATCCGTTCAGCGTCTTAGGAATGAACACGTAGCATATAGACACACAGAGTTATTTTCTCCATTATAATATTATTACGCATTATCCCTGGCCAGCCCGCCCGGCGCGGCGGTATCTCTATTCTGCCTGGTTTGTAGAGACAGGTAGGTACTAAAAATGTTTATCACTTTACAAATTAGATTGTCTGTCACACTGTGTGCAGTAATGGCTACAATGCTATGTCTGATGTCTATTTGTAAAGTATTCATTCACTAAAAGAGTTTTAATGATGGTATCCGCTTTACGTGATTCTTTTTTTGTTCGATGCGAAATAGTTGCCATTTGGTCCTATAAAAGTTTATTTAAAATCGATTGGGTAGTTTAGTTTTTAAATCAAAATAACTGATGTAATTAAATCGTCTGTGTATGCAAATTGCGGATTTTTGCTTTCCTATAACTTTTTAGTGAAACGATACGATAGTATGAAACAATATATGCTGACGGTCACCCCTAGCTTAGCTTTGACCTTAGAAAGTTATCACAAAATGTAAAAAAATAAATAAACTAAAATTAAAACCGACGTCATAAATTAAAAAGGATAAAATAATTAAATGTAAGTACTATGTACTTATCCCCTAGAAACATTTATTTTGGAGTTGGTGTCAAATATATAGTTTCTAGAAACAATAGAAAATGAAACCCCGACTCAAAAAAAATTGTTTCGAGGGGATAAGAACTTATTTAAAATTTAATTATTTTATGTTTTTATGTTTAAAAGTTTTGATGATTAAACTCATTTCCTAATTTAAAAACTGAAACATTTAAATTGAAATGTCCTCGTTTCTTTTTCAGAAAATAACTAAAGCATAATGTTCTGAGGTTTCTTTAGCATATAATATTTTGTAATTTTTTAACAGAAAAGGTTTTCTATTCCCATAAATAACCATATGAGATCGATTTTCGATTGCAAAAAAATATATGCCCTATGTCTAATCAAAGTATCTCTCATCGACCCTGTGACACATATTCATACATTATGGTGGTAAACATTTTTAGACCGCGAGTGTATTTATACATCACAAATTAATACATTTGTACAAAGTAATACATAAATAGCTACGTACCTGAAGTTGAATATTTATGAATGCTTAGTAAACCTTGGATCATAAAATTAACGTTATCTAATTTATTGAGTAGTATACTACGAGTTCTAAATAAATTAGATAACGTGTATGTTTACTCACTTTTGTTGTGCAATAGAAAATCTTTGACATTTAGGTATCGAAAGCTTTTAAGCTTGATTTTTATTGTCTCTGTGTAGCATATCCAATTCTCCAATTTTTTACTTAATATAATAAATAGATTGGATAATAGGTTTAACAGGGATATCGAGTGATTTGAATATCTTGAAGCTAATTTATATGTCGTTGCGCCTCCGACAAGCAGACATGCAGCGTGATACCCCCCAGCAGCGCCACAAGCCAGATTTTGAAAAGGTTTAGCTGAAAAAAATGTACATTTATTGTTCTTTTTTGTTCTTATAAACCAAAAATATGTACCTTCGTATTTACTGATATAAAACACATTAATGTGGCGCTGCCAGAAAGAGTGCCTTACAGCAGCGCCACCTTATTATACTATATTCTAAGGAATATAGTAATAAAATAAATTTATGTACAATATGTTCTGGAAAAGTGCTATTTGATCATATATAACTAAACATGATTAGCAGCTCCGCTGCAAAGTTATGAGCAAATCAAATATTGTATAATAAAAGTTAAAGTGAAGTTTGATAGGTGAACTGCTTAGATTAGATTCTTACAGATGTCGCCTATAATCCAACAGGTGTTCTGTCTAACTGTCTCTGATATACCTACTTATATAAGCTAGTAGTTTAGGTTGGAGTACTCAAATGCAAGTATAAAATGTATTGGATACAAACAGGGATATTCTCCCTGTTTGTAGGTACTCAATAAATTTAATTTTGTTATTATAATTATAAATCTATACTGATATTATTATGAGGAGCTCGGTGGAGTTTTGGTTTGAGCGCTCTGGTTTCGAATACGAAAACAAAGCAACTTTCGCCATGGTCGACCCTGGGATGGGTCAACCAAAATTTATAATCTCGAGCTCCTCCGTGCCTTCGGAAGGCACGTTAAGCCGTTGGTCCCGGTTGTTACTATAACCGCTTTAACCCACCAACCCGCATTGGGCCAGCGTGGTGGTGTTATGGCCCAAACTCCTCATGTTTTTCTTCCATGTAGGAAGGCCTGTGCCCAGCAGTGGGACGTATATAGGCTGGTGATGATGATGACTGATATTATAAAGCTGTAGAGTTTGTTTGTTTGGTTCACGACTGACCCACAGTCCAGCGACCATACTCCCAGTGCACGGAGGGACACGCTCCATACAAGGGCGGTCATAAATAGTTAAAGTCCTGTTACTATCAATACATTGTATTATTTTAGTGACTTATAGTTGTAAAAGTGTTTTAGGAACATTAAAATGAAAGAAGTACATGTATTTACGGAATAAAAAACGTTTACTTCAGTAAAAAACAAATATAAACAATAACATACTTTTACCTAAATTTATCATGAACAAACACTTAAAAATTGGAATGTAAAACATATATTTTAAATAAAATAAGAGTCAAAACATTGATAACATTATTTAATTATAATAAAATAATAGAAATAAATAAATTAAAATTAATTAAATACAAAAAAAACAAAACAACTAACAAAATACAAATAAATTATTCTTATTCTAACAATATTAAACATGTAACAATTCTATTACACTTTGTGACAGAGTATTTTTCTTTTTAGGGGGAAGTTTCCGAAGACTTGTAATATAAGGATCTGAATGTAATAATAGTCGTTGTATTAAATCTTGATTGGTAACTTCACGTGACATTTTTCGAGTGTGACTTCGTCTATAAATTTTGATATACTTATTTGTCGCTTCAGCAGCTTCTTCGGAAAGTTCTCCTATAGATAACAATGCATAACTTATAATATCTGATCCATGTACGAGCACCTTGTGGACAGAAGCAGGAAGACTATACCACGGATATTCCTCGACCAGGCTGTATGCTGTTTGTAATGCATAGTCTTTAAACTTGCATTCATTAATTTTATGTCCAGAAGATAACGTTTGTAATATTACACAACAACGATCTATGAGATCCTTATTCAAACCTGTAATTTCAGCAGATACAGCTGATTCCAAAAAAAACTTCCTGGCCGTGTTTCCGTCGTTAGACGTCCCGCTTCCACCACTACGCGGCTTGTCAACTATTAAACCTAATCGTTCCCTAAACTGGGACTGTACATATTGTTTTTTATTTGATAACAATTGTTTATCACTATCTAGCCTAACTTGCCATTTTTTTATGTCTAATCTATATGAAAGATGAATAAAATATTCGAAGAAACGTATCCAAGAATGTAGTGGTGATAATCCAAATTGGTATCTACTCTCTATTACAGGTTTTTGTAAACATTCGTCTATTTTATTCATCTCTTTAGGGGTAGCATTACATATATAACATCTACTTGTAGATGTTTCACTTAAAGCACTACAAATTTTACCATCTACCATTGAAAGCTGCAACTTATGAGAAACGACCAATTCACGATTGTCGATCTGAATAAAAGTAGGTTGCAAACTTTCAATTTTATCCTTAAAATAAGCTTCCTCTTGCAAAGACACTGCTGTGCTTTCTTTCAAAAATTGAAATCGAATAGGACGGCAGTACCTAGTGGAAGAGGGTCGAGGATTTTTCCATAAAATTTTACAATTATCTTCAGCTAATTTTACAATAATTTGAAGGGGTACATAAGATGTTACAAACAAACTACTATCTTCTAAAGTTGAATCTGAAAAAAATTGTTTGTATTCACTATGTCCAGTGCTGCCATCGAATCCCCATTTCCCAAGTAAAGAGATATTAGACAAACAATCATCAGGAATCTGATCTAAGACCTCTTTTTGAGATTCAAGGATTCGAGAAGCTGTGTGATCAAAAAGACTTTGTAATTCAACTTCAGCTGAAGACTCGGAAACAGTTATATTAGAAGGGTAACATCTCTGTTTCGCTTTAGTAATTTGTTGGTAACATGGTAATACATTAGGAGAAATCTTACTATTAACAAAGTTTTTAATTAATAAATACTGATGTTTTGTCAACTGAGCATCAGTCACAAGTGACAAGACATCATCAGTGCTAACTCTAGATATACACGAATCGAATGAACAGTCTGAAACATCAAGCAATGCACTCACAGTAGAATCATCAGACTTTGACAAATCAGCTACTCTCCGACGTTTAGTCCTTTTACTACATTGCGTAAAAGGTTTTCGAGGACGACCACGTGAATGACACGGCGACGTTTCAGACGGAGTACATTGCTTATTATTTTTCACAAGTTGAATTTTTTCAATAACATTAAACCAATCGGAATTCTTATATAAAAGCTTGGTTTTATCCCTATTACATTTTTTCCAGAATCGAGCAATAGCTTTACATAAATTATTAACAATTTTCTCTAAATAATGAATATCAATGTTCTCAGCATCGTTCAGAGTAGTCAACAAACTTTGTAGGACTTGACGACACTTTTCCGAGTCATTATCGGTATTGACAGTTAGCCATATTTCAAGAATATGCATTCTTGAAAACGAGCATATATATAAATTACCTAAAACAAAAAAAAAACGGTTAAAATTCAGTCACAAAACCTACACAAAGCACTAAGACTAAATAAACTAATTTCGTAGCAAATGCTACGAGATAATCTGGCAACCGTAGCACCCTTGTCATCGCCAAAAGGGCAGATAAGGGCAGCCAAGTTTTAATTTTCCTAAGATAAGAAAGTCTAAAGATTATGGTGCAATATACCTCCATAGTCGGAGCGAGTGGGAACATATTTAAAAGTTTATTCAAACTTTGAATATTAAAATATAATACTCCAAGAAAAGTCGCCTCGTAGCAATGACATACTAAAGAAAATATATACTAAGATACAATTAAAATAAAAATATTAATTATTACATACCCTGTTCTTGGATATCCATTTCAGAAAAAACTCACACAGCACTCACAGGTCCCGCAATGACAACAAATGACGTCACGCTTTTTAATGACTCACTGATAACAGTATTTACGATTGGCGATGCGCTCTCTTTGAATGCACAATAGATAATGAAGGCGCACTCTAATTACTGACCTATTTATAGTTTCAGAAGGTACCGCAACTATCCAATGTAACGACAAGGAATAAAATGTAAAACAAGAAAGCAGGTTTTTAAGATTTATGACCTATGGATGTCCCACTGTGCAGTGGTACGGTGGGTAATTATTTATGATTTGATAAAATAAAAATTATTTAGGTTTTCAAATTAAATAATAATAAATATAGTAATGTATATTTAGGTTTCATTTAGAAAGATAATTTAAAAAATGGTCCTATTATGATCCCGGCCGGCACAGTTCACATCATCTTATGTTGAGCGGACTGCATTCAACTTTTGAGTTAATTTCTACGAATATTCTTGTACACTAAGTATATTTAAGTTTAATATTATTTTAAAAGTGATTTCATAAACTGCATTTGTAAATGAATTCGGATAAGTATAAAGTAAGTTATAACAAATCTAACGTAACATCCTTTTTTTAACATAATTTTCGGCGGTTTTTTCTGTTTTACCTTTTCTAAATTACTCTTTTATTCAATGAATACGAAAAAAATACATATTAATCTTGAATATTTCACCTAAAGAATAAGGTTAAAACAGTATCGAAAAGGTTGGTCGGTCGATAAAGTTGATTTATGAAATTTATTTTTATTGGTTAGCCTTTCAATTAACTATAATAAACATCAAAAGATCTATCAAGTATTTATCTTATGAAAAATAACTGTTTTTCATACCTGTCGTTTCGGCGGATGGTTAGCTTAAAAACCTTTACACCAGAAGGTTAGCTATCTAGGGTTAAAAAAACTTCATTACTTTGTCTTAATTTGCAGTCTCAATGTCGTATTAAAGAAAATAGTTAATTATTGTGAAGTCGTTGAAGGTCGCAGTCAAATGATAATTATAAAAAAAACCTTTTTTGTAAATTAGATTACACAGAAAAATGAGAAAAACATTTTTATAAAGTAGGACTACAAAAAGTAGGATTTCATTCAAAAAGATATAATTTAGTGAAATTTGTCATACGATTCAAATTATTTTCGACAGTACCTACCTAAAATTCTTAACAACCGTGACTTCGAAGATGAATAAAAAACATCGATCATTGTATAAACTTGCATTTCATTCACTTCATTGAAATAACTATATTTATAAATACCTAATAAAATTTAAGTCTTACTTCAGTCATTTTGTTTAATTTATGTTTTTAGTACCTAGTGTAGTAACCCTTGCGTTTTCGCTCGATAACGCATTCACCCAGTATACGACGACGCGGGAAGACACACGTTCGTTTCTTCTGGATGAGAGTGTGAGATTCATCTCGCAGCGTCTAAAATGACTAATAATAATAAACCCAACAATCCCTATTTCAGCTTTAATAGGTATAAGAGTGATGTATCTGATTGACTATATCTACTCTGTGTCATGAAGTAATAACACTCTTTAGTATACTGGTTTACTTTATAGGCTTGCCCGAAATTTTCACATATAATTTAATAACAATGTCATAGCGTCTTTCTTCAGTTAATTATTATAATTGACCGCTAATAAGGATGATGATGATGGTGGAAGACGAACCACCGTTTATCAACCAATAATAATTTAAGATAAGTCGCCTTAAACTATTGCCGACTTCAATGTAGCGGGCGTCGCGCCGACATAGCTATTATACAATATTTGATTTGCTCATAACTTTGTATCGGAGCTGCTAATCGTGTTCAGTTATATATGATCAAATAGCACTTTTCCAGAACATATTGTACATAAATTTGTTTTATTAATATATTCCTTAGAATATAATATAATAAGGTGGCGCTGCTGTAAGGTAGTCTTTCTGGCAGCGCCACATTAATGTGTTTTATATCAGTAAATACGAAGGTACATATTTTTGGTTTATAAGTACAAAAAAGAACAATAAATGTACATTTTTTTCAGCTAAATCTTTTCAAAATCTGGCTTGTGGCGCTGCTGGGGGGTATCACGCGACATGCACACAAATTATGTCTGTGTGTCAAATATCAGAAAAATTACCAGTAGGTAAAAGTTGACTGTAAAAATGTGAAACTTATACCTACGTAAGTTTGTCTGCAGTATTAATTATCAGGTACATTTATTATCATAAATATACACCTTTTTGTCTCATATGGTTAGAGGTATTTCAGAGACAATGGTATCACTTAGTCTTAGTAATTGTAGGGTCGCATTTCTCATTGTCATGTGGTTGTGGGTAACTAAATAGATATATATCTTATGCGTATTGACTACTAACAAAGTATTTATTTATTTCGGTACTTGTTTGACATGACTCTTAATAACATAAAACTGAAGTTCGAATTGAATATATATGTATATCGAAATGGCTGAAGTGAGAAAAAAATACGAATCTTATTTCAGTAGGTATATTTTCTTAATTTTTTAAAGAATCTTTTTTGGTTTTACTGAAGCAAAAAAAGGTTTAAAAATTTTGGGTAAATACATGGACAGTAATTTGATTAAACATTGTTGTGTTCCGGCAGTTGGAGGACAGATAGCCAGTTCCTCTGTGGTCGAGGAATCCGGGTGTAGCTCGCTTCCATCATGGGCCTTATGATCACTTACGATTATGTGAGTTGATGAGCAAGAGCAGCCCCGTTAATAATAAAAAACTACATAAAAGTAGTTTCTGTGCCGTCGCTTAAGTACTTACTGAGTGTCCTTTAATGCAGAATGATTGCAACGAAAGCACCAACTTATCCTACACAATTGTTTTAAGTGCCACTATTAATTGCTTACGCACATTCTCGAGTTAGACATATCTCTAGAAACATTAGTAGGGAAGGCATGGATGCGTGCGGTGACGGGCGCTCATGAGTCGTATGACGTGTTCAGATAACAGCGAATGTGGGTCAAATATCATAGAAATAGCACTTGTCGAGCGCTGCACTTATTGACATGCAAGTACAGTCAACGGGAAAAGTAAATGACAATAACTCCTCTCGTTTTTAACCGACTTCAAAAAATGAGGAGGTACTTAGAACTTTCGACTGAGTGAACCGATATTGATGATTCGTTTTTTGTACGATGCGGTATAGTTCTCATTTGGTCCCATGAATTTTTTTTGAAAATGCCATTAGGTAGTTTGGTTTTTGAATCAAAATAACTGGAATGAGTAACTCATCTACTTATGCGAAATTGCGGATTTTTGCTTTCTTATGAATTTTTAGTGAAATGATACGATAGTAGAAAACAATATAAGCTCACGGTCACCCATCTAGCTTTGGACCTTAAAAAGTTATCACTAAAAATTTTGAAAAAAAAAAATTTAACATAAATTAAAACCGACTCCAAGAAACTAAGAAGGATAATATAATCATTCCCTGGCAACAAATTTTTTGGAGTTAGTGCTAAGTTGTTTCCAGAAACAATAGATAGTGAATCACCGACCCCAAACCATATTATATTTCTAGGGGATAAGTACCTACTTAAATTTAATTATTTAATCCTTTTCAGTTTTTTGGAGTCGTTTTTTTTTTACTTTTTGACAATCGAATCGTCAAGCGACGCATCAGAGGTTATATAAAATTTAAAATTAGTACTAGTAATTAGGTACCTAATTTATGTGAAATTTTAAAACCTGAGAAAAACCTTTTTTATGTGCAGTATGATCTTATTATTATTAAGTATTTAAGTTAATACCGAATAATTTGTAACGATAATAATTATCGTACCATTTAATTAATTGTTTAATGCCCAAGACTTCATAATTCAAAGAAGTTAGCATACCAAAAAATGTACCCAAATCATACCCATTATGGTATGATTTTTTTCTATCTGGAGGTAGCTTATAAGCAGATTTCTCTTTAGCTGTCTACATTCTGGGTAGGTGATTTAAAATTATGCAATTACTTTCTTCTAAATTAGTTGCAACTTTTGTTTTTACTGTACCTACTCGAACTGCAACATTAGAAATGCATTACGAAATGGAAGGTCTCGCCTGCGTCTTATCAAAACGACCGGAAGTTTTGTCTTGCAGTTCAACAGTCACGAGCCACAGTAAACTAAGTATTTAAGTACCTACCTATATTTTTTTTTTTTTTTTTTTTTTTATACAAAGCACGACAAATGACTCAACACCACCTGATGTGAAGCGGTAAGAAGAGTCCATATGCGAAGACAGCTAGTGCAGTTCAGACACTGCTCTAGCTGCCTCCACCTTGCCGGCCCGAAAGGTGCTTTTTCACGCCTCTTTTGAAGGAACCCATGTTATAGGAAGGAGGGAACACATGTGCTGGCAAAGAATTCCAAGTTCTGGAAGTTCGACAAAGAAAAGAGCTACTAAATTTCTTTGTACGTGATGTTGAGGTGGAGACAGTGAATTGATGACTCCGAAGACCGGCACGCGTGCTCCTGAGCAGGAATGGGGAAGGTGGGATAAGGTCAAATAGCTCTTCAGAACACTCTCCGTGATATAGCCGATAGAAGGCGCTAAGCGACGCAATGTCTCGACGCAATTGCAGAGGCTCAAGGTTGTTGGTTACCTCTACATCGCCAACGATACGGGCAGCACGACGCTGCAATCTGTCCAGGGCATCGAGTAGGTACTTGGCGGAGCCATCCCACAAGTGCGAGCAATATTCCACGCAAGACCGGACCTGAGTTTTATACAGCAGGCATAATTGGTCGTGAAAAATCGACGCACCTTGTTCAGGACACCGAGCTTCCGAGAGGCTGTTTTTATCACGGTTTCGATGTAGTTCCTGGAATTCAGATCGCAACATATCTCCATGCCTAGCAAGTTTAGGGAGCCCTGTGCCAAAAGAGTCGTGCCCTGAAGAGACGGAAGGGGAAGGAACGGCGACATTTTGGCTGTAAACGCGCACACCTGTGTTTTCTTAGCATTGAACTCAACAAGATTGTTAGATCCCCATTCAGATACGAGGTTCAACACCCTGTCGAGCTCAATGGCAAGATTCTCTCTCTCCCTCTCGGTTTCAGCGCGCCCAGCCCCTGGGCGACCGTAATATCCCCCATGCACTGTACTGTCATCCGCATAGCAATGAATGTTTCCTAACGGAATCATGTCATTGATATGCAGAAGAAAGAGTATATCAATTTCAATTGTAGAGATATATCAATTTCTTATGTTTTAAAACTTACGAAATATAGCTAGACAGGAATTTGTTTATTTACTAACCTTACCTATGTACATATTAATTAAGAATTTAATAAACCGTTACTGACTACATTGTTTCAAGGATAATACTAGTATCTACCTACCTGATAAAAAAATGAAAAAGTTGGAACTTTTTGTCAACGAAATAGCATCCGGTTTAAATGTACGAAATTGAATCGATGCAATTTACGAAAGGAATATAATAAACTGAGCAACTAAAAAATACTAAGTTAGCACCTAACAATCTGTTTTGCTCGACTTTTAAACGATTTGTTGCCGAAATCAGATTTTTTAGTTCCGCACTTAGTATTTTCGTTGGTAAGGTTGGGTTGGTACGATGTTCAGTTAAATACAAGCCTTTACGAAACGCCAGGTAAAATGAAGTGGTGCAAAAATTGCAACTAGTTTAGTAGATCGCGATAACTTGGTAGGTTGCGTAGTAAATGTTGATGTAGGTCTAGGACTGCGTAGGCAGGACTAGTATCTACAACCTATCGAGACTATTATTTCGTAATTCCGTGGTATCCAATCAGAACTATGTCGGGCAGTGTTGCCAGTGACCGATAGTCAAAAGTAACACGAGGCAGGTCAAAAGTACCATTTTCATGTGAAAAGTAACATTAGTTTTTTTTATGTAGAAAAAGGCTAATACTGTATTATGGCACTATCTTAGACAAAAAATAAAAGTCTTCTTTTCCATTTTTCGAAAAAAATCGTAATTATATTTTTAGATCGTGAAACTTACTTATCAATAAAAAAGGTAACTATAAGCTATTCCATAGCTTAGTTTTAAGACTACTCCTAGTGTGATTTATTTCGGTACCTTTTTTTAGTAAATCCTAAAAGTAACGTAACAGTAACATTTTGAGTTGTGTAACATTAAAGTAACATGAGAGGGTCAAAAGTAACATAAAATGTTACAAAAGTAACATTCTGGCAACGCTGATGTCGGGTCACGTATGGTCTATTTTATGTTTATCATTTATTTACATAAATGAGTTTATTACGTAATATTTACACCTTTATGTGATCTTACTCTTAAGGTCTCAAACACAGATAAACCGCGCGATTAAAATACCAAACACAACTAGAATACTTACTTAGATTTTAATGTCATTATCAACAAATAATTTACATTGAACAATCGCGTGTCGTATTCAAAGAGTAGTATTAGGTAAACGTGTCGTCTTTGTATTTAATTTATTTATCGTTACTTCACAACGAACATCCTATTGGATTAAATAATATACTTTATACCACATTGTTATGGTCTAGACTAGAGTACTTAATAGGTGTACTTAGCCGCGTGCATATCGGATCCGGAAGCTTTTTTAAGTTTTTTCATGTTTATAGATATTTATAAAAAAAACGTTAAGGGAATAAGGGGCCATACTAAAAATTCACATGTGTGTGAAGTGGATAATTGAAAAAAAAAGATAGAAAGATAAAAGAAAATAAGCTGAAAGTTTAAAGTTTCAAGGAAGCTGTAGTTAAAATTGAAACTAATTTTAAACTAGGTTGAAACAAAATATTTTTACAAAACTCGCCTATTTTAGGTACCGGTTGACTGGAATAGACGGCTACCAAGTATTCAATTACAAAAAGGCTAAAAGCCTATAGTCCTCGGGTAGACAAAAAAGACTATGAAAAAATCCTAGCCTAAAGGCCAAAAAGCTTTTTTAGGCTTTAATCCCGCTGTAGTCCCTTATTTATAGGCTAGCCTTAAAAAAAAGCTTAAAAGCCTATAGGCCTCGGGAACACTAGTTGCAGCGCATCGTCTAAAAACGCTGTTGCTATAATTATTTAATAACTAAAAAATGTATGGGAAAAATTGTACTTACACAATTAATAATACCTAACTGTAATATGTATGTGTTTATTCTCATAGTTGTCATAATAATAGAGGTTTTAATTGCTGAAAGCAATCTAATATTATAATTGTAGATAAATTTGGGAAAAAAATAAACCGTATAATTTCAATAATATTCCAATACTTTTAAGTTTGAATGGTTTTTAATGGTAACAATAGCGTATATTTTTCGAATTTGGGAAGAATAGCGCCACATTATAACTTAGGCAACATCTCTATTCCAGCTGTTTGTGCCTTGATGCTCGGTGCAAGACTTGGGTTTTTGGAGCGTTGCATGTCCGGTCGTGCAGCAACGCTGGCCAAGGCAGTGAAGGCCCACTTCAGGGCCCAGAGGGACTCCTACTATGGAGCGCCCTTGTGGAAGTTTGCACCAACCACGCTGTATAGGACCTTCGTAAAGAGCGAAGAGACTATTCACACGTGAGTGAAGAATGAACTTTGATTTAGTAATTAAAATAGAATAAAACTAGAAAAATTTCACGTCCTGAGGCAGGAATCGAACCCGCTCCCAGAATTTCACAGGGATATCCCAAGTCTTGGGTGGCTCAGTGGTCAGAGCAGTCGCCCGGATTGCGAAAGGTCGCGGGTTCGATTCCTGCCTCAGGACGTGAAATTTTTCTAGTTTTATTCTATTTTAATTACTAAGTAATTTTTCAAACATTTATAAAAATGTTAAAATCAAAAATTAAGAACTTTGATTTTTTAAGAATGTAGCCAGTAAGGTAGTTAATGAAATTACTGGGCATTGAAGGCATTTCATCTTAGGGCTCAGGATGACAATGCATCTGCAATACCAAGTGATTATTTTCTTTGTTATTGCAGGTGTCTATAGGCGCGGTTACAAGACCACTTACCACCAGGTGGGCCGTCAGCTTGTTTTTCATCTAGTTGTATAAACGAAACGTGGATGAAATGATATTGGGAGGTTTTTTAACTTATTATGGTTTTGTGAGATGAATACTTACCTACATAGCCCAGATTGATTTGATGTTGATCCTGCCAGTACTTATAAATAAGTCTTTTAGTTTATTGATTCCTCTTTATTTCACTAGAAAACGAAATGTTGGCAGGATAGTATCGGAACTAATGGAGGAAGCGAGGTTGCGTACGAAGGGGTGCGCTCAGGACGACGGCATGCAGGAGATCTTCAACAGGATCCTGGACAACCCCGCCCTGGACATGCGCGACAAGAAGGCCGCGGTGATAGACTTCATCACAGCGGGCATTGAGACGGTAAGTAAGTTATATTGGGCAGTGAATTTCGGAGAATGTCTAACAATTTTTCTGAACATACCCAGTAAATGACGACCGCCTGGCCGAGTGGTCTGTACCCCAGGCTACTCGGTCAGAGGTCCCGGGTAGGTTGAATCCCGGTAGGAACAAATGTTTGTATGATGAGTACGGACATTTGTTTACGAGTCATGGATGTTTATATGTTTATTTAGTATATTTCTAATATTTATATACATATTATTATCATTGTTTCTTCGTTATCTAGTATCCATAACACAAGCTCTTAATGATGCTTACTTTGGGCTAGATAATAGGTGTGAGTGTATAAATATTATTATTATTAAATAGCAAACGAAAAAGGTATTCTACATAACGTCTTATTTAATTCCAGCTAGCAAACAGCTTAGTATTCCTCCTGTACCTCCTAAGCCGGCGACCTGACTGGCAGCAGCGGATCCGCTCCGAAGTACCCTGTGGAGGCGAGCTTCGGGCTGAGGAGATCGCGGCGGCACCAGCGGTGCGGGCGGCCGCTAACGAAGCCTTCAGGCTACTCCCCACTGCGCCGTTCCTGGCGAGACTACTGGAAGCACCAATGACTGTTGCTGGCTACAAGCTACCAGCTGGGGTAAGCTAGATCTTAAAGAGTTGTATTTTATATTTCCCTTTCAATATTTTTCCCTTAATTTAGAGCGCAATTTGATTGTGTAGTGAATCGAAACAAGGTTCATCAAACTTAACATGAGTAATCATGAACTCTTTTCGTTAACGAAGTCCCGTTTGGCGCGAATTTGTAACGAGTTTAATGCTCTTAGCAATAGTATCTCAGATCTGGATATATTTGGCGATAATTTGAATAGTTTTTAATTGAAAATTTTAGATTACCTACCTTATACAAGAAAACTAAATACTATTTGTATCTGACGTATCTATTCTGCTTCATCACCAGCCTATATACGTCCCACTGCTGGGTACAGGCCTTCCTACATGGAAGAAACACATGAGAAGTTTGGGCCATAACACCAACACGCTGGCCCAATGCGGGTTGGTGGGTTAAAGTGGTTGTAGTAACAACCGGGACCAATGGCTTAACGTGCCTTCCGAAGCACGGAGGAGCTCGAGATTATAAATTTTGGTTGACCCATCCCAGGGTCGACCATGGCGAAAGTTGCTTTGTTTTCGTATTCGAAACCAGGGCGCTCAAACCAATACGCCACCGAGCTCCTCCTAATTCTGCTTATCGATACTATATTGAGAGCTATGCACGCCGTTAGTTTGGTACATATCAGAATTATTTTGTTACTCATAGTACCTATTGTTAGTACCTACTGATTGTAATAATCTGTATCTACTTTGGCAGTGCTGAATAAATAAATAATAATAAAACTCTTCTTTGCTTAGTAAAGCAATAAAAAGTTTTATCTGACAACCAATTTAGACTGTCTTTTATAAGGATCGGTAATTTAGTTTAGGGAGTTGGACATTTTGAATCCGTTGGTCATTAGTTATGGGAATAAGGCATTTTGAATTGAATTTAAAAGCTACATTTGTCTTTCTGTGTTTCTACATCTTTATTTTTATAGTTAAATAATATTTGCTTAATGATTTTTTCAGACATTCATTTTAGCACATACTGGTGCCGCATGCAGACGGGAGGAGAACTTCTGGCGAGCGCAGGAATACTTGCCTGAGCGGTGGCTTATAGGCAAGGAGCCACATGCGCCCGCCCTGGTGGCTCCGTTCGGCACTGGGAGACGCATGTGTCCGGGGAAAAGATTCGTAGAGTTGGAGCTGAATTTATTGCTAGCTAAGGTAGTTATCTGACCGCAATGTAAAGGGGATGAAATATTGGTAATTTATGAAATACCCACAAACCAGACACGATACCTACTATTGTATTTTTTATCAGTCGCCGGCGGGTTAGTGTGAAAATTCGGTAAATAACAAAAAACATATTTTTAAGTAGGTAAATAAAAAATTGGTAATTCAATGAAAATGTGATTTGCTTAGAAAAAAAATAATTTCGCCCAGACCCCTTATTCTCAATTGTCGGATCACGGATTCGATTCGAAAAGTCACATGCCGTCTCGCTTTGACGCACCGCGATAAAAAGTGACAGATATAGAGTTTCCGAAATTCGAATATTTTCCGACAGTTGAGAATAAGGGGGCTGGTCTCGTCCGCTTCAGGTTGATAACGGCAAGGTTAATTTTACATAGATTCATCAACATTTTAGTTTAGTGCAGTTCTCTTAGCAATAATCTGTGGCTCTACTCTGTCATTACAACAACGAAACAAAAAGAATGGCTGCATAACCACGAGCTCTTAATAATTAGCATTCTTGAATTGATTTTATCATAAAATTTGGATCATTGAAAAACTGACCTAATTTATGTGTAGGCACCAAGGTTTTTCGTTGAGAAAAATTCTAAAAATCATGAATTTAAGAATGCTATTTATGAGCCTATGAATGGTAAGGCTTATCTAAATAGACCTTTCTTAAAGTCCTTCTATTCCTTTCTAATTGTTGTGGAAAAAACCAAGCATATAATTATGTGTAACACCTATGTACTACATTATGGTTACAATAAATGATTAGAGTATTGAGTATTGACGGTTACCCATGTAAGCCAACATTAGTTTCACTTTACCAGGTGACAAGGCGAGTAAGTTTGAATTGAATAGGTATTTATTTCCACCTGGAAGCACACAGACACGCTCAATTATCCAAGCACACACATAACACATAACATCAAGCGACTTATAAAATATTAATGTGCAACTACCCACTTAAAAATGTTATTATCATATCAAGTGACATAACGAGCTTCTGTGATTGGCTTATGTACTCTTTAATCTGATTATTTTATATAATTTAACTATGCTGTAGAAACTTTGTTGAATAAATAAATAACATGAAATAATATAATTTTAGATAATGACATCTTATCAGAATCGACACTACCTACTCTATAAAAAATTAAGAAAATTATTTTGAATTAGCACTTTATGCACCTACAGATAATGCAGCGGTGGAGAGTGGAGTTCGACGGCGAGCTGGATGTACAGTTTGACTTCCTCCTGTCTCCAAAATCGCCAGTATCATTGCGACTAGTCGAGTGGTAGAAAGTCTCACTTACTTGTATGACGGCGTGTTTGATCAGAAATGTTTGTGTGATTGTAATTAATGCTAGTTTTATCCTTATCAAGTCAGTTCGTTTATTTTAAGACCAGCCTGTCACTTATTTACATTTAATTCAAACACTATGCGTAGTTTCATAGAATTATTTTTGTATATCATATACCTTCAAAATTAACGGCAGATTTAATGAAATAGATAACTACCCACCTTTACCAAAGAAAATAAAAGCGTAGGTCGTTACAAACACGCCTTAGTTAGGTATTATGTTAGTACTAGTGTCTGAAAGCGTAAGTTTTTATTTTGGCCCTTCGAGCCAGATATTTAAACTCCGTTGCCATGACAGAGCTCAAGTGTGAATAGTTACAGGGTATTGGCACAGTCTGCTCAAATTATTAACATCCTTCTAGTTATAAGAGCGTCCACAAGTTATAAGATTAGTCTGTATTTTGTATGTTAACATTTAGATAGTATCGCTGAAGTAATAGTATGTAACTTTACAATATTATAAAATATGGCTGTGTTAATATCAAAAATCGTATATATTTAAATATTATAAACCGTTAATACCTCTTGTTTATAAGACTGCGTACTGCCAGCATTTTTCAGCATTTATAATTGTATTGCAAGTACATATATGTTAAGTAGTACCTACGCATAAATATTACGGAGAGATGCCGCCAACACACGTCACACTGACTGACAGACACGACTTCTCAAACAGCAAAATACAAGAAATATGTGAAAAGAAAATGAACTCATATAATGATATTATTTTTTCATTATGACCGAGTGTGCCAATTAGAAGTGTACTAGGTACCTTATTTAAAATAATAAGAGGCCAGACGATATTTTTCTTAATATAACGTTTATACAGAGTGGTACACGCCATAACAAGCAGGCACCAACCCATGTTAACATAGTCATAAATTAAAAATACTTCATACAAATAGTTCGTTCAATGAAACGAAATGTATGAGAAACTTAAAAATTAATCTTAGAATTTTTTATAACACCTTTTATACATATTTTAATGTTTTTGATGCGTTTAAACACCTACTTTATTGTAAGGTTAAAAATAAATTAAATCATGGGCTATATTAGTTCACAGAAATGTTTTGCAACTACTTATCAAATACATCTTAATCATTTGATAATTTCATGACATTTCTATGAAATGATATAACATTGGCTGCATAATTTCATAGAAATGTTTTAAAAATATCAAATGAATAAGATGTATTTAAAAGTTGCTAAACATTTCTATGAACTAATATAGCCCATGTTTTAATTTATTGGTGTATTTCTTGTCTGGATGAATTCGCTGCTTAATTGGATGCCTAGCTCGTTGATTAAACGGCGGCATTGAATTAAATGCCTAGCCCGATAGTTCATTAAACTAGACTCACTTAACGTTTAACGACTTGGCGAAACGAAGTTTCGGTTTCATTGGTAGGTTCGAGGTTATTTTTTTTTTGTGACCACTTATAACCGACATCATTTTGGTTCTTAGTGGTCATAAAAAAAATAAACTTGAATCTAGATGCTCAAAGACTCTCAAATAGAGACTCAAACAGTCACACAAAAACTTTAAACATCCTGTCTATAATACCGTATTCTTGCAAATAAATAATATCTTATCTTATCTTAGGCGTCCAATTGAATGGCTAATTTAAACCAGACAGTTGACATGACGTTTAGCCATCTGGTTAAGCGTTGCACTCAATGACTTAGCTAGTTGTACTTGAGCCGTTTGATTGGACGCCGGCGTTCAATCAACGGGCTAGGCGTCCAGTTAAGCGGCTGATTTAACCACCACTGTGTATAAATAATCATGTAAGCTTGGATAGGTGCCCGCTTGTTATAGCGAGTCAAACCCCTTATAGGCTTATACTTAGTCAAACTTTTTTATAACATACTCTTACATGTTGATTTGGTGTTGGGTAAGGACCAACTTCAACAATCTCATATAAACATCGTCAATCTGCGTAGTGCTTGCATTTCGCTTCAAATTATTTGTATGCATTTTGAAAATGTTTGGATGTGTTATCAAGAATACCATCTTGAATATTTTCAAGAGTATTAGTACATAATTCTCTTAGTGTTATACATAAATCTAAGTATATACATTACTACAAAAGGTGCTTTTCAATACAAGGCACATGACTTGCAATGCTCATTATTTCATAAGATTAATTAAATTTTAATTACATACGCTTCTCGCTATAAAAACAATAAAACAGCCAAATTATATTTTAAAATAAAGAGGTAGGTGTAATTTGAAAGTGTGACAAAAATTATGTATGATGTAATGTACACTATGAAACTTAGTAAGTATAGTAACATCCCAGTTGTTTAAGATATATGACTATTGAGATTTTTACATTTTGTTAGTCACTTTGTTTTTAATACCGAAATCACATTGTTATAATTAGGTATTTTATTGTGAACTTTCTATTAAACAATATTTTACTCAATGCATAAAATATTATATGATTTTATACATGATTTTTTGTTTTACTTTATGAAACTAATTATACTAAATCTATATTGAACTAACATTTATTATATACTAGTTGCTCCCGGCATGATTTGTAATGCCCGTAAAGGGGAAAATGTTAGGTTTTATATTCAAAAAATAAAATTGAGTTTTTATAATCTAGGAACCTTCGCGGGCGTCTCCATAACACTACCATAGTTTATCACATTCTGATTAATGTTTTCCATGTGCATATGGGACAAACATACAATCATAGACTTTTATTTATACAAATAGATGATATCCCATACATTTGTACGCAACCCATCACAGGATTGTAAAATACTACCTATGTCTGTAGGTAAGGTAACAGGTGACTTTGAGATGGGACTACTCGGCAAAATGATATTATACAATCGAGTTGTAGGTGCTTTCCATGATATTTTAAACATTAACCTAACAGGATACATAGAATGCATAACAAGGATGGGCAAAACAGGACGAAAACGACCACTGGTAATTGAATTGTTGAGCAAAAGGATGACTGATTACATACTTAGAAATAACCTCAAGTTTAAGAATACTGGATTGGCTGTAAACAGCTTTTTGAACGAGAGATCACTAAAGGAAAGGAAAGTATTAATTGATATTCTTATTGAAGCCCGTAAAAATGGCTCACGGGCCAACATCATTAATAATAAATTGATTATTGATGGCAAAGAGTATACTCAAAAACCATCAAATGCATCCTCAATATCGAGCAATGATGCCGTTGTGAACTCAGACCCCACGTTGAACCAATCGATTAAGAGTACCTGTCATGCTGCTAAGCAGGTTGACCCCTACCTCGAAAGTCAGAGTACATCACAATTACCACCTCAAATGTCACCTCGGGAGACCGCGGACACGCCTACATCTGTCCCTGACACAACTAAGACACCAACAACTGGACAAAATAATAACTTTCGTCACTAAAAACTCAGACATTTACATCTTGTTACAGAATATGCAAAGCATGTTTAATAAACTAGACACTATAAGCGCTTTTATAGAAGAAACACCAATCTATCATGCTATATGTATTACAGAATCTTGGTTGACTCCTGAAAAGCTGGCTTTAGTTGACTTCAATGGATACAACATCGCGTCATCATTTTGTCGACGAAACTACGCAGGTGGAGGCCTATGTGCGCTATTACGAAACGACTTAGACTACACTGAGCAAAAAGATATTGTGGATATGTCAATTGAATATATAATAGAAATCAGCGCGTTTATAATCCATGATATTAACGTGCTACTGATCACTATCTACTGGAATAGCCGTGAAACCGATATATTCTATGCTCAATTAAAAAAAATATTAGAATTAGTAAATAAAAAATATAATTCAATGACCGTGATAATTGGCGGCGACTTTAATGTAAATATTCTGGAAAACAATTACCAATCAAATACTTTATTGAACATAATGTTAGAATACAATTTAAAGCAATATGTCTATGAACCTACCCGGACTACCAATACGACTTCCACATGTTTGGACTTGATATTTACAAATTATGACTGTACAAGAATAAAAATAAAAATAAATGACTACGGGTTTTCAGACCACAAAGGTGTAATTCTTAAATTAAAAGATATTATTGATTCACCAAAAAACCATAAAATATGGCGAACCACAAAAAGGATTTTTAATGAAAAAAATATAAACCAGTTTAAAAACGAATTAAAAACAATTGAGTGGCAGAATTTGATACAGCCGGCAAAGAGAGTAAACGATAATTACAACTCTTTTAACAACAAACTAATTCAAATTTTAAACTTACATATTCCTAAAAAAAACATTAAGATAAACCCAAACAAAAAATATAAATGGTTAACGCGAGGCATAAAAACGGCAAGTAAAAATAAACGTTTACTAAAACCCTTAGTAACAGTTACTAAAGATCCTATTCTTATTAAATATTATAATAAATACTCAAAGTTATTAAAAAAGGTTGTGAATAAATCAAAAAGAAACCAATATATCTGTGAAATAAATAAAGCTGAAAATAAAACTAAGTCTATGTGGAAATTAATAAAAGAACGCACAAATAAAACCATTAAAAAATCAAAAACCAATATAAAACTGAAAATCCGCAATAATCTTACGTCCGATCCAAAGATCGTCGCAAACACGTTCAATGAATACTTCGCCTCGGTGGGGATAACCAATAGTGGGGCGACGGCCGCGCGCGGCCGACCCGTCATTCAGCCCGTGCATAACTCAATGTTTTTAAGCCCGGTAGAACCCTACGAAGTATATAAATCCATTACTGGATTAAAAAGCAAATACAGTCATGGTATTGATGAACTCCCGCCTATACTTATAAAAAAATGCGCCGAAGAATTAACGCTACCATATTACTTATTAATTAATCAATCCTTTAAAGAAGGAACATTTCCAGACTTCCTAAAAACGTCTTTAATAAAACCCATACACAAAAAAGCATCTAAACAAGACGCTAGCAACTATAGGCCAATTGCCCTCTTGCCTACCTCTTCAAAAATATTTGAAAAGGCGATGCAAGTGCGGCTTCAGTCTTTTTGCGAAAAATTCAATATTTTTGATGATTCTCAAAATGGGTTTAGAAAAAATCGGTCAACTATACTGGCGGTCTATAAATATATCCAAGACATATTAAATATTTTAAATGACAAAAAATATGCAATAGGCATTTTATTAGACATGACAAAAGCTTATGACAAAATTAAATATAATATCTTATTAAATAAATTATACGGCATAGGAATACGGGGAATCACACACCAATGGTTCTGCTCGTATCTTAAAAATCGACAACAATTCGTAGAAATTGAAACTTTTGACTCTAAAACAGGTAATATAGAATTAGTAAGGTCCAATTCAATAACAATTAATCACTCAATTCCACAGGGAAGTGTAATAGGGTGCATTCTATTCCTAATATATATAAATGACTTACCAAAAACAATTCATGAATCCTGTGTTCTCTTCGCGGACGACATATCTCTCCTGACATCTTGTAAAAATAGTCTTAATTTAAACAATAAAATTACTGACATGTTTAATATTATTATTGAGTGGATGAATGACCATAACCTTGACTTAAACTTTTCAAAAACCAAATTAATCGAATTTAGACCCTATCAAAAAGCCCCACTGGATATTACCTATTATTATAATCAAACTAAACTAGAATGCGTTGATGCGTGTACATTACTCGGTATTGAATTAGATTCCAATGTAAATTGGAAAAGCCACATAAGTAAGGTCAAATCGAAATTATCGAGCTTCACTTATGCTCTTAGGGAGTTGAGACGTGCGACTGACCTCAACACAGCCCTAACTGCCTACTATGCATATGCATACTCATGGCTCAGATACGGCATTATTTTGTGGGGCAATAGTGTAAATGCGCAGGACCTGTTTATCTCCCAGAAGAAATGCATACGGATCCTATTTAATATACAACAGCCTGAAAGTTGCCAACCCTATTTTACGAACCAAAAAATTTTAACTCTTACTTCGATTTACATATTAGAAGTATGTAAATTTGTTGTTGATAGTCTAATCTGTACTAATATCCATAGACTTAGTCTGTGTTCTCTGCTACTCTATAAAAGTCTATACTCTGTGATCGGCAATAAAGATGGATACAACGCTCAAGAAGTGTTTTATTATAACTGGCCCAAAAATCTAGAACATACGCTTCCACTGCGCTAAATAAGAAATAAAAGAAAAGGAAAATAAAAAACTACATAATGGCGGATAAAGAGGTGTGGCCGAAATTAAATCCAGACAGCAATTTCGGTAACTGGAAGTTTCGATTGAGGTTACTAATGGAGGAAAAGCAAGTGCTAGATTGCATAGATCAAGACACTGATAACAAAATACGAGACGCAAAAGCAAGATCGATCCTTGTAAATTGCTTGAGTGATAAATATCTAGAAATTGTGAAAAAATGTCAAACAGCGAAGGAAATGATGATGCAATTATCGGACACGTTTGAAAGAAAATCTTTGTATAATCGACTACATCTCAAAAAGAGGTTATTAACATTGAAGTGTGAATCGAACGAAGACCTTCAAGATTTTTTTATGAAATATGACGCGGCAGTCGGCGATCTGTCAGCGATAGGATGCAAAATAAGTGAGGAAGACCAAGTCTGTCAACTTATAAGTTCTATGCCAAAAGCATATGAGAATGTAGTGACCACCATCGAAACAATGTCAACAGAGAAAACACTTACCTTGGAATTTGTTAAAGCAAGGCTGCTAGATGCTGAAATTAAATTAGGACATAGTAACAATGTACAACAGTTACAAAATAATGCATTTTTGACATGCTATTCATGCGGGCAAAATGGTCATAAAGCCATTCAATGTAGAAACAAGAGGTCACAAAGAGGAAGAGGTATGAATCGAGGCAGGACAAATGTATATAGGGGAAGATCTTCACGTGGTAGTAATAATAGAGGTCAGACATATCATCATCATGAACAAGCGCATAGTAGTACCACAAACCAATCGGATGGACTTGCTTTTATAGTGACACAAAATAAATATGAATGTGCGGCAATTAGTGAAAATAAATTAATACGTTTTGTAATAGACTCTGGTGCGACAGAACATTTAATCATGGACAGTTATGAGTGTAGTATGTATGATGTATATGAAACTAATGAACAAACTAAAATATATGTGGCAAATGGTGAGTATTTAATATCTAAGAAAAGAGGCAAACTTAAAGTTTTTTATAATAACATTGTAATTACAATTGAAGCTTTGTTAGTAAATAATTTATCACATAACCTATTGTCTGTACAAAAATTATTGCAAAAGGGATTAAAAGTAAATTTTTATAAAAATAATGTAAATATTTTGTCTCATAAATACAAAATTTGTGGTGATATGCTTGGATGCCTCTACAAAGTTGATTTTCAATTGAATAATAGTAATTGTTTGTCTGTTAATAATAATAACCATGATATTTGGCATAAGAGATTAGGACATGCAAATAGATATCAACTATCAATAATGAAGCTGCCATACTCAAGTAACATCTGTGGACCTTGTAGAGAAGGTAAAGCAACCCGTTCTCCCTTTAAGTCTGTACCTAAGCCTAGTTCAAGCTATATTGGAGAATTACTGCATACAGATATATCAGGACCTGTAAGGACACCAACTTCACAAGGTGAGTTGTATTTTCAAACAATAATTGATGATTATAGCCATTTCTGTGTTGTGTACTTATTAACAAAAAAATATGAAGCTACAAATAATTTATTAGAGTACATAAAGTTAGTTGAACGACAGACAGGAAACAAAGTAAGAAAACTAAGATGTGACAATGGCGGAGAATTTAAAAATGAAAAAATTATAAATGAATGTAAGAAAACCGGTGTCATTATACAATATACACAGCCATACTCACCTCAATCCAATGGAATTGCTGAAAGGATGAATAGAACTATCTATAATAGAGCACGAACCTTAATGATTGAAACAGGGCTACCAAAACATTTATGGGGAGAAGCAGTTAGATGTGCTGTTTATCAAATAAATAGATGCCCCTCAGCAGCAATTAATTATAAAGTTCCTGCTGAAATTCGGTTAGGTAAAATTAATTTAAATATACTAAAGGTGTTTGGATCGAAAGCATGGGCCGCTGTGGTGCCCAAAGAAGGAAAATTTGATAAGCGAGCAAAAGAACTAATTTTTGTAGGTTATTCTACAAATGGCTACAGACTATGGGACCCTATAGAAAATAAAATAGTTATATCAAGGGATGTGAAGTTTGATGAGAACCAATTAAAATATTTTGATAATGAAATAAGGGAAACACAAGAAAGGTATAATGAGGAAAAGCAGGATAGGTATAACAACATATACATAAGGAAGGAAGCAGAAATTGAAGAATCAAGAAAAGAGACGGAAACAGAAGATGATTCAGAAGTAAGAAATGAAAATGAAATGATACAAGAGCACAATGAAGTAAATGAAAATAATAACTACATAAATAGATATGGAAGAGTAATAAATAAACCTACGGGACTAAATGACTATGAACTAAACAT
Source organism: Nymphula nitidulata (assembly GCA_947347705.1). NCBI lineage: Eukaryota > Metazoa > Arthropoda > Insecta > Lepidoptera > Crambidae > Nymphula > Nymphula nitidulata. The sequence goes on along the minus strand of OX374637.1, from coordinate 9,294,171 downwards.
AGCATATTGCTTATGTGCAGGCGAACCAGTTGATTATGAAGAAGCAGTCAAAGATGAGGAATGGAAGAAAGCTATAGAGAATGAATTAGAGTCATTGAAAAGACATGAAACTTGGGAGAGAGCAGAATTACCTAATGGTAAAAAGGCTATTGATACAAAGTGGCTATTTAAAACAAAACAGGATGGGAAAAAGAAAGCCAGGTTAGTGGCAAAAGGTTTTCAACAGACTGGATCTGATCAGGTACATTATGCCCCAGTAGCCAGAATGTCTACTGTTCGTACAATGCTTAGTTATGCTGTGCAACAAAACATTAAAGTAAGACAATTGGACGTACCAACTGCATTCCTAAATGGAGACTTATTTGAGGAAATATATATAAAATGCCCTAAAGGTGTAGAAGGACAAGGAAATATACTAAAATTAAGAAAATCACTATACGGGTTAAAAGAGGCACCAAAGTGCTGGAACCAAAAATTTCATGAGTGTATGATGAAAAACAACTTCCTACAATCAAAATATGATGTATGCTTGTACATGAATAAGGACACATGGTTATTGATTTTTGTTGACGACATAATAATAATGGGAAATGAAGAAATTATTGAAAACTTGAAAAAAGAGTTTAAGATTAAAGACTTGGGCGAAATAAAAAATTACTTAGGTTTGCAAATAGAGAGAAAAGAAAATGAACTAAAAATATTTCAAACAGATATGATTAATAGAGTATTAAAAAAAATTTAACATGCATCATAGCAAAGGAGCTAACACGCCCATGGAAGTTAACTTTAAAGCAAATAAAAATGAAGAAATTATTGATGTTTCATTCAAAGAGTTAATTGGTTGCCTATTATTTATATCTATGAACAGCCGACCAGACATCACATATGCTGTATCTTATCTTAGCAGATTTCTGGATAAGCCAACAGAATCTTTGTGGAAAGCCGGAAAAAGAGTGCTTAGATATTTGAAGGCTACAAAAGAAAAAGGAATGGTATATAAGAAATTAGAAGGTAAGAATAAAGAGCTGATAGGATTTTCAGATGCAGACTGGGCTGGAGATTGTAGTGATAGGAAAAGCACCAGCGGATGTGCAGTGTTCTACTGTAATAACCTAATTAGCTGGTTCTCAAGAAAACAGACAGCAGTGGCACTGTCAACTGCTGAGGCTGAATACATAGCAGCATCTCAGGTAGTTAGTGAATTGATTTATTTAAAAGGTATCTTGTCAGATATGACAAATCAATCTAACATGGTTACTAAGATATTAATTGATAATCAAAGTGCAATAAAATTAATAGAGAACTTTGAAAATAGTAGAAGATCCAAGCATATAGATATAAAAGCTCATTATATAAAAGATATAGTAAATAAAAGATTAGTTAATGTATCTTATGTACCAACAGATAAGAATGTCTCAGATGTGTTCACAAAATCATTGCCGAAAATAAAACACGATTATCTTACATATAGTTTAAACATTGTTTAATTATAAAACATTAAAATTAAAATTAGAGTCAGCATTAATATAACTTAGTTTACTTAGTACTTATTGCATTACATTTATGTAACTAATATTAACATTGTATAAGAGTAAAATGTAAAATGTGAAAATAATTTAAGTAAAATGTAAAAGTGTAGTAATATTTAAAGTAAGTTGAAGTTAAAAGATTTGTGACAATTTCATTAATATGAATATGATTATAAATAGTTATGTAGCAAAAGCTAGCAAAGAGTGTAAAATTATATTATTTTATTTGTAACAATTTCAACTTAATCATTGTAAGTTAAGAAGTTCAAATTGAGGGGTAGTGTTGATAGTCTAATCTGTACTAATATCCATAGACTTAGTCTGTGTTCTCTGCTACTCTATAAAAGTCTATACTCTGTGATCGGCAATAAAGATGGATACAACGCTCAAGAAGTGTTTTATTATAACTGGCCCAAAAATCAAGAACATTTGTAAGAAAGCATTCTAATTATTTTTCAAAAAAAACAGACCAACTTCGACGATTTCCAACCAGAAACGAACATAAACTTATCCTGCCAAATTCTAAATTAAAATTGCATAGTACAAGTCCAAACGTAATGGCAGTCAAAATTTATAATAAATTACCTGACAGATTAAAAATAGAAAAAAAAGATACAGTTTTCCTAAATAATTTAAAAATTTTATTAATAGCTAAATGTTATTATAGTATTGATGAGTTTTTTAATGACAACAATATGTAATTAAAAGATATATATTTATGTTTAGCCTCGAAATGATAATTTGATATTCTAATTAACTGACAAACATTATTATGACAAAATTAATAAAATTTTCATTATTATATTATTACTAAATATGACATTGTAGTAGATTACTTTGACTATCTGTGTATTCATAATGTTTGACATTAATAGAAATCGAGCAATAATAAATAATATTAATAATTGTCAATTGCATGCGAATGTATACTTATATTGCGGTACCCTTACAGGGTTCATGTTTGATACTGAAAATTATTTGTAAGAACATTTGTAAACAACATGAAAGCAATAAATGATTGATTGATTGATTGATTGAAATGTGTGGGGCGGATTAAATCATAATACTTTTTTCTTGCCCTCCCTACCTAAGATCATTTTTCCTTTAACACAATAATTATTAAACTGTCAAGTCGCACATTCTACACACAGTTGGTTTTCAGTCCCTCCCGGAAGTCTTACGCGGCTTAACAAATATCCTCCATGTTCCTTTCCTAACTTTTATTATCAAACTTTTATCTAGGGGTTAGAGAAAATAGCATAGCATTACCCCTAGTGTTTCAATAGAAACGAAACAAAAACAATAATCGTTGTGTTCACCTCTCAAATCCTTATAAAAAGTGGTTTCCAATAATTGACAACAGAGGCATGCTGCCGTTTTCATACAATTTGACAGTTATCATGACGAACGTTTTCGTTTGAATTCGACGGAAACTTACACTGGGGGCACAGCCTTAAGTTGTTGTCACACACAGCCACCCAAAAATCGGCCAAGTGCGAGTCGGAGTATGACCACGCTCATGACCGATATAGTGTATTCCTACAAATAAGATACCAACTTTTTAAAGCCTTTTCCCATTGAATACCTATTTAATATTGTTTACTAATAATAATTTATTATTATTGCCTAACGTGCCCACAAAATGTTGGATCCGCGCTTGCATAGTAGCACGGTAAAGTACTAACTATACCTACCAATCGAGACAGCATTAGTATAGTACCAACTTAAACTTGTAGAGTAAGTGTAACCAGTTCACTCTACCCGTGGACAGTATCCTTCAAAGATGCTATAATTATAATCGTGATAAATCGACAGTTGAAAAAAAATGTACATACCTATCTATAATATGTACGAACTGCGGTGCGTACCTGCTCATCCTGCTGTTGAAATGTATACATAATAGCCCCTCAATTCTGCTATTTATTTACCTAAACGGATCGGCAGCGTTTCGGTATCGTTACTAAGTATTGCGCTATTGATAAAAAAAGGTATTCCACTAACATTGCTTATAAAATCGGAACGCTAACGAAACGCTCTCGGTTGGTTCAACTATTTGACAACTAAAACGTTGGTGACATAAACATTTAAAAGTTGTGAAATTCGGTATGTATATCGTGTTTTTGGTAGTCTTTGTAGTTAAATCATATTTATTTAAAATATAATTAGACGTTCGATTCTGCTATTTATATACCTAATCGAATCGGCAGCGACTCGGTATGCGGTTGTGTTATAAAATAGGTATTCCACTAACATTGTTTACAAAGTCGGAACGCTAAAGAAACGCTCTCGGTTTCGATAATTCTTCGATATTATTCTAATCAAATAAAAGTTTAAAAAAGAGCGGGTAACCGAGTGTCATAAGTTGACATACCTATTTGTACAGTGGTTGGTTACTCGAGTGTTTATTTAGGGTAAGTTTAGAATAGAATGTTGTGATAATAATACCGCAACACTGATAATGAATTCCAATGAAATGGAGCAATAATCATGAATTGTTTAACCTCAGTATCAGTCAGAGAAACAACACGTCAAGATGAAGTTCTGTGCCAATTTATCTTTCATGTTTATCGAAGCTTCTTCCATATTAGAGAGATATGCTTTGGCGAAAGATGCCGGATTTAAAGCTGTGGAGACGGGATTCCCTTTTGGGCATAGTTTAGAGCAAGTGAAAAGAGCTAAAGAAAACGCGGGTCTTGAACAAGTGCTGATAAATCTTTGCACAGGTAAACAGAAACGACATCCTATAAGATTAGTTAAATATTTTGAGGTTAGAAAAAGTTTTCTAATAAATTTTTAAATAGGTACCTACTTTGTATTATTGACTATAAATAAGTATCAAGATCCAAATTCAAACATAGCGCATAGATTCCGTATTTATTTATTGCTACAGTTTTCCTCAATTACAGGAGATGTTAGCAAAGGAGAATTAGGTGTAACAGCTGTCCCAGGTAAAGAAAATGAATTCAAAGAAAATCTGAAGGTTACAATTGACTATGCAAAAGCTGTAGATGCAAGGAAAATTCATATAATGGCCGGAAAACTGGAGTCGGTCACATCCAAGAATTGGGATACCTATGAAAATAATTTGAAATATGCTGCTGATCAGTTGAAAGATGTAAATATTTTGGGCTTAATCGAACCAATCAATCAACATTCAGTTCCAAAATACTTCTTGAGTGACTTTGGAAAAGGTAAGTATCATCAATAGTAATCAAAAATTAAGATAAAATAATTTAGTTCAGTAACTTAAAAAACAATGTTAATCACCTAAATAAACATAATTCTTATTCTTTTCAGCAATTGAAATAATTAAACGAATAAACAGTCCAAATCTCAAGTTAATGTTGGATATATTCCATTTGCAACAGATTTGTGGTGATGTTTCTCATAAAATCAAAGATTTTATGCCTTATGTTGGTCATGTTCAAGTAAGTACTAATTACTTGTTACAGTATAAATAATTTCAATGGTCTAATCCATGACTGAATGCAATGTGCTATTCTGATTGACACAAGTGGGAACCTTGCATTTTGTTTGGTAATATCACAGTGAATACCAAAAAAATGCAAAGTTATGGTTTTATTTGAAAGACATTATTTAATTTTTAAACTAAACTACTGTATGGTGGAATTTTTATTCTGATAGTACTCCCTTCTGGTTACTAGCACCCAATCATAGCTTCTGCCTTGTTTTTACATATGTTACATATATCACATAACATTTTTGTAGTTGTGGCAAACACTGTAATAGATTTCAGTGGTTTCAAGGAAAATGTGCATTACAGATAGCTCAAGTTCCTAATCGCAATGAGCCAGATACTCCAGGTGAGATAAATTATGAGTATGTACTTCAGCAATTGGATAACAGTGGATATAATGACTGGGTTGGCCTTGAGTACAAGCCTGCAGGCAATAGCAAAGATGGACTAAAATGGATCAAAAACTTTGGTTATGGACTGTGATTGATGAGAATTATTAATTTGCAAATAAGTGTTAAAATAAAAATAGTTATTATTCATGTAAACAAATAAAAAAATTTAACTAATTAGTTTGTAATACATTATTTTTATTAAAATGATTATACTAAAACATTTGTTGCACCCAAAAATGTTTCTTCACACCATCCAAAGATAATCTTTCTTTACTTGAAGGTCTGAGAAGCTGGAAATAAAAAAGAGAAAGTGATAGATACATATTAAAAAAAATATAAGATTTTATAAGAATATGTTTAGTACTTTAATTAAGTTTAGTTACTTTTCTATCAGTGCCTTGTACAACATCCTAACTATTACATGTAAAAATTGTAATACATGTACTTAATTTTAAAAGAGAATTTTAGTTCCGAAGATTTATTACTTACCCTTGAAATTAAGTCTTTAGCTCCCTCTGGTACATGCTCTGGGTATGTCATGTCCAAGGTAATAATCCTTTGATATGTCTTGTCTTGCCCCTCACTCTCAAAAGGCGGCTTGCCTACAAGGAACTCATACAATAATACTCCAATACACCAATGGTCTACTGTGACATCATAAACTTCTCGCTTAACCATTTCTGGAGGTAAGTAGTCCAGTGTCCCACACATAGTTTTTCGCCTGGAACAATATGCAATGAGTTATTACAAAAAGAGGTAACATCAGATTAAATAGGTTTTGTTTTGTGTGTGTAAATACCTGCAGACTGGTAAGTGATGAAAGGTAAAATTTAATTGACAAAATTAAATCAATTGAACAAAGGGTTTAAAACTAGTGTTTCTAATCAAAAATCAAAAAAGAATTCCTCTCTTTTTCAAAGAGAGAACTTCTTTTAAAAGAGAGAAGAGTAAATAAGGAATATTAAAAATACAAATTCTCAATGTAATTCTTAATTTTAGTAGAAATATGGGTTCTCTTTATGACTGTGGAGCATAGACATATAAAAAAAATATTTACCTTTCTGATGGTGCATGAACTGACCAACCAAAGTCGGCAAGCTTTAGGTCTCCATTGAAATCTACCAGAATATTCTCAGGCTTGATATCGCGATGTATGACATGGTGCTGGTGACAGTATTCAACTGCATCTGCAACCTGCAATTTAAAAACCATTTATATTAGTATATCATCAGCCTATATACATGTCTCACTGCTGGGTACAGGCCTTCCTGGTTCGGAAAAACATGAGGAGCCATAACATTGGCCCAATGCGGGTCGGTGGCTTAAAAGAGATTTCAATCACAACCAGGACCAATAGCTTAACATGACTTCTAAAGGACAGTCGAGCTCAAGATAACAAAATTTGATTGACCCATCCAGAATCAACTATGGCGAAAGTAGCTTTCTTTTCTTAAATGAAACCAGAACGCACAAATCACTACACCATCGAGCTCCTCCTATATAATCAGTATATCATGACACTAAATAATGTCACTTAATTAATGTACAAACTAAAAAATAGACCGCTTTTTGACAAAATGTTTGAGAATTAAAACTTTCAATTCTAGTCTTGACAATTTGCAATACCATTGCTGGCATTTACACATTCATTTTCTTAAAAGATACATTAGATTGATATTTAATAAGCATACATAATTATGATATAAATTATGTAACTGTGAGTTTATGGGCCGACAAGGTGGAAGAATATAGAACAAGTGTGTTTTAAAGCTGCGCTAGGTGTCTTCCCATTGGACTCTTCTTACTGCTTCACATTAGGTGAAGTTGAAATAATTGGCTTGCTATGTGTAATTTTTTTAAAAATAATTATTACCTGATAGATGTATCTAGCTGCTTTAGCTTCTGGAAATCTACCCTTGGGCGCGTTAGTAAGATGTTTATACAATTCACCACCAGCAGCGAACTCAACTACTAAATATATACGCCTTTCATCGTGGAACCAAGTCAGGAGACGGAGTATGTTTGGATGTCTATAACAAAATTAATTTTAGTTATATGGGAACATAAATAATATGGTTACGTACCACAAATTGTCAAGGAAATTAGTTACAGTTAAAACTCACTTTAAATGAGACTGAATTTCTATTTCTCGCATTACTTGTCGTTCGCATTTTGATTTCACAATTTGTGATTTGAATAATGTTTTGATTGCAACAAGAAATCCCGTTTTTTTCTCTCTGGCGACGTGGACATGGCCGAACTTGCCTTGACCTAGTCCTGAACCAAGTTCAAAGTCTCGTGGTGACCATTTATATCTGGAAGAATTGAATTTTGAAAAGAAAATGGTACACTTCAGTATTGTTTCAAAAATACTTTAAATTTATTTTTGGAGTGTCTACTAACGTTGCTCCATAAGCCTCGTGATTTATTATTTTAGATTCAAGCTCTAATACTTCATTTTTCATTGTAGTTGTCATATTTTAAAAACAAAGAAGTGCAATTATTGTGATATTTCCTTCAAATAAGCCAAACAAACGGACAAACCGTTAATTTCAACTTTTCAAATGAATTGACAGCACAGATTGATTGACAGTGACATGACATGACATTGATTACATGTTATTCCTACGGTCCGCAAGGAACATATTGCGCACATAGCGCACTTATCAAACGAACCGAATTGAACGTATTTGTGCCAACGAGAGTATGACATGAAGTCATGCTCCTTTTTTTTTATACAAAGCACGACAAATGACTCAACACCACCTGATGTGAAGCGGTGAGAAGAGTCCCTATGCGAAGACAGCTAGTGCAGTTCAGACACTGCTCTAGCCGCCTCCACCTTGCCGGCCCGAAAAGTGCTTTATCACGCCTCTTTGAAGGAACCCATGTTATAGGAAGGAGGGAACACATGTGCTGGCAAATAATTCCAAGTTCTGGAAGTTCGACAAAGAATAGAGCTACTAAATTTCTTTGTAACGTGATGTTGAGGCGTGGTTGTCAGTACTACAGGGCTCAGAACAATAACTAAAGCAGAGGTACAGTGGCCCTAATTCTGGTAAAGACATGCTAAGTCTAAATTTAAGTTCAGTGCATTTCTTTCTATCAAAAGGAATACGAAAAGGATGGCTGTCATATAATTTGACATTTAGAAACGTGCGTTAAATTTTCAACGTTATTGAACGTGATAAAATGCAGTGTTTAGGAGGCACCTCCGTACATGCCGTCTAAAATTGTCTATGGTTTCTTAGAAATCTATCTAAATTTAAGTGACAGCTCTAAACAGATTCTTGCTATCTTTTTCCTATTACTTATTGCGAGAAAGAGATATACTGTACATATATTTAGAATTAAAATGTGTTCCTACAATTAGGCCCAGTGTGTGGGCAAATGTCAAATTCTGGGTTATGTATGACTAAGAGTTTGTAATATGTCGTATTAGGTCGTATTTTATTTGCTACAAATACTTTCTTTTAATCTTTGATAAAAACGTAAGATTTTATAACGTTTTGTTATGGATATTGACAGGAGTACAGACGATTGAGCGAAAGTGTGGCCCGAATAGATTGCACGCAAACGGTGCTTAAAGTACTATTGGCCCTAATTCTGGTAAACACATGCTAAGATTAAATTTAAGTTCAGTGCATTTCTTTCTATCAAAAGGAATACGAAAAGGATGGCTGTCATATAATTTGACATTTAGAAACGTGCGTTCTTATTGAACGTGATAAAATGCAGTGTTTAGGAGGCACCTCCGTAGATGCCGTCTAAAATTGTCTTTGGTTTCTTAGAAATCTATCTAAATTTAAATGACAGCTCTAAACAGATTCTTGCTATCTTTTTCCTATTACTTATTGCGAGAAAGAGATATACTGTACTTAAATTTAGAATTAAAGTGTGTTCCCAGAATTAGGCCCATTATCTACTTTCATAAAGCGGTCCAAGGTGTTTGCACTATTCGTAACGTTGGTATGTTTGATTGATAATAGTAAGGCCCTTAGGGTTCGTTTTTTTGGTTCATTATTTCTCTCTATAAAAGGAAGACAAAGGAAACTAATGCCCATACTGCCATGACTTCAGTATTTCTTTATTTCTTCATTTATTGCATTGAAATACACATTTCGATGCACGTTTGTAGAATTTGATGACAGTCTCCGGCTACGGCTACTTGATGAGGTTGTAGCGGACCTCCGTGGCCGCTACGATAAACTGTCAAGATTTGAAATCGTATTTTACTGTCCGTTAGACATTGTCATATAAAATTGTATTGTCAATTAATAAATATCGAGTTTACAGTATTTCGTTAATATTTTAATAATATTCTGCTACAAAGTGGTGACCCCGTATTTCTTTTACGAACTATTAAAAATGAACACAGAAAATACTGAAATATAACAAATCGAAAAAATTTCCATCAAATTACCACCGTTTTGGACCGACAAACCCGAGATTTGGTTTTATCAGGTAGAAGCTCAATTTTCCATTAATAATATTAGATCCGAAGACACAAAATTTAATTATCTCCTTTCACAATTAGAACCAAAATTTATCGAAAACATTTGGGACATTATTACCGGTACAGTCAGTTCGAAATATACCGAAGCCAAAAACAAATTACTGAATACTTTTCAAGAAAGTAAAGAAAAGCAACTCAAACGATTACTGACTGGTCTAGAACTTGGCGATTCTAAACCGAGCCAACTTCTTCGTCAAATGCAAAGTCTAGGTAACTCAGATCTTTCTAACAACATACTGAAGACTCTCTGGCTTGAAAAATTACCACCGTCAATTAAAAATATCCTCATCATTAGCGAAGAAAATTTAGACAAATTATCTGTCATGGCTGATAAGATGGCCGAAATGTCTCCTAGTACAGAACTCTGCAGTACTGATGTTAACCCTTCAACCAGCTGCGACAAAATTTCCCTCGACAAATTATTTTTCAAAATAGAAGCTTTAGAGAAAAAGTTTGAATCAATGACTAAGTCCAAACCTTCCAGATCTTTATCACAAAGCTCATATCGCAGCCTAAATCGCAGCCAATCAAGACGTCGATTTAATCCTGATGGCAAGTTTTGCTTCTATCACTTTAAATTTGGCAAGCGTTGTCGAGCTGAAAAATGTAAGCCACCTTGTGCTTGGAAAAATTCGGGAAACTCGAGCTCGCAACAGAATTAGCGGTAGATTCTGCTGCTGATATGCTACAATACCGCAGATCACGACTATTTTTCACGGACAAAGTAACTGGTCTGCGATTTTTAGTGGATAGTGGTGCCGATGTGTCACTTATTCCAGCAACTTCAAAAGATAGAATCGACAACTCCTTTAAATTATTTGCCGCAAATAATACACAAATACCAACTTATGGCATCAAGATACTGACTTTAGATCTTGGACTTCGACGTCAGTTTCAATGGCCATTTGTTATCGCAAAAATTCAAAGAGGCATTCTAGGAGCAGACTTTCTTAAAAATTTCAACTTGCTGATTGATTTACACAACAGAAGACTCGTCGATAACACAACCAAACTTCAAACGATGGGTGAAATCACCGAAATTTTCCAGACTGAGATACTAAGTACCAGTGACAAAACCTCTCAATATTTTATGACCTACTGCAAGAATTTCCTGAACTAACTAAACCCAACCTACTGCCAGGAAAACTGACTCACAATATTAAACATTCCATTGAAACAAAAGGCGAACCCGTGTTTTCAAAACCAAGGCAATTAGATGGCAAGAAGACACAAATCGCAAAGCAAGAATTTGAATTTATGCTTAATAATGGTATTATTCGTCCTTCAAAATCACCATGGTCCAGTCCTCTACATATGGTACCTAAGAAAGATGGTTCATGGAGACCATGCGGAGACTATAGACGTCTCAATGATCGAACCATACCAGATAGATACCCGCTTCCAAGAGTTGACGATTTTCAACACATACTCGTAAACACCACAATATACTCCAAAATAGACCTTTTAAAAGCCTACTATCAGATCCCAATGGCTGAAGAGCATAAACACAAAACGGCAATAACAACACCCTTTGGAATGTACGAATTTAATGTCATGAGCTTTGGCTTACGTAATGCGCCAGCAACGTTCCAAAGATTCATAAACGAAGTGCTTCAAGGCCTAAACTATGCATTTCCTTATTTGGATGACATTTTAGTGGCATCTAGAGACGAAAATTCTCATAGAATGCATCTCAAAGCAATATTTACAAGACTTAATCAATATGGTTTACGAATCAATGTATCGAAATCTATTTTTGGTGTAAAAGAAGTCGAATTTCTTGGACACCTCATTACACCAAATGGTATCAAACCAATGCCACATAAAGTACAAGCAATACTCAACTACCAATTGCCAAAAACATACAGAGACCTTCGCCAGTTTCTTGGTCTATTAAATTTCTATAGAAGACACATCAAAAATGCTGCTGAAACTCAAGCTAAGTTACATGATTATCTTAAAGGAGCTACAAAAAATGACAAGAGAATGGTACCATGGAATGACGAAACAAAATATCTGTTTGAAAAATGCAAACAAGATCTAGCAGATTCAACGTTGTTAACGATACCCAATCCAGATCTGCCTTTAGCATTGTTTACTGACGCCTCTAATGAAGCTATTGGCTCAGTACTACAACAATTTCAAAATAAGAGTTGGACGCCTATTGCTTTTTACTCGAAAAAATTAAATGATGCTCAGAGAATTTACAGCACATATGATCGAGAATTATTAAGTATTTACGAAGCTATCAAGTATTTCAAACACTATGTCGAAGGTAGAGAATTTATAATATATACTGATCATAAGCCTCTCGTATATGCATTCAAGCAAAAAGACAGTAAAGCATCCCCACGGCAGTTACGCCACCTACAATTTATTTCCGAATTTTCGACCAACTTACAACATATTTCTGGCAAAGAAAACATCGTAGCAGATACATTGTCCAGAATAGATGCAATAGAAATAATCGATTACAGTAAAATAGCTGAACAACAAAAGAATGACCTAGAGCTCCAACAACTATTGACCAACAACTCCCTAAAATTCAAAAAGTACACTCTACCAACAAAAGAAACGTTATGGTGTGATGTTTCTACCGACATCATAAGACCGTACATACCACAACAATTTAGAAACACAATTTTTCATAAAATTCATGATCTTAATCATTGTGGCGTAAAATCTTCTATCAAGCAAATGACTTCTAGATTTATTTGGAAAGGCATAAGAAATGATACAAAAATATGGGCAAGAACATGTATGGAATGCCAGAAAAACAAAGTCATAAGACATACCAAGTCTGAACTTCAAAATTTTCAAACACCAGATGAGAGATTTGATATCATACACATAGACCTAATAGGCCCACTGCCTCCGTCTAATGGAAAACAATATTGCCTAACCTGTATTGACAGATACACGAATTGGATAGAAGTAATTCCCATAGCAAACATACACGCAGAGACAGTTGGAAAAGCGTTCTATAACAACTGCGTTACTAGATTTGGCGTACCCAAAACTGTAATTACAGACAGAGGAACACAGTTTAAATCTACATTATTTGCGAATTTTGCTAAAATGTGTGGCACAAAATTGCAGCACACAACGTCATATCATCCTCAATGCAATGGAAAGATTGAACGACTTCATAGAACTCTTAAAGCTGCAATTAAATCTTATGACACTCGTCGATGGTCAGACGTAATACCAACCGTATTACTGGGAATACGTGCTGCCATTAGAGATGATGAAAAATATTCTATATCACAAATGGTGTATGGCAAAACTATAAGATTACCTGGAGAATTTTTTGATAAACCAAATTTTGATATTAATTTAGATGATTTTACAAGAAATTTAATAAGACAATTTGAAAATATTAAGCCAGTAAAAGTTAAATTCCAAACACCCAAAAAAATATTTGTACATAGAGATTTACAAAAATGCACGCATGTTTTTATAAGAGTTGATAGAGTTAAGAAGCCATTAGAAGCGCCATATGATGGTCCATATGAAGTCGTAGAAAGACACGAAAAGTATTTTACCTTGAATGTTAAGTCTAAGCAAGAGAATGTTTCCATTGATAGACTAAAGCCTGCCTATCTTCTGTAAACGAAGAAATTAGGAAGGGGAGTAATGTAGCGGACCTCCGTGGCCGCTACGATAAACTGTCAAGATTTGAAATCGTATTTTACTGTCCGTTAGACATTGTCATATAAAATTGTATTGTCAATTAATAAATATCGAGTTTACAGTATTTCGTTAATATTTTAATAATATTCTGCTACAAGGTGGATAATCACAAAAAAATGGTCATCACTTTTATTCTTATAATCTTTAAGCTGTACGTCACACTTGATGTTTTATACAACTACATCACTTATTAACCGACTTCAAGAAAAGGAGGAGGTTATCAATTCGTCTGTATTTTTTTTTATGTTTGTTACCTCAGAACTTTTGACTAGGTGAACTGATATTGATGATTCTTTTTTTGTTCGAATCGGAATAGTTCCCATTTGGTCCCTTAAAAATTTTTTGAAAATCCATTGCGTAGTTTGGTTTTTAAATCAGAAAAACTTAAAATATTACGTCGTCTACATATGCGAAATTGCAGATTTTTGCTTCCCTATGAATTTTTTTAGTGAAATGATACGATAGTAGAAATCAATTTAAGCTCACGGTCACCCATCTAGCTTTAACCTTCAAAAGTTATCACTAAAAATTGTGAAAAAAAATATTTAAACATAAATTAAAACCGACTCCAAAAAACTGAAAAGGATAAAATAATTAAATTTTAGTAGGTACTCATCCCCTAGTAATTATTTTATCATTTTCAGTTTTTTGGAGTCCGTTTTAATTTTTGTTTAAATATTTTATAACACAAAGTTCGCTAATTATTTTATCCTTTTCAGTTTTTTGGAGTCGGTTTTAATTTTTGTTTAAATATTTTATAGCACAAAGTTCGCTCCAACACAATTTTCAATTATTGTAATAAAAAATTTGACTGACACCACAAAATCCCGCCAACCACCCCTTATGGTTCGTTTTTTTGGTTCATTTTCCCTGTAATGGGAAGGCAAAGGAGACTAATGCCAATACAGCCAAGTCTCCAAAATTTTCTTTATTTCTTCATTTATCGCATTGGCCCTAATTCTGGAGAACACTTGCTAAGTCTAAAGGAGATGTTCGATATTGGTACTCGAAAGCCCCCCACGATAAATTATATATTATGCGAAAGCTTATGCTCCGAGGATCTTGAATATACCATTTTTTCATTTTGATACCCCGGCATTTTTGAGTAATTTTGAAAAGTGTATGCAAGAATTCTAAGCTTCTTATCAAAGTTTCTCTGACAAAATATAGTAAAAAATAAATTAAAATCATTATTATTAGTCAGAAACAAGTGCAGAAACCAATTTTCCATGTTCTTCTAGCATTTACAATAAAATATAATTGCAAAATAGTCGTAGGCTGAACCAAATCAACCCCATGCCTAGTTATTAAAAAATATTTGACAAGACAATACGACATTGACGTTTTTTATACTATGTCTGTGACGTGTCACATTTTTAAAAATAGAATTTTACATCTCTGGATAACAGTTTTTTGACCAGAATAAAATGATATTTTTTATTTATATGCAGGCATAAAAAATTATAGTTTTTGTCTCATAATATTCTTAAAAATATACTCTTTCTTCTCATATAACTTTTGTCTTGGGGGGTAGCTAAGTACCAGCCCCCATACATTTTCAGAACATGTCCTTTAAGTTCAATGCATTTATTTCTCTCAAAATGAATACGGAAAGGATGGCTGTCATATAATTTGACATTTAGAATCGTGCGTTCAATTTTCCACCTTATTTAACGTGATAAAATGCAGTGTTTAGGAGGCACATCCATACATGCCGTCTAAAATTTTAGACGGCATTTTTAGACAATTGTCTATGGTTTCTTTAAAATCTATCTTAATTGAATTGACAGCTCTAAACAAATTCTTGTTATCTTTTGCCTATTACATATTGCGAGAAAGAGATATTTTATACTGTACTTAAAGGAATTAGAGTGTGTCTTCAGAATCAGGCCCATTGAAATGCTGGTGTTACACATATCAATGCACCTTGGGAGAATTTGACACGAAATATATGATGACAGTCTCTATACGATGCTATTGGATAAGGTGGATAAACACAAAAAAAGTTGTCATCGTCTTTTACACCATAATTACTTTTATTCTAATAATCTTTTAGTTGCACGTCAACACAAACACTTGGTATAAAAAGCTACACCAATTTTATAACAGACAGTTCGCTCTGACACATTTTTTTTATTATTTTATTAAAAATCTTGACTGCAGTTTTTTTTTTTTTTTTTTTTTTTTTTGGCTTGTACGGTTTGTACATTAGCCACTACTAGAGTAAAAGGTAGGGAAACGGTATAAAAAAATAACCGGGAATTTCGGAATTATAAAAGGATCAGGAAAGTTTTGACCATTGTAAACTTACGAATAAAGGCGAATAAATACAATACAAAATAAAATAATGATACAATACAAAAACAAATAAAATAAATACAAGATAACAATCATACTAATTACATAACATTAATTTATAACTTTATATTATTATGACATAAATATTCAGATATAACACAATACACATTTTTATTATTTGTATGTAAAAGGGAAATAACAGAAGAAGGGAAAGGAATCTTTAAGGAAATAAGTGATTCTATAAAAGAGGAGCGATCATGGGATGGACAGGAAAACAGTATGTGGTTCAAGTCACCAACACCAGTACCGCATTCACAGATATCACTATTTATGATACGCAAACGCGCAAGGTGTGATGGAGAACATGTGTGACCTATACGCATTCGAATAAGCATAGAAGTAGCAATTTTACCAAGCTTCATGACAGAAAACCAAGGTTTTATTGGGATTCGCGGTTGAATTAATTTATATAGTTGGCCTTTAGTTTCAGTACTCCTATTCCAATCATTTTCCCAGTCATTCATTAATTGTTCCTTAGGTATTGATAATAAATCCTGACAAACATTCTTATATGGAAATAAATCACCACAACTCACGGCATCTTTTGCAAGCTTGTCAGCTTTAACATTACCGTGAATATTTTGATGCCCAGGCACCCAAGCAAAGTGAACAGAGTACCCTTTATTGAAGCACTGCCATAGCAACTTTTTACAATCAATTATTACCGGATTGTTAGTACAATTTTTAAAAGGATATTTTTCAAGGGCTTGTAACGTACTTTTAGAGTCTGTAAAAACGACTGCTTTATCAAGTTTCATTAGTATAATATACTCTAAAGATTTAAAAAGGCCGTAACATTCTCCAGTGAAAACAGACGACTCGGGGGGTAACTTAATTTTTTGTACAATATTTAGTTGCTCATGATAGACACCAATACCTACATTACCGATTGAAGAGGTTTTAGAAGAGTCACTGTAAATGTAGTGCCAACCGGGCCAGTTACTATTCAGAATAAATTTAAAGTTATAATTAGCAAATGGGTCATTTTTAATAATATTTAAACTGTAATGAATTGTGGGAAAATGAATCAGCGACTCATAATTAACTGAAAAAATGGGAAGATATTGAGATCTGTGAGTTGGAGCTTGAAGTGATATAAATTTTCGGAAACTTACAACTAAACACGGCGTTGATTTATTACTCCAATATGAAGATGATTGAATGATATCCGAAAGAGATTTTAGCTTATAAAAAAGAGGATGATTTTCCCACTGAAAAGCACGGAAAAGAAATTTGTCACATAAAAATTGGCGCCGAAGTTTTAAAGGAGGTTCTAAACATTCACACTGAAGAACATTGATAGGGCTAGATCTCATAGCTCCAGTAACAATTCGAAGGGCCTTGGATTGGATTAAATCAAGTTTATGAAGACCTAAGGCACTACAAGGTTCAAGACAGATAGATCCATAATCCAATATGCTTCTTATCAATGCATTATAAAGGAGTTTTTGAGAAAATGGATGGGCTCCCCACCATACACCAGATAAACATCTTAAGATATTAAGGTTACGTTCGCATTTTGCGATAACCGAATAACAATGAGGTAAACCCGAAAATTTCCTGTCTAATATCATTCCTAAAAATTTAGCTTCATTGCACTCAGGGATAATATGATTATCATAGTAAACAGCAACCGGAGGAGGAAAACGCAAACGAGAAAATAATACCGTTGAGCTTTTTGATACAGAAAGACTAAGCCCATTTTTATCTAACCAAACTTTTAGAAAATTATGTGAAAAGGATAATGAAGAGCTTATGTTTTCAATAGAAACACCAGTAGTATATAAAACTAAATCGTCTGCATATTGTAAAATATTCACATCACCTTTTAATGAATTTTCTAAATCAGACGTATAAATATTATAGAGAAGTGGACTTAGCACTGAGCCTTGTGGAAGCCCTCTCCAAACCAGTCTTGATTTTACTTGAGAATCTTCCAAGGTAACGTTTATCATTCTCTCAGAAAGCATATTAATGATAAAATTGGTTAATACTATAGGAACGTGCAATTTATCTAATTTTAATTTAAGTATATTAATATCTACATTGTCATACGCAGCTGAAATATCCAAGAAAGCAGCCAAAAGAGAAGCATTACTGGAAAAAGCTAATCTAACGTCAGTAGTAAAAATGGCTAAACTATCCATGGTACTTTTAGATTTTCTAAAACCATATTGACTGGGAGATAAAATATTATTACTTTCCACAAACCACTCTAATCTATTTTTTATTAAGTGTTCTGCTAATTTTGCAGTGACTGAGCTAAGTGCTATGGGTCTATAAGATGAAGGATCGGAAGGAGACTTATTAGGCTTTAATATTGGAATTACCTCTTGATATTTCCAATATTGAGGTATATTACCTGTCCTCATAATAGAATTAATGATATCAAGAAAGTATAATATACAACTATCACTCAAGTGAGAAAAAAAAGAATAGGGAATGCCATCTTCTCCCGGAGCAGAATCTTTGACGTAGGATAGAATTCCTTTCAGTTCTTGTAAAGTAAAAGGAGCATTAAGTGCATTTTGACTTTCGTCAACTGAATAACAACATAATTTTATTTCCTGAGGGACATACAAAGGAGCTAATTTATCCAAAAATTGATCGGCAATGTGATTAGGAAGATAATTCGGAGTAGACTCTTTAAAAGCTGATCTAAATCTTCGTATGTTATTCCAAACAATAGAAGAATTCACGTTCGGCGATATGGACTCACAAAACTTCTTCCAACTATCCCATTTTTTTTGCTTAAATAATTTACGAGTTTTATTAATAATTTCGGAAAGGGAGTCAAAATTTTCGGTTGTGGAATTTTTATTATATTTCTTCTCTGCCAGTTTTCTTTCTTTAACTGCAGAGGAGCATTCCTTATCCCACCACGGAGGCGAAGGAATTTTATTTCTTTTGCCATTTTTAATAGGGAATACTTTGTTTGCAATTTCCAACAAAAGTGAAGAGAATGCTGCAGCACATACAGTTTCATTATTTTGATCAACTACAGGGAGTGAATTCATACCATCGTGTACCAAATCTTTATATAAATTCCAATTTGCATCATCTAATTTATATTTTAATCGCGGAGGACGGGCGCAATTCGATTTACTAATAAGATATGGAAAAGATATAACAACTGGAAAATGGTCGCTGCCAAACGATGACGATAAAGTGTACCACGTTAATATAGAAGCGAGATTAGGGGAGCTTATGGTTAGGTCAGGAACACTAACGCCTTCATTAGGCCTAGTGCGTCTAGTAGCCTCTCCCGAATTAAGGATGCAAAAATTATGATTATTTATTAAATCTAACACTCTGGAGCCATAATAGTTCGAGCAGGAACTGCCCCAGGACACATGCTGTGCATTAAAATCGCCCATTATTAATATTGGTGTAGGGAGTAAGGAAAAAATGCGTCCTAGCTCATCAAAAATGACAGATGATGGATGCGGAATATAAACAGAAACAAAACAAATATTACATACAAAAGCTGCAATTATTGAAAAATCTGGGCTATGATTTGGAATGGCAACATGAGAAAATGGAAGACCATTTTTAATAAACAGGGCGACACCGCCGTAATTGTCAGATCTATCTTCTCTAATAGAAGAAAAACCTGAAATTTTAAAATTTATATTTGGCCGAAGCCAAGTTTCTTGTAAAGAAATTACGAAAGGGTTGAATTTATTTATTATATACAACAAATCAGATTTCTTACTGTGGATGCTTCGGCAATTCCATTGAACCACTATGGAGTGTGGGGCCATTATTGTTTTTAATGATATTAGTAACTACAGTATTAGAGGCAACGTTGGACGGTGAATTATCTACAGTTAACATATCAGATTGGGAAAATGTATTAATTAAAGCTATAATAAGGTCTCTTGTTGACAAATTGTCATAACTACTATTATTTATAGCTGTACCTACTGAAGGGAGAGGAATGTCATAATCCTTAGTAAGAGCTGAATGAGCAAATTTGTCAAATCCCTTATTACTGTTAAGACTATTATAATTATTATTCTTCTTTAGAAACACTGTTTTTTTATAAGAACTCTTACCTTTATTGTCAGCTAAAGGTTTTCTACTACTTAAAAGTTCAAAATTTTCAGGAAGTACAGACACTGAAGGAGACATCAAAACATCAGCGTATGACTTTGCTACTGGAGGATGAATTTTCAGTGCCTCTGAATAAGAAATGCAACTTTTAGCCATTGATTCTTTGATAGCCCGTTGTCTGGAAAACTCGGGGCATTTGCGACTTGTAGCTATATGTGAACCAGAACATAGACAACATAAAATAGCATCATTCTCAACAGAGCAACTATCACCAGAGTGGTCACCCCCACATTTGAAACAACGAGGTGTAGACCTACACTGACTTTTAATATGACCGTATCGGCAGCAGTGGAAACATTGTATTGTCGGATAGATGTATAAGTCAACAGGGAGAGAATTATAACATAAAAAGACCCTCTTTGGCAACACTTGCCCATTGCCCATCAAAAGTTAGCACTACAGTCTCTATTGAAATAAACTCAGATTTACCATTAACAACATTCTTTTTTTTTAAACGCCTGACTCTAAGGATTTTTCCACATCCAATAGGAACTGTAATGTTTTCTAATATTTCCTCCTCAGTCCACTCAATGGGAACTCCTCTGACAACCCCCATGCGAGTAACATTAAACACTGGAATAAATGCCTTATAATTATTTTTAATAAGAGCCCTATTATCTAAAAACGAATTTGCATCTACAAAGCTAGAGAATGAGAGTGCTACTTTATTACGCCCTATTTTTTTTAAACTGCCATTGACTATATTTTGAATATTGTTCTTCTTTAAGAAATGCCCAAAGGACACTGGGTGCAATGAAGCGTTTTTGTCTTGGTTTTGGTCTTTTATTACATGAATAACAAATGGTGATGTGTCTGAAGCTTCGTAGAGAATTCTTCCTATGGGTGAACGTACATTGGTCAGATCTTGATTATTTACCTGTGAATGTGGTAGTGGTGATGAAAAATTTGGAATTGGTTTATCATTTCCAAGTTTTTCTTTAATATTTTTTTCATTTGTCCTATCACATTGGCAATTTTCAGTATCGTGTATATCAGTAGAAGAAACCTTATGATGATTCCTCCTCTTTTTTTTATTGCAATGTTTGCATAACTTATTTACTGCAGAACGTTTGCGTTTAGTCACTTTCTGATACCCTGACCCATCTGTGTCGGGTACAGAGCCTTCTGTATCCATTTCAGAAACATTAAAGGCAATTGTCACTTCATTAGACACCTGGAGGGCTGACCCTCCAGGGTCTTCGGGGTCGCCCATGTAAAACCTTTATAAGTATAAAATATTGACTTACCAATTAGTTAAAAACTAATAAGTAACACGAAATAAATAAATATAACTAAAAATTAACCTTACTGATCCACTATTTACCCAAATTTATATAAAAGCAAAAAAAAGTGAACCGCACAATTCGACGTTTCCTGCGCTTTTTTTCATTCTTGACTGCAGTTACAAAATCCCGCCAAACACACTCTTTTTTTTTGGTTCATTCTCCCTATAATGGGAAGGCAAAGGGAACTAATGCCTATACAGGCATTTCTTAAGTATTTTTTTATTTCTTTATATATCGCATTGAAATGCTGGAGTTACACATTTCAATGTATCTTTGAAGAATTTGACGCTTAATATATGATGAGTCTCCATATGATGCTATTTGATGAGGTGGATAGGCACGAAAAAGTTATCATTGACTTTCACAACATATTTACTTTTATTCTATTATTATTTTAGTTATACGTCAACACAAACACTTGGTTCATAAAACTACAGTGATTTTATAATACAAAGTTTGCTCAGACACCATTTTTAATAATTGTAATAAAATCTTGACTGACACCACAAAATCCCTCCAAACCTCCTTTTTTGAGTTTTTCGTTTTAAAGAAACGGCAAAGAATCTTAAATTATACCTCAACAAAAACACTAAATTCATAAAATCAAAACCATTTCACCACACAATATTTTCTCAGAAAGAATTTTACAATTATTGTAAGAAAAATCTTAACCTTTCCATTGGCGTCAAAAGCTCTTTGTTTTTTTTTGGTAAAATTCTTCCTATGAAAGAGAAGGCAAAGGGTAAAGCTCATACAGCCATGTTTTGATGTATTTTTTATTTCAGCATTAATTGCAATACAGAAGTTTAATACATTTTTATGCAGTTTCGGAGAACTTAGCGTCAAAAATATGATGAGAGTCTTCATAATCCTACTTTCACGAGGTGGATAGATAGATGGATAAAAATTTATTTTCATTTCTTCATTACAATCATCATCATCATTTTACCAGATAGACGTCCACTGCTGGACATAGGCCTCCCCTAAGGATTTTCACGATTATCGGTCCTCACACATCATAATAAAGTCTACTAATTTCAATTCTATGATTCTCCATTATGATGCTGATATCTGCAGATAATAACTTGGTTCCAATTTCGAGATGGTCGTGATTCGCACATCCTTTCTACCCTGAAGTCCTAAAAATCCGTTGTCCTTTTTATATGCGGTCCCGTTTTTACCTATTATGTGTCACTGCCTCAAAGGGTTCTTGTGACCTATGTTCACTAAGATGATCGAGTTCCCAAATATTTATTTATTTGTTCCCTAAAAAAAATTTCATACATCAAACAATCGGCCTGGAAAGTAGCAGTTTGTCGACAAAGTTCTCGTCCTCAATTTAGTTAAATACCTATCACATTTTTTTTCAACATTTAAATAGAACAAATATCATATTTATAAGACTAAATTTTGCACAATACAGTTTTATATTTATACTACTATCTATTTATATAATATTCTGTGCTACTACTGAGTTTTGAAGTGATAGGAATACAACTCTTGTTTTTTCCTACGATTTCGTTTTGTTCTGCATAACTGTAGAATATACCTCCAATGGGCTAAGTGAACCCGCTACATTCCCAAATCCGGTTGACTGCTCTGACTATAGCGACCACTGCGATAACGAGATGATTTTAAGAGAGGTAGGGCATAGCGTTAATTCGCTCGAACTGGAGCAGCCCGATTGGTGAAATACCTCCACCTTACAGAAGTTCGCAGCCAAATGACTCTGCATTTGTAGTGTCGTGTTCCTGCGGTGAGTAAGGTTGCCAGAGCTCCTCAAGGAGTCCCTGTATTGGCAGCGGGTGGACCAGTGGTGCTTTAATCACTGACATTTGCTCTTGTGGGTGCATCCTGCTGGCGGGGTGGTCAGGGAGACTCAGTGAAACGGCTGTCCGCTGGCCACCCGCAGGCTGAACGGGTTCCCGAAGCCAGGGATTACCTAATCTCCGCCCTGGGAGGCTGAACCGCCAGTCTGTGAAAAATCCCTGGGGTAGTTACCGTGCCGGAGAGGGAGACCGGAGTGGACCCGGCTTCTGCCACAGGGAGGGGCTGGGGGCCCTTCCGCCCGCCGCGCCAGCAGGCTGCAATCCCAGCGCAGTACTTTGGCGGGATATGACCACATTTTTGTCTATGATACTTTCGATACAGAGGCTCCTTCTAAAAAGCCTTTTCATTCTTAAAATATGGCCAAAAAAACTAAAAAGAGCAACGTTTTTTCAGCGGCTTCCCTATCCCAATTGAAAGTGGATTTTTGCAACATCAGGGGACTTCATTCATAGTAATATCAACGCAGTCCACTAGCACCTTGAGACTGCGCAGCCGACCCTACTTTTCCTAACGGAGACCCAAATATCCTGCCCGGCCGACTCATCGTACTTCGGGCACAATTTAGTGCGACGTGCCGGGGTCTGCATGTACGTCCGGGAGGATGTTTACTGTCGCCGTCTTCATGGCCTAGAAGACAGGGACCTGTCGATTTCGTGGGTTCGCATTACGGCGGCCACACCCGTATCTACGCGAGCCTTTACAGGTTCCATAGCGGTGACTCAGACACGACTCGACTCTTTGAGCACCTGCAATCGACGGCCGACAAAGTTTTCGAGCAGTACCCTACCGCGGAGTTAGTGATATTAGGAGACTTCAATGCCCACCATGTCGAGTGGCTTAGTTCTCGGTCCACTGACTTCGCGGGAAGGTCTGCTCACGAATTCGCCCTGGCGTATGGATTCTCGCAACTGGTTAATTCTCCAACGAGAATACCAAAAATTGGAACCAAAGTGGTCGCGTACGCTTAGGTTGTGGAATGAGCTCCCTGCAGAGGTTTTCTCGAATGAGTGCAGCATGGGGTTCTTCAAAAAAGGCGTGAAAAGGTTTTTACAGGGTCGGCAACGCGCAAGTGATACCCCTGTTGTTGCAAGCGTCCATAGGTTACTGTAACCGCTTACCATCAGGTGGGCCGTATGCTTGATTGCCACTTTAGTGGTATAAAAAAAAACGAGTATCTTGGGAATCCCAAGGTACTCGATATCTCATTATAGTAGCTTATTGAATTTCCTTTGTAAAGACCTCTTTACAAAGGAAATTCATTAAGCTACTTGAATAAGCTAGGTACTTTGAACAGCAATGTGATGTACCCACATCACATTGCTATTCAAAATTATCTGGAATAAAAGCCCAAAAAAGACCGTGTCCTTTAAAATCGCAAAAATCATCAATTATTTCATACAAATTGTAATAACTATCTACACGGCCTGTTTATATGGAACAGCTGTTTTTTTTCGCGATTTCAAATTTATTTTTTAGCAAGTTGTGCTTAGGGTGTCCAGCACTGCCACCTGCCTTCGTTTCCGAGAGCGTCCCCCTAAGCCCTAACACCCTGTATAGGCGGATACTTTAGCGACACATAATGCACGTCGCATTAATATCATCTATAAAAAATGCAACCGTCTCCCATAACAACCAATGCAGGTTTCACAATTATGTGCGACATATTATTATTATGACAATAATGAAGCAATGTGTGAGGTGTCATAAATTGTTAAAAAATTCGCAGATACGTTTCTCCTAAGTTATTTATTACAGAAGAATTCTTCTTGGTGCTACCATACCTTGGTGCTACTATGGTTGAGCGGAGCGATGGCTGGCGCATGCGTCATACTTGTGAACAGGTGCCACTAGTGGAAATGGTCATCTCTAAGCTTCCTTGATTTTGTAATAATTCACCTACATATTCATCAATAGTATAATTTTTGAGGGATTTTTGAGGTATATGGCATTATAGGATATTATATATAAAACAATACAATTATTATTGTAATGACGTGCTCAGACAAGTGTTA
This sequence comes from Nymphula nitidulata, assembly GCA_947347705.1. Taxonomy (NCBI): domain Eukaryota; kingdom Metazoa; phylum Arthropoda; class Insecta; order Lepidoptera; family Crambidae; genus Nymphula; species Nymphula nitidulata. The sequence goes on along the minus strand of OX374637.1, from coordinate 9,268,961 downwards.
AAAATTAATGAAAGATGTTTAGCTTTATTAGGTCTTTGTATATTAATTGTTGACCTTTGTGTATTGTAATACCTATATTGTGATGGTGCATTGTCGGACAGCCTTTAAATACAGTAAATATTCTTATGATTAGGTACTTATTGGTACTTTAATATACCTTTTTTATACTCTGTGCGACACTGCGCTGCTAAATACTATTACTGTGTAATTAAACATTGTAACTTAATGATTGAAAAGAGTGACTACACGAGTTTGTTGCCGGAATCTTCTCGGTAGTTCAACTTTTGGAACCGGTGTAAATTCAGACAGACTGACAGACAGACTGACTGACAGACAGAACGACTGACGGACAGACAGACAGACTGACTGACGGACAGACGGACCGACGGACCGACAGACAGACCGATAGACAGACTGACATAACATTCTTAGCTTACGTAGATCCAGATAAGACAGAGAGACAAACATTATGAAATTGTTAGTGAGTTAATATTATTTTTATGTGATAGACTTAAGGGTTTTTTTGTTGACGATTCGAAAGTGCTTCTTGGGGGCCTAATTGAATAAAGATATTTTCATTTCATTACCCTTTCTAGCCATTCATCAGCAAAACTTTTACTTAGTCTTACATTTTACATGGTTACCAATGTACTAATACGGGCCACATCGGAAACAAAACCTTACTTTAACCTTCATTTTGTCCTGGAGTAATAAATTTTGCCGAAGCCGTAATCTTGCTGCGCGATGTTAACGGAGTAATTTAGGCCTTTGAATTTAGGGTCCTTGAACGCGTAATCCCAAGCCCGGCGGACTGGGATTACGCGCTCTAAGGTTGAGGTCACATAACATTTATATATAATTTACTAGCTGGTAGACCCGTATGTAGGGTCGCCTGGGTAGGTACCACCGCCTTTCTTATTTCAGCCGTGAAACAGTTCGCTGTGTTTCGGATTGAAGGGATAGGTAGCCAGTGTAATTACTGGGCATGGAAGGCATTTCATCTTAGGCCTCAGGATGACAACGCACCTGCAATACCAAGTGATTTTTTCCTTGTTATTGCAGGTGTCTATAGGCGAATTTAACCGCTTACCACCAGGTGGGCCGTTAACTTGTTTGTCATCTATTTGTACAAAAAAAAAGATAATATCTATTGGCAAATTTATTGAAGTTCACCGAGAAGAGTGACAACTTAACTAGCCACAAGAATAGGGTAGTTGACAACTTTTTTTTATTGCATAAATAATAAGTTTATAACTCATAAAGAAATATTGCTAAAGAAATAGTATGTCTAAGATCAATAGTTTCACAGATATAGTGGTATGTTTGATGTGTTGCGGCGCATCGTCCAAAAACGCTCCATAGAAAATCTACGGAACAGGTGACGTCACATGTTCCCATATTACTAAGAAATGTATGGGTATTCTGACAAAATTGATAATAACTATGTATTTAATATGTTTTTATTCATTGTTGTCATAATAATAGTTGTTTTAATAGGTGCCAGCAATCTAATATCATAAACATTTTTGATAAATTTTGAAAAAAATAATATGATCATTTTTTTAATTTTCAAAACAGTACAACTTCAACAATATTCTATATCTTTTTAGTTTGAATTGTTTTTATGGGTAATAGTATCGTATATTTTCCGAATTCGTGAAAAATAGCGCCATTTTCAAACTTAGGCAACATCCCAATTGTGTTTTCCAATGTAATGTGCATGACAATACTGATCAAGTAATCAATAAAACATATAAAATATCGAATATTTTGTGAACAATAAAATTTTACTGTCGATAGTGAAAAGCTTTGTCATTTTCGACCTTTGATTTGTGATCAATTCTTTAAAATTTACTTAAAATTAAATTTTTAAAGAAATGTTCATTATTAGTGGCCACAGCGCATAACTTAAGTTAGAGCTTTTAGAATAAACAATGCTTAAGGTATATAAATGTTTTAATAAAATTTTTAAGTGCTCGTTTTTTGCAACATCGTTAATAATTAATTATTAAATTATGAAGTAGGTATAAGAAAATAATAATTTCTAATAATTCAATAGAGAATGAGCTTTTGTTTCAAGATCTCATGTCTTATCTCTATTTTTTTCATCATAATTGTCTACAATGTTTTGATGCTAAAAAAGAGTTAATAATTACAAAATTAAAAATTTTAAGTCTGTGCCCCGGCGTCATTAATCATCTATCTAACACCATCTCATTAAGGCTATTCATATGAGCCCAAACACGCTATATCTCCTGTAAGTTTCTGAAGAATTAAGCATTTCACAGACTTTTTGATGATTATAGGATCAGCTCAAAATTAGTATGTCATGGGAATGTCACCGAAGTGACAGTAGGTACACCAAATTTCAAATCAATTGGATCTGTAAAAGTTAGTAAAATCCTATTATCAAGTAGAAAATGAGCTGATAGTCATCAAACGCCTGAACTGATCTTCATAGATTATAGCTAAGAACCATCGTAGTCACATCACCTTTCAAACAAAAAAAAAACGGAATTTAAAATCGGTCCATTCGTTTAGGCGCTACGATGCCATGCAGACAGACACACATATACACAGATACAACGATACACAGACAGACACGTCAAACTTATAACATCCCTCTTTTTTTGTCGGGGGTTAGAAAATGTTTGTTGCGGATAGCTGAGTTGAGAATCTTGCGAGTTGCGCATCTGGTGAATTGAGAATCCTGTTATCTACCTGTTTCGGGGGTCTAAGAAGAAGTATAAGGTCCGCCTGATGAAAGGCGGTTGCTATATAGCGCTAGTAACACCAGAGGTACGGTCAGCAATGAAGTCCATTAATATTTATGTACCATGTCACACTCACTAAGTCATTCACGGTGCTTAACGTTACAAATTGTCAAGTGTATGATGATTTCTAATTATGAAAATGTTAGTAGCTACTGTAAATCGACTTCTGTTGCTGACTGTACTAATTAATGTTGCCTTTCCTGTGTGTAAAATAATAAAGAAACGTCACGTTGACATTGCAGCAAAGGAGACAAGTCCCGTAACCAACATGACACTTACTGACGTTCCAAACGGTAGGAACGCAACAATACGAGGTCGAGGTAAGTTAGAGGCACGATTAGATAAGAGGTGCTAACCCCAGGCGTGCTAGTCGCTCTTTAAAACTCTCAAGCCATAGACTCCAGACGCAATTGGTTTTAACTGTCATAAGACACCCGGGGGTCTTAGGCGGCTTGACAAATTAGTTTAAGTGAAATAATTAACTACTTCTGTGGTCTAGTGGTTGAGAACACCTACTTCAGATCTAAAGGTCCGGGGTTCAATTCCCGTGAGTGCAGAAATGTTCCGCTCTGTTTGGTTGGTGGTAGGTCTTCTCTAGTCCGCCTGGCTAGCTACCACCGTCTTACCTACGTCTGCCGCATATACATAACAGCATTGTGTTCCGGCAGTTAGAGGTAAGATACTTAGCCAGTTCCTCTGTGATTGATGAATCCGGTTGTAGCTCGTTTCCATCTTCGGCCTTATCATCGCATACCATCAGGTAGCACGAGGGTCAAGAGCCACCCTATTAAGAAAAAAAATACCACCATACTTTACCTCTCGTAAGGTTAGTGTAAAGTGGTCAGTAGAGTTCCCTGTCTACTAATCAAATTCAATTTCAAATCCCGCTAGGGGCAGATGTTTGTATAGCGTGTACGCGAGTATTTAGAAAATTTTCCATACCTACTAGGAACAATTCAAGTCCCCTAGACATGATTTTTCCTAGTTCGGATTCTAAATACGTGGTCAGAACCCGCGATCTTTAAAAATCCTGGTGACAGCTTTAGCTCTGCTGTATGAATATTTTTCCACCAGTTAAAGATGTTTATTTAATATATTTTTAATATTTAACAATATTAGAAAGGTTAGCTACATTTCTCAGTTATCGAGTACCAATTACACAAGCTTTTGCGCTAGATAATAAGTAGGTAGGTGTGAGTTATAGAATATTATTATAATTATAAAGTTAACCCAAGGAGGATGAATAGTGCAACCAGGACATCAGACTATATGTGATCCTAATAAGAATTAATTTGTAGCTAAGTCCAATGTGACTACAGTGAGCTCTTTTGAAACTGCTTCCATAGATATTCCAAAGAACAAATTCCATATGAAATTAAACCTGATCAAGGACATAATTAAAGTTCCCCCACGGAACGTTATCTCGGAAAGTACGTGCTTGTAGCGAATCGAGACAAGAGGTTAGTGCATCGTTGTTATGAAAACATCCGCTTTTCTCCGGGGCTTGCGGGCGCGGGCGCGGGCGGCCCTAACCAACCCCAACGTTGCAAGTTGTGGGGACGACCCCTTGCCTCAACTATGGCGCTATCTCATTTCGTTGCTCACGGACAGTAGCGGCGTGGGGCTGCAGTGTATAATAATATTCAAACTTAGAGCAGTAACTACTATAAAAAAATGTAAAGGAACTATGAATAGAAAAGGTAGTTGTTAGCAAAAGGAAAGTAATTAAATCATGTCGGGAAGTGAGACTCTTGGTGGCAATAAATATATGCTGTTTTTTGTAAAAAAGCTATTGAGTTTCCAAACAAATAGAAAGAAAGAAAATAATTCGCTTCCGTATTAGTGTTAGAGTAGAGCTTGTAATTACCAAATGTGGTGGCATTTTTGAGGGCCCTATTATAATTTTACACAAAGTGTAGGGTTTCATGTGGTCTTAATGAAGACCATCGATGGAGAGGCTCATGGTTTTTTGAGAAAATATTTAAAAGATAAGTTTTTGAAGTATGTGGTTTTTGTTATGTGATTTTTCGAAGTAAAAAACCTCCTAAAATAAGAATATAAATCGATAACATAATTAATTAGTTTCAATACTTACTTTATAGTTATAATAGATAGAAAACTTTATTACGTACTTTTTGTAAGTTAATGCTACAATGGCGATTTCACTTCCACGATATCGAATTATGAATGCACAGAATAATCAATGGTAGCATTGAAAAATTTTGATAAAATCAAAACACTACTAGGTTTAAATTATATACCTATACTTACTTACCCATTATAAGTATCCATTAATGTTTAGATTCTGTTATTATAGACATGTAGGTATCGGTTTAGCTCGACCATGTTCCAGTTAGAAATATTAAAGTAAATACACCTACAATTAAAATGAATAAATAATTAATTTAATCTTGTGTAGCCTTAAACTAAGGTATAGATTTATGAAAACTGTTTGCGGGTCTCCGGATAACAATCAACAAGCCAAACCTAATAGATACTTAGCTTTTTAATTAAAGATTCTTATACCAGCAGCAGACCAAAACAAAAGCTCATTTTTCCATCAAAAGAAGTACTAAATATGCGTAGAACGATATGGCTGAAAACAAGTTTCGTATCATCCCCCGCTGCCAGGTGGCGGGAAATCGTGGAAAACGCGCGCACCACTCGGCATGGGGTGGCGCTCATTCCGTGGCTGGAGCGCGCGGCCGCGCGCCGCTCAATCGATACGGCATCGTTTTACATGAGAAAACAAATAATCTAACCCTTTAAATTGTATGTAATCTCTTTGTAAATGACCAACCTCTTTGTACTACAACAAAGTTCGCGATAATTGTGAAAATTAAAACAAAAACATCGACCATAAACAAGTGCGACGCAAATCGCTTTATGAGGTGAGTGTGATAATTATTGGCAAGTTATGATGACCTAGTTACTATACTGGCACACCACCGTTGATTAGGGAATATTTTATGATAATTGGCGCTTATAATTATTGGTCACAATCTCAAAGTAGCGGCAACATGTGGCGCCAGGCTGGGATTTTCTGTTTGATATTACGTTTTAACTTTGTATTTCCTTCTCATGCATGTACTGTCTGCTCCCCAGTATAACCCATTAGGTATATGTATTTTTATACATTTCTTGTGTTGTTGTCAAATTATCTCTAGTAAATAAGTTGTAGTATGTATATCATATCACTATTCATCACATAAAAATAATATGAATACAATTTGTAAAAATATAATTTTGTACTAAATAACTAAGTAGTAACCTAATAAAGTTATTCTACGTAGCTGCTATAAAATCAATTCTACGGACAAATAAAAATTATTTTTCTATAGTTTACCTACATTTATAAATATAAGTATCAAATAGTAAATCACCAATATACTTCTTCATTCACTTCACTTCAATAAATATGTCATGTAGAAAGTCCAAATAGTTATGCGTTTTGTATTTTTAAATTAAGCCATTAATGGACTGAGTAGGCAATTGGTGTTCTAATTATCATAATTATATCGTCTGGCGTTTCAATATGAACTTAGCATAACTACATACCCACTTACGGTTTCTAATGTTATGATAATGTAATATTTTAATAATAAAGAAACAAAAATATTTTTTTTTAAATAAGAAGGTAAACATACAGCAATACTCTTAACAATTATTATAATGCCAACAAAGTTTCCAGTTACAACTAGTAAATTTTATTTAGATACGTCCTCATTGACATAAAAAGATTCCTTGAAAAAATATGAGTAAAGAAATTAAATGAGTATTCATTAATAAATTATAAAAAACTAAGTCGTATGTTTGTGTTTGGCTGTCGAGATAAAACCATTGAAAGTGGTGTGGAGGGAGAGTATGAATATCTGAATATTATTGTTATAAGTAATAGGAAGCATCAGTGTTGCCAGTGACCGATAGTCAATAGTAACACGAGACAGTTCAAAAGTAACATTTTCATGTCAAAAGTATCATTTTTTTTTTGTAAAATAGACTAATACTGAAACATGTTTCAGAATTCATGTTTCATTTTTTAGAATAAACATGTTACAGAATTCATTTAGAAAAAACTTCGAAAAAATCGTACCAATCTTTTGAGATCGTAAAACTTACTATTCAACAAAAAAAAGTAAATTTTAAGCTACTTAATAGCGTAGTTTCATGACTATTCGGTGATTCGGTGTGTGAATTTTTTCGCTACTTTTGTTTAAATCCTACAAGTAACGTAAAAGTAACATTTTGAGTCGTGTAACATAAAAGTAACATGAGAGGGTCAAATATAACATAAAATGTTACAAAAGTAACAATCTGGCAACGCTGGGAAGCATGCTCTAGGAAGTGGTTTGTAGAATACGAGTTGCTACCTACTTAAGCTCGTTTTTTATCCAAGCCTATCTAAAAGAGATAGAAATAGACAAATGTCGTTAAGAGTCACATAAGAATAGGGAATGGCTAGTGAAAACGGACATTGGTTTCACCAAAAATTTCTTAATCTTTTGAACGGGTTTTAGTACTAGAGCATTTGAAAATTCATTAGTCCTTTCCGTTTGCTTATTTCGGTTAAAAGTTTTATGATATTGGATTGCGCTATTCTGAGAAAGGCTGCAGACTGTAAAGAAGGTTTGTTCTTGTGCCAAATCTGTACTAGCCTATTGCTAGCTTTATAGATTTAACAGAAATAGCAGTAGTTTTGCTCTATTACATTGTAAGGCATATTGGTATCATTATAGTTGTTTGTACTTACAAACAGTCTCGGTACATGTCTATAATATTGGAGTAGGTACAAAACACATTTAACATCCACATAATTCGTGTATATTCAACATTAAAAAAAAAAATTAATCAAATTTTCCCTGCTACTATTGTTGCCAATATATTTTATTAAAACATCCATACATGATGCTTCTCATTTTCTTTTTCGTTTTTTAGGTGAACAAATGTACTGAAGTATATATTAATGTGAAAATCAATGATTTATGTAAATTTTCCACCCACAAACCAGCACTGGGTGAGTGTGGTAGTGTTATGGCCTAAACTCTTCACGCGTTTCTCCATGAAAGAAGGCATGTGCCCAGCTGTGGGACGTATATAGGCTGGTGATGATAATATAAATATTTGAAAAATAAATCATATGTCTCACTCATTGTAATATTATTTACCGAAGATATTACTGCATAGCTTTAAGCTCATAGTATATTATAGCAATTGGAAAAGCCATTAAGCATGTCTGACGCTAGCAAGAGCCAAATCTGCTTGCGGCTATGACACAATGGGGAGGAGACAAGACGCAGGGTGCGTGCTCAAGTTCATTTTTATCGACTTACATTAGAAGTGTTCGATTTCAACAATATTTTGATTTAAGGGAATATAAAAAAAAAAGGTTTTTTAACGTTTAGATAATATTCAGAAACATTTTATGGTTGCATAAATTCAACCTAAAGGCTGAATTCATACTTATACCTAAAAATTAATAGTTGAAATGAATAAGACAAAGAGCTACTTTTAGTACCTTTATTGAGGACTTTCCGAATAATATTTAGTCGAGTCAAAAAATATAATATAGGTACAATCTAGCTTCACGCGCCCTAAAACAATTTTCACGCGCTCGAAGTTGCGGGAAAAAGCTGTTTTGCAAATAATGATGGCCGAGTCTCAGTAATTTCTTGCCTGCAGGCAAATTATAAATCTATAATTTATTGTGTACCAACCCATTAGTGAGTCACCAAAGACCGTCAAATTAAAATTGACTTCTAAAATGAAAATTCAAAGTAAACCTATATGTTTATAAGTCATTTAGTTATCTGTATGACCTCAAAAATGTTTGCGTAAAACGTTCAGACGTTATCTCCAGAATGCCAAATCCGGTGGTCGTTGACCCACCCTCCCTACGCAGCGCCAGGCTTAGGGTTGGGGTGACCGGAACTTGACCGGATTATCCTGATACTTAGGATTAAGGTTTAAGTAGGTTTAAAATCATAAAAAAATCCAGCATAAAAATAATCTGGGTATTTCAGGATTTTTTTATATGGCAAACGTACGGGCCGCCTGATAGTAAGTGGTTACCGTAGCCTATAGATGCTGGCAGCACCTTAAGCACTATTCACGCGCTGTCTACCCTATTAAAATCAGGAGAAAACGTTATATTGACAGCATGGGAGTCAATTCCCCCTGCTCCCAACGTAATGCTTTCGGAATGAGAGCTAGCAAGCTAGCAACCTTACTCACCTCAGGAAAACATGACAAGGTTTAAAGAACTGGTTCTAAAGCTAACTTTGTCTCACTTTTGTTAACAAGATTTTGTGGCAAATTTCAAAATGGCCATGGTAAAAAGCAATATCGCTTACACACTATAAGCTGTGCTATAAGGACGAAGACAAATTTTATTTGAATACAATGAACAGAAACGATATTACTTGATGTATGCAATGAAGAATATTTTATTATTATTATTATAATAAATATTATTTATTGCACACAAGAGACTAATTAACAATACAAAATTATTAGACACAAAGCAGCACAATTGGGCGATCTTATTGCTAAAAATCAATTTCTTATTGATTTAAATAGACTGATAAAGATTAATTTTTGTTTAAATAAAAACTGCACCAAACATGTAACAAAAATAGTATTGCAGCATCCGTTACCAAACTAAGTTTTTGGGTATCCAAGTTTCTATCCTCTGGTAAGTGTTAAGTTGAGATAGGTACATAGGAGATCAATCATTGATTGACAAGCAAGTTTAGCAATTTGCTCACACTACTTTCGTAGGTGGTACGAAATAACATAATGTCGTCATTACTTGTCATTACTTGTAATGTCGCCATTGCAATTTTGGAAGTAATAATGCATTTATATTGGCAGGGACGCTGATTCAACGTTTTGTCTAGGCGGTATGTGTGGACGGAGAATATATAAAATGGCTTTAAAGATTTTTACTTACGTAAAATATAGCATATTTTTTTTCGTGTCAGCCCTATGGGACAAAAGCACGGGGTAGAGGGGAGATTACGACCGGCTCCCGGTAGTCCGGGTAAAATAAACAACTTTGAATGCAGCTAGTACGACTTGGAAGTACTTTCATACATGCGTAGGCACGACTGTGAAAGCATTATAAATTGGGCTATGTAAAAATATATTAGTCAGTGAACATGATAATTCAAATATACTAATATTATATATACCTATTATACAGAGTGGTGCCGTCAAACCGACAATAAATTGGAACATGGGCTATATTAGTTCATAGAAATAGTTTGCCACTTTCAAAAACATCTTATTCGTTTGATAGTTTCATGACTTTTGTATGAAATAATATAACATTAACTGCATTATTTCATACAAATGTCATGAAATTTTATCATATCTATTGTAATATCTATGAACTAATATAGCCTCAAGAAATAAGAATATAGCCCGGGATTTAATTTATTGCTGTATTGACGGCACCACCCTGTATATGTGTAGGTATATATTTGTACTAGCTGTACCCGCGACTTTGTTGGCGTGGATGTTAGAAAATAACGATAACAACATGAAATTGTTAAATGAATTTTAGCGAAATTAGCCCCCTTAAATACTATTTTTTTAATGATTATGAAAGCTGAGAGTAAGACGCATTTTTAAGGGCTACTTAGGAACCATGAAGTCACTTGTTTAGATTTTTAATTTAAAGTTGAAAATTTAAGTCATAATTCACCGAAAGTAAATTTTTCACTTTGGATCAACATTTTCATAACTTTCATCAAAGTTACAATGCTAATTATTTTGTACATAAAGGTACAACTCATGAGAATTTTGTTGCAAAAACTATCAGCTCATTTCCTACTTGACAAAAGGGTTTTACTAATTTTCACAGATCCGATTGATTTGGAATTTGGTTTACTGTTACTTCGGTAGTGTTTCCAAGACATGCTAACCTGATCTTGTGCCATCAAATAGTCTGCGGGATGCTCAATTCTTCAGAAACTTACAGCAGATATAACGTGTTTGGGTTCATAAGAATTGTCTCAATAAGATGATTTATAACGCCGGGTTACTTAAAATTGTATATTTACTATATTCAATAGCGTTTGACTTTTCAATTAAAACCCAATATCGTGTTATAAACACGCGCTTGCCTTCATGCAGACTGCAATATCTCTGTACATCATCTTTGGCTGAATATTTTTCAAGATAAATCGCCTGATCAGCTTGTAAAAGTACCCAGGATGGTGATTATATACAATCTCCTCATGGATTATACAGACATGCCCCTTGTAACGAAAATTTATTCGGTAAACGAATGGAAGGCGGAACTTTTAACCTTTATAAAAGTAGCCCAATATTTATCAGCATTTACATATCGAAAAAACCGCACATTAATGTTGATTTTGTCAGGACATAAAGTGGTTAGTTGCTATCGCTGTAATAAATTATAAGCATTTGAAATAATACCACTTTACCGAATATATCTCGCGTTTATTAGTTATTACATTATTATTTTATACCCGACATTTATCGAGCTGAATATGTCAGTTGTAGATAAATTTATTTTCTAAAAGATTTTCTTATTCTGCTATGGCAAATGCTATTCAGAACAACCGATACACATTCATAGCTAGTACTCTTGCGTTTTGAATTTTTTTATAGATGTAAAATCAGAAATAAATTAGACATCGATATGTACTGAATATACACAATTTACATACACCAAATGACCAATGAATTAGGTACTGATTTTAAAACAAGAATAATAGGGTTTATGAGTAAAAACTCATGAAGGCTCACTTGGAATCTGTTAATTCAAATTTCGAATAGGGGATTTTCATACTACGAGGCGTAGAATTTTTTATTTTTTTTGTATTTTACTGGCCTGGATGCAAGCAACATGATAATAACTTTGCTCACTTGTTGAACTATTGTTTCACAGATTAGTGATATAATAATCAACGACATTATGTTTCTCTAATACTACTTAAAGCAAAATGAAAAAGAATTATTAAGACCATAGAATTAATATTTTGAAAATAGAATCACTAAATATTGTATTGCATTGTTTAATATAAAATAGTTCTGTGACGTAACGATACGGTACAGACACACCAATTAAAACATGAAACTCAAATATCGCCTTAAAAGTAGTCTATCTATAGAATATATCAGATAACCCAATAGTAATAAAGATCGCAAAGAAAAAAAAATGAAAATATATTCATAAAGGAGGCAAGCAAGTGCTATCCCAGTCGGGCGCTCTAATATCAAATGGTAATCCATATTCATACATACATGCAATGTTATAAATACGAAATTGTGTCCATCTGTCTGACTGTCTGTTACCTCTTCACGCTTAAACCGCTGAACCGATTTAGATACAATTTGGTATGGAGATACTTTAAGATATTGAAAAGGACATAGGTTATTTTTTTGCAGGCAGAGCCGCGGGCCAAAGCTAGTATCTCTATACATGCTCCACCTTTCTTAGAATATCCATAGCAAACGTATAAAACGAAATAGTATTACCTTGCGTTTTATTTTATTAGCTGTGTCTGAAAGTCACATTATTATACAAGGTACCTACTTCAGACTTGCCATTAAAAATCAAATTATCTGAAACCCAACCGAAGGCGAAGGAGGCCTTGGAGGGCTGTACCTAACTCTTTCATGGCGAGGGCAGAAGAATTCTATTTTATTGTAAAGATTAGATTCTATCTTCATGGTCGAGCTTTCGATACGAAGAGTACCTTTAGGAGTATGCGAAAGTTTGTATCTCGAATAAAATCACTATCCACGTTTTTTAACAGCAGCCAACGCTGTTAAGCCCATCTTAAAGCATTACTCATGACAGAGTAATTGTACTCATGCGTACTCGGACCTATTAATTATTAACTTCACGTGAAGTTTCGTGACCCCATTCGGGTAAAGAATGATATTCTTTAGTAGTGGAGTGAGTGACTACATACACTTATACATACAGTTACAATAGTACTCCTTTGTACCTTAAAGATACCTACCCTTATTAACCCCCGACGAAAAAAGACGTGTCTGTCTGTGTATGTGTGTATCTGCTGTCTGTGGCATCGTATTCGTTTTTTATTCAGATGATTCTTTGCCATAGTTTATTAATATCTGTTCAGGCGTTTGCTGACTATCAGCTCATTTCCTACCTGACAAAAGGGTTTCACTAACTTTCACAGATCCGATTGATTTGATATTTGGTTTACTGTAACTTCGGCGGTATTTACCAGACATACTTACCTTGAACTGATCCTGTACCAGCAAATAGTCGGCGGGATAATTCTTCAGAAACTTAGAGCAGATATAGCGTGTTTTTTGCTTATATATATATATATATATATATATATATATATATATATATATATATATATATATATATCCTAAACGTCTTCGGTCACAGCGGCTGGAAAGTGACTATTGTGAGTGTCGCTCGTGCGCTCTCAGGTGGCTAATATAGCCAATAAAACCTAGCTGCTAGCTGGCTATTGCTTATAAGAATAGTCTCAATGAGTTAGTGTTAAATAGATGATAATGAGGCCGAGGGTTACATAAAATTTTTAATTTTATATTTATCAAATATAGATTGTATAAACTACAAGTCAAAACATCTGTTTTTTAATCACGGCAACTTATAATTACGCCTATATCAATGAAATCAATAAAAAGCTTTCACTCTTCGCAATTTGACCAGATTGAGAGAGGTTATATCATAAACAAGAGGTACCGAGGTGTCGAAAGTGCGTGGAGTAAATTAACCGAGACGTTTTGAGCTTGGGATTTTAGACTTTGTATCTATAGGTATAGAGGTTGGGCGTGTGAAGGGCTGCCCTTTGTATAGTGGAAAGCGGTTCGTCAACTAGTCGATAGTCGAGTGGTGTGACGAGACCAGAGAAAAGTATGCGGTGACTATAAATTAGTGGGCATTCAGAACCACGCGGAAATAGATTATCTGTTTAAATATTCACGAAGAATATGTTTTAAATTTTGTAGCTTTGCTTTGCTAGAACTTTTCTTCATTTCTAATATTGAAAAAGGTGTTATAGTTTATAGGAATTTATAGTTCTTTATATTATTATTAGTCACGTTTAAGAAAAAGTATAAAAAAGTAAGATACATAATTTAAAAAAAAATCTAATATCATTATCAACCTTTCGTTAAGCCGCAGTAGGACTTTCGGGAGGCTATGACATTTTAAAACCACTTTTGTCTAGAATTTAAGGCTTGACAAGATACGTTTTAAGACTATTTTACCTACTTAACTCTAAAAGGACCTGTCTTTCATCATCACCAGCCTATATACGTCTTACTGCTGGGGATAGGCCTTCCTCTATGGGACACAAGTACACAACACATCAGGAGTATAATCGAGGAGTGAGAGATATGCCTGTACTAGAGTTTTATTACCAAATAAAAAGACGCGACTTCACGACTTCTTAGTTCGTACTCGTCTTTTTTTCAAAATTGGAAATAATTAAGATGACTGTCTTAAATCATTATTAATGAATGGAGGTAGTACAACGTAGTAAAGTACCGCTAACTGTTTGGTAGGGACACTTTCACTTGAGGTCGCGACACACCTTCATCTTGTAACAATTTAACCGTTGCCTCATTCACAAGAAACATTGGACGAACATAATTTGTTGTGCTTGCTGTGTCGATTGGATGATGACACAGAATAACTAATTATAATGATGAGAAATACAAGTAGGCTGTTGTTATTGATACTCGTAAAGTTTCAACTGTTAATGACAAGGCAATACTAGACGTGAATTGCGCCATCTAAAAATAGCATTAATTATATCACTCTCATGTCATTGTCTGGGTTTCTTGTGGAATGTTGTAGGCGTGTGATTGAGTGATCTACCGAAGATTGGACCTAATTATGCTGTTGGTTATCTCTACCGGTCAACCAGACAGTTGAACCCAAAAAAAAAACAAATAGGTATTTCAAAAATAATTTGTATAAAAGTCAAATAGACCTATATTAAAATAATAAGATTTGCTTAGCGATCGTCAATATGGTTTTGGCCGCAGACGTTCAACCGGCGATCTTCTAGTACACGTCATGCATTGCTGGGGCGAGCCCATGGAGAAAGAAACACGGCGAAGCGTTGGCTGTGTCTCTAGACATCTCGAAGGCCTTTGAACGGGTTTGCAAGATTCCTTCTTACGGTATTCCAACTGCTTTCAGCACTTAGATATATGACTTTTTGAGTGAGCGGTCGATAAGAGTGGTCGTTGACGGCTGCTGTTCTGATCTTAAGGTTATAATTGCCAGAGTTCCTCAAGGGTCTGATCTCTTCGCGAATCTTATCCTGCTGCACTTCAACGACTTGGTTATGCCTGGCATTGCTGGATACTAAGCAGATGGCAGTACTGTCGCAGTGAGATACGTACCCAGTGCAAAGGACAGTCCGGCAAATATTTATTCCCTCAGGGAGAATATTTTCAAACGAACGGATGAGATTTTCAATTTAGTCTCTCTCTGGGGAGACAATCTGGTAACGTTCAATGCCTTTAAAATACAGGCGTCTCTTTTCACTCCAAAGAAGAGTCCGTTCAATGGGGCTCCTACGTTTCGGGGTGCATCTGTTCAATTACCGACCATCTGGAGCTTCTTGGAATGGAGTTGACGTCTAACATGAACTTCAGCGTCATCATCAAATCCAAAGCTCAAACTGCGGCCAAAAAACTGCGCATTCTCACTTTGGTGAAGCGGTGCTTCACTGCTGGACAGCTTCTTGCCCTTTTTAAAGCTCAAGTCCGTTTATGCATGGAGTACTGATCTCACCGGTGGGCATCTCAGCCAAGTATCAACTCGCCACTCTGGATTCGGTAGACGTAAAGCCAAGAAGCTTCATAGCCTGGTCCACCGCCGTAAGGTTGCTTACTTGTCGGTCTTCTACAGATTGTACTTCAGGGAGTATACTCAGGAGCTTCATGAGATTATACCGCCTAGCCCATTTCACCAGAGGAATATCAAGTGTTTGGCCGGCTACCACCCACACCTGGTTAATATACCAAATATTCGCACTAAATGTTTTCGTCATCTTTCATGATGCGCACGGCCAGAAAGTGGAATGCACTGCCGACCTCGTTGTTCCCTACTGCTTACGACCTGAGTTCATTCAAAGCTGGATTAAATAGGCACTTTCTGGGTAACCTTATCTTATCTTACTATGGGGCCATGACTAAGTCACAGTACACTTCGACCCATTGGAATCTTTTGTGCCTCCCCTACATTTACTCTTCCTGTGTCCAGAATATAGTTGCCATTAGCCTTACTATATCTTTAGGCAGAAAGAGCCTGTAGTCTTCTGGTTTTGGATATGCCACTCCCAGAAGGCTCATTCTGGTTCTAATCAGGGCATCACAATGACCCAAGAGATGCGTCATAGATTCCTGACATTCGCCACATGCTCGACAAAGTCGTATTGCGGACAGATGCATTTTGTGTAGCAAGTGGTTAGTAGCAAAATGCCCTGTGAGTGCCCCTCACGAGGCGAGCTTGTGTTCTACCGTTTGTATAGATGTACTTACTCCATCCTTCTACCTCCTCTCCTAGGAAGGATTTGGAGTGTTTTAATCCAGGTATTTTATGCCATTCAGCCTTGTGTCTGTTTATGAGTTTTCCGAGTTCTTTCAAAGCTGTATTAAATAGGCACCTTTTGGGTAAGCTCGCTACATCGTCGACTGAGAGTGGGGTCAAGAGCAAGCCCATTAATAAAAAAAGCAAGAAAATACATGAATACACATATCGTTAATAATTAATAGATGTAACATTAGGTAAATATAAACATCACTCAACAACCTACAAGTAATAATACAGTTACTGTCTATCTGTCTTTCTGTCTGTTAGATGAAGGATGGTATGGAGATAGTATGCTACTCTGGAAAAGCCATTAGAAACTTTTTCGAGCTATAACCGACACCCACGCGGGTGGAACCGCGGGCGGGAACTTGTGTCTAAATAAATACATAAGCTACGAACCCGACCGCAATAAAGCCAGTTTATTTTTTTACATTTTGAACATTATTATAATTTTTGGAGGAGTTCGGTGGGGTATTGGTT
This sequence comes from Nymphula nitidulata, assembly GCA_947347705.1. Taxonomy (NCBI): domain Eukaryota; kingdom Metazoa; phylum Arthropoda; class Insecta; order Lepidoptera; family Crambidae; genus Nymphula; species Nymphula nitidulata. Next base: position 9,252,113 of record OX374637.1, on the reverse strand, counting down.
TAACCGCTCTGGTTTCGATACGTAAAACAAAGCAACTTTCGCCATGGTTGATCCTGGGATGGGTCAATCAAAGTTTGTTATCTCGAGCTCCTCCGTGCTTCGGAAGGCACGTTAAGCTGTTTGTCACGGTTGTTACTGCAACCGCTATAACCCACCAACCCGCATTGGGCCAGCGTGGTGGTGTTATGGCTCTAACTCCTTATGTGTTTCTCCTATGTAGGAAAGCCTGTCCCAGCAGTAGGCTGGTGATGATGATGATGATAATTTTTGATTATTACTATTTTTGACATCAAACTTACACCTTATTAGCAGAATAATTTGTCTACAACTTAATAATTATTTTATTTATACATCTAATATTTTGTATGACTAAAATGTATCTCAATGAAAACGATTTTTTATCCATTGTCACTCAGACATGTATTATCTTAAACTTTTTATTTTTATTGTATTGTATTAAGAAAGACTATTGCTTGGCTGCCATAACCAAAGTTATTCTAAATGGACCCTATGAAAATAACCGCAATTTACTTTACATCAACGAATTTTCAATCCGCAAATCAGCAAAATAACCGGTACGGCACTCCGGTGAAATGGAGCGTAACGTCCGATGTCAACCGCTAAGTCCATTGTTTCTAGATATTTTTCAGACATTTATATTATATTCAGTTATTATTTATCGATGTTAGGTAATTTAAAATGAGCTGTAGAGGAGAAAATCAGGGTCTATCTATGGCACAAAGTAATTAGCTTATGTCCTTTCTCAGGATGTAATCTATCCCCATACCGAATTTCACCTAAATCGGTTTATCGGATTAGGAGTGAAAACCTAGCAGACAGACAGAGTTACTTTTTCATTTATAATATGAGTATCGCTTTAACACACTTACACCTGTTATCTAGCATCATTAATAGCTTGTGTTATACTTTTATTGGGTTTGTTTGTGGTGTACAGAGGAGAGCACATCAAGTGTAACAGTAGCGGTACAAAAGCCGCCTCTATTATGAACGAAATAAGGGCGGTCTCAAGGTTATACTGTTATGCTTGATTATCTGTCGACTATACATTAAGCCTTGTGGAATTTTTCCGTACACTACTTTGACTAAGCTATGAGGGAAATGGAACTATAACATTATACCGTTGCCTGAGATAACCGCAATATTCTATTCATTCCCTACGTGCCTTTGCGGTCTTTGTCGGGGCTACCATTCCATAGATTGAATGTTATCATTACTTCCCTGGAACTTCACGAGGAAAACTATTCTATTAAGCTTGATGAGGCTTGTTTCACGCAAGTTGCGAGAAGTTGCTTTATCATTATTCTTTTGTTGCTTTTATTAGATCATATTTTATTCAACCTTAAACTATTAATATAGCCATAATATAGGATTGTACATACAGGGTGTTAGGGAGACGCTCTCTAAAATGAAGGCAGATGACAGTGCTGGTCACCCTAAACATGATTTGTTACAAAATAAATATAAAATCGCGAAAAAAATTTTATATTTAAATCGAGCCAAATTGTATGAAACTGCTGTTTTGTTTTGTGACCAGTACTGCCGTCTGCCTTCTTTTTCTAGAGCGTCCCCCTAACACCCTGTATAAGGAACTGAGATTAGTTTAGCAACAGATATCCATAAAGTAATAATAATCATAATAAAAATAATATTATTCGAATCGCTACTTTAGAATTACAAATAAAATTTATCGAAATTGAAGAGAAAGTACCACTATAATTTGAAATACTTAAAAAAGATTGCTATCAAAACAGACGGAGCAACCTTTTTCCTTTTGTACCTCCTTCAGCTCTCTAGTACGCCTTATTCGTTGACTTGTAGACATTGCCTAATATGGAATTAAGCTGCCATCTTTAAGTATAGTATAATTAAAAATAACTGTGCGAGTCATTTTATCAAATTATGCATTCTCACCATAGAGTACTTTTTGTGTACGAAAAATTCTCACTACATCCCTGTTTTGTGATATAGTTTTGAAATTACGTAACAGAAACCTACTCATAATTAAATATAAGACAAAAATAAAAAAAAAACCGACCTTAAAACACTAAAAAGCAAAAAATAATTCAATTTAAGTACATAATTAGATATACTAATCTCATAAAAAGGTGTTTTTGGGAATTGGTGCTGCACTACCTATAGTTTCTGAAAACTGCTTAACACTAACTCCAAAAAAGCAAATCTCCGCAATTTCGCTTACATTGATGACTCCATTATTCCACTTATTTCGATTTAACACCAAAATAATGAATAGATTTTGATCGAATTAATATGAGATTAATCGGAGATTAGATATACTCTTTCAATTAAAAAAACAATTTTTCAAATCTGCTCTATTTAATAACCTCCTTTTTTAAGTCGGTAAAAAAACAAGTTTTTTTTTTGTATCACAAACTCTACAAAAGCAGCTATAAAATAACATATAATATATTTAGTTCCCTCATTCATTTAGATTGATGGCTTGTTAACCTAAATTTTGCGTTAAATTACCGACTAGTTATTTTTACACTCTCGTCATAATTTCACTTTCATCTAATTTCATCCGTGTTACCCTGTCAGCATTTACTCTATCACGACTCTAATTGGCAATTTTCTCTTTCCAGACATTACCTTCGCAAAATTACTTCGACGTCAAAACGATATTACTTCGTAGAGCCTTTGGATAGATTTTTGTTATGGAAGTGAAATTATTTATCACTCATAAGACAGGAAGACGAATCTTTGAAACTTTGAAAAAGCTGAGAGTTTTTTTCCTGAAGTGATATCGAGAAGTGCTTCAAAGTGAAGAGCCTACACTATGGGGTGTCTTAAGTACTTCATTTAACTTTGTGGACTTTCAAGTAATCACGTTAAAATGACTAAGGCTCCGGTATCCTGCATGAGCACTGAGCATGGCTGCGTTATGTTCGACTGCCTCATGCACCTATGGGAATGGTAAGTATCTTTAAACCATTTTAAAATATAATGACAACGCACCTGTAACACCATGTGTTTGCAATTGTCTATAAGCAGCGGTTACCTCTTACCACCAGGTGGGCCGTCAGCTTGTCTGTCATCTAGTTGTATTAATAAACTTTATTAAATTCACGCCTACTTACATAGTATGAATACATCTGAAAAGTAAAAATGTGATTAGAATCATGCTACAACTTATTACACTGAGTTTTTCTGTCTGTAGACGCTTAAGAGCTTTTGATAATGGAACTTGGAACCTATTTGCCTGACGACCTGATAAAAAATGTGGCCATCGATGCTTTCTATTGACCATTTGGTCATGTAGAAGCAGGCATGAATCATTAAAACTTTATCCAATATTTCCTAACTAAGATAACACCAGCATTATTACGATATTTTAAATTATAATATTATGCTTGCTAAAATGTAGTGAGTAGGGGAACCTACAGACACTATATTTTATGATACGCCCCCATAACAATACTTCAATTGTTTTGGTTTTTACAAAAAAACGAGTACACCGAACAATAGACGTTAAATAGTACAACGGTAATTAAAGATATACCTAGTTAATCCAATTTTATGGTCATTATAAAACAATGAGTAATAGTAGGTATATTGAAAATACCCCTCTTGTTAGCTTATACTTACTTGATGTGCGAATAAGGCGCCGTGCGTGGTGATTTTATTAACTATTTAAATTATTTTAAAAAATGCGAACGCACTTATTTATTAAATTCGAATAAATTTTTCAAAAACAAAACCTCATATACCTACTAACCTAAAAGTAAGGATTTCGATAACAGGTCTTCGTTTTATATCAAAAAGATACAGCCCCCTAAAATACTTTATGTTCGGGGAGACTCCAGGAGAGCATCAAGTAGTCAGTGGTCGACATACTGTTGAACAACTCTGTAATCAAAACAGAGTCTCTATGGTAAGCAAAGGAGATAGTAAAAGGTTGTATGGGATTTGGGCCAGTTCATGGGCACCATTTTTGCGAACAGTTATTTTTGTATGAAACCATATTATACTATCATTTCCATAAAACTTTACCGAATACAATGGCAAAAAATATTTTAATTTCCTGAAAAACATCACAGATGTTGGCTACATTTTAAAAAACAAAATATCAATTTCAAATCACAAATTTATTTTTCACGACTTTACATTGAATATTGTCGTTTTATTTCTTTATAGCTAGGGTCGAACAATTCAGAAAATCCACAAAAACATTTCGAGAGCATTTAAAACATTAAAAAGTTGAAATAAGGAAAGACAATTTTAATGAATGTCAATCTGACAGAATATTCAACTTTTTATCGCGGCTATGGACAGTACACCTCTGGGAACTTTTATGACATCTATGTTGCCATTTTTATGCAATAATTATTGTATTTTGTTAAAAAATAAAAGAGTTTTGTGTTAATTAAAGTTAACTAAGTATGCAGTACCTTTTTGTCTACCATCTGAAATGTCGTTCATGACATGGCCCAAAACTTTACTATCTCCTTTCGCAAGGATCACCAAAGACGAAATGTCAATTTTGCAAACCTAGCAAATTACCAAGATTTTTGGGATAGTTCTATACTGTCGTAGTATCTATTTATGTTATTTTTCATTACAAACAGCAACACCTTTAACATTTTTTCACAACTAATGTGACATCTTTCTAGAACCAACTCCTCATGTCTTTCGTGAAGAAAGGTCTGCTTGTGTCCAGCACACAGTATGCATAATAGGAGCTAGCAGTGAGGCGGTTATGGCTGAAAATGATGATGATAATGATTGTATTGGACTAAAATTTAGTTGAGAATAAAGCCCATTACAGGATCAGTATTGGGCTTGTTATCGGGCTCAAATTCTTCGTAATATCATTATTACCACGAGGATGTAGATGTCCTTGTTGTAATAATGATATGACAAACTAGGAGCGGGGTTCATATTTTATCTTATAGATGTTTTCGTCTGCTATATTCACATCATTCTTTCAGTTGCACTTAAATATGGCATCATCAATACTCATTGCTTCCGCTCGGAAAGGAAAATGATCATTACGATTTTCTATCACAACACATTATAATAGCACAGTCGATTACCTCAGCCACTTTCTACATTGAAACCGCAAAGTATATAATCATAATAATAAGTATATTTTCGTATACTAATACTTTAGGACAGAGGTTTCCAAATTTTTTAGGTTATATCGTTTTACATGGGCAGTAAATTTTGTTAGTGACCTTTTTCAGAGGAGCTCGGTGGTGTAGTGGTTTGAGCGCTTTGGCTTCGATTACGAAAACAAAGCAACGTTCGCCATGGTCGATCCCGGGATGGGTCATTCAAAATTTATTATCTCAAGCTCCTCCGTTCGGAAGGGCCGTTAAGCCGTTGGTCCCGGTTGTTAATGCAACCACCTTGATCCACCAACCCGCATTGGGCTAGCTTGTGGTGTTTTAGCCCAAGCTCCTCATGTGTTTCTGTCATGCAGGAAGGCCTGTTCCCAGCAGTGGGACGTATATAGGCTGATGATGATGACCCTTTTCAAATCAAATAAAAAGTAATGTTTTATATTATTTATGTAAAATACACTCCTCGTCCAATTGTTCTTCTAATCGAGCTATACGGGGTGGTGTCGACAATACGACAATAAATTAACACGTGGGCTATATTAGTTCATAGAAATGTTTTGCAACTTTCAAATATATCTTATTCATTTGATAATTTTATGACATTTCTATGAACTAATATAGCATTGGCTGCATTAATTCATAGAAATGTTATAAAATAACATAACATTTTTGTGAAAGGGACACCAAAGTCACACCTTTTGTGAAAGGTCGATCCCCGCCCCAGGACGAGAAAATTTTTAAGTATGGATATTATTTTACTTAAATATATTTTTTTATTTTACATTTATAATAATGTTAAAATAAAATTTAGAATATTATAAAATTATCAAATATGGAAGTTGCAATACATTTCTATGGACTAATAATGCCTATGTTTTAAGTTATTGTCGTATAATTATTGTTGGCACCATTCTGTATGTATAGTAAGCAGTACTGCTTCTCGATTCTGTAACAAAACTCGCACCTCACTTCGCAAGTCACTTCGAATTCAACTGTCAAATAGAGCAAATAATCATACATTTTTGCTCTATTTGACAGTTGAATTCGAAGTGACTTGCGAAGTGAGGTGCGAGAATCGTTACAGAATCGCACCCCTGTATACCTTCTGAGCTTTTTATCTTAGTCTCGCCTGTTAGACATACAGACACACATTGTCTGTGTGTACATTACGGATACTGCCTCCATATTGGGAATCACTATTTTCAATGCTTAAAGCTTCATTTTTCTGCCAAGAAATCGCTTGTGTAAGTGGTGCTAATATTATGTTTGGTTTAAGTATTTATTAGTGGCATCCGTTCTGAGAAACCGTCATTGACGTGGAGAAAACTCAGACGTTCGCATGTTAAATATGTAGTACCGTGAGGAGAACACGATGTGTCACCTCGTAAGCGAAAGTTTCGTTCTCTGGTGTTGTTTTGTTGTTAGAGATTACGGATATGTATCATAAAGTCAAAAGCACATCAAGTCAAGCTCTAAAATGAAATGAAATGAGGCCCCCCAAGAAGCACTTTCGAACCGTCAAAAATCCCATTTGTATATCGATCGCAAAAAATGTGAAACTCAAAATGTTATGATGTTTTTTTGTCAAACACTCATATTAATTGTCATTGACTTATATTCCTTTTATCCACGTAAAATCACAAAGTAGGACGACCTTCCACTAGATGAACTGTCTGTTCAACCTGGTCAGGGTCGCAGGGAGCCGTTGGATGCAGGCTACGCAGTACCTTTCCATTTGGAAATCGATGGGGAGCCCTTTGTTAAGCAGTGGACATCATAGGCTGGTATGATATATTCCTTTTGAAATCATTGACTATACCTTAGCTCGCTGTTCCTGTTTTCTACGATGAAATAAGATATCTAGGACTCTATTATATAATTAGTTAAAAAGGCTGTAATCAAGAAGAGAGATACAGTTTTATAATTTAGTTTTGACGGCTCAGATGTTATTACACTTACAATTAGCTGTATAATAAGGAAAAGGTGAAAAGGAAATAAAAGTCACGTCTCGCAAGGAAAAGTTACCGTAAATTGTTCCCCGACATGTAGAGAATAAACTTCTCAACGGGTTCTGTGAACAGACACAACTCATTTCTGCTGTCGGTATAGAACTAGTCTGTATAGTCGCCTACCTACGTTGAATAGTCTAGCTGTCCTAACTATCAGACGCTGCTTTGTACAGTCCACACCAAGCAAGTACTGCAAAAACCAGCCATATTGCCTCTGCATGAGGTCGGTCATAGTAGAAAGCGCGTGGTTGTACTTCCATTAGACGCACGGTAACTGCGCTATACGGCTAACTGCGGAGTACCTAAGCTTCATTCTCGTATTGTGCTTTTCACAGTTTGTAGTCGTCCAGGATGTTTTTTTTCTCTCAAAGCGAGTACTAAATTTTTTGTCCCTTATCAGCTGATTAACGTCTCAGCAACAATAGAATAAGTAATATGTCTAGGTTGGTACATTACAAATGAAATTCTTTTTAACCGACTTCAAAAACGAGGAGGTTCTCAATTCGGCCGGTATGTTTTTTTTTCTATGTATGTACACCGATTACGCCAAGATTACTGATCCGATTTACGTGATTCTTTTTTTGTTTGATGCGGAATAGCTGCCATTTGGTCCCATAAAAATTTTTTCAAAATCAGTTAGGTAGTTTGGTTTTAAATAAAAAAAAACTGAAATTATTAAGTCGTCTACGTATGCGAAATTGCGACTTTTTGCTTTCCTATGACCTTTTAGGGAAACGATGCGATAGTAGGAAACAATATAAGTTGAAGGTCACCCATCTAGCTTCGACCTTAGAAAGTCATCACTAAAAATTGTGAAAAAAATAATTTTAAACAAAAATTCAAACCGACTTCAAAAAACTGAAAAGTATAAAATAATTAAATTTAAGTAGGTACTTACTCATCCCCTAGAAACATATTTTTGGAGATGGTGCTAAGTGGTTTCCAAAAACAATAGAAAGTAAAGCTAGTAAATTTAATTATTTTATACTTTTGAGTTTCTTGAAGTCGGTTTTAATTTTTGTTTAAAATTTTTGTATCTGTGATTCCCAAACTAAAGATTGAATTCGAGTAGACGCCGCGTCGCCGGCTAGTTGGTATGTAACCAAAAGTTAAACATGTACTACTCTGATTTCATAGTGTGATTTTATGAAACTAAATTGAAATAAAGCAATAAAATTCGTAGTAATTAAAATATAATAAAACTAGAAAAATTTCACGTCCTGAGGCAGGAGTCGAACCCGCGACCTTTCGCAATCCGGGCGACTGCTCTGACCACTGAACCACTCAGGACCTGGGATATCCCCGTGAAATTCTTCTAGTCTATCTGTATTTGCGTTTATGAGGTAACGTCCACCCTACAATGTCGAAATATTCTATTTCAACATCCGAAACGAGTATTTTTACAAATACACATACACAGGGGGTTTATTTCACAGGGATATCCCAAGTCCTGGGTGGCTCAGTGGTCAGAGCAGTCGCCCGGATTGCGAAAGGTCGCGGGTTCGATTCCTGCCTCAGGACGTGAAATTTTTCTAGTTTTATTATATTTTAATTACTAAGTAATTTTTCAAACATTTATAATAATGTTAAAATCAAAAATTAAGAATAATATTCTTGTCAAAGTAATATTTAAAGGACGAGGTACTAGAATTGATGTCAATTTTATGTAAAGAAGCTTGTTTTAAAATAATGTTTTCTGAGTACCTACAATATAACTGGATTTGAACGTTTTGCAACCACTTCATATTTTGAGACATCTTCATTATTTTGGGACTTGGATGCGATGGACCTAAATGTGCTTATATGTCATACACAGTGGCGTGTTCAACAAACATACCTATAACATAGGACTAACTCAACCTGTAACCAGTTAATTTTTTTCTTGGTCAGTTGAGTGAGCGTAAGTAATATGAAAAATAAATTTAAATCAGACTAAAATAATCTATGAGAAGAATAATAAAATGTATGCGAGATGGCTTATGGGCCTTTACATAAGAATTTAATGAAAATAAATTTAAATAATAAGGAAATAAATTTAAAGTCATGTTTTGTTTATAGTGCTGTGTGGTCATGATAAAATTTTATGTAAATTTTTGTACATTTTTTTTTACCATTATAATAAATGTCTGAAACATAAGTAGGTAGTAGGTACCTAGGTACTTAGAAAATATTTAAACTAGAAAAAAACCATATCTGAGCTACCTACCGACGACTTTGGGCGACCCTGTGAATTCTTCTAGTCTACCTGAATTGTTTTTTTTAAATTGGCTATTTTTCTAAGTAGCGATCTTTGACACCATTTTTATCACCCGACGAAAAAATAAGGGTGTTATAAGTTTGACGCGTCTGTGTGTGTATCTGTGCGTCTGTCTGTGGCATCGTAGCTCCTAAACGAATGGACCTATTTTGGTTTAGTTGTTTGTCTGAAAGCTGACGTGATCAGGATGGTTCTTATAGCTATTAATTATGAATATTGGTTCAGGAATTTGATGACTATCAGCTCATTTCCTACTTGACAAAAGGGTTTTACTAACTTTCACAGATCCGATTGATTTGAAATTGGTTTACTGTTACTTCGGTGGTATTCCCAAGACATGCTAACCTTAAACTGATCCTGTAACAACAAATAGTCTGCGGGATGCTGAATTCTTTAGAAACTTGCAGCAGATATAGCGTGTTTGGGCTCATAAGAATAGTCTCAATGAGATGGTGTTAGATAGATGATTAATAAGGCCGGGGGTTACTTAAAACTTTAAATTTTATATTATTTTATTACTGCGTCTACGTCGTGTAACTTTAATTACACGGGATACTAACATTCAGGTTGTCTCGTACTTTGTCTTCTATTGGACAAGATAAACTTTGGCAACAAAGTTAGCTTAGTTTAGCGCAGTACGCTCGTTGTCCCTAGTTTCCTAGACACAATTAAGTTTACTCTGGAAATAAACCTCTGTACGGCACTGTGTACAGCTATATGAAGGCGAAAATAGTAAAGCAATAGAGAGCAGTGTTGCTAAATTGAAACTGGAATTATTTACAACCGTAGAATAATACTTCTCGAAGCCAAATCGAAGCGATATCTTAAAGATGGTAATTTTATGTGCTGCATACAGGATGATGACGACAATACCTACGACAATAACTTAAAATATTTTTCATATAAATGGTTTGCTACTTTCAAATACATCTTATTCATTTGATAATTTTATATCATTTCTATGGCTGCATTATTTCATAGATATGTCATGAAATTATCAGATTAATAAGATGTATTTCAAAGTTGCAAACCATTTCTATGAACTAATATAGCCCATATTTGAATTTATTGTCGTATAGTCGTCACCACCCTGTGTAATATATTTTGATTGCTACTTAAAACATTAATCTGAGCTTCAACACAATCTTTCAGGGAGTTTAAGCCACGCAGATTTTCATACAAACTTTCAACTTGACAATATTGGAAACGAACAAACCGAATATAATAAGACAAGCAAGTGAGAAAAGCAGCAAAAAAACTAAATAGGAAAAAAAAGCAAAAAAATAAGCTAAAAAAAAACTAAAAAGAAAAAGCAAAAAAAAAAACAAAAACAAGCTACAAATTGCTCTTACTCAACTATGAGATTGTTTTTCGAAAAATCCTCTGATTACCAAAAAGACTAGCCTTACTTGCATATCATGTAAAGTCTATTCGGTTTGTTCGTTTCCAATATCTTCGATTTTTCGACTAAAAATTTTGTATGAAAAGCAACACGGCTTTGCATATAAACTTTTCTAAGCCCCCTTAAGAGAAAAATTGACGACAGCTCTAATTATAAATTAAAACCGACTTCAAAAAACTGAAAAGGATAAAATAATTAAATTTAAGTAGGTATTCATCACCTAGAAACATATTTTTGGAGTTGGTGCTAAGTGGTTTCCAAAAACAATAGAAAGTTAAGCAATTTTTGTTTAAATTTTTTTATTTCACAATTTTTACCTAACTTTCTTTTTTTTAACTTTCTACGGTCGAAGCTAGATGAGTGACCGTCTACTTATATTGTTTCCTACTATCGTATCGTTTCACTAAAAACCAAAGTACCCAACTGTTGTTGAAAAAATTTTTATGGGACCAAATGGCAGCTATTCCGCATCGAACAAAAAATAATCACGTAAATCGGATCAGTAATCTCGGCGTAATCGGTGTACATACATAGAAAAAAAAAAAAAAAACATACCGGCTGAATTGAGAACCTCCTCGTTTTTGAAGTCGGTTAAAAAGTCATTGGAAAAGCAAAAATTCGCAATTTCGCATATGTAGACGACTTAATAATTTCAGTTTTTTTTTTAATTTAAAACCAAAGTACCCAACTGATTTTGAAAAAAATTTTAAGGGACTAAATGGCAGCTATTCCGCATCGAACAAAAAAAGAATCACGTAAATCGGATTAGTAATCTCGGCGTAATCGGTGTACATACATAGAAAAAAAAACATACTGGCCGAATTGAGAACCTCCTCTTTTTTGAAGTCGGTTAAAAAAACAAAAACCAGTCTGCGTGAAAAGTGAACTAAAAAGATAGAAACAGGTTGAAAAATTAAATAATGTAATAGGATTGCCAAGATTGACAAGACATGAGATGCATAAAATATTTAAGTTCCTTTTTTAACTATGTCTTGTTGAATTTTCAATAATGCTCCCAAAATTTATGCTCCAAAGCTTTGTTTGTTCAATGTTTAATATTTCAAAGTCCGGGTGTCTTTGTTCTCATATTAATTATGTGTTTGTACTCGAGTGTCGCCGTAGGGTGTTTTTGTTAAGAGCTTCGAATCTTGCGTTTTGTAATATTTATATATCAAATACATCTTATTCATTTGATAATTTCATGACATTACTATGAAATAATATAGCATTGGCTGCATGATTTCATAAAAATGTCATGAAATTATCAAATGAATAAGATGTATTTCAAAGTTGCAAAACATTTCTATGAACTAATGTAATCTTTTAATTTATTGTCGTATTTTTGTCACCACGCTGTATAGTTTAAATAAAAAAGTAATTTGACAGTTAAATTGAAAATTATTAAACAGAAGTTAAGTTCCTACTAAAGTAAAAAGTAATTTTGGAGTCGGTGCTTCTTTCTATTCTTTCTGGAAAATTTCATTTAGCTAGAGTCTAACTGCATATACATTGAAAAAACATGCCTATAGACAAGCTTTAGTATCTAGCTGTTAAGTGAACGACACGTTTTCTTAGTGACTGATACACACTTTACACTCTTAGCTCCAAAACAACTGAATCAATTTTATCAGTTCTTCGCACAGTTGAACAATAATCCTACCGATTCGTATAAAAAATAGCGAGTGTTTACTTTTTAATTTTTAGTTGGTTCGATTCCCGGGTGAGACAAGCAAATTTTAGAAGATCTTTGAATGCAGTTTTGTTTCTTTTCAAAAATAAAGGAATGTTTCCTTTTCGTAAAATAAGCTAACTAAAGGATTTAAAGTAGTTCTCCTCCAGGGCCCATAGATTTTTTCCAGCCTGTATAATATTCACTTCTGTGTAATGGTCACCCAATATCACCATAAGACGGAATATCATAGTCATATCCATAGGTGTATACATAACGATATGACTATGATATGCTGTCTTATGGTGATATTGTTTAGCGTTACTGAGGAAATCTTTAATGGTAGTAAAAACCTAAGTTATAGACACAATTATTTGACGTACAGTCGACAGCACATCAAGCGTAACTGTTTGACCTTGAGACCGCCCTTAATTCGTTCGTAATAGAGGCGGCTTTCGTAGTGCATCTGTTACACCTGACCTGCTATCGTGTGTATGTAATATAACATTATGATTACTTGCGACGTCACCATGATTTTTGCAACAGCGAAAACCTCATCAGCACCTTATCATTACCATTAAAGATTTCATCAGTAACGCTAAACACTCCATTTAATGCAAAACAGTTCAATCTTTAACTTTGTTCACTATTAAATCTAATTTTAAACAATCTGGGTCGTTAATCTAATCTTAGATTTAAAGTTTTGGCTGCGTGACTGCGTGTTGACTTTACGTCAGTGTGGTCTCACTAGGGTTATCAAATAAAGCAATTTTCTGATGCGTACTATGACAGACATGTCACAGTCATTACTAAGAAAAGTTAAGTGAAAAAAACGTAACGTGGGATTTTTTCCCCTATGATTTTAGAACTGCTATCAGACATGCCGTACGCTTGCCACCAATGTCGTATGAAAAAAGATAAAGTAGGTGTTTATGAGAATAATTCGGTGCCCTAAAATTATTGCATACCTCATGTATCGTTGTAAAAATATATATTTTCATTAATACTTTTTTTTTGTGAATTTGTTTTAAAAAACACGTTTCCACCCGTTTTAAAAATTTCTACTTTACAATAATTTTAGAATAAGCAAATTCGTTATACTTATACAATACTGAAAAACAATTTGTTTGTGAAAACCATAGTGAAAATAAGACCAGTATCGGCCAATGAATTGTTTTTTGATAAAATTCTAGAACATTAAAGAGCCTACATCGTGGGTTTTGTACACAGAAGCCCGTACTCGGTCGGGCTGGACCGGTATTTTAAGTGAATTGTTTAATATTAAGTGAAAATGAGCTGCCAATTTTCAAGCACTTTAAAAGTGCATTTAAGTTGCATAAGCATTTTGTAACGTAATTTGTCAAAGGTAGCAACCCTAAGTTTGCTATCGTCATGATGATACAAAACAGTTTCATTGATGGTGTCACTGCGCGGATTTGGGTACCAAAAACGTTCGTGTCATCGACATGTTGACAGCGAATATGTTTATTTTTAAATACAAAAACTAGCAAAAAACGCTACTTTGCTCAGCATTTTCTATGCAGAGCTAAGAAGCGTCTTTTTAATGTTGAATAAAAAGTTTCCGGCATAGTTTTCAGGAATTGTTTGATTCTTACTTTCTTTCAGCTTACAAAAAAAGCATAGACAGGTACAGACGGCCTCCTGGTCAAGTAGTCTACTGACCATTTGACAGATACTTAGTGGACAGCGGAGTGCCCAGGGAAGTGCCACTGTCCACTAAACGAGAAGTCCTACATTCGAATCCCGGTAGATGTTTGTATGATGAGTATGACATTTGTTCACGAGTCAAGTAATTTTTGTGGAGTTCTGTGGCGTAGTGGCACGCTCTGGTTTCGATTACGGAAACAAAGTAACTTTCGCCTTGGTCGATCCCGGGATGGGTCCATATTTTTTTTTATCTCGAGCTCCTCTTTGGTTCTTGTGGTTTTCTTTTGGTTTAGGCACGTTAAGCCGTTGGTCCCGGTTGTTAATGCAACCGCTTTAAACCACCAACCCGCATTGGGCCAGAGTGGTGGTTTAATGGCCCAAACTTCTCATGTGTTTCCCCCATGTAGGAAGGCCTGTGCCGCTGTGTGCTGGTGATGTTTCAAGTAATTTTTATTTTGTATATTTCTAATATTTATTTATCCGATGCTTATTATTATCTATATTTCTCCGTTTATTATCTGAGAGCCCTAACACGAAAGTCAAGGCTAGATATTATAAAGATGTGAGTGAGTGTAAAAAAAGAAAGCTTTTCTTATTCATGTTATTACATCAGTATTTAAAAATAATCTTGAAAATGTTAGTTAGGGCTTAGAAAGTTGACCTTACAATTATATAATTCTTGTTTATTTTACCCTCCACGTCAAGTAAGTTTGTTTTTCTCTGAGTATCTATAGTAACAAGTAGCACAACAAATCGTTCAAATGTCTTTATACAAAACATAGTGTTGCTTTAAGCCGTTGAAAACGGATTTATCGGGGTATCAAGTTGATGTAGTAGAACCCAATGACGAATTCAAAGGCACGCCCGCCTTTGACCTACAAACTCGGATGGGTCTGCTTGTTGCGTTCGATGGTAAAACTATCGATATCGACAATACCTTTACTTCGAAATATGGGAACGATACCTATTGAACATTGCTGTCACAATAAGATTCAGTGGGATACTACACAACTGAAGTCAAAATAAGCTATCTGCAGCTGAACCTACTAATTCTATGCAACTAAAATTTGTTGACTGCACGGTTTTATTTTACCTACCCTCAAATTTTGAGCAATATTGATTTTGCCAACCATGAGCTATTAGAGAATTCTTAAATTCATCGTGCTTCAAATCTTATTTTATCAAAAAACTATTTATCTTGAAAATAATTCTTAAGTCACACGGTTAGGGCACAGGGCACATTAATTTATGAAGTGTTGACTTTATGTTTTTTGTTGTCAATTCCCGCATTTATAGCTTAATTTTTACCATCACCACATTTATTTTTTATCACTTTTTTACATAAAAAACTTCTCGACAGTTTTACAGCACTACTACTGTCTAACACACTGGCAATGGACAATTCATGGTGTCATTACTATTCTATGTGTAACTCTGAGTAATTTACATTGGTGTCGGAACTTATTTCAAATGCGACTTTCTTTTGAAGTCAACAAAGATTGTAGGTCTGCGTAATCTCCGTCGAGGAGATTATAATTATAGTCTTGATTGGTGTAAGGGAAGAGGCACTTAAAGTCGAGACACAGTCCCGAAGTACTTCAAATCAACTTTGAGAATGTGGGTGGTACAATGGATTTAAAATTATACCGGCAGATTTTTTTGATATTCATAAATAACTTTCCTACTGACATGGAAATTAGTTAATTAAATAAGTAGTTATAGTTTTTTATAATAAAAAGCATGACCATTGGATGTTATGGATTGGAAATTGCACTAAGACATTGGTGTAGTTTTGGAAAAAAAAGTCTGTTTTGTCTACTGTTGAGAAATCATATAGCGAGTCATTGCTTGTAATAAACGCTTACTTAGTGGGTAAGACGTGGAGAATTTTATCGGTGTTTTCCAGCTCATAGGACAAGCACCATGGAGAATTTTACCATTAATTTGATGGAAAACTCTCCCAAGATGCTTTGAAATGTGTAGCACCTGCATTTACATGCAATAACTGCAAAAATAAGGACATTTACCATACTATATGGCTGCATGACCGTCTGCGATCCTTTCAACAGAATTCACCAATATCACTAGCTTATTATGTCCCACTGGATACAGCCCTTCCAAGATGGGGAGAGACACATCATCATCATCATCATCATCACCAGCCTATAAACGTCCCACTGCTGGGCACAGGCCTTCCTACATGGGAGAAACACATGAGGAGTTTGGGCCATAGCACCACCACGCTGGCCCAATGCGGTTTGGTGGTTTAAAGCGGTTGTAGTATCAACTGGGATCAACGGCTTCACTTGCCTTCCGAAGCACGGGGAAGCTCGAGGTTTTAAATTTTGATCGACCCATCCCAGGTTCGACCATGGAGAAAGCCGCTTTGTTTTCTTAATCGAAACCAGAGTGCTGAAAGCACTACGCCCCACGGAGCTCCGGGTTATTCGCCATCTCGCCCGACAAAAACTTGCCCGGTAGGGCGACTTGGCACCTTTCGAATTTACCTAATATTTCTGTCGTCAACTTGCCCGACAATAAAAATTTGAGGTAACGACCATAAAAATGTACAGTCAACTACTCAGTAGCTTTATTTTAAGATTTAATACAATGTCGTTTTATTCGAAGTCGTTTCTGAAATTTAGTTTCAAACTTTTTTACCTGGCTGTACTTTGTAACGAGCGTCCGAGTTGACGACAGAAATATTAGGTAATTTCGAAAGGTGCCAAGTCGCCCGATAGGGCGAGTTGTTTTCGGGCGAGATGATGAATAACCCCGAGCTCGGGTTCTCTTAAATTATTCAATAAGTTTTCCCTTATAATAAAGATGCTTACCAAAAGAACAGAATCCAACAATGTTACTCAGTTCAGTTTTAGTTACTATTCAATGCACGCAGTGACATGCCCCAAAAATTGCTAGCTCATTTTTCGTCCCTACGTTACTTACTGCATACGTTGCCGTACTTAGTTAAAACTTCGGCGTTTACCTTTACCTAGTAAAATACCACTTCTTAAACAAGTTTAACAAGTCTCAAATTGGCAAAACCGTTTAAGATTGTGTCAGAAATAACTTTTGCACTTCTAGAATTTAACGGTTTTTACATTTTTCTTTCGTTGTAGTTTATCACATCCCGATTTAGATATTTCCGTTGTTTTTTTGCAACTACACTGGCAAATAAGCATAACATACTAAAGATAAGCTTTGTCTCCAAGACTAATTTCAGTACCTGGGTACCTACTTACCTCCTGAAATGTATTTTTTGGAGTTGGTGCTTCACTTTCTATTGTCTCGGGAAACAGCTTAGCAACAACTCCAACAAATACATTTCAGGAGGTAAGTAGGTGCCTAGGTACTGAAATTTAATTGTTTTTTCCTTTTTAGTGTTTTGAAGTCGTTTTATTTTTGTTAAAAAAAAACCACATTTTTAAGTGATTTCCTAAGGTAAAAGCAAGATGGGTGACCGTCAGCACTACCGACTTGTCTGTCCTTGGTTGAAAAACACAGTGAAAGAATTATCTTCTAACTCCTAACCGTTAAGGAGTTGTACCTTCCATCATTAGCTCATCAACATAAGATGTTGACTAACAGAAGCAAATACTTGAATAGCTTTGGAAAAAAGTAAAACATGTCACACGTGCCTATAAAAATTTTGGTTTGCCCTCGATTTCCCTGGGATCATCATCAAATCCTGACTTGGAGACCATGGGACCACCCTCATACTCTATCGAATGAAAAAAGAATTTTGAAAATCGGTTTAAAACTGACAGAGGAATCGGTTAACATGCATACAAAAAAAATACATATAGTGGAACATATAACCTTTTTTGAAGTCGGTTAAAAATCACTTGACATGACATGCGTTGTCATCCTGAGGACTAAGATAAAATACCTTCCATGATCGCATTTACCAGTAGTTTACTAGGCGCCAGACCAGTATGTAGTGTCGCCTGGGTAGGTACCATGTAGGTACGCCTTTCTTATTTCAGCTGTGAAACAGTTCGCTGTGTTTAGGATTAAAGGGAAAGGTAACTAGTGTAATTACTGGACATGGAAGCCATTTCATCTTAAGTCTCAGGACGACAAAGCAACTGCAATACCAAGTGATTTATCCATGTTCTAGGTGTCTATAGGCGGCGGTGACCACTTACTACTAGGTGGCCTGTTAGCTTGTTGGTCGTTAAGTAGTCTAAAAAACCTGTCGCACTGCTCCTAACACAAAACTTTCTTGGAGAACGAGCGAATCTCACCTACTCACTGCATGAATACAGTTATTTTGCCTGCGTAAGCTAACGTCTACCTTCACAATGTGATTTTGTCTTATACGAAATCGGAGGGGCTAGATTAAAATCAAACGGTTCTCCCGAATCCTTCGTAGATCAGTGGTTTGAGTAGTCATCCAGATTGTGAAAGGTTGCGGTTCTTGTCTCAATATCAATACATGACTTTTTTAAAAATCGTAATATCCTTAAAACATTTATGTTATAATAACATTAAAAATAAACATTTATAAAAAAAGCAGTGCTTGACTTAACCGAACCTTTGAAAAATCAAATAAAATCAGTTATTACGACACGAAAGAACTTTTGAGCTTTCTTATTTAGGTTTTTAATTCTTACCCCCTATCATTAAATAGTGTGGAATCAGTATTTATTCGCTATGTTGTAAATTTTACAGTTAAAACTCTTTTCCGGTCATATCTATAACTGGAAAAGAGGTATAATTAGATTGTTTTTTTTTATAATATTAGTATTAAATCTTTACAAACATTGTTAGTTAAGATTAGGATTTTGACCTGAAAACAATAAATAAAAAGTGCGAACTAATGACCGACGAAAGCAGTCAATCTATTGTTAGCCCGAGCCTGTGTTCAAAAGTAATTTGGACTATTTTCGTCAGTCAAACAAAATTAGTTTCGAAGGGAAAAAAGTCTTGACTAAGTATTACAAATTAAACGTAAGAAAATTGAATCATCAAAGCTTTCGCCATTTATTCTGTTATGATGTAGGTAGGTATCATTTCTATAGTTCGCGTTTCTGTTGACACGCTACTGAGTAAGATCGTGATACTTTCAGTCTGTTTGTTGAATAGCTCAATATATGTGGGAAAACTTAGAAGTGTTTACAAGTGTTACAGCTTTTCTTCTTGAGTTACAGTTATGGTAAAAGAAATTTCGAAACCGACAACCAACAGTAGGTACAAATACACAAAGTGATACAAAACATTGATCAAATAATAATTATATGTAAGAAATATAAAATTAATGATTATACTATCAATAAGGGATGCCTTTGTCCCGCAGTGGACGTTTTCGACTGAAATTATGATGTCAGTAATAAAATATACAGTATGTAGATACAAAGATGTGATAAACCTCATTTGAAAATAGAACGTCTTGGTTTGAACAGAAACGTGATAGGTTTATCAAAATATCACCATATGAGGTTTCATATGGTGATATTTTCGAACCCTTACGAAATAAATTAAAGGATATGAAAACATGCATTTTATTCATTTTAGACATCATGTTTCATAGTAACGTTTACTGCTTAAGACCTACACAATCAATATCTAAACAGAAATTGTGTTAGTTTTATTTTTCAAAACGCCGGGTTCGATTCCCGAGCCGAGTACACGTTTTTTTAAATGTATGAATGCAGTTTTTCTTATTACTTAAATCGGTGTCATGGTTTCTAACAAGAGATTTTTGTATGTCTTATAGTTTCAGACTTTCCCATACGACCGATCTAAATGTGCCATCCTGTATATAACTAATTTTAAAATATAATTCATGCACTGAAATGTGGTTAATAATGATAAACCGTAAAACCGTAGCCTTTATATAAAAGTTTATTCTTTCCTCTTTAAATTGATAGTGTGTTACTAAAGTCTGAAATAAAATTTAAGGGGATTGTGTTCCTTGTCAAGTGTTACCTCTGAAAGTTTGACACCTTTCAGACTATTTTGTTTTCTGATTAAATAGGTTAAATTTTTTTGTTTTATTTCATAAATAAGAAGTATGCAGAGTGGTGTCGTTAATAGGACAATAAATAAAAAATGGTCTATATTAGTTCATAGAAATAATTTCCCAGTTTCAAAAACATCTTATTCATTTGATAATTTTAGGACCTTTGTACGAAATAATGCAGCCAATGTTATATTATTTCATACAAATGTCATGAAATTATCAAATTAATAAGAGGTTTTTGAAAGTGGCAAACCATTTCTATGAATACTATGTTTTAATTTATTGTTGTATTGACAGCACTGCCCTGTATAACTCAATAAGAAATATTGTAAATATAAATATCATCGTGCTAGAAATCGGTGTAATACAGTGATAAGGGATGCTCAAAGTTGCTATATTCATAAATCAGTCGAAGATGGCAATCCAGCCAAAGTGTGGAAATTCTTTAAATCTCTGGGTGTCGGTAAACCTAAAAATTACCATAGACATCCCGCCTCATTCCACCGATTTCCTCTCTTACTCCTTCTATGCGCATGCTGTCCGGTTGTGGAATTCTCTGCCAGAGGGAATTAGGAGAGCCCAGACACTGGACTCCTTCAAAAACCAAGTCAAAGGTATCAACATTAATTATGTCTTGTATTGTTAGTTATTTAAAATAATATGTATATTTCAGGTATTTAATAACTTCACTTTGTTTCTTTAGCTTTTATATAATATACTGTATTTTATTTATATATTAGAGATATTTTTATTTTTCCTTATTTCTTGCACCCTCATAATTCGTATCCTTTTTCTTTATATTCTTTCCCTGCAGGTTGCCTGGAAGAGATTGCTGCTTAGCAATAAGGCCGCCTATTGTTTTCGATTTTATTATGTTTTTTTTTTGTTTCTTTGTGTCCTTGTGCAATAAAGTGTATTGATTGATATTGCAAAAGAAACAGTATGCCTAGGATCAATAGTTTCACAGATACTCGTATAGCGGTATGTTTGATGGTTGCGGCGCGTCATCCGAAAACGCTTCATAGAAAATCTACGGAATATGTGACGCCCCACGTTCCTATATTACTAAGAAAAGTATGGCCATACTGACAAAATTAATGATAACTATGTAATATGTTTTTATTTATAGTCGTCATTTCAATAGTTGTTTTAATTGATATCAGCAATGAAATATCATTAACATTATTGATAAATTTTGTAAAAAAAATACCATATTTATGAATTTTCTAAACAACACAACTTCAACAATATTCCATATCTTTTAAGTTTGAATTGTTTTTATGGGTAACAGGAGCGTATATTTTCAACAACAATTAACAATAACATTTTCACACCGCCCGTGACAACGCAAACACAGATTAGACGCAAACCCAGAATTCCAAATATTATTTTGGAATTCTGTAACACCCGGTACATATGTCGCCGCCATCTGGTTAAATTCACCGCTTAATAGGATGCCTAGCCCGTTGATTAAACGCCGGCATCCAATCAAATGCCTAGCCCCATCGATAGTTAATTTAACTAGACTATCGTTTAACGACTTGGAAAGGATCGTCTTGTACCGAAGGGTTATGATTTGATTGGTGAGTTCAAGGTTATTTTTTATGACCACTTATAACCTTCAATTAACGGGCTAGGCGTCCAGTTAAGCGGCTAATTCAAGCAGAAGGCTTCGACAATACGTTATTAAATCACAAAATACTTTTAAGGCATGTTATATTTTATAAAAAAATAAGTTGTGAATGTAGGTTATGCTATGGATAACATTTTCTATTTTGTTAGTTCATTCTGCAATGGTTACTTATTTTCGGTAGTATCATTATTTGCCAACACTTTCATTTTACACAAAGAGAACTGAACGGGTACTTAAACGGATCCAACGCATATGAATAAATACAAGGCAAATGTTTACTAAAAGTCAGAGACATTATTTAAATACACGTGACGTGAGTCATGTAAAATGTGATCACAATGTAGGTTTATGGAATTCAAAATCTGAATAGAAGATGAAACGGAAATCTCGGAAATATGTTCTACTATTTTCGGCCACAGTAGCAAAAATTATAATTTCACATCATCGGTGGTCGGGTCTTTAGCTTGTCCCGCTTAACATCGAGTTCACTGCGCCTCTTGTCCTCAAATGCTTGCATGCTCTGGACAATATGCCTTCACTTGTGCAGGTCTTGGGCTAAGGATTCCTAGAGCGATGAGTTCGACACATCTGTGCTTCAGCACATCTTTGTAGTGCAGGAGTTATCTGGGCTACTGTTTACAATTCCCATTCTGCAGCTCTGAATCGTGCTTACGCTTATACTTCTCTGCCAATCTGTCTTCGAACATCCGGGAGGCATGCAACCATGGCAACTATTGCCTCTTTAGATTGGCCTCAATGTAGTGTTTCTGAAACAGTCTGACCAAAATTTTCATAATAATAGGTTGGGGAAAAAGTTTCTTCGCATTTTTTAAGAAAATTTAAAACATTTTTTTATATAGTTTATTTACTTTTAGTCGTCTTAGTTTTACGTCTGTGCTTAGCTCGGGCACATTACCATGTTCACCATGATTTACCCGCGGCGTTACACGGTACACACATTAAGCAGCAAGGGCACTACCACTTCTTCGGGCTATAGTCCGCAGTAAAGGGTTTCCCCGCCACTACTCAGGACTTACTCACGGGGCACCCCTGCGTCGCCGACCAATTCTGCTTCTCCATATCTATAGAGCCCGCCGCGGGATGACAACTGTCTATTACAATTAAGACAAACTCTTTTTATTTCGAATAAGTATACAAAGTAGGGTTATTATTACTACGAAATATTTTTAAAATGGGCGACTACTTACATTGAATGGTTATGTAAACACAGAACGTCTGAACTTTAAACGAACGGTGCAAATTAAAAAAAATGCGATCCGAATTGTGCCGTTTTTGTTTTTGGTAACAAAGCGGCGTTGTGGGCGACCGCTCATGCGCTGACAGCTAATTGGTAAAAGTGAGACTCCTTTGTCCACCGCCAATAGGAAAGGCAAATAGAGAAGTTGTGCGCTCTCCGTAACTGAATCACGATCGAGAATAGGGCTGTTACGTAGTTGTAGGTTTGGCTGGACTGGACTATCCAGCATTGCGAAAGTAAAATAAATAGTTTACACAAAATCTGAGACTTATCTTTTTATTTATTTAAATTACTATTTATTTCAATTTTGCGGACTTAATGGCATATGGTGTTTTCTTCCAGCATTAGTAAGATGTGAGAGACTTAAAGTTTATAACGCAATTCCGAAATAATAATATTAAATTATTTCATACTAGGTGGTAAATTCATATGTAGGGTCGTCTGGGTTCTTATTTCAGCCGTGAAATAGTTCGCTGTGTTTTGGATTGAAGGGAAAGGTAGCCAGTGTAATTACTGGGCATGGACGGCATTTCATCTTAGACCCCAGGATGACAACGCACCTGCAATATCAAGTGATTTTTCCTTGTTATTGCAGGTGTCTATAGGCGGCGGTAACCGCTTACCATCAGGTGGGCCGTCAGCTTGTTTGTCATCTACTTGTATAAAAAAAATGGATTAATACTCAAATGTTCTATTTTTAAAAGAAACAGTTGATGTCATATTTTCATTAGTTGGGTATGTTGCGGAAAAATGGACTACTACGATGGAGAAAATATTGTTCAAGGCTTAGACAATATATTTGAAGAAGTTTATTAGTAAACAAGACTACGGCAACCCTGAACATTGTAAACAGTAGGGCTTCGTACAAGTGCCCATGAATTGCCATTGTAAAAACTACCAGCTATGTTGTTTCAATCTATTAACGCTCCGTTTCACTTTTAGTTCTTAATTAGAGCGCTTTTCGTGTATTTTGCAAGGAGTTCCATTATTGGGTGCAGTGTAGGCGGTGGCCACCATTTTATATAGAATCTGGTCGTTAGCACGTCATTGTCATTGATATTAAAGTACTAATGAGGATTAATAATGGATATAATTAGTGTTGATTGTTACAGTGCTATATTCATTATGCAATAGATACAAACGTGTAATAAATTTAAAAATAGCGGGAAATAATTGAATAGAAATACTCTGCATCATGCACATATATCTCAATAAATAGATGTAAACATTCTAAAATGCATTTTTTATCATTTAAAATCTTATCAGAGTCTTAATATTGATGAAATTGAAACAATTTGCATTTAAAACCAATATCAACATTATTTTTTAATTCAATAGCGGGAACCGTTAACGAATCCTGTATTCAAATGTAATCAACGTTTTCTTTTCGAATCGCATATCTATTCATAACCACACATAAAGCCTTCGTCGGAACCTCCGTCTTTTTCACTCTGCTGGAATTCAAATTACCTTATCGGCACGCGGTGGCTACAGGTAAAACCAGTATTATACGGTCAGTGTGGAGATGCTATTATTTGTTAGCGACCTCATTGGATTCGGGGACAGTTTTCATTAGTTGCCTTATGAATCTACTACAGATGAGGTAATTCGTTATCTCTTTTCCACTTCAACAAATTTGTATATCTGTCGCGTAGCCCTCCTCCCACTCACGCTTGCCGCAGCACGAAGCGAGTACGCTACTATTTCACCAGTCGACGGCGAACGGCCGCTGGCGTTCTTTCAAACCAAGAAGCGTCACCTTTGTTACAAAAAATAATAATCTAAGAAAAACAAATGATAAGTGAGAAAGAAAAATTAAATTGTCATTTTAAAAGGATTTGTACATAAAAAATAAAATCAAACACTGAGTGAAACTTATAATAGAAATAAACAAGGACGCAACTTTAAAAAGACCCGCAAAGTTTTCGTGTTTTGTGTAAAGTGTAGTGTTTTTATAACTTAAATGTGGTATACTAAAGAAAGTTTAATGAAGTACATCAACATCTAGCTGAAGAGGATTTGATGCAGCCAGCGAATAAGGTACGGGAAACCGGATATTGTACTAGTTACTAGACAGGCGGTCCGACTAGTTCAGACTGCTGTAATTATAGTTATGTTTTGACTTTGAAAAAGGATAGCGTTCTTTGATGGAATTAAGGTTTTAGAAATTTCCCCGAAGCGTCCAATTTGGATTCGTCTCGGATGCAGTCACGCAAGGTTTAAATATTTGTTGTTGAGGAGATAAACATGAGGGACGGTGCACGCCACCCTAATGTGTGGAGCCAGGTGCGCCGCCAACAGGTGGAATGCATTATGCATTAACGTAAAAAGTATATAAAATACTATCCTGTTCATGCATAGGTGTTAAGATAAGAATAACTATGATATGAGCTATAAAATTTTGCATTTTGCAATCTGAAGCTGAATTATTAAAAGTTCATTGGCAACGGCGATCTAATAACATAAAGCTAAAATATGCAAACTGTTCCCAAAATAAACGATTTGGTTTACGGATCTACGCATAAAAAAAAACAAAAATGATATGCCAATAGCTGCAGGTTCGAGCATGGTACATTAACAAAAGAATTTACTAATACTAAACACAAACGAGTTCGTGATTCAATCCTCTATTGAAGCCTCATCATTGTGGTCTTTTTTTCGTCGAACAACTGAATTTTATTTATTTGGGTAATGTGACTCACCTGCAATCAGCTGCTAAAAATAAGAACAACTAAGTGCTTATCTTGGGTACCTCAGATCAAACATGGCAAGAGGGTGTCATCGACATACGTCTTTGAACCTTTTCTCGAGAATTGTCGAAGCAGGTAGTTGTTGGGGACCATTGGTAGATTTTTTGTCCTCAGACCTTTGTTTGATGCCGGGTACTGAATGTTCTAATCGTACCGTGCGAACATTTTGTTAATGTGGTGCTAATGTCTATTTTATGAATACGTTTTTATAACGTTGTTTCTCGGTATTAATATAGCTTTAAGAGTTAATTTTTCAAAGTTTCAACTGTGTATATCGTGTTGAATTTGAAGGTGGTTTATAATACGTTTAACTCTTGAAATCATAATGATTGTATCTTTAATATAACTTTAATAAACACAGCAAACTTCCTAGAACAGGATCTTTTCCGTTTTGTGTTAGAGAAACAGATTTCATTTCCTGAGATGCTAGCAGAGTAGATGCAACCCCGTGGGGTGAATACCCGCCAACACTGCGGAGTACAAAGTTCAACAAAAACTGTTTCTTCCTATTCAACTCGTGTTGCCCTTTTATCTACTTCAAAAAAAGAAGAGGTCCTCTATTTGACTGTATTTTTTGGTGTATGTTACGCAATACATCCGCTTTAATTTGGTAGTGAACTGATGAAGATTTTCGGAGATAGAGATTGCAACCCCTCTAGAAACAAACAGTAAAGCGATTGTAAAAATCAATAAAAGGTATACCCTACGTATTTTAACCAGCAATCAATGGACAGATAAGTCGACAATGCTGAAGATCATTCTTGTAGCTTTAATCTCAGACATTATTTTGTCATCAATTGAGATTTCATCTACTTATCTGATTTAAAAGTATTTTATGACGTAACTTAATTTCAAAATAACATCAGATCTTTAGCGCTTTGAAGTCGGTTCTACTTTTTTTACTTTCATCCCGACTTAATTTCCCCTCTCATTTTACCTATATTTTAAATCCGTAATGTTATGTTACATACGACCAATAATTGGATTTTACTGTGAGTCATGATCTGACACGAATACAAACTAATATTGTCACTGTTGGGATTAATAATATTTAGGCTATTCATATTATTATAGTCGTATATAGAAGTCGTATTTTCCTAGTATAACACCTCCACCTTACAGAACGTCGCATCGTAGCCAAATAACACGACCTCGCACTCGCATTGTTATGATCCTGCAGTGAGTAAGGAGAGCATCGCGGAAGTGTATTTTGGGTAACTTGTCTCCTATCTATGCTGTAAACATAACGCTTGCTCTTGATTTCTATAGGGTAAGCAACGTGCCTTTGGTATTATAAGCTCTATATGCTACGGTAACCTCTTACAATCAGGCGGCCCGTATGCTTGTTTGCCAGTTTTATTTAATATGAAAAAAAAATGTGATTTCTGTCTTATAAACTTGTATTATATCTATTCCCCAACAAGGTCTACAAGTAGGTATATGAAACAGGAGTAATTTTACATTTAAACATACATAAGAGTAGGTATACCAGACTCTAAAAGCGAACGGAATTCGGTGAAATCTATTGGTTCTGGCATTAAAATCAGCCGTCAAAATGAGGTTCGATATCGCAGATGTAGGAAAGGCTGAATCAGCGTGGTATGAGTTATCGATTGTTGTCTTACCGCATCGGTTGCAGATTTTAGTTTTTTCTCAAATAAACTTGTACTTTTTTCTTTTTAACTATCATTCCGTCAATAATGTTCTAATTTTGGATTCAATTAGTCTCCATTTATTGTACCAGATATTTCAATATGTGTTTTAAATTTTCCAATTTCTCTATGGAAGTGTATAAATATTTTCTAGTAAAATATTTTTTATACAATATCTGTTATTACGTTAAGGCTAAGGCAACAAAATTACAGACGCTATTCGACATTTACCCATTGGCATATTGCAGAATGTTGCAGAGCGAAAGGAAAGGAGCCGCGGAATGCGGCGGACGTCCCTGCAATCTAACTGGAGTTTAATCTACAAATACTTCCAGCTTGAGTAGTTTCGACGCAGGCATTACGTTAGCAGAAACTATTTCATCTGGGGGTTTTACTTGCAATTCTCATTTCCTGAGCTCAATCAGTTTAATATTTTCCACATTCAGAAATTTCTTTACGATTCAGTCTGAAATGTGTTCTTATTTACTCTGAAAAAATAGGATAAAAAAATCGGATCTGTCTGTGAATTTCCGTTACTTAGCAGGAGAGGCACATCCCATGCAGATGACAGGGTTCTGTCAAAATCTTAAACTTAGTACAACGCAGGTGCAGGACGTCTGAAAGTCACTGGTCGATAGATAGTGCAGCTTGCGACACTGCTGCGTCACTCCAGATTCTTAAAGAAAAAATTTAGAAACTGATCAGTTCGTTATATGGTGTAAGTTGTAAATACCTTGCTTGAATCGGGTCCCATATTTTTGCTTTGAACTTGAGTTGAGCACAGATTAATAATTTGAGTTACACATAGCGGTTGCCACAAATTCTAAATGGTATACAATGATGAAGGCTCAAGATAGCCGGCTTGTTTTACTTCATCATATAGGAAAACTTCAATCCCGGCTATGCTTAGGTATACCATTTTACCTTCATTGAAAACGGGGTATAGGAGGAGGCTATTTATGTTTTGTGACGTCACGAAATTAGTAGTTGATCAATGAGATAAGTAAAGCATTGTATTTTCCGCAATATATTGAAGAAAGACCAAAATTGCGTGTAGTTAAAACTACTTGTTGCTAGTAATCCTAATTCGCGAAAACATGTTTGAGCTGAAAAGGTCAACTGATGTTATTACCTAAATAGTAAACGCAACGCAGGTGCAGGATCTTAAAAGCCAGTGACCGGTCGATAGTAGGTACTGCAGCTTGCGGCGATTGCGTCACTTTTGCAGTCAGCCTATCTCCACCTTCACACTAAGCACAGTTAACATACATCTACACCACAAAGTATAAAAAGCAAATATTTAAGTAGACCTTGCCACACCGCAAACACGTACAGATAAGACGTAATGGGTTCAAAGCACCAAGATAAAAACGAAAAAAACTTGCTTGCAAGCGAACAAAAAAGGTGTGTCTATTTTAAGAATTGACTTCCTTTGGCAAAGTAAAAATAACATGAAAGGTGTAAGTAAGCAGCAATAGAAAGATGTTAATGATGACGTGGAAATTAGTTTAAAAACTTTACATTCAAAATTTGGGAACATGTAATACGAATATGACTGAAAATTTCTAATGGATTACATTTGTTCAAAACCTAAATTCTACTGGATTAAGTTTGTTGTGATTTGTGAACATTCACAAATCACGAAAAAAATGTTTAATTAGATTCGAAAATCACAGTCGAAAATGTTACAAGTAGTGGAACAAAACTGACTAACAGTTACAAAATAACCCATGACCGTTGATTGCGGTCAGTTAGCTTATACCTCCTACTACTTACAAAATTTACCAGCTTTACATTTCATGGAAGATATAATAGGTCAAGTTACTGCGTAGCTACTTAAAACGATAACAGTGAAGTGTCCATGTAGAACATAACGACTTTTAAAGCGACCTAAGTTTTAACTAGTATGTTTTGCTCAAGATAATAATGTAGAATCTTCGATGTCAACTGCCAAAATGTCATAATAAAAATTCATGGCTGCTAAATGTTGGCAACGCCATCGATATTTATTTATTTGTTTCCTTAGAAATATTCAATGTACTAATACCTAGCTAGATATTATTGAACGTGATTAACATATTTAACCTTATAGATAGATCCGATAAAGTGATGATAATATATATGGTTGTTTTGGGAAAAGTCACGTAGACATCCATAAATATAAATGTTTTAGATCTAGACATTAGGTTAGTGAAAAGAGAATGTTTCAGATTATCTTCAATGTATAGCATTGAATCAAACATGCAATTCACTACATTTTGTGTTTGTTACTGAAATAAATATAGCCCAAGAATGCATACTATAATTATGTAGGTACGGATTGTACGTACATTGCTTAGTGCTGGAGAGACATATTATAGATGTATGCTTATTCCGTACGAAATTAAACGTAATTTTAGTTTTTTTTGTATCAATTTGGTTATAATTACTGGTTGTATGGCTGGTAATTGTTATGGTTTGGTTGTATATAATTTCCCCGTTTCCTGGTGGTCATACTAATTGTCATATCAGTATGACCACGAGAATATACATGTCCTCCTAGTCATACTCACTTTTCTGAACCTCCTGTAAGAAAAACAAATGCCAGCCGATATGCAAGTAAAAATGACGAGCTTGAAATAATAATAAATTAGGCAGGACTTATCTGGAATATCCTGTACCTATTACAATTATAATATTGGTACTGTTGATAAATGAGAATTGGCGTAATTAATTGACGCAGTGACCAAGAGTTCTGCAAGGGCTTGAAACCTCGGGATATAAAGAAATTGGTTATTTGGTTTGGTTTACTGTCAACCTCAGTCGAATATCTATATCTATCTTTGTAATGATTAGTAGCATTATAATCAACGTTGTATAGATATTCATTTCCAACATAAGCTGAGTCTCCTCCAGTTGCTTACTTATTTATGTTTTAATTTCAGACTGTTTTATTCTTTAAGCTATTCAATGTATGTTTTTGGTAAATTAATTATGAATATAAGTATATCTTTAAAATTTCACTTTGAAATAGGTATGTTTATTATTCTGCAAGTTTATAAAATTGCATAAAAGATAATACTATATCTTTAATCATTTAAGATTTGCGTGACGATAAGATCATTGTGACACAAAAAGATTATAAGTAACAATTTTTAAACACCAAATTTTGTTGAAATGACGGATGTCCTAAATACGAAAATAATACCTCAAAATTATCTTGGTCAGTTACTTGGACTGTGATCAATTAAGTGCGGTACATTACCAGAATAGCTTTCGATTTATCTGGTAACAGCCCAAAAAGGCAAGATACGTAATCGTAACGACTCAGTAAGTGGGCCAGTGACCCCTATTTACTTGTGCTTCTATTACCTATTGGCTACAATATGGTTAAGATGAAATAAAAAACGTTGAAATGTTTGTTTTTGCTTTGTTTCAGTAAATATAATAACACAAAATGATTTCAATTGATTTTTAAAGGTTGTGACATGGGTGTTTTATCGATTCGCACCACGAGTTGTTCGCACCACACGGCACAGGTTAGATCACCATAGTGCGAATCGCACAAGGACTGTCTTTGAATTCCATGTTTCCCATCATGTCTACTATGGAAGAGAATAGTTAAACAGTTCTTTAAACTTAGTACTGACTTTGTTTTATTTTAAAAGCTAGGTAGAATCACACTATATAACTCAATAAGATGTCTTTTAATTTTAGGGCTTAGGGCACCCATAAAAAGAGGCATACGTGAATATCGATTCCATATAGATTGATAACATTAAAGTTAAACTGTGTTGAATGAAATAAAAGCGTTCAATTAAAGTTGCTGCTTACGAAAAGAAATCAAGGTATTTTTATTTCAAGATATTAGCAAAAGACAGCATGGACGGAAATGTATAAATTAGACGTTTTAGGATTTGAAACATTTCTCATTAAACGATTCGACTCCTAACGAATAGTAATTCAAAATTTAATACCATTTTGCCAAGAGTATACATATAAACGCACCGGTAGCTGTCTTACCTCTTCTAACTATTTATAATATCGACGTTGTTATCTTCGATTCAATCTTACAAGAGGCAATATTATCTTTGTTAATTGCTAACTAATTCAAATAATGACACATTAATTAATGTGAATTCGCACACAAGTGAAAAATTTCAAAGATCGAGAGTATCAATGAGTGTATAGTCACCAGCAATAAGGTGTAATATATTAATTTTTATGTCTCATGTGCCTTTGCAATAATAGTCATTGAACAAATCTAAAGTCTATCTAGATCTTATTGCACGTCACTGTACAGAGAGTCAAACAATAGCCAATAAATTTCAAATGTTATCTTTCATCATAGTTTATTATATCTGCTGTACTTAACCGATTATAAAAACGAAAATGTTTTTTGTATTACGTAACATGTTATCGGATTCATTTGAGATAATCCGATTGATCCTAAACAAAACTATCACGTAATCCATTAGCAGCGTAATTAAAAAAAATTAGTTCATGCTGTCTAAGGCACCTCTGACCATGTTTAGAAAGTACCTCTAGCCTATAGCGGACCAGTAAAAAACCGGTTAAGTACAAGTCACAATATGTGCGTAGTACCATGAGTCAAGTCTTATTAGCTCCGAGGTACCTCTAAATTTACTTATCCAGTTCACTAAGAACACTTTTCAGTCTGTATCTGTATATTCAACTTAAATTTCCTTTTCGCCGTTGCAAAATTTCAAATGACTACTTACTGTATACTTTTGATTAGAAAATGTTCAATTTAAGTATGTATTTAGAACGCTATAGATAAGTCTATCAATGATATTTATAACTACTGTGATAAATTATTGTTTTGACTTTTATGAATAGCTTCATTTTAAAGAGTTACCTTTGATGTTTAAAAACGCTAATTAATCATCAGCACCTTTGTTTTTCTTTAAAAACTATGATCTTAATGATCAAAACGTTTAGGTTGGTATTTCATATGGAATTTTTCTGCGAGCGCTTGGCTTGACATAAAAAGTTAAATGTCCGCTAAAAGTGTTTGGGCTGCTAGTGTGCCATCCTGCATGGTGCGTTGGTTTTTATAAGCACGCAAAAAGTGACATTATGAACGGCACGCTTGTTGAAAACTTGTCTGATTCTGTCACTACTACCAACATGGTCCTTTGCTGAAACTACTAATTTAAAAATGCTAATAAGCAAGTGAAATTTTAATAAAATTTCAAGCTTGGCCAGTTAATGGATATTTGTGACATTTTTAGGTGATTATCTTCAGATCTACCTTTTTAAGTGCTAATTTGTTTAATGGTAGCACCACGACTATATCAAGTGATTAGAGACGCAGACACCATGATGAAATGGTGTCATGTACGCTCATAACCGGAAAATGAGGGTTATCCAAAGCTGTCAGTATACTTATATTCATTTCACAAGAGAGCACGCGTGCTACCTATCATTACTGACTATCCAATGCGATATCACCACAATGACTTTCTTCTCTCACGACGTTGTCGTTTCGCATAGGCTGTCTCAGATGTAATCTAAGTAAACCGACAATTAAATCATACTCAAATGTTTATTAAGCGCCATAATAGCCACTGATTTTGCAAGGAGCTCGTTATGCCGTTTCTAGCGACAACTCAGCGAGCTTAGCTTTTAAATGTGTTAAAAGACTTTCTTTTTTTCTCTCACAGCTTTTTGTTCTTTCGATGATAAGGTATAAATTTTATCTGACGAATCTATTTAAATTTGTAGTTGCTCAAGCTTATTAAGTATTATAATAATGGGAATATTTCTAAATAAGTACTTACTGTAACAAAAGATTGAAATCGAATTTAAATTTACAGTAAGTAGATTAATGTGTTCCTAAGAAGTATTCAAAGTAATGTAGGTAATAGTGGCTTTACTAAACGGTAATCCCTTTGGATAATCCCCATGCGTGTCACGAATCACGAGCGATCGCCAGGTCATTAGAAGTCTTACAAACTCCGTGAATCGCTGTTTCTCGATTCCAAGGGAAGGTGTTATTCCGATTGATTGGACACCAGTATTGCGGACTGAATACACAATACATTATTTACATAGATATTGCCTTAATTTTTGTGTCTTGTGCCACTTTTGCAAGTGGGCACGTGCGGTTATTGCCAAATAAATATGTCGGGGTTTTAGGGTTCCGTACCCAAAGGGTAAAACGGAACCCTATTACTAAGACTCCAGGCTGTATAATGAACCGTCATAGTTAGACAGTTGAAATTTTCACACATGATTGCCTCTGTAACAACAAAGACTAAAAACAGATTAAAATAATATTTAAGGGGGCTCCCATACAACTAACGTGATTTTTTTGCTTGCTTTTGCTCGATATTGATAACGGCAACAGGTAGACGCTTATTTATAGATAATGGTACGGAACCCTTTGTGCGCGAGGCCGATTCGCACTTGGCCGGTATAGATCGTATTTGAATTTCAATTACGAATTCTGATGAAAAAAAACAGAAGTTTTTTCCGTACGGTTACCGTTTATAGCTTAGTGAAGTATGTAGCTGTTGCGACTGCATTTTGTACGCGCTTAGATTGCATTGTAAGTAACTTCACCTTTGATCTCTAAGTTGCCTTGGAGCTTGGAAGACGTGTAATGCCAATCCATCACAGGAGTTTTACGCAAAATCTTAACTCACATCACTGTGATCATACTAGAATAATCACTTTCACGTTTTAACTCCGTTTCTACCCTTATAATTTATATTTGGTTAATATCAATGGGTCGATAAAAATTTAGTTTTGCTTCTTAATCTAACATCTTTGCAAAGTTTTAGGTACTGAATAAGGGATACTGACGAGTGATAGTGTAGGAAGGAATGAAAGGAATGCTCAGAGTTCAGTCTGACAGTGACGTCACGGAGGCTTGGCGGGAATGTAGTACACAGTACAATGGCACGGTCGACTCCCACATTGACTTTGAATGCGGCCATACGATACGTTACTTCTTGTCTGACGAGGACGATATCATACAGAAAGGGTATCTTTTAAAATAAAAAAAGGAAGAGGATTTTATTTTAGTAATAAATCGTGTGTTTATTAATATTCTTTTTAAGCTAGGTACACATAAGAAAGATTTTTTTTATCAATATGCGCTTAAATGGTTTTTAATTACAAGCAATTCGGACACAACAGAGTGATATTTTTGGCTGTACCTACAATATTAATATATGATTACGAAATACAGCCATTTTTATTTTTATTTAAATTTTTTTACTGTCAAAAAAGTATTTAAATTAGAAAAAATTATGTCCTTAGTTGTGGACTGAATCCGCGGCCTTTCGCAATCCTGGTGTTTTTACACTCTTTATTGCATTTTTAATAATTTATATAAAATAAGTTACATAAGTAATAGGATGTTTTCCCAAACTCGTCATGCGTTTCTCCCATGTAGAAACTATCACTAAAAGAGAGATTATAAAATGATTTAAAAGTATTTATTCAAATTATAAAAACATTTACGTAAAGTATTACGTTTCTCGTGTCATTAAAGTCAATAACTTTTTATTTTCATTTTATGTTACTTGCCATAAGATTTGAAACATATCTGTGACCCAATTTCCTTACAGACCCAAAGTTCTGTCGTTAATTTATTCAACGTTTAAGTAAAGTGCTGGGAACTAGTTCACAAGTGCTATTCGAATGTAAGATAACTTCAGTTTCAAACTAACTTCAGCTTTTATTAACAAAAGTTGAATTGATCAAGTTAATGATCATGTTACCTAACATTTCTGTTGTACTTTATACTAATGGATTCCTGTAATGTGAAGCCGTCGCCTTTACCTGCACCTGCAATATCAAGGAAAAATCACTTGGTATTGAAGCTGCGTTGTCATCCTGAGGCTTAAGATGAAATGCCGTCCATACCCAGTGATAACCTAGGCTACCTTATCCCCCATTACGAAACAGCGAACTATTTCTCGATCGGAATAAGTAACGGTGGCATCTACCCAGACGACGCTACATACGAGTTTACCTCCTATTTTAAGTTTAATTTCGAGAAATCGAAAGTGATAACGTGCGTCTGATTATCATGCAATTATGAAGTTGTAATTCAAAGGAAGTCTAGGCGTTGTGCTCTATCAGCGCTACATAAACTTCCGTTCGCATAACATGATGATTCATTCAGTTTGTCTATAGAGATAAACTGATACAGTAATAATATTCATAAAGGTACGTGCTGGTCTGGTGCTAGTGTTATGGATACTAGATAAGAAGAAATAGTTATCTAGATAAAACATTAAAAATATACTAATATGCATAGAAACATCCATTACATGAACAAATGTTCGTGCTTTTTATAATGAACAAACATTTTGGCCCTAACGGGATCCGAGTCAGAAATCTCTGGTAAAAATGTAAGATATTCACATACATTCCAAAACTATGAGCTAATATGAATCTAAAACGCTTTGCAAAGTATATATTTTTAGTAAGATATCCAAATTATAGGGCATAGAAATTTTCAAAACACGGCGTTATAACATTCGTTCTATTAGTTTACTCACTTTAAAATTATCTATTTACTTACTTATGAAACCTACTTTTAATACAACAATACGCACGTAAATTTAAAAAAAGAATAATAAAATAGAGCTTTAGCCGCTTTAGCCCACCAACCCGCAGTGGTGGCAGGAAGGCCTGTGCCCAGCAGTGGGACGTATATAGGCTGGTGATGATGATGATATAAGTACATTAGCATACTATTTAAAATATATTTTTTAAATCGCCATAGACCTAATTCTGTATGTAAGTACCTGCTATTAATAGTAGCTATATAGGAAAATATCAAGTGTCGGTGCTCATTCATAGAGTAGGATGTCAACTTTGTCTCGGTGTATTGTTGGCCGACAGGAGATAGGTTGTATAGCTTTGTGAGCACGTGTCGTGGCTTCCCCCTCAACAAAAACTTTAGCTAGTACCGTTCGCATTCTGGTTTTGTCCTATTGTTTTTGGTGTAGTGAACCCAGCAGTGGTTTTACTTTTTGTATTCAGTTTAAAACTGTGACTGTAAAGTGATACTTTTGTGTAGGTATAGCCATAGAACAAAACTTCCTCGTAATTCGTTTGTTATATTTTTTGTCTTTACTAACATTTAATAGCTATTCAAAAATTACACGACTTTGTGATCGTGGAATTATTACGTTATGTTATGTTATTTATTTGTTAATTTATGTATGTGTGTACACACACAATATTTATAAGAATTTATGATACTTCAAGTAGGCAGGCAGATATGTAGGCAGTTTCTTTAGAAATAAGCACATTTCTAAAGAAACTGCCTACATATCTGCGAGAAGGATATATAAGTAATTTGATTAATGTAGTCACAGTATTTTTCTGTAACTTTTTTGAAATTAAGTGATATTGGTTTAAAAAATATGTGTGTGGGAATGCATTCCCGGAGTAAAAAGTAATCTATGTGCTATTCCAGACTGTAATCTTACTTTGTGCCGAATTTCATCCAGATGCATTCAACCATTCTATCGTGATTGAGAAACACATCCATTCAAACTTTCGTATACTATACATATGATAGTAGCAAGATGAGATATAAAGATTTATATTTAAGTTAGCATGCAAAATGAACTTATTTGCAATAATAGTACGCACAATTTTGTCTTACAAATCCACGGCGCTCAGGTTACAACTTACCGCATGCGTGTTAAGTATCCACGCACGGTTGTACTTCAGTCACACAATCACACACCTCCGTTGATGGATGCTGGAGAATGGAGCACAGTGTACATTACTATCAGAAGTCTAAATAAAGATTTGCAAGCAGATCTTGTAATTTTATTACATGATATGTAAAGTTTTGTTATATGATTTTCGACATGATTTTGTTGCTTAGAATATAGAAAGACATGTTTATTTTCTACTTACTGACACTTACATAAAATTAACAACAGACAGTTCGTAATAGAGGCGGCTTTCGTAGTGCAACACTTGTCGTGTGTACAATAGGCAATCACCACATCAGACTCATCACAAGGCGTAAAAGTACAAAATCAAAATTATAATATCACATTGAAATTTAGGTATGTAGTACAACCACGCACAACGCACAAGCAATAATGTAGAGGCATTTTAGCATTCTAATTATCTTTGCCACTAGAGTCATGAACAACATGTCATTATTCGCTACTGTATCTATTATTTCAGTTAAAATATTTTAAGCGCGTTGACGAACTAAACAACAAAATAAATCCACATTCAGTAAACATCTCACGAGTCTAAGAATGATTCACAGTTTTTATGCCTTTAAGAACATTTACTTAGAAATCCTGTTAAAGTGCAGTCCGATGCCTTAATGCAATTAACGTTCGTTTGCCAAGTAAGAACTTGCTCAGTTAACTTTTTATGGGAATGCACTGTAAATTATCGCACAGTTGTGGAATAGTGCTTAAGCAAGGACGTTCTAGGTGATGGTTGTTCACCTCGGTCTATATCAGTGTGTACATCTAGCTTTTAGTGTTAAGGCGATACCTTACGAGTATTTAGCATTTTTCATTTCTATTTTTGCTATATGCTTACTACCTACTTTAGTTCTTATTTTCAAATATGTTGGAGTTTACCAATCCATAAAGTATTGCACAAAAGCTATTAACATAAATAGAAATTATTTTGTCAATATTAAAAATCCCTTCCCATTCTCTTTTTTTTTGTTTTACAAGCTAACGAAAGAATATTGAAAACCCAATCAAAGTTTATTAGAAAGGCCATATACTTACAATTGGAATTATTCTCAAAGGAGTTTTTTAAAAACCGGCTCTTTTAAGAATAAATAGATAATTTCCAAAATTTTCCTTATGTTATGAGCGCGTGCGCTAATTGTTGTCTTTTTTTATTCGCGCTGTGAAGTCATATCTTTATCCCTCTCTCTTGGCCGAACCAAAGTTCACGAGGTAACGCTTTAAATAATTTTCGGTTTTTTATTAGTAAGGTTTTACGTTATTTTTTGGAGTGGAAATTGATTGACAATATATTGGATTACGCGTAAAGCTGTGGTGGCCATTATTAAAGAATCTCATAGTAAGTACGGAATATTTGTGTTGCATGTCAACATTTCATTGTTTACTGCATATCACCATGCTGTGGCACAGAGTCCGAAGGACGAAGCCAGTTCGGGTTGTTCACCTCGGCCGCAAGAATGCGCGGGAACTGATCGCTTGCGGTGTACAACCGGTCTAACATTGCTATATCGAATTCTTAAAACTGGAACCTGAATAACTCATACTCTCAGTTAGGCTAATCCTCGAAACCTGCAATGACGAAATCTAGAGTATAAGAGAAGTACGGCATAATATTTTACACTCTTTAGCGACCGACTGGCGAAGCAATTTTATCTTACTAAGAATCGCAGCCAAATAACACTATAATGTTGTATACCTCTAGTGAATAATGTCGCCAG
Organism: Nymphula nitidulata; assembly: GCA_947347705.1. Taxonomy (NCBI): domain Eukaryota; kingdom Metazoa; phylum Arthropoda; class Insecta; order Lepidoptera; family Crambidae; genus Nymphula; species Nymphula nitidulata. The sequence continues at coordinate 9,213,323 of OX374637.1, read as the reverse complement.
AGCTTGTGTGCCGTCGGGAGTAGGAGCATCTGTTTAGTATGTTGTAATCATAACGCTTCCTCTAGATTTTTATAGGATATGTAAGATTTTTATAGGATACGTAACGTCAGGCGGGCTGTTTGCCATCCTTGAGCATAGGTATCTATACCGGATTTTACAGAATTCCGAAAAAAAATTGGAATTCTGGGGTTGCGAGAGGTCGATTCACACACACACACTCTAGACGCGCACATGTTGAGTGTGTGTGTGTAGGGTATAAGTGAAGTATGTCGTATGATACGCGATAGTATTGACAAGAAACATAACTATCTACTTACTTATTTCTTTATTTCAGGCCTTAACCTTCCTTGACCTATCTTTATTTAATGCGGTCACTATGAAATGCCTAGTTACGAATTAGATATTAATTTGCCGGTGTCGCTTGAGACCACAGAAAGTCACATTCCAAACTGTTGAATTGTTTATTCGTGTTACTCACTTTATTTTTACGAAGTTTACGGTTATAAAATGCTATTAGCCAAGAGTAGGATATCTTTATAGTCACAGCTTTTGTCTCAATACCTACCTACTACCTAAACAAGCTTTGTGTTTCATGATGTGCATGTTTTCAAAGAGCAGGCCATCTTCTTTCACAGTTTATTCTAGAATGTTCTTATCTTCTTTTTTAATACTACCTACTTCAATGTCGACAGCAGTTAGATCCCCATTTCAAACTCTACCTTTCCAATAAAAGCAAGTTTAGTTCGGTACTGTTTTTATAATGTATTCATCTGGACAAAAAGTTTATTCTTATTCGTCTAACAATGTTCTCGTCGACGTTATGGTATATTATGTAAAAAAACCACTGAGCAAGAGATGTATAGTATATCGATGATATTATAGATCGATTATAAAAACTAGCACGACGAGTCTGAAATATTTAATTACGTACATCAAATGCTTTATCCTAGCTCACTTGTAAATAACTATAACAAATGTAATATATACTTAATTAAGTAAGTGAGTAGGTTTGTACGTATATTCTGAGCCCAGTGAAGTATGAAGATTGTATCTATAACCATGGTAGGTACGTATAAACATTGAATGTTATATGGTCACGAGTGACTTTGATATGCAAGACACGACACTGTAAATGCACTCTGTTTAAAGCTAAACACTTGCATAGTTATAACCTATTCTAAGTTTTATAATACTAACTATTAAGTTGAACTACCAAGAAGACTGTCAGCAGACTCGCCTCAAGTATCAAATATTTTTTTGAAATATTAAGCTACCATGTTTGTAGTTGTTATTAATGATAATATTAAGCAGTGCAGTGTCAAACCAAAAATAAAAATAGATTAAAAGTAGAAAAATATACCAACAAAGTACCTAATGACAAAAATATTAACTTTATTTTAGGGCTGTCCCACACTACATAATCACAATAAAATTAAAAAAACTCAAACCTCCTTTGAGTAGGCCGTAAAATGTGTGTTAGCTATGCGATTTCATTTTTTTATTCAGTTTCTCTAAGTTGTTGAGTAGAAAACCACTGGAGACGTGATATTCTTTTAGTTTTATTAAAAACAAGTCGTAAACGGCTATAAAACTTGCACGACGTGTCGCAGTATGTTATTATCTTAATGTTGTTCTGTGGCTACTGTTTCCGTTCATACCATGATAGAACCATTCTAGCAATTATGGTACTCTGATAATAAGCCCTTAAAGCCCTTTCCAGTTCTAAGATAAGAGATGCGTTTAAGTACCTGTTATGTTTATGAGATTGTATGGTATAGCACTTCATACTTTCACGGTTATTAACATAAGATTTATATTTCAATTCGCTCACTATCACACATTATCACATAAGCTGTTTTAATTTTGCCATGGTGTTAGCTGCTTTACTGTTTGCCTATTAATGGTCCACTTGTTGGATGTAATTGCCGTAGTGATAATTATAGTAGTAGCTTCGCCCGCGTGTATAAGGTTTTAAAATGGATGTCCATCTGAAGTTCCTTTATAAATGTTGGTGAAAGAATTTTTAAAATCAGATCATTTTATGTAACAATGTAGGTACGAGTGCACTTATTTTAAAATTTTCATAAGTCAACACTAAAGAAAATTTAAAAATTAGCAAATTTTGTACCTATTTTTTATTATAAGTGTAATATAACAAGTTGCCATCTATAATGTTCGGCCTAGTCCAGTAGTACATAAGCAGGCAGTGGGTGTCTCTCGTGTCTCTCGGCTTACATGATGAAGTATTGTGTACGTATTGTCTAAAATACCTACTTATTAGTAAATTAAGTAGGTACTATGACTTTATGACTCTATTGTATAAAAAACGAGGTGGTATATTCTATATTTGTATCGTTTTAATTCTAGGATCGTTTCGAGTTCTAAACACACAATAAATGAAATAGTACATTTTCATATTATAATAGAAAGATATAAGAATGTCAGTAGAAATTCTAACGTCAATATCGACTCGCTGAGTCCAATTTAATTAAATATACGAGAATATTCCTTACAAAAAGTGTCTTTCGGAATGTCAGTCCACAAACGTGAAATTCCCTTTGAAACCAGACGTGACTAATTATATTTTTTTAGCTTCGTGAGACATTCAGGTGGTTGCTACGCAGGTTTTTATTCCCAAGAAGTTTTCATATTTTCAAAGAGAACAGGAATGTGGACTAAGTCTTATTTAATTCTTTAAAAAAATGACATACACCGTGGTGACGATAGTATGACAATATATTAAAACATGGACCATATTAGTTCATAGTAATGTTTAGCACCTTTCAAATACATCTTATTCATTTGATAATTGCATGATATTTCTATGAAATACTTAATGCAGCCAATTTTATAATATTTCATAGTTTTATAGAAATATCATGAAATGATCAAACGAATAAGTTGTGTTTGAAAGATGTCAAAAATAAACTAAACATAAAAAATATTTCTATGAACTAATCTAACCCATGTTTTGATTTATTGTCAGATTGTTGTCACTACTCTGTATTCGTGATCTACTTATTTACCAGCGGGGTTGCTCGCGTGGATGTCGGTTATAGCGCCAAAAGGTAGCCTGTGTCCTTTCTCAGAATGTAACCTATCTCCTTGACAAATTACATCTTGATTGGCCAGAGTTACGGATTAGTCAGCGTTTAAAGCTTTCTTCGCCTTATAATAACTTTACATAATAACGATGTCCTACGTAGTTTCGATCGCTGCTGATGTCGACTCGCGAAAATTTTTCTCACTGCCTCATCCGTTCGAAAACTTGTGACCTCGAATTAAATATGTAGTTCAGAAATGTATAAAAAATTTAATCAATAAAATACCATACTGGATCCTCTGAGCTACCAGGGACGTGGGTAACCCTATGAATTAGCATGATACATTAGCGTTGTTCACGACTTATTAATTCGAGTTAACAAGCTTTCGAACGGATGACGCAGTGAGAAAATTTTTCACACTAGCGTGCTTTACGACATCGGCGTTCGAATCTACGCAGGACACCTCATATTTATTCTCTTAATAATAAACGAACAAAGATCATCACCATCACAGCTCATATACGTCCCACTGCTGGGCACAGACCTTTCAATTCAACATAAGAGAAACACATGAGTTTGGCCCATCTAATACCAACTCGCTAGCTGACCCAAAGATTACCAATCGGGACCAATAATGGTACAAAAATATTTTTGTGGAAATTTCTTACTGCCGAAGTACATAACTTGTTTTTTAATATTCGGAATGACAAACAATTACATAATCTTATCAAAACACTGTCGATATCGGATTAGGGTTCAGTACCTCTTAACTATGTAAACATGGGTAGGGGCCCGTTTATTATACCGAGTACCAAACACCTTGTAAGTATAATGTCTTTTTGTAACCTAATATTTTTCTCGCTGGGAGAGGTGAAAAGTTGTATTTCACTCAAAAGCAAGTTTTTTTCCCATGTGTGTCTTACTTTAAATCACTCATAGTGCTCAGCACCCGTACCACCATCTTTTATCGCCATCCAGTTTGACCTAAACTGAGTAGAATCGTTAATTCGTACTACGAACGCTATCTACGACTATGACAGCAATGCAGTTTAGGAACCAATACTGAACCGAGCGGAATATGAATCGCTTTTATAAAGATGGTGGTAAGGCCCCAGTGGGGGGTTAAGAATCGCTTGTTCGTGATTTAAAGTCAGCACTCTCAGCAAAAATTAACTTAATTCAGTTGTTGAAGAAAAAACTATCTTTATTTAATAAATTAACATAAATATTCAATTATCAACTATCTTTATTTAATATAATGTATAAAGAAACTGAAGCCTGACATGGAGGAGGCCTTTGTTCAGCAGTGGACATATAGGTTGCTATGTGAACGATACACGTATTAGGATTTAGGACAATAATAAGATTATGAGTTAAAAAAAATGTATAATGATAAGAGAAACGAAGCCTAACATGGGATAGGCCTTTGTTTAATAGTGGACATAGGTGAAGGCTGTTTTTTTTTTATACAACTAGATGACAAACAAGCTGACGGCCCACCTGGTGGTAAGCGGTTACCGCCGCCTATAGACACCTGCAATAACAAGGAAAAGCACATGATATTGCAGGTGCGTTGTCATCCTGAGGCCTAAGATGAAATGCCGTCCATGCCGAGTAATTACACTGGCTACCTTTCCCTTCAATCCGAAACACAGCGAACTGTTTCACGGCTGAAATAAGAAACGCGGTGGTACCTACCCAGGCGACCCTACATATGGGTCTACCACCTAGTAAATAATAATAATGATGATGATATTAGTCTATATCAATCCGAATATAAAAAAAAAGTTATTCTAGACTAATTCGCTTGTTAGTACTCGCAGCAAAAAATAGCTTTATTTACTTGTTAAACGAATTCAATTCCACAATAAACAGCCAAAAATTACTTTTTTAGACTTTTCGGAAAATTATCTTACAACTATTTTGACTCGCCTGGCTTGCTTATTATGAAACAAGTTTTGTTACAATCTGTCAAGTCGAAATTATTGGAAATGAACAACATTTCCAATAATTTCGACTTGATTGTATGATGTAAAATAACTTTAGCGGCCTCTAAAGACAGCTCAGCTAAGAAGTTGGTTTATAAGCCAACATCATGTTGATTACAGGTACAGCATAACATTGTCCTAATACGATCATTGTGCGATAATTTTGTCGTTTAGTATAAGTGGTCGTTTACCCGTGCGAACGGGACCATCCAAGGGTTCCATTATTTTCTCATCCAAGGGGAAAACCTTTATGACTGTTTCACATCATTAACTTTACAATTGCTGAGCCTTTGCTTGGTGAATATTCTTTTTACTGTCAATGCTTATAAGTCGGCGTTAAACTGCAAATTACATGACACGAAACCGACCAATGAGTTTTTAATTATGTAGACGTGTTCTGCATTTTCTTCACAGCTATGCAATGAAGAGGCACGTTAAGCTTGCGTTAAATTTATCTTTTATTTAGATTAGTTTAAATATTTATGCCTAGTTTCACTAAAGTTAAAATTTTTCCTTTCACAACACAGGGGCCTTACCACCATCTTAATAAAAGCGATTCATATTCCGCTCGGTTCAGTATTGGTTCCTAAACTGCATCGCTGTCATAAGTAGTCGTAGATAGCGTCGCAGTACGAATTAACATTATTAGTTAAGTATGTTACATTATTATTATACACCCGACGTTTCGATTAATTTACAGCGATCGTGGTCACGGGAAGGCGGGTGGTTTTATTTGAAATGTGTAGTACTTGCGGAAATGTGAGACAATACAGTTTCATCCGTCAATTTTGTGCAAAATATTTAACTTTTACTTTCATTTATAGATAAATGCGAACAAAGTAATACCTACCTAAAGTTGAGACATTTTTTTTTAAAATTTTATTCTATTCGAATTTTATCTATATTATTTTGATAAAATCTCGTCACCTTTTGGTTGCAAACTGGCAATACTATGAAAAGTTATTGCAAAGAATCGATATAGCTTACTCAATTGAAATACTCGGAAACAATTGCTATTTATTCTGTAACTCCAATGTTGATATTATAACCTTTATTTTTATCCGCACCTACTGTTCACTGCCAGCTATTGCGATAACTTCCACAGCAAACTGTTATACAATCAGGTTTTATGTAATTGCTTGGTAATCTCAATCGAGGTGTCAATCCTGGCTGTCAGTGTCAGTCTAGTGATGAGATCAACATTGGTCAGTTAGATTCAATTATGTGCCTACCTATGTCGTAATAACACACGATTGATATAGGTATTGTTCGCGAGAGTTGAGGCTACTCACACACCACGTAGTTATTATGTATTTGCAGTAATTTTACGAAAGTGCAAAAAACAATATACAAACGACTGTACAAGAGGTTGTCATTATGTCATGGACTGTACACATGTCCTGTCCAGTTGCTAATCCGTCCACCTGAGAATTTGTTCAGCTAAGAATCTGTCCACTTGCTACGGAGGGCTTACAAAATATCCCTTATCATTTTATATTACAGTATTTTATCATTTTTGTTCTAATACAAATTCTTTTTGGAACCAACGTGATAAAACGCTATGTTTAAAAGTAACAAAAGTTATACAATGAGGTAATCAATCACTGTATTAGTTTTGCATACGTGAGAGTTATTTCGTTGTGTGCAAGGTCCACCTCAATTCTTATGTCGATAATTTCAGATATTATACGCATATGATACTGAATGAAATTAATGAAATTCTATTTTAAGACAATCTTTCCTAAAGGTTTATAGGTAAAATAACCAAATGTCGGACACACCAGATTTTCTATTGTGTGTGAGCGCCGGTGTAACGTAAAATTTAAAAGATTCGCATGATTGCGTTATATCTGCTCAACTATTACAATAAATACTTAATACGATATTTCTCCGATAGCTGATTGATGCATTAGGTGAGGTAGGCTACGTATAAAAAGTTCTGTATTTGTTATGATTGATTATGTTAAGGTTGCTACCTTAACTATACTTTTTATAAATAAATAATTATTGTGCTTATACATAATAAACATTAGTAACTTTCTAACTTTGTATTAATTTATTAAATTTATGAATAAGAACTGTGGGAACTATTATTAATTATAGACGAGAAGTCACGTAGGTGCATTAGGAGTGGTCAAGCTGTAATGACCACTGGTCCTACTGAGCATGAGGGTCACCAGGGCAACCGCTAGCTCACGAGTAAATAGGTCGAATGCTCAGATTGACATTGAATCGAGCTTAATCGGGTGACGCGTCATGTGGTCTGCGGGGACATAGTGCAGGGGATATATTGATATCAAATGTCGATATCTACATTTAAAAGTTTAAAGAAAAACTTAAGTCTTTATTGCACACAAGAGACAAATTTTACAAGTCTAAAACATAAAGGCAAACTAAGGCGATATGAAAGTGTTGGTGAGGAGGTAATAAATAATAAAAAAATGTGCATAAGCAAATATTTATTTACAAATAAAGTGCACAAAATTAATAAGACAAAACAATTTAAAAATAAACATTTTATTACATGATAAAGCAGCAAAAATTATGGGTTGTGTGTTCTTAAGCCGTTAGACTTAAAACGTAAATAATCACATAACTTCACACAAATTTTATGGCACTTATTAAATACCGTAAAGGTTTGTGGTATTTGGTAAATACCGTAAAAGTATTTGGTATCTATTAAATACCGTAAAATTTTGTAATTACTATAAAATTTGTATGATGTTTTGTAATTCCATTCTTCTGCACGGTGGAGGGAGTGCATTTGAAAAATTGTTTAGGAATCTACATCAATAACAAGTTTATAGAGACCTGTTTTAAGAGATGTTTACTTATCTCATTTCCGGCAGCTAAAACGAACTTTTGCCTATCCTTTCTATTTTATCTATTATTATTTTATATATTTTTTTTAACTTTAGGCTTCAATCTTGTTCACTCAATTACTGGGGATTACAAGAAAGTATCTAATAATCGTGTAAAATCTAATAACTTTATTGTAATCCTCACCGTACGTTACGGAAACGTAATCCATGTCCATAATGAGATTTATCCAATTTGCACACAGACACTATGTTATTAGTTCATGAACGGCAATGTATAAAATATCACATTTCTGTGTTTATTATTTTGTGAGTGAAACCAACTAAGTAATACAAATAAGGACAACATAATACAAAGCTTTTCAAAGAAATCGCTTCCAACAGTCCCAATCACAGCAGAACGTCATTTTATGTGTTCATTTGATAGAAATATAGTTAGAAAGGTTTTATGGTAACATTTAAAAGTTTTTTAGAAAGTTTATTCTGTTTTTATCGATCGATCATTTCCCAACACCCTTGGCACAGCAATGCTTGGCCACAAGCCAAGTAGTTCATCTTGACGGATAGCCGCGCCGCAATGTATGCATTATTGGGGTTGTTATAATTATTTTCAACGACCCAGACGAAACACTGTGTCTGCCGTAGCTAATTGCAGAGGTGTCGCTTTATCTTATCCCGTATCGATCGTAAACATTTCTGTACGAAATATTTTTTATACCTACCTAATACCTTAATTCATATCATAACGCACTTTTTTATATATCGGTACTTTCCATAAAAATATGGAACCTTGAGACAGGAAAAACAATATCCTTAGGTAATTTTAACTTCTCTTAGGCTATTTCGTAATATCACCTTTTTTTACATAGAAAAACCATTTTATCGATGGTGATGCTGCAATGTACAGTCGACAGCACATCAAGTGTAACAGTTGCACTACGAAAGCCGCCTCTATTACGAACGGAATAAGGCCTGTCTCAAGGTCAAACTGTTACGTTTGATGTGCTGTCGACTGTACATTGTTTTTCTCTTATTTTTATTTTACTTTACTATGACACTCAATTATTGGTGTAGCGTAATCAGTGAGGAATCAATAATTTTACTAATTATTATCCAACAGTTAAACTTCATTTCAGTCAAAAGGATTTTTGCAACATATTTTCGCAGTTACTGCAGATAGTTGTCTCAAAAGTCTAGTATTTTATGAGAGTATTACGAGACTCCGTCGCCAACCGTGTTACGTCTGTCAGGGATTTCGAGTATTTCCGGAGAGACAGTATTATTAAAGTTGCTGGCGCGTTCTAGTTGAATTATGCTCTTAAGTTTTTCATGTCGTTTCAGTTATAGACATAATAATAATAATATTCATACACTCACACCTATTATCTAGCCCGAAGTAAGCATCATTAAGAGCTTGTGTTATCGATACCAGATAACGGAGAAATAATGATAATAATATGTATATAAATATTAGAAATATTCTTAATTTTAATTTTATTATTAATATAAATGTTTGAAAAATTATTGTTGAAATAGAACATTGTAGGGTAGACGATACCACATAACGCAAATACAGATAGACTAGAAGAACTTACAGGGTTATCCCAAGGCTATTCCCAGGGTTACCCTTCACAGGGTAGCTCAGATGGAGCAGTCGCCCGGATTGTGAAAGGTTGCGGGTTCGATTCCCGCCTCAGGACGTAATTATTTTCTAGTTTAGATATTTTTATTAGAGATATACTAAATAAACATATAAACATCCATGACTCGTAAACAAATGTTGATATTCATCATACAAACATTGCCCCTACCGGGATTTGAACCCGGGACCCCTGACCAAGCAGCCCGTATAGCAAGGGGTACAGACCACTCGGCAAGCAGGTCGTCAATATATCTACTATCAATTGTCAGTAAAGTATACTTAACAAAGTTAGTAGGTAATACCGTTCCAATAGAAACAAATTATAGTAGGTAATTACGAACGCGCGGTAACTTCGATCGAGAAGTATATCATGATAGAAGTCCATAAAGAGCCCATGTTCAGTCAGTGCCTGGCGTTGAACTTGGGTCTCTCTGTCAGCCAGCAGAAAGATACTATCAACTATCCTTGTCTATCATGAATATTATGATGTAGTACCTGCACAGACTCGTTCAAAAATACCCCGCCGCATTGGGAATTACCTACCCCATCTGTAATTTAATTTGTGATCCTCGCACATTAAGTATAAAACACTTAATGAAATCCCTGTATGTTGTTTTTATGCATACGTGAAAGGCCCTTAGATTCATTTATTTGTAAAAAAATAAGGGCTTAGTATAATTCTACTGGTAACAAGTTACAACGCAGTTTTACAACTTAACGCGCGTGTCGGGTTATTTTAATCGAACATCTAGCCGGCCTGTATTTAATGCTCGTAGTTTATTTTAGTTGTTATGTAACTTCTTTACCGTGAATGAAATTAATGAAAAGTGTGATGAAATTATAAATAAAGATTATTTACTTAATTTTATTTTTAAAATTATCATAAATGTTTGGTTGTGTTTTTCTAAGTAAAGATTATTCTTCTATTTATCTTTAAATAAATCAGTTTATCCAATTAATATTCAAGTACACGCTTAAGGTCTTAATAATAATCATTGTAATAAAGCTACACAGCGTTTTGTTGTGTTCAAATTAATTTTTGAGTCCGAAAAACAACGTAAAACAGGTATGAAAGGCTTAATAAGATGATAATATGACTTATGGCACAGTTATGGTTATTCAGTTACCTAATAGATAAATAATAATAAATATCACGAGACGAACTCGATACTTTATTTAGTTTCTGTACCTACTTGTACGATAACACTGAACCTTGAAAACTAAACATAGGTACTCGTATATATCACAATTATACTTACTTCCAGACATGTTATGGTTTTCAAGGTTTAATTCTTTAGTTTCACACGTATGCAGGTACCTAATACCTCAAATTATGTCTGTCATAAAATTTAAGTAATTCGCATGTCCCTGATCTATTGCTTGTGTCAGGGGTTTCACGCTATGATTTGATAACAAACTCGATCGAACAATCGAAATTCGAAAAATCAATTGACTGACTATCTACTGTAGTCTTAAGCGTGAATGTTGTTTTTGTGAAAACCTTTACTTCTTCAAATAAATATAAAATAAATGAATGAAAAAACATTATTGTGGTCGATAAAGCTAACTACGAACATATTCGCCATTTAAGTGCGTTAATGATTTAATAATCAAAAGTAAACTAAGGTGTTAATAGGATTTAATTATATCATGAAATCATACATAATAATAATAATAATATTTATACACTCACACCATTGTGGATTATGTAGTTTGCTGATAAAATACACTCGCCTGTTGCATCATGTCTTAGTTTGTAAAAAATGTATTCATTTAGTTCTTTTGTGTACACTAAAGAATAAATAAATAAATAAAAAATAAACATTAACATTAATAAAGCCCTACCAGGATACTAACTCATTTCCACTGATAAAAAATATAAAAAATCGATAGAAGTTATGGCTTGTTGGATCCTTGTGACTTTGTACTTTATAATTTTTTATGCCAAATAAAATTGTAATAAAAAATATTAACGATCAACACTGTGTACACACGATTATTCAGTTAGATTCATTTCCAATTTAGGATTTTTTTTTGTTAAGAAAGAAAAGGATTAATCTCTTGTTTAAGGTAATTACACGAAGCATTATCATATTATGTTGTAGAGGTATAAAACGTGGGAAAGTTCAGTATGTTCAATTCGCATGTTAGCTATGAAATATACTTTATGTACTCAGAAAGGTAATTAATGGTTTGTGGGGTGGAAATTATAATTATGGTCTTAATACAAAAATATGATGGCGTGAACTGGGTCATTTTGTTTATATGAAGACAATAGCGGTAAACTAGTTATAAATATATATCGCCCCAAACGATTACGTGATAGTCTACAATTGTGCCAGAAACACGCACCTTATCGCTTGGTCGACGATAAAGCGTCTTCATTTAAGCAACAAAAATTGAATTGTGTTAGTCTATATGAGACCGAGCACGCATCATAATTTATCCAAACGTGCTTTATATATATATATATATATATATATATATATTACAACTCATCTAATAAACTTGGCTCAATGTAGTTTCCTTATTGTTTCAGGCTTGATCCACCAGTTGCGCAGTCACAATATCAAATGGAAAATCAGAAAACAGCACCGGCTACTCAGCAGCCGCTTACCCAGCAACATCTAATGGCTCATCATGTACATCCAGATCAAATATACTCTGCTCAAAACACACAGCTCGCTGCGCACCTAACATCTGCGCAAGCGGGACAAATTCAACCAAATGGAGTTATGCATCAACTCCTACAGAGCCAATATCATTCAAACATGAATGCACGATCGCCGCTACTAGAAAATAGGCACGAATTATACGGCACTGGACACAATCACGACTACGCTAGACACTATGGGGCTAACGATAATTACAACTACCCGCAATCACCGCCCAGAATGGAACAAAACGATGTGCATACTGACCACAACGTAAATCATGAGTTACTACAGAATATACCTAAAGGGTATAATGCAGAGGTGTATCAAGATTATTTGAAACGTAACCCACCGAGAGAAACCAATCAAATATACCAAAACCATCAACCTACTTATAGACCTAATGTAAATCAGTATGGATCGAAGCCATATCTTCCCTATTCAAATAGGATAGGACCACAGAGTAACACCGAATTATTACGGAGACAATATAATGAAATTCAACAGATGAAACTACAGCAACAACTACATTATCAAAACCAAGCACAAATGCAACAACAACAGAAATTTGCAGAGCGGCAATTGCTGCTTCAACAAATTCATGGCGTCCAACCGCCGCCTAATTTACAGAACAGTATATATTCAGATGGTTCCTATAGAGATTTGGATCGATATAGTAGTAAAAATGACTTTAAAGAGTACAGTAGTACTAATATACAAAAGGAATTGGATAGGTATGCACAAAATAATGAGTATAGAGATATAGATAAACAAAATAGGCAATATATCGAATCTCAATGGCAATCAAATCAACAGACCGACTTCAGGGAAGTAGAAAGGCAAAGACGACAATCTGAAGGAGATAAAGTAAAAAACCAATCACTACCCTCGGATATGAATAATCATGTACAAAAGTTGAATAATCAAAACAATGTTGGGGTTGTCTCTCCTATGAAATCTAGTGAATCGAGTTCGCCTAGTGTGAAATCACCTTCCTCTGATAGCCGGAGGAGCAGTGGGGGAAACCAAGCTTTACGTTCACCTGTAGCCCAGAGGATACCCTCAGCTCCAGTCACTATATCTGGTATACTTTATAAGCAGGGTTCAGATGGCTTAAAAGTTTGGAGAAAAAGATGGTTTGTGCTATCAGAATACTGTTTGTTTTATTATAAAAGTAAGTATTTGTATTATATGTAAAACAAATAATATATACATATCATTGATCTTTAATATAATTAAATTATGAATTAATACAACTTGTTTGTTTTAGGCCAAGACGAACAAAAATTGTTGGGTTCAGTATTGCTGCCATCATACAAGGTTTCTGCTTGTTCTGCGGAAGACAAAGTGCTGAGGAAATATTCATTTAAATTGGAACATGCTAATATGCGTACCTACATACTCGCTGCACCTGATCAAGAAGCCATGCTGAAATGGGTTAAAGCGTTGACTATGGCCGCGTTGATGCAAAACCTGAAGTAAGATGAATACGAGCAATATTCTTAATGTTCCGATTGTATTTGGGCATAAGTCAATAATTTATATAATTGATTGTTGAGATATTATTTATGTTGTTTTTTATATCTATTTTCAGTGAACCACCGCAAAGACTAAATGAGCGCGTAGCTACGAAAACCGAGGTAGGTAATATTTTGTGCACTGACGTGTACAATGCAGGTGATCGACAATTAGCGTGCCGTAGCGGAACCAAGGACAGCGATTACTCTGTCGTTATAACTGTGCGTAATAGCTTACGGCTCGAATGTCGTTGCAAATTGATACTATCATTTACTACGCATACGCTTCAATTTAATTCATCGATTTTATTTAAAATATTTTTTTATTACTTTTTAGGATGGAGATGATATCCCAACATATGCTAATGCTCCACCCAAGCCAAGAAGGTCTAATGAAGGTTACAATTCACCCAGTCCTGACATGTAAGTAAAACATAAATTTTATGGCTCCGTGTTTATTGAACGTTCCGCGCCGCGCGTAAATATTGTATAAATTTAATTATATTTAAACAAAATAAATCCCGGCGTTACAGGTACGATCCAAATTATGATCTACTCAAAAAACCTGCATCACACTACAGTCAAGGCAACAGTCACACACGGTATCAGGATCATTCGAACTATGGAACAAGCCCTAACCAAGAAAGCACTTACACACGAAGCCCACAATCACCACCACCACCACCATCACAGCAGCCGTCACAAACAAAACGATCATATGACACGCACAATCTTTCATTGCCTCTAACAAACACAATGACTGATCAACATGATACCAGCCAACCTGGTACATCGAACATGTACAGGTCTAATCCGCAGTCGCCTTACTTTGATAATAGGATCAGAAACCAGCAACAACAAATGCAGCAAGCGAAACAAGACCATAAACAGGATCAGATATATGACCGACAACCGCAACGTAATCCGTTTTTGCAAGATACAACTCCTCAGACTGAGACACCGTCAAGGGATAGTGATATTCAAAGCTTGAACAATCGATTAAACTTAGAACAAGATAAACCTCAACAAAGTTATTCTGATAATTATATGGATGTACGTTCTACTAAAAAGAATAATACAGATTCTAATGCTTACAACAGGGAGGTTTATGGCGAATTGAATGCAAATACTAATAGAGCACAAATAGGAGCAAATGAACGATTGTTAATAGAAAGAAGAACACCTGACGCTTACGGTCGTTCTGCTACGATGGCAGTTTACAATAAAGGAAAAGTAGGGGATTATGAGGATGTGTACGGGACATACGCGACTGAAAATGAATATGGAAAAACATTTGCTCAGTCACCAAATACTCCACAATCGAGTCACCAGCAAACACAAGACTATTCTGGAAATTATGTAAGTTTTATAAAAGTTGCTAATATAAAAATACTTTTAATATAAAATACACTATTAATAAATTTTTTTACAGCTTCAAGAAAAGACGTTTAGTGGTCCATCAGTATTGAGGAGAAAGAAAATGCAGTCTAGTGGAGTACAGCCCCCAATGCCAAGGCCACATAGTGCAGATTTCTTAGAATATGAGTCTAAAAATGAAATGTTAAACAAAACAATGCCAGCTCGATCAACGTGCGACCCAGCGAAACAACCACAGCGACCTAAATCTAGTCTTGATATTAATTCGTATTATGATCCCAGTTCCGATAGGTACTATTCGGAGGAGAGTTATGCCGAGAAAATGCGGCAATCAGCACAATATTTACAACAAGGTTCAGGATCACGCAATATACAAATACCATTAGCAAAATATGCAAGTGGACTAGCAGAAAAGCAGCTGAGTACAGCTTACTCCCAGATTACTAATAATAACTACGAAAGTGAGCTACCTTCAAATGTTCCTCCTCGTGACAATGTTAGTTACAGCTCAAAGTATGGAGACGTAGAGGCATTGAATTCAAATTGGACTTTAAAAGAAAAGGGCCTCGAGAACCAGAAAGACTATATTTATAGAAGTGGTAGCGTCATGAGTGACGGTTCAAATATTTGTGCTTACACAAAGGATGTGAATAGATTTGATCAAACATCTGGTGATAAATTTATGAGGTCTGCCAGTGCTAGACTACCCTCTACAACAACGGAGAAAGAAGGCGAAAAAAAGGTGCAACAGGTAGTCATATTGTGAATTCAATTTTACGTTTTATTGAAGAACGTTGTTGTTCTATTATTTCATGTCTATAATAATAATAAATATTAATAATGATTTCAGCGTGAAGAATCAATGAAACGGCTATTGGAGTGGAAACAAAGAATGCTTCAATCTCCATTAACTAGAAAGAGTACTCCAGCCACCATATCTCTAGCGAGATCTCTAAACCAAAGCAGACAATCCTTGAGGTCCGACCAATATAAGTCTAAGACTTATACGAACGCATCTTACAACAGCTATTCTTCTGACGATGAAGGTATGTTTAGGCTATGTTATAATTAAAATGACTTTATTGTTTTTCTTGGCATGCTTAAAATGATGTAAGTCAAACATACTTAATTATTTTATTATAGGTAAACGATAAAATGGAGCATGATAGATAATTGTTATGCATGTAAAAATATATTTTATTTTTATCAACGTTTGTTGACTTTTTAAAATTGTGTATTAGTTCTTAAAATTAACAATAAATATCATAATGAAACTTTTAATTCATATTATTTATGTTATGTAAGTATATTGAAATTTTTATGTACTTACTTTTTTGTTCCAATATTAGACTGACGCATAATTATCCTCTAACATTCAGTATCTACTTAACTTTGTATGATTAATATTTATTCAAAATTAAGTTTACAAATTTTCATTTGTTCGAAGTAGTATATTAGTTTACTATCAATTTCATTTATTGTATTTTAATTTATAAATAATAATCTTCAGTACTTTTATGATGACTTCGCTTTGCGGAAAGGTACCTTCCTGCCTGCGGGGACATTGTGCCACTAACAAGATATTTGTTATGATTAATATCGGTGGTGGGCTAATATTATTGGTTCCAGTTGGTTATGTAAATAGTAGTTTGCATCTTCTAACAATTGAAGCCGATCAACATGAATACTAACATAATTGAAAATACAATGAAAATCACTATCCTTGTTCTTCGTCTGAATAAAACACTAAAAAAGTAATAGTAACTATCGGTTTCACTTTTGCACCTCAGAGGAAACATCGGGCACTGATCTGCAAAACTCGAGTGATATGCAGGCAGGAAGGTCCCATAGAGTGAATTTAACAAGTCCTAACATAATATCACCTACAACCCCGCACGCCTCCAATAATAATGTCAATAGCAATGATGAAAAAGTTAAAAATGGCGAAGAAGAGACAGAGAACACGTACGAAAATATTCTGTGTACCATATCTTTACCAAAAATAGAACTAGATATTGAAGAAAATGACTTTATTACCATCTTGTCAAAATGTGGGGATAACACAAATCAAGAGACTTGTGATGCTGCTGGCTATGAGACTCATGAGAGTGAAGCGGAGTCTGAGATACAATTAGAATATACAGACAATGACTTAGATGAAGTTTTATTAGAATCCGAAGGTGAATTCCAAACAAATATAGCCAATAAAGTATTGGTCGAAGAAAATGCAGATTCAAAAGAAGACTCGGAAACAAACCAGAATTCAACAGGGACCGAGTCAGAAACACCACCAGTTTCTCTAACTTGTGAAAATCATTACTTACCTATGAGCCCAAGAAAAACTTCTGCTGTGGAATTGGCGCATAAAATAATTCTAGAAAATCTAAGCGTTTTTGATTCAACTATGCCAATAATCTGTGATGATAATCCTTATGTTGAAATGAATATTGGCAATGAAGAAGAAGATATGCAAACATACGAGATAGTGTGTGTTAATGGCGGAAAAATAGAACCTGTCTATATGGAATTAAGCAATGTTTCAAGCAATGAAGATAAACCGGAAACTCTTACCAATAATTTATCTTCTGATACTGCATCTAATTTTGCCGATACAAAAGATCATACACTTAAAAGGGCTTCAAAATCTGATAAGGTTGTTAGAGATAAATCTAATTATTCCGATGGAGACGGTGAAACGCCAAAAGACATAGCTTTAGATGTTCCTTTCAGTAGGTTTAGCATATCAGACACGTTTAGGCCAGCTTCATATTATCTAAGTGGTAGCAGAAATATGTTGATCAGACAAGAAAGCTCTGACAGTGAGATTATTCCACCACCGCCAGTTCCTACATCAACACCACCATGCGAAGACTTGTCAGATGAAGCTCTTTCGAAGTACATTTTAGACAAATTGGATAAATCAGACATGTCCCACGATAATTCAATACTCAAAATGTTGACGAGCGAAAAACAAAAGACGGACACAGTAAAAAGAAAAACGACATCTTTAATGATATATGGAAGCAGAACTTCCATACACGATACCCTTACTAGAGGTGAAAAGATTCGTAATAGTAGAGCAAGTCTTTCTAGTGACAAAAATAAATCAAATGAATGCACGTCCAAGTTATTGACTAATTCAATCCTTGAACAGTATAATGCTATTACTAATGACACTGATTCTCTTAGAAGTTACAACGCAGATAAGGCATCATCCAGGCTCTCGCTCGAATCTGATGTCAGTAGTAAATTTGAAATGGCACCCTCTAATATGTCATTTGAAGTAACTAGTCTCAGTGAAAGTGAAATTGTAGGAGATTTAGAATTGCGTCACCCGTACATATATAATGATCGAGAAACAATGCTAAAACGACGACCTCTATCTGATGATTCTATATTTGAATTAACTTCGTCGGAAAATCCTTCTCAAATTGAATTGAATAGTAATATAGACTTGGATAGATTCTTAGATAACTTACAACCCAGTACCAGTGATGCTAGTAGCTTAATACCAGGGAGCTCGCTTTTTAATATTTCGTCAGATGATATAAACAGATCATCCAAAGATAACCTCCTAAGAGCAGCTCACTTACATACAGCTATTTCACATATGCGATGCTCTAGTACTCCTGTTAGTCATGGTAGTAAGTTTATTTCCCCGGAAGATACAAATTCAATTGGGATTCAATTCAGAAATATATCAGGTAGTAAGTTTGGTTATACTGGATCACCAAGTTCCTGTAGTTCTTCAGGATTACCAAAATCACCAATTTCATATTATTGCAAAAGTTACGATGAAGAAAATGTACTGAGTAAGAATCTGAATAAAGATGTTTTAGCAGATAAAGTAAAAGAATATGAAAATGAAAAATTATCTCTTAAAACATGTACTGAAACCAATACTTCTTCAACCACCGCTGGTTTCCATAGTAGAGAAAGTTCGACAGAGCACAGCGCACCTTATTATTATTCTGATCTTTCATCTCAAGAGCACATAAACGTTCTTCCTACATCTCATTATTTGAAAAACACAAATCTTCATCGCAAATTGAATAATCAGCGCCGTAGAGGGCCATTACATAAGAAAAATGAAATATCTCATATCCATAATCCTATAAGAAATAATCATGTGTTAATGTCTGATCGGTGTTTTGATTTGGCAGCATCCGCCAGAAGTGTTTCAGTGGAATTTTTAAGTGCAGCTGACAAAGATCCTGAAATCGACATGAAAAATATTTATGAGTCAAGTGCCGGTAAAAGTTCAAAAATACCGGAATCAATGAGTTTGATGTCTAGTCTTAGTTACAAGAAAAGCACTGGGCAGCATAGCAATACACCAACTTCATCACCTGATACTAATGGTTTGAATCGTAGCAGTTTAAATGCTAGTTCATCATTGAAAATGTCTACAGCGAGCATGTCATCTCATTGCAGTGAAAATTCTTCGAATACTGTTTATTACGACGCCGAAGCAGAAACTAGTACTTATGAAAATGTATTATGCCATGGAGATAAACATTGGGATGAAGATACTTTGTGGGTAGATAATCTACGAAGAGTTTCACATAGACATGCTAGGTCTATGGATGACTTGGATGATTGTCGCCATACACCACCAGAAACACCTTTAAGTCGCAGCAATATAGAGGCATGTGGAATGAATAGTATCAAACGTGTTAAGAAAGTTACAGGTAACAAGCCATCTCGGAATGTTACTTACGTTAATTATGATGTTCAAAGCCAAGTAATGAGGCGTAGAGATAATCATTCTAGTATCCATAGTATAGTGGAACAGGAAAATGTTGAAGAAGATGATGTTTATGTAAGTCTCGCAGAAAATGCAGAAATAGCAGAAGTGTGCGATGAGGGAGTTTATGAGCAGTTAGCATTAGAAATTACAAGTAACTCATTAGGGAAATCAAGATTGGATAAAAGAGAGTTTCAGGATAAGAATAGAAAAAGATTCGAAATCGATAGAGAAAAGCTGCGACAGTGGGATTTGATGTCAAGTGGTTTGATGAAAAGTGGGATAGGTAGCGTGCGGGGAGCGGGTGTTGGTTTGGGCGTGGGCGATGCTCTCAGTAACATGGACAACGGGACTGACAGTGCAAGAAATGAAGGTATCCTCTAACATTCTATGGTCCTGTAAGGTACACTATGTAAGTTCTGTTTCTATTATGATACACAGCAAAGCAAAGTCATTATAAAAATGTAAATACAAAATGAAATAAATATAAATAAATGAGTTCGTGTAAACATGATAATGTGTACAGCATTTTTAAGCATGGAATTTATAACATCGATTGTTTGTACATACCTAGTAAGTAATCCAATAAGATATACTAATAAACTGCACTTTATTTTGTTTACACCTAATATTTTTACTTTTACATCACCCTTATATCATAACAATTGCTGTTATTATTTTTTAATTTCTTGATTATAAAGTATTAATGTTGATAATCATTGCGTTACTTTTCTAGCTTCTATGACAATGACAGGCACATATATAGATTCAAGCATAAATAATAATTCAACAAATCAGCAAGCATTATCAAAGAAAGCTTTTCTTGGAAGTAATACATCTATTGGAAGAAATAACAGAGATTCAAGTATACCCGTCCGCGCTGTAAGTCCCAGAGTTCGATGGGTGGAGGATAAATCTACTAATGACACATATGGATCACAACAGATGTCAATTTCGCAACAGAATGTGAGTGGACTTAAATGTGAGAAGAATTCTGCGTACTTTGATCCCTAATAAAAAAATATTTTTTATTATTTTTAGTTACACACATTGACTGCAACAGAAGATTCTTGGGCGACAGCCCGATCACCATCTCGTGCTTCGCAACAACCAATTAGAGCTGTAAGTCCAAGAGTTCGAAGAAACACTGAAAACGATGACTTGGTACGATATTTGTCACAATATATAATTTTGAAAATATTACCTTTATACCTTTCCTATGTTTGTTTACAATTATTTCATTATGCTTTTGTATGGTGTCAATTAATTAATTTATTTTATGTTTTGTGACGTCCCTATCATTTGTGTTGAATTCATTTTTGTTGTTAGCAAAGGAACGGTCACCGAGTGGGCCAAGTCGATCAGACGGGTGAAGTGCCAACTGCTGGGGAGCTTCTAGGTCGAACTCACGAGGAATTAGTTTTGCTACTTATACAATTAAGGCGACGGCACGCTGCTACTCATCGAGCTATAGAACAATGCCGCAAGCAGATTAATAGCATAGAGGTTTTTTTATTTGTGTTTTAAGTTTGTTCATTTCCATTTCATTATATTTTGTTTTTTGTCTTGTTTTGAGTTTAATTATTATTCTTTTATTTATAATCTTAGACAAGTATAAATTAAATTAATTTAAAATAATCAGCTATCTTAAATCTATGAATTTTTATTACAGGATAGCATTAGTTCTCTAAAAGCAATGGAGCGTGAAGAGAATTTGCAACGCTTGGAGCAGTTGCGCATGCAATTGATGGAATTAGAACACCAATACGAGAAAAGCAAACCTCTGGTTCAACTAGTGGACAACATGGTCAAGTTAGGATCTTTATACAATAGACCAGGCTCCACTGTGGAACGCTTAGAAAGAAATCAGAGATTGAGGCAAAAGGTTCTTGCAGAACACGCTTTGGAACAACAAAGGTATGTTATAGATGTGAAAATCATTCATCACCGGCCTATAGTATAGTATACCTCCCACTACTAGGCACAGGCCTTCTTACATGGGAGAAACACATCAAGAGTGTTTGCGGTTGCAGCTATAACCGGACCAACGGATTGACGTGCCTTCAGAAGCACAAAGGAGCTCAAGATCATAAATTTGATAGACCCATCCCGGGATCGACCATGGCGAAAATTGCTTTCTTTTCGTAATCAAAACCAGAGCGCTCAAACCACTACCTACGCCACCTTCGCCAAATTCTCGTGTCACAAATTTAGTTACCATACTCCTCCAAAACGGCTTGACCGATTTTCATGAAATTTTATATTTATATTCAGTAGGTCTGAGAATCGGCTACTATAGATTTTTTTAGCCATTTTTTTTTTGTGGCAAAACAACGTTTGCTTGGTCAGCTAGTAAATATATAATTTTATAAATAATGAACGAGGAAGAGCTATTACTTAATTGCAAAGAACACAATTTACAAGATTTTGTAAAATATGAAAAGTACAATTTGTGGTGCAAATATTTTAGACATATTATTTTTGTTGCTATCCATATACTCTTTTACGGTATAATGTATTGTTTGTAGCCCTTTGTCCATTTTTAAGTCAGATTTTATATGTCTGAAATGTCGTTATAAATAAATGCTGTGTGTATTAATTACATATTTATTAATATATTTTTTATTATGAATTATTGCGATAAAGAATTTGACAGACTAACTTCCCAATTCTTGTACTTTGTAACTTGCCCAATTATTTTTAACACGCTTTTAGAAATAATGAATTACGATCTTTTGCAAAAAATAATTAATAAGAGCACAAGACATTAATAATAACTTTTACTAACTAGACTTCAATAATCTATCAGGTGTTAAGTAGCAAATTTTCTAATTTTTAACTTCAGATGGCTAGAAAGCGCAGCTGCAGGGAAACCGCTAGAGACAGAAGCGGCTAGAGCTAGAGTAGCCGAGTTGTGGGCATTGGAACAAGAATTAGCTGACGAAGCAGCCATACTTCAAGGATTGAAGACAGATAAAGATGCTATTGAATCTCTACTCACAGGTACAAGTCATAGTTTTGTACCTCTAGGTATTTTATATTGCAAAATTTTATTCTTACAAGTTTTATACAGTGTGTCTGGTCACCAGTGTCCGAACCGTTAAGGCGAAGCAATATGATCAATTTTATCGACAAATCTACCATAATAAGGCGTTTTGCCCCTACTGTTTTGAAATGGCAGCCATTTTAATTTTAGTACGGCTGGGTTCATTTATTTTGTTATATCTACCGATGTAGAGGTCGTATGGGCGTAAAAGTGGTTTCGTTCATTACTACAAAAATAGGCACTAAGTTAACACTAAAAAGGATATCAAAAACTCCCCATAGAAACCCTAAAAAAATACTTGAAACTTAAAAAGTGTAAAAAAATTGGTTGTTTTTTTACTTTTTAATTGTTTTCCAAAAAACTAGCGTAATAACATACCTTATTTTTTACTTTTTTAGATGCACTAAGGTATTACCTACAAACTGATGTCAAGACTTAAGCTCTAAGTCAAACAGTTTAGGTTATGTGTTAACTTATTGCCAATTTTTGTAGCTATCGAACGAAACCACTTTTACGCCTATAGGACCTCTACATCGGTAGATATAACTAAATAAATGAACCCAACCGTACTAAAATTAAAATGGCCGCCATTTCAAAACAGTAGGGGCAAAATGCCTTATTATGGTGGATTTGGCGATAAAATTGATCATATTGCTTCGCCTTAACGGGTCGGACACTGGTGACCAGACACACTGTATATTTTACAAGCACTTTCTCATTAGATTAGAAAGATGACAAGTTTTAAAATAACATTGACTTACAAATGAATTCATTTAATATCGTAAATATGTTTTCTTTTTAGTTGTTCTCTTCAGATTTCCGACGACAGAAATCGATGTTTAGTTGTGTCTTTATTCTTACTAGGGGTACGTGGCAAGCTGGATAGGGTTCCAAGAGACCTACCACCCCGCATGAGCGCTGCGCCGGTGCCAGTGAGCCCAGGTCTGGAGGCGGAATTGGCGCGCGTCCATGCAATGCTGGCGCACAATTCTAAGGTTTATAAGGTTTTCATCCGTAGTGCACTTTATATTTTTATATTATTTATAAGCACGTGTCGGATTGCTCATAGAAATAAAGGATATCGCATGATTTGATTGACCCAACGGGTCAGTACACCAGTGTTTGATTATTTGACAAATATTGCACGTACTTAAGATTATGGTTTGTTTAACATTGTAAAATATGGAGAATTTAAATACTGTTAATTGTGATTTAAAAAGTTTTACAAAAATAGTTGCATGTCTTTCCATTCTCGTCTCTTAACACGCTTCTATCTACTATAGTAGTTAATTCTACGTAGCTTAGAACTGCAGATTTTAATACGATTTTTCTACACAATAAATTATTGGAACAGTAATTGTCCAAAGTTTATTTATTATCATTATTATTTATTAGGGGTTAAAGTATGAAATTGCCGATTTGTACTGAAAAATTGAAATTAGTTTTATTGTTTAATTTAACAAATTTATTGAATCAAAATATCAACCATTATTATCTATACATTGCTGCCATCTAATAGGAAGGTAATTTATGCCTTTGCGATAGAACTCTGGTGATCTAGATTCTACAAACTCGGTGAAAGCATTTTGTACTGCCTCCTGGGAAGAAAACTTTATCACGTAGACAATTGTCCAAATCACAAAAAAAATGGTAGTCCATTGGAGCAAGGTCTGGCGAATACGGAGGGTGACGAATGGTTTCTAATTGCAGTTCCTCTAGAGTTAAAACGGTTTCTCGTGCTGTATCGTCTCGCGTTATCATGGAGCAATAACAGTGAAGATCGATTCATGAGTCGGTGCTGTTTCACTGCAAGTTTTGCTATCATTGTTCGGAGTTCGGCACAGTAGACATCTGCCGTTATTGCTTGACCAGGTCGGAGAAAGCTATAGTGAATAAAACCATGCTGAGACCACCAAACAGTTACCATTACCTTTTTATTGGTAAGCTTTGCTTTAGGACACTG
The DNA here is from genome assembly GCA_947347705.1 of Nymphula nitidulata. NCBI lineage: Eukaryota > Metazoa > Arthropoda > Insecta > Lepidoptera > Crambidae > Nymphula > Nymphula nitidulata. The sequence continues at coordinate 9,188,526 of OX374637.1, read as the reverse complement.
TTGCGGCATTTGACCTGGGGTCAGCCATTGCATTTTTCGCTTACGGTTATCGTAAAGAATCTACTTTTCATCACATGTCACAATTCGATCCAATATTCCTTCATTTCTGTATCGATTCAACAAGGCAAAACAAGTTTCAACACGCGTTTCTTTTCTGTAGATCAGTCAAATCATAAGGCACTCATTTTTCATATTTCTTATTTTATTGATTTGACGCAAATGAGTCAATATTGTTGGTAAGGTAACGTAAGACCATGCCGCTAAGTCCTTGGTAGTTTGGCTCAGATCGGCTTCCACCATCTCTTTCAATTCATTGTTATTCACCTGTGTGGGCGGTTTTCCACGTGGTTCGTTCTTAACTCAAAATTTCCATCACGACAGCGTTTAAACCAAAATCGCACGGTGCGTTCATTAGCAGTCCCCTCTCCAAACGCAACATTGGTATTGCAAGCTGTTTCTGCCGCGTTAGTTCCGCGTCGGAACTCGTAGTCAAAAATCACTCGAATTTTCGAAGTATCGATCTTTCTTGTCTAAGTTGAATAAAAAAAAACAACTGAAAGTTGATAATCGAATGTTGCACATTTTTTAAAAGAAGTACCTCATAGGTAGTATTTGAAAAAAGTTTCACTCAAAAATCTCAAACCATGAAGGTTCTATGTCAATTCGAAGTACCTTTTACAATAAAACGGCAACTTTATACTTTAACCCCTATTATTTGAGGTTTAAGATTAGGTTAGTTTACGTTAAGTGGTTGGTTTGGTGTTTTGAAAGGTTTCTAACTCATTCAACTGTTATGATTAATTTTATTAATAGTTATATTAGGTTAGTTGAATAGCCTGAACTCTGAGTTCAATTAGCATGAGTTACACGAGTTATTTTCATTCTTTAGATATTTTTGTGGAGCTTTAAACCAGGATAGGATAAATTAAATATTGTATTAATTGCCAGACTTATTCCTATCGCTTACTATTTCGTATAAGTAAGCAAGAAAAACGTTGAGTTATTTTTTTTGTATACATAGAAACTGGAACAAACAGTGGCTGACAACGCTCGGTTAGAACGAGAGCTGCAGCAGCTGCGGCGCGCATTACAAGCTCGTCGTTCTGCTGTCCCAGCGCATCCGACCGCCATGCTAGAGGATGGTTAGTTTATTCTTAGTTGAAACATTCTTGTTTTATTAATTTATTTAAACTTTTTGCACATAATAATTAAAGGTGGTAAACAGAATGCATAACAAGTGTTGACTACGTCTGTGTACCTACCTAATTTATTGTGACAGCCAATAACTATTAAAGCCGATCAACTTATTGTTAATATCTTGTCTTATAGTATAATCATAAACTTCATTAAAACGGAGATATACTCGTGGATATCTGCCGATGCAAAAGTTAATAGCTCTGTATCATGAAAAATAATAGGATCGGATTGTGTGGCTAGTCTCAGACACAGTTTTATTTGTGGACAAACCTAGCGCCGGCAGGCTAGTAACGAACTAATTAAGTAAATCAAATAAATTAAATTTTTGCTGGCGTTGATTCTATGATAAAGAAAATATTGTGCGTTCTATGCTGAGTATTGATTTTTAAAGTCCTTATCTTGCAGAAGTGTCTCGAGTGCAGCATTTGGTGTCAGCTTTGCAGCGACAACGGCAGGAATTGAGTCGTGCTGTGAGGCATCTTACTCAGCAATCGCACGCGCTGCAGACAACACATGAATCTATGCCTGGTAAGCATTTTAGGATATAGGATTTACCATATGGATAGAAAAGTTGTAAACCTGAAACGACATAGTGTTCAAGGCTGAGAATTATGATCAATAAAAGGACTATTTCTACAAATAAGAGTCTTATTTCAAATATAAATCTTTCATTGCTATTTGCAATATGCAGTTTAATTTTTTATAAACTTATAAAAAAATATTTTGAAATACGAACGTTTGTGAATTTTATTGTAGGGAAACGCCAGCCACAATCTTCTTGGCAAGAGACGAATCTAGACACAGGCCATACCATCGAGCATGGGCAAGCGGAATACGACTATGAGATGACAAGCACACTAATGCCACCTGGCCACTACGAGCCCAATAATGTTGAGACGCCGCTTTATGTTGACACCAGAGCAGGAGGACATGATATCACATCACCACTCACAAGTGAAGATTATCAGCATGTTGGATTCGGTAAGTTTTAGATACCTGCTCCAGAGCTGCAGTAGCTATAATGCTTAAAGTGAAATTTAAATTTAGGCGAGGTTTTTTGCTGTATTCTTGATATTGTACACAAGTTCCTAAGAAATATTGTTTAAACGGTTGTGGTATTTTCGCTTTGCAGGAAACCTATCAAATGTGGAGAAACAAGAGATAAAAACAGTACGCATAGTTAAACGCGAAAGCGAAAGACGACAAAGAGATAGGGAGCGTTCATTACAGCCGATGTCTGATTGGTCGAGCAACAACATTACCACCAACCTTGACCAATTTATTGAAGAGGAACTAGTACAGTCATTAAACTATGCCAGAGCATCTTCTGTTCCAAGACAGACAGATTATGGCAAATTTGAAGATTATTATAACAAGCCACAACCTGAACCACCAAACTACCTCCGTTTAAATGAAAAGAATGTGGAACTGAGCCCCAAATATCCATCAAGTCCCTCTTTGTCCAACTACGATTACTCGCGAGATATGTCATCCCTCAGTAGTAGTTACCAGAAGAGCTATGATAAGTCTCTTTACGATCGGACTGTGTCTATATCAACTCAATATTTGAACAGTCCAACCGATAGCTCCAGGACTCTCACAAATGATCCATTATCAAAGACTAGTAGCATAGCGAGTTTGACAAGATCACACATGGAGTTGTCTCCCATCTTCAAGAGCGAGGCAGCGAAACAAATAATTACGGAGATGTCTGGAGAACCAAAAAATGGATCTTTACACAGAAGACAAGTGCCGAAAGAAAAGAGAAGGCATTACACCGCGCCACATCACCTAAGTGCGAAGACTTTGAATGAACTGCCTAATGATGCATACAACCAAGACGTAAGTTTTATTTATGTGGAAATATTTGGTTTAAAAACGGTAAACATTTAAAGGGTCTACAAAAAAATATTAGCGTGGTCGTCAAAAATAATAATTGGTCTACAAATTGTTAATTTGCCGGTATTTTGATGACCAATTATAATTTTCATGATAAAATATATTTGTAAGGTGTGTTAGGTTGGGATTATATGGTGATCAGTTAAATACAAGCTTATAAACTTAGTATTAAGTTTTTTGATTGAAACATTTCAACTTTATTATGTTCAGAAAATGGGTCGTTCTCTGGATGATGCGGATATGGAGCGAGCCCTTAGATCTGCTCCAGCGCCGGACGTTGTTCGGTCGGCGTTACCGCAACAGACTCACCGCTTTGCTGACAATACCATAGACCAACTTCTCGCTGCGCCTCAAAAGATCTTAATACCTGAGCGATATATTCCTGAGAAGGTAAGGAAGAAATTATCTGTAATAATTATCTTGAAATCTGTGGAAAATTAGTTTTTGATTAAAACAGCAAAGCGTTCAATTATGTGCTAATTTGACCAACCCGCATTGAGCCAGCGTGGTGGTGTTATGGCTCAAACTCCTCATGTAGGAAAGCTTGAGCCTGAGCACATCAGTGGGACGTATATAGGCTGGTCATGATGATGATTGTTATACAATACATAAAGGACAAAATATTTTTGCAATGAAACAGAAATATGTGTGTAATATTATATTGGCGCCCAACTTGAGGCAAAATGTGATTCCGATTTTAGATAGATAATATAATAATAATATTTATACACTTACCTTATAACTAGCCCAAAGTAAGCATCATCAAGAGCTTGTGCTATAGATACTAGATAAAAGAGAAATATTAATAATAATATTTATATAACTATTAAAAATATACTAACTAAATATGTCCGTAACTCGTGAATAAACGCTCGTACTCATTATACAAACATCTGCTTGTACCGGGATTCAAACCCGGGTCCCCGACTGATTAAACAGTATAGCAGGCAGTACAAACCACTTAGCCAGCCGGTCGTCAAATGATTTCTAATAATGTGAGTACGTTTGTCAAATACCCACAGACAACAGATATTATAAGGGATAAAAGGCTTAAATGTTAATGTTAATGTTTAAATCATAGGAGTGGAGAGAAAGAGTACACTTTCTTGAACTATTCATCCTTTGATAGTCCACCGGTGTTTATAGCCAATATAAAATATATTGTGACCGATATGCGGATATTTCACAGATTAAAGTTCAATGTATTATATTATTTATATTGTAATCATTTGGAAAATAATTCTTCAACAGCCTCCAGAGTTGTCTCCAGAAGAACAACAGAAACGTCAAGAAAAAGTTGAATCCATCAAGAAAATGTTAACCAGTACCTCCGCTGATCCCAGTAAGGTTAGTAAACTAAAACTAATATCACCACTGTAAAAATTCTCAATAATAAATAGTTCATTATCTTTGTGATACAAAAAAAAATCATGTGTGTGCTTGCATGTATAGCATAATAGTTTTTATAGAATCGTTATTTGAGTATGGCCGCCAAAAATTGTACATTAACAGTCGTGAATTAGTAACGCACGGTAACATACGTGAATGAAAGTAACACATGTGAACTTTGTTAGGCCAAGTGTACAATGTACAAGTATTAAGAAAAAAAACGTAAATGCTAGTATAATAATTAAAAACAAAAGAGGTTACGGTAAAACCGGGATAGATGCCCCACTTTTTAAAAAACCTCCCAATTTTGAAAATATTCATTATTATGAATAATTTCTATGAATGTGGGCTAGCTCAATCATTCATGTTGAATTATAATTATTTATTTTTGACTTTGCCAAATTTTGCTTTTTGTGGAACCTTTTTTTTGAGGATAATGCCTACCTGTATGGATTGTTGCCCCACTATGAAAATACTAAGAAGGATAGATGCCTGCAGTACGGGATAGATGCCCTTTATACTGAGTAATCGATAAACCCCACTAAATTTTATGAGGTCGTTCTTCTCCCGAAACAGCAATTGTCTCCAAGAAACATGGGTCGAATTACAAAAAACATTTTACGATTTTTTAAATATTTTAATTGTTATCTTTTTTAAAAAACATACAAATAATCATAATTAAATTTTAAAAACCATTGTTTAAGAAACATTCTTAACTGTTATTATAAAATATTAATTATAAAGTTGGTCTTCGGTCCAAGTACATACTCTCGTACGCATTCCTTCATTTCTTTTCTATTTTCGTGGCATGGTTCTGCAAAAATCAGTAAAGAGACCATAATTATATAAATAAATATACGTAAATACATAAAAAATATAACAAAACACTAAAAATAAAATAAAAATATACACTGACATCATAAATGGGCATATACCTACAGGGTGGTGCCGTCAATAAATTAAAACATGGGCTATATTAGTTCATAGAAATGGTTTGCTTCTTACAAAAACATCCTAATACTTTGATAATTTCATGAAATGTCATGAATTTACTGTGCCGTATTGACGGCACCACACTGTATGCTGCATGGAGAGATAGATGCCCTTAGTAAATGGGCATATATGGTGTATGGAGGGATAGATGCCCAAGTAAATATTTTAAAAAATCTTACTATTATACAAATTTTAATTTTCAATAAAAATCTAGGTTTAACTTCGAGTTCTATAGTGTATACTATTCCTAACATTCGATCACGAATGTTACGTAACGCACATAGTAACACATGGTATCATTCGTGAACTAAAATCACTGTGGTCATAACCTAAAAAATATATATTCGCGTCAGTTTTGAAGTAGGAAGACGCTGCATAGTTTTAATAGTTAAACCAATAGCCTCTACATGCACATATTAAAATAAATGTAATAAATTTGCATCCTTACCTTATATTTTCACTTGAAATCACACAAAAATTCCGAGACAAAAGAGCCGGCCACCTTGAGGTTCACTTTCAGAGAGGACAAAATGGCGATTTCTCCCCGTATGTTAGCTTACCTATAGTACGTTGTGCTGCCACGATTTAAAAACATTTTTACGGGCCAGGAATCTAGCATGTTCAGTCTTTTATATCGGTAACTTACGTGAAGTAACATTCGTGAACCAAAAACGAGACACATATTTAAATATGTTTAGTTTTCATTTTTTACGTTATTTTATTAAAAAGAAAATAGTACTGCTTAGCAAATTGACAAATAAGTTTAGAAAAGTCAAAATTTAACATTTTGCAAAACAGTTAATGCACATTTTTCAACTTCAAAGTATAAGATGTCTGTATTGGACACATGATTTTTGTATGGGTACTTAAATTAACCTTCAACGAAAAAAATTTTTACGGTCATTTAATGAAACCAAAATGAATTTAAATAATCTATATGAATAAACATGATATATTGCGATCTAGAAACCACACAATTTATCATTAAATAAGATGACTTTAAGGAATTATCAATACTATTATGAGAAGGACACAGATTTTTTCCCAAATGTACAATTTTTGGCGGCCATACTCATTTATCACAATTTTCGTTCATAAAAAATATTTAAAAAATGCTTATTTCTCATTACTGATGATATTCCATTCTGTATTTATAAATTTAGGAAAAAGTTTTATGAATCTGTATTCCTGTTTTTATTGTACTTACATTATTTTAATTTATTTAAGTCTTACCATCACGTTTATTTCACCTTAATCGTTCCGGGGATCCACAATACTCTGTTCAATATTCTGCCATAATATTATTTTCTGAAAACTCGTAACAATTACTAAAACGTTGCACCTTGGCTCACTCTGCTTTCACTGTCGTCTTTCATTATCTATTTTCACATTCTTTGCATGTACATTTTTATTACATTTACCTACTTCAACAACGATCTTAAAAATAGTTGTAAGTGTGTATATTTGTAGACAGAATCGTCAAAATTATACATGTTATCTTTCATTTATTGCCAAATTTGATTTTTTTGTGGTTTCATCTACATACAAATTAAACAAAACCAATTCTGAATGATGTTTAAATGAAGTTCTGTTTACAAATATCTAGCTTATATAGCCGCTTGAATGTTGGCTGTTCAAACGTATATGGCATCCTATATTTGTGCTTCGATATATTAGAGTCCGGACGGCCAGGAGAAGAGGCAGAGGGAACACTTACTTCAAATGAACCAGATCCTCGCGAAGCAAGTAACCGAGATGAGCAAAATCATCGCTGGTAAGATTTTTTAAATCACTTCTGATGTGATGTCGTGTTTATTAAATTTGACCACTAATCTGATTTATTAAACTGTATATTGCTAAAAGAAATTTGAAATTCATTTTAAGAGATAGTATACAACTTCAAAGATAGTTGTGAATCCGAACCTTTGATTATTTTTAAAATACCTAGTACCAATATAAAATGTTAAGTCATTATATTATTTGCCATTGAAATGTTTCTAAAAAATTAAATCCTATAGTCTGATAGCCTTATAAGTAAAAAAAGATCTTCTTGGATGATCTTCTCCTCGGAATACCTAATATACGTTTTTTTATATTTATACATGTCACATTCTCACATTCGACATTTGTAAGAACAAGACAAAACACGGAGTAGACCCAAGGATGATCCAAGGAGTAAATTATTTATTCCATACATTTTTTTAATTTACAGAAAAGTAAGCAATGATGAAATTGATAGTTATTATTTTAATTACACAGAAGTCAATAATACCAGTTTCGAATCCAATACCTGTTTTTATAATCGTTTATACGCCAGATGATTGATTGCTTGAAGTTGTAGCTACAATAATTTTTGATGTTAGTGTCAAAATTTCTTCAAAATACAGTTTAATTTCTCACTGAATTGATTTGATTTTGCTAAATGACCTATAACTTCACGTACTACGCCCGTATTATCCATTTTTGAGATTTACCCACATATAGTTCAGTGTTGTTTGCACTTTGATTTGCAATTTTAATTTCTGTTTGTCATTGGAACTGTTCGATAGTGTGATAGAATGTTTTAATTTGTATAAGAGAGTAGTTCACCTATTCTTATTGCTTTAATGTCGCGACTGCGGTTCAGAAACAGTGTTATGATAATTTCGAACAATTTCAATAACAGTTGGTGTGACTAAAACCCACATGTAATGGAGCATGTAACATTCGCTTGATGTCGTTTGTCCCATCTTCGACAGGAACCAACACTGACCAAGGGCCGTCCACCGCCAACAACTGACTTAACTTACTTATACCTCACAAAGCATATAGCTCACACACAGCCCAATTATCCATAACATAAGCTGCTACCATACCCTATAATAAATCTTACAAGAGAAAATTGGCCAACTCTGGGCGGTCCTTCGAAGATTCTGCTATCCTGTGTTGCAGCATGATAACGTTTTTTGCATACAGTTGTGAGTAGTCCTTATATTGTTTCCTATTTTGCATTTTGTCATTTACCAATTTTTTTATTTTATTAGTGATAAAACTTGATAATAAATTCTTAAAAAAATATTTCTTATTTTTCTGATTTTGGTGGACTAATAATTAATTGTCATTGTAGCATTGATATTGTGTAATGAGATTTTTCCATTCGAGTGTTATTTATTGTAGATTTATGTAATAAACCAGCGGGCTCATTCACTTATTGTTTCGACAGTCAGTGTGATAACTATCGAGTTAATTATGTATCTATTACTGTATATAAGGCAAAATATCACATTGATATTCTTAATTTTCATTTTAACATTATCATTATTGTTTGAAAAATTATCACATTGATATTAAAGTAAACTAGTAGTGGATTTGCAAGTAACTCGTTGGTCATCAATTCAGGTGTCTATGTTACTTAGTGAATAAGCCCACTCTGGTCTGATCTAGTTTATTGTTATGCAGAAATATATATTTACTTTATATAATGGTATTGTAACAGTTAAAGCGCTAGAAGAGCTGCCGCATAACGATAAAGACAACGACTTGGACGACCGATCACCGGATGTCGAGCTGCCTATATACCAACAAAGAGACAACTTCTTTACCTAATTTCCTAATCACTATTAACTATATACATATAGGAAAATATTAAAACCAATATTGATAATATTTACGCAAAATGTTTTATTGTGATTTAAATTTGGAAAAGCTACAACTGTACTGCCTCTCATCTATAAATATCTAAAAAATATATCCTATCCTATGATGTTTACTCTTCTAGAATTTAGAAATTCTTATACTATTACCAAAATGATCTTTTTATATATGTTCGAAAATTCTGAATTTTTATCGCAGTTAAAACACTAGAACTGAAAAACCATAGTCGTTATTTTAGAGCTTATGACTAGGGTCCTTGATATTGCTCCTGAAATGATTATCTAATATTAAAGACGTCAACGACGCGCCATCTTATTAATTTACTTCTTGGCAATTGCTATAAGAATCTTAATGATATTCAAACAAATCTTTGTAATCAAGTACTGTTTGTTGGCTTTAATATACTGTAAGCTTATGTAGTACGTTCAATTACTAGAATTAGTAAAAAAATATTTGAAAATGTTAGGAGTGATTACTGATTTTTCATATAAATTGTAACATGCTTTCTTATATAAAAAAACTAAAGCGTTTTCTTAGATATTTTCATTTAGTTGACACAGACAAAATAATTTAAATTGAAACAACTTTATTATTGCAAAACATTATTTCTTATGACATCTCACAACAACAAAGCTCTGTTACGAGTTTTTTTATTGTTGAACCAACTAAAGCTTCGAGTTTATCTATTGAAGTTGTAATATTGCAATTTGAATTCGCGACTTCGTAAATTGATTTGTGGAACTTTGCTATGTTAGCTTTTGGACCCATCTAATTGAGTTTAAATATAAATTTGAATTGCTCATTTTATGATTTGGGACTTTGATATAACAACTGGTTTATTGTTTTGGTGGTATTTCAAAGAGTTATTTTTCTTTTCTTATTTATTTATTCATGTTTATATTATATTGTTCTAGTTATGTTAAGTTGATTAACTCAAATAATTGGATGAACCTACAGCATTTTGGGCTTAATTTGTCCAGATACTTAGTTTATGAATTGTGCTGTTGGAATCAAAGTGTGTATTTATATCACTTATCATTAGTATCAACACTATCGGCTTGATTAATAATAAAAAAAAATGTTGGAATATCTCATCCATTTTTTGTGAGATTTTTATATGTGACATTCTACATTGTGTAAGAACAAGATTTAACACGTAATAGCTAATCCGAAGAAGATCCATGGAGTAATATGTTTAGATAATAAGGTATGTTTTCTTCAGATACCGGTATGATCATATAGTTTTTAAACCTTATTTTTATGTGCTAGCATAAAAATAAGGTTTATAGATCATTTTTGAAATACTTATTGATAATAAACGGTAACAAGATCATGGAACCTAAAAAAAATATAAAACGAACAAAGCTGATTTGAAATGGATTATTTTTGATTTAAGTAATTTTAAATATAGTGAAACCAATTCTTAAAATAGGGTCATAAAGTTTTCTATTGAAACTAGTTTGATGGTATAACGGGCTGCCCACATCTTCAAAGTTTCCAAAGATTTTTAGACAAGCTCGCGAAAAAGGCTGAAAATAAAAGGTGATAAACACACGTAGGTACACGTTGTTTATGGATGTGGATATCCCTTTATGTGTCTTATTAATGCTTAATTGTTGACACAGTCATAAATATTGACCATATGCTAGCTTTGCACATATCCAATGAAATGTCATATCCTTAGGTATGCATTATACAGCATAGGGAGTTACTGATGAAAGAATGCGATTATTTTCATAGTATTGCTCAATTTCCACAACATTCCACCATTAGTCAAAAATTACCTAACTTTTAATATTTTTTGATGAATGAAATAAAATTACGCCAGTATAATGTTCCAATTTATAGGACAAAATCGTATATACTAAAAGTCTTCTATGTAAAGGGCCTTCAATTGTTAACTTAGATGATAAGATAGTTTATAGTGAAATGATAATTTATAGTAAATTAGACGATATTTAAGATGCCATGTTAATCATTTAATTGAACTTATACAGTAGTTAAAGCACTTAACATAATTATATAATTGAAAAATATTATCAATTGTACCTATGTAGTTACTTATATTAAGTTAACGTAACGAATAACAATGCGTTTTAGTATTATTTCGTTATTATTTCTTGTATTTAATTGTAAATAAACCATTTTATTTACTTTATTTGTTTTACTTTATTTCTTTATTATGTTTTTATTATATGCACTAGCTAAATGTCAATTTAAGGTAGATTAGTACTTCTTATTTACATTAAATATCAACAGACTGTACGCATTATAGAATTAGACAATCATTTACGTGCATTATACTATAAATATCTATATACTTAGTATTTCGTTTCGTATTTCAAATAATGAAATATTTTATGGTAGTATTTTAACCGGTTTAATATCAGATTGATTTTGTTAGTTGGATGAACATCGCAGTTATTTTATGTCAGGCGATAAACAATCGTTAAGAACTTTATCATTACCTAGTGTGATCTATGAAATCAAACAAACTTATAAAGATAAGTCATAATTTTACAATCGACGAAAAATAAAAATCATATGTTGTTGACATTTATTATAAATTTTCGACTAGGTATGTATCAATGATAATAGTTTTTGTTTTAGAGATACATATAGTGGGAGACTTTATGTATCTCTAAAACAAAATTTATGAAATAATTATAATATTATATTACTTATTAATTAATTATTTGTTCGTACATACTTAATTTATATACCTACCATTACCTTCATTATTATATCATTACCTGCCTAATGTTTATCGCAATACACCAGATTCCTCGATTAAACAGATATAGTACTCCATGTAGGAAAAATGCAAAATATATATCAATTGGATAGCTTTATCTAACGAAACTACAGTCGCCACTTCGTTGTGGCGTCATTAACACTAAACAAATATAAACGTTAAAGGAAGAAGTATTTTTAGTCGTCCTTTGGGCTTTTCAAAATGGTTAAACACCCTACTATTAAGCACGCAGTACCTATAAAAACCTGTGACTTATACCTTAACTGAGTTGTTGTGTAAATATCTACAGGGACCTATGCATACTGTTTTGTATATTAATTCTATCCTTTACTATATAGATTCGTCGATCACATCAAAAAATAAATGCAATATTCGTGAAGAGATTGTTTTATTTTTCAACAAGCCCCTATAAGAAAGATAGATAAACCTATAATATCTTTCTTATAGAGACCTATAATACATCAAAGAGATAATTAATCGCATATAAAGTGCCACAACAAATACCTAAGGGTTTAGTGTAATTTTTACCACAAGGCATAACACAGATTTTAAGCCATCTAACCAATGACGGAGGCGCGACTGCACGACCTCCGAACGCAAGTAAAGAGACGTCGCGACGGCATTTCGCAGAAGTCGACTGCCGATCGGATGTGAGCAACCGTCATATCCTCTGAACGGCGTTATCTAAGTACCTTGTGTGGTCATACGCACTCGGCTTGAGCCGATTCCGCGTCGATGAATGTGGGGAGACCTTAACTCTAATTTTTAGGCCCTACTAATATAGCACCTATACCTCCCAGAAGCTCGCAGCTAAATAGCAATGTCTTGTAGTCTGGTATTCCTGCGGTGAGTTAGGTCGCCATAGCTCATTGAGAAAGCGTTATATTGGGAGGACTCGTCTCCCTGCTGTCACTTAAAGTGCTACGAGCGTCTACAGCCTAAGGTAACCTACCATTTTTAATTATTATTATTTCTGTCCGCCATACAATTTTAAATACAACAAAGGTGGCAGAGAAGTGTACCTACGGCCTCCTTGATGGTATACAGGGCGTCCAACGGCTATGCCACATGGAGGGAAAGTATATAAATTTAAAAAACAATTTAAACTGCATTCATAGATTTTTAAATAATTACAAGTTTGAACCGGGAAGCAAACCCGCAACACGAGAAAAAAAAAATTACCCTGTAGCTTTATCAAACCGATCGAAAGGCTTCATCATAAGGATTATTTTTTGCTAATTAATATAGTGTCAAAAATAACAGTAGGACTATGTATTTTAACATCTGATGTGAAATTTTGGTCAGAAAAATGAAAAGCTGACATTGCCGTACGGACATAGAACTGACATTATCATAAGTACCTTTTACTAATAAATGTACCCACTTGATAAGTACGCATCATTTTCCTATTATAATTTAAGTGCATGATAAAATGATAGAGATACGTAATTAGTAAATACCTGGATGTATTAACAAATCGAGCCGTATCCTGAGCCGAAAGATGCGTAAATTGATTAATTTTGTATTAAAAATGTTAAAATTCATGGTGTTCCTTTTATTTTTGAACCTATGTTATTTAGCAAAAAATAATCCATATGATGAAGCTTTTCGATCGGTATGATAAAGCTACAGGGTAATTTTTTTCTCCTGTAGCGGGTTCGATTCCTGGTTCGACCATGTAATTATTTAAAAATCCATGAACGCAGTTTAAATTGTTTTTTAAATTAAAATAATGACTTCTTTCAGTGCAATGTTCCATCTACAATATTCAAGGTACTTTCCCTCCATGCGGCATAGCCGTGGGACGCCCTGTATATTACCATGCATACGGCCCACCTGATGGTAAGCGGTTACCGTCGTTTATGGACGCTTGCAACACCAGGGGTATCACTTGAGTGTTGCCGACCCTGTAAAAACCTTTTCACGCCATTTTTGAAGAACCCCATGCTGTACTCATTCGAGAAAACCTCTGCAGGGATCTCATTCCACAACCTGAGCGTACGTGGGAGAAAGTTTCTCTGAAACGGTACAGTACGCGACCACTTTGGTTTCAATTTGTGAGGATTAACTCACTGCCGGTAGGTTGGCGGACCCTTCTTTATGCGCTACGTCACCATGTTTTTCATAAGTAAATAAAAGAAGATTGCTTCTTTTATTTACTTATGAAAAACATGGAACCAAGCAACTCAGCGTAAAGTCAGACCTATCAAATTGAAAGGAATTGCGATGGAGACTAAAGTCAGAAATAATTAGTCACAGTGTGTCAAAAAGCGATTAGTCATAAAGCTTCATGAATAATTTATGTCGTATGGTAAGGAAACTTCGCGCTTCTTCTACATTTGAGAAAGCTAAAAGAAAAGAGAATTATGTCCCTGCCTACATTTTTTTTTTTTATTGTGAGTTTATTATAAAATTTTGAATGAAATTGGATACTGCTGAGCTGAGTAGTACTTAAATAATTTTTGCAAAAAAATTTCGTAATGATGGAGTTTTCTACTACTGTAGTGGAGAATTAAATTCAAATTTTATTATGCTCATAATATTAAAACGTCCGACATGAACTCAGTAAGGGCACAATAATAAAATTCATATGCTACTGTGCCATCTAATTTTTTTCTATGACAAAACGGTAGCAAACAAGGCCGTATGGTCATACATATCTCTAGTGTAGTCTATGGTATGTCCCGTACCTCGTGGTAAGTGGTTACCGTAGCCTATAGAAGACGCTCGTCCTTTTGCCCACCTGTAAAATGAAGAAAAAGTGTCATTATTTTTCATTATTTGACCACATAGATAGGTGACGAAAGCCCTGCTCTCTTCTCTACAACGCTTATCCATGAGCTCTAGCTTTTATTTACAGTAAAATGTTGATAACAATAGTTAGTATGTACGTAGGCCGTATATAGGGTCTTCTGGGTGGCTACCACCGTCTTTCTTATTACAGCCGTGAAACAGTTCGCTGTGTTTTGGATTGAAGGGAAAGGTAGCCAGTGTAATTACTGGGCATGGACGGCATTTCATCTTAGGCCTCAGGATGACAACGGACCTGCATTATCGAGTGATTTTCCCTTGATATTATAGGGGTCTATAGGCGGCGGTAATCGCTTACAATCAGGTGGGCCGTCAGATCGTCATATAGTTGTATAAAAAAATAATTCAATCTTTTTCAAATCAGGCTTATTTTTTTTTCTATCTCAAATAATTGTAATTTTTTTATTTTTTTTTAATTTTTATTTACTATATTACAAATTAAAATATAATGTTTAATTTTGTGCTATTATAACGGCCACTTTATTGTATAAATACAAAAAAAAAATTCATCGTTTTCTATCTTTGTATGTACCTATTTTTTAGAATTAAGTAGTTTAATGTTTTTAATGAGTTTAAACGCCTACTTACTTACGCCGTTTAAAGAAAGAAAACGATGAAAAAATATATATCCTAGGAAGGATACAGAGCCGCTAAGTAAGAAATTAGCAGGTTGTTATACCTAGTGCTCCGGTGGCGTAGTGGTAATCGCGTCTCGCCGGACATCAGGAGACGCGGACGCAATTCCTGCCTGGAGCATATATTTTTCCATCGTTTTCTTTCTTTCTTTGTAGGTAATTGTTATGATAAAGTTAACGCATCAAGAACATTTCTCACCTTAACTGGAAGTTTAAAAATGCTTGTAGTTGTAGTATACTAGAGGTGTTAACTTCAAAGAGTGATGAGATAAACGTTGCTATAAAAAAGTTAAGAAGGAAGGATAGAAAGGGGTGAAGAAATTGGCAGGTTACACCTAGTGCGTCGGTGGCGTAGTGGTAATCGCGTCTGGCCGGACATCAGCCCCCTTATTCGCAACTGTCGGAAAATATTCGAATTTCGGAAACTCTATATCTGTCACTTTTTATCGTGGTGCGTCAAAGCGAGACGGCATGTGACTTTTCGAATCGAATCCGTGATCCGACAATTGAGAATAAGGGGACAGGAGACGCGGATTCGATTCCTGCCTGGAGCATATATTTTGTATAAGTTACTTTGTTTATAAGTCAACTCTCACATTTTGAAAACAAGATGAACAGTAGGGACAGTACGTGAAGTACAAGATGAACAGTAGGGACAGTATGCGTCATACTTGTGAACAGGTGCCACTAGTGGAAATGGTCATCTCTAAGCTTCCTTGATTTTGTAATAATTTACCTACATATTCATCAATAGTATCATTTTTGAGGGATTTTTGAGGTATATGGCATTATAGGATATTATATATAAAACAATACAATTATTATTGTAATGACGTGCTCAGACAAGTGTTTAAAATTAATGAAAGATGTTTAGCTTTATTAGGTCTTTGTATATTAATTGTTGACCTTTGTGTATTGTAATACCTATATTGTGAAGGTGCATTGTCGGACAGCCTTTAAATACAGTAAATATTCTTATCATTAGGTACTTATTGGTACTTTAATATACCTTTTTTATACTCTGTGCGACACTGCGCTGCTAAATACTATTACTGTGTAATTAAACATTGTAACTTAATGATTGAAAAGAGTGACTACACGAGTTTGTTGCCGGAATCTTCTCGGTAGTTCAACTTTTGGAACCGGTGTAAATTCAGACAGACTGACAGACAGACTGACTGACAGACAGACTGACTGACAGACAGACTGACTGACGGACAGACAGACAGACTGACTGACGGACAGACGGACCGACAGACAGACCGATAGACAGACTGACATAACATTCTTAGCTTACGTAGATGCAGATAAGACAGAGAGACAAACATTATGAAATTGTTAGTTAGTTAATATTATTTTTATGTGATAGACTTAAGGGTTTTTTTGTTGACGATTCAAAAGTGCTTCTTGGGGGCCTAATTGAATAAAGATATTTTCATTTTCATTTTCATTTTCAGTAAGATTAAAATCCTATTGATTATTTCTGAGTAATTGTGAGGTAGGCATCGCATTAATAATCTAATGACTTTTGAATAATTGCGCATAGTTGGTTGTCACTATGATTTATTGTTTGAAATCTGGCAAATGAGTATTTAAACAACATCATCTTCAATTCCTATGTAACCCGTGTTATTAATCAGTTATTTGATTTGTATGTCTTGAGATCGCGCTTTCAGCTGTTACTCCACTTTGATGGAAATTGAATAATTCCTTAATATCCCGTCGTCTTAGCAACGTTCGGAATAACGTAGATTAGGCATCTGTCACACAGGAACTTAAATATCAATGTATTATAGACAATGAAGTTATTAATTGTCAAGGGTTGTTCTGTTACGCGACATGGAAGATAACGCAGAATTGTAAATACCTATCATTTACTTTTATAAACACTGTTTTTGAGATTGAGAAATGAACATTTAGCAATAAGTAACAGTTTGTATGTCGAACAGCGAGTCAGCATTCATAGAGTTTGATTGCAACCAGTGGTTGCTACTATTATTGTTTGCTCGCAATAAGTAGTTGGTGGTGTGTTTGCATGCGCTCTTTTGTCTTTTTCCTAGTTGGAGCAACATAATTCGGAGCTACCTTCTCAGTTACGAAAAAGACATGTTTACTATATTGTAGTGAGAAATTGAATTTAAGGCTGTAGTTTTCATACGTATCTACGTAGGTTCCGAAGTAAAGATACTTAGGAACCTACAGTAAATAAACCTTAGGTAATGCGAAAAGTTCTTAAAGAACCGTTTAGTTTCCTTGTGAGATCGACGCTGTCATATTGAGTAAACTCACGTATTTATCGGATGAAGCAGGTTACCGGCGCGGCGCCTATCACCTGCTTCTTTTAGTTTATGTCTTTATTGTTGTCACCATATTGATGATAATACCCCAATTTATTTTATATTTAGCAATAAGTGCTATGAAGATCGGCAACACATTTGTAAATATTATACACCTACCTTAAGTTTCAATGTATTTAGGCTAAGTTGTATACAGAAATAAATTTATCTTTATCTTTACCTTTATCTTTAATATAAAGAAGCAGGTTGTAGGCGCCTAGCTGTAGCCTGCTTCTGTATGGTAGCACTCCTAGACTCGAATGCTTATCTTGTATCAATGATTTCATCATTTGATTTTAGTTGTTGTTCCCTAAGTCCCTAAAAAAATTAGAAAGTAAACATCAAAACGGTTCTTGTTTATTAGTCTAGCGTTAGTAGTTGTAAAAAACCTTTAAAATTGAGGATGGTATGTTTACATGGCTACCAAAAATCAAAATGTCCTTTTTGCAAAACGAACGCGACGAGCGAAAACAAAACAACTACTCAGAAGCTTTAAGTTCGAATTCAGTACCAGCTACCATGGTTTGTATGCCACATGATGATAATAATAATTTTTGGTAACAGTTTTACATTTTATTTAAAATATAGAGTTCAATTGATCTGATGTTGCTAAATAACCTAGCAATAACTCCACGTGCAGCACCCGCATTGTCAATTTTTGAAATTATTACCCACATATTATAGTTCAGTGTTGTTTGCACTTTGATTTGCAATTTTAATTTCTGTATGTTATTGGAATTGTTCGCTATTTTGATAGAATGTTTTTGTTTATATTAGAGAGTGTTACGTGTAACTTAGGGTGACGCCTGTAGAATGTCTCTACGACCACTAGACAATGGATGAGCATGTTCTAATATGGCGAATGTAAGACTGTATGTACAAAATAAGTAGCACTAATAAATAATAAACTTGATAATCGGTATATCGAGCTGATGAGATCCTTGTACGAGACCGCCACCTTGTCGGTCCGTGTACAGAATCAGTATGCGAAACCTATCCAACTACAGGAGGGGTAAGACAGGGCGATGTAATATCTCCGAAACTGTTTACTGCGGCATTGGAAGACGTTTTCAAATTACTAAACAACTTTCGCTAAGGTCGATTCCGAGATGGGTCAACCAAAATTTTCTAATCTTGAGCTCCTCCTGCTTCCCGTTGGTCCCAGTTGTATGTGCAACCGCTTTAACCCATGCTATGGCCCAAATTCTTCACGTGTATCTCCCATGTGGGGACATTGTTAATTCACAGACGACCACGATGTACAAGGGAAACCAGTTTTATCTACTAAAATTAAAACTTTATTTTTGTTATAATTTATTTTGATACTTACTCCCAAATATATATAGGTACCTAGATCACAGTTCATAATTCAATAAATATTATATCTTAAGAAAATTAATTTTAAACATATTTGTTTGTTCACGACCAAGCCGATTTAGGACGATGTCTTTTTAAAAGCATGACATTAAACCCACTGAGATTCATACTTGACCATGTCACTAAAAATCTACGAGCCTTAACTAGTATTTTTTCAGCTGGAAAACCCATTTACGAGTTTCACCCCTATGCGGGAAACAAAAGAACGAGGTATTACGACCGGGGTCTAAAGCGCAAGTCCCGTTCTACCCACTAAAAATAATGTACTGTTCCGAAACGCTGCTCATCGTGGCACAGGCAACAAGGACGATATGGCATCCGCTTTACAACAACAGTGGCACTTGCTGGGCTCTTCGATAAAGTGGGGTAGGGATACCTCACCTCGTGGCCAACATTTCTGGAAGTAGCTGCAAAGAGTACCTACCTACATATCTTAGCTGCAGCAGAGAACAAAATGGTGTATTTAAACTGCAAAACGAAATGAAGGCGACATGGTGATATTTCATGAAGATAATGCCCTTTAAGTCGGCGCGTGGGGTGAGACACTTAACTGTCGATTCCATCTAATTCTGGAATTGATAGTTAAGTCAATACCTTACCTGTCAAGAATGAGATTCCAGACACAATTGATTTTTCCATTGTCATCGCCCCCCGGTGGTATAACGCCGCTTGACAAATTAAAGGGCTGCTTAGGAAGATTTCTTACTCGTTTATGCTACCATAACTAATGAAAAATTCAACAATATAAGTATGACAAATTCAAGTGTTGAAAGGCTCTCCTTCAACGAGAAGAAGAAAATCTTCAAGATTACGCCTTCCCAATATTTAGAGCAAAACCACATCTACGCAATGTTGCTTCCGCGTCTAGTAGGTACTTATAGGACGATTGAGGTAAGATTCGATCATCTATAAAGAACTCACTTATATATTCACTTCATATTTATTCTATCATTAAAACATCATATCATCATATAAACATCAAATTTGTTTATAGTTTTAAATGTCCAACTGGGTTTCATGTCCCCGTGAAAATCACTTAGTTAGGTATTAAACGTTTGATTTGAACCGTAGGTATATTAATTGTATCCTTTGACTCAGATCTTACTAATAAAGAATATGTTGATCAAGTTAGAAAGTAAAATAAACCTCATAAAGCGAGGTAGAAACCCATAAAGTAATAGGGGCTTGATGAAGAAACCTCGATCAAAGTATTTAATATGTAGTTTGGAAGCAGTAATTAGTCATTTAGTTAGACGAACAGACAATCCGAAAGAGCTTATTGCTTGGGGGACCTGTTTCTTTATTTTATCATAATTTTTTGTATGATTTTGAGTTTAGACACTAAAAAGGGAGTGGAAAAGGCCGAGGTCACGGTTATTGTGGCATTCCACGATAAACTTGAGTGGTAGCTTTTCGATATTCCATTTTCATCACAAAGAAGTGCTAATAATATGAAAAGAAGGAATTTCTAAGAGCTTATGGTACCTATGGGAGAACTAAAATTGTACATAGGTTAATAGATAGTTTCATATTGTGTTTGGTTTCATGACTGTTTTTCAGAGATAAGACCTATTGAGATGTGGCATCTCCAGCAACTAAAATATTAGGTGATAAATTGATTATAACAAATATTCTTTAAATACACACCAGAGACAAAACAAAACGAGCAATACAAAGCTGCAAACACAAACGCAGTACCTACAATTGTTTTATTGAAGCAGTTTTATAGTTACCAACACAGCTAATATTTTGCAGGTAGTACCTAAGTACCTTATCAAATGAAGCATTCAATATTCTGCAGGCAATGCGGAAGGCTCTTTAGGATACGTTCCTGTTTCCTTGTGACATCGAAACCGTCATATCGGACGACCTCACGCATTTATCGGTCGTTAGACTCGAAAGCTTAAATCGAGACGTGATTTTAGGCATGGGATAATATTTGATTTGGATTGTTTTGAAGAAGTCTTTGACAAAACATGTAAGCATGTCATAATATAAAATTGAAAATTTTAAGTAGCCCCCGGCCTCATCAATAATTTTTCTAACACCATCTCATTGAAACTATTCTTATGAGCCCTAACACACTATATCTGTTGTAAGTTTCTAAAGAAATGACTATCCCGCAGACTATTTGATGGTTCAGGATCAGCTCATGATTACCATGTCTTATAAATATCACCGAAGAAACAGTAAACGGTTCAGTAAAAGTCCCTTTTGTCAAATAGGAAATGAGTTGATAGTAATTATCAAACGCCTGGAGGCCTTTTGGAGTCATTAAAGAAATAATGGACTCGCCCGCTACCACCTCATCGCTAAGGAGTCCTACGAAACCTTGTATTGATTTTTCTCCACACAATATATGCTAAACGTAAAAGTCATTATTTACCCCACCATTATATCTCATCTCATCACCAGTACATTAAGTCATCCTAAATTTGGAACTACACAAATGATGACGAGCCTCTCTTCTCAAAGACAGAGTCTTATAGTTTCTTTTTTTTATACGACTAGATGACAAACAAGCCGACGGCTCACCTGATGGTAAGCGGTTACCGCCACATATAAACACCTGCAACAACAATCCGGTTGTTTTTTACAACCGCTTTCTTTAACCCACCAACCATGAGCCAACGTGGTGGTGTTAGGGCCCAAACTCCTCATGTGTTTCTACCATGTAGAAAGGCTTGTGCCCAGCAGTGGGACCTATAATAGGATGGTGATGATGATGATGATAATAAAATTCGGAACTACGCAAATGGTGACGAGCCTCTATTCTCAAAGACAGGGTCTAAAGGTGGTTTTCCACCAGAGGGGCGAGACGAGACGAGGCGAGACGAGACGAGGCGAGACGAGATTTAAAATTCCCTCAGATATGGGGGCCTACCGGCTACGGCCAAAGCGGACAGCTACTGGGTGTGGATAGCTAGGAGCGGCAGGTAATTGGAGGGGACTCCACTGCTCGCCACTAAAACTCCAGCGCTTTTGGGGAATATCCAATGTGTCTTGGGGATATTCTCCACTCGTAGATTATATCAACCGCTGCTGACGTATCATACGAACGACTACTTAGTTTCTCGTATGATGCGTTACCACCGCAGAGCGCATCCAAGACACTGTCAGTTTTTTACTCGGTAACCTGTTGAGTACTAACGGGAGTCCGAGATGACCATTGTCGTGGTCCCTCCTCGCGCAAGGTACCCATAAAGGGTTTTTCTGACATAAAAAAGCTGTAGACGCTCGTAGCACTTTAAGTGACAGCATGGAGACGATTCCTCCATATATTGGGTTTTCCCAATGAGCTATGGCGACCTTACTCACCGCAGGAACACCGGGCTACAAAGCACCGGGCTACAATTAGCTGCGAGATTCCGGGAGGTATAGGTGCTATATTAGTAGGGCCTAAAAATTAGAGTAGGGTCTTCCCACATTCATCGACGCGGAATCGGCTCCAGCCTCGTGCGTATGACCACACTACTCGCCTTTTCGGCTTAACGCCGTACAGCGGGTTTGACGGCTGTTCACATCCGATCGGCAGTCGACTCCTGCGAAAGGCCGCCGCCAAACAAAAACGACATAACGACAAAAATGACATTACGGTGTGGACAAAAACTTTTTTCGAGCTTCTTGTGTCCTTGTGCTACGCGTGTAGTAGGAGTCAATTTACTGTATTCGTCTTAACATAACTCAAAGACAGGGTCTAACTAAAGGAAAAATTAGTAACACGTTTGTTTTCCTTACAAAACACGGCATTGTTTAATTCTGTGTTTTATGAGAAGAACAAACGTGTCGCACACGATTTGATCCTTCCTTTTAAGAGTCGCAGGTACGACTCTTACGGGTGGAAGATGGCTTAAAATCAGTGTTAAGGTGGTTTTCCACCAGAGGGGCGAGACGAGACGAGGCGAGACGAGATTTAAAATTTGTATGGCAAATTTTCAATCCTCGCCTCGCGCATCTTTGGTGGAAATAGTCAGGATTGACGAGGATGTGCGAGGCTTGAATTGAAATATTTGTTTGTGTAAAAATGAACCATATTGCTTCCGATATAGAGTATAAATTTAAATGTGAAATTTGATATGATTTCGAACCCTAGGCGATTTTCTACCAGAGGGGCGAGACGAGACGACTGGTGGAAAACCACCTTAATACAAGATTTCGTTGTTGTGTTTCTTTTTCTGCAATAGGTAAGTAGTTTGCTAGAGTTACTTCAGGAAGCAATATTCACTTCCTGAAGTGACTCTAGCAAAGTACCTAGCGATACCTCTCTCGCTGATTTCTGGTGTAACATTTTATAAGTCTATAGCCTATACTTAGTTACTGCATGTAGGTGGAAGAAGCTCGGTGGCGTAGTGGTTTGAGCGCTCTGGTTTCAATAACGAAAACAAAGCCACTTTCGCCATTGTCGGTTCCAGGATGGGTCAACCAAAATTTCTAACTCGAGCTCCTCCGTGCTTCAGAAGGTACGTTAAGCCTTTGGTCCCGGTTGTTACTGCAACCGCCTTAACCCACCAACTAACACTGGGCCAGCGTGGCGGTGTTATGGTTTTATGCTCTTCATGTGTTTCTCTCATGTAGACGGCCTGTGCCCAGCAGTGGGGCGTATATAGGCTGGTGATGATGATGATTATGATGACTGCATATAAGTAGAGGATCACATTTCAAGCTTGTATTATGGAAGATAATACCAGTATGACACGTAATTGTAAAGTTTACATACTGACTTTAAATAAACTGCGTCTAAGAATATCTTCTATTGTTCCAAGCGTCGCTTGATCTCGTATTCTATTGATCCAGATCTATTGGCATTTGAGACCAGTCGGCGCAGGCGTCTAACGGAAGGAAGAACTCGTACTGACACATCAAGAGAAAACACATATCTACGTCATAGCAACTAAAGTTTATTTTCTATTGGCAATAATATGAAGTGGTCGATCTCGGTCCACGCGCTTGGAATGATAATCACTAATAATCACAGTGACAAAGAGTGAAGTACTCGTCAAGTATTGTGAATCATTCCGACTTGGCGACCGACTTACATCTGAAACTTGTTTCCCTGTTATATATGCAAATTAACATTCAATAAGTCCAAATAATTGTTTGTATTCAACGGCTTAGTGGATTGGACAATGACCCTGTCTACAACATAAGTCCTTGAATCCAATCCTGCATGCTAATATATTTTTAGGTAACTTTGAGGATGGCATTTTTTCCCAGTCATTGATATGCATGCATGGATTGATTGAAACATTATTTGGTACTAATAAAAAGGTATGAATCTGAGAAGTACCCATATATCAGATAAAGACATAGCCCACATGGAACCGTCACTATTGTATGTGAATGAATTACTTACAATTACAATACACAGAGCGTGTATCTATTTAAAAAACTCAATTTTATACAAAATAAGTACATTGCTGTTGATTTGTACACAATATTTACCTTCGATAATATACGCCAGCTTTCATCGTATCAAACACTATTTACATAATAGGTACCTCAAAATCAACATGACTCAAAATAATTAAAAGATAATTAATCAAAGCCTAATGAATACGGAACATGATATACCTTACTTTAACCTGGATTCAGTTTAGGAGGTTAATATATTGCCAATATACCATTAAAAATGGAGTATGGAATATTTACTATATGTGTATGTTATTTAGATTAATTATTCAGGCTCAATATTTCTCTACCGTTATCTTAAGTGGAAAACAAATCACGTTTGAAATCATCATTCATTAATCAAAGTACTTACTTACCTTACAAAGACAATCCTTTCATACGTACAACAATGAAATCGTAAGCATGTGTCGCGAGATTGCTGGACTCTCTAGTTATACCTACTCTTAAGACCCGCATATTGCAAATTCATCAACAGCATGATATCTCACTTAACCAACTAGCAAGCAGCATGGCTAACCCACAGTTGACCACTTACTACCAGCTAGTGTTTATTTATTTAGTGACAATCAACAAAACATTTACTAACCAAAAAATACTATAATGCATGGGGTAGGTACATTTTAAAGTTAGGTAGGTTATAACATTCACTTAACTTCTCTACAACTCTGGAAAGATACCGTCACTTTCAATCGACTTAATTACTTACCTATTATAACCTACCTAATATACCTAGCACTATGAGCGTAACTTATAATAGACTTAAATGCTGTTACAGGGCTGAGAAGCAAATCAAACAATACTTATCTATCAATCGAGTGAATGACTGCAATCTACATATTTACTCTGTGCAGATTCAAGAAATGCGTTAGCTCAATCTAAAAGTTTTAAGTAGCCCCCGCCCTCATCTATTTAATCTGTCAAGCCGCGATATACCATCGGGGGCTATGACAATTGAAAAATCAATTGTGTCTGGAATCTCATGCTTAACGGGTTAATAACTCATTCAGACAATTGTTTTGAGCCCAAACACGCTATATTTGCTGTAAGTTTCTTTAGAATTGAGCATCCCGCAGACTATTTGACAGGATTAGCTCAAGGTTAGCTTAAATGTCTTCTAAATACCGCCGAAGTAACCAAATTTTAAATCAATCGAATATATAAAAGCTATTCATCATCACCAGCCTATATACGTCCCACTGCGGGGCATGGGCCTTCTTACATGGGAGAAACACATAAGGAGTAAAAAAGTTATTAGTCAAGTAGCAAATAAGCTGATAGTCATCAAAAGCCTGAACTGATCTTCATAAATTATAGCTAAGAACCATCCTAATCACGTCAGCTTTTAGGAAAAAATAAAACCGAATCAAAATCGGTCCATAGGATTAGGAGCAACGATCCACATACAGACACACAGATACACAGACAGACCCGTAAAACTTATAACACCCCTCTTTTTGCTTCGGGGGTCAAAATAGATTGCTTCAACTTTGTAAGCAACGGTAGATACTGTAGGTTGAACTACAGATTCAACTTCGTTGTAATAATGTCAAGGGTTGTGGTGAACGTTTAAAATTCCGAACGCCCACTTTTCGAATGCAGTTAGCGTGATAGGTGAGACCCCATCGGCGTTCGGGTATAAGACATGATCCACAAGAGTGCTTGTACTAATTGTATGTAAAACTATTCAACTATACTTATGGCCCTATTATAAACTACACACATGCAAGAGTAAGCGATATAAAGAACAAAAAAAAATATTTAAAGCTTCCGTTATGGACTTTTACACGTGTTAAGGGATGTATACTTGCATTAAAAAATCATAGCTTTCCCATGATAATTTTAGTGATTCATTGAGTGATTGCTTGAAGTGGTACGATAACATTTGAAATTTCAAGTAACCACTTGTTTTATAACTGTGTTATCTAGCGTGCATTTTGCATCAGATTGTTAATTATGTTCCTTATTAAAACGACTATATTTATTTTTATCTAGCATTCCATTTATATACGACACATACAAATTATGTAACTCCTGTGACATTTATTGTAGACTAGTGGCAGCCCGCGACTCAACATGTTCGGATGTTGGCGTTGGATTGTAGCAAAAGTATATTACATTGTTGTGTGCTACAGTATCAGTGGCTTGGGAGTGAATACTTAACGGAAAAACAGACATAATTACTTTCGTATTTATAATATTAGTATGGATTCAATGAGGGCTTCCAACCTTCCCCTTCCTACTCAGGAGTGTTGGTCTTTGGAGTTATCAATTCACTGTCTCCATATCAACATCACGCACAAAGAAGATTGGTAACTCGTTTCTTTGCACAAGGTTTCCTTCAAAAGAGGCGCAGTGGCATCTGACGGGCCCTAGCGGTCTTCGCAAATAGACTCTACTTACCAGTCACATCAGATGGTGTTAAGTCATTTCCTATGCTTTGTATAAAAATACGTATAACTTGGTGTAAAGGTAATGTCTCTATATAAATATGTCATAAGAGCAACACCAATTAATCACGCGTTACAGTACAGCCCTGCAAAAACTCCCTCACAACTTTATCGAAGGATCAGCAGTATCAAGCACTTTTCTTGATATTAACAGCGGGATCATCTTCTTGTTTGAAATTCTTTAAAATGAAAATAGAATTTTTCTAAATTTTATTTTAACATTACATATAGGAAGAAAGATCCCGAGAAGAAAATCCTTTGGCTTACCAAAGGATTTTTCTCTTTTTCACTTATGACTACATACTTATGAACTCACAGAATATGTGGAAGGCTTTCTAGGCATTCTCCTCCTATACTATGGATAGTAAGGTGAGACTGCCGGTGATGATAACTGCCGTAAGCTATCTCTTTTGACTATCTTGGGCACGGTGGCAAATGTTTGAAAAATATATTTACTTATAAAAAACCTCATCTGGAAAAATGATGAAATATAATATTATGACATTCTAGGCTAGACGTTGACTTATAACACAGATAGACTATAAGAATTTCACAGATAGACTATAAGAATTTCACAGGGTTAGTTGGTTAGAGCAGTCGCCCGGATTGTGAAAGTTCGCGGGTTCGATCCCTGCCTCAGGACGTGAAATTTTTCTAGGTTAGTTATTTTTATAAGTAAAAATAAAAAGTTAGAATTTACATCTTCTGAGAGTAGGTGAAAATCGAAAGTTCATTTTAAGTTCTAGCTCAGTTTGTCAATGCAAAGTATAATTAAGTAGCAAATAAATAATGAATCTTTATCAATGTGGTTTGTAATCCGGGTCATTAACCTAAGAAAAGTTATATATCAGACACTATTCTGTGCCCGACTAGGGAATAGACCTCTTCCTGCAGGAAGATATACCTCTTCTTGAGTCAAATGCGGTTCCCAGCGCTCGTCGTGGACGCCATGTGCATGCGGATTGAGTGATCCTATCTTCAATCTTTACAATAATCGACGAGGATTTAGTAAATAATTGTTAAATTCGTCACAGTGAAGTAAAAAAATTGTAAAACCTGAGATAAAACAGATATAGTCAATAAAGTGGATCACTCATACCGCATGCATTATAAAAATGACATAATGTATATCTAATAATATATAACAGTTCCGCTTCTTATTTATACATCAAAAATTTGTAAAAAATTGTTAAATACCATTACCAAATTATGAATTAGTTTGCATGTCCCGTTTAAAAATTATAACGATTTATTTGGATCACTCACACCGCATGGTGGCCGTATGAGTGCTCTTTAAAAATATCACCTTATACTGAATAAATACATATTATTTTTTTGTACATTATAGCTAAACGTGAGGTTGAATTTGTTAAACAGTGATCTTGACAAAAACTTATAATAGATGGAAGAAATTCAAGTTTCCCGTTTCCTTCAGCATGCCGTCTGAGTGATCCACATTTAGGCCTCTATTTACTTTCGTATACCACCTCATAAACTGAAGATATACCCAAAATTGTTAAAAATTTTTTACTAAAATTTGGCATATATTCTGTTAATGTACGTGCGATACTTTAGGAAATATCTCGTATCGTAAATTCCTGAAGAAAATGACTGAGTAGGGTGTGTTTGATTTTTCATTGTGTGAGACTTTGTGATATATCCTTACTGGGACAGGACCAGGCGTTTTTATTATATTTATTCATATTATTTAATATTTTATGGAAAAGATTACCCTGAGCTCCGAGCATTCTGGATGCCTATAATTTACAGGGCTGTTGATTGAGACCGATGATTAGTATTCTGGTGCATTTATTTCTATTAGTCTTTTTATATTTTATTCACCTGCTTATATGTTCTAAATAATGTCATAAATAATTCTTTGTTAAAATTTATTACCAGCTTTGCGCTAGAAAGAGTATTATGATTATAATCCGCTTTGTAGAAATTATGTAGAAGAAAAAAAAAGCAACACTGTCGCACGCTAGTATGTTTCAAATAGGATACAATCACTGGTACGGTTAAGTGAGAGAAGCATTGTGTTCCGTGTGCGGTTTTCCAGCCTGCCATCGGACCCGTCCCCAGGGTTGCGGATAGGGGATCGCCCCCCTTGAGTGGGCTTTTGTGTACTGGATCAGGGAAATCCGCTGCTCAAGTTAAGGCCCAGGAGTAATAACGGTACCACTGGGTACCCCTCGTGACACTACAGAGACGCACAGGAAAGATAGGAAGATATTATCTCCTACAAATGGATTTTTTGGAGTTGGTGCTAAGCGGTTACTTTAAACAATAGAAAATGAAGCACCAACTCCAAAAAAAAATCATTTTGAGGATTAAATTTAATTATTTTTCCTTTTGAGTGTTTTGTATGTATGTTATTCGATCACGACAGGACGTTAGGTTCTTACGTGCACTGCAGACCTTATGCAGCCGCTTTGCAGCGAAAGGGGCACAACTTTTTGCAACCTACAGTTTCATTAGAACTTCATAATAGTGGCATAAAAGCGCTACAGGAGCTGCAACTAATAATTAACACCACACTAAAACTCTTGTAGCGCTTATTGAATGAATGATAGGCTTAACTGAACGATTAAAGGATTACTGATCATTCACCTTGTCTCTCATATATTAAATACATCTGTTGTTTCTGAGTCAGACATTACTGAATACAAATAAATAATAAGTGAAGCGAAGGCAAGTGTTTTTGAGCTATATTTTGTATAATATGCAAGTGTTAGCAAACGCAGATCAGTTTATCGTGTATATAGTTGATATTATTGGAGTATTTTTAACGGGCATCAATAATTCCCTCAGAATATCGTAGAATATGTAAAATATTATTATATAAATAATATTATATCACATACCTACACGATATTGAAAATACATACGTGACTACATTTGTAATTAGTAAGTTGCTGGTTCTATATTTAGTTATATTGTACTACAAATTGTAATAAAACCTATAAATTTCTCAAGTAATGATAAATAATTGTCTTGTAAACATGGCGTCTATGAGAAGCAGCTTTAACTTGCAACTTCAACCTTAGTACTTCCTCTCTGCGCGTCAGAGCGTTAAGTTTTACTCTTCTGAAGGTCCAAGTAATATTTATACCACTAATGCAGTTCAAGCCTTTACAATCACTTTTATTTCGTACTTACTGCAGGTATCGAACCACACTAATGGTTATGTGTTTAGAGATCCGTAGAGCTCGTTGAAAACCCTAAAATACAATGGCCGTTTGTAGCTGCTTCTTCGCTATTTTAAATGTACTTACTATGTCTTACCATGTTTTCAGAAAGCCTTTCAAAATAATTCAAACTTATAATAAACAACGAAATAAACGAGAACTTTGCATCTGTCCATCTACGTGAGAAAAACATCGAGTGTTACACTGGCCAAACAAGAAAAGTAAAAAAAAATGTAAAATTGAAGATTCAACCACACAACCAAACTGGACTAAAATAAACTGCATTGTTAAAAGGAACAATATTATGTCGTACTTTTTATCATAGCTCTGGCAGGAGAATCGCATACAAAGCATCTCAATGACACTGAGATTTTTCTATTTTGTATGTAAATGCCATCGCGAAGCATACTGCCCATTTCTTCAATAAAAACGTTTAAAAATTCTTGCAAATCTTTTGGTTTAGCTAAACCTAGAAATACTCCACATATAATAGGACTCAAGTGAGACTTTTAAAAAATACTACACAATATAGGCCAGAATCGTTGTTTGGAGCTTTTGTAATAGGTACTCCGTCTATGTTTACTAAAATCGATATATTTTCCAGTATAACTTTAGATTTTTCGAAACTTTTTATAATACTATTTTTCAAATTATTGTGCCAGTATTCACCTGGATCGACGAAGTTTCTTGTAATTTCTCTTAGTGTACCAAGTAGTGAACGTGGATCTTTAGGCATAGCGTTAGCAGTAATTTGGTTTAAAATTTGAAATAAGTATTTTTAAGTTACATGACTACATGAGTTTCAGCGCCCAAATTCGTATTTGCTCGCGATAGCTACATTTTCTTTCACATTCAACATACTCTAGTTTATATTCAGTATAGCTGTTCGAGTCCACATTATTGCATCTAGAAGAAAGAAACAAAAAATGACACAAAGGTTCTTTTACTTTATTTTTATAATATGCTTGGTGTTTTTTATAATACACCAAGATATAAATTACTTTTCCTCTGCAACTGGTCCGTTATCACTAATTGAGAGAACAAAATCTACGGGACCATCGCTTATGTTTGTTGAACTCGAACTTGGCGCATTATTTTTGTTTGTTTCCAATGAATACCTTAAAGAATAAATTAAATGAATACAGTTTTATAAATGAAAGTTAAATTACTCTCACGTAATTGAGTAAAATAAACTTGAGTGTTATTTGTCGCTATTAGTAAAACAGTGGATCAAATTGCAACTTAAGTCTGCGCAAAAGTACAGATCACTTCTGCAATGAAACTTTCAGTGGCAGAACAGAGATAAATATATCTTTTATACAGTTCCGTTAAAAAGTCTGCAATTAAAATCTTTATGCAGTTCTGAAGCATACAGCAGCGGCAATAGAAGCTTTTTAGCAGCTTTAAGCTTTAACATACATGTTTTAAATCTCTTTTAACACTATAGACGGCAAATGGGTTGTAAAATGAACTCTTATAAAGCCTAGAGTGGCATTTGGTTCAGTTTCTGCTACCCCTAGTGATATTTACAGCTATGAGCAGTTACAGAAGCAATAGTAGAACTTATAACCACTTTCCGAACCCCTAAAGCACTACTGTAAAGCTTAAAGTTGCAAAATAGGCTGCTATTTCCACTAGTGTGCTAGTTGGGAGACTACTTATCTGGAATGAAGAGTAAAAGGTAAATCATATCGTGTGGTATTTTAAATAATAAATTGGCGTGTTTTGAAGTTGGTTTTTATTTTTGATTAATCAAATGTATAGTGCTAGCGAAAATAAAAGGCGATTCTGTTTTTTACGAGCTTTTATTTAGTTTCATCTGTCCCAGTAAGGATATATCACAGTCTCACACGATGAAAAATCAAACACACCCTACTCAGTCATTTTCTTCAGGAATTTACGAAACGAGATATTTCCTAAAGTATCGCACGTACATTAACAGAAAATATGCCAAATTTTAGTAAAAAAAATTTAACAATTTTAGGTATATCTTCAGTTTATGAGGTGGTATACGAAAGTAAATAGAGGCCAAAATGTGGATCACTCAGACGGCATGCTGATGGAAACGGGAAACTTGAATTTCTTCCATCTATTATAAGTTTTTGTCAAGATCACTGTTTAACAAATTCAACCTCACGTTTAGCTATAATGTACAAAAAAATAATATGTATTTATTCAGTATAAGGTGATATTTTTAAAGAGCACTCATACGGCCACCATGCGGTGTGAGTGATCCAAATAAATCGTTATAATTTTTAAACGGGACATGCAAACTAATTCATAATTTGGTGATGGTATTTAACAATTTTTTACAATTTTTTGATGTATAAATAAGAAGCAGAACTGTTATATATTATTAGATATACATTATGACATTTTTATAATGCATGCGGTATGAGTGATCCACTTTATTGACTATATCTGTTTTATCTCAGGTTTTACAATTTTTTTACTTCACTGTGGCGAATTTAACAATTATTTACTAAATTCTCGTCGATTATTGTAAAGATTGAAGATAGGATCACTCAATCCGCATGCACATGTGGACGCCTTGTATTCGGAACAGGGGGACTTGTCACCTATTGCCAAAAATCTTCTTCTTCATGGTAGCCGGCACCGGCTATGATTTTACCACCAGGCAAACTGAAAGTATTCTAAGTACTTAATATTATTATAAATGCGAAAGTGAGTTTGTTTGTTTGTTAAGCTTTTACGCCTAAGCCACTGAACAGATTTCGATGATATTTGGTATGGAGATAGTTTTAGGCCCTGAAAAGAACACAGTATACTTTTTGGAGCGACAACCGACATCCATTATAATTACTATATAGTGGGCCCGTATATGTAAGGTTGTCTGGGTAGATACCACCTCCTTTCCTACTTCAGCCGTAAAATACTTCGTTGTGTTTCGGATAGAAGGAAAGGGCAGTCAGTGTGATTACAGGGCTTGGAAGTCATTGGATGACAGCGCACATGTAATACCAAGTGATTTTTTCTTTGATATTGCAGGTACACTTGCTTATTATTTAATTGTATAATTAGTATAAAACATACATAAACCTATGCTGCTTCACTGCTGGGCAGAAGTCTCTTCAGGTGTTTCCATCTTGGTATACGTCCAGGTTATCTTCCTACCTCCTCCTATAAATCGCATAAGGCTTTTGACCTTGACGACAGCATATCAAACGTAACACTTTATTACCCTTGAACCCAATCCCATTCTGTTCGTAAGTAATAGTAAACATATATATTAGGCAATGTACCTATTGCACGGGATATGCAGTTGACTGTGTTTTATAGGGAAAATATTACAAAAGAAATGAGGGCTAGTTAACTGTATTTAAAAAAAAATGTTTAGTTTGATGTGCTGTCAACTGTACCTATACGATATCGCTCGCGTCAAATCGCATCGAGAGCACGGTAATCCCACTTGTAAAATTAATTACTTGTAGTTATAATAATTTATACTCGTTGTCAAAATTTGTCAAAGACGTTATTTTCAAAAGTAAATAATTCAGAAATACAAGATCTGTATAAGAAGACAAAATTTCTATCTGTCTATATTTAGATAAATGTCGAGACTACAAAAAATCTGGACTAGATTTTCTTTCAAACATAATGTTAAAATAAACAAATAATAATAATAATAATATACTAATATTTCTCTCATATTTGTGTCTTAAATGTCACTACACTTTTATAAATGTAGAGTCAAATATTAGGAGTTTGTGGAAAAAACCTACTACTGTAAGAAGCGATATAAATTTTATATACTTTGTGAGCTATTAATTCAAGGCCATAAAGGTAAATTAATTATCGTTTAAGATTTCGGACAACAATAAGGTCATTGAATCAGTGGGTCAAACAGATAAACAATGATCTTAAGACGCTCTACTTATAACGAGTATTGAGATATTTATCTAAGGTGACTTTCACAGACTACTTCCTTAGATGTTGATTGAATCACGGCATGACAAAAATTTGGATCCATTTTTTTTACTGCAACTCTACGTGGGAATAGGTGTTTGTTTGTCTGCTATGTCTTCACTTCTAAACGGCGGAACCGATTTAGATGAAAATTGCCATGGAGATAGACTACACCATGAGAAAGGACATAGGCCTGATTTTTCGACATCCACACTGTCTGAGCCGCTGGCGGGAACTAGTTATTACTTAAAAAAGCCAGTACTAGTTTATGGATATAGGTTGAGTTTTACGAAAATAATTAAAATGAGTTTTGGTGGTCCTGGTTTCGTTGGTAATTGTGTAAGATTGGACACCAATCAAACAGTAAACCACTATATATTGTATATTGGAATTTTTCAATACTAGAATAAATAATTGTAGAGTTTACCGTTGAAATAATATTACGGACACATAAAACAAATGGAAACAATTTAGTTTCTAACTGTTTTGAAAAGAGCAACAAAATTACCCTTTTACAATTTAACGATACACTTGGGATTTCAAATTTTATTCCATTAACAGCAGTGCGGCATTTAGAGAGATTAAAATTGGGATATTGCGATTTCGAACGAAACGTTTTTAATGTGGAGATAAATTAAAAGGAATTTGGGACAGTTTATACTGGTTTCCGAACCGTTGCTCGACCCACAGCCAGTCTCATTGTTTGATACGCTGCACTTTTCGTTCATCGATTGTGCACTATCATCAATCAATGATCTACAGGCTGATCGTAGACAGTTACTTTGAATTGTACAGATAATAAAATTTTATTGTAAAAACTGATCAAATAAAAATTGTATTTCCCATTACTTACTAAAAGAAGCCAGATGTTCACTTCCCATTACTTACTAAAAGAAGCTAGATGTTCACTTCCAAAGTCTTACCAAATTCATTAGTATTCTTAAGTGTACTGATCTCAGTACCTTGGACTGCGTGTAGTTGTTGTTTCTTTCAATCTATGTTTTTTAATCATTTTTAATATTAAGTAAGTATAGCGCAATTGTATTGCTTGCCTAAGCTATACATTATAACCAACTGTTTGATCGCATTTTGAACACACTATTGATAGTTAGTAAGTAATATGCATGGTGTGGTTACCTGTTAGTGTAAGAGCAGTTAGTTTTAAGCCACTTAGTGTAATATTTAATATAAGTATTGCTGTTACTTATGTTGGTAATCCAATAAATAAATAAATAAAAGAAAGTGGCAGGACACAACTTTTGAGTTGCACCTAAGCAAATAGCTTAGATATTGAAAATGATTTTTGGACAACTGGGTACACGGTTCGCCTGATGCTAACTGGTTGTCGTGGGTTATAGGCGCTCATTAACAGATAGGAGAGATCAACACAATTCCAGGTCTTGAGATATTTTATTTATTTATCAATGATAATAATAGGTATTGTTATCAGCTAGGTATAAGGAGATTAACTTTGTTAATAAGGATATTGATTTTCTTGCTTTGGCAAGGATTTTAGGAAGGGTGTCTTTAGCCTACTCAAGATAAAATAAAAATTATTTCTTTTAAATAATTTTTTTTGCTAACACACAATAACTAAGGAAATGAAAACTATAGGATGATGATGACTTGGTGATGTTTTGTCGTAATAAAAGGACTTATCGGTTAGCGATTGAACTTATTGCGTACACAAAATATTAAAAAATATAAGTTAGTATAAATAAATAAATAAAAAAACATGATACTAATTGTAATCACATTATTCTATAAACAGCGCCTAAAACTTGCGAAACAGGAAGTGTACCAATAAGGCTGGTTAGCATTAGTTAATATTATATTGGTATAATGTTATGATATAATGTTTTATGGCATTATTTCTTATCTCAATGCTTTGTATTTCAAAGCCCCCGCCCGGAGACCCTCTTATATTTATATAATGCTGAAAATAAATAACTTTATAATTTATCATAAATATGTAAAAGAGTATGATGTTTTAAATGCACTTCGTGTTGCCTGCATTCTACTAGTTTGTCTCACAAGATATACTAGTGGAATACAAGGAATGAAGTCTCTTCCAGACAACCCATAAAAATGTGTGCATTTTTATGGGTTGTCTGATAGAGATCTCTTATAGAGAAACTCTCCCCGTGCTAACCTACTATACGTTATTTTGTAATTCTAAATTGCAATAGAGAGTGTGATAATTTATAATTGATTGATAACGGACTTCTTAAAAAGTAAAACTATTTTATTTTTCTATGACAATTTAAGTTTTTACACAATATGATAATGTTTTAATTTAAAAACCGGAATCTTTGGTGATTGTTTTCCCATAATCGTGATTGTTTTGTATTCAATGCTGTGCCTTCTATTTCCACTGTAAGATATAAACATATTAATATGGACAAATCTCTTGCCGGTATCGAACAGGAAAAAATATGGCGTGTTTTGAGGCACCCTATGCATGCGCTGTCGATTGCGCCCGCGCATAAAACCACGCTGCAGTGTATTCGCGAAGCAATCGCACGCAGGCCGCACGCCGCAACGCCGATGTGAGTACACGCATCTAATATTTGCGCACAAGTGAAGTGTCAAAAAAGTGAACACTTTATGTCATTACAACATAAACAAATTGTGTATTAATTAAGTTTTCTTTTTCTGATCGAGAAGGTAAGGTGGTTTTTTTAATAATCTACGTATTCAAATCATAGAAGGTTTAATAAAAAAAACGATATAACAAATAATTTAAGACTATTTGCGACAACACATTATTTCAATAAGTTTTAATATTTTGCAAAACTTTAAAAAATAATTAAAGTAAAAAAGTATATTGAAGGAAGTGCTCTAGGAAGTGATGTGAATACGTCGAATAATGGAATTGCTTTTCTTATGAAAAAACACAACCATTTTAAAATTCATTTGGTTAACAGGAATCGTTTTTTCCTAATCCATTAATCTTCCATTCGTTAAAAAACTGAATAAATCCACGTTTACATAACGATATTGCATTTGTATGATTTACGTAAGGTTTCATTAATAATAAGTAAGTATTGTTTGTTTACATAAACTGACTTAATAAATCTTTTGGAGTAGTTACGAGTACCTTTCTCACTGTATTGATGTCGAAGCGTTTAAAAGCTAGGTTTTGAACATATTATTCTAAAAGAAAAAAATGCAACCCTAATTTAAAATTAAGTATTATAA
This sequence comes from Nymphula nitidulata, assembly GCA_947347705.1. Lineage (NCBI taxonomy): Eukaryota > Metazoa > Arthropoda > Insecta > Lepidoptera > Crambidae > Nymphula > Nymphula nitidulata. The sequence continues at coordinate 9,151,329 of OX374637.1, read as the reverse complement.
AGCGCTATATACGTAAGAGAACTGTTGAAATTTTAATGAACGAATCTCAATAATTTTATTACAAGACTATGTATTAGCTTTATTTAATTTTATTTAGTTTAATAATCCAAAACTTTTGCGGGCCTCCCCAAAACATTACCAAAGTTTTAGTTTGTTGATCAATGGTTTCGGAACGCGTAGGGGACAACTATACAAACTTTGATTTTTGTTTATTATAACTTATGTAGGTGTTTTCAACGTAAATAACTTTTTCATTCAACTTTCAATTGCCGTATTTGTAGTTCTTGCCGGCCGGCTTTTTTAACTGTTTACATACAATTCTGACATTGTCCTACATACGCGTGCACTTTAATTTGATGAGCTCATAAAACGGATATACAGCCTAGCTTCATACCAAATTAGAGATCATACATTTCAGAATTAAAAAATACTTTTTCTTAAAAAAAATGAAAGAAAAAAAAGAAAAAAAAGTAGGAAAAAGGAAAAGAAAATATGACATGAAAATAACACTGTTTTGCTGTCTAGTGCTTAAGTAGTTCTAATATACAACCATATTATGTCGAATTAATATAATATCCTCCATGTGGCCGTAGTGCGAAGCAAAATGAGGTGTGGCGGACGCGCTCCAAACAACTCGATACATTCAATACATACTTAATTATATAAAATCAAAAATTTTGATAGGCTTATTATGGTGAATCATATACTTTCTTACTGTTAAATAGAATTTGCTTGTCTTCTTTTAAAAATAATAAAAAACACACACATTTAGTCTGACCTTGATCTCTAAGTCCCTAACTGTAGGTGAAAGTGAATATTTTTATTGAACATGCTAATTTAATTGACTTTCGATTGTAACTAGTTTTCTAAAGACATAAAGATAACAGCGATCATTATATGAGTATAATATCATAAGGATATTATGTGACCCCTTAGATGTTATTTAAATGTTTCAAAGATTTTAAAACCCTTTTACATCGGCTTCAAAAAGGAAGGATATGCTCAATTCGACGCGTTTGTTTTTTAAAAAATTAATCTATTAATTTTGATCATTTCTATGACTTCTCTATTGATATTGTTTCATTTTCAATTAGAATACAAATACATAAAAGGCAAATATCATAATTTTTGCGTTGTTTTCAATTAATTTACAAACAACTCCATTCATCTTAGCACTTTTGTACAATAATAAAAATAAATGGAAGCGACGGGACATCGTTATGTTTTTAATGTCAAACTAAATAATAAAATCTTGGCTTAAAGCAAAACATGGATGAAGGAAAATATAACTTTATTAGATGTTGCAGTCTCATTTAAATAGGCAATTTATAGTTCCTTTAATTACCAAACTTAAAACAAGAATAAAAATTATTTTTTTATAGAAATATAAGAAGCTCATTAGTTTTTATTTCCTTTACTTTTTCTTTGTATTCTTAGGTGATTTGTGCAATAAATTGTTTATATTCCGAGTACAATAACATTTCGGTTACGAGAGCGATGTTACGGCATAACATTGGAAGCAAAAGTAAATAAATGTTCCTATGAATGGTCCAGTGCGCATGCGGCGCCCACATCTACAAGTGAGACCCGAACGTGCATCTTTCGATTGCAAACTGCTTTTATTATTACCGAATAGTTGTTGTTTTTAGTCGTAATCGGATAGGTCAATCACAATTTTAAATCTTGACTTCCTCCGTACAAGGCGCGTTAAGTCGTTTGGTCCCAGTTGTAACTGCTACCGCTTTAACCCACCAACGCCAATGGGCCAACGTGGTGGTGTTATGTCCCAAACTCACGCACTTTTCTCGTGTAGGAAGGTCTGTGCCCAACAGTACACCTTATTACTACTAGAATAGAATCCATATACATATATATGTATATTTATTTTGAATCTACGAGTTTGTGCGTTTTCAGATGCGACTGCATTCTACCTATTTTATGAATTCTTTTGGCCTTCTTTAATCACATAAATATATTTTTTTTTGGGTGGCTTTGTTCATAATTCTTTAGAAGAATAGGAAAAAATTGTTGATTGATTACACTATAATCGCTTTAGTAATGTTTGTTCAAAGTGCATTTGTAGATGTGAATCATGCATCGTCTGCGTTCGGAGTCAATCACGCGTTGGGTATTGTTGCTGGCGGCTAATCGGTGCACTGAACCATGTCGATTTAATACCATATTTGAAAGGGAAAACTCTCTTTAAAATGTCATTAAAATTTCAATTACTTTGATAAGTTATAATTTAAAATCTAAATGTATATTTTCCAACTTTATAACCTAAAAATAATAATCAGCGGTGACAACCCCTTGGTTAAAGACTTTTAATTTCGGAGGCCAAATCTATGAGTTAAGTAAAATAGCAAATAATAATTATTCTCAAAAAAAAAAAATTTTATCTCATGATGGATATATTAAAATATTATTACCTAAAAATTGAAAAATAAATAGACACTTGAATTATTTAAATTGATACAATAATCTAACTCCATCATAAATCAATTTCATGTTGCATTTCATGTTAGTTTCAAAGAAACAGAAGGTTTTAGACAACTTTAAAAAATGCTTATAAAACATAATGTTAAAAGGTTATTTTCGTTCTGCTTCCGATATTGCCTAGCTTTCATATTCTCCGAAAACGACTCACGAATAACTATTTCTAAACTCATTTGACGCTTATGGACACACCATAAATGAAAATTGACCGTGAATTCCTTATGAATATTTTATCGGCAAATATTGATATACAATAGTTACCTCATATTGTTTAGTATTCCTGTGACGTTCGCCTGCACGCAAGAGTCATGCGCATGCCTGCGCAGAAACAAACTCACGCACATAATATAGACATAAAGCGCAGACTTCCATTGTTTTTCAATTCGAATGACAGTGAATGACCGATGAGTCTTCAGGGAATTTAGAGGATATATCAGTTCGTTTCCTTATTATTATGTTACAAGACGATGAAACTTTAATTTTAAAGGTTGTGTAGTGAGTGATATATTGTGAACAAAATGCACAATGTTATGTATGTCTATAGTATCTCTTCTGTTTACCTACTAAGAGAAAATAATTTTTCTCTTTATCAATATAGTTACCTGAGGAGATCGGCGTACTGGCTTAAGCGTTCTGGTCCAAACTTCTTATGTGTTTCTCCCATGTAGGAAGTCCACTGCCCAGCAGTGGGACGTATATAGGCTGTGGTGAAGATGATGAATATAGTTACCAAAGTAGGTACAATCGCCGGCATAGTTAGTCGCCGGTAGGGATGCAAACAGCACTTAGTATTAAGAGTCATACTTATTAATTTGTACAGACGTATCGATTGCACATAGACCAACCATATTTGTATAGTCGTATTAGGAACGGTTATTGCAGTAAAACCGTTAATACAGTATGTTGTCGGAAACAATATATTACAGTACTATATTTGTTTTAATTATTAGAATGGGATCTTATGTTGAGAAGACAGGCGTACAAGACCACTCGACCAGACCATCGTCAATAATAAAACAAGCATTAGTAAGAAAAATATCACAAGCAATTCTGCGCATTGTAGGCCCTGTAAATGATAATTCCTAAAATTTAAATAGGTACTACTGTGTCTGTGGTAGGGGGCCACATCTGGGTTCTATTCGATTCCTGCGTTGCAGTCTACCGATTAAAAAATTTTAAGCGATTTTAAACCGACTTTCGAAACTGAAAAAGATAAAATAATTAAATTATACATACTTAAATTAAATTATAAATTATAGGGTACTCATCCCCTAGAAACATATTTTTTGGAGTCAGTGCTACACATTCTATTGTTTCTGGAAACAACTTAGCACCAACTCCAAAAAAATAGGTTTCTAGGGATCGAACAAAATGAGAATAACGTTAATCAGATCAGAAATTTTGGCGTAATCGGTGTACATACATAAAAATAATAATAAAAAAACATACCAACCGAATTGAGAACCTCCTTGTTTTTGAAGTCTGTTAGAAAGGATTAAATCCACATAAAAATGCGAAATTTTCACGAGGTAATGCTATAAGCCGTTGGTTCCGGTTTTTCCTGCAACCGCTTTCACCCACCGTGGGTAGCCAGCCAGGGTACCTACATTGGGCCAGCGTGGTGGTATAGCTCGAACTCTTCATGTGTTTCTTAGCCACAGTCCATATACGCCCGTTGTCTGGGCGTATATGTGTGTAATTTAATTTAACGATGTAATTTAATTTAATACCTAAATGCGATACATTCAGAACAAACTTTCACATGTTAATATTATAACGTTCGTAATTCACGAGAACGAGTATCTGAGTGCAAATTAGATGAATATAATGCTTGTTTTCCACTCGCCACTTAGATACAAATCCAGCATTTAATGTAAATAATTAAAATTAATTGTTCCTCTTTGCTCGTGAAGGGAGATTCTCGTGAGACGAAGGAATATTCGTTAACATTTGCAATATAATCTTTTGAAGTCTTGTTGTGGGCAATTTATAATTTTGTTATACAACGATGATATTTATGCTTAGCGTTTTATTCACAGGAAAATTATATTTGAGACATAATGGAAGAGTTTTGGGAATCGCGAGTAATTTCTAATTGACGTAGCGATCCTTTGTCTGTAAATAAAATGGTATTATCAACTGATATTCCTATACATAATTAGGTTGGTATATCTAATAAATTATTTTGGTTGAGCCGTCTTTATGTTTGTATTACAGAATGCCGCGATCTTGAGAGATTTCAGCAACATTTAGGTAGAATTGACAATAGTTTTACAAAAATAAGAGTAACTTTCTGTAATACGAGATTGATCCGTCAATTCTAAACGGCAGCGGGATACCTCCTCGGGAGGTGATGCCGTTGATTAAGAATTCTCCATGACGATACGCCCCTTGAGGCCTCACCAGGGCTCTCGCCTACTGAAAACCCCGGTTACTACGTAAAGGCCATCTGCGGTCAGCAGGAAATACGAGCTTTCCCTATTGTATACAAAAGCCTTTTCTAGAAAATATTTATACTACAAAAGTACTCGTTCGGGTTGACATTATGAGGTAGAAGTTTACTTATTTTTTTATTTCCCTTAAGAATAATAATTGTATGTAAAAATTTAAGGCCATTAAGGTTTGGCGAAATAAAATAAGGACTAATAATTTTTGATGTTTTGTTGCTCCTCATGTGTTTCTCCCATGTAGAAAGGGGATACACTGCTGGGCACAGGGCCCAGACGTGGGACGTATATAGGCTGAAGATGATGATGATTTTTTGATGAGTCAAACGAAACGTTGAAACATTGTATTAATGTATTAACTTTCCACTGCTGGGCACAAGTTTTCGTTCATGGGAGAAACACATGAGAAGTTTTGGGTCATAGCACCACCAAGCTGGCCCATGGCGTGTTGGTGCATGGGTTAAAGCGGTTGCAGTGACAACCCGTGCCTTCCGAAGCATGAGGAGCTCAAATTACAAACTTTTGATTGATCCATCTTGAATCAACTATGGAGAAATGAGCATTGTTTTCGTAATCGAAGCAAAAACGCTCGAATAATAGATTTGAGAGGAGCTGACTGGAGCAATATAGTTGCTCCAGTCAGCTCCTCTCAAATCTATTATTGCGTCTCCAAATAATTTATCATAAAAGCAGATTTCGAGAAGTTTAAAAAAATAAATCATGAATTTGTACATCTGGCTTTCAGAAAGAATACTTAGGGCGGTAAAATATTTGAGCCTCTTAACGATTCGCTCGGGGCTTTTTCTTCGTTTATGTACAAATTTTATTGTGTGCAATGACTCAGTTTTAAGCAATTTGAATTGCTGAAAGATTTTCCCTTTCCGATGTAAGTATGTTATGTGTGTACATTTGGTATGTTTATCTTTTTTGTTTTAGTCGCTTTTTTTGTTAACGATTAATTTTCAACCAACAAACACATTTCTAACGGTAGCAGTTAAAGAAATCACCATGATTCTCAAAGATCTACACATGTACCATCATGTTTATATACCTACCACGTAAACTGGTAAAAAGAAATTCAGGCAACCGACTATGGACCTTTTCCAGGAATTATTGCAGTCTTGCAAATTAGCTAGCAGAGAAAACCTAGGCCCGTTTGCAATACAAGCATCTTGCCTGTAACATATGATTAAATTGAAGCAAGAAATAATAATATTCAAACACTCACACCTATTATCTAGCCCAAAGTAAGCATCATTAAGAGCTTGTGTTATGGATACTAGATAACGGATAAATAATGATAATAATATGTATATAAATATTAGAAATATACTAAATAAACATATAAACATCCATGACTCGTGAACAAATGCTCGTACTCATTATAAAAACATTTGCTCCTACCGGGATTTGAACCCGGGACCTCCCGACCAAGTAGCCTGTATAGCAAGGGGGCAAGGGGCACAGACCACTCGGCCAGCCGGTCGACAAGAAATTACACGTATATTCTAATGTCTTGTTTACACTATGACAGTAATTTCTTGCTTCAATTTAATTGTATACTACAGGCAAGAAACCTGCATTGTGTAAATGGGCCTTAACGATAAAATAGTAGAGTCATTTAAGTTTAGAATATTGCGATCTTGAAACTTGAGCAGATAAATTGTTATTTTGATCGTTTTGCATAATCCATACTAACAATATAAATGCTAAAGTACCTCTGTCTATCTGTCACGTTTTCACTCCAAGCTGCTGAGCCTATTAAAATAAAAATTGGCACGGAGATAGAGACTACATCCTGAAAAAGGTGGGTCTTTTGGCGCGATTACTGATATATCCGAGCGGGCGGAACCGCGGGCGGCCATTAATAATGAAATAAAATATACATGCATACAATACCCGCTGCAAAGCACAGGCTACTACGTGGGAGAAACAAATGAGGCGTTTGGGCTGTATTGCCAAAATTCTGGCTCAATATTCCGTATTGGTGGTTAATGCCTAAAACTGAGAGCAGTTACTACCTACTGGCACCGATACGTGCTTTCCGAAGCACAGAGAAGCTTTAAATTACAAATCCTTGTTGACCCATCCGGGACTAACCATGGTGAGAATTGCGTTGTTTTCGTAATCGAATAACTTCTCACAATATCGCTGGCCAATATTATTTTAAAGCAATCTAATATTCCGACGTTCGGCAATGTATTGTAATATTACTCGGTATTTCTGAATGCCGACATCCGCCGAAGGGATCGCTCGGCTTTGTATCTTACAATAAATATTTTCATATGCCAAGATTTGTCGTAATGTACTCGTATTTAACTACCTTGATATCGGAAATACATATTTAGAGATGGGTATCGAAAATTAATGGACTTTTTCTGGAGAGCTGGTAATACTTGAGCGTGGTAGCTAGACAGAGAGAGTATTATTTGACATGTTTATTACAAACTAAATAAGAAATTCTTTCAGTCTCTTGCAGATAAAATGGCATGCTAAGCGTGGTCGTGTTTCTATAGCTTTGTTTATTATTTCATTATCTATCCACGAGGAGCTGGGTGGCGTAATAGTTTGAGCACTTTGGTTTCGATTACTTAAACAAAGCAACTTTCGCCATGGTCGACCCTAGATGGAACAATCAAAATTTCTAATTTTAAGCTCCTCCGTGCTTGGGAAGGAACGATAATCTGTTGGTCCCGTTTGTTACTGCAAACGCTGTAACACACCAACCAGGAAATATTTGTAATCTTGAACTCCTCCGTGCTTGGGAAGGAATGATAGGCCGTTGGTCTCACCAGCATTTGGCCAGCGTGGTGGTATTATGACCCGAACTCACCATGTGTTTCTCCCATCTAGGGACTGTCACCATCAGTGGGAGGTATACAGGGTGGCACATTTAGATCGCTCAGTATGGGAAAGTCTGAAACTATAATAATTTTATTTTTCAAAACGTCCGGGTTCGATTCCTGAGCTGAGTACACGTTTTTTAAATATATAAATGCAGTTATTCTTATTACTAAAATCGATGACATGGTTCCTAAGAAGAGATTTTCGTATGTAATATAGTTTCAGACTTTCCCATACTGACCGATCTAAATGTGCCATCCTGTATAAGCTGCAATGGAATGATCTAGCTATTAAAGTGAATTTTTATCTTTATGGCACCTTACACTGTAACAAAAAGGGGTCACCGTAACCTAGGCACACAATTTCCATACAGGCCTACTAACTAATATTCTAATATAATTAATGCGCATTACATTAGTCTGAGTGAATGTAAACACGTGTCAGTGTATTTTCACCGTTAGTTTGAACGTATTTGCATATTTGTACTTTCAATAAGTATGTAATTTGTCAGTGTAACAATCAAAGTAATGAATAATTTATAAAAAACAATTGAGACAACTCGAGCGAAATCCTACTATATCTATAATAATATTTCATCCCCTCATCTCGGAATGAGTATTTTTGCTCTTCAATATCTGAGTGCAAAAGCCGTTTTTATTCGCTAGAGGATTAAGTAAAATTGAATTTAGAACATCGTGTGCACTAAGTTCGTGAATTCAAAACATCATTGTTTCCAAAAACAATAGAAAGTGAAGCACTTAGCACCAACTCCAGAATATGTTTCTAGGGGATGAATACCTACTTAAATTTAATTATTTTATCCTTTTCAGTTTTTTGAAGTCGGTTTTAATTTTTGTTTAAAATTTTTTTTTCTCAATTTTTAGTGATCACTTTCTACGTTCAAAGCTAGATGGGTGACCGTCAACTTATAATGTTTCCTACTATCGTATCGTTTCACTAAAAAGTCATTGGAAAAGCAAAAATTCGCAATTACGCATATGTAGACGACTTCATAATTTCAGTTTTTTTATATTTAAAACTAAAGTACCCAACTGTTTTTGAAAAAATTTTTATGGGACCAAATGGCAGCTATTCCGCATCGAACAAAAAAAGAATCACGTAAATCGGATCAGTAATCTCGGCGTAATCGGTGTACATACATAGAAAAAAAAAAAAAAAAAAAATCATACCGGCCGAATTGAGAACCTCCTCGTTTTTGAAGTCGGTTAAAAATTGAACACGCGGTTAAAAAGCAACTTTGCACTCTTGTATAAGAAACAACTATTCTAACATACCTACTCAAGGGTTCGAGATATTGACAGCAAGAAAAATAGTATACTACGTATAGGGTATTTCATATACAGCTTTATGACGACAATACGATAGTAAATTAAAACATGGGCTCTAACTCTATTAGTTCATAGAAATGTTTTGTAACTTACAAATACATCTTATTCATTTGATCTTACATATATATTATTCATGAGATTTTTATGAAATAATAAAACATTGGCTGCATTATTTCATAGGAATGTTATAAATATATCAATCGTAGAAAAAAAATAGAAATATAAATTAATGAAAGAATGAGTACATCTATGATTTTATTAATTTTATGTTGCCGTCACCATACTGTATATAATGCTTTGCTAAGTAAGTTTTTGTGTGATTATGAGGTAACTACCTAAGTATAGAAATTTGACACTGTTAAATTAAGCTTTTAATATAACTCATATGCTTTAAACGCCTTAATTACAAAGAAAACATAAATTTTGTTCACCGATTATGTATGGACATACATACTCGGTGGCCACTGATGAAGTGTGACATCACAATTCACCATCATTATCTATGGAGCGTTTTTTGACAACTCGTAACAGCTCCTCAAACAAATCGCCACTCTTGTGTGTGAATTAAGTAAAAAAGATTTTAAAAATATTTCTTTATGCCTAAGCTAAGGTGCCTACGTTGCTAAAAATATACAGTAGTGTAATAATAATGTATAATAACAATTAATCCGATTTTTTGACTGACTTTTCCTAATTGGTCACACAAGTAACTTTTCATTGATCTGCCAAGTTTATTGAACCTCTTCTTTTATTCATAACATTAACACAATCAGTAAGTGTTGCAAAAACATTTACCTACTGGCGCTTTTGACTATTAGTGCCTAATGAAGATTACCAGCTTGTCGACGAAATACTTTCGTTTACTAGATAATCATTTGTTTCCTGTAACCTTGGTAATGAGAGCGAAGCTAGCCCGCGTTGACAAAAACCAGGCGGCTTAGGTCACTGGGTGCACGACTCAACTAGAGCATTATGTTGCCGTTACTCCGCACTGTTACCGACATTTCAAGTGTCACAATGTGATACTTATTGTTATTGAATTAGTAATTTTATTCGTTTGTACTTTTTGGTAGAAAATAACTGATAGTAGGTAGGTGAGACAGAGTAATTTTTGTTCTAATTATTAAGGCTTTGCAGAAAGCCTTTAATTCTTATGTTCCTATTACAAAATAATGTTGCGTGTTCATACTTAGTACTTTTTAAGATCTTGCTGACTTAACGATATCTATCAAATGGTTTTTCTATTTACGTACCTAATACCTTTACGAGTTCTGAATGCTTATAAGTACTTTTTAATTATCATGCGTAATATGATAATAAAAGCTTCTTGGTCTGGTATCCATTAACTCCAGCTTAGGAGACTACAATGAACTATAGATAATCATTCCACTTGGTCCCATTTATGAGACTGAGAGTTGGGACGCTGAGGAAAAAGCGTACATTGGTTTGTTATCGGTTTTAAGTATGAAAACGCATATTCCTGGGTTTTTGTAACATCTGTGGATTAATTGCACAATGTACCGGTAAAATACATTATGCTGCCTGTAATAATAATATCTTTTTCATCCCCCCATCTCGGAAAGAGTATTTTTGCTCTTCGATATCTGAGTGCAAAAGCTGTTTTTATCCGCTAGTGGATAAAGTAAAATTGAATTTAGAACATCGTGTGCACTAAGTTTGTGAATTCAAAACATCATACCTCTTTACTACTACCTCCATGGTGCCGAATTTATCATACAACTTTTTTTAACTTGTTAAAAACTCAGACTCGGCACCTTCTTGGTGTACATTTTGTTTAATTTTTTGCGCGCCATTTTCTTTTCACGACATATTTGTTAAAACCATAGGTTTAAAACAAGAAACTTGAAAACAAGTAAAAAACCTAAAATGAGTGGTTCTAGCGACGAAGAAGTTTATTTGAAGGCAACAGAATTGACTGAAACTGTTAATAATGCGCAAATGTTTTTTTTTGCATTGAGTCATTTCCTCGTTGAGATGGGATGAAAAGTTACGTGTTGCACTCGAGTGCAAAGATTTTTTACCTCGTGCTCTTTTCATTCCCTCGCTTACGCTCAGGATTCAAATTTTTGAATTACTTGCTTTCAAAAACATCTTATTCGTTTATTAATTTCATGACATTTGCATGAAATAATATATCATTGGCTGCAGTATTTAATATATGTCATGAATTATCAAAATAATGTCCTTATGCACCCGTCAAATCTCTCGAGCAGAAAAATGTGAACAATGCTTTTCCGTTATTAACAAATTCAGAGATCGGTTTTCGTTTAGAAGTAGCTAAAATCGATCTGTCTGTATAATACCTATATTAGTTGGCCCGTTTGATTGTCTTTTCGTAGGTATATTTAGTATGTTCTAGATCAGTACATAAATAAATATGTGTGATCAAATAAAATATCATCAAATCACATTTATAATTATGTATGATGCATATGGAGCTACAATACTATCACTTTTTCCAACAGCAACAAGGGTCTCTGAATCGTACTTCACAGTTCCTAGTTACATGGTTCGCATTATTAAACATAGTTGGCAGGAAATCCACAATGACATCTTAAATTCCTTGGCGTTTTGCATTGTCCTGTTTGATAACATAACTAGATACCTACTAGACATAGAAGTAATTAATTTGTTTACAATCATGACTTGTACGTACCTATAGATTATGAAATTATTGTAATTCGATATGAATGATGGAATATATTTGTCATACAAATAAAATTTTATGGGATCAAATGGCAACTATTCCGCATCGAACGAAAAAAGAATCAAGTAAATCGGATTAGAAATTTCGGAGTACCTAATCGGTGTACATATATAGAAAAAAACATACCAACCGAATTGAGAACCTTCTCGTTTTTGAAGTCGGTTAAAAAGGACAATTTTTAATACCTTTGTTGATTAGATGGGCTACGCCAAATGATAAAATGAGAATTATGAGCAAACTTTATACTAAACTAAGTACGGGAGTGGTGAAATCTAGGTATACGATACTACAGGCAACAAATAAAATAAGAAATACTAATCTCGAGGACGAGGCGCGAAGCATAATCAACCGTAATAACTACTACAAGTACTTACAAGTACAAGTAAACACCGCGTGCTTATTAGTAAGAACATTTAAACCATCTAAGAATTGAATTTTGTAAAATTACAAATGATTATGAAGTCACGTAACCAATTGCCGCACTTGAGTTAAACTTAGAAGCTTCTACCGATTTAAGTGATGAAAGGATAATAGAGAAATAGAAAGGCCAAGATAATATTTGCCTTTAAAATAATATCTGTAACAGATGTCGGAAAATGTGGGTATACCTAAGTAGGATTGTTATTCTAGTACCTAACGAAGAAATTGAACATTTAAGTTAAATATCAGCTTTAGTGAAGAAACGAATTTTTTTATTTTATTTTCAAAATATTACAACATAATTTTGTTTCAGATTCAAAATGCGGTTACTACTTACGACGTTGGCCGTCCTAGCAGCCGGGATTGCGGCCGAATGTAAGTTCATTAAATTATTGAATTGACAAAAAACAGGTATAACTACATAAAACACGTGCTAAAATATAATATTTGAATATTAAATAGACATTGTCAGAGTTAGCTCAAGTCGCAAATACAAATAGACTAGAAAAAATACATAGAGTCATCTCAGGTACTTGGTCGCGGGTTCAATCTCCGCTTCAGGACATGATGGTTTTCTAGTACAGATAGTTGATGATGATATTACATAGACTTACGGGCATACATTTTGAGTTAAGAAGACCGTTGTTTAAATCTAAATAAGGTGTAGGTTTAAGGTGGTGTTATCTTGTTTACAATCATTACCACTTTGTCTCAGACAATAGACACGATTTAAGATTAATTAATGGTGCCGTTAAACTTATACACAATAAATAACAGATTATAAGACTGCAAGAACTTATACTATTTATAAATATAGTAAAAAAATTAAAAATATCAACTGAAGTGAGTTGCCACAAAGAAACGCAATATGCTTCGCATGCAGTGGCGCCTCTTTCACATTTTATTATAGTTTATATAAGTAAAGTCATAATTTTATCATATGATTTTTTTATACAACTTGATGACAAACAAGCTGACGGACCCCCTGGTGGTAAGTGGTAACCGCCGCCTATAGACACCTGCAATAACAAAGAAAGAAATGCGTGGTATTGCTGGTGCGTTGTCATCCTGAGGCCTCAGATGAAATGCCTTCCGTGCCCAGTAATTTCACCGGCTAAGTACCCCTATAGATACAGCTTTAATCTAAAACTATTTCTAGTTGAGGAGTTATTCAATTGTAAACAATCATTTATTTGTTACCTGTAAGCGTCTTACTTTTTAAACAAATTACTTGTAATTATGTACTATTACGTAAACAGTAATCCCCCGGCGGTTTGTTAGGGACCGTTAGGCGCACTTATGTTGTAAGTTGTAACAGTGATTTCTATCCTAACGTAGGAACATAGTTTTAATTACAAAGAGACTCTTAAAGAGCTTGCGGGCGTAGTGGATTGAGCTCTCTAAGTTCGATTCAAAAAAACAAAGAAACTTTAGTTAGATTCGGTTGGTCATGGATGGGTTTTTGGTCAAGCGAAATTCGCAATCCCTCCACCGCGCGTTGGCTTCAGCTTTTACTGCAATCCTCCTCAGTGTGCTATGGAAAGCCTGTGCCCAGCAATGGGACGTGTAAGCAACAGCTGTTCATGATGGTGTTTTTATCTATGCGTATGATGTACTGTCAGCATCAAAAATATATCAGCGATTTTAATTCCTGTGGCAGTGTCTTATCAGACACAACAAATCATTTTGATACTGTACCTCATTAAAGTTCTAAATAAATAAATCATCATAATAAGTATACCTACGTGAAGCAAAAACTTTGTATCCCTTTTTTCCAAAAATTGCGCGAATGGATGAGTATGAAATTTCGCACACTTATCTATAGTTTATATAGAGAAGTGCAGAATGCTAATGTTTTTTTTTAAATTATACATAAAATATACATCAAATCAATAATAAAAACATTACAAACACTGCCATATCATATGTCAAATTGAGAATAGATTAATATTGTTTGTTATTTGTTGTTATTTGTCTATATCTGTTATGCCCGTATAAAAATATTATTAATATTTGTTATGTCAGGGCCCACAATTTAATAATCTGTTTAGCTATAAGCCTTTTTAACACCTGTATGACATTGTGGAATGCAAATAAATAAATAAAATATCTGGTATTACCTGAATGTCAAACATAACCATAATAATAAAAAACACATTAAACAAATCTGTGAGTGTAGAAGTATAGTCTTTGACAATAGAACCTTAATAATGTTAAAACTTATAATTTAAATTAATTATAGTCGAATTTCGAGCGCAAGGCGACCACTAGACTAATACATTATATAAATATTTGTTTGCTGTGCATTGAATGAGGACAATGGTTGACGTTTAGGCCAAAAGCTGTCTAAATAATCAAGAATCTTATGGAATGATAATTAATGATAGTGCTTTTATAAAAGTTAGCGTTTTATAAAGCGAACGCCTTACCGCTCAAAAGAGCATTGAGATGGAAGTGTCAACTTGCAGCGTCTATGAAATCATAGTTCTAAACAGAACTATTGGAGCCTGGAATAATAAACTCGTGATGAAAATATGCAGTCATATTTATAAAAATAATGAAACAGAAAACCAAAGTAACATTTAGTGAAGAAGCCATTAAAAATAGCGGCAGTCGGGACATTCAAGTCGTTAATTTGTACCCACTCTGGCCTCATTGCTCTTCAGGTGCAAGTGGCTTTTAGTTACTCTTATGCAGCTTGATCCAATATGTTACAATTTTTCATAATTATTATCATACTAAACACTGATGCCTAAATGTGCATAATAGATAAATGTGTGAGTTTGTAGGAAGGTATCGAGTATCAAAGTTTTAACATCATTTTACTTAGGTGTAGAGTCGTAGCTTTGTTTTGATAGGTAATAGTTTTAAGTTTGATAATAGCTGTACTAAGACAGTCAATATTTTGATACTTATAATAATATAAGCTTTTGTCCGCGGCTCCGCCTGCGTGAATGTCAGTAATCGCTCCAAAAGTATCCTATGTTCTTCCAACGGTCTCAAACTATATCCACACCAAATTTATATAAATCGGCTGAGTGGTTTGGGCGCGAAAGCATGACAAACAAACAAACACTCCATTTTGCATTTAAATTATTAGTTAGAATTTACCAACGGAATTACGTATTTTTATTTTGCTTTATTTAGGCGAACAAACAGTGGCATAACAATAAGTGGGTATACCTTTTTTTCTTTTTTATTGCCTATTTAATTTTAGGGTCATCTTACTAACAGTAACTTATTGGCTATGTCACCAATAAGTTTGCCATGACTTACTACTTAATACCACAAGTATCTGCTATAACTAGTATCTATAATATTATAACTACAAAACTATAGTATCAACCAAAAAAATAAAGCAAGTGGGCAGTGCAAATTTTTGATAGCTCTGAGTCATGACCAGCAGTGATCACTTAAGTATTGCTGAGGACATTACAGTGTTGCGTAATCTGTAAAATAATGCCTCGATTTTCTTTCAGCGGACAGCAAAGCGCGTATAGTATGTTACTTCAGCAACTGGGCGGTGTACAGGCCCGGGGTGGGCAGATACGGCATCGAAGACATCCCCGTGGACATGTGTACACACATCATATACTCCTTCATTGGCGTTACTGAGAAATCAAACGAAGTTCTCATTATTGACCCTGAGGTAAGTCGCCATGCAGACGAAAGGATTTTTGAATAGGAATACCTTAATAAATTAGTCGCTTTATGTTTAAAAACATTGTGTGCTATTATTTTTTGAACGTTAAAAAAGTATTAGTAGTTAATAGACCATGTTTTGTACTCTAAAGCAATATAATTTATTCATGCAAAGTTTCCATATCCAAGTAATCAATCATGTTTCTTTCTGCCAAGAACATTTTTTAGTTTGCGCTGAATTTTAGTTTATAATTATCATTCTTGTGATGGTAATTTACATCTCAAATCAGAAGCAGAAAATTAAAAACCCGGGATTCTAACTTATTTTGTGCAATCAAAGATTAAATAAATAAAATTAGCTGTTTCATACACATTGTAATACCTACGCGATCTGTTTGTACCTACAGCAGCCAGATTTTTTGCGATTTCAATATTCTCTTATCAATTCTTGCTTAAGATCGCCAGCAATGCCATTTGCCTTTTTATTAGAGACCTTTACAATCTGTTTATAAAGATTAGAAATAAACTAAGTAAACATAAAAATGCCATGACTCGTGAACCAATGTTCGAACTTATCATGCAAATGTCTAGTGCCGGTTTTCGAACCCACGACATGGGATCGAAAACACCACCTTTTTCTTGGAAAATGCTTTAACGGCCTGGCCACGGGAAATCCGTCGCGGCGAAAATTCGCGCTTCTATTCGCCTAACCAAACAAATGTATGAAAATGTACTCAGCAGGCCACATGTAGCGGCGACCGGCGACTTTGGCAGTCGCACCGCCGCCGTCGCCGCCCGTTCCCATGGCCAGGCCGTAAAATGTTTTCGTATGCGGAAAGTGAATTGCTATAATATTGTATTTATTGTTTGACTCACAGTTGGATGTTGACAAGAATGGGTTCAAAAACTTCACGTCTTTGCGGTCTTCCCACCCGAACGTTAAATTCACTGTGGCCGTGGGCGGCTGGGCGGAGGGCGGCTCGAAGTACTCCCAGATGGTAGCTCAGAAGACCTCCAGGATGGCTTTTGTAAGGAGTGTCGTTGGTAAGTATTTTACACATGTATACAGACAATACGACGTTAAATTAGAACATTGGCTGCATTATTTCATAGAAATGATATGAACATATCAAAATGAATAATATGTATTTGAAAGTTGCAAAACATTTCTTTGTACTTATAACAGCTTATAATATATTTTAATAATGTCGTATTGTTGTACACTCTAAACTATCACGAAATGTAGGGCGAAAAGGCTACCATGTTGGTAATCCACTATGAGCTACCTCTCTTAATACTTTCGGGGGCACACGATAATTGAAGAGACATTTTAAAAATCCGCCCTTGCTTTGATTTGGTCTAAGCAATTTTGAGCCATAAGCTTTTTGTATAACGCCAGACCTGTCTTCATTGATACTCTATATTCGGACGGTTTTGTAAAGTTTATTACCACAACATACATCCCATTAACAGTGTCAAATTAAAAGTGGTCATAAATTTGCATCTTTACTGTCGTTACAGTGTCGTTTGTAGGAATCTTATTGTGATTATATAATGTTTGATTTAGCAACAACATCAATTGTAATCAGAAGCGTCTTTGACCCTAAAATTTAGAAGATAATCTAAGTTATCTGATATCCACAAGCAACCGATTCATTAAGAACCAATAAATGCTTACTTATTAACAAATTATGCAAAATCAAGTAACCTTTAGTAAAATAAAGGCTATTTAATAATTGTCTAAACATAGCGCCAGCTTCAAGTATTATTTACAGAGTATCATATAACGGAGACAATTCGTAAGAAGATACCATAAGTACCAAGTCGTCTACAATAAAATTATTACTGTAATTAAACCGACTGTGTTGCGGAAACAACTAGATAAAATCCTTGAGGCGTGCGACGCTTTCTGGAGTAAGTAAGAGCAGTAAAGATAAGGATATTGCGTGGTGACATGTTTAGGATTACAACAGAATGTTATTGTGACATAATTTAGGTAGAACTTGTTATTTAAGAAGAAATGCTAGTGACACACATATTCAGTGAGCAAAATAAAAAGGTAATTGTGTAGCTGCTACGAAAATCTCCAGATAAATATAAGGGAGTTTATGACGTAATCGACACTATTTCGATTACACGAACGTCAATATGTTATGGCTCAAACTTTTTACGAGGGATGGCATATGGTCAGTATTGGAACGTATAAGGCTGTGCGTTCACGTTCTACAAATCGGAGATTGAGTTTTGGTCGGTGAAAATGAAATATACCTACAGAGTTCTATATTACAACGCATACGTCCTACAAAAGAATCGTACGAATATTTTTTTGTATTCGTCAAGGCAAACAAGCGTACGGGACGCCTGGGAACCGTAACAGCAGCCTATATACCATAATAGCGCCTTGGCACTACTCATCATGTCAGCTGAGAAATGCCTATGCTGGATGAAGGCCTCCCCAAGGTTCTCCAAATCGATCGGTCCTACGCTGCCTGCAAGCATCGACCAGATCGTCGGTCTACTATGCGAGAGCCCTACTCACGCGTTGCCTACTTTGCAAAAACCAAGAGTTATCGTTATGCTGACCGCGCTCCAACACATTGCTTCCATAAATAAGCTCAGGTGACCTTACTCGCCGCAGGAGCATAACACTACAAAGCTATTCAGCTGCGATCTTATGTGGTATTGGATGAAGGTAAGCACCTTCATCCATCACCACAGAAGATCGCAGCTTAAGGGTACGGACAACTCGACCAGCCAGTCGTCGGCTTCGACGACTGGCGGATCGTTCGTTCGTTCTTCGGATTGTTTACTATACAGGCTACTCGGTCAGAGGTTCCGAGGTAGGAGCCAATGTTTGTATAATGAGTTTAGCATTTGTTTACGAATCATGGATGTTTCTTTGTTTATTTAGTGTATTTCTAATATTCATATAGATATTACTGTCAATATTTCTCCGTTATCTAGTATCGATAGCATAAGCTCTAATGATGCTTACTTTGGGCTAGATAATAGGTTTAAATATATGCATATTATTATCATTATTACTCAATCGGGCCTTCGAATTACGAGCGGTAAATGACAAAATGGCTCACCACACCTTCATCTTGTCCGCTTGTGGACCGCGTGGATTCCCTAGAGAAGATCTCAAGACTAACATTCTGATAAACCGATCATCAACTTGTAAGACGTGCGCGAACAGCCTAAAGGTAACTAATTAGGATAAGTGACCATATATTTCCAATCGCATTTTTGTTTCTTTAAAAATATTTTAGTTATAACATATTTAAATACTTAAATATAATATACTATGTACAGTCGACAATACATCAAGCGTAACAGTTTGACCTTGAGACCGCCCTTACTGCGTTCGTAATAGAGACGGCTTTCATATTTGCAACTAGTACACTTGACGTGCTGTCATCTGTATATGAAACAAACCAAGACATGAGTTTTCCCATTTCCAAGATCCATTATAAGGAGTAGAAGATAGATTTTGTAATATTTGTATAACATTATATTTTGTACCTATTCATTATTACTAACCCTGCATTTGACTACACAAAAGCTTAAAAAATTCAATGTCCGATCCACTGATCCGCAAAATTCGACTAATTAAGGGGATTTAATGCCATGTCACTGTGGGAAGCCTAAAAGTATGCGGAAAGAATTTTAAATAAATGGCCGAGATCACATCTGGGCCTAATTTGGACATTTTTTATGTTAGGAATGTCCAATTAAACATGACAAATGGAATTTCCGTCCAACGGCTTTTATGCTTTCAGGTTAATAATTTGATAACAATGAATTTTTTCGCAATTTTATTGATTCACTTATTATTAACTATAATATAAGATGGAAGATTCGAATCTTAGTTGATGGAATGGGCACGTGGTATAACATGCCCAAAGTAATAATCACTTAACCCATTAGTAAAGACCCAAAAAGAAAGTTCGACTATCAAGGCCCATAATATTTTCATAGAGATTTAGACTTTCACGTTTTAATATAAAAAATGCTCAATAAATATTTTTTAGGGCAAATATAAATGCTTTTGTATTAACAGTTTTTGTAAATGGAACAAAATCAAAGGTTTCAAGTAGAATTTTTATTATTTATATTTTGTATCTGTACCCCTAGCACGAACATTTAAAAATTTCGAATCGTATATAATCGTATCGTTCACGCACGCTTGAAATTTCAAACAAAAGCCAGACAAAAGCTAACGTAGCTACTCGATACGATGGAGATTCGAATTAAAAATGTTCGTTCTAGAGGTACAGTAGATACTTAAAAATTAAGTTTTTACAGTACCATTATAATCATTACTAGTAGTAGTAAGTAGTACCTATGTTCATTATTTAAATAATTGCTTATTTTAAAATTATAGTTTAGGAATACAAGTTCAATGCTAAAAAATTCTACCATGTCCAATATTATTGAATTTAAAATGAATCCATTGATACGTGAAAAAAATCTGTATGCATTTGCATTACAATCACTTGGAATTTTTCCACTTTGGTATCTCTTACTTTGATATTGATAAAGTTTGAATTTGAATGAGGTTTGATTTCTTTTTGTGTTGAAGTACTTCCAGGAAATATCATATTCCCGAGGATAGTCGGTTGTTTGTTTTCAGTGAAAATCATTATATTATGCCGCCACGCAGGGGTAAATGCGTACACACGAGTCCGCAAAACATGGTCCTCGTGTTAAACTGAAGCAAATCATTTTCCTTGTTCCATATTGTATCTCTTATCTCAGAATCCTCAAGTAGTTTTAAAACTTAATGTTAATGTTAATATACATATTATTATCACTACTTCTCCGTTATCTAGTATCCATAACACACGCTTTTAATGATGCTTACTTTGGGCTAGATAATAGGTGTGAGATATTATTATTATTATTGACAGATTTTCTCAACAAATACAATTTTGATGGTCTGGATCTCGATTGGGAGTACCCTGGTGCAGCGGACCGAGGTGGTTCATTCTCTGATAAAGATCGGTTCCTGTATCTTGTCCAAGAGCTGAAAAGAGCTTTTATCAGAGCCGGAAAGGGATGGGAGCTGACTGCAGCTGTCCCGTTGGCTAACTTCAGACTAATGGAAGGATACCACGTGCCTGAGCTGTGCCAGTGAGTTAAATATTAAAATAAATAGATCGATTTGGAAGTTTGTAAGTAAACATCTTGGAAACTTAAACTTTACGTTTTTGTTGTACAATAAATAATAATATACAATATAACCAAAAATATTATAAGCGGGATACATATTGGTATTACGTAGTAGATTCACTAAAATGATCAATTTGATTTCCAGAAATTGAAATAGATATTTATGATAGTAACCCATACTAGGAATAAACGATAAAAGAGATTTTTGAGATGGAACTATATTAAGCTACGGAACAATGTTTAATAAAGCTTATCAAACGTCTTGTCTTTCTATTTTCAGAGAATTAGACGCCATTCATGTGATGTCATACGATTTGCGCGGCAACTGGGCTGGGTTCGCTGATGTGCACTCACCCTTATATAAAAGGCCTCATGACCAATGGGCTTATGAGAAACTCAACGTTGTAAGTATTTTTAAGGGCGTCGTAATTTTTTAGTACATCGCTACCTTTTCATTCTTCATGCCTGAGAGTACACTTGTCATGAGTAAGGTAGACAGTTAAGAAATCAGAACATTACCCAACTGTATTTTATGTTGATATTTAAAATAAAAAAAGAATAAGAACTGGCACTTCGCCAGTGGTACGAGTACCTAATTATATTAGTTGCTTTATTAAGCTAATAGTGATAATTTCTAAATACAAATGAAGAAGGTAAAAAACAGCAAGTGACTTTTATCTCATACTGCTTGTAAAAGGAGTCTACACAGCGGGAACACTGACAGTGCTCTGATAATATTAAAATAGGCTTAACTTTTTTTGCATATTTGTTTACCAGTCATGTGATAGGTATAAACCAAACACCGTTGGAACATAAGCTTCTGGATCATAAACGTTTTGTGAATTATTCCCATTTTATGAAAAATGTGATTTCTATTTCCAGAACGATGGCTTAAACTTGTGGGAAGAAAAAGGTTGTCCTACCAACAAACTAGTCGTCGGCATACCGTTCTACGGTCGCTCCTTCACGCTTTCAGCAGGCAATAACAACTATGGGCTCGGCACTTACATCAACAAGGAGGCAGGCGGTGGTGAACCAGCGCCTTACACTAACGCCACGGGATTCTGGGCCTATTATGAGGTGATTTTAAGAAAATTACTTAAGCTTAAACTAACTAACCACAACATTTTTGTCAAGTCTTAGGTTATAAAACTAAGTACGATTGACAATTGAGTGGTCAACGGTGTGGGTTAAGGTAGCGCTGCATCCTATACAATGGGATCCAGGGTTAGTCGAAACGTCATAAAATAGGTTTTAGTAAGTCTTAAAGTAGTTACGTAGCCAGTGTAATTACTGGGCATTAACGGCATTTCATATTAGGCATCAGGATGACAACGCACCTGCAATTGATATTTCCTTGTTATTGAAGGTGTCTATAAGCGGCGGTAACAGATTACTGCCAGGTGGGCCGTCAAAAAGTTGTTCGTTTCACAACCAAAGGAATCTAATTGAAGTAAAATTATTTAATATAAGGGCATTTAATTATTATCGGAGTTCATTTTGTATTTCAATAATTTAAGAAGTATTAGGAAGTTGATCTAAACCTATCATGTTGAATTAGAGGTCATGTACCTACCTTGATTTTGTTTTTTTTTCTCAGATTTGCACAGAAGTTGACAAGGAGGGCTCTGGCTGGACCAAGAAATGGGATGAACATGGTAAATGCCCTTATGCTTACAAAGGCACACAGTGGGTAGGCTACGAAGACCCCCGCAGTGTTGAGATCAAGATGAACTGGATCAAGGAGAAAGGATATTTGGGTGCTATGACTTGGGCCATAGACATGGACGACTTTAGAGGACTGTGTGGGGAGAGAGACGTGCTTATGAAGTTACTGCATAAACACATGAGTTCGTACACCGTTCCACCAGCAAGAACTGGACACACAACGCCTACTGTAAGTTGGTTCAAAATCGAGTCAGATTCCACCCGAACATAAGCAAGATAAATAAAAGCTTTTAAAAATGTTTAAGTATGATTGTATAAGTAACCAGTACTTAGTTGTTCTTCTGATATAGGTACCTAAGTTTTTCCTTTTGACACTGGAACATGAAAAATTAAAAACTTAGGTACTATAATTTTATTTTAACATTATGTATTATAAATATTTGAAAAAAATATACTTACATAGAAAAAATATATACAAGATGGTGCCGTCAATACGACAGTGAATTTAAACATGGGGTACATAAGTTCATAGAAATGGTTTGCCACTTTCAAAAACATATTATTCGTTTGATAATTTCATGACATTTGTATGAAAGAAAACATTGGCTGCATTATTTGATATAAATGTCATGTCAAAATTTATAAAACGAATAAGATGTCTTTGCAAGTAGCAAACCATTTCTATGAACTAATACAGCCTATGTTTTATTTCGTGTTCGTATTGACGGCAACACCCTATATATGTACTAGAAAAATATCACGTCGTGTTGAAATAGAATATTTCATCACTGGACGTTAGCTTATCGCAAATACAGATAGACTAGAAGGATTTCACATATCCCGAGCCCTTGGTAGATCAGATGGTTAGAGCAGGCACTCAGATTGTGAAAGGTCGCGGGATCGTTCCCCGCCCCAGGACGAGTAATTTTTCTAGTTTAGATATTTTTTCTACACTTGGTAATATTAAGAAATCAAGTAAAGTAAAATCATGTTGTTTGAGACAGACATGAGTTTTACCTACCATAGTAATAAAGGTTTTTAAAGCCAGTAAAGTTCTGTTTCTGCGTGTAGTCATTGCATTTTGGTATATTCAACCGAAATTGAGTAGGTACAGATTGATTCTTGGGATGATATCTCTTATTGTAACAAATGCAAATAAAGAAAAGGATGAAAAAAAATATATACTCCAGGCGGCAATCCGTAGGGCAGGTGTAGGCTGGGTGCGGCCAGACGCGATTACCGCCACGCGGTCGCCCAGCAGACGCGGGTTCGATTCCCGCCTGGAGCATACAATTTTTCATCCTTTTCTTTGTTTGTATTTCTTACAATAAAGTAGGCGTTATAAACGCACAAAATCAAACATTCAAATTTGATGAGATCTCTTGTTAATATTATTTTACTCCAAGTAAAATAGCCATTTTCCATATTACTAAATTTTGTATATAAAATAGCAGTGTGCAACTAAGCCAATTATTATATTCGCAACTGAAACATCAGCAACTGGAGGAGCAATAAATTACCACAACGAATTGCCGGCCATTACTCACTGCGATTTTATCTGCAGCCGGAATGGGCGAAGCCGCCGTCGACGCCATCAGACCCTTCGGAGGGTGACCCGATCCCCACCACGACGACCACGACTAGTAAGCCGACTACCGCCCCGGCAAAGCCCACCACACAAGCCACGACTACCTCGGTGATCACTGAAGGGTCCACTTCGGCTGTATCACCATCAGAAGAAACGCCCAACGTTGAGCCAGCGCCAGCGGTAACAGCATTATTTCTTTTTCGCATATCGTAAGTGGGCCTGCAAGACCGCGTAAGAGCAGTTTGCAATACCGCGTATGTGTTTTTTGTTTATTTCACAGGATTGAAGAAAAAGTTACTATCTTGGATATTTCTACACATTTCCTTGACTGAACTTGTTTGGGATTTCTCTGGGTGTTGTTTAATGAAAATCTAGCATAAGCGAATAAGCGCTAACAGCCTACGGAGGCGATATTTAAATTTTGCGACTTTTGTAAATACGCGGTATTGCAAACTGCTCTTACGCGGTCTTGCACGCCCACCGACGATATGTTCTTACTTTAATGCTTTTTACGATGAGCGAAAGTATGCTCGCTGCATTATTAATTCAAGTACCATTTAGCGAATTTTAATTAATAAAAAGGGAATTGTATTAATGGGTTCCTGTTCATTTTTCAGGAGAACGAGATTGAAACCTCTGACGTTTGTAATGTGAATGACGATTATGTACCTGATAAAAAGGAGTGCGATAAGGTGAGCTATAATGATTAAATTAGTTACTTACCCACGGTCTTAGTTACCACCGCTTATCGAATTATTTTATAACCTATTTTAGTTAAAAAAATCATTAGGGTAGTAAGAGTAGTACAAATGAGTATTTAAATTTTTCCAGTATTGGCGATGCGTAAACGGAGAAGCGTTACAATTCAAATGCCAGCCCGGGACTGTATTCAATACAAAATTGAACGTCTGTGACTGGCCCGACAATGCTAACCGCAACGACTGCGAGCTATAACGTCTCACGACGTCACGACTAATTCGCACTGTGAATGGCCGATTTTATTGCTTCGATTGACGTAGTTTGTCAAACATGTTTACGCCGTTACTTGATAATAGATACATTATAAAATCAAGGGTATAAACTAGTTTGACGATGGTATTATTAAATAAAGTAATTTAATCGCTGATGTATTTTGACGTCATATATTTAATTTATCTCTTTGTGATTTTATTAGTTTTATTGTTAATATAAGGGAAAATATTTGAGTATTTTACTAGCTAGGTGTTTACAAATTAAAAAAAAAACCATCAAAATAATTTAAAAATGTATAATTCGTACATAATTTCTATTCAATAATTGGTTGGAAACCCATGTCATTAAAATAGATTAAGATTATTTCACTTGCTCAATCTCCATTAACATACATTTAAGCTATCTAAAAATATTTTTGAGGCAGAGATAATTTATTTTAGTAATAGACACTAAACGTAAGGTTTAGTTTTAAGTTTCAAAATGTTGTGTTCAAAATTTACATCATTTGTAAAAGAGTTGCTATAGATTTGCCTTTTGAGTTTCGACCATTAATAACTTAAGTGGAATGACGCTAGCTCATTCAACGGTGTAACTTTGGTTGGAACATTTGTATCTTTACTAGACTAAAATAAATCACAGTTATCATGTTCTTTGTAAATCATCTTTTACTTTAGTCTTATTTTTATCGTAATCAAGCGTCACTTTATTTTGTAACTCATTCTTTTCATTCATTAACTGCTTCTTTTTATCGTGAAAATGTTGCAAGCATTAACAGGAATTATTCTTCTTTTCTTTTAGACATTCATTAGTTAAGTTAATTATAATAAATTAAACAAATAGTATCAGTTCAATTAGGTGGAAATCCGAAAGGAAATATAAAAGGGCATTATCGAAGGTTCACGAACAATGTTTTAACTTGTTTATAAGCCTTAATTAACTAGAGTCAGCCGGCCAAACTCCGTCCGACTTTCATCCTATATTTATTTCCTGTATAATTATTCGTCTGGATCCGACCAATTATATGCTGGAATCCGGGACTTTTAATGAATATTCAGGGGCGACTGAGTGGCTCTAGGTAAAAGATTAATTTATTTATTTTAATAGAAATGAGAATAAATGCGGATTAAAAATTATTTTTGGTTTTATTTATAACACGATTAGCGTTAGCTGGAAGAAACAGACGTAGAATTTGCATTTTTACCGTTTAAACATAAACCGACATATTAGATAAAATGAGGGTAAATTATGTGTGAAATTTTTAGGAGACTCCTAACCGTTCTGACTTATTGAAACTTTGGAAAAGTTCTTAGAATAACATTTTTGAAAGCTTATACTGTTCTGTATACAGATGCGGAAGGGATTTTTCTTATTTATTATTTTGTTTCTTCTCAAGCTAAAGAAACCCCCGCATTCCACAGTTTATTACGCTTTTCAAGATGTTGGCAGTTTCTCAGTACAGAAGAGGTCCAGGAAACAATAAAGCTTTGAAATTGCTAAGAGTGGTCATATACGAGAAACATTACTTGCACGTTTTGATGAATTCGCTAAAACAAAAGTTAGAAATACTTAATCCTAGAAGATAAGGGCTATATTAAACAACGAACTGGCTATGAAGGTTCATCATTATTTTCTAAACGCTAAATCTCTGCCATAGTTAAGAGGCATTTGGTAAAGTATTCTTGAAAGAAAAATAAAGAGAGTGGACTTGATGTTCCAAGTCCAGAACAATATCAATTGGGTGTATTTATCGCAGCCATCTAGTTAAACTAGCCAGTTGGATGCCTAGGCCGATAGTTAATTGAGATAAAATTAATCAACTTGGCGTATTGTAAATCAGCTCAATTGAATGCCTAGGCTAATCGTCTTGTACTGAAGAGATTTGATGCGATTGGTAGGTTCCAGTCCATGTCATTTTTTTATGATTACTTATAACCAAAATGTTGGCTGTACTAAGGAGGCGAGAACCTTGGTGAGACCTCAATCATCTTTGGAGGATTTATAATCGACATCCCCTCCCGGGGTAGTGTCCCGCTGTAGCTTAGTCTCCAGGGCGCTCGAGCCACTAGGCAGCGACGAATCTGAGGGTGCCTCTAAAGGTTCAGACCTCAGTTCAGGTGAGTCGTGTCATGGAGGGATGGGAAACAAGCGCTGCAGTACCTTGTCAAGTGCCACGAGGCTATACTGGCCATAGTGCGTGATATGCTTGTGTGTGCCAGGGCATTTGCGCGTCATAACTCAAGTGGCATAAACTCAAACTTAAACATTTTATTGCAATCATGTTGTACAATATAGATATTTGATAAGTAATTAGTTCAGACATTAACCCTGTTGGGGCACAGCAATATTATTGGTGTTGACAATGAGATGCAAAACAATAATTAGGTAATCTAAGTACCTTTAAATATAATCATTTTTATAATAAAGATTCATCAAATTATAATAAATTACTTACATAAAAAAGTTACGTAAAGAAATAATTAATAAAATAATACAAAAATGTCTCTGGTTAGAAATACAATTTTATAAATTAAAGGTACATCAACATACAATCCATTAAATAAATCAAGTTACAAAGTCTTTTTTTTATAAATTAATCTTTTTCATCTAAAAACTCTGACAACTTATAGAAACTTTCTCCTACCAAATATTCTTTTAATGATTTTCTAAATTTATTAATGTTATCTTCAATATGAATAGATTTTGAAATTTTATTCTATACTTTGATTGACATGCCTGAACAGAAGAGACCACGTGCAATTTTGCAACTTTGAAGTAAATGAAGCTAATTTTGTCTGGGGCATGGGAGGATGGTCGAGAATAAGTATTGAGGAAAAAGTTGCATGCTCTTTTTGACAAATAAACAAACTTCCAATATGTAAATGCCTGTTAGCGTTAGTATTTTTCCTTTTAAAAATTAGGTTAACAAGAGCGCCTTCACATTAGCGTTTGTCCAGCGTAGGCGTTCGATGAACGTATGCGCAGCGCAGACGCAGCGACAATGTAACGCACGCGTCGCGTTGTCGCGACGTCTCTGCTGGGGCACATGAGTACGCTGCGCTAGTGTCGCAGGTGCGCGACGTATGCGCCGCGTTACGTTGCGTAGACGAAATTGTGTGACGTCTGCGCCGCGTTAGCGTAGCGTTGAATTAACTGAACATGAAACACTGCGAAAACGCGACGCTTGCGTTACGTTGTCGCGGCGTCTGCGCTGCGCATACGTTCATCGAACGCCTACGCTGGACAAACGCTAATGTGAAGGCGCTCTTACTATAGCAATCGTGACGTCACATTCGACTAAATACAAGAATCGGTTTAGACATCGTCCAGTCCCGTAAAGTTTTGCAGGTTTGTTTTGGACTTGAGATTACTGCATGGTAACCTGCGCAGTTTTTAAAGCGGTCAAAAATTTCATTATTTTATGCTTTACGATTACTTACCGTTTCTGTCTCTGAGATAAGAATGTTTTTTAAATTATCATTAAAGCGAAAAACCTCTTAATGGGGTGCATTAAAAGGGGAAGTATTCGAAGATGTTATGAAAGCTTGGAGCATTTTTAGCATGAAATGCAAAATTTACCACATGGAAGTTTACATTATCCTTTAATGTTATTATTTTCATATTCACCAGAAAACACTGCAGTTCACCATCACCATATTCTACACCATATATGAACCATAAGTACCATATTCTAGCAAATAAATAAATTACTACCTAAATTATAACTTCGTAATGGCAGAAATATGCTAGAACATCATTTGTTCTTTTTTGTAACATTTGATTTATGTACACTCATGTTTTTTCAAATAAAATATGTTTATCTTATCTTTACTTACTTGAACTTCTGTAGAAATGTGTGTAGTAAATGAGTAGGTATAGCGACGTTATTGATATACGATTATATTG
Source organism: Nymphula nitidulata (assembly GCA_947347705.1). Taxonomy (NCBI): domain Eukaryota; kingdom Metazoa; phylum Arthropoda; class Insecta; order Lepidoptera; family Crambidae; genus Nymphula; species Nymphula nitidulata. The sequence continues at coordinate 9,122,097 of OX374637.1, read as the reverse complement.
GTAGAGAGCCGCTACAATAATTTACTAATTTAGAAAGTCTTGTGACAGAAGTCATTTCACCGGTCTTTCAATACATCTGACCCTAAGACCACAGCTTAAGACCCCCAGGATACCACAAATGGCAGTTAATTTATCAATATTAAGTTCTGGGACGTACATAATGGCTGCCTTTTTTGATGGCCATTAGAGAGCACAAAATCCAGAATTACTATTCTTGTATTAATTGGACTTATTAAAATATTATTGGAAATAAACTTGACAGGATAATAATTAAAGTGCAAACATCAAACAATAAAGAAAAACAACATAGCAGCTAGGATTTCCTGTGTTTCAGGCACAAGTAACATTTTAAGTGCATCAACACAAATAAGGGTGCTGGCCCGGATGAGATACATCCTGTTATTATACGTAACTGTGCATCAGCCCTGTCTGTACCTCTAACTTTAATCTATAAAAAGTCCATCCACGAAGGGATTGTCCCTGATATCTGGAAACAGGCAATGATAACTAATTCCTAAGGGCACTGTCAGTCACGATATTGAGAAATACCGACCTTGAGATAGGTCTAGGTCTAAGGTAGCTGTGTCAATTAGCTAAAATTTTGGAATAAATAGTCTCTAAACAAATATTTGATGCTGTCTATCGGTTTATCATTCCTGAAAAACACGAATTTTTTAAGGGCCGAAGTGTCGAAACGAATTTGATTAGTTTCACTGAGGTATTGCTGGACGCTCTGGATGACGACAGTCAAATTGACGCAGCTTACACTGATTTTGCCAAAGCTTTTGACAAAATTTGTCACTATACCCTGATACAGAAGCTTTGGCGACTCGGTATTCATGGCGATCTGCTGCGCTGGATCAAGTCGTATATCCGAAATAGGAGTCAGGTCACAGTGGTTATATATCAGATTTTAAAAATATAACTTCCGGAATTCCTCAGGGTTCGCATCTTGGGCCGTTGCTATTCACTCTTTATATTACTAATGATACAAAAACTTTCAAAATAATTCGTAATGTTCAAGATAGCGTTTAACTGCAATCCAATCTGGCTAAATTTGAGGAATTCTGTAATTTAAACAACCTGTTCTTAAATTCTGATAAGTGTCATATTATATTATTCTGTAGAAAGCAAAACCCAATAAAATTTGATTCTATGCTATGCGGTGGACCTCTGTCAAGAGTCACAAAAATCCGTGATTCAGGTGTTACCATGTGTCGCAAATGGGGTATCTAGACTTTGCGAATTAAGAATTGCCGGGAACTTAATCTGCTTCGCCTTTATAAATTTCTTGAATTAAACACTATCGTAGATACATATATCATTAATCTGTGCAACCACTTACCTAGTTGAAAATAGCCTTGCTAATGAATCTGAGTAGCTTACGACAATTTACTTTCGTATTACCCTATTCACCATACATTTTACTCTTTTGTTCATATTACCTTATTGTTGCTATTGTATCTGAGTCTTGTACGGTCTTGGACGTGTCTAATAATAAAACCACTGACTGAAAGTAATATCTTCGATTTATTTTCCCATCAGCAGTCCAGTCGTTTGCGTGTCAGTTGTCAATTGTCCTATCCAAATCATGGTCTGTCAGTCACGTCAAGTTTAACTTACGTCTTTGTCTTGCAAGGAGGCTGGACGCCGCGACATTAGGTACGACAATTTACTTTCGTACTACCCAATTCACCATACATTTTACTCTTTTGTTATATTACCATCTCTCTAAGCGATGATAATTATGGCGGGACCATACAGCCCCTAAATGGCCCCCAAACCACCCCTACAGCCATTCCCTATCCACCGGTTACAGTCAATAATCATTATCTCTTGACAAAATCTTTATAAGGACTCACCAAATCTTTGATGCTAGCCTATATGTTATCAAGAATATTTAATTAACTCACATTTTGGCGGTCATTACCTCTCAATGACCTCCACAGATAGTACCAATCTCTTACTTTTTTTTACATCCTGCCAACATGATGGCACTGACTACACGTCATTTCAAGTCGTTGCAAATCGCGTTCGCGACACCATGGATTCTAAGCTCACTTTTGTTCCACACATAGATAACATACTTACGAAGGCATTCAAACAGCTTGGTTTCATTTTACGAATGGGTAAACCATTCAAGAATCTTTTTACCTACAAACTTCTATTTATCAGCTGTGTGCGTAGCCGTTTGGAATTTGCCTGCAGTGTTTGGCATCCTTTCTTCAATATTCATATTGACAGAATCGAGAGAGTGCAAAGGAAATTTATTAAGGCTCTTGATTACAGGTTGGGTCACGATAATATTGATTAGGAGCGGTCACTCAGCAGATACAAAATAGAATCCCTTGAAAATCGTCGTCATTATATAGATGCTGTCTTTTATAAATAAGATTATAAATAGTATTACAGATTGTGCATCCTTATTAAGTAGAATTAATCTAAGGGTACCTCGATAAAATATAAGGACTTGTGTTCACAAAAATCTTTTCTCTATTAAGAAGTCAGTATAGCAAACATTACGTTGGCAATAGCTTCATTAGGCGTTCGTGTAAGGCTTACAACAGCAAACTCATGGATTTGAACTCATTGCAAGAATTTAAGAGGAGTCTCAAATCTACGTTATTTTAATTTTCCTTGCGATGATAATTTATTTTGTAAATTTATGTTTGAGTAAGGAAACTTTAGTTCTAGATAAGATATGTTGTATGTATGTAATAGTTATTGTATATTGACTGTTTGTTTCTGAAATAAATAAATAAACAAGTAGAAAGGAGGTTACCGTAGCCTATATCCCGTTCAGAATACCTTGGGTACCTACTACTCACATTATATTATTGTTTTATACGCCTGCCATAAGTTTCAATTTATTAATGTCCAGATTTGCAAAGATATATCTTTTTTGTCTTATTTTTACATGTGACATTCGACATGTGTAAGAACAAGACAAAATACAGAATAGCTAATCCGAGGATGATCCAAAGAGTAAAGTTTTATTAGATAGACTGTCACAGATTATATAAAAATTAAAAAGTAAGGCTAAACTTTAAAATACTAATAAAATAAACTAAGTATACCGTCTTCGTTCATGTACTTTAACTATGGTGTTACTATACTCGGCATTGTGAAGCTATGAAGGCGTATTTGACCCTCGAGTTTTATTTTTATATTCCCTTTCATGTACTGCGATGTTAGTTTATTTTTACGTGAAATAATATATGGTTCTGAGGTTTTCGTTGTTTAATATGGGCTAGGCAATTTATTAAAGGGTTCATTAAAATATTTCATTTGCTTAAAGTAGGCGTTCTGCTAAAATCTAATATAAACATTATATTATGAGCAAACAAAAACATTATTTCACTCACAACAATCATCTAACCCAAACATAGTGCTACGTCAAAATACTAGACTAGTGAAACAGTATTCGTGCTCATCACACAAAATTATCTTCCTCTACTGGGACTCAAAGCCGGAACCCTGGGCTGTGGTTTTTTAGTAAAGCGATTATAGCACCTCTGGCTATACTTACCTGCGAAATCATTCGCTACAAATCACGAAACCTGTAATCAATTAGGAAGATCTGTGTCCAGAAGCAGTACATTGATAGCCAGTTGATGATAACGATGATGGTGATAGTAATGTGAACAGGGCCAGTATAAACCCTTAACCTAATATCGATAAAGTGAAGTACCGACTCATTATTATATTCTAGTTTAAGTAATGGGACCGGATGAGTAGGTACTATACAGGCTTGGTAGGTATAACAGAGCGAGACTAATAAGGGAACGCGGCAATGTGGGTAATGCAAAGTCTATCAAAGACAAAGTGAAACCCCCAAGAACTTTTTAGCACTTTCACAAGCTCCATAAACGATGCCAATATGGAACAAATCAACAACAAGGAAAAGGCTGAATGACAAAAAACACCAACACCAAAAAATAAAACAATTAAAATTCTTTCTAGGAAAGGAGGCGGGACAAAGGAGTAAACATATCATAATCATAATCATTTATTTGCCTTAAAAACATGGTAAATACAGATATATAATACATTTAATGAGCATACATGTTTTGCCAATATCTATACAAACCAAAGAGCACAGAGCGTAGGACACACGTTCTTTTCTTATTAGAACACTTATAGGACATTTTGCCACCAAATGCAACTCACACCAACACGTGGTGAGGGCCAGGTATCAATAAAGCAACTTTTGTGTCAGTGTGATTTCCTGTGGCACAATATCCAAAAAAAGGAGGTTTTCACAAGAATATCTAAAATGTAAATTAGAAATTTATGCCCCGTAATACACCCACTACTTAGCTTTTTTTACTCGCCACTAGTTGATACCTTAGGAAAGTTTTAGAAGGCTTCAGAAAGTCGAGTAAATTATTCGTAAGTTTCCATAGGATATTTTTCAAAGTCTTTTATTAGAAAATTGTTCAAAATAGCGTATCAAGTATATACATAATATACTTAATTAATTGGATTGGAGAGTTTTCTTTCATTTTAAAAATAAAATTCTTTTGAGTGAGAGACTGCCTAACGTAATTAGGTAAATATTGGTAAGAGACGCCATTTTTTCTTTGATCACAAGTTGGAAGTGAAGTCTACCAACAATAATTTGTTTTTCATAACATTGTATCTTGTTCCCAATATAGCCATTTTTAATACAAAAAACAAGCCAGTCTAATGATAAACGGTTGCCGCAGCCCAGGGGCCTTACCACCATCTTTATAAAAGCGATTCATATTCCGCTCGGTTCAGTATTGGTTCCTAAGCTGCATCGCTGTCATAGTCGTAGATAGCGTCGTCGTACGAATTAACGATTCTACTCAGTTTAGGTCCTAAACTGGATCGCGATAAAAGATGGTGGTACGGGTGCAGTGGCTTAATAGACAGACGCTTGATACACACAATGCTCTTGTACTGCTTATCCTTTAAAATGAGATGTTGCTTATGTTTGAATATGGCGCTATTTTTCACAAATTCGGATAATATATGCTACTGTTACACATAAAACCATTCAAACTTAAAATATATGGAATATTGTTGAAGTTGTACTGTTTAGATTAATAAAAATGGTCAATATTAATATAATTATTATATACAATACAATTAATACAAATACAATTAATATTGTTTTGTATATATAAATTTTGTAAGTATACATTTCTTAGTAATATAGGAACATGTGACGTCACCTGGTCCGTAGATTTTCTATGAAGCGTTTTTGGACATTGCGCCGCATCACATCAAACATACTGTCTATGACATAATATCTTTTTTACTCTCTCTGTGCGCGTCTGTAGTGTAACGATGACAGCTCTTACAAAATAGTAGTATTACCAGTAGAGTAATCATTTTGTATATTTCCCATATTTTATTGTTATTATAGACGTGGTCATTTGTTTTCTTAATACATATTATAATGTATATTTCTATTATAATGTAATACCCAATACCAATTGAAGCGTAAGTTGAAATTTTTATTAGAATTCGTAGCTTTACAAATTTAATTATATTTATACATAAATAAATATTAAAATATATTTATTAATGAACAAACGTCCATGACTCCTGAACAAATTTTAAAAATATGTAGGTTAGGTACCAGGAGCATAATATTCATATTCATATTCATATTCATTTATTCACGAATTTTTTTTTTTACAATAATGTATTCATGATTCAAAGTAGGTGGTAGGTATAAAAACTGATTACAAATTTACCTTCTCAAGGCATTGGTGAATTGATTTATTTGAGCCGAGACAAATTTTTCTTACAATTTATATTTTTTTTATATCTTCATAAACTTTATATTCTGTAGTTTGCTAACGTTTTAAGTAGGTAAAACAAGTAATATTTTGCATATTCCAAGAGTTATTTTGGCAAAGTACGGCTATAAAACGTTTGAATATCTCGAATTGTAATTAAACTAATTTATTTAGCGTAGACAATTATTATTATTTTCTGAGAAAGTATTAAATAATGTAAAGTACAACGATGACAATAATTCAGTTAGAAGATAAAGTTTGTAATTTAAACTTTAAGATATTTATTTATGTAGTTATCAAATTTATACCAACCAAAATGTATCATTGAGAATCTTGAATGAAATAATTAGGAAGCCAATAAAACAATATCAAGAATGTGACGATGATTGAAAGTAGGTAGGTATAGTATTTTTTTATCATTTTGTCCAAAAATAAAACTTTTAAATAAATAAAAAAATAAAAAATAACCAAAAAAAATTATTGGGCTCGTCCGGGATTTGAACCCGGGACCTCTCGCACCCTAAGCGAAAATTATACCCCTAGACCAACGAGCCGGGTAAGAGGACCGTCGAAATTGAGTGTTAGGTTCTTATTAGTACGAAAAAAGTGAAAGGTATGCATGACGTCTCATACATCATCAGTTCATCGTGCTTTATTTTTGGTATACCTGCCACAGCCACACAAATACCATGCGATATATGTGGTGATGTGCTAGCATTAGGTAAATGTAACTTGTAGATTTACATCACATAGAAATACATATTTTCATTTAATAAGTATTAAGTAATTATTTTACATACATGTACACGGCAGGACATCAAGTGTTACAGTTGCACTACGAAAGCCGCCTCTATTACGAACGGAGTAAGGGCGGTCTCAAAGTCGAACTGTAACGCTTGATGTGCTGTCGACTGTGCAAAATATTAAGAAAATCCTAAACTTACCAAGCTATTAAAACTCGACGGATTAACCGCAACTAAAAATATACAGCTACATACCTGCTACTATAATAATTATATTAGTTTTGATATAGGTAACGACTATACACATACTATGTACCTTCTTACCTACTTACAGATTTTGTTGCGATAAATTCGTAAATTTTAATAGTTTGGTAAGTATTAGGACTTTTTCAATATTTTGAATAAACTTCAACTAATAACCAAAAGTAGTCATTAGTTGAAGTTTATTCAAATAAGTATTCTTTTTTTTAATGGAAAGAAATAAGAATGTGTATATCAATAGGTAATCATCTTAGCATTAATATGTGATGTAAAAACTTTGTCCCCCATTTTACGAAAATTGCGCGGACGGAGGAGTATGAAATTTCGCACACTTATAGTTTTAATTAGAGAAGGAGTGCAGAATGCTTATATTTAAAAAAAAATATATGCATACAAAAGAAAATTAAATCAACAATAAAGACATTACAGACACTATATTTGACACACACGCATATAATATGTCAAAAAAAAACTGCCATTATAGAAGTATTTGACAATACAACCTTAATAATGTTGAAACTTTTAATTAATTAATTAATTTATTTTTTATTTATTTATTTATTTAGAAACAAACGGTCATACAACTTATTTAAGGCTAGTGTATAATTCATAATAGACCTATAGTTTCCTTAATTTCATAATTTTTAAACGAGTACAGTGATTAAAAAATTTAACCTTAAAATTAACAATATCAGCAATTTAAATTAATTATGGTCCACTTGTAATAAATAATATACATAGTCATAAACTAACATTTGATCACATCCTACGTTAACCTTAATTAGCTTAATTTTATTAAATATCATCGATAAACTGTCACTTACAACTTGGCTCTGACACTACTACTACTTTTTTTGATTTTACCTGCATTCCTAGAATTATAGAATAAACATGTTGATTTTACTTAAATTCCTAGAATTCTATAATAGGGACGATAAGTTGCCTACGTTTGAAGTTTGAATAATGCCGCTATTTTCCACAAATTGGGAAAATATACGCTATTTTTACACATAAAAACAACGAAGTCTTAAAAGCTACTTTGAAGTTGTACTTAATGTTTAGAAAATTTATAAAAAATGTAATTTTATTTTATCCAAAATTTCTCAAAAATGTTATTACCTCACATCAATTATAACAACTATTATCATTCTTAATTTTGATTTTAACATTATAAATATTTGAAAAATATTTACTATTAAAAATCTATCTAAACTAGAAAAATTTCACGTCCTCAGGCGGAGATCGAACCTGCGACCTTTCGCAATCCGGGCGACTGCTCCAACCATCTGAGCTACCCAGGACTTGGGATATCCCTGAGAAATTCTTCTAGTTTATTTGTATTTGCATTATGAGCTAACGTCCACCCTACCATCCGCCCTTTTTATTAGTAAACTATTATTATGACAATTTTGAATAAACAGATACACATTACATAGTAGCTATTGATTTTTTCAATATGCCCATACATTTTTTAGTAATAGGACCATGTGACGTCACCTGTTCTGTAAATTTTCTATGGAGCTTTTTTGGACGATGCGCCTTTTTTTGGACTGAATATTGCTGTTAGCCACAGATGGCCTTTAGAGCGTAAGAACCTTGGTGAGTCTTCAAGCCTTTAGGGGCGAGTTCGCTTCTGGAAATTTTCCAATCGACAGCATCACCTCCGGTAGAGGATGAGGAAGCGACAAACTTAAGGGTGCTTCTGAAGGCAACGATGCACCGCGAACACATCAAACATACCACTGTATCTATGAAACTATTGATTTTTTACCCCCGACGAAAAAGGGGGGTGTTATAAACATACTGTTTCTTTTGGAATATTTCTTTATGAATTTAAAACTTCTTATTTATGAAATTGAAGAAAGTAGTCAACTACCTTATTAAGTCTTTAAATATAAAAAGTTATTTATAAATTTCTACAATTTAAATAAAAATTAGTGACTGTTCTGGTATGAGAAATTAATTAATGCCTGAATGATAACTAACCAGATAACCCAAAAGCAATTATGTGCTGAGTATACACACCTACCTAATATTAATTACAGCGGCCCCGGTCGGTGTTACCAGTTGTAAAACATTAATTGTTACGTCTGATACGCGATGTTATCAATGTCGAAATACACGATGACGATAGTGCTTGATAGCTGTTATCTTTCATGTGAGTAACCACTTAAATAAAACACGTTTAAGTGTCATTTACGCCATACATAATTAATTCCTTTATTGAATTTTATTGTAGTCATACTGGCTTTACTTCTTATTTTTCGTCATAAATCGAAAGTTATACATCATGAAAATAATTAAAAACCTGTTTAATTAAACTTTTTTGATATTCATTTGACGTTTTGACATGCAAGCTTATTATGGTGGTAAGATTCCATAAACTTTATAAGCGAGCGGTCAATGTAGCCTGTAGACGATTGTAACTAATGATATAGGTACTCATGTATTACTCTGTAAAAATCAAAATGAAGCAAACAAGTGTATGATTTTATCGTATAATTTGGTATGTTGTAGATACATTTTCAAAGAAATTATTTTTGAGCAGTTTTCGACACTACAGATATATGTAAGCTAACACTATAAAAACAAAAATAATTGTTTACTTTTTAATTAAGAGCCCACTTAATCGACTTCAAAAAAGAAGGAGGTTATCACCGATTTCTCGGTCAATTGTGAACCGATTTTCAAAATTCTTTTTTTATTCAATAAAGTATACTTCTGAGGTGGTCCCATTGTCACCAAGTCAGGATCTGATGATGGGATAAGAGAGTAGCTTTAGTTCTCTATAGAGAATTCTTGAGCGCCATGACATTTTTTATTTGGTTTTAAGACAATTCTACACTTCAAATAAATGCATGTAACTCGCATTTCACGTTAAATGCTTATGGTTCTTAGTAAAACTACAAAATTGAAATATATAATAACTTAAGGAGTAAGTGCATTTCGCGCATCACACGGCGCACAAGAGCTGCGGTCCAAGTCACGGTCCGTACGCTAGTAGCCTTGTGGAAAGCGCGGCAAACGTATCCGCCACATAGTTGCCGTTGAAATTTTCCGCGAAAAACTTACGTCGAAAGAATTACAATAGACAAACTACCAGTGTGATAGCGTTCGAAATTTAAGTGTAAAAACAATAAAATTCTATGTAAAAAGTTGGTGACAATTTTACTACTCTTGCTTATGCTTTCGCAAAAAGCGAGGGAAACAATGAAAACTTATGGATTGCTTGTGTTTAAATAAAAACTGTGTTTGTTTTCTTGTCAACTAAATAAAATAACGTGTTACAAGTACTTTCCAATGTCTGTATTGTAATAGTAGACTATAGTGATTGTGTGCCGTATGATAGACAGGTAAGTGACGTAATTTTTAAGATGCATATAAAATAGGAATATTAAAATAAAGTAAGGAAAGTTATGTTCATTACATTTAGCATTAATTTAAACTATTGATTATTATTATCATACAATATTCATTAATTTTTAAAGATCAAAGAGTAAGTAATGATCTAGAAACTAATAAACAAAAAATGTTTCCACCGTACGTACTTTAAAATATTGAATTTGATAAAATTCAATGTGTTAAAATAATCCAAAGAGTTTGCTTAAAAATGTAGTCACAATTTTTAAGCAAACTCATAGTAGTTGAATCTGATACTTTTCAATTAATTACCAAACTACTTTCTTAAAAATGATGGTGAATGATAATATGCGTTTTTTTTTAAAAAAAGATAAAAATATTTAATACTCTTTGACTTTTTTAAAAACGGCAAATATAATTTGTTGATTAAACTACAAAGTACAACTGAGTCTTTTGTATGCAGATAATCAACAATTTATTTTTTTATATTAGGTTAACAATATTGCTTGATTTTTCAAAGTCTTGAGTTCTAATTATAAAAGTAATCGAACCTATTTCGGTGAAAAAAAACACTAATACGAGGTACTTATTAATTGAAGTTCTGTATTATTAGAAACTAAAAATAACAAAGAAATTGATTCAGTATGTCAAGGTTTGCTTTTTACCTATGAGTAAAGGCAATACTTTACTCAAATGATGAGAAGCAATTGTGTCTAATAATAGAACATGGGATGAGTTAATATTTGACGATAAGAAAGCCTTTTATACTTCCTATTGATTTTTAGGAATTAATTTCTATAGTGTATGGTGGAGAAGTTGTTCTATTGTACACAGGAAAAGGTGTAATACAAACTTGAAAAGTCAACATGCTTACTTACAATGTAACAAACAATTCTGTATTATCTGAGAACTTTATTTTTATCGAAGAAAAACAAGTAAAAGTAATGGGTAGAGTGAAAATTTCAAATCCTATGTTTGATGGTGTTGAAATTTTGCTATTCAGTTCGATAAAGACGATTTTTCAAAAACTTTTTTTGTTATACCTATAACAAATTGACACGTGATAGTGGCATTATTACTTTGTAAATGTCATTACAGATCCTGAAAAGCGTGAGTCGTTTCTTTTGCCTATTCTTCTTCACAGCCAAAGTATTGTTCGGAGCAGCAGTGATTTTAATTATGACACCCTAAAATTGGGTATAGTATGCAACAGTATGAGAAAAAGATTTTTTTTATTTTGACATATCTTAATCTAAACAGAATAAGTTCCTTAATTTGTTAAGCCGCGTAGACTCCCAAGAGCATATTGTGCTGAATTAAAGCCAATAGTGACTTGATAGGTAAAATAAACTGGAATAACTACCTCCATCTCAGCTTCCTATCACATACAGCCAGTAAGTCTACTAAAGCTCTCGCGGAGTTTCCTGTTGAGCTTATTAAGACCCTACGGATTTTAGCACGAAAAATATACACTGAAAATTCGCCTCGAGCAAGCCTCGAATTGGCGTCTACAGAACTACTGGATTTTCTTAAGTTATATATATATTTACTTTGTATACGTAGGTGACATCAGCAACAGAAGCTGATTACTACTTTAGTACTTTTTCGGTTACCATAGGTACAACTGTGGTCTAAAAATGTTTACCACCTAAAGGTTTATTGTATATTTAATTGTATGCACCAATGTGTGTCACAGGGTTGATGATATTTTTTGATTAGACATAGGGCATGGATTTTTCGACACTCGAAAATTGGTCGCATTACGAGTATGATGGTTATATAGGTCAATGATAGCCTTTATTGTTAAAAAAAAAAAAATTATCTGTTAAAGAAACGAGTCAAAAATTTACGGACCATCAACAATCTATTTTTCAAGTAGGTATTTCAAAACTCAGAACATTCAATCATAATATTTACGTTATATGTCAATAGAACAGAAGCATTTTGAGCTTTTCAGCGGGATTTGATGTTGTATTTTTCACAAATTCGGAAAATATACGCTATTGTTACCCATAGTAACAATTAAAACTTTAAATTTATGGGATACTGTGCCCGCGACTTAGTCCGCGTAGAAAAGTGACTTTGGGCAGCATATTAAATTTTTTTGGGTAATTATTTTGCAAATAAAACAGAGACATACGTTAAAATAAGCTATTTATATGTATTTTATGACTCCGGAATTCTCTGTATTTCTTCTAAATTTTTTTTTCTAAGCTTTTTTGCCAACCCAATCACACAAAACTTTCATCCCTATTTTTACCGCTTTTAGGGTAAAAATATTCCAAACTTTGAATGTAGTGGTTATTTATATCTAATCAAAAGGCTAAAAAATAAGTTTCAAGCTTCTAGCTTTATATGACGATATTTCCATACAATTTTTCGTCCCCTATTTCCACCCCTTACAGACTCTAGACTATCTTTGTACCAAATTTTATTTAAATCGGTTCAGTAGTTTAGGTGTGATTGCGTTACACACAGATAGACAGAGTTACTTTCGCATTTATAATATTAAATATATAGTAATTAAAATATAATAAAACTAGAAAAATTACACGTCCTGAGGCAGGAATCGAACCCGCGACCTTTCGCAATCCGGGCGACTGCTCTGACCACTTAGCCACCCAGGACTTGGGATATCCCTGTGAAATTCTTCTAGTCTATCTGTATTTGCGTTTATGAGCTAACGTCTATCCTAAAATGTCGAAATATTCTATTTCAACATCCGAAACGAGTATTTTTACAAATACCGACGATTCGGTTAAGTTGGGGCAGTGCTTTCAAATATTCTTAATTTTTCTTTTTTTTGTAATTTTTTAAACATTTATAATAATGTTAAAATTAAAAATTAAGAATATTAAATATATAAATATATATAATATATAAGTAAGGAGTAAGGAAGTAAGGATTGTTGAAATTTATGGGTTAATTTTTTTTTTCAATTCATCAATTAAAACAACTATTAATAAGCCAACTATGAATAAAAACAGACAAATTACATTGATAATTATTAATTAAATTATGAAATATTGTTGAAATTTAACGGTCTAAAATATTTTTCTTAAAAATTTATCAAAAGTTATAGTGACATTGCTTACATCAATTAAAACAACTATTATTATGACAACTATGAATAAAAACAGACACATTACTTAGTTATTATTAATTTGGACAATATGAGCATACATTTCTAGCAACATGCAGCAGTAATATAGCGTCATCTGTACCGCAGAATTTACATGGAGCGTTTTAGACGATGCGCTGCAACACATCAAACATGCCACTGTTGCTATTTCTTTTGCCAATTCTGTAAGAGTTCTCAACTTTTTATTAAAAAAATAAAAAAAGTGTCAACTACCCCATTTAGTAGAACACTCTGAAACTCCGAACAACGCACGTAGTATGACTCAGTACTAAAGTTATATTATTGGACTTCTCTTGCGACAGTATATTATGTGGGAAACACAAACAATAAATATGTGTTATGTTTTTAATTTTATTTTAACATTAATATAAATGTTCGAAAAATATATTTCCATAGAAAAATATCTAAATACCTATAATCTATAATCTTTTCTATGTAAATGTTTGATATGTTCATAAATTGTCTCTGGCAGCTCGCTCTTTTGCAATCTTATTGGAGGCTATGTGCAAACTTAATTAATTTTACTAGATAGTAGCCCCGTATGTAGGGTCGTCTGAGTAGGTTTATACAGGGTGGTGCTGTCAATACGACAATAAATTAAACACGGGACAGATTAGTGCATAGAAATGGTTTGCCACTTTCAAAAACATCTTATTCATTTGATAATTTCGTGACATTTCTATGAAATAATGCAGGCAATGGGCCAAATTCTGGGAACACACTTAAATTCTAAATTTAAGTAAGTAATAGGAAAAAGACAGCAAAAATCTGATTAGAGCTGTCACTTACATTTAGATAGATTTCAAAGAAACCATAGACAATTTTAGACGGCATGTACGGAGGTGCCTCCTAAACACTGCATTTTAGCATGTTCAATAAGGTCGAAAATTTAACGCACCTTTCTAAATGTCAATTTATATGACAGTCATTCTTTTCGTATACCTTTTGATAGAAAGTAATGCACTGAACTTAAATTTAGACTTAGCATGTGTTCACCAGAATTAGGGCCAATGTTTTTTTATTTCATACAAATTTCATGAAATTATCAGACGAATACGATGTTTTTGAAAGTGGCAAACGATTACTATGAAATAATGTAGGTGTAGCCCATGTTTTAATTTATTGTCGTATTGACGGCACCACCCTGTATAATTATTAATTGCTTGTCACATGGATACATAACGGTGTAAAAAGATTCTACCAGAACATTTAGCATGTGACACCCTGCAAGGAGGAGAGGAGCTCGGTGGCGTAGTGGTTTGAGCACTCTGGTCTTTGGTTTCGTAATCCATACGAAAACAAAGCAACTTTCGCCATGTTTCTCCCCCGTAGGAAGGCCTGTGCCCAGCAGTGGGACGTATATAGGTTGATAACCCTGCAATGGCACTGCAATTTTAAGAGACCGACACTTAACTAATAGAGAGAGACAAATTTAATTTCAGTACTTATGATATTTCAATCATAATAACTTCATTATTTAGGAACCACCACCTTTCCTATTTCAGCCGTGAAACAGTTCGCTGTGTTTCGGATTGAAAGGAAAGGTAGCCAGTGTAATTACTGGGCATAAAAGGCATTTCATCTTTTCAACCCATAACTTTGAAGAAATAACATTAGCAGCCTAAAACTATTGCGGAAACATAAACATAATTTTGTATGTAAATATATAAAAGATAAAAGATTTGGCCAGACTGTCGAGTCTGGCCAAATCTTTTATTCGTTCCTTAATTTATTTTGGATAACTTGCACAACAAAAGTTAAATACGTTTAAGTAGTAAGGACAATTAATTGGAAATTTAAATACTTACATGAATCTGATGTTATTTAGTGTCATAAATATTTTTAACAGTTTTTGTGCAAGACGGATTTAAAAATATTTTGAAGAATATGCATATGGTACCTATATGTGGCGTTTACTTTATTTAGGTACTGACACCACAGTAGAATTCAAATATAGCGCTATTTCAATTGTAGTGACAAATCATTGCGTAGACAGAGCTCTCTATTCCCATTAGAAAAGAATAGAATAGGATAAAATAAATGTTTATTTGGTACAAATAAAAAAAACCCATTAAACTTGAGCATCCTCCATACATGCAATCTCAGAATTCTAACTTTTGACAGTTCTTAAATTTCGCAATTACTGAACTATAAAATAAAAATTGATACTTTAGTCATTACTTTTGCTCAGGTAAACACTTTTACTTGTTTATAACTACGGGGGTTAGTGACTGAAATAAATGTTTCAATTGAATCTTTCGAGTCGTAAAAAATCCCATTTGTATGTTTCACACAAATAAAGGGAAAACTAATTCATTATCATCATCTTCACCAGCCTATATTCTAGACAAAGACTTATGAGGGAGTTGGGACATAATACCACCACGCTGGCCAATGCGGGTTGGTGGGTTGTACCGGTTGCAGTAATAGCCGGAACCAACGGCTTAAGGCCGAAGCACGGAGGAGTTCGAGACAAGAAATTTTTGACTGACCCATCCGGGATCGACCATGGCGAAAGTTGCTTTGTTTTCGTAATCGAAACCAGAACACTCGAACCACTACGACACCGAGCTCCTAGGAAAATTAATAAAAATATAAATTTAACCAATCAATATGACTTATCAGTGTGATAATGGCCGTCTGTCTGTCATTAATTTCTGAATATGTATTTACTGACAATGTCATAATGTCTGTCAGTATGAAGTTATACTGGTTCCAAAAGTTGAACTACCGAGAACCGCACTTTGCAAGTGGGCCTAACGAAACGAGGCACATTACCAACAAAACGTGGTGTATTTGCATCAAAAAATCACTTTCCTTATAACTAAGCGAGAGTGCGGTGTTTATGCAAATGATATTTAAGTACATTAACGAGCTCCATATAAGCACATATATTTTGGAGATAACTTTATTATATGGAGGTACATTTGGTGGCTTTATGCAGATTACAAGGCTTCCACGTACTGGGGCTTTTCAATTAATATTTCGCAATACCTGTTTATCATGATTACTCTACGAAATTGATTTTTACGTCTATATTAGAGCTGTAAAAGTGGGATCTCTTTAGATAATTAAATTAACATGAAATATGAAAAACTCGGAAAGTTAGCTTTAAACTTAACGGGTGTGGCATACTTACCCACTTGATTGTGGAAGCTGGCTTGTTTTTTGACTCAAACATCACAAATGACAAATACAAATAGGTAGTCTATAAATATTGTTGGGGCAGTGTGAAGATGGGCTTGAGACCACCCTGTAATATGGTAATGTTCTTAGTAGTAAGCGGACTTCCAACGGGAACAGTCGTTGTTATTGTTTCTTTTTATAATACACATTTCATTGATGTTTATTTTCTTACTAAATACAATACCATATTAATTTAACTAATTTTAAGAATTTTCCACCTCGCTGTCTTTGAAGCCCGATTTTAGCAAAAGTAGCCTTCATGTACTAATCTTTTTTAATGATTATGAAAGCTGAGAATATGGCGCACTTTTAAGGGCTACTTATCATGTCACCTGTTTAGAGTTTTAATTTAAAGTTGAAAATTTAACTCAGGAGGATTCGTTTGCAAAAAAAAATACGAAAAATTCTTGGTCAGGTCGTAAATCCCAGAAAATTCAGAAAAAAAATCATAACTTGAAAACTATCAAAAGTCACGGGAATCGAACCCCGGACCTCCAGATCTGAGTTTGGTGGTCTCAACCACTTAACCACAGAGGCGGTTAAACTTGGCGCTTTGTTAAAGTGGTATGCATGGAAAATTCAACCCGTCAAGCATCAGATTCCAGACACAATTGATTTTTCTATTCATAGACCTCCAGAGATATAACACAATTTGACAGACTAAAGATTCCAACTTTGATTGGGCGAGTATAAGCTCTTTCACAAGGCTAACTTCGCGATTACAGGATCGCTATTATCTAGCCTAAAATTAAGAGCTTGTGCCATTATGGTTAATAGAAACAGATAAATAATTACAATGAATCATCTCTCAAACCTCTGTTCCTACCAGAGATTGAACTCGGGGCCTCTGGTCACAGATTATAATAGTTAAACTCTGGCTCAGCTCACTTGAACAGACGGCCATCCTAATTTGATAATATTTATCATCAATTTAGGTGACGGAAATTTAACAGCAGAAGCATATTTCCAAATTATATAAAATGAAAACGACACTTTAATATCTCATTACGTACTGGCCAACGAAACAATTACTCACAATTGAGTTATTGAGTGATAACTGCCAAAGTTACTTCGTACAGCAGTTAGGAACTGTTCACGGTCGGTTATCCATTTCGGAAGCTATAATTCAGGCGAGGCACTTCGTGTCTGACAACTCGCTAACGAATATATACGTAAGTAATTAAGACCATCATCTTAGAATTTGGTACAAATGAGAAGTCAAATGGGTAAGGCTGCTGATTATAATATCTAGCAATAATTAGCAACGAATATCCCAATAAGGCTACGGAATTTATTAACTTCGTTACTTTGAACGGTAAGAAGACATCGCTTTTTAATGTGTGCTTTATAAAAATAAATCTGATATTGTAAACTGGCTGAATAATACCAAATTTAAAAACAGAATATTGCGATAGTTTTTTGATTATTTTATTTTTTACATTTCTACTGTATAAAATATAAAAGGAAGGGTAAAGACAAATTGATAATACTTAATAATAACATTAATTCTTTTTAAAAACTATAGAGCAATATTTTAAAAACTATTTAATGAATACCGAATATTTTATGTGTCAAATTATTGAGATTAATACCTATGCTATGTAGTACTTAGTATTGTCTTACATTTTCGCCATTTTTGGTGCCAAAGAACACCGTTTCATTCCTAGAATGTTACGTGAGGTGAGGCTATTAAAATAAAAAAAACATTCTAATTTCAATAAAGAAGATGGTTGGAGTGTACCACCAGCTAAATAATAAAGTCCCAAGCCCATCCTCACAATTTCCAAAAAACTGACACCGTGAGCTCCGTATGCGTAATTCGGACCGCTCAAAATATAACACAAAGTGACGGTAGTTAACTTAAAACTTATCAAAGACATTTGATTGACATCTTCAGTCTTCCTGTGACCACGATCGCTGTAAAGTAATCGAAACGTCGGGTGTATTCTATTAGTGTAACATCTAATTAAACGCGAGTTAAATCCGGTAAATTGGTTTTATTTCAAATATGTAGTACCTACTTACCTACTATCTAAACTGTAACATAATAGCCCGCCCTAATTATGTAGAAAACACTCTAAATCTAAATTTAAGTACACAACAAAACAAATTCTTACTATATTTTTCCTTTTTCATATTGCGAGAAAGAGATATATATTAAAGAGTGTCTTCAGAATAAGGCCCAGTATTAAGTGAATAGATCAATTTCAAACTTTTCTATTTTAAAATACTCGTTCCAGCGCCTTTTTTGTTTATATCAATGTTCCAGTGTTGAAATATAATGGTTTCGTTATTGTGAGGGTGGTCTATAGCTTAAAACGAAAAAAAACAGACAGACTAGAAGAGATTTATATGGTTATGCACGGTATGGTTATGCTTATTGACGACCGGCTGGCCGAGTGGTCTGTGTCCGTTGCTATACAGACTACTCGGTCGGGGGTCCCGGGTTCGAATCCCGGTGGGAGCAAATGTTTGTATGATGAGTACGAGCATTTGTTCACGAGTCATGGATGTTTATATGTTTATTTAGAATATTTCTTATATTTATATACATAGCTCATATCTAGTATCCATAACACACGCTCTTAATGCTCATACTTACTTTGGGCTAGATGATATTGGGTGTGAGTGTATAATTATTATTATTATTACTAAGCAAAGTGTCCTATGCCCTTGACAGTCAAAGCAATCACCCGGATTGTTACCCGCCCGGGACTTGATTTTTTAGATAAGATGTTTTTCTAAATTCTATTTTATTTTCATTTAATATTATGTTCATTTTAAAATAGTGGGTATGCTTGTTAACATTGCCTTCAGTGTAATAGCCCGCCATACCAGCTATTCACAAGCTCTGAGGAGAGCGACAAAACATTTTCCAGTTGGTATTTAAAAAGTCATATTCATGAAACGAAAAATTGCGGCACATCTTACAGTTTGAACAAATACTGTAGATGGGAACTCAGTTTTCGGATCGTATAGGTACCTACCCAAAACGTTTAAATGGAATTGTATTGTTGTAGCAACTCCAGCCAACTGACTGTTTTCAGACCCTTCTAATTATAACTTATGGTAGTATCAAGGTCTTACTATGTCTTATTTATTTCATTATTAATGCAATTACCAAAAACATTACTTCAGTTTTTGAATCCATACTAATATTATGTAAAAAATACACTCATATACCTAGGCAATACTAGGTATAAATTTAGATTCTAGAACTAAAACATAAGCCCTGGTAGGGCAACATGGTCTACATTCAAAATGACCCGTAAAATTAGGTACACACTTACCTCTAGATTCACAAGAAAAAAATTAATTTTAAACAGCCAATGGTATATGAGACTCGAGTACAAGTTTGACGTCAAATGTAATTGCCACGTGTATTAAAAAGTTGGTTCTCTAATACTTAAGTCAGTTTTAAACAAAGCCTTATTTAACTTTTTGAGTCATTGTAACTTTTTACCTTTTTAAGTGAGCATCACAAGTTGTCTTTGATGTCTATAAACAGATCTAAAGGAAATACAGATAGCAATTGATCAAATAAGTTCCCATCAGAGCCTGTTTATGCGTGAAAAAATGCTTACGTTCATAATTATGTCCATTTTTTGTATAGGTGAAAGAAATTTCGCTAATGGGTAATCAGTAAAAAATGTGAATGATACGTACGGTAAGTTCTAAAAAAGTGTATATATTTATTGCAATAGACATATTTAAATATCAGCTTAATTATTGCTACTGCTATACAGCCCATGTTTGCATATTCTTATTATGTAAAACCTTAAGTGTGTTCCGTTTTTCAGAAGTGAATGAATATACAAGATAATCATAAAAGCTTAGGTTACTACATGGTACTTATTCAACTTATATTTAATATTTTAAAAGACACATAGAATCTCTGTTTAGACATCAATCAATAAAGCTTTAGTGCCCCAACAATTTTATCAATATAGCGGAGTAAGACGAATCGACCGAAATACATTATCGTATTGTCATTCTATAAATATACTTCACTCTCTTGGAATATTTTGTCCTTGATATCAGTTCGAATCGATCAATTAAACAGCTGTACAGATTGGATCTTGGTAAGTTCACGTGGCTGTAAAGTTAAATACCTACATTCACATTTTGTTCGTAGGGTAGTGTAGTGCACAAAACGCGAGGTAACTCCGAAAAATCCACTTACGCCATGATAGATAAATCCTATGCTCGTATGTAGGTACCTAGCATTGAGTATCACTCCTTTTTGAGCTTTCAGCAGAAATAGATGGACAGATATCATTGATAAAATGTTAATTTTACTACCGTCACTGACACAAAATTGACAACATACAATCATCAAACTAGAGTCGCTTGAAATATAGTCACATAAATGACATAATATAATTATCTAACAGTGTAATTCAGATAATGTACCTACAGCCATGCTACGTTATGTCAACAGTAATATAAAATACCATAAAATCATAGGCAAATGTCGATTCTTAACTATCCGTAGATGGCCTCGTTAGTCGTTACTGGCGTTCGGAATTACCCCACTCCTTTCCGTCGTACCTTAATCTGTCGTAAAAAAGTAATTTTCCAAACGACGAATGTTGCATTTGGTGTGCAGCCGTCTGTACACTGGCCTTTGTTGGTTCTATATTATGGTGGTCCAACCTGTATAATGTAATACAAATGATTGACAAATAAATTTTACGATTATTAAAACGTGATAAACAATACACCGGGTAAAACTTCAATATTTTTATCCTAAAATCTGTCTGTGTAACAGATCAAATTTGGCTGAACAAAATCGTTCATTAATTATTCCCCACAATATAACGTACAACATCCCAAACACATCCATCTATCATCTGTCAGTAAACAAAACCAGATACAGATGCATGAGCTTTGCTAACTCGTGCGAAATTACAGAATTGCCTCGGCGTTGAATTAAGTAGGTTATTTGATTAGACATACTTATACCTTTATTGTACAATTAAGCCCTGTAAATGTACGGTATTGTGGCACAATTGTTTTTCATTTAAAAAAATAATAGCTGCACGCGTAGCACAAGGAACACGAGAAGCTCGAGAAACGCTTTGCACCGTAATGTCATTTTGTCGGGCCTTAACCCGAGAAAAATGGCATTACGGTGTAGACAAAACCGTTTCTCGAGCTTCTCTTGTTCCTTGTGCTACGCGTGCAGTAGTGTAGTAGGAAACAAATTTTATTGGTGATTAAAATATGTCGAACAAGCAGTACCTAATGTAAAATAAATAGCATTGAACATATCCAAAAACGTTGGTTTTAGACTCTATTTAATTAACCCGTTATCTTAATGACCCGTTAACAACCTTAAGCAATAATCAATTATAAGAGAAGACCACTAGAAATGTGTATTAATATTATTCTGTAATATTATATTCCGCTCCGAGGAGCTCGTTGGCACAGTGGTTTGAGTGCTTTAACAAAGCAACTTTCACCATGGTTGATGCTGGATGGATCAATCGAAAATTTGTCTCTCGCTCTTCCGTGCTCAGGAACAAAAGTAAGCCGTTGGTCCCAGTTATTACTGCCGCTTTACCCCCCAACTAGCATTAGGCCAGCCTGTTGGTGTTATGGCCCAAACTCCTCATGTCTTTGTCCCATATAGGTAGGCTTGTGCCCAGCAGTGGAGCGTGTGCTATATGCTGGTGTTGTTGTTGTTTGTCGATTTTATTTTGCGTGGTAGCCGCTAGCGGAGTGGTTGTCATTGGTTATCGCTTCAGAGTATCCGCATGTCCTTCCTAGGGTCTCAAATTATCTCTCTACCAAATTTCGTCTAAATCAGTTCAGCTGTTTGATCGTGAAAAAATAACAAGCAGACAGATAGAGTTACTTTCGCATTTCAATCAATCAAATGAGCTTATTATACACAATAAGTCAGAAATAGCGAAAAATAAAAACAATACAATAGGCAACATCTCTTACAGAAAACCTAGAGTGCGAATTGAAATATTATATGTATTACAGAAGAGGATAGAGATATTCCATTTATAATGTTAGCATAGATTATGTCAACCTTGGAGACCTCGCGTCGCGTGCCTATAAGTCGGGTACCATATTTACTTGTAAGATGGCATTTCAAAGCCACACTAAAGTAATCTGTTTGGAAGTGTTATTTAAAACTTTATTAAACAAAACGTGCTCAGCAAAAGAACTTGAGGATTACAGTGGGCACTTAAGGCACTGGTCTAACAAACAGTGAATAGCGATTAGCGAGTAGTGTGAGCGCGGTCGACGATAATTGGCACATAAATGACAAGCATATTGTAGACCACGTTTCTGTGTCCACAGTCATTTACTATTTGACAAGCCTCGCCTTTTTCAGCAAGCAACGCCGACCACAGTCAAGTTAAAGAGTAATAAAATGTTGGAGACAGCAAGAGAAAAGCCGGGTTTGAGGAGGAAAGGGAAATTAATAAAACGTATAAAAACAGAGCAAAAAGACAGAAAACGTGCAGTGGTGAAATAGAGTTAGGAATATAGACAACATAAAACTACACTAAAATAAAGTAGAGGTCTATCATTAATATTTATTTTTCTTCACATACAGTTTCATTCGGTGCATGGTGTGCTGGACAAGGACCAAATTCACGATTAAAACGGCGTCGGCACCAGCATTTAAACAAGAGGTTTTAAGAATTTATAAAGTTTATAACTCTTTGTAAAATCTGTAGCCGAGGATCAAACGCATTTGCTTGAGCTAGAAAAATCGACTATCGCTCGCTTGCCCCAGGGACACAAACCACAGCCTAATGTTGATAAACGCAGAGCAGCTTCGGTGAGGTTACTTCCAGCGTAATCCGTACATATTATGTTAGACGGGACCTCATTTTGTGATGAGGGTACAAGAACTATATCTGCAGTAACAGAAGTTGTTTTAGAGACGGTCCGAAGCGATTCATTTTTGGCAGTGAGTTTAGCATCATTACATAAATACGTGTGGTTTGAGGTGTCGATTTTGAAAACAAAGCAACTTCTGCCATGGTCGATTCCGGATGGGTCGATACAAACTTGTAATTTCTAGTTCCATCCGTGCTTCGGAAGACACGTTAGGCTTTATCCTGATTGTTACTGCAACCCACCTTGGGCCAGCGTGGTGGTGTTATGGCCCAAACTCCTCATGTGTTTATCCAATGTAGGCAGCCCTGGTGATCAGCAGCGGGATGTATGTAGGTTAGTGATGATGATGGTGATGACGTGAATACTATTTACAGTCGACAGCACATCAAGCTTATCAGTTTCACCTTGAGACCGCCCTTACTGCGTTCGTAATAGAGGCGGCTTTCGTAGTGTAACTGTTACACTTGATGTGTTGTCGTGTGTACCTTGTTGCTCGGGTGTAAATATAAAACCACATGGAAATATTGAAATGTTTAATTTTGTGCGTTCATAACGCCTACTTTTTTGTAAGAAGTACAAATAAAGAAAACGATGAAAAAATTATATGCTCCAGGCGATAATCGAAACCGAGTCTTCTGGGGTCCAGCCAGACGCGATAACCACTACCCCACCGGAGTACTAGGTGTAACCTACCAATTTCTTCACCGCTTCTGTCCGGACCCCAGAAGACGCGGATTACCGCCTGGATCACACAATTATTTCATTGTTTTTTTTTAACATATGGAAATAGTTACATTTTTAATTCAGATTTGCTTAGATATCAAGTGAGTACTACTACTTAGCACAATATAACACACAAAAACTAACGTTCTTATAACGTTACTGTCGCGTCTGAGTTCAGATGTGAAATTGAATGGAAATGACAGTAGCGCCCTATTATGACGAACCTATTCGTAGTCATAATTTAAAATACAGTCTGAATAGACTCTTGCTCAAACGTAACCACCGCGTTTACCGTGTGCTAAACGCGGTGGTTACGTCGTAGAACTCATACTTAAGTCGTAGCTATAAAATATGGCAAATGGCAGCAACGCCTCACTATCGCGCTCAGATCATAGAAATAATGATTTTAACTATCGCGCAACGGTCTCCTTCATCGTCTTCATATTAGCCGACAGTCACCCACTGCTGGGCATAGGTCTCTCCCAAGGATTTCCAAGCCGATCGGTCCAGCGGAGGTCCAGCGGAGCCCGCATCCATCGGCTTCCTGTGACCCTCACCAGATCGTTAGACTTGCGTCTTGGTCTCCTTAAGATGTACCAATAAACATTTGACGTAGACTCACATCAATGTCCTACTGACCACAAAAACCCAACACTAAAAAGTATTGTTCAGATAGAGGTGTTTCTAGACGAGAGGTCTTAATTCGGGTAGGAAATACCTACTTACTAATGAAAACACTTACAAGATTAATGACTATGGGATTCCTCCAGATTAGAAGGACCCTAAAATGCCTTTAATAGCGTCAGTACTAAGAAAGGGACGAAGCCTGTTTTCCAGGAGAAAATCTCGTGGACACGTCCGATTCTTACATATATTTTTTAAAGAACTAGATGACAAATGCCCATCTGGCGGTAAAAGACTACCGTCAGCGTCGTCAACAGACACCTGCAATAACACGGAAAAAATCATTTCGTATTGTAGGTGCGTTGCAATGCAATCCATGTCCAGTAATTAGGTACACAAGCTACCTTTCCCTTCAAACACAAGCAGCTAAAGTAGACAGCAGACGACCGAAATAGGAAAGGCAGTGGCACCTATCCAGGCGACCCTACATAGGGGTCAATCACCTAGTAAAATTTACTTTTAGTACGTAACATTATTTATTTTTTGTTAGATCACATTCTTTTTTGTCCCAAAGAATATAACTTCGATCGCTCTTTGATAACTGTGATAATAACTGCCCTTCGTGTGTCAAGCGATAGCCCTCCAAGCTAATAAGTGTCATATTCCGTGTAACAATAGCTTTACATGGCCTCGTTCCTAATCTTATCTCTACAAAAGCCCAAAAAGGTCGCACAGGCATTCCCGTTGAAGATTTACTATCAAAGATAGTGCGTGCACGCTCCTCTGGCAGCGATCCAGACATTTTTTGCCAAATTACACAAGAACGAAGAAATAAATCTGACCAAGGCCGAATTTCACTAGTGCAGTAAATAAATTGCGTATGAAATATTGAAATTGCTTATACGATTTATTCACTTTACTTATCGCAAGCTTTTAGACCAATAAAATTAGACATAAAAAGGTTTCTTTTTAGTTCTAGTCATTAGTACAAATTATTGAAGTCACTTTGCTTAAAAAAATTAAAGCTAATTTGCGTATTTCTCTATTTTTACCTAGATACCTAAATTCAGTGAAGTACCTGCGTACATATTTTTTTATATAATAGCTGGTGAGCGTTTAGGGGACATAACTTAGAATAATGATGAAATTATGCATATATTTTTTCATCATTTTCTTTCTTTATTTGTTATTGTTACAATAATGATGAAAGTTTAAAATACCTACTTCGATGTATGTCGTTTAAATAGTAGGAAGTGCTAATAACAACTTATTTAAATATTTATGGTTTGTGAATCAATTTCTCAGAGTAACAACTTCAATAATTTTTAAATATTTAGAATTTTTTATATGAAAATTAGACAAGAACGAATTATAGGTAGTATAACGTAAGGCCTAGTAATGGATTTAGACAAAATGCTTTTATGACGTCATACGCCTAACCCAATAAGTTGTAATTAAGAATTTCAAATTTAATTTGAATCCGATCGCCTAGAGAAATATCTACATGTCAACGCAACTTTAATAATTGTGATTTCGTTGATATTTGAAGAGTCTGCTTGTTTCACATACTCTGAAAAAAAGTCACACGCACCGACAGTGAACTCATATATGGTGGTGGGCTAAACCGGCTTATTTTACTCCTCAACAGTTAGCATAGAAGTAGGAGCAGCTGCTGCTGCAGACCGCGCCACACAGAAAATCCGTCCTAGGCTATCAATACGCATCCTCTTTACAGGGTTCAACCTCTGTAACGGTAATCATTAACCACCAGGCGGGCCATATGGTCGGTTGCCATTTAAAATTTATTCAGTCTAGGCTTTTAAATAAAACAGTTGAAGCATCGGACACGAATTAAGGGTACCGCAGAAACGGACAAAACCAACTTGAAATAATTCATGTTGTCATTTCTGGTTTTAAATTACAAGTTGTGTTTTGGTGTAAACACGACGGAATGAATTGGCTGTGACAGATGGATGGACAGGCATGACGAAACTTTATGAGCTCTGCTTTGGCTACTGATCTCTGAAAATGTGAATTTTCTTCAAGAACTTTACTTGAGTTATATCATAAAGCGTTTTTCTCGAAATCTTCTTAATTATTAATACATTAAATGAGCAACATTATTATCATCAGCCTATACAGGGTGTTTGGTATACCATGTTAACATAGTTATATATTATGTACATACTAGTGTTGTCAAAATTTCCAAATTCTAAAATTTATTTTGAATTTCTTATAATTAGTTTTTAACTGACCAAACTATTGCTATGGAGAATTTGAAATTTATTTTACAATTTTGGACTTTTGTTAATACTATAGTATTTATATGACTATGTTAATATGGGCCCGCTTATTATGGTGGGTGGTACTGGTACCAAACACCCGTATTACTAACCACTGCTGACCACTGGCCTTTCTGATGGGAAAAACACATCCTATAGAGCACCACCACACTGGCATTGTAGTAGCAACTGAGACCAATGGGTGCCTCCCGAAGTACGGAGGAGCTCAAGATTACAAATTTTTATTGACCCATCCCGGGAACGAATAGCGAAAGTTGCTTTATTTTCGTAATTAAAACCAGAGCGCTCAAATCACTACACCGCCGTGTATAAAAATTGCGCTTGGGAACAATTACATCAAGGCTATTTTTCAACAGCAGAGCGAGAACATTTCGATGCATCACATAGCAATGAAGGCAACAAAAACGAAGCGAATACAAATTATTCCCACAGATACAAAAGTGAAATGTGAATAGGGAAGTAGAAAAAAACAACTGAAACCAGCGCATGGTAAGTGAAGTATCCACATTGAATAGCGCTATTCATATTTTCATTTTATAGACGCAGTTTTTGCTATAACCGTTACACCTTCGTCCCTACTGTTTTTACACATTATAATCTCCCCTGTGAATGCTAGTTACTGCGTAAGTGATATGAACGTCTTAAATCATCTTCATCACTTAAGCAATAGATAAGTAAAGTTTAAACTACACATTTGAAATAAAACTAATTTACAGGATTTAACTCGCGTTTAATAAAACTCTATACTCTTTTATCTAATTGAACGCGAGTTAAATCCTGTAAATTGGTTTTATTTAAAAAGCTTAAACTTTCGACGCGAGACAATTAAAATTCTTTTCTACTATTTATTTTCTTCCAAAAGATGTAACAAATTATGTTTAGAAGAAATGAAAATTAGAATTCTCCATTAAAAACTACACATACAAGTATGATATCTATAATCAAAACTTAAAAATAAATAATAAACAAATATAGCTTTGTGTTTTGGATATGTCGCAGCCGTCTGGTTAAATCAGCCGCTTAACTGGACGCCTAGCCCGTTGATTAAACGTCGGCATCCAAACAAACGGCTGAAGTACAAATAGCCAACTCATTGAGTGCAATGTTTAACCAGATGGCTGAACGTCATGTCAGCCGTCTGGTTTAAATTAGCCATTCAATTGGACGCCTAGGCGAGTCGTTTAAATCAATGAGCTTTTGTGTGACTGTTTGAGTGATTGGAAGGTTCAAGGTCATTTTTAATGACCACTTAGAACCAAAACGATGTCGGTTACAAGAGGTCATAAAAAAAACCTTAAACCTACCAATCAAACCAAAACTTATCTGTACAAAATGATCCATTCAATGCGCCAAGTCGTTAAACGTCACATGAGTTATTTAGTAATAATGACAAGCTATTTGAAAATGCAGCACCAATTTTAAATATATTCATAAAACGACACAAACTCGTGAAATTGTAAGTTTTCCTATGGTAGGGGACCGCTGACCGCGAATGGATATTTTTACCGCATTAAAATATCATAAAATAGGCTTCTCCTGTGGCTTAGTGCTGGCGGCTTTATGCCTGCGAATGAAATCTTTTAACCGTTTATTACTGTTGCTGAAAAAGGGGATTGAACTCAGTAAGTAGTAAACTGCCCACTGCCACTTAAGGTTCGCAATTCTTCGGGCTATATCGGTGACCTTAGTTCTCTTGCGGTACTCATTATTTCTTTTTCGATCACGCCATTCGAGAAACGCCGAGCATAGCCCTCTCCATTGACATTTGGGTAACATTGAGCCTTTAACATTGGGCAGTGGGCAGGCCACATTGCAAGGAGGAAGGAACTGACGGCCGATGGGGCGGAAAGGTCCTCGAGTGGCGGCCGCGTACCGGGAGACGCAGCGTTGGTAGGCCCCCCCACAAGGTGGACCGACGATATAGTAAGGGGCGCGGGAAGCCAATGGATGCGGGCAGCGCCGGACCGATCGGTTTGGAGATCCCTGGGGGAGGCTTATGCCCAGCAGTGGGCGTCTCGCGGCTGAAATGATGATGATAATAAAGTAGTAAACAGTTGCTAGTCTACGACCTACTCACACTCAGTTATAAACTGTCATTTAATTATTTCAGTTTTATACACTATTTGTACGAGTTTTTTAGTTTCCGCTTTACATACAAGTGACATTAAGAAAAACTTATTAGGTTATTGAACAGGATGACAGACGACTATCAATCTGTTCCTTGTAAATCAAAAGGGCAATGTACTTATGTTTAAGTCTACATTAATTAATGATTACCTACATCTATTGAAAAGAAATCATATGATCAACGTGGACTTTCACAAGTGCTTGTTGACGTCACTAGTAATTAAATACAGTATTACAGTCAAAATTGTACAAAACGTCATACCTTAGTCATACTGGTCTCAAAGTGAGGCAGTAGATAGAGTCGGCATCAGTTTTCCTAATTATCAGAAACAATTAGAGGTGAGGCGTATTTATCGTAACAGAGAAAAAAAACAGGTATTTAAAAATAACAGATAACAGCTGTTCCTTGGAACAAGCCATACCTGTTAACGTAAATAACAGGCACCCTTGAGTCACAGTTTCTTGGAACAAGCAATACTACCTGTTATTGTAAATAACAGGAACAACCGGTCTCTCTGTTACTAAAATACCTACCTGTTAAAAAATAACATTTTATATCTCACTCTTTTATATTTGTTCGAACCTTGTTAAAAAGAGAGGCACCTAGTATTTAAAAGTCGAACAAATAAAATTGTTAGTGTTTTACAAACTTTAACTATTTAAAATACGATCTTTTTCATTTGGATAGGTTATTTGTTCCATGACGCCTGTTATTATTTTTATCTCATTCTTGCTTAGGTGATTGAATATTGTTAGAAAGAGATGCGCCTATTATTTATTATTATAACAAATTTAATTGACTTCCACAAAAATGAATGACAACTTCATTTGGTCACTTAATTTTGTTGTTGTTGTTTTAGTTCTCTCTATTACAGAAAAGGCAAGGGGAACTAATGCCCATACAGCATGTCTTAGTATTTTTTTTACTTCTGCAACTAATGGATTGAATTGCCAGTTCAATGCATACTAAGAGAGTTTAGCGCAAAATGTATGATGACAGTCTCCATGATACTTATTTGATTAGGTGGATGAGTAAGATAAAATTCTCAACGTTTTTCACATTAAATTGCACACATCAACACACGATGTTTGCTCAGGCACAGTCTTACAGTTATTTAAAAAAAATCTTGACCGTAGGCATGAAACGGCGGCAAAAACTAATATTTTTTTGTTAGGGAAAGGCAAAGATATTTAGGCCATACAGAGCCATCTTCAATTTTTTTTATTTTTCTATACCTCGTGAATAATGTTTTCGCCGAGATGTATAAGGATAAAGATAATTATGACTTATTAGCGTGAGAAAAAGGACCATAATAAGCACGTGAACTATTTTGTTCCTTTTCTTTGTAACTGTTAGGTGATATCTAAAATAAAAAAGAAAATAAAAGGAGTGTTTGGCGGGATTTTCTGGCGTCAGTCTAGAATTTTATTACAATAATTAAAAATTGTGTCAGAGCGAACTTAGTGTTATAAAAGTGGTGTAGTTTTATAAAACAAGTGTTTATGTTGACAACTAAAAGATTATTGGAATGAAAGTGAGCTGTGAAAGACGTTGACAGCCTTTTTGTGGTTAGCCACCTCATCAAGTAGCTTCATATGGAGATTGTCATCATATATTTCGCCTTAAATACTCCTTAGATGCATTGAAATGTGTGTCATCAACATTTCAATGCAACAAGGTGAAGAAATAAAGAAATACTGAAGACATGGCTGTATGAGCATTAGTTCCCTTTGTCTTCCCTTTATAGAGAGAATTAACAAAAAAAAATAACAGGCTGTTTTTTTAACAGTTACTTTGTCCTGTTATTTTTATGTAACAGTAATAGGCATAACAGGTACGAAAATTTGCCTGTTATAGCCCATCTCTAGAAACAATACGTTTGCTATTGCGTACATGACCGCCGGTAGGCTGTTATGGGACTAACCTTTACACCACGAATAATATCGCTTCATGCGGCAATAAGAGTGGGGGTATCAGAGTTGTTATTTTTTTTGAAATAGGTATTCTTTATTTATACAAATACATAGATAATTATTTAAAATGTAAAAAAAATGTGCGACATAAAAACAATGTTACATTAATGCCTATCAAATGCAATCAACAATACGTAAATCACACAAAGCAATTTAAAGATTTTACTGAAAATAGAAGCTATCCCCGGTTTCATATCTTTGGTTACGTGAGTCGTGTTGTTATTGCCAATATAAATCAATATTGCGGCCAAGATGGGTGTCTTTGCTGTCAATTGCGATGCCTTCGTTTGGGAGCACGCCAAATATAGCATTTGCAGAATAAAAGGATACCGATACTAATCCAGTGAAAATGAAAGCAAAATTTCAGCATTATTTTATTTAAGCACACAGCATTAAAATAAAATTGTGCAGCGATCATGTAACTATAATTTAGTAGATCTAGTCTTTAAATTTAGGTATATGGAGATATTTTTTTTATAAATGCTATTATTCCTTACATACGGCGTTCACAAACCGTTCGAGATTTCTATATCAGTATGGAACGTATGTGGATATTGCTAATACCGCATTATTTCTACAAACGACCTATTTCTATGAAATCCACTTCTCCAAAACTCCTAAAATCCTTTACGATAGAGCTTACAGAAAATACATGTTCCATAAGATAACTCAATTCAAAGTATTCATATCAATCAGTGTCAGTTTCAAGTCAACAAATAAAAACACTTACGAGTTATAAAATCTAAAGCCCCGAAATATCAAAAAATATCATCGGCAAAACATTTTAGATCTTCTCTTTTAAGATTGTCATCAAACAATAATGCTGGCTAAACATCGAAATTTTAGGTAGACCAGAGGTATTTCAAAGTTAAGTCGCTTTAAAAATAAAATATCAATTTGAAAAGCCAGGAAAGGCCACAAGCGATAGCACTGCCGGCGACGGGGCGGTGTGTTTCCGATAGCCATCATAAATTTAATACGTGTCTGGAATTCAATAAAACGGCATTTTTACAGATGCTTAGAAGTACTTAGCTTTTAGAGTTTAAAGTTGATATTCTAGTACTTCAACCGTTTTAATAAGATATATTACTGAATTCAAATTTTAGCAGTATAATCTCTTTATAAAATTAAATTAAGCCTTTCGTCAAGCAAACACACTTTTAGTGATTCATCAACAACTAATAATAAACCATATAAACATATATGCAGGTTAGATGATCGATAACGGATACCACAGCCCAAGCTTTTTTATTTTTTGTCCGCACCGGCCAATTCCGCAATTACCAACAAGAGGCGAATGGCGAGCGGAGGCAAACGAGTGAACTCGAAAGAGTGAGTGTGGACGGTACAGCCAAAGTAAGTGAAAGCTAGTGTTGCGGCAGTTTCCAAGGGCTTCGCTGGCATTTAGCCGTGCCACATCAAAGGAAAATGACGCGACACTCTGTGGGTTAAAGGGGTAGGCGAACGATCAGTTTGCAATTACGAAATTAGAGAAAATTGTAGCGGAGATTGTGCCATTAGTGATCGATCTTCATTAAAAAATCTCGTGTATGGAACTTCAGACATAGCTAATTCAAAATAAGAAACATGTCCTTGGGAAGTTTCTCAAGCAAAAGCTGACGTTCTGTTAACCGTAAGGTATAAAGTCGAAAAGGTGAGCGAGCCTTCGTTGCCCGTATATAGGCGTTATCCCCACTGCTAGCTTTTGCTGTTCCCATTCCAATTGCTTGGATAGTGTACAAGGTAAACTTTCAAATCTAGCTAAGATTATTACTAAAACAATTGCTGATGGATTTATCCGTATTGTTTGACGACCGGCTGGTCGAGCGGTCTGCACCCCTAGCTATACAGGGTACTCTGTCAAGAGGTCACGGGTTCGAATCCCATTAGGAGCAAATGTTTGTATGATGAGTATGAGCATTTGTTTACGAGTCATGGATGTTTATATTTTCATTTAGTATATTTCTAGTATTTTTATAAATATTATTATCATTAGTTCTCCTTTATCTAGTATCTATAACACAAGCTCCTAATGATAAGCATCATCACTTTGGGCTAGATAATAGGTGTGAGTGTATGAATATTATTATTGTTCGTGGAAAATGGTAATACACCGAAGCTGGCATAAAGACTATTTCTCAGAATCGTCATTAGTCTCACAGGCGCCGCCGGTTCCCTATCGATTTTATCATTTTCCAACACTCGGCTTAATTTTATTGAATAATATTTTAACTCGAACGTCTATTTGAAGCGAAATTTGTTTTAAATTGTCAAGTGAACATTTTTATAGTTGATTTCTTGGCTGGTGTACTTTAACGAATTGGGTTTTAGAATAGAATATATTTATTTGCTCAAAATTTAGGTTCACAGTATTATGATGATACAAAATTGTTAAAGACCCTTGTACATTTTTCCTTTGGCCACGCAAAAACTTAGATGGTAAGAATAACCGATGCGGGTATTTTTTTTTCTATTATTATATCAAAGTCCTTATCACATCAAAATTAAAACATAAAAATTTTCACAAATAATTTATTCAGAAACCGGGCAATATGATCATCACCAGCCTATAAACTTACGTCACGTTTACGCTGTTAGGCAGGCATGCAAGCAAGCATCCACCATGAAAGCAATCATGCAGTTTTAGGACTAATTGTCAATTAAATTTTCAAATTGACCCATCCTGCCAAAACATCTCATGTTCATTTGAAGATCCTTGAAGACTTGAAGGGCATACTTATCTTTCAGTCAAATTTACCTCCCGACTGGGGAAGAACTTTACATAAGTTTCCACTGTTTGCAGCCAAATAACACAACTATTGTAATTTTAAGTTTCTGCTGTGAGTGTTGGAAGTTTGTGGCTTGTCTCCTGGTTGCTAACTATTTACTGGACTTTATAACTGTATTAAGCAATTAATCACATTTGAATGTTTGATTTTGTGCGTTTATGACGCCTACTTTATTGTAAGAAATACAAATAAAGAAAAACCAAAGAAGAAAATTGGTGGGAATCGAACCCGCGTCTCCTGGGGTCTGTTCAGACGCGATAGCCGCTACGCCACCGGAGCGTAGTGAACCCTACCAATTTTTTCACCGCTTTCTAACCTTTTTTAAACGTGTCTAATTGTATTAAACAATCACAAATTAACTGCTGAAACCAAATAAATGGGTTACATTCTTATTTGAGGTTACATTATTTTCAAATACATAACATCAGACAAACAGTTATGATACTAGAATAAGAGACGAGCCGAAATAATCAAGCTTGATTTTTTTATATACCTAGATGACAAACAGCCTGACGGCCCACCTGGCAGGGTTACCCTCGCCTATAGTAACAAGGAAAAATCACTTGATATTGCAGGTGCGTTGTTATCCTGATAATACAATTATATATCTAAATTCATTTGGAAAGTAACACAAGACTACTTTCCTTAAAATCAAGAGGAAGTTATAGTACAAGGTGGTAAGTTTCTTTCTTCTTCTTTCTTTCTTTACATGTAGGTCAGTAATGTCCGAAAAGATGTAGACACTCAAAACTTCAAAATACGTGTATTTGGACTATGTAGTAGCAATAAGCTGTTGTATATTTCGAGGCATGACTTTAAGTATTTACAAAATATACAAAACAAGAATAAAACTTGATTATTATCAAACTTAAAAACTAATACCTATTTTGAAAAAAAATATACTTAGTTTAATATTTTTTATCTACGAGTATTCCATATTGC
Organism: Nymphula nitidulata; assembly: GCA_947347705.1. Classification (NCBI taxonomy): domain Eukaryota; kingdom Metazoa; phylum Arthropoda; class Insecta; order Lepidoptera; family Crambidae; genus Nymphula; species Nymphula nitidulata. The sequence goes on along the minus strand of OX374637.1, from coordinate 9,087,282 downwards.
AGTCCTTAGAATAAAATATTAACCTTAAGGAATGGAGTCAAGACAGATCTCTTGGCATTAAGTTAAACGATTTTTATAGTAAGTTCTTTTTATATTCCAAGTCGACAAAAATTTCATCTCGTAAGAAAAATAAATTACTTAAAAAGCTATGTAATTTGTCATCTAATACGCTACAGCTAATAACTACTTTCTCAAATAGAATTTTTTCATACAAGTAATAACGTAGTATTCAGCCGTCTTGGTGGTCGCACGTTGAGTAGCTATGTCGACAAAGTTAGGAAAGTTATATTTTAAATATTGTCCGTTTGTTTTTGGACTTTTCTATAAAGATTTGATAGACAGTAGTTCGACCGCGGGCCATGTGCAATGGTCGGTTACTAAGGGTATTTTTTCAATAATCAGCAGTTGAAAATTTTAAGTAACCCCCGGCCTCATTAATCATCTATCTAACACCATCTCATTGAGACTATTCTTATGGGCCCAAATAACACGCTATATCTACTGTAAGTTTCTGAAGAATTAAGCATCCCGCAGACTTTTGAGATGGTATAGGATCAGCATAAGGTTAGTATGTCATGGGAATGTCACCGAAGTGACAGTACACCAAATTTCAAATCAATAGGATCTGTGAAAGTTAGTAAAACCCTTTTATCATGTAGGAAATGAGCTAATAGTCATCAAACGCCTGAACTGAACTGATCTTCATAAATTATAGCTAAAAACCTTTAAAAAATTTAGCTATAATTTATCTTTCAGCTTTCAAACAAAAAAAAAACAAATCTAAATCGATCCATTCGCTTAGGAGCTACGATGCCACAGACAGACACACAGATACACAGACAGACACGTCAAACTTATAGCACCCCTGTTTTTTCGTCGGGGGTTGAAAATTCATAATTGTACGTGAGTATGTTGCAACGAGCAAGTGAGTATGTAGAGGAGCTCGGTGGCGTAATTGGTTTGAGCGCTCTGGTTTCAATACGAAAAACAAAGCAACTTTCGCCATGGTTGATCCTGGGATGGATGAATCACAGTTTGTTATCTCGAGCTCCTCCGTGCTTCAGAAGGCATGTTAAGCCGTTGGTCCCGGTTGTTCCTGCTACCGTTTTAACCCACCAACACTTATTGGGCCAGGGTGGTGGTGTTATGGCCCAAACTCCTCATGTGTTTTTCCCATGTAGGAAGGCCTGTGCCCAGCAATGGGACGTATATAGGCTGGTGATGCTGATGTTGCATAAGGATGGCAACTCAATAACTTGACTTTGACTACACCACGGCGGGACGAGAAATACTAAAACCCGAGGGCTTCTTGTAATTGAAAAGTGTAACAGATAATATTTACCAAACCATTTATGAAATATAATTATTAGTAAATAAAACTGACTCGGAAGATGATAAAAAATAAGAAAGGTCAATTTTAATGATGTCATAGATGTTTAAATATTTATTTAGGATTATTTTCATTATTTCTCCGTTATCTAGTAGCCATTACACAAGCCCCTAATGATACTTACTTTGTGCTAGATAGTAGTTGAGTGTATGAATATTATATTCTCATATTATATTATTAAGGCAAGGAATTACTGACAAGATCCTTGAGTAATATGTCATATGCGTTACCACCCCATAATATACTACAATAATGGTGGCGCCACATCTATATAAAGCAAATTCTACGAACTACATTGTCGTTTAGACACGATATCAAAATAGCAAGGGCGGAGATGGATTGATAATTATACCGGTTGTGAGAGGAACAAATGACTATCCTGCTCCCTTATTCTGTACCCCTAGCACGAACATTTTTAAATTTCGAATCGTAATCGTATCGTTCACGCACGCTTGAAATTTCAAACAAAAGCCAGACAAACAACGTGACTACTAGATACGCTTCGAAATTTAAAAGTGTTCGTGCTAGAGGTACTGAACTGTGGAATATCGGAAACTTTATACCTGTCACTATTTATCGCGATGCGTCAAAGCTAGACGGTATGTGACTTTTCGCATCAGATCCATGATCAGACAGTTGAGAATAAGGGGGCTGGTGACCCTAAGCACGACTTGTTGGTAAAAAGTTGAAATATCCAAAAAAAGACAACTGTTTTTTATGAAATTCGAATACCTGCAAGATCTGTTGGTATGAAACAGCTGATTTTTACTGCCTTTGTTTTAGAGGTCGTTCCTCACACGCCCTGTATAAGATAGTATTAATTTGATATGAGTACTCCTTTTCGGAAGAGCAGCGTCAATTTTATAAGTATATGAATACAATATTATCTTTTGCCTCAGTACATTTGTTATAGGTAATCTTTCACAATGAATCTTTTTCAATGTAAGCTTTATGTTATTGCAAATATATTATTTTGATCACAAACCGATAGTAAAGGCACACGAAACTATAAATCTACATTGAAGTAAATTACAGAGTGTGTAGTTTAACTGATAGTCCTCATCAACGGCAGTATTTAAGGAATAAAAAGTACGGTAAAATTAAAAATAAGTCTCCAAATTTCAAACATAATCCCCCTTATTATAAAATGCGGACTAATTCGCTGGGTATTATACGAATCAAAGATAGTCCTTGTCTAAAAATGACGCTGTCGCTTTTATTTGTTAAGAAAAAGACTCTGACAGCATCAGTTTTAAACCAGGTCTAACTTTAGTCTGCCTTTTATAATAAGGGGGAGTTAGATTTAGCCTATCAATTCATAAAATAACTAAAAATATTTCAATTTCAGTCACGGTGCATTTCAGAAATATACAACCTTATTTATGCAGTTTGTACATATAAATACTTGCGATACAGTACACTACGATGTAAGTATAAATATTAGTATAGTAATAAATATGACTACAATATGCTGCACTACAGATATATAAATATCTATCACAGACGTCGGTCTCACACAAACTATATTTATGTAGCTCCTTACTATTATTGTAACGAAAACTCTCTATACATGTGTTTGTGATAAGAAAATCAAGTTTATTATTATTATATACAGGTAAGACTAATAACACAACACTGACTGTATTAAATTTATGTAGGTTAAGTGTTCATAACTGAGTGCTCAGGTTTAAAATTAAACTGACAACAATATTAATAATTAAATTCAAGGCTCGGAGAAAAGCTCCTAAAGACAGTAGGCTTTGAGAAAAGTGGTAGCTGACGTACGAAGCAGTACCCGATATAAAAAAAAGAAATACTGCCGACAAAAAGGAGATGATATCTCATAAAAACCCCAGTGAGAGCAAATGTTTGTATGATGAGTACGAGATTTTTTTCACAAGTCATGGATGTTTTTATGTTTATTTAGTATATTTCTAATATTTATATACATATTTCTCCGTTATCTAGTATCCATAACACAAGCTCTTAATGATGATTACTTTGGGTTAGAAAATAGGTGTGTATAAAAAAATACAAAATTAAATGCTGCACACGCCCGATTCTTCGCCAGCGGCGGGTAGGTCCGTCAATGGATTTATCATGTTTAAATAAAAGGTGATTATAGGTGACCGTAGCCACTTACCACCAGGTGGGCCGTCAGCATGCGTGTCATCTAGTCTTATAAAAAATATTTATATGTGTAGAAAATTATCAGAGCGTTTAAAAATCGACCCTTACAGGCGTAGTTTTTAAGTTTCTTTTGTTGTAAACTAATTCGCCAATTTTTTATGATCTCTCAACTAGTTTCATGAGAATCGTTTACAATATTGCCGACACATTTATCCGGCTGAAACCGCATATAAAATTCAAATATTCGTGTTCATAAGAGTTATGAGCTCCTATCTTTATGTCTATCGTTATTTTTATGTCGCTACTTCTACTTGGTTAGTTTTTCAATGCCGTTACGGCTTTGGCTTGCTTTTACCGCGGCCATCAATAATCCCTTCTAACAGACTTGAAAAAATATAGTTTACTTTGTTTACAGGCAATTTGTTTTGTCATCGTTTTGATAACAAATGGAATGAACAAAATTATCAAGATGAAATAAATAATTATCAGTAAATTAAAAATTTTAAATGAATATGTTTACAGAGTCGTCACAAACTCTGTAGCGTAGAGTCAGAATTTTCATAACCTTGGAAATGAATCGCCGCAATGTATGTACACACGACAGCACATCAAGTGTAACAGTTGCACTACAAAAGCCGCCTCTATTACGAACACAGTAAGTGCGGTCTCAAGGTCAAACTGATGGGATGTCGACTGTACGCGCATAACATCCGAACGCATGCACCAAATTGAATATTTTTTTTGTTGTGCTTGTTATTAACTGGACATGGTTGGTATAGGAGAAAGTTTTTAAAATCATACGATAAAGTTTTTAAAATCTTTATGACAAATGAATGAGTGAGTGAGACAAAAGACAAATAATTAAAAAAACTAAGAAAAAAACGGCGGGTAACTACATCGTTGAAAATATAGTTAGGTTCTGTTTTTTATGTCGGCTCGTCTAATGGCTGAAATGTGAGCTCTGCATTATAAATTAAGCAACACCAATCAAAACCTGTCGTGAGAATTTAAATAAACTCCTGATACAATCAATAAAATGTTTCAAGAGAAGTGATGTCATAGCGCCCTAAAGGCGATTAGTAGTATCGAGTAAGAGAGACGAGAAACGGTTGATCAGCGAAAAGTGCTATTATAAGCACGGAGACAAGACGTACGTAGTAGTACGTTACTATGTCGTGCACAGAATCTATATCACGCTTTTGAAGTTTCAGATGTACTTACTATACTTACACCGCCGCCGTTTGGCCACAACTAAAATCGTTTGCGCACGCGCCTTGTAGCTCGTAGCAGATAACAGAGCGTTTGCAAACAACTTTTATTCGATGACATTACCTACTAAAAAAAACATAAAACAAAAAACTTTAAAAATATCTAATATTTTTAGTTATTCACGATTACTTTGCATTCAATGTTTCCCAGTAACAATAAACTATGCAATAATGGAACAAAAGTGTAATAGACATATCTAAGTATATATTTAACGCAATGACGACCGGCTGGTCGAGCGGTCTGTACCCCTTGCTTTGCAGGCTACTCGATCAAGAGGTCCCGGGTTCGAATCCCGGTAGGAGCAAATGTTTGTTTGATGAGTACGAGCATTTGTTTACGAGTCATGGATGTTTATATGTTTATTTAGTATATTTATAATATTTATAGTAGTATACATATTATTATCAATATTAATCCGTTATCTAGTATCTATAACACAAGCTCTTAATGGTGCTTACTTTGGGCTAGATAAAAGGTGTGAGTGTATGAATATTATTATTATTAATGGTGTTGTTTGATTTCTAGACAGAAGAAATAATGGGAATAGTTTATGGACAAAAATAATATAAACATTAGTTATTAAAGTTTCCTTTTTTCTTTTCAATCCCCTTGTAAGTAATGCATAACACCTATTTACTACCTTAGAAGAAGAATGTTTTTCCTTGTTGTCCAAAGTTTTTACACTCGGCCTTTTAGTTGGGAATCAAAAGAAAGTAATACATCCGGGTAATATTTATACGTAGTTACCTATTTCTCCTTACAAATTCTTTCTTGACGAAATGGAAAAAGTTAGAGGCATATACAATTGGGCTTTCAAAAAAACTTTTACTCAACTGTATCAAAGCAAAACACAACATTATTATTACGTGGTGGTCCCGAATCCATGTTAGAATTATTTCTAAAGTACGAATGTAAAATAAAATTGAAAATAACATATCGCTGTCCATTTCAAGAAGCAGAAGAAGATCTTTGAATTTAACTAAGTAACATAATTAACTGTGAAGACGATTAAATTTATTAAACCTATACCTACTATGAGTTGGTGTACTGCCTATCTGTGTTAACTTCTGTTTTAACAAATTCTTCTTCTTCTGTGTTAACAAATCAAAGAAATTATAGCGTGACTTGGACAAGATTGTGTTTATTGAGTTCTGTGTCGCATTTTAGCGTCAATTAATGTCTCTTTAACTGGGTTTCTAGAAAGTTTATTTCAATAACGCCACATTTGAACTGAATTACTGAATAAACACCTTCCCCATCGATTTACGCAACGGTTGTGCGCAGCCTGCATCCAACGGCTCCCGGCGACCCTGACCAGGTCGTCTGTCGATCTAGTGGAAGGCGGTCCTACTTTGCGCTTTCCGGTACGCGGTTGCTTGCTGGAACTTTAACGCCCTAATCTTCAACTTGCTAATCTTACGAGCTATGTCAGTAAGTGACTTTGGTTCTCTCATGGATATCCTCATTTCTGATTCTTTCTCCCAGAGAAACACTTAACATGACTTGTTACCCAGCTCGTTGGGTTACTCTGAACTTGCACAAGAAACCATTATTAAGCGAAAAGGTAGACTTAAAATCATTGGAGTAAAAATAAAAATCTTGCCCGTCAATTTAAAATTTAATTGCACATAATGCCGCCATAAACTCTCCATTATCATATTTTTTTACGAAAATAATAGAAAATGCATAATCGTGGTATAATAAAGTCCAGTCAAAATTTGTACTCTTTATTAAGTTACCGTCGTAAATTCCAGTTTTAGTTACTGAAGTATTCTTCAAACTAGTGTTTGTAGAGTTACTCTGCCCCTGAAAGTTCTTAGATTATGAGCTTAAAAAGTGTTTTGTTTCTCTCACTCGTATACAAAAGAAAAAAATATTATCACAGTATTGAAACTTAATAATTTACCTTGCCCGTTGATGAAGGAGATTTTTTATAATTGTTATCACTAATAAGATTTGGTGTAAAATTAAATTACCGACTAAACTATTTATAGTCGACGTGGCCATGCGGCAACTTAATACTCGTACCGTTCAAGTGTATGTTTGTAACATTTTGCTTGTAAAGAAAAATAAAACTTTTAAGCCCTAAACATCTTATACACGATTTAACCGTTACATTTGGAACAGAATTTAATTGAAACTGTACCAGACAGTTTCCCAATAAAACATAAACAACTGAGATTGCAGTGAAAAGTAAAGCTTTAAAAGAAAATTAAGTTTCAATACAACTAGTAACGATGTTTTCATTGCGATCAGTTAAACAATTAAATAGAATTTCTACAAAGAAGGAAGCGATTTTCACAATACCATTTTTATTTTTCCTCTTTATTACTTAGACTTAACACTCGAATGCCTGACACTATGCCCGGTCTTACTGCGCAAAGAATTCTATAATGAAAACGAACAAACAGCAACCCCAGTGGATGACGTCACTTGTTGTTAGCATCAGACGCTATCAAAAGGAAATCATCGAAATCTCCGTAACAACCTATCAGTGTTCAGTAACAGGTGACATCACAAAAATTTAAGATACGTAATTATAAAACATTAGTCGTACAAATTTTTTTTTTTGTGTACACAAAGTATAACTTATAGATTAGTTACAACCAGTTAAGTAATTGTGTCACTCACATCATTAACCACAACAGTAGATATATAAATAAAAATAGGTTAAGAGTTGTCGCCATCGATCAACTACAATTTTTCTTCTACTTCGAGATAATAATACAATTTACACAGTATACTAGTTTTAACCTTATTGGAATGTAACTGCAACACTATTATAAAATTTTTATAAACAGTTATAATCTAAGACCAGAAATACATTTGCTTAGTGTTCACTTAATAATTCTGTTAGTTGTTTTTTAAAGTTACTTAATGAGGTGGAGAAAATATCAATTGTATTAAAATTATTATTGTATGAGTCGGTAATTCTATGCAAAGGTGAGCGTTTACCAGCATTAGTCCTACAGGTACTAGTGGCAAATAAACAAGTTACATTTCTGGTATTGGTTCTATAAGGCACACGATAGCGAAGTTTATTGTTAAGGTCAACACAATCGTATCGATTATGGCACAAGTCGTATAGAAACATAGTTTCAAGTTGGAGGCGTCTGGATTTCAGTGTTAGGAGATCATAAACATTTAAGAGTGTGTCATATGTCAAAAATCTATGATAACATCTATTGTGCATAACGTTTAAAAATCGTCTCTGAACAGACTCAAGTGCATAAATATATTTACCGTAAATGGGGTTCCATACAGACACAGCGTGCTCAAGTTGCGAACGGATCAATGATCTATATAAACATAAGTAAGTAGAAGGTTGTGTAAAGTCAATACTGGAACGCATTGTAAAACCATACATTTTATACGCTTTAGTAATAATGTTGTACACATGCGTGTCTAAATGTAATTTTGAGTCTATAGCGAATTATCTAAAGCTTATAGCGAAAATGACTAATATTTTTCTTTTTTGTAAAAGTAATGGATTTACATTTGTATTAACAAATGTAAATCCATTACTTTTACATACAGTAATCAGTGAAAGCATCTAAATCTCTTTGAAATTTCAGATAGTCTTTCGCAGTATCTATAGTATGGTAAACTTTGAGGTCATCAGCATATAATAAATAGTTACAAAATTTAAAACAGTTACTTATGTCATTAATAAATATAATGAACAACAAGGAACCCAGTATTGAACCCTGTGGAACTCCAGAGCTTACCGAAACAAAATCGGACTCATAACCGTGTACTATAACTTTTTGTGTACGATTCATAATGTAAGATTTGAACCAACGCCATAGGTTTCCATGTATACCATTAAATGCAAGCTTTTTTAAAAGTAATTTATGATCTACGCGGTCAAAAGCTTTTCGAATATCAGTATACAAACTATCTGTTTGTTTGTTTGCGTCCATTCCGTCGAATATATATGAAGTATAAATTAAAAGATTTGTAGTTGTGGAGCGTTGTTTCATGAAGCCGTGCTGTTGTTTAATTATGACGTGATGCAGAACAGGATAAATAATATCATGTACCAATCTTTCAAAAAGCTTTGAAAGCACCGGAAGTATGGAAATTGGACGGTAATTTTCTACGTCACTAGAGGAGCCGCCCTTATGTACCGGAACTATACGCGCTGTCTTCCAAATCGCTGGAAAAAACCTTCTCGTAAACAGCGGTTGAAAGTACATTGTAAGGGACACCCCAATGAGTTTGCAGTACGAATAAAAAACATGGTGAAATGCCGTCCATGCCTGCACCCTTATTTGAGTCTAGCGCACGTAGTCCTTTGATAACGGACTCTTTTGTGATTTTTATATCGTGAATATTTATCAAGTTATTCGTATTTATATCTGGTATATCGGAAATATCAAAGTGGTCATCCACATTTGTTGGTTCATAGACTGAGTAGAAAATTTCAGAAAATAAATTGCATATATTATATTAATTATGATTATTTATTTGGTGCTATAGTAGGTACTTAGGTATACACTATGTTGGAGAAATAAAAAGATGATTTCTCTTCAATTATTTTAATAAGACAGATAAAACAAGGCAAGTGTCAATAAAAACAATATGAAATATGTCACAATTTAAATATTAAAAAATACAATAAACGGCCAGTGTATCGACAACATCCTCGCCCCTGGTGTGCCTGCACACAGTAAACCCATAGTAGACTTTCATGGAGGTGTGTTCACAGCGGTAAGACGAACCAATTTTCTAATGGGTCGTCGCAAGACCCCATGAGACGTAATAACTTCGGCAATTCGCACTATCCCATCTGAGCCAGGTATTATTCGCGTAACGCGACCCCGTGGCCACACACCTCTTGGGAGGTTACCGTCGGCAATGAGTACAATTTCACCGACGTTTATGTTTGATGTTGGACTCGTCGCGGTTCTGGGAATGAGTGAAGGAAGGTATTCCTAACCCAACGGGACCAAAAATGGTCCGCCAAACGTAAGCCTTTACGCCAATAAATCCGCCGGACCAGATCTGAGTCATCTACCTGGGCAAGGGGCGAGTATGTTGACGACGTGCCTAGTATAAAATGAAAGGGCGTAATTGCCTGATCGGAGTCCGGGTCTGTATCTACATGCGTCAAAGGCCGAGAATTTATAATGCCTTCTACCTCTAGTAAAAATGTATGCAGCACTTCTTCATTAGGCGATCGCTGTTTTAAGGTAGAAGATAAAGCTGTCTTTACACTCCGTATTAAGCGCTCCCAACATCCACCCATGAATGGCGCGGCCGGAGGAATAAATTTCCATCTGATAAACTGATTTGTCACGAACTCCTGAACAGGTTCGACGTAGAGTTTCCTGAGCTCGCGGTTCGCACCGACAAAGGCAGTTCCATTGTCCGAAAAGATGGTGACTGGGCTTCCTCTTCTGGCTATAAACCGCCTCAAAGCCATAATTGCCGAATCAGTGCTTAGACTAGCTACTATTTCTAGATGCACTGCGCGGACTGACAAGCAAGTGAAGAGTGCTACGTAGCGTTTTTCTGCCCTTCTTCCGACGGAGACTGTTACAGGTCCAAAATAGTCTAATCCGACATGCGTAAACGGACGTATATGGTGTGCTAAACGCTCCGGTGGTAGATCCCCGGTTGTTGGGCAATCGGGCGTTGATTTCTTTAACTGACATTCAAGGCATTTCTGTAAGATTGATTTGACTGCGCATCGAACTCCGAACATGTGAAAACGTTGGCGTATGCTATTTAAGCCGATCAATAACTTCGCCGTGTAGTCTTTGCCATGAAGGATAACGGGGTCTTTGTCCATGTCCACATTTTCGACTGCATAAATCCGACCCTTGAGGCGCATCAGCCCATCCTCGTCAATATAAATGGTAACTTTATGCAGCTTGCTGCGTTTGTGTAATGGCCTTCCATTCAACAAAGCGGAGTACTCTTCCTTGAAATATTGTAACTGGGAGCGCAAAAAGATATTCCGTTCTGCCCACTTCAGATCTTCAACATCTAGCATAGGAAATTTGGAATGCGATGCCGATACAGAACCGGCTCGACTGCGAAAATTTGAATTTCGACTAGATTGGCCTAAAGAAGAAAAATATTTTGCCGTTTGCAGAACTCGGGCCGTCGCTCTTACAAAACGTAACCATTTGCTAAAGCGAGTAGGTTCCGGAACCTGTGGTTCTGGAATGGACTTTATGATATTCAAAGCTAAAACATGAGAGCAAGGTGAAACAGTGGTCTGTTTCATCTCACTTACACCCAGTGATGGAGGAGCTGACGATGGTTCGAGAGGCCACTGAGATTCAGGTTTTAACAAAAATAAAGGACCAGTGAACCATCTTGATGAAAAATCAAAGTTTAACGGTATTCGCGTTGCGTCATCGGCGATGTTCAAAGATGTTGGAACATAACACCACTCATTTACCTTACTAAGCTCCAAAATTTCACCTATACGATGTGCGACGAACGTTTTAAGTGAAGTGACGTTCGTGCGTAACCATTTCATGACGGTGAGGCTGTCTGACCAACAGAAAAGTTGAACTGGTTTTCGCTTATGGGCATCAACTATGAAAGAAGAGAATCGAGCTGCCATTAGGGCTGCCTGTAATTCTAGCCTAGGGATAGAGACAGGTTTCAGTGGTGATACCCTGGCTTTACCCCCGATTAGGCTCAGTGCGACCGTTCCATCTAAAAGTTCATACCTCCAAAAGGCTACGCAAGCATATGCTAGCTGACTGGCGTCCGCAAAAACATGCAATTGAAGCGAGTGAACAATGTTATTGCAATAATAGTGTCGCGGTACCGACCCCCCGAATAAATTAGACAGACGGTTATACCAGTTTTGCCATTTCTTGACGATGGCGGGAGGTAGCTCTTGGTCCCACTAAATTTTAAGTCTCCATATATCTTGAAATATTATCCGCCCTTCAATAACAATTGGAGTCAGGAGTCCAAGAGGGTCATAAATGCTCATGAGATGTGATAAAGTTATACGCTTTGTTAATTTAGGGATTGAAAGGTCGAAAGACTTGATGGGAAAGCAAAAGGTGTCGTCAGTGATGTTCCAGGCCACTCCGAGAACACGTACCGTCTGTGACGAGGAATCGGAAAAGCATAGTTCGCGAGGAAGTAAATTGAGGGCCTCTTCGCAATTCGAGGTCCAGGCTCTCATTTCGAGGCATGCTTGAGCGTGAATGTGAACGATATCCGAAGCTAGCTTAGCCGCTTCCTCCACAGAGTCAAGGCTGCCGAGATAATCATCCATGTAATGATCGTTAACGATTGCTTCGGCAGCAGCTGGATATGCTTGCGCATGCTCATAAGCGTTGCGGTTTTTAAGGTGTTGAGCGGTAAATGGGCTGGAAGTAGCACCGAACATCATTGACGACATTCGATAGCTGCGCAAAGGTTGATCTGGACGGTCACGCCACAAAAATCTTTGTGCGTCACGATCCTCTTTCCTGATCTTAGTTTGGGGAAACATTTCCCTTATATCCGCGCTAAGGGCTATCTTACCCTCACGAAATCTCATAAGGATAGCTAATAAATTTTGGAAAAGATCTGGACCAGGTAAGAGCATCGAATTAAGACTAACGTTAGAGACTGTCGCGGCGGCGTCATGAACGACTCTCAGTTTCTTTTTTTGTGGATGTACCACACCAAAATGAGGTAAATACCAAACGATAGTTGCACGGTTCATTATCACAAGGTTCCGCGTATCCCTTTGATAACATCGTGTGAATGTTGTCGCGATATGCTGCGGCGTATATCGGATCCTTGAACATTTTCCTCTCTAGAGAAAAAAATCGCGAACGTGCTAATTCATAGCTATTGGGTACATCAGACACATTAGCTTGCCATAAAAGACCGGTTTCAAACCTACCGTCGGGCATCCGCTTGGTTGTAAGATCTATAATTTCTAGGGCCCGTGTATCATTGTCAGATAAGTAATCTTTTTTAGAAATTCCTAAAGAGTCAATATGAAAATATTCCTGAAGCTGTTTTTCTAGAGAATTTACTTCGTTAAGACAATGATGAACGTTAACGAACTCTAAAGGTGACGACTGAGACCGAAACGAACCGAAAAGAACCCATCCAAGTGAGGTCAACGCTGCCGCCAGTTGCGATCGCTTACCTCGTCTGACAGCATGCGGTACGGTCAGATGCCAATTGTCAATCCCTATGAGAAGCATGGGCTTGGCCTCATCATAGCTCAATTTATCAACTAAGTCCGTTAAAGGATTATAAGATTCTAGATCGGCAGATTAATAATAATAATAATAATATTCATACACTCACACCTATTATCTAGCCCAAAGTAAGCATCATTAAGAGCTTGTGTTATGGATACTAAATAACGGATAAATAATGATAATAATATGTATATAAATATTAGAAATATACTAAATAAACATATAAACATCCATGACTCGTAAACAAATGCTCGTACTCATCATACAAACATTTGCTCCTACCGGGATTCGAACCCGGGACCTCTTGACCGAGTAGCCTGCATAGCAAGGGGTACAGACCGCTCGACCAGACGGTCGTCAGATTTTACAGTTTGACTTGAAAGAGACAAGTTTGGTATAGATCGAACGTTTTCTAGCTTATAAGACTGAGAGCTGTTATGTCCTTTTATATCTAAAGATACGAAGGTGGCAAGCGACTCATTAGTCATACCGTTTACCCCGTTCACCCTAAGAAGCGACTGTTTCCCTGTAGCACCGATTGCTTTTGAAATCGAGGCGTCAACTAAAGTAATGGTGGAACCATCATCGAGAAGTGCGAATGTATTAACTGTACCTTTGGGTCCTGATATACTAATACGAACTACTTTTAATAACGGGCGTCGCGGAGATGGTTGGGTATAATTGTGCGTAATCACCGCACGCTCTGCATTGGATATATCGGAGTAGGGAGTAGTGTCAAGTGGTACCAACTCATCTGTATCGTTATTGATATGACCTACATTTGCTCGTGTAACGTCCCTATGCAACAATGTGTGATGAGATCCTTTACTCTGACAATTAAGGACAGTGCAAAAAAATTTCTTACAATTTCGATAAAAATGATTGCCTTTAATTAAACATTTGTGGCAAGTCTTTTTTTCATTCACCCATTGCCATCTCTCCTCTAAAGTAATCGATTTAAAAGCTCCACACTCTGTAATAACATGACCTTTAATATTACAAAATGAGCAAACCTTATTTGTTATTTTCGGTGAAGTCATAGATTCATTTGAAGTAACATGACATCTAACGGGCTTGGCGTCTCTAAGTAAAATGTCACGTTTGACAGGCTCGAAAATAAAATCATATTTTGATTTTAAATTTGCTTCATTTATGAGGAACTCCGACAAAAGTTCCAGCCGAAATTTTTTCACAGGATCCCGTTCCTTCGTAAAAGCGAAATCCGCCCAACGAAACCGCAGTGAGTTAGTGAACTTTCCAATAATTTCATTGGACAGTTCTGGGGAAGCTAAATACTCGGATACGTTGAGAAACCGCACAACTTCTACACAATGCCTCACCCTACAAGCGAAATGATTAATTTCTTAAGCAGACTCGAGATTAGAAATTTTAGGTAATGTTCTGATGGTGGCTAACTCTGCTAAGATTATGAGTTCCGGTCTAGCAAACTGAATTTCGAGGGCTCTAACTATCTCAAGTGGGTCGCAAGCCGTAGCTAAAAGTACAGCTACGGCGTCACGAGCAGGCCCACGTAAAGAAGCGCCAATCCTTGCTAAGTTCTCTACCGCTGAATACGAGGCACTAGTAGACTCGTACATTCGTTTGAATAAAAGCCAGTCTGTCGGTTTCCCGTCAAAAATAGGTAACGTTACACTGACCTTTGGACTTTGGACACGACGAGCAGCTGCCGCAGCGATGTCGGCGACCGCTTCAGCTAATTGTAATGTGTCGGATTTAAAAGTAGCATTAAATTTATTAGTTTCAGGCAAACAATAATTTTTGCTAGTGTGGTGAGTACCTAAGATTTGTGCTTGTAAATATGTATCCTCTTCGGCTGAAGCGGTCACGCAGCAGTTCCGTTGTACCCCGATAGTTCCAGGGAACTTAGCGGGTGCGGTGACATTGAATGTGTCACCCATAGGCGCATGCGTGCACACGGGAGCCCTAAAGTGAGAGAAATTATTAAAAGGTATATTCTTTATATGATCAGCATGAGGTAAAGCAGATGTGCAGGTAAGTGAGGTGGGATTAGGGGGTTCATGTAACTGATTTGAATTTTGAAAAGGTGATGCTATCTGTACATTAGTCTCTTGCCGTATTGGAGGTGAGGTGACGTCCTTAGGCGGCGCAGCTATCGGGCCCGTAGGTGCTATATGTGGCACAGGCGTTAGGATAGGGGCGCGCGACGTCTCCATAGTCATTTGAGACGGCATAGAGGAAGAAATTGGATATACAGTACCATCAAATCTGTTGTCAAACCAATCTCCCACAAGTCGTGAGCTACGACTAGATCGGCTGCAGCCGCTTCGAGCTTCTAGAGCAGCAATGTGTGCGCGGTGTTCTACCTCTGCCACGGCTCGTTCCGCGGCCAAGGCTCGCTCGCGTTCTGCTTGCTCCAAATCAGCAATACGACGCAGGTGCTGGGCTTCTGCTTTAAGAACTTGGGCTTGAACGGTTGCAGACGATCTTGTCGAAATAGAGACACTTTTCCCACTTTTGTCACTATTATTACCCTTTGCGGCACGTTTTTGGCTTCTAGTAAGCATGGTAATCTTTTAAAAAAAAATACTTCTGACACCAAAAATGTTGGAGAAATAAAAAGATGATTTCTCTTCAATTATTTTAATAAGACAGATAAAACAAGGCAAGTGTCAATAAAAACAATATGAAATATGTCACAATTTAAATATTAAAAAATACAATAAACGGCCAGTGTATCGACAACACACTACATGTACCTATTTTCAAAAATATATTAAAATCGCTATTATAATGAGATAGATTAGTAAACATAACTGGTATTTAGATGTTAGCTATGTTGAGATAGATGCTAAGTTAGAGAAGTACATCACAGTGGACACTGCTATGCGACTCATCAATTATTTTACTTCAGCCTTATGAAATAAGCTGAATAATGGCCGTAAGCATCTGTCGCGACATTGTATTTTAATTACAATAGCACTTGAAACTTAAAACCAATAGACGAATAAGATCAAAGTTTAAGATTAAAATTCAAGTGACGTCCATAAGTCGTATATAATTATTCTGACACGGTCAGTTATAACAGCGCTGCCACAGCCACGAACTCGAGGCTGCTGACTTAAGAGATTCGCATAGTTGATGAAATAATCTGGAATATTCCCAACTTCCCCCGAATAAATTCCCTCAATCGAGGGAAGATGGGAATTTCATTTTCATCCGGATTTCTTGGGAAGTAAAAGTTTGTCTATTTCCAAATCCCCCGAATGGTACCCCCGATCGGGGGATGACAGTAACGTCGTTTTCATCTATCCCCGAAATGGGCATAAGCATCTGTCGTGTCATTGCATTTTAATTATAATACCACTTAAAACTTAAAACCAAGAGGGAAATAGGATCAAAGATTAGGAATAAAATTCATGTCACGTATAAGGCGCATATAATTATTCTGACACGACCTATTTGCATGGGAACCTGACGCAGGCACCGATATAATTGTCAAAATAAAACCATTGAATAGGCATATTTGAATTAAAACTTCGAACGGGAAGTAGGGCAAAGAACTACTATGTGAATTTTGATACCTGACTGGCGTAGCACTTTCATCTTACAGAAGTTATTTATTTATTATTTATTTATTAAGGTAGTAGTTATTAACACTAATTTGGTAATGTTGTGTCCCACGAGGTCACAAGAGGTCATTTAAAAAGCTTTATATTGGCACGAGCAAAGAAAATAATATACGCAATGGTGCTACTGCGAATGAAAAAGGATTTGTAATTAGTATTTTTAGACTAAGAAAATAATTTATCTTTTCCAACCATCATTTTTATTTTCGTTTAACATCTACGCGAATTTACATTACTGATATCAATACAATGCTGGTCAATAACTGGGCCGCTTTTAAAAAATCATTGTGTTTGTCGGGCCAGGAATAAATGAATGGAAAAATCAAAACAATGGAAAATATTTAATTTTTAATTATGTATGTAGTTCCTGTTGATCGCGACAGGCTATTTTCCTTATCCACTTTTGCTAGTAAAGATTCTTGTACTTTTTTATACAGCATTTTTCTTATGTAGCATTACGACCTTCTATATACAAAAATACATACAATAAATTTTTAAAAAATACTAAAAAATACGTATTTTCGAACTAAGACACATTTGAAGATATTTTCTGCGGGCCTTTAATTAGAGAAACCCTGAAATGGCATTTTGATAGTGGCATAACATTTGTTTTAAATTTTTCTGTGAGAATAAAAATCATGATATAGGGTAGATACTTATATTAAATAAAGTTATATAACAATTTGATTTCAGATAGCAAGCCAAATATTAGGGTAACTATGATAGGGTCGTAAGCTTATCACACAATTATTGGGGAGGCTCCGGTCGTTTTAAGATACCACTTCCCTGGGTGACGCAAGATGACTCGTTCCTAGGGTGAGATGGATCGTCACGTATGCAGTCTCGAAGGAAAACTCAGTGTCTGGTGGGAGAGTGATATGCTGTCAACATAACGCTTTCTTTTATTTTTTACGCGTGAGCAGTGGCTAAGGTGCTACGAATGTCTATACGCTACTATAATCAACAGGATCATCACATAATAACCACATGCTTGTTGGCATGTGGTGATATAAAATAATCTAGTATTTTTAAAAAAACTAGACGACAGACAAGACGGCCCACATGCCCCCTTATTCTAAACCATCGAATCATTGATTCGATGGTTTAGACGCACTGCAATAAAAAGTGACAGGTATAGAGTTTCCGAAACTCAATTTTTTCCGATAGTTCAGAATAAGAGGGCTGGTGGTATGTGGCTTCGTCGCCTATAGACACCTGCAATAACAGGGAGAAACACTTAGTATTGCAGGTGCGTTGTTATCCCGAGGCCTAAGATGTAATGCCTTCCATGCCCAGTTACACAAACTTTTCTTTTCAATCTGATACACAGACAGAACTATGTTACGGCCGAAATGTAAACCACTAAGTAAATATTCCAAAGTGAGGACTTTAACAACTCTATAATGCAGACAGATATCTAATAGCTTCCAGTGCATAAGCTTCGGAGATCAAAAGATCTCACGAGATAATTTGCTCACGAGCAAACTTGGGTATTAGAAACGTACGGATAATTTTATCCTCAGTTCTAATGAAGACTGCTGGCATGCTACGAGATTTCACATAGGCAAGATGCTACGCTATTATAATAAAGCGGTTCATCTTCGATTAAGGCGATCTATCGAAACGTTGTCTCGTTAGGGATAGAGTTATTACTGACCCAGCGGAAGAAAACAAGACAAAATAGAGATTGCGCATGTAAAGTAAGCGAAAATGCACTTAAGATATTTTATTAAAAAATAACTACATGACAGACGACCGGCTGGCCGAGTGGTCTGTATACCTTGCTATACGAATCCCGGGAGGGGTAAATGTTTGTATGATGAATACGAGCATTGGTTCACGTGTCATAGTCCATAGATGTTTATTTAGTATATTTCTTATATTTATGTACATATTATTATCAATATTTATCCGTTATCTAGTATCCATGAAACAAGCTCTTCATGATGCTTACTTTGGGCTAGACAGACTGTGAGTGTATGTTCGATAATTATACGTCTTTAGATTGGCGGGCTAGTTCTGTAGTGTTTTCATATCCTTTCTTTGGGTCTTTTTAAGAGAGGCGTGAAAAACACCTTTTGGAACGGCAAGGTGGAGGCGGCTAGAGCAGTGTCTAAACTGCACTAGCTGTCTTCGCATATCTACTCCTCCTACCGCTTCACATCAGGTGGTGTTGGGTCAATGCCGTGCTATGTATAAAAAAATCCAGCGATATTTGGCCAGTCCACCTTTCGTTTAACTCCTTAGTAATTTTCCCTGCAATCAGAACAGAGGAACTGCTGCACTAGATGTTTGCACCAAAAACACTTTTTGATATTAAAAAGTAACACAAATTGCATCTCTTAACAGCGCAGCGCAATGAACCACTCTTGATTGCAATGCTTCATGAAATTTAAACCGAGTGTAGACAGGAGCATGGTGCGGGACTTACGAGCGGTAATAACTTGTGCAGCAGTCGGCCATTAAAGTCCTCGGCAGAGCTAACGGCATGCTTAGGTTCATAAGAAACTCTAACGGCAAATTACAATTTAGCCGATGTTACGAAGATTAGCTTGTGTAGGTGTGTGCTTCGATAAATGTCACACAGTGAAATAAAATTGCGGGTTATTGCTAGCTTTGTAATTTAATTATGCTGTGAAACAATAAAACCCAGCTGGCAAATAGCATTGTCGGAATTAGTTAATAATTTTCACGTATAGAGACGTGTTTTATTTCCTAAAAATATTGTGTTTCTAATGGTAAGCATGTTTAGCTATTTTTGTATTACATTGTCATATATCTATTACCAAACTGTTTCATACATCCTTTTGACGCTTTAGTTAGAGGTTTCAAAATATTTGTATATAAGATAAATATACACCTACCAGCTCCTAATCTTATGAAATATTTTCTGCTCCCTTTACGAATATTTTTTTATACAATTAGATGACAAGCAAGCTGACGGCCCACCTGGTCGGAAGTGGCTGCCGTCGCAAAAACAATGAAAAAACAATTTGGTATTGCAGGTGCGTTGCCATCCTGAGGCTTAAGATGAAATGCTTTCCATGCCCAGTTATTACACCTTGACAGATGACCATACATACGTGCCTACAGGTGGTAGGTCGCATACAAGGCGACAGTTGAATTCGAAGTGACTTGCGAAGTGAGGTGCGAGTTTTGTTACAGAATCGACAGGCTGGTATGGAGTAAACAGGTTAAAAAATTGCAATTATGTTAATTATAAGGTCAGTGATTAAAGATGTTTCATATCTGGCTAAGTATACGTACACTATCTCAAAAAAACCGACTCCAAAAAACTGAAAAGGATAAATAATTAAATTTTAGTAGGTACTCATCCCCTAGGAACATATTTTTGGAGTCGGTGCTTCACTATCTAATGGTTTCTGGAAACAACTAAGCATCAAATCCAAAAATATGTTCCGAGGGGATGAGTACCTACTAAAATTTAATTATTTATCCTTTTCAGTTTTTTGGAGTCGCTTTTAATTTTTGTTTAAATATTTTTTTTTCACAATTTTTAGTGATAAGTTTTGAAGGTCAAAGCTAGATGGGTGACCGTGAGCTTAAATTAATTTCTACTATCGTATCATTTCACTAAAAATTCATAGGAAAGCAAAAATCCGCAATTTCGCATATGTAGACGACTTAATTTTTCCAGTTTTTTTGATTTAAAAACCAAACTACCCAATGGATTACCAAAAAAAAATTATGGGACCAAATGGGAATTTTTCCGCATCGAACAAAAAAAGAATCATCAATTTCGGTTCACCCAGTCAAAAGTACTGAGGTAACATACATAAAAATAATAATAAAAATATAAAAAAAAAACATACAGACGAATTGTTAGCCTCCTCCTTTTTTGAAGTCAGTTAAAAAATGAGGAGAAATCTCCTGAATCCGGGAAAAATACAAAAATTCGTTTTTATGCATAGTTTGTTTGTCCAAAACTTGAAATTTCTCGTTGATTTCACAGTTATTTAGTATGGCAATATGGCGGGGGACATAGTCAACTAAACGTCACCAAAGAAACACAGCTGCCATTATGAATGTTTGACTGTGTTGGAGTTTTTTCTATAAACAATCTTGTTTTTACCACTCAACAAAGCAAATAAAAAGAAAACGGCGAATTGAACACTGTTCTGCATATTCTTGGAAAGGTAGCCAGTGTAATTACTGGGCATGGACGGCATTTGATCTTAGGCCTCAGGATGACAACGCACCTGCAATATCAAGTGCTTTTCCTTGTTATTGCAGGTGTCTATAGGCGGCGGTAACCGCTTACCACCAGGTGGGCCGTCAGCTTGTTTGACAACTAGTTGTATAAAAAGTAAAAAAAAATATTTTTACCTATTTTCCAGTATACTGTACACAGACCTGGACTGGTCTCTATGCATTTTTGGAACATCTCTTTTATAGTTTACATGTGACTAGACATTGCTTTCATCATCACCAGCCTATTTAAGTCCCATTACTGGGCAGTTCCTTCCTTTCAGATATTGCTTTACCTAGAGAGAAAAATGCTGGTTTTCGGAGTCACCAATTCACTGTATCCATCTCAACATCACGCGCAAAGTTTAGTAGGTACCATGTCATACTTCCAAAACTTGGAATTCTTTGGCAGCATATGTGTCCCTCCAGCTAGAACAGTGAGTTTCAAGCTGCACTATTGCCATGCTTTGTATAAAAAAACAAAACAATGAAGAGTCAAAGGATTGATCCATCAATTATTCTAAATTAATTATAAATAGGAAAATAAATAAGTAATTAAGATAACGACGACCTTGAGGACCTTGACGACCGACTGGCCGAGTGGTCTGTACCCCAGGCTACTCGGTCAAGAGGTCCCGGGTTCGAATCCCGGTAGGAACAAATGTTTGTATGATGAGTACGAGCATTTGTTTACGAGTCATGGATGTTTATATGTTTATTTAGTATATTTCTAATATTTATATGTATACATATTATTATCGTTATTACTCCGTTATCTAGTATCCATAACACAAGCTCTTAATGATGCTTACTTTGGGCTAGATAAAAGGTGTGAGTGTATAAATATTTTATTATTATTATATTATAGCGAGCTTAGCGACAGAGTTCAAGCGTTAGCAAAAAAATTACAACCTACTGTCAAAAAATATTTCAGTTGATTCACGCGGAAACCAGAAGAATAAGTAAGACAGTTGTTCCATGTCAACTTTATGATATAATAAGTTTCAAACTACTTCGGTAAAGTTGTCAGAATACACAGAAGAGGAATAGTCGTTATTACTATTCTTCATTATTTGGGGTCGGCGCAATTTATCTCCTGTGGCATTCGAAATCTCAACCATCACTCCTTTCTTAGCCATATCATCATTCACACAGCAACTTTCCTCCCGTCTTCCTCATCTAAGTATAATATCGATGTATCCGGCAGATAGTTATCTGCCTAGAGATAGTCTAGTATGAAGCGATTTGTGTGATTTGTAGCCACTCAAATGTTAATTGGAATTCTTCTTCTTAGAAATCATTAAAGTATTCGTAAAATATCTGGAAAACATTGAAAAAAAAAAAAAATTAAAACAGGGAATGAACGGAATTTAATACGATTTAGGTTATATTAATTTCAACCGTTCATTCAATTTAATATGATATACAATTAGTATTCAATTACCTTACGATTGTTATGTAGATGCTGAGTTGTTTTCTAGTGAGAATAAGCTTTTTGGCAAAGTACTAGTATTTTATCTTTCTACTATTTTATTTTTGAGCCGTATTCCACAAATAAAGCCCTCGTAGGTAGCACCAGGACTTAATGTCAAAAAAATAAACAATAAATTGCCCTAGGTGTCTGCAGCAAAGTGGCTTTGTATTTAAATTTCAATGTATTATTTTTATGCATTAGACTGAAACTATTATTATAGAGAATTAAAGACCATCTTATTTCTTTCCAGTCATGGATGTTTACCTATATGTTTTCTTAGTATATTTATAATATTTATATTATACATAATAATAACAATATTGCTCCTTTATCTAGTAAGTTATAATGATACTTACTATGGGCTAGATAATTGGTGAGTGTATGAATATTATTATTTAAAATATCAGTTCGGTGCTGGTATTAGACATTATTGATAGAAATATTATGCTGTGTGTCAGCATAACTTTTCTATCAATGATAATAACACCCACACACACACACACAGACTCACACAAACCCTGTGTGTGTATGCGTGCGTGTGTGTGTAGTTGCGTGTGCGTGTGTCTGTGTGTGTGTGTGTATGTACTTGTGCTTGTGGTGAGTTTATTGTTAATTTACTGTGTGAAGTCCGTCAGAAGCCTCCTTTGAAACCAATCAGCAACTTTTTTTCAAGCTTAGCTTAGTTTTCGAAGCCGGTAATTAAAAACATAGCACTTTTGATATTGTTAGCTCACTATCAGTCTATACTGACATTGCGTATTTTATACATTTATTTTACAATTTATTAGAAAAAAATAATTACAAGGTAAAATTAAAGCTCTTTGAAACATATTAAAAGTAACAAAGGTGATTATAAATTTTTGCTTTGATCAATTTGGCTTTTGCGCCAATTTCAATCCCCTTCTCGAATTAACCATGAAACGTTATACCTAGTCAACAAATTGCAATTCCATTTTTAAAAATTATCTGTAATTCATAATTCTTTTTCCAGATTAAGATAAAAGAAGGTTGAATGAAGATCTTAAAACGCTTGAAGGCTAAGCGGTATTAATAATTTGGCGGTGCAAAGGTCCGGTTCCGCTAACCTGATTATGGGTCCGCTGATTATGCTAAATTAAACAGGGTACCGCAAAGAGCTCATTAATTACCCGGTTGGTGCGTGTAATCCCTTTGTTCCCTGAGTATGCTTCGTACAGGATTTTGCTATTTTTTCTAGAAATTAGCTTACATAACGCCTCAAAGGTGGCGAACGAGTGGTGAGCTGTCACCAACCCATAGAAGCTTGCAGACAGTGTTGATTGCCCGTTATCAATGCATTGTACTTAGGATAATTATTATAGTTTGATATAAGTGTCTCTAGGTTTTATTATAAAACAGAGAGACAAGAAGTAGGGAACTCTGCAGACCTTGGTAATACAGTAGTGTTTAAAACTGACCAACCCTAGGGCAACATAATACTATTTTTTAATAGGTACCGAAATTGTCTTATTTTAATAATTATAAAAGAAAAATATTTATCCCGTCAAGCATCAGATTCCAGACACAATTTATTTTTCATTTGTCATAGACCTCGAGAGGTATAACGCCGCTTGACAGATTACAGGCGTTATATCAAAACGTTATTTCGGTCGAGACAGATAGGAATAAAAATATGACTTACTCGGCGGGAGGAAAATAAAATAGCTATCGCGCGTCGAAAGTAAGCGAAATACACAAATTATTTTATTAAAAAATTTCACCATTGTGAATGATATCTATTCTTTGCTATTTATAGTATTTCCTATTAAATACGTACTATCGTTTTCCAATCATTTTAGTTTTTCTTATTTTAAAGAGTTACTTTCGGACATGAAATGTTCGAGGCAAAATCTTTTATTTTCATATCCCATACGTGTTGCATTACGTATAAAAGTGCGAATATTTTCAATGTATCACCTTATACTGCACATTGCAGAGCAATTTTGAACAGAGAGTAGTAACTCAAGACGAAGTTGAAACATAAAACGAAAAAGAGCCCGTGCTCGTCATTACTAGATATGCGACCCGCTGCTGCAGGCAGGCCTTCCTACATGGGACAAACACATGAGAAGTTTGGGCCATAGCACCACCACATTAGCCTAATGCTGGTTTGTGGGTTGAATCGGTTGTATTAAAAACCGGGACCAACATCTGAACGTGCCTTCTCAAGCACGGAAGAGCTCAAGATTACATATGTTGATTGACCCATCCCGTGATCAACCAAGTTGCTTTGTTTTCATAATAGAAAAATTGTTTAAGTACCTACTATCCTTTTGTATCAATCACTAGGTGGTAGGCACATAATGTAGGTTCGTCTGGGTATAGGTACCGCCGCAATTCTTATTTCAGCCGTGAAACAGTTCGCTGTGTTTCGGTTTAAAGAGAAAGATAGCCAGTGTAATTACTAGGCATGGACGGCATTTCATCTTAGGCCTCAGGATGACAATGCACCTGCAATATCAAGTGTTTTTCCTTGTTATTGCAGGTGTATATAGGCGACGGTAACCGCTTATCACCAGGGCCGTCAGCTTGTTTGTCATCTAGTTGTATAAAATTTAAAATCATGACCTTGATCAAATCACCTCGTTCAGTATACTTCACTAAATGTATTCCCTTTCAAAATTTATCACGTCTAGGGTCCCACAATACCACCGTAAGTACCTCACGATTTATCATCATTATTCGCTCATGTTAATTCAATTTAATTCGTCTTAAACAACCTCAACTGACGAAGCATGGAATTTACATACTGTAATTGTTCTTTGTATTTACGCAAATTGGTATTGATGCTCGCTTTGTAACATAATTATTTAACGTTTCTTAGACAGTGTTGTGATTTTGTAATGCAGTGCGTTATAATAATAATGTTCACCTTAAATGAAGAGAGGAAGATAATAGGAGCATAGACTTTATAGAACATCGCAAGATTATATTAATGCTCGTTTTCACTAACATTTGCTGAGAATTATGTGTCTCTTAACGATTTTATCTCAGTCTATCTAAAGGAGAGAGAGAGAGAGAGAAATCTTGTTAAGAGTCACTTAAGACTAGGGAATGGTTAGTGAAAACGGACATAAGTATCTACAACAGATGACCTACTCCGAAAAACTAAATAAAAGTTAGTTTGCAAATGAAGCATTGGATTTTAACAGTTTTTGTGTAATTGACGTCAGGGACTATCAAAATCCGTAATAAAGTTAAGTTGTATTTTGTTTTTCGAAATCAACGAGTGACGTTTCTGGTGATATTGTAATTTACTCTAAAGTCCAGACCTTTTTCACCTAGTTCTAGATTACTTCTGACAAGGTATCCTAAACTTTTCTCATGTAATAGGTGAGGGGCAATTCCAAACGCTAGATATTTAATCAAGCCGTTTACATCATGTTGTTAAAGGATAGTTGATAATCCTTTTTCCCTGATGGAGAACCAAAGTCACCGAAATAGCCCAAAGAGTTATCAAACTAAATTTGCGGTGGACAGGACACATCGCTCGCAGAACTGATGGCTGTTGGGGCGGAAAGGTTCTACCTGAAGACGCTGCGTGGGCAGGCCTCTAGCAAGGTGTACCGACGATCTGGTGAAGGTCACAGGTAGCCTCTGGATGGGTTGCAGCACAGATTGTCGTGGAAATTAATAGAGGAGCCTTTTGCCCTGCAGTGGAAGTTTTGAATGATGATGAGAAATGGGACCCATGCTTAATGCTAAGCGCTAAGGATAGGATCCTTATCGTTATGAGTGTGTTTTATAAAGATACTAGTGGTCGCCCGTGGCTCCACCCGAGTGGATGCTTTTTGTTCCAAAAAGTATCGTATGACCTTTCTTTATACCAAATATCATTTAAATTGGTTCACCAGTTTATGCCCGTAAAGGTTATAATATTAGTATTGATAGATATTCAAACAAAAGTTTGGTTCATCCTGAGCTAATCACTACTGGATATCTCATTAAAATTTTACAAGAATACGAAAGTTAAACTAATTGAAGGTTCAACGATGAAGAGTAAAATTAAACGATTGGTAGAAACTTTGATATTTCAACAATATCAAAGTTATTTTTGAACGCTGGAACAATTCGTAGAAAATCGAACTTGGCAGAGATAAAACGAGTCTTTGGTTAGATCTTAAGTTTGCTGTTATTTGGAGTTGACGAAACTTTATCTAATTCCTCCGCAGATTTTACTGCGAAGAGTCGATGAAGTTAACTTGATATTTCCTTTTAGCCATATTATACACAACCATATTATACCCTTTTATACACAATAAATTACTAAAATTATTACAATATAGCGCCCAGTGATAAATGTTAACCATCACTTATAGGAGGATATCAGCTTTAAATCAAGGATATCTTAACAATTACAAATAAAGAAAGAAAATGATGAAAAAATATATGCTCCAGGCGGGATTCCAACCAACCTGCTTCTCCTGATGTTCGAATCCCGAATGGAGCATATATTTTTTCATCATTTTCTTTATTTATTTGTAATTTTATTAATATAGCGCCCAGTGATAAATGTTAACCATCACTTATAGGAGGATATCAGCTTTAAATCAAGGATATCTTAACAATTACAAATAAAGAAAGAAAATGATGAAAAAATATATGCTCCAGGCGGGATTCCAACCAACCTGCTTCTCCTGATGTTCGAATCCCGAATGGAGCATATATTTTTTCATCATTTTCTTTATTTATTTGTAATTGTTACAATAAAGTAGGCGCTTAAACGCATCAAAAACATTAAAATGTGATCAAAAACATTAAATTTAAAATTTATGTATAAGGTTCAGCAGTATCGTCGTTAAAGTCGAATAAACATAATTTTAATATTGAGATAAAAGTACAAAGAAGCATAAAAAAGGCATGTTCCATTTTTAAAAGTCAGAACCACCAAATCTAGCGTTGCAGCGCTGTAATATTTAATCGTCTATCCAATACCCCGCAGTGTGTATCACCAACAGAAATATTTGACATTGAGCTTGACGACTGACAAGACGAGGTCTACCATTGATTTTAACGTTTGAGCACAGCGCTGCGCGTAAGCTTATTCACTAAACTCAA
This sequence comes from Nymphula nitidulata, assembly GCA_947347705.1. Classification (NCBI taxonomy): domain Eukaryota; kingdom Metazoa; phylum Arthropoda; class Insecta; order Lepidoptera; family Crambidae; genus Nymphula; species Nymphula nitidulata. Next base: position 9,059,943 of record OX374637.1, on the reverse strand, counting down.
CGTCAACCTACTGGCTGTGTATGTTCTTTTCTGGTTTAGAGATACGAGTTATTTAGTTTTCCTTGTATTTAAAAGTATCGCAATGACTCCATTCAATATTTGATTGACTTTTTTTGTTCCATCGCACGCCGTGCTCGCCGTCGGAACGCTAGTGTCGTAAACAAATTCTGAAAGGTATCACAGCGTTGCCCACAGACACGACCTCAAGGCTGCTGACTTTAGAAAATCACATAGCTGATCATAGAAACAAGATCTAACCAAACGCAACGCTTTATCGCACTTTTAGGATGTAGTTTTTCGCGACCAAAAGGTTGTAAGCAACATTTGTAAGCGGTTTTCATGACGCTTACTGGTTTCGTTCTAGCAACGCTAGCAGGGAACATAGTAGTAATAGGTGCTGTCTTCTCTATCTTTATCTAAATACAATACCGGGTGGTGCCGTAAATTCGACAATAAATTAAAACATGAGCTATATTAGTTCATAGAAATGGTTTGCCACTTTCAAAAACATCTTATTCGTTTGATAATTTCAGGACATATCTATGAAATAATGCAGCCAATGTTATATTATTTCATACAAATGTTATGAAATGATCAAATAAATAAGAGGTTTGTGAATTAATTAATTTTCAGGTAATTACGAAAACAAAGCAACTTTAGCCATGGTAGATCCCGGGATGAGTCCATTAAAAATTTATAATTCTCGAGCTCCTCCGTGCTTCAGAAGGCAAGTTAAGCCGTTGGTCCCGGTTGCTACTATAACCGCTTAACCCACCAATCCGCAATGGTTCAGCGTGGTGGTGCTATGGCCCAAGCTCCTCATGTGTTTCTTCCATGTAGGAAGGCGTGTGCCCAGCAGTGGGATGTATAATAGGCTGGTGATGATGATGATGATGAAAGTGGCAAACCATTTCTATGAACTAATATAGCCCATGTTTTAATTATTGTAGTATTGGTGGTACCATTCTGTATATAGATGAATGAGAATATATCCTAATATGTCACGACCGTTTTGTCTTGAAATGTACAAAATTCCCATAATTGTAGCATTTGCATTGCAAATATGACATTCATGATAAGAAGGGTAAAAAGTTCAAAGTTGAAAACGTATGTGCTAATTAACATTTATTTACGCAGTTAGCAACTCCTTGGCAAGGCACCTGGTTATAATGAGAGATATTAAGTTGTTTTAAGCGAATGCGTCGTGCAAAACCACAATTGTAGCTCGTAATAATATTAAACGTTTGTTGGTAGGTAAGTACATTGTTTCTTACAGAGAATAAAGTATTATTATGTTTTATTGTGCGTAGTCAGTCACTTAGGTGAAACGCACCCTTATCCAGAAAAGTGTGTGCGAAACTTCGGAACCGAGGGAACAAGTTACCTTGGGGCTTAGTTGGATTTGGTAACTTTAATAACTTTTGTGCCATTATACACTTTGATTGAAACCAATAAAGTTCGTTTGTGCTTAAATGAACAAAACAATTGAGTTTCCGATCTTCGCTGGTATACTCAGCTTCAAATAGATGTAAACGATTTTGGTCCCTATCTCGTTGAAATAAAATGCGGAATGTATAGAAAATTTTGATACTTCTGTGCGGCCGCATGAAATTATGGGCCGAAAAATTTTAAATGGCGGCGTCACTGTTTATCTGTTTGGCTATTTTAATAAGACTCTGACATGGGTTCATTCAAAAAAGGCGTGAAAAGGCACCTTTTTGGAAAGTAAGTTGAAGGTTTGTGTACATAAAAAAACTTTGCTTGTTTTGATTTCCATTACTTATTTATTATTAAAACAGATGAATCACCAGCTTGACGGAGTAAATGTATTTTTTTTATTTTAGCGAAAGTGTCGCTAACATGTCTTTCTCAAGCTAAAGTAGGGGAGATTTTTTTTATACAACTAAATGAGAAACAAGCTGACGGCCCACCTGGTAGTAAGCGATTACCGCTGCCTATAGACACCTGCAATAACAAAGAAAATTCACTTGATATTGCATGATATTGCAGGTGCTTGGTCATCCTGAGGCCTAAGATGAAATGCCGTCCATGCCCAGTAATTACACTGGCTATACCGTCTATCTCAATCCGAAACACAGCGAACTGTTTTACGGGTGAAATAAGAAATGTGGTGGTACCCACCCAGACGACCCTACATAAGGGCCAACCGCCTAGTAAATAGATAGATCCTATAGATTAGAGCAATTTTGGACGCGGGGTAACTCTGGACAAGGGCGTTTACGTCATTTAAGGCATGCTTAATACCAGACTCTAGCAATGGGGTCTTTGCGGTGGCCCCACCACTTAATATCAAGGTAGAAATATATATATTATCAAGTAAACGGCCTGGCCCGGAGTTACCCCGCGTCCGCAATGCCCCACTCTCCCCTACATAAGGAAGCGCATCAAATGAAATGGTTGCGCTGTTAATGACACCTTTATTACGAATGAAATTTATCCTAGGTTACTCTGCTCCCCAACTAAATCCTCAATGACGTCATCACGGACTGCTGATCTGGTAGGGACGGTCTCGGGGTCAGTTTGTTACGCTTGATGTGCATACTCGAATGTGCATGAATAACAGAATAACAGAAATAAAATTTAACCGAATTTATTCATAGAAAATTATCTTAAATATAAGCAATGCTATCCATTAAATTTTGTGAAACGATGATCCACCAAATAAAGTAAAACAAATAAAAAGCATTTTACTTTTGCATTATACTCATTAGCGCGCACGCCATCCAAATTATTCATTCCGTCCATCCATTACGTCTAAATCCCAAACGAAAGACGCGCAATAAAAAAAACAGTTCCCAACAGAGATTTATTTAAGTTAAGTGTATTTCGACTACTATACACGTACATTAAAATTGTATTTGACGCTCTTTCAATTAAAAAAAAGTTTCAATTAAAAAAAGGTGCTGTTTTAAAGCGAAATAATATTTGTAGCTCCCAATTATTATGGATATACCGAAAGAGATACGGTTACTACAAGCCTTGTTAATTCCCTTCTTTTTGAGAACCAAGGCCTCTGTAGATTTCCAAAAAGATGGTTTAGGATTGACTTTCAAGAAATCCTTATGATAATGTACCAAAGTTAAACAAAGTCTTAAACTAACAAATTTCAAAGTCACTTTGACTTTGAAAAAAGTAAGTTGTTCTACACCAAATCTGAAGGGTTAATTCATGCGAAAAGTGGTAGTACTCTGTCGTAATTTAAGTTTGTACATCCAGTCAGTACAAATTGCGTAGCCTTCAACCGCAAAGGTGTTTGTCAAAGCGAACGGTGGTAATTCCTTGGGAAAACTCGTCAGCATTCGGCAGTGTTTAACCTAATCCAAAGATAAATAAAATTGGCGATGTGAAGTTGGCGCACTTCGGTCGATTCGAGATAACGATGAGTAACGTTTTGATAACGTTTGTGGATCATGTTTTACGTCAACCAACAATAAAGGTCCGGTAGCATTAAGTCCTACTTTTGTATACCATTTTTTTGTGCAATAAAGAATAAATAACTGGGTAAAATATTTATAAAGTCACAAATTAGTGGAAAATAGTTAAAATCCATACACATAGATACTACTCTGTCGTAGATATAGTTTTCCTGCAGTGAGTTAGTTGCCAAAGCTCATTGAGAAAACATTTATGTTGGAAGCAGGGGAAACGTCTTTCATGCTGTCCAAAAATGCTGTCTCATGATTTGAATAGGGCAAGCAGCGCATGAGTGCTGAGGTTCTACCAGCGTCTATAGGCTACAGTAACCGAAAAAAAGATTTAACCAAACTATTTTGTTAACTTTAGCAGTAAACAAAATTTGGCGAGGTAGAACCGTAAGTTATGTAGTCACTTTTTCAAGGTACAAGGTATAGTCGAAAGTTCTCTAGACAAAAAATTGGATATGCTACGCTTAACATCTTTGTTTTTGCAATCATTATAAATCAGGTTTCGATTTCTACCAGTGAGGTATCTTTAGTTACGAAAGATCTGAAGCTAAGCAGCTATTTTTACTAGGTGGTAGACCCATATGTAGGGTCGCCTGGGTAGGAGGTACCACCGCCTTTCTTATTTCAGCCGTGAAACAGTTCGCTGTGTTCGGATTGAATAGAAAGGTAGCCAGTGTAATTAATTACTGGGCATGGACGGCATTTCATCTTAGGCCTCAGGATGACAACGCATCTGCAATATCAAGTGCTTTTCCTTGTTATTGCAGGTGTCTATAGGCGGCGGTAACTGCTTACCACCAGGTGGGCCTTCAGCTTGTTTGTGATCTAGTTGTATATAAAGAAAAGCTATGCGATTCTCTAAAGCCAGCAGCCTTGAATTCGTGGTTGTGGCAGCGCTGTCATACCTTTTGACCTTTGTTTGACAACCGTTGGCGACACTAGCGTTTCGACGACGAGCACGTTTTGAGCCGGAACTAGCCAATTGTTTATTTTTATATCTTTATGTAGAAGGCAATCAAATATTGAATAACGTAATTACGAAACATTATAAACACAAGAAAAACTAAATCGAATAATATCGATTGTACTTCATGCCTGTATCTCTATGACAGCGACAAATATACACAGCCAAGAGATCGAATTAGAGATTAGTGAAAACGCACGCAGTGCTGTCACGGTAAAATAACATTACAGTGGCCGCTGAGCTCAAACGTCAAAATCAATGGCGATTCGTCAAAGTCGATGTGGAATATATCTGTCAGTGAATCGCACTGCCGGGCTCGCACCTTCTTCATTCCTTTTCTGTCAAAGTGTAGACAAGATAAAAATCTTCTTTAAGCGTCTTTTGAGGGTAATTAATCTATCAGGATTACTTACGATTAATCTTTTCAAAACAAGATAAAAGAAAGAAAAGAAATGTGTTTGTGTAGAAAGTTTTTTATTACAAATCGGTGTCATATTGAAACTAGCCAGGGTTCTAGACAATGTCAGATTTTTAACACGCAAAGTTTTACAACATCAAACTGTATTTTAATTTTATTGTTTTTAAGTAGGTATCTATTTGTGAAAAACCAAAGATTGCAAAAGGAAAAATGAATAATTGATCGGTATTTTGAATTGTATCTTATTGAGAATTGTGAATAATTTTCTTCGTTTTCTCTAGCGACTTTCCTACATATGAAAATCAGTCGAATAATGATTAAATCTTTGTTACCACTTCATCGATTTGAAATTGCTTAACCATTAATATTCTTGAAAGGTCATAAGGCAGTCCGAGTTTATTTGAGTTGATAGGCAGTTATAACATATACTTGCTGTCCAATCCGTCACTGTGGACGGAAATTGTATTGGTGTAAAAATTCTAAATGTATTTATACGAATATTTGAAAAAAGCCTAGATTTTGAAATCGACATTTACAAAAATGTCAGTAATTGGAAATAAAATTATTTATTTAGCTATCTAGGCTGAAATACGTGTAGGTTTATCTTCTTTGAATAAAATACAAAAGCCCGTAATATTATAAATGTGAAAGTAACTATTTAGGTTTGTCTGTCTGCAACGTTTTTACTTCTAAATTATTCGGTGACTTATTAAGATGAAATTGGGCACGGGGTATAGATGATATTATGGGAAAGGACATAGGGTATCTTTTGGCGTTATAACCGACATACACACGGGCAAATCCACGGGTCATCACGAGTATTATTATAAACCTACAGAACTTTTGACAGACTATGATACGGTCTATTTACATTTTGCTGGTGACATTTTGCTAAAGATGTTACATTTAAAAAATGGTGAAATATTATATAAAGAATGTTGACATAAATTAAAACGTGGGCTATATTAGTTCATAGAAATGTTTTGCAACATTAAAATTACTGTGGAACTGTCGTCACCACCCTGTACACTAAGAAGTTGAATGAATGAAGAAGAATGTGCTCATCTACGGACCAAAACTAAAGCGATAAAAACTCATGTATACAACTGTTAATCATGTTGAGAAAAAACATACAACAGGAACAAGTAGCTCAGGAAAATGTTTACGATTAAGGCTCTGCTCCATAAAAATAATGTCACGGAAACGGAAATTGTCAATGACGTAATATTGTCACCATAAATGGATGCCAGTAAAAGGGTTTAAGCGCTTTCTATGTGGAAAACATTTGATTAATTTGTACAAAAAAGCCAAAAGTGATTCAAAAGATACCGACCAACATGAACATAACAAAAATTAATTATCTTCCATATTTGCGTAAATTAAATTCCTTTCAAATTAAAAAAAAACTTGTAAGTGTGAAATTTTAAGTTTTAATAAATAATAACATAACATATTGTATTGTATAATAAAAAAAATGATTATTTAAAACTAAAAAAATTACACATTTACAATATATCAGAGGCTCACAAACTATGATGGTCGATCTGTTCGCGACGACTTACTCCATAGAATAATTTAGTACAATTTAAAAATTACATTTGCCTTACAGTAGTGTGTCCATTTTTTTTAGAGTTGGATTTCCCTAAAGATTAGTTCATGGGAAGTTTGTAGCCAGAAAATTAAGGGTGGGTGGGTATGAACATCTCTTCGGATGCAGCGGCTCGTATAATTACGGTCAAACTTCACTTTAGGTAAGTTTGTTTAACCTTCAGTTATACTTCGTCGCTGCATCCTCGAGATTTTCTTATTTTCTTAGTTACCAAGTAGATGTTCAGAGCTTTATGGAAATCACCAGTAATACCGTAACTTATCATTTATGATTTTATATTAAAAATATATATGTATATTGCATTCATGATAATTATTATTATTATTATTATTTAAATTCATACACAAGAGAATCGCATCAATCATCATTATTACTGCTATTATTTTAGTCTATGTTTGTATTAGCAAAGGTATTGATATCGTCTGTTAGATCCACTTTTCTGTTGTAATATTTTGCAAACGCAAAAGAGGGATTTCTTTTAACTTACATATGTCTATTTATACGCCTTCACCACTAGCCGCTGATGTTGTCGCTTGCCGAACGCTGTGTGCTGAAAAATCGCTTATGTTAATACTGCTTTCTTATAGCACTTGTTTGATCCAACGGCTAATCGTAGAAGCAATCGCATTATGATGTAGCTTCTATTTTCTCCTGGATTTCGGTTCTCGTGCCAAAAAGTAGCATATGTCTTTTATCAGAATGTAATTAAAAGGAATGGAGATGCATATATCTATCTACATGCCTTTTATCTAAGCCGGTAACTTGCCAGCCCGCCAGCACTGACTATAGAAAATTATTTGTGTTGATTAAGTATCATACATATTATTTCTTATTTAACTAAAATAAATTACACTCAAGTATTAAAAATTAAACCGAAAATGAAAGAACAATGTAAAATAATATTTCAGATATTACACATTGATTCTCATTACGACACAATATTTTTTTCATAAGAACGTGCCCTGTAAACAAAAAACCAATGCCTTGGGCGTCCTGCTGATACATGTCGGCATCTTTTGTTGTTGACATCTGAACTGATTTCATGCGGCTGACACATATCTTGTTATTCCTGAATTTCAATGTACAGACACTGTTATCTTTCTGTGTAACAATGACATATTGAAGTACGTGTGAACAATTCTTTTTCTGATGACGGTCGCTAGTGAAAATACAGCCTGCCCATACGAAGCTTTTCTTAAGAGGATCTATGACTTGTTGTTACACTGAATCTATAATTCATCATCATCATCATCATCATATCAGCCGAGAGACGCCCACTGCTGGGCATAGGCGTTCCCCAAGGATCTCCAAACCGATCGGTCCTGCGCTGCCCTCATCCAACGGCTTCCCGCGACCCTTACCAGATCATCGGTCCACCTTGTGGGGGGCCTACCAACGCTGCGTCTCCCGGTACGCGGCCGCCATTCGAGAACCTTTCCGCCCCAACGGCCGTCAGTCCTCCTCGCAATGTGACCTGCCCACTGCCACTTGAGACTCGCAATTCTTTGGGCTATGTCAGCGACCTTAGTTCTCCTGCGGATCTCATCATTTCTGATTCGATCACGCAGAGAAACACCGAGCATAGCCCTCTCCATTGCTCTTTGGGTGACTTTGAGCCTTTGTATAAGGCCCATTGTAAGCGGCCACGTCTCGGTTCCGGACGTCATCACTGGCAACACACACGAATTAAAGACTTTCGTCTTGAGACACTGCGGTAGTTGTGCCGAGAATATGCTGCGTAGCTTCCCGAACGCTGAGTTGGATCCGTCGATTGACCTCTTTCTGGAAGTTGGACCTACCAAGTTGGTATATTTTTTTTTATGAATCTATAATTATGTAACAGTTTTCATAAAGTAATACGATACCCCTGGTGTTGCAAGCGTCCTTATGCTACGGTAACCGCTTAGCATCAAGTGGGCCGTATGCTTGATTGCCACCTTAGTTGTATAAAAAAAAAATCAAACTTCAATAACTAAAAAGGAAAAAATAATTAAATTTCAGTACCCAGGTTCTTACCTCCTAAAATGTATTTTTTGGAGTTAGTGCTTCACTTTCTATTGTCTCTGGAAACAGCTAAGCACCAACTCTGTCGGTTTTATTTTTGTTAATTTTTTTTTTTTACATTTTTAAGTAATTTCCTAAGGTCAAAGCAAGATGGGTGACCATCAGCACTATCAACTTGTCTGTCTCTCCGTCTTTGGTTGAAATACATAGTGAAATAATTATCTTCTAACTCCTAACCGTTAAGGAGTTGTATCTTCCATCTTCAGCTCATCAATATGAGATTTTCAAGACAATATGGCACTTTCTGGGTAAGCTCACTACATCGTCAACCCTCTTTTAACTTCAGTCGGAGCAAAATATCCCAATCAAGAGTAACACCCATATGCACAGTCGGCTCCTCGAGATTTCCTCCACTCGATTGTGACTCGACTCAGCCTCAAGGATAAAATCGGTATGCAGAATTCAAAAAACTATCCTCGACTTGAGAAAATTCCTCAGTTGAGTCGAGTAATGAACTGTCAAACTCAAGGTACGTCGCGATCTACCTTGAGGTCTCCTGAAAGCTTGTTAACAGTGCTTTTCACGTTATTTCTGAGGTTATTTCAAGATTTATTAGCATAATGACTGATTTCTGTGATTTTATTGACTAACTTTCAAGTGAGTATATGTGCTAGATACACCTTTATTAATTTACCTAGATATTGTGATGCAAATATAATTATGTCAACCGACAGTGGTGTTTAATTTATACTTTATGATAAATTCCCTTAAGCACGCCTTTACCATTTCACTAAAAACTTGCCTCCCGGCCATAATAATTTTCATACTGAACGCGAAAACGAATGAAATCAAATAAATTAAAATAAATCATTGCAGTCGACAGTTGAGTTGAATGACAAATAATGACAGAACTGAAAGAGACCTCACAGAAGCAGAACACAATCTCAGAGGAAGACGACATCCCACAGATGAAAAAAGTGAACCATAAACATATTCTCTACACTTTGCCAATATAATAATAAGAAATTTCATGACGTCATTCCTTCACTCAACCACAACTCGACTTTACTGGAGTTTCCTCACTGGAGGATGAAGCCGTAACTGAACATACCGATTTCAAGGATGTTTTTAAGATTTCCTTGAGGTGACTTCGACTAAGGTCGAGTGGAGGCGGTTTCGAGGAAACGTCTCTGCATATCGGTGTAAGTTTCAATTTAAAATAAACATTTTATATGAAACACATTCACATACACTGAAAAAAAATATTACTAAACCGTTTATGACTTCTCTCATGACATGAACTAAAAAAGGTACGGACTAAGAGTCTGTAGATGAAATCTTCTGTCAAAAAAGTACAATGGACTTCTCAATTTAAGTTTATCAACAGTATTGGGAAGCGTCGCATTTGGCTTAGAATATTTAAACTACATCTGTGTTGCTGTACATTGACCTAATTCACGTCGACTTAGGAGATCTATTCTGCTTTTAGAACTGTTTATAGTTTTTCTCTAAAGCGCTATAAAATTTGGAAAGCTTGGCCACAGAATAATAAACAAAGCAATATTATGTCTTCATACAAGATGGCTGCATTGACGCGCTTGCAAAGGTCGGCGTACCTGGGAGGACAACAGTCGCAAGTACACGTCAGTTACGAGTACGTACCGACAACGACAGTGATACATGCTCCCGCGCATTTATTTACGTGGCTGCAAACATGCCACGAAGGTATTGTTCAGTTTATGGTTATTTAAATTTGCCTATATCGAATCCAGATTTAACAATTTTCAAGCTACCAACTCAGCCAAGAAAAGAACTCTTTTATTTTTAACCGACTTCAAAAAAAGGAGAAGGTTATAAATTCGTCTGTATGTTTTTTTATGTTTGTAACCTTAAAACTTTTGACTGGGTGAACCGATATTGATGATTCTTTTTTTGTTCGATGCGGAATAGTTCCCAATTGATCCCATAAAAATGTTTTAAAAATCCATTGGGTAATTTGGTTTTTAAATAAAAAAACTAAGTCGTCTACGAATGCGAAGTTGCGGATATTTGCTTTCCTATGAATTTTTAGTGAAATGATATGATAGTAGAAAACAATGAGCTCACGGTCACCCATCTAGCTTTGACCTTCAAAGTTATCACTAAAAATTGCGAAAAAAAAATTAAAACAAATATTAAAACCGACTCCAAAAAACTGAAAAGGATAAAATAATTAAATTTTAGCAGGTACTCATCCCCTAGGAACATATTTTTGGAGTTGGTGCTCCTAGGGGATGAGTACCTACTAAAATTTAATTATTTTATCCTTTTCAGATTTTTGGAGTCGATTTTAATTTTTGTTTAAAGGGAATTGTTCAGTATCGGCTATTCGTGAACAAGCTATTTTCAAAAAAATATTTTTACAGTAATTAAATGTCCTTAAATGTCCGTCTCTTTGCCGGAAAGTAAATATCAAAATATATTAATTTTAAAAGTATTTTAGTAGGTAAGAGACACCATTGTATCCTGTGTTGCTATAGCAATAAAAATATTTAATCGCTATTAAGGGATCGATAAGTAATAACCGATTATAAAATTAAAATATATGTCCCTAAGACATATACGATCAAGTAGTCTTTTACAAAGTCATTAATAATTTACCTTGAATTAGACTTAAACTTGCAAAGCATTATGTTTTAGTGAAAATTGTTTAAGTAACAATTATAAAAAAAACGATTATTCCTGTATAGTTTTTATTTCCTATTTTTTTATGACTACACCAATGCCTGTCACGTTGATGTATGACGTTTTCGCTTTTCCTTCGTGTAATATGAATGCTACTTTTGTGTTCCTTTTTCTGTGAAACCGATTTGCTTTTGTAATGGACTCAGATACCGCTCGAAATGAAGACTTGGCTTTACCCCTAATTTATTATGGTATCATAATTACATATTTTTTTAGCAATAATAATTTCATTCTTAATTAAAACAGAAGTAAATTCAGAAACATTTGCAACTTTTTAAAGGAATATTAAACTTGCCCATTTAGACACATTATTAACCTTCCAGCGATTATATTGCTATAATTAATTTCTTATCTATACAAAGAATTAAAAATGCCATGTTTTAATAATATTGGTTAGTGTTCATTTTTAGCCAAAGCGCCCTAGTAAACTAAACAATTCCCTTTATTTTAGTTTTTATTTAGCGTAGATACTTTGAGTCCTAAAGACACCTGTGATGGTAGAATTAGTAGTCTTTAAAAAAAATACAATTTACTATAGCATCAATAGTCAGTGGGCAGCCCTAGTGCGTGTTTTTGTGCCAAGCGGGCGTAGGTAGCTGACACAAGGTCACGGCCACAGATAAAATACTGCTTTGTTTATTATTCTGTGGCTTAGCTACTCAAAATGGCCAAAAAAGTCTTTTATGAAGTTATGTCTCCCCGATGAATCTGACCAAAAAGTTTTAACGCAATGTGAGAATTGTGATATACGGATAAATCACAGAAACTCTTTCTGAATTTCTGTAGCAGCCTACTGACACAATTTATGATCTGCGTTAGACCTTATTTGAATATGTTTTATGTGAGGGTGTAATGTGGTCTACGTGGGTCCTGCTAGTTAAATAAGGTGGATTTGAATTTGCTGTGTAATTGTGTTATTTTCGAGCTTATAAAAAAGTGGACAAAAATAACTGGCGTGATTTAATTGTCACGCAAGTTATTTTTAAACAACTACAATAACAGTTATTTATCAAATAAACTTTTGCTAGTTTAAAAATGTTGCTTTAAAATCATCTTTAGGTACCTACTTTAAAAGTTTCATTTAAATATGCTCATAACTATTTTAAAAGTTTTATTTGAATATGCTATGCAGTGTCTAAACTGCACTAGCTGTCTTCGCATATGGACTTTTCTTACCGCTTCACATCAGGTGGTGTTGAGTCATTTGTCGTGCTTTGTATAAAAAAAAATATGCTAATACTTATTACGACGGTTTTTCGTCGGTTTTTAACAAAATTTTAAAGTAATACTTCAAAATGATTTGGGATCGGGGCAGTACGCGTAGTTGCTACGAATTGCTACGACATCGTCTATACAACTCGTGACCATGCTGGTCGTAGCAACGCTTGCTACGGATGCTACGGCAAGCGCATCTAAATAGTTCAGTCACGTGTACTACTTCTCACGATTTTTTACTTTTATTGCAAAGATAATAAGACTCATATTGCTCTAAATATTATTACCATTGACTTTACTAACAAGAAATAAGAGGAATATCACCTTTCTTACCACAATGGACAGGAGAATATAATATCACTACTATGTTCATTAAAGTACACTTTACTTCACCAGAATATCTCCAAATTATTCCTAATCCTTCTTCTTTTGAAAGAGTACGAGGCGTATGACGACAATCCGTTCGCTGGTATTCAATCGTATACACAGACTTTAGATTGAGCTTCTTAATTATTAATACTAATTTTACATTTATGCTTATTGTAAGAATTTTAATAATGGCATTTTGTGTATTTGACAGTATGTATGTCAAGGGGTGCGATGCCAAACCAAACCTGCAGAGAATCACTAATAGAAATATTCGATATCGATCTTGACGAATGACAAGACGACGACCCGCCATTGATTTTGACGTTTAAACACAGCCCTGTGCATAAGCGTATTTACTAAACTCTACGTCGATCTCCTGGCTGTGTACGACATACACAGCCAAGAGATCGACGGAGATCGAAGTATATTCTATATTTTTGATTTCGTGTTTCTTGTATTAAAAATGTATTGCAATTACTCCATTCAATATTTGATTGACTTTTACATACATGTTTAAAAATAAATAACGTCCGTGCTCGTCGTCAAACAAACGCCAACGCTTGTCAAACAAACGCCAACGCTTGTCAAACAAACGCCAAAAGGTTGCCCACAGTCGCGAACTCAAGGCTGCTTACTTTAGAGAATCGCATAGCTGTATTAGTATGTATATACTTTATAATTGAGTATTGAAAAAACTAGAGAAAGGTACTCATTTCTTAGATTTACGACTCTCTGTGTCGAACTGAGAAGTTATGTAATATAACAGATTGTTACTCTGAACCCCCTCAGGATATAAATTGCGTACATTTTTCTAAAGATACGAGTTATTTATCGTTTTAGCACAAGTCCGTGTTCAACGTGTGTGTGTTGTTGAGTGACAATGTTCGTTTGCAATCGATATTTTATTGCTATGACAATTAATAATAGTTGACGACAGTGATTCCCATTCGATTAAAATAGAAAATAGGAAAATCGTTCGGCAGTCAATCACAGCTGCTATTATATTATTAAATAAATATTAAATTAATATTTTTTTTTAAATTTTACATCATAAATATATTCCAAGTGACATTATTACCTACATTACAAAGCGTCGATGATATTCGTCAGGCGGGCTGTACTCTCGTTATCTTGAATCGATTTCAGAGATATTTTTATGTCATAGCATTGGGAACTTTTTTTCGATCGTTGAAATGTCGAAGGAATAACTTTCACCACAGTAAAAGTTCTTAAGTTTTTGGTACCGATTGCTATCACAATTCCAATCGCACCGACAAAGGAAGAAAGCTCCTTTTTTACTGGCCAGTAAGGATGTATAGATTCTCAATCATTCTTACCTAAAATATCACAATAAATAAATGTACGGTGAATAATTTATCGATTCCATTACTAATTTGACTATTAAAAAACCAATACTTGTAAGTATTATTTATTTATTTATGTTTACCCAAAAACTTCAAAAGGGAATACATAAAACAATTGAGTTCAAAGCCACTGCTTATTATTGTAACGTATTATATTTATTTCCAAATCAAGTATTTATTTACATAAAATTTAAGAAAGTTTCTTGCAAGTTTCTTGCAAGACGACCGCCTGGCCGAGTGGTCTGTACCCCAGGCTACTCGGTCAAGCGGTCCCGGGTTCGAATCCCGGTAGGAACAAATGTTTGTATGATGAGTACGAACATTTGTTTACGAGTCATGGATGTTTATATATTTATTTAGTATATTTCTAATATTTATATACATATTATTATCATTATTTCTCCGTTATCTAGTATCCATAACACAAGCTCTTAATGATGCTTACTTTGGGCTAGATAATAGGTGTGAGTGTATAAATATTATTATTATTATTAAGTGGTATTAATTAGCCCTTCAAATTTATCATGGAAAAAGTTATATTACTAATTGTTCAATATTTATTCGTCAATTTTCTCGACTCGTGAATACTTAATTCCAGTGCTTCTTTGTACAGATTTTTCCTTTGTCTCCGTAATATAAATCATGATCTGTCGCACTGCTTCATGTTTTCCATTCCATTACATTCAATCATATAATTAATAATAAATCACATCATTCTACGCCCTTCAGCCGCGTTTCTCTTTTATATTTAACCTTCAACATTATATATCTCGTACTAACTATACTCTTACTCTTCTTCTAACTATAATATACTAAGAACCTTGCATCATATGTTGAATAGTACTTAAAAACTTTTCGCAGCGTATAATCAAATTAACAATAAACTTTACTTCACTCATAATCTCTATCGTAGATACTATAAAATTTCTTGTTATCATAAAAAGTCTTGTTTCATATTGAAACGATGGAATGTAGTGTGCGTAAATGGATAGCCTACGCTGGCTTACTCTTTCCTTCTTTGATTGATGTATCAAAGAAAAGTCATACGATCCGACGGCTTTCCCATTTACTACCTTAAATGCACGATACGGTTCGCATCTTAAGATTTCGTTCAAATCCTTTCGCATGTGCGCATCAGTCAGGTGATTGCTGACCTGTGAAAGTTGTCGACAAGCATAATTCAGCCCGAAGTGTGTCACTTTTGCGACACGGAAACTCGGGCACGCGTCACGTTGTTTACTTCGCATGAGTTCGTCTAATATTTATGTTCTTAACCCATTTTATAATAAATAATAGAGATATTAAACTTAAGAGTTTAAGCAAGACTCACGCAAGCCACGCCTAAGGGCGTGGCTTGCGTGAGTCAAAAACTTAAGCAGTCTTTTTAATATATAAAAAATCCCCTTCCGTCTCTTCAGGGCATGACTCTTTCGGCACAGGGCTCCCTAAATTTGCTAGGCATGGAGATATGTTGCGATCTGAATTCCAGGAACTACATCGAAACCGTGATCAAAACAGCCTCACGGAAGCTCGGTGTCCTGAACAAGGTGCGTCGATTTTTCACGCCTGACCAATTATGCCTGCTCTATAAAACTCAGGTCCGGTCTTGCGTGGAATATTGCTCGCACTTGTGGGATGGCTCCGCCAAGTACCTTCTCGATGCCCTGGACAGATTGCAGCGTCGTGCTGTCCGTATCATTGGCGATGTAGAGGTCACCAACAACCTTGAGCCTCTGCAATTGCGTCGAGACATTGCGTCGCTTAGCGCCTTCTATCGGCTATATCACGGAGAGTGTTCTGAGGAGTTATTTGACCTTATCCCACCTTCCCCCTTCCTACTCAGGAGCACGCGAGCCGGTCTTCGGAGTCATCAATTCACTGTCTCCACCTCAACATCACGTACAAAGAAATTTAGTAGCTCTTTTCTTTGTCGAACTTCCAGAACTTGGAATTCTTTGCCAGCACATGTGTTCCCTCCTTCGTATAACATGGGTTCCTTCAAAAGAGGCGTGAAAAAGCACCTTTCGGGCCGGCAAGGTGGAGGCGGCTAGAGCAGTGTCTGAACTGCACTAGCTGTCTTCGCATATGGACTCTTCTTACCGCTTCACATCAGGTGGTGTTGAGTCATTTGTCGTGCTTAGTATAAAAAAAAAAAAATATAAGGGGCATTGTGTATCTCTTTGAGTTTACCCTGGACACAACTGTCATTATCCTCTCATCCTCATTCTGCAGGAAAACCCTGGCTTTGGATGTGCTGCATTCAAGGAGATTAATTTTGATTTGATAACAGCCAGGCCTATCTCAGTCGGGGAACTATGGCAAACATTACAACTGAGTGAAAACACCATTGAGACCAAAGAAGAACTAGCTGGGTTGGGCAGCATTGCACATACCTCGAAGACGAAGGTATACAATCGGTGCGTCCATTCCGTCATGATCTATGGTGTTGAATCGTGGACACTCACGGTGTAGTTGGTACACAATCTGAAAGTCTCTCAGCAATTTATGGTAAGAATATGCTCGGAGTTACTCTGAAGGATCGATTGATCTGACAGAGAACTAAGGTCATCGACATAGTTCACTGAATTTGTAAGCTAAAGTGGAAGTAGGCCGGATATGCTATCTGCAGATCTGATGACCGTTGGAGTAAGCGGGTACTTGAGTTGAAACCGCGGCTCGGCAAACGCGGTGTGGGACGTCCGACGTCGTCAGGCTCGCAAAGTGGCTGGAAGTATCTGGATGAGGCTAGCCAAGGATCGAGCTATGGCGTTTATATGAAGAGGCCTATGTCCAGCAGTGGACTCTGGAAGGCTAATGATGACAATGATTATGAGAGGATCTTTATGGAAGTTTATCATCATCACCAGCCCATATCGATGGGTCCTACGGGAATTAGGTGCAAAATCGTACTTTCGCTCCTGTAAAAACAGTCTCCTGACTGTTTTAAGTTTGTAAAAAAGATATCATAGGAACTGCTTTACAGCTTTGGTGAAAATTTGGCACAAGATAATGGCACAGCATAAAGAGACACAGAAGGCCGATGCCTCTGTTCTTGCAGGAAATGCCGACAAAGTCTAGACAATGTCGCGACAGCGAATGGAAACAAGGATTGTCAAAATCAAACAATATTTGGTTTTTTACGTCCCTAATTTTTTTTATTATAGATTAACACTACAGTAAACATTGAGTCAGAGTTGAGTTAGTTATAAATAGTTTTAAGTACACATAAAAATATATCACTATGTAATTACATTCGTAGATTTGATAACATAGACGCCATGAAAATCTGAATCTGCAATCCATTATCCACATCATCGCAGATAAACGCTTTTAAATATTTGGCCACATGTTCACGTGGTCACATAGACGCTATGAAAATATAAACTTTGAGTACCCACATTTATCAGTCAAAATAAACCTCTCCAAACCGTACTCTAGACATGTTGTCAGCACGGGTCGATTGAAAACACAAGAAAATCCACGTACAAAAGTTTGACAATATATAGATTCTTGCTACTTTTTTATTACTTTAAGCCTACAATAATTTGAAATACGTTCAAGAATAAGAGAAACACAAAAATATCAAAATTGAGTGAGCACAGAATACATTAGTGATGTGCTTATTTAACTAACTACTGTGTGGTTAAATGCTTTCTTCATAATTTGATTTTTTTTTCATCTTAAAGGGGCAATTCTTGGCCTTTGTCTCACCTGATGATAAGTGAAGATAAAGCCGATGATGAAAGCGTGCTACACCCTCACACCTCAACCACAAAGAAACTGGCTATTTTATTTCTAACTGCCGGATAACGCAATGCTTTTATTATTATTAAATCGGTGAACATACATACAAAATGAATACATGCAATGAAACGTAGAACCTCCTTTTTTGAAGTCGGTCAAAAAGAATAAACAGCGTATGTAACATAGACATTTATCTTTCCTCTACGGATGCTTGACGCGTGGTTTTTTATCCTGAAGCTATTTTACTAAAAAAATATATTTCAACCTACCACAATGAAACTGTTATGAATATTAATATTTCTTATTATACTACTTTATTTACAAGTAATGTAAATGTAGTTTATTTTTTTAAAGTAAGCATTTTGTCGACTCAGGATGGATTGTTCTTCAATAATACTTGGTTACCTCGTGCCTTTATTGGGAAAACTCAAACAGGACTTAATCAGTGGGGTCTGACTTAAAATGAGGTGCGAGCAGTGTCTGTTACTACCGCATGAGGCCGAAGAAACTTTTTAATACCATACCACAACAAAAGACCCAACCTGTTCCAAACAAGCCCAAGGTCCTATATTGACTTCGTTTAAATCTCTCACCTAAATTTCCATCAAAGTTTTCTTTATAAAATACCCGCCCAAACAACGCTTTCCGCATTGATTAATGATTGAACTTTCAAGCCCTTTAATAATAATAATATTCATGCAGTCACAGCTTTTATCTAGCCCAAAGTAAGCATCATTAAGAGCTTGTGTTATGGATACTAGATAGCAGAGAAAAAATGATAAAAATATGTATGTAAATGTAAAAAATATACTAAATAAACATATAAACATCCATGACCCGTGAACAAATACTCGCACTCGTCATACAAACATTTGCTCCTATCGGGATTTGAACCCTAGACGCCTGACCTAGTATCCTGTATATACCAAGAGGCACAGACCACTAGGCCAGCCGGTCATCCTAGTCAATAAAGTATTAAGTTAAAATAAAATTTAAGAAATTGTTTTTTGTTACTGATAACAATAAACAATTTCTTAAATTTTATTTTAACGTTATTATAAATATTTCAAAGATATTTAAAAATATCTAGACTAGGGAAAAGACATGCCCTGGTTCATCCGGGTGACTGCTCTTACCACTGAGCAACCGAATGAATTTCTACTAGTCTTTCGGTTTTTACCGGCGGAGCCGCGGGCGGGCGGTCTCATTCAGGGTTACTATTTAAGCGCGACTAAATTTTCACAATGTGTCTTTTCACTTTGTGTGTTTTCTCAACTCTACACATGAAAATGATCAACTTTGACTATATGACCAACTGCGAAATGACAAAAAAAATCTGCTATTCGTCCTTTTTCTTATTCTTGGGAAAACATACACCTTGCAATAATTTTGCTCATGCTTAAAAATTAACTCATTAGATGTGAAAATCAATTTTCATCGAGTAACGAAATTTGAAATAATTCTTTGCGTTGAGTGACATACCTACATAAACAGGTTTGTTGTACAAGAAAACAGCGCTATACAAAATGAAGATGTGTTAAAATGTTACATGACATGGAAACCCCTGTCTAACCAACGCGCGACCTACTTAATACGTGTAAGTTAGACGTTCCCTGCGTTTTAAGTGCGCAAGTTGAACGCTTGGATAATTTTTGCAGCGCCTTTTTTAGTATATCCAGGACCTAATAAGTATTAACTGCTGTAACCAGTTAACCTACTTTCCTCTTACAGCCACTAGCAAAAAGTTTCTATTTTGTATGATCTCAATACCTCATTGAATATGCGCTAGCGAAATCTACACAAAAACCCACAAAAAACACACCTTCGCCGCAATCCCAGCGAAAAATGGATCAAGTAAAAATGTTATTTGACAAAACTGTCACATCCAATTTATAGTAGTTTGGCACAGGAAAATACCGCAATTTTGTACAGGAGTGCAACACAATAACCCTGTTACTGGGATACATTTTTCTTACTTTTTTCGGGACTTAGGGCCGTAATGACCCTCCTTTGATCAAGGTTAACGATTGCTCGGAATAAGTTTCGTCTGCCGAAGCTATTAGAAGCTCCCACAGGACATGGGGGTTGATAGAAAATAATTGCTTCGGGGGAAGTGGAAAAATTGTGGGTACGTTTTGGTAAGCACCTTATATGATAGAATTACTATATGACGTTTTTGTTTTCGTCACAATGTTTTCACTTTTTATCAAATGCCAATTTTTCTCAAACTCTCTAGTAGTTTGTGCTAAGCAATGACCGGAAGAAAATAAGTCCGCTATTACTTTGTTATGTGATAGAGTATACATTTATACATATTTTAGGTAAAGTATAAAACTGTCTTTAGATAAAGGAATTTTTAAAGTTAGTAGCCAATTTTCGTGGCTGTGGGCAGCGCTGTGAAACATGAATGAAATATGAAAAAGTTGTTTATTTTTACATTTTTGTGTAAAAATCAATCAAATATTGAACGGAGTTATTGCAATACATTATAAATAAAATAAATAAATAGATAATGATTCTAATTTATGTCGTATCTCTAAACCAGCGAACACAGCTAGGTTGACGTTGACGTAGAGTTTAGTAAATACGCAGCGCAGCGCTGTGCACAAACGTCAAAATCAATGGCGGATCGTCGTCTTGTCAATCGTCAAGCTCGATGTCGAATATTTCTGTTAGAAAATCATACTGCAGTACAAGTAAAAAAGTATTCCAAGCATATATTTAGATATAAGAACTCTTGGAATATTATAATTTGAAAATGCACTAAAAACTGTGAAAAACTTTACTTTCATTTTTTATTCACAAAACAAAAATTAAAAATAAATAATGATACTCTACTTTTCGATACGATTTTTTTCTTGAATTTATTTTAACATTATAAAATATTTAAGGGATATTTAAAAAAAATAAACAATATACAAACATTAAAAGAGATTCTTGTGCTGAGGCGGACTGCTCAGCTCAGTCACCATGATTATGAAAGTTACCTCACGATAAGACATTAAAAGCTTTAAATTATCACGCATTCCTTGCGTGCGTAATATAATATAAAATCAATTATGACTAGACAGCATGACAGAGATATCTTAAAGAAACCAATAGATGGTAAATGCCGGCTATGTATGAGCAAAGATGAGACCGTACAACATAGTGTCTCGGGTTGCGAAAAGCTGGCCGGCACTTATTACATAAAAAGACACAACAATATAGTGCAATACATTTTGTGGTCTCTTTTGAAAAATAATAATTTTGAAGCCTCTAACCTCTGGTGGCAATCACATTTGACCCAACCACTCGTCAAGGAGAAAGAGAGTGCGAAGCTTATGTGGGAGATGCCGGTTCTAACTGATAATACAATAGTACACAATAGACCAGACATAATATACATTAACAAAGCTGAAAATAAAACATACCTCATAGATATTACTGTACCGTCTGATTATAATATAGGAGCGAAAGAAATTGAAAAACATAGCAAATATTATGCATTAAAAACAGAAATCACCCGATTATGGAAAACATCCACTGAAGTCATACCCATTGTAGTAGGTTCAACAGGCGTCATAGCAAAAAGTCTTTCAAGATATTGCAATAAATTAAACTCACACATCAATATTAACATCATACAAAAACAAGCAGCCATTCACTCTGTCACTATAGTCAGTAAAGTTTTAGGAGATACAGTTTTTGTCACAGGTGCATCTGAGCCACCCTTTCCCTGAAGGTCTCAGGGCGGGGACTCAGGAATACCGAGCAATTAGCTCGAGAAAAGAAAACCTTTGAACAAAATAATAATATAATATAATAAGGACTTTAGTTGAAAACTAAAATTTAGCATTCAGCAGCTTCCCTGTAGTATTAAAAGATAAATGTTTCCTTAAAATAATTGTAAAAAAACTTCCAAAACTTGGAATTCTTTGCCAGCACATGTGTTCCCTCCTTCCTATAACATGGGTTCCTTCAAAAGAGGCGTGAAAAGGCACCTTATGGGCCGGCAAGTTGAAGGCAGCTAGAACAGTGTTGTGTGTAGCTGCACTCGCTGTCTCCGCATATGGACTCTTCTTACTGCTTCACATCAGGTGGTGTTGAGTAATTTGCTGAGCTTTGCATAAAAAAAAAATCATTCCTCTGAATTTTGAGTCATGCCTGTTTTGAGAATTTTATTTAATCAAGTGAAGTACATTTTATCGTGTAACCAATTAGCACATTGTTGAGACAACATCCTAAGGTATACCCTATATTTTTTGTAAAACCATTATTAGGTATATATTAAATACCCAATGCATTCTATTAAAAACAGCTTTCTCCGCTTCTCCTCCGGTGACTCCACTGAAATAAAAAGTTTTTATAATCCTCTAGGGACCTTAGCCGGCGTCCCTAGTACAACCTACAAAAGTTTTATTACAATCTGATCAATGGTTTCAAAGCGCATAGAGGATAAGCATGCAAACATGGATTTCTATATACAGTATGCTCCAAAAGACCAAAATAAGATTTAAGAGGGTGGTTGTGATGCTTGTCAAGAGTTACGTCTGTAAGTTTGACATTTTTCAGACCACTGTTATTTTCCTTCGATAATAATAAAATCATTGTTCTGCTCGTGACAACCCTAAAAATGCGTATTATTGCGTATTGTACGACACATTACAGTTATACCACACACGCACACTTACAACCCGCTCCCATACTACGATGTCGACCCCTCGCAATCGAGAATTCCAAATTTTTGTTTAGGAATTCTGTAATAACTATTTTTTTTATACAAGTAGATGACAAACAAGGTGACGGCCCACCTGATGGTAAGCGGTTACCGCCGCCGATAGACACCTGCAATAACAAGGAAAAATCACTTGATATTGCAGGTGCGTTGTTATCCTGAGGCCTAAGATGAAATGCCGTCTATGCCCAGTAATTACACTGGCTACCTTTCCCTTCAATCCGAAACACGGCGAACTGTGTAGCACACTGTTATAGATAAGTATATAGCTTTCTCACAGAAATAAAAACTCAAATGATGCGACGAACGATAATAGTATTCAATTCAAACGGCACTTTAATTTTCAATCCCGCCTGAATTAAGGATTGCCCAAATCGACATTAGACAATACTTTTTAATAAAATGTTTCGTTGACCATAACATTATTTATCTAAGGAGCGGTTTAGTTTTGGTCGTCAATATGATTGTACATAAAATAACATGAAGTCTCTTCAAATGTCAGATTTATCATAATGAAGAGTTGGTTACGATAAAAATATACACCTACGTATTATATGCCTTTGCAGCCATTTCTATGCAAATTCACAAGTCAATCGATGGCTTCGTTAAGGCGAACGTGCCGATAAAGCAGCGACAAACAGATTTCTCAGAACATTCTTATTTATGAGATTTTCTGGATAATAAGATTAAAGCGGTTGGTTGATCGGCGTATACTTGTACACTGAAACAGTTTAAAGGACATTGTCTTACTTATTTATCAAAACGCAATAGATTACAGGCTGTCACTATTTTAGAAAATATATTTGTTGCGGCAACGTCATAGCACTACAACGGCTACATACATACATAGTACATACGGCATACATAGTACTGAGAAAGAGTTGATCAGCGAAAAGTTACAATGTAAACACGGAGCCGAGAAACGGAAATAGAAAACATCTCACTACGTAATGCGAATGCCTGAATCACGCTGACAAAGCATCCGAGTACATCAGAATAAATACATTATATTTCAGTAATGTACAGCAGCTAATAATTTGGTATTTAGAGGTGGGTCTATCCCAAAGAACCCATACCTAGTGCCTGGCTTTGAGCATGCTTATCATGACGGACGGGCTTGTCCGGAGTTGCCCCGCGTCAGAAATTACCCTACTCTCCCCTAAGATTTAATATAAGGCCGTTAGTGTCATTTTAAAAAGAACTTTTTACATGATGTGTTAAATTTGAGCGTTTTTTATATGATAAGGGTGGCACTCAAGCTTATGGCCCGCCGTTAGTAAGCGGTTACCATATCCAACAGACACTCTTGCACTTTGGGCACTACACATTGCGTACTATCAAAATTAACAGAAAACCGTTTATTTACAAGCTAGCTTATTTTTCGCTATATTAGTTTTTTGCTTTAAGTTATGGCATTTAGATTAAATTACGAAAAAATGAAAATTAAGGTATAGTTAAGTTTTAGAGTCACTTCATGCTCCCTCGAGCATATTAGGCTGTCCGCCCACGTCCGATAATCGGTGACCGATTTATTATAGGAGAAAAATAGAACGTACTGATAGCAATAGTGCAACGCACACGTCCTACAAAAAGTCGGTCATAAATCGCTCATAAGAATCGGGAGGAAAAATCGGCCCGATTATCTGTCCTACAAAACGTCTGACGTGGGCGGACAGCCTTATTGTGACTATTAAGAACCATTGTGTCTGAAATGTACATTTTGACAGGCTAAGTAATCAAAACTTATAATTACAAACTTCTTCGTGCTTCGGAAGGGACGTTATTCAATCAGTCTTTCCCCATAAAAAATACTCGATACTTATCTGGTAGACCTACGTTTAAGAAATATTATATCAGTAGATTAAAATAGTTACTGATTCCTTTTTTGAGGTTTATTCTTGTCACCTTTTACCGTTAACTATTACTAGGTGGTAGACCCATATGTAGGGTCGCCTGGATAGGTACCACTCCTTTCTTATTTCAGCCGTGAAACAGTTCGCTGTGTTTCGGATTGAAGGGAAAGGTAGCCAGTGTAATTAATGGGCATGGACGGCATTTCATCTTAGGCCTCAGGATGGCAACGCACCTGCAATATCAAGTGCTTTTCCTTGTTATTGCAGGTGTCCATAGGCGGCGGTAACCGCTTACCACCAGGTGGGCCGTCAGCTTGTTTGTCATCTAGTTGTGTAAAAATAAAAAAATAAAAAAAATACGTTGCTTTGGCGTTAATATCGATACACGATTTCAAACCATTACGACATCCAGTAAAGTATCTGTCCATTTGGTATCCTATAATTAAAGCGAGAATAACACAACAAAGGGTAGGTTTCTAATAATATGTCACATGTAAACAAAACATTATAACACGTGTTAGAGAAATATTTACACAACACGTCCTACTTTTATCTACTAATGGACTTTCTTTGTAATTATGGGTCAATGCCGTCAGGAAAAAGCGATTGAACGCTTCTGACATCTTAGAATTCTTTTCCTTGGCCAACGAAGCCAAAGAAGTGCCAAAATAAGTTCCAGGAATTCTGCTACCCAGAAATGCATGTACGGTTTTTTTTAACTCTAACAAAACTAATAACAATTTAGGAAAACTTATGAAATTAGATATTTAGTTTCTTAATTTGTATGCCAACATTACTTTCAAATAATATTTTGTAAATTCTGGAAGGAAAAGCTTTCATCAAAAGTCTTAATGTGCAGCCAGCAATCATAGAAATAATGGCATAAATAAGTTTTTAAGGCATAAGTTTTTTTATACTCGCTAGTATCTATACACGGATTTTTCGGACAATAATACGAAAAATAAAGCAGTATTGCCACTTTAGAGCCTTTATTTATGAAAAAATGCAAATTTTGGGCACAAATTTATCCTCAAAACGATAATTAGCTCATCAGCTTTGTAAAAAGTTCATGGCCCAGGCTTTTTTTACAATAAATGTTTTTTGGTCGGAACTTCAAAAAGAAGTTACGATCCCGATATCTTGATAACTGCTCATTTTCGGCCCTCATTTTTAAGAGGGTTCATTCGCCCTGTCCCTGTCAGCCTGTAGATAAATATAGAAGCAGACTAATTTATCATGACAGGGAAGTTTTGCTGATTTATCGCAGGTACAAGAAACATGTACTGGTTAAGAAACGTGTACATAGCAAATATAGAAAAATTTAAATAAAATAAATAAGAAAGAAATATTGTAATTAAATACAAGAGAATAAATGTAAAATGTAAATGATTATGACTAGTAACTGATTACAAAACCTACTAACATAGTAAAATGGTAACAAATTAATAATGTAATAAAGAAAGAGACCTATGTAATACTAACAAAAAATGTATTCAATACTAAGAAATAAAAAAGAGTAATGAAAACTTATTACCCCATATATAATAAGATTAGATAGATAGATTATAGACAGACGGGAGTCCCACCCGTATATGCATGAAAATGGATAAATAAGAGAAAGATATTGTATGAAGCATGAAAGTACGAGCGATAGCGAGAACTGGTATGAAAGCGAACATAGGCTCTGATACATGTTAGAGGTAGACAGATGAAAAAAAAAACATGTACTGGTTACGCAATTACGCATACGCATACAGAAAATCGCTTTATGACTTCAAATTGTACGAAAACATTATTAATGTTTTTGTCGAAAAGGAATCATAAGCCAAAAGAAAATTCAATCTTTCTCCAGCAATACAATATAAAAGATAAACTGAAAAGAATAAAATAAACAACAAACAAGCAAATTTGTATTATAACTACTTAGTTGCTGTGGCTTTTCAAAGTATTTTCTATAAATAATACTACAAATTTCGTGGAAATAATGGAATTCTATAATTTTTTTATTAAATTAAGTTATAGCAAAACTTTTTGAATATCATCGCTTATTTTTACTTCTACACACACCTAATAATTGTTGTCAAAAGGTTTCAAGTGTAATAAAACGAACAAATATAAGTTTATATTTAACTTTAGCTGAATTTGTTTGGATTGAACGTGTGGGCTGTAAGTCAATAACTTTCATATTTCAATCGAACCGTCTCTGTGGTCTAGTGGCTGTGACCATCGCCCTGAGATCAAGAGGCCCAGGTTTTCCCGTGGGGGAAGAAATTTTCTGCTCGATTTGGTTGGTGGTGCAGCTTTTCTTAGTCTGCCTGGTTAGCTACCACCATCTTACCTTAGTCTGACGCCATAACAATACCTTTCAGAAGTTTCGAAACCAGTTTCAATAAAAGAATAATAATTCTTTTTCCAAAATCAGTTACCACAAAAGAAAATCAATCCTGTTCTTTTAAATAGTTTCGAAGTGAGAAATAGTAATAAATCTTTCCTTCGCAATTTAATAAGACTTAAACAATTTAATAATGTTAAAAGTATTGTTGTGTTCCAGCAGTTGATTGTGGTAAGATAGCCAGTTCCTCTGTGGTTGAGAAATTCGGGTGTAGCTCGCTTCCATCGTCGGCCTTATCATCACTTACCATCAGGTGAGATGAACGTCAAGGATACCTCGTTAAGAATAAAAAAAAATATGGTGAGGGTGTCTCGGAGCATTTCGCTTGCGTAGGTACGTAAGTTTTTTTTGTCCTAGTATAAAAAATTGAGAACGAGGAGCTCGGTGGCGTATTGGTTTGAGGGATTCGATACGAAAAACAAAGCAACTTTCGCTATCGTCTATCCTGAGATGGATCAGTCAGAGTTTGTTATCTCGTGCTCCTCCGTGCTTCGGAAGGCACGTTAAGCCGTTGGTCCCGGTTGTTCCTGCTGGCTCAGCGTGGTGGTGTTATGGCTCAAACTCCTCTTGTGTTTCTCCCATGTGAGAAGGCCTGTGCCCAGCAGTGGAACGTATATAGGCTGGTAATGATGATGATGAAGAAATATATTTGACACTTCGGGGACGAAAGAAATAGTGAAATACGAAACACGAAACTAGTTTTAGGATTTTGTTTTAATTTTGAACCTTTCATATGGACTAATAAGGAACATCGCATTCACGTGGCAAACAAAAGAATATGGTTGCCATATAAATACTTAATTAGTGTTACGAAATGTGCTTGATTTTAGTCCGAAACTTAGGAAAACATATCGAGCCATTACCGCCGACTTAGTGTAACCGACAAAAACCAAATTTTTCAGGAGAAGGTTTTTTTTAAATATCTTTACAAATAATTGCGCGATTAAATTAAAATTTAATACATAATTATTATGAATTATGAATTTATGAATTATGAATTTTGGAGCTTTAGGTGTAACAATTGAAAATTTGGAAAAAACAATAGGTTTTGAGGCTTTTTTGGCGTTTACAATATTTTTGCTGTCTCAAAAACGAACGACCTTTTTGATTCCGGGCGTTTAAGATAACACTTGCGATAGAAAAATTACCTTGTAAGTTTTAACGCAAGCGACAAGAAGCCATTTTGAATATGATTTTTTTTTATAAATAAATGAGTACTTAATAAATAGATATAAAAAACAACGTAAAAGGTATAGTGAAATATATTATGATATATTGCTCAGTATTTTAACATTTTAGAGAACACAGATCAATGAATGAAACTTGAAATAGAAATATCAAACAAAAAGAATAATCAAGGAAATTAAAGATTTAGTATTATCTGCATTCGTTTCAGCTAACATTACCTACATACTAATTAATTTATCATTTAAAAGAATAGGTACTGAAATCAAATATTCAAATTAAAGTTAGAATTGAGCGTTTAATTCTCTTTATCACTATCATCTGCATCAGTTTCAGGTAACACGTCAGGAACTGCTTCATCATGCTTCATATTTATATACTCTTCATGGTACCTTCATGGAGTGATATTTTTATTACACACAAATCCAGAAGGTCTTTTACTTGGCAGCTGAATTTCTTAGGTCCGAATGGTATAACTGGTATGCTGGTCCATTAATTATAGTTGCCGTATTGCCTCGTGATCTAATAAGGTCTATATTTAACTCTTGTTTATTGTCATCTTGGAAAAAACCGTATTCTAGAGTGATTACCTACTGGATTGTTCTTTTTAGGATGTAGGTACCATTATTTTGAAGGCTATTTGCCCCGATAGTTTTTATTTGCGGAAAGACCTCTTAAAGGCTATTTTAAATTTCGCTGGCAATAAGCTTGCGAGAATGACTTCCAGTCCATGAAATCAGTATGATTAAAAACATGTACAAAATAACTAATAATTGAGCCACTCAAAAGGAGCCCACACTGTCTTATTACATTACTGTGAGTGAATGGAGTCAACAGGCATCATAGTGTGCCCAGATAAGAGATAATTAGGTTACTTTTATTGTAATAACCGTAGTTGATGTCTTAAAAAAATTTAATGACATTGATATCATTGCTCTGTTTCTGTTTTGCCCAGCACAGATAGCTGTGCTGGGCAAAACAGAAACAGAGCTATCTGCATACGATTTATGACAGTATTACAATACCCAGCCCTGGTACCGCTTTCGTAAATAGTTTCATTTTAAAAGGAGTATTTTCGTGAGTAGAATAGGGTTACGCTTCTACCATGTAGAGTATTGAGGACCTTTTGGAAGACAGGGCTTACACAAAGACAGGTAGAATTAGAAGCTTTGCTAATTTTTTGATCTTTTAAAAACAGATTTTTGCATTTTGTTTGCAAACTGTTGTTTTGGAACAAATTCCAAAACAGTTTTATTTTCTGGCGGTAAATTTTTGTACTTCTCACAAAAGATACACTTACTTTTTTTTAGCAAATGGAACCCTATTTTAAAATCGGTTTAAAAAATACTACGTCAAACTCTTATGATAATATTGATGAATCTAGGTTCCATTAATTTAAGTGGTTCCTTCTTCTTCCTCTTTTCTTTCAAATTGTACAAGTTTGTTATGTTCTGTAATTCTTGAGGTAAGTATAATTTGGTGCTTTTGTTGCGACAATAGTGATATGGCAAAAACTTATTTTTATCACGCGATTACCAAGTAATTATAATTTAACACTAAATCCAGTGCAGAGAGATAGTATTGCATCACAATTTTCACTGGAATAAACTCGTCACCAAACGTTTTTTGCCACTTTGTTTATAGTAAACGACAAAATTTTGATGTACTGTCTGGATGGATTTGGATGGCTTACGCTGCAATTCTTAGATAATTACGTAACTTACGATATACATTGATTATGTCGGTTACTTCAAAATATAGAAAACCGTTGTGCTAACGATAAATTTAGCTTTTGCTATAACTTTCGATTTTGTTGGTTTTTGGCGGGAAATGTCGAAGTACCGAGTCCGTTATAGTTTAAAATGTCGTTTGCGATGAAAAACCTTGTTTGGGTAAAAATGTCGCTTACGATAAGTCGGCGGTAATGGCTCGATATCATGGTAGGCATTCTGGATTTTTTTTACGAGTACAACTAGATAACAAACAAGCTGACGTCCACCAAGCGGTTACCGTCGCCTATAGACATCTGCAATACCAAGGAAAAATCACTTGATGCAATATCAAGTGATTTGCATTGTCATCCTGGGGCCTTAGATGAAATGCCGTCCATGCCCAGTAATTACACCCCCCCGGTTGTTCCTGGAAATAAGACCCAAATGGTCAGAAGTTTGTATATATAATAATAATATTTTATTTACATTCTGTGTACAATACCTAAGTTATTACTATTACAAGCTATTAGGAATCAACTGATTAACATCGTGAAACATATTTTTTTACATATTTACGGCCAAAAATAATAAAAAAATTCTTAAATTTCAGTCGTCAGAGTCAAAAATTTGTAAGCAATTCGGAGCAGTTGGTTTTCTGAACAAAATAGCTTCATTGAAAAAATGTCGACTGCGTAAAACGGCATGAGAAAAAAATGCCCTCAATTTGAAATGGGACTGCATTTTAAAATATCCTTTTTACAAAATGACAGCGAATCGTTGCAAAACCAAGGAGAAAATTTAGGCGTTGCAAAAATCAAGAAGCAGTGTAATAGTTATAACATTCTCATTATAAATGGTTCTGATTATTGAGTCTGACGCTGGTCTTCATCTATTTTTAGTATATTATTATGAAAAACATAATAACCGAATTGAGAACCTCCTCGTTATTGAAGTTGGTTAAAATGATGTAACGCAAGTTTTAAAATATTATCTAAGTATATACCTACCAATAGTCAGCACACCATAAGGTATAAAGGTAGACTGACTATATTATATTGATGTTGTTAATAACTTACCATTAAAACACTTAATGATGAATAATTAAATAAGAGATAGTTGTAATGTATTTTACAGTTAATTGCCTATGTACCTAAACATAAAATGTGTAAATTTTTTTGTTCCAATTTAGGCTTTAAGAAGCAAATAAGTAAGGCTTTGCTAAAGTTTCACATCCCTCGTTACTACATTTAACTAAATTGTATGACATTACCACAAATTTCAGTCTGCTAGTCATAATTAAAATGTTCAAGTTGGCCTTAATGTAGCCTTGCCTTTTAAGTATATTACTCCGTCTCTCTTTACATTGACGTGTGGAATTTGTATTAAAAACGATAGGGTAAAGTAAGTAAACTACTCTTTAATTTATTAGTCTCAAATTGTACCTTGCCTCGTAAGGCGGCCACTTAAATTAATTTGGTTTCTGTATATTTTACATTCAGAGCTTTTAATTGTGACAAAAATGAAAATGTTTTGCTGGGCAGACGGAGTCGAAGGAGTCAATACACTAGGATCCGAAGTTGGGACATTCGTTGGACCTCCAAAGTTGCGAAAATAACACATGTAACAGACCGGCTGGGTTGGTATGGGCAAGTAATGACCTCATGGACCATCTCAAATGATATAAACACGATAGGTATGATGCCAGAAATGACACATAATTATTAAAGTGAGGATAGAGTATCGGGAGGGCTGACCTTAAATAGGGAACGGACCAGGCGATTGATTGTAGTACTGGGTGAACACATTCATTTTGCTTTTTGCCTCATCACTTAACTAAACAGTCGCCGAACGTTTATGCATCGAGCGATGACGTAAAGTACAATTTACACAATCGCCTAGTAATCATTATGACGCTCGGACTCGAACTCGGTTATAGAGCCGTATCGTCGGTGCATGATAATGACTCTCAAATGAGGTTTCCTTGTTCGTAGTTAATGTGTTATGAAGGAACTGTGCAGAGTTTTTATTGGTTGAGCCTTACAATCGTCACCTTGTCCACGAAGATGCATATGCCTTTTCTTTGCACAAAAAAGGTGCCATAGCCTGAAGTTCGTTCGGAAGGTACAACTTTTGCTCTAACGTCGTTTGATATGCCACGTGAAAATTGCCTTGGATTCAGAACACACGCTTAAACAAGTATGTGAAAGGAAAACTGTATGCTAGCCTTAAAAAATAATGTAAGAAAATAATCGACTCCATAAACGACAAATGTAGTAAAAGCCAGTTTTGGTCAGAATAACCTTTTATCGCCATTATAATATACTAAGTAATTTGAGCTCTATTGATCTGTCTTTTCAAAGTGTTCAAATTCGAAAAAAAAAATTTTACGACGTAATCCGATTTCAAAGCTCAATTAGTTTGTTATGATGACCAATTAAGACATTGCATGGCATATGCTACAAAATGCGATATAGGGTAAGAAAAGAATACTTTTCATTAGTAGTTATGGAAGAGAGAAGTCACCTGGCACAGGCATTATTGCTTAAAAGGTGACATCGGTCGCTATTCGTAAAATGTAAAAGAACATGTGACAGAAAAGAAATAAATTATTATTATTATTATGTGTTAACGCAAAGTCCGCGTCACCACTCATGACGTGCTCTTTGGTCTACGTCCGGTCCGAATAGCCGCCCCCGACGTGAGCGAATCACGTGGCAAGTCGCGAGACATACATATTCATGCTCGTGTCTCGCCTCGCCACTCGCGCGAGTGTGTAAAGGTGGTTTTCCACCAGAGGGGCGAGGCGAGGCTAGGCGAGACGAGAATTGAAATCGCATTGACCCTTTTCCACTAAAAATTGCCCGCCGCTGATTTACCACCAGATTGGCGAGAAAAGAATTGAAATCGCACAACAATAAACCTATCGCGATAAGCGTGTTTCTGTTGCAGAGTTAATTTATACTCTATACCGGAAGCAATACGGTTCATTTTTACACAAACAAATATTTCAATTCACTCCTCGCACATCCTTCTCAATTTTGACTATTTCCACCAAAGATGCGCGAGGCGAGGATTGAAAATTTGACATACAAATTTCAATTATCGTCTGGCGGCGTCTCGTCTCGCCCCTCTGGTGGAAAATCGCCTAGGGTTCGAAATCATATCAAATTTCACATTAAAATTTATACTCTATAGCGGAAGCAATATAGTTCATTTTTACACATACAAATATTTCAATTCACGCCTCGCACATCCTCGTCAATCCTGACTATTTCCACCAAAGATGCGCGAGACAAGGATTGAAAATTTGCCATACAAATTTTAAATCTCGTCTGGCCTCGTCTTGTCCCTCTGGTGGAAAACCACCTTAACTGTGGCATATTGCTGGTTAGCAAACATTCTGCAAAATTGATAATCAGTAGTAATTATTAAAATGTTGACTTGCCAGCGAAGCGGTCTGTGATCCTTTCACATAAACTAGATACCTAGGATAATATCCAAAATTCAAATTTAAAACTATTAATTAGCCATTACAGGTTACAAAGCTACACGCTCAAGGAAAATCTAGATATCGCCATTATTGATACACATCTGAATTTATTTAAAAAGCACACTAATGCGATGTACTTATTAGTTTATATTATGTCCACTTCGCTTTTTTAAGCTAACAATACTATTTGGCATTACAAATCGCATTGGATCCAACTTTTATATTGATACGGTAATTACCTTAACACACACACTAACTTTTTTTCGAAAAATAGAATAACCGCATTTTTTGATAATATCAAATGACATGACAATGGCCCAAATATAATGACAGCATTGCAAATAAATATAAAAGTCTGATAATTATAAATGCAACGGATGAACGTAACTTTTTAACCGACTACAAAAAGGAGGACACTATAAGGTCCGCTGTATATTTTTTTATGTTTGTTACGTCAGAATTCCGTCATTTATAAACCGATTTGGAAAACTGGGGGCCCTAGACATAGATAACTCAAGTCAAACTGCAACGAATGAGTTCAATGTTAAAATATCGTAAAAACCATAAATCCGCTTAAATAGTGTAACTAACAGTAACAACGGTGTCTAGTTAAAATAATTATAATTGTAGGTCCCTGGTGGAGACTGAGATTTATGTGTTTGTTTTCGACGCCCACTGAGCTGGCAATGCGTTATCCTGTTCACACGACCTTAATGTTAATAGTAGCAGAACTTTGCGACTGAAAAAATATCTATTTATTGGCCTCGACTCTTAAAGAGTCGACGCCAATAAATAGTTATATAGCCACCAAACTAAATTTCAATTTGGTTACCTCGATGTCGTTCTTTGAGAAATGTACAAAATTTCATTCTTAATTTAGATTGATGCCGTTTTTTGTATGATGAATAAGATGAGTTCAAATTTTATAGTTTTTTTTTAAATAGAGCATCGTAAACTCAGATCATGCAAATGCCTCCACACCATGAGCGGTAAGTTATTATTAGGATGTAATCGGCCGGAATCCATGACAATAAGAAGTGGTAGATTTGACGTGTTCCCTTATGATGTGTTATTTAATGTTAGATATTAAAATATTAACAATATAAAACCGACACTAACCACTAGGAAAATACGTCTTTTTAAATTACAATATCTATATTGTGAGTTACAAAGCGTACCTAGATAATTTTACTATATTTACTATATATGTTTCTCTTACATGACAAGGGTGATTTTTTCTTCATCATCATCATTTCAGCCGAGAGACGCCCACTGCTGGGCATAGGCCAAGGATCTCCAAACCGATCGCTTACGCGCTGTCCGCATACATTGGCTTTCCGCGATTCTCATCACATCGTCGGCCCACCTTGTGGGAGGCCTACCAACGCTGCGTCTCCCGGTACGCGGCCGCCACTCGAGGACCTATCCGCCCCAATGGCCGTCAGTTGCAATGTGGACTGCCTACTGCCAAGGCTCACAATCCTTTGGGCTATGTCAGTGCTCTTGGTTCTCCTGCAAATCTCATCATTTCTGATTTGATCACGCAGAGAAACCCCGAGCATAGCCCTCTCTATTGCCCTTTGGGTGACATTGAGCCTTCTTATGAGGCTCATTGTAAGCGGCCACGTCTCAGTTCAGTAAGTCATCACTGGCAACACACACGAATTAAAGAGCACTGTGCCCAAGTTTTCCAGAGTCTTAACCATGACTACGATATCATCAGCAAAACGAAGGCGACAGACGACCTGGTCAGGGTCGCGGGGAGCCGTTGGATGCAGGCTGCGCAGAACCGTTCCATTTGGAAATAGATGGGGGCCAGGTCTTTGTTCAGTAGTGGACATCATAGGCTGATTTGATGATGATACCAGTCGTAGGGTAAAAAATTGAGTGGAAAAACCCATTGTGCCTTATAAATATAAGACTTCTAAAAGCAGTATCTTACAACTATGAAGCCTAAAGTTTCATAGATTAACCCCCCTATTATCTTGTAAAACCTATTAAAAAAACAGAAATGCTAGAGTTACACCTACTACCTGGGAGTCACAAAGGTCACAGAACGGTGATGCCACGTTTCACAAAAATAAATCCAGTTCAACGAGAGTGTTAAAGAGAAGTAAAAGCGAGTGACTCTGTGGGAAATCCTTTTGAGCGCTTAAACGAATAGTCGAATCAGGGCGGCGTGGCGGTAAAAGTGTAGTAGAACTTCAACGGATATCTTTATCTAAGTTTAACGTAGACGTGTTTTATTATATCTTACTGAGCGAGTAAGTAGGTAATATATCTGTCTACTCGTAGTGGTAGCGTCTAACTCAACAGGACTAATATTTGCGATGATATAAGTATATATTTGAAAAGTAAATAATAAAATCCAAAACATGTTGAAATGGTCTACAAATTATTTTATATTTTACTGGCCAATTTTGTACCTATGGTTCATGATGAACTATTTATTATATTTTTAAAATTCGTTAGTCTAATATAATGATGAAATAATTCTCAATTCGACTGTATTTTTTTAAGTTTGTTACGTCAGAACTTTCGACTGGGTGAACCGATATTGATGATTCTGTTTTTGTTCGATGCGGAATAGATGCCATTTGGTCCCATATTTTTTTTTTGGAAAATTGATTGGTAAGTTTAGTTTTTAAATCAAAATAACTGGAATGAACAAGCGAAATTGCGGATTATTGCTTTCCTATGACTTTTATTAGTGAAACGATACGATAATAAGAAACAATTAAAACCGTCTTCAGGTTCAAATTTTTTTTACAATTTGTTTCCTACATCTTGATTTTTTCTCATAAAGTGACAAATTAAATGTACAGACGGCAACACATCAAAAGTCACAGTTGCACTACGAAATCCGTCTCTATTACATACACTATAAGGCGGTATCAAGGTCAAACTGCTACGTTTGATGTGCTCTCGACTGTACCAAAGTGATTTATTGTACACCTAGGAGAACTAGCCTGAACCATGGAATACCTAATAGTCCTAAACATAATAATTACCATATATCTTTTTACTAGAATGGGCTCGCTCTTGATCCCACTATTGCCGCGAGAGATGTTTAAAAGATGGTTAACGGTGTAGTGGGCTTACCCAGAAGATGCTTATTAAATCTTGCTTTGAAGAAATCCAGGTTATACAGGTTGATGCCGTCAATACGACAATAAATTAAAACATGTTCTTTAATAGTTCATAGAAATAATAATAATAACAATCTGATACTAATAATGATGCTTACTTTGGGCTAGATAATAGGTGTGAGTGTATAAATATTATTATTATTATTTTATATCATTGTTTTTCTCAGCTTCAAGCTGGTATTTGAATGTCTGTTACGGGCTGTGCCAAGTATCAGATTGTTATTATTATTATTTCTATGAACTATTAAAGCCCACGTTTTAAATTATTGTCATATTGACGGCACCACCCTGTATACGGCAGGGAGAACACCGAAGCTGGTAGAGCATTTCAGTCCCTGGCCGTGCGCATAATAAAAGATAAAGGAAAGCACTTGTGCGTCACTATGGTAAGTATAGAGACCCAGGAGTGGTGTAGTATTCATAATTTGTAAAGTAGGTATCCATAACAAAACACGGTATAGTAATTTATTCTATTGATAAGGAGACACCGGCGAGCTGGTAAAATGTATCAAAGATTTTTTTCCAAATAATAAAATAAAATAAATTTTCATTGAACATAAATCATACCAATTTACCGCAAAATACATTTGAGCTCATTTCTTTATTTATTACAGTGTTTCGGTAAATAAAAGTCTGCTCATACGAAACGATCGTTCAAAGATATTATGAGATCTCTTCCTTTGAAATGCCAAAAGTAAAGCGCACCAAATACCAACATATTTTAAATGCATATGAATACCGGAACGTCT
The DNA here is from genome assembly GCA_947347705.1 of Nymphula nitidulata. NCBI lineage: Eukaryota > Metazoa > Arthropoda > Insecta > Lepidoptera > Crambidae > Nymphula > Nymphula nitidulata. The sequence continues at coordinate 9,022,839 of OX374637.1, read as the reverse complement.
TCATCCTCGAATCATAAGTAGGTATATCTTCCAGTGAAATATTACACATATTTTCTCTAAGCACCACCATAAACCGCAGTGAAAACATTAAATTATTTTACATTCCCGCCGGGGGTTAGAGGACTCTATAAAATAATACGCGAAACCGTTACGGCAATTTGGCCTGTGACAAATACTGTCACATTGCTGCGGTTAGACGTTGGGGTGTATTTTCAACTCGATGGAGAGTTTTTTTAGATAATTTTCTATATATTCTAACACTTTGTATGAATTTTACCAATTTTACACGCTGGCCTTAATCCGTCGCTTACATAGATATACCGTTCAGTATGATCTTCACAGTACAAAAATTGTCATCATTAACATAATATATTATAAATAATGTCATAATGATATTAAACAGCCGGCGAGCTGCTCGAGGTTGTCCAAGAATACATCTACCTCGGGCAAGTATTGCAATTAGGCAAAGACCACATCAAGCGGGATATCGCTAGACGAGTACAGTTGGGCTGGGCAGCATTTGGGGAGCGACGTCAAACATTCTCGTCATCACTGCCGCAATTCCTGAAAAACAGAGTTTACAATCAATGTGTCCTATCAGTTATGATGTACGGAGCTGAGACGTGGAGCATGGCAGTGAAACTTAAAGAAGACCTCCGACTTCTCGTCCTTCAGCGAGTTATGGAGAGGCCAATGCTGGGAGTTTCGCTGGGAATTCGGCTGAAGATCAAAGTGATTGATATTATTCATTAGGTTTAAATTTTAAAGTTGACAAATTTTGCATGCCCAACCAGGTGAATGTGTCTTGAACTTTATTGTTTGTATTAAGAACTGTAATGTAACCACATTCTAGCGAAATAAATTCTATTCTATTCAATTCTATTCTATCCACAACTGTAGCAAGCTGAAGTGGCAATGGGCCGGTCACATCTGTCGCAGAACCCATGACCTAATGCCGCCTCGGCAAACGTAGTGTAGGGAGACCCTCTGCTAGGCGGACCGACAACACAAAGAAAGTCGCAGGTGGTGGCTGGATGAAGAAAGCTGGAGACCCTATATTGTTGATGCAGCCTAGGGGAGGCCTACGTCCCCCAGTGGACTTAAATAGGCTAATAATTACATATTCCTAATGCTTATTCATATCATATTCCTAATGATAACAACCACATATTCTAATTATAACATAGTCCGTTACACTTTTATCTTGATTATGCTATGCCCAAATAGGTAACATGTACTGGTATTATTTGTGAACATCTATTATACATTCATGAACGCAATAAATTATTTGATTTGATTTGATATGATGATGATACTTATTATTTATTTATCTTTATATCGTATTATCGTATTTATCTATTTATTTATTATTCTGTATTTATATAAAATACAAAGAATAGGGTAGTTGACAATTATTTTTTTATTTCATAAGTAAGAAGTATATAAGCTGATAAAGAAATATTGCAAAAGAAATAGTAGGTATGTCTAAGATCAATAGTTTCACAGATATATTGGCATGTTTGATGTGTTGCGGCGCATCGTCCAAAAACGCTCCATAGAAATCTACGGAACAGGTGACGTCACATGTTCCTGTTACTAAGAAATGTATGGGAATACTGACAAATTTACTTATAACTATGAAATAGATATATCATAATAAAAGTTGTTTTAATGATGTCAGCAATCTAATATCGTGAACATTTTTGATATTATGGAAAAAATACTACTTCTATAAATTTCTAAAGAAATTCCAAATACTTTAAGTTTGAATTATTTTTATGGGTAACAGTAACGTATATTTTCCGAATTTTTGAATAATGGCGTCATATTAAAACTAAGGCAACATCCCAATTGGCATGAATCAATTTCTAATTTAAAAACAGCCCACACACCGGCCAAATTATTAATTGTTAAGGCTAATATTCCCTTGTAAATTGGGATGCAATTTGGTGACAAACAAAGCATAATACGAGTAAATCTGATGAAAAATAGACAAAAGCTAGCTACTGTAAATTTTTATCTCTACACTAGTTAACAAAAATTTCTTTCATTATTCTTAGGTTATTTTAGGAATAAACGTAAATAAAATATTAGGTAGGATTGTGAATAAGCGTAGGCTGCAAAGCTGTTCACGAAGGTAAGAGCTGAAATAATAAGGCTCCACTTTATTATTAACCATTTAAATTTTATACTAATAAGCCTTAGGTAATTATACAATTCAAACTAAAAATACTGAAGAAGTTGTGAGAAACATAATAAAATACATTTAAAAATGTACCTATTCATTTGACTTTTTTCGTACAATTAGATGACAAACAAGCCGACGGCCCACCTGGTGGTAAGTGGTAACCGCCGCTTATAGACACTTTATATTTATACTTCTTGTTTTCTTGCCTTTCGCTTTATATATATATTTTTTTTTTTTTAATAATATAATAATAATAATTTATTCAGAAAGAAAATTTCATAACAAAATAGTTTAAAACAGTTACAATGTTACTTAGGTATTATAAACAACAATGTGCCTGAACTAGGAAATCCTGTGTTTCAGGCTAAAAGATCCTAATACAATTAAAAATAATCACTAAATAATATATAAAAGTAAAGGCAGTATACATAACAATTAATGTAAGCGTAGTTACAGGTAAACAATACAATTAAAATAAAGACTACCTACATTTAATAAAAACACAAAATAAAATGTCCTTAAGGAATAAAACACAGTAAATTATATTTAATTATTTCAATACAGTTATCAGTTTCTCTGTATCTTCGTAGGATAAAGTTTGAAGAGCATCTTTGAGAACCTTTTTACAATTAATGTAATTAAGGGGATAGATGTTTGCTTTTGCGTTTAATCTATTGTAGAGAAATGGACCCAAGTACATGTAGAATTTCGATGTGAAAGCGTGTTTTGTGCCTTTTTGAGAGCATACTATATCTTTCCTCCTCTTATTAATAATTTCAGTGCTGTAGGGAAGGGCTAGGTGCTGTTTTAATACTATGCTCATTATGAATAACTGTCGAACAGTGAGTACTTCACATGATTTGTACAGAAGGTCAGTGGGAAAAAGGAAAGGGCGAAAGGTAGACACCTTTAGTATTGCTCGTTGAGCTCTCTCAATCGGCAGTAACAATGTTTTACCTGCTCCACCCCATGTGGTTATACAGTAGATGAGTATCGATTGACATAAAGAAAAGTAAACCCGTCTAATTATTTTTTGATCTGCAATGTACCGTAATTTTTTGAAGGCAAATATCATCTTACGAATTCTATTAGTCAAAGCTTCGATATGCTGTTTGAATGAGAGGGTTTCATCTATTATAATACCCAGGTATTTTATATTATTTGTAATTTTAATACTAGGGCATCCGCATTGGTTAGTGGGAGTTATACATTTGTGAGCATACAACATTGGATTAGCTTCTTTTGACATTAGTTTGCGCATGGAGAACTTAATAAAGTTTGTCTTATCTGAATTCAGTGTTAGTAAATTGTGCTTAAGCCATTTATTAACAATATTGAACCCGTGTTGTGCATGCTTATAGACCTCCTCTTCTGAAGTGGCTGAAAAAAGGAGTACAGTGTCATCCGCGTATGATATGATTAGGCCATGATTGAGCTTAAGGTTACAAAGGTCATTTATATATATCAGAAATAAGGTAGGACCTAAAATACTTCCTTGGGGGACTCCAAAGGAAGTATTTTTCTGCTCATCGCTGAGGACACTACCAATCTTAACGCATTGCGAACGCTCTTCTAGATAGCTTGTGAAAAGTTTCAGCTGAGTGCCCCTTATACCTTTACCCCTTATACCATTTATGTAATTACTAACCCAAGCAAGAACATTGGACATTTTCGTATCGCTGTCGATTGTCTGGTCACTCGATACGTTGACAATAGGAAACAAAAGATGATCGCATTCAAGTTTTCGAATGGCCAGCGAAACTTAAAAAAAAAGAAAATGACGTCATACTATCGTTTTAGGCTGGGGCCACACCTACCGATTCTGTTCTGTTCTACCTAAAACCCTGATTGCTAGAGTCTGTTCTGTGCTACATATATATATATATATATATATATAGAAAAGAATAGAAACCAGACGGCTAGAATGCAAAACAAAATGTACCAATCGTCACACACCTACCGATCTTTTTTTTATAATTTAAAGGCAAACATTTGACCATAATCACACCTGATGTTAAGTAGTGACATGGCCTACGATGATGCATGCTTACCTAGAAGGTGCCTATTCACTCTAGCCAAGACGTCAAAATTGTAGGTTTAGGGAAACAGATTGGCAGGCAGAGAGTTACACTCCTTGGCAGTTCGTATTAGAAAAAACATGGCGAGGACTTGGCGAAATGCTTTGTGTGGATGGTTGGAATATCCGCAACATAAGGGTGAAAAGCCATTCTACGTGTGGTCTCTCGATGGTAAAAGGGAGCTGGTGGAATTAATTCGTGTAATTCACTCGGTGATCCGAATCGGCAAGAATGCACGGTAAAAATGAAACCAGCCAGCATCGCTATTAAGAACGTTGTGTTTGGGCAGAAAGAGGCGCAGTTTACGTGCTAACTCCTTAGGTTCACAGCTCAGCGCCGGTGATTTTGTCTCAGTACGCCTGAGTTTGTGCACTCAACGCATCAAATCAAATTTACTTTTTAACACGAGGAACTAACACTTTTTCTTCTGAGGAATCTGAGATAGAAAACGGAAATTCTCACAAAATTTCACACAGCAGCTTGCGAAACGATACAAAAATTTCGAATGATCGGATATGGTTTATTCATTGTAATTGTTGCAATGTTGGTAACCGAGCAGGTATTAAGTTTTGTGGAAGTTTCTAGAATTTCCTACTATTTCTCAATTGCTTCATTCCTTTTCTGAAAGATTCACGGAACGAGCGTTTTATGAATAACTCGCAGGCTTAACGAAAAACCGGAGACGCTTTGTTGGAGCAATGAGGTCTTTTATAAAATCGCACATTTGCTCCAGACATATGTAACGACGTTTACGAGTATTTTGAGTTGTGAAAACGGAATAATGCGACGAATATGTTTATACATGTTAAATAATTGCACGTTTCATAAGCTCGGGGCTTAGGTAGGTTAAAAATAATAAACTCGAAAGAAATACCTGCGTAACTCCTTAAAATCTCTTTTACAATTTCTTCAAATTGTTGATTTTTATTTTGATACCTATGTTTGTCGCGAACCTGCTTGCAATCTACAGCCCTTTTTTTTAATAAATAGTCTTCTAGGTTTCAGACCATTAATTGTGTGTCAATAGCATTAATAAACAAATAAACAAAAATTTTTTTTGGAGTTTTGTACGATACAAATATCTGTCCTAACGAATCTCATCCATTCCCTTTTTTTGTTTTTATAAATTAAGACAATTATAATTTACACAGGCCCACTGCGCCGATCGAACCTTTTGAATTTTAATGGTTAAATAAATAATATCATTACTCTCGTCGATCATCTGTCTGTCTGTAGTTGCTGCAACTTCATATTTTCATAACCTGTCTACAATGATCTAGAATAACAAAACATATATTCGAGAAACAATTGGTTTTTAACTATCACCAGACCTCCAGGGTTAAGCAGCTTGAAAAATTAAAACTGTATCACTGAGAAGAGCTGCTTTAGAGCACGGTATTATTTTTATTTAATTACAGTCAGCAACAGAAATCATTACCTATTTTTTATACTCTGTGCGACACTGCACTGCTAAATACTATTACTATGTAACTAAACATTGTAACTTAATAATTGAAAAGAGTGACTACACGAGTTTGTTGCCGGAATCTTCTCGGTAGTTCAACTTTTGGAACCGGTGTAAATTCAGAAAGACTGACTGACATACAGACATAAAGACAGATAGACAGACTGACAGACACAGACTGTCTGACTGACAGACGGACCTAAAGACAGATCGACAGACAGAACTACTGACAGATCGACCAACAGACCAACACACAGACCGATAGGCAGACTGACATTATAAAATTGTTAGCTTACGTAGACCCAGACAAGACGGAGAGACCAACATTATGACATTGTTAGTTATTATTATTTTATGTGATAGACATAAGGGTTTTTTGACGATTCCAAAGTGCTTCTTGAGGGGCCTAATTGAATAAAGATATTAACATTTCATTAACACTTTAGTACCTTTTCATAATAACATCTTGGCCTATTAATTGATAACTTTTACGAACACGGAATGTCATAGCGTGACACGGCATTAAATTATATAACTTCTGTTGATGACCATAATTACCAGCAACCTATTCAAATACTAATATTATTCACTTGCTTAATTAAAGTATGAATTCCCTCAATTACTTTGGCTTACATATTTTTATACTAATATATCAGTGTGTGCTCAATAATCCCCGGATTATACCATGATAAATATGATTAATATAAAAGCAAATCAGGAAGGTAAATATTAAAAAGAAAACGGTTTCGGGAAAAGGATTTTGCGTTAATTCACGTGAAAGATGAAAGGACTGTTCGACTTTCAGAGAAATTTTCTCATATAAGAAATACAACATGATTGGAAAAGTACACCAATCTCGTATAAAAGTAACTCATAAGTAATGTTTCCCATTGTTATAAAATAATGAAGTAATTAAAGTACTTTTATTTACTTTTGTACATACACGTCCAAGAATATGTTGTGACTTTCATTTTATCTAATAAGACGCACGTGACGTACACAGTACACACAGATGGTTCATAAAAAAATATGAAATTTTAAGTAACCCCCGGCCTTATTAAGCATCTCATTGCGACTATTCATAAGAACCCGAACACGCTATATCTGCTGTAAGTTTCTGAAGAATTAAGGATTCCGCAGACTTTTTGATGGTATAGGATCAGCTCAAGATTAGTTGACGACCGCCTGGCCGAGTGGTCTGTACCCCAGGCTACTCGGTCAAGAGGTCCCGGGTTCGAATCCCGGTAGGAACAAATGTTTGTATGATGAGTACGAGCATTTGTTTATTTTATATGTTTATTTAGTATATTTCTAATATTTATATACATATTATTATCATTATTTCTCCGTTATCTAGTATCCATAACACAAGCTCTTAATGATGCTTACTTTGGGCTAGATAATAGGTGTGAGTGTATAAATATTATTATTATTATTAGTATGTCATGCGAATGTCACCGAAGTGACAGTACACCAAATTTCAAATCAATCGGACATTTGAAAGCTAGTAAACGGTGTTATCGTGTTGATAATGAGCTGATAGTGATCAAACGCCTGAACTGATCTTAATAAATTATAGCTAAGAACCATCGTAGTCGTAGAATCAAAATCGGTCCATTCGCTTAGGAGCTACGATGCCACAGACAGACACACAGATACACAGACAGACACGTCAAACTTATAACACCCCTCTTTTTCGTCGGGGGTTAAGAATACATTGAACAATAATTGAGACAAACAAGGGCACTGCTTAATTCTAATAAAATCTCTACCACTAGACCTGCGATGGATTCTCATCCACTAAATTCCTCAACGATGCACCACTTTCCAGTCTGTTCCCGACCATGGGAGATTAGCCGAAAACTTCCATATCTTATAGGTACTTTTAGTATTCTTAATTTTTTATTTAACATTAAAAATGTTTAAAAACATTATTTACTAATAAAAACTACTTCTACTCTAATCTCTACTTTTATTAGTCAATATTTATGAAAAGGATAAAACAATGGTTTTGATAATCGGATAATTGGTTTTTCAACAAAATTTAACTTACCCCAAGCAAAGCACATACAGCAATGTATGATACTTTTTTTATTTTAAATTTATTTATTTATAAGTTAAATGCATAATAATAATAATAATAATATTCACACACTCACACCTATTATCTAGCCCAAAGTAAGCATCATTAAGAGCTTGTGTTATTATGGATACTAGATAACGGATAAATATTGATAGTAATATGTATATAAATAATTGAAATATACTAAATAAACATATAAACCTCCATGACTCGTAAACAAATGCTCGTACTCATCATATAACCATTTGCTCCTACCGGGATTCCAACCCAGGGCCTCTTGACCGAGTAGCCTGCATAGCAAGGGGTACAGACCGCTCGACCAGCCGGTCGTCAAATGTATGTTGAAATATTTACCTTATTGATATTTTCTGTTTAAAACCACATATCACCGTCGACACCCTGTCATAATTACAGCGCTTGTGCGGCATTTTGCAAATGTCGTGGAAACATAAAGTAACCGAGACAAGGGCCTGTTGGCTTTGCACACCTTGTATTATTTTTAGCGTAGCTTATGTAGATTTATTGGGTTTTTACCGTTCTAGACTTAGCGTAATGTATTGTGCGATTCAATAAATGTTTTCTTTCTTTCCTTCTTTCTTTACTCGTACCTACGTAAAATAATTTTATGGTCTAACAAAATAATGTTCAGACATAAAATCTAGTTTTTAAAACTTCGTCCTTTCGTTTTTAAACAATTAAATTATGAAGAGAGAAGTTTTGAAATTCTGAGATAAATGCAATCCTACTTGAAATTAGGACGCGCATTCGTGCTTCACTTTCTATTGTTTCTGGGAACAACTTAGCACCAAATCCAAAAAATATGTTGATAAGGGGATAAGTACCTAACCAACTTAAATTTGTTTTTTTAGTGTTTATAATTCTTTTCTCTGTTTTTTGTCATAACTATCTAAGGTCCAACCTAGATGGGTGACGAGCGTGTCAGAATTTAGGGGAAGTAATAATATAAATGAATACCTAATATATTTCACCTTATATCAGATCATTTTAATTTTAATTTGAACACTATCTCAACTTTAATTTTACTACTATTCTTTAGACTTTGGACTATTTATAATGTAAATTTTGTTCAAGCTATTTTCTATTATTCTATTATTCTTTATTATTAATTATTTTCCTTGTTTTTTATCGGTATTTAATTTTTAAAATTTTATTTTATTTGTATATGAATTGTGTTTTTTATAATGAATTATTGATTAATGTAATCTTGATTGGAATTAAGCTTGAATAAATTTTATTATTCTATGATCTGTAGGTATTTATTTTTTTATTGTAATATAATGGTGTTTTTGTAAAATAATATAAATATTTTTTTTTTTTTTGTTACCAATTAAATGAAATGCATGTTGCGGTGCCCGAACAGGGTTCATGTTATGGTACTGAAACCTAAATGTACACCTAGTTTTAACCACATGATTGCAATAAATGTTTTGACTTTGACTTTATATATATATAATTATAGATCTATAAGAGTAGCAATTAACGTACGTGGAACAAATAAAATCAAAGTATAAAAGAAATCTCATTTATTTGACTGTGATCACTATTTAATAAATCATAAATGTATTTAAACAATAATATTTATAATATTTATTCAATAAAAACTTAAACGCAAATTATCAGATATTTAGAAATACCTACCACAGAATAAACACCATTTTTACTTTACAAAGCTTATAGAAAGGAAACAATATAATTTATATTCACTGTCTCAAATTCACATTTTAAACAAAATACAGATAGTATTTAACTGGCGCTGTGCTCGGTCCGAGGGCTCGACCAAGATAAGTCCTGACTAGGCCGGAGCTCACGCTTTTATAAACAGTGGCAAACAAGTAACTTCATCGAACGATCACCAACCACGTGTACAAAAACTAAACAACTCTTTTCTTTATTCAAATAATTTAAGACATGAAAATGTATCCTAAAATCGTTATATCTTATAAGATTAAACATTTTAACAATTAAATTATTTACGTCTAGTTTTAACAAACAATAATCATGATTGAAGTACTTACTACCAATATAAGAATAATGCCAATAAAAAAAGTAATCTCAATATTATTTAAACATTAAAAATATGGTGCTGAAACTTTTGTAATAGGCTTAAAAACTGATCAACATATGACAAGCGCATAATTATATTGTTACTTATTCGATAGTTGGTAACATTATATGCTGACGTTACCCATCAATCTGAGAAACAAAACCTAACCGATTCACTAAAAACTCATAGGAAAACAAAAAACCGCAATTTCGCATTCATAGACGACTTAACTATTCCAGTTATTTTGATTTCAAAACCAAACTACCTAATCGATTTAAAATAATTCTTTATGGGACCAAATGGCAAGTATTTCGCATCGAAAAAAAAGAGTCATGTAAATCGGATCAGAAATCTCAGCGTAATTGGTGTACTATACATAGAAAAAACATACCATCCTAATTGAGAACCTCTTCGTTTTTTAAGTCGGTTCAAAATAGGAAGGAAGTACCTACTTTCTTAAAACAAAATCACAAACACAGCAGTTGTTGAATTTGGCTACTTGCCAAGCCTCCAAGAGGATTCGTTAGTATACGCACTGGAATTAAGTATATTTATTGGAAGTATTACATTTTATACGTCAATAAGGGAGCCCTTTTCGAGTTATTTATATGGAAACTTTCAAAGTTTTCATATAAATAACTCGATAATTAGCCGATGTAAGCTATTTGGATACTTTGGTATAGAAAAGTATAGTTATTTTTGTCATCTTGTCTATTTGAAATTCAAAATGTCATTTAGGCGATTATTTCCACGAGAGTCAGAAGCTGCAGATGTTGGCATTAAGTAAGTTGGTTTTTGTATTTTCGAATACGGATGATAAATTCAAAAAAGTACTTTTATATGTTAAAAAACAATGTACAGAGTACTTGAAATCCACAACCTATTATTATTAAATTTTTATTTAAAAAAATAAATATTAATAATGTCTATTTCCAATTTTTGGAGGAGCCGTGTAACCCTTGACAGCCACTAGTAAATTTAAAATTATTAGCAGATAAGACTCTTGCTTCACCTGCTTTAGTTATTGTTCTGAGGCTTTACCAATAAAATTCTCAAAGTCAATATCAGGTATTTGTGAGGAATTTCTTTAGTATAATAATTTGTTTATGGTAAATAAAACAAGTATCGTTTTGTTTATGATTCCCTCAAGGGAGTCTTTCAACGGAGTTAATGCCCATGTTAGCGTTAGCCTATTCGTGAGCCGATGTTTGTTTGGGTAAAATGTTTTGACAGCCTCGCTAAACCTTGTCTACGTTTCTCGACCCCTGGCTTAGTGACTTGGGTCTTAATTTTTTTTATACAACTAGATGATAAACATGCTGACAGCCCACCTTGTGGTGAGCGGTTACCGCCGCCTATAGACACCTTTAATAGCAAGGAAAAATCACTTGATATTGTAGGTGCGTTGTCATCCCGAGGCTTAAGATAGAATGATGAACATGCCAGTAACTACACTGGCTACCTTTACCGTGATTCTAAAGGTATCAATACTATAATATTATAGTCATTTATTTGACTGGAAAGGTATGCCAATTTTTTTCATACCAGGCACGACAAACAAACGACTCAACGCTACCTGATGTAAAGTGGAAAGTAGAAACCAAATGTGGAAACAGCTATTGCAGTATGGATTATTATATTCTGCCCTAGAAGTCCCTACCCTGTGTCTTTTCACGCCTCGTTTGAAGAAACCCATATCATAAGAACGAAGAAAAAGGTTCGATATTTTAGTAGTACGTACAATAGAGAAACAAGTCACCATATTTATTTGTGCGCGGAGTGGAGGTGGATTTATGACTCCAACGACCAGTTCACGTGTAAGAAAACTGAAAGTTGGAATGACGTTAAACAGTTTTATAACATCAAATTTTTATATATTTTTGATGCGTTTAAACGCCTGCTTTATTGTACCTAACAATTACAAATAAAGAAAGAAAATGATGAAAAAATATATGCTCCAGGCGGGACTCGAACCCGCGTCTCCAGATTTCCGGCCAGACGCGATTACTTAGTTTTATAACATGTTTTGTATTGGTTTAAGGTACCTCTCGATCCAATACCGTCTTAAATTTTTTTTAAACAAAAATTAAAACCAATTTCAAAAAACTGAAAAGGATAAAACAATTAAATTTAAGTAGGAACTCATCCCCTAGAAACATAATATTTTTTGGAGTCGGTGCTTTACTATTTATTAACAATTTTTAGTGATAAATTTCTAATATCAAAGCTAGATGGGTGACCGTCAGCTTATATTGTTTACTACTATCATATCATTTCACTAAAAAGTCATAGGAAATCAAAAATCCGCAATTTCGCATACATAGACTTCTTACTCTACTTTCCAGCTATTTTGATTTAAAAACCAAACTACACAGTAGATTTAAAAAAAAATATGGGACCAAATGGTAACTATTCTGCATCGAACAAAAAAAGAATCATCAATATCGGTTCACCCAGTCAAAAGTTCTGAGGTGACAAATATAAAAAAATACAGTCGAATTGACAGCCTCCTCCTTTTTTAAAGTCGGGTAAAAATACAGGAAAGAGGCCCGGATTGTGCTGCACACCGACTAAATTAAATTAAAGTGTAGTGCTAGGATCAAGTGACGTCATTTGACTATAATAATTTTAAAGCCTTTGAGCCTTATTTATAGAATGTATCCAACTAAGTTAGCTCTATTTGCATTTTCAACGATATATTGTTGGTTTGATACTATGATACCTACGTCGAAAATCAATGTTTAATTACAACGAATTGGAAATAAATAAATTAAGATATTTCCATGAATTCATTATTTGTAAACTCATTTATATACTCTTCTTATAATAGCTTATTAATAGTGTTGAATCATTTACCTTGTTTGCTGAGAAAAATTGCAGAAATATATAGTTGTAAGTAAAAGCTATAAGACGTTGTTTTAAAACATAGCTTTATCATTTTTAGTAATCAAAAGCAAATAAATAAACAAATTAGGAAATTTTTAACCGACTTCAAAAACGAGGAGGTTCTTAATTCGACTGGTATGTTTTTTTTTCTCTATGTATGTACACCGATTACGCCGAGATTACTGATCCAATTTACATGTTTCTTTTTTTGTTCGATGCGGAATAGCTGCCATTTGGTCCCATAATTTATTTTCAAAATCAGTTGCGTAGTTTGGTTTTGAATAAAAAAGAACTGAAATCATTACGTATGCGAAATTACGAATTTATATTACTTTTATGACTTTTTAGTGAACCGATACGATAGGTAGGTTACAATATAAGTTGACGGTCACCCATCTAGCTTCAACGTTAGAAAATTATCACTAAAAATTGTAAAAAAAAAATTAAACAAAAATTAAAACCGACTTCAAAAAACTGAAAAGTATAAAATAATTAAATTTAAGTAGGTACTCATCCCCTAGAAACATATTTTTGGAGTTGGTGCTAAGTGGTTTCCAAAAACAATAGAAAGTGAAGCACCAACTCCAAAAATATTTTTCTAGGGGATCAGTACATACTTAATTTTTTTTTTATCCTTTTCAGTTTTTTGAAGTCGGTTTCAATTTTTGTTTAAAAATTATTTTAACAAACAAACTAACGGCCCACCTGGTGGTAAGCGGTTACCGCCACCTAAGATATTGCAGGTGCGTTGTCCTCCTGAAGCCTAAGATGAAATGTCGTCCATGCCCAGCAATTACACTGGCTACCTACCCAGACGACCCTACATACAGGCTTACCACCTGGTAAAAGATAAACTCAATAAAAAACTTATAGTAACTTAACTGCTCTTGTATAATTTCATATAACTTTATGATTTTACTATCTGTTTGCTTAAAAACAGATAGGCCTACCAAAACTTTACCTATCAAAACAAATTCTACCCTGTACGTACGCTTAATTTATTCATTAAATTCCACTTATTATAGTTATGAAAGCAATAAGTTATAATATATTTAAGCTAACACAAATATTTTACTATGTTAAAATTGGTGATCGCTAGCATACGGTCCGCTTGGTAGGTGGTGACTGCCAGCCTTCATGACGCTAGTAATATCAAGGATATTTCTATCGTCATGAAGAATTGATTCAATTGAGAATGAAGATTGTTACTGGGTAGACCAATGCATAGTCTAGCTAGTAAAAAGGCCTACGCAGACCGAGACGGCATGGCAAGGAATTTTGCCGTGAGTACACTAGCCGCTTAGATACCGCGGCATTCCAGCGCGCCTTGCCACGGCGTGCCACGGCGTGCCGCGGCACGACAAAGCACGCCTCGGCAACTCCTGCTGCCCGATACACTTTTAGCATTCAGTTGCGTTTGATCGAGTGTTGATGTGCCACAGTTTTAAAATGGTAGATTGGGTGTTGGTATCGATTATTGCAGATGAAGAAGGTGCACAGGCTAATAATAGGGATAGAAGAAGATTTTCCTCGCTTCTCTACCCCCGCCGCCGCACTCCGCGGTATGTCACAACGAGCGCCGGAGTTCGTGGCATGCTGTTGCCTACCGCAGTACGCCACGGCATCCCGCTACGGTAGTCCGTGGCTCGTCTTTCAATGCCGTGCAATGAAATCCCTTTCGATGCCACGGCATCATTTTAAAGCATAGCAATTTACGTCGTATTTCTGTATCGATACGTTTGAATGTCCATTAGTAAAAATTTTAATCCCTTGCCATGCCGTCCCGGTCTGCGTAGGCCTTAATAGAAAAAAAATATGCAAGAACGTACACGATAAAATAACGAAAATAGTTTAAAATATAAGATGTGCTGCTGATGAAACGTGAGAAAACGACTGAGACAACATGTGTTATCATATCAATCAAGGATTTGAACAATCCAAAAGATAATTGCATACAGGGTGGAAAAAATCTAAGGGCCCTGGAGGGGAACTACTTTGAATCCTTTAGTTAGCTCAGTTTACGAAAAGGAAACATTCCTTTATTTTTGGAAAGAAACAAAACTGTGTTCAAAGATCTTCTAAAATTCGCTTGTCTCACCCGGGAATCGAACCAACGAAAAATAAAAAAAATTAACCCTCGCTATTTTATTAAACGAAACGGTAGGACTATTGTGCAGGATAATAGACAAGCGAATTTTAGAAAATCTATAAATGCAGTTTTGTTTCTTTTAAAAGATAAAAGAAAGTTTCTTTTCAGTTAAATGAGCTAACTAAAGGATTTGAAGTAGTCCACTTCCAGGGCCCATAATTTTTTTCCATCTTGTAAAATTAAAGTGGGTAATTCTAAATTAAATTAGATGTTCAGTTATGTTGTCTAGTTGTCGAGCTAAACTTTATTATTTGACCCTTTGGAACCACGTAGAGTAGGTAGGTACCTACTCTAATTAGTTAGTTTTAACCTATTACACATAAATCCCGAAACTGTGTTATGATAATTAAAAATTATACTTAACGCAAACTATTTAAGCCTGCAAGCCGTAAGTTTGTGAGTGATGAACTCAATTTGACTAACATAATTGACTAACTTCACTCTTCAAGAGATTAAAAGATAAAATGCTATAATTAAAACTCTATGTACAGGCTGGATCTTGGCACTTAGCCTTGCCTGATTCTATTAAGATAACTGAGTGGTATAAGCGTGTTATAAATTACCAACTTTTTCGTAAGTAGTGAATTATGACTTCAGAAGTGTGAGAGAAACAATAAATTACACACATTATATTCCCACTCGTAATCAGAAGTCTGTGTATTCACTTCTAAAGAACACGAGAACACGTCAGTAGATTAAATCCCCAAAAATTAAGTTGGTCAACTTGTGTGTGTTAAAAAATGGGTGTCACCTGATGTATATCGGGGTGGTGCGGTCCATGGCCATGTACGGCGCATCTGTGTAGCTGGAGACCCTGTTACCCCAGAACAAGGCCCTGCTGCGGAGTCCACAGAGGGTACTGGCTAACAGGGTCATTCACATTTACCACACGATGTGGTGCGAGGCCGTCTGCGTGCTTCCCTCCACCCTGAGATCTCAACGCGCTTGCACTCTAGGAGATATACAAGCGGTGTGAAGAAGCTCGGAGGGAACGAATTGCTGCAGCGGAGCAAGCACGAACGGGAGCCGAACGGTCGTGTTGGTACGGCGGCGCATGCTGTAAGCACCAGCGTACGGCCACTGAACCATTGCGGGTATACGACCGAGCCTGACGAGATGGGTGAACCGGAAATATATGGTTCCCTCTCGTACAGGTTTGTACAGATAATGTCCGGACATGTGTGCTTTGGGAACCATCTGTGTAGGATCTGGCGCCAGTCCACTACTCGGTGCCATGAGTGCTCTTGCAACGACGACACGGCTCAGCACACGCTGCAGTTATGTCCTGCATGGGTGCGTGAATGTTGTATCCTAGTTGCGACGATAGGGACGGACCTCTCGCTGCACTCATAGCCAAGGGCATGGCCAAAGTCACCGGCGCGATGTCCTGGGATGCAGTCGCCTCCTTATGTGAGCATGTCATGTACCAAAAGGAGGCTGCGTAGTGCTAGGGAGGAGGACCCTTCTGCAGAGTCGATCCGCAGGAGGAATACCGTACCATATGCCTCCTGCGATGACAATATGAATGTTGTGTTGTCGCAGCCACGATGCATATCCATTTCCACTTAACTTAGCGCTCCTGCCATTTCTAAGATGACGATGTCACGGTTGTGCTTAAAATTATATCCATAAGTATTTTGTACGGTGTTATTTGGAAATGGTTACTGCTGTAAATTTATTATTTATTTGTTTCTCATTGTTAATGATCGACTAGCTATGGACAAATACAATAAAGATAGGGCAGTAAACTTTTATTTTAAATTGTTGATTTTGTGGTAATGATCTTGTTAAAAATGATGATATTTATGAAAGGGACACAACGAAAAGTTTTGATAGGGGCGTCCCTTTCATGGTCAGTATTTTATGTAGGTTTTAGAGTATTAATTTATTATCTTTGCAGTTTACAAATACCGAACGCGTGTCAATACTCACAAAATTAAAGAAAGTGATATCAAAGAGATGATATTTCTGAGACTCAAGTGCTCACTCCAAAATTATTTATTTTCTTAAAGACTAGCTTTTGCCCCCGACTATCTCTGCGATATCCCATGGCACAGTGATCCCGCTAGAAAAAGTATCCTATATTTTTGTCCCAACTATAATCTATCTGTGTGCCAAATTTCATAAAGATCTGTTCAGCCGTTTTTGCGATAATGAGTAACAAACATACTTCCATCCACAATTTCATATTTATAATATTATTAAAATGAGTAATATGAAACTGAAAAAATGTGATTTCGTTGATCAGTCATTGTATAAGTATTCTTTCATATTAAGTTTGTGTACAGAAATCTGATAAGATTATTTTACCTTGATATGACGATCTGTCCGCTTCATAAATGATCACGTCCCTTTCAATACATGCTGTTTAAGATAGGAACAAAATACACATTTTTAAAAAATGCGAAAATATGCAACTATGACTAAAGAAATGTTTACTAATACATTTTATTTCAATAGTGAGATTATATAGGATCCCCATTCAGCTGCCTGTTCGAAATATTATCTCATTAATTTATTAGAGCGTCTACAACAAAAATATCCCTTTCATAGCACCTCTCCCCTTTAAGCGCGTCCGTATCCATAATAAGCAGCGAGAAGAGAACACCGCTAGTTTTTTGTTGGTAGACATAAATTCTTTCTTAAAAAACCAAAGCATAAGTCCAACGTAACCCTGCTGTGGCCCTCTATCATAACTGGGTAGCTATGAAAGCTATTAAAAGTGGTATAAAAATGGGTAGGTACGTGCTTTGGTTTTTTAAGAAAGAATTTATAAAAACAGGCAAACTAGGGCCTCCTAGACCAGTGCGTTCATGCTAGAGTAGCTGTCTGCACTTGTAGACTCATCTTACCGCATCTCATCAGGTTTGTCTACCACCAACTAAAGACTAAAAAAAATTACGAAATCGCGTATTAAAACCACTAAAGCTTGTAAGTTGTCGTGCTTTGAATAAAAAAATTGTGAGTGGTGGGCTTACCTTTTAAAGGTTAAGATTGAAGTGAGCTCTAGCGACTCTACTCACCGCATTAAAATTAAACTGCAAAAAAGTGTGATTTGGCTGCCATTTTCTATAATGTGAACATTTTCCTATTCAATGTCGGGAGTTCTGGATAAATTTGCGTGGGAGAACGTATCGTATCGTGACATAATAATAGAGACACCCAAATTGGTATATAAGTGTCTTCATATTATGTCACCATACGTTTGCTAATTACATGTTTTGACTAATACTTGCTTTGAATTCTAAGCAAGATTCAATAAACACAGAGACTATAATTATTAAAATTGTATTGTTAAATAAGTGCCGTATGATGAAATTGATTAATAAATAACAGTGTATGGTAAAACCAAAATTTGGTTTATGTGTTTAGTTTTATTTACTTATGTAATTTATTTATCACGATTGGTTTATTTTGGTTTATTTGCGCGGATTTTAGCAGTGCCTTCGACCGGGTCAATCATCAAATTTTGCTATCAAAGCTTCGTATGAGTGGTTTGGGTTATCCGCTGCTTGGCTGGTTTGAGTCCTATTTGAACAAACGACCTCAAACTGTTGTAATTAGGGGGCATGAATCAAGATCTTATTCCGCTTTGTCTGGTGTTCCACAAGGTTCACATTTAGGGCCTATTTTATTCTTATTATTCATAAATGATATCACAGCACACATAAAGCATAGCAAATTCTGTTTATTTGCTGACGACCTAAAAGTTTACAAAACAGTGCAATGTCAGTCTGATGCAGATCTTCTTCAAGGTGACCTTATTAATTTGGACTCTTGGTGTAAACAAAACGACATGATCCTTAATGTTGATAAATGCTTCCACATCACTTACACAAGGAAACGTGATCCTATTGTAACTTATTATACTTTAAATAGTGTACAGCTAAAGAGGGTTAATGAAATCCGCGACCTTGGCGTTATATTAGATAGCAGAGTTGGGTTCACTGCACATGTCGAATTCATTGTGAAAAAATCTGCTCAGCTTCTTGGATTTCTAAAACGAAACACTCGTAAATTCAAACAGATTAAGACTAAGTTAATGCTTTATAATTCGTTGGTTCGTAGTAGGTTGGAGTACGCTAGTGTCGCTTGGAATCCTGTTTACAGTCTACACTCACAGCGCATAGAGTCTTTACAGCGTGCTTTTACGAGGCATTTGGCTTTCGTGTCTCCTGGCATATCACACCGTCGTCCGTACAATGAACGACTTAATTTTTTTAACTTAAAAAGCTTACATGATCGCCGCTCTATTTTGGATCTGCTTTTTCTTTTCAAATTGGTCAACGGTTTAGTAAAATGTGATCTCCTGCTGGACAAAATTTCTTTAAATGTTCCGTATAGATACCCACGTAATCGATGTTCAAACTTGTTTTATGTACCACGGACGAGAACTAATCTTGGCTTACATCAACCGATCTCTAGAATGTGCATCAGTTACAATACTACTAACGCGAAAACATCTGATATCGACATATTTAACGATGATTATAGAACTTTTCGGCGAAAACTGCTGAAACACATTGGATGTGCAAAGATATAATAAATGTGTATATTTAAACATTATAATTATCATATAAAATAGTTTCCATTTTAAGTATATCCAAGATATTACAAATGTTGTGTATACCTATTATAGGCATTCATGTAAGAACTATGCATTAGACAATAATTTAATAATAGGAAGTAAGTACATGTTATGTTGTTGGTGTACCTTAATAAATAAATAAATAAATAAATAAATAATCACGAGGAGGTCGTGGCGTAGTGGTTTGAGTGCTTTGGTTTCGATTACGAAAACAAAGCAACTTTCGCCATGGTCGATCCCGGGATGGGTCAATCAAAATTTGTTATCTCGACCTCCTCCGTGCTTCGGCAGGCACGTTAAGCTGTTGGTCCCGGTTGTTACCGCAACCGCTTTAACCCACCAACCCGCATTGGGCCAGCGTGGAGCTGTTATGGCCCAAACTCCTCATGTGTTTCTCCCATGCAGGAAGGACTGTGCCCAGCAGTGGAACGTATATAGGATAGTGATGATAATGTAATATATAAAAAATAATAAATAAACAAAATAAAATAATAAAAAACAGATCACATCACACACCATTAGCTTATATGTATACGTCCTATTGCTGGGCACAGGCCTCTCTACATGGGGATATAGATGAGGAGGTCAGGCCATAGCACCACCACTCTGGCCCAACGCGGGTTGGTTGCTGAATCAATGCGGCTGCAGTACCAGGAAAAGCACGGAGAAGTGGTCCATCCCGGGATCGACCATGGCTAAAGTTGCTTTGTTTTCGTAATCCAAGCCACCCAACTCCTCAAAAAAGACAACTAAATTATTTTTTCATGCAGTTACTTGCCTATTAGATAAACGATAAAACATCTTAAAATCACTTATCATGTTCAGGGTCCTAAACGTTTTTCCTTATCATAAATAAGTGACGGCCGATCCCCTCAGAAACGTGTGCCAAAATCTTATTTCGGCACTTACCTCCGCGGACAAATGAAATAAAAGGTAGGTTAATGGTCCCTCAACGTCTGGGGAAACCACCCAAAGCGTGTTTCCAGTCTTGATAGAATTAAAAGGGTTTGTTCTATACACTTTGTGTGTGTCAGAACAATAGTCGATAGATCGCAAATAAATTGAAAGCCTATTTCGGGTCACGATGAAAAAAAAGGACAGTAGGGGTCAATGTTTTATTTAAAAAAAACTTGTGTAGAACAAACAGCTTCAAGATTTTGTCTGCTTTTAATAATTTTACTCACAAATTTTAATTGTGCCTACTGAATTGACTTTTATTATTTTCAGTAATCTAGGTAATGCGGATTGGTACACACTGATTGGAACGTATAAAATTTTATTTTTATTTATTTATTTAGAACAAAACAACTTTCTTTACATTTATAAAGGGTTTGTAGTAACTAAGAAATTGCACCATATATCATTGGAAGTGTGTCATCAGAATACTAAGCACACATATAAATAACATCGATAAAGTTCCTGCCATTCATACAAAGAGGCTCATCTTTCATTATTTGTACAGGCGTGAAACTGAAGCAAAGCTATCTAAAGTAAAGGTTTTCGTTGCCTTTCAAGTATAGCTAAGTCGTAAAATAGCGCAGGAAATTTTACTTCATCTGAGATCAGAAATAGAGTTCAAATGTCTGATTACTTTTTGTTGCCTTCACATTTGAAACATAATAATAATCAATTTATTACAATTATGTGGGTTCTATAATTGAAGTAACATGAACCACATACTTACAGTTTAAAAATAAGAATGGGAGAAAGCAATCATTAAGCTTAACCGCTCGGAATCAAATAATTAATGAATGCAATGAGACAAAAATTCTCGAAATCACTTAAATGATAGATGCAGTTGGGTCAAACACATCACTGGTGTTTGTGGTGAAATACATTCTTTCGCATATGCATCATGGCACCTTGTAAAGATTAGCAATGAGTCCACCGCCATTCAAGCTTATCACAGTTATACCATTACTCATTAATACCATAGTATTATTATATGGAGAAATTCTTCTCACATCGGGCATGCCTTAATTGCACAAAAGGCATGTATAAGAGCAATTTGTAACGTAGATATCATCACTTCATGCAGACATTTATTTAAAATCCTTGTACAATATATTTATGAAATTTGTGTTTTTGTTAGACCCAGAATTATTCAAAAAGGAATGCAGAGGCAATAGTAGATATCCTAATAATTTAAAACCACCGTTAGTGATTACTACGGCATATTCAAAAAATAGTTTTATAATGGCGATAAAAATTTTCAATAAACTACAAGATGATGATTTAAAGGTGATTCCAATTAATATGTTCAAAGCTAGGCTGAAAAAATGGCGCCTTGATAATTGTTATTGTAATTCTAATTTTAATTTATATAGTTTTGTTTTCTTTACCATAAATATTAAATTAATATTTTGCTTACCAGTTTCTGGTGAAATATACCATACTTATACCATACATGTACCATATTTCATGTAAAATAAAAGTCTTTGTCTTTGAAGTCGAAGAAATGAAATAGTGAAAATATAAAACATAAAAAAATTTTAAAATGTGAGTTACCTACCCACTGGCATGAAAAGATACAATGGATTTTCTATTTTGAGTGAGTGTTGTCGAGCTGATAAAGGACGAAATTAAGTATTCAAATAAAATAAAAGACCATAGGTGATAAGTTTATTAATAAATCGTATTGCTACATAAATTATGCTGAATAGTATGTTCTCTAAATAGTATGATAGTTATAATATTTTCTAATACAACTTGTGATAACGTATTAGACTAAATTGACATAGTAATTCATAACACATAAGGTAGGAAAAGATATAAGCGGTTTCGATAATTTTCCTGCTTACTATTATGTGTGTTTGCCAAATAAACCGTATACCTAGCTGTAATACACAATATTACTTGCTACAAAAATAATACATAACAGGAAAAAAAATATCATATGTGCTACAACAAGTAAGGCAGGGCCAATAGGCCATCACCCGAGTCTCGTCGATTTGGTACCGTTTCGTTGTCAGAAATTTTTAACCCCGCAATAAGCCTAAAATTTTCCTATTGAATTTACTGTACACGGAATTTTTGGAAGCCTTCCAACAGATTTTCAAGCCTTAGGCTGAATGCCTCTGAAAATACATTTTCTGCATTCCCATTTCAGGGGCCCGTACAGGTGACTTAGCAGCAAATATGCGTAAGAGAAACACATCACCTACCTGATGCTGCGCGATTGTGTCAGTTCCAAAATTCATAAATAGGGAAGAAACGGTTCGGCCTGTATTGTATTGTGTCACAGTTTGACATAATACTAGTAAGTAAAATTATGTTCAATCTATTACTTACCTTGAAATAATTAGTTAAAAAATCGTATTATAAAGGGTAAGAAAATCTCGAAAAATAATTACTTATGTTAAGACACAAACTCATTTTAGTATGCGTAGTACTTTACAGTTCAGATATTATTAACAAGAGGTACTTTTAGTGCATATCACACGTCATGTTTTTTTTTTCGTCATGTTTCGAAAAACTATCTAACTTTATCTGTACCCTAGCGTCAGTTTCAATCAAACCGAATGGTTTCGATCGTCACTGACAATTCGTATTAAAAAGCAACAGCGCCATTGTAGTAAATTATTGGAAACCTTTTTTTCTATATATTTTTTTTGATTCAATTGCAAGTTGCACTCGGGTACTGGTTGTTGCCTATAATTTAATGACGCAACGTTGGAACTCTACACAGGAGGTACACTTGTAACTGTACACGACCTCTATCTGGTCGTTATAAAGGCGATTTTTGTATAACAGCTAATTATATGCAATCGAATGTGCTAGCAACGAAGAACTGACAATCTTGATCTATTGATAATAATTATGCAGTCGTATCGACACTTCCAACGCGACTTTAATATACTTCGTTTTAAGATTTTCCCGCGCTGTTTCTTTGGATTCGGGCTCAATGTACATTAACTGTGTTAGCGGTCCTGATATAGCGAAAAGTTCAAAACTAATATCTCCGAGGTGAAAATGAAAGCTTGCGTAACTGACACATGCGTCTTTTTTCGTCCCCTATTGTATATAGCATACTGTATACGTGAAAAACCATGAAAAATGTGATAAAATCGTTTCCCACATAATTTATCGCGTGGGCTGACCCGACCGTTCTTTTGTCAAACATTTAGTCAATACGTAAGTGTGAGTTTTTTTAGCTTACGAATAAGTCGAACTGTCACCCGCTTGATAGAAATATGAAATTTGGACAGTAGTTTTTGTTAACCCGAGAATTCAAATCGTCGAAATTATTTATAAATGTTTTGTTATCAATTGAATAATGAATGCTTTTATAAGAACGCTTACTAATAACAAGAATATTTGTGGCATAATCAGTGAGAAAATAATTTATTTAAGAGTGACTTTATTTATTTATTTATTCTTTATTGCACAAAAAGGCACAAAAGGCGGATTTAATGTTACACAGCATCTCCCAGTCGACCAGTAAGGGGGTAAAGATATACAATATCGGTGCAATGACAATTTATGTTTAAGAAATAAAAAAGACTTTGTCATTCATATTTGTTTGATTTCCGTATTTACCGTACACAGTGGTGGCGCCCTTCAGAAGTAGGAATTGCATCTAGATTCACTAACCGCCATTATAAATAAATCAATAAATTATCTTCACTGACAGCTTTACCACCACCTAAGATCTAGGATCTGGGGTTCAACTCCCGTGGGGACAGAAATTTTCTGCTCGGTTTGGTTGGTGGTAGCGCTTTTTTAAGTCGTCTTGCATTGTTGTGTTCCGGCAGTTGTATGTAAGATAGCCAGTTCCTCTGTGGTTGAGGAATCCAGTTGTAGGTCGCTTTTATCTTCGGCCTTATCATCACTCGGCATCAAGTGAGATGAAGGCCCGATTTTTCAAATTCTTAAAACTAATTAGTCACCAAACCAATCTCAGAACACTACCCATCTAGTCCTGTCGCAAATGAATATAATGTCTGCTTTCTACGCAACAAACAAAGTCGCGTCAAACATAGCCCTGTTTGCAGCAGATGTTTGTTTGTCTAATGAATACGGACATTTATTTGTTTGTAAGTCGTGGACAGAGTGCCCACGCCTACCCTGCGTCTACAAGATGAGAATTGTTTCATTATGCTGAAACATTCAGAAGCATGGCTTTCTGGTTTTGCACTTATCAAGTAAGCTTGGGTAAAACTCTCGTCAAGTAAGTCCAGTGGTGTCGGTAGGAACGACGGTATATTCTTTCTTGAAAGAATTCGTTTTAAAAACAATGCTGTCCATTTTGTGGGTATTGTTCTCTTTGAAAAGAGTTTACATTCAGTTAATGTTGCAGGCACAGAGTTTCAGGGTACGAACTTATTTAATCAAAACAATTGAAGTTTTATTTCATTTTCACTTAGCAAGATGGTAAAGCAAATCGTGTTGTTAACCCCCGATGAAAAAAGGGTTTCATAAGTTTGACCTATCTGTCTGTGTATCTGTGTGTCTGTCTGCATAGTAGCTCCTAAACGAATGGACTGATTTCGATTCGGTGTTTTTTTTGTTTGATAGCTGACGTGGTCGAGATGGTTTTTAGCTATAATTTATGAAGGTTTTCTATATTTGAGGGTGAAATTTTTTTAATTAAAATACTCCTTCATGCATTTGGATGTTATATGCAGAAGGAAAACAAAAAGCACTAGTGTGGAAAATAATAACTTTCCGCACGCTAAGCACACTGAGAAAATCGACTATTTGAGCAAGTGTATTCAAAAGATCTTTTTAAAAAATAGACTTGTTTCTTGCAATTTATACTGTGATTTTATTATTAATAAATAAAGCACTTTAAAACTCTATGGACCAGAATTTTTGCAGCTATTTTTCACATTACCCTAAAATTTCACTCGCAAACTTTTAATTGCGACGTTTTCAGGCTGCTCGGACGGGCTGTTTATTTGCTTTTAACTATCGTTTAAGTTTCTGTAATGAACACTTAACTAGAAATTTCTTGTATCAAGGTAATAATGTCTACACTTTCAATAAGACTACCTTATTTAAATATATCGACAGGACGGTGTTGAATTAAGCTGTAAGTAAAAAAATTTAATAGCTGTTAAATTCACGGTATGAATGTCTAATATGATATGGTAGGGCAAAAGCAATGACTTTAATAATACTGAATTTTATTTTTAAATGTCTGAATATAATATTAAAAACAATGATTAAACTAATTGAATCATCGGTACTTGAAATAATATTCGTTCAGGAGTTAAAATATTAATAACGTCGATAGGTAGGGCATAAGGCTGCTATTATGGCGGTAGTTTAATAAGGGCTCTAATTATGCCGGTATTCTTTTTTTTCAAAATTCAAATGAAAAATCTTCTGAATCCGGAAAAAATACTAATAATTCATTTTCTTGCACAAAATTTCAAATTATTCATTAATTACACCGTTATTCCATATGGCAATATGGTATGGGTGACTTAGAAGTAAACTAAGCGTCACCAAAGTGACAAAAGCGCCATGATGAATATTTGTCTGTGTTGCCGTTTTTCCTATGAAAAAAAATGTTTTGTACAACGAAATAAAGCAAGTAAAAAGTAAATGGACAATTGAACACTGTTCTGCATATTTTTCTCTACTTTTCAGTATAGTGTACATAGACCTGGCCTTTCTCCATACATTTTTGGAACATCCCTTTTGTAGTGTTCTGTTCCTGCAGAGAGTAAGATCGCCATAGTTTATTGAAAAAGTATTTTTTGGGAGTACGGGGACCTGACTGCTATGCTCTCGATATTTTTCTCATGATTCACACACCATCTGTGTTGTGCCCAAGGGGCTAGGAGCAACTTTAGGCTACCTTACCATCAGGTGTTCCGTACGCTTTATCATCCGTGTCGTATACAGTGTATTACAAAAGTCCAAACAAAATTTAAGGGGTGGTTGTGTTCCTCGTCAAGACACCTTTCCGACCACTTTTCCGATTACATTAATAAAAACATTGTGACAACCCTAAAAATACCTACGATCGCGTATCGTACGACACAACAGTTATACATGTGGCCCGGATGGAATCCCACCGATATTTCACAGACCGTCACATCACCGATATTATCTATATTGTTCAAATTGTTGCTGCTAAATGGTGAAATGCCTGAGATTTGGAAGAGGTGTCATGTTGTTCCTGTATTAAAATCGGGTGATAGGCACAATATTAAGAATTATAGGCCTATTATTAAAATAAGTATTATCCTAAAACTTTTTGAAAAAAATATTTATGATGATATTTTCCCTTTTTTAAGACCTGTAATTATTGTATAGCAGCATAGCTTTATCAATAAGAGGTCTACTGAAACAAATTTATGTGAGTTTGTCCATAAAGTAGCGATGGGAATGGATCAGGGTTATCAGGTGGACGCTGTGTATACTGACTACTCTAAAGCATTTGATAAAAATCCTAATCCCATTCTTATACATAAGCTTGGTGAAGTTGGTATACATGGTGATCTTCTGCGTTGGCTTAAGTCTTATCTAAGGGATCGAAGTCAGGCTGTCACTATTAGAGGTTTTTGTTCAACTTTTGTACTAGTAACATCTGGAGTGCCCCAGGGCTCTCACCTCGGTCCACTTCTTTTTAATGTATTTGTGAATGATGTGGTTTTAATCCTGAAGCATTCCGAAGTTCTCATGTATGCTGATGACATGAAAATCTTCAAAATTATAAAATCGCCATCAGATTGTGACTTATTACAAGACTAGCTGACCCGGCGAACTCTGTTCCGCCTTAAAGGCAACAAATAAGCAGATTTTGGAATTTGTTTTTTTATTAGAAAAAATACAAAAATAAATTAAGTACCTACATTAATCATTCATTATTATGTCTGTATTTCAGTACATAGGTTGCTCTTCACTTAAGTACCTTGTGATACACAACATTTTTCGTTTTATTATTAGGCGCAAAAACAAACAACGCAGATGGTTTTCTGACCCGTGAACATGCCACATATAATTGACCATGGAAAAAACATGGATGTTCTAGATTCAAACCACAAACTTTTAAGGATTGGCCTTGTGAATTGTTGATGGTCATGGCAAATGCAAGACGGATCGGAAATTGAAGTCTTTTAAATTCAAACGGCATATCGGTTGGGATCATCGGTATCCTTGGAATGAGAACTTCCTCACTTTTGAATTTTCCTTTCAGTATCGTCACGTAAATTACATTGTTCATCAATTTTCTAACCACCAAACGCGTACCGTTGCACAGTTTTGGTTGGTTTATGTTTCGAAGCATGATTACTACGGAGCCAACCTTTAGGCGTAAATTGTGCGGTGCTAAGCCAGGCACATCCAAGGAGTTTAAAGATTCAATTGGATAGTTGGTAGCTTCATCTTCATTTGTGACGCAGTCAATAGATTTGAATGAATGCATTGTTCCAATGATCTTATTTTGAATTATGTAGTTCAGGTCATCTACATCTTTATTCTTAGCCGCTAAAATTGCTCGCTCACTCAACTACTTATTCATTATTTTTTAGTTAGAAATAATGTTTCGAAATACATTGTTGTTATGACAAAATTACTTAGCAGCCCTCTTATTCTCAACTGTCGGAAAATATTCGAATTTCGGAAACTCTATACCTGTCACATTTTATCGCTATACGTCAAAGCGAGACGGCATGTGACTTTTCGAATCGAATCCGTGATCCGACAGTTGAGAATAAGGGGGTTCTAGATGCGCGTTTTGTTGTTCCAAGTCTGATGCGTTTTTGGTTTACCACCTTTTATAGTTCACTTCACTTTTTATTTAAATTGGCAATGATTGTTATTTATTAAATAGAAACTCGAAACAAACACATCAACCGGTCGACTTCAAAATTAAAAATTTTCAACCATACTTAACCATAGACAACATTACGTTTAGCTGTCAGTTGCGTGTTGTAAATTTTTTAACAAATGAACGGCCAGATTAATGTTTTGACTGATAAATTTTTTGATTTGCTGTCAGTTGCGTTTTGTTATTCCATGTCAGTTGCGTTTTGTTATACCACGTTTTTATCCTATTCACGTGACGTCCCACGGGAATAGGGTAAAAAGTATCCTATGTCCGTCTCCTAGTTCTAAGCTATCTCTCTAACAATTTTCAGCCAAATCGGTTGAGCCGTTCTTCAGTTATAAATAGCGTAACTAACACGACTTTCTTTTATATATATAGATGACCTTAATGAACTGTGTGCATACTGTAATAAAAATTATTTAATTCTTAATCCGGAGAAATGTGACAGTATCACATTTGCTCGGTAGTCTAAACCAATTAATTATATTGACAAATTAAATAAGGAAATTCTCAAGAAAGTGACTGAGATGAGAGACTTTTGAAAGACATGTTGACCACATAACCTCAAAAGCGTTCAAAATGTTGGACTTTGTAATTAGGACGTGTAGAGACTTTAAGCAATGTTCTACTCTTCTACTTCTGTATAATTCTTGTGTGCGGTCGATCTTAGAGTACGCTTCTACAGTGTGGAATCCCCAATACAAGGTTTATATTGACGCCATTGAGACAGTTAATAGGAAATTAGAAAGTATCTTAACTATACAGCTATTCGCGGTAACCAGTTGGTACCGCATGTCCCGTCGCTGATGGATCGTCGTTTAAAAAGAGATCAGGTGTTTCTTTTTAAAATTTTGAGTAACTTTATAGATTCTCCATTTTTGTGGCAGAATTTGTGTATCAGATGCCCTAGGTCAGGTTCTCGTTCCTTTAAATTGTTTTCCTCCCCGTTAACTAGGACCAAGTATGCTGGCAATACATTCATTTTTAGATCTTGTTATGATCACAATAATAAATTCCATATGATAGATATTTTTGATAACAGTTTATTGAATTTTAAACGGCAAGTAAAATACTTATTATTTGTTAATACTTGAATTGCTGTAGTTTATAAAAATGTATGTCATATTTTTTAAATAATTTAATATTGTTCTTTAATGTTTGGATTAATTTTTTCCTAAAGTAGGTATTAATTGTCAATATAATCTTTTTTTTTAATAAGAGATATGTCTGTGGTTTCTAATCTGTGGAAACTTCACTGATTTATGTATAACTATGTTTTTTTTATGTTTTAATGTTAGTTTCCTAAATAAATAAAATAAAATACACACACACACAACCTCACACATACTATTATATCGACCTCAGCAACCCTGCAACTCCAGAATTCCAAATTTTATTACGGAATCCTCTAACACCCGGTATAAAAAATGTGTCTGATAAACCATACCTGGCAACAGTTGTGTTGGATATAGGTAATGAATAATATACATGTGTGTGAATAGGTAAGAACGAAGTCTCAAGTCTTTGTGAAGCTGTAATCACAGTGATCCTTAAAATATCAGTAATAACAACAATTAAAAATATTTTACCTAGTGTGTTTGAGTTAGCCACTTTAGAAACGGCAGGAAATACAAACTCTTGTAAACAAACTGTTATGATTTTTTGCTGAAATTTCGATCGAGATTTTCCATAAATTAAATATTTATAAAGTCTGGTATATATTTTTAAAGACTGGTAGATATTAGATAAAGGCACGATGTTCGTCAATTAAACTTAAGTGCAACAAATAAAGTAGAAATAAATAAATTTAGTGTACGGATAAATAATTAACTTCTTTACCATAAAGCATGAGAAAAACAGCAATATTTGCACTTAGTCACTAAAAATAACAGTTCCCATTTGGTTTGGCGTAGTAACATCACACCGCAAAGTTTCTTTACATTAGGTTTTACTTAAATTGACGAACGTTGTTAGGATGGAGCCCGGCAACTTGCCTTTATCGCGAGGCGCCATTATTCAGTTAAAACGCCTCGTCATCACTGCCTTAGGCTATTAAAATTGCTTTTACGATATTATGAAGAGTTATACGAATCACTATGTGCCTTTCAGACCGGGAAAAAGTTCTTTCTTGACTAATTCACCCTTGAGCGATTTGTCTATGTCATAGTGTCAAAAAATCTTATATTTATCAGTCTGTCTGTCACAACCTGGGATTATTTGTGCAACGGTATCTCGGAACCAAATATTAGAACAGAAAAATTATTATACAGGAAAAAAGATTTTATACTTGACGGTACTACCAATAAGAGTATGAGGGGCTTATTGAAAGTTGATGGAGTTTTTTTGAAAACTTTTGGTTGGAGCAGCGCTAAAATATATTCTGCGTAAAAATCCTCCAGTCTTGAGTCGTTTGCTGTGCTTTATATTAAAATAAATTGAAATAGTGAAAAATTTATTTATGAACTGATAGTGAAAAACCTTACTTATTATAGTAATTGAAAATGAGGAAAAAATAATAATTTTAGGTTTAATAAAAAAACCAGAATCGACACCGATGTTTATTTATCGAATGTTTTGGTGTTACGTAAAACTTTTGCCTTTTTATTTTTTATTGGTGTACAAACCAACCCACTGGCTCAATAAACCGATTGTATAGCTTATCCGCTATGGTAGCTCGGATGGTTGGCGTAGCCTGCAAATAATGCGTCTCCGATAGGCTTTATCCGGTTTTCCACTTGTAAAGCTATCCTATAAATTCGTGTGCCTTTACTGGTTCCCTGGTTTGCGTGTCTAATTGTATCAAGAGCAGTTCTTCTAACAAAAAGTATTAAAAACCAGTATTCTCTACCGAGTCCACTCGATTGTCGCCGTAATTGTGTTTGACATAAAGCTCACGTTAGATTTTGTGATCTCTCTTTTTTGGTATTTATTCCGTTTTTCAAATCATGCCAAATGCCAATAATTATTGTCCACAATAATTGTATCCAGCAACTTGATTGTAGTATTAGTCCCTGGGAGTGCGTGTATATCAATCAGGTAAATATACCTGGATGCTGAATTGTGCGTAAACGTTAAAAGCTATTAATCATTGTAATTCACGTTATAACAGGTCTGCTGCCTTCCGTGTCGAACTCTTACAGCCTTTCTTAGGCCATCAGAGCACCTGACGCGTGCACAACCTATCCTGATTTGCATTCCTCGGATTCCACTCACCTGATGCTAAATATGCTTGTACGGCCATTTTAGCTTTTCGATTCTGCAGGCTTTTTAATATAGTCAAGTTCTTTTTCGTTCACCTCATTACGGATATTATGCTTATAGACACATTCCGTAGTTTCTAATTTTAAATACTGGAATAAGTAACAAAGTAAGAAAGTTAAGTTGGAGTAAGCTGCAACTACAAGTGATTTATAGTTTTAGTGTTTAAATTATTTTAGGTTTAGTAAAACTATATTTTTTTTATATATAGCACGGCAATTGACCCAACACCACCTGATGTTGGGTCAATGATGTGAAGCGGTAAGTAGAGTCCATATGCGAAGACAGCTATAAAGAATACAGAAATTTATTTCGCTTGAAATATGGTACATGTTTCGATGTCAACAAAAGGTTTGGGATCCACATATTCCACCAGAAACTGGCATGCAAAATGGTTTTTTTTTATGAAAAACAAAACAAATAAATTAAGATACACAATGTGAAAAAAAAAGATTTAAAATAATCGAGTAACCACACTTTTAGTTTCATATTACAACAATTTACTGCAACTGCTAGTGCAGAATAAACATTGCACTAGCCGCCTCCACCTTGCCGGCCCAAAAGGTGCTTTTTCATGTATCTCTTGAAGGACCCGATGCTATAGGAAGGAGGAAATAAAAGCAGACTATTGGAGTTCTTGCTCAGTTTATTATTTGAAACCCATCAAGTTATAGGCCCAGCAAGCTTCCACATCATTAGGACTAGTTTTCTAATACCTAGAGAAAAACATAATATTTCAATATAGCATTCTAAGCCATCGTCATGTAGAAAGTATATGTACTATACTGTAGCCTGCCTTTTCAGTACATATTTATGAGTCTCGTTTGGTACTCGAACGGCAAAAAGTTCAAACACGTGATACCATACATAACGGCCTTTTCATTGGCTCCGTTCGGCGGATATAACCGATTTATACGGAGCATTACAGTCTGCGAAACATTCTACCTGTCAGTTGTGTTGTAATGTGTGTTCTATGATATCGAGGAAACTTTTCGGCGTATTATTAAATAACATTAATACCACTGCTTAAATAGTTGTATATTAGTTTTCAAATTACTCTAAAATAACGGGCCACCAACTTTCATCGGGTCTAATCAAACTCAGTTTAAATGTAAGCGCTTGCAATAGTTGCTCAAAGCTCTAATCATTTCCAATGTTAAAAGTTAAAAAGACAATAATCTATTGCTTATTTACACCAAAAAGCCGCTACAACCGTTCAACGGGATGGAAAATAAAAGAAATCGTGCCCGAGTGGACTAGGATTTTATAAATGTCTCCCGTCATCGGTATCCCGAATAAAAAAATTGCATGTACATACGACAGCACATCAAGTGTAACTGTTGCAATACGAAAGCCGCCTCTGTTACGAGCGGAGTAAGGGCGGTATCAAAGTCAAACTGTTACGCTTGATGTTCTGTCGACTGTACATGCAATTTTGTCAATGCATGCCGTTTTTTTTATCTGATTACAAAAATACTTGAGTAATAAAAGGAGTAGGTATTTTAACTAGAACAATAGGAGTATTGCTAATCATTAAGTGTAACGAAAACTCAAAGGTACATATTGCGGGCAATTAGTTGAGCTGTTTGTTATGTACCTAGTTCTTGAGAAGCTAATTTGTACGTCTGTATTTTGCTAAACTAAAAAAAGTTACCTATGGTTAGGTCCTGTATAAGAAGTTAAATGATGACCTTTTACCACTTTCTCTTAACAATGGCTCATCAGTATTCTTGTAGCGATAGGCGATACCTTGTTATCTCTCACCAAAGCAGCCCAAGAGCTTGTTATTGTTGTGTGTGTACATAGTCTTGTACTAATTCACTTTATAGTGGAACTAGCTGTGCCCGCGACTTCGTTCTCGTGGATGTCGGAAAATAACAACGGTGGAGTAGGTAGGCTACGGATTTAAATCATATTTATAAAACACCTTTACAATTAATGCATTGATCGCTCCGCCCGCGCCCGCCCGCCTTGAATATCATAAATGCGTGCATGATATTTTAAAACTATGATATCTCTTAAGATGTTCATTGAAACCAAATGACGTCAAAGTTAAATACTTGTGGTGAATAATGTATTTATTTCTATAAGGAATAATATCATGTTTACAAAAACACCTTTGCAAATAGTTCATTATTTTAGAACTTACCAAAAAATGGTTCTAGAGAGTCACTTTCAAAGAATGGACATCGCGGACTTTTTATTAGAACATTTAAAGGAGAACAATTCCTACATACATGATTTATACGCAACTTTAACCATTGACGCAGCGCACGCAACGAAAGCTCTCAAGAGGAATATTTTTTCCCCGTCTTTGCAACACTTAATTAATTGGTGGTAGCGTGATGTTATACAGGATAGTGCTGTCAATACGACAATAAATTAAAACATGGGCTATATTAAATCATAAAAATGGTTTGCCACTTTCAAAAACATCTTATTCACTTGATTATTTCATGACATTTGTATGAAATAATATAACATGGGCTGCATTATTTATAGAAATGACCTGAAATTATCAAATGAACTAGATGTTTTTGAAAGTGGCAAACCATTTCTATGAA
Source organism: Nymphula nitidulata (assembly GCA_947347705.1). Taxonomy (NCBI): domain Eukaryota; kingdom Metazoa; phylum Arthropoda; class Insecta; order Lepidoptera; family Crambidae; genus Nymphula; species Nymphula nitidulata. Next base: position 8,988,730 of record OX374637.1, on the reverse strand, counting down.
CGTTTCAAATTATTTTAACATTTTTACTTAGGTACTAAAATTATGCTCAAAGTTATTGATACAGGGGAATTCGATACCCTCGAAGATTTTCATACCACATTTCACGTGTCACTGATGTAGCGCGGAACATGCTTTTCTTCGCAAATTTTCATATTTCACGTAGAAACTTTGTATAATAAATATTTACTGATTGATCAGACTTGCTGTTCGTAATGTTATATTGAAAAATATTGATAGTACAGTCGACCACAGAAGTAGCTTAACACTTTAGTACCATATCACACCGGCTATTGCGCTCATACTTAATACTTGCTACCGTACTATAGAACTCCATAATTATTGTGACATAGTACTTAAGTGTTATGCTAATTCTTTGGTTGACCTTACGTATCAAAATTGTAATAAGGACAATTTTTCATTTCATTTCATTAATTAATTTGCTAGTCTGGTTTTGATTTACTTTCGAAAATATTTCAAGTGACCTTGAAGTTGTACAATTGTCATGAAGTCCCACATAAAGCTAGTAAGTAAAATCCGCCGTTTTTCTGTTCCGAGGCCCAAATGGGCAATAAAGTGAAGGCCCGCGCCAAATGCCACCACTGGCGATGGAGACATAATTTGCATTTCAAGCGTTAAAATGAGAAAATATAATTTACATTGACGGATTACCTTCGTAATTGTGAAGTTACATGGTATTTGACCTCTCCTTTTTATACGTATTTTTGGTCATTTACATGCCATAATATTTGGATTATTTCCAATTCAGTGATTGGCTATCATTTCGAAGAATTTTGCTTTTGTATTCCAGTAAGTTACTAAAGCATTCTGACCCATTGATATTCTGATATTATCCAGAACCTACATAAATAGATTTGGGAGTGATTCAGCAAAACTTGGCGTATAACACTAAAATGGTCGTGAAATTTAGCTGACTCTGGAGCAACAACCACGAGTAAAGTCGTAAACCAATATCGACGACTAAGACCAATACCGTTCAATCAAATATAAATGACCTTTCGATTCAATTACACTGCACAAAGTGGCATGTCAGCTCTGCCTTCGGACGCCCGAATCCTGTCTTAAATAGGCCGGTCGTAAACTCCATTTGAAATCTGTAGAACGACCTCCCAAAATAGGATAGGCATTGTTGTGGCACCTTTTTACCGGTACTCAGACTGGTCGTAACAAGGCATGTTAACATCCCTCAAACGGTCCGCCGACTTGTTTACTACCCTCAATATATACTGTCGGCTTCCGACAATATTTAGAAAGTGCTTTTCAAACAGTTTTGTAAGCATTTTACGAGTCTCTGTCAATAACTCTTCAAGTATGGATATTAACTTGTTATTCTTCTAGTTGAACATTATTCTGTCCATTTTTAAAAATCTTAATACCTTACCTTTTCTTTTTTGAAAAAGTTGATATGCGTTTAATATAGTTTAATAATCTCACAGTCTTTTCAAAAAGGTTACCGAATGTAATTTATGAACATTCGAAATCTAATGTTGTTTTTATTTAAGTCAAGTCAAATGCAATTTAGATGAAAAGTTTAATACATGAAAAGTATTTTAACTAAAAAAAAATCATGTCTTCAGGTGGGAACTAAACCCGCTACCTTCCACAATCCAAATGACTGCTCTAACCATCTGAGCTACTGATGACTTTGCGTAATAAGCTAACTTATACCTTAGAATGTTGAAATATTCTGTTTCTACACCAGAACGAGTATTTTTAAATACCCATGGTTTGGTTAAGTTGGGAATTGCTTTAAATATTCTTAATTTTTATTGCTAAGCTTTATTTCTTATACTCGTTCGGATGTAGAGATATAATATTTCAACATTGTGGGGTATACGTTAGCTTATAACGTAAAAACAGATGGAATGGAGGAAATCCACATACCAAGTCCTCAGTAGCTCAGATGATTAGAGCAGTCACTTGGATTGTGAAAGGTCGCTGGGTCAAACCGCCCCTGTGGACATGATTTTTTTCTAGTTTAAATACTTTTCCCATATTTTTTAACATTTATATATAATGATCAAAATAAAAATTAAGAGTTGTTAAATACAATGCCCAATTAATTATATTCATACAAATCGTGGTCCTTGGTTTAATGTCGAACAATGGCGTGTCGCGGGCATTAACGTGTTAATCACTTTAATATGCGAATAACGAGAGGAGATTAGCATTGTGACATGAATCATATAGTTGATTGAACAAATTTAATGTAGGAATATTGAATATTTTTATCATCACCAGTCTATATACGTCCCACTGCTGGGCATAGGCCTTTCTACATGGGAGAACCACACGAGGAGTCTGGGCCATGGCACTACCGCGCTGGCTCAATGTGGGTTGTAGTCTGTAAATCGGTTGCAGTAACAACCGAGAACAATGGCTTAGCCTTCCGAAGCATGCAGGAGCTCGAGATCACAAATTTTAATTGACCCATCCCGGGATCGACTACTGCGAAAATTAACCAGAGCGCTAAAACGCACTACGCCACTAAGCTCCTCAAATATAAAAAAAAAATGCCTACCATTGACAGCAATCATTGTTAATATCACAGATTGCAAAAGAAAATTTTGCAGCATGCTTTGCTCTTAAAACTCTTAAAACCCTAATAAAAAAAATATGAAATTTTAATTAAAATTTCTCTGTTTTAGGTTTCCCGTGAGATACGTCGACAGAATGCCAGGTCAGTAAATGTTTCCTCTCATCATTTATTTCAACTAACGTCATTTTGAAATCCATATTATTTTCGAAATGTAGGTATAGATATACTTCCAGTTAACGGACTTCTTGTTGGACTAAACCGACTTTGTTTAAAATGGCGAATTTTTCAATAATAAGAAATGTATCAAGATAATAACTTTGACACGTTTTAACTAAGGAAAGTCTGTCAAACGCCAAATTATTCGCCGGATAAGTAATATCTGAGAACTAAGAAATCTACCTTAAATCAAATAAAGAAAGTTAGGTAAATAACTTCGAATTACTTATATAGGTTTTACTTCTGAGAATTTATATCCTAAAAACTTTTTCAAGGAAATATTCTTCAGATGGGAATATTTCCTAGAAACAGGTTTATTAGCCAAAATTGACCAAATCAGAAATTCAAAATGTAGAAAGAAATGTTTCGCGAACAATCATAAACATTATTTCTTGCAACAGATATCAATAACACCATCGAAAATTATTGTTATTGTATTTAAGCCATCTCTGCTGTAGGCTATTAAAAACATAGCTACCTCATAAATAAATAAAAATTAACACAAATGGCTAGTAACAAAAGAAGGTATCTCATCAACACACTTAGACTATTTGATTAAATTTCACGCGATTTTTTTAGGTTTTATTGAACTAAGAAGTTTTAATCTTCCCTATATTAAGTATTGCTATTTGCGGTTTTTGCCTTTTTAATCATCGAACGAAACAAAGGACTTTGTAGAGAGAGTAGAATATTCCGCGCTATTTTACTAACTGGAGCAAATTTCACATAAAGAGAGTTGGCAAAACTTATGCCATGTAAGGACGCAGCAAAGTTGAAGCTAATTATGAGATTTTGAAATAAGTGTTAAATTACATAACATAATAACGTAACTTATATTACTTATATGTATGATAGGCAGAACGTTTGGCCACAATCACACCTGATGTGAAGCGAAGTTGAGGCCTAAGATGGTACACGCTCGCCTAGAAGATGCTTGTTCACTCTGGCCTTAAAGATATCCAGATTATATTGATCGGGGAAAACAGACCCTGGCAACGAATTCCACTCCTTAGCTGTTCGCATAATGAAAGAGGAAGCAAAGCGCTTCGTGCGGATGGGAGGTATATCCACAACGTAAGGGTGAAAGCCTTCGCCGAGTCTGGTCGTCCGGTGGTGGAAAGGGGCCGGGGGGAACAAATTATGAAGAACTTCCGCACACTCTCCGAAATGCAACCGATAAAAGACCGAGAGGCAAGCTACACGCCTTCGGTGGTCAAGGCTCTGGAGATTAGCCTCAGTGAGTGCCTCACTGCCGATGAGTCGCCTCGCTCGGTGCTCCACCGAATCCAGTGCATCCAACTGATACTGTGCAGTTCCGTCCCAAAGGTGACAACAGTACTCCATGCAGGAGCGTACTTGGGCTCGATAAAGGCTTAGAAGCTGCTCAGATGTAAAATATCGTTTCACCTTTGAAAGAATGCCAAGTTTTTTGGCTGAGTTAAGCAATGGATTCGATGTAGCGACCGAAATTGAGATGGGCAGAGATATCTAGACCCAAGAGGTCCAGATGGTCGTTAACCGGAACGGAGACATTTCGGAAAGTCGGAGTCAGATGAAATGGACTCCGTTTCGTCGAGAAGAGACATGCCTGCGTTTTGGACGGATTGAACTCAACCAAGTTGGCCTCACCCCAGAGGGAAACAGCTTCCAAGGTTGCATTCACTCCCTCCACCATCGCCTCCCTCAAAGATCGGACATCAGCTCCAGACTTCGCATCAGACAAGTACCTCTCCGAAACTGTGCTGTCGTCCGCGTACCCAAAGATACCGGGAATTAAAAGCAGGTCGTTGATATGCAGCAAGAATAGAGTTGCGGAGAGGACAGAACCCAGGGGGACACCGGCATTGATAACAAGCAGATTCGACGAGGAGCTATTAATGACTGCCCGAATTGATCTACCCCCCAGGAAATCCGCAATCCAGTTGCAAAGTCCGGTAGCGATTCCGTATGATGGAAGTTTGCCAACAAGACTTGCATGCCAGACCCTGTCAAAAGCCTTGGAGTTATCGAGGGAAACGGCGAGAGCTTCACCGTGTTTCTCTATGGCTTCGCTCCATAAGTGAGTAGCATACAGAAGAAGATCCCCGGTAGACCGCCCACGGCGGAAACCAAACTGGCGGTCAACGAGGAGATCGTTATCTTCAAGGTAAGCTAGGAGACGGTTGTTCAATACACGTTCCATAATCTTACAGAGTATGGACGTGATTGCGATTGGACGATAGTTGGCAGGATCGGCACGGATACCCTTTTTAGGTACTGGTTGGACATTGGCAACCTTTCAGGCATTCGGAACTTGTCCGGTTCTAAGAGATAAGCGGTACAGGCGAGTCAGAATGGGTGACAACTCAATTCACTCAAGACAATTTGAGACAGCATGTACGGAGGTGTTGCGTTGTTGCAGCACGATAGCTGGAATGCCATTAGGGCCACTAGCTTTATTTATATCAAGAACGCTTAGCGTTTTGAGTACCTCTTTTTGGTGAATATGAAGTTCTGACATCACAGAAGAACACAGAGGTAACTTAGGTGGATTTACGCCAGCAGCATCTAGTTGCGAGTTATTCGCAAAGATATAGGCAAAAAAGTCTGCCTTCTCTTTGGCGGTGTGAGCTAGCGACCCGTCAGGCTTAATTAAAGGTGGCAGCGACGGCCGACAAAAGTTAGCTTCGACTGACTTGACCAGGGACCAGAAAGCTTTGCTCCCGGACGGAAAGGAGGCCAATCTGGTACCAATTTGGCCAATGTAGTTGAAGCGGGCCTTGCGAAGAACACCTTTGCAGGATTTGGCGGCACTGTTATAGGCCTTCTTCAGTTTCCGAACGTTTTGTGATTTACGTGCTCGAGCATCCGCCCAGGATTGTTAAGCGGAATGCTTAAGCGCCTCGGCCTTAGCACAATTTGCGCTAAACCAGGGGCGGGCGCCAAACCGGCGCGATACGTCAGAATATGGAATAAAGTATTCCATAGCCTGACGCAACACACCAGTGATAGCAACCGCGCAGCAGGTCGGGTCTTCTGAAGAAAAGCAAGTGCGACGCCAAGGATATGATGCAAAGAAATGCCGCATCTCATCCAAATCTGCTGATTTGTATTGCCATACGCGCCTTGTTCCGATAGGATCTGGGTCGGGTGGAGAGAAGACAGACACGGACTTCACCAGACAGGGTCAGAACTCCCTCATCACCAGCCTATATACATCCCACTGCTGGACACAGGCCTTCCTACATGGGAGAAACACATGAGGAGTTTGGGCCATAACACCACCACGCTGGCCCAATGCGGGTTGGTGGGTTAAAGCGGTTGTAGTAACAACCGGGACCAACGGCTTAACGTGCCTTCCGAAGCACGGAGGAGCTCGAGATTTTAAATTTGGTTGACCCATCCCAGGGTCGACCATGGCGAAAGTTGCTTTGTTTTCGTATTCGAAACCAGAGCGCTCAAACCAATACGCCACCGAGCTCCTCCCCAATACGCCACCGAGCTCCTCAGAACTCCCTAGTAGAGACGAAATTACGACTTACTTGATATTATTAAATCCCCTCATAAATAAGGTTCGTTATTAAATTATTACATAACACTATGTATAAGTATACCTAAGTATAAATGATGATATGATTTCAGTAAGCATGGTTTAAGCATAGATATACCTGCTTACTATTTATTTATCAAACAACATTTTATATGACATCCCTACCATACTTTATTATTGCAATCTTGTTATACCAAAATATTAGTCTTACTCAGACGAATTGACTCTTTTATTCACTTGTTGTATGTTAGTCTTACGCTCCGAAACCATTAATCAGATTGTGATGAAACTTTGGTAGGGTGTTATAGGGACGCCGCGGGAACCTTTGTTTCTGGATTACAAAATCCTAATTGTCACTGCAACCGCTTGACCCACCGACCCGCATTGTGCCAGCGTGATGTTATGGCCCAACCTCCTCATGTGTTTCTCCCATTTAGGAATAGCAGTGGGACGTATCTAGGCTGGTGATGGTGAACCTAACAGTTTTATCTTTACGGGCATTGAAAAGCATGCAGGGTGCAGCTATTTTATAATATCGATAGGTTTATCGGTTCGTTGATCATTGAGGAAGGCATACGCTCAGCTGTGAGCGTCTCTCGGCTGATATGATAATGATAAATATGAAAAGTGGCTGCACTCTGCTCCGCTTTTCGTTAGTCGCTCCATAGGTACAGTGACCTCAATTCTGGAGAACATTTGAAATTTAGAAACATGCGTTCAATTTTCGACCATATTAACGTGATAAAATGTACATGCCGTCTAAAATTGTCTATGGTTTCTTTGAAATCTATTTGAATTTAGTTGGCAGCTCTAAACAAATTCTTGTAATCTTTTTTCGATACATATTGCGAGAAAGAGCTAAACTATACTTAAATTTAGAAATCTCTATATGTATATATATGTATATAAATTCAGAATTAGGGCCAATATGTCCGGGCCATCTATCTCCGAATTATATCTCGAGCCATATTACCTCTATATCGGTGATAGATGTAAGTGTCTAAAAATAACAGACAGATAGTGTTACTTTCGGATTTATAATGTGGTATGGATTAGGAAGAGGGTTATATTTTAATCAACATCGAATGTAGGGCGGATGAAAATAGTTTAAGTACAGAGAAAGACGGTTTTAGTTTGATTCGGTATTGATTATTTCGGTTGTTTCCATGATGTTACTAACTTAAGTGTTTCAAAAACGTATTTCTTAAACACGTTTAAGTATTATAAAGACGGGCAAACAGGTGCCGTTTTTCTTATACGTTTGTTAATGTTAGTAGTGACGCCACATATACGCATTTATTTCTTGTTTGTATACAGTATGATTATATAAACGATTAAATAATTCTGTTGAATATAAAAATATATATTAATGAATGTAATATTATGTGTTTGTGTGTGTGTGTATGCGTCTGTAATATATGTTAAGATGTTAAAAATATGTTAATTGTTCTGTTAATTGGTTAATATTAATCAAAAATAAAATAATGTTATCATTGCGTCGCTTTATCCAGATTTATTAATTTACTATGTGTATGTAATTCCCTTATAAACATGCAATACAAGTTTTGGTTTTGTCTTACTAGTAATTTTTCTAGGTTTAATATTTTTAATGTGTTTTAAAAAGTGTTTTATTGATTATTTGTTACTTTCCGTGGTTGTAGATTATTGCTCCAAATAGTATTCTATGATCTTTTCAAAAACTCAAACTGTCTTCATCCCAAATTTTATTTCATTCGGTTTAGTGGTTTAGACTTGAAAGCGTAACAAACTAACTAACTAACGTTCGCATTTATAATATAAGTAAGGATAGTTTTATATCTTTTATACACACACACACAAACAAATAAAACACGTCTGAGCATACTTCAGTATGTGTTCGTCCATAAACACTGTCAAAGGTAAAATACCTGCACAAACATGAATGTAGAGTGAAATCGTAAGTTCTTTGTTCTCTCAACAAAACACCTAAATCGGTTCACCTTTGTTACTATAAAGAGTCCATTTCCTCCACGAAAATCTGTCTTTTCATTTCCACAGAAATAAATATAAATAATTGCTTATGAGTTACCTGCGCTATAATTTTAATATAGATATCTGTATTTAAGAAAGGTGTATTATCTTAAAACAAAGATCAATATCATTGTTGTAAGTAGTTTACTATATTCAGAGAAACCAATATTTTAATAAACAAGACATATATTTATCTTCACAATATTATGACTGACTTCTTGACAGCAATCAATTTTCAATAAAAAATATTTTTTCTTAAATTAAAACTTCCTACCAAAGAGTCTGCAACAATCATATAGGCTGACTCATACAGGGTGTTCAAGAAATAGTACGACATGCTACAGGGGGTGATAGCTGGGATCAATATCTACCAAAATAACTCAATATATGTTCAGCGAAATTTTACGGTTTTAAAGTTATACCTTGAAACTGATTTTTTAGCATATCTCAATGAAAAATTTCTTTTCCAGTGTTTTTTTACATCAAATTATTTGTGAATACTCTACTCATTGATAAGTCTTTTTTTATCAAAAACAAGAACGTTTCCATGAAAATAAAAATTTTGTTGCAATTTTCGCAGAGTGATTTTCTTATCACTTAACTTTAACCTACAGTGGTGAAAAAAAAATGTATGTGAGAGTTTTGTACAACATGCTTAAAAAATAGCTTGTTTAATGGTAATTCTGGAAAGATACAACACTAGTGCGTTTTTTTTCTTATTTTTTAAAAAGAAAAAAAATGTCTATTTAAAAAATAAGAGAAGCTTTTTGAAAAATAAGGTCTTTTGTCTGGAGACATAAGTGGCCATAATATTGGTCCCAGTCGCCCAATCCATCTGCCTGGGTAAACCTCGTCAGAGTAGGCTCTCCTAAGTGAGCTTAGAGAATTGATGTGGCTGCAGAATGATTGGTGCCCTGCTCATTATGGACGACAAGTGAGAGCCTACTCGGGCGAGGTTTACCCAGGCAGACCAATATTGTGGCCAGGGCTCCAGACCTAAATTCGCTGCATTTTTTTTATTGGGCCTGCATCAAGGATAAAATCTACGAAAAACCAATCCAGAATGACCAAGAACTAAGAGCAAGGGTTACCACTGCAGAGAGAGAAATTGCCCAAATAAGCTTTCAAAAAGTGATAAGCTCGTTTTTAAAGATGTCGAGCGTGTATTAGGGCACAAGGGAAGCAGTTCGAGCATCTGTTGTGATTTATTGTTATTAAATATTTTTTTCTCTTTTATTACCTTATCCCTTGGGGTTTAAATTACGGACCATTTTTGCATTTTACTATCGCATATTATTGTCCCACCCTTTTTTCATAACAATTTGCGTAAATAAACAGCTATTACTAACTCTCTTAATGGTTTTTTGTCAAAATTACGTTAGTTACATTTTCAACAAAATCGACTCCTCTGGGACTAGAATACCATTTTTTTCTTATTTTTTAATAAAAACGCACTAGTGTTGTATCTTTTCCAAAATCACCATTAAATAAGCTATTTTTTTTGCATGTTGTACAAAACTCTCACATACTTTTTTTTACCACTGTAGGTTAAAGTTAAGTAATGAGAAAATCATTCTGCGAAAATTTCAACAAAATTTTTATTTTCATGGAAACGTTCTCGTTTATGATAAAAAAAGACGTATCAATTAGTAGAGTAACTATTCACGAATAATTTGATGTAAAAAAAACACTGGAAAATAAATTTTTCATTGAGATATGCTAAAAAATCAGTTTCGATATTTCGATTCAGTTTTCAGTAGAGATTTTTCGATATTTCGGAAAATTTTGTATAATTTTAAAACCGTGAAATTTTGCTGAACATTTAATTATTGAGTTATTTTGGTAGATATTGATCCCAGCTATTACTTCCTGCAGTATGTTGTACTACTTCTTGGACACCCTGATATATGCTTCCAAAAGTTTTATAGCGAACATAAAAAAAGTAGAGAAAAAAAACAGTTCTGATAAAAATAATTATTATTTGAGCAGTTGAATAAAGTTAAATATGGATGCTTACGTTCACTTTACTGCTTTTTGTACATAATAATTTTGGAATAAATATTGCACAAGCAGACAATACAGGAATGCCGCGATGGTGTTTGTTTCAGTTGATAGTTCTGGAATTTGTTATTTATTGTTGTTCTGAACTAGTTCTCGTATGAGCTCGAGAACAAAAGCGACTATCATTTAATACTCGGCTCATGAGTTTATGATATTTAAACGCAAACGTACAAGCATACGTTAAGCTCACGCATTATTTTGTGCTGAGTTGTAATAAAAGTTTTCTTACAATGTCACGTTTGATTTGTGTGCTTGGACTGATATGTGTAAATCATATGTATAATGTGACTTGATAGTCAAGAAAGATTAATACTTTATCGTATGATTACGATAAAGAATTAATCTTTCAGGACTCAGCTTTCTGGTTGATTAATGCCCAATGGAATTCAGTTCCATTGAAAATAAATCAACTTGTGTTGCGGACAGCTCAACAAGAATTACGAATAACACCCTAGAATCGTGCTTGTTTCGGCGATGCGACCTTAAATATATTTGTAATCTGTAATAAGCATTTTAAACATAGCAATGTAAATAATAATTCAAGTTCTATCAATAAAGAATCTCTTTGTATTCGTCCTCTTTGAAGTAGTTATTTACTAGATAAGCATAATTGTTAATATAGATGAATAAGAATTGTCAGCAACTCTGTTTTCTACTGTATTGTTTATGTATTAACTAGTTTTAAAATAGATAGATTAGATAAGACAATAATTCCTACTCTTTAATGCAGAAAGGTAAAGGAGCTCACTAAATAATACACAATATGTAGAAAAATATCTAAACTAGAAAAATTTTACTCACGGCCTTCCACAATCCAGGTGACTGCTCTAACCACCTGAGCTACCAAGGACTCAGGATGACCCTGCGAAATTCTTCTAGTCTATCTGTATTTGCGTTTAATGCCAACGTCCTACCCTTTAATGTCGAAATATTTTATTTCAACATCCAAAACGATTATTTTTACAAATACCTAACGATTCGGTTAAGTTTTTTTTACACAACGAGATGACAAACAAGCTGACGACCCACCTGTTGGTTAGTGGTTACCGTCGTCTATAGACACCTGAATAACAAGGAAAAATCACTTGGTATTGCAGATGCGTTGTCATCTTGAAGCCTAAGATAGAACGCCGTCCATGCCCAGTACTTACACTGCCTACCTTTCCGTTCAATCCGAAACACAGCGAACTGTTTCATGGCTGAAATAAGAAAGGCGGTTAGTAAGTTAAATTAACTTATTATTACGTAATGTAAATACATGAATAAAAGCATGGCAGAGAAGCCGAATTACTAACCAAAAAGATCAGAGTCAGAGAGTCTACTTTAATAAACAAGGACGGAGAACGACAAACCCGCTGAGTGAGAAAAGCCCTCTGAAGGGCGTCATCGTCAAGCGCTCTAAAGGCCGAAAATTGCGACGTAAATTTTGAATACTAGTAGAGCAAAATAGCCAGTCGGGTATGCCTGCATCAGCCATAATGGCTCAAGAGAACTAGAACATTGAAGAACAATAAAACACCAATATTGGGGAAAACAACCACTTGTATAACAACATTTTATATCAGCTAAGCGTAAACTAAATTGACGGTTTTAAAAATAATTTTATACAGAATGGTGCCGTCAATCCGACAATAAATTAAAATATAGGCCAATAGTGCATATAAATGGTTTCTTTATATAATTGGTACTTATCATTCAGAATTTGTTGTGTTGGGAGAGATTTTTATAGTTCATTTTAATGCTTCTTCTTTATACAGGGTAGACAACGCGATAGTAGTATCTGTTAATGTTAGAAGCGCGGTAGCCGCTTACCACCAGGCGGGCCTGCTTGCCTCTCTTGTTATTTTAAAATAAAAATAGTTATAAATATTTGTGTATTAATAATAATATTACTTAGGTACGAAGATTTGAAACAGCTTTTATAAAAACTTTACTTTCGGCCTTTATAGTTAATAAATATCGTCCATCGATTATTTTGGGATAAGAATCTTGCCAATTTAAATTTCCATTTGTTCGAAGCGAGCGGAAGCTTTAATTTAACTGTGAGAATTCTATTCTAAGGAAATTGTGCGTAACAAATTCTGAAAGTAACTTACAGCGTTATTTACTTACGAGGTAATAAGATAATTTTTCTAAAAATAAAACATCGTTTTCTGTAAACTAATCAAATATAGACACAATTGATTTTCTATTATGTTTGAAGACCAACGCACTGGTGGGGGACATAAGTTTAATAATTCAGAGAAAAACAAGTAGGTACTAAGGTAAACACTAGAACAGGAAACTCAGTTTGTCATGTATGTAATAGAAAGTACTTAATTAAACGCATTGGCTATCAATAAACAAAAAAAAAACATACACTGAAAAGACAAACAAATATTCCTACCGAAGTTACTTACTTTTGTAAGTTTAAAGTATTTTTGAAGTTGGAGCTTCAATACTTCTGGTAACAGCCCAGCACCCACTCAAAAAACACCATTAAGTCCCATTTACACGATGCAATTTTCTTGTATGATAATGAAAATAAATTAAGCTAGAAATGTCATTTTTTATACTATTAGATGAAAAACACGCTTAGACGGCCCACCTAATATTAAGCGGTTACCGTCGCCTATAGACACCTGCAATAACAAGGAAAAAATGAATTAATATTATTGATTATGATTATGATTAAATATATTTTTTTACATAATTTGAAGCGATAAATTTCTATGATCACTGAGGTAAGCTATCGATCGATCTTATGAATTTCCAATAAAATTAAATGCGAACGCATTTCAAATATTAAATACATTAATGAGCTCTGGATTCGTATCTACCTTTTTATTTTAAAAATAATAAAAGGTGTCTAGAACTGTAGGTAGGTGTTGTGCCTCGCACTAGCGCATAATAATGCTTAGGATAAATTCCGGTCTCCATCATATTGAAGGATCCCAGTTGTAGAGCTGATTTTATTATGTCCCGAGGGACGTATGATAGCGCATTTGTTTCAGCTTTACTCGAAAGATACTCTTGATTTATGAGGCTTTTATATTAATTGCCTGTCGCTCCACGGGCCAATGTTGCATCCGAGTTTCTAATCTAAAAGGATTTGTCACCGAAAATTTGTGCGTAATAGGCTTTTATTAAATATAATCTTTATGGTCGTATAATGGTCGTTTTGGTTGGTGATAGACAGGTAAAAGAGTGGTAGTGTAATAGTATAAACCGATTACTTGCAACAATGAATATATTGAGCTAACCATTTGGACGAAGTATCAAATTCCTCATGCTCCATGCTGAAGGCTTGCAAGCTAGCAATCAACAAGCATCACCTGCTCTGTGGTCTCATATTTTGAAAGTACAATTTGACTTATGCACCTATATAAGAAAAAGTTCTATGAAGTCATATAAATATGATTTTTCTTTCTTTCCATTGCTGCGATATAAAGCTCTTGCTAATCGCAGCAATGGAAAGAAAGAAAACTTTACTCCATAACGTCAATGGGATATCTTAATTCCAATGACGTTATATTAAAAGAAAAGTGGATATGCAAAAAATATATCATTATAGATGATAAAACTGGTATATCTCTTTGCTCATTTATGTTCGACTAGATAAGTGGGTATTACCGAGAGTTCAGTTCATTAAACTAACTTTTTTCTCAGTGTAGCCTTAGAATAAGTTAGCAGATAAGCTCGTTGAAACTCATCGTTTGTCACGTCGGAATGTGCCATCGCGACATGTGTATTTTCTACAAGTCTGTAAATCCTAAAGTCACACTGTCATTAATATTATTCCTTGTAAGCATACAAATCTTAGGTCTGAATCTCATTAAAAGGTTAAAGACCTGTCGTCATTTATTTCCTTTCAGTTTCCATCATATCAAGGTGTCAGAGGACGCCGAACCCGAATATAAAGTATTATAGACGAGACTCCAACTCCATATTTCATCGCAACGTGCAAAGCTCTTTTGAAGTCGAGCACCTATTTCATGAGCAAATTAATTGGACAAGTTTTGAAAGATGTTATTCTTTTACAAATCCAATTAATAATTTGAAGCATAAAGGTATTAGTCAGCAAAATAGTCGATAAACTAGCTATGGATGCTTTGGAAAGGTATTATAAGGTGCTCAGTTGGAATTGCTCTAACTGACAAATTTTAAAAGAGGTAGGTTAGGGTATAGAGTCGTCCCTTGTCATACTAACCCGGCAAGCATCAGATTCCAGACACAATTGATTTTTCAACTGTCATAGACATCCAGAGGTATTACGCCGCTTGTCAGATTAAGAGGGTCTGACTTGAGGAAGTCTTACGAGGGGATCTTTGACCTGCCAACATCATAATACAGTCTGATTTTTACAGAGAGGACAACAAGCAAGTGCTACGCTTAACTTTTACCATCAAGTGAAGCGTTAGGTAGTTTATCCCTTTCTATCATAAACTAATACCTATTGTGAGCACCATCAATCGGCGCCAAAGCTTTTGTAAATTAAATGGTGTGAGTAACTAGCAAACACAAAAAATATTGTTTGAAATGATTATTAACAATAATTCAAGAATATATCAATAGAAATGCCTAAACTGTACCGAAATATATTTGGTGTTGAAATACATGCTCAACTAAGTAATTTTGAGGGCTTTTTCCAAGTCCTCGGTGTTTAGAAATCCCCCAAGAATTGTTAAAGTTCGTGGGTTTGCACATTCGATTCTTTTATGTTTCTTGTTTTATAGTTCGAACATATTTAACATGATAGATTTTCATAAATGCCTATTTTATATATGGTTAAGAAATCATTACAGAAATCACAATAATTTTCTAGTCCGATGATCACTGATTACGGACCGTGGGTTTGTCACATTGTATTTGGGTAGGGTAAAGGTGATATTGAAGAACCGAAATGATGGAAAGAGATTTCTCAAAAGCTTTCAATATAAACAAACGAGATACGAATTGTATCCAAACATTAAATAAAATATGTAGATATATTGTAAAAAGGTTTACTTATTGAAATACAAGACTATTTTATATTGGCAGATGATTCAAATGAAATGGTTCTATGTCATTCAACACTAATAAAAACAATATAAAATTACCAGCTATAAACTGTGCCCTTAGCGACAGTTTTTACAATGTAACAGTCACGAAGCTAAATTTTATCTTAGGTTAGGCAAAATGTAATATACAGTATATCTTGATCGTTGTGTAAATATGAATGTACGATGCAATTTTGTTGCTTAATATCCGTTCAGAAAGTGGCGAGGAAATTTCGTAGAGTGCGAAAGCTAACTGGATCTTTGTTGATATCGTGGTCATAAGTTTCAATATGTATGTTTCTTAAGTTATAAATCTTTTATAATGATGGTAAATTAACTTGTGTTAAGCTAATGTATGTAGTTTATCTTTTTTCATGTAAAATATGAAAACAAGTTTTGCTTTCTTTTATCTTTAATATCATTTAAAGTATTAGAAAATGATTACTAGATAGTGGCTCTTATGTAGGGCGTCTAGGTAGGTTCCACCGCTTTTCCATTATTAGCCGTGTAACAGTTCTCTGTGTTTCGTATTGATGAGAAAAGTAGCCAGTGTAGTTACAGGTAGTTACAGGGCTTTAAAAGCATTTCATCTTAGGGCTCAGAATGCTAACACACTTGCAATACCAAGTAATTTTTTCCTTATTATTTTTTTATACTAAGCACGACAAATGACTCAACACCACCTGACGTGAAGCGGTAAGAAGAGTCCATATACGAAGACAGCTAGTGCAGTTTAGACACTACTCTAGTCGCCTGCCTCCGCCTTTGCCGGCCTAAAAGGTATTGGAGGTGTATATAGGCTATAGTAGTTACTTACCACCAGGTGTGCCGTCAGCTTGTTTGTCATCTAGTTGTATATAAAAATACCTCAGAATACCAATTGCTAATACGTCACGAGATAAATGTCTGGCGAACGTTCATCCTCAGTCGTCTCTGTCACTCGACGACATGACCTGTCTATGGACTCTATTTATATGTTTATTATCTACAAAGAAAACATTATAATACTTCGATTGCTAGTCACGTCGGCCGCCTTAACGCTACGACAGGGAAATGGGGTCGTAAATCGTTTATCACCAATATAATATACTGGCTCTTTAGTATCTCCTGTATCTACCTGTCTAAGGAATATTTAATCAAAAAAATGGCCCTAGCCTAATAAAGACTATGAAATTAGTTTGGCGATAAGGTAAGATCCCTTTTTAGGAATTCGTGCTATAATAATTCATATGAAGGCAACACTAAAAGTTTTTAGAATTACAAACAATACAATAACAAAATAATTGTAAAATAATTGTAAACAATACAATAATAACAAAAAAAGTTTACATTTTGAAAATGGAACTCTTCGCCAATACTAAATAGTTTGTATTACATTCATTTGCCATTTGTTTTAGGATTTAGCAACAAATTACAAATTGCCTGTGTCACGTCAGCATGAGTTTAGCGCGAGAAAATTTTCGTGCCATAATGTTTTATTTGATGACATTTAAGTCAACAAGAATGTTGTGGTAGACTTCGATTGGCCTTTCATGATGAAGCTCGATCTCGTGCCACTGTTTACAACTGGTTTAATGAGTTTCACACTAATCTTACTGATGATCTGCGTGAGAGACGGCCTTCTAATGCGACGATTGAAGATCACATCAGTATTCGGACAAGCTTAAGCATCGGTATGAATCAAGTGCACAAAATCCTTCATGAACAGTTTGCGGTCGGGTAACTTTGTGCCCGGTGGATACCTCATAATTTGACCGAGGCCCAAGAACTCCGTCGTGTTGATTGGTGCCGTGAAGTGATTAACGAAGATGACTCAAAAGCTATAATAGAGAAAGTTCGGAAGTATGTCGATGTGTTCGACATACTTTCAAACTTTCTCTATTATAGCTCTCTAATTCTTCGAATTTCCTACCAAGATAGTCTAGTCACTTTTCTAGTGACCTCATTAGTTTTATTTAATTGTTGAACAGTTTTTTTAAGTCAGCTGAAAGCTTGAAAGACGGCGGTCATTTTGTTGTCACATCTCCTATCATGCATTAAGCATAGTTCTCATACCTTCACAAAGAGCCCAACGTTTCGTTTAATGTCTCCTGTACTTGCAGGTTACGTAGTAGATGAGTCACTGTCAATCTCCATAAAAGCTTTTACATAGGTAGTCTTTTAATAGTTTTTCAAAAACAGATATCGCAATACTGAAAAGTTGTCAATTTGAACATGTATCACTTTTCTCAGGAGGTACAGAAATATTTCCTACAAGTTATTTCCGATTTCAGGTAACGTTCCTCAAAAAATCTCTTTATTAAATTTTAGTGAACCCATTCACGAAATGAAAGAACAATAGATATTATCAACAATTCAACTATTTGATTTTACAATCAAGCAGTCAATTAATTCCAATTAGTAATAGGAACGACCCATTAAACATTTCAGATAAAGAAAACACGGACAATATAGCAAAATTTCAGGCAAATTTCAAATTTAGTACAGTTCCAAAGCTTCGACCGGATTTTGTAAGTAATTTAAGATGAGATTAACTATATAACTCTACGTTACAATTTTATTCTTTCGAGCACCATCTTTTAGTATGCTCTCTTAAGAATTCAACTATCTAAGACTCTTCCAGATTTGATAGAGGTAACATGCAAATGTAACCTCAATCAGTTCTGGAATAGAGTCTTCTGTTAGAAACAATATAGAATTCTGTTGCCTACAACATTATTTTTAAGTTCAGATTTGTAGTGTATATTTCTTGTTGTGGAAGCACTTATTTCAATGTAAGATATCTCTCTGATTGTCGTTTTCTCGTAGATTCGCTAGTTCATAACAATTTATAGTAGTTTTTTATTACGTTCATGGCTATTGACATTTGAATTAGAATAATATCGGGAACTCGTTACAAATGAACTACATTACTACACGATAAATATCCCGAATATATTTCTAATTACTAAGCTACAATAAAATAAATTCAAAGTGTTATTTATTGTAGCTACATGCAGTGGCAAAATTACATGAATATCATAGTGGAATCCAATTGGATGCAAGATTTGGTTTCATCGCTCTGATTTAGATTACGAAATCAAAGCAACGTTTGCTATGGGATGGGTCAATGAAAATTTGTTATTTTAAGCTCCTGTGTGCTTTGGAGGGCACGTTAACCCGTTGGTCCTGTTTGCCACTGCAACCTCAAACCACCAACCCACTTTGGACCATCGTGGCGGTGATTTGGCTCAAACTTGTGCTTCTCCTATGTGAAAAAACCTGCGCCCAGCGTTGGGAAGGATATAGACTGGTGATGATGAACCACTGAAGAAAGCACCTTCATGTGAGAGAAGGACTATATGGGAAAGGAAATGGCTATTTGTTTTTGGTTACGTTTTTCATAAAAGGTAACATTATATTTTCTTATAAAACCATAATTATAAACCAAAAATTAATAATTAAGTCTACTGACAACATGTAGAATCAAAATTCAATTCAATTAAAGCCATCTTTATAGCTCTATGAGTCAGAAGCATAAGAGTAGAGAATTTATTACCCAAGTAAGTGTACTAAATTTGAAACTTAACGATAAGTTAGCAACTTAGGAACATCTGGACGATGTGTTGTTGCATGCCTGTCTTTGTTAGGTCTGAACATGGTAGCTTGAAATATATAGTTTATTGTAAACATATTATTAATAGATAAGTAATACAAAAAAAACTTTCGAACGACGCGTCGGACATGAATTGATTTACAAGCGTTAGCGAATGTAACCCAACTTTATAAAAATCACACTTTGATGCCTACCTCGTGTTCTAGCTCAATATGAACAAAAACTAAAGGAAATTTAAGACAAAATCATCATGATATTAGAATAATAATAATATTCATCCGCTCACACCTTTTATTAAGCCTAAAGTAAGCATCATTAAGAGCTTGTGTTATGGATACTAGATAACGGAGAAATAATGATAAAAATATGGATATAAATGTTAGAAATATACTAAATAAACATATTATATAAACATCCATGACTTGTGAACAAATGCTTCTAGTCATCATACAAATATTTGGCCTTGTAATACTTTACTCATCGCCTGAATCTTAAGTGCTGCATATTCCAGCCAAGCGTTTTTCATACTTAAAACAATGGAATCTCGTTTTGTTCTGCTAATCAAGGCTCTTATAGCTCAAATATCTATAAAAACAATATTTTAACAATTGAACATTTATGAAGTTATTATTATACAAAAAACATGAAATACTCACCAAGTTTAATTAAACTTGTCTAATTGCACACCAGATATCTTTTGACGGGACACGAGTGATCGCGCGCGGAGTCTCAGACCGCAAAATGTAATTACTGCTCGTGTGTACTACTAACAATGGTAAAATAGCTATTGAGGTATGTTACCCCAACACCTCGAGGCAATGACAGACGCACAGTGCGTAGAAATACAAAATTTCTAATATAAATATGACCAAAATTTGTTTGCTGCGGATTCACGGACCGCGCGCGACCACGGGAAGGTAAATATTAAATACTAACTTACGCCCGCAACTTCGTCTGCGTTATCACACGAAAAGAATCCTATGTTCTATCTCTGTGCCAAATTTTATCCTGTTCTGGCGTGATTTATAAACAAAACTCCATCAAAACTTTCACATTTATCTATTATAATGTTAGTAGGAACTTATCTGTGAAGTACAGCTGGGGAATTTATTTGCAAAGCAAGTTAAAAGGTGTTTAATTTTGTCGTATAATAACGGCAAAGGAGATGACAGATTGTAAATTATCGACTTTCTTCGTAATGGTTCCTGTATCATTATTAAATGACTAATAAATTCACCCCATCACCCATAATATATAACCATGTGACCAGAAAATAAATAAATAAAATGAATAAACCTGGTAAATATTTGAATTCCCCGACTGATATCAGACAAAATCAATTTTTTACCGTGACGTGCATAACCCACGAGCAAAGGACCGAATGCTTGAAGACCCGCGTTCGATCATCTCATCATCTCAGATCTACACGGGAGCATGCCTACTAAAGCGAAGGCAGCTCCGTGACTGACCGTACGGAGCCCGCACGGCCCGGGTCGCGATGACCGAAAAAGTTGCTGCCGAAAAAGGGCAACACTGAGGCTTATCTAAAGACGCTCGTAACACCCTGTGAAAATCAAGAAAAAGCGCTAGGTTTATAATTTAGGACAAACTTTTTAACACACTTTATTTGAAATCCCATGCAGTACTCGTATGTAAAAACCTCCGCAAACAGCTTAGGAAAGAACCAAAAATAAATTACTGATTGTCATTCAGTTTTTGGTGCGTTTTCTAGGCCATACATTGTCTGACATATTATTCTCTTTTTTCCAGTCAAAGCATGCTTAGCCTTAATGATCATGCGAAAATAGATCCATCCATAGGTCCGTTTTTAAGGAATCAACAAGTTGTTTTTTTTCTAAAAAAAAATGCTATAATAACTTTCCTGTAACAAGCGAGAGTGTAACACAATATAATACTTATATCTGTCTATGCCAGACACGGAAGTTGGCTCAGCTATTAAGGATAACCACTCCAACGTATTATGGATGACGAATCTTCATGCCGTAAAAGACGTGGGAAATCAGTCAGAAGCTTATTAACCGTTAAATACGAAATATACATTTTGACAATTCAAAACGTGATTTATTTCGTAGTAGCTACATAATTAAGTTGTGCATATATGTTGGGACTAAATTCTAGATTGCCTTTAGTATTTCACCTCTGCTCGCGCAAGCAACTAAAAAGAAATAGAAAATAATATAATTATCATATGGAAATAATAATAAGTAAACAGAATAAGTGCTCATCAAAAACTCATCATAAAAATATTTTTAAGATAGGTATAATCTTTAAAATATTTTCAGAATGAGTTTTACATGAAATAAATTACCTATCAATTTCATTTTTATATTCACTAATCTGTGAAGCACCAACCCTTATTAGAGGTCTTACACTAAAAGGGGATGCAATGTTAAATTTATTAAGCAACAATATTTTTATTACCATATAAAAAGAGAAATCAATAATATTATGAGAAACTGAGAAGCTCATCTGATAAAATACGTTACTATACTTACTAACATTCTCTTAAATAGTTTATTTCAGTTAGTAGGTTTTCGATTATTCCGAAAATTATACTCTATTTTAGAATGGGAGAAACGTTGTAAGCAAGCGAAACTGTCAGCCCCTCCCTAACGTGGCTCAGTTGCTATTGTTCCGATTCAAGTAACAATTAAGCCTAGAGCCGACACCCACATAAGTAAGGATAATTACCCTATTAGATACAGTCACAATCACTACCGCAACTAATAAACCGTGTATAGTGCGGTGTTATTAAGGCTTCGATAAAAGTTTATTTTCATAAATTCTTTTTCATAAATTTGAAAAAAAAATGTCGGTTGAGGTGTGTAAATTAATTTTTATGTACACGCCTACTTAAAACTATCAATTTATTTTATTTTAATTGTTATAAAGTAAGTATATTATAAATATGATATTAATTTTACCTATATCGTGATAACTTATAGTGTAGCTACACTCGACAGCACATCAAGCGTAACAGTTTGACCTTGGGACCACCCTTACGCCGTTCGTAATAGGGGCGGCTTTCGTACTGCAACTTTACACATAGTGTGCTGTTGTCTGCATAAACTGCAATTCTTACACAATTAGCTTTCTCTGGGTGGTACATCTATTCGTCGAAATTACTTTTATGTGGATGGTGTTTTGGGGTTCCTTAATTCAAAACTAAATAAGTACCTACCAACTTAAGTGTCTTGTACCTTGTAGCAGTGTTATTCATATTATATTTTAATAGGATATCAAACAAACTTATGTCACATTCAGCTTAGTTTGGTTCATTCATTTTTAGCCTTTCAACTGTCGAATATGTATTCACAAAGTACGGAACCCTCGGTGGGGAAGTCCGACTCGCACTTGTCCGTTTTTAAGTTCTGACATCGCCAAAGGGTGAACTGCGGAATCAGGATTGCACTAACTGACATGTTTGGCTTCTGCGTTCTCCAAGTCTCCATTTGATACTGTTCTCTTGTATCTTACACACACGCCACACGTGTGTCTACTGCACATAGGCTTTCTAGTTTATGAAGGAGGACCGTTTTGGCTGAGAAAGCTTATTATAATTTAAATGAATATTTAAACGTCATTTTTTAAAAAATAAAATAAAAATACTACTTAAATACTTAGTTAAAATTATGACTAATACTTATCAACACAAAAATACTTACTGACTTATTAAAATTATGACATAAAAATAAAAACAGAATAAAGCTTGACATAATAATTAGTAAAACCTGAAATTATTTTATTTCACTACTTTTGACGTCTAAATAATCAACTTGACAATTTAAAACCATATCAAATTTGACGCACTATTTACTAATTAGACATTTATTATTATTGACTACATAATGACTAAAACATACAGATGTTGCCCGTCGCTTTAAGCTTAGATTTAGTCTGTGACATTATAATGATTATGTAACTTAATGACATAATAATATTTATATTTATAAAACCTGACATTATTATTGTATTATTTGACATTTTGAAATTTGTAATTGTATTTTTTTTTATTATTGTTATTATTTGCAATGATTTTTATACTTAGATTTTTAAATAATATAAATATTTTTTAAATTATTTTAAAGTAAGTAAAGTATTGATATCCTCTCCTCTCTTTTTGCTGCGTTTGTTGTGCCCGACAGGGTCCATAATGAATCATGTTTAGCTATGACCTATTTTGTAGCATTGTGGTGCAATAAAAAGTTTGAGTTTGGATTACGAGCACATTTTGCTAGTTTGTCTATGTCTTCCTAAGATACCGGCACGGCTTCAGCTCTTGCACACGTCTCACGTGTCTTCTTACTCGCCGCCTCATTGGTCGATAGACACACAGGGTAGATTAATAAACGTACGTATCTTTATATCCGTACCGACGTAATATACCTACATCAATACCCATCCCTTGCAATGTCTTCAGAACAAATAGCCACTATCAAAACCAGTCATTAATACGTTCTAATTACTAGGATATCGTAAACTACATATTATGCGGTAAATCTTACTGCCGTCAAGGCGTCATACAGTAGATAAACATTATAACAACGTCTAGCACCTAAGTTCTTGGTAGCTTAGTGGTCAGAGTTTGTTAAAGATCAAGGTTTGGTTCCCACTCCAGGGTATTTTTCTAGTTTAGATATTTTTCTTGACCATTCGTACCTTACCAGCCCGTCGGCGGGCACACACATAATTGTAAAACTGTGTATACTTTACAGATTAAAGTTAATAATGTTTTTTGAAATAAAAATAAATGATTGATTTTCATTGATTCATTACCTATTATCTAACCATCATTAAGAGCTTGTGATAAGGATACTAGATAACGGAGAAATAATGATAAAAATATTTATATAAAAATTAGAAAAATATTCTAAATAATCATATAAACATTCATTACTCGTGAACAAATGCTCGTACTCATCATACAAACAAAACCCAGCGGGATTCGAACCCAGGACCCCCGACCGAGTAGCCTGCATAGCAAGGGGCACAGACCACTCGTCCAGTCGGTCGTCGTTGACAATCAGAATGTCAATCAATGAATAATATCAAAATAAAAAAATATTATGTGATAATTACAACCACGTAATGTTGTCCGCGCTCAAAATTGTGATCTAAAGTATTTTTAGTTTTGATGTTGAATTTCGAGACTTAATAGAGATTATTATTATTCATCATTATTACCAGCCTATAAACGTCCCACTGCTGGACACAGGCCTTCCTACTTGCGAGAAATACATGAAAAGCTTGGGCCATAACATCACCACTTTAGCCCCATGCGGTTTAGTGGGTTAAAGCGATTGCAGTAACAACTTAACGTACCTTACGAAGCACGGAAGAGCTCGAGATAACAAATTTTGATTGACCATTCCCAGGTTTAACCACGGCAAAAGATGCTTTGTTTCCGTAATCGAAACCAAAGCGTTTAAACCATTACGCCACCGAGCAAAAAAAACTTTTTCCATCTTCCATTTTAAATAGTTCAGTGTCCTCTATATCATGCATAAGCCTTTTAAACAACTAGATTACATACTGCGACGTTTGCGTGACCTGGTGGTAAGTGACTACCATCACCAAAATAGACACCTGCAATAACAAGAAAAAAACACTTGGTGTTATTTATTTATTCTATAAGCGTTGCTATGCTGAGGCCTGACATAAAATGCCTTCCATGCTTAGTAATTACACTGGCTACCTTTCCCTACTTTGAATTATATAAGTAAAGAATATTAAAGTAGATTTTATATTAATAATATCGTCTATTAATGCAGGGTCAAAATAATACAAGCTTTTGCACTGAATCCGTAACCTTTAGGCGCACAGCTTAATCTACAATAGATTGACGCAGGTCGACATATGTCGTACAGTATATGTAAATGAGACCAATCCTTTCCCGATAATCCGATAAAATTGGAGCGTGTTAGTTACATGTCGATAGTAGAATACGTTAAAGGAAATACGTGAATTACCTTTTTTTATACAACTTGATGACGAACAAACTGACGGCCCCCTGGTGGTAAGCTGTTACCGCCGCCTATAGACACCTGCAATAACAAGGAAATATCACTTGATATTGCAGGTGCATTGTCATCCCGAGGCCTTAGATGAAATGCCGTTCATGTCCAGTAATTACACTGGCTACCTTTCCCTTCAATCTGAAACACAGCGAAGTGTTTCACGACAGAAATAAGAGTGACCTAGTAAGTAGGACTTATAGGAGAAGTAAGTTTTTATTGGAAAAAATAAGAAGAATAATAAAGAAGACAACTTCTTTATCAATAACGCCAATGACATTTTATAGGTTATGCATGTTTAAGAGCAGAACATATACTGCATATGTCTGGAATGAATTTTGAATTTTATGTCAAACGTAACTACTGCCTAAATCGAGTGAACTGAATAAAAAGTCTTCATTCAGTCTACCAGAGCCGCTGCTCAAATTTTCACATGATGTGACATTCGAACGCTAACACAAAAGAAAGCCTATAAAAATCCATGTAGGTAGATACCTAGGTGACTGCGTCTACTTGGGGTCGCATATTAAAATGATATTTTCGATTTTTTTGTAATATATTTTTGAAATATTAAGTCGGTTAGGCGTTGAATAATATTTGTAATTGTTAAAGTAAATCCCATTATGACATATCAAACTCACTTTATGACAGAAAATTTTAATGTTTTTTTTTACAGATGGCATCGCTGTCGTGGTATACGTGGCTTTTTGCCATTAGACCGCCTTTACATACTATCGTTGTTTTATTTATGTACTGTTTATATAAATGTTTAAAATAAAGAATTTCTATCTCTCTTTATTTCTTTTGTAAATGAACTGAAAATTGAATATTTATATAGGGCGGTGACGACAATAAATTAAAACATAGGCTATATTATTAGTTCATAGGAATGGTTTGCAACTTTCAAACACATCTTAGTCATTTGATATTTTCATGATATTTCTATGAAATAATGCAGCTAATGTTATATTATTTTACGGAAATGTTATGAAATTATCAAATGAATAAGATTGTATTAGAAAGTTGCAAAACATATCTATGAACTAATACGGCCCGTGTTCTAATTTATTGTCATATTGTCACCAGCCTTTAGATTAGATATCTTGAAGTGTTGGGTTCCTGCGGTGAGTAATTAAGAAAGCGTTGTGTTAGTGCTTAGGAGACAATTCCCTCTGCTACAACTTGATTTTTATAGGGTGGGAAATGCCCCATAATGCCCGAAAATGAGTAATATTTGGTGTATTAAACTTCAAACAGCTTTTGGCTAAGTAACCGCTTGATATCAGACGGACCGTAGGCATACTTGTTTGCCGCCTATTTTGTTTTATAACTATATCTATGTGGTTAAACAGTTTCAATTGAAACAGCGTGTTCTATCTTAATATTCAAACAACTAATGAGAAACTGAATACATTATAATTGAACCGAAGGAATAAAATCAGCAGTGAAATCAAACTAGGGTAGGTCTGAGTCAATCTAGACAGGATTAGTCAGAAACTGTAATAAATTAGATTTTCATTAAACAAAGGACGGTAAAGGATCCTACACCACCTGATGTGAAGCGGCAAGATAGGTCCTTAAGCGAAGACAGCTAGTGAAGTTTAGAAACTGCTCTAGCTACCTCCACCTTGCTGGCCCAAAAGGTGCTTTTTCAAGCCTCTTTTGAAGGAACCAATGAAGCTCCAATCCAAGCTCTGGAAGTACGACAAAGAAACGAGGTACTTAATATCTTTGTTTTGTTTCTTTCTTTCTATATTTGTTAATTATCTTTTCTAGGTGAATACAGTAAATCGATGACCCCGAAGACCGACACGCGTGCTTCTGAGTAGGAACGGGGTAGATAGGAACTTTTTGACCTTATGGTCAAAAAGTTCTTCAGAGCACTCTCCGTGATGTAGCCGATAGAAGACGCTATGCGACTCGCAGCTTATACAGTAACAGTCTTTGCTCCAATGAGAAGTAACGCCTCGCTTTATTGAGCACACTGAGCTTCTTGGATGTGAGTTAGGTACAATTTATTGACTGTGACAATAAACGTCACCAGAAATATGGAAACCGAGGATCCTGAAGCCTTGGCAACATCTAGGCAAATAACCAAAGCTGATGAATGTCCAGAGAATAAAACCCTCTCTACACCTTTTGTTTTGAAACGGAAATTTCAGTCGTAGAGATGTTGTATAAGGGGATGGTCGGTGATATAGCACCTCCGTTATTCAAAGAGAGTAACCAATAAATCGGCTTTCTCTTTAGCATTTTCGCCCAAGTTATTATCAGATTCGCGATGTGGTGGCAAGGATCTACGAAATTACTATCCATCTACGGAATTCTGCTGTCTGATTGGCTTTTTGTCTATTATATTTTCACCCCTAAAGCGTTAAACCGAATCAGATGAAATTCGGAATGGATATAAATTACCAGACCGACACGTGCCACTAGTATCTAGTGCCTGTATAATTTATTACAATGAAGATAACAAATAAAGACACATTGTTCGTTATCTCAATTCAATCTCTATATTTCTTTCTAAAAGCCGTTTGCAGTGTACCTATAAATTTTATCAATATTTTATTATGACATGTCTCAAATGAGGAAGAGGCACAAAGGCCGCAAAACAAATGAAGGAAATGACATATTTTTGGAGTTAGAAATTTACGAAAGAATCCCAGTGTGCATTTCGCCTTTTACATCCGCAATCCTAACTAGCAAATTCGACGTAATGAGTCCCCGGATAAACTTCTCAGAGTTCTATGGGCCGAAGTAGACCCAAGCTAAATCAACTGCTCCTTTGAGACCTATCTCATTATAAATCATTAGGTTCGCCACATTTGGTAGATTGTATGGTTAGCCTCGCCGTACGGTGACCTTTACTTTATTATGAACAAATGGTGACTAAAAGCTTACTGTAAAAGGTATTTTTAATTCTCTACCGCTTTTAGAATAATATTACAATTAGGGCTTTACATATTTTTTTGTTTTACACGGGAAGCGTTATTTTAAAATAATCGTAGACCTTTGCGGTATAGTAGGTATCCAGTATCCACTGCCCACACATTGTGTGGCACGTGGGGCTTATAATAATAAAAATTATAATATTTCACCCACTCCTAGTATCTAGCCCAAATTAAACATTATTAAGAGCATGTGCTAAGAGTAGTAGATAACGGTGAAAATGAAAGATGATAATATGCATAATTTTTAAAATTTAAATATACTAAATTAACATACAAACATCCCTGACTCGTTAACAAATATTCGTACTCATCAAACATGCATCTGCCCCTACCGTGGTTCGAATGCGGGACCTTTGACTACTCGACCAGATGGCCGTCAAACCAAACTTTTATTACTTATTCATTAGTTAATAAAATTAAAGTTATAATAATTTTCATTATTTAATTTAGAAGATTTTAGAAGAAGAAGAAGACCAGCGAGGTCAGATCAAGAGCAGAATTTTGTGTGATCAACGAGATCAAAATTTATCTTACGAATTATAGTTGCTTGTATATTATTGAAGGTTAATTACATAGACTTATATCTAATTCCATCAGCATCACCATTTTAACCAAAAACGGAATGATTTCCAAGACGATCGGTGCTGCGCTACATGCATTCAGTGGCTACCTACTTTGTTCACCACATTGAGGCGATAAAATAAGAGTAATTATAGGTGATGCATTATAAGGCTGAAATAATTGCTAACACGAGTTGATAGCATAGGATTGGGCAGATTTTTTATAGGCTTGGGCTCTACAAAGACTGTACAAATGAGTTATAAAGAAAAATAAGAGATAAAATGCAGATGTAATAGCGCTACAATGGTAACAGTGACCTCTATAAGCGGTAAAAAAGTATATAATACTTATATTATGAATATTTTTTAACAACCTATTTGTTCCTTTTGTGTTACATAATACAAATTCTCAATCAAATTGAATTAGATTTTATTGGTAAGTGAATGATAGAAAATTTTATCATTTAGAACAAAGCGAGTAAGCGAGTTAAGCGCGTAAACATTGATCTCAGTGATCGAATCTTTTTGTGGCGACCCGATCACTCGTGTATCGGCGGTCGAATCAAAGCGATCGACTCAGGTCTACTCCCGTGAGAGGTTGATGCACTGGTAACCACTTACCATCAGACGGGACGTACCTACTTTTGCTTACTACCCTTGTGGTAAAAAAAAAACTGCAGAAGCACAAATTTATTTGCTAAAGTTGTAACCTCAAACGCGGCGATAACGAGTTAACCGCGGGAAGTCGTTATAAAGCTATTATCCAATGTCTTGTTACCGCTTCATTTTTATGTAGTTTTTCTTTCCTTTTCTCTTAGCGAGGAAGTAATTGAAGGTATTTATTGCATGTCATTACTGGAACTAGTTTTTTTTTTCATTTATATGTAGTGTTAGTCAAGATTAACACAATCAATTAACTCTAACATTTAAAAAATTATATGATTGTCATATTGTATGTTTGAATAACAATAATAATAAAAATATTAGTAAAATAAAAAATTTAAACTAATAATAGATATGGCCGGCCGACCGGCTGAGTGGTCTGTACCCCAGGCTACTCGGTCAAGAGGTCCCGGGTTCGAATCCCGGTAGGAACAAATTTTTGTATGATGAGTACGGGCATTTGTTTACAAGTCATGTTTATATGTTTATTTAGTATATTTCTAATATTTATATACATATTATTATCATTATTTCTCCGTTATCTAGTTATCATAACACAAGCTCTTAATGATGCTTACTTTGGGCTAGATAATAGGTGTGAGTGTATAAATATTATTATTATTAGATATATAAATTGTAAAATTAATTTTGAATTTCTCCATACAAAAATGATTATAGTACCTTCTCGATGCACTGGACAGATTGCAGTATCATTGACGATGTAGAGGTCACAAACAGCCTCGGGGCTTTTTCGTGGAGTGTCTTGTGAGGAGCTTTCCGGCCTTAACCCATCTTCCTCCTTCCTACTCAGGAGCACGCGTGCCGGTATTCGGAGTCGTCAGGCACTGTCTCCATCTCGACATCACTCACAAAGAAATTTAGTAACTCTTTTCTTTGTCGTACTTCCAAAACTTCGAAATCTTTGCCAGGACATGTGTTCGCTCCTTCCTATAACACGGATTCCTTCAAAAAAGGCGTTTAAAAGGTATCTAATGGGCCGGCATGGTGGTGGCGGCTATAATAGTGTAAACAGCTGCACTAGCTGTTTTCGCATATAAACTCTTACCGCTTCACATCAGGTGGTGTTGCGTCATTTGCCGTGCTTAGTATATATAAAAAGTTTGGACAGTTAAGCAAAATGTATTAGAAATTGAAAATTATTTTTATAAATTTGAACTTTTGATAACACCTTAGAATATAAATAACGTGCTAACATGGGTAGGTGGTAGCTTGTCATAAATATTACTAAGCACCTTGTTTACGCGGGTAATGTGTGAAATTCAAACGTATATAATAATAGCCAACGTCGATCGTAGGAATTTAATATATGTAAATCTAATATCATCATCATCATCACCAGCCTATAAACGTCCCACTGCTGGGCACAGGCCTTCCTACATGGGAGAAACACATGAAGACCACCACGCTGGCCAAATGCGGGTTGGTGGTTTAAAATGGTTGTGGTAACAACCGGGACCAACGGCGGGATCTCTAATATAATTATTATTATTTATATTTCTAAGCCTTCTAGAAATTTATCACAGCCTCATAACCTATCAAGCCTCAGATTCCAGGCATAATTGGTTTTTAATTGTCTATGATCTCGAGACTCTTACGCGTCTTACCAAATTAATTATTCTTGATTTGAGCTCCATAAAATAAGTTTCAGTGTATTTATTATGATTTTGATGCCTTATGTATTCTTAAACTAAACAAAACAATTACCCTCTGTCACTCATCGCTGACATCGTGAACGTGGCCTCAATGCGGCATATCTTTATTTATATTCGAGTTCTTTTCAAACTTAAATACTGAATATTGTATTACACCTGGCACGTGCGATATTGAACACGCAAATAGAAATAATATGCAAATTGTCGCACTCTCTCTACGAAACGATGATAACCGTTTTGTTACTATTTAAACTTTTCTATAAACAGTTCGATTTTAAATCATGTTGTGTGGGAGAAGAGCGGCACAGGGTCTAAAATGTTAATTGGTCTACAGTTGCACGCAAATTTAATGGTAGCGTTAACTTTATTTATTTCTGTTATGTTTTTCGTACACATTCGTAGACGTAGACATCGTAGACGTCTCGTAGCAGGACTACGAAATTTCAAACAAAGTACCTACGAAATGCTACGAGACATGACAGTTACAATAACAGTACTAGTGGTTGAATTATTCAGGCGTGTGTGGGCTTGTCATGTATATTTAAGTCGTATTATTTTAGTAATGAAGCCCGCAGATCTAAGAATAATATTTAATAACTAAGTACGCAAATAAGAGATAAAATTGGATTGTGTGTTATTTTTTCTGTTTTTGTTTGCGAATTTTTATTTAATTTGCAAACACCAAAAAAAGTTTGCATAACTTTTTTTAAAAATAATGAAAACGTTTTAGGATCAAATCGACGCCTCCAGGGAATAAACCTGTAATGTGCCATAACTGAGTTTTTCATGTTATGTCAAATTCGGCATCAGTGGGTCGTAATACACCTATACATTTTTTCCGTAATGTTTCTATGGTTATTGACAGGTTAACGGTTTTCCTTAGTACACTTTTGTTCTTTGGAGATTTTATATTTTTTATTAACGAGAATAAAAACGAAAACTACTGTTAAAAATTCAATGGTGTGGCCGAATTTTGGTAATGTATTATTACTGTTACATATTTAAGGAAATTTTCTAAATTAAACCTATTACAGGTTTATTATCCGGAACTTCGAAGTACACGTTTTCGGTAAAGTACTGTTAAAGTATTGTTCACTAGCACGGAATCGAGTATTGAGACGCATATTTCATTATTTCTTATAGTGCAATCGCATTACACCAGAAAAAGTTCCTCCCATGTTGTATCGTTTATACACTGAGTGGTTTCCTCGACAAAATTATGTTGATGTTTTTAAGGCGACGAAGCGTCAGTATGAAACCATTTTTAACACAAAATCTAACTACTCGTTAAACCTAAAATAGATCAGTGCCCTACTTGTTTCCTACCTATATGAACAAGCTAGTCCAATCGAGAAAGAATCTTAGATGCAAACTATAGAAGACATTTACACAGAAAAGATAGAATTCGGAAAATTAAAAACGAGGAAAAATCTTCAAGTGATAAAAACGATACAACAATTGCTATATTTGATTTACAAAAAGTTTTATATATACCACAATCTAACGTTGGCATATTTCACTACAAGCGGAAATATTCTGTGTACAATTTCACTATTTTTGACGCTCTAAGTAAAAAAGGATACTGCTTCGTGTGGCATTACCAAATTGCAATAAGAGGTTACATAGAAATTGAAAGTTGCCTAATGCTATTCCTAATGAATGAAAAAGAAAAAGGTATTAGCAAGATATCTCTATATTCTGACGGTTGCTATTGGGAAAATAAAAACAGATATATTATATATGCAGCGAAAACTCTAAATTTATCTATCACACACAGATTTTTCGAAACAGAACAGAGCCAGAATGAGGGAGACTATGCACGCCTGTATTGAACGGAATATAAGAAATAAATGTATTTACACACCTAAGCAAATATATAGCATAATATTAAACTTATAAGTCTCAGACGAAGGATAAACCATGAAAGAGTTAGAGAAGACAGATATTTTAAACAGAAGTTAGTCAATCCTTTGAATGGCGTCACGATAAAGACGAAAATATAATACGGTGGTCGGATGTAATGGAAGTGCATGTTTCATCATCAGAACAAGACAAGGTTTTCTTCAAATACGATTTCGATCAGGAATATTTCGAATCAAATCATTTAAATTCTTTCCATAATAGACGACGTGGACGGAAACCTAAGACAGATAATAATTTATTAACTGAAGATTCCGTGTTAAAACGTACCTATCACGAACCAATTCCTATAAGTAAGGCGTTATATACAGATTTACAATCGTTGT
This sequence comes from Nymphula nitidulata, assembly GCA_947347705.1. Classification (NCBI taxonomy): domain Eukaryota; kingdom Metazoa; phylum Arthropoda; class Insecta; order Lepidoptera; family Crambidae; genus Nymphula; species Nymphula nitidulata. The sequence goes on along the minus strand of OX374637.1, from coordinate 8,955,616 downwards.
GCACCAGTCAAGCTATTCCCCGTTCTTACCACGCATTTTATCAATCTTTAAAACCTGCGGATAATAATGATGAACAGGCCGATGAACAGAGCATTGATGAAAATTCAAACGATAACGTGTGATATAATTATGATAACATATGACATAATTATGATGGAAAAGAATTTTTAATCATCAGGAAACTAGTTGATTTATGACTATGATTTAACAATACCTAGTTACCATAGAACACTTTTACTACTGAGTGTCAATCGGACTGTGATTGAATAGTGCTTTCACGGTGGTAAGAAACTATCCATTGAATTTTTATAATCATGTTATTCCAAACATAATTATTATTAATGAATAAAACCTTATCGACTTTGTGCGTTTTATTTTTAAAGATGGCATGGACATTTTATAGGTATTACAAAATCGGTTTTCGATGATTAAGTTAGGTATCATTTCCAAAAAAAATCTCTAAAATACACGTTATATGATTTTACGCTGTAGTGGTTGTTAATATTTTACCGTAATAATCCGGTAATTGCACATTACATAATTGCCCCTTTAGAAAAGAACATGTTATTTACTCCATGTAAACCACTATTAAGTATCTGATTTTTTAAAAAAAACAGGAATAATCCGGTAAGTACGCATACCGGAAATGTACTGATTATTTAATAACGTAAACTGCCAAAACCCTAAAAATGTTATTAAATAATTTTCAGTAATAAGTATTTTGAGTTATAAATAATATTCTAAATATTTTATACTTCAGTTAAGACAAAACCCTAAAAATGTTATTAAATAATTTTCAGTAGTAAGTATTTTGAGTTATAAATAATATTCTCAATATTTTATACTTCAGTTAAGACTACACACAGATAGAGTAAAAAATTAGCTATTTGAACTATGTCACAAATTAAAAAAAAATTACAAACTTTAAAGATATGAATGAAATTCACAAATATTCCTGTAAAATCCTGTAAAATTTAGTTTTTCCGAATACAGGTTTATTCCCTGGAGGCGTCAAATGTGCTTTTAAATATTTTTCTTCATATTTTGAGTTGAAGCCTAAAATAGTTTTTAACTGTCCTGCGGTGACTCTCAAACAGTTGATATGGTGTGATATCCTATGAAAATCATTTTTCTGTTGTTACACATCAAAATCCCACATTTAAAACATAAGAATAATATCGATACCCACCGCTAGACTGGCAACGTGTGGACAGTACAGATAAAATAACGCAGACATTATCTCAAATTACAGCTATCTCGCAAGAACTAAAAATCGCATTTATCATATGAAAAGGCCTTTTAAGCGCTGGCTATTGCTAATTTAGCTCTTTCAAGCCTATTTTTTGCAAAATGTAGCCAATCAGTCGCTTTTTTTCACTCCAAAACAAATTCTCAAATGATATAAAAGTTAGTTTAGAAAATTAACTAGCTTTATAGAAACACCTTCTTTAGATTTTATTTAATTTCCTAATAATTAGAAAAAATATTGCAGAAATTCAACAACACTCTGCTATTTTGTTTGATAAAAACGATGGAAAAACTGGAATTTAATTGTCTCATTTTTTGTTGTAGAAGACTTCGGTATTCCCTTCTGCTTAGAACCCATTCCTTGAGAAACAGGATTAAGTGGGCACCTTCTGGGTAAGCTCACTTCATAGTCGAGGCCCTCTTAACCTCTCTCAGGGCAAGAGTGGGATCAAGAGCACCCCCTCCTTAAAAGAAAAAAGTTGCAATCAATGAGGTCAAACAGCTTTACAACAAAATAATACAAACAATTAACCAAACTTTGATGACCGGCTGGCAGAGTGGTCTATGCCCCTTGCTATAAAGGTCCCGGGTTCGAATCCCGGTAGGTGCAAATGTTTGTAAGACGAGTACGAACATTTGTTTACGAGTCATGGATGTTTATATGTTTATTTGGTATATTTCTTATATTTATATACATATGATTATCATTATATATCCGTTACCTAGTATCTATTACACAAGCTCTTGATGTTAGGCTAGCTAGATAATAGGTGTGAGTGTATAAATATTAAAAAAAATATAGGTCACTGAGGAATTGTCTTACTGATGATTATAGATAGCCGACTTTCTGATAGCACAGACGATAGCACATCAAGTGTAATAGTTGCACTAAGTAAGCCGCCTATGTTACGAGCAGAGTAAGTTTTTTTCGCGATTTCTAATTTTTTTTCAACAAGTCGTGTTTAGGGTCACCAGCTCGCCTTATTGATCTGCCTTATTTTCGAGAGTTGTCTCCTTACACTCTGGATACCCGACGTTTCGATTACTTTACTGCGTGTAGTGCGTAATAAATATATTGTATTACCACAGTCTTTAAAAAGTTTAAATTACACTATGGTAATAATATGTCGCTAGAACTCATTGAGAAAGCGTTATGTTGGGAGCAGGGGGCAGCTCGTGAGTATTGCCTAAGGTGTTAGGAGCGCCTAGAAGCGACGGTAAAGGCTTAAAATTAGGAGGCGTAAGCTTGTTTTTCACTGTTGTCGTATCAAAAAGTTTGCTGTCGTATTGGTTTTAGCGCTCAGCGGAGCGACCGCCTAAATTATCAAACCAGATAATTTGGCCTGGCTTATTGCTACATACCGCTGTCGTTTCATACCGTCTTTGAATCGCTCTGCAAAGCGGCTCGATGGGACCGCCAAAATGTATTGGTTTGATGATTGGTATGGTTTATAACGTCATAGTGCTTTCATTTCATACCGTCTTTGAAAAAGATGTGACCTTAAAGCAAATACTACATTGATAAAAATTACAACTGAACTTTCGGCTACCTGTAGCTAAAAAAGTGATTACATAACCTAGGGTTACCCCTTAACCAAAAATAAAGATGTATAGAGATGCACCCTTGCCAACCTTGCCTAATTGGTTATTACAAATATAACCGAAGAAGTTTCGTTAAATATTGTTTCAGTATAATGACATATCTTTGAGTTAGATCACCCCGTTGGTTTTCATGGTCGATCCCAGATGGGTCCACTAAGATTTGTACATCACAACCTTTCCGAAGTATGGAGACATACTTTGGAAAACTATCGGTCCAGCAGCAGTGGGAAGTAAAAAAAAGACAAAGAAAGAATGTGGCTCAAATAACTTGTAGGTAAGGCCAGTAAAACAGTTTTATATTAAAATAAAACCATGAGTTAGTGAAGTATTAAGGAATGGAATTTACAATGGAATTTTCGACTGATGAATTGAATCGTTACAATCCATTGAAATATCACTTTAGATCAATGTGACTGATACGACTCGACGCAAAGCATACCATTCGATTATTTCCATTACAGTAAATCTGCATCTATCCGATTCCATGTGATTTAACTTTATTTTTCATTGTTTTAAATTATCGATGCACATTCAAGTTACAAATGTTTAATACTAAAAATGTACAAATTGAATCGAAACTATCCTAGGGCATCATGTAGAACCATGCTTCCATGCTTGACGTATGTCGGACATATGCTGAACTGACGACCTACTTCAGTGCAACATAGATGCTATAGTAAATGAAGTACGGTTCGATAATTATTTATTGTCCATTGAATAATGTCTATGTTTCTATTATTTTCTGTATTTTCTGTATCTATTATTTTTTTTAGCACTGAATAAACTTCATTTCTTTCTTTCTTTCTTCTTTCTCCATCGTCTGCATCATCATCCGGTGTGATATCCATATCCAATATTCTTCCGGGATATCTCTTTCCACGATCTGGTGAGGATTGTGGGAAGCCGATGGATGCGGGCAGCGCAGGACTGATCGGTTTGGAGATCCCTGGCGGAGGCTTATGCCCAGCAGTGGGCGTCTCTTGGCTGAAATGATGATCCTTCACCCTTTATACCCGTCCGCGTGGTCGTGATATCCCTTTCCGGGATATCACGCCCACGCGGACGACTACCGAGTTCCCTGTGTGGTCGCGTCGCTAGGCAGCGAGGAAGGAAGAGCTGATGGTTTCTAGTGAGTATGTCAGTCGGAGAGTCTCACATAACCCAACTGTGGCCATTTATCACAGCTGGATAGCTATAAAAGCTTTTCAATCAAAAAAAAGGACGCGAAACCATAACGAAAAAAGAGTTTCCCTAAATAACAATCACAATGCGGATGTTTTGCTTTCGGTATACCTAGTCTGTTATAACGAGAAAAATGTTAAAAAATTTATATAAACAATTACTTGGTGCGCAGGATGTAGACAATTTGATCGTGGTTATCCATCATATCGGAAAAGCAACTCTTAACTCTTGCAAAATGCATTGAAATGCATTTCACCTGCATTTCATTAAAATAACTGCAGATATGATAAAATTCATCAGAAAACCATGACGGTACGGATGTGTGTTCATTTTTTAAATACCAGTTTAAGCCGGTGGCCGGACGATGACAATCTCGTTGATTTTGTCACTATCCTAAGAGGCATATTTCTATTGAAATCAATGGTTTCTACATAAAATACTGTAATATTTAAAACATGAGAAGTAGAAATATCGTAAATTTTGATATTGATTATTTTCTAATTTTTGTTAAGCACTGTCAGTATCGTAGAAGGTGTTCTGAAGAGCATTTCGACCTTATTGCCAGTTGCCCTACCTTCTCAGGAGCATGTACCGGTTTTCGGAGTCATTAAAACAATACAATACAAATATACTTTATACGCATACAAAGATAAAAATCATATATGCTGAGAAACATTATTGCAAAAAGAAAATTATGCACAAAAATTTTTAGTTTGTCGCTTCCTTCCCATAAAGGTCTTTACTAGCCTGTGCTTCTTCGTTTCTATAACATGGGTTGATTCAAACGCGCTGTGAAAAAGATAGCTTTTCTGTTTTTGTGCGGAAAAATGCTATTGAAATTTTTCATTTCAATAGCATTTATTCGTATAACAGGGCCGCATCAAAGATTTAATGAAAAATACGAAAGTTGACGCGCATAAGTCTAAGTAGCTAATAATTATATTTACCTTATTTATTACGGTTGATAATAATATTAATATGTAGCAGTTTGTTTTCAATTATATTTTACCCATTTTAATAAGTAAGTAATATTAACATTTACCTTATTTATTACGGTTGATAATAATATTAATATGTAGCAGTTTGTTTTCAATTATATTTTACCCATTTTAATAAGTAGGTAATATTAACATTATTTCGTATAGGTACTATGTATGGTACTATTAATGTTATAAAATACTATAAACGTTATCAGTTCACGATGTCCATCAATACAGCATAATCTATGGCTTTCTAGCTATATTACTTATAGCAGGAGTCATTATCATCGTGGTGAAAATCAGAAGAAGGTTCCAGCACAGCGCAGCGGAGGCCGCAGGGGTCGGGCCAGCCCCCACACCGGCCTTACGTGACAACACATCTTGTAGTGAACTAAAAGTGATAAGTGCGCGAAGTGAAGTGAGCAAATCTGTAGAGAGCCTAGATAAAGGGACCTCGCCTATAGTGTCCCGTCCGATTCAATTTAAAGTGTTTAGTGAGTGAGTGAACTAGGTGGACAATCATAATTTGTGATCGTATATTATAAGCATTTTAGCATTAGGAATTAACCCACAATATTGATTCACCTTGTGTCACCTAACAATATTTTATGTCATTTAAAATAAGTCTTCATTACCTAGTGTTGTTTCGAGCATTATCATTGCGTCATCTTTTCCCCCAGCTTCTCTAATCTCCATACATACTACTCTTTGGTGGGAAAGATGTACGAGCTATCGTACAGTTTTCATATAGACAATAAAATATTGCTAAGTAGGCGTTTGCATACGGACTAATTCCAGTGTAATTTTATTTCATATGAACAAATATTAAATCAGTGTATTTTTAGCAGTTACTCAAACTGGTCGTTTCCTTTACACCTTTCACTCGACTTCTCAGAATCATTCACACTCTCCCAGCATAGCAATCATAGCATCCAAACCCTCAGCATTTGTTAGTGTTGGAGTTACGCCCAACATTTTGTGTATTGTAATGCATGTACTCTAAAATAAAATACTTGTTTTGTAATTGTGTACAGTTGCCATAGTGCTGTTTGTTTGTTTGTGCACCGCCTTTAGCGTGATCTCTGATCACGGCAATGGCAGAATACCAGTAGCACCGTGCTTCACGAGTCTTGGATGTTTAAATGTGTATTTCGTATATTTCTAATATTTATATACATAATATATTATTATCATTAGTTTTCCGTTATCTAGTATCCTTAACACAAGATCTTAATGATGCTTACTTTAGGGTAGATAATAGGTGTGATTGTAGGAATTAATATATTATATAAGTGGAGTGGAGTCATTTTCTGTTCGTTCGTCCCCAGCAAAATGTCAAGTTTAAACCGTTGCCATGTATGTAAATTACACGTTATTTTATATGTTACAAGGAGTTTTTGTTCAATTTCAGTATTTTCATGTCAGTAACAGTTGTCAATCAGTGAAGATGTCATTAGAACTAAAAACGAGAATTTCAAAAAAATTTGAAATAGATCTCGCATCGGCCTACGCCGTTTTAAACGGCGACCTATTGCACAGTCGAGTACTTGAATCTGTATCCATTTCAAAGCTACAAAGTAATCTATCCATTTTGAAGTAACCACTATATATTACATAAATAATTAATTATCCTAGTTGCTTTAGTTTAACGTCGGCTGCATTGTAACATAGGCAGTAAACATGCCTGTATAGATTCAAGACAATAACTCGGTGAAGGAGCAAATTGACACTGCGCAGAGAACAAATTTGCATAATAATAAATATTAGATTTGTGCCCGTGAAGTTTCTGCTGGCAGATTGTTGGACGCGGTGCTCAGAGCAACTTCAATTTATTAAATTATAACACCTATGTGGTTGGGATAAACCACATAATAGCGTATTCATTTTGATATTTAATCCCGCACCGCCAACACTGTGTCCTATTCATTTACAAAAGTCTTCAATATACCGTGACATAATATAAGCGCTACTGTCCACGTAGCGTCGCTTTGTACGCACGCACGAGAAGCAAATGCGTCTTTGACGTCCGTGCTTATTCGCAGTCTACAAGCCAGTATACATATTGAAGATAGCGTGCATAATTTGTGCTGACTGGACTTTTTAATAAAAATAGGTATAGAACCTCCTCCTTTGTATGTATTTTTTTTTGAATGTATGCCCACCGATTTCTCTGTCAATTGTGAACCGATTTTCAAAATTCTTTTTTATTCGATAGAGTATACTCCTGAGGTGGTCCCATTGTCGCCAAGTCAGGATCTGATAATGGAATCCAAGGGAAATCGAGGGCAAACCTCAAATTTTATAGGCACGTATGACATGTTTTCCTTTTTTCCAAAGCTATTCAAGTATTTGCTTCTGTTAGTCATCATGTCATGTTGGTGAGCTGGTGATGTAAGGTACAACTCCTTAACGGTTAAGAGTTGGAAGATAATTTTTTCACTATTATAGGTAGGTACGTATTAACGAATAGTTGTATTCTATCGGGTTATTCGGATGACCTGATGATGGAAGGTAACGGTTACCGTAACGGTGTGTGGAGTTAGATAATACTTTATTAGTGGTACGATACGATAATATGAAACAATATTATGTATTTCAACCAAAGACTGAGAGACAGACAAGTCGATAGTGCTGACGGTCACCCATCTAGCTTTGACCTTAGAAATCACTTAAAAATGTGAAAATAAATTTAACAAAAATAAAACCCACTTCAAAACACTGAAAAGGAAAAATAATAAAAGTTCAGTACCTACCTAAGTACTAACCTCCTAAAATGTATTTTTTGGAGTTGGTGCTAAGCTGTTTCCAGAGACAATAGAAAGTGAAGCACCAACTCCAAAAAATACATAATTTAAAAGGAATTAACGATCAACTTTATAGAATGGCCTGCCGCATCTTATTAATAACTTATTCATTACTAACTCATTACTAATAAGGACTTTAATCAGAACGTAGAACAATACCCGTGTTATTTAATACTTATTGTTAGCCTATTTTAATCCTGCTCCTTTTTCCTTTATTTTCTCCCTTTTCCATTGTTCTGTATTTATTACAACAATAAGAAACTAACTTTAAAGCTGGACACTGTCCAGAAGTTTAACGCAGTGTCATTCCCACTTAGGGACGTTTTATTCTACGTTGATCGTGTGATATCTAAGGTGAACTTCTTTTATAGTATTTTTATGTGACGCCGATGTTTGATAACCACTTTTGAATGCTTCTAAGGGATAAGCGAATAAAGTCGATTCGTTATATCCATATACCTTTGATTCAGTTGCTAATTAGAAAGTAGCTGTATAATGAGTTTATCATCATCATGATCATATCAGCCGAGAGACCCCCACTGCTGGGCATAGGCCTCCCCCAAGGATCTCCAAACCAATCGGTCCGGCGCTGCCCTCATCCATCGGCTTCCCGCGACCCTCACCAGATCATCGGTCCACCTTGTGGGTGGACTACCAACGCTGCGTCTCCCGGTACGCGGCCGCCACTCGAGGACTTTTCTGCCCCAACGGCCGTCAGTCCTCCGTCGTTATAATAAGTCATTCAAAAATAAATAAATTTGAATTGGACGATTTGAAAATCATGTGACATAGTAACTTTTTGCTTTAATAGATCGTCTTCTTACTATAATATTTTCTTTTTACTTACTTTTCTCTCTTTTCAATAATATAACATTACTCCCTTAGTTCTCAGTTCTATTCATGATTCCACTCAATTTAGATTTTGGTTTGTTTTAGGGATCGATTGATGAGTCGTTTGTTATGCAGATTCTTGTGTATTCCAATAAAATGCAAATTTGTGTTTTCATTGTTTTTATGAATTCTGATCTCAGCGTATAATTTTAACTTCAATTGATTTTTTTGAATAAAGTTTGTGGCATTGCTAAACTAAAACCAACCGTTTGTATTGTTATGCAAGCCTTGCTTAAACTTATTAGTACGTTTTCGCATATCAAAGATATAAGTAGATGTACTGAAGCTGATAAGCGACGTTAAGATAAGATTTCAGTACTACTTAACTAAACTAACTTAGTAATGCAAATAATTACGTTGGTAGGTATACCATCGAATATGTTTTGTGACACGAGATTTACCGTCGCCCATTTAGACCAGCAAATAGACGGGAAACCTTCCATTTGCTTGCTGGTCTATTTGGGCGACGGTATGCATGAGGTTCTTCAAAAAAGGCATGAATGTATTTATACAGGATCGGCAACGCACAAGTGTTACGCCTGGTTTTGCAAGCATCCATAGGTTACGGTAACCGCTTTCCACCAGGTAGTGTGGGAGTAACTTTAATTTTTAATAGCAGTATTAAAAAGGAGCTCGGTGGCGTAGTGGTTTGAACGCTTTGGTTTCGATACGAAAACAAAGCAACGTGCATTGCAGTCGATCCCGTGATGGGTCAATCAAAGTTTGTAATCTCGAGCACCTTAGTGCTTCGGAAGGCACGTTAAGCCATGTTGGTCCCGGTTGTTACTGCAACCGCTTTTACCCACCAACCGGCCTAACACCTCATGTGTTTCTCCCATGTAGGAAGGCCTGTTACCCAGCAGTAGATTATATATATGCTGGTGACGATAGTGATGATTACAAAAAAAATGACAGGTCTTTTATCATCATCACCAGCCTATTTACGTCCTATTGCTGGGCACATAACATATGAGGAGATTGGGTCATAGCACCAGAACGCTGGTCCGCTGGCATGCTATGGTGGCTGGCTACTTAAAGTCGCTTATTAAATTTACTTAAGTAAAAAAACTGTTACACATGGTTCGTTATTTGTGTTTGATTAACAAAATATAACTATTTGAAAAATGAACAAGATACCTGTACCCCTAGCCCGAACACTTTTAAATTTTGAATCTCCATCGTATCGAGTAGTTACGTTAGCTTTTGTCTGGCTTTTGTTTGAAATTTTAAGCGTGCGTGAACAATACGAAAGCGATTCGAAATTTAAAAATGTTCGTGCTAGGGGTACTGTATTTAATTATAATACATTATGTCATCAGTGATTATAAAATTAAACTTTTTGAAATGTTGTTGAAGAACAAGCTTTATTCAAGCATCTGCCCAATTTAACTTCACAGCAAACTAAATGTTGGGCGTGAGCTCTACCTACCTAAGTATGCGTCCTAGGAACCTATGCGTGCGTCTTTTGTTGTTCATTGTTTGGAGCCGGCTCTTTGTATAATATTGTGCTAGTAGAAACATTTAAACATAAACAAAGGAGCAGTGTAAAATGCTTATCACAAAGCAGCAGAAAAAACATTAAAATAAAACACGCGTAAACACACACACACATTTTTACAATACCCTTTTATGGTGTCATTGCCCTTCTATTGATGACAATAGTTCAATTACTTCAGATAAGATAATAATAATTTATAAATGTAAAACATCTAAACTACAATAAATTCACGTCCTGAGGCGGGGATCGACCTCACGATACACAAGACACATTTATAATAATGTTAAAATAAAATTAAAAATAGGTAAAAGTTAAGTTAGATAGGGCAATTGTAATAACATTGAGGGAGAGCGAGATCTCGTAGTACATTTTTTTTTTATAGGAGGTTTCAGCCACTGTAATGGTCTTGTAATACAATATATTTTTTTAGTCACCATTAAGTATTGCAATGTTTGGAGTAGATGTGATTGTGCTTACTTTTGTGTCGCCAAAAAAGAGTTTTTATTAAGAGTGCGTATCTTCATAAAGTATCACTTTATTTCTCATCACTAAGCATAGTTCCACTTCTCGAGTTTTTGTTGTTTTTCCCAGATTTTTGTAGGAAATTGATAAGAACAGTCGGAAGCGAGACTTCAATAAAATTGTTTACGGGGAGAAACAAATGCTAGAAATAAAAAAGTAAATTCCGTTGGCAGCATAGAGATACAAGACAGAGAGCATTAGGGCGATATTTAAACGTTGTTTCGGCTGAGACAAATAGGGATAGAGTTATGACTGACTCAGCGAGAGGAAAAAAGACAAAATAGCGATCGCGCTCGTAAAGTAAGCAAAACTCACAAATTATTTTATTAAAAAATAACTATAAGGATTGCAAATAAACACTTCAACATAATTGTGAATATTGTTGACATCTACTATTTAAAGTAATTTCCTATTAAGTACAAATTATCGTTTCCCAGTTATCTTAAGTTTTCTAATTCTTAGGAGGTCTTTTCAGAAATAAAATGTATCAAGGTAAAGTCCATTACTCGTGTTTTGGTTCTAAACGTGTCTAGATAAAGATATGAAAGATACGATTTTCAGATCCGTAAGAGCTTTCAGCGACATATGACATTACATTTAGAAGTGCGAATATTTTCATTGTATCGCCTCAAGGCCCATTACATGATGGAAGTTTTTTGTCTGTAGCATACCATTCAATTGAAGCAAGAAATGACTTAAATAGTCTAATGTGTTGTTTATGCTATGCAAGACATTTCTTGCTTCTTGCTTGCGTTCTTGCATGTAGGAAAACAGTTGCACCGTTTAAGTGGGTCTTTACTCTAGAAAAGAAAACACGCAATTATAGCATCGGATTTTGAGTTTTTAAAGAAATTCTCGTGAAAAAAGTCGAAATCCGTTCTATCCTTATCGCATTTCTTTATCCGGAATAACCACTTTGGCAACGAGTTTGTAATGTAGGTAACTAATTTTTAACCCCCGACGAAAAAAGAGGAGTGTTATAAGTTTGACGTATCTACCCGTGTATCAGTGTGTGTCTATGGCATCGTAGCTCTTAAACGAATTGAACGATCTGGATTCGGTTTTTTTGTTTGAAATCTGACGTGATTCAGATGGTTCTTAGTCTTAACTATAAATAATAAAGATCTGTTTAGGCGTTCCATGATTAGCAGTTCATTTTCTACTTGACAAATGGGTCTTACTAAATTTCATAAGTCCGATTGATCTGAAATTTGGTTTACTGTTACTTTGGTGGTATTTCCAAGATCTTGATCTGATCGTGTACCATCAAATAGTCTGCGGAATAGTTAATTCTTCAAAAACTTACAACAGTTATAGCGTGTTTGGGCTCATTAGAACAGTCTTAATGAGATGGCGTTAGATAAATTATTAATAAGGAAAATTTTTGATAAAGTATTTTTATACAAATAGATAACAAACAATCTAACGGCCCACCTAGTGGTAAGTGGCTATCATTGCATAATATAGCAATAACAAAAAAACACTTGGTATTGCGGGTGCGTTGTCATCATGAGGCCTAAAATGAAATGACTTCCATGCTCAGTAATTACACTGGTTAACTTTCTCTTCAATCCGAAACACAGCGAACTATTTCGTGGCCGAAATAAGAAAGGCCGGCTTATCGAAACTGCTGTATATTATTAATAATGATATTATATTAATTTGTTCAAATATCGTATTAAACTGATATAATTTTAATGAAAAATCATGTCTAGATACTTAAATAACTTAAAATTTACAGTATAACATACCTGTAGCTTCCGCATCTAATTTTTAAGCCTCGTTTTTTTTTTTTATAAGTAGATGACAAACAAGCTGACGGCCCACCTGGTGGTAAGCGGTTACCGACGCCTATAGACACCTGCAATAACAAGGAAAAGCACTTGATATTGCAGGTGCGTTGTCATCCTGAGGACTAAGATGAAATGCCGTCCATGCCCAGTAATTACACTGGCTACCTTTCCCTTCAATCCGAAACACAGCGAACTGTTTCACGGCTGAAATAAGAAAGGCGGTGGTACCTACCCAGGGGACCCTACATATGGGTCTACCACCTAGTCACTGTAGTTTACTGTCCTATGAATATTTTAAGGAACTAGCTTTATAAAATCGCGCAACTAAGAACCAACCGTTTGTATTATTGTGAAAATAAGATAGTCATAAAAGTAAATTTATCGCCCGCAGTAAATAAAGCGTAACATATTGTGCTTTGGAGCAGTAAAAGATATCGCGGCACAGATACGCAATGCCGTTAAAGTTATCAGTGATGTGCTGTGCGTGTCGCGAGGACAGTGGATTTCCGAGAAATCTGTGACCTTGTTCTGTCTTCTTCAATTAAATATGCCAACCATAAGTCACAGTTTCAATCGCAAAAAAATCGATTCAGATGTATTGAAAATAGAAAAGAAAAGATGTGGAGAATTAAAAATAAAAATACCTCAACTTGTTTATGGTTTAGTAAATCAAGTTCTCAAATACATAACAAGAAAATTTAGTTCGACAGATAGATTTTCAATGAAAAAGTCGCGCCCTACTACTGAAGCCAACCTAGCAAAAGAAATATATTTTTCTGCCTACCTCAGCCCCTGTACCAGCTCGAAAAAGGTTTCGTTTACATCGAAATGTCATTTCTTTCGGATAGACACTTCATACCCCATACTTTAATCTTTATCTGCTGGGAAAAAATGTGATTTCAATGTAGATGAAATCTTTCCTGGGTTCTTCGGTATTAAGCGTGCAGGTTAATGTGCAATAATCACTAGCGTTTCAATTTAATCTTTATTGAAATTATTTATAGAAATGATTTTGTTTCGTAGTGTAATTTTATAATTTTTTCTATCCTGAAATATCGGTTTTCTCGGATTTAGATTTCGACTTCCATACTTTACTCGAGGAAAATGACATTTCGATGTAGGTTACCTTTAACGAGTTCGATTACGTACTAAGTACCCTTTTGACTCATAAAGACCGCTTCCTAAAGGTAACAAATTCCAAATGGACAATTCCTAATAACACAAGTTCCCAAAAGGTCAATTCCCAGAAGGACAACTTCCCAAAATGACAATTCCCAAAAAGAACATCGTCCCAAAAGGACAATTCCCAATAGGACAACATAAATTAAAATATAAAAGTATATAAGTATCTATTTATATTTATCTATTAACTGGTATACACAAATGCATATACACGTAAATAAGTTTAAAGAATGGGAAATTGTCAAATGAGTCGTCGTGCTCTCCTCTACCCATTACAATGTCCGACAGGGTCCATAATTTGATCTGTATAATTATGTGTAACACCTATGTACTTACTACATTATGGTTGTAATAAATAATTGAATATTAAGGACAACTTCTCAAAAGAAAAACATCCCAAAAGCAGATTCGCGCTTTTGGGAAGTTTGAAAATGAAAATGAAAATGAAAATATTTTTATTCAATTAGGCCCCCAAGAAGCACTTTCGAATCGTCAACAAAAAACCCTTAAGTCTATCACATAAAAATAATATTAAATAACTAACAATTTCATAATGTTTGTCTCTCTGTCTTATCTGGATCTACGTAAGCTAAGAATGTTATGTCAGTCTGTCTATCGGTCTGTCTGTTGGTCCGTCTGTCCGTCAGTCAGTCTGTCTGTCTGTCTGTCCGTCAGTCAGTCTGTCTGTCAGTCTGTCTGAATTTACACCGGTTCCAAAAGTTGAACTACCGAGAAGATTCCGGCAACAAACTCGTGTAGTCACTCATTAAGTTTTTTAAGTCTTTTCAATCATTAAGTTACAATGTTTAATTACACAGTAATAGTATTTAGCAGCGCAGTGTCGTACAGAGTATAAAAAAAAGGTATATTAAAGTACCAATATAATATATAATAGTTTAAGTATAAGATACAAAATGCATACACTTATCAGTATCAAGCTTCTGTCTAACGGACATCACTACTATAGCTGAAGTATTTCTTTTATCTTAGACGCATAACGACTTCGGCTGTCACTTTCAAAAGTACTTACTCGTAACTGAACTATGAGCTTCGTTTTCGAAAATTTCCACGGATTATTCTTTTAATTCTAATTAAGTAAAATTCAATGTGTATTACAGGATCTTCTGTATTATATTCTGACGAAGAAACCAAGTTCTTAAGTTTACGTACCTCTAGAACGAACACTTTTAAATTTCGAATCGTAATAATAAGGTTCACGCACGCCTAAAATTTCAAATAAAAGCCAGACAAAATCTAACACAACTACTCGATACAATGGCAATTCGAAATTTAGAAGTGTTCGTGCCAGGATTATTAAACTCACCTAATTTACTAACCTAATTTCCGTATTATTAAGGTGAGAGGATCATGACCGTTGATGGACTTATCTAGTTCAATAAACATTATTTATACATCACTTTTATTATTTGTATCCGAAAGCCAAAATGAAAACTTGAATATAAGTATTACTTTTAAGGCTCAGAGATATAATCCGATATATTATTAGGTTTGTTTGATCAATACGGACTTAGAATATTATTTTACTGGTCTGGTAACAACCATTACAGGTAATACCTTAGACCTTCCTAAGGTGTACGTTAATGTAATAGAGAAGCACAAAATTATCCCTTATTACTATTTAAATTGATCATCAAAATTAATGCATAAGTTTATTGGAAAAATGGCAATTTTTAAATTTCACATTTGTTTAGACTATACCATTTTTTAGTTAGATTACATAACTTGTTTAGTATATTTGCTCCATTTTGTAACAATAACTGAGAATCATCTTCGGATGACAACGCATCTGCAATACCATGTGAGTTTTTCCTTCACGCGTAGCACAAGGAGCTCGAGAAGCTCGAGAAACGGTTTTGTCTACACCGTAATGTCATTTTTGTCGGGCCTCACCTTACCTTAGCCCGTGTGACTTGTGACTTGACAATGTAGGAAGGCATGTGCCCAGCAGTATATATGCTAGTGAAGATGATGATAGGCTAAACCACTAAACGCTAGGTGGGCCTTCATTTTGCTTGTCATTTAGTAGTATAAAAATCCATAAAAAAAATATTAATGCTTTTTCATTCTGGGTTAGATACCTACTTGATGTAATAGAATCAATTGGTTGTTGTGTTTTACCAATTATGATTATAGCTATTTGGTACTAATGTATAGCATTGTAAGTGTTTGGCTACTATTATCTATTCGCATGATAAATGAAGAAGGAGATTGCCTAATGCAGACAGATATAAATGATGTTTGTTATATTTGAATATTAGCCGAGTACTTGTTATTACGAAGTCTCTGAATAGTAAAGTATTAATGGGAAAACGTCATTACATCACAATTATAATCATCAATATACAGGCTGGTGACGGCAATACGACAATAAATTAAAACATAGGCTATTTTAGATCATAGGAATGTTTTGCAAAGGAGGTGTTTCAGATTTATATAGAATGCCGGCTATGAGTATGTACAGTGGTTTTTAAGTTAGGGAAATGGAAAGAAAACATTATTTTTCTATTCATTTTCATTATTTTTTTGTTGTTCACCCGTACAAAATACTTTCTGATGATAAGTTACAGTTTGATAATTATCAATATAATGGTAACACTATAATTATCAATATAATGGCAACACTATAACGACAAACTTCTATAATTATACCACTCAAAATATACAGATGAAAGCAAAAAACTTTATTGATCTGTCTATCAGACTACAGAGTCCTTAATTTATTTTCAATTTCAGTTTTATTGCTTTTCCACAATGGTCTTAAGGTCTAAAAATTTATTTTGTCTGTACATCATGGACCCTGTCGGGCACAGCCTTTAGAAGGGAGTAGGATATTTCCAATACATAATATATTAATAATATTAATTCCATATTCCTAGACTAAAGACGAACATCGCCTCCTTTAAGCTATATTTGTTTTTTTATGTATGATTTAAAATATTTTTGAACATGGCTTAACGGCCGAAAATATCAAGCAAAATAATTTGTAGTGGTTATCAAAATTTTTTTTGATAATTTCATGACATTTCTAGGAAGTTATTAACATTGACTGCATTATTTCATTAAACTGTTATAAAATTATCAAATGAATCAGATGTACCTATTTGAAAGTTGCAAAATATTGCTTTTAACTAATATAGCCCATTTGAAATAAAACCAATTATATACAACAATACTAATATAGCCCATGTTTTAATTTATTGAAGTATTTCGTCACCGCCCTGTATATAAAAATTTAAATCCCCCGTTGTCTTGGTCACGCCATAACTTTAGAACGGTTTTACCGCTATCGTTCATGTTTTTTTTTAAGTTTTTTTTACTTTGTAGAAGGTTCTCATGGCATGAAAAATTAAGAAAATTTGTCAAAAAAATGATAATTCCAGAAAACATAACGACTATTTTTGATGAACGTGAATTTAACAGACAGCATTATCACACCATCTGGGCGGGGGCGGTACGATGTTCGCGGGGACAGCTAGTCATTAATAGTAGGGAAGTTGACACTTTTAATATCATAAATTATAAGTATTTTATGATAACGGAAAAATAACAATGTCATAAGTAGTCCTTTATGTTGCAAACGCCCATAAGCAACTACAGCCACACACTATCAAGTGACCGGTTAGTAGGTATCATAAAATTGAAATGTTGATTTTTCATAATTTTCACTTCATTGAAAACACAATAGGGTAGTTGAAAACTTTGTTTATTTAATACATAAGAAGTTTATAGTTCATAAAGAAGTATTGCAAAAGAAATAATATGTCCAAAATCAATAGTTTCACACATACAGTGGTATGTTTAATGTGTTGCGGCGCAACGTCTAAAAGCGCTCCATAGAAAATCTACGGAGCAGGTGACGTCACATGTTCCTATATTGCTAAGAAATGTATGGGAATACTGCCAAATTTAATAAAACCTGTGTACATAAGTATGTTATTTATTCATAGTTGTTATAATAATAGTTGTTTTTATTTTTGTCAGCAATCTAATATCATTAACTATTTTGATATAAGAAAAAAATGATATTTTTTATGATGTTTCTAAACAGTACAACTTCAACAATATTCCATATCTTTTAAGTTTGAATTGTTATTAAGGGTAATAGTAGCGTATATTTTCTGAATTTGTGAAAAATAGCGCCATATTCAGACTTAGGCAACATCCCAATTGTCTACATTTTATATTGTACAGTCGACAGCACATCAAGCGTAATAGTTTGACCTTGAGACCGCCCTTACTGCGTTCGTAAAAGAGGCGGCTTTCGTAGTGCAACTGTAACATAATAATAGGTTGAAATTTCGATATCTGTAGGTAGCCCAAGAAAATCCTTTTTTCAAATAAAACGTTTGTACTTTTTTATATTTCGAATTATGTTTTCTTATGTCCTGACTAAATTATTTAATTTCTCTACAAAGCTGTTACTTTGAAAGAACCTTCATCTTTTTAAAGTAACAGATTTGTAGAGAAATTGCCAGAAAAAAAATACAGTTGAACTTTAGACTTTAACTGAATTTTAGCCCCAAACATTCGGGTAAGTACATAGTAATAAACCACTTTGTTAAATCAGATAATATTAATACCTTTTTAAATACTTCGTGAAATTTAAAAAAAACTACTAATGAAATCGTAGTAGTTTCTTTTCTTTGCACTGTTTATTAGCTAGCCTTGTCATTTATTACCAATATGATGCCGTAAGAATAAACAGGAACACTAGGTGGTAGGCCCGTATGTAGCATCGCCTGGGTAGGTACCACCGCCTTTCTTATTTCAGCCGTGAAATAGTGTTGTGTTTCGGATTGAAGGGAAAGGCCGTCAGCTTGTTTGTCATCTAGTTGTATAAAAAAAAACAGCACACACACAATTAAGAATATTGTGTCTGATTTGTATAAAATATCTCAAGTAACTAGAAAAAATTATCATATCTTGGCGTTCCTGAATGCTCTAACCACTGATCTACGGTTTGGGATAAACCTATGAATCTCTTTTAGTTTATCTCCATGATGTGTGAATGTGGGCCTTTCACAGAATAATGTCCGACTTTTTGTCGTGCTTGGAAACTTTCAAGGGTAACTTTGTCGTTGCTGACGCTCGGCAAGTGACAGTCAGGGTCTGTTCCATAAAAAATAATTGATGTAGGTATACCTACATATGTAATCATTGTTACTTTCCACAACGTCAATTTGTACTGCAATATGTATTGCTGTGTATATGTCGCAGCCGTCTGGTTAAATTAGCCGCTCAATTGGACACCTATATAGCCCGTTGATTGAACGCCGGCATCCAATGAAACAGCTGAAGGACAACTAGCCAAGTCATTGTGCGGAACGTTTAACCAGGTCGCTGAACGTCATGTCAGCCATCTGGTTAAATTAGCCATTCAATTGGACGCCTAGACAGGTCGTTTAAATCGAAGAGCTTTTGTGTGAATGTTTTAGTGATTGGTAGGTTCAACGTTATTTTTTAAGAGCATATAAAATATAACCAGAACGATGTCGGTTATAAGTGGTCATAAAAAATAGCCTTGAACTCACCGATCAAACCTAAACTCTTCGGTACAAGATGATCCTTTCAATACACCAAGTCGTTAAACGTTAAGTGAGTTTAGTTCAATTAACCACCTGCCTAGACATTTGATGCCGGCGTCGAATTAACGGGCTAGGCATCCAATTAAGCGGCGAATATGACCAATAATACTCAGTAATTCTCCGCAATTCCTCCCTCATATTAATTATAACGTCCAAAAATAGCCTTTGTTCTATCTTAGGATGTAAAGTTAAATGTTCTATAAAAATAATTAATATAGGTAGTTATTTAAAATTACCAACCTGAAATTTCACTAAAGTGGCTCTACAACGTAATGGGCTGAAAAAACTTTTCAAAGAGCCCTGATCTTCGGATCAGAAATACAAAGGGGATCAAATTATGTAACTGGAGAAGAGATTGCATGTTACCATTCAATCCCCCTACCTTGAGATTGTCCCGCCCACGCCTATTTGAGATGTCGACACAAAAGAAATGTTAAACATAAGAAATATTACAGGGAAAGTGTATATTTTTGTGAAAACAAACGGAAAAGGCAACATTTTTATAATAAGTACAATTACGTGAAATAATTATATTAGGGGTGTCATCATCCCATTTCTAAAAGTCACTTTACTGACTATGTCTCTTAAAAGTGGACAGTTAATGTTGTACGTGATTGTACTGAAACTAACTAGAGTCAACTCAATTCGCGTTTCTATCGATATGAGTAAATATTAAATTTAGTACACAGATTTAGGTACAGAAGTCGACTAACACTTTTTACCTTTTCACAATAACTTATTGGGATACTCTCGTGACGAGGTACTAAAGTGTTAGTTGATTTATGTTGCTGACCGTATTACTGACTACTCGACCTGACAAAAATCAGAAAAAAAAACACTTACTGCGACTAATCAAGTCTCAGCCACCCACCGACCCGCATTGGGGCAGCGTGGTGGTGTTATGGCCCAAGCTCCTCATGTGTTTCTCTCATCTAGGAACGCCTGTGCCCAGCAGTGGGGCGTATAAAGGCTGGTGATGATGATGAAGACTCGGTAGTATCGCGTACCCTTACTCCATGCCTAGCAGGGGACTAGGATGTGGGTTGAAGAAGACAATACTTCGTAGCAGACTACATTAGACTGTGCATTATCTATAACTAATAATTACTGGGCATGGACGGCATTTCATCTTAGGCCTCAGGATGACAACGCACCTGCAATATCCAGTGATTTTGCCTTGTTATTGCAGGTGTCTATAGGCGGCGGTAACTGCTTACCATCAGGTGGGCCGTCAGCTTGTCTGTCATCTAGTTGTATAAAAAAAAACTAAAACGCCGAGTTAACAGAGTTAACTTTAACGTCACAGAATCGAGTATTCAGAGCCTAATCAACGGTAATGATAAACGTGAGTCAACAGCTGTCGTGTGCCATTAAACAGCCGCTTCGTCGTGCCGCGCCTAATTACGTTCGTTGCATCACAGAATTTGCAACTGAAAGCTTCAAAGATAAATGCTTCGCTAACTGATAATGGTGCGTTGATATTGGTTTAAGATTTAGATAGTTATTGAATCAATTCTTTAACTATCTAAATCTTAAACCAATATCAACGAATATCAAGTCATTTGTTTTAATGTTGTGGTACAATTTTGATGAAAACAAAGTTTTTCGTTTCTCAGAATGAAGCAATTATAAAAGAGATGTTACAAATACAAGCAATCATGTAGCAATTTTTGACTATACGACTTAGCGTTGTGAGAGAATTTTTTGTGCGGGAGTCGCCCAGCATCTAACTTGATCCTGAAAATACCCGCTAAAACTCCTGGAGAAGCTCCATTTACGAGGGTGATCTGGATGGAGGCTGGCTGGAGTTTAATGTAGGTTTAGCAAATCCTGTATATACAAACAGGTCACCAGTACCCCACAGTAGATCTAAATGAGTCTTTGTAAAGGATGACATTATTTTTGTTTCTTGGCAACTTTAAATATATTTTTATGATGGAAGTCTGCTCTCTCTCTCTCTGCTCGTTAAAACATTTTTACAATCTCCATCTTTAAAATGCCTGCTTGAATTCACTATCTTGTATAATCTGCCTATAGCATTATAATAATACATAACTACCAGTATTTTAAGATGATAAAATAGTAAAGAATATTTCTTAAATCATTGTATTCAAAAGCATTTCGGGAGAGAAGTCCAACGTCTCTATGATTCTACGTAGATGAGGTGGATAGCCAGGACAAAATCCACAACCCCTTTCACACCCAATAAACTTTTATTATGATAATTTTCCATATTACACGTGAACACAAACATTTGATTCACAAAGCCACCAATTTTATGTCACAATGTTCACTCAGACACAATTTTGTAATATTGCAATAAAAATCATGACTGACACCATCAAATCCCGCCTAAAACTCATTGCCTGTGACAATGCTAACTTTCTACATGCCGCATTTCCTTTTCAAATAAGGGAAATGCAAGTTAGTTTTACAATAATCATAGACTGCCTGCTACACGATTGGTTTTCTGAGAATTCACTTAGGCTATTATTATTTCATGGCATCGGCACTGCTATTTCTAGTTAACCCCTACAATCCGTTGCTAGTTCTACTAGCTTCAAACATTATAAACAAAATTACCAACGAATGCAAGGCAATGTTTCATAAAAAAATAAGTCCTTATTTTATTTGATTGGCGCAAACTATTTTTGTTACGTTATACGAGTACGAGAGTAGGAGTAGTTTATCCGTGTACGAGATTAGTACACGGATAAACTACTCTTTTCACTCCCGCAAGCGGCTACAATTTTCCTTCCCTTCAAAACTAAAATTATGCTTGCGCAATCTATCCTACTAACTATCCTCGAATTCGCCAACGTCTGTTGCTTAGACCTAACTGAAGAGCTGTTGAACAAATTAGAATGCCTCCAAAATTTAGCCATTCACTTCATTTTTGCATTGCGGAAATATGACCATGTGTCCGAACTTCGCACGCAGTTAAAGTGGCTTCCCATACGACATCGCCGCAATGTGCACATACTTTCTTTTCTTTTTAAAATCCTGAATGACCCCAAATTACCTTCATACCTTCATTCCCGCTTTCAACTGTTATCTCCCCCCTCTCCCTCTAGGAGGCCTTGTATTACTAAGATGCTAGGTAGCTAGAAACAACACTCACGTTTTCCTTAATTCCTTCTCTTACCGCGCCGCACATCTGTGGAATGGGCTTCCAACAGTTATCCAAGATAGTCCTTCTATTACTTCTTTCAAAGTGCGTGTCAAGGAGCACTTTCTGTCACAAGATTTGTAACTATATGATTTTTTTATTTGTTACATCACACAATTTCATGTTGTTTGTTGTATCATATATAATATTGTGTGTATTTATATTTATTACATAGATAATATTTTCTCTGGTTTGCGCTTTTTTGTCACTAACTCTATCTACTGGTACGGTTGACTGGAAGAGATCTCTAATAAAGATAAGTCCACCCTTGCTCACAAATTGTAAATTTCAAATTTATGTATCATGTCTAAAGTGCAATAAAAAATATATAACATAGTATTGATGAAAAATTCACGTGATAAGAAAGTCGTTAGGAAGTTTGCCGGCTAGCCAAATCATCTAACTCGTATCAAGAACACTGCCCAAAATGTTAAAGTCATCTATTATGGATAGGTAAACCCATAATTTACTTCAGAAAGCTTAAAAATAATTACATGAGTTATGCATTTGTTGTATACGCTTCTGTTTTCTAAGATCCATGTATTACATTTAAGTGCAACGACATCCTGCGACTCCGCCCGCGTGGATGTCGGTTATCGGTCCAAAAAGTATTCTATGTTCTACCTAGGCTCTCAAACTATCTCTTTAATAAATTTAGTCTCAATCTGTTTAGTGGTTTAGGCGTAACAAACAAACACTTTCGTATATATAATATTCGTTGCGGTAAATATTGTAGGTAGTACAAAAAGAGATAAATGCTTTCGTGTAACACTGATATCCTAACATCATTGATCAAACACAAGGTTGACCAAATGTCCAATACAAGATACGACTCACAAAAGGGGACAGAAAGGATTGTCATGAAAAAGAACAATCACTCACAGAAACGGGAAAAAGGCACAAAAAAGGTAAGATTGGGAAGCGTGCAAGAATATTTCGCTGCTCGGAAGCGATCTATCAAACTCGTGCCGACTACATTACAACAAATTTACTATATTACAACGTACTATTGCCCTAATATTACAAGCCAAGTTAGAAGTATTACTTATATAGAAGGGGATGATAATTAAACCTTCAATAAGGCCTGCTGTTAACTAGTGAGGGGCATCACAAACGGTTTTTTATTTTATTTTCATCTTAGGGCTTAGGATGACAACGCACCTGCAATATCAAGTGATTTTCCCTTGTTATTGCAGGTGTCTATAGGCGGCGGTAATCGCTTACCATCAGGTGGGCCGTCAGCTTGTTTGTCATCTTGTTGTATAAGATAAAAACCAAGGGCTTACCTGTGACAAGAGTGGCAAACAATAATAAGGTCCACCTGACTGAACCCATTAGGGGTACAAACATTTAGCTGTGAACAAATGTTCGTACCCGTTACGGATATGAACATTTTGTTCATGTACCCCTACCGGAATTCGATACTGGTTCGGCGATACCGTTATAACAGGTACAAAATAAATAATCAAATTTAAACCAACTTATTATGTCATACATAACATAATTAATACTATAATGAAGCTGTCGTCGCATATGAAGTCTTCTTACTGCTTCACATCAGGTGGTGTTGAGTCATTTGCCGTGCTTTGTATACATATAAAAAAATATATCAAATATCAGTAGTACATATATCCAGTATTTAGTGTCCAATTAAATATCTCAATATAGTAATAAAAACAGCCACTATTGAAACATTAAAAGTTAATCTGCGTCAGTGTATAAATCACTCCTATTAGCATCATCTGATTATGTCAAAAACGATATTCGCATTGTTAAATAGTTCAACCGGAGCGGATGTAAATTTATCATTTCAATGAGCGTCCCCAATACGATTAATGTTTCTGCGATCAAGTGTGAACGGTATGACAAATATGCACATAATTAATAAGTGACTGAGATGGCTATATTTAAGTGTATTGAATTGAGGTTTGTAATCGACGATGATATTCCATTATCTGCAAATTATAAAATTCTTGATTGTCCGAACATTGTGAATGTAATGATTATTTTTATCAAACTTATAGATTATAATTATAGCAAATCTTATTTATTAAACAATTTAAGTACTGACATAAACGTAATGTAAATAGACACACAGTTAATAGAGAGAACTTACAAGAGAGCTACTTATTCTGAAGACACTTGTAGTACACTTGGCCTCGTTCAAAATTACCCTACATTCGGATTCACTCCACTCTCACTTACAGCTCCTTAGAGCCATGTTGGTATTAAATCATTATCCGAATCCAATACCTGTATACAGGGTGGAGATAATTATAATAATAATAATAATATTCATACACTCACACCTATTATCTAGCCCAAAGTAAGCATCATTAAGAGCTTGTGTTATGGATACTAGATAACGAATAAATATTGATATTAATATGTATATAAATATTAGAAATATACTAAATAAACATATAAACATCCATGACTCGTAAACAAATGCTCGTACTCATCATACAAACATTTGCTCCTACCGGGATTCGAACCCGGGACCTCTTGACCGAGTAGCCTGCATAGCAAGGGGTACAGACCGCTCGACCAGACGGTCGTCAAATTATTAGTTCATAGAAATGTTTTTCAACTTTGTAATACATCTTATAATGTTTCGCAACTTTGAAATAATATAGCCAATGTTATATTATTTCATAGAAATATCATGAAATTATTACATGATTTTTTTTATATTTTTTTTTATACAACTAGACGGCAAAGAAGCTGACGGACCACCTGATGATAAGCAGTTACCCCCGTCTATATACACCTGCAATAACAAGGCAAAATCACTTGGTATTGCAGGTGCGTTGTCATCCTGGGGCCTAAGATGAAAGATGTATTCGAAAGTTGCAAAACATTCCTATGAATTATAACCGCCTCTGTGGTCTAGTGGTTGAGACACCTACCTTAGATCTAGAGGTCCGGGGTTCGATTCCCGTCGGGGCAGAAATTTTCTGCTTGGTTTGTTTGGTGGTAGGGCTTTTCTAAGTCCGCCTGGATAGCTACCACCATCTTACCTTAGTCTGCCGCCATAACAATAATGTTAACAGCATTGTTGTGTTCCGGCAGTTAGAGGTAAGATAGCCAGTTCCTCTGTGGTTGAGGAATCCGGGTGTAACTCGCTTCCATCGTCAGCCAAATCTTCACTTACCATCAGGTGATATGAAGGCCAAGAGTTACCTCGTTAAGAGAAAAAAAAGAACTAATATAGCCTATGTTTTAATTTATTGTCGTATTCTCGTGGCCATATACTGTCTGTTTTAGATATCATTGTAAAGTTTTAAATAAAATTCTGGGTACATCTGCGTCTACATAAATACTACCACAGAATATAGCTACTCCTGCAATTTTCATAAATAATGTAATAATAATATCATGTAATATATTTAACACTCATACCAATTATCTATAAAAAAATAAGCATCATTATGAATTGTGTTTCATTAGAAATATACTAAATAAACATACAAACATCCATGACTCGTGAAAAATGTTCGTAATTATTATGCAAACAACTACCCATACCAGGATTTGAACCCGGGACCTCTAACCGTACAGACGACTCGAATAATTTACGCGTAATAAGCAGAGGTCGGAATTAGGTAGAGTTAGTAGAGTAGGTACTTGCATCGAAATGTTGATATTAATATGGATCTTCCCGGGATTTCTAATGGGCATCCGATGTCTTTGATATAAATTTAGCAACGTCGCGCGTGCAGTGGTTTAAATTGTGTAAAAGTAAATAACTTTTTTATTTAATAAAACACGGGATTTTTCTGCTCTTTAAAATTAATCTCGGGATTTAAGGCATATCCACTTACTTTTTTCGCTGTATGAAATCAGTGTAAGTACATAAATAACTCTACCAAATTCCGACCTCTTAAGAGAAAGAGCCTATGCTAAGTGCCTGGCGTTGAACATGTGTCTCCCTCCCAGCCAGCAGAATAATTGTCAACTATCCCTTTCTATTATGATGCACACAGCCTCGTTCAAAATCACCCTGCTTCTCGAATCACCCCACTTTCCCTACTCGCAAATTCGATTTCTATGACAGTGCATTTCTATAGCCGCGAGATGAAGTGCGATAGAATTAACGATTTCCTCCAACATACATCATTTTGTGCCGACTCACTGTTTACTAATTCATTATACTGACAAACTGTGAAATGTAGTATTGTGTTAGAGTAAATATTGATATTATAAAAGTTTATGAAAGACTCGTTAGTTATCAGTACAATCTGAAGCAAAATATGTAATATTAGCTTCCCGCCGCTTCGCCCGCGTGTATATCGCGTTTATCGCTCCAAAAAGTATCCTATGTTATTTCTCGGGTCTCAAACTATCTCCATACTAGGTGGTAGGCCCATATGCAGGGTCGCCTGGGGAGGTACCACCGCCTTTCTTATTTCAGCCGTGAAACAGTTCGCTGTGTTTCGGATTGAAGGGAAAGGTAGCCAGTGTAATTACTGGGCATGGACGGCATTTCATCTTAGGCCTTAGGATGATAACGCATCTGCAACATCAAGTGATCTTCCCTTGTTATTGCAGATGTCTAAAGGCGGCGGTAACCGCTTACCATCAGGTGGGCCGTCAGCTTGTTTGTCATCTAGTTGTATATAAAAATAAAAATCATTTAATTCGGTTCGGTGGTTTAGGCGTGAAAGTGTAACAAGCAAACCCATTTTCGCATTTATAATATACTAGCTATTGCTCACGTCTTCACCCGCGTGGATGAGGGTTATCGCTCAAAAAAGTATTTAAGGTTCTTTTCAGTATTTCAAACTATGTTCATTTTAAATGTTATCTAAATCAGTTCAGTGACAAAAAAACTCACTTTCGCATTTATAATGCTATAGATGTTGTTTAGTTGTATGGAAGTATGGATGTCGAAGTGCGATGGTTAAATCCGGCAGATTGTTAACTGCCTAGGCAGATCGCGTCTAATACTGAAAAGGTTAAACTTTTCAGTATGTGGTTGGTAGGTTAATGGTTGTTTTTAATGACTATTTAAAACAAAAAAACCCCACCAATGACACAAAACTCTTCAGTAATAGACGATCTGCCGGAGTTAGCTTTCAGGCTTCGACATATTATATATTCGGTCTCCTAAGTCGATGTGACAGGGATGAAAATCACCTTTTTGATGCGCGTTCTCTATTTTCCCAAAGCACTTCTCCCATCGCAGCTGGGTTTTAAAGAAATTCCTATTAGACACAAGCTATACATCTTTTTTACATGCGATGTTTATTAGTACTTAACAAATTGTGACATAAATATATAACCATTTATACATTGGTACTATTTAAATACTTCAACTGGGTTTTTCCCAAAGGTCCACGACTCTATTGTTCTTCTTTTCCCACCGGGTCCATCAAATTTTAAAATATATTTTAAAATTTTCATATATGAATTCCCAATGGGTCCACGAGACTTATCCGAAGTACAATCAGCGAAAACGATATAAGAGAGTTTGTGCTATTTGTATCGCCAGAACAACTTTTTTGGTGACTCGTTTCATTATCGTTGTAGAGAGGGCCTGTTTAATGTAAGATTATCAACTTAAATAATTCGTGGAAATGTTAATTTAAAACCGAATTAAGTGCACTCGTAAATTCCACTGTTGTTATTAGATAATGTGTACTCGTAAATTTAGTAGCGTTTTATGTTTTAGGTATCTTCCAATGCCTAATAAATATACCTACATATTTATGTTGGAACATGACAGGCAAGGATAATTTATTTTAGAAGGATGATTCTCCTTAAATAATAATAATAATAATATTTTATACACTCACACCTATTATCTAGCCCAAAGTAAGCATCATTAAGAGCTTGTGTCATGGATACTAGATAACGGAGAAATAATGATAATAATATGTATATAAATATTAGAAATATACTAAATAAACATATAAACATCCATGACTCGTAAACAAATGTTCGTACTCATCATACAAACATTTGTTCCTACCGGGATTCGAACCCGGGACCTCTTGACCGAGTAGCTTGGGGTACAGACCACTCGGCCAGGTGGTCGTCCCCGTCGAAATTTAAATATTACTGTTTTGTAATCATTAATTTTAGTCCCGGTCGAAACACAGTTTATTTGCTAACATAAAAGTTAATTGACGAAATCTATAAGGTACTTTAGTAAGGACGCTCAGTTGTGATGCAGGTGAAATCCGTTTTGAATTTAGGTCGATGGCACAGTTTGGTGGTCATTCATCATTTAGCGTTTATTGGGCGATAGCTCCCAGCCAGCTCCAAATAATTAAAGTGGTTGTTTCATTTTCGTTATTGTGCCCACAGGTTTAATAGTTCTATACATTTTGAGTAGCCGGTTCTCGAAATTTAAAAGTTATAGTTATAGTACCCTCGATATCACGCACACATAAACCACACCAAATTAAGCATCATTAAGAGCTTGTGTTATGTATACTATGATAATGATAACGGATACATAATGATTTGATATGTAGTCCTCGATGTTGCAAACGTCCATTATGCAACTGCAACCTCTTACTGCCTCTGACTGCTTAGTATTATAAAATTAAAATGTTGATTTCCCGTAATTTTCACTTTTCTGAAAACGAAAATGGCTCGTTGAACAACTATTTTTTATTTCATAAATAAGAAGTTAATAAATCATAAAGAAATATTGCAATAGAAATAGTATGTCTTAGATCAATAGTTTCACAGTTATAGTGGTATGTTTGATGAGTTGCGGCGCATCTACCATCTATCTAAAAAAAGCTCCATAGAAAATCTACGAAATAAGTGACGTCACATGTTTCTATATTACTATCAAATGTATGGGCATATACAACTATGACAATAATAACTATGTTTTATGTATTATTCATAGTTGTCATAATAGTAGTTGTTTTAATTGATGTCAGCAATCCAATTTCATATTACATTTTTGATGAGTTTTGAAAAAAAATACTAATGTCATGAATTTTATAAACAGTACAACTTAAGCAAGCAATATTTTATATAAGATACGCAAATTCTTTTTTAAAAAGTTTTTTAATCGCTCTCTACGTTTGGCCTAAGCTATGTAGCTAGTGCTAGATGATTTATGTAGATTCCAGAAATATGTTTCCATTATTATTAAAATACAACATTCTAACTGACGAAAAAAATTTAATTTATCAACTTTTTGAAATGCTTCAACTACTTTTATTAATGGCATTAAAATAAGATTACCAACCAGTGTAGAGGAGCTTTTGCCAAAACTCCTCATCTGCGTTTCTATAGACTAGCTAGACATGGGCTTTCACCAACCTTTATAGTCACGTTACTGATGGTAGAACTACTAATAATTTACATCCATTTTACTGGAAGTTGAACATTGTACAGCCATTGTGTTTGATATTATTATTTAGTTACTTTGTGACGTACAAAAGTTTTCACATTTCAGAGCGAATAATAAAAGTTAGTTTCCCAGGAGATTAGACTCAGTCACACAATGGACACCTTTGTCAAAATACATTTATCATTTAGTAAAACAAAGTCTTTCATTATACAAATACTTATTTTAATAGTTCGTTGATAATAAGCTTTTACTAGAGCAATAATAACTGACAGGTAATCGTAAAGAGAAACATAGGTTTTTCATACTTTCATCATAAACATCATATAAAATTCCGTCCAACAGACTGCATTGGTGAAACACAAAAGAAGCTTAGGAAATAACACTACCACCTGGTTACCAGTGATAATGGCTGTGAGAATCTATAATAATCTATCAAAATAATTAAGAATTATGACAATAAGTAAATTTAAAACAACTTAATTTAATTGGTTATTGGATATGTGTTTTTACTCAGTGGACGAATATTTAATTATGAAATATATCTTGTACTTAATAAAATTTGTATTAGATTAGGGTAATAATTAAATTTATAACGACGAATTGTATCATAAAATGTAATTAGGTAAGTAATTAATGTTTAATGTGCCTAAATTATTTCTAAGTACCTTCAACGTAAAATGACGGTAGAATGTGAGGAATAGTAAATGATAATGTGAACTTGTAAACCATATTCTGAGAAATAAATGAATTAACTTATCTTATCTTATCTTATCTGGTCAAATGCGGATAGTGGGTTAAGTCGGTTGCAGTTACAACCGAGGCCAAAAGCTTAGCGTGCGTTCTAAAGCTCAAAATTACAAATTCATCCAGCATCAACCATGGCGCAAGCTGCTTTGTTTTCGTAATCGAAGCTTGCGCTCAACCACTGCGCCACCAAGCTCCTCACAGTTAATTATTTACTAGCACCAAAAGCTTAACTTGTTTTCATATAGCACCAAATGTAGCTCTTTGTGCAATAATAACTTCGTAGTTTGACCTGTCTACACAAACTCTTTGATATTCCTCCACCCCGCGAAAACCCAAGTAAAATATTACCTAAGCCATTTGTTTTGCTGACGATCTAGGGGTGGGCTTTGTAACTAACTTTGTTGAGCTTTCCGCAACTTTATTATAGCTTTGACCGCTACGCAGAGTTTGACAGAATGACCCACCGTTTTGTTAATTGAAATAAAGGCATACTCATAGATATGGTATTATACAGGCTATATAAACTTTACCGCTATTACATTGTATGCATCAACAGGTACTGTCTTGCATAAATAATAGCATACACTTTGACATTCTCATCCTGGAGGTCTATGAACATCGACACTATCTGTCAGAGGTGAGTTTATGTACATATTAAGTAACTGTACCTACTTCATTCTAATTTTTACTCTTTCAATTCTTTTTGTTATAAATTCATACAGTTTTTTTAGTTAAAAATACATCAAAAATCTACATACACCTGATGTATATACTCTTGTACGGTTTTTCAATGAAATTCTGCTAAATCATAAAAGAATTATTATTATTATATTCTTAATAATAATAATTCCCACTCGCTAGATGATCTAGCTCAAACTAAGCAACATTAGGAGCTTATGTTATGAATATTCAATCATCTTTGTTGACCATAACTACAACAAAGTTTGATACACAAACAATTAAAAACTTTATCATATTTTGAATTTACTACGCATAACAAATTTAAAACATTATGAAGTTTTTACTTGTATTTAAATTAAGACAATAGTTTTAAGAAATGGCTTAAAATTTAATCATAGGTACAGCACTTTTGTGTACAACAATAGTCATATTATTGTTTACCAGTTTATTTCATTCATAAAAGCAGTAACAAATATAAAAAATGTAAGTAAGTAAAAAAGGAATTACATTTATTGTTGGTCCATTTTTAGTTTAAACATTGATTCAGTAAAACTCAAACGCACGACGAATAAATCGGACGATGAAAAACTTTTTAATTTCTTTCTCAAATAAATATGATATATTAATTTTATTGTAAATACTTTACGTTTTATATTTAGAGAATCTCATTTTGGTTACTAGATAACAGATAAATATACAGCATGTATAACTAATAAATAACTTGTGTAGAATATACATACTTATTGGAAATAGCTAAATAGATACGCAGTCATAAATGTTCTTATACTCACCATAAAACCTCTGCCCCTACAAGGATTCGAATTTAGAACTTCTGGTTTAGTAGACAGTGATACTGCTCAAACAGCGCAAGTATGTTTATGTGTATGAATTATTGAACAAATATTAATAGGAATATTGCCATGAAAAATATATACTGATTTTGATCCTAGTCGCATAGATATAACAAACGAAATGTTTCAACTGACTGTAGACTAGCGAGCTTAAAGAATCTTAAGTCTATCTAGACTAAAGAGTCTACAGAAAATATAGCTCCATTGTTTGCCAACACAATGTTCCCAAGGGAATGTCTGGCTACATTAATCACTGTGTAAAACATTATTATTTAGAAAGAGTTGGCATTTAGCTACGAACTTTTGTAACGCTGCAATTTGTCACGAACACTACATTGTAATACATAATCTTACTCATCTTAAAAAACATATGATCAGCTATAAGCAAGCAAAGACAGTGAGTAGACGTGTTCACACAATTAAACTAGTCGGGGATTCAAACTAAATAATTTGTACGGTTCCTAGAAGCACTTCTCATCAACCGTACGTTCTATTTGTATTCTGTCATTTCCCCACAAATTTACATCTTAATTGACTTCCTTTCTCTAATTATTTTTATTTTGTAAAGAGCGGGCTACGCCGCACAAAATTTATTCAAATGACTTTCCGAGAAAACTCTAAATATGGCGTTTGTGTTTATTAATATGCATCATCTAATTAAGTTTGTGATTTCATAACAAAGTTAGGACCGGGGATGAAACACAGGTTCAGTGTATGTTCGGACCGCCTCTTTGGCGACCTTATTCCTTGCTACTCCGAAATAATTCGCAAATAGTGTTAATACAATTATGAGTATTTTTTTTAATATGTACGTGTAAATATTTCACGAGAGATAGAACCAATCATGAATCACTTACAAAATGGTCACTAAGTTTTATCCTGTTTTCGATTTGATTATAGAGAAAAAAGTATCAGAACAGAATATTTCACAGGAGAATAATATTTAACATTTTAATTACAGGTAATTTACAGTTTTAAAGCCCACATACTTGCCTACTACAAGAAAGCGTAGACGCAATTGGTTAGGTGTACTTAACTAATTACGTATTTTTATTAAGGGTCAATATTTTTATTGCAAATAATGGGTTCTCCATTTAAATTTTACATGTAGTGTAGGTTCAACAGCTTATTTCATAAAATTCAACTCGTTAAAATTAAAAAATTAAATATAAAAATATATTAAATTATTCATTCGAAACAACCTCTTTTGTTCGCTACTTGACTTAAAAGTTCCATTGAGCATGTCCTTACGCTGATAAATTTCAGATGCCTGTGCCTATTACATTACAAAATAAGTTTTATAAAAAAAATAAGTAGATATGCACTCGCGCCCAAAGAGTACATTTTTTCTACGGGTACTCGCGCCCACTTTGGGTAATAGCTGAAAATCAGCGTGTTGCTTGTCAGCTGTGACAGTGCCTGTCAGGCAACAACCACCACTTATCTATGGCCCCATTCTATCACTGCAGCACACGCGTACAATCTTTTTACCTTTAATTCTCATTCTATCCCGTATGTCGTCGTTTCCAGTATAATATACTGTTTGGTATTATATGTATGTAATTTTAATGTAAATAATCTTTTCATCTTTGTATCTAAAAACCAAGGCCATAAATATTTTTTTAGTTGCATGGACATCAGGCTATTCCTATATCAATGTCCTTTAGGTGTTTCACCCTGTCTGATCTGTGATCCATAAAAGAGTAATGAAAAGTTCAACCACTTTAAAATAGATTTTCTTTAGAAGCTTGACATGTGTAGGTATTGGATAATTAATAGCTAGTTGTGTTATTTTTATGCTAAGTTCAAAAAATCTGATTAAGTTTACAGGACAGAAATACGTCAGATTATGAAGTCCGCGTAAAAAAGTGTCGCTTCTCCGATGTAAAGGCTAACAAGGGCGGTCGAGGGCGTGTCACTTTACAACCTTCCTTCAAGGAGTGAAGTGGGTCCAATGTTTACTTCTCGCTGTTTACGCTAGTCAAAAAAAATATTATTTCAACCGATTATACTTAATTGCACTTATTTACATAAGATAACAGAAAACATGAGATACAGAAAACAATACAAAAGGCGGAGTTAGTACTTGCAATCTCTTCCGGCAACCAGGAATCATGTTAAGTACTGTAAATAAAAGTTTTGAGTAATTACTTACATATCTATTTTTATTTTATAACTACGTCAAAGAGAGATAAACAAGCGTATGGACCGCGTAGTGAAAAGCAGTTACCACAGCTTATAGACGCTTGTAGCACCTTGGGCAGTATTTACGCTTTGCTTATCCTGTAAAAATCAAGACAAAGCGTTACGTTGACAAAATTGGAGATAAGTCCTGCTCCCAACAACAAATATAATATCTCTAAAATGATAATTAGATAGAATTTTAGCTTTAAAACTTTTTTTATCTTAACGGGGTAACTGTTGGCCTTCATCTCACCTAATGGTAAGAGAAGATAAGGCCGACGATGGAAACGAGTTACACCCGGATTCCTCAACCACAGAGGAACTGGCTATCTTACCTATAGCTGCCGGAACACAACAATGCTGTTAACACTATTGTTATGGCGGCAGACTTAAGTAAGATGGTGGTAGCTAGCCAGGCGGACTTAGAAAAGTCCTACCACCAACCAAACCGAGCACAAAATTTCTGCCCCCACGGGAATCGAACCCCGGACCTCTAGATCTGAGGAAGGTGATTTCAACCACTAAACCACAGAGGCGGTGAATTACTGCTGCCTGTCCTCTTCAAGTCTTTAACCTCTTTAACCTGTTATTTTATAGCTGAATTAAATTAGAATGCTTTGACACTTAATTTTAGTCATGTAGAAACAATAGAATCGGCTTCTATCCAGCATATCTTTAGGCAAAGTCGAAGGTTACATTACATAACTCGTAACCTTTATGGGTGTTTGACGTCAGAATTTCTTGTATTAGGTAGGTAAATCACCACATATAGTATATCATTAGGTATATCACTTCGTATTCTGCGTACGTTAGACTCACTGTTACGAAGATTTTTTCTTATATTCGGGTTTTGTGCAGTCATCAAAATAAAATTGAAATATTCATATTTAGGGTAGATTTTGTGCCTATTTGCCTATTATTCATGAATTATTAGACATTCACTTTCATGATATTGTATGCAACTTGATTACACAAAAAGTTTTAAATGAAATAGTGCAGAGGGCTTATGTCTTAAAAAAGTTCATCACTGTATCTTTCTGACGTGTTAAACTTAGCAAAGAGTCGTCTTCTTAGTGCCGCTAAGAAGATTTTTATCAATTTGTAATTGATGGAAATTTTATAAAAATAGAAATTATATATACGAATGTATACAGGCTGGCACATTTAGATCGATCAGTATGGGAGAGTCTGAAACTATTTGACATGCGTAAATCTCTTTTTACGAACCATTGATGACATGGTTCTTAAGAAGTGATTTTCGTATGTCTTATAGTTTCAGACTTTCCCATACTGACCGATCTAAATGTGCCAGCCTGTATACATTCGTATATAAAATTTCTATTTGTATAAAATTTCCATCAATTAAGTATATGCCAAGATAGTTAGTGCAGCCTGAAATACACTGTTCTATCCGCCTCCACCTTACCAGCCTTAATGGTGGCATTTCACGCCGCTTTTGAAAGAACCCATATCAAACGAAGGAGGAAAATGTGCTGGCAAAGAATTCCAAGTTTTGGCAGTATGACAAGAAACAAGTTACTTTTCTTCTTTGTGCGTGATGTCAACATCACGTACAGTCACGAGAAAGCTGTTCGTGACCCTTATTTCATTTACAATAAGAATCACGAACAGCGAGAAGTGGGTACATGTTATTGCTTGTGACTGATACAAGTTATAACCCTTTCCCCCACCGACCCGAGGTTCTTATCCCACATTATGAACACCAAAAGTGATAGAACGTCTAAATATTAATACCTGTTCAAGTTTACACAACTCTCTCGTATACGACATGACAAATGACGTGCAAGGTTCACATGACGATGATATATGGTCCCCCTTTATATGCAGCGATATCTCCCGAAAGAACTAGTTTAATTTATAGTCTACTGACGTTGCAAGATTCAACTTGAACAAAATTTTATTCAAAGTTTTCCTTGTTCATACTCATAACTCATGCGGGGAGTAAATCTTTGTACCCTCATTATTCTATTGTAATGAAAGGTTTGGTTTGAACTATTACCTAGATATAATTTGGTTATGAGAATAATACCAACTACTATGCTGGCTATCGCACCAAATGATTGTATAACTGTATCCTTTCTCATCTAAATCGGTTCAGCAGTTTAAGAGTGAAACCGTATCATACAGACAGATAGAGTTACTTTCGCATTGGTATGGTTAAGTTTTGATATACACGCTATTACTTGTCTTTCATTCAAATTCCTTCGAAAATCATACTTCAAGATTGTTTTTAAAAAGACAAGCGTCAACATTTTAGGCTGATAAATACGTAATTTATGTTATTATTAAGAAAGTATAAATGATGTTATATTATCTAAATGATTAAAAAAACTCTTCTGATTATTGCAACCTAGGATCTACGCACCAATACGATGGCAATGATATTTCTGTAAATTGAAAAAATATACGGGAAGCACGGGCGAAAATTGGGTCGCAAAGGGGAATTATGAGACGAATCTGAGTGGAGGCCCAAAAAATTCGCTAAGAAAACCCGGTGATCCAATTAGTGGCGCCCTCCTGCGGGCAATACGCAACACTCCAAACTCAAAATCATATTTCATGTGATTTTTATATTTACGGTTATACGAGTATTTCATGTTCAAAGTATCTTAGATAAAAGAAACCCAGTTTTTTGTTATCTTTTATCGTAGACAAAGGAGGCTGATACTCTTTCATACAATCCTGGGCATGTTAACAAGATGAAAGTGATATCAATCAAATTAAAAATTATCCTAGAAAATTTGACTCTATTTGTCAATCTGAGAATTGAAATATAAAATATTTAGAAAAAGCCAACGACTGAGTAAACGTCTCAATGAATAATTTATTATTATGTAGTGTACCTACTGCCTAACAGTCTTTTACTAAAATTTTTCATACAATCGATGTCACTTTGAGGTATGAAATAAGATGTTTTACATAAATCAATTATTATTCTAGTGAAGGTGAAAGCTAAATAAGCAAGACACCATTTTTTTTGGTAATTGTTTCGTCACCTATGGTTTTAAGTCGAAGGAATTTTGGCCTGTTGATGAACTTATAAAATAGAATAATACACATTAAAATAGAGTCACTGAAGGAGTAACCTGCAATTGCCTTAGGTATCGTAAAATGAATGAAATTCATGCTCAGTGTGCTTGATCGTAACAGATTTTCAATCTTACGATTATTTTAATTAATAACCAATTTAATACAATAAAAAAAGATTTTAGACGATTGCCACTTCTATTACGATAGAAGTAAAGGCCAAAGTAAAAACATAACACACAGACAGAGTTGAATTCACATTTACAATATTAATATTTGCAGCGTTCTGTATTCAAACTAAAATATTCAAGGTCTGTTTGTTTAGGTTTCCATTCAGTTATCTTTGCTACTGTTAAGTTATTCTGTTTGAAAACAATGTGATTGATTGGCTTACAATTTCCGTGATGGATGAACAATAACAATATCGATTGATCTGTTTGATTATTAATTATCCAACAAGAAAATATTTGAAGCTTTTTTAGCATTAACTGTTGATTAGCTGGCGGATTTCTGCTGAATTTTTGTCTTGATTGACGTTTACAGACTTTAAGGTTCCAATATCTGGAAACATGAAAGAAGCACACGTAATATATTTGGGCCATCACGCCACCTCAATGTAGATCAGTGGGTTACTGACAAACAATAGAGTTCGTGATCGTTAATGAAATTTAGCCACCATTCAACTCCAATCTTGGCAGCCGGTGTGCGATTGAAACACGAATAGGGCCATACAATAGCTACGTCATCAGAGTGCAATATAATATTCTTGTCTATCCTGTCTATTGAAACCTCTTCTGTCTGTTCTCCGTCTGAGTCTTATTCCTAAATATAAATTGCTATTTATCGATAAGACTGCCTCGTACATTGAAGTTTCTTTATATTGTTTGTATCTGCAATAGGGTAGGTGATAACTTTTTTTTTATTTCTATAAGAAGTTCATAACTCATCAAGAACTATTGAAGAAAAAATAATATGTTTAAGATCAATAGTTTCCGAGATACAGTGGTTGTTTGATGTGTTGCGGCGCATCGTCCAAAAACGCTCCCTAGAAAATCTACGAAACAGGTCAATATCAAAAATTACTATGTAATAAGTATGCTTTTATTCAAAGTGGCCATAATAATAGTTGTTTTAATTTATGTGAGCAATCTTACATATATACATTTTTGATAAATTTTCGGAATAACAATGATCATAAATGTTCTAAAGAGTATAAGTAATTTGACAATATTTCATATCTTTTAAGTAAAATATACCCATGAAAACAAATCAATTGTTTTAATGGGTATATTTTCCGAATTTGTGAAAAATAGCGCTATATTCAAACTTAGCCAACATCCCAATTTATGAAATACAATAAAGCATTCTATCTATCTATACCTTTCAGCACCACAATACGATATTGCGAGAGTTGTCTCGTCCCTAGCGGATTCACAGCTTATCAAAGATTATTTTCGTAAGATATTATTTTTGGATTTGTTTGCTTACCGCTATCGAGAAACGAGAACTGATTAATAGCGATAACCACTTGACTTGGAGCGGCATTTGTCAATTTATAAAAATATTTAACAACAAGAAGTCACCGACGCCCTTATTGGCAATTAATTCGATGAGTTTAGTCGAGTTTCTAACTCATTGGCTTTAGTTATTCGGGAACACTCCGTCGACCTTCATAAACCAGAATTTTATGTGTTAACTTTCTAGTGTCGAACAGTCGCCTCAATTTGTGAAGTAACAAAGTTATGAATGAAGCAATAAAAGTTTCTTTGTCCTTGTCATATTTTGTGAAAATTTTATGAATAACTTACGTTAATTTGGTAAGAACGAGCATAAAAAGTCTTTAGAATTCAATTTTAAACACATATATTATTCACAACTAGATAGAGATAAAATAAGAAAAAATATATGAAATTTTAGATAATTAAAAATAATCTAACTATATTCAGCATCATCATCATCATTACTAGCCCATATACGTCCCACTGCTGGGGACAGCCCTTCCTACATGGGAGCAACACATGAGGAGTTTGGACCATAGCACCACCACGCTGGCCTTATGCGGGTTGATGGGTAAAAGCGGTTGCAGTAACAACTGGGACCAACGGCTTCACGTGCCATCCGAAGCACGGATGAGCTCGAGATTAAAAATGTCGGTTGACCCATCCCGGGATTGACCATGGCAAAAACTGCTTTATTTTTGGAATCGAAACCAGAGCGCTCAAACCAGTACTCCGACAAGTTGTTTACTATATTGCTTATTATTATTAATATTAATTATATTGCTATCAACAAAATGGGACCCTTGCTTGGTGCAAGGCAATAACTACGAAGATCATAAAAAAAGTTTAAGACAGGAATGTGTGAGTTTCCAGATATGTTTATGTGTTGTATTTGACTTAACATCACCTGATGTTAAGTGGTAATAAGTGTCCATATGCGAAGAGAACTAGTGCAGCTTGAAACATACTTGTTTGACGACCGGCTGGCCGAGTGGTCTGTACCCCAGGCTACTAATGTTTGCATGATGAGTACGAGCATTTGTTTACGAGTCATGGATGTTTATATGTTTATTTAGTATATTTCTAATATTTATATACATATTATTATCATTATTTCTCCGTTATCTAGTATCCATAACACAAGCTCTTAATGATGCTTACTTTGGGCTAGATAATAGGTGTGAGTGTATAAATATTATTATATTATATACTGTTCTAACAGCCTCCACCGTGCCGGCCCCAAGGTATATTTCCACGCCTCTTTTGAAAGAACCCATATCATGGGAAGGAGCGAATACATTAAAGAATTCCACCCTTAACACGATACCGTCATAATACGGTAGCGCTATTTTCTATTCCTGCTGAAATAAGAAATATCTTATCAGGCGTAGTGTAGATCACACACAGTACAACATAATTAGGTTATCGTAGTAACTAAAAATAAAACCGACTTCAAACTACTAAAAAGGATAAAATAATTAAATTTAAGTCAGTACTATTCCCTAGAAACATATTTTTTGGAGTCGGTGCTTCGCTTACTATTGTTTCTGGAAACAACTTAGCTCCAACTCCAAAAAAAAAAATTATACTTTTTAGAATTTTGAAGTCACTTGGTTTTTATTTACAATTTTAGTGACAATTTTTTAAGGTCAAAGCTAGATGGGTGACCGTCAGCTTATACTGTTTCCTACTATCGTATCTTTTCACTAAAAAGTCTTAAGAAAGCAAAAGTCCGCAATTTCACATACATAGATGACTTAATTATTCCAGTTATATTGATTTAAAAACCAAACCACCCGATCGATTAAAAAAAATATGGGACCAAATGGCAACTATTCCACATGAAACAAAAAAGAATCACGTAAAGCGGATCAGAAACTCTCGGCGTAATGGGTGTAAATACTTAGAAAAAAAACATACCAACCGAAATGAGAACCTCCTCGTTTTTAAAGTCGATTAATCACGCTGATTTTTCGACGCGATGATGTGGTGTATCAGGGTGCGTCTTGCACATATACAATCTTAATAGCCTGGTTGGTACTAGTTATGTTAAGCCCTGGAGACTTCATTTTGAGGGATCAATTATACAGTAGGTCATTAAACTCGTCAAACTCTGAGCTGGGCTTAAAACGCAAATCTCTCAAACGAGGACTCGAGTATAAGGAAATGGACGTCAGCTTTAATTGTGAATTATACAGGACTTACCATTTACATGTTTGAATTTATGCGTTTATAACACCTACTATATTATAATGAAAGAAAACGATAAAAAAAATTAATGCTCAGGCTAACCTAACGCGCGTCTGACCGGACCCCAGGAGACGCGGGTTTGATTCCCGCCTGGAGCATACAATATCATGTTTTTTTTTTAATTTGTATTTATTAAAAAGGACTTAATAAACAGACTACTCAGATTTAATACTGAAATCTTTGCAGCTAAATTGTGAATACAGGACTCATGAAACAGACTCGTCAGATTTAGGACTAAGTATATCCTATATAGAACTCGAGTCCTTTACATAAAGACTCAATCTGTTGTTCAAAAATTTTATATTTCTGACCACGAGCAGTTATTACTATTATCTTTCGGTACCAACTGACCATTCTGATTCTTTCGATGGTTAGTTTATAAAGCGGTAAATTTCACCATTGGCAAAACATCATTTTTTAAGTTTCCAATTCTTCATACAGAAGAGTGGGATAATATCGAACGTCAAGTAACTGCGAAGTCATTAATACGTTAATAGAAAAGGACAGTTGATAGGTAATCTCATTCTGGTAGCTGAGACAGAGGCCTATTCTCAACGCCAGAAACTGAGCGTTAACTCTTTATTCTTTACTATGAACATTTACTTATATAGGTATAACATTTTATCCTCCTGTTGGGGAAGTTGAGCTACGGGCTGGTATTATGGGGTGGCAGTACGGACACACCGGCACTGTTTACTATGCAAAAGAGGTTGGTCCGTATCATAGCCAACATTGAGCAGACTGATAGCTGCAGTCCATACTTTCGCGTTCACCAGATACTTCCCCTTACCGTGTATGTTCACATGTATAGTGAGATCTATACGAAACGACAGGATGTGCCTATTAAATACTTTTTGCGAAATAGAAATAAGTTAATATTACCAGCTTCCCGACTAAAACTTGCTTCATCAAGCACATTTAATACCTCAATAAAGATATATAATAAATTACCGGGCATACTAATGAGTGAAATGAATGACAACAAATTTATAAAACAATTAAAACAATTTTTACTAAACAAATGCTTTTATGACATTAGTGAATATCTAAATGAAAAATTTAGTAATTAATTATTATGAATCTCCTATAAATATATTGAATTGCCATTATTGTAATATGTAAACTTAATTAGTAATGATTTTACATGTTATTATGTAGTTGATTGATTGTGTCTATTGAAAAAATGCGTCCTCTTCCACAGATAATTGCGTGCCCGACGGGGTCCATAATGATGTTGTGAAATATGTAACTTTACCACCTTATTGAGAAGATTTTCACTTCACATGTGTTTCTCCCATGCAGGAAGGCCTGTGCCCAGTAATGGGACGTATATAGGCTGGTAATGATGATGATATGGAAAGATTTTCTTCAGTTACCTGTACTTACCATTAAAACACCTTAACAGAACTGTTTTAATGTTTTACATTACGTTTCAACAGAGGCATTAAAAATAATTGTCTTCAAATTCGATCTCTGCGGGAGAGTTGAGATACGCTTGGCATGTAATTTCTATGTAAAAATTCACTCCGTGAAAGGAAATCATCATGTCGTACGAACTCCCTTCCACCTATAAACAAGTCTATTACGTTGTTTTGAGCCGACGTACATGGAGCGCGTGGTAAATGGGATTTTGTACTTTGCATAATGTTTGCTCCCTCTCGTAGGTTCGACTTTGTAACATTATTGCAGCTTTACTTCGTTCTCTTATTGTCGACCCCACTTGTAAAAGTACCCGCAGATAAGTTATTGAAGCAATAAACTATTAAAATATTGATTTGTATTGAAGCAATTCATAAACACATGCATTTATGCAGCAGTCACCCGGAGTTGAAAATGTTTTTCTAGTCCAGACATTTTTGCTATCCATTTCTTGTTTTTGTTATGATGCAAAAAGATAAGCCATAGATAAGATTTTTTGTTGACAAAATTTTCGTAAAGTCGTACTCAATTTTTTTAATTTTATTTGGCTTCTATGTGTACGCTACTGCTTATTATGGCGGGAACGAGAACGATTGGATCAGAACTAAAAAGTACGACGGGATGACTTTTATAGCCAATAAAAGCGGGAAAGTGTGGGCCATTTCGGCTTAACAGATATCAGTCCTTGGGCGAGGAGATTTCTGGAATAAAAACCCGAAAACTAACACTCAATGCATCAACCCGTCCCCGGTAGACCGCCGCCGAGGCGCTGAGTCGATGTCATCAGGTGACACGCAGGCGCTGATTGGATGAACCGGGCATAATACCGCCGGGAGTGGAAGAAGCCTTCATCCAGGACCGAATAATCAGAGAGCCCTCATGGTGATAAAGATGTCAAATTCGTGAAAATATTCGCTAAAAGAAAGCATTGATTCGAGTTTTGTTTCGACTGTCAAGTTTCTACTGTTTAATGAGTCAAATAAATTGGTCCGTTTTTAAACAACCTTTCTCTTCTTTTTTCACCGATATTTATATTTCTTTCTTTTCTTAGTCCGTACCTTTTTAATGTAAGCATATTTGAATAATAATTTATTATTTTAATACGCCCCGCGTTTAGCTCAAACGAATCTTTACGTTCCGGTTAATTTAGCCTAACGTTGTATGTCCGTTCAGTATCTTATTCAATGACATTCACTTCATAAAATAGCACCTAGTATAGCACCTAGCAACAAACTGGCACCTAGTATTTAAAAATGGTATGTAATTGTTCAAGTTAACCAAACTCACAACATCAGCCAGGTATACACTCGAAGCACGGCTTCGGAAGCAAATTTACATAATTTCGCAATCCGTGTTATCACTTACATAAACTGTGCGTGCGATGACTACCAAGTATAGTATTACCTCTCCGCTAATTATTATATTTGATAAACTCATTCTCAATTTAATTTCAAATACAACTTTATTTATTTGAGAATATGGGTTCATTTTTACATTATACAAGAATTAACACTCAACCAACTCATGTAAATATTACAATTGTACATAACTGTTGTAATAATTAATATAAATTTAATATATAATAACAATTCCAGTCAATTCATCAAACTCTTTAGGATGGGTCAGGAGATACATGGTCTATTTTCCAGGCATTATTTTAAACATAAATAAATTTAAAAAATAACATTACGTTAATGTTTGAATGATCAGCAAAATATCAGTAGTAGGTGGTAGTTTTTTCCTACTTTAAATTCTTTTTTGTTGTGCTTGACAATTTAAAC
The DNA here is from genome assembly GCA_947347705.1 of Nymphula nitidulata. Lineage (NCBI taxonomy): Eukaryota > Metazoa > Arthropoda > Insecta > Lepidoptera > Crambidae > Nymphula > Nymphula nitidulata. The sequence continues at coordinate 8,911,358 of OX374637.1, read as the reverse complement.
CCCATTATTGAAAACAATGAATCTGAAATATACAATCATTTCATTTATTATACTTTTCATAAGATACTGAATTATAGTATTATTTTAATATTAAGTGCCTAATCATTAAAAAGACGTATTCATAGTAGTAGCACAGTAGTTGTATGAAATAATTGTTGAATCATTAAATTAAGAAAGATAATACATGGTTGTGTTAATAAAATGAAACTAGGGCAGACACTCACCCCTTGTTTTATTCATTGTGATGGTATTTTAAGTGAACATGTTGGAATGTAACCCAAAAATTTTAAAGGAGATGTTTCATTTTCGGCACAAAAAGGACTGTCCTTGTTCTGTTCTGTACTGACGTACATTAAAAAGGACAAAAAATGGTTAAAACCACTACAAACTATTTTGCGAGATATTTTCGGCTGTTAAGCCACGTACAAAAATATTTTAAAGCACCCACAAAAAACCAAATATGTCAATATAAAGGCCATCCATATTAACGTTAGTTTTTAGTCTAGGAATATGGAATTATGGACTCAGTAGTCTGATAAACAGATCAATAAAGTTTTTTGCTCTCTTCTGTATATTTTGAGTGGTGTAATTATAGAAGTTTGACTTTATAGTGTTGTCATTATATTGAAAATTATAAAGCTGTCACTTATCATCAGAAAGTATTTTGTATGGGAAAACAACAAAAAAAATATAAATAAGAATTGAAAAATAATGTTTTATTTCCATTTCCCTAACTTCAAAACAACTGTATATACTTACTCATAAACGGGACTCCATATAAACCTGAAACATCTCCTTTTGCATCATAATCGTAGCGGTTACACTCGCTAAGGACGCCGAGTCACTTGCGCTTTCTTACAAAATCAAAGGTTCTAAGCCTTACTCGATACGAATACAATTTAAAAGAAGCACTTTAACTTCACAGTTAGAAGTATTTTGTAAGGTTCATAATAATATTCGGTACTAGTTGGTAGGCCCATATGTTGTGTTTCGGGTTGAAGGGAAAGTTCTAATATTTTCCGACACTTGAGAAAAAGGGGGGCGATGTAATTTTTAATCGAATCGCTTCTCGTTCTCGATTACGTACAATATAAATCGATGATTCGATTCGAAAAGTACTGATTATACAGTGTTATTTTCGGTTAAGTTGGGGCATTGCGTTCAAATATTCTTAATTTTGATATTAGCATTATTATAAATGTTTGAAAAATTATTTACTAATTAAAATATATCTAAACTAGATTTTTTTTACCCATATTAACTAGCAATAGTAGAGGATAGCACATATATCGCATTTCACATGACGTTTCTTAAGCGAGCAGATGATGCGTTTGTATATCAATACAAACGAAAATGAGACGCGCGTCAGTATCGATTCGAACGAAAATAATGTGCCAAAAGTCACAGACGACGTGAAGAGTACGGACAAAGAAGACGCGTATCAAAAACGCGTGTCAAGTTTAAAAAAAGTTGTGTGAATAAGCCTCTTGGCAAACCCTGGATACCGACACTTTATACTATCTCCTTACAATCCCAGCGGTCTTACTTTTCATTTCAAAGACGCACACAGATAACACGCGTAACTGCAGTAAGAAAGATAGAAAGAAAGATAATTTATTCCGCAGAACAAATACAAGATTAACAGACAATAACAAATTATTACCGAAACGGACTCCAACTCAACAAATGCTACAGCCGGGGCTGCAACGCGTAAGTAAGCGTTAGCACACGCCTTGGACTGAAGACCTCGTCGGCGCTCTTGTTTCCGCTGAGCGTGCATGGCCTTCATTACAAACATGAACAAATATGAATACAAACATGAGGTAGACCGTAAGCTTGTTTGTCATCTTACCATTATACATTAGATCTTTAATGGCATTTCCTTTCTAATTAAGTTGCTATGGCCTTTGAAACAAAGCGTGTGGGCGGTTTGGTTTCATATTTCTCACGAAGCTCCAGATTCACGGAACATTTTATATTTTATCCAGAGAACAGTTATTTTAACTACGAATAAATTTACTCAATTTATGATCAGTCTTGTTTTAAATATATTCTTAGCCCTTTGTAGGCGTCCTGCGTTGGCGAATGCGACACGTGGGAGGCTATAAGTTTATAAAGTAAAAATATTTTACCTTGACATCAGCATCTGAATCATATTATCTCTCAGAGTGATAAAAATTTGCATAACAAATAATATTATTATAATATAATAATATTTTAATATATAATAATATTTTTATTATACATTCACACCTATTATCTAGCCCAAAGTAAGCATCATTAAGAGCTTGTGTTATGGCTACTAGATTACGGAGAAACAATGATAATAATATGTATATAAATACTAGAAATATACTAAATAAACATATAAACATCCATGACTCGTACTCATCATACAAACATTTGTTCCTACCGGGATTCGAACCCGGGACCTCTTGACCGAGTAGCCTGGGGGTACAGACCACTCGGCCAGCCGCTCGTTTTGAGCGCTTTGCGAGTATAAGCTCAGATTATGCTGCAATGCTGTATTAGGGTTCTTAAACAGCATTATCTGATACTAATATTCATTTCATGGTAATACATACAGCAAAGTGAAGTCTGCCAATTGACCAACGATGGCAGAGGCTTAATAAATAACCGCGACAATAAGACAACTTGTACAGTTTTCATTTAATTAAAATTACCTCTGAACAGTTATTATTTAATATTTTCTAATAGTTAAACGATTACCAGGACAATTTAACAACACTCGTCCAATAAAAAATTCTCTCGACAGCTGTCGTAGATTTTCCAATAGCCACATCACGCAATGTCAAGGCAAATAATAATATTTATGTCGAGTAACATATTATTGAACAATTGAATTTAAGTTTAGCAGCGCAGTTTGTAAAATATATATTTTTTTTTTATTTTAATAATACTTTGAAATTAAAGTCTTGAAAGATTTTAAGATACAATAAACATCGATACATTTTATTTGAGGAGAAAACTAAAAGAAACATGATAGCAATTATGAAACTCATCAGTATTTAGCCGGAAATAGACAGGATAGTTTCACTGGATCAATGAAACTTTCGCAATTAAACAACTGTAAATACTTGGTTTACTCAGAAACGAGGCCGTACTAGAACACTTATTTCAAATGTTTCTAATTGCACAAGTGATTATTAAGTATTTTCCAACTATAAAACTAAAATTACGAGCTGTAGTGATTACTCATTATCATCATTATATCAGCCGCCAGACGTCTACTGCTGGGCATTGGTCTCACGCCAAACAATTTCCAAACCAAGTACTGCGCTGCCTGCATTTATCGGCTTCCCGTGACCCTCACCAGATCGTCGGTCCATCTTGTGGGTCCTACCAACGCAATTCCTCGCAATTCTTTGGGATATGTCAGTGATTTTAGTACTCCTGCGGATCTTATCATTTCTGATTCGATCACGTAGAGAAACCGCAATCATAGCGCTCTCCATTGGCTTCTGGGTGACATTGGGCTTTCTTATGATTACTCACATCTTTATGTATACCTACAATATTGATGGCTGGCTGTAGTACAGCGGCTTAGAGGAGTGAGAATGTAAAAGACAAACTGACAGTTACCATGGCAACCAAGGTGTCAATATGGCAGAATGTTATGATTTTTTTCTAATAACACACTGTACATAATGCTGTCTTTATTTTTACAGGCTGGTCCTTTGAGCCTTCTTATGCGGTCTATTTTAAGCGGCTACGTCCTTCAGTTCCATGTTATGATTACTATATAGTAGGTATAAACATAATATAGATAATCATAATTCGGGCAAAATTAATCTTCAAGTCCTACCAACATTTGAAACTGGGACATCTAGTTACTAAACAGGATCTCAGATCACTTCACCAGACAAACGTTATTTAATTACAACTATTTGAAATTTCAGAGTTGATAATGTTTCTGGACACCCCCCGGAGGCTACAAGGATTGTCTTGGTAGCTTGCCTGGTAGTAAGCAGTCCAGCAGCACATGAAAAAGGCTGCTCCTTATGTCTCCGTTCATACTTCGCTTAGAGAACTCTCCGTGATACCTAATTAAAAAGAGGTCTGTTAAATTTTCTGTTATTACCAGTTAGAGCAACCGTCATATCAGGAGTGGCCAGAAGAGGGGTGTGTTAAAATTGCTATAGCCAGTCAGAGCACCCGTAATATGAGAAGTGGTCAGGCAAGGGGTCTGTTAAAATTGCTAAAGTGCACTTCTGATATTACAGACCCTATATCTGATCATGATTATTTCAAATTGTTGTAAACTGTCAAATCACCCGTAATATCAGAAGCGGTCAGACCAAGAGTCTGTTAAAATTGCTATAGCCAGTCAGAGAACCCGTCATTTATGTAATGGTCAGACAAGGGGTCTGTTAAAAATATTTAACAAAAATTAAAACCGACTCCAATAAACTGTAAAGGATAAAATAATTAAATTTTAGTAGGTACTCATCCCCTAGGAACATATTTTTGGAGTCGGTGCTTCACTATCTATGGTTTCTGGAAACAACTTAGCACCAACTCCAAAAATATGTTCCTAGGGGATGAGTACCTACTAAAATTTAATTAATTTATCATTTTCAGTTTTTTGGAGTCGGTTTTAATTTTTGTTTAAATAATTTTTTTTCACAATTTTTAGTGATAACTTTTGAAGGTCAAAGCTAGATGGGTGACCGTGAGCTTATATTGATTTCTACTATCGTATCATTTCACTAGAAATTCATAGGAAAGCAAAAATCCGCAATTTCGCATATGTAGACGAATTAATTTTTCCAGTTTTTTTGATTTAAAAACCAAACTAACAAATGGATTTTCATAAAAATTTTATGGGACCAAATGAGAATTTCGCATCGAACAAAAAAAGAATCATCAATATCGGTTCACCCAGTCAAAAGTTCTGAGGTAAGTTCTGTAAAGTTCTGTAACAAACATAAAAAAAACATACAGACGAATTGATAACCTCTTCCTTTTTTGAAATCGGTTAAAAATTGCTATAACCATTCAGAGCAGTCGTAATGTCAGAAGTGGTTGGACATGACATGCATTGCAAGGTTTCATAGATATAGAAAACGGGAAAATAAATTCCGTATTCTTGTGCACGGAGCGCCTATTTGTTGTTTATTTGTTTTGTTTTATGTTTATCCATCTACGCAAACTTCGTAATAGCGATTCAGGAAACGCGTTTTGCGAGTTAAGTAAACATTACAACACCTTTACATAAAAAACTATTTATTGCTCTCACCCACCAAACTCCTCAGCGACGCACCTTCTAAACCACTTTTTGACGATATAACGGGATGGCCCGTGGACATTTCACCGTTGTGTCGTCAAGGCGGTTTGACCGCGGTCCGGTCCCTGCTCAAAGTTTCGTTGGGGGGGAGGAGAAGGGGATGAAAGGGTCTGTAGCAAGGACCACTGCATCCCCCCCTCCCCCCCCCCCCCCCCCAGCTTACTCGCGTTTGAAGTCTGCGCGCCGTGCGTAGGCGCGCCGACTGGGCTGTGCAAGCCGGGATACGGCCCCCCACCGTTCCCGGAGCCCAGAGATGTTACGGCGGCAGGAGCCGCCCGAAGGCTGTTCTCCTCCGCCCTGTCCTTCGGCGGCGGATGCCAGAAGTGGCGGCTGCTTCCCGCACACGTTCTGCATCCTCCTTCCTCGACATCACGTCTTCGCAGTAAGCGAGGACCGCCTGCCACGACCTGTCGCTCTCGAGCATCTTCATAATGATGGTCGGAAGGGAGAGGTCGTCTCCCACAACGGCACTCAATGCCCGCCGTTGCTCCACCCACGCAGGGCACCACTCCAGCACATGTTGCGCCTCTTCGTCGGGGCAGCCGTCGCAATGGTGACAAGTGGCAGTCGGTTCCCTTCCGGCGATCCGACACAGGTATCCTCCGAAGCATCCGTGCCCCGTGAGGACCTGTGTCATGCGGAATGTCAGGACCCCGTGCTGCCTAGCCACCCACTGCTTCAGAACTGGACCAACCGCCCCGATCGTGCGGGCTCCGGCGCTGACTTGCGTGAGCCTCCGCACCCATACCTCCAGCGCTGCCTCTTGCAGCCCGTCGCGTCGGTACTCTACCTCACGCAGCGTTGGGTCCCTTCCCCTGGAGCGCGCCTCCTCACGCCAGTAATACACTGACGCGAGGGCTCTCGCCTCCAGGTCCCAGAGGACAGAGCCCGCCAATACCGCCGCTGCTTCACCCGACACCGTCCGGTACCCCCGTATGACCCTTGTAGCCATCGCTCTCTGCGGTTTTCGCAGGAGAGCCATTTCCCGGCCATTGAGGGCCTCCGCCCAAACAGGGGCGCCATAAAGGGCCATCGACCGGACGATGCCGGTGTAAAGCCTCCGGCACGCCACGTCCGGACCTCCCACATTGGGCAGCAACCAACCCAGGGCTGCGGCCGCCTTCAACAGCTTGGGGACCAGTAGTTCGAGATGGGTACGGAAATTCCAGCGTCCATCTATCTGGAGCCCCAAGTATCGGAACGAACGCCTCAGATGGATTTGCACTCCTCCAACCACTATCGCCGAACCACTCGGCGGGGATCTTCGGGGCCCATGGAAGCAAATTGCCTCCGACTTCTCAAGGGCAACTCGCAGCCCGAGCCGCCTTATGTGCGCCACCACCTGAGCTACCCCGGCAGTCGCTAAAACTGCGGCTTCCCTATAGAGCTTTCCTCTAGCGAGCACCAGCGTGTCGTCCGCATAGCATACCACGCTAACGTTCTCCAAGTTTACGCCCCTTAGCACCGAGTCGTAGCCGATGTTCCACAAGAGCGGCCCTAGGACTGACCCCTGTGGCACACCGCACGACACCTCAGTCCTACCCAAACCCGCGCTAGTCTGGTAGACTACCCCTCTCCGTGCCAGGTAATCAGCTATAATATTGCGGAGGTAGGGGGGGCACCTGATGATGAACTAGCGCCCCCTTAATGCACTCCCAAGGGAGGGTGTTAAAGGCGTTGGCGATGTCTAAAGACACCGCCAAGACGACCTCTCCCCTGGTCACCGCCTCTTCCGTCTCTGCCTTCACACGCAGGATAGCTCCCACGGTGGACCTCATACGCCGGAATCCATACTGGCGCTCCGACAGGTCTGGCCCGACCTCCTCCAAATGTCTCCTGTGGCGGACGGCGATGACCCGCTCGAAAAGTTTGCCCGCGTCGTTTAGGAGAACGATCGGGCGATACGCCGACAGTGAGTCGGGTGGACGACCCACCTTCCGAAGCAGGACTAAGCGGCCTAACTTCCACTGCTCCGGGAATTTGCCCTGCCGTAGGCATGCCGAGAAATGGCGCCTCATGCGATCTTCCAACGGCCCCAACGCGAGAGCTAAGGCTTTTCTGTGGACACCGTCAGGGCCGGGAGCGGTGTTCTTCGCTTTCATGCGCAGCACCGCAGCACTCAGTTCTCCTCTGGTGACCTCCGGTACCACGTCATCTCTCGGTATAGCTGGCACTGCCACCGGGTACGGCAAATTGGTCTGCTCCTGCCTCTCCCTAGGGGGAAAGAGGGCGCGGCCTTAAGTACCTAATGGTTATACTTGAAAATCTGCTCAGTAAATTTTATTAACGTTATATACTTAGTGTTATGAATTGTGGATAAATATTTTTATTACTAATACTGAGAATTAATATAACGCTTGTAGCAATTGCGTTGTAATGTATTTCAACACTTATTTTTCCTATCTTTTAAGATATATTTATGTTAAAAAACGTAAAGTACATAATAGTACAACTTACTATTATTCAAAGTGGACTTTTCTGTCCTTGTCGTCCTCTCACAAAAGCTCCTGTCGCAAATCTCTCGGAAGCAATCGGAAGAAATTTCGTGAAAATAAGCAATTACTTTGAACCTATTTCCTTCTTCAAGACATCGTGTTTTGCGAATTGTCTGAGTATGAATATTTTTCGGATTTCTCATTTTAAGTACTAAAAGAAAGAATTTTCCATTAACTACATTAGTATGCCTTACACAATACGCTCAATTTATCACTTGCTAATAAATATCGTTGGGAGGATTGGGGAATCAAATTATGCATCGGCGTGTTAGACCGTTCCGCCCAGAAATATAAATCACTGCCGACTGACATATTTGTCACTGTCTACTGCCTAAATGAAAAGAGATAACATGCCGGAAAGGGAGAAACCTTTTGGACACGCTTTTGTGGGCTATATCTTATCCCAGGAACTTCCAAAGTAGCTATACAAATGCAAATCAACTCATTTCGCTTTCAGTAATAGCCACATGAAACTGCGATATCTGGCGTCGAGTAGCGGACATGAGTATGTTTCATGATACCTACAAGGCCACATATCAGACAGCTAGTTGGTCATTAGGTCGGTCTACTAAGCAAAATAGAGGTAACGGGATCAAATACCGATACAGTCAAATGTTTGTATAAGGACTAAAAACATGATAAGTATAATTTATGACTGACTAGCGACCCGCCCCGGCTTTGCACGGGTGCAATTCTTATGTTAATATTATGCATGTATTATACATATAAACCTTCCTTAAGAATCACTCTATCTATTAAAAAAAACCGCATCAAAATCCGTTGTGTAGTTTTAAAGATCTAAGCATACATAGGGACAGACAGACGGCGGATAGCGACTTTGTTTTATACTATGTATGATATATCTATGTTATCTAGTATCCATAACAAAAGCTACTACTTACCTATTATGTTTTATCAGCTGATGATTTACCGAATAAAATAAAATAAATAAAAGTTCTTATTGAAGATTGATTAACCTAGATAAAAGTATGAATGTCAGAATAGTTTCTTTATTTTATTTTATTTTTTAAGTTTACGGCTACTTCTAGAGATTCTGTACTAATTGGTTTTTACTCAAGCATAGCGTGTCCGGTGAAAGTAAAGTAAAAATATTTTACAATTCAACCAATTCGACAATTCTAAGATGCTTACACTCCGTACGGTTTGCCACTCTCTTTTCACGTCGATAATGGTGATGAAATAGGTTTTTAATATGTTTCGTGCTTTTAAAGAATGTAGCTTAACTAATTACCATCATCCTCACCACCGGCCTATATAAGTTCTACTGGACACAAGCCTTCCTATATGGGAGAAACACATGAGAAGTTTGGGCAATATAACTACCACCCTAGCTCAATCCGGGTTGGTTGTTTGAAGCGGTTAAAGTATCAACCGCGAGCACCGGCTTAACGTGTCTTCCGTAGCACTGAGGAGCTCGAGATTACAAATTTTGATTGATCCATCCCATGATCGAACGAGGCGAAAGTTGCTTTGTTTTACTAATTGAACCCAAAGCGCTTAAACCATTACACCACCGGACTCTACAAACCCCCAAAAGCTAAGTTCAACACACTGCAAATATAGATAGAAATACATGTGGATGTTGCCTCTATATAACCAATGCGTGTCGGTAATCGGACTCTACAAATCCCCAAAAGCTCAGTTCAACATACTGCAAATATAGATAGATATACATGTGTATGTTGCCTCTATATAACCAATGCGTGTCGGTAATCGGACTCTACAAATCCCCAAAAGCTAAGTTCAACACACTGCAAATATAGATAGAAATACATGTGGATGTTGCCTCTATATAACCAATGCGTGTCGGTAATCGGACTCTACAAATCCCCAAAAGCTCAGTTCAACACACTGCAAATATAGATAGAAATACATTTGGATGTTGCCTCTATATAACCAATGCGTGTCGGTAATCGGACTCTACAAATCCCCAAAAGCTAAGTTCAACACACTGCAAATATAGATAGAAATACATGTGGATGTTGCCTCTATATAACCAATGCGTGTCGGTAATCGGACTCTACAAATCACCAAAAACTAAGTTCAACACACTGCAAATATAGATAGATATACATGTGGATGTTGCCTCTATATAACCAATGCGTGTCGGTAATCGGACGCTACAAATCCCCAAAAGCTAAGTTCAACACACTGCAAATATTGAAAGAAATACATGTGGATGTTGCCTCTATATAACCAATGCGTGTCGGTAATCGGACTCTACAAATCCCCAAAAGCTAAGTTCAACACACTGCAAATATAGATAGATATACATGTGGATGTTGCCTCTATATAACCAATGCGTGTCGGTAAGTAAATGCCATTACGATAAGAGTCACGATAAATGACTTGGCGTTCCTTTGCGAACCACGAAGGAATTTGAGATCATAATTAATTATTTCCTTGTATATGTATAACTTTATAATAGTATGTATAATAGTATTTTAAGTTTTTAAGTTTTTATCTTTTTATTGAATGAGCTGTAATGGAAGTATTAAATAACACGCAATTTATTAATTAATTTTTTTTTGAAAGAACCTAGAGTAATAATAAGTTAAATTAAATTAAGTTAGTTAATTGAGTAATATAAGTAGTCCTGCTTTCTTTTAAGTTAATTTCTAGTCCACATTGCATGTCGTGGTAACCTTTAATTAAGATGGCACTTAGCTTTAACATTTTTATTTTTGTCTCTAAAATTTTGACTTGTATCAGTGTTTATCTTGTTGGTTGTCCTAATAAATAAAAAATAAATAAAATAACTGTTCAACATATTATTCGAAGATATTTTATTGATTTTTGAACGTATTTTAAATTTCAAAATGCTTTTTTACCCTTTGACCATATTAACATAGCCTGATCAACCAAAGAGTTTAAATGAGTACCAAATTAATTATTTGTATAATTGAATAGAATGTTGATTCGTGATCTCTTCAATAATACTCTAATATATTTTGTCAACCATTTAAAACTAAAAAAAATGATATTATTATAGGCCCAAGAAAATTCAAGGCAAAGACAGAGAAGAGAAAGATCTCGACCAAACATGAGCATAAGCCCCTGTACCAGACTGCAACAGAAGGTTGTATCTTTCTTGAAATATCTACTTTGACAATGTTTCCTCTCCTCGTTAGTACCATCATTAGTCTGTTGGCTTAAAAATATTATTTCAAAATACTAAAAAATAAATGTTTTAAAAAGCTCAGTATTTCTTATATTTCACTTTTTCTTCTAATTCAAGTTTATACAATGCAACAGGACCGAACAAAATACGGGCTTATGTAATAGCATTACAAATAACTGGACGACACGCGGTGGGTTGGTGACAGCGGACCCAAAACCTTTTTGACCAAACCTTTCAGACCCGAAACCGAACAAAATGTTTTTCTGACATAGATACGACTGCCGTTTGCGAGGTATGAAAATGATTTTTTTATTCAAGGATATTCGACTATCGGCTCAGTCTAACTCTGTTTACTGGCCAACTAAATAAGTTTTGAAACTGGGAAAATTCTAGAAACAATCACAAATAAAGAAAGAAAACAATGAAAAAATTATATGCTCCAGGCGGAAATCGAACCCACGTCTCCTGGGGTCCAGGCAGAAAAGAAAACAGTGAAGAAATTAGTAGGTTACACCTAGTACTCCGGTGGCGTAGTGGTAACCGCGTCTCGACGGATCCCAGGAGGTGCGGGTTCAATTCCCGCCTTAAGCATATAATTTTGTCGTTGTTTTATACAATAAAGAAGACTTTAAACATTAAAATGTAACTAAAATCAATTTTAATAATAATACTGTTTTCGTAGATTTTTATGATGAGTAGATAGTTAAGTACGTACTAGCCAATGGTACATAATGACACTAAGGGCAGTAAATACATCTTTATGTCATAAGAAATACCTCTAAATACGTTTATTTATATGGGCAGATTTTTTAATCCTTAGATAAAACATAAGTAAAAAATAATTATACGTATTGACAGATTTGCTATGGATTCACTGTCAATATCTAAGTCATTCTCTAAATAACTTCAATTCAAATTTAAAATTATTTATTGCTAAAAATATGGTACATAAATAGTTGTTCATACTTATTTAAAATAGTCTCACGTATTTCACTGTTAAACAGCATGCAATACTTAGGACAAGAATTTTAAGAGAATACATAAATATGTATTATTTAATGTGAGATTTGGAAATCCAAATCTCACATTAAATTTCCAAAAATTATTTATGTTGGTTTATTATTAAGTATTATTAAAATTCACAAGCATTACTATTAAGATACGGATTAAAAATGTTTATTGTCAATTTTATATGCTAAAAATTCTTTGACGGAATAGAACGTATATCAAGTAGCTATCTCTTCAAACGACACCTAAATACATATGTTTAGGGGTAGTGACTTTAACATTGCCGGTACATGGTTGTATATTTGAACCGACATAAAAAAGTAGTTTATTCTATAAATATCAGTATTACTGTTAGGTAGTTGTAATTTATTTAAGAACCTAGTATTGAATAAAACTACTTCGCCTTTCTCTATATAAAATTCTGGATGTGCTTTTACAAAGGTACAGATTTAAAATATATATATTTAGACTTGCAACGGTTAGTATCTTCAATGAAATGAATAAAGGTCTGCAGGAGCACCAGGATCGGACATCAACAATAGCTCTAACACATTGTTCTTGAGCAATAAAAACTCTTTTGATATTGACAGAATTACACCACAAACCCCATAAACTTTAAATGAAAAATCCCTAATCAGACTGAATTGTAAAAGGTATGGTTCACGTCAAACGTGCTCGATTAAAAGTTAAAAATGTGGGTAGGATTTACAATAAATCGGCGAGACACGTACGATGACACCCAAATATTTTAATTACAAGCAACATACAACCTCCTCCGTGCCGGTCCCGGTCTGAGAGGCCGCGCGACATTTTCACGATCATTAATCACTAAGACTCCGCACTGATTGATAGTGAGTCCGTGTCACGCCAGTGGAATTTAAGGTTTTTTTTATATTTCTTAATCGAAAGGAAAAAGTTAATACAGCTTTGCTGACGTAGCTTACGCAAATGATATGCAGTAAATTATTTTCTTCCGATACTCTGCGGAGCTCCGGACACTAATGGAAATAATATTATGTGCGTTATTATAACACTATTAGGTACTACTATTACAGTATTAGTCTATGTAATTTATGTGTGTGTAATAACACAAGATAAAACGACTACAAAGCCGTTATCCACACTCGCTTCTACATTGAAACAACGACGGCGGCGTTTTCCAAATACTTTAATGTCTGAGTATTTCTATTTCGCATCATTCGTTGTCATTTGGCATAACTGGCCAAATGCTTTATTTAATTTTTAATAAGAATTTGTATCCATACACAATTATAAATATGTGCCATGTTTCGAGCTCGGACTTGAGTAATTTCTTCTAGAATATTCTGGTCAGGAATCTTCAATAAAAGCTGTATTTATTTTTATGTTTTGAATCGTTTATTCGGTTTATTTTACAGATTTAAGTAAATAAAAAATAACATTAACAAAAAAACTAGTAAAATGCAAACGACGATGTGTTGGTATGGGACTGATGTAGGTTTTTTGTTCTTCATTGCGTAAAATGATGCTATTTTGTATTTTTATTTTATCATTATTGTAATTGCTGGGCTTGTAAGGCACAACACCTCAGGCCTTACGCCCGAGGGTGAAGGCCTGAGGGTGACAACGCGTCTGCAATACCAAGTGCTGTTTTCCGTGTTATTACAGGTCTATAGGCGACGGTAACCACTTACCTCCAGGTGGATCGTCAGCTTGTTTGTCATCTTGTTAGATAAAAAAAGAAATTATAAATGTTTGAAAAATATGTATATTCACACTTTTTTTGGATAACTTTAGTAATTTTATTTAATACCACATATTATAATGTATGCGATAAATTTTGTGATTTAAAAAACATAAAGGAAGAAACTATTTAGTTTCTTCCTTTATGTTTTTTGTAATATAATAGCATTATGCATAAAGCATTAACATTACAATAGCATTATGACACTATTTCTTAATTAGACTTTTTCGATTAGCAAGAGTTACAAAACAAAACACGAATAATTATGTTTACTGGCCTCGTGTTCATAACTACTTTCATGTACACTTTTAGTAACGTCAATTTAAGTCCAGAATAATTAAAAATCAACTCTGAATTCTAAATTTGTACCATGTACTAAGTAATGCCAATCTTTTTGCACATTAGAATGAATCTTAGAATAGTATCTCCAAATTCGATTTTGATATAAATTTATTCAAAGCTGTGGGACAATAATTGATGCAATGTCGCCTTGATTGATAGCAAATCGCATGTGGTGCTGTGTCACGCCCGTAGTGAAACGACAGCAGTTGCGTGTTGGCATGCACTACATAAGTATACCTGTTAAAACATAGGTTAAAAATTAGACTACGTTGCACAACTGTATGTATTTATTTTCTTATTGTAAATCAATACTGAACAAATGGACCCTGTTGGGCATGCAATCATTTAATTTTGGCAGGAGAGAGGAAGCGTTTTCATCATAATTAATAATGCTAGCGGAACGTCTATTAGTAGCGTTAAATTAGTTATAATTTGAAATCGTTTCACACCTCGAAGCATTATCTTCTTTGTAGATATAGTGATTATTTCTTGATAGTAAAATAAATTAGGAGGAGCTTGGTGGCCTAGTGGGTTGAACGCCAAACTCATATTCATGCTAAAACTGCTATACACTGCTAAAGGCAGCCTAGTTTTTCGTAAGTCAACCTCTTTATTATGAATTCAGCGCATGTTTCTAAAAATATCATAGTGTCTGTGTCCACGTGAGGTGTACCTTATAGATTTCTGTCTTGTATACGAAGCACGCTCCGCTGAAATAAATTTTGATATCCCTGCGGCCCTGCAACCTCAAGATGTATGTCACGGACAGTTGGCTCTCAAATCGAGAGCCTATAATTTCTGATTTATCGGAGCTAGATTGTGGAAGCCATAGAAAACCTTTACTGTACAATCATCAATCTGTTAGGCTTTGAGATTTATAGAAGCTCGTATTGGAAGAGGAAAACGGGGCGCCTTCTTTAAATAGTTACAAAAACCGGCCAAGTGAGTGTCGGGCACGCGCAGCGTAAAATTCCGTACGTCACATCACAATATGCGGATATATTATAGTTCACTGTTTATCGGCTAATAATATGTTAGTTGATTTATTAATGATAATATTAGAATACTCAATTTGATATGTTACAATAAAATAAATAATATAGTTAAAATCATTTCCTTTAATGTATTATTAATTCCAAATTTGGTAGATTAAAATAGACTTCTATTTTGATTTCAGATTAATCTATATATATATAAATGTTATGTTGGTTTGTGTACGCTTCAAAAACTCAAAAAGTTCTGCACCGATTGAGTCGAAATTTTAACATGATATAAAATCCGCATCAAGGATTGTTTTTATCTATTTTTTTGCATCAGTCACATATCTGCGACCGCGAGAAAACAGTTTTTTTAACGATGCGCCACTGCGAAGCGTGGCAGGGTACAGCTAGTTAATAATAAATAATAGCCTATGAATTAACATTTTATTATTGTACGCCAAAACGGCAGGTTGTAGCTGTACAAAAATTTATGTTAGTAAGACCTATCTTGTAACCTGTGACTATGACAATAAATGGATTTGATTTGATTTTGATTTTAGCAATTTAAAACATAATATTATAGTTCATAGGATAGACCAGAAAAAAATAATCTCCAGCTTACGTGAAGGGGAAATAAGTACCCATTTTTTTTACTATGTTTTGGGCATGGTGAATATGTCAACTGTATACCAATTTTAAAATTACAGCTTGCTAGTCAGTAGAGTGAGCTTAGTTGCGGATAGACGGGTGGACATTGCAAAACTTTAAGGATTCATTGTTGACTACGGAACCCTAAAAAGGGGAACATTTAATAAATAGGTATAAGTGTTCATAAATCCCACGCTATCCAAATAAGAATAGGGCGCGCCATTGACTAAATTCACAAGGCAATGGAAGCTAACAAAACTTTGACGGTAATACTCACAATAAAATTACATGAAACATTTTTTCAGTGTATGACCGTTAGTTTGATGTTCTTTGGTATTACGAAAAATACAATAATAGAGTCATCTTAATTATAACAGCTGCCAGTAAAAATATTTTAAAACTCATTTTATTAATCCCCGACGAAAAAAGAGGGGTGTTATAAGTTTGACGTGTCTGTCTGTGTGTCTGTCTGTGGCATCGTAGCGCCTAAACGAATGGACCGATTTTGATTCAGTTTTTTTTGTTTGAAAGCTGATGTCACAACGATGGTTATTAGCTATAATTAATGAAGATCAGTTCAGGCGTTTGATGACTATCAGCTCATTTTCTACATGATATTAGGATTTCACTAACTTTTACAGCTCCGATTGATTTCAAATTTCGTGTCACTTCGATGACATTCCCATGACATACTAACTTTGAGCTGATCCTATACCACCAAAAAGTCTGCGAAATGCTTAATTCTTCAGAAACTTACAGGAGATATAGCGTGTTTGGGCTCTTATGAATAGTCTGAATGAGATGGTGTTAGATAGATGATTAATGACGCCGGGGGTTACTTAAATTTTTTAATTTTGCAATTATTTTATTTTATATAATACATTGAACAATAATTTATCATTAGCTGAATGAATACTAAATTATCGTTATAAAATTACAATAATTTTTTTATTTCATGTAAGTTTAAATTTATTGTGTTTATTGTCAAATCATGCACGATGAAAGTTTAACTTCATTCAAAGATTTTTCTTAAAAAAATTGATACTTTTAATACAATTTTCAAGTTTATAGTTAGGCGGGGTTACTAATAAGGACAAAAATTAAAATGGCCTATTTTAATTTTTGTCCTTATTAGTAACCCCGCCTATTGCTTATAAAATATCATATGCATAGCAATTAATTTAGGATTGAAATCAGCTTGAATAGGTATCGACATCAAAGAAAAACTGCGCATAAAAAGTAATTACTTAAGGAGCAGTGATTTACTACAAAATGTATTACCTGTGTAATGTTTATTTATATAAGTACATATGTCACTTTATCTCCAAAAAATGTACCCCAAAGTGAAACGTTAGCTGGATAAAAAAGGTACGTGCTCAGGTCTTTTGCGAGGATATTTAATCGTAACTCGTCTCAATGTCTCAAGATCCACTATCTTCTCATTTTCAACACAAAAGTACCTATGGTACTTTAACAATGGCCACGTACCGACGCAAAATTTATTTTTAGGTAGCTTCTGCCCGCGACTTTTTCCATGTAAAAGGCGATTCTATCCCACGGGAATCATAACGTTTTTCTGGGATGAAAAGTACCCTTTGTACTATTCCAGACTATAATCAATCACTGAGTCAAATTTCATCCCGATCCGTTCCGCCAATATAGCGTGATTAAATAACAAGCATCTGTTAAACTCTCGTATTTATGATGTTAGTATGTAGGAAGTAGGATAGTATATTGCAACTTTCATAGCTCATACGTATCGGTAGGTGTATAGACAGAGTGTTCGGAACATAAAGCACGTCCTGCTAAATGAATTTTGATGCCGATCCGATGGTCTTTTGTGGCGACGAGACAAATAGCAGGCACGTTGCTACCTCAATTTTGTGCGAAACGTAACTGATATAGGCACCGTTGAAAGGTTTTGGCATTGTAAATTTTATTGCGATGGTCCGTGTTTTTTTTTTCTTTATTGTTGACAAACCCGCTGTACTATAGTTGCAGTTTCACTGATTTTCAGTTGAGAGTTGAGAATTTTGATAACAAAAATTATAGAGGTATGTCATAAATAACGACGTAAATTTCGTTATAAAACTATTTTCAAAAAGTTTTATGTACAAATTGTGTTCTTACTAAATAGAACTAAGATATAAACAAAATATTTAAACATTATTTAAGGGACCTATAATAATATGAATAAAGATATTTTTTGAGTTGCGTTTAAGTTGAGTCACCCTTACTTATTATAAGATACAAAACATGACTTAACTTTACAATACCTTTTTTGAGGAACCAAAAACTTGAAATGATTCATTCTAAAGCGTTTTCATTTAAGATAATGAAGTTTTTAAGCAAAATATTTACTTTGGAAATCAATATAAAGGGAAAATTATTGATTTTTTGCGGAAAGCGTTTAGAGGAAAGTGTTCCTGTCACATAAATAATGTGCCTAAAGTTTATTTATAAAGTCCTAGACTTATTTCATAGTTTATTCGTCATCAAAAAATCCTATGCGAACTTCATAATTTGTTTTTTATGTTAATCGTTTGCTATGGCTATTTGTAAAAAGTATTCTTCGATCCAATGCCGGTAATGTAAGAAATTCCCATTGATATGATTTATGCCGGCGTACGACGCGAAAACATACCAATAAAAAATTTCGTTGGTGGAAGCTGACGTCGCGGCAAATTTATTAACACTGTTTTTTACAACAACTTGGGATATTTGCTTCAATATCTAGTTGACAGTTTATCATATCCAAATTTTTTTCTTGACAAAGTTTGTAAGTAACCACAAGCTATACACGGTGGTTTTTGGCTTGGCTTGCTTAAGCTTGTAGAGGTTTTCGCTGATCAGAACCAGTGTCAATTTTAAACACAAATTAAATGAAGCTCGGGGTAAGGGCTCGCGACATATTTACACGTCGTTAGGGCGGACACCATAAATAAATAGTGTAAACTTCGGTATGACTAGCCAGATGTTAAAAATCGTAGTGGTATTGCAAGACGATAATGAACTAGTTTAAAGCATCTTTGTAGTCAGTATCTTGCTTGGCAACTATTGGTCAAATTTTGCTCGGCAACAATTCGAAATCAATATAGGTAACCACTTACCACCATCTGGGCCATCAGCTTGTTTGTCTTCTAGTTGTATAAAAAAAGGTTCATACAAAAGCTCATCAAACTTATATTCATTTTTTTATACAAAGCACGACAAACGACACCACGTGGCAAGAAGAGTCAATACTTATGCGTATAAGGCTAATGCAGTTTAGACACTACTCTAGCCGCCTCCACCATATCGGCTCATACATTCTCTGTAACACAGGACAAAGCATCTGATTTTTCCTGATACTGGTAGGTGTTGTTGGCAGAAAGAGATATACTTTAATTTCCACGCTACTTAGGCGTCTTGTTTGTCTGTCCGGAGCACACTATAAGTATAACTCACTCGCAAGCATGTAAATGGCATCCAAGCGTTTGTAAAGGCTTGGAGGTTATGGACGCCGAGGCTTGGCAAGCGAGTAAATGTAACATTCAGTGTATCCCAGTGGTCAGACTAGTCTGACCAACGGGATTTTTTTATCCCATTAGCCAGATTTATATGACAGCTGGAAAAGACATAGAAACAAGTACAATCAAAGTAAAAAACAGTTTACATTAATTATTATCTTACAATTTTATCTCAGGCGTTCTAAAAAATGACCAACACTCAATTCTCCACTAGTTAACATCATTTGTGAAAACATTATGAACTCGTCTCTCATTACATTTTCGTTTGCCCTTTGGTTTGGTATTTTAGTAAAATCGTTTTTCAGCAAAATTCTAAGTAAGTTGATAATCCCGGATCCTTTTCTAGTTCTTTTTTATTTAGTTCTTTAAGCCAACTTTCTATACAGTTAGTCCACCCTTTCTATTTATAAAATTAAGATCCATTTATTATAATGGACGACCGGCTGGCCGAGTGGTCTTACCCCAGGCTACTCGGTCAAGAGGTCCCGGGTTCGAATCCCGGTAGGAACAAATGTTTGTATGATGAGTACGAGCATTTGTTTACGAGTCATGGATGTTTATATGTTTATTTAGTATATTTCTAATATTTATATACATATTATTATCATTATTTCTCCGTTATCTAGTATCCATAACACAAGCTCTTAATGATGCTTACTTTGGGCTAGGTAATAGGTGTGACTGTATAAATATTATTATTATTATTATTTATTATAATATTTTATTATTGTTTAAACAAAGCACATTAAAAATAAGGTTAAAATAATTACATTGACAATTCATGACAAACAGGAAAACTTTGTTATAAACAACGTTAACAACAATGAAACAAACATTACTGACCCACCATACCCCTAGCCATACTTCTGGGGGAAGGGTGGGACTGAACCATAACACTGTAATGCTGTGCACTATATGTTTACAGATTTTAATTTTCCAAATATTACAAACCTGGTGTTAATATTTTTTTATTTTATTTTATAATTGTTTCTAATTAAACTCAACCGACAATGCGACAAAGAGAAAGTAATTCAGTCCGTTGATTCATTTGATCCGTTAACACCTAATAAATGTATATTTCCAATCTGAAGCACCAGGCTACCATAAGTATATCAGAGGTTATTTATTGTACCCCTACGATTATTATATATTATAAATAAAATTATCAGTATGCTAAACATCTCCTTCATAGATATGGTAGCCTGGTACTTCAGGGAATGATCCAGCTACATACAAACGATATTTCGATTGAACTATCCTAACTTCACTTCTAAGTATAATGACAATATTGTCAATTTCTAGTATCTGTTTTTTTTCTATTTTTCCATTAAATCCCAGCACCCAGCACTACTAACGGTGGTATGGTTCAGTCCCACCGTACCCTCAGGGGTAGGGCTAGGGGTATGTGGGTCCGCAGCGGAAACAAACTTGCAAAGAGTTATAATCAATGTCAACAGACTCCATAATGTCACAAATAAAACCTATTTAAAAATTATATGACGTCTTTGTATTTTACTGAACGTTAAGAACGGTGAATCAGTACTTTACTAAATTACAAGCTGATCTGAGCAATGGGAAAAAAATGCCGTTGGTCAGATTAGTCTTACAAACAATCTGACCAACGGGAAACACTCTGTAACCAGTATAACTAACCGTCCATGTTCCTAATACTGAGTCTAAGTATTATTCTGCCTTTTCAGGTTGGCCAGTTGTTATAGCAATAACATTATGGATGGCGATCTCTCGCGAATATCCAGCATTTGTCATTGCAGTTTAATCTTATTTAATCCTTCTTTTCCTACAACTGTCGTATTTGTTTCCGAACGTGTTACAGTTGACTAAATAATAAATCTGCTTTTATCGATTGAAAGTTTTATACAGAATTCGTGAGTTGCTTACTGAACGGGTGCGTATTCGCTTATGTGAGTCGCTGATTCAAATTAAATTATGGAGATATAGTTTATGAGCCTCGTCTGCTGAGTAAAACGCAGCGACTAATTCAAAGAGTACAAAACGCATGTTGTCGATATTGCTTTAGCATACCACCCAGAAGCCACATTTCGCCATATTTAAATAATGCTTCCATGTTAAGATAGATAAAAAGATAAAATATGTTAAATATGGAATCTCGTAGACAGCTTCATTTTGCAAGTATGTTGTTTGGGGTAATAAAGTATAAAAATCCAGAATATCTTCACTCTAAATTCATGTTTTCTCCATTTCAAGATAAATATGGTACTAGTTTTTGCCGCTGGTCCAATCTGATATTCCAACGCCACAAAACAGCCGTATTTAATGGCAGTTTCCGCTATCAAGCAACGAAATGCTGGAACAACATACCGCCACCAATCAGAAATTTGACATCTTTATATACTTTCAAAAAACATTTAAGTTCGCACCTTTTAGAGAAACAAAAGCTGGGTATACCGAAACGTTACCTGTAGCGGTCTGCTCTCATTCAGTAAGGAACTTGATACCAGCGTTTTTTTACGATCTCTTTTTTATTTTATTTTTACAACATATTTATGCTCATATTTATGTTATAATATGCTTATTATGTCTAAGTAGGTTTTGTTTTTTTACCGCACTGGTTGTTTGATATCACTTGCATGGCTCACTTATTCGTTATATTATGACTTTCTGTATCCATTGAGTTGGTGTCATGACGGGGGTTCCGTCGAGCACTGTCGTTGCACTGATTTTATACGATTCCTGTACTGACACTACAAAATATTTTCACTGTAATAGATGCGCACTCGCACCCACTTTGGGTAATAGCTGAAAATCAGTGTGTTGCTTGTCAGCTGCGCCTGTCAGGCAACAACTACCGCTGAGCTATGTCCCATTTGTGTGACTGCATCACGCACAAGTAATCTTTTTTAATCTATTTACTTATGATCTATTTAACTTTAATTTGTAACCTATCCATTATGTCGTTGTTTTTACTAGAATGGATTGTATGATTTTATATTACGTGTGTGCCTTTAATACAAATAAAAGTCCAAAAAAATCATACAAACAATTTTGTCCATAAAATATAAAAATTAAGATGATCTTGTTTCTTTTTTTTTCGTTTTATAAACAAACGGACTAATAATAATTACAACCCAAGGTATATAAAAAGGCAACAACGGACATAAATCTTCTATCTCCTGTAAGGTACTTATCATCATCATATCAGCCGGCAGATGCCCACTGCTGGGCATAGGCCACCCCCAAGGATCTCCAAGCCGATCGGTCCTGCGCTGCCCTCATCCAACGGCTTCCCGCGACCCTTACCAGATCATCGGTCCACCTCGGTCGTCAGTCCTACTCGCAATGTGACCTGCACACTGCCATTTGAGACTCGCAATTCTTTAGGCTATGTCAGCGACCTAAGTTCTCCTGCGGATCTCATCATTTCTGATTCGATTACGCAGATAAACACCAAGAATAGAGCTCTCCATTACTCTTTGGGTGACTTTGAGCCTTCGTATAAGGCCCATAATAAGCAGCCACGTCTCGATTCCGTATGTCATCATTGGCACACACACGAATTAAAGAATTTCGTCTTGACACACTGCGGTAGTTGTGCCGAGAATATGCTGCGAAGCTTCCCGAACCTCTTTCTGGAAGTTGTACCTACCAAGTTGGACTATTTGTTTCAGGTAAATGTATTCGTCCACACCGTCTGTTAGGTACTACTAATATATATATATTGATTCTAATCCGAGGCTGTCATTAATTAATGCTCTTTACATCAATCTGTAGATTCTCGAAAATTCAACAATCTGAGTGACAGAAGAATTAAAAATTGTCCGTAACTGGTTTTAATCAGCTAATTGAAATTCATCTTCATTTATTAGATAGATAATTGATGGCGAAGCGACATCGACTAATTTGTCGTAGATACTGACATTGCTAAATTTGCACCGTCGCCGTTGATTTAAGTGCTACGAACAGTCTTGTCTGTTTCAAGAAGAATAATGCTATAATACACCTAATGATAATGATTTCGTTGCTCTCTGAATACTGACAATAGAGTTTATAATAATTTCCTAAAAATCGCAAAATGTAGAGGTAGGTACTAAATTAGATTTTGGGCGGTAAAGTGCTTGAAATTAAATATTTCGACGTTGTGTGGGTATACATTAGCTTCTAAAATACAGATAATCCGGCTAGAAGTTAGTTTTTATTGAACAAGTTGACTTGAAGCTTTTTTACATATGTATGAAAACAGATAGATAGATATAATAAGCTATGTTACATCATGAATTACAGTTACAAAGAATACGTTAAAATTAATCTGTACAACGCCTTACGACCTTATCGGTAAGATGCGATGAGATAACAAGATAGACAATAGATCTTATTTATTCTTTATAGAACTAGATGACATACAAGCTGACGGCATGATTTTAGCATTACCGATCTCGGACTTTGTGTAGTAATGATTCTCGATCAGTACAAAATTATACCAAGTTTTAATAAATAATCATCCATAATATTCTTAGTTATGAGGTGGCCACCTCAATTCTAACGTTTATATTAAGGTGCGACCTTTATATTCATTTAACTATTAAAGTATTCCACTACAAAATCTAGGATCGGCGCAACATAATTTTTAAGCTACTGCTAAATTACTGTACCAAACTTTTTAAGATGCGTAAAGTTGCTTCTCAATCTAAACATACATGACTTAACAGTTTTAGATGAATAAAGCACATGTCTGAAAAAATTCAGTTGTAATGGATCATAAAACGAATTGCCGCCTGTTCAGTTATATACAACTATTATATTTCTATTAGCCTCTGAATAATGTTCTCCTACTACAATAGCTAACGTGAATCAGCAACTTTTGCGAGCTTTCCGAAGCTGATATACTTAATGTACATAGAAAAGAATTTACTGAGAATTACAGACTCATCCAGTCTTATCTAAAAAAGTTGCATAAATGTAACTCAACTTTCGACTGCCTGTAACTTAAATAAGTGACTACATAGATAAGGTATATAAGTATAAATACCTAGCCAAAAGTAGTTGGATTGATTTTCTACTAAACTATTGCTGTGATATTATGGACTTTTTGGAAGTTATTATTCTAAACTGAAAAAAATATATAGCTAAGCTGTTACATTAGTTATAACCAAAATTTAGCCAGATGTAATTACATTTTATTGGATTAAACAAAACGGTGCATCTCTATGCAGCTTTATTTTTGGCTAGGTATTACCCTATCTAAATTATGTCGTCTTTTTTTTGAGACAAGACAGATGACAGACAGGAAAGAAGACAGGCGTGTGTAAAAGAACCGGCGCGGCGAGATCCGACGAGAGATACTTAGCAACAGTGTTTGACAATGTAATGGTCACTAGAACGTAGTATGTAATCAAAAAGTTAGGTTGTACCTGTACTATCAAAGTAGGCATCGTCCGTCAAACGGTATCTTTTAGTAACACATTGCGTTTGCGTCCCGTACGATAAAACCAAACTGTAGTTTGGTTCTTGTATATACATATTAACCATTATTTTCGTTGCACTTGATCAATGATTACGCTTAAATTTAATCAAATATTTTACTCACCCGTTACTCCTCGAGCTTGCTTACTGTTGTATGGTAAACACAAATTGGAAAAATGGAAGCAAACTTTCGATTACAAATTGCCTAACTCATAATAAAATTAAGTGTTTTGGATCATAGACATAACCAGTGTTGCTAAATTAAATAAGCTGTAATCATACCTAGCCAAACTTTGGTTATTACTAATATAATCGAAGTAGTTTGGTTGAATATTTTTTCAGTGTAAAAGCCGATCGTCCACCGCCAACTAAACTAAGTTAGTTTAGCTTAGCTCGCATAGTTGAGCCAGTTTTTCATACATGTGCGTCCACGGCAAACCATGCCAGCTAAGCTACGTAAAATAGCCCAGCTAAGTCAAACTAACTTAGTTGTGTATTCAATCTGCTACTACGTGAGCTAAACTAAGCGCCCCTCACTCCCTTGCCTCACCCCTCTGGGGCCTGTCGCTAGTGTTGAGTTGTATGAACGTGTTTCTGCTTGTACAGTGGGCGATCGTGCGCAGGTAGTGAAACACGTATTTAGCAGCATGGAGGTATTGAATATATCAAGCAATATCCTATATTGTATAATCCAGAGTCTACTACTACTACACACTCCCAAGAACAGTAAGTTAAGATGTACTTTGTATCTAGATACACGATAGTACATCTTAAAATTTTCGTTGTCTAGTTCTAGTATCTAACAAAGTGTTGATTCGCTACTTGTTTTCCAAGATTGAATGTGTTTACTTATCCAGTATCTGTGTTTGCGTTTTTTCTTTATGAAATGAGCAATACAATAACCAATCTTCTTTTTCTATGACGATTGTAATCCTCCTCTGAACTCTCATCATAGCTCGTCTCTTCTTCCATGACGTCCAATTAACTCGACGATCTAGCACAAACTGGCTATCACTAAACTACGTTTATTTCCCAGTTTAGCTTAGCTTAGTTCACTGAGCTTAGTTTTCACTTAGTTTAGCTGGCGGTGGACGGCCGGCTTAATAGTTGTACTTTCATGTTAACTACTAAATTGAAATTAAAACGTTAATTGAGCGAAGAAACAGCTCAAAACGTGGTGGTCTCCTTAAAACATGAAGCGAACGTTGGTTTATTTCACTTGTTAAAATGAGCAAAATGCAAACAACTCAAAAAGACTAAGTAGCGAATCTATCACAACTTTCGTGTCATGGGTTTTATAAATGTCGTGAGAACAAAGTTCTGAAAGTTTTGTTATATTACTCTTAAGCAAAAAAAAATAGTACAGAATTTTTAAATACTTTCAAAATACGATTATTAAATAATTCCGCCCTATTGTACATTGCAGTCGCTTATTAGATTGATTACAGCCTTTCTCTAAGACGAAAACGTGCTATGTTATGTGATCTTTTTTCTACAACTACATTTTAATAAGTGTGACAAGATATGGAATTTTTCACTGTGGATAATTTAAACTCTCCTTCCTTACTTAGTGCTTGTGTTTGGTAAGCTGTTTTCTGCTGTATAAGCATTTTGTTCCTTAAGAATAACATAGTATTAATTTCTTTAATTAGGATATATTTATTTCTCTGTCACGAAGGCTTCGTTCTCATAATATTATATTCTCAAAATATTACATTCGCAAAACATTACATCGCAAAGACCCTATTTCGAGCCTCTACAATTCCATCGTGACATTGCATCGTTTGGCGCCTTCTATCGGCTTTATCATGGAGAGTGTTCGGAGCACCTTCCACTTTCCTACTCCACCTCAACATCACGTACAAAGAAGTTTAGTAGTTCGTTTCTTTGTCGGATTTTCAAAAATTGTATTTTCATGCCAACTCATGTATTCCCTGCTTCCTATAACATGGATTTCTTCAAAAGAGACGTAATAGAGGCGGCTAGAACAGTCTGTGTTTCAAGCTGCAATAGCTGTATATGCGAAGGCATATGGACTCTTCTTACAGATTCATATCAGGTGGTGTCGAGTCATTTGTCGTGCTTTGTATAAGAAAAACCTTCTTCTTGTAGTGAGCGTTAACCGTTATTGGACAAAAACAAAGCGTTTAACAGGAAATATTAAAAATATTGTTTTAATCAACTTGCTGTTGCAAAATAATCTTTATCTTTGAAAGGTTTATAAACAGGATATTGTTTTGAAAACCCAATTAAGCTTTTACTAATTGAGAGTAAAAATCGATAACAACTCTACGTAGGCGATTATTAAAAACAACAATAGTAAACAGATCGCTTAGCTTGAGTTATTATGTTTTCTTTTCATTATATATTTTTTTGATAATTTAATGTAAACGTTTTGGATTATTTACCTACAAATAAACCTGATAGTGTAGGTAGTATGAGGCTTAATTTGAAACCTAATAAAGTTAACTAGTATCAGAGGCTTGTAGAGCGTTAAGATTTTCCTCAAATTTAAATTATTCGGCTCTCCCATAGTGGGAAATCCTATTTTTGAGATTTTAGATAATTATTGAGATTCTGAATTTTAGGTTTGATATTTGACAAGCGGTATCTATTCATTACGACTTGTCAATTTTTATTGTACCTATTTATTAAACAAGGTGTTACAAAATAACCCAAAAAAATAACAATCAAAAACTCATAATTAAAATGTCACAACTCTAGTGATTGGCTGTAAGTGACATTCAAATTTTATCTCTGGTTTCTATAGTAGAGGTTTTGCTTGGTAAGTGTAATGAACTTTTAATAGAGAAATCATTTATATTTCGGCAAGTTAGAAATATTATAAATATCTAAACAAAGAACTCTTAAACAGCCTTTCTGAATATTTTTGTAACACCTTGCATAATTTAACTTAATAATCATTGTCTCCAAATCAAAAAACACATATTATTATCACCCTTCTAATTAAAATAGTCAATACTAAAGCTTTTCCAGGTTTATTTTGAAAGTAGGATAAGAAAACTTATTTTAGCCCAGAACCTATGACACCTGGTAATTTATTTTTACTGACATGCCATTTATATTTCAACACGGAGCTCGTCGCGTGAGCACTTGCCAGTCTGAACCTTTTTAGCATCAGTCATAAATTATACCCTAAATAACTTGACTAAGTAGGTACTATTTTTTTACACAACTAGATGACAAACAAGCTGACGGTCTGATGGTAAGCGGCTACCGTAGCCTATGGATGCTTGCAATGCCAGGGTATAACTTGCGCATTGCCGACCCTGTGAAAACCTTTTCACGCCTTTTTTGAAGAACCTAATGTTTTGCTCATTCGTAAAAACCTCTTCGTTCTTTCACAACCTGCGGAGCTCATTCCACAACCTGAGCGTACGTGGGATTAAGTTTCTCTGAAACCGTACAGCAAGTGACCTCTTTGGTTCCAATTTGTGAGGATGAACCGATGGCGAGCGGTGCAATGATAGAGAGAGGCCGTGGGGATCATGTCAAATAATTCCTCAAAACACACCCCGTTATACAAACAGTAGAACTCACACAAGGAAGCAAAATCTCTCCGTGGGCTTAAAGGTTCAATACCGCTTGTGAGCTCAGGATCGTCGACAATTCTCATAGCGCGATTTGGAGCACATCTAATGGTCGGAGCTGGTATTTAGGTGCTCCCGCTCATAAATGGCAGCAGTACTTCCATATAGGGCCTAACTTGGGATTTATAAAGTAACAGTTTTTGCCAAAAGTGCAGTAAACATGTAACTAATTAAAATAGCTATAGTAAGCTGTGGCGTTTAGACGCGAGCTAGAGGTAGAATAGATAAATACGCTCACCAATCATAACGTTCGTGACGTAGAAGACGAAATGATTCACTAAGCAATTAGGTAATAATTTTGCTCGTAAGTACATACATTGATGAATATTAAATAGTAAATATTTTTTTAAAACAATTGTAGGACAAATAGAATAAAGTCGATAACTATTGATTAAAATAAGTTACATAGACATTAACTTACGAAACTTTGCCGCTAAATTAGCGCAAGGCGTTACAATGAAGGCAATGCTGTTAATACCGTTCATAAATCTATATGAAAAATTATATTAAATCTCGACAAATGACAACACCACCTGATTCGAAGTAGTAAGAAGTGTCCATATGCGAATAAAGCTAGTGCAGCTTGAACACACTATACTGTACTATATTGTAACACATTGCGGATATATTTTAACCACTCCATCAAAACACAACGAGAAAAATTGACATCTAAAGTAGATAAAATGTTTTATTTTCTAACTATGAAAAATTCTTTATTTTTCTCGCGAGGTTCAAATACCCATACTATGCTAGGTTAATGATTGTAGAAGGATGATTAAAGACTACGTTTCATGTTATAAAATGTAAAGTTTGTTTTAGGTAAGCTGAAGTAAAGAAATAAAAAAGTAGAGGCGTGTTACTAAATTAGAAAACTTTCTACTTTATATTCGTTGAAGTGACGCCTAATAACTTTAGTACTAAACACACCATAGACATTTCTCGAAAGGCAAATAGGGTACTTAAAAACGAATTTGAGAAACATTGTTTTGTAGTCGGTAGTATTATAATTTGACCTTAATACAATATACAGGGTGGTGGCAACAATACGACAATAAATTTAAATATGGGCTATATTAGTTCATAGAAACGTTTGCCACTTTCAAACACATCTTATTCATTTGATAATTCCGTTAATACTTATGACATTTGACAAACGATAAGTAGTACTTTTGACATTGGGTAGCTACTTTTTTGGTACGTTGATATACATTCTCTTCTAATTTTAATTATTTTTTTGCGCTGGGCGGCACTGCACTGCTAAAGGTTATATTTTTTTAACTGCAAACATTGTAATTTATTATTTAAAAAGAGTGACTACACGAGTTGGTTGCCGGAATCTTCTCGGTAGTTCAACTTTTGGAACCGGTGTAAGTTCAGACATGACAAACAGACAGAGACTATGACGTTAGTTTATAATTATATTTTTTGTGATAGTTGTAAGAATGGTTTTTTTTGACGATTTAAAAGTGCTTCTTTGTGGCCTATTTAAATAAAATATTTTTTCTTTCTTTCTTTCAATTTTATAATTTTTTATTAAATAGTGCAGCCAATTATACTCTTCCGTCGTTGGTTTCGTTCTAAATGTCATGAAATCATCAAATGAATATGATGTATTACTAAATATCTAAATATCTGTAAGAAATAGACATCACAACTTCTTTCAGTGTAAAAACGCTTCTCCAAGATCGCCGTATGTTTGTTTTCGGGGCTAGACGCCCTGCGTCTCCTTGAACATGGCCTTATTATATTTTTCCATTCATTTGTTTTTATTTGCGCGAATAGAAGCGCGAATTTTTGCTTTTACGAATTTACCGTGGCCAGGTTGTTAGTTATGTAATGTTTGAGTTGCGAATTTAAAATTACGTCTAAATCTATTCTAAGTTGACACTTGTTATTTTATATATAAAAAATAAGATTCACAATTCTTTTGCAAGAATATTGTCGTGTCTTATATGCTGTCACCATAACGCTTTATCTTGATCTGTACCCCTAACATAAACATTTTTAAATTTCGAATCGTAATCGTTCACGCACGCCTAAAATTTCAAACAAAAGCAGGCTTTTGTCAGGACAAGAGCTAACGTAACTACTCGATACGATGGCGATTCGAAATTAAAAGTGTTCGTGCTAGGGGTACTGTGTAGGGTAGTTAGCGCGTGAGTAGTGACCAAGGAGCTACAGCCTTTATATTTATTTATTTATTTATAAAAAGTACTTGAAAGCTTACAGACAGGTACAAGCGCTAACAAGTTAGGGTTAATACATAATCAATCTAGCATTACATTAGATATATACATTAAATTACAATTATTATAAGATTATATCAAAATTTAAAATACAAAAAAAAAAAAAGTCAAATTATACTATGTCAAAATGTCAAACAGAATAAAATAATGTCAACTATACCAATAAAAATAAAAACAACACAATTAAAATGTCAAACACACAAATTAACAAATATTAAGAAAAAAAACAATTTAATAGTCATTTGAGTTTCAAAACGTCAATTAAGGTCTTATGGATTTTATTATATAGATCTCCGAGGCGGTCAGCAAAGATGTCAATATCAGCGTGCCGAGCGAGAATGTCCTCGAGCAGCGTAAGTGCGCGTGTAGTAGGCGCATACGCCCCAAACCTGGTGCGTGAACTAGGTCGAACCAGCAAACGCGGCCGTCGACGAGGCGCCACAGACCCCTCCCCATCGCAAGGGATATAGCTGGGAACCAATAGGCCCACCCGTTCCAAAGCCACTGGGCTATGTACCCTATGGTTGATTACAGATAGATAATGCCTAACAAGTAGCATTAACCTTCTACACTCAAGAGTCTCCATATCTACCATACCAGAAACAAACAAGGAGGGATATAGATAGGGGTAATAACCGTATTGTTTCCTATACAGCCAGCGAGCAAACTTACGCTGGATCCTTTCCACCATAAGGACATATTTGTTCTCATAAGGATCCCACATAACAGCTCCAAATTCAAGTCTGCTACGGACATACGCGTTATACAGTACCCTTGCCACTCCCAAATCACCAAACTGACCAGCAGTCCTCATCACAAAACCTAATACTTTACTAGCCTTCTTACAGATTGTTGTCACATGATTATGGAATGACATACAGACAGTCACATGATTATAGGCTATGTGAACCGCCTACTATCAGGTGGACCGTTAGATTGTTTTTACCCGTGTCATATACAGAGTGGTTCCGTCAATACGACAATAAAATGAAACATGGGCTATATTAGTTTGTAGAAATGGTTTGCCACTTTCAGAAACATGTTATTCATTTGATAATTTCATTACATTTGTATGAATTAATATTAGGTTGGGGAAAAAGTCTTTTCGCATTATAGTATGTATTAACTTGTAATAAAATCTCTTTGGCTGTACTATTTGTATATGGCTGGTTTTGGTGTCATTAAAAGTTTAGATTTTAAAAAAGATAATTCCAAATTCAAATTAGGAAAATGTGTGTTTTTCATTTGTTTTTCGTACTGTCAAGATGAGTGAATCTAATGAAGAAATTCGATACATTTTAAAATTTTACTACAAAATAAGTAAAAATGCAACGCAAGCCACGAAAAAAAAATTGCGATGTTTATGGAGCTAGTGCAGTGACTGTGAGAGTAGCACAAATTTGGTTTAAGCGTTTTCAATCCGGAAATTTTGATGTCAAAGATGCACGTCGCTCTGGTCGCCCTATTACGGATAAAATTGATGCCATTTTTGAAAAACTGGAGCAAGATCGGCATATCAGTAGTTACGACGTAGCTGAAGAACTGGGAATTGACCACAAAACAGTTTTGGCGCATTTAAAAAAAATGGGTACACAAAAAAACTCAATATTTGGGTACCCCACGAGCTCACTGAAAGAAACCTAATGAACCGTGTACTCATTTGTGATTTTTTATTACGACTTAATGAAACCGAACAATTTTTAAAGAAGCTGATAACTGTTCATGAAAAGTGGATCACGTAAGACAATAACGTGCGAAAAAGGTCGTGGTCAATGACCGGTCTGGCTTCACAGACTGTGGCGAAACCCGGGTTAACTCGCAACAAGGTGATGCTCTGTGTGTGGTGGGATTGGAAGGGCATTATTCATTATGAGCTGTTACCACCAAGCAGGACCATCAATTCTGAACTCTACTGCGAACAACTGATGAGAATAAAGCAAGAAGTTGAGAGAAAGCGGCCGGAATTAATCAACAGAAGGGGTGTGGATTTTCATCTTGATAACGCTAGACCTCACACATCTTTAGCCAGTTTAGCCACTCATCAAAAATTAAGAGAGTTTGGCTGGGAGGTGTTAATGCATCCGCCGTATAGTCCTGACCTTGCACCTTCAGATTTCCAACTGTTTCGCTCTCTTCAGAATTCTCTAGGCAGTGTCAGGTTAACATCACGAGAGGTCTGCCAAAACCACTTGTCGCGGTATTTTGATCAGAAGCCCCAAAATTGCTATAGCAATGGGATCATGTCCCTGCCTACAAGATGGCAAAAAGTTATCGAACAAAATGGTACCTACATACTTTAGTTAAATGTAAATAAACTATATTAAAATTGTTTTGAATTTTCTTAAAAAATGCGAAGAAACTTTTTCCCCAAACTATTATAACATTGGCTACATTATTTCATAGAAGTGTCATGAAATTATCATATGAATAAAATGTTTTTGTAAGTGGCAAGCCATTTCTATGAAGTAATATAGCCCATGTTTTAATTTATTGTCACTTTGACGGCACCACTCTGTATAAAAAATACACCAAAACTTAAAAATTTATAAATATTTAAAACTAATTAGAATGCCATATTCTAGATAAATTCAATTTAAAATTAATTTTAAAAAATAGAATCATCAAAAAATAAAATTTTGTATATTAATAATGAGCTCCATCCACCACTTTACTCGATGGGTTAATCAACAGCGACACAAAAACCCACAGCTAGTTGCGCCGCGCCATGAGGTTTGACGTCAGCACAATGAGCTATTCGTGATCGATCAAATCTGGACGATCGTCGTTTTTCAAATTTGATTCCACCTATCAGCCTGTTATTAATCTGTGCTATCAGGGCCTACTCCAAAACGAAACCGAAACACGCAAACGAAGCACCCTACTTGACAGTTTTCAAAGCAATTGACGTCGAAAGCTATCAAAATTGGTTCTTCAGTTTACGTATTTCGTTTTTCGGATTAGTTTTTTTTTGGCCCTCTTTAACTTACATAATTATGATTTTTTTAAAATTGTGAAGCATCAAACAAACTAAACCCACGGTGTTACGAACTTATAAACCGTGACATTTCAAATATTGAGTGTCGCTATTCCCGTACCTACCACAATCTTAATCGCCGATATTTTAAATTCCACCGAAATTTAAATGTCAAATTGCTTTTTAACCCTCGATCTAGAAGGGCGATAGATAATTGTTTGATGTGTCTGTCTGTGTTCGTAACTATCCTAAACGAAAAGAGCGGTTATGATTCAGCTATTTGTTATAAATCTGACGTGGTCGAGGTTGTTCTTAGCTATATTTTATGAAGATCTGTTCAGGCATTTGATGATCAGCTCATTTCCAACTTGACGAAAGGGTCTTGCCAACTTTTACAGTTCCGCGATTGATTTAAAATGCGTATACAGTTACTTTGGTGGCATTTCCAAGACTTGCTTACCTTAAGTTGATGCTGCAACATCAAATAAGATGCTGTATTCTTCAGTAACTAACAGCAGATGTAGCGTGTTTTTTTCTTTTTTTTTTATACAACTACTTAGATGGCAAACAAGCTGACGGCCCACCTGATGATAAGCGGTTACCGCCGCCTATAGACACCTGCAATAACAAGGAAAAGTCACTTGATATTGCTGGTGTGTCATTCTGCGGCCCTAGATGAAATGCCGTCCATGCCCAGTAATTGCACTGGCTACCTTTCCCTTCAATCCGAAACACAGCGAACTGTTTCACGGCTGAAATAATGTTCAGTTTGTTATGTTACAGTGACAACCCTTGTTTATTTAGATCTAGTTAAAAGTAGTTTTCGTCGATCTCCATAAGTAGTTAACATAAAACGCTTTTTCTTGATTTTGACTGGGTATGAAATAGTGCCCATCATCACCAGTCTATATCCGTCCCACTGCTGGGCACATGCCTTCCTAAATAGAGAGCTTGGTTCATAGCACCACCACAGTGGCAGAATGCGGGTTGGTAGGTTAAAACGGTGCCTTTCGAAGAACGGAGGAGCTCGAGATAACAAATTTTGATTGACCCATCCCGGGATCGACCATGGCGAAAGTTGCTCTGTTCCCGTAATCGAAACCGAGCGCTCAAACCACTACGCAGCGGACCTCTTCCAGTTTTTAAAACAATTTACGTTCATAAACTAAGAGTAGGCACACTGATTCTGAAGTACACACGCTGAAGTTAAAAATTGTCAAATAATTGGTATGTTAATTATTTAACACCCTGATGGCATTAAATCATGTCATAGGAAATTAAAAATGAATAGTCTCTGGCATGACAGGTCGTCAAGAATAGTTGGACATTTAGAAAGGTATGTGGTATTTTGTCCTTATCGAATAAAATAATTAACATATTATGTTAAACATTCCATTAACCCGCCAAGCATCAGATTCCAGACACAATTTATTTTTCCTTTGTGATAAACCTCCAGAGGTATAACGCAACTTGACAGATTAAGAAATGTAGTCTCAAGTTACAACATCGACACCGACACGTCATTACTTGAAACTATGAAATAGCTTGGTTAAGTTTTTCTTCGTCTCTGCGGTATACGCAACAGATGTTAGAAGTTCTAATTGACAATTTGCCGGTTACAGTATCCCCCAGGACCTGATTTAATATCAGAAACTCGATATTTTTAATGTCATCCATGATTGCGAACTGATAGGATTTGAGATGGAACATCCTGACGTCAAGATTAAATTATTATGTCATTTTGAACGGGGCACATTACACATTTTGAGCATTTTCTCCTAGACGGTTAGTGAGTGGAGGTACCAACGTAAATTAGGTATAAGTAATCTCGAAAAAAACTTAAGTATGTGATGCTTACGTATTATTTTAAGGTATTTCGTTTTTTGTTGTAGGATGTTTTTTTTTTTCATACAACTAGATGACAAACAAGCTGACGGCCCACCTGGTGGTAAGCGGTTACCGCCGCCTATAGACACCTGC
Source organism: Nymphula nitidulata (assembly GCA_947347705.1). NCBI lineage: Eukaryota > Metazoa > Arthropoda > Insecta > Lepidoptera > Crambidae > Nymphula > Nymphula nitidulata. The sequence goes on along the minus strand of OX374637.1, from coordinate 8,875,953 downwards.
AATAACAAGGAAAAGCACTTGATATTGCAGGTGCGTTGTCATCCTGAGGCCTAAGATGAAATGCCGTCCATGCCCAGTAATTACACTGGCTACCTTTCCCTTCAATCCGAAACACAGCGAACTGCTTCACGGCTGAAATAAGAAAGGCGGTGGTACCTACCCAGGCGACCCTACATATGGGTCTACCACCTAGTAAGAGCCATGCATTAGTAGTAGCATTAGTAGTTGTGGCCATGCATTAGTCACTTAAAATAATATAATTTGTATCTTGTCACTTTTATGTCTTGTCTTGTTTTTAATGTATCTCTAATAATTATAAAATTATCGTGTCACAAATTTAGTTACAATACTCCTCCGAAACGGCATGACCGATTTTTATGAAAATTTATAAGTATTTATTGCAACAATAAAAAAAATGTGAAAATGGCGGTATGTATATTCAGTTGGTCTGAGAATCGGCTACTATCTATTTTATTTTTTATTTTTTGGACATTGTTTTATGGTATAACAACGTTTGCGGGGTCAGCTAGTGTGTATATTTTTAATATTTTATTGTGTTTTATATATTTATTTATGCATAGCATTTTCATAATTTTAAAGTTACCGTTACATTTCGCACCTATCACTTTTCTTAGTGAGTAAACATTCTACCTTATGGTATTGTCTGGTAGAGATAGCTTCTAGCGATAAGACCGGCTTTTTTGCCATATTGGGTTTGTTTTATCTCTGTAATTTTCATGTAAATGTGCAAAATTGAGAATGTCTATCTATCTATGATAATATTTAGCGTATAATGTCTCAGTAAAGAAACAACTTATTATCACAGAAAAAGTAATTTAAATTGTTATTCTTATCCGATTCCGGGAGTAAATTGAACAAGTAAAAGACATTCTCCAAACAATCAATCTAAAAAGATAAAATCTTTCATTTACAAATCTGACAATCAGTAACTGATACTTTGACTTCGACCTATTTTAATATGGAATGAATTTTAGTATCATCGTGTTAAATCTGTCATTTTTTTTAAACTAGATGACAAACAAGCTGACGGCCCACCTGATGGTAAGCGGTTACCGCCGCCTATATACACCAGCAATAACAAGGAAAAATCAGTTGATATTGCAGGTGCGTTCTCATCCTGAGGCCTAAGATGAAATGCCCTCAATGCCCAGTAGTTGCACTGGCTACCTTTCCCTTCAACCCGAAACACAGCGAACTGTTTCACGGCTGAAATAAGAAAGGCGGTGGTACCTACCCAGACGACCCTACATACAAGTCTACCACCTAGTAAATAAAAACCTACCACCTAGGAACACCCTAGAAATTAAAAAAGAGGAAACAAACGAAACTATTTATTTAGCACATTAAAAAGATATTTCGGATTAGTGCAATCATAATATTATCTATTACTACTAAAGGTATCATTTTGTCAATTTTTTTTTTTGCGCCGAAAAGGCCGAATAGGTTTCATTTCACCTCAGCATGTTGTCAAGTGGTACTGAGAACACTTGACGCTTTTTTCCGCTGATTAAGGGGTGGGTATGTTTAAGGGTTAAGAGTACAAAAAAATCACAAGCATATAACATTATTATAATTTTAAGTGTCGTTTTTTCAATCGACAGATATAATTGAACCAGTATCTGTAATATGGGAAATCACTTAATATAGCAGGAGCGTAGACACTGAAATGTCAACATTCCTGCAATATCAAGTAAAATAGCATTAACATCTCTTGTTATTTGCCTTACCCTCCGCACTAAAATGTATAAAAAAGTCTCACATTAAAAAGTATCAAAATTTGGTCTTAAAATAGTGGTTTTAGTCCAAGAATAGCGGCCGTAATTTGAATTTTGTGGCGCCCAATAATTTTCTTTATAAAAAGATCGTTACGAACGCCAGTGATCAATTTTTCAACCCATCAAAATTCACGGTGATAAGCATCTCGCTGAACATTCGATTTATAAAGGTCTATAAATTTATGACGTCACGCGTGCTGTTACACTCGTCATTAGTTTAAAACCTGTCTGCTTGGATACGCAGATAATATTTAAACGCATCTCCGTTTGGGGAGTAGATATAAATGTAAGCGATCAATAAGAATCTTAAAACTAATGTTTACGCTCCCAAAATATAATTTTATTCACGTCAAAGATTACCATAATATTGTAAAGTTTGGAGGCGCAGCGCGGGGTGGGGGCGCGGGCGGCGGGGCGGTTCAAGCTCCGTCATGCGGACGAGCGGCTTACGGCCGATGAAACACAATTCGTTTGATCTCACCACCTGCTCGCTTAGCTATTTATATACGAAGGACACCCCGATGACGCTGGCCCTGCCAATGACAAGACGATGCCGATGGCGAGATCAAAGTTTAACTATTAAACTGTAATTGGAAATCACTTTTGTGGCTCTTAATGGTTTTATGTCTTTGCATCTAAACGACGTTTCTGTCTTAATTACCTTTATAAATCAATGCTTAGTATAAAGCCTAGAGATTGATAAATTTAGGTCTTATTTCAAGGTCAACGACTTATGACACTAAAGTTTTAGACGTCAGAGCGTCTATGATGAATCATAGTGATGAATGAAATAGTACTGAAATATAAATTTAGGAAATAAGGTGAAAATCATAATGTCTGCATTGACATAAGAAAATGTTTTCGTTTCCAAAACTTTTAAGTATTATCGTTTTCAACACTTATCCGAGGTTTTAAAAAAATCCAATCATTAATTATAATCAGTAAAATACTTAATGATTACTTGCGGAAGTGTAATATTTTATCGATATTATTATTAGTATTTTATAACCCAGTTTAAAATCTTATCTTCGTTCTTTTTTTTAACTATTTTTATCTCCCTTTCGCATTACAAAGATGCGAAGCCGCTGGCGGACACTAGTAGAGATGTTAAGCCTCCCTTACTTTACCACTTTATATTTTTTTTTGTATTGTTTATGGTGCAATAAAGAGTTAAGATATCAAAAATTATTATTATTAAATACTATTATCTCGGAGCAAGACTGGCATCAAGAGTGAACCCATTTATTATATAAAAATATAAATGTGGTACAAAATGTGTATATTCAACACAACTTACGCTACAGTGACATAAGCTCGTTTTCACTAACATTGCTTAGAGTCTTTATGCGATTTTTATCTTACTCTATCTAAAGGAGATAGAAAGAGAATAGAATGGTTACTGAAAACGGAGATTAGAAATACATCGCAAAAACACAATATTATCATGTGACAATGTTTAATGAAAGAAATAATAACTGTTTTCATTTTTGTTACAGAAAGCGGCTGAACGTACTGCAGACTGCAAAAAAATATGCCAACAAAACATGTGCCAGAAATTGGAATATGGACACACAATGCTTGCCAAGAATGTAATCTCGAAATGGCTGCGGGCGAAACAAGGAAAACATAAACACTCACCATGGCGCTAGTGAGCGAGTAACCCTCGGAAAAATATGAATGCCACCGATTCGGAGGTCGTGGTGGCAAGAGGCCAACTGGACATATTGTACAGAGGACCCGAATACGCACTCGATCCTTCCGGGGCTACGTACAACGCCGTCATCGAATTTAATGTCACATTCGATAACACATCCAGCTACAACCTCTCCGACGATTCAGTTGAGCACTGGAACGATTACATCAAGCTGCTCCAGGATCGCGCACTTCTCGTAACTTTCTTATTACTGTTTTCACTAACAACTGTATTTGGAAACATGCTTGTGATACTGGCTGTTGTAAGAGAACGATACCTACATACTTCCACAAACTACTTCGTCACATCTTTAGCAGTCGCAGATTGTCTAGTTGGCTTAGTAGTGATGCCATTCTCAGCTCTATATGAAATTTTGGAGCATACGTGGTTCTTCGGTGTGGACTGGTGCGATGTCTGGCGGTCACTAGATGTTTTATTCAGCACAGCTTCCATTCTCAACTTGTGCGTTATCTCACTAGACCGCTATTGGGCCATCACGGATCCTATCACATATCCGATGAAAATGAGCGGGAGAAAAGCTGCCTTCCTTATTGCCGCTGTGTGGGTATGTTCCGGTGCTATATCCTTTCCCGCGATCGCGTGGTGGCGCGCAGTAAGGATAGAAGAAGTGCCAGACTACAAGTGCCCGTTCACGGAAAACTTAGAATACATTATATTCTCATCGACAATATCTTTTTATTTACCGTTGTTTGTGATGGTGTTCACGTACTACCGTATATATCGCGCGGCGACTATTCAGACGCGTTCGCTTAAAATAGGCACTAAGCAAGTGATGAGACCTAGTGGTGAGCTAGAATTAACGCTACGTATTCATAGGGGTGGTACAATGCGACAGAGAAGTGATGCGTGTCATGGTGTTTGTACGCCGGAAGAGGCAGACCAGGAACCTTTAACCGCACTACAAAATAATGGACTCTCGCGGTCGTCCACGCGTTTGACTAATGTAACGCATAATAAACATTTACCCAAAAACTTTTCGCTGTCGCGTAAATTAGCCAAATTTGCAAAAGAGAAAAAGGCGGCAAAGACTTTGGGTATAGTGATGGGAGTGTTCATTGTGTGTTGGTTGCCGTTCTTCGTGGTGAATTTGCTTTCGGGCATTTGCTCCGCTTGTATCGCTCATGAGGAAATCGTGAATGTGGTGGTCACTTGGCTCGGCTGGGTCAATTCTTCCATGAATCCTGTCATCTACGCTTGTTGGAGCAGAGATTTTAGAAGGTACGTATTATGATATAATGCCGGCAAAGTGGTCGACCGCAATTAGATTGTATGTTAATTTTGGCGTTTATGTTACACTTACTATTATAAGAAAGGTTTCGCTCTGGCCCTAAATGGTTTATAATGTGTTTAGGAATGCCTCCACAACACAAGGTCCTTAATTTATCAAAGCGCTTATTGGAGTGATATAATTATCCACACAGTAAAAGCCTTCGCTGCAGCCAATTTCCACTGAAATTGAGTTTCAAAATTCCAATATATTCTGAAGTGAGCAACTCTGTATTGTGACTCGTGTATGAATAGGGACTAAAAAGTGTGGTGTTCATGTAATCTTATTATCTGAAGCGTAAATGGATTTGGAATAACGGATAAACAAATACAATCTACTAATTGAATTATTACGATAAAGTCTATCAAGAATCGATTGTCCCAGTTACGATCATTTTGAGTTATACTGACATCTATCTTATATCTATAGGTATATCATTATCAATCAATGTTTGTACGTTTGTCCCCTATGCACTCCGAAACCATTGATCAGTTTGTGATGAAACTTTGGTAGGGTATTATAGAGACGCCCGCAAAGGTTCCTGGATTGTAAAACACGACAGTTTTCTCTTAACGATCATCGCAAAGAATGCCGGATGCAACTAGTTAATATAAAATCACAAAATGTTTAATAGCTTACCTTATCTTACATAAAATAAGGTCATTCACATATTATAAATTAACCGGTTCCTCTGGTAATTAAAGTCCCTAACATGATATGTCAGTATTTATATAAACCTTACTTATTTTCACGACCTTGGATTTCGATTTTACAATGTCGACTTCTCAAATGATTGTTGTTTTAAATAACAACCGTCAATATAGTTCCCATTTGAATACTGCAGGCCGCTGTATTTGGATATTCATTTTTTTTGTCGTTGTTTGTATTGTTACAATTCCAGAAACAATTTTAACAAGCGTGTACACAATTGCATAAATAAAAAAGCTTTTACGTAAAGTACTGGCTTGTCAAAATTTAATATACCGACGAGTTTCATTGTTTTATTATTTGATGTTGATGACATAAACCAAAGACTAGTGAAGGTATAAACCTTCACTAGTATTTTCTGTCTATATTTATCTCTTTCTCTCACTCTCTCTCTTAAGCCGTCAAGCATCTTGATTCTGACAGTATAAATATATATTTAATATTCATTTATGATTGTTAATGGTAAATTTAAATGCCACAATATGGCAAATTATACCGATAAAAAACCGATACATAGTAAAACTTAATTTTAAGTGAGCTGTGATATTATTTTCTTAAATTTTAGATAAATACAGATAGTATCAAAAAAATATGGCAAGTGGAAGTCCAAAGGTGGCGCAACCCTTTTCATTAGGGAGGAATCTGCACCTATCTGCCGCTGCCTAAGCGACGGGCTTGTGTGGATCGCCCAGCCCTTGGTCATAACGGCACTATAACTGCCCGGTAACACCCCTGTCCTACGCGGAGTAGCCTGGAGCTATGCCGAATCAATTTCACTAGCCTATCTTCAGGCAACCCCGGCCGGAAAGAGCTTGAGCAACCCTAGAGCGATCTGGATCCTCATGGGATTCAATTAAACAAATATCATACTTTAACTGGAAGACGAAACTGGCTGGTGGTTTAATATCATAAAGGTGGTATTATCATTTTCCAAATACCTCTAATGCTATCAACTGACCTGTCAAATGGTAGCGTAGCACGATTTTAAAGCCAAATGTTTAGTGACTGTTAAAATGAATGCTAACCCAAATGTTATGATAACAGAGATTAGAATAATCTATTTGACAGCCATAAATGCATTTTGCAATTTACATTACCACGCTAATATCCGCGTACTGAAGTAATAAATCATAGAACAACATGGATTGGAACAATATAAATAGATTGTTCTTAATCTTGATGAATATCAAAGCCTGGACCTCCTACAATAAAATTTTGTGGTCAAATGGTATTATTTCGTGTTGTGGGAAAATGTGGATGCGGGCTGCGCAGAACCGTTCCATTTGGACTTCGATGGGTAGGCCTTTGTTCAGCAGGGACATCAAAGGCTGAGGTGATGATGATGTATATGATTTATGGAAATTTTGAGGAGCTAGCTGGCATAATGGTTTCAACACTGTAGTTTTTTTTTTCGACGAGGATAGCAAACCAGCATACTTCTCTCCTGATGGTAAGCGGCTATCGTAGCCTGTAGATGCATGTAGGTAGCTAGGAATTTGTTAGGGGGGGGGGGGGGGGGGGGGCAGGCGTAGACAAGTAGACAAACCAAGTATTATATCTAAGGTAAATGCTGCATGAACTAAATATGGAACAAGTTACGGTTTGTGAGCATTCCTGCATACCGTACCTCGCTACGCCCATGCGTATTGCTTACCATATAAACTAACTTGTATTTGTTTTGTATTCGTCAGAAACTTTATAAATAAATCCTCTGTATCTATGTGTAATAAAAATTTCAAAACTGACAAGGATTGCTATGACGGCCCAGGTTCGAAACCCAGTATAGGTCGCTGCTCTCAATTAATGCTCTAATAATTTGGGCTATATAATATACGCGTTGATGTACGTGTTGATATACTATATAATATACCTGTATGAATATTATTAATATTATTGTGAAATAATGCCAATGTTACATAAATTGATAAAACTTGAATAAATGATTTTTCTTATTTTATTAATAACATCGGCATGTCATTATATTAATATGATTACAGCGCCACTTATCGACGTGGACCTGAATTACTAACACATTATAAGCCGACCAATTTAAGATCTGATTAACGAATAGTCCTTGTGAATATTTCAATGTTTACTGCATTTGGTTGTATATAAAATAGCAAATACGTAAGTAGTGGTAGTATTTATAACAGAAATCTTAAAAAACATAAAAGTTTATTGTCCTCTCTTATGGCTTAATCAGCTTTCTTCATACAAAGCACGGCAAATGACTCTACACCATCTGATGTGAAGCGGTAAGAAGAGATATGCGAAGAGAGCTAGTGCAGTTAAGACACTGCTCTAGGCACCTCCACCTTGCCGCCCCAAAAGGTGCGTTTATCCGTTTTGAGCACACTGCACGCTGCACAGTGTGCTCAAAACGGATAAATACTCGTGGTTTTTTTGTGAACCAGAGGGTTCCTAAAAATCCTATTGTGTCTAATAGGTTTATTTGTGCTTCACAGATTAACACTCCACTCGAAAAGTTATAATGACTCCATCAAAAATTCCAACACATTACCAAACTAAATCATGACCTGCAACATAATAGCCATCGACACGCTAAGTCAAAGACTAAACTAGCAAATATCAATTTCCTAGCAGCCCTCATTGTGACGTGGGTACTAGTATATACTCTTTGACGTATATTCGCCACGCATTCTTGCGTGTGTCGTCTTATATACGAACTGACTCAAAGCTTTTAACTTTGTTTCTTTTTTCTGCCTCATTTTCATTAATATAGTTTTGGTGAAAAAATATATTTACTTAGCAAAATACCTAGCCTTACCTAGACTTGGCAGACTCATATTTTAATTATTATGAAAATAAAAATAAAACAAAAAAATAAAAAAAAAACAAAAATTGAAAATGACCTCAAAAATCACAAAAGGATAAAATAATTAAATTTAAGTCGGTATCTATCTAATCATCACCTAGAAGCATATTTTTTGGAGTCGGTTAATAATAGAACGTCAAGCACGTTCTATTATTTCTGGAAACAACTTAGCACCAACTCCAAAAAATATGTTCCTAGGTGATGAGTAACTACATTTTTAAATTTAATTATTTTATCCTTTCGTTTTTTGAAGTCGGTTTTAATTTTTGTTTAATTTTTTTTCACAATTTTTAGTGATAACTTTCGAAGGTCAATGCTAGATCGGTGACCGTCAGCTTATATAGCATTTTTTCCTACTAACGTATCGTTTCACTAAAAAGTCAAGAAAGCAAAAATCCGCAATTTTGCATACGGAGACGACTTACTCATTCCAGTTTTTTTTTATTTAAAAACCAAAATATCCAACTGATTTTAAAATAATTTATATGAGACCAAATGGCAACTATTTCGCATCAAACAAAAAAGAATCACGTAAATCGGATCAGAAATGTCGGCGTAATCGGTGTACTGTACATACATTGAAAAAAAACATACAACCGAATTGAGAACCTCCTCGTTTTTTAAGTCGGTTAAAATACCGCCAATATATTCTTAAGAATAACCAAATTAGCGCCTAGATTATGTAAGCATAGATTGTCTACAAATTTAATTTGCCATAAAATTTATTTGCTAATAAAACATTTTTATAGGCACCAATTCGATAATATTTCAAAGACAAATACTTACTGTGTTGTAAGTTTTTATTAGTAAAAAAATAGAAAGAATGTTAAATCTAGTTCAAATAAAATTCTTATAGAAATATTTGGTATCATTTACCTGCTAATGCTATGTGAATTAATAAAAATATCATGGTGCGTCAAGATTTACGAGCAAACTCGGGATACACACTTTTTTAAATAGTACTAGAATTTAATAGACTTTACATACATATATATTTCCCTGTATTATATTTGTTAGAAATAAGGTGGCTCTGCCAATGATCACCTAGGTAGGCAATACGAGTAGCGGCTAAGGTGCTGCGAGCGTCTATAGGCTGCGGTAACCGCCTACCAGCAGGCAGGCCCTACGCTTGTTGGCTATTCGTGTCGTATGAAAAACAACTTGCTCATATTTTTCGCTCACTCAAAATCGAATATAATTTACTGACATAAAATAAACAGATTAAAAACGTGTAGGCATTGTCAAACTGTCAGTCACGTCTTGAGTATATAACATCCAAGCTTCTAAAAGGAGAACGAATAAAAAAGAAACATAAAAACGCTTCTGTATATTACAAAATTACGTGAGTTTACGTGTATTAAATAATAACAAGGCCATTATTTTCACACGGCTTATCACGATATACATTTCAGCGAGAAATTTAATTTCGTCCAGCTGTGGAAATTGATTAGTTGACGAAAACAATATAATTAAAGCCGTGTTAGGCGTTAGCTACGCAAAGAAACTATACCTATACCTACTAATTGGCTCAAGGAGGTTCTCGCGTTGCTAATTCTCTATAGTTTTGCTGTTACTCTACTATGCACTGCTCCAAATGCTTTTGGTATTCTAAACAGTGCGTAGTAAGGTTAATCATGACGATTTAAAGAACTTGATTTGAGTCCATCCTATCTTGCAAGCTGCGGAATACCCTCGGGGGCTTATGACAATTAAAAACCAATTGTATCTAGAATCTGTGGCTCGACAGGATTAGAGAACTGTTTGATTCTGAATCAATTGAAATGTATTTTTATTTACCGGGCGTAAGGGCGAGGCGTAGCAGATGCCAAAGACTTTTTGAGAAAAAAAGTGAAATGTCGAAAAAACTGCTACTAAACTATATTGTTATACCTAAACGACCTGTTTGTATGAGAAAGCTGAAAAAAATCTCTGTGTTTCGGATTGAAAGGAAAGGTAGCCAGTGTAATTACTGGCTATGGACGGCATTTCATCTTAGGCCTCAGGATGACAATGGACCTGCCATATCAAGAGATTTTTCCTTGTTATTGCAAGTGTCTATAGGCGGTGGTTACCGCTTACTACCAGATGGGCCGTCAGCTTGTTTGTCATCTAGTTGTTTAATTTTTTTTAACATGTCTTGTTAAAGATACACTTCATAGTGAATGCTAGAGGTGATGACTCCGCGTGAGTACCTATTACCCAACGTGCTTCTAGCGATTATTGACCACGTTTACTACTTACCATCATCAGGCGGACCGTAGGTATGCTTGGTTGCATACTAGTTGTATGTATAAAAAAACCAGGCTGTTCAGTACCCCTAGCACGAACATTTTTAAATTTGGAATAGTAAAGTAATCATATCGTTCATGCACGCTTGAAATTTCAAACAAAGTCCAGACATAAGCTAACGTAACTACTCTTTACGATGGCGATTCGAAATTTAAAAGTGTTCGTGCTAGGCGCACAGTACCCCTAGCAAGAACATTTTTAAATTTCGAATCGCAATCGTATCGTTCACGTACGCTTAAAATTTCAAACAAAAGCCAGATAAAAACTAACGTAACTACTCGATACGATGCCGATTCGAAATTTAAAAGTGTTTGTGCTAGGGATACAGTCATTATTTCAGGTACATTATTTTAGCCAAATTCGTCCATGCTGGACAATAGTACAATATGGGTTCGTCGTATAATTATTTAGGGAAACTTAGTCTTTGCAGGGTTACTCAAATTCAGAATAATGACTTGGCTTTGCAGTATTCTTGATAAAGCAGCAGACCCGAAAAATCTCGCCATGATGAAAAGCTACTATGAAATATTAAATCACGAATTCCTGAAAAGGGTTCTTACCTTATCACTAAAGTAATTTCGTTGTCTTTATTAGGCTAGGGCCATTTTTTCTTTTAATATTCCTTACACAGGTACCTAGATACAGGAGATACTAAGGAGCCAGTATATTATAATGGTGATAAACGATTTACGACCCCGTTTCCCTGTCGTAGCGTTAAGGCGGCCGACGTGACTAGCAATCGAAGTATTATAATGTTTTCTTTGTAGATAATAAACATATAAGTAAAGTCCATAGACAGGTCATATCGCCGAGCGACAGAGACGGTCCAGGACTAATGTTCGCCCAGACATTTATCGCGTTACGTGTTAGCCATTTGATTGATATTCTGAGTTATTTCTTATACAACTAGCTGACGGCCCACCTGATGGTAAATGGCTCGCTCAGTCGCCTGTATAAACACCTACAATGACAAGGAAATAATTACTTGGTATTGCAGGTGCGTTGTCATCCTGAGACCTGAGATGAAATTCCTTCCATGCTCAGTAATTACACTGGCTTATAACTTTCCCTTCAATCCGAATGCAGTGAACTGCTTGGCGACCGAAATGGGAAAGGCGGTGGTACAGTTGACCACAGAAGTAACTTTACTTTAGTACTATGTCACACTGACTATTGCACCTGTTCTTAATAGCTGTGAATTGAGAACTCCCTCCATTTTGAAGTCGGTTAGTTAAATTTAAAACGAGATGTTCAGAAGAAACTGAAATAGTCAAGGAGTTCTGAAATAGAACCTCTATAGACGACAGCAGCCGTATTTAATAGTTGATACAAATATATAAAAAGGATTGACTGACATAGATTACTTAACGATGAGATCATCGTTAAGTAATCTTTTTACCCGCCATAGTACCCCTCCATCCTAGACCACCCATTCATCCTAGACAGAAATTTTTGGTTTCACATAATACTTCATTTCATCTTAGGCCCCAGGATGACAACGCACCTGCAATCTCAAGTGATTTTTCCTTGTTATTGCAGGTGTCTATAGGCGGCGGTAACGGCTTACCATCAGGTGGGCCGTCAGCTTGTTTGTCATTTAGTTGTATAAAAACTAAAAAAAAAAACTTCTGCAAAGTTCCTCTGTTCTGCTCTGAAGCCTACCAATTTTTAAGCAACGTCTGGATGCACATATCTTTAAAATTCATTTGAATTGTACTCATTGCTTTGCGCAAATAAACTGCTTCTAATACTTCTGCTTCTAAATACTGCTTCCAAACCGGGAAGGTTCTCAATTCGGTTGGTAAGTTTTTTTACTATGTTTTTACACCGATTAGGCCGAGATTTCTGATCCGATTTACGTGATTCTTTTTTGTTCGATGCGGAATAGTTGCCATTTGGTCCCATAAAAATTTATTTAAAATCTATTGGGCAGTTTGGTTTTAAAATCAAACTATTCTATTTATGCGAAACTGCGGATTTTTGATTTCCTATGACTTTTTAGTGAAACGGTTCGATAGTAAGAAACAATTTATGCTAATTCCCATCTAGCTTTGACCTTAGAAAATTATTACTAAAATTGTGAAAAAAAAAATTAAAACCTACTGAATGTGTGAGAGTCGTAAAGTTTTCAAATTACATTAAAAATTTTGTCAAAATCACCAAGAACCAATGGTCCATGCCAAGAACAGATAAAAATGGATATATTGGCATCACACAATTCTGCCAAAAAATTCAATAAATTTTGGAAAGTTAAATGGTAGGTTAGAAACATATTTTTTTTTTTTAGAGTCGGTGCTTCATTATGGAAAGAACTTAGCAGTTTATCCTTTTTAGTATTTTGAAGTAGGTTTTTATGGTAATCGATTTTTTTTTATTTTATTTAAAGTTATCCCAAAATTTACGCGAGTGAAGCCACGGGAAAAAAGCAGGTTACATACATATAAAATACGGCCAAATCTTCGGAAATGAACTGTACTGAATTCGAAATTTGCCTGAAATTTTACTATAATGTCCACGTTTTCCATATCTGAAAATGTTTAATAGGTTGTTTATATTAGTAATTGGAATTAATTTGTTTGATTTTACTACCATAAAAAATATCAAAGCATATACAATCGATCGGTCCATTGATATTTCGTTACGTGAATAGGTTCATTAAAATTTTATAAAGGGATTTTTTTCGAAAGTGTACCCTAATGGAAACTCAAAATTCTCGGGGATGAAACAAAGGCTTAACTCAAAGGAAATATTTTAATCTTCATACAAGCCTGAAGTAGGTAATGTCACACCTTTTTACTATGAGAACTATATTAAAATAAGTGTATGTCTTGGATTGATTAAGACACAGTCATCCGATTTTAAAAACACACTCAAATTACACATTTAGTTACAGAACCTAAATTTTAATTTCAGAGAAGGTCTTATGTGTGTATTTAGCTCTTTCTCTCAATGTGTAATAAACATAAGTTAGAGCTAAGTATTCAATACCCTAATTATATTTAGATAGCTATCAAAAACCTTAAACGATTTTAGAAAGTGTATAGGGAGGTGCTTTCGAAAGCCTGCATTGTATCACGCTCATTATGGTTGAAAATTGAACCTTCCTTAATGTAAAATGTTTAGAGGTATCCTTTTTGCATTGCATGAACTTCTTTTTTTTACTAGACCAACATTTGAATATTCGACCACAACCACATCTGTACCCCTAGCACGAACATTTTTTAATCTCCAATCATAATCGTATGGTTCACGCACGCTTAAAATTTCAAACAAAGGCCAGACAAAAGCTAACGTAACTGCTCGATGCGATGGTGATTCGAAATTTAAAAGTGTTCGTGCTAGGGGTACAGATGTTAAGTTAAGATCATATCATCACATCGAAGGCCTACGATGGTACACGTTTACCGAAAAGGTGCTTATCACTCTGGCCTTAAAGATGTCCAAAGTGTAGATTTCTGTAAACCGATAGGCAGGCAGAGAGGAGAGTTACATTCCTTAGCAGTTCGTATTAGGTCAGATTTGGCTAAATATTTTGTGCGGCATAATATTCACAATGTATTATGTATATAGTATATGTATATAGCGTATATATGAAAAAAAGAAAAAACCTCAGAACATTGATTGAAAATAATAATTAAGCACAAATCTGTACGACGTTACATTGATACCCACTCTTTGTCTTTGTAAGTAGATTGAGGCTAAAATATTTAAAACAAAAATCCCAAAAACGACTTCAAAGAGGGAAAATTAGCCAGTGTAATTACAGGGCATGGAACATTTCACCTTATGATTCAGGATCACAATGCAATTGCAAAAGCAAGTGATTTTTCCTTTGCATGTGTCTATGCCTATAGACACCTGCAATAACAAGGAAAAATCACTTGCCTGGTAACCACTTACCACTGTGTGGACCGTCAGCTTATTTTTCGTCGAGTAGGTGAAAAAGACATGTCCCTAATATGTGCATCACGCTCAATCCCATGAGCTTGACCATGCAAAACACACGAGGCACCTAGTCCCATTTCCCTTCTACTCTTGGTATAAATCGTCTAACAACGATGTCACGAAAACGGCAACTATCACAACCACAAAGGCGTTGCCAAATTATTATTACAATGCCACCAAGCTCCGTTTATGGCTACAGTACTGCAACATATACATACGGACTAGTTCTAAAACAGCCCAACAACCCTCTCATGGAAGCCACATGTGGATGCTGTGGTAGGTAAGCTAAGCCAGTTCGCATATGCACTTCGGGAACTCAGAAAAAGTACAAATGAGGAATGCGCCCTCATCGCTTACCATAGCCATGCTGCTGCCTGTATAAGATATGGCATTTTAGTGTGGGGCAATGCAGCTGACATAGAGGATGTACTTATTCTACAAAAACGTTGCTTAAGAATCACAGCACAAAGGGACTCATGTAGACCATTATTTGTTAAATACAAAATCTTTACAATCACATACACGTATGTATTTGAGCTGTGCCGATTTGTGGGGAAACATGCACATTACTTCCAGCGGCAATGTGATGCTTGAAGCATCACATCGCGATATGCCTCGCGCCGCGTAAATGACCTGGTCACACCTCCCTCGCGGCTTGCGTTGTTCGGGACTGGTCCATACTGTATGCCTATTAAAGTCTACAATCACTTACCAGTTGCACTAAAAACTCTTCAGGGACGTAGATTTGAGAGTTCATTGAGGAAATTACTCGTCAGCAAGGCTTACTAAGGAATTATTTATTTAAATTAAGTTACTAAAGGAATATTTTGACGAAAAATTAACATTGTAGTGTATGTACCTGCCTATTGTTACCTACTGACATTGAATAATTGTGTGAATTGATGTTGATATTGTTAATTTTGTTGTTTGTATACCTAATTTTTATATTTTAATTTGTATTCGATAATTTAATAGTGACATTTAATTTTATAGTGACAATTAATTTTAATTTAATTTCAAATGAAAAATGTGTTGCAGTGCCTGACTAGGCTCCATAATGATACCTAAGTGTTATTTAAGATCTAAATGTAAACATTATGTGATGCAATAAATGAATATGAATATGAACATACGATTATAATCTTTACATTCGGGCTAGATCAATAAGAATACGTGGTTGATATGATATTATGCAATAAATATTTACACAGAATAGAAATATTGGCCAATATGCAAAGATTTAAAGAATTTTAAAAATAAAAAATTGCCGTCGGTGTTATGACAGAGTTTGATGAACATTAAGATAACGGTCCGTTTAAAGTTTGCGTAGGTATCTTCGATAAGTACCCACGGACCGGCAGACTGACGGCACATATAGCATGTACAGTCCGCAATGCTTTAAACCAAGTGTTATAGTCGTTGTTATAGTCGTGCGTGCTAAGGCTCGACCGAGATCTCGGTCTCGGTCTCGGCATTCTCGGCTATAAATCCAGCCGAGAACTCGGTCTCGGTTCTCGGCTAAAAATGGCCGAACTTCTCGGCACAATTGTATGGTATGGGACTCAAATTAACCACGCGCATTTACGTTCGTCGCTAGGGTCAGTGCGGGAGTAAGCTGTTGATTGTGATTGACCAAAGTCCCGGCTGCGCCGATTCGGCATAATATTCAAATCAAATGAAATCATTTATTTGCGTGAATAAAGTTCATACAAGTTGTTATACATAATTAAAGTCACGTGTAT
Organism: Nymphula nitidulata; assembly: GCA_947347705.1. NCBI lineage: Eukaryota > Metazoa > Arthropoda > Insecta > Lepidoptera > Crambidae > Nymphula > Nymphula nitidulata. Next base: position 8,859,656 of record OX374637.1, on the reverse strand, counting down.
TCAAAACGCAAATTTTTAAGCCTAACTAAATTTAAATACAAGTGAAAAAAAAAGAATCAAAATCATTACATCATATTTATTACTTAATCCAAAACCAAATGAAACCTTTGTATTATATATGTACTTATTCTTTAACACTATAAAAACATCTTTCATTCAGCCGCTTTGTTATTGTAAACATTATGCATAAATCTAGCATATCGCTACCAATATTATGCAAAAGTTCATTTTTTTTTCGATTTATCGAATATAGAATAGATTACAATTTACAGAATAGATTATTCTCGGTCTCGGCCGAGATTAGAGGTACATCGTATTCTCGTGTACATTCCAGGTATTTGAGCAATTTGTATTTAGTTTTAATCTTTTACCCTGAATTTCTTGCTCACTTAACGCATAATAAGCATCTCCTACTCCATAAGTAGTTAAAGCAGACAATGGCCCAAAATCGGGAGTAAGCTTTGTCTCTGTCTACCCAGTAAACCAGTACCGAATGGCTAAATAATGAAGGTAAGCAGCAAGTAGAGCTGACAGATAAAACTGACCACGTCTAAGAAGACATCGGCAACTTTCTGCTGCAGGTCCCATTGCTCAAGGCGTCGCCGCAGCTGCTCCAGGAAGGTCGCAATAATTATACATATTATACATATACCCATTTTGTACATTTGATCATCCTTGTCCCCTTTGCAATAAGAGTCACAAGATGAAAGTGGGTACATAGTATTCTCGTGTTGTACTAGGGGTTTTGTTTCCAGATACAATAGGGATTGAAGATCCTATATTGGAAAAATAAGTTTAAATCATATATGTATTACAGTCGACAGCACGTCAAGCATAACAGTTTGACCTTGACGTCGCCCTAACTGCACTCGTAACTGAGGTGGCTTTCTTGTTACACTTGATGTGCTGTCGTGTGTACATAAACTGAAATTTAATTAATTCTTGCCTCTTTGTATTTTAAAGTTGGCTTTTATTTTTGTTTATAACTTGCAGATATTAATTTAAAATACTGTAAATATTAATTCGAAGCGTTTACTTTAAAACTGGACTTCGTAACTGGAATTAATTCCAACAGGGCAGTAAAGCTAAAGCCTTGCAAAACCGTAAAACGTGGACGGCTTTACTCCACGTCCCAATAAGCTTAGAACAAGTTTGAACAAGGTCTCATTTGTGAGGTGACTCGGTTACATGTATGTGTGCTTTATTTTAGCCGCGCATTTTCGTTTTGTTTGAAAATGTTAAAAATCTAAATAAATGACGAATACTTGGAAGTCACGAACACAAGATGCCGCAAGCTAGAAGTACACATAATTAGTACACAGAATAACATTTCAACTGTTCCTAAGTCGGCAAGAAATACCTTGCCGACTTAGGAACAGTTGAAGTCTTTCCACTCATATTAATTAACCATACTTTTTTTTTGTAAATTCTCCGTGTATGGACGGCAAAGGAATCAAGCCCATACAGCCATGTTTTAAGTATTTTCTTTCAATCTGCAAATAGATGCATTGAAATGCTGGTGTAACAAATTTCAATGCATCTTGGGAGAGTTTTGCGCGAAATATATGATGAAAATGTCTCCAAAGATGAGAACAGAACTCCTCAATGAATAACACTGAAAACAATACTTATGTGTATTTCAACCAGAGACTGAGAGATACACAAGTCGATAATGCTAACGGTCACCCATTTAGCTTGGATAATTAATGACTAAAAACTGCGAATTAAAAAATAAATAAACAAAACTAAAAACCGACTTCAAACCACTTAAAAGGCAAAAATTACTAATTTGTACTAGATAACTATACCTCTAAAGTTATTTTTAGAGTTGGTGCTAGGCGGTTTCCAGAAACAATAGAAAGTGAGCACCTACTCCAAAAAACATAATATATTTTTAAATTTAGTGTTATTTTTTAAAATTTCTTGTTATTTGTAATTGTAGAGTGCAAAAAAGAGTATATCGAAGTCGTATGTAGTGCAGTATATTTTTTATACTGTACGGTATAAATCTGTAAACGCCTAGGTAAGTACTCCTAGTACTTACCTAGTAAGTTAGTTAGGTTAGTTGCCCCCTCAATACTATGTTTGTATTTATATTATTCTTGCTAACGGATATATTCTTCTTTTTTTTTAATGGCACTATGTTATCTTGGATTGTATAACGGTTCTGTCAAGACTGGTATATCGATAGTAGTTTTCTGTTCGTCCTTATTATCCGTAATATTTCCTAGTGTACACTTTGCATTCATAGTTTAATGGCAGCCATTATTGTTGGAAGCTAACCTAATGCGTTTCATGAAGCATGAAGGACTATGATAAAGGAGGTTGTTGGTGCATGTAGCTACTACATAGATATGCATACTTCCATTGACGTTTGTTACCATAATCATTATGATATTGTATGTGTCAATTTTAAAGTCAGTCGAAATATATCAGTTGCTCCGAACACACGGTCTTTCTGTTTGTCTCTGTACCTTACAAACCATTATCAACCTTAAAGTTTACCTATTTTTTCGGATCAGCTTAAGTCAGAAAGGTTGGGTAACGTTAATTAGTCTAAGAAGGATTTTTCATAACGATCATGGATATGGTTGGATTTACTTTTATAGTTTGAAGAGTAGTCCCCTAATGTGAATGATGTCGATCTGCCTGCTCTCAGCGGTTGCAACTTCAAGTTATAGAGCTTACAAGAGGCTTAATTGTTACGAAAAAAAAACGATCAGGGAAATGGTCAGTTTTAGTACATATTCAAAGTATAGCATCTCCGCAGATGAAACAAGTTGGTCTGGCGGCTCTCAGTGGTTGCATTTCAGAGTTATGATGCGCGCAAGTCACAGCATTGTTGCGAAAAAAAAACGATAACAGAAATGGTCAGTTTTAGTACCTTTTAGAAGTATGGTGTCTCCACAGGTGAAACGAATTGGTCTGCCTACTCTCAGTGGTTGTATTTCAGAGATATCACTGTGTACGCAATACTCTTATATATGGAAAAAGCTTAAAAAAATAGCCAAAAACGGGACAATCGACAAATTTTTAAAATTCCCATTGACCGCTGCTGTCGTGTGTCGACTTGACACACACAACACAACACTCCTCCTCCTCCCGCGACCGCCCCCGCGTCAGTGAGCGAGGAATAATCGCTTGCGCTCGTTTTTGTTTTTTTTAAATACAATTCAACCCTTACTAGCATTTTTACAATAATGTCGAAAATAAATACTAAGTGCCTGTTTTGTGAAAGTAAGACGGACAAAAAAAGGTTGCCTTTTAATAAAAAAAGTTTGGAAAAATGTGTTGGTATAACAGTTCGTATTAACGGTAATTTAATAACCAAGATCAATAACAGGGGTGAGTTATTCCATGACTTCATCTTATCGAACTGTCTTCAGATACTTAACAAAGGCTGCCTTCCCACCTTTGTTACGAGATCTAGACAGGAAGTTCTTGACGTAACTCTTGCTACTAACCAATCTAGCCAGGACGATCAACGACTGGAACATTAGCAATGAAATATCTATGTACGACCAACGACAGATTAGATTCGTAATTAACACAAACAAAACATACGAAAATATAACCTTTAGGGACCCTTAAACCACAATTTGGAACCTATATAGGAATATGTAAGGAGAACAACTACGTAATGTCCCGAAGAATATAAGATCTCCGGAAACTCTAGAATATGCAGTCCACATTATTTCTCAGGCCATCACGGCATCCTATGAGATGAGTTGCCCACTCAAGACCAAGAGGGACAATAAAGTAACATAGTGGCACCCCAAACTAGACAATCTCAGGAAGAAAACACGTAAACTATTCAATAAGACAAACTCCCGAGGACTGGGAGCGATATCACAAAGCCTTAACTGAATACAATAAAGAAATACGGAAGGCGAAAAGACTTTCGTGGCGGAAGTTCTGCGAGGAGATCAAGAATACTCCTCAAGGGGCCAGAATTCACAAAATCTTAGCGAAATCGCCAGCCAACCAACTGAGACTTTTAAAGAAACCAGATGGAAATTTTACTGATACAGTGGAGGAGACCCTGGAGCTCTTAGCGACAACACACTTCCCTGGATCAGAAACATTATCGAATAGCGAATATAAACCTGAGTATCAGCACTGCCTAACCAGGCCTAAAAACGAAGACTGCAGAAGAGCAGCAAAAATGATCAGACCAAATAAAGTGAAATGGGCTATCGAAACTTTCAAACTATTTAAGTCTGCTGGGGAAGATGACATTTTCCCAGCACTGGTGCAAGAAGGGAAAGACATTCTCACACCGCTCCTGGTAAAAATATTTCGTCTGAGCAACACATGGGGATACATACCAGAAAACTGGACATTGGTCAAGGTATGCTTTATACCTAAAGCAGACAAGAAGGATTATTCACAACCAAAATCCTTTAGACCAATAAGCCTAACCCCTTTCCTGCTAAAATGTATGGATAAAATCATAGACGAATGCATAAGGGAAGGACCTTTGAAGGAAGTCCCTTTACACTCCAAGCAACATGCTCATAAAAAGGGAAATCCACGGAAACTGCTCTTATTGAGCTTACGGACAGGATCGAAAGAGCTCTGGAAGACAAGCAGATAGCTCTGTGTGCTTTCCTCGATATTGAAGGAGCTTTTGACAATGTCACTATTGGATCCCTTACCAAAGGTATGGGAGCCAAAGGGATCGATGACACAACGACCCGGTGGATAAAGTTAATGCTGCTTAATAGAACCGTTAAGATAAATCTAAACGGAATAACAAGAAATTTTAAGACAACAAGGGGATGTCCGCAGAGGGGCGTACTGTCTCCACTGCTATGGTCACTTGTTGTGGATGAGCTCCTTACAAAAACAAATCAAATGGGTTTTGATGTGCAGGGCTATGCCGACGACGTAGTGGCCTACGTTATAGGTCCTTGCCAAAGCACTGTATTATCAATACTACAAAGAGCTCTGAACACCATTGTCAAATGGTGCGCAGATAACCAACTGGGGGTTAACCCCTCCAAAACAACTATAGTGCCCTTTACTAGGAAGCGCAAGCTAAACAGGCTTGCTACACTAACTATTAAAGGAACATCCATACCTTATTTCCAAGAAGTCAAACACTTGGGCATATCAATTGACAAGACACTGACCTGGAAAACACACTTAAACAACGTAATCCAAAAGGCAACAACTGCCTTAGGAATATGTCACCGCCTTGCAGGGACGAGATGGGGCTTAAACCCCAAACTCGCCCTATGGCTTTATACCACCATCGTAAGGCCGATGCTAACGTATGCCTGCGTAGTCTGGGAGAAAAGTCATGCAAATAACAACCATCAATAAGCTTACCAGCTTGCAACGCACCACGTGCTTGATGGCAACTGGTGCTATGCGCACAACCCCGGCGGCAGCTATTAATGCTCTTCTCAACCTACCATCTCCTGTGTTTCCTTAGCGATAAACTTAACAAGATTGTTAGAACCCCATTCAGATATAAGGTTCAACACTCTGTTGAGCTCAATGGTAAGATTCTTTCTCTCACGTTTTCAGCGCGCCCAGCCCCTGGGCGACCGTAATATCCCCCATGCATAGCTATTTCTTCTTCATATCAATGTCATGTTTCCTAACGGAAGCATGACATTGATATGAAGAAGAAATAGTGTGGGAGATAGAACAAAGCCTTGTGGTACACCAGCATTCACTGACATGAACCGCGAAGAGCATCCATCTGCGAGGACACGGATTCTTCACTCATGCAGGAAGTCGGTATTTATAGAAAGGGCAAACAAAAACCTTACAATATCCTTAGTAAAAACAAGAGGCTCTAATAGATACTAAATTTCTTTGTGCGTGATGTTAAGGTGAAGACTGTGAATTGATGACTCCGAAGAACAGCACGCGTGCTCATGAGATACTTAGGAGCACGCGTGCTGTTCTTCGGAGGGGGAAGGTGGAATAATAAGCCGGCGATCCAGTTGCAGAGCTGAGCAGGCAGGCCGTATGCTGGGAACTTGGAGAGAAGAGCCCTGTGTCAGACCCGATCAAATGCTTTGGCAATGTCAAGGCTAACAGCCACTGACTCACCACGTTTGTCAATAGCTTTACCACAGACATGCATTAATTTCGACCGAAACCCGCACTGTCGATTATTAATAAATGATTGATTAATAAATGGAAGATTCCAGCACACACCCAGTAGAGAAAGAAAGACGGTATAGACGCATTAAGACGGTATAGACGCATTAAGACGGCAGACAACTCCGCTGCGCATTTTTTCAGTACTATTAGGGGGAAGATTCTGAAGATGACGAAATCTAAATTAAAAAGAATGCATGAAGAATCTGTGAATTTACCTAAAAATTATTAGATTATATATCAAGCTAAATATTTATAAAAAACTGGATTAAATACTTTATATTGTGGTTTAGTATAAATTTTAATGTGACTAATAAAAAAGCTCAAAAAAATATTAAAAGAATATTTGAAGTAAGTAAATATTTAACTCTTTAGGCGTTTGCAATATTCTACAAAGTGATTAATTTGTGACTTTACTCAAAGGTGATTAGATTATGAAAGTTAGATTAATAAAAATTGGACTTGTTCGATTTATTTTTTTATTTTATTGATTACTGTTATTTTTTTTCTTCTCTGAAATACAACTACTGAGAGCAGGCAGACCAACTCGTTTCACCCGTGGAGTCACCATACTTCTAAAAGGTACTAAAACTGACCATTTCTGTTATCGTTTTTTTTTCGCAACAATGCAGTGACTTGCGCGCATTATAATTCTGAAATGCAACCACTGAGAGCTGCCAGACCAACTTGTTTCATCTGTGGAGACACCATACCTTGAATATGTACTAAAACTGACCATTTCTCTGATCGTTTTTTTTTTGCAACAATGACCCCTCTTGTAAGCTCTATAACTCGAAGTTGCAACCACTGAGAACAGGCAGACCAATATCATTCACCTTGTGGGACTACTCTACAAACTATAAATGCAAATTAAACCGTATCCATTATCGTTATCAAAAATCCTGTCACCTCTCAGTCTAAATGCGCTGATCAATCAAATATACATAATAATGTAGTTTAATATCTACGCCTGCTTTATGGACGATAAACAGTGGAACAATTCGCTGTATTTTCTGTTCCATACAAACAGGCCATGTAAATATTACAATTTGTAATAATATGTACACGGCTAGTAAACATACAAAATGAATTAATGTTTTTTTTTTGATAATGCAGGAATAATAAGTATGTAAACTATCGATGTAAAGTCAGTCTTTATATATTTTATTTTAACATCTGCACAAACCCCCAGTCTACCAGCCGCCCGCTCTAAACCAAAATATCAGCTGAAATTTGTGAATAAATGTCGCCTATAATTGATTTTTTTTGGGTTTTTTATTACAATTTATGATATTTAAAGTTTTGAATAGAGTAATATATTGGAAAAATATTAAAACATTGAGCGTATTTTTATTTTGTTTTAGTAAAAATTAAATAATAAGAAGAGATATACTGCTAAAACAGGGTTTTAAACAGGGAGCCGACATAAGCTGTTTCATCACTAGTTTCATCTTTTGTCTCTTAAGTTGAAAGTTGAAACCAAGTTTCTTGTTAAAGAGGATACTCGTACAACAATAGGTGCCTGGAGTGTTCTTACAGCACTGCAGCCGTTTGTCGGACAAAAGCCGAACTGCTCTTTGCCTGCTAGCTTACGAAATTGTATACCTAAAATACAACACGTATATGAATTTACTAAATAATTTCTTTTTTTATATAAACTACTAGATGACAAACAAACTGACGGCTCACCTCATGGTAAGCGGCTATAGACACCTGCAATAACAAGGGAAAATCACTTGATATTGCAAGTGCCTTGTCATCCTGACGCCTAAGATGAAACGCCGTCCATGCCCAGTAATTACACAACAAATGTCACAGCCTAGGCAAAATATAGGCACAGAATGGCCACATATCGAGTGTAACAGGTCAGTAGGCAAATGTCATTTGTTAATTACAGTTGATTAAGCTACACTTATTTGGATTAATCGAAAAAAATAAAATCTTTCGAAATGTAACTTCGATGGGTTTAAGTATTTTTTTTTAAAGAGAATATCATATGTTAGGTTTAAATATAAAACCTATGCTTTATTAATATAAAGCATAGGTTTTATATTTAAACCTATGGTTTATCAGTTTCATGTGATGGAGTATGGTGGTGTTAAATAAAACAAATTAAATCCAGATTCCAAAAAATGAATTACACACAATTGGTCAATACAATTAATTTAAGCCTTCGAAGCATCTCGGCTTGCAGAAGATAATAAAAATATTCATGCACTCTCGCCTATAAGCTAGCCCAAAATAAGCATCTTTATAAGCCTGTGTTATGGATACTAGATAAAGGAGAAATAACGATAGTAATTTTGTCTGTATTAGAAATAACTACACAAACACTAACTTACTTACTTACTTACTAAATAAACATATAAATATCCATGACTAATGAACAAATGCTCGTACTCTTCAAACAAATATTTGCTCTTACTTGGATTCGAATCCGAAACCCCTGACCAAGTGGCCTGTTCAGATCACTCGGCCAGCCATTCGGATCGCAGTGAAATACTATTAGCAATGCTTATGTCAATCCGTTCACTGTCACGCAATCCCAAACTGCCTACTTACAAAGTGCGCAGATGAGCAAATCTGTAATAAACATTAAAATCTAAGAAATGCTCTTATCTGAGAAACAGAACAAGACAATTGTTGCGTGAACATTGAAGAAAGAAATCCAAAGAAGACGCACCACCTACTTAACCGTACACAAAAGCAGCTTCTATTGAACAAATGCCCTTACACAGGAAATGGGACACAAATATCTCTGTAATTTTTTTATTCACTGAAGAAAGTCACAAAAATATGTAGAAGAAATACGACAGAGACATTTTTATTCTGATCACTTATCCGCTTTGAGATAAATAACTCTTATTATACTTGTGTTTATCAGGAAAAACATCTTTTGGATTGAAACTAATGCGTTTATCGTTCGATTTATAACGCTATTAACTCTTAAATACTACGGGGGTTCAATATAATATTTAAATCGTTCTTTGTGGAGCAAATCCAATAACTTCGCGAGGTTCCCGCAATCGCTCGGCTGAGCTACGAGTAACTTTAAGTGGATTATCGAGGCGTTGGAAATCGCTATGGGCCGCTTGCCGACGGGATTATGATTAATAGAATTTGAACATTAAATTAATTATGCAAACATTGTTTATACCGTAGGCCAAGCTCGAGCTTTGAAATTTTGTTTTCTTTTTGTGAAACTAATTCATTAGAGGCAGGCGATAGAAGGTCGCAAAGTTATGTATATGTCGCAGCCATCTGGTTAAATTCGCCGCTTAGTTGGATGGCTAGCCCGTTGATTGAATGCCGGCATCCAATCAAACGGCTGAAGTACAAATAGCCAAGTCATTAAGTGCAACGTTTAACCAGATGTCTGAGCGTTATGTTCGCCGTCTGGTTTAAATTGACCATTCAATTGCACGCCTATGCAGGTCATTTAAATTTAAGAGCTTTTGTGTGACTGTTTAAGTGATTGGTAGGTTCAAGGTCATTTTTATAATCACTTAGAATCAATGTCGGTTATCAATGTCGGTTATAAGTGGTTATAAGTGGTCAACCTTGAAACTACCAATTGAACCTAAAACTTTTACTGGGTGGTTGACCCGTATGTAGGGTCGTCTGGGTAAGTACCACCGCCTTTCTTATTTCAGCCGTGAAACAGTTCGCTGTGTTATTCGGATTGAAGGGAAAGGTAGCCAGTGTAATTACTGGGCATGGACGGCATGTCATCTTAGGTCTCAGGATGACAACGCGCCTGCAATATCAAGTGATTTTTCCTTGTTATTGCAGGTGACTATAGGCGGCGGTAACCGCTTACCATTAGGTGGGCCGTCAGCTTGTTTGTCATCTAGTTGTATAAAAAAAAAAAAAACTTTTTAGTACAAGACGATTCATTCAATACGCCAAGTCGTAAAACGTTAAGTGAGTCTAGTTCAATTAACTATCGGGATTGGATGCCGGCGTTTAATCAACGGACTAGCCGTCCAGTTAAGCGGCTGATTTAACTAGACGGCTGCAACATATACCTATAGCTGCTCGAAAAAGAAAAAGATTAAGGAGACCAATGTTATTTGGTAGCTTTTAGTAATCACAGAACCCACATTTCTTTACACGTTATGTCTCAACAATAAATTTGTTTGGTAACAAAAAAAATATGAGGTAATATAAATAGGACTATTACGAGTGCTTACCTTTCAGCATTTTCAAGTCATAAAGATTGAGCTGAATGCCGCTATCAGAACCATTAAGTATTTGCAAATACTTTCCGATACGGATGTTTCGGGTTTAACTACTACTATTTCTGTCACTACGTCGTCGTAAAAAAACATAATCTGATAAGAAACAGACAGAATATGTATGTTGACGTTACTGTCAACTAGTTAGACACTGTTACTGTTTACTGTTACATATTAATTCATTTTCCACACTTTTATTACACAATTGTTATTCTCATTTTTACCACAAAGGATTCCCAATTGCCCATTTCTGGGGAATTCGCCGTCCACGCCATCTTTCGACCAAATGACAAAGGTTTTGAATATTCTACAGAAAGAGGAAAACTATTACTATCTGAAATTATACAAATGTATAGTGTATTATATCCATGATGTACGGAAAGGAGGGTAAAAATAAAATTTGCAACTACTAGGGAATTGTCTAATGGCATAAAGCTAAAATTTTTTTTGCCGTTATTTCATTTATCATCAATGTACACACGACAGCACATCAAGTGTTACAGTTGCACTAAGAAAGCCGCCTCTATTACGAACGGCGTAAGGGCGGTCTCAAGTTCAAACAGTTAGTCTTGATGTGCTGTCGACTGCAATTCTAAGATAATTTACTGCAATTTGCTATTATATAATGCTAAGTATTTTTTTTAATTCTTAAGGTGGTTTTCCACCAGAGGGGCGAGACGAGGCGAGGCGAGGAAAGAATTGAAATTGCACTGAACCCTTTCCACTAAAAATTGCCCGCGCGAGCTTGCGTGAGGTGATTTTCCACCAGAGTGGCGAGAAGAGAATTGAAATCGCACAAAAATAAACCTATCGCAATAAACCTAACGTTTGTTGGGTCGGCTAGTATGAATATATAGTATAAATATATATGATATATATATATACATATATTTATACTATATAAATACATACATATATATATAATATTAGCGCAAGGCGAGGATTGAAAATTTTCCATACTTTCAATTATCGTCTCGCGTCGTATCGTCTCGCCCCTCTGGTGGAAAATTGCCTAGGGTTCGAAATCGTATCGAATTTCACATTAGCATTTATACCTTATATTGGAAGCAATACGGTTCATTTTTACACAAACAAATATTTCAATTCACGCCTCGCATATTCTCGTCAATCCTTACTATTTCCACCAAAGATGCGCGAGACACGGATTGAAAATTTCCCATACAAATTTCAATTATCGTCTCGCGTCGTCTCGTGTCGCCCCTCTGGTGGAAAATCGCCTAGGGTTCGAAATCATATCAAATTTCACATTAAAAGTTATACTCTATATTGGAAGCAATACGGTTCATTTTTAGTCAAACAAATATTTCAATTCACGCCTCGCATTATTCTCGTCAATCCACACTGTTTCAACCAAAGATGCGCTAGGTGAGAATTGAAAATTTTCCATACAAATTTTAAATCAAGTCTCGCTTCGTCTCGTCTCACCTCGTCTCGTCTCGCCCCTCTGGTAGAAAACCACCTTTAACCACCGCTATTAATCACGTGGGTATTTTATAGTCTTGCGAACTTTTTAAACTTTACTTTTACGTTAATCCGCTTTCGTTCCTGACTGTACCTTAATGAGTTTTTTCTTTTAATTGATGAGCTATTGAAAATAAGCAAAAAAGACACAGTGACTTAATAAAGTAAGTAGGTATCTCATCGTTATTAAAGCGACTTCAAAACATACGAAGTAAAATAAATAAAAAACCCTAATATCTGTATCTACCAATTCAATACCCCTAATCAATTCCCCCCCCCCCCCCCCCCCTCAGAATAAACTCGTATCGTATTCCTTTCATATTTAAAATTAATGTGTTGTTAGCCGTGAAATAGTACGCTGTGTTTCGGATTGAAGGGAAAGGTTGCTTGTATTATTACTGGGCATGGACGGCATTTCATCTTAGGCCTCAGGATGACAATAAACCTGCAATTTTAAGTGATTTTTCCTTGTTATTGCAGGTGTCAAAAGGCGGCGGTAACCGCTTACCATCAGGTGGGCCGTCAGCTTGTTTGTCATTTAGTTGTATAAAAATAACTGTCTCAATTGAAGAACTGTCGACATTCATTTAACAGAATATGGAAACTTAAATTTGACAAGTGAATAACGAACTGCTCGAACTAAAGCGACAACAGCCATTGACAAAACCAGTTCTCTCGCTCAATGTTGCCCCTTTTTTTATTTTCAAATACTCTTTTAACGTATAAAATTTTCTAGGCATTCTACACCAATGAAAAAGTCGTTGCAGTCGGTATCGCATTTTTTTTCTTTTTATTTTAAATGTTTGTTGGAGAACTATTGGTTCAAATTGGTTTAAAATCAAACTGCGAATAGAATTCTTTTGGAAAAACTAACGTCGAAAATGTTCGTAGGTAGTCTTTTTATTCTATTTTTCATAGAAAAGAATTATTATCAGTATTATACAGAATAAATTTTAATAGCAATGTTAAAACTAAATACTTATGTTTAACAGTTTTTTTTTCAGAGACATAAAACGGAGGACATTTACATTTAAAAAATTAAATAGAAGCTCGAGATAAAATACGAGAGATAATAATAAATTGTTGCAAAATAAGTCCTGTGAATAAATATTACATTAATATAAGTAAACAATTATTATTTAAATTAGAAGAAATTTTAAGTAAATCTTTGTACACATTACTTACATCTTATAATTTTTATATTTCTTTAACATTCCTTATATGCCACCTTATTTGCAATCCGTATAAAAAACAAAAATATATTATTCCTTACACAATTTCCTGCCTAATCCTATTACTATTACAATTACGAAGTGTGGATCATGATTGTTACACAATCACGCTAGAACGGCTGAAAATATCCAGATGAAATTTGGCACAAAGATAAATTAAAGTCTGGACTAGTACTTTTATCCCGAGAATGCGTTCCCATTGGAAAGCGTAGACGAAGTCGCCAGCGAGCTAGTATTATAAATGCGAAACTGATTATCTGTCTGTAACGTTTTCACTCCTTGGCCGCTTTAGATGAAATTTGGCATACGTATAGATTATATCCTAAGAAAGGACTTATACTTGAGCCAAATTTGACAAAGTTGTATAGGTTTAAAACCAATTGTCATTTTGTATAGGTTTCACTCATACAAATATGACAGTGATTTGATTACTTACATTAATTTACCATCGTAGTAGTTGGCTCAAGCAAGTAGTTTGCTAATTTTTAACCGACTTCAAAAAAAGGAGGAGGTTATCAATTCGTCTGTATGTTTTTTTTTGAAGCAATAGGGTAGTTGACAACTTTTTCTTTATTTTATAAATAAGAAGTTTATAACTCATAAACTAAAAATTGTGTACAGTTTTGTGATAAATTTTGAAGGTCAAAGCTAGATGGGTGACCGTGAGCTTATATTGATTTCTACTATCGTATCATTTCACTAAAAATTCAAAGAAAAGCAAAAATCCGCAATTTCGCATATGTAGACGACCTAATTTTTCCAGTTTTTTTGATTTATAAACCAAACTACCCAATGGATTTCCAAAAATTTTTTATGGGACCAAATGGAAACTATTCCGCATCGAACAAAAAAAGAATAATCAATATCGGTTCACCCAGTCAAAAGTTCTGAGGTAACAAACATAAAAAAATAAAAATAAAAAAAAACATACAGACGAATTGATAACCTCCTCCTTTTTTGAAGTCGGTTAAAAAAATAAAGAAAAATAGTATGACAAATATCAATAGTTTCACAGATATAGTGGTATGTTTGATGTGTTGCGGTGTATCGTCCGAAAACGCTCCATAGAAAATCTACGGAACAGGTGACGTCACATGTTCCCATTTTACTAATAAATATCAAAAGGGATGTCTGCAATCTAATATCATTAACATTTTTGATAAATTTTGAAAAAGAAAACGCGACCATTTTTTAAATTTTCAATAATTTTCAAAAATTTTAATTTGTGACATATTTGTCACTAGACAACATCCCAATTAATGATACCCACATAGGCGGAGCCACGGAGAGTCCTTAATTACAAAAAATTGTATCTTTAAGGATATATATCCACGTAATTGTGGGTAGGTACATAGGTATAATCAACATTTTAACCGAATTCCATCTCAAAGCTTGAGTCACGTTTCTCTTTTACTTTATTGTGTCTTGTAAATGCACAAAACGAAATCACTTTGCATTTGAAGGGCCGGGGACACGTAATCTGGGGAATAAAAAGGTCTTACAAGCTCCTTGGGTCGGTTTTCTTTCATAAAAATTTGGTTTTTTATGTGTAAAAGGATTAAGTTCACGATTCAAAAGAAGAATGACCAAAAGAAAAACGACCTGTGGTCTAATGTAGCTGGTTCAAATGTCTTTATGTTCTGCTAGCTTCTGCCCGCGACTTCGTCTGAGTCATCTCATGGGAACAAATTTTCGGAACATATAGTGGCATAATGTACTATTCCATGCTACAATCTATCTCTGTGCAAAATTTCATTCAGATCCGTTCAGCTGTCATTGAGTAACAAACATCCATCTAGCTAGACTTTCAAATACAGGGTGGTGACGACAAATACGATACTTAGTAAGTTTAGACATGGGCTATATTAGTACCCCTAGCACAAACATTTTTAAATTTCGAATCGTAATCGCATCGTTCAGGCACGTTAAATAATAAACTAAAATTATCTATACTCTCGTAAAAAAACATGTAAACTAGAAAAAAAATATGTCTTAAAGCGGGGATCAACCCACGACCTTTAACAATCCGTGGGACTGCTCTAAGCATCTGAGCTACCAAGGACATGTCGAAATATTCTATTTCAACAGCCGAAACGAGTATTTTTACAAACAACTACGATTCGTCATCCGGATTGTGAAAGGTCGCGGGTTCGATCCTAATCAAGTAAGTTCGATCGATCGGGGATATAATGCAAGCATTATAAGTGTAGCCTCGCGATAACATTACTTCATCATCACCATCATCATCTCAGCTCACTGCTGGGCATAGCTGCTACCAAAATGATCGGTCCTGCGCTGCCCGCATCCATCGGCTTCCCGCGACCCTCACCAGATCGTCGGTCCACCTTGTGGGGGGTTTATACCAACACTGCGTCTCCCGGTAATTAGAATTACTTTATTTGCCGTCCTTAGAAAGTCGTTTGGGGTTGAACTGAACTTATTCATAATAATAATATTCATACACTTACACCTATGATCTAGCCCAAAGTAATCATCATTAAGAGCTTGTGTAATGGTCACTAGATAACGGAGAAATAATTATAATAATATGTACTTATACTATAAATATACTAAATAACTAGGTGGTAGGCCCGTATGTAGGGTCATCTGGGTAGGTACCACCGCCTTTTTTATTTCAGCCGTGAAACAGTTCGCTGTGTTTCGGATTGAAGGGAAAGGTAGCCAGTGTAATTACTGGGCATGGACGGCATTTCATCTTAGGCCCCAGGATGACAACGCACCTGCAATATCAAGTGATTCCTTCCTTGTTATTGCAGGTGTCTATAGGCGGCGGTAACCGCTTACCATCAGATGGGCCGTCAGCTTGTTTGTCATCTAGTAGTATATATAAAAAAAAAACATAGAAACATCCATGACTCATGAACAAATGCTCGTACTCATCATACAAACATTTGCTCCCACCGTAGCCTGTATAGCAAGGGCCTCAGACCACTCTGCCAGTCGGTCGTCAAAGTAAGACAAGTAAGTTTAGATACGTCAAAAGAAAGTCGAGTTATTTAAAATGGCGGTCAGGTCCCAATTCTTTTGCCTTAGTTGCCAAAGTCGAATCAAGGCTTGAAAACTTTTGAATATCCAATTAAACACTAGAAGAAGTCTGTGAAGTTTCTGACTATTTAAATAAAGGATTTCATAAACTGCTAATGACGTTTGTTGGAGTAACATCGAAGACAGTTGTTAATATTCAGTCTGCGGTCCTCCATTTGACTTCTTAAATTTTTTTTAACAAAAAGAAAACCGACTTCAAAACACTAAAAAGGAAAAAATAATTAAATTTCAGTACCTAGGTACCTACTTACCTCCTGACATGTATTTTTTGGAGTTGGTGCTTCACTTTCATATTGTCTCTGGAAACAGCTTAGCGCCAACTCCAAAAAATACATTTTAGGAGGAAAGTAGGTACCTAGGTACTGAAATTTAATTATTTTTTCCTTTTTAGTGTTTTGAAGTCGGTTTTATTTTTGTTGAAAAAATTGATTGTCACATTTTTAAGTGATTTCCTAAAGTCAAAGCAAGATGGCTGACCGCCAGCACTATCAACTTGTCTGTCTCTCAGTCCTTGGTTGAAATACACAGTGAAAGAATTATCTTCTAACTCATAACCGTTAAAGAGTTGTACCTTCCATCATCAGCTCATCAACATGAGATGATGACTAACAGAAGGAAATACTTGATTAGCTTTGAAAAAAGTATAACATGTCACATGTGCCCATAAAAATTTTTGTTTGCCCTCCATTTCCCTGGGATCCCATCATCAGATCCTGACTTGGTGACAATGGGGCCACCATTGGAGTATACTCTATCGAATGAGAAAAGAATTTTGAAAATCGGTTAACAATTGACAGAGAAATCGGTGAACATATAGGTATACAAAAAAAACATACAGTGGAACTAACCTCCTTCTTTTTTGAAGTCGGTTAAAAATGCAGCTAAAGAAACCTCAGGTAGTAATAAAGTTAAGTCTTCCATAACTTCGCATTGTTGGTTTAGGTTCTCAAATACAGTTTTAAAATATTTAAACAATAAGTATGGTTAATATAGGTAGGTTCTACTAAGTATAGATATTTATTTATGTAAGTCAAAAAATTGCAATTTAACAGTGTAGACTTTGATTTTGGCACGATAATAATAATGACGAAATAACAAAATGAAAATTGTCGTTATACATATAATACATACACAAAACACATAATCATAATTCCTAAGAGTAAAATCGTTTGTACAGTAATATCAATAAGTACACGTAAAGCGAGCTAGGCTTTTGTCTAAATAATACAAACCAAAACGCATCAGAAGATAACTGGTAACAATCATATCACCTCATGTATAGTTTAGAAAAAATACATTACTTATATTATTTAATTATTGGCTGATCGCAAAATAATATCAAACATCCTACTATGACCTACATAACTAAGTACTATTAGAATGTTATGTAAGCCGGTACCGGTACGATGCTCGGTGGCGTTCTGGTTTCGATCACGAAAACAAAGCAACTTTCGCCATGGTCGATCCCAGGATGGGTCAATCAAAAATTCGTAATCTTGCGCTCGCCCGCGCTTCTGAAGGCACCTAGCCGTTGGTTCCGGTTGTTACTGCAACCGCTTTAACCCACCAAACCGCATTTAGCCAGCGTGGCGTGGTGGTGCTATGGCCCAAACTCCTCATGTGTTTCTCTCATGTATATAGGCTATTTATGATGATGGTGATGAAGGACGGTACCAAATTTTAACTGTAATAACTACCAATTGACAAAGAGCACCGCATGCTTAGTGCCGGCATTAGACATAGTCGCCCTTGGAATAAAGATAAGACTGATGCTTTAAAGTGATTCTGTCCCTGTATTTCTTTTAACAAATAAAAGTCAACAGTTTTAAACCAAGACGAATTTTAGTTCGTATTTTACAATAAGGCGGAATGGGTCTACCTCTTAACCAGCAGAAAGAGATTATTTGTCATATTTTTCTATCATGATGATCTCGGTAGTTTAATTATTAACTGGTGTAAATTCTGATAAAAAAGACAGTCAGACAGTATGTCACTGCTAAATAAGAATAAAAAGTAAATTACAGGTTGTTGTCGGCTGACTGTGAAATCGACAGGTTGTGCGCATCCACAGCCATCTGACAGCATCCATTTTGTTTTATCGGGCCGGGACGTCCATGTTTTCTTCGGAAAACGTAATCGTCTTGCCCAATCACCGTACAACGTAGCCGCAAGTTATTTGCAGAATATTTATTTTACTTGACATTGGCAAAATTCGTAATAACGAGAGGCCATTAAATAAAGTAGAAGAAGAAGTAAATTACAATTTTTAATTTGTGATAGTTGATTATAGGCAAGTGTGGGATTTTTAACGTTTCGAAAGAGCTTTTACTTGAATAAAAATATTTTTGACTTTGACTTCATTTAAAATATACCCCACTCCCCCTAATGCAAATACCCGTCCCTTAAAATAAAGGCGGAACATAGACATAATGACGATACACACAATACCAGAGACCGTTTATTAGCTAAACCTATTTCGATTTAATGTAGGCTATAAATGGGTATTCCCAGCTACACAAAAGCGGAAAGCGTAATGTTTCTGTAATGCAACTGCAGCTGTCATAAAACTTACGCCTCGTGTTTATGAGACACGTTGATATGCGTTTCATGTTCCCTCGGCTTTGTGAAAATAAAACTGTATAAGCGCCGTTTTGTTGTAGTAAAATAAAAAGTTATCTTGATGAAAGCTCGTGGAAATAATGTAGTACAAGAACGTTATAGCTTTATAAACTTTAAGTAGTATTTATTAGCAAATACGTAGCTGTAACAATAACATTAACTACTTTCATTGCTACGTTTTATTATTTGAAAGAAGTAAAGAAGAATCATTTGCCATTACACATCATTTTGACACTTATTTTTTATATTCTTAATTTTTGATTTTAACATTATTATAAATGTTTGAAAAATTACTTAGTAATTAAAATAGAATAAAACTACTTTTTATTCTATTTTAATTACTAACTTATTTTTTAGTTAAATTTTTACCATCAGCTTTGGACTATTACTTAATAAGAATAACTTGGTTTTTTTGTCTATGAGTCATATTTATTCTGCTGGCCATCATTTGCAATTAAACTGTAAAATATTCAAAAAGCACAACGTTAATTAACACAGAGAAAGTACCAAACGTTGTGAAATTATTATATTTATTTTCAACCAGTATATTCCTTCTTTAATGGTACATAGCAGTTTTTTCAAAAGGAAGTAGGTATAAGCATTATAGCTTTCATTTTTATCTATTAGTTAACCGCTTTCGGAATTACGATGGGTTGTGTGTGGCTTGGAATATAGGTTTGAATAAACGTAATTCTATCAGGCAGGTCACTATTCCCTTGCACTTATGATTATTGAATTGTTATCGCGATGACACACTAGCTATTAATAAACTACAATAATTTTACTTTATTTATATTTTTACCGCGAGTCTGTATAATAATAATAATTTAACATTATTTAGCTTAGCACCAACTCTAAAAAATACATTTTAGGAGGTTAGTTACCCTCCTAACTAAGGTACTGAAATTATTATTTTTTTTTCCTTTTTAGCGTTTCCCCGCCTGGAGCACATATTTTATCATTTTTTTTTTGTAATTGTTACAATAAAGTAGGCGTTTAAACGCATCAATAATATTAATATGTGATCAAATTATTTTTTCCCTTTTTGGCGTTTTGAAGTCGGTTTTATTTTTGTTAAAAAAAATTGTAAAAGATATTTACCATTATTATTTATTGGCAATAATATTCCCACCTAATAAATTTTATTTATTTATTTGTTTATTTATGGATCACCAACAAAGTTTACAATATATCTTGCACTGAAAGTATATCTACTAATTTTAAGTAATTGCAACTTAAATAACAGGCGACCACAGCATGCTCTAAAATCAACAGGATATACCTACACGTATGCAGGTGTACCACATACTAAGAGGATTCAGAAACCATTATCTTACTTTTAAATTTTGGCAAGGAATCATCAAATATGTCTTAATTATGAATTTTAAGGGAAATGTCATTGTACAAACGAGACAAGCGAGGGACAGGCGAATGCTTTCCGATATTGGTATTGCAGAACCGAACATCTATGAGGTTTACGAGGTATCTTAATAGAAACGTTTAAGCGGAATTTGTTTAACAAGTAAGGGGAGTCAATTACACCATTCATTGTCTTATAAAGAAAAGTAAGGCCCAGAGTATCTCTTCTACAGCTCATAGTACTCATTTTAAAGTAACTCAATCTGTCAACGTAGTGCTTAACATGTCTAGGGGGTTTGAAGCGATATGATAATTGTTTTAGTACTTTCTTTTGAATTTTACAGTATTAGGTCCTTTATCTATTGTAAAAGGATAAGGTACGTATATAGGAACACTCCAAAATATATCCTTTTTTATAAGGTCATCATCATCGTCATTACCAACAATAAAATACTTTTTTAAGAAATCCAGAAAAAGTCTTGCTAGAATATTCCTGCTGATTGCTCTTTAATACATTTTTAAATATTATGAAACATTACCACAATATAAACTACTATAATCCACTTAGTTTTTTCTCAACGTTCAAGCTAAAATTTAGCGTGAAGCAACTTTGTCGCTAGTGAAATCATGTTTCTTAGTTTATTTCTTAATTGACGTGACTTATATAGGCTGGCGTAGATTATCATAATTCCAAGTTTTCAAAATGGGGAACAAAGTGTTGCTTAATACAAGAAAATATGTAGGTATTCATTATTTTTCTTTTTTCCTTTTTGTTTAAGAAACATAAAGTTTTGTTTTTTACTTTCACTATGATATAAAACTATCTTCTACTGAATTTTTCATTTATGTCGCAATAGGATTGAATGTAATCAAGAAAATTTTAGGAAAATTGTCCATACGTTTTTGGGGTTTTGTAAAAAATATTCTTTTTCAAACAAAAGATATTGATTGAGGACTCAATAGAAAAGGTGACATGGAGGGAATTCAGCTAAAGAATACCTAAATCTTTGCACTCTTGAAACTTTATCGAATTACCCACGCAATGTTAGACATAATTTCTAAGACCGCCAGGTCTTAGGGAAATTATGAAAGAAAGACTAATTAGAAGACTAATTGAGATTTTAAAAGAAACACCAATACATCCTTTCTTTTAAACAAATAAAAGGGGCAGGATCAGTTTTCAGCGATGTCTAATTTTAGTTTGTGTTTTATTATAAGGGGGAATAGGTTTCACCGTGTTAAAACAAGACGATGTTATATGTCTTGTGCTATGGTTCTTGGTAAAGGGTAATGCGTAAACTGATTAGTTTAAATTACATTATGATTTTCCATATTATTCCCGCGCTTAACAAACATTCAAAAATAGACGTACACGTGACAGCCCATCAAGTAAAACAGTTGCACTACGAAAGCAGCCTCTATCACGTATGCAGTAAGGGCAGTCTCAAGGTCAAACTGATATGCTTTATGTGCTGACGACTGTACAAATTACAAAAAGTTTAAACTCAAACAAATGAATGAAAATGAAAATATCTTTATTCAATTAGGCCCCCCAAGAAGCACTTTCGAATCGTCAACAAAAAAACCCTTATGTCTATCACATAAAAATAATATTGACTAACTAACAATTACATTATGTTTGTCTCTCTGTCTTATCTGGATCTACGTAAGCTAAGAATGTTATAATGTCTGTCTATCGGTCTGTCTGTCGGTCCGTCTGTCGGTCCGTCTGTCCGTCAGTCAGTCTGTCTGTCTGTCTGTCAGTCAGACAGACAGACAGACAGACTGACTGACGGACAGAGACTGACAGAGTCAATGAATGAAGCGAACCCATTTTAGTTCTGATTTCTGATCTCAACTCTAAAATTGAATAAGTTTACCGATTTACAACGTTACTATATTAATTAAAAATGACGATATATAATTATTAAAGTCGTTAAAAAAATTGCATGGTTACATCCTGCATATATGACCCGTCCGGCGCGTGTAAATCAGAAGACCGAGAGGGCCCTATACAATTTCGATATTAGCCGATTTTATCCGACGTGCTCTTCTAGCCGCCGAGGGTACCCATTTTGCGACGAGTTTTGTATGAAGTTATGCTTCTAGGCTCTCTACGTTCGCCGGTTATTGGGTTTGTTTATTTCTATCAGTGTCGACATACTTATATTGCTGTTGTTATTATAAATAACTATAATTAATATTGTTATTGTGAAGTTTTAATCTTTATCATTGTGTTCCGCTAAAGTGAACTGAAAGTATTTTCAAATAACTATGGCAGAAAGAGTAGATGATAATGCCGGAACATCTAAATGTATATGAAATGAATAAATATATATTTATATATGTATATTATTTTCATTAATTTGTTAATTTACCCTTTCATACAGTATCAATGTTTTTAAGTTAAATAAACACTTTTGAATCGTCAACAAAAAACCCTTATGTCTATCACATAAAAATAATATTAACTAACTAACAATTACATTATGTTTGTCTCTCTGTCTTATCTGGATCTACGTAAGCTAAGAATGTTATAATGTCTGTCTATCGGTCTGTCTGTCGGTCCGTCTGTCCGTCAGTCTGTCTGTCTGTCTGTCTGTCAGTTTGTCTGAATTTACACCGGTTCCAAAAGTTGAACTACCGAGAAGATTCCGGCAACAAACTCGTGTAGTCACTCTTTTCAATTATTAAGTTACAATGTTTAATTACACAGTAATGGTATTTAGCAGTGCAGTGTCGCACAGAGTATAAAAAAGGTGTATTAACGTACCAATAAGTACCTAATGACAAGAATATTTACAGTATTTAAAGGCTGTCTGACAATGCATCATCACAATATAGATATTACAATACACAAAGGTCAACAATTAATATACAAAAACCTAATAAAGCCAATCATCTTTCATTAATTTTAAACACTTGTCTGACCACGTAATTACAATAATAATTGTATTTTTTTATATATAATATCATATAATGCCATATACCTCAAAAATCCCTCAAAAATGATATCAATCCCTCAAAGCTAACGTTTTTCCTTTTTTCTATGTCTACTAAGCTTTTAACATTATTATAAATGTTTGACAAATTACTTAGTAATTAAAATATAAAACTAGAAAAATTTCACGTCCTGAGGCGGGAATCGAACCCGCGATCTTTCGCAATCCGGGCGTGACGTGAAATTTTTCTACTTTTATATTTTAATTACTTAGTAATTTTTTAAACATTTATAATAATGTTAAAATCAAAAATTAAGAATATTTGAAAGCACTGCCCCAACTTAAACGAATCGTAGGTATTTGTAAAAATACTCGTTTCGGGTGTTGAAATGGAACATTTCGACATTGTAGGGTAGACGTTAGCTCATAAACGCAAATACAGATAGACTAGAAGAATTTTACAGGGATATCCCAAGTCCTGGGTGGCTCAGTGGCTAGAGCAGTCGCCCGGATTGCGAAAGGTCGCGGGTTCGATTCCCGCCTCAGGGCGTGAAATTTTTTTTTTCTAGTTTTATATTTTAATTACTAAGTAATTTTTCAAACATTTATAATAATGTTAAAATCAAAAATTGAGGATATTATTTTTGACATTGGGTACCTACTTTATTGGTACGTTGACATACCTTCTCTTCTAATTTTCATTTTTTTTTTCGCTGGGCGGCATTGCACTGCTAAAAGTTATATTTTTAACTACAAACATTGTAATTTAATATTTAAAAAGAGTGACTACACGAGTTTGTTTGCCGGTATCTTCTCGGTAGTTCAACTTTTGGAACCGGTGTAAATTCAGACAAGACAGACGGAGAGACTTAGACGTTGTTAGTTAATATATTTTTTGTAATAGTTATAAACATGTGTTTTTTGACGATTTAAAAGTGCTTCATTGTGGCTTGTTTAAATAAAATATTATTTCTTTCTTCTTCTTTTTCAAACGTAACGTAATCCTTTCGGTACAATCATTGTATTCTTCAAAATAATTGACACTTTGGCAGCCTAAACGCATCGATACTTCTTTGGCTGAACTGTCAAAAGTTAACAACTGTGATCTCACTAAGCTAACAACTATATTTGTTTCTTGCAACACTGTTAACGATTATCCAGCCGAAGTTGAACCAACCGAGAGCGTTTCGTTAGCGTTCCGCTTGAATTGGAATACCTTTTTATAAAAAATATTAATGGAATACCTTTTTGTATCACAACCGCACTAAGCCGAACCGCTGCCGATTGGTTGAGGAAAATAAATAGCATAATTATCCCACACTTAGGCATGAACTTTTCTTTTTTTCTGCCCGAAGCAAAGAATATGAATAAAGCTGTGTACTTTCCGGAAGTACTTACGCTTAATATTCAACCAAAGGTAACAACATAACTGGACACTTAAGTGACCTAGTGTTGGCAACACTGCGTCCTCTAAAACTTGCCTGTTCCGGCCGCCGGGACTAACTCGTCGACCGGAAAAGGAAGTCCAGCAAATGTTGCCCATGCCAAGTACAACTGTATGCAAGGTGCGGTGAATAAAGAGCCTTGCGTTGTAGGTGTTTATTTGCAATTCTTGTTTTTGATAATTTATTTTATTTATAATAATGTGCCCTAAGTTTCTTTTATATCTGCATGCTTAATAGTACACTCTTTCATTTACTATTATCATCATCATCATCATCATCAGCCTATATACGTCCCACTGCTGGGCACAGGCCTTTCTACATGGGAGAAACACATGAGGAGCTTGGTCCATAACACCACCACGCTGGCCCAATGCGGGTTGGTGGGTTAGAGCAGTTGCAGTAACAGCCGGGATCAACGGCTTTTAAAAAATTTGACTGACCCATCCCGGACCGACCATGGCGAAAGTTGCTTTGTTTCTTAATCGAAACCAGAGCGCTCAAACCACTACGCCACCGAGCTCCTCAACTATTACTGTAATCAGCACACAAATATAGGTATGCCAAGTATACACGCATGTACTCACACAAAAACACATACACATCAGAAATGCGCAAACCGCGCAAAGCCATTAAAAATATTCACATCGTAAGTATCTGTGTGGAGTTCCCCCGATTGATGATTTTAATTTGGCGAGAAGCATTCAAACCAAGGCCTTGTATGTACATATGTCGACGGAAAATAATTTTATAAGTACTAAAAATATTGACGTTGCATTCGTATCGATATCAATTAATAATTAATTTTATTAATGACAAAGGTAATAAGTTACCGTGTGCATACACACTTGGTAGAGCTTTTAATTTACTGAAACATTATTTTGTTTGATTGTTTGACCTTTAATTGTTTTATACGACAAGTGTTGAAATCAAGCGTAAGCGCCACCTGATGTTTTTTTTATACTACTAGATGACAAGCAATATCATAGCATATAGACGCTCGTAGCACCTTGGGAACTACTCACGCGTTGTTACCGTAGCCTATAGACGCTCGTTGCACCTTGGGCACTACTCACTCGTTGTTGCCGTAGCCTATAGACGCTCGTAGCACCTTAGCACTACTCACGCGTTGTTACCGTAGCCTATAGACGCTCGTTGCACCTTGGGCACTACTCACTCGTTGTTGCCGTAGCCTATAGACGCTCGTAGCACCTTAGCACTACTCACGCGTTGTTACCGTAGCCTATAGACGCTCGTAGCACCTTGGGCACTACTCACGCGTTATTACCGTAGCCTATAGACGCTTGTAGCACCTTGGGCACTACTTACTCGTTGTTGCTGTAGCCTATAGACACTTGTAGCACCTTGGGCACTACTCACTCGTTGTTGCCGTAGCCTATAGACGCTCGTAGCACCTTGGGCACTACTCACGCGTTGTTACCGTAGCCTATAGACGCTCGTAGCATCTTGGGCACCACCCAAGCGCTGCCTATTCTGTCAAAACTAAGAGAAAGACGAGACGAGTCTTCCTGCTCCCAACATAACACTTTTACGGTAAGCTCGCTATGTTATTTAGAAATCATCATCATCATCACCAGCCTATATACAGAGTGGAAAAAACCTACGGAATTATTTTATTTTGTTTCTTGCAACAACCCTAAATGGGAATTAAGTACTTTAAATCCTTTTTTAAAGTTGCTCATTTTACTGAAAGGAAACATTCCTTTATTTTTGTCTTGTCTCACCCGGGAATCGAACAAACTAAAAATTAAAAAAGTAAACTCTCGCTATTTCACTATACGAATCGGTAGTAATAATAACGGTCGAATAGTAATATCGAAATTATATTGTTGTTCAGGATAAAATTGGTTTAATAAACATTTGGTCTTTGAAATAAGAAAGGGAAAACTAATATTAATTTTATTTTATCATCAAAATGAAGAACTCATAATCATGAAACATTTTTTATCGTAGCAAAATTGGAAATCGTTTGAATTTCAATTTATTGCGTTGCAATAAAAAAATACGTTCCATTTTTCAATTTTTCCTCAGAACGCCTAGTGGACGATGGAATTGTGCATAATTTTATTATTACCATTTAATGATTTTCTTATCGAAGTCTTTAAGGTACTCAGAGATAAATAATATTAGCAAGCCTGTACTTCATATGATATCTTTGGATGTTAGAGATATACGAAAATTAAGGTGTGATTTACTTGTTACATGATCAGGTATAGTTAGTAAAAAACTTGTAATAAATATTCAATTTCATAGGTATCTCGTACAACAGATGAGTGTAAGAGCAAATGTTTATTAAACAAATTTCATCCTGAACAATAATCCTACCGATTCGTATAATAAAATGGCGCGGATTTATTTTATTAATTTTTAGTTGGTTCGATTCCCGGGTGACGAATTTTAGAAGATCTTTAAATGCAGTTTTGTTTCTTTTCAAAAATAAAGGAATATTTCCTTTCAGTAAAATGAGCTAACTAAAGAATTTAAAGTAGTTCTCTTCCAGGGCCCATAGATTTTTTCCACCAATACCTACATTTTTTAAGCAATATGTGGGGACGCCACATCATTTTTTTATACAAAGCACGTCAAATGACTCAACACCACCTGATGTGAAGCGCTAAGAAGAGTCCATATGCGGAGACAGCTTGTGCAGCTTGAAACATACTGTTCTAGCCGTCTACACTTGCTGGCCTATATCAGCTTTATCACCTTTTCGCGCCTCTTTTGAACCCATGCTATAGGAAGGACGGACCACATGTGCTGGTAAACAATTCCAAGTTCTGAAAGTACGACAAGGAAACGATTTACTAAATTTATCTGTGCGTGAAGTTGAGGTGGAGAGAGTAAATTGATGACTCCGAAGACCGGTACGCATGCTTCTGAGTAGAAAAGAGTAAAATAAAATATTTATTTAAATAATTCCGGCACTTTTATACACATTTTCCCCTACAATATCACATCTACGACAGTATCGCAAAGACCCATCAAACATAATTTACATTTTGCTTATCAAAATCGTTTAGTTAATCGCTGGTAATTTTTATCCCAAAGCGATATCCAAAAGTTGCTTTTGTTTCAGATTTAACGCTCTCGGAATTAAGCGAAATGTGCTAACTTTTATTCCGAGTGTATCAAGGGAATACTGACTCCAATAAAAAACGAAACGATTCGAAGTGAGAAAGGACTGTGCTTTTGTAAAATTAAATATCGCATTTAGTTTCCATTGATCTCGAAATAACGTCTGGAGTTTTCTAAAAGATAGCTGGGTTCTATAACAAAAAAAACTAGCATACTAACGTAAAAAGCAATAATTATACGAGAAATGGAATTTGCTACCGGGTATCAAGTTGGTTATGAAATAGAATTCGCTATTATGTTCCCTGCACAAACATCCAAGACAAACGGACGTAAACCCGATATATTGCTTCTAAGCCTAGTGTATCGCATTTCCTCTTTCAGCCTTTTCGGATTGAAAGGAAATGTCTATATAGTGTGCTGTGCATGGAAGGATGACAACTCACCTGCAATACCAAGTGATGTTTCCTTGTTATTGCAGGTGTCTATAGGCGATTGTAATACTCACCTACCACCAGGACAGCTTGCTTGTCGTATATAAAATTGAATAGTCGAACTCAGCACTATATTTTACTATTGTCGAACTACTAGGTGGAAGGCCCGAATGTAACTAAGGCCCGTATGTAGGGTCTTTTGGATAGATACCACCGCCTTTCTTATTTCAGCCGTGAAACAGTCCGCCTTGTTTCGGATTGAAGGAAAAGTACCGCTTACCACCAGGTGAGCTGTCAGCTTGTTTGTCATCTAGTTGTATGAAAAAAAAAGTAGCGTTTTTATAGCAACGTTTATCTCACCTTTCATTGAAGTTTACACCTCAAGTGATCTAAAAGAATACTTTTCCAAGCATTTTAAACTTTCAGTAAAGAAGAGAAAGGCATTCTAATAACATGTTTGATAACATTTTTCAAATATTTTCTTTTTCTAAAACATCAAAGCGACGAAGAGAATAGTAATTTCTTCGTCGTTTGGGGATAAGAAATAACCATCACATTACCAACTAGTATATTATAATATATTGTATGTACAAAATCCGTTTGCTATGCCATGCGTACAGATTGTGTATTGAAGTAACAAATAGAATGAGTCTTCTTTTGGAAAAATATGATATTTCCTAAAGATACGTAATGCCACATCTGAAGATGAAATCGCAAAAAGCCCTTTAGCAAAACCATATTGAATACAATAATGCAACTAAAAATTTAAAAAAGATTACAAATAAACCTCTATTTAACCCCCGACGAAAAAAGAGGAGTGTTATAAGTTTGACGTGTCTGTCTGTGTATCTGTGTGTCTATCTGTGGCATCGTAGCGCCTAAACGAATGGACCGATTTTGATTCGGTTTTTTTTGTTTGAAAGCTGATGTGCCTATGATGGTTCTTAGCTTAAATTTATGAAGATCAGTTCAGGCGTCATGAGGTCATTTTGTACATGATAATAGGGTTTTACTAACTTTTACACATTCGATTGCTTTGAAATTTCGTGTACTGTCACTTCAGTGACATTCCCATGACATACTAACTTTGAGCTGATCCTATACCATCAAAAAGTCTGCGAAATGCTTGATTCTTCAGAAACTTACAGCAGTTATAGCATGTTTGGGCTCTTATGAATAGTCTCAATGAGATGGTGTTAGATAGATGATTAATGACGCCGGGGGTTACTAAAAAATTTTAATTTTATATTTTATTACAGAAAGAGGAGGCAAGCATTTTTTTTATTTTATTAAAAATGCTTGCCTACTTGGTTTACCTACAGGCAATGCTTACCTTGGAGGAGTTCGGTAGCGTGGTGGTTTTAGCGCCCTGGTTTCGATTACACGAAAACAAAGCAACTTTCGCCATGGTCGATCCAATTTATAATCTCGAGCTCTTCCGTGTTTCGGAAGGCCGCTGGTCCCGGTTGATACTGCAATTGCTTTAACCCATCAACCCGCATTGGGCCAGCGCAGTGGTGTTATGACCCAAGCTCCTCATGTGTATCTCCCATATAGGAAGACTGGTGCCCAGCAGCACGTATATAGGCTGATGATGATGATGAATGCTTACTTACAGGAAAGTAAAAAATCTAGTTCCACTCTAATGTATTCAGATTACTATTTTCACAACAACCCCATATCACGCATGTGTTGTTTATTTATTCTTTTAACCTTGAAACTTAGATGATACGAAGTTTCCCCGCTAAGTTACATCACAAGCAAAGCAATCTCATTTCTCATAAGTTTAAGCGATAAACACTGCTGTCATCAAAGTAATTCAAGTCAACAAAATTAATAACTTATTAAGTAGTTTACGAGCAAAATACATTGACATAGATTATGTCTAGTAGGTATTGGTGGTTTCATCACAGCTGAGTCGGGTGTATTAATGGTAATAGACTCGAACCAGACGAACACATAGAACTACATAGAAACATAGAAATACATTGATATAGATTATGTCTAGTAAGTGTAATGTTAATAGACTCGAACCAGCCGAACACATAGACTGATTTTAGGCCGATATTAGACTGTCATAGAAATTCACATTTACAAGTTGTTATGTCGTATTTACTCTCTAAAAATGTACTAATTGTAGCTTATTAATTATGTATCCTACCTACTCCGAGGCAAGAGGCGCTGTAAACTGAAATACAGGTTATTTATTATCTTGTTCGGCAACAGATGTTAGATATTTAAATGTATGAATATAGCATTTAATTTATAGGCTCTAAGTGCTTATGAGTAAATCTTTGTGGCCAAATAAAAAATATTATTATAACTCCATTATCTCAATAATCTATTTACGACGGCATTCACTTTAAAATAATAGTAAAATGCTTTTAAATTGCCCCTTTTGGTGGAATTTTTGACGGCAAATAATTTAGGCCAAAAATGTTTGTCGATAAAGGCAAATAAAAGTGACGTTGACTACATGTGTAAACTTTTCACATATAGTTTGAAAATATCCGGATGGTTTGACGACCGGCTGGTCGAGTGGTCTATATCCCTTGCTATACAGGCTACTCGGTCAAGAGGTACCGGGATCGAATCCCGGTAGGAGCAAATGCTTGTATGATTAGTACGAGCATGTTTATATTATTAGTATATTTCTAATGTGTACATACATATTATTATTATTATTTCCCCGTTATCTAGTATCCACAACACAAACTCTTAATGACGCTTACTTTAGATAATAGGTATAAGTGTATCATTATCATTATATGAGTAAGTGGAACATAATTTTTCATAAAAACATATTCAAAACATCCAAACTTACTCTAGAAAATATTAAACTTATGTAACTACTGAAATTTTATGAAAGGGCTTTTTAAGTAATATCTACCATATCCCACAATTATTGAAAAATGTATCGTATTCGTATCGTTATAATATTATTTCAATGGCAATTAGGCTTAAAGCATTCAAATGTTATTTAAAACTTCTCTGGTCAATATAACAAAACTTGTTTTAATTTTACGATGTAAAATTTATTTATTTTAAGTAAATGGATATAAAAAAAATTGTGTGTGTCAGCTCCGACGCACGACTGGAGTTTACTCCTTAAGTTCGATAGTCTAACCAGACGCAAAAAGAGTTTATTTAACTTAAAAACATTGATACTGTATGAAAGGGTAAATTAACAAATTAATGAAAATAATATACATATATAAATATATATTTATTCATTTTATATACATTTAGATGTTCCGGCAATATCATCTACTCTTTCTGTCATAGTTATTTGAAAATACTTTCAGTTCACTTTAGCGGAACACAATGATAAAGATTAAAACTTCACAATAACAATATTAATTATAGATATTTATAATAACAACAGCAATATAAGTATGTCGACACTGATAGAAATAAACAAACCCAATAACCGGCGAACGTAGAGAGCCTAGAAGCATAACTTCATACAAAACTCGTCGCAAAATGGGTACCCTCGGCGGCTAGAAGAGCACGTCGGATAAAATCGGCTAATATCGAAATTGTATAGGGCCCTCTCGGTCTTCTGATTTACACGCGCCGGACGGGTCATATATGCAGGATGTAACCATGCAATTTTTTTAACGACTTTAATAATTATATATCGTCATTTTTAATTAATATAGTAACGTTGTAAATCGGTAAACTTATTCAATTTTAGAGTTGAGATCAGAAATCAGAACTAAAATGGGTTCGCTTCATTCATTGACTCTGTCAGTCTCTGTCCGTCAGTCAGTCTGTCTGTCTGTCTGACTGACAGACAGACAGACAGACTGACTGACGGACAGACGGACCGACAGACGGACCGACAGACAGACCGATAGACAGACATTATAACATTCTTAGCTTACGTAGATCCAGATAAGACAGAGAGACAAACATAATGTAATTGTTAGTTAGTCAATATTATTTTTATGTGATAGACATAAGGGTTTTTTTGTTGACGATTCGAAAGTGCTTCTTGGGGGGCCTAATTGAATAAAGATATTTTCATTTTCATTTTCATTTAAATAAAAAAAATATAAATATCTGTCATGATATTATTTATTTGTATTAAGGACATAAGGAGGAGCTCGGTGGCGTATTGGTTTGAGCGCTCTGGTTTCGAATACGAAAACAAAGCAACTTTCGCCATGGTCGACCCTGGGATGGGTCAACCAAAATTTATAATCTCGAGCTCCTCCGTGCTTAGGAAGGCACGTTAAGCCGTTGGTCCCGGTTGTTACTACAACCGCTTTAACCCACCAACCCGCATTGGGCCAGCGTGGTGGTGCTATGGTCCAAACTCCTCGTGTGTTTCTTCCATGTAGGAAGGCCTGTGCCCAGCAGTGGGACGTATATAGGCTGGTGATGATGAAGGACATAAGAAAAAAATTAAATTGTCATCAAGTGGTTTTATTTCTTGAAATAAAACCACTTTACCGGATTTAACTTGTGTTTAATTAGATGTCACATTATGATTTTTTATACCCAATGTTTCGATTACTTTATAGCGATCAAGGTCACAGGAAGACTGAAGTAAAGATGTCAGTTGTCTTTGATAAGTTTAATATTAATACCGTCATATTTTTTATAGTTATATTTTGAGTGTTCCGATTCACGCCATGGAGCTTACAGTGTCCGAAGGTCGGGAAGAGTACGGGCTTGAGACTTTGTAATTCTCATGATAAGATCCCAAGCTGGTGTGGTCCAACTATCTTCTATATTGAAATAATGATGTTGTTTTATTTCAATAACCTCACGAAACTATCTCGCAGTTTACAACTTTATTTACTACGACTTATCCTTAACAGTTTAAAATAGATACCTATACTATTTCTAGATCATTTTGTAAATAAGTAAATTATTAAAGTAATAATTAAACATACACATGTTAAAATAATAATGCTTAAATTTATTGAGAAATGTGTTGAAAGTGGCATCATATTGTAAGGAACTGTAGCAAAATATCCATAAATTGGAGGTTTGTTTATCATTCTTACAATAAGCATATAAGGCAACGCTGTATAAAGCCACAATTGCTTATTAGTAGGTAAATTAACTATTAAACATACACAATAACAATAAGTCGTCATAAAAGTTTGCAGAGTTAAAAGTTGAGTTGAAAATAAATAAATACTGTCACACACAAATGACTGCTTAACATCATCCACTCGTGTATTTGTTCAAATTGTCCACAAATATTGGGCCAACATGGCGGCCAATATTATTGTTTATATTCATTACTGAGATTTTATTGTTTTTTTACGAGTAAATCACCGTGACGCAGTCAATGACAAACTAAATCATGGCGCGGAGTCCGATTTAAGCCCCGCCCCGCACTTTCAACCAAATTAGAAAGTTTCGCACCAAAAACGCACCAAAAACGTAACGAGGTCATTCATCGATAGATTTTACTCCTCACATTTTTCTCATACCGGGCCCCTTATATATGCAAATCGATTCTTAAGGAGTAAACTCCAAAAATATTTTTATGTACCGTCAGTTGTTTGTTACAAACAAAAAAAATACAGTACATTAATAAAAATAACCTTGAATTTGTAAGTGGATTTTACAAAAACCGAGTTTCTTAGAATTAAAAAAAGCTATTCTATTCAGGTTACTTAACTCTAAAATTGAACCAATAATTCATAAGAACTTAATATTTCTTACTAACCTATCGCAAAGGATCAATCTTCATAGTTCAATTATAAGTGGATATAAACATACAAACATAAACACATAAATATGTAACGTTGAAAGCGCCCCAATAAACAACTCCATCAAACTATTTCCGTAAAAAATTGGCAAAAATTATACGAACAAAATTATAAACATTTACCTCCAATGCATACATTATCTAATCGTAAGGCTACGTTCAGATGGCATTTTTATCCAGTAAACACTAAACGACATGTTATCGAATAGAACAGTGACAACACACACAGTGATTTACCTATATAAAAACTTACAATTTGTTGTCACAACATTCATGCGAGGAAATCCCATGTTTAAAAAATGTTTTTTGCCGTATACCGTCCAATCTAGTCACCGAGGGAGCCATCTCTCGAAACGATTTTATCGAATACGACATGCAGCCCGCCTAGCATGACCACCGAAACGCGATATGATAAAGCTATTTATCGCTTTGAACTGTTAAAAATCATTGGATATAACCGCTATCTTGAAATTTTATCGAAACTGCGAACATGTATGTATACAATACAAGGTTATATCCAATGATTTTTGACAGTTCAAAGCGATAAATGGCTTTATCATATCGCGTTTCGGTGCTCATGCTAGGCGGGCAGTAGCTTATGTTTATGTTGCATAGTTACGCGAACATACTTGTCTGTCATATTGATTGATTGATTGTCTGATGTGGACCAATCCTTAGTATACCTCCTTGAACGCTGCTTGCATCGCGTATAATAAATACTGAACCAAAACAGTGGAACTCGTGGATCCATGACGGCACGAACTTGACATCTGGCTGTATTATTAAATTTTAATGTGAAACCAAGTGGTTTTATTTCAAATGAAAATATAATCTACGGTTAAGCCAACTTCGTGAAAACCCGGACTTTATTAGTCGCCGTCTGAACGTAGCCTAAGGGTGTCTTCGGGTATTTTCCTCATTCGTCCGCAATGTCCCTGACCTTTCAAACAAACTGGTACGTCTCTTTGATAAATATCAACATGACTGGAGCAATAATACTACGGATTTGAATAAAAGTCGGGTTTATTAATAAGTATTATTACCTACCTTATCAGAAACGGAGTCTTGAATGTATTACAGTGTAATATTGAACGGATAATCTCAATGAAAACTCATTTTATACTAGGACTTTAGGCAAATACGTATTTTTAATAAAGAGTGAAAATATTTTTTTTTTAAATTTTTATGTCATATTTATTCTTCTATAATAATTTGCGTATATTTTGGAAGTAGTTATTGAAGAAGACATAACATGTCTCATAGTTTTAATGCTGTTATGTTATATTTATTAGTAATTAAAATATAAAACTAGAAAATTATTACGTCCTGAGGCGGGAATCAAACCCGTGATCTTTCGCAATCCGGGCGACTGCTCTAACCACTGAGCCACTCAGGACTTGGGATATCCCTGTGAAATTCTTCTCAGTGGTTAGAGCAGTCTCCCGGATCGCGAAAGATCGCGGGTTCGATTCCCGCCTCAGGACGTGAAATTTTTATATTTTAATTACTAGGTAATTTTTAAAACATTTATAATAATGTTAAAATCAAAAATTTATATTTATTAGTTATAAGGACTTTATAAAAGCTTGGTTTAAGTAAAAAAATATATTTAGAACCACTATACCACGTACCGAAGCACTATAATAATATGAAAAATTACGAATTTCCAAACAAATATTAAAAGTAATAACAATAATTTGTATCAATTCTTAATAAGTGTATACAAGATCGACTGCGGGTCAAAACATCAGGCATAGTATAACATAGTGCGACAAACAATTTGTTAATTTGCAAGTAGAAAAGCCGTGCGAACTAAGATTTATTATGATTCTATTTTATGTGAATAAAAAAATAATTTTATAAATGTAAAACGTTAGAGAGTGTTAGCCACTACTCCTTAACGTTTTAAACTAAAAATGCATAGTTTATTGAAATCTGACGAAAGAAAGTCTTCAAAATCTACCGAGTACAATGAGCAGGACTTAATACTTCTGCGACGTGCCGGGCGCAATACGAGTGTCACGAGCGGGTCACATGATCAAATGCTACGTGATGGGCGCAATGTGAGTGCTACGAGCGAGGCTCAATATGAATGCTACGTGCCAGTCGTACTACGATTGCTACGAGCGGGGCACAGGTGCTACGAGCACGCCGCAAAGCTGATGGAGAGCGACGAACAGGATGAGTAGAGCTATGTTTTCGTGAACAAATAAAGGTGAACTTTATTGCCAAAGCAATGACGACACTCTTTGCATTACTAGCGAAAGAAGCGCAGAGTGGTAGAGATGTGCCAGCCGTGAAATAGTTACAGTAAGTAGTGTTCTAAGGCAACGTAAATGTGTTGATTGAAAAAGATCCGCTTCGCTCAATATATTTTCTACATTAACCATTTTAATCTATATATATGAAAATAACATTCACAACAACAAAAGTCAACTCAAGAAACCGTCATCAAATGCATTTGAAAACCAACTTTGTAATATATATTCTTGAAGGAATAACTTGCATACAACTTTAGAGATGAAAGGAACTCCACAATGGCCAGCTGAAATATCCGAGTATTTAGATATGCAGTCGCACAAAATAACTTACGACTGTTCTCCGGTCTTAACAGCGTATGGAAATTGAAACTAAACTTAGTCGGTTTATATTAAAATAGCAGAAGGCATTTGTGTTTCGTAATAAAACTTTCGGTGTCGAGTTTTCGTAAATGCTAGCATTGCGACCACGTATCGGAAAGTAGGATGGCCTCTCACCAATTGGACAGCTGACCTGTGCCGTGATTCTGTAACGAATCTCGCACCTCACTTCGCAAGTCACTTCGAATTCAACTGTCAAATAGAGCAAAAAATGTATGAAAAATTGCTCTATTTGACAGTTGAGTTCGAAGTGACTTGCGAAGTGAGGTGCGACATTCGTTACAGAATCACTAGGCTGGTCAGGGTCTCGGTAAGCCGATGAATACAGGCTGCGTAGAACCGTTTCGTTTGGAAATCGATGAGGATTGCGTTGCAGCAGTGGACATTTTAGCTGATTTGACGATGGTGATGATGAATAAACTTTAAAATACCAAGATCAGCTAAATTTATTAAAGACTACGAAAGTAATGTTCAAGCTACAAGTATTTTAGAGCAGTCTTTATTAGAAACCATACCTTCAATGCTTCATTAAAGATTTTTATTTACTAGCTACGATTAAGACTGTTAAATACTCTAAAAACGACTCTTTATTCTTCTTAGATAGTCAGAGCAGAATTGTACTGGCTAATTAATGTACAGTAGTTTTGTAAACCGGTGTCTGTGCTACCGAACATGAAGGAAATCCCAAATAAAAATATTACTTAGTGCGAAAGACATTAAAAAAATTATCGAGGTTATTCAACTCATTAGTGATATGCTCGCTCACGACTATGATACCGACATATTCGCTGACAGCTTTCAGCAATTGTGCAGAAAAGCCCAGTTGTTTCTTAGTTCTTAGCATTATATTGTATTTGACATCTGTGTTTTACCTATAAATTGTATTTTGACTATTTGTATATGTGAGATTTCTTCTAAATTTTTATATTGACAATTTGTATTTTTTGCTGACCGACATATTTTAATCATACTACTTAGTTGTGGTGGTAGATCTCTAGATTTAAGACTTTTTAATTTCAATTAAGTACTTACTATGTAACTAACTTGCTGGCGTTTTGGTTTTACTGTAAGCTAGTAAGAGTCTTTAAATAAATAAACTCATCTGAGTAGCATCATGAAAACTTTCTCCGAAGATGCATTGAAATATGTGATACCCTCATTACTTTAAAAATTTCAAGCAGATATAAATTAAATATTGAACTTATCTAGTGAATCTAATCTTATCAGCATGTCTTTCACCTAAATTGAAAACTCAGCAAACACACAGAGTTACATTGGCATTTGTAATATTAGTATAGATCATTATTAAGTATCTATAATACTAGCTCTTAATAATGCTAAGTAGGGGTTAGAATAGGTGTAAATGTAAAAATATTATTATTATTCCTTTTTGTCGTGATCTTAAAACGTCATAAGCCATACGCAATCTTTCGTGAAAATCCCTTTTTAGCCAGAAACAGCTGTTGTGAGTTTTTTAATAATGCATCCCCAAAGTTTTTTGTGAAAGCGTCGTGTTTGGCCAATATTTACATGACAACGTCGCTTGATTAAAGAGCTGCCCAGAGAGGCCTGTTGTTACAGACGCCTTCATATAACGGTGTTTATGTTGCTTCTTTAACGGGTAGGTATACAATATGAGGTTGCGGATTCATCGCTTCGGGCTCATTGTTATTTTGATATGTTTCGACTTGGCACTACTTTCCATATATTTGTACATGGATCTGTATGCTTAACGGTTTCGTCGTGTTTTTTTTCCTGTTCTATCCAATGTTGTTGGAGTACTTCCACTAGAAGATTTAATATTAAAAAACTATAGGTATAACACTGACGAAGCGAATTCGTTAATTTTAAAATTATAATATTGAAAAAAGTGAACATAATATAATCAGAAAATATATTTTTGGTAAAGCCTTTTAAAACTATTTTTGATTTACAATGCATATAACCATTGTTTAAATACGAATACCGTCGACCACCTTCACAGATCATCATAGTTATCCACTGATGGAAAACAGCAACTCCAGAATCTTCCTACTCACGCGTACGCTATATTCGTCAGACGAGTATTTTTTATCCGCGGAAAGCTACATTTAGCTAAGCAGACATGTCATTGCTTGTGTTACAATTATGCTTTTTTAAACAATAAAGGAACCCTACGAGTAAAAACTGGTTATGTTTCATTTGAGATTTTGAAGTATACGAAATTAAAAAGGCAAGTGCCTTTTTAATTAACAAAATTTAATATATAAACCATGAGTCCCGAAAAGTATAAATCTTATATTCTATAATTTTACTTTAACATTATTATTAATGTTTAAAAAATATATTGACTCATAAAATGTATGAACTAGGAAAATTTCACGTCCTGAGGCGGGTATCGAACCCTTTATCGATCTTTCACAATCC
Organism: Nymphula nitidulata; assembly: GCA_947347705.1. Classification (NCBI taxonomy): domain Eukaryota; kingdom Metazoa; phylum Arthropoda; class Insecta; order Lepidoptera; family Crambidae; genus Nymphula; species Nymphula nitidulata. The sequence continues at coordinate 8,820,850 of OX374637.1, read as the reverse complement.
GGGTGAATGCTTTAACCACCTGACTATTTTTCTAATTTAAATATTTTTATTATAAGTAAAATTGGTATTTTCAAGATTGTGTGTGTTCTTCATTAGGGTTATAATTGTCCAGCATAATGTAATTAAACCTTAATCGAATACCCCGCAGCCTATTGAAGAGAGGAAGGGAGGGGAGAGAATAACAATGCTAATAGGCCCTTTGCCACCCTCTGAACTTCATTTCCTTGATGATAATTCTAAATGAATCTTTAAAAGTTTTCATTTCGCCCCTCAATTTTAATGAGTTGATCAAACTGATGATGGACTTCAAATTGACGCACAATTTTACGAAGCGACCGTAGTAGATTGATGGAATTTCCAAGTAATCAAACCTAAAAAGTTAATGTCAAACTACGTCTTTGCAACTGTTATATATCTGAATGGAAATATTTTGTTATGTGGCGTATCCAATTTATATGGAAATATTTGGTTATATGAGAAATTCAATTTATACTTATATCATGTGTGGCTCTTCAATCAAAAGTAGCAAGATTCGTGGCAGAGACGGCTACGCTATTGATTTCAAAAGTTTTTAAAGTAATTTATGTGAAAAAATAATAAGAAATCCCATACAGGGATATCCCAAGTCCTGGGTGGCTCAGTTGGTTAGAGCAGTCGCCCGGATTGCAAAAGGTTGCGGGTTCGATTCCCTCCTCAGGACGTGAAAATTTTCTAGTTTAAATATATTTTAATTACGAAGAAATTTTTCAAACATTTATAATAATGTTAAAATTAAATAATTAAGAATATTTGAGAGCACTGCCCCAACTTAACCGAATCGTAGGTATTTGTAAAAATACTCGTTGCGGATGTTGAAATAGAACATTTCGGCATCGTAGGGTGGACGTTAGCTCATAACGCAAATACAGATTGACTAGAGGAATTTCACAGGGATATCCCAAGTCCTGGGTGGGTGACACTTTTGAAACGCATAATGTTTATTGTCATATTTTTAATTGACATACATGATATGGCATACAAATAAAAAGCATAATAGTTTCTAGCAGAGTTATAATTACGCGTAAACATAATAACGCAGATTAGTTGAAAGACATAATAATAAAACCGATAATCATATAAATGTATATTTTCATTTGCCATATTTTAATGAAGCATACTTTGAAACGCATATTTTAATTATGCATAAATGACCATATTCAAAATTTTGGTTGACATACTTTTATAAAGCATAACTCAGTAAAGCCATACTTTTATAAAACATTATCTATAAATATCCATAAATTTATTGTTTACTTTTACTATGCATATTTACTATACCTACGTTTATTTTTTAATTCGACACAATGAAGTATTTTTAATGCTAAAATTGTGTATAAATTTCCAAGTAAAAATAAAGAAATCAATATTAATACGAAATTAATTATATAAAACCCGACTGGCCGTGGTACTAGTCCAACACCAACACTAGAGTGTAATTTAAAAGCCGGAGGCGCGGAGGGAGTGCTACCCTCGCCCTCTGTAGCGAATCTCAGGCACCCGGGTGAGCTGGAGCGGCTGAGGCCAAAAAGCCGAAGCTGCGGAAGCTCTCCTGGGCACATGAGACTCGTTACGCAAGGGCGGAAGGGCTGTACTTCCCGCAGCGCCGGAGAAGAGCAGAACCTATTGCGCGCTACATGCCTGCTTGCGTGCTTGCACGCCTGTTTGCTTGCTTGTATGCATGCTGTAGAGTTTAGGTATTTAACTTGCATGCATGCTTGCTCTCTTGCTTGCATGCATGCTGCTTGCTTGCCTGTATGCATGCATGCATGCATGCCGCTTGCTTGCACGCATACATGCTGCTTGCTTCCTTGCATGTTCTTTACACCATTACAGTAAATAAAAAAAAATATTTTTATAAAATATATTTATTGTAAGCGATTATACAATTAACAAATACAAAAAAAAACAAATACAAATATATTAAATGTCTCCTCTTTTTTTGTTAGGATGTAAATAATGTGGAATGTATTAGATATATTTTTCTTTATATAATTCAATTATGAAAAAAAAAATGCATTGAAATTTATGCTTTTTGAAATTATGGGAAAAAAGTGTTATTCCTTAGGAGCTTAGGGATTTTGCCGGTTATTCTTATTAAATATATGTTTTTTGAATATTATGGCCAACCATAATTATGCTTTTCATTACTTATGCTTATCAAAATTATGCCTTTCTATGATTATGCCTTACAGGTTTCAGCCATATGATGTTATGCCTCATGAAGTTATGCTATAATGGCTTATGGCAAGTGACTATTATGGCCGGTAATATTATAAATTGTCAGTTTATGGCGAAAAACGTTATGTGTTTTAATAGGTAACCCCTGGGTGGCTCAGTTGGTTAAAGTAGTCGCCCGGATTGCGAAAGGTCGCGGGATCTAGCTTAGATATATTTTAATTACTAAGTAATTTTTCAAACATTTATAATAATGTTAAAATTAAGAATAAGAAATCCGTTGCTTTGTAATTCGAACGTAATACTACGGGCGCAATACGAGTGCTACGAGCGGGGCACAGTATGAATGCTACGCGCAAGGCGCACTACGAGTGCTACGAGCGGCGCACAATATTAATGCTACGTGCCAGCCGCACTACGAGTGCTACAAGCGTGGCGCAAAACTAATGGAGAGAGACAAACAGAGATGACGACTAACGGTGCGTTTGTCTCAGTGGAAACGAGTACAGCAGTGCTACAGTGAACAAATAAATAATAATATGTACATTTTTTCCAAAAGAATGACGAGACACAAAATATTGTCTTATATTTTCGCGACCACTAAACGTTTGAAATAAAACCACTTTACCGGATTAAGCTCGCGTTTAATTAGATGTTACATTATTATTTTATACCCGAAGTGCTCGCGTTTCGTTTTCGTGTTTTGTTTTTCGGTGTAGCGCCTTGAACAAGTGCAAGGCACTTGTTATTTGGAGATCATATCGAGTCAATAAAAGTAATTTTCCAATTGAACGCTATCTTATGGTCTGATGATTCCTATCAATGTGACACGTATTCAATAAAGCGGCTCTTTGAAGTTGAATTCAATTCTCATGAAATGAATTTTTATTACTATTATTATCTTTCTTATTATCTATTATTATTATTATATTCTCAAGCAAATTTGTAGATACAATGTTTTCATTTTTTTATCCTAACGGGGTAACCTTCATCTCTTCATGTTTGACTGCAAATGCATAAATAACCTTATCAAGCAAAACAGAAAAGTATGAACACCTTTATAAAAAACACAGACCACAGCTAAGGTTCAAAAAGCTCTTTTCAGAAATCAATGACTTTTCATGATACAGAAGAAGCAAGATGCTTAGCGATGCAATATTCTGAATACATTATTTTATTGGAATTAACACGCGAACTCAAAGAAAATTGAGGCCTGTCTTAAATAAGTCCTGATTTAATACTTTTATTGAAATAGAACAGAAAGGAATTAATGTATTTGATAAAGACATGGAGAAACTATTTACGTCTAATCTATAGGACCTAGAAAAGGATCAAAGCAATAGTAAAGGTTATTTACGATTATGGCGTCCCTGCGGTAAATCGGATATTTTTCTGATACACTGGATCTGCGGACGTTTCACTACACAGTATAAGTCTTTCACGTGAAAAGATTATCGAACAATAGAGAAATGGCTATTATTCGCTATCCATTACATCAATGTTATCCCGTGGAAAAGGAAGAAAAAGGCTACAATATTTTAATACAGACTATAAAATATCGGTGTGCCAAATTTCATAGCGTGATTGAGTAAATCCACGCATCCAAACTTTTACATGGATATATTTGTGGGATAGAAATATCATCATCATCATCATCATCATCATCAGCCTATATACGTCTCACTGCTGGGCACAGGCCTTCCTACATGGGAGAAACACATGAGGAGATTGGGCCATAACACCACCACGCCTACCCAATGCGGGTTGGTGGGTTGAAGCGGTGGCAGTAAAAACCGGGGCCAACGGCTTAACGTGCCTTCCGAAGCACGGGGGAGCTCGAGATTATAATATTTGATTGACCCATCTCGGGACCAACCTTGGCGAAAGTTGCTTTGTTTTCGTAATCGAAACCAAAGCGCTCAAACTACTACGAGCTCCTCGATAGTAATATATTACTTTATAAATAGCACCATTTCATCAACTTTAACTTAGCTTAGTAATCTCACCCTCTTTTTCATATAAATGAGAAGCATTTACCAGACATTATAGACATTTATTGTTCAGGTGACGCCGGGAGCAGGTGAGGGTGGTGAAGTTTTTCGTTCAGTGACAGTCTACAAAATTGACGTTGGTTGCAATTAAATGCGGTCAGAAATGTGCTACAACATAATTTCAATGCATATTGGGAGAGTTTGCCAATTATTAGGTGTGACAGCCTTCCTGGTGCTACTTCGACGAGGTGTAGTTTTGTGAAAAAAATGGGCGTAGTTTTGTTATACTAATTTCATAACACGACGTTTATTAGACGTTCGCTCAGACACAATTTTGTTATTATTGTAATAAAATTCTTGACCGAAGCCATTAAGGGGCGCTAAAAACTCCAACAACTATTTAATTTTCATTAATCTATCTCCAACATTTTTCCTGTTGCATAACAATTATATGCTGTTTATTGACGGACTGCATTGTTATGCAGATGACAGTACTAGTGACGCTTACTATACCGATCGTGCTAATACCCCTCGGTCTACAGCGAAGGAAAATCGCTGTCCACTTGTGACTGAAATTGAGAGTTCTCTAATCAGAGTCTCCAACGACGACTTAACTTAGTCCAGTTTCACCACAAATTCCCCACCAAGGCACAATTCTGCGCGTTTACTGCTAAAAAAATTTTTAACAAAATTCCTAAACTTATAAAAAATGAAGATGACTTAGTTCAGTTTAAAAATAAATTAAAGGCCTTTCTCATACAAAAATTTTATTATACACTAAAAGAGTTTTTGAGTGATAATATTTGAATGCCTTCCAAAGCAAAGAGGAGCTCGAGAAAGCAAGTTTTGATTGACCCATCCCGGGATAGACTCTGTCGAAAGTTGCTTTGTTTTCGACATTGAAACCAAAGCGCTTAGACCACTACGCCACCGAGCTCCTCATCAACAATGCTATAACAATGTTATTATGCAATGCAAGACTAAAACATGTTCTCTGTTAGAATACTGAAAACATCAGCTTTGAAAGCGAAAGATTTTTGGGCAAATGATAATCGACATTCGATTTATCATTCGGCCAAAAATCTTTCGCTACTTTACCTATGGTCGAATGGTTGAAATTTGAAATACCAAACGTTTAGACCCCTCATTTTATTTTACAACTTTTTGCTGCTATTACCCACTGCTTTATTTGACAACTATATTATTATTGGTCACTATAAAATTTTACGATTAACGTTTTGCCTTAATTGAAAATACTCAAAGCTATGATAACGTTTACAGTATTTTCATTTTTCTTTATTCAGTTATTCTGTCCGTTATCGTAAATATATTCAAATTAATTATTTTTAGTTATAAGGTTTTTAATTAATCGTAAAACTCAACATAGTAGCATGCCATTTTAATAATTAATTATTCACGAATATCAATTATTTCTTTTTTCCTTCAAATTACACTTTGATCCGAACAAAAGAGATAAAACAATTTATGTGGCTTAGCTATATAAAATACAAAGATATTATTAGTAGGTATTGACTGCATTTGTTGAAATATGTTTTATGCAAGATCATAAAATCCTTGTCATTCTATAACACGCACGCTTTCATTTTGTTACAGGGCTTTTTTAAGAATACTTTGCGTGTGCTGTCCGAGGAAGCTGAGACGGAAATACCAGCCACAGCTCCGCTTCAAGCAGTCTCAGGTGAGCACGCAATCCTCCCTCAATTCATTAAATATTCAATCGTAAACAAACGTTGCGAAATATCGGAATGGTTCGTTTTGCAATACGGAACCGATGAAAGAATTGTGTGATGATTTCGAACAAAGAAAATGTTTTGTAAATATCCCATTTTGCTTAGTAAGAAAAGCACTAAATTAAAATGTTCTATGTTATGAATTATTTAATTAATACTTATGCTAAACTACTTCTTGAGTTTCCATAACTTTAAAAGAACTTATATCTCTTTAGTACTTATAAGGGTTTGAGCAGTGACATTGTAAAGTCCAACATTTATATTACAGAATATTTTGAGAAACTCAAACTCTGCGACAATTATTATACAGGGTGTTAGGGGGACGCTCGGAAACAAAGGCAGGTAGCAGTGTTCGTCATCTTAAACACGATTTTTTGAAAAACAAATTTGAAATCACGAAAAAAAATTCAACTGTTCCATGCAAACAGGCCGTGTCGATATTAAAATTTGTATGAAACAGCTGGTTTTTTTCGCGATTTTAAATTTATTTTTTAGCAAGTCGTGTTTAGCGTGACCAGCACTGCCACCTGCCATCGTATTCGAGAGCGTCTCCCTAACACCCTGTATTATCAGAGATATTATCCTACGGTATTTTTTGTATATCCTGTTATAATAGTACCTACGAGTATTAAAATGGAATAGAAATAGTGAATTAGGTTTATTAGCTAGGAATTTCTCATAGTTTCTTAATGTAATGACTAACTACTACTGACGGTCTGGCAGGTGGGTATTGTTATTATACATATCACAAAGTTCTATTGTCTATTCTGTGATCTAGAATTAGAACCAAATAGGTATCTAAATATAGTATAAAAGCTTGTCTTTTGATATAAATAAGTTCGATATTTCTCATTCCAAATACCTACTTAGATAAAAAGGCTGACGATTTCAATTTGAAGGGTACTGAAATAAGGTCTTTATAATTTTGAGATGGTATGCAATTCTATCTTATTTAAATTTCTAAGTAGCAAGTTAAATTGAAATTCCTAACTTTGAACTTATATCTATTGCCATTTTGTTAGGAGAAGCTTTAAACTGAATATTAGTTCCAGTTTAAAATTTTATTCAGAATGGGTACCGCATCTGGCTTAGAATACGTTTCAGATCACAAGATAAATTGCTTTAAAAACATTTTAATTTAATTTGCAATTCCGTTCGCTTCTTAATTAGAACGTTGTCAATTTTAAATTTCAGTTACGCACCACAAGACGCTATTACTCATCCAGCGAATTGATGGGCATACAGCAACTCAGGCAAAACTCCTGTGAACAAACATACATATAGCGATTCAACTCTTATAATCGCTTCGCTCTCTCCAACAGCTATCCAAGTGCCTTGTCAAACTTTACGTACATCTTCCGAGACTTTAAACATTTTGCGCAAATTTGAAGACTTCTCCAGACTTAAATACCTTAGTATGTTGAGTCTTCACTGTCTTTGGAGGTACGTTTGAAGTGTATGTCGTTTGCACTTTTTCACAGTGTCCCCTGCAATGTTTCGACCACGTCAGATTTTTCAATTTCTATGTGTGCACTTGGTATGTCATTTGATGAACTGTATATGTTTGTGTCTCGCCCCCACCTTCGTTATATGTTGCAATAACTTTCATCACTCGTTTGTTACTATATATTACTCCTCGCATGTCCTTTTACACAGATCCTCACTTATTGCCACGGACCTCTCTCATTGACCATCTCTCTCTCTCTCTCTCTCAATGACCCAGCCATAGTTCCATTGTGTCGTATTTTTCAATTTGCGACTACATAAGAAATCTTCGCCGTGCATGATTTTAAATGATTAACTAATATCTAAAATTAAATTATTTTTTCTCCTAATTGATGTTTATCATGCCTTGAGATGTTGTATTGTAAATATGATATTTATTTATCAGAGGAAAATGGTAATATTAAATTTGCTATTAAATTTCTGTAACGAATTTATCCGGGTTCAGACTGACATGTTTATTTTGTGGGTAACCAAGGACTTGGGACAATCCTGTATATTTGTTCTAAACTATTAGATATATATTTCCTTGGTTGCTCAGTGGTCACCCGGATGGTGGAAAGTCGTGGGTTCGGTCGGTTCCTCCCGCCCCAAACTATGATGTTTTTCTAACTTAGATATTTTCCAGAATTTCTAAAAAAAATATATTGCTTTAAAATTAAAATTAAGAACATCTATTTTTTTATATACATGGAGTAGAATCCTAAAATACAGCTGCAAAGTAGTACTTAAATAGCTGACGATGTTGTTTATTTTTCAGTATCCAGTGTCGACGATGATGTATTCGTCGGTGTCGCAGCACGAGATGTGTCGTTTGTGACAGCAAGCGCGCGCCGGCCCATGCCGAGGCCAGCGCGCAAGATGCTCCTGATGTCGGCAACGTCGCTCGCTGCGCGCGCGCCGCAGCGGCGACAACTACCGAATGCGTACTCTCGAACATCAATTCGACGATCCGATACAGTGCGTAGATCGACACCTTTGTCCCGAAAACGCGCCCTGCTGCCAAGATGCGGAGTCAGTCAGCGAGATCAGTCTCGAAAGCGAAAGCAGAAATCCGTCTATAAGAATCAGTAAGAAAAAAGTCACTTACCAAACCAAAGCCGAAGTGATCTCAAATTGATAGAGTAGTGTTTGTATATATTTGTTAGACTTTCAATAATTGTGAATTTTCAATCAGGAGCTGTGATTTACGGTTAGATATGTAAATATGTAATATTTCAGCAACCGATGCTTCTTGTAGATCTGTAAAGTGACTAAGAGGGAAGTAAAACGCTTCATATAGATGTATTAAACTTGTAAATACTCATTGGAACATACCAATTACTCATAGATAAGTATTTGAATGTACTTCTACGTGTACGTACTGAAACTTTATCAACCCAAAGTGGGCAAGTTTTCTTACTTTACCCTTAATTACTTACTAGTTCATTTTAACCTGCATAAATTATTTTATATTCTCAGAAATAAATTAGGTAGATAAATAACTTCCATACATTCCTAAAAATTAATTACTGATCAATAAAAATAACTTTCACGATTTCTTAATGTGGACTCTATTTTTGGGTTGGTAATGTCCTATTTTGAAATAAAAACATGTAATTATATCACTGTTATTGATTATAACTAGCAACAAGAATCAATTATCCATAAGTGTTAATATAAGTCAAGTAATGTTATGGTCTAATTTATCCTTCCATCAATGTAATGTCTACAGTTATCAACAAACAAACAACATGTAGGTACTTACCTACTTACTGAACAAAAACGTTAGGAATTTATAAGTTTAGTGGTTTTTATACAAAGGGATGCAGATTGTAACATTCTGACATTCGTGGATTCCTTATCCTTTTTCGTACCTTACTAGCCTGATGGCGTAGCGCTCCCACACAATAAAATATCAGTACCCCTAGCACGAACATTTTTAAATTTCGAATTGCCATCGCATCGTTCACGCGCGCTTAAAATTTCAAACAAAAGCCAGACAAAAGCTAACGTAACTACTCGATACGATGGCGATTCGAAATTTAAAAGTATTCGTGCTAGAGGTACTGTTTTATTTACATAATTCTTAATTTTAAATTGGCGTACTACGCTTGTGCGGTCGTCTCTATAGTCAGTACTTTTGAAGTGACATGTTACGCGTAACATACAGTCGACAGCATATCAAGCGTAACAGTTTTACCTTGAGACCGCCCTTACTGCGTTCGTAATAGAGGCGGCTTTCGTAGTGCAACTGTTATACTTGATGTACTGTAGTGTGTACCTACGCGTACGGCCAAATTTGAATTCAAGTAGAAAATGTATGAAAAGAGAATATTTACAGTTTTTTTTCTATTCTTCTCGTTATACTAAAATGCTTATGATGTCAACAACCATTATTATTACACTTAGTTGGCGATTCCGTAATAAGCGATTTTTTATACCCCAGATTATATTTACAAAGATTTCAACTATTTTTTTAACTATTTTGTGAAGTAATAATTGACAATATTCAAATCGTTATATCAAATTGCATATCTGACTTTAATTTTATAGGCACCGTTAATGTATATGAAAACATTGTTTGTGTTAACTATTAGTTCGACTCGTCAATATTGTTGATGCAGAAGACCAATACTTAGTCATTGAACATTCCAAATGCATTTTAAGCAACGTCAACATTTTGTCAAATACTTCTCCTATAAAATTGTCATTTAACGTTTAGCTAAGACATACTTAGATCAGTAGGTATTATTTGATTTATTTACAGTAAATTTTAATATTGTAATCACAAATAAAGTTAAACTTGCCGCAATTTATTTACCAAGCAAGCTTTGTTATTTTTAGTAAATTAATAAAAAATAATAAACTGAACTTTAGTTTCTATTCGTAGATAGAATACTGAAATCAGCAGTGGCGCCAGTGACATATTCCACAAACTATGAACAATAGACACTAGTGACCATAAGTTCGTAGTACAGTTATTTTAACTACAATATAGAAACAGTACCCCTAGCACGAATATTTTTATATTTCGAATCGTAATCGTATCGTTGACGTACGCTAAAAATTTCAAACAAAAGTCAGACAAAAGCTGACGTAACTACTCGATACGATGGCGATTCGAAATTTAAAAGTATTCGTGCTAGAGGTACAGAAAGCTTACTACGTACCTACAGAGTGCACTAAACTATCAACTACTTAAGAAAAGCGAAACTAAAAGAATTACGTTGGACAGTTTTGAAATCGGAAAATGGTAAGCGAATAAAGCAAAAATCGAACTACAGTGCTTCTATAGTGTGATACGTCTATCAGAGTAGGCAATCAGGCAATCGGATGAATTTCGGGAAGCCGTTGTCAAAGTGTTATTTATTATGGCAGCATTGGATATCTGGTTAGGGGGAAAACGATTTCGAATCGCAAACGAAGTTCTCTGACAGAAATATTCAACCTAACTACTTTGGTTACATAAGTAATAACCAAAATTTGGTGAGGTGTAGTCACAGTTTATTTGATTTAACAAAACTGAGCAGCTCTATGCAACTTCAGGTTTATCTCCATCATGGCTCGAGTATCCTGGAGACTAAAAGTCAGCGGAACAATTTCCCCTGAGGTGATGCCTGGCGATTAGAAATCCTCCAGAGGCAAATCCGCCCCTTTAGCTTTGAGGATTCACCAAGGTTCCCGCTTCCTTAAAACCCCGGTTATGCTGTAAAGGCCTCATATTGGCCAAAAAAAAACAAATCAAAATCGGTCCCTTCGTTTAGTAGCTACGATGCCACAGACAGACACACAGATACACTGACAGACACGTCAACTTTTTTTGTCGGGCATTATAAACAGGAAAAACGAGCGTTTGTATGAAGTATCTACATTTTTTTATGTACCTACATAATTAGCTCATTTTTAGGATGATTTAAGTCCCCATTGAAGAGGAATAGGGGAAAGTGATCCAGTGTGAAACTCGTTTCATTTTTAACCGACTTCAAAAACAAGGAGGTTCTCAATTCGGCCGGTATGTTTTTTTTTTTTTTTTTTTTCTATGTATGTACACCGATTACGCCGAGATTACTGATCCGATTTACGTGATTCTTTTTTTGTTCGATGCGGAATAGCTGCCATTTGGTCCCATAAAATTTTTTTCAAAAACAGTTGGGTACTTTGGTTTTAAATTAAAAAAAACTGAAATTATGAAATCGTCTACATAAGCGAAATTGCGAATTTTTGCTTTTCCAATGACTTTTTAGTGAAACGATACGATAGTAGGAAACAATATAAGTTGACGGTCACCCATCTAGCTTCGATCGTAGAAAGTTATCACTAAAAATTGTGAAAAAAAAATTTTAAACAAAAATTAAAACCGACTTCAAAAAACTGAAAAGGATGAAATAATTAAATTTAAGTAGGTATTCTTCCCCTAGAAACATATTTTTGGAGTTGGTGCTAAGTGGTTTCCAAAAACAATAGAAAGTAAAGCACCGACTCCAAAAATATGTTTCTAGGGGAAGAATACCTACTTAAATTTAATTATTTCATCCTTTTCAGTTTTTTGAAGTCGGTTTTTGTATTTTTCATTATTCAGGTCACAGAATTATAAAATCCTACTAATCTCAATCGTTCAGAATTTTGACCTGAAATTATAAAAATAATAAGAAGGGCGAGTTAAACACTAAGCAAGTTTCCCTTTCACGCAGAAGGAAGCTCTGATAGGAAACTACACTTAATATTATTATTATGAATACAATGCGTAGAAAGTTGTAGTGTTATGGTATGTACCACTACCTATTTGGCTATTTTAGTATAAGAACCAAATACTAAATTATCTTTAATAAGAGTCATGACAGCAGTACAACCGAACTCGTGCATTGATCTGCATTTTTCTTCCTACTAGATTCATTGCGGCTATGTAATGTGTTTTACGATGCTATCTATCACTGCCACCCCCAGCACAAACATTATTAAATTTCGAATCGTAATCGTATCGTTCACGCACGCTTGAAATTTCAAACAAAAGCCAGACAAAAGCTAACGTAACTACTCGATACGATGGCGATTCGAAATTTAAAAGTGTTCGTGCTAGAGGTAAACCTTGGTAAAGGAATTATGAAACATAAAAAGACAACATTTTGCATAAATTGTTTTATATCAAAAAAGGTTAGCACTCGTAAATTGGTTCTCGGTCAGAATTATAGGTGTGTACTTATATTATGATTCCCTTAGCATACGCCCTACGTACGCTACGTATACAACAGATATGATTGGAACTACGTTTTATCATCACGTTTAATAATCTTAACTAGTCATTCATTTTATTTGCTCAATTATTTCCATTGTGATTTCTTGGTAATTAACTATTGTGATAATTTAAATTTAAGCTTGTTATTTCTATAAAGTATAAAAATTGTTGTTTCCCAAATACATGTACACTATGTTTGTAATTTTAAAGTGTAATTTATTGTCAAAAGATGTTTCTAAAATGTATTTTACTCTTGTGTAAACTAAAATAATTTATTGGCTATATAGAGTTGATAATATTTACATTATTTTTCTTTAAAAATATTTACCTGTGGTGTTTAACTCTATTTATTTACTTATATAACGAAAAATAGTCTCATGTTAGAAATGTTTAAAATAGTTCTCACTTTTTTTAAATACGGGTAATACTTTAAGCTGGTTTTAACTGGTAAGACAAAAAAGTGCGCGTTCACTACCGCAGATGGTGCGGGTGAAGCGAAGGGATGTCAATGTTTTGTTTATAAACATAAAAAAACACGTAATAAAGTGAAAGTTTACGAAAAAATAGTACATAGAAATCAAAAGATATGAAAATACAGAACAGTAATATCCATTTAAGTCCGTTTTCACTAACCATTCCCTAGGTTAAGGTGACTCTAAACGACTTCTGGCCCTTTCTATTCCCTTTAGATAGACTGAGATAAAAATCGCTTAGAGACTCTTAACGCAAGTGTTAGTGAAAACAAGCATTAGACACTCGCTATAAAGTGTTGTTTAAATTTTTACTCAATATTACAACAACAATATTATTGAGAGTGATTAATTTTGTTTAAGAACAAAACGTCAAACATCATTTCGCTCCTCCTCGCTCATTGCTGGAATCTTGAACGTGGCCTAATTATCAATATTGCTAAGCAGATAACACACACTTAAAATTTTGACATTGCTGTTTAAAATGTTTACAAACGTTAGTAAACATTTGTTAAGAAACATACGATCACAATGTTAGAAAATGTTTTCATGTTAGATAATGTTAGTAAACATTTCTAAACTAGTTAACAAATTGTAACAAAATAAAACATTTGTTATCATTTGTTTGTAAACATATAATCCAGGCCAAATTTTATGTTGTTAAATAATTTCAAATGCTATAAATGTTTGCAACCATTTTCCATCAGTGTGGGAGCACTTAAAACATTTAACAATTCCTAACAGAATGTAACAATTTCTAACATTTGTTAGTAAATGTATTAGTATTATAAAATGTTTGTAAATATTTTTAAAGAGCAGTGTGGCACACCTTAACGTTAACGACTCGTTCATTTGTCAAAAGTGATCCGTCACAAGAGCAATAACATTTACAAAAAAGAGCGGTAATTCTACCAAACGCTTTATATCAAATTAAGTCATCATTTTAAGGTACACCTAACAACACATCAAGTGTAACAGTTGCGCTACGAAAGCCGCCTCTATTACGACCGCAGTAAGGGCGACGACGTCAAGATCAAACTATTACGCTTGATGTGCTGTCGATTGTACAAAAGTAATAGTTTAGTTTTGAAATTAAAACTCCATATCTTCAACCCGAATATCATCAATACCAGTGTGCCTGTCTAACACTTACTATATGTACATATAAATATAAACTATTGATAAATCTCATAGGTAACTTTTCAAACTAAAATAGTTTATGGAAAAGTATAGTTCTATACTTCTTGCTGAAAATGTAGATAATGTTTCCATTGTGTATAACAATATGTATAATTAACTTAACATGGGTTGTCGTATGAATTTATATAAATATTTTTTTCTAAAAAATTTGTTTTATTTTATCTCAACGTTAGGTTACACCTAAAACTATTCAGATAGCATATTCGCCTTCAATTATAATGATGCTTTCGCAGAAAATCAAGAGAGAGAAAGCTCAATTTACTTATTTCTCCCAAAATATACATCAATGAAAACTATTAACAATCATCTTTACACAATATGAATGAAACACATTTCATTTTTCAACCTTGAATATACATTAACTTCAAAAAATCATAATGCTGGTTGGTGGGGTAAAGCGGTTGTTACTAAAACCATAACCAACGGCTTACTGTACCTTCCGGAGCACGGAGGAACTTGAGAAAGTTAGCAATGATTGATGAAAAGTTGGAAATCAAATTAATTTTGTATAAAATGCGCATGAAATTAAAACTTAAGATTGGTACTCCAGAACTTGCTAGCATAATTTGCAAATGCAATTACAGATTGCACTAACTGAAATCTGGTTAACTCGACTGTTACAGATTGTATTTACGGAGGACAAGCTAACTGTCTGCTGATTAATTAATGAGACATCTCAAAAGGAAAGCAAATAATATATTATTTGCTTTAATTAATTTTTCCTTTCATTATTCCCCTAACGCTTAACGCTTTCTCGAAGTAACTGATTTGCACCGTAGAACTTTTGATATACCAACTTACTTATAATATTACAGACATTTTGGTATATAATGCGATCATCATCATCATTAACAGCCTATACATGTCCCACAGCTGGACAGACCTTCATACATGGGAGAAACGCATGAGGAGTTTGGGGCCATAGCACCGCCGCCACCATTGCGGGTTAAAGCGGTTGCAATCACAATCAGGAACAACGGTTTTATGCGCCTACCGCGGCATTAAGGAGCTTGAGATTATAAATTTTTGATTGATGCATCAGTGCAAAACGCGAAGTGCTCAAACTATTACACTAGCAAAACAAGCAGAGTCGCCAAGATTGTTATCAAATAGCAATTATTCATAATTACTAAATATTTTATATTTAAACTAATTATTAACAATAAATTGTTGGAGATACAAGAGTCTCACTTGTGAGAATAACAAAACAGCTGTGCAGTGGTGAGTAAAGCTAAATAAAAATATTAATAGTTTAATACAAATATTCCTCTATTTATATTTAATGGCTCCAAAATAGAGAAACCCACAAAAGACAAGTTTTGAGAAGTCCGTGCATTATCAATTTCATGCACCCAAGAATACTCGTAAGGGGCGTGTACGCGCTGTCACTCGGGACTCGGGACGTGCATTTACACTCTCGAAAATTCAACTATATAACTACAAACTACGATAGTTTGTACTTATAAAGACGGATAAAGAAGCTGATAGAAGCTATGTTTTGTCTACTCTTAATGTGAATAGAAGCAACTTAGGAGTATTTCAAAGCATCTTAGCCAGTCCTTTATCCGATGAAGCTGGGATTCTTTTTAATATGGTGATGAAGATATTGTTTCCTTAGTTAAGTCAACTTTATTATTGTACGTACAAAATAAATATAAGATAACGATGGGACTGGCATAAACAGCTAAGTTTAAAAGTCCCTTTACAATTTAAGAAATAATAAAATAAAAAAAAGACTGATAAAGAACATACACACAATCTTATTTACTTAATCTAAGTACAGTGTATCAATTTTAAGCCAAGCTACAGTGGAGCTGTGACAGTAAACAAGGATTCACAGCAACTTTAATTAGTTTGCTCTTCAATTGACTAGCAACTAGATATACTTGGTCAGACTATCAGATAGTGAGCCTTATACTGATGACACACACAATCTAAATTTAAGTACAGTATTTCTCTTTCTTTCATTATGTTTACTAGAATATAAAAAGATAGCAAGAATTTATTTGGAGCTGTCAAATAAATTTAAATGGCATTTATAAAGAAACCATAGACAATTTTAAAGGCGGGTACGGAAGTGCTTCCGTACACGCCTCCCTGCATTTTATCACGTTCATTAAAATCGAAAATTGAACGCACCTTTCTCAATGTCAAATTATATGTTCTGCAGAATCAGGGCCAATGTCACAATAATATACACGTTTGGCGAAGACGCTAGGCCAAAGCTCCGTTTTATTTTACAAACTGATCTATACTACAGTATTGGTTGTTACCAATGTTAGGAGCCGCCTACCTCCTTGTTAGGAGCCAACAAAAATCATCCACGGTTGACTATGAACTTTAAAGGAAAACATAAAATGAACTTTATTTTGACCATAATATCTTAATTTTCATTTTAACATTATTATAAATGTTTGAAATATTTTTTACTTATAAAATATCTAAACTAGAAAAATTTCACGTCCTGAGGCTTTATTTCGACTGTTATAGAGAGGGATAAAGATATGACATATAAGATAATATAATGTAAAATTAGGTATATAAGTACTTATTACAAAGTAACTAATTTAAAAATGTTTTTAGAATAATTCCTATGGCCTTTCCAATAAACTTGATTTTTGTCTACCGCCAGCATAAAAAGCAAAAAAAAAGGAATGAGACAGGACGTCAGTTGAAAAGGTCTAATTCAGATCTGCAGGCGTGTGTAAAGGGTAAACCCTTTGCAATCCCATCCTTCGCATATTATAAATCCTACTCAACCTCTTTACATTCAAGTTAGATTTAATATTTTATTGAGTATGATACTCGAAGGCCAATTAGTCGAGTGGTTTACTGAACCAGAGGGGCCAACCCGGTAGGCAGATGTTTTTGTATGAAATCACGAGTCACTGGATGTTTTGATGTTTTTTTAGCATATTTGTAATATTAATACAGGGTGGTGCCGTCAATACGACAATAAATTAAAACATGGGCTATATTAGTTCATAGAAATAGTTTTATTCATTGGATAATTTCATGACATTTCTATGAAATAATGCAGCCAATTTTGAAAGTGGCAAACCATTTCTATGAACTAATTGAGCACATGTTTAAATTTATTGTCTTATTGACGGCACCACCCTGTATATCACCCTGCCTTATAGTGATTTATGTTTCTCAATTATAGTACTATGGGTGCTATAATTGAGAAACATAAATATCTTGATTGAAGATGTGAATGTAAATGTATCATATTATTATATTCACAAACAAAGACAGCTCATATTACCTGTCAAATCTGATTATCTTCAAAGATTACAAAACCAACCATAAAGCTATTTCCTTATAGTTTTTAAAACGTCCGAACAACATAAAACAGCCATTTTAAAGAAGAGCCACGAAATGAAAGCAATCAAAAAACTTAAATTAAATTAGTGTCTAAAGTAATTTAAAACTTCAAAGTTTACCGGTAAACCGCAGAAATGACAAAGCTACTCGATTGTGAGTGAGGGTAAGTAAAGACCTGACTGGCTTATAGCAAAGTTGATCCTTTTAAAGTTACAGCTTCATTCATTTCTTAATGTTGTTTTTGCTCATCGATGCTTGAGCTCTTCAGCATCAAAATGATGTATGTATTCTGTCTCTTATGTCAATGCGATAGGGGTCATAATCGTTTCTATCTTTTTGATGAGAACTTAGCTTGTAATATCAAAAGTGCGGTTGAAAGTAAAAACTTTATCTAACTAATACAATAAAAATAAAACATTGAACACAATAAGAATTTATTTTACCCTGCAGAAACCTTTTATTAGCCAACGAAAATTGACTTCAAAGTTACGTTAGGTTATAATAATACATTATTTCGTTGCAGATAAGAGTTGGTTTCGTGTGACTGCATTGGTTGGGATGACATATGGATTTAAAGTACGTACGAGTAAATTGTTAAATAAAGAATAAACATAACATTAAATTTAATATCATTTCGCTGAGACCACGAAACACAAGGTTTGATGAAATATAAAGTTCAACAAAAACAAGTCATACTTACGTTTTAAAAAAATTGTGAGATAGTTGCTTAACACGCAACAAATTTCTTAATTTAAATCCTTGTCATCCCAACCAATGCAGTCACACGAAACCAACTCTTATCGGCCACGAAATAACGTTTATAAAAGCACAACGTCTACCCTAGTCCTCTCTAGATTCCCTGAGATGATGTTCAGCTTCAGTGTACATTCAGCTGTTTGCTCAAACCCGTAAGCCGGGATGTGGGCTTTGTGCTCATAGCTTTATCAAGGAGATGGAATAGAAACTGCATACTCTAGCAAGATGAAGAAACCACATGCACACGATGCAAACTCGATAGTAAGATTGTTGGTTTAGTACAGTTAGTGCTAAATATGTATATTCGTACTCATATAAAGATAAAGCACTGATATTTTTATATTATGTAGTATGGACTACACACACTATCACAGATTTTGACCGCCTCTGTGGTCTAGTGTTTGAGACCACCTGCCTTAGATCTACAGGTCCGGGGTTCGGTGCCGTGGGGGCAGAAATTTTCTGCTTGGTTTGGTTGGTGGTAGGGCTTTTCTAAGTCCGCCTGGCTAGCTACCACCATCTTACCTAAGTCTGCCGCCATAACAATAATGTTAACAGCATCGTTGTGTTCCGGCAGTTAGAGGTAAAAATAAAAGTTTGCCGATTACATTACCGAAGAATGTAATAAGTTAAGCTCAGGAGGATGGTGGAGTGAACAATTTCAAAGGTTCAGTGCAACTGTTTCATTACAATTCAACCAAAAAAGGACAAATGACATGTGACGTCATATGAAGTTTCTAAAATGGCGATATTAAAGTATTAAGGCAAACGATATGGATCAGCTAAGTGACAGTTTGACTTTTTTTAAAGTACAGTCGACAGCACATCAAGCGTAGCAGTTTGACCTTGAGAGCGCCCATACTACGTACGTAATAGAGGCGGCTTTCGTAGTGCAACTGTTACACTTGATGTGCTGCCGTGTGTACTTTTACACTTTTTCATTGAAGTAAAATGAAAGAATTGCAGATCACTAAATTTCAGTTTTAGATAATAACAACAGACTCAACTGCAGGCGCAAATCAAAAAGATACTTGATATCTTTGATTATTTACTTTGTATTTAGAACGCCCAAATTTTTCAGCACCAAGTTTTCTAGTCGCTGCGCCAAAACGCGACCGTTTGAGTGAAAAACAAAAAAAAGCGGTGTCGTTTCAGATTTCGTAATGAACTAAGATTGGCTCTAACTGAAATGGAGGAAAATGCGAAACATAATATGCTTCGACTTTTCCATTTGAAAATTTGGAAAGCCGCAGTTCAAACTAAAAAGCAACACGAAAATCTTTTGAAATGTTTCTTAGGGAACCTCGCAAATGTTCCACATTTTTATTAGGGATTTAATCCTATTTCTCCTACTACTGTGGTTTTTGTTACTAAATAGGTATGTAAGAGTTGACTAAGTATTTTATTTTACAAAAGCTAAAACATGAATGGAAAGAATTTTTTCGATAAACTTAAATAAAATATTATCCTTCTTATTCCCTTTTCCGTTTTATATGCAACCGTTCGCTTATAATAGTATACTTATTTTGCTTATAATAGTACACTTATGCATATATGAAAACTAGCTGTGTCCACGACTTTTTCGCGTGGATGTCGGAAAATAGCAACATGTCATAAGTAGGTGGGTAGGTTACATGATTTTACTTAGTATTTATTCACGTATATAAAACACCTTCGCAATGTATTATTTTAGAACAAATGATCAGTAAGAGACACCGCACATATACAATTTCAAGTTGGCCAACTAAATCGCAGAATGTCTAATAGGCATAGAATCTTATGATAGCCCGCACATTATATCCAACTAAGTCGTTCAACTAAATGTTGGCCAACTATCGGCCGATAGTTGGCCAACTACGGTAAGATGCAGTATGACCAGACCGTGCGCGTGATATCCCCACGCTTGGATTTTTGCCGACGGGCACGCAGCCGCCCAGTCGATATCTGCATTCTTTACTTGTAACAAATGAAAAAATAGAACTGCTGATCGACGAAGTCCAAAAAAGGCCAGCCCTTAAAAAACTTATCTGGATAACATCTCAGTTTAGAATGTAAGGTATGATGTTTCCTACGCTCTAATTTGTCACTTAATATCGGATGCACCCTAAATGTTTTGTTCTGTTTTAAGAAGTAGTGCGTTGTTTTTCCGCATTTTATCGCAGACTTCACCGTGCTAGCAACACTATCCACCAACTAAGTCGGCGAAGTGTGCGGCATATGAAAGCACGCAATTTAGTTGTACGATAGTTGGCCAACTTGAAATTGTATATGTGCGGTGTCTCTAAGAGTGGAACTATGGTAAAAAATGTCACGCGCCCTCCTCCCTCATGATCATCCCGCCCCCGCCTTGGATTTCATAAATGCGTGAGTCTTCATCATTATTTTGTTGCGAAGATATTTTAAAACAATGATGATATCACATAAGAAATTCATTGAAATCAAATAGTGTCAAGAACAATTTTGTTCAAAGTTAAATACATAAAAATGAATAATATATTTATTTTGTTAAGGAACAATATCATGTTTACAAAAATAGCTTCACAAACAATGCGCTATTTTAAAACAAATTTGATAACCAATTAAGGATTATAGTGAGTCTACTATAAAAAATAGACATTGTTTACTAGGTGGTAGACCTGTATGTAGGGTCGTCTGGGTAGGTACCTACCACCGCCTTTCTTATTTCAGCCGTGAAACAGTTCGCTGTGTTTCGGATTGAAGGGAAAGGTAGCCAGTGCAATTACTGGGCATGGACGGCATTTCATCTTAGGCCCCAGGATGACAACGCACCTGCAATATCAAGTGACTTTTCCTTGTTATTGCAGTTGTCTATAGGCGGCGGTAACCGCTTACCATCAGGTGGGCCTTCAGCTTGTTTGTCATCCGGTTGTATAAAAAAAAAAAAAAAAATTGTTGTCGCGGACTTTTTTTTAGGAAAAAATTCCGGCATACACGAATTTTGCTTAACTTTAATCGTTTACGCAGCGCACGCAACGAACACTCTGAAATGAAATATTTTTTCCCGTTTTTGCAACATTTTTCATTGATGCTCAGCTCCTATTGGTCGTAGCGTAATGTTTTAAAGCCATGTTTTAATACCTCGATAACTGGTCAATTCAACAATACAACATTCAAAATGTTTGACCAAACAAACTATTTAGCTTTATAGTATTAGTATAGATTAGTGTTATTATATTAGTATACAGTTAGAGTATTTAAAACCCAAACTAAGATTATCAGAAAGTCAATTAACGACTCGAATTATTCTCAAAACAGTTTTTTAAAATCATATTTTTATATCTAATAAATAAATCATATCTGTAAGTATCTCTGTTTCAACCGATTACATGTTCACGAGGTATCGCTTTAATTTTTTTATACAGTCTATTCTAGTTTTCTAGTTTTTATTAGTTTTATTGTATAGTCCGCCTGATGGAAAGCGGCTACCGTCAAAGAGAATATAAAACGCCGCGCTACCGTTACGAAACTTATACCACCATGGTAAGTGGTGGTCTCACACGATGGAACTAAAATGGTCTCGTACTGGGCGGTTTCAGAAAAACTTTCTCCCGCGTACGCTCAGGTTGTGGAATGCAGAGGTTTTCTCGAACGAGTACAGCATGGGGTTCTTCAAAAAGGGTTTGAAAAAGTTTTTACAGGGTCGGCTACGCGCAAGTGATACCCCTGGTGTTGCAAGCGTCCATAAAGGCAACGGTAACCGCTTACCATCAGGTGGGCCGTATGCTTGATTGCCACCTTAGTGGTATAAAAAAACAAAAGCTTCGCGGTATAAAATGTATATTTGCAGAAATCAGTTTATCGAAGTGAAAATTTTTATTTACGTTTGTACCATCAAATATTTGAACACTTGGATGCATCCATCTAAAAAAAATATTGCATCTATCTTTGAAATATCAATGCTCGTTTCCACTAACATTTGCTTAGCGTTAGGAGTCTCTAAGCGATTTTTATCTCAGTCTATCTAAAAGAGATAGAAAGAGACAAATGTCGTTAAGAGTCAACAGGCATAATCGGCAATTAGGTTCATGTAAAAAGTTTGATAATGAGTAGGTAGGTGTCGCAAATGGGGTATCTAGACTTTGCGAATTGAGAATCGCCGGGTACTTAATCTGCTTCGCATTTATAAATTTCTGGAATCAAACACTATCGTAGATACATATATCATTAATCTGTGCAAACACTTACCTAGTTGAAAATAATCTTGCTATTGAATCTGAGTAGGTACGACAATTTACGTTCGTATTATCCAATTCACCATACCGTTTACTCTTTTGTTCATATCACCATAATCGTGCTATTGAATCTGAGTAGGTACGACAAATTACTTTCGTCCTACCCATTTTACTATTTTGTTCAAATTACCATCTCTCTAAGCGATGATAATTATGGCGGGACCATACGGTCCCTAAATGGCCTCCAAACCACCCCTATAGCCATTCCCTTTCCACCGGTTACAGTCAATAATTACCTCTTGACGAAATCATAACAAGACTCACCAAATCTTTTATGCTAGCCTTTGTGTTATCAAGAATTATTAATCAACTCACAATTTTGGAGCGCACAGCGCGCACTACCTTTCCAAGACAACACCAATAATACCAACCTCTAACTTACTTTTTTACCTACTGCCAACAAAAAATGCACAGACTATACGTCATTTCAAGTCGTACGGAATCGCGTTCGCGACAGTAGGTTCACTGTAAAATTACATTGCAGATTTTCATTTAAAACACCTGGTTGAGTTTTAAAACTATTATATTCCCTACTCATTATTTAGAAATTGGACTAGGTTAAGTGTTTAGTACCTACCTTCATCTTCTAAGAACTGATGAATCGATATTTAATAGCATCGAATAGTCACTGTGGCAGTTTCAATCCATATGTGGGTAAGGTTTACCCGCTACTCGTTAATTGCCTGAGATCGACTCAGACTTAGATTAATTACTGAATGGATAATAGCACCGACATCCATTTATTGAACCTCTGGGGTACATTAAAGATGTAACACAAATTAAGCGATGGTAGCCAATTGATTATGGAATCTGAACCTTAATCCACAGAGAAAATTTCGAACAAGATAAAATAAAACAATTTAAAACTAATTTATAATGCTGAGAAAGTATTGTTACTATCTGCGAGGCTGGATTTTCTTGAAATAAAACTTTACATTGTAGTTACAGTAAAAAGCTTAGCAATTTTATCAAATGGTCTGAAAAAACCAGCTATTTCACAACTAAAAAAGGTCAACCCAGAGCAAAGGCTTATTAAGCTGTCAAATATAAAATTTCAAACAAAGTACGGAATATTATACAATTCTTGTTCTAGCGAAATAGTTTTAAAAAGTCTAGACAGAGCGTCCTCTTAACAAGTTTTCCTACGACTGTATTTTCATTGTGATGAAATTATACTTCTCATACAGTTCTTTGTCCAGTTCAAAAATGGAAATTGAAAAATTTCCTGATGTAGTAACCTTTATTCATGGTGTACAATGTACATATTTATTGAAACTGTGAAATATATTCACTGTTTGTAAGTAAACTAGTTTTAACAGACATTCAAGGTGAATACGGACGAATATCAAGTTTAATATATCAGACAGAAAATAATTCTTATTACAACGGTTTAAAGTATTTAATATTTTCAAATTGGTTCACTTGACCTGCAACGTACCAAATCCCAGACAAGAACAACGCAGTGTTCCACTTTACATTAGCACAAAACTTCATGTGTCTCAGAACAAGACTGATATTACATAGACACTAACTTTTAATTTCGCAAGATAGCGTGGATATGTAATCGTTAAGGTTTCCAAATCTGCATATGGACACCTCTGACCCCTTCACATCAGGTAAAGTTGAATCATTTGCCGTACTCGGTAAAAAAACAAGCACCTCTAGCACGACTTTCGAATCGTCATCGTGTCGTTGAGAACGCCTGTTAGTTCATAGGTGCGATGATTATTTAAAAGTTAAAATGTTCGTGCTAGCCCTACACAGAACCTCTACGATAAATAAAATGTTATATAATTCATATTCTAAAGACTCACTTACACGATATAAGTATCTCGCCTGTAACTTACAACTTGCATAGTCTAATGGTTTTTTACACTCAAGTCATTTCTTGCTTCAATATAATTGTATGATACAGGCAAGAAACTTGCATCGTGTGAATGGACCTTTATACTAACCGCTAGCATTTGCAGATAGCTTTCGTCAACAAATATTGTTTGGCAAACGTAGTGGACATAATAAATCAGGAAAACAAGCGCCTCTCAATGTGCATATTAATGCGGGTTATTCTATTTCTTGTTCAAGTTTTTTCAAGGCTGATTATTCAATAAGAAAACATTTTAATCTGCGACAAAAGCTTCGGATCTAGAGCACGTCCGTTACCCTCGATGTAGTCTCGCAGGCGCCTCAATCCCGCCTACAATTCCACCGTCTGTACTGAACATTAAAATGGAATAGCGCAGCTTTCGTATTTGACCTAGAATGTAGAAGAATTATATTTTCCCACTTTACGTTTTAATTAAGGATCTTTTTCAGCGACAGAATCATCCATTACTATTGAGTCAACAATCAGACAAGTCGATATTGATTAAATAATTTTTGATTTGGTTTGGTTTGAATTCGCGATGCATATCTCTGGACAATTTGTAGGGAAAAACGATATTAATAATTACAAAATTAAAAATTTTAAGTAACCCCCGGCGTCATTAATCATCTATCTACACCATCCATCACCATCTCACTAAGACTATTCATAAGAGCCCAAACACGCTATATCTGCTGTGAGTTTCTGAAGAATTAAGCATTTCGTAGACTTTTTGATGGTATAGGATCAGCTCAAGGTAAGTATGTCATGGGAATGTCACCGAAGTGACAGTACACCAAATTTGAAATCAATCGGATCTGTAAATGTTAGTAAAATCCTATTATTTTGTAGAAAATGAGCTCATAGTCATCAAACGCCTGAATTGATCTTCATAAATTATAGCTAAGAACCATCGTAGTCACATCAGCTTTCAAACAAAAAAAAAACTGAATCAAAATCGGTCCATTCGTTTAGGTGCCACGATGCCACAGACAGACACACAGATACACAGATACACCGATACACAGATACATAGACAGACACGTCAAACTTATAACACCCCTCTTTTTTCGTCGCGGGTTAAAAAGATAGTTAACGATTCCATACACGGAATACTTTTCTTCCAAATCATAATAATACAACGATAGATTACAGCCATCTTTCTGAATAGTGTGGAGATTCGTTCGATAATCAGATTTTTTACTTTTAAGGAGCAGAGGTATAAATGCGTCACTTCTGAAGAAAAGAATCGTTATTAGGTGTATTATAGGATCCAAAATGTTATTTTACAATGTTATGGTCTTTTATACCACTAGTTTTGATTGACTGGGTAATGCACAGATTAAGAAAAGCTATCATACTTACACAGATTATCCACAAACGTCCTATTCAAATACTTGTGCCTAACTCCTTATTATTTCACTGTACCTCTTTGATCCCATCAAAGGCAGACAGCCCCCTTATTCTCAACTGTCGGAAAATATTCGAATATCGAAAACTCTATAGCTGCCACTTTTTGTCGCGGTGCGTCAAAGCGAGACGGGATGTCAGTTTTCGAATCGAATCCGTGATTCCAAAGTTGAGAATAAGGAAGAGGGTTTATCTCTTTTTATATGTCTATATTCTCAATAAATAAGCTATCGAAATTAATGTTGAGATGGCTATACTTTATAATTTTACATACAGTAATGGAGAGGTAGTATGAAAGGGACATTTTTGTTGTAGAGACTCTCATATATTAATGAGATAATATTACGAACAGGTTGGAACTGAATGTGAATCCTACATTATCTTTCTTTTTACTTTCTTTAGTCAACTCTTATAATTTAAACGTACTTCCTTTAAAAGAAACTCATCATTTTCCAAATTGCTCTCCATCGCTTCTAGACCTTATAATTGTATCTTCTCCAAATTTAGTGGTTAAGCATGGGCAGCTTTCTGCGGACGCTTTTTCTTATCATGATTTGGTTTTTCTATCTTATCGTGTTCGTCCACCGAAAGAAAAACCGAGGGTTCTTCATCAGCGTAGCTTTGCTGCTGTGGATTTGAAGAGTCTGCAGGAGGATGCTGCCAGGATTGACTGGTCAGCTATTTATTCCACTGACTCTGTTGATGAGCAGGTAGAACTTTTCGGAGCGAATTTGGCTGAATTGTATGACGTGCATGCCCCAATTCGTCCTGTCAGGATAAAACATGTCCCGGCACCTTGGCTTACTGATGACATACGGGATTTAATGTCGAAAAAGAACAAAGCTAAGACCAGATACAAGCTTGATCCTTCGGACCGCAATAGAGAGAGATATACACGTGCCAGAAATCGTTGCAATACAGTGATTAGGGACGCTCAAAGACGCCACATTCATAAATCTGTTGAGAATGGCGATCCAGCCAAGGTTTGGAGATTTCTCAAATCTCTTGGAGTTGGTAAATCTCATTGCAGCAGTCGTAAGGTTGACTTGGACATTAATCAACTCAATTGTCATTTCTCCTCCGTGTCACCCATTGACAGTCGTTGCAAGATTGATACTTTGCAGCGTCTTTCTATCTTACCAACTCCTGACTTCATTTCCTTCACTTTTCATAGATTTTCGGACTCCGATGTTAAAAGAACTATACTGTCCATAACTTCTAATGCGGTGGGTAGTGATACACTAAGTCGTAACATGATCCTTCCTATAATTGATTTTCTTGTCCCGATAATAACTCACATCCTTAACACTTCCATTACATCTCGGATTTTCCCCTCCGCTTGGAAGGATGCTTATGTAATTCCACTTCCAAAAAACTCTAACCCGACCTCTTATTCCGAGTACCGTCCTATTTCCATCCTTCCGTTTCTTTCCAAAGTCTTTGAAAAGCTGATTTATCGCCAGCTAATTTCCTTTCTAAATTCTAACAATCTCCTCAATCCTTTTCAGTCTGGCTTCCGCATGGGTCATAGTACAACTACTGCGCTGGTGAAAGTCACGGACGACATCCACCGAGGTATGGAGAATCGTCATCTCACTTTGCTAACGCTATTAGATTTCAGTAACGCTTTTAATTCTGTTGACTTTGACGTTCTCCTCGGTGTGTTGCAGTCTCTTGGCATCTCTCCACCCGTAGTCGATTGGTTCCAAAGCTACCTTCTAGGACGTCGGCAGCGCATACGCGTTGAAGACGCTTTTTCCACTTGGTGCAACATTAATGCCGGAGTCCCGCAGGGTGGCGTCTTATCTCCTCTTCTTTTTTCTATTTTTATTAATTCTATTTCACAGTCGCTTTCATGTTCCTATCACTTGTATGCTGATGACTTGCAGATTTATACCCAGGCGCCTTTACAAGATCTTTCTCATGCTATTGCGGTGACTAATAATGACCCTGAAATAATAAATAACTGGAGTAGGTCTTTTGGTCTAGCTGTCAATCCATTAAAGTCACAGACCATCATAATCGGCAGTCCTTATTTTGTGTCCAGAATTGACTACGATATTCTACCCTATGTAATATTTGGCGGCACAAACATTCCATTTTCAAAATCTGTCAAAAACTTAGGTGTGATTTTTGACCAGTGTCTGTCTTGGCGTCCTCAAGTTGAGGCTGTCAGGAAGAAGGTGTTTGCTGCATACAGTTCGGTCAATCGACTTAGGAATTTCTTGCCCATTAGCACCAAAGTCGCTTTAGCACAGTCACTCATGCTCTCCATAATAGATTATGCTGATGTCTGTTATGCTGACCTTTCGGAGGAACTCCTCGATAAACTTGAGCGTCTGCAGAACGTCTGCATCCGCTTCATTTTTAATTTAAGAAAATATGACCACATTTCAGAATTTCGATCCCGACTTAATTGGCTTTCAATTCGCAGACGTAGGGACTTACACGTTCTAACTCTTCTTTACACTGTCCTTTTCCTTCCTGCCTCTCCACTATACCTTAAAAATTATTTCTCATTTCGTTCCTCTTCTTTAGTTCGCCCTCTGCGTTCTTGTTTTAATCTTACCTTGAACATTCCTGCACACTCCACTGATTTCCTCTCCTATTCCTTTTCCGTGCATGCTGTTCGCCTATGGAATTCTCTGCCGGAGTGCATCAGGGAAGCTCGCACACTGGATTCCTTTAAGAATCTAGTAAAAATTCATTTCTCTAGTTTATCTAGTTAGTTAAATAATTTTAATTTGATCTGTATTATATTTACATGGTATGTAAGTTTATTTAGTTAGTATATTTTATTTATATTTACTCCCAATTAGTACAAACATATATATTTATTTATTCTTTCAAATTCTTGCACCCTTTTTGCGTTCTCCTTCTTCCTAATGTTTTATCACCTAGGGTTGCCTGGAAGAAATTGCTTTTTAGCAATAAGGCCGCCCTGTTGTACTGTTTCTTGTTTTTTAAGTATGTATAATTTGATTTGTCTCCTGTGTGCAATAAAGAGTATTTATTATTATTATTATCTTACTATTGAAATAAAATACACAAGTAAACCTTTCTTCAGTCTTGTTTGTATATTTTCGCAGTTTTAAATAATGTGCATTGTGTCCCTATCGTATACGGCATGCATTGAAAGGGACGCTATCATTTATGAAAGGAACAGTGCGTTATATCGAGGAAATATCATATTATTAGATTCCTGTACACAAAGTAAATATTAAAAATACTCATACAATGGCTAATTAACGAAATAGTATTATCGCCAAAATGGCTACATAAATTCTGCATGAAATTTGGCACAGAGATAGATTATAATACTCAGGATAAAAATAATAAGATAATTTTTTACCGATACTGCGTTGCCATAGGATATCGCAGACGAAGTCGCGGGTAAAAGCTAGTTTTTAATAAAAATAAATAATTTTGGAATGAGTATATCTAGTCGATCATTAACAATGGCGAACAAAGAAATAATGAATCTACAGCATCTTTCAAATTAAGAAATCCAAAGGATCGGTTCAGCGGTATACGCGTAAAAACGTAACAGATAGACAGACTTTCGCGTTTTTGTTATTAGAGTATTGATAGAAAAAAAAGTAAAGCAACCACAACACCAACCTTTTTTTTTTTTTTTTTTATGATGGAAAAGCTTTTATAGCTAACCAGCTGCGATAAAGGGCCACAGTTGGGTTATGTGAGACTCTCCGGCTGGCATACTCACTAAAAACCATCAGTTCTTCCTGCCTCGCTGCCAAGCGACGCGACCACACAGGGAACTTGGTAGTCTTCCGCGTGACCGCTTGCAGCTGGCCTCAGCAGGCCACCACAAAGGGTTAGGGATATCTCGGAAGAACATCGGATATCCCTACCACACCGGGTAACGATGTAGACGATGGAGCCCTATTCCATCGTCCACATCCCGGCTAGGGCAGATGTAGCGCGGCAAAGAGCCTCCTCCTGCGGCCCGTTCGCCTCCTGCGGGACGGTGCTGCGAGAGGATCATCCTCTCTAGCTCGCTCCGCAGCCTCCTTCTGGAACATGACTTGCTCGCAGAAGGAGGCAGCCGCCTCCCAGCACGTCGCACTGCTAACCATCGACCTAGTCAATGACGGCAGTGAGAGATCTGCACCCGCTGACGCGATAAGGACATTGCGCTCATCAGCCCACGCTGGACAGTGTTCCAGCGTGTGTTGAGCCGTGTCGTCATCACCACCACACGCGTGACACCGCGGACTCATTTCCCGTCCGATCCTGTGCAGATAATGCCCGAAGCATCCATGCCCTGACATCACCTGCACAAGCCGAAATGAAAGAGCTTCGTGCTCCCGGTCCACCCATTCGGCTAAAATTGGTCTGACTGCCGTAACGGTCCAGTGGCCATAAGCTGGGGCTTGCAGCCTGTACAGCCAGTCGCGCATAACGTCATGCTGTGCCCTGTCGCGCCATTGCCCGATAAGTTCTGGCGACGGACGAGCTCCTTCCCTTCGAACATCAACGCTCCGCTTGTATACCTCAGACAGCGCAAGCGCGTCAAGGTCCCAGGGCGGGGTCCCTGCGAGAACGCACGCAGCCTCATACGACACGGTGATGTACCCGCGAATAACCCTGTTCGCCATGACCCGTTGCGGTTTACGCAGGAGGGCTTTATTGCGAGAGGACAGGGTTTCCGCCCACACAGGTGAGCCGTACAAGGCCATGGCCCTCACCACCCCTGTATAGAGGCGGCGGCACGTAGCGCTCGGTCCACCAACGTTTGGAAGGAGTCTTCCGAGGGCTCCGGTAGACGCAATCAGCTTAGGGCACAGCCTGCGAAAGTGTTCGCTAAAAGTCCAGCTATGGTCTAATACCAGACCGAGGTAGCGCATATGCGCCAACACTGGGATCTGCTCCCCTCTCACCATGACGTGCGCACCTCGTGGTGGTCCTCGACGTGGCCCGTGGAATAAAAGCGCCTCAGTCTTGTCCACTGCACATTTAAGACCTAATGCCTCGATACGCCCGATGAGGTGGTCAGCTCCAACGGTAGCCAACGTCGCCGCATCTACAAAGCTCTTGGCTCGTGCTAAGAGGAGAGTGTCATCAGCGTAGCATACGACACTCAATCCTCTAGGAAGCACCCCCCTCAATGCCCAATCATACCCGATCTTCCACAGCGTCGGCCCGAGGACCGAACCCTGTGGGACACCGCACGTCATCGGCCTATCCATTATACGCCCATCGCGGTTCACACATCGGATGTTACGGCCGCGCAAGTACGAACCAATGAATTTCAGTAAGTACCCGGGCACACGGTGAAACCGCAGGGCCTCCTCGATGCAGCTAAACGGCAGAGTGTTAAAGGCATTCGCTATATCTAGGGAAATAGCAAGCAGAACCCTGCCCCCAGCGACCTCCTCGTAAGATTGTGATTTTACTCGTAGGATTGCATCGATCGTAGAGCGGTTTTCTCTGAATCCGAATTGCCAATCCACGAGATTTGGGCCTACTCGGCTGAGGTGGCTCACTAGCCTGCCCGCGACGATTCGCTCTAGGAGCTTGCCGACCTCGTCCAGCAACACAATCGGCCTGTAGGCACAGGGACTGTGTGCTGGTTTTCCGGGCTTCTGGAGCAGAACCAACCGCCCCAATTTCCATTTTTGTGGGAATCGACCCTCTACAAGACATCGGTTGTAGAGGCTTCGGAGACGCGTCTCTAGGGACCTAAGGGAGAGTGCCAAAACTCGGCCTGGAACTCCATCGGGCCCCGGCGCAGTGTTTTTGGCTTGAAGCCTCACAACTGCGGCATGAAACTCCCCGTCACTAATCGGCGGAGGAGGTGGCGACTCAGGCCTACTTTCCGGCTGATCAAAGGCCATAACTGGGGCCGCAAACTCTTCGCGCTCGGGGAACAGCCTGCAGACAACCTCACGCAAGAGAGAGGGGTCCATCAACTCCACTATCGGTGGGCCCCTACTAAGCTTTTCGCGCACCGCGCGGTAAGGCCTACCCCAGGGATCCCTGTTGAGGCCCTCTAACATTTCTGCGCGAGCTGCAACCTTAGCACGGCATATTGCTATCTGCAACTCCCTGCGGGCTACTCCGAGGGCCTCATAAAGGAGGTTCTCCTCAGTTTCCTCTCGGCGTCTTCTACGCCGGTAATGGGTGAGAGCCCTGCGTTTTCTGATGCAGGCTTGGCGAAGTTCCGCTATCGCAGGGCTCCACCAATATACCTCCCTTTTCGGGGGACGAGAACGGGACCTAGGCATGGCCGCATCGCAGATGCGCGACATGGCCGTAGCAAAATGATTTGCGTCATCGTCAACACCTGCCGACGTCGGATGTGCGTGCCATTCTTCCACGAGCGCTTGTTCAATTGCCAGGTCTCTGTTTAGTCTGGTCAGCGCCCACCTTGGAAATGGTTGCGCTCCACCCGGAGCGTTTATCCCATCACGTTGTCGCGGCGGGGAGACATCAAATCTAATATATAGATGGTCAGACAATGTTTCTTCCTCCGCAAGAACCCGCCAATTCATTACCATGTCAACTACGGCAGGGGATGCGAACGATACGTCCACGATGGACCCTCCCTGCCGCCTGACACATGTATTTTGGGTGCCTCTGTTCAATAGCACCAGTCCCAAGCTAACCGCCCACTCGACGACGATCTCCCCACGTGCGTCCGTGGAGGGAGAGCCCCAAGCAGTGGCCTTCGCATTGAGGTCCCCCATCACCAAAATATGGCGTGGCTGCGCTCGTCGTACAGCTACAGCAACCTCGTCCATGTAGGATTCGAACTCGGCCCGAGTTCGATTGGGGGAGAAGTAGACGCCTATGATGGCAATTTCTCCCAACAGGACCGACACGTACCCACTGCCCCGCTGTAATATAGAAAGTGGCTGGCAGCCCGTACCCATGGCACCCACAACAGCCACAGTCCCTGACTGGTCGGCGGCCCAGTATGGGTTGTCAAAATTATGGTATGGTTTGGCAATGACAGCCACATCGATTGACCACTCTCTCTGCGTCTGCATTAGCAAGTTTTGGGCCGCAGCGCAGTGGTTAAGATTCCCCTGGAGGAGGCGGATATGGCGACTTAAAGCCATTGAGGTTAGTCGGTTGCCATTGCCTCCCCCTGGGGTCTGGCCCGCTGCGCTGTGCTACTCACCGGGGTCCGTGCGGCGGCTTTTCTATATTTCTTGGCCCTTTGTGTGCCCAACTTCCATACACTTAAAGCACTTTATTCTCCGAGGCTCCAGCATGCGGACCTGAGCTGAACTCCAGCCCACTAGCACGCGTTTAGCCTCAGAGATCTTTTGTGCTGCCGGAACGGGGCAGCTAACCCACACTATACCTATACCTTGACCGGATGGGCCTCGGTGTATCTCCCCCACCCGAATGAGGTCCTGCGTGCAGCCACCAGTACGCTCAACTGCAACCTTTATGTCGGCGGTAGTGACGGAGTCGTCAAGGCCGGCCAAGCGAAATTCCGCCATTTTAACTGGCCGATCATTAACAACGGCGAACAAAGAAATAATGAATCTACAGCATCTTTCAAATTAAGAAATCCAAAGGATCGGTTCAGCGGTATACGCGTAAAAACGTAACAGATAGACAGAATTTCGCGTTTTTGTTATTAGAGTATTGATAGAAAAAAAAATTAGCAACCACAACACCAACCTGCATTAATGTAACTGTTTATGGACGAGTAATAAATGATACATGAACTAAAGTTTACCCTGAGCCTGACCAGTACTGCCATAGTGCCCCGACGCGATCTGAACACGCAACATTCTGAAGTTCCATATAATGTAAGGGAAAAAACCTTTAACCTTAACCCTGGCTCTCTCACCATGGATGCTAAAAGAAGAAACTACCCACTGAAGAGATTTTGAGCTCCTAACTCCTGCTCGACAAGTAATAAGGTGAAAGTCAGGGGATTGAGGGTATGTGCAAACTTTGTTTCTTACAGTATTATTATAATGATGCGGAGATGGGTGACATTGATGTTTCCGAAAACCATTTTACTAATGAATAGATCCCATAGATTTTTTTTTACTTTTATAATTTTCATCGAATGAACTGTAGACCAATGCACGTTTGACCAAAAAAGAAAAAAAAAATAACCACGAAATCTACGATGAAAATTATAAAAATAAAAAAAATCTATGGGATCTAATTAGTTGGTATAATAGTTTTCGGAAACATGTTCAGGACTCCAAGTATTAACCCGCCACAGGCATGATTATTGTATGCATCTAATTCACTGAAAACATTAAGGTTGAAACATGTCTATTATGTTTGTGGTGAGAAATATAGTAGATTATTAACCAAGGGGATAAAGCAGTGTCTTCTGTCGCGGGTGACGATTTAAATCGCGAGCGTAACGAAGGACTCGAGGTTTACTCCCGAGCGTAGCGAGGGTGTTAAAAACTTAAATCACGAGCGAAGCGAGGGATTTACGACGAGTCCTGAGTGTAGCGAGGGATTTAAGTTCACCCAGACTAAGACAGCTTTATCACCGAGGAAAATACTCTACTTTTGGTTGCATTTGCGAAAAAATTAACACAATAATAATATGAGATAAGCATTTATTAAAAATAATGACAATTAAAAGTCAAAGTTAACATTCGAAACATTGGTCCAATTATTGATAGAGAGAGTTACATTTTTGTTTGGTACATTTACCATACATTTACCACCTCAACATCACGTACAAAGAAATTTAGTAGCTCTTTTCTTTGTCGAACTTCCAGAACTTGGAATTCTTTGCCAGCACATGTGTTCCCTCCTTCCTATAACATGGGTTCCTTTAAAAGAGGCGTGAAAAAGCACCTTTCGGGCCGGCAAGGTGGAGGCGGCTAGAGCAGTGTCTGAACTGCACTAGCTGTCTTCGCATATGGACTCTTCTTACCGCTTCACATCAGGTGGTGTTGAGTCATTTGTTGTGCTTTGTATAAAAAAAATAAAAAAAAAATATCCCCTTGGTTAATAATCTAATAATGCCTTTTTCAAAAAGATGTATAATGCTTTATATACAAACTCAATGGTGTTAACACAGATGTAGTTCAGTATAAATTTCGGTAAGTATTCCAAATTTAAATCACATTCTCCCCCTAGAGGATGAATGAAATTCAGTACAATTTTCTTTCCCTGTTTTTAACAGATTAAAAATTACTATTGTTATGTTCGCTTTTTGTGGCATAGAATGTCACTTTTTTGAGCAAGTGGTATTATTATGGTCTCCGTTGATCCTATATTTATCAGCCCCGCGAGCGTCCGTGTCCGGACCCAACCAACCAAAAATATTTCAGCAAACTACTTCGGTTATATTATGGTCGGTCCCGGGATGGGTCAATCAAATTTACAATCTCGAGCTCCTCCGTGCTTCGGAAGGCACGTAAAGCTGTTGGTCCCGGTTGTTACTGCAACCGCTTTAACCCACCAACCCACATTTGGCCAGCGTGATGGTGTTATGCCCAATATATTTTTCCTATGTAGGCAGGCCTGTGCCCAGCAGTGGGACGTATATAGGCTGATGATGATGATGATGATGATTAACCAGAATTGGGCAAGGTGTAAGTAAAGTTTATCTGATGTAACAGAAGCCTTTTTGTTAGGACCTAGTCAAAAATTTTCGGTTTTTAATACTTTTTTGAGCTACAGGTAGTTACTTAGTCGAAAGTTTTTTTTTTAGTGTACAGCATCTATTATGATGAAAATAAAGATGAATCGGACTGAATATTACCGATGAAATTGCCACCGCGACGTCATAACGAAGCAACCATAAATGTCTGCTATACTTCCCTCTAGGCATATAAAAAAGTCCCAAATTCCTGAAAAGAATCATATTTCATCTACTTGTATAACTTGAGTGAATTTATAAAAGCCATATTTAGAAAACTAATATCGTAAAAATATTCGAAGCAAAATCCCCCTGTAACAGAATGGTCGTATCCGCAGCCTTATTACTCGTAACACAGCGGGAGTTCATATCGTTGAAAGTTAAGTATTGTTAAGAAGATAATTATGTGTACAGAATATTTCGCTAGTTCACCATAATATACCTACGATCTCAACAAGGCGTTCCACAACATGACTTTGTCACCCACCACCCTTAGACGTATCTTGATCATTCATCAATTTTGTTCGTCTTGTAATGGACACATTAGCAGCCTTCATTTGAAATTTGCCGCATCTCCTTTTATCTTTCCTTATCCAGGTTATTTCAATAAAGGAAAACGCAAGTATTTAACCATAATCTCACCTGATGTTATTGCTCCGGGAGCGATCCAAGGCATCCAAGCACCAATAATAGTCTCTATAAAATTCTCCCACAGCCAAACTTAGATCCAAGTCTATCTAATTATACGGCAACACTGTGCTATTCCCGCCAACATCAAAATTAAGTTCCCGAGTATTAGGTACCTTAAGAGGTTCCTTTGAGAACCTAATAACATTTGTAATTATGTTTTTCGGAAACTTCAACTGTAGGCTGGTTTTTAAGTATTGGAAACTTACCTACAATTTAAATTCTTCTTCCTATGTTTTTTGGCAAGACTAGTACGAAATACAATAATAGGTTTCCCAAAGGCTTACCTTCCAACGAAGACTTCGTAGGTCGGCGATTCCCTTTACACAAAGCTGAAAATCAGTATTTTGCTCCTAGAGTAAAAACCAGAAAAGATTGTCCCTCCCTTTACATGTGCTAACGTAGAAACATTAGCTGTAAAGTCGGTCACCGATTGTGTAGTCGCCTAAATTAACTTAGTTAAATAAATATTATCAACTACATACGCGTACGCACTACTAATCACAGACCTTCCTTTATGAGAGAAACTCGGCTTTCCAGAACGTACAACAAGAAGTTTCATGATAATGACATTTTTAATTTGTCCCTGTCTCAATTTAAACATGAATCAGTATTGAAGCTGTCTAACGCCGTCACGGCAAAACTATAAATTTGTTTAAATAATAATCTGTCTATTGTTCAATTTACCCAATAGCATGAAATTCAAATTATGTCAATGCTGTGGACACTAGAATTATACCGTAACATAGATAACATGATAAGAATTTTTACAATACACTGTTTGTGTTGATAATAAATAAATAAATAAAATAAAGAGGGAACATCAAAGGAACAAAGGAACGCCCCAGTGCATACTGGTTAGTGGCACGGTTCAGCAAAAATAAGCGTAAGTTTTTAATTAACGTAAAACTAATTTATTTGTTTTAAAAAATCTTATCTTTTATCCGCTTCTCGGTATTGATGACATATTGCGCGATCGGGAATGTGGCTTTGATTTACAAACACAGCTTTTGTGGCAAAGACCCAAACACGGAAACAAAGGAACCGTTCTAATAACAGAGAACACGCAGTTCTATAATCAGTGATAGCGATAGCTCTAATACATTAAATAAAAGATAGTATACACCACATAGAGAGGGTAGACACAACATTATACGAGGTCTTAAGATAAGGAATAGCATAGATCACGAAAGACTTGTTTAATCATCTTGCGTATCATTACTCGAATGCCTAGACAATTATCTAGTAAGTACTATAGGGTGGTGCTGTCAATACGACAATAAATAAAAAAATGGGCTTAATAAATTCATAGAAATGGTTTGCCACTTTCAAAAACATCCTATTCATTTGATAATTTCATGGCATTTGTATGAAATAATATAACATTTGCTGCATTATTTCATAGAAATGTCCTTAAATTATCAAATGAATAAAATGTTTTTAAAAGTGGCAAACCATTTCTATGAACTAATATAGTCCATGTTTTAATTTATTGTCTGACGGCACCACCCTGTATATGTCTGGTTTGTCAGTAGTAACTTGATAAATTAAAAAAAACTAATATGACACTTGTCTTGGTGGTAAAACAAATTTTCCGGTTGCCAACGCTGAATCGCACTATAAATACAAATGTAATGGCTTACCACGACACAAGCGTAATTCGCGCTTCTGTGTCCGAACATAAACCCCGCCTGGTGGTAAGCGGTTACCGTAGTTTAAACACGCTTATATCATCTTGGACACTATACTACTTGCTCGTTTCATACTTTAAGAAAATCAAAAGATAGCAATATTATTATGTTGATAGCAGGGATTGAAACGGTAGGAACCTGATGAAACGGTTTTGAAGGGTTATATTTTTGGTACCCGACCGTTTTCTGCGCTTTTTCATTAACAGTAGCCGAAAATTTAGATATCAACTAATCTATTATTCAAAGGATACCATCATTTAAAGGATACCCGTAACCTCGCTGTGTTTTGGATTGAAGGGAAAGGTAGCCAGTGTAATTACTGGGCATGGACGGCATTTCATCTTAGGCCTCAGGATGACAACGCACCTGCAAGATCAAGTGCTTTTCCTGGTTATTGCAGGTGTCTATAGGCGCGGTAGCCGCTTACCACCAGGTGGGCCGTCAGCTTGTTTGTCATCTAGTTGTATAAAAAAACGGTACCAAAACTTTATTATATTACAAATTATAAAAAAAGATTGCCAGCTTGTACGATTGCACTCCGCGTAAACACGGGGCCGCATTTGAAATACCTACATTGAGACACGTTGCCATTCTCATCGGTATCCGATTAAATACCCTAATTTTAAGGTATCTACCCGTTATGAGTTTTGATATATCAGGCGCATGAAATTTCTACCGTACATTTTAGATATCTTTATGAGTCACTGAATTTGGATACCCATAATAATGATACCCAATTTTTTATTACCGGATTTACTAGCGGTTTTTCAGTCACTCGTTGATAATATTGGAATCGAACCCCTGCTCCCAACATAACGTCCTGGCGACCTTACATACTGCAGGTACACACCACACACAAGAGCGAAAGTGACCGTGACACTTGGCAGATACAGAGTTGGTTTAAATCCAGGATCTTCTGCAGGAAAACATGTTTATGCCTTGATTATAATTTATGTTGCTTTATTCCGAGTCGCTTTATTTTAATAGTGAAATGCTCTCAACAACTCAACTAATCACAGGCGCAAAAAAGTCAAGTATACTAGAGACTTGGTAGGTAAAGTTGGCCCATAGAAATGACGGTTGGTCTCCGGAGAGTGATTAGCTGAGCTTGCTCCCCGCTCAGATTAAATGCGTAAATGCTTGTTGAGTTCAATTCAAAGTAAACCACTTGACAATTTGCTGTAATTGGGTATAATTGTTTTTGTTAGTTTACTCCTTATAATGTTTAATTTAATAAAATAGAGATCTTGTCTTTATGGTATCTCTGCGTAGTAATATCACGAAGAACGAAAGAAGCTTAGGAAAGAAGGTTCTTTAAATATTATTTGGCGATAAGACATCTACATATAAGTATATATGTAGATTCATTATCACCAGCCTATATAAGTCCCACTGCTGGGCACAGGCCTTCCTACATGGGAGAAACAGATGAGGAGTTTAGGCCATAACACCACCACGCTGGTCCAATGTGGGTTGGTGGGTTAAAGCGGTTGCAGCAACAACCGGGACCAACGGCTTAACGTGCCTTCCGAAGCACGGAGGAGCTCGAAATAACAAACTTTGATTGACCCATCCCAGGATCGACCATGGCGAAACTTGCTTTGTTTTTTGTATTGAAACCAGAGCGCTCAAACCAATACGCCACCGAGATCCTCTATATGTAGATTACATCAAGATTTTTAAAAATTACTAATTATTGAAGAATTTTAAATAATCATATAATACTATAGATTAAATAAGTTAGTTCATTCTTAAAACACCACATTCAAAATGTAAATTATAGATAAATTATGTAAAATGTTAAATTAATAAAGAAACTATTAAGAATTATGCTAAAAGATTTATTTCATTTATTTAAACATAACTTTTTAGGCATACCTAGGCTGCCCTCAGACGGACTGCATCGCAGCAACCGCAGTCGCTATATTCAACTGCATGCAGTTGTACGTTTGACTTCGTTCAGTCATGATATCAACTTTACGCGGTAACCGCATACAGTAGTGTGCAGTTAGTCCTGGACTCCTGGAGCAGAATGCGCGTCGAACGTTTAAAGTTTAAATAAAATGGATTTCGATACCGACTTGTTTATATATTTAATAAAAAGTAAAGTCAGCATTTAGAATTATGAAAGTCAAGAATATAGTGACAAAATAAAGCGCAGTAATGATTGGACTTCTACAGGGTGGAATAAATCTATGGGCCCTGGAGGGGAACTACGTTAAATCCTTTAGTTAGCTCATTTTACTGAAAGGAAACATTCCATTATTTTTTAAAAGAAACAAAGCTGCATTCAAAGGTCTTCTAAAATTCGCTTATCTCACCCGGTAATCGAACCAACTAAAACTTAAAAAGTAAACCCTCGCTATTTTATAATACGGATCGGTAGGATTATCGTTCAGGATAAAATTTGTCTAATAAACATTTGCTCTTACACTCATCTGTTGTACGAGATACCTATGAAATTGAATATTTATTACAAGTTTTTTATAAACAATACCTAGTACTGTAATGTTCATTTGTAACAAGTCTATCACACGTTAATTTTCTTGTCGCTCTAACATCCAAAGATATCGTATGAAGTACAAACAGGCTTGCTTATGTTATTTATCTATAAGTAGAGAAGTACTAAGAGTAGTTCTAGTTGAAGACTTTGTTAAGAAAATCATTAAATGACAATAATAAATTTATGCACAATTCCTTCTTACACGAGGCGTTACGTCGAAAAGTTGAAAATGGCACGTACTTTTTTATTGCAACGCGGGGAAACAAAAACGTTTTTTTATTTCAAAGACCAAATGTTTATTAAACAATTTTTATCCTGAACAATAATCCTACCGATACGTGAAATAAAATA
The DNA here is from genome assembly GCA_947347705.1 of Nymphula nitidulata. Taxonomy (NCBI): domain Eukaryota; kingdom Metazoa; phylum Arthropoda; class Insecta; order Lepidoptera; family Crambidae; genus Nymphula; species Nymphula nitidulata. The sequence continues at coordinate 8,780,063 of OX374637.1, read as the reverse complement.
GCGAAAGTTTATTTTTTTAATTTTTAGTTGGTTTGAATCCCGGGTGAGACAAGCCAATTTTAGAAGATCTTTGGATGCAGTTTTGTTTCTTTTCAAAAATAAAGGAATGTTTCCTTTTAGTAAAATGAGCTAAATAAAGGATTTAAAGTAGTTCCCCTCCAGGGCCCATAGATTTTTTCCGTCCTGTATATACGAATCAATGATACCAAAACCTCCCCCAATGAACGCCACTTACTGGTCCTGCGCCGCCCATATCCATCTTAATGCGACACTTATTCTTTTAGTATATCTTTTAATTGATCAAACACAGCTATTGACATTCTAAAGTAGTTGTAAAATTAGAACTCATCTTGTCTTAATGTTGTCTATAATATGAAAAAATCACCTTCTACATGTACTAATGGTAAAATAATAGCAAAGGATCAATCCACTCTCGGGCAGCACGTTACATTTTTTCAATTCGATTACACCACTGCTGCCGGTGGCGGCGCTGTAATAATAATAGAAGTAACGTCTGTGATTCCATTTCTATGTTATCTTTTACACTCAGCTCCTTGTCTAGATGCGTGCTGTCATCTGTGAAAAGTCCGATCCGACTGCAGATAACTGCACGCAGTTGAATATAGCGACTGCGTGCGGTTGTTGCGATGCAGTCTGTCTGAGGGCAGCCCAGACTCGACGTCTTGGTATAATATGGTGAGTTGTGGTACTTGTGGTGAGTATTCAGTGTTCAATGATATGTAAACTTAGCCTTAAATTATTATTTACTCAGCGTAAATATTCAGATTTCAAATAGAATTTTTACAGTTTTACGCTGCAGTCGTTCCGGGGAAATGACAATCGTTCCACTGGGAGTGATTTGCGTAACTCGGCGAAATTACGCGCGTAACGCGTAACTGTTTGGCGAGCGTATTCATACGCCGCCGACGCTGACTCCTTAATTTTATCTGTCCATATCCGTAAACGTTTTCATAAAGAGTTGATTGCTTCGAAATTAACGTTGGTTGTTGTATCAACGTTATATTTTGTAACATTCACATTTTGTAAATTGGTTCTGATTTTTACATGTACCGGCTATGAAAATATATTTTTATGTGGGGTTATTCATCATCTCGCCCGAAAATAACTCACCCGATCGGGCGACTTGGCACCTTTCGAATTTATCTAATATTTCTGTCGTCAACTCGCACGCTCATTACAAAGTACAGCCAGGTAAAAAAATTTGAAACTAAATTTCAGAAACGACTTGGAATAAAACGACAATATATTAATCTTAAAATAAAGCTACTGAGTAGTTGACTGTATATTTTTATGGTCGTTACCTCACATTTTTATGGTCGGGCGAGTTGACGACAGAAATATTAGGTAAATTCGAATGGTGCTAAGTCGCCCTATCGGGCAAGTTTTTGTCGGGCGAGATGACGAATAATCCTTTTGTACAAGGTCATTTAAAATATGCGTAAATTAAGGTAAGTCAGTTCCTTGCCCGCTTGAACGTCCAGCCGCCTGGCATGAAAACTGACTATAGGGTAGTCAGTCCGCCGATTTCTGAAATGACTTCCCTCGGGCCTAGGCAGTTTTCGCGGCGCGAAAAAACAATTCTAACTCTCTAACCAGACATCGGAAAAATACGCAAAAAATACTGTCGTCAAGCTAATTAAATAACGATTCCAATAATATATTAATATATATACTTATTAATAGTAAATGTATACGTAAATGGGCCGACAACTTGCCGCAGGGGGTAAGTCGGTCGTCTCCCGTCCTACATAGGCCCTCTTTTTACATAGTCGGTATGAATTTTTCTCCTTTATTTTATAGTTAATGTGTAGGTAATTTAACTAGCTTTCTAATAATACCACATTTGTATATGCTAACATCACCAGGAAAAATAAAAAAAATCTTGAAAAAAAGTCTCGATTCCTCTAGATACCGGGACATTAATGAAAAAAGTGTGTGGCGGCCCCCTTTTATTGCTTCTAACTCTTTAACCAAGTAACGGAAAAAAAAACAAAAAATACTGTCGTCAATTTGATTAAATAACGATTCTAATGATGTACTAACATGTTAAACATAACTAGTAGAAGATTCTTTAAATTCAAAAACTAAACTCCGCATTTACCGCGGCGGCAGAAATTTTCGTCTAAGTTTCGTCCAACCTCCCGTGTTAGTAGCTTATTCTACATTGTCGGTATGAATCCTTATCCTTTATTTTATATTTAATGTGTAGATAATTTAACTAGCTTTCTATTAATACCACATTTGTATATGCTAACATCTCCAGGAAAATAATAAAAATCTTGAAAAGTCTCAGTTTCATTAGTTACCGGGACACTTCTGACAAAAATTGTGTGGTGCGGCCTCATATTATTGGTTGGTGTGAGAAATAATAAAGTTATTGTTACAAAATAAAAATTACACGGGCTTTATTATTAAATAAACAACGTTATTTAGTAAAAATTTTATGTATTTATCTATTTTAATACTAATAATAACTCACCAGAACCGTCGTACATAGCCGCGTCAGCGGGTCGGAACTTCGCACATTTTTAGAAAAAACACTATTTAAATTGTGTAAAGAGTATGTTCTAATGATATAAAGCCTGTTTAATGACGAATATTTTGATGTATAATAAAGATTATACACAACAATTAGTTAGTTAACACAATAAAAAACATTAACACACGGCACAGATGACGGCAACTTGTCACAGGTAAAAAATCTGAACTTTTTTTTTTCGTTTTGTTATTTCGTTGTGGCGCAACCATAAATTCGGGACGGCAAAGGGAGCGTTGCGTTATACAGCTATACTCTTCAGCTTGATATTAGCGTTTAGTTTTTGCTGATCCGATTTTTGTGGAATTTTTGAAAAATAAAAATGTTGACGTAATGATGACGTGGGTTGCGCGGGAGCGCGACTGGGTACTCTAGTACCCATGGACTGTTGGGATTTGGAAGGTTCGTGTAGAATTCTACCCAAGCCCCCGGCTGGACGTTCAACCGGTTGCGTGATATTTTTATACCACTAAATGGCAATCAAGCATACCTATGCCTACGGCCCACCTGATAGTAAGCGGTTACCGTAGCCTATGAAGGTACCTATGCTGGCAACACCAGGTGTATCACTCGCATAGTCGCATGTTGCCGACCATACAGAAACTTTTTCGCGCCCTTTTGAAGAACAAAAAAGAAATCATGAAACCACCTCTGTGGTGTCAAATACACAGCCAAATATTCATCATGGCGCCTATGTTACTTCAGTGACGTTTAGTTGAGTTCTATGTCGCCGGCCATATTGCCATATTGAATAATGGTGAAATCGACGAAAAATTTAACTTTTGTACAAACAAACGCATAGTTTGTTTGTACAAAAGTTGAAATTATTCGTTTGAAATTTTTGAACAAACAAACTATGCGTGAAAACGAATTATTAGTATTTTTCCCGGTTTCAGAAGATATTTCCTGATTTTTTGAAATAGTGTACATACACCTGGCCGGATATGAAAAATCTCCATTCAAAATTAATTTTATAATTTAGAACTTTTGTTAACACCTTAGTATGTCTATGTCAATATGGGAGCAATATGCGGAGCTCGGTGGCGTATTAGTTTGAGCGCTCTGGTTTCGATACGAAAAACAAAGAAACTTTCGCCACGGTCGATCCTGAGATGGGTCAATCAAAGTTTGTTATCTCGAGCTCCTCCGTGCTTCGGAAGGCACGTTAAGCCGTAGGTCCCGATTGTTCCTGCAACCGCTTTAACCCACCAACCCGCATTGGGCCAGCGTGGTGGTGTTATGGCCCAAACTCCTCATGTGTTTCTCCCATGTAGGAAGACCTGAGCCCAGCAGTGGGACGCATATAGGCTGGTGATGATGATGATGATGATGTCAATATGGGAAGGTGCCCACTTCTTATGGTTAGTACCAAACATCCTACACATTTTCCATTTATTTATCTAATCGTTTTGAAGCCCCCATAAATCTACTTACTCCACCCCATTTAATGATCCGTAGTAAAAACAGCTAATCGTTCGCATTGAATCGATACAGGGTTCCTACGAATCGGCCGATAATGAAATTTCAAAGGCGATTTAACGCTCAAATAATCCATGAGAGGACCCACTATAAAACATGGTGATTGCACTGTCAATCTAACGGATTCCAATAGCTTCTACCATTTTCCTAAAAGAAATACCGTGAGAATACCTGTCTTGAATATTTTTATAATGATTTGAAAATAGTTGGAGATTTATATACCTCATTGCTGGAATTTTGCAACTTGCAACCCTGAAGTTTTTTTATCTTGAAACAGTCGAGACAAACAAGCTTAGGGCCCACCTGATGGTAAGCGGTAACCCTAGTTGGTGTGGATGCTGTATATAAAAGCAAGGCACTACTACCGCGTAACGCATCCTGTAAAAAATAATAGAAAGGTGCTTATGTCGCCGCTATTTGGTTAAATTCGGCGATTGATGAGATGCCTAGCCCGTTATCCATTTTTAAACGAAGGCATCCAATCAAATGCCTAGTCCGATAGTTAATTGAACTAGACTCACTCAACGTTGAGAACATGGCGTATTGAAAGTCCGCTCAACTAAGGCGGATCTTAAGAAAGGTCGCGGGCTTGATTCCCACTCCACGACATTTTTCGGAACTAGATATTTTTCTGAATCTCATTCAAACATAAATACCAACTAATAATAATACAGTATGGTAACGACACTATAATAATTAAAACGGGCTATATTAGTTCATTTATATTTGCTACTTTAAAATAAATCTTATTCATTTTATAATGTTATAACATTTTTATGAAATAATGCACCCAATGTTTCATACGAATGTCATGAAATTATCAAATGAATAAAATGTATTTCAAAGTTGCTGAACATTTCTATCAAGTTATACAAGGTGGTGCCGTCAATACGACAATAAATTGAAACATGGGCTATATTAGTTCATAGAAATGGTTTGCTACTTTCAAAAACATTGTATTCGTTTGATAATTTAGTGACATTTATATGAAACAATATAACATTGGCTGCATTACTTCATAGAAATGTCAGGAAATTATCTAACGAATAAGATGTTTTTGAAAGTGGCAAACCATTTCTATGGACTAATTTATTGTCGTGTTTTAATTTATTGTCGTATTGACAGCACCACTCTGTATATATGTACAGACGACAGCACATCAAGTGTAACAGTTGCACTACGAAAGCCGCCTCTATTACGAAAGGAGTAAGGGCGGTCTCAAGGTCAAACTGTTACGCTTGATGTGCTGTCGACTGTACATACTTGACCATGTCACTAAATTAACTAATCATCATATTTTAATTTATTGTTGTATTGTCGTGTTGTGTATACGACAATGCAATGTAACTCTGTCTCTCTGTCTCTCTGTCTACAAGAGAGAAAACTCCCTTAAACCGTGGAACCGATATAGGATGAGGATGTTATCTATGTATATGGGAAATTTCATGCCATAGAGATAGATAACATCCTCAGAAAGGACATAGACCACCTTTGAGCATGATGACAGCACGCGGGCGGAACTGGGGACGGTCACTAGTGTATTTAATGTTAAACTAAAATTAAGAATATAAAGGAAAATATGGAGTTAAGCCTGTATTTTCATCATAAAATGCTTACGCATCATGACAAGCTGCTGACTGACGGCTCATTCAGGTCATTGCCACAATCTCAGTTTTAATCATCTCGTAGATTAAAGTTTATCCGTACTTGCGAAACAGACTATTTTTCTACAAAGGAAAATAGTTCATTTCCCACGAGCTTTCATGATTGTGTCGCGTACTAATTATAAGTTCTTTCTGTGTTCACGACGCTAGATAGAATTCCTGACATCCTTTTCATCTCTAGAGAATTCAACTATAGGTTCTAAGTACTCACTCAATCTATTTCATTACTTACCAGTTACGGCCGGTCAAGTAACTTCAAACCGATATCTTTCCTTCACATAGAAATATAGATACAAAGGAAATGTACCGGTGCAATGTTCATCTTCATATCATATACCAGGTGTTTGGTACTCGGTATAGCAAGAGGTCATGTTAAGATAATTATATACCTAAATGCCAAGTGTTGCCAAAAGTTGAAAATTCCCAAATTAATTTTGAAATTTCCCATTTTTTTTACAATTTTGGATTTATTTTCACTATAGTATTTACTAGCGACCCGCCCGGCTTTGCACGGGTATTATACATATAAACATGTATTATACATATAAATTTTCCTTAAGTATTACTCTATCTATTAAAAAAAACCGCCTCAAAATCCATTGCGTAGTTTTAAAGATCTAAGCATACATAGGGACAGACAGACGGCGGATAGCGACTTTGTTTTATACTATGTAGATAGTGATATGACTATGTTAACATGGGTACGTTGTTGTACTTGTTATGTTGAGTACCAAACATTGTGTATACTAATATTGTAAATGCGGAAGTAACTCACTGTCAGTTACGTTTTCACTTCTGTACCCCTATCACGAACACATTTAAATTTCGAATCGCCATCGTATCGAGTAGTTACGTTTTGTCTGGCTTTTGTTTGAAATTTTTAGCGTGCGTGAACGATACGTGTACGATTAGAAATTTCAAAATGTTCGTGCTAGGGGTACTGAACATCTCAACAGATTCAGAGGATCGAAAAAACCATCTACGTGTGCGAACTGTGTTCATGAGTGCGTGTCTATATGTTTCAGTTATATGGTTGTTAATCATAAATTATCGTCACCATCACTAGCCTATTTACGTCCCACTGCTGGGCACAAGCCTTCCTACATGGAAGAAACAAATGAGTAATTTGGGCCATCATAACACCACCACGCTGACCTCAAATCTGCCAAATGCGAGTTGGTGGATTATGTTAGAAATAGCTATAATGCTAATTCTAAATAAAACCTTAAACTAAATAAAACCTTTATTCTTAACAGATTAAAGCGATTGCAGAAACAAAGTGGGACCAACGGCATAACGTGCCTCCCGAAGCACGGAGGAGCTCAAGATTACCAACTTTGATTGACCCATCCCGGGATCGACCACGGTGAAAGTTGCTTTGTTGTTGTATCGAAACCTCGCTCAACGACAAGAATAAAATATAATTATTAAATTGATTAACCATCAGACAACAGCTGATTTTTGATACGGGAACAAAGTTCCCCCGAGTGGCCTCTCTTTGCCTTCCCCATAGCCACCCCTTTTCACCATTACAAACAATGTGAAGAAATTTACCCAGTTTCCGCGCATTCTTATCACACAAGTGTTGTTTTGTTGTTCTTAGATATTTTTTTTCCATAGCACGACAAATGACTCAACACCACCTGATGTGAAGCGGTAAGATGAGTCCATATGCGAAGACAGCTAGTGGAGTTCAGACACTGCTCTAGCCTCCTCCACCTTGCCGACCCGAAAGGTGCTTTTTCACGCCACTTTTGAAGGAACCCATGTTATAAGAAGGAGGGAACACATGTGCTGGCAAAGAATTCTAAGTTCTAGAAGTACGACAAAGAAAAGAGCTACTAAATTTCTTTGTACGTGATGTTGAGGTGGAGACAGTGAATTCATCAGTGGCTCATCATATAGTTTGATAAGGTTTGCTCTAATACAATAACGTTGTAACTCACATTTAAGTGTTAGCTTTATTGTTTTCTCTCTTTACTCTGAAATATTTTTTGTATCAAAATTTTATTTAATTTTATACTTAGTACGTTGCTATAAAATTTAATAATTGTCAATTTTTCGTATTTTAATTAGTTCTAGTATGTTGCGATACCCTAACAGGGCTCGTGTTTGGTTCTGTGGTTTCTCTTCTCGAAATGGAGTCTATTAGGCACCATCATTTTGTCATCTCCCCATCACTTCATCATTCGCTTTTACAAGGTACTTCTCTATTCCTGCTCGTAACTCACGCTCTTATTAACATTTTATTACCAACCTAAAAATTTGTGAGTTGCATAACATTTTACGAATCTATTCGTAGCAATTCGAGACATAGATTTAGATTTTAGATTTAGATTTATTTATTTCATTTTACATAATTATATTTACAATAAGTTATGGCTTAAAACTAATTTGTAAAATGATCGTCATTGTATTCTAATTCAAAAAATAAATTAATTACTAAACAATGTAATCAGATCATAAATGTCAATAGAATCAAAGAAATAATAATATAAAAATTAATCAAAATATACGCTACATTTTGATGCAATAACCATCCATGCCACGTGAGCGGACACTAAAGTACCTTATGCGAGTAGATCCCATGGAAACCATGCGACACCATGGAAATCCCATGGTTTCCATGGTGTCATTATCGCGCAGTTTTTTTTAATAACACACACACTACCACTACTACTACTACACTACAATACACACACACTTTCCATTACGCTTTCTCTTGATTTTTGGTTGGTCAACAAGAGAGTGGTGCCCTTTTTATTTTTTTTGTTTCGGGGAGAAATCCGATTACAGACCTAACCGCCACTGGCTAAGTGACGGGCGTGTGTGGGGGTCGCCCAGCGCTTATAAGGCACTGGGAATCACTGGGCACCCACTAAAACTCCCCGGTAGCTCCACTGCCTTTCGCGGAGGTAGCTTGGGTTCTGCCGAAGCCATTTCACCAACCCACCCCCAAGTGAGTGGTGCCCAATGTGTGAAGGTACTAATAAAGTTTTAGGTGACGGGGAATTAAGTGCCAGGCGAATTTCACTTTTCGTGTAGTAATCACAAGAGATTCATCTTTGAAAGACTTGAATAAGAAGGAAATGTGTGAATGATAAATACACTTGGTGTTTCAAGCGTCTAAAGGCTATGGGTAACATCTGTTCAGCCGCCATAATTGTTTTTTTTTATACAAAGCACGGCAAATGACTCAACACCATCTGATATGAAGCAGTAAGAAGAGTCCATTATGCAAAGACAGCTGAAGATAGTTAGAGCAGTTTAGACACTGCTTTCGCCGCCTTGCCGGCCCAAAAGTTGCTTTGTCACGGCTATTTTGGAGGAACCCATGTTATAGGAAGGAGAGAACACGTGTGCCGGCAAAGAATTCCAGTACTGGTAGAACGATAAAGAGAAGAGTTGCTTAACCTGTCAAGCCATAGCTTCCAGACACAATCAGGGGTCTTACGCGGCTTGACAAATTAAAAAGGAAAAAAAACATCTGAAAATATTGCAAAATCTGCTTAAACTCAGGTAGCTTCTTAACGTCAACCTGAATTTTATTTTATTCGCCTATTTGGCAGCACGGCATCTAGTTTCACACCGGCGCGCTTCGAAGCGGCAGTGCTCTAAAATCCATCTCATACGGTTCAATCGTTTGAATTCTCCACGTTCGAGGAGACGAATGATGTAATGCGACTTTCCACCTCAACCAACCCATATGTGATTTTAAATGGATGCAAAGTTCAAAGTCTATAAATAAAAAAAATATTTAAGTGTCTTAATGATAAGCTTATTTGTATGTGAGTAAGGGTGGTTATGCTACAGGCAACTTGTGAAGTCCAGTCACTATGAATAATAATAATAATAATAAAATCGTTTATTTACTCTTCACAAACTTGCTTAAAATAAAGTCTATACTTAAATACAACATTTAATATGCTGCTTATTAAGTTTGTGAGAGTCTGATGCCTGAAATAGGTTTCAGAACAAACCTGTGACACAGGACATCAGGCCCCCCTCGCAGACAATAAAAGGTCTTCGCAGTCATGAGAGGAACAACAATAAGAGAATTAGCAATGCAATAGCAATAATGACCGGTGTCTCGTAATAATAACTAGTATGTATACATGTCGTTTAAATTAGCCGCTTAACAGGACGTTGAGGCCGTTGGTTAAACGCCCCGGCATCCAATGAAACAGCTGAAGGGCATTCAGTAAAGTCATTGAATGCAACGTTCAACCAGGTATCTGAACGTCATCTCAGCCGTCTGGTTAAATTAGCCATTCAATTGGACGCCTAGGCGAGTCGTTATAATGGGAAAGCTTTTGTGTGACTGTTTGAGTGATTGGTTAACCACTTATAACCAAAACGATTACGGTTATAAGTGGTCATAAAAAACCTTGACCCTACCAATCACACCAAAACTCTATAACGACACGAACGATCAACACGATCAACAACGACAAGACGATCCGCCTAGGCGTCTATATAACTGAGCGGACTTTTAATACGCCATGTTGTTAAAACTTGAGCGAGTTTAGTCAAATTGACCATCGGCCTAGGCATTTATTGGATACCGGCGTTTAATCAACGGGCTAGGCATCCAATCAAGCGGCGAATGAAACCAGATGGTGGCGACTAACATTTTTTTTTAACTTAACGGGGTAACTCTTGACCTTCATCACACCTGATGTTAAGTAAAGATAAGGCCGACAATGGAGGCGAGTTACACCCGGACTTCTTAACCACAGAGAAACTGGCTATCTTACCTCCAACTGCCGGAACGCAACAATGCTGTTAACATTATTGTTATGGCGGTAGGCTTAGGTAAGATGGTAATGCCAGCCAGGCGGACTAAGAAAAGCCCTACCACCAACCAAACCGAGCGGAAAATTTCTGCCCCCACGGGAACAGAACCCCGGACCTGAGGTAAGTGGTCTCAACCACTAGACCACAGAGGCGGTTAAGAAGTAAGTAAGTTTTACATAACGCTCGTATCGATTGTTTTAAGTAAATATACATAGCTTTCCCGATTCCAGTTAATTTCATCTTCTCGCCCTAGCCGGCCGTGTTTCACTAAGATGCTCGAGCTTTCTCGATGTAACACTAATTTTCTCCTTAACTCTTTTAATTTTCTAGCTGCACTATTATGGAACAGTCTTTCAACTGGTATTCAAGAGAATCCTTCATCACAACATTTAAAACTAAACTAAAACTCATTACAAGATTTATTTATCATTGATCGTTTTGTTTTGTATCATGTATTGAAAAATTCTTTTACTCATTTATTTATTGAAAATAATTTTACATCTGGCACCTTTTTAATACCTAAAATTTTCTTCTATTAAACTTTTTCATTCATTTATAAGGTCTGCATTTCTCGTCAATCTCGCAGAGATATTTCGCTCGTAGTCTCGCAATCGGAGGCCGCCGACCACCCGGTCGTTGCAGCGATTAATGAAGTAGATAAAAAGAAGGCAAATAAATTATTTTTTGTATTGGAGAAAGCATCACGCACAACATCGAAGCCATATTACTTAGGTACTTCAGCTTAAGGTATTCTTTATAAGATCCCGAATTAGAAAAAAATCTTTCCTTATTAGGCTCTCGTCAAAAAATATCAAGAAACAGGAGACTTGCATCTTATACTGTCAACATATCCTCTTTTTTAAGTACAAAGCACAGCAAATGACTCAACACTACCTGATGCGAAGCGGCAAGAAGAGGCCATATGCGAAAACTGCTAATGTAGCTTGAAACACACTTGATTTTTACATAGAAGATAAAGGTTTAGAAGTATCTTTGGTGTTATAAAGTTACAAGAGCTGATGCTCGAGCTTCGAATTAAACGTGGATCTTCCTCTCAACCAGTAGAAAGAAATTATCAGCAACCTCGTTCAACGTCCATCCTTCGTTCGGATTTACCCAACTCCCCCACGATGTCATTTATTTCATATAAATGTGCAGTGTGGGTTTGCAATTGCAATTATAATCATCGTCAGCCTATTATGTCCTGCTTCTAGGTACAGGACTTCCTACATGGCGAAACACATGAGGAATTCGTGCCATGACACCACTACGCTGTGCCAATGCAGGTTGGTGGGGTGTAGCGGTTGCAGTAACAACCGGGACCTACGGCTTAACGTGCACAATGAAGCGCAGAGAAGCCCGAGGTTATATACATATTTTTTTCCTGTATATTAACGAGGTAACTCTTGACCTTCATCTCACCTGATGGTACGTGAAGATAAGGCCGACGATGCAATCGAGCTACACCCGGATTCCTCAACCACAGAGGAACTGGTTATCTTACCTCTAACTGCCGGAACACAACAATGCCGTTAACATCATTGCTATGACGGCAGACATAAATATGATGGTGGTGCCAGGCGGACTTAGAAAATCCCTACCACCAACCAAACAGAGCAGAAAATTTCTGACCCCACGGGAATCGAACCCCAGACCTCTAGATCTGAGGCAGGTGGTCTCAACCACTAAACCACAGAGGCGGTAAAGCTGCTTTGTTTTCATAATCGAAGCCAGAACGCAAACCACTACACCACCGAACTCCATTATAATAAATAATACAACCCGACCACGCTATTGTTAATATACACGGAGTAATTCAGATTCTTGTAAGCAGTTTGTCAATTATTGAATGAAGTTTATGGATACTTCCATAATGACGTAACTCACCTAGTATTTTTATGATTAAAACATTTTGACTTAAATTTATTTAGTTTAGTTAGACAGCTTTACTATAGGGCGTTTAATTATTCCCGCAAAACAAAATACTCTCCTAGATCTTCTTTGTGTGGTGTGACGTAAATACATCTTAGTTAAAGATGGTTGGCGTATATTAGGGTTACTCATGTATTCACCACATAATCATTGTTGTGGTTAATGAATTGCGAGATAAACTTCGCGGCCCGTATGTCCCGGGGAGTTTCCCGTAAAAGTTTGATGTTGTTCCGACAACCTTCCCTTGTTTGCTTGAAGTTGGTGAGATGTTTTTTTATAAAAACTGTCCACAGTTTGTAATCAAAACTTGAGAACTTTTATGTGAGTACTTAACGCAAATTTTGTGTTACATTTTCCTTTCAGTGTATTTATACAATGCACTTTTATTCAAACAGGGAACAGCAGTAGAAAGAACTGTATTGAAAGCGATGGACTGTATTGAAATTGGCATAACTCGTGTATTTTGACGGTATGAAACGAAAGGCTAATCATACGATGATTTTTAATGACAACTAGATGACGAACACGCCGACGGCCCACCTAGTAGTAAGCGGTTACCGCCGCCTATCGACACCAGTAATGACAAGGTCACTTTCAAAAATCACTTGATATTGCACGTGCGTTGTCATCCTGAGGCCTAAGATGAAATGCCCTCCATGTCCAGTATTTAAACTGGCTACCTTTCCCTTCAATCCGAAGCACAGTGAACTCTTTCACGGCTGAAATAAGAAAGGCGGTGGTACCTACCCAGTCGACCGAACATAAGGCCCTACCCCTACCACCTAGTAAACCGTACAAAGCATAGTATCCGGTACATAGCAAAACAAGCAGGCAATGTTAAAATAGTCATTCAAATCGAAACCAGAACGGAAGTGTTATCAAAAATTCTAAATTCTAAAACAAATTTCAATTTTTATACAATATTTCGGTAATTATTCGACAAAACTGCCATTATTCGATTATTAAAATAGCAATTTTCGTAATAGCTGGGATTCGGATCATTTGATTTTGGAATAGGGTGCAAATCGTATTCCGCTGCGATCTTGTGGAGGTTAATCGAGCACAATAAGTTGTGAGTGGAAGATACCACTAATGCTCTACCTCTAGGAATTCTAGGAGTCCTTATAATACGTTATCACTCAATATTAGCCTTTCTGAAACTAAATTATTCAACAATACCTTCCTAATCCTCCTTAGTTCTCAGAAATGCAATCAGGACTAAAAGGAATATGTCTGCATTGTTCCAAGTTTCCGTGACTGCGTCTCCGGCGTTTAGTGTTACTCCGAGACAATTGAAAGTTTCTGTGTAGGTTGCTCGTGCACTTTGGTTCTCATTCTACGAAATGGGATGTGTTGGTATCATGCCTAGTATGCAGGCTAAATTTTCCACGTGTACAACACTAAAGTGTATACTTGTGTTTCTTGTGTTAATGCAATAGAGATCAAAGTCGTTTATATCTGTTTGGTGCTGACTGTACGTGGCGAGCCAAATCCGAAAGAGACAAATTTTTATTTCTTTATACAACAAGATGACTTGAAGCAAACTGGTGGCCCACCTAGAGGATGACAAGGAAAAATCACTTAGTATTGCAGGTGCGTTGTCATCCTGAGGCCTTTTTTCAGGGAAATCCTACTACAGATCTACCCGCCGTTGGCTAACCAACAGGCGCTTAAAAGCACTGGGAATACCCACTCAAACTTCCCGGTAACTCCACAGACTCCACTGCACTTCGAGGGGGTAGCCTGGGTTCTGCCGAAGCAATTTCACCATCCCACCCTCCGGCAACCGGCTTTACGGCCCGGTTTCGCGCCGATGGAGATTACCCAGAGTCTCTTGGATAAACCCAGACGTGTAGCCTTTGCAATACGTGTGTAGGCGCCACCCACGCACTCGGGCGCATCATCCTGAAAGCTAAGATAAAATGCCGAAACACAGCAAACTTTTTTACTACCGAATTTGGAAAGGTGGTGGTACGTACCCAGACGACTCTACGTATGGGCGTACTACCTAGTGAAGAAGCACGTAGCAACAAAATTTTAATGAGTAAACGATATAAAAATATAACAAATAGGGGCTGGCAGCTCCGGCCATATAATGTGTTCGGTCGTGTCATATGATAACCCTGTGAGAGAGTTGTTAGCTTTGCATAACTTTAGTGAAGCTTCCGTTATATACGGTGTCTTCTTATCTTTAAATAATCAATAATACTAAAACATTTAATACTATTCTGTTTTTTATATTTACCGTGTAATTTTTTCGTAACGTAAATTTGCATGCGCCTTAATCACGGGTATAACAAATTTACGTGGTAAATATCCCGAATGTAATGTAATTCTAATTTGAATATTTATACAATATTGTATCTCGACTGAAATAAAATGCTATTTTTATTGCATTTTGTGAGGTCTTCTTGAATCACCGTGTTATAGAAAAACAGCACAGAACTGATAAACAAAGAACTTTTTTTCGAAGCTTGAAGGCCAACCCCCTAAAAAGATTCCAAAAAAAATTTTTAATGATGCACATCGCAGCTTGTTCACCATGCTCACATGGTGCACTTCTTAACATATGTGCACTTCTCAAAAGGAGCACTTTGCAAAACGTTCACTTCGCAAAACGTGCATTTCTTAAAATTAGCACTTTAAAAAAGTGCTACTTTTGAGATGTGTATAAAATTGAGAAATTGGTTTTAAAATGAGAAATTGTTGATTTATTCAAACTCTTTAGGAAATATGTACAAATAATATCAATTAAATGCTTTTTAACCCACCAAACCGCATTGGGCCAGCGTGGTGGTGTTACGGCTCAAACTCCTCATGTGTTTCTCCCATGTAGGGAGGCTTGTGCCCAGCAGTGGGATGGCTGCTGATGATGATGATAAGTGGAAAAAAACAGCGCCATCAATTTACACTTCTCTTTCTTACCAGCCTACCCACACCTTTTCAAAAATAGAATGTACGAGGGCGACACTGAAAGTTTTTAAAACTGATTACTAGTAAGCCATACAATATAAAATAAGTTGAAATTTTGAAAATGGACGTTTTTGCCCATATTATATACATTCATTCATTCATTTGTCACATTTTACGAGTTGGCAGGAAATTGAAAATAGTCCAAGTCACGTCAGTATGAATCGCGGACAAATTTTCGTGCAATGATTTTTTATGACCTTCGATGTCATCTATGTAAGTCAACAAGAAAATTATGATAGACCTTGATTGGCCTCTCATGACGAAGCCCTATCTCGTGCCACTGTTTACAACTGGTTTAATGAGTTTAAACATAGTCACACTAATCTTACCAATGATCTGCGTGACGAACGGTCTTCTACTGCAACGACTGAAGATAGCATCAGTATTGTGCAGGATACGATAGAGACTGACAAAAGAGTGACCTATCAGCAGATTCGGACAAGCTTAGGCATCGGTATGATTCAGGTGCACAAAATCCTTCATGAACAGTTAGCGATTAGAAAGCAGAATAGCCATTAAATTTCAGCTAATGGCTCATCTAATTTAAAGAACAAATAATCACATTTGACGGCACGACAACTTAAGGGTACGTTCAATTAATGGTATTTGAGTTGATTTGATTAAAAACTGGCCTTACTTTTTTATTTGACACCACGATCGAAAGAAACAAAGCAAAACGTGAAAAAGGTGAATTTACAGTAAGGAGCATTTATAAGTAAGGTCGAATGTGTATAATCAAATCCCATCATCCACTTCACTTTTCTTAATTAGTTCATAGAAATTGGCTCGAGCCTACCGAACCAATCTCAAGAATTGAAAATTGAATTACTTACCCACATTAAACAGTAACTGTACTACATTTTCCCACCGAAGACTGCAATTTTCGAACTTTGGCATAGAAGTTGTAAAATTTTATGTTCAATGTATACCTACTGTCAATTAAAACTTCGGCCTTTGCGCGTTTATTGAAAACCGAACACGAGTAATATCTTAACACCTACATACCCCAATCAGTGTAAGTCTCTTGGAAATATCAACTTCATGCACAGACAATATACTTTTAAATTCAATAAAGGGAAAAGTTGAACCCTCTAACAATGTCCACGTTTGTAACTGTAATCGCGGTCTAAAAATGTTTATAATTGCATGCAAAAATCTATGATATACGTTGATTTTAGACATAGAGCATAGATTTTTTCACACACGAAAATCGGTCGCATTATGGTAATTTAGAAAACCATTTTTATAAAACATTATCTGAGAAACGAGACAAAAAATATATACGGACCGTCAATATATATTTCACTTCAATCCTAATATTTTTATTATACCTATGTCATTGTAATTGATGCGTTTCATTTTAAATGCGTCACTTTTAAATGAAGACATGAGTTTGATTATCAAAAAGTCTTAACTTAGTGAATAGATTGCGTCACAAATATCAAAAGTAATAAGTATCTAGAAACTTAGCACTGCACTGCACACAGTGTGTGAATCGAATTTGAGAACTGATAAGCATTTTTAGACAGCGATCCTTCATAGTTTTTGAGGGATTGTTTGCAAGAATAAAAAGGATTTCTGAACGGACTGTTTTTCTGGTTATGATTTATAACGAAAATAACAAGATGAAAAATTATCTCATTAGCTATGTATTTTAAATTATTTATTGCATCAAAAACTATGCAAATTTAATTATGAAATATATATATTTAACTTCCTATTGTCTGGGAGACATTGCTTTCGATTTGATTTTTGACATGATTTTAGTGTTAAGATAATTTTCTACTAACTAGATATCTTTCTAACATTTATTTTCATTTCAATAATAAACTTAAGGGCGTGAAACATCTACAGAAAGAAATGTCTTCGTATTATTTATTACCTGTTTATTATACTATCCAAAGTTATTGCTATCACAGACGAAACCTCTCTTAAACTTGTGAATGACTTTTTTATATCACATAAAAACCCAAAGTTCCTTTACAGCAATCACTTACGTACAGCAAATTTAGTAATCGTAAACTGTCGCAAAGGATTTCCTAATGTGTCGTGTGTGGACGTGATAATGTCTCCGATCAGTCAACCAGAGAGAATTCAACGGACAAATCGTTATTTTATGTTTGATAGTTGGAAGATAACTAAGCTTTTTTGATCAAACAAATACTAATTACAAAACTTGGTAGGTGTGCTGTTGGATCTTGGGGTGTATCTGTTACTGTAAAAACTCGAATTATGGTGAATCTTAGGATTTAAAAGCAAAAGCACAACACGAACCTAACCTAAATGCTTGGAGTTATAGGTAAATCTTAGGATTGACCATACTTCGGGCTTTAGCAGTAACATATCTATATTAAGAAAAATCTCCTGAATGAAGAAGAAAATCTTCTGAATTAAGAATATCTATATTGTTTCTATTGTTGTATTGCGGTAGTTAGAGGTAAAATAGCTAGTTCCTCTGTGGTTTAGGATCCGGGTGTTAACAGGGAAAATTAACATTCAATTGAATTTTATGCTTAGCTAATATAATAATATAAAATTTTAAAAAGCCGGCCACATTATTCATCTATCTAACACCGTCTCATTGAGGCTATTCTAATGAGCCCAAACACGCTATATCTGCTGTAAGTTTCTAAAGGATTGAGCATTCCGCAGACTATTTGATGATACAGGATCAGTTCAATGTTAGCATGTCTTCGAAACACCATCGAAGTAACAGTAAACCAAATTTTAAATCAATCGGATCTGTGAAAGTTAGTGAAACCCGTTTGTCAAGTAGAAAATGAGCTGATAGTCATCGCCTGAACAATCTTCATTAATTATAGCTAAAGTCCATCCTACGTTTTAAACAATAAAACGAATTAAACTCGGTCCATTCGTTTAGGAGTTACGATACCACAGACAGACACGTCAAACTTATAACACCCCTCTTTTTTGTCGGGGGCTAAAAATACCAGCTCTTGCAATTTATCTGTCAAAAATCACACGCCATATCATTTTAAAAAGGCCTAAGGCGCTGGCCACATAGAAAAGACGCAGGGCGAGGACGGGGCACAGACAGGCCACAGACCGGGCACCGTCGCCACTTTTTAAAACTTAAAGAAAAGACGAGGCACGGACATGACGCTATGTGTTTCTAGCGACGCGCGAATCCCAGCACCCGCGCCCCACCCCGCCCGCACCCACGTTCTCCCCGTCCCTCGTCCGCTCGCGCCCGTGCCCCGTCCTTTCTGTATGTTTTACAACATGCGCAGACGAGTAAGCGTCGTGCCCGCGCCCTGTCTTTTCCGTATGTTTTGCGTCGTGACGCTTTTATACATTTTGTATGAAAGGGACGATGAAGAGACATATCTCCGCGCCCCGTCTGTGTCTTACGTCCTTTCTGTGTGTCCAGCGCCTAAGGCCAGCCTGGTGAGCGGTTACCGTAGCCTACAGCGCTTGCAACACCAAAGCTACTAATCACAAGTTGCTTACATATGATTATAATATAATAATATGTAGTGTGTATGTTTACTAAATAAATAAGAGAGTGGGTTGGTATTAGCCATAAAAATACACATCCAGGAGATCGATCGGAGGAAAATATTTATCCATAATTTCGGAGTACACCTCCAAGATGGTCTCCATCTGTAACCGCTTACCACCAGGAGGCCGTGTAGTACTTGTTTGTTCACCTTGTTACATAATAAATAACGCTTTGATTGTGCTGATCTCGACAATTGACTATGATAATTACTTATCTATACTAGTGTGCCTTGCTAGTCTTTGTAAGCCTCGAATTATTATGAAGTGAAGTAAAATAGTAAATGTCGACTGATTTAGACGGAGACCGATACCACATTACTATTACCTACCTACTTACGAATATATGTATTATATGATAGCTCGGAACTAAGTAGTACAGATACAATAATCTGATACGGCAATGGTTAATAATCAATTGGTGTGTTACTAATTCGTTATTAATCAATGCTGTGCCGTTTGTATTACAAAGCTAAATTAATCATCGCTATTGGTAGGTATAGTCTATATAATACACATACGCCTATCATTATAAACCAATAGGGTAGTTGACAACTTTTTTAGTTAAATAATTAAAAGTATAGAACTCGTATTACTCAAAAATTGTATGTCTAAGATCAATAGAAAAAAAATTGGGGGGTAAGCAAGAATAGATTAAAAAAAAATTTTCACATATCAATTATTTTAATTAGTTTAATTATTTATCTAGCTTTTGTCTACTTTCATCGTATTCGAAATCAAAAATAGAGCGCTTGCCTCGGGTGAAAGGCACCATTTCAGCCTCGAACTATTGGCCAAAATATCTCGGCAGAAATTCTTCCCTTGGTTAACAATCTAGTTCTTATATGCAGTGTCGCACAGCGAGAAACACCAATTATTAAGATTAGAAAAGAAGATTTACAAAATAAATAAATAATTATTGTAATTATTGCTACATTCTATTTTCGACTCTAATATCAAAAGATAATATATCTTACATATATCAATATCAATAAATAAAATTATAACATATTTGCGAGGAATTAATAAAACTCGGAACTTCTTAAACGAATAAATCTTTAATCACTTGTTAAAGCAGTTATAAAAATTTGAACAATTTGTAAAATTGATTAGGTATTACGTTGCCAGGTGGCATCTTTAATGTTGTCAAGTAAATTAATATTTTTGTGTTTTTGTCACAGATGAATGGTTGTAATTTAGTGTCAAAATTAATTAAATTAAAGAATTAAATGTTTATTTATTATATTTTATCTCCCCAAGTTAATTTTATTCATAAAATGTTGACCACTTTTCTGATATAAAAACTCTTTGCTAAGATTTAAAAAAGTACCGTTCGTTTTTATACAGATCATCTTGATAATCCGTGCGTTTCACATTACAATAACGAACAAATACGTAATGAGATACAATACGATATTGAAATTGGTGAAATAAGAGACCCTTTACAAGTAAATATGTTAGAAATAATATTACAGCACCATTGATCGCATTAAGAGGCATTTACCAGGTCATTTATACGGAATCAGAATTTGTGCCAGCCACTACACTTATTTTCGTGAAATAGCCAACAAAGTGAACATTAATCGAACGTGACGAGGAGTTCAATTTATCAGCTGTAACGTATCATTAATGCTATTAAAATTGACACATTTATTTTATCTGTCTATACAAATTAAAATCAGTGTTTGTACTATTAGAGAATTGAGGTCTATCCACTTTTTTGAATTCATAGAATTTATTATTGTCTATTTGTTTGTAGTCTCTGACAACTCTTAAAGGGTCTGTTATGGCTGTCTTTGTGTGTGGGTAATTGCTTACCGACTGTAAATAGAAGTCTATTGTAGCTCTTAAATAGAACAGAAGATTTACAGAGGCATCTCGTTTATTTTACCTGCTTCACAATAGCGTCATGTACTCTATGTGACCTTACCCCAAAGAGTAACGTAAGTATAGGGGAAAAGAGCGCCCACTCGCGGCAATTTTTTGTAACATAAATTTGAAACGCCATCAGCGCCTCTGGAAAATAGTGCGGGAACTACTACTATATATACGTAGCTAAAGGTAGGTTTGTATCTAAAGATTTGAAATCTAAATGGCGCGTATTTCCCAGATGCGAGTTATTTTATTTCATTGAGACTTTACTTTAATTCATGGATAGCTTTTTCAACATTAAAACAAACATTATATCAATGAAATAAAATAACTCGTATCTGGGAAATACGCTTCATTAAATAAATGAATTATATTTATTTCAAAATAAATAAATAAAACAGCACATAATCTGTGACTTATTTTTATATTGCAAACAATATTTTTGGGCCGCAATTTTCATTTTATCGTCTCCAACGTATACAATTTTCCGTTTAAATAATCTATTCACTGCTCTGGATTTTTACATCCAAAAATACAAAAGAAAGGCATTGTTGCAATTTTGTAATCACACACACAACAGTCCACAACACATTCAGAGTCCAAAATACACAAAGCGTCTTTATCGCAACATAGCGTCTCCTAACGCAAGTAAATACACCAAGTCTTAAAGTTAATAGAGTCGGTTGACTTGTCACAACGTTCGCAGAAAATAATGGCTTCGATGCAGTGATATGGAAACCTGAACGGAGAAGTACTCTCAACTCAACATTTGTTAGCATAGAAATATATCAAAACCACTAGAACACACACGTAATTAGATAAATGAAAACAACGTAAGCGCAAGTGCAAGTTTTGGCAGCCATTACGTGAGTGAATGACGCAGTTATAATACGGGTACTACCAGGGTTGCCAAGGCCATATTATTCCTTGCTGCTAAAAGTCATAAATAAAATAAAATTAATATACTTATCAACCTTTTACTAAAGGAAATATCAATTTATTGCTATTATTTGGTTTTTAATTCAATAATATTGTTTGTTTTCAACGTAGTAGCGGCAGCAGCGACATCTTACGAGACACTTTGAAGACTTCATTCAAAAAGGTCACCGCTAAGCTTCATAGATGGCGCTACTTTCTTTGCCAAAAGCATTGTTCTAAGAGTGCCCCCCCTGCCTTACCCCTAGCACGAACACTTTTAAATTTCGAATCGCCATCGTTTCGTTCACCCACACATTAAATTTCAAACAAAAAGCAGACATAATTATAAAATTAAAAATTTTAAGTAACCCCCGGCGTCATTAATCATCTATCTAACACCATCTCATTAAGACTATTCATAAGAGCCCAAACACGCTATATCTGCTGTTTCTGAAGAAATAAGCATTTCGCAGACTTTTTGATGGTATAGGATCAGCTCAAGGTTAGTATGTCTTGGGAATGTCATCGAAGTGACAGTACACCAAATTTGAAATCCATCGGATCTGTAAAAGTTAGTAAAATGCTATTATCATATAGAAAATGAGCTGATAGTCTTCAAACGCCTGAACTGATCTTCATAAATTATAGCTAAGAACCATCGTAGTCTCATCAGCTTTCAAACAAAAAAAAACGAATCAAAATCGGTCCATTCGTTTAGGCGCTACGATGCCACAGACAGACACACAGATACACAGACAGACACGTCAAACTTATAACACCCCTCTTTTTTCGTCGGGGGTTAAAAGCAGACAAAAGCTAACGTAATTACTCGATACGATGGCGATTTAAAAGTGTTTGTGCTAGAGGTATTGAAACCATTGATCAGATTATGATGAAACTTGGGTGGGGATGCCCGCGAAAGTTCCTGGATCATAAGCTTTTCTTATTTTTTTTATTATAAAACCAAACAGTTTTCTCTTTACGGGCATTTTAAAGCTTTACCATAAGTTGAATAAAAAACAAATTATCAACGCCTAAATTAACTGAATCGACGATATTTGTTAATCTGTTAAGCCGCTTTTAGGCTCCCATTTACGGTGCGATTCGTTGCAACGTGTCAAGCGATCGGCCGCTTGCGATCGATAGCAACAACGAATCCCAGGACATGGTTTTTTTTTGACGATTTAAAAGTGCTTCTTTGTGGCCTATTTAAATAAAATATTTTTGCTTTCTTTCTTTCTTTCGTTTCGGTTTAAATTCGTCGTTACGATATGCGTGATTGCATGGATTTTATGTTCACTGTAACGATGAATTGCACCGTACATGGACCCTTTAGACTCCCAGGGGTCTAAAGACCCCATGTGCTGACGGGAGTCTATGACAATTGAAAAATCAATTGTCTCTGGAATTAGATGCTTGACGAATTCAAATACTCATTCAGGTTGTGAAATATTATAATTAAGACTTAATCCCAAGACCTCGCTAGCTTAACAGAGCAGTCACCCGGATCGTCAAACGCAAGGGTTGGATTCTCACCCCAGGACATGGTTATATTTTTCCTGATAATTTTCTAAATATTTATATGCAGTCAATATGACGTCAAGCCTTGCAGATCTTATGTCAGTTGTAATGAGAGCTATCCTACTAAAGTAACTCAAGTACCCTTTAGGCAATCCAATAAACTATTCACACTACTACTAAACTGAAGTACAATGCAAGCAATCCAATTCTGGGTTACTATATAAAAGTTCCATACGCAAAGCGTCGTTATCGCTGTGGGTAACGGTATAAAGCCTTTTACGATCATCAATAACTAAAAACTTTCGTGTTCGCCTACAAATCGCTCGGGAAGTGCAATAAAACTCGAGGTAAACAAATCAGGCTAGTTATTGAAAACGTTCGCGCGGAAATGGGAACGCGGCGAGCGAACAACTCTATATTGCGGCGCGAATCTATGCTTGAAATACTCGTACAGGTGGAATAAACCAATCACAATTAATAACTTAAGTAACTACTAAAATAAAATGACATGATATATTTTTAATTATTTTATTGCTAAAAAAGGGTATTTGAATACTTTTTAGGTATTTAGTTAACTTTACGATATCCGCCAAGACAATAGTTTAGTGATTGAAATAATTTAGATCTACGACTTTTGCAAAAAATCGATTGAGAATTTTATACGAATATTTGAAAACTCTTTTTAATTTCAATTTTCCTGTTTTTAAATTATATATTTTTATTGGTACCGTTTTCAAATTTTATTAAATTCAATGTTTGAACGCTACTTTTATGAACGAAAACATTTTTGAAATTGGCATTATTTATCTGTGGAGCGGATATTGTGTTTTTTACTCATGTAGAGAGAAGTTTTTGGCGGTAATCAAGATTATTGCAATGATTTAAAATAGTGTAGAAACGAAACGTGTGTTGTGTTGTTTCCCAGCAAAACAATAAAAACAGAGAGGAGCTCATATTTTTAATGAAGGCTGAAATAATCCAATTTGTATGCCGATAGCAGAACTAAGGGCCCCTACATTCAAACAGTTAAGGAAATGTTTCCAAGTTGACATTTGGTGGAATTGCGCAACTCATTAAACTCATTATCAACTCGCATTTTCTCGACAACTCTGGTAAGTTTGTAGACTAGTAAGCTTTCTCTTCAATTTGTAGACAACAACTAATTTTTAACTTCTAATGAGTGCATTTAACTGTTTAATTGTAAGTGTTCTATCTACCGTAATAATTAATAAGTTGCAAATAGAACGTTTTAAACAAAATACTATTAACTAATCTTTTCATCCGAAAGCAGTCAAAAGCGAAAAGCAGAAAATTGAGGACTCGCAATATCTAATGGTTTCAAATATCGTCAACGTAGCAATATTTTCTTCTAATAAGTTTTTCTTGTTTATTTTGACCGACTTCAAAAAAGAGTAGGTTATATTTTCCACTGCATATTTTTTTTTTGTATGGATGTTCACCGATTTATCTGTCAATTGTGAACCGATTTTCAAAATTCTTTCTATTATTCGATAGAGTATACTTCTGAGGTGGTCCCATTGTCACCAAGTCAGGATCTGATGATGGGATCCCAGGGAAATTTAGGGGAAAATTTAAAATTTTATAAGCACGTATGATGTGTTTTACTTTTTTTCAAAACTATTCAAGTATTTGCTTCTATTAGTCATCATCTTATGTTGCTGAGGTGGTGATGGAAGGTACAACTCCTTAACGGTTAGGAGTTGGAAGATAATTATTTTACTATTATAGGTACTTAATAATAGTTGTATTCTATCAGGTTATTCGGGTGAACTGATGATGGAAAGTAACGGTTACCGTAACGATGTGTGGAGTTAGATATTACTTTATCAGTGTTACGGTACAGCAATATGAAACAATATTATGTATTTCAACCAAAATTCAACTGCGAAACAGACCAGTCAATAGTGCTGGCGGTCATCCATCTAGCTTTGACCTTTGTAAATCTCTTAAAAATGTGAAAAAAAAAAATTTAAGCAAAAATAAAACCAACTTCAAAACACTTTAAGTCTCTTACCGGCTTAATCATGGAGAGTGTTCTGAGGAGCTTTTCGGCCTTACCCCTTCCCCCTTCTTACTAAGGAGCACGCGTGCCAGTCTTCGGAGTGATCAATGTACTGTCACCACCTTAACATCACGGAAAAAGAAGTTAAGTAACTCGTTTCTATGTCGAACTTCCAAAACTTAGAGTTCTTAGCCAGCACATGTGTTTCCTTCTTCCTATGACATGGGGTCCTTCAAAAGAGGCATGAAAAGGCACCGTGGAAGCGGCTAGAACAGTGTGTTTCAAACTGCACCAGCTGTCTTCACATATTATGGACTCTTCTTACCGCTTCACATCAGGAGGTGTTGAGTCATTTGTCGTGTTTTGTATTAAAAAAGCAAACAATTAAATAGAAGCAAGAAATAACTCCATGAAGTGATGAGCTCCGTGCTTCCCGTTGCCGTTGGTCCCGGTTGTTATTGCAACCACTTTGAACCTTCAACCCGCATTGGGCCAGCGCAGCGTGGTGGTATTCTTCTTCTTCTTCGTCGTGCAGACGGTTTCCGCAAATCGACGTCAGTTGCGCCTGTTTTGCGTCGGAGGATGGTGAGCTGGGTTACTCGAACCATCCCAGCTCCTGCAGGAAGTCACCCAGCGCTTTAACGTTGCCGAGCACCTCCCGAAGGCTACCCGGGTTGCCCAGGTAGTTGGCCCGGTGGGGAACCGCCCACAGTCTTGGCTTCTTTCCCCGGGCAACGTCGCGCTTGACCACCGTAACGGAGTGGCAAGCCGGCGGCTAACAAAGACTGTGCGATCACATATCTATTGCCGTTTATGTGTGATCATCGTTTTGCGACCATGTCGAGACCTTTGCGGGCCGCCTACGGGCGTTCTAAAGAAGAACCTCCTCAGGACCACCCAAACGGCCCTTCTCAGGGCCAAACCCAAACGGCTCTTCTCAGGGCCAACCCCGAGGACGCTCCGGCGTCGGAGGCCAGCCGCCCACCATCTGCGGCTAGCCTGATCAGTCTGGAGGAGGACCTGCTTGATTCGGAGAACGATGTGGCAATCAAGGCAGAATCGACGGACCGGCAGGCCAAAAAGCGGGCCTACTTGAGACAGAGTTCTGAGGTTTCCTCGGACTCTGCCAAGAGCAAGCCCAAAAAGAAGGCGAAGGCCAAAACAAAATCAACTCCCGCCGTCGCCGGCACCAGCCACGACGTCGGGCTAATGGATGCTCAACGCCAGCTCAACCAGGCGAACAGGGCGCAACTCCAACTGCAGGCGAAGACCGACCGCCTGCAGAAGGAGGTAAGCGAGCTTCATAAGAAGCTCGCTGAGGCAACGGCCCGACCTGCCCAAGCCTCACTACCAGCAGTGGCAGAGGCCCAATCCCCCTCCAACCTTGAGGACATCATCCGCAGGGTTGCTATGGAGGAGAGGGCCTTTACCATAGCCTGTCTTGCGGACATCGAAGCCAGACTCCTGCCCGAAAAGCGCCTGCGGCCACCGCTTGCGGCGGCCAAGACCGCCCCGGTCCCGGTGACGACCGAGATGGCGCCTCCCCAGGTCCCAAAGCCCACAAAGGGCAAGGGAAAGGGGAAGAAGACAGTAGCGGCTCCGCCGACCCCCAGCACGGGAGGAGAGGCTGAGAGACCTCCACCCCAAAATTCCCAGAGGGAAGACGCCTTCCTTCCTTCCACCACCCAAACCAACGAGTCTTGGTCTGAGGTGGTTGGAAGGAAAAAGAAAGGCGCCAAGAAGACGCCACCGGCCGCCGCCCCGGCCCCTGCCAATGCTCCTCCCAGCTCGACCAAAGTGACGGGCAAGGGAAAGGGGTAAAGCAAGGGGCAGAAGCCGGCCCCCAAGCCGGAGAGGAAATTGGTTCCTCCCAAAACGGCAGCCGTCGTAGTGACACTCACCACGGAGGCTGCAGAGCGGGGCGAGACGTACGAGTCCGTACTAAAGCGGGCTCGTACAAACGCCAACCCCACAACACTGGGGGTAGGCCCGGTGACGTGCCGCCGAACCCAAACCGGAGCTCGATTATTCGAGTTCGCGGGGGCCCAAGGCGGCACTAACGCTGACCTCTTCGCAGCAAAACTGCAAGAGGTCATAGCCGACGCGGCGAAGGTGGCCAGGCCCACCAAGTCCGTCTCCTTGGAGGTGACCGGTCTGGATGACTCAGTCACCAAAGAGGAGGTAGTAGCGGCAGTCGCAACCGCAGGAGGCTGCGAAGCGGCAGCCGTGCAGGGCAGGGCCATAAGGCCAGGCCGCGGAGGTCTGGGCACTATGCGCCTGGAGTGCCCAGTCGCTGTGGCAAAGGCCATCCTGGCCAAACGACGGCTGCCCGTAGGCTTCAATGTGGCAGTGGTCCGGGCACTTGAGGACCAGGCTTTCCGGTGCTTTAAGTGCTTCGGAATAGGCCACACCAGGGCTCTGTGCCCGTCCTCTGTGGACAGGGCGGAGCTCTGCTGCCGCTGCGGGCAAGAGGGGCATAAGGCCGCCTCCTGCAAGGCCTCAACGCCACGATGCGCCGTGTGCACTGCGAGTGGCCGCCCAGCCGACCACGTGATGGGGGGGAGAAGCTGCAAACCTCCTCCAAAGAAAGGTCAAGTGCAGGCGCCAACCCGTCCCGCCGTTGCCACTGCCGCTGCTGAGGACGTTGAGGCCTCACCATCGGCCGAGACGGAAAATGCGATGGACATTGGTCCATCGCATTATTGAATGGGGGACGTCCATCGCATCTTACAGGCGAACATCAACCACTGCAAAGCGGCTCAGGACCTGCTAGTCCAGGTCATGGCCGAGTGGTTGGTGGACGTGGCGGTGGTCGCCGAGCCGTACTCGATACCTGGCCGCTGGTTGGGAGATAGAGTCGGCTTGGTGGCGCTTGCGGCGCGGTCTTCCACGGACTCCCCTCCCCTCTCGCTCTTAGAGAGGGGGCCGGGATACGTGGCCGCCGCGTGGGGAGAGATAGCCCTCGTGGGGGTCTATTTCTCCCCTAACCGTCCACTGTCGGACTTCGAGGATTTCCTCGAAGTCCTTGCGGCAGTGGTCGGCAGGCTGGCGCCTCGTCAGGTCTCCGTTTTGGGAGACCTGAACGCCAAGTCGGTGGTTTGGGGTAACCCAGCCACCGACGCGCGCGGGAGGGCTGTCGAGCAGTGGGCGGCCTCCTCTGGTCTTTCCCTCTTGAACAGAGGGAGAGATCACACGTGCGTGCGGCGGCAGGGGGGGGTCAATTGTGGACCTCACTTTTGCTACCCCTGCACTAGCCGCGCGCGTATGCAATTGGAGGGTGGACATGGTGGAGACGTTTTCGGACCACCGATACGTGCGGTTCGAGGTCTCCGCCCAAATCCCCCGGAGAACGGTCCCCACGGGGCGATCCCCATTTCCACGGTTGGCTCTTGTCCATCTCGACAGGGAGGCGGCCAAGGAGGCGTCCTTCGTCCAGGAATGGCTTTCGCCTCCGGTGAGTGTCCTGGACGTGGACGGCGCCGCGGCCCAGCTGAGGGGGTCCTTGACCGAGGTGTGCAACTCAAGCATGCCTCGGTCTCGCCGCCCGCCTCCCTGACGCGCCGTCTACTGGTGGTCGGAGGAGCTAGCGGGGCTCCGGGCTGCCTGCGTGGCAGCTAGGAGACAGTATGCGCGGAGCCGGCGGCGACGCCAGCGAGATCTGGCGAATGAGGACCGCCTCTACGATTTATACGTAGAGGCAAAAAAGTTCCTCAGGTCTGCCATGCTCGCCGCCCAGGACTCGGCCCGTGCCGAGCTGCTGGAGGGTCTGGACAGTGACCCGTTTGGGAGACCATACAAGGCAGCGCGCAATAAACTGCGCCCCTTTGGTCCCCCGGTGTCCCAGACCCTCGAGCCAACATTGCTGGACGGGGTGGTCCGATCCCTGTTTCCAAGCAGGACCGACTTTGCCCCGCCAGCAATGGAAGCTCCAAGAAGGCCCGCTCGGGTGGAAGACGAGGATGTCCCACCCGTAGCAGAGTCCGAATTTCACGCAGCGGCGCTCCGCCTCCGCGCGAAGAAGACGGCCCCAGGGCCCGATGGCGTCCCTGCAAAAGTGGTGGCGATAGCCGCCACCCAAATGGGTGAAAGGCTCCGGGACCTCTTCAATGCGTGTTTCACGACTGAGAGGTTCCCAAAGCCCTGAAAGGAGGGGCAGCTATGTCTCCTCCGGAAGGAAGGACGCCCGGCGGATTCCCCCTCGGCATACCGACCCATCGTTCTCCTTGATGAGGTCGGTAAGATGTTCGAGGGGATTATCGCCGCACGCCTAAACGAACACCTGCGAGTGGTCGGGCCGGATTTGTTGGATGCTCAGTTTGGCTTCCGAGCTGAGCGTTCGACCGTGGATGCCCTGGCCCTTCTCAAGGACCAGGTGAAGGAGGCTGTGGATGCGGGAGACGGACTGTTGGCTGTGTCATTCGACATAGCTAACGCCTTCAATTCCGTCCCCCACTCCACAATCCTTGAGGCACTTCGCTACCATGGTGTGCCTCAATACCTGAGGGGCCTCCTGGCTAGCTACCTGGCGGACCGAGCTGTCCTCCTCGTAGACAAAGCTGGTCAGATCCGCCGGTACGCCGTCGAGTCTGGTGTTCCGCAGGGGTCGGTCCTAGGACCTCTGCTGTGGAACATCGGGTTTGACTGGCTGCTGCGGGGCACCCTCCTCCGGGGCACAAGTGTCATCTGCTATGCAGATGACACTCTCCTCACAGGCCGGGGACGGAGTTTTAGAGAGGTGGCCAACCTGGCCTCGGCGGGCGGATCCTTGGTCGCGGAGAGGATCCGCCGCCTAGGACTGCGGGCATACCGACCCATCGTTCTCCTTGATGAGGTCGGTAAGATGTTCGAGGGGATTATCGCCGCACGCCTCAACGAACACCTGCGAGTGGTCGGGCCGGATTTGTTGGATGCTCAGTTTGGCTTCCGAGCTGAGCGTTCGACCGTGGATGCCCTGGCCCTTCTCAAGGACCAGGTGAAGGAGGCTGTGGATGCGGGAGACGGACTGTTGGCTGTGTCATTCGACATAGCTAACGCCTTCAATTCCATCCCCCACTCCACAATCCTTGAGGCACTTCGCTACCATGGTGTGCCTCAATACCTGAGGGGCCTCCTGGCTATCCTTGGTCGCGGAGAGGATCCGCCGCCTAAGACTGCGGGTGGCGCTGCAGAAAACCGAGGCCGTGTTCTTCCACGGGCCTCGGCAGCGCCCCCCGCCTGACGCCCACATTTTCGTGGCGAGCGTCAGGATCGAGGTGAAGGCTCAGATGAAGTATCTGGGCCTTACGCTCGACAGCAGGTGGCGCTTCGGTCCGCATTTTACTGGACTGTCGTCGCGCCTGCTCAAGGCGGCGGGGGCCCTCTCCTGGCTAATGCCAAACCTGAGAGGGCCGAGTGGGCGATGCCTGCGAAGGGCATGGCCCTGTACGGGGCGCCCATCTGGGCAGACTCCCTCCAAAGGAGGGAGAATGCCACCAGCATCCGGGCGCCCCAAAGGGCCATCGCACAGCGAGTGGCGCGGACTTACCGCTCGGTAAGCTTCGCGGCGGCGTGCGCTCTGGCCGGCACCCCACCTTGGGAACTTGAGGCGTGGGTGCTCGCCAGAGTTCATGAGTGGACGGCGGGGCGAAAGGCGCTCGGCGAGCGCCCTGCCCCTGAAGCGGGAGGCCGTCCGGCGAGAGGCGAAGGATGCCATTATCCATCACTGGACGGCGGACCTCGCCTCCGCCTTTTACGGCCGCAGAACAATCGATGCGCTCGGACCAGTCCTGCAAGACTGGCTCGAGCGACAGCACGGTTTCCTCTCGTTCCGGTTGGTGCAGGTGCTATCCGGGCATGGTTGCTTCGGGTCGTACCTGCACCGAATCGGACGGGAGGAGAGCCCGGCGTGCCATGACTGCGGCGCGGCGGAGGACACGGCGCAGCACACGCTCGAGGTGTGTCCGTCGTGGTCTGAGCGGCGTCGCTGTCTTGTCACGGCGGTCGGGCCGGACCTCTCGCTTTCCAGCGTGGTGAACGCCATGCTGGGGAGCGAAGAGGCTTGGGCGGCGGTCGCCTCCTTCTGTGAAGATGTCATGTCACAGAAGGAGGCGGCGGAGCGCGCGCGGGAGGACGACCCCGACGCGCCGCCGAACCGCCGGCGGAGGAGGGGCAGGAGAAGGCGGACGTATAACCGCCTCTCCTCCCCCCCACGGTGATGAGCAGCGGGCGACAGGCGCGGGGGCGCCCTAGCCCGCATTGCACTGCTCATCACCTCGCTGTAGAGGGTGGCCGAGCACTCGCGGTCACCCTCTGACCTCCCCTACCATGTGCCAAGGGGGGGCGTGAAGGGCCCGCCACCTAGGCGGGCAATCGCCGGTGGGGGACTGGAAGTAGAGGCTCTGCCGGTTTCCCAGTCCCCCCACCACATTAGACGATGAGGGAGTGCCACTGGGTTATTTTAGTGGGTAGACCCCCTCCCGTCCCCCGACGGGAGGGCATGCGTCTTTTTAAATTCTTTTTCAATCTTAAGTCTTTTAAAATTAAGAATCGGAATCAAGTATTATTTCTACACATGAAGGATTACAGCCCTATATCATTCTTTTATAGTGTTGTGTTCTTGCGGAGATTAAGGTTATTTTATCTTATCAAGGGGGTCAGGGGGCCATGACCAACTCACAGAGCACTTAGAGCTATTTGTCATTAAAAGGAAAGAAGTAAGCCGAAGCCCTAGTTCGGCTTAATAGTTTGTAAAAAGATAACTTACTTATTTCCTATTATTATGCATTTGTATCTTTTGTGTTACCCCTGCAGTCTGGGGAGAGGCACTACTCTCGTACTCTAAATATATTAGTCAAAAAACCAATAAAACGTTATACGAGCTAGTCACTTCAGTTTCGATTTTGTCGTCGCCGCCTAGAGCCGAACTCGGAATCAAGCTTTAATTGGTGACGCAGTCATCTTGGCAAGCCACTTAGACCGCTAAGTGGTGTTCGAATCGAATAATTGCCTGAGTTTGATGATGACTTACGACCAGCCAACGCTAGGATAATTTGCTAATTACACACAGATATTCAAGGAGCTCGGTGGCGTAGTGTTTGAGCGATCTAGTTTCGATTACGAAAACAAAGCAACTTTCTCCATGGTCGATCCCGAGATGGGTCAATCAAATTTTGCAAAATGTGCACGGAATAAATGATTATGATTATGATTAATTTATAATCTCAAGCTCTTCCGTGCTTCAGAAAGCACGTTAAGCCGTTGGTCTCCGCAATCTCTTAGGGCCTATGCACACGACGTTTTTAAGCGCGAATACACAAAAATAAAAATACAGTCGTGATTGGAGGATTTTAATTACCTCCGTAAAAGAAGCTTTTACCTTATTTCTATGTTTTTAGAATAATATCACTAAGAATAATACACATAATCAAAGCACATATCTTTCCGAGGTGCAATCATACATTAATGCAATTTTAATTTTCCCAGCAAGGTACAAAACCAACATTCTACATTACACCAGTCAATATTTTTTATGGGCATTTTCAACAAAATATTATTTAATTACTCGAACTAATTGAAAATTGTAGAAATATAAATGTAATTAATGTCTCTTTAATCAATAAAATTATGAAAAAAGAGATGCTAAAATGAATTGAATGTATGAAATAACATAATATTGGCTGCACTATTTCATAAAAATGATGTTTAAACGGATATAGCCCATGTTTTAATTTATTATCGTATTGGCGGCACCACTTTGTATACCGCAAACACCTTTATAAGTTCCTCAATATTAAAAAATACTGTGTCAGTTTTAAAATTACAGTTTCTAAAGTGCATAGATACCTACATCAGCTGGACCATTCCAACTTTTGTTAACATGTAAAGTTTGTTAACTTCTGTTCTTTAAAGTGATGTGGAAGATTAAGTTAAGAGAAGTGATGGAGCACTTCTTAGAGAATAGAGAGAATCGCTCTGGGAAACTTTTAAAATCAAATATTAAATTCGAGTCTCGCCTTGATACCACATAGGGGAACAGTTGAGAGTTTGCAACTTTGAGCGATATTAAAGGTCTATAAGTCGTATTTGTGGTATAAGGCAAACATTATGAAACCATTTTACGTGTTTGTGTAGAGACTAGAGAACTGTGGCTGTGTATGTTGCGGGCTGATAGTTCTGCACTCTTTGTATAACTTTAGATTCATCCATACTTGATATTATAATTGCAAAAGTGAGTTTTTTTGTTACGTTTTCAGGTATAAGCCACTGACCGATTTAAATAAAATTTGATAGAGAGATAATTTGAAAGCCTCGGAAGAACATAGGATACTTTTTGGAGCCATAACCGACATCAACGTGAGCGGGGCCGCGGGGAAAAGCTAGTAATAATTATAAGTGTGAAAGTCAGGACGTTTGTTTGTTACTCAATCACACCTTGTTGTATGGATCACGGTTGTATGGATCTGAATGAAATTTGGCACAAAGACAAATGAAAGTCTGTAATAGCATACAGGCTGCTATTTATCCCGGAAAATGTACGGTTCCCGTGTAAAGTTAGTTTTTTTTTTTATATATACAACTGGATGACTAACAAGCTGACGGCCCACCTGGTGGTAAGCGGTTACCGCCGCCTATAGACACCTGCAATAACAAGGAAAAGCACTTGATATTGCAGGTGCGTTGTCATCCTGGGGCCTAAGATGAAATGCCGTCCATGCCCAGTAATTGCACTGGCTACCTTTCCCTTCAATCCGAAACACAGCGAACTGTTTCACGGCTGAATAAGAAAGGCGGTGGTACCTACCCAGACGACCCTACATACGGGTCTACCACCTAGTAGTAGTATAGTAAATAGGGGAGAGTAAACCCGGACAATGCCTTTTACTTCGTGATAAGCATGCTCAATGCTAGGCGCTAGGTTTAAGTCCTTTGGGGTGGACTCACCTCCAAATATGAAAACAGAAAAAGATTTATCTAGTATTATTATTTATCACAATGTAAACAGCCTTGTCCGAAGTTACTCCGCGTCCAAAATTACCCCTCTCCCCTAATATAATTATCTTACACCTATAATTTGAAAAAAAACGAGAATCTCATCAGGTGCTCAACAATTATTTGTACCTTAGGAGTATTACAGCATTGCTAGGCTGTAATTCGCTAACTTACTCGTATGTGTTCTATCAAAGTGCGTCACGTTTTACTGCCTCGTGACTATTCCGCTGTCCCAGCCCCCTTATTCTCAACTGTCGGATCACGGATTTGATTCGAAAAGTCACATGCCGACTCGCTTTGACGCAGCGCGATAAAAAGTGACAGGTATAGAGTTTCCGAAATTCGAATTCTTTCCGACAGTTGAGAATAAGGGGGCAGGAGCGCGTGACTATTCCCCTGTCACAGTAAAGTATGTCGGGGTAATGAGAACTTTCTTGGCATATAGAATTGACTTTTGCACAATGAGGATTATTGGCTTTATTGCAGGCGCCTTTAGCAGTTGTAGGTGCATTTTAAGTTGGATAATGTACGAGATAAATATACTAATCAGTCATTACGCCTAGCAAAGAATCGAAAGTCATTTACTGAAAGATTTTTTTTTTCTCAAATAAATATTAAATATAAAATAAAAAAAATTAAGTAACCTCCGGCCTCATTATTCATCTCTAAAACACCATCTCATTAAGACTATTCTTATAAGCCCAAACACGCTATATCTGCTGTAAGTTTCTGAAGAATTAAGCATTTCGCAGACTTTTTGATGGTATAGGATCAGCTCAAAGTTAGTATGTCATCGAAGTGACAGTACACGAAATTTGAAATCAATTGGATCTGTAAAAGTTAGTAAAATCCTAATATCAGGTAGAAAATGAGCTGATAGTCAACTGAAAAATCAATTGCATCTGGAAT
Source organism: Nymphula nitidulata (assembly GCA_947347705.1). Classification (NCBI taxonomy): domain Eukaryota; kingdom Metazoa; phylum Arthropoda; class Insecta; order Lepidoptera; family Crambidae; genus Nymphula; species Nymphula nitidulata. Next base: position 8,744,932 of record OX374637.1, on the reverse strand, counting down.
CTGATGCTTGACAGGTTAATGTTCGATGTTCTAAAATTATTGCAACCATTGCATTTAGTTACCTATATGTTATGACGTGCAATTAATAAATTAGGTAGTCTATTACTATGTTTATTATGCCACATAATAAAAATGGTAATAAATGGAGTATAACAAAAATATTCGAACATTTAGACGCTAAGATCTTTTTTTGTAACGATCGCAACTTTTAATCTATCTTAAACCGTTAGTTGCCGATTACCTTTGGTGTTAAGCTACAAGAAAATAGCAGAAGAAATAATTAAAAAATTAAAATTTTTAAGTAACCCCCGGCGTCATTAATCATCTATCTAACACCATCTCACTAAGACTATTCATAAGAGCCCAAACACGCTGTATCTGCTGTAAGTTTTTGAAGAATTCAGCATTTCGCAGACTTTTTGATGGCATAGGATCAGCTCAAGGTTAGTATGTCATGGGAATGTCACCGTAGTGACAGTACACCAAATTTGAAATCAATCGGATCTGTAAAAGTTAGTAAAACCCTATTATTATGTAGAAAATGAGCTGATAGTCATGAAACGCCTGAACTGATCTTCATAAATTATAGCTAAGAACCATCGTAGTGACATCAGCTTTCAAACAAAAAAAACCGAAACAAAATCGTTCCATTCGTTTAGGCGCTACGATGCCACAGACAGACACACAGATACACAGACAGACACGTCAAACTTATAACACCCCTCTTTTTTCGTCAGGGGTTAAAAAATTTAAACAAAAAATAAAACCGACTCCGAAAAACTGAAAAGGATAAAAGAATTAAATTTTATTGGGAACTCATCCCCTAGGAACATATTTTTGGAGTTGGTGCTAAGTTATTTGCAGAAACCATTGATATTGAAGCACCAAAAATATTTTCCTAGGGGATGAGTACCTACTAATATTTAATAATTTTATCCTTTTCAGTTTTTTGGAGTCGGTTTTAGTTTTTGTTTAATTTTTTTTCACGATTTTTAGTGATAACTTTTGAAGGTCAAAGCTAGATGGGTGACCGTCAACTTATATTGTTTTCTACTATCGTATCATTTCACTAAAAAGTCATATTAAATCAAATATCCGCAACTTTGCATACGTCACTATACGACTTAATTTTTCCAGTTTTTTTTTTTTATAAACCAAACTACCCAATGGATTTTCAATAAATTTTTCTATTCCGCATCGAACAAAAAAAGAATCATCAATATCGGTTCACCCAGTCAGAAGTTCTGAGGTAACAAACATAAAAAATAAAAAAAAACATACAGACGAGTTGATAATCTCCTCCTTTTTTTGAAGTCGGTTAAAAATACGTTCCATTTTTAACTTTTCCTTAGATTGCCTAGTGTAAAAATGAATTGTGCATAAATTTATTATTTCAATTTAATGATTTTCTTATCGAAGTCTTCAAAAAGGTACTTAGAGATAAATAACATTAGCAAACCTGTATTGTATTGTATGAAACAATATCTTTGGACGTCAGAGAGATAATAAAATTAACGTATGGTTAACTTGTTACAAATAAACATTACAGTACTAGGTACTATGGAAGTGAATAAAAAACTTGTAATAAATATTCAATTTCATAGGTATCTCGTACAACAGATTAGTGTGTTTGTTACACCAATTTTATCCTGCACAATAGTCCTACCGATTCGTATTAAAAAAATAGCGAGGTTCACCATTTAAATTTTTAGTCGGTTCGATTGCCGGGCGAGACAAGCGACTTTTAGAAGATCTTTGAATGCAGTTTTGTTTCTTTTTAAAAATAAATGAATGTTTGCTTTCAGTAAAATAAGCTAACTAAAGGATTTAAAGTAGTTCCCCTCCAGGTCCCATAGATTTTTTCCACCCTGTATATTCAAGTAGCACATGTCGTTTTCTGAATATTTCATGAAAAAATGATTATAAGAAAAGTTGTAAAACATACAGCAGTTTATTACTAATAGGCATTCCCGTTTGGGACAGATTTTTGAAATAGCAAATTACCCTCGCAAATGACAAAGGAAGCATAGCCCTTTACGAGACGCACTTACAGAAACAATATTTCTTTTACACGTACTTCAGTGGGTTGTGTGAAGTGCACAGACAATTCGATTATACGCGTGGCTTGCGATGCGTTGCGCCTCCCGACCCTCCCCTTATACGGGTCAAGGTTTAAAGTAGCTTCGACGTAAATATAGATATTAGGCGATATTCTCTAACAGCTTATTAAACTTAAGCTATCTACACACTTATACAAACAGGTTAACTGCTAAATAGGTTGGTCATCATCATCGCCAGCCTATATACGTCGCACTGCCTGGGCACAGGCCTTCCTACATGGAGAAACAATGAGGAGTTTGGGCCATAACACCACCACACTGGCCGAATACAGGTTGGTGAGTTGAAGCAGTTGCAGAAACAACCGGGACCAACGGCTTAACGTGCCTTCCGAAGCACGGAGGAGCTCAAGATAATTGCGAAAGTTAATTTGTTTCCGTAATCGAAACCAGAGCGTTTAAACCACTAGACCACCCGAGCTCCTCGTTAAGTTGGTAATCTAATAAATAAATGTGAAGTGAATCGCCGAAATGTAGGTATTTTTGCCGAATAACTGCACCCAAATCGGATAATTCTGTTTTTGATGTGTTCTTGACGTAGCGTTGGCAGGCCCCCCACAAGGTGGACCGACGATCTGGTGAGGGTCGAGGGAAGCCAATGGATGCGGGCAGCGCAGGACCGATCGGTTTGGAGATACCTGGGGGAGGCTTATGCCCAGCAGTGGGCGTCTCTCGGCTGAAATGATGATGATGATGATGTGTTCTTTAAAATTTTATATAATGCTAGAATTTTTTAAAGCTCTTTTACTAAGTATGAAAAGTAAATGAGTGAGTGAGACAAGAGATAGTGGGGGAAATCTTCACTATTTTGACAAAGCACTCAAATATTTATTTGTCATCTAGTTGTAAAAAAACATTTAAAAAACATGTCTTGCGGTTGACCTGCAAACTTTGGTATCTACATAATTTATGCACGTAGTGAATGTTTCAAATCCGTTGCTTAAACCCCGCCCCGGCTTTGCACGTGTGGTGTGTCTAATGAGAAAATAAGACAAATTTAACTTGTTGTTTGCAGTCTCCGTTACAGTATAAATAAATTATTTATTTATTAATATTTAATATCTATTTATACTATTATATTATATATACGGGGTTATAAGAACGAATTTAAATAAAAACATTCACTACGTGCATAAATTACTTATATAGATACCAAAGATCGCAGGTCATCCGCAAGACATGTTTTTTAAATCTTTTTTTACAACTATATGACAAACAAGCTGACAGCCCACCTAGTAATCGGTTACCGTCGCCTAAGTATATACATTGGAAAAAAACACTTGGTAGTGCAGGTGCGTTTTCGACCTGAGGCCTAAGAAATGCCTTCCATGCCTAGTAATTACACTGACTACATAGTAGTCTGTGTAATTCCTGGGCCTATTACTGATCCTTCCAACTAGTCTCCACATTTCAAAATATATATTAAAAATATAAAAATTATATTAATTATTAGATTGGCATGCAATGCCCGTAAAGAAAACTCGAATCCACGAATTTTTGAGGGCGTCCCCAGAAAACCCTACCAGAGTATCATCACAAACTGATCAATGGTTTCGGAGCACTTAAGCATACAAGCATCAATTCTGATTTATAAAGATTACTTTGATTTATATAAAAATACCAATTTTAGCCAAGTCACTATTAACCAAAATCTACTAATCATCATCAGTAAGTAGGTTTTGGTTAGTAGTCGAAAATCCAAAACCTTCTAATCATTTAAACATTGACTTAAGGTTATATTTTTATTCTATAGAATTTCAATTTCATAAAATAATAATAAAAAATGTGTCAAAAAATGTACATCTTATATTGCTTTAATAAAGATCTAAGTAAGTTGTTATTGAACTATCAGCATCATTAACAATAGAATCACTACATAGTATAAAACAAAGTCGCTATCCGCCGTCTGTCTGTTCCTATGTATGCTTAGATCTTTAAAACTGCGCAACAGATTTTGATGCGGTTTTTGTTAATAGATAGAGTGATTCTTAAGGAAGGTTTCTGTATAAGGACATTTTGTAGTAGGTATATTTACATAAGCATTGCACCCGTGCAAAGCCGGGGCGGGTCGCTAGTTATAAATAATTTAATTGTATCTGTATCTGACACTTAGAAAGGGGTGGCACTCTCAAACTAAAAAATTAAATAAAAATACATCATTTTACTGTAGGTAATATTATAACATTGGCTGCATTATTTCATAAAAAAGTCATAAAATTATCAAACGAATAAGATGTTTTTGAAAGTGGAAAACCATTTCCATGGACAAATATAGCCTATGTTTTAATTTATTGTCGTATTGACACATATTGACAGTACCACTCTATATACATTTTAAAGCTTTACTCCAACAGCTTTATAATTTCCATTATTTGCTTTTTATATGTGCCAATATTAAATCAATATTGGAATTTGTTGTTGCGTATATGAACTTCTTAAAAAAATTGGCAGGCCAGTTTGTTTATTACCCTGAATATAAAGATAATAAATTCTTAAAGATAATTGTTTATCTTCAGGGTGACAAATGAGCTGGCCCGCCTGGTGGTAAGGCGTAACCATGGCATTTTGACGCTTGTGACACATCTACATGTAAAAGCAATTCCAATCAGACAGGTCATCGTTAATGAAGCATGCCCTGGCAAACCAAATATTTACTGGTACACTTACCCGAGCATTTGTGTTTAAGGTTCGGCTTTCTGTATGCGAATCACGTCGCAACATTCACAGATACACGCGTGATCCACAGGAAGTAGGGTTGGCAGACCCGCGCTTGAGATAAAACGGGAGAAATAAAAAAGGGAATATTTCTACTGTAAAACTCATTTGCAAAAAGATTTCCTTTTGAATCGTTTCCATTTAGATATAATTGTAGCAATCGCAATAATTAACTCTTTATATTTTTCTTCCGCTCCTTTCTTGTAGCTAAACACCAAAGGTAATCGGCACCTAACTGTTTAATATAGATTTAGAGTTGCGAAGGTTACAAAAAAAATTCTTAGCGTCTAAATGTTCGAAGATTTTTGTTTCACTCTATTCATGATCATATTTATTATGTGGCATAATAAACATAGTAATGGACTACCTGATTTATTTATTGCACGTCATAACATACAGTTAACTAAATGCAATGGTTGCATTTATGTTAGAACATTGAACATTAACCCGTCAAGCATCAGATTCCAGATGCAATTGATTTTTCAGTTGTCGTAGACCTCCAGAGGTATAACGGGACTTGACAGATAGATTGCTACCTTCGAAAAGTCATGTCGTGTTGTAATATTTTTCGAGATACTACTGCCGACTCTCAAAAAAATGTGTTAAACTCTAAACCATTTGCAAAGCCATATTGATTTTAATCATCATTGATTCACATTTTAAAGCTTTTGATGCGTTAAAACGCCTACTTAATTGTAACAATTGCAAATAAAGAAAGAAAACGATGAAAAATTTAATAATATATTTTTATCGTTTCTTTCCCGCGAACCCGCATCTCCTGATGTTGGTGGTTGTGAGTTTGGTCCATGACGCGATTACCGCTACACCACCAGAACACTAGGAACCTGCTAATTTCACCGCTTTCTATCCTTCCTTTTTAACGTTTTTATAGCTTCCTTTTTAACGTTTTTATATCATTGATTCGTCCGGCACTTTATTTGTATATATTAGGTATGTGAATTTTGTTAAGGAAACTATTAATTTGGTACGCTTACGAATATTCCATCATCTAATGAATTTTGGTCGAGAATACGGATGTTAATTCTTTCGCAATATGTACGCCTCAAAAATGTAGTAAACAGACCTCACAGACGCTACTCCAATATTACAAATTTTTAGTGCACAAAGTCCAACCCCTGCTTCCCTAGAGCATCCCAGTCTACTGCTAGACATGGCCTCTCCACGTGGCTCGATCCTCGGCTAGCCTCATCCAGTTTTTCAGCCACTCTGCGGGGGTCGTCCCGGAGGCCTGAGGACGCCCCACACCGCGTTTGCCGAGTTGCGGTCTCCACTCAAGTACCCGCTTACTTGCCTTAAAAATACGTACGTAAAATAAATAACAGAGAGCCAATTACAAGTTTTTAAAGAAAGTTACTCTAAAAGAAAAAAGTAAATAAATAGGAACATGTAAAGGAAGGGAGAAGGACGCAAAAAATAAGTTCCTACCGTAAGAAAAAAAGAAGTACTAAAAAGTTCGCTTGGGTTGTATTTTTGTTTCCGCCTCCATTGCATTGAAGATATTTTAAGATTATAACGAAATTTTCAGTATTTGTCGAGGATGTATTTTGCGAGGGACTTGTCACCTACGTCTATGTCGTCTTAATTTTCACAGGATTTTAAACATATATGTGAATCCTCGTCCGCTGGTTGTAACCGCGGTACCAAGTTGCTTTTTGTTAGCTGTTCATGGAACTTGATAGTTCTTCTCTTCTTGGTGACCTTAGATGTTGTCCATGCGGTCTGAACGCTGCTGTTGTGATAATTCAGGCTTTCGCATTATATATTGTGACGTTTGGATGTTTCGACTCTGTGCTTACATTGTAGTACTTTTCTCTGATCAACCATTTCTTCGGCAACTGTCTATGTAGCGATATGATGTAACCGCTAAATGAAAGGGATTTGATACAAGATATGAGAAGATGTTCCAGATCTATATATTACTATAATACAGAACATTAGGTTGGGAAAATTTACCTACCAATGCCAACAATTATTATAAAAAATCGTATACTGAAACCGCTTTTTTTTTTTTTTTATACAAAGCACGGCAATTGACCCAACACCACCTGATGTGAAGCGGTAAGGAGAGTCCATATGCGAAGACAGCTAGTGCAGAAACGGACAATGCACTAGCTGCCTCCACCTTGCCGGCCCAAAAGGTGCCCTTTCACGCCTCTCTTGAAGGACCCCATGTTATAGGAAGGAGGAAACACATGCGCTGGCAAAGAATTCCAAGTTCTGGAAGTACGACAAAGAAACGAAGAACTAAATTTCTTTGTGCGTGATGTTGAGGTGGAGACAGTAAATGGATGACTCCGAAGACCAGCACGCGTGCTCCTGAGCAGAAAGGGGGAAGGTGGGATAAGGTCGAAAAGCTCTTCAGAGCACTCTCCGTGATAAAGCCGATAAAAGGCGCTAAGCGACGCAATGTCCCGACGCAATTGTAGAGGCTCAAGTTTGTTCGTGACCTCTACATCGCCAATGATACGGACAGCACGACGCTGCAATCTGTCCAGTGCATCGAGGAGGTACTTGGCGGAGCCATCCCATAAGTGCGAGCAATATTCCACGCAAGACCGGACCTGAGTTTTGTACAGCAGGCATAGCTGGTCAGGCGTGAAAAATCGACGCACCTTGTTCAGGACACCGAGCTTCCGTGAGGCTGTTTTTATCACGGTTTCGATGTAGTTTCTAGAATTGAGATCGCAGCATATCTCCATACCGAGTAAGTTCAAGGAGGCCTGTGCCGAAAGAGTAGTACCCTGAAGAGAGGGAAGAGGAAGGAACGGCGACATTTTGGCTGTAAACGCACACACCTGTGTTTTCTTAGCATTGAACTCAACAAGATTGTTATATCCCCATTCAGATACGAGGTTCAACACCCTGTTGAGCTCAATAGTAAGATTCTCCCTCTCTTTCTCGGTTTCAGCGCGCCCAGCCCCTGGGCGACCGTAATATCCCCCATGCACTGTACTGTCATCCGCATAACAATGAATTGATATGAAGAAGAAAGAGTGTGGGGGATAAAACAGAGCCTTGTGGTACACCAGCATTCACAGACATGAACCGCGAAGCGCATCCATCTGCGAGGACGCGTATTCTCCGCTCATGTAGGAAGCCGGCGATCCAGTTGCAGAGCTGATCGGGCAGACCGTATGCCGGGAGCTTGGAGAGAAGAGCCTTGTGCCAGACCCGATCAAAAGCTTTGGCAATGTCAAGGCTAACAGCCAGTGACTCACCACGTTTATCAATAGCTTCACCCCAGACATGCATTAAGTACGCTAGAAGATCACCCGTTGACCGTTTCGGCCGAAACCCGTACTGTCGATCATTAATTAATGAGTGACCTTCTAGGTATCGGATCAGCTGGTTATTTATGATCCGCTCCATGACCTTGCAAAGAACTGAGGTGACAGCTATTGGGCGGTAGTTTGCTGGGTCTGATCGGTCTCCCTTTTTGGGGACCGGTTGCACATTGGCCTCTCTCCAAGATTCAGGCACACACCCAGAAGAGAGTGAAAGGCGGTATAGCCGGGTTAAGATGGGAGACAACTCCGCTGCGCATTTATTTAGTACTATCGCTGGGATGCCATCAGGTCCACTAGCTTTCCGGACGTCGATTGACTGCAGCTCCGCACGTACATCACATTGCCTGATACGGATATTAGGCATTGTGTGGCCACAGTGGGAGAGTGTTGGTGGCTGTGAGTTGCAGTCATCGATTCGGGAATGAGCAGCAAAGAGTTTTACCAAAAAATCGGCTTTCTCTTGCGGCTTGTGAGCTAGCGAGCCGTCAGAACATCTCAACGGGGGCAGCGAGGGTTGACAGAAGTTGGACTGTACGGCTTCCCGTAGGATGCGTGAGTAGTTCTTGGCCAACTCGTGCAACGCGCTGTGCATCCGCTCTGATGAATGCCCTCTTGCAGGACTTGGTGGCGTTGTTATAAGCTGCTTTCAGCGAGTCAATGTTAGGATCTCCGCAAGCTCGACCCCTGATCCAAGCGCGGTATGCCGACTGTCTGTTCTCAACAGCTATGGCACACTCCCGGTTGAACCAGAGGTTACGCCTACCCCTACTGATGAGATCGGAGTGAGGGATATAGTACTCCATCCCTAACATGATCTCATCAGCAACAGCAGTAGCGCTAGCGCTCGGGTCCAGCTCACTGAAGCAGCGCTGCCTCCAAGGGACAGATGCGAAGTAATCCCGCATACCATCCCAATCTGCCGACGCATAGTGCCAGATGCGGCGTTTGGCAACCATAGGTACCGGTGGCGACGCCCGTGGCACCCCAGCGGATATCAGGCAGTGATCCGATGTTCCCAAAGGAGCACGAACCTCTAGCCGATATCCGTCCGGACGAGACGTCAGCAGAAGGTCCAACAATGAGGGCGCGTGACCGACAATGTCTGGAATCCTGGTGGGCTGGTTTACCAGTTGTGTCAGGTCGTGCGTGAGAGCGAAAGCATGGGCAGTTCTACCAGCATGGTCAGTTTTAGAGGAACTTAACCACGACTCGTGGTGAGCATTAAAGTCCCCTAAAAACACCAATTCCGCGGTTGCATACTGCTCCATCGCAACATCTGCCACCCGACTAAGATGTTCGAAAAGTCGAGTTGTCTCCATGTCACCGCTGTGAGATCTATACAGGCACACGTAGACACGGCTATGTGTGCCCAGGTCCACATGCACCCCAAGAATCGAGTAGGAAGGGTCCTCCAAGCAGCGCAGACGGCGACAGCAAACATCCGCCCGGACAAACAAGCATACCCCGGCCTTCGCTTTGAAGGACTCCTCAAGAGCGTAGCCGGGGTAATCCAAGTAGCTAGTGTCAGCCGGGCGAAGTATTTGCGTCTCCGTCAAAAACAGCATAGCCGGTCGAGCCGTCTCGAGATGTTGGTGGACGGCATTGAGGTTAGCATGGAGCCCACGGATGTTAGTGAGCCCGACCTCAAACAGCGTGGTTGTGGTGGGGGTGTGCACCGCTGATCGACCGTTCATGTTCTTGAGCGCTGCCATAGAATATGATGTAAGGAGGAGAGGCGTGAATTGAGGGAACGTTGCCGCGATATAGACGGTCAAAGCGTGAGGCCTGTTTCCCCAGTTAACAGCCGACAGAAGAGAAGCGCTGACCCGCCGAACGGAAGGGCCCCCGAACCCCCCCCGGGAATGGCCGCTGGGACCCCACCACCCGGTCACCAACCGGCACGACGGACCACCCCAAGATTATGCGTGGCATGATAGGGCAGCCTCACGAACTGGTTAGGTTCCTTGGGCCCCTGTACTGTACCACGGGCGGCCAGCGGAACAGCCGTTTCTTCGGGTCTCCCTGGTCGGCGGGTCAACGCAGTCCACCTGGCTCTGGTTAGACGGAAGCCGTCACTGACCGAATCCATCGCCGCAACGTCTCCCCAAGCTCTGGTTGTACGCTGACTGATCCCGGAACGCGACCACAAGTGGTCACTTGGCGGGTTTTACGCCATGCGTACGGTGGTCACTAACCAGACGGGTGTTCAGACCCTACCACCAGTCGAGCAGTTGGTAGCTCGGTAATGCCTTAGTCGCCTCTTACGACACCCACGGGAAGAAATGGGGCGGTGAATTGTATTCTTAATCCGTCACCGCACGGAATAAAGCTTGCCGCTAGCCAGGTGTATAAACTTGGTCAACTGCCAACTGACGACAGCCAGTCGGAACCTAAGTACTTATTCAATTACACTTTTATTCGGACACCATCTATATCCAAACAGCTGCCAAAGTTACTTCGCTATTGTGATTGTTACATGGCAGCATGAGCCACAAAGCCACTGAGATCATGATGATATACTAGATTAATCTTTATTTTTCTAAAAACATATAATTAGATTTTAAATCTGCTTGTGGTCATGTCAATATCCTACGCTTATTGTTTTAACTCACATCAATTGAGGGAATGCCTGTTCTGCAAGACATTGTCAAGCAAGTCCTGAATGCATACCTACAATTTGCTACAAGACATATCTACTAAAATAAAATAATTCAACATTGATATGAGAACTCTAGCCAAAGGAAACTTTTTACTTTGCTGAGACGTGAACTGTGCAGGTATTGAATTTACCTAGCAGAAAAGCACCGGAAAGACTTCTTTCTAGTGGATATTTTCTAGAAGATCGCTCACCCAGAACTTTTTAGTGGCTGTTGGTTTAAGCGTCTTGGTTTCGATTACGCGAGAACAAAGCAATTTTAGCTATGGTCGATCCAGGGTGGGTCGATTAAATATTTGTAATCTTGAGCTACTGATCTTCGGAGGCACATTAAGCCGTCAATCCTGATTATAACTACAATGTTACACCCGCATTTTAAGCAAACCTTAAGAAAAAAGTTTATATTTCAGTTCCCTTTTCCCTCTGTTTAATAGGGAGAATTTTGAAAATAAAGCAAAGGTATGTAACTTTCCCTTGACACATAAAAAAGCAAAATGTAGCGACATACACACTTGACGCTTGATTTACAATACTGCCAAACACTCGTGAACAGTCATAAACCGCTTACTAGCGGTGTTATTGTATAATTTTTCTTTAACATCAAACATGGCACAAGACCAAATCTTTCCTTGGGCGCCTGCCAAGACTGAATCCGAAAAGCCCATAACTTCTTCTTTGACGTGATTCCTGAAATATCCTAAAGCATATCTAAGGCAATAAATCTGAAAGTTGGTTTGTTTTTTGCTTACTAAATGATGGGATTTATAGGCTTTATGCAGAGTCTACAAAACAGAAATACATACTAAACAGGTTGATAGCAACTATTTTGACCAGAAGGTAGTTTTAAATTGATAACAATGTAAATATCGTGCTGTCTCTTATTCTGTTATTTTTGTAGATTCCTTAAACTGGTTTGTACATCTTTTCGACTCCTAAGAAGAAAGGGATAAATGAAAGATGATATCATATTAACTTCCTAAAATGGACAAAAAAGTTATCCCCACGACACGTACGGGAGGTCCCCTACACGTAACGTATTCAGGGTGTGTGGAAATCATTTTTCGATTCAGGAAACCGTTGGCAAAATATTTATTGCATAATTAAAATAATTTTATTAATATGTGGAAATATATTTGTAAAATTATTAATAGTATATGTATATTATTAATATGTAAATTACCATAAAAGTCGGTATTTAAACAACAATTCCCCTTCTGATTCTGAGTCTGCATATTACGACGTACAACTAAGAAACTATAGGCACACTGCGAGTAACCCAACATGCACTCATAACTCAACCGGTTTATTTTTAACTTTCTGGAAATCAAACACATTCAAGCAAATGTTTTATAGGTATCACTTTGATTGTACTTCTCTGAAGGTTTGAACATTCTTGCATAACTATACCTATATCCGTTTAAATACACTTTTAGAAAAAGTAAGGAACGTTCCTTAACATTGCCACAATATTAATATTTTTATACAAATTAATTTTACAATCAATTGTGTCTGGAATGTGATGATTGACGAAATAGAATTAGATATAATATAGATTGAAATAGACAAAACAATAATATCATCTGACTGATGCTTGGGAAACACCGATATCAAACGCTTTCTTTAATATATCCATAACTTTTTGGTCTGAAGGAATACGAAACATATTTCTAATAGTCATCTGAAATTTAAAATACTTACAATTTATCTTTATTATCAATTGTTCTCTAAGCCAATTTGTTTGTAATGTTTCTTACCAAAATTTGATTGATTAAATATAAAAAAGTTGATTTCTCAAACCTTTTTGTTGCAATTGTTTTTAAACAAATAACCAAAGGAAAATATACTTGATATTTACTGTTCCAATACAGAATCTATATTTTGTTTTTATTATGAAACTTTAACTTCAATTTCATACCGTCTACTGTCCAAGCAACATGTTGTGGATAAATTCTCTTATCATTATGCAGCAGCGGGGAGAATCGAAATGAAATTTGCTACTGTATTTTGTGAAGAAAGAATATTGGCAAGTCGACGGTTTCTCGTTCAATGACGCTTATTACTGAAATCTCTTAAACTGAGGTCGGAGAGAGGTTGAAAGGGAACGAAGAAACTAAGGCGTACCTACTTTGGATTTCTTGTCAATGGAGATAGTAATTCGTTGTATTTGAATACGAAGAGGGTATTTCACTTTGATAAAATGTTTTTGTTAGAAAAGAGAATGAATCGTGACCTAGGAAACAAAAAGGCCTGCAGTGCAGTGTACCTACGGGTATTGTCGTCCGAAAGATCATCATCATCATCCTCATCACCGGCTTGTAATACATCCCGCTGCAAGGCACAAGCCTTCCTACGTGGGCGAAACACTTGAGGAGTTTGGCCATAACACCACCACGCTTTGCCCAGTGCGGGTTGCTAGGTTAAAGCAGTTGCAGTAACAATTGTGCCTTGCGCAGCATGGAGGAGTTCGAAATGACTTTCTGACATACCCATTCCGAAATACACCACGGAGAGAGTTGCTTTGTTTTCGTAATCAAAATCTTCTCAAAAACAATTTTTATACGAAAAGTAATGAATCATAACGTGAGATGCCCCGTATCAATAACTATCAATAGTTTAAAAAACCAGTGATATGAAAGGTTGTGAAAAATACTTAATCAAATTAATAGATAGGTATTATTCCTCCTAACCTCACGTGTCTCATTTCAAAATATTCAAGCCACCATAAATTTTATGTTTTGCTTTAAAAAAAAATAAGTTACGCCATTATCAAATGTTCATGAGCCACATTATTATATTTAACAATTGGTCATAAGATCAAAAACAAGATTTAACTTATTCCTAAAATTAATGCCCATAAAACCATAAACCCAATTTTTGATAATAAGTATAATATAATCTAGGTGTTTGTAGGCAGCGGTCACCGCTTATCACCAGCTGGGCCGTCAGCTTGTTTGTCATCTAGTTGCAAAAAAAATCAAAAGTTGTGATATAATTCCAGAATTTCATGTCTTGACAATAATACTATCACAAAAAAAGTCTTATAACACTGCAACGAGGCCGCATATTCCTAATGCCAAAATGGTAGCCGTCATCCACCCGCGTCACTTTGACAAAAAAATAAAACGATTATTTTTTTGAGCAAGACAAATGGAAAATTTAATCGGTCAGTACTGAAGTCACTTCCTGTAAAAAAAATAAAAGGAGAACCCATAAAATATATAAAGCCCTCGGATTAAAATTATTTTAATTTTGAACAGCAACCCTTTCTTTATCGGGTGTAAAAGTACCAAAATCAGCCACCAAAATCGAAAATGCCACATTGTACACTATTACTTGGTTTTTAGCGTTAATCGTCCCGTAAAATACTTACAAAAAGAGTTTATAATTAATATTTAAAACTAGATTTATTTATAAAAATGTTACCAAAATGCAACTTTCCGACACCATGATTTTGCTCATATATTTTCTTATTCCACTAAGGTAAATCAAGCATATGGCCCACCTGGTGGTAAGCGGTTACCGTAGCCTATGGAGTTATGGACGCTTGCAACGCAAGTGATAACTTGCACCTTGCCGATTCTGTAAAAACCTTTACACGCTTTTTATTGTGTTTTGGAAATTACATAAATCTTTTTTTTAAAGACGTATTTGCTGTTCAAAATTATCCGGAATAAAAGCCCAAAAAGACCGTGTTTTCTAAATGACTATTTCCTATGCAAGCTTATTAATTTATGAAATAAATAATTATACTAATAAAAATATCTAAACTAGAAAAATTTCACGTCAAATGAAAATTAAAAATATTTGAAAGCAATGCCGAAACTTAGGTATTTGTAAAAATACTCGTTTCGGATATTTTTTAGGGTAGACGTTAGCTTATAACGCAAATACAGATAGACTAGAAGAATTTCACAGGGATATCCCAAGTCCTGGATAGCTCAGATGGTTAGAGTAGTCGCCAGGATTGTGATAGGTCACGGGTTTGATCCCCGCCTCAGGACATGAAATTTTTCTAATTTAATATTTTATAAGTAAATAATATTTTCAAACATTTATAATAATGTTAAAATGAAAATTAAGAATAAGTAATTATACGCTTAAAATGTTTCGGTTTTTAATTATTTTTGAACTAGAAAAAAAAATGTATGTGTCTTGTAAATGATATTGTATTTTAAGCGTAAGGGTCACGAGTGTACTTTCTTAAAATAGCTTAATTTTACTGTAGATATTTGGTACCGTCTCTGTACCTTTACGTGACTTTTCAGAAAATCTGTGCACATGGTAAAATATTTTAAAAAAATAGTACACCCGCCATCTTGACGTCAGGATGGCGGGAGTACGAAAAACCAATGGGTGTACCGTAAATATATTTTTATGTAAATTTGGTATCTCTGGTGTACCTAAAAAAATATGTATTAGACTACTACAATTCGTAGTCTAATACATGTAACATAAACCGACTTCCGAGTTAAAATAGACAAAATTTTGAAAAAAAAAACTCATTTAAATTAAAAAAACTGATTTACATCAAATCAATCTAATTTATAACTAGTACGTACCTACTCGAGCTCATGCGTGCTTCGGAATGCCGCTGGTCCCGGTTGTCTGTGTCCAGCAGTGGGATGTGTATAAGCTGGTAATGTCTGATGATGTATACGCAAGCTATAAAAAGTTAGCCTAAGTCCTTTTCCAGGTATAAGTCTATCTCTATATCAAGTTTCATCTAAATCGGTTTAGTGCCTTAGGAGCGAAATGAAAACAAAGAAAGAAAGAAAGAAAAAATATTTTATTTAAATAGGCCACAAAGAAGCACTTTTAAATCGTCAAAAAAACATATTTTTATAACTATTACAAAAAATATATTAACAAACAACGTCATAGTCTCTGTCCGTCTGTCATGTCTGAATTTACACTGGTTCCAAAAGTTGAACTACCGAGACATACTTACAAATACCTACCGCGACACACATACTTAAAAACAAACAGACATACTTACTTTCGCCATTATCATAATAATATTAAGTATAGATTCCTAAGGTCGACTTTTCTTGTGTACCGAACTTAGAACCTACGTAGTACAAAATTAATTACGTCTTATGCTTCCGGCTGTGAACACTGCAAGGAAATTGTTATACTCAGTTTAGTTTGACGGTTTTATTATTTTAATGGCTTTAGTTACGCAGTTATAAGATAACAGGAGAAATTCCACTTCTAACGAGGAATTTATTGCATTGAAACTTTTGTAAGTAGACCAGATAAATAAGGGATGTAAACAATTGAGAGAAATGTAGGGATGAGCGATATTAATAAAATATCGTGAAATCGATATTGATATCGATAGCTCAATATCGATAATGCGATATTATCGGCCACAAAATATAGATATTTTATAATATCAATCGGAAACCATGGTCAACTGTAAGTTATATGCTAAAATATTGTAAGAAATAATGGAGATCATATTTTTTATTAGAATTTGTTAAATAATAAAAGAAACAATTAAAGAACGTTTGAATAAAGTGAAAAAATGGGTTACAAAATTTAGGTACTAAAAGTCTCATAGTTTTTTCTTAATGCTCTGCAATTAAGCAACTTTGAGAGAAATTTTCCTTTCAGCGATATCATGTTAAAAATATCGATATCACGATATTTTATCGATATAATAATCGATATTGAAATATCGATATTTCTGAAATTAATATCGATATTTTAACGATATATCGATAAATGCCGCAACTAATACGGATACATTTATATGGGACTCTTTCAAAAATGTATTTTAATAGTACCTAATAGAACGCTATCAAAACGAAGTTGAGTCTAATGCGTTAAAAATAGTTTCTACTCGCTTCTATTTAAAAACTTAATATATTTACTATCTTATTAATCATGTGGCCTATGCCACGATGCACTTTGACCCTTCGGGATACTTTGTGCCCTGGCTTTACCACTCCCGCGTCCCGAATATAGCTGCCATAAGCTTCACTTTATCTTTGGGGTTAAAGAGCCTATAGTCTTCTGGCCAGGGCATCACATTGGCACAAAACATGTTCTTGCAGAATAATTAGCTGATGATGGTTGTGAAAACTATGTTGTTAACCGTAATATGCCTGCATGACTATCTAAGTGCTATTACACTATCGGCACTTTACTTGCAAATTAAACTACCTAGAATCAAATCAGTGTCACTTACTAAAACTGTAGCAGAAACAGTGTGAATTGATTCGTTAATCCCTTTTACTCAGAACCAAAGGACTTCGAAGGAATTCAAGTGATAAATAAAAAGCACTTAAGTAAGGTAAATTAGCTCCATTCACTATCAGCAAACAGTAATTCCCGGCAGAATAGAGAATTTATTCCTATCTTAAAACAAAGTGAACATAATCGGCATGTAAGCAGTAAAGCAACTTTTCTTTATCCTATGTCCTACAATCAATACACAGCCTATGCAGAGCCCGCTGACGCAAAAGCTATAGAACCTGCTGGTAGAGATTTCAATAAATGTGTGTACCTTTTAATAGCCTCGTTGGTGGTCTTTTAGGTAGGGCTTTTCTAAGTCCGCCTGGCTAGCTACCACCATCTGACCCAAGTCTGCCGCCATAACAATATTAACAGCATTGTTGTGTTACGGCAGTTAGAGGTGAGATAGCCAGTTCGTCTGTAGTTGAGGAATCCGTGTGTAACTCACTTCCATGGTCGGCCTTATATTATTATAAGTAACACACATCTAATCAACCTTTCACATCGATTCTACCTTTTCATTATAATTGTGGTAGGACGGTAGGAAAAGATTTCATTTAGCAATAAGCAGTACCTTTGTACATTTTTTCCTCAAATGTCTTTTCCATTATTTTTATTGTTGTGATCACTAATTGTTAAATACATATATAACGGAAATAAAATTAATAGAAAACAAAGCGCCGCGGACGACGCGCGTGATATGCGCGTTGTCTCTGCCCCTAGTGCAAGTTTCCATCGAATTGAAACGAAAACGTTCGTCGTCGTGAAAACTGTCAAATTATATGAAAACGGTAGCAGCGCCTCTGTAGTGAATTATTGAAAACCACTTTTCATATACGGATTTGAGAGGTGAACACGACGATGATCATTTTCGTTTCGATTCGATTGAAACTTACAGTAGGGTTGATCGTCTTAGCACATAGTTTGCATTTGTAGCGACAGAAACACGTGGCTGAAAAGAGAATTGTGTGAGATGTGAGAAAGGTAACCAATGTATGAAAAGAGAAGTAAAAGCCAGCTCTTCGCGAACTTACTATGACAGCTGAAATTATGACCATCGAATGATTTGCACATCCAATACTTTATTTTGCTAGCTCAATATTCGAATGGCATTATTATTGCTTGTATTCTTATTGTGTTTCTTATTTCTTATTATGTTTAATAAGTATAACATTTTCATCTAACATTTTATTATTTTTAAACATGCAAACTGTTATTATTAAAGTAGCATTTTTATATTTTAGACATTTCCTACTGTTTTTACCTTAGTTGGAGTCAGCGCCGGTAGGGTGACATTAAGATTACGTTAAGCAAATACTCCCTGCAGTCTCCCGGACAAACACTGAGACAGGATCGTGATTGATCTTCCAATCTACACGGTCTGTATCAGAAATTAGCAGTACCTTCTACTGAAGTCCACGCAGATTGAATAGAAAACGGATTTGCATAACTGATTCAACAGAGTTCAACTATTGTATTAACCCGTCAAGCATCAGATTCCAGACACAATTGATTTTTCAATTGTCATAGCTCTTCAGTGGGATAACGCCGCCAATTAAGACAAAAATACTCGAAACTATACAACTCGGAAAGGACATGGTAAATTTCTGCCTAGGTGACTTTCCAGCATTTACAAGAACACTATTTGAAATATAAAAATTTGATTATCAAATAATGAATTATTCTATATATATTAATCGTGTAGAACTTGGCAGTTTATTAACTTATTTTATTAGTCCATAGTGCAAACTTCCGGCTATACTTTTACCTTTGACGATCCTAACCTAGCCGACGACTGTAATTAAAATACAGTTTAAGCTGTTAGATACGACTCCTAAAATATATAAGGTAAATATTAGAATGTGACGTAGAATAATAAGCTATTAGAACCATGTAATATAAGTACAAACTAAAATGGTTTTTATATAATCCGTGAATAATATACACACAACAGAAGACAACATACCTATAGTCGTTGGACCTCTTTGGTTACGGAACACTGAATAATATTTTGTTTTAAATTTAAACTCGATAATGTTCCAAATTCAAATCTCATTACTGCCCGCTACAGAAGTCTCTTTCGCATCATACAGATCAACTCTGCTTTGCTCGCACTTATGTGCAAACCTTTCAGTGCTTTTTAACTAGATGGGATGAAAAATAATAAAAGTAGTTTTTAAAACAATAATTTATATGTCTGTCTAAGTTTCCAACCAGATTGTATTTTCAGTATTGTCTTTTGAATTTTCAATTGCAAAAATTAGCACTTTACTTTGTATGATCATGCGTTCTAATAAAACAGTTTTCGTTTGCTCTGTATTTTTGCGAAGTTCTTTGGGATTTTTTTTTTAATCTGTGGGTATTTTGGAATATGAATCAATCCTAAACATTGGTGTAAATTAAAATTGTTACCCTAGGCAAAGTTTCTATGGAATCTTGGTCATGTCTTTTAAACAAGAATATAATTATAAGATCAATATATTTTATGTTCGTTTTATATTATTTGGTCCATGGTTTTATAAAACCCCTTCTGTGAAAATTTGCTTTTCACCAAGAACGGTAACCGCCATCTTAGCAACCGTCATAATTTTATCAAATATGGCAGCTTTTTTTACAAATTTGACCACAATCACAGCTGATGTTAAGTAATGACATGGGCTACAATAATACATGTTTACCTAGGAGGTACAGACCTATTCACTCTAGCCTTAAAGACGTCCAAATTCTAGGTTTCGGGAAACAGATTAGCAGGCAGAGAGTTCCACTCCTTGGCAGTTCGCATCAGAAAGGACTTGGCGAAATGCTTTGTGCGGATGGTTGGAATATCCACAACATAGGGTGAAAATCCATTCTACGACTGGCCCCGATGTTAAAAGGGAGCTGGTGAATTTAATTCGTGTAATTCCCTCGCACACTCGCCGAAGAGTATTTGATAGAAAACCGATAGGTATTTATAGTTAGAATTTTTCAATGAGATACATTGAATTGTTTGTTTTTTTTATCACCAATATTTTAACGCGTTAAGCATTAGATCCCAGACACAATTGATTTTTCATTTGTCGTCTATGACAAATAAAAAATCAATGTGTCAATTGTGCCTGGAATCTCCAGAGATATAACGCAAATATAACGCAAACTTGACAGATTCAGCCTTTCATTATGTGGTATGCGATATATGATGTCTAATTCTAAAAAAAAAACATTTTTCTCAAACAGCAGAGCTTCTGTAGGTAAACATTACCGTTCTGTGCTATTGGTATCATAAAAATTAAATGTTAAAATGCTACATAAAAAAAGCGGTTGAAAATATGAAAACAATATCCTCGCATATTGAAAATAGTTGGTGGTAGTTTTTCCGACTAAATATGCAACGCTCAAGTTGAACACAGAGCTGCACTTACCTCGAACAATTTCAGTGGTAACTAAAAGTAGTGCAAATAGCCACTAGCTCATTATTATCTCTCGCGAACAGAGCACTAGCGTAGTAAGGGGTGTTTTGTGGTGACAATTACAGAATTATGTAGCCATTTCTTGCTTTGTTAACTGAAGTATCATTAAGAGGGTTTACGCCGCACGGCTTTTCATAAAAACTTTCAAGTCGAAAATTTTGGAAGCGAACAAAATATTGTAACAAAATATGCCATGTATAGGTAAGCAAGTCAATAACTTTTTAGACTAGCCTAAAAAGTTCGCAGAGGATTAAAATTGTTCTTACTCAACTTTATGTCTATTTTTCTAAAATTCTCTGATTACTATTTTTTCGCGACTTCGTGCGCTATTCTAACAACGCGCCACAGATATTGCTGCATAAATAGTACTAGACTAACTTCACTTCTTGTACTGCGGTCACAAAGTCAAGTGGCAATAAACCTATTTCCTAGTACTTATTTCATCGAGTTTCTTTGGAAATTCCATAATGTCCACACGAGACACTATTTAAACAAGCCTGACTTGCTTATCTGTCTAAAGCCTTATTAGAATTCGGTTTGTTCTTTTGCAATTTTCGACTTGAAATTTTGTATGAAAAGCTATGCGGCGTAAACTTATTAAATATTCATGCAACGGGCATTCTTTAAAAAATTTACACTAAGCAGCGTCTCTCCGCTACATACTATCCAAACTAGTATTATAACATTTTTGCGATTCAAAATGTATTTTCTAATTTTTAAGTCGTGTTTAGGGTGACTAGCACTGCCCTATGAGTTCGTTTCCGAGAGCGTCCCCCTAACAGCCTAGGCACGCGGCCATTATGCTAAGAAAGTATCTCTGCCTGTCTATCTGTCTGTCTAAACATGGAGAAAGATCCGCGTTACCTACATTTTACTAGTATGTCTCACACATTGGGTTGGCTGGAAGAGATCTCTTAGTCCACCTTTGCTAACTAATGTTATGAATTATGTTTTTGTAATTTTTAAAGTACAATAAAGAATACATTATTATATTATCCTGCGAAAGGGCATAGGCTACTTTACTATTTTCCTTTAATACTTTATTTATATGAATTATTTTCAATTATTTGTGCTCCGTATTAGGTCTACTTGTGCATGAATGCGTTTATTACAAACATGTAAGGTGTATTTAATAGGGGTGTTAATTGTATGCTCGTCTAACTACTAAGTCGCAATAATAGTACTCGTGAAACACCAGTAATTAGTGCCGCTTAACCAAAATAGACGAGAGGGTGATACTTAGGTACTGAAACGAGCTTAGGGGAAATAACCTGACACCACACTGCTTTATACTAAACTGCGGAAACTCGAAAAATACGTTTTTGTAGGCGAAGATATCAACAATGATTTTATTGTAACGATAAAATTACAAATAAAAAACATTGAAATGTAATTAAAATAGCTTTTCTCACCTGAACTGGTAGTTTAAAAATATTTGTAAAGTATTCTTTCGGATCTTTAGATTAGAGGTGTTAACTTCAATGAGTAGTGAGATAAACGTTGCTTAAAAAAACATTGGAAATGCAAAGAAAGCGGTGAAGAAATTAGTAGGTTATACCTAGTTTTCCGTAGTGCTAGTAGTGCATACAAAATTTCAAGTCGAAAATTGCAAAAGAACAAACCGAATTCTAATAAGGCTTTAGACAGATAAGCAAGTCAGGCTTGTTTAAATAGTGTCTCGTGTGGACATTATGGAATTTCCAAAGAAACTCGATGAAATAAGTACTAGGAAATAGGTTTATTGCCACTTGACTTTGTGACCGCAGTACAAGAAGTGAAGTTAGTCTAGTACTATTTATGCAGCAATATCTGTGGCGCGTTGTTAGAATAGCGCACGAAGTCGCGAAAAAATAGTGGTCCGGAAATCATGAGACGCGGGTTCGAGACCAGCCTGGAGAATATATTTTTCATCGTTTTCTTTTTTTATTTGTTATTGTTCCAATAAAGTAGGCGTTGAAATGCAACAAAAACATTAAAATGTGATTAACATGTTAATGTATAATATTTACAAAACAAAAGTCATCTTCAAAGTTCAATTATTCTTTGTGTAGCACAAACCTTGAGAGGGTACAAAACATTAGAGATTTAGAAGTTATTTTAAACGCTAAACTGACATTAGATGTGCACATAGAAAACATTGGCAACAAGGCTTACAAAATGTTTGGATTAGTTGTTAGAGCTAGTAAAGATTTTAAGCAGCTTACTACGTATGTAATTTTATATAATATGTTAATACGTTCACAATTAGAATATGCCACTTCCATATGGGACCCTTTTTATAATAAATATTCAAATCAACTTGAAAGATTGCAAAAAAGTATTTACGGTACATGCATTACAAATGTACTCATAGTCGTTTATCCTATCCTTTATTATTAGATAAATATAAATTACTCTATCTTAAATTTAGAAGACTACATCTGCAGGCTGGGTTGCTGTATGACTTTTGTCATAATAATTATGATTGTATTGATGTATAATGATTTAACATAAAATACAAAGTACCAGTAAGACCACACAGGCGTGCCTGCCGAATTGCCACTGTTAAGTCACGAACAAATGCAGGTAAACGCTCACCAATAGCTCGGATGACTCACATTTATAATAGCTATTTTAATGAAATAGATATATTTACGACTAGTATAAGTTTATTTAAGAAAAATGTGTACAATAAGTTGAGCGAGATTGACACTACTTTAAATTAATCAAAGGAACTTTTACAAAGAAACTTTTACAATAGCATTCAAATAACTGAAAATTATCTGTGGTTAACGATGTTGATTTCACAATTAGTAAGATTGTTTTAAGACGTAGTATTAAGATTTATTGTGTTACTGTTTCTTTGACCCTAATAAATGAAAAAAAAATGATTTTGTTAAATATTTTCAAAATTTAACAAAATCAAAAATTATCTTTAAGAATCACTCTGATTTCCATTACAAAAACAAAGCAACTTTCGCTATAGTCGATCCCGGGATGGGTCAATCAGATTTGTAATCCCAATCTCCTCCGTGCTTCGGAAGGCATGCTAAGCCGTTGTTACTGCAACCGCTCGCGTTGTGCCAGAGAATAGAATAGAAAATGTTTATTTGGTTCTCTTTTATAAAATATATTGTACAAACATTTCCTTAAACCTAACTTACAACTACATAAAATTCAAAATGAGGACACCAAAAAGGCTTCCTTTCAGTATAGTGTCATGACAGAGGCTGACTGTCACAACGCTGGAATTCTGCGGATGCCGTGATCGGAGACCACGGCTGTTACTCCACGTCGCCCGGCGCCAAACCGGCTGTCAAACAGCTTAAGAACAACTCTCAAGCTGTTTGAGAGCTATACTAAGCTCGTACAGGCTAACGTCTAGGATATCTTCCAAATAATGTCGGGTTGATTTGACTCTTAGATTGATGGCCTTAGTGACAGGTTGCGTGATGTAGTGTAAAGCTTTTCGTTGATGTTTTCAATCCCGGCCAAAAAAGCTCGCGTCAGAATGTACCGAATCTGCCGTCCTATGTCTTTAGCTTCGTCAGCAAACTCTGTCCCAGCGACAAATCTCTGGCGAACACTTTAGAGCCTTTGTTTCGCTCGATTACATCTTTAATGATCGGCGTATGTCGCGGGGCAAGTACTTGGAGATCTGTTTATTGAGTTGCCGACGAGCATCATTTTATTCCAATTATCGGTATTCAATTATTACTCATCATAATTGCAATGAAAAGATAATATCAAAATTTATAATAAATACATACATAACACTTTTATGATTTTCAAATATAAAAATGTATTTGTGTTACATGAAACAAAACTCACTCGTGAAGTCTCCAATAATTGTCCATTGACCTAATATTACAATTCCGGAATCAAAGATTTTTGTCGTTTTTATTAAATAGTCAACAAAACCTTAGCCCAAAATATCTAAAATTATTTTTAAAAATAATCTTTCTATTTAAGAATTGTTGGACATTAAACTTGGGTTAGGGCGAAAATTTACATCCTCCTTTATAAGGTTCTATAAAGATAAAGGGTTAATAAAAACTCTCATGTCAATACCAGTATTCTGTTTCGCATCACTTACATTATGTCATTATGCAATATGCACAAACAGCCAGCAGTAGGGGTACTGTGGCTGTTAGGGGTAGCACAAACATTATTAAATTTCGAATCGTAATCGTAACGTTCACGCACGCTTAAAATTTCAAACAAAAGCCAGACAAAAGCTAACGTAACTACTAGATTATGATGGCGATTCGAAATTTAAAAGTGTTTGTGCTAGAGTAGAGGTACCGTTCTTAGTTCTTATTAACCGACTTCAAAAACGAGGAGGTTCTCAATTCGGCCGGTATGTTTTTTTTTTTTTTTTCTATGTATGTACACCGATTACGCCGAGATTACTGATCCGATTTACGTGATTCTTTTTTTGTTCGATGCGGAATAGTTGCCATTTGGTCCCATAAAAATTTTTTCAAAAACAGTTGGGTACTTTGGTTTTAAATTTAAAAAAACTTAAATTATGAAGTCGTCTACATATGCGAAATTGCGATGTTTTGCTTTTCAAATGACTTTTTAGTGAAACGATACGATAGTAGGAAACAATACAAGTTTACGATCACCCATCTAGCTTCGACCGTCGAAAGATACCACTAAAAATTGTGAAAAAAAAATTTTAAACAAAAATTAAAACCGACTTCAAAAAACTGAAAAGGATAAAATAATTAAATCTAAGTAGGTATTCATCCCCTAGAAACATATTTTTGGAGTTGGTGCTAAGTGGTTTCCAAAAACAATAGAAAGTGAAGCACCGACTCCAAAAATATGTTTCTAGGGGATGAATACCTACTTAGATTTAATTATTTTATCCTTTTCAGTTTTTTGAAGTCGGTTTTAATTTTTGTTTAAAAATTTTTTTTTCTCTAATTGTGAAAATAGTACTCAGTATCTAGATCTGTACCTATATTATTTATACATGTTTTATGATAATTTAGCACCACGGCTTGTTTATGAAAATAACTAAATAAACGGAATTTTCCAACGATAACGTAGAACAGACAAGTTTGCTCCATTTGAGAATCTAATAAACTTCAGAGCTAATATTACAATTGGAGTCGCGTTTCAACAAATTGCAGTAAACAATCCTAGCTCCCTAACTAAATGTGCCAGACGGACGGGAATTCCGCATTTTATAATAAACTACGTTTTAGCCTGTGGTACCGCCCGGAATATAATATTATTATCGTGTGAGTTTAATGTAAAACGAAAGTACGACTTCAATAAATAAGGTTCGCTTAGTACTGTTAACAAAGATTAATAACTAATTAAAAGGTCATGTGTCAAAAATAAATTCAAAAGAGGCGTGAATAGGCACCTTATGGGCCGGCAAGGTTGAGATGGCTATAACGAAGTGTTTCAAGCTGCACTAGCTGTCTTCGCATATGGACTCTTCTTACCACTTCACATTAGGTAGTGTTGAGTCATTTGGCGTGCTTTGTATAAAAAAAATATAAGCAAAAGTAAAAACCGACTTAAAAACACTAAAAAGAAAAAATTAATTTAAGTAAGCACTAAAAATTGTGAAAAAAATATATGTATTTCTAAACATAAGAAAGAAAAAAGGAAGAAAATAATAGTAAGTGTTGTAATAGGTTATCCCATTAAAAGATATTTTTTGAAGTAGGTGCTCAACTGTCTATTGCTCCTGGGAACAACTTAGCACTAACGGAGTGTGGTAACAAATATTAAAAAAAAACATACAGCCGAATTGATAACCTCCTCCTTTTTGAAGTCGGTTAAAAATTAATGGAACCTGATACATATAGATTTACTTTCATTACTTCATTACACACAAAACAAAAATAGCTTAGCTCACGAATAGTTAAGGTCCTTAAGTTTTTTTTAATGACAAAAGTGTTAATCGTTATGGGCTGAACTGGAAAAAACTAATATCGTCTGTTCCACAGAACAGATAGAGCACTAGATGTTACCTACCAATTTCTTCACCCCTTTCAACTATTTTTAATGTTATCATAGCAACGTTAATCTCACCGATCACTGAAGTTAACACCTCTACTAGTGATCCGAAAGAATACCTTTTCAAGAATTTTTAAACTTTCAGTAAAGGTGAGAAAAGCCAGTTTGATTACATTTTAAAATGTTTGATTTTGTGCATTTATAACGCTTACTTCATTATAACAAATACAAATAAAGCAAAAGAAAATGATGAAAAAATTATATAACAGGGACCAGTCTATAGACTAGAAAAAATGTCTAGTCATTGTGCCACCGTGTTGGATCACTCGAAACCTCAAACTTCATCTTGCTCTAACCTACCGCGATAAAAAAGGATCCGATATTCGACTATTTTCCTACAGTTAAATAAGATACACTATAAGTATAGCTGTTCCTGATAGATGACGTCAAAACTTTACATCTCTCTTCACTGACCACATCATTATCCTGTTGCATCCCAGACGATTTGTAAGGATCGCTAAGAAGGATTGCCTTTGACCGATACTTTCGAATAACTCAAGAGAGTTATCCAATTATGTATTTGGTTTAGTGGGAACATTCTCTCTGTAGCCCAAGTGGGGATTTTATTTATTAACTTCCGACGAAAAAGAGGGGTGTTATAAGTTTGACGTGTCTGTCTGTGTATCGTGTATCTAGGTATCTGTGTGTGGTATCGTAGATCCTAAGCGAATGGACCTATTTAGATTCGTTTTTTTTTTTGTTTTAAAAAGCTGACATGAGATTTAATGGTTCTTAGCAATAATTTATGAACTTTCACAGATCCGATAGATTTGAAATTTGGTTGACTGTTACATCGGTGGTATTTCCAAGACATGCAGCCTAGAGCTGATCCTCTATCATTAAATAGTCTGCGGGGTGCTCAATTCTTCAGAAGCTTATAGCTGATATAGCGTGTTTGGGCTCATAAGAATAGTCTCAATGAGATGGTGTTAGATAGATGATGAACGAGGCTGGGGGTTGCATAAAAATTTCAGTTTTATATTTATTTTATCTTTTAAGTTTGGAGCTTAAGGAAGGATCTTCAATTAAAATTTTTAAGTAGATATATTTTTTTTTATACAACTGGATGACAGACAAGCTGACGGCCCACTTGATGAAAAGCGGTAACCGCCGCCTATAGACACCTGCAATAACAAGCAAAAATCACTTGATATTGCAGGTGCGTTGTCATCCTGGGGGCTAAGATGAAATGCCGTCCATGCCCAGTAATTACACTGGCTACCTTTCCCTTCAATCCGAAACACAGCGTACTGTTTCACGGCTGAAATAAGAAAGGCGGTGGTACCTACCCAGACGACCCTGCATACGGGCCTACCACCTAGTAGTAGTAGTAGTATTTATAATGATGTTATAATAATTCGTGGGAAGAGGACTAATTGGCAAACTGCTCGTTTCGCCGTTGCCGGCCGAAGTCGCGATGCGTCGTCCGAGCCGAGCCGATGCGATGGGCAATAGTTATACTCTTATTTTGTACACATAAATGTTTTTCTGACCTGCTTAAGCCGATTTCGCGTCGATAAATGTGAGGACACTCTAAGCCGCTAAGCTGACAGGATGCGGGTTGTTGGATGGCAACACTTGTAGTAGTAAAAAGTGAAGTTCCCATAAATTAGAAACAAATTTTATTTTGATTGAACGCCGGTGGACTGATAGAGGATATAAGGAACAGTTTTAATACAGCGACCATCATAATCAGCTTATGATGTCCATGAACGATTTCCAAACGGAAAGTTTTTGCGCAGGTTGCATAAAATAGCTCCCAGCATCCCTGACTAGTTCTTTTGTTATGACCAGGTTGTCTGTCCGTTCGTTCTGATCCTAGCCGCGACAGCAAGCTTCAGTCGTCCAGAATAGGGTAGCCGCCGGGGACTAACTAAGGTCCTATTATACTGTGTCCTGTTCACAATCATGAGGGGGTTTTGCGGGTATCACCATACTTGGCAGGCGGGTTAGTGATCGTAGCAATTAGTCAGTCATCTGGGGAAGGATGCCTAAGGCCTTACGACCTACGAGAGGTGATGGAAGAAGATAGGATGAAATAGTATTATTCAGCCCGACACCATACGAAGGATATACGTAGGTATATCAAACCGAAATGTATCACCTAAATGTATCAAACAAGCCACTTACTAACAGGATGTGCGTTAGAAGTCTCACAATTTTTGTTTAGTATTATGATTATTTATTATGCTAAGAATTATAGCAATAGATACTGCTGGAAGTTCTGACCGAAAGATATACTATATGTCTATTTTTTATTAAGTTTTAAGAAGACAAACAGACAAACTTCTTGCAATATACTGATATAAAATTTCCTGGTATCCCCATACCGAGCAGAAATGGAAGTGGAAAATTCCGGCTGCCATTTTCAAAATACAATTTGGAACGTAACGGGACCCGCGCCGCTTTAGCAATATAGAAATAATAGACTTCCTCTACTTTCTTAGGGTGCTTTTGGTCCATTGGCACGTGCCGAGCGACCTAACAGAGACAGGAGATAGGCTATAGTTGTATTTTTCGCTCGAATTGAGACCATCGGAATAGGATAGCACCTTCACCTTATATATGACCGCAGTCAAATAGAAATAAAAAGAAATAAATTGTGGTTTTTTAAAAATATAGTAAAAACAGATTAAACTTAATCTTACTAAGCATTACTAGGCATATCCTGTCTTATACAGGGTGGTGCCGTCAATACGACAATAAATTAAAACATGGGCTATAGCCCATGTTTTTATGTTGTTAGTTCATAGAAATGGTTTGCCACTTTCAAAAACATCGTATTCATTTGATAATTTTATGACATTTGTATAAATTGGCTGTATTATTTCATAGAAATGTCATGAAATTATCAAATGAATTAGATATTTTTGAAAGTTGCAAACCATTTCTATGAACTAATATAGCCCATGTTTTAATTTATTGTCGTATTGACGGCACCACCCTGTATAAGACAGGATATGCCTAGTAATGCTTAGTAAGATTAACTTTAATCTGTTTTTACCATATTTAAAAAAAACTTTCCGTCTACTTCCGCTATACAGGATAGCGGAAGTACACGATTTTGCGGTAACTAACAGTAAAAAGTTGTTTTCTTATTTATTTTGGTTTTACTAGGTGGTAGGTCCGTATGTAGGGTCGTCTGGGTAGGTAACACCGCCTTTCTTATTTCAGCCGTGAAACAGTTCGCTGTGTTTCGGATTGAAGGGAATTGTAGCCAGTGTAATTGCTGGGCATGGACGGCATTTCATCTTAAGATATAAGGATGACAACGGACCTGCAATATCAAGTGTTTTCCCTTGTTATTGCAGGTGTCTATAGGCGGCGGTAACCGCTTACCATCAAGTAGGCCGTCAGCTTGTTTGTCATCTAGATATAAAAAAAAATACTTACAACTAGAATAAAAATAAGCTGACAGCCCACCTGGTGGTAAGTGGTAACCAGCGCCTATAGACACTTGAAATAACAAGAAACAAAACACTTGGTATTGCAGGTGCGTTATCACCATGAGGCCTAAGATGAAATGCCTTCCATACCCAGTAATTTTACTGGCTACCTTTCCCTTCAATATGAAACACAGCGAACTATTAAAACAAAACAAAAGAAGCGAATATAGAAGCTTGTAAAAATAAAAAAGGGATATGAAGGTTTATATAAAAAATAACAATATAGTTATTTGTAACACATTTACTCGTAAAGGGTCTCTTATTTCACCAAATTCAATATCGTATTGTATCTCATTACGTAGGTACTTGTGCGTTATTGTAATGTAAAACGATCGGTATATCAAGATACTCCGTGTAAAAATTGACGGTATATATACTTTTTTAAATCATAGCAAAGAGCTTTTATGTTAGAAAAGTGGTCAAAATTTTATGAATAAAATTAACTTTGGGAGATAAAATATAATAAATAAACATTTAATTCTTCAATTTAATTAATTTTGACAATAAATTACAAACATTTATCTGTAACAAAACACAAAAATATTAATTTACTTGACAACATTAAAGATGCCAACTGGCAACGTAAAAATCAATTTTACAAATTGTTCAAATTTTTTTATAACTGTTTGACAAGTGATTAAAGATTTTTTTTTTTATACAACTAGATGACAAACAAGCTGACGGCCCGTCTGATGGTAAGTGGTTACCGCCGCCTATAGACACCTGCAATAACAAGGAAAAATCACTTGATATTGAAGGTGCGTTGTCATCCTGAGGCCTAAGATAAAATGCCGTCATGCCCAGTAATTACACTGGCTACCTTTCCTTTCCTTTTTTGTGCTTTTTATATCTTTTTATATTTCTATACTAACTCTATGTTTACAAATAACTACTAATTATATATTTACAACAATCGATATCGAGCACCCCACAAGAAGGAAAGGAAGAAATTGGTAGGTTACACCTAGTGCTCCGGTGGCGAAGTGGTAATCGCGTCTGACACGGGCTCAATTCCCGCCTGGAGCATATAATTTTTTTATCGTTTTTTTTCTTTATTTGTAATAATTTGTAATTTTAACAATAAAGTAGGCGTTACAAACGTACAAAATCAACATTAAAATGGGGACCTATTTATTCTCATGATTTAAAACTCCTTGGTCATTTGGTGGAATTCTTATATTTTTTTTAAGGAAATTAAAATAAGCCGTAAATAACGGTGCACGGTGCCTTCATTGTATGGTGCGTAATATTTAACTTTCGAACTATGTTATACGGTGTTATACGGTTTCGCGCAGCGCAGCGCGTATTCACTTACCTCTACGGTCGGTCTCTTGGCTGTGTATGATTGTCTCTGTTTTGGTTATACATGAAGTACAATCGACATTTCTTAATTTCGTTTTTGTTGTGTTATAATTGTATCGCAATGACTTCATTCAATATTTGCTTGATTTTTACCTAAAGATATAATAATCAACAACTTTTTAATTCCGGTTCACGCCGTGCTCGTCGTCGGAACGCTGGTGTCGCCAACGGTTGTCTAACAAACGACAAAAGGTATGACAGCGCTGCCGGCAGCGCTGACTGCTGACTTTAGAGAATCGCATAGCTGTTCCTAGCTTGGAGAGCTTGTCTTCTATACTGCCATCATAACACTTTCTCTTGATTTTACCATCCAGTGGACCGTAAACTTATTTGCTAGCCTTGTATAAAATGGTGATTGCGAATTTTGATCAAAGGATTTTTTGTTCGTCTTACTCAGACAATCATCATCAGTAGAAAATAAAACATCGCAGACTTTCTGTAATCCATATTTTCCACTTTCGCCACTTATAATCCATGCCTTGTTAGGAAAAAAATAAGTAATACGATTGTTCCACTAACTGGCTCGGCCAATGTGGTTAAGTAAGTTACATATTTCTTTCCTTTAAGGGTTTAGATAAAGGACGAAGTCTGTACATTGTAATCCCCTTAACAAAGCCATAAATTCTTTTTCCAACACATTAATCCACTGACAGAGGGATTAAACATAAGTATTTACCTACTCGTTAAGAAATCAGTGTTTCTTAAAATATATTTGTATGTGTTATAATTAGCATTCTTAATTTTTGATTTTAACATTATTATAAATGTTTGAAAAATTACTTATTAATTAAAATATAAAACTATGAAAAAAAATCGCGGGTTCGATTCCCGCCTCAGGACGTGAAATTTTTTTCACGTCCTGAGGCCTGTCACCTTTCACGCGACCTTTCACAATCCGGGCGACTGCTCTAACCAACAGAACAACCTTATTAAATTATTAATATTCCCTTTTTAGATCGGAATAGGCATTGCAGTTTGTCAAAACATTGATGGTTATATTTTTAACCAACATTAGTTCTAATAAGCCTTTATAAATAAAAGTACATACTATAACGTCTTGTCACATAGGTACTAATACTATACGTGTATGATTATTGTGTAGGTCTCTATTGTGAGATTTTATATTCCTTTGTGTATATTTTGACATGTAAACCAGCGTAATAACTAATAGACTTTATTCTGTTTTTTACATTAATAGTGTATTTTAATGTAATGATATGAATAGTGGTTTAGTTATACATATAGTTACTATTGATGTACTATTTGCTGTCATAACTTGATTATTTACTTTGTGGACTATAAAGGAAGGATGTGCAAGGAAGGTAAAACCCTGCTAAGTTGACTGATTTTCTCACATCGAGATACTTTATACCAAAATTTAATTAAATATTTAATGCCGTGGGTACTATAAACATTTTGTGACTTCCTGAAAAAACATCATGTTTTAGTTCCTGGATTAAAAGAAAATACTATCCACTTCTTAAAGTAGGTACCGTATTATGAATTTTAGGTGAAACTCAGAGTTTATGTATGATCCTTATGTAATAATTAAGTAGCTATTAGCAAAGAGCGCAACGACGCTATGAGACATGCGTCTGTTGCAGGCGCATCCCACTCGCTGTCCAATTACTCCGTTCACTGTTTATTTACGTATATAATCTTTATTTCTTGTGTTTCTCAATTAATATTTTCAAGGAATTTATATTATGTCTTGTAAGAAAGATTTGATAAACGTGCGTTATTAGATTACTAATTTAGGATGTCGTTAATAAAAGAATTTACGATACACAATACCTTCGAATTTTCATCTATGTAAGTACTGCATTATCTGTGTATGTACACAAAATATACTGATGATAAATAGTAGGTAAACTTAAAAAATTTTGGGCTATAGTTATTGCAATGAAATTAAATCACATAGCGAAGCAGCCAACCGCTCAAAGAAGAGACTAAGCATGAATTCAAGAAAAATAAATAAAAAATTGCAAGTGAGGCGTGTTGGAATTCTGCATTATGCAGAGGATTTCTGAAGCTTACATTCCTCGGAGCTACTGCAGAGTTTTATTTATTTTCGGCTTTGTATCTCGCAACCAGTGTTTGCAGGTGCCATTTAGCTAATAGGTACCACAGGAATGACCAAAGGAATGTGGACAAATTGAAATCTGTCTGCAGTAAAATTGATTGTTGTAGAATTACAATAAAGATAAAATACAAATGGTTATATTATTTATGTTAATGGCATCAAATATATACAAAGAAGTCTCCTTTAGAGCCACCGCACATATGCAATTTCAAGTTGGCCAACTAAATCGCAGAATGTCTAATAGGCATAGAATCTTATGATAGCCCGCACATTATATCAACTAAGTCGTTGCAACTAAACAATTGGCCAACTATCGGCCGATAGCCCGCACACTATAACAACTTAGTTGGTCAGTCGCACGGTAAGATGCAGTGTGACCAGACCCGTGCGCGTGATTTCCCCACGCTTGGATTATTACCGACGGGCACGCAGCCGCCGCAGCCAGTCGATCTCTGCATTCTCTTCTTGTAACAAATGAAAAAATAGAACTGCTGATCGACGAAGTGCAAAAAAGGCAAGCCCTTAAAAAACTTATCTGGGTAACATCTCAGTTTAGAATGTAAGGTATGATGTTTCCCACGCTCTAATCTGTCACTTAATATCGGATGCACCCTAAATGTTTTTTCTGATTTCGTCTCCTTTTTATTAAGTTAAGAAGTGCGTTGTTTTTCCGCATTTTATCGCAGACTTCACCGCGCTAGCAACACTGTCCACCAACTAAGTCGACGAAGTGTGCGGCCTATGAAAGCACGCAATTTAGTTGTTCGATTTGAAATTGTATATGTGCGGTGTCACTTATTGCCCTACTAGCGCTTCGATAAATACTTTAGTTGGAGATGAAGTAATATTAGAAATAAAATTAACAAATTCAATATTACGTTGATGAAATGAGACACGATGTTAATGAGTGCAGATGTATGACTAAAATACGAATGGTGTCCTATATTATAACAGGGATTATTATTAAGTACTAAGTATTAATTAATACGAAATAAAACAGTACATCATAACAAATCTGCAAATAAAATGGTAGTCGTTCAGTTTCATGCCACGAACGGTTCCCATCCCTGTTTTTCAGTAGCATCATAATGGGGGTGGATAAATTTGTCCTATTTGAAATGTCGTCGTTACATTATGGTATTTGTTGAATTTATCATCATTGAGCTTCTTCACTTCGCTACCATTCACTAGGTAGTCCAATTATAAGTTTCATCGAATCGAAACGGCTCGATCTCGATTGCGTCCAGCTGTACAGATATCAAAGAAGAAAATGATGATTAAGTTTGACTACATGTGTTTGAGGAGGTCAGCAGCTGAGTGGTTTGTTTGAGCGCTCTGGTTTCGATTACGAAAACTACGCAACTTTCGCCATGATCGATACCTGGATGGATCAATCAAAATTTGTTAACTCGATCTCCTCCGTGCTGTTACCAACCGTTTTAACCCACCAACCCACATTGGGCCAGTGTTGTGGTGTTACGGCCCATGCAATATTCGCATATGTTTCTCCCATGTAGAAAGGCCTCTGACCAGCAGTAGGACGTACGGTCGACCACAGAAGTAGCTGAACACTTTAGTACCATGTCACAACGACTCTAGCGTCATTAAAGTACGGTAGCAACTATAAAGAAAGTGCACAAGGTCGGTGTGACATGGTACTAAAGTGTTCAGCTAATGCTGTGGTCGACTTCACATGCTGGTGATGATGATAATGATGACATTTTGTTTGTGCTAGATTCTTTTGACATACTGGTTCTTAAATTTATAATATAGTAATAGGTCAGTCTCATTAGTAGCTCTACGCATTATAAGCTTTCTCCGACGGGTATAAAGATACTTATTCTTTGTGATATTGAAAGCAAGTACGTCTTACCTGACGGTAAGCGCTCCCGTTATTTATGAGTGCTTTCAACTCTGTAATACTGAAATAAGCACGCAGTACAGGGACTTATCTTCGCTCCTATCACAATTCTTCCGATAGCTCTGGTCATGTTATTAATCGTAGGAAAAGTTCAACATAAAAGTCAGTACTTATTATGGGTTTTTGCAAACTTTTGGTCTATCATCTTCATTGGTAAAGAAATTTCAATAGAAATCACAATGCGCTGTCTGTCTCTCTTACACTTTCTTACACGTTTTCGTGATAAGTGAACTTCTTCTTTACTTTTTACAAGTTTTTGTGAAAAGTGAACTGTCTTTAAAGTTGCACAAATAATGCCTGTGCTATTAATTGTGCAACTTCAAAGACTGCGATGTACCTGTTTGCTATAATTTTTTCGAAGGAGCTAAATAATTATACATAATATAAACAATCACAGATACAGAACTAATAATGTAAAATGTGTTTCCCATTATGTCAACATAGGTACTTCACAGTCACAGCCATATGTAGTTACAGTGAATATAAAACCACTAAATAGGTAAGGTCGGCGCAAAGTTTATTGTTGCGTTCTGTCTATACCTATCTACCACCGAAACTGCACTTGATACTTCGAGCTTAATTGGAGATTCACAAAAAGGTGGTAAAATCCATTTCATTTATTAGACTTAAAATATCAAATGCAAATGTATCCAATAACTAAGACAACATTTCAAAACTATTCTATTTTTAATGGTAAATAACCATAACCATCAAAGTCGTCTATGATATCTTGAATTATATTCTTGTATTTATTCACAGCTGTCTGTTTTTCCTCTGTTGTTTTCCAGACTATTTTACTACGGACATGTCCTTCTTCTTGCAGACCATTTGATAACCATAGAGCAGTATTAGCTATAATAAAACAGGCGGGTGCAACTGTTCTCAAATCATCATCGAACGTTTTCCTAGAATAAACTTTACTAGAATCCAAATCTGCATTGCGCAGTACTTCATCAAATTTAGCATAATAAGTGTCCAGTAGTTCCTTGTAATGCTCTCTTCTTAGTTCTGAATTAGTACTACTAGTAATTAGATATAAAGCATCAAATGCTGAACTGCACATGCGTGTAGTCTGGTAATCTATTAGACATGCGGCGATTGGTTTATTATTCTGTAAAATAAATGTTGTATCAAAATCATTGGGTGAATAATAAGCTCATATTTCCATTCAGTTTATTGATTGTTAATTTTTTTCTAAAGTATTAAGTCTATGGCTGGCCTTGCTAGTGGGATTCATTTTTAACCGACTTCAAAAACGAGGAGGTTCTCAATTCGGCCGGTATGTTTTTTTTTTCTATGTTTGTACACCGATTACGCCGAGATTACTGATCCGATTTACGTGATTCTTTTTTTGTTCGATGCGGAATAGCTGCCATTTGGTCCCATAAAAATTTTTTCAAAAACAGTTGGGTACTTTGGTTTTAAATTTAAAAAAACTTAAATTATTAAGTCGTTTACATATGAGAAATTGCGAATTTTTGCTTTTTAAATGACTTTTTAGTGAAACGATACGATAGTAGGAAACAATATAAGTTTACGGTCACCCATCTAGCTTCGACCGTAGAAAGTTACCACTAAAAATTGTGAAAAAAAAAATTAAACAAAAATTAAAACCGACTTCAAAAAACTGAAAAGGATAAAATAATTAAATTTAAGTAGGTATTCATCCCCTAGAAACATATTTTTGGAGTTGGTGCTAAGTGGTTTCCAAAAACAATAGAAAGTGAAGCACCTACTCCAAAAATATGTTTCTAGGGGATGAATACCTACTTAAATTTAATTATTTTATCCTTTTCAGTTTTTTGAAGTCGGTTTTAATTTTTTATATTAAAATTATGAATTGAAAAAGTATAGGTTGATCTGGGTTAAGCGATACCTAATCCAGAAGGATCCCAGGTGTTCTATTTCCTTCAGAGGAAGGAGATGGCTGATTTAGTATATTAAAGGAAAGATAGTCTGTGAACCTATCTAAATTACAAGGAATAAGAGAAATTGTTTCTTGAGTTTAACCAGAAGCAAACTAACAAATTCAATATCGCCAACTGAAGCTCATTACGGAATCGTTATGTGTACTGCAATTCAGGGAGAATTTAGAGTACCTAATTACAAGATATTTTGTTACTTTATACATACGA
Source organism: Nymphula nitidulata (assembly GCA_947347705.1). Lineage (NCBI taxonomy): Eukaryota > Metazoa > Arthropoda > Insecta > Lepidoptera > Crambidae > Nymphula > Nymphula nitidulata. The sequence goes on along the minus strand of OX374637.1, from coordinate 8,707,476 downwards.
GTTACATATTTACAGTTAATTTTTAAATTACCCGTGTTTGTTGAGGGACAAATGGTTAAATTCGAAACAAAATTTAGAAGATTAAAATAGAATATTGTTCACCTCATACTTGTAAAGAATATTTTCCTTCCATATATCGCCATGGCATATACACAAGTTTTGTACAGAGTATGTAGCTGCCTCCACATAGTAATTACAGTTTTCTTTAAACTTTTGAAGAAGTGCAATGTATTTTGTGTCTGAAAATTTTTCTATAGCTTTGCAAAGTCTATCCATCAGTATCTCCATAAATCTTTTATTTGTTTTCTCTGTTAATGGAACACATATATTTTCTGCTTCTTCGTAAAATTTCGGATCTTTCTCTCTTAAAATAAATGACAGTGCATGAAAGTTCGCCAATGCTTTTAAAAATACTGTTATATGATCGTAATCAAGAAACGAATCTTGAGTAAAAGGCGTGTATTCTTTTTGACACATGTTCTGCATAACTATTGCCTCTTTACAATACTCTTTAATAATGTAATAGCATTTTGGGAAAACAAATCTTGAACTTGAAGGAAAATTGTCTTGAAATTCTGAATACTTTGGTAACAGGTTGGAGTAAACATATATTTCTCTAGCAAACATTATGTTTACGGCGCCACTCACTCTGTACCTCTCATCAGTGGGAGCTAATTTCAACACCAAGTCAATAGCCACGTCTTGTTTAGAATCTTTGCCAATAACGCTAATTGGTATAATAACTCCAAAATAATTCTGAGCAATTCGGTCAAAACTCCGGACCGTGTAGTGACTATCGGTCAAATCAAGAATTTGAGTTACCTTTTCCATGATGCTCTCTAAGTATTCCTTGGTAACTGAAGCCATAGCGATTATTTATTTTTATTGAGATCATAAGAATTATCTTAATTCTTAGCAACAATAAGAATAACATACAATATTATAACCACTGAGAAAATACTTGAACAGTTCAACGCGTCTAGTCACGATAACAAGTGACGATCACTGACGACTATAACCGAGGTCACCCGACGCTATCCCTACTCCGTGAATTCTTCATTTCGCAACCTCTATATTTCTTGTAAATCATAGATTCGTCTGAATTATTCATTCGCCATAAATTACCATAGCACCTAACATAATTTATCTCTAAATATACGTTATATGCCTACCTATACCATATTGTCTTCATTAAACTTTGAAAATAATTAGTCTTGTTTTGAAGTATTGATCATTTATTTATTTCAAATTAGTCTCAAATTAAATTGAATTATTTTTTGTGTTTATTAAGACAACTAATGTGTAAGTATAATTAAAATTATAAATTTAGCTAAAATAAACGAATTAAAAGATTGTCTGAATGATGTTATTATCATTGACTATAATTATTTTAAGCATTTATAAAAGTAAGTTTGTATTTATTAGATACATTTTAAGCGTAGAAACCGATCGTGTCGGTCAGCACCCTTATTCACATCACAACCAGACCCTTTATTCACAGCTGTCGGAAAGGAATCGAAACTCGGAATCTCTATACTTGTCACTTTTTATCACGGTGCGTCAAAGCGAGACGGCATGAGACTTTTCGAATCGAATTCGTGATCCGACAGTTTCCGAATAAGAGGGCAGAAGTCGCATTACGGGTTCGATTCGAAAACTTACCTCACTTCGTCTCGCTTTAACGTATTAGGTTTAAAATTTCCGTTACTCAAATGTCTTTCGACTGTTTTGACTGAGAAATTATCAAGTAGGTAGCAAAGTACTTTATTATATTTTATCTAAAACTGTAAACAACTTTTGTGAGCCAAATAAAAAGTTATGAGTGCACCTTTCGCCCCTTACCACCCCGCGCTCCAGCGCTCACACAATCTGCTGTCTACTGTATGATGTATGAAAAGCTATTGTACATATGAGTAGTGGGTTTCCGTAGCCAGGCACCTTGTCACAAAACGTGCTTACAAGTGACACTGTCTTATTTTTGTTAAGGAATAATATAAGTAAATTGAGCAACTAAAAAATACTGAGTTGCGATACCTCGTCGGAACTAGCGACACCACTTGATTTATATTAATTGTGGTGAATAAAGAACATAATAAACAAAAACGCTTTAGTGAATGACTATGAGATTGGTATTTGTAATTTTTTGAGATGTGCTCGGTATAAGATATTCCTCTACATGTAACCTATTTTTTCATTATTGCCGAAAGTGGCCACTTTTAACAATATTAAAAAATTTGGATACTTATAGGTAGACACTTTATACAAGATACATCTTTAAAAATTACAAATACCGTTCTTTAGCAATTCTCTAAAGCGTTTTTGTTTATTATGTTCTAAATTCACCACAATTAATAACAATCAATTGGTGTCGCTAGTGTGCACGAGGTAGCCCCTTAAACGAATTGCCGCTGAAATTAGATTTTTAGTCGCTTACTTAGTATTTTTGTTGGTTTTGTTAGGTTAGTATGATGCTCAGTTAAATTCAGATTTAAGGCTGGTCTAACTTCAGACCACTTTTTGTGGCGGATTAGGTTTTATGCTATTGACAAGATGAAAAGGAAGAAAACATATTTTTATTCTAATAATCATTCACTACTTCCTTAATTTTTATATTTACACTACAATAAATGTTTAAAAGATATTTATGAAAGGTCGCTAATACAGTCAGCATAAAAAAGGTATAATCTAATTTGATCCATATCGCATTAAGAGACAGAATGAAGGTACTTATACATCATTTTGCTGCTGCTGTACGTTTCTCGAGCCAAAACATTACTTTTGCCTTGTCTGGATATTAAGTATATCACTTACTTCACAGGTAATTCATCGAATAGTTACATAGCCCAAATCGGTAAAGTCCAAAATCAAGTTCTCGATTACTCCTTTCAACTTGATCTCCATCGCTTCTTTTTCTTCTTTAGGTAGCTGCCTGTCTTGGTGCGTGGTAAGCGTTTCAATAGATTCAAGGCCCACCCACAGCACAAATGAGAATATTATAGAACTCAAGGTGGTAGGGAACACCACTTTTAAATCATGGTGGAAGTCATCCTCGGAGTATGCTGTGGCCGCATCCACGCCATTATTGTGGAGAGTTTCTCGTAAACTACTATAGTAAGTGGACAAGAAATGCTTATAATTATTTCTTCTTAAAGTTGATTCCGTTCCATTCATTATAAGGGAAAGTACATCTTGAGCTGGACTAAGAGGACGTGTCAACTGGTAGTCGACCAGACAAGCTGCCGTTGGGATTCCTTTCTATAAACAAGGAAACATTGAAGTTTAGAAATATTCAAGTGAGTAGGCTTTATATGGTTGACGAGAATGATATCTTTTTAACCGACTTCAAAAACGAGGAGGTTCTCAATTCGGTCGGTATGTTTTTTTTTTTCTATGTATGTACACCGATTACGCCGAGATTACTGATCCGATTTACGTGATTTTTTTTTTGTTCGATGCGGAATAGCTGCCATTTGGTCCCATAAAAATTTTTTCAAAAACAGTTGGGTACTTTGGTGTTAAATTAAAAAAAACTGAAATTATGAAATCGTCTACATAAGCGAAATTGCGAATTTTTGCTTTTCCAATGACTTTTTAGTGAAACGATACGATAGTAGGAAACAATATAAGTTGACGGTCACCCATCTAGCTTCGACCGTAGAAAGTTATCACTAAAAATTGTGAAAAAAAAAAAATTAAACAAAAATTAAAACCGACTTCAAATAACTGAAAAGGATGAAATAATTAAATTTAAGTAGGTATTCATCCCCTAGAAACATATTTTTGGAGTTGGTGCTAAGTGGTTTCCAAAAACAATAGAAAGTAAAGCACCGACTCCAAAACTATGTTTCTAGGGGATGAATACCTACTTAAATTTAATTATTTCATCCTTTTCAGTTATTTGAAGTCGGTTTTAATTTTTGTTTTTTATATACTTATAATTTTAAACAAAAATTAAACCGACTTTAAAACACTAAAAAATAATTAAATTTAAGTCTTTGGTTGAAATATATAATATTGTTTCTAATTATCGTATCGTACTACTGATAAAGTATTATCTAACTCCAAACCGTTACGGAATTTTATCTTCCATCATCAGTTCACCTGAATAACCCGATAGAATATAACTATCGGTATATACGTACCTATAATATTTAAAGAATTATCTTCCAACTCCTAACCGTTAAGGAGTTGTACCTTTTATTACCTGCTCATCAATATGAGATGATGACTAACAGAAGTAAATAAAAAAAAAAGTAAAACGTGTCATACGTGCCTTTAACATTTGAGGTTTGCCCTCGATACCCTGGCATCCCATCATCAGATCTTGATTTGGTGACAATGGGACCACCTCAGGAGTATACTCTATCGAATAAAAAAAGAATACTGAAAATCTGTTTACAATTGACAGAGAAATCATAGAACCTCCTCCTTTTTTTGAAGTCGGTTAAAAATTGTTGTAGTTTTTACGATTTCTGACACTTCTCGTACTTCTAACATCAATTATTTAACAGTTGGTTAAAGTATTAGAAATGTATTTTATCTTTTGGTCTTTATTTTGTTAGGTGGTATACATTGCTAATCTTTTTACTAAATTATAAATAAGAATAATCAAGATAAGATAATCTGATCTTATCGATCAGATAATCTGTGAGTGCAAGCGAATATATATTTAATATTTCGCTCACGCACAATAAAAACCTATCACTCATTTTAAAGTAGATATAGCCATCTCTTTTTTATTATACTACGAAAGATACAACATTACAAATAAGTTTGGAGTTTAGATATTTGTGTAAGTTAAGAATCACTACAAGTTGCTCATCAAATTTTCTACAAAATTACTTAAAACTTTAAACTTACATTATACTTAAACATGATGTTCTCTTTCCAGAAATCACCGTGTCCATAAACTTTAGCTTTTACTTTAAATACACTATCAATAATATTGTCGCTTATATCCTCACATAATTCTTTTAAATAGTGTCTACAAAAGGAATTATCAAATATATACAAATATTTCCAACTGGTATATTTAAGATGCTTTATGAGTTCCATCGGATGCCCATCTAGATATGGCTTCAAGATATGATGATTTGGAAGTTTAATTCTCCTGTCGAATAAAATGAATGACAAAGCATGAAACTTTGAGATCGCTCTCATTGACAGTGCCATGTGGAGGCAGTCCAAATTATTTCCTCTACTATGTCTCTCAAATCCTTTAAATGTCATATCCTTTAGTACTAACAGTCGGTTCTCTTTTCTTGAGTCAGCGAAGTAACATTCTGGAAATAATTCTTCTAGATCCACATTTGTTTTTAAGCTTCTAAAAATTGGCATCATGGTATTATAAACATACACTTCTGTTTTATACATAATGTCTACCACATTTTCGTACTTTGTAATGCCTGGAGCTAGCTTTATCATAAGCCCTATTTCTTTTGCAGTGTTTTCATCTATTAATGTTACATAAACAAAGTTTCCCATGTAGTTCACAATCTTTTTGATGGGGTACCTTCTCACGTAGTGCCATTTTTCTATGTTAAGTTTTTTGGTAACACTTCCCAGAATTGTTTTGATATGGTCCTCTTCCACGCCCATGGCGGTTAAAGTTTTCAAAATAAATGAATCTTAGCTCTTAAAGTATATCTTATTGCATATTATAAATTAATATTACTACAAAGAGAATAAGTCCGTCCGTTTAAGTTTGATATGTGAAACGTATAGGTAATATGTCAATGTTAAGCTAAAAAATGTTTATCCATCCATATTAATATTATAAATGCAAAAGTATCTCAATATGTCTGTCTGTTACATTTTCACGTCTAGATCACTGATAAAATTTGGCATGGAGATAGATTACATCCTGAGAAAGCACATTGGCTACGGTTTGGCGCGATAGCCAACATCCACGTATGTGGAGCCAATAAATAAAATATTCAAACAACTTCATAAATAGATATTGAGATATATAATAATCGTACTAGTGCCACAGAAAATGCCTTTCGAAAAGTTGGCAAAGCTAATCATTAACATATGTTTCTCACTACAAAAATATTCCAAACATTCTACATTTATGGTCACTTAGTTAAATAATAATGCCAAGTGTATCTGAGTGTTGAAATATGTATGTCTTTATAATTGTTTTGAACTATAATTATAAGCGATACATTGTTATAATTAATAACATTCAATAAACAGGAACTCTTATCAAATTGCAATTATAATAATTGACTTATGATCAATAAATAAAGGTCATAATACTCATAATTCTACAACCTCATATCATTACTTATATATATACACACACAAATGGTTATTATTTATGACCATTTAAAACCAAAATTTTAACCATAACATAGCAGGATTAGCAAGTTGAAGTTGGGTACACACGCAGAGTGGTCTGGTGAATTTGCTTCGCAGACCCCAGACCGCCTCCACGACATGTTCGGAGGTCATCCAGGATTTGTAGCTACTATTCTCAGGGTCAATTTAGACGCTGGGAGATCACTACGCACTCCCGCTGCTTCGCCAGAAGCACGTAGGTCTATCAATAGATTCCTCCTGGTAAAACAGGGTACACACGCAGAATGGATGGCCGCTAAATGTTCTACGAGTATCGTGGTGGTGGTGATGTATGTTTAGATTGAGGAGCCACAATTCGCATCATAAAAGTCTTAATACAGTTATTTAGTAGTAGTTTAAAAATTATGTAGCCCCGACCCTGGATTTTGCAGTGGAATACTTCAAAAGTTAAATATATATATAGGTGGCTCCTTAATCTAAACGTTTAGATTGAGGAGCCACCTCAGATCTAGGAATATTATGGATGAATATTTATCAGTATTTGGTATGATTCTGTAGTATTTGAGAATAATTAAGTAGTACACAAAATATGAACTCGGTAGGGCTGAAACCAAAAAACCTCAAATATTTTAAATTTGGCTCCTCAGACCAAACTTCGCCGCGTACATTTTTCCAAGGAAACAAAAGATCAATCAATATGAAACTTCTGTATCATTTTGTAGTATGTGCATATGAAATATAGGACAATATTCAGTAACTAAAAATGAGTGGATTTAGAGATACGGCACATTTTAACTGGCTCCTCAGACGAGATGCGTCGGTAAACATATTTGACTGTATCTGCTTAAGTTTATAACGAGATTTAAAACAGAAAACAGGTTTATTTTGTAGCAAATCCTACTAAATGTATATAAAGTCCTGCCCTGTAGAAAACCTATATTTAACAAGATATTCACTTTCTCACAATTTCCCAGGAAATTAATTTAAGGGGTGTCCATGAATATCTTTTTTTATATATTTATTTATAAAAAAAAGATATTCATTTATTTACTTTATTATCTATACTATTATAAAAATGTAAAAAGCCGTGTCTGTAGATACATTGAAGATGTTCCAGAAAAAACAGTTGGGACTTAAAAATGGTGGGTGGTTGTTGTTGGTTGGGAAAGATATGTTTGGCAACGGCAACTCATAAATATAGCTAAAGAGTTATCACCGGGAGGTTTTCTTTAGTTGCTGATCACTGGGTAAAAACTGGTTAGTATAGGTTCTTAAAAATGAAAAAAAGATATTGTAAATACTTATACAGAGTGATGGCGTCAATACGACAATAAATTAAAACATGGGCTATTTCATAGAAATAGTTTGCCACTTTCAAAGACATCATATTCATTTAATAATTTAATGACATTTCTATGAAATAATGCAGCTAATGTTAATATAACAGGGCCCTCTTTTATTTATCTTGATGGTCAATGATCTTCCAACAGTCATCAAACACGCGAAATGTCTTCTTTACGCTGATGACTTGAAACTTTTCATGGAAATCAGGACGATGGAAGATTGTCTAAAGCTCCAGCAAGATATTAATGATGTGCTCATGTGGAGTGTGGAAAATGGCATGCAATTCAATCCTTCGAAGTGTACCGAAATGACGGTAAGCCATATGCGATGCCCAATCGAATTTCACTATAAACTGGACACTGATATTATACCGAGGTCAACAACCATAAAAGATTTGGGTGTCGTGTTTGATCAAAAATTAACGTTTCATGACCATGTTATCGCCACAGCTAAAGAATCTTTTAGACGCTTAGGCTTTGTTCTCCGTAATTCAAATGATTTCCGGAACGTTGGCGTTATAAAACTTATCTTTGAATCCTTGGTTCGAAGCAAATTGGAGGCAAGTGCATGCATCTGGCACCCGTACGAAAAAACCTATACACTTTTATTGGAGAAGGTACAAAAGGCTTTCCTGAGATACTTGTATAAGCGCACTTACGGATATTATCCATATATGCACCCGACTAAGTTTCTCTTAGGTTGCCTTTTGTACAATTCCCTGGAGGTCCGAAGATCGAACGACCAGCTGGTGACAATGTGTAAGATTTTCTGGGGGATCATTGATGCTCCTGAATTGAACGAGAGGCTGTGCAGATTTTGGGCTCCCAGCAACTACTTTCGGTGCAGGAAGCATAAACTGTTTGCTGTTCCCCTGTGTCGTACGGTAGCTCGCTCTCAGTCTCCGATTCCTCGAACTCTCAGGGCCTTCAATGCTCTCCTGGCTGGGCTCCACACTGTGACCTGTTAGCTGATGAATGGAAGAAGATTTTATCAGAATGCCTGCAGTACTGTGAGATGAATGCGTGATGTATGCGTGATCAATCACTATTGGGAACGATTTTTTTTTAAATTTTATTTTAATAACATTAATAATCTTCTTGACATTTGACTTTGTTGTATTGATTGAATTGACATTATTTTGTATTATTATTTTTATTTTATCTTTATATTGTAATTGAATTGTATTGATTGAATTGACATTATTTTGTATTGTTATTTTTATTTTTATTTTATCTTTATATTGTAATTGAATGAATTAACTAGACAACATGTGTAGCCTTAAATTTTCTATTTTTAAGTCTGAATAATTAGTGTTAGTGTTTAAACCGTGCTAATTATAAATAAATAAATAAATTAATAAATAAATAAACATTAGCTGCATTATTTCATAGAAATATAAGTTAAATATTAAAAATACTAATATATATCATTTTGTAATTAGGTTCCTTAATCCGTTCTTGGAAACAGTGATCTGCAGGTGCTAACTGAATTTTCTGTTATGTGTGACTAAACTTTTAATTGTGCAAGTAATTGATAATGATGTGTAAAAGATTAAAACACAACATTATTTGCTGCCTATGTACACACGACAGCACATCGAGTGTAACAGTTTCACTACGAAAGCCGCCTCTATTACAAACGTATTAAAGGCGATCTCAAGGTCAAACGGTTACGCTTGATGTGTCGACCGTACTGAAAATTTTAACAAAGGTTACAATAGTTATTAAAATAGTTTTCGGGTTTGGGCCCTAACTCTTTATGTTTTTTTCTATGCAGGAAAGCCCGTGTCGAACCATAGGTCGACTTTTGATGATAAATAATAAATAAATATAATATGTAGAAAAAGTAGTATTAAAGGCTTTTCTGATATCAGAATATAACGCATACTCGGTGGCGTAAATTAGTTTGAGTGCTCTGGTATCGATACGAAAAACAAAGCATCTATCGCCGTGGTCGGTCCCGGGATGGGTCAATCAAATTAATAATCTCGAGCTCCTGCGTGCTTTGGAAGGCGTTAAGCCGTTAGTCCCCGTTTGTTACTACAACTGCTTTAACCCACCAACTCGCATTGGGCCAGCGTGGTGGTGTTATGGCCCAATCTCCTCATGTGTTTCTCCCATGTAGGAAGGCCTGTGCCCAGCTGTGGGACGTATATAGGCTAGTGATGATGATGATGAATGAATAAAATAGCGAAGCTTTGCATATAATTTATTAATCTACATCGACATAAAATAACTAACTTAACATGACATTATAATCTTTCTTTTACAGGGGAGAGTGGGATGATTCCGAAGGAGACCGTTTATAGTAAGTTTGACTGCCTGGCATAAATTTCTTTATTTATTTAATGTATCACCAACCAACCCGCATTGGGCCAGCGTGGTGGTGTTATGGCCCAAACTCCTCATATGTTTCTGCCATGCAGGAAGGCCTGTGCCCAGCAGTGGGACGTATATAGGCTAGTGATGATGATCACCAACCTAATGTCCACCACTGACTAAAACATGTAAAATTCAAGACTTAATTCTAGTCGATATTATAGGCGATGACAATATGCTATGTAGCACAAATACCAAAAACCACATAACGATCTTTACAAATAATTATTAGTTATATATTTATAAAGTATACTCGAAAACAAATTTAAATTAAATATTATAGAGATCAAGACAAAAATAAATTAACACAATTCGTAACATACATTACCAAAAACTAATTAAAAGACCTATCTTGAGTCACAAATATGGTAATGATAATGGGTCTGTTTCCCTCTTAGCCAGCAGATAGAAACTATTACTTACTTATCATGATGAACATGGCCTCATTCAAAATTCCCTGTATTTTAAATAATTCCGCTCTCCCCTGGTATGTAAACTGAATGATTTGACGTCATTTCAAAGTGATTTTAAAATGTTTTTCGGTAATTCGGACCACTCAAGATTTTAGGCCTAAATAGTAGGTTTTTTTATGACAAACAAGCTGACGGCCCACCAAGCAGTAGGGAAATAAATAGTGGAAAACTTAGCAATGTGCTTAATTCTTGGGTTAGCTATTGTTCATCTCAATAAGAATACCTCAGATATTTTTACATGTGAAGTCAATACTACAGACGTTCAGCAGTCAACAGCTGTCTAACAACGTAGTTCTTACTAAGTATTGTTACTTAAGCTCGTTTTCACTAACATTTGCTTAGAGTTAGGAGTCTCTTAGCAATTAATAATTCAGTCTATCTAAGATAGAAAGAGACAAATGTCTAAAGCACCTAAGCCTTAGGAATGGTTAGTGAAAACGGATATTAGTGTTATACAAGGTGTATCAAAAGTACCCCTTAAGCGGAAATGTTGTAAATGGGTCCCTTGTGTAGAGATTTTTTTTATCAAAAATAAATATTTTTTTATCATGTAATCATGTAATCATGTCATACTACAGTTGTCATACATTGATAATAAACTCTACACAAGGGATCCATTTATACCGTTTCCGCTTAAGGGGTACTTTTGATACACATTGTATAAACTCTACGTATATTTCTCTTAAAGAGGAAGATCCGCGAACAGTTCCCCACCCCTATTGTGAGTTTCAATCGCATCAGAACAAAAACGATCATCGTCATGTTTACCTTTCAGATCCATACAAAAAAAGTGATTTTCAATCATTCACAACAGAGGCGCTGCTGTCGTTTCCATACGATTTGGCAGTTGTCACTAATAAGAACGTTTTCGTTTCAATTCGATTAAAACTTTCACTGAGGGCACAGCAGATATTATGAAATTATATTTTTATATACCCGAGCCTTACAAAGTCGAAGATTAAATCATCAACAATTCCAATCAGCTTCGTCTCGAGCAATTCTCTATCTTTCTTACATAACTGTTTCTTTTTCTTTAACACCAATGAATCAATGTCCTCCAAACCCAACCATAGTAGAAATGAACGCACGATCAAAGTAAAACAGAAAGGGAAAACCACTCGTAAATCAATATTAAAATCTTCCTCGGAGTATACTGTAGCTGCATCCACTCCATTACGAAGCAGCGTATCTCGTAGAGTACTGTAATAAGTCGACAAGAAACGCTTATAATGATTTCTTCTTGTAATTGAGTCTGTTCCACTCATTATGAGGAACAATACGTCTTGAGCTGGACTTAGGAGACGTGTTAGCTGATAATCTACCAGACAAGCTGCCGTTGGAATTTCTTTCTGTAAAATCCAAAAATATTTTAAGGTATCTGGGGCCTTACCACCATCTTTATAAAAGCGATTCATATTTCACTCGGTCCAGTATTAGTTCCTAATCTGCGTCGCTGTCATAGTCGTAGATAGCGTCGTAGTACGAATTAACGATTCTACTCAGTTTAGGTCCTAAACTGGATCGCGATAAACGATGGTGGCACGGGTACTGAACTGTTTTTGATAATCCACTAAACACTAAAATAATACCTTGACATATACAGGTAACCAAAAAGTACAATTATTCGTCATCTATTTATAGACAGTATTTCTGTTGACTAGGTACTTGTCGGTAATATTTTCAATCAATTAATAAAAAAAAATACTTACGGAATATTTAAATAGTATATTCTCTTTCCACAAATCTCCGTGTCCATAAACCCATTTCTTTGCTTTCAACGCCGAGTCATTAAAATTTTCCATAAAATGCTCGTACAGTTTCCTTAGAAACCCTTCATAATATTTATTTTTGAATAACGGTAAATAACTTTTGATATTGTGTCGCATTAGAATGGCGTAATCTTTTGGATAATCATCCAAGAATGGTCGCAAAATGTCGCGCAGAGGTACTTCTATTTTCTTTTCGAATATAACGAATGAGAGCGAGTGGAATCTTGCAGCAGATGTTAAAGACAATACCATGTGTTGGAAGTCCAGAAATTCCCCTTGCTTATATCGCTCGAAGCCGTTCAACGACACGTCTTTAAGCACCAACACTGGATCTCTCCTCGAATCAGCAAAATAGCATTCTGGATATAATTCTTCCAAATTCACGTCTGTCTTTAAGCTTTCGAATATAGGCAAAAGCGTAGAATAAACGTACACTTCTTTTTTGTACACCAAATCTATTGTATTTTGAAAATGCGGGATCCAAGGAGCTTGCTTGATTATAAGACCATTTTCTTTTCCGGTCTGTTCTTCAATTAAATAAACACTTGTTAAATTACCGATAAAATTCATAGCATTATTACCTGAATTCCGTCTCACATAAGTCCATTTATCAATTTTTAACTTTTCAGCAACACTTTCGAGAATTGGCACAATGCTTTCCACTTCCGGGTACATGGTGATAGATAGCATAAAACAAGTCACCAAAGTTATCACTTTAAATGTTTTTTGTGCATAATTTTTCTGATTATATTTTTAAGTTACACTGTTGTATATTATTCTAGCTGAACGTTAATGTCTTTATTAAATGAACAATATAGCACATTTGCTTTGCATGCATTACGTCGCAACCACGCTACGTTTGCAATATCTGACCTTATTTATAGGTTTATTGAATTGTCGACCTATGTATTTCTATAGTTGACTGAAACTGTGTTTGAGCCGGCGACCGATAATAACATCTTCTATTTGTCTTGTATTTGTGTAAAAATATTTTTGAAGGAATAGCTATGCTTCGAACTTTTGGCCGATTAACTTCCGCTTATTTAGAGTGGATGGATGGTATTTTTTTTTCTGTTGATGATGGCTTTCTATATCTATTCTATTTTATGGGGTGCAGTGGTAAGAGATAAATATCAAGACTAGAGAAACGTGATGTTCTGGGTCGGGAACTGTACCCGCGACCTTTCACAATGCGAGTGACTACTCTGAGCACTGATTACCGTGAATATTGTAAAACCCTATGACTTTGCAATTTAAAACTTTTTAGGTCTATTTTTTAAATTTTAAATAAAATTAAGAGAACACAGTAAGCAAATCAAAGTGTTTTTAAAGAAATGCATCTGCGCCGGGAACATGTCTGCGGAACGTCTCCGGCCGCCGGAACCGGAACTCGTAATTTCCGCTTGTTCCGGGGCCGGACTCGGGCCCGGACTAATTTTAAATTGAACGTTACTCTTTAAAATTAAGTGGATGGAGATAAATCGCTTTGATGTGTCTGTAAAAATGCCGGTTTTAGAAATTGAAAGTGGTAATTTCCTTTAGTAGGGAAAACCTGTGCGCGTTGCTTTGTGAACAAAAATTTATTACGATAAAAATTTATATTTAATGGAGATTATTCGATACCTTTTACTATCCAAAATACTAGGTAGCAAAGAGAAGTCTGAAAGAAATAGCTAACTAGTTTAACGAAATATCTGGTAATATTAAAATGAAAAATATTAGTTTGTACATTTTTAGGGAGTTTTTTCCGTTTTGACAGATTTTTATTTCGCCAGATTTTTGTTTCGTCGGATTTTCGTTTCGTCAGATTTTTGTTCTGACAGCATGTCACTTTGTTATCTCAAACGTACAGGTAAGTACAAAATAAAATATAATTAAGCATATTCGTGAAAGACCCACCATAACCCTGGGGGTAGGGTGGGACTGAACCATACCACACCGTAGTGTTGTGCACTATGTTTACATGTTTTGTTTTTCCAAATATTACGAACCTGGTGTTAATAGCATAATTCTGTTTTTAATTTTATAATTGTTTCTAATTAAACTAAACCGACAATGCGACAAACAGAAAGTAATTCAATCTGTTGATTCATTTGATCCGTTGACATATAATAAATGTATATTTCCAATCTGAAGTACCAGGCTACCATAAGTATATCAGAGGTTATTTATTGTACCCCTACGATTATTATTTAAATAAAATTAACAGTATGCTAAACATCTCCTACATAGATATGGTAGCCTGGTACTTCAGGGGATGATCCAGCTACATACTATACGATATTTCGATTGAGTTATCTCACTTCTAAATATAATGACAATATTGTCAATTTCTAGTACCTATTTATTTTATTTTCTATTTTTTATTCTAGCATAAAAAATGTAATAAATAGATCACTGTACACAAAATTTCCTATCTCTTCTTGAGATGTTTCTAATGGCGACTGTATTTTTACTGTCGAAACAAAAATCTGGCGAAACGATAATCCGACGAAACAAAAATCTGACGAAACAAAAATCTGGCGAAATAAAAATCTGTCGAAACGGAAAAAACTCTTTTTAGGTAGGTATAGGTATACTAAAAATGAAAATATCTTTATTCAATTAGGCCCCCCAAGAAGCACTTTCGAATCGTCAACAAAAAAAACCCTTATGTCTATCACATAAAAAAAAAATATTAACTAACTAACAATTTCATAATATTTGTCTCTCTGCCTTATCTGGATCTACGTAAGCTAAGAATGTTATAATGTCTGTCTATCGGTCTGTCTGTCGGTCCGTCTGTCCGTCAATCAGTCTGTCTGTCTGTCTATCAGTCAGTCTGAATTTACACCGGTTCCAAAAGTTGAACTACCGAGAATATTCCGGCAACAAACTCGTTTAGTCACTCTTTTCAATTATTAAGTTACAATGTTTAATTACACAGTAATAGTATTTAGCAGTGCAGTGTCACACGGAGTATAAAAAAAGGTATCAGTACCAATAAGTACCTAATGACAAGAATATTTACTGTATTTAAAGGCTGTCCGACAATGCACCATCACAATATAGGTATTACAATACACAAAGGTCAACAATTAATATACAAGGACCTAATAAAGCCAAACATCTTTCATTAATTTTAAACATTTTTCTGACCACGTCATTACAATAATAATTGTATTGTTTTATATATAATATCCTATAATGCCATATACCTCAAAAATCCCTCAATAATGATAATATTGATGAATATGTAGGTAAATTATTACTAAATCAAGTAAGCTTAGAGATGACCATTTCCACTAGTGGCACTTGTTCACAAGTATGACGCATGTGCCAGCCATCGCTCCGCTCAACCATACTTACTGTACAATAGTAAAATACAATACTATAGGTATACCTAATTATAATATTGTTAAAGCTTATCTAGATAGTTATGTAATAGATTTATTTTTCAGATGATAAAGTATTTTTACTGAAAATAAACATGATTTCTTTATAACAAACAGAACGCAAAGGGGAAACGGTATAGTTATTGGCCAGTTAAGAGACCTTATAATCGAAAATTTTAATTTAAAATAAAATTATAACAAATAGAATAAAACAAAATATTCCATCTTGTTTTTTATGAATTTATTTATTAGTTAAGGCACATAGCATACACTTTTATTAAATATTTGCAGAATAAAATTAACATGAAAACATAAAACATAAAATAACAGTTATTGGCCATATTATTGCAGTTATTGGCCATGAGATCATACAGTTATTGGCCACAGTAAAAAAAAAACTTAAATTCGTACAAAATCCCAAAATTTTATAAATAAAACATGACTTCATGATGACTTTTGTTCTCAGAAGGTATCGAGAACGTCATCTGACTTCTTAGGAAAACCTTTACGAGCCATTCTAACTAACCACTCTGCGATGGTATTTTCTTCCTCATATGTAAAATATGGGGTTGGTCCAAATTGGGATTTTGAAGTAGGATTTTTAAGTTTAAACTGTAAAGTAGCCCTTGGTATATTATATTTTATTGCAACTACTCTCAAAGACATTGTTTTCGATTTTATCAAAGTTAATTTATTCAACATAAATTAATTTAAACATTTTTTTTTTTTTTTTTTTATACTAAGCACGACAAATGACTCAACACCACCTGATGTGAAGCAGTAAGAAGAGTCCATATGCGAAGACAGCTAGTGCAGTTCAGACACTGCTCTAGCTGCCTCCACCTTGCCGGCCCGAAAGGTGCTTTTTCACGCCTCTTTTGAAGGAACCCATGTTATAGGAAGGAGGGAACACATGTGCTGGCAAAGAATTCCAAGTTCTGGAAGTTCGACAAAGAAAAGAGCTACTAAATTTCTTTGTACGTGATGTTGAGGTGGAGACAGTGAATTGATGACTCCGAAGACCGGCACGCGTGCTCCTGAGTAGGAAGGGGGAAGGTGGGATAAGGTCAAATAGCTCTTCAGAACACTCTCCGTGATATAGCCGATAGAAGGCGCTAAGCGACGCAATGTCTCGACGCAATTGCAGAGGCTCAAGGTTGTTGGTGACCTCTACATCGCCAACGATACGGACAGCACGACGCTGCAATCTGTCCAGGGCATCCCTGTAA
The DNA here is from genome assembly GCA_947347705.1 of Nymphula nitidulata. Taxonomy (NCBI): domain Eukaryota; kingdom Metazoa; phylum Arthropoda; class Insecta; order Lepidoptera; family Crambidae; genus Nymphula; species Nymphula nitidulata. The sequence goes on along the minus strand of OX374637.1, from coordinate 8,690,606 downwards.
TTACAGTAATCCAGGGCATTACTGTAATTACAGGGCATTACAGTAATGCCCTGTAATGCATTACAGTAATGCATTACAGGGCATTACTGTAATGTAATTACTGTAATTACATTACAGTAATTGGTCTATTTTTTTATGAGTTACCTTGAAGGATGTCACAGTAATTGGCCTAGGCTATTAACTGTTTATAATGTTTTAGAATTTCTGGTAATTGAGGACGATGCTTAATGTTGCAACAGAAGACATTCTATTGATTGACAACGCTATTTATTTATTTTTTTATAAATACAGTAGTTGGCATAGGAGGCCAATAACTATAATTTATTCAAATAAATATGACAGCTATTGGCCACTTCAAAATTTTAAGGCTATGAAAAGAATAGGTTATATTACACCTTAAATCTGTTTATAACGCATAACAAATATGAGTTTTATAATATTTCAATTACGGTACCACTAGACATAACTTTACAAAATATCACACCAAAAACATTTTCATTCTTAACATTTTTTTACACACACATTTTGTCAGATAATAAAAGTGTTTCCATTGATGTTGTTTTAAATCTTAAGTTCTTATCTTAGTTATTATCTTTATTAAGTTTTATCTTAGTTAAGTACTCCGTGTTTTAAATCTACCATTTGTGTAGAGTGTAGCTAGTTTTTTAACATTAAAGTTGAAATGGCCAATAACTGTGTAGGGGCCAATAACTATACGGTGTCCCCTATTTTTAAAAACTGTTAACCATTTGATTTATTTTTTATCACCAAAAACGAGAAAGGATTGAGATTGTTCACATTCGAATGAATAATCGAAATAGCTTCTGAGATTTACAGTCTAGAGCGCATTAGGTAAACGTCTAGATATCTTTCTAGGCTTGATATTTATGATGCACTGCAATTCCTTGCTGTCCATAAATGACTGCGTCTGTATTAGTCGTGAATAATGACGTTGTGTAAACAGGTAACTTTGACCTTTATAAAAACGTTGATAGAGTTTATTTTTGATCTTAGTCTCAATAAATTCGCTTTTTCCCATAATACAAACAAGCTGAGGGCCCTCCTGGTGGTAAGTGACTACCGTCGCCTATAGAAAACTACAATAACGTGAAAAAATTACTTGTGGTTGCAGGCGCGTTATCATCCTGAGGACTAAGATTAGGTCAATGCTTACTGTGGCCAGTTCCCAACTCACCTCACAAAAACACGGAACTGCTTTACGACCAAAATAGGAAAGGCGGTGGTACCTAGTACCTACCCAGATGACTCTACACAGAGGCCTACCATCTAGTAAAATGAGTCAAACGTTGATGACAGCCGTCCTAAAGCGGTTTTCCGAAAATATGCTGTAGTGGAATTCTCTCTAATACTGCAGAAGATCTGACTACGCACAAGTTTTGACCTTACACTGTTACAAAACCGTGTATTTTTCCCTAATTTTTAATCTATTTTTATAAGAAAATATCACTTGATGAAAATATATTGTTAATGATATCTCATGCATATTCCTCGTTAAAAGAAGGAAGTTCTCTCAAACCGTACTTATGAGAATTCATCTCCTAAGTCCGCGCTCCTCACCTACACCTGTCCACCTTTCGTCTCGTCTCCGCCGTAATTAACCCGGTTTAAACCCAGGAAATATTATAATGACAGTTCGCCTACTCGCCTTCCTTTAGCATTTAAAGAGATTTGTGCATGTTTTGTCATTTATTTGTAACTAATGACCGTCCGCAGCTCCTCCTGTGTGGACGTCGGTTACATCGTGCCAAAAGGTAGCCTATGTTCTTTCTCAGTTTGTAATCTATCTCTATTACAAACTTCATCTATATCGGTTCAGCAGATTAGTAGTGAAGACATTACGTACAGACAAAGTTACTTTGGCTTTTGTTTTATTATTATGGATGGATGTAAGTATGTCTGCGCAGTAGACAGCGCATCAAAAATTTGTTTTTTATTTCATATAAAGCACGGCAAATGACATAACACCACCTGATGAAAAGCAAGAATAGTTCATGCGAAACCAACTAGTGCAGCATTAAGATGACCACACTGTGCCAGCGGCCTCGTCTCGACCTTGCCTTTCAGGTGCATATTGTCACGGCTCTTTTGACGAAACTCATGTTATAGAAAAGAGGAAACACAAAGGCTGGCAAATTCTGGAAGTACAACGAAGAAATGAGTTGCTAAATTTCTTTCTGTATGATGTCGAGGCATTCACAATAAATTGATGACTCCGAAGACCGGCACACGTGCTCCTAAGTAGGAAGGGGGTGATGTAATCATGTGCATGGGGATTGAGTGATCCTATCTTCAATCTGACGACCGTCCGACCTGAATTTGACGACCGTCTGGTCGAGCGGTCTGTACCTCTTGCTATACAAGTTACTCGGTCAAGAGGTCCCGGGTTCGAATCCCAGTAGAAACAAATGTTTGTATGATGAGTACGAGCCTTTGTTTACGAGTCATGGATGTTTATATGTTTATTTAGTATATTTCTAATATTTATATACATATTATTATCATAGTTTGTCCGTCATCTAGTATCCATAATACAAGCTCTTAATGATGCTTACTTTGGGCTAGATAATAGTTGTGTGTAAAACCTTATACAATTATTTACTTAATTCTCGTCGATTATTGTAAAGATTGACGATAGGATCACTCAATCCACATCCACATAAAATGCTTGGAGCACTCTTCGATGGAAGGCGGAAATCAAATTCATCAGTTGTACAAAAACCGCCCGTAATGCGACCAAATAAAGTCGATTCAGAGTTTTTGTTGTGACCTAAAGAGAAAGTTTTTTTCGACTCAAAGGTACCCTAGTGACAGCTCCATCTCTTGGTTAGCAGCGGGGTCCGTTGTTACTGTCGTCGAGTGTCGCCCTAATTGCAGGCCGCGACACCTCACTAGTGTTATTATTGACGAGTGTGAAAAAGCACCCTCAACAAAAGTTATAGGTAGTGAAAAAGTGCAGGGCGGTGCTGTCGATACGACGATAAATTAAAATATGGGCTATATTAGTTCATAGAAATGGTGTGTCACTTTCAAAAACATCTTATTCGTTTGATAATTTCATGACATTTGTATGAAATAATATAACATTGGCTGCATTATTTTCATAGAAATGTCATGAAGTTATCAAATGAATAAAGTGTTTTTTAAAGTGGCAAACCATTTCTATGAACTAATATAGACCATGTTATAATTATTGTCGTATCGACTGCACCACCCTGTAAACCTTCTATCAGTTAGGTATGGTTGGAGAAATGAATCGCTTGTAATAAATACAAAGAAGATCGAGCAACGATTTAAACCCGGCCTATTTCAAATACAGGGAGCTCGACGGCATCTTGATTTAAGCACTCTTTTTTCGATTACATATACAACCATTTAGGATGGACAATAGCGAATTGCTTTCCTTAGCAATTCGCTATTGTCCATCCTAAATGGTTCAAACCCGGATGGGTCAAACCAATAAACGAACGAGCTCCTCAATCCATATGCTATGATCACCATCACAATAATATAAATACTAAATATTATGTTATCATTCTATAGGAATTATTTTTACCTTTGATTCATAATGGCAAGAAAACTTAATAATTCTATTTCATAGGAGTTATTTGTTTTTTTTTCATGTAAAATTAAACTAGTGGCTTTCCATGGTTTAGAAACTGTTTTTTTGTACATAAGTAATCAATAGTTGCTCCGTCTGCCACAAAATTATCACTATCAGAAGAATCTGTTTCAGACTTGATCTAAATTAAATTTTGTTTTTTATTTTATCTCTCTCGCGAAGGAAACAACTCCTCTTTTGTATCTTTATGTATGACTTAAAATAGTTAGGTATAATATTCGATTGATTCAAACACGATAAATGTCAAAGTGTCTAACATAATGTGCTGTCATCATTACGGTATAGTAGGTAATCAACTCATTTAGAATAGCGCTTACAAATGTTCCTATCATTACCTATAATGTTAGTAGGCACTTCACGAAGAACTCGAAATATAATTTACATAAACGATAAGATACTGCGGAATCGGTTTACGAAACACCTACGTACGCCGATAGATGTAATTTTGACTTCCTTCAGGACTCTAACTCCTTTAATCGTATAAGCTGAAAGCAATCCGAGTTTATCTTCTAAGTTCTTATCTCAATTGCGGATGGAGGAATTACCTAGGTAGCTGTAGTAAAGGCCATTGTCACAAAAAGGATTTTAAGGCAACCATATTGAGTAATAAAACTCATACAAAACAGGCAAGCATTTAGGGTATTGGCTACAAAGCTCCTATTTTAATCCATGTAGAGCCTTGTAACGTATGGAGTTATGGGGGTCCAATAAATAAGGCACCGGAATACGTCACTATGGTATATTTATATTGTAAAGTAAAGGTAGTAAAATAAGGCACTCTGGAACAGTTATATACACTATAAAACTGAAAACTTAAACACTGAAATACTAAAATAGGCTTATAAAAATAAGGTACTTACAAAAATGCTTTGAGATTTAAAAGTACACAAATATTAGTAATAACCAATCCGAAATAATAAGTTACTGTAATATTAATGTAAATTATCTCCGAGGGCGAGACACTGGTATAAGAACGGAGATACGTCTCCTCTGGTGGTCAGCAAAATAATGTTTTGTAGGTAAAGATAAAACCGAATCAAACGCCAAAGTATGAATTTGAATTTTGAATTTATGTTGCTTTAAATATTTCCAGGAAATTTGGAAGGGGAAAGGAGGTGCTATAACATCGAAATGTTATAGTACCACGTTACAGCCTTAGATCCCAAAGTGCTGCAGGTGGACCCCCAGGTGTCCACCGGAACCAGCTAAATTTTGAAAGTGGCCTATGCGAAAAAAGTCTGGAAACCTCTGATGTAGAGCAACTGGCTCAGTATAAAGCTAGATCCAGACAACCTGATTTATCAAATATCCTATTCTTCATACTTTTTAATGTTTATTTAGCACTTCTGTTCCCTTCTTCCTCTTACATTGGTTCCTTCAAAAGGGGCGTGAAAAGTACCTTACAGCTTTTCAAGGAGGAGGTGGCTAGAATAGTGCGCTTTTGCTGCACTACTGCCTTCGCATATGGACTGTTATTACTGCTTCTCATCAGGACCACCTAATGAGGTCTCATTAGGTAAACAAAAACAAAATAAACAAAGCAAGGCAATGACTGATTCATCGCCTTTCTTTGTATATGTCGCAGACGCCTGGTTCTATTAGCCGCTTAATTGGACGTCAGCATTCAATGAAACGGCTGAAAGAGAACTAATAGCCAAGTCGTTGAACGCAACGTTTAAGAACAGATGGCTGAACATCATGTCGGCCAATAGACACCTGCAATAACAAGGAAAAACTAATTGGTATTGCAGGTGTTGTCATCCTGAGACCTAATATGAAATGCCATCCATGCACAGTAATTACATTGACTACCTTTCCCTTCAATCCGAAACACAGCGAACTGTTTCACGGCTAAAATAAGAAAGGCGGTGGTACATACCCTAACATGCGAGCCTATACCACAGTGCCCAACTTGTCATATTTTTACTTATTACTTATTTAGGTATACACTGAAGATTTTTAAGAGAATACATAAAACAGTTGTTGTTGCTACCATTTTTCTATTTAAAGATTTTAACTCACTTTTTATGAAATAAGTCTCCGACTCCACAGACAAACAAGTCAATAATCTCGTTTGTAAGTAGTAATAAATGGTTTTTATCTATATGAAGTCTTTGACCCTAAGAGGTATTATTACAATGTAATTAAATATGTAGCTCTTTGTTGATAAATGATACTTTGATATTTAGCTTCTTTTAAATAGGTAATTCAAGAGTGAATAAAAGGCGCTATTCTCTGGAATAATAAATAAAATTATAGGTTCTTACATACATTCTTACCAACAACAATACGTTAGTGGAATTACTAGTTTTAAAACAATTTTTATTTATGTAATGAAATGGGCAGTGGAGGGCTCTCGGCTGATATGATAAACGGAATTGAAATCCAAGAATTATAGTGCTGGAGATGGATAGCAAACTTCGTGTTTTTAGAAGGATTGATGAAAGCGCCATCTAGTTACTGAATACTTACCGAAGCTTTTCATCGAATGTAGTGAATCTTTTTTTTTCTAAATTACTAGCACTAAATCTTGAAAAATCATTATTTTCAATTTTATTCAATGAGCTTATATCATTATACCTACATTGACATCCAAGATAAAGTAAAACTGTAATATCGTCATTGTCACAATAAAGCGGTCGCATTACCAACCTGCCCCCCAATTCTGCTATTGTATTTTGATCTGAAACGAATCGGAAACGCTTTAGTTACAACATTTTTGTATTCTGCTAACTTAACGCAATCGAAACGTAACCAAAACGCATCAGTTTGGTATTCTACTAACAAACACGTAACGCGAACCGTTCGGTTCAATCATTGTTTCGTATTCTGCTAAATATTTAACATTTGCGGCAGCCGAAACGCATCAAACTGTCAAATGTTGACAACTGTCAAGTCACTAAGCCAAAATATATTTGTTTCTTGCAATATTGCTAACAATTATCGAGCCGAAGTTAAACCAACCGCGAGCGTTTCGTCAGCGCAGCGTTCCGGCTTCTCAAGCATTGTATGTGGAACACCTTTTTGAACCTCGTTCAAAAAAGTTCGTTTGAACCTCGTTACAACCGCATTGGTAACGATACCAAACCGCAGCCGATCCGTTTAGGGAAATAAATAGCAGAATTGATTCACTGAATTGCACGGCATTTCATACAGATTCTAATAAGACTGTGTGCACATACTTATGCAAATTAAGCTAGTCTAAATAGTTATCAGAGAATTTTTCGAAAAACAATCTTATTGTTGAGTTAAAGCATTCTTACCTTTTCATAGGTGTTGAGGATTAACCTCTTCCTCTTTGATACAATGCGGCTCGCACTTGGCGGGGGTTGCTAGGTTACCTGTTTTTGATATTGTTTTTTTGTTACGTATTATTTTACAATAAAATCTAATTCATTCCGAACCATATTATTATTACTTTAATCAGCATTTATACAGTCCACTTATTAGTCACCAACAATAGGTACTTACAACAAAAAATCGGCAATATGTTTTATAATAATTAAAAAGACATTTCGAAAAATCCTCTGATTACTTGTTAGACTAGCCTGATTTGCTTATGCATGGCAAGTTTTGTTAGAATCAAACCGATTGTAACAAAATCAGGTTCGTTTCCAATATTATCGAATTGAAAGTTTTTATGAAAAGCCATGCTACGTAATTGCACTCATTCTCAAATCCAATCAAGGTCATTCTATTTTTCTCAGTTTATCGCGGTTGAAAAGCCCAATATATAAAGGATAAAAATAGCTACATAATAGTTTTTTTTATGTATATATATACAACTAGATGACAAACAAGCTGACGGCCCACCTTGTTTGCGGATCTATCGCCTCAGCCCACGGCAAAAAGTCACTTCTGAATGAACTTACCCTCTCGATTAAGACTCGATATCGAGTTTCCTCGATCACGATAAAGAATAGCCCTTGAACTATATTGTGAGTGGAACAAACGTGTACCTACTTTTCAATTTGTACAGCGATTGCTGCTGAACTGTAGCAAAGTAGTGGCGACCGAAACCCGATGTTGTTGGAATTGGAATGAAGCCGTCTGTCTTTGACCGATTTCAAAAACGAGGAGGTTGCCAAATCGGTTGGTATGTTTTCCGTTTATGATAACTTTGCAAATAAATATTTGCACATTTCGACTAAAATATACATAAAACCAAAGCAGTGTAATTAATTGCTAAAATTATGATTGATATTACAATAAATGTTTAAAACATTTTTACATAAATATCCAAACCATAAAAAGTCATGGTGCGAGAACCGTACTGAACTGCCTGACCACTGAGCTAAGCATTTCTTCTCGATTAAAATATAAAATTGTAATTGAAAAAAAATATTTCGGTGTTATTTACTCCAGCAATTCCTTCATAACAGTATAAATAGCACCCCATTTTTTTCTAAAAGCAAAAGCTTGGAAACTTTCATTTGCACAGCGATAGTTGAATGGAGTCACTTATGAATATTCACAGCACGGACTGTGCTTTCATAGTGTAGTGTAAGAGGATTGAAGTTTATACAAATTTTATAGTCATATTTTAATTACAAAGGGGTGTTTTTGATTAGGAGCATGAAATACTTGTTCCTTTTTAACCCCCGACGAAAAAAGAGGGGTGTTATAAGTTTGACGTGTCTGTCTGTGTATCTGTGTGTCTGTCTGTGGCATCGTAGCGCCTAAACGAATGGACTGATTTTGATTCGGTTTTTTTTATTTGAAAGCTGATGTGACTACGATGGTTCTTAGCTATACTTTATCAAGATCAGTTCAGGCGTTTGATGACTATCAGCTCATTTTCTACATTATTATAGGGTTCTACTAACTTTTACAGATCCGGATGATTTGAATTTTGGTGTACTGGCACTTCAGTGACATTCCCATGACATACTATCCTTGAGCTGATCCTATACCATCAAAAAGTCTGCGAAATGCTTAATTCTTCAGAAACTTACAGCAGATATAGCGTGTTTGGGCTCTTATGAATAGTCTCAATGAGATGGTGTTAGATAGATGAAATATGACGCCGGGGGTTACTTAAAATTTTAAATTTTGTATTTCATTTTTTATTCCATTCTATTATATATCAAGAAAAAAGTATTACTAGGTAGGTAATTACACCTATCCTATACCTTTCCTATTTGGATAGATGTAAGTACTGAGCATGGAAGGGATTTCATTTTAACTCTCAAGATGACAACGCACTTGCAACATCAAGTGATTATTTCCTTGTTATTGCAAGTGTCTATGCAGCCTATCCCCGTCGTGACAACTTATACAATGCGTGCGCACGCATTGTGCCTGGGGATGGGCTGGTAAATTGCTTCGGCAGATCCCAGACTACCACGAAGGCAGTGGAGTTACCGGGAAGTTTAGTGGGTGTTCCCTGTGCCATTAGCGCTGGGCGACCCCCACACATGGCCGTCGCTAAGACAGCGGAGGGTGGGTCTGTAATCCGAACCCGAAAAAAGGTGTCTAACAAGCTTGCTTGCTATCTAGTTGTATATAATGTTTTAAAAAATTCAATTGTTACTTAAGGTTCTTAAAGTCATGTTCAGATAACACCTGGCTCCCTTTTATAAATCAAGAAGAAGCAGAAAAAACACATGGGCAAGTCTTACTTCTCCTAATACAAGCAGCGCTTCCTCTATGAGCTTTGACAAACACCCTTGCCGCTGGAACACTCTAGCAGTGCTGTTTCGAAATATAAAAATATTAAAGTTGGTATACTCGGTATTGTTTTACTGTATCTTGATAGCACACACAGTTAGGGATACTTACGAAGTAGCGAGTGGTAGCCACTTGCATTTGGCAGGTGTCATAGGACTTTTTATGCACCAAATACAGTTTATACTGAAGAGTACTAGTCGACTTTTTACAAGCTAAACCATGAGCCAGTGCTAGGCATTTTAAATTTATATGTCTTTTTATCAAAAGTTAGCTAAAGAGATCAGCGTTTGTAAAGTTTCAAGTGTACTAGTGTCGGCACGTGGCTCCGCCCGCGTGGTTGTCGTTTATCGTTCCAAAAAGTATCATAAGTCCTGGGGTCTCAAACCATCTCCATACCGAATTTCGTGTAGGTAAATCAGAAAAGATAACAGACAGAAAAACTACTTTCGTATTTATATATTAGTATGGATAGGTCTGTATTAAAAATTATACCATCAATTATTTTACTATAGCTGTTTTTAATAATAAAACCTAGAATTTACATTATTAGTGTTCTTCCTGTATAAACAGTCGTTAATTTACTAACTTTTTTTGGTATACAAATCAATGAGCTAAATGACTTAGAATTTTCGGAGTAGCCCTTTAAAGCTGTCATGAAGTTTATTGGGATTCTTAAATATTGTGACAAATTAACTATTTTGTAGTAAATTATTCAAATTAAATGTCAAATATATAAATAAAAAATTACAGAATATTCATAGAATTTGAGATACTAAATGCCTACTTGTTCAAAAGTTAATTGGCTTATTATATTTTAGACTCTTGACTTCAGCCCTTTAGCTTTCTTGTAAAACATTTTCCCTTACGATTTTACTTCATAATTTTAAGAGTTTCTAAATATTAACAGTAATTATTGTGACCTTGACAAATAAGATAGGGCGGAAAGACGCCTTTCCGCCCTATGGAAAACATTTCTGATTGAAAGTCTGTGCAAAATATGTATCAATTTTCTAGATTTATCTATCAGAAAATGTTTGCTTGCTATGTAAATAGTGTAGTCTAATTTTAAAGTATGCCTTTAAAATTACTTTACTTAATTTGACAGACACGAAATAATTACCTGCCCTTTGATTTCTTGTTGCTATTGTTACCAGCGTAAATAATATTAACATAAATAGTTCAAATCATTGAAAATTCTATGTTTTCGCTATAAAATTTGCTATTCCTGCCCGCTTATCCAAAAGAATTGCTATCTAAGTCTGAACTATAATCTAAAAAAAATTAAATTAGTATGTTGGTTAGAAATTCTTGACACTTAATGGTTGACTTGAATTTTGAAGAAAATTCCAATGCAAATATAAAACGGAATAGGTTCCACTAGGTTAATCTTTCAAGCCATCAAGGGGTTATTTGGAGGACATTTGCAGCTTAAAAGGCATCCCTAGTTAGCATTCAGATGGGTCCATGGAAGTCACTCGATCATCCGACCTTCGTCAAAAACCTAACCGAGTCCAGGGGCATCTAGAGAATAAAAAATATTTTGTGCTGAAATTAAATGAAAAACGTAATTTGCTTTGATAATTTCTCATTATTATGCAATATCTAGTAATCATAACTAACCGCTCATGTTCGATTGTGCGTATATTTTTTTTTACAAAGCACTGAAAATGACCTAAGACCACCTGATGTGAAATGGTAAGAACAGCTAGTGTGGCTTGAACACACTGTTCTAGCTGCCTTCACCTTGCCGCTATATATGGTGCCTTTTCACGCCTCCTTTGAAAAAATCAATGCGTGGTTTTGTATATTCGATTCAGAGTTTAGTAAAGAAATTAAGTACAACAAGGGTACCAAACGGAACTCTTTTTAATCAAATTATGCTATAGCGATTTCTACAATATGAGTAAACTTCTGCGAATTCTAATAACACTTCCATTCGACCTTCATCAAGATTAGACCTACATAGTAATAGCCCATCGGAGACATTCTCTTTTACGCGCAAAAACAAAGGCATTTACAAACAAAAGAACACTTATTTTTGTTGAATGAAATGATTGATAACGTTAAGAATAATGGGTAGTCTGTGTAGACATAGAACCTAAATGAGCCTAATCTATCATAAGAATTAAATTGCACAAACAGAAACAAGCACTAAGGTTCCTAGTTAAGTATTATATTAATAAACAACACACACGCAGACAGCTGGGGGCGGCGGTTTAGTAGCTGTATGCTACTAGATGTTGAACTCTAGGTATAGCAGTTGTGAGTATGGCATGTACTGACCCAACTACGTTGTCTATTATGTACGTCTAAGTTTTAGCACTTAAGTATATAAAATTAATGATATTACTTATTAAATGAGTCTGAATCTGTCGTCGGAGTGTTTCACTTGTCTCCCGGTACTCCAGACCTTACAGCACATGACGCTCAGCGCGAACAGCAGCGGCAGCATACAGTACTCCAGGGACGTGAATATCAAATCCATAAATATACAATAAAAAACAGTTTCCAATTCTTAACAACTGGGGCACTGTTGTCATTTTCCTAGTACATTTAACTTAAGTATGTAGGTACCATTTTGTTCGATAGCTTTTTGCCATCTTGTAGGTAGGGACATGATCCCATTGCTATAGAAATTTTGGGGCTTCTGATCAAAATACCGCGACAAGTGGTTTTGGCAGTCCTCTCGTGATATTAACCTGACACTGCCTAGAGAATTCAGAAGAGAGCGAAACAGGTGGATATCTGAAGGTGCAAGGTCGGGACTATACGGCGGATGCATTAACACCTCCCAGCCAAACTCTCTTAATTTTGGCTGGGTGTTTAAATATGAATGAGGTCTAGCGTTATCATGATGAAAAACCACACCCCTTCTGTTGATTAATTCCGGCCGCTTTCTCTCAATTTCTTGCTTTAATCTCATCAGTTGTTCGCAGTAGAGTTCAGAATCGATGGTCCTGCCTGGTGGTAACAGCTCATAATGAATAATGCCCTTCCAATCCCACCACACACACAGCATCACCTTGTTGCGAGTTAACCCGGGTTTTGCCACAGTCTGTGAAGCCTGACCGGCCTTTGACCACGACCTTTTTAGCACGTTCTTGTCGTACGTGATCCACTTTTCATCACCAGTTATCAGCTTCTTCAAAAATGGTTCGGTTTCATTACGTCGTAATAAAGAATCACAAATGAGTACACGGTTCATTTGGTTTCTTTCAGTGAGCTCGTGGGGTACCCAAATATCGAGCTTTTTTATGTACCTATTTTTTTAAAAATGCGCCAAAACTGTTTTGTGGTCAATTCCCAGTTCTTCAGCTACGTCGTAACGACTAATATGCCGATCTTGCTCCAGTTTTTCAAAAATGGCATCAATTTTATCCGTAATAGGACGACCAGAACGACGTGCATCTTTGAAATCAAAATTTCCGGATTGAAAACGCTTTAACCAAATTTGTGCTACTCTCACAGACACTGCACTAGGTCCATAAATATCGAAATTTTTTTTCGCAGCTTGCGTTGCATTTTTACCTTTTTTGTAGTAAAATTTTAAAATGTATCGAATTTCTTCATTAGATTTACTCATCTTGACCACAGAACACTTTTAAAACAAATGTAAAACACACTTTTGCCTTATTTGAATTTGGAATTATCTTTTTTAAAATCTAAACTTTTAATGATACCAAAACCAGCCAGATACAAATAGTACAGCCAAAGAGATTTAATTACAAGTTCATACATACTATAATGCGAAAAGACTTTTTCCCCAACCTAATACATCAAACTGTTTTACGGCTAAAAAAGGAAAGGAGGTGGTACTACCCAGACGACCCTACATTCGGTACTTTATGATACGGGCCTACCACTTATTAAAGGCACGGTTATGTTGAGTTAAAGGCCAGTCTAACTCATTATTAAGTTTTCTGACAAATTTAGCCATCACACGTCAGGTCATTAAGTATATGCTTGATTCACCACCATCCAGTCCACATTGCTGTGCTTTACAGTTAACTTTAACAGGTTTCATGATATTATTGCCAACTACTACGATCCCAAACCATTTCGGACACAAAGAGATTCCTCGTAGAAATCCAACACATAGAACAACAAAGATGTTTATATGTATACTGTGGACGATCATCAGGGGTCCTGGATTTGATTCCCGGAAAGGACTAATTGGAGCAAAAGGGGTTAAGCATTTGGACTCTTCTTACCGCTTTTCATCTGGTGTTGCTTTGTGTAAATATGGAAAAAGTTTCTTCGCTTTTTTTAAGAAAATTCAAATTGTTTTTTAATATAGTTTATTTACATTTAACTAAAGTATGTAGGTACCATTTTGTTCGGTAACTTTTTGCCATCTTGTAGGTAGGGACATGATCCCATTGCTATAGAAATTTTGAGGCTTCTGATCAAAATACCGCGACAAGTGGTTTTGGCAGTCCTCTCGTGATGTTAACCTGACACTGCCTAGAGAAGTGCCTAGAGAGAGCGAAACAGGTGGAAATCTGAAGTTGCAAGGTCAGGACTATACTGGGGATGCATTAACACCTCCCAGCCAAACTCTCTTAATTTTTGCTGAGTGGCTAAAGATGTGTGAGGTCTAGCGTTATCATGATGAAAAACCACACCCCTTCTGTTGAATAATTCCGGCCGCTTTCTCTCAACTTCTTGCTTTAATCTCATCAGTTGTTCGCAGTAGAGCTCAAAATCGATGGTCCTGCCTGGTGGTAACAGCTCATAATGAATAATTTTTTTTTTTTTTTTATACAACTAGATGACAAACAAGCTGACGGCCCACCTGGTGGTAAGCCGTTACCGCCGCCTATAGACACCTGCAATAACAAGAAAAAGCACTCGATATTGCAGGTGCGTTGTCATCCTGAGGCCTAAGATGAAATGCCGTCCATGCCCAGTAATTACACTGGCTACCTTTCCCTTCAATCCGAAACACAGCGAACTGTTTCACGGCTGAAATAAGAAAGGCGGTGGTACCTACCCAGGCGACCCTACATATGGGTCTACCACCTAGTAGTAATGCCCTTCCAATCCCACCACACACACAGCATCACCTTGTTGCGAGTTAACCCGGGTTTCGCCACAGTCTGTGAAGCCTGACCGGCCTTTGACCACGACCTTTTTCGCACGTTCTTGTCGTACGTGATCCACTTTTCGTCACCAGTTATCAGCTTCTTCAAAAATGGTTCGGTTTCATTACGTCGTAATAAAGAATCACAAATGAGTACACGGTTCATTAGGTTTCTTTCAGTGAGCTCGTGGGGTACCCAAATATCGAGCTTTTTTGAGTACCTACCCATTTTTTTTAAAATGCGCCAAAACTGTTTTGTGGTCAATTCCCAGTTCTTCAGCTACGTCGTAACTACTGATATGCCGATCTTGCTCCAGTTTTTCAAAAATGGCATCAATTTTATCCGTAATAGGGCGACCAGAGCGAAGTGCATCTTTGACATCAAAATTTCCGGATTGAAAACGTTTAAACCGAATTTGTGCTACTCTCACAGACACTGCACTAGGTCCATAAACATCGCAAAATTTTTTCGCGGCTTGCGTTGCATTTTTACCTTTTTTTGTAGTAAAATTTTAAAATGTATCGAATTTCTTCATTAGATTTACTCATCTTGACAGTACGAAAAACAAATGAAACACACATTTTCGTAGTTTGAATTTGGAATTATCATTTTTAAAATCTAAACTTTTAATGATACCAAAACCAGCCAGATACAAATAGTACAGCCAAAGAGATTTTATTACAAGTTCATACGTACTATAATGCGAAAAGACTTTTTCCCCAACCAATATTATTAAAAATAAATACTTATTTAGGTACCTACATACACATAGAAACCTCTTACGGCCGATTTTAATATTTTAGATACAGTTGCCTCATATATTTTTTTTTCTTAATCAGCTATCATTATCATTGCACCGTTGTTATCTTTTCTTTTTTACTAGTTGATGTATAATAACTTGAAAAGTAGTCGCTAGGTACCTAGCAAGTATGTTTTAATAAAATGCGTCATAAACTCAGGAGAACACATGTATACTAAAGAAAACTTGCATTTAGGTACGTATGATTTGAAAAAACACTATTTTGATTTTTTTCCGATAGAATAAATAAATCAAGCCGAGATAGTTCTTTAACTATAATGTTCCGGCTCTTAATCTATAATTTTATGTATGTATACAAATATTGTAGGTTGTTTCATGCTGAATCCGATTGCATATTTTTAGTACCTACTAAATTTACACCAAAAATATTTTCACCACCTTAAGTTCTGCGGCTAGTACTTACGGGATCGATCCACTGTGTGGCGATGGTGGCGCCCACACACAATAGAAATTTTCTTTACAGATTACCACAAAGCAGATTTGTTATTTTCCCTCAGTAATTAAAAAAAAAAAAGTTCAAATCCCAGCCTCTACCGTTACGATCGAATATTTCTACCAAATTTTCAGTTTCACCTCAAAACAAAACCTTATTGGAGGAGCGGCCATCAAACCCTTTGTCAATTCAATGCACATGAGCGGCTTCAGAGCACATTTACCACGCGAATATGGTATTTTTCGAGGCACCGTTTCCCCCTTACGAAAACAAACATAATTATTAAAACTTTATCCAAAGCTTTCAGTTCCGCGGCCTAAGGACCGGAACTATTTTGCGGTCCGACTATACTGATACACCAGCCAGACATACATTAATTACATAGGGATCTGAATTGAAAAAATGATTACATAATATAAAGGTACGGTATCTATAAATATTAAAAGGGCCCACTAAAATTTCCGAAATCAGCTACTCAAATTAAGTTGCATTTAAATACTAGATAATTTCGTAATTTTAAAATAGAACTCTTTGGCACGAAAATGCAGTTAGTTTCAGCTATTTGTAACATTATCAATATTTTTCAACATTTTAATATTATCTACGTGTCAACAGTACAGTCGATTGACCATGAAAGGGTGGCAAAATGTTTTCAAATTTGTTATTTTCGTATAAAAAATTGCAATGAAGCTCAGGAGGAGTGTTTGAGAATCATTAATGTGTCTACGATAATCAAAATTTTTCACTTCGATGAGACGTTACGTTTAGTTGACTCCTGTGCTTTTTTAATTTGTTTAAGTATTCTTTATTTGTTGCACTAAAATGTGTCACACGTTCCAATGCACCTTGGGAGAGTTTGACGCGAAATATATGATGAGAGTCTCCATGATGCTACTTTGATGAGGTGGATAACCACGATAAAATTATCAACGACTTCCACACTCTAATCTTTTTTATTGTATTGATCTTCCTATTGCACTTGCTTTATAAAAACTACACGATTTAACACAACGTTCGCTGAGTCACATTTTTTAATAATTGTAATAAAAATCTTGACTGACATTAACAAAGCCCGCCGAACACTCGTTGACTTCTATGTCGCCCGCAGAATAATGTTGATATCGACGAATCATTGAATTTTATACAAGTAATATACCTGGCCAGAAATAAAACATCTCCTTTCGGTTAATCGAAATTCGTCGCTATAAAGACATCAATTAGTTTTATATTTCAATAAAAAAAATATTTAGAACTTGATATAAGTAAGATCAATTATTCTAAGCATAAGTTGGTAAGAGCTCAGGGGGAAAACCACAGGCCACAGGATTCGTTTTAAAATAAAAAGTGTATTGTAATGAACTTCACTTGATGTGATTACTTATATCAAGTTTTTCATTAACAATAAGTAGTTTCACAGTCACACCAATTACGAAGCCTAAATTAAGCTATATTAAGACCTTGTGATATGGATAACAGATTAAAGTAGAGGTACATAATGAGTTAAATTATTAAATAATTTGGTACTTATTCAAACCATTTCCTAGCTGTTAATGCCCCCAGGGGATAATTTCTAATAATTTACTGTATAATTGATATAAACATTATTTTCAATAACTTACTGATAATGATTACAAGGAAGTTTTATATTGGCAACCTATGACAAAATTAATATCTTTACTTAGAAATTACCGTAAAGATTTAACTTTACAAATAAACATTCATTTTTTTAATTATTTCCACTTGATGTAAGTATTCGTATTCGTGCACATTCTAAAATTCGTTTTTGTACATTCAATGGATGCCCGGATCATATCAAGTCTGCAAAGGAAAAATCGGATATTTCCCTAGCTGGATGTTCATTACTATAGCCGACGAATTATATGAGGGTAACAAGATTTGCGAACGACGTGTCTCCTGAGGGCACCTAACGAGTTCTATGCAGGGCTGGCTAAGGGGCCCACAGGCTACGTTACTGCGTGCTACGAGATTACCTTGGTAAAAAATAAGTAAAAGAAACATAAAGAACACAAGAATATAAACGCATAACCGAAGCTTTACCATAAGGTGTTAAATCCATAGCACTTTAGAAAGTACGGTGGGTATAAAAGTGCTTTACGAGTCCTTTTTTAAAATACTTTTTTGCAACCTTACTGCGAATTGACTACAGGTCTGTCTGTGTGAGACCATTTACTTCTGATCTAGAGATCAGAGGCTTAAATCCCGTGGGTGCAGAATTTTTCTGCTCAGGTTAATTAGTGATAGGGCTTTTTCTAAGTCCACCTGGCTAGCTACCACCATCTAAATCTGCCGCCATAACAATAATGAATCATCATTTTTGTCTACCGGCAGTTGGAGGCTTGGAGTTAAGATAGCTAGCCAGCTCCCTGGGCTTGAGGAATCCGGGTGTAGCTCGCTTTCATCTTTGGTATTTTTATCTCTAACCATCAACTGAGATAAAAGCCATATTTTTTTTTTGCTACCCCGCTAAAAAAATAAAAAGGTCGATCGTCACTAGTGGAGGCTCACGGTGCAGGAAATTAGTCTGCTGTCACCACCATCATTTGGACAACTAAAGTAATAGGAACAGCAAAGCTACTCAACTACTACTAACACACTATACAAAATCTCTTGTGTCTGATTATGTAGGTACAACAGCATAAAAATTATTAAAAAACATTATGTTTCTCTTCTTATATCAACACGGTAGGGATCAAAATCGCTTGGATCGTACTTTACCATTGAGATAAATTGTATAGAGAAACTATGGCATACGAAACCATGCTCCATTTTGAAACATTAGGATGTAGAATTGTATTATCTAATCCGGAACAGGTGGATCTCTGAGCGAAACGTCCTTACAGGCATTTAGTTCTCAAATCATGATGTTCGCTAAACAAAAATGACCGCGCGGAAGTAAGACCAGGGAGCAAATTGTCCTTAAATAAAAATGCCCTTAAAGCAAGTCGTGCAACCAAAACATCCAACACGCAATATGTCTAACTGTATGTTGTTTATCATTAGTAAATAAATTACAGTAAAACCTTTTTGGAAGCTGTACTAGAATAAATAAAATAACGTATTTAAGTTATTTTTTATTAAATGCAGTATATGTACAATATCTGAAATAATCAGTAACTATATCCTGAATCCGGGAAAAATACTAATAAATTCGTTTTCATGTACTGTTCTTTGGTACAAAGTTTAATATCAATCGTCCATTTCACTATAAATAATAACTATTCAATATGGCGGGATACATAATAATGTAGATAGAAGTCAACTAAATGTCACCAAAAACTAGGCGCCATGATGAATATTTGGCTGTGTTGCAGATTTTTTTAGCCAATAAAAAGAAAATGGACTATTAAAAAACTGTTTATTTATTTATTTATTCAACATAGTTTCTACAGCATACAAATATTAACACAAAAGATTAAACAGTACATAAGCCAATTGGCTTACAGACAGAAATACAGAAATTCATTATGTTACTTGACATAATAATAACATTATCAAGTGGGAAGTTTCATGTATAGATTATTTACAATGGGAACAATTATTGTTATGCTTATATTGTTCCCTTTTTCTGTACCTGGCCGGGTCTCCAAACATTTTTGGGAGATCTCTTATGTATTTTCTCCGCCCATTTAGGTACGTTTAAATTCTATAAAGATTGCGGACGGTTAGCTCCCATGACTCCCATGAACAAATTATACAATCTGTGGTCGTTTTGTAAAAAGGTCATATTGCTTTTTTAATACAGTAGGTAAGCAACATGACCTTTTGAAATAAAAAAAAATGGAGGATGGTTTGCTCCTATGGCGTTTTACGCTGTGTCCATTTTTTTTAATGATGACATTTTGCTCTGAGGACTAACTGATCCGAATTGTTTTTTTCGCTACCAAAAAGTTCTAAACGCCTTGATTTTAATAGAAATAAATAAAGCTAAACATTTTCTCTTGCTATTCAGATCCTTTGCTTATTTATTGTTCCTGGAAATATCGCAAATATAGCAATATATTTGCGATATTTCCAGGAACAATAAATAAGCAATAAAAACAGTATACCTACTTA
This sequence comes from Nymphula nitidulata, assembly GCA_947347705.1. Classification (NCBI taxonomy): domain Eukaryota; kingdom Metazoa; phylum Arthropoda; class Insecta; order Lepidoptera; family Crambidae; genus Nymphula; species Nymphula nitidulata. The sequence goes on along the minus strand of OX374637.1, from coordinate 8,670,885 downwards.
CTACTCAAGTTTTCCGACACATTAAGGAGGAAATATAATAAAACTCCTCATGAATATACCGTCAGATAAGTCTAAGTTTATGATCAGGAATAAGCATGGTAACATTGTTATATTTTGCTGGCTATTTTCACTTAGGACTATGTTCACATTGGCTATAATACACTATATGATGGATGAAACTTTTTTAAGAATAAAGTTTTTCTATGCATTGACTTTTAAATTACTAGCGACCGGGCCAACGGCAACGGCGCAATGAAATGACACCAACGAGTTTTAGGGCCAACGTCATTAAGTTGTCAGTGGGAGTGCCTTTCCCTGTGGGGATAAACAGAACTACTACTACTGTCAGTGGGAGTCTGTAGTTGATAAACGTCTCGAACAGTCATCTTTGATTTGCCGATGATATAGTAGTCATGGCAGAATCCTTAGAGGACTTCAGCATAATGCTCGGCGACCTAGACAGAACTTCCCGACAGGTGGATCTTAAAATGAAGGTTGGGCAGCGTTCGGAAAATTGCGTAAGATATTCTCTTCCAAAATTCCTCAGTGGTTGAAGCCGAAAGTCTTTGACCAGTGTGTGTTGCCAGTGATGACATACGGCTGTGAAACGTGATCGCTCACTAAGGGCCTTAAGTGCAAGTTCGCAGTTACCTAAGGATCAATGGAACCTAATATAGCTCATATTAGGTGCTTCTCTGCGAGAATCAAAAATGAGGACATCCGTAAAAGGAGCAAAGTCACTGATGTAGCTCATAGGATTAGCAAGTTTAAGTGGCAGTGAGCAGAGCACATAGCAAGCAGAACAGACAGTCAGTGGAGCGTTAAAGTTCTAGAATGGCAACCACGTAACGGAAAGCTTAAAGTAGGACGGCCTACCAGACGGACAGACGACCTGGTCAGGGTTGTGGGGAACCGTTAGATGCAGGCGGGGAAGAACCGTTCCATTTGGAAATCGATGTATTTTTCAGCTGTGGACATCATAAGCTGATATGATGATGATGAATCGGAACCGAAGCGTTAAATTGACTACGTCAACGAGCTCCTTATTATGAGAGTATGTATATTTATTATAGTTTATCTCTGTACCAGCCCTACCTAGAACGAGGAAGACCCGCGATTCTCTGTCGACGCGTAATTACATAAAAATAATCTCATCAACACGTCACAACAACGACGCTCGTCATCTCATGTGATAAAACTCTTTTTCCTCGAGTTTCATCGTATTTTATGGCAGTGGATATTAAGTGGATTATATGGTATATCACTAAATATATTATTGGTATAAATTCCCTAGTGTCGGTACCTTTTGTTTACCATCAATAAAAGAACACCTGCTTTAAGAAAGTGTTTTCCTACATTATTTTTGACATAAGGTAGGTATAATATTAAATGTTATGTTTGTAAGATATTATGTAGAAAATTCTCTAGACTAATTTTATATATATACCTACAACAATCGTACAGAAAAATGACACTTTCAATTGAAATAAGTATCTCGGTAGTTGAAATAATGCACTACTTTACCGTATATAACTGGTGTTAAATTGAATATAAGACAACACTTTAGTTTTAGACTTTAATAAAAATTTTCTAACCTTTTTATAAAAATGTTATTTTTTATTTGTTTTTAAAAAAAGATATATTCCATAAGATGCCCATGGCGTCCTTCTATCATCAAACCGCTCTGGGACCGCCGGCAGGGAGTTCATCATCACACGTTGGAACCAACCAAAGTGGTCGCGTACTGTAGGTACCTACTTTACCTTCGGTTTCAGAGTATCTTTCTCGGAAAGATTGTGGTTGCGGAATAAGATCACCACAGAGGTTTTTTCGAACGAGAAAAGCACAGGTTGTTCAAAAAGAGCATGAAGAGGTTTTTACCGCGTTGGCAACCCGCAAGTGATACCCCTGGTGTTGCAAGGTACAGGCTACGGGGCCGTATGCTTGATGTCACCTTAGTAGGTAGTATAAAAAAAGTAAGAGATTACTTATCCAAAGAGATCAACAGGCTGACGGATAGATAGACTGACATTATAACATTGTTAGCTTACGTAGACCCAGACAAGACAGTGAGACCAATATTATGACATTGTTAGTTAATATTATTTCATGTGATAGACATAAGGGTTTTTTGACGATTCGAAAGCGCTTCTTGGGGGGCCTAATTGAATAATGATATTTTCATTTCATTTCAAACGAAATGTTCTGAATATAGATATCCATATTTAATAAGTATTTTCTACTTGCAAATGTTTTGTTGTGAGCATACAACATTATGAGAATAGAATACTGTACTTCATTATAAATATGTTTATCAACCATGCATTTAATTAATATGCATTTCGCAAACTCTGCTAGAGCTAGATAATTGTTGTGGGTGGAAATAAGAAGAATTTCTACAAGCGCTTCCCAAACAAACATAGTTCTCAAGTTTCACTGCAGAATGCTTAGTAAGTGCGTCGTAACATGCAAACAACAAGCAAAGTGAAGGACGCATTACACTCGAGCGGTATAAAACGAACGATATCTCCTGCAACTCTAACCAAAAATATTCAACTTGTCATACATTGCTGCTTACAAATTTTACTGCAAAACAGGAGATCTGCAACGGAATATTCATTTACACAATATTTTATAATTTTATTTTAAGGCTTTGATATTTTTTAAAATACCTTAAGAAACAAATCCAGAATAGAAAAAAAATATGTCCTGGGCGGGAAAGGAGCCCGTGACCTTCTACAGTCCGGGTATGTCAAACGCGTAAAAATATTTAAAAAAAGAAATTATAAAAAGAAATCGTTTGTATTTGTAAAAATACTCCTTCGAATGTTGAAATACAAAAAAATATTTATTTATTTAATCTTTTTAGCACAGTAAAAAAAATACAATTGGCGGACTAAAGCGAATTTTGTGTACGGAATAAAGAGTACACAAAATTCGGATATATCCGCGCTCACGAATAGGTACCCATTTCAGTTAGGAACGAAATGATGACATAATAATATTGTCGTATTTTAAATCTAATCCCTACAGTTATTGAGAAGCCAATCCAATTTACAATTTAATTTAATTTCGACATTATAACAAATACTTCTCAGTATGATGAGATGTTGACTTAAAAATTGCTTAAATTTGCATGCTGTAGTATATGGCTAAATAGGTTAAGCTACTCACAGAACTTATAAACAACATTGTAATAACCCTATTTAATCAAATAAACTTGATTTGATTTGATTTACCCAAATGCTTTCTAATTTTCAAATCAAACACAGCGTGTATATATTAATTCTTACCACCGCACCGCCTCCGCTTCTGTGTAGTACGTCCTTAGTCCTTACCCATGTGATTTCCTCAGAAAGGCCCGACTTTAAGATAAGGAGGCAATAAGGAGTAGCAAATAGGTACATACTTCTGGACTGTTTGGGAAAATCCATTCAGAGCCGCGGAATTTTTATTGAAGGTCAATCTGAGAATCCGGGTGATATCAAGGTTTTTCACTCTAAACAACCTAATTTTTCAATGAATTTGTCATTTATGAGTAAGAATTTTTTTTTAAAATATTGGCGGAATAGCAATGAAATAATAAAATGGAATCTACACAAAAAGAAATATCAAGTACAAAACAAGAACACAAAATCAAATAGAAAACGAAAATAAACTCCGTTAAAATTGAATAGTCAAATTTTGTTATGTTGATTCACTGGAGTTTTCAACCGATTGGCGCCAAAGCAGATTACCTACATAAAAGAAATAGGGAAGTTTACAAATTGTGGGAACGTGTTTTATATCATGTATAAGTAAGTACTTTATAATTGTATCCCCAAATATTTGACACTATTCATTGAATAGGACTGATTCTTTAAAAATTACGTATTTTAAATTTTATTGTGTTTCAATTTTAGCTCCAAAAAGCCGATACCTGCCACGTGAATCCTTTGACATCACCTATTCTCAAATACTGGTAAACTGATAGGGTAATTTAATAGGTATTTCGTTATTGTTAAATAATTAGTTCTAAGTTTTAGTGCTGGGCGGTCCCTCAGATCACTACAAACATGTCAGCGGACTAAAGAAAGACAGTGACAGCATCAGTTTTAGACCCCTACTAACTTTAGTCCGCGTTTTAAAATAAGTGGGAAAATAAGTTGAAGTTGAAGTTGTTTATTAAATATAATTTAATTTTAAAAAAGTAATAAAAACATAAAATACAAAATACAGTAAAAACTACAGTAAGTATTGTATGTATTGCGTTCGTTAGGATATCTAACATAAAAACTACCACTACGCAAAATAATATTTTAATTTTAATACAGACACCATCCAAAAATAAAAATGAAATCATTTTCTAATGAAAATGAATCACGGTGATGTTTTAATTGAGAGGACATATTTTACCCACTTTGATAACTCGAGCCAATCAACGAAATGACCACCACGAACCATGTAATTGTAACAAATGTGGAGGTTAACCCTGATCACTCGAGGATGAAGCTAAAACTCCATAACAAATGTGCCCAATAAAGGAACCTAAAGCGGGCTTTCCTCTGAAAGCGGAGCAGAATCGGTAAGAAATTGAATTACATTTGAGCGATGATTTTCGGAGAATTACTTTTCATCATCATTTCAGCCGAGAGACACCCACTGCTGGGCATAGGCCAAGGATCTTCGGGCCGATCGATCCTGCGCTGCCCGCATCCTTTTGAAAATGCTTTTACTTTTACCATATGTATGCATGCATAACGAAAAATGGGGAAAAATTATATCGTGTAACGTGTAATGCTTTACGACATTCTTTATTTTCTGTTGAATTAAATTATCTAATTCATTATATTGCACACTGTCTTTACAGTTAAGTTTGAACGGATAGTCCTGTATTAATATATTAGTATACCATATTTATATGCAATAACAGATCGCGCGATCTCGACTGCGTTAATATACTCTCTTCACAATTGAGTTCAACATTCTGTGATCAGCGCACATTCTAATAGAACTTATCGATGTACGCCGTTGCGAAAGTTATAATAGTAAAAAAAAATATTAGGTTAGGTTAGAACGAAAAGTGCCATGATAAAATTCGGTGTTCAAAATAGCGATACCTAACCAATTTTTATGGTATTTATACAGGGTGGCACCACCCTGTATAAGAAATGCATATTAACACAGTGTTTCATCGGTATTTGCTCACATTGTAAGTAAAAACTCGCCCAATGCTCTGCGCCAGCAGTTGCATTATTTATTCTATTCCCTTGGAAAGATTCGAGGCTTTTTTAATCTCGCTATGTTATGCCTTTCAGGCCTCGTCCTAATACAACACGATCACTCAATCATCTCGCGAAGTAGCGATAAAAAAAATCGCGTGTTCGCGCGATGTTCAAATTGCGATCGCGCGATCACGAATCACGATGCTCTATTTGAATTCCATCTTTGTTAAACATGGGCCTCAAAGACGAGCATGTTTGCTTATTTGGAAATATTTTCCTTACCTGTTCAATGTATTCAGGAAGCAATGAAGAAAAATGACGCGGAATGCAAAATGCTGTAATTGAATTGAGACAAATATCTACGTGGTAAATTTCACAATTTGATGATGATTTTTATGACTGCTTTTTATGATATGATAACATGTCTAATAAGTAGGATAAGTATGTTACAAGTAATATTCAATTAAATTATTAAATGTTTCTTGTAAATTTAGTTACATGAAAATTGGTGGTGACGATTAGGCAAATATAAATTTTGTAAATAAAGCGAAAGAAAAATTCCGGGGAATTTCAGTAACTGAAATTTTTGGAAGCGATCCCTAATGATGACTGTATAATGGCGCAATATGTAACCTCTTTCCTTCCCCCTTTACCGTATTCATTTATAAATATTTGCAAAATAATCCACGTTCGCGCGAACTCGCGAACACGCGTCTAGCATGTGACGTCACGCGAACGTCAATAAGCGCAAATAAAAATTTGCGCAAACCGAGAGATTGCGTTCTATTAGGATTTAGGAATGACGCCTCAGCCTTGTGTTGCAGCTAGGTTTATGAAATCATGACTACACAACTAATCTAATCGCTAATCGCTGTTCGCCGTAAATCGAGCCAGTGCCTAAAGGAGTCGTGCATCGCTCTACAAATTAGATCATTCCTTTATAAGCTCATAAGAATGAACGAGTTCATTTCATTCGATCCCAAATCGACGAGCGTCATTTTGTCTTTGACGTTTTATCTTCTTTGAGGTTCTCATCATTTCGTAATAGATTTCATCGGCGGCGGTTGATTTTTGTTTGGACAAGGATAGAGCATGCTTTTATATCTTTAATGCGGTCTAATCTCGCCATTTTTTTTACTTTAGTGAATAATAGATTTTAAAAACATTTTTAGAAATATGATATTTTAATTTTAACTATGCCAATTGATATGTAAAGACCTACATATTATTTAGATATTAACATATTAATTATAATAATAATAAACTTTATTTGCTTCAAATGTGGTCAAAAAACTATTTACAGAATAGAAGGCTTTTTCCGGAGCCATTTCGTTAAATTTCTCTTAAATAATTCGTTTGGCAGTAGTTTGAATTTTTTTTTTACAACTAGATGACAAACAAGCTGACGGCCCACCTGATGGTAAGCGGTTACCGGCTCCTATAGACACCTGCAATAACAAGGAAAAATCACTAGTAATTGCAGGTGCGTTGTCATCCTGAAGCCTAAGAGAGTTGTAGATTTTCACGCACATGTCGTCACACTGTCGAATATAATAGCTTAAATGTGGATAATTATTATAATCTCATTAATTGGGATAACGAGTACTTCTACAGCTAACGCTATTTATTGGTTTAAAAAGATAAATAATAGCTTGGGGAAAAAGTTTCTGCGCATTTTTTAAGAAAATTCAAAACATTTTTTAATATAGTTAATTTACATTTAACTAAAGTATGTAGGTACCATTTTGTTCGATAACTTTTTGCCATCTTGTAGGTAGGGACATGATCCCATTGCTATAGAAATTTTGGGGCTTCTGATCAAAATACCGCGACAAGTGGTTTTGGCAGTCCTCTCGTGATGTTAACATGACACTGCCTAGAGAATTCTGAAGAGAGCGAAACAGGTGGAAATCTGAAGGTGCAAGGTCAGGACTAAACGGCGGATGCATGAACCAGCCAAACTCTCTTAATTTTTGCTGAGTGGCTAAAGATGTGTGAGGTCTAGCGTTATCATGATGAAAAACCACACCATTTTTAAAATGCGCCAAAACTGTTTTGTGGTCAATTCCCAGTTCTTCAGCCACGTCGTAACTACTGATATGCCGATCGTGCTCCAGTTTTTCAAAAATGGCATCAATTTTATCCGTAATAGGGTGCCCAGAGCGACGTGCATCTTTGACATCAAAATTTCCTGATTAAAAACGCTTAAACCAAATTTGTGCTACTCTCACAGACACTGCACTAGGTCCATAAACATCTCAAATTTTTTTCGCGGCTTGCGTTGCATTTTTACCTTTTTTGTAATAAAATTTTAAAATGTATCGAATTTCTTCATTAGATTCACTCATCGTGACAGTACGAAAAACAAATGAAAAACACACATTTTCCTAATTTGAATTTGGAATTATCTTTTTTAAAATCTAAACTTTTAATGATACCAAAACCAGCCAGATACAAATAGTACAACCAAAGAGATTTTATTACAAGTTCATACATACTATAATGCGAAAAGACTTTTTCCCCAACCTAATATTTACAAAATTGGTATCTTCAAAACTCTACATACAAGGAAGGGTTAAAATGCCCAATGATTTAAATAAAGGTTTACAAGAATCACGAGGTGAGCTGCCAAACATAGCTCGAACACATTTTTTCTGTACAATAAATAATTTATTAGTCTACAGAATTTCCCCAAAAAGACGAAACATATCCGTGATATGCTGTAAGGGTGCTGGACATTGCTGAAATGTGACGCAACCTGTTGTTTAGTTTTGTGCGTTTATAACGCCTACTTTATTGTAAAAATTACAAATAAAGAAAGAAAACTATAAAAAAATAATATGCTCTAGGCGGGAATCGAACCCGCGTGTCCTGGGGTCCGGTCAGACGCGATTATCCCACCGGAGCACTAGGTGTCACCTACCAATATCTTCACCGCATTCTACCCTCGATTCCCACCTGGAGCACATAATTTTTTTTGATCGTTTTTCTTCTTTATTTGTAATTGTTATTATCATATTATTAGATGAAACAGGTTTTGTATAAGTAGGTATGTGAGTCCACCGGAGTGCTAGTAAGGGTCAAACGGTAATTGATTTTGTTGTAGCTCCACTATGTCCCAACATATAATATGATCGATTAAAACAGACACACACATCGAAAGCTTTACGTTCCAACATCATTTACTTATAGGTGCCTCTGCGCATACACTTTATGTTCTATTACTTATAATATTTTTTTACAAGTTTATAACTGACGGGAAATTTAAAAACTACGTTCGTCATCTTCAGCTTCATCACCATCTAAGTCTAGGTCTATACGTCTCACTTCTGGGCACAAGCTCGGAAGAAGCACATGAGGATTTTGGGCCATAGCACCAGCATGCTCTGGCCTAATGCGGGATGTTGAGTTAAAGCGGTAGCAGTAACAACCGGACCAACTTCTGAACGTGCCTTTCGAAACACGGAGGAGCTCAAGATAACCATGGCGAAAGTTGCTTTGTGTATTGAATCCAAAGCGCCCAAACCACTGTTGTAGCGAGCTCTTCTCGTTCGAGCGAAAAATGATAGCAAATTTTAAAATAGGAAGCAACAAAAATTAAAGTCGGTCTCATAATAATCATATTAATTCATTGAACATATTGACACTTGTATTGTCAGCTGGAAAATGCTAAAACGAAACAATAATCCAATCTTCAACCTCCTGGACGCTCATCCGTAATGTTTGACGCATTTATTTTTCATTTAGGGGATTTCCCTACAATACCGGGCAGGGAAATCACAACATGATTGTTCATTTCGCTTTGCATATTATTTAAATCTGGAAACCCTTCGCGAGATGTATTAATTAATCGGCGAGTTTAGCATATTTTGAAAGCGGCTGTAACGTTATTGAGGCGACTTCATTGTTCTGTTATATTTTTAATCACACATTTAGTTAAAATTTGAAGTAAATAAATGCACTAGGGGTGTATCATGAATTCCTATGTACAGTCAGTTAAAAACCTGCTTATCATTTTGATACAGCTTAAACTTTATGATCCTGCTAAGAAAGTTTACTATATATAGGTATTATCAAAATTAGAAGTAGAAGAAACTAAAAGTATCTAATACATTCCCCCTGTTGTCATTTCTGAATGGACATTAACCTGTCAATCCACATTTCATCTTTCTAAATTTTATTAGCCTTAGAGCTGATTCTATTCTAGCGTTTTATTCAAAGCTTTTTTAGACAACTTACTTAACAATTAAAATATAATAAAATATAATAAAACTAGAAAACATTAACAAACTATTTCGACATTGTAGGGTGGACGTTAGCTCATAAACGCAAATACAGATAGACTAGAAGAATTTCACAGGGATATCCCAAGTCCTGGGTGGCTCAGTGGTCAGAGCAGTCGCCCGGATTGCGAAAGGTCGCGGTTTCGATTCCTGCCTCAGGACGTGAAATTTTTCTAGTTTTATTTTATTTTAATTACTAAGTAATTTTTCAAACATTTATAATAATCTTAAAATCAAAAAATTAAAACCGACTTCAAAAAACTGAAAAGGATAAAATAATTAAATTTAAGTAGGTATTCATCCCCTAGAAACATATTTTTGGAGTCGGTGCTTTACTTTCTATTGTTTTTGGAAACCACTTAGCACCAACTCCAAAAATATGTTTCTAGGGGATGAATACCTACTTAAATTTAATTATTTCATCCTTTTCAGTTTTTTGAAGTCGGTTTTAATTTTTGTTTAAAATTTTTTTTCCAAATTTTTTAGTAATAACTTTTTACGGTCGAAGCTAGATGGGTGACCGTCAACTTATATTGTTTCCTACTATCGTATTGTTTCACTAAAAAGTCATTGGAAAAGCAAAAATTCGCAATTTCGCTTATGTAGACGATTTCATAATTTCAGTTTTTTTAAATTTAAAACCAAAGTACCCAACTGTTTTTGAAAAAAATTTTATGGGACCAAATGGCAGCTATTCCGCACCGAACAAAAAAAGAATCACGTAAATCGGATCAGTAATCTCGGCGTAATCGGTGTACATACATAGAAAAAAAAAAAACATACCGGCCGAATTGAGAACCTCCTCGTTTTTGAAGTCGGTTAAAAATTAAGAACTTACTTAACGTAGAATCTCAAAGCCGCAATTCTGCGTAAATATTGTATTGTTTAAAAGCATAATTACGTTTCACACTATCACTTATACTCTGCCGTCCTGCAAAATCGGCAGTTGACTAATCATTTTCAATAGACATTGTGATATTTGTGATATTAAATAAGATAGCTGTTTGATGTTAAATTACCCACTCAAATAGCATTTTTAATACCGCTTCTGTTATAGCTCTTGCAGAAAACCAATCCAAAATTAGCATCGTAACAGTACCGCAATAGGCATCATCTCCGCCCCCGATATACAAAGGTATGTCAACTTGATATGATATGTAGCCAATAGAGTAGGGATTCTGTTCATTCCAGCGACCGACATTGTCAATTAACTGTCAAATTTAATCTCGCTTATTTAACGAGAATGCTACGTTCCCTGTGATGAGCTTTAGTAATTAAACTATAAGGGATCCGCTTTCGGCGATTTAGAAAGGTAATCAAGCCAAACATAGGATTAAGTTCGTGAGATCTGTGGAACAAACATGTCGGGAAAGAATAATATCAAACTTCTTTCGTGACTAAACTTCTTCTTTTTATTACATAACTTTTAATTTTTAGCGTCATTTCGCAATTGCAAGAAAATGGATAACTGAAGTCGTAAAATTTCAGATTACCACCATCATCATTTTCTCATACATTTCATTTCTCACAAATATCGTACTTTTTCATCATTATCATTTTGTCATACATCATTATTATTATCTCATAATTTTTTTAGAGAACGGCTGTTTTGATGATTAGAGTAGGTACAGATTGACCAATTTCGAAGATTTTCATTTGTTTGTTTCAGTTTCAAAAATTTTTTTGGCGGTTAAATAAGTCAGAATATCACAAAAAAAAACGAATCCAAAAATCTGCTTGTATGCTATATCCGGTTTCGATGCTCGAATACATCACTACTTATCAGCATTTTTTCGAGTATTCACCAATTTTCATTCAGCTGTAAACGTTTATAATAAAGGCTTTATTCCATATTGATTCGATATCATTAACCCATCAAAGCCCGACAAACCAGACACAATTAAATTTTTATTGTTATGGTTAACTTAAGTTGCCGTCTGGGCATTGAAGGATTTCTCAACAACATTTTTTTTTTTAATCAATCAGTTAAATGTGGTTTCTAAGTGGTAATTTCGGTTTGATGAAGTGCTCATTGTAAAAGGTTATGTGGTTTTAATCGTCTTTCAATCCTATTGCTAGTTTTGGACTGTGTGTTTGATTTTCTATGCAGATGTGCACGACACGTTAAAAAAGGCAAAATTTATAATGGAAATGATGGCTTGTTTTTTCGATGCGATGCTATGCTTATTCTATCTATTCTAGATGCCGAACGGCTCATTCAGTATTGAAATTGCCATTAGTTGTCTCTCTATCAAAACCAGGTTATTAACAGGCTTACGCAAAATACCATCTTTGGCTGCTAAGTCTACCATCAGGACCCGGCCACGTTCAAGTATAACACCAACCACTTTACCTCTAAACCACACATTGTTAGGACAAGTCCAGTCTATGGTAAGAATCAAGCTTCCAACTTTGACAGGATCTCCTGCGTCTGACGTCCCTGGGCTATAGATACTCACGAACCCAGCAAGACCAAAAGTCCAAAAGACAGTTATCGGCTAGATTCTCCGAATAAAAAATGTTACGGAGTAATTGTTCTTCGCTAATATCCAACGACATGTGTGTATTCTGGCACCCATTCTGTTGTTCTTTCACTTATCACTTATTAGTCTGGAAGAGATTGCTTTTTAACAATAACCTTAGGCGCTGTCTTATGTTTTTACTTCTTTGCATTAAAGTATTCGTAATGTAGGTATTGTATTGTTTAACTATAAATTGCATAGCAAGTTTGCCACATTCTGTAATTGGTAAAATCCCTTATGGTAGAAATATAGTCCAAGCTAAAAATGCTTCTGAAAACAGTTTTAAAGCGTTGGTTAAAGCGGAGATACTTTTCCCGAGGGATTATCTGGATTTGTCTCTGAACAAATACCTGCATTATTTATATACGTATCTAGTTTCCGAGCCTCTGCGCTCCATAGCAATGAAAAAAAGAATTAATCTTGATACTTTCACCCATTTAATTTATTTAATAATTTATTAGTTCTATCTGTTATTTCAAATTTGAAGAAATCATCTAGTGCATCTACCTAATATTTAAACTCAAACATGAAAATTGGTTTATCACTCTACTGATTTTATGTTTCAGGAGGTATATTTTGGAGCCCATTAAAGTGGGCTCCAAAATATAGCAAAACTTGGAAAAAAATAGTTCATTTCATGTATATTTTTTCAGCTACGACGCCAAGTGACGTTGGCATGGCAAAAATATTGGCTTTTTGTTACAAACATGATGCAGCTGCAGTTTTAAAACCGATCTAACCTCAGGGCATGTTTTGTAAAACACCCAGTGGATCCCGAATTCGTTAAAACACGCACAAAGTTCTCTCTGTTACTATATAAACGGTCTCGTCTGGTTTGTTTGTTTATTTATTTTCAGTTACATTGTGAATGTGAAACCGCAATCAGATTCCTTCTCAATTAAGAGATATTCACAGCATTATCGCAGTACTTTAAATGTTTAGTCTGTTTTATTTTCGAGACTAGTAATCGGAAAATATGCAATTATTTTAGTGGGCATGCTGGCTGCATCCTTATTTCTCATGCTCATACTCAATACTTTATGCACGCCATAAGTAGATAAAAGCTGTTTGTAATAATGATCATTACAGACGCGGTCGGGGAGAGTATAACTCCTCTACTATAGAGAATAACTAATTGACCTAATTAACTTTCTCAAACGCTTTTTAAATTTAAGGGCCTTTTTAACCCCCGACGCTAATAGAAAGTTTAAAGTTTATCGAGTCTGTCTGTGGAATCTTAGCTCCTAAACTAGGTGGTACACCCGTATGTAGAGTCGTCTGGGTAGGTACCACTGCCTTTCTTATTTCTGCCGTGAAACAGTTCACTGTGTTTCGGATTGAAGAGAAAGGTAGCCAGTATAATTATTGGGCATGGACGGCATTTCATCTTATTATAGGCCTCAGGATGACAACGCACCTGTAATATTAGGTGATTTATACACGTGTCTATAGGCGGCGGTAACCGCTTATCATTCTTATCTATAATTTATAAAAATCTGGTCAAGCTGTTCACTTCACTTGTTTAGGCAGAAGATCGCCAGCTCATTTACTTCTTGATAAAATGATTTTACTGACAAATAAAAAAACAAACAAAACAAAATATTTATTTCGGTAACTCAGTCTTATACAATAACAAGTATTTGGAGCTGCCTTTCAATCAAAATTTTACTTGTGTTAGGCACCCCCACTCTTCCATTGTGGTCACAATAGACTGATCGAGGCCACCTAATTAGTCGCTAAACCTATTAGGTAAAAAATATATATAAAACTTATATTATGAAATCAAAACTAATAAACAATGAAGCGTAAAAATAAAAAAAAATATTTTAGGATCTTGTGTTTGTGCGTGTGTGTGTGTGTCTCTGGTATGTTTAATTGCCCTATGACATCTCTTTACTAACTTTCGCAGATCCGATTGATTTCAAAGCTGTAAGAAATGCTAACCTTTAGCTGATGCTATACCTGTCACAAATGGGGTCTCTAGAAACTCTAGAGAATTGCCGGGTACTTAATCTGCTTCGCATTTATAAATTTCTCGAATCAAACACTATCGTAGATACATATATCATTAATCTGTGCAAACACTTACCTAGTTGAAAATAATCTTACTATTGAATCTGAGTAGGTACGACAATTTACATTCGTATTACCCAATTCACCATACATTTTACTCTTTTGTTCATATTACCATCTCTCTAAGCGATGATAATTATGGTGGGACCATACAGTTCCTAAATGGCCGCAAACCACCCCTACAGCCATTCCCTGTCCACCGGTTACAGTCAATAATTATCTCTTGACCAAATCATGAAAGGATTCACCAAATCTTTTATGCTAGCCTCCGTGTTATCAAGAATTATTAATCAACTCACAATTTTGGCGCGCACGGGGCGCACTACCTTTTATGACATCACCAATACCTAATACCAACCTCTTACTTTTTTACCTACTGCCAACACAATGGCAATGACTATACGTCATTTCAAGTCGCTCCGAATCGCGTTCGCGACAATACCATCAAGAAACTTGCAGCAGATATAACGTGTTTGAGCTCAAAAATAGTCTAAATGAGAAAGTGCTAGTTAGATAGATTGAGGCCGGGGGTAACTTGAAATTTTAATTTTATAAGTTTTAAGTATTTTCAAACTCATTATTTAGATTAGGCACCCTTTTTAAAAATGCAATGCGCGTTTTAAAATTTATGTGACGGTTGAGTATTGAAGAGACGTTAAGTCTTTTATGAATTCTATTGTAATAAATTTAGGAAAGATAGATATCTATTATTATGGAGTGAACTACTAAAACACACACGGATTGGAAATAGATTTTGTTTTGCTTTTAACTATTTAGGGTAAAAATAATGAATTTTTCATTCTTAAAATTATTATTGCCTTTCTATTTTAAAATATGTAGTATCTTTAATAGTGGCTTTTATTCTTCATGCAAAGTATGAGTACTTGCATATTTTGTTTTTATATAAAATATTTTTTTAAATTAAGTAGGTAGTCATTTTTACAAATAATATTATTTAGTTTTCATGTATGCAGTGCAATGATTTTCCCTGTCTATTTATCTTCTGCAATTTTACCAAATACGTGCATTGTGGTTTAACATCACATTGCGGTCATCATAAAATAAAATTACCGTAATTGAACATAAATTTTACCAACGAAGCAATGAAGCAACGAATTTGTATGGAATAGTGTAACGTTGGCAGCATTATTTCATACAAATGTCATGAAATTATCAAATGAATACGATATTTTTGAAAGTGGCAATCCATTTCTATGGACTAATATAGCCCATGTTTAAATTTATTGTCGCATTGACGGCACCACCCTGTATATAGGTAGCTACTTAAAAAAATGAAATAGAATATATTTTGACATTGTGAGGGTATACGTGAGCTTAAAACGCAAATACATAAGCCTTAGCAGCTCAGTTAGTCTCCGGATTGTGAAAACTCTTTATTATATTTCTTATATTTTTCTAAGTATATCATTTATATTTAATTATACTTAAGATTGAGATAAGGAGCTCTGTGGCGTATTGGTTTGAGCGCTCTGGTTTCGATACGAAAAACAAAGCAACTTTCGGAACCAGCAATATTTTGGTGTATGAGAAAAAAGTCTGAGAACCTCTGGAAGGAACTTTCTACTTATCTCCCGAGTGTAGTGAGACGTTCCAATTTACCCATGTTCTTCCTCAATAAATCATTAAAATTTTTAAATCCCTAAAATTAAAAATTACAGGGGATTTATGGGATGTATCTGTGAAAATAGTTAAGAATATCATTGATATTATTGCCCCTTATCTCGCGCAAATTTTTAATAACTGTATAGATGAAAGTATTTTTCCTAATTTAATGAAATACAGTAAGATTATTCCGCTATTTAAATCAGGTGATAGAGAGGATCCTAGTAATTTTCGTCCAATTTCTATTTTACCAGCACTTAGAAAATATTTGAAAAAATTATTTTGGAACAATTGATTGAGCATTTTAATTTAAATAATCTTTTCCGTAGTGCGCAATATGGATTCACAAAGGGTCGTTCTACTACTGATGCTGGTGTAGCTCTGTTAAGGCACATATTTGATGCATGGGAGAATTCACAAAATGCTATTGGTATATTCTGTGACTTATCAAAGGCATTTGACTGCGTTGACCATCAGACGCTAATTTTAAAATTCCAACACTATGGGGTTACAAATTCAGCTCTGAAGTTAATCACATCTTACTTAAGTTCTAGAACTCAAATAGTTGACATCAATGGAACAAAATCTTCAGGGTCTTATGTCAAAATGGGAGTTCCACAGGGTTCAATTCTAGGGCCTTTTTTATTTTTAATATACGTAAACGACTTGCCTTTCTTTGCCAAGGAATTTTGTGAGATTGTGTTGTTTGCAGATGATACTTCTTTAATTTTAAAATGTGATAGAAATAAAGTTAACTTTGACGACGTAAACAATGGTAGCGCATTGTTTAAATCAATCAAGTAATAAATTGGTTTACTGTGAACAATTTACAACTGAATGCAAAGAAAACTAAATGTATTAAATTTATTTTACCTAATGTTAGGGAAGTGGATACAAACATTAAATTAAACAATCAGTCCACCATTTTAATTCAATCCACCACGTTTTTAGGCATTACAATCAATGCGAAACTCCAGTGGAACCCTCACATCACAACACTTTGTAGTAGACTTAGCTCCGCGGCTTATGCTATTAGAAAAATAAGGCAATATACTGATATTGCCACTGCGCGCTTGGTTTACTTTAGTTACTTCCATAGTATTATGTCGTATGGTATTCTTCTGTGGGGTAAAGCAGCAGATATTGAAACAGTATTTATCTTGCAAAAACGTGCAATCTACTGCCTTGCTGCTCGAACATCTCTTAGAGACTTATTTAAAGAAACAGATATACTAACAGTGGCTTCTCAATATATATTTATGATTGCATAATTTTTGTACGTCAAAATTTAAATTCCTACTTAAGACACAGCGATGTACATGCATTAAATACAAGAAATAAAAATAAGTTGATCTTACCGTCTCTAACACTGCACAAAGTTTTTAATACTTTTATGGGTCAAAGCATACTTTACTATAACAAGATTCCTAATAACGTACTAGACTTGCCATTTGACAAATTTAAAATTCACATTAAGAAAATTCTAATGTCCAAAGGTTACTATACTATTAACGATTATATAAATAACAAAAATGCTTGGTTGTAACTTATAATGTCAAATAGTTATTTCCACCAATAGCATTGCATTGATTTTGTGGTTGCTGGAAGATGTCATGCTCTCTATAAGTTTCTGCGGTGGTGGCGTCGTGTGCCGGGTCGCTCCGTTCCCTATAATATGGTTTAGCGGAGCGATGGCTGGCACATGCGTCATACTTGTGAACAGGTGCCACTAGTGGAAATGGTCATCTCTAAGCTTCCTTGATTTTGTAATAATTTACCTACCTACATATTCATCAATAGTATCATTTTTGAGGGATTTTTGAGGTATATGGCATTATAGGATATTATATATAAAACAATACAATTATTATTGTAATGACGTGGTCAGACAAGTGTTTCAAATTAATGAAAGATGTTTAGCTTTATTAGGTCTTTATATATTAATTGTTGACCTTTGTGTATTGTAATACCTATATTGTGATGGTGCATTGTCGGACAGCCTTTAAATACAGTAAATATTCTTATCATTAGGTACTTATTGGTACGTTAATATACCTTTTTTATACTCTGTGCGACACTGCGCTGCTAAATACTATTACTGTGTAATTAAACATTGTAACTTAATGATTAAAAAGAGTGACTACACGAGTTTGTTGCCGGAATCTTCTCGGTAGTTCAACTTTTGGAACACCGGTTCCAAAAGTTGAACTACCGAGAAGATTCCGGCAACAGACAGACTGACAGACAGACAGACTGACTGACGGACAGACAGACAGACTGACTGACGGACAGACGGACCGACAGACAGACCGATAGACAGACTGACATAACATTCTTAGCTTACATAGATCCAGATAAGACAGAGAGACAAACATTATGAAATTGTTAGTTAGTTAATATTATTTTTATGTGATAGACATAAGGGTTTTTTTGTTGACGATTCAAAAGTGCTTCTTGGAGGCCTAATTGAATAAAGATATTTTCATTTTCATTTTTCATTTTCTTAGACCTACTTGTGTAAAACGAAAACTAGGGAGTAAGCAAGTAGGTGGCAAAGTAATTTTACTACGAAAATTAGAAACTTTTGAATAAATAAGAAACAAGTATGAGTGTGTTTCATAAGCAGATATTTGTGTAAAGGAGTGAATAGGTTTTCAGTAAAAAAATTGATATAATTTCGATAGAAATTCAGTTTGTTCTCAAAATTCATTTGAGAATCTTGCTTATTTGTGTCGATAAATTAATATTGAACAGCTCTTTATATGTCAATTTAAAATAAATCACCATCATCATCATCACCAGCCTATATACCTACGTCCCACTGCTGGGGACAGGCCTTTCTACATGGGAAAACACATGAGGGCCATAACACCACTACGCTGGTACAGTGCGGATTGGTGGGTTAAAGTGGGTGCAGTAACAACCGGAACCAACGGTTTTACGTGCCTTCCGAAGCACGGAGGAGCTTTAGAGAGAGACTGCTAATTTTTTTTTACTCATCCCAACTTCTTTGTATACACCTACCTTAAAAAATCTTCAATCAGGCCGATAGGCAATTTTTCATAATGAAATAACGCGATGATAAATCATACGCGGTGGTAGCAATATAATAAGACCACCCATTTTTGATAAGACAAGATAAGATTATATTTATTTGCAACAATACGGTATATGATGTTACAAATAAAAATAACTCACACATACTCCACTTAATCAATGCAAATATAATTCCTAAGTAACAATGTCAAATTAATTAATTTCTCATCTGTGGACAAGATTTTCGTTCTCAGGCGAGACCGAGAATAAAGTTAAATCTCGGCCGAGACCAAGTACCGAGACCGAGAATAAATACCTAAATTGTAAAAAAAAAATATTTTTTGCATAATATTGATTCACAATTGAGTCACAATTAACAGCTAACTTCCGCACTGACACCCAGCGACTAGCGTGAATCCAATTCCGTACAAATTTCTCGGTTTTGGCCGAGAATTTCGGTCATTTTTAGCCGAGAACCGCCGTTTATTTCAACCGTGAAACAGTTCGCTGTTTTTCGGATTAAAGGGAAAGGTAGCCAGTGTAATTACTGGGCATGGACGGCATTTCATCTTAGGCCCCAGGATGGCAACGCACCTGCAATATCAAGTGATTTTACCTTGTTATTGCAGGTGTCTATAGGCGGCGGTAACTGCTTACCATCAGGTGGGCCGTCAGCTTGTTTGTTGTCTAGTTGTATAAAAAAAACCGATACCGACTTCTCGGTCGAGCGTTAATTGGTTTCCTTCAATGTAAGCAAAGTCCTTTAAAAAATGATTCAATATCATCCTATTTCATTAAAATTAAAAGAAAGCTTAATAACTGATAGGTAAATAAACACGTTTACATGACCACATAAAGTGACATAAACAAATCATAAGCTATATTTACTTAAATTATGTATCAAATAGTCCTTACCCTTATTAGGCCATGGACGAACTTGGTGTGGCGAAGCCTTTTCCGCATTTGAACGTGATATCAAAAGGAATATAATAAACTGAGCAGCTAAAAATACTAAGTTAGCGACTAAAAATCGGTTTTGGTCGACTATTCAACGATATGTCGCCAAAATCAGATTTTTTAAGTAGCTCAGTTAGTATTTTCGTTGGTTAGGTTAGGTTAGTATGATGCTTAGTTAAATACAAGTCATATCAAAATCGCATGTTCACGATTCTATCGATGCCGATATTGTTGTATCAAATAGTCCTTACCTTTCATGAACATGACCCAGATAGATATAGTAACTGTACGTAGGTAATACTAATAAATGTACATAGGTACTGATTTATTTGGTTCGAATCACGATTTGGCCAGAATTAATCTCATTGTGTAATTACCCTAAGCCCCAATATGTTATTAAGACCCCTCGAACCCACAGTACGTCCTTCCCCGAAGAACCTACCTCACATTAGCCCATCTAAGATAGGTAGAATAGGTAATAATCCTTATTCATCGCTAGGGAGACATCATAAAACGATATAAATGGATTCAAATATCGAAGTTTTGATACTTAACTTTGGAATGATATTTCTATTTTCGTGTTATTGGTTCCTTTCTTTTGTTTACCCGAATAAGTCGTCGCTCTTGAAAATATTTACTGTTTACCGTCAGCATTAGCGCATAAACACGATGCTTTCAGCATTAGCGATTATCAAGTTGCCAACTGCACCGATATTGCTACGTCCTGCCTGTGACTCCTGTGATGAGTCCTGTGCGAGTGCGACTCGCTACGTTTGATCAATAGCTGTATCGAAATCACGCGTTTTAGCGATTGATCGAGTTTCGGCAAAAGGCTTCGCCACACAGGAAGCGGGGCCGGGCGTGCAATTCACGACGCGTGTTAACCGCGCGGTCTCGACATGCGAATTACTATGACATTATATGAGAGTCTGGGAGACGCCACACTGAAGCCGTGTAAAGTTAGGTGCGGCGGCACGCCAGCCCGCGCGCTGTGTGGTATCTTGCGTAGATTGCTATAGTACTTCGCATGCCGAGACCAGAAGAACAAGCGACGTCAATTTCACGCCCAGCCCCGCTCTCTGTGTGGCCATGGACGAACTGGGTGTGGCGAAGCCTTTTCCGCATTTGAACGTGATATCAAAAGGAATATAATAAGAGCAGTTAAAAATACTAAGTTGGCGACTAAAAATCGGTTTTGGTCGACTATTCAACGATATGTCGCCAAAATCAGATTTTTTAGTAGCTCAGTTAGTATTCTCGTTGGTTAGGTTAGGTTAGTATGATGCTTAGTTAAATACAAGTCATATCAAAAACGCATGTTCACGATTCTATCGATGCCGATATTGCTTGTAAGCTTCGTCGGAATCCAAATGATGTAGATCATCAAAGCCCAGTGCAGCACTGAACTTCTTTTCTGCAGCAAATAACTACAATGAATAACTGACGTCAATATTGCCAATACAAAAAACAATCATACTTACTAATGAATCTATATCAAAGTCTAGTCTTAGCAAATTTGAGGATACTAAAGTACCTAAATTCTAAAACAGTCGTTAAATCCCGCTTTGTATCAAAATTGGTTTCCCTATCTGTCTACGCGAAGGACCAAAGCCGTATAAAGCTCTGGAACATGTTAATAATACCAACGTATCCAGGAAAAGCCTGATGTATTAATCAAGGGACAGTTAAGATGAAAATTAATCCTATAGAAGACACAATAAGAAAGTAACTTTCGAATCTGTTCAGGGATTTGAGTTTTATTAGATATAATTTTAATGTTGCGATTTTATGATGTTACTTACAACTAAGAGAAATATCTTTGTGATCTTGTTTCTATATAGGTATCTATATATAATCTGAGTTTGTGATACAGAAGAAAAACGTTTTGCGATGCATCTATTTGGATCAATCTAGAAGAAGTAATTACCTAAGTAAATAAGTAAATGATAATTCATTTGTCTAAATAAAGAAAATGAAGATGATGGATACCTACATATTTAATTATCAAAAATTGATTAAATATACATAAGATATTTCGCAGGCGTCTGGTTAAATGAACTAGACTGTTGATTGAATGCCGGCATCCAATCAAACGGCTGAAGTACAACTAGCCAAGTCATAAAACGCAACGTTTAACCAGATGGCTAAACATCATGTCAGTGGTCTGGTTTAAATTAGCAATCCAATTGGACGCCTAGGCAAGTCATTAAAATCAGGTCATTTGTACGTAAAACTAGAAGAGCTTTTGTGTGACTATTTGAGTGATTGGTAGGTTCAAGGTTACTTTATAGCCACTTAGAACCAAAACGATGTCGGTTGTAAGTGGACATCTACCAATTAAACCAAAATTTTTCAGTACAAGATGATCCAATCAACACGCCAAGTCGTTAAACGTTAAGTGAGTCTAGTTTAATTAACTATCGGGCTAGGCATTCAATTCAACGGACTAATTTATCCAGACGACTGCGACAGATATAACTCCCAGAAAGCAACAATTATATTGTAGCGCACGTATTTTGAATGGTTTTTAACCCTCGACGAAAAAAGAAGGATTTTACAAATTTGACGTGTCTGTCTGTGTATCTGTGTGTCTGTGCATCTGTCTGTCACATTGTAGCTCCTAAACAAAGGAATGTTTTTTAGATAATGTGGAGTGCAAAGTAGTTATCTTCAAAATATCTACCAAGATTATTAAACAATTTGCGATAGATCTAGGTTCGATTCATGGACAGCCAAACCTACATCCATCGAAAATTGTTTACCAATACACAGATATTTAGTCTCAAAACAATCATCGTATTTACATATAAACACTGTTCACATCAGGAGTTACCTAGTATGTAATGTCTATAGTCTGGATTATAAAGCAGAACTTTGAATGAGTCTAGTTTGATGTCTAAGATAAGACTATCTAACTTGCTCTTGGAATAATTGAACGAGCTCATAAATCCAATGTCTCGTTGATATAAGCACACAATTTGTACGTTAAACTAGATGAACATATAAGTAACCTATTATATAGGCTCACAGACTCTGTATCTACAGACGACAGCACAAAAAGCGTAACAGTTGCACTACGAAAGCCGCCTCTATTACGAGCGGCGTAAGGATGGTCTCAAGGCGAAACTGTTATGCTTAATGTGCTGTACAGATTGTATACAGAGTCCGCGAGTCGCCAGTGTGAGTGTGATTGTACATATTGTACAAAATCAATGCATGATGAAAATATTATCTACTCCAACCGAACTCAAACCCGGGAACTCTGTCTCAGTAGGCAGGGTATATTTCTAGCTATTTAAATAATTTATAGCACAACGGGCCTTACCTTAATAAACTTTTATCTAACTACTTTGTTTTCTTTCTCTCACT
Organism: Nymphula nitidulata; assembly: GCA_947347705.1. NCBI lineage: Eukaryota > Metazoa > Arthropoda > Insecta > Lepidoptera > Crambidae > Nymphula > Nymphula nitidulata. Next base: position 8,647,818 of record OX374637.1, on the reverse strand, counting down.
TGAATGTCGAATAAAAAAGACAAACCGATTTGAATAGTGCTTATACTCTAAACAATAATTGAAAATTGAAAATTTTAAGTTACCCGCGGCCTCGTTAATCATACGGTATTTTCTTGTTAGCCCAAACACGCTATATCTGCTGTAAGTTTCTGAATAATTGAACATCCCGCAGACTATTTGATGGTACAGGATCAGCTCAAGGTTAGCATGTCTGAGAATTACCACCGAAGTAACAGTTAACCAAATTTCAAATCAATCGGATCTCTGTGAATGTTAGTAAGACCCTATTGTCAAGTCTGAGCGGATAGTCATCAAGCACCTAAACAGATCTTTATAAATTATACCCAAGTACCATCTTAATCGACAGATTTTAAATAAAAAAAACTTATCAATATCGGTTCATTCGATTAGGATCTACGATGCCACAGACGGACACGTTAAATTTATAACACCCCTATTTTTTATCGGGGATTAAAAATTAGTTTAATGTGCACAAACAATAACCGACAGTGCTTAGTCCTACGTACTAAATTCGAAAACTATTCGAGTATTCAATACAGCTGTAGATACATACATACAATAGGCTGAAATTACGCTCAAGTATTTTATTCGCAAGGCAGACAAATGGAAGACATTTGTTGCCAAGAAAGCTTATCGTTACCCTCTATCTTAACCTCTTAATTAAAAACAATAAGTTCTGCTTTAACATTACTCATTAAGTATGCGGTCATTTTATTGTTAATTACCTCACTTTGATTTATACAAAACTGTAAAAGAAAAAAGCCGGTTTCCCGGTTAAGTTAAAAGATATGTTTTTTTTAACCGACTTCATAAAGAAGGAGGTTATATGTTCCACTGTATGTATTTATTTATTTTTGTATGTATGTTCACCGATTTCTCTGTCAATTGTGGACCGATTTTCAAAATTCTTTTTTTATTCGATAGAGTATACTCCAGTGGTGGTCCCATTGTCACAAAGTCAGGATCTGATGATGGGATCCCAGGAAAATCGAGGGCAAACCTCAAATTTTATTGGCACGTATGACATATTTTACTTTTTTTCAAAGCTATTCAAGTATTTGCTTCTGTTAGTCATCATCTCATGTTAATGAGCTGATGATGGAAGGTACAACTCCTAAGTTAAGAGTTAGAAGATAATTCTTTCACTAGGTATGTATTTCAACCAAAGACTGAGAGATAGACAAGTCGATAGTGCTGACGTTCACCCATCTTGCTTTGACGTTAGGAAATCACTTAAAAATAAGAAAAAAAAATTTTTTTAACAAAAATAAAACCGACTTCAAAACACTAAAAAGGAAAAGATAATTCAATTTCGGTACCGGTTTAATTTTTGTTAAAAAAAAAAATTATTATATTGCTTAGCATAATTTATTACTCGTAGTAAATCATGAAACTTTGTTACATTCGGCAATCATCAAATGAAATTGAGTTAATCTAATTTTCTGTAACCCGAAAAGTATCGTTTATTTTTGATTGAGTACCTGTGTTACCCAGACGAGAACTTTTAACGATTTTATATTAAAATTTTAATCTTATCCTGATTGAGAAATACATATTAGCAAGTCCAATAGCCAATTTAGGCGGTAATGGAGAAGAAAGATTAGCCCGGGGGTTTCTTAAGCCTGTCGCAATTAAATTTAGTTGCAACGCGACCGGGTTAATAGAGGTTTAGGTAAATTACGTAAATTGTTCCCGCGCTGATGGTGGCTCCAACCACAGACAATCTATTTAAAAACTTGTTACTGTCTTAAGTAGGAGAAACAATCTTAATGTTACTCTGTTGGGTTATTAAAAAAATAACTGCTCGCAGTCGTCCGAGGCTCGTCTTGAAAAGCAATTTGGGATTTAATGGAAAATACTTCCTTTCTAGAGGATTTTCTCGGCTAATTGTACGATTGGCTTCCCTTAAATGTTTTGACTTCGTTTTAACGTCAATCATTGTGGTAATTACCGCCTATGAACTTTTGGTTATAAGATTTTTTTACGATCCTACTTTTTGTTTTAGAGGGGTGCTAACGATTTTACAATCATTAACGAAGTTTCTCAATGGACTTTCCCAATGAGCTGGAAAGTTTGTAGTATCTGAAGTAGTTTAATGATTTTGGGTCTGCCAACTTGGCCATTATTTTTATAATCATTTCTTTGTAGTAATCGTTAAATTGGGTGATAAAATTTTCTTGTTTACTACCAGTTTGTTGCCAGTGGGATTTCCCCGCATCTCAGGATCTATCTAACTTTTAAAAATGTCGAACTTTCATTCAAAACTTCTTACCACGATTAAATCCCTTATAAGAGGAATTTATGTGTAAAATGACATACTTCCAGATACTTCGTTTATTAGTGAGTATTTATTTTTTCCGTATTGGTTTCCAGTAATCTCAGTATCATTCAATTCCAATTAGTTCAGTGGCATTCTCTATTTTAATATTAAAATAGAACATGGATAACTCTAATTCTAATGAACATCCGCGCAAAATATGAGGGAAATCATCAAATTGAATCACCAGTTCCAATCCCTTTAAGTGCCATCTACAAGCGTTAATTAATGTAAGTTCAGAGTAATATTTTATCCGAAATGTAAATGAAATTGGATAATCGACCCAAAAATGTGTTCTCATTATTTTAATTACATTTAAATGTTCTCAATGCCCGTGCTAAGAGTTAAGAGGGTTAGAAAGGACCCGTTTTTTAAATGCAAATCCAAAGAAAACTTGGATATCTCATTTGCTTGCATTATACGTAGGTTGGAGGTTATTCTTTGAATATTCTGTCTCAGTCTTCTTCCTGTTCGCTGTTAATTGAAATGCGTTGGTGAAATATAATTTAAATAGCAATGGTTTATCTTGCATTTACCGATATTGTTTAGTTTATGTTCTTAAAAACAAAGTCAGTAATGTTTTCACTCATCACTTTACAGAAAATCGCAGCTAAATATCACTAGAACTTATACACCGGCTGGCAGAGTGGTCAGTACCTACCCCTAAGTATACAGAATACTCGATCGGGGGTCTCGGATTCGAGTCCCGGTAGGGGCAGATGTTCGTATGATGAGTAAACGAAATACATACAATCATCAATGACTCGTGAACAAATAATCGCTTTTAGCATATAAACATCATTCGAACCCGGGACCTTTCTTTAGTAGGCTTGGCTACCACTTAAATTAAATCTCCTCTATTTTTCAACCGACTTCAAAAAAGGAGGAGATTATCAATTTGGCTGTATATATTTTTTTGTATGTTTGTTACGACAGAACTCCGTCATTTATAAACCGATTTTAAATTTGTTTTTTATAATTAAGAGATTGGTTCCACGTATTTTTTTTCAAAATTGATTTACTATAGTTTGGTTTTAAAATCAAAACAACTGGAATATCTTTGAAGCCCGATAAACCAGACACAATTAAATTTTTATTGTTATGGCAACTTAAGTTGCCGTCTGGGCATTGAAGGATTAAGTCATCAATGTAAGCGAAATTACGGATTATTGCTTTCTTGATGCTTTTAGTGGTAATTTACGTTGGACTACTACCGGGTTGGTCCATTATCACCCATCTGGCTTTAGCCTTCGAAATTCATCACTAAAAATGTGAAACAAAATTAGCCAAAATTAAAAAAAAACGGCTTAAAAACACTAAAATGAAAAAAATAATTAAATTTAATTAGGCACTTATTTCATAAAAAGTTATTTTTTGGAGATGATGCTACACTTCCTATTGTTTCCGCGTTCACCGCTAAAAAAACCCCATTTGCTGTAGCTCCACAATTCCTCGACACTCCGCTTTCCATCTCTACGAGTATCGGGATCCTTGGTGTTGATATCTTTAGCGACGTGCAGTTCCGCAGTCATTTGGAGGATAAAGTCATGCTGGCATCCAAGAAGCTTGGTGTGCTCAATAGAGCGCGGCGGTATTTCACTTCGGGGCAAAGACTGTTACTGTATAAGTCTCAAGTCAGGCCCCATATGGAGTACTGCTGCCATTTATGGGCGGGAGCGCCTCGATACCAGCTTGGACCATTTGACGTGCTTCAAAGACGCGCTATGAGAATTGTCGACGATCCTGAGCTCACCAGCGGTATTGAACCTTTAAGCCTAAGGAGAGATTTTGCCTCCTTGTGTGTGTTCTACCGTTTGTATAACGGAGCGTGTTAGTGGAATGAGCTCCCTGCAGAGGTTTTCTCGAATGAGTACAGCATGGGGTTCTTCAAAAAAGGCGTGAAAAGGTTTTTACAGGGTCGGCAACGCGCAAGTGACACCCCTGGTGTTGCAAGCGTCCATAGGCTACGGTAACCGCTTACCATCAGGTGGGCCGTATGCTTAATTGCCACCTTAGTAGTATAAAAAAAAAAAACAGCTTAGCAGCAACTTCAAAAAAAATAACTTCCATAAATTGAGTACCTAAGTCAATTTGATATTTTTTTCCTATTTAATGTTTTGATATCGGTTTTTATTTTTTACTAAAATTCAGAATTTAAAAAGTATAACGTACTAACACAGAATACAGATTACAGTCATCCTTTTCAATATCCAACAAATTCTCATAGGTAATCAGTGAATAAATATTACTGAATAAATTCAAGAGGCTCCAAGATGGATGGTGCCTTAATCGTGAGGGTATCGCATTATGGACCGGAAGGTCAGCGAGTAAATTGTACCGTCTTCGACAGCTCTCCATACATACGAGTAAGCTAGTTACGAGACTTGATCCCTCTATAGTTGAATCGAGAAATATTATATCGATTCACAAGCAATTTTTCTAAATAGAAAAGTTTAAATATAGGTGCTCATACTTAGATAAAAGTGGTTCAGGGCGTATATTTTATACTTAGATAGGTAAATAACAGATGCTCAGGGTTTAGATTTTACTGAGTTATGAAATGCTCATGGCTTATATTTTACGGTGATAAGAGATGCTCATGGCTTAGACACAGGCTTAGACTTTAGTTAGACAAAAGATGCTTAGAGCTTTATTAATTTTACCTAGGGCTGATTTTTTAATCCTCAGATAATTTTTATCTCGGGAATAATTGTGACGTTTTGACAGATTTTCTATAGATTAACTGTCAGCTTGCCAAAGTTATTCTCTGGATAAATCTTATCAGGGGATTGAAAAATCAGCCCTTAGTCATATACACAAACGTGGTGTAATTTATACTGTAGTTACCATTATTTATAATAAGTTATAAAAAATACTGAAAATCAATAATTGTGCCCAAAGATGTCATCAGAGTTATTTACTTGATGATTTTGGTTAAACGCCATTTACCCTGTTACGCCGCAGATTCCAGACACGATTGGTTTTAATAGTCATACATACGACTCCCGGGAACGATCATTCATAAAAGTGACGGTACGTTATATAGAGGAAAAATCATCTTATTATATTGCTGTACACAAATTCAATATAAAAAATACTTACACAATAAATAATTCACGATATTTTTTTTGGAGTTTACTCCTTAAGAATCGATTTGCATATACAGTGTGAGTCTGGGTAAAGTGCACAAACGAAAATGGGGGATACTATGGCTAATTTTATCGACGAAAAAAATATTTAAAAAATTATATTAGCTTATGTAATTTTTTTATCGAATTTTTATTTTTTTTGACGTTGAAATTACACCGGTGTAGACAAAATCGTGTAACTTTTAAAATAATTGATCTATCGCGATGAATCAAACTGTTTTATGATTGGGAATGATAGGGCGCAATTATAAAATCAAAATTTGTAGAAAAAACTACACCGAATGAAAAAAAATTCCTAATTTCTAAGAAAAACCGTATTTTTTTACATTTTTTTTGCATAAATTTAAAAATTGTTCAATAAAACGCCCACTTTACATACTTTTCTCTTAGCTTTAATTTATTCTACATTATTTTTCCTTTCTAACGGTGCAAATTTCATGTCAATACCTTATTCATCTGTTTCCTTTCAATTATTAATGAATGGTACTTCAACATACAAGTTATTACTTTCCTGTGGCAAGTTCATTTGTGAAAACGATAGGATTATGGTATTGACATGAAATTTACACTGTTAGAAAGGAAAAACGACGTAAAATAAATAAAAGTTAACAGAAAGGTATGCGATGTGGGCATTTTATTAATAAATTTTTAAATTTATGTAATAATCTATAAAAAATAACCGGTTTTTGTGAGGAGTCCATCAATTTTTTTAATTCAGTGTAGATTTTTCTACAAAATTTAAATTTTATGAAGACGCCCCATTATTTCCAATCATAAAACAGTTTGATTCATCGCGATAGATCAATTATTTTAAAAGTTACACGATTTTGTCTCCACCGGGGTAATTTCAACATCAAAAAAATCGATAAAAAAAGAAATAAGCTAATATAATTTTTTTTTTTTTTCGTCGATAAAATTAGCCATAGTATCCCCCATTTTTGTTTTTGCACTTTACCCAGACTCACACTGTATAAGGGGCCCGGTATGAGAAAAATGTGAGGAGTAAAATCTATCGATGAATGACCTCGTTACGTTTTTGGTGCGCATCCTATGTCGCGCAACTTTCTAATTTGGTTGAAAGTGGGCGGGGCTTAAATCGGACTCCGCGCCATGATTTAGTTTGTCATTGACTGCGTCACGGTGATGTACTCGTAAAAAAACAATAAAATCTCAGTAAATATGTCCAAAAGTGAAGTAAAATGGTGTGTCAGCCGCGTAGGTGAACATAATAAGAACACTGGAATCAAATTTTACATGTAAATCTCTCCTAAACCTTTATAATCGAGTCAAATATAAACAATAATATTGGCCGCCATGTTGGCCCAATATTTGTGGACAATTTGAACAAATACACGAGTGGATGATGTTATGCAGTTATTTGTGTGTTACAGTATTTATTTATTTTCAACTCAACTTTTAACTCTGCAAACTTTTATGACGACTTATTGTTATTGTGTATGTTTAAAAGTTTATTTACCTACTAATAAGCAATTATGGCTTTATACAGCGTTGCCTTATATGATTTTTGTAAGAATGATAAACAAACCTCCAATTTATGGATATTTTGCCACAGTTCCTTACAATATGATGCCACTTTCAACACATTTCTCAATAAATTTAAGCATTATTATTTTAACATGTTTATGTTTAATTATTACTTTAATAATTTACTTATTTACAAAATGATCTGGAAATAGTATAGGTATCTATTTTAAACTGTTAAGGATAAGTCGTAGTAAATAAAGTTGTAAACTGCGAGATAGTTTCGTGAGGTTATTGAAATAAAACAACATCATTATTTCAATAGAGAAGATAGTTGGACCACACCAGCTTGGGATCTTATCATGAGAATTACAAAGTCTCAAGCCCGTACTCTTCCCGACCTTCGGACACTGTAAGCTCCATGGCGTGAATCGGAACACTCAAAATATAACTATAAAAAATATGACGGTATTTAATAATAAACTTATCAAAGACAACTGACATCTTTACTTCAGTCTTCCCGTGACCTTGATCGCTATAAAGTAATCGAAACAATGGGTATAAAAAATCATAATGTGACATCTAAAAGAACGCAAGTTAAATCCGGTAAAGTGGTTTTATTTCAAGAAATAAAACCACTTGATGACAATTTAATTTTTTTCTTATGCCCTTCATCATCACCAGCCTATATACGTCCCACTGCTGGGCACAGGCCTTCCTACATGAAAGAAACACATGAGGAGTTTGGGCCATAACACCACCACGCTGGCCCAATGCGGCTTGGTGGGTTAAAGCGGTTGTAGTAACAACCGGGACCAACGGTTTAACGTGCCTTCCGAAGCACGGAGGAGCTCGAGATTATAAATTTTGGTTGACCCATCCCAGGGTCGACCATGGCGAAAGTTGCTTTATTTTCGTATTCGAAACCAGAGCGCTCAAACCAATACGCCACCTAGCTCCTCCTTATGTCCTTAATACAAATAAATAATATCATGACAGATATTTAGATTTTTTTATTTAAATGAATGAAGCGAACCCATTTCATTTCTGATTTCTGATCTCAACTCTAAAATTGAATAAGTTTACCGATTTACAACGTTACTATATTCATTAAAAATGACGATATATAATTATTAAAGTCGTTAAAAAAAATTGCATGGTTACATCCTGCATATATGACCCGTTCGGCGCGTGTAAATCAGAAGACCAAGAGGGCGCTATACAATTTCGATATTAGCCGATTTTATCCGACGTGCTCTTCTAGCCGCCGAGGGTACCCATTTTGCGACGAGTTTTGTATGAAGTTATGCTTCTAGGCTCTCTACGTTCGCCGGTTATTGGGTTTGTTTATTTCTATCAGTGTCGACATACTTATATTGCTGTTTTTATTATAAATATCAATAATTAATATTGTTATTGTGAAGTTTTAATCTTTATCATTGTGTTCCGCTAAAGTGAACTGAAAGTATTTTCAAATAACTATGGCAGAAAGAGGTGTAGATGATATTGCCGGAACATCTAAATGTATATGAAATTAATAAATATATATTTATATATGTATATTATTTTCATTAATTTGTTATTTTACCCTTTCATACAGTATCAATCTTTATAAGTTAAATACACTCTTTTTGCGTCTGGTTAGACTATCGAACATAAGGAGTAAACTCCAGTCGTGCATCGGAGCTGACACACACAATTTTTTTTAGTTTTTATATTTCTCATTCTACTAATATTATAAATGTGAAAGTTTGGATGGATATTTGCTACTCGTTCACGCTAAAACTTCTAAACAGATCTGGGTGAAATTTAGCACGGAGATATATTATAGTCAGGATAAAAATGAAGGACACTTTTTCCGTGATTGCGTTGCCATAGACTATCGCAGACGGAATCGCAGGTGGAAGTTAGTCTATAATAAAATAAATAAATTTGGAGTGAGTACTTCAGTCTCAGAAATATCATCTATGGACTCTCAATAATAGTTTCTTTAATTTTGTGAGTTTTGACACGCGTTCAGCATTTTCAAACCGTGAGGTAATAAATTATTACTGTAAAACCTACATGAAATAGCGGCCATGAAAGGGACGACCAGTATTGTTCACTGTGTACCTTTCATAAATATCATACACTAATCAATATCATAATCACAAAATCAACAATTTAAAATATAAGTTTACTGACCTTTCGTTCTTGAATTTGTCCATATCAAGTCGATCATTAACAATGGTAAATAAAAAAATAATCAATCTACAGCATTCTTAATTTTTGATTTTAACATTATTATAAATGTTTGAAAAATTACTTAGTAATTAAAATAGAATAAAACTAGAAAAATTTCACGTCCTGAGGCAGGAATCGAACCCACGACCTTTCGCAATCCGGGCGACTGCTCTGACCACTGAGCCACCCAGGACTTGGGATATCCATGTGAAATTCTTCTAGTCTATCTGTATTTGCGTTTATGAGCTAACGTCCACCCTACAATGTCGAAATATTCTATTTCAACATCCGAAACGAGTATTTTTACAAATACCGACGATTCGGTTAAGTTCGGGCAGTGCTTTCAAATATTCTTAATTTTTGATTAAAAAAATGGTCGGATGGACCATGGATGGATGGTTGGATGGATGGTGGATGGTTGGTGGTTTGGTCGGTATTTGTAAAAATACTCGTTTCGGATGTTGAAATAGAATATTTCGACATTTTAGGGTGGACGTTAGCTCATAAACGCAAATACAGATAGACTAGAAGAATTTCACATGGATATCCCAAGTCCTGGGTGGCTCAGTGGTCAGAGCAGTCGCCCGGATTGCGAAACGTCGTGGGTTCGATTCCTGCCTCAGGACGTGAAATTTTTCTAGTTTTATTCTATTTTAATTACTAAGTAATTTTTCAAACATTTATAATAATGTTAAAATCAAAAATTAAGAATATTTGAAAGCACTGCCCGAACTTAACCGAATCGTCGGTATTTGTAAAAGTACTCGTTTCGGATGTTGAAATAGAATATTTCGACATTGTAGGGTGGACGTTAGCTCATAAACGCAAATACAGATAGACTAGAAGAATTTCACATGGATATCCCAAGTCCTGGGTGGCTCAGTGGTCAGAGCAGTCGCCCGGATTGCGAATGTTCGTGGGTTCGATTCCTGCCTCAGGACGTGAAATTTTTCTAGTTTTATTCTATTTTAATTACTAAGTAATTTTTCAAACATTTATAATAATGTTAAAATCAAAAATTAAGAATATTTGAAAGCACTGCCCGAACTTAACCGAATCGTCGGTATTTGTAAAAATACTCGTTTCGGATGTTGAAATAGAATATTTCGACATTGTAGGGTGGACGTTAGCTCATAAACGCAAATACAGATAGACTAGAAGAATTTCACATGGATATCCCAAGATATCCTGGGTGGCTCAGTGGTCAGAGCAGTCGCCCGGATTGCGAAAGGTCGTGGGTTCGATTCCTGCCACAGGACGAGAAAATTTTTTCTAGTTTTATTCTATTTTAATTACTAAATCTACAGCATCTTTCAAATTTCAAACAATTTCCAAAGAATACCGAAAAAATATTTTAAATATAATAATAAACACACCCACAAGATCGCTATGGATGTGCATAGGGGCTGCCACACAACATTCAGTGTCATCTCGAGACGTGTTTAATTTTGCCAGTAATTTTAATTGTCACTTTCATAGTGTGTCCCTTTCATTGCACCTCTCCTCTACATTCATACTGGCAGACAAATCTATTTGAAAATACTTAGAACAGAGAGTTGTGTGTAAAACAAACAAATCGAATTTTTATCTTGACTGTTCAAATGATTTTACGAACAATTACAGATCCCTTGTCTTTGAATCTTTTCCTTTAATCAAGCAGTCAGTATGCCATGGGAATTCGAAGACCCCTGATACCCATAGCTACTGAAACGTTTTACGGTAGGTTAAAGTTCATTTGTTTTTATTTTTTAAACTTTGCTGAGGTGGTATTATGGTAAAGAATATATTATACATATACAATAACGAGTACCTTGTGTCCGACTGCTTAGTGCTATCGATCGGACGACATGAACTTTTTTTACTTTGAAATCCGACTCCTTATAGTCCGATATATCGTTCTTTTGGAATAATTATGGTCCGATCTAATGGTAACTGAAAGTACCTATCTATACTTTGAGTTTATTCGTTATTAGTTTTATGAGGCAAAAAACGGCATTGACAAAAACAACGGAATATCGCTTCACTATCGAGTTATTTGGTTCATAGATACTTTATCAAACGGGTGAGTATTAAAGTAATTTACAATATTACAATATGGCGGACCATCGCTGTTCTTAAAAAAACAAAGCTTTACTGAAATAAAAGTTATATTGTGAATGGCAGTAAAAGGTAATAAAATAACGCAAGTATTAGGTTGGGGAAAAAGTATTTTTGCATTATAGTATGTGTGAACTTGTAATAAAATCTCTTTGGCTGTGTTTATGGTCGGGCGAGTTGACGACAGAAATATTATTTAAATTCGAAAGGTGCCAAGTCGCCCGATCGGGCGAGTTTTTGTCGGGCGAGATGACGAATAACTCGATATGCCAAAAGTAACTACCTAATACTAATCGATTATCGAACAAATCACTAAGTGTAGATATGCAATAAGGTTATATTCGGTTGTGAATTGATATTTATTAAGTATTTTATAATTATCACACGTTACAGACGAGAATATTATATCAGGATTACAAACGTTACAAAAAGAAAAAGAAAATAGAGTTCCTATTGTGTTTTATATTTTAGAAAATGTTGAACTAATTTTTAAATATTTTCTGGTTTGAAAGGGTTACCTCATTAGTCTGAATCAAATTTTGGTGACGAACTGATGATGATCTTAGGATGTAAAAAATAATAGGCCTAGGTTCAGTCTCATTCAACCAGCGACATAGAGGCGGATGCTGCCAGTCACCCATCTAGCTTTACCTCCGGACCTTAGACATTACCTACCGCCTTCCTAGTTCAAATTTTCATCGATTATCCGATCGATTTCCATTATCCGTAGTCAGCTTAGGCAATCTCCAATCGAGTCACTCGATTGTGGTTGAGAATCGATTGAGTGCTAAACTTAGCCCGTCACTATACGAATTCCCAGGGTATATTGAAATCTCCAAGCCTTCTGTAGAGTACTCTCCACCGGCGGCTGTCACTCGCACGCTCGGATCCGATTCCATCAGCTCTATATAATCGATAGTATTATAACTATTCAATATATGTTTGCATTTAAAAAGTCGTGAAATGAATCAACGGATGAATTTCTTTCTTCAGTCTTTAATAAATTATTTGTCTAGCCATCTCTCTTTTTAGTTTTTCATTATTTTATTCCGTGATTTCAATTTAGGATAAAGGGATAAAGTTCTGTATTAAGTTTGTTCAAACTGTTTTATTGCGTGAGATAATTATCGTTTCTCGAAAACCATTGACCTATTTATTGTATAAAACTATTTTATTGGATTTTTTGTGATAAAATTTCACTACTTATACTTGTGTTTTGATTAATTCACTAACAATAACAATGTTGCCAGACACGCAAAAATAGTTGAAATTTTTGTAACAATTCAATATTTTTAAAGAATCTTGATAAACTACATTCATACAAAAAAGTATCGGGAATGGATGATTTGTTTATGGTTCCAAAATATTTTTTGTTTTTTTATTTGTTGCTGTTAGATTGGCACAACTGTTTTCCATTTTGGCGCGGAGTATGAGTCGCATCTGTTATTTATATTAAATACAGTGCTGTTTTTAGTTATATAATATCTAGTGTGTATTGCAAATTTCACAATGGACAAAAACAAAGAGTTTGTCTTAAATTTTGCATTGCCAATGGAATTTCGTGTTCGGAATCACTGAAAATATTACAGAAGGCTTACGGTGAATCGACTTTATCAAAAACACGTGCTTATGAGTGGTACAAAGCGTTTAAAAGCGGTCGAGATGTGATGAAAGATTTGCCTCGCTCTGGTAGGCCATTAACATCGCAAAAGTGAGGGAATTATTGACTGAAAATCCTCATTCAACTTTGTGAGAGATAGCCGGCGAACTTTCTTTATCTCACGAGTCGATCCGTATACCATTTTAAATAATCACTCGGGTATGAAACATGTTGCCGCTCAGCTAGTCCCAAAAGACCTGAATTTTCTCCAAATACTCATTCGCATGAGAGTCGTTGAGGACATGCTAGAACGAGTCAATTCCGACCCAACATTCATGAAACGCATTGTTACTGGTGACGAGACGTGGGTTTACGAGTTTGACGTGCAAACTAGTCAACGAGCTTAGGAGCGGCGCCTTCCAACTGAACCGAAACCGAAAAAACCACGCCAAAGTCGATCAAAAGTCAAAGTCATGTTGATTGTTTTCTTTGACTCTCGCGGTATTGTGCACTCGTAATTCTTGCTGGAAGGTCAAACACGACGACGCCATCACAAACCATCGGTGTCCTTGATAGTTTGTGATGACGCCATAGAGGAGCTCGATAGCGTAGTGGTGTAAGCGCTCTGGTTTCAATAACATAAAAAAGTAACTTGGTCGCCATGGTCGATCCCGGGATGGGTCAATCAAAACGTGTCAGAATTGTTTTAGTGGTTAGTTCGACCTATACCATATTTGTCGAGGGACCCCACATACCCACGAGGCATGGGTATGTGGGGGCATGGGTATGGCCCCCGCATGGGTCATGCCTATCTCACCGCGCACGACGGCCGTAAATATGCAAAAAAATCTTACACAAAGGCTATGAAAGAAAATCTTACACCAAGAGACAACCTTAAAGTTACGATTTCTTCATACAACAATCACTTGTTAGTTGCTTAGTCGTTCCGGCACTGAATCTTTAAAAGTTAGCCACCAACCTTTAAGCAAACAAAGAAGCCTAACGATTCTTTCTTTGTTATATATCGGACGCAAAAAACACAAAAACGTCTACGTTGTTCAAATATTGTTGGATGAAAGTAGGCTAAAATAAGCAATTTTGTTATTAAAGGAAAATAAATACAAATGAGTGGCAGTAGATAAAAAATACTGTACCATTTTATTCCAAGATTTTTATATTGCACTAAAGTGCCAGTAAAACTTCAACAAGTTTTCACCTGCCATTGTTTTTGTTTTTCTCAAAATACTAATTTACCAGGATCATGATCTATGATAGAACGCCTTCAAATGAACTATTGGAGTGCCTGAGTTTTTTTAAATGCGATCGTTTTGCTACAAAAAAAGAAAAATCGTACAGAAATTTGCAGCAGCACGAACTTGAAATGAATCAAAATCCTTTTTTCTCTATATGATAGTTGCAAATGACGATAATAATGTTTTTGTATCATTTGTCAATACGACAATAAATTAAAACATGGGAACTAATATAGCCCATACTGCACCACCCTGTATAGATAATATTATAGTATACAGATATAAACATCAAAAATATACTAGATAAACATCCTTACATCCATGACTCGTGTACAATAAATGATTGTACTCATCATACAAACATTTGTCCCTACCAGGACTCAAACCCAGGACCTATAGTTTAGTAGACAGGGCTACTAACCATTCTACCAGAGGGTATAGAAACGTATAGAAAGATAAGCTATAGGTATAATACTGACTGTGATGAGATAACCAAGATACGACCTTCTCTAATCCAGGTGACTGTTGCTCTAACACTCACTTGGCTACCCTCCCAAGTCCTAATTAAGAATTTTTAATAAGTAACGTAAAACAGAAAGTCTAGAAGATATTTTCCTTAAGATATTCTTATATTATTTTTGACTTTATATTAAATTTTTAAATAAAACCATTTTACCAGATTTAACTCGCGTTTAATTAGATGTTAGGTACATTAAAACAAATGGTGTGGTGGTTGTGTTTATATTCAATGTTTGAAAGACCTTTAGAACAATATCTAAAATAGAAAAATTATGCCCTAGGACGGATACCAAACCCGCAACATTATTATCTAAACGTTTTCCTTAAATCTTTTGGTCCATTAAAATTGAATAAAAAGTACCCATTAGTTTTTCGGAATGTTTGGTGGCTACTTTTTTTTTATTACACACAAAAACTACGCTTTGGATAAGCGTACAGTATTAGATTCACATTAAACTCATACTCAGAATAACGCTTCTAATAATTGTCTTCTAAATCTTGCAAAAGTCGCAGGAAGTTTAGTTTAGTTTAGTTTCTGTGGTTGAATATTATTTAACCACAGAAAACTTTATTCATTGCACGGCAAGAAATAGTCGTGTTATTTGTATTTCACAGCGATCTTCAATAATGTAAAGGTTTTATTCAGTTTCGCAGCCACAAATCATACTCTACATGATCGTGTCATCTACAAAACCTGCTCCGAACGTGCCTCGACTCGACATGCATCCTTTTTGATGATATCTATGATCCCAACCGTAAGTACCTAGTCATTTTTTAAAACGCCTTTCTGTTCTTCGTCTATAACACAGTTTTTCTTTATGCCGCTATGCTTTTAATAAATGCCCGAGTAGAGTTACTTATAGACCAAGTAGAACAAAGCAGGTATGTAAGTGACACGGTCACAAAATCGAAGAGAGTTTGGTATTGCTAATGATAACACGATTCGGTACCCGTCAAGTCGCAGATTGCAGACATAATTTATTATTTTTAATTATCTATCATAGACTCCCGGGTGTCTTACCATGTCTTACCGCGACAACACCACAAAAAATCTAACATTACATGAAGATAAGAAAAATAACAACTCTTTTTAATTTAATAATTAATTTTTAAAAAAGTTATGCCATCTCCCCCATTTCTTCTTTTTTCGAATATTATGAAAACGGCATTTCCGTTTTGTATTATATGAAGCATTTTGAGCAAACTGGAATTACCATTGTTTTTGTACATAATTTGAAATTGGCTTGACCGATCTTTTTTTTTATTTTGTGGGTATTTTGTAGGATAAACAATTACAACAAATCTGAATATTGAAATAGGTTCTAAAAAACTACATATGCATTGATTTTTTTCTTGTGTCTGGCGATCGATGTAGCATTAAAAACTATGATTTGAAATAACTTAGCTGTAGCTGTAGGGGGTTTCGTAGCGTGTGTTTTTTTTAATTAATGACTTATTTACGATAATTGACACAGAGGGATCCGCTTTTTATCATGGACTATCTTCCGCCAGCGACTTCGTCTGCGTTATTCCATGGGAATGGATTTTCGAGAGAGTAATAAATAATACAGATTATAATATCATCCATCCAAACTTACTACGCATTTATAATATTTTTTTAGGACATTTAGGATTTTTAAAAATAAAATATGTGTACAATGTAAACAACGTTATTGAAAAACGTGCGAACCATTTGTTACAACGGTGAAGGTTCTCGTATATGGCGAGGGTCCGAAACGGGACAAATGTCTATTGATGAGTTTACCCTACACGAAATACGGCTCTTTCTCTTCTCTCGATGACTTATTTATTTCCAGTCAATGCTCTTCCCTGTCCCTTGTTTCTATAATAGGTTCCAGTTCTATTTGGGGTTTTATTAAAACCGAGTTGGTATCTCTACCTACGCTATATGTAATGAAAATTTATAAAAAAAAATAGGCTCTACTTTTGTGGTGTCTGAATCAATATAGAGTGATATTGACTGAATAGTTCTGTTTGACGTAATTCTGTCAATCTTCAGTCTAGATAAGCCGGCGACCGGGCTCTCTTCGTTCGCCGAGATAAGCTTATTGGGAAAGCTAAACTCCTATCAAAATATTTGTAGTCTGATAGAAACGAAATAAATAATAAATCATAATCTTCCTTCTATGATCTGAGATCATAATCTTTAATTCTGCTTGAAAAGTAAAGTCGATCATTGAACTTAGAATTTACTTCTGTTCCTTTTTTGTAAAGCATTGATATTCTTTTTCAATACATAGGTATTAGGTTATCTTAGCACAAAGCAATAATCAAAATGACTAACCTAATTAAATAAAAAGGGGGATAGAATTAATATTATTTCAAATTAGAAAATAAGGAAACGCATCAGAACACTTTCCACAATTTAGTACGTTATCAATAATGATTCAATTGAAACTCCTAATGGCTTAAGGTCTTGCTCAAGGTGAAGTACGCATTGAAATATTAATGCAAGGACGCCAAAACGCCCACGTAGCTGCAATCAACTTGTCACCTTTGAAATATGACATGCTGACGCCATAACATCATTAAGCTTGCTCTCCAAAACCCAGTCGAAGTTGAACCTCCAAATTGTCAGGATACAAAATGTCGTATTACACTCATAATAGCCTTTTTCCGACATCAAATATACAGATACCCAATGGAAATCCCAACCGAATGGAAGATAAGCCTAAGACAAACCTCGTTTTCCTGGATGTTACACCTGCTCGGACTCCACACGTTAAACCTGCTTCTCCTAATGCTATAGAACCTTTGAGAAATAATCTGATCAATCTGGAAATTAACAGAGATATTATTTACGAGAACATAAAGCCCGTATTTACTATATTGAGGGTATTGGGAGTGCTCCCGCTGACAAGAGTTGCTCCCGGAAAGAACGAATTTCAAATTGCATCTCCTTCCATGGCGTATTCTGTGGTAGTTTTTTTTTCAATGGTGGCCTACGTCTTATACTTATCTCTACATAAAGTACAAATATTGCGAACGGCTGAAGGTAAATTCGAAGAGGCTGTAATCGAATATCTCTTCACGGTCTACTTGTTTCCAATGGTCGCTGTTCCGATACTTTGGTATGAGACACGTAAAATTGCTGGAGTACTCAATGACTGGGTGAATTTCGAGGTAAGACGATGATTAAATTCTGTTCTTATGATTAAATTCTATTCATAATAAAAGTCCTTTTGAAATGTTTACTAAATATCCAGAAGCAGTACAAACAGATTCTTGGACATGGAATGGAAATCAAACCATGACATTTCTAATTGTGCACACGATGTATTTAATTTGCCATAACAATATTCCCTTGTTTTTACTTTTACTACTTCTTGTATTAATGTTTTTATTTCAGACGGTTTATAGGCAACTATCTGGACGAATTCTTCCCATAAAATTGTATGGTAAATCATTGTTAATCGCAATTATAATCCCCGTTTTATCCACTGCATCCGTGATTCTCACCCACATAACCATGGTACATTTCAAACCGCTCCAACTAATACCGTACGTTTTTCTGGAGATTCTCACTTACATGCTTGGAGGTTATTGGTATCTGATATGTGAAACCCTAAGCGAGTGTGCTAATGTTTTAGCTGAAGATTTTCACCAGGTTCGTATATTATATTATAAAATTTTAATAATAAAGTTGAAGTTTTTCAATAAGATTCAGTGAAAATTATTTCCCCAACGGATAGATTTTAGAAGCTTTAGAGATAAAGCAAAGTAATACTAACTTTGTTTATTGTTTTTTTTTACGGTAATACTCAATGGGTAATTCAATAAAGAAACTTCATAACATGTCTACTTATACATAAATTAATACCAATAAATACACATACCTAATCAATACCATAAACTTTTATTTACTAAGGGTTTTATTTCAGGCTTTGCGCAATATTGGACCGGCAAAAAAAGTATCTGACTACCGCGCCCTGTGGCTCCGTCTGAGCAAAATCGCCAGAGACACCGGTATCGCCAACTGCTACACTTTTACTTTTGTCAATCTGTACCTTTTTCTCATCATTACCTTATCAATCTATGGACTTCTCAGTCAGATCTCTGAGGGTTTTGGAATAAAGGACATAGGACTTGCTGTGACTGCGAGCTGTAGTATTCTTTTACTTTTCTTCATATGTGACGAAGCACACTATGCATCTCATAATGTAAGTCTATTTCGCTTTTATTCTTCTAGTCTATCTGTATTTGCGTTTATGAGCTAACGTCCACCCTACAATGTTGAAATGTTCTATTTCAACATCCTCAACGAGTATTTTTTAAACTTATTGATAAGCTACTTGAATCATGGTAAGGCTTACTTCGTTGTATTCTAGTTACGTCACTTTCATAATGCAACCTAGGCATCAGGTCCTTACCTGGTGGTAAGTGCTAACCATCGCCCATGATACTAAGAATATCAAGATATGAATTTGCTAATATAGAAACATACATAACGCAAAAATTCTATGTTTACAAATAAATTGACTTAGGTCTTTCTGTGGTCTTCGGATGGTCTAAGGGTTTATCGAAATAAAACGGCTTACTCTAACCGATGACCAATGAGCAGGATAGATATAGGTACATAAACCCAAATGAAATGCAGATATTATCATATTTTTGTTTTGTTATACATATGTATTTATAAACCATTTTAAGTCCATTACCAATTCCACATTGATCTGCCAGTCAGAACTCAATTTGAGCTGTGTTATTGTGTTTCCTGAATTTTAAAAAAAGCAACCCTTTGTAGCTCGAGTATAAGCCACAAGACAATTAAAAATATAGATAAACATAATGTTATCAGCGTGTAAAGGACATAAGACTGTTTGAATCACAGACCTCTTCAAACATGACCATATGAAAATAAGTGCATTAGATGATAATGACTGTTTTACTTGATAAAAAGATTTAAATATCCGTTGATTCTTTAGGTGCGTACCAACTTCCAAAAGAAATTGCTGATGGTCGAACTGTCCTGGATGAACACAGACGCACAGACAGAAGTAAACATGTTCCTGCGGGCCACCGAGATGAATCCTTCGCAAATCAGCCTTGGTGGATTTTTTGATGTTAATCGAACTCTTTTCAAGTCGGTATGTATCTACAGTCACAAGAACAATAATTATGAACACACTTTTAAAAATTTGTGACTCTTATTGCAGATGTGATAAGGATACTAATGATGTCAAAAGTTATGTGACTTCAGATTGCACTAAAAAATATCAAAACTAGAAAAATGTGTCCTAGGGCGGCAAACAAACTCGCGACCTTTCACAGTTCGAGTGACTGCTCTAACCTTGAGCTAGCGAGTAATAGAGATCGCTTTATGAATTTATTTTACTCTTCCTGCCTCTGCATCAGAATTACCTGTAAGCTAACGTCTACCCTTCACAAAATTCAAAATATTATATTTCAACTTAGTGTAAGTTTTTCTCGCCATATAGGTAATGACGAGACGTTCAAGATTCTAATTTAATTTAAGAAAAGTGTATATTCAATAAAACACTTCTTTTTCAGTTGCCAAGTGTTATTTTGTGTTTGTGTGAGCTTGTGTTATGGATACTAGATAACGGAGAAATATTCATTTAAATATTAGAAATATACTAAATAAACATAAAAACGTTGATGACTCGAGAACAAACACTCCTACTCATCATACAGCATTTGTCTCTACCCGGATTCCAACCTGGGACCCCTGACCGGGTAGCCTGTATAGTAAGGGGTACAGAAAACTGGAGTAGGCAAGATATGCTAAGAAACTCACTTGGGGAATGTTCAAGTATTAGGTAACGAATTTTTTGGTGATTTTTGTCCTTATACCTTTGTTATTGTTTTAATCGCATAATATTAATTATTAACATTTGAAATGTCTTGAATTTTAAAAGCTAAAGATTTCTAATGTTTTTATCATACTCGTTTTCCTGACTTCGCCCTGTTCTTACACACATTTTTACTTTATCCGCCATTGTTCTTCTCATGCGTTAAAAAAAATTCAAGTGGTCATTCCATTTCAAATAAATAAGGAAAAAAAACGTTTAAAAAAATGCGTGAGAGTTCACTCGCTCAGATGCATCGTAACGTTTTACAAGCCCCCAACTCCCCCCAAATTCGTTACGTAATACTTGAGCGCTCCCTTGTATAGTTATATACCTGACTCTTTTGTTTAGTGCCTGCACAGGCCATCGACTAAATCTCTTTCCACCACTGACTAATGTCCACTTAATAGGAGACAAAATGCGATTTATCTCTTTCTTTCTCTCGGACGAAAAGAGACACAAACTTTTGTCCACTCTCCAGGGAAGTTTGCCGTGCTACGGGAGCAGGACATGAATTGTTTCTAAATTAGATATTTTTCTCAACGATATCTCCATGTTTTTTTCACAGCTGATGGCAACTATGGTAACATATCTGGTAGTGCTTCTTCAATTCCAAATCAGCATCCCCGACGACAGTCAGAGCCAAGAAACTGAAGATGATGAGCCTTTCTCTAACGTCACCGCCGGCTTGACTGAACCAATCACCACCACGACTACGACCATAACGACAATACTCACCACCCTCGCTAAAAGGAAGAAGAAACATTAGTTATTTTAATAAACCATGTCATATTAAGTGCTGTGTGTTTAAATAATTAAAGACTTTTTAACTATTATGATAGTAGGTAAAGTATAAGCTCCTATCACGATGGTAATTAATTTAAAATCATAAAAGTTCACAAAGTTCATAAGGGTGCTTTACCTAGTCTTGCCATAAATACTGAAACATAGAAAAAAAAATCTATTGCAAATAACATTTATTACTTTTACAGTGTGTTGGTTTAATTTTTTTTACTAGGTGGTAGACCCATATGTAGGCTCGCCTGGGTAGGTACCACCGCCTTTCTTATTTCAACCGTGAAACAGTTCGCTGTGTTTCGGATTGAAGGGAAAGGTAGGTAGTGTAATTACTGGGCATGGACGGCATTTCATCTTAGGCCTCAGGATGACAACGCATGTGCAATATC
This sequence comes from Nymphula nitidulata, assembly GCA_947347705.1. Classification (NCBI taxonomy): domain Eukaryota; kingdom Metazoa; phylum Arthropoda; class Insecta; order Lepidoptera; family Crambidae; genus Nymphula; species Nymphula nitidulata. Next base: position 8,626,139 of record OX374637.1, on the reverse strand, counting down.
AAGTGCTTTTCCTTATTATTGCAGGTGTCTATAGGCGGCGGTAACCGCTTACCACCAGGGGGCCGTCAGCTTGTTTGTCATCTAGTTGTATATAAAAAAATACATAAAATATAAAACAATTTAAAATATAAAAAGCTTATTCGAAGTGGTCTCCATTAGCTGCAATACACTCCTTTAAACGTTGAGGCCAGTTATCAATTGAATCACGCACTCTTTCCATGGGAAAATTCTTCACCGCCTATCGTACGGATTGTTTTAGGGACTCCAAATTATCATGGCGTTAAGAGCAAACCGTACTAAAACTGACCATATTTATGGTCAGTTTTAGAGAGTACGGCTTGCTCTATGATTATGATTTAACATAATATTATGATTTCATAATCCAGCGGATTAAGATCGGGACTAGACGACGGCCAGTCTTCAGCTCTGATGAAGTCCGAAACGTTCGTTTCCAACCAAGACTGCGTAGACCGAGCTTTATAACCCGGCGAGCTTTATGATCTTAGCTTTATGTCTTGCTGGGAGGACCATTCTTGGTTATTGAACATGGTGTTGTTAAGGGGCTTCTACCTTCTCAAGAATGGTATCTTGATACACTTGTGCCGGTGTTCCGATACCTTTTTCACAAAAGTATGGCTCAGTCATAGCTAATACCCCACCAAACCATCACTGAAGTCGGCTAGTGCCCACGTTGCACTCTGTCGACTAATTGGAAAGCTTCCTTAGAGCTTTGAGCATACGGTAATTTTGTTTGTTAAAATGTTGCTCAACTGTATTGTGTAATGCAATCACAGCGATTCGGTTCTCTTTATCACCCCACTCCATTTTAATATCGCAAAATATTGTACAATGTAGGTATTGGCGCCAAAACGAGAAAACTCAATGAACAATCTTAATATAAAAATGACAGATGAGTATGGCCGCCAAAAATTGTACAGTAACAGTCGTGAATTAGTAACACACGGTAACATACGTGAATGAAAGTAACACATGTGAACTTTGTTAGGCCGAGTGTACAATGTACAAGTATTAAAAACAAATCGTAATTGCTAGTATAATAATTAAAAACAAAAGAGGTTAGGGTAAAAGCGCGATAGATGCCCTACTTTTTAAAAAACCTCCCAATTTTGAAAATATTCATTAATATGAATAACTTCTCGTTCTGTATGGATTGTTGCCCCACTATGAAAATACTAACAAGGATAGATGCCTGCAGTGCGGGATAGATGCCCTTTATACTGTGTAATCGAAAAACCCAACTAAATTTTATGAGGTCGTTCTACTCCTGAAACAGCAATTGTCTCCAAGAAACATGGGTCGAATTACAAAAAACATTTTACGTTTTTTAAAATATTTTAATTGTTATCTTTATAAAAAAATATACAAATAATCATAATTAAATTTTAAAAACCATTGTTTAAGAAACATTCTTAATTGTTATTATAAAATATTAATTATAAAGTTGGTCTTCGGTCCAAGTACATACTCTCGTACGCACTCCTTCTTTTCTTTTCTATTTTCGTGGCATGGTTCTGCAAAAATCAGTAAAGAGACCATAATTATATAAATAAATATACAAAAATACATAAAAAATATAACAAAACACTAAATATAATTTTAAAATATACACTGACATCATAAATGAGCATATACCTACAGGGTGGTGCCGTCAATAAACTAAAACATGGGCTATATTAGTTCATAGAAATGGTTTGCCACTTTCAAAAACATCCTAATACTTTGATAATTTCATGAAATGTCATGAAATTATTGTGCCGTATTGACGGCACCACCCTGTATGGTGCATGGAGGGCTAGATGCCCTTAGTAAATGGGCATATATGGTGTATGGAGGGATAGATGCACAAGTAAATATTTAAAAAAATCTTACTATTATACAAATTTTAATTTCCAATAAAAATCTAGGTATAACTTCGAGTTCTATAGTGTATACTATTCCTAACATTCGATCACGAATGTTACGTAACGCACATAGTAACACATGGTATCATTCGTGAACTAAAATCACTGTGGTTATAACCTAAAAAAAAAATATTAGCGTCAGTTTTGAAGATGGAGGACGCTGCATAGTTTTAATTGTTAAACCAATAGCTTCTACATGCACATATTAAAATAAATGTAATAAATTTGCATCCTTACCGTACATATTTTCACTTGAAATCACACAAAAATTCCGAGACAAAAGTGCCGGCCACCTTGACAATCACTTTCAGAGAGAAAAAAATGGCGATTTCTCCCCTATGTTGGCTTCAGCGTTGCCAACTTCCACGGTCTCGATTACCCAAAAACCGAACTGAAAATCCCCAATTTTGGGGGAAAAACAACAATATTCCCCACATTTTCCCCACAAATTTTTAGGAAAGAAATAAAATTACTGTTTCTATAAATCAAATATATTTATTACATAAACTTATTAATTATTTAATGATTTTCATCAAGGTATTTATTGCAGCTCTTTATTATGCCAAATTTGTTTTGTCAACATATCATTTGAAGGATCAAATAGGCTCCCTCCTTTCTTCTTAATACCTTATCTAGTGGTCATAAGCGCTACTACAGTGTCATTGTGCAGGCGATTACGATTCTCTGTTTTCAAATTCTTTAAAACGCAAAATTTTCTTTCGACAGATGCGATTGAGAAAGTTTTCTGCGATACTCTGTCTAAGTTTGATGGACATAAATATTGCCATAAAATAAACTGTAACAAAATACCTTCCTGCCGGTGAAATTGCTTTAAACTTGAATTAAATATTCTTACATAATTTATAAATTATACTTACTTCATATACTACTTTTATTACTTCTAAGTTCAGCTCTAGCGTAAATGTCCTAATTCCCCGCATTTTCCCCACACAAACGCTCTCCCCTCAAATTACCCAATCGAACTGAAAATCCCCGCAGTTTGGGGAAATCCCCACAGATTGGCAACGCTGGTTGGCTTACCTGTAGTACGTTATGTTGCCACGACTTAAAAACATTTTTACAGGCCAGGAATCTAGCATGTTCAGTCTTTTATATCGGTAACTTACGTGAAGTAACATTCGTGAACCAAAAACGAGACACATATTTAAATATGTTTATTTTTCATTTTTTACGTTATTTTATTAAAAAGAAAATAGTAATGCTTAGCAAATTGACAAATAAGTTTAGAAATGTCAAAATTTAACATGTTGCAAAACAGTTAATGCATATTTTTCAACTTCAAAGTATAAGATGTCTGTATTGGACACATGATTTTTGTATGGGTACTTAAATTAACCTTCAACGAAAAAATTTTTTACGCTCATTTAATGAAACCAAAATGAATTTAAATAATTTATATGAATAAACATGATATAATGCGATGTTGAAACCACACAATTTATCATTAAATAAGATGACATTAAGGAATTATCAATACTATTAGGAGAAGGACACAGATTTTTTCCCGAATGTACAATTTTTGGCGGCCATACTCAGATTCCAAATTCAAATGTAATATTTCGTTCATTTTTAATTGTAACAGTAATTATGGCCCGACTAAGTATATAGGCTCAATGTCACCCAAAGGTCAATGGAGAGGGCTATGCTCGGGGTTTCTCTGCGTGATCGAATCAGAAATGATAAGATCCGCAGGAGAACTAAGGTCACCGACATAGCCCGAAGAATTGCGAACCTCAAGTGGCAGTGGGCAGGCTACATTGAAAGGAGGACTGACGACCGTTGGGGTGGAAAGGTCCTCGAGTGGCGGCCGCGTACCGGGAGACGCAGCGTTGGTAGGCCCCCCACAAGGTGGACCGACGATCTGGTGATGGTCGCGGGATGCTGATGGATGCAGGCAGCGCAGGACCGATCGGTTTAGAGATCCCAGGGGAGGCTTATGCCCAGCAGTGGGCATCTCTCGACTGAAATGATGATGATATTAAGACATATATCTATAATCTATGGCCATATTTTTAAAACGTTTGAAAAAACTGAGGAAAAAACGTTCGTTTTTAGTCTTGGAATATATGGAATTATGGACTCAGTAGTCTGATAGATTGATTAATAGTTTTTTACTTTCTTCTATATACAGAATGTTATGGGGACGCTCTCGTAAACGAAGGCAGGTGGCAATAGTAGTCATCTTAAACACGATTTGTTGAAAAATAATTTTGAAATCACGCAAAAAAGCAGCTGCTCCATATACAAACAGACCGTGTAGATATTACAATTTGTATGAAAAAGCTGATTTTTATTCCGCGATTAAAAAATTATTTTTTAGCAAGTCGTGTTTAGGGTGACCAGCACTATCTACTGCCTTCGTATTCGAGAGCGTCCCTCTAACACCCCTAATACAAGTGGTATAAATATAGAAGTTTGACATTATAGTGTTGCCATTATATTGATAATTATAAAAGTGTAATTACTGGGCATGGACGGTATTTCATCTCAGGCCTCAGGATGTCAACGCACCTGCAATATCAAGTGCTTTTCCTTGTTATTGCAGGTGTCTATAGGCGGCGGTAATCGCTTACCACCAGGTGGGCCGTCAGCTTGTTTGTTATCTAGTTGTATAAAAAAAAACTGTCACTTATTATCAGAAAGTATTTAGAACGAAAAAACAACAAAAAAATTAAAATGAATTGAAAAATAATGTTTTATTTTCATTTCCCTAACTTAAAAACCACTGTACAAACAGCAACATTCATAACTGCCCGTTCGAGGCGCAACAGACAGAAAGGTAGAAAGAGATGAAATTATTTCTGGGACTCCATATAAACCTGAAACATCTCCTTTGACGTTCTGACTTAGTTTGTGGAAAATGTTGTATTTTTTTATTATCTATTGATAAACCTTGTCACTATTTTCTACAAATACTTCTTAAAACTCTTGGATAAAAAATTAATCATAGAACGTTTTTGCTATAATTATTGTTCTGAGTTTGTTCGGACATTGACAAGATTGAACACGAATGCGCGAAAGCGTAGTCCGAATTGATTGCACGCAAGCAATGCACATTTATTCAATTCGGCCCAACGCGTTTGCACTGTTCGTAAACCATATATATTATCTCTAATCTATGGTTCGTAACGTTGGTTGTAATGTTTGTGTATTATGGACCGAAGGTATGAAATTTGACTTTGACAACTATCAATTGTCAGGTGTAATTGTCAATTGAGAATTCCGGATAATTATCGCTTTTTCGAGAAAAAACCTTTGCTTGTATCGTAACGCTGTTTAGAATTTACGGCGTACTCTTTCTTAGTGTGTTTTAGTGATCTTATATTTTTGTTAATATCTCCAAAATGGTCGACTACAGCAAATGGAAAGATATTGAGGTTGGTATATATTTTAGTTTCCAGTATTTTGTATGCAGATTTTGTTGTAATGAGCCTATAACTATTTTAAAATATAATTCATTGAACGAACCTCTACTTTAAATTTGAAAATTATTTTTCATAGATTTCTGACGACGAAGACGAAACCCACCCAAACATTGATACGCCTTCGCTTTTCCGATGGCGGCACCAAGCGCGTGTTGATCGAATGGAAGAACGCAAGCGAGAAAGAGAAGAACATGAACAGAAAAAGGCAGAAAACTTGAGGAGGTTAGCACAAACCAAGAAAATATTAACAGACTCAAAAGACACTAATCTGGATTCCTTGAAGAAGGAGCTGGAAGAACTAGAGAAAGAAGCAAAGATAATCAAGAAGAAGGATGAAGAGTTGAAGAAAAAAGAAAAGTTGACTCCTTGGAATGTTGACACAATCAGTGAGCCGGGCTTTACAAAGACTGTCATAAATGCTAAGCCACAAAGGCAAAAGGATGAGAACCTGACGGAAGAGGAGAAAGAAGCTAGAATGAAGAAGTTCATTACAGAAAATGAAAAGGCTTTGAAGCAGTATGGAATGCTGAGGAAATATGATGATACTAAGAAATTCCTACTGGACCACAGCCAATTGGCATGTGAAGAAACAGCTAACTATTTAGTTATTTGGTGCATCAATTTGGAAATGGAAGGGGTATGTTGCTTTCTTTTTTTGCAATTGTTTATTTCTGTTTGTATTTTTTTAATAACTTTTGAAAGATGCCAACAAAGGTCTCTGTATCATGATCATGAGTGTCATGATCTTTATAAAGTTACAGTATTCTAAATAAGTTTAAATGTTTTAAAAGACTACTAAACTTAAGGCAAATGAAACCTGCTTTAACCAGATTAAACAAGGAAAATTTTAAATAATTCTAATTTGTAATATATACATTATTATATTCTCCAGTGATATTAATGCTCAACTGTAATTTCAGAAACATGACTTGATGTCTCATGTGGCTCACCAGACCATATGCATGCAATACATTTTGGAGCTTTCTAAGCAGTTGGATGTAGATCCTAGAGCTTGTATTGGCTCATTTTTCTCCAGGTAAATTAATTTGAAACTATTAATAATAATATTTCATTTTTGGATCATTTAAAAAATTTAATGTATGCGTAATTGAGAACTTGTCAGACCAGTGTCAGCTAATACTGTCTATTATTTTAAGAATGGAAACAGTTTTAAAAACTAATTGATACAAAAAAAAAATCTTTTAATGATAATGATGCTGTTGTATATGCCTACTGTTGTATATGCCTACTTTTCATAGTTTGTGGTTCTTATTGCAAATGTAAATAGGATGCTGAAATGTTAAAAGTGGGTAGGTCATATTACTGCTTGTGACGGTACAGTTATGTATTTTATTTAATGGTATGATAAGAACTAAGTATGAATATTGATAAAAATATCTTTTACAAAAGTAAATTATAAGTTGTTGTATCTAAAATGATTACAGGATTCAAACTGCTGAAAAAACATACAAAGATTCCTTTGATGATGAACTTGAACAATTCAAATCCCGAATCAAGAAGCGGGCTGCAGAAAAAATCCAAGAAGCAATTAGAGAACAGGAAGAAGAGGAGCGCAAGGCAAGACTAGGCCCTGGAGGCCTCGACCCAGTTGAAGTGTATGAAGAACTACCCGATGTAAGTAATACTTAAACAAGAAACTCCATAACTTAGTATGAAACTGTCTACAAAACTGAACAGATGTGTGGTAACAATAAGAGTAATTTTGCTCACACTTAAATTCACCACTGATTTTGAGTGCTCACATGGCTCAACCTAGAAAATTTTAGGTCTTAACTAGGCCTACAGAATCTGCTATTCATCAGTCAATAACCATAAACTCCTCCACACAAGTGAAGCTGAGTTAGTAAATCATTCTACTATGCCAAAGTTTAGATAGATGTCTGTTACTCAATCACGGCAAAAAAGCTGAATGGATGGCACAGAGATAGAATAGTGTGGAATAGCTTCCATTCTATATATCTGTGCTAAAAGTAGCCTATATGCTAGTATAGGCTGTCTGTACAAAAATAGCAGCCTATATGCCAAGCTACTTTCTGTACCAGAAAAATGTATGGTTAATGTTAACCGACATTCAACGGAATGGACGAAGTCGCGGGCAATAACTAGTATGTTTAAGTTATTTCAATATTAAACTACTTTAGGCCTGTATTTGTGGAAAAAAACTATATACCCAATAATAATAATAATAATAATAAAGCTTTATTACTCAAATCAATACATTTTTTTTAACTTATATTATTTGTTAGTAGTGTTAGTTACTGACTCTGTAGAAGGTTATGTTAGTAGGTTAGTTATTTTGATTGATTTGATCCCTTTGTAGGGTAAAAGCCTCCTCCAAGTTTTTCCAATTGTCTCTATTTTGGCCCAATGTCATCCAGTTTTGGCCAGCTTCTTTTATTATATCGTCGGCCCATCTTTTTATTGGTCTTCCCACTTTTCTCTTTCCCACTGGGCCCTTCCACCTTGTTAGTTGTTTTGTCCATCTATTATCGTTTACTCTGGCGACATGTCCTGCCCATCTCCATTTTTGTTTTAAAGCATATTGTAGGACGTCTGTAAGCTTTGTTTGCTTTCTTATATATGTGCTTCTTATTTTCTGAATTCTCCTGATCTTTAGTAAACTTCTTTCCATAGCACGCTGGGTGGTTACAATCTTATTCCTTATTTTATTTGTATATACCCATGTTTGACATCCATATGTCAAACTGGGTAGGATAGTATTTTCCATCACAGTTCTTTTGTGATTTACGTTGTAGTCACCTTTTAGTATCTCCTGTTGTGACCAATATTTGTTCCAGGAGAAAGCTACTCTGCGGCTTACTTCGTCTTCGTTGCTTTTGTTACTAAAGGAGACTAGTTTTCCGAGGTATACATAGTCTTGTACATAGCTTATCTGGTTATTATCTACGTATATTTGTCGCTGTCTGCTATTTGTCATTATCTTTGTCTTTGTCTTGTTCATCTGTAGCCCAATTTTAATACTTTCTTTATTTAGATCAGTCATCATTTTTTCTAGTATAGTAGGTGATTCAGCTATGAGAACTATGTCATCTGCAAACCTCAAGTGGGTAAGTTGGTGAGTTTTTATTCTTATGCCATAGTTCATTTTGTTCCAATCAATTTTTTTGAAAATAGATTCTAGCACAGCGATGAAGATTTTAGGAGATAACGGATCACCTTGTCGGACACCTCTTTTTATTGGAAACAACTCTCCTTTGCGTTCTAGCTTTACTCTACTCATACATTTTGAGTATAAGTTCTTTATTATATTGATATACTTTTGGTTTATGTTGCATATATTGAGGGCTTCCCATATTGAGTGGTGAGTAATGCTGTCAAAGGCCTTTTCGAAGTCAACAAAAGCTAGGTATAACGGATGGTTATGTTCTTTGTACTTTTCCAGTATTTGTTCTATTGAGTGGATATGGTCTATAGTTGAGAAACCTTTGCGAAAACCGGCTTGTTCGATTGGCTGGTTCTTGTCTATTTTTGGGGATATACGGGCTAAGAGTATGGAGCTAAAAAGTTTGTATATACTTGACAGCAGACTAATTGGTCTGTAGTTGCCCATATCAAGTGGATTTCCTTTTTTGTATATTAGTATTATATCTGAATTACACCATTGATTCGGCACTGTTTCAGAGTCAAGCACCATGTTAAATAGTATCGTTAGATAAGGCTCCATTACTAGAGCTCCTATTTTTAGAGTTTCATTGCTAATATTGTCAGGCCCTGGACTTTTTTCGTTTTTTAGCTTTTGTATGTGTCGTAATATTTCTTCAGTCTCAAAATAAGCTGGTATGTCATTGTTATAATTAGGTGTTTGCTGTGCAGTCTGTTCAAGACAGTTTGTTGTAGCTTTTCCATATAAATCTTTATAATATTCAGTAGCATGAGTAACTATTTCTTCTCTAGTTCTTGCTTCTTGTCCTTGTTTTTCAAGCTTTTGAATCCAATTTGTATGTGTCTTAAGTTCTTTGAATGCCTTTTTTGAGCTTTTATGTCTATTTAAGTTTTTCTCTATGATATCTCTTCTATAGTTGTTATAATCCGTCCTTATCATTTTATTAGTTTTCTTGAATAGATGTTTTAGTTCTGTTTTCATTTCTGTAGTTTTGTTTTTCATTGCTACTAAATCCGTTCGTCTCTTTATAAAGTTTACTGTCTCTTCACATAGTATTCTCTTTCCTCTATAGTCTTTATTGTCCTTATTTGAGGTTGTTTTTAGGGTGTCCATTATCGCATGTTCTAGGGCGTCGTATAACGTTTGTACGCTTTCATGTTTTTTCGGATTCACGTCTATGAGTTCAAGGTTCTGTCCCAGCTTTTCTATAAACGTTTTTATCTCTTTGTAATTGCTTGATATTTTGGGAAAGTTATTGAAGTTTTTTCTGTTGAGTTTGGGTGATCTTAACATAAAAGAAGCTCTAACGAGTCTATGATCAGTTGAAAAATTAATGCTGCTAAGAACTTCTATGTTTGATATTAATTTAGGGGAATTGCTCATTATGAAGTCTATTTCATTTTTTGTTTGATGGTTAGGTGACATCCACGTCCATTTGCGGCTTTGTTTTTTATTAAAGTAAGTATTCAATATTGTAAGTTTGTATTCAAAAGCAAATTGAATCATTTTTTCCCCTCTTGCATTTCTTTCTCCATATCCGTATTTACCCATTATAAGTCTTTCATGGTTTTTTGGTTTCCCTATTTTGGCGTTAAAATCGCCCATGACTATTAGAGTTTTGTCGGCAATTTCGTGTGCGCTTTTCAAGTCATCATAAAACTTATCTAGGGTAATATCATTTGCACTTTCTGTAGGTGCATAAGCTTGTATGACAGATATTTTTATTTCGTCAAATTGTAGTCTTAGTAAAGCTACTCTTTCCGATATGCCTATAAAGCTAATGATGTTGGATTTATATTGTTTCTTTATAATAAAGCCTACTCCGTGCAGACCCAATGTTTCACCTATGTAACAGAGTATGTAGTTTGTGTGTTCCTCTATTTCACATCCTTGTTTCCTTACTTCGGCTAGCCCGATTATGTCATAGTTGATCTTTTCTAGGGCATGTGTTAATTCAATTAACCGTTGCACGTTTGATAGTGAACGTACATTGTAAGTACATATCTTCAATATTTTGTGTTTATTCTTGTGGAAATGTGTATTTATAGTTGACAAATAGGGGTTATAGCTTATTCTATTCTGAGAATTTTTCTTGATTGGAGGGTAGCAGTCGTCTTCCCCCACGGTGACTAGCCGGGTTGGGGTGCAGTAGATTTTTTGTTGGTGTGGTGTTAGTTGCTATTGCTTGCTGGTTCCGGGTAGCGAGTTTACTCTTGGGCGTGTCCAATAATCCATGGAGTTAGTTTTGTTCATTTTATTTCGAGATTGTCGACCAGTTTCTTCATTGTAATTGGACTGTGTTGGTGTTTTTGATGGAGATCTTTTCCTTTTTTCATTACCTTTGCTTTGGTTAGCGTTATTTTTTATTATCAGTTTATCATATCTAATTATAGCAAAGTTTCCTTTTTCAATTTCTCCTTGCTTTTTAACTTTCAGTTCCCTTCTTATTTGCAGAACTTCCTTAGGAAAGTCTTCTGTTACATAAGTATTTTTAGGAAACATTTTATTCCTTTTTAGGATGTCCATTCTTCTCCAAGCTAATGTAAGTTTAATAAGAATTGGTCTCTTCTTTTTATCTGTTTTAGCACCTAGTCTATGAACTTCACAGATCTCCCATTTATCAAAGTTTTCTATGTCTCCTTCTTTGCTTACATAATTTAGGCTCTTTAGGACTAGATCTAATAGTTCTTGGTTGTTGTTTTCAGTTTCCTCTAGTCCATGTAATATAATGTTATTTTTTCGGCTATCTTTTTCTAGCTGTTGTATTTTGCTTTTCAATGCGTTTACTTCGGTTTTCAGTTTGATATTTTCTTCTATTAGCGGTTTAAGAGTTGTTTCTATTTTAAAATTCATGTTTTCTGTAAAAGTTTTCGCTAAAGCTGCTGTCTGTTCTTTAAATTCCTTTTTGGTTTCGTTCATATTCATGATCATTTGTTCATTGATTTTTTCCAAGAGTACTTTCATTTGCTCATCCATTCTAATTAAATAGTATATAGTTTTTTTTTTTTTTTTTGTTCGATAATTTTATTTTTCACGTAAAACGGATCGGAACGTGAAGCGAAACGTAATATGCGTGAACGCAGCCTGATAATTGACACTTTTGACAGCGTCAGTTTTCAATGACAGCTGTCACTATGAGAAATATGTAAATGAGTTTTTTTATAACCTCCAATTTGATTAGCACTTTTCACTCTTTAAAATCTTAACACTGACGAGTTTATGCTGTGATTATATATTGTTTACGTAGGTCTTGAAGTTATTTCTCGTTTTTCACACTTTATTTGTTTTTAACACTGTTATTTTATGTTGAAGTAATTAAAATACACGGGAGCACATTAGATACGTAATTAGCTGTCAAGCACCGGAACCAGGAAAAAAAAAAAAAAAAAAAAAACCCAATAGATTTTGCCAATTATCATTTTGTATTAAAAATTATAATTATTTTTGTTTTTAGGAACTCAAAAAATGTTTCGACTCCCAAGACGTTCCCATGCTACAGGCAACAATAGCAAAAATGCCAGAGCAAGAAGCTATTTATTTCATGAAAAGGTGTGTTGACTCCGGGTTATGGGTTCCCGGCAAAAATGATGACGATGAGCCTACAATGAAAGACAATTCTGAAAGTCCTGCCAAGACACCTGATACACCATCCAATGTCACCACAGACGACTTAGACTGATCCTGTACCGCATTTATATTATTATTTAGCATAGCATTAACTAGATCAACCTTCAACTGGATCTAATACAGAAACTACCCACATTCTCCATAAAATATTTTATCACAGTTAGATTAAGAGGTATGAATTTAGTTTTGTATTTTACATATTTACTAACAACACATTGTAATTAACAGATTAATAGTTTTATAATAATGTTTCGTTAATTTTAACATTATTATGACTAAATAGATATTTAATTTCTTAGCAGTATTCAGGAAGTAATGAGAATGTGATTCACTCATGATAGACCAATACAGTGTTTAATTTTATATGTACGTAAATACGTAAAGCATTGGAAATAGTCTGTGAAATTTGAAAATATACTCGCTATACATAACTGCTTATTTTTTTATAGATTATCAATGTTCTTCTGGTGTAAAATTCCGTACACTGTTAGAGGTTCAAACTTCCAGTTCGCTATTAACATGAGTACTATCAAAATACGGAACGGCGGAACAACGTTATGGACAGTGGCTGCCGGCAGCTGCGCAATACAGTAGCATATATGCTACAATTCAGAGCGAACTAGATGTTTAGCGCGAGTTCTACGAGTTTTCGGCTTGCAATCTTTGCATTTATAAAATATGGTCCCAAAGTCGTCTGTCTAATGCGAACATGAGACGAAGCAGTCTTCCAAATACGACATTAGAGACATTTCATTACGACCCGCGCGTTTGTATCAATTAAACACAAAAATCGCGCTGCCAGCGCGCATCAGGCATCTTGCATAATCATCATAGCGATCCATTAGTATCTGAAATTAATGCTTAAATAATTTGATAAAGTTACTTGTTTATTATGCTATGCCTATTACGCATTTTTGTAGTGCGTATCGTACTACAAAAATGTGTACTATTGCGAATGGTTCTACACACTACAATTACACACACACACACACACACTCACAAAGCCGCGCACATACTACGAACTCTAAAATTTTATTTTGAAGTTCTTTTAACATTCGGTATAAGAAAAGATATCAAGAATTCAAGTCAGTGAAGTCCGAATAAAACTGAAGTAAATGAAGTAAATACATAAATAATTGGTCCAAAATGAGATAAATATATAAATATTGTTGTCACATAATTAAAGTTGCAATTGGCTCTATTCACCACTGTAAAAAGCACATTCTTCCGATGCTAATGTATTTATCTGATTTTGGACCAAGTTGTAGCTTGACTCTTCACCACCAAAGCGACGAGTAGATATACTATATCATCTACATAAATACTAAAAAAATAACGGCCGGCTCAGAAACAATAAAATGGAATATCCCTCTTTTCAAAAATAGTAATAAAACTGCACATATTTTTTTAAACTTGTACTTTTTATATAACAAAACTACATTAGGTGTGTGAGAGTGGGCGCAGCGGGGACGCTACGTGAGCACGTGCGGCGGCAGCTGGGGTCGGCCCTCCAGCTTGCTGTAGTCCAAGTGGAATTCCTTCGCCACCTGCAATAAAATGAAAATGAAAAAAATGAAAGTGTTTGGCGGGTTTTTGTGGCGTCAGTGAAAATTTTTATTACAATAATTAAAAATTGTGTCGGAGCGAACATTGAGTTATAAAAGCGACGTAGTTTTATTATTCAAGTGTTTGTGTTGATGTGCAACTATAAGATTATTAGAATAAAAGTGATTATGGTGTGAAATACGATAAGAACTTTTTTGTGGTTATCCACCTCATCAAGTAGCACATAATGTGACTGTCATCATATATTTCGTGTCAAATACTCCCAAGAAGCATTGAAATGTGTTACGCCAGCATTTTAATGCAATATAAGAAAAAAAAAAGAAATACTGAAGACATGGCTGCATGGGCATTAGTTCCCTTTGCCTTCCCTTTATAAGGAGAATTAACGAAAAAAAAATAAAAATATCTTTATTCAATTAGGCCCCCCAAGCAAGACTTTCGCATCGTCAAAAAACCCTTATTTCTATCACATAAAATAATATTAATTAACAATGGGATAATGTTTGTCTTTCTGTCTTGTCTGGATCTACGTAAGCTAACAATGTTATAATGTCAGTCTGTCGGTCGTAATAATAACCATCACGTCACATCACCAGCCTATATACGTCCCACGGCTGGGCACGGGCCTTCCTACATGAGATAAACACGAGAAGTTTGAGCCATAGCATCATCACGCTAAGCAAATGTGGGTCAGTGGGTTAAAGCGGCTGCAGAAACTACCGAGAGCTTGAGACAGCTTGAGAGCTTTCCATAGAAACCTTTTATTCAAAAATATAGGAAACGAACAAACCGATTGTATTTTGACTACATGCATAAGCAAATCAGGTTAGTCTAAATAGTTGTCAGAGGAATTTTCGGAAGTCTTATTGTTGAGTAAGAGCAATTTTTAGCTTTTCATATAAATCGAAAATCGTCAATAATTTATTTATTATTAGACTATTCGAAAAATTTTCTGACATTTTTTTATAGCCCCATCCGCCACGCGGAAAGATTAAATACCTATATCACTTGTACTCCGACAAAATTTTTCTTTGGCACACTGACAAAGGTACAATTTAGTGATGTTATAAGGTACTATTTGGCGAGTCGAAAATGTCGTAATTATGATTTTTAACAACTTTAGAGCTGGTGGTACGAAAAATACATTACCTTCCGCCAATTGTGAGCATCAAAGAAGTAGTAGGTGCCGCGCTCGTACGTGGACGTTTTCTCGACCATTGGCATACCGGGCGCTTGAGAGATCCACACCTTCTCCTCCATGTGATACCGCCATTCGCGGTTGTACCTGAAAAACGTAACCAAACTCATTAACAAAATTATGTTAGTAAAAAGGCTTAGATTAGCGGGCTTATTCGCCAACTTTTTTTTTGGGATTTTATCCTAGATAAAGAAAAGCACTTCGTCAAGCCCATATTTTTTTTTTTTTTTTTTATACAACTAGATGACAAACAAGCTGACGGCCCACCTGGTGGTAAGCGGTTACCGCCGCCTATAGACACCTGCAATAACAAGGAAAAGCACTTGATATTGCAGGTGCGTTGTCATCCTGAGGCCTAAGATGAAATGCCGTCCATGCCCAGTAATTACACTGGCTACCTTTCCCTTCAATCCGAAACACAGCGAACTGCTTCACGGCTGAAATAAGAAAGGCGGTGGTACCTACCCAGGCGACCCTACATATGGGTCTACCACCTAGTAAACCATATCCATATACCCTGCAGTTTTATTTTCTTTGGCTGTTATTACATTGAAATGCGGATGTTACCCATTTCAATTCATGCAACAAGTTACAGATTAAGTTTTAATTTTTGTTTTGTAAATGTTTTAATGCATGTGCCCGCTGGTGTTCATAAATAAATAAATACATCTTGGGGGAGTTTGGCGCCAAATATATAATGACAGCCTTCATGATGCTACGTCAATAAGGTCGTCTTTCACATCCACTATACGTTTATTACAATGATTGTCCATATTGCTCGGCAACTTAGATATTTCAGTGATTTGAAATAACTGCGTCTAAAATAATTATGTACCGACCATAAACTTTGTAATAATTGTAGTGATTTGAAAAAGTGTTGTTTATGATATCAATTTATTTCCTCTTGGAGTACATATAAAATTATATGTGCATATTTCAAAGCAGCTTAGCCAGCCCCTTTTATGATGGCGCTGACGTGCTTTTTATATATATTTTTTTATTTTCTTTCTAAAATTATTGCATATAATGTTCCCTTAAATATTAAGTTTACTTTGTTTTACTGATCAATAAAGTTAATTCCCCATGAAAAGTTAAGAATGGAAACATCTCTTATTATATTAGTATTAAAGTTCATATTCAAGATAATAAGATAACACTTACAGCTCAGCAGCAGCTGCAATTTGTAATACATCGCCAACGAAACAGTAGAACAAATAAAATAATAGGTCTTCCTTATATCGATTCAGTCGTAGGGGCGCCAACTTTTCTCTTATAGAGCCGTTTATCAAATATTCGGGAGGCACGTGGTAGTCCATGTCTTGTGGTCTGTAAACACAAGCTAGTACAATAAAAACATTCTTAGTTTCTAACAAAATAGATAAGAAAACTTTACTCCACTTGGTCTGTAGATGAATTTTTGTACCCGTCCTTCGCTATTTAAATCTAGCAATCGAACGCGAAGCAATGATTTATTAAATAGGCAAAAGACAACAAAACTTCGTTTACGGAAGTAGAGTAGACGCAGGAGTTTGTGGATAGTCACAAGCTAAAGCGTGCAAAACGCAGTCTTGGGAACAAAAACCTTTTTTAAGGTTAGGTCTAATACAAAACTCATAAAAAAAACATTTTTATTATTTTATGTTACATTCTTCTTTGGTTTTCTCTATTGTAAGTAAAAAAAAAATACACTCAGTCGTTTTACGCATGACAGCTCAAACAAAAAGTAAGCAACATTTTTATGTAACGAATTAAAAAGTTAATTAATGCCTTTTTGTGTTAGTACTATACAGGGTGGTGCCGTCAATACGAAAATAAATTAAAACATGGGCTATATTGGTTCATAAAAATGGTTTGCCACTTTCAAAAACATAGCTGCATTATTTCATAGAAATGTCATGAAATTTTCAAATGAATAACATATTTTTGAAAGGGGCAAACCATTTCTATGAACTAATATAGCCCATGTTATAATTTATTGACGGCACCATCCTGTATATTTTTGATAATTCTTTTGTAAAGTACAATAGATTATGTTTGGGCCAACTCCCACTCTTACCTACAAGGCGTATCCGCCCAAGGTCCAGCGAAGGTGAGATATAAGTTATCTGGCGAGTTGAGGTTCAGTCCCAGCGCCGTGAGATCCTGCCCTAACGCCAGTGATACTAAACTAGGGTCCGACTCCGCCGCTCGAATAAACGTTAATAACCCCACGATACCGAACTGATTGGGTATCATAGTCTCTGGTATATTCGTCACTTTGCCTAAAAAATACAAATTTCAGTCAGTAACTAGAATTTTGTACGAAGAACATGCATACTACGGTGTATATACTAAAGGCGCTTCATTGGCAGTGGTGTTAAATTTAGGTAACAAAAGCTAACTTCTGAAGGGTAATTAATGTATAAAAAAAACATTTTTACTTTAAAACAACCAGTTTCTCGAAAGCTAATCAAAATTCAAATACCGTTTAATGAAACTAATCAACTTGGCTGTTAAATAATAACAACTGAATCATTATAGAATTTAAAAAAATACTTTAACTTATTATTGATGTTTAAGTTATATTAAAACAAAAATTTTAAATTATTATAAAGTCACGTGATCGAAGATGCTATGTGACATCACTCAGTTTACAAATCATAGTAGCTATGTTACCTGTAGTATTTATTTGGTTATATTGATATGATATTACCATCAAAATGTTTTGTATAAATGAATCAACTATATATTTGTTACGTATGACACTATAAAATACATAAATATCATAGATTTACTAAATAATTCACACATTTTTCAGTAACTTGGTAATAATAATAAAAAACAGTAACGTCACGCGATAAATTTGAAAGAATTGAAAAATATTATTATAATAAAATTTTTTTACTAGCTCAGACTTAATAATAATGCAATAAGAGCAAGAGCCCGTGATGGCCAGAGCTTCGTTATTTCATTAAGGCCTTAAGTTTCAGTCCCCGCCTATGAATCTTGGGTCGCGGTGACTTCGGCAGGTAACAAATAATAAAGTTATACAAAATTTTGATTATTAATCTTGAATATTACAAGATTTTGAGACCTCAAATACGTATAGTATAAAAATCAGTTTTTATATATTTTAATTGTATGATATATATATAAATACTATAACGAATTTAAGATCCAATTTTATGCAACAGGTAACAGGTAATAAATATATATAAAATTTGGTCGTAAATACATATAGTATAAAGCTTAGTTTTTATATATTTTATTTATAAAATATATAAAAACTGAGTTTTATGCTATAACGAATTTAAGACCCAATTTTATACCCCTTTATTACTTGTTACCTGCCGAAGCCACCGCTACCCATGTTTCATAGGCGGGATCGTTCTTACCTGTATAGGGGACATACATACATAGCTTTAATGAAATAACGAAAGTCTGGCGGCCCTCACGCTCTCTTCGTGTGTGTAAATTAAAAAAAGAAATAACTTTAAGGAGAATGTGGAGAAAAAACCAAGATTTGTTTGCATGCATTATATACATCAATGTGATACAATTGACACTATATTATTAATATTTGAAATTACTTTCATGTTTGCTTGTTTGTTGCACACAGCCACAATATAGCATTACATTGATATAGAACGTAGTTGCAATTTTATATAAAAATAAAAATTAGAATACAATAAATGTATTTTAGAAAGAAATTCAACACCACTGTAGCCTTTACAGAAAAAAAATTGAAGGCCATTTTAAGCGTCTTTAATATACCATCATGACTTAACAATGAATACACACCATAATATTCCGTATGTGCTCCTTGACTGACAACTTGGGGAAGAAAAAAATTACGTCAGACAAAAGGAAATTCTTACTAACAAATCTACACTATTAGTAATTTTAATTATTATTGCATACATACAACGTTAAATCAACTCGGCCAAATTTAATTTATTACTCTCACACCCCGCAGTTTACACACACGGTTCTCATGAAAAGTCACCTAAAAACCGAACAATTATAAAATATATTTCAACAAATACAGACCTAAATGTGACCTTACATGACAAAACTATTAAATTTGACCAATGAGTTGAATCAGAATCATAATCGGGATATTTACCATAGAATTTGTTTTTTATAAGTTCCCGACATTTTGGCGCAGTTGAAGCAACAGAAATTACAAAGCAACAGAAATTACAAAGCAATAGAAATTACAAAGACGGTCACAAAAAAGCGTTCCGAATCTCTGTGTGGATACTGTGTATCGGGAAACAGTTCGTATTAGCATAGAGAATGAGTCTGATAGTTAGTGGGTAATGATCGTAGCAAACGTCATGGAAAGAGGGTAGATTGAAATATCTGCCCGCAATAAAGTTCACTTCTACTGGCAGTTTCAGCAGTCTACCCGTGATCATGGAGCATGCAACTGCGCCGAAATAATGAGAACTTGTAACAAACAAATTATATGATATATATAGGCCTAGTTCTAAAGACAATCTAAATTTAAGTACAGTTTATCCCTTGTCTCAATAGAAAAACATTTATCTTTTTCAAATTATTTAAGATAGCTTATTAAAAAACCATAGACAATTTCAGACGATATGTACGGAGGTACTTCCTAAAGACAGCATTTTATCACATTCACCGACGTCGAAAATTAAACACACGATTTTAATGTCAAATTTAAGGACAACTACCCTTTTTGTATTCATGTTGAGACGAGATCCATAGCACTGAAATTTAGATTAGGGCCGATATCCCGAATATAATTCTCAAACAATGTTAGTAACCAATAAAGTACCGATTATAGAATACCCATAGATCCTTATAATTAAAGCATAAACAGAAAAAGAATATTAGACAGAAACATTACATTAATTAATTTTTAGACATCTAAAATACCAAGACTAAAAGTATGTTAATATCATATTAACATAGTTTTAACTGGTATAATTTATTTATTTATTTAATAATGATAGTCTTGGTATTTTAGATGTCTAAAAATTAATTAATGTTTGGGCAAACTTTTCCAAGCACCATATAAAAGTAGTGTGATAGTCGAACAACATAGTTTGTATAGACTATCAGGCAACTTCGTATGCAGGCGGGTATGTTAGGGTCATGTTAATAAAATAATTAGTAACGCAATAGGGAATATGCATGTTGCGTTATGCGAAATGTAAAAACAATTTATAAATTGTATCCAGAAACTTCAAAAACGACTATATCATAACAACATCAAGAAATGGCTTATTTACGTGATGAAATCGTTGTAGTTATAAGTGGTCATAAAAAATAACCTTGAGCTTACCAAACACACCAAAACTACGACGATCCGTCTAGCTAGTCGAATTAAGCTGACTTTTAACACGCCAAGTTTTTAAACGTGGAGTGAGTCTAGTACAATTATCTATCGGCCATTTTATTGGATGCCGGCATTTATCAAGTGATTTTTCCTCGTTATTGCAGGTGTCTATAGGCGGCGGTAACCGCTTACCATCAGGTGGGCCGTCAGCTTGTTTGTCATCTAGTTGTATAAAAAAAAAAAAAAAAAAAAAAATCAACGGCCTAGGTACCCAATTAACTGGCTAAGAAGATGGTAAAGTTTTGGGCCACCTCATGAGCACCCTTTCAGATTGTAGACAATAATATACTGAATAACAAGGTTTCTATTATAAAATAGCACAAAACTTTATTGCAAAAAAAAATAACCAAAATAAAATAAGTATTGTATAAAATGACAACATACAGGTCATAAAAGTGCCCAATGCGCTGCTAAAAAGTTGAATTTGATGACATATTGATATTTATTAGAATTGTCATTCCGTGTTTTCAGCCGTCAATGTTTTGGGTGCGCTTTTGTTGTTTTTGACTTAGAAGAAATAAAACGAGAATATACAACGTCAAGTCGTTAAAAAAAAGTTGTGTTATGAGATTGACATTTTGTTTTCTTCAAAATGGCGACCTCTGTGATGTCTTTCAGCAAATGAAAATATTTATTGCTTCTTGTATCAGTGAAGATTTATGGAATAAGATAAGGTAGATTCTTACAAAAATAACTGGAAAAAAAAGGTGCTCATGAGCTGGCCCAAATTCCATAGAAACTTTGACTATCTCTTTTAACCAGATGGCTGCGACATATGCAACAGTATTTGATGTTTCTTATTCTCATAATCACATGCATATTCCCTGTTATATCTCTGTTAATCGTTATTCCACTCAAGGCTACAATGTATACTGACCATCGGGCGAAGTCTGTATCCCTTTCCTGGGCTTGTCGGGCGTGTGGTTGGTGTACTCGGCGGCGTGCGCGGGCGCCGGCGGGCCGGGCGCCGGCGCCGCGCCCGTCGACGTGCCCGGCAACGCGGGGAAGTCCTCCGACGACATCGTGAACTCTGACTGCTCTGACGTTGGCTGCTTCACCATACCCACTACAATATTTTCATCATCATCATCACCAGCCTATATACGTCTCAATGCTGGTATTGCGATGGACGAGCTCGGTGGCGTAGTGGTTTCACCGCTCTGGTTTCGATTACGAAAACAAAACAACTTTCGCTATGCGCAATCCCGGGATAAGTCAATCTAAATTTGTAAGCTCAAGTCTGGCAAGGACATAACATACTTTTTGTGCGAGACACAAACTGTTACGCTTGATGTGCTGTCGACTGTTTAGTAGTGAAAACAAAATTGATTTTAGGCAAAAACTACCAAAGATATTCGAATTGGAATTTGCAGTATACCTTTAGTCTTATTCTAAAATAACTTTTTATCTTAAAAATGTATGGCGGGCTTGTATTGAGACGTCAAAGTTTATATCTATGTAAAACCTAAAAACATATGCATATTCTTAATTGTATGGAATAAAAAAGGTTTCAAGAATGTAGCAGTAACCATTTTAGGCTAGGTCAATGTGTGCCGAAGGAAACCGAAATAGCATCTGAATAAAGAAGGCTTAAAAATTAAATGCAAAAATAATGGTAATCTGTCAAGCGGCGTTATCCCTCCGGAGGTCTATGAAAATTCAATTCTGTCTGGAATCTGATTCTTAACGGGTTAAACAGTAGCTATAAATAGCTCACTAAGTAAATCAGCTTACAATAACATATTTATGTAAATGTAAGAATGATGACTTTATAGATAACGATGTTTACATAAAATTATGTTTGCAGTTTACACACACCTCCAAGCTACATCTAGTTTGAAAGTACCTTTGGAAATGGTAATCATGACCTCCATCTTTCAAATCAATATAAAGATCAATATCGTTATTTTACTTAGAATGTTACATGGTGTGCTATGTTTCAATTTGAAAAGTTATTTGCAAATCTATCTTTGTATGATACGAACATTATTGACGTTTTAATTAAACTAATGTAATACAAACTCAATGAAGGCCTAAATACTTTTAATTTTCATTCAAATGCACGATCAAAAAGGTATAGAAAAAGTAAACAGTTTCCAGGATGCGTTTCTACACCAGCGGAGACGAGCAGAGCACTACTCTTTTCAACACATAAATATCTAAATTACTGCCAAAAGAATTATAACATATTTTGCAAAACTACCGAAATGCGAAACAGAGATGGCGGAGTTAAGCCGGCCGTGAAAGTTACAGTAAAAAGCGTTATAAAGCAACCGTAAATAGGTTGATTTTTGTTTGGTCAGAAAAGCTACGCTCGTTTCTGCTGCAAAAAATCATGTCGTGGGGCGGGGACCAAACCCGTGACCTTTCACAATCCGGGTGACTGCTCTAACCATCTGTCTATCTGTATTTGCGTTAGAAGCTTGTTAGCTTTTGGGTTCGTTCCCGAAACTTGAATGTTGTCTAGTTAAGATCATCATCACCAGCCTATATACATCCCACTGTTGGGCACAGGCCTTCCTTCACGATGAGCTGTTGTTATGAGCCCAAACACGCTATATTATTATCTGCAGTAAGTTTCTAAAGAATTAAGGATTCCGCAGACTATTTGATGTTACAAGATCAGCTCACGGTTAGCATGTCTTGGTAACCGAAGTAACAGTAAACCAAATCACAAATCGAGTAGGAAATAAGCTGATAGTCATCAAGGCAGCACAGGATCGATCGGTTTAGAGATCGCTGGAGAGAGGTGGGGAAGGCCTAAGCCCAGCAGTGGGATTCTCTCGGCTCAAATGATCATGGTTCATCGTAGTCGGTGAATCATACAATTACAAAATAATCTTTATTCCGAATGCTTTCTTGATGACCAGTAAAATAACAAACATTTACAAAATTACTGTGTGCAAAGATATGACTAAAAATATTCATAGTTTATATTACACAAATCTGTGTCCATCAGAGCGCGTGGCCCTATCGCTCACGGAAGAAATACATGAGTAGTTTGAGCCATAACACCACTACGCTAGCTTAATTGGTGGGTTAAAGTGGTTGCAGTAACAACCGGGACCAACGGCTTAACGTGCCTTCCGAAGCACGGAGGAGCTTAAGATTACTTAGATTGACCCATCCTTGGATCGAACACGGCGAAAGTTCCTCAGAGCTTAGTTTAGACATTTTTCTAAAATACCCCTTATTATGTTTACCGTAAGGTTTAGAGCCGGGCGGCGGGGGCGCGGCCGCGGGCGCCTGGTCCCCGGCCCCGCGTGCCGTGAGTGAGGGGAACTCGCTGAGGTCCAGTAGCGGCGGCGTCGACGTGTCTCCGCCCTCGCCGAACACAGAATGGTAGTTGTTCCCCGCGTTAAACCTCGATAAGTTTCCCATACTCGACTGCGGAGACAACCAGATGACATAGGTAAGTTAAAGAAATAAGAAACATCGTTTTTGGTGGCATTTAATTGCAATGCTAGAGATTTTTACTATATGAAATGAGTTTAAATAGTTGTGGGGTTGTTTTTTTTATACAACTAGATGACAAACAAGCTGACGGTCCACCTGATGGTAAGTGGTAACCGCCGCCTATAGACACCTGCAATAACAAGCAAAAATCACTTGATATTGCAGGCGCGTTATCATCCTGAGGCCTAAAATGAAATGCCGTCCATGCCCAGTAACAACAATGCCCAAATACACTGGCTACCTTTCCCTTCAATCTCACGGCTGAAATAAGAAAGGCGGTGGTACCTACCCAGACGACCCTACATACGCGCCTACCACCTAGTAAAACATTGGACATTGGGGTGGACATTTTATTATAAAATGTAATATGGAGATTCACTGAAATAAAACTTTAGTCAGTGTGAAAGAATTTAATAACTTTATTCATCGCAGAACATATTCACTCACAATACATATTTGGAACTGCACAAATAATATCACAATATATTATCATCACAGAATAATATATAGGCTCGATCTCTTTAGCTTCCCATTTATAGGGAGAACACAAGAAAAAGAAAAGAGTGTGTGCCGCCATTTAATCACTTGGTCACGATCTTTATTACAATGATAGGATAATTGTGTTGTGACTAATAACCATTGTTCTTTGAAGTACCTACCTAACTAAGGGATAATAATCTATTTCAATGATTGCAACATTAGCTTGGAAGGAAAATGTTAATGCCACTATTCCATGGTTTTTTTAATTATTAATAATTGTTTGCTTAACATATTTTAGTATATTATATTTTTACTAACCCTCCCTAAAAATTTTACTTTCTTTCAATTCATTCAGTCTTGCGAACAAGCAGATTGTGAAGTTATGTGTCTTATGTAATGAAATCTCGCCGAAGAGCATTTGCTGTTTCAGAAGTCAGGAACAGCATGCTTTATTTATAATTTTTCCAAATATTTGAGAAATTAAACAAAACTATCACAACAAAATTAGATAGGTAACTGATACGAAGCAAGTTTAAATATTAGTTTTTTAGCCATTCCTTTGTCACCAATCATCTTTTAGTCTTTTATTCTGTGTCAAAAGTAATATGGCGAGACGAGACTGTAATATGCAGAGCGACTTTGATGTGTTTTAGAAGCACCTACGGCATTATATGTTGTAAGCAACCATCAAAGACACGTGCAGGGCTCACAATAGACGATTTATCCACTGATTTGTACGACATAGACACTGAGATTACATCGCGAGACTCGTGTATTGAGTAAGTGGTGGGCTTGTAAGTTAACTTTTTAAAAGAATACTGGATTGTCTATTTAGTCTCAATCATACAGTGTTAAGGGCATTTGCGCCGCACGGCATTTCATACAAACTTTCAAGTCGAAAATGTAGGAAACAAACAAACCGATTCTAATAAGACTTTACATGCTTATGCAAGTCAGGGGATTTTTCGAATAACAGTCTTATTATTATGTAAGAGCAATTTTTAGCTTTTCGTAGAAACCAAAAATCGTCATAATTTTTCGACTCTTCGAAAAATCCTCTGATATTTTTTTAGACTAGCCTGCCTTGCATATGTGTGGCAAATGTCACAATCACGTTGTTTATTTCCAATATTTTAAACAACTTTATACGAAAAGCTGTGCGGCGTAAACACTTTTAATACTTCAAAAAAATAATCGCTCACCATAGAATTGGAATTAGGTTGAGATA
The DNA here is from genome assembly GCA_947347705.1 of Nymphula nitidulata. NCBI lineage: Eukaryota > Metazoa > Arthropoda > Insecta > Lepidoptera > Crambidae > Nymphula > Nymphula nitidulata. The sequence continues at coordinate 8,600,721 of OX374637.1, read as the reverse complement.
ACGTGGTTGGCATAGGCACCCTTCGGTCTGCAAACGCTCGCTGTCCGAAGAGTGTCGATCTAGAGGCCATAGAGGGCGGCGCGCCGCCGGGCATCGCCGTGGAGCCCCGGCCCGGCGAGAGCGCGCCGCCGAAGGTGGGCGTCACATGGCCCGAAACACCCGACACCAGTCCGCGACCACCTACGCCACCCACACCGCCGCTCGCTAGGCTTCTAGGCGCTTGCTGGAAATTCAAGTTTGCCATAACCTGAAAATTAAAGTTTGTAACTTAAAACATGTTACTTTATATTTTGGATATAGTTGTTACAATTCCACTTATCTGTACCTAAACACCTCTCTGAATGAGCCCAAATTACTTTAACATTTTTGACGGCTTTAAATAAATAAGAATTGATAAACAAAAACTGTATACCTAAACTGAAATTTAACAATGAACTAGAAGTCTGTCTGTATACACAAAATACATACATACCAACACTAGGCATTACTGGACACTAGTCTACTGGCCCCAAAGTAAAATTTTACTGATCACAACATCTTAAAAGTAAAACAATCGGAGCTTTACATCTTAGTATGGATATTTCATAATTGACATACACTGCCGGCCTCGGTGTTCCCTACTGCTTACAACCTGAGTTCATTCAAAGCTGGATTAAATAAGTACCTTCAGGGTAAGCTCGCTACATCAATAACTTCTCTCGGAGTAAGAGTGCGATCAGGAGCAAGCCCATTTTAAATAGAAAAAAAATAACCATAAATAATTTTAACAAAGTTGACAGACACTACGAGTCAAGGACACTAGTCTGCCGGCCCCAAAGTCAGATTCTACTGATCACAAGATCTTAAAAGTTTGACAATTTTTGTTTTAACATCATAATATGAATATTTTGATATATGATTATATTATAGTTTAGTAGTCTTTCATACTGTTTACTAGAAAATTGTTTAATGATGTAGTCATGAAAGAAATATGTATTAGTAATATAAACAGGCGATGTTCCGAAATGGTACCTGAAACCTTCCACAGTCAATTATACAAAATACATTATACAATTATATAAATAAATAAATGTATTATTTCTCACCACAAACATAATAGACATGTTTTAACATTAATATTTTCAGTTAATTAAACGGCATACAATAATAATGCTATACCTGAACTAGGAAAATTCCTGTGACTCAAGTTATAATTGTTGACCCTCCACCTCAAAATACAAATCAGAATTTCAACACAAATAATAATCACTAATGAAGGTAACCATATAATAATTAATTATAATAATTAGTGTAAGAAACAAAGTTATAAATTATATACCTGCAATAATTCATATTAGTTTCTCAAATTGTATGGTACAAGTCACAAGTGGTAGCATTTTATTGTGAATGGTGGGTGCTTGCGTGAGATATTATATATTATATTAAAAGCTTGACACTTGTTCTTCAAATATTAAAACTTATTAAATTATAAATAATACAACATCTTGTTAATCTGTCAAGCGACATTATACCTCTGGAGGTATATGACAATTGAAAAATCAATTGTGTATGAAATCTGATAAGCTTTTGTAAATTTTATATTTACCCCTGCAATTTTTAATAAATTAGACCGAAAGTAAAGAAAATGTTATTATTAATCACATTACATTCTGCCTGAATTGAACTAAAACTTTGGTCAGTAACACAAAAAGTTATTTGCTAGTCTTTTTCGAAGTTTGAGTCTTTTGAGATGACACTTCAGGTTTTTACATTTAACACATACTATTTTCGAGAAACAAACATAAATTGTCAAAAAAATAATTTCTACTTTACTGAAATATCATTGTAAAATTACAACAATTACGTTTCTCAAAATCTAAATAAAAACCTCTATGAAATAATTCATCTTCTAAAGAAACCGGTGCAAAATTTAGAATTTTTCAATAATGAAATATAATGTAATGTGTAGAATGGAATCTATTTTTCCTAGGGATTGACACAATACATATAATAGAACACAATTGTTGATGTTTCGATGCAGCCATCTTGTTATAAATATAGATCATCGATTCTATGTCCTTTGAAAATGTTATCGATTTCAACTAAATAATCAATAGGGTTTCTGTAGGAGAAACCACCACAACTATCAAACTTGAACTGACACAGGACTCATGATATGTGAAATGGACTATGCTGTTATTTTTGTAATAGATTTTTTAAGACAAGAAATCACTATTGTTTTACTTAAGTTTATTTATAAAATAATTATCTCATAAGTACAGTTATGAGCAATGATCTAAACCCAATTCTTCAACCTTATCACCTTTGCAATAAGTTGTAAAGACGAACATCAAAGAAGTGTGACTGTACGGACACAGGTGTTGCAAACTCATATTTATTCAATACTAGCCGCAACTGGCATGGTTTGCAATGCCCATTAAGAGAAAACTGTTAGGTTTTACAGTAAAATAAAACAAAAAGAATTCATAATCCAGGAAACTTCACAGACATCCCCAGAACACTTTGGGTTTCATCACAATCTATTGATCAGATTGTGAAGAAACCCTACCAGAGCGCATATGACACAAACACATAAACATTAATTATTAATTTTTAAATGCAAAGATTTATTTCCCTGGATAACCCTTAACTAAGGTTAAGGGTTATCCAGGAAAATAAATCTTTGCCTTTGCCTATACCTTTTTAAGGGTTTACCCTTATAAAATATAGTTTAAGGTAAATATTTAGTGAATGATAATGAAACCTAATAACCTAAGTTTTCTAATTTAGACAAGATACAAATCAATTACTATTGTAATTCCTATTGCTATTGTATCAATTACTATTTTAATTGATCTGTATCTTGTCTAAACTAGAATACTATATTGCTAAAGTTATATTTAAATATAATAATAATATAAATCATGTAGCAATCTAGAGTCTGATGAGACTCAAGTGCTTAATGCTAACGCGAATACTTGAGCCACATAAGACTATTACAATTAATATGTGGCTATATTATTCAGCTGTGTAAAGAAATATAACTCCTATTAATTTATCATGTACTTAACAAATTAATCGGACAAAAAACAATGTATCTAACAGAATGATGAAAATAATAATAATAACTTAGTTTGTTAGAGCCCCGAAAGAATATGTGACTTGAAAGGTTAAGATTACTAAAAAAATATCTTCAATGGTACTTTAAAAGGTCCCTGCCCAGTACAATACAAATAAGTCCAAATATTATACACAAATTATAGATATATGAATGTTAAATTCTGATTAAAATCCAATTATACTGTTTATTTCTAAATGCTATTAATTTACTTTTTTGAAACAAAAAGGTTAAAATTTATAAGACTTCTAAGATATTTTGTAAACTAACAGTCTACCGCACCAGAAAACTGTCAAAATAATGTGTCAACTCTTGAATCTCACAATACTAAATATGCAAGTATATTTTAAAATCTCAACAAATACACAATAATTACAGATAAACATATAATAATGGTATTTCTGTATAACCCAACATACAAGATAAAATCTATTTTTTAAATGTGATAATACTAACACATGATACAGGTCAATATTTTTCTCAAATGTTTCCTTACTTCAAAATGGGTACACAACTTCTCAACTTGTTGGCTTGACATTGATATCTTGAAAATAGTTTTCGAATTCATGTGTGCACCCTAAACAACAAACTCATTATTGTTTACAGCAATGTATACTACCAAATATGTCCAAAATTAAGCTGACTATTTAATACATAAAACCAACCAAACTATAGTTTTGCTATGGTTACAAAAAGAAAACAATTTGAATTGTGGACTTCAATGTCATAAGACATAGGACCCGTGTCTGAGAACTGTAAACAAACATACAACTTGAGTTTACTAGTTAACTACAACAATAACGTTTGAGGTACATAGATTGTATTTCTGAAAGGAAAGGAATCAACACTTCGAATACAACATTTCAGATGCTATCACAAAATTTTAAAGCTTATCAGTTCCATTGCAAAGTCAACAAACAAAGTCATTGATTACATGCATAAACACCTAGGTAGTGTTGATAATTTGGCAACAGCAATAACATTATCAAATATTAGAAGTACAAATAGTGAAATCCATATTTTAGATGGTTATTTCGTCCACTGTCAAACAATGGCGACCCTGATGTTTTAAATTTTACTTAGTTTTGTACAAATCCTAAAACATTACCTAATGTGTCGACTTCAGTCCTTGTTCCACTATTTCAAGACACGTATGGATGGTTCATAATCAAGTATTCCCAACAGAAACTATATATCCACTCTATTGAAATAAACAAAAGTTTGTTGACTGTTCAATTTAGAAGACGATCTTGATGCGTCCAAAATTTCAAACACCTATTAAAACATTCAAATGAACGTCTCTGTCATCAAACACTGCTATAAAACGCTGAAGACTTTATACATCTTTACGTCACTAATAAATATTTTAACAATTTCACTCAGTTTTGTTGAACGCCACATTACCCTAAACAACTGGCGGCCATATTGTTAAGACCGGAAGTGTTCGCTGAGATCTCACAATACTATTTAATTTAGGATACACATACACTTTTTAAAATATCTGATGAAAGCAAAAAAAAAATTGTTTTCATTAAATTTGGTCTATTCAATATTTTTAGTGTACCCAAAAGTGCAAAATTATTCATGTTGACCTAATACCAAAATAGTGAAATAATTGCCATATAGATAAAAATATACCTTCATATTTTAATTTCGTAACTTAGTAAATTAAATTAAAAATCAATTTAAAATAATTAATTTAAGCCTTTATTTACTGGTGTACATATACATATATTTTTAGAAAATGAAATATGAATTTTAGGCTACACTATATTTTATGAAGAGCTCTGTGGGGCGTAGCAGTTTGAGCGCACTGGTTTCGTTTACGAAAACAAAGCAACTTTCGCTATGGTCGATCCCTGCATGGGTCAATCAAAGTTTGTGATCTCGAGCTCCTCACTGAGTGATCTGTGGCCTTAACACAACAACCAACATTGAGCCGGCGTGGTGGTGTTATGGCCCAAACTCCTGACGTGTTTTTCCCATGCAGGAAGGCCTGTGCCCAGCCGTGGAACGTATATATGCTGGTGTTGATGATTATTCTACACTATTTGTATCGGTTTTTAATATCATTGCAAAAGGCTAATAGGTTGATATGCAAGTTATAATAAAACAAGAATAATACACAACCCGATGTCGTTGCGGCAGCTGGTAATTTCGTTGATTTTGATGATAACGGGGATTTGAATTGCTATTTCGATTAGTTGCCCGTTTTCGCATATTTCATAATAAAGATTGAAATGAATTTGACTTAGTTTGAAATACGGTATATTAAGACAATTGTACAAAGTAACACAAACTGAACACTATTTGACGAGCATTTTAATTTATCAACTATTAATTTCTAAAACTACCCACGTTATAAAAATATTTTTAGTTGTCACGCAACATCAATTTAACGATATTTCACATAAATAGATTATAAATAATTATTTTACCAGCAAGAACTTATTGTAAATTATGCTCTACGAAAGAAATGTTTCCTTGACTCTAAGTCTAGACACTAAATCAAAATTTGAGTACAGTATATCTATTTCTCGGAATGCTTAATAGGAATAATTTGTTTAGAGCTGTCAATTAATATTACGGCCGAGCTTTACTCAATTAACAAATCAGCCAATTTTCATGGAGCCTAATTTTGAACACACACTGGCCCTAATTCTGTAGAACAAAAGCTGAATCTAAATTTAAGTTCAATGCATCTTGTTTTCTCAATATGAATACCTACTAAAACGATGGTTGTCATATAATTTGACATTTAGTTTAGATTTAGGTTGTGTTTTCAGAATTAAGCCCACTCTAAATCTAAATTTTGAGTACAGTATATCTCTTTCTCGAAATATGTATAAGAAAAAGATAGCAAGATTTTGATTACAGCCGTCAACTAAAGTTAGAGATCATAGAAACCATTGACAACTTAGACGGCATATAAGTAAGGGTTCCTAAGCATTCGGTGGTGTCAGTCAAGGTTTTTACTACACAAATTAAAAATTGTGTCTGGACGAACATTGTGTGGAAATTTATAGGGGGGTTTTGAACCCTCTTCCAACGCTGGCCCAGTGCGGATTGGTGGGGGGCGCCAGAGCCTCGTCTGTTGGTCGGCAGGGTGCACCACGTGTAGATTAGGTTGACTTGGATCCCATGAGGTGTTGTTCGGGACCCCTTACACCCTCGAAACTAATACGACTTTAGCGAGGTGTGAGACAGAGAGATGTTACATCACCGAAACTGTTTACTGCCGTGTTGGAAGATGTGCTTTTGGGCTGGAGAGGACTTGGCATCAACATAAACTTCGAGTACATGACTCACCTTCGTTTTGCTGATACTCGTAGTCTTTGCTAAAAACTTGGAAGACTTGGGCACAATGCTGCGGGCAGCGTTCGGGAAGCTTCGCAGCATATTCTCAGTCCAACTACCGCAGTGTCTCAAGAAGAAATTCTTTAATTCGCGTGTTTTTCCAGAATGACTTACGGAACTGAGACGTGGATGCTTACAACGGGCCTCATAAGAAGGCTCAATGTCACCCAAAGGGCAATGGAGAGGGCTATGCTCGGGGTTTCTCTGCGTGATCGAATCAGAAATGATGAGATCCTGAGGTCACCGACATAGCCCGAAGAATTGCGAGCCTCAAGTGGCAGTGAGCAGGCCCCATTGCAAGGAGGACTGAAGGTCGTTGGGGCGGAAAGGTCCTCGAGTGGCGGCCGCGTACCGGGAGACACAGCGTTGGTAGGCCTTTCACAAGGTGGACTGAAGTTCCGCTGAGGGTCGCGGGAAGCCGATGGATGCGGACAGCGCGAAACCGATCGGTCTAAAGATATTTGGCTCCCCAAAGATCTCCAGACCATTCGATTCTGCTCGGATCGGTTCCGAGAGACGCCCGCTCTCAGTAGAGCCGTCTCTCGGCTGAAATGATGATAATGATGAACGTTGTGGGGCTTTAACAATCTTGTTGAGATCAATGCTAAGAAAACACCTGTGTGCGCGTTTACAGTCAAAATGTCGCCGTTCCTTCCCCTTTCCTCTCTTCAGCCCCCTTATTCTCAACTGTCGGACCACGGATTCGATTTGAAAAGTCACGTGCCGTCTCGCTTTGACGCAATGCGATAAAAAGTGACAGGTATAGAGTTTCCGAAATTCGATTATTTTCCGACAGTTGAGAATAAGGGGGCAGGGCACTACTCTTTCAGCACAGGGCTCCTTAAACTTGCTCGGCATAGAGATATGTTGCGATCTGAATTCCAGGAACTACAAGGAAACCCTGATCAAAACAACCTAACGGAAGCTCGGTGTTCTGAACAAGGTGCGTCGAATTTTCACGCCTGACCTTGCTTGCTTTACAAAACTCAGACAGATAACAGTGTCGTGCTTTCCATATCATTGGCGATGTAGAGGTCACGAACAGCCTTGAGCCTCTGCAATTGCGTCGAGACATTGCGTCTCTTAGCACTTTTTATCGGCTAAATCACGGAGAGTACTCTAAAGACATTTTCTGGCTTAGCCCAACTTCCCCTTTCCCGCTCAGGAGCACGCATGTCGGTCTTCGGAGTCATCAATTCACTGTCTCCACTTCAACATCACCAGCCCAGCAGTGGGACGTATATACAAATTGAACAAAAGGGGGAGGTTAACCCCCCCTGGCAGTTTAAGTCGTTTCTATCGTAAATACATATATCATCAATCTGTGGTCGTTTCTAATCTTAGAGGTCGCATTGGTCGGAGTTTTAAGATACATGATGTGACATCGACGACTTATAATATGAACACAGCTCTAAAGAAAATCGTATTTGATACCCTGATAAAAGTATCGGTGATAAATATCAATTATTTTCCAAAACAATATTGATATTTTGATAGATCGATATTTTTATTTTTTACGGCAGTCAGTGCTGCCCTATGTGGAAATTGAAAAGTTACAATAAAATCATTTTCGAAAGAAATTATTGCTACCTTAGCATGTAAGAAAGTTAATAAATGAAAGTTTAATAAAAAAGTGTAGAGCTTTTGGATTTTTATAATGAGCGAAAATGTGTCATTCTTATAATTAAAAACAAGGAGTCTCTGAAAATGGTGGATTTTATCAAATGAAACTAGTAACACCGAGATCATATGATTGTTCAGTCTGTTCAATGAAGAAATACCTACGTCTGATAGGCGTCGACTTACTTCTTTATCCCATTTTCTAAGTTTCTCGCACTTTAGCGGTTATTTTACGTGTTAGTAGTGTTTTAATATTAAATATCAGCCATGGCGCTTAGCGATGCAGATGTTCAAAAGCAGGTAAGTTTCAAAAGAGATTTGACTAACGACACGACAAGCATTTGTCAGGATAATTGATCCTAATAGTTTGCATGATTTCGCTAGAAATATGCAGTTCCACTTAAAAATATGGAGTATTTCTTATTTCCACTCTGTAATAAAATAATGATTATGCATTATCAGATCAAGCATATGATGGCCTTCATCGAACAAGAGGCCAATGAAAAGGCTGAAGAAATCGATGCAAAGGCTGAGGAGGAGTTCAACATCGAGAAAGGCCGTCTGGTACAACAGCAGCGGCTCAAGATCATGGAATACTATGAGAAGAAAGAGAAACAAGTTGAACTCCAGAAAAAGATGTAGGTTACATCCTTATTACTAAATACAACAATTTTTCATGATTGGCATGTAAATCACAGACTTAAACTATCATGCTGCAATAAAATGAAGTAGGTAGTTTGTGATTATTATTTTTAGTCCATTTAATACATACTAGGAACATGAGATTGGGTCACAATGTCATATTGTTCATTTCTTCCGATTTTCAATTAAGTTTAATTATCTTTACAACTAATGTTTGAGTGAATGGCTTGGGGAATATATTCAGCATAATTTTATCAATTTTTCATACATTGTCCTGTCAAAATCTTATTTTTTTTATTATATGTATTTCACTCACTGCAATGTCTGAGTTTACATTGGGAATGTGGATCAATACCAATTCAATACATTTACAGAGTTCCTGTAGTATTGCAACTCAGGATTATTTGAATACGAGTGAAGATGAAAGAATGACATAATATGGTATTCATGTTAGAATATAAGTCACATGACTTCAAGGTCTTCAACTTTGAATATAAAGTTTCTCCATTTTTTTTGCTCACAGTGATAAATAATATTTCATATTGACTTATTAAAATGATAACTAGTGATGTGGTGATGATCTGAAAGGAGTTGGTAAAGTTTTGGGCCAACTCATGAGCAACATTTCAGATTGTAGACAATAATGTACTGAATAACAGGATTCCATTAAATAACACAAAACTCTTTTATTTTATTGCAAAAAAAATACGAAATGAAATAAGTATTGTATAAAATTGCATTATAGAAAATTAAATATAAAATTGCCCAAAAGTGAATAGTCTGTAGCCACAATAATGTTGTTAAAAAGTTGACTTTAACATCATATGGACATTTATTAAAATTAACGTTCCATATTTAGAAACGTGAATGTTTTTCAGTGCGCTTGAAGTGTTTTATTGATTTTCAAAATTGTTCCACCTAAGATTTCTTCGTAGCTAAGAAATAAAACAGCAATATTCAAAGTAAAGTCATAAAATACCAATTGTATTAAGATAATCACGTTTTGTTTTCTTTCAAGTGCCGATTTTTTTTTCAGCAAATGGAAATATATTTTTGCCGGTTCTATCAGTCAAGACTTACGGAAATGATAAGGCTTACCTTATCATTTCCGGATGGATTCTTACAAAAATAACTGAATGAAAAAATGGCGCTCATGAGCTGGCCTAAATCCCATAAAAACTTTTACTATCTCCTTTGGTATCTACATCTTACATTCAGTAAAACAACTACTCAAATTATTTAATTCAGCAACCCGCATTAAACCCCTCTGGGCGTACTGTTATAATTAAAAACCGATTGTGTCTTAAATCTGTAATTTGATAGGTTAACTGCAAATGACTAACATGGTTGTTGTTAAAGTGGATTAAATCCTTGCAATATTTGTCTAGCGAAAATATAATATAATTTACATTATGTTATAATATTTTTGATTGTTTTATTTTATCATTTAATATCATTAAAGAAAAAAGAAACTGTCAAGCATCAGACTCCGACACAATTGATTTTTCAACTGTCATAGACCTTGAGAGGTATAATGCTGCTTGACAGATTAAGACAATGTTGTATATTAATAATAAAGTCCAATTAGTAAATCTGTAATCAAGAATGTTACATTCAAATCAATAATTGGGAATAAAGTTGAAAATGACTTTTATAATTTCAGTTTAATGTACATTTCAGTAACTTACCATCTTATTAGGCCTTATTTCAAAGACACACTCTAAATCTAAATTTAAGTACAGTATAACTCTTTCTCGCAATTTAATAGGAAAAACACAGCAAGAACTTGTTTACTGCTATCAAGTAAAGGAGATAGTAAAAGTTTCTATGGGATTAGGGCTAGTTTGTGAACACCATTTTTTCGTATATAGAGTTATTTTTGTAAGAATCCATCTTATCTTTTCATTTCCATAAATCCTATCTGTTAGAAGTGGCCAAAAATTATTTTAATTTGGCGAAAAACATCTCAGAGGTCGCTTTTTGAAGAAAACAAAATGTCAATGTCATAATACAATTTTGATTTTTAGGACTTTACATTGAATACTGTCATTTTATTGCTACGGAGCCAGGGTCGAACAATTTTCAAAAACAACAAAACTTCACTTCAATTGCACCCAAAACATTCACGCTTAAAATACAAAATGACAATTTAATTAAATGACAGTATGACATTAAAGTCAACTTTTTAACGGCGTTATTGTAGCTATGGATTATGCACTTTGAGCCATTTTATACAATACTTATTTTATTTCGTTTTTTTTTTTGCAATAAAATGAAAGAGTTTTATGTTATTTAATGGAAACCATGTTATTCAGTACATTATTGTCCACAATCTTTAAATATCTCCTTTAGATAGAATTTAAAGAAACCATAGACCATTTTAAACGGCATACATCGAGGTGCTACCTAATCATTACATTTTATCACATTCAATATGGTCGAAAATTTAACAGATCTTTCTGAATGTCAAAGGGATTTGAACCTATTCATCTAAGAGACGGGCATTGTGGTAACCATAATTATGTGGGAATTTCCGAAACTCCTGCAAAATTAGGGTCAGCACTATGGTAAAAATTGTTCAAACCCCATAAATGTACATATGACAGCTATCCATTTTGTATTAATATTGATAGAAAGAGATGCACTTAACTTAAATTTAGATTTGGCATGTGTTCTCCAGAATTAGGGTCATTGTGCTTAGCTATACTCAAAGTTAATTACAAAACACCTATACATTGAAATTGAAATCTATTGCTTAATGTTAATAATATGTTATCAACAGTCAATCATCGAACATGCTGAACCAAGCTCGTCTGAGAGTGCTTAAAGTACGTGAAGACCATGTCCGTAATGTACTAGACGAGGCACGCAAGCGCCTGGCTGAGGTCCCTAAAGACACCAAGCTGTACACTGATCTGTTGGTCACACTCATTGTTCAGGCTTTATTCCAGGTAATGAATGTATTTGTTATCTTAAATTTATATGACAACCAACAAGTCATGCATAATCTGTCAACTGCAGATAGGCCATATTAAGATCTACCAAATCTCAAATTTTGACCTTAGCAAAAGTGTCATGGTTTTCGAAATTTTATGAAATATTTGTACCTATATTTAACATTTAGGTACCTACATCCTGCACTTGGTTTTTCATGCCATTTCTAGAGTAGAAAACATTTTCACTTTCTAATTTTTTTATTTGTATCATGTATAATTATTGTGTTATCAACAGAGTATAAGGTATTTATTTTCAATGATTGACTTAGACCATTCAAAAATAAAATCTTAAATTTACCTTTAATAAAAGAAACAAGCAAGGGAAGTGAAATTCAAAAAATACCTTTTTTTAATCTCGAAAACTGTAAAACTTTTATTAAGGTCATAATATGATATTTGAGAGATCCCAATGTTATCCATTCGAGGTTGATGGGTCATCCTTGACTTGTTGGAGACTCTGTACCTATGTAGCTATTATCTTAGTAAGTCAATCTGAAGATGTCAGTGGGTCAGTGTTAATATTTATAAATGGGTTAAATACAGGGATTTAAAAGAGATATTAAAAAATTAAAATAACTTTATTCAAATAGCCCACCAAGAAGCACTTTCAAATTGTCAAAAATCAAATTTTTATGACTATCACAAAAAATATATTAACTGACAACGTCATAGTGTCTGTATGTCAGTCTGTCTGTGTCTGTGCTTACATTATTAACACTACTATTTATATTTTAATATGTAGGTATATTTTTAATAAAATATGTAGTTTATATTTTTGTCCATTAAAGAGCTCTTGGATATTTTAACTAACTACAAATATTAATCCTTCTTTCAGATGATGGAACCCATAGTGACCCTTCGCGTACGACAGGTTGATAAAGCCTTAGTGGAATCCGTGCTAGGTCGAGCTCAGCAAGATTATAAAGCTAAGATCAAGAAGGATGTTCTGCTCAAAATTGACAATGAGAACTACTTGCCTGCGGATACCTGTGGTGGTATTGAACTTATTGCAGCTAAGGGGCGTATAAAGGTAAGATAACATACAAGTTTGTAAAGTAAGGTCTTTGTAAGAAGACCTAGGGCGTATCTGTACAACAACTGCCATAGAGTTTGAGATCTTTTTAATAGATGCACAAATCTAAAATTTTATATGGCATTGTTTGAACGAGGCTGGACTTACAAAATTTTCACTCTCCTAATTCGATTAGATTAGGTCATTGTGACTGTAATTCACAAGCTGAGAGAACAATGCATGTAAATCAAAAGCATAATGGAACTGTAGTCTCTGTGATGCCCCTACTGAATCTAGTCGTCCCCGAACCGCGTAAATATGTTCGAAATAAAGAACAGAGTGTGGGTTTTCATACCTTAGCTACTTAGCCACCATCAATGTAAATATTACGATCTTTTGGCTAGTTAAAATCTTCAAATGGCTTGTTATAGTCTCGAAATGAAGAGTGAGCTTTCTCTCTCTTCATTTCGAGACCATAATAAAGCCGCCCCCTCTATTGGTTAGAGCTAACTGTGACAATCCCTCTCTCCTCGTCCCTCTCCTCAAGTCGACGGCAGATGTAGTAAACTCTTACCTATCAAAAAGAGGTAATGGCCGTTTTCACTAACCTTAAGAGGCGCCTAAATCAGATGCCTATGTAGTTAGGAATTGCTTAGTGTATAAAAACGTTTTACCAAGCGACACCTAAGTTACTAAGCATCATCGTAATGTTACGACACCGATAAAGCAGTGTTAAGACACATTAATAGGGCAACACATTAGTTTTAACTCCTGACGAAAAAAGAGGGTTACACAGATACACAGAGACAGTCACTTATAACAAGATTGACGTGTCTGACAGGTCAGTTCAGGCGTTTGATGACTATTAGATCATTTTCTATGTGAAAAAAGGGTTTTAATAACTTTCACAGATCTGATTGATTTGAAATTCTGTGTACTGTCACTTTGGTGACATTCCCAAGACATACGAACCTTGACCTGATCCTTTACCATTAAAAAGTCTCCGGGATTCTTCATTCTTCAGAAAGTTACAGCAGCTATAGCGTGTTTGAGCTCTTATTTTTAGTCTCAATGAGACAGTGTTAGAAAGATAATTAATAAGGCCGGGGGTTACTTACAATTTTCAATTATATATTTTTTATGATTATTAATCTCACTTAGAAAATTAAAGTCAAGGCTTAAAGAACTTATAATTTCATAAGTCAGTGTCAGTAACACAAGGTTTATATTAGACATAATATTATCCTATCTAGATCCTCAATTTATTGGATTTAATTAAGGAGCGGAAGATAATTCACATTTGCATCATATTATTTTCACATTAGCCCTGCAATTATTATTAATTTTATTTCTCAGGTATGCCATCCATATTTTATCTTTTATTTTTGATTTAAAATTGTGACAGTTATAAGTAATTATATTTTTTTACACCTGCATGCTTTATGTCTTTTAGTTTAAAATTCACTTAATGTTTCTAAGACAAAACTATTTATATATTTAATATGTCAGACTTATTTTTGGAAAAAAAAATGTTAGTTTGTATTATTTTGAATCGGCACATCAAGTCTAATGCCCGTTTTCACTAACCATTACCTAGGCTTAGGTGACTTTTAGCGACATTTGTCTCTTTCTATCTCTATTAGATAGACTGAGATAAAAATTGCTAAGAGACTCTTAACGCTAAGCAAATGTTAGTGAAAACGAGCATAACAGTTGCACTGCAAAAGCTGCCCCTATTACGAACAGAATAAGGGCGGTCTCAAGGTCAGACTGTTACGCTTGATATGCTGTTAGCAGTACAATCATCAACGTTTAAATATTTTCAATGTGATATTTCAGATCAGCAACACACTTGAGTCTCGCTTGGAGCTGATCGCCCTACAGCTGTTGCCGGAGATCCGTACAGCTCTGTTCGGCCGCAACCCCAACCGTAAATTCACCGACTAAAGTCGTGGAAAATACATACCTACACTTGTTGCTACTAACAATTATTTAAACAAATTCGTAATTAGTAGTCTATAATAATAAGTGTTTTCCTTTTGCCTAATTAATTATATTGTAATAATGCGTACAATTTTATCGCTGTTTAGAAATTAATGACGATGACGTACTGTTAGGTCGCCAGAAAATGTACCAACATCATATGTACATTCATGTCGTTACTGATTTCTGGTGGTTGATGTTCAATTAAAATATCTACTCTAACTGTACAAGATTTCGCCTACTGAATTATTAATTGTAATTAAATGAAGTATTTTATTATTACAATTCATTCATGTAGCACTTAAATGTATTTTAGAGGAAGTAGTTTATAGGGTTTCGGAAACTATTTAATTAAGACAACGTTACCATTTTAATAGGTAAACAAATACAAATACATAGATGTTAAATTATCAATAGTATCGGCCGAGCTGTCATCACAGTCGTTCTTTGCAGTATTAAGGCACAACCGGAGCGAATGTAGATGGAATATAAAAATGTTTATTGTATACTGTATACCCTCTATTTAATGTTGTTTACTGTTTCGCTTTAAAATACCCAGAACTGTTGGGAATCGTTGAAGCTGTAAGGCTGAGGAGTCACGGCAGCATCCCATGCTGTCCTCACTTAAATCGAGGTAAAGATTTGACTGGTGGCAGTGTGGTGTGAACCCACATCCTTGCAGAACCACCATACATTCCTGCTGTGTGTTCTATCTGTCTGGCAATGTGTACTATTTTGTCCTGCTTCCTAAAATATTAATGGAGCACCATAACTCTAATAGGGTACAATGTAAAATTTCCATTATAGCACTGTTAAAATTCTTGTGTAAATATATAGATGTGTTAAAATCGTGTTTTATTTATTATTTCCACTGCATCATCCCATCCTATGACCTTACCATATAAAGGTCAAGACAGTACGATAGTCAGGCCATTGATTACAAGACATTGCGTCGCTTAGCGCCATCTATCGGCTATATCACGGAGAGTGTTCTGAAGAGCTTTTTGACCTTATCCCACCTTCCCTCTTCCTACTCGTGCCGGTCTTTGGAGTCATCAATTCACTATGTCGACCTCAACATCACGCACAATGAAATTTAGGTTCCTTAAAAATGAGGCGTAAAAAACTATTGGCCGGCTAGGTGTGGAGGCTAGAGCAGTGTCTTAACTGCACTAGCTGTCCTTCGCATATGGACTTTTCTTACCGCTTCACATTAGGTGTGGTATGGGGTCATATGCCATGCTCTGTAGAAAAAATTTAAAAAAGGGCGGTAACTGTGGTAATTCGTACGCCCCGTCGATGCGTATACGGCTTCCCACATTGGGCCCAATTCTGGAGACACGCTCTAAATCGAAATTTAAGTACAGTATATCCCTTTCTCGCAATATGTAATAGGAAAAAGATAGCAAGAATTTGTTTAGACTTGTCGACTTAGATTTCAAAGAAGCCATAGACCACAGATCACTTATATAGCCATAGATATTCTATTGTACACCTACAGAGGTGCTTCCTAAACTCAGTTCCTAAACACTGCATTTTATCCGGTTTATCACGTTCAATATGGTCGAAAATTGATCGCACTTTTCTAAATATCATATGACAGCCATTCTTTTTGTACTCATATTGAGAGATTACGATGCACTGAACTTATATTTGGATTTACACAGTAAAGCGTGTGTTCTCCAGAATTAAGGCCATTATGCTGCAATCGTGCTGTTTTGTTTCATTTATTCGGTTGTATGCCACTGGATCTGCCACCAATTTCACAAAAAGGAAAAAAAATGCATTTAGTGCCACTGTCACCTGATGAGGTATTCCGGTTAGGTAGGTGTTACAAATGTAATAGAAATATAATAAAATTTTGTTTTTTTTGTTGTTTATTTATATGGCCAAACCTCAGATCATACAAACAAGGGCCGAACCATCGCTTGCATTTGATGTGCTGTAGTCTGTACGTTTATTAGAAGTAGGCTCCATCATTTGTTTCCGTATCCGTAGCTATGTATACTCTCTACGTACGTACCTACGTAACAACAGCTGTTGCGAGATTCTAAAAATCGCGCGCACATGCTGCTGTTGTTGTTGAGGTGTCCGAAAATTACGAACGTGGAGAGGATACCTACCCCTGATAAGTTCATAGCACGGTCATGGTATAAAGTTCTAATTGGCGCAGACAGCTTTATATTATTACTTCTATCATCCTTGATTAGGTATACTGAATGAAACAAACATTTACTCAGTTCAGTTTTAATTTTTAAATTCAATTCGATAAATATCAAATAATATTGATGGGGGTCAATTTTGTTCACCAGATGTATTTAAGTTCTAAAGATTTTACCGAGGGCATTTTCATGCTGCCTTCGCATATGGACTCCTTGCTGCTTATCATCAGGTGATCTGGAGTTATTTGTACTTTTTGTATCAACCATCAGTTGGATTATCTTGTTTGCATGTGTTTCATTTGAAATTCGATGTTATTCATGTCACGGATAATTCCTTTGCTTAATTCTATTCAAACCTACTTACAACTACCTACCATAATATTTTCTAAGTTACTTTCCAGTGCGGCGCGCAGCTGCGTTTGCCAGCGGAAGCTGCACGTCGACTGCTGTTGATTTTATTTGTCTAATTTATTTATTTAGAAGAATAATTTAAAGATTTACATTTGTATTTACTTTTAAGATTGTATTTAATGTTCTAGTCATTCAAGTGTTCACGCCAAAACATGTTGTTTAGACAACAAGATGAGAGACATCTGGCGTATACGCTGGTAGGTATCGAGGTACTCGCGGTTCGTCACGTCTTCTGGCTCCACGGTCTACTGCTAAGCTGATACTACCGGCTTCTTTCACTCCATTGGATTTGGCACGACGTTGAGAAGGCAGAATGGCCGCCCGCAGGGACTTCCGTTTCTGAAAGTAGATTCATGTTAGCATCGATGCTTTTGAAATAATATATAGGTAGGTACCTACTGCATGCAAAGGGCAAGTTGCGGAAATTCACTATATAAGGTTTTACATGCTCAATCCGAGCTAAGAGCGACATTCCTAGAAGTAAAGATTAAGTTTAATTTCTAATTTCGTCTTAAATATCAGGATAAGTAGGTACTTGCATACAGTTAGAAATCAAGCAGGCTATGATAGGACTAAATAACACAAACACTCTAATTTAGTTCGATTCTCTAAGCACTACAGCTGCTAACAAGTATTCATTCTTGATTGGGACCATTCGCGTCTATTGGCTCGAGAGGAAAAGAACTCATTCTCAAATCCTATTTAAGGGCCGAGTGGCGGGAAGAGGAAACCTGTCTACTGCGTGAGAGTTTTAAATCTACTTACGACATCAAACTATATTATTTCCAGCGACTTGATGATCCTCAGATAAGCAGCGGGGATAACTTTATTGTGACAATAAAAATTAAGAATCTAATGATCGTGGAACGTATTTATTTATTAATTATTTTCTCTAATTTGAATATTGGTCGTTAGAAATAGTTGAATGACTAAATGTCCACGATGAATGGCGAGAGATGATAATTAGTCTATATTTTGCTCTCTATCTGGTGTTTGATGTGGTAGTTATTCAAAAAGGCTTCGGCCTTCGCTTTGTTTACCTCAACAGCACCGCGCCATCTATCGGCTGCGTGGCGTGCTATCTCCATCCTCTTCTGCTTGCGGATCTGATGCCGTTTGTATACCACCTCAATCACTATAAGAACTATTCCCCCTATAATGCCAGCTAACACAAGTATAAACACGCCAGCCATATTTTTCAATCCGAGAGTATTTGGTGTCTTCTCGTTCTCCTCACAGTTTAGCATGTTGTTTCTAAGTATCCATTGATTGTCTAAAGATTCCATTATGCCACCTG
Source organism: Nymphula nitidulata (assembly GCA_947347705.1). Classification (NCBI taxonomy): domain Eukaryota; kingdom Metazoa; phylum Arthropoda; class Insecta; order Lepidoptera; family Crambidae; genus Nymphula; species Nymphula nitidulata. Next base: position 8,582,144 of record OX374637.1, on the reverse strand, counting down.
AAATCAAACGGAATACCTATTTCATCTATCTACTTCTTTAATTCTTTTTCTTAGACGTAAGGTGTAAATTACTTACTTTCATGAAAGTCTAATATAGCTAATGTGACCAGATCCGCCCAAGGGGAACCTTTTTGTAGACCCACTCCGTATCCAGATCGACCAAACAACTCCCCGGCGGTTACGAGCTCACAATCCTGGGCAGCTTCAAATTCCAACCGTGAAGAGTCCCAGATGAATGCCATTAATTTTCTAAAAAAATGATTTTAATTTGTATGTAGCGTGTGTGGTAAAAAACTACATGATATGGGACTCCTCAAGGGAGTGGCACTAGCGTTTCATATATGATTTATTACTTTTATGCCAGATTCTCACCCATGCTTAACATCTTCAATAGCTTGTTCTGCGTTGTCGTAATTATTTGATTCCATTGTTCGATACATGTTAGATAATTCGACTTGTCGCCTGAAATACATATCCACCGCAGATCCTTTTACAGTTGCACATGTTAGATTTTCCATTGTGTTTCGTAGCTGTGGAATAAAATATGTGATTTGTTTATGTTTATTGCTATTATTATTTTTTACAACTGGTGATCAAGAGAAGTGTACATACTCTTGCATCATTGATTCCAGTGAGTTTAGTTTTCGGACGCTCAAGCACAAGAAAGGCCGCTAGGTTGGCAGTGTAGGAAGCCACGATGATCATAGCGAAGCCTGCCCAAACCATACCTAATACTCTAGCGGAAAAACTTCGCGGTGTGCCTGCGAAAATGAAGAAATTGGTCAACTTTCTCTTTTTAAAAATTTGTTATAATAAATATCGAAAGTTTCATACCTTCTCCAATGCCGCTGTTTAGAAGCACACCCCACGCAAACCAAATTGCACTCGACAAATTCAAAGCATCTTCCTCAGTGCCGTCAATGTTAGCGAGCTTAAACCTTCCAAATGGTGAGAATCTGTCTAGAAGATATAAAACTAACGCCACCACGTGCACGGACACCATCACAAGAATCCACAACGTATTTGAAAATGGTTGCAAGAAAGATACCAACGTCGAAGAACGAGATGGCTGAAAAGATTTTCAATTGATATTTATTACTTTTTACAAATATACTTAGTTATTATAGTATATTGTGTGATTTGTGTGCTCTTCTCAATACGCTTTAAGTACCTTTTTCTCTAAAATTGTAATACCCTGGTATTTGAAAGGTTTGCTGAATTCAATAAATTCTGCTCTTTCTGGATTGATTGTCAATGGAGCCACTATCATATCAGCTCGTTCATAAACTAATTCTCCTGAAGATTGAAACAAAACCTTTAATAATAAGCAAATATTATGTCCGATCCAAATCAAAATTGCATCCAACTTACCAATTAGACCTGTCCACTCTTTCTTTGCTCCGGGCATTGATAGATTCTTTATAATATAATTTCCGAATTGGCCATCAGGGGATAGAGCCAATGAATACGTGAAGTTAATCGCCTTTGAAAGATATTTTAAAAGATCCATACAAAACCCTTTGCAGCAATAAAGCTCACCTGAATAATAACCAAATTTTGTTAGTACAACCTTGATGTGGACAAAAAAAATACTTAATATTGCCACCTGGGTGTCATCTCTTACCCGTATCTTCAGTAGCATTGTAATGTGGACAGGGAATTTCATCTCCAGTACATTCACTGCCGTCGTCTATGCGTCGAGCGTAAACAAAGGGCTTTTCTTCTATGGTCAAAACCTAAAAAGTTAATTTTCTGAAATTCATTGTTTGTGGCCATGCCTTTAGCGAAAGATTTTATAACCGTTGCAACCATTGTGAATGTATCTGTAAGTTATGAGTTCAGGAAATATGACGATATAATTTGTTTACCTTCAGATGTGTTGGAATCATAAATCCTTCTGGCTTGGAAGGACTGCGGCCCATCCATATGATTTCATGTTCCTTTAACTCCAACCGCATTTTTTGAGTTTCCTGCCGTAAAATATTGTCAGAATACACGAAGACTTACTTAATTATAAATATTTATGATTTTAAGATTAAACATTTGTACAACTCAGTACATTTTAAATAATCTATACATTTGGTATAAATAAATAAAATATCTTATATTTCAGGGATAGATAGTAATTGCAAACACTTTCCCCGTTTATTCGTTTGATTTCATATCATACACTAGTCACCTAAATGGAACAAAATACATATTCAATAGATCTTTAGCATACCACCTAATAATTACGATTTGTAATTTGATTGATATAAATTGACCTTTGCATTTTCCTAAACCTAAAAAACACTATACCTAAGTACTTAGATATAGCTTTTGCCTCTCTAATGGTCTTACCCTTCTTTCTATGATCTGAGGTCTTACCTAACAATTACAGACTGTAAATACGGGAATATTATCGTTGTCTTCTTTGAATCTAATAGCAATTACTTATGTAACATCAAGCAATACCGTAAAATTAGCTTTATGATAGTGAAAGTGAACTAAAACACTAACCTTCGAGTAAAAGTATTTCCCAACAGCAACATGCTCGCCTTGTGCTCTCACATTAACCATGTCATACTCTGCGAGCACCCTGTCACCATGGTCGTCGAACGCGACAAATCCTGTCGCGCCGTTCTCCAATTTTTGTTTACGAATGAAATCGAAGAGTTGACGACCTGTGTTCCAGATGGAGCCAGAATTGTCGCAGTCTGACGGAGGCGCATTTATTTCTTCTGAGGTATTCATGTCCCGGATGGCTGAGGCTAGCACGTATCTGAAAAAATCAACCAAGTACATTTTAATTTTTTGGGGTTCTAACTTAAACAATAGAAATTAATATTTGTTTAAACTTTGACAAAATTTCAAACAAATATTACATAAAGCGAAAGATAGGTAATGACAAGGACCACCTTTGTATTGTTTTACCAACGAAAAAAGTGTTTCCATACATGTTTTGCGTTTTGTAAAATTCAAGGTATCGCCTTGACTATTGCTTGATTACAATTATTGTTTTCTAAAATCAGTTTAATTATCCGTTTGGGGGCTCAGTGTAGATTTTAATTTATGTTATTTTTCTAGGATTTAAAACACATCATACAGCTATGTATAGTATTACAATTCACAACCTATGATAAGGCGTAAACATTGATCTTGCCCATCGACCGAAATTGGTAATCAAAAAAGTGCTTAGGAATAACTTACATCGAATCTTGAATATGCGCATGTTCATTCGTCGCGTTGACTAGTCGGAGGCCGAGAAGCCCCTCTGGTGCGTTGGCAGCATCCAGGGCTTGCTCTGTCACCATCCACACGTACCCAGCGGTGGTCATATTCAGGAATGTTGCGTCACGGAAGATTATCTCGGCGTCTGTCTTGCTGGAACAGATTACACGTAGGAATTTATGGATGAGTTCTGTAACTTCAACTTCATATTCTTTTCTTCGATTCTACCTCTAAACTCTATCATTATTGTTAATTATATTTCCTATTCTATGTGTGTGTTTATGTTTATTCAGTGCGATACGTTCAAAAGTGGGTGCAATTTCATAGCCTAATTACGAATCCGTGTCAACTAGGCATGTTGGCCAATCTTTAGGAACTTACCTAGCATACATTAGAAAAACTCTAGCTTGTGCATTCTTGACTTCTATCAGCTTGTCGCTGAATGAGTCCAAGCCTGGCTCGAACTCGATAACTTGCTCCACCACCACTTTTCTATCCACATCGTCATCTACGTTTTGCGACGTTGTTTGAAATCTGGAATATTTTACGAAAAATTTAAGACAATATATTAATCGTTTTTGTACAATGGACTTGATAAATATATACAATAATGTGAGCACTGCAGTAGCATTTATCTGCAAGCTAAATAAGAGATATTGATCTGAATTCATAAATATATTCAGAAGAGATGTAGGGTATCTACCTATATCGGTATTTCATGCTCAAATGAAGAACACCCGATTATGAAAGCTTAAACAACAAAACTTGTTAAAACTATGGAATACTTAAACTAATAAGCTTTTTGTTATGTAAAACAAGTTCTTACCTTCCTAAAATGGAACGGCCATCGGTATCTGAGCTGTGGATAACGATAACCTTCATATAATTGAAGTGTTTCAGCACATCAACCCACACATCAGCTTGGTGCGAGTACGGTGGCACTGTCCGTAGGAATGACACGTGGATGTTCTTATCAGAAAAAGCGGAATCTCTGGAAGATATGCCTATTACGGGGATGTGGTAGAAACCGCTGGTATAGGAGACCGCAGCAGGGGAGAGATCTCCGGTTAGAGGATGAGAGACGACTACTGCATACACCTATGTTGGAAAAATCCTATATTTTAAATTAATTTGAGAATGTATAATTTTACCTACATAATTAACAACGCAAAACCTAAAACGATGGGTCTAGAAGCAAGACATTTTGCACACAGTTCCTTAAATAAAGTGGATGAGGATTAAACTAAAAAGGATTGTTATTAATTAAATAGGGGTTAAAAGAAAGTTTATACAGAAATAAATTATTTTTGGCTCTTTGCACACAGTAGCCTAGTAACTTAGGTAATAAAACTATCAAAAACTCGGTACATATACGAAGCTGAGGATATAACTTACCCTATGAGCGATGAGGTCTTTGCAAACGTTTAAAGCCGTTTTAATAGGATTCGGGTCCATTAAAATAGAATAATCGTGATAAGTGACACCACGCGGTACGTACTGGTCCTTGAAATTCAGGTTCTGAAAAAAGGCGATATATATTGCTATTCTATAACATCAGGCGCTAGAAATCAATAGTACGGGCAGCTTTCTCGCTGGCGTTGTAATAAGAGTATTTTTTTTTGTTTATGGTAGGTTCGAGATAGGTTAGTTGTAAATTTTATTCTCAAGCTCCCCCGCGCTTCGGCACGCAATCCATCAAACTGCTTTGTTTCAGCGTGTAGTACCTATCGTTACGACCCTAACTCTTCAAGAGTTGCTCTTATCATAGGTATGCTTTTTTCTATCTTATCCCGCAAAGTAGATACGAGTAATCGAGGACTTACCGATATAGTATCCTTGAAAAAAGCAACAGAGTCATTGCTAGACAGAACTCCGCCCACATTGTAGTAAGTGGGGTTCGTATACCGCCTCCTTTCGTGGTCTGCGGCGTCCAAACCGCATAATGTCGTAATAATTACTATAAATTGAAACACTCCGTATGACCCCATCTTACCTAACAAAAATGTTTTGTTCTGAAATAAAAATAATGACTTCAATTCATCTAGTTATTAAACCATTATTATTTTCAAGTTTTCGAAATTCTGAAACGCAAATAAACATTTTATAATTTTTTTTCATCATCATCATATCAGCCGAGACGCCCACTGCTGGGCATAGGCCTCCCCCAAAGATCTCCAAACCAATCGGTCCTGCGCTACCCTCATCCAACGGCTTCCCGCGACCCTCACGCTGCGTCTCCCGGTACGCGGCCGCCACTCGAGGACCTTTCCGCCCCAACGGCCGTCAGTCGTTCTTGCAATGTGACCTGCCCACTGCCACTTGAGACTCGCAATTCTTTGGGCTGTGTAAGCGACCTTAGTTCTACGGATCTCATCATTTCTGATTCGATCACGCAGAGAAACACCAAGCATAGCCCTCTCCATTGCCCTTTGGGTAACATTGAGCCTCCTTATGAGGCTCATTATTTTTGAAATTATGTAATTGAATTATAAAAATTAAAAAGAATTATTAGCTACCAGTGCAGTGAATGTTTATTTTTGCAGTAATTTATTTATGTCATTTAGGCACTATGAATACTTCTCTATGTGTAGGTAAAACTCTTAGACGAGGTGTTAATAGTTTAGTGCTCGGTATAACAAGATACCTATAACAAGATATATATAACAAGGCACCTATCCATGTTAACATAGTTATACTATAAATACTAAGGTGTTATCGAATATTCAAAACAAAAATAACACTTCACTTTCTAATGTTTCTGGAAACAACTTAGCACCAACTCCAAAGAATATGTTTCTAGGGGCTAAGTACCTAGTACCTACTTAAATTTAAATATTTTATCCTAGTGTTTTGAAGGTCAAAGCTAGAATTGTTTCCTATACTATCGTAATGTTTCACTATAATGGCATTGGAAAACAAAAATCCACAATGTCGAATACATTTTGACTTATTATTCCAGTTATTTTGATTTAAAAACCAAACTACCCAATAGATGTTATAATTTTTATGGGACTAAATCGAACAAAAACGAATCACGTAATCGGTAACCTCGTCCTTTTAGTTCATAGAAATGTTTTGCCACTTTCAAAAACATCTCATTTGATAATTTCATGACATTTCTATGAAATAGTGATGTCAATGTTGTATTATTTCATACAAATATCATGAAATTATCAGATGAATAAGATGTTTTTGATAGTTTCTATGAACTAATATAGCCCATGTTCTAAATTTACTGTCGCATTGACGGCACCACGCTGTATATTGTGAAGTACTAAGTATTCATAATTATAATAAAAAGCGTCTAATTTCCTATCAATATCATAATTTTAAATTTTTCTGACTAATTTTAAATTTTAATGACTTCTACGAGTCACACCCCTGGGCATTTCCTAGCAGCAAATTTTATTATCCTTTGGAAATTCTTAATAAATCACTGATTCTTACCATAAATTAACGATGTCGTATTCATTTGTTTTGTTACTATTTCAACATTATTATAAATTTTTATCCACGTTTTATGTAAGAGTTACAGATGCGGGATGCTGAAAACAGATCACAGATGGAGCCAATCTCCCGTTGTCATGATAACCGCGCAGGCGTAAAACTTAAATCAATCGGGTTCGGCACCACAAACTACGGACAGAACTCAGAATACAATGTCGGGCTCGGGACCTTATAGTAGGGGCATAAAATTAATTCAGATAAACTTTAAATAGCCTCATTTTAAACCCCCGACGAAAAAAGAGGGGTGTTATAAGTTTGACGTGTCTGTCTGTGTATCTGTGTATCGGTGTATCTGTGTGTCTGTCTGTGGCATCGTAGCGCCGCCCTAAACGATTGGACCTATTTTGATTCGTTTTTTTTTGTTTGAAAGTTAATGTGACTACGATGGTTCTTAGCTATAATTTATGAGTTGTTTGATGACTATCAGCTCATTTTCTACATAATAAAAGGATTTTACTAACTTTTACAGATTCGATTAATTTCAAAAGTTTATTGTCACTTCGGTGACATTCCCATGACATACTAACTTTCGGCTGATCCTATACCATTCAAAAAGTCTGCGAAATGCTTAATTCTTCAAAAACTTACAGCAGATATAGCGTGTTTGGGCTCTTATGAATAGTCTTAGTGAGATGGTGTTAGATAGATGTTTATTGACGCCGGGGGTTACTTAAAAATTTTAATTTTGTAATTATCTTTAAAGTTGTAGGTTGAGTTGACAGACATAAAGAGCAAACATTATTTTGTAGTAGAACTCATGTTTATTGAAAAAATACAAAAACTTAAAAACTAAACCAAACTTACTTGTAATTAAGTTTAGATAAAGTAACTACATTTCAGATTAACCAATGGTTTTTACTTAAGTAGGTAGGTACACAATTAATTACTATAGAAATGGTAATGCCTTGATTGTTAGTGTTAAAGTTTGATTTGTGAATGAATACAGGTACATATATACCTATTACCTACTAACTTCAACCTATATTCGTAAAGTTTATATTACCTGCCTACTTCTGTCATCCTTGATAAGTGTCCTAACCCAATATCAGTGAGATAATAAGAGTTGTATTACACATTCAACCAAGATAACAAAGAAAAGATTATTTATTTATTTAACAATTTATACCTATGCACACAAAACAGAGCAACAACGAGAATGAAAGAAAGATTAGAATGAATGATGTTATTACATTAAATGACCTACAGATAGTAAAGACTAAAACCTAGTAAGCAACGACAAAAATATTGTTTATGTAAATACTAATTTAAAAAGCGCTTAATTCTATACACAAACACCATTTCTAAATACCTAGCTAATATCTACTGAGTTTTATAAAAAAGAACCCCAATCGTATAATGTAAACCAAAATAGATATAAAAGATAATCTCAAAATATTAATATGGATCAGTTAAAGTAATCTACAAATTCAAGAATCCAAAGATCGTACAAAAACATTCAATGATTTGATATTATTTTGTAATATTTAAGACCAAGCCCAGGGACCTGAGGAAGGCGACCAGCCGTTGGCAGGCCAAGGCTTTGGCCAGGCGGCAGGGCTCCATCCAGCGTTTGTTAGAGCCGCAGCGGCGGCTGTGGCGGCATGATGGGCAGCGCCAGCAGCCCCGGCGGCGCCTGAGCTTTGGATCACTGATAGCTTCAGGGATTCTATGTCTGAGAAAAGACATACAATTGAATAGAGTTCCTGTGAAGCCTAAATTATTATAAACATTCCAGGAAAAAAGTTTCACTGATGGGCACAGGCATATTCCGTCATAGGAGTTGATGGGATAAATAATAAGGAGTTTGGGCCATGACACCACTATGTTGGCCCAATGCGGTCTGGCGGGTGATAATAGTTGTAGTACTAACAGCCGGGAGTTGGGACTAACGTGTACGCAATTGAAACAGAAATCAAAGAGTTTGTACAAGTACTAGACTAGTGCTATCTTATGGGTGGGTGTATGTACTTGAAGGAGAAAAGCATTTTAAATTTTTATAAAGGAAATTTCCTCAACGACGAATAGGAATCTACCTATATTTTCCCAGTGAACCTGGCAGCATATACTATCATCATCATATCGGCATACGATGGCTACTGTTAAAATTTACAAAGGGAACGGTTCTGTGCAGCCTGCATACAATTGTTGTGCTCTCCGCAACCCTGACCAGGTTGTTTTTCCATCTACTGAGAGGCCATCCTACCTACTTATTTTTGCACTTATTATACCTACTCGCTCCTAATTTTTATTGACATCCTAATGCTGCATAAATAAAATAATATTCTGCAGCACATACATCTATGTCAGTAATCGATAAAGCTTGGAGTGTTTCGCGTGGTGCCTTAATAAATACCAAAACTAACCAGCATTCTGAAGACGAGCAGCTTCAGTATGCGCAGCTCTTTGCAGTGCCTTTGCTGCCGCAGCTTCCCGGGCTGCGGCTACCTTCTGCGCGACTGCAGCACGTGCTTTAGCTGCGGCAAGTTGCGCCTGAGCTTGCACCGCTGCTTGCGCTGCTTCTAAAGCGTGAGCGCGGGCATGACGGGCTGCTTCCTCGCTACAATTTTTTGAGAAAAGTAAAGTTAGGCGAAATATTGGCAAATTCTTTTACCAGATAAGACTTGGTAATTTCGTCAATTTTTTAACTTTCAAAATGGCTTAAGTTATTTGTTATTGTAATTTTTACAAGCTGAAGGATGGTGAATATTCTGTTTTCGTTCAGTTAATAAGCCAAGAAAAAAATATGAAAAAAACGAACATGTCCGTTTTATTACTTCAGTCCTATTCTAATGGCACAATAAGTAGTATATTTTTACCGTGTACGTATATCTGCTTTCATCGATAGTGTGCTGTATTTATTACCTCTTATGAGCAGCATGCGCGGCGGCCACCTCCTTGGCGCTGGCTATGCTTTGCTGTTCAATTGCGGCATGCTTTGCCGCGGCCACCTCGTGTTGCGCCGCCATCACTGCTGCAGCCGCGGCTTTAGCCGCCGCTACTGCACCAGCTACATCCGAGCTCGAGTCTGTTGGGAGCACAGGTTTTAGGTTTTTAAATACTTGAGAATCATTTCTGTGTACTTACATGATGTGGAGTTTTTCATCAGTCTTTTTGTTGTCGCTGACAGCTCCTAAGTAGATCGGTGATTTCATATGTATCCAGACTACCTATTCCTTCTTTCTAAAAGGAACCACCAGGACTAACTTTAAACAAAAAATGACCCGCTGGAGAACTTGTCAGTGACCCTTTCTATAAATATGAGGTCCTCCCAGTCAGAGCTAATGTTTAAGTGATGATCACCAAAATTTTTAGACCATTTTTCGTAAGATAGAAAACGCCCTAACATTACACAAGGTGAATATTACTTTTAAAATCAAGCACACTGTGAGTACTGTGACACTGCCTTACCGTGCCCGTGAGAGAATGCACCTGGTGGGAGTCCAGGCGCCCAGCCAGGCACACCACTCCAGCCAGCTAGAGAATTCCACCCATCCAGACCCACACTTCTCTTGTCGGTCTTGCTGCCCACGGTAACAGCAACCAAACACAAAGCGATCTGCACACAAAAAAAATACCTATGTATAGGTATTACAAAAGGTACAATTGAAGATATTCGTGCCATATTCCCTATTACCTGCTGCGAAGTTTGTAACTAAGTTTAACTTACCTCCTGAAAATATTGGTGTCAACATATTGTTATTACTGCCATAAATTATTGTTATTGAAAGAAAAGAAGCAGCTTTTTATAAGAACTGAGAATGAACTAGGATTATTTTGATATACCTACCGGTAGGTATTACTTAATGAAATGACCTATTGAATTTTTCTTTGGGACTTCACAATCCTGAACTTTTATCTGATTTTCTGAAATAAATAACGTAACTTACCAATATTTTCGACGACATTTTTATTTATGTGATTCAGGAGCTAGTTACTGTCCTCCGTAAGTTTTGATGAGATACTGTGATAGTCCAGTAGAAGACCCTACATTTTATAGTATTAGACGCGGAAAACAATATAGAAAGGGAATGCCCTGATAGGTAACGTCTATAATACTGTAGAAAAAAATCGAATAGGTTCTCGAGGTAGCTCATAAAATTACTGTTACTTTCATTTAGGCTAACAGACGACTAGACTAAACGGAGATTTATAGCGATGGCTTTTCGTCTTATTTTTATTTGATATTTTTGTAATCATTTTATATCTTAGAATAAAAAAATGCAATTGAAATAGATTTCTTCAAAACGTTCGGTACTAAAGTACTTAGAGTGTCAATAAGTGCGCATGATTTGACCTAAGGCAGGAAAGAACAATGACAGACGATCGTCTACTATTAGTGATTTACTTTCGTATTCATCGCCTGATTGCACCTAGAGCTTACAGAAGATCTTGTTTTGTTTGTGTATCTTCCTATCGCTAAGGTCGCCCGAGCTTCTTAGAAAAGAAGGCACTTGTTATTTTTACAATAGAATTTATTCACGTAATATTTTTAGGAGTAGTTTTAAACTTTTTAAGTAGGCACTAAAAAGTGATGGAAGGCAATATTGTGGATGAGATTGTAAGTATGATTAATACGTAAATAACGTGGGGGTGCATATTAGTGTAACGTGGTACCTACTACCTATTTGAGTCTTGTATTTGATAACATGTTGTTACTTAAAAATAAAAATATCTTTAAAGATTTGTATTAGTAACAATCAAATAATTTTAGAGCCTTTACCTTTTAAATTCATTATAATTCAAGAAATCCTTTATTGAAATACCGATCTTATGTAATTTAAATAAGATCGTTTTTACGGTAAACCAATTTAAAAACGCTTTGAGCTCATGCCTAAGAGGCAGGTCGTCATTGCAAAATTGTTACCAAGTAAGTAATTTTATCTGCAGATACACAGATGTTTATCTTGACTTCAAATCTCGACACGTCAAGATTGGCCACACAATCTCTTCCACCTTTCCTATTGTTACGGCTATGATAAATCTTGAAATAGTCTAGAATGGATCTTTATGCAGTTTTAAAAGCGCAATATTTCTTGCATTTATTAAGAAGTAGGTATACTTATAAGTACCTACTAGCTACGTAGTAATAATATAATCTAATATGCACTTTTTAAATCAAGCAAAATAGTTCCGAATCATAATATGTACAGACGACAGCAAATCAAGTGTAACAGTTGCACTACGAAAGCCGCCTCTATTACGAACAGACTTAAGGGCGGTCTCAAATTCAAACTGTTACTCTTGATGCAGGTCCTGTCGACTGTATAGAAAATCATTGTTAATAGAAAATTATACTTCTTAAAAACCTAGGTAGGTATAATCTGAACCTAACACCCAATATTCTTAAACGATTCCTACAGATTTCCTCGACTTGACTCATCCTTACTCGAGCAACTAGACAGTCTAGTTACTGATTGTCAAAATATAGCATCTTTTCTAGTCTAGTTACTAGACAAGATGCTATATTTTGACAATCACTATCGTTATGGAAAATGTATGTATGGGATTTGACATTTGCATCTCTGTAGTGAGAATAGTGAGTGTTCACCAGAGCTCAATAGGTACCTAGTAGGGTGCATGGGTCGGTTAGCCAGTCCTTAACCTTGAAGTTACCTTACTAAGAAGAAATAATAATAATAATATTTATACACTCACACCTATTATCTATCCCAAAGTAAGCATCATTAAGAGTGTAGGCGACAGCGTTACATAGTTTTTAAATTAATTTACCTAAGTTAAGTTTTAATTTTAATAATATTTTTGTAATAGTTATTTGTATGTATAGCATAACTTTAAATAGATTTCAAATTGCTAAATTCCTATGATGTTGAAGCCGAAAACAATATTCAAATAGAAGGTAGATATAACACAATTTTAAAAAAAAGCTTAAGTCGGTATTGGTGTCTACGGTTTCCGGTCTGTTTTCGAGTGTCAAATACTGTGTCTTCCATATTTTTGTATCGCTCTGTGCCTAATTAAAAAATAGTAAAATCCTTAACCGAGTGGCCTCATTTGAACAACCTGCAGCTTTATACTTTACAAAATTTGGTCTTCGAGCCCGATCATGATGAGTCCACCCGGTGTAAGGACGCGAAAATACCTGCGAGAAAAGACTGAGAGCGCCTCGGCACGAGTAGTACACTCACCGCCATTACTGTCCGAGCAACCGCGTGGTGTAAAAAGTAATATCACAAATATCAAGAAATCTTCAGCACCATCTGTAAAGTCGAGTACGTCCTCTGCAGCTCGAAAGAAGCAGCTTGAGTTGGAGGCAGCAGAAGCTCGCGCTAAAATAGCGTTGGAGTTAATCGACAAGAAGCTTGAGGCAGATTTGGCAGCTGTGGATATGGAGGAGGCTCTGGAACGACATAATGGCAGCCAAAGTAGCAGAGGAGTTCGAAAAGTTGAAGAGTGGCTTCAGAAAACCCACACAGAGGATGACGCACATTCAGCATGCCAAGGCGAAGGTCCCCCTCAGACGGCCCCTGTAGAAAACCCCGTGATAAATGAGTTGGCGCACACGTTGCAAGGTCTAATGAGACAAACCGCGTCACATCACGAGGAACGTCTTCTGACACGACTCGCCACGCCGAAAGAACTACCAGTCTTCGACGGCGACTGTTTTGAGTGGCTACATTTTAAATGTGCGTACGAGGAATCAACTCGAGTATGTAACTTCTCTGACACAGAAAACCTGTGGAGACTCCGCAGAGCCCTAAGGGGACGAGCAAAAGAAGCAGTCACTGATTTACTGATAGGCCATACGGCACCAAGCAGCATTATGGAAACACTGCACCTATTGTTTGGGAGACCAGATATCATTATTCAGAACCTTATGTCTCAATTGAAAAGATTGCCCACTTTGCCCCCTTATTATCAAACAGATCTAGTGAAATTTTCGGTGAAAGTTAGTAATTGCGTAGCTACAGTGAAGGCATTAAAACAAAATGATATTTTACGCAGCACAGAACTAACTAGCATTATTATATCTAAATTCCCCAGCACGCTGTTGTCCAAATGGACTGAGTATGCATACACAAAACTACGAAGTCAAGACCAATCTAAGCTCGAATTATTAGCTTCATTTTTAAAACACGAAACTGAGATGTTATGCGTCGTTGGAATACCTCAGTTCTCCGAGCGCAATCGTTTAGAGGAGATAAATAAGCCACGAAATAGTCGCCACAATGTATTTACAACTACAACTACGAATGAGCAAAATAAATGCAAGTTTTGTAAGAAATCAGTACACTTGTTGGCTGATTGCAGGCTGTTTAGACGCGCCCTTAGAAAAGATAGATGGCGATTTATTAAAATAAATAGATTATGTTTTTGCTGTTTGTCAGCGCGACACGATAAGGCGGCGTGCACGGCCCCTGTTTGTGACATCGAGGGTTGTGGTCTGCCGCATCATCGTCTGCTACATTGGACAAGGAGCTCATCCCCGCCGCAGCGCGCCGAGCACCCGATCCCGACCGAGGAGTCAGCGACAGCGTCGACAGTCGCTCATGTGACGGCGCGCGACAACGGTACGGCTATATTAAAAATAGTGAAAGTGAAATTGTGCGGTCCCAAAGGTCACGTAATAACACATGCCTTGCTAGACGATGCGGCTTCAGTTTCCCTAATTAATGCGGATTTAGTCGATTATTTGGGCTTAAAGTGTGAACAGTCAAGCCCAACTAAATTTATAGACGCGTTTGGGCTAGAAGTGTATCAAACGGATGCCCCGGTTGTTCGAGCAAAAATAAGTAGCTTACAAGAAGATTGCATTATTAGTGACATTAAGTTCCGTAAGTGTAACCTCAACCTACCGGTACAGGACTTGTCTATAGTAAAAATATTGCAATGTAAACATTTGTTAAATATTAAGGATAAAGTGTGTAATAGTCGTGTTGTCCCACAGCTATTGATAGGAGAAGATAATTATCACCTGATTGCCCCACTTGAGATATTACATGGAGGTAAAAACGACCCGTACGCTACTCGTTGTTGTCTAGGATGGTGTATTCATGGGTATTGTGGTCGCACTCACTCTCAAGTAAGTAACTGTATCTTTCATCTTTCTAACACGCCCGAGTTATTTTGTGATGACAAAAATTTAAGTGAATTAAACGATTTAATAAAAAATAATTTCCAATTTGATGCTATAGGAATTTCTACTTTATGTCGTGAGAATAAGGCCCATTTACGAGCGATTGAAATACTCGATACAACGTCACGACTTATTGATAAACAATGGGAGGTGGGCTTGCCTTTCAAGAATGATGTTTTCGTTGTCCCTGATTCTTACCCCACTGCTGTGTCACGATTACAGGTTCTATTGAGAAAATTTGGGAGCGACAGTATTTACAAAGCTAAGTACAGTCAAGAAATACAGAAGCTGTTGGACGAAGGCTACGCTCGCATAGTTGAGGAGAATGAGATGACATGTAAACAAGCGTGGTACCTGCCACATTTCGGCGTGCTAAACCCAAACAAGCCGGGTAAGCTGCGGCTTGTTTACGACGCCGCCGCCAGGGTGAGTGACGTTTCACTTAATGATTTATTGCTCACGGGACCTGACTTATATAATTCATTGTTAGGTATAATGTTACAATTTCGGGAGGGTAAGGTCGCCTTTACAGGAGACATTAAGGACATGTTCCTTAGGATTAAACTTCGGCGTGAGGATCACAATTATTTAAGATTTCTATGGCATGATGGTACAAAAATAATTACTTGTTGTATGCAAAATTTAATATTCGGGGCAACATGTTCCCCTTTTGTAGCACAATATATAAAAAATAAAAACGCCCTTAGATTCGAAGATGTTCACCCAGAAGCTGTCAATGTGATAATAAATAATCATTACATGGATGACTGTTTATTTACAACAGAAAGTGAGGGTAAAGCCATTGAACTTATCAATCAAATAACCGAAATACATAAAAACGGTGGTTTCGAGATACGCAATTGGGCGAGCAACAGTAAGATGGTTGTAGATAGCATACCTACAAATTCGCTCGCACAAAGCGCGCTGCTACTTAAGGACGGAGCTACGAATATCACCGAGCGCACACTCGGTTTGATGTGGTATCCGGTCGATGATATGTTTGGTTTTCAAATTAATTTGAGCCGTATTCCACCCGATATATTAAGCGGCAATGAGTCACCCACTAAAATGCTTAGTATAATTATGTCAGTGTACGATATTCACGGTTTTTTGTCACCATTTTTGATAAAGAGTAAAATGATATTACAAAATGTTCATAGAAGCGGTGTTGATTGGAGATGCCGCATCCATGCCTCCGATCATACGGATTGGATAGCATGGCTCGATGAACTTAAGCAGCTAGTGTCTCTGCGAATCCCACGGCATTATAAAAACGCTTCGGCTTGGACATCGTGCTATACGGTGTCACCAAATGAGAATGAAAATATTGTACGCACTGAGATGCACGTTTTTAGTGATGCGTCGACAAAAGCGTACGCCGCTGTTATTTATTTTCGTTTTATAGACTCAAATGGTAATGTATCTATTTGTTTAGTCACTAGTAAATGCCGTGTTACTCCGTTACGTCCTATATCAGTTCCGAGGCTTGAACTACAAGCAGCAATGATAGCTGCACGTTTGGCAAGGACGGTTCAGAGTGAGCACAAGCGAATTATAGTCAATAAGCGATATTTTTGGACTGACTCACACACCGTATTACAGTGGATAAATAGTGATCCCAGGTCATTCAAGCCTTACGTCGCCCAAAGGTTAGGTGAAATTGATGAACTGTCGAATATAAATGAGTGGCGTTATGTGCCCTCCAGCTTGAATGCAGCTGATATAGCTACAAAATTTAAATCTCCTCCGTTGAAGTATGATCAAATGTGGTTTCAGGGACCCGATTTTCTACGCCAACCTGAGTCACAGTGGCCCAAGGACATGAAGAAAACCAGATCAACCGAGGAAGTAGATTGTGAGCAAAGAGCAGTGCACATGCTGTCAGCGTCGGCTGCTGACTCAGCGTTACCAGACGAGAACCGTTTTTCATCATGGTTAAGAATCGTACGTACCACTGCACGAATGCTATTTTTTATAAAGAAATGTCAACGTAAACAAGTTGAGATGAATGTTGACTTAGTTGAAAAAGCACAACAACTACTTATCGGAAAGTCTCAAGCTGATACTTTTCATACTGAAATTTGTTGTTTAAAGCAAAGCCAGCCGTTGCCTTCTGACAGTAGATTGCGTGGCTTGACGCCTTACCTTGACAGCTTAGGTGTCTTGCGGGTGGGAGGTCGCATCGACAGGGTCGTAGGCGTCGATGCCACTACCACACGGCCTGTGATATTGGATGGCAAGCACAAAATATCGAAACTACTTGTAGAATATTATCACAGAAAGGCACTGCACGGGGCAAACGAACTTGTGGTCAACGAGCTTCGGCAACAATTTTGGATAATAAAGTTAAGGCCTACCGTACGAGGCGTGGCTGCACGTTGTCTGTTTTGTAGATACCGAAGAGCTAAACCACAGCCTCAACGCATGGCAGACTTACCTGATGCGAGATTGCAGCACCACCGCCGACCTTTTACTTATACAGGGATCGATTATTTTGGACCCATGGAGATAACTGTTGGTCGACGGCGCGAAAAGAGGTATGGTGTCTTGTTTACTTGCCTTACGATGCGAGCTATCCACATGGAGATTGCTGAAAGCCTAACTACTGACTCCGCCATTATGGCCCTTCAGCGAATGATCGCGCGTAGAGGTGCACCTTCGATCATTTATTCTGATAATGGCACCAACCTCCGAGGCGCTGATTTGGAGTTAAAGCGTAGCATTCAAGAATTGAATACCGAAAAGATGATAGAGGATGGAATCTCACGCGGTATAGATTGGCGCTTTATTCCACCAGGTGCCCCTGAGATGGGAGGCTCATGGGAGCGAATGATACGCACGGTGAAGGCTGCTTTAAAAACAGTACTAAAGGAACGTGCTCCACATCAAGAGACCCTTTACACCCTAATATCAGAGGTGGAAGCCCTAGTTAACAGCCGACCTATCACACATGTTTCTTCTGATCCCTTTTACCCAGAAGCACTTACACCTAATCATTTTTTAATAGGCACATCGTCAAGTGGCCCTGCAGTAGGTAGTTATTCCGATGTCGATCTTTGTCTGCGTCGCAAATGGCGAATAGCTCAGCGTCTCACAGATTTATTCTGGAACCGCTGGCTCAAGGAGTACTTGCCCACGCTGTTACCTCGACAAAAATGGACAAAGGAGGCAAGTCCACTTAAAGTAGGTGATTATGTCGTTATTTGTGAACAAAACGTAGAACGTGGGTCGTGGCGTCACGGAGTAGTGAGTGCGACACACGAAGGCTCTGACGGTCGCGTACGGGTCGTTGACGTGCGCACACGCACGGGGTTGTTACGGCGCCCTGTAACGCGCGTCGCCCTATTGTCATCCATTGATTCGAGTGCTGACTAGTCAGCACTGAGGGGCGGAATTGTAGGCGACAGCGTTACATAGTTTTTAAATTAATTTACCTAAGTTAAGTTTTAATTTTAATAATATTTTTGTAATAGTTATTTGTATGTATAGCATAACTTTAAATAGATTTCAAATTGCTAAATTCCTATGATGTTGAAGCCGAAAACAATATTCAAATAGAAGGTAGATATAACACAATTTTAAAAAAAAGCTTAAGTCGGTATTGGTGTCTACGGTTTCCGGTCTGTTTTCGAGTGTCAAATACTGTGTCTTCCATATTTTTGTATCGCTCTGTGCCTAATTAAAAAATAGTAAAATCCTTAACCGAGTGGCCTCATTTGAACAACCTGCAGCTTTATACTTTACAAAGAGCTTGTGTTATGGATACTAGATAACGGAGAAATAATGATAATAATATGTATATAAATATTAGAAATATACTAAATAAATAAACATTATAAACATCCATGACTCGTAAACAAATGTTCGTACTCATCATACAAACATTTGATCCTACCGGGATTCGAACCCGGGACCTCTTGACCGAGTAGCCTGGGGTACAGTCCACTCGGCCAGGCGGTCGTCAACTAAGGATGTTAGCTACCAAAAATTAATGATATACACAGTTGAGCTCGATGACGTGTGGTTTAAGCGCTCTGGTTTCGATACGAAAATAAAGAAACTTTCGGCGTGGCTCAATCAAAGTTTGTGATCTCGAGCTCCTCCGTGTTTCAAGGTGCGTTATGCCGTTGGTTCCAGTTGATACTGCAACTGTTTTTACCCAACCATCCGCATGTGGCTAGCGTGGTTGTGTTATGGCCCAATCTCCTCTAGTGTATCTCCTATAAAGGAAGGCCTGTGCCTAACTGTGGGACTGAAACGTAGGCTGGTGATTATGACAGCACATCAGGTGACGAAATTGAGATCGCCCAAACTTCGTTTGTAAGAGGCGGCATTTGTAGTGCTTCTTTACACTCTACTCAATGTACTGCTGCCTACAAGGCGCCTTTCTGTAATAGCTATGGCTAAGCGGAAAATATATGAGATTTGACATTTACGCTCTCAAGTTAATCGAGAGCTGACGTCAAGTCCAATACATTTACCGCTTATCGTCTTCTTATCTTTTCTAGAGGTGCAGACAGAACCCCTAATTTTAGTTTCAATCGAATCTAAAAGCTTTAATTAAAGTAGTCTTCATCGGTCATCATTCATCATGATAGTTACAACGATAGTATCGCGTCTGTTGTGTATGAATAAATAAAAAACTTGTATAGCAAAGTGTGCGTCAGGCAAACAGCCAGTTAGTAACTACGCAACTACGTAGGAGATTATATTCTCTTTCCTTATGATAGAATGCCAAAAAAGTATTAACTTACCGTGTATGTAAGCCCGAGCGCTAAACAAGATGTCTTGATAATCGATCGCTACCTTAGGTAAACAGAGGGCCTAGACAAGATGCTATTTGACAATCGCTACCGCTATCGCTAAATGGTAAATGTATGGGGTTTGACATTTACAATCGAAAGACAATCGAGAGCTTATGTCAAATCCCATACATTTTTCGCTTAGCGATAGCGATATCGATTATCGAAAGGCATCTTGTCTAGCCCCTTAGAAAAGTAGGTACTACCTACCTTTGGAATTTAATATTACTCTTCGATCAACTTTCGAAAATTCGAATGCAAATATGAAAACTATCTAATTTATTACAAATTGCTATGAGAAATCATTTACAAATTTCTTGAATTGTTTATTTTTTTTCTAAATGGCTCTGTTGGCTGGATCTTCGCGTGGCAACCCTATTCCAACTGTCAAAAAATCAATCAAATCAGACATACTCTTTCTAATCTGTGATCAAATCAAACTGACAGCCTTTCGGCTCGGTTGTCGTTTATCGATTTAGATTTTTGCAATAGACCAATTTTATTTTATTTCTCAACAATTCAAATTCAAAACATTATGTGCTAGATTTAACAGAAAATTTTAGTAAGTGCCATTAAATTACAAAAAGGTCAGTATTCGATAAAAATTAGTTTGATTACGTAAAAATCAAAAGGCCCTTGTAGAATTTAATTTTTTCTATTTTAAAAACAATAAATTAAATAGGCTGATTTTCATAGAACCAAAAAAAAATTGATTTTTTTATTATATTAAACAGTTCTGATCTGATAATGCTAGTTTAACCTTCCAACTCTAGAATAGGTACTGAAAACTTATCAAACATTCTGAATGACTGACTGTTTGAATGATAGGTTGAGAATCACTTAGTTTCGTAGTAACTAAGTAACTATTTAGTTTACAGTAGCCTGGCAATGTTCTAATCATTGCACATATGTTACTCCTGCTGAGCTTTATTAGCTCTTTGATTCATTTATCAAAACTCGCCCTGTATCAGTATCAGTGACTATGAGTGCATCAAACAAGGTGGCCTTAGTAATTATTTAAGATGACACTCAGACCTTCAGCGGAATCCCAATTAACCAGGTCATACACATAATCAAAATCAACCTCAAATTGGAGTGCACCAAACAATTGGTCATGTGAAACAATTACTAGAAACACCAGGTTTGATACACTCATAGTCACTGATACTGATACAAGGCTAGTTTTGATAAATGGACTGAAGAGCTGACAAAGGTGATGTGATTCTCACTCAACTTATCATTAAAACAAAGCAATGGCGAAACACAATTAACCCAAATGAAATTATGAGCCTTGAGAAAACTTTACTTAACAAGACATGGTGATGAGTCACAATAGGTCTTTGTAAGAAGAAGAATTCTAATAATTTTGTATCATAATTAATATGCCATGTTTTTCCATAATTTACAGATATAAAAACAGTAAAATGAGTTCATCAGATTCCCTCAAGAAGCCACCTCCACCTCCACCTCAACAATTTTCGTATGTATTTATATTAAATAACACTTTATAAATAATTTAGTTCACATGTCATATTGTATATCGTCGGTCTAGATGTGACACCTCATATAAGCAGATTGACCAAGTTTACAGGAGAGACAAAAAACAACTTCCATGTTTGACTTTAGTGCAAATCTTCAATTTCTTTACTCATTTAGTCATTAAATACTATTGACTTTGTTAGTAGTAATAAAAAATATACATCTTTACATTTTAAATTATGAATTTATATTTACGAGGTAACACTACTATGTCTCTTAATATTAGGCATCACTTACTTGGAGTCACTAACATGAAATTATTTAAAGTACTACCAAATAAAACACATCTGTTTCGTATAAATGCTGTTTTATTATTAATTATTATTTACAAATATTTAAAAATTTGGCACTTTGGACATAAAATCTAAAACACATAACTAGATAAAATCTTTAGAGGTAGGTACGTACATAGTTTTACTTAGAAAGTAATATGTATTACTAACATTGCACATAAACAATAATTATTGCTTATTTAAAAATCTTTAGGATACATTACAAACTAATATCTAATACTTTAATTGCCTATTTAAATAAACAAAATTATTAGACTTATAACATTTAGCAAATTTATTAGCAAAATAAAAACAATGCAATAACTATACTAAAATTAAAGCAGTTTTTCATACCAAGATTTGTGTCTATTACACTGAATAATTAAATGTGACTTTCACTTATTTGAATAAAACAATACCAAAGTAGTTCTGATAGGCTTTCAACAAAACAAATAATATAAAATCTTTTATAAAGACAAAACAAATAATAACTTATCTTTAGTTAAAAAACAAAACCTAATCATACACAGTCTCATAATTCTATGACTTCAGTCTCAATTACTCATATTTTATACTCATTGATGAGGCAAATTGTCATAAAAAGAATGATAGTCTTTTGGGATCACCTTTTTTCATCATCATCATCATCATATCAGCCGAGAGACGCCCACTGCTGGGCATAGGCCTCCCCCAAGGATGTCCAAACCGATCGGTCCTGCGCTGCCCTCATCCAACGGCTTCCCGCGATCCTTACCAGATCATCGGTCCACCTTGTGGGGGGCCTACCAACGCTGCGTCTCCCGGTACGCGGCTGCCATTCGAGGACCTTTCCGCCCCAACGGCCGTCAGTCCTCCTCGCAATGTGACCTGCCCACTGCCACTTCAGGCTCGCAATTCTTTGGGCTATGTCAGCGACCTTAGTTCTTCTGCGGATCTCATCATTTCTGATTCGATCACGCAGAGAAACACCAAGCATAGCCCTCTCCATTGCTCTTTGGGTGACTTTGAGCCTTTGTATAAGGCCCATTGTAAGCGGCCACGTCTCGGTTCCGTATGTCATCACTGGCAACACACACGAATTAAAGACTTTCGTCTTGAGACACTGCGGTAGTTGGGCCGAGAATATGCTGCGAAGCTTCCCGAACGCTGCCCAGCCGAGTTGGTTCCGTCGATTGACCTCTTTCTGGAAGTTGGACTATTCGTCCCAGGCAAATGTATTCGTCAACGACTTCCAGTGTAGAACTTCCAACCTTCACAGGAGTGGGTACGACATGGGTATTCGACATAATCTTCGTCTTATCCATGTTCATTTTAAGACCCACTTGTTGGGAGACTCTATAGAGGTCGTCGAGCATTGTGCCGAAGTCTTCCAGGTTTTTAGCCATGACTACGATATCATCAGCAAAACGAAGGTGAGTCATGTACTCGCCGTTTATGTTGTTGCCAAGTCCCCTCCAGTCCAAATCCCCTTCTGTATAACCTGCCGCAGCGTATGTATGTGGTCTATGGTACTAAAGCCTTTCCGGAAACCGGCTTGTTCGGAAGGCTGGAAGTCGTCAAACCTGCGTGCGAGACGATTCGTAATAACCCTCGAAAACAGCTTGTAAACATGACTCAGGAGCGTGATGGGTCTGTAGTTCTTCAATAGGGGCTTGTAACCCTTTTTGAAGAAGAGTGCCACCACGCCCCTGTGCCACGCCTTTGTCGTTTTACCCTCGAGCATGATGGAGTTGAATAGCCTCTGAAGAGCTTTCAGGACCGATCGTCCACCTGCTTTCAGAAGCTCGGCTGTAACTCCATCGTCGCCCGGCGCCTTGTTGTTTTTAAGCTGTTTGAGAGCTACACTAATCTCGTACAGGCTAACATCCGGGATATCTTCCGTGTAATGTCGGGTTAATTTGGCTCTTGGATCGGTGGCCTGAGTGACAGGTGTACGTGATGTCGCGTAAAGCTGTCCATAGAAGGTTTCCATCTGTGCCAAGAGCTCAGGTCGGGATGTAACGAATCTGCCGTCCTCCGTCTTCAGTTTTGTCAGCAAACTCTGTCCCAGTGACAAATCTTTCGCGAACACTTTGGAGCCACTGTTTCGCTCGATTGCCTCTTTAATACATTCTGTATTGAATTGGCGTATGTCGCGGGTCAAGGACTTGGAGATCTGTTTATTGAGTCGCCGACGAGCGTCTTCGGAAGACTGCAGAACCATTCCACGTCTTTCCTCCATATGCTTTACTGTTGGCTCAGAGATTTTCTTCCCTCTTTTGTTCCGGATGGGTTTTAAGAGCTTTGATCCTACCGTAAGAACAACTTCCACGAACCTGTCGTTGTATGTGTCCACATCTGTGCAGTCCTCCAGGCAATCGAAGCGATTTTGCAGTTCGACCTGAAAGAGTTCGGGGTTTTGTATCTGGACTGGATAGCTGCAGGGCGGAGCGTAGACTTCATCAGTCGATACCTCTCGGATTTCACATTGAGATTTAATGTGCCTCATACCATTCGGTGATCACTCCCCGAGTCCCCGTGTTAAACGAATTGATCACTGAGACATCATTGAATATCCGAGTCTTAGTCGACATGATGAAGTCTATCTCATTTTTTGTTGCGCTATCCGGACTTTTCCAGGTCAATTTTCGTTGCGGCCGTTTTTTGAAGAAGGAGTCCCTCCCTCCATATAATCGGCCAGCATTTGACCTCTAAAGTTCCGGATTCCATCTCCAAATTGCCCACTTTGAACTCATCATCGCCGCGTTTGTCCAGCCTTGCGTTGAAGTCTCCCATGACAACGGTGTAGTGAGTTTTGGAAGTATGTATTGCCCGAGAGATATCCTCATACCGGCTACTTTCATTAAATATAAGTTTAAATAACAGTATACATAATTATATAATTGAGTATTTTTTTTAACTAATGAGTAGTAGAATAAGATTTGAAACTGATAGATTTATTTGTAAATTTAGAAAAAAACAAGACACCTGCATTGTTCTGCAAATCCTTGACGCCATTTTTAAATACTCTGCAGTTCCGAGGTCTCACTAAATGAATATGACGAAAAGTAGATACAAGTAATCACAATAACGCACTTACGGGGTCTCACATTACTAAGTAGTTCTGTGATATTTTACTAGATGTCACTAGCAAATTTAACGAGGTAACACCAGAAAAATATTGTCAACGTATGTTACAAGATGTCACTACGAGTCTTTTTTGGCATTAAGAAATGCAATTTGCTCTTGGCACTTACAAGTTCCCACCAGAAACACCGTGTGAATCTTTCTGCATTAAAATCAAAAAAATACTTAAAATTGCAGTTACGAGGTGTCACATCTAGACCGACGATATATGGTCTGCGTTTTCCTATCTCAGATGATTAAATATGGTATTATTTACGTAAACCCCAAGGAATATATTAGCTTATGCCTGCGGCTTTGCTCGCATCAATTTGGGGGTAATTATACAAATTTTATAAAGCTGGTATTTCTTTGCGTAGCGCAATGCGTACATTCAAGATCCAACTGAAATTTAAAGATATACATATTCAAGCTTTGCTCATAAATTGGTAGGTTTCATAGCAGGACTTAATTATGTAAACTTAAAATTATTGTCTGTAATGGAAGTACTATGTTTGGTATAAAGATTAATTAAAAATGATCACATTGTTGGAGTTGGAAAGTTGTTTGAAGTCTAGTGTAATAAGCTGCACAAAACCACACACATGTTTGTATCTGAGTGATGTATGTATGTACAATTAAGATTTATAAATAAATAATAATAATAAAAGTTAGAATACATTTTGAGAACCTGTTCATTCAAAGTTTCATTCAATTTTGGTTAAAATAAGGATCTACAACTCTCATCATACTTTTATAGGCCCAAGGGAAATGTGCCAATGAGATAAAAATGTATTTTTTTGCATTTAAGATAGGTGGAAGCCTAAACTTATAAAAAGCAAGGTAGGCAACCACCTTCCTGCAGCACCTTCAATTCTACTAAGTACGGATGCAGCGAAAGTATCGATGACTACTCCTCCCGTCTCCCTGTGCAACCCTAACTTTCTAGATACAATATGTTTTGACTTATCATATGCTCCTGGGAGTCTTACACAGCTTAAGAAATTGATCGTTGAAATTACGTTTACCACTGTTTCAGTTGACCTATTATTTTTATTTGTATTTGGGGCTTTTCGGTCTTGTTGAGACTGATTTATCACTGCGACCTAAAAGATCTTTTGCGACTTGCCGCCAATAGTTTATAGTAAATCCCTGGGTTTATAGTAAAGATTTGGGCACTTTCCATAAATTCAGTTGACCTAATATCAATTGGATATTTTTTTAACCTGGTGTTTTATCTGGCGGAAAATATTTTCAACAAAGTTATTCTCGGCCGAACTAACCTTTGTTTGAAGTATTAAGTTTCTGAACATTAACTACACCACTGTTTTATTTGCCATATTTTCATTTTGTTAGTGTAGTGAAAAATTTTCCAGTCCCTAATTCATTCAAGTAAAAACACACGCAAGCAAGCCTGCAGCATACAAGTAAGCAAGTAAGCATGTATTTACTAGGTGGTGGGCCCATATGTAGGGTCGTATGGATAGGTACCACCGCCTTACTTATTTCAACCGTGAAACAATTCACTATGTTTCGGATTGAATTGAGATTTGATTGAGATTTTTTTGCAGGAAGGGTGCTCTAACTTTGACCCAATTTGCAGGGTAGGCATCGTGTGAGTAATGCTACTGCCACAAAATAATGATGCCCAAGGTGCTAGGAACTATCCGTAGCTTAGAGAAGCTCGTTGCTTTGCCATCGGGCGGGCCGTACAGTCGTTTGCCACCGTTTCGTGTTTAAATCTCTTTTTGAAGTATGACCAATTTGATGCTAAAGGGTCAAGGCAAGTAGGACTCAAGCCCCCTTATTCCCTAACATAACGACAAGTGCCGGTGGATAAAATATTCGGTGTTTTTAAATGTTTTCGAACTGTTTATCTATTCGTTTGCCTAATAAGTGTATTCATTAGCGAAACAGTACTCTTTTATGACTTCAATTGCGACTATTTGAATTGGGTTAGTAATATGGTTGTGGTTACACTGACACATAGTTTCCACATTTGAAGCTCAATTAATTAGAACAGTATATGACTAGATATACACATACACATCACAACAATAGATCAGGTCAAACTATTATGGGTACCTTGATCCGTATTTCGTTGTAATAAAAATATTTTTTCAAATAACGTCACGTTACATGTGCGACCGTCGTCTGTAACTCGTATAGTAAACCCCTCAATCGGAATATTTTTGAATTTATTTTCGTTTGTATCATTAAACAATCCTAAAATTTATTTCTGAAAGGGTCCCTCAACATTGACCATAATATTATTGATATTGGCTATTAGGAGTTAAGTTTATAGTCATCATCATCGTCATATTCATCACTGATGAACATTGATTTCCAAATGTCTTGATGGAGTCCATCCAACGGCTTCTCGCGACCCTGATCAGGTCGTCTTTCCAAGTTTATAGTAAATTTTAGTTATCTACTCTAATTAAAACAGGAAATACTAATAGGTGGTTTAGATTCACTTAGCTGATTGAAAGATGACTATCACCTACTGTGTCAAGATAGGAATCTTAAAATATGAGAATAATTAGTATACTTATTTTTTATTATCACCAAGGATATGGACTAAACGTTATTACACACAACACAAGAGACAAAACAAACGTATACAAACATGAAAACAGTACAATTGGACAAACTAGATTATCATACGGTTTGAATGTAGGATTAAGAATTTACCAATATTGTTACCAGAAAGTTGTCATTTTTTACATCATGTTGCAACCTTAGGTTGCGACATTTAGCGGGAGCAATTTGTCTACACGATTTATTAGCTGTATTATATGGTGCCGATACCGTAATTTACTAGTATAATTTAAATTAATATTATGAGTTATATTATGACTACCCTATGAGTTATATTTTCTTTTATTCTAGATAATAGGTGTCAGTTTAAGAGTATTATTATTATTATTCTGATACTAACAATTTAGAGAGGTAGGCATGACTTCAACACAGTCATTTCACTAGACAGTGAGAACGTGAAAATAGAACACAGGTAAATTATAAAAAGTTAGCGTTTTTCGCGCTTCTGACATCCAGTGGAATAACATTTACACTGTCCTCTCTATTACTATTTTGTCTTCAGCCTCTTGCCGAAGATCATCAATGGCGGTATCGCGGGCATCATTGGTGTGTCGGTGGTGTTTCCGCTGGATCTCGTCAAAACTAGGCTGCAGAACCAGACTGTCGGCCCTAAAGGAGAGAGGCAATATAAAAGCATGTAAGTAGATATTTGGCCATGGCCCTTACCATTACTGATTATTACCAGTT
Source organism: Nymphula nitidulata (assembly GCA_947347705.1). NCBI lineage: Eukaryota > Metazoa > Arthropoda > Insecta > Lepidoptera > Crambidae > Nymphula > Nymphula nitidulata. The sequence goes on along the minus strand of OX374637.1, from coordinate 8,554,329 downwards.
TAAGGCGGCATTAACACGATTTGTAAAACAACAACCAAATCACTTTATGCCGGCTCCATACTATCGTCCAACAGTCCAACACTCCAACATGACTCCACTCCGTGGCAGCTCACGATCGATCAAATCAGACCATACGTCGAAAGACCAACGTTTCAACATCATCCACATTCCGGATGTAACGTGGAAGGGCCTTCTGCGTTATTATTACATATGAGTGCATATAATTATGTTTTACAAGTTTATAACCGACGGAAAAATTACAAAGCAACCGAAGCGATCGTGTGGATGGTTGGACAAACAGTCGGACTGTGTGGTGGCGGCATAAAACATCATAATTAATATTTGCTTCATTAAAAAACATCTTAATTATTAGTAAACATTTGGGCGGTTTTTCCATAAACCAAATTTTGAAATTAAATCAATTCAAGAATGCTTGAAAGATTATTCATAGAGAAGTAACCTCTTTTTAACCCCCGACGAAAAATGAGGGGTGATAGGTTATAAGTTTGATGTGTCTGTCTGTGTATCTGTGTGTCTGTCTGTGGCATCGTAGCACCTAAACGAATGGACCGATTCAGCAGAAAGGAACGAATACGGTAGCTCTGTTGGAACTAATTTGGTTGTTCAGTAGTAAATATATTGATTAGACTCCTATCCGTGTCATTGTTAAATAGGGGTCATTGTGATTCAAGTCCATTGAAATAAATTGTATAGAACTGCTTGAAATATTTTTATTGATAAGAGTTTCAAACAAACATAAATCCAGTGTTTTATTTACGTGCATTTAATAATAATGTTATGTAATAATGTATGTAATTCAGGTTGGACTGCTTCAAAAAGACTTACGCTGCCGAAGGCTACTTTGGCATGTATCGGGGCTCCGCAGTGAATATTCTACTCATCACGCCCGAGAAGGCGATCAAACTGGCAGCCAACGACATGTTCAGACATTATCTCACGCTTAAGGATGGGTAAGTCATTTTTTAAAAATAACTGTACAGAACGAGTTATCTTTTTGTACCCATGGCGGGATTTGGTGGTACACTACTTACTTTAAAATCTTCTCTACTTACAGCTTCGTAACATTAATATACTAGGAACATCTTAAACTAGGAGTTCAATCCGGTAAAGTAGTGTTATTTCTAATGTGTAGTGCTCGCGAACGAATGTAACACAAAACAGGAGATTGAGTTCAACCCAAAACTTAGTTCATAACAACTAACAATCTCAAAAAATTCAGAAAGTCCAAAATGCCCAAAGGGCTTGTATTCAGTCTACGTATTAATATTAGGTAAGGCGGGTGTAGTGGCAATCAAACGTACGACCCCCTCACAACACCTTGGATATTATCACGTGCCGCATAGCCTTATGAAAGTCTATGAGATCTCAGAACGTAAGTGAACCTTTTGCAGGAGTCGACTGCCGTTTGCATGTGACCAGCTGTCACAGCAGCTGAACGGTGTTATCCGAGTAGTATGGTGATATGCACTCGGCTTAGCACCGTTCAGATACGATTGGCAGTCGACTCCTGCGAAAGGCCGTTGTGACGGCTGTTCACTTACGATCGGCGGTCTTGGCGTCGCGCCACTGCCATCGGTATTCGGTCGGTGAAGTTCGCTTCTCGTCAGATATGAAAGCATGCGTCGACTGCTGTCCAACACCAATCGGCTGTCTCCAGCGCCGTTTGGCTACTTTCAGCGTTGTACGGATGCCATCAGCTAATCAGCAAAATGGTCGTTTCACCGTAAGTCGCGACACGTCGTCCGAGCCAAGCAATTACGCTCTTACTCCGTAGACATAAAGGTCGTAAAATTTCTGACCGGCTTAGGCCGATTCCGCGTCGATAAATGTGGGGAGACCATTATTCTGGCAGCATAAGTGTCAAGTGCCCCTCCTCCCAACATAATGATTTGTCTTTGAGCTCTGGTGACCTCTCCGCAGTAAAATAAAACTAAAAAGTAGCTGTGATCCTCTGTGAGGTTTTTACTGAACATTACTGCATATTCAATCTACTCTATGTAGCCACTGTCGGGCGCTCAAGATTCTTCAAGATGCTTCAAGTTCTAATTAACACTATTCCATGCATCTCTTGAAAATAATCCTAGTTTGCAAATGAATACCGTTTTCATAAATATTTTCTAGGACGTTGCCGCTATTCCGACAAATGGTGGCGGGTGGCTTGGCTGGCGCGTGCCAGATCGTGATCACGACGCCTATGGAGCTCCTGAAGATCCAGATGCAGGATGCTGGCCGAGTGGCAGCGCAGGCCAAGGCTGGTAGGGAACTACAAAATTCTGTTAAAACTATAGATTCTTCTCGCGACGCGTAGTTTCACCGACGAGCACGCACTGACTGACACTGAAAAGTTAAAGTCTTCGGCCAAGCATGAATTGTGTTTTTACTATTTAAGTGATAAGAAAGCTGACCTCGTCTAAAGGAGACTGCTGATTAAAAGCCTGGGATAGACAGAAGCTACCATTATCCCTAGATTCTATTGTCAATTGAATATAAATAACTTGGAGGAGCTCGGTGGCACAGTGGTCTGAGCGCTCAGGTTTCCATTACGAAAACAAAACAACTTTCGCCATGGTTGATTCCGGATGAGCAATCAAACATTTGTAATCTTGAGCTCCTTGCTTTAGGGCACGTTAAGCCGTTGTTTCCAGTTGCTATTGCAACCGCTTTAACCCACCAACCATCATTGGGCCAGAGTGGTGGTGTTATGGGCCAAACTTTTCAAATGTTTCTCCCATGCAGAATGGCCTGAGCCCAGCAGTGGGCGTATGCAAGATGATGATAAAACTTTTTGTCGGTACAATTACTCCTATAAAACTGATTCAATTGTTTGGTCCGAGTATATAACTAAAATGTTACTACATGTTATTTTATTTATTGTTCCAGAGGGCAAGACATTTCAGCGGATAACGGCAATGCAGCTAACCCGCAAGTTAGTCAAAGAGCGCGGCCTGTTGGGCCTTTACAAGGGCGTGACAGCGACCGCGGGCCGTGACATATCATTCAGCGTTATATACTTCCCGTTGTTTGCTACCCTCGCTGACCTGGGGCCTAAGGAACTTGAAACGGGCACACCCAAGTTCTGGTAAGTTCCAAAACAAACATTCGTTTCAGTCCGCGATCGTATAATCGGGCGCTTATGTACCCAAACTTCAAAAGATTCTGGGTACTCACCTAGAGTTGATACAACCACCGTCCTGATAAAACTACAAAACTGGAGGAGAGAGCACAAATGCGCAATAGTTGTACCGCTCCTATTAGTTCAAAGCGAATAGAAACTACTACTTTAAGTAGTGTAAATACCAACCTCCTAAAATATTATTTTCTTTTTTATACAGGGTGGTGCCGTCAATGCGACAATAAATTTAAACATGGGATATATTAGTCCATAGAAATGGTTTGCCACTTTCAAAAATTTCCATATTCAATTGATAATTTCATGACCTTTGTATGAAATAATGCTGCCAACGTTACACTATTCCATACAAATGTCATGAAATTCTCTAATGAATACGATATTTTTGAAATTGGCAAACTATTTCTATGGACTAATATAGCCCATGTTTAAATTTATTGTCGCATTAACGGCACCACCCTGTATAATCGCCTCGGTTATTCGACTTAGTACTAGCGATTAGAACCAGTAAAGCTGTTTGGATTCGGAAAATGTATATTTAGTTTGACAAGGATGGTGGTTGTTACAACTATATATCAGTACTTTTTGAGGTGTATGTAGATAAGGACCTAAATATCCTATCTATACATTGCCTAACACTAATACAAATCTACTACAGCTCTACTGGATAGACATCTACAAAGAAAGAAAGATTACATTAAAGGCAACAAAAATATGTTTTTATTATTAATACTAGCGGCCGCTCGCGGCTTTGCGTGGATGGTTGCCATCGCGCCAAGTAGGTAGTACCTATAATAATGTGTCCTTCTTAGGAATGTAATCTATCTCCATGTCAATCTTCATCTAAATCGGTGAAGACAAAAACAAGAACGGCGGTTTATAATTGCAATATTTTTAAAAGAGCGAAATATTATTAATAATTAAACTTTGCACCGGGTATAGGTAGGATTGCTGTTCAAATTCAAAATTATTTGAAGTCCAGGCTCCATACATTTTTTTGTGCCCCTACTTTAAAATAAACTTTTCTAGTTATTGAATAATATAACAGTACAATGAATAAGTGTTGCCTGTTTAGGTGGTCGTTCGTATCTGGCTGCATGTCCGGGTCGACGGCGGCGTTGATGGTCAACCCGTTAGATGTAGTCAAGACTCGGATGCAGACACTCACCAAAGGCACCGGCGAGCGCCAGTACACGTCCATACTCGACTGTGTCACGTGAGTACAAATCTTTTTTTATTTAAAAAAAAATTGCGATCCAAAACCATAGAAGATACAGGAAACGGCCTTAGGAACCATTTATTCTTTTATTGAGAAAAAAAAATTGAGGTAGTATTTTTTTGGTCAAGCGTGAGTTGTGCATAGAAATGAGTCATTTCGAAAAAAAATATTTTTGATGCGAATCGACTCAGTTTCGTATAGGGAATATTTCATTGTATAGAAAGAAAAAAATGTTAGCAGCAGAAGCTGGTCAAATTTAATAAAATGTTTCTCATACAACAGGTTAGTTCAGAGTACCCATCTACTGCATCATAGTCGATACTTATACGTACAAAAAGCGTTCCATATTCAAAAATGAGATTTTATTTGCACTGTAAAACATGACCAAAAAATACTATCTCAATTTTTTTTTCACAAAAAAAGAATAAATTGTTCCTAAGGCCGTTTCCCTGTATCTTCTTTGGTTTTGGATTTCCCCATACTGTCCCAGTTTAAAAAACGCACTGTATAAAAAAACTTACTTGCTATTTTAGTGGCAACGTGTAACGATGTTATTTTTTTCCTCTAGCACCACACTAAAATACGAAGGTCCAACGGCCTTCTTCAAGGGCGGCGCGTGCCGTATGATAGTCCTCGCGCCTCTCTTCGGCATCGCACAAACAATCTACTACATCGGTATCGCCGAGCGACTTCTCGGCATTCGGTAAATTAGAACAATGTCGGTACCTCAACTATGGCTAGACTAGGCCGAGTCCTGTCCACGAATTTCTGTTCAATTATTTATTTATTTTCTTTTGTCAGCAACGCTTTAAATAATAGATTTAGAAAAAAGATACAAGCTTGATTATGTGTGTAATCAACTATAACTCTACTGCACTAATTTATTCATATGATAAAGAACATGATATTTATATTTAAGTAGTTCATAGGGAGTACATAAAAACATCAGTCGGACAGGACTGGCCTATCAATTAGTTAAAATTAATAAGTATATGACAATTATCGCATGAAAAATTACAAATAGATTTATGGTACGTGCGTTTCAATAGTCCGATCAAACTTTAGTCTCTCTTAAACGATATGAACGGTAGAGGCAATATAGTCTTATCAGACTTGTTCTAACATAAATTATTTGTACACTGCTCTACCTCTCTCTATAACATTGTGTGGAAATTTCACGAAGATGTTTTAAAACCCAAAAAAGCAAATTAGCTTTCAAGTCTGTGGAACAAGTTTGTACAATACTTTTTGGTATTACTGAAAATAACTGTCTATGACCTTACACAGGATGTAAGGTTTTACATAGAATCTAGTTATTTTACAGCTCTTTGACATTTCTATTGATTAATTATTATAAATTATGAAAGTTATGGTACAGCATCAATGCTGCTATTAGCAGTTTATAATGTGATGAGAGGTTTTCAAATGCTACGAGGCATATCTAATCTACATAAAAGAAAAGACTAAAGAAAGCAAAACTGTAAGCTCAAACTAAAAAGACCAAAAAAAATCGTTTAGTGGCTGAATTTTATGTTTAAAACAATGTGATGGAATAGATATACCTCCTTACAGAAAACCTCAACTTATTTTTTCATATTTATTTTTGTTTACCGTACAGTTATACTCAGTGTTATTGTTAATATTGCCGCTTATGAATCAACAGTCTATACTATAGTTATTTATTTATATTTTACAATGCATTTTGTCGGTAATTTATTTGACTATGTGAATGTGACAGTAACTTATTTATTTAGCTATTTATTTTTAAGGTAAGTATCCGTTCTTTGCTTAAATCTTGAAATTTTATTGAAATAACCATTGTTATCGATATTTTAGTGATATTAAGAAATGGAACTCAAATCTTGAACTGTTGTTATATTGAAAATTATACAAATCGTTTGTTGTTATTTGTTTCGAATACTTGTTTGGAAAGTATCAGCATCAATATAGTGAAATTTGCAATACTAGCAACTTTTACCATAGTCACTGATCTGTTGCTAGTACCCGTTAGGCATCAGATTCCAGACACAATTGATTTTTCAATTGCCATAGCCCTCCGATGGGATAACGCCGCTGGAGGGATTAAAAGTTTCGCATTTTTTTTGTGAAATGGTAACCATATTTTTGCAACTTTTTTGAAACAGATTAGCAATTATCTAAGGACATCATTCAATATTGAAATAAATCCTAATTAATTAATGTCATATCCGAAAAGGTTAGTCATGAAAAAGCGGGCTTCGAGGCGACTTCTAGGCGACTTCTAGGCATCTTCGCGCTTCGAAAGCTCTGGCAGAAGTTTTTAAAAATAAAAATAAAAAAATACAAGGTACGTAAACCTAGCTAGCCTAGCTATTCAGGAAAAGCAAATGAAGAAACGACCTGAATAGGCAAAAAAGGCTTAATTTAAGTTTATAGACACCTTGAGCCAGGGAAAGGCACTAAGATACATTAAAAAGAAGTAAATAAATTGTATTATGGAATATCGCAATGTTAAATAGTAGTAGTTTGAATTGTGTCTATGTGTGTTTGCTCTGCCCCATCCACGATACTTTATTGTGAACTGTGCCTTTCTGCATTAGCTCTATTTTTGGGATTGATATTAGCAACATGGCGCAGTTTGTCATAAGACGATTGAACGTGAAAGTGGTACTCTCTCTAGAATGGGGTATTTCACGTCCTTAAATTTATCGCTAGTCTGTAACCGGACATTCTGTTTATTATCCATTCAGTTTAAAACTGCGACAGCGCAATTGGTAGTGCACCTGACCCAACAAGTCAGGAGGTGCAGGTTCAAATCCTGCTCGTAGTATAATTTATTTTCAATAAAAAGATATACCATAGTGTACAAAAATTATGTTTCAGTAATAAAAGCCCGGTGTCTTGTATTCAGTCTGATTATTAAAGTTTGTAGGGAGAAAATAAAAGTAACGTACTTTGTAGGTATACATAAGTTCATGGTCAGCTTTTAAAATTCAGACTGTAAAGATAGATAGATATGTTTTTTGTTGCACAAAGACACAAGAAGTAAAAGCAAACAGTAGAAAAACATGCTAAAGGCGGACTAACTGCGACTGTGACTGAATAATACTTTGCTATCCTGCTTTGAAATTCACTGCTATCTAAAGTGAGAATCGATCAAAGTCTGCATTAATTGCCTTCGTCATTTTAATCTCGCCTTAGGAACAAAAAATATTGATGCAAGTATTTTCCAAAAATATGAATATTATACTAGATATTATTTGCTTTATAGCGTATCAGTGCTATATTTTTATATGATTTAGTAAAATTTGTGAACTAGTTACGTTTAAATGTGATCAGTAAGTTAACTTATAATTGCACATTTCCAGGACCTACCATTGAATGAATTTCTCTACATAGCTCAATTTTTATTTTTATATTCAACAGAGTATTTTACTCTTTTTTTTGTTGAGAAGAATGATGAAAAATATTTAATGATTTTCTTAATAAAAGAGTAAAATACCCTATCATTATTTCAGTGAGATCACGTGATATTAATTGTAAAATTAATTTTGGTACAAAATTTTGTTGTTGCCATTTTTGTTATTTATAAAATTGATAGTTATTATATTAGAAAAGAATCGAATATTGTTTTGAATTTGTTTTGTACTATGTTTTTAGATAGTGGCCTGATTCTGAAGACACACGCAATGTGAATTAGGTAGGTACAGTACATCTCTTTCTCTCGATATGTATAGGAAAAAGATAGTATACATTACAGCAGTCAAATTACTTAAACTTAGACAGGTTTTATAAAAACCATAGACAATTAGACGAAAGAGATGTTATTAAAATGTATGGATACCCGGCCTGTTCTATGTACATTAATATAAGTCATGAAAAATAGGTAAAAATATACAGAACTGGGTTCAATTGTCCATTTTCTATTTATTTGACTTGTTGCGTGGTACAAAACAAGAATTTTCATAGAAAAAACTGCAACACAGCCAAATATTCATCATGGCGCGTTTGTCACTTTGGTGACGTTTAGTTGACTTCTATGTCGCCCGCCATATTGCCTTACATATGAGTATTTTTGACGGATTCAGGAGTTTTTTAAAAACTTAAGATACTGTAGGTACATATATCGGGCCGGATATGAAACATCTCCGTTATCGTGTGTACTTCAGAATCTTTATTTATATTATAAACTTGTATTATTTCGAAATGTAAAATTTGTTCAAACCGGGTGAAATTTTATAATCTCTATTATGACTCAGAACCATAAAACATGCAAAATTGAGCCCTTCGAAAGTTATAACAGAAAGATCCTTAGGATTACCTATGTTTAGAAAAAAATGCCTGTTATCAATGTTAACCATTTCCTATATAATACAGGCCATCACAGTAGAAACAGTAAAGGTAGTGTAACTTTAAATAAAATATTTAATTTAATGAAAGTGGAATTGTACAAATATACATTTTGAAATACATACGATTTTATACACCAAAGACATTTAAATTTAACGATAGAAAAAGTTATTATAGTTGCGTCATTAATATTTATCACACTAATATAAATCGCCACATTAAGTCAATTCTCGAATGTAATAAAATAAATGTAATAGTAACAGTTGTGTAGTGTATCGATTCTTGAGTGTAAATATCAATATCTGTGACTTATGCTAACTTAGTTAGGATATTATGAATGTCGTGTTTCGTTCTCGCAATGTGTAAACTAATGATGAAGTAATATTAAATATTGAAGACAATAATTATTCTGAAACTTGATGTCTAGTTAGCATTGTATTATAATGTTACCTCATTTTAAATAAATGTCAATTTCTAGGCTTGCGGACTTGAAGTTTTGTAAATTCTTCTTTCTTCCTTAATATGTCTGACCTGTTTCAAAAGATATAAGAGGTCAAACTACGTGATAGTGCTAAAAAAAACATAATTAGGTATTGAATTCTGTTTACATGAATTGCTTGACGTTATGTTAATTAAATAAAAGCTTTTAAAATGTGTCGTGTAACGTCATACTTCCTTTGCCCTGTAAAAATGTATCCGTAATTAAACTACTTGTGTAGAAATAAAACGTATCATAAAAATGTATTATTTCGCCAAATATTATTACTGTCCAGGGAAATATTTCGGTGTTACCCACTAGTCCAATAAGACTACTAATAAGGACTTTCAACCTGTCATTTTATACTACGTTACCATCAACACGGTATTATTCCTTACATTGTGCCAACTGGGAATCAACCTAGAACTCCATCTTAAATATCCATCTATTGATGTTGTAATATTATTCTACCATCCATTATTTTACAGCAACGGTACGAGTCGAGTACAAACTAGGATATTTTGTTAAAAACATTATTTATAACAATAAAGACTAAAATGTATAATCTTCCAAACCATGGTGTTGATATATGGACATTTTCATACTCAAGTAACCTAAAATTGTGCTGCTATTCGGGATGATTCGTATAATTTAAAAAAAATGGGTATACTTGAACGATATAGCATGAACACCTAAATTAAAATCACTCCGTCGCTTCTTACGGGTAAACTCCTAAATTGAGATAATATGCCTATTTTGCAAATAAATAGCAGCAATTATAAAAATAACGTTATCTTATCACATTCAGTCTGCGATTTGCATAGTTTCAGTAGGTTCCCGAAATTACGCATGGCTTACTCGTGGCAGCCATATTAAAGACAATAAAAATCTCCGATAAAAACCCGCAGAACACAACAAAAGTATTAAAAACCTATGCGCTATGATCAACCGCCCAACCCACTGCGACGTAGATGACATTTTTTTTACATAAACCACCACCATAATGATTTTATATTTGAATTATAGAATTTGGAGACAGTTTTTATGTTTGGAAACTGAATTTTCGTTGTTTTACTTATTGGCAGATTTATTAAGCCATAACCTAATTTCCGGAAGCAATGTCTTGCACACTGTAAAGGGCTTGTAAACCTAAATTAATTTAGCAGCAAAATTAGGATTTGCGACTTTAGGTACGTTCACCATAGAATAATTCTTGATTTGATATCCTAATAATTTACAAGAATGACTGGAAAGTTTATCAATGTACAGACGACAACACATCAAGTGTAATAGTTGTACTATGAAAGCTACCTCTATTACGAACCGCGTAAAGACGGTCTCAAGGTCGGAACTGTTACGCTTGATGTGCTGTCGAGTGTACAACCACAGAAGTATCTTACACGTTAATGTCAAACGAAATACCATTTGGAGTCATTTCGTGACACAGATCAATGTGCTATGTCAATTTAAATGTATAAATTTAATAAAGTCGGGTCTCACAAACAAATACCGGCTTTCGGCGTGTTAATTGTGTTGTTGATAATTAATTATTATTTATGGACAAAATAGTTTAATTTTCATGTCAGTCCAAAAATAATATTTACAACGTAACAAATGCTTTGTTATTAGGTATAGATGTTTACATAAATATAGATATACCTATACACTATGTTGTCTTTTATTTTTAGTTTTATAGATTCATAGACTATTTGGTCTATAGTAGAATGAAGAAAAAGTAGAGGGTAAGAGCAACTGAGGCTCTCGCAATCGGCGGTTCTGCCCCCTTATTCTCAACTGTCGGAAAGAATTCGAATTTCGGAAACTCTATACCTATCACTTTTTATCGCGCTGCGTCAAAGCGAGACGGCATGTGACTTTTCGAATCGAATCCGTGAACCGACAGTTGAGAATAAGGGGGCTGAAGGCGTATTGTTAAAAAAATATAGAATTATTGAAAATAAAATCAGCTGTTCCATACTATCAATACTATATTGTGAAACTTAGCAACAAGATTTGTTTATAAAAGCCAGCAGATGTTTTTCATGGTTTAAATTTTTTTCAAGTCGTGTTAGGATGCCTGGCTATTTTTGATACAACATGCACTCTATGACCCTGCTAATAGAGTTCACTGTGTAGCAAATTGGAAATCGGCCCTAAACAGAATGGAAATAAGAGATCATAATGCACCCCCAGCACTACCATCTGCCTTCGGTTACGAGAGTGTTCCCCTTACAACTGTATAAAATATACAGCAATATAGGTAAAGCACAATTACCTACATCTTGTCTTTAATACAACAATAACAGTCTCTGCCATCGCGAATCGCTTACAACTTGCCAAACAAAGGTGAAGCCTATAAACATCCCATTTTAGAATACTATAATAGGTGCATGCCTCTCTATGTACGGAGTTTCCAAGAGATATAATCTACCATTGTCTTTGTAGATGTTTAGTGATTTACATACAGATAGCTTATCCGATAAAGGAAAATATGACGAATGAAACTTATAAAACATTTTTTTAGTATTGCTATTTAACATACCTTGTGAAAGTCATTTTGATTGTATTTATTCACAATCAAAATCAAAAATCAAGGACATAAAAAAATTAAAAAATATATATCCAATAATATTATGTAAGTTTTAAAAGTTTCGCTACTAGTATGTAGCTGATATATTGTAAAATACACCTCGTAATAAATTATTAATCTAACTATAATAATAAATTGAACAATTTTGTTGTAGACCATACCTTATAACATACCCATAAAGGTCTATAGTCATCTATAGACCTTTATACAATAATTACCTTGTATGCATACTCTTAGTACTTTTTTAATGGCCAGTTATCATTGAATTTCCATAAACATAATGTAGATTTCTATACATATTAGATAATTAACCGTAACCCCGATAAGGTAAAACATATGGGCGAATCAGGAACTTTAGAGCAATTAGAAATAATTGTCTCTCGTACACTCTTACCTACTTAGTTAAAAATATATAGGTACACAATTTTTGGATATCCATCTTTTAATTGTATCTTTTAGTTTAATATTCTTTGAGTCATTAATTCGCTCAGATTTTGTTGTAGGCGGGTACTAATGTACAAACAAAAATGTTTTGTGTAGTAAGGTACTATAAAAGGAAATAAAATTAAATATGACACTTACTTTTCACTCAAACATGAACATTGTTTTGAATAAAGGTGAATAGTTTCTGAGATACAGGTGTTGTGAATGTTGTATTCTGTATTAATTGAAGACCTTGATTGCAGAGGTCACACTTCCGCGGGATGGAAGCGGTGAACCGTGCAATTAAATTCACATTTCTTTTTACAGGTGTATCAACAAATTTTATTAAGCTGCCTTGTAACCCTTGAGCAGCAATTTTATAAAACACCTTCAGTTTATCGCACTTAACGTAAAGTTTTTTTTTTAACAAAATTAGATTAACTTTATTACATTGTTTGTAGGTGTGACATTCCTGCAATGTAATAAAGTGTAATTTTCTAAAAAATTTCGTAATTTACTTTTTTTGCAATTTATCCCATAACGGAGGCCTATTGCTGAGTTGCAATAATGGCGAAATTGTATGAACAAACCGTTCACTACGGCATGCTCAGGCGGCGCGCAACATTGACGGGACCTACAAGCTCGAACGCAGTCGTGCGCATAGAACATAGAAAAGAGGTGGTGATACAGCTAATTTGCCCTCAAGCAATTTAATTGTTAATTATGGCTCAGCTACAAAATCTATTAATTTTTTCTATAGTCTTCATGATAATTACAGTGGCTTCTCAGCGGTCTACTCCTTTAATAAAGAAGGTGTGTATTCAATTTATGTATTACATAATATTTTTATTTACAAATAAATAGCCAATTGTAATATTTTTATACCACTCAAATCAATTCAAAATAATTTAATCAACATAGACTTAATTAACACTTGTTGACGTCTAATATGAATACATATTACTACAGTAACATATTATAAGTGCCTCTACTACCACTAAGGTGGCCTAAAAGTAAGGTAAAACAATACTATACTCAGATACTCACCCATTATTATTATGTAAAATATATTTGTGGTATACAATGTTAATAAAACTATAATTAAAGCATGGTTTATTTATATCTTTTCGCGTAGTGATTTTTAATATTATTATGTCTTAAGTGGGTACCAATTTTTTTTATCATTACCTAATAAAATCAAGTTAGAAAGTAAATCTGACAAGGACATAATAGCGCCAAACTCATCTAGCAATCTACTGCAATATTTGTAATGAATTTATTTTGAATTCAATACTTACCTACGTTTAAGTCCTGAAAACGAAAACGGTAATTTGTATTAATACATATAACTATGTATACCCAATAATGGTTTCAGGTAAATATACCTACCCACTTATTAAAAAATGCTTATTACAAATTCTTTAAACAATTTTTTACAAAAATTAATATTTTATAAAAAAAATGTTGAAAGAATTTGTAATGTATAATATAATTTAAAATTATGTCCCCGGAAAATGAATAACATGAAAAAAATCACTTAATTTTGTATTCCAGTAATCTGCAGATACCTCCTTATTGCATCAAATGATTACTTACTAGATCAAAACAATATTAAATAATAGATGAAATTAAATCTTAATACCTACCGGCATGTGAATATATTTGATATTAAGACATTTCCGTTCCAGTTTTCATATAGTAATTTTATTGTTTCAACCTTATAGTTGGAACAATCAAATAATTAGCTTTCATATTATTATAGTGTATAGATTTCATTTTATATTTTTAACCGACTTCAAAAACGAGGAGGTAACTACTTAATTAGTTTGGTATGCTATTTCTGTTTTTTCTATTTACCTACCTATGTACAACGATTATGCCGAAATATCTGATCCGATTTACGTGATTCATTTTTTGTTCGATGCGAAATATTTGCCATTTTTCGTATAGTTTATAAGTATAGTTTTCATATTGTAATATGAAAACTGGAAGCGTCTCAATATCAAATAATATTATTTTTATATGTCGCGATGCCGGTAGGTAAAGAACCTACAATTCTGTAATAATTATAATATTGATTTAACTGCACTTGTGAATAAAATTGATTTTCTTATCAGTACCTACTCATTCCATTCTATAAGTTTAGTCATCTGTCATAAAAATAAATCTATTTTTATAATTTTTGGTTGGTTGCTAATTTCTAATATTAATAAAACATTTTAATATATTACGAATATTGATAATGAGAACAGTATCTAGTACCTATACCTTTACCTACCCAGTATGATTCTTGCATATGCACAAGGAGGGCAAGTGATTTCAATTGAATATCTAGATGTATATAATATAATTAGATAATTAGGTGTACCTGCTTTGAAGGATCTTTGAAATAAACGCAACAACTCATTATAGGTAAAAATGAAAAACCATGGTTACAATACCATTTCAAAATAACTAAAAATCACGCTGTAACTCTTCGATTGAAGATACTGTTATTATGAAGTAATTTCGTACTTCGGGTTTGATTCCCGGTTCAAAAAGTAAAATTTTCAAAAATCTCTGGATGCAGTTTTATCAGTTCTAACTTAAATAAAAGTTAAAATTTTGGTCCTATGATTCGCAAGCTTCATTGGATTCTCTGGTGTGTTATTTAAATATTTTTAATTTTTTAAATTATAATTATTCAGGTATATAGTGGAGGAATACACTTGGAAGGTCCTCATTGGTCCACAGAAGAGCATGCACTTTATTGGGTAGACATATCAGCACAAAAGGTCTTTAGAATGGATGAGGAGAGTGGTAACGTTACATCCAAGGAAATTGGTGAGTAGTTATCATTTAGGTACTTGAATTCAATATTTATGTCTAAGCGATAGACGTCTATGCTTAAAAGTAAGTAATTCATCGTCATCATCATCACCAGGTTATACAGGGTGGTTCCGTCAATACGACCATGTTTAAATTTACTCTCGTATTGACGGCACCACCCTGTATACGTCCCACTTAAGTTAAAGTGTAAGACTTTAACTTAAGGCACGGAGGAACTCCAGATTACAAATTTTGTTTGACCCATCCGGGATAGACCATGGCGAAAGTTGCTTTGTTTTCGTAATCGAAACCAGAGCGCTCAAACCACTACGCCACTGAGCAAGTCATGAATTCAAGTAGGTACTTAAGTTGACTAAAGTCATCGAACATTTGATCTGATTTATTAGGTTTATTTGTTTATTAATGATCTTTGTTAGTACAGTTGTTCACATTTAAAGTCAAATAACTTTATGTCTCATCGACATTGGATTTACAAAACAATGGTATGCAGTATTAACATACGCAAGAGTGCCAATTAGGTACTTAAATGATAATAGAAAAATATATGTTTTTTATATTCATAAAGTAGCATG
Organism: Nymphula nitidulata; assembly: GCA_947347705.1. Classification (NCBI taxonomy): domain Eukaryota; kingdom Metazoa; phylum Arthropoda; class Insecta; order Lepidoptera; family Crambidae; genus Nymphula; species Nymphula nitidulata. The sequence continues at coordinate 8,538,738 of OX374637.1, read as the reverse complement.
TCCTTCCGAAGCACGGAGGAGCTCGATGTTAAAATTTTTGACAAACCCATCTCTGGATCCACCACGGCGAAAGTTGCTTTGTTTTCTTAAGTGAAACCTGAGTGTTCAAACCATAACGCTATGCTGAACTTTTCACTGTTACATATATACTTCAGTTACATTATGCTCGGGAAAAAAATGTAAATAATACATATATCATGCCAAGTTAAGATAAAATGTTTTTAATTTTTCAGGATACGGGCCAACCTCCTTAGTAGTAACAGTTAAGGGCTACCCCAAACTGGTGCTAGTATCCGTGCGATCCGCTCTTTACTTCCTGGACTGGAACTCTTGCCCCGGAGAGCAAGCCTTGAAGCTGCTCAGCGTTGTAGACGTGGGGCTACCGGATAATAGATGCAATGATGGTAAAGTCGACGCTAAAGGCAGATTGTGGTTTGGTTAGTATTCTAATAAGTGGTTAGTGTAATCAATACGGACCCTTGCAATAGGGATGTATAATTTTGACCCTTAATGGTAGTTTTCATAATATAAATTCTAAAAAAGACAATGGTTTATTGTATTATTACCGAATTTCTATAATATTAAAAAACAAAATGCAATTAAATCACTCTCAGAACACGTGATAGCGAACACCAATCTTAGTATCAGACGGCACTTGCTGTTAGCATCAGACTCTGTCAAAAGGAAAACTATCTAAATCACCATATTTGGTAAGCGGTGTGAGGTCACCTCACAGTGCTCACGTGACGTGTATTGGCGTTTTGGAGTGATATTTGTGACGGAATTTAAGATACGTGATTTTTAAATCATTAGCCGTATTAAAATAATTGATAACATTCCTTTTAATCCTTACCCTATCAATGCTACATAAAGCTACATAAATGCTGGATAAATATCTTAATATAATGATGACGACAGATTCATACATTCATGCATACCTACTAGACCTGCCATCTTTATGATAAGTTCAGTAAGAACCATTTTCGATGATTCTTAGTTAAAGTCACGTTCTAAACAGAATCCTCTTAACTGATGTCAAAAACTTCAAAAATTACACGAATAATAAATAGTCCATAGCTATTGTTAGTGCAATAAATACAGTAGGTAGACCTCGCGCCAAACATCTAATTCGCTCTAAAGTGACATCGCGCAGTAATGCCCAGCCGCCCGCAGCTACCGTCCATACCACGTTGTCCCGCTGTCCATATTTTGATAGTGCGCTGTGAATCGACTCGTGTTCAGAGCAAACTAAAAGTTTCGCGCAAGCTGTACGCTGTACCTATTTACTAATCTCGTAGAAGACAAAATTGAATTAGGCGCTTTTTCGCTAAAGACCAAAGAATACATAAAAGCATAATGCATTTTGTATTAAAGCGCTACTTCACGTTAGAGTTTTAAGAAGTTGAAGAAAACTGATCATCATGGCGCTTAAGTCACTTTGTTTATGTTTTGTTGACTTCTATGTCGCCCGCCATATTGCCATATTGAATAATAGTGAAATTATTATTAGTATTTTCCGGATTCAGGTGATCATCTGCCGGATATGAAACATCTCTTTTCTTTATTTACAAGATGAAAATTATATAAAAATATTATATTGGTCGCGATAAAGTAATGTCTTCTGCCAAGTTTCTTCTCAAAGAGAATATAATTCCTTTGGTTGAGAAGAATATTAACTAATGAATTTATTCACTGTAGGTACAATTGGAAAAGAGGTATCAAACTCATTAGTTCAGGACATGGCCACTCTATACATGCTGGATCAGAATAATTACAAGCAGCCAGAGGTGAAAGTGCGGCCCGTGTCTGTCTCCAACGGAATCGCTTGGACCTCTGACAGTAAATTTATGTTTTACATCGACACTCCTACGAGGAACGTGGATGTTTTTGATTACGAACTGGAGACTGGCACTATCCGTAAGTATTGTGATGGAAGTTTATCAGGACAATTTCTTTTTCGTATTATTATTAACCTTTCTTACCAGTAGAGTCACGAGCAAACACATGTTCCAACTTTTTGCTGTTACCAAGACATGTGACTCTTATTGTATAAGGAATAAAAGTCACGAACAGCGCGAGAAGTGGGTACATATTATTGCACGTGATTGTATCCCTTGTATAAGTTTCAATCAAATCGAAACACTCGAGCTCAATGGGGTTGGCAACTGCCCTCGTGGCGCTGCGTACGCTTGTTTAAAAGTATCTGTCAAAACAAAGGGTGTATTTGTATGAATTAATTTATCTTTTTCCCACGCTTCGTCCTCTCTTCACTTTAATAGGCAACTCCTCGGAAAGAAACACCCACTGAGCAGACTGTCACCTTTCGGGATCATAACAGTAAATCCAGCTTTCGTCACCCGTAAGAACACCGTATTTTTTTTAGGTCACTTTCGTTATCTTTGAACCATTTCTCGGCACATGTAATAATAGGTAATATGAAAACTGTAAATGTCTCAATATCAAATAATATTATATTTAAATGTCTCGATGCCGGTAGATAAAGAACCTGCAATTCTGTAATAATTATAATATTGATTTAACTGCACTTGTGAATAAAATTGTTTTTCTTATCAGTACTCATTCCATTCTTTAGGTTTAGTCATCTGTCATAAAAATAAATCCTTTTTAAAATTTTTTGGTTGGTTGCTTATTTCCAATATTAATAAAACATTTTGAAACATTACGAATATTAATAATGAGAAAGTATCTTCACTTCCGTTAAATATTTGAACCATTTCTCGGCACCAATCAACACGACGGAGTTTTAGGGCCTCGGTCAAATTATGAGGTATTATCCAGTTGTAAATAGTGCACAATGCTTCCTGACCGCTAACTGTTCATTGTTAATGGAGGATTTGATACACTTTACTCATACCGATGCCTAAGCTTGTTCGAATCTGCTGAGAGGTCACTCTTTTGTAAGCCTATCATACGCCGTACAATACTGATGTTATCTTCAGTCGTCGCAGTAGAAGACTGTCCGTCACTCAGATCATCGATAAGATTAGTGCGACCACGTTTAAACTCCACCTTTTCCTCCACACTTTCATGACGAAGCCCCACCTCGTGCCACTATTTACAACTGGTTTAATAGTTGTAAATAGTGGCACGAGGTGGGGCTTCGTCATGAAAGTCGAAATACCGAATTTTCATAATATTCAAAACTAAAATGCTATTAAATCACTCCCAGAACACGTGATAGCGAACATCAATCTTGTGTATATGACGGCACTTGTTAGCATCAGACTCTGTCAAAGGGAAAACTATCTAAATCACTAAGGCAATCAAAGTCTATCATTATTTCATGTTGACTTATATGATATTGAAAGTAACAAAATCATTGCACGAAAATTTTCTCCCGTAAATTCATGTTGACTCAAACAATTTTAAATTTCCCGCTAAATTAAAAAAGGTGATAAATTAATAATATTGATAAAGAATTCTATTTTCAAAATTTCTATTTAATTTTTATTGTATTGTTTACGAGTAAAGTTCTAAAAACTTTCAGTGTCGTCCTCGTATTGCTTATTGTTAATTGACATACCTACTATTTAAATAGGAAACAAAAAATGACAAATAACCTTTAAGTATTATTTTCCTGATCCGTGTTAAAATTTAATATTTTTGTATTTTATCGCCTGCAATTAACGTTATCTATGTGTCGTGGCTGGAACTTAGAATTATTATTATTGTCCTTATCGGTGTATGGATTCAAAATCAGTTATGAGCACGAGCAAGTAAAAATGTACCTTTATATTTTTTTATAGAACTAGATGACAAACAAGCTGACGGTCCACCTGGTGGTAAATGGTGTGTAATTACTAGCCATGGACGGCATTTCATCTTAAGTCTCAGGATGACAACGCACCTGTAATATCAAGTGATTTTTCCTTATTATTGCAGGTGTCTATAGGCGGCGGTAACTGCTTACCATCAGGTGGGCCGTCAGCTTGTTTATCATCTATTTGTATAAAAAAGTGGTTACTGCCGCCTTGACACCTTTTTCAGCCAGGTGGAATCCATTGACCGACCTACGAGGGCGAGACTGAAAGTTTTTAGAACGGTTAATTTGTAAACAATACAATAGAAACATAAGTTTGAAAAAGTTTTAAGTTTCAGTTTATGAAGTACCCTCTTTTACTGCTGCACTACATTTTCAGCCTTATTTTGGCCTTCGGACATTTTTAATTAATATAAATACAAACGTTACTACAACGGAATATCCCGACCGGAGCAGATGTTTGTGTGATAGTACAAATACCTACATTATTTCTAATATTGTAATATAAAAAAGAAACATAATTTCCTATACTTATTAAATATGTTTTTCGATATCTAACTAGTACCCTTCCATAATAAAATGATGCTTACTTTGGGATGGTTAATGGTGTGAGTGTTTCATTATAATTATTATTTGGCTGCTGAACGCCATCGAGATTGAGATTTTCGAATCGATTGAAGTACTTTCATTAGAAACTCTTCTATTGTATGGGGAGTTTATATTGTGTAGGTCAAGTGCTCACACACAATAGAACATCTTCTAATGAATTGTCATTAGAAGATTTTCTATTGTGTGCGAGCGCCTGCCACACACTTGGGGTTTGAATGTGATATGAGCTGCTCAAATAAATAGTGATGTTTGTTTCATATAGATGTTGTTGTGTTTTAAGATGATTGATAGCGAAAATAAATGGTAGGCTTTTCTGTTATCAAAAGTCTTGTCATAGTGGTGACTCGGGAATGCTTAGTCTACCCATTTATTATCTTCGAGGAGAGGCGTTCTCACCGAAAAAAAGGAGCCGGTAGATTATAAGCGTACATAGATTATCACCAATCGGATCGTATGCTTACTATTGCCATCTTGTTAACTCGCGATTACGGTCAAAGGGAGCTAGTTAGAGTTTTAAAATTACTTTTTAATGCTCTCTCAGTGTATTTGTTTTAAAATAGGTTATTTTACGAACAAACGTATTGCATGAGCACGACAAGAAACACACACTAACATAAAAAGTAGCGGAAACGCGGGAAGCCGTATCGGACGTTTCGGACGGTTCGGTGCGACGACGGTGCGTGAATTGTCAAAACTGACGTCTTCGTTGCCGCCAATATTCGGATCGCTCATTACAACTTATTTTAAGTCTCTTTTTAGTTTCTTATTTAATGTATAGCTGCATGGTTGCAAGTCAGTACCTATAGGTACTATATAATTGGTTTCAAAACATACAATTTGTTACAGATAACAGAAGAACATTGTTTAGTTTCCAAGCAAATAATGTGACAGGTCTTCCTGATGGAATGACCATTGATACTGACGGTAACTTATGGGTGGCCTGCTATGACGGGGGAAAGGTAAGGAAAATATATTTTGTTCTAAACCTACGATTTGTTCGACTCTGCACTGATCCAACATTAAAGAATATCACATTGCTTAGGTATAGCACCTGTGAAATTACATTGCGGCTTTGGATGTAATTTAGAAACTAAAATTATGTATGAATTTCGAAAGTCTATTCTAATAGATAGGAAAATAAATAAATAATAGTACACACACATCCACATCATCATCACCAGCCTATATACGTCCAACTGCTGGGCACAGGCCTGTCTACATGGGAGTAACACATGAGGAGCTTGGGTCATAACACCACCACGTGGGCCCAATTCGAGTTGGTAGCTTAAAGCGGTTGCAGTTACAACCGGGACCAACGGCTTAACGTGCCTTCCCAAGCACGGAGGAGCTCGAGATAACAAATTTGAAGGCGAAATTTGCTTTGTTTCCGTAATCGAAACCAGACCGCTTGAACCACTACGTCGCCGAGCTTCTCCAAAATGGGTTATTTACTTATCTACTAAAATATGGGCTATATCAGTTTGTAGGAATGGTTTGTAACTCTCAAATACATCTTATTTATTTGACAATTTCATGAAATTTCTTTTTTTGAAATTATGCAGCCAATTTATTATTTTATAGAAATGTCATGAAATTCTCAAATGAATAAGATGGATTTGAAAGTTGCAAAACATTTCTATGAACTAATATAGCCCATGTTTTAATGCTGTCGTATTGTCGTCGCCATCCTGTATACCTATAGGTATACAAGCCTATGAAAATCAAGAAGAATAACTGAAATTAATTAAAACTGATTGACTTCCAGGTGATCAAAATAGATTCCAGGGCCGGCAAGCTCCTGGAACAGCACACAATAAAGGCGTCTAAAGTGACGTCAGTAATGTGGGGTGGTCACGGCCTATCCACCCTGTACGTGACCACAAGCCGGAGGGACTTGAGTCCTGCTGAGTTGGCTACGCAACCAGACGCTGGATCTCTGTTTGCAATAGAAGGGACTGGATCTAAAGGCTTTCCGGAAAATCAGTTTATATTTCCTGGTGCTAATGATTATTGATAAAAATAGTTTTATTGTTTACCTAACTGATACTAAAGATTTTTAAATTCAAAACAATTTCCGTTGCTGCTAATGTTAAGGAAAGTGATGTGATATATAATAAAATTTTATCTGAGATTATATACCTACGTTTAATAAAAAAATAAATGAATAAAATAAGTGAACTTCAAATAAATAATGAAATCAACAATACTTAGTAAGTATTATTTTTCGAACTTTTTAAACTACCGAATATTATATAATTATCTATTTTTCACTGATGGATCCAAGATATTCTCGGGAACCAGTGCTGTAATAAAGATAATCAACTTTACCAAAACTTGCGACTGCAGTAGATCTGTGCCCTGCCCTGGTGACACTTTGAAACGCATAATGTTTAATATGCGTTCAAAATTTCAATTGACATACATCATATGGCATACAAATTGAAAAGCATAACAGTTTTTAGCAAAGTTATAATTACGCATAAACATTTTAAGGCAGATTTGTTGAAAGACATAATAATAAAATCCATAATCATATAAATATATATTTTCATTTGCCATAATTTTATAAAGCATACTTTGAAACGCAGATTTTAATTATGCATAAATTACCATATTCATAATTTTGTTTGACATACCTTTATAAAGCATAACTCAGTAAAGTCACACTATTAAAAGTCGAAAAACATATCTATAAATATCCATAAATTTATTGTTTACTTTTACTATGCATATTTACATAAACCTGCGTATTTTTTTTTATTCGACACAATGAAGTAATTTTTTAATGCAAAAATTGTGTATAAATTTCGAAGTAATAATAAAGAAATCGATATTAATAAGAAATTAATTACATTAAACCCGACTGGCCGTGGTCCTTCGCCGTGGTACTAGTCTGCCCAATACTAGAGTGTAATTTAAAAGCCGGAGGCGCGGAGGGAGTGCAGCCCTCGCCCGCTGTAGCGAATCTCAGGCACCCGGGCGAGCTGGAGCGGCTGAGGCTGCTCGCCGAGGCGCCGAAGGCGCCGATGGCGATCCAAAAAGCCGAAGCTGCGGAAGCTCGCCTGGGCGCATGAGACTCATTACGCAAGGGCGGAAGGGCTGCACTTCCCGCAGCGCCGGAGAAGTGCAGAACCTATTGCACGCTGCATGCCTGCTTGCATGTATGCATGCCTGCTTGCATCCATGCATGCCTGCTTGTATGCACGCAGAAGAGTTTAGGTATTATGCTTGCATCCATGCCGTTTGTTTGCATGCATACATGCTGCTTGCATACTTGCATGTTCTTATAAAAAAACATATCAAATACAATACAACAACAATACAATTTATTAAATTAAACTATATAAAAACTATTAAATTATTTAATATATTAAATGTCTTCTCTTTTTTGTTAGGATGTAAATAATGTGTAATGTATTAGATAATTTTTATTTATTTAAATCAATTCTAAAAAAACCTTTATGCATAGAAATTTATGCTTTTTGAAATTATGGTAAATAAGTGTAATTCCTTAGGAGTTTAGACATTTTGCCGGTTATTCTTAATAAATATATGCTTTTTGAATATTGTGTCCTTTGAATATTATGGCCAACAAAAATTATGCCTTTCATAACTTATGCTTATCAAAATTATGCCTTTCTATGATTATGCCTTACAGGTTTCTGCCATATGATATTATGCGTCATGAAGTTATGCTACAATAGCTTGTGGCAATTGACTATTATGGCCAGTAATATTACGAATTGCCAGTTTATGGCGAAAAACGTTATGCGTTTCAATAGGTAACCCCTGCCCCTGCATGTCTTGGTGGGTAGTTAGCGGATTAAGTTCACTCGTGCTAGATTTAGTTACCCGCCCCTTGAGATTACATAATAAGTAGTTAGGATACAGTAGAAAAACGCCCTTTTCCCGCCAATACAGCCCGGAAGGCGGAAGTCTAAAGTAGTGATTATATCCTCCTTGGGCGGAAGCATTGCCAGAAACCAAACGGATTTTTTGATTCGTATTCCCTGTAATGGGAAAGCAAAGGAAACTAATGCCCATACAACCATGTCTTAAGTATATATTTATTTCTTCTTTTACTGCATTGAATAGCTAGTGTTATACATTTCAATGCACCTTGGGAGAATTTGACGAGAAATATATGATAACAGTTTTCTATTTGATGAGGTGGATAACCACGAAAAAGTTCTCATCGTATTCCACACTATAATCACTTTTATTCTATAAAAATCTTTTAGTTGAGAATATTTAAAAACTGTGTCGGAGCGTACTTTGCGTTATAAAAGTAGCGTAGTTTTATAAACCAAGTGTTTGTGTTGACGTGCAACTAAAAGATTATTAGCAGAGCTTGGAATTAACTCTACCTAATTCCGACCTCTGATTATTAAAATAAAAGTGATTCTGCCCCCTTATTCTCAACTGTTGGAAAGAATTCGAATTTCGGAAACTCTGTACCTGTCACTTTTTATCGCCCTGCGTCAAAGCGAGACGGCATGTGACTTTTCGAATCGAATCCGTGATCCGACAGTTGAGAATAAGGGGGCTGGTCTGAAAAACGATGAGAACTTTTTTATGGTTATCCACCTCATCAAGTAGCATCATAGGAGGCTGTCATCACATTTTTCGCGTCAAATTCTCCAAAAGTGCATTGAAATATGTTACACCAGCATTTCAATGCAATAAATGAAGAAATACTGAAGACATGGCTGTTTGGGCTCTAGTTCTCTTTGCCTTGCATTTATTGCGAGAATTAACAAAAAAAATGAGAGTTTGGCGGGAAATGAAGAAATAACAAATACTGAAGACATGGCTGTAAGGGCATTAGTACCATATGCCTTCCCATTACAGGGAGATAGAATTGAAAAAGAAACAAAAAAAAGATCACTAGAGCCAATAAATTATTAAAAAAACGGGTTTTTGGCGGGATTTTGTGGTGTCAGTCAAGACTTTTATTACAATAATTAAAAATTTTGTCGGAGTGAACTATGTGTGATGAAATTGGAGTAGTTTTATAATATTGATCATGTGTTTGTGTTGACGTGCAACTAAAAGATTTTTCTAGATATGGTATGAAATACGATGAGATTTTTTTTGTGGTTATCCACCTCATCAAGTAGCATCATATGGAGACTGTCATCAGATATTTCGCGTCAAATACTGCCAAGGTGCATTAAAATGTGATACGCTAGCATTTAAATGCAATCAATGAAGAAAAAAGAAATACTGAAGACATGGCTTGGGTATGAGTACCCTTTGCCTTCCCTTTATAGGGAGAATTTAACAAAAGATAAATAAAAAATTGGAACGTAGAAATAGACTAGAGTAGAGTATAATAGGCATAGAATAATATTACTCCAAGGATTTAATCTGTGGTCAGTCAGTACTGTCAATCTGTGGTACTGTCAAAAACGTTGAAAAATTCTAGACGCCGCTTTTTTGGACCAATCACTTTTTGCTTTCCAACTTGTTATATTTCTTAATTTTTACGGAATAATTAAAATTATTTACAGTTTTTATCACTTCTTGTAGCAAAGATACGTATAAATAAAGAAAAATGACGACTATAGGCCCCAAGAAAGACGGTGGCCCTAATGTGGACTATTTTCAATCGCCTGAGTGCCTATCCCAATTTGATCAAATTCGTGTGTGGTTGCAGAAAAATTGCAAGAAGGTTAGTACCTCAACTATTGAACTCAATCAATCTCTGTTTATCAGAGCTGACCGAGTTTTGATATCAACTGTATTCTCACATAATTCCATTACTCTAAATATGCATAATTTGAATAGATCGGAATGGCAGACTATGTTTTTATTATATTTCAGAACTTTTATAGTTATAAATTCGATCTTTATTTATGTAGCTACGGATACAAACCGTAAGACGTTGGTCTTTCGGAAGGTACTTAAATGTTTTTCAATAAATGTATATGTTAGAGAAGAGTGTCTTGTCTGTTATCTCTTGCTATCATTTGCTAAACAATCCTGTATGTCAATTTAACAAACATATATACTAGATAACTAATCTACTAGAAATATCAATATTTCTGAAATATCCATGAACAAAACAAAGTTGCTTTGTTCTTTATAAGTATTAGAACCTTCCCATCCTGCTGCCATCTACTCAATTATAGAATATTGTCTGGTTTTGTCGATACTTTACAGAATAAACATGGTGAGCCACACATTCCAGACACAATGGGTTTTTGTTAAGCTGCGTAAGACAATAATGACAGCTCCTTATAGTCTTATGTGGCTTAACAATTTCATAATGTTTTTTACTAAATACACTGTGAACATTATTAATTTACAGCATGTCCAAACTGACCCACCAACAAAAGAAGGACTGGCACAACTTGTTATCCAGCTCATTCAGTATCAGGAAAATAAATTGGGAAAAAATGCTGCAGACCCTCCATTCTTAAGGCTTCCGGTAAGGAATTTTACTATGATTTTTAATCTTACAGCATAAATCAACCTTTTATTTCAGACTTTTTTTAAAAAAATATCACACCTGTTGTATTTCTTTTAAATGAGATACATATTTTTACAGAGATGACACTGATAAATAGCTATTGAAAAGATGAGGGCTAATTTAACTTAAGTTGGCAAGAACTCTGAGTGGTTTTGGTTGTTTTTATATGTATAACTTAAAAGTAAGAATATTTAATTGGTAAATTATTTTATTGAGTCCCAGAAATAGGTTTATTAGTATTAGTACACATTTGAGCTTAATATTAAGGTGAAGGGTACTGTGATCCATTCACATTTGTCGCAGGACTGATAAGGGGAGGTAAAAACATTCTCGACCTTAAATAATAAAAAAAAACAGGAATCTTATATATTTTTAAGTATGTGATCTTAGATGATGTCAGTTTGTAGTAATTCTTTTAAATTAGAATGCTTCTAATGTCAGCTATTGACATATTAGTAGGGTATTTAGTTGTTTGCTTTTTGTGTAGATTGTGCATTTTGGATTATTTCTCCCGAAAATAGCCACATCCAATATAAACAAACAATTAAGTGTCAGTGGAGTAGAGAGGAGCTTGGTGGCATTGTGGTCTGAGCGCTGTATTTTTATTACAGAAATAAAGCAACTTATTCCATGGTTGATCCCAGGATAGGTCAATCAAAATTTGTTATCTCAAGTTTTTACATGCTTCAAATGGCATGTTTTGCCGTTAGGCCCGGTTGTTACTGAAAGCTGGTTGTTTTATGGCTCAAACTACTTATGAGTTTCTCCCAGTTAGGAAGGCCTGCGCCCAGCAGTGGGATGTATATAGGCTGGTGATGATGATGATGCACAATCACATAGCTTTGCGCCACATATTGGTCAGACTGATAAATTTATTGTACCTGATTTCGGCGACAAATTGGCGATAGTCAACCAGATTTTTAGTCGCTAACTTAGTATTTTTAGTTGCTCAGTTTATTATATTCCATAAACAAACCAGGTGTGTTAACCAGGTTATTAATAACACTATTTGGAGGACCTTTGAATTCTAAATAACATATCAACATAAAAAAAATGGTTTTACCCATTCTACAATACCCATACCTTGCCAAGCTTAGGTATCACGGCAAGCCTTTAATGTTAAATGGTGCTGAATATATTTATAGATGAAAGTGTTTATGGACATGAAGCCAGGAGGATCGCTATGCACGGTGCTTGCCACTATGTTCCGCTTCAAGTCGGAGCAACGGTGGCGCAAGTTCGACTTCCAGGTCGGTAAGGTATGCACCGCCCCGCACGCTGCCTCGCTCACCGACCCGACCTCGCAGACCGCACGCACCGCGCGAGTCTATAACAATGCATCATCCGACATGTTTGTGACACTCCCAAGCTACTGCTTGTAATGTAAAGATTTAGATCAAGTCTCATTACAATAACCCTATAATATTTTATATTTAACAGAAATCATTAAAGCCTTCCATTATGTTGGCTCTATAAATTTTAGAGAAAACCCTAACTTAAGCACACAGTCTGGTGCGTGATACAATCATGTATTCAGAATTGAAACTTTGCATTGAAGAAAATAATTTCAAATGGATATTAATGATATTTATAGTAGTGGGCTTATTCACTCAATTGTTTTGACATAGAAAGAGATATCCAAGCACTAAGTTATTTTCAAATCCGCAACTACTTTACTATATTGTCATAGTAAAGTAGTTGCATGAAATCTAGTTTGGTAACATAGTAATGGATAGTCTCAGCAGTTATCACAATGTCAAAAAAGTTAGTGCATAATCTCACAGATTTTATATGTTTCAATTTTAATCAGTTAGAATAGAAGTAAAATACACATTAGTATTTCTTTTAGAATTTTATTTATAATTTATGGTTTTATTACCTAACAAAGCAAATAATTAAAAATATTTTATATGTGTCACAGACATGTTGTTTATCCGAAAGCACGATTTTCAAGGATATTTTAATATAAATTTATCTATTTATTAACAAATTAATTAAAGACAGACTACTTTCAAAGTGTACAATTAATTGTATTTGTAAATATCACAATGTCTTATTTTATGATAATAGTCACATTATACACTTGACTTTCTTCTGAATGCAACACAAATTGTTTTGAGCACATTTTGAAGATTAATTATAATTTACACAACCAACACAACTTTTTAACATTGTTTCTTTGTATATTAGTTCTGGTTATTGTGGGTGTAATGGTTCTTATATTGAGGATGTATAAATACATGGTACCCATTTCATATCCAATCCATACTGCCAGTGTTCATTTTGGGAATTTTATGTGTCCTTCATGTAAATATCAAATTCAATTTGTAAGTTTGTCATAAGTTTAAAAGTGAATAATGAATGTGTGGTTTTTGTCACTAATACCATGGGATTTTATATTTAACTCAAATTTATATTACTTGCATGAAACTGTTCTATGATAAAAAATCTGCATTGCAAAATCAATGCAAAATCAGCAACTTAACATGTCTCTTAAATCATAGATATTTAATTATTTGCAGACCTTACATTTGTAATAGTTAGCATTGCCATTTTGATATACTAAGTATTGCATAGAATTTGCACAACATTATAACAGTTCAATATGGCTTTTTGAATTATCAAGAAATTTAACTCTTAATAGGGAGTAGTTTAAGTTATACTTTATTGTTTACTTTAATATTCTGCATCTATTTTATATAGTTCCCGTTCTTAATAGCAAAATTATTGAAAAGTACTTTGTATACATATTTATCGTAATAATAATAATAAATAGCTTCATCTAACTACTATTAATATTTAACATCTCTCTGGTCCCTACCCCACTCCCGCATTTACAGAACCCATCGCGCAAGGACCTAAATGTACAGATGATGATGGAGATCGAATCCGCTCTGGTCACCGCCGAGGTCATCAGAACGCCCTGCGTGTTTATACGCCCAGACGTCGACAAAACCACGGCCAACAAAGTCAAGGATATTGTTGGTCATCACCAGGGGGACATTTGCGGTAATTAGTATTTTTTAACTTGGCAATTAAAGTAAAGAAAAGACCACCTACTACCACTGTGGCTATCGCGCTACACTTAACTCAGTCGTTGCTAGAACGAAAAGGGTAAACGTCACGAAAATCACGGCGCTTACAAGCTTTCGGTCGCGAATAAACTACATCCTATCATTGTTTCAAAATGGAACAAAATATACTATGCCATCTCTACCGGGTTTTTTGAGCGTGCCCGAAATTTTCGTATGAACTTTTGTATGAAACAGCGGGTTTTTTTCGCCATTTTACTGTTGGTCTCATAGTGGAAATCGTTTATATTCATAGGTAGAACATTGAAAATTTCGGGCATGCTCAAAAAGTAACCCATATACTTTTTATCTCAATGATTTTTTACATTCTTTTAGTCACCATTTTCTTTATTCCACATCAATGTTTTGCCTATGGGACGTTGCTCGATCAGGCCAAGTGTTGGAGAGCCTTTTCAAATTTGATTTTGTCCAGAATGGTTACGGCATACTTACAAGCGGTCTTTTTACTCATCATTTTTATAATATTCAAAGTTTGATTGTTATTCGCAGAGGATGAAGAAGACGCGACGCATATAATCTACCCTACCGTGGACCCGTCGGAGGAGGAGTACGCTAGACCAGTGTTCCGCCGCGGTAACAATGTACTCATCCACTGGTACTACTTCCCCGACAGCCATGATACTTGGTCGCAGACGGATCTGCCGGTAAGACACACTGAGCTTTTGAATTTAATCAAGTATTGATTAAGGAAAATTTACATCATACATTATCTTGTTTAGATTGAGGTTTCCGAGACAGCGAACTGGGAATGCAATCGGTCGGAACCGTGGCGAGTGTCCGCCACGTGGGTACTGGATTTGCCGCAGTATAACGAGTGGATGAACGAGGAAGACTATGAAGTTGATGCTAACGGCAAGAAGAAGGTATGGACGAACCATTTGTTTTCAATTTATGTATTTTTTTAAAAAAAAACTATGTGTAGTGCTTAGGGGCAAGCTTTCCAATCACAATATTTTCTGTCACCAATAACTTAGCGACAGTAATCAATCAGAGTTATCATACATAAGACATATTATCCAGTTAAGGAATATTTCGTTAATGTAGCAAAATTTAATATATAATTAGGTATAATATTGGAATCTAATATTTACTTGTTGTAGAGAAATGTAAGAATTAAGAATTATTATTATTACCATGGCATAATTAAGGTGTTACGTTGTCAGCGTTTTAACCTGCGACGCAAAAGAGGAGTGTTATATAAAAGTTTGATGTGTCTGTATGTATATATGTGTGTGTCTGTCTTTGTCATCGTAGCTCCTATACGAATGGACCGATTTGATTAGATTTTTGTGTTTGAAAGCAGACGTGATCGAGATGGTGCTTATCTAAAATTTATGTAGACCTGTTCAGGCGCTTGATGACTATCAGCTCATTTCCTACTTGACAAAACGGTCTAACTTTCACAGATTTGATACATTTGAAATTTTGTTTACTCTTACTCTGGTGGTATTTCCAAGACATGCTAACCTTGAGCTGATCCTGTACCATCAAATAGTCTACGGCATGCCTTATTCTTCTGAAATTTACAGTAGATACAGCGTGTTCGGAGCTGTAAGCGTAGTCCCAATGAGATGGTGTTAGATAGATGAATATTGGGACCGGGGGTTAGTGAAAATATTAATTTTATATTTAGGTTATGTCTCTAACCATCCCGCCTGCGTCTACTTCTCAATTGAATATCGATTGCGTCTGGTTTGTGGGTACTTCAGTGATTAATATGACATGAGGTAGATACCTTCCACATACCTTCTATAAAACAATGCTGCACCAATGCGCACGTGCAATGTGTATCGTTTTATAGAAGGTTCAGTTTTAAGAAAAGACCTCAATAGGTCTTTTCTTAAAACTCGTTTTTGAAATGTGCAAAGTTAAATAAAGCTATTGTTCGTTTTAGGTGCACAAGCTCCGTCTGTCCGTGGATGACCTGATCCCTGGCGCTGAGCCTTCGGGTAGGGGTAAGAAAGGCAAGAGGAAGCGCTCACCTTCACCGCCTCCGCAGAAACACGGCAAGAGAAAGAGGTAATAGTTGTCTTTTATGCAACTCTTATCTGCAACATCAGCCTGGCCACGGGAACGGGCGACGGCGGCGCGACTGGGGATACAAATAATCGCCCGGCGAGAGTTTCATGCGATAGTCGCCGCGACAAGTATAGAACTAGCGCTAGGATGCCTTTATCAACGTTGTCTTGGTCACCGTTTCGAGAGTAGTAATTTTCTAATCCAAGACAATAAATTTGAAAGAAAATGTGGAGTAAGTTGAATAGAAGCGCGAATATATGGCCGGGCCGATAGTCTTTGGTTTATATCTGCGATTAATACTTTGCTTTTCTAATCTCATATTTTCAGATCAAATATTTTTGAGTAATAAGTCGATTAGCTGTGTTTTCACCAAACACAATTCTAATTATATTCATGTCTATATATTTTCCAAGAACTGTTATACTTTTTTTTCTATGGAAAATTCTCTAATGTCTCGTTAAAATTTGGTAGTCGAATGTCGAAGAGACGTGACAACGACGCTGATGATGAGGAGGACAACGCGTCAAGAGATAATACGGATGCTGCGCCCACGCCTGAGAATGAACGATCCACAGATAGTGAGTATATTGATAACTAGCGGAATCCAAAATAAGTAATTTAAAGTACCTTGTATAGTTTTCAAAACATTAAATTAATAATTTTCTTTTTATGAATCAAAACGCTTTCGCCAATAGTCGCAATAGACTCAATATTACATTCCGGAGAGAGAGTTTATTATTAGTTTTCATTGGTCGATAAACCTTAGCTTTATATTGAATCAAACTTGGATATATTGTTTTGTTGTTTAATAAACTTGAATCGGTGCAAAAGCGGATAACATCACGTCATATACAAAGGTTGCCCACCTTTGTATATGACGTGATGTTATCCGCTATGGCGTTGAAAGTTCTAACACAGCGACCACGTACCAAAAAGCGCAAATAAGGACAGCTCCACTAGGGCGGATGACCTGCGGCGCGACGACGTCTAAATGCATTGGAATGACAATCAATATCGTTTAAGAAGTCACATTGTCGTTTTGAAAGCGATATGGCATAATTTGTAGAAAGTATTTTTTACGGATTACTCATTCATTATAGACATCGTGACTTTATTGACGTGTAGTGAATGCCATATCGCTGTCAAAATGACGACGTGACGTAATAAAAGATAACCAATACACTAACATACACATACACTACGGACCGGCGGTCGCCCGAGCCGCCGTTCCGTTTGGAAATCGATGGGGAGGCCTTTGTTCAGCAGTGGACATCACAGCCTTATTTTATCATTCGCTATATCTCTTAAAGTTGCCCGACACTATTAGACCATCTATAAACTAACTAACCCGTTAAGCATTAGATTCCAGACACAATTGATTTTCAATTATCATAGACCTATCATAGATATTAATTAATTTATCATAGCTCCAGCGGCAGCGCCGGAGCCCCCTGTAGTGACGCCCGCGGTTGAAGCTCCCGCCACTCCCGCGCCGCCAATGGACACCCACGACGACTCCCAGGGCAAGCATTCAGACTCTAACACACAGGTAATAAGGCACAGTATTGCACGCAGACAAATAATACTTGCCACCACTCCCTTTACCTCCTACTATTACTCGTAGATTCCCATTCGATATTTCATTGTTTTTATCAAATGTAAGTAAAAACGACGTGAAATGCTTCACTGACATTTTTTTATGAATGTATCTGAAATCAGTGTGAAACGCTTCGCCGACAATTTTTTTTATGAATGTAACTGAAAACAGTGAAACGCTCTGCCGACAATTTTTTTTGTAAATGTAACTGAAAACACTGAAACTCTTCGCTAACGAATTTTTCGTCGCTTAACATTTCGCCAACTAATCCAAAGTTCATTCTACAAAGCACTTGAAATAATTCAATGGAAATACAATTTGGTGACTAAATGAAGGCGGATATTTCGACTGATATTCGTGAAATGTTCTTTCAATTTTTCGGCAAAACGTTCATTGACGAAGAATCAGTCGGCGAAGTGTTTCACACTCAACTGAAAGAGGTGCTCGTCATAATTGATATTCATTCATAATTTTTTTTCTTTTTGATTAGGGACTAACTCAAGTACTGTTGGACCTATAGCACTTGTAAACATCAAGAGGAAGCCTTATGTTGACAGCATACGAAACAAGTCCCGCTATTGCCAACATAATGATTCCTTGATGAGCTCTGGCGACCTTACCTTACCGTACTTTTTTTGAAACTATATTCAGTAGTAATTTTCATTATTTTTTAACTTCATATAGGAAATGATAATCAAAGAAGAGCTAGAAGACAATGTGACAGACCAGACACACCATATCGTCGTACCCTCTTACTCGGCCTGGTTTGACTACAACTCTATACACACCATAGAGAAGCGCGCTCTACCGGAGTTCTTTAATGGAAAGAATAAATCGAAAACGCCAGAGATATACTTGGCTTACAGGTGAGTAAAATATGTAATAGGCGGATAAAATGTAATAGGCAGTTAAAATATGTAAGGGAAAATATTTTATCTACTTCTGATCACGACAGGAAATGTTTTACTTTAATGGGTGTTACAGAATTCCGAAATAATATTTGGAATTCTGGGGTTGCGGGGGTCGATATGGTAGTATGAGCGCGGGTTGTGTGTCTGTGTGTGTTGCGATACGCGATTGTACGCATTTTAAGAGTTGTCACGAGCGGGTGTGACAATGTTTTTATTAATTTAATCAGAAAATAATAGTGGTGTGAAATGTGTCAAAATTTTAAAGGTAACTCTTGACAAGGAACACAAAAGCCCCCTTAATTTTTTGTCTTTAGTAACACACTATAATTATATATTTATTTCAATGTAAATACATAGGTATATAATTTTCAACATAAAAATTATCTCAAACTCAAATATTTATTGCAAATTAAGTGTTACAAGACAAACCAATCCAAACCCAAACCAAACGGGTCATTTTACTACATACACAAACTTAGCTTTTTAACTACTACAAATTTCCACTTATGAATTAGCAGCAAATGAACTTTTTTGAACTATGACAGTTTGAAAAAGGGCAGTGTGCCATGCGTGTAGGCGCGAAATGACTTTAGTACCTTTTCATTGTAACATATATTGGCATACTCTTCAAAATTTATATTAACACTGTGAATGACTTAGAGTGACATGTTATACTGTTAATCGACTTCAGTTGCTCACCATACCACCGCCTTTCCTATTTCGGCCGTTAAACAGTTCGCTGTATTTCGGATTGAAGGGAAAGATAATCAGTGTAATTACTGCTCATAGAAGGATAACATTGCACCTGCAATAGCATGTGATTCCTTCCTTGTTATTGCAGGTGTTTATAGGTGACAGTAACCATTTACCACCAGGTGGGCCGTCTTTTTGCTTGTCTACTTGAATAAAAAACTTCTTATAGTTGTTTTTAAGTCTTGTATATGGGTAGGAACTTCATGATCGACACATACCGCCTGAACCCGACGGAGTACCTCACCAGCACGGCTTGCAGACGGAACCTAGCGGGCGATGTGTGTGCCATCATGAGAGTTCACGGCTTCCTCGAGCAGTGGGGGCTTATCAACTATCAGGCAAGTATCATACAAGGCAAAGCACGTATCGGATTGCAATACCTAGTGTGTTATTCATATCACAGATTAAAGCCATCATGAACTCTATATAAAAGAGTTTATTGTTTTGTACAGCAAAATTTGAAGTTGACCCTAAACTGAACTTACTCGGTTGTAAATTGTAAATGCTATATTAATAGCATAGCGTAAAACCATTAGGTTTTACTTATCCATCTATATTGATGATCTTTTATTGGATAAAAAAGCTGGTTATGATTTCATAATAATTACGATCATGTGAACTCCAACAAAGCTGAAAGGTATTTGAAATAGTTCATGTCGGTTGTAAGCAATTTGTAATTATTTATCAGAGTTTGATTTTGAGTAAACATCACAATTATTTTTTGTATTTTTTTTATACACTAATAAAATACTTTTATTATGACAGTCTACTTATAAAAATGTAATTACAGATAGAAGCAGAGTCTCGGCCCACAGCGATGGGTCCGCCGCCCACGTCTCACTTTCACGTACTGTCAGACACGCCGTCAGGTCTCCAGCCGTTGGTGGCTCGTCCCCCGCAGACTCGTCCCGGTAAGTCCTTGTTCATACTGATGTTTCATTATATTATCAAAGTGACAAACCTAACTATGTGAAAATATGTATGTATATTAAAATGAGACAATCGTATTGAGCTAAAACGCTTCCAAAGAGGCTGAAGTATGTGAAGATCGTTCAGCTCAAAGTTGACAAGTTAAGTCAAAGTTGTTGAAAAGTTTAAATAGTTCAGTTATAGGTGACATGCTCGCTCAGCAAAATGATATTGACATTTTTTAAGACCATTTGGGACATATATTTCATAAATTTCGTTTATATTCAGATGAAGTGCATTTTTACTGATTATGCCTTTTCCAGAATACATAACTAGTAGTCATATTATTAATATATTGTATAATTTTAGTATTTTTTTGTTCATGCAGTTTGAATTATCTGACATTAATATAATGATATTCCTTATCTATTATAGTACTTGACATTCTAATAAAATTTTTAGTTTATCGTAATGTTATGATGACCTTATAATGTATTTTACTTATCTAAATTTTAAATTGACATTGATTTTAATATTTGTATTGTAAACGACATAGCTAATACAGTCTTACAAATGTTAAACTTGCACGCAACTTCGATTTTAATATGTAAGCATGCAAGTGTTTTGAATAAATAAATAAATAGGCTGAAGCCTTTTTATTCTCATAATGTGAAACTCCTTCGTGAAAGAAAGAATACTCCTCACAGAATACCTCCGTTGTTATGGTGCTCCGTTATATTTAACTTTTGAATAATGTATACAGGCTTCGTAAATGCATTTTTTGAGGAAATGTACTGAAAAATATATTTCAACAACCTTGTGAGCCTTTTCAAAATTGGTAAAATTCCATACATTTTCCATTTAGCAGTAGCAGCGATTGTCAAATGGCATTCTATGTATGCTCTCTGGTCAGTCGCGAGGAGCCGTTGAAAATCGATTGGGCAGACTTTTGTTCAACAGTGTAATTTTACTTATTTTTTTCATCAATGTATTAAACTAGATTTTTTTTATAGCGTGTTCCTAATTGACGATCATTTGATTGTAGCAGAGAACGCGGCAGTGCCAAAGGTGGAGGCCGGCCTTCCCAACGGCACGGAGGCCGGCGCTGGCGCAGGGGCCGCGCCGCCGCCGCCCGCCGCCGCCGCCGTCAAACCCGAGCCCGGCCTCGACCTGGGCACCGCGCCCGGCCTCAAGCTGGACCAGGTCAGTGACCCCACCGCTGCCCCGCCACATGACACACTGACGTCACCACCACCAGCCTGTACACGTCAAGCCCGAGCCCGGCCTCGACCTGGGCACCGCGCCCGGCCTCAAGCTGGACCAGGTCAGTGACCCCACCGCTGCCCCGCCACGTGACACACTGACGTCACCACCACCAGCCTGTACACGTCAAACCCGAGCCCGGCCTCGACCTGGGCACCGCGCCCGGCCTCAAGCTGGACCAGGTCAGTGACCCCACCGCTGCCCCGCCACGTGACACACTGACGTCACCACCACCAGCCTGTACACGTCAGACCCGAGCCCGGCCTCGACCTGGGCACCGCGCCCGGCCTCAAGCTGGACCAGGTCAGTGACCCCACCGCTGCCCCGCCACGTGACACACTGACGTCACCACCACCAGCCTGTACACGTCAAGCCCGAGCCCGGCCTCGACCTGGGCACCGCGCCCGGCCTCAAGCTGGACCAGGTCAGTGACCCCACCGCTGCCCCGCCACGTGACACACTGACGTCACCACCACCAGCCTGTACACGTCAAACCCGAGCCCGGCCTCGACCTGGGCACCGCGCCCGGCCTCAAGCTGGACCAGGTCAGTGACCCCACCGCTGCCCCGCCACGTGACACACTGACGTCACCACCACCAGCCTGTACACGTCAGACCCGAGCCCGGCCTCGACCTGGGCACCGCGCCCGGCCTCAAGCTGGACCAGGTCAGTGACCCCACCGCTGCCCCGCCACGTGACACACTGACGTCACCACCACCAGCCTGTACACGTCAAGCCCGAGCCCGGCCTCGACCTGGGCACCGCGCCCGGCCTCAAGCTGGACCAGGTCAGTGACCCCACCGCTGCCCCGCCACGTGACACACTGACGTCACACCACCAGCCTGTACACGTCAAACCCGAGCCCGGCCTCGACCTGGGCACCGCGCCCGGCCTCAAGCTGGACCAGGTCAGTGACCCCACCGCTGCCCCGCCACATGACACACTGACGTCACCACCACCAGCCTGTACACGTCACGCCCGAGCCCGGCCTCGACCTGGGCACCGCGCCCGGCCTCAAGCTGGACCAGGTCAGTGACCCCACCGCTGCCCCGCCACATGACACACTGACGTCACCACCACCAGCCTGTACACGTCAAACCCGAGCCCGGCCTCGACCTGGGCACCGCGCCCGGCCTCAAGCTGGACCAGGTCAGTGACCCCACCGCTGCCCCGCCACATGACACACTGACGTCACCACCACCAGCCTGTACACGTCAAGCCCGAGCCCGGCCTCGACCTGGGCACCGCGCCCGGCCTCAAGCTGGACCAGGTCAGTGACCCCACCGCTGCCCCGCCACATGACACACTGACGTCACCACCACCAGCCTGTACACGTCAAGCCCGAGCCCGGCCTCGACCTGGGCACCGCGCCCGGCCTCAAGCTGGACCAGGTCAGTGACCCCACCGCTGCCCCGCCACATGACACACTGACGTCACCACCACCAGCCTGTACACGTCAAGCCCGAGCCCGGCCTCGACCTGGGCACCGCGCCCGGCCTCAAGCTGGACCAGGTCAGTGCCCCCACCGCTGCCCCGCCACATGACACACTGACGTCACCACCACCAGCCTGTACACGTCAAGCCCGAGCCCGGCCTCGACCTGGGCACCGCGCCCGGCCTCAAGCTGGACCAGGTCAGTGACCCCACCGCTGCCCCGCCACATGACACACTGACGTCACCACCACCAGCCTGTACACGTCAAGCCCGAGCCCGGCCTCGACCTGGGCACCGCGCCCGGCCTCAAGCTGGACCAGGTCAGTGCCCCCACCGCTGCCCCGCCACATGACACACTGACGTCACCACCACCAGCCTGTACACGTCAAACCCGAGCCCGGCCTCGACCTGGGCACCGCGCCCGGCCTCAAGCTGGACCAGGTCAGTGACCCCACCGCTGCCCCGCCACATGACACACTGACGTCACCACCACCAGCCTGTACACGTCAAGCCCGAGCCCGGCCTCGACCTGGGCACCGCGCCCGGCCTCAAGCTGGACCAGGTCAGTGACCCCACCGCTGCCCCGCCACGTGACACACTGACGTCACCACCACCAGCCTGTACACGTCAAACCCGAGCCCGGCCTCGACCTGGGCACCGCGCCCGGCCTCAAGCTGGACCAGGTCAGTGACCCCACCGCTGCCCCGCCACGTGACACACTGACGTCACCACCACCAGCCTGTACACGTCAAGCCCGAGCCCGGCCTCGACCTGGGCACCGCGCCCGGCCTCAAGCTGGACCAGGTCAGTGACCCCACCGCTGCCCCGCCACGTGACACACTGACGTCACCACCACCAGCCTGTACACGTCAAGCCCGAGCCCGGCCTCGACCTGGGCACCGCGCCCGGCCTCAAGCTGGACCAGGTCAGTGACCCCACCGCTGCCCCGCCACATGACACACTGACGTCACCATCACCAGCCTGTATACGTCCCACTTTTACGACGTTTACCAGGTGCTAGGTCGTACCGTATGTAGGGTCGTCTTGGTAGGTACCACCGCCTTTCTTATTTCAGCCGTGAAACAGTTCGCTGTGTTTCGGATTGAAGGGAAAGGAAGCCAGTGTAATTACTGGGCATGGACGGCATTTCATCTTAGGTCTCAGGATGACAACGCTCCTGCAATATTAAGTGATTTTTCCCTGTTATTGCAGGTGTCTATAGCCGGCGGTAACCGCTTATCATCAGGTGCGCCGTGAGCTTGTTTGTCATCTAGTTGTATAAAATAGTAAGCAACATCAAACAAGTCGAACAACAGCGAGAGAGGGCGCTCGATACGTCAACATATAGCTCCCAGTATTTTGTTAGATTAAAAATAGTGACATCATATATTTTTCCGAAAAAAGTTAATAATATACAAGTTATTGAAGATCTACAACAACTAATGTTATAATACACAGGAATTTATTGAGAATTATGGTGTAAATAGCCGCTAAAGTGTTTTGGTGAAAACGAATTTAAATAAGTATAAAAACATACTTAGAAGTTATTATTTAAAGTGGAAACCAGTGTGTGTAGTGATTGCATGGATTTGTTACTAAGAGCACCAATAAAAAGGTAATACAAGGTTTATATCTATAATTTATAACCTTAAATAAATAACAACCTACCTACTTAAAAAAATATTGATAATTTTCTAAACTATAGAATTACTGAGATCAACACCATCTGTCAATAACAGCCGGAATTACTGTTGATAATCCCCAATACCTGCTCATCGGCATTACTCAGAGCTACAAGTGTCTCCGAAAGGCAGATAGATGGCGTTTATATGTGCAGGATGTCGTAAAAAAATCTTAGATAGAAAATATTTAACCTGTTCATTATGCAATGATAAGTACGACCTGGATTGTGCTAATGTTTCTATCCAGCGTTTTTGTAATACAATGACAGCAACTCATAAAAATACATGGAAATGCCAGGCATGTATATGCAAAAAACCGAAAACAAATAATTCTGATACACCAATTCGTTCCCGAGATTACGATGATTTTGAGCAGCAAGCTAATTCACCTGAAAAAAATATTACAGTTAGGAAAAAAGTAACCCTAAGTGATGATACTATTGATTCTGATAATCTGAACATTTTGGGCGACACACTCTCTGCTGAGGATAGTATGGTCTCTGTCAGTAAAACTGAATTAACCTTGGAGAGCTTGAGTGAAATGATAACTTTGCGGCTAAAAGAGAACAACAGATCCATCATATTAGACCTACAAAACACAATAAAATATGAAATAGAGAAATCTATTAAAAAATTAAAAGCAGAAGCGCAACAGGAAACAAATACTCTTCATAAAAAAAATGAAATAATAACAAATAGTGTACAAAAAATTAGCACCGAAATAGAAAATCTTAAAAAGGAAAATAATAAATTAAAAAATGAAATTCACGAATTAAATATGAAATTGAAAAAAAATATATACGAAAACCCTACTGAAAAACAATATAGATCAGATGCCAAAGATAGAAAATTTGTGCTCTATGGTTTCAGTGGACACTACAGAGAATCAGAGGACGATCTACACAATGGACTTATACAAATGTTTCAAGAAATATTAAATATAAATTTATTGGGATATATAGAAGACGCACGTAGGATAGGAAAAAATAGTAATACCAACAAGCCTCTAGTGGTGGAGCTACTTAGTAAAAGGATGGTAAAATATATCACAAGCAACAGCAATTATTTTTATGGAACAGGGATTTCAATATCTGAATTTTTGGACAAAAACGAACAAAGAGAAAGAAAAGCAATGAGAGAGCAAATGTTCATTTCGCGTAAAAATGGCCAACACGCTGTTATACGCAACAATCATCTGTACATAGACGGGAAAAAAATTGACTGGATACCTCTTTCTTGCAACAAAAATGTTCAAAAACCAAATGAATCATCAAAAAATACTCAATCTGAGCCAATAACTTCAGAAAATAATAATATTAATTCCTTTCGAAAGAACATCAGAACCACATTTTAATATACTGTACCAAAATATTCAAAGCTTTTTCAATAAGCAACACATTTTAGAGGCTTTTATTAACCAAAACCCTGCATATCACGCTTTCTGCATATCCGAAACTTGGCTTCAAAAAGGAAAACTGGACTTGATAAATCTGTGTAGATATAAAGTAGTAGCATCATACTGCAGGGAAACTAGGAGTGGAGGTGGCGTCTGCATCCTTCTGCAACAACACATTGACTATGTCGAGAGAAGTGAGATAGCCGACATGTCCATCGAGTACATAGTGGAAGTTTGTGGAATAGAGCTACCTAAAGAAAAATTGTTATTGATAGTAATATACTGGAATAGGAAAGAGGAAGACATATTTTATACACAATTACAAAAAATACTTATATATATAAAGCAAAAATTTTCAAAATATAATATAATACTTGGAGGTGATTTTAATATAAATTTATTAATCAAGAATTCAAAAAGTAATAAACTTTTAAATATAATGCTTGAACACAACCTTACACAGTATATAAAAGATCCAACCCATATTACACAAACAGCGGCAACATGCCTTGATTTGATATTTACAAATTTCGATAAATGTAACTTTAAAACGTCCGTTGAAGAATTTGGTTTTTCCGATCACTGCGCGACTATAATAAATGTGAAGTCTTATCAAAAAACTAAGCCATCTCACAACTGGTATATTGAAAAAAGATTATATACTACAGCTGAAATGGAACTATTTAAAATAAACTTAAACGCTATAAATTGGCAGAATATAATAAAACCTTCTAATAATATTAATAAGAACTATAAAACATTCGATACCGTTATTAAAGACATTCTAAATAAATGTATACCGAAACGAAAAATAAAATTAAAAACAAACTATAAAAAACATTGGCTCACGGTTGGTATCAAGGTATCTTCTCATAACAAAAGATTATTAAAAATACTTACATTAAAAACAAATAATAAAATTTTAATAAACTATTATAAAAATTATGAAAAACTATTAAAAAAATCAGTTAATACCTCAAAAAAATTGCACTATATTTCTAAAATGCAAAAATCACAAAATAAAATAAAAACAATGTGGAGTATAGTGAATGAATGTACAAATAAGAAAAATATTAAAGACAAATCTAATATACAATTACAAATAAATAACAAAATTATCTCTGAACCACATGAAATTGCAAACATATTTAACAATTACTTCGCTTCTATTGGCGAAAATAGTACTGGCGCTTCGGTGGGGCGCCCCGTCGTCTGCCCTTCCGAAAACTCTATGTTTCTCACCCCTGTAGATTATCAAGAAGTGTATAAAATTATTCAAAACCTGAAAAGTAAAAAAAGTTGCGGAATCGACGAGATTCCACCTATTTTATTAAAACAATGCGCCACAGAGTTGATCTTTCCATTAACATCACTTATAAATCAATCTTTTGCAGAGGGGGTTTTTCCTGATCTATTAAAAAAAACATTAATAAAACCAATGCATAAGAAAAAAGATAAAAAAGATCCTAATAACTATCGGCCTATTGCCCTTCTGCCAGCTGCATCAAAAGTTTTTGAGAAGGCAATGTGTAATCGTGTCTATAGCTTCTGTGAAAAATACGAAATCTTTGATGATTGTCAAAATGGTTTTCGCAAGAAGCGATCTACAGTTCTGGCAGTATATAAATATATACAGGAAATTCTCAAAGTACTTAATGATAAAAAATATGCAATTGGATTGATTTTGGATATGACTAAAGCCTATGATAAAGTGCAATTCAATATATTATTAAATAAACTCTACGGAATAGGCATCCGTGGAGAATCATACAACTGGTTTAAATCTTATTTAAAAGACCGAGAACAATTTGTAGACTTAGAATATTTCAACTATAGCTCCAAAGAAATTAAACATATTAGATCTAATCGTAAAATCACAAATGCTTCCATTCCGCAGGGAAGCGTGACTGGATGCTTGTTATTTTTAATTTACATAAATGATCTCCCCAAGCTTACAAAGGAACCCTGCGTAATGTTTGCGGATGATGTATCACTCCTGACTTCTTGTCATAGTAATATCAACTTAAATAATAAACTGGAGTTGATACTTAACAAAATAAATAGTTGGATGAATGATCACAATTTAGAAATTAACTTCTCAAAAACAAAAATAATTACTTTCCACCCTCACCAAAAAAACCGTTTAAATTTTAATTTTACGTATAACAATATAAAATTAAATGTAGTTAATGAGTTCACGCTCCTAGGATTAGTCATAGACACAAACATAAATTGGAAAGCGCACATCCAAAAACTTAAAAGTAAAATTTCTAACTTTGTTTACGCCCTTTACGAAGTTAAAAAATTGACAAATATACAAACGGCGCTAAATACATACTATGCGTACGCACATGCATGGCTGAGTTACGGAATCATCATGTGGGGAAATAGTACGGACGCTCCTGATTTACTTATACTTCAAAAAAAACTAATTCGAATAATATTTAATATAAAAAATACAGATAGTTGTAAGCCCTACTTTGTCAAGCATAAAATACTTACTCTTCCATGTTTGTATATATTGGAAATATGCAAATTTGTAAAAAAATACAAGGAGTTTTATAAAACGCGTGAACATACAAATAATAGATATAAGTTACGACATAACGCTAATCTATTGTTTCCAACCTCCCGCCTAAAGCTATATTCAGCAGGCCCTCAAATCATGTCCATCAAAATTTATAATAAATTGCCACAATCAATTAAAAATATACACAAGGAGCTCGACTTTGTAAAACAAATAAAACAACTATTGCTTGGCAAGCATTACTATAGCTTAAATGAATATTTAAATGATAAATCAACTACGTTATAATTTTTAAATTTCTTCTATATTTACTCAAATATACTAGTACCTACATATTAATAAAATTTAATAAATAACACGATTATTCTAACAATTATAATTAACAATTTAATAATAATATTTTTGAAATAATAATAATATTAAAAAATGTGTAATATCATATTATAAATAAGTGTTCCTCTCGCCTAAGTTGCCGTGCCCGACAGGGTCCATGATGATCTAATTATAATAATGTAACACCTACTATACATTGTGGAGTGCAATAAATATATTGAGTATTGAGTATTGAAAGTCAATCCGTTAATTCATAACCTTGGACTTTCAGACCACGAAACGGCTCAATCTATATCATTTAAATGTAGTAAAAGGAAAGGTTCTAATACTTGGTTTGAGCATAAGCGAGACTACAGTATAGACAATATTGGAAAATTTTGCGAATGCATTTCGGCGCTCACTTTTACAGAAGTCTTAAACGCGAATAAAATGATAGTTGCCTTTGATTCTTTCTATGAAATTGTCTGTCTGTTGTATGAAATGTGTTTCCCTATAATTAAGGTTAAAATGAACAATCGACCAGGTAAATTAAAATGGCTTACAAAGGGATTGAAAAAGTGTAGCATAAAAAAAAGACATCTATATTTAACATATAAATTCTCAAAAACGAATAAAACTATACATAGAGCAAATTTTAAACGTTACAGTAAACTTTTGAAGGATTGTATCTTTAGATCTCAAAAAATAAGTAACAACAAATATATACACAATTGTAAGAATAAAGTTAAAGCTACATGAAACACAATTTCAAATTCAACAAACAGAAATATATTTCATAGTGATATTGATATAATTAAATTTGATAACTCAACTTACACTAACGCTCTTCACATTTCTAATTTCTTTAACAAGTTTTTTATAGATTTAATTGACAAACAAAAACCAATCCACGATTTTAAGTGCAATAATATAGTGAGAAATGTAAACTCAATTTATATAAATCCCATTGACGAGGGTGAAACTTATAATATAATAGGGTAGTTGACAACTTTTTTTTTATTTCATAAATAAGAAGTTTATAACTCATAAAGAAATATTGCAAAAGAAATAGTATGTCTAAGATCAATAGTTTTACAGATATAGTGGTATATTTGATGTGTTGCGGCGCATCGCCCAAAAACGCTCCATAGAAAATCTACGGAACAGGTGACGTCACATGTTCCCATATTACTAAGAAATGTATGGGCATACTGACAAAAATGATAATAACTATGTATTAAGTATGTTTTTATGAATAGTTGTCATAATAATAGTTGTTTTAATTGATGTCAGCCGTCTGATATCATAAAAATTTTTGTTGAATTTTGAAAAAAAAACATGACCTATTTTTTAATTTTCAAAACAGTACAACTTCAACAATATTCCATATCTTTTAAGTTTGAATTGTTTTTATGGGTAACAGTAGCGTATATTTTCCGAATTTGTGAAAAATAGCGCCAAATTCAAACTTAGGCAACATCCCAATTATGTCTTTGAATAATAGTAAGTCAAGTGGTATTGACGACATAATAACCAGGGTGCTTAAAGCTTCTGCTAAATTTATAAGCAAGCCTTTAACTCATATCATTAATTTGTCTTTTGTCGAAGGGGTATTCCCAGAGAATCTGAAGTTTTCCATAGTTCGACCATTATTCAAGAAAGGCGACAAGTCGAATCCTAGTAATTACCGGCCGATAACTATTTTACCCGTTCTTTCGAAGGTGCTAGAGAAAGCTATGCTAAAAAGAATAAATAGTTTTCTAGTACAATTTAATATTCTTCTTCCACAGCAATACGGTTTTCGGAAGGGTAGTTCAACCACACTGGCTTGCTTTGATCTTGTTAAAACTTTATCAGAGAGTATAAATAATAATTGTCATGTGGTTTCATTATTTCTAGATATGACTAGTGCATTCGACTATGTTGACCATTCAATTCTGTTAAGGAAATTGGAGTTGTACGGTATCAGGGGAAAAGCTCATGACTGGCTGGACAGCTACCTGAGGAATCGAATGCAATGCACCGAAATAGCTAAAATAGTCAAAAACAATAATAAATTAGCAAAAATTAAACATAGATCACAATTTTTAGCAAAAACCACAGGTGTTCCTCAAGGAAGTATTCTTGGTCCATTGCTTTTCCTGATTTATATTAATGACCTTCCATATGCGACCTCACATAAATGCATACTTTTTGCAGACGACACTACCCTAATTATAAAATGTACTGATAAGAATGTTGTGGAGGAAACCGTATACAAAGCATTAACAGATGTTATAAACTGGCTAAACCTAAATAAATTAAAAATAAATTTGTCAAAAACCAAATACATAAAATTTTCCTCTTATAGTACTCCGAAAGTACCATTGAAAATAGAATTCAATAACACAAAAATTGACGAAGTTGAACACTATAAATTCTTAGGAATCAATATGGACACGCACCTAAACTGGAAGGAGCACATTAATACAATGTGCACAAAGCTAGAACGTTTTTCCTTTGCACTGCGAAGATTGCGGCAAACAGTATCTACAGAGGCTGCTCTTACAGCGTACCATGGATATGTATCTTCAATACTTAATTACGGGGTTGTGCTCTGGGGCAACTCTGTGGATGTAGATAAAGCATTCAAAATGCAGAAAAGATGTATTCGAGCTTTATGTAATGCTTGGTTTTTAGACAGTTGCGTACCATTGTTTAAAAAATTGAAAATACTTCCGTTGCCATGCATTTATATAAAGGAAATTTGTTTATTTTTAAAGAATAATTTAGGCTATTACAAAAAGAGAAACCACAACACTTTGAGGCATACTAGATCGCAATACCTAAACCTACTATATCAGCCTACCTGCCAGAAGTATCTGTATAAGCAAAATTCATACAACATGAGCATAGTTCTGTATAATAAGTTACCAAATGAAATCAAATGTTTACAAGGAACTTTATTTAAAACGAAATTGACAAATTGGCTATTAGACAAATGTTTTTACAGTGTTAAGGAATATTTGAATTTTAAGAAATTGTAAATGAATTAGAATCCTTTATTATATTTTTAAATCAATTTATGTGAGTAGTGAGTGACTTGATAAAAAAATTTGCACGTCTGCACGCAGACTGAATACACGTACTGTAACATAAACTTAAGATCTTTTAACCGTTGTGTTCATGCAAATAAACCTTTTGACTTTGACTTTGACTTTGAAAAAAAACTTTTAGGCACAGACCTTCCTACATGAAATAAACGCAACAGGAGTCTAGGCCATAACACCACGCTAGCCCAATGCGGGTTGGTGGCCTATATTGCAGTAAGATAGGTGGGTAGGAATGCAGTAACAACCGGGACCAACGGCTTAACCTGCCTGCCGAAGCACGGAGGAGCTCGAGATTACAAAGATTTCTTTCCTTCGTTGTCGAAATCGAAACCAGAGCGCTCAAACTACTACGCCACGGAACTCCCCCGATTATACAACTGACACCTTTTTTTTGTTGTAGTTGAGTTTGTCCTATAAAAGGACGGCAAAAGGGCAAGCACATACAGCCATGTCTTGGTATTTTCAATATTTCTCCAGATATTGCATTCAAATACGGGTGTGACACGTTTCAATGCATCTAGTCAGAGTTTGACGCCAAATATATGATGACAGTTTCCATGATGCTACTGCTACTACAATAAAAGTTTACACCAGGATTATTATAACATAATGTTCGCTAAGAAATTTTGTAATTATTATAATAAAAATCTTTACTTTCTCAAAAAATCTGTCTCAATGTCAATATTTTGGTATGTTTGTTCAGTACCGCGGCGGGGCTCGCGGGCGGGAATGGACGGAACAAGAAACGCTGCTTCTATTGGAGGCTCTGGAGCTCCACCGCGACGACTGGAACCGAGTCGCCGCTCACGTCGGGACTCGAACCCAGGACGAGTGTATACTGCACTTCCTGCGACTCCCCATCGAGGATCCTTACCTTCATGATGTCGGCTCAGGTTAGATACGTTACCTTTTAGTTATACTGACCCTTTTTTAACCGACTTCAAAAACGAGGAGGTTCTCAATTCGGCCGGTATGTTTTTTTTCTATGTATGTACACTGATTACGCCGAGATTACTG
The DNA here is from genome assembly GCA_947347705.1 of Nymphula nitidulata. Lineage (NCBI taxonomy): Eukaryota > Metazoa > Arthropoda > Insecta > Lepidoptera > Crambidae > Nymphula > Nymphula nitidulata. The sequence goes on along the minus strand of OX374637.1, from coordinate 8,505,869 downwards.
ATCCGATTTACGTGATTATTGTTTTGTTCGATGCGGAATAGCCGCCATTTGGTCCCATAAAAACTTTTTCAAAAACAGTTGGGTACTTTGGTTTTAAATTAAAAAAAACTTAAATGATTAAGTCGTCTACATATGCGAAATTGCGAATTTTTGCTTTTCAAATTACTTTTTAGTAAATCTGAAATACGATAGTAGGAAACAATATAAGTTTATGGTCACCCATCTAGGTTGGACCGTAGAAAGTTACCACTAAAAATTGTGAAAAAAAATTTTTTTAACAAAAATTAAAACCGACGTCAAAAAACTGAAAAGGATAAAATAATTAAATTTAAGTAGGTATTTATCCCCTAAAAACATAATTTTGTAGTTGGTGCTAAGTGGTTTCCAAAAACAATAGAAAGTGAAGCACCGACTTCAAAAATATGTTTCTAGGGTATGAATACCTACTTAAATTTAATAATTTTATCCTTTTCAGTTTTTTGAAGTCGGTTTTAATATTTTTTTATTACAATACACTGCGGTAATGTTTTTGAATGCTGCTGAATATGGATACCGGCCATGAGATATCTACATAATAAACTAAAATGAATTTTTATTACGTGATTAAATTTTTAGTACCTACATTATATTCTTAATTTTATTTTAACATAACTTTCACAATCCGGTTGGTTGCTCTAACCATCTGTGCTACAGAAGACTTAGCATAATATAACCCTGTGAAATTCTTCTAGTCTATCTGTTAAATGGTTGACTGAGTTGCCTGGAAGAGATCTCTTATTAGATTAGTCCACCTTTTCTAACCTATGTTACATGCAGTATATCTATATAACTTAAGTGCAATAAAGTGTATATTTAAATATGGATAGCCCATAACTTTAAACATCTTTCCAAATCCAAGATAGAAATTGTATTATTGTTCTGATTATTATTTGGATTATTATTCATTAAGATGATAAATATTCAACAGATTTTACGTGTAAAATATATGGTGTTTTTACGGTTTTTTTACTTCCATCTAAATGAAGGAAGGAACCCATGTTATAGGTAGATATTAATATAATTGCGGATTTGAACTGTAGAATATTAGTCCTAATAAATAATAAAGCATTATCTTCTAATAACAGGAGGCGTACTAGGGCCTCTGGCGTACCAGCCGATTCCGTTCAGCAAGACTGGCAACCCTGTGATGAGTACTGTGGCTTTCTTGGCCTCGGTGGTCGACCCTCGCATCGCTTCCAAAGCTACTAGAGCGGCAATGGATGAGTTTGCTGCTATCAAGGTATGACATTACTTTTTTATTTCTGTTCGAAAATTATTCCAAACAATTGTTAGGTTATGTTCTGATGTTTACATGTCAGTTAAGTCCCACAAAACGTTCCAAAACCACATCACGCCAATAGTAACTTTATTGTATTAAAGCAATAGTAGCTATTTATTTAAATGATTATGCGGCCATCACCTGCTATCTCTTTTTATGTATTCTGTGTTAAAACGGAATACAGCCTAGATCTAAGGTAGGTGGTGTCAAGACGACTGAAAGTTTCTAGACACGACGCTAATATCAATGGCAATACCAGAAGAGTGATGCCTCTACTCTACACACGCCTCATCCATTAAGTACGTAACCGGCCATGCAACAAACCGCTCGTCGATCCAAGATGCCACCGACACTCTAAACATAAAAAAGGCATCACTCTTGCAATTTCGAAGGTGTAACCAAGACATAGGCGAAAAAGGAACACCTGGTTGATGAAACGCCATAAACTGAGCCACATGAACGTGACGTTGGAAAGATCAATGACTTTTGTCCGTCCCCTTGCTACTTCTATACGCCATATCGCCTTGCGAAATAAAAATGACAATACAGAAATACGTCATGTTTTTCCCGTTATAATAATGTCCTCGATGGTCCTGTCAGCTGCTTTGAAATCGGTCCCCATTTTTCTACATGCGACGCGACAACGCGCCCTGGCCGATAATCGCCCCTAAATCGTAGATCCGCCCGACCTACCCCCTTATTCACAACTATAATAATAATATTCATACACCTACATCTATTATCTAGCCCAAAGTAAGCATCACTAAGAGCTTGTGCTATGGATACTAGATAAAGGATAAATATTGATAATAATATGTATATAAATATTTGAAATATACTAAATAAACAAATAAACCATCCATGACTCGTAAACAAATGCTCGTACTCATCATACAAACATTAGCTCCTACGGGGATTCGAACCCGGAACCTCTTGACCGAGTAGCCTGCATAGCAAGGGGTATAGACCGCTCGACCAGCCGGTAAAGATTCGAATTTCGGAATTTCTATATACCTACGTAACTTTTTACCACGGTGCGTCAAAGCGGGACAGCATGTGACTTTTCGAATCGAATCCGTGATCCAATGGTTTCTGCATAAGGGGGATGATTTCAGAGTAAGGAGAAATAGTAAGTAATAATACTGATTACGATTGTCTACACATTACCTTTACTGTGGTAGGCCCGTATGTAGGGTCGTCTGGGTAGGTACCACCGCCTTTTTTATTTCAGCCGTGAAACAGTTCGCTGTGTTTCGGATTGAAGGTAAAGGTAGCCAGTGTAATTACTGGACAATCTGGGCATGGACGACATTTCATCTTAGGCCTCAGGATGACAACGCACCTGCAATATGAAGTGATTCTTCCTTGTTATTGCAGGTGTCTATAGGCAGCGGTAACCGCTTACCATCAGGTGGGCCGTCAGCTTGTTTGTCATCTAGTTGTAAAAAAAAATCATGAGGCGATCTAGGGCGCTCGCCACTACATCCCCTATATTGCGGCTGATATTAGGGCCGTGTGTAATGAAATGAAAATATCTTTATTCAATTAGGCCCCCCAAGAAGCACTTTCGAATCGTCAAACAAAAAACCCTTATGTCTGTCTGTCATGTTTAGTTACAGGGTAGAAGCTTTATGGCCGTTTTCACTAACCATTCCCTAGGCCAGTGGACGGCTAAGTGTGGCTCCAGAGCCGCACGTGGCTCTTTGGTTCCTTAAGTGCGGCTCTGGTACAAATATTCACGTACGGTGCAATAATATTTTCATTTAAAAAAACTTGGTAAGAAAAAAGTCCTATTGATGAGAACTTGGAATCATGGTGAAAATTAAAAACAACAACATACAAACCTGACTTACTCAAACTTTCCAAGGAGATGCAAGCACATTGTTCGCATTAATAAATATTTATTAAGTATGAAATTTAGTTTTCTTTAGTGTAGTACTACTTATTTAGTGTAATAAAAGTTTACTAACAAGCAGATTTGGCTCCCATTTTTAAAAAAAATGTTGTAATGTTCATATTTGTCTTTTTGGCCAATAAGTTTGCCGACCACTGCCCTATGCTTAGGAGACGATATTTGTCTATTTCTACCTCCTTTAGATAGACTGAGATAAAAATCGCTGAGAGACACTTAGCGCTAAGCAAATGTTAGTGAAAACGAGCATTAATCGCGGTGTGTCCCCAGGACGAAGTGCCGGCGGCCATGATGGAGGCGCACGTGAAGGCCGCGGGCGCCCAGGGGCCGGGCGCGGCGCTGGCCGCCACCGGCATCGCGGGCACGGCGCCCGAGCATGAGCCCGCACCACAGCCGCCACCCGGTATGTAACAATCATTACAGTATGGAGGCCACGTGAAGGCCGCGGGCGCTGGCCGCCACCGGCATCGCGGGCACGGCGCCCGAGCATGAGCCCGCACCACAGCCGCCACCCGGTATGTAACAATGCGGTTTAAGACATTTATTTCTCCAAAAGAATTAAATACAAAATAAAACTTAAAATGAAAATAGAGAGTGCACGGTACAATAAAAACTAGTTTGTGGAATAGTAGGTACTTACATAAATAAAATAACCTTAATACACTTCACTCGCCAATCAGTAACTTTACCTTATTTTATAAGCACTTTGTAGGTTCTTACATACTAAATCCATAGCACATCCAACATAAAATTACTCTCTGCACAGACTGTCCTTACTTGTAAATAACACTAGGTACTATATATTTTACGACATTAACAATTTTAGCGCCACCACAGAAAATACTTTTTTCTTGTAGTGTACTACCCTCAATACAAGCACATTGCAGTTCTCACAATAATAAGTTGGACTCAATTACGTATCGATAAATTATAGATGGCCAGTAAATATTATGATAGTCATCTTGCTATTTAGCTTTTTAATTGTTAATTAACTAAGATTCATGTAAATTCCGTCTCAAAATGCTGTCTCGATTTATACTTAAATGATTGTAATGACTTTCTTTGTATTTTAACAATCATTACAATATCCATGCACTCACACCTATTACCTCACCATCATTATTGTTATATCTGCTATTTGATTTTCTTGAGAGTCATCATCATCATCATCATTTGATCTTGGGCCTCATATGGCCTACAACAACAACAGTTATTGAAGGTGTCTATAGCCGTCAGGTTGTTTGTCATCTAGTTGTATGAAAAAAAATGAAACGTAACCAAGAGCTTGGATTATGTATACTCTGTAGAGGACCTCTGTGACATAGTTGGTTTCTATTATGAAAACAAAGCAACTTTCGCCGTGGTCGATCCCGGGAAGGGTCAATCAAAATTTGTAATCTCGATCTGCTCCCTGCTTCGAAAGGCACGTTAAGGCGTCGGTCCCGGTTATTACTGCAACCGCTATAACCACCAAGACCCAAACTCTTCATTTGTTTCTCCCGTATAAGGAAGGCATGTGATTAAGAAATTTTAGAAATATACATGATAAACATACAAACATCCATGAGTCCTGAAGAAATGCTCGTACTCATCTTAGAAACATCTGCCCCTACTGGGGTTCGAACCCGGGACCCCTGACTAAATAGTCTGTACAGTAAGAGGTACAGACCACAGTAATTATCTTTATCATCATCATCATCACCAGCCTATACATCTCACTGTGGGGCACAGGCCTTTTTTATACAAAGCACGACAAATGACTCAACACCACCTGATGTGAAGCGGTAAGAAGAGTCCATATGCGAAGACAGCTAGTGCAGTTCAGACACTGCTCTAGCCGCCTCTACCTTGCCGGCCCGAAAGGTGCTTTTACACGCCTCTTAAGTAAAGAGAATTAATAAAAAAGGACTACAAGATTTCTATCATTTAACTTTTCGTTGATTGATGAAAAAGTAGATATAAATAAGTTACCCAAGTTACTAACTCCACACGTACAAAAGGTACAAATGCTCCTACTCATCTGCCTCCTTCTCAAGGCATTCCAAGCCGGGACCGCTAATCAAGTAGCCTATAGTTGGAGATACAGACCACGCGACCAGCCGGTCGTCAACTAGTTGCTAAATAATTTACTCAAACGTGCTTGGAAATAATGAATCGCCGAAATCTACTTACGCGCATAACTTTTAAATGACTCTTGCACTAAATTGGATAATTCTGTTTTTGCTGTGTTCGTTATTGTCAGAACAAGGTTTGTATAACAGAATATTTAAAAAAAAACTAGAGAGAAAGTTATTCAAATCGCTTACTATGAAAAAAAGTAAGTGAGTCGGACAGATCTTCAATGTTTTGACCAAACACTCGAATAATCTTACACTGATCCTTGTCTCCTAAACCTTCCTGCGGCCGCTGTGCCAAGTTAATGAAAGGTCATAGGCTTACACCTAACACATTTATATATCTATATTGACAAAAAACACAGATTATCGTTATAATTTGATTCATTTTTGTTTATTAAAAATTTCTACGTCCATAAAATGATTTTGAAAATTTTGTCATTATTCAACAAGGCGAGAAAAAAGAAGAGGTAAAAACAGAACCAATGGAAGTGGAGGAAGCGGAAGCTAAAGTGAAAGAGGAAGCACCGGAAGCTCCCGCGACCACCGAAGACAAGGACAGCAAGGACGACGCTTCGCCGCCACCTGGTATGGGGTCTGCTATTGTGTAAAATAATCTATTGACATGCTGCTCTTTTCTAAATAGACCAATATTTTCGTAGTCCCATTTTTGATAATTATAATAAATGCTTGAAAGATCCAAACTAGAAAAAAATAATGTTAAGGATCGGGGGACGAAACCGCGGTCTTTCGCGATCCGGGTGACTGCTCCAACCACTGAGCTACCGAGGAATTGGTATAACTCTATAAATTTCAACTATTATAGTCTATCTGCTTGTTTTATAAGCTAACGTTAAACACGTTCGGGTGTTGAAATTGAATAATACCTACATTGTGTGGGTAGACTTAAGCTGATAACGCAGAAACTGATGGATTAGAAGCAACTCATAATGTTCAAGTTCTCGATAGCGGTCGGAGCAGCCACCCGAAAGGTCGCGAGTTCGATTCCCGTCCCAAAACATGATTTTTTTTTAGTTTTTATATCATTCGACTACAAAGGTAGTCCTATTTGTCTGCAATCTTCTTTAAGGTTTAATTTCTTATTGTAAATTAAATCTTTTTTATACGACAATGTGGCATGCTTGCCTACTACTAAAATCAAGGTAAAGCGTTATGCAGACAGATTAAGAGAAAAGTCCCTTGCACCCTACAACCAACACACTACAAGCAGTGATTTGTAAGGTGGCATCAGAATCATCTAAGCTCCTAGTGATAATAAATATCTGCAGATCCAGAAAAGCAGTTCTAACACTACAATGATAATCGTATGTAGTTTGTAGTATCACTTGAATCTTTAACAAGTAAAATTCGATTCTAATTCCGTAGCAAATACGGTTGCATTTATAAAACATCATGGTTGTTTTTACCACTTCTGAAGCTCACATATTTCTGTTGCTGCCTGTATCATTCTAATCTACTAAAATTCGGCAACTATGAATTGCCCTACCTCGTTTATCTACACAGTGTGTTACAAAAGTCAGATATAAAATGTAGTTACCTCTGAAAGTTTGACACCTTTCAGACAACTTTTAATTTCCAATTAAAAGTAAAATTAATTAAAATAAAAACATTGTCACACTTGCCTGTGACAACCCTAAAAATGCGTACAAACACGCAACCCGCGCACATACTACATTTTTATCAGTGTTTGTTTATTTGCCCCCTATGCGCTGGGAAACTATTGATCAGATTGTGATTAAACTTTGGTAAGGTATTCTAGGGACGCCCGCAAAGGGTCCTGGATCATAAATACTTTTTTTTACTGATTTTATAAAACCTAAAAGTTTTTACTTTACGGGCATCGCAAAACATATAAGATACACTAACTTGAAACCGGTTTTTTTGTAGAAGCCCCAACAACAGTAGATGCTAAGCTTCAGTCAGCTGCGGCTGCGGCTCTGGCCGCCGCGGCGGTGAAGGCCAAGCATCTCGCAGGAGTTGAAGAACGGAAGATCAAGTCGCTGGTCGCTCTGCTGGTGGAGACACAGATGAAAAAGCTGGAGATCAAGCTGAGGCACTTCGAGGAGTTAGAGGCCACGATGGAGAGGGAGCGAGAAGGTAACGATAACTTGATTTTTAAAGTTGGTTAACGTGAGCTATGCAAGATCAAATTTCTGGTTGCCTCTAGAAGAAATTTTAAGGAGCTGGAAGCAACTATGGAGAGGGCTGAAATCTTTTTATTTCACATGCCACCAGGTTCTTACCTTCAACATGTATGCTGTCAGTAAGGCTTCGCGTGTCTCCCTTTTCTCGTTTTATAATATTTCCAAGGTTTATCTTTGCTCGCGCAACTATTTGTAAGCAACTAGCTTCGTTGTGAAGTTACGTCACTTTACGCTGATAAGTGTTTGAAATTACGTTACAATGTGTTTGTTTTTTTATAGTAACCGTATAATAAGGAATAATAGATTTTCTTTGTGTGCGAGCACCGGCGGGCTGGTACGGTATTTTCGTTAATAAAAAATAAGTTACGAATACGTAATTATATTGGTTGCTAATGGACTTTTTATCAGTATTGATGTAAAATATTAGATCAAACTTCTATATAGAGGGAATGAAAAGTATTCGAAAAAGTAGGCGGTGAATAAAGTAGGCGTTTAAACTCATCTAAAACAATTAAATGCGAATGAAAAGGTTTCGTTGTTTTTATTGCTTGACCATGTTTTATTATTATCTGTAAAATCTTATTGATTAAAATCTCACAAGAGAGGTTTAGATCAGGACTTCTTTTTATTCTATTATTGAAACAAAATACCACACAACATAACAAATTAGGAACACAAAAAATAATTAAAATAAGAAACTGTGACGCATATATTTTAATTTTATTCAAATATAATTTATAATGTTACTATATTTGTTAGTAACAATAAATTGTTACTAACAAATTTTATTATTATTGATTATTATTATTATTATTAATTAAAATATAATAAAACTAGAAAAATTTATTATTATTATTGATTATTATTATTGTTATTGAACTATGGTAACCGCTTACTATCAGGTGGGCCGTATGCTCGATCGCCACCTTCCTTAGTGGTATAAAATAGTTATTTGTTATACAAAGTTGCTTTTTACTCGCGTGCTCAATTTTGTTGACCGAGCAAGCGAAGGATTCCAAAATTAGAATCCTGAGCGTTAGCGAGGGAATTAAAAGAGCATGAGGTGAAAAATCTTTGCACTCAACTACAACATGTAACTTTTCAACTCGCCTCAGCGAGGAAATTACTAAATACAAAAAAAAAATTACAATCACAGGATACTTTTATTTCATCTAAAAAAGGTTGTATGATAAATTCGACACCATGTAGGTAGAAGTAAATAGGTTTAATGATGTTTTGAATTCACAAAATTCAAATACATCTCAGAAATAGTATTTTTGCTCTTCGATATCTGAGTCAAAAGCCGTTTTTATCTGCTAGAGGATAAAGTAAATTGAATTTAGAACATCGCGTGCACTAAGTTTGTGAATTCAAAACATCATTAAACCTCTTTACTTCTACCTCCATGGTGCCGAATTTATCATACAACCTTTTTGAACTTGTTAAAAACTGAGACTCGACACCTTCTTAGTTGTGCTCTTTTTATTCCCTCGCTAACGCTCAGGATTCTAATTTTAGAATCCTTCGCTTGCTCGGTCATCAAAATTGAGCAGCGGTTAAAATGTAACTTTGCACTCTTGTATAACAAAAAACTATTATATTATTATTAATATGAACCAAAAATTATGTCCACACAGGTTTAGAATACCAACGCCAACAGCTGATTCAAGAGCGTCAACAATTCCACTTGGAACAACTGAAGGCGGCGGAGTTCCGCGCGCGCCACCAGGCGCACCAGAGGTACACAGCTTTAAAGTAAATACAACACATTTATTCCATATTTTCCGGGCGCTTCGGTGATCAACGGGCCGGTTTTGAGGTGCTGGGTTGGTACTACCCTTGTAATATGGAACACGGTGTTATCTGGGGAATTTTACTCAGTTTCAAGCTATGTCTCTCTCTGCAACTGTGGACCTTTTATCCATAATTGAAGCCTTCGTCTGGGGAGACACTACTGACCCAAATGAAATTCAGACCCTTGAGGTTGGGAAAATTTATGGAAAGTGCACAAATCAAGGCTTTACTATAAACTATTAGCGGCAAGTCACAATAGATCGTTTAGGTCGCAGTGACAAATCAGTCCTAACAGGACCGAAAAGCCCCAAATACAAATATTAATAATATTTGTCTCTCTTAGGTATCCTAAATATCCTGTATATTTAAATACTTATAAGAGATAAATATTTTCAAACAACTACTAACTATGATGGTCTTGTTAGATGTCGTTTCTAGCGATCAGACCGCCTTTTTCGCATATTGTGTTAGTTTATGCAAATCGGCAAAGAACTTTCTAGCACTTAGCTGCGCCGTGTTTTGTATTACGAAAGTAGAAATGTAAATATACCAGGCTGGTTTGTTTTTAAATATGCATGGAAATTACGTATTTAGACCTTTTATAGGCGTATGAAACATTTCTGAATTCATGGCTTTTGTTTTTTTATATAGTGTTCTTGCGCATGTTGGATGTTACTTCTCTAGACAATATTTTAGCTAATGCGTTTAGCTATTTTAGTTTTTAAAGTAGTATAGATTTCCTTGTTTCATCTTTGTACTAGGATAGATGACACTTGACAAACTAGTTCTTGTATTTTGTTGGCTGTCTTACCTAAAATATAAATATTTTATAGAATATACAAACTTCTACATGATTTATATTGGATTTTCTGGACAGTGATTTATATATGTTCTCACGTCAAAACGTTCCAAATACGTACTATGTACAAACGACAGCACATCAAGTGTAACAGTTGCACTACGAAAGCCGGCTCTATTGTAGAGTAAAGGAGGTCTCAAGGTCAAACTAACGCTTGATGTGCTGTCGACTCTACTACGTGGTAGGCCTGTATGTAGGGTCGTCTAGGTAGGCACCGCCGCCTTTCTTATTTCAGCCGTGAAACAGTTCGCTATGTTTCGTAATGAAGGGAAAGGTAGCTCCTGAAATTACTGGGCATGGATGGCATTTCATCTTAGGCCTCAGGATGACAACGCACCTGCAATATCAAGTGAATTTTCCTCGTTATTGCAGATATCTATAGGCGGCGGTAACCGCTTACCGTGTAATTATTACGCTTTTGGCAGTGTTTAAAAACTGTAAAACATAACTAAACTGATTTAATTTAAGGAAAGCAGTCCAAGCCATCTGCAAATAGGGTTGCCAAAAGTTTTAATATACTAGACAACTTAAAATGAAGGCGTCTTTCCTTTTCTTATTTTAGGCCCAAAATTAAATTTTAGTTTGTGCTTTTGAACAGTAACTAGTTCCGATGTTAATTTTCATTTCAAATAAAATCTAAAAGAGATACAAATAAAGAAAACGATGAAAAATTTGTGTGCTCCAGGCGAGAATCGATCCCGCGTCTTCTAGGGTCTGGCAAGACGCGATAACCGCTACGCCATCGAAGCACTAGGTGTAACCTACCAATTTCTTCACCGCTTTCTACTTTTAACGTTTTTTTTAGCAACGCTTAAAAAAAGTAGGTGTAGGTTATAAAGTAGGCGTTATAAACGCAAAAAATCAATCATTTAAATTTGAAAATCTTAAACGTTTCTATGTATACGAGTTTGTTGCAGGAATCTTCTCGGTAGTTCAACTTTTGGAACCGGTGTAAATTCAGACATGACAGACAGACAGAGACTATGACGTTGTTAGTTAATATATTTAGTAATTAAAATATAAGACTAGGAAAAAGCAGTACTCGTCTCGGATGTAGTACAGATAGACTAGAAGAATATCACAGGGATATCCCAAGTCCTGGGTGGCTCAGTGGTTAGAGTAGTCGCCCGGATTGCGAAAGGTCGCGAGTTAGATTCCCGCCTCAGGACGTGAAATTTTTGTAGTTTTATATTTTAATTACTAAGCAATTTTTCAATCATTTATAATGTTAAAATCAAAATTAAGAATACTTAATATATATTTTGTGATAGTTATAAAAATGTGTTTTTTGACGATTCAATAGTGTTTCTTTGTGGCGTATTTAAAATATTTTTTCGTTCGTTCTATTGCGTATTCAGGCTACAGGCTGAGAGCGGGACCGCAGCGCCGGGGGCGGCGCCCGAGCAGCCGCCGCCGGAGGCGCCCGCCGCGCCGCAGCACCACGCGTAATTAGCAATTAGTATTAGAAGGAAACACTTGAAATACCAACATTCACTACAATTGAGGGCTGATCATTCAAACTAAGATGATTCCTGTAAGTTTAAAAATATTTAAGTAAGTTAAAATCTTATACTCCACTTATTGTGTGACAAAATATCTTTTATGTCTCTCTTTCTCTCAGACAAAGAAAGAGGGTGCTGGTATAATTGCATATTCAAGTAGGAAATATTTAATAGACCATTGTGCAATGACGTCAGTTTTTTATACGTCATGTTCTTCACATTAAGTAGATGTAAGTATATCTGTAACGTTTCTTCATAAACAATAAAGAACTGAACTGATTGATTAACGGCCGGATACTCAAACGCTCTATAAATTTAAGGCCCTCAAATTCATTGCGAAAATTCAGTGCGTGATCCCCTTGAAACCCATTCCCGGGGGGAAAGTACCCTATGTTTTAATCCTGATTATATCTCTGCTAAATTTCATCCAAATACGTTCAACCGATCCGGCGTGATTGAGTAACAAACATCCAAACTTTCTCATTCATATTATATGTATAAGTAAGATTGTCAAATTCAAAATGTTTTATGGGCAAATGTCAAAATGAGCACTACTCCTTATAATTTAAGCAGGGCTTAACATTTAAATGGCGTTTAAGTATTTGGCCTTGAAAGTAATATATTAGATTAAAATTTTATTTACTACTTCACAATATTTTATCTAAAGGCTGTAAACATTTTTAACTTAAGTATGAATGTCTATGAAAGACACTATTAGCAATTGTCACCTTACTTATGACATTTCTTATTTCTCTATTGAATGACGCGCAACCCAGATGTAGAGCTATTATAAGTAAAAACAATTCAAACATTGTCCCCATAACGGGTACGCGACTCACATTCGATCAGAGTGTTCGAATATAATGAAGTTAAGATTATTATGTTAATGATATAAAAACAATAAAGTTCTTTATTCACTCGTAATGGTAGTACTTCACGCTCGGACGAGGCACTCGGACGAGGTACTCGGCGAGTGATGCCGAGGCGAGTGGTACCCCTCTTCATGCTCAGTTAGCTTAGTTGCCGCCGAACCGTTCATTAAGATGGAGGTTGACAAAGTCGCTGCGGCAACGGCTTTGTGCGCGCTTGCTTACTACAATTATATGCGTACCTACCGATTGTACAAAAATATATTAAATAACCGTGGAGGCAAAGGATATGATGGATGCTTACTGTGCACAAAAAAATAATTGTGTAAGTACCTAATGTAATATTTTTTCTTATGTAAAGAAATAAATAAAGAAGAAATAAATTAGGTAACAGATTTTTGCTATATTATTTAGAATTTATGTAATTTCACTCTGAACACTGAACTGAAAGACGTGTGCGTGTAGAGGGAGTGGCGACGAGGTAAGGCGACGGGGGCACGAGTCTACACGCGGCGAGCGTGAAGTGCGAGCATAAGAGACAACACCTTTATTAAAATGAATAATTAATGATACTGTATAAAGCAGGTTATGTTTCAAATATTATGAGCAGTGATCGGAATAGGCTGAGTATATTTACCTACAGTTTGTAGAACAGAGATAAAAATTGGAGACTTCCCTGCAATATTTTTTTACCGGTAAATTTATCGGATCTTTAATTACGTGAATTTAAACATCTTATTATTGATATTTACCGCGTAACAAACATACAAAAAAACGATCAAAAGTAGTCGAATGAAAACCTTTTTTTTTAAGTTATTAAAAATGAAGAGCCATGTGAAAAAATTAATAAGGAAGAATATTTACGCAGGAGAACTTTCTATTTAATTAATTTGATGTTTGAACGTAGTTAAAACTCCGGTAAATTATCGGTGAGGTAAAAAATTTATTTTAACGAAGTCTCCGATTTTTATCTCTGTTCTACAAACTGTAGGTAAATATACTCACCCAATTCCGATCACTGATTATGAGTCTGGGTGACCTGCCCCGCTATTCACCACTGTCGGAAAATATTCGAATTTCGGAAACTATACCTGTCAATTTTTACCGCGGCGCGTCAAAGCGAGACTGGATACATGTGACTTTTGGAATCAAATCCCTGATCCGACGGTTGTGAATAAGGGGGCTGTAGAAAATTATTTATTTCTAAAAACGTGACATTTAAATAAAAGGAACCATCTCAAGAGATTATGCCATTAATAATTACTTTTTAAAGCGGAAATCCGATAAATTGTATCAATTTTAGATCTGCTTTTATATATTTTAAAGTGTGATTATTCATCCTACTATGATTACAATACATGATATGTCTGTATGCTCTAGATGTGGAGATGAAATATTTGTATGTGATTAGTATTAATATGTAAGTTAACTTTATACTATAGGTAGCCAGTTACCACTGGCCATAACATAAGTTATGAAATAAACTATTTCGAGAATTATGTAATGTTATTTTTTATTTAACCCATTTTCAACTGATATAATACTATTACAAGTGAAGCGAATTAAGTGTTATTTTTTGTAAATTTACCACAGAATACGTTAAAACTCACCATGTCCAGTTTTATGTATAAATTCGTTACAGAAATTTTTATGTCAGTAAACTTAAAAAGTATTGTCGAAAAGTAAATATGTTTTTCGAATTATTATTTTGTGCTTTGTTTGTATTGAAACTTAAACGAGAGTTCTAAGAACATTATCATCATCATATCAGCCGAGAGACGCTCACTGCTGGGCATAGGCCTCCACCAAGGATCTCCAAACCAATCGGTCCTGCGCTGCCCGCTTCCGTCGGTGAGTTATATATACGGCGTGAAAATACACAAATTATCCTGATTGTCATTCTGTTTGATGCTGACTGTATGCAATAAATATTTTTTAGACTTTACATTTATATATTTCTTGTGGTTGTATGCTGCCCCTTGTTCTCGATAATATTACTGTAATAATATTCTTTGAAACGGGGTAGGCATTTAACAATAATAATATATAAACATTTAGACTTCTCAACGCATCAGTAGCGGTATAATTATTTTTATACTAAACGATTTTATCATAGGTGAATCACCTAGACTTAGTAATTTGTTACTTTAAACGAACTAAGTCTCCAGTTACACGATCTCTTATATAATCTTTATGATCTTTATATAATCTTATAAATTTCATTATTAGGCTGACAGTAATTACTTTCACTGATAATGTGAAACTCGTGCACAAGTGCAGTAATAAGAAAAAGACGACACCCCATAGTAGAAGTTATCGGCGCAGGTGTTCCCTTTGTGATTTCAGCAAATAATCGCAATTGATGCATGTTTATAGCTTTTATTTTACCAGCCGCAATGTCAGTCGGCGCATGATATTTAGTTTAACGAATACTCCTAGAGGATATGAGTTTGATATAACCACGGGTTGGAAGTTGAAATAGGTTATAATGGAAAGTGTTTTTATTTACTTTACATTAATCATCAATTACATCAGCAGATCTTCGGGCGTTGACTCTAATCAATATTACAAGATTTCTATGGTAAGTTGTTTTTTAATATTAACAAAGCTGTTGCTAGTATAATAAAATTGTGGAACTAATTGAAAGTTAAATAACATTAAGTTTTTGTAATAAAGTGAGCAAAGTCTGGGTTGAGTTGGATACAGTTACGGCGCGTCTATCGTCTTCGTTTGAAATTATTTTAAATTTACACTTTTGCAGCGCCAGCGATATAGATAATGGTGACGAAAATGTTACATAGAAATATATAATAGGTCAAATTATATTATGTCAATACAGAGTAAAATACTGTCAACAATACCAGTAATAATAATAATATATTCATATACTCACACCTATTATCTAGCCTAAAGTAAGCATCATTATGAGCTTGTGTTATTGATAATAAATAACGGAGAAATAATTATAATAATATGTATATTTTTAAATCACGTTAGGATACACTAAATAAACATATAAACATCCATGACTCGTGAACAAATGCTTGTACTCATCATACTCGTACAAACATTTGCTCCCACCGGGATTCGAACTCGGGACCCCCGATCGAGTAGCCTGTATAGCAAGGGGCATATACCTACCACTTGGCCAGCCGGTCATCATTAACAACAATATATAAAATTGAAATTTTTAAGTTACCTTCCGCCTCATTAATCATCTATTTAATACCATCTCATTGAGACTATTCTTATGAACACAAACATGCTAAATCTGCTGTAAGTTTCTGAAGAATTGCGCTTCCCGCAGACTATTACATGTCACAGGATCATCTCAAAGTTAGCATATCTTGAAAATTCCACCTAAGTAACAGTAAAAAAGCAAGTTAATTGTACGCTGGCATCCAATAAAACGGCTGAAGGACAACTAGCCAAGTCATTGAGCGCTACGTCTAACCAGATGGCTGAACGTCATGTCAGCTGTTAAATTAGCCATTCAATTGGAATAAAATATCACAAAATAATACACTGAGTTTACAATTCAACAGTCTGCCAAACTTTGTAACAGTTTGTCGGCAGTGGCTCCTAGTATTCTATTTAATTCTATTGTATTGTATTCTATAACTATATAAAATAAAGCTCTTCACTCACATCACTCACTCAATATACTGTTTGAGTGATTGGTAGGTGGTTAAATGTTATCTTTTATGACCACATATAACCAAAACGATCTCGGTTATAAGTGGTCATAAAAAATAACATTGAACCCACCAATGAAACCCAAACTCTTCGGCACAAGACGATCCTTTCAACACGCTAAGTCGTTATACGTTAAGTATATTTCAATCCATCGGCCTAGGCATTTGATTGGATGCCGGCGTTTAATCAACGAGCTAGGCATCCAAGTAAGCGGCGAATTGAACCAGATGGCGGCGACATCTATACGGGGTGTTAGGAGGACGCTCTGGGAAACGAAAGCAGGTAGCAGTGCTTATGACCTTAAATACGATTTGATGTAAAATAAATTTGAAATCAAGAAAAAAAATCAGCTGTTCCATACAAACAGGCCTTGTAATTTTTTTTTATTTATGAAACAGCTGATTTATTTTTCGCGATTTTAAATTTATTATTTAGCAATTCGTTTTAGAGTGACCAGCACTGCGACCTGCTTTTATATTTGAGAGCGTCCCCCTAACAGCCTGTATAATGTATGGCGCAGGTGTCGTCGGAGGCGAACCCGAGCCGGCCCGCCATGTTCGTCCACGGCGAGAGCCCGGTCTGGGACGCCATCTCCCAGAGCCTTTACTTCGTGGATGTCCACCAACAGAACGTTCACCGCCTTGACTACAGTACTGGGAAAATATTAACGAAGCACATAGGTTAGTTTATTCACTTTCTATAACGGAACATGGCAAAGGTTTGCGTTGGATGTTAGACATGGTGGTGTAAAGTAAACGCGTGTCAATCTTAAAATAAGATATGTGGGATTCAGAGAAAATATTTAAAAGTAAAAATTTATGAACATTACAAACATATTATAAATGTTTAAAAAATATTTAAACAGCGGCAAAAAAAAAATCTATTTTAGATATTTTTCTATGCAATTGACAGTGATATTTGGGGCTTTAATATAATACATATACACATGATTTTTAATTACCAATGTCAGAGACACTATTCTAACGTTTTCAAAAATTTGAAAAATAAAAACAGATACTTGACAAGACTTATGAGGGGACAAATATTTTATTTAAATTGTGGTATTATTTTTCCCTTGGCTATAAAGATGGTCCAAGAAGAACCAAATGGTCCTTCGAGCCGGATTTGTACCAGTGACGACAAAGAAAAGTTGGTGGCTGTGTCACTTTGCTGTTTACAATCGTAACAGTAAGATACCGTATCTTCGCTACTAATTGGTAATCTGCAATTAGGTTACGGGCAAGTGAACGTGGTGTCCCTGGTGGCTGGGTCTCGTCGCCTGCTGGTAGCAGTGCGGTCCTCTCTGTTCTTAATGGACTGGGCCGTCAGCGGAGACCAGGCGTTGAGGCTGCTAACCACGGTGGACCTGGGCCAGCCGGATAATGTCATCAACGAAGGCAAGCCTGACAGCGAGGGACGGTTTTGGTGCGGTTAGTCTTAACTCATTATATGAACTATATAACTTGTCATGTCGTGAGTTGGTTACTAAGTAACGGTTGGGTGGATAATCTATCAATCTATGGAAATATATATAAAATGTTCCTATGAATTTATGCATTTAATTAATTACACATTATAACTCAAGTTAGTTTACGTTTATTTGATAGTGAAATAGTTATATCACTATGATAATGAAACAGTTCACACACAGTCCAGTTCTACAGGTGTTAGATATAAAAAAAGACATGTGCAATGGTAACTGAAATTAAAACTTTGAAAATTATAAAAAGCATAATTGAGCCGCCATCGCTAATGAGTTCGAGGATGTTTGCAGGTGACATCTGTAGTAGGGGAAGCGGGCTGTGTCTGCACAAGTACGTCCACCCGTACACCCTTTAGCACGGACCGCGGACAAAATCTCTCTCCGCCATATATGTCCACTTATTAGGAGACAAAATTGTTTTTATCTCTTGCTTTCTGTTTTATCCACACCACGGAATTTGCCATGCTGCGGAGGCTGAAGCAACATCGATATTGGTACGGTCGCGGTTAAAAAGAAGTATCGTAATAAAATAACGTGTTGGCTCGGCTTTTATCAATTCAAAGAATGAATCACCACAATTTAGAAGTAACACTAAAAAAGGCTTAAAAGCTTAATTGCGACACTATCCGTACAGTATGTTATTGCGTTGGTTCAAATTAGGGGTACCTAGTTTGAAAAATTGGAAGCAAGTATTCATTTAAACGACATTTTCTAAAGTAGTTTGCTGTATTAAGCTAACCTATCGTCCCTCTTCAGTCCACCGGCGGATTTACAATTAAAACCCATGGTCTGACATGAGGGTACTTCACAGATAACCTTATTATTATGCATTTCTAGGTACAAAGGGCTTTCAAACTGGTGACGACGTGGTCTCCGACAAGGCAACGTTCTACAGCATAGAACAGGAGAGGTTCACGAGCCCCCGCGTGCAAATTCGCCCGGTGTCCATATCGAACGGGCTCGCGTGGGCACCCAACAACACCGTGCTATACTACGTCGACTCGCCCACGCAGAAGGTGGAAGCGTTCGACTACGACCCGATCAGGGGAGAGATAAGTATGTACGTTTTGTTTAGTCAACTGTTTTATACGTGCAATTGAATGTATAGCGTGGGGAGGGATGGAACATCTAATAAAAGCAATGCCTTGCAACTGAATTGTGGGTATTTGAAAAATATTTGTTCGGGTGTTGGAATAGTATATTTCGACATTGTGAGGGTATGCGTTAGCTTCTAACGCAAATACTGATTGACTAGAATTTGAAATGAAATGGAAATATCTTTATTCAATTAGTCCCCGCAAGAAGCCCTTTCGAATCGTCAAAAAACCCTTATGTCTATCACATTATATTAACTAAAAATGTCATAATGTTGGTCTCTTTGTCTTGTCGGGTCTACGTAAGCTAACAATGTTATATAATGTCAGTCTGTCTATCGGCCTGTCTGTTGATCTGTCGGTTGATCTGTCTGTCGATCTGTCTTTAGGTCCGTCTGTTAGTCTGTCTGTCTGTAAATAAAATAAATATCCCAAGTCCTTGGTAGCTCAGATGGTTAGAGCAGACACCCGAATCGTGAAAGATTAAGAACATGCCCCTGGACATGCATGTTTTTCTAGCTTCGACTCTTTTCCAACATTTTATAAGTAAAATGTGAAAAGATTTCATTTTCATTTCAGTTTGTACGATGTAGTGCGAGCGAGTAGCTATGACTGGCGCTACGTGCGTGTTAGAAAGATCTAAACATGTTTCGCTAGTTACTGGCCACAATTAACTTTGGTCTCGATCTCGAATAGCATTTAAAAAATACTATTAAGTAAATACTTTATTCATAAAGTGTTATTTCATCATTAGTGTCAATCAAGCATACGGCTCATCTAATGGTAAGCAGATACCAGTGATTGACTTGATATAGCAGAGGTGTCTATGTTTTTTTTATTTTTAATCTACTTGTTTTTAATACGTACTATTTAATCATCGTAAGCCTTTGATTTCCACCGCTGAACAAAGGTATTCCCATCGATTTTAAAACGAAATGGATCTGCTCTGCCTGAATCCAACAGCTCCCCGCGACCCTGACCAGGTCGTCTCTCCATCTAGAAGGAGGCCGTCCTACTTTCCACGTTCCGGTACGTGGTCGCCATTCTAGAACTTTAACGCCATCGACCGTTCTGCGTAATATTAATTACTAGGTGGTAAGCCCTTATCTAGGGTTGTCTGGGTAGGTGCCACCCCCTTTCTTATTTCAGCCGTGAAACAGTGCTGTGTTTCGGATTGAAGGGAAAGGTAGCCAGTGTAATTAATGGGAATGGACGGCATTTCATCTTAGGCCTCAGGATTTCAACGCACCTGCAATATCAAGTGATATTTCCTTGTTATTGCAGGTGTATATACCGACAGTAACCGCTTACCACCAGGTGGGCTGTCAGCTTGAATGTCATCTAGTTGTATAAAAAAATCACCTGCGTTAGGAGAAATGCTTAGGAAAAAAAAATATACATCGCATCGCGTGCATTGATTTTTTAACTGTAATTTTTTCAATGTCCAAGGAATCTCAGGTTTACAAATGAAAAAGTAATTTTATTAATATTTAACCTATTAATCGCATAATCCTCAGGTGCTCGCAGAACAATTGTGGACATATCGAACTACGGCTATGAAGACGCGATACCCGACGGCATTACGATCGACAGCAAGGGACATCTGTGGGTCGCACTCATGTTTGGAGGAACGGTTAGTGTTCAAAATATTTTACTATCTATTTTAAAATAAAATTTTAAATTTGGTTTCGAGCAAAATTATTATTTTAGCACAGAATCAACCAACTGGTTTCTTCAAGCGTTTTCTGAATTTGCATTAAAAATTAAATGTTTCTTCTAAAATTACAATTCTTAACCGGTACCGGTAACCTAAGGTACCCTTTCACCATCAGGCGGACCGTCCGCTTGTTTACCACCCTTATATAAAATATTTTAAACAAAAATTCTACCTACTTGATAACACCAAAAGAGCGAAAAATAATTTAATTTAAGTCGATACTTAACTACGATACTTTCTATTGTTTCTGGAAATAGAAACAATTCCAAAAAATTGCTTTTTTTATTACTAGCTTTTGCCCGCGGCTTCGGTATTCGCTCTAAAAAGTATCCCACGTTCTTCCCGCGATGCGTAGCACAAGGAACACGAGATTCTCGAGAAACGGTTTTGTCTACACCGTAATGTCATTTTTGTCGGGCTAAGGTAAGGTGAGGCCCGACAAAATGACATTACGGTGTAGACAAAACCGTTCCTCGAGCTTCTCGTGTTCCTTGTGCTACGCGTGCAGGATGTCAAACTATCTCGATATCAAATTTCATATTAATCGGTTTAGTGGTTTAGTCGTGAAAGCCTAACAAAGTAACAAACTCACCTTCGCATTTATAATAATAGGTCTTGAAATATGAAATTGTCGTTCTTTCCCCATGCCGGTTTTTCCAAATCATTTTAAATGAATGTCTGTCTACCTAAAACATAACAATTTATATTCAAAGTGCAGTATACAAGCAGGATTTTCGAATAAAATTATGAATTTTGTTAAGATCAATCAGTTGAAAATGAGGTAAATTAGTGCTTGTAGAATATGCAGCCGTTTGCACTGTTCAGATTTGTTGTAATTATTTTATATTATTTAAAAATTGATTAAAAACTTTTTCATTACATTTACATAACAATTAATGTAATAAATTATCTACAAAATGTCAAAAAACTCGGTCGAGCCGATTTCAAATTAACTACAAAAACATAGCATAGTAATTCCAGTTTGCACAAATTACTTCATACAAAACGTGTAAGACCTACTATTAGTCAGGAATAGATAGAAGGTACTAAACTAAATCATTATCTCACGTTAAATTCTCCCTGTTAGGGAAGCAATGGGAACATACCCATACAGCCACGTCCGATGTAATTTTATTATTTCTGCAGTTACTTATTATAATGCGGTTGTAAAACATTTCAAAGAATCTTCGAACTGTTGGGCGCCAAATGGTCTGCTTAGTGCTATTT
Organism: Nymphula nitidulata; assembly: GCA_947347705.1. Classification (NCBI taxonomy): domain Eukaryota; kingdom Metazoa; phylum Arthropoda; class Insecta; order Lepidoptera; family Crambidae; genus Nymphula; species Nymphula nitidulata. Next base: position 8,484,119 of record OX374637.1, on the reverse strand, counting down.
CGATGACATACTTACCACTAAGTAAATGTTTATTTCTCACAAAAGTAGACAATAATATTTAAAACCATACCGCTTCCATTAAATGCCTCTCTTATTACGCAGGTTTTACACATAGACCCAGACAGCGGGCAAGTGGTCTACGGGTACAAGATCCCGGTGTCGCGAGTGACGTCAGTCTGCTGGGGCGGGCCCAACTTGGACGAGCTGTTCGTCACCACCGGCCGCGACCCACAAGACTCGAACCTTGAACCTCTCGCCGGCGCCATATTCACCATCAGAAACACGGGCAGCCGTGGACTTCAGACAAATTTGTTCAAATTCGACAACGCTGACGTATATTAATGTTACTAAAAAGTCAGACGTGAACGTCTGACTTTTGTGCATTCTCTTGTATATTTTGTAACACAAGAATTTTATTGTGATATTATAAAATTCATGTTATGAAACCGAATGCTTTAGTCTTTTGGTGGTGGGAATAAATAAATATGTAAATAATGTAAGTAATATTTAATAAAATTAAATGTTTTTCTCAGTATTATTTCTTTCATTTCATCAATATTTAGATGTTTTCTAACGGAATCAAGTGACCGAAGTCTTTAGTTTCAGTTATTCAAAACTGGTTCCTAGGCATAAAAGTATCAAATTACTCGACCACAATATGACACCTGTCCACCAGTGCACACGGCTTGATATCCCATACACTTTTACTGGTTTATTTAAATAAAAACGACAAATTTTGTTAAATAATTTATTAGAGGAGAAAATTACAACAAGAGCAATTTAACAAGAATTTGTATAACATTTTAGACTTCATTAATAAATAACAAAACTTCACACGACACCAGCGCGAAACGTTATAGTTGCAACAAGTATTGAGACATTATAGAATTTTAAAATGTTCCTATCCAAATAAACATGCCTTAACATTGAAATCACGTGTCGATTCAACACGATTTTGAACAAGTAATAATTAGTATGTAGATCTTTCATATCCATTCTTTATATAAATGTTAACATGTGAGTACCTACACTACACAATTTAAATATGTAGTTGGTAACCAAATTGCACAATAAAACAACAAAACTCCCTAGTGTCCTCTAATCCCTAATACCTACTATGAGCCCAGATCACCTACTTATTTCAATAAATTTACAACCTAATAACAATTAAGTTTTAGGCACATTTTGATACAATCTTTAAAATAAACAGTAAAATTAAGTGAATTCATATATATTTATGACTCCCATTGGACTGTAGGCGTTCCTTCAACGTATACGCAGCGCTTCCAAAGAATATGGCACACTTTAATAAAACTATATTGGCATTTAAAATCGAAGGAAAATATTTGAACATAACTGATTAGCTTACATAATTATATTTATTTTAAAATTTACGAAATACGTGGCAATACTGCTATCAACGCGACGTATTACGTAATGCATGCTTTGTTGGAACGCCTACGCTGGGCGAACGTCAGAGCGAAATACGCCTTACAGACATAAAAAGATTTGTTGCAAGTACCCAAAAAAATTGCTCAGATCATTTTCGTATTACTCGCTAAAAATTGTATTATTTACATAGTGTAAAACATTTTAAACTATAGGTATAAAGACAAGCAGCGTCGTTGCTATGACTTTATGAAGTACAAAAAATATTTAAGACGAATAAAATTTTTCTACGAAATTTTCTATTTACCTACACTGAACACTATGTAGATTCTTCAAATAAAAAGTATTCTGAGTACTGACTGATAGACAATGTTTCTTGCGAGAATTGCACTAACCTATCAGTTTCTTGGACTTTCAAGGAACAACCCAAGTGCATGGATACCCCAAACGATACTACACTGGAAATTGATACCGTATTGCAAATTTGCAGTACAGATAAGCACGCGAGCACCTGAGTCAAACTTGAGGATTGGTCTACCTCTGAGGCGGCGGGGGAATATTCTACCCTTTCCCCTAGCTTGGTGTACGGCATATCGAATCGCATACGTACATTTTACAAAGAAATAAAATTTCTCAATAAAATCATCAATTCTATTGCATCAAATATGAAGAAATGTTTTCTTTCGTTTATTTTATTTTACATAAATTAAAAATAACATTAAACGAAAGAAAACCTTTCTTCATGTATCTGTTTTTCATAAGTAAAAAAATAATTGCTAACCTAGAACTATTATCAATATTATTTCAGTGGTTTATGATAATAAATACTTTTTATTTGAAAGAGCTAACATTCTTAGTTCCCGAGCTATGAAGGTTTATGTTACTGATCCAATATGATAAAAGAACAATGCCTTCGACTTTCCCTCAATTCCAAAATGACTAATTGACAATACCATCGACAATATTGCAAGCTAACAATAATAATTTTATAAATAGACTATCATATGAACGGATTTAAAAAAATGTACAATGGCTCTTATATTAGAATACATGAAAGGCTCGTATTTCCTAAGTCAAATGGAGGTTGCATTTTCCTGATATCAGTTTTAAAGTGACCCCACACTAGACGTGAATCCTACTGAGTCTTGTAATAGATTCCTTATTCCTCGCCTTTATTTGCTTCCAAACATGTGACATTGCCCGTTTTACACATAACATAGATTCTAAAACCACCTTATGCCTTATAATATTATATATTAAGAGCAGTGGCAGTGTCATGGCTGTTCAATACTATACGTGAATTACACCTACCTACAACACCTTGGAACAACTCTATACTTGTCCAAATTAACAGAATAGAGTACATCGCCCTTATTTCTGTTAACATACAGTACAATATCTTGCAGACCCAACGTAAATTAATTTTCTCTTAAAGAACCATTTTTATTGAAATAGAGATATTTTTACAGAACTCTATAATAAATGATTACTAGCTTAATATTAGCTAGCATTTGAATGATGTTCATTTGCGTAATATTCACCGCAGACAACGGAAATTGACCTAAGACCGTCGCCTGCGCAACGCCTTGCTAGAGTATTTGACTAGAGGGCTTTACAGGGATAGGTACACCTAATTTAGAATATCAAAGATACAATCTATGTATAAGTTGATATTGATTGTTCTGTTTGTGCTATACCTATTACCTATATTTATCTAACTACAGACATTATATTTTACAACAAGGAACACGTATTAAATAGTCTCTTAATCTAAAATAAATAAAAACTGTATTTTAATGAGTTTATACATAGATATATCATCATCTCATCATTATTCTGTGAAACTTGTGATTTTTTCACATCACCAACAGAACGTCATACTCATAACAGATGTCGCTGTCCTAATTGGACGATCAACAGCGGCATTTCATTAGTCACGTAACTATCGACTATAGAACTTGATATTACCATTAATTATTATACATAATTATTAATTTGATTTTGATTTATAAATATGATGATATATTTGAGAAAAGTTCCGATTTAGACATTATATTTTACATAATTTTCATGCTATGCAAACTACGCGCAATGCAAAAATTTACAAGCACAGTCACGTTAAAATGACAACGTTGCCTACATTTATCCGATCTATTTATCTCTTTGTATATTATTTGTTCCTATGGCTACGCCTACTTAATATACCCCCCACACTACCTTTAATTATGTCCTAGATTTTTTAATATCTTTAACATAAAATATTTATTAAGGCTAAGAAAAACAACCATTATCAATTTTATTATTCCTACCTAAATTAAAGGCCATAATATCGAATAGATTTACTCTATTCCAGAGCCTCCAAACGGCTCCATAGAATGTACACAAATTTGGCGAGATGTTTTATGCTCTCCATTTTACAATCGTCAGCACAGACGTAAACTTAGCTACTTCATGGCTTAAACTTTAATAAATCGAACACCCAAGCTTCAAATTGCAATAATATACTGTCGAGAAATAAAACTGTTGAGCAAGTTGACGAATATTCGCATTTAGTTGTATAATAGCGATAGAACTATTACAAAGTAAGTAGATAATTTAAAATAACTGTAGTATTATTCGCCGTTATAAAATGATAAAATCAAAAAATCTTTGTCTTGGTAAAAAATTAAATTTCCCGACAGTCAGTCAACCTTAAAAAGATATAAACGATTTTTATCCCTATCACATTAGCACACACAAAAAAAATCCAGGGTTTTCCATGCTACTCGTGCTGATTTAGATCTGAATTTCTAAAGCGCGTGTATTACACTTACTTTACCATAAATCTACTACAATTTTCAATCTAATGTTCTATATCAGCAACAACTACCTATAAACGTCCTACTGCTGGGAGGCCTTCCTACATGGAAGAAACACATGCTGGGTTAAAACGGTTGCAGTAACAACCTGAACCAACAGCTTAACCTGCCTTCCGAAGCTCGAGTTTACGAATTTTTAATTAAGAGCCTGCGCAGACGACGGACTTTTCTCCGCGGCGGAGAAAAAAGTACGCTCCGCGAATAAAAAGTCCGCCGCGGATTTACCGCGAACTCAACGCACACGGTGTGCGATTATTTGTTGCCCTGAAATGTAGAGAAGTGCACGCTATGGAAGCAAATATTCAGAGGTTACGTTGTGTTGGAATTTACATGAAGTTTAAGAAAAAGAGAAGGCGTTTTAAAAGTAAATACTGGTTACACAACGCAGACTAAAGTCCGCCATGTGCTTTGCTTCGCCTAGTCATACGAGTTCTATTTTTTTCGGGGACTCCCCCGTACTTTTGTCCGGTCCGCTCTCTGCATGTCCGCGGTTATTCGGGGGACATTTTGTACGCGGTACTTTTAATCCCTCGTTTGCGTTACTCGATACAGTTGTAAGCGATCTATTTTAGCGGACAAAAATTCCTCGTCTGCGCACGCTAACTCATCCGTTATCAACCACGGCGAACGTTGCTGTCTTCGTATCAATCATTAGATTGGGTGTAATTCAATTTGATTTATACTTGTGTTAGCACTTAGGTGCTATAAGTCCCGCCATGATGTCAAAGGTGTTTCCGTCGGGTTCTAACTGCAAGTCTCCCGCCGATGTCCGCACTATGAGCCAGCCCGCTAAGTCCAGGCCTATGATGCGGCCCTGCACCGGAGTCGAACCGCCTTGTGTCTGGACGCGGATCTCTTCGTCACTGGAATTGATAGCCAGTTGTAAGATCACTTTGTAGTAAGTAATATTTTTTTAATATCTTACAGTTCAGCCGGTTAAGTTATCCGTATAATGTAATTGTCAACACTACTTGGATAATAAATTGTGAGCTTATTTTAATTTTCTGATATACAGGTTGGTGTCGTGAATACGATAGTAAATTGAAACATGGACTCTATTAGTTCATAGAAATGGTTTGCTACTTTTAAAAACATCATATTCACTTAATAATTTCATGACATTTGTATGAAATAATATATAATTGACTGCATTATTTCATAGAAAATGTCATGAAATTATCAAACGAATAAGATGTTTTTGAAAGTGGCAAACCATTTCTATGAACGAATATAGCCCATGTTTTAATTTATTGTCGAATTGACGGCACCACCCGGTATAAAATATATAAAATAATGAAACTTAACATATTTGTCAAGTATAATATTTAAGTAGGTATCTGTGGCATATACATATTATTATAGCTATATACAAATTTCCATAGTTAAATGGAAAATCAAAACTCATTTGAATTGAGTTGCCATGTCATGGCAACTCAATTCAAATTCAAAAAATATTTATTATTTCATCACAAAAAGGTAAATAATAGCGGCAACTAGTAAATAATACTTATGCTACTAAAAGTTATATGTATTTTAATAGATATTTTAAATTATAAACTTGTTCTAATAAATTAAAAACAATGTAGCCCCACTCTTATAATTAATCGCGTATCCCCGTGACTTAATGGCTCTACATGGCTGTCAGAGAAGACGTCTACTTGGAGATATTTAACCTTCTACTGCCCAAATTAAGTCACAATACAGTTAACTGATAAGTACTGGTGTGGTGAGTCCATTTGTTCCCTTGCTAAAAGAAAAACTTCACATGACCTTTTGTTCGACGGTAAATGCGTCTGATTATTTCCCATCGACCATGACAATAAGTAAAAAGATGAAAGAAACACTCTCAATACCTATGTCAAGAATATGAGAAATATTGCTCTCGTTCATGTGAAATGTGGTTTTATCTCTTTGGCTAGTACTGTTGCTAGAAAGAGAACTCCGACCACAAAGACAGACACTGATACACTGTGACAGATTCTGTGGCAGATTTTTGCTTCTAAAAGCTATTGCGAGTGTTTTTTCCACCTCGTCTTAATCCTAATGGCATCAACGCTTAAACTGCGAGATGAGATCTTCAAAAATAACACTCACCCATGCAGCCAGTACTGGTAATACTGCTCCAGGAAGGCTTGCACACCGCCCTCTGTTTGCATATAGTCCAAACACCATTCCAGCTCGGAACAATACCGCGCCAGGAACCATTCGATGCTCAACGGCGCCAGTTTAGTTCCGTTCTTCCTGTTGTGCTCCGCTATTATGTCATTCACGCATATCGTTGGTACGCTGTTAGATATATTCACACCTGTGCCTGGGAAAGAAATACGGGATTATATATTGGCAAAATAAAAAAAGTTATTTGGTATTTGTTTGTAAAAATGTAAGACATGTCTAAAAACAATCCATTAAAAAGTAAAGACAAAAAGAGAAATTTATTTCTCTCTGTCTCTGGTGTGTGTGTGTGTGTGTGTGTGTGTGTGTGTGTGTGTGTGTGTGTGTGTGTGTGTGTGTGTGTGTGCGTGAGCGCGTGTGTGTGTGTATAAATAGTACATAAACTTTAGGTTCATTCATACTTACCGACGACAACAATAACATCATCTCCGAGACAGTTAGCCACCGTCATGGTGCCACCAATCTTCACGTCTCGTCCGAAGTAAACGTCGTTGGGCCATTTTATCCTGTGAATAAATTATTCCGTTTTAATATTAAACTGATAATAGTACTAACTATACATGCAGCCTGCCCCAGAGATTTATCATAAAATAAAACAATTATTTACTTAACTTCGGCTATTTCTTTTTATTTTATTTCTTGTTTAGAAATATTATGTTTTGGGATAATTAAGAGTAATACGATTTCTCAAAACTTTTATGTACAGGAAAAAAATTGGTACTATCAGCCAAACAAGGATTTCTTAAATCAAAAATATCATTGATATATTCATAGACATAAAGGATATGTTTCATATCCGGCCAAGTATATGTATTGTATTCCAAAAAATCAGGAAAAATCTCATGAATCCGTGAAAAATACTAATAATTTGTTTTCATGCACAGTTTCGTTTGTACAAAAGTTGAAATTTTTCGTCGATTTCACCGTTATTTGCTATGGTATTATGGCGGGCGACATAGAAGCAACTAAACGTCACCAAAGTGACATACGCGCCATAATGAATATTTGTCTCTGTGTTGCAGTTTTTCTATAAAAATTCTTGTTTTGTACCACGCATCAAAGCGAATTAAAATAAAATGAACAATTGATCACTGTTCTGCATATTTTTACCTATTTTTCAGTATAGTGTACATAAACCTGGCCGGCCCCCTTATTCTCAACTGTCGGAAAGAATTCGAATTTCGGAAACTCTATGCCTGTCACTTTTTATCGCGCTGCGTCAAAGCGAGACGGCATGTGACTTGTCGAATCGAATCCGTGATCCGACAGTTGAGAATAAGGGGGCTGGTCTCCATACAGTTTTGAAACATCTCTTACCTGAGAAGCTTACTAGCGCATTGGTTTCTATTACAAACACAAGGCAACTTTCACCATGGTTCTTTCTGGATTAGCCAATAAAAAAATGTAATCTCAAGCTCCTCCGCGCTTAGGAAGGAATGTTAAGCCGTTGGTCCAGGTTGTCACAACAACCGCTTTGACAAACCAACCCGCATTGGGGCAAAGTGATGGTGTCACGGCCCAAACTCCTCATGTGTTTATCACATGTAGGACGGCCTGTGCCCAGCAGTGGGACGTATACAGGTTGGTGATGATGATCAATTTACCTGAGATCCAAATGTTCGTAGGCGGGCGTGGAGCGAATGGCGCGTACGGCGGCTAGAGCGGCCGCATGCTGCGTCAGCGGTAGCGTCGGCGATAGTTTACGCCATATCTGACAAATAACACAATTATGGCACTACAAAACAAAATATTTTGGGAGTCAGGAACCTGCAGGTTATCAGCAATACAATCACAAAATTTTATGGTGACAATCAGACAAGGCAGAAATGGGCAAAGTAATCGTCAAAAAATTACAAGCTATTTTTTTAATACGACAAGGTTGTCAAACAAGCTTGCAACCCTCCTGATGGTACGCGGTTATTGTAGCCTATAGATGCTCGGCTCATAGTGCCTTGGGTATTACTCACAAGTTGAATAGCATCCAGTAAAAATAAGAAAAACAGTTATGTTGACACTTTCATTTGCGATAGACAAGAGGTGTGAGTGGAAAAATAATATTTACTAGTGACCCGCGCCCACGGCTCCACCCTGGTGGATGTCAGTTATCGCTCGAAAAAGTATCCTATCTGCTTCATCGGGTCTCAAACTATCTCCATACAAAATTTCATCTAAATTGCGTGAAAAAGTAACAGATAAAACGACGGAAAAATTTATTCTCGCATTAATAATACTAGCTTCCGCCCGCAAATTCGTCTGCGTTATCCCGTGGGAACGCATTCCTGTTATAAAAGTAGCCTAATTCCAGGCTAAAATCTATCTCTAATGGAATTTGGCATCCAAATTCGTTCAGGCGTGATTGGATAACAGTCGTCCATCTAAGCTTTCCATTTATAATATTTACTAGTTGCCCACCCTGGCTTCGCACGGCATTAATATTTTTTTTATTTGCGGTTTTTTTATTTTTGGTTTTGTCAAAATATTGAAGATCTTCGTTAATGTCTTCTGGCTCACTCACTTACTCACTTTTCATTCTAGTAGTAAGAGATTAGAGGATGGGTCAATCAAAATTATAATCTGGAGCTCCGCCGTGCTTCGTAAGGCAAGATAAACCGTTGGTCCCAGTTGATACTGCAACTGCTTTAACCCACCAACCCGCATTGGGCCAGCGTGGTGGTGTTATGGCCCAAGCTCCTCATGTGTTTTTTCCATGTAGGAAGGCCTGTGCCCAGCAGTGGGACGTATTATAGCCTGGTGATGAGTGAGATTATAAAAACCCTTTCGTACGATATTTTAAAATTTTCCTGTTAGACAAACCTTGTCCTGTAAAACAGACAACAAGAAAAGATATTTTTTTTCATACTAATAGCTGCTGACGGCCCACCTGATGGTAAGTGGTTACCGCCGCCTATAGAAACCTGCAATCCCAAGGGAAAATCACTTGATATTGCGGGTGCGTTGTCATCCTGAGACCTAAGATGAAATGCCCATGCCCATGCCCGGTAATTACACTGGCTATCTTTCCCTTCAATCCGAAATACAGCAAACTGTTTCACGGCTGAAATAAGAAAGGCGGTAGTACCTACCCAGACGAACCTACATACGGGCCTACCACCTAGTAATCTAGATTAGGAATTATCCAATTTGAGCAGTTTGGAAGATTGCGCGTACATAAATCTTAGCGATTCATTTTTATTTGTATAAATAACGAAACAATAATATAGATAATACATTAGTATTAGTATGGATTTGGACCTTACAAGTTACCTGTATGGATATAACCGCCTGCCCCTCTGGCGATAACCAGGCGTTACCCCGTCTCCCTCTGCCGGAGGACTGTCTCACGGCGATGGAGGACACGCCGTGGGCCAGCGGACCGGCCACCACGTCCATGGTCGACGTCACCACGGCCGAGTAGATCACCAAGCGGCCCAGCTCTCGTGACGTTAGATTCTATAGTAACGTTTGAACAGGATCAAACTAAGGGCAATGGAGAGACCTGCACCTTAATTCTGCTATTTATTTTCCTAAACGGATCGGCTGCGGTTCGGTATCGCTACCAATGCGGTTGTAATACAAAAAAGGTATTCCACTAACATTGCTTATAAAGCCGGAACGCTAACGAAACGCTTTCGGTTAGTTCAACTTCGACTCGATAATTGTTAGCAATATTGCAAGAAAGAAATATATTTTGGCTTAGTGACTAGACAGTTGTTAATTTTGGACAGTTCGAACAAAGAACTATTGATGCGTTTCGGCTGCCAGAAACGTTAAACATTTAACAGAATACGAAACAATGATTGAACCGAACGGTTCGCGTTACGTGTTTGTTAGAAGAATACAAAATTGATGCGTTTGGTTAAGTTTCGATTGCGTTGAGTTAGTAGAATACAAAAACGTTGTAACTTAAGCGTTTCCGATTCGTTTCAGATCAAAATACAATAGCAGAATTGGGGGGCTGTGCTCGAGGTTTTGGGGTGATCAAACCAGAAATTATGAGATCTGCAGGAGAACTAAGGTCGCTGATATAGTCCAAAGAATTGCAAGCCCCAAGTGGCAATGGACAGGCCACATTGCAAGGACTCACGGCCGTTGGGGCGGAAAGGTCCTCGAGTGGCGGCCGCGTACCGGGAGACAGCGTTGGTAGGCTCTCCACAAGGTGGACTGACGATCTGGTGAGGGTCGCGGGTAGCCGATGGATGCGGGCACGAGGACCGATTGGCCTGGAGATCCTTGGGGGAGGCCTATGCTCAGCAGTGGGAGTCACGACTGATATGATGATGAGGATCAACAAAATTTGTCTTAATACTAGAACTTGGACTATTTTCCTATACATAATAGTGAGTGATTTACAGCATATATTTATATTTTATTTAATATACCTGATAAACGTGTTTGAAATTATTTATACATATAACCGGGTAATTTTAGTGGCTGTTTTTCCGCAGCAAAATGATTGCGTCTTTGTAGTACACTCTGTTATTTTTTTTATTAAAATCAAAATAAAATGGCGAAAATTAAAACTCAAAAGTGATCTCGAATCAAATAGAAATACCTTACGATTTGACTTACATCAAAATACTCGACCGTGGAGAAGTTCTCCGGGCACTCGTGCACGTAGACGGGCATGAAGTGCGCGGACGGCAGTTCTATGGGCTCTTCGCCGCGCGCGCACCACTGGATCCTTAGGTCGCCCACCTTCTGTACCCGCTTGCCTTCCGATAGTGGGCACCATTGCTCCATTAAGGATAATTTTTGCTACAAGTTAATGGACACGTTAAAAATCGTAAACAACTTCTTGTTTACTCGTAATGATAAAGAAAATTTACCCATTTTCGACTACATACTTAAGAATGCTAGTAAAAAATGGGCAAGAGCGGCCGGCGTCAACGAACCGATCGTCGTATTTTATAACAAGTCTTTGGTGTGCTTTTTTTTTAACATCGAGAATGAAATGATATCAAAATGTTATAATTAATAAACATGCAAATTTTGAATAGTAAAATCATTCAAGCTTTATTAGAGTTAATTAGCTTTATATATTTTAGAGTTAATATAACAATAAGATTGGCATTATTTAATAAAAATAAATCTGTTGGATTGTTATTAATTGTCGAAATGTACAGCATAAAATAAGATATATCAATTATATCGTATTATATTCAAACTTATCTGTGATAGATAAGATTTTTAGTAGGTAATTATTGAATACCTGTTGTACAGTCGACAGCACATCAAGCGTGACAGTTTGACCTTACAACCGCCCTTACTGCGTTCGTAATAGAGACGGCTTTCCTAGTGCAACTGTTACACTTGATGTGCTGTCGTGTTACCTTGTACAGACATCGTCAGCACATCAAAAAACAGTTCCACTACGAAACCCGCATCTATTACGAACGCAGTAAGGGCGGTCTCAAGGTCAGACTGTTACTTGATGTGCTGTCGATATTTTTATAAATAAACATCTACTAAAAATCTCAGCCTATGATGACGATTCTGTTGTCATTTTTTAAAACTAAGTAATCTGCCTCTGCTTCATTCTACTTCAATAAGAAAGGCATAGCTCTTAGAAATGCCATACATTTTGACATTTTTAATTATTATATAATTTAGACATGGGTTTGGATAAGGCCAAAATGTTTTCGGATTCCTATTTTAGAACCATCTGTTGTTCTTTTCTTATCGGGTTTAAATGAAAGAATGGCACTGAACTTCAATTTACATTTAATCGGTGCGCAACAGAATCGGGCCAGTAAATGATAATTTAAATTAAGCCTAAAATACGTGAAGCAAGCCAACATACGGGTGTCAAAATATAAAGCGATAATAATATTAAAGCGCGAGTTCTCAGCAGAAAACTGAACCGTACTCTTACACTCATACTAAATATTTAGCCCAAATTAGGGTTGATTAAGAGCTTGGTTATGGATAATAGATAAACAAACACAATCAGTTATAAATAAATATTCTAATAAACATACAAACAGCCAATACTCCTTGCTGCTAGCATGCTAGTTACGAGAGCTAATATGTCACACGGTTTAGAAATCTATCACATTATAATTTAATTAGCAACTTATAGCAACGACTTAATTATGGTGCAAGATTCCTTATGTTTAAAAAATGGATTCTTGTAAGTTTTCTGCTGAGAACACTTCGTGTTGAAGCCAACAACACAGTGTTTGGTGCGCCTCACCAGGGATCACACCGTCACGTGGCCGGGGCCAGCGCTCGACGCCGCCCACGCCGCCTAACGGACAACACTTATTACCAGAAGCCCAAGTGTCATTTTATAATGCACTATGTTTTCTGAGACAATTCTAAAATTCATTTATTTTAAAACAATCAAAACTTTTTGTTACGAGTGCTTTTGTAAGTTTATTTTTAAAGGGAACATTTGTTTTTAATCTGTGGTCATCGTTATATTGAAAAGTTGTGAAAAATATGTAAGCATAGAAGTTTCGGTGTATATTTTCATTTTATTTTGATAATGACTTAGTGATAAACGCTCAGTAAACTTATTTTAATTAAAACTCTTTAAATGTCTTGTTTTTCTCACTCATATGTTAAATGTAAAGGACAAACTATGTTTAAGTATTTTGACTAAAATAGGTATCTTAAGCGTTTATAAATAAGGCCGTAAGTTGTCGAAGATGTTGATATCTACTTTAAATAAAACTTTTAAGTGTCTTTTACTAACTTTATTTTGTTTTATTTGACTTACCTTCAGCTCATTGTTTTCTGTGCAATGAAAAAAAAATTAATCAAATAGAAGTTATTTACAAATTATTAGGGCCCTTTGTATTATAATGCACAAACGTGCTAATCTGGTCAAGTGCAAAGCAATGTGTAGTGTGATGTTCTAATAGTTACATTGTCTCTAGAATACATAGTGCATTAATTACTAAAGTGATGGTATATGAAAATTTCCCTCCTTGATGACGGTGAACCCAAATGACGGTGTTCTACAAAGCTCGCTATATTTATGTATATGCCTCAATGACTTACTTAATCAAATATCTAAGATATGCATAATTATCACGTCACATAGTACTCAGTACTTAATTAATAACCTTGCAAAATCGCGGAGACGTTCACATCTAAAAAACTACTATAGTGTAAGACAGGTCATCTTTTTGGCAAATGGCAACAAAAATTTAAAAATTTAAACGTCTTTGTCATTGTTCAGCAATTTCTACTATAATGGAGATGCAGGATTATTTTATTGTGTTAGCTAAGGTAAACTTACCACGTGGTTGCCAAGGAAATAGCCTTTCGTGTATTCCACGGTAGCGAGAGCCTTTGGGTCTTTCACGTGAAGATCTAAGATGTCGCCGAGGATCTTATGGATGATCCCTAGCCGAGCTTCGTTGCTTTTCATACCTTCTTCTCCTAAATAGTCGCTTGGGTCAGCCTCCAGGTGTATCTGAATTGAAAATAAAACCAATCCAGCTACTGAAACTATTATAGATTATAGGATAACATAACGGTCACTTGTATCAATAACCAAGTTGTATACTGGCATATCATATCAATCAATTAATAAATTCAATAACAAAGGTCGACTTATATTAGTTTAAACAAAATGTGGTGTCTACGACAATTTAAAAAGTCGTTGCAAAGGGATTCAAGTATACTCTTTTTAAGGCATTTATATGATCAAATACATCCAATAACCTGCGAAAATATAGCAATTCCGTTGTTAGTTAAGTCGGTAGCTTGGAGCAGTGACGGTGTCCGCCAGGTTTCCTCCGAAGCCAACACCTGGATGTCCAGCTCGTGGCCGGGGTGACCAGTGTATTTGGACGGTCTGGAACCAAACCGAATGTGTAGAGATAACAATGTTTTTCTTAGAGCGCTATTAACGGATCAATATTACTACGTGCTAATTGGACTAGAACATGCAGGGTTAAAGGGGGAATGAAAATGTAAAAGACCGATCATATAAAGAAAGAAACAAGTCATAAGAATTTGAAATTCTGAATCAAATATCCGAACGAACACTCAGAACAGAGTTCGCTTGTCGCACCGATTTATTTATTGATTCACGTAATTAATAGTTATAACTATATTTTTCCAATGAACATTAATATAATGTTCAATAAAAAATAATCTTAAATGATTACGTTTATGTTGCCTTGTGTAGAGTCGTGAGTACTCGTTAACATGATTCGGTAATTAGCAGTTGAGCTTGAAATGTAACGCACCCTATGTGATAAGTATCTTCTTCGAATGAATTCTACTATCGCTCTTCAACATATGTTTACAGGGATTTGTTGAAGACCGTGATGGCTTAATATTTGGTAGATATTGATAGGTTAAGATTGTTAATTATTGACACAAAAAAGTATCGGATCAATCAATATTATTATTTAGAAGGCGAAATAAAACTTATGAAATCAATAATATTTTGTAGGAACTTATGAAATGCTTAATGATTTTTCCGACGACTACCTGGCCGAGTTAATATGGGCTAAATGGTGTGGGGGTGACAGTAATAATAATTATTATTAAAGAGTAAAACACTGGAGTGGTGGTAATCGGTTAACTGGAAGAAGAGTGAAGTGGTGTGGGGTATTCTCTACTACGTAATAAACGCAACTAACTTTAGCGAAGGCTAAACCAGCGCGTCCATTAAGGGCCGACGCCCACAGCCGGCACGGCACGGCGTGTCATGGCAAAAGATTTTATTTAATCAAGTTATTTTGATACTTATTGCAATAAGTTTAGAATTCATGTTACTTTATTTCGATGCCATGACGCGACGCGCCGCGAGATGCTGCCGCGGCGCGCCATTGCCTCCCGCGATAAGTACATACTTTGTGTCAAGGAATTATGATTGCTAAGCTAGTTGAAATAAGGTTGAAACTTGTGCAGCGGTCATTTCAGTGCATGCAGAAGCCGTTCACACCAAACTAGCGATCAACTAGCGCTTCTGGTACGTTCGTGTCGTCAATCGTGCAATATAGCTCGGCGCGGGAACTGTTTTAAAATAATGTTTGGAGACGAATTGAGTGAATCTGAATAACAAATATTACTAATGTATTTTAGAAAATTATTTCAACAAGACAAAGCATGTCCTCAGGCGGGAAACGAACCCGCGACCTTTTACAAGTTACCCGGATTGTGAAAGGTCACCGGTACGGTTCCCGCCTGAGGACATGATTTTGTTCTAGTTCAAATATTTTTCAACTATGACAGAATCATGACTTAAAATATTGCAAACAGCAACTGATGGCGGACGAGAGTGGACACTGCGTCCAGACGCTGCACCGGAAGTCGCCAATCAGAGATAGCTTCGATGTGGACACCTTGCTAAAAGATCATATACAACATCTGATCGCAGTTTGGACGCTTCAGTTTGGCCTTCGCTTTAGGGTGATCATGCGGGTTTACAGCCATTCGCGATCAAATGGATTTTGTCTCATTGGTGTCTGCAACTAAGAACACATTCACACTAGGCGGCACATCTGCGAGGCGCGACTATTACAAGTTGCTAACTGTAGATACGCGACGAAGCAGTTGCGAGTTGCGTGAAGGCGTCCGCTAGTGTTCATGGTCCTAAGCCACCTAATATTAAAGAGCTCTAAGGGTATTTCCTAGTTAGTATTAATCTACTTAATAATGCCAAAACTAATTGAAAATGGGGTCGAATTTGTCGAGTCATGACAGTGAGCTTTGGCATGAAAGTGTCAGTCTGAACATGCCATTTCCAATCATATTCTAGGAATAATAGAAAAGCAATAAGTTACATTAGCAAGCTTTTGTTAATATACATTAGATTGCTTGCATGTGTCTTCTTACTTATGAAAACTAAATAGCGCTTATTAAAATTGAAATAAAAACTCGATAGTAAATAAACAGAAGATGCATGTTACAAGTATTGTTCATTTCGTACCGATAAATATTATTTTCCTGACTTGCTCTGCAAATTCACGAAATAGTTATTGTCAAATAAATAATATAACAATTAACTTCATACACACAACTGCAGATTAGAACTAAGCTATGAATATAATACTAACTGTCTGTCACTTTCTGTTGAAAACTGTTTTTTGGCTGGTGATGCTTGGTAACAGAATATGTGATGTTTCATTTTTACTGATTTCCATTTGTCATAAGAGAATTGTACGATCTCATTCTCGCGAACCTGTAATAATATAACACATAAATCAAGAATGAAATTTGGTTAACCATGATACAGAATATGTCCGGTTTATTTTTAGCACCAAAATCGTGATTTTTATTTCATTCATTTCTATTTTCATTTTTATTAATTTCTTTTAGCTTAAGAGTATTAAAAAAACACCTTGCTCCCGGCTCCTTAACAGTTTAACCAAATTACTCTATTTGATTGATGACAAATGGGTTTCTTCCTATTTGGCTGTGCTTATAGCTTACCTCAGCAGTCTTATAATACGGCAACACAGTGTGAAGCAAATCTGAACAAAGAGCCAACAATCTCCCTCCATCTAGTAAATGGGCCAACAGAAGTGGAGCGCTACGGCCCACACAGCCCGCCACAGCGACCAAGGAGGCGCGACCACGCCAAGCTCCGGTTTCTAACGTATCTCGAGTTACGCTGTATATTGTGTACCTAAAAATATTAGTCCAGTCAACCTTAGCTTAGAATATTGAGCTATATATTATTTTAACCAGGATGTGGCAAAGTAAAGTGCTATAGACAAGATTTAAGAAAATTCATTTTTAAATTTTAAGTGATGTCTAAAACTTTATTTGATTAAGAAAGAACAAGTATTGAGCAATTGAAATTAAATAGAAAAATAAAACTTTATAGGCAACCAAATTAACGAAATACATCTGTAATTAACATAGGTAGTATAGTATTTTTCAAACATGCTTCTACAAAATAGTATTTCGCAAAATAAGTTTTCAACTCTAGTAAAAGACATGTTGCAGAACGCAAGTATATGGTGTGGGTTAGTTTGATTGGTTCAGTTTAGTTACAAGTTTGGTAAGGGTGTATAATCATTTGATATCTCATGTGGCTTATTCTCTGTTTAATAATAAAAAATAAAAATTCTATACATATTATCTTAGTGCATATGACTGTACTTTAAAGCTGCAACATTATTTGATGTGGTAGTGCAAATCTAATATTGATCTTACTAATGCACTAATTGAAAATATACCAAATCATAGAGCTGGCCATATTTCGTAATATAATACAATTAGGGCTTACCTATCAACATCCAAGATGCGCCTTAAAGATGCCTCCAAATTATCTCTAGCTGCTACACTATCGGAATATATCAACACATTTGGTGATTTAGTATTAACTAATGGACGGGAACATTTCATAGACTTTGGTGTGCTTTGCTGTGAAGAGGACTCCTTTTGAATGTTCTCTTTGATTTGGGGACAGGGTTCCACCACTGGTTGCGCCTTTTTAGTACTAACTGTTCTTTTGTGGGTAGTGACAGACTTAATTTGACTGGATATGTTGAGTAAAGATGTAGAAAGTTGACTTGTACCTTTCTTCAAATCAAGTTTTAAGCTAGACTTCTTTGGTGTTATTTTATGTTGAATTTCAACAGTCACATTTTCCAAAACTATATCTTCAGACTTATCTTTTTGATCTTTTATTTCTGGAGATTTCTCTGGTTTTTCTACATCCTCTTCACCAAGTGATTTGCCAGTATTAACACTGACATCAGCTAAAGTTATATTTCTTTTACTAGTAGTAGCAGTGTCTAAAATACAATCAGTAGTACCATTCATTTCCACAGTAGTGCTTTTGACATCAGACTTTATATCTACTACTTTAGACAGTTTTCTGAGTAATGCAGCATGAATAGGCCATTGGAATTCTTCTTGTGACAGTTTAAGACTGTGTTGGACTTCACTACGAAGACTTCTCATTGCTGAGTCTGTTGCTCTATTAGGCTCTCCTGACAAATGAACAGCTAAAACATTTAAAATGTTAATCAAAATATTCAGTATGAATAATAAATGACATAGCTCAAATTAATTGAGAATATTAAGTACTTACTTTGAACCCTGACCACTGGTAGTTTGTGATCAATAACAAATTCTCCACCTACAAAATTGAAGCCAATAGCACTTAGCTTTTCAATGTTAGTCTTCAATACTATGGCTAAATGTGAGCCTGCTTTCCATGCCACTGGCTGACCCAATGACTCCAACTGAAAATTTCATAGTGAAATCAACTTCATTTAAATATTTATTTTTTATTTATTTATTTATTTAATGGCATACACAACAGATAACAGTAACATTAGCACAAAACAAAATTTCTAAAGGTATCAAACAAAACTGACACCCAAAAACGTAAAATATGAAACAAATTTAAATGGCCAGTTATATTTTATCATAGTTAGGAAGATGAAGGGGGTTTAAACAATTATTGGCATACTGTTTTTAAGTTTATCAGAACACTAATAAAATTAATATCTTACAGAAATTATATTCTGCATACAGATGGCTTCATGGGGTTCCATTTCACATTCAAACAGAACATCTACTCCTAACTCTGTAACTGGTGACAGCTCTTCAGATCCTAGAGGCAATCCTCCAGTGCATGACACCCAGTCACTAATCTCGATACACTGCATAGGTTTCATACTGCAAATTCTTGTCGCATTTGTATAATCCAGTAAATCACAAAGATATGCATTCTTTGGATTTGTGCAAAGTTTTGAACTAAGAGTTGGTGTTTCTGTAATCAATAATTAGATTAAGTGTGACGGTTATGTCTATTGGGAAAGACCTTTGTCCAGCAGTGGGACCGCATAGGTATACATAAGTATTAATGTTGAATGTAATTGCATAATCAACTGATTATGCAATTGCAGTAACTTGACTTTAAATGTTTTTGTTATTATCTACAATAATGGATAATTAACGGTGAAATTTGCTCTTCTACTTCTACTTTCTATATTTTTAGGAAAGACCAATCTATCAACAAGAATATAAAACTTAATAACTAGTACTCTCACCTGCAGCATTTTCGGGTACTTTACAGAATGCTACACTCGTATTGCCACTCAGAAATTCGAGCAGACGCGCTCGGAACGAACGAATTCGCCAGGTTTTTATAAAAGTCATGGCAATGTAAATTGGTGTAAAAAGCATTTTTACAAGTAACTGCACACTTTACAATAACAAACTAATTTTCACTATAACATTTTTATAACAAAATTATAACATAGATCAAAGATTCTCAACATAAAACTGGGTTATTGATTCTAAAGTCCACTGAACACCGACCGAAATTTAATTAATCAAGTTTTAAAGAAAATTATTAATACATCAAAAACCTAACTTAATCACAAAATGTGTTACTTAATCATAATGCAATAAAATGCAAAAATAGGACAAATATTTCAACAATTTCAAGTATTTCTAAAATTCAATAGTTTCATGTTGTAGTACCGAAAATGACACGTTCCGGTTGCAGGTTACTAACATAGTGCATGAACTATGAAAGATGAATCAATTGATCTTGGGACTGCTTTTTTGATATAAAATGATTTATGTATGTTTAATGGAACTATCGTAATTTTCAACATGAGCTAGTAAAATATAAAAATATTAATAACATGCTACGAATTATAAAGACAAAAACTTTATTTGACTTTGGTATTATTAAGCAAGATGCGTGTAATGAATCAAAGGATACGTGAATGTCATTCGGTTTAGCTGCGTTCGAAGTGGTTTAATTAATTTACATGAGTAGAATGAAGCTTAAAAAATATCTCAAAAATAAAAGGAAGGGGGTGTTTGGCGGGTTGAATAAATATATAATTCAGTAAACAATACCATCACGTTACATAAAAATATAATTAGTATTTACTTTTGAAAAAAATTACATGCACTGTAATTTCGGAACGCAACTCAAAAATAGTCTTTATAATATGTGGACAAAGCGGGAAAAATAAATTCAGATTGTTTTGATTTTCCGACTTGTGTTCATAATTAATTGTGATTATTTTGTTAATTTAATTACAAAAATGAGTTCATTCAGTGAAGATTGTTTGACGCCTGAATTAATATTGTTTGTGTATCTCACTTATTAAAACAATATTCTCACTGGAGAGGTGAAAAATTGTATGTTATGTTTCACACGAGGTTTATAGGCACGAATGAATCGCTATGCTCGTGATTCAATTTTAGACTACTTCGCTGGTTCGTGATATAACATCAGCACTAGCTACAAAAAATAATTTTGCTCACTTTTTTTTTATTTTTTTTTATTCTTGTCTATTTTTTTCTTATTTACTTATCTACTTACTTCTTACCTACTGCTTACTACTAGTATATGTCGCGTTTTATTATAGCTCATCGAGAAAGTGATGTAACGTAAGAGGTTTAGGATGTTAGAAATTCGAATCGAAAAGTTTCGATCGTGGTTGCGTTATTTTCGTAGACAAAAAGTATAGTTTCCACAAAAGAGGCGCTGCTGTCGTTTTCATACGATTAAACGCAACGATGCGATGATCGAGACTCATAGGTTCGAATACTCGAATTGGTAGTAGTTTATCTACTACTAAAGTGCGAGTTACTATTACTGCGGTGCACCGGGATCCACAAGGATTTAATAAGGGGCTTGGATTAAAATGAATAACGTAAACTTTATTTGATGTTTGTTCAATGGTTGCTTCAACGTGAGACGAGGAAGGTATCCGAATTTAAACCGTGTCACAGATTAGATAATAGACCGTGTTCCGATACAGTTGTGTATAGGTAATAGTGCCGAAGCATCCTGTAAAATAATTAGATAGGTACTACCTACCATTGTCCTCTGCTTCCATAGTCCATAGTGAAAATCTCAATCGAATGAACAAATATCGATAGTAGTTGAAAAATTGAAACAGCGCTGCTGTCGCGTTTTCATACGAATTTAAACGCAGATTAGATAAAACTTACACTATTGTAGGTGTACAGTGTGTACGTTTTTTTATACAACCAGATGACAAACAAGCTGACGGCCCACCTGGTGGTAAGCGGTTACCGCCGCCTATAGACACCTGCAATAACAAGGAAAAGCACTTGATATTGCAGGTGCGTTGTCATCCTGAGGCCTATGATAAAATGCCGTCCATGCCCAGTTATTACACTGGCTACCTTTCCCTTCAATCCGAACCACAGCGAACTGTTTCACGGCTGAATTAAGAAAGGCGGTGGTACCTACCCAGGCGACCCTACATATGGGTCACACCAAGAACAAATCAATGTATAATTCAGTTAGCAAAACAAGGACTTTCGTTTTGTGCGGATAACAGACCTTGTTGTCATTTGTCACCATCTAGGCCACGGAACCTGCTAGTAAATTCTAATATTCGTAAACACGGAGAGCGTCCCGTTCATCACGTACGCTCGCTAATGAACATTAAAAGCTAGGAAAAAAGGAAAATTGAACCATAGGCACTTAGGTTTGTATTACCTATGTATTTACATAAGATAAATTAAACATGAAAAGAGCCGCATACAATAAATACCTAAATCATCCTAATGACATTACCTATAGTTAGTAGACATTAGCCTCGGGTTCATTTCCCCATCTGAGTCATTTATTTATAAATAGGTAGGTACTTACGATTAACTTAAATTAGTTAATAATTAGAAGTTATTGGATACCTATTGAAGTCACTTGCATTTTTTTTTGTGACATAATGACTATAATTACAACGTTAATATTCTGCTAGTTACGACATCTTGAAGTGGTATTTTCTAAAGTTGATATTAGGTACAGTCGACAGCACATTAAACGTAACATTTTGACCTCGAGAACGTCCTTACTGCGATCGCAATAGACGAGGCTTTCGGAGTGCCACAGTTACACTTGATGTGCTGCCACTACCTAAGTTTTTACCACAGCACCGGCTAATTGATACCTAACACCTTGCTAACTTCTATCATCCTTGCTAACACTAAATTTAGCAAACCGAAATATGGTTGCGTTAGTGTAAGTAGGATTTAGATAAATAAGGTAAAAAAATTATATAAAATAAGCTCTAAATTGTACATTTTATTCTTGTCCCTGCTTTAACTCAAATCACGCACAAAAATATGTGTATATTGTGTATTCATACGCATTACCAGTCCGCGGGTAGAAAGTTAATCTCCACATCAGGTAGGGTATGTACCTATATTTAGCGAAAAAAACCTAAAGTGGAATCGCACCAAGAGATAACACATATTTAAATTAAATAAATGGCACTAATTAATTATCGTCGGATGTTATTTACAACTCGGGACCGTGGTCGATTGATAAAACAAGCGATGTTATTTAATTTCCAGTAGTCTTGTATAGAGTAGTGGTGAGGGTGCACGGCACGGATGCTTAACGCACGAAACGTTAAAACACGAGTGATTATAATACGATAAAACAAAATGGAAATCAACCTTATATCGTTAATAAAACATGACGTGAATCACAATGTGAGAGAGTGCTTTCAGTCAAAGAAAAGATTAGGTAAGTGCCTATTGTTTATTTGGTCTATAAGTAGTAACTACTTTAGTAACGTTGCTTACTTACTTCTTTTGTTAAAGTTTTATATACTGATTAATATTTAGGTTTTTACTTGGAATTTAATTCAGAGTTTACCTTTAACCCGTTAAGCATGAGATTCCGGACATAATTGATTTCTCCATTGTCATCGCCTTCCGGTGGTATATCGCCGCTTGACAGATTAATCTTATTCATGATGAAGTACCTATAATTTGGTAAAACTGAGTTTTCATAAAAATTATGTGAAGTTTTCTTGCATAAAACGCGCTAGTCTAAGTTGGTAGGTACTTTAGTAGCTTTTTACCAAGTTGAATTTATTGAACAAAACATTATTATTAGCAGCGGCTATTTCACCTTCCGAGCGTTAAATTAATTATTTATTAAAAAACGATGAACACTGATTGATCATACAAATTTGGATCTTTATTTCTCTGCTGGTGAAGACTTATTATTATTTTCATAATTTTACTTTGAAATATATTTAAAAAAACTAGAGTGGAAAAAAGGAACACGAGCCGAACCCGCAGCCTTTCACAATCCGATTGAGTACTCTGACCACTTACCTGCCAAGGACTTGACATCCATGTGTTTCTTCTACTCTTTCATAATTTATATGGGTTGTGTGTGCCAAGTCCTCACGGTTCAGTGGTCAGAGCAACCACCTGGATTGTAAGTGGTCGCGGGTTCGGTTCGCACCCCAGGATATAACTTTTTTCTAGTCTAGATACTTTTCTAAATATAATCACCTACTATCTATTTATTGTTTTTTACTTTTGTCACCTTGTAGGGATCTCAAAACGTTGGTGTTAGCATATACCAAATATTGGTTCCACTCCACTGACCATAACCACCTCAACTAAATACCACTTATATACAAGATCCTCTTTATTAATACTTTACTGTCTAGTTTTGTTATAAACCATTTTATTTCTAGAACTTTCCCAAGGAGTTGTCCCAAAAACGTATGGAGACCAGGCCTATGTACACTATATAAAAATAGACAAAAACGCCCAGAACAGTTTTCCATTCTCAATTTTCCTATTATTTGCTTTGTATCGTGGTACAAAACAAGAAAAAACTGCAACACAGCCAAATATTTACAGGGAAATCATAGAGTACCTACATTTTTTATACGGGTAGTTAAGCCAAATATCATGGGGCGTTGGTGACGTTTAGTTGACTTACTATGTTGCCCGCCTTATTGCCCTAATGAATAATGGTGAAATCAACGAATCATTTAGAATTTTGTACAAGTGAACTGTACATGAAAACGAATTATTAGTATTTTTCCCGGATTCAGTTTTTTTCTGATTTTTGAGATAGTGTACATGGCCGAATATGAAACAGCTCCTTTGGTGCTTTAAATTTGTTCTGAGCTGTTTTGTGTTTTGTAATAAACTGCTCCTTCCTGTCGATGTAAACCATAATTCCTAAAAATCTCTAGTACCTATTGACAAAAAATAAACAAAATCGTTATACTTTATTACGAAAATCTGTGGTGTACCAGGTGTTTGGTGTAATAAGTTCTACCAATACGGCTTTATCAATACTAATAGATCTATTGTGATTTGCCCATTGCCATTTAAACAATTTCTGTATAGAGGTAAATAATAGACACGAAACCCAATAATGAAGACCTCGATTGATAAGGAAACTAGTTGTTGACAGGGGTATCGAACAGGAGATAGGGCTAACGCAATAAATGCCCCAAAGAAGCAATATCCTGCCTATTACAGCGGTCGTTATTATTTTCTTTACTAATTAAACCCATTTTGGACTACTTATAAAAACTTAAGCCATACGTAGAACCTTGTCGCTTTTCAATGGATCTTATTTCATATCAGGAATATGACAAGTTCGTGACTGAGACAATGTAACAAAGTTCAAAATAAGTGATCACCAGTCGGTGATCAAACATTATCTAAAAACAATATTATCTACAAGCTGGCTGTCACACCACTACCATGTGGGTACACATGGTAGTGGTGTGACAGCCAGGAGTTCCTATTGATATAATTATTTTCTCCATGGTCCTGGGCCATAAAGGCTTAGGGACTCTAGTTCCTGAGCCCTAGCTAGTGATATTTTTGACGTTTGTGAAACCTTACCAAGGAGAATTGGTTTTAGGCATATTATAAATTTTAATCGAGTCGAGGCGTCTCGATCGCGTTCGCGTTGATTGAGCTGTCAAATAATGTTAAAATAACAGCAGCGCCTCTCGTAGTCTACTTTTTAACCGACTTCAAAAACGAGGAGGTTCTCAATTCGGCCAGTATGGTTTTTTTTATGTATGTACACCAATCACGCCGAGATTACTGATCCGATTTACGTGATTCTTTTTTTGTTCGATGCGGAATAGTTGCAATTAGGTCCCATAAAAAAATTTTCAACATCAGTTGGGTAGTTTGGTTTTAGATAAAAAAAATCTAACGTAACGTATACGAAATTTCGAATTTTTGCTTTCCTATGACTTATTAGTGAAACGATACGATAGTAGAAAACAATATAAGTTGACGGTCACCCATCTAGCTTCGACCTTAGAAAGTTATCACTAAAATTTGTGAAAAAATAAATTAAATAAAAATTAAAACTGACTTCAAAAAACTGAAAAGAATAAAATAATTAAATTTTAGTAGGTACTCATCCCCTAGAAACATATTTTTTTGAGTTGGTGCTAAGTTGTTTCCAAATAGAAAGTGAAGCACCGACTCCAAAAAATATGTTTCTAGGGTATGAGTAATTACTAATTTACTATTAAAATTTAATTATTTTATTCTTTTCAGTTTTTTGAAGTTGGTTTTAATTATTGTTTAAATTTTTTTATGCACAATTTACAGCTAAACGCAGACGCGATCAGGCCCATCTTTTCCATTGGGCACTGTGGGCAAGTGCCCAGGGCCCCGCGAACCATGGGGCCCCAAGTTCACTTTTTGGAAAATAAGATTTTGATTAAATTTCTATGGAAATATGGATGTTTGAGTATATTGTATAAAATAATTGAATTGATAAACTACTCTTTTTGACCAAGTGAATTTTCGTTGTTATTGCAGGTGTCTACAGGCGGCGGTAACCGCTTACCTACGCTTTGTATAAAAATTTAAAAAAAAACTATGTTAGTTTTTTTGGGTAACCAGTGCTTGAGTAGGTAGTACCTAAGGTGCTACGAGCGTCTAAATAGGCTATGGCAACCGCTAACCATCAGGCAGGCCATACGCTTGTTTTCACCGTTATCATATTTTTTTAAATGAGAAAATTTCTGAATTGATAATTTAAACTGTTCACCACTCTTTTATACAATATACCTATACGGTCATCATCACCAGCCTATATACGTCTCACTGCTGGGCACAGGCCTTCCTACATGGGAGAAATACATGAGGAGTTTGGGCCATAACACCACCAAGCTGGCCCAATGCGGGTTGGTGGGTTAAAGCGGTTGTAGTAACAACCGGGACCAACGGCTTAACGTGCCTTCCGAAGCACGGAGGAGCTCGAGATTATAAATTTTGGTTGACCCATCCCAGGGTCGACCATGGCGAAAGTTGCTTTGTTTTCGTATTCGAAACCATAGCGCTCAAACCAATACGCCACTGAGTTCCTCACGGTACACGGTATACGGTATATTGTATAAAATAATTGAATTGATAAACTACCCTTTTTTGAAGTCGGTTAAAATAATAAAGTGCCCAGGGCCCCTAATAGGTTAAAGACGGCTCTGGACGCGATAGAGACGTACGATTTGATTGAATCTTACACTATGGGTAATTAAGTTAAAACGAATAAAAACGACAACAGCGCCTCAGTTGTAAAGTATTGGAAACATTTTTACCTCGCGGTCGTTAAAGGCACAGCTCGGTTCATGTCAAGTCCAGGGGCATGAGCTCTTAATACCACTTCTTATTTTAAAATCGTTACTTATGGAGCTTACCTACCTCGTGAATATTCAACATTTTATAAAAGAGTTTAATCCTATTCTCTCCTACTACTTACTATTGGTTTTATATATTCATAGATGTATATTTTACAAAAGCCAAAAATTAAAACAAATTTCTCGGTAGGAAAAAAATGCCAAAAAAATTTATGTTTCATAAGGAAATTCATGTTTTTTGAAACCAAAACTAAGTTTTATTAGATGCGATTAAACTATTTCAATTTATCTCAAAAAAGGATTTTTGACATTTTCTTTTAAAAAAAAATATTTCCGCTTTATCGCATACGTTACACGTACGCTATTTGGGTGCCCACTGTGCTATTATTGTTATCTTTTTATTGGATTGAAAAACTGATGTAAGTATTTATCGTTCGTTCGTCTCGTTTATCGATGAACCCCATTTTAAAATAACATGATTTTTAGAATGTACATACCTATACTACCTAGATAAAAGGTATTAGGTACTCATAACCATCATTTATTACTATTGGTTTATTGATAAAAGAAAATAATTAGAGCAGATGGACTTCCCAAAAGAGTTAAACTATGGCAAATCTTACAATCGAGCATTATTAACCTATACTTAGCAGAGGCCGCGCCACTCGAAAATAGATAATAAACTTGCCTCTAATATTCAACTCAACCCCAAAGTTCTTATTATTTTTTGGTATCATTGGTAGGTATTGTTGATCTCAAATATCCAAAGTTATTAACATTAGTCAATAGTAATATCTATCTTGGCGTTTTATTTACATCATGCCTAGGAATTATTATTATAACGATATGTGCGAACCTACCATGTGGAATGTATTGGCAAAAAGGTGGTCGACCGCTGATTCGTAGAATAAATGATCGCCAAATCGTACCAAAAAGCATTCTGAAGAAATTATTAAGCAGAATAATTCTACAGAAGATAATTAGTTAATTAGAGAAATTATAAAAAGTATTAAGATTAATTAGAGAAATTATTAAAAAAGAAAAATAAGAGATGAATAAAGGAGAAGAAAGCCCATTTACAGTGTTATTTCCATCGAACCAAGCCATAATGAAATTAGCGATTACTTAGTCGGCTATTTAGTATTTTCCAAATGAAATTAGTGATTACTGGTTACGTATTATATCTATTATGTTATGTATATTGAAATTTACTGTATAAAACACAATTACATTAAAGTTCTTTTCATTATTTTCATTACTAAGTAATGAAAACATTTTTTACTAATAATAATATTCATATTTTTTTTCATTTCTTTGACCCATCCCGGGGTAGAACATGGCAAAAGTCGCTCGTTCTCGTAATCGAAGCCTCAGCGCTCCCATTACGTCACTGAGCTCCTCATTACTTAGTACCGATTTTATTTACGAGGATTTGCAAAATAAATACTACCTAAATCCTAAGTGCACATATACTTCCTAAGGAATATAATCTATATATTCACAATAATATGTATTATTATGATTCTAGTTCCACTTTGTCTGTCGAGTGTTTGTATAATTACCTATCTGTACAATATGCATGTAATAATATTATATATCGTATTTAATTACCTAATTTAGTGTTATAATATGGAAGGGAGCTGATTATAATAGTTTGCAGTGCCAAATATCAATTAATTAGATAAAGGCACGTAGCAACCGCGCGTCTGTATGTCTGTAATTGCTTATTATCTACGCAAACTTGTATAGGTAGGTATACTGTTTCTATACTTTCTATTTATTCGAATAAGTATAACTGATAAGTATTAATATAATAATAATATAATAATATTCATTAATAAAACTGATAGGTAGGCATGTGTCGCAAACGCGTTTTGGAACTGACGGAAATGACGTGGAGTCAGTCAGCTTTATATAGCGAGCAAGATAACTTCATAGAGTGATTTTTGTAAGATTTGATTTTGAATTTCGAACGGGTTTCGCGAAGTTTGTGTGAAAGTTTTAAACTTTCAATTATTTTGAAATAAGGTCAAATAATTGATAATTTGGTGTAAATTAATATTTAAATATCTAATCTATTGATTTAAAAGTTTAGGAGTTAAAGTTTAAATAGTTAATTCAGTTTATTGACTTTTGAGAGTTTTAATTTAATAATTTGAGTTTAATTAAATAGTTTGGGTTTAATTTTAAAAGCTTGCTATTAGGAAGTTTAGGGAGGTTGTTCACGTCGATGTGATGTGGGGTTATGTCTAGTGGATACTGATAACGGTGCCAAACGAAGCTGATCCTTGCTTTTAACCTATTGGGCTTGAGGATGCCTGATCGACGTTTTTTAGCAACATGACGTCGCTCGCCTCCTAGTTTGGTTTATGTTCGGGGTATGGTTGCAGGGGGCCCGTCGAAGTGGATCCATGATTTTTTTCGCCTGTTAATCATATTTCTTAGTTTCTCCGAACTAGTCCCTTTATTTATATATATTCACATTTTTATTTCCCCACACGTAAAGAACCACGATCTCTAGACTTCGGACGCGCTGGTGATGTACAAGCACACGTGGCTTAGGCTCACTCATGACTTAATTAGCATAGTTTAGAATTTCTGCTGCACTTCAGATCTGCAAAGATTCTGTTTACAGAAATTACACCATCCCACACGGTTAATAGTAAATGTGAGGTGAAAGCCTCTAGTTTTGTTTCCCTCTTTTAGTGACTTAGCTAGGACTATAAAGTAAGCACGATAGCATGTAGGGTCGTCTGGTTAGGTGGTACTAGGTACCTACTTACGCCACTGCCTTTCTTACGACCTTAAAAAAGCCCGCTTTTTCGGATTGAAGGGAAAATTTGTCAGTATAATTAGTGGGCATCGCGTTTCACGTGCAAGGAATTACATCTCAACCCTCAGGAGGACAATTAACGCACCTGCAAAACCAAGTGTTTTTTTCCGTGTTATTACGGTTATATTATTTTATAAAGTTTTACTTTCTTTCGCAGTGAATCGAAAAGAAGAGGTGATGGCGATAAAAAGCAAATTTCCAAATAAAATACCGGTAAGTTGTTATTAAGTTAATCAAGACTAGTCTATGCAGGCGTGCGTTATTGCGAGCGTGCGTGTGTGCGTGTGTGCGTGCGTGTGTGCGTGCGTGCGTGTGTGCGTGCGTGCGAGCGTGCGTGCGTGCGTGCGTGCGAGCGTGCGTGCGTGCGCGCGTGCGGGTGTGAATGTTTGGTGCGCGTATCTGTCTGTTTCAAACCATAAAATATTTTTTTTTGATCTAATTTAATATTTGTTGTTACCAGCTGTTGGTAGAAAGGTACCACAAAGAGAAGAGTTTGCCCTCGTTAGACAAAACAAAGTTCCTAGTACCCGGAGATATAACCATGTCTCAGTTCCTAGTCATCATTAGAAACAGGATAAGGATAAAGCCGAACCAAGTAAGTAGGTATAGTTACAAAATTACAAATGTATAAAAAAAACCATGGCTCGTGAAGAAATGTTCTTGTTCATCACACAAATATTTGCCTCTTTTGGGATCCGAACCGGGGACCTCTAGTTTACTACCAAGCGAGGTTCCTAGGTTAGAATCGTTGAAGCCAAAGGGTTACAGTAGTTCAGTAATAGTAAATTTCCTTATGTGCTAATGTCAACGAACGTAGTGTGTAGGTACTTATAAAAACTGTCATACAAAGTAAAAAAAAAAATGCTGATTAGCAATTCTATGTTACTTAAGCGTTATTACTGTTGCCAACCGGTCATAATATACTGTTAAAAACATTTGCAAGTCAAAACATTAAGATCTTGCATAATTAAGTAGCATTATCAATAACTAATCAATTAATAACCGATAGCAAAAAGCACGTCACTGTTCTAGACCAGATTTAATCAGTAAATAGTGGACTTCGCTTATTATTAACTATTACATGGATGAATCAAGTCCATATTATTGATTTATCAAGTAAATAAACCAACCTTTTTGATTTTCAAACAAGAACGCATACTACTACAGCGATACTGCACGAAGCACGACAGTGCATTTAGATAGGTACCTGTTAAGTAAAGAAGTAATTTAAGAAGACTCCACAACACTTAACTACTTTCAAATTCTACATCTTCCCATACCGAATAATTAAATTAACTATGGATTTCATAGAATGGAAAATAAACATCATCTATTTCAACTTTTCAAAAAGTATTCGAATTCGCCGCTCTGACCTACCCTAGATGCTTGCTGAACTAAATATCCGAGGCACTTTAAATGTTCTATTGCTACTAGATATCACTCCCATAATATAAGTAGACACCTTTAAATACGGAACAATTTATCGCTTCGATAACTTTGAATTAACGGATCGCGATCCGTCGATTCACGATCGATCGTGGGGAAAAATCGTACTGTATTATGAAGCCTTTATTACTAACGTTTTTTTTTTTAATTTTCAACTACCCACTCAGTTATTATTATCAAATTACTACAAGAATTGGTTTGTGTATACCCTTAACATTTTATTTAACCGCCCATCTTGCTGGCTCGCAATAGTAAATCTTACGTGAAAGCTAATTTTAAATAAAATATAATAATTCACTTTGTCATTTGGTTTTGCTTGCATAATAATTGTGATACTAAATACTTCTTGATAATATTTTTTATTTGTTGAAAATGTGTACCTCCAAGAATTTTGAATGTTGTAAGTATTTTAACGACATTTACTAACAGATTTCCATTGGTTTTTGGTCACAGTTTAACAAGTAGTTTATTTTTCAATTAGAAAATAAGTGGGAGGTAACGTTTTTTTTTATTTTTGGCTTACAATAATAAATATTTATACCTGAAAATTATATTTATACCTGAAAATTATATTTATATCTGAAATTTATAACAACGATACCGTTTAATCTGAGTAACTATTTGCAAACAGCGTTCATTAGAAGTGAAATCTATACTTTATCATAAAGCTGACGATTTTATTTGTTTTTTTTTGTTTAGTTGAACGCGCTAATCTCAGGTACTACTGATTCAAATTTAAAATTTCTTTTTGTGCTGGATAGCCCAGTTATCGAGGAATTATATAAGCTAAATAACATTACGCTACGACCAATAGGAGCTCAGCATCGTTGGGTGCTCTGCGTAAACGGATAAAGTTAAGCAAAAATCATTTGTGGCGGAATTGTTCTCCTTTATAGTTCTAAAAAAAATCCGCAACAGTATAATGTCTAAGTATCTGCTATAATTGACTTCTTATAAGCATTTTTTGGTAATCAAATTTGTTCTAAAATAATGCATTAACTGCGAAGGTGCTTTTACAAACACGATTTAAATCATTAACCAAATAAATGCTCAAGTAAAATCATGTAACCCACCCTACCAACGTACGACATGTTGTTATTTTCCGACATTCACGCGAACGAAGTCGCGGACATAGCTAGTAATACTTACATATAGGCACATAATAACTGTATTTATTTTATTATTGTCTAATATTAAATATTTATCTTTCTTATCTTCTCTGTTAAGATAAGGTCTGTAATTCATTAAGGTGCTTATTATTCAATAAAATATTTTTATTTCAGGCATTGTATTTGATAATCAACAACCGATCTATGCTAAGTATGAGTCTTACTATGGCTCAAGCTCATGAAAACTTTTGTGACGAAGACGGCTTCCTATACATAACTTACGCATCACAAGAAGTATTTGGTTACCAAGACGGTGAGTAATTATACTTATTACAGCTCTAACTAATCACCCAAAGCACAAACAGTGATGATAAACAATTAATTTAGATCCCCTTATTAATTTACTATTCAAAAATGTATTATTGATCATTATGAACTCTTAATTGAAGGCAATGACTCCATTTCCATAAAGTGCTTGGCGAAATCATTGTTTTGGACTTTGTAACTAAACAAATATTGTTTCTTCCAGATATGGCGGTATCGAAGCAAGAAGGACTGGTCTATAGAGATAGGTTTCCAAACAAAGTACCCGTAAGTAAATGTCTAATAACTTCTAACATTTTATGTGAATTTAAAAACAACAGGTTTCTATTCTAGTACCCACTAAATTACATAATATTTTCAATTTTTGTTGTTTTTCAGATCTATGTCGAGAGATACGAGAAAGAGAAGGAAATCCCAACTTTAGGAAAAACAAAGTTCCTCGTTCCCCAAGAATTGACTATGTCCCAGTTCTTGCAGCTTGTCCGATCTAAAATTAAACTGAGAGATACGCAGGTGAGGCTACTGGAATACTTTTATTGTCTTTTTTTATATCATCACTTCTTTGTGATTTTTCTAATGCGGAATTTCGATTTTATGTCCATTTTCGATTTCCAACCAATCGTTCAGCCATATACATAGATATACTACCCAACTGGTAATTAGCAAATTAAACTTTTTAAACTATTTGCTACTATACAGTGTGTTACAAAAGTGGGAAATAAAAATTAACGGCGCTATAGATGTTTCACATTAGTAACGCCTGGAATGATAGTCTCAAATCAACATGCTGTCGAAAGTGAAGCCGAAAACGGAATCATAGGTTTAGATAGATAGGGTATTTACGCGCATACTATTGATACAATTACCTAATGTTGCTAGTTTAATGACATTTATTTCCCCCAAAGGCAAAGAGGACTTTACTTAGTTTCACTGACTTCAAGTTGCGCGTGCTCGGTTACTATGCGTTATTTATTATAGTGTAGAATAATCTGAAAATATGTATACAAGGTATTATAAAAAGGTGTAGTCATATTTTAAGGGCTTATTCTATCCATCAATTCAAACAACTTTTACTATGAGAACAACTACGAAATCGCAAAAAAGAAATCAGCTGTTTCATACTGTATTGCGTCGAGTAACTACATTGACCTTACTATGGAACAGCTGATTTCTTTTTTGCGATTTCGTAGTTGTTCTCATAGTAAAAGTTGCTTGTATTGATGGGTACAATAAGCCCTTAAAATATGACTACACCTTTTTATAACACCTTGTATACAACCTATTCCCCTCCAGGCGCTGTACTTGCTAGTGAACAACAAAATGATGGTGAGCCACAGCATGACCATGGTGCAGGCGTACCAACAATTCCGGAGCAGCGACGGCTTCTTGCACATCACGTACGCAGCTCAGCAGGTCTTCGGGTGAACACACCGTGCGTGAGTATCACTTGTCTACCATAGATTTATATAAAAGAACGAGTAGATAAACCCTTAAGCTAGTCGTTTTAGTATAGGTACCACCGTTGTGTTTCGGATTGAAGGGAAAGTAATTTTTCCTTGTTATTGCAAGTGTACTAGTGCAGGGCGACGGCAGACACTTACCACCAGGTGGGCCGTTACCTTGCTTGTCATCTAGTTACATAAAAAACTCTTCTACAGTGCAGAGAGGAACAAACATTTTTACTTTTCATACCTACTACCTCGCTACCTTTTATATTGTCCTAACTTGTGACAGCTACCGAAAATATCTTAGAAAAAATATTTGTCATTTAAGTAAGGCACATTCTATAATTAGTTCTACAAAACCTTTACACTAGTTTTAACTTTAAACAAATAATATTATGCTTACTTTAGGTCTATAAGTATGAAATTGCCGTTTTGTATGAAGTATTTTGTGCAAACTGGAATTACCATACTATGTTTTTTGTATTTGCTTTGACATTGGCTTGACTATGCGGATAATTTAAATCATTTTTAAATAAAAGAAAATAATAACTAAAAATCTAAACATTAAAATCGGCTACAACATATTCTACAAGCTCTAAATCATGGCAATTTCATATTTAAAGACCTAACATATAACATATACCTACTCTGTTTTTGTAACCGTATTAATCTATTATTGTATCTTCATTTCAATTATTTATTAGGTACTTATCGATTTTTTAATTACAGTCATAATATTTTATGCAACAATTAATTACAGTAACATTATATCTTAATAATGTCATTGATGTATGCTTTATTTTATTTATTTTCTATAATCAATACGTAGGTACTCATTTATGCTAAATAAAAAGGACACACACTTTTATCGACTTGTTTTGTAGCCACAGCCTACTGATTTATTGCATGAAATGGGGCCTGTTATTTTTATGATAAAGTATTATCAATATTGTTTGATAAATTGCCTCGAACTAAATATAAAAATGTACGGTTAGTAGGACCTACAAATTAATATTATATTTCGTAGTGTATTCGCTAACATAATATTAATTATTTAAAATTCAATTGCTATCTAAAATCAACTATCCACAGTAAATATGCTTTTGTTTACTGTGGGGAGGTGATTGATGCCGTCCCTCCACGAGACTGCTTTCCTGAGCCGCCCTCAAGTCTGCCGCTCCCTCTTGGTTTCAGCGCTCGGGAGACTAAGCGAATACCTCCCGGGGATGAATGTCGATTAGAAATCCTCCAAAAGCGCATCGCCCCGAACAGACAAGTTTTCATCTTCATAAAACCACGGTGACGATGACGTCATAAAAGCCCCCAACGCTTTAGAAACAATATTACTTATAACTCGTAAAATAATATAATTCCGTATCTTCAAATGAATTTATGAATCCAAGCATTCCATTGGACTAGATCTCTCAAACAAAACTTAAACAACATTGATATAGTAATAAACTCTAATTATAAATCAAGCCGATACCTTCATACATTTGCTGAGCGTATATAAAATGGGCGAAATTTCTCGAAAGTTTATGAATGAAGTTGTTTGTCCTAGTTTGAGTCCTGCGATATAATAAATCTACCGACTCATCTATAGCAGTCTGTAATATTCCATACAGTCGAGCAATATTTTATTTATGTCATATGAGTTTATCAAGGGTCGCACAAACAAGCCTTATAGAAGCGAGGACTGTATTTCTCTAGTGATAAGTGGGATTTATGTCCTTTCCAAGATATCTGCCCCCCGGGGCTGTTGTCAGGCCAAAAGGACCTCATATCGAATGTCCGATTACTCGTTTCCGTTTTATTACACCCGGACAATACCGATGTAATTGATAATGTAATAAAATTATTTACAAGCGAAAATGTGCGAGCAAGATAAACAAATTTTAATCAGAGGCTGGCTACTAATTTACAACTCACTGGCAATTTTTTCACTAACCAGTGAAAATAATTTTTTGATTTACAGAATGGCGGGTCGAGTAACATACCAGCGCATTAGAGTACTGTGTATTCAAAAGATAGCATGGTTTATGTACCAAGTGTATATGTTTATAATTATTAATATATTTGTGAAATGTACTGCTTATCTATTTGACATTTTCTCTAATGCTGCTTAGATGATTTAGAGAATTTTCTAGATAGATAAGACTACCTATCTATTCTAAATATCTATGATAATTAAAATTTACTAAGTCAAGTGTTTTGTTTCGTTGCAGGCATATTATGATGAGCTCGACTTTCCAATGGTTCCTGAAACTGTCTACAAACATAAAGACTGATAGTATTTTGATGTTCCAAATGTGATAGCTTAGATTAGATTTTTTGATTTTTAATTAACAAAAGGGGAATGGAATGAAAGGTTATTTTATGCAACAGCTGGTTTTTTGATGCAATATTATTAATGTATAACTATTTAGATTATTAGGTTATTATTATTTTTAATTTTTAGATATTTACTCAGCTTATAACAAATATTTAAAAATGTCATATTATTCGACCTTATAATGAGGAGTTCCGAACTCGTTTGCTTAAGGAATTCTATGATCTCAGATAATGAAATATTCAACGTAACACATTTTAATTATATGATTGTACTGAATTTTTATTTGTATCTATATTTAACATATTTTTAGTTAATACACTATAGTAAAATGAGCGACTGTTTCATTACCCTATTTCATTTCCCGATATCTTCCACTTTACTTTGAAATAAATATATTACACATAGTAGATAACTATATCCACTACATTGAAAAAAATCGATTTAAATAAAACATGAAATACATAAAACTATGTTTACTTATGCTTATAATATACATAGTATAAATCTTATTATTAATAATACAAATAAATAGTGTAATATACTATCACTCTGTTGGAGATATGTTTTGTGCAGCTGCTACCAGCGTGTCGTGGATGTCCTTAGCGTATGAGATCTGAAGTCGCACCGTGTTCAAGTACTGAGGGTAGCTCAGAGTCGTCTCCTAAAAGAATAATAATAGTAATAGTCATACGAGGTTCTAACTAGAAATACAATATGCGAGATTCAGTTCACAAAAAATTAGAGACACGCCATATCATGTGTACTAAAAGATATAGTCATATCTCTAAAAGAACAAGAAAATTCTAAGGATGTTTCTTTGTCTAACATATTAACAAGATTCCTCGTGTCAGTCAAGTCATTGGATTAAAGTCAAGATTTTTAGAAATTATGCGATAATGGAACCACAGATACACATTTTTTCTCAATACACTCGTTTAGTTAGTTACACACTTCTACTACCCTAGTCACAGCACAGAACAATACATTTCCTATTGGAGCTTTGCATGACTAAAAACTTCGAAATTCAAACTTTTCATGACATCTCTCAATCTAACGACTGCGTTCACAATAGCTCTCACGGTGCTTACAGTCCAAGCACCGTGAGAGCTATTAATGACGTAATCAATCGTCATTGATTACGTAAATAGTACACAACTCACAACAGGTTGCGTGAGTACCGTAAGTTTTAATCGGTTTAATCTTGAGCTCGTTTACAGCGCTATTAGAATTTGTCAGTGTGATTTAGAACCTAGCCTGAACATTCGAACATATTAACATCATATAAATTCGCATTACACAGCAACATAACAAGGACGTCTATACCGGCCTGAATATGAAAAACCTAAATAATGTCATCAGCATCACCGCAAGAGAGGTTCCATCCGGGACCAACCATGGTGAAAGTGGCATTGTTTTCTTAATAAAAACCAACCTCTAGTTTAGGTTTCAATCGAATCCTTACGTCCCGATGCGGCTACTTTGAACCGTCAAATCAAATAAAAGCGTGTCTGCAATGTCTTGTGAAGTATTAAGAACTATTTTTATTCTATAGATAGATCACAATCTAAAACGAATCGAATCGAAACGGCAGGCTGTAAAATCAATAAGTAAAACAGTTGAATGCAATCTTGTTCGAAACGTTTCGATTCAATTTTCGAGCCAACATACATAAAGAATAAATGTAAACAAACCATATGTCATTTTGGGTAGGTTTGTCCCTTTCACTTGCTTTCTTTCTTGCTCATAACTCATATAAAAATGACAGTGATTTATTTACATTTATTCTTTAGCTAGGTTGGCTAAGTATAGGAGTTCAGTCACGAGCAATAACATGTAACTAGGTCTCGTTGATGGTGACTCTTATTCCATTAACAATAAGAGTCACGAACACCGAGAAGTGGGTACATGTTATTGCTCATGACTGTACAAAGGGTCTAGATAAGATGCCTTTTCATAATCAGTAACGCAATCGCTAAGCGGAAAATGTATGAGATTTGACATAATCAATCGATTAACTTTCAATTGCAAATGTCACATCCCACACATTTCCATTTAGCGATTGTCAAATCTTGTGGCCTACAAAGCGCTTAAACAACTATGCCCCAGCACATAGTAAATTTGTGGCCGCAGTGAGCTCCTCGTTAGGCAATAATAACTTATACTAAAATTGTAGATTTTTTTATACATTTACTACCATTACAACATACATCAATCACCCTTGATATAACTTCAATATCGTCCCAGTAATGTCAACGCCTGCTATTGCTAATTTATAAATTTATCTTAATACCAACCGCACCCACTTGTATTGTGAACAATCAATTGAATTGAAAATAGTTGGATAACTTATGCATTAAACACGCCGATTGTGTTCTGAACAGTGAATGTATTTCTACAATGACCTTACAGGGTTAATATTAATGATAAGAGGTCGTATAAAGTATCTTCGACATTTTATCAAGTGCCGATGTATAAGTTGCAAGAGTTTATTTTAAACATAAAATCTTAAAACATGGCATTATATTCTTAATAAGAGGTATTTTTAAACTGACATACTACATGGTTAGTAATTTAGTACTATTTTCTAGAGTGAATATTTGCATTTTACATTCTTGCATGAGATAATTTTAAAGAGTAACTCATCATTTGACATTTCGACAGGCTTACCTATATGAAAAATAAGTATCAACTTAAGTTACACTCACGTCTGAAAACATACATATATTTAAAGCTTTAAAAGTGTGTTCCTTGAACGAAAAAACAACACCTTATTTTTACTACAATAGAGTTGATAATATATTTTGAAGCTTTGAGTGTATTCATCTTTTCAGACGTCACTGTATTATAAGCCGTTATGTTATTATTATTATGTTGTCTCATACCACACAATAGATAGTAAGTAATCTTAGCTTATTATTTAGATATAACCCTAGCTTAGGCCAAGGTTATTCTTCTTGGGTTTGAAGTTAGAAATACTTATATTTACCTGTGTTGTAGGCCCAGAGTCGAGTCGCGAGGGTATCACAGTCAGCGGTAGATAATGAGCTGCTGATTGGGCTTGCTGTATACATGTTATTGCGGTGCGCTGCGAAGAAAATATATAAAATTAATTTATTTATATGCTATCAAATCTGAAAATGTAGGCAGTCTGGCGAGGGCAGGGTAATTTCTATAACTGGCCTTTGCCAGCAATAGAAATTACCAAGGAGACGATACGACGATAGACGCTCTGTAGCCCGTTTTTTTCTTGTCCCTGAGGAAAAGCTCTGCCTATATTCCAGCTCCAGGGATGTGTGGGGGCTCTCACCCACTAAAACCCTTAGTAATATCCCCCCTCTTTTCTGCTGCTGCCGACACAGTGGGATAACCAGCGAAAGGAGATGGTAAAGTCTTAGGCCAGCTCATGAGCACCATTTTAGTTTAGATTGTAGACAATAATCTACTGTTTAACATGGTTTCAATTAAATAACACAGAATGCTTTTATTTTATTGCATTAAAAATAACTGTATGAAATAAGTATTGTATAAAATGGCAACATAGAAGTCATAAAAGTGCCCAAAAGTGCATAGGCCATAGCCAATACAACGCTATTAAAAAGTCGACTTTATTGTTACAATGACATTAAAATTTCAAATTTTAAGGTGTAATTAATTTATTAAAATTGTCATTCAGTATTTTCAGCCGTGAATGTTTTGGGTGCGGTTGAAGTGCTTTTTTCTTCGATGCGAAATAGTTGCAATTTGGTCCCTAAAAAATTTAAATCGATTGGGTAGTTTGATTAATAACTAATGAAGTAGGCAATCAAAATAACTGAAATAATTAAGTCGTCTATGTATTCGAAATTACGGATTTTTACTTTCCTATGACTTTTTACTGAAACGATAGGAAACAATGGCTGACAGGCACCCATCTAGCTTCGACCTTAAAAAATTGTGTATCATTAAAAAATGAGAAAAATAATTAAAATCGACTTCAAATTACTAAAAAAGAATAAAAGATTTGATTTAATTACGTTTAATCCTCTAGAAACATATTTTTTGGAGTTGGTGCTAATTAATGTAAAAGTCTTGATAATGAATTAGGGTAAAAAATTATAAGCTATTTCTCGAAACTAGTTACGTAATTAAGTGATTCTACTGAGAACCTGGGGTGTTAGAATTTAATGTCACTGATAAACAGTCACGTAAACGCCTCAACGATAAAACATAATAATACAATAATAATACTGATAGATAAGTGATCGTTGCCAGGTCAATAAGTTAATTATTGACACTTAATATATTATAGTTACTAAGATACACAAATATGCTTACAAAGTAACGTTATTGGTCTTCAAGTGCATTTGAAAAACACATTTAGGGAGTGATGTTTAAGTTTAAGTAGCCCGTTTTCTTCTGAATAAAGCATAGTTATATTAATATCTTTCATTGATATACTTTTGGTCAGGACCAGTTTAGGTGGGTGCTTATATGAGTAGTCGGCAGCAATGTAAATAAATCATACTGCAATTCAAAGGTAAGATACTATTTACGTCATTCTGGCGACCGGCTGGTTGAGCGGTCTGTACCCTTACTATACAGACTTTTCGATCAGGGGTCCCGGGTTCGATTCCCGGTAGGGGCAGAAGTTTGTATTATGAGTCCGAGCATTTGTGCACGAGACTAGGATGTTTGTATGTTTATTTAGTATATTTTGGATATTTATACAGGGTGGTGCCGTCAATGCGACAATAAATTTAAACATGGGCTATATTAGTCCATAGAAATGGTTTGCCACTTTCAAAAATATCGTATTCATTTGATAATTTCATGACATTTGTATGGAACAGTGTAACGTTGGCAGCATTATTCCATACAAATGTCTTGAAATTATCAAATGAATACAATATTTTTGAAAGTGGCAAATCATTTCTATGGACTATTATAGCCCATGTTTAAATTTATTGTCGCATTGACGGCACCATGTATACATATGTAATACTAGTAATACTAGATAACAGCGAACTGAAGGAGAGACTAACAAAACAGTGACCTATCAGCATATTCGGAGAAGCAAAGGCATCGGTTTGAGTCAATTGTACAAAATCTTACATAAACAGTTAGCGGTCAGGAAGCTTTATGCCCGGTGGATTCTTCATAATTAGACTGAGGCCCAAAAACTCCGTCGTGTTGATTGGTACCGTGAAATGGTCCAAAGATTTAACAGAGGTGACTCAAATGCTGTGTTTGACATACTAGTGACGAAAGCTGAATTTGCTGTTATGCGCCCGAGAACTAACTGTGGTATAATTGAAAGCTTGTACAGACCAAGACTTTCATATCTGTAACATTGTGTTCATGTCATTCTCTCTCTTGATACGTCAAGCATCCACATATCAGACAAAAAAGTTTTTTGTGTGTAA
The DNA here is from genome assembly GCA_947347705.1 of Nymphula nitidulata. Lineage (NCBI taxonomy): Eukaryota > Metazoa > Arthropoda > Insecta > Lepidoptera > Crambidae > Nymphula > Nymphula nitidulata. The sequence goes on along the minus strand of OX374637.1, from coordinate 8,442,449 downwards.
TGTGGTATTTACTGAGAATAAAACAGTGATAAGAAGTAGCTTGCTATTTTAATTTTGCATTTGACATGTTTTGCTTTGTGCGGTCTACATATTTATTATTAATATTAATAGTTGCAAAGTATATTAATTAAAACAAAGCAATATAATCACACAGTATCGCCTACATTAAATGTAGACACACACTTGAAAAAGGTGTGTACCTGCTCTTGTCTAGTAGGTGAAGGGATAATAATAATATCTTGATTAAATCAGTTCACAGTTTATTGTCACACTGAATCATTTTACATAGTGTACAGTATTAAATAGCATGATTACATACATGTGTGCGTACATACGGCATATTACTTCCCCTTTTATAAAAAAATGATTAAATATAATTTTATCAATGAATACACTATTACATACTAGGTTTTACAATAATAACTATTGTAACACTATGAAAATTAACAAATATTGACTCAATTATTCGTTTAACAATTTACCAAATTGTAAGATGATTCTTTGTTTCCTTTAAACATTAAAGATATATTACTACTATATAAAAAATCTATTATTTAGAAATTAATGAAGTTACTTTATTTTGATGTTTTTTTTTAGGAATAATGAAAACTTTGTCAATTCACATTATTTTCAATGGAAATTTTGAAAACATATTTAGTTAGATAACAAACAATTTTACTTACTTTTTAAAAGATTTATCTATGTTTAATATAAGTACTTATTGCAGTCTCTAGGTTGCATATACACTGTATGTTTTTATTTGCTTACATTTCTCACTTTTTTTGTTTGTTTTTGTTTACACTGTTTTCACATCACAACACTACACGGATAAAATATCACTATAATCACAATTTTAGTCAATAGTTCTAATTGAAGAATGCTCAGAAAAATTAAAGTACCCACAGAACACAAATTAGTCACAGAGTCGATTAATTTTCTTTTATACACATCCACTAATAGTTTATGATGATTTAAAAAATCTGCTTCGAGGATCGGCTGCTTTACTTCGGCTATGACGAACGGCCAACGATATGGTCGGCGTAATTTAAAGTCTAAGTCTACTGTCTTAACGCCATAAGTCCTAATTTCACTTCCGTTGGCGGCATACAGTTTATAATTACTACACTTATCACTATAAAATGGTCTCTTCCATACTGGTAGCACGGATATGTTAGCGCCAGTATCGACTAAAAAGTTCAAACCACTATTTATATCTTTTACACATAGGCGGTTACTAGGCAATATGGTGCATATCTCCGCCTGCGATTGCACCTGTTTTAGTTTTCCTTACGATTTTCGGGTTTTTTCCATGCACACGGCTCCACGCATTTCATAGCCTGATTTCGATATGTATGGTGATAGTAACCACAACCAATGAGGACTGTCAGGCGTGCGTCGGGTAGGGTTACGTCCGCGTGACGCAGAGCGCGTTTGCCAGCGATGACGGATTATTGCCAAAATTTCTGTATCTGTTTCTTCCTCTACCCATTTCTCTGATTTTCATGCTCAATTTAGCTATCTCAGCCAAAATAAATGACTGATCCGTGCTAGTACTGGTGCTAGGTGCTGCCTGGACTTCCGCTATCTGCACTGATTTGGAAGTCTCCATCACCTTATCGGCAATCGCTGCTAAGTTGTCCAAATCCTTGACCTCGCTGACAGCAAGCACGGCACGAACAGATGATGGCAAGTGACTCTGCCACATAATACGGAGGGTCTCGTCGGGTATTTTGTCGCGTGCTAAGTCTTTCATTCGGCGTAAAAGCTGGGAAGGCTTTTGATCGCCTAACTCCATTTCACTCAAGAGTTTCTGGAATTGTCGTATTTCAGATTCTTCGTATACTGCCAGTAGGCGCGCTTTCAAGGCTTCAAATTTCTTCTGGAGGTTTCAATAGGATGTCGCTAACTTGCTGAACAACCTCTTTGTCTAGCTTAGTTACCACAAGGTTATATCTGGCCTCGTCGCTTATTTTCTGCGGTCCCAAAACAGCTTCACATTGCACGAACCAAAGGCGCGGTTGGTCGCACCAAAATTGCGGAATCCTTGAGGAGACAGTTACAGTAGCTAATTCCATTGTCTCTTTTTGCAGCTCTGGTTGACTTTTTGGTGTTTGAGTGGGCATTGTAACGTCGGGTCACCAGTGTACCTGCTCTTGTCTAGTAGGTGAAGGGATAATAATAATATCTTGACTAAATCAGTTCACAGTTTATTGTCACACTGAATCATTTTACATAGTGTACAGTATTAAATAGCATGCTGCATGATTACATACATGAGTGCGTACATACGGCACAGGTGTTAAAAATCATAATTACGACATTTTTAATTCGCCAAATTGTACCTTATGATATCACAGACCACTAAATTGCACAGACGACAGCACATCAAGTGTAACAGTTGCACTAAGAAAGCCGCCTCTACTACGAACGTAGCTTACTACGTTCTCAAGGTATCAAGGTTAAAGTTTTACGCTTAATGTGCTGTTGACTGTACCATAAATCAGTGTACAAAATATAAATTTTGTCGGAGTACAAGTAATAATAATCGGTAAATATAAATTTTGTCGGATTATTTAAGCATATAATCTCTCCTTATGAGTATTATATCCGTATTGAGTTAATCACTCATGAATTTTAAAAAATTTTCTAAATACCTCGGTCGTTACGGCGAAACGTTACTGAACGGTCGTCGAATAGACGCCGCTCGCAGCTAAGCCAGTAACCGTGGCCAGGCGTATGAGGTTAATTTCTTTAATTCAAGTTGAACATATTGCTTACCAAATGTAATTCCATTTGATCACAGAAAGAGAAGAATTCTTCCAAATTCTTATCAAATCTGGGGACCGGATTCTCCATGCCTTTTCTGAAAATATTAAGACATAATCTCTATAATCTGAACCCATATTTATAAAACGTTCGAAAAAAAATCGTTTTTAGTCTAGGAATATTGACTCAGTACTCCGATAGACAGATCAATAGAGTTTTTTGCTTTCTTCTTTAAATTTTGAGTGGAATAATTATATAAGTTTCACGTTATAGCGTAGCCCTTAATTTGATAATTATAGAACTGTCATATATCATCAGAAAGTATTTTGTATGGAAAAACAACAAAAAAAAATGGAAATAAATTGATAAATAACGTGAAATGGAAATATCCATTTCACTAACTTAAAAACTACTATATATTATACTCAAAGCCTCCATATGAACCTGAAACATCTCCTTTGAGATACAAATTTTGACAAGGTCATTTTTGATATACAATCCGGAAGACTCATAATTTATATCTCTATATTTTTTTATACTCTCTTACTCCAACTGGAGGAGCCCTAAGTCTCAGGGACAAGGCTCAAGGACAGGCTGAGTGTATGGATGCTGATGTTAGTTAATTATAGATAGTGAAGTCGTTTGTTTATAAGCTGGACATACATGAATACTGATATTAGTGAATAGTTATAGGTAGGTAGGTAGTTAAGTCAATTGAATTAGACCAGTAAAGTAAAGCCATTACTATTTTTAATTTATTAATCTACTAGGTGGTAGACCTGTATGTAGGGTCGTCTGGGGACCAGTAATACCACTTCCTTTCTTATTTCAGCTGTGAAACAGTTTACTGTGTATTGGATTGAAGGGATTCGTAGCTAGTGTAATTACTGGGCATGGAATGACAACACACTTGCAATACCAAGTGATTTTTTCCTTTTTATTGCAGTTGTCTGTAGGCGATGTTAACCAAATACCACCAGGTGGCGCGTCAGCTTGCTTGTCATCTAATTGTTTTAAAGAATAATTGCAACACTTATAGGTATTTCTTGTGAATCATTATATGAACCTGTTCAACTTGTACTTTATTTACAGTTTAATAGACAATTAAAACAAGTAAAATTTTAGGAACACAAAAAAAAACACAAATAGAACTAGTTGAATTTGTGATTTTTTTTTGGTATTTTACCAAGACAATCAATACAGTAACCATTAATCATGATTAGTAAATTAAAATTTCAACAATTCTTTACATTTTTATAGAGTATCAATTAAGAATTTATATAGAAAGCTTTACTTACCAACTCTACTAATAGCACTAGTGAATACTCAAATTAAAGACACAATAACAATAAAGGAAATTGGGCCCAGTCTCAGTACCTACATCATTTAAGAAATAGTAGGCAAAAATGTATGTCTGGGTATGTCCCCATATACATAATTAGAGTGTTGAATGTACTAAATTTACAAAAGTTATACCTATGTATTTTTCAATGAGCAATGTATAAGAACTTTCTCATAAAACCACTTGATTGAATTTACCTCACATTGTATTACAATAGATGTTACATTATTATTTTATACCAGGTAGATATACTGATTACTTGACAGGGATTGTAGTCACAGGAAGCCCGGACTTGCCAAACCAACAGACCTGTGAGGTATACAGATGTGAATTGAATCACTTAAAAATATAACTCATAGTTACTGTAGTTAACCTCTAAGCTCAACTCGACTTAAATCACTGAAAAGTATACAAAATATCAGGTGTAAAATAACAATATCACTGCTAATAAATGACCTAATATGGAAAATGCATGTTAATTAAAGTGGTAAAGTGGTTTAATTTAAATATCTAGTGCTTGTGACATAGTGTGTATTTAGTACTATGAAGTGTTACTTACTGTGAAATAGAGTCTACATTATGATTTTGATGCAAAATTTGTGCAGCTGATTTCAATGTCATCTGAAATTAAACATGAAAAAGTTACAGTTTTTACAGGGTCCACAACATGCAAGTGATAATTTTCAAGGGTCCATAGGCCCCATAGGGTAACCGCTTACCATCCATATATTTGATTGCCACCTTATTAGTAGGCCATATGTTTGATTTCCACCTTAGTGGTATAAAAAGAAAGTTAGTTTTATAGAAAAACTTTTTAGGTTAATACCATTTATAAGAAAATCCTTTATAACCTATCTTATTTATTTATGACACATAACAGGATACAGTCAATACCATACAAAAAACACTTAAGCATACTTAAGTGCTAGACTGCAGCCCAAAAACATGTGTCACTTGCTAGACTGGTGTTATAAAATTTTACATATTAACCAGAATCTATATAAGGACCATAAGTATTAATAATTATAGTGCACTCCCTAAAGACACTTCTTTAACTATTACAATACTACTGCAGCTATGACAAATTACTTAAGGGGTGCACAGACATGTCTTTGGAAGATATTTGGATTTTTAACCCATCAAGCATAACATTCCAAACACAAGTGGGATAATGCCGCTTGAGGGATTAAGAATATTTATTATTAAAATAATGGATTTTATCATCAAAATTAAAAGGTTCTCGTAATTTACTTTAAAATCAAAATCAAGGTAAGTTAGTAAGCTTTCAAACTTACAGGAATAGAATCTCTTAAAGATCCCATCAAAGTCTTAACTTTCGATATATTATCCATTTTATCTTGCTGAGTTTGCTGAGGCATAGTTTGTTGTTGTTGTTGCTGTTGTTGTTGTTGTATTTGCTGCGGAGATGGCTGCTGCATAATTGGGCCGGGAACTTGCATTTGCATTGCTACATTTGGTGATGCACCAACAGGGTTCATTGGCACATGCATATTCATTTGATTATGGTTCATTTTGAAGTTTTTATTTATAAATCTATGTTTTTATCAATAAATACTGGTCATAGGTTTTTTTCTATCAAACCGATTGAACAGTTTCACCCACAGAGTACTTTTTAGTCTTGTTCTTAAGGTCTAAGTTTTAACTTTTTATTAAAAGTAATGTAGAAATTCAGGATTCATCACATTTGCATTTCTATTATTTACAACACAAAAACACTGAGCAGGCACTTTGAGCGGCTAATTATTATTACAAATTATGTAGGTAGGTACTCTTTGTATTAGTAGACGTCAATGTCGTCCACAGATTAGAAAGAGTATATGTCGTCCATTGTCCCTTACGGTCCAAAATACGCCAACAAATGAATACGTTACAAACAAACAGTGCAAACGCCATAGACTAATTTGAATACGGTGCGATGTGCGCTGTTTGCGGACCACACTTTCGCATATTCGTGTGTACTCCTGAGTCCTGTCAAATACCTCAAAAAAAACTTTCTAAGATTTTACGTTTCAATCAAAAAGCTTTTAAAGTAACAAATTAAGTATGTTAAGAATTTTTTAACAATTCCAAAATCAAATATTTATATATTTACAACATTTTTCACAAAGTCAAGGTCATAACCTCAAATTTGACATTAGCGTGCACTTCCTCTTTTTCGTGAGCACCGTTAGCACCACAGATTAGAAAGAGTATGTCTAAAGGTTAGCACGGCCTCATGACGTCATATTAATCTCGTTGGCACGAATGCGTTCAATTCGGTTCGTTTGTAAGCGTGCGTGCGGCGACCGATAATAACACGTTCGCCGGTGCTGTGTTGTGTCTAGTCAATTTTTTTTCAGTTTTTTTATTTATTTATTCTCCATATACTTCTCCCATACAGCCATGTCTTCAGTACTTATTTATTTATTCATTTATTGCATTGAAATGCTGGCGTAACACATTTCAATGCATCTGGGGAGTATTTGACGCGAAATATATGATGACAGTCTCCTTATGTGCTACTTGATGAGGTGGATAACCACAAAAAAGTTCTCATCGTCTTTCACACCATAATCACTTTTATTATAATAATCTTTTAGCTGTACTACGTCAACACAAACATTTGTAAAATAAAACTACACCATTTTTAAAACTCAATGTAGTTTTTTTTATAAAACTACGCCACTTTTATTACATAAAGTTCGTTACGACACAAATTTTAATTACTGTAATAAAAATCTTGACTGATACCACACAATCCCGCCAAAAGTATCCGTATATTCAATCTGTCTAACAAAATGTACAAATAGCAACAATCTTAACTTAAATTATTTGTATTATACAAATCTTAGGTACAAATAATTTCATCTCTTTCTACCTTTCTGTCTGTTGCGCATACTTACATTACTCTTTGCTGTTGCGTCTCGAACGGGCTGTTATGAGTGTTGCTGTTTGTATGTACACACGACAGCACATCAAGTGTAACAGTTATACTACGAAAGCCCCCCTGAATTACAAGCGTTGTAAGGGCGGTCTCAAGGTCAAATTGTTACGCTTGATGTGCTGTCGACTGTACTATATAGTAGAGATGTGCCAACTCGGAAAATCACAACAAAAACAAACTTTGAATCGAGTTGAAATTCACGTAACTCCATTTGAACTCGAGTTGATTAACTCGGGTTATTGGTAAAAAAACAAATTGTTCACTCAGGTTCACTGAGTGAACAATTTGTTTGTTTACCAATAAGTAAACCAAATATTTAAAAGAATGACATAATTAAAAACAGATTCGGCCTAAATATGTATAAAAAAAGTAAAATTATAATTAGTGGAAGTAGGTATGGAATTTTATTAAAAAGGAATTAAATGTAGGTATTAATCATGTATTTTTGGATTATATTGTCTGATTGTAAAGTATTTTTATTATTTAACAACAAAACTAGTCTTGTAACAGTCTTCACAAAATAATATCAGACTAATTTTATGGTGTAGGTCTTATGCTAATAATTATTTATTTATTAATAATTATTAATTCGAGTCTGAAAGAATACAACTCAAATCAATTCGAGCTAAGCCCAATTCGAGACAACAGCACATAAAGTGACTGTCATCATATATTTCGTGTCAAATACTCCCACGAAGCATTGAAATGTGTTACGCCAGCCACCATGTCTTTATTTCTTCTTTTATTGCATTAACATAATGCAATAAAAGAAGAAATAAAGACATACTGAAGACATGACTGTATGGGCATTAGCTCCCTTTGCCTTCCCTTTATAGGAGAATGATTAAAAAAAAACAAAAAATAACACTGAATATTGAGTTTAAACAATTTCAAAAACTTTCTAATCGTAATTTTTACAAGTGATGTTATCTAAAGTAATTAGTGCAACAGAATTATGGCAGGTAAGATTCTATTTTTAAATAGTGTTTGTTTATTTTTTATAACAAGGTAATAATGCAGTACCCTAACTTTTAAGTTTTATTTTAAAATACAGAAACAAACTAGTCTGCCTTCTATTCCATCATTTAGTCAGAGCCTCGACAATGTCTTCGGTAATGAAGGAGTGCAGTTATGTTCACTAACTGAGATTCTGGGCTTACCAGGAAGTGGCAAAACACAGTTATGGTAGGTAAGTTTTATTATTAGTTAACAAAAAGCTTGAATTCTTGGAGACTTATTCTGACCTTGGTTCCGGCGATTGACGACCGGCTGGTCTAGTGGTCTGTACCCCTTGCTATACTGGCTGCTTGATCAAGATGCCCCGGGTTCGAATCCCGTTAGGGACAAATGTTCTTATGATGAATACAAGCATTTGTTCACGAGTCATGGATGTTTTTATGTTTAATTATCTGTTATCTAGAATCCTTAACACAATCTCTTGATGCTTACTTTGGGCTAGATAATAATAGGTGTGAGTGTAAGAATATTATTATTATTATTATCTGTATTGGCACTCTGTCTCTTCTGAAATAACAAAATAACTAAAACAAATACCTAATATTTGTTTAAAATGATCTAGTTCTAAAACCCATTCATGGCATGGGCATGGGCATGGGAGGCATTTGATTAGGATGACAATGCAATGACAAGTGATATTTCCTTGTTATTGCAGGTGTCTATAGCTTGTTTGTCATCAAGTTGTATCAAAAAAAGAATTCAAGTAAGACTTTTCCTTTTGCTGTTACTTTTTGTAAAACTAAATATGCTAAAAACTATTTTATTGTACAGAGATGTGCTTGTTTTGCCTATAGCAATAGTTATTCAGTTATTAATATTTTCCACTACACTTATGTGTTTAGATTGTGCTGCAACTTTTAGCGTCTTATAAGGCTTAATATACTTATTTAGTATTATCTTAAAAAAATGTGGCCCCAATCCTGGATTACTTTTTAGTAAAATACTTCAAAAGTCAAATGAATTTAGGAACTATGAATGTTATGGATGAATATTTTTTGTACTATTTGAGAATATTAGTACACAAAATTTGGACTTGGTAGGGCTAAAACTAAAAAAGCTTCAATATTTTATATGTGGCTCCTCAGACCACAATTCAATGTGTACATTTTTTCAAGGAAACAAAAGTCCAATCAATATGAAATTTCTGTATCATTTTGTATATTATAGTATGTGTATTTGAGTAGTAGGACAATATTCAGTAACAAAATAAAAGCTTTTAAAAAATAAGTGGATTTAGAGATATGGCACACCCCTATTTTGAAATTTGTTGTGAAATTATAACAAGTGAATATCTTTTTTAATAAAGGTTTTTCACGAGGCAGGGGTCTATCTATGTACATACATTTAGCAGATACAGGCATATCATTTACCAAAGCATCATGTTTGAGGAGCCAGTTAAAATTTGTCTTAACTTTTGTAATACTAAAAAATTTAATTTATTGTACTTTTGACCTCAGATGTAATACATATTACTATGCGATAATATGCGATTCCTTTGGTTAAGGGATGTGTTCAGGGTATAGAGAGGACACACCTTTTCCCCTCCCACCCAACCCCAAAATTGTGAGTCTGTATATTACAAACTACATTTTTACCGATTTTGTCATATTTTCATAACTATCATTTCCTGAAATGGCGATCTTATGGCTATCAAATGACTTAAACATAAAAAAATATCTTTTTTTGATTTTATTTGGCAAAGTTATGACCATTTTACGATTAACGCCGATCGGCGTATGCCGCATCTCGATGTGAAATGGAAATACGCCGATCGGCGTTTGTCGCAGCAAATAGGTTAACCTTCACTGGATATCCCAAATGAATGCACGAGCATAATATTGATAATATTATGTAAATATTAGAAATATACTAAAATAAACATCCATGACTCGTGAACAAATGCTTGTATTCATCATACAAACATTTGCCCCTACCGGAATTCGAACCCGGGAGCCCTGATCGAGCAGCCCGTATAGCAAGGGGTACAGACCACACGGCCAGCTGATCGTCAACATTCGAAAATTTCGTACCAGATGAAAAAATATTGCACGACTATCAAAGCCGCGCGGAACATTTTTATATAATTTTATTCATACAATTACCTGGTACCTAATTCCCTTGTAAATTTTCAGTATTCAATTGTGTGCTTCAGTACAAATTCCTAAAGTCCTGGGTGGACTGGATGCAGAGGCCCTCTATATCGATACAAATACAAATTTTACTGCTCAAAGGTTTGAAGGTAAATATGAAAATTTTGTTTATTTATTTCAACACCTGAATTACGTTTTGGTAGAAGTTTTTAATTTTAAAACTTACTTAATTTGAACTTCGCCGTAATTCTCATGTCGTTTTAACGTAGCCAAATCACCAGAATTATGCTGTTATTATTTTAGTACCTACTTACATAATAAGTGTTTTCATTTGCATTTGTTTTTTTAACACCGAAAAGTCCTTCCCAGGGTCTTTAACTATCTCCAAAACGAATTTCATTAAAATCTGTTGAGTGGTTATTGATTCCCCATACAGACTTCCACCCCCTTATAGGATTATATCTGGGTTAAAAACTATCCTACATCCTTTCTCAGGAAGTAAACTGTTTCTATACTTACCAAATTTCATCTAAATAGGTACAGCTGCTTAAGTAAAAGTATTCTGTGAGCTTAAGTGTGAAGAGGAAACAGACAGACAGACACACTTTCGCATTTATAATATTAGTATGAAGCATGAGATTTTTAAAACTAGTGTAGGAGTTTAAAAATACAAGTATTTATTGAAATTATTTCCAGATATTGTTGTTGCCAGCTTAACAAGATGCAACAGTTTGCTAGATAGCCCATCAGAAGTAAATGAGGAAGATGCCCTGAGAAGGTTGCATTATACTGATGCATTTGGTCTTGTATCTTTTTGCGCTTTCATGGACAGGCTGCCAAGTATAATTGATGAGCATCCTAATGTAATTACATTAATCTTGCTTTAAATCTTAACATGTAGCACAGTTGAAAGCACACAAGTGTAACTTTTCTAGTGTATTTCCCAGTTTCACTTTTCCTAAACACAAGCACACTTTGTTAGCCTTCAAATCTAGGCGTTTAGTACAGTTGACAGCACACAAGTGTGATTCCTTGTGTTTTTCCCACTTTTATTTTTTCCTAAACACAAACATAATTTTTAGCCTTCAAATCTTAGAATTTAGTACTTACAGTTGAAAGCATACAAGTGTGACTTTTCTAGTGAAATAAAACCACATAAATATATTCATTTGTTAATCAAGTAAGAATCAAGAGAACGCTGCTGAAGATGTTGTTGGTTGTGGTTCATTTTTGAAGAAGTATTGTTTTGTGTTTTTGCCAATAGCTGCAATGACGTCTTTTGGTAATTCATAATTGTAACATGTTACATTAGTAACTTTTAGTCTATTTTTGATAAAAATTATGACATTTAGAAGTGGACCAGCCATCTTGTTCCGTAGTTTCTTTTTCACAATACTCATGACAGTGAAAATTCTTTCTATACCCGCATTTCCTATATTATAAAGTACTCTGTGGCATAGAACATTATGAAATGCCGGAACGTTAGGGGTTTTCCCTCTCAAAAATGTGCTGCCAGATTCAATATCGAAAAACCGCTATAAACCGGTAAAATAAATAAAAACACTACATAATGAAAAAATACCACTAGAAGTCTTGAAAAAACCACCAGTTCTGGTGGGAAAACCACCAAGGTGGCAACACTGAGCACAGAATTGTGGTTTCCTAGTTGTTTTTTCCTAGCACACTTTGTTAACCTTCTGTTAGTTTATTCACTATTTCTACTTTAGACTTTAGACAAAAAAAAGTTTGTTACTTGCTGTACTAGCTGTCTTCGCATGTGGGCTCCACTACCGACAAAACATTAACTGATGGAGTCATTTTCATGCTTCGTATTTAAAAAAAAAAATAGAACCTGCCAGAATAGCATTTAACTGGATAAAGTCAATAAAAACTTGCAAGCAATACCTACTTGTGTGCTGTCAAATGTTGTCGAAAATATTTCAAAGATTTTATATGACTGTAAAAACTGATATAAAAAAATTAACCGACTTCAAAACTTCTTTTTTTATTTTAGATTAGGCTGATTGTAATAGATTGTATTACCTTTCCGTTCAAAGATGAAATACCACCAAACCAAAGAACTGGTTTACTATTCCGACTGATGGCAGAGTTGCAAAGACTAGCCATTGAGAAACAAATTGCTGTAAGTATTAATTATACTACGGGTAAATACAGATACTAGCTTGAGTACCTGTTTTTTTTTTGTATTAAATTTACTTGTTAAAACAAACAATCCCTAAATTACAATTCGTGTTTTGTTCTACTTCTATGCTCATGGTAACACAGGTAGTTATAACAAACGAGATGAGTACACGCGTGGGACTGTGCGGTGGCTCTATAGTAGGATCCCTGGGCGATGCGTGGGCGCATCGGTGCAACAAACGCGTATTGCTTTCACACGACGAGAAAAACGTGGCTGACCGGGTCGCGCTCTGTCTCAAAAGCAATGATTCCACTAATGCCGTTGGAAAGTTTCGGGTAAGTTTTACTGTCTGGCTTACCAACCAGAACAGTACTTGCAGCTCGCGCCAAACAACTCGTACGCTCTGAAGTTGCTTCGCGCAGTATCGCAGCTGGGGCATCTGTCCCTACCGTGTTATTCCGCAGGTAAGAGTACCTACTGTATTATAATAGTCCGCAGTTAATCGACTCTTGTTCAGAGCGTACTAGAAGTTGGTGTGGAATAGAGTCCGAGTGTTAGTTTCAATCGCACTGAAACTGCGCTTATCTGTCAAATGTCATGAAAATTGTGTTACTTTTTTACTTTTGTTATACTAACATCCTGGCAATATTGTTTTGAACTGTCTTGCTAATATAAAATTACCTACTATCAAAGACAAAGCATATTTATTTACCATCGCTATTAAATCTTATCGTTAATGAAAACTACAGCAGCGCCTCTGTTGTGATTATAGGAAATGATTTGACTGCTGAACGCAATCGCAATCGTGATCGAGACGTTTCGATTGAAACTTACACCAGGGGTAGGTAGTACTAGTTCATTAGTTGGTAGAATATAAAGCCGCGTACGAATTAGACGCAGCCTAGTCGCCGCACGTACAAATTTACAAAAAAGCGAGACGTGCTTGGCTCGACCCGTAGCTGCTTCTAACTAGTACGCTGCTTTCAGTTGTCTCATCTAGAACCTGAGCCTGTCTCACTGTCTCATCTAGAACTTGAGCCTGTCTCACTCAGTACCCTTGTGTGAGTTTTAATCGATTCGAAACGAATACGATCATTTCGTCATGAATGTCAAGTCTAATTAAAAAAGTTGTTTCCAATAATTCACAATCCTCTGTTGTGAACGTTGCTCCTACTTTGTACGATTTATCACGACTGCGAGGGTTTTCGTTTCAATTCGATTAAAGCTTACACTATACAGATGGTGCCGTCAATACGACAATAAATTGAAACATGGGCTATATTAGTTTATAATAATGGTTTGACATTTTCAAAAACATCTTATTCATTTGATAATCTTATGACATTTGTATGAATTAATATAACATTGGCTGCTGCATTATTTCATTTAGATGTTATAAAATTATCAAACAACGAATAAGTTGTTTTTGATAGTTGCAAAAGTATCATGGCTGGCTCGGGGGAAACGCATCTTCACTACATAGTATAAAACAAAGTCGCTATCCGCCGTCTGTCTGTCCCTATATATTGCTTAGATCTTTAAAACTACGCAACGGATTTTGATGCGGTTTTTTTTAATAGATAGAGTCATTCTTAAGGAAGGTTATATGTATAATACATGCATAATATTTACATAAGCATTGCACCCGTGCAAAGCCGGGGCGGGTCGCTAGTAGGTAATATTTAGCTGTTAACGCGTTCTTGTTCCTGTGGGTATTTATTGTTCGTTAGGTATTTTCTTTCTCTTTAAAATAGTCAATCAATAGTTTAGTTAAGTGACAAAGACCTTTTTATATGTATAGAGTTACATAATTAAGTGTGTAATTTATAAAGGTCATCTAAGTTCCATATTGACTATGAGGTATGCTGGTTGTACACATTGGGCAGTGGGTCAGCATGTTGGACCAACGTTTAGATGCCTTTTTGGCGTATCTTGGTAGTTGGTGAGATACAATTAAGTAGGACTTTATGTTTGCCCAACACACTGGCCCAATATGTACACCCACACTTTAGGTATTTGGGGAAGCGAGTGGGGATATTTATCAAGTTTGAGGTTAATTTTTTTTCTCAGTAGGTATTCATTTATTTCTCTGACGATCATAGCAAAAATTATATCGTGAGGACGACGGAAAATATAAATCTTTATATAATATAGAGATAGTAATAATATTTTGGATACAAAAATAAGGATATAGATGAAATTGTATTTTGGGTCATTCATTACTTATTGACCTAATGATTGACGCGTTGGCTTACAGCCAAGAGAGGGTATCAAATAGTATACTTTTAATGTTTGGAGGAAAGCCAAACTAGTATGTAATGCCAAGGAATGCGCTTATCGTTAAATATTTATAGACAAAAATACAATAAAAATACAATCGAGACGTAAAATATTAATTAAGACATCTTATTCATTTGATAATGACATTTTTATGAAAAAATATAACATTGGTTGCATTGTTCCATAGAAATATCCTGAAATTATCAAATAAATAAGATGTTTTTGAAAGTGGGAAACCATTTCTATGAACTAATATAGCCCATGTTTTGATTTATTGTCGTTTTGACGGCACCACCCTGTATAAAAAAAGTCTTTGTAATCATTACGTTTTAAAAATTTTATTACTAGTTTTATTTCTTTTAGCACTACCTAAACCGGAATACTGGATGTTACTTTTATGGAAAAATTGTCGGTGGGCGTACAAGACTGCGTAACGCGGAACAGCAGTTTGCATTACCGCGTATGTGATTTTTGTTTATTTCACAGGATGGAAGAAAAAAGATAATATCTTGGATATTTCTACACATTTCTTTGACTAAGCTTGTTTGGGATTTCTCTGGGTGTTGTTTAATGAGAATCTAGTATAAGCGAATCACCGCTAAGAGCCCGCTGGCGGGATATTTCAATTTTGCGACTTTTGTAAATACTCGGTATTGCAAACTGCTCTTATGCGGTCTTGCACGCCCACCGACGATATGTTAATAAGGTATTTTGGCGGTCCCAAAACATCTACTAAATCGACCGAAATAAAAATTCCAGCCAGTATAGGTTAGAGTAATTTTAAATTTATTTAAATATAATTATTTTAAATTTTCAGATAACTCGGGACGGCATAAGGGATATAGAATAAAAAACCAACTAAACATACATACTTTAGGTAATATTTAATGTAAACATGTATATTGTAAACAAAACTAGAGCACCAATAAATATATTTTTTTCTCATAAAAATATCAAGCTTTGACTTCAGAAATATCGTATAACAATAAAATGTAAAGGCAGTTTCATATCGGAACTAGAACATTGCAAGGCAGACATTCGAGTGTATTATGCTTAAACTACGAGCTCGCTACGACACGAGAGTGAGTAACACCCGTTTGTAGTCTCCCTTCGTATCATCCTGCAAAATATATATTTTGTACTTTCTAACAACACTCAGAGATTTTGCATGCATGCAAAAGCTTAACAAAATACACGTATAAAAATAAATTGTTCGTTATTTTGCAGGATTAAGCACAAAGTGTGACTAGCACTCTCTTGAAGTCACCGGTTAGGTCATCCTGTAAACAACACGGAATACCATCTCTGTAACATTGACAATTACAAAAATAAAAGGAAACTGGCCCATAATTTGGTTCATTAAACATTACAAAACGTGCATTCGAGTAAGCATGAGATTAATAAAACAATAGTTATTCTTAAATAAGTAGGCTAAAGTATAAAAAATAATGTCTTTAAAATAATAAAATGCAACATTAAGTGTGTTTGTTTGAGATTACAAAAGTAAATAATATAAACATCACATTCTAATTATTAGTAACACGGTGACGTTGACTCGTAATACTGAGTTATTCAATGATCGTTTGGTGTCTAGTAAGACAACGCGGAAAGTAATTGGCCCATGGGACCTCCTATGTCCTCCTGAAAAAAATCGTAACAACTACTTGTAAAACTAATGGAAAACAAGGTAATAGAACCACTACCTTCATGCACGTACACGATTACACAAAGCAGTTAGCTACTGTGCAAATGAATGTGTGAAATAAGCAAAATATACAGATCTCTCTTCAATACGTGACGTAGATATAACAATTAAATAGTAACCTATGCCCTTTGTACGCAGTGAGGCTAATATTTTAGAATCCTATCAAACCATCCTTAATCAATGGTAATAAGGGTGGTATTTGCAGTGCGTTTACATTGGTTACTAAAACGCTAGCCCCAGTGAATACGTAGGGCTTAACTAAATATTCGCAAATTATTGTGCTCTCTGCAACATACGACTTAACAACCTAACAAATTGACAATTCGAACTTAAAGTATTGGAAATAGGTGGCTAGCAATCGTTGTCGTCGTGACCTCTCGCTACGAATTTATTCAACAAGGGTCAACAAAGCCTTCTTGTAATCCCCTGACGTGTCATCCTGTAATCAAAATGCTCTATTCTAGTTTCTTTCGCATACAGGGAGTCTACATTAATTTATTTCAAACAAAATATTTTAGTGACCTATATACAATTTAAAACAAAAAAAAACGTCAAACCAATTTGCATTAACCAATCACACACCAGCATCACACTGTTAAAACTGATTTTGATTACGTTATTAATTTTGAGTGGAGAGGAAACTAAACGGCTTTAAAGGTATACGACGACCCATAGGTATTTTTAACCTAATGAAGATTGCATTGTGAAAGGGAAGTGGCGCGTTCTATTCCCACTTCCTAGCAGATTATGGTACCTATGATACTTTGATGATAATATTTATATGTGTAATATCATATCAATAATTTGTGTTTTATAAATAATATTCTTCTTTTATACAAAATATAAACAGATCTGTATAATAATAATAACAATTAAATGATTGTTAAATAGTGCGTAGTTAGGAAGTATAGAAAATGGTTCATTTGAAATTTATTTTTTTATTTTTAAAGCAACTATTTTCCCTTCATGCTTATTAGAAAGCTAATATGTAATATAAAATCTATAACTTTATGGAATAATCGCTCTAAAATAGAAACTATGGGTCAGTTTCTTATATGATATAAGAATAATTATTGAAATACATGTATTTTATTATGAATCGCATGCTATTGTTATTTCTATATCAAACACATGATGATTAAAATATTTTACATAATTAATGTGATGTGGTTAATATCAATGAATAAGCAAAGGCGATAAAAATATTGTCAGCAATGCGTGAAGAGCATTAGTCGAGTAATGTATTTATGTAGGTATTTATATATCGATGTATCCCTCTCTAAGAAATTTCGATGATTAAGCAAATTTATACAGTGACACAATAACCATTATTATATTTTTTTTTCAAGTAATTCCCACTGTTATACCAAAATTTACTTTGAGATTATGTGAAGAAGGGTTAAAACTACTTACAGCAATCCAACTGTCCAGGGTTTTTCCGTATTTGTCGAGGAAAGCTTGCTTGATGTCTCCGAGGTCGATTTCGGAACGGCTGACGATGATTCTGATGAGGGTCTTGTCGTTTGTTCCGAGTCCCTTCATGGAGTAGTACAAACGCTCAGCGAAAAAGCCCACTTTGGACTTGACGCATTTTACTGTAAAATAATATGCATGCTTAATTAGATAGATCACTGAAGTTACATAAATAGTAAATAATTACAGAGAAAATAAATAGCATGCGTGCGACATACAGCAAGTAACAGAATTTTTTATCATTCATTAATAGAATGACATCAATGATATGTTTTTAATACAACGCCTTAAATAATTATTATAGTTCTATGATCTAGAATTCTTGAAAGTATTGCTGTGGGTGGTCCACAGAAGATACCTAGTAGTCTCTTTTACATGACAAGGATGGCAAATAAGTGTACGTACGCGATCGCGGTCAAAAAATGTTTATCAGTTTTCAAATTAGATTCTCTGTTAGACTGTGTGCAGTAAAGACTAAAATGCTAAGTCTACTTATTACTTTTAATATTTGTGAAGCAATCTTTTTACTCGAAGAGTGTTGATGACCAAACTCATTTCCTAACTTACAAATTGACAAGTCATTTAAAATGTATTGCCCTAGTTTGTCTATGAGATAATATTTTGTAGTTTTTTTTAGCAAATATATTTCTATATCCTGGATAACTACACTATTTTGACCGATTTTCGTGTGTGAAAAAATCTATGCCCCATGTTTAATCAAATTAGATCATCGACCCTGTGACACAGATTTGTGCATGCAATTATAAACTTTAAGGTGGTAAACATTTTTAGACCGCGATTGTAGAGCCTGTCTGATGGTAAGCGATTACCGTAGTCTATAGACGCTCGAAGGCCCTTGGGCACACACACGCTTTCTCTTACAACAGGGTAAGCATACCATGGTAGGCTGGTGAAATTCCTACGGCAGAGCCTAGGGTATAGCCACGAGCAGAGGAGTTACCGAGGAGTTTTACTGCCGTTATAGGCACTGGGCGACCCCCACACATAGCTTAGCCAGCGGCGGGTGGGTATGTAAGCGGGTTTCTCCCCGAAAAAAAGGGTAAGCATAACATGTTGCAAAAACCAAGAGAAAGCGTTATATTGACCGCATAGGAGAGAAGTTGCCTCATATCGCTTTTGAAAGATCTCCGGCGACCTTTCTCAACGCAGGAACACAACACAACAGAGTAGTGTTTTATTAATCCCCGACGCAAAAAGAGGGGTGTTATATGTTTGACGTGACTGTCTGTGGCATCTTAGCTCCTAAACGAAGTTACCGAATTAACCGTTTTTTTCGTTTGTAACCTGACACGTGATCAGAACGGGTTTTAGCTATGATTTATGAAGATCAGTTCAGGCGTTTGATCACTATCAGCTCATTTTCTAGTTGAAAAAAGCGTTTACTAACTTTCACAGATCCGATGGATTCGAAATTTGGTTTACTGTTACTTCGGTGGTAGTTACAAGACATGCTAACCTTGAGCTGATCCTGTACCATCAAATAGTTTGCGGAGTGCTGAATTCTTCAGAAATTTACAGCAGATATAGCGCATTTTGGGCTTATAAGAATAGTATGAGATGAGATGGTGTTAGATGATTAATGAGGCCGGGGATTGCTTAACATTTTCAACTTAAAATTATTTAGCTACGATCTTTTGTAAGTTGCAGTTATTGTTATGTTGTAATTTGACATTATTTTAGTTCCTATAGCATTCTTTTTTTTCATTGAAAAAGATAGGTTTTTCAACTAACCAAATTTTTTAGCAACGTCAATTTAAAAATACTGTCTAATAACTCATAGTAGGGCCTGTGCTGTCATTATAATCTGGAATAAAGTTTCAATTTTTTTGTTGTAATGTAAAAGTCAAGCTCAAGGTCGCTGGTTTACTGCTGTAAACAGATTAGCATTGACCTCGACAGCTCTGTCGCAGGTTTATCATTTCACATACAGTATTGCGTTAATATATAAAGATAAAATGATAATTATGTATAAGGTGGATATTTTTTTTAATTACGACACCTTTTTAATGTGTCTCGGTAGTTCTACAAATTGTTAGGTCTATTTTGTTTTATTGGGCATGATTCAGGAGTAGGTAATGCCCTGCATTTCATTCATTCACAATGAGTGCAAAAGGGCAGTTGACAAATCATTAGATTTCTTTCTTTTTATGTACAAATTCCACAGCACGTTGTGTGTGTGCGGCTTAAGAGATTAACTAACATGGAAAATGTAGGATTTCGAAAAATTAGAAAGCACCTTCTTACTTGCTTTCTAAAATTGTCTATGGTTTCTTTATAAATACGCGGCGAGAGAAAGAGATTAAAAGTAGTTTGAGTGTGTCTTTTTCTATTTATTTAAGGACTTTTATCTAGTTTAGATTTGTCAGTCCTATCGTATCCTAAACTTAACTTAACCCTAGAAATGTTATAAAAATATAGTTATAAATACCTTCGTTTTGTAATTTTACACAGAGCTCTGGCTGCGTCAGATACGGGTTCGCTCAGAATGCTCTGGACAAAACCTATATCGACTTGGAATACGGGTGTAAATCGTGGTAATGAGCGTTCTTGTGCGTGCTAACATGTGTTCTTAACCCGATCAAACTGACTGACTAGGCTGACAGTTTAGTGTAGTAGTGCTTGACGTCTACTACGCGCTGATCCAATCCAATAGACTATGGGGTTACTTACCGATAGCCAACATGCCCTTCTCGACGCTTCCAGAGAACTCCTTCTTGATAGATTCTTCGATGTCTTTTCCGGTCATCGCTTCGTATTCAGCGAACACCTGGAAATGATTGCAGCAATTTATTAAAGAGGGAAAGAAGTCCCGAATGAATTACGTAAGTTTACGTAGATATTTTATAAGCTGTGATTCATGACAAAGTACTGTCAAGAGTCATGAGGACAATTTAGTTACGGTTTAGGTTGGGAAAACCGTGTGGATTAAATGTGCGATACGCACAGAACTACCATACATGATAATAATAAAATTTATATTTAATTTTATTAAATTATTCAAAGATGCCTATACTGTACACAGTGTTAAACATTTATATGTTATCTTTAACACAGTTATAAACATCCACAACTCGTGATCAAATGCTCGTGCTCTTCATACAAACATTTGCTCCCACCGGGATTCCAAGCCGGGACCCCTGAACAAGTAGACTGCATAGCAAGGGGCACGACCTCTCGGCCAGCCGGTCGTTTATACAGAGTCGATACGTAAACACTTACCTACAATAAAGGAAGGTACTGGAAATAATTTGTTAAGCGTTTCGTGAATCACATTCGATTCATATTAATTAAATCAGATTTAGAGAGCCGAAAATAGCAATTTATGTTGTGATACCTATTTATGAACAGCAACCACTCAATTAATCGTCGAAGTATAAAAATAATTAAATCAAGGTCAAACACACTTATATCCCTAAATATAACCTTAGATAATGCAGTTATGATAACTTCATTAAGACCGATTTTACCGTAGGCATGCTGCGGTCCACTACACACAAAATGCATTTGCACTATAAATAATTCTCACGGTATATGGGCACGATCTGTGTAAGTGGTAATTCTTTGGGATAATAAACATATCTTAATATGTATGCTATTAAATATATTATGTAGTTTTGTATTACTATGAACTATATAGTTTTGTAGTGTATATAAAAAGATACTATTGCTTGGGGATTTGAAAAACTACTATCTATAATTGAACTTATAATGTGTCAGTAAACAAATTTTAACACATGTAAGTAGACAAGTAATCCTATAATAGTCATCTCTGAATAAACTGCATTATTATGATGCAAAAGTAGTGTTGCCACTAAGTATTAGTTTAGTATAGGTACTTATAGTGGCTGATATAGATAATAAAATTGTCAATTTCACAAGGTGGTAGGCCCGTATGTAGGGTCGTCTTTACTGGGCATGGACGGCATTTCATCTTAAGCCGCAGGATGACAACGCACCTGCAATATCAAGTGATTTTCCCTTGTTATTGCAGGTGTCTATAGGCGGAGGTAACCGCTTACCATCAGGTGGGCTGTCAGCTTGTTTGTCATCTAGTTGTATAAAAAACATTCAAGGTACTATACCTGTCTCAGTTGTTGGTAAGAGCGTGTGATAAGGATAGAGTTGAAGACAGACTCGTCGGTGCCCCACTGTCCCTCGCCGGCGTTGGCCAGGGCTTCGGCGTCAGCTTTGGCGGCCCCCTCGTCGACACCTTGGTTCTCGTCGCGGTTCGCCATGCATAGTGAAACGCAGAGCCGCTTGAAGTGACCGGAAGTGTCGCCTTTGAGGTCTGACTCGAGGCTTTTGTTGTACACTGCATATAGAAGAACAAGGGTGATAAAGAAATTCCATGGTAACTTTGTATAAATTACAATAATTTTATTGAAACTCTCATCTCAATATCAAAACAAAATACAATGGGGTCACAATTTAGGTAGTAATGCTGGTAAGTTTGTTAAATTCTTTGAGTGGATTCTAAATGCGTTCACTTGCGTACTCCACTTTTAAGCCATAAACTTTGACACAGCCGAACCATTACGATATATTGGTTTTCCAAAGTAATTAGTTCCAACTGCAATGCCAGCCAGAATATTGTGTGCAGCATACGTTAGTGGGTCGATACACTCATACAATAATTATGGAGTCATGAATGCACATAGTAATGTCCTTCGATCAAACGCCTACAGAGTTTTAAGATTAGCAGTAGATAAAATTAGTAATATGCAAAGCAAAGGTATGCTTGAGTGAGCTTGCGAATGTCTCGATCTTTTTGAAAATAACGGTTAATTCAACGGCTTTTTTGAAATGTAACGTTACCTATGTTCTTTTTAGTTGATTAGATTAGGTACTGATAGATAATTTCATTTAGACACTACTCATTTATTTAGATACTTATTTACCTGTTTAGGCTGGGAGTCGATATAATTGCAATATATTCTGGAAGCTGATTCGGAAGGCTCTCTACATTCGCCGTTCGGAAGTAAGAGAAGGAGCAATCATTTTGTTTGACACAATAAAATGTAAGTATTCATTTGCATTATTACTATTTACAATTCATAATGGGTAAGTAACAATGATTTTTAAACGAAAATTTATTCGATAATTCGTGAATCTTGCATTCAGTCATTCGCGACGGATTCAATATTTTATGCAGAGCGACAGAGGCCCGCACCACCGCCGATCGAGCTTAATCAGTACCAATTAGCCTACTAAGCCTTCAAACTAGACACAATCTGTCTGCTACTCACAACAGAAAACATGTGTGATGCAACTTCTCTGACTATAAATAGATTTTTGAAACCAGCCGTTAATGCTAAACTGGACCTGGACCTTTTTTAAAATATTATGTATAGTTTACTTATAAATTCTAAGTTTTAAAGTAGGTAATGCAAGGAAGTTGTACTCGTGTATTTGTCAATTAAATTGAATACAGAAGTCTGTCATTGTTAAGTGGTTATTCAACGATGACTAATGCGTCTGGACTGCTTCATGTTAAATGCTGTTAAATAAGCGTAAAGCGGTTTGAGTCTAGCCTTATCAAATACCTACGCTTTACAATAATAACTCCATAACGTAAGTATGTACCGCGGACAAAATACAACCGTGCCATATAAAACTTGCAATAACCGTAATGTATTCGCAATAAAAATGAATTTCACAATGCAAGTGTTACACCTGATGAGCTGTATACTTTATGAGGTTGGTACCTACTTATTTGAGTCACGTCGCCGTAGTATGCGCACGTAACTTCCGCTTTGAGATTATGTTATATCTAACTAACTATAAATACTTAAACACACCTAAAAACAATTATTATTACACAGATACGTACCTAATAGAAAAACGAAACCGCCTTGTTTGTACAGATTAGATGTCATTTAAAAAATAACATAGATAAATTCCAAATTGGCGTTGCAGTTATAGCGAACAAAAATGAGAAGAAATAGCTCTTTTTACTTAATTTTGCTCCCCTTTTAGCAAATCCTGCACCCGTACCACCATCTTTTATCGCGATCCAGTTTAGGACCTAAACTGAGTAGAATCGTTAATTCGCACTACGACGCTATCTACGACTATGACAGTGATGCAGTTTAGGAACCAATACTGAACCGAGCGTAATATGAATCGCTTTATTAAAGATGGTGGTAAGGCCCCTGATCCTGACTACGCCCGTTTACTTTGTGCAATAGCGTATATAGTAGGTACGCTACTTTTGACTGATGAAGCTACGATTTGCAGACCTGAAGGACTACATAGGAGGGAGTCGCAGTGGGCCATTGTTGGAGAGCCATGGTAGTCTGCACAAGCGTTCTTTCATCTTCATTTAATGAGTTTCTGCGAAGGTTATAGCGAGTGGTCTGGGTAGGTAAACGTAGTACTAATTAGTTCGTCCCTGACTATGAAAATACCTTCCAATGAATGAGTCTGCTTTTAACGGCTTATACACAGCCCAAAGACTACAGATTCTTTCCTAAAGTTTTAATGGCAGCTATATTCTGGGCTAAAGAACTTGCTATTGTAGTGTTTTGTTTTGACTGCTCGTTTTGATAACGAAATCATGGCCATGGTTGATACAAAACATTAGGTAATCCCGAGCTCTTCCATGCTCGGAAAGTTGGTCCCAGTTGTAACTGTAGCCGGTATCATTCACAAACCAGCATTTTGGCAACGTGGCTTCTACCATGTAAAATGACGTATGCCCAGCAGGGGGACGCATATGCTGTTAATAACTTTTGATGATATTCAGGGCACATGTGGGCGGTGAAAGAAGAAAAGAGAAAAGTCTACATGCACTCTGATCCATAATTATCATATAGATACCTACTGGGTAGTGCCGACAATACCTACGACAATAAATCGAAACATGGTCTACATTAGTTCATAGAAATGGTTTCATCATCATCATCATCATATCAGCCTATGATGTCCATTGCTGAACAAAGGCCTCCCCCATCGATCTCCAAATAAAACGGTTTTGCGCAGCCTGCATCCAACGGCTCCCCGCGACCCTGACCAGGTCGTCTGTCCATCTAGTGGGAGGCCGTTCTACTTTGCGCTTTACGGTACGTGGTCGCCACTCCAGAACCTTAACGCCCCACCGGCTCCGTTCTGCGTGCTATGTGCCCTGCCCACTGCCACTTCAATTTGCTAATCCTAAGAGCTGTGTCAGTGAGTTTGGTTCTCTTACGGATGTCCTCATTTCTGATTCTATCTCGCAGAGAAACACCTTACATAACTCGTTCCATAGCTCGTTGTGCGACTGCGAACTTGCACAGAAGGCCCTTAGTGAGCGACCACGTTTCACAGCCGTATGTCATCACTGGCAACACACACTGGTCGAAGACTTTCGACTTCAAGCACAGAGGAATTTGGGACGAAAAGATCTTACGCAATTTCCCGAACGCTGCCCATCCGAGTTGGATTCGTCGATTGACCTCTTTCTCGAAGTTGGACCTACCCAGCAGGACCATTTGTCCGAGGTAGACGTACTCGTCAACAACTTCGAGAACAGAACTCCCAACTGAAACTGGTATAGATGTGACATGGCTATTAGACATAACCTTTGTCTTGTCCATGTTTATTTTCAGACCCACCTGTCGGGAGGTTCGGGGGTTGTCGGGGGATAGAAATGGTTTGGCACTTTCAAAAACACCTTACCTATTCATTTGAAAATTTCATGACATTTGCATGAAATAATACAGCCCACGTTTTAATTTGCCGTATTGACGGCACCATTTTGTATAGCTCCAAAAACAGCAATAGGTAGAACAAATACTCACGTTGTTCATAGAAAGCAGAGATGGTCCTGATGCCGTAGTTAGAGAGCGTGCAGAGGATCTCGATGATGGCCTCCTCGTCGGTGCCCATCCCCGCCACGGCGTCGTGCAGCTCCTTGGCATAGAAGTGCGGCAGCGGGGTCATCAGAGCCACAATCACGTTCTCCAAGTTGCCAGTCAGCTCGCTTTTCAGTTCACTGATCAGGTCCTGGAAGATAAACGATTTCTATTGTCTGTGGGAACTTTCCGCTATAGTTAAGGTACTACAACAGCTCTAATTGCTTGTTGAAAAGCTGAAGTCTTCAAGCTGTTACGACGAAAAGAAATTTCATTAATAATTAATTTGTTTACACTTCCCACTTCACAAAAAGTCCCCACCTAAATACATAGGTAATACCTATTGATGTAAAAGCCAGATAGGTACTTCCTATTTTTCAAATAAGTATAATACCACGCCGTTAAATATGAATGCAGTAATAGGTACTCAGCATTTTAATAGCTCAGAAAAAAACAATATATATTTACTAAATTCGTTGCATAACTGGAATAGAGGCAAAACTATGCCCTAATAATCAGTAACGATAGGGAAAATATAATAGTTTTTACAAAACATATGAAATCATTGGTGCTAATTAATACCATACGGAATTTAATCAGGACTCATATTATGAGATAAGTTTATAAAATATAACACAAATGTAAAAATCATAATTAACGACCAACCCAAACTATGATTAATAAGGACAGTTATTTTTTATACACAGGCCTCTAACCATAAACTCTCTACTTAAAAACGACCTTATTTGTATAGTTCTCGGGTAGATTTTTCGATAAAACTGTTGTAGGACTACTCTGGTCATCATTCAAAATATCTCTTATTTGAGTTACAGATTAGATATACCTAATAGTTAAATAACACTAACAGGTTCCTTCATAAAACAAATTTTAAGTAATTTAATAAAAACAAACATTTATTTTAGAACATAATTTTTTATTATCAGTGTCAGTGATGGAGAGCGAACTGCACTAAATTTGTAATAAAATATTATAATATATATTAATATTGCAGTCCTTAATAAAATATATCATAAGTTTCCAGCAAAATTAAATTATCAATTACATAACCCTTATTATATTTGTAATAAAGGCCATGATGGCTATTCGGCACACGTCTAAAATTTATAATAATATTTACTATGAAACAGAATCATTTAGTTTGATAATCTTTGTTTGGATTTGTGCCGTATGACGTGTCACCTGCATGTCTTCTGCAGATAAGACATATAACACCTGTACCTATATTACTATGTGAACAATATATTTTGATAAGATAATTTATACTATTATTTATATTATTACACTCTCACACTAATACTAGTTCAGAGGTTCCCAAACTTTTTAAGCAGGTGTTTACGCGGGTCACATAGTCACATGTCATGTTAGCATTGTCAATGGTAAACCGTAAAAGTATACCTGCCTAGTAGATTACCTTTAATAATTATTATATATAATTATTATTTTTTGTAGGTACATACACAATACACACAAAATAAAATTAAACCTATGTGCTAGTAAATGGAGCGGGACCTAACAAAGTAACAAGGGTTCTACTTTCTCGAAATATCTTCTGTAGAACCACGAAAGGAGAGTTAATAGGTAAAAATATGTATGATACCCAGTCTAATAGTATGGAAAATAATATATTATAGAATATGGAAACCTGCACATTAAAATTTTTAGAAAATAAATACTTACTGAAGCTAAAATGGAGGACGTTCTCGCTAGGGGCGTAGTACTTTGACCCAAGGAATAGATGAAATAGGTATTTCTGTGGTTTGAGCGTTCTGGTTTCGATTGCAAAAACAAAGCAGGTTTCGCTATGGTAGGTCCTAGGTGAGTCAGGTAAAGCGTGTCATATAAGCAAAGTATAAAACAGAGAATTTAATTCATGGTTTTAAAATGGTACGTATAAAAAAGGATGCCATTCTGGTCACACTGACTTTCCATGCGTTTACTATTAATAGGTACCTGTTGAGTCAGAGAGAATTATTCATATCAAGCAATTGAACTTCAATACCTACTGACAGACTTTGGTGTTCCTCAGAGGGACGAGACGAGACCACTAATTAGGTTACTTTACCATCCGAATTAGGGCATCCTAAATAGGAATCGGTTTAAAAGGCGCGTCTGGTGCGTAACATTTCTCCCCCTAATGCGAAGATAGATATTATTAGCATTAACCTAAATATTTTTATAGAAGCAAGGAAAGTAATATCTTAACTCGTTTCTTAGTACTTTAAAGAGTTTGAAGGTAGGTATCAAGACAAGAGTACCTAATAGATGTTTAGGAGATAAGAATTCAACCATTTATTAAACAAAAATGTTTTATTGAATCTTGCTTTTTTGAGGAAAACCTTATTTCAACAAGTTATATTCTGTACAACTATCACATATATTTACAAGGTAAGTACATTGTATACAGAACAGTTCCTCATACAGTGATCTAAGTGAATAAATGATGACAAACCATTGTAAGGTTACCCCAAGGCCTGCCGTGAGAGATTTTGACCCACTACAATATCGTCAGGCTCAAGGTCCATTAACAGATTTGATAATGCCAACTCAATTCGCTATGAGATAAAGGTCAAAATTGCAGGCAGTACACTACGTGATGTAGTAATTGTTCAATACTGCTGGTAATTAGTATGACATCATTGCCGAAATACCGGAACCGGAACCTGTTTGTTATACAATTTCTTATGATTTTGAGTGAATTTTGAATTGAATATTGTCTTTTCTTTATTTTTTCGATTAATTTATAGAATTCTTTTTTCGGACACGATGGACAGTTCATAAAAATATTAAATATTATAATCTAGATTAGAACGACATTATCATTGTGTTGGATTGAACGCAGAAATGTTTTAACTGACGATTTTGTCATGTGAAAAATCCGAGTTGTAAAATACCGGTAATTATTGTCACCGGTAAATTGATTGGTATACCTACCGGTAAATCGTTCAACGACATCTGGATCTTTAATAATGAAAAACTTTTATTGCTTGTAATTTGAGTAGGTACAATAATAGTGATAAACGTAACATGTCGTGCATAGTTAGTAAAAAGCGCGTAAAAATACATAAATAAAAATTATAAATTGTATGTGAGCGCGGAATGGCAAGGTATGGTCGCTAAGTTGAACTAAAAATTTATTTAAGTGAGTATAGACGACACCACATCAAGTGTAGCAGTTGCACTACGAAAGACGCCTTTATTACGAATAGAGTAAGGGCGGTCTCAAGGTCAAACTGCTGCGCCAGATGTGCTGTCGACTGCACCTATTTAATGTCAAATGTTCAAATAAATGTAAATTTAAAATACAATAACATGGTAAAAATCATAATAAAAAAATAAGCAAGAAACTCAACAAAAAATATGTCTAGCATTAACAGTTAATGTAGTTATTCAGTGAACATTGACTATTTAAAATTTTGTATCATTAGTATAGCATAGCAATGATAATAATAATTGTGAAAAACTAGGTGAGTGAAATCCCCCTGGTGTCTATCATCGTACAAGTTATTTTTAAGTAGGTACTACAAATACTGGTGAAGTGACATTAAAATCTGTAACATACTGTAATTCAGCTAATGTAAAATTAAGTTATCTTATTCACTTTGATTTTACCGAATGTCCGATTCCGCAAAAAGGGTTCGATGGAGGACGTAATAGAGGTCCAGTAACACGCCCTCATTTAAGGGGTTGTGTTTCAGTTTTTTTTTTTCCGTCAAACATCAAATTCCAGACACAATGGATACGCCGCTTGACAGATTAAATCATAGATACGCATACAGATGGTTACCAATAGATTAAAATAAAAACTCACACAAACACAAAGTTAAATCAGTGATAAAGTATAATTAAGGTGTTATCTCTTTTATCTTCGCTTCTCCGCGAGTTATACAACCACGGAATAAAGAAAAAATATAGTTTGCGTTTAGTGGCTCTTCAGCTTTGTAGTTTCTTATTTGTATGTTAAAGGTACTTATGCCTTAAGTATCTATGAAACGGAGTCCATGATAGAATAATTGTTTTATTAAAGAGAATTTCCGCCTAAAGGTTGTCAGAGGATACATCATTAAAAAAAACCATCCATATAGGTACATACTATTTTAATTAAGTAGGTATACATACATAACCCTTGTCCTAAAGTGCGTGCGTTATGCATTGATCTGACCGTTCTTATTGTGTTCGGAGTATTTTTTGTTGTATGCGTAATTAAGTGATTTGAATTTAATATTCAATAATTAATTAATGTTTATTCTGTTTTAAGACTTATGCTCATTTTCCCTAACATTTGCTCAGCGTTAAGTGTCTTAGCGATTTTTATTTCAGTCTGTCTAAAAGAGATAGAAAGAGACAAATGTCGTTAAGAGTCACCTGAGCCTAGGGAATGGTTGGTGAAAATGGACATCAGTCAGATTATGAATTACTTCCATCTTTTGTTTAATAACGACGTTAGAGGCATCCAACAGATCTATACTCTTTGGTAGTTTTCTCCTCTGTCTTACCTTTCCGTAATTGGTCTTGAACGTTTCGGCGATCTCCAGCCTCTGGACGATACCTCGGCGGCACAATACGTCGATGATAGCCTTCTCATCGGTGCCGAAGCCTTTCATGGCCTTTCGGAGGGTCTCAGCATCCGCAGCGGGTTCGAACGGATCCGCTGGGTACACGGTGGGGGTGCACTGTAATGGTAGACTTATGTACACAAAGACATAGATGGGATATAACAAGGTACAGGAACACTGTAACGGGTGGAAGACTGTTAATAGTAAGAATTATGTGGCGGTCGATTAATAGACAGGGTTAGAAAATCTAAAGTTTTTTTACAATAACTTATTCATTTTCTTTGATGTAATATTCGTAATTGCTAATATTGCGTTTCGTGCATTATAAAGTTAAATTGACTCTTTAATTTAATTGTTATTATGGGAAAATACCGTTTAGATAATAGGTACCGGTAGTTTAAAATTACAATTTCACAGGGTTATCCCAAGTCCTGGTAAGCTCAGATGGCTAGAGCAGCCGCCCGGATTGTGAAACGTCGCGGGTTCAATCCCCGCCTTAGGACGTGAATTTTCCTTGTTACATCCGAATACTACGAAGTTTATTTAGTAAGTTTGTATCAAAATAATGGTTTTCACACCATACAAAGAGTATTTATATTTTAAATTATTTTTAGCATGTAGCGGTTAAATATAATTTACAACTATATTGCTTATATACAATAATATAAGTCTAAATAAATATAAGTCTATAAACTTGTTATATACAATAATAAGTATCAATGATATTATGTAGGTATACATATTTACAACAAAATATGCTTAGTTTGAGTTTACACATCATACGAATGTCAAACAAGTTGTCTAAATAGAGCGGTGTTTTCCTACAGTTTTAGAGATATCTACTGTTGCTATTTCAGTAGGTAGGTACCTAAATACTCAGCAACCTTACCGCGAAAAGATGACATCATCTCATAAGAATCAATAGCGGTACGTTTATGTATGAAAATGTAAATGTAGGTGGTAAAACTTACCTTGTACGGGTAGTATTGTTGGCCACTCATTTTGGAGATTCCTAAAAATAAAAACTGTTGTTAAAATACATGAAAACGGAGCTGTATCGTGTTATTTGGTGGTAGGTAATATGGCGGTACACCGGCATTGATGTTACGCGGCCGGCATTAACTTTATGTACCAATATAAAAAAATATGGACATTTTATTAAACTGAACGTCACAAAATTTTAAGTGGTTGATTAAAGTTCATGATTGTTTACTATTTTCTAAGTTAATACTTTGAAATTGTACGTACTTGTATTGAAATTCAAGTGACACACCCAACTAAACTGGGACGGCGCAAACTCCGAATGCGAGTAGAATG
This sequence comes from Nymphula nitidulata, assembly GCA_947347705.1. Lineage (NCBI taxonomy): Eukaryota > Metazoa > Arthropoda > Insecta > Lepidoptera > Crambidae > Nymphula > Nymphula nitidulata. The sequence goes on along the minus strand of OX374637.1, from coordinate 8,410,945 downwards.
AGCCTCGGCGGCCGACGAGCAGTGTTCGCCTTTCGCTCGCAGGGCTGTTCAACATTTGGCTATGTTTATTAACATAAATAGAGGTACTTAAATTGTGACATTCTTATTGGAATTCCCACAAAGAGAAGTTAATGTTTGTGGGAATTTCATTTGGGTTCTTTCCGGTATTTCGGTCAACAAAGTATGTAGGTATTTAGTAAAAAATACCTCCTGCATTTTTAGTAAATTTATTAATTTAATTGGTTTAATAATAATTGGTTTAGGTAGTTTCGTTATATTTTAAGTTATTACTTAAAATATAACGAAACTACCTAAACCAATAGAAAATGTATTGTGTATAAATTATTGATTCACAGATATAACAGACCAAAAATTCTAGATAGGTAGAGTAGCTATACATGTACCTACTTACTAAACGGATAAAATATACAATAAACTTAATTTTATTAGAAATACTTAAAAAAAATAAAACAAACTGAAATCCGAGGACAAAATGATTATTCTTGTTCACCACAGTAAAATCTGTCCCTCCCTATTGGGACTCTCGGTCCTCTGTTTAATTAGACAGGGTCGCTTACACAGTAGCTCGTCACTGTTAAAACACAGATCTAGGTTACATTAAGAAAATAGGGCGTAGATTTTAAAGTTATAAAATGTCTTTGTATACAAACTGTTGTTGACTCCTGCGCCACGTAATCCCGACGCGGTGCGATGATGTCACCGAGACGCCCGCGGCCGCGGTTGCCTGCCGCCGGGCGCCGCCAGTTCGACCAACCGGCTCAAACTACTAACCAAAAACAATATCCCCCTCTCCCCCGTACACATTAGCCAGGCATGCACCTTACTGTCTTAAAATTAAACAGCATTATTCAACAGCATGTCAAAATATTCGAGGTAAAATATACTCGGTGCCGCAATCAAAACGATGGTTATCGAAATAGTAAACAAATTCATTTCAGTTGAAAACATTGCTGGGTTTCTTGATTTGATTCATGAAGCGTTTATTTTGGGATAATAATTATTATTGATGTCCTTAGTATAAATGTCAACCTATTCGAAAGTACCTACCTATATTTGATTCTAATGTGTCATTCATTATTTATATTTTTAAATGGTATATTTCGCACTACCTGTGTTCAAGGTAACGATGACGACGCCTGACGTAGTGACTATATTGATTCTATGTAGTAGTCTGATGATGTCACTATAAACTTAGTAGACTATTCATCATTCGTCTTATTCACTAAGTGATTCACCTGCTAAAAGATCGTTTACACGTATCTGATCGTGTCATTCATTCATTCCGCGTCACACTCACATCTTACCTTGGAACCTCTAAGTAGAAAATGTACAGACTAGAAATAACATTTGTGTCTTGGGGCGGCCTTGAACTCGCGACCTTCCAAAATACCGGCGATTGCTCTAACCGCCGAGCCACCGAGGACACGGGAGAATTTCATGAATCTCCTTTTGAATTTTTGCCTTAAGTAGGTACTTTTTTAATACAACTAGATGACGCAAGCTGAGACGGATCACCTGGTGGTAAGTGACTACCGCCGCTTATAACACCTGCAATAGCAACGAGAAAATATATCACTAGTACCGTCCTGACGCTCAAGATTAAGTGCCTTTATACCCATGCTAACATAGTAATAATAAATGTATGTTGGAAGAAACCAAGGCGTATTAATACCACACGACTGCATCAAACAATCAAACCCTACAAATTCATTCCGTCAAAAGATGCTAATATTTAATAAATTACCCACTTTTCAAAACGTCTTCGTTTCATACTGTGACTTTAACAACCCCCAATCATTTTTCAGTAGTAAATAAACACACAGACGCTAATTTCTAATATGTTTAAAAATGTTGCCGTCCGGACGGACATTGGTGGGGGCCGGTACACTGGAGAGATTACCCTATACTAAACTTGAAAAAAATCCGCATCTGAGCCAAGGACTTGGGCCTATGAAGAAAACTCGTGAAATATCGCAGGTTCTACCCCCGCCCCAGACATGATTATTTATATATAAAGCACGGCAAATTACTCAACGCCATCTGATGTGAAGCGGTAAGAAGAGTTCGTATGCGAAGACAGCTAGTGAAATTCTTAAAAGAAACACACTGTTCTATCCGCCTCCACCTTGCCGGCCCATAAGGTACCTTTCACGCCTCTTTTGAAGGAACCCATGTTATAGGAAGGAGGGAACACATGTGTTGGCAAGAAATTCCAGGTTTAAAGGTACGGTAACTAAGGTATTAGTTACCGTACCTTTGTACCAAAGCCTGGAATTCCTACTAGGTAGGTACCTACTTTTTAGCCCTTCAAACATTTATAATGTTAGTAATCAAAAAACAAAAATTAAAACCGACTTCAAAAAACTGAAAAGGATGAAATAATTAAATTTAAGTAGGTATTCATCCCCTAGAAACATATTTTTGGGGTCGGTTGCTTTACTTTCTATTGTTTTTGGAAACCACTTAGCACCAACTCCAAAAATATGGTTCTAGGGGATGAATACCTACTTAAATTTAATTATTTCATCCTTTTCAGTTTTTAACCGACTTCATTTGAAGTCGGTTTTAATTTTTGCTTAAAATTTTTTTTTCACAATTTTTAGTGATAACTTTCTACGGTCGAAGCTAGATGGGTGACCGTCAACTTATATTGTTTCCTACTATCGTATCGTTTCACTAAAAAGTCATTGGAAAAGCAAAAATTCGCAATTTCGCTATGTAGACGATTTCATAATTTCAGTTTTTTTTAATTTAATACCAAAGTACCCAACTGTTATCAAAAAAAAATTTTTATGGGACCAAATGGCAGCTATTCCGCATCGAACAAAAAAAGAATCACGTAAATCGGATCAGTAATCTCGGCGTAATCGGTGTACATACATAGAAAAAAAAAAAAACTATGACAAACAAGCTGACGGCCCACCTGGTGGTAAGTGAAAACCGCCGCCTATGGACACTTGCAATAGCAAGGAAAAATCACTTTGTATTGCAGGTACGTTGTTGTCATCCTGAGGCGAAGATGAAATGCTTTCCATGTCCAATATTTACACTGGCTAGCTTTACCTTCAATCCGAAACACAGCAAACTGATTTACGGTTCTGTCTGATTTCCAGACTACCCGTAAAATAGCCGTCTGTTTTCGTAATATTTCGATGGGAATGGGAGAGGGAGGGGAGAGCCCCCAAAATATTTTCCCAAGTATAAATAGTAAGTTTCGGCTCGTAAAGTCGAAGCGTATACTTTATTTTTCTTAATTATTCTATCCGCATGCGGAGAATCAGATACTTACCTCCCTATTTCGCATTGCAGTGAGTCTTTGGCATTTTGCGGAAATTAACAGCCCCTTGACATTAAGTCTTGTAGATAGCTAGTACTACCTAGTTACAAGTAAAATGACTAAATAAGCAATTGGATGTTCAAATGTGACTCATTCGCATTCTAATGAAGAAACGTCCTTTACGGACATTGTCAATTTTCTTACGTCAACTCGTCATGCAATAGTCACTCTGTGTCCAAGTCCCATCAACCACTCTCAAGGCGAGCATTAAGTTAAGAATGTGCAGTTTTCTACTCTAATAGCATTTGAGCTTTCAGACGGCCTTTCAATAATCACTAAGTATCGCAATAAGAGAAAAATATATGGGATTTGATATAAGCCCTCGAAGCACTTTCGATCACAAATATCAAATCCCATACATTTTCCATTTAGTGATAGCGATTGTCAAAAGGCAATGTCAAAAGTGCTCAAAAATAACTATAATGTATTAAAAAAGCAACTTTATTACTACAGCATTTGAATCGTCTTTCACTTGTTAAAAATTTAAGTGATGCTGCAAACATATGATAATTGTAGTATTAGAATTTGCTTTTCTGAAACTGCAGATATTTTTAATCACTTTAAAGGTCAGATGATTCTGAGACTGACTGTACCTATCAACATATACCAGGAGGAGCGCAGTGCATTACGTACCGAATGGTAGAATTACATAGAAACAAGGTCGCCTATACTCGAAGAATCCGGCATTTCGATTCATCATCCTGCTACCTGTTTCGCAGAACATTTAAGCTTGCCATATCCGCCGCAAAGGGCGATTTGACGATCGGCAGTACCCGTATACAGGGTGATAGGGGGACGCTCTCGGAAACGAAGGCAGGTGGCAGTGTTGGTCACCTTTTAAACACAACTTGTTAATAAATTTGAAATCGCGAAAAAAAACAGCTGTTTCATGCAATTGTAATATCTACACAACCTGTTTGTAAGGAATAGCTGATTTTTTTCGCGATTTTTAATTTATTTTTTAGCAAGTCGTGTTTAGGGTGCCAGCACTGCCACATGCCTTCGTTTCCGAGAGCTTCCCCCTAACATCCTGTATATCTCTAGTCTATGATCGGTGTCATGGATTCAAAATCCATTTGGGTGTGAATAAACTGAAACTTTCCTATGGATTTCTTAATTTAACGGAGGCTCAAAAAACCATTTGTTCCGTTGAGTCACACCATTTTGTGTCACACTGTTACTCAACGGGAGAAATATTCCCTTTGAGTAACACCGTAACTCAATGCCACTATTTTTTTCCCGTATGTATGTAGCTGGATCATCCCCTGAAGTACCAGGCTACCATATATATGTAGATGTTTAGCATACTCTTATTTTATTTATATAATAATCGTAGGGGTACAATAAATAACCTCTCATATACTTGTGGTAACCTGGTACTTCAGGGGATGATCCAGCTACATACATACGAATTTGAACAATGATTTTACCCATGAAGGTGTTACTTAACGGGAATACAGCGTTCTGTTTAGTTACACTGTCTCTCAACGGGAAAAAATAGTGGCATTGAGTTACGGTGTTACTCATCGGGAACATTTTTCCCGTTGAGTAACAGTGTGACACAAAATGGTGGGACTCAACGGGAACAAAGGAAAAACCGGGTCATAATATGGTTGGATAACTAAGACATGAAATTGAAATTATCTTTATTCAAATAGGCCACGTCAATCTGTCTGTCTGTATGTCATGTCTGAATTAACGTTAACTGACAATGTCATAATGTCTGTCTGTCTGTCATGTGTGAATTTACACCCGTTGCAAAAGCTGAACTACCGAGAAGATTCCAGCAATAAACTTATGTAGTCACTCTTTTTAAATATTAAGTAATACTGTTTGTAGTTACAAAATGATAACTTTTAGCAGTGCAGTGCCGCACAGAGAAAAAACAAAATATGGGGGATGATCTGTCAATAAAAATTATAATAATATTACACATTAGTGTCATGTAGACCACTTTTCAAAGAATTAAAAAATCTCACAGTCCCTTCTTTATACATATATGAAATATGTATTTTCGTCAAGAATCACCTAGACTTATTTAAGTGCTCAAATGATATTCCTCGTGCCTATAGTTGTAGGCGTCAAAATGTGTTGGTGCTGCCAGTGATGAGAACAACCAAGCGTTCGAGGAATAGCAACTCAATGGCTATCAAAATTTACAATAAATTACCAAATGACATCAGAAATCAAGCGTTAAATCAATTCAGATACAAACTCAAGACATGGCTCACACAAAATTGTTTTTATAGTATAAGAGAATATTTTGACTTTAAAATTTGAAATTGAATCGTATATGAATTAATAATTTTTTGACAATTGTATGAATTAATTTTAATGTTTCATTGGGTTTAAATTTTAAAGTTGACAAATTTTGCATGCCCAACCAGGTGAATGTGTCTTGAACTTTAATGTTTGTATTAAGAACTGTAATGTAACCACATTCTAGCGAAATAAATTCTATTCTTATTCTTATTCTATTCTTATTCTACCATTTGTGACTCCGACAAGTGACCGAGCTGAATTTTCTTGCTTACGTAGCAAATCCGCTGTGTGATCTTTCTGTATTGGGTAAGGAATAGGGTAAGTATGACTTCCAGTACCTGTCAATTACACTAAAATAATGACAGTGGAGCCTCTTGTATAAAACATGATTTATTATAATAATACATTTAATTGGAAATACATAGGATGGCAGGCCATCATCATTGTGACAAATATAATAGCTCCCAAATATATATAGATACAACTGCCCCGTTGGTGCTCTAATCCTCGAGGAAGAAATATTGGCCTGCCCTTTTTTGTTCGATATCCTAAAACAAAACATAAGTGTTAATAACAATATATGTCGTCGCGTTTGGTTGAATTCGCCGCTTAATTGGATGCCTAGCCCGTTGATTGAACGCCCGCAGCCAATCAAATGCCCACCCCAATAGTTAATTGAACAAAATTCACTAACGTTCAACGACTTGGCGTATTGAAAGGAACGTCTTGTACTGAAGAATTTTGGTTAGATTGTTGGGTTCAAGGTTATTTTTTAGGAGCACTTATAACCGTAATCGTTTTGGTTATAAGTGGTTATAAAAAATAACCTTGAACCTACCCATCACTCAAACAGTCACATAAATGCTCTTCAATTTAAATGACCCGCCTAGGCGTCCAATTGAATGGCTAATTTAAACCAGACAGCTGACATGACGTTCAGCCATCTGGTTAAATGTTGCGCTCAATGACTTGGCTAGTTTTACTTCAGCCGTTTAATTGTATGCCGGCGTTCAATAAACGGGCTAGGCGTCCGGTTAAGCGGCTAATTTAACCAGACGGCTGCACCATATCCATCTTAATACAATAGTACACTTATTTACAACAAACAAAGTGCACTGAATTAATATACCTTTAATTAATATGACAACATAACTAAGAAAACAAAACAATTTTCGCCGTGGTCGATCCCGAGATAGGTCAATCAAAATTATAATCTCGAGCTCCTCCATGCTTCGGAAGGCATGTTGTCGTTGGTTCCGGTTCTTACTGGAACTGCTTTAACCCACCAACCCGCATTGGGCCAGTGTAGTGGTGTTATGGCCCAAGCTCCTTGTGTGTTTTGCCCATGTAGAAAGGCCTGTGCCCAACAGTGGGACGTATATAGGCTGATGATGATGAGTGTTATGGATACTAGACAAAGGAATAATAGAGTTAGTGTCTCCCCACATTTATCAATGTGGAATGGGCTTAAGCCACCACATTACTTAGCTTAACGCCGTTCAGCTGTTGTGACGGCTGTTCACATGCGAGCAGCAGGATTTCGCGTCGACAAATGTGGGGAGACCCTTTCTGTATCCTATAGACTCTTGTAACATGGCTATATTACAAAAGTTAAGTGGTGATCTGCTTTTATTAACAAATATCATTTCAGTATCTCCATCTATAGCCTTTACCCGATGACCTCATGGCACATGGTTTTGTCATGGCCCAAACTATGTGTTTCTCTTATTTAGGAAGGCCTGTGCCTATCAGTGGTATATATATAGGCTGTTGATGATGAACCTATCGCTCTGCCAAATTTTATCTAACTTGGTTGTCATCTAACATTTTCTAAATTCAAAATAAACTTTCCCTATCTATCAATAATAATCATGACAAACCAGAATATAGCATTTATACTTCTTTAACAAGTTAGGAATAGTCTCAGTTTTCAAAAAAACGCAAACATGTCATATTTACACTATAGCACCTCTAAAAACATGTCTTCATTTGCTATAAAATAAGTCATACCAATTTAACAAACCAAAACTCACTTTTACAGAGGCATGTTTATTGATCCTAGGTCTAAAGTTGTTTGGATCCCTCCGGAAAGTAATGCCAAGTAATTCCAGAAACTTATTCATGCCATTGAGTAGTGACTGCGGCGCGTGAGCTGTTGCGTATGAAGACGGTGTACCTTCAAACACGATCACTCGGTCCGCGAGGTATGTGGCCATTATGAAATCATGCTCTACTACAAATCCTGTCCGCTTGGCGTGAAGGATGAACCTGAAGAGCAATAACACTGTTATTTAGTCAACTAAATAATTTAATCACATAATTGAATTATATATTCCTTATCAAAAAGGTACACTGGCACTGTAGATTGGAGTAGTAAAATTTACCATTACATTTACAATAAGCATGGAATATAGTAAAGTGAAATAAACTTTAAAATGAAACTTAAAAAATATTTATTTATTTTATTATGAATGTAAATAACAGTTTAAGACAGCCATGGATGTCAAATGAAATTGTGCTCATGTTAGAAATATGTGAAAAGAGTCAGAGATTTTAAAAGGTTAAGAATTTTAGTAAAATATATATCATTAAAATGTTGTTCACCTTTTTATAACTTTGGCAGCTACCAAACGTTGTTCAGAGTCTAAGTAAGCTGACGGCTCATCAATGAGGTAGACATCAGCTGGTTTTCCTAGGCAGAGTACCAGGGCCACACGCTGCAACTCACCACCGGAGAGGTTTTGAACTTCTTGGTCCATGATCTCTTCTATTTTCATGGGTTTCATTACATCTGTGATAAACTGGGGAAAAAAAATTCGTTATACAATGCTGCAATAACCTTTTGTCTCTTGTTGGTTCGCCACCATCTCATCAATAGTAAATTATAGTTGTTTTAAGGATACCTTAGTGTCACCAGTAATAAATAACACATTAAATGCAACCTATAAGCTATCTCTTAGTTGAATTTAGCCATTAAATTGTTAATCCAAGTAAGACTCCCAGGAGCATATGTAAAATAAAAATCAATTCGGGCTTGACAGGTTAAGGACACATTCAAGTCATATCAAAGGACTTCTATGAGTGTATCATTAACTCCACAGTACTTACAGAAGAAATCAGAAAAACATTATATAGAGAAGGTAAAATGAAATAGACACTACTATCAGTTTAACAAAAAATAATAGATATTAATTATGGACTGTTATGTACATACTATTCAGAATGTGTATACCTCATTTTGACCTGTATTAGTTAATGTAACTGTAATGCATTTTATAGTAATATTATTTATCAATAATATTGTTGTTATATGTTATATAATTCAACCTTACGACTCCAACAGTCCAAAAGTTGGCTCATTGTGTCTGATATGTTGATGCATTCATCACTTACATACAACACACACACTCTCACACATACTAATTATTTGTTAAAATAACCACATTTTACCTGCGGATGAACATATGCATCTCTTATTTTATCATGCAATAAACTGCGGACTAGTCCCTGTGACTTGGGTGATATCTTCTGTGGCTTATAACTAATGTGAAGCTGAGGCAGCTGCCCAGAGCCTGGGAAACAAACAATTTTGTTGAAACTACACCTTAATTTTTACTATATCTAAACACACATTGAAACATTACAAAATGACAAACTTTTCAAAATACAATTATATATATTTTTAATTGTATTTTTTAAAGTTTGTCATTTTATTATGTTTCAATGTGTGTTTAGATATATATAATTATTTTTTAAATTGTTGTTTTCAGATTTAATTAAGTATTGTTTTCTCTAAGGCGACAAATAGTAAGTTTGCGGTACTATTTATTGATTTACATTAGATCACAAGTAAAAAGATTTTTTTTATGCACACAAGAGGAGGAAAGCCTTAATTCTCTAAAAATAGTACAAATAAATAACCAATTAACTATTTTCATCGGAAAAGTATCATTAACTATTCCTAGCAGAGGAAAATGTATTGTGTGTGGATGTCATCACATCACATCCGTACCGTCTGGCGATAACGTCGACTCCGCATGTCTCAAACACTTTTGGAACACAGGATGAAAAAACAAATCGAACAATTCAGTCCTCGCCATCACAATAACAAAGAATGTACATCGAATACATTAAGAAAATGCCTAACGCAACTATATTATAACCTCAACAATATATACACATCACATTTTTCAAACATTAAAATATTGATAAATTCAACTTTTAATAAACATTTTAAATGATATTTGCAGTAAACAACTTTATATTTTAAAAATATTAACGTGGAAAACGTTTTCTTACAACTAAATCGAAACCATTTGACAACTTTCACGAATTTGACGTTAAGAAAATAGTGTTGACACAAGAAAAATGTATTGAATCGATTAAAATATATCGATTGAAACCAATTGAATATAAAAAATAAGTAGTGAATATTTTAAAATGATAAATTATTAGCGAAAGATTTTTGTAAATAATTTTTGTGTTTAAAAATGAAAAAAAAACAAAGAATATATAACACGAGAGATGAAGTGCATGTTCAGAATAACCCTACAAGATTAGAGGTTCGATTTCCGGCTATGATATGAATTTTTTAGTCTAGATACTTTTTACGTAAACATGAAGTTGGATTTTAAGAACCTATTACTTTAGCTACGACAATCGAAAATATTGATTTCAAAATATGTGTTAATTAAAGTATACTATGTTTATTATTTAGATACAAATTAAGATTTGCAAACGAATTTATTACTTTACATACAATTCATTTTCTGTTCTTTAGCTTTATCAGAAATTTAAGTAGTAGGGCTGTTATAAGAGTTTTCTTGTAAGAATAATCAGTTCTTTTGTACTGTGTTATGCTTATTAAATTTTAATTGTTGCTTTCTATATGTAATAAAAAAAATTAGAAAAATTAAAAATATACCTAACATTCATGACTTGTGAACAAGTTTTTGCATTTTATTTTTACCTCATTCCGATTTTCCCCTTTTTTCACAGGGACATGTGTGTTGGTCTTTGGAATCATCCAATGTATCCACCCTAGTCATGTCGATTTGAAATCGATTAATCGGAAAATCCATTATTTAGAGTAATATATTCGATTTTTTTAATTGATTTTAAACCCTACATCGTTTCAAAGATTCGATTTATAAAAATCCCGATTCGTGAGTCTCGAATCGGACCGATCAATTTAAAGAACTAGCGATATAAATATTCCTAAACTGGCTGCTGCGGTATTTAGTTTTTTAATTTTTTGCTGTTGTCGGACGAAAAAAGGTCCATAATTTGAATTCATGAATCATGGAGTATCTGAACGCATCTGTTCCATGTGAAAGGCTTCTTTCTGTTGAGGGAAATATTACTATTGACGAAAGGAGTCGTTTAGATCCTGAGCGATTAGATAAGTAAATTTTTTTAAAGTCACTCGATACAAAATACTGGGAAATATAATTATATACTATTAAATACTTTATATATTATTAAATACTTTAACTAGAAATTCTAGTTAAAGTATTTAACTTTAATATAAAATTTGATTAATTTATTGATTGATTTACGAGTATTTAGGCGAGACTAAAAATATAAACTGCCACATTAGTTTCGTGCTCGCAAGCACTACTGCTGAGCAAAAGATCCTGGGTCCAATCCCCACCTCTACCTATTCTTTCCAAAGAATATAGGCGAATATTATGTTTATTAATTTAATAATACTTCTATCCAATTACTATAATTTGCGGTAAATGATTATCAATAATGTCCTATATCATATTAGGCAAGTTTGAAATTGGCGCGATTAATCGAAAATCGATCTTTTAATGCTCGATTTAAACAAGAATCGATTCTAGTATGTTTAATTTGAATCAAATCGGAGATCGCTATTTTTTAAAGTGAATCGACATGCCATCCACCTACACTTTCAACAAAAATAAATTTTGTGACTTGTTCTATCGTACTACAAAAATATAGAACACTAGTATCACACTTTTTCCTCCTTGCTATGATATGAGTTTCGTCAAACGAGGCAAAGGAAGAGGCATCTTAGAGCCAGCAAAGTGGGGACTTCTAAGGAAGAATGGATTTGAATGGATACTGAATTAGCTCTTCCTTTCCACATTTGGATTCCCCTTTTAGTTTAACATCAGGTGAATAAGTCATTTGAATAAAATAAAAAAAACATACAAACATGGTGTCCAAGAGCAATAAAAAGAACCTACCTTCATCTGCTTCCAGATTGCCAGCTAACATTCTAATGAATGTTGTCTTTCCAGTTCCATTCTCACCAAGGAGTACCAAAATTTCGGAATCTGAGAATTCACCAGGCTTAACATGAAGCCCGAAATCACCCATTTTCTTTGACATCTCAGGGTATTCATAGTGGTTCATCCGTTTGATCTGTGGATTTTTAAAGATGTTTGTGATATTTTTTAGGAATTTATTAGAAAAAATGTTACAGCTTGGTTCCTTACCTCTTCTTCAGTAGCAGATTCAGCAACTTTGAAAACTAATGATTCAGTTCTAAATCTCATGTTTTCGGTAGGCACGAAACCATCAAGGAATATATTAATACCTTGAGACAAAGAACAATAATTTGGCTTTATTAATTGTATATGAGTAGATAATAATATTTAGTGATATTTTTTTTCTTTATGACACTTAATTTTTAACAGACTTCAAAAACGGGGAGGTTCTTAATTCGGCCGGTATGTTTTTTTTTTCTTTTTACAACTTAAAATTTTGCACATCTTCATGCAGAATGAATACACACACATACTGTAACATATGAATTGTGGTTATGGTGTACTCAATAGTCGGTTATATTGTCACTACCTACTGAATTTTTATGGGCTTAAAGATCTGTCAATCCATTTTAGAGAAATGGGAATGTGAAAGCTGGATTAAGACACATATTTTTTATTTACTTATGAAAGGGTTAGCTTACCTTCTCGTACAGAGAAAGGCATAGTCACAACACCATAAGCACCAGGAACACCATACAGACAGCAGATGAAATCCGATAAGTAATCAAGCACTGACAAGTCATGCTCCACCACTATGATAAACCTGAAATTAGTATTATTGTTAAATATAATTTGTCATAAATGAATTAGTTAAATTAACTTCTTTTTTTAAAATTATGAAGAAGTTCTTGAAGATATTAGTATAAAAATATGAAGACTAGCAAATATTCATAGGTATTTGTAAAAATACTTGTTTGGGTGTTGACATATAAATTCAACATTAGGGTAGCTGTTAGCTTGTAAAACAGACAATACTAGATTAAATTCATAGGCTTATCAATTCAAAGTCCTGTAAGCTGGATTGTGAAAGTTTGCAGGTTCCATTCCCACCCCAAGACACGAATTTTTCTAGATATTTCTAGTTCTTTATGTCATATATCAGCATTATTATTAAAATCACAAATAAGTTGAAGCAAGTATAAATAATTTCGCTAACTTGTTCAATATTTTTTGTCAATTAGAATATGACCCTACTAGCAATGACACTTGAAACAAGGAGAATCAGCTGACAGTTGGTTGTCTATCTTAAAAATTGTGTGAAGCAGGTATGGTCAACTTTTAATATGTAAATACATAATTATTTATTTAATATTTAATAAGTAAGTATAGTATTTTGATTTAAAAAATAATAAGTACTCCTAATTGTTAAGAACCAAAGTAAAGATAAAATAGATTCTTACTTGTCGGGGTGTATGAGTGAGCGAATTGTGCGAGCAGCATTTAGACGCTGCTTGACATCGAGATAGGACGATGGCTCATCAAACATAAAAATGTCGCCATTCTGGATGCATACCATGGCGCACGCGAAACGTTGGAGTTCCCCACCAGACAATGCAGCTATCTCACGATCTCTAATGTGTGTCAAATCTGTGTAAATATTTATATATAAATTACTTTAATGTGCACCTATGAAAATAGCCCTGCAATTAAAGAAATTTCCTGACATGCCATGACAACCTGGCATGTCATGGCATGCCACAGCATGTTGTAAAAATACATATAAATGGGCATTTTTTAAATTTTATTTATACATTTAGTGTTCTATGTATAGTTGTTAGTGTACTTCCAATAAATAATATAACATACAGTAAAAGATACATTATTATTATTTTAATTTTGAATATAAATAATTCTGATGCAAGTCACAATACTTCTCATTCATAAATTGTATTACCAAAATCTATTACTGTTGTTATACAAACACAAGTGCAATACCATATAAAGCATTAAATGCTTAAACAAGCTCTGTTATTACTATTAATTTCATTAGTTTTGTTTTGGGTGGCAAACAAGCATACAACCTGCCTGATGGTAAGTGGTTACCTTGGATGCTACTCATACACTGTAATGATCGAGATAGTGTTATGAGGGCACAGGGGATTAGTCCTCCTGTTTCTAACTTAGCATTTTTATAATGAACTCTGTTGATAATACTTACCGCAAAGGTACAACACTATCAAATAGTGTAATAGTAGTGTTGTTAGTGTTATGTACTAAATTATTCTTACCAAGCATTTTACAGATCACATTCTGGTTCTTCATTTCGTCTTTCTTGTCTAGCAACTGTCCAACAGTCCCTTTCACAGCCTTTGGGATTTGATCCACATATTGCGGTTTGATGAGAGCTTTGAGGTCATCCTCTAAGATCTTAGTGAAGTAGTTTTGGAGTTCTGAGCCACGGAAATGTGACAAAATCTCTTGCCAGTCTGGAGGATCCTGTTAAATCCAAATAATTAATTTATAAGCACTACCAAATTTGTTGCAAAATATTAAGCCATATTTGAATATTGTGGCACAACCTTTTGCAACGGTTGAATAATACTGAAATTATTCTTTATTTCTATTAAATTCTTAAATTAAAAGACTATGCTTAATAATTTATAATTAAATGACATTAATATATACTTTGTGATTAAAAGTGAGAATTACTTCTTACAGAGTAACGACCCAGATTGGGCTTCTGTTTTCCAGCGAGAATCTTTAAGGCAGTTGATTTGCCAATACCATTTTGTCCAACCAACCCCAACACTTCACCAGGTCGAGGAATTGGGAGACGGTGCAACTTGAAGGAGTTTTTGGAGTAGCGATGGGTGGTGTGCTTCTCCAAATTAGATGGTATATTAATGATGGTAATTGCATCAAAAGGACATTTCTGTAAACAAATAAAAAATAAGTGGTAACCCTAATATTTTAAAAAAGGAGAAAATGTTTCTAAGTCTAATTGTAATAAGTTGAATTACAGATTGTAATAAGTACAGTAATATAAAATATTTTGTCACAAAACAAAATAATTAATTAAAATAGATTTTCATTAAGTATTCATTTAATTTTTTAGATTCAATAGATTCAAATACCTCCTTTACTATGAATTTGAATAATTTATACTTAACCAAGATTATTAGACGAGAGTGTTCAATTATACCTAAAGAATTTAATTACAAACAGTGGTTGACAAACATTTTAGGCATACCTTGACGCATATACCGCAACCAATGCATAATTCCTCGGAGATTGTAGCAATTTTATCATTTGGTGTGACTTCGATGCATAGTTTACCCATACGGACCACAGGACAACTTTTCTTGCACTCTTGCCTGCATCTCTTGGGTTTGCAACGGTCAGCATTTACGATAGCAATACGCGTAAGCTTATCCGTCTCCTCATGTTGTCTATGTCGAGACATAGCTGTCGAAGGATATTCACTATTACACTTTAGTACAAGTAATCACACATTCAAATAATTTCGAAATTCCATAAATATGTGGCACAAACCTAACCTCAACAGTTATCATATGATCTGACAATTTAATGTGATAATAAATGACTAATAACAATTGAATAAGATTTTAGGACCTAAAATCTCCAATTAAAATAAATAAAACCGCTAAATACCTGATAAAAGAAAGCGAACGTTGGCGATACTTTGCCTACGTTCGCGTGTCCTTTTATCTTGAAATGTCAAAAGGAGAGAATTTAATAAATTATCTGTGAATATAGCAACACTTTTAATGCCGCTACCACATATTCGGCAGTAGTCCGATTGTTCGTCCAATCATCCAGTGATGTATTCGCGCGAATAAAATGCTTGAAAAGACCAACGTTCCAACATCAGTCACATTGCGGACGTTAAATTGATAGGTGTTTTTGCGCTCATTACTCGAGAGCGAATATAATTAATTTTTATAAGTATAAAGGCGACGGGTTAAATTAAAAACAACGATCTACGGCAGCCAAGATATACATAGTTGCATTTACTGTATTTTATTATATAGAGAAAGTACGGAGAATATGTTTCTGGACTACAGAACTTTAATTCTTTCTGGTTTATTCTCAATCAAGCATCGTGTGATGCTATTTTTGTCCCTATGTTGACGATGCTTCTAAATCGTTATTCCCATCATATAACTCCGCAAATAAGAGTGTATCGTAACTCCACGCAGTCATTTTTTTTTAAAAAAAAACAGGAAGTGCTGCATGTCACACTTCTGCATTGCCTGATCTATACTGGATACTAGACCATACTGATGGGAGGGTCTGTTCGTGTACTTTGGCCAACTCTACAGCTTTGGCCGATTCCTTAGATCTGGGTACGATTTCCTGCCACCGGAGAGACGACGCTCCAGCACGTCCCAATATCGTGAAATATTCTATATTCACGAATTACCTCTCTACACGTGGAGAGTTCGACGAACAGTTGGACTGATGGCCTATTGTATGGAAACGGCATAAGCATCGGCATATTTTTGGTTCAATTCTCCCTGTAATGGGAAGGCAACGGAAACTTATGTCTATACAGCCATGTCTTCAGGATTTTTTTAATTTATTGCATTGAAATGCTGGTGTTACTCATTTCAATGCATCTTGGGAGTATTTGACGTAGACGTAGTTGGGAGAAATATGTGATGACAGTCTCCATATGTGCTACTTGATGAGGTGGATAACCCAAAAAAAAGTTCTCATCGTATTTCACACCATAATCACTTTTAATCTAATAACTTTTTCGTTGTTTTTTATTTTTTTTGTTCAGTTCTCCCTAAAGGCAAAGGTAATTAATGCACATACAGCCATGTCTTCAGTACTTCTTTATTTCTTCTTTTGTTGCATTGAAATGCTGGTGTTACATATTTAAATGCATCTTGGGAGTATTTGACGCGAAATATATGATGACAGTCTACTTATGATGCTATTTGATGAGGTGCAGAACCACAAAAAAATCCTGTTTTTTTATATATTATGTTCTTTCTATTTCAGAGAAGACAAGGAACTAATGCCCATACAACTATTTCTTAGGTATGTTCTTAAATTCTGCAAATATTGCACTGAAATGCTGGTTTAACACATTTCAATGCATCTTGGGAGAATTTGACGCGAAATAAATGATGAACCAGTACCTACCTCTCACAAAATTCGGGTATAATTTTCAGAGACTCATAGAGATACTTAAAAACGGTAGCGGTTAAAATAAAAACGCGTCACGGTCGCGTCGCGGTTAAAACGTTCTATGTTTTTTAATTCAGTTAATTTCTAGTATTGTTCTAAAGGCTAGAGTATTACAGCTGTGATGGCTGCAAAAAACTCACTTAGGTTATTTTTGTAAGATATACTCAATTCTTATGTAAAGGTGTACCGTATAGGGTACAGTAGGTCTACACATGAGCAAAATATCCGATAAATAAGTTCGATGTATACATCCGATTGTGTGCTTTATTGTTTTAGATTCTTATGACGGTAGATGATATTGTAAGAGTTCTAGGAGAAGACAAGAAGTTCAACAGTCATGGTGATATTTTTGACCTCCACCTGAGTGAAGAAGTTTCAGTAATATAAGCAGTAAAATAATTTGCCTCCAAGTACGCTTCCATAATTAGATACCCTCGGTTAGTTTTCCAAGCAAACTTGGAATACAAACTCTTTTGTATCTGTAGAAGAGCAAACAACTAAAAACCGATCAGGGAAATGTTCGTAAGCGTCTCATGAAGTACTGTTGGAAGAAACGGGACTTACTACCCATACCTACTGCTTTGCAACCTCTTTGTCATAATTAAACTTGAGTAAGCTCCAATAGACCATTCTATTGGAGGTTCCTCAAATTTCTTTGTTCTTTTCTAATACAAGTATTTGAGTTGTTAACAACTAAACAAATAGATAGTTGTTAGCTCGAAACAATCTTCCCGCTGGCGGTTAGATTGAAGGAATGAAATGTTTAGTTGAAATGTTTAATTTTGTTAGTCGGTGCAACTGTCAGGTGTCAGGTGAGTAGAAGAAGAATGTACTGAGGAAATGCTCCAGATATAAGAAACAGTTCGATAATTGGAGCCTTGTCAAGAAAATATCCGTATCACCATCTGTACCATCTTATTCAATAATAGAATAAAAATATGGGTGGATTCGATTCATCAAACCCAAATATAAGTACACTACGCACTTTTGTTAAACAAAAAAGTGGTACATGCCTCTGATTCTCCATTCCATTGACATGTCTGCACCAAATTTTTCGGAGTGGTATTGCTAATTCAATTTTTGACGCCAATGAAACACATGAAAGCCAGGTCTTGGTAGTTCATCATCTATATCTCTTGACTTTCAATGATGCCAAAGATCACTAAACAGTAAAAAGGGTCAAGGTATAGATAATTTCACAACCAATTGATGTAATTAGTGTAACATTGGTGTCCATGTGGAAAGATTAATTATGTATCACACGAAAAAGTTAGTAAAAGTCATACTTGAAAACCTTGTATTTTTAGCATACATATAATCCTACTGTACCCTATATGGTACGGCCCCCCAGAGCCCCCCTCGTTTATTAATATTTTTTAAAATATTATTTCCTTAATTTTTAGGACTCGTTTGAAAAGTTTTTCTTAAACAATCTCAATTTTTTAATAAAAATAATTATCGGTCCAAATGGGTTAACTGATGACAGTTGAAGTGATGTTTACCGAGCTATGTATAAGTTAAAAAAAAGGCGAATATGCCCATTGCATTATGTATTCAATAATAGTTTTCATTCAACGTAGTGATTATAGGCGTTTTATGTATAGGGAGTCTGATTTTAGGAGTGTTATTGGTTGAGTATGGATTACAACTTTGATTTGTTTAATTTTTTTACGTTTATAGTGATTTTTTTTTACCTGTAATGGATCTTTTACAGACTGCGTTGTTTAAACTCGGTATGCCATCTTTTAGCGAGCACTGTGAGCTTGAAATGGAACGGAGCTTCAAGGTGCCAATGCCAAATTATTAACAATAATGGTAGTTTTTTGCTCATTTACTGTAATCTGTGTTTGTCACCGAGATTTACGTAGAACATAGACTAGAGAATCTTTACTTTATACTCAGAGCAATTATATCAATAGAGTCAGTCTATAAAAGCGGGAATAGAGAGATGATCTATCTGGTCTATTCACTCTTATGATGTAACAACGTGAGAGAGTGAACAAGCCTATCTACCTCTGATTTATAATCGTACACACTTGCTGTTGTCATTTGGTCATCTTGGTCATGCAATTAAGCAACACTTTAAAAAGTTTCTATCGTGCATTTATTATCTGGTCAAGTAGACGCCATTCTGTTTTAGTCGTATAATATTGACAGCGCAATTCTACGGCGGTTCGTAAAACTCCGTACGCAATTTAATAAAATTCTTAGGGTTATCGTTGGATTTTGGAGGCAAGCAAGTGATATATGTTTTGCGAAATGGCACGGTTCATATCTGGATACAGTTCGCATTCGTGACGATGTAAGAAAGAAAGTAGTGAAGGACAACAAATTAGCTTTCACAAGTAAGTACAGTTTTATGATTTTCCATTCAAAATTAGCGTTTTGGAGGACTGGAATTATTATTTTATTAAAGATGTAGAAGTAGTACTCATTTGTGGTTATAAAAAACGAAGCTTTTTGTTGAATTTAAATGGTAATAAACGATTATCGTAATATCGGCCAGTGATGAGGTCCTTCTGACATTTTCTAAATAATGTCGATAGTTTTTGCCAATGATTCGTAATAGATATTAAAGTTTACTAATGAAATAAAAATAACTGCAAAATTAAAGTAAACTATTACGAATGGTAGAAAATTCGTGATACTTAAATACTAGATACATACTACCTATATCATACTGATAAAGAACAACATATAAATGTTATTCTTTACCAGTATGAATAACAGTTGTCTGATATCTATAGTATTTTAGGGGTGGTTGTGTGGGAGATGTGCTTAGTTCTTATGAATATTTTATTATATTTCAGTGAAAGATCGTGATGGATTGATATACCCCTCAAGAAGCGTCAGTAACATTTGCAAAGTGACTGAAAGAATGCTGCGCGAATTTCAATTAAACACTGGATCAAAATGCACTGGAGAGCACAGAAACATGTCCAAAATGCGTTACTCATACTGTACTTGACACAACAATATTTGAAGAACTATAGGACCATGGTACCTTTGACAGCGATAATGTCAATGAAAATCATTAAACTTTACATATCAAATTTATTAGGCTCTTATTCCTTAATGTTAGATTTTTTTACGTAACATAAAAACTGTCTTTCTCAAAAGAACATTTAAGAAATTTTTTTACTAAAACTTTTATTTTATTTTCATCTAAGTGACATTAGCTGTATCGTATTTTAATAAAAAATTTGTTTTAATGTTAATCTTGTATTTATTGCTCCATTCCACACCCATAAAGAAGTAAGGTGGCCTGTACATCAGGTTACGCAAATCAGTCAAATTTCTACAATTGATCTTGATCTTTATCCCTTATCCCTTTTATTAAAAATCATATCGCATTGTTTAAATTTGACATATGGATAATGTAGTGTATAGTCGCATGTATCACATTATCCATGGATGTAGACTTTTATATCCATAAATTCAATGGAGCGAGAGATTTTTTCTAATTAATTATGTCCCACTTTATCCACTGACGACAAATAATCGCAAATGAAACAAGAATCACATACGGCACTATCCCACCTAGTCTGTTTATAAGTTACTGTCACTTGACTTGGAAAATTTAATTTAATTTTCATTCCAGTTAAAAATATTTTACAGTCAGTCCATTTTAGTCACTATGCTACCGCTGCCTTTTCTATTCCGGCTGTAAAATAGTTCGCTGTGTTTCGGATTGAAGGTAAGGGCGATGGTAGCCACTTATCACCAGATGGGCCGTCAGCTTGCTTGTCATCTCGTTGTGTAAAAAAAATCAGCCAGTAAATGTCGCCAAAGAGTAAATATATAATTATTATTGTCTCTATTGATGGATACTTGAAAGCGAGTTTATCTATTAAAAAAATTGTCAGTGTGCAGTTCCGGTTATTGTTATGAGATTGATATACGTCATGATAAATCGCAATGGATGTAGTGGGACAAACACTCCTAGTTTATTCATCAATGAATATGTGAAAGTGGTATTCACCTATACAGGCCACTGTAGGTTAGGTACAAACTAAGCTGCATCGAGAGGGTTTAGCTTAGTTGTGTGTACGCTATATCATGTGAGAATGTTTTTAGGACAATCATATAATTTGTGGACAAATAAAGCTTAAGAGAGTACAAAATTTTTAAATTTCCTATAATGCTGTATTTTATTATACCAAATATCCAACGAATTTTTATCGACTAATCACATCACTATCAATTTAGAAAAAGTGTACGGCGTGAGTACGTCTTGGTTGACTCTATTGGTTTATTTGCTCTGAGACTTTATAGCACAGATTCTATATAGTAAACATCAAAAATAGCAAAATGTACTTTTTGGTAAGCATCTCATATTGGTCTGTGTTAGTAAGTTCTGTGGTTCAGCCTTTCCAGACTCCGTGGCCATGGTTCTACTACCATTGACAAAGAGTACATTTTTTATACGGGTAACCATGGATACGTAGTATCTATAAGTAGTCCACAGATCAGATAATAGTAGCAAGCTAAGTAGTCTGTTTATGAACCATTGACTTCTAACGTCACAACAATAAGATTCGGAACTTAATACTCATAAATAAAGTAGAGTTTTAAACTTTCTATCTACTAGAGAAGACACATCAAGTTTAAAATAGGTAAAGCCTATTGAGTCTAAAATCTGTGCGCGTCGATGTGTTAGTCAACCACGTGGCATTCATCATAGAGGAAGGAGTGCCAGACGTGACACAATAGTTAGACTTTTTAGAGACTAGAGTCTGTTATTATTGTGACCAAAGTATTATTTTTATAAATAACGTGATTAATTTGTGTAAAATAACCTTAAAATAGCACATTAAAAATATATAAGTATAAATAGAAAATAATTTATTATTTCTATTTACAATCACACGACATGATAGTGAATAGAAATAAATTATTTTCTTTTTTTACTGTTTACTGTGCGCGTTGATGCGTCAATCACGTGACCTTCATCATATAGAGGGAAGAGTGCCAGACGTGACGTGACACATTTTAGTTGCGACTTTTCAGATAATCTATACTCTAAAAAGAGCCTGTAATTATTCTGTGACCAAAATATTATTATTTTTAGGAAAGACTTATGTAATTTTTGTAAAATAACGTTAATATAATACGCTAAGTAGCTACCTAATTTAAATTATTTAGATAATATTTTAAAAACAAGTTGGACAAAAATAGAAAATAATTGCACACGACTGACTGGCTGAGTGGCCGGTGCCACTTGCTATACAGGCTACTCGGTCAGGGTTCCCGGGTTCGAATCCCGGTAGAAGCAATTGTTTATATGATGAGTACGAGCGTTTGTTCACGAGTCACGGATGTTTATATGTTTATTTAGAATCTTTCTATTATTGATATTATCATTAAAATTAAATATTATCTCCGTTATCTAAGTAGTAACCATAACACAAGCTTACTGTGAATGTAACCAAATCTTGTTGGACACTGACTTTAATTAATTTTGTTTTATGAATAAACAACATGACAAGACGGTATGATGAATGTATAACACAGTAAAGATATAAAAACATGGTATAATATAAAAGGGCGGTATAAACACACTTGTACAAGTTGGTCGTAACATTTGGGCTAGATAACAGGTGTGACGTGTCAGTGTATGAATATGAATATTTATTATTACCACAAATTACCTACCTACTTACTTAAGTACATATCTCTAAGTATATCGGGATTTATTTACATAGGTGTTTGATATTCCTTATTTTTATTTTCAACTTTACAATAAATGCTTAAAAGATATTTAATAACGCAACAACAGATAGACTAGAAGAAATTACCATTATGATTATTAAGTCCTATGGATCATATGAAGGTAGCTCAGTAGTTAGCAGTCATCCGGATTTTGAAACGTCACGGGCCTTGAAAAAATCAAGTCCCTGAGCCCCCCTGATGAACGAGAATTTTTTTTTTTCTAGTTTAAGTAGATATTTTTTCAAAACATAATATTTTTAATGTCGAATACTAACCAATATTTGACATGAAAAAAATCTGTGCTATAGGAGACGGCCTTTTTGGGCTTTAATCCGTCAAGCGGCGTTATCCCTCCGGAGGGCTATGACAATTTAAAAATCAATTGTGTCTGAAATCCGATGCTTGACGGATTGATTCCAAAAAATTTCGAACACCAATTGTTATACCTACAGCTTTACAATTAAGGTAGGTACTCGATTTAATATCAGACGCGCGGTTTTTTAAAAATGTAAAATGCATGATTTTAAATTATTATGTATACCTTTTTACCCTATATTATAGGATTATTGTGCTTAACAAGCTAATTAATTTATTTTCTTACAGGTACCTACCTATACCTCCAATTAATTATGTTGGAAGTGTGTGTAGACAGCTTGGAGTCTGCATTGAATGCAATCCATGGCGGGGCCGAGGAATTGGAAGTTTGTAGCTCTCTTACAGAGGGTGGACTTACTCCGACAGCGGGCTTAGTTCAAGAAATAGTATCTCTGGTAAGTATGTATGGGCAATTTTGACCGTCCTATACCTACATGACGCCCCAGAGCCGGCCTTGTCGACGACGCGACGATGACGCCCTGGGGATGGGAGAATGAAAAATAAAATATTTCGATGTATGCACATAATTATATCTTATCTTATTATTTTACTAAAGATTTATATCGTGTAAAAATATCGATATTTCGATATATCGGATATATACAGAGCGAGCACGCACGGCAAATGACTCAACCCCACCTAATGAGAAACGGTAAAAGAAAATTCCATATAGGTACGAAGACAGTTACTGCAGCTTAAAAAATACCTACTGAGGCGGCTAGAACGCCTCCAATTTGCCGGCCCAAAAGATCTTTTCGCTTCTTTTGAAAGAACCAATGTTGCCTACATCATGGATTCCTTCAAAAGCAACTCAACCCATACTTTTAACCATGTTAGTCACTAATGTATGCAGATGCACGATAATGTTAGTAACTAATATTTTTTCTCAATAGAAGACGTGTATTCCATTTTTCAGGTTTCGAATATTTGAAATACTTATTCAAAACTTGAAAATAGAATAGAGACATGTTTGGCAGTTTTATTATTCATAATAAAGACTGCGAAGAGTTTAAAGACTAGAAAATCTCTATATGTTCGAGGCGAAGGGAACTGAGCCCCCATATAGGCCATTTAGTCGTTTCCAATCTTAGACATCGTATTGATCGAAGTGGTAGGATAATTATACAGGATGGTGCCGTCAATACGACAATAACACGTCAATGCCTTGTTTTTGTATTATATCAATGATCTTCTGGATATAATTGACAGTAACTGTTTGGCTTTCGCTGATGACGTAAAGATATTTAAAGTGATCGGATCAGTTAACGATAGCCTGTTGTTGCAAGATGATCTAGACAGGATACATGATTGGTGTTTGCGAAATTTTATGGCACTCAATATAGATAAATGTCAAATAATAAAATTCACAAAGAAAAAGAATCCTGTTGAATATAATTATAACATTAACATGATTCCTCTGAAACGCGTCTCGACAATACGAGATCTCGGGGTTGTGTTTGATAGCGATCTTTCATTTTGTTGTATTAACTATAAATACTCGTTGGTAATCAAAACTGTGTGTCAAATTTAAATATTTAAATAGAGCTATAATTGATTTTACTTCAAAAATATATGGTGTCATGATCTAACGTTTTTCAGAGTTTTCCTTCTATATCACAAAATACAAATATTTCAACACGTTATCAGCACGAGATAGTCGTGAAAAGCTGTGAAAAATATATTAGAGTGGTATATATTTTTTGAAGTCGACAGGTACGTGAGATTTTTTAGTGAAATGCCGAATGATTGTGGAGATTCTTCAAGAAGATGTTCTTCTTCACTCCCTTCTTTTTCTCTTCGCAATAGAGATGGCTATAGCATTTGGAAATTCAAAATGCGTAACTATTTAATGCATGAAGATCTGTGGGAAGCAGTAGATGGTTACCCAAGTGGTAACAACACCCCAGATCCTATAAAGGTAAGGAATGACCGAATAGCTCTCACTAAAATTTGTTTAACGTTGGAAGATTCTGCTATTACCCATGTTAGAAATGCTAAGACTTCTTCTGAAGCATGGAGATCCCTTCAAAATGCTTACGAAGATAGAGGTATGGGACGTAGACTAGCATTAGAAAGGAAGTTATACAGATTGACATTAGATAACTTTAATGATATTGAGGCTTATATTAATGCTGTTGTGAGTACTGCTCAGGACTTAGCAGACATTGGCAAAGTCATTGAAGATTCCTCACTAGCTGCTATTTTATTAGGAGGCTTATCTTCTAAATATGACCCACTGATTATGGCATTAGAGAACAGCAATATCGAAGTTACTACTGAGTTAGTAAAGGCTAAGTTATTAAACGAAATGTCTAAATGCGATAATATGCCATCAGAATCTGCATTACGTACTTCTAATGAAACCCATAGAAAGAAGAAACCAAAGAAACAGAAGCCCATAATCTGTTATGACTGTAAGAAGCCCGGACACAAGAGACCAGAATGTCCTTTGAAGAAAAAGAAATCTAAAGAGGAGAAATCTTTGTATGCTTTAGGCATTAGTGATGATAACTCTTCGGACAATTGGTTTATTGATTCTGGAGCAACCAAACATATGTCATCGCGGCGAGACTGGTTCGTAAATATGGAGAAATTAGATACTGGTACTGTAACTGTAGCAAATGGAGATAAGATAAATAGTGGTGGTATAGGTGATGTTGCGATCTGTAGTGATTCTGATGTAAATAGAATTTCTGATGTTGTATTTGTACCTAATTTAAAAACCAATTTGATATCTGTATATAAGGCTGTACAAAGTGGTTTTACTATTTTATTTGATAAAAATGGTTGCACCTTTTTTGGAAGCGATACTTTTTCTTTTTCAGGTAATCCAATTTTACGTGGTTCTGTATATAACGGGCTGTACAAGTTAAATTGTACTGTCAATACTCCGTACAATGGAACTCGTGATGTGGCTATGGCCGAATCATTGTCTAATACATACCAGTTGTGGCATAGACGTCTTGGCCATTTATGCCGTTTTGGGATGAACCTTTTAAGAAATAGTCAAGTAGGTGTAGATTATAAGGTTGTAGATAAAAGTAGTTGTGTCGCTTGTGTAGAAGGTAAGCAAGCGCGTAAACCTTTTAAAAGAATAATTTACAAAAAAGCAACTTCTTTGCTTGAATTGATACATTGTGATCTATTTGGACCAATATTGTTGTATGGAATAACGTAAACACCGCAAATCTATATTAATAAAGTATATTTTACATTTTAGAATGTCTTTCAGTAACAAGAAAACACCTATCAATATTAATTAATTGACAAGTGACATCCACACACAAGTTGCTGAGTGGCCAGTCTGTAGAGGTTCTATTACACTCCCCCTCACGAAGCACTCTGTGTGGTGCACAGGCCGAGTCGTGTGCTCAATTTTACCAGCCGAGGATTTGGAAGGCCTTTAGTCATTAAGTCAGCCTCCATGTTCTCTGATTCCTTGTACGAGATTGTAATCAGTTTCTTTTGCACACAATCCCGTATGAAGTGCTCTTTAATGCTAATATGCTTTGACCTCTTACCAGTCATTAAATTGTTAGCCAATTTTTGTGCAGCTAGGTTGTCATTAAATAATGTCACCGTCTCTTGTTGTACTCCAATATCATTTAGTAACTGCTTGAGGTGCAGGGCTTCCTTCGCTGCTTCCGTCATTGACATGTATTCCGCTTCGGCGGTCGATAGTGCTACGACTCTTTGCTTCTTAGATTCGTAGCTAATTAAGCCACCACCATACTTAAAGGTATATCCTGTGTAGGAACGTCGATCTACGGAGCACGCTGCCCAATCTGCATCACACATTCCTGTAAGTGGTAGTCCAGTCTTTCTGTATTTTAGACTGAAGTTTTTCGTTCCCTTTAGATACCGGATTACCCTTTTGGCTGCTTTCCAGTGCTCAGAACCATAATGGACGTTAAACTGGCTGAGATAACTAACTGCATAAAGGATATCTGGACGTGTGGCAACAGCCAAGTACATAAGGGAACCAATTAATTTTTGGTAAGGTAATGAGGTATCAGGATCCACCTTACCCAGATTTAAACCTGGCTCTATTGGCGTTGCTGCCGTCTTGCATTCAACCATGTCAAATGTCTTCAAGAGCTTTTCAATATAAGCCTTTTGTGACAGGAGTATTTCTCCCCCTACATGGCTGAACTGGATTCCAAGACAATGATGTAGTTCACCCATGTCTCTTAGGGCAAATGCTGTCTGTAATTTCTGTTTTATGTCCTGTAGGGTCTCTTCTGACTTATAGGCTAAAATCAGGTCGTCAACATATATTGTCAGCAGTATCTTTTCTCCCCCTTTCTCAAGTGTATATAAGCAGGGATCTGCTGTTGCATTAGTAAATCCTATCTCAATCAATTTCTCATGTAATTTTAAATACCATTGTCTGCCGGCTTGTTTTAATCCGTAAATGGCTTTATTCAGTTCACAGACAGAATCCTTTTTGTGCTTATTCAAGCATTTTAACATTTCTTTTGCTTTATTTATAATATCTTTGTCTTCTATTTTTTTTAAGATTATTTTCAAATATTTTTCTAAATTTTTCGGTATTTTCATATGAATCTTTTCGTCTATATCTCCGTTTAAAAAGGCGGTACACACGTCTAGTTGACATAGCTTCATATTGTTTTCTACACTGTGAGCTACCATGAGTCTGACAGTGCTCATTTTGGACACAGGCGCGAATGTCTCATTGTAGTCAATTCCTTCTTTTTGGTTAAAACCTCTAGCTACGAGTCTCGCTTTGCGTCGGTCTACTCCCCCTGTCGCATTGTATTTATATTTTAGGATCATTTTGCTGTCGATTAAATTGTTACATTCCTTTCTGTTTACTATTTTCCAAGTATTGTTTTTCAAATGTGAACTTATTTCACTTGTAATAGCTTCGATCCACTCATCGCTGTTCTCATCAATGTCACAGAGGTTCGATATTTCATCACACAACATGACGTAATCTTTCTGCCATATTGGTGGTTTCCTTTGTCTTTGTCCATTAGATCCGACTTCATTTGGTATAGACTCATTATCATTGTTCTCTTCTATAATTTCATTTTCTGACTGTTCTATGTTATCACTATTATCAATTATTTCGTCTGCGCCTTCAATCTCACTGTTTTGTATAGTTATTCTATCTTCAGATTCATCAGTGGTTTTTGATAATATAATTTCCACATCATCACTTCCTTTTATAACTTCATCTTCATTTTCTTCCTTTTTAGTTTCATACATTTTGTCAATTACCTTGACGTCTCTACTTATGATAACTTTGTTATTATTAGGAAGGTAAACACGGTAAGCCTTAGAATTTTCTGAGTAGCCAATAAATATACCAACAGAAGCTTTCGAGTGGAATTTGCTTAGCCTTCTACCTTTGTTCAGTACGAATGCTTTACTGCCAAAGATATGCAAATGTCTAACAGATGGTTCTCTATTTACCCATCTCTCAAAAGGCGTTGTATTGTCAATACTGCTACATGGACTTCTGTTTGCTAAGTAGTTAGCTGTGTAAACGGCTTCTCCCCAAAACTTTTCTGACATTTTTGCATCTATGAGCATACATCTGGCTTTGTCTAGAAGAGTTCTATTTTTTCGTTCAGCCACACCATTTTGTTCAGGAGTATAGGGTGCTGATGTTCTTCTCTTTATGCCGTGTTTCTTAAGGTACTCGTTAAATTCGTGATTTATGTATTCTGAGCCATTATCGCTTTGAAGTTGTAATATTTTCTTCTTCATGTAGTTTTCAACCTCCCTTTTGTATTCTTTAAATTTATGAATGGCTTCATTTTTATATTTCATCGTATATATTCTGCTATATCGACTATAGTCATCTGTGAATGTAATGAAATATTTTGAACCTATAGTTGTTCCAACACGCATAGGACCACATACATCCGTATGGACTATTTCTAGCACATCTTTTGTCCTTCTCTGTTGTTCCAGATTCACTTTAAATGGTTCTCTAGTTGCTTTCCCTTCTAAGCATATTTCGCAAATACCTAATGAATCGTTTTTATTAAATTGTAATCCTTCTATATTTTGCTTTTCTAATGCAATCTTCATTTGTCCTTCATTAAGATGTCCTAGTTTACGATGCCATGTTATTATTTCTGTATTTTTGCATATATTTGCTTTTTCATGGCCTTCTTCGTGTACATAATACAGACCATCATCATTTCTTTCGGCTCTCATCAATATGATGCCATTTCGTTTTACTGTTGCGTTGTTCCTTTTAAATAGTACTGTGGCACCTTTGTCTGTCATTTTACCAACAGACATTAAGTTTGTAGTCAATGAAGGAACATAGAGAGCATTCGACAAATTTATGCCTTTAGTTTTTATGTTTAATTTCGCCTCTCCTTTGCCTTCAACTTGGGTTGTGCAATTTTCTGACGCAAGTTTCAATGGTCTGCAATTGTTGTCCTTTTTAAGATCTATGAATCTCTCTTTGTTAAACGTCATATGCGATGTACAGCCACTATCTAGACACCAAGTATCATTTTCCTTTTCAATCGGATTGTTCTCTGACAGTCGTGCTTGTTCGGTACAGTATAAATTACGATCATCCTCATTACGTTTTTTGTAGTTATTAATTTTAGATCTGCAATCATTTGCCTTATGTCCCGGCTTTTTGCATTTATAGCAATACACAGTCCTTTTTCCTTTTCGCCTGCTATACATGGCTCCTTCATCAATGTTGTTGCTTGTACTTCCAATGCTTTTCCTAGCTTCAGCCTCTTCTATAATTTTTATTTTTAATTTGTGGGGATCAGGCAACTCATCTCTCGATTCGATAGCAATTCGAAAACTTTCAAATGATTGAGGTAGACTGTACAGTAGCATTATACTCAATAGGTCCTTGTTTATTTCTATTCCCATATCGGCTAATTTGTCTACTATATCCATGAACTTGTTCAAATGATCTACTATGCTTTCAGAATCAATCATTTTTCGGAGAACCAATTCTTTTAATAGGGTTGCCTTCCTGGCGGGGCCTTTACTTTCGTATATATTTTCTAGTTTGACCCATAATTCGTTACTGGTCTCACAATTTTTAACTTGTTTCAGTTCCGATGGTGAGATAATTAGTAGTAATTCTGACAGAGCTAAATTATCTTTTTCTCTATATTTTACTAACTCATCTGGACAAGTAGGCCTAGAAATTTTTCCATTAACATAATCCCAAAAACCAGATTTTGTCAAAAGTGCTTTGGCATGGATGCGCCATGTATCATAGTTTTCTCTGTGTAGAGATTCAATTTTTATATGTCCGTGACTCGACATTATATTTTTGTAAATATGTTACGAGAATAATATTTACTCACTTTTTTAGAGCTGGTCTGGGCCCATAACCTTTTGTATGGAATAACGTAAACACCGCAAATCTATATTAATAAAGTATATTTTACATTTTAGAATGTCTTTCAGTAACAAGAAAACACCTATCAATATTAATTAATTGACAAGTGACATCCACACACAAGTTGCTGAGTGGCCAGTCTGTAGAGGTTCTATTACAAATATCAACCAATTCTTTTCAAGGCAATAGATATGCTTTATTATTTATTGATGATTATTCGCGTAAGATTTTTGTTTATTTTCTAGCTGCAAAGTCTGAAGTAAAAGAAAAATTTAAGATTTTTCATTTACTTGTAGAGCGACAAACTGATAAGAAAATAAAAACTGTTAGGACCGATAATGGGACAGAATTTGTTAACACAGAATTGTTGCATTATTTTTCTATGAACGGGATAGTACACGAAACTACGGTGCCTTATTCTCCTCAACAGAATGGCGTAGCTGAGCGTACTATACGTTCTGTTACTGAAAAAGCACGTTCTATGTTAGCAGGTAGTTCACTTCCTATGGCATATTGGGAGGACGCTGTACAGACGGCTGTTTATTTGAAAAACTGTTCCCCACATCGTAGTCTGGTAGGTTCTCAAACACCATTTGAAATATGGTATGGAAAGAAACCAGATTTGTCACACCTAAAAGTGTTTGGTTGTCGTGCTCTTGTACATATTCCATCATGTCAAAGAAAGAAATTTGACGTGAAAGCAGAGGAATTTATTTTTGTAGGATATTCTGATAATGTACATAGTTATTATTTCAGAAATACCGCGTATCCTAGAAAAAATATAAAAGCTAGAGATGTTACCTTTTTTGAGGATTGTTTTAAAAGTCTGAAGAATAATGATAAGTCAGATACAGGTCAAAATAATTCTATTTTAACCTTGACAAATATATTGGAAACTGAGGATGTCGTTGACATTCCAGAGGATGCCAATAGAACTGCAACATCTGAATCTTCTACTATTGAGAATGAAAACATGGAACCATCTAGTTCGTGTCCACTAAAGGGGGAAGTTGGGATTGGTTCAGAGCTTGAATCAGATATTATACCAGATATTGATTCTCCCATTGTGCAAGATATTAGTTCTTCAGAAAACTCAGAGAGAAGATATCCTTCTAGAGTTCGTAAACCACCTGATTATTATTCTTACAGTGTTTTGCCGAACGAGTTCTTTGAACCTCAGAACTATATTCAGGCCTTAAAATCTGATACTGCAGATAAATGGCAGGCAGCAATGGAAAGTGAATATCAATCTCTTCTTAAGTTAAATACATGGAAGTTAGTGGACAAACCAGATAAGAAAGTAATTCCATGTAGATGGATTTATAGAGTTAAAACAGATGCTCATGGGAATATTATAAAGTACAAGGCCAGACTTGTCATAAAAGGATATAGTCAAGTTGAAGGCATTGACTACCATGAAACGTTTGCTCCGGTTGTAAGAAATTCTTCTTTACGGACGCTTATTGCTTTAGCCTCAGAATATGGCCTCAAAATGCGTCACTTAGACGTTGAAACTGCCTTTTTAAATGGCGATCTCTTAGAAGAAGTGTATATGACTCAACCACAAGGGTTTGTGAAAAAAGGACAAGAAGACAAAGTTTGTTTACTGCAAAGGTCATTATACGGGCTTAAACAAGCACCCAGAGCTTGGTACTGTAAGTTGAATGAAACTCTTACACAAATAGGTTTCAATAAATTACCATCGGAACCATGTGTTTATAAAAAACTTTTTGGTTCAGAAATGGTTATACTGGCCGTATATGTGGATGACATAATTGTCTTTTAAAAAATTATTTGACACTGTCATAAGTGACTTAGACAAATATTTTGTGATAAAAGATTTGGGTAAACTAAGTTATTATTTAGGTATAAATATTTCGCAAAAGGACAACGAAATATGTATTAATCAAAAAACGTACATTGAAAACTTACTGAAGAAATTTGGTTTGGAATCGTGTAAAGGCTATTCCACACCTTTAAATAACATTAAGTTGGAAATTTGCACTGATAACGGTGAGCAATTATATCCATATCAAAATCTAATAGGATCTTTGATGTTCTTGGCTGTTAACACACGCCCTGATATAGCATTTGCCACAAGTTATCTTAGTCAATTTAATACGTGTTTTACTAAGATTCATTGGGAAGCTGCAAAGCGAGTACTCCAATATTTAAAGCAGACTATAGACTATAGTATTGTTTATAGGAGCACGGGAAATCCTTTAATAGGATATGCAGACGCAGATTGGGCGAATTGCACTCGAGATCGACGCTCATACACAGGATTTTACTTCAAGTTAGCGAATGGTCCTGTTTCGTGGGCATCAAGAAAGCAACCTACCGTCGCTTTATCATCAGCTGAAGCTGAGTATATGGCCCTTACAGACGCTGCTAAAGAAGCCATATACTTACGCCGCTTCATAAGTAAGGTATGTGGTCGTAAATATGACTCTGTAACTATTTATAGCGACAGTCAAAGTGCACAGAGTATAGCAAATAATCCCGTTCACCACAACAGAACAAAACATATCGATACGAAATACCACTTTATAAGAGAAAAAGTATCGGAAAACGTTATAGGTTTAAAATACATTAAGAGTAGCGAAATGTCAGCAGATGTATTGACAAAACCATTAGGTCGTGTAGCTCATAATAAGTGTCTAACATCTATTGGAATAACTTGATGTTTGTTAATATACTATTCTTAGCCTATATTAATATGTTTTACCTAATTTTATTCTGTTTTGGTTATATTACGTTTTTAGAATTTAATCGGGGGTTTATTTACTGTTATTTCTATATTTATCTTGTGCATTTTATTTGTTAATTTTAGCTTTATATCTAGTTTTGATTAAGGGGGAATGTTGTATTAACTATAAATACTCGTTGGTAATCAAAACTGTGTGTCAAATTTAAATATTTAAATAGAGCTATAATTGATTTTACTTCAAAAATATATGGTGTCATGATCTAACGTTTTTCAGAGTTTTCCTTCTATATCACAAAATACAAATATTTCAACACATTTAGACCTCATTATGACAATATTGTTGATAAAGCTAATAGAATGTTGGGGTTTATAATTAGATCATCTAAGCCTTTTAAAATAGTTAAAAGTCTGGTTATTTTGTTCTCAGCATTAGTACGAAGTGTGTTGGAATATTGCAGTACTATATGGCATCCAAGTTACTCAGTTCATGACAATCGAATTGAATCCATCCAACGCAAGTTTGTCAGGCATTTGTGTGTCAGAGCTGGTGTTCGTAGGACTATACCGGATTATGAGGATAGGTTGAGGTACTTTGAAATGCACTCACTTAATTTTAGACGCAGACTAATCGATCTTACTGTTCTACACAAGATAGTCAGTAGCGACCTCGATGGTGGTCTAATTGGTAACATTTTTCTAAATGTGTACCGTATTTCGAAACGAATGCCAAAGTTCTTCCATGTTTCTAATACAAATAACAATGTATCCTATAATGCGCCTTTACTGAGAATGTGTCGATTGTACAACGAAATAAACTGCCCTGAAATTGATATATGCCACAATACATTGAATGTGTTCAAAAAGAAAATTATTGAGCTACTTACTTTGAATGTCGTTAGATGATTGACAGCTGTTTTACGCTATTTTCCTGTAATTGATTTGTTGAATTTCAACAATTCGGCTGCTTAAAATCAAAACATAGTAACTCGTTCCAACAAGAATGTTCAGGAGAGCCAAAAAACAGGTGGGCTACTTTAATTCGTTGGCCCGACGAAACCAGAAATAGTAGCGAATGGGGTGTTTGACGAAAAGTTTCACTATATTGTTGACTGTATTTTGTGATACTCGTAATCGTGTTAGAGGTTATGGATACACTTTAATCGCTCACACTCTATTTTTATTTGAAAATTTACCCAAATATGACTATAAAAACAATATCAAAACTTAGCAAGTCGGTTTACTAGGTTCTCAATTTGATTATCTGAGGTAAGGTAAAGACTAAACAAACTCATATACAAAGAGTTTCATCATCATCATCATCATTTCAGCCGAGAGAAGCCCACAGCTGGGCATAGGCCTCCCCCAGGGATCTCCAAACCGATCGGTCCCGCGTTGCCCGCATCCATCGGCTTCCCGCGATCCTCATACGACATGGGAATTTGACATAATTTTCGTCTTATCCATGTTCATTTTAAGACCTACTTGTTGGCAGACTCTACAGAGTTCGTCGAGCATTGTGCCCAAGTCCTCCAGGGTATTAGCCATGACTACGATATCATCCGCAAAACGAAGGTTTATGTTGATGCCAAGTTCTCTCCAGTCCAAAAGCTTAAACACAATTCCTCCAACGCGGCTGTAAACAGTTTCGGCGAAATGACATCGCCCTGTCTCACACCTCGCTGAAGTCGTATTGGTTTCGAGTCTTGATCCTGGAGGCGGACTGATATAGTGGCGTTTTCGTACAGTGACTGCAGCACTTTGATGTACCGATAGTCAATTTGGCACCTCTGGAGTGGCTGAAGCACGGCCCAAGTCTCAACAGAATCGAAGGCTTTCTCATAGTCCACAAACGCTAAGCATAATGGCAGGTTGTACTCTTCGGTCTTCTGTATAACCTGCCGCAGCGTATGTATATGGTCTATGGTACTAAAGCCTTCTCGGAATCCGGCTTGTTCGGGAGGCTGAAAGTCGTCAAACCTGCGTTTGAGACGATTTGCCCCCTATATATAGAGGGTATAACCCTCGAAAACAACTTGTAAACATGACTCAGGAGCGTGATGGGTCTATAGTTCTTCAATTGGGTTCTGTCACCCTTTTTGAAGAAGAGTGACACCACACCCCTGTGCCATGCTTTTGGCGTTTTACCCTCGAGCATGATGGAGCTAAATAGCCTCTGAAGAGCTCTTAGGACCACACGCCCACCTGCTTTCAGAAGCTCTGCTGTAACTCCATCGTCACCCGGTGCCTTGTTGTATTTGAGCTGTTTGAGAGCTACACTAATCTCGTACAGGCTGACGTCCGGGATATCTTCGGTGTAATGTCGGGTTAATTGGCTCTTGGATCGGTGGCCTGAGTGACAGGTGTGCGTAATGTCGCGTAAAGCTGTCCGTAGAAGTTTTCAATCTCGGCCAAAAGCTCAGGTCGGACGTAAGAAGGCTGCCGTCCTCCGTCTTCAGCTTCGTCAGCAAACTCTGTCCAAGCGATAGATCTCTGGCGAACACTTTGGTGCCTCTGTTTCGCTCGATTACCTCTTTAACACGGTCTGTATTAAATCGGCGTATGTCGTGAGTCAATGACTTCGAGATCTGTTTAATGAGCTGCCGACGAGCATCCTCAGAAGACTGCAGAACTATTTCAGATCTTACTTCCATTAGCTTCAATGTTGGCTCAGAGATTTTCTTACTTCTTTCGTTACGGCTGGGTTTGAAGAACTTAGAACCCACCGTAAGGACAGCTTCCACGAACCTGTCGTTATATGTGTCCACATCTGTGCAGTCCTCCAGGCAATCGAAGCGATTATGCAGTTCGAGTATAATGAATAAGTTATTTCTTACCTGCAATGTTTTCGTTCTGCAAAGCACGCATTATACGCCTGGATCGATAAAATTGCATAAAACTCATTTTATATATTGATATCTTGGAGTGAAACACTCGTGCGACGGTGTCACTGGATTTACTAAATGAAATTTCATTGATTTTATAATCGGTGCCAAATTCAAAACATAGCAAGTCGGTTTTGCAAATTCATAACTTAGTAAGTCGGTTGAGTTGCTAGGGTTTTAAATTTGTATTCTGACATACTATGTTTAGAATTGGTACTTCATTGTTTTTTTTATAGTCATGCCAAATTGCTCAGACTTGCTAAATTATATTTTTAAAATTACGTAAGAAACTGGGTGTTTTAAGGTCCACATCATATTGATACTGCCTAGTAAGTCGAAAAATGCCAAAAACGGTTTTTTTTTGAAATCACTTGTTACTAGGTTTTGAATTTGGGCAGCCGAATTGCTTAAACGAAAAGCTTTTTGGATGTAATGTCGTGTACTGTTGTAATTGAGTTGTAACTGTGTAAATGTTATTTATAAGTATGCGTTAATTATACAAGCTTTAGTTGTCAACTTGTAACTGTACCTATTAAAAATGAAATAAAATAAAAATAAAATAAATTAAAACCTGGGCTATATTAGTTCATAGAAATGGTTTGCCACTTTCAAATACATATTATTCATTTGATATTTTTATGACATTTCTATGAAGGTGTGAGGGCCGGGGCCGACGTAAGCGGCGAAAGGTTGAAGGTCTGTTATCTAACAACAACAAAAAAAACAATAAATTGAATTTGGAACCATAAACAAATCATCCATTCCCGATACTTTTTTGACTGAATTACAGACCTTCAACCTTTCGCCGCTTACGTCGGCCCCGGCCCTCACACCTTACACACAATAGAAGATGTATTGTGTCAGATTTCTGGATACGTTTTAGTTTACATTAAATCAAAATATAAAAAATAGGACACATTTTTCACATTTTATTATTTTATGTTTGAAAGACATAAACTGAAAATTTTAAGTACGCTCGGCCTTATTAATCATATATCTATCTCATTGAAACTATTCTTATAAGCCCAAACACGCTATATCTGCAGTGAGTTTTTGAAGAATTGAGCATCCCGCAGACTATTTGATGGTACAGGTTCAGCTCAAAGTCAGCATGTCTTGGAAATACCACCAAAGTAACAGTAAATCAAATTTCATGAAATCTATCAAATCTGTGAAAGCTAGCAAAACCCTTTTGTCAACTAAGAAATGAGCTAACAGTCTTAGAACGCCTGAACAGATCTTCATATATTATAGCTTATTACTATCCTAATCACGTCAGCTTTCAAACAAAAAAACCGATCAAAATCGGTTCATTCGTTTAGAATTAGAACATACAATGCCACAGACAGACACACAGATACACAGACAGACATGTCAAACTTATTACACCCCTCTTTTTTCGTCGGGGGCTAAAAGAAGGGATATTCATTCAGGCTATTATCTAATCTGTGGTAACGGTAACGATTGTATTTTGTTAAAAAATATAAAATTGAAAATTTTTAGTGACCCCAAGCGTCATTAACATTTATCTAACACCATCTCATTAAATTACGTCGGGGTCACCACTTTGGTGCTATGAGGGCACCACTTCAGGATCACAAGAGGAATTATTGTAAATTAGGGACAGAAGTCAAGGATACAATCACTTTAATATCAATTACAGCTATGGAACATAATTTATCAAGAAAAGTGCAGTCAGCTAATTTTCACATGGTAGAATCTCTATCTGACAGATAGCATACTGTTAGCAACATGACCCGCTACGTCATGCGGGATAGAAAGAAGGCGCGCGGGGTGGCTCCGAGATCGTGGCAGAGTCCCCGCTCCTCGCTATCAGTGACGGACGTGTGCTTAACTTTTATTAATTATTTGGTTAATTAAATATTTTATGTGTCGAGACTATTTTATTATTAACACAGCGGTGGGATACTACTCATGAACCGCCGAAATTGGACTACAGTGAACTTTTCTTATTATTAGTGGACAAACAAATAGTGAACCTAAGTGATAGTGAAAATGTCGCGGTCGTCGCGAAGTCGCGAAAGTTCAGTTTCATCGGAGACGAGATATACTCCTCCGAGGAAAGTACGCCGAACAAGATCGCGTACGCCGGAACTGGTTTCTGTCCCGGGGTTCGACCCCAGTCAAGAGGGAAGCTTTGTAAAAGAATGGCTGCGTCATATCGAAGACATCGCGACGGCATGCGAGTGGAGTGAGCGCAGGAAACTGTATCGTGCGAGCCAGGCTTTAGAAGGTGAGGGCAAAGCATGGTATAATATTTGGTCACCGAAGAGAAGGCCGTGGAGGTACTTTAAGCATGACTTATTTATTTCCTACCCTAGAGAAGTAAACTTTTATAGCGCTATGGAGGATATTTTGAGCTACAATAGCGTAAACGATAAGTCGCTCGTGTTGTATGCCGGTTGAATGTCTGCAAAAATCAATCGTCTTGGTGTGATATTGTCGGAGAGACAGAAAATGGACATCATGCTGGGAGGATAGTAGACAAAAATATTAGCGTAGTACTAGAGGGATGTGAAAGTATGCAAGCAATGGTTATGCAAATGTCTAGGAGAGCGCTAAGTTTTTCTCAAAATAATAAGTTGAGCCGCTATCAACAATCTCGCGATAACGCGCCGTCACATACCGAGCGCGCTGCGAACAAAAACAAATCTCACACATGTTACGATAGCAAAACAAAGGCGCCTTGTTTCAAATGCGGCAAGCCGAGACATCGACGATTTGAGTGTAAGTCGAAACTTACTATTACTGGTGAGGTCATTCCGACCAAACGCAGTCATCAAACAACGCCACACCTAATTCAGACTCTAACATAAACAATGGGCC
This sequence comes from Nymphula nitidulata, assembly GCA_947347705.1. Classification (NCBI taxonomy): domain Eukaryota; kingdom Metazoa; phylum Arthropoda; class Insecta; order Lepidoptera; family Crambidae; genus Nymphula; species Nymphula nitidulata. Next base: position 8,371,980 of record OX374637.1, on the reverse strand, counting down.
GGTTCAATGTAAACATTGTCATCGCTACGGACACACAGTCGAGAAATGTTTCAAGAAATTGAAAGATGTCAATCTCTGCGTTGATAAGGTGGTAAAATAGTCAAGCACGTGTTACATTAATAACATACCCGTGCAAAGTATGATTGACACGGGAAGTTCTGTGACTCTAATTAGAAATAATGTACCGCAAAGACTTGGCTTACATTCAAAACCAACTACAGCTCTTTTAAGCGGAATCAATGGAAGCATTGTCGCAGCTGTTGGAGTAACAGAATGTAAATTGATTAGTGTGGTGGCGTATACATCAATTAAGAAAAATTAAATGAAGTCAAACAGATCGTGCTAGCAGTTCACCTTGATGATATTGACACAGGGATATTATCAAAGAATGGTATAATCAATTTTAAAGAGCCGTTGCACCGATACTGGGATCGCGTTTCAACATCATTGAAAGACATTGGATGTTCAACAGTTTCTCAACTAACAATAAAACTTAATTCTGATTAAACCCATATTTTCTAGACCTCGCAGATTGCCTCAAGTCGAGAGAGAAATTGTAAAGAAAATGATAGCAGAGCCTTTGGAAGCCAACATCATAAAACCTAGTATTTCTCCTTATGCGAGCCCAATGTTACTAATCTTTCAGCTAAGACAGTTCTTCGGTCTAGCGAGCTACTTCAGGCGATTTGTTTGTAACTTTGCAACCAAGTTTAATCCACTCTACAACCTGTTGAAGAAAGATGTTGATTTTATCTGCAGCTCAGATTGTCAGCGAGCATTCCAAGAAATAAAAAATATTCTTACCCAAAGACCAGCTCTAAGCATTTATGATCCTGTAGCGGAGACTGAAGTTCACACCGATGCATCGAGTGTTGGGCTGGGGCAATACTACTTCAAAGAAATGAGGATGGCAAGCTACACCCAGTGGCATACTATAGCTGGCGAACGTCACCGGATGGGACAAAATATCATTCTTATGATTTAGAAACTTTAGCGGTCGTACAGGCACTCAAACATTTCAGGGTGTACTTAATCGGCATACAATTCAAATTGGTAACAGACTGTAGTGCTGTCAGGGCTGCTATGACTAAAAAGGATATAAATCCACGAGTGGCTCGATGGTGGATATACCTCCAAGACTATAATTTTGATATTGAATATCGTCCGGGTCAACGAGTGGCACATGTTGTTTATTTAAGCCGTAACCCTGTTTGTCTTGCTTATGAGTTCACAACAGCAGAAAATTTACTTGAATGCCAGAAGGCTGATGAAGAATTGGCAAGAATCGTAAATATTCTGAAAGGAGGAAACGATGAAGAAGATCGTGACCAATATTTTAATGATTACGAGTTTAAGGAGGGACACCTTTACAGGAAGACGCCGGAAGGATCCAAATGGGTTGTACCACGAAACGCTAGATGGGGGGTTGTTGAGAATTTTGCATGATGAGAGTGGACATCAAGGTGTCGATAGAACACTGGCTGCTATTCGGGGTAAATACTGGTTCCCCCGGTTGGTTGTAACAAAATATGTCAGGAATTGTTTTAAATGTCTGATTGGCAAAAGTGATACTGGCCGGAAGCCAGGGCTGCTTCATCTAATACCTTAGGGTGAAACCCCATTTGACGTGGTACATGTGGATCACCTTGGCCCGTTTGTGAAAAGCAAAGAAGGGTACAAGTATGTTATTGCTCTGCAAGATGTTTTTTCTAAATACTGCTTCTTGGAAGCGGTGGCTGAAACGAGCACGAAAGGTGTGATAAGAGCCTTAAAGGCTATGGCGTATTTATTTGTGGTAATGGTATTCAGTTAGTGTTAAATTCACTAAATCTGCCCAGAGCTAATGGACAGGTAGAGCGTTTGAACAGGTCTATTTAAATACGTTGAACGCTATTATCAGGGATGAACCAGAAGAGAACTGGTGTGAAGCCCTGGCAGTCACACAGCAGGCGTTAAATAATTCGGTGAACAAAGTCACTGGCAGAACTCCGAACGAGTTGCTGTTCGGCTATAAGCCGACAGCGCTGTGTGAGGCGCTTTTGGTAAACTATCTCACGCAGGCAGGTGAGAGGCTGGACCTTAGAGTCACAGGAGCGAAAGCCCGTGAGCTTTTGGGTGAAGATCAAAAGCGGCAGATGCGGCGTTTTAATGCGAAACGCTATGTGAGATCTCTATTTAAAACTGGAGATGTGGTGTTGATTTGCATTAGCAAAGGGAATCCAGAATACAAAAAGTTAAATGGTAGATTCCGGAGCATCCCCTACAAGGTGATGAAAGTTCTAAAAAACGATTGATTTGAAGTGTTGGGCACAAGACCTAATGGCAGCACTCACAGAGTGACGGTCGCTTTTGAAAATATGAGAAGTTGGCCGGCAGAACAAATCTCTGACTAAGGTCAGGCAGAAGGCAGACTGTGAGAGGATTGTAACCCCCTCTCCTGTATTTTATTTTAGTTAAGGCTCCGAGGGCGAAGCAGTCATCAGTATGGCCGTGTTAGCAACATGACCCGCTACGTCATGCGGGATAGAAAGAAGGCGCGCGGGGTGGCTCCGAGATCGTGGCAGAGTCCCCGCTCCTCGCTATCAGTGACGGACGTGTGCTTAACTTTTATTAATTATTTGGTTAATTAAATATTTTATGTGTCGAGACTATTTTATTATTAACAATACAGACCATAGTGATGTTAAGCTAACATAGTGCTGTGCGAGTGCAATGATGTTGCCACAAGCCCAAACACGCTATTTATCTGCTGTAAGTTTCCGGAGAATGAAGCAACCCGCAGACTTTTTGATGGTATCATCAATGGATGTTTAATTCTCTGAATCCGCTTAATATCTTCTGAATCCGGGAAAAATACTAATAATCCTAACTATGCGGTAAGGAGAGTCCATATGCGAAGACAGCTAGTGCAGAATAGACATTGCACTAGCTGCCGTGTAGGTACATGTACCTACACTATCTCAAAAATCAGGAAAAATCCCATGACTCCGGGAAAAATACTAGTAATTCGTTTTCATGCATTGTTTGTTTGTACAAAAGTTGAAATTTTTCCTCGATTTCACAGTTATTAATTATGGCAATATGACGGTGGACATAGAAATCAAATAAACGTCAATTTCATCTAAATTGGTTCAGTAGCTTCGGATCTACAAGGACTGGCAGACAGAGAGAGTAGCTTTTGCATTTATGATATAGGTAATGGATTCTTCTTACCGCTTCACGTCAGGTGGTGCTGTGTCATTCGGTGTGCTTTGTATAAAGAAAAATATATAGTGTGGTTTTTTTTTCAGGCAAACAAAATTGGCACAGGATCGGTGTTGTACAAAACTTGTTCACAATTATGTGATTGTGCGAATCTAAAACAGGTACTTACATAATCATCTAGTAAAATTACATATTATGTTTTTGAACTTAATTTCTTATTAGCGATCATTAAATAGCTATTTCTTTTGATAGAGACCTAAAATTAACGTGATGATTCGTTGCCGTACTGGTTCCGATTTCTGCTATACAAGCCAAGAAATGGATACAATGTTAGCGGACATACACGTGTTCAAACAAATGAATGTTGACAGATTTGTCTTTGGAGCTCTGAATAATAAACAAGAAATAGACGATGAAAATTGCGCTACAGTAGCTTCAATAACATTCCCAATCCCATTAACTTTTCACAGAGCCTTTGATGTCACGAAAAATGCTATTGATTCAGCAAGAAAAATAAAAATACTTGGCTTTAATAGACTACTTACAAGTGGACAAAGAAGCTCGGCAGGTGATCCTGAAGCATTAAAATTAATTCAGACATTGCTAACATCTTTTGGCGATACAATTGAGATAATGCCTGGTGCAGGGGTCAATATAGAAAATGCTAAGTTGTTCGTCGATTTAGGATGCAAAATAGTCCATAGCTCTTGTAAGAGTCTGAGAGTCTTGCCTAAAGTGCAAAATAATCTAAGTATGGGTACAGGAGACAGTGAACGTGTGTTTGTTACAGAAGAACATATTGTAAGAAAGATGAAAGAAGTATTGACACAATGAATAAAATTGTTTTTTGAAAGATAGTTTGTTTTATTATTTTCATCTAGGTATTGAAATGAAATGAAATAAATTTATATGTATAAGAGACACGTTTCGATATATTATAAATTATACAAAATAGACCAGCATGTCCTGCCTAACCATGGTCATGGGCGTACAAAATCTTAGATAAATTACTTAGTACACCTACACCTACATTAGAAAAATATTATTCCAATTCTATTGTTTGAAAATAATTGTCTTTAATAAACTATTACAATAAATAAAGTTGTCAGTAATATTATATAAATAAACTAGTTTAATTTCATAAGTTGTGTTCGCTTTAATTCTAATGTATTCCAAAATATTTCTCTAGTTAGGTCATAAAAACATTCATCGGTAAGCCATGCCCTCCCTCAGTTTGCGCATGAACAATGTTGTAGGCAGTTGTCCAATTTCTATTAGGATTTTATTGTACACACGCAGTGACATCATAAAGCGGTTTTTTATGTAAAGTACTCTTAGATTGAGGGACCATTAGCACACTAAACAGTAACCTTAATTAGTACAGTAAACCTCACGTGTAACAATGCGAAGCCGGTTCGCTATAAGGTACCTTATAGCGAACCGGCTTTATACATTTTCACGCCTCTTTTGAAGGAACCCATGTTATAGGAAGGAGGAATACATACATGTACTGGAAAAGAATTCCAAGTTTTGGGCGTAAGACAAAGGAAAATTTTTTGCCAGCACATGTGTTCCCTCCTTCCTAAGCATGGGGTCCTTCAAGAGAGGCGTGAAAAAGCACCTTTGGGCTGTAAAGTGCAGGCGGCTAGTGCAATGTCTATTCTGCACTAGCTGTCTTCGCATATGGACTCTCCTTTCCGCTTCACATCAGGTGGAGTTGGGTCAATTGCCGTGCTTTGTATAAAAAAAAAGTTACTAAACTTCTCTGTGCTTGATGTTGAGGTGGAGACAGTGAATTGAAATTGAAATGATATAATTCTTTGTTTGGTTTCATCACAGAATAAAGCATAATCGATATTATGCTGGATCGTAAATTTTATATAAAAAAACCGACTTCAAAAAACTGAAAAGGATGAAATAATTAAATTTAAGTAGGTATTCATCCCCTAGAAACATATTTTTGGAGTCGGTGCTTTACTTTCTATTGTTTTTGGAAACCACTTAGCACCAACTCCAAAAATATGTTTCTAGGGGATGAATACCTACTTAAATTTAATTATTTCATCCTTTTCAGTTTTTTGAAGTCGGTTTTAATTTTTGTTTAAAATTTTTTTTTCACAATTTTTAGTGATAACTTTCTACGGTCGAAGCTAGATGGGTGACCGTCAACTTATATTGTTTCCTACTATCGTATCGTTTCACTAAAAAGTCATTGGAACAGCAAAAATTCGCAATTTCGCTTATGTAGACGATTTCATAATTTCAGTTTTTTTTTAATTTAAAACTAAATTACCCAACTGTTTTTGAAAAAATTTTTATGGGACCAAATGGCAGCTATGCCGCATCGAACAAAAAAAGAATCACGTGAATCGGATCAGTAATCTCGGCGTAATCGGTGTACATATCTAGAAAAAAAAAAAAAAAAAAAACATACCGGCCGAATTGAGAACCTCCTCGTTTTTGAAGTCGGTTAACAACAAGACTTGTTTCTAAATGAATAAAATCTCTACGCTGTAATTTCATTGTTAATTATCTACCACGGGTTCTTTAATAAATACCGCACCGGCCCATTTATCATAGCGGCATTTTCGGACGGAATGTCGGGTCTGTTGGCTAACGATGCGATTATCAGAAAAACAATATCCGAATGAACGAGTCTAATAATAAGAACTGTCTATTAGTATAATTGTTACATCAATCATTACTACTTAATTGGAGTTTTCAGACAGAATTTCGTTGCGTTCGTTTGATCATAAATTGATTTACAAAGGCCAGTTAGATTAGATTTTAACACAATTTATAGAAGATCATTAACTCTGACAGAGGTGAATATGTAAGTAAGTACACGAGAGAAACATTTGATGAACTCATTTATTTATTTTATTCTTACCTAGGTATTTAAGATTTTTTTGATCGTGAAGTGACTAAATATTGGACATTCTTTTCCATTCAAGTTTAGATACCATTGTATATCCGGCTACTGAAAACATAAATGTACCACTTTTTATTATTTGTTTTTAAATTCAAGCACAATTTGCCTGCCCTGATGGATGACTGCGGTCGCTTCCGTCCGTCGCTGGGTATTATCAATCATACGCCACTTCAATAGCCTGCAGATATATTTTGGTGGTTTCTCTTGTTCCTGTGTGTGTGCTAAAATGGCCGAGTGGTAGAGTGGTCGGTACCCCTATTTACTGACTATTCGACAAGGGGTCCCGGGTTCGAGTACCAGCCGGGACAAATGATTGGGAGATAAACACGAATATTTAATTTTATAATTGGGTCATGGTTGTTTTTATATTTTTGTAAGTAAGTAAGTTTATTTCCGAAAATTTACGTAAGTATTCGAGCGGTCTGTACTCTGTACCCCTTGATATGCAGGCTACTCGGTCAAGAGGTCCCGGATTCGAATCCCGGTAGGAGCAAATGTTTGTACGATGAGTACGAGCATTTGTTTACGAGTCATGGTTTATATGTTTATTTAGTGAATTTCTAATATTTATATACATATTATTATCAATATTTATCCGTTGCCTAGTATCCATAACACAAGTTCTTAATGGTGCTTACTTTGGGCTAGATAATAGGTGTGAGTGTATGATTATTATTATTATTATTATTTCAAATACACTAATAAAAAATCCGATACCAAGTTAGTATTCATAAGACAAGTGAGTGTAATGCTCGATTTCACTAACATTTGCCAATCGTTAAGTCTCTTAGCGAGTTTTATCTCAGTCTATCTAAAGGAGATAGAAAGAGACAAATGTCTTTAAGAGTCACCTAAGCCTAGGGAATGGTTAGTTAAAACGAACATAAAAGTATCATTATTACTAATTTTCTGGACTACAAAAAATACCTGTCCTAATACTGCCATCTGCAATCCATATAAAGATAACAATAAAATTTAAGAATATATTAATAAATATTAAATGCACTTTTCTTTATCTTTGTATTACTTTTAAGTATGTACTACCACAAAATACTTTGAATCTAATGTTACTACATAATTTGCGTAACAAAGATGAACGAGAACCCTACAAGACACCGTAGTTGCCGCTACGCTGTAGCACGTAAGTATGTGCTTAGAGATTGCAGCCTATAACTAGGTACATTATTAACTGTATTTATTAATTTTATTAGTATGCTTATGGCTTTTTAGAAGCTCGGTGGCGTATTGGTTTGAGCACTCTGCTTTCGATACGAAAAACCAAGCAACTTTCACCATGGTCAATCCTGGGATGGGTCAATCAAAGTTTGTTATCTCGACCTCCTCCGTGCTTCAGAAGGCACGTTAAGCCGTTGGTCCCGGTTCTTCCTGCAACCGCTTTAACCCACCAACCTGCATTGGGCCAATGGTGGTGTTATGGCCCAAACTCCTCATGTGTTTCTCCCATGTAGGAAGGCCTGTGCCCAGCAGTGGGACGTGTATAGGCTGGTGATGATGGCTTTGAATGACAATGAAGTCTGTGTTAAGTTAAGGTGTGATAAAATACAATACACAGAGGTATAAAATTGGTAGAATGTGAAGGTTTAATAAAAAATAAACGGTAAAATATTTTCAGAGGTTTTATTTAAGTGGATTCAAGTGATCCTAATACCACAAAATTGATAGGTACAGGAGATCCGCCTTAAATAGTATCTACCCGTGTCGTAAACATCGAAAATATTGGCAGAAGACCATCAAATAAAAAAAAGTAGAGGTTCCACCACCAATGATTTCGATTTGTGAGTATGTCTAAATTTTGTGCCTACTATTTGGTAGTTTACTGTTATGATATAGGCGTTTTTCTGTACACACCCATTTTATGTTGACATTATTCTACTAAATTTACAATAAGTTTCATAACCTAAGGTACAAAATAAGGCTATCGTGAAATGTGAATATGCTTAATTAAGGCAGTTTTTGATTACCGTGTCGTGCTTTACGTCTAATATATACAAAAACTTATAGTTACTAAACTACTTATAAAGTATGTAGAGATAGAATTGGTCAAATTGCTCGAATCGATAGTTTAAGAGCGTGACAATTTGTGATAAAACTTTCTTATAAGTAAATACTTATTTCTCTATTTTTCACACAAATCTTAAACAAAGATAAAAAAAATCCAACTTTAAATCAAATACAATATTTATCATTAAATTGACTTTACGTATGTTTATACCTCAGGACAATAACTAAAGCATACATCAATTATGACGAAAGCTTTAGACAGCGATTGATAAAAGATGCACCACGATCATTAAAAGTACTCCAAATTAGATGTTTAAAAAATGTATGGGGACCTGGCCAGTTCTATGTTCACAATGCTAAAAAATAAACAAAATATGCAGAACAGCCTTTAACAGTCTATTTTCTTTTTGATTGCTTTGTTTCTTGGTACAGAACAATATTTTTAATAGAAAAGACAGCAACACAGCCAAATATTCAGCATGGCGTATGTCACTTTGGTGACGTTTAGTTGACTTCTATGTCGCCCGCCATATTGCCATATTGACGAATCATGTTAAATTATGTACAAGTAAATTAAACATGAAAACGAATTATTAGTATTTTTCCTGGATTAAGCTGATTTTTCCTGTTTTTTTAAGATAGTGTACATACACCTGGCCGGATTTAAAAATCACCTTTGCAAAGACATCCTTGTGTCCAAGGATGTCTTTATAGTGCACTAACTAGCAAAATTTTTAATAGGTAGTCCTATTGTTCACTATTGCCACGCTCGGTAATTTATCCAACATACAATGTAGTAATAGCATTAAGTTCTTTACATTGAAGCGACATAGCAACCAAATACAATAAATTATTCAACTAAATTACGGTCAATTAGTTCGAGCGAATGGATCGATAGGATTAAATAAAGACACACTATCTATTAAATATTTACAGAATGAACACTTTTGTTCTGACGTGCTTCGTTGACGCTTGTGATGTTCTTTATTTTTGGTAATGAGCTGAGTTTGTATTAGACCTCGGCTTATTCTTAAACCGTTATAGGTACCTTAGGTCAAAGATATTGAAACCAAGATATCTCCCGACCTTACTCAAAGTAAACAATCTTCGAAATCTAACGCCAATTGGATACCTTTCCTCTTTCACTTGGGCTTAGGGTGCTTCTTAATATCAAAGTGACATGTTCTGAAAGCGTCATAAGAATTTTACTAGGCACCCCCTAATATACATTTCCATTGGTCCAATAAGAAGAGTTCCAAGTATAACCTTAACTGAAGCTTAGCAAGATAAGTCTCCTCTTATTGAGATACAGCGATAAGTTATTAGATAGAACATTCTAACTTTTTTTATAAATCAAAAGGTTTTTCAACGAGAAGTTAAACTCACAAGCTCGATGTTGTTTTTAAAATTAGTTATAACGTTTTTAGAAGCTTAGTAATAAACTTTTTTAGTAGTGAAAGTTTGCGTTCTTTGCACATTATTCCTGAAAAATAATTATTTGTTTCCCCATTTACAGATAAAGATTCTGTAAATAGTTTTCAAAATTTCGCTGACAAAGCAAAACAGACAAGCATTATAAAATATTATCGAAGTGGCGTATCGTTAATTAAAACCATTACCTCAAATTTAAAAATATTGAACACAGCCAATATCTATAATACTGTGCCTAAGACTAATTGGATAGTCTTTTGAGACACTTAAGTCGACTTCCTTGACTTAAGACCACAGTACGTTGATAGTGTAAAAACTCACTATCTAAAACAGGATTTCTATCCTTACTTTATGAATCTACCAATTGCTCAGGACACGATCGTTGCCGGAGATATGAAGAAAAACGGGATGAGTTTCCGATATGGAATAGATTGGGTTGTTTAATACAACCAGTTGGGCAGAAACGCGTCCGAACATTAGAGGTTCTTAAACTATCACTGAATGCCGGTTCGACTTTTTGTCTGGGACATAAGGTTCTAATTTGGCTGGCTCCGTGTTGAGGGCGCTGTAGTCGACGGGGAACGGGGGTTGCGGGAGTGAGTCCTTCGGGGGGACCAGTACCCACTGTCCGGGGCCGTTAGGGTTCTTGCCCATCAGCCAGTTGGTAAAGCAATGCACGTATGTCCCGTAGTCGAGGATAAGGTAGCCGTTCTGTAAATAACAAATTGGTCAAATTAGGGTAAAAGTGGAGTGAGTACAAATGCCCGATTCTGTAAGTAACTGAACCGATTCAGAGGAAATTATAAGTTTTTTCAGTGTATTCATATAAAACTTGATATAAGTTCTTGATTTGATAAAAACTATACAAAAAGCTACGTCACCCGCGTTATAGAGTATCCATGATGTGTATCAGCACCACGAGCGTTAACGGAACATTAAATTTAATGATCGTTACTCTGGCAATGGGAACAATTTGGCAGTTTGATTGGATTACGTTTATGACTTTATGGTATCGTGAACAGTAATTATATTATGGTGTAATTGGTATGAGGCAGACGGATGTATTGTATCACAACAATTATGTGCTATTGATACTTTTCGATATAAGGTAATCCTTATAAAAAAGAAGAAAAATCTCAATAGGATTAGTTTGGCAATTGAAACTTATTTATCTAAGATTCTCGACATCCAAAGGGCTTTTTCTGAACCTCAATTTGGTTAAATGATAGAAAGACTATGGAATGAAGAACTACTTACACTGGTCATGCGATCATATGCCGTATCTATAATCTCTTCAACTCTGTTAGCGCTCAGACCAACCACGGATCTGTAAAAGGCAGCCAACGCCGGTTTCGTTATGGCTCCTGTGCCTGAAACAAAACACATCGCAGTCAATACCATGATACGGAAGAAGTCGAATCTACAACGTAAGTATCTCCGACAGTCATTTCGCCGTTTGACCCTTCGCCGACAAAACGTTTCGTCATCGGGCAGTTCACCGACAGAATCTTTCTGTCTCCGGAGCATCTAATGTTTAGCGTTGAATTGTTTTTTATTTATTACAGATTACAAATAATTCGCCTCGTGATCAAGTAGTTGAGACTAGCTACCTCAAATCTAGAGGTTCAATTGCTCGTGGAGGCTGGCTAGCTATCGCTATCGTTGACATCATTGTTGTTGTGTTGTTGTTTCGGCAGTTGTAGAAGATAGCCAGTTCATCTATGTTTGAGAATGATGGTGCAGCTCGCTTTCATCATCGGCCTTATCATCACTTATCATCAGGTGAGATGAAGGCCAAGAGCTGCCCCATTAAGAATAAGAAGAAAATAAAAGCAAATATTTTACATTATTGTGAATTACAAAAAAATCATAGTTGCATAGTTGTATTTCGTCAATTTTCGTCAGAACTAAAGTTTCCTATTTAATTAGACAATATTACTTAAGTCTTCAATCTCTCAAGCTATTATACATATTATAAAAAAATACTTTGACGTGGCGGTTGTAGAAATTTATTAAGTTGCCCCGACAGCTGCTCAGTGGTTGTAAAATTTGGACGTGGAATTTTAGATTGCAAAGCGAAGGTTTAAGAGTGGTAAGTCGGCGTAATAAATCAGCTGTGACTTACAGACATGAAGAAACAAAATTAAGGGTCCCGTTTTAATCATAAAATAACAAAATAAATGAAATTATTACACATTATAATAGCAGCACTCCTATGTGTACCTAGCACATACAAATTGCAAGCTGAAAAAATAATCTTTATGTTTTCATTTGTTACTATCAATAATTTGTGTGAATCCATAATATTTCTTTCAAAGAAAGCTCAATTTTCGGCACATAGTCCTTAGCTCTTTTGTTACTAAAATCAGCAATAGCAGTTATTTCATTAACTTTAAACTTTTATTTTTTTTTATTTACTTTTAACATTTTATTTCATTAGTTTTCATTAACCATTTCCTTCGCTTAGGTGACTCTTATCGATATTTGTCTCTTTCCTTTTGTTAGACTGAGGTAAAAATCGCTAAGAGTCTCTTAACGCTAAGATAATCTTAGTGAAAACGAGCATAAGATTTAATGCGGTTTGCATAAACACACTTAATGCATTCTTCATTTTTGATTTTAACATTATTATAAACATTTTAATATAATTTTTTCACGTCCTGAGACGTGAAAATTTTTTTCTAGTTTTATATTATTACACTTAATGCAGTTTTATTTTTGAGCAGCGGTTGTGCATTTCGGGACAAAGAGCCTCAGAAGGAAGTATAACGAACGAAATGAAACAGGAAGCGGCCAGCGCACTGCCGCAAAACCGTAACGAACGATTTATGTTGGTATCGTTCGAGAATATTATAATTGTGTGAAAGTTTCCGTTGATTAAACGCCGACAGCCAATGAAATGGCTGAAGGACAACTAACTAATTAATGTCACACACGAACAAAACATAGTTCGAAGGAGGCATGACTGTGTCTTTGTCCTGCACACTAAACGATACAGAGAAAAACAGGCCACTTAGTCTGCAAGATTGTAATTTGCTAATAAAGTTTTACTCATAAATAACTGGAAAAAACTATGGTACAAACGTAGGTACTGCTTAATTTACACATAACGGTTAACAATAATTATTTGGTTAGCGCTAAATTGAATTTATGCAAGTTGAATGAAAGGCTGTCAGGAAAATTGATTTCAGTAATAGGTAGGTAAGTCCAAATTCCAAATTGTAAACCTATTATAATATGTACGCAGCTGTACATACGCAATTACTGTAAGCTGATTATCCTCCGCAGTAAACATAGGTATATAAATGAGACAACTCATAATAAATTTTAATGCTTTATAACGTGCCAGGCTTTCATTTAGACGAAATGTTATATCTGCATGTTTCTGAGTTGAGTATTTCAGAAAATCTCAGTTAAGAGTATTTTTTTCCCACGCAAAATAATATTTTTGCAAGCATCTGCTTCATTCTATTTCCAAAACACTCGAAAGCTCAGTGCTTGAAGCAGTCATCACCAAATTGTGGAAGTTCGTGTGTTTGCATCCTATGAATATCTTTTTATGATATGAACATACAGATAATATGTACTATTGAATCGCCCAAGCTAAATAGCTAAATACGCTCGTAAAGTTACACAGAGAAACGTGTGACCTCACAGTCAGCAATATAATGAATTCATGAGAGGGAAACCCGAATCTGACGCCAAAATATAATTTGAATTGTAATATGGTCCCGAGTAGGGATGGAAACCCTCTACTGCGGATTATGGCTCGAAGAAGTGGTAGGGGCGTTACTGGGCGTTCCGTGTTATTGTTGTTACTATGCACACGGCTATGTGCCAGAGCTGAGCCTAAACGAGCGAATTGCGTACAGGCCTGGTATACCCCTATACTGGCAACTGCACCCGTACCACAGTCTTTCATCGCGATCCAGTTTAGGACCCAAACTGAGTAGAATCGTTAATTCGTACTACGACGCTATCTACGACTATGACAGCGATGCAGTTTAGGAACCAATACTCAACTGAGCGGAATATGAATCGCTTTTATAAAGATGGTGGTAAGGCCCCTGTTAACCTTAACCTGTATTGCGAATTGCGATGAAGAAGAAACACGGGAGTCGTTTTCGTGGGTAGTCTCGGTCTTTACTATCTTCGACCGAGGAGCCCCACATTACCCTGTAATGATCTTTTCCCCACAATACAGGGTAGGCGCAAATGCCTTTACCCCTTAATAAAAAAAAAGTGAAAGAAAATATAACGTGCGATTCCCTTCTAAGTTAGTCAGAATAAAGCATTTGGCTAGAAATGTTTAGTCAAGTGCCAACGACACTTGGACATTCACCAAAATAGTAACATAAACTTAACATGTTTTCCTTTGCTATTAATAATTTTATAAACTTAGTCTTTTCAAAAAGGATCCACTGAAATTTTCTTAATAACTTGTAAGATAGCACTGTCGTGTCTATAATAACAACGCTAATTAAAAAGAGGGCAAATATAGTTTTTCAGCTCAGTTTTCATCTCAATTTTAGTAATTGGTTTCATTATCTACGGTTTAAAAACAGTAGGCACAACCAAATTGTTTTTTAGAAATAATAATTTATCAAAAACAGATTTTTGTAACCTTTCTGGATATAAAAGGTAGATTATAATAATATTCGTGTATTGAAAAAGAAATTCACAAACTGAAGACGGCCATATAAGCACAAGTAAGAAGGGAAAGGGACACAAAATTAGGGATCCCATTGGGTCGAAAGGTTCTATGAAAATAGTTCATAGCTTTATTACTAGATTGTGAGGAGATAAGTAAATGGGTATTATAGTTCCCAAGAGACGTACAATATACTAAATTCCAATAAGGGATACAAAACAAGTAGGTAGCTTTATTAATGAGCACTATAGGTATAACTGATATGTAAGTATAGTTCGTAGTATCAGATCAATCGGTATTTGCAGCGATTAGGTTATCATACTATTGTTTTGATTTTTAGAAACTAATAAGGATGAGGATACAATTCAGTGCTATAGGTATGTTTGTAAACTAAAATTGAATTGTAAATAGAAAAATATCTAGACTAGAAAAAGGATGTCCTGGGACGAGAACTGAACTCGAGACCTTTCATAAGCTGGTAGACTGAACTATCGAGAACTTGGGGTAAGCCTAGAACAATGTCGAAATCTTACATTTCAATAGCCGAACGAGTGCTTTAACAAATACCGCCTAAACGGATAATATAGTAGGTATAACGGCATAGCCTTTTATTACTTTCTCAATTTTATTCGTTTAAATATCTTTCCAATCATTTATTAGAAGAATTATACTAGATTTTTTATATTATGCATCTCTTTCATATATTTTTTTCAAGAAAATAGTGGCTATACGATTTCATAGGAATTAAAGAAGATAAAAAGATCATTTGTTCGAGTTATACGTTGATTTTACATATACAATCTTATTCGACTAGAAGGCTTCAGGGATATTGGAAGTCAAATTGCGACAGCTACTGTTCTGAACAATAGACACTACAATAGTACACAGTATCCTATTATTCTAATACCATTGATAATGCATAATACAGGCCTTCAATAGAATAGATTATGTCGGTATAGGCACATTATGTTTTGACACATTGCGCACCATAACCTGTGTAGTACCTAATAATTACCTACTAATCCAGCATTTTCTATGTAACGATCTTTGGTTATTAATCCAAAGGTAACCACCTGAAAATTAATTTTCGAGTTTGAATATCAAAACCAACACGAAAATGTATCCACTTTAAAAGATAATGTTTCGAAGGGAGATTTGTTCCTTATGATCTAAGTATTATTGGTCTATGGTATCCACGTAAAAAGGGATTTGTGAATTACCATAAGCTCTAACTCAAGTAAAATGAGATTTCAAATTTGATTAAAAAGTGTACATACTTATTTAGTTTATTGAATTAAATTCAGATGTAGGTAACTATATGTGTATTATAATGTATGTCATATTCCAAGTAGCTCTGTTTATTATTTTACGAAAATATTTGACCAGAGAGTTGATAACAGATAACAGAAATTAGATTGCTGATTTATACAAGTAAATAAACTTGACTAGTTTTTCGTCGCAAATCTAAAATAAGAACCCTTGAGTAATTCCAATACCTAGCACTTCGTGATGTCTCAATGACACTTACCTACATTGTAAAATTTTATGGTCTTCCTCAGACTTTAAAAGATAATTCGATCATGTTTCTCTGTTTCGCAAAGAGCTTAAATGGCTGCCAATTCGCCTTCGCAGGAACACTCGTCTGTTATGTCTTCTCTTCAATATCCTACATGACCCTTCTTATCCCTCCTATCTGCGTGAGCGGTTCTCTTATGTTCGTCCTCCTGATTCCGTTTGTAGATCCCATACCAAATTCTTACTTAAAGTCCAACCTCATAAATCCGATTTTTACTCCTATTCTTTCACTATCCACGCTGTCAGATTGTGGAACGCACTTCCGGCTAATATTCGTGATTCTCAAACTATCACTTCTTTTAAGAACCGGGTAAAAGAGCATTATTTGTCCTCACTTACGTAAGATCGATCATCTTTAAGTTCAAAATAACATTTTTTTTTTTAATTTTTTTTTTATGCTTTAGTTGATATTTTAAAATTTATAATTTGTTTAGTATATGTGTATTATTTATTATTCATCTACATTTTCTTGTTAGGTATATGTATAGAACCACACACTGTGCCCACTTTTATTTTCCCGTGTTCCTGTCGCAGGTCTGCTGGTAGAGATTTCTTTTGAAATAAGCAGTGCCTTTGTACTCAACTGTTTTATGTGTTTTATTTTTAAGTATTTTGTGTGTACATAAATAAATAAATAAATAAATAAATAAATAATGTTTCGAAGGGAGATTTGTTCCTAATGATCGACCATCTCGATCGGCATCATAATAATTCATGATGTTTATTTTCTACATTTGGCGGGTTCGATTCCCGGCTTGGGTAAGTGACTTTTAATAAATCTTTGAGTGTAGTTATTGTTATTTCTAAAAATAAAGGAATGTTTCCATTTAATATAATTTGCTAACTTAAATATAAGGTATACTTTCCATTCAAGGGGCATTGGTTTTATGCACTCTGTATAGTGAGACGACCGGAACCAATATGGATGGCTGGTCAATATGGCAATAAATTAAAACATAGCCCATGTTTTACTAATTCATAGAAATGGTTTGCCATTTTCAGAACCATCTTATCTATTTGATAATTAATGACATTTGTACGAAATAATATAACATTCGCTGCATTATTTCATAGAAATATCGTGAAAAAAATAACAGAGGTTGTTTAGTAACTAAGCTGTGGTAGACTAATCTATCTCTGTGGATAACTGGATAGTATATAATTAGACGAGGCTATAGTCGATAAAACAGTTGATGGACCAAACCAACTTTAGGCAAGTACCCGCCGACTCGCGTCAAATTAATACCCTGAAGACCCGTCGAAAGGTTGCCAATAGGCTGCCATGTTGATGTTCCTCGGTGGAGTTTAAATTTAAACTGTATAATATAGGTGCACATTTTTCAGGTTACAATTTAGTGCAGTGCGGGTAAAGTGAGTGGCAATCTCGATAATGCTGTAGATATAGCGTTTTGAAAGCTTTCTGGGGTCTTTGTTTATAGATAATGTTAAACTTCGAGATAAAACAGGACAATTTTAACCTTGATAGGCATCACACGAAATTGGTTTTCAAACACAATGCGATTAAATTAAGATAAATAAGGATTAAATATGTTGATACTTGAAAGCATCTGTAGCGGTGATTAAAACATTTAGGTAAGAACATGCTCTTGTCCATTGCTAATTATTCATCGTGTGGTCGTTCAACAAGTCGTATCAAAGACGATTAGCAGAATGCATCGAGATGCATCTAAATAAATAATTTAAAATCCTTAAGATTTAAGGAAGTATCTTCCTTAAACTGAAAGGTAGCTCAAATTATAAGGTATTTAATTATGTATCTCAGAGCATTAAAATGAAATTTAGGTAAATCAGGGAGAGAAGAGCTGTCCCCAATTACTCGTCCGCGCCGCGAGATGTCGCGACGACTGCTATTAATTATGCTCAAATTGGCTATTTAAAATCTCGTTTGCTACTCTTTGATGCTTTATTCCCATTTTTGTATTACTTCAGTGAATTTTATTGAGATCTAAGTTTAGGCTAAGAGATGTCAAGCTATCGATGTCTGGGCATTTTTGAATTGATTTTTTAATCTTTCTCTAAAATAATGAGCTTGTATCAAAAAAGGAGGAGGTTCTTCCGCGATATCCGTAAAATCGGAACTAATTTTGATAATCACTTTGTTGTTTGGACTGCCGGATTGGTCCATTATTTTGGTGGACATTTTCGCAGATGGAGAACAGAAATTCTCAACAAATAACAGTCAAGCGATAATAAAAAACAATATAAGTATGTCTACAATCATTGATCTGTCTGATGTGATGTTTAAACGAAATTAAAAAAAACAAAACCTTAGATAAGTTACCTAATTATTTTTACCTTTTTAATGTTTTGAAGTTGGTTTTTAGTTTTATTTGTAACCAAGATACAAGTTGAATCTTACTTTGAATTGATATAATTGTAATTGAATGGTCAAGAAGAAAATTCTAATTTACATACCGTCTCTGTCAACGACGTGGAACAGTATCTTGCAGAGGTATTGCAGATAGAGGGGCAGGTCAGAGAACCGCTTAGCCTGACTGAGGTAGAGCGCCCAGCGCGCCAGCCAGCCCTCCAGGGTGGTCCTGCCGGGAATATTGATGCCGCTCGCTTCGGGGCCACACACTCTTTTATAATATGGCAATTCGCCCCATCTGGAAACAAAAGAATAATGATAGATTATTTTTCTTCTCACAAAGGATGTGTTCATTGGGTTGATCTAGTGGTCTCTATCAAGTACCTGTCTACCTTTACGGCGCTCTACCACGCGACCTCAAGCAAAGTAAAATGTGTAACGAAAACGCTAGTATTATTAATTATTCCTATCCTATCTAATTGCGTTTGGTTTGAAGAAGTGAAGTTTTAGATTGACTTTCTATTTAGGTATGTATTAGGTCTGTGCCGGGTGGCTAATAAATAACGCAAGTATATCTATATAAATTAAAACCAATGCGCAATGTGATGAAACTATGCCACGCTGTAAGTTCCTGGATTATAAAATATTTTTTTTAAATTAAAATCTAACACATCTGACTTAACGGGCATTGGAAAGCAGGCTGGGTGCAGCCAGCACCTATTTTATAATTATAAATACACGCTCGATTAAAAATCATATCATAACTTTTGTTTTTACGATAAAGGTGGTGGTGGTATTACGGCCTGCCTGATGTCAAGCGGTTACTGCGTGAGCAGTGCCCAATGTGCTACAAATTATGGGCAAACATTTGTAGCACACTGGGCACTGGTTACGCGTTGCTTACTGGAGACCTTATTCACCGCAGAAACACAACATTATTATAAGTAACGTAGTGATGTTTAGCTACGATCTTTTGTGCAATCCCAGTCGGGCGCTCCTTTTTGAGTGGTGTAGACCACTACCTCTCTCTCAATTTGATCAATTTTCCTTAGGCATTTGAAATCAGTTTTAATCATCAAAAGTGTTACTCTCAGTGCGACATTCTTCTATTAACATCTTGTATTTCAAGTCGTCCATTTTTAAGTCAGCAAAAACTATGACTATCCATAAAAAATTCTTCTACGCGGAGTAATACCACATAACGGCAAACCTCTCGCCATAAAGTAGACTAACAGAGTGAAATCTCCACCTTTCATTGAGTGGTTAGACCAGAAAATATGAGTTCGTTCCGACCGCTCATTGCGTCCCGTGGTGCCGTAATTTTCAAACTGTTCACACGAGACGCTCGCATAACGTGTTCCAAGTTCCAACATATACCGACTTACTTCATTTTCGTTTATAAAGGTATTACCTACTGTAAGTTACAACTTTAATCAAGTGACTTACGCTCAACGTGGCAAAAGAGCCGGCTCAAGTTTTTAAAATGTTGTGATGTAATTCTGTTAGCCAACAAGCCACATTCATTTCAAGTAATCACTTATATTTTCAGGTCGGAAAAATCACTTTCATGTGCTGTTAAGCATCACATTTTTACTTCAAAAAAATATTTAGCGAGTTAAAAAGTTACAGCATGGACTCATGGAAAGTATGCTGCGAAATGACCCGTTTTGCTGTGTGAATAGGTTCATCTGCTTAGCAATACGTAGTAAGTGAAGTATATTATCCACAAACCAGAAACAATGGATATTTTACTGCTGGGGATATAAGGGACAAAAAGGTCCAGAATATGGATTGCAAATTCCTCTGTAAAATCATGGATAACATCGACAAGTTATTAATTAATTTGATCCCAAATTCTTGCCCAAGATTACTAGTGTGTTACTATTCCGTGTCAATGTGCGTAGAAGTAGTACGACGGTAGTTTGACGACCGTCTGGTCGAGCGGTCTGTACCCCTTGCTATGCAGGCTACTCGGTCAAGAGGTCCCGGGTTCGAATCCCGGTAGGAGCAAATGTTTGTATGATGAGTACGAGCATTTGTTTACGAGTCATGGATGTTTATATGTTTATTTAGTATATTTCTAATATTTATATACATATTATTATCAATATTTATCCGTTATCTAGTATCCATAACACAAGCTCTTAATGATGCTTACTTTGGGCTAGATAATAGGTGTGAGTGTATGAATATTATTAATAGATGTATTATTAATAGTAGTAGTCATTCCTTTAGGAATTAAGTAACAGCTTCGCAAAACAGTGTAAAATGTAAATAAAGTCAAAAATAACAAATGGGCACTTAAGTTATATGGATTGCGTTGTTAAAACACTCTGTATCTCTTAATTTACGAAAATGAACCTTGGAAGCCTAAGAATAATGGTTATTAATTGTCAAGCTCAATTTGCTGTTTTAGTAGATTAGTTGCTCAATTTGCTGACTCACCTGGCGGGCAACGGGTTGACGAAGTAGTCTATGAATTCCTGCTTCACTTCGAGCAGAATGTGGAATTCGGACGAGTTGGGTGACCAATCGGCGAAGTGGGCCAGCCTCTGTGAAGGAGTAAACGTAACGATATTAATTGTACACTTTAGTCACTATTATGTCGGTTAGCGTAACGGTTTCATAATTGTTACAGTCGCCTCACTGGAGTGTGGGTTTTAACCCCCGACGAAAAAAGAGGGGTGTTATAATTTTGACGTGTCTGTCTGTGTATTTGTGTGTCTGTCTGTGGCATCGTAGCGCCTAAACGAATTGACCGATTTTGATTCGGTTTTTTGGTTTGAAAGCTGACGTGACTAGGATGGTTCTTAGCTATAATTTATGAAGATCAGTTCAGGCGTTTGACGACTATCAGCTCATTTTCTACATGATAAAAGGGTTTTACTAACTTTAACAGATCCGATTGATTTGAAATTTGGTGTAAAGTTACTTCGGTGACATTCGCATGACATACTAACCTTGAGCTGATCCTATATCATCAAAAAGTCTGAGGGATCCTTAATTCTTCAGAAACTTACAGCAGATATAGTGTGTTTGGGCTTTTATGAATAGTCTCATCTCAATAAGATGGTGTTAGAAAGATGATTAATGGGCCCGGGGGTTACTTTAAATTTTCAATTTTATATTTTGTTTAAAATCTGCCACGCGGCTTAGCGTAATGGTTTCATAATTGTTGCAGTTGCCTCACTGGAGTATGGTTTTGTTTAAGGGGGTTTACAGGGCGCGGTTTTTCATACAAACTTTCAAGTCGAAAATATTGGAAACGAACACACCGAATCTAATAAGACTTTACATGAATTTGCTAGTCAGTCTAGTATGATTAGTTATAAGAGGATTTTTCGAACCAAGGAAACGGAAAGTTAGAAAAGAAAGCTTACCAACCAATACTAGATATTGTGATATTGCCGAGTGGTGTGTGCCCCTTGCTATACAGGCTACATGGTCGGGGGTTCCGGGTTCGAAGCAAATGTTTGTATGAGTACGAGCATTCGTTCACGAGTCATGGATGTTTATGTTTATTTAGTATATTTCTAACATTAATATACATATTATTATCAATATTTATCCGTTATCAAGTATCCATAACACAAGCTCTTATTGATGCTTACTTTGGGCTGGATAATAGTGTGAGTGTATGAATATTATTATCATATTATTATCAAAAAGTTTGCGACACCATATGTGTATCTTTTACGGTAGACTTACTATAAACTTTTTTTGGTAATCAAATATCTAAAAAGTATGACATGTTGTTTTTTCCACATCCACGCGAAGTCGCGGGCATAGCTAGTTATTTATAAATATAATTTTGCTGTAGAATTTTTGTTTCTATTTCGCAAAGTTGCTAGTAGATATTAATTAATTATTGCTGAGGGAGTCGAGACAAATATTTCTGAAGAGTATTGAAGTGGAGTTCTAACGTGCCTTTAGAGTCGCAATATTTTATACTTTATACAGCTACTTATCTTGTTTAATAATAGCTGCCTAGGTACTACAAATTGAGTAATATAGACCGTACTTGGAGAATATAGCCTGAATAAAAGTTTACTCGTGTTTAAAGTACAAACCTTTTTTGAGTATAAAGTAGTAAGTATACAATTAGCAGGCAAACGAAATTGGCTCAAAATCCCAGGCATCCTTAATATTCAAGAAGTGCGTATTTTCTAATGCCGTCTTTAAATACGTACCGGAATCAGAAAAAATAAATTTTCTTTATCTTATGGCTATTGGCGGGCTTACGAAAAATGTTGGTTGATGTGTTTAAAAAAATACACACGTGTTATTTACGTAACGGGCGCAAAAAGAAATTAAATTGCGACCTTTTTTCTTGGAGGAACATATTTAGAGAGAAAGAAAGAAATAAATACATTTATTCAACGCCACACAAGGTGGGTATACACAATAATCATATTTATAAGTACCTAACTAAATTATAACGTCTTAATTACGTCTTTTGTAAGCGGATTTTGTGAGCAAAGCCTTTATTTATGTGTAACACCCTTGAGTTTGAATTCAATACGCTAATATTGTACTCGTATCCACGCGCAACTTCGTCTGCGCCATCCCACGGGAACACATTCCCGGAACAAAGTAGCCTATATTCTAGAATAATCTACCTCTGTGCTAAATTTCACCCCGATCCGTTCGGCCGTTCTGGTGTGATTGAGTAACAAAGATCCATCCAAACTTTCGCTTTTTAAAGGGTGGTGCCGTCAATACGACACTAAATTGAAACATGGGCTAAGTATATTAGTTCATAGAAATGGTTTGCCACTTTCAAGAACATCTTATTTATTTGATAATTTCATGACATTTGTATGAAATGATATAATATTTGACGGCACCATCCTGTATATGTATACAACCTGTGGTGGTGATGGCAATACGACAATAAATTAAATTTGTGCGTGAAAGCAGAAAACCTTGTCTTAAGGTGGCTTCCAACGGATAGAGGACCGCAAGATTACACCAAAGAACCTGAGCTTCCTGGGCCGAAAAACTTTTCTTAGTAAAATTTCTTGAACTTTGCTTCAAGATTGACAGAAAAAGCTATGTTCCATCTTCCTTACCTCGAAAAACTGATCAAAATCCTGGTCGCAGATGACATCATCGTGGTCGTGGTCCAAGAGCTCCGTGAAGAACAACGTCATTTTGTCGGTCTGAACAGTGCTTAATTGGGCCAGGGGTTGCTCCTCCTCCAGGTCCAAACACTCCAAGTCTTCGCTGCACCGGTTCACCCATGTGGCTGTGATCAAGAGATAAAGAGATACGTTAGCTTTGGTGTTAGATTGCTAAGCAGTCTTAGCACACAGGATGACACAAAGTATAATAAAAAATAATAAGTAGGTATTACAGATTCAAGTATTTAGTTCGGAGTTCCTACGTTAATATATTTTCTCGGGCAAACATTTTCTTTTCATAAGTATTTTTGATAGAAGATTCTGGAAGCGTGATTTTTGCGCAATTTAATAAGAATCGCAAATATTTCTTGAGAACTTTAACAAGATTTTTCAACGGGACCTCTATGAAAATAAACAAGGATATTTTTGTAAGCACTGGTTATATTCTACTGGATTATTTTACGGCATTTCTGTAGCAGGAGGTCGTGAAATATTCTTACGTTAGCCTTGGAGAAAATAAAAAGTTGCGAGCGACATTTGTACCTACGCAATGGAGGAGTTATCTAAGCGTAGGAAAACGAATGACGATTATATTTAAGTAGTAATAAAATACCGCCTCCATTTTCTGTTGTATTACGATCTAAAATAACAGAGCGTGTGCTTCGAAGTAGAGTTGTCAATTTTTTAGGAGAAATAGAATACTCTTATATCTGTTTTTTTTTATATAAATAATTTCATTTCTTCATATAGTCTTTTTCTAAATAAATTATCAGTCTAAATTCAGTCTGATAAATCTTTTATCAACTCTTCTTTTATTTATCAATAAGCCTCTTCTCGTCACTGCGCGCATTCGACTGAAAATAATCAGTGAAAGCCGCAGTAGTAGCATTTTTTAAATTATTTTTTAATAGAAAGCACGACAAATGACTTAACACCACCTGATGTGAAGCGGTAAGAAGAGTCCATATGTGAAGACAGCCAGTGCAGTTTAGACACTGCTCTAGCCGCCTTCACCTTGCCAGCCCAAAAGGTGCTTTTTCTCGCCTCATTTGAAGGAACCCATGTTATAAGAAGGAGGAAACATATGTGCAATGGAGAGATTTCTTTTAAGTATGTGGATAGATAAACTGCTTATTACTGTTTTTATAAAAAAAAAATACGAGTTTTCAATTCGATCTTTCAAACGTGACACATCGGACACACCCTTTTGCCTTGCCTTTGATGAAGTTGTACGTAGATATTATGGGTAAAAAAACTGACTCATGACTATATAGATATTATATGAGGTGAGGTTAATACATGTTGATTCAAACAATTTTTTCTCGATTATAATTTTGCCAGGAGTGAAGGTTCTACTCTGAGGTAAAGGAACTGTCGTCAAGATAAATTTTATTTTAATTTGATTAAGGGATAAAAGTTATTGTTAAAAATATTTTTAGAAATTGTGAAAGGTCGCGGGTTTGCATCCTGTTCCAATTCCAAGACAAGTATTTTTTATAGGGTAGAAAATTGCTATGATATACGGATAAACCATTCATGATCGTTTGACATAAGTTTGGTTTAGAATCTTCATGTAGTTGTCGTGTAAAGAAAAAGATAATTAAAACATCCACTAGTGCGGGGGGCATGGTAGTGACCCCTGATAAACAGTTGTAAATACCTATAAAAATGACTATATGTGCCTAATCAGCTCTTATCTATCAACTTTTAAAACAAAAAACATTTTCGCACATAAAAAAGTAGTTATCATTGACATTGTAACCTTATATTTATAGAGTGTAGATATAACATATATCTAATCAACCTGGCCTTACGTTAACAATTTGATCACTAGGGGGCATATTTTATGTGCCAATTAATAAAAACCTTATCTGAATGCTTAATATGTTTATGTCGTCGAGGTGGTAGATAAGAAAGTACTGGAAATGAATTTATTAAGTGTAATTATTGGCATTTTTATATAAGTAATGATAATTATAAATAAAATAATCAATTGAAATCCTAATAATGCAAATAACACACGTGAAATATTGAAAAATGCTTAAAATGAATTTTGTACTCACGAACTTTCTTTTTTCGATCATATACAGTGTGTTACAAAAGTGTAAAATAAAATTGAAGGGAGTGATTGTGTTCCTTTTCAAGAGTTACCTCTGAAAGTATGACATCTTTCAGACTCCTTTTCTTCAATTATATTAATAAAAACATTGTCCTTCTCGTGACAACCCTAAAAATGCGTACACTACAGTTATACTACACATGCATACACACACAAAACCCGCACACATACTACGATGTCGACCCCCACAATCCCATAATTTTGTTTCGCTCGGTATTGATATTTTTTACTACGGATCTGTCTTTTACGTACAGTCGACAGGACATCAAGCGTAACAGTTTGACCTTGAGACGACCCTTACTGCGTTCGTAAAATCGAAAGTCGTCAGAAAAATAATCTATAGGTACCTACAGTTTAAAAAATATTAAATTGTTATTGAACTTATAAATTTCTGAAGAACCTAAAGCTTGTTTTTACGGAACTATCAAGAGAAAGGTTACAGCTTGCTTCATCTTAAATTTATTGTAAAACTAGGTACTGCTGCCTTTATTATATAATATATAACCTTATTGCGATTCCTTACCTAGTAACGCAGCAACTTTAGATGATGCAATTACCATTATCATTGGAATTACATAACCAGCAACTATTACTATCAACTTCTTTTAAATTTGACCTGCCTCTTAATTAAGGGGCAAGTTGCTACACTAAAGCAAGAAAAGTTTTATAAAGCCAAATTATGCCTTTGTTGTCCTTTGACTATTGGAAAAGAAAAATGTAAATTAAGCTCCCTGCTTCACATACAAAGTGCTTTTGCGTAAGCAAATAAAAGATATAAGGGCCGCAGGCCGTTACGATTTCAGAACAACGAAGAAGCGTATCGGATGTTTATAAGATAACTGCAAAATTGAGTTATGGATAATTTTGTTTATCAGTGGGAGATTAATTATTAACATAAATATCCATAACTTTTTGGGGAAAAAACTAAAACTGGGAAACTTATTAATATACTAACGTTCTTCTCTTGATTTTACAGGGCAGGCAGCGCGTGAGTGAGGAGTGCCCAAAGCTGTATAAAATAGTTACTCATTATTGCACTTTTAACATAATTTTAACAAAACAGGTAATTATAATTAGTAATCAAGGGCGGACTTATCTCTATAAGAAGTCTGTATTTCTAAACCAAAATATTACCCTGCTTACAGGATTAAATTATTCCATGTCTAATATTGATACGATTGGTTTTTCAAATTCCCTAAATATTATTCGTAAAGTCTGTTTCAAAAGCTTTTTATTGCTAGCATTTATTTATTGCTAGTCGAACAACATACTGTAAAAAGAAATAGGTATAACTAATCAAAAAAGGACAGCATGAACTAGACGAGAAGTTAAGGGAACAATATTACCTACAAAGCATTTTCTGGCGCAATTTTTCCCTTGGCTTGCGTAGCACGTATTGGTCCAAAAGATCTTGTCTAACCGTGACATGATTTTGAGAATATCTACGTAGTTTGCATTCAATGCTTGTCTAATAAAAACAGTGCTTTTACTTTTATCTTATGTGGGCTGTCGGATAATGAAAACAAGGTGGTTTTTGGTGAGCTTTTTGAGTGAGATTTAAGTTAAAAAATGTAAAAACCGGATATTATACTGAGTGGACTTTGTAGCTCGTTTATTTTGCTTCTCATAAAACAGAGAATATAAGCCCAAATCTTTGAGTGCATGATAAATACCTAATTATTAAAAAAAAATGTTTTTGCCGCCCTTCAGTGGAAAACATTTAGGTATTTTGCTTTCTCTTTTAAAGAGATATTTAAAAAAATTACTTAATACATATATTCTTAGCTACAGAAAAAGGAAATAGGCGCGTATCGTAAAAAGGCCTATTTGGGTTTTTTGGTATACCTATTGACTCGTTCGTTTCGATCCACGCAGCGATTCAACTGTTTCAGCAGACCGGAATAATGTTAGCATACGTCAAGTATTCTGCGTTATATTCACTTTTACATGCAGTGAGTTTGAACGTCTACGTATTTATTAGTAAACTAACTTTGTTAGTGGAAATAAGATTTCCATTCATTCATAGTATATCTAAAAAAATATTTATTTTAGTAACTTTGTCAAATTATTTACCGATATAGTTGAAAAGTGTTGATATAATATGGAAGTTGACTATATCTACTAGTGTTCATGTGTACTTATTTAAAATAGTGCTTTGATTTTTAGTGATAGAGTGGGATGGGTCTATTTTCTACACTTAATTAATAAAAGTTTTAATTTTAAATTACAGATAAAATATAAATATTTTTTTATTGTATGCGCTAATTTTTATTGTATTATTATAAGTATGCCTCTGCCAAAAGAAAGGAATAAGAAAATTGCTGAGCAGTTTCCAACGCAAAAGTTTTTATTATCATGAATTTATTATTTAACTTTTGCCGTACCGAAACGAAACATGTGTATGTCATATCATTAAAAAGCTATTAATTTTTATGCAGAATATTTATCTTATCAGCAATTAAAATATGAGCTAGTCATCATGACTGTATTACTCTATGGGTCAAGTCGAGAGTAATTTCTCTGTGTACCTAGTTTACGAAAACACGACACGTAATGGTTAATTAATTATTCATCAGTTATTTAATTTTGTTTGATTAATTAACATAAATTAATATTAAATTATTAATAACGTTAAAAAAAACGAGGGCATTATCCTCTTAATTTCAAATTATCTGTCAAAAACAGGTATGCTACAGATTAGTTGGTTAGCATTCTATTATTATACTATCAAATATCCGTTAAACATTTAAATAGCTGGATTAATATCATATCCACAGTGATAAGTAAGGTCACTATAATAATACCTACTATTTTATTCTACGTAGTTTCTAAACATCTTGAAATCATTTATAATAATGTTAAAAATAAAACTAAGTAGCTTACTTAAATGCACTTTTTATAAATATACTATTAATAACAAAGCTTATTTTTTTAAAATTGATGAAGAGTTGTGGTAAGAAGATGGTAGGCCTATCATCTGTGGAAAGAATATTGAAACGGCCTTTAATGTTTCATCTCTTATCAGACCGCGGTGCTCACACACAATAGAAAACCTATTGTGTCTGCAGTGTGGGTAGGGTTGCGGCTAAATAACACTGCTTTGTAGTGTTGTGCTGCTGCGGTGAGTAAGGTTGCCAGAGCTCATGAACAAAGCGTTATGTTGGGGGATTCGAGGCCTGTGCTGTCATGAAAACGCATTCTCTTGAATTTTTTCGGCAGCGCGTGAGTAGTGCCTATGGTACTACATACTACAACACACACACACACACACACACACACACACACACACACACACACACACACACACCCACAACCATTGAGTAGAACACATTGTGAAAAAATCACTCATGCTTAAAAATAAACCCACTATAAATTAAAGATTTACCCTGTTCGGAGAAGTAGGCGTTGCATTGGAGTTTTCGTCTTTCTCTACACCTCTCAACACACACAAACACGTGGCTCCCAAAAACAATAAATTGTTTGTGAGTGAAGCTGAGTAAATAATGTTATTATTAGGTCATCTTCCCACCTTTCGTGCTTTATATATATGTATAATAATAAGATGAAATGTGGTGGGGCGTGGGAATTACTTATTAAGCAGCTCTTGCCGCCCTTAAATAAAGCGTCGCAGTGCGGATACCATTGTGTTGTTTAAATGCGATTCGGACCGTCGCGTCGCAGCCCTTTCATATTGTCTTGTTATCCGTATGGCGGATATATAAATATTTATTATGATTTCGCTCTCAATATATGTAATTTTAAAAACAATGCTTGAAGTATTTCGGTACGTTTGACTGATGTAGAGAGATTTATTATTTTAAATTAACCCAAAGTTTAACCCTAAGTCAGCATAGTGGCAAAATGTAACACCAGTGTCGGGTTGGGTCAAGATGACCCACAGTAAAAAATAAATGTGATTCGATATTATAAGGATATTTCAAGAAACTATAGATATAATTTGGTTAAATGATTATAATTTTGGGTGTATATTCTCATTTTTTCATATCATATTTTCTTACATCGAGTAGTCATGTCATCAAAAAATATATTTTATCGTGGACATTTTTACTTTATCCTATCTTTCTCAAAAGACAGGACGAAATGTTTTCGACCCTGAATCAGATTTTTGTGAAACGGTTAAATTACACTATCTTTAGAAAGATTCCCGGTTCCGCCCAGGGTGGAAGAAAAATTATACACCTATATAAACAGAATATTTTTAGGTAGTTAGTTTTAAATTAAATATATTAACACTGAATTTTTTAATTTTTATTGTTTGGGAAAGTCAGAAATACAATATTTTAGTTACTAAAATAATATCTTCCAGTTATTGTAGGTAGTTAGTTAACTTCGAATTAGTTAGTATTCATATCAATATAAAACAACATTTAGACAGATCATTTAAATTAAACAAAAACTTTTTTCCCTACATAATAGGTAACTCTTTATTATCTGTAGGTAAGTAGGTAAGTTATTAATTAAACACTTTATTTATTTTTTCTTTTGAAAATTTGCATTGACAATTTTTTCAAATTCTTAACATAGATACCTAAGTATCAACCTGTAAGTTAAAAAAAATATGTTAAATTATTTTAACAACTGAATAATAACTGAGCATTAGTTGTTTAATTTGTTTTTGAACAATATGAGGTATTCTTTTAAAATAATTTAATATTAATATATAATAGATATTATTATTAAAATTATTATTTTTTAAAATATTTTTATGAATTAGGTTAACTCACTTTTACGTACTCCATCAAGGTTTCGTTTTGTAAATTATTCACTTAAATATTATAATTATTAAACTTCACTTAGACCACAAATTATACCATGCCAATTTCATGCCACCACCGAGAAAGCTTAAAAAATACTTAAACACTCACGTTCATATTGAGCACAGCTAGTGTATACTTTGACCGGCATTCTTGACAAGTTTCAATACGGTAATGATGATAAGTTCCGTTTGAAGCCGGTATATATCACACACCCCTGTGTACATATCTAGAAATACGAACCTCTAATAGATAGAGTTATCAACGCTTTGGTCAAAACATCTGACGTATTCTGTTTATTCGTTTTTATTTAGCGCCTATCACACCTCCTCGAGTACATCGCCGAAAATATATTATCATTTAATTTTGCGATAATTTTATTATATAGGATCATAACTTATAATGTCATAGAGATTTGATGTCTTAGATGTCTGAGCACGTACTTATATCGTACTTATATGTAAGTATTGGATTAATAAAAATGATTAATATGTAAAGAATTGTATCAACCTATTATTAATACATTATTGAGATTAGAAAATTAAGATAAGTTTGCTGTTGTTTTTGTAGTTTTTAATAAAGGAATATATTTCAATTATTTATGTTGTGCGGTGTAACTTATTTATATTTTGATTTCTTCAATATTTCCTCGAATGCCTCAAATACCTGTTTTCGAAATAAATCTACTAACTGTTGTATGAACGGTATTTTAGCTAAAGGTACGTAATAAATATGAAATATTCATTAGACACATTTTATTAAGGATAGTCGACTAACGGCAATCTTATTTAAATGAAACAAAGAGTGACACCGTATAGGTAGTAGCAACTGTTAGGAAAACGGAATTCGCAATCGGGATTTTACCACGATTTATTAAATATAAAAAAATAAAACAGAGAGCAGAATTTTAAACTAAATAAGGAAGTATGATCCTTTATGACTTTGCGTTGTTTTATACTTACGCTTTAAGAAGTCAGAATTAGTAAACAAAGCTAAGAGTAGAGTTGAGTTTCATAGACTCAATGAGAAAAAAGAAATTACAAAATAGGTTTTATTACTTTATTGTTAGTTTCGCACGTTAGCTGACAAAAGAATACTGATTAAGTAACTTTAAATGTATGGTTTTGAAGGTTTGGCTCTTATAAACCAAATCGTAAATTCAACTCCGGATAACAGTTTTCAATGAAATACTGGCCTTTGGAGAATGTGGCACGCTTGATGTATTTCCCATGGTATCTATAGACGGGTTATTTAGTAGCTCTATGTTTTGGATCTTTTCAATATGTTTATGCATTACTTATACTGAATATTCTCTTCAGTTCAACATCGGCCTATATACGTCCCACTGCTGGGCACAGGCCTTCGTACATGGGAGAATACATAAATGTTTTGGGCCATAACACCACCACGCTGGCCCAATGCGGGTTAGTGGGCAGTAACAACCAGGAGCAATGGCTTAACGAGATTATAAATTTGATTGACCCATCCCGGGACCGATTAAGGTGAAAGTTGCTTTGTTTTCGTAATTAAAACTAGAGCGCTCAAACCACTACGCCACCGAGCACCTCTTCAGTTCTGGTGACTTATTTTTTTTTAAATTTTTAACGGGCAGCACTAAGCCTTCATCTCACCTGATGGAAAATGATGAAAAATGAAAAATTGATGAGGCCGACGATGGAAGCGAGATTAAAGTAGTATTTTTGGTTGATATTAAACAAAATTTATTAATTATCTAGCATCATTAAGAGCTCGATTGTAGGTATTATAGAGAAATTTTGATGATATGTATATAAATATTAAAAATAAACTAAGTAAACATATAAACGTAGTCATCATACAAACATTTGCTCCTACCGAGATTCGAACCCGGGACCCCTGGCCGAGTAGCCTGTATAGCGAGGGACACATACCATTCGGCCAGCCGGTCGTCAAACAAATAATTACAACTGGTGGTTTTTTAAACAAGTCGTAAAGTTTAATTTCAAAATATTCATACTTACTTACTAAAAACAAGAGACATAATATAATAAATAACACTTATAAAAACAATTAATAATAGGCTTGCTTATTTACTATTGTCGATTTTTCAATTCTCAGATATTCTTTCTATAGCAAATAACTTCGATATTTTCACCGATTTTCTATAGATCAATAGCTGTCTACTTGTCTATGTCTCTAGATAAATGTTATCCGAGGATTTAAAAATCTGCCCTTAGTTTATTTAGTAAATTTGTGTATGTTCTCGATAATTAGAAATGATCAGATGTTAGTGAATATTAGGCACTTTATTATTCTGTCATCGTAAATATGTCACAGCCGTCTGGTTAAATTAGCCACTCAATTGGACGGCTAGCCCATTGATTGAACTAGACTCAACGTTTAACGACTTGGCGTATTGAATGTATCGTCTTGTACTGAAAAGTTTTGGTTTATCCTACCAAAGGTTCAAGGTTATTTTTTTTATGACCACTTATAATCGACATCGTTTTGGTTCTAAGTGGTCATAAAATAATAACCTTGAACCTACCAATCACTCAAACAGTCACACAAAAGCTCTTCGATGTAAACGACCCGCCTAGGCGTCCAATTGAATGGCTAATTTAAACCAGACGGCTGACATGACGTTCAGCCATCTGGTAATCTAAACGTTGCGCTCAATGACTTGGCTAGTTGTACTTCAGCCATTTGATTGGATGCCGGTATTCAATCACCGGGCTAGGCGTCTAGCGGCTGCGACATATACATGATCTGCTCTGAGGTAAGTATATCTATATTTGTATTTAAATGCTTTTGTAGGTATGTGAGGTACGGTAAGGTAGGTATTACGTGTTTAAACAGATCAAAATATTGTCATTCGCGATTCGACTGTTGACATTAACAAAATAAACAGTGAACTCAGTCGAGTTTTTAGCTTTTATCTATTTTCATCATGATGGGTCTATTTTTAAATCATTAAGCATACCACGCACCTGATGGTAAACGGTTACCGTAGCTGATGGATGCTTGCAACACCAGGGGCACAGATTAATAATAGTCCCTAGGTGGTAGGCCCGTATGCAGGGTCGTCTGGGTAGGTACCACCGCCTTTCTTATTTCAGCCGTGAAACAGTTCGCTGTGTTTCGGATTGAAGGGAAAGGTAGCCAGTGTAATTACTGGGCATGGACGGCATTTCATCTTAGGCCCCAGGATGACAACGCACTTGCAATATCAAGTGATTTTTCCTTGTTATTGCAGGCGGCGGTTACCGCTTTCCATCATGTGGGCCGTCAGCTTGTTTGTCATCCAGTTGTATAAAAAAAAAAGTCAGCGGTATCACTCGCGCGTTACAAATTTTAAGGAATTTAAGGAATAAATTAATAAAATATGTCATAAGATAACTATTATTAAACATTAAAGAAAGCACTCCATGCTTTGAACGAAGCCATGTACCTCATGGTGAGAAAGAAAAGTTTATAACCTCTTTCTGTTAGCTGTGAGGAATGAAACCTGACTTCAGTCAAATTATTTCTACTTCAGACAACATAAAAAAAAAATCTTTATACATATTTCGTCGTGTCCACTGTTATGTTCAATGTTTTCGCATCGTATGTGTTGCTGTGTAAGTAAAGTATGCACTTTTTTTTTCAACAAACCAATGTAAATATTATTTTCCGCTAAACGTGGAATGACAACTGATAAATAATATGCTACTATTACCTTTATTGTTTAAATTTAAAATATCAAAGCGATTTGCTTCCTGCATCAGCGTGTTATATAAAGAATGTTTTCGCAAAGAGGAGGCATTAACATTCACAGAGGGTCGTTTACTGGATTAATATTTCATGAATGAAACTCAAACGAATCAAGCGTTAGTTGTTCCTACGTTCTCTTCACCTGCAGCCGAAGAGGAACAAAACAATACGAGTGAGAGGATTTATTCCCTTTTACGGCAAGCTTTGGGTAGGTTTTTTTAAAATATCATAAGCTTCTAATTCGGTTGGAATTTGATCTAAATCAAACTTTAGAGAATTTCCAAGTATTACTCCAATTTTAAGTATAAGCAGCTTATTAGGAATGAAACAAAAAATACAACTTTCAAGTAAGATTCAAGGATCCGTAGCAAATTTTATTAAAAAAATAAATCTATTAAATCTACAAGTGTTCGTCGTTTCACTAAATAGGGGTCTTTGTTAATCTCCCTCTAGTCGTGATGTACGTGAGCTTGATGGATGGGGCTTCCGAGGCTTCTTAGTTTTCATCCGTTTCCTAGCCTGCTTGCGTACTTCACCAGCATCTTGCTACTCCAGATTGCGATTCATCATGTTATTATAATTATAAAACCCATCTTCCTTGATATTACTCAGTCGTGTTCTTCTTCTTGTAGTCATCTCAATTGTCATCGACGCTTTCGGTTCTTTGAAATCTTTTTCATTGTGCTTCAGCTTCTCCTTGGCATTAGCTTCCCTACTCATTTTGTTTTAATGTTTTCCAGTTAATTATCTACTTACGAAATCCCATTTTGAGCCTAAGAGATTTTTACGAATTATATTTGTCAATGTCACTATGTCTCAAATGTGAAAATTACCGTCAAAATCTGCACGGCTCTTGGGTATTTCTATTTTGAACCAATGGGATGATGATCTCATTATTGAATTCCTCTTAAAATAAAACTCGAGATCGAATTAATTTAATCTGTCATGCGGCGTTATACCTCTGGAGGAGGCAATATTGACTTATTTACTTATATATAGCGTACAGGAGGACTGTGACAAGACAATCGAAAAATCAATTGTGTCTGGAATCTGATACTTGGCGGGTTAAGGAGCTTAGAGCAGTCACCCAGATTGTGTAAAGTGGCAGAGTGGTTAGAGGATCGCTTTCCGAATTTCAGATTTTCCGAAGAAGTTATGAATTGTTTATGGCGTATTCAACGACAAAATAACCTTGATAGGTATCATAGAGAATAAAACACCACCATAGTCAAATTATAAATGCGATAGTAACTTCGTCAGTCTGTTACGTTTTCACTTCTAAGCCGCTTCACAAATTTAGACGAAATTTAGCATGGGGATAGGTTATATCTTGAGAAAGAAAGCCAGGTACGTCCATTTGGCGCGACAACTGACATCAATTCACTGTCTCCATCTCAACATCACGCACAAAGAAGTTTAGTAATTCGTTTCGCTGTCGTACTTCCAAAACTTGAAATTATTTGCCAGCACATGTGTTCTTCCTATGACATGGGTTCCTTGAAAAGACGCGTGAATGGGCACCTTTAGGGCCGGCAAGGTAGAGGCGGCTAGAACAGTGTGTTTCAAGCTGCACTAGCTGTCTCCGCATAAGGACTGTTCTTACCGCTTCACATCTGGTGGTATTGAGGCATTTGCCGTGATTTGCTTAAAAAAAAAATCAAACCGGGAGAAGTTGCGGGCGGCCACTAGTTTAAGATATTTAATAAGACAAAGCTGAATAATGAAAGAGTACCTATGGTATCAGATCATTTTAATCACAACTATCAAAGCCAAAGGGGGTCTTGCTGTTGGAATCTAATCTAATCTTTCAAACTGTAATGCACTGCAATGATAATGGTTACGTCGATAATGGAAAGTAAGTACTTATTTATTTATGTAATCAATACTGTGCAAAAAAGTGACAGCTGATAAAATCAAATCAAAACCTTTTGTAGTTATGAGGAGAGTCACGTATCTATAACAGTGGTGAATTTAACAAAATCAGTAATTTCTTTAGGTGTTATAAATACATAACACATTCACCATAATATTTCGGTGGTGGTATTATGGCCCGAGGAGCTCGGTGGCATAGTGATTTGAGCGCTCTGGTTTCGATTACGGAAACAAAGCAACTTTCGCCATGGTTGGTCCCGGATGGGTCAACCAAAAAATTCTAATCTTCGGAGGAGCCTCCATGCTTCGGAAGGCACGTTAAGCCGTTGGTTCCGGTTGTTACTCCAACCCCTTTAACCCACCAAGCCGCATTGGGCCAGCGTGGTGGTGTTATGGCCCAAACTCCTCATGTTTCTACCATGTAGGAAGGCTTGTGCCCTTGTGGAACGTATAAAGGCTGGTGATGATGGTTACGGCCCAATCTCATGCTTAGGAAGGCCTGAGTCTAGGAGTGGGACGTAATAATATGTATAGGCTGGCGACGTTTATTTTTCTGGTTGTTTCGTAGCTGGATTCCCAAAAAAGGCTTAGATTTATAATCTGGTTGCGTGGTAAATCGAAACTTTGTCATAAATTCAATATGGAAAAGAGTACAAGATATCGAGTTTGTTTTTTATTCGTCTGAAAACATGAATCATATAATGTGATAGTATCAAATTCAAGACCGTTGCTAGGAGAATTCTTAAAAACTTTAAAAACACTATATAAAATCCAAGTTATTTTTGGTTATCTTTGATATTGAAAGAGTATTGAATATTCTGTTTCCTTCCGTGTCAAACAAACTCTTTTTCCTATTTTCTTTAGAAGGGTCTTAGTAGGGCTGGGAAATGAAAAGAAATTCTACCAACTCCTGTTGTGTTACATTCTGTTTATCCAACCTTAGTGGTAACGCATTTTTCCTGAAGTTTACTTCTAAAAGCATGCTATATATTGTTTTTTCATCAACCTTGTGATTTTATGCTATCAACCAATCAAAGATGTAGATTGGACAGATTTTATTACAGATCTTTGTTATATTATATCGACCATGTGAACGATATCACAATATTTAACGAGTATGCATCTATTGAATTGGTTGAATAATAATAATAATAACATTATTCATACACTTACACCTATTATGTAGCCCAAAGTAAGCATCTTTAAGAACTTGTGTTATGGATACTAGAAAACGGAGAAATATTGATAATAATAATATATACAAATAATGCTTGTACTCATCATACAAACATGGGCACTTACCAGGATTCGAACCCGAGTAGCCTGTATAGCAAGGGGTACCTACAGCTAGACCACTCGCCCAGCCGGTCGATAAAATCGATATGTTACCTTGTAGTTGTTTTAAGGTAAATAGGTATTACGAATTCAACGCTTTATAGTGAATAATATAGTCAAATTGATAACCTCCCACATTTTTGAAGTCGGTTAAAACCCGTTTATTTCAAGTAGGGCATAAACTTTAATATCCGAACATTATAGAAAAATGTCAAAGAATTATAGGTACCTAACTTGGGTGATTTTTAAAGCAAACAAAATAGTTTGTCTTAAAATTTACAAGACCCTAATAGCTTGAATAAATATTTTTTTGACTTACCGATCACTATCATGAATATTTGTCTCTAACTGAGTATAAGTTATCCCATTTTAATGTAAGTTTTTCTTCACTAGAAGTTAGATTAAAATTTTTACACAAAACAACTAACAGTAGACTGATAATTATTAAAGTGTCGCAAGTTTTAGCGAAACGTGTTTGTCCGTAATAAAATTCTACATACCTACAACTCGCGAACTGGCATTATGATAGTTTTACGACAAGGGCAAACAAGCTTACGGCCCTCCTGATGGTTAGCTGTTACCGTAGCCTATGGACGGCCGTAGCACCTAGGACACTAATGCCGCGGCGCTATATCAGTAAGAATTAGGGAAAACAGACATACAAAAAAAAATTAAATCTCCTCCTTTTTTTAGACTGTAAAAAAGTGCCTCTGCCCCTCACATAATCGCTTTCTAAATGAGCTCACGCGACCTGACACACCGCAGAAACAAAAAACTTTATTTTCGTTTCAAGACATTTTCATTAAAATCATACAATTTAACTTTTTGACCATCGTTAGCTCTAAATGGAAGATTTATATACCTAGTAGACAAGTCTTAAAATATTAAAATGAATCTAAACTTGAAAAGCAGATCCCACCAGAAGACTCGACTCAGTCGCACTGCCCTTCCGACACCAACAACGGTTGGAATGTCCTCGGGCTGCCTCGTGACATCAGGAGATGTAGCAAAGAGGTGCGTCGTCGCTGAGGTGCTTAGTGGATGAGAGCCCACCCTTCTTCTCGGGAGTTGGGGGATAGGCTGGTAAAGCTTCTTTTCAGCGCAAAAAAGAGGGGTCAATGAGTATAACTAAGAAGTGAGTAAGTACCTACCGTCTTCGCCCAAAGATGTTATACATGGTGGTGACGACAATGGCTCTAATTCCTAACATGCTAAGTCTCAATTTAAGTTTAGTGCATCTCTTTCTCTCAACATGAATACGATAAGGATGGCTGTTTTATAACTTGACATTTAGAAACGTGCGTTCAATTTTCGACCTTATTAAACATGATAAAATGCAGTGTTTAGGAAGCACCTCCGTAAATGCCGTCTAAAATTGCTTATGGTTTCTTTGAAATCTATCTAAATTTAGTTGACAGCTCTAAACAAATTCTTGCTATCTTTTTCCTTTTACATATTGCGAGAAAGAGATCTACTGTACTTAAATTTAGAATTAGAGTGTGTCTTCACAGTCACACCCAATACGACTATAAAATAAATTATAACATGGCAGCTATATTAGTTTATAGAATTGTTTTGCAACTTTTAAATAAATCCTATTCATTTGATAATTTTTTGTCATTTCTGAGAAACAATATCACACTGACTGCATTATTTCATAGAAATGTGATGAAATTATATAATAAAAAAGATGTA
Organism: Nymphula nitidulata; assembly: GCA_947347705.1. Classification (NCBI taxonomy): domain Eukaryota; kingdom Metazoa; phylum Arthropoda; class Insecta; order Lepidoptera; family Crambidae; genus Nymphula; species Nymphula nitidulata. Next base: position 8,333,182 of record OX374637.1, on the reverse strand, counting down.
TTTGCAAAACAGTTTTAATTTATTGTCGTACGCCGTCACCACCTGTATAACATTACTACACAGTACTTTGTCCTACCTATCCTATCTATAGCAAACGCATTGATCGGAGGATGCAAATATAAAAGAATAAAAGAAATGTAAAAGAGAATACAAACATTTAATAATGTATCACGACTGCAATGCGACTTTTACAGAGGGGTAGTGAAATAATATGGCACCTGTTTTCTATTCTACAAAGATAATGGCCGGTACACAGCGCCGCAGATGAAGTTAAGCACGTTGATCTTACGCTTTTCCATAAGATTTGTTTTTGAAGTGGCTTGTCATGCGTGATGTGCGGCTGGTTGTACTTTCGGCTCGAAGGTACCATAAACAGAATAGAGTTCCTCATAAAACTGTACTTCAGTTGTAAATGTTGCCGTACCACGCTGTTTCTCGAACTTTACCCGAATTAAATATAAATAGACTTTAGATTTCAATTACTATTCAACGGTGCGAGTGCTCATCGTGATGTTTTTTTTATAGACAGCCAGGATATTTCTTTACAACTAAAGTCCCCTCAAGCCTAGTTAACCTAGACTGTTTAAATTATTCAAGAATTTCGCCGTTTGAAAAAAATAACTCTAAGAAATATATTTCCCTACTATTTTATGAATGTGAAGCTGTCTGTCTGTCTGTAACGTTTTTACTCATAAGTCGCTGAGCCGATTTAGATAACATTTGACATGGATATATAATATACTACATCCTGAGAATGTACATAGGCTACCTGTTGGCGCGATAACCGACACCCACGCGGGCGGAGCTGCGGGCAGCCCCTAGTACTTATTCATTTTGACATTGGCCCTTATTCTGAAGAACAAATCTAAATCTAAGTTCAATGCGTCTCTTTCTCGACCTTATTAAACATGATAAAATGCAGTGTTTAGGAAGCACCTCCATACATGCCGTCCAAAATTGTCTGTGGTTTCTTTGAAATGTATCTAAATTTAGTTGACAGCTCTAAACAAATTCTCGCTGTCTTTTTCCTATTAAATATTGCGAGAAAGAGATAGATATACTGTACTTAAATTTAGATTTAGAGTGTTTCTCAGAATTAGGCCCATGCTGATGGTAAACGTTCTTATAATGTAAACACACAGAGACTAGAAATTCATAGGTTCACCCAAAAGCTCAGTAGCTTAGCGTCGGTTGACGGCTGTCTAGTCGGGTGGTGAGTATCCTGTCTACTGAACCGAAGGTCCCAGGATTAGGGGCAGATGTTTGTGTTATGAGTACGAACATTTGTTCACGAATAAAAGTCCAGTGTTTTGAAATACCTATTCAATAATTTTCGTTACTGTATTATGACTTTCCCATTGAATTCGATGGCGTCTCTATCTGTATAAATCAAGGAACTTACATCCTAAGTTCCTTGGTATAAATATATTTCGTATGCTGTCTCTATAAAACAATGAATTTAAAAAAAAGAAATAATTGACTGTCAAATATTCCGCTACACTATGAAAATCCATTTGATAATATCAAGCAAGCAAAAGACGAGACCCATATTTACAATCGTATTCTATATTTCAGCGAAATGTACAGAACTGCAAATGCTGTATTTGAATTGAAACAACATTCCCAAATATGAAATACCAACGTTGGTTATCGAGTGCGCAGGTGGGACAAATACGTAAACAATGCACCATGTATTGTTGCTTCCTGCGATTCAATACAAACCTGCAGCAGATCACTGGAAACACATATAACTAGGTACGGAAACCGACGGTGGAATAATCAATATAAAAATAGGAGTTTCGAGTGAGGGAGTGGCTCGAATCACTACACTTCGTACACAATACGGTCTGATATACGCCCTAACTGAATTTAGATAGGGCTGCCAAATTTTGTAAATGGTCGAAAACTGCTCAATTACAATAATTGATGAGTGGCATAATAAGTTGTGCCATTTGAATACAAATTTCAAGGTTTTTTATTAAATCATTAGAAATCTGTTTCGGAGTGGATATCACGTTAGAAATATTTTGTGAAACATGGTGTCAGTATTGACGATCAATTATGGAGAATCATTGAAATAAACGATTACATGGTGTACATCATGAAAACTGTCATTATTAATTTTCTTGATTTTATTTTTAATTATGAATATGAATTTTCTGTCATTATAGAAATGTGACACACTCATTCTTTGCCCGTGGTCCTACTGCGTAGTCCTACTGGTAGTACCACGGGCAACTACACTCAAAGAAACAAGTGCAGAATGAATAAAATACATCAGAGATATGGTTTTATGGGTTTGTTCATTTGCCATCCCTTATATGAGACTTCTCTAATAAAAGGAAAGTAATAGATACATTTTCAATAACATTTTAAATTTTATGATAATAAATGTGGTATCGTTGTGATTAGATTCTCTTTGGTGACATCCCTAATCAAACAGCTAAGGTGGAATTTTTCCGTAGGATTTTATTTATATTGACTATTGGATAACGTAGAATCTTGTATGAATATTTTTTTTATACAATAAATATCTATCAATTTACATAATTAAGAATATAAAATTAAAAATTTTCAGTAACTCCTGGCTTCAATAATCATACATCTAACACCATCTCATTCTTATGAGCCCAAACATGCTATATCTGTTGTAAGTTGTGACGAAAAATTTAGCATCCCGCAGAGTATTTGATGGTACAGGATCAACTCAAGGCTAACACAGCTTGGAAATACCACCGAAGTAACAGTAAACCAAATTTCAAATCAATCGGATCTGTAAAAGTTACTAAGAGCCTTTTATCATCACGTAGGAAATGAGTTCGCAGTCATTAAACGCATGAACAGATCTTCATAAATTATAGCTAAGAACTATCTAGATCACGTCAGCTTTCAAACAAAGAAAAAAGCCGAATCAAAATTAGTCCATTTATTTAGGACAGACACTCAGATTCACAGCTATACACATAAATACACAGATAGGCACGTCAAACTTATAAAAGCCCTCTATTTGCGCCGATGGGTAAAATATCTTTTAATTTCTATAAAATATTCAAAAATACGATTATCTGACGGAATCTTGAGGAAGCGTTATTTAACAGCTTAGGAGACAAATAAAAAAAAATCCCCTGCCCCCAACGTCACGCTTTCTTGATGAGCTCTGGCGACCTTACTCTCCACAGGAGCACGACATTACAACGCAATGTTATTATTTCCTTTGTTCATTCAAATTTACTCTTAAGTCAGCACTTAAATTAATTTAAGTTTTATTACTAGTTTCATTGAAAGATAATTATCTCTCCAAATCGTTAAAAGTTACCGTATAAGTGTCTGAAGAGCAACTTTGAAATTTGGAATACCATAAATCTGGAGATTGCATACTAATTTCAGATTTTAATGTCCAAACTTACCCGTGAAAATTGTGAAGAGGCATTATTTTTTAAGTAGACATAATTTTTCGGGCAAAGTCTTAATTATACTCTTTTTCTTTTATCGGACTTCTAAAGAGAAACGGCAAAAAAATATATGTATTTTTTGTTTTTGTTTAATGTTTACAGGGTATTTTGGTTGCGTACTTCTTTTTTAAGAATTTTTTCTTTTGAGTTTTTATGACCGTTGTTATTTTTATTAGACTTTATTTGATTAGGTACTGCGTTACTTCGTTGCCTTTCAATTTAAGTTTCTTCGTCTCGCTGATGATTTTCTACCGATTTAAAAAGAGGACGTTCTTAATGAGAATATATTTTTGTGTTTTTTTATACCATAGGGAAGCGGTAAGAAGTAATATTGCGAATGTGTGTGTGTATCCATGTTAGGGGACATTTACGTCAAAGCTTCATCGATGTAAAATATTACTTTAAGAAAAAAAGGGTATTGATCCCATTTTAATAAGTTAATGATCTGATGAATATCTTTGGAGATTGAGAATGGAAGTTCACTAAAAAAACAGTGAAGTCATTGTTAAAACAATATACAGAATGGTGCCGTCAAGACGACTGACGGCACCAATAAATTAAAACACGGGCTATATAAGTACATGACGTTTGTATGAAATAATGCAGCCAATGTCATATTATTTCATACAAATGTCATGAAATTATCAAATGAATAAGATGTTTTTGAAAGTGGCAAACCATTTCTATGAACTAATATAGCCCATGTTTCAATTTATTGTCGTATTGACGGCACCATCTTGTGTTCTTAGAATATATTTCAACCTGTGACTGATGGACATACCAGTCAATAATGCTCACTCACCTAGCTTTGACCTTAGAAACTTCCGACTTCGAAACACTAAAAATGAATAAAATAATTTTCAAGTAGGTACTTTTATAATTTAAGGTTTTTTTTGGAGTCGGTGTTTCATTTTCTTTTCAACTTCCAAGGGATGCGCTGTTTCCAGCTATGCGATTCTCTAAAGGCAGCCTTGATTTCGAGGGTGTCGGCAGCGCTGTCATACCTTTTGTCGTTTGTTTGACAACCGTTGGTGATACCAGCGTTTCGAGGATTTTTATATCTTTATGTAAAAATCAATCAAATATTGAATGAACTCATTCCGATACATTCTAAACACAAGAATAACGAATTAAAAAAATATCGATTGTACTTTATGTCGCATATCCAAAACAGCGACAATCATACACAGCCATGAGATCGACGAAGAGATTAGTGAATACGCTTACGCGCATCACACGTCAAAATCAATGGCAGCTCGTCGTATTGTCAGACGTCAAGCACGACGCCAATATTTATGTTTGTGAATCACACTGCAGGAACAATAGATAATAAAACACCAATTCGATAAATACCTGTCAGAAAAATAGCTACGTAATGTATATAGCCGTAACTTGACACTCAAAGGGATTCGTTAACAAACTGACAACTGAGGCGCTCGTGGAGAGCTCAGCTCGCTGTATCTACTGACTATACGATGTATACGAATGCTCACATTGTCTATAACATGCTGTGTCAAAATGAACTGTCAGTCGACGGCTTTACTGTACACAAACTCATTCGCGTGACTGTCAAATTTAAATATCGTGACGTCACAATCAACAGGGAGGCTCGACTTAATTATCACATAGCAACAAGCCAACAGATATCAGAAAACAAGTGTAGGTACAAACAGTTGCCTAAAGTAACATAATTCGTATATCTACTCATATCATTATCATAAAAGTACATGTTGATAATATGCGCTCTTGCCCTTGAGTAAATTCATTATCGTAGACATGCAAACGTAAACTTGAAAACAAGTAATTTTAGGGTCCAGTAGCAAAATTTATTTTAAACATGGCTGTCTGTGAGAACCGTTTTATCTCGTCATCTGTATGTCTTAAACTCAAAGCTTTTTGTACAGATAAAGTAGTAACTCAAAATCAGAAAAAAAACATACTGGCCGAATTGAGAACCTCCTCGTTTTTGAAGTCGGTTAAAAAGAGAAACTATTCATTAGGTTTTCACCGTACAATAAAAAAGTGTTGCTGTTTTTTTAAAATGATAAACAGCCTTATTTTTAAACACCACAAACCTCAAAACCTATTGAAGATCTTATCAATACAAACAACTTTTACTATCGAAAGAACTGTAAAATCGCGAAAAAATACATTTCAGCTGAGTTCATTTGGAAATTTGTATGGAACAGCTGATTTTTTTTCACGATTTCAGAGTTGCTTCCATAGTAAAAGTTGTTTGTATTGATGAGATCTCCAAATGGTTTAGATGTTTTTGGCGTTTTAAAAATGACCCTTTATATCCAACGTTACAGTGGTCTTTTTAAAATAAAACCACTGTTCGTAATCGAATGAGTAGACTGTATCAGTGTAATGAAGATGTGAGGTGATATGATGTAATACAGTGGATTATTTACAACGAAAAATAAAGAAAGAAATATACCGGGTGATGACGACATTAAATTAAAACATGGGCTATATTAGTTCATAGAAATGTATTGCAATTTTCAAATACATTTTATTCATTTGATAAAGACATAACATTTCTATGAAATAACGCTGCCAATGTTTAAATTTTATGTCTTATTGTCGTCACCACCCTGTATACATAAAATAACATCACGATTGACATTATACTGCATTCAGAAAATAGATACCGGTATGAGAAGCTTCGCCGACTTTTCCAAAAATTTTCGTCGATGAACGTTTCGCCGACAAATCCAAAGTCCATTCTACAAAATCATACCTGTCGGTCATGGTTATCTTGTTTATGACCAAGTAGTCGGATATTCGTCTGCTATTTGTACAATGGACGGCTATGTTGGCAAAACTTTCATCTATAAAAAATTCCTCGGCAAACCGTTTCACAATCCATAGACACATACAATAGAAAAATATAAAATCAAAAAATTAAGTAACCCACGACCTCATATGTATCATTTTTTAACACCATATCAGTGCGACTATTCTATTGTTATGAGCCCATACACGCTATGTCTGCTGTAAGTTTCTAAAGAATTTAAGGATCTCGCAGACTTTTTGATGGTATAGGACTTCAAGGTTAGTATGTCATGGGAATGTCACCGAAGTAACATTACACCTAATTTCAAATCAATCGGATCTTTGAAAGTTAGTAGAACCCTTTTATCATATAGAAATCAAAATCAGTCCATTTGTTTAGGAGCTACGATGCCACAGACAGACACATCAAACTTATAACATCCCTCTTTTTTCGTCGGGGGTCAAAAACAAAAGGTCATGAAAGACCTTTTGCTTTTTGTCGAGCCTGTTGCCAACAGACATGCACTTTGCCGGATTTAACTTTCGTTTTATTAATGTTACATTATTGTTTTGTGTCCAACGTTTGGAGTCCTTTACAACGTGATCTTATCCCGTGACCACGTTCGGTGAACTAATATTAATAATGTAACATCTTATTAAGTCGTTAATCTAATACCTACGCTTAAATGTAATCAATTTAAAAGATAATCAAAAAATATGACAAATTTAAGATTAATTTAAGTTTAAATTTTGTAGTTTTATTCTATAATGAAGTATTGTAATTTTTTTATGTTATTGACATTTAAACACAATTGTAAAAAATTGTTGCTGAATAAATGATATGATATGAAGTGAAATCCAGAAACGTGGTTAAAAATGTGTAATTCTCGCTGATATTTATAATACAATAGCTGATATGAGTTTTTATTTCAGAGTTGTTTTTAACCCCCGACGAAAAAAGAGGGGTGTTATAAGTTTGACGTGTTTGTCTGTGTATCTGTGTGTCTGTCTGTGGCATCGTAGCGCCTAAACGAATAGACCGATTTTGATTCAGTTTTTTTTGTTTGAAAGCTGATGGGACTATGATGGTTCTTAGCTATAATTTATGAAGATCAGTTCAGGCGTTTGATGACTATCAGCTCATTTTCTACATTTTAATAGGATTTTACTAATTTTTACAGATCCGATTGATTTCAAATGTCGTGTACTGTCACTTCGGTTACATTCCCATGACATACTAACTTTGAGCTGACCATATAACATCAAAAAGTCTGCGAAATGCTTAATTCTTCAGAAACTTACAGCAGATATAGCGTGTTTGGGCTCTTATGAATAGTCTTAGTGAGATGGTGTTAGATAGATGATTAATGATGCCGGGGGTTCCTTAAAATTTTTAATTTTGCAATTATACTAATTTAGTTTTTATAGCATTGTCAGAGACTCTACTTTTAGATGACCATGTCAACTGACCTTTGACAGAATTTTGTCTGTGCCAATTAAGCATATAGAGCTTAATATTCCAATCAATGGTCCTTTAAAAGTTGCTACATTCCGGCCGGCAGAAAATTAAACGTTGGTGGAAGTGTAAACAGCTATATCGCGCCAAAGGTGCTTTTTCATGATATTAGTTTCATTAAAAATGTAGGTGGTGAGATAATGTTGGCATTTAATTATAGCTTTTTTTTTTTAATTTATAGGCTTAATGCATTAAGTTAAGTACGTACTAGGTATGCATGCGTCCATACAATAGCTATAACTATACGCCAACATTATCTGATCTATACACTTATTATATGTAATTAAATTATACATTGATTTGTTTTATATGAAGCAGATACCACGCTTCATACAGTATTTGATATTAATTCCGCTTATCATTATTGTTGAAAAATTGCTTTTTTGTTCCTAAATTAAATGTTATCTATACAGATAATGTGAGTAGGCATAACCAAATTGTAACATGATATTATGTTCTTGACATTCAATTTATAAAAAATATACTTCGAGTAGAAGCTCTCTCAAAAATGCTAGTAAACGTGCTGTATACATAAAGGGCCTTACTAATACATTGTAATACCCATAAGCTATAAAACATTATATATATATATATATATTTTTATTAGACTACGGGCCGATTTTGCAATCCTTGCGTGAGTTTTATCTAAGCAATAACAGTAAAAATATGATAATTAATCCATAGAAAATATGTCATAACGTGAAAAATCGGCTTTTGAATGTAAGAATGTTATTAATAATTAGGTAGCTATTGGCTCCTTAAACGTCATTTATAGAGAGGAGAATTGAAGAGAGATACATGGTAACATTTTCGCAATAGTAGAGCGTCCGATTGGGAAAACGGTATTTGCAGGGTAATTTTTGACTCGAATATATTGATGCTACACGGGTAGGGTTACCGGTAGAGTACTAATTATACCAATGTAGACTGAATGTTCCGATGAATTATGTTGTCCCATAACTATTTGTATTAACGATCACTTCAAGAAGGTATTATGCTCGCTAAATGGAAATCAGCCTTTATGACACCGATCCACAAGAAGAGATCTAAGGACTGTTGAAAATTTTAAACCAATTTCGAAGCTCTGTCTGATTGCCAAGGTACAAACCTTATTATTTCTTACGTTTTGAAGACGCGACAAATTCACCTTTATTTTTTACCATCTTAACTGATGATGTGGTATTAAATGCCTTTGAGTATACTCTCGACAGTACATAATGTGTAAGATTTATTGCAAAAATCACTCTTATTACCATTGGATAAACGTTATGTTTGTGTATTGACATTCCGTCAATGATGTGTTCTTGTCACGAACACACGATTGTTTTTATTTCATTTAGTCACGTTACGAGTTCGGCTAATAGGTATACCTAGTACTAGGTAATAAGTTTCTGCAAAAGGGCATAATCAAACTATGTGTTGCATAATAATAATCATGCTCTACATTTTTATTAATATAATACCGGGTGTTGCAGATTCCAAAATAAAATTTGGAATTCTAGGGTCGATATCATATAGTGTGAACGCGAGTTTTATTTGTGTGTGTGTAGCTGTAGTTTGTCGTACGATACGCATTTTTTAGGGTTGTCACAAGCAGGACAATGTTTTTATCAATTCGATCGGAAAACATAAAAGTGAGACGATTTGTTAGATAGATTTCCTGATATTTTTTTTCTTGTATACAAATTTTCGAATGCCTATTTTTCCTGTAATTTATTTTATCGTACTACTAATTTCAAAGGGTGTTAAATTTTCAGAGGTAACTCTTCACAAGGAACACATCCACCCTCTTAAAATTTTATTTCGTACATTCGAAACACTGGGAAATAATGCAATAGATAATTTAATATTGTTTGTGTCATTCTTTTTGCTGAATAATTTTATTATGAAAAGGTAAATTTGTAATCAATTATTATAATAATATGTTGTTATATATTACTAGATGGTAGGCCCGTATGTAGGGTCGTCTGGGTAGGTACCACCGCCTTTCTTATTATAGTCGTGAATCAGTTCGCTCTGTTTCGGATTGAAGGGAAAGGTAGCCTGTGAAATTACTGGGCATGGAAGGCATTTCAGCAATTTTCATCTTAGGCCTCAGGATAACAACTCACCTGCAATATCAAGTGATTTTAACTTGTTATTGCAGGTGTCTATATGTGGCGGTAACCGCTTACCACCAGGTAGGCCGTCAGCTTGTTTGTCATCTAGTTGTACAGAAAAAAAACGTACCACATCACATAACCTACCTATCATTATTACAAATTTAATATGCTAACTAATAATTAAACATTTAATATTTTTTAGTTGCTCAATAATTCATTATTATTATGATGATTTATCTATAATTTCCCTTCGCAGTTTTTTATTATCACATAAATATTTTCATAACTTTTACTGTTGTTGGGATACTGACCGATAAATTTCAACTTAATTTAAATTCATGTAAACAATTGCTGTAATGAAATAACGATAAGGAATTGAATAAAAAGCTGATAATAAACTTTATCTGGACGTGAGATTTTCAACGTATTCATGCTCATGAAATGTGTGTTTATTTTTTGCGAAAAATGCGATTTTTATTCAATTTTTTCTTATTTTTTTATCTCTATATTCTTTAATGTGTTATTTCCAATATAAGATTGTATTAACAGCAAAGTATAATAGTCTCTGTATTCTCAACACAACGAACGCTTCCTCAATGAGCTCTAGCGTACTTACTCACCGCTGGAGCTCTTTGAATTTGAGTGGAAATTACTACTACGCATGAGAAAAACTTTAGTGAAGAATATGACCCGGTTAAAATTGTATTTTATAATTAATCCAATCATTATATCACACACAATGAACGTAATTTCGGATAAATATTAACATCGTATCCCTTATCAGGCCTCTGGCACTCACACACGCAATAGAGAATCTATTGCTTTTGATTTGTAGGTTACGAAAACAGTCTTATTAAGGTACTCAAAATCAGTATGAAATAAAAAATAGATATAAAGCATCACTAGCCTACACACGTTCCACTGCTGGGCACAGGCCATCCTACATGGGAGAAGCACGTGAGGAGTTTGGGCCACACATAACACCACCACGCTGGGCTAATGCGAGTTGGTGGGTGAAATCGGTTGCAGTAACAAGCGGGACCAACGGCTTAACGTGCCTTCAGAACCACCGAGGAGCTCGAGATTACAAACTTTGATTGACCCATCCCGGGATCGACCACGTAGAAAGTTGCTTTGTTTTCGTATCGAAACAAGAGCGCTCAGATCACTACGCCACCGAGCTCCTCCGATATAAGGTATAATAAGGTTTTATTGTTTTAGGGTTTGGTTCTTGTTTGGTTCAAAAAAGAATAAAACACGAAAATAACGTTATAAGCGCTGATTTTGACTACCGTCGGTGCCGTAATAAGGCTGCTTACGTTACTTGTTTTATTTTGATTTGAAAATTATTTCCTGAAAAAAAAAACAAAATTCTTTTGTTTTCTAATGGTTTCATCGGCTTATGCGGTAAGTAGTTGCGTTTTATCTAAAAGCTTAAATTTAGAGCATTTGTATTCTCGGTCTGATGGGTTTGGGAACCTAAGGTGCTTCCACACAAGAGTTAAAAAACGACATACGACAATAAATTAAAATATTAATTATTAGAAATATTCTGCAACTTTAAAATACATCTTATTCATTTGATAATTTTATAAGATTACTATGAAATAATGCAGCCACTGTTATATTATTTCATACAAATGTCATGAAATTATAAAATGAATAAGATGTTTTTAAAAGTTGCAAAAAAATTCTATTAAATATTATAGCCCATGTTTAAACTTATTGTCATATTGACGGCACCAACCTGTACATGTTTTTAACAATTTTTTTTTACATTTACTAAAATGTTAACTATTGGTAGATGTTGTCACAGCTTTCATACTGATAATACATTATAAAGAACACTTGTTGTAACTCTTTCCAATCATTTATTTTCTCGATGACAGCTCCCTTAGAATGTAATTGCGTCATATTATGCAAAAGCTAACCTTAAAATGCGAGATATAAAAAATATGACAACTGCCTAATTTTATTCGTTTATCCCATATTATATATATCTATTCAGTTTTTTTTAAAGGACGATAAATAACAAACGTTTTTAATAAAGTTACATTCTATGGCAACCAAAATAGTGATGTTATTATTATATTGTAGGTATCGGTATTTAAATTGAACTAGATGTGTTTCCGCGACTTTGTACACGAGAAACAGATAGTAGTTTTTTAATTTATTCGTTACAAACATACAAATCTACAAATCTTTCCTCTTTTTATTAAGTAATATAAGTATAGATTGGTAATCGACAACGGAATGAAACCATTTTAATGACTGGTAATTATTATTTATTGATTTTAATCAAAATGTGATGAATCGTCAATGTCACTCGATGAGTTCTCACCGACATTCATCATAAATTCTTGTTCTTCTAAATTATCGAAGGCCATATGAATTTCCCAATCCGACATTATAGTTTTTTTGGTACATACATTTTTTAATAAGCATTTTTTAAATTTTTTTTTGCTTTTTTTTGCATTTTTTTTGTTGTCCGTGAAAGGGGGATTTGTATTATTTCGAGCGGCGTGTCCTTTAATTTGAGCCATATTAATTCGATTTCATTGTATTGGCAATGATATGGCAGAAGTCTAAGAACCCAACGACCATATTCGGCAGCTATTTCGTAAATCACATATCATTTAGGGAGGTGTTTTTTTTATATTTTAATATACTATTTACTAATTGTACTTTGTAATTTGTAAATTGGATCGATATCGTACTACTAATAAATAACTTATTTACTCACAACACTATAAGTAACTGTCATCGAGAAAAAAAATGATTGGAAAGACTAACCACCGCTTCGTGCATTCCCCCAGCCCGCTATACTCTGCACGCCTCGCTGTTGCCCGAATTATTACATTTACATGAAAAATATTTTGTTAGAAAATGTAAGAAAATATTTAAGAACATGAAATATTTTTAACACTTTTGTTTTATTTTGCGATAAAATTTGTTTAACATTTTTTAAGTCCTGTGTGGAAGCACCATTAGGATTACACTAATGTTTTCCCTGTTAGGCTTCATTAACAGGTGAATATATGTAATTTCACTATATTATATTAGTAATCTACCTAAAATACTGACAGCACAGGTTGTTGATCTAATGGAACGTGGCTGATGTAATTCACCGATGTAAAATTGTAATACAATGATAAAATACATTACGTGTCAACAATACGTTGATCTCGCGAACTATAGAATATTTAATTAGGTGATGAAATATTTAGTGGAATATTGCTTTAAAATTTTAAAATGAAGCGTCGAAGTTTTAATATTCTCAATAAATGTCACGAAAGGTCATTGTACTATTATAATGTATTCGTAATTTATTGCAAATAATATCTACATTATAATATTTTGCGTTTTACTGTCTATGATGACATGTGATGTTAAACGTAATAAAAAAATATTTATCTAACTTACATATATCTTTATACTTAAGTATATTTAAAAATCAAAGCTTTAAAATTGAAAAATAGCTAATTTCGACAGCTTTTAAATACTTCCCTTTACTAGACCTAATTGCGGGCGCCGTCTATCTCACATTTTTGCCTGGAATCGAAGCCGGGATAAGAAGAAGAAGTGTACCGAATATGGAATACTATAATAAAACCACGAATAAAATTATCAGGATTTTTTATTACTCAGTCTGGCAACAATTTAAGGACGAGAGAATCTGTTTTACTATATATCAATTTTAAGAAAAATCAGACTTAATCAATACTTTTCATATTATTTATCTCAACGCACAAAACAAGAAAATGGGACTTCTGAAAAAGTGGTACTAAATATGGAATAGGGTATTCTATAAAAGTATTTCAAGTTTTTTTTTGTTTTTTCTTTTCTTCATATGAATTATCTTGGCCCTTCTTTGACTTTCCTTAATTTCTTCTGTCTCTCTTAGAAATATGTTTAGTAATGGTCATAATATGGAATAGTATTCCTTAATGATCTCTCTTATATTCCAAATTAGGAACATCACAAGAGTTAGAAGAAAGCCTCACAAAATTATGAATTCGATGCCTCCCAGGAATAGAAAGATATCGTTACATATAAGAGACAATTTAGAAATATATATAGAACAGAAAGAAGTTAGGAAATAACATATCTAAATATAAACGGCAGTCAGCGAAATCTATCACCATCCACTTTCCAGCATGACTCGACTCGACTAGAGGACGAGTACCGACTAAACAACGACTCGGGGGAGAAGGGTATGCAGGCGATGTTTCCAAGAGTCCCAGATGTTTAGTTTAATTGATATTACATTCGGTCATAATAGGAACGTATTTCATATTGGGTACACTTCCTTGTAAAATTGATACGTTTTTAAATTCATGAAAACCATTATCTTTAGCTTTTGGTTTTTAATTTAACGTCTTTAGCCTAAAGCGTTTACTCAGACGAAGGAAAAGTTTACAAGACAACAGGGACGGATGAAAACTAAAATAATAAAATTATATCAAAAAGTGCCGGTGGTCAAGTTATCGACACGTATCCTTCTTGGTAGGTCGTCAGTCTCAGACCTCCCTGCATTGAAGAAATACACGAGGAGATTATACCATAGCACCACCAAGACACCGCTGAACAAATGCGGGTTGGAGGGTGTAATTGGTTGTTAAATCAAAAATATGTATAATAATTTGGAATGAAAAACTACCGAGATTAACAGCTTTCTGAATCGTTCATAAGATTTTGATGTTATTAATTTTTTTTTGTTATTTGTAAGTAATTTCCAAAATGTTTAGAATTTACTAAGTAATTTTTCAAACATTTATAACAATGTTAAAATCAAAAATTAGAATATTTTAAAGGTATTTGTAAAAATACTCGTTTCGGATGTTGAAAATACTTAGAACATTTCGACATTGTAGGATGGATGTTAGCTCATAAACGCAAATACAGAAAGACTGGAAGAATTTCACTGGGATATCCCAAGTCCTGGGTGGCTGAGTTGGTTAGAGCAGTCGCCCGGATTGCGAAAGGGCGCGGGTTCGATTTCCGCCTCAGGAGATGAAATGTTTCTAGTTTTATATTTTAATTGTGCCTATTATTAATTTATTGTGAAAGACATAATATAGGATTTTTGATGAATCGCAAGAGCTTCTTGGGCTTTATTGAATTAAGATATTCTCATTTCATTTCACTTAACAATTAATAATAATATTAATGTTATGTTTGCCTGTACGTTCATCCATCGCACACGTCAGTATGCATGAGGTATTTTCTTGAAAATACGCCCATCAAATATTCAAAATGGCACGTAATCACGTCAACTGTTTGAAAATAAATTTGCATCGTTAAAACTGCTTAGCATATTTCGGCACCAGAGCACTGAGCCGATTTGTTGTTTAATCGCAAAATATTATTCGGATTGAATAAAACGTTACAGTAGCAGAAAACTTGCTCTAAGCACGTATGCCTAAAGCGGGTAAGTCCCTGAGTTGGCGACCATCTGGCGAGCGGTCAGAGTCCTATCTACGAAATCAAAAGTCCTGGGTTCGAATCCCGCTAGGGCCTGATAGACGCTTGTGATGAGGACGGACATTGGTTCATGAGACACGAATGTTTGTATGTTATATTTCTGATATTAGTTTACATATTATTAACTTTATTTTTCTGTCATCTGTATCCGTAACTTAGCATTTACTGATGCGTAATTTCGACTGGATAATACCTACGTGTGAGTGTAAGAATATTATTGTAATTGTATTTTTTTAAAAAGTAAATAATAACATTAATAATATTCATACACACCTATTATCTAGCCCAAAATAATCATTATTGAGAGTTTGTGTTATAGATACTAGATAACGGAAAACATAATATTTAATATTATACTTTATTACAATATTAGAAATATAGATACGTAAGTATATAAATAACCATGACCCGAGAAAAAATATTCGTGTTTATCATTCAAACATCCGCACCGGCCGGGACTCGAACCAGTGACCTCTGACTGAGTAGCCAGCAACTCAGTGTACCGACCACTCGGCCGGCTGGTAGTCAAGTTTATTGATTAGGCTAGTAAAATATGTATTCAGTGACAATTTCTAAAATTAAACTGCATTAATTACAGTGGCCGCTGCTGCCGTCAGTTTATATTAGGCAGTGCAACGGATAATGGCGTAATTCACGAGGAATTATATCCTAGTGATATGGAGAGAAATTAAATTTTGGATACTTACATTATCATAATACCTACTACATTTTGGAGAACCGCCTTACTTGAAATGAATGACATATTCATTATTTTCAAGAAATAAAGTGCATTTTGAGTAATGTTTGACATGGATCATGTGTGTTTCAGTTATTTACAGATAGGCAAATTTTGGGCTATATTAGTTCATAGAAATGGTTTGCCACTTTCAAAAACAACTTATTAATTTGTTAATTTCATGACATTTCTATAAAATTATGCAGCCAATGTTATATTATTTCATACAAACGTCATGAAATTATCAAATGAATAAAATGGTTTTGAAAGTGACAAACCGTTTCTATGAACTAATATAGCCCATGTTTCAATTTATTTTCGTATTGACGGCACCACCCTAATGTTGACCTTTTGACCTTATCTAGGTTGAACTCTAAAGCGTCCAACAGACTGCATAAAATACTACATTGATTAAGATCATTAAATTTTTATTTAGTCTTTTTCCTTATTCGATTTTTATCTTATAGCGATATTCTATTGACAATTATAGTCAATAAAATAAAGCTGGTTACCTTATTTAACAACAAATATTTCTTAATATGCTGTGTCGACTAGAAAAAAGACATGTCCTGGGCGCACTCAAGTCCTAGGCAAGTAAAGACTTGAGATAAAACTATCTGTCTATCCGTTTTTTCGTTATAAGCAATAGCTTCCCACCTTATTTCTATGATCTGAGCTTCCCACCCTCACTAGGTCGAAATAAGGTAAATATATATTATATTTTAAGTTAGGCGTTACGCTCATTTTTTTTTCTTTGCAATGTTCTAGTCTACACATCTTCCTATATCTTTCAAACATAAGAATTAGAATTATATTCGGGATATACAGGATGGCACATTTAGATCGGTCAGTATGGGAAAGTCTGAAACTATAAGACGTACGAAATCTCTTCTTAGGAACCATGTCATCGATTTTAGTAAAAAGAAAAACTGCATACATACATTTAAAAAAAGTGTGCTCAGCTCGGGAATCGAACCCGGACTTTTTGAAAAATAAAACTAACACTATTTCTGTTTAGATATCGATTGTGTAGGTCTTAAGCAGTAAACGTTACTATGAAACATGATGTCTAAAATAAATAAAATGCATTGTTTTCATATCCTATAATTTAATTTAGTAAGAGTTCGCAATTACCACCATTTTTTCAATACATCATTCAACTCGTTTAGGTGCGTAAAATTGTCTCTATGGTTGTTTGTAGCTCTTTGCTAGTGTCGCAACTTGTTACATACACTGCTTTACTTAATGTTATCTGCGATAATATTATCTATCTGTGATTGTAATTTCTTACTTCTATTAATCATACACTAATAATCGATTGGAAAGCCCACTTAGAAAAAGTATTTAGATACAAAGACGTGATTAACCCCATTTGAAAATGGAACGTTTTGGTTGTTGGAAATGTTGTATTGAAAAAATGGTGGTAATATCGAACACTTACTAAAATAAATTAAAGGATATGAAAACAATGCATTTTATTCATTTTAGACATCATGTTTCTTAGTAACGTTTACTTCTTAAGACCTACACAATCGATATCGAAATAGAAATAGCATTAGTTTCATTTTTCAAAAAGTCCGGGATCGATTCCCGAGCTGAGTACACCTTTTTTTAAAAAAATGTATGAATGCAGTTTTTCCTTTTACTAAAATTGATGACATGGTTCCTAAGAAGAGATTTTCGTATGTCTTATAATTTCAGACTTTCCCATACTGACCGATCTAAATGTGCCAACCTGTATACCATGTACTTGTATAATATCAGGAACTCGTTACGAACAAATTACATGGTAAATACTTATCCCGAATATAATTCTAATTCAAATGTTTAACACCATGAATGTAAAAAGTGCTTTCAAACTTAAATTATAAAATAAAAGTTTCAATAAAATACATTTATTTACTTGTGTAAAGTGACTATATGAATTCAGATATTTTTTATATGGTTTTGCATTATATTTTGATAGCGGCGGGAGGTGGATTAATTTTTACTCTTACGAAATAAGATTCCGCTACAGAAGAAATGAGTCTAATATTATTATGTAAGAAAATCTAACGATGTAATGTTTCAAACAATGCCTGCTTCTGAATATTGTATAAAACTTCACGTGCTACCGAAAATTTTCACAATATTCAACATACAACCTACGCCTTCTAAAAAATATTCTCATATTTTCGTCAGAAAGGTTCCAAAGAATTGTTGAGACATTGATGCCTTAAAATATTGCTGCAAACATATCGTGAATTTTGATGAAAGTTGACTGTAGGATTATTACTTGCGCCAACAAGATCGGATGAGGTAATAATTTATATTCACTTTTGAAGATTTAATGTTTTTAGGGTTCCGTACCCAAAGGGTAAAACGGGACCCTATTACTTAGACTCTTCTGTCCGTCCGTCTGTCACCAGGCTGTATCTCATAAGCCTGGGTGTGGACTGGTGAAATTGCTTCGGCAGAGCCTAGGCTACCCCCGCGAAGGGCAGTAGAGTTACCGGGGAGTTTTACTAGGTATTCCCAGTGTAATTCAGCGCTGGGCGACTCCCACACACGCCCGTCGCCTCGCCAGCGACGGGTAGGTAAACAGATTTCTCCCCGGAAAAAAAAGGCTGTATCTTATGAACCGTGCTAGTTAGACAGTTGAAATTTTCACAGATGATGTATTTCTGTTGCCTCTATCACAAAAAATACTAATAAACATAATAAAATAAATATTTAAGGGGGCTTCCATACAACAAACGTGTTTTTTTTGTTTTTTTGCTTGACATTTATAACGGCTACAGGTAGACCCTTGTTTATAGTACGGAACCCTTCGTGCGCGAGTCCGACTCACACTTGGCCGGTTTTTTTTGTAAGTTAATGTTTTCGAACGTTTTGAAGGTTTAATTGAGGTCCGTTTTACCTTAATTGAGTTCATTGGGAGCAGGGAGACTCGTTTCATATGCTGTCAATATAACGCTTTCTTTTGATTTCCACCAAGTAGCAAAACTGACTATCAGGCGGTCCGTAGGTGCAGACGACCACAGAAGTAGCTTAACACTTTAGTACCATGTCACACCGACTATTGCGCTTGTACTCGTACCTAATAGTTGCTTTAACATTATAGGTATTGTGACATGGTGCTAAAGTGCTAACCAAACTATATTTGTAACATTTAATTAGGTTACAGCTACTTAATCGGAAGTTCAGTTACAATTTTTTCAGTGTATGCTTGTTTGTCACACTTTTTGTACGACAAAAGATAGTTGTAATGATTATGCCCACCGGCGTCTGCTCAATAATAGAATATCGGCTATGTCCGGCAAGTTGGTACTTCATAAATTACATATTATGGTTTAATTTCGTCGGTCAAAATCTCGTTAAAATTAATTAAGTGAAGAGTGCTCACAGGAATTGCTTGGCCATTCGCTTCAAAAAAAAAGTCTAATCCATTTAAATACTTACAATTACGTACTCACTTACAATTAACATTGAAGAGCCACTTGGTGAAGTCTATTTAAAGTTGGCGGAACTCGAATAGCAAGTTAAATACCTAAAACTAGGGTCTAATAAATTTCATAGACCGACGTCAAACAAACAATTTGCCGAGCATATTAATGGTTTTGTTCAATTTCTTTGATACTAGCCACCGCCCGCGGCTCCACCCGCGTGGATGTCCGTTATCGCTGCAAAAATATATGATGTCCTTTTCAGGGTCTCGAACTTTCTCCATACCAAATTTCATCTAAATCGGTTCAGCGTTTATTAATCCCCCTTACAAACTTCTACCTTTCCACCCCCTTAAAATATGATATCTGTGACAAAAACTATCCTATGTCCTTTCTCGAGACTCAAACTATGTCTATCTATACCAAATTTCACTTAAATCTGAAAACAGAGACATTTCGTATTCATATCATAATATTAGTATGGATTAAAAGATAATTTAGCTAGTTTTGATAGAAAATTATCAAAACTAGAAAAAAACTCATGTCCTGGGCCGCGAACTGAACCCACAATCACAATACGGGTGACTGACACACAATGGGGTATTTGACAGTAAGTTAAAAAGTAGGTTTTTACACATATTGGAAAATATGAGTTATTTTTAAATATAGAAACCTTTGCAAATCACTTTTTTGTATAGCATAGATCTTGTGTCATAGACATTTAAAAAAAATGCCGAAATACATATTAAAAAAATGATTTAAACCATTAATACTATTCATATAATAGGTTGGGGAAAAAGTTTCTTCGCATTTTTTAAGAAAATTAATAACATTTTTTAATATAGTTTATTTACATTTAACTAAAGTATGTAGGTACCATTTTGTTCGATAACTTTTTGCCATCTTGTAGGTAGGGACATGATCCCATAGCTATAGAAATTTTGGGGCTTCTGATCAAAATACCGCGACAAGTGGTTTTGGCAGTCTTCTTGTGATGTTAACCTGACACTGCCTAGAGAATTATAAAGAGAGCGAAACAGGTGGAAATCTGAAGGTGCAAGGTCAGGACTATACGGCGGATGCATTAACACCTCCCATCCAAACTCTCTTAATTTTTGCTGAGTGGCTAAAGATGTGTGAGGTCTAGCGTTATCATAATGAAAAACCACACCCCTTCTGTTGATTAATTCCGGCCGCTTTCTCTCAACTTCTTGCTTTAATCTCATCAGTTGTTCGCAGTAGAGTTCAGATTCGATGGTCCTGCCTGGTGGTAACAGCTCATATTGAATAATGCCCTTACAATCCCACCACACACACCGCATCACCTTGTTGCGAGTTAACCCGGGTTTCGCCACAGTCTGTGAAGCCTGACCGGCCTTTGACCACGACCTTTTTCGCACGTTCTTGTCGTACGTGATCCACTTTTCATCACCAGTTACGAGCTTCTTCAAAAATGGTTCGCTGTCATTACGTCGTAATAAAGAATCACAAATGAGTACACGGCTCATTAGGTTTCTTTCAGTGTACTCGTGGGGTACCCAAATATCGAGCTTTTATGTGTACCCATTTTTTTTTAAATGCGCCTAAACTGTTTTGTGGTCAATTCCCAGTTCTTCAGCTACGTCGTAACTACTGATATGCCGATCTTGCTGCAGTTTTTTCAAAAATGGCATCAATTTTATCCGTAATAGGGCGACCAGAGCGACGTGCATCTTTGACATCAAAATTTCCGGATTGAAAACGCTGCACTAGGTCCATAAACATCGCAATTTTTTTTCGCGGCTTGCGTTGCATTTTTATCTTTTTTGTAGTGAAATTTTTAAAATGTATCGAATTTCTTCATTATATTCACTCATCTTGACAGTACTAAAAACAAATGAAAAACACACATTTTCCTAATTTGAATTTGGAATTATCTTTTTAAAATCTAAACTTTTAATGATACCAAAACCAGCCAGATACAAATAGTACAGCCAAAGAGATTTTATTACAAGTTCATATATACTATAATGCGAAAAGACTTTTTCCCCACTCTAATATACACATTAATTACGAACATATCATTATATACTTATGAAATAAAAAAAATGTTGTCAAATACCCTATTGCCACCTTGAGCTACCAAGGACTTGGGTTTACCGCATTAATTTCTTCTAGTATACTACTACTACATTATACATAAAACATAATCATGTTAATTTTTATAATAGCAGGCATAGGTATTTTCTGCCGCAGGAAATGAGTATTTTTAGTTTAAATGTATTACATCATTACTTTATCCTTGTCGTATTGTATAGGAATGAATGGGTAAAGACTTAAATTTAATTTTAGAATGACGACTGAATCAACAGCATTTTCACGCTGGACAATGACAAATTTTAAAGCTGCCTAAGCTTATCAGAGGCACCTCTTAAGTTCTGATGCCCGTTAAGTCGTGTTGAATGACGTAGAAGTACATCAGTTACAAACATGCTTATTTCAAAAAAACAAAAGAATTCATTTAACATTGTTAACAATTGGTAACTGACTTCTATTGTTTCGGGTGACTTTTTTAACTTTTTTATTGTTTGAGGTACAATTCAAAACTTATATACATATTTGTAAATCTCTCTGAGCTTTCATAACTATATGTTGTTATATATCTAAAAAAATGTTATAAATATTATCACAGAAATAAAACCACAGCGGCAAGGTTATTCCAAAACTTAGAGGCAAAGCATGTCAACGTTTATTTGCTGCAATTCATATAACAAAAAAACTACTCACTCCAGACGTGTACGCTCCACCCGTGGGTCTTTTTGTCCTCGCTGTTCCCCGCTTCTTGCATCAGGTCTTCCGCGGTCTCCGCCTCGGGCAGGGTCCGCCACCTCTTCAGCAACTCCTTGGTTTTGTCTTTCGTCTTGTCACATGCCTGGCGCCAGTTCGTGAAGTACTTTCTTGAAACCTTTGGACTTGTCAGCGATGCCGTTTTCGAGTCTTGTCTGTAAAAAAGGTTGCATTTGCATTTTCATTGCTATATACAAAAGTTTTAATAGAAACATATGTCTGTCATAATTATGGCTTAAAGTATTTTTTGAAGAAAGTCTGATGATAATATTAAATTGAAAGTGGTTTTAAATAGGTATTTACTATAACTTCATGAATAAAATATAAATTGTTCTTTCGCTTTCACATGAACAAAGAATCAAGTGTATCTTTCTAATGTTCCTTCGTATAAATTAAAGGCAGAAGGATTATAATTACGTAATTACGCATGTGCCTAAAGTTTCGCGTAAGTGTCAAATATTTTCTTTGCTTAAGATTTTGAATCCGGATTCAATTTTTTATTTCTTAATTTTTATAAATAAAATTTTGGAAACTTATCATAAAGTTTGCTTTACTATTAGGAAGGAGCCCATCTATGTAACTTTCTTAAAATAGTCATAGACATTTTTGTTACTGTTATTTGAATTCAAATACTTTTTCAGTACTAAAACGGCCTCAATATAAACAAGCTCGCAGATAAAGCTTCCTATTGTTTGTTGAGTGCGGTTGAACCATTTTTCCCAAAGGTTGCAACAGTAAAGTTTGTTCGAACCGCTCTCGTACCGTTCTTTTTTTGTCCACATACATAATAAATCGTCTTCTGAGCATATTTCAGGAAACGTTAGTATTTTTATTTGTATGTTGTTTTTATTTAAAAGTATAGGTACTCAATAAACTTTTCTAAACAGAGACGATTAATAGATGGAAATCAGCTTTTATCATTTTTATTAAAAATCAAGTTTGCATTTTACACAATCCTAAGACAATGTTATTTTGATTTAGACTGCATGTATCTATTTAATTTTTAAAATTACTCCTTCTAACTAAAAAGATACGAAAAGTGTTCCAACATGTCTTTGTGAGTAACGTCATCGAATGATTTGTCAAGAAGAATTAATGTATTTTAATGCTACTGTTATTGATGAGATTGAGATATCATAAGTGATAGTGCAATAAATACTGTTTAACATGTGTATAATTATTTATGTGGATGACATCGCGTATGTATGTACGTAGGTATGTAGATAGCAAGATGGAAATTTAGTTGCTAGAGGTACTCCGAGCAGTGGCAGTGTTGCATTTGAACAATTTATGTTCAAATCAGCTAACAATGTGAAACATCAGATCGCGAAAAGCTTACATAGATTATTTAGTAATTTGCACTACTTTAAATTGTTCCCAACTAAGTCACTATTTGTCTAAAGTTGGTTAAACGGTCTTGCGCTTGATGCAATGCCAAAGTCTTCGTTTTATAATCTACAGGTTTTATTAGTAAGTACTCAAGTTTGGTTATGACGCTAACAAATTTCATATATGAATCTTCAACTTTAAATGGAGATTTTAAGATAATTGATTGGTTTCCTTCTGTAATAAAAAAACATACACAGAGACTTACACTTTCTCTCTATCTCCTCGCACACACACAAACTAATTTTAATTTTATTTGCTATGTTGTATTACTAACTCAACCATAGCAATTATTACTGTGTACATCTTGAATGTAGCCGTGCGATTACATTCCAAATAAACCTCATCTTAATAAAATTAATTTAAAAATCATTAAAAACCCAATTCCACTTCTACAAGAGAAATACTTTGATTTCAGAGAAAAAATGTAGCGAGACCAAGCAGATAAAGAAGCTATTCATGACCTTACCTCCCATAAGCCCTCGACTCAAGTAATAAAGATAAAACAGCGAGAGGGTTGGTATAAAGTTTGCCCATTCAGAATCCTTTCGGGTCTACCGTCATAGGTTACTGGAAGCACCAGGTGTGTTCATGTTTGCAATTTTTATACACCGTGAGCATTTCCAGTAATGAATACAGTAGGTAGTTACATTGTTTTGTTTTATTGCTTCTGTCTCTTTGTGATTTGTACGTAATGAATTGATTAATGATATTCGTACTGTAATGTAGGGAGGAGATACAAGAGAAGATGTTAACTCATCCAAGAAATATAATATCTTATTTCATATTACTATAATTGCTCGTTACAATTACGTTTATTAGGGCACTAAGGTTTCGGCCGAGAAACATAGGGATAAATATAATATCGACCACCGGCTGGCCGAGTGGTCTGTGCCCTTTGCTTTACAGGATACTCGGGCACATACAACCTTATTTGTTCCTAAAAAAAATTAAGTAAAAAGAAGTTTGAAAGTAAATTTTGAATTTCGAATTCGATTAGAATATCCGCCATTCTTATGTTTGCGTTACCGGTGCGTTTCGTAGTTCACCTATTTTTAAGTTTGTGTGACATGTTGTGTCTCATAGTTTTTGTATTTAAATTTTAGTTGGCCTTAAATAATCTTTTATTCACAGTAAGAAATAGGATTGTTTGGCAATTATAGAATATTACGAGTTGATTTATCATTTTTCAGTACAAAATCTATGGAAAAAGTTTTTGGCGATTTCTGCCATTTCTAGTACTCATACCTTAAATGGTCCCATACAGTCTTTTGATCCCCACACAAAATAGGATTGATAGGCATAAAAATTTTTTTTTTTTGGATTTTAGCATTTTTTTTCGCTGACCATACATTTTCTCAAAAATCTGTGAACGCAGTTCAGAATATCTTAAAAAGATGTTGATGGTCTCCAAGATACGTTTTCCTGTAACTATAGCGGTTAAGGTACCTGCTCTTACTGACTCGTCTCAAAAATCCGACCTGACATATCTGACATTGCTTTAACTTTTTACTAAATAGTGACACAATTTGTAATAAATTTATCCTAAATTATCACAGTAATTGCTCTTTAATCTTTATATAAAAATCGTCCTGCAACTGTAGCAATGATATATCGCTTCATAAAAAATATGAATTGAGTACGTTTTGCCCTTTTACGCTTAGAAAACGGTTCCTCGGAGAATCCTAATGCGACTGTAAGGAGATAAAATATGCCCTATACGTTATCTAGAGCAATGTCAACTTTCTTATGATTTATGAATTCAAAAATATGCTCTGGATTTTATTCTAAGTTGTTTGCACGTAATAACATCTTTCAACTAACTGGCCGATGCTAAGTGTTAAAGTAGGTCGTGGAAGAACATATTGACAAGCGTGCAAATGAACATGCAAGTCGCCTACCTATAGAATGGGTTGTGTAGGAAAGAAGAGTGTTTGTGGTAATCAAAAACAATAATAGTGAAAATAGTAACTTTACTATTGAATGAGTGTACAATCTAAGTTTTGTATGAATGACAGCAGACATAGATGAGAGCGCCACACACGTACAAAAATAGAACTAAAATTTTTGCGTTCCATTTTATTCTATCTGTACCCCTAGCACGAACACTTTTAAATTTCGAATGGCCATCGTATCGAGTAGTTACGTTAGCTTTTGTCTGGCTTTTGTTTGAAATTTTAAGCGTGCTTGAACGATATGATTACGATTCGAAATTTAAAAATGTTCGTGCTAGGAGCAAGCAGCGTCTGCGCTTGTCTTTTTAAAAATAATGATTTTGATTACGAATGTGTCGCGCTTATGATTTCCTTTAAAGATAAAGTATTGTGTTGTGATTTATTATAAATTTACTAGAAGTTGAGTGAGAAGAATTGGTGGGAAGAAAAGGTAAGGCGGCTACTATTATTGCCCTTATTATTTTCTATGTCTATGAGTGTGATATGTGATGTAGGAATTGACCCCCTCGAGACTCCCCCCTTCTCTTGGATTGAGAAGGGAATTCCTTCTTGGTCGCTTAGTCAATTCCTTCAATTTTCCCCCCTCTAATGCAGCGGATACGCTACAGTTGCTATCTTTAAAATCTTAATAATTAAAGTAAAAGTATGCAATTGTCTCTGCGCTGTACCCCCAATGAGATTGACGACCGTGTTAATCCGTGATAAGTATGGACTCCTTACTAAAAAGTAGTTGCAATACTTCTTAGTAGAGACGACGATTAGAGAGCTAAATACAGACTCTGAGTACAGTATTTATTTCTTCAACTTTGCGAGTTCCTGAGATACTTGCCTAGACATGAAACATTTTACTGTCCTATACATTTTTCTAACATTTTAATAAATGTCATTTAATTCATCATGATTAATTTTTTTTCATTTTTCATATTTTTTTTTAATGTGTAATTGTTATTTTGATAAATGTTTGAAAGACATTTAGGTACGAGTACTCTAGAAGTTCCTGCCCTAGCACATGGCTTTTTCAGTGAAAAAAGTAATATTTGCTAAGTTTTTCTACATATTTAAATTCTAGGCTACCTGATAGTTCATATTCTGTAATTTTTTTATACCAATAGATGACAAACAAGCTGACGGCCCACCTGGTGGTAAGTAATTCCCGCCGCCTATAGACACCTGCAATAACTAGGAAAAATCACTTGATATTGCAGGTGCATTGTCGTTTGTAATTTAAAATCTTTGCTATGTTTAAATAACAAATTGCTTTAGGTAACTTTCTGCTAAATTAAGACTTCGAAGAACTGTTTTTAGAGTCTCTCGGAGTCACAATAAAAACGGAAGAAGTTAAATGCACTCCGCTCGGCACAAGATTAATGAATGTGGCTGAAGCAGATACGAGTAATGGAGCTCATGGAATCATCCTTGTATGAGAGTGGAAGATTAAAATTTATGTTGTGAAAGATTATAAATCATAATGTTGATATTGAGTGAAATGGCCACATTTTCTATTTATGCCGTAAAACGGTAGCTGTGTTTCGTATTGAAGGGAAAAGATGCCCAGATACTGGGCATGGGAGGCATTTCATATTAGACTTCAGGATGACAACTGATTTTTTCCTGGTAAAAAATCACGCAACAGTAATTTTTTCCTTGTAAAAATCACGCAATAGTTTTTTTCCTTGTTATTTCAAGTGTCTATAGGTTACGGTAGCCACTTACCTTGCTTGTTAGCTTGCCTGCAATCACTAACAGAAATATTCGACATCGAGCTTGACGACTGACAACTTGACAAGACTACGAGCCGCCATTGATTTTGACGTTTGAGCACAGCGCTGTGCGTGAGCGTTTCCACTAATCTCTACGTCGAACTCTTGGCTGTGTGTGTTTGTGGCTGTATTGGATATACGACATGAATTACAATGGATATTTTGCGATTTCGTTTTTTTGTGTTTAAAATGGATCGCAATGACTTCATTCTATTTGTTTGGCTCTTACTTGAATATATAAAAAATAAACAACTTTTTAGTTCCGGCTCACGCTGTGCTCGTCGACGGAACGCTAGTGTCACCAACGGTTGACAAATGGTTGTCAAACAGCCACAAATTCAAGGCTGCTGACTTTAGAGGATCGTGTAGCTGTAGTTGAATAGAAAAATTGGTGTTGTTCGGTCCTGCGTGGAATATCGCTCGCACTTTTGGCATGGCTCCGCCAAGTACCTCCTCGATGCACTGGACAGATTGCATCGTCTTGCTAACTGTATCATTGGCGATGTAGAGGTTACAAACAAACTTGAGCCTCTGCAATTGCGTCAAGACATTGCATCGGTTTGCGCCTTTTATCGGCTATATCGCAGCGAGTGCTCTGAAGAGCTTTTCGATCTTATACCACCGGGGAAGGTGCTCTTTCTGCTCAAGAGCACGCAAGCCGGTCTTCGGAGTCATCAACTCACTGTCTCCACCTCAACACCACGCACAAAGAAATTTAGTGCCTCGTTTCTTGCTCGTACTTCCAGAACTTGGAATTCTTTGCCAGCACTTTATTTTTTATAACATGGGTTCCTTCAAGAGACGCATGAAAAAGCACCTTTTGGGGCCGGCGACGTGAAGGCGGCTAGAGCAGTGCCTAAGCTGTCTTCGAATATGGACTCATACCGTTTCACATCAAGTTTGTTTGTTTTTAAAATGTCTTTTTTTATATATATTATTTCAGGCGTGTTACATAACTAAGCAAGCATGCAACAATAAACATAACAATTAGGTAATGCTTATTTTACCAGGCTAAAGCGCCTACAAAAAATATTTATTACATGTGAATGTAGAATAAGTAGTAAAACAGGCTTTATAATGCTTAAATATTTATATGCTATAAATATTATATGCTATAAATATTTAACGAAAACAACGCAAAGTTTTGTTATAACATTTGCTTTTTGCATCACAATAATAAAGGCGGCAGAAGCAAGAAGTATAAATCTACGCAAGTTCTTACGAATCTGTGAATTAAATAGCAACAAAAGGCTGTCATATGGCCAGGGTAGGGGGCCGCGACTCGAGCCGCCCCCCCTGTCGTACCAACACACCTCATCAGGTGGTGTTGGGTCGATTGCCGTGCTTTGTATAAATAAAATTGAATTCCTTTTAATGGTGTTCCAATACAATAATAAGTGCCTTATAAAGAACGTTACTCCATTGATAGCGGCAAAAATCCCTAGAATTATGATAGTATAAAAACTTTTTTATACAAGCATACGGCCCGCCTGGTGGTAAGTGGTGACTTAATGTGACGGTGACGATAAAGATATTAAAAAATTTTAAACAAAAATTAAAACCGACTTCAAAAAACTGAAAAGGATAAAATAATTAAATTTAAGTAGGTATTCATCCCCTAGAAACATATTTTTGGAGTCGGTGCTTCACTTTCTATTGTTTTTGGAAACCACTTAGCACCAACTCCAAAAATATGTTTCTAGGGGATGAATACCTACTTAAATTTAATTATTTTATCCTTTTCAGTTTTTTGAAGTCGGTTTTAATTTTTGTTTTAAATTTTTTTTTCACAATTTTTAGTGATAACTTTTTACGGTCAAAGCTAGATGGGTGACCGTCAAATTATATTGTTTCCTACTATCGTATCGTTACACTAAAAAGCCATTGGAAAAAGCAAAAATTCGCAATTACGCATATGTAGACGACTTCATAATTTCAGTTTTTTTATATTTACAACCAAAGTACCCAACTGTTTTTGAAAAATTTTTTATGGGACCAAATGGCAGCTATTCCGCATCGAACAAAAAAAGAATCACGTAAATCGGATCAGTAATCTAGGCGTAATCGGTGTACATACATAGAAAAAAAAAATAAAAAAAAAAACATACCGGCCGAATTGAGAACCTCCTCGTTTTTGAAGTCGGTTAAAAAAATAGAAGGTTTCTTTCGAAATACCGGACACGATGATTAACAATCAATCGCAATGAAGTAATTCGTCATAGCATACATTCAAAACGTAAATCGAACTTTTACTTTCTGAATCTGAATACAGTAGCAACGCTATTTTGAAGTATTACAGTGCAAGATAAGCAGTTATTATACGACAGTGAGAAGCTCAGTGACGTATGGTTTGAGCGCTCTGGGTTCGATTACAAAAATAAAGCAACTTTCACCTAGTCGATTCTGGGTTAGGTCAATTTAAATTTGTAATATCGAGCCCCTACGTCTTTCCGAAGGCATGTTAAGTGTACTCAGACTCTTTTATCTCTGTTGCTGCTGCAACCACTTTAGCCCACCAACCCGCATAAGGCCAGCGTGATGGTTTTATAGCCCAAACTCCTCATGTGTTTCTCTCATGTAGGAGTATACAGCCTGGTGATAATGAATAAGACAGTTTAAATTGCTTTTTATAGAGAAAACTACGGGAAACTCAACAACGGTTTCCATTTACAGTGCAATATTAATAATAATATTTACACACCTATTATCTAGTCCATAGTAAGCATCATTAAGAGCTTGTGTAATGAATACTAGATAACGGAGAAATATTGATGATAAAATATGTATGTAAATATTAGAAATCTACAAAATAAACATATGAACGTCAATGACTCGTGAACACATGCTCGTTGGTACTCATCATACAAACATTTGCTCCTACCGGAACTCGAAGCCGGGACCCGTGACTGAGTAGCCTGTATAGCAAGGGGCACAGACCGGCCAGCCGGTCGACAAATATTTCAATATACATGCGGTATTATTGACTTGAATGTCTACAAAGCTCGTATTCTCGATTTTAAATCAACCGTCGTATTTTTGTTTCGAAACCAAAAATCGGTCAACCAGTCAGTTGCAGACAACTTCGCTTTGTTTCAATTTGAAGCCACATTTTTTTAAACGAATTAGGTCATGGTGCTGATTTGGCCGATTTATTTTTTATTTTTCTTTTCATATCTTTTAAAATAAAAAACCACATTAACGGATTTAACCCGCATTTCATAAGGTAGATATTATATTAATATTTTATAGCCGACGATTCTTATTTTTAGCCGACTTCATAAAAGAAGGAGGTTATATGTTCCACTGTATGTATTTTTGTATGTATGTTCACCGATTTCTCTGTCAATTGTGAACCGATTTTCAAAATTCTTTTTTTTGAAGTTAATGCTTGTGAGGCATTAACAAGAATTACTGTTGGTTCCTTCTTATCACCATGTTTTATTATAGCCTCACCGTTGTACTCACTAGCTATGTAGTTATGCGCTACATATTTGGTCCTTCGAGCCCGATAGAAGCAAGTATCATGATAGACGACGTTTAACCGTGAGATAAATCTAGTGAATACTTGATTACTTGTGCCGATTGGCCTAATGGCTCCTTTTTCAGAAAATTGTTTTAAATTATTACTTTTCATCATATCTCTGAGAAAATCAAAATTCATTCTTCTATCCAATAACATGGATTTGTGATACAACACATGGGTTTATTTGAATCTGAACATGGGTTTATGACGATTTGGGTTAGGCGATAACTCGCTCTGTATTAAACTTTGCCTAAGTTTATGTTTTTAGGTAGCTTAATTTAGAACTGTGACCGAAAAACATATTATTACATTATTATTTTTTATTTTAATTACAATCGGTTTGGTTCGGTGAGAAGTAGTTAGAACTTTACGGTTTAAAAATAATAATAAAAGCGGTTTGTGTCTGATTAGGTGAGCTGTCCCTTAACTCTTAGGTGGAACATATGGTTGATTGACACCACTGTCACCTAAAAAAAATACACTAGCTAGACAAAGACAAAATCACTTAGGATTCACTATAATGCTATTTACAAAGAAACAACTGGCACCATATTGGTATATACATTTTTGGGTAGTAGTTATACTTATAACTTACCCGCGAAGTTAGGGAAGTTATCGACTTGGCGGATTTATTAAGGCCGTTATATTATCCGTTGTTCGGCCATCGATCATCTGGACTTGAGATGTCGATATTGGATGTCCACTAGCGTTTGTTATGTTCAGTTTTTCTTTATTGATTGACCCTTTGCTGGTTGAATATTTAGGGTCGATAATGTTAAAAGATCGCTCAAAGATGCTTGATTTCCGGCCAGGTATATGTACACTATCTCAAAAAATCAGGAAAAATCTCCTGAATCCGGGAAAAATATTAATAATTCGTTTTCATGAAAAGTTGGTATGTACAAAAGTTGAAATTTTTCGTCGATTTCACCGTTATTCAATATGGCAATATGGCGGGCGACATAGAAGTCAACTAAACGTCACCAAAGTGACATAGGCGCCATGATGAATATTTGACTGTGTTGCAGTTTTTTCTATGAAAGCTCTTGTTTTGTACCACGCAACAGAGCAATTAAAAAAAAACGAACAATTGTACACTGCTCTGTATATTTTTACCTATTATTCAGTATAGTGTACATAGACCTGGCCGGGTCTTCATAGATTTTTGGATCATCTCTTTCACATCATTGCATTAGGCAACATCATTCACTCAATACACTTCCTGATTGAGAGATCATCAAAGAGGCAGTGGAAATTGTCTTCCATGACGTAGAGGGGGAGGGCGAGAGGTTTTACTTATTTTAGGGATATCACTACAATTTGTGTTTCCGCGATTAAGTCCCAAAGAATAGTCCTAGTCATTAAACGCCATTGTCACCTCGAAGGAAACAGTCCTGGCAATCTTCTCCTAAGGTATCCTAAGCTAACATAACGCTGTTTCCTCAGAATGATGATTGTTATAGCGGAATATATGGCTATAGCAATAGTATATTCAACATTCTTAAAAAACTAATAATCGTTGAGGAGAGAAGTCGACTATTTTTCCCAAAAAGTGATTTGATTTTATTATGAGGAAAATGATTGGACTTCTCTGATCTCTGCTTCATAACAACTTCAGTATGCAAGGGTGTCAAACAAGCTTACAGTCCGCCGGGTACTACACAATCTACTTATGCCTATCCTGTAAAATTATGACTAGTCCCACTGCGTCTAAGTTGGGAAACTTTACACTTTGTCAGTGAGCTTTGGTGACTCACTGCAGGAACAGACTATGAACTTTTTTATTTATTTATTGGGGATAACAACACCATTTCCACAGTATAAAAACACAACACTAGAATCCAGTTTAGTTTGCCTCGCACCGTTGGTTATAATATTAGGCTAAATTGTAATGTTCTAGCATTGATACTTGGATACTCTTATTCGTCAATTAATACAATTAACTTAGAAAAGTTTTGAAATTTTTTATTAGGAAAATATATGTCTTAGGGCGGGAACTGACCCCACATCCTTTCACAGTCCGAGTGATTGCTCTAACCGTTTGAGTTACCAAGAACTTGAGATAACCCATACGAATTTCCACCGTATAAAAAACAACACTAGAATCCACTTTTAGGTCCGTTATAGTTATCCACAGTTTACCAGGAAAAAATATGTCGAAAGCATTCTCTCACACAAAAAAGTATTTACTTTATTTTTATATTAAAACCAACATACAATTTGACTTATGCTCTACGTTCGCCGGACTTATGGGATAAAGTAGATTATTTCATTATTACCATACACTGTAAAGTAAATATTATATCAAATCGGTATGTAATAAATGTTTATCCAAACGTATTTTCATAACTTAAATACAGTAAGGCGCTCAAAATTCGTATGGAAAATGTACCTTATTGCTCTTGCTTGATAGCGTCGTCGGTTGCCTGGTCACGTAATGATTTGTTAAGCCTTCCCTCTGCTGACCCGATCAGCAATCTGTTAACGTGACAGGCCCGCTAGCCGCAAGCCACGTCTGTCTTTAACTATCACTGGATATGTCCAGTATGTTAAACTGAGGGTCGACCGAGACAGGATTTTATTTCTCGACCGAGAATAAACTAAAGTATCGGTCGAGACCGAGAATAAAATAAAGTCTCAGCCGAGACCGAGGATAAATAAGTGATAAAAAATGGTGTTTTTATATAATATTGATAGTATTATGCAAGATTTCTTAATATTGAGCTCGAATTCGACCGACTGGCTGAGTGTGCTATACAGGTTACATAGTGAAGGGTCCCGGTTGGAGCGGGATTTAGTATGATGAGTAGGAGCATTTGACTACGAGTCATGGATGTTTATATGTTTATTTAGTATATTTCAAATATTTATATACATAATATTGTCAATATTTCTTCGTTATCAAGTATCCATAACACTATATCTCTACTTTAAGCTAGTTAACAGGTGTGAGAGTATGAATATTATTATTATATACTTATATAATTTATTTTTGCATACTAGGGAGACCGAGATCTCGGTCGAGCATTAAGTTAAATTGAATAAGCTCGTAATGTTAACCCTTCAAAATTCATACTAATATTACTTATAAATGCTAAAGCACCTCTGTCTGTCTGTCTGTCTATTACGTTTTCACTCCTAAGCCGCAGAATCGATTTACATACAACTACCCATATATTTTACACCATGAGAAAACTCAGGATATTTTTGGTGCTTAAATCAAGTAAAGTGTCTTAATTTTTATGTTTAGTCACTACCCTTATCTACGAAAATAGATATAGCGGTTTTGAAAAGAGCTTCAGTCACCGCCCCAAGATATGATTTTTAAAAATAAAAAGTTTCAAAATTTTGTTAAGATAATTTTGTGAAATCACGAAAAAGAGATCAAAATTTAAATAGTGCCATGTTTTAAATCTCAAACATTAATAAAATGGTCTGATATTATAATCAACGGTGCTAAGCACACTAAACAAGCAATTAGCAACGTCTGGCTTCGGCGTCGATCCATCATTGCAATAATGGATGACTCAAGCAATTAGAACCTTAATAAAAATTGCTTGCCTGGCAAACATAATGTAGAAGAGGCCTAAAGTCTAAAGCCTAGCGATGACCTATTTAAGACATACTGCCGTACAAAACAGATTATGTTTTCTTCAAGGGTAATAACTGAAGCTTCATCTTATGACCAAGTTTCTTATTTCAGCCGTGAAACAGTTGCTGTGTTTCGGATTGAAGAGAAAGGTAGCCAGTGTAATTACTGGGCATGGACGGCATCTCATCTTAGGCCTCAGGATGACAACGCACCTGCAATATCAAGTGATTTTCCCTTGTTATTGCTGGTGTCTATAGGCGGCGGTAACCGCTTACGATCAGGTGGGCTGTCAGTTTGTTTGTCATCTAGTATAAAAAAAACTCCGATGACTACGTCTGGCTCAATGACGACGAGAATGTAGGAACTACTCATTCATTTTTATCATCAACGGTCTATACTTATGGGCACTAGGACAATAACTAAAAACATGGGCTATATTACTTCATAGAAATGATTTGCAACTGTTAGGAAATTGATCTTATTTATTTGATAATTTCATAACATTTCTAAGAAATAACGCAGCCAATGTTATAGTATTTCATAAAAATGACATAAAATTATGAAATGAATAAGATCTATTTGAAAGTTGCAAAACATTTCCATGAACTAATATAGCCCATGTTTTCATTTATTGTCATAGACTAAGAACACAGGCCTTCCTACAAAATTTTCTTGCCAGAACAAAGTATTCCTTGGGGAATTCTCCCCAGTTTCTTGGAACCTTAAAATACGTAACCGCAAACTGCACCGTGATAGTATTGAATAAAACCTTCATCTAGCTAGAAGATCGAGTGCGAACCTAACTAGTCAAAATTGTGTTTTTCATATCATAACGCAACATGTTTTAGTAAACAGTATTTATTTATTGGTCTGCCAACAATTGTACAATATTACATGGTAATATCAGTTAATTAAGATTACTTGCTAATTATACAATATTTTAAAAGGCGAACACAGCATGCAAATGTATACACAGTAATAGTACAGATAATAATGATTTCATTCCACTTACAATACATGTTATACGTATTTGTACAATACATGTAATTAATTAATTAAATCGTTAAATAAGGGACATTTCGCTAACAAATAAAAACTGTTGATAATATTCAGAAAAGCTTCGCGCCTTTGGTTGGCGTTTCTGATCTATATTTTTCCATGCTCCGTGGAAGTGTCACAGAGCTTGAAGTTAAAAACTTAGACGTCATTTAAATTCTAAGTATCGTATCCCATATATTTTATGTAGTAGGTACTCAATTTGACGTTTACTTGCTAATATAATATTTTAAATGACATATTATAAGTTTCTATGGGATGTAAACCAGCTCATAAGCACTATTTTTCAACTTTTTAACAGCGTTAATGTGACTATGTACTTTTGTAAACTTTTATGAGTTGCCATTTTTAACCGAGTTCAAAAAAGAAGGAGGTTATATGTTCCACTGTATGTATTTTTTTTTTGTATGTATGTTCACCGATTTCTCTATCAATTGTGAACCGATTTTCAAAATTCTTTTTTTATTCGATAGAGTACCTCAGGAGTACCTGAGGTGGTCCCATTGTTACCAAGTCAGGATCTGATTATGGAATCCCAGGGAAATCGAGGGAAAACCTCAAATTTTATAGGCACGTATAAAATGTTTTACTAAGCTAATAGGAAAAAAGTAAAACATTATTTATTTGCTTCTGTTAGCCATCAGCTAATGTTAATGAGCTGGTGATGGAAGGTACAACTCCTTGGCGGTTAGGAGTTAGAAGATAATTCTTTTACTATGTATTTCAACCAAAGACTGAGAGACAGACAAGTCGATAGTGCTGACCCAACTTGCTTTGACTTTAGGAAATCACTTAAAAATGTGTTTCCAGAGACGATAAAAAGTGAAGCATCAACTCCAAAAAATACATTTTAGGAGGTAAGTACCTAGGTACTGAAATTAAATATTTTTTTCTTTTTAGTGTTTTGAAGTCGGCTTTATTTTTATTAAAAAAAATTATACAATTATTATTTTATTTCGTTATTTTTTTGCAATAAAATATAAAAGTTTTGTGTCAATCAAAGGAAACCATATTTTTTAGTATATTATTGTCTACAATCTAATATGGTGCTCATGAGCTGGCCCAAAACTTTACCATCTCCTTTGATATTTTTGAAGAATAACCAGCTATGGTCGAGCCGAGCAAAAGATAATCAATGAAATACTTGTATCACTTCAACATTGTATATTAGCTCTGCTTCTTACAACGAATATTTTTTCACGACAGCTAACACATCAGTCAAAACTATTCTCTTCATAAATCCATAAACAAATAATCCAATAGACAATATTCCTAACACCTCCTCTCAATGTTAAATTTAACAAAATTTAAGATTGCTAAACATTATATAAACAAATGAAGTCATTGTCTGAAACAAAAGTTAGTTACATCCGATAACTCCTCTAAATAATACATTAATAACACGTCTAATTAAGTCATTCAAGTTTTAGCTTCCTTACAAAATAAGTATGTTTTACAGAATTCAGAGGTTTTGTGAAAATATCAGCAATATTTTCATTGGTAGGAACATAAGACATAATAAACTTTTTCTCATCGAATGCATCTTTAATAAAGTGAAATTTGATGTCGATGTGCTTAGTTCGCTTACTGTTTTCATTGCACTCTATCATCCTAATCGCACTTTGACTGTCTATTAGCAGATGTGTCTCAACGTCTAAGTAGTTAAAGCTGCTTATAATACCTTGTAAATATAATAATTCAGCAGTTGTTGTCGCTGCGGCAACATACTCCGCCTCGGCAGAAGATAAAGACACGGTACTTTGCTTTTTAGTAAACCAAGATATGAGGTTACCACAATAGAAGATAGCACAGCCACTGACACTTTTTCTGTCGACTTTATCAGAAGCCCAATCTGCGTCGCTATAAGCTAGAAGTTGCTTCTTACCTGTACTGCATGTGTAAGTCAAACCTTTATTAGATGTCGCCTTTAAATACCGCAGAACTCTTTTGGCTGCTGTCCACAAAGTTTTAGTAGGCTTATCTAAATACTTACTAAGAAATGAAGTCGCAAAAGTTATGTCTGGACGAGATGTTGTCGAAATATAAGTAAGGCATCCTACTAGTTCTCTATAAGGAACGTTATGTATTACCTCCTCCTCTGAACTTATATTTATTTGTTCCATAGGTGACAGAACTCCTTTACAATCGTCCATCCCGAATCTCTTCAAAACTTTTTCTATGAGTCTTTCCTGTTTTACTGTCAATTCACCGTCTTTTCTTAGTATCTCCATGCCCAAGTATTCGCTTACATCACCTATCTCCTTCACATTGAATTCCTTTCTCAATGCTTTTATTATAGGTTCGTGGTCTCCCATGACTAGTATGTCATCGACCCAAATAAGAATCCATGTTTTTGAATTTGAACTTATATACAAACAGAAATCATACTTCGAACTTATGAAATTTTGTGAAATGATAAATTTATGAAACCTCTCATTCCAGCACTTGGGAGCTTCTTTCAGCCCATATAACGATCGCTTTAACCTTAAAACTTTATTTCCTCCAGTCTTTACACCTTCAGGTGGTTTTATGTACACTTCTTCAGTTAAATATCCATTTAAAAACGCTGTAGGGACGTGAAGTTGTTTCAAGGGAAAATTCTCTTGTGCTGCTATACAAAACATCATCCTTAGAGTAGATAGTCTAGCAACTGGTGAGTATACGTTAAAGTTGCTATCTGTTTGGAAACCTTTGGCTACTAACCTAGCTTTTTTCTTTCCTCCTTGTTTTGTTCGAAAGACCCATTTCGTATCTATAGCTTTTTTATCCATTGGTAGCGTTGCTTCTTCCCACGTGTTTAGTAGCTTTAAAGAGTTTAATTCATTACTAATAGCTTCTTGCCAATCTTTTCCGCTTTCCATTGCTTCAGTGTAGGTTTGTGGATCTGAGAATAAACAATATGCTACATTAGCTTCAAACTGTCTTACTATGTCATCACATTCATATTCTTGCAAGTAACTTGGTACTTTGATAGTTCTTCCTGATCTAGTTTGTTTATGTACTTGTGTATTTTGTATTTCATTACTATTCACTTCTTCTCCCATAACATTATTTTCATTACTATTTTGACCATTTATTTCGTTACTTTCATTTATGTTTTCAGTAGTCTCTTTTCTTTCAAAGATCACCTTCTCTTTTTCTTCTTCATCATCATATCCATTTTTATTTATGTTATTAGTTTCTTTAGTTTCATTATTTTCTTTATAGACAATATCATTTTCATCGAAACGTACATCACGCGAAATTGTAATCTTATCGCTATCCGGGTCCCATAAACGAAATCCATTAGGAGTATAACCAACCATTCTCATCTCATGTCCTCTTTCTTCAAATTTACTTCTTCTTGGGAATACTACTGGCCACGCTTTACTTCCAAATGCGCGAAGTCTTTTCAGATCTGTACTGCCAGTCATTATTTCTGCTGGTATCTTAAAATTTATCGCTGATGAAGGACATCTATTCAATTGGTAAGCCGAAGCCATTATAGCTTCTCCCCATAAATGTTTCGGCAAACTTGACTCTACTAGCTGAGTTCTTGCTTTATCATAAAGTGTCCTGTTCATTCTTTCAGATACTCCGTTCTGTTGTGGAGAGTAAGGTTGGGTATATTGTATATCAATACCTTTATATCTACAAAAGCTTTCTAGTTTGTGATTTTTGAATTCTCTACCATTATCACACCTTATCCTTTTAACTGTCGCTCCGTTCTGTGTTTCTATTTTCCTTATGTAATTTATTACATTGTTTGTTGCTTCAACTTTATTTTGTAACAGGCAAACTACTAAAAAATGAGAGAAATCGTCAATAATTACCTGATAATAACGTTCTCCGTGAATACCTCTTACATTCATAGGTCCGGCTACGTCAGTTGTGTATCAAATCACCAACATGTTGCGATCTCGGCTTCGGAACCGCGACAAAAGGCAATCTACATGCTTTCCCTTGCATACATGGCCCACATGTTACTTTACTTACCGGCAAACCCATCAATTTTAGTCCTTGGCGATTAAGATGGCCTAAACGCCTGTGCCATAGACTGTCAGAGTCACTTTCTGCAATAAAAGCTAATTCTGTATTTATTGTAAATAATTTACCTCGATTAGAACCTATTAAAGTTGCATTTGTATTTCTGTCGTAAATGTATACTTTGCTATCGCAAAATTTAACAGTATATCCCTTCTTTAAAATCTTATTAACTGATAATAAATTGAATTTTAAATTTTTAACTATCAACGCCTTGAAATTAAGTGAATACCCGTTTACTACTAACGCTATTTCGCCGATCTTGTCTGCAACCAAATAATCACCATTTGCGATGTGTATCTTAATTTCTTTATCTAATTTCTTGACATCTTTCATATAACTTTCGTAACTTTCCTGTATTAGATGTTCAGTGCAACCTGAGTCGATAATCCACTCTACCTCTCCAACTTTATATGTAGTGTTGCAGCAATCAGTTGATGATATAAAGCCAAATGCTATGTTAGCAGTTGTTCTTTGTTGGCCTCTTCCTTGTGCATGGGTGGTTCTTCCACGTTGATTGGACCAACGTCCACGACCTCTATGTTGGCCTCTGCTTCTGCATTGGATAGCTATATGTCCTGGTCTGTTGCATCGAAAACACACAAATGCTGTATCCACAGGTAACATGTCATTTTGGTTTGTTATCATCAGTTTCAGTTCTTCATCTAACAAACGTGATTTGACAAATTCAATCTTTAGATCTTTATGACTCAAGAGTTTCTATTGCTGTTATGACGTTGTCATATTTGTCACTCAATCCGATTAATAGATAGCATATTTTATCCGTTTCGCTTAATTTTTCATCTGCACATTCAAGCTCTCTTATTATATCGTCGAATCTCGCAAAATACTCTTCGAGTTTTTCGCTATTCGAATTTTTAATGTTTAACAGTTTTCTACGGAAGTGTATTTTAGAGATTACGCTTTTTCTTTGAAATGTTTCTCTAATTTTATCTAGCATTTCATGTGTAGTGGTACAATCTTTTACTATATTTAAATGCTTATCTGGTAAACATTGCACTATGATGCTTTTTGCTTTTGCATCTTTCGATATAAAACTGTCATTCTTATCTTCATTTTTCTCACATGCCTCTTTTAAACCTTTTTCATCCAGAATACATTTAACTCTAAATATCCAGTTATTATAATTATCAGCTTGTAGTTGCGGATAATTTGTTGAATTCGACGCCATTTCCTTTCGTCTTTCTTACCTTTATTTTTACTACTTTTCTTACCTTTGCTTTAGCTCTATTTCACGCAGACTATTCTGGGCCCATAACCTTTTGAAGAATAACCGGCGATGGTCGAGCCGAGCAAAAGATAATCAATGAAATACTTGTATCACTTCAACATTGTATATTAGCTCTGCTTCTTACAACGAATATTTTTTCACGACAGCTAACACATCAGTCAAAACTATTCTCTTCAACAAATAATCCAATAGACAATATTCCTAACAGATATAATTACTTAAAATATTTAGGAGGAACTCAGATTCAAAAAGCAATTAAGTCTCAAACTAAGTATGCAAGTGGACCAGATTACTCTCCGAGTCAGCACTAAATATATTCATATCTCGCTGGCTGCCAGCTGAATAGAATTAGGCATCCATAAATTTATTCGAGCGGGTTTAATTTCACATAGATTGATATGAAAAATGAACTCCGCCTTTTTGAGAACATGTTATCTTTTTAAATAATAATTATAATCTATAAAACTATCTCTCATACAAGCTCTCACTAGCTTTGGAAGACCGTCTCTATTTTGACAATGTACTTTGTTTTCGTCACTCGGTGACTTCTCTGCTGTCTTTTAAATTTTTTTTTCTAACTGTCTGCTGGAGTAGGAAACTAGGAACTATGGCTATCCTTGTCTCTCGCGTGTGAATTAAA
Source organism: Nymphula nitidulata (assembly GCA_947347705.1). Classification (NCBI taxonomy): domain Eukaryota; kingdom Metazoa; phylum Arthropoda; class Insecta; order Lepidoptera; family Crambidae; genus Nymphula; species Nymphula nitidulata. The sequence goes on along the minus strand of OX374637.1, from coordinate 8,291,676 downwards.
GTTAGTACATACCTATCAAAAGTATCTCTTGAGCTTTCACTGGTTTTGGACGGTCGCCTCTCCCTCTTCACGCTGCCGTCGTCACTTGGTGACTTCTCTGGCGGTAACTTCAGCTCCTTTTCTGACTTACTACTGGACCGAGAGCTCTTGCCATCCTCGTCTCTTTTGAGTGCCGGCTTGACTGGTGATAGGCTGCCGGGCTTCTCATGTCTTTTCACCTCCATACTGCAACAGCTGTCATCCTCGAAAGTTTTCTGAAACAAAAATAACATAAGTTATGTTGTGGCTTAAATAGGCACTGACATTTTATGTGCTATCATAATTTAATGCTTTCGTTTGGAGAAGAGAAATAGCTTTGTTTGATGCAAAATGATAATAATCCGTCCGGGAAACAGTTCGCTGTGTTTCGGATTGAAGGCATTACTTCATACATAGCATTAATTACTGGGCATGGTTGGCATTTCATTTTTTTTTCTAAGCAAATTCAAAGCACGACTAATGACTCAACACCACCTGATGTGAAGCGGTAAGAAGAGTGTGTCACTCAGACCTCAGGGTGACCACGCACCTATATACCAATGTTTTCCCTTGTTAATGCAGGTGTATATAGGCAGCGGTTACCACTTACCACCAGGTGGGCCGTCTTGTTTATTATCTAGTTGTAAAAGAAAACAATAACTTTACTTTGTGCAGGGAAAAGGACGTGGTAAGTTTTTAATGTTTTTACATGCCGCAGGTATCGTTTAATTAAAAATAAAAAAACTATACATTTTATTGGCTCCATATAATTTCACAAGAAAAATATTTACTAAAAGTTTTTTATGTTTTCAATAGAATCGTTGCCTCTCCTATGCATGTACGCCTGGTTTTGCAAGTGTTAAGACTATCCCAATTCTGAGTTGTCGCGTAAACCGTAGTCATGTATCCAGTTGACACTTCTATATTCTGTAACTTCACAGTTACAGCACCGTCGTCGTAATAACACTTTACAAACTATACAACCTCTTCGAGAGCACAAGTCACACTGCCGCTTCGAGCGGCCCGTCCACCTTTTACTCAACTCCCTCCCCGAGTTTATCCTCACTACTCTACCCAACACGCCACTAGTCACCTGCGAATTTGACGGCCAGTGTTGCCATGTGATATAATATTATTTTATGTTATTATTATTATCTTATTTTTCTATTATATTTTCAAAAGAATACAAAGCAATTAGGCAATTAATTAATTAAATCACGACACAAGGTAACTATTAATCTAGACTATTCTAGGCTACTTACTCGCTGAAATCAGACTTTCAACAAGAAAAAGGTAAATATCAAAAGATTTCGAAAGTTAGACGTCTCAAGACTTTATTATGGTCATGAATTATATAATAGTTTTTTCAGTCCAAAAAGGGTAGAATTCATAGATCTCGTAATTCATTATCTGATTTTGTCGGCGGTTTTTGTAAAATTAATGCTGTTTCTTTTTGGGACAAAACTGTTTTAATAAAGTCATGTCCGCAGTGGACTGTAACCTGAATTATTGATAGTTTGTAGGGGGCAGTGCAGATGGGATTAGGGGACTGGCGATGGCGGACGCGCCAATGGCGATGTTTGTCCACACTCATAAAACTTCTAGGTACTTATTTAATAGCCGAGTTTCGAGGTTGGATCATGTTGACTAGAATTTAGACATCAATAATAAGGTTTGGCTTCTGTATGTACAGCTGTCATAAATAATAAAATATTATCATAAATTTGATAACTTAAAGGTAAGCTGTCAAGTGACGTTATACCTCTGGAGGTCTATGACAGTTGAAAAATCAATTTGTATCTAGAATCTGATGCTGGGCGGGTTATAAAGAAATAATTTAGTTTTGGTTTATTATAGTTATATAAAAATAGTTTTTCTATTGTATTTAGTTTGTGCGAAGATAACCTAGTAACATAGTGATTATTCTGAACTTGACTGGAAAAACGTTTCTTTCTTTATTATTAAAGTTATACGCGTTTTAGCTTAATTTTATCTTAAATTGGTCTCGGCTTGGAACTGCTTGAAGTGCTCTTGGGCGTTAAGCGTCTGAGATTACAAGAATATCCAGAAAGGTTCTCCGCGGAAATAGAAGTTTTAATGACATGAGCTTATATGGGTTAAGCATGATAAGTTATTTGGTAGGTTACAAAGTTATAAAATTAGTTTCATCTTTTAAGCATCAGGATGCGGACTCTTAGCTGTCCTTTTTTGATAGTTTTCAATAGAAAACTATCAAAAGTACATTTTTATAAAAATATATTTTACCTCTATATTATTATATTTTACCTTTGCTTTATGTATTGATAGATTGCCATAGTAACCATGTTATTGTGTACATTAGTTTATATACCAATATATTATTTGATTTGGCCCATTACCGCCTTTCATTACACATTTAAGAAACACTCCACTCGCTCACAGTTTCGTCCTTTATACATCTTTTGTAAGACATTAAAGTCTCTAAGTTTTCAACTAAAACCTTTGGCCCCTATTCGCCTGTCAGCGTCTAATTTTGTTAAACAGAAACATTATGTTAACCTAATTTGGGTCCTGAGTTCAAATTCCGATAGGGACAAATGTGTTAACCTTGAACTTGAAAATTTCAATTAGAAGAATAATGTATGAGTGGATTACCTATTTACCGTTCGTTATGAGTAGTTATATGTTTATTTATTAATCAGTTCTGCTTGGGTCGAAAAAGATTTCTAAAAATAGCAATATCAAGGAATGTATATTACTTTTATTATTATGTACCCAACCAAAATGATCCTGTTTGTTCAAGCCCCACGTATCGTTGATTGGAACTATCCAAGGAAAAACACGCAGTCCTCAGGATCGAAATTCTGTTTCCACGTGGATGATGTAAGTGGGCAACGAAAACAAGGGCCACGCAGAGAATTTGGATTCTGTTGTTTGAATTTGAACCATATAACAAACTAGTGGTCGCCCGCGGTTCTACCTGCGTGGATGTCTAGATTTAATCTATATGCATGCCAAAAGAAATGTTTCAAAAATGTATAGATACCATTTTCTTTTATAAAGACATTTTTGATTTGATATGTGAAATTATGTATTGCTTTAATTACTTGACTGTACTAATCATCAGTTGGAGCACGGGACCTTATAAGTCCCCGTGCTTAACCCAGGTGGAGAATCTAGGTGAAGCACGGGTCCGGACTCCTTTGTCGCGTGGTACAAAACAAAAATTTTACTAGAAAAAACTGCAACACACGCCTATGTCACTATGTATCCAAAAGTATCCAGAAATCGGACACAATAAATCTTCTATTGTGTGTAAGGCGTGAGGGCCGGGGCCGACGTAAGCGGCGAAAGGTTGAAGGTCTGTATATTACCAACTCAAGTATGGAGACCCGGCCAGGTCTATGTATAATACACTGCAAAATAGGTAATAGGTAGAAATATGCATAAGAGTGTTAAATTGTCCATTTTCTTTTTATTTTCCTTGTTATTGCAAATGTCTATAGGCGGCGGTAACCGCTTACCACCAGGTGGGCCGTCAGCTTTTTTGTCATCTAGTTGTCTAAAAAAAAAATGCTTTGTCGCGTGGTACCTACAAAACAAAATTTTTAATAGAAAATAAAATTGCAACACAGTCAAAAATTCATCATGGCGCCTATGTCACTCTGGTGACGATTAGTTGCCTTCTATGTCGCCCGCCATATTGCCATAGAATAACAGTGAAATCGACGAAAAATTACAGATTTTCGAACAAACTAAGTATGCATGAAAACGAATTAGTAGTATGTTTCGCGGATTCAGGAGATTTTTCCTGATTATTTAAGATAGTGTTCATATGCCTGCCGGTACAGACTGGATTCAGAAGGTGAAAAATAAGAAAGGATGGAGACAGTTAGAGGAGGCCTATACCCGAGATGGGGCCATGTCTTGAATACGATAAGCATTATTTATTTTTTGTATATTAGAAAGGCATGGAAATATAGGCTATAATACTAATAACATATACCTGGCCGGATATGAAACATCTCCTTTCATTTACATCAGTTCAGCGGCTTAGGAGTGAAAGCGTAGGAGACAGAGTTACTTTCGCATTTATTATATTAATAACTAAGTAAGTGTTTAAGCTTGTATAGGAGTAGTTTGACCCAAGTATCATCTGCAGCCTATATTTTTTTTTATACAACTAGATGACAAACAAGCTGACTGTTACCGCCGCCTATAGATACCTGCAACAACAAGGAAAACATCACTTGATATTTCAGGTGCGTTGTCATCCTGAGGCCTAAGATGAAATGCCGTCCATGCCCAGTAATTACACTGGCTACCTTTCCCTTCAATCTGAAACACAGCGAACTGTTTCACGGCTGAAATAAGAAAGGAGTACCTACCCAGACGACCTTACATATCTACGGGTCTACCACCTAGTGAAAACGCCTACAGCGGGTTAGTCCCTATGTATTCGTATGTAGCATTAGTAGGTAAGTTTGATTACGGACATTCATTAAAGCTTGATTAAGGTTTGCCAGTCTGTCTTTTACGGCGATGTCATGATTCATCAGCTTACGCGTCGTTTTCCAAGAGAAAGAGAGACCCCAATCCCGAAGAAAATCACAATACAACTTTCAAAAGTAAAACTGTAAGTACGGTCGACAGAAGTAGCTGAACACTTTAGTACCATGTCACAATACCTATGGCGTATGTAGTACGGTAGCAACTATTAGATACAAGCGCAATAGTCGGTGTGACATGGTACTAAAGTGTTAAGCTACTTCTGTGGTCAACTGTACATAGTATTTAACTTGAAAATCCACTACATGGCAAGGTGGCTGGCAGCCAGCGACTTTAGTTAGTGAGTCCACTCATTACGGATTTCCCCATCATTTTTCTTGGTTGCCTACTCTGAGGTGCCTTCCTCTAAGTAAGGCCTGAGATACTTTATGTGTTTTGATAATTGTTCTTATTAAGTCACGATTTCGCGTATGTAAATGATCCACCTAAAATTACAAGCTTTTAGAGGTGACGGTAACTAAATACTGGCATGTGTTTATTTGGCACTAATTATGACTGGTTTTACAAGTTGCTAGTGCAGTTGGAAATGCTGTGTGGTTGAACCATGAGATATAGCTAAACAAATTTTATTCTTATGCGTTTCTAAGCTAAGCCAAATTAATATTAGAATTAAATAGGGAAAATGCATATTTTTTTTGATCCGATATAGACTCTGACGTCATAGTATACGCAGCGAATATATAATTATATTAAAGTTGTTTTTGAAAGAGACAGACGAAGGAGATGTTTCATATCCGGCAGGTTAAGTATATGTACATTATCCGAAAAAATCAGGAAAAATCTCGTCAATCCGTGAAATATACTAATTTGTATTGATAACAATTTGTATTGATATTGAATTTTGTACACTTGTACAAAATTCAAAATGATTCGTCGATTTCACCATTATTCTAGCCCCGCTGTCTGGGAGATACCTATAATGCTTATATGGTACTATGTAAAATGCGTGACAAATATTTATAAGTATGTTTTCCTTATACCTATACTGTCGCTTTCTTTCTACATATAGTTGCATTCCACCTTCCACCAAAATGTTTGATGCGTCCTACAAAACCCATAAATCTCTAGGGTAGCTTATTTGTGATAGATGACTGAATATCATTCAATGTTCGCTGCGAAACATTCGTACTGTCAATCTGTCGGAACTACAGCGATGGATATGAAACTATGTTCACGAATTGATAAGGTAGAATTACAGTTCACAGACCGTGAGTATCATGCCTTATTACATGGTAATAAGCGTCATATTTGAAATACAAGTGGCTCGTACGCTATGTTTATCAAAAACTTATGTGGTGAATTTTTTGGGCCTCAGGATTTCTCGTCTCTTTGTCACGTTTATCAAGTGTATTTTTTACGTGAAATAGTTTCTGTCATTGCAAGAAGGCGCAGGCTGCTATAGTACGGGTGCGTGATGTAATTAATTTTGTAAGGCATAATAAAATGTGATGTGCCATTGGCTTTAAACGAACGAAGTTGTGAGAAATAGTAAAATGCGCTTGAAATGCATTATAAATGGAAGTTAAAAATATATCAAAAGTAAAACAAGCTTCTCTAGTGACGAAACTTCATATGCACAGCATGCCCACACACACACACACACAAGGTGCTGAACACACACAAAGAATCATCGATTTTTATTGGAGCATAGATGCCGCCACTACGAGCCTATGACGTATATGAATGCATCATATACGTCGCAGTATCATAGCCGTAGTATAGTCGCGTTTGATGAGATGCAACGCAAAAGGGCGCGGATTAATTCGACTTTTTTTATCTATGATTTTACTATATCTTCAACCTGAATGAATAGACGTAGGGGCTTCAAGGACAAGGTCAATTTAACTATCTAATGACAGATATTCTGTGGGAAGGAAAAACGTACTCATGAAGTATTTATACGTGTTTATGGTAAGGCTACGTAAACCTATGTCAAACAGTCAAAGTATCAGTGGATATAAGTTGGTATCGTTGAATGTGCCAGCGCTTCGACGCTTTTGACAAATATTTTTCTATCGTCAATATTAATTTTAACAAGTGATTGTTCCAGCTAAATCAAAATTAACTTAAAGTCACACTGTTAAGGTCCAAACTCCATTTAAGTGGAACAATATCGACCGGATCGGTTATAGAGTATTTAGGCTGATTGTGTCCCAAGGCGCTGTCGACTACATCCAAGTTATTTAAGGTTCGAGCTTCTTGCCACTTAAGTTATTGATACGGCAAGTTGCCTGTTAGTTTGACCTTACTCTAAGAGTAATTATGTATAGAATAGAAACTGAGAGGCAAATTGTTGTCAACTCAAATTTAATTAATTGAAAAAGTCTGGTAGGAAGATAGACTAGGCTTATTATCAGATCAGAAGGATATCTAGTAAACTATGCCATGCGATTACGCGACAATACAAGTTATAACACCACCCAGCCCTTCATAAATAAGTGATGCAAAACAGTTTAAATATGACTTTGCATTACAAAAGTTGGAAGTCAAGAAGTTCACAATAACAGTTACTAATAACGAGATTTTTTCAGTTTCAATAAAACGATTTAGAAAGCTATATTGAATTACTGGACCGTTTTTTAATAGTTTTGAGGCACCCTCAAATATCGACTTATTCCATCCGTCTTTCCATTTGTTCCTTTGATTCGCTTCAAAATATTTTTCTTCTTTTGTAGCTTTTATAAGTTAGATTGAATTTTTGGAAAAATACACTGAGGAAGCAGTAGCATAAAAGAATGCCGTAAGATTATACTCGTAGGAATAAAAACTTTGACTCCTATAAACGGTTATAAAAACATTTTTAGTTAGAAATCTATACTAAAAAGAGGGGATTTTTAGTTAGAAATCTATACTAAAAAGAGGGGATTTTTAGTTAGAAATCTATACTAAAAATAGGGGATTTTTAGTAAGAAATCTATACTAAAAAGAGGGGTGTTATAGTTTGATTTGTCTGTCTGTGTATATGTGTGTTTGTGTATCTGTGTGTCTGTCTGTGGCATTGTAGGTCCTAAAGCAATGCACCAATTTTTTAATTGGTTTTTTGTTTGAAAGCTGACGTGATCAGAATGGTTTTTTAGCTATAATTTATGAAGATCAGTTCAGATCAGTTCACGTTTGATGACTATCAGCACATTTCCTACTTGAAAAAAAGGTTTAACTAGTTTTCAAAGATCCGATTGATTTGAAATTTCGTTCACTGAGAGTATGTTCTGAGTCTCTCAGGACTGAGTTCCTTGAGCTTATCCTGTACCATCAAATAGTTTGCAGGATGCTCAATTCTTCAGAAAATAACAGCAGATATAGCGTGTTTGGACTCATTAGAATAGTCTTAATGAGATAATGTTAGACAGATGATTAATAACGCGCGGGATTACTGAAAATTTTAAATTTTATATTATGTTTCTCTCACTCGTAGTGAGTTTTATAAGAAATAGGTTTTATGTCAATGAGCATAAAACCAAACAATTTCTAATACACTTGACACAAGGCTTACACTGAACAAGCTGTATGTCGTTTGCTGTATGGTTTGTTGTGATTTTTTTTATATACAACTAGATGACAAACAAGCTGACGGCCCACCTGATGGTAAGCGATAACCGCCGACTATAGACACCTGCAATAACAAGGCAAAATCACTTGATATTGCAGGTGCATTGTAATCCTGAGCCCTAAGAGGAAATGCCGTCCATGCCCAGTAATTACACTGGCTATCTTTCCCTTCAATCCGAAACACAGCGAACTGTTTCACGGCTGAAATAAGAAAGGCGGTGGTACCTACCCAGACGACCACCACGGGTCTACCACCTAGTAAAATGTTTTGTAGTTGTTTGTTGTAGGTTTTCATTTAGTAAGCTATTTATAAAAAAACTTTTTTTCAAATTCAGCTAAAATTGGTACTACTTATACCTTGTAGCATATGTAGTTAACATTTTATTTGTCAACTTTCGAATTCTATTTTCCCCATTCTCATTTAGCTGGAGCCTTCATAGTCGTATATGTCGGTGTAATGGCAAGAACAAACTTTAATTTGCATTAAAACTTAATGCAATAGGTGTCGGCTGGGTGAAATTTTAATTAAACCAAGAATTCAGTTGCGCAATACACGAGATGTTAGGTTGGTATTTTATATTACGTTGTGGCTTGTAATTACTGTTTATTTAGCTTTTGCTTTATTTCTGGCATTAATTAGAGTGGGACTCTTATTACGGTCTTTTTGTATGCTTTTAAAATTTAATTACAAGTATTCCTTTGGTTACTGGAGTGCGAGAGTGCTTCTTGTTGCAAAAGAGGATCTAAAGTTCCTCCTGGTTTAAGCCCGATGTAGTCGCGTGTTGTCTTTACTTTTATTAAAAAAAAGATTAAACATGTGCGAGTCTGACTGGCACATTGGGCTTCCGTACAAACTTGTTAATATATTAGAAATAAAACCATATTGTTTGTAGGTAGTTTGTTCATAACTCGAACTTGAGACTCGAGTCTTGAAGATACCTTTGCCAGTTTGCTTTTAGTTCTTGTAAATTTCCAAAATATTGTTGTTTTAATCATCATCAAATAGATTAAAATAATATTTAGGTAAAATGTATATAAGATAACAATTTAATCGAAATCTTATACGGGCTGCTGCCGTCAATACGGCAATATATTGAGACATGGTCTATATCAAAGAAATGCTTTGACACATTCAAAAACATCGTATTCCTTTGATAATTTCATGTCATTTGTATGAAATAATATAACATTGGCTGCATAGTTTCATAGAAATGTCATGAAATTATTAAATGTATAAGGTGTTTTTGAAAATGGTTAACCATTTCTATGAACTAATATAGCACATGTTTTAATTTATTGTCGTTTTGACGGCACCACCCTGTTTGTAATACTTAGTGTCCTATCAAAGCGGATTTGCAATAAATGAGTTAAATTGGAAATGCAATAAATGAGTTATAATTGATCCCTGTTGACATAGTTGATAATCGTCAAATAAGGGAAATAGTATCGGCTCCGAACAATAACTCGCTTCACAAAAGTGCTGTTTGCAATGTCAAAGAGCGATATTTTCAACGGACAAAAGTATATCGGGCTTTAAACGTGTCTACAGAGTCTACAGACAACACCTGCGATGTAGGTCAGACGGTTGACCCGATGCCTCATTCAACATTTAGGCTCATTGTAGCTCCTTGCTGTGTGTGAGCCATTCCGAAATTACCCGGGCTATACATTACTAATATGAGGATTCGTTTGACGTCGACGTGAAAAGTTCGTATGTTTTACGATCCCTCTGGTACAGCTATTCCCTGTCCGTAGTAGGTGTTCCAAGGCCAATTCTGTTTGCTTATTCTTGTTTTATCACACTTAAATGAAATATTTTCTTGAATTTTTATTAAAGCCACCCCACACTCGTTCCACTGGGCCACACTCGTTCCACTGGGGCCACTCGTTCTAAATAAAAATATTATGCGCTTTAGTCCTGCCAGTATTACATTACTACTTATTAGAGATTTCTTATAGAGATAAGTCCACTCTTACTTACTTATCGTTATTATGTACTTACTTATCGTTATTAAGTAAAACTACGTCACCAGTGCAATCAAGAGTATTAATAAATGTTTGAAAGATTTGGAAAAATATCGAAACTAAAAAAGACATTTTTCTGAAACAAGATACGAACCCGCGACCTTTTACTGTCCTGACTGATGAGACACCTGTGATTTTTCAAATAATATGATAACAAGAAAGCGAAATCTTTCGCTGGCGTTCACACACATTGGAACATCAATTGCTATTTTTTTTAATATTTTTAAATAATACTATTCCGGTTGGTGGGAAATCAGCCATTTCTGCAGAGATGTTTTCGCGCTCGAACGAAGTAAGAGCGCCAATAGTTCGAGGCTGAAATGCTGCTTTCACCCGAGGTAAGCACTCTAATTTTAATTTCGAATACGAGGAAAGTAAGGCCAGATAATCAAAGGGAAAATAATTGATTACTGAAAAATAATATATATTAATTTAAAGGTAGAGGCATTTACGCAATCCGTTATACAGGTGTACACAATATCAGTGCTTCAAGGTTTTGAAGTTTATAACATAATATGTATACTTTACATTTTGAAAATGTATTTATTTTAAGTAAACCTAAGGATGTAAACGTTCAACGATACACTATGTGGATAAAAAATTTAACATTTTCTTTTCCTTTAGATTACGTTGTTTTTACTTTTTTAAGTTACGTTTTTATTCAAATAAAAGTTTGTTAAAAAAACATTTTTTTCAATAGAATAGATTAAATATTACGACGTGACCCCGCAAACGAGGTTTTGCAGGATTCTGGTGTATGTATTCTAGGAAGACTAAAAACTATCACTCTTCCTCATAGTCCGTATGGACGCGCCTGCACGGGCATCTTCGCTAATTGAACTAACAAAACTAACTGATTCACGATTAGTCACTCAAACTGGAGTTTTTAGCTGCCCGTTTAAATTTTATGGTTGCGCAGCTATTGGAACCATGGAATAGGTTTTTTTTATACTATTAAACGTTACTGCAGGTGCGTTGTCACCTTGAGGCCTGGTTACACTGGCTACCTTTCCCTTCAATTCGAAATACAGCGAACTGTATCACGGGTGAAATAGGAAAGGCTATACTTAGTAGGGGTACCTACCCAGATACACGGTTACTTACAGGCCTGCCACCAAATAAAAAAATTCTGGAAAAATTAATATTTATTTTACAATGTTTATTAAGATAGGGGAAAAATACCATAATTTGTTTTGTAATGTAGAGTCAGATTGAAAGTAAGTACTTATTTTGCACATTTGCATAAAAACACAGGGAATAAAAGAGATAAGAAGAAAAAAGAAGGGGGAATGAAGAAAAAGAGAAAAAGAGTATGGGAGTGTATGAGTATTATTGTTGAAAAAAACACAACTAGGGTGGAGACAAGCTTGCGGCCTGTCTAATGGTAAGCGTGTTTCATTTCTGTTAAGTACTTGGCTATATTTTCTTTATTGATTTTCTTTAGCTGGTATAATATGTCACTAATAATAAATGATCCAGGTTTTATTCAGTGCAGTATTCAATTTCCAGGTTTAATGCCATGTTTAATTAAGTCAGCTACACAGACGTGTTAGGTAATTATCCGACAGATGGCGATTAGCGCGAGGGTAAATACAGAGCGCTAAATTACAGTTTAAACACCAGTTCTATACTGGACTGGGTAATTTATTGGGTTCGTAGTCTGTGGCACGCGTGTTTGAATATGTCAACATAAAGCCTGCCCTGTTACTACTGAATTGATTTTTGTTTTTGTAATAATTTAACCCGCATTTGACCAGCGTCTAGTCTAAATATTCTTTGACAGCGTGGTGAGGTTACGGCCTAAGTTTTCGTATTGAAGGGAAAGGTTGCTAATTTAATTACTAGGCCTGTAAGGCCTCGGGATGACAACGCACCTGCAATACCAAGTTAACTTTCGCTGGTTATTGCAGGTATCTATATGTGACAGTAGCCACATACCATCAAACTGACGGCTTTGCTTGCAATCTCGGCGTATAAAAAAATGTAGATATGTGAATGACAGACCTTTTGTATATATCTTGTATAATAGTCTATTTGTTGCTCTCCTTAATCTATTCTGGTCACTTGCTCTTCTTCATAACCTTGTTGTACTATATTTTTCGGTCTATTTTATATCTTTTATGTATTTCTGTCTTACCAATATACCCTTCTCTTCCCAATCCGCCTCTTCCTTTGCTATCCACGACATCCTGAACCTATGCTGAAATGATTTTTCATAAATTTGCTGTTTTTCCTCAATGCAAACTCCTTTTCAGGTACTTTGACTAGGGTAGTAGAATAGATATAATTCAGAGGATATCAAAAGTATTAGCACACAGACTTAGCGGCTTTCAATTTCATCATTCCGCAGCACAATTAGGCACAGTGTTCTATGTGGAGTGAAGACAATTGGGATTTCAATTTAGGCTCTATGTAGAGCAATTACGTGCAGACTACTGTTTGTTAGCGGTGAATCCAGTTCCGCCCAACTATGCCATGTGAACTAGTGGGACCATGAGTTTCATGCTGCTGGTCCTGTTGTTTTATTATAAAATTTTAATAAAATAGAAACCTGAAATCCACCATGAAATCGTAAGCTATTATTCTGTATCAATAATTTTTTTAGCACTGAATAAATTGCTTTTCTTTCTTTCTTTTTTTTACTGTGGCATAAAGTATAGACGCCTGTAGCACGTACAGTCTAGACTCTAGAGTTTCCCAGCTTCGATAGTCCAAGGACATACGTAATGAAAAATGCAACTTTATTGAATCTAGAGACTACTGTAATAAAACGAGTAACCATTTTGCATAACGTGACGTGACGTAGGTATTCTTGTTTTCCAACTGCATTTCATCATTTCAGCCGAGAGACGACAACAGCTGGGCACAAGCCAGGGATCTCCAAACCGATCGTTCCCACACCGCCCGCATCCATTGGCTCGCCGCGACCCTCGCCAGATCGTCGGGCCACCTTGTGGGAGGGCTACCAACGCTGCGTCTCCCGGTACGCGGCCGCCACTTGAAAACCTTTCTGCCCCAACGGCCGTCAGTCCTCCTTGCAATGTGGCCTACCCACTTTCACTTGAGGTTGGCAATTCTTTGGGCTATGTCGGCGACGTTAGGTCTCCGAAGGCGAACTCATCATTTCACGCAGAGATACCCCGTGCATAGCTCTTTCCATTGCCCTTTGTGTGACATTGAGCCTTCTTATGAGTCGCAACGACTCAGTTTCGTAAGTCATCATTGGCAACACACACGAATTAAAGACTTTTGTCTTGAGACACTGCGGTAGTTGAGAATATGCTGCAAAGCTTCCCGAACACCGCACATCCGTCGAATAACCTTTTTCTGGAAGTTCGACTTACCAAGTTGGACTATTTGTCCCAAGTAAATATATTAGTCAACAAATGCCAGTGTAGAGCTTCCAGCCTTCACAGAAGTGGATACTGCATGGGGATTTGACATAATTTGCGTCTTATCCATGTTCATTTTAAGACCCATTTGTTGGGAAACTCTGCATTTAACCATACGGAATAGAAGCTACTGTACAATTTTATATATAGTAAATTTCCATATCCTCTCAAAGCAATCCGCCATGGATACCCCATCAGAAAATGTTAGCATCTACAACATTTGTTTCAACATTTGAATCTAGGTTTTATTCACTTGTGTTAAGGTCTAACGTTTATCTGATTTGACGTTATATTGACACGAAGAACGGCAGGTAAGCGAGGCAGAAGGACACGCACAGCTAAATGGATTAATACGTCAAATGCGCTCATCTTTTATGAATGCACTCTCGGATGAAAGGTTTTATTAATAACTTTCATGTAGGTTTAGAATATATGGGTCACGTGACGTCACAGAGGTGGCGAAATAAGAGGTGTATCTGTCATCTTTCCTGAGATTGTTTGAAGCACCTTTTGCAGCTAAATTGGCGAGTTTCCCAGCAACTGAACTTTACTATAAATTCCGCGCAGACCCTGCAGAGTACAAAATCCACTGAAATTTTGAATGGAATGCTAATTTGTTTTTTTTTTCAATACTTAATTATTTATTGCAGCCATAATATAGTTCATAGGTGTTACACATAATTAATTATACAGATCAGATTATGGACGCTGTCGGGCATCGCAATGGGTAATGAAGAGGACGACGTCTTACTCAATTAACAATTACCAATTCACATATAAAAATAAAGAATAATTACCAATCCTTTAAAATTTTTTACGTGTATGTGCATTTGTATTTATTTAGTCATTTAGGTACTCTTGAAAATTATAACAGCATTTTTCGGAATCTATGTAATGATTACATTGTCTTTCGATTAGTCTTGACAGGCATTTCATTTTATCGTTTTATTAGGTTTGGTTGCAGACAATATTAATATTTTTTGTTCTCGTTTGAGTAGGGAAGTACTTTTTAAAATATTTATAATAAAATTAAAACGTATAGAATATTGAAGAAAAGTTACGAATTTTTAAATTTGCTTTAATCTATGATAAATATTCAATAAATACCTAAATAGTCTTCTAAAGATATTGAAAAAACAACAAAACACGTCTGGTAAAGAATGTAATTCTGGCAATATAACAAATAATGATAATCATAATTTGTACCTGTCTAGACAAAATAAAAACTTTTTATTTACTTATTTATTGACTCGGATTTGAAAAGATCGTTTGTTCATATTTAACCTACGGACATGTAATTTTTCCAATCTCCAATTTTTGTCAAATAATAATGTCTCGGTTTTATTAGTAGCATTCTTATAAGTAAATTGTAGGTTTTTCAAATACACTCTGTCTCAATAAGCTCTGGCGACCTAACTCAAAAATTTGATATTCTGTATGAGAAAGATGCAAACTTGCCTGGGCGTACAAAATTCGAGTGTAAATGGCACTGGCACTCTTGTCTTTGTAATTTTAAGAGATTTTCACTAATAATACATAAAATATACAGGTTGTTTGGTGTACACGACGGCAAATCTAGTGTAACAGTTGCAGTACGAAAGCCACCTCTATTACGAGCGTACTAAGGGCGACGCTAAGGTCAAATTGTTACGCTTGATGTGCTGTCGACTGTACATAGCAGAACAAGCGGGCACCTAGCCATGTTAATACAAATAACTTAAGGTGTTATCAAAAATTCAAAATTGTAAAATAATTTCAAATTTGTCCGTACAAATAGTTCAGTCAGACAAAATGCATGGAAAATTTCAAAATTAATTTTACAATTTTGAACTTTTTATAACACCTTCGTATTTATATGACTATGTTAACATAGGTACTACTTAGGTGCTCACGTGTTATACCATGTACCAAAAAACCTTGAATAAAATAAAGTTAAGTCAAAATCCATGCACACTTACTCGTAGATATAAAAATAATGTAATAATTTTTAAAATTTTTGAAAAGATTAAATTTTTAATAAATTTGTGTAAAATTATATGAAGACTTTAAAAAAAATGTAAACATTAGCTATGCGCCAGTGATGCGAATCTCTAAACTAAGCAATACAATTTCTCACTCTCCCGAGATTCCGGACGTCTTTCCTTATGCAAACATTTTCTGAACATCTTCTTTTCCGTCGTGAAATATTATGATGAATATGAAATATTTATCTTTCACGGCTAATAGACTTTCTTACAGCAGTCATGACCTATATTTTTACTAAAAAGTACTGTGATGTAACGTCTTCAGGATGTACGAAATAAAAAAATGCCTTAATATGGCTATAGTTATTAAAGCTGTTTTTAATAAATGCTTGAAGCTATGCCTAACTTCGTTACTATGTTTCTGATATTATTTTTGTAATTCACATATTTTAAAAAATATATATAATTTTGCAAGAACTCCGGCCCAATATACCACCTGAATGCATTGTTTTCAGAATTGGTAAAGTCGTCAAATTGTCATGAAATATCGCCTACAAAAGTAATATCGCTTTCGTTCATTTCATTGCAAATTTTCTTCGTCCAGATAGTTTTATAAAAAAAACGATTGTAACAAATAAAAAAAAAGTTATTAAAAATTTTTAAAAGTTATAAGAGGATTTTTCGAAAATTCTATTAATAAACAAATTATTGGCGAATTTTGGTTTGTTCTCACTCAACAATAGGAATGTTTTGCTTGCATGTAAAGTATATGAGAATCGATTTTCGACTTGAATGTTTGTATGAGACGCCGTGCGGTGTAAACGCTCAATTTCAGAGGCTTTTCAGTATTCAACCGTAACAGACTCCGAGACACAAATCCTAAGTAAAAACTAAACAAAGTTTGCTCCGGCGACCTCACTCGCCGCAGGAATACAGTACTACAAAAAATATAAGATTGCGGTGCCACAGGGGTGTCCGCCTGAAAAAATGACTAAAATTCGAATGGTAAATACCAATATGTTTTTTTTTAAATTAAAATGGGAACGCTTTTGATCCCACTCTTGCTCCGAGAGAAGTTAGATGAGGTCGAGAGAAGTTAGATATAGATATCTTTCTCTCTAAGCAGTAGGGAAAACCGATGCCGGCAGTGCATTCCACTCTCTGGCCGTGCGCATCACAAATCATGACGAAAAACGCTTTGTGCGGATATTTGATATATTAACCAGGTGGTAGCTCGCCAAACGCTTGGTAGTCCTCTGGTGAAATGGGCTTAGCGGGATAATCTCATGAAGCTCTTGAGCACACTCTCCGAAGTACAATTTGTAGAAGACCGACACGCAAGCAACCTTAAAACAGTGGTCCAGGTTATGAAGCTTGACTCCGCCAATCTCTCGTCCCCGATAAGTCTCTTGGCTCTGCGTCGTGTATGTCCTAGATAAATCTCTTCACTCTTAGCAAGTTATTGTATTGCCTCTCATGTGTAAATTGCTGACGATGCACATTGTGGCTGAGCTGAATGTAGGTTGCCTCTTTGCTGACGTGCAGTTCAGAGCTCGAATATAGTGCTCGATGCTATCGGAACGAAGCTATCGACTCTGACGCTATTTGACGAATAGTAGTAACGAAATAATGAGCGGGTTGCCGTAGAGGAGAAAAGTTTGCGAAACACGTTTTAGCCTGCAATAATATTCAAGTTTAGTTCGAGAACTTACAATTTTGAAGTACGCTGGTTTTCATTAGACACTGTAGATATTCTATTGTTAAAAAGACGCGGGGTTTTAATCGAAACGAGTCTTTCTTCGGAATTTCCGTCTTCCTCGTAATTCATCGATCCTAATAATACATCGATCTGTCGTGATTGTTCATGTATTTTATTGTCATTATATATTTATTTACATCTACATATTTATAAATTTATGTCATTATGTATATTGCCATGATCTTATATACTTAAGTATTTCTTTTTTAGTAGTAAAACACACCTTTTTGCACTCAAAATGAAGCGTTCAAACTCAAAAAGAAATCTCAATTTCATGTCCCTTATTTACGATTGTCTGGTAAATAATGCCTAGTGGTATTAACTCTAAAGTTGTACTAAATAAATAAATTTAAAGACCAAAAACAAAATAAAATAAACTTAATTGAAGTTATGGTGTCTAACGCAAAGGTATACTTTTTCTAAAAGTTTCTAGTAGTTACGTAATAGTAGTTGGTAATAATTTGAACCCTAACTTTGTACTGCATTACAAAGCAAGATGTCACCATGACGTCATAGTAAAGCAGCAGTGAATCTGCAAATAGCACTGTGTTATCACTTTAAATGTCAAAATATATAACAGCTAATATGTGAATTATGTATGTGAATCATGAAAGTAAAACACCCAAAAAGTATGTTGATGTAGATTTTAATTGAGTTGCAAACAAGTAGAAAGTTGAAAATGATAAATTTTGCAAATTGGAGCTAACCATAATTACTCGTCGACCAAAATAAGTAGCCTGTTTTTTGAAGGCCTCTGAAAATTTATGTAGCGAATCTACAATTAATACATCATGTTATTAGGCAGTTAAGTTTTGTCAAATCAAGATCATGTCTTCTAAAATACGTTTCTCTACTTCCCAGAGGTTATAATTTTACCACACCGATCCATCTCATGGACTTACCAGCGTAACGCTTATTTATCAAATTCGTTGTTGTATTTTGAAATTTGTATTAATTATAACTAGGGGTTTCTGGAAATTAATGGCTCCATCTAGATTTTGATTACAATTCTGACGGAATAGATATTTTCTCAGAAAATTGTTTTGTGGAACAAGTGTCGTTAATAATAATAATAAATGCCAATGATAATATAATGTAATGTGTATTTATGGGTCTTTGTTGACAATGGGCCTACTGTATATCTCTTTCTTGCAATATGTAGTTGGAAAAATAAAGCAAGTATTTGTTACTAAATTTAGATAGACTTCAAATAAACCATAGACCATTTAAGACGACATGTACGGAGGTGCTTCCTAAATACTGCATTTTATCAAGTTCGATAAGTTTGAAAATTGAACACCCGGTTCTAAATTTCAAATTATATGACTGCCTTCTTTTTTGTATTCATATTGAAAGAAAGAGATGCACTGAACTTAAATTTGGATTTACCGTGTGTTCTTCAGAATTAGGGCCCAATATTATTTGGAATCGTTGAATCGAAACTATTTGGTATTGCAGACAAGCTGATATTTTTTATATTGGTTACAATCTTATTGTACTTGTGCCATGAAGACTGTTGTCGTTTACCTGCCTTCAAACTAAAAAAACCTAAGAATTCGAAGTGTACTTACTGGGTACCTATACATGGCAAGAGTCGATAAAGTAACTTTAATGGACAAGACACTTCAAATTGAATTCACGTAAACAAATGAGCAACACATTCATGTTTTTTCACCTCTTGTTTGCTCACATGTGAGCAAAATGCAGCTTTTGTGCTGGAGAGGTGAAAATAACTAAGTATAATTGTTATCCTGGTTAAAATATTAACGACGAAAAATGATTCTAAATTCGAATTGTTTCATTACAAACTGATTGTAATGTAATAGGTACCTACTTATTTCTTTTATATGTATTTTGCTAAGAGGAAAAAGGTGATCGAAAATTGGATACTTTAGTTATGTTATTTAATTACTGGGCAAAGAAGGCATTTCATCTTAGGCCTCAGGATGACAACGTATCTGCAACACTAAGTGATTTTTTCCATGTTATTGCAGGTGTCTGTAGGCGGCGGCAACCATTTACCACCAGGTGAACCGTTAGCTTGTTTGTCATCTACTTGTATAAAAAAATCAGCATCAGTGTGAAAAAAAAATTAAATCTGGTTTTACCAAAAGGTATCCGTACTTTTGCGAATTAAGTACGAGTACCTACTACGTGAATATAAGAGGTGGCTGGAAAAATAAACAGAAAAATATGCGGCGCGCTTGCCAGTTAGCGAGTGTACCACTGGCATAATGTGCTCTGTAGTAAAATACTTTTAGGGTTTCTATTTATTCACTATACCTTGCATTGTCTATGTTGTTATTATAATACGGTGGCTGAAATCAATTCTTGATACTATAGTAGTCAATTTGAAATACCTACATTAGTAATTAAAATATAATAAAACTAGAAAAATTTCACGCGCGCGGGTCGCGGGTTCGATTCCTGCTTCAGGACGTGAAATTTTTCTAGTTTTATTGTATTTTAATTACTAAGTAGTTTTTCAAACATTTATAATAATGTTAAAATAAAAAATTAAGAATACCTACATTACATCCATATTCGATTAGAGATGATCTAAATAATAATTAAATTAATATCAACAAAATCAAAGGGCGATCTCAGCATAGTTATTTATACGCATACTATGAACCGGTGTTTCGGCTTAGTTTACATTAAGCTGATGTCTATTTTGAAATAGAAAAATCAGTTAAGTTATACAAGTATTGCATTACGCAAGCATGTCTTACCCGAAATTTTCGTTTAATATCATATTTTTTTTTATACAAAGCAAACTGCTCGAAACAAAGTAGAATTTCAAATTTTAGAACTATGACAACGTGTTAATAAATTTCTTTGTGTGTAATCTTGAGGTGGTGACATTGATTTGATGACTATGATGACCGTCACGCGTTCTCCTGAGTAGGAAGGTAAAAAGTACTCTTCATGCTATAGAAGACATAAGGTGCTTAGCGATGCAATATCTCGACACAATTGTTGAGGCTCAAGGCTGTTTGTGACCTCTACATCGCCAATAATACAGACAATTACTGAACACGACACTGTAGTTTGTCCTGTGCATCGAGGAGGTAGTTAGCGGAGTCATATATCCGACAAGTGCGAGTGCGAACGAATTTATTTTATACAACTAGATGACAAACAAACTGACGGCCCACCTGATGGTAAGTGGTTACCGCTGCCTATAGACAACTGCAATAACAAGGAAAAATCACTTGATATTGCAGGTGCGTTGTCATACTGGGGCCTAAGATGAAATGCCATCCATGCCCAGTAATTACACTGGCTACCTTTCCATTTAATCCGAAACACAGCGAACTGTTTCACGGCTGAAATAAGAAAGGCGGTGGTACCTACCCAGACGACCCTACATACGGGCCTACCACCTAGTAAACATAAACGATATTCCATAAACCGGACCAGAGTTTTGTAAAGCAGGTAAAAGGCATTATTAGGCATTTAACTATCTTGTAATTATCTTGAAAATCCTAACGTGATAGTGAAGCAAGCTTCGTTGCAAATGTATCTGATCTTCTCTTTGTATATGAGTGGAAATGTATGTATGGTAGCGAGGCAGCGAGTGTTTCGTCACAAGTAACTATGTCTAGTCCTTCACAGTACGTAAATTAAAAATTTACTTATAGTATCTTTATTCATAGTGTTCATCCTTCAATAATCCTATAACCATAACGATAGACAGAATGAGAAGAAACTGTCGTCAGTAGACCTATTTAATATTTGTAGATGTATTTAAAGTTTACTACATTTATTATTTTCTTGTTTTAATTTTTGATTAACACTTAAATAAATGTTTGAAATAATAAAGAAAGAATATTGAAGAAAAATTGCAAACGTTCGGGTGTTGAAATAATAATGGTGCGAGAATGGGAGTCTGACTGGGAGATGGCAAGAGGTACCGGAAAACCTTTTTAAAAAGCATTTAAGACAGATCTATGAAAATGACGAGTTAAGTGTATCAACTTTTCTACTAAGTTTACGTTTTTATATTATATCCCATTTATTTATTTTATTCAAATGTTCAAGATCATTATAACGCTAATAGAATAAGGACACGATAAGAAAATAAGTAGACCAATATAATAAATACTTTTTACACTTTTACTATAGAAGCTATTGTACATTACCAACTCAAACTAGTCCATGACTCACATAACACTAGTTCCAAAAATGTTTTACAGATGTTTGTAAAGAGGCTCTAACACTAACAAACCCGACGATAAAGGCCTGCGCACATCGGGGACGGCAGGCCAGAGCACTTTACCACGCTACGGCATCGGCATCACGAACAATCACGATCAGTCACTGATTGTTCGGCCGGCAGCTACCGACACATTACGCGGGCCAGCGCACACCAGCCCCCTTATTCTCAACTGTCGGATCACGGATTCGATTCGAAAAGCCACATGCCGTCTCGCTTTGACGCACCGTGATAAAATGTGACAGGTATAGAGTTTCCGAAATTCGAATATTTTCCGTCAGTTGAGAATAAGGGGGCAGAGACGGCAGGGCAGGGGATTTTGCGATGCCATCCGGCGGCTACCGAGACGTCCCACATCATGCTGAAGGGTGCCCCAATAGTTTTTTGTTCAAGTAATTTTACGATCTGGTGAGGGTCGCGTGAAGTCGATGGACGCGGGCAGCGCAGGACCGCCATGATGAATATTTGGCTGTGTTGCAGTCACGGAGTACTTAACCAGTGGAGAGCGCATAGATGCATTCCTCCTTAGAAACACAGGTCACTGCTTAGCGGTGCGGGGGCGACGAGGCATTGGCTTTGCTGATTGGTCAGTTCAATTACACGTGTTTTTGTAGGGAGCAGGGAGACCAAAACTATTATCGACTATCGATAAAAACTATAAGTCAACTTTGGTGCGAGGGAATTTCTAGTGTAATTAAACAACATAATAACTTAGTACGATTTTAATGAATGAACGTAAGAAAGAAAGAAAAAATATTTTATTTAAATAGGCCACAAAGAAACACCTTTAAATCGTCAAAAAACACATTGTTACAACTATCACAAAAATATATTAACTAACAACGTCATAGTCTCTGTCTGTCTGTCATGTCTGAATTTACACCGGTTCCAAAAGTTGAACTACCGAGAAGATTCCGGCAACAAACTCATGTAGTCACTCTTTTCAAATATTAAACTACAATGTTTTTTTAAAAAATATAACTTTTAGCAGCGCAGTGCCGCCCAGCGAAAAAAATAATAATATTAGAAGAGAATGTATATCAACGTACCAACAAAGTAGGTACCCAATGTCAGAAGTATTATCGTCATTTTCAAGCTATCTGACAATGCACAATCACAATATAGGTATACAGTGGTTAATAGGCATAATACTCGTAAATAAACATATAAAACATTTTGGAATTTTAATGTGTCCACGCATTCTTATCATCTAAATATTCTTGGACCTTATAGTAGCCTTTTTTCATTAAAGTTTGTTTGACTTATAACTTAAGTTTGTGAAAAGGCAGTTCAGTTACATTTGGCGCGACTTTGTTGTAAATGTGTATACATTTCCCCATGAATGAGCGACTTGTCTTGTGAAGTCTAAAACTTGGAACAGCAAGGTTATTTTTATATCTAGTGTTTAAGTTATGAATATCACTATGTTTTGAAAAGGTATGTTTATATTTGTGAACATAAATTATGTTCTCATATATACAGAATGTAAAAAATCTATGGGCCCTGGAGGGGAACTACTTTAAATCCTTTAGTTATCTCATTTTACTGAAAGAAAACATTACTTTATTTTTGAAAAGACACAAACTGCATTCAAAGATCTTTTAAAACTTGCTAGTCTCGCCTGGGAATCGAACCAACTAAAAATTAAAACAGTAAACCCTCGCTATTTTTTTATACGAATCGGTAGGATTATTGTGCAGGATAAAATTTGTCTAGCAAACACAGTAATATGTTGTACGTGATACCTATGAAATTGAATATTTATTACAAGTTTTTTATTAACTACCTAGTACCTAGTACTGTAACGTTCATTTGTAACAAGTAAACCATACGTTAATTTTATTATCTCTCTAACATCCAAAGATATTGTATGAAATACAGGTTTGCTAATGTTATTTATGTCTTAGTACCTTATTGAAGAATTCGATAAGAAAATCAATAAATTGTAATAATAAATTTATGCACAATTCGTTCTTAAACTAGGCAATCTGAGGAAAAGTTAAAAATGGAACGCATTTTTTAATGCAACGCGGGGCAATTTGAAATTAGAACGACAACTTTCAACATTTTTAAAATCGTTAAAAATGTTGAATGTATTCGATCGTTAATAATTGATGTTACTTTTTACTTTTTTTATTCCAAATACCAAATGTTTATTAAACAAATTTTATCCTGAACATTAATCCTACCGATTCGTATAAAAAAAAATAGTGAGGGTTTACTTTTTTAATTTTTAGTTGGTTCGATTCCCGGGTGAGACAAGCGACTTTTAGAAGATCTTTAAATGTAGTTTTGTTTCTTTTCAAAAATAAAGGAATGTTTCCTTTCAGTAAAATGAGCTAACTAAAGGATTTAAAGTAGTTCCCTTCCAGGGCCCATAGATTTTTTTCTACCCTGTATATATGAGAACATAATTTATGTTCACAAATATAAACATACCTTTTCAAAACATAGTGATATTCATAACTTAAACACTAGATATAAAAATAAATTTGCTGTTTCAAGTTTTAGATATTGAGAAGCAACGGTCTAAATATTAATTTCTTTAAATAAATCCCTTAGTGAATCACATGGCTTGAGTCTGTAAATAGAAATAAAAATTATATTAATCAAATTAGAATTTAGATTTGAATAATACGAAAACAATATAATTAAATCTTACAAAATGATTTTATTATCGATACCAAGAAGAAAGTGCACGTAACAGCACTATATTGAAAGAAAGAGATAAATGCATAGTACATTAAACCTAGGAAAGAGAGAGAGGGGTAGAAAGACATCAACGCGTGCCAATTTTATATTTATTAAAAATAATTTATTTTTGTGAAAATTATTTTGTACGAATTTCATCTAAATAATACTTACCTGTGGAAGGTTATTCCATTTTTTTTGTAATTTGAAGTAGAACTCGACATCCCACACCATTTAATAACACAACTGGGCATTTTTACCGTATTTTGACTCTTTAAATAATATTTTACTTCACTATGTGATACCCGCGGCAGCTAGAAGCACTCTGAAGCCGAAATCGGCACATAAACTCGTTTTAGCATATGCTTAGTGAGAAGATTGCCCCCGCAAGCGCAGTCAATTGGTTATATAGTCTTTGGTTGCAGTTTTTTCTATAAAAATTCTTGTTTTGTACCACGCAACAAAGCAAATAAAAAGAAAATAGACAATTAAACACTCTTCTGCATATTTTCACCGTGTACATAAACCTGGCCGGGTCTCCATATATTTTTGAAACATCTCATTATAGTTAAAATGCCATGCTCTGCCATCCCCGGTGTGCGCAGGCCTTAAGGAGGAAAGGTCTATAATAACTGTACGCAAGGGAGAATTCTTGACTCGCTGAGTGATGGCCAGAACTATAATATAAATGGCGGTGTGGCCCTATTTATGCCGGTGGGCCAGCGATATGGGCCCATAGATTCTATCGTTACGCTAATAAATAGCTTGATGCTCTTATATTATAGCCACTTGAAGTTTCTTTGATATAGAAATAGAAACGATGTTGAGTATATCTTTTAACGTTACTAACTAATGGTGAAGCTCCATGGGAGGAGCTTGGTGGCGTAGTGGTTTGAGCGGTCTGGTTTCGATAACGAAACAAGGCAACTTTCGCCGTGGTTGATCCTCAATGGGACGTATAATAAGCTGGTGATGAACTAACGGAAGATGTTCTAACTAAGTAGCCCGCGAGGTGTCAGGCTAGAATAGCTGCTATTCCGGACTACGGAAGCGGTCACGGTAACGGTGAGGCAGGAAATGGACAGACGACCTGCCGCCTTATTCTCAACTGTCGGATCACAGATTCGATTCGAAAAGCCACATGCCGTCTCGCTTTGACGCACCACGATAAAAATGGACAGGTATAGAGCTTCCGATATTCGAATCCTTTCCGACAGTTGAGAATAAGGGGGTTGGTCGCGAGGAGCCGTTGGATGCAGTCTGCGCAGAACCGTTCCATTTGGAAATCGATGGGGGTGGCCTTTATTCAGCAGTGGACATCATAGGCTGATTTGATGATCATATGATGAGGTATGTCTTTTTAAGTTCTTCCAAAGTAGATTCAAATTTTCAATAAGTCCAAATAATAACAACTGATTTAACTTCTAGTGAAGGAGATTTTCCGTTTTTAGTAACATTAATAAATCGAAATGTTCAAATAAGGTCTTCTCGTTTAATGACAAGTTGGGCAATTTCACATCAAGTCCTAGTATTTTCACAAGACGTATTTATAATTTCCCATAATATTGTAATAGTTAAAAACACTCACTACATTAGAACCAATTGATTTCATAGAGATTTTCATTTTTTTCATAGCACTAGTTTAGTAAGTGACACAGTTAATGGGCTAAAGTCTAGCATAAAAGTTTGATTATGTAATTTTTCTTAAAATTTACTTTAAATAAACCAGTACTAACTAATGGAGAGGTTCTATTCTGCCAATGATGAATCTGTTTTAATCGTTAGCTTATTTCCTTTGTGTATTGAGCATCGTTCAAGTGATCAATCATCAATATGTAGAGGGAGGAAATTAATTTAACCTTGCTGAGTTTTTTCTCCATTCTTCACAAAACAACTTTTGATAGCTAGTCATCACAGATTATGAACTATAGGTATAGGAACCTTATCTTGAATTTCACAATTCCATTGCTTTCTTTAGGGGAGAAATAGTTTTTGTCAACTTTTCATTCCTCAACATAAATTTCTTTTTTACTTTTTTAGACAAGGACGGCAAACAAGATACGGCCCGACTGATGGTAGGTGGATGCCAATAGCCTATAGACGCACGTAGCGCCTTGGGCATTCTATCGAAAGCGTGGAGACGAGAAAGCGTAATGTTGGGAAAAGGAGCTAATCCCAACTTATATTCGGTTTTCTCAATGAGCTCCGCGGATCTTACTCACTGCGGGAACACAAAACTACAAAGTATTGTTATTAATCTGTAATCTTCCGTAAGTTAAAGATCTTACCACTATGCCCAACCTCTCTTGTTGGCCTAAGGCTTGTAAAATCAACCATTAAATTATGAAAAGTACAATCCTACTTACAGTTCCTACTTACTAAATAACCGAACGAAATAACAGTTCTTTGGTAAGTAGGTATAGATATTTTTTAGTTTAGTGCAAGTAACGTTTCGTCCCTTTCCATCCCGCCGGCGTTTATACACAATAAACACTCCTTTCTGTGAAATGGAAGAAGCTTTATTGTCCTATCGCATCATGCGGACAATGGACATCAAACGGACAATTTAAATAAACACATACCTATAATTAGATTAAAAATAAAGGGAGACGTAAAAAAAGGGTGGCTTACTACTGGCTTAAAAAAATCATTAGCACATAAAAGAATTCTAAGAACACTATTAAATGAGAGCAAAAACAGTACCATTAAAAACTATTATAAAATATTTTGTAAAACTTTAAAACGAAGTGTACAAATGTCAAAACGACTACAATACATTAAACAAATGAAACAGTCTGATAATAAAATAAAGACGATGTGGAGCATAATTAATACAAAAACAGGTAAAACAAAACGTAAAAATTATAAAAACATAGAACTCTTCTACAATAATGAAATAGTAAATTGCCCAAAATCAATATCAAATATATTCAATGAACACTTTGCCTCAGTTGGAGAGAGAAACATCGGTAATAATATCTCTAACGGGGCCCAAAAAATTAAAAGCTCACCAATTAGCTCGATATATCTCAATCCAGTAGACCAAAAAGAAGTACATACCTTAATTAAGCAAATTAAAAATAAACATAGCTGCGGCTTTGACGATATACCGCCGATTCTTCTGAAACAATGTGCTGACATTTTATCATTGCCTTTAACTTTTCTTATCAACCAAAGCTTTGAAGATGGCCAATTCCCTGACCTACTTAAGATAGCATTAATTAAGCCATTACATAAAAGAGATGAACCTACCAACCCCAACAACTATAGACCCATTGCACTGTTACCGACATTTTCGAAAGTCTTTGAAAAGGCTATGTATGGAAGGTTATATCGATTTCTTGAAAAATACAGAATTCTTGATGATAGCCAGAATGGCTTTAGGAAAACACGATCGACTACATCTGCGGTATACAAATATATACAGAAAGCTCTTCAGCATCTAAATGATAAGATATACGCCATCGGAATACTCTTAGACATGGCTAAAGCATATGATAGAGTTCCATATGATCTACTTCTCTTAAAATTATATGGAACTGGTATACGTGGGCCAGCTTATAGTTGGTTTAAATCGTATTTGAACAATAGAAAACAGATAGTGCAGATAGAATATTGTAATAAAGATAATAACGAAATAGAAAAAATTCAATCCCATGAAAGGATTCTCACATGTTCCATCCCCCAGGGAAGCATATTGGGATGCGTGCTCTTCCTGATATTTATAAATGACCTCCCAAAATGTTTAAATGATAAAGAAGTAACGTGGCCGATACTTTTTGCTGATGATGTCTCTATATTAATTAAGTGCACAGATAGAACAACACACAACATACTGATTCACAATACGCTAAAAGACGTACACTCCTGGCTACAAGATCATAATCTGGAAATTAACATTAAAAAAACTAAAATTATAGAATTCCGCCCTTACAATAAACAACCGTTAGCTATAGACGTCAAATTTCTTGACACACAAATAGAGACGGTGGATAAGTTCAACCTGCTAGGGCTAAATATAGATTCTAACCTAAATTGGAAATACCACATCGAAAGCATTAAATCGAAACTCTCAAAATTCATATACGCACTTTATGAAATTAATTGCAGTACTAGTTTAGAAACGGCGATTTCAGCATACTACGCATATGCCTATTCGTGGCTGAAGTATGGTATAATCCTTTGGGGCAATAGCGTTAACGCAAATGAACTATTCCTATTACAAAAGAAATGTATAAGAATTCTAGCACAAATCAACAATACACAAAGTTGCAGACCATATTTCGTAAAATTTAGCTTACTTACATTGACATCGATATATATACATGACATATGTATTTTCATATTTAAAAACATAGAAGAATTCCAAACAGTAAAAGACACTCATAATGTAAACACTAGACATAAAAACAGAATCTACTTACCTAAATCCAGAATAAAAATGCTAAATAACAGTCCACAGTACATGGCGATTAAAATATACAATAAATTACCAACAGACATAAAAAATGAAACAAATTTGATTCCTTTTAGTAAAAAACTAAAAACATTTCTAATTTCAGGGTGTTTCTACACGCTCCATGAGTTCTTTTTATATAAACAACCATCACCATCATAAACAATGAATATACCTAATTTAAATTTCTCGACACTATGTGCACTGTATTGAATGATTGAATGGTAAATATCAAAATTATAATTGTGACAGATAGGACATTTTTATTATTTTAAATTATTATTATTATTACTATTTTATACGAATTTATTATAACACAAATGAAATAACTTATTAATTAAAACAACCATCACCATCATAAACAATGAATATGTATACAAAATTTTAAATTTCTCGACACTGAGCACTGTATTGAATGATTGAATGGTAAATATCAAAATTGTAATTATGACAGATAGGACATATAATTTTTAAATTTTTATTACTAATTTATACGAATTTAATTAAGACACAAATGAAATAAATTATTAATGATATAATTTTATTGTAATTTATAAATGTAATTTTTAAAGACTGTAAATTATAACTATTATTTCAAATCTTAAGTGCAGCATGACAAAATATTCTATTTTCTATCTATTACTTGAGTGATATTGCAGCACCTATGCACAGGTAACTAAGTTGTAAGATGTATTTTATATTTTAAGACCTTATGTACACTTAGTTGGCAATAAACGAATTGAATTGAATTGAATTGAACATGTATAAAAATTCGATGTAGTAAAATTCCGAACAGAACCCGTGTCTGTTACGAGTATGAACGTACTTCGCAGACTAAAAACTAGCATTCGGTCTGCATATTCATTCTCAAAATGTCCGAAACCATTTGAATAACGAAAGCTATAGCCGTCACTTTTATTACCGTGCGTCAAAGCGAAACAGGACGCAAGTTTTCAAACAAAAACTGCATTTCGAACTTTTGTGAATACTGGTATCGGTAACATTTCGACCGTTCTGTTTGATATTACACCATTGAAAATTCATCCTTCGCCACTAAAATAGCTAAAGGATAAAACACAATATTATTATGTGTTTTACGTAAGCAGAGAACGGAATAACCCATCATTACCGATATCCGATTTTTATTATTTATTAATATCATTCCGTAGGTTTAGCGCCTAACTAATTATACCATAAATAAGTTTTGTATGAAACTACCAATTAATTAAAACGATTATAAAATGTCAACAAAGGAGATGTTTCATATCTGGCCAGGTGTATGTACAGTATTTCAAAAATCAGGAAAATTCTCCTGAATCCGTGAAGAATACTAATAATTCGATTTCACACTTGATTTGTTTGTACAAAAGTTGAAATTTTTCGTCGATTTCAACGTTATTCACTATGGTAATATGGCGGGTGACACAGAAGTCAACTAAACAACGTCACCAAAGTGACAAACGCGCCATGATGAATATTTGGCTGTGTTGCAGTTTTTTCTATGAAAATTCTTGTATTGTACCACGCAACAAAGCAAATAAAAAGAAAATGGACAGTTGAAGACTGCTCTCTATTATTTTACCTATTTTTCAGTATTGTGTACATAGACTTGGCCGGGTCTCCATACATTTTTAAAACGTCTCTTTTACATTATATTTTAGTAAGTTTCTAGGTAACTCTTAGTAATTCTGGCCCGTGTACGTTGTCAAGAGAAACCCAACCTAACCTAATCTAACTATTCAATTTTATACGCTGGTCAAAAATGAGGATCACATTTCATATGACGTCATTATAGTAGGGTGTGAGTCTTACAATAATTCTAGTACTTACTGATGTACAATGTTTTCGATGAGTGGTAATGGTGACCTGCATGTAGATCAGTTTAAAAACTATAAAATTTGTGGGTACCTTAATCCGGTGTATTAAGAGTTATTTTTAAACCGACATGTTACGTTTGACGCGCAGCCGTCTGTACGTAAACCACTTTCCTGATTGGCCTCTTTATTTAGCAGATAATAGCTCTCAATCTTTTAGCTTGGGTAGCCTATTGTGATCATGCACAATAAATAAACTATCTATAACGTAGTTATCTGAAAACAAATTATTATTATTAATATAAATTCCAGGACGTCACAATAGAACTCAAATGATAAAAGATGACTCTCCTGAATCCCTCTCTCCTTCTTGTCATTAATGCCTGAATATACTTACATGACTAAATTTAAACAATAGTTGTTTCCATAATAGCCACTTTATAACCCTCTCAGGCACACATGATATGACCTTTATCAAAATGCTATCTTATTGAGGCAGGTCGTTTGGACCCAGCACGGAAATTACCAACGTCGTTTCAACCCTCTAGCTTTGGGATATGCTTGCTGGGGCAAAAAATGACCCTGTTACCGCCAGACTTTCGGTATAAGCTGTAGTGACAGTGAGATATCTTCCTGATTGTGACTAATGCTTTACTCTTTGGTAATGTGTTAAACGTACCACTTGTTATTGTTCGAATTAACGTCTAAAAACTGCATTTTTTCTTACATATATATGTATTTAAGACATAAAGTAGCTACTGTCTGGTTAAGGTTACCTCAAAAGTTTTTAAACACAGATTGTTGACTTTTATTCTTAACAGAGACGGAAAACGTTCTATTATTGATGGTATTTCACCATAAAAATTTATCACGCAGCAATATATCTTTAACCCATTTCTTCAATCCCCATGTGAAGAATTTTAAAATAGAAAATCTCGAAACAAATGCAGACATATTTTGCTAGGTTTTAATGCCTAAATTGTCTTATTGGCTTGTAGTTTCTAATTCCATTAGGTTCACGGCAAACCAAGGTTTCTTACCAAATCTCAGCTAAAACAAAGGTTCGTGATCAACTTTTCAGATTAAAATCGACGCTAAGTTTTCTTTTGTTGGCTCAGGAAGTTTGTAAATTGATTACTAGCGAACAATTCTGATGAAGGCTTTCTGTCGCATAAATCAAAGGTTGCAGACTGTGCCCAATGGGAATAAATACAGAAAGTTCTGATTAATTAACGAATTCTCCATTTGTATTATAGTTTTGTTCTTGTTAATCAAGCTTGTCCAATGTCGGGGATAAAAGGGACTGTCCTTTAACTCCTAATCTAATGTCTTTAGCACTTAAAATCGCATGAGATTTTGTGTTTCTGCTAACTTTGTGTACACTTCAATGTATGCTCAATTCAAGACTTTGCCGCAGCTTCGTTTGTAAGGAGTTTGTAGTAGAGAGACCGTTTATAAATGAAATTAGGATGTTAATTTACACAATGCTTAATGAAGATTCATTTCAACAAGTTCGCTAAGTAACTATAGATAGACAATATGGATTCAAACCAATGAATAGAGAATCATATCAATAAAGTATTGATCATTGGCATCTCTGGTAATGGTGGTAATAAAACGGCAAAAGATTGGAAAAGTCTTGTCATCAATCTGAATTGTCCTTTCCCTCTCTTTCTCGAGGGTGGAAAAGAGACAAAACGTGTGTGTCTGATTGGAAAGATTGATGGGGAAAGTGCGTTTATAGGGAATAAGATTAGGATAGTAATCGAAAGCCATGAAAGAAATGGTGACGAATAGCCGGAAGAATGAAGTCGAGATGAATGTAAGACTAGTTTAATTAATATGTTGCCAATCATGATTGTGCTATTGCTTAATGGTTGATTCATTTAATTGAATTTTAATTAGCACGAAAGTTAAGATCAAGGCATTTGATAATTTAACTGAAGTAGACGCAAGTTCTGGCATCCGGATATCAAAGGATGCAAAAAAACTAAATAATTTAAATCCCCGATGCAAAAAGAGGGGAATTTAGTATAAATTTGACGTGTCTATCTTTGTATCTCTATGTCTGTCTGTGGCATTGTAGCTCCTAAACGAATTGACCGAATTTGATTCGGTATTTTTGGTTGAATAATGACTTGATCGAAATGGTTCTTAGCTATAATTTATAAATAC
Source organism: Nymphula nitidulata (assembly GCA_947347705.1). NCBI lineage: Eukaryota > Metazoa > Arthropoda > Insecta > Lepidoptera > Crambidae > Nymphula > Nymphula nitidulata. The sequence continues at coordinate 8,259,066 of OX374637.1, read as the reverse complement.
CTGTTCAGGCGTTTGATGACTATCAGCTCATTTCCTAGTTGAAAAAAGGATCTTATTAACTTTCAAAAGTCCGAATAATTCTAAATTTGGTTTACTGTTACTTTGTCATTTCTGAGACATACTAACTTTGAGCTGATCCAGTACTATCGAAATAGTCTGCGGGATGCTCAATTCTTCAGAAACCTACAGCAGATAAAGCGTGTTAGGGCTCATAAGAATAGTCTCAATAATATGGTGTTAAATTGACGATTAATGAGGCCGATTTTAAATTATTACTACTTGAAAATTGAGAATGTACGTAATTCCTGCTTATAATTAGTTAATTATAAGCAGGAATTGATTGATACCAACAAACATTGTACTGGCTTCACTCATTTTTTATAATGTATACCTACTTAAACAATTTATAATTTTAATGTGTTAATAGGTAAAATATATTATTAACTGATGAATAGTCTAATAATTTACAAAATATTTCTGCATGTAATATCTTGGTCAAAATATGTATAAGCAGTTTTCATTTTAATATTGGAAAATCACCTTTATTAAAAATGTTTTAGTGCGAAAATTGCGAGTCACGGTCCTGATGAGATATTAAGGTAAGGTAAGGTTGGGATATCCTATTGTAATATATTTTGTAATGGGTTTCTCGTTATTGTAATGCTTTAACGTTTACATTAAATTTGTTTGCTGGATGATTTGAAATGTTTTATGGTATTCTTAATTTTATCTTAACATTATCATAAATGTGTCAAAAATATATACACATAGAAAAATAAACCAGAAAATTTTCACGTCCTGGGGCGGGGATCGAACCGCGACCGCGCGCGTTTGCGCTTTTTTCTAGTTTAGATATTTTTCTATGTAAATATTTTATGGTTACAACAAATTATGTTATTCGTCACTTGACAGCACGCTGCGCGCTCCTGGGGTCACACTGTAGGAGACTAACTGATAAAAATTGTCTGTCTTAGGACTAGCTTTTTAACCGACTTCAAAAACAAGGAGGTTCTTTATTCGGTTTGCATGTTTTTTTTCTATGTATGTACACCTATTACGCCGATATTTCTGATCCGATTTTCGGGCTTCTTTTTTGTTCGATGCAGAATAGTTGCCATTTAGTCCCATAAACATTTATTTAAAATCGATTGGGTCGTTTGATTTTTAAATCAAAATAACTGGAATGAGTAAGTCGTCCATGTGTGCGAAATTGACGATTTTTACTTCCCTGTGACGTTTTATTCCAGATTATTATTGATTTTCATAATTATTCAGGCGATACAATTATGAGATGTTATAAGCAACATTCAAGTGTATAATAGTAAAAAGGCGTGTTTTTTTATTTACCATCATGTTAAAAAAAGTGGCAGAGTAATGAAATGAAACTTTTTTCAGTTTTTTGCTTTTAAAAATAGAATGATTTATCACAAAGGTCATTATTTCGCATCACGCCCTAGGAGCATAGGACATATCTTTTTATAGTTTGCACATTTATTTTCTAGATATATTTAAAAGATAACAGGAAAAATCTAATAAAGTCCTACGAGAGTTTTCGAATTTAAAAAATAACAAGAATATTTACAGCAAAATTATGAAGTCAGTAAGAAATAGAAAGGCCCAAGTTCCTTACTGTTACAGTGTTGTTTACCACACAGATAAGAACAAAATACTTTTATTTGCACGTAAGCTCCCTCCGAACTTATATGAGTCTACGTGAAAACAATTTCAGGCATGAACGAATTGTAATGGAGCTGATATATCCATTTCCATTCGACGTTTGTTACTTTTTCTTTATTTTTAGTGGAGCAAGGCCTAAATTTACATGTCGCGCTATCTTGGGATAACACCGTTATACTTTTTCATGTTTAGTAAAATGTTGGTAGGTATATAGTTGTTTGCTTAAAATATTGATGAAGATCGATTTTCAATATTTTATTTCTAAAACTACGGAAGTATGGTAGTTGACGAGACGATGCAGTTGTTTTAAGTAGTCAAGTCAAACTAGTGCTTAATAGGTTATTAAATTTAAAAGTATTTACTTTAGTAGGTATTCAAGAAATTAAATTCTATTTTAAAAAGGTCAATTAACCTATTGAAAGGGTTTGCAGACCGTAAAAAGAATGAGCTAGACAACGTAAACTCCGCAGATGTGTCGACACACTTAGAATAGGTATGATATGTACTACTTATAAAAAATTCCATCAACCAAATGTTTGAATCCTCTTTAAAAAGTAAACATAGAAAGGTTTTGCTTTGTATTTATCACGATTAATTTAGATAAAGAAGAGTAAAAAAGTGTATTTACTAAGAAAAAGTAACATTGTAAATATATGCCCGCAGAAAGAATTAAAAATTCAAATAATAATATTTAAATAAAAGGATAAATACTTCAGATGATGTCTCAACGACGAACGATAAAATGAACTTTATTTAACGTTTATCTGTCGTGCCATTTGATTTATTACACACCATTTCTTTCTGCAAATGGTTTGAGATCGTAAATATCTGATTAGAATAATATTTTATGTTTATAACGGTGATAATGATTTGTTAGGGTCGTGGTGGTTGGAACTGCTTGATTTGGCCCTTTTTGATTAATATATAGATTCGGTCTATCATATTGTTTGTTTCTAGTTTACTGTTTCGCCATGAATAAGCATGAATTTACGATAAGTCTATTACTTATATCATAAAAACTGTTGTAATGCCTAGCAATATTGTTTTTTGCATGTTTGCGTGTTTAGAAATCTGCTATTTGGTTGCCTTTAGTAAGATCGATATACGCTATGGATACCAGCTCACCGCCAGACGACAGTAATTTTGATATAACGCTCAAACGTAGTAAGAAACCAAAATAAAAAGCGACTAAAACGCTTATTTCATCAGTAGCAGCGCTTTACTATATTGTGTCTATGAAATAAGTCACAATATAGATGAACATGAGGATTTGGGTCTTATTCCTACCAATTTATCACTTCTCTCAGTTCATGAATCACACGTTATGACAGCAATAAAGGTTATGAAATGTCAAAGATCACATTACTCTTGCTTGTGGATGAGATATATAGAAAAACTACTATAAGCCATTTCCATACTATCCATACTAATATAGATAATAAATGTGAAATTAACTCTGGCTGTCTGTCTGATATGCGTTTTTACTCATAAGATGCTGAACCGGTATGAATGAAATTAGGCATAAAATAGATTTCACGTTGAGAAAAGATACATTCTATCTTTTGGCTCGATAGCCACAATCTACTCGGGCGGAGCGGAGCCCCAATCGGACACGAGTAAAAAAATAAAATACCGTCATTTCCACGATAACAGTTTAATGGAATTGTAGGTAAGTCAAATTGAATCCATATTTAAATGGAATCGCAACGGTTTATTAATTAGATTTCCAGTGAATTCAGAGATAGCGGTACAAATTACCTGAGTGGTATTGACAGCTGGATGGGATGAAAAATATAGAATGGATTTGCCGAGTGAATTTCCATTTGAAATAAAATTTGTATTCGCTGATATTTGAAGGACAAGAGATGTTTATAATATTGTATAAAATAAAAAAAAAACACTTTTAGAAGGTCCTTTTATTTTTTTAATTCAAAAAAGGGTGCTTTATAAGGGTGGTTAATTTTATTTTTAACAAAACTATAGATAATATTAGGTAGTACGCCAGTATGTAGATTCATCTGGATATATACCATTTGGATAGAATAGGACAGTCGAAATCGTTTTAGAAACAGATTTTTTTGTGAAATTTCATATCTTCCAAAAAAAAAATTATATTCGACCTAGAAACCTAGACGGTAAAGCAATTTTAAGTCGTACTCACAATATTGCGTAAAGTTTCGACAAGCGCTTAGTACCATCAAATGTGTAGCTATTGCATGTTATTGGAATGAAATCCGGGATGGTTACACAATATTTTTTTTGACTATATGTATTTAATATTGCATAAATCTCCTGAAGATATTACGCAATGTAAAATTGTTTGACCAAACCCACTGACATACAGCTCATAATAGGATTAAGCATGCAAGAGTCCTAACGGGGGTCTACGAGGATGGAGCTGCACTCGAACCGTGTGGAGATGAGACACCGGCGCATAATGCCGGAACTGATTCAGCGCTGGAGAAGTAGAGCACAGAACACCTTACTGAGGACTTGGTTTCAAGGCCCCGACGAGCTCACGGCTGGCCTTCGGACCGCGGCATGACAGCGATGGCGAAAAGTACCTTGTCGTTCGCAGAAGTAGTGATATCGAGGAAACCCGTTGGTTTCAGTGGGTATGCCGGGGATTAGCTCCGGTGACTCCCACATAACCCAGGGGCGGCCGCATTTGCCCCTTGGTACCTATAATAGTTTTCAACGAAAAATATAAAAAAGGGCACATAGCACGTAGAACAGTCGGCGGGTGGGTGGGGCGTTAAAGTTCTAGAATGGCGAATAAGTACCGGAAAGCGCAAAATAGGACGGCCTCCCACTAGATGGACAGAGGACTTTGTGTGTGTCGCGGGAAACCGTTGGATGCAGGTTGCGAAAAACCGTTCCATTTGGAAATCGATGGAGGATGCCTTTGTTCAGCAGTGGACACCATAGGCTGATATGACGATGATAATGAAAATTATATGATTGAGTATATATGATTTGAATGCTGTAATATGTCAAATACAAATATCATAAACATAACATTGTAAGTAAATTGTACAAAGGGCGAATTTATCACTCAAAGCGATTTGTTCCAGATTACTATAATGGACAGTAATAATAACATTGGGAGGGAAGACGGCGATGTAACATTTTAAAGTAGTAGATGCTACCTAAACGATTAGTGGGACTAGCTAAAAAAAATATAGGCGGAACGTTACTCGTAAGATTTTTTCTTGAAATTGCACTGTATGAAACTTAAAGAGGCTACGTTAAGTTTGACACAGAGTTAAAGCATTTAAATTATCTACGTGCCTAGAACGTGAATTTTAAAACTACAATACTGAACATGAACTTAACAGATATGTTGAAATTTATTCGGAATTGTAGTTGTATTGAATCGAACTTTAATGGTCTGTGCACATCTGAAGTGCTTCCGAATGCATTCCAGTCTTGGTTGTCGTAGATACTGTAGGGAGTTCTGTGTGAACTATCCATGATAGTTGAACTATTTTGGCGACTTAATATAACACTAAAGGATGCCCACGTGGATGTCGGTTATCGCTTTTAAAGGTAGCATTTGTCCTTAGGACGTTATCTATCTCCATGCTAAATTTCAATTAAATCGGTAGAGCGGTTTAGGAGCTAAAACAAACTGCTACGCGGGTCTATAAGCTACGGTAAGCGCTTACCAGCAGACGGACAGCTAGTTTGTTATGCTTGTCGTAATAAAAGGCTTTATAGCTTTAGAGGCCTATAGCAAATGTAAAATCAATGGTGTCTGGAATCTGATGCTTGACAAACTGCAAAATTCCTGTTTCTTTATAATTTTGCAGTTTGATTCGGCCACGGTAGTATAAGCGTTTTAGAAAATGTCAAACTTGTACTGAGTGTCGCATTTCTGTAGATGCGTACAAGACCTTTGTGATACTTGTGTCGAGGCAGTAAAATTGCTAAGTTGCATGCCAGTAATGTTGCGAAGTATGTCGTACCGTTGGTCGATACTTTTATTAAAGTAGAATTTCAATGGTTAGACGTTTAACCTAACAAAATAATACACAGTATTGAAACTTCTAGCAACATTTAAAATTCATTTCTTATTTCAAATTATTTATTACATTATTGCTTGTTTGTCATCTAGATGTATAAAGAAAAAATATACGTTCGTTAAGCCGCTGGTCCCGGTTCTAGCCCCTTCTAGATGGATAGACGACCTGCCCCCCAATTCTGCTATTGTATTTTGATCTCGGAAACGCTTAAGTTACAATGTATTTGTATTCTGCTAACTCAACGCAATCGAAACGTAACCGAAACGCATCAGTTTGGTATTCTACTGACAAACACGTAACGCGAACCGTTCGGTTCAATCATTGTTTCGTATTCTGCTAAATATTTAACATTTTTGGCAGCTGAAACGCGTCGTTAATTCTTTGTTCGAACTGTCCAAAATTAACAACTGTCTAGTCACTAAGCCAGAATATATGTGTGCATGCGGATTGAGTGATCCTATCTTCAATCTTTACAATTATCGAGCCGAAGTTGAACCAATCGAGAGCGTTTCGTTAGCGTTCCGACTTTATAAGCAATGTTACCTTTTTGTATTACAACCGCATTGGTAACGATACCGAACTGCAGCCGATCCGTTTAGGAAAATAAATAGCAGAATTGACCCACTGGTCATGGTCGCGGGGAGCTGTTGGATGCAGGCTGCGCAAAATCGATTAGTTTGGAAATCGATGGGGGAAGCCTGTGTTCAGCAGTGAAAATCAAAGGCTGATATCCACTGATTTACAGATAAATAATAATAAACTTTATTATTAAGTGTGTGTGTGTGTGTGTGTGTATGTGTTGCGTTTGTGTGTATATATTAAATTTTACCCATTTGATGATTATGTTGCATCCATTTTGGGCTTTGTATTTCAGACCAGGAGTCAGCAGAAAAAGAGACTTCTGTATCATCTGCGAAGGAGACCAAGCGACTATTTTGTAGCTCAAGCCTGCTCAGTTCGTCAATGAATACCAGGAAAAGAGTTGGGCCGAGAATTCAGTTTAAATTGGTAAAATCTCTTCCTTCCTCAAAATGTTGTACACTATTCCTACTATCTCTACGTTCACTGTGCTGAGGCCTTTGATACCTAACTTTATTCCAGTGGCCAGAACCAGGTCACAGACTAATTTGAGTGCGCAGACTTGCTTTGGTAAGCTGATACTGTCCACGTTTTTGTTTGTTTTTTATGCACTTCACCGTATTAAACTCTTCAGGTAATTGGCGTTTAATGTGGGGTTAAGGTTACTTAGTTAACTGTTTTGTTGGGTACAATAGTTATTGTTATCCCTATTAGATAGCAATAAGCTAGAACCGGTCCATTTGAACATCGATGGGGAAGGCCTTTGTTCAGCAGTTCATCATCATCACCGGCTGGTCTGATGATGATGCTCCAACAAAAGTAGTGTTGTAGTGGCGTGATTAATTTGTAGTAAAAATTTTAGGAATTGTGATCAGAAAGTTGTGACAAGTAGTTATTACAGTCGTCATCTTTGAACTGACTTCAGCCGGAGATTCAGCTAATCATCATCATCATCAGCCTATATACATCCCACTGCAGGGCACAGGCCTTCCTACACAGGAGAAACACATGAGGAGTCTGGGCCATTACACCAACACGCTGGCCCAATGCGGTTTGGTGGGTTTAAGCGGTTGCAGTAACAACTGGGACTTAGCTTGCCTTCTGAAGCACGGAGGAGTTCGAGATAGTTACCCTGGCAATAGTTACTTTATTCTCATAATCGAAACCAGAGCGCTCAAATCACTACGCTACCGAGCTCCTCGAAGCTAATACACTTTTTATATAGATCTAGTGGCTGTTCACGACTCCGCCCGTAAGGGGATTCGAGCTAATCAGGCAAAGTTACTTACGTATTTATAATTTAATATGAACTATGTAGTATGGAGGAATTCGAGACAAAGAAAATTAAATGTTGACTACTGGAACACCGACTTAATATTACTTCTAAAGTACAATATTCAAGCAGCACCTCCAAATTTTCTAAACTGGGAAAAAGGCAGTGAATTACATTTCCTTAGTCGTTTAGCCGTACGTTTATTCTCTCATTGCGAACTTTTCAATAGATCTAAGCTTTTTATCCGGGAAAATTCCCGATGAATAGTGCGATAGGTGGGCATGGAAACGAATGCTATATCTTTCTAAATATATCTTTGTTTTTACAGCATGTTACTGGTATGTTTTGTATAAACCCTGTTTTTTGATAAATATCTATTTATTTGAGCTACCAAGGACCTGGAATGAATTTCTTCTTCTATTTGTTGTACTCCATTTCTTAAAAAATCATCATCTGTAACACGTTGGCTACAAAATTCAGTAACCATAATGACCGAACAGTTGAAATTTTGTTTTACCTAATCATCTTTAGTTCTTAAACTTTTTGTCATAATATCCCGTATTTTGCATGAAATAAAGTCATAACAATGTGTCCTCAGTATTGGATTATATCATTTGTTGTAACATTAATAAATAAAGCAAGAAAACGATGATAAAATTGTATGCTCCAGGCAGAAATCGAATCCGCGTCTCTTGGGGGGACCGCTAGACGCGATATATTTGTTGTTTTTCCATGTTTGCTTATATTTTCCGTAATCCTTCACTTAATCCGGGATAGCTCCTTAAATACTGGTGTGATTTAAATGAATTTGGTATCAATTTAAAGTTTAGCTATTAAAATAGTCCCATGTTCATTATTCATACCTAGTTATTTAGTACTCAAGATCGAACGGGATCAATTTCAAGTAAGTGATTCCATACTTTTGCTCGCGAGTGTAGTTCAGTAAAACTTTCTTTCATTGTTGCTTTGTGTTTTGTGCATTCCTCATGTGTTTCTCCCACGTAGGAAGCCCTGGGGGGCAACCGTCTGTTGGGCAACTTTCTTGTTATGAAAATTGGTATGGTTTATGACGTCACATTGTCATTTTTGCTTTCAATCATAAGTCATCATCATCACCAGCCTATATACGTCCCACGTCACACCGCACCACGGGCACAGGCCTTCCTACATGGGAGAAACACATGAGGAGTTTGGGCCATAACACCACCACGCTGGCCCAATGCGGGTTGGTGGGTTAAAGCGGTTGTAGTAACAACCGGGACCAGCGGCTTAACGTGCCTTCCGAAGTACGGAGGAGCTCGAGATTATAAATTTTGGTTGACCCATCCCAGGGTCGACCATGGCGAAAGTTGCTTTGTTTTCGTATTCGAAACCATAGCGCTCAAATCAATACGCCACCGAGCTCCTCATAAGTAGTTGAATCAATGGCCCAAATTCTAAAGAACACACGCTAAATCTAAATATGTATAAGTTCAGGAGATACATATTAAAAAATAAATCTGGAAAAATAAACAATTTTGCCACCTTTAGCGCTCGCCCATTGAATTCAAAATTAGCCAAAACCGCTGGGGCTTACCTCGTACACGTACCTACACCAATTTCATTTGTAATTGGACAAAAGAAATTGGTGTAGGTACGGGTTCGGAGTGTTGGGTTTGCGTGGAAAGGCAATAAAATTTCACCTGATATTGTGACGTGGTTAATTAAAAGTTTCGCGTTGAATTTAAAATATTACACGCTTAATAAATACTATAAAGTGTTGTAGAACCGTAACACAACAAAATCGTTGTGCTCGAACAATAACAGCTGCTAAGAATACGAATGCAGTAGTTGGTGTGACATGGTACTAAAGTGTTAGCTACTTTATAATTAGGCTCTACAATCAAAAACGCTCTACTGAAATACTTTAAAACGATAAAGCTCTATATTTTTTAAAACTCTAACGGTGAACGTCTAATACGAGCCGCGGCGGGGATCGCTTTAATGGTTATAATATTATCTACATGAAGCCACATGCTATTTTTCATCTTTGTTCCGATAATGCAAACGGGATGCAATTTTCATGTTCCTACACTCATGCATAATTATATATGGTATGTATAAACAGCTTCACTAATATTTTAAAGATGTAAAATTTTCAAGTTTGTGAATTTGTTTCTTGAAAGAACCCTCCACAACTACTGAACCAATTTGGAGTTAAATTACTTCCAAGGACATAAGCTATCTTTTGGTGAGATATCTTTCGCAAGTGGAGCTGTGAGTAGCCACTCGTGTTTTGTGAAGAAATACTCAATGATGATAAGCAAATTATACGTAGTTAGATAGTGTTTGTTCATTAGTTGATTGATGTCATTGTTCATCAGACGGGATTTCTCTTAAGGTAATTATCATTCATCTGAAACAAAGTATATCTGTATAAACAAGACTCGGACCGTTCTTATTGTGGAGGCGATCAATATATTATCTAGATGTAGGTAGGTCTCTATTATTTTCAAGTCCGCGGAAGTTTATCAAAATGGGGGCACATACACTATGATCAAATAATGATTAAAGAAAAAATAAGAGACGAACTCTACATGAAAATATATTTTTTTCTGTTTACATTTGGGTTGATTAAAATTGTGTATTTAAAGGTATACATTTTCAATAAAATATTTAAATGAAAAGCAAAATTACTTTGTAACTACGGCTGAGCTACGGGCTACGAGTTTCCCCTCGTAACGAGTGGCTACGGATTTTAAACGGAGCTACGAATCCTGAATTCGAGCATTGGAGCACTCTGCCGAGCGTGCAAAGAGTTTGAATGTAGAAAGAGAACGTAGAAACATTAGAAATAAATGCAAATATACAATGGTACAGACGACAGCACATCAAGTGTAACAGTTGCACTACGAAAGCAGTCTCCATTAAGAACGCAGTAAGGGTGGTCTCAAGGTCAAACTGTTACGCTTGATGTGCTGTCAACTGTACTATAAATAATTGTACTGTGAAACTGAGCTTTGAACGATAATTAGTGTAAAAGTACCTACTAGAAAATATTTTAAAGTTTTAAAGGAAATGATTTTGTTTTTGAAACTACTAGCAACACCTGGCATGCTTTGCAATGACGTAAATAAAAAACTGTTAGGTTTTATGTTTTACAATTAAAAAAAAACGTTTTTGCAGGCGTTTTCAGATTATCCTACCGAAGTTTCATCACAATCTGATCAATAATTCCGGAGCGCTCAGGGGACATACATACAAAAAAATATTTTTTATTTATATAGATGAGGAACGGCAATATAATTGTAATTTATATTAAAATTGAAATACCTAGCAAATTAACACTTATTAATAACCCTGGAACTCTTGTTTAATAGATCTAATTTTTTCACTCAACTGTTAGTTACCTACGTAAAGATAAAACGAAGGGCTTAATTTCCTCGCTAATTTTAGGTATATTGATTTTTTTTTATACTACTAGATGACAAACAAGCTGACCTGATGGTAAGCGGAAACCGCCGCCTGTAGACACCTGCAACAACAAGAGTAAATCACTTGATATTGAAGGTGCGTTGTCATCCTGAGGCCTAAGATGAAATGCCGTCCTTGCCCAGTAATTACACTGGCTACCTTTCCCTTCAATCCGAAACACAGCGAACTGTTTCACGGCTAAAATAAGAAAGGCGGTGGTACCTACCCAGACGACCCTACATACGGGCCTACCACCACCAATGCTGATGTTATTCATAAAATCATTATAATGATTTTATGAATAATAATTAAAGTAATAAGTATTTCAAAACTGTAAAGTCTTGTTATTTTCAGGGGCAAATTACATTAAAATTTAATTTAATTAATATTTATAAATTTACTTTCACACAAGTACCTACTTGAATACGTACAACTTAACTATTTCAAATAGTTTCTTTTTCATGTGATACAAGTTTTTTTCTTTTTTTTTTTATACTAAGCTCGACAAATGACTCAACACCACCTGATGTAAAGCAGTAAGAAGAGTCCATATGCGAAGACAGCTAGTGCAGTTCAGACACTGCTCTAGCTGCCTCCACCTTGCCGGCCCGAAAGGTGCTTTTTAAAAAAAAACCGTAAAAAATATCTAAAAATGAAAGAAAGACATTGTGTTTCTTTCTTTCTTTCTTTTCTTTCATGCTTAGTGGTAAGCTCTCTAGTCTCTAGAGTCAAAAGGTAAAAGTAAGTAAATGTGTTTGTCAATTAGTAAGTCTGTTATGCGCCTGTGTTAAGATTTTGTTAAATAACATTTTGAAAACTTTCGTAGAGATGAGTTTTGACTAAGGTTGTCTACTTTTGAAAATTAGAATTTAAGAAATACCTCCTGAACTGTACGGTCAGTACTATATTATCGAATTCAAATTCTTGATAAAATAAACATGTCTTGGAGCGAGAACCAAAACCCGCGACCTTTCACAGTCCTTACTTTCTTTTCTTTCCTTTTTCCTGCTTTTCAGAGCCGTCACCTAGTTTGTGAAATTTATGGGTTTGTCTCTCGCCCCAGGATATAGTTTTTCTGGTTCTGATATTTTTCTAAGCCCATCAATAATTCATTGAGTCTGGTACTTATGTCGGGTCTAAGAGTTAAATTGTTCATCATAATTTTATTATGCCATGACTAATTCATGAGTGGTATTTTTTTAAGTTTTGCAATCGGTCGCTAAAAAGTGTAAACGACCTTATTTCTGCCAATCTCAAGTAATGGATTATTTTTATCCTCCGACGTAAAAAGAGGGGTGTTATAAGCTTGACGTGTCTGTCTGTGTATTTGTGTATCTGTGAAAATGAAAATGAAAATGAAAATATCTTTATTCAATTAGGCCCCCAAGAAGCACTTTTGAATCGTCAACAAAAAAACCCTTATGTCTATCACATAAAAATAATATTAACTAACTAACAATTACATTATGTTTGTCTCACTGTCTTATCTGGATCTACGTAAGCTAAGAATGTTATAATGTCTGTCTATCGGTCTGTCTGTCGGTCCGTCTGTCCGTCAGTCAGTCTGTCTGTCTGTCTGTCTGTCTGTCTGTCTGTCTGTCTGTCAGTCAGTCAGTCTGTCTTTCTGTCAGTCTGTCTGAATTTACACTGGTTCCAAAAGTTGAACTACCGAGAAGATTCCGGCAACAAACTCGTGTAGTCACTCTTTTCAATTATTAAGTTACAATGTTTAATTACACAGTAATGGTATTTAGCAGTGCAGTGTCGCACAGAGTATAAAAAAAAGGTATATTAACGTACCAATAAGTACCTAATGACAAGCATATTTACTGTATTTAAAGGCTGTCCGACAATGCACCATCACAATATAGGTATTACAATACACAAAGGTCAACAATTAATATACAAAAACCTAATAAAGCCAATCATCTTTCATTAATTTTAAACACTTATCTGACCACGTTATTACAATAATAATTGTATTGTTTTATATATAATATCATATAATGCCATATACCTCAAAAATCCCTCAAAAATGATACTATTGATGAATATGTAGGTAAATTATTACAAAATCAAGGAAGCTTAGAGATGACCATTGTGTGTCGGGGTATCTGTGTGGCTGTGCATATGTGTGTCTGTGTATCTGTTTATCTGTGTATCTTTGTGTCTGTCTGACTGTCTGTGGCATTGTAGCTCCTAAACGATTTTGATACAGTTTTTTTTGTTTGAAAGCTGACGTGATCAGAGTGGCTCTTAACTCTTCTAATTTATGAAGATCCTTCCGATCCGTTAACCTTGAGCTGATCCTGCACCATCAAATAGTCTGCAGGCTGCTCAATTCTTCAGTATCTTCATCTCAATGAGATGTTAGAAAGATGATTCATGGCGCCGGTGGTTACTTAAAATTTGTAATTTTATACTTTTTTAATATTGATGTAATGAAAGACATCTGTCATTGCTCCTTTACTCAACATACCCTAACTTCTGTTACAGCGTGAATACAACTTTCCTATCTTGACATTAAAAATTTAATAACGAAGACAAGCTTAAAGCGTGTTATGGAGGTAAAATGTCACCAATTATATATAGCAGAGGCTTAGCAAGCACGCCGCAAAAGCATTGTTATCTTTCCTGAACGAGGCGCAGAGTAAGATGTTTGCATGGGGCGGTTTAACTGCCTACGGATGGCGTTAGCCGTATCTCGTGTTTTATGAGGAGCTTTAAATATTTATACAATGTCTACCGGTCTTAGGAGCCTCTCAGCAATCCTGAGTACTCTTTAACAATGTATTTGTACATCATTATTAAGAATAGATTACCCACCCTTCTCGAACCTAAGCTGTCTTATGTACTTTCATTTAGGTCACGGGAGATTATTTTAAATTTAGTTATGTAAAAGTAACCCTGTCTGTCTGTTATGTTTACACTCTTAAACCGATTTAAATGAAATTTGACATGTAGATATATTACATCTTGGGAAAGGACACAGCTTATCTTTAGGTACCACCACCGACACCCACGCCATATCTAATCTGTGCCCACGTGGGCAGAGGCGGTTACCAGAATAACGGTTCATTGAATTCATATTTCATTCTGATTCAGATCTATACAGATCTTCATAAATTATAGCTGAGAACTATCTCGATCACGTAAGCTTTCAACCAAAAAAAAACGAGAGACACACAGCCATAGACACGTCAAACTTATTACACCGCTCTTTTTGCGTCAAAGTGGGGGTAAATGTTCATGAGAAAGCGCTATGTTGAAAGCATTGGAGACAAGTTTCCCTGCTACAAATAACGCTTTCTGTGTAAGTTCTGGCGCCGTCAGTCAACGCAGGAACACAACACAATAGTACCTTCTGGTGAAGGTCGCAGGTAGCTGCTGGATTGAGCGTCGTGGAAATCATTGGGTGAGGTCTTTGCCCAGCAGTGGACGTCTTTCGACTGAAATGATGATGATGATGATGATCTTTTGTAATTTGGGGAGGTGTTATATTTTCCACTTGAGAGAAGAATAACTAAAGGAATTTATGCCTAATGCAATTCATACTGATTAATATTTTTTTTTTTCTTAAATTGTCTTCCTTGTTTTTTTTTTTATCTAGAATATTTAAAGTACTTTCTCTCGATGTGGCATAGCTCATAGATCATCTGTATATAAAAACAAATGACTTAGTATAAATAAAAATATTCTTATGTCAAAGCGATTGGGGATAAAATCATTACGATCTTTTTTAGGTATTGATCCTCTTGATTTTGATAGCGAGAGAAAATAGGTGAACAGTAATTTGGTGTTGCAAGTTTCCTATACCTTGTTTGCTACCTTTATTTTATGACCCTCTTCCGTGCCAAGTGTCATCAACAGTCTATACACTTCTCACTGCTGGGCATAGGCCTATCCTATATGGGTGAAACACTGAAGAGTTTTGGGACATAACCTCACCACGCTGGTCCAATGCAAGTTGATGGGATTAAACTGTAAAGTAACATCCAGATAAACGCGCAGTAAGTAGCTCGAGATCACATGTTTTGGATTGACCCATCCAGAATCAACCATTGTGAATGTAAACCATTGAGCTCCTCCAAGTATCCAGGTCTTTAAAAATGCTTTTTTATTAGTGCAAATATAATCATGACCAACACTCTGTAACTTTTCACCTGAATTCAACTTTCCGAGTATATGAAGTGAGTAAAGTTTGCTTGCGCTGAGAAAATTATGTTAAAGCAAAGTATCGGAAGGAAGTTCGACTCTTAAGTGGGTGAGGCAGATGGTTGTGTGATAAATACATATTAAGTATATGGATTTTTTACCAGTATTTAATGAAGCGATCGAGATTTTTACTAGCAATAACTTTCAATAGTGTAAATGTGGATTCTGTGTTGTAGAATTGTTGAGGTTATGTAACGAAAAATAAAGAGAATAAATAATTAACATACACGTTTAATAACTAACCAATACAAGGTAAATTATTATTATGTCGCATTCGGTTAACTAATCTGCTCTTTCGTAAAATTTTAAATTACAATATTGTAATTTACAGCTATAAAAAACAAGATTGCACAGTAAGTCCAGGCTGAGCTCGTCCCAGTAATGTGACCCTTGATATTCCGATCGGGTTATACCGATATGAAATATGGCGGGCGTCATAAAACGATTCATTTCGTTTTTTCTTGGTCATCATTTTTCATGCCTTTTGCATCATTTTTTATAGTTCAAGCTACGTAATTAAAAAGATAATTTTAATTGCTTTGGCAGAGTAGTACATATTGACACACAACCGGCTTAAATATTGATAATATCAGGATGTAAATAGGTATCATAGGTCATGTTTACGCTTTTCTTTAGCTCTCTTAACTCATATACCTTACTGGTTGAGAATGCCGTATAGAACCAAGTCCGCCCTTTGTATTATTTTGTGCGATGAAGTTGTTATATTATTAATTTGATTGAGCGGAATACAATAGTACAAAGTTTATTTGGTCCCAGAAAAACAATAATACTTGACCTTAATATGTCTAACTAACAAGCGACTGCCAGGTCAGGACGAATGCCTTTGATTTATTTTAAATCAGGCGAAACAATGAATTGTTTTACATACTAGTTGCCCACCCCGGCTTCAAAATCAAAAATATATTTAATCAACTATGTTTAAAACACATATGTACCTATATAAAAAATGTCCAACAATGTCATATTGTGTATCTATCTGTCGTGTTTTCTGTCTTGGTTTAGATTAAAAAAAATAAGACAAATATAACTTGTTATCTGCGGTTGTATTAGTATATTAAATTTTAATATTCAAGTGTTTTGTAAAAATATTAAAGAACTCCCCCATTGTCACACCAAATTTAATCTAAATTGGTTCAGTGGCTTGGGAAAATAAACAAACAAACTCACTTTCGCATTTATAATATTAGTTAGGATTAGGATAACTAAAATATACCTACCGACGATGATGATCGACAACACTGTTTCAGCAGTTGCAAGTGTGTTGTCATCCTGAGGCCTTTTTTTCCGGAAGAAATCCGACTGCAGAACTACCCGCCACCGGCTAAGTGACGGGCGTGTGTGGGAGTCGACCGGCGCTTATAAGGCACTGGGAACACCTACTATAACTCCCCGGTAACTCCACTGCCCTTCTCGAGAGTAACCTAGACTCTGCCGAAGCAATTTCACCAAACCACCCCCAGATCATCCTGAGGCCTAAAATGAAATGCCTTGCGTGTCTAGTAATTACACTGGCTACTTTTCCCTTCAATCCGAAACATAGCGAACTACTTTATGACTGAAATAGGAAAGGCGATGGTGCCTACCCAGACGACACTACTTCTTCTACCACCTTGAAGCTAATTTTAAGATTCATACCGATATAAGGGACATGTTTTATATCCGGCCACGTTTATGTACAGTATCTCAAAAAATCAGGAAATATCTCCTGAATCCGCGAAAAATATTAATAATTCGTTTTCATGCATAGTTTGTTGGTACAAAAGTTAAAATTTATCGTCGATTTCACCGTTATTCACTATGACAATAGGGCGGGCGACATAGAAGTCAACTAAACGTCACCAAAGTGGCATACGCGCCATGATGAATATTTGGCTGTGTTGCAGTTTTTTTCTATAAAAATTCTTGTTTTGTACCACGCAACAAAGCAAATAAAATTAAAATGGACAATTGATCACTGTTCAGCATATTTTTACCTATTTTTCAGTATAGTGTACATAGACCTGGCCGGGTCTACATACATTTTTGAAAAATCTCTTTTAATATTATAAATAAATTTCCTTTCTGCATCTAACAGTCTTCATTAGTTTAAAGGAGATAGCCATTATCCTCAGGAGGCTGCGGTTCGATTTATTACAGTGGAAGCTAGACAGCCTGCTTTGTCTAATTAGCAGTACCTACAAGGCCTGTCTGTTGCGAACATATATCAGGATATACACTCCTGTGGTTACAGACTTGACGAAGATTAACTAACTTGTGATACAGTCACGTGGGATTTCAAACGGGATTGAAAAGGCGTCGCTTTACACAATTATAAATTAAAATATCACAGCTGCAATCTCAATTACGTAACATTATGTATAATTAGAAATAAAATAAAAATACATATGTATTTACTACGTTAAATAGTGATACACTAAATAAAATACTTACATTCTCAGGTATAATAATATGAGGTGCTCTTAGTTATATTTGGTTAAAAATCGAGGCTGTCTCATTTTTATTTTGTTGATTATAAAGGCAGCACCTTTCTTAAGCCAAGCTAAACTTAAGCTACACCTATTTTTTCTTTTAAATTTATTTTACGTATTTAACTGTTACACTACAATCAATACGCAGGAAATAAGAATTTGGCTAGATTACCTATATCCTAGATTACCTATATCCTATATCATGTCGCCGCCATCTAGTTAAATTCACCGCTTAATTGGATACTTTAAACCCTTAGTTCCCAAAGTGATCCAGGTGGAGTGGAGCCCCAGGGGTCCACGGCAGACTCGACGGGGGTCTACGTTGGCCAATCTTATCTTCATATCGTATTGAAAGGATCGTCTTGTCCTGGAGAGTTTTGGTTAAATTGGTGTGTTCAAGGTTATTTTTTATGCCCACTTATAACCAACAGCGTTTTGGTTATAAGTGGTCATAAAAAAATAATCTAGAACCTACCATCACTCAAACAGTAACACAAAAGCTCATCGAATTAAACGACCTGCCCAGGCATGACTTTCAGCCATCTGGTTAAACATAGGGTAGTTGTACTTCGGCCGTTTCATTGGTTCAATCAACGGTCTTGGCGTCCAGTCTTTTAAGCGGCTAATTTAACCAGACCGCTGCAACATACACAGACGTAATTTTTGTCACAATAGCCGACGTCCAGGCGGGTATCCACAAGTGAAAAATAAATATAGATATTTCTTTGAGGCTCTGCACCAAATACAAAGAGTTTCTATGTTTTGCGGTGCTCAAATAATCCATGGTCTCTTTTGTTCCTAAATGATAGATCGCGTGTTGAGGCCGCGGTCATTTGTCGCTCGTCGTTTTCAGTCGCAGAATCGCGGCTTTACTTTGGACATGCGAATGCTTGATTAATCTGTATTTAGGAAGAGGTACAAAACACAATACGACTGACCTACCGGCTGGCCGAGTTGTCAGTACTCGCCAGAGCTCCCGGGGTTGAATCCCGGCCGGGGCAGATATTTATGTGATCAACGCGAATATATCTTAGCATTTCATGGTTATTTATATATTTAAGTATATATATTTTTAATATTGATATATGAAAAATATACCGGGTCACTTTATAATCATGCCCGAAATTTTTAGAATGTGTTCTACCCATGAATATAACTTTTACTATTAGACACTTTGTGAAATCACAAAAAAAACACTGTTTTTTTCATTATCACCATCGTCATCATCAACCGCCTATATACGTCCCACTGCTGGGCAAAGGCCTTTCTACATGTGAGAAACACCTGAGGAGTTTGGGCCATAACACCACCACGCTGGCCCAATGCGGGTTGGTAGGTTAAAGCGGCTGCAGTAACAACCGGAACCAACGGCTTAACGTGCCTTCTGACGCACGGAGAAGCTCGAGATTACAAATTTTGATTGAACCGAAGTGTTTTCGTAGCCGAAACCAGAGAGCTCAAGCCACTACGCTACAGAGCTCCTCGGATACTCACTCGGCGAAAATTGGTTTAAGCGTTTTCAATACGGAAATTTTGATGTCAAAGATGCACGTCGCACTCGTCGCCCTATTACGGATAAAATTGATGCCATTTTTGAAAAACTGGAGCAAGATCGGCATATCAGTAGTTACGACGTAGCTGAAGAACTGGGAATTGACCACATAACAGTTTTGAGCATTTAAAAAAAAAATGGGTACACAAAAAAGCTCGATATTTGGGTACCCCACGAGCTCACTGAAAGAAACCTAATGAACCGTGTACTCATTTGTGATTCTTTATTACGACGTAATGAAACCGAATCATTTTTGAAGAAGCTGATAACTGGTGATGAAAAGTGGATCACGTACGACAAGAACGTGCGAAAAAGGTCGTGGTCAAAGGCCGGTCAGGCTTCACAGACTGTGGCGAAACCCGGGATAACTCGCAACAAGGTGATGCTGTGTGTGTGGTGGGATTGGAAGGGCATTATTCATTATGAGCTGTTACCACCAGGCAGGACCATCGATTTTGAACTCTACTGCGAACAATTAATGAGATTAAAGCAAGAAGTTAAGAGAAAGCGGCCGGAATTAATCAACAGAAGGGGTGTGGTTTTTCATCATGATAACGCTAGACCTCACACATCTTTAGCCACTCAGCAAAAATTAAGAGAGTTTGGATGGGAGGTGTTAATGCATCCGCCGTATAGTCCTGACCTTGCACCTTCAGATTTCCACCTGTTTCGCTCTCTTCAGAATTCTCTAGGCAGTGTCAGATTAACATCACGATAGGACTGCCAAAACCACTTATCGCGGTATTTTGATGAACCCCCAAAATTTCTATAGCAATGGGATCATGTCCCCACCTACAAGATATCGAACAAAATGGCACCTACATACTTTAGTTAAATGTAAATACACTATATTAAAAATGTTTTGAATTTTCCTAAAAAATGCGAAGAAACTTTTTCCCCAACCTATTATATTATCTAAATATTTTTTTTAATGATTCCAGTGTATAAACATTATTATTACAATACACTCTTGTAGCGTAGAGACGAGCTTGCGGCTAATAAATAAATAGGAAGAACCTAATTTACACAACAAGGTCTGTGTCTGGCTCCTAGCGTAAGTTCATAAGTTTCCATCAAATTGTCGAATTGTATGAAAACGGCAGCATCGCCTCTGTTCTGAATTATTGGAAACTACTTTTTATATAAGTATATAGAGAGGTGAATACGACGATGATCGTTTTCGTTTCGTTTCCACTACTGATTGAGGTGTGAAGTGGCCACATCCCAAATAATTATCTCTAGCTTACACGTATGTACTTCCGGCTAGCACACGTGATTCTTATATTAATATTGATAAGATCGTTTTTCGTTACAACCCTTTAATTTTCATTCCATAAATACGAAACTAACTCTGTCTGTTACCTTTTTACGCTCAAACCACTGATCCGATTAGGACTTTTATTGACATATTTATATTTAATTAATTAATCATACTTTTATGAGTTACTGAGTAATTGATTCCAATAACAAATTGAAAGAAAGTTAAGACTCCATTATAAGAAAGACCAAATAACATCGATCAACTTTCACACTCAAAGTTTGCGTGACAAAATTGAAGTGCAGACAGACAACAATAAAAGTAGGAGCTAAAAGTGGTCCAGAATGCGACTAAAACTAATGTCGGCGGGGTTAAAGTTTGCGGGCTTTAGCTGCAGAGAATTTAACTCGGTCAGGTCGAGATAAGGTTGCCCGCTAAGGGTGACAGCAAAAATGAAATATATGAATTCAACCCTAAAACGCATAAAAATATCGTTGGACAAAAAATGGAATATTCGTATTTGGTATACAAGGAAGCTCAAAGTCACCTAAAGAGCAATGGAAAGGGCTATGTTTGGTGTTTGATGAGACCAATTAAGGTTGCTGACAGCCCAAATAATTAATAGTCTCAAGTGGCAGTCGGCAGGCCATATTGCAGGACTGATGACCGCTGGGGCGGAAAGATTCTGGAGTGGCGACCGCGTACCGGGAGACGTAGCATCGGTAGGACCCCCTCAAGGTGGACAGACGATCTGGTGAGGGTCGCGGGAAGCCGATGGATGAGGGCAGCGCAGTACCGATGGGTTTGGAGATCCTTGGGGGAGGCCTATGCCCAGCCGTGGGCGTCTCTCGGCTGATATTTTATTTTACTTTATTGGTTCACCAACAACTTATACACTAACACGTTTTGTTTACTAAGCTTATTAAAACTAGAACTTAGTGCACGCCCAGCCAATGACTGGTAAACACCGCATGCTTAGAATAAATACCAAGACATTTAATTCAAAATTTGAAGTAAAAGGTGACATTAATAATACTGGCATATTAAGAATTATAAAAGGTTAAATAAAAAAATATATATAAAGGTAGTATAATGGTTACAATATGATAATGATTCGGCATACACAATTATGAAAAGATACTATCCGTTTTACTTTCGATATCATTGTCAATATAAGTGAAGTCATAACAATAAGATGCATAACTATTAAAATTTAGATTAAGTTTGGATTAATCTTATTTTTCATACCTATGTCGAAAGGCAAAGCTAACTTTAATTTTTCATAAAAGGAAAAAAGCTTTTAATTGATTTTCATTTGATATTCCAAGCATCTCACTTCTATTCTGGCAAAGCACATGTACAAATACTTAAATGCTTGCTGCAATGTATACTATACATGCCGCATGCTGCTTACATGTATGTAACCCTAATGCAGACCATGTTATAGAGAGATAGCTTAAATGAAATGACACACAAAAAATAAATTGTAGGAGATGCCAAAAAAAAATAAAAAAATCCTGTTATCCCTAGATAAAGTTATTCAACCAACAACCTTTGATAATCATGATTTTTTTTTTTATATTTCATGTATTGGCTAAACATAGTTAGGCTTATGCTGTATGTATATTGCTGACACGTAGGTACCAATATTTTAAAATAAAATAAATAATTAGAATTTTAATTCAAACTTCTTTCAGATGAGTCGAGTCTATTTGCTATATAGGATGGGTCGCAAAAGTAAGGGTATAAAAATTCAGTAATAGCTCAGTAATAAAAATTGCTGTAAATAGCTTGACGTGCACGCTCAGCCTAAGATGGCTCTACCTATTGTGTAAGTGATGACAAAGCTTAGAGGGTCATCTTACAAATTCTTTGAAGAGGATCGCGATTATAATTTTAACGGAAGTAACTTTGCCACTACTATTTTTTGAAATATTATTCCCTCGAATTACAAGCCAAATATAATTATATACATGTACTGAAAATAATTATATTATTATAATTATACTACATAATTATAATTACGTACCATAACTTCCAAAGGCCTGTGCCCAGCAGTAGGACGTCAATAGGCTAGATAAGATGACAAACGTAGATTTATGCAAGTACGTAGAAATAATGATCAGCGATCAGACTTTTTCCTAACAGATTCTGAGCATGTCAAAGTCAAAGTACGTTATTTAATAATCAAAACAAATATTTTGATTATTAAATAAAGTACTTTGAATTTGATAGACTGTATGCTATCCTTAAGCCATTTTAAAAATATTTGTAAAGGATGTTTCTTTTCACATTAATGGTCTACTTTATTCACAGTAGATAAGGCACACTTTGGCTCGACAAACCAAAAATGGGTTTTGTACGGG
This sequence comes from Nymphula nitidulata, assembly GCA_947347705.1. Taxonomy (NCBI): domain Eukaryota; kingdom Metazoa; phylum Arthropoda; class Insecta; order Lepidoptera; family Crambidae; genus Nymphula; species Nymphula nitidulata. The sequence continues at coordinate 8,236,179 of OX374637.1, read as the reverse complement.
AATGTTCGCGTTTGAAGCAGCATTACAATGTGTTCAGCGGTTCTCGAGTGTCCCTTATAGCATAATAAGCACTAACGAACATTTTTTTTTGCATTACATGTTACCTACTAAAGTACCAACTTTATTTGCATGTTGGACCACTAACGAATACCAGTAATGGTCTTACGGGTTGGTATAAGACAACATAAGTAAGTTTCTTTAAATGCCAATAGGTCAAAGAATAATAAACCATAATAAAGAAGAAGTTTCTGGCTAAGATCTACCTGACCTAATTTTTTTTATTCATGCTATCATAATTAGAAATTTGTTATGTTATGGTGACAAAATTTCACATTAATTATTAATAATTACACGAATACGAGCTAAAACTGCTAATTAAATTGAAAAATAGTAGTTAAATTTTTGGTTTTATTTATCCATTCATTTCCACTATTTTTAGGCTTGACGACACCGATATTATTAGACTATAATATTTTCAAATGGAATTCAAAATCTTCACTGCATAAAGTAGTAAAATAGGTGGTAATTTATACTACAAATTCATTCTTCCACCCTTTCAGGCAATAAGTACAAAATCGTTTCAAACTAGTTTTGTGTTTTGCATATTTTTAACGAAGGCGAAAAAAGAAGGGTCTTGTTGACGAGACATTTTAAACTGAACACAGCACTTTACAGTTCCCTGAATAAATTCAGCTAATTTTTCAAAAAAGTTACAGCAAAAGTTAACCTGTAGCGACGTCGCGTGTCCTCTAAAAACATTTAACAGTTTCATGGCCTAAATTCAGGAGTCGAGGCCTTTGAGCATTTTCCACATAATTACCTCAGGCCTTGGTAATTTTAATATTAAGGAGGGTGTTTGGTATTTTTAATCATCTCATCTATTATGATGTCATAATAATATTTTGATTAATGCATTATTTGGGAGTACAACATTGCATCGAACTTTTTACACAGAGAGAGAGAGAGCGTCTAAGTAAGTAGTACCTATACAGTTGGTCAAAATATCAAAATCAAAATCAAAAATACATTTATTCATGTAGGCTCCTAAGAATCTCTTTCGAATCGTCCAAAATCACAAATTATGAATATCCATTTAAGAGATTGTCCCACAATGTCTATCTGTCTGTGATGTCTGAATTCACCCACAGATTAGTGATACATGTATCTATGATAATGTTGGGACAATTATAATATGGCAATCGCTAACCTACCATATAAAGGGGCCGTTCGCTGTTTATCACTCTGGTTCCCTTAATATTTAGTTTCCTTTTAAGCGTTTTTAAATGAGTAAAGACTGTTTTGTCGTTAACGGAATGTCGTAACCACTAAATGTGTCGATCTTGCGGCGATGAAAATGTGTTTCATACATTTTGTCGAGTGAAGTGAACCAGAGTGAACTACTACAGCGTTAAAATTGTTTTTAAACAACGCGTTTGTTAACAAATATAATTTTGAATTAGAACCTAAGTATACGAACGGGCATTTACCTACATCGTGGTGACTCAAGCGTAGGCTGTTTTAATATAAAAAATGTACTACTGATGTTAACCTACTTTCTTTTACATATCTACAAAAATATGATACCTAATCAAAATCGTTGAAACAAGTTTCAAATCAACGCGACGAACGTTGCTTTGTTTGCGTAAAATCAATATTCTACCGTGTACACCGGTGACCGAGTGGCATTCTGCGATCGATATCAAAATACCCTGCTTTCACGTCCTTTTTAACGCACGTTTTTCCATACTTATGACAGTAAGTTTGATATGGGCATGTGAAAAGTATGTTGGCTTAATAAATTCAATAAAAGACTGTTTCTTATAGTTGATAACTATTTACAAGAATAACATGAGTTCACAAACAAGACTTCACCATACTTAGTGTACATACAAATACGAATAATCAGAAAAACAAAATCAAGTGTAACAGTTGCACTACGAAAGCCGCCTCTATTACGAACTCAGTAAGGGCAGTCCTAAGTCAAACTGTTACGCTTGATGTGTTGTCGACTGTATTTACCATTAGAAAGATACTACATAATAACAAAAGTCTTATGGCTACAAAAGTATAATCTACTATCATAACAAATAAAGAAGCACAATGAGATAAAAATGGAACTTTATTCATACAACACGGACCTCCCCGTAGTATTGAATAGTAACTTTGACAGTTCTTTACTCTTATTGAAAAGTTAGTATGGACGCTAAAAGCTAAAATGTCAAAAGTGGCTTCATATTATTACTCGTGACTGTATAGGTACCTTCTTTTTTGTATAGGTACTTTGTATAGGTACCTTTTCTCCAAGGCGTTTGACTCGGTGAGATGGCCAACGCTGTGGAAAACACTACTGGACATGGGCACACCACAACACCTCGTGCACCTGCTCAGGGAGCTATACGAAGGGGGTACAGCTTCAGTGCGGACAGATGGCCTTCTCTCAGATAGTTTCCATCCAAGTGCGGGCGTGCGACAGGGATGCATAATATCACCTCTACTATTTAACGTCTACACCGAGCTTGTAATGCGAATCACTCTCGAAGACTGGAACGATGGTGTTGTTATTGGTGGATACAAAATTGCGAACTTACGGTACGCAGATGACACCACCTTATTTGCGAGTAACGCTGACCTTATGGAGGAATTACTTCTCAAAATGGAGCGCGTAAGCCTTACGTTTGGGTTGAAGTTAAACCGATCTAAGACCAAGGTTATGATCGTGGATCGCGCCAACGACAATTCGCCCGAAGTGACACAGATTGCGAACTGCGATGTGGTTCAGGCCTACGTATACCTTGGCGCTTTAATCTCAAGCAACGGCGGTAGCGTAGATGAAGTAAAACGACGTATGGCCATAACCAGAACTGCGATGGAGAAGTTAAGGAAGGTGTGGAGGAATCGCAACGTTACCAAAGCCACCAAGGTCAGGCTTGTGCGAGCACTTGTATTCCCCATTTTTCTTTACGCGGCAGAGACGTGGACAGTGCGCGAGTTAGAAAAGGGAAAGATAGATGCTCTGGAGATGTGGCGCTGGAGGAAGATGCTCGGGATATCGTGGACGGAGTTCCGCACCAACGTGTCAATTCTTCAGGAGCTTGGCATCACGCAGCGTTTGTCGGCCGTAGTAAGGTCGCGCATACTACAGTACTTTGGACACGTCTCTAGGCGGGATAACGACTCCATAGAGCGGCTGGTAGTACAAGGAAAGGTGGAGGGAACCAGATCGCGCGGCAGGTCGCCTATGCGCTGGACTGACCAAGTGAAACCCGCAGTGGGTAGCCGCGTTTCTGACTGCGCCAGACAGTCTGTCAACAGAAGGAGATGGCGGGAGATCGTGCGAAGAGCTGTGTCTGCCTCTACCATCGACGTGAAGGCCTCAACGTGACCACGACCGTTCTGCCAAGAGCGAAACGACAGAGAAGAAAGTATAGGTACATACGAGCAGAAATAATATTGTAGCTGTTGTGTACTAAATATTTAAATTAGAAGCAATGCATATTTATAAACATTATATTAATAGTAATAGCAATTCAACAATATCCTAGCAACCGTTGCTACGGAGACACGTCAGTCCTCCGCCGCGATTCCCTTAGCTGGGAGCATCTGGTCGACGTGGCGCCGTACTAGACTGCCCCCCTCTGTAGACACTTCGTAGTGGAGCCTACCCAAACGACGTATTACAGAGCCGAATTCCCATTTCACGTTAGGACTGCTGTAGGAACGTATCTGAACCTTATCTCCTGGTGAAAAAATTTTCCATATAGGGTTGCTATTAATGGTTCTACGCAATTTAGCGGTTTTATAAAATATTGCATGAAAATTTGTCCTAATATCTCTTCCAAACATCAGTTGATAGGGGCTATATCCTGTCCTGTTGGGTGTCCGTCTTAGTTGGGTTTTAACATCTAATATTCTGTCTTGTATACTGCCCCGACGGTCCATTTTTTTAAGTGCTTTTTTGATCGTTTGGACACATCTTTCCACTTGTCCATTTGTGGCCGGGTGATACGGAGCTGAAGTGCGATGTAATATGTTTGTTCCCTTAAGGAAAGTTTCAAATTCTATAGAAGTGAATTGCCGACCATTATCGGAAACAATCAAGTTGGGTAACCCAAATGAGGAGAATACCTCTTTCAGTTTATTTATACACCACGCACTTGTAATAGTTTTAGTGGGAATGATTTCTACCCATTTGGAAAATGCATCAATTAGAATAAATAGATGATAGCCATCTATTGGTCCGGCAAAGTCTATGTGAACCCTTTGCCAAGGGTTCGTGGGGGGTTCCCAGTGGTGCAAACCAATTTTTGTGGGTTCATTTTGATGCAACCGGCATGTCCTACATGATTTAACTGCATGTTCTATGTCTTGGTCAATATTTTTCCAAGTGACGTAGCTCCTTGCCAGTAATTTCATTTTAACTATTCCAACATGACCCGCATGTAGCTCTTCCAGCACCGACTTCCGAAGGGAACAAGGAATCATTACCCGAGTCCCCTTTAATATACAGTCATCTTGAATAGTTAATTCGTTATCTTGAAATCCAAACCTTTTTAGAGACCTTCCGGATTGTAGTGCCTCCATCAACGGCTGAAGTTCCGAGTCACACTTAGTCTCATTCGCAATTTTATCCGGACTGATATTGATAGTGTGTATTTGTAATTGCTGATACACACTGTTCCTGTCAGTTTTGTTCGCTGGGGTTATGTCCAATGGACACCGCGATAAATAGTCCGCATTAGTATTTTCAGAAGACGAGCGGAATTCTATAGTATAATCAAATCCCGAAAGGAAATGGGCGTAATGAAATAGTCTCATTGTACTCATGGACGGTAACGTCTTATTAGGGTGAAAAATGGAGGTAAGTGGCTTATGATCTGTCACCAAAATGAATTTCCTTCCGTAACAATAATAGAAGAATTTTTTTAATCCCCAAAAGATAGCTGTAGCTTCTTTGTCAATCTGACTGTAATTTTTTTCGCTGTTGGAAAGAGTTCTTGAAGCGAAAGCAATGGGTCTTTCAGAGCCATCGGGATACCTATGGGACAATACAGCACCAAGCCCTGACGGAGACGCGTCTGTTGCTAAAACTAAGGGCTTGTTAGCATCAAAATGTATAAGAATATTATCACTCAATATTTCTTTTTTTATTCTGTTAAAACTCTTTTCACATTCCTCTGACCAATGGTATTTAATACCTCTTCTAAGTAGCTTATTCAAAGGATTAGTAATTGACGCTAAGTTTGAAATGAACTTATTGTAGAAGTTCGCCATGCCGAGAAAAGTGCGTAATTCATCAATATTTTGAGGACGTTCTGTCTTAGCTATGGCATTTATCTTGTCCTTATTCTTTTGTAAACCGTCTTTATTAATTATATGGCCTAAATAATTGATACTCTTCTTGAAGAAATGGCATTTATCTTTATTAACGCGTAAGTTATTATCTTTTAATCTGTCCAGTACTAGTTTGAGACGATGCAGAACTATATCTTCATTAGATCCTTGAATTAAAATGTCATCGAAGAAACATTTGACGCCCGGCAGCCCTTGAAGAGTTCTATCCATGAATTGTTGCCACAAGTTTGGCGCTACCTTGACACCGAACATAAGTCTATTAACTTTGTATGTACCTTTATGAGTACTAAGAGCTTGAAGGAGGGCACTTTCTTCATCCATTTGCATATGAAGGTATGCTTGACTGATATCCAGAGTACAGAAAAGTTGGCCACCATTCATCTCCGAAAACAAGTCTTCAATAACTGGAATGGGATACTTCTCATTTTTTATCACTTTATTTAAAGTTACTTTATAGTCGGCACATAATCTAATGCTACCATTAGGTTTAACGATTGGAACAATTGGTGTCCCCCACTCTGAATGATCAATTTTTGTAATGACTCCGGAAGCGCAAAGTCTTTCAATTTCTTCGTCCACTCTATTTTTTAGTGAATAAGGTACTCTACGAGGCTTAATGAATATAGGCTGGGCATTTTCCATTAGGTTCAAGTGTGCTTTGTAGTTAGGTATCATTCCCAAGCCGTTGCTAAATACAGTTGTAGTGTACTGTTGCAGCAGATTATCTAGTTTGAGACAATTTTCTGTATTAATCAAATTAACATCGGCTAGTTCTAGCTTTAAATCCCTCATCCAACTTCTGCCGCAGATTGCATCAACCTTATGGTCTATGACGTATAGTTTATTAAAGAAATTTTCATTTCTGTAGGTACACTTAACATGTGCTACTCCAACGGGCTTGATGATTTCACCAGTGTAAGTCCGCATTTTCATATCTGTTTTAAATAGCCTTTTCTTTATTTTGAGCTTCTGGAAATCGCTAAGTGACATAGACGAAAGTGCTGCTCCTGTGTCAAATTCCATTGGTACCGTTTTATTTTCAATCTTTAATGCAATCATATATTTTCCTGGAACTTCAGTATTAATTATATTGATATCGCAGGCGCTTTCACCACTAATACTGGATTCATCTAGCTGCTTGGTTTCCTGTTTCTGTGCATTCTGCATACAAACTCGTGCAATATGACCTTTACATTTACATCGAAGACAAATATCTTCAGTATGGTTACACTTGTCAGCTCTATGGTACGCATCTCCACATCGATAACATTTACCTTTCAAATCCGAAATTGATACTGGTTTTCGAAATTTTTGCTTTGTTTGTAGTTTATGTCGTGTTGAAGTCGAGGCAACTATATTCATACTTTTTGTTCTAGTAATACTTGAATTTTCCGACTTACTATTTTCGATAGTAGTTGCTATTTTTATTAGTTCCTGAAATGTTATAGTATCCTTCTCTTGTAAGATTTTAGTACGTATATCATCATCATGAAGTCCTCTAATAAATTGTAAGCATAAAAAGTTCTCGGATGTAGATTTTTTGCAATGTTGGCATTGGAAATTGCAGCCCGTAGTTAACTTTTTTAGTTCCGATGCATAGATGGGTATTGATTCATGTCCATTCTGTAAACGTGATATAAATTTATGTTGCTGTAGCCACATACTAGGTTTCGGATCTATGTATTCATCCAGTATTGTTGAAAGTTCGTGAAATTGTAAGTCAAGGGGGTCAAGAGGTGAACACAGGTCATATAATTTTTCATGTAAATCTGGAGGGAGTGAAGATAAGAATATATATACCTTCATCTGAGTATCAAAAATTTTGTTAAGCAATAGATGAAGTTCTAATCTTTTAATAAAATTCCTAAAGGATTCTTTTTCATGAAACGGTTGTAATTGGGTTCGAGGAAATGAGGGAATTTGAGTACTAGTATCAGTCTCGCCACGCAAAGTTCCATGAGATACAGCATTTTGTTTTTTGAAACGTAACAGTTTAATATTCAGTTGTGTAATAATTTCTTCTACTTCAAACCTGTAATCAGTTTCTGTAGGTAGGTCCAATTCTTCGGTATTTTCTTCGATTTTTGCTTGTACATCTTGAAATTTGTGTAAAATTCCCTTTAAGGATTCAGTGCGTAAATTTACTTCCTCATCAATCATTTCCGTTACATCTTTCGTAGTATTTTGTAGTTTAGTCAGAGTACCGCGAAGGGATGCTCTAACCCGTTTGCATTTCGTAATTTCTGCAATCGACATCGTCGCCAATTGTTGTGTACTAAATATTTAAATTAGAAGCAATGCATATTTATAAACATTATATTAATAGTAATAGCAATTCAACAATATCCTAGCAACCGTTGCTACGGAGACACGTCAGTAGCCTTGTAGGTATAATATCTATTTTGACAGTTCGTCTCGTGATCGTGTTGTAATAAGGATGCTATACCCCTAACACGAATACTTTTAAATTTCGAATCACAATCGTATCGAGTAGTTACGTTAGCTTTAGTCTGGCTTTTGTTTGAAGTTTTAAGCGTGTTTGAACGATACGATTATGATTCGAAATTTTAAAAATGTTCGTGCTTGGGGTACTAAAATGTCAAGTGTGTGTTTAACATTGCTGGTCATGTGTAGGTAGGTTGTATATCTTAAAAATAAAATAAGACAACAAAGTTTTCAGAATTCAAAGGTAAGATCGCGCTCTAAAAATGTTTATAAGTTTTAAAATTAGATTCTCTGTCACCCTGTGTGGAGTGAAGGCTTAAGTGCTAAGCCTAGATACTTATTACTTTTAATATTTATGAAGCAATAATCAGTGTTGATGACTTTTTGATGATCAAACTCATTTCTTATTTTAAAAATTGACACGTCATTTAAAATGAAATGTTATAGTTTCTATGAAAGATAATATTTTGTAGTTTTTTTTTAACAAAAAATGGGATTTTCTGTCCTAAATATAGATACTATTTTGAGATTTTTCGTGTGTGAAAAATCTATGCCCTATGTCTAATCATATTATATTATCGACCCCTTAAAACAATAGCTAAAGCGACCCTAGAACATGCATTGATTGATTCGAGCATGCAATTATAAACCTTATGGTGGTAAAGATTTTTAGGCCGCGATTGTACACCGAAACTATTAACGGACATTTTAAACTGTGACGCCTTTTGTCACGTAACCCAATTCTCAATTTTATAGACTTGTTACGGCTGAAATCGATATCTCGCCATTTATCGCGACCAGCTCGAGTGGCTTACACACAATCAATAAAACTTTTAGGCTATATTCTTACTCTGTGCTGAAACTTATTCTAAAACTAAACTTGTTCTTAAGGGAGAGTGGGGGAATTACGGTCGTAACTCCGGACAAAGCCGTTTAACATAGTAAATAATTAAATTTGATGATCTATTTCTGTCTTGATATAATTTAGAGGTAGGTACTAGGTGGTAGGACCGTTTGTAACCGCCCGCCAGGTGCGCTGCTCAAAATTTCATAGAAAAGTTGACGAGACGATAACAATACGAAAATTTCGAAAGTTTATGCTTGGGGTTGGTACAGCTATGCGATTCTCTAAAGTCAGCAGCCTTGAATTTTTTTGCAATTGTCTGCCTTTTGGCAATTGTTTGACAACCGTTGGCGACACTAGCGTTCCGTCGACGAGCACGGCGTGAAATGGAACTAAAAAGTTGTTGACTTTTATATCTTTACATAAAAATCAAATATTGAATGAAGTCATTACGATACATCATACAAAAACGAAATGAAAAATATCGATGGTACTTCATGTCATATATCCAAAACAGAGACAATACACAGCCATAACATCGACGTATATATTAGTGAATACGCTTACGCGAAGCGCAGTGCGCAAACGCCAAAATCAATGGCAGCTCGTCTTCTTGTCAGACGTCAAGCTCGATGTCGAATATTTTTGTTTGTGAATCACACTGCAGGACCACAGCACGGGAGAGTGGGGTAATTTTGGACCCCGGGTAGGTAACTAACTCCAGACAAGGCTGTTAACATCATGATAAGCATGCTCAATGCCAGGCACTAGGTACGGGTTGTTTTTGGCCGATTCTTTTAATAGACAAACAAACTAGATGACAAACAAACTGACGGCTCTCTGACTGGTAAGTGAATACCGTCTCCTCTATAGGAGACGGTATCCACTTACCAGTCAGTGAGCCGTCAGGTGTCTATACACCTGAAATAACAAATAAAAAATCACTTGTAGGTGCGTTGTCGTCTTGAGGCCTTCCATGCTGAGTAATTACACTGGCTACCTTTCCCTTCAATCTGAACAGCGAACTACTGTTTCACGGCTTAAATAAGAAAGGCAGTGGTATGGCGGCGCAGACCCAGGCGGCCCTACACCACTTAGTAAACCTATCCTAAGTCTATTATTGCAGCGATTATTTTTTGTAAAAATGGAAAAAACTAATTTTTCACCACATATGTGAGTAAAAATACCAATGCACTTAATTCCGGATGAACATACTGGTTTGACTGAAATGCAGAAGCCTGACGAATGTCCGTCGTCAAGATCTTAATGTCCTGCACCAAGGTAGGACCGTTAATAAAACGACGGTAAAAAAATATATGCTCCAGGCGGGAATCGAGCCCGCGTCTCCTGAGCGCGAACGTTAAGAAGAAGGATAGAAAGCGGTGAAGAAATTAGCAGGTTATACCTAGTACTCCGGTGGCGTAGTGGTAATCGTGACTGGCCGGACATCAGGAGTAGCGGATTCAATTCCCACCTAGCATATATTTTTTCATCGTTTTCTTCCTTTATTTGTAATTGTTACAATAAAGTAGGCGTTTGAACGCATCAAAAACATTGAAATGTGATCGTTATACTTTTTGTAGGTAAAGAAGACATAAGTTATACTTAAAGCTTTACTTTCTATTGTTTTTGGAAACCACTTAGCACCAACTCCAAAAATATGTTTCTAGGGGATGAATACCTACTTAAATTTAATTATTTTATCCTTTTCAGTTTTTTGAAGTCGGTTTTAATTTTTGTATAAAATTTTTTTTTCACAATTTTTAGTGATAACTTTCTACGGTCGAAGCTAGATGGGTGACCGTCAACTTATATTGTTTCCTACTATCGTATCGTTTCACTAAAAAGTCATTGGAAAAGCAAAAATTCGCGATTTCGCTTATGTAGACGATTTCATAATTTCAGTTTTTTTAAATTTAAAACCAAAGTACCCAACTGTTTTTGAAAAAATTTTTATGGGACCAAATGGCAGCTATTCCGCATCGAACAAAAAAAGAATCACGTAAATCGGATCAGTAATCTCGGCGTAATCGGTGTACATACATAGAAAAAAAAAAAAAAAACATACCTGCTGAATTGAGAACCTCCTCGTTTTTGAAGTCGGTTAAAAAGATAATATCGATAAAATTAGCAGTAATATGACTATTTTAATACTACGTCCATTAAAAAAACTAAGAAATAAAATCCTTTTCCTGTAAAATTTAGCAAGCTAATACGAAAGTGAAATCCAAAAAGTCGCTCGCATTCGAAAGGTTGACATGAATTACGGGTATGCTAATGCATGAAACTCCACCTACGTCCGTGAAACATTTTTACTAAAGTAATTACGGAATAAAACTCCGCCTTAACTTTTTATTGGCATTTAAATCCGTTCGATGTTCAAATACCTCTGAGACTGGAATACAGATTCTTCGGGATTTTTAATTAATGTAAAAGTAATTGCAGGAAGCCGATTGCAGGGTAAGTCTGGGTTTTCACTATTTCGGCCGAGGAGCTAGCTGTTCGTTGTATTTCGGTAAGACGAAAAAGGAAGCCATAAAGTATAATAATATGCACATATCTATAAATCTCCATTATAAGTGTATGTACAGTAATACCCCGACTTACGCTACCTCGACATACGACATACGAGGTAGCGTAAGTCGGGGTATTACTGTACAATTTATAATAAATTAACTTTTTTTCTGTTCCGAAAGTGGCAAATAAATTCCAAACAAGGTGTAACTCTGAAATAGGTCGCTTTCATCATGATAGAATAGGAGTAAGAGACTATCCGCGATATCAATTACCCCATTCTCCCCTACAGGTTCGCGTGTTAAGTGATTACCGCAGCCTATATCATCAAAATCATCATTTCAGTCGAGATCTTCCCCCAAGGTTCTAGACTAGCTTATATAAACGGTTGTAATATGCATAGCATCAGACCCAGCCAGAAATGGTCGAGCTGCGAGGTCGAAGGTCGAGGACTACGAAGTTACATACACTTGTACCTCTAGCACAAACATTTTTAAATTTCGAATTGCAATCGTATCGTTCACGCACTCTCAAAATTTCAAACAAAAGCCAGACAAAAGCTAACGTAACTACTAGATACGATGGCGATTCGAAATTTAAAAGTGTTCGTGCTAGGGGTACTGACGCGAGAAAAGACAGTATTTATAGGTAGGGCCAATATAATCACCGTATTTGCAACGCAGGAGCCAAGCACCTGGGTTATGTATAACTGCCTCCTGCTCTACCAACTCAAAACTTCCTCGATGAGCACTGAAAAGCGTATTCGTTGTTATATCTGCTTCATCCACATAGTCAGTTGTTGAGCTCGCAACTTACCGTTCTTAAATGATCGGATTACGGTCCAATATCCTTTTTACATTTATTTCACTTTACGAGTAAGCTTTCGCGCTTTATCCTATTATATATTTAAGAAATATGTAGTTAATTTTCGAAGTGAACCCAATACATATTCGATTTACTCCATCCTCTCCAAGCTGTTCTACAATATTTTTGTTACATAGATTATGAAACCATCAAAGCCATCAAAAGTTGTTAAGATCGAATCAATCAATCTCATTGGGAGAAAGGTATATTAAAATTGGAAAAACTGCTGACGTGCCATTCATTCGTTGCCAACAGCTCGGTTGAGCGGAGAACGGTCGGTCGGCGTTTTCTGCTACATTTTTATGACTGTAAAGAATTTATGATAATGGTAAATGAATCATATGTTTTCCATTTTTTTAGATTTCTGTTTCATTTTAAAATAATATTATTACAGATGAATAGCAAGTTTATTACTTACCACGAATGTACTTTACAGTTGGGATATTTTATGGTAGTGAGGTGACCATAGAATAAGGATAGGGATGATATAATTGTATTAATAATCTAATCCCACCGCCATTGTTTATTAACAATAAATAAGTAAAGGTAATAAATAGTTTTTATACTATCAAAGTGAACTTACTCAATAAATTATTATTGAATGAGTATTTTTTACAAAATAAAACAATTTACACATTTAATTAAAATTAACCGAACATATAAATGAAAAACACCACCTAAATTTTGTGAAAAAGGAAGTGTACCAATAAAACTGCTCGCATTACCTCGCTAAATTGCGAAGCTTATTCTTTGTGAAAAATTCATATAAGCCCACTAACTTAAATTACTTAATTGTCACTTTACATAGACGATCTGCAATGTCCCTAAACAGTTGGTGTGCTCCTGCAACATTTGCGCCGTTTGAAACATTCAGCAGAAGCACCAACCGACCCTGGTGACGAGGTACTCGGAAGATGGGACATGGCTAAGGTGTCGACACAAGTAGCGTCCCACAGCCTAATTATTATTTGTATCAAAATTAATTTTTAAGTTTCTGTGCGTAATTACGAGTACAATTTGATAGTATTTCATAGAAAAACAAAGCAACTTTCACCATGGTCAATTCTGGGATGGGTCAAACAAAGTTTGTTATCTCGAGCTCCTCCGTGCTTCGGAAGGCACGTTAAACCGTTAGTGCCGGTTGTTCCTGCAACCGCTTTAACCCACCAACCCGCATTGGGCCAGCGTGGTGGTACTATGGCCCAAACTCCTCATGTGTTTTTCCCAGGTAGGAAGGCCTGTCCCCAGCAGTAGGATGTATATAGGCTGGTGATAATGAAACGTATTCAACTCGCATTCAAATAGATGATACAACCATACTTTTTTGTTCTGCTTTCCCGCCTAAACACCACTAAACAGATCAACGGAGTTAGTTTGAGACCCTGGGAAGAACATACAATACTTTTTGGATCGATAATCGACATCTACGCGGGCGGAGCCGTGGGCGAAAGCTAGTTATGTTATATCTTTATTATACTAGAGTTGAGTCCAGTAAAGAGGTTTTTAAAGAAGCTAAGTAAACTCATTTTAATTTTTACGAATCCTAGTCCTTAATTTTTAAGTAGTGTAATATTCTCTTTGGCTATCATTCATTGTCTGCACAATCGGAGATATGATATACCATTTATTGGCTTTGTGACACACGCAGAATATTAAAGACAAATACAGTAGTTTAATTTTCCTTAACCATTTTTCCGGCTACAGAAAGCTATCTATTACACTAGCCCCAAATAAGAAAGGATCACTAAATGAAACAGCTTGGTAAATGACAACGTCATTATGGCGGTCACTCTATGTTATGATATGATGTGAAAGGGTCTTTTATAGAGTGACGGCTTGACAAAATATCTTGCTAACAATGAAGAAAGAATATGTGTGTTTGCCCTTGAAATAGACTAGGTACTTAATTCCGTGTATATATTAGTTTGCAGTTCTACAAATTTTAGTATGAATGACGTTATCAAATAATTACATACACTCACCTCTGTGGTTGTACTGTTTTACTATTTGAGCCCACCTAACAAGGATCTAGAGGTCCGGGGTTCGATACCCGTGGGGGCAGAAATTGACTGCTCGGTTTGGAGGGTGGCAGGGCTTTTCCAAGTCTGCTTGGCTAGCTACCACCATCTTTCTCTAGTCTGACGCCATGACAATAATGTAAACAGCATTGCTGTGTTCCGGCAGTTGGAGGCAGTTCCTTTGTGGTTGAGAAATTCAGTTGTAGCTCACTTCCATTTTCGGCCTTATCATCAATTGTCATCAGGTCAAAAAAAATCTTGAACCTACCAATCAAATTAAAACTCTCCAGTACAAGACGATCCTTTATAGACGCCAACTCGTTAAACGTTATAAAAGTCAAGTTGAATTAACTATCGGCCTAGGCATTTAATTGGAGGCCGGCTCAACGGGCTAGGCATCCAATCAAGAGGCGAATGTAACCAGATGGCGGCGACATATACACATACCCATTACCCAGCCTACTTATAAGGGATATCTTGTACCTTATTTTATAAGGTACAAGATTGCAGATATCTTCGTTTTATTTTTTTAAATTATGGCTTTCTTCAAATAATATTTTGTAGATCACAATCACTCCCTGAGGAGATAAAGGAAATACAGTCATTTTGAAATTATTGCAATTTATCTGCGGGAGGGGCCTAGTAACCTGTTCCCCTGGAACCTTTTCCAGGTACTAGACTCATCACAATGTAACACCAATGTAAGACCTGAACTTTAAGTCCTAAACTGTTGTGAAGAGAAAATAAATGGTTTCAATTGTTATTGTTATTATATTTTAGGTAGTTTTCAGGGTGATTGATTGAAAATCCACGAGAGGAGACGGTTTACTTGTGGTGAAAAAAGGTACACACGACATCACATCAAGCGCAACAGTAGCACTACAAAATCCGCCACTATAACGAAGGCAGTAAGGGCGGCCTCAAGGTCAAACTTTTACGCTTGAAGTGCTATCGGCTTTATATTGTCGAGACGTAGAGCATAGCAGTATTTATATCACTCAAAATTTGAGGGCCGTTACACTACTTTTTTTAGTGCTGTATTCATGCGGTGATTAAAGTCACATGAGCTTATTAGGAAAACGTTATGTTGGGAGCAGCATTCTATAATATGTAACATCAAATTTAGGTCACTGAAAATAAGGTCGGTTATTGAATGAGGTAAATAATGAAGTATGATGAATTTAAGATTGCTAAAAGAGCTTATGTCAAGAATGCCCAATTATATAAACGGTTACAAAAAATGCGTGGTGCATGTTTATTGATTAACATTGTTAATTTACAAATGTATTTATTTTATTATTTTTGACCGTTTTTATTATCAAAATATCTTTTTAATTCGGAAGATTCAATTACTTAATTTGATTAAAGTTAATATAGCTTCAGAAAGAGTAAATTTAACTTAAACTAAATAATAAGCATAAGTGAAAACTAAAAGGCTACATTTTCGTTAATTTTAAAGTTAGTTTTACATACAAAACTTACCTGAAACTACAAAAGCATAGTACCGGCACCTTCTAACTTTAAATTGGGCTAAAGCACCAAAAACTCCACGTCAAATATCCGACATATTCCACGGATAACTTTCACTTCACTATATCTACACCTTTCCAAGACTGTTTAATGATTTCAATAATTAAACTATGATAATTAAAGTTCACATAATGAACTTACGAAGCATTTTTCAGGAGCGAGCGACGCGACCGTTCGCATCGAAACTTTTTCAGTCACTGCCGCATGTTCCTGAAAATAGAACTATGTTACTGTAAGCCGCTTTGCGTTTTGAAAGGAGCTTAAGATTTGTGTTAATACGTGTCGTAATTAAATATTTGCGTTTCCAATTAGAAATGGACTTTAGAAATGAGCATGTAGAGATTTGCACTATACATATAAGGTGTTTAGTACATGGTATATCACGTCTACACATGTCAACATAGTCATATGAATCATCATCACCAGTCTATACATGTCAACATAGTCTTACGAAACATCATCACCAGTCTATATACGTCCCACTGCTGGTCTCAGGCCTTCCTACATGGGGGAAACACACGAGGAGTTTGGGCCATAGCACCACCACGCTGGGGTTGGTGGGTTGCATTAACAACCGGGACAAACGTCTTAACGAGCCTTCCGAAGCACGGATGAGCTCAACTTTTGATTGACCCATCTCGGGATCGACCATGGCAAAAGTTGCTTTGTTTTCGTGATCGAAACCAGAGCGCTCAAACCACTACGCCACCGAGCTACTTAGATGAATACTAAGGAGTTATCAGACATTCAAAATTGTAAAATTAATTTTAAAATATTTTCAAACATTTTATTTAACTGGCCGAACTATTTGTATGGTGAAATTCGAAATTTATTTTAATTTCTTATAGCACCTTAGTATTGACTATGTTAACATGGGTAAGGTGCCCGCTTATTGTGTTCTGTACCAAACGTCCTGTATATATATTCCAACGAAGTCCAAGATTCTAAACTAAATAATATATATTCACTGAGAATGTTGAATTAGGCTAGCTCTCAGAAATAGTACAACACAACACAAAGAGACTAGCATAATTATAATAATAATATAATATTCATAAATTTACACTTATTAGCCCTGAGAAAGCATCATTAGCTTGTGTTATTAATGGATGTAGATAACGGAGAAATATCGAAAATAATATATTTAATATTAGAAATATACTAAATAAACATACGAGAAATTCACGAGCCATGGATGCATGACTCGTGAATTTCTCGTACTCATACAAACATCTGCCCCTACCGGGATTCGACCCTGGGACCCCTGATCAACCGGTCATCATATTAAAAAGGAGGTAAGCAAGGTCTCACTAGGGTAGCACCTCCACGTTAAGATAACACTAAATACACTTGTATTTTTAACGGACTTCAAAAAGGAGGAAGTTTTCAATTCGGTTCGTATTTTTTTTATGTATAAATACCGATGACGACGAGATTTCTGATCCGATTTACGTGATTTTTATTGTTCGATGCGGAATAGTTGCCATTTGGTCTCATAAAAGTTTATATAAAATCGATTGGGTAGTTTGATTTTCAAATCAAATAACTGGAATAACTATGTCATCTATGTATGCGAAATTCCGCAATTTCGCTTTCCTTTGACTTTTTAATGAAACGATCCGATAGTAGAAAAATATAACTCACAACAACAACAACAACAACAACAATAATCACTTAAAAATTGAGATTTTCTTTAAACACCCTTGTAAAATTTTTGTAATGTTTTTATTTAAATAAATTTTTCTATATTAAAAGTTAGTTGGACTCACAGGGTTAAAAACGAAGACATCATGCGACGTGTAGGTATAAAACGCGAACTTTGGGATACCATCAGACTAAGGAAGGTTGCGTATCTGGGGCATGCGATAAGACACGAAAGATACGCCCTCTTGCAACTTAAAATGATGGGCAAAGTAATTGTAAAGCGTGGTGTCGTCGGCCGCAGGAAGAAGTCTAGGTTGTCTACGCGAGTGGACCGGAGTATCAAGCGCTGCAGAACCTATCCATCTTGCGAAGGACAAAGAAAAATATGCTGAGCTGACTGCCAACCTTCATTCATCGGAGAGGCACTAGAAGAAGAAGAAGAAAAAGATATTTTTCCACGTCGTACTGTCATAATATTCATATCAAGCCTATTCGCACTCTACACACCATAGATATCATATTTACATGCCTCGTACACTGCATTAATAATTACATTTTTACTTATTTTTACTTAGTTCTATCCATATAGGCATAAAAGTCTTCTACCCTGTTCTCCGCAAACATTTGTATTCCTGCAGTGAGTAGTAATGTTAGGAGCAGGGAGAGTCATCTCCTGTGCTGTTGACACAACTCTATCTAAGCCTACAGCTTATCAGCGATACGGATAACTCTCATACGACAGCCAGGGCACAGAAAAAAGTTTTATTTTGAGGATATTCTACCACGAAGAAAATAGTAACCAAATGTGTAAAGCTTTTAAAATTTTATGTAATAGACTTTTTTTGTAGAGTTCTAGAATTTTTCATTATAAAAAAGTCACAGGACATGAACCCTTGCATTTTACTATTCGTAAATAGCCTCAAAGAGTACATTATTTAAACGGGTAAATAGCCTTATCGGTACACATTATGTTTTACAAGATTTAGGCGGTGTTTTTTTATTTAGAAGTTTGTTTTTTTTATTATAATTTGTTTATTAACTACATAATATTGTCTTTTTTCTCTGGATAGATTCAAACAAAATTAGAGGAGAGTAAGAGACCACCTAAATCATGATAGAAAAGTATAAAGAGTTTGTTGACTGCCTGGCATTGAACAAGGGTCTCTCTCTTAGCCAGCAGAAAGAGAATATCAACAACCGACTCGTTTAAAATTACATATAAAATTAATCAGTTTACTAGCTCAGTTAAAAACTATGTGAAGAAAAATTTTCCACGAAAGTCTCAAAAGCTTATTAAAACAGCAAACAATGGCAACAATCT
Source organism: Nymphula nitidulata (assembly GCA_947347705.1). NCBI lineage: Eukaryota > Metazoa > Arthropoda > Insecta > Lepidoptera > Crambidae > Nymphula > Nymphula nitidulata. The sequence goes on along the minus strand of OX374637.1, from coordinate 8,217,647 downwards.
GCAGGCGATGCATTTGAAAAAGAAAATAAATATTTATTCGCGGAATGAATTCAATTAAAATGGAAATTAACTAGGTGGCAGTCATTGTGGAGGCTTTTAGCCTCGTATGTACTTGGGGCACAGTCACAGGACATTCAATTTATTTTTTCGCTAAAGTGTAATTGGATCTTGCAAAACTGAACTTTAAATTCAGTTTTCTTTAGCTGTCGTAGCAAAACGGGTTGAGAAATGAGAATATTTCTCAATCATTTTCAAGAAGCTATAACGATTAACGACTCCGAAAATTGCATGTCATTTTTAAGCTGCTTTAAAGAGGTAGGTACGGCCAAGTCGTATTCGTAGAGTTGTTAGGACTTATCAAAACTTTGATGATTCCTACTTAGAACCTTATTACCATTGTGGATTTGTTTAACAAATTTCAAAAAAAAAATTTTAATTAACCGGTCAAAAGTTGATTGATTGAGTTGATTTAGGTACCAACATTAAAAGTGTTTAACGTTTTCTTAACTAATAAGTTACTCACTCTAATTCTGTATTAATCAGAAACAAAAACCTTCTATTTAATACAGAATTAGAGTGAGTACGTTACAATATTTATAGCGACCATACGTTACAATATTTATACATTATATACTTACTTATTGTTAAGTATGTGTTATTTATCCAGGTAAACAAATTATTGGTCAATGAATTTAAAAACGGTAATAATAGCACTAACAAAGGAATAGCGCCTCACAGATTAATTTAAGCAACGATATGGATATAGTATTTTGCCAGTTGTAAAAATGTTTTTTTTTTTTTTTTTATACTAAGAACGACAAATGACTCAACACCACCTGATGTGAAGCAGTAAGAAGAGTCCATATGCGAAGACAGCTAGTGCAGTTCAGACACTGCTCTAGCTGCCTCCACCTTGCCGGCCCGAAAGGTGCTTTTTCACGCCTCTTTTGAAGGAACCCATGTTATAGGAAGGAGGGAACACATGTGCTGGCAAAGAATTCCAAGTTCTGGAAGTTCGACAAAAAAAAGAGCTACTAAATTTCTTTGTACGTGATGTTGAGGTGGAGACAGTGAATTGATGACTCCGAAGACCGGCACGCGTGCTCCTGAGTAGGAAGGGGGAAGGTGGGATAAGGTCAAATAGCTCTTCAGAACACTCTCCGTGATATAACCGATAGAAGGCGCTAAGCGACGCAATGTCTCGACGCAATTGCAGAGGCTCAAGGTTGTTGGTGACCTCTACATCGCCAACGATACGGACAGCACGACGCTGCAATCTGTCCAGGGCATCGAGTAGGTACTTGGCGGAGCCATCCCACAAGTGCGAGCAATATTCCACGCAAGACCGGACCTGAGTTTTATACAGCAGGCATAATTGGTCAGGCGTGAAAAATCGACGCACCTTGTTCAGGACACCGAGCTTCCGTGAGGCTGTTTTTATCACGGTTTCGATGTAGTTCCTGGAATTCAGATCGCAACATATCTCCATACCTAGCAAGTTGAGGGAGCCCTGTGCCGAAAGAGTCGTGCCCTGAAGAGACGGAAGGGGAAGGAACGGCGACATTTTGGCTGTAAACGCGCACACCTGTGTTTTCTTAGCATTGAACTCAACAAGATTGTTAGATCCCCATTCAGATACGAGGTTCAACACCCTGTCGAGCTCAATGGTAAGATTCTCTCTCTCCCTCTCGGTTTCAGCGCGCCCAGCCCCTGGGCGACCGTAATATCCCCCATGCACTGTACTGTCATCTGCATAGCAATGAATGTTTCCTAACGGAATCATGTCATTGATATGAAGAAGAAAGAGTGTGGGGATAGAACAGAGCCTTGTGGTACACCAGCATTCACTGACATGAACCGCGAAGCGCATCCATCTGCGAGGACACGGATTCTTCGCTCATGCAGGAAGCCGGCAATCCAGTTACAGAGCTGAGCGGGCAGACCGTATGCCGGGAGCTGTAAAAGCAGTTTGGTGGCCGGAGGGAGATTCTTCCATTTTCTTAAACATTGCCGCGCCACTTTTGAACCGCTAGCGCTACGCGTTTATCCTTATTGGTATTGAATCTACGGATTTTCTATCTTTGTTTATTTAAGGAGATCTTGTAAATAATTTCACATGGCTGCGTCCCATTGTGACGTAGGTAGGACTTTAGGCTTTCAGCTGTGAATTTGTCGGCATAGTTTTATTGGATGTGGGACTTGTTAGTATGCTGTGAAATACGTCAAAATACAGTTGAACTGACCACTTAAACTAAAACGGTGTCGGTAAGTGGTCATAAAAAACAACATTGGATCTACCAATTAAAGCAAAACTTTTCAGTAAGTACAAGACGATCCATTCAATACGCTAAGTAATAAGCTATATACTTTAAGTGAGTCTAGTTCAATTAACTATCGGGCTAGGCATTCAATTGGATGTCGGCGTTTAATCAACGGGCAAGCCGTCCAGTTAAGCTGCTGATTTATCCAGACAGCGGCAACTTAAATACGACATGAAGGACAATCCATATTTGTCAAATTCGTTTTTCTTGTTGTTATAATGTATCGCACGCAACGAATCTATTCTATCTATTCTATATTTGACTGACTTATATATAGATATAAAAATAAACAACTTTTTAGTTTCGGCTCACGCCATGCTCGTCGTCTGAACGGTAATGTCACCAACGGTTGTCAAATGGTTATCAAACAAACGCCAAAAGGTATGACAGCGTTGCCAACAGTCACGAATTTCAAGGCTGCTGACTATAGACAATCGCATAGTACAGAAGATACAAGGATGTAGAGACTGAAATGGAAGAATTGATAATACTTTATAATTAAAAGATGCCATTTAAATTACGTCTCTATTTCTAAGACTACACAATCTTAATTGAACACCATTTCCTAAAAACTTCTGTTGAATAATTATTATTACTCCAGAATTTTAAATGAGTACAAAATGCTCTAGGCGTCTAGCCCAATACCGAGACTTGGTAATTTTGAAGTCTTCTAAGTTAGCTAGAGTTACTACTTACAAGACATAGTGAAACTATAAACAGTAGTTATCTCAGTAACATGAATGATTTTAAAACAAGAGAACAATATTAAATATCAAGTCATTGAGTAACAATTTATATGATTATTAGGCGCTGATAGACGATTTTCTTTTAGGACATCTAAGTTAAATTTATGATGCACACGTTTAAAAAGGTTTTGAAAGGTAGAGCAAAAGAAAAAAAACATTATTTTATATGGGTGAAATAAAGTGATAATCACAGTTATTCGCAGAGCCATTACTGCTTAACAATAACGTTATTGTGAGAACTTCTGTTCTAACGCAACAATGTATAGGCAATGAATTGAGTGATCCCTTAAACTTTAAAAGTAAGACGTTAGCGAATATGCCCGTTATGGTCCGAATTCATTGATGGCCTTGGTGGCTTTCCTATGATAGCAAACTATGTCAGAGAGATAATAACGGCTTAAATCTCTATCTCTAGGTTAGCCCAGTGACTATTACTACACTGTCTGACTGTGCAGCCCAGCCAGAAAACTAAAAAGGAGGGAGGGCATTACAGCCTCTCAGAGATGACATTGCAATTGCCTGCCCTGTTGCAATCGCCTGCCCTGGAGGTAGAAATTCATGACATATCACTGCCCAAAATACCATCAGCTGGCAGAGAAAAGAGGATGTATGGCAGGGATTTTAGTGGGTGGGAGTCCCGACTCTTTTTTCTTTCTCCAGAAGATAGGACAGCGCATTAGTCGTTTTCCCCGCCTAAAAAGTGACTGCCCACATCAAAATAGAAAAAATAAATTGTAAATAACTTTGCTGCTTTCAATTCACTTCAATTGTGCTGACTACTGTCTCACTTACTGTATACTGTAATCGCCGCTACATTAAATTTTTTGCGTTCAACCACCGTAACGGTGTGGAAGTAATTACAGCTCTTGGCCAATAACAAGGCCGCGTCTGCATCACGCTTACAAAGTTTTTCACGTAGATTGATATATAAGACGAAGAATTGGATATATAGTCGGGGAGTCCGGTGTTGTCGAGAAGACCGGCCGTGGCGAGGGGCCGGACCTTATCCTCGCTGTAAATTAAGTTCAGGCAGTAGAGTGGACTCTACTTCGTGTATCGCTTGTTAATATTAATCTCTGTTAAATTAACTGTATGTATGCGTTAAGATTAGGGACCCTCTTCTTCACCGTTACCGGTCGACGGCACGTTTGACTTCCTTTTTGTTTGAGAAGTAAAATGTTCCACATAAGCAGTTTTTTTATATAAGGGCCAACAAGGTAGCAGGTTACCGAAGCCTAAAAATGCTCGTAGCACCTTGGACACCACTCATTGCTGCCTGCCCAGTAAAATCAATAGAAATGGTTAAGTGAACAGCATAGGACGTTAAATTAACAGGGTAGGAATCAAGGGTCTCGTCAGTCCCCTGGTTCCAACATAACCTTCTTTAACAATGAGCTCTGGCCTGGTCTGGATATGTGCTTATTCACACAACACTACAAATTAGTGCTATTTAGCTGCAACCTTCTATAAGGTGGAGGTACAGTGAGCAACAGAAGTCGACTAACACTTGTGTACCTTTTTTAAGTAACCTATTACTCTTCTCGATTTGTATCTTAACTCATCGAGACTATAGTAAATATGTACCTTCAGAATATTTTCATAAATGGGCAATAATAAATAATAATGTTATGAATTTACAGAATAATTTTTTTTTATTTATTAAAATTATATTTGAATGAATATTTGTACGCCACATTGGCTAAAAATCACGCAGTACAAATTATTGTTATAAGATCTGTTACATTAATAATTATGTATACTCGAGTGTTTTGACAAATAAATTATTACTTACTATAACTTACTTAAGCTTCGTATTCCAGACACAATTGATCTTTCAATTGTCATAGACTCCCGGGAGTCTAACGAGGCATAAGTGAAAAAAGGAGAGATGGGTCTTCTTATATTAATAACCTTTCATCCCTTATCAGCTCGCGAGCTCAAACACAATAAAAACATACTGATTAATGTTGCTTCTGACATTTTTCTTGATCAAATCAAATTATGTCATTGGGCAATCTTCCCTCTTCCATCAAAGTATTCTGAAGTCGAAGTTACAAAAGATTATCTCATTGTCTTTTAATTTGTCAAGCCAAATCAGACCTCCGGAGCTCTTATGACAATTGAAAACCATTTGTGTCTGGAATCTACGGCTTGACAGGTTAAAGAATATAATAAAATAGGATTTACAAAAAAGGAATTGCTTAATCTGTCAAACGGCTCCAGAGGGATCAGCACCCCAAGCACGAACATTTTTAAATTTCGAATCGTATTCGTATCGTTCACGCACGCTTAAAATTTCAAACAAAAGCCAAACAAAAGCTAACGTAACTACTAGATACCACACCGATACGCTACTGATTCGAAATTTAAAAGTGTTCGTGCTAGGGGTACTGGAGGTCTATGACAATTGAGAAATCAATTGTGTCTGGAATCTGATGCTTGACAGGTTGATCTACCTTTAAATTATATTGTATAGGTTGGTACACATACATTAGTTTTACGATCCAAACAATTTTTCTTTAATCGCTCCAAGCACTCCACGAAGTAAGTAATAAAAATATTAGAAAAATAATTTTATGCTAGAAAATTTTGATCATTCCAAGCCGATTAGAACGCTAAATACTTAACATAATTATTTGACTTATTTACTCAGAGAACGTTTGTTATCTTTTACTAGTTTTTACCTTCGGTTTCTTTTTCAACTTGAATTTCGAAGACAATAATGCTTCATTTGTTTTATACACTTTAATTTACTTTTTTAAAACTAGATTTTCTGTTATTTTATTTGCCCGTTTAACTTAATTACTAGTTTTCTCATAAGTTAATATAAATACTACTATTTTTACTTAATTTATAAAATTGTCATTGTTTTTTATACAATATACTCGCAACAAATAACGATTTTACTGTCATGATACAATACTTTCTAAAGTCGAATTTTTAATTCGACGAAGTCAACTGACGTTTACTGGTTCGTCAGGTTTTGGTGAAACAAAAATAGTGTTGTGACAACGTGAATGAATGGAACAATCATATTAGGTATAAAATTGTTATCTAGAAAAAAAACTACTAAAGTAGCGTAGGTAGCCTAGTGAGTGGTAAGAACGCCGGACTGCCGATATGTACCGGGTTCGAATCCTAGTCATGCCATGTAGATAGGTACGAAAAAGTTTTCGTATTTTTTGACCACTACGTATATTAGGTACCTACGTTTACCAGGTAAAGAGTGCTCTAATGTTAAGTTTGTACGCTGGTCCGTTTATATAAAAAAAACTGGATTTAGTAGTTTAGTTGTATTTAGTACCTAGTACTTAGGATGTTTTCTTTGGATTTTTAACATCTATTACCTCTGTCGTCATTTTCACTTTCTTCGTTTTTGTTTATTTTTTAAGAAACCAAACGCAATGAACGAAAATTTGGACATCCACGTCAGCCATGCTTCCTGTCTGGAACACAATAAAGAACTCGCCAGCGTGTAAATGACATCTAGCGTTTCTAAAGGTTTGGAGCTTATGGACGCTTGCCGAGTTTCGGCAAGCGTGTAAATGTAGCATAAGGGTGAAGGAAAAATCGCGAGGAAACCTGGAAGTCTGAGATGAATATTTCTTTGAAGACTTCAACATCCAATAGGGCAGTGGTGAGGCTATGGCATCTCCTTACATGCAGTGTAATGTTATAGGTATATAATATAACAATCATAATGAAAATAAATAAACTACGAATATTACAATTGTTTTTATTCATCGTCATCGGATATAAAATCATTACTGTCGCTGTCGGTGACATTAAATATAAACCTGTGTGAAACACTGTCGATCATGTTGTCGAGATTATACATTTTGTCTTCTTTTATTACATGAGCCACGCAACCACTCCATTTTTCAGCGGTTACATGTCTAAGTCCTTCTTCGAAAAGATTTTTCATTCCGTCATTTTAAACGTTTTGTTATTTCTTGCAACATATCCTTTAGCCTGCGCCCAAACCAGCTCAAGTAAAATAGAAATAGTTTCTTTTTTTCGTATAGTATGTTATGATTAACAATGTACTAATTTATATCATCATTTATTCCTGTGAGTGAACGAAAACTGAACGCATCACTATTACATTGAAGATGAATATTAACACACTATTACTATTACATTTAATTAACACTATTACATTTATGTGAAAAAAAAAAGATGGCAACATTATTTCTCAAAATGACATAAGCTGCTGTCAGTTTACTTCGTCTAATTAAAAATTCGACTTTAGCTGCACCCGGTATGCTTTGCAATGCCCATAAAGAGAAAACTATTAGGTGTTATTATTAAAAAAAAAGTTTTGTGATCCAGGGAACTTTGTGGGCGTCCCGAGAAAACCCTACTAAATTTGCATCACAATCTGATCAAGAGTTTCTCAATGAGAAGAGGACAAACATATAAACAAACATTGATTTATATTTATTATATGGAAAGTATTTTTTTTCATTCCAACATCATTACGAGCTAGAAATATATTGCTTTGCGGAAAAAAAAACTCGTGTTACTTTAGAACCTTTGAGAGGCAACATGACGTGTTGGTCTTTACTAACCTTATTGTGTTTTTTGTATCAATATAAGATTCAAGTTTTTACTGCCACTGTGGAACCTCGGGTTTACGGTGGTGTACTTTCTCGATACGAAGTGCACAAATACTTGGTAAAGCTTGAAACATTTGAGGATGGTACGTTCATCTGTAGTGGCAGCATTATCAACGAGAGGTGGATCATCACTTCAGCCCACTGCTTCATCAAACCCATAGACGTGACTTTAACCCAGGACACCACTGCCAACTCCAAAGTAATCGCTAGCGTGGATGCTAAAAACATACGCTCACACCTAAAATGGTCGCCGAAAAAGGTTTTGTATAGGCAGTATGACATATCTCTGTTGAAAACAAATAAACGTATTGAATTTGACGAATTCGTGCAGCCCATTAAATTAGCAAAAATGGCCCCTAAAATTGGAGACACAGCTATTATTGCTGGATATGGAGATACTGAGAACAACATGCCTCGGCCAAGAGAAGGTGTGGTGTTTATTTCAAAATGTGTAGCCGGGGCTCGAGGTGCACTCTGCTCTGAAGACACGGTGCGTGCTGGGCCAGGAGACTCTGGAGGTCCTTTAATATCAAAAGGTCATCTCATCGGCGTTACAGCTGCCAGTTGTGCCGATGCAATAAAGCCTAAGCAATGCCTAACAATTTACACAAGCATTGTCTTCCATAGAGACTGGATAGTTAATGTGACGAAAGGGTATTGAATTTATGAAGCGCTACATTATTTTTCTCTTCATGTTTTATGTCGGGGCCAAGTGAAGGTATTCTTGGAGATACTTCAATTCTTTTACCTTTTTGTCTCCCTTAGCATTATTCTCGAGCGGCATAAATATAGCTGTCATCAATTTCACTGTGAACTTGATCCTGATGAGTTTGTCATGACCTCTTCTCACATTTTCAGACATGCAAATAGCCGAATACTTTATACGATTTTCAGGTCCTTTAACTCTTTCTTTAATTTCTTTTTAAACCATAGTTTTGATACACGCTATTTTCTAGATGGTTCATAAAATTTTATTTCAATTTATTTATATATAAATCTTGTTGGTACAAAGTCTTGTTGTAAATAAATGTTTATAAATATCAATAAATGCAAATCGTTCATTGCGTATTCGTATTCTTACTGTGAATTATGTAAGGTTCTTAGATCTAAGCAATTAGCGATTCTCTTTGTAGGGTATCAGTGAGGCAACGGTATGTTTTATTAATGACATCTGCTACGTAATTGAGACATTGAATGCTCTGGCTATGATTGATTATGTGAATTGGCACACATAGCTTTAATTGAAATTTCAAAATGAATGTTGATACCATCAATAGACTCAATATATGTGTCGTAGAAGACTTGATCCCAGCAGTAGACTGCTGGGATCAAGTCAAGTCAAGTCCAACACGCCATGGCCAGCGTGGTGCTGTTGGTGAAAGGCGGGGTAACTCCGAAAGGATCTGTTTATGACTTGATAGAAAAACAAAAGAAAACCCTCCTCTGGATAAAATAATAGATTATCAAATATCCTTTTTTACCATAAAACCACACTCGGGCCTGGGGTAAGTTGGGGGTTGAAATGGTTGCAGTTACAATAGGAACTGTATTTATTCACGTACTAACTGACCCGGCGAACATCGTACCGCCTAATAATACTAACGTCACTCAATTGTTTTGCCTTCCCGGAACCCCACCACTAACACTTAAACTTTACGGTATGGTATTAAAGTTCAAATTGACTTTTGAGTATTATTACGAATCTTTTGTATGGGAGTATAGAAAAGTGTTGTTTTTAGACTTTATCAGGCAATTTTTTAAATTTTTCTCGCCGCGGGAACTATCCTCGATCTTCAAGGAATATTATAAAAAAAAAATTAGCAAAATTGGTTCAGGTGCTCTCGAGATTTGGGCTTAGCAACACATTCAGCGATTCATTTTTATGCTATAGATGAGCACAAGAATAAAAATTTTGATTGGCCCATCCTGCAGTGTAATTCACTAACATAAATATTCGACATAGAGTTTGACGACTCACAAGTCGACGAGCAGCCATTGATTTTGACGTTGCGTGTAAGCGTATTCACTAATCTCTACGTCGATCTCTTGGCTGTGTATGTGTGTCGCTGTTTTGAATAAACTACATAAATTACTATCAATATTTTTCGATTTCGTTTTCTTTAGTATTAATGTATCGCAATGACTTCATTCAATATTTGTTTTTTTTTAATACAACTAGATGACAAACAAGCTGACGGCCCACCTGGTGGTAAGAGGTTACCGCCGCCTATAGACACCTGCAATAACAAGGAAAAACACTTGATATTGCAGGTGCGTTGTCATCCTGAGGCCTAAGATGAAATGCCGTCCATGCCCAGTAATTACACTGGCTACCTTTCCCTTCAATCCGAAACATAACGAACTGTTTCATGGCTGAAATAAGAAAGGCGGTGGTACCTACCCAGGCGACCCTACATATGGGTCTACCACCTATTGATTTTTACATAAAAATAAAATAATAAATTAAAGATAATAAACAACTTTTTAGTTCCGATTCACGCCGTGCTCGTCGTCGGAAAGCCAGTGTCACCAACGGTTGCCAAATGGTTGCCAAACAAATGCCCAAAGGTATGATAGGGCTGCCGACAGCCACGAAATCAAGGTTGCTGACTTTAGAGATTCGCATAGCAGGATCAACCATGAAAAGCGGCAGTCACTGGCTGGATAATTGTAATCTTACAATTTTACCTTTCATTTATTAAGTAGTAAGTATAATTTGGCATCTTTGTGCTTAAAATCAAAATAACAAATCAAATAGCCTCCCTAGAAGCTCTTTCGAATCGTCATAAATCACACCTGTACATACCTACTTTTACAAAAAATGGTCTAACAATGTCAATCTGTCTGTCATGTCTGAAATTACACCGGTTCCAAAAGTTGAACTACCAGGAAGACAGAAGTGTGTTAGCGTATTTTAGAAATACAATGCGTTTAATTTAATTAGTACCGTGATCGGAAATCTCTTGGTAACATAGTTATTTTTGCGCATGAGTGTCTGCGCGGCTGCTAAGACATTTGGCATTTGCTGCATATAACGAGCTTCGATTAAATATGTTTCATGCAGTTTAACCACAGTTGTTAAGCAGCGTGAAATCACGCGACATCGCCGCATTTTTCTTGAATTACCAGAACTTGAATTTTGAATTATCAATACGACTTCTTAACAACCCAGTATTAGCAGAGGTTAAACTCCAAGATCTCGAGCATCGCCGGAGAGTTGCACGTTTGTCCGCTTTCTACAGAATACAGAATGCGAGGGAATTACACGAGTTAATTCCACTAGCTCCATTTTACTGCCGAGCGACCAGACGTAGAATGGCTTTTCACCCTTACGTTGTGGATATTCCAACTTTCCAACCATCCGCTCAAAGCATTTCACCAACAATGCGAACTGCCAAGGAGTGGAACTCTCTGCCTGCTAGCCTTTTTTCCGAAACCTACAATTTGGACGTCTTTAAGGCTAGAGTGAATAGGCCTGTACCTTCTAGGTAAACATGTGTCATCGTAGGCCATGTCATTACTTAACATCGGTTGTGATTGTAGTCAAATGTTTACTTATTAATCGTAAAAATAATTGACACATGGTGATAAGTGGCTATCGTCACCTAATAGAACACCTACAATAACAAGCAAAAAATCAGTTGGTATTGCAGCTGCGTTGTCATCTTGAGGCGTAGGATGAAATGCATTCTATGCCCAGTAATTTCATTTTTACCTTCTATTCTTAACACAGGGAATTAATTCACGGCCAAAATAGCAATAGCAGTTGGTAACTACCAATGAAGACGAGCCTACATAAGAGCTTACCACCAAGAAAAAAATTGTGGGATTTAAAAAAAACAAGACCTAGCAATCGACCAAAACAACTACGCTGGCGAACTACTGATTACGATAATCACTTAAAATTGATTTCAAATCCTCGTTAAGCTAGAAAGCCTCATTTGATCACACGTTGAAATCGCTACGTAGACTGATTAGTTCCCTCACTTGAAAATTAGGCCATAACAGCTTACTAGGTAGCTTAATAGGTTTACTATGCCATCAAACTAAGAATAGGATCAGGTCAGCGCCATACTGTGACGTCACAGGCGAGGAACTAAATCGTTTCAGTACTTTTACAACAAGATTAAAGTTACGCTTTTTTATATATTCATAAAGAAATAGGATTTAAGCTAAAAGCTAACCAGCATCCACGCCGGCGGAGCACGGGGCAGCTGCTAATATTAAATATTTTATTTTAATACCTACCTACGACATAAGCCCAAGGTACGATGAAAGCACCAAAATTGATAAAGGAACAAATAATTTATCACCACCAGCCTATATACGTGCCACTGCTGAGCACAGGCCTTCCTTCATTGCTGAAACATTGAGAAGTTTGGGCCATAACACAACCACGCTGGCCCGATGCGGGTTGGTGGGTTTAAGCGATTGCAGTAACAACCGGGACCAACGACTTAACGTGTCTTCCATAGCACGGAGGAGCTCGAGATTAGAAATTTTGGTTGACACATCCTGAGAACGACCATGGCGAAAGTAGCTTTTTTTTGTAATCGAAACTAGAGCGCTACTACCACTACGCCACCGAGCTCCTCACAACCGAACCAATACGTGCCAATACCCCAATAATTGGATTCGTAAATGAAGTTTTCATCGAACAAATACTTATAATAATAGGGGTTAAAGTATGAAGTTGCTGTTTTATTGTAATAGGTACTTCGAATTGACATACAACCTCATGAAGGTTTGAGATTTTTGAGTGAAACTTTTTATCAAATGATACCTATGAGGTTCTTCTTTTAAAAATGTGCAGCATTCGATTATCAACTTTCAGTTGTTTTTTTATTCAGCTTAGACAAGAAAGATGGATACTTCGAAAATTCGAGTGATTATTGAATACGAGTTCCGACGCGAAACTAACGCGGCAGAAACAGCTCGCAATATCAATGTTGCGTTTGGAGAGGGGACTGCTAATGAACGCACTGTGCGATTTTGGTTTTTGAACGCTTTCGTGATGGAAATTTTGATTTGAAGAACGAACCACGTGGAAGACCGCCCACACAGGTGAATAACAATGAATTGAAAGAGACGGTGGAAGCCGATCCGAGCCATACTACCTGGGAATTAGCGGCATGGTTTAACGTTACCTTACCAACAATATTGACACATTTGCGTCAAATAAATAAAATAAAAAATATGAAAAAGGGGTGCCTCGTGATTTGACTGATCTGCAGAAAGAAACGCGTGTTGAAACTTGTGTTGCCTTGTTGAATCGATACAGAAATGAAGGAATATTGGATCGAATTGTGACATGTGATGAAAAGTGGATTCTTTACGATAACCGTAAGCGAAAAATGCAATGGCTGACCCCAAGTCGAACGCCGCTACAGTGTCCTAAAGCAAAGCTTACCAATAAAAAGGTAAGGGTAACTGTCTGGTGGTCTCAGCATGGTGTTATTCACTATAGCTTTCACCGATCTGGTAAAGCAATAACGGCAGATGTCTACTGTGCCGAACTTCGAACAATGATAGCAAACCTTGCAGTGAAACAGCCCCGACTCATGAATCGTTCTTCACCGTTATTGCTCCATGATAACGCGAGACCTCATACAGCACGAGAAACCGTTTTAACTCTACAGGACCTGCAATTAAAAACCATTCGTCACTCTCCGTATTCGCCAGACCTTGCTCCAACGGACTACCGTTTTTTCGTGATTTGGACAATTTTCTACGTAATAAAAAGTTTTCTTCCCAGGAGGCAATACAAAATGCTTTCACCGTGTTTGTAGAATCTAGATCACCAGAGTTCTATCGCAAAGGCATAAATGACCTTCCTATGAGATTGCAGCAATGTATAGATAATAATGGTAGATATTTCGATTAAATAAATATTTTAAATTAAAAAAAAAACGAATTTCAATTTTTCAGTACAAATCGGCAATTTCATACTTTAAACCCCTAATAATATAAATATTGATATTATTCATGTAAGTACTAAAAAATAGGTACCTATACCTAATTGTATAACAAACTGTAATGCTAGTTGTAATGTATAACCTGGGCTTCCTAATTTACTGGTGGTGAATACTTCCCAAATAAAGACAAAATTACGAACAAATCGTTTTAAGTTTCTCTTCTCGCATTTAATGAATGTGACGTGCAATTTGCGTTAGTTGCATGCCTTCACCTAAATGACCATTCACTAGAACGAACTTAATCATCACAGTAAATACGCAAGGACGCACGAATAGAAAATATTCATCTCATTCATAAGATACTAGCGCTTTATGTCAGGGGCGACCGTGAATTGGAACTACACAATACGTATAATTATATTAGGTTTGGATATTTCATCGACGTCGAGATTAAGTCGAGTCTATTGGTAATTGAGGAGAGATATAGAGAAGCTCCGTGGCGTATTGGTTTGAGCCATCTGGTTTCGATACGAAAAAAAAGACAACTTTCTCCATGGTCGATCCTGCGATGGGTCAATCAAAGTTTGTTATCTCGAGCTCCTCCATGCTTCGGAAGGCACACTAAGCCGTTGGTCCCGGTTGTTCCTGCAAACGCTATAATCCACCAACCCGCATTGGGCCAGAGTGGTGGTGTTATGGGCCAAACTCCTCTTTTTTTTTTGTTGACATTTTTTTTGTTTTTTCTAATTAGGAAGGCCTGTGCCCAGCCATGGGACGTATATAGGCTGGTGATCATGGTGATGATAGATACATAGGTCGCTAAAGCCCACGGCTAAAGCCGCTCTAGAAAGCGTTGCGACTACTTCTATGCTGATATCATAATGGATCCTCTGAGGGTATTTTTTTTGAGGACTACCAATATATTTTTTGAATTTTTTTTTGATGATGCCCAAAAGATAACTACCCTCGTGACATTGCATCGCTTAGCGCCTTCTATCAGCTATATCATGGAGAGTGTTCTGAGGAGTTTTTCAAACTTATCACATGCTCCTGAATAGAAAGGGCTAAGCCTTTCTATTCAGGAGCACGCGTGTCGGTCTTCGGAGTCATCAATTTACTATCTTCACCTCAACATCACGCACAAAGTTTAGTAGCTCGTTTATTTATCGGAATTCCAAATCTTGGAATTCTTTCTCCTTCCTATAACATGGGTTCTTTCAAGAGAGGCGTGAAAAGGCACCTTATGGGCCGGCAAGGTGGAGGCGGCTAGAACAGTGTGTCTCAAGCTACACTAGCTGTCTCCGCATTATGGACTCTTCTTACCGCTTCACATCAGGTGGTGTTGAGTCATTTGCCGTGCTTTACGGTAGCTCAGTTTTGTGACATCATCAACATAGTACACGACAAACGTAATTGGCATTTTATTTTCTTAGTGTCGATGAAGATCGATAACGCTGTCGATAGCTGTCGTTTTAATCATTTGTAGAACAGATGGTATAGGTACAGATGATAATGAACAATGGAATTTATATCTTAATGATTGATTTATTATTTTTTTGATTGTAACTGTCATTACTCGATCTAAAACTATTTTACATATACTTAAGTACAAAATTACTTGAATGTTTCATAAAATTATGGTGATAGCATGCCGTATTTCTCAATACTTTTCACAAGGCTCTTCTTCTGTCCTTATCTATTATAAGCTCTTTTCTCGCTCACTCTTACGGGTCAAATGACTAAAACGTCTGAAAAATGATAATTTACTGCATTTTTTCCTCATAGGGAAAAATACCATTCTTACAATAATGTATCTAGGTAAACATTATTATAAGAATAGTATTTTTACCTTTTCTTTTTAATGAATATTAATGGCCTTTTTGCTTTCAAAAGAAATATATTTGCTAACGAAATTTTACAAAATTACAATGAAAACTTCCTTGCTACAGTTATTGTTCATCAAACTCGATCATCGTTATTGATACTCTCTCCAATTCGGGCAACAGAACTGTTTTTAATTCATTTGTACTTATCTCGTTTCATCTTACTTAAATGTTTCGTTAAAATAAAATTACTTTTCACTTTGTCTTTTTTCTTATTGCATCTATTCGGTAAATGAACTTTATTTCTGGTGCTGGGGAGTTTATTTAATTTTTGGCAGCAAATAATATACCCCTGAGTTGTCAGTAAGAATACTATACCAGCGCAAAGTAGGACGGCCTCCCACTGGATAGACAGACGACTTGCAGTGTGATAATGTGATTCACTATCAGAAATAATCGATATCGAGCCTGACGACTGACAAGACGACGATCCGCCATTGATTTTGACGTTTGATCACAGCGCTGTGCGTAAGCGTATTCACTAATCTCTACATCGATCTCTTAGCTGTGTGTTTGTCGCTGTTTATGAACAATAGATATTTATCGATTTCCTTTTCTTGTTTTTAAAATATATCGCAATGACTGCATTCAATATTTGATTGACTTTTATATAAAGATATAAAAATAAACCACTTTTTAATTCCGGCTCACGCCGTGCTCGTCTTGGCTGCTGACTTTAGAGAACGCATAGCTGGTCAGGGTTGCGGGGAGCCGTTGGATGCAGGCGGAGTAGAACCGCTCCATTTGGAAATCGATGGGGAAACCTTTGTTCACCAATGGACATGATAGGCTGGCATGATCATGATGATCATACTACCTAAAAAGAAGTTTATGCCGAAGACTGAAGTAAGTAGTTAAGTTTTAATAAATTCTGTATAGTGGCATTTTTCACATAGATATAGCAGCCCGAGGCCCGACTGTGCAACCTCCTTAATACAGACAGTACGTTTTACTTTTATGACAATTTTAGAAAATGACGACGTATTAAAAAATAACTTTAAAGGGAATTTTTATTTGTGGATGATTTTCTCCCTGGTTTTTCTTAAATGCGGTAATTTTTGTTAAGCAGACATTATGGTTTGAGAACTAAATGTCTGTGAGGACGTTTTGTTCAGAGAACCACCTCAACCACCTGCTCCTAATTGTTTTTTCATTTTACTGTCGAAAATCTTCTGAATCGTGTGGATAATTTAATTATTAATATTTTCGGAAAACAGGGGCAAGGCGGAATGAAATCGATTTTTTGCAGCAAGTTGCAGTATTGCAATTTTTTTTTGCTTCCCGGCCGGGCCGGTTAATATAAGGTTTTTCAAAATAATTTAAAAATGATTTAATTCTTTCACGCAATGAAACAAAAAACAATATTTTATTAGTCTTCTGACTACAACATCCAACAACTTCACAATAATTATAACCATCGTGTCGTTAGCTAAGAATTTTATCATCATCATTAACGTCACCAGCCTATATACGTCCCACCGCTGGGCACAGGTCTTCCTACATGAGAGAAACACATGAGAAGCTTGGGCCATAGCACCACTACGCTGGCTCAATGCGGGTTGGTGGGTTAAAGCGGTTGCAGTAACAACCGGGATCCACGGCCTTGCCTTCTGAATCACGAAGAAGCTCGAGATTACAAATTTCGATTGACCCATTCCATGATCGGCCATGGCGATAGTTGCTTTGTTTTCATAATCGAAACAAGAGTGTTAAAACACTACGCCACCGAGCTCCCTCCCTTAAGAATTGTATTATAATAATAAAAACATGAGTTCTTGCTGAGTTTTTGGTAGCAAATAATGTTACCCGGAGCTGTCTGTATACAATATAAAAAATGTCGGAGACTGAAGCAGTATTTTTTTGTAGCTTGATCTAATAATTGATATTCCCCTACATAGCATGTAATGTTCCCATAAAATCTAGCTGAGCAGCTGCACAATAATGCGTTGTACCAAAAAACCACTGCCGTTGCGGTCGCCCCAATTTTTATGCACATAATTACGTATCGCGTTACGTGAGTAATATATCGCGTATCCGTCACGTAATCACTCCTTGTGTACGGTTAGGGAATAAATACTGTTGTCAATGAATTTTTTTTTTCTAAATTTAAAACTATTTAAACTTGGCGTTACTGTTCGGTAATAATATTATAATATTCATACACATACATATTATCTAGCCCAAAGTAAGCATATTTTATTAAGAGCTTGTGTTAAAATACTAAATAAAGGTTATCATATTTGATATTCATACAATTTTTTATGATATAAAAAATATACAATACATATAGGTACCTACAGGTTGGTGCCGTAAATGCGACAGCAAATTAAAGAATGGGCTAAATTAGTTCATAAAAATGGTTTGCCACTTTAAAAAACATCTTATTCATTTGATAATTTCATGATATTTCTAGGAAATAATGCAGCCAATGTCATATAGTATTTTATTCATACAAATGTCACGAAATTATCAAATGAATAAGATGTTATTGAAAGTGTCAAACCGTTTCTATGAACTATTAAAGCCTATGCTTCCATTTATAGTCGTATTGAGGGCACTAGCGTATACAAATATTATAGGTTAAACAACCATGACCAGAGAACAATATTCATGTGTATTACACAAACATCTGCCCCGGCTGGAACTGAACCTCTGGCTGAGTAGCCTGTAACTAGGGGTACTGACCACTCAGCCAGCCGGTGGTCAATACCTAAGTAATAAAAAAGGATAGTAAAAAAAAATCTAAGGCAATCGATCACACGCTTTTATTCTATCAGTACATAATTTTATTGAAGTGTGAAATTGTAGCGATAGATATATACTTAATTTACGCATAATTTATTGTAGAACTTGCTGTAGAATCAGACCATTATATGAAGGCTTTTTTCAAAGAAACATAATGATATTCACGCAATATGAGTATTAATTGTGATCATATATCTTCTTGATAATATTAAAGCGCTGAGTAAGTTGCGCTATATTTTTTTGGGGACGAGAGTAATTTATCTCTTAGTTAATAAGTAAACAGAGAGATGGTCTCGCCGACTGATTCATTAACCACGCAAAAAGGTACGAAAATTGCCGTAAGTATATACTATATATATATATTACAATACAAAGTGTTTGGTACTCATTTAACAATCGGACACCTACCCATTGGAACATAGTCATATAAATACTAGTGTTAACAAAAATCAAAATTGTAGATTGCGATTCATATTCCGCTCGGTTCAGTATTGGTTCCTAAACTGCATCGCTGTCATAGTCGTAGATAGCGTCGTAGTTCGAATTAACGATTCTACTCAGTTTAGGTCCTAAACTGGATCGCGATAAAAGATGGTGCTACAAAAATGGTGAGACGAGAGATGATGATGGTGGGCTTAAAATAATATTAATTTTGATCAGCAATCCTACTTATTTAGGGTGAAAAGGTATGATTTTTTAGAACTTTAGTGCAATGAAAAGTATCAATAGCCCTCCATTTATTTTTAAGACGAACATGAAAAAGCCATACTATAGTAGCTTTTTGCGTTTTGTTATTGTACTAATAATAATAAAAAATCAATTTTTATTTCAGACCACAGTTGGATCCATAGTAGTTAGTACTTACACGCTTTTACTTACAAGACTTAATATAACGACCTTTACTTTTTATTTTTAAATTATAGAGCTGGAGCTAAAACTAAGTATACTAAAAACTTCAAATTAATATTTACAACAAAAGGTGCATTCGACCTGTTTTACGACTTGAAAAACGAGGGAAATAAGCAAATCTGCGTTTAGATTCTATTGTTACATTATTTACATTTTTAAGACAAACGGGCCATCTCGAAAAATCTGATTGATTTAAAATCAAGTAGCTTATTTTATTACCTTTGCAAAGAGGTATATCACATTGCTGTTCAGAATTTTTCGGAATAAAAGCCCAAAAAAGACCGTGTCCTTTCTTCATACAAATAGTTCGGTCAATCAAACAAAATGTATGGGAAATTATAAAATTAATTTTAGAATATTGAACTTTTGTATTTATATAAAAAAGACTGAGCTCTTTTATATACTTAAGTTCTTGAAAAATACACGTTTTGTTGTGTCGTAATATATTTAAGTATATAAGTTATATTTATTTTTTCATCATCCTCACCAGCCTATATACGTCCCACTGCTGGGCACAGGCCTCCTACATGGGAGAAAGATATGAGGAGTTTGGGCCATAACACTACCACGCTGGCCCAATGCGGGTTGGTGGGTAAAAGCGGTTGCAACAACCGGGACCAACGGCTTAACGTGCCTTCCGAAGCTCGGAGGAGCTCGAGATAACAAACTTTGATTGACCCATCCCATGATCGACCATGGCGAAAGTTGCTTTGTTTTTCGAATCGAAACCAGAGCACTCACACCAAAACGCCACCGAGCTCCTCTGATATCTATATAACAATATGAAAATATTAGTGCCATCGAAAACAGTAAAAAATCAACGCAAGCTCTTCGTGTTCAATAGCCCATCGAATCGGAAATTCGGAACAGTTTCGTCACTTTATGGGTTTACGGTATCAGCAACAATTTTGATTGTATTCTGCGATATTTGGCATTTCTGTTTCGGAGAGCGAGTGATTTACTAGTGTTTTGTTTTATTGTTTGCAATGAGGTCAATCACTGTTTGTGTCTTACTTTGTGTGATGATCGGTGTTCATTTATCTTGCGGGAAAGGTGAGCTAAACAGTTTTTTTATGGCACGGCAATATTTTTTTGGGACTGACTATCTCCCAAGGATCTTAGCGAGTCCTCAAGCCTCTCCTGAGGTCAACAGTCATCGCCGTTAAGAGTCTCTTAGGTGCTCGAGCTATATTATTATGAGCGGGAGCAAATATTTGTACCTACCTACAAAAGGTACAAGGAAAGAATATACTGCAAGTTATGGTTCCTGGTGAGGATCGCGATAAGTCGACGGATGTGGGCAGCACAGGACCGATCGTCTAGGAGATCCTCGGGGGAGGCCTATCCAGCAGTAGGCATCTCTTGGATGATGTGATGATGATGATGATGATGATGATGAATTGTTAAATAGATGCACAGGCAACGGATTATTCAATGTCTCATTCCAGTTAACAATTGATAGTGTTAGTAAAACTATTTTGTCATCCCCCTTTCTCGGAAAGAGTATTTTTGCTCTTCAAAATCTGAGTGCAAAAGCCGTTTTTATCCGCTAGCTAGACGATAAAGTAAAATTGAATTAAGAACATCGTGTGCACGTTTGTGAATTCCAAACATCATTAAACCTCTTTACTTCTACCTCCATGGTGCCGAATTTATCATACAACCTTTTTTAACTTGTTAAAAACTCAGACTCGGCACCTTCTTGGTGTACTTTTTGTTTAATTTGCTCTGCGCGCGCTATTTTCTTTTCATGACATATTTGTGAAAACCATAGGTTATACACGAGGTATTTTACTTGTTTTCAAGTTTCTTGTTTTAAATTTGAAAACAAGTAAAACACCTCGTAAAAAAGTAAAAATGAGTGATTCTAGCGACGAAGAAGTTTATTTGACGCCAACAGAATTGACTGAAACTGTTAATAATCGTTGAGGTTTTCGTTGAGGTGGGATGAAAAGTTACGTGCTGCACCCGAGTGCAAAGTTTTTTCACATCGTGCTCTTTTGATTCGCTCGCTAACGCTCAGGATTCTAATTCTTTAATCACTCGTTGCGCTCGTAGTTCAATTTTAGAATCCTTCGCTTGCTCGGTCATTAAAATTGAGCACGCGAAACTTTGCACTTTTGTACAACAAATAACTATTTTTCCCCTCAAATTCATATTACTCGCCAGTACCCAACTTTAGCTATTTGTAGGTATACTTAGATACTTACTTAATATTTTAATGTTTTTGCTTTAGAAATATGATCTGTTATAGACAGATAGAGAAATCAGATATTATTATTATTACAAATGTAGGTACTTACTGTCAGAATTTTGATAAATTAATATGCATTACCAAAACTTAGTTACTCATTATGAAATTTGTAGGGGCAGTAACCTTTTCATCTTACTTCATCATTTACTTATATAAGCGAAAATATTGATGTAATCTACTCAGACAAATCACATGATAAAGTAGTCCAGCCCGCCTAGCATGACCACCGAAACGCGATATGATACGATATGATAAAGCTATTTATCGCTTCGAACTGTCAAAAATCATTAGATATAACCGCCATCTTGAAATTTTATCGAAACTGCGAACTTGTATTGTATATATACATTTTCGCAGTTTCGATAAAATTTAAAAATTAGCGGTTATATCCAATGATTTTTGACAGTTCGAAGCGATAAATAGCTTTATCATATCGCGTTTCGGTCAAGTAAAAGTGTTCTGTGGTTTCGGTGGTCATGCTAGGCGGGCAGGATTGATGATTGTTTCTCAGTCCTTTTTTTTCTTAATTAGTCTCTGTAGGATTCTACAGAAAAAAGGTAAAAGCATTTTATATTTAACATTGGTTAATTTTACTTTACTACTAAGCCATCCTGTTTTACTACTTATGGAAACTATATAAAGGATAAAACTATATTTATGAATTAAATATTATACGACAATCAGAACTATAGGTAAATAAACCTGCAAAAACCCATGACTCACGAACACAGTCATGGATGCCGACCAATCAAAGTTTTGCACAATTCATTTCACCTTACGTCAGTGAAAAACAAATGAGTCTCTTTCTATTTCCATATAGAATCTCATCAACAGAAAACGAAACAAAAGTTATTTCACAAACTATATTCACACAAAAAACATTGCATATACGTGTGTCAGCCCTAAGTTTAGTGTTGTAATCTGCTGTAACAAGCTCATAAAAAGCGACCATGATATCATTTGTGGTGGTTTCCAATTCGGAATAAAGCCTACTTGTATATCACAGCTTTTGTGTTCACGAAACAAAATCATTTTATGATGCTGTGATAAAACGTTGACAGGGTTGGCGCAAGTGTATTTTTTAAAGATCATTCTTGTTTTCATTAAAAAAGTTGTAATCACTTAAGACAGATTATTACAACCCTAAATATTTCGCGTAGTGTCAAACCCGTTATAATTTTTATTTATTAGATGTGATCAGACAATTTTATTACTTTTTAACCTTTTTTATAGTCTTACTAGCTGAACCCGCAAACGTTGTTTTGCCATAAAAAAATGTCCAAAAAATTAAAAATATAAAGATATTAGCCGATTCTCAGACTTACTGAATATACATATAAAATTTTAATGAAAAGCGGTCGAGCCGTTTCTGAGGAGTATAGTAACTAAAACTGTGAGTCGAAAATTTTATATAAGATTAACTAACAGAATTAAGTTCCTTTTTCAAATATATTTGAGGCACTAATCAAAACTGTATAAGTAGATTCTACAAGTTGTTACAATAAGGTGTTGTCATTTCAGGGCTTATTCTACGGTAAGGTTCAATACCTACTCGACGCAATGTATGGAACAGATGATTTCTTTTTCGCGATTTAGTAGTTGTCCTCATAGTAAAAATTAATGGGTAGAATAAGGCTTCAAAATATGACTAGCCCTATTTGTAGCACCTTGTATATTGTTATGTGACCAGAAAATTTAATAATAATAATAAACATTTAAAAGTGTGACAAGGTGGACACAAGGCGAGTATGCCCTTTTCGAAACAATAGAAAACTGTAGGTACCATTTTTTCAAAACGCGATTTTGTCTATCAGTAAATTCTAGCTATAAAACAGATTCAATATAAACTAGTTTTGTCTGAAAAAAGCGTAAACTAATAACTCAAAAACTTTTTTGAGCTTGCATGGATTATATTTAAGTTTTTAAACTTTGCAAGCACAAACCCTGGGCTTGCGCTTAAAGAGATAAAGATAAAGAAAATCCCGGGAGTCTTACATGAAAATAAATTAACAATTATTTTGGAAACCTGAACTCCTGAACTTCACTTTTATATTAGACACAGAAAAGTTTTTACTTCAGACATACTCCCCGCTGAATAAATGTAAGCAATTTGTTGACAAATTGTTTATTCAAACCAATTATCCTTTTCACAGAGAAACAACACATTCGTATTATCGTAATTATAAAACGTTAGGTGTTCTAAAGTTTACAAAACGTGGCAAATCTATAAAATGACATATAATAAGTATTATATAAGATAAAATTCATACACTCACACCTATTATCTCGCCCAAAGCATGGACCAAATAATACTCCTTGCCCAAAGTAAGCATCAAAGAGCTT
This sequence comes from Nymphula nitidulata, assembly GCA_947347705.1. NCBI lineage: Eukaryota > Metazoa > Arthropoda > Insecta > Lepidoptera > Crambidae > Nymphula > Nymphula nitidulata. The sequence goes on along the minus strand of OX374637.1, from coordinate 8,193,912 downwards.
GTGTTATGGATACTAGATAACAGATAAATAGTGATAACGAATTAATTCTAAATAAACATATAAACATCCATGACTCGTGAACAAATGCTCGTATTCATCATAAAAACATTTGCCCCTACCGGGATTTGAACCCGGGACGCCATATATGTAATCCGTAATTTCGGATGTGTCGACTTCAACGGACTATTGATGCTGTATCTCTGATCACTATAGGTACTAAAATGTCACGTAGATTCTTCTTCTTCTTTTTTATGTGGCAATGTGTTATCTAGAAAAATGATAACAATTCTGCCAGCACAGATACGTAGATTGATCGGGTTATTCATCATCTCGCCCGAAAACAACTCGCCCGATCAGGCGACTTGGCACCTTTCGAATTTACCTAATATTTCTGTCGTCAACTCGCACGCTCCTTACAAAGTACAGCCAGGTAAAAAATTAAAACTAAATTTCAGAAACGACTTCGAATAAAACGACATTGTATTAAATCTTAAAATAAAGCTACTGAGTAGTTGACTGTACATTTTTATGGTCGTTACCACACATTTTTATGATCGGGCGAGTTGACGACAGAAATATTAGGTAAATTTGAAAGGTGCCAAGTCGCCCTATCGGGCAAGTTTTTGTCGGGCGAGATGACGGATAACTCGATTGATCCTCATAAACCGAACGTGTACGTCATTACAATCGGTGTAAATTTTTTGTCGGCGTAACTGAAACACACGGAAGTCTATATTACATATTGTTCAAAAAATCGTAACATCCCGACTAAATCAATAGTCGGTGGAAAATGGAACGTTCGAAAAAGTTTGCGGTAACGCAGATTTCTCGCAGATAGTGGAACGCGTGCATTTTCTAGGGAGAGTCGCAAAATCAGTGATGGAAGTAGTTTGATTCAGTGATAAAAATCACAGAAAGAATCGATCTGAATATCAGACGTACAAATAGCCTAACGAGCCACAAATACTTTGTTAACCTCTATTAACCCGGCGTCATGGGGGTGGGAAATTGTTACACGGACGTGGGGGCTGGGTCATATTTACCCAAATAGACAATTGAATATATTTTATGATGTATTTGGGGGAATTAGTATTATTTGTTAAAATAATTATTTTTGAGAAAAATGGCTTAAAATAGTTACACTGACTACAGGCATGGGTCATAATTACCTTTTTCAAATTACAGCACTTGTAGCTCCCAATGCAGCTAATGTCCGACTGATTTCATTTCAAAAACGTGTAGACGGACTCAACAGCTCCAGCTACTGAGACAAGCAGCTATGTTGCATGAATAGTTTTGAAATTATAGGCAATTTGAAAACGCGCGGGTCATTTTGACCCAGCCCTCATGACGCCGGGTTAACTTTACTCGTTTTAAGGTTACCATAATTTAAAAAGGAACCCTTAAAGTTTGGGCACTTTATTCCATTTATCTCTGTCCGCCGATTAGGTCAGAGACGATTAGTTACAGTACCAGAATGCTGTAATTTGACTCGAGTGTACAATAAAATCACACCGATATAATAGTAAAATATTTTTAGGATATCTCCCCGACACGTACAGTGGGAGATGATTTCTTTTCTCGTATATTATGGGGGATTATTTTTAGTCATTTTGAACTCAATTCCCGTTGACTGGTAGAGAATGCTTAAAGGCATATCTAAGTCCGCCAAATTGTACACATGGATATCAAGTGTAACAGTTGCACTACGAAAGCGGCCTCTATTACGAACGTAGTAAGGTAGGTATTAAGGTCAAACTGTTACGCTTGATGTTCTGTCGACTGTACCAATTTTGTGCAGCAAAATGAAAAAGACAAAAAATTGCGAACAACAAAAATATTAGGTATATTCATATTATTGCACTTAATATTTTACTTATTATACATTTTATACACAATAAAATGCGTAAATGAAACAGTGAATATTATGAACAATACATAATATTCACTGTTTTATGTATGTATTTTATTGTGTACATGATTAGTTGTATGATAAAGAAATGTAATAACTAAAATGGGTTTAATTTGGTGCTTATGAAGATACAAGCACCTAAAAGATGCATTAAAATTACATTAGAGTGGACGATACCTACCATTACTTATAACTTACCTACTTCACTTAAAAGCAGCATTTCATGAAAGAACGGCTTTCTTAACAAACAGCATCCTATGGCAAGTCGCCAAAACTTGTTGTAGATTTTATTAATGCTTCTTTGCAAAGGTGACTGAATTCAAAATGGCCGCTTTCAGAGGCCAGAAGCGTTGCCTAATCATTTTTGGACTTTGTACAAGGATTTTCTTATGTTTTGCTAGCCTGCGATTTGTGTGGAAATAAATTAGTTTAATTTAACCGGTGGAACAAATTGGGGATATATTAATCTAGCAGTGAAAAAACATAAAAATATCAAACGTCTTTACGTATTAAAATATAAGTAGTCTTTACGTCTTAGATTATGAATAGGAATTGTTTTAGAAATAAAAATATTTCTAAAACAACTCAGCGTTAGATACCTGCACCCGTACCACCATCTTTTATCGCGATCCAATTTAGGTCCTAAACTGAGTAGAATCGTTTAATTCGTACTACGACGCTATCTACGACTATGACAGCGACGCAGTTTAGGAACCAATACTGAACCGAGCGGAATATGAATCGCTTTCATAAAGATGGTGGTAAGGCCCCTGAATATTTTGCAAAAACTTAGATTTCTTATCGTCCCTTTACCCGGCTGGTAAAGGGCTCACAAATAATAGAAATTCTACTATCGTAGGTATATTATGTTGGTCAGGTTTTTAACGAGCTTGTACAGAAATTTAATTAAATATAAAACGGTAGAACACTAAAAATGAAAAAAATATATATTCAATTTAATTCGATATTTAATATTCTTATCACATTTTTGTAGTCGGTGCTTCACTTTCTATTGCTTAAAAATTGCTTAGCACCAACTCTAAAAATATCTTTAATGGGATAAGTACCTACATCAAAATATAATTTACAAAATGTTCAGGTATACAACGACATACCAAAAAAGTAATCAATAAAAAAACGCCGCATTCCAAAAAATAACATCGCTTCTGATATTTAAAAATGTATTCAAAAATAATTACCCGATAATTAATTATAAATATAAATATTTAAAAATGTTATGTCGGTAATAATTTACCGATGTGACGTTATAATCCTAAAATTTTAAAATGGTATGTAATAATTACAAGTTACAAATTAATATATGATCAATAGAGTTGTCACAAATTTAAAATATATGTTGAAGATTAATTTGAAAAATACTGTGATAGTTAATATAAACATAAAAGTTATAAAAAACTCTATAGTAGGTATACACTTGCGGAAAAAAGTTCTGTTTGTAAAAATAACTTGTTAAGACAAGAGGTGAAAAGTGTACCTTAAGTACATCATTACAGGTGCCACCGAGGGCTTGTTATGCGCGGATTACGCGCCGTTTCCCGGGAAATGGGGAAAACTTTTCTCCAAGCACTTCAAAATACAGTGAGACACTTTCACCATGTTTATTATTAGTTATTAGGCGTGGTATTGCGTATTTTTTGGTGTAGTAACGGGGATTGACGATTGGTATATTATTTTAATCTTTGTTTAATAAGTAACATAGTTCTGAGGTAACAAACATACAAAAGAAACATACAGGCGAATTGTTAACCTCTTGCTTTATCCAAGTCGGTTAAAAAGAGCACTAGCGACTTTACTTACCTGTGGTAAGAACTTTGTAATACAAAATAAGAGCAGTAATAAGATTTTTGATAACTAAGGCGAGAAATTACTACGGAAAATATTAATTTATCGCCACTATCTATTTCACATATAAAATTGAAATTTTGCTTTATAAAATTGTAAATTATTTAGAAATCCGCGGCATTATTAGTCATCTATTTAATACGGTCTCATTGAGACTATACTTATGGGCCCAAACACGCTATATCTGTAGTAAGTTTCTGAAGAATTGAGTATCCCGCAGACTATTTGATGGTACAGGATCAGCTCAAGGTAAGCATGTCTTGGAAATACCACCGAAGTAACAGTAATCCAAATTTTAAATCAAACGGTTCTGTTTAAAACCTTTTGAAAACCACACTTTCGCCAAGTAGAAAATATACTGATAAGTATCAAACGCTCGAATACGTCAGCTTTTAAAACAAACAAAAACAGAAATTAAAGTCGGTCAATTCGATTATGAGCTACGATGCCACAGACACACAGACAGACAGACAGACGCGTCAAACTTTTTACACCCCTTTTTTTTCTTCGGGTGTTAAAACATATTTAACATTAGTAACATAACAGACCAAGCAATGAGAATACCCATTAGTGTAGAGAATTCAGAAAGTTATACCCAGAAACCATTGCGAGTTTTACACTTATCATAATGAGCCTGGTAATATTTTAGTAATAGTAAGTGCATTTAGAAGGTCATCGCCTGAGGGGGTCTGTCTATTGCAACTAGAGTGCAGTTGTCCTTACGGCGCGTCGTGTACGCATGCGTGGTTGAGCATGCGCGTTTGCTTTCGGCGCAAACATCCGTTAACGAAAGTAATTTTGAAATTGAAGGCGCCATTGCAATATTTATTATATATTTATTTTAAAGGTTCCTAAATAGGAATTGGCATTGAAAACGTGTCTCAATTCAAGAATAAAACTGTTGTTTATAAAACCAATTTAGACTTTTTAACATCTTATTTGAAATGTCAAAATTAAATTAGTACCTAAATTAGTTTTTAATTATGTACTTGATTGTGTATACAGTTTGCAAATAAAGTACTTGCAGAATGTTTTGTAAATAATTGCATTCTGTAGCGGTGTTTACCTTGAATTAATCAATTGATTAAACCTACAGTAATAAGTTAATTACCTTTAGATTAATTATATACGTTATAAGACGAATTGCCTAGCTTATTTTTACTCTAGGGTAATTGTAATTTTATATTTTGGCCTGTGACTAATAATAATTGGTCACCTCATTGCGTGTCTTTGTAGAGAATTACAGTGACGACATTGTATTGCGAATATATTGTACAATTACGAAAGTCAACCTCTGACAACATAATAGACATGACCAGTTGGTTGCGGGTAATCATATAGGCTGAAGTACTATCAATGTCGGCACTGTAAGTGGACTGAAATTCGATACTTACTCCGATTTAAATTTCAATTTCAAACTTTATCAAAACTTTTTATAAGGATAGACAAAAGGAGTTGAATTTATGCAGCCTGACAAAATTTTATTGTGCTATTCATTTTAGTGGTGTCAGATTTAAAAATATAATTGTGGATAAATAAACTAAAAAGTGATATTTAGTGTTCGAATATGGAAGTTATAAAATTGTGTTACATTTGGACCCTGCTATCGATATTGGTGTTCCAGTGTTTGATGGAAGGATCTGGACAAGAGACGGCATTTGAACTGCCTGTTCAGTTGATAGGTTTTCCATTCATCATCGTCGCTGTGCGGGTCACTACCTTTGTGAAGAAGCTTTCTTATGCTCTGAATCCAGGTAACAATAAATTAATTATTAGAATGAAATTCATTAATTGTTACAGCTTTATGATTATTGATGGTATGATAAATGTATTACATAATTAGTGGACGATGATGATTGTATTAGTTAAAGATAAATGTGTCAAAGTCATTAATCTATATATATAAAAGAAAGTCGTGTTAGTTACGCTATTTATAACTGAAGAACGGCTCAACCGATTTGGCTGAAAATTGTTGGAGAGATAGCTTAGAACTAGGAGACGGACATAGGATACTTTTTATCCTATTCCCGTGGGACGTCACGTGAATAGGATAAAAACGTGGTATAACAAAACGCAACTGACATGGAATAACAAAACGCAACTGACAGCAAATCAAAAAATTTATCAGTCAAAACATTAATCTGGCCGTTCATTTGTTAAAAAATTTACAACACGCAACTGACAGCTAAACGTAATGTTGTCTATGGTTAAGTATGGTTGAAAATTTTTAATTTTGAAGTCGACCGGTTGATGTGTTTGTTTCGAGTTTCTATTTAATAAATAACAATCATTGCCAATTTAAATAAAAAGTGAAGTGAACTATAAAAGGTGGTAAACCAAAAACGCATCAGACTTGGAACAACAAAACGCGCATCTAGAACCCCCTTATTCTCAACTGTCGGATCACGGATTCGATTCGAAAAGTCACATGCCGTCTCGCTTTGACGTATAGCGATAAAATGTGACAGGTATAGAGTTTTCGAAATTCGAATATTTTCCGACAGTTGAGAATAAGGGGGCAGCTAAGTAATTTTGTCTTATCAACAATGTATTTCGAAACATTATTTCTAACTAAAAAATAATGAATAAGTAGTTGAGTGAGCGAGCAATTTTAGCGGCTAAGAATAAAGATGTAGATGACCTGAACTACATAATTCAAAATAAGATCATTGGAACAATGCATTCATTCAAATCTATTGACTGCGTCACAAATGAAGATGAAGCTACCAACTATCCAATTGAATCTTTAAACTCCTTGGATGTGCCTGGCTTAGCACCGCACAATTTACGCCTAAAGGTTGGCTCCGTAGTAATCATGCTTCGAAACATAAACCAACCAAAACTGTGCAACGGTACGCGTTTGGTGGTTAGAAAATTGATGAACAATGTAATTTACGTGACGATACTGAAAGGAAAATTCAAAAGTGAGGAAGTTCTCATTCCGAGGATACCGATGATCCCAACCGATATGCCGTTTGAATTTAAAAGACTTCAATTTCCGATCCGTCTTGCATTTGCCATGACCATCAACAAATCACAAGGCCAATCCTTAAAAGTTTGTGGTTTGAATCTAGAACATCCATGTTTTTTCCATGGTCAATTATATGTGGCATGTTCACGGGTCAGAAATCCATCTGCGTTGTTTGTTTTTGCGCCTAATAATAAAACGAAAAATGTTGTGTATCACAAGGTACTTAAGTGAAGAGCAACCTATGTACTGAAATACAGACATAATAATGAATGATTAATGTAGGTACTTAATTTATTTTTGTATTTTTTCTAATAAAAAAACAAATTCCAAAATCTGCTTATTTGTTGCCTTTAAGGCGGAACAGAGTTCGCCGGGTCAGCTAGTAAATTAATAAAAATCTGCGTTCTGAAACTATACAAAAAGTCATAATTAAAAGTATAACTATTTTAGGAAAAAAAATTACTACATATACATACATACAGATACATTATTGTAGTGTGTGTATGTGTGTGTGTGTGTGGGGGGGGGGGGGGTAGTGTTTGTGTAAAACCTTTAAACTAAAATGAACTTGTAATTCTTGTTATTTAATCAACTAAGTAATAATTAATTTTACGTTTTTAAGTTGTATTGATTAAGACCAGATTCATTGCACCAGGAAAGACTAGACTAATTTGATTTTAAATGCAAACACATATTTAATATCAGCCCGAATCATTTAAATCTGCTTATGTAAGGGGCGGCCGTCAGCTTGTTTTTATCATCTAGTTGTATAAAAAAAAATTTCGTCGCATTACTGTTATCGTGGAAAAAAATATTTTTAATATTATTATTATATTTTATTAAAGTAGAAACCAAAAAAATATGCAGATTAAATTTTTTCAAAGAGAAAGCAAAAGGAATAAAAGCCCCACACTTTCATGTTCACAGATGTATATAGCATCCTTATTTTTGAATTAAAATGCAGGTTAGTTACATTTAAGTTAGTGCATGTTGCCGGAATCTTCTCGGTAGTTCAACTTTTGGAACCGGTGTAAATTCAGACATGACAGACGGAGAGACTTGACGTTGTTGGTTAATATATTTTTTGTAATAGTTATAAGAATGTGTTTTTTGACGATTTAAAAGTGCTTCTTTGTGGCCTATTTAAATAAAATATTTTTTATTTCTTTCTTTCTTTCTTTCTTTCTTTCATCTTGGGAGAGTTTAGCGTGACGATAACTGGCTTACTGACGCCAGTCCTATGAGATAAGGCTCGGTATGAAATTCTCAACGTCTTTACACACAAATCACTAATTATAATAAAAAAATATGCTCATTAAGCTAAGAAAGATTTATTTCAATACTAGTGGCCGCCCGCGGATCCACCCGCGCACCTGCGTGGATGTCGCGTCGAATATCGCTATATCGATGTGTCAGGTTCTCAAACTTAACTTACTTTTAAAATTTCATCTAAATTGCTTTAGCAGCTTAGGTGTGAAAAAGTAAGAGACAGACAGAAATGAGTTATTTCGCATTAATATTATTACTATGGATTCCATCTTAATCTTACTGAAAATCGCCAATTAATATTTTTAACCCCCCGACGAAAAAAGAGGGGTTTTATAAGTTTGACGTGTCTGTCTGTGTGTGTATCTGTGTGTCTGTCTGTGGCATCGTAGCTCCTAAACGAATGGACCGATTTTAATTCAGTTTTTTTGTTTGAAAGCTGACGTGTCTAAGATGGTTCTTAGCTATAATTAATGAAGATCAGTTCAGGCGTTCGATGACTATCAGCTTATTTTATACGTGATAAAAAGGTTTTACTAACTTTCACAGATCGGATTGATTTAACATTTGGTGTACTGTCACTTCGGTGACATTCCCATGACATACTAACCTTGAGCTGATCCTATACCATCAAAAAGTCTGCGGGATCCTTAATTCTTCAGAAACTTACAGCAGATAAGTATAGCGTGTCTGGGCTCTTATGAAAAGTCTCAATGAGATGGTATTAGGTAGATGATTAATGAAGCCGGCGGTTTTTTAAATTTTCTATATTGTAGGTATCTAAATGGTATTTAAAGGTGTAATATTAATTTATGATCTTATCTAGCCACACACTCCAACCACAATTATGCTTCCGGGAATTTTACACATAAAAGGAAAATAGACAATTAAAAACTGTTCTACATGTGCCAGGCCTCCATACATTGGACAACCCCTTGATACCATTACCATATTTTTACATGTACTGTACATTAAAAAATTTAAACCACGTACAAAAATATTTTAAAGCATCCATAAAAACAAAATATATGGCAATAACCTGAAAGGTAGTGGCCTTATTTTTATAATCCACTGTCCCCTAAATACTGCCCGAAAATCTTGTCAGGGTCGCAAAACTATACGGCAAGTAGGTATTTTTTCTTGCCAAGTGTTAAAATCTAAAAAGAACACTTTAGATGAAACAAGCTCTATAAAAAACATTTTAAAAATAATATACGTAGCAGTAGAATCAATTATAACACATTATAGTATATCCGAATGAGATGGTGCTTATAATGCCTATTTATCTAGTGCTGTGGATAAATCGGCATTAACTAACCCCTAGCTTATAAGAATCTTTGTAACTAACACTTTTATGGACTCCGGTCTGAAATAAAACTTTTATTATTATTATAAGGCATGTTTCCTTGAAGTTGAAAGACTTCAGAGAGCATTTCTGAAGGTAATGTATTTTGAAAAGCAAAATTTCTCCACCGAGAGCATATACCAAATCAACGACTTACTATAGATTCAAAAACTATTTAATAAAAGTTTGATAATAAACTTTTACTAGGTACTTAGTAGGTCCGTATGTAGAGTCGTCTGGGTAGGTACTAGGCCTTTCTTATTTCAGCCGTGAAGCAGTTCGCTGTGTATCGGACTGAAGGGAAAGATAGCCAGTGTAATTACTGGGCATGGAAACCACCAGGTGGTCAGCGTGCTTGTCATCTACTTGTACAAAAATAAGTACATTTAGATAAAAATATTAGCGATTTAACTAAATATTTTTCCTTAATACGACAGCTTGTTTGTCATCTAGTTGTATATAATAAAGATAACACCTTAACTAATAATCGAAATATACAGGCTGGTGCCGTCCATGCGACAATAAATTTAAACATGGGCTATATAAGGTCATAGAAATGGTTTTCCACTTTCAAAAATATCGTATTCATTTGATAATTTCATGACATTTGTATGGAATAGTATAACGTTCGCAGCATTTTTTCATACAAATATAGCCCAGTTTAATTTATTGTTACATTGTGCATAGAGGTGCATGCATCACAGAGGGGTAGTGCGTAATAGCTTTATACACACCCCTTTTTCTCCTCGGGAGTTAGGGAATAAGCCGGAGGAGCTTCCCTTCAAGGTAAAAAAGTCATCATGCGTTGCAAGCCTTTTAAAATCAAGAGACTATTATGATGACAGCATGAGAAAGAAGTCTTCTTTCCCCCAAAACACAGCTTTTTCGATGAGCTCCAGCAATTTGCCGGAATAAAAGTAGAGCTAAAAAAAATGTTTGTAAATCTTTAATTTAAGTGGAACTTACTAGTGAAGTGGTTCGAACGTTCTGATTGTTACTAAGGAAACAAAACAAATTTAGCCATGCTTAGTTTCAGATGGGTCACCCAAGATATGTTATCTTGAGCTGCTCTGAGCGCCCTAGACAACATGCCTTTCGATAATCGCTATCGCCAAGCGGAAAATGTATGGGATTTGACATAAGCTCTCGATTGACTTTCGATTGCAAATGTCGAATCCCATAGATTTTCCATTTAGCAATAGCGGTAGCTATTGTCAAATGGTGTCTTGTCTAGGCCCTCTGAGCCACCCGCTAACCCATATTGCTCCTTTGTGGTGCTGTGGTGTAAGGCGTGTAAAGATTTTTGAAGATGAAGAATGTGCATAATAGTCTTCTACTTACTACATTCACTAAATTCAAGAGCAAAACTAGTGACCTTGAAAATTTCTAAGTAATGCAATGTTATGTAAGTCCTGACATTTCGATGTGCGAGTCTGCCATTACATAAGCGGCCGAGTGACCAACAGACGAACGATTAAAGTCGGTCGTCGGAGAGGTGTTGCGTTACGTTCCCTGTCACGTAGGCACGCTTTTTGCAGTGTTGTCTTAGCCGTTCGACGGGTTAGTGCACGAAACTTATAAATCAGTTCACGCGTAGCGTAAAACGGAACGTGGAAGACACACATAATTTGAATCTCGAGATTTTTTCTGAAATGGTCGATAATTTTAGTTTTTCAGACAATATTGTTGCTAATGAGACTTTGCGCAAAACATTTGACAAGCGCTAATCAATATTCATGAGTGTTTTGTGACTTATTGTATAAAAACTTTTTGCTGTGTTTCGAAATTTCCAACTATTTGTATCTGTAATTTTGCATTTAAAGATTATTTCTATTCAGTCATAACTCAAGAATGGAGCTCATGAAGGTTTTATACTTGTCGTTCTTATCACTATTAGTGTTTTTAAATTTTAATGTAGTGTCTAGTCAAGAGACAATGTTTGAATTACCAGTGCAATTAGTAGGATTTCCTTTCATAATAGGCAGTGTCAGATTGACAAATTTTTTGAAGAAACTCACATACTCAATAAGTCCAGGTTAGTATATTATTTTAATTATGTACATCGTGACTCATTGCTATAATAATTGTCACTAAGCTCTATAGAGGTCATGCTCTGGAAGTCCAATGGTCTAATTAATAGTTAAATTACGTCCAGTGGCCCTCCACTACACGTTTGTCGCCTAACGTGTAGAGGGACCATAAAGTAATGCTTGTATTATAACTTTATGTAAACCGAAAAAGAAATATTTTCTTTTCAATGGAAAAATATTTAAGAAGTTTGGCGCCATTTAATGGTGACGGTCATATTTTTTACGAATGGTTATAAAGTTGTGTCGGAGTGGATATTGTGTTTTGAAATTGGTGTAGATAATTATAATAAAATAGTGGTAGATAAGCCACAACTTTAGTCTTTAAAAGTTAGGCAACGCGAAGTACGCTTAATATTAAAAGCGGTACTCTTATCGTCCAAGCCGATTCGACTGGGTCATAATTATATTTCAAATAAGCCCTTTAGCCCCCGACGAAAAAAGAGGGGTGTTATAATAAGTTTGTCGTAGGTATCTGGGGGTGGACTGGTGAAATTGCTTCGGCAGAGCCTAGGTTACCCCCGCGAAGGGCAGTGGAGTTACCGGGGAGTTTTAGTGGGTATTCCCAGTGCCGTGGAAGCGCTGGGCGACCCCCACACACGCCCGTCGCCTCGCTAGCGACGGGTAGGTCTGTAACCAGATTTCTCCCTGTTTAAAAAAAAGGTATCTGCGTTTTTGTGTCTGTGTCTGCTGTGGCATCGTAGCTTCTAAATGAATGGACCTAAGATTGGGATGGTTCTTAGCTATAATTTATGAAGATCAGTTCAGCCGTTTGATGACTATCAGTTCATTTCCTACATAATAAAAGGGTTTTACTAACTTTTACAGATCCGATTGATTTAAAATTTGGTGTACTGTCACGTCGGTGACATTCCCATGACATACCTACTAACCTTATGCTGATTATCTTACACCATCAAAAAGTCTGCGGGATGCTCAATTCTTCAGAAACTTACAGCAGATATAGCGAGTTTGGGTTCTTAAGAAATGTCTCAATGAGATGATGTTTGACAGATGATTAATGAGGCGGGGGGTTACTCAAAATTTTCAATTTTTTTTATTAACTGTACAGTCGGAAAGAAATGGAATGCTTATTATACTACTAAAGTGGATATCAAGCATACAATCCACCTTATGGTATGTGGTTACCGCTATGCAGCTGATCCAGTATTTCCCGCCGTTTTTGAAGAATCCCATGCTGTACTCGTATGAGGGAACCTCCGCAAAGAGCTCATTCCACGACCCACTTCAGTTCCAATGAGGATGAACTTGCTGCCGGTGGTGAGCGGAGTGCATAAGATTCTGTGGACATAAAATTCAAACACAAATTTCGGTCATTTTTAGAAGTTTTGTCTGTCGGTCTGTCTGTGTGTTTGATAGAGCATCAAACCAAAACCACTGAATTGAGCTTCTGGATATTGAATATAGTGAAAAATCATAATATCTTACGGTAACGTTACGTCTTTATTTCATTCAAATATTTCAATAAAATAAAAATAAAATAAAATAAAATATAACAAATCAGCTAGCTCTTTTAAAAGTTATCACGATTTAAAGATAGAAAGAAGTACCTAATTTTTCAGTTAGGCTGCATACTGGCGTTCTGGACACCGCACCATGGCGAGAATGGGTACAGAGATGGTACGGATCGCTCTCCTTCCGTATAGTGCAGGTCCTCAGGAACATGACTGCTTCGGGAGGTATCTGCTCAAAATAGTGTTGAAAGAGCAAACTCCAATCTGCCCCTAATGCGGCAGGGGTGATGGTACAATGTCCCGCACACTTTCACCGTGCCCAAGATGATCAAAAGAAATAGCTTACGGCAGTAATCCCCAGCGGCGGTCTCACTTTACCATCTATAATAAAGAAGGAGAACGTCTGGAAAGCCTGCCACATATTCATGAGGCAGTCATAAGTGAAAAAGAAAAGTAAGAAAGATCGCTAGAAGAAAATCCTTTAGCTTGGGAAATCCGCATATTATATAACTCTGCCACAGGCGTATAGCTTACACCAGCGCACTGGTTCCTTGAAATGAGCTCATAGGAGACAGCTAGGGAGCCCCATCACTTGAATCCAACTGCCCGCAGTATAGTAGTTTCACAAGGGTGCTCCGTGCGACGCCAGCACAAACTATAGGTATCCTTGATAGTTTGCGATGACGCCATGGAGGAGCTCGATAGCGTAGTGGTTTCAGCGCTCTTGTTTCAATAATAGAAACAAAACAACTTTCGTCGTAGTCGATCCCGGGATGAGGCAATCAAAAAATAAAGAATGAAAGAAAGAAAGAAAGATTTTTTTTTATTTTAAATAGACCACAGAGAAGCACCTATAAATCGTAAAAAACACATTTTTACATCTATCACAAAAAATATATTAACTAACAACGTCATTCTCTCTGTCTGTCTGTCATGTCTGAATTTACACCGGTTCCAAAAGTAGAACTACCCAGAAGATTCCGGAAACAAACTGGTGTAGTCACTCTTTTCAAATATTAAATTACATTGTTTGTAGTTAAAATATTATAACTTTTAGCAGTGCTGTGCCGCCCAGCGAAAAAAATAATTAAAAAAAATTTTTTTTAATAAAAGTGATTCTTTCACTATGTATTTCAACCAAAGCCTGACAGACAGATAAGTCGAAAGTGCTGACGGTCACCCATCTTGCTGCTAAGCTAAGCTGTTTTCAGAGACAATAGAAAGTGAAGCACCAACTCCAAAACCTAGGTACTGAAATTTAATTATTTTTTCCTTTTTTGTTTTGAAGTCGGTTTTATTTTTGTTAAAAAAAATTTTTTTCACATGTTTAAGTGTTTTCCTAAGGTCAAAGCAAGATGGGTGACCGTCAGCACTTTCGACTTATCTGTCTGTCAGGCTTTGGTTGAAATACATAGTGAAAGAATTATGTTCTAACTCCTAACCGTTAAGGAGTTGTACCTTCCACCACCAGCTCATCAACATGAGATGATGACTAACAGAAACAAATACTTGAATAGCTTTGGAAAAAAGTAAAACATGTCATACGTGCCTAATTTAAGGTTTGCCCTCGATTTCCCTGGGATCCCATCATCAGATCCTAACTTGGTGACAGTAGGACCACCACAGGAAAATATCGTATCGAATAAAAAAAGAATTTTGAAAATCGGAGAACATATAATACATACAAAAAAAAAATACATACAGTGGAACATATAACCTCCTTCTTTTTGAAGTCGGTTAATTAGAAGAGATGGTATATCAACGTATAACAAAATGGGTACCCAATGTCAAAGGTATTATCGTTATTTTCAAGCTATCCGACAGCGCGCAATCACAATATAGGTATACAGAGGTTTTTTTAAGTAAGTAAGTAATTTATTTGTCAAAACACGAGTGTACATAATTTTCAATGTAGATCTTAAAACAATAATTGTCCTACGTGCTTTAGCCAATATGGCATACAAATATTATATAAGTACTACAAAGACATTATTAATTGCATGCCAAAAGTATATTAAAAATTCTCATTTGTTAAATTCATAAAAATAAAAAATTAAATTAAAATTTGATTGATATTGCTTATTTAAAAAATAATAATAATATAGGTCCATCTTTATAAAACAAAAAAAAAAAAATATATACATGCCAAAAATCATTCAAAAATTAAAAATACAATGTCAAAAAAACATACAGGTATATAGGTAGTCAGGAAAATAATAATTCTAACATTATGTCACCAATACAACTTTCAACAAAAAAATATGAAATTAATTATATGTGTATAATGGAATAGTTCATACAAAATTATTACAATTTCAAAACTTATAAATACTTAAAATTTATTAACAGATATTAAATTCATGTTTATGACAAGTCATCAGTTAGGTATATAAAAGTAGGTAAATAAGTTTTGTCAGTTATTTTTCTGTCAAAAAATCATTTATATGATAGTAGCACTTTTCCAATAATTTTTTTTTCAGTTTCTTTTTAAATAAGTTTACATTAAGCTCCTTAATTTCATTAGGGATTTTATTGAATATTATTGGTCCCATTGCAAAAATACTTTTATGCATTATCGCTGTATTAAACCTGGTTGTACAAAGTTTATGATTTTGTCGTTGTTTACGGTTACTTACGTCGGTTTTTTTTTTTAAATAGGTCTGAATTAGTTTTAACATATGTGGCAACTTCAAATATGTACAAAGAGGGTAAAGTCAAAAGTTTGTACCTTTTAAAGAATGGTTGGCAGCTTTCTATGGGCTTTAGCCCAAACATTGCTCGAATGCATCTTTTTTGTCTTTTAAATATCATGTCCTTGTCTACTGAGTTTCCCCAAAAAATTACTCCATATCGTAGAACAGAGACCACCATTCCATGATACGCAGCAATTAAAGCATCGGTACTAAGAGTCGGCGCCAATTTATAAAGTGCATAAGATGACGCGCTCACTTTCCTTGATATTTTCTCTACATGTGGTTTCCAATTTAATTTATTGTCAATAGTTATACCCAGAAAGTAAGCCACATCTGTTTCAGATATTCTATTATTATTATACTCTACTGTCAAATTACTATTCTTGTTAAGTCTCTGGCTGAAGTGCATTAATTTGGTTTTATCAAGATTGATTTTTAAGTTATTTGTATTTAACCACATTATTATGGCTTCCAAGGCCTTATTAATATCTAATTCATAATTATTATAATCATTGCATTCAACTAGAACAGTGCTGTCATCAGCAAAAAGGGACATGGGTTGATTAACTGCTTTAATTATATCATTGATGTACAAAATAAAAAGAAGAGGGCCTAGAACGCTACCCTGTGGAACACCATATTGTATAGTACGCGCTCTGGATAAATAAGTTTCCTCGCGCTTGCGGTTAGTATTATTTTTTTTAATTTCAACCATCTGTTTTCTATTATTTAAATAGGAAGTAATGAGCTCAAGTACTTTCCCTCGAAACCCATAGGCATTAAGTTTTTCAAGCATTATTTTATGATCTACACAGTCGAATGCTTGTGTCATGTCGCAGTAATAATAAGGCGGTTAATAGTCATAAAACATTTTGAAATTTTAGTGTGTCCACGCATTCTTATCATCTAAATATTCTTAGGCCTTTTTTCATTATAGTTTGTTTGACATATAACTTAAGTTTGTGAAAAGGCAGTTTAGTTACATTTGGTGGGACTTTGTTATAAATGTGTATACATTTCCCCATGAATGAGCGACTTGTCTTGTGAAGTCTAAAACTTGGTATAGCAAGTTTATTAAAATGTCTTCTCGAGCTTTTCCATGTTTCGGAAGGCACGTTAAGCCGTTGGTACCGGCTGTTACTGCAACCGCCTTAACCCACCAACCTGCATTGGGCCAGCGTGGCGGTGTTATGGCCCAGACACCTCATGTGTTTCTCCCATGTAGGAAGGCGTGTGTCCAGAAGTGTCCAGAAGTCTAGTGGTGATGATATTGACGCCATAGAGTGGCACTGATATCTTTGTTAGGGGCAGAGAATACGCAAAAACGTATAATAGAAATAGGAATAGGGCAAACTGTTGCTCGAAATTCTGATAATGCGAAAAGTTAGAGCATCGGGGTTGTTTTAGTGGTTAGTTCGACCTATACCATCTTTGGTCGAGGAACCCCACATATTCATGCGGCATGGGTTTTTGGGGGCATGGCGCATGCCTCTCTCACCCCGTGGCGCGGGACGGGCGTAAATACCTTTTTTGTCCGCAACAATAGGTCACGTGGGCGAAGCCGCGGGCAGCAGCTAGTTTATTATATAATTAAAACCTATTTGTCAGTTAAAAATAAATTATACATATATACTAGAGCTACGCACGCACATACTAAAATTTCTCGTATTTGCTTTTAAAATAGAATACCTAAACAATTGGAAAAAACTCATTGTAAATTTAGAACAAAAACTTTAAGTAATATTTTTGTTCAACTGAAACGTTATATTCTTACACAAAAAAATTAGAAAAAACGTCATAAACCTGTCAAAATACATTTCAGACAAAATTATTTTGTTTTGTGTTGAATGAAATCAAACAAAACCCCTTGTTTTTACAAGTATTTAATGAGAAAATATTATCTAACATATTATAACATTTGTTATTTATCGCAACTTAGCTCTACGTACACATCGGTAGCCGCAAATCCTTCGCACATGGTACCGCTTTTAGTTATGTGAATATATTGTAGTCATGTCAGGCTGTCTTAATTAGCGCCCCCGTATGGGCTGACACCCTTAATAGCCGAGAAGTCGCTCTTCTGCGAAGACCCCAGAGGGCGATGGCGATAAGGGTTATACGGGGGTATCGAACGGTCTCCGGTGAAGCAGCAGCGGTTCTGGCGGGTTCTGTCCCCTGGGACCTAGAGGCGAGGGCCCGACGACCGATGGCGCGAGGAGGCGCGATCCCTAGGACAGGATCCAGCGCCACTGGAGGTAGAGGGCCGACGGGCTGAGCTGCACGTAGAGGCGCTGGAGAGGCGTATGGATGCGTCGACTTACGCGAGCCAGCGCTGGAGTCCGCACGATTGGGGCAGTTGGTCCGATATTGAAGCAGTGGGTGGAGAGGCAGCACGGAGTCCTGACGTTCCGCGCGACGCAGGTGCTCACGGGGCATGGATGTTTTGGGGGATACCTGTGTCGGATTGCCGGAAGGGAACCGACTGCCACCTGCCACCACTGCAACGGCTGTCCCGATGAGGGAACGCAACACGCGCTGGAGGAGTGCCCTGCGTGGGCAGAAGAGCGGCGGGTGCTGACCGCCGTGATCGGGGATGACCTCTCCTTCTCGACCGTCGTCTTAAAGATGGTCGAAAGCGAGAGGTCGTGGCAGGCGACTCTCGCATTCTGTGAGAGAGTGATGGATCGGAAAGAGGAAGCGGAACGTGAGCGGGAAGCTGCCGCCACATCCGTCATCCGGCGCCAACGCACTGGGCGCAGGAGGGCGCATTTTGGGCGCCTCCAGCTGCCCGCGCATCATAGCATTACATCTTTTCTTGGGCTCTGGGCGCGGTTGGGGACCGTGCCTGGATTGCACAGCCCAGTCGGCGGGTCAATGCACCGGCTCGCCGACTTTAAAAAACGTAGTCGGATTGAGGGGGGCCTTTCTCAGAGGCCTCCCCACAAGTCGGGACCGTTTTAGGTCACACTGCTCTGTCGGCAAGCGGACGTAGTGTCTGCGGTCTATACCCGCAAGGTCGACAGTAAGCAGGAAAGGGGTGCATCGCTGAGGGGTTTAGTGGGTGAGAGCCCCACACACTCCTCCCTCTTCTACCCAGGGAGAGGGCGGATAGGCTGGTAGAGCTTCCCCTCAGCGAGAAAAAAGAAAAAGAAAAAAAGGCTGTCTTAATTAAGACTGGATTTTGGAAGTTCAGCTTAACTTATTTAGGTTAACTTGTTATTTAACTTATTTTTTATTTTATTTAAAATCTGTAACTTTATTGTTAGAGGAGGAGGTGGTAATGTGGCCCCTGCATGTATTTTGGCCCCCTTCAATATTTATGCTTTTAAGCAGTGCCATCTAGTTAAAAGCAGGTTAAGTAATAGATAAGGGGCCAAAATGATTATTAATACCCAAAGTCACCACTAGATGGTATTTCATATTTTAGTTATTCAGGAAAATAAAAACGAGTACGGACGAAAATTTTGCGTGTGCGTTTTTAAAATTCAATATTTGTGTCTAAAAGTAATTCTGGATTTATCTGTTGTATTAATTCAACATGTTGAACGCCTGAATCTTCGATTTTATTGTAATTATCATTCAATAGTTGTTTATTAAAAAAAAAATATTATGTTGACGCAAAATGTCTCATTTTGGTAATATGGCCCCCTATTATAGTGTGTAATACGACCCCGGGGGCCATATTATATGTATGATAGGTATCGTTTCTTATTTTTTTATTTTTTGGTTTTATATGCCACGTAAGACCTTGGCCCCAAGAGGAAGACTTCAAACAGAGGAAGTAAAACTACGAGTGCAAAGGTGATTACGTCTTCTCCATACAAAAACCACTGTCGGAATCTTTGCATCTAGCAGAAACTCGAAGAGTACCTACGCGGGCAAACACGTGGTCGTGGTAGGGGTAGAGGTCGTGGTCGCGTAAGTGACCCCATCAACCCTGACGAGAGTGATACCTCGAGTGATCGTGAGTTCAGCAGCAATAGCAGTGACCACTCAGACTACGGAGATAATCTGCATGCAGATAGACCAGCTGAAAACTCAGATGCAACTTGTATGTTCTGCGACACTGTTTACTCCAATGATCGTCGAGGTGAAGTGTGCCAAAGCTGCCTTCTGTGGGCTCATAGCGCTGGTGGGGGCCCTGAAGGAGAGCATTATATCTGCGATTTTAGTCGTTAATTGTTTCTTACATTTAATATGGCCCCCAGGGTGCCATAATACCCCCATATCTCAATTCTCAATTTTTCTACTTTTTCAAAAAACGTTTTTTATAAAAAAAAATATCGTTTTTTATTAAATACAGATCCAGACACGAATAAATAGATAAATGCCTGATATTTTAAGGTATATTATATATTTATAAACCTATTAGATAAATTCTTATAAGCTAAAAACAAAATGGGGGGCCATATTACCACCTTCTCCTCTAGTTTTTTACTTTATTTATTTAGAATTAGTGACATTATTAGATCCTCTATAACATTTAATTTAAGACTTATTATTATTACATATTAAAACTTTATTCCTGTTACTAGATAGCCATATATCAAGCAAATATAGTTTTTTTTATATACAACTAGATGACAAACAAGCTGACGGCCCACCTAGTGGTAAGTGGCTATCGACTTCTATAAACACCTGCAATAACAAGGAAAAAATCACTTGGTTTGCAGGTGCGTTTTCATCCTGAGGCCTAAGATGAAATACCTTTCATGCCCAGTAATAACACAGGCTACCTTTTCCTTCAATGAATGAATTGTTATTTTACTATTATTATATTAAGGAGTAACTCTTGGTGAAGCAACCATGAGATACTTACTATATAAGTACCCCATGCTTGCCCTACCAAGAGAAGTGAGGCGCTTTTTTTTTCTAAAAAGCACGACATATGACTCAACACCACCTGATCAGCTAGTGCAGTTCACACACTGCTCTAGCCGATTCCACCTCGCCGGCCTAAATGTTACCTTACAGAAAACGGCTTATTAAGCTGGTTGGTTGGTTCAGTAGTCAGCACCTTTCTTTTAAACCAGAGCTCCCGAATTTGCATCCCGGTAGAGACTGATGTTTGAGTATAACTATCTGTGACTCATGGATATTTATATTAAGTTTGTGTATAATATATATAATATAGAAGAAGAAGAAGTTGTGTTTTCGTTATAATCTGTCATTCTATTTTTTCTCATACAATTTGTTATTCTATTTTATAACCTTTTTAATTAAGTAAATAATTTGTACACTTTGAAACCCTGGTGTCATTGTTCTCATGAACATGATGTTTAATTTGGTCTCGATAATTTGTGTGTTAAAAAGTCTTCTTCATTTAATTCTTCATTAACTTTTAGCTAAATAGTTAAATCTTGCACCATCGCAAACATCTCTATTTAATTTTCTCATGTCCGTTTTTTCACAAAAGACTTCCAAGAAGTGTCTTTATCTTTATCTTGCAAAGGAGAACCGTTGAGAAGCAATTTGAAAGTATCTTACAGTTAAAATAAGTTTCGTTTTTAAAGCCTATTACGGGCCTATTACTTACTAGATGACATAAAATGTTCCCCTTCCACCGGCACGGGTAACGTTTGATGTGAGCCTTCTTGAAATCTACAAAGTTGTTTTCAAGAAGGGTTCCAAGTAATTTATATTTTTACATTTCTCTTTGATTTAAATTTCCCGCTTTTTGAACCTGTAAGTAGTCTCTCCCTCATCCTCCAAAACCGTCAAAAGAATACTTAAAACTAGAGAGGTTATTTATATTGCTATTGCTACACGGACAGAAACGATGACTTGTTTTTCTAATAGTTTCACGGGTCTGACGAACGACTGGGGTAGTACCTCTACGTTACAAAAGATCGCAGTTAACCCATTCAATGTGGCGACAAAAATTGCTCGTATTAGCTGGGTGTGAACCATTTTACAAATGGAACGCCGATCGGCGTGAGCCACACCTTGTATGGATAAAATAAACGACGATACGCGTTTTCCGCACCGAGTAATGGATTTGTAAATTTTATTGCCCAATTTATAAGTAAACACCAGAAGTACGCAATTTGTTTTGCAGTAAAGGACATTCTAGGTGAAAAAAAAAATTATTTTATTGGGTTTTCTGGAAGATTGCACAAAATGTAACTTTCTGTTGATTACTTACCTTAAATTTCGATCATGTATGTCATATGCGATTGCTTTGGTGGGGGATGTATTTAGGAGATAGAGCCCCCCCCCCCCCTCTTCACCCCTCAAAACCCCTAAAATTGTGGGTCAGTGATGTATTTTTTTATCAAACTCGTCATATTTTCATAACTGTCATTTTCTGAAACGGCGATCGTCAAATGACATACACATATTGAAAGAGTCTTTTTTATGATTTTATTTGGCAAAGCTATGAGCATATTACGTTGAACGCTGATCAACGTATGCCGCACCTAGATGTTGAATGGAAATACGCCGATTGGCGTTTGCCGTAGCGAAGGGAAATAACACTACTTAGTATTGCCGCGAAAATTATGGTCGGCAGAGCTCATTGAGAAAGCGTTGTGCTGGCAGCAGGGGACTCGTCTCCTCTGCTGACAACATAAGGTAGGCGACGCGTGAGTTGTGCCCAAGGTGCTATGAGCGTCTACTACGGTAACCATCTGGGGTCCATAATTATAAGCCACCCTTGCCACCACAGTTAGCCTAAATCTCTGAACCTTATCTGTATATTTCAGCCACATACCGCTCCCGTAATCGGCGCCAGCTCACGTTCGCCGCTGAAACATCGGAGCCATTTGATGTCCTCGAAGTGGAGAAGTACATCGTAAGCGAGTTCGGCGCGCGCGCATGCGTCTTCGAGCGTGTGTGCGCACACTACGCGGCGAGGACGAGGACGCATCCGAAGCCGCAAATTGACTGGCCTGATGTATTTAGGTAACTAAATAATGTTAAATACTGTTAATTAATTTCAGTGCCTGTGATTTTCGTGTGCATCGAATATTCTTTACAGTCTGACATAAAAACGCAGCAGAGTACCCCTAGTGTAAAGGCCGGCGAAAACGCTCATTTGCACGATGCAAGTTTCTTGCCAGTACCATACAATTAAATTGAAGCAAGAAATTACTTTCATAGTCTAATATGACGTTTTGCTGTTAAATCGATTAAATAAATGGTTTCCAATAATTGACGACAGAGCCACTGTGCTCTGATGTAGTTTTAATTTCATTTGAAACTCAAACTTTATCATCGGTTCTAAAATTTTTTTGCCTAATTATAAATCGCTTCAAAAATAATGCTGTCTTTTTTAAAATAAGTCGGGAATAGACACGAAAAAACGTTATATTGGGAGCATGGGGAATTGAAGACTCATCACATAGGCTGTCAATATATTTTCAGCACATTTGCTCAAAAATGCATTTACGAAGATTGTATACGTTGTTAGAAAATTAAATATTATGCACCATACAACGGAGAGTGCGGTAAAATAGGTACTCACACCTAAATACCTGCTTGGAAGCGCTTTAGCTTAATAAAATTTAATACTGAAAAGAGAGAATGGGATGAAAGATGTAGTTCTAATTACAACACGCGCACGTGGCGCCATTTGAAAATGTGCGCCATTTTCATATTAGAAACGTCAAAGATTGTTGCGACTTTTCGACTATTATTTAAAAACAAAATAATATTACTGTGGTACTGTTTTCTCGCAAATCTGCTGAAAAACGCTGTATGACACACGTACCGTGCGGGGTAGTGGTTTTTACAAACTCGTACTATCATAAAGTAAGCCCTCGACTATCTTAAAAACTATTATAGGCAACGTGTGAGCATTGCCCAAGGTGCTACGAGTGTATAACCGCTTACCATCATAAAATAATGTGACTTTTAATAAGGTGATTTAATTGTCACTATCACCAAGGAAGTAAGCTGATAGTAAACAAGCCTGCTAAACATTAATATTTAAATATTATTTACACCTTGTTCCCCCTCAATTGAAAATAAGTGGGCTATTATTGTGCGATTCTAAGCATAGCCTTTATTTATTCAAGCCACAAAGCGCCGCCGGCCCAGTTTCCGAATTCCCGATATTCCATTATAGAACAGTTTGACTATTGTCCATTTCCAACAGTCAATTATGTGATCGAGGTCTAACTGGTGATTCCAAAAAATAATTGTTCTTTATTCGCAGGGACTCGGTCGGGGGAGGAAGGCAGTGTCTGACTTTGTTGAGGGGAGATCCAGATCGAATTCTAGGAACTTGTTTTTATGTTCCTATAATCCGACATATTCCAGAAAAAAAGGGATTTTTAAAAAAAGTCTTACGCTGCTTCAAAATTAAGCTTTCGCTGATTATTTGAAAATTTTGCATAGATTATTATTTATTTGATGACCTCCTGGTCAAGTGGTCAGTATCCTGCCTATTGTTTGAATTCTACTAGTAGAGGTAGAAGATTGTATGATGAGTACAAACATTTGTTCCCGAATCCCGAGTCATGGTTTGTATGTTTAATTAGTTGGTTTATATTATACCCAATATTAATTACAATTCCTATGATGCTTAATTTGAGCGAGAATAAGGTGTGAATTAGAATAATAAAACTATAGAAAGCAAGACAAATTACTTTACACCACACTGATGTGAAGACTTAAGAAAGTCCATATGCATAGCTAGTGCAGCATAAACAGTATAATAATAATAACATTCATACACTCACACCTATTATCTAGCCCAAAGTAACCATCCTTAAGAGCTTGTGTTACGGATACTAGATAACGGAGAAATAATGATAATAAAATGTATGCTATATAAATATTAGAAATATACTAAATAAACATATAAACATCCATGACTCGTAAGCAAATGCTCGTACTCATCATACAAACATTTGCTCCTACCGGGATTCAAACCCGGGACCTCTTGGTCGAGTAGCCTGTAAAGCATGGGGTACAGACCATTCGGCCAGCCGGTCGTCAAATACGATACATATTTATGTTTAGTGGTTTGATTAGCAAAGATAAAAGACAATTTAATTTAGTGTCTATTTACAACCTTCTTCTTTTTTAAGGAACACTCCATTGCCGAGGATGGTTATAGCTTATGAAACTTGTGTCTTCTACCGAGACAAACCCAGCTCTTCGATGTTACCTCACCACGTTTTTTTCGGTGTGATCTTAGTTGTCTCATGAGTTTTTCTTTTTACTGTGAGAGAATTCTTCCTGTTCTTCAGGGAACCGTTTTATTTTGATGTTTTGAAAAGGTTTATATAAAAAAAGATTTATTTTCTTTTGAAGTTCACGGATTTATATCGATCTAAGATTTTATCTTTGACCATCAATAGGATACTGTAAATATTTTATTTAAGACCTGGACTTATATATTTTTATTTGTAATTATTCCAATTATAGTTAATAGCAACAGAATGAATTGTCTTGCAAAACATTAGCGGCCTTGACTTGTCGTTTCTTTGGAAATTTCGTAACGAATTCATCGTTTCAAGGCCGCCACGTATTCGGGTCAGAGAACCGAAGCAAGAATGCTGCAAACGTGCCGCAAGTGGGGCAGACGTAACAGTGGACACGCAACGCGGGTCATCTGAGAACTCTGTGCTTAGCTAGTCACGCATCCATTTAGAACATCTTGTTTCTTTGTCGTACCTCCAAAACTTGTAATTCTTTGCCAGCAAAAATCTGTGAGAAGCTCAGTGGCGTAGTGATTTGAGCGCTCTCGGAAACAAAGGAACTTTCGCCCTGGTCGTTCCCGGGATGGGTCAATCAACGTTTGCTATCTAGAGCGTCCTTCAGAAGGCACGTTAGGCCGTTGGTCCCGGTTGTTCTTGCAACAGCTTTAACTCACCAACCCGCATTGAGACAGCGTGGTGGTGTTATGGCTAAAACTCCTCATGTGTTTCTCCCATGTAGTAAGGCCTGTGCCCAGCAATGGGACGTATGTAGCCTGGTGATGATAATGATGATGAAATGTGATCCTGCCTTTCTATAAATTGAGTTCCTTCAAAATAGGCTTGAATAGGCACCTTATAGGGACCAGTAAGCTGGAGGCGTCTAGACCAGTGTGTTCATAGCTGCCTATTGGCATATTATTATGGACTCTTCTTGCCGCTTCTTATCAGGTGGAGTTGAGTCATTTGCCGTGCTCCGTATGAAAAGAAAAGTCACTACAAACTGTATTGGTTTAGCAGAAGAGTTGAGTTGATTTACCAAACCTCTAGCATAGTAAAAGGTATGCTTCAAGTCTAGCCGCCAATAATGCTCCAAATAACAAAAACCTTAGATGGTATTTCTATTTACATAGTAGAGATTTCCTAAAAACTTTTTTCTTCATTATATGTATATTTTTGTGAAATGTAGCATTAGAAAGAAATATAATAGAAACTTATTTATTTAATACCAAGATGAAACATTAAGAGGGTTTTTACTGTCTGATAAGCTGGAGGACCTGGACTCCAATTCCAGTAATCCCAATTTAAGTAAATTAATAGGTGTATGTTTAGTGTATGTGTGGTATTGATTATAATTATTAAAACGTAGGTTGCACCTCTAAATTGTCAGGACTAAGTGATTATCAAAAATAAAATATTGAACACGTTTCCTAACCGATTGATTAATTAAGTACAAGGTTGTCATTGTTTGGTTATTTTATGATTTGTTTTAACCGCCTCTGTGGTTTAGTGGTTGATTCTACATAAAATACTTTAGATCTTGAGGCCCGGGGCTAGATTGTCGACTAGCAGAAATTTTCTTCTTGGTTTAGGTGGTGGTAGGACTTTTCTAAGTTCACCTGGTTAGCTACCACCGTCTTACCTAAGTCTGCCGCCATAACAATAATGTTAATAGCATTATTGTGTTCCGGCAGCTGGAGGAAAGATAGCCAGATCCTCCGTGGTTGAGGAATCCGGGTGTAGCTCGCTTTCACCTAATCATCTCTAACCATCAGGTGAGATGAAAGTCAAGGGCTGCTCCGTTAAGAAATAAAAATAAACTTTTATATCAAAACCTAATAAAATAGTAGTTATACCTTTTTAGGTATTTATACCTTTTCTTTATATTTTACAAGCTTTTGCCCGCGACATCGTCGGTGTGAATGTCGGTTCTATCCTACAGGCATCGTGCATTTTTCCGAAATAAAAAATAGCCTTTCCAGAATATAATCTATCTCTGTGCCAAATTTCATCACATCCATTTCATTACATTCATTCAGCCGTTCTGACGTGATTGAATAATAAACTACCTTCCAAACTATAGCCGACTTAAAATATCTTAATTTTGTGTCACTTTGGTAAACAATCTACGTGTATGGTAGTCTAAGATTGCAATACGTTCAACGTTCGAGGTGAACCGGTATTATGCAACGCCGCAAACACTTTCACTGTTCTAAGCTCTCAGGAGTATCTATCAAAAATGAGCTTTATAATAATCTGTTTTTGAAAGAATTTACTTCGAAGATAATTCGTATTTCTTTTAACTTAATTTTGATTGTGCATCGTGATAATTGCGATGACGAAATAGTATCTTTAACTTCTGCGGTTAATATTTTAGATTTCCGTATTGTTGTGGTGTACCTAAATCTATCTTTACAGTATACGTTAGCCGTCTAAGTCTTCATAACACTCGAAAGCGTAGTTGGTTGAGTTAAATCGATTAGTCACACGATCTCGAACAATTGACATTATTCGATAAAGTTATGATGAAAATTCTGTTTTCCAAATTTTATTAAAATCAAGTTTGCTACGTTTGTGAGAAACTTTCTTATACGCATCTATACTCTGAGGTCGATTTTCGCGTGTTAAAATGAAACCACTTCTCTGCATTTCTAGCGACTACTGTAAAAATAATTGACAAAATAGCTTTTATCTAAATTGGCGTCCAGATTTATGGCAACAATAAGTTTTTTCACTTTATTTAAAAATTTGTCCATGTTAGTTAGAAAGCATTTCGCTGCCGATATACCTATGAAGTTTGAACATGTTTTAATAAGAAGAAAAAAACCTAAACTAGAAAATATTCTGTCCTGGTGCGGCGACAGAATCCGCGATCTTTCACAATCCGGCTGACTACTCTAACCACCTGAGCTACCAAGGACTTGGGAAATTCTATAAAAAATTCTTGTAGCATACAAGTTAAATATTTGAATACTCAGTGAAATATCTAAACGAGAAAGAATTAAATAAGTACTGATTACTAGAAAAAGTTGAATAGGCTTAGACAGATAGACTTACTTTAGATACTTACCGTATTTATATAGGATCCGTCTGGGTAGGTACCACCGCCTTTCTTATTTCAGCCGAGAAACAGTTCCCTGTGTATAGGCTCCCGAGGGATAGGTAGCCAGTGAAATTACTGGGCATGGAAGGCATTTCACCTTAAGCTTCAGGATGACAACGCAACTGCAATACCAAGGATTTTTCCTTGTTATATACCTACCTACCACCAAGCGGGCCGTCAGCTTATTTGTCATCTAGTTGTATAAAAAAACTTTAGATATTTTTCTGAGCATTCAAATATTTATCATAATGCTGAAAATAAAATTAATAATGTACTTTGTTTTCTATTCCAGTCAATACAAGCAGTCAACTGACCAAGCTAAGGAGCTGTACCTCCTCAGCGTGTTCCTGGGAGACATAGTGGGGTCACCACAGCTCTGCCACCAGATCGGCAAGAGGAGAGGCTGCGATGAAGCCCAGCTACTTGGGGAAGAGTTGCAATCACCACAATGATCTAAATTCTGTTATTTTTTTTTGTAAAACAAATTTATAACTACTTTATGATCTATCTGTTTCTGTTTAAACCAGATAGTAAAAGACGGAAAACTGATTTTAGAGTAGATTATGTTTTTTTACAGCTGACAGTACATGAAGCGTAAGAGTTGTAACTTCGATATACTAACCATAAAGGCAGTAGATACATAGAACTGTATTTTAAGTATATTGTAGATACGATAATTCTAAGTTTTCCGTCTTTTTCAAGCTAAATTTTAATGAAAGAGATATAATATATTTGCTTATAAATAGTAGGTATACGACCTTTTCATAAATAATAAAACTATTAGGTATTTCTTAAAGTGTTAGCTGTAAGTACATCAACTTGACATTGTGCTCTTACATGAGAGAACAAAAAAAGTGTAGAGTCCATCATATTTAACAATGTTTTTTTTTTCTCACACGATGCTAACCAAAAAATATTTTTTACACGGTCACCAACGCGCGTCTGTTGGTTACGGCAAACTTAAAAAAGCCGTTTTGTAAAAACAAAAGAAATAATATAGTTCCATTAATTACTATATTATGAAGAGACACATAATCTGTAGTTTGAAGTAAAAAGATGATATTTATTTTTTCGTTCATATTTTTTCAAGACCTAGTTTACAAATTTATTGTCAAGTAACCAAATCTACGTTGCAGTCAATACTTAGCTACTTCTTCAATTAACTTCTTCAAACTGGCTACTTTCTTACATACCTAGACTATAATATATAAGTGAGACCGTAATTATTCAGGAACATGACAGCAGGTTATGTATCAGATATTGTCAATAAGGTTATAAGATCACAAATAGTTAAGTCACAAGGGTCCCATCATGAATATTCAAACCGGCACATGACATGATCCCGAACAATATTCTAATTAAGTATATTAATTTGGCAATCAAGAATGATAACGCAAAATACTAACTTACTCAAGTAGGTTTTACCATAACAAGACCGTCTAAGGCTATTTTTATGCCAAAAGAGATGTTTCATATCTGGCCAGGTCTGTATGTACAGAATCTCAAAAAATTAGGAAAATTCATGAAAAATACTAATAATTTGCTGTCATGTATATTTTACTGGTATGAAATTCAAAATTATTCGTCTATTCCACATTCAAATTGGCAATATGGCGGACGACATAGAAGGGGTCACCAAAATGGCATAGGCGCCATGATGAATTTATGCCTGTGTTGCAGTTTTTTCTATATAAATTCTTGTTTTTTACCACGAAGCATACCAAATAAAATGAAAATGGATAATTTAAATAACGTTTTGCATGTTTTTGTCTATTTTTTAGCATAGTGTAGGTACATAGACCTGGCCAGACTCCATTCATTTTTGAAGCATCGCTTTTTCATGAATTTATTGATTCTAAGTACAGAATAGAACAAGAAAAAGTTATCCGTAGCCCAGACGGTTAGAGCAGTCACCCGGATTGTGAAAGACCGCGGTTTCGGACCCCGGCCCAGAATTTTTATAGCTTAGATATTTTTCTTATTTATATCAATGTCCAAGCTTTTTCATTGAATTAAAGGAAACACCTTATTTTATCTAAGTACCATCAACATACATGTTAAGTAACTAGGAACATAAAAGTAGACTGGTATCATTGTCTTTAAGAATATTAATTAAAAGTTCGAAATAAACAAAATACTTAGTATAAATAGGGTTTAAGGTTGTACAAAAGATAAGTACTATTTTTACCAAAAAGCTTTTCAGGGCTTCATTTTGTTATTTGTAGGTTTATTTTATGAATATCTATATACCTATAGATTGTTTTGCTAGCGATAAAACTAGGTCATACACAAGTTACCATAATATACATAATGTAGATTTTATAGTATTAGGGCGCACACAAACGATTATTAGTGTGGTTTATTATACAGGGTTATTTTTAAAACACCAAAAACCTCAAAACCATTTGAAGATCTCATCAATACAAATAACTTTTACTATGGAAGCAACTCTGAAATCGAAAAAAAACAGCTGTTTCATACATTTTAGCTGAGTTCATTTGAGTACCTCTTTGCAAATATATAATATCTACGTCGCAGCCATCTGATTAAATAAGCCAGTTATATGGTCGCTTTGACCGTTAATTAAATGAATATTGGGACAAATTCTGAAGACACACTCTTAATCTAAACGTAAGTGCAGTAGGTATATCTCTGTCGCTCATTAAGTATAGGAAAAATATAGCAAGATTTTTTTTAGAGCTGTCAACTATATTAAGACGGATATTAAAAAACTATAAACAATTTTTGACAAAATGTACATACACACGGAGGTGCTTTCTAAATACTACATTTTATCATGTCTAAAATTAGTTATTGTTCTGAGTCAAAAATTGAGTGCATGTTTCTAAATGTCAATTATATGACAGCCATCCTTTTTACGTCTAACAGACGTACCTATGGCATATTTTTATGAAGGCATAGAAGGGACTCATCGTTAAACATCCCACTTTAGACTGAGTTGTCGGAGACAGTATGCTGATAAAAAACAGATCTATGTAATGGAATACTTCGTCGACGTCTCACGGACGTAGATAATCTTTCTAGGGTTACTTTACATTGTCAAATAAAAAAAAATACTGGACAGACGCTAAATTCAGCAGTCGTTAAAATTTAAGCGTGATTACACTAATGTCGTGGCGCCCTAATATTTAAATTAACAATACGTACCAGTTTTCCTATAATACTTTGTATAGTTTTTTAATAAACTAAACAATCCCCTAATTGTGAATTCTTCCACTTAGATGCCACAGATATAAATAGCTTTATGCATACGTTTGCTAGATACAATGAATAATATCTTGTTCTTATTGCTACAGCGTTCATTGATTAGTAAAGCTTTAGGGTACTTTATTTTGTAAAGCATTGGAAAATGTGTGAAAGAAAAATTAATGATTATTTCTTTCTTACAAAAAAAAAACAAAAATTTCAAATATCCACATCATCCATGTGATTTAGATAAGAACTATTGAAAACAATTCTGTATACTTTTATAAATAGTTAAAGTGTTTCTCATGTATTTATAATTAGATATAATATTATTTTTACAATTGTGTTATAATTATAGGGAAAATTTCTAGAAATTTCCCTAAATTACTGGTGTAGAGTAAAGTTTCGTAGAAAGCTAGTCAGTTATGAATAAACATTTTAAATTAAACCTCTTTGTTTTTTTGTATACTTATATTACTTACATATGGATTAGATAAAGGATACCCTGAATGAATTGAATGAATTGCTATGGAAGGTTAGAACAAAAAGCGACTCATAATGTACTTTATTTATACATCTGTTAAGCTAACAATTACAAATAAAGAAAGAAAAACGATGAAAAAATTATATGCTGCAGGCGGGAATCGAACATCACTACGCCACCGGAGCGTTTCTTTCCTTTTTTTAACGTTTTTATAGCAATGTTTATCTCACCACGCACTGAAGTTAACACCTCTAGTGATCCGAAAGAATACTTTTATAACAAAAAAGTCCCCATTTTTCATTAAGCTTACTTACATGATAAAAATTAGTTTATTGAGTTTAAGCATTTTTTAATCAACCGCTTTTGTAATTTTAGTACATTAGGTAGATTATTAAAAATTTTAACCAAATTGCTCAAACAACTTCTTATACAAAGTTCAGTTCTCGAATTTGGCAAACATAATTTATTGGGGAATCAAGTACTGAAATTACAAACATCTTTTTTAACACAATATTTTGGATACATCCTAACAAAGAGGCTGATTTCAAAGATATACATACATGGCACTGTTAAAATTCTTAGAGATCTGAAAAAAAGTTTACATCAAAGTCCAAGACTCTACATCAACTATGGTTCTAATACATTGCTTTTGAGTTATAAAAGCTCTTCCACTTGACTTTACTGAAACGGTGAGATAAATGTTGCTATAAAAACATTAAAAAAGGATAGAAAGCGTAAGCGATATAAACGCACAAATTCAAAACATAACATATCTGATATTTTTTGGGTAGCTACACCGGAAAGACTGTTTCCGCTACACCCCCAATATGGCGGAACATCCGGTCACAAATACTGGGTATCAGAAACCGTTTCAAATACGCAATGGTAGCTTGTTCAGAAAATTTTTAGGGTCCTGTTGCTAAAATAAAGTAAATGAAAAATACGGAAGCTTTATACATCATCAGCCTACATAGCTATGTTCCACTGCTGGGCACAGGCTTTCCCACATGGGAGAAACGCATGAGGAGTTTCGGCCATAACACCACTTTGTTGGGTTAAAGTGGTTGCAGCTAGGTACTACAAGAGATTCCAATTTGAATAACCCATCCCGGGACCGACCAAGGCGAAAGTTGCTTAGTTTTCGTAATCGAAACCAAGCGCTTAAACACACACCACCGAGCTTATATTTAAATGTTCTGCCTGTGCTAGTTGGTTACACATAGTCGACAACTAGTTATACGAAATCAAAAGGTAGACATAATGGTACATACCTACTCATGTTATTTTTATGTATAACTAGCTGACCTACTTTATCTTATAAGATTCAGTAGGTCTGTGAATCGGCTACAGTTTTAGTTACCATACTCCTCCGAAATGGCTTGACCGATTTTCGTGAAATTTTTTATATAGAAATATTACGATATGCTGCAGGGGGTGATAGCTGGGATTAATACCTACCAAAATAAGTCAATATATGTTTAGCGAAATTTTACGGTTTTAAATTTATACAACACTTTCCGAAATATCGAAAAATCGCTTCCTTAAACTGATTTTTTAGCATATCACAATGAAAACTTCCATTTCTAGTGTTTTTTTACATCAAATTATTCATGAATAGTTACTGTATTCATTGATAAGTCTTTTTTTATCAAAAACAAGAACCTTACCATGAAAATAAAATTTTTGTTGAAATTTTCGCAGAAAGATTTTCTTATCTACAGTGGTGAAAAAAAATGTATGTGACAGTTTTGTACAACATGCTTAAAAAATAGCTTGTTTAATGGTGATTCTAGAAAAATACAACACTAGTGCGTTTTGTAAAAAATAAGAAAAAAATGGTATTCTAGTCCCAGAGGAGCCGATTTTGTTGAAAGTGTAACTAACGTAATTTTAACAAAAAACCACTAAGTATGAGAGTAAGTAATAGCTGCTTATTTACGTAAATTATTATAAAAAAAGTTGTGATAATAATATGGGGCAGTAAAATGCAAAAATAGTCCGTAATTTACCTCAAGGGATAAGGTGATAATAAAAAAAAACAGAGGACTTAACTTTTATAAAAAAGTATTTAATAGAAATAAATCACAACAGATGCTCGAATTGCTTCCCTTGTGCCCTAATACACGCTCAACATCTTTAAAAATAATGAGCTTTTCAGTCTTCGAAAGCTTATTTGGGCAATTTCTCTCGCTGCAGTGGTAACCCTTGCTCTTAGTTCTTGGTCGTTCTGGATTGGTTTTTCGTAGATTTTATCCTTGATGCAGGCCCGGTAAAAAAATCCAGGGGATTTAGGTCTAGAGACCTAGGTGGCCCCAATATTGGTCCCAGTCGCTCAATCCATCTGCCTGGGTAAACCACGCCCGAGTAGGCTCTCACTTGTCGTCAATAATGAGCAGAGCACCAAACGACTACACCAATCGGCTACACCGATTCTCAAAGCTCGCTTGGGAGAGCCTACTCGGACGAGGTTTACCCAGGCAGATGGATGGAATTGTTCATTGAGATATGCTAAAAATCAGTTTCAAGGTAGAGATTTTTCGATATTTTGGGAAATTTTGTATAACTTTAAAACCGTAAAATTTCGCTGAACACATATTAAGTTATTTGGTAGGTATTGATCCCAGCTATCACCTCCTGCAGTATGTCGTACTATTTCTATGAAAAAAAATTGTAGTGATCTGAATTCTCAAGTTGAGAATTCAGATCACTATAATTTTTTTTCTTCTAACCTACGACGGCCGCATCAGGCTTCCCTATGAAACTATTTTCTCACCGGTTGTTTTTCATAGTGACCAGACTTCATAAGGTGCCCGCCCGTATCATTTATGTCTGAGGTTGATAGTTGAGAGATATTTGCTTAGGCTGTTCGCCCGTTGTTATTGTAAGCTAGTACTGAAGAGTTGTTGTTTGTTTGAAAGATATCGCACAGACGGCTGCATAGTAAGTGTAACAGTTGCGCTACGAAAGCCGCTTCTATTACAAAAGCAATAAGGGTGGTCTCAAGATCAAACTGTTACGCTTGATGCGCTGTCGGCTGTACAAAATTATTTGGCCTAAAGTTTACTCAAAAAAGCTGAAATAACTACCTATACATTATACAGAGCAGCTGGTATACATGTATCACAAAGGACAGTGATAGATTGAAATATTCTTATTTTTTTAACAATAATATAATAATAAAAGTCATATGGGCCATGGCCGTGCTATGAATCTACTCACAAAAAATAATAATTGGTAAATTAACGATTTACTGACGATATTTACAAAAGTGACTTGCAGCGCCATCTACCAAAATAAGCTAGGATTACGTTATATGAAAGAGTACCTACTGTAATATTCTTGAGAGTGCAAAATTTCACTTACTTTTACTTTCGAAGGCATGCTTAACTTTCCCAAGCTGTTAATAATTGTGACAGTAAATAGATGGCGCTGTAAGAACATATTATCATTAATGTTGCACGAAATAGTAAAAAAATCGTAGTAATTATTATTTTTGGAACAATAACCTTTTTTGTAATAAATAAATACCATAAAATATTCGTTGCAGAGTCACGAAATCCGTGGCTTGCACGCGTTCTACTTACGATGTAGGTATATTTTTTTTATCAAAGGATTACATGGTCCATGTATGTAACGTAGCGCAGAAGCGCAGACTTATCTTTTATTCAAGTATGTGCATAACTTACAGATTTGGCAGAGAAGTAGACGTCTTACAGTATATTTTTGGCTTTTATTTATATAATCAATTATTTTGCATGGAATCTTTGATACATAGGTAGTCTTCTACCATCCATTGTTGTAGTCTTCAATGAAACCATGTAGTTATCTTCATAAAGTCATTTATTATATCGAAATACAATTAATACAAGTAACACGTGAACCATGCTTGGGCGGGATCATAGAGAGAGATCATGTCATTCACATATTATAGACTAAGTATAAAGGCAATGGAATCTTAGTTATACAGCCATATACAACATCCATAATGGAATTTATCTGTTATCTGCCGGTTGTCAGCAATTTCCCCGTCGATGAAAATTCGCATTGTTTATAAGACAAGAATAAAGAATAAAGGCCCAATTACACGATGTAAGTTTCATGCCTGTAGGCTGTAGTACACAATTAAATTAAAGCAAAAAATCATAGTCTAATTTGTTGTTTAGATTATCCAAGTTATTTCTGCTGCAGCAGCAATGTGTCGAGCCAAGTTCAAAAGAAAATAACTGACAACGTGAATTGTGTCAGAAGAAGCTCGAAATCGAATTTAGAGCTACTTCTGACCACTTAACAACTCCTAAACTATTTAATCTCCAAAAATTAATTCGTTAATACAGTAAATTATGAAAGTTGAAAATTGAAAAGGAATGTTTTTGAAAGTGGCAAACCATTGCTGTGAACTAATACAGTGAAGTGGATTTCGCAGATCCAAAATAATAATAAATGACGACCTCTTTTTAAAGAGTGAATCTACGAAGAAGGTAACTAAGTTTAACGTAGCTGGACTACCTATGCATAATGCAGGTTTAACAGCAATTAAGTTTTATTAAGGTACACAGGGACCTTACCACCATCTTTATAAAAGCGATTCATATTCCGCTCGGTTCAGTATTGGTTCCTAAACTGCGTCGCTGTCATAGTCGTAGATAGCGTCGTAGTACGAATTAAACGATTCTACTCAGTTTAGGTCCTAAATTGGATCGCGATAAAAGATGGTGGTACGGGTGCTGATCACTGATAATTTATGATTAATAACCATGATAGTGTATACGATCCATGCCCGTGTGAAGTAGTTGTCCGGTAAAAGAGCAATAGCCTGCTTACTCTGAATGTTATATAGGTGTGTTAGATATTATGCGTATCATTATGTTAATGAAATTCTGCAATTCAAATTCGTAGGTACACTTATTAATGTTTTATAATTCTTACTTGTATCTGGGTATTGTCGCAGAACTTGTTTGTTTATAGCAGTTACAGAGAACACATCAAGCGCAACACTTTGTAAAACGATTTTATTTCGTTAGAATAGAAGCTGATTTCGCAGTGAAAATTGTAAATACTTCATTTTATCAAATTCCTTGTTACACAGCTTTCCAGTTTGTTTTCCGTAAACTCTGGATATAATATTTGTAAGGCGACCAGCGGAAGGTCGTAATTGGTGGTTGAGAGTTACCTAATGTTCCGGACTCTGTACTCTGTAGGAAGGCGTCGTTAGTTGCATAAATGAACTGAGAGATTTTAATGATAAAGCCATTGCTTACTTCCACGTTATGTTTAGATACAGCTTGTGCTGAATACACATCCTATATTTATGCTACACTAATCTGAAATATAACAACTTCACCGGGTATGACTCCATTTTGATTGCAAGACAGACTGACATCTTCAGTCTTCCCGTGACTACAATCGCGAGGAGGTTGTGTGGGGTGGTGTTGGGCTTAAAAATCCACTAAAGCACTCACGGATGCACCTCCTTGCTGCTTCTGCCGAAGTCACGGTCAAGACATTGCAGCCGTTGGATCACAATAGTTACCTAACCAACCTTAAAATATAAGTAACTAGTGCTCGACCGCGGCTTTGCCCGCGTTCGGTTATCACAGCAAAAGGTAGCATTAGTCCTTTCTCAGGTTTTAATCTTTGTATTATATCTCCATGCCCAATTTTATGTCAATCAATAAAGTGGTTTAGAAGTGAAACATACAGACAGACGGACACACAGAACGATAGAGCGATAATATTAGTATGGATCGATTCATCAGGAAAATTTCTTCATTATTTTCACGAGTAGTTCAGCTTTCCCGTGACCATGATCGCTGTTAAGGTGAGTTAAATTCGGGAGTGTGGTTTTATTTCAAATGTGTATTGCTCTAGAAATTATAAGACATTACCTACTATTTACCTACTCTGATATTGCAAGATGCTTGTAAGTTTTCATTTGAATCGCGTTTGTTCCTTGCCGGCGTCTAATTATTATTAATATTTATTGAGTTGTATGTGGGGAGTGCATCACAAATAAAATTACTGGAGGTAGCGTATAGACACATGGTTATATGAAAAAAAATTAAAATTGTTCATCACACACGTATAAAAAATTACCACAAAATTACATAAAATAAATAATTAGGTACACAAAGAAAAATCACTTTAATATGTGCGTTGCAGAAGTAAAAAAGGGTAGTGACTGATCTCACTGAAATAATGGGATCTGGGCAAGGCACCGATAATCTACTACAACCCGAGGGCTTGTCCTCAGATAAATGAAAAAAAAACAAGGTAAATAAAACCGTTTAAAAATAAAAATAGTAAAATTAGTTCACGAACATTAACTACAGCTATATTTTTCCAATAGAATTTTTAGTCCTCGACAGGACAGTCCTCCAACTTTGCGGCTGGTGACTCTTTTTCTTATACTATGCACTAGAGGTAGGTAAAGATGTTTGAGTAATATATATTGTTTCACTGTTTTTTCTACAAGGGATGCTCTTTCGTCTTCCGAGAGCATACCATCCTATCTGAATGGAATAGCCAGCCAAGCACCCACTGCGACGACGAAGCTGTTCTGGATGTCTGCCAAGCTGTCCCGAATAGCGCCTATGAGAACGCGTCAGAACAACGCAGGGCTTTAGTGGGCAGGACGGGCACTTTTGCCCGGGACTGCCAATATCTCTAGCTGGTTTACCAAACCAGCCAGGAAACAGACGTGGCGTTTGCCTGCAACATAAAACACAGATGTTAGAGTAGATAGTGATTTAGGCATGATTTGAATTTGCCTTAGGTATGAGTGTAAGGTAAAGTTATATACTTTATAGTAATAAAGATGGATTATTAGACGATTTTAAAAGAGAGTCACAAAAGACAGTAATGAATGAGTATACGAGGAATCATATTATAGATACCGCCTCTGTGGTTAAATGGTTGAGACGACCGAACTCAGATCTAGAGGTCCGGAGTCCGATTCCCGTGGGGGCAGAAATTTTATGCTCGGTTTTGGTTGGTGGTAGGGCTTTAGGGCTAAGTCCGCCTGGCTAGCTACCATCATCTTACCTCAGTCTGCCGCCATAGCAATAATGTTAACGGCATTGTTGTATTCCGGCAGTTAGAGGTAAGATAGCCAGTTCCTCTGTGGTTGAGTAATCCGGGTTTAGCTCGCTTCTATCGTCGGCCTTATCTTCACTTACCATCAGTTAGTCAAAAGAAAGATACCAGTACGCTGGCCAGTATTCTGAAATCTTTGTCTGATGATAACATTGGCTGAGGTTTAAGACTAGGGCTTCTCTGTCGGTTTTGTGTTTACTAATTATTCAATATTGGCATTTTAAGATAGTTTTAAAGACGATGATGCCTTGACCTCTTCACTAATGATAACAAAATTAAAACAGAGGTTTTTCTCTTTTTATACGTTTACGTAGGCGACAAATTCTTTAAAAATATTTATGTTTAATTTATTTTTGTTACTTTATTTATTCAAATGTCTTTTATTTATTTGAATACAAACATAGTTATGAGGTTCTTAGTAATTGTGTATGTAGAGTCCTTTGAAGAGGTCGAATCAATTGAAAAGCATGTACCTATATTCACGCTAATTACCTCTAACTAACGTGTCAACATAATGACAGAATCAACATTCTTTTGCTAGCTTTCATTTCCAAGGTAGCCTTTATTAAATAGAGAAACAAATGTTACGTACTATTAATTTCAAAACCGCTGCCTAGTCGAACTTTATTTTGATTATGTATAATGTTATTACATAGTGATAGTCTGTTGTTGTGTAGGCACATCTAATACTCATAAAAAACCGTAATAGAAAAATAAGCCGACTCTTTCTCTTGTAAATATACGAGGCCGCCATCTGTCGATAAGCGATAAGAAGCGTCCATAATAATATGAATAGTCGGCTGGCGCAGAATGAAGATCCTGTCCTAGCCGCTTTAACCTCGTCGAACTTATGGTGCCGTTTATTCGCCTCTTATGAAGCATCCCATGTTATAAGAATTGAAGGATCACAAATAATTCGAGTAAAGAATTCCAAGTTTTGGATGTAGGTACAACAAAGAATCCATTCATTTACTTTCAAAAGCACATCATCATCGTCATGTTAGTTTATGATGACGACTGTTAAGGGGCTACCTCGTGCACACTAGCGACACCAATTGATTGTTATTAATTATGGTGAATTTAGAACATAATAAACAAAAACGCTTTAGAGAATTGCTAAAGAACGGTATTTGTAATTTTTAAAGATGTATCTTGTATAAAGTGTCTGTATTATTTAGGACTAGGCAATTTGGATATATTTCAAATAAAACAATTGTATGGTGAACTAATGATGTGTTGCGTCTGACGCCATCTTCTTTATTAACCATCGTCAGTGTTGGGACATAGCAATAGTGTTGTACATATCACACATCCCCCCCCCCCCCCCCCCTTTACACCTTATAAATAATATTACAAATTAGTTACAATAGTAATCATTAAATTTAAGTGGCCTTCTGATTACTCTGCCTGTTCTTGTTACTATTCCCTCCCTGATAAAGTTATTATTGTTTCTACTACTCTCAAGTCCTGATTCAGCTTGTGGCTGTACTCCATAGTCTATAGTCACATGTGACTTTCTAATAAAATTATTTTTGCTGTGATTTAAATGTTTTTTATTTCTTCTAACTATATTCCCCTTTTCTGTTTTTACTAGGTAAGACCTTGTTCCTTGCTCTCTTATTATTTGTCCTGGATACCACAATCTATCTGGCTTGTTTTGCAATCTAACACTTTCCCCTTCAACAAAATTCTTTTTATTTACAGCTGTTTTATCATAATTAACTTTAATTTTTTCTCTAATTTTTAACATCTTTTCATGAGCATCAAGTGGTAACCTAGGTTTAAGATAATTTTCAGAACAAGGTAAATTAGTACGAAGTGACCTACACATTAATAATTGAGATGGGCTGTACTCTAAACCTGCAACTGGAGTTGTTCTATAATTTAATAAAGCTAAGTTTAAATCTGTATTACTGTCTTTGCATTTTTTCATCATCCCCTTAATTATTCCTACTGCTTTTTCACTTAATCCATTAGACTGAGGATATCTAGGACTTGAGTGTACTAGTTGTATGCCCAATAAATCAACAAACTGTCTAAACTTAAAACTAGCAAAAGGCATATTGTCACATATAATAATTTTGGGTATACCATGTATAGCAAATAAACTTTTCAGCTTTTGAACAACATTATCAGCTGTTTTATTTTTCAACAATTTTACCTCAATCCATCTAGAATAATAATCAACTACAACAAGGTAATCACATGCACCATAAGTTGCTATATCCATGCCTATTTTATTAAAGGGCAAGTCAGGAATCTCATGAGATATTAATGATTCTTTAGCATTCGAAACTCTATATTTTTCACATGTTTTACAGCTCAATATGAACTCTTCAATATGGTTTCTTTTAGTCCTTTATCTCTGATGCCAACAATAATCATCATTGATACCATGCGATTCTCTAAATCACCCAGGTCACATTTTTTACTCTGATTTTTGACTCTTGTTATAAAATGTTCTGTTGGTTCTTCTTCTGTTTGTCTTAGATTTAAAAACTGAAACGTGTTTATGATTGTGTTCTTCCTGGGTTGCGTGAAAATTCTAAAATCATCTAATAGGTCTTGCAATGATAGGTATTTTTTGTTGAACGTGTTGTATTCAACTTCAACTTCAAGCGCTTCTTCACCTGCACAGTTGAGAAATATGGCAATTTTCCTATCTTCAGTGGCATCCTTCAGGTTCGCAGCTGAGAGGTATATATTGTACGCTTGACAAAATTTCTCAAAATTATTATTTTCTCCGGTTAGAACCAAACCACATGGTGGTTTTAAACCTTCCATTTTAAATTTAAATGTATGCACCTACCTATGTGTCACAAAGATTAGTCGGAACTCTGAGGTAAACTTTTTCACCTGACACCATGTATTATTTAGGACTAGGCAATTTGGATATATTTCAAATAAAACAATTGTATGGTGAACTAATGATGTGTTGCGTCTGACGCCATCTTCTTTATTAACCATCGTTAGTGTTGGGACATAGCAATAGTGTTGTACATATCACACAGTGTCTACCTATAAGTAACCAAATTTTTTATTATTGTTAAAAGTGGCCACTTTCGGCAATAATGAAAAAATAGGTTACATGCAGAGGAATATCTTATACCGAGCACATCTCAAAAAATTACAAATACCATTCTTTAGTCATTCACTAAAGCGTTTTTGTTTATTATGTTCTATATTCACCACAATTAATATAAATCAAGTGGTGTCGCTAGTTCCGACGAGGTATCGCCTTAAGGCTTTCCATCGATTTTCACACCGGGAATCGTTGTATGCGTTCTGCGGAAAAGCATACAACGGTTCCCCGCGAGTCCCGCGACCCTGACAAGGTCGTCTGTCCGTATTGCGGGAGGGGGTCTTATTTTGTGCTTTCCGGTACGTGGTCGCCATTCTAGAACTTTAACGCCCCATCGATCATTCGTTCTGCGTGATATGTGTCCTGCCTTCTGACACGTTAACTTGCTAATCCTGTGTTATGACAGTGACATTGGTTCTCGTACGGCTGTCCTCATTTCCGATTCTATCGAGTAATACCTAACATAATTATGTTAGGTATGTTAGGCATATTTAGTCATAATTAGTTAGCTATATTATAGCTCATTTAAAGGAATAATAATGGCCGATTACACGATGCAAGTTTCTTGCCTGTAGCATACATTAAATTGAAGCAAGAAATACTTGCAATGTTTAAACACACATAAACTTAAGACTGTGGAAGTAATTTCTTACTTCAAGATACAGGCAAGTAACTTGTGTAGTGTAAATGGGCCTTTACAGACAATAGGTACAAATTACAAATAATTGATTATTTTTTAATTATTAGATAAGACTTAATAAAATTACAAAATCGTAGTGATGTCCAATTATGCCAGTGCCGACTGTGCGTGATGTTGAGACAGAGACAGTGAATTGATCAGAAGATCTGTACGCCTGCTTCTGCCCAGAAGCACTATAAAGTCTAGACCTAATACAATTAAAAGGTATAAGAAAACTATATTCTCGGGTATTTTCTTCGGAAAAAATTACAGCCGATATATTGTTAGAAAAAATTATATCACTCAATATAAATCAATACGCGTTGATTAACACTTACAAACTAAACTTTTTCTAACCTACTTAGACACTAATTTGTTACTTCTTTTAAATAGCATAGCAACCACGGAGTACTAAATAGCAACGAACGCTTACTTAAATGTCTATGAAAATACGTTAAAATATTTTCCGGGCAGATAATAATTATTTTTTGTTTTTGTTCTATTTAAATACTCAGTTTTAATTACATAGTTGGTAATGGTGTGTTGAAATTGTGATCGTTTAATTGGGTCCCTTGCCTTCCCGCTGATTACTCAAGAATTTAACAATGATGTGTGGGTATTTCACTAATCAGAAATTGTGATTTATATACTAGTGCATGTGCAGTCGCGGCTAAACCCTTTCGCGAAATGCACCCCATGCACAAGTACCTTTCTTAAAAGGAACTTCTCGATTAGTGATTCTTAGCTTTCGCAGAGCGCAAACTAAAAATTTATTGGACTTAACACGGCGTGGTAGCAGTCATGTGAACACGTTAATGAGACGAATAACTGTTCAGTTAAAAAAAAAATCTTAGACCTAGAGACTTAGAGAAAACGG
Organism: Nymphula nitidulata; assembly: GCA_947347705.1. Taxonomy (NCBI): domain Eukaryota; kingdom Metazoa; phylum Arthropoda; class Insecta; order Lepidoptera; family Crambidae; genus Nymphula; species Nymphula nitidulata. The sequence continues at coordinate 8,150,630 of OX374637.1, read as the reverse complement.
TTTTTAGATTTCTGATACTTACTTAAAAATAATTATTTAATAGTCTGCTACTTTTTTTTCAGAGCAGTCAAGTGTGAATGAAACTTCCATAGAAAAAATATACTTAACTATAATATAATTTAACCTATCCATTCCTATGAAAGTTGCAAAATCCCAACTATCCACATTTCACAAATCGTTCTGATCTTCAAAAACCTATTTCAAAATCATTTATGAAAAAGATTCGTATCAAGACATTTACAACAAAAACATGACACTGAAGCAATTTTATATAAGGTGCAATTAGGTAGCAGAAGGCAAATGGACTAAGACATTCCAGACAGTAATTACTCAATACAAAATTTAGAGACAGTCTAAATCATGCCTAATTTCTGTCTGCAATCTATGTTAGCTTAACTGCACTGGACATGTCTCAAGGCGGCTGTTGCAAGACATATCAGACAAAGGATTAATTATAAAGCTATTAGAGCTTTCGTAGTAATAATAGTCGGTTTAGCTATTAATTTTAAATCAGGAGCTACTAATTCCTATAGGTTATTACGATTCAGTTGTACCTACACGTAACTGTACACTATACACTTAACTTATGTTAATGTGAATAACTCCTTTCAAAGCTATTGTTAGATCCTGTTTAAGTACTATTCTATTGTTATTATTTGTTATGAATAGAATATTGTCAAGCATCTATTACAGTATTACACAAACGATTGTCAAAAGGGAAATAATTATTTTAGATAAATATTATCCTACAAAGAGATCAACATGTTGACAAGACTAAAATAGGGATTTTGCCTACGTTTGAATATCGCTCTCCTTCATCATATCAGAACGGTTCTGCCCAGCCCGCATCTAACGGCTTCCCGCGACCCTGACCAGGTCATCTGTCCATCTAATGGGAAGCCGTCTTACTTTGCGCTTTCCGGTACGTGGTCGCCATTCTAGAACTTTAACGCCCCACCGGCCGTCTGCTCTGCGTGCTATGGCACTATTTTTCACAAATTCTGAAAATGTATGCTGTTTTTACCCATAAAATCAACTCAAACTTAAAAGTTAAGGATTATCTTAAAGTTGATAAATTTAGAAAATTTATAGAATAGGTAGTCAATATTTTCCAAAATTTATGATAGATGTTAATGGTGTTTCTCACATCAATTAAAACAACTATTATGATGACACCTTTTAAAATTAATTTTGTCTATATGGCCATACATTTTGTAATAATCTAACAACATGTGACCTGTTCCATATATTTTCTAGGGAGCGTTTTTGGACGATGCGCCACTACACATCATGCTACCTTCTATAGGGCAAGAGAGAAAGAGTCGTTGGTTTGGTACCTGCCAAAGCTAAGTATCACTTATTAACATAATGTAGGCGCAAGTACCGACCCTCTAAGCAGTTAAAATATCACTTCTCATCGGCGGTATTGAATCAAATATTGAAGTAATCGTTATAATTTTATCTTTGTTTAACAAACTTGAGAACAATTTAAGTATTCATATCATTCCAAGCTTTAAACGGGCATTCTCCATTCACCAAGCGATGCAACATTCACCTTCTCACTGAATATGCAATTGCTTCTCTGGACCAGGACAGATTGACGTACGAACTAGACGAATGTCCGTAAATATATATGTATACTACGCTTACTATGATTAGATTTCATGATTTCATCCTCGTCATCCCCGAGGAGTTTCGCAAATGCCAATCTCAGAGAGTTTCCACGCAAAAGGAAGCCCGAAACAAATAATATCATATTTTTCTGGCTTCTCTCATTTCATTTCCAGGGGAATGAGTAAAGTTCTTTTCAAATGTTGTTTGAGAAGTTTTAAAATGGAGGACGAAGTGTTCCTATTACATGTAGATTTATAGATGTTTTTTTTTAGTATTGTCTTACATTTTCGCGAGCACTACACATTTGAAATAAAACCAATTTACCGGATTTAACTCGCGTTTAATTAGATGTTACATTATTATTATTCACCCGACGTTTCGATTACTTTACAGCGATCGTGGTCACGGGAAGACTGAAGATGTCAGTTGTCTTTGATAAGTTTTAAGTTAACTACCGTCACTTTGTGTTATATTTTGAGCGGTCCGAATTACGCATACGGAGCTCACGGTGTCAGGTTTTTGGGCAGTGTGAGGACGGGCTTGGGACTTTATTATTCGAATGATGGGATCCCAAGCTGGTGGTACACTCCAGCCATCTTCTCTATTGAAATTAGGATGCGCGAGTTAAATTCGGTAAATTGGTTTTATTTCAAATGTTTTTTTTTTATTATTTGTTGGATGGCTGAGTGTCGACCGACAATAAATTATTGGTTACTAGTGGCCCGCACGGATGTCGGCTATCGGTTGCATATGTCCGTTCTCAGGATGTGATCTCTCTCCGTGCCAAATTTCAACTAAATCGGTTCATCGGATTGGAGTGAAAACGTAACAGACAGACAGAGTTACTTTCACGTTTATATATGCATACATTTTTTTATATTTCCGCATGTAGGTATATCACTAATAATTTAATTTAAAAAAATATATCGGTAATTAATATTAATTACTTAATTATGTTTTACGTTAACTAGTTTTCATAACACAAGCTTTTCATGATGCTTAGGCCTAAGTAGATAATAATTGTGAGAGTGTGTGAATATTGGAAATAAAATTAAAAATACTTATGTAATAGAAACAAATAATGAATAAAATACTTCATGGCTTAGAGATTACATAATGTTAACCTTAAGTTTCGTTTCTTACAAAATAAAATTATAATAATACATATAAAACAGACGCCTAACCACCATCATCATGGTTGAAAATATTGTCTGAGTGTTTGGAGTACTGTAAAAAAATGTATGAGAGTGAACAATATTGTTATTATTATGTTTTGTGTATATGACTCAAAGGAATGTATGACAGTGAACAATATTGTTAATTTTATGTTTTGTGTATGTGTTTGATTTATAGTGTAGATTCTAAGTGTGTTTCTTAATTAGTGTAAACCGACTGTCAGAGCTGCAGTAAACACAAAACTGGTGCTCAGGGACACTTGTTGGTAATAAAACATACAATATGTAACACAATTTCAACCTGCGCTGTCTGAATGACAAGTGGTTGTTTTGAATTCTAATGCGCCACTCTCAGTGTAGTAATAGCGATACAGATGAGCATAGCTATAAAGCTGTACATGTATGGAATACCTTTACACCACGAGATTCTAACATGCCAGACTCTGAACTAAAGGAGCAAACCTATTATTCTCTTTTATACAACTAGAAAGACGAATCTGGTTGTAAGTAGTTGCCTTTAGACACCTGCAATAACAAGGAAAAAATCACTTGGTATTGATGCGTTGTCATCCTGAGGCCTAAGTTCAAATGCCTTCCACGCCAAGTAATTACACTGGCTACCGTTCCCTTCGCTTCGAAACACACCGAACTATTTTACGACTGAAATAAGAAAGGCGATGGTACCTACCCAGACGACCCGATATACGGCCCTCATCTAGTAAAATAATAATAATACGTTATACATGACCGTTATTATTATTATTTTGTATTTGGGGCTTTTCGGTCTTGTTAAGACTGGTTGTTGCATCACAGCTGCAGAGTTTATATTCGGAAATAGTATTTATATTGAGAAATCATAATATTTCATTTACTTCACTCTACCAATGGTGTAGGAGTGAATGTACAGCAGAGTGTCTTCACTCTATTAGTCCAAATCCAAATACAAGATCCAAAATTGAATCAAACTCCAAAGTAACTTCGTCTTCCGTATTTCAGTATTTCGTTCGGCGCCGCAGTACTTCGTCGCTTCATTAAGTCCTAAACAGGAGGCTTACTTACTTACTGTAATTCAACGATAACCTGAATTTCGTTTGATTCGCACGTTTCCTACCGTGATTCTTATTTGTTTAACAGTCAGATATTTTTTCTGAAAGAAAAGGCGAAACTGTCCACGCAATGAATTTTGATGGAGTGGCGATTGTTCCAACGCATATACAAGTCTTAACATCATTTATTCAGTCAGTTGTGTTTGTGTATTATAATAATGTCAACGTAACATTTTGAACATAGTTCAATCAATCCCACGAGATTATAAACCTTTTGTCGCTTTACCCGAGATCCACTCGGGCGGAGCGCGTCCACTAGTTATAAATAAAGAAGTACTTTGTAACTCCCTCTATGAAGCCCCAGGTCTGCTTCTGAGGTAAGCTTATGTAACATATCTCCTGAATTATTCCGAGTTTGGGTATTTTGGGACACCCGCACAGTAATTACCTGGAAGGTACTCTTAATACAGTGATCCAGTTTTTAATTGACAATATTTACACTGAGCTACAAAACCAGAGGCCAGAGATTTGAATTCCTTTCAAAACATAGAAATGAAAAACATGGAAAATGTTGTGAAATATGTGATGAATACGAACATTTGGTTTCGTAGCATGGTTTAACAAGACAATACAAGCAGATTATTATGAGAACCAATCTCATTATTGTATTACATTAATAATTATCACTCCGAAAAGTAGTAAGTATGCCAGGGTTTCAAACTATCTCCATACCAAATTTCATCTAAATCGGTTCAGTGGTTTAGGCAACAAACAAAAAAACTCACTTATTTATATTATCATTAGTTAGGAAGTATCGATGCATAAAATTGTTATTAGATTTTTTCGTATTTATCATAGTATTATCAGTATTGATGTAGAGGTAAGTAATTGGTGCGAGTATGAAAGAATATTATTCATAGCATTATAATGCTATGAATAATAGCCATTATTTCAATCTGTGTGTCCTACGAATTATCTTACTTAAATATTATAGTAAAAAACCATAATGTAATCAAATCAGTCCTATTAAATATTTATATCGTGTTTTATACTTGTTTGGATAGCCAAACATGAATAAATCTCTGAAATAAAAATAGTTAACTGTTAGGTATGACCATTATGACCGGCTCATGTCCACTTTGTCCTTTATGATCGTTCAATGGTATCTGTAATCTTTGTCTTCTATCACTCTTTATTTTATGGACTTTTCAATGCAAAGTATACTCTTCTTTATATTGCTTTAGGGATCTAACAATTATTTTATTTTGCGCTTTTTTGTGATGACTCAAGTTTGACAACCATACAACAAACAAGGCAGAAGACATGTGTACATTATTACTTTGTATATTTTTTTTTACTACAGTCGCCTTTCAAAATTTTTTTAGTGAGCAGTATATGCTCCATGTGATATTTGATCGTATTGTTATTTCTTGATCATTGTTTGATCTGTCAAATGGCACCTGTTTTCCTAAGTACATGTAGTTTTGGAAATATTTTATGTTTTAGAGGTTTCATGGTCAAGTAATGTTATCATTTCTTCCGGCGACCGATAATACGTTCTCTCTCTACGTTCGCCGATTCCTTCTAGGTCTTTTGGCGTTTCGGATAGCATCACTTTATCATCTGCAAATCTTAGATGGTTTAGGTGTCTCCTATCTATCTCAATTCCTTTACATGACAAGTCGAGTTTTTGAAATATACATTCGAGCACAGGGTATGAAAAGTTTTCTTACAGTCTCAGACAGGGTGCTGTCTCACTACTCTTTCGATTACCCCTGGTCTCTCATTATATGCTGTCATTATATACTCTGTATAACTTTAGTATATTTTGGGTGTACATTAAATGATTTGGGCGCTTCCCGAATGGCTTCATGGCTAATACTGTCAAATGCCTTATTGTAATCTATGAAAGCAATGTATAAAGAGCTGTTAAACTCGCTGTGTTTTTTTTTATAAATTATTTGTATATGATAAACTAAATAAACACCTTACAAGCATCCATAACTCGTGAACAAAATGTTTGTACTCATCATACAAACTTCTGCCTCTAGTAGGATTTGATCCTGGGACTTCTCGCTTAGTAGACAAGGGTACTGATCACTCTTTTAGACGACCGTCAAAGAAAAAAAGAAGAAATATGATTGTCGATAACAGTGAGCAAATGAAAGTAGGAGCTGATAATGCTTGAACATTCGTCAAGCATCATTGGCGACATCGTTTGAAAACTAGACCAAAGTGATTATTACCACACATATTTTAGGATTATGAAACGCAATTTCTTAGTTGATGGCTTACAAACATTATTATCTCAGATTCGCTTCATGCTCTTCCTTCATGCTCATCATAGTTCATTTTTTTTTTAGTTTAAGTTGTGCTCTACATACAGGTAGTTTAAATAGTTTCATTAGTATCCGGAAAGAACAAATAACATAATATAGCAACCAATCCAATAGATTCATTGTAGTCTAAGGAATTCAAACCACAATGAATCTATTGCAATAGTTTGTTTAGTGAGCAGAGTTTATTCTAAATAATCTATTTGTAAAGGATCTATAAAAAAAGCATAACGTAATTAATAACATATTTTTTTAATAATTATTAATAAACTTGTGTCAGGGTCGAACGGGCCGAAGGAGGAGGCTCTTTGCCGCGCATTAGCTGCCTTACCGGGATGTGGACGTTAGAAAAGGGCTCCGTCGTCACCCAATTTGGAATATCCGTAATCCTCTGTGGCGGCCTCCTAAGGCCTATGCAAGCGGCCAACCAAGTTCACTATTTGGTCGCGTCGCTTGGTAGCGAGGCAGGAAGAATTGATGGGTTTTTAGTGAGTATGCCAGTCGGAGAGCCTCACGTAACCCAACTGTGACCCTTTATCACAGCTGGGGAGCTATAAAAGCTTTTCCAACATAAAAATCAATTTTATTAGGGTATTTTGTAACATGTCACTAAACTGCAAATAAATGAATATGAATATGAATATGAATATCTTATTCACTAAGATTCTAGGTACCTACGTAGTGACACTAATATTGTATTAGCTTATCTTAATTGTCAATCTTCTTCCATAACTTGATAAACACTGAGGATACACACTTCTACACACTGTCAGAATTTATTCGTATTTATATCTAGTAGTGGTCATTAGTATTCCCTAATACCGGTTAAAATAGATTAAGTATTAACGTAGAAAGAGCTATACAAGCTTCCGCTGTTGGTTAATTTGTCATATGCGTGGGTAATTATTTCATATTGCACGTTTGCTGACATTTCTGTTTCACAATTGTCACAATTTAATTTTTCTTCAATGTTTGATGTAGTGGACATTTAGACGCCTCAATTTCATTCAATGTACAAAGAGCAACACTCTTAACTGCCCGTTCGAGACGCAACAGACAGAAAGGTACCTTTCTTTTTTCTTTTTTTTTACCTTTCTGAGTTTCTGCAGTTAAGATTGTTGCTGTTTGTACGTGGGAATAGTCAGAAAACGATTATTAGAATTGTTTATTTCAAAAATGCTGCCAAATTTTTGTGAATGTCTACATTTTTGTAAACATTCACAGAAATTCAGTAGCATTATTTAAATAACTAACCATAATAATCGTTTTCTGACTATTCCCAGATACATTTAATGAATTTAAGGCATCTAAATGAGATTAAATTGTGACCAATGGTTTCGTTTTGTATTTTGTCTGGTTTCGTACGTTTCACTTCTGAAAACAGTATTGAATTATGGTACATGATCTCATCTATCTTCTCTATTAATAATTCTACTACACCAAAAAAAAATAACATAAGCGCTATTATTATAAATTCTGAGCATCTCTGGAGACCTTTTTTCTGTTTAATAGATCAATACCTAATATCGCTTGTCTTTCATTTTTAAACATTAAACTAAATAAGTCCAATTTAGTTGAAGAACAAGGAGAACCACTTTATAACATTGATATAAATATGGAAATTGGCCTCGAGTGGACTCTGCAACAGGTATAGACTGATATAATGATAGGTAAATAATAAACACGCTCAATCATAATAGCACCTCAATCAGAATATCACCCACAGACAGATTCTCGATTTTGTCGTACTGTCAAAACTTATAATTCTTTACCAGTACCCCTAGCGCAAACATTTTTAAATTTCGATTGTAATCGTATCGTTCACGCGCGCTTAAAATTTCAAACAAAGGCCAGACAAAAGCTCTGCTAACGTAACTACTCGATACGATGGCGATTCGAAATTTAAAAGAGTTCGAGCTAGAGCACAGATTAGAAAGAGTATGTCTAGAGGTACTGGACACATGTGGGCCTTCAAAAAGGGTACGGTATCTAATGTGCTGGCAAAGTGGTTGCGGTTTGAACAGTATGTTGATGCTGCACTAATTGTCTTATCATACTGGACTCTTCTAATTACCGCTTCTCATTAGTAGGCAGCTGCTTTGCATAAAAAAATATTTTTGATGCTTTCAAGCTGATTAGTTCATATGATTTGGCACTCTAACATAGACGCGCTAGGTAGTGTTTTGGAAAACCCAAAATTGCGATCGGTGAAGAGTTAGAGCGCTGACCCGTGAACGTATATACAAGGTCAAAAGACTTCCGACAACCCATATCTCTTATTTTCTTCGCGTTAAGAGCTATAATCTAAGATAATCTCATTTTGACTGTAACTTATAGCACATGTAGATGTGGATCAGTAAGTAGGTCCGCAAGAGTCTTTATTACATAACCATAATGTTTACACATTTCTAAAAGTTATTTTTAAATAGCCTGCCATATTATAATAATCTTAAGACGAAATTACAATTATAATATGGCTCACTTTATGGCTCTACGAAGCATGAATTCTTTATCAAAATCGGCATCGGTGCTCTAAGATTTGTTTAGATATACTGGAAAAACGTGTTATTTTATGGTACTTTTCCTTTCTGTGCTTGGATTACTTGCACTTATGTTTTCACATTCCTGTTTCAAGTGAAAATAAAGGATTTGCTGTGCTAAGTTGATTAACATAGAGGTTAAGTTGACTGTTATAATATCTATGCAACAGCCTTAATACGTCCTTCTCCTGGACAGATTTCCTATATGGAAGAAAACCTTAAGGAAAAACCCTGTGTTATGGACCATAACACCACCACGGTAACGACAGCCAGAATGAAGTTGGGGATTCTCGAGCGGTTCGAAACTGCACCATAAGTCGTCTGAAGTTTCAGACTCAAAAGAGCTGACTCTATTAGATAACGTTAATAAGTTGATTTTTTTTTTTGTGATATATTCATATGGGAAATCTGACGATTGGGAAAACCTTCCATTTAATTTAAGATTTGTCTCTGCTGTCTCCGGGTGACGTATTTATAAAGGAAAGACGAAATACTTAACATTAAAAACTCGTTTTCAGGCTTAAGCCGTAGAACCGATTGAAATTGGTGAAATTGCTTCGGCCGAGCCTAGGCTACCCCCGTGAAGGGCAGTGGAGTTACCGGGGAGTTTTAGTAGGTTTTCCCAGTGTCTATATTGCTGGCCGACCCTCACACATGCCGTCGCCTAGCCAGCGGCGGGTAGGTCTGTAATTAGATTTCTCCCCGACAAAAAAGGGAAATATATTTCGTTCTGAGAAAAGATAAAGGCTACCATTTGGCGCGATAACCTATATCCAGGAGGCGAAACCACGAGGGGCTTCTAGAACTTTATATTTACAACCCTCATGACATACTAAAATAAATAAAAACTCAGTTCAACCTTCTCCTAGGAATTATTACAGATTAATGCTGGTACTCGTTTGAGGTTAATGTGCCGTCGACTGTGCCTATGGTTGCTGCATTGGATTTGTTCCTGGGTATATAACCTTTTCGTACATAAGAACTTCCTAGGTAACTTTATAACACAAAACTGTACAGCCAGCAACGAAAGAAACTAAACAAAACAAACTCCAAAGAGATCACTTCATCCTTATAGGGTGCTAGACACAGGCCACGGGTAGAGTAAGTGGCATATTAGTACGGTAGAGTACTAACTATACTAATGTAGGAAGCATTGCCTTTTTTATACAAATAGATGACAAAGAAGCTGACGGCCCACCTGATGGTAAGCGGTTACTGCCTATAAACACCTGCAATAACAAGGAAAATTACTTGATATTGCAGGTGCGTTGTCATCCTGAGGCCTAAGATGTAATGCCGTCAATGCCCAGTAATCTCAGTAATTAGAGTACTCGGAACTGAAAATCGATAATAATTCTTTATTATTAGACTTTTCGAAAAACCCTCTGATATCTAATTAGGTTAGGTCTGATTTGCTAATAGATGGCAAGTTTTGGTAGAATCGGTTTGATCGTTTCCAATTTTAAAAGGCTCGCGAACGAAGGGTTCCGTACCATCATCTATAAACAAGCGTCTTCCTGTTGCCGTTATCAATATCAAGAAAAAATATCACGTTTGTTGTACGGGAGCCCCCTTTACTATTTTTTTATTCTGTTTATTAGTATTTCGGTCTTGCGTGGAATATTCCTCGCACTTGTGGGATGGCTCCGCCAAGTACCTCCTCGATTCACTAGACAGATTGGCGATGTAGAGGTCACGAACAACCTTGAGCCTCTGCAATAGCGTCGAGACATTGCGTCTCTTAGCGCCTTTTATCGGCTTTATCACGGAGAGTGCTTTGAAAAGCTTTGCGAACTTTTCACACCTTCCCCCTTCCTGCTCAGGAGCACGCGTGCTGATCTTTGGAGTCATCAATTCACTGTCTCCACCTCAACATCACGCACAAAGAAATTTAGTAGCTCGTTTCTTTGTCGTACTTTCAGAACTTGGAATTCTTTACCAGCACATGTGTTCCCTCCTCCCTATAACATGGGGTCCTTCAAGAGAGGCGTGAAAAAGCACCTTTTGGGCCGGCAAGATGGAGGCGACTAGTGCATTGTCTATTCTGCACTAACTGTTTTCGCATATAGACTCTCCTTACCGATTCACATCAGGAGGTATTGGGTCAATTGCCGTGCTTTGTATAAATAATAATAATAATAAAAATGTTATAGCGGTAACATAAATACATCATCTGTGAAAATATCAACTATTTAACTACCACGGTTCATGAGATACAGCCTAGTGACATACGGACGGACAGCGAAGTCTAAATAATAGGGTCCCGTTTTTCCCTTCGGGTACGGAATCCTAATGAAAACATAGTCACTATTTAAAAGTTTAATAAATCTTTTTCAGTAAAAAAAATATATTACATAAGTTTAGATTACTTACATTACACCCTTTTTACTCAACCCTTAATTATACGTCGACTAGGCACTTAGTAAAACGTTTGTGCAAAACCACTTTCCTGCGGAGATAGAATCTTTGTAACACAGTTTCTGTTAATTCTAGCCATTAAGCGTGCTCTCGAAACCAGAATAGTTTTCATGCAATCACGCACATGCGCATCTAATAATTATTTATAAACAAAACCAAACACACACTTCGACAAGAATCCGGCATTAGGTGCAGTAATTTCCATTAAAAGGAAAAGTGCATTAAAAACGAATGCGGTTATACCGCGTATGACAATTACACAATAATCAAGTTACTTACAACCCGATTACTTCACAGTCACGTTTCAATGTCAACAAACGTTAGGCTTCCTAATATTCTTAGGGCGGATTGACCCCACCACTTGAACAATGAGGAACAGCAGTTCAACTTCGAGCACTGGTCAATTAAAAAAGTTCAATGTGTGCGCACGCTTTGCTGTACATTCTCAAATAGTTTCGCGTTGCGGTAGTTTGATAGAACAGTCTTGAAGCGTGTACAGATATTGCAAGCACACATCCAAGCGGTCACTTGCGCTAAGTCCCAAGAATATTCAATGTCCTCTTTCCACTGTATAGAAAGTGAACGTGACAGACACCGCTTGCAGTCGCGTGCGCAGGGACCACACGCGGCTTAGCGGTATCGCGCGACGAACGCTGCCGCAAGAACTCTAATTTCGGAAAAGAAACTACATACAAAATATTATTCTTTTGTGTCAGTGTTGTAGCCGGAAGAAACAAAAATGAAACTCTTTTTGATTCTCGGTAAGTTTTTATTTATTTTAATATAGTTTTATGGTGATATTATTATAATAATTATTTGTTACTTTAAACAAAAAGAGCAATCAAATTTATGCACAGTGATATCAAGATAATCGATAAACCCGTTAATGCTTGCGGCAAAACTTAACAATGTTAGAGTAAGATAATTATGGTTTAATATCTACATATTATGTACCATCACCATCTTACTTTAGGAGTCTATTTTAGGCGTATTATACATTCAAATTAGATATTGCCGATAGTCCAACTTTTTAATCTGTTCTAGGTTAATAGAACGTCTTTGAATTTATATTTAGTGTCAAATGATTTTGATGTTATGCAAATTCTTTGAAATCTGCAATACCACTCGTCTTAGGTATGTAACAATTTATTTGGATACATGTTATGTTACTCAATATTATCGTTATTTGTGGACGTAATGAAATGTCAATTTAGTTGTGATTGAGACATAGTTGAAATTGTTGATAGGTAATTCTACAAATTCACAATGTCATTCATATATTTACTATTCATAATCATATTAAGTTTATCAGGGAGTAAATTTTTTCTGATATATTTTAAATTGCATTTTTTTGTTATTGTTTTATTAGAAACCAATAACGATCTTTAAATATCGGTAGGTATATCACTCAATCTAAAAAGTCTACAATAAACTGGCACTATTAGCCACCAATAGTTTCAGTATTGGCGAGTGATGCGATAAATCCTGAGTTACTATTTTGTACAGCACATCAAGAGTAACTCTTTGTTTTAAATCGACCTTATTCAGTCACAATAAGGGCGGTTACAGTGAAACTTGGTTTGCTATTGACTGTTACTGATAGGGAGGTGAAACATACGGTGGCATCGTTCTCATGAACTCTTCGAGGGAAAATCGTCGCTTACGGACGAGGAGACCCGTCAATTACGTCTATTGTCTCGACAAGGAAGCTTGGGGCACTGTACATGGTGCGTGCGAATGCGATAGGGTTATCGAATATTATTCTCTCCTAGTTTTGTTACTATAATACACGTTATGTTGTAGCTGTATTCGACCGAGCAGCGGAAGGGTTAAAAGGGTTGTGTTGAGTTTGATAAAAGGATTGTAACTTTTTAATAAAAATAGGCAAGACGAAAGTTTTAGGTTCAATTTTTAGATTCGATTCATATTCCACCCACCCACCTTCTACTTTCTTCCTTCCCACTTTCTACTCAGGAGCACGCGTGCCGGTCTTCGGAGTCATCAATTCACTGTCTCCACCTCAACATCACGTACAAAGAAATTTAGTAGCTCGTTTCTTTGTCGTACTTCCAGAACTTAGAATTCTTTGCCAGCACATATGTTCCCTCCTTCTTATAACATGGGTTCCTTCAAAAGAGGCGTGAAAAAGCACCTTTCGGGCCGGCAAGGTGGAAGCGTCTAGAGCAGTGTCTGAACTGCACTGGTCTGGTCTTGATGAGTAAATCAAAATTTGTAATCTTTGGTTCTTACTTGCTTCGGGAGGCAAGTTGAATCGTTGGTCCCGGTCGTTCCTGCAACAGCTTTAACCCACCAACGATGTTACGGCCCAAACTCCTCATGTGTCTCTCCCTTGTCAGAAGGCCTGTGCCCTGCAGCGGGACTTATGTAGGCTGGTGATGATGATGGGAGAATATATTATTAACGTTAGTAACATCAAGGGTAAACCCGAGCCTTGCTTACTTCCATTTCCTCAAACGGTTTTGGCGACCTTACTCACCACAGAAACACGACACAGCAGAAGTGTTATTTACCTGAAATCTTTAAAGAAGTAAGTACCTAATGCTTTCCCAATAGGTAGTGCTTTGCCGATAGGGATGTTGAAAATTTTTTGGAAAGTGTTTCATGTCGTGTATAAATACCTATCTATTATGTAAATAGTCATCATAATAATTTAAATGCGACTAATATTTTAAAATCATGCATTTTAAATTCCGTTCCAAATATTCTTAATTATCATTTCAACTAGAAAAAAAGGTCGCGGGTTCGATCCCCGCCTCAGGACGTGAAATTTTTCTAGTTTAGATATTAATATTCCGATTCCAATTTTGCCAAAATAAGCGCAACTATAAGCATTAGTTGTTAATACTAGATGACGGAAAAATATAGATAATAAATATTAGAAATAAACTAAATAACACCCTTATAAAAACCATAATTAAATAATATCATTTCCAATTTCGGCCGTAAAACAATTTGCTGTGCTTCGGATTGGAGGGATAGGTACCCAGTGGAATTACTTCGCATGGAAAGCGCCCACACACGACCGTCGCTTAGCCAGCGGCGGGTAAGTCTGTAAACGGATTTCTCCCTGTAAAAAAAAAGTCCTCAGGATGACAACGCCCGCAATACTAAGTAATATTTTTTTTCCTTTCCTTTTTATTAGACATCATCCAGGTCACTATACGCTACGGCTTACCACCAGTAGGGCTGTCAGCTAATAGTATAGAAAGACACATGATTCGTGAGCAAATATTCGTACTTATTCATCATACAAACATCTGTTCCTTCCGGGATTCGAACCCGGGACATTGGCTATAGGTATGGTACTACTTCAGTAGTAGCTTAACACTTGAGTACCACTCAAGTGTTAAGCTACTACTGAAGTCGACTGTACATACTTTCAAAGTGTAGGTATAACTTTATCCGCACGCGTATCTACATCAAGCTTAATGAACTGTATTGAGCAAGATTGCTCTTCGGTCGTGCTTTGGACGATTTTATCGATACCATCCTATGTTACTGTTATAATGAGAACTGTTTGCGATGTTGCCAGTGGCGAAATAACATACATAAACTTGTATTGTATTTGTATTAGTACACTACTATCGCTGTATTGGATAATTACCTACTTACTAGTAATAAAAAAAATTGAAAAATCCCAAGTGGACTAGATGGCTCCTAAAACCATACTTAATATTATTATTTTAAATGCGAAATTAACTCTGTTTGTGTGTCCCTTTGTTGCGTTTTCGATTTAATACCGCTTAACTGATTTAAATGAAATTTTGCTAGGAGACAGATTACAATCTGTAAAAGGACATTGGCTACTTTTTGGCGCGATAGCCGACATCCACAAGGTCAAAGTCGCAAGCAGCCATTAGTCTATTGATATTTTTTTTTTCTATGTATTCTTTTTTGTATACTTAACTCACCGTTACATAATATAATATGTATACAAATATTAGAATAAACATCTGTGACTCGTGAATAAAATGCTCGTACTCATCATACAAGCATTTTGCTTAGCCTGCATAGCAAGAGGTACAGACCACTCGGTCAGCCGGGCGTCATTGGTCATATTTGGAGTATTATATTCCAAAGTCCTCATGGGCTTTTAGCCTGTATCACCAGCTTATAAGCCAGCGCTAGTCTCTATTTAGCTCCTACGTTATTGATGGCGATAATAAGCAATTAACTCTGCAGAGGTTAATTTATGGACCGGACTGATAGAGGACTATATGTCGGTTCTAACTTACATATTAATGAGTGTAATCAACCGAACACAGGCTTCCCAGCTGTACTCGATCCCGGCTTTAAACGTGTCAAAAATGACGTACTTATCTGAGTTTGGCTTTAAAGAGTTCAACCATTGTTTTTATTTTAAGCTTTCGTCCTTTACCAGCCTTTGTCAGCTTCTGCTCAACAATAAAATGTAATGCAACTTGTTTGTGGCTTTTCAAATTAAGTTCATCGTCAAATATGATAATTAATAGCAAGAATCTCAAAGGAAATCCAATTTTGTTTTACCTCTTCTAGAATAGACAAATTTGTTGCTGATAGAAATAAGCACAGATTCATTTAGCAATTATGTTATTGCGTTTCAGATAATCTGTCGAAAGATAGTTGTTATTATCATAATAGTATATGAAAGTTCGATTTAAGATGATCAGCAAATCATGTGAATTATTCATATGAGACGACTGCCTTTGTAATAAATTTATTTTGACGAGGGTACTTTAGTATTATACATAGTATATCTAAGTAATGCCACGTATTCAACGAGGTCTTTTTTCCAACAGAACTGCCTCTCTACTGCACAAACTAAATGAGCATATTTGAAGTAGGTGACTATCATAAAAGCGGCGTAATAATGTAGAGTAACATTGTTATTTTGGTGTTGTTAACAAATTAAAATTGAAACAGTTAAAAGTATATATGAGCTGTGGTTTGAGTTACGGCGAGCAGCGATGAGCGAGATTTCTGCTAATTAGTTAGCTGAAACTCTATTCTGCTAACTTAGGGGTTTGTTTCTTTTTCGCGCGTCTCCCAATAATAGAACCAAAGTCTCGATAACTCGCAATTGATAAACTCAATAGTAAAGCGAACCTTGGCGAGTTATACTGCGAGTGAACATTTGAAGAGTTTTGTTCGTCGGTTTTGTTATTGGTCTGATCGCATTATAACCAGTTCGTTAACTTACCTCTTGAAGCTAAAAATAGTTGCTTAATTAAATGTGGGTATCTATTTAAAGTATTTTTCCTCATTACTCATTCATCATTGTTTCCACGCGATAAATCTTTAAAAAGTTTATTAGATAAGTTTTTATATAAATTGTGCAATTTGCTCCGGTTTTGGTCGCGTCTCTGCCTAGTTTAGAGCTGCTCGTGGCGTAATATACGCATGTCGCTTACATTATAATTAGTACATTAATTTAGTTGAAATGTCGTACAGTAGTTTAACGGAAACAGACATATTCCGTGTGTCATTATTTGATATGATATTATACTACTTAATATCACTAAAGAAGTTCAATGCGCCTATAACATCACACCACACTACGCTAATAATAATAGTTATGTATACCATATCCTTATAATTATTCCAGTACGTACAAGTATCGTGCCAATTTCCGGTTTTTAGCATTAATTTTATATTGCTTTCTATGTAGACATGTCTATTGCATAGCCTGTAGCTAGAGATATGTATGTACGTACCGTATTTAATAAGTAAAAATCCATTCGAGAAGATTTGTTCAAGTCTTACTATCAACTACATTAAACAACCCTTAAAAGTACTACCGTCTTATATTTTTGCGAGAATTTTATATTAGAGATAAAACAACTTTTTTTCCCCCCATTTCGGAAAGAGTATTTTTCATCCCCCTATCTCGAAAAAAGTATTTTTGCTCTTCGATATCTGAGTGCAAAAGCTGTTTTTATCCGCTAGCTAGAGGATAAAGTAAAATTGAATTTAGAACATCGTGTGCATTAAGTTTGTGAAATCAAAACTTCATTATACCTATTTACTTCTACCTCCGTGGTGCCGTAATTATCATACAACCTTTTTTAAATTGTTAAAAACTCAGACTGGGCACCTTCTTGGTGTACTTTTTTGTCAATTTGCTTTGCGCGCGCCATTTTCTTTTCACGACATATTTTTAAAACCATAAATGAAAAACAAGAAACTTGAAAATAAGTGAAATACCTAAAATGAGTGATTCTTGCGACGAAGAAGTTTATTTGACGCCAACAAAATTGTCTGAAACTTAATAATGCGCAAATGTTTTTTTTGCATTTAGTCATTTCCTCGCTGAGGTGGGATGAAAAGTTACGTGTTGCACTCGAGTGCAAAGATTTTTCACTACGTGCTCTTTGATTCCCTCGCTAACGCTCAGTATTCTAATTTATAATCCTTCGCTTGCTCGGTCGTCAAAATTGAGCACGTGGTAAAAAAAAGCAACTTTGCACTCTTGTATAACAAATAACTATTTCGGGTTCCAATCGCCTTTAGTTATATTTTACACCCGATCCTTTTTCTTATTATTTTTCTTTATTTTTTTTGTTTCGTTTATTGTGGTCACGGGAAGACTTCCCGATTTCTATATCTAATTAAACACGAGATCTGCCCCTTATTCGATAACTCAAATGACAAGAGGCGTTGGATAAAATCTTCAGTGTTTTTACGTAATTGATGTTTCACAATAAACAAATAAACATCCATGACTCGTGAACAAATGCTCGAACTCAACATACCAACAGTTGCTCCCACCGAGATTCGAACCTGGGACCCCCGACCGAGTAGCTTCTAAAGCAAGTAGCACAGACACTTGGCCGGTCGTCATTTTAGCATGAAACAGCAATGTATATAAAAAGTGGAAGGCATCGACACTGGTCATTTTTAGCGAACAAGGGGGCTGTTAAAGTGGATTTCTTCCAAACCCTCACAAAGCAACTGTCTCATTTATGAAATGAAATGGAATAATTTAATCAGTAACACATAATTATGACTACAGAAGCCAAATACAACACATTTGAACAAAAAACAATATAAATATTTCACTGAAAAGGAATCCACTCAGCATAAGCCGAAGCATTCGTGAAGCAGACACTACGACGCTGGTCTTCCGACGATACCAACCCGTATTGTGCACCATTATGCACAAAACGTATTATACATAATATATGCTTAGTAATAATCATAGAACAAACATTCAGTCCAAAAAGTATCGGGAATGGATGAATTGTTTATGGTTCCAAATTCAATTTTTTTTGTTGTTGTTATATTTGCATAGCTGTTTTCCATTTTGGCGCGGATTTTGAGTAGTTTATCTAGAATATGTCGAGATTCTAGAACGCTGCAAGCTTATACAACAGCCCAATTAAAATTTTGTGCTACTACGAGTATCGTAATCGTAAGTATTCATGCTGCCATGAACTGCAGAAGTTCGAAGTACCGAGCTGCACTTCGACAACTCCGTTGAATAGTTTTTATTCGTATTGCATTAAAGTTGAAATAGCTTTACTGTTTTATTGTCTTTACCGTTTTGAACATTTTGGGTATCTACTTTTATTATCAAGTGCTTGTAGTAGAGATGTTATCGTTGTCATTTACGTGGCACGACTGATCATACAAATACTCAAGTCGAAAATATTGGATGCGAACAAACCAATCATAACAAAGTTTGCCATGTCTAAGCATGTCAGCCTAATTCAAAAGTTTTCACAGATATTTTTCAAAAGTCTAATTATAAAGAAATTATTGGCAATTTTAGGTTTGTATGAAAAGCTAAACATTGCTCTTACTCGACAATACGATTGTTTTTCTAAAATCATCTGACAACAATTTACAGGTTTTACTAGGTGGTAGAGGTTTTTACTAGGTGGTCCACCCATATGTAGGGTCGCCTGGGTAGGTACCACCGCCTTTCTTATTTCAGCCGTGAAACAGTTCGCTGTGTTACGGATTGAAGGGAAAGGTAGCCAGTGTAATTACTGGGCATGGACGGCATTTCATCTTAGGCCTCAGGATGACAACGCACCTGCAATATCAAGTGCTTTTCCTTGTTATTGCAGGTGTCTATAGGCGGCGGTAACCGCTTACCACCAGGTGGGCCGTCAGCTTGTTTGTCATCTAGTTGTATATAAAAAAAAACAATTTAGACTAGCCTGACTTATAAGCACTAAAGTAGTTTGATCGTTTTAATTAT
Organism: Nymphula nitidulata; assembly: GCA_947347705.1. Classification (NCBI taxonomy): domain Eukaryota; kingdom Metazoa; phylum Arthropoda; class Insecta; order Lepidoptera; family Crambidae; genus Nymphula; species Nymphula nitidulata. The sequence goes on along the minus strand of OX374637.1, from coordinate 8,131,295 downwards.
TTTTGACTTGAAGTTGACCTATATGAGAAGCCGTGCCACACCTTACAGTTCGTAGTAAAAAACACTTCTTTGTAGTGTTCTTTCTGCGGGGAATAAGGTCGCCAGAGCTCTTCGGGAAAGCTTTCTGTTGGAGTCAAGGAGACTTATGTTCTGTCATCCTCATCATCATATCAACCGAGAGACGCCCATTGCTGGAATAGGGCTCCCCCAAGGATTACCAAATCGGTCCTGCGCTTGCCTTATCCATCGGCACCCTCATTCTCATGTTCCATACTCTTCATCTCGATTCTTACAAGTTAGGGAATGCGTTAGTATAGTATAGCAACTTTGGTGTTACAAGCTACAGAATACGGTAACCGCTTACCACCAGGCCTTCGTATGCTTCTTGGCAACAAGGGTATATAAAAAAGCAGAATCTGCACAAATTGTATTAGTTACAGTTACAGACTTTCGCGAAAAAGTATTGTAAAACATCCGGATATACGTGTTTTTTTAAAACAATATGGATGCTTTTTAGGTTGACACATTTTAGGAAAGTGTTCGCGTCGTATTTATATATGATCTATTGGAGCCCGTAATAGTAATCATATTTTTTTAATACGACTCATGTTTTAAAAATCATGTACTCTATCTGAAATTCCGTTTCATATTTCGCTCTAAAACACCAATTTAAGTCACTTGACCGCTGTGACGTCAGCACTGCTAGGTTGCTAACCTAATTAAGATGATTTCCTTTTGACAGCGCCTGACGCTAATAACAAGTAAGTGACGTCACACACTGAGATTATGTCAGCTGTCCCATGACCTAAGGGTGATTTAATTGCAATTTATACATATATTATTATAGGAATTTATTTAATATAGGAATTTTATAAATTCCGTAATAATATAGTAACCTGTTGTGTTTTTTAGGATTTCTTTTATAGAAACTACCATTATGCGTCAAAATTGTATTTTAATTTGAATATTGTCAACATCGCTATAAAAGAATTATAATAATATGTATTTTATATTATTACTATGAGAATTAACTTTTATATCATATAATCTCTGCTGTAGTAGGCATAGTCAGGGTCGTACTAATTTTTACCTATAATGTTATGGATAGCTCGTCCTAGTTATGTTTAAACCTTCGAGCCCACTTACTTAAAAAAATATTATTATATTTATATTCATACTATTTATTATAAATTTATTATTGCGATAGAAAATCATACATTCCACATAGAATATTAACGAATGCGCATACCTACGTAATTGGTTTGAAATATCTGGCTAATCTTTTAATTATAATATCGTGTTACGTATGTAATATTCATTAAATATACAATCTGAAAGTCTACCTATATGGATTAGAAATATTTTTCTGAATATAGAGAACAATCTATATATTGGTTTCAATATTTTTAGTACTTAGATTGTTAAAAGTACATGTAGCTAGCCAGTGTAATTAATGGGCATGGAGGGCATTACATTTTATGCCTCTGGATGACAACGCACCGGCGATACCAAGTGATTTTTTCCTATTTATTACAGGTATCAACTTATATAGACGACTTTTCATCTTGTTATATGAAAGAAATATAAGATAGTACATTTTTTAGTTTATTCAAGCTAAAATTTTTGTCCTCAGAAAATAACACTTCCTGGTGGGGTAGTCAGTGTTCCTTCCTAGTAAAATATAGGTTCCGTGTTTGAGTTCCGATATAACCCTAAAGTATAAATTTACAAGCTCATGATTAAGCTTACTATGGGCTACATCATCATCACCAGCCTATATACGTCCCACTGCTGGACCAAGGCCTTCCTACATGAGAGAAACAAAATTGAGGAGTTTGCCATAATACCACCATGCTCTGGCCCAATGCGGGTTTGATTAGGCTGCATAATAATAATGAATATAAGAATGTGTGCAGAATTCAACTGTTAGGATTCTAATCACATTTTAATGTTTTTGATGCGTTCAAACGCCTACTTTATATACCCGCCTACTTTTCCTTTTACTTTTTCGCCAACTTTTTTTCAAACTTATTCTTTATGTTAGGATTCTGTGTAGCCAAAATTTATCTGAAAAGACACATCTTTACTCTAGTGAATTAGTGAATATTGCAGAAAGTGTTATGTGGGTAAATACAAAATGAAACTGCGATCGCTGACAGAATATACAAGCCGCACACAATACACACACTTGTAAAACTTTTTTGTGCAATAAAGTTTAAAATAAATAAATAACAATGTACAAAAACACTATTATATATAAAACACAAAGTTAAATGAGATGTTGCTTACTTGTTGCTTGTACCTATTACGTAAAATAAACATCATTTAATAAACGAATATGTTGTATCTATATTTCATTGTCTGTTATTTTTCCGTCTCAGATACAAGAACAATAGCTTGTACTGAGAATATAATAGCTGTAGATACGTATCGATTCCCATGGGGTCCTTCGCACGAGTCCAATTGTTAACACTATCTAAACTAATCTACATATGTAATTTACATGTTTGTCACAAGAGTTTTTCAGTGTGTTGCAAGCCGACATGTTTCAAGCTTTTTTATTATTTTTAGAAAAGCAATTAAGATAAAACTAACTCAGCATCATACTCACAAACACAAAAATCGCAAAATAAAATACAAAAATAATAAATATGAAAGTTGCCGATCTAACATTTGCCAATCAAGTGTAGTATTTTAATACGCTCCTTGTCTACCTATTTCTACATTTGTCGAAAGGAGTGGTCACAGTTCTAGATATTTTTGCATACACTCATAGATATTTTTTTATTAAATAACAGATACTTGCATACCTACTTGCCTTTTAATGCTTAGTTATTTAGAACGAACTAAGTCAAACTTATTTTAAAAGTACATCCGGGAAAATTTATAGCAAAGTTTGTTTTTAAAATATTTATCTCATTAGTTATTGTAGTTCTGTTTGCTGCAGTGTTTATTGAACTCATAGCTGGGGTAATTAATTTAATTACAACTGTGAATCAACATTTTCATACTTCATTGAATGTTATTTTAATATCTCTATGAAAATACGAAGTAAATTTTAATATTACTCTTTCACGGACATAGTAACTTGATTAAGTAAGTTAATCGTTTGCTGTGTACTTCGGAAATAACGGAATAAAGAAGGCCTTTCGGCATTCTGTAGGCCTTTATAAGACTTATAGTATTGTAGTATGCCTTTATAAGACTTATAGTAGGTAATATGTGTCTAATGAGTCAAATACGATACTACGATATGTTTCACTAAAACACTCATTGCGCTTTCTTTGGTTGAAGCGTGATATAGTATAATACACAGTCTAAAACTTTCCTGAAAAAAAACCATTGTCTTACAGAAAAAACTGCATCAAAATCTATATTATGCCGGTGTCAAGTTACAAGCATACTGACAGACGTTGCATAGAACTGATGTATAGAAAACTTTCTTAATTTCTATCTCATGCAAATATATACCTGCTTAAAGATAATGAATAAGGGTATTTACATACCATTATACAAAAAATCTAAACAATTATGATTACAAGTATGTAATGGTAAAACGTATAATTATCTCATTCAAATCAGCTATTACATTACTGCCATAACTTTTTCTACGCTTTGATAGATAACAGTCATTTGATATTAAGTGATGACATAGCAGAACATATAGTACATTACCTAGAAAGTGCTTATTCATGAAATTTTGAATACCCAAGTAGTTGCCGTTCAACGAAAACATTGGGGAGTTCAATTTCTCAGTTATTCACGTAATAACAGAATCCCATCATAATATAAATGTGAAATAAGAGCCAAGTTCAATATTGAAAAATGCGTCGTTCTCAAATTCACCGACAATAGAATCTAGAACTATATGGGTGCCAAGTTCTGTATTCACTCGGGATGTAATTCAAGTTCAAGATTTTACTTGGTCATTTTTTACGAACTGGATATATTATTTTTGCAAGTTAGTGTAGTTCTTGCTTGTACGGGACCTATACTATTAGGTGGATATGTTTGGTTTGTTGGTTAAAAATTATTAACCGTGTGAGCTAAATTAATGAAATTTTAAATTCTTTGTAATAAAAGTGTCCAATTTCTTGTATGTAGATTAAATAGCTTACGAGTTGTGAAAGAGCCAAAAGTAGCTCGAAATAGTTCATGTAATTACACACTTTTTAACTTGGCTGGACACGCTGCCGCGTGTGTAGATTAGCATAGCGCTTTGTAGTGGAGGGCTGGAATTGTGTGAATATCAACGAGGAGGGTGGAAGCTAAGCTACGTGAAAGAGGAATTCCGGCTGGATTAAACCGTCGAACTTTGTTTGAGAGTTCCCAAAAAAGTTGGCAATGGTGGCTTCAATTGAGTTTAGTGACCTTAGTTTATTTCAACCAAACAAAGGGGATGCGCGACGTCATTTGTTTCTAGAATGGAAATTGAAATATACCTAATTTACTTTAGCCGTATATTATAAAGCGCCCATCTAAATGTCGCATTGTCAAACTTATGTAAATCGGTTACGTCTGTCTTAAAGTGTCAGAAATAATTATTTTCATTTCACAATTAACTGGAGTATAGACAGTGGGAATAGATTTGGATACAGATAATGTAAGCACCTACTATAAATTTAACAAGGACGATTGTGTTTATATTTTAATTTTTTGGAAATTTTCAATACAAGTAATTTTCAGAAACTTGTTTGATAATAACCTTTAAAATGCAGAAATCCCAATTCAACTTTTTATTACATTGGCGTTGTGTTTGATCTCCATAATATTTTAGATTGTCATGCTACTATGCTAAGGTACTTGTAAGTAACCTAGGTACCTTTCTAATAAATGAGGCGATGTTAACTATATAGACAGCTTGCAGTAAACACGTTCAACATTATTAATAGACGCTATATCCGGAGACTATAACCGAATAGGAGAAGGGTCGGTAATCAACGCCCGCGTAAAGCTCGAAGGTCACGCGCAGATAAATGCATCAAACTAGTGAAATGAACATACAGAATGTGAGGAAAATGGTGAACATAAAAAATGAGGTATACTTTTTTCCATTTATTGAAAGAGAGTTTTATCACACAGTGATAATGCCACTCGCACTGTTACAAAATTATTTAACATCTTCTTTTCAAACACAATTGAATTAGTCTAGAAAACATTTTGGACTGCCTAGATAAAGGAAAGGCTAAGACACTATTACAGTGGCTCACATCAAGAAGGGACATAATATTATATGTCGCCGCTATCTGATTGAACGCCGGCATCCAATCAAATAACCTAGCCCGATAGTTAGTTGAACTAGACTAAGCGCCATGACTTAATACGTCTTGGCGCTTAGGTCATTATGGCAACAGTTACTATTTAGAAGTGAAATTAACGAATAATTTTGAACTAGTACCTAAACTATGAAAGAAAACGAGTTATTAGTATTTTCCCGAATAACTTGAAAAAATATGTTTTACCGCTTAGTACATTGGTATATCTAGGTAAACTGTAGTGTAGCCACATCACTTGAGGTGGTAATATAGGCGATAATTAAATACCACAATTATAGCGGTAATAGGCGGTAAAGCAGTTGTTCCTGATTTTTCGTGCATGACTGGATATGAATATCTCTTTTGCAACTCATGATTTATTAGATTAATATCCCAAAATTGTTGATATTACAATTCACTAAGTAGCCATCAAAAGCACTTAATACATATTTAAATAATACGCAAAAACGATTTATCAACATAGAGACATCCTATAACTTTTAAACAAATAAAGAAATTTTGAATTTGAGTTACCGGTGTTAAAACAGGTGTTGGAATTCTGAACCGTTTTCTTTTACATTGGCAGATTTATCTACACTGGATGAGAAATTATACCTACTTTCTTGAACTGGCTACATATTGGCTATGATACTGGCTTAAACAGAGTGTAGTTATGAGTACTTAGGTGGCGTCATGCATACTTAAAGAGGTAGGAACTCGGTGAGTAATATTTATATTTTTGGGTTATATAATATAAATCTAAATGAAAGTGATCTATCTATTTCTCACAAATTAGATAAATTGAGGACTCCGTCAAATATGTTGATAATTACGAAAACTTTACTCTTATTTTCTTCAGGAGTAGTTTATGTGGTAGTACGACACTGAAAGTTTTTAGAACTGGTTACTTGTAAACAATAACAAAATATCGTTTCAAAACACAAGCTATTTCTGCTATTCATTTGAATGAAGAGAGAATGCATGAATTTTGTATGCGATGCGGAAGCTGTACATCAGAGCTGAATTCATTTATCATAGGAAAGGCCAATCTTGCAATACGAATACAAATTCAAATATTCCCCGAAAAGTTTAACATTTCAAATGTATTTCATATATTTTATTCCAGTAGGTATATTTATTATTTTGTTTGTTGATTTTGGAAATTTTGTAATATGTTCTGCAATAGTGGCTAAATTATGTGATTTTGAGTGTGACTTACCATATGTGTACTTGACTTATTTGTTCAACAAGTGAGCAAAGTTTTTTTTGCAGCGAGTGCTGAATTTGAATCACGCACTAGCGAAGTAGTCTAGAATTAATTGTATCACGTGCGTAGCGAATGACTTTAAAATCTATTTCAATTGAATCACTCACAGTGCTCAGTAGATAACTACTGAGCACTACGAGTGATTCAATTACAATCGGGTGTATCTGTTAAAAATGATATGTAGCTAGAAAATATCGTAGGCGGACACATATTTTTCGTAAGGGTGGCAAATAAGCGTACAGCGTAGCTTATAGATGCTTGTAATATCTACCATTAATTGGATACTACTCACTGTGTAATAATTAAGAGGTAGTGTTATATTTTCTTTACATCGTTTAAGATTATAATTTACGTTTGAAAAATATTTTTATAAAGATACCCAGACTAGAAAAACAGTTTCGTCCTGGGTTCACATGATTATTTTAGGTGGTGTAATATTGACAACAGGAGACAAGTCTCACCATTTACAGGAGCACTCCCTCGATAAGCCCTGGCACAGAAACAACATTATTTGTCAGCAATCTTCTTAAAAGTGGAGGTTCATCCGCCATCGATCTTTCATAATTCAAGTGGAAAAAAAACACTATGACATATCTACCTCTGCAATTAATGTCATACTTAGGTCGCTGATAGATCTTACGGATCAGAAAATCAGATATACGTTACCTTAAGATTATTGGCAAATGATAATTTGTATTCAATATAAAATTACTTTAAACAGCAAATATCATTAATATTTACAATCGTGTTGAAATGTTTTTTATAATCCTTATAGTTATTTTTAATAAAATAATTTGTGGAATTTCGCTTAAGTTACACTCGCGATCGCTATTTTGGTCTTTTTTTCTCCCGCAGAGTCAGTTATATCTCTATCCCTATCTGTCTCGGTTAAATCAACGTTTCGATAGATTGCCTTAAAGTTTTCCTGCAAATTTCAGTGCCACTAGTGTAAGAACAAAACAAGAAATTTAATATAAAATTGAAAATTTTAAGTAGCTACTGGCGTCATTATACATTATATCTTACATCATCTCATTGAGACTATTCTTATGAGCCCAAACACGCTGTATCTGCTGTAAGTTCCTGAAGAATTGAGCATCCCGCAGAATAATTTTGATGGTACGGGTTGGCATATCTTCAAAAAATCACTGAAGTAACAGTAAACCAAATTTCAAATCAATCGGACCTGCGATTAAAATTAAAGATCTTGAATTAACTTTTTATGTAAAGGTGCAAAATAAAGAGTCATATATCTATCTAATATATATATTTTGTACTATACTGTGGCGTTACTCACAAATTTCTTCTATAAACTATTACTTACTGCTTTTACGTCGTTATATGTTAACATCTACTTTAACAATATCGAAGTTGCTACATTTCAACACCCGTATGAGTAGGAATACTTTTCTTTCAAACAAAAATTGCTTTAATAAAACCTTAAAGATTTTTTTTTGTCTAATTAGGTATAATAATTTAAAACATCCCACGCGTTGTTATTATTAATTTCCACAGTCCTCCTTTATAAATGAAACACATACATTTGAGCTTCCTTATTTCTTTTGTGGTTTCGGGTAACAAAGCGAATTTTCACGAGGCTGTGAAAGGTTTTGCTTTTAACTGAATATTATGTTTTTCACAACTGGCACTATAGTAAAGTGAAGTATTTATGACTGTTACTATGACTCTGGATTATTCTTATTAATCAGAACTTTAGCCTGCAGTCTTGGCTTTGTTTGCAGTCCTTTGCTAACTAACGGCTGAATACTGAAACGTCACTTAGGTTTTAAATCCCGCTTTGAAGTTCGCCAACTAAACACCTAGACTGTGACAATACAGTCTGTTATCTAATCTGTGATACGGTGCCTTAAATGTAAGAAGCGTACCTATTCGAGTATTCAGCCGTAAGAGTACACAAATATTATTTTGTGTACTCTTACGGCTGAATACTCACCACACACACGGTGTAGAATGTGATTTATTTAACCTAGCTCCTTTACCAGACCGCTCACAACTCAATGGAAAAACTGTTGTGTCTGTTAGGTCTTTTTATTTATTCAAGACTTTTAACATTTTTATGATTATTATTATATAATGATTATAATATTATCCATTTAAAAAAAAAATAACTACTACGATCCATGTATCATCCAGCAGAAGTTGTATATGCCACGATAACTTTTATAACACGATATATACAGGATGGTGCCGTAAATATTACACAATAATATAAAATGGGCTGCATTAACTCATATAAAATAAGACCTTTTTGAAAGTGGTAAGCCATTTCTATGAACTAATATAGCCCATGTTTCAATTTATTGTTGTATTGACGGCACCATTCTGTCTAAATTACTCTATATGAAGTATGCAGATAATTATCTGCTGTGTCTGCCTTCCTATCGCGGCGACCGTAAAACTGGATTTAAAATCGACTCCATTGTGTCAATAAAGAAGTGATTTTATATTTACAAGTGATATATATATTTGTTTCACATACCTACGTCGACTCTACAAATGCAAGATTAAAATATTGATACGGCCAAAGTACCAGGAAAAATATTTAACTGCAAATCGAAAGGCTGGCTCGTTAGGACGTAATATCCTGTCAATATCTGCGATCAGGATAGAGCCGAGTTGCACGATTGGGTCTGACATAACGAGTAGATATATGTACCTACATACATCGGTACACCACGTGAGGCTTACTACTTGTCTACTTAATCTACTAACTTATTAGTCACACTAGGTTTTCTATTGCATGTGATTTCTCATTTATCTTATTTTTATGTTACCGGCAACGCAGTGACATACCCACCATAAACATTATGATAATTTCTTTTTTGTTCACGAGTTTCATTTGTTTCTAATTATATCTGTGGGTCTACTTTATTACACCAGAGTTTGTAGAAAATTAACAAATACCAAAAATCGTGTCTTCAATTAATTGTGAAAACGTATTATGAATCCCTTCCAGTTTTCAGTACACCACAAATTTTGTGTGATTGACATTCAATATGCGCAGTTTGTTGTAGCTAATAGCTCAATCGTTCGAAGCTTTTACCTTAATCAAAAACGGATACCTACAATGTATGTTACATTGTTAAGTCATCAGAGAAAAAGGAAGTGATTACTTTTCACATTTCATAACTTTTTTAATTATTAATATTTCTCATACTAAGTAGCTGTAGTATTGCTTTTATTTTCAAGTACGTTAGAGTCTAATGAAGTATTTTACAGAAGACAAGAATTATTGAATTAAATCACCAACCCGCATTTGGCCAGCGTGGCGGTGTTATGGTCCAAGCTCCTCATGTCTTTCTCCCATGTTTAGGCCTTTGCCCAGCAGTGGAACGTAATATAGGCTTATTATGACATACATCTACCTGTTTATACAAAAGGACGGCAAGAAGTGACAGATATGATCTGTTAACTTTATTGTTAAAAAACATTAAACCGACTTCTAAATACTGAAGAAAAGAAATAAATATTTAAAATGAATTAGGTAGGTACTTATCTCATAAAAAGATATTTTTTTGGAGTCGGTGAATATGCGCGTACACACATACAAATATACAAACATACAGACATACACTCATGAAAATTAGCATCCATGTTCAGAAGCTGGTAAAGACCAACACATACAAAAACTGTGCAATTCTGACAATATTAGTTACATACAGGTCGGACTGAAACCTCCTTTTTTGATGTCGGTTAAAAAATTAACAGCTATAAAATGGGTTAAAGTATTTGTTAATTAAAATTACAAAAATTCAAAAGCTGGAGGATTTTCTTACGCCGATTCTTCCCAACACATTAAATTAACCAACAGTTATGAAGCGGCGGTAGGTAAAGTTAAAATAATTATGTCGATTTAATAAAACTTAGTTTGAGTTCAATGAAAACGAGCTTTTTATTTTGATGGTCCCCGGGTGATAGTTCTCAGAATCTATTGTGGCCGGAACTCGTTTTTAAATGCTGGACCAAACTTTATGATTGCTTCGGCGAAGTTGTCCAGAAGTTTAACTCAAGATCAAAAGTTCTTGACTATTAGTGTAATCTGAGTCTCCGGAGTTTGGGCATGGCTGCCTTAAAGTTAAATTCTTGTAAACTAGTTCAAAGTCTGTAACTTGCTTAGTATAAATATAAAATAAAGTCGTTTCTATTCAACATTTCATACATTTGATAGCATATAATTTCCTATCAAACAAATTATTCACCTCTTTAAGTCCATCTATTAGATCACTAGCTAATTTATAAAATCAATATTCATCTGTTTAGAATTAGAAATTAAATTTCTAATATTTTTCCCAACCTTTTTTATTTTTTGGAGCTGGCTTGCATAGACAGGTTGGTGCCGTCAATACGACATTATATTTAAACGTGGGTTACATTAGTTCATAGAAATGGTTTCCCACTTTCAAAAACATATTATTCGTTTGATAATATTAGGATATTTCTATGAAATAATGCATCCAATGTTATATTACTTCATACTGATGTCAAGAAATTATCAAAAATAATAAGATGTTTTTGCAAGTGGCAAACCATTTCTAAGAACTTATATACTTAGGTGATGTTTTAATTTATTGTCGTATTGACAGCACCATTCTGTATATGTATAGGTTCAAAGTATAATATCTAAAAGTAACCTTTTCTAATATTCCATATTCCAACTTTTCTGAAATATTTTATTTTATTTTTTATTTTATTTTATTTATTCAACAAAGTTTCTACAGCATACAAATATTATATTACACAATTATGATTATACAGTAAGTACATAAGCCAATTACAGAAACTCATTATGTTACTAGACATAATAATAACATTATTAAGTGGGTAGTTTCATAAATAGATTATTACAATGGGAATAATTGAATCATAATATCAATTTAATTTAAATCAATAATAGTAATTTTATAAGTTTTCTAAGTATGTCGCTTGATGTTGTGTGCGTATGTGTGTGTCCTTTGAGTAGTGTGTTTAGTGTGCATGCATGTGTAAACGTGCCTGTGTGTGCCTCCATGTGCAAATATTCAATTCAAAGTTACTCGTCCAGTCACCTGGTAAAGTTATATGAATGTGGTATTAATGGCGGCTTACATGGTGAAATAATGTTAATAAAAATCAGTTATAAACATAATCAACTTTTTAGGCTCGCTTGGAATAGGTCATCTCATTTGGTCCAACTGCTCAGCAATATTTCAGTCGGATTAAGAAGCTGAAAATTACATTTGGATTTATAATATTAGATTATCCCCATAGCCTCGTTTTGTTTCGGCTATGAAGATTAAAACGTAATGTATTAACTAGATTAAATTGTAAAGTATCATAAACCAGACATAATAGGTATTATATTTAAGAGTGCGAGTCGTCAGTACCCCTAACTAACCGGGTTCGAATCCCACTAGGGACATATTTTAGTATAATGGGAACAAACATTTTTTCACGAGTCATAGATGTTAGTATGTTTATTGCGTATATTTAATGTTTATGTCGCAGTTCGCCAGATAATTGAATGCCTAGGCCGTTGATTAAACGTCTAGGCCGATAGTAAATTCATCTAGACTCACTCAAAGTTTTACAAATTGGCGTATTGAAAGTCAGATGATTTGGACGCCTAGGCAGTTCGTCTTGTAATGAAGAGTTTTAATGTGATTGGTAAGTTCAGAGTATTTTTTAATGACTACTTATAACCAAAACCATTTCGGATCACACAAACAATCACTAAAAAGGTCTTCGATTTAAATGATATGTCTGACCGTCCAATTGAATGGGTAATTTAACCAGTGGCTTATGACACGACGTTCAGCCGTCTGGTAAAATGTTGCGCTCAATGACTTTGCTAGTTGTCCGTCAACCGTTTCTTCGGATGACGGCGTTTAATCAATGGCCTAGCCGTCCAATTAAGTGGCTAATGTGATGTCTATAACACAAGCTCTTAATTATGCTTACTTTTGGGCTAATTAATAGGTGTGAGTGTGTTGGATTGATTATGATGAAAGTTACATTTTAATGTTTTTGATGCGCTTATTGTAACAATTACGAATAAAGGAGCACAATGAGGAGCTCGGTCAGGCCCCCGTCACTCTCGAAATGCAGCGATAAAAGTAGCGGCCGCTAAGTGGAAATCTGGCGATCCGACCGGCAGTGGGCCGCCGCAAGCGAGATTGAACCCACGCTCGTTGAACGTTTCCCGCGCAAAACGCAACGATACTCACGGGCTCATGGCTCACGGTTACTTTGTAGCGGAGTTATTTTAAAACTATGATATTTTTTTAAGATATCCATTGAAATCAAATAATGTCAGGTACAATTTTGTTCACAATTAAATACTGGTGGTGAATAATGCATTTATTTTGAAAAGGAACAATATCATGTTTATAGAAACACCTTCGCAGATAGTGCATTATTTTAGAATAAATTTGGTAACCAAAAAATAGTTATAGTGAGCCAATTTTGTAAGATAGACATATGCTGTCGCGGACTTTTTTTTAGAACTTTTAAATGAGAACAATTCTTACTTACATGATTTTAGCGTAACTTTAACCATTTGCGCAGCGCACGCAACTAAAGCTCTGAAAAGGAATATTTTTCCCCCGTTTCTGCAATATTTTTAACTGATGCTCATCTGCTATTAGTCGTAGCGTGATGTTATATAGCCTATATAATACCTCGATAAATGGATTATCCAACACAAAAATAATTTTTCAATATGAATCAGTGGTTCCTCAGATTAGCGCGGTCAACCAAACAAACACACAAAGAAACCCTTCAACTTTATAATATTAGTATGGATTTAAGAGGTGAATACCACGATGATCGTTTTCGTTTCGATTTAACCTTACACTAGGGGCACAGATTAACAATAATCTAAGGGTGTTACTGTTATGGAGCTCGATTTACGAATACGATTCGGGGGAGTACTAGTTGCACGTTGCACTAAAACACTTTCAGAAGTAGCTCTAAATGTCGACTACAGTTTTGACTTCCCGGCAAAAAATGCGTTGACTTATGTAGCGGGATACTTACTATATAAATGTGCAAGAAACATAACTGTAGCGTCTTTAATTCTCTACTAAACGATGAACCTTATATGGACGATACCAGACTGTACATTCATTTTAAATCGTACAATAAAAAATCTTTGTTTTACGGAGGGCTGAAAGTCCCGCCGGAGGCTTTTATCAATTACGTGGATGAATTAGAAAAAATATATTTTTAAAAATTTTTGATGAAGTCTTTAAGAACCAGCCGGGAAGCACTTCAATGAATATACTACAAGAAATTGATTTTATCCCACCTTGCCCCTGTTTTCCAATGGATTACTTTGTTAAAGTTATTTTATACGATTTAGAATATTAACGAATGAATACAAAGATGGAAAAAAACATTGATCATTTTATAAAATTTAATCACATTTAATTGACTGGCTTTCTTTGCATTCACTTCATTGCATTAGATGTATGAATAAAAAAAAATAAGCATTACTTCAGTCATTTAATTTTATTTATGGTCGTGGCATAACCCTTACGTTTTCGCTCGATGACGCAATCACGCGGTGTACGCGGGATTCTCGACTCTCGGCACGCGTTTATAGAGTATATTTCTTCTCGAGTCGTCTAAAATGGCTAATAATAATAATGCTAGTAGGCTAATATAACGAAATTTTTTCACCATTTGTATTAGAGTGAAGTATCTGTCCTGTTATTAATCTGTGGCTCGGTGGCGTATTGGTTTGAGCGCTTTGGTTTCGATGCCAAAACAAAGCAACTTTCGCCATGGCCGATCCTGGGATGGGTCAATCAAAGTTTGCTATCTCGAGCTCCTCCGTGCTTCGGAAGGCACGTTGAGCTGTTGGTCCCGGTTGTTTCTGCAACCGGCTTTAATCACCAAACCGCATTGAGCCAGAATGGTGATGTTAACAAACTCCTCATGTCTTTCTCTCATGTAGGAAGGCTTGTGTCCAGCAATGGGACGTATATAGGCTGGTGATGATGATGATGGATTATTATTATTTTTAAGGAGACACAGGCGGGCTGGTTATATATAGGTTAAAACGTTTTAATTATAATACAGCAGTTATACCTAATTACAGATTACTTCATTACTATACAGGGTGGTGCCGTCAATACGACAATAAATTGAAACATGGGCTATATTAGTCGGCTCCGCACTGTATAATAAAACGATTGGCCGCCCGCGGCACAGCCCGCGTGGTTGTTGATGTTCGCTCCAAAAGGTATCATATATCCTTCCAAGGGTCTTAAACTATCTCCATACAAAATCAAATCTAAATCGGTTTAGTGGTTCATCCGTGAAAAGGTGACAGACAGACTGAGTCACTGTCGCATTTATAATATTAGTAGTATGGAGAAAGTTCTTGAGTTTCGTTGGCATAAAATATGATTATACAAGCTATTGGTTAGTTTATTTTTGGACATTCTACCTCGGCTTTTAATCACTAAATGATTATGTCTTTTTTGTGTTTTAAGCTCACTGATGGTTATGTTGCTACTCAGATTTCTTCGAATTTACCCTACAAGATTCTCCTGTTCTACATTAATATATCGATATTGAATGCGTAGGTACCTACTTTATTCTATACAACGTCCTTCAATTAAGTACTGTTTATGAATTCGTTATATTTTATATTTCTCCCAAACAAGGTTAAAATAAAACGTTTATATTTTCTTTGTCTTCACAACCTTGCTTAATATTAATATACGCAGATTGTTCTGAAGACAATATAATATCAAAATATTATTAGAGGAAATTTCATCCATCTAAATGGAACCGATTTACTTACGTCGCGTATCTTATTTATTTATTCATCAATGCTTTTTTATATTCTTTCCGGATATATAATAGTAAGTAGCGTTATGCTTGGGTCAACAATTATATCACATGTTTATATCTTCACATAATATAAACACAGAGAATGTAATACACATATCCAGAGCATTGCCTAGAATTTTATTTTAATTAAGCCGCGAAATAGTTTATAATAATTACGATAAAGGTACAAAACGAGCGTACGACCCAACTTAAAGGCTTTCTCAGAGAGCTCTGCATATTATTCTCAACAGTCTGAAAGCAATCGAATATCGGAAATTCTATATTTGTCACTTTTTATCACGGTGCGTCAAAGCGAGACGGGATGCGACCTTTCGAATCGAAACTCTGGTCTAACAGTTGAGAATAAGGGGCTGGTGACGTCACATACAGGAACATTACTATAAAGGAGTCTTATTAAGCTATGATCTTCAAGGTTCAGTTCAGATCTTCAGCAAGGGCGCTCAAAATCGATAAAACGCCTAGAAGTATGGAAACAAAGGCCGTAATGATAAAGCTCTATTTGAGCTCCAATAGACAGATTTGTGACCCAAAGTAGACTTACGATAAGTACTAGCAACCTTCAACTCAGGTGCCATTTCGTGTCCACCCCAATACAGTCCCGCGGATACAATCAAAAGCACAGTTACTGCAAAAAATGTTCTTATTACGACTGGATAAGATCGTCCAAAGTTTCAACTGATACTCTAATTGCGTGCTTTACTAGGCACTATTATTTTATTACACTAAGCGTAGGTAAATAGTAGACCAAGCACGAAATCACAAACTTGGAGATTGTTCACATTAAAATTATTCAAAGTATTTTTTTAAAATCTTAAGTTTTGTTATGTTGAAATACCTACATCTTTCGTGGAAAGAGACTCTCTGAAATGTAAATAAAACATAGCTGAATTCATTTTAAGAAAAATATTTTTATTGTAAAACCGAATATTGTATAAGGAAATGGAAAGTGAATATTTCAGCAAAGATAAAACGTCGTTTGAAAAATGCTGTGTAAAATTTTGTCATCACTTAGGACTGATTTTTAAATCCTCAGATAATTTTTCAGTGTCAACTGGTCAAAGTTATTCTCTGGATAAATCTAATCCGATTGACAAATCAGCCCTTAACAAATCAAAAAGATATTTACTAGATAATATAAAATTGATAATAATAATTACAAAGTTCGTACTTTCACACCTATTATTATCTAGCCTAATTTAAAAATCAGTCAGAGCTTTTCCTGTTTATAGGTGCACTCGACCACAGAGGTAGCTGAACACTTTAGTACCATGTCACACATCTGTTGCGTTTGTAATTAATAGTTGATACCTTACTATATTGACACCTTTTTTATTGTGACATGATACTAAAGTTCTTTGGTCGACCGTACTAGATAATTAGTTATGTACCTAAGTATGTAAAAATGAAACACAAACATGCATGACTCGTGAAAAAATGTTCGTACCTACTCATCTAACAAATATCTTCCCCTATCGGGATTCGAACCCGGGATTTTTGGCTTAGTACCTACTGCCTACTCGACCAGGCCCGTCAAACTAGTATAAATTAAAAACGGAAGGGAATTTCAACAATGGTGGATTTCATCAGAAAAAGCAAGAGATATTTTATTTAAGAAATAAAAAATCTTGTTCCTTTGAGGAAAATCATAAAAGCGTTTCCAATTATGAATCAACGCTTTTACGTTTCAAGATCTACGTTATTACCGAAGCTTTGGGCGTTGTACAGCTTGAATTTAAATAGCAAAACTATTGAAATTTCCAGAAGGCTAACTAAATCCTCGCTACACCAACTCGTGTTAGACGTTGGTCCGATGTCAACATTCAGCTTATTCACACTTGTTTCAAGATTTAGTCGCAACATGGAATTTACTTCATCTAAATAAAACTTACAAATATATTACCTACAGTTGCAAATACATGTCTGTATCTCTAATAGCTAATATAGCTACTTAGTTGGTTGGCAATACTCTTGGGCTTACATTTAAGAATATTACTTAATTACTTTGATTATTGTTAACTAATAAGCATTGTAAAACTGTTCATTGTCCTGCAGGTTGATGCAAAACACTAATTAATAAGATACTTCTCACTTGGTAAAGAAATATTTGTTGAAGTACATGTATGTATACATTCACCAAGACAATAGTGTGGTGGTAACAAAGAACGAATTCCCAGTTTTATGAAAAACCACCGCCAGAAAGTGAATGCACTGGATATATCTTCCAGTAAAATACAGAATCGTGACTATTTAGAAATAACTATTACAGAAATCAATTTACGCCGTACAATGTCTTGCATGACAAAGTAGTCATTTATTTAAACGATTCGAAAGTACCTAATTGAATAACGATATTATTTTGATTTCAAACAATCCTAATATTTAACTACTTTAAATAATCGGAACATTATTTAGTCGACACAAACTTCCAATATTGATCCACTTTTTTATACGTTGAATACTTAACTTGAATTATTATTTATTCCTCTTTAATTAATGAGCTTAATTTGTACCTTTGCCATAAGCCAATACTACAATTTCCAAATCTATCAAGATCAATTCTCGTTATTTCAATTCATAGAAAAGTGCAATCGTCAGCCTATTTTAGCTGATATTTCAAACAATCAGAGTTAATACTCGCAGGAGATTAATGTATTAAGTCCGGATATTAAACAATTCGAACGTTGATCGTGATAATATTGACCTTGTATTAAAAAGTAATTGAAAAAAGATTTATAGAGCATTCGCTTGGACGACCTTCAAGAAACTGCTAATAAAGGTGGGATGCTGAACACAATAATTAATGGAGGGAGCACTGCTAATGTTATAGGTATGTTACCACGACCTCGGAAATTCATTGTTTCGTATCTTTTGTTTCGGGAATTTCTTCATACAGTAGCACACTTTGAACCACTCGCCTAAATTACTATTATTGTATACGATGGTGATAATAGGTTTAATGGATACCTTCTCAAGTGCGATAATAATACAATTTTACGCAGCGTTTTGGTTCATATAGTTTTACTTTTCCAATAATTATATCAGATCAAATGGGTGTGTTTAGTGTGCGTGTGTTATCAATGTAATGTTAATCAAAGCACAGCCGACTTAGACCACCCTTACTATGCTGACAATAGAGGTGGCTTTTGTAGTCGTCGGACTACAAGATGATACAAGGTGTCTTTTAATTCTCATTATCAGATCTAGCATGCTTAATTTGAGACTTATTTGATGTAATTCCTTATTTATCCAATGTATTTTTCAATGTGCTCCATTCTATGGAGTTTCAAAAGAAAAATAGTGTACAAATGGATAATTTCAACAGCATTATGCGATAATGAGTATAAATCCTTAAGCCAATGTAGATAGCAAGCCTATAGAAGCAAACGAGTCTAATTTATCGCTGGATTAATCAAGTGGGATCCATTTGTTTCGGGGCAAAGGAAACCAATCAATCCGGCACGTCTAACACCGTACACCCATTTCTGGAATTCAGATGAATTGAAATCACTGTCTGATTTGTCCGAAATTGGTGGAATGAAAGAATTCTATACCGGGATCAGTATTGTAATTTAACTCGGAATAACAATTTTTTTTTTGATAAATGCTGGGCTGTGGGATGAGACACCTCTCATTGATTTGTCTAACGATATAGCTAAAAGTAATAATAAAATTAATAATTATAATTATAATATTTTTTATTACACTCACCTATTATCCAGCCCAAAGTAAGCATCATCAAGAGCTTGTGTGGATACTAGGTAACGGAGAATAGTAATATATACATTTGCTCCTGCTGGGATTCAATTCCGGGACCCCTGAGCAAGCAGCCTGCATAGCAAGGGGCGCGGACCACTCGGCTATTGACTTACATTTCAGCTTGAAGGGCAATCCATACTAAGCGACACAAGTAGGTACGTAAAATGAGTTACATAATATCATTCGACTCGTCAGATTTTTCTGTGTCATTGAATCTAGGTTCTGTCGATCTATGAAGAGTTTTACTGTCGCTTAGATATTGTGTGATTTCCGTCAAATCTACAATCTTGTGCTTCAGCAGTTAGGATATTTTGATAATTGGAAACATGAACTTAGTCGGTTATTCATGTAGGTATTAAGTTATGCAAATATTTTCAGCGTATTTTAGTATGTATTACACATATTTTCAGCTGCACCAATAATGTATCAAAATTAAAACTTTAGAGGATTAATAGCTTTTAATTTCCATTCCTTCCGAACTAAGCTTGTGGCGGTGGATTTACATCCTGGATGTGAAAGTCAGACAACTAGTTCTACAATAAAGGTTTCATTAAATTATCTATACGGATGTTGACATTTAATTTATACCCTGGCTCCACACCGGGTAGGCTGATTGGAGGCGGATATCTAATAGCTTTCAACAAAGAGCTATAAAAGTCAGCTGTAAATAAGGGTTGTGTAATAAAGAAAATGTAGACCAATTTTTTATGGAAAAAAGGAGAATTTCTTCATTCTTTCTTTAATCTTCCTTTAAATGATATTTAGACAAAGTCAAAAGCAGAACAACTGACGTTATTTCACGTTTTACTAGAATGTAATTACACATACACTACGCTGAGGTCTGCTAATCGGAATGGTAAAAATATTTATCACGTTTCAATACTTCGGCGAGATAAAAGGCTTAATAAGATAGCTTCTGACTAAGCCAATATACAGCAATCTATAATATCATTGTAATTGGAAAAGGCTTTTGTAATGGAAGGTATTTTTCCAACCCCAATAAAGAAACCTATATAAAATATTGTGAACAAAAGGACTATTTTATCAGTCTGAATGTAGGTAATATGGACTAGGACAATTTTTATTGAAGATTGGTATTGACACTAGGCCTATTCTTAATCTCATTTTAGTAATGATACCTAAACTAAAGCATTAAGTATATTACGGTTTACAGTCGCATAAAACTTCATCAAAAAGTGGGTTAGCCAGATTGTCATTTATGAGTCTATGTGGAACGTCCAGGTTGATTTCCTACTAAAACTCGGATCACATACATATAGATTGAAAAAGGAATCATTTATTGAAGGGACGGGTATCGGCTGACTCGGTCTATTCTGATGAGAATGAATCTTTCTATAGCCACAAGTTTTGCGGTTTATAACTGAACTCTTTAAGTACTTAAATGATAAGAATTATCTTGTTCTTAAGATTTGACCTGAAAATAATTTACGATCTCATTGAGAGTAATATTTAAACGCCAGATTATTAAATCAAGTTCATTTTTATTGTCTGTATGAATTACTTTTAATTTTCTCTCGTAAACTTTCAAATGAATGAAAATTGTTACGGATCACAAATCCAAACACGCGATCAACGTAGCACCAAGATTTGATATTATTTCCATTCATGTCTTAGACAATGGCACAAATGTTGCCCCCAGATAAGAAATGTATTTCAAATTCAAACTTCCATTTTATGTTAGCTTTTACAATAATAGCAGCTCCTTGCATTGCAGACAGATAAGCTGAAATCGGCTATTTTGCAATAGTATTGGATTAAGCTTACAATTTTCTGTAACGAGCCACTTAAGAGCACTGCTGCTAGTTTCTTGAATGGGAAAAATCATCAAAAGTAACGTCTCACCAAAACAAACAATAAAATAATTTAAACCTTTGACGGTGATTGCTACGTTGATTCCTCTTATTTATTGTATTAATAACTATAAACTATACATGGATGATGACGTCAATACGACAATTAATTAAAAAATAGGCTTTATTAGTACCTACGTAGAAACGGTTCGGCACTTTCAAAAACTTATTTTTCATTTGATAATTTTATGGTATTTGTATAAAACAATGCACCCAATGTTATATTATTTCATACAAACGTAATAAAATTATCAAATTAATAAGATGCTCTTGAAAGTGGCAAACAATTTTTATGAACTAATATATAGCCCATGTTTCAATTTATTGTCGTATTGACGGCGCCAACCTGTATAAGTAGTTTTCCGTTCGCAGTTTCCCTTCTACTAATCGTAGAGATTATTTATGGAAACTACTTAAAACAGTAGCTCGTAATAATCACAACTATAAATTTTATTCGTATGCGCAACAATGTTAATCACAGGTATCGGTAGCAGATTGGTTATTCTCATTAAAATTTTTGCTGAAATATCTTGTAATTTTTAATCTTTTGCTTGGATATTGATATACTGCATACTGTAGACAGTATTCAAACGATATTATTTCACAGTAAATTCTTGATTTGTTGAATCGTTTGAAGAGTATATTTTGCCTAATATCTCTGAGTGAAGTCTTATAGGTACTATATAATTAAACTCAATACTCTATTGCACACCATAGCGTAGTCTAAAAAAAGGGTTAATAATAATTGAGATTATTACGGACACCTTCAGACACAGCAAAAGTAGAAGAGAGGATGATTTTATAATGTTTATTTATTTAATGAGGGGTTACGTATTTCATTACATAGTTCTATATTATTATATCCATGTTTCATATAATATTGTTATGTTGCAATCATATTTATTATTCATATCTATTATTATAATCGTAATTCAATTATTGTATGTAACTATGTTACATTCATTTTTGTTATCAAAATATTCATTTACTGAATAATTGCACTAGTAAATTTAAAAAACAATGTTTTAATCATTGTTACTCGAGGAAAATAAGTAGATATACACTTTCCTTTCTAGTTTGCATTCATCATAAACGCTGCGGGAATGTGGGGAGTAAGTAAGTATTTTTAGCGTTTTCAATAATTTCTACCTCTATATTACACAGTTAGTTTACGTAAGAATTACTCCATTCGAACACTTCATCAGGTTTGTATTACACTTTAAAAGTAACGAACACTAGAACGTCAATTTTAGTTTTCCCTTTCAAGTAACGAGTATTTACAAGTTATTTGCAAATATTCTGCAAATCTACTCCTATTATTAGTTGCTTAAGTGGGTACTAGTTTTGTTCCTGTCGTCGTGATGTTACGTAAATAGGTATTTCCATATAATTTCTCTGACCACATTGACGCTTTCTCCAGGCATACCACAATATCGTTATATCTCGTCCGGGCTTACGTGAGGTCAATTTGAATTAAATTTAACCTTCCCCTTGTCATTTTCTAAGATTCTATTAATATTTTCTCTACTTATCAGTAAAATCCATATCCACTATCTAGACTAATAGTTATAGGTAGAGGCAATTATGAAAATCTTGATAAATTACGTTGAATATTTCGAAACGGGATTTGATATGTATGATAAAATCACCATCGTAATTTGAATTTTTAATAGTATTAAGAGATCACAGAAAAGTAGAATAAAACGAAATTTAGTGTTATGAAATTTCAACTTTTAAATCGTACCTATTCATATTAAATTTAAATGCTAACGTAAGTTGAAATTGAGCAATTGTTTTTTTCTGATACCTACTTTAAATAATCACTCTTACGGTATTCCGCGAAAGCCCGAACCGCATCCTAAATATCCGTTCTCAGATTAGTTTTACCGTCAGTTCCTACATTTATCATTACTTTTTAGCTTATGTGCAGACACGAACACACTATTAAATATAAATAATTATTTGTAGTTTAATTTAAAATTTAAAAATATACCTAATTTAATTCAATGTTACACATGAATTATGTAAAATTTATGACCGTGTGTTGAAATAAATGACTTCAATTATATTCTATAAGCCAAAGTTAATGGTCAGTGAAGAGATACGGTGTATAATACAATTGTTATTCCAACAATAAACAGTACGGCAAATCCTCAAAATAATTACAAGAGAATAATTACTAACGAGAGTACATATATTTTAGGTACTGACCTTTAATATATTGTTATGTACTCTCGCCAATAAGCTAGCTAGGATATCTGCTAAGGATTAAGTATGAGTCATCATAAAATTCAAGCCACTTAGAGCTACCAAGAATTATTAATTCGGAGTATTAATTCTAATTACATTATTTGCATAGATATCCATATTCTGGCGAATAATGAAATTTGAATAATCTTTGTAAGGTTGTACGGCAAATGAATGAAAAATCGGTAGATGTAACGTACAATATATGTTTAAATTTTATCTAAATAAGTAGGTACGTGTAAATTCATGATATATCTTAAGTACAACCTTTTAGAATCCGTTGAGAGATTGATGACGGCCTAATTGTAAAGTCTTGTATACTTTTAGCTGTCATTAAAAATAAAGGAATTATGTTGTCCCAAGAAGCAAAGAAATTATGTAGACATAAATTTCAAAGCAATAGCTCGATAAAGAAAACACATCAGACAAGAGTACATTTATAAACTCTTAACTGGGTTAAAAGGTATTCACACCAAAGCCGTAAATTAATATAAAAGAGGATATGTGAATTGCCAGAAGAATATGAAAGAGGAACTGAATTGCCAGGACACGTCTTTTATTTAAATTTTTAAGCGTTGCTTTTTATAATTAATGGCTACTCGTGACTATAACCATAGTTGCGTGCATATTTTTGGCAATGATTTAATGGAATATTATGAAAGAGTAAACAGTTTTAGTATTTGAGTAAGATCGCCAAAACACGTGAGTATTAGAGTACCTACCTAATTTATCCGGTAATTATTTACAGAAACGTCACAAATTGTTATTGCAATGCCCAAGTCACTCGCTGCATGGAAATATATATATATCTCTCTTCTCGCTATATTAGATACATAGGATACCGTCACTGGTCCCAATTTATATCCTATACCCCCATATGAAAGTCCAATATCGCCCGGTTCTTTCATCCGGGATATAATCTCAGTTAACATGAGAGTAATGAGCTCGCTACAAAACAAATTATCAGTAGACCAGTCATTAATTGCATGACTTGGTTCGCGTGCTTGAAAACAAGAGGCGACACTTGCTCGCATTGCTTTCAATTAAGTAAGAATTTTAACTGAAACGCAATATCCGAGCTCTTCTCTTCGGTTACAATGTTTTGGCTCTAAGTGGCTGTTTACTGATTAATGACTTCAAACTATCAGGATTTATGTGTGAAAGTTCCTAATTAGTGTTTTCCGAATCATTGCAGTGAACATTGTATTGTTCTTTAAATAGGAATGTTGCCTACGTTTAAATTAATATGGTAATATTTTTCACAAATTTTGAAAATATACCCTGTTTTGCTCATAAAAACCACTCAAACTCAAAAGTTATGGTATATTGTTTAAGTTAGATGGCTTAAAAAAATTATAAAATGGTATTTTTTCTAAAATTGAAAGAAAATGGTATTAGATTGCTCACATTATTTAAAAAAAAAATTATGACGACTTTGAATAAAACGATAGGTACATATTACATAGCTATTATTAAATTTGTGAATATGTCCATACATCTTTTAGTAGAACACGTGACGGCACCTGTTCCGTGGATTTACTATGGATCGTTTTTGGACGATGCGCCGCTACACATCAAACATACCACTTATCTGTAAAACTATGACTCTTTAACCGACTTCATAAACGAGGAGGTTCTCAATTCGGCCGATTTGTTTTTTTAACCTACTATTTCTTTTGCAATATTTCTTCATGACTTTTAAGCTCATTAAAAAAAATTAATTACTTTATTCAGATACAGATACAGATTACTCAAAAAAAAGAAATAAGCTTAATAAGTCAATGTTGGGTTTTCTTAAACAGAGCATTAATCTGAAAAGTACTCAAGTAGCAGACACCATAGATATATGTCCTATTGTAAGTGCCGGAGGTGGGAAGGTCAACAATTTTTTTAACACGAAGAGCGGCTAACCTTTTTGTTTGTATTAATAATGCGTTTTAAGCGTGAGGTAATGTTTTGTTAACAGCATAGGAGACAAGTCGCCATATTCCCAACAGTACTTCATTGATGAGCTCTGGCGATCTTAGTCACCGAAGGAAATAAGACTACAGTGTTAAGTCATTTGGCACTCCAACGCGCCAGCAATTTGTTTCGTTTAGATTTCTCAAGCAATTTGCTTTTAATAATTTTATTTATATTAATCATGTATTTTAATAAACATGATTGATGTAATTTTTTTAGCTAAGGAGCTAAGACCTCCTTTTAAGTAAGGTGACGAAAATTATATCTATCATACGCGATCACTGTGAATAAAATTACCCAAAGTAATAAAACACATTTCATAAGATTAATTGAAATTATTGTTTTATTAAGTCGTACATATTGGAAA
The DNA here is from genome assembly GCA_947347705.1 of Nymphula nitidulata. NCBI lineage: Eukaryota > Metazoa > Arthropoda > Insecta > Lepidoptera > Crambidae > Nymphula > Nymphula nitidulata. Next base: position 8,105,708 of record OX374637.1, on the reverse strand, counting down.
CGGACAAACCAATTCTCAGAAGATTTTACATGCTTATGCAAGTAAGGCTAATCTAGATAGATATCTGAGGCATTTTCGAAAACTGCCTTAATGTTGAGTGGAGCAATCAGCTTTTCATACAAACCAAAAACTGCCAATACTTTCTTTAGGTAGTATTAGACTTTTCGCAAAACCTTCAGATGACTTTTTGGATTAGTCTGATTTGCTTGTTGATGGCAAGTTTTGTTAGAACCGGGTTGTTCTTTTCCATATTTTCTACTTGAGAGTTGGTATGAAAAACCGTGCGGCGTAAACGCTAGTATTATACTCCATATCTATTATTGTTCGTTTCTTCATAAATAATGAAGAATATGAAATGTTGATGGAAAGGTAATAATATTATTTAAATGAACTTTTCTCGATTTTACTGTGGTAACGAACAATATACAGGATGGTGACGACAATAAATTAAAACATGGGCTATATCAGCCCACAGAAACGTTATGCAACTTCCAAATACATCGAAGTTATTTGATATTTTCATTTCATTTGTAAGAAATAATATAATATTAGCTGCATTCTTTTAAAAGAAATGTTAAAAATTATCAAATGAATAAGACGTATTTGAAAGTTGTAAAATTTTTCTATGAACTAATATAGCCCAATGTTTTTATTTATTGTCGTACTGTCCTCACCACCCTGTATCCAACCACCACAAAGGCACAAACCAACCTGTATCATAAACATTTATACGGGCGAGTACGGTGTTAATTTGAGATTCGTATTTAATTCATTAATATGTTGCGTTAACTACGTGAAGTAAAAATTACTATTCCTGAAACAGAGAAGATTCCGAATGAACCGATCCTAAGCTTCCAATCGTTCGGACCTGTGCTTTAAGCTTCGTCAAACCTCTCAAAGAATTCATGGATAAATTGAAAGAGATACAGAATTTCTGTTGCCATTTCAAATACGAACTTCGTTAAAATAAAATCGAATCAATTTTCTTCATTGATATCCTTTTTCTAGCTTTTCTACTTTTGAGGATTGAATGAAAGAAAAATAGCCAGATTTACCTGTTATTAAACTCTTAATTTAAGATTGTTATATAAAAAAGTGCTAATTGTGCGTCATGTTTTAATTCATTTGCATTCACTTGCATAACGCTAACCCAAAAATATTATACAATTATCTTCCGCGATGATTAAGAACCTTAAAACGCTTGAAAAATGCACGCGTATTTAAATTATAAATATTAATGCTATACGCAAATTTAGAACTCATTATAACTGTACCACTTTATGTTATAAGGCTAGAATTGCGTAAAGTTAATAATTTAAAACATGTGATTTATAAAATTGACATTTGTAGCGTACTATCTAGTTTGGTTTGCCATCTATTTACATGGTGTAATATTATTGATACGGCAAGTGAATGTCAGTGATTTCGTTAGAAGTTGTTTTTAGATGAATGTGCTTATTTATTAGTGTCAAATTAAAGGATTGCAATATAAATGAAATTAATGAGGTAATTAATTTAGTTGGTGCATTTTAAGTTAAATAAACATTAGGAGAAAAGCTCGATGGCGTAGTGGTTTGAGCGCTCTGATTTTGAGTACCAAAACAAAGCAACTTTCCCCATGGTCAATCCCGGGATGGGTCAATCATAATTTGCATCTGATCTCGAGCTTCTCCATGCTTCGGAAGGCACGTTAAGCCGTTGATCCCATTTGTTACTGCGACCGATTTAGCCCCATTGTGCCACCAACCCGCATTGTGTCAGCGCGGTGGTGTTGTCGCCCAAACTCCTCATGTGTTTCTCCCATGTAGGAAGGTCTGTGCCCAGCAGTGGGACGTATATAGGCTGGTGACGAAGATCATGAAACATCGGCGTATGTACTTAACTACTAGACTCAATATTATCATTAAAAATTAATTCATTTATTAATTTTTTAAATGATCGTAATCAAATATACAACGATTAGTTTTAAGTGACCAATATGTTTTTAAAGATGTAGGTAGTTATGACTTTTTAAATTAATATTATAGTAAGTAACCTCTTCCAAACTTGATACTTTATCTGAAACTACTACGGTACATAGCTCTATAGGGGAGAGTGGGGAAACTTTTAATAAGGTCAAAAGTCATGTACATCATGATAGAAAAGGAGAGTTTATAAACTCTATAAAAGAACACGAGTCTCTTCCCTCTCGCACAACAGCTGAGAGGAAGAGATCATTGTTCAATACCAGGCACAGGCATTCAGCATGGGTTCCTTTTATATCTTCGTTTGGAGCTACCCCATGTTCCTAATTACCCCATTCTCCCCTACTATTGCGTATTTAATAGTCTTTTGGCAAGTTTTCAATGTTTTATAGGTACAAGTTCAACTGTCACGGACACACCAACGCGGTCATACATTATACTTACAAAGTTCTTAATTTGTAAAGTAAAAAAAAACACAAGCTAGTTAAGGAAAAATAGCATAAATAACCGGCCATGTGTAAATCCTCCTCGCTTATAACGTTTCACTTTAGATAGTATTTTATAGCTCTACACCTTTGCGAGATTAAGCCAGACAGGCGGACGGATGGGTGCCGTAGATAAGTTCAGTAATAAAGTTAGAACAATGCCTTTTGGGTATTGATCTCTGAAGTTCCGCGCATTAAAACGGAAGAGCAATTCGATCTGTATGAAATTGGATAGTCGTGGATTCAAAGTATCGCGGTTTAAATTTTACTGCGAAAAGGCGTTTTATAGGCGGTGATGGTAGAGGCGCCTAGTGTATCCATGCTGCACTAGCTGTCTTCGCTTAAGGACTCTTCTTACCGCTTCAGGTCGGATCAGATAAGATCAGGTGGTGTTGAGTAATTTGCCGTGATTCATATGAAGAAGGTATGATTACCCATTGGTATCGGTTGTATCGCTTATGGTTCGAACTCTTCATTTGTTTCTCCTACGTAGAAAGTCCTAGCCGTAAGATGCATAGAGGCGGGTGATGATGTATTTAAGGTTTTTTTATACATAATTATTCAGTATAATGTAGTAGTTGTAGTGAAATCACAACATGTAAAATTAAATTATGTTTTATTTTAATACATTGTTTTTACTCTTTCGGGCGGAACTCTTTTGGCATTGGTAAGACTATTGATTACTGAGGCAAATTAAGCTATTTTGGCACCATGATCGATTTTGTCCAAATGTTTCATAAAGGCGATAATTTTTAGCATTGATACTAAATTTACTACCGCATAAAATGTTTCTTGCTTAAAGTTATAAACATTTTGAAGTTTAATTCCTTAATTGAACGAAATTTTTGGTTAATTCGTCTCCTAATTTTAATTTTCAGGGGCATTTTCATTTTAGTCGTGTAAAGATCTGACTAAGCTTTGTTTAAACGATTCACAAAACAAGGCATTGATTTGTTTTTAAAGATTACATCAGATACAAATAATTGGAAAGTTATTTTTTTCTTGTTATCTGAACAAAGAAATAAACAAACAATAAAGTAAGTCCTGCTAAGTATACTTCTCACTCAGAATGTCATTTACCAGTGTCTGCTTGAACAGTCGATAGCACATCAAACGTATCAATTTGACCTTGAGACCGCCCTTAATGCGTTCGTAATAGAGGCGGCTTTCATAATGCAACTGTTACACTTGATGTGTTGTCTGTACCTAAAACTTGGCTAAATAATGGAATGGTCCCGGCGAATAACGTTCCCACACAATGGAACAAACAAGTTTTTGTCGAGAATTCTCGTTGAAAAAATTATGTTGTTGATCGAGGTACTATGTGCCGACGGCTAGCAACTATTAGTAAATAAAAGCTTTATTCCCAAAACGTAAACAATTTTGCTATTTGCTTTTGAGATTGCTGGAAACAAAAGAAAATTTGGAAAAACAAAGCTAGATTAAGAAACTTTGCCATCAGATTCTATGACAGTGACGCAACAACTTAGTATAATGATAAGGTAGAGTTTATCTAATAGCACATAGGAAATAATAATATCTCTACTATAATAGACTATCGTTTTTTATTTGGTAGTGACAAAAAATCTACAGCTGTCCACCAAAATCATCATCGGTTTTACTTTCGCGCTACACGCCTTGTAAAAAAATGCCTAAAACGAACACTTTTAAATTACGAATCCTCATCGTATCGAATACTTACGTTAGCTTTTGTTTAAAATTTCAAGCGTGCATGGACGACAAGATTATGATTCTAAATTTAAAAAATGTTCGTGGTAGGGGTACTGGTTGTGAGCGACTCTACTTATTAAACAATTAAGAAATGTCACAAATTATAAAATAATGTTTAACTTGTAACCTGTCAATAGACTTTGACTTATTAGTATTATTATTATTGTTTGTTTACTTTAAATATTTCGTACAAAAACACTTAAGTGATTATTCTGCTGTAAGTAATTTATGCATGTTTTACTGTTTATTTTATTAATTGTTTGTCACTAATTAACTTAATTAAACACAAATTGCAAAGGAAACAAACAGTAACACCTAATAAATTGCCGATACCCGAACATTTCCCTGACGGTAACGATGTCGTAATGGAAGCTTGAATTGTTATTTTCATGTGTAGTTATAGCCTTGTAAGGCATAAATTACCTAAAGCTACGCCTTTGTGCTCACGTTACGTAAAGCAATTGCGGTCCATTCATAATGTTTTCATTCATTTATTCTTTTCAATGTTACATAAATAAACGTAATTGTTACAAACAGCCGTTAAAATGATATAAAAGCACTTCAATATAATTTTATTGACACTGGTACAACAGACAATTTATTGCGTATTAACGAGTCGTAACTCATTTCAAATCCTAGTAATATTATTATAATAATTTACGGAGCGACAAACAATAAAAAATAAGATCAGCTTCTAAGCCAAGCGTCCATTTTCTCTATTAAAACAAGTCGCTTTGCTTTGCTACTAACCAATCTTGTATGACATTTTGAGTGTTTATATAATTTACTAAAAATGTGGACTTGAAGATATTTTTATAAGATATAATTTTTAATGTAATTATAATAATATAAATGCGACAATCAGCGTGCGTGTTTATTTGTTTCTTTTCAAAAATTCTACAGGACAAAACGTGGTCGAATAATATTTTGTTAAATAAAAATTGAGGGCTATCATAAATTCCTTTAGATTTGGTAAAATTAAAATAGTTGCAAATTTTCAAAACCACAGAGGAAATGGCTATCTTACCTACAAACTGCTGGAACACAAAAACGTAGTTAACATTATTGCTTTAGCGGCAGACTTAGGTAAGATGGTGGTAGCTAGCCACAGGTGGTCTTAGGAAAATACCTAGCACCAACCAAACGAAGCAGAAGACTCCTACCCCTATGGGAATCGAATCCCGGACCTCTAGATTCATGATAGGTGGTCTAAACCATTAGACGACAGAGGTGGTTCGATATAATATTAAATCACTATATAATTTTATAATTTCCGCATGTATTGATGTATACCAATATATTTTTAAAATGCGTTTTGCTATTCCAATTTCAAATCCCAATCTCTACGCCAAAATACGGGGAATCTTTATTCAAATAGAAATTGAACGAGATAGGTATCAGTTGACAGGAATATCGAGTATTCAGGCGTACTACGATTCGATATTGGCATCGAATAAATCGGAATCGATAGCGAAAACAGAAAGAGACCGTAGATTAAGGGTTGACGCAGACATGTGTAAATCTGCAGCTGGCAAAAGAAATTGTATTTTAGTATGTATAACGCGGCGTTTTTGTTTGATATTTCAGACGTTATTTTTATAAACGCAGGCATTTTTGTTTTTATGCTGACTAAGCTTTTCCCATGGCTTTTAGTTTACGGTGACTGCACCGCAGTGCACCGATGAATATTGCATACGCCTTCGTCCTGCTGGTGTAATTATTTTCCTCTATGGGCTGCGTGACCGCGCATTTACTAGGTAGGCCTATAATACTGTCGCCGAGAGCGGACTTCTAAAATATTGTTTCATAATATTTTGCGTTGGATTTTTGGTCAGCGAAAAAAGCTAAAATGAGGAAAGGATACAAGTTCTCTTGTTAACAACTTTTAAATACTTCCTTGCATACTACTAGCATTTCATTATACCTATATTATTTTTAAGAAAAATAAAACAATAATTGTATTTTACACCACGTAGTTTTAATGATTTCCAATAACTTTCCGTCGACTTTCTTCAAAAAATCAATTTTACAAAGTAATTTTGGGTCTCGGAACCGTTCGCCCCGTGAGTTTCGCCCCTTATACTATTGGGTTGTTGACAACTTTTTTTATTTCATAAATAAGCAGTATAACTTATAAAGAAATAGTATGCCTTGATCAATAGTTTTATCAATATAGTGGCATGTTTGATGTGTTGCGGCGCATCGTCCAAAAACGCTACATAGAAAATCTACGGAACAGGTGACATCACATGTTCCTATATTACTAAGAGATGTATGGGCATACTGACAAAATTAATAATAAAGCTATGTAATATGTATGTTTTTATTCATAGTTGTCGTAATATTAGTTGATTTAATTGATATCAGCAATATAATATCATCAACATTTTGATAAATTTTGGATAAAAAATGACCATTTGTATGAATTTTATAAACAGTACAACTCTAACAATATCTCTTATATTCGAATTCGGTTTTTATGGGTAACAACAGCGTATATTTTCCGAATTTGTAAAAATTACCCCATATCATAACATAAGCAGCCTCCCAATTTTGAAAACATTTTTATAAAATCTTCACCGGCGCCATTAGATGTCCCCAAAAACTTCAAACCATCATTGATTCACGTGGGATAGCCCACAGAGTATAACGATCTAAACTTGACCTTACATTGACACACTGCTCTAAAACCGTTTGCGTGACTTGCAATTGTCTATTGTTAGACAACGTTTTAGGAAGTTTACTTTTACTGTTCGGTGGAACGCGACGCACGCTATCACTTTCGACTTTCTGCGCGGACGCCGGAGCTCGATGTTTTTCCTACGTTTCACTAATTAATCATGTGTGGAGGATAACGTTACGTTTTGTTCGTTTTTAAAGTTATTTATTGACGAAAACTACATGTATAGGCACATGACTAAGTGGTAGGCCCGTCTGGTGGGGGTGGTAGGGTCGTCTGGGTAGGTACCACCGCCTTTCTTATTTCAGTCGTAAAACAGTTAATGTGTTTCGGATTCAAGGGAACGGTAGCCAGTGTAATTACTGGGCATGGACGGCATTTCATCTTAGGCCTCAGGATGACAACGCACCTGCAATATCAAGTGATTTTTGCTTATTATTTCAGGTGTCTATAGGCAGCGGTAACGGCTTACCACCAGGTGGGCCATCTGCTTGTTTGTCATCTAGTTGTATAAAAAAAACTACATGTTCAAATGTTAATTACGCTAAGTATAGCCGAAATATTTTTAAACTTACATTCCGTATAATCTTAACTATTTTTTTGGGGTTGCATTCTCTCTATAAAAGGGAAGGCAAAGGTAGGGTCAAGTCCACGCGGCCATTCCCGGCGTTTATTATTCCTGCATTTGTTGCATTTTTTGGTTGAATTTTTTTTTTATACAACTAGATGACAAACAAGCTGACGGCCCACCTGATGGTAAGCGGTTACCGCCGCCTATGTGTCTACCTGCAATAACAAGGACAAATCACTTGATATTGCAAGTGCGTTGTCATCCTGGGGCCCAAGATGAAATGCCGTCCATGCCCAGTAATTACACTGGCTACCTTGATTGATTGGGTGTAACACATTTCAATGCATCTTGGGAGAATTTGGCGCCAAATAAGTACCTTTAAGATGACATCATCCATGTTGCTACTTCGACGAGAAGATGAAATTCTTAAAGTCAATGAATCAATCACCAATTTTAACTTTGTTGTACAAAACTAACACCTATTTTTACTCTGTCATAGTTTTATCGCTTTTATAAAAAAAAATACCGCTGTCGTAAATACACCCATGTTTGTTTGTTTAAAAAGCTATCGACTCTATGTGCGAAGACTGCAGTTAATTTACAAAAATCAAATCACAAGGAAAAAGGCCACTAAGCACATAAATATTAAAAGGCAAAATGAATGACGGTATACATATAGTTTGCCTCTCAGTAAGTAATTTAAAATTTTCTTTCAGTGTAGTATTATTTTTAAGACAAATATAAAAAAATAATTTCTCTACTAAGAGCCAGAAGGGTGTTTGTCATACAATGTGTTCTACAAACAACTTTATAATATTTTTAAGTGAAATCATAATTGTATGCAAGATTATGAAAGGGCCTCATAAATAAGTCATGCATAAATTAATTCCTGTGAGCGATTTAACATATTCAACACAACATCTCCATATTTCAAAGCATTATTGTTATCACGTAATTTATAAAAATAGCTTAGGCTAAATTTGGGTAACTTTAACTGAGGATTTATTAGACTGGTCGATTTTTAATCGTCAACTGTTATTTAAACGACGAAAACATTTGACATTTAGAATTTTATTTTCATATTATTTTATTATTGTTTTAAGAATATATTTACTTAGAAAAATAACTAAACTAGAAAAAATTGGCTTATAACGCAAATACAGATAAACTAGACAAATTTAACAAGTTCATCCTAAGTTCTGGGTAACTCAGATGGTTGAGCAGTCGCCCGGATTGTGAAAGGTCGCGGTTTCGATCCCCGCCTTAGAATTTTTCGTGTTTAGATATTTTTGTCAGTTTTTATATAGATTATCTTTCAACTTAACAAACTTATATCTGACTAGACAATACTGCTACATGAAATCATGGATAAAATATGTCTGCCTAACTCATCGTTTAAATACCACTTATTTTATTATTAAGTATATAAGAACTGCAAAAAGTTTAAAAATATGGGAACACGATATATTTGCATTAAATGTCAAAGTAAAATTATGGTCAGAGTAAAAAAATAACTAATTTTTACTTATGTATAAGTACGCTACAAATTTATTATTTTAAGGTTATTATTGACTTTTCTAGCATTAATTACCACAAAAAACGAAAGTTAGCCCGAGAGAGCGAAAATCAATGGTATCTGACGTCACGTCCGACGGGGTATTTCTGAAAATTTGTCATGACTGTTTCTCTAGCCATGGTTGTTGTTTCTATACCCCATACTTTTGTTTACAAAAGTAAGCTTACCAGAAAAGTTATTAGTAAAAAAACAAAAATTCCACCTTCTTAATTTGCCATGCAATTTAAAACCAATTGTACCTGGAATGCGTGGCTAGACAGTTTTAAATTGTTTTTTTATTATTCTATTACAAAAACTGTTCTTGATAGTATGAAAAGATTGAATTTAAAAACGCTTTATATTAATAAATTTTTTGCTGTACCAATAGGTACGTAGCTCTTCGTTTTGAAGCTCTTCCAATCTAATTTGTTGATTGCAGCCGTGGCAGTTATTAAATAAAGCGTCGAACTAACTGGATTGCGTTGGAAAACTCACGTTTTATATTATTGCTGATGTGAAACCATTAAAAGTGTTATATAAAGGTTGGGGAAAAAGTTACTTCGCATTTTTTAAGAAAATTAAAACATTTTTTAATATAGTTTATTTACATTTAACTAAAGTATGTAGGTACCATTTTGTTCGATAACTTTTTGCCATCTTGTAGGTAGAGACATGATCCCATTGCTATAGAAATTTTGGGGCTTCTGATCAAAATACCGCGACAAGTGGTTTTGGCAGTCCTCTCGTGATGTTAACCTGACACTGGCTAGAGAATTCTGAAGAGAGCGAAACAGGTGGAAATCTGAAGGTGCAAGGTCAGGACTATACGGCGGATGCATTAACACCTTCTAGCAAATCTTTTTTAATTTTTGCTGAGTGGCTAAACATGTGTGAGGTCTAGCGTTATCATGATGAAAAACCACACCCCTTCTGTTGATTAATTCCGGCCGCTTTCTCTCAACTTCTTGCTTTAATCTCATCAGTTGTTCGCAGTAGAGTTCAGAATCAATGGTCCTGCCTGGTGGTATAGCTCATAATGAATAATGCCCTTCCAATCCCACCACACACACAGCATCACCTTGTTGCGAGTTAACCCGGGTTTCGCCACAGTCTGTGAAGCATGACCGGCCTTTGACCACGACCTTTTTCGCACGTTCTTGTCGTACGTGATCCACTTTTCATCACCAGTTATCAGCTTCTTCAAAAATGGTTCGGTTTCATTACGTCGTAATAAAGAATCACAAATGAGTACACGGTTCATGAGGTTTCTTTCAGTGAGCTCGTGCTGGGGTACCCAAATATCGAGCTTTTTGTGTACCCATTTTTTTTAAATGCGCCAAAACTGTTTTGTAGTCAATTCCCAGTTCTTCAGCTCTCTTCTCGTAACTACTGATATGCCGATCTTGCTCCAGTTTTTCAAAAATGGCATCAATTTTATCCGTAATAGGGCGACCAGAGCGACGTGCATCTTTGACATCAAAATTTCCGGATTGAAAACGCTTAAACCAAATTTGTGCTACTCTCACAGACACTGCACTAGGTCCATAAATATCGTAAACTTTTTTCGCGGCTTGCGCTGCATTTTTACCTTTTTTGTAGTAAAATTTTAAAATGTATCGAATTTCTTTATTAGATTCACTCATCTTGACAGTACGAAAAACAAATGAAAAACACATATTTTCCTATTTTGAATTTGGAATTATCTTTTTTAAAATGTAAACTTTTAATGATACCAAAACCAGCCAGATACAAATAGTACAGCCTAAGAGATTTTATTACAAGTTCATACATACTATAATTCGAAAAGACTTTAATACTTTAAAGATTATATACTTTAAAATATCAGGATATTTAAGAAATAAAAGTGATTTGCAGGTAGGTATTAAAGACATTAGAACACGAGCCCCATAATTATAAAAGCTGTATTTTGAAAAAGGAATAAATTGTTGTCGTCAAATATCCCAAAAATGTAGCTATAGAAAGTGTTGATAGCAGAAAACATAAACAGTAAGAAAAAGATTCCCAATCCCAACAATAAATGAGGTTTTTTCTGTACCTTGAACGCTAATTTTCAAACAGAAAACACAACACACAGTCAGACTCACTTTCGCATCATAGTGTGGATTGTATAAAATCACTTAGTATGCATTCTGCGTAGCGCGCACGCCGCTCCGTGGGAACTGGGCCGACTTTGAGCGTCAGCAAAACGAGATTCAGAATAATTACGTGTATTTTAGACGAAATCAAGGCTGCCGTCTGCTAATTGTTGGAGCAGGTTTCGTGAACATATAAAATACAGATTACACATTTTGCGTTGAAAGTTTAAAATTATATCTACTGTTTTTATAAACTGTTAATGGCTAACAGTGACAGTTAAGCATTAAGATTTTGTCACCGAATCAAGGATTTTTATATTTTAACTATAAAGAGTTCAGGCTCCACTTATCATCGTCGTGTGCTTATAATATATTATTTAAAGCCTGTTATAATTATTTGTTGAAGAGGTCGGTGGCGTAGTGGTTTGAGCGCTCTGGTTTCGACACGAAATCAAAGCAATTTTCGCCGTGGCTGATCCCGGGATGGAGCAATCAATGTCTGTAGTCTCGAGCTCCTCCGCGCTTCGGAAGACACGTTGCGCGATTGGTCCTGATTGTTGCTACAACTGCTCTTACCCCATGTTATGGTATTGTTATGGTTATGGCCCAAGCTCCTCGTGTGTTTCTCCCATATAGAATGGCCTGTGTCCAGCAGTGGGACATATATAGGCTGGTGATGATAACTTATTATTCTACTTTTTTTATTCAAGTATAAATGGGTTCACTCTTTATTCCATTCTTATGCCGAGAGAAGTTAAGAGTGGGTTGACGATGTACCAAGCTTACTCGGAAGGTGCCTATTTGATCCAGCTTTTCCAAAGCATTCTACTTCCTGTCCGTGCGTATTATAAAGATGGCAAAAAGCGCTGAGTGCGTATGTTTGGTATATCAGTTTGAATGAGAACAATAGTGGAAGCAGGTCTTTTTTTATACAACTAGATGACAAACAAGCTGACGGCCCTGGTGGTAAGCGGTTACCGCCGCCTATAGACACCTGCAATAACAAGGAAAAATCACTTGACATTGCAGGTGCGTTGTCATCCTGACGCCTAAGATGAAATGCCGTCCATGCCCAGTAATTACACTGGCTACCTTTCCCTCTATAGCAATTAGGCTAACAGACGAGTTCGATCAAAGTTACCAATCAGCATGTGACGAGACGTGACTTCAAATACAGCACACAAACTTTGTTAAGCTCTTCCTGTCTGTAGAGTAAAACCAATTAGCAAAGTATACACGCTAAAAGACGGACGCCGATCGGCGTATAGAAATAATTACCAATTGTCCAGAACGCCGAACTGCGTCAAAATTTCCCATCGAATTTTGATGTTGATTCATGTAAAATTGTGTGTTAATTTTTTGACAGTTTATGTATACAGTGTAAAATTTGTTTGCAAAACATTCCTCGTGGTAATGTCAGTGTTGTTCTCCGTAAGATGACGGGGGCTATCCCACAAAACTAATTAAATCATTATATTTACATAAATATAATACCTATTAGTGTCCGAAGCATGGTTATTGTATTTGTGTAGTTTACTTACAATAATCAAAAATGTTGTTTAATTCTGAGTTAATAAATTACGAAAAAGTATTTTGTTAGTATGTTTAATCCTCTTATTTTGCGCGAGTAGTTCTAGATTATAGTATTGTTTATTTAAAGTAATTGCAATTTTTTTTTATTACAATACCATTTCGTGTTATTTGTATAATATCTCAAAAAGTCTTTACTCTGTGAAGTTTTCATTCCACGAAGTGCTCATTCTGCGATAAATTAACCTCTACCTATCTTAAATTGGGATTGTTTGTGTACAAATTGTCTGGGATAAATTATGATTTATCCCGGACAATTGTTAATCCCGAAAAATAATTATTATCCATAATTTTCACATAATTGTAAGCGTGCTGGAATAAATGTTTAACGCAAGTTATTTTGCTATCTCTATCCTTGGTTAGCCTTCCTAACTTGAGTTATAGTTTACCTTCCCTTAGAGAGGACACTGGGCAAATACTCTAAACAGTTTGACCGTTGGAATGACGCTTAACTATATTCTGTATATCGAAATAGACTCACGGAATGTACAAACGACGGCAAATCAAGTGTTACTGTTGCACTAGGAAAGCCACCTCTATTACGAACGGTATAAGGGCGGTCTATAGGCTAAACTGTTACGCTTGATGTTTTCTCGCTGTACCAAGTCGCAATTTATCTCAAGACTTTGGACAATTTAATCCAAGTTTATAAATGGAGAAATTATTTCGCTGCCTTCCATTTAAACTGACTCTTATACTCATTAAAAGTTGTCGTGAAATGTGGTTGATGTGTTCCTGGATGGAAATGGCGGCTTTAATGCTTCCTTAGTTCATTGATCAATCAGATTCTTGGCAAGTAAACATATTTGGTAAGCTTCTAAAATATTAAGGCAAATCTTTTTAAAATTTTGTAACGCAGCGGTGGCGGTGAGTCAAACTTAACACGGAAACTTGGACTTCACTTTCCTCTTAATATACCTACAGTGTGTTGTCAAGTCTAGTGTTAAAATAATGCCTTAGGTAATGCATTAGGTATTTCTGACTATTAGTTTAATCAATAAAATATAGATATAGTATGTATACCTACCAGCTAGCCGATCGACGAAAACGCCATGCCAAATTTCATCTAAATTTTTGCGGTGAAAACAGAACAGACAGACAATTTCGCATTTATTATATTAGTATGAATGTTGAAGGTTTTTAGACTGTCAAATCGTAAGTATTTAAACAGAAAAAGCAGTGTTTTTATTATTTTAATTAATCCCTTCGTTTTAACCTCCTTTTACAAAAAATATAACCAAACGGAAGTGCCGTTAAAAGCTAGTGTCACTTCGAAGCGTTTCTGCTTAATCCATGATGATATGCAAATATCCAGCAGACCTACTTAATCCAATTATCCCAGGAAAGGTTGCTAGCTTTTCAAACAAATACACGCTTGAGATAGATTCGCGTCAAGGGAGCAAAACCTTTATCTGTTATTGCGATTTATCTGTATAAATCTTTATCTCTTAGCCTTACGGCATCTAGAAGCTTTTCGTTTCCGTTTTCATCTGCAAAAAAGTGGGTGTTAACTTTGAAAATATAAAGAACTTTCCTGTCGCGTCAGGTACACACTTGACACAGAGTTGTTGACCCGATGTTACTTAGCTGTTTTTGTTTTTCTACATATTTTGTTTTGTCTCAATATTTATTTACGTCACAATTGACGGCTCCTGTGTGAAAGGATTCTTTGTTCGAAACAGAAACAGTATTCTGAATATTCTGATAGGTGATCAATAATGTTTTCGACGACGTCGCTTGTTTGGAAGACAAAACTATATCAAAAGAAGATTATCAAAGAAAAAAGACAAGCGAAGAAAGAAAAATCATAATGGATGAGAAATTTACAATATATTTATTTATAAACATCTTCATCGGTTATAAAAATGTTTGATTTTGTGTGTTTATAAATAACGCCTTCTATATTGTATGAAATACTAATAAAGAAAACGATGAAAAAATTGTATGCTTACCTATTGATAATAAATGTTGCTTTAAATAAAACGTTAAAAGTAGAAAGCAGTAAAGAAATTAGTAGGTTACACCTAGGGCTCCGGTGGCATAGCGGTTATCACGTCTGGCCGGACCCCAGAAGACGCGGGTTCGATTCCCGCCTGCAGCATACAATTTTTCATCGTTTTCTTTATTAGTATTTCCTATCATTATCAGTCATTAATAACTGATACGACCGACTGGCCGAGTAGTCTGTGCCCCTTACTACAGGCTACTCGGTCGGGGGTCTCGCATTCGAATCCCGGTAGGGTCAGACATTTGTATGATGAGTACGAAGGATTTAGTTTTTCTGATATTTATGTACCTATCATGCATTACAAAAGCAATTAATGATGCTCATTTTTTGCTAGATAATAGGTGTGAAGTAAAAATAACATAATTATTATTCTTATCAGCTTTTATGATATTTCTGCATAAAGTAGAAATAAAAAAGGATTTATTTAGTTACAGACGGAAATATTAATACAGTGTTGATACATACTATAGTTGTTTATGATTAAAGTGTATAATTAATCAAAGTGAAACTTAGACAAAATAAATTATTTAGCTGTTTACTTTTAATCACATTGTACCTAGATATTTCTAAAAAATACATTAAGTGGTAGGAATTTAAAAAAAACCTGGTAGGGTTTTTTTTAATTAGTTATGATCTTTTTAATTTGATTATGATCTTGATAATTATTATCACCAACGAAATTAGCATGAAAGATCATCATAAAAATTTCAATATTAATTGGATGCAGGCTGTGGAAACCTTCCGTCTGAAAATCGATGAGGGAGGCCTTTAATCAGCAGGCTATAAACAAAGTAGCTTCCACTTATGCCGTTTCTACATTTTCTCTTTAGGTGCTTTGTAACGCGAAAGTATAAAATATGTCAATTTACGTTTGCCACGTTTTTTCACTCTCTAATTATATCTCATCAAACTTATATAACAATTCTAATTTTAAATTATGCCAATCAGAATACGCATTATTATCCACTGATAATTTGAAGCAGCGGCTACAGTCGTTAAAAACATCGATTCGCTTTTACTCGATTCTAAAGTCATTAATCAATGTTAGAATCATATTTAATACAGTGTAGTGAGAAGCAGCTACTATTTTATAAAGCCATTGAGAACATCTAGGACGACGCTGGTGACAACTAAGACGTTGCGTATAAGTGGGGCTTGTATTTTTTTATTTTTTTTTATACAACTAGATGGCAAACAAGCTGACGGCCCACCTGATGGTAAGCGGTTACCGGCGCCTATAGACACCTGCAATAACAAGGAAAAATCACTTGATATTGCAGGTGCGTTGTCATCCTGGGACCTAAGATGAAATGCCGTCCATGCCCAGTAAATACACTGGCTACCTTTCCCTTCAATCCGAAACACAGCGAATTCACACATTTCTCAATTTAATAACTTTAAAATCGTAATTTGGGAATAAACTTAAGGGCTTGAGTTAGGTGGTAATCACGCAGTTCGATCTCAGTATCTATAAGCTCTCTGTGACCTTCTTAAATAAACATTAATAAATAACTATATAAAGCCTGGTGTTATATTGCTGACGGGGTGAAAAATTTCAAAGTAACTCAAATAAAAACGTCAAGAATGTGTATGACAATATTAGGTCAAGGTTAATACAAAAAGAAGTCATTTCGTCATCTTTCGGGTTTTCGATTATCCTTTAAAGCAAGCTAAATTATTAAAACCTAACCATAATATACTCTTCGCGCTTGCTCTATGCTTAACGTGAATTATTCCGCACAATAAGATCAGATAAGAATGGTTTATCATCAATAGTGACAATAGCGTGGAAAATTATGTTGACATTCAACAACCACTTATTTGAACATATCCTAATGTACCTATATCTTATATCATTATAATAAAACACTATGGGTTTGATTTTAGCACTCAGCTTATCGAATGGATAATCAAGCATGTTTATGCTTGTTAGGTGCGTGATAGTCCGAGAAGACGATGTATATCTGACCACCATTTTTCCTTATTATTAGTTATAACCTGATTCAAAAATCTCGACCCCCCACCTACACTGTTATTTACAACGTCAGAAAACAGTGAAATGTCGAAACACTGTTCCTGTCACTTCTTATCGCGGTGTGTTAAAGCGATATGGGATATGAATTTTAGAATCCAATCCATGTTAAGAGTAAAGCACGCCAGTTTCTCATTTACAATAGGAAATTAAAAAATGAATAATAATAATAAATATTTCTTCTCTATTGTTACAGCTCTCGCCCTGTGCGCCTACGCCGTAGATGTGAAGGAGACGGAAAATAAGGCAGAATCCACACAAAACAAGGACAAAAGGCAAACACAGGATGAACTTGTGCACAGTGATATTATTTATAGGATTCCAAGAAAACAGGTTAGTACTTTAATTTGGTTAAAAACCATGTCTCCAAGTTTGCATAGTAAAATAATTACAAGGAAACTTTTGGTTGGACTTATGTCAGCGAACTAGTTATACATCTGATTTAGGGAGTGTCTAATCTAATAACTTGAAGGCACAGCGGTATTTTACCTTCCAATTAAAAGCCGCTCGACTAGGTAAAGAACAAACTTAATTCTACCGTTAATGTTTCATCTGGCAAATTGAAAATCAGAGTATTAACAAGTTTGTCACCCAATTGTAAGTATTAATAATTTCCTTATTGGGTTATCAAGAAGATACCACGCATTTCATAACCAGAACTAATAATATTATCTATGCTTAAGATACTTAAGTATAAGTGTGCATTCTAGCTCTAATGTGATTCACTTAACAATCTCCATTTCTGTCAGCGTTACAAATTATAACGACAAAGTTAAATCGACTATTCCACGAGTACAATCCACGGTATATCAAGAGTAACACTTGTGATTTTTAATCCTTATTCAGTCGTGTTAAAAGCTGATTTTGCATAATCACTTTAAGCTTTATGTGGTGTCGTATGTACATTGATAATGTCCTATATCGCCCTTTCACTTCTGTGCCCCAGATTTCGTCACGAAATAGCCATGACGATAGTCCCTACTAGTCCCAACGGTGTGTTTCTTTCGTATGTTTTGACGGTCAATTGAAAGTCTTTTTTAGAATTTTATAAGTTTGTAAACAGTCGTCAGTTGACATTGCATTATATACTAACACGTGTTTAAGTAAGATCCCTACTTTATCATCTTTGGTAAGAAAGATCAATGTACTAAAATCACTAATAGCAAAATTAGCTCATTGTTTCTTTTTATGATTCGCAGGCCTACCAATCCCACCATGAATTTATTTACCCCACGAATGGTCTCTATTGATGCTAATAAAAGGTTAAAAATAGAAACAAACTTCGCGGTAGTATTTGTATATTTATATTTATTTGTATTTGACTATTTCATTCGCCTCCGAAGTCTCGGATAATGTTTTTCATGGTAGCCTCTCAGTTTTATGAACATGACAGAAAAATGTATTTAATGAAATTTAATGAAATGGTACTATTTCATGAAATTAGATCAATTCTGCAACCGAACCGCGATATAATTACATATTATAACGACCTTATATTAAAACAAGGGCTATATAAGTTCATAGATATGTATTGCAACTTTCAAATGCATCTTATTCATTTGACAATTTCATGACATTTGTATGAAATAAGTAATATAAAACTGGCTGCATTATTTCATAGAAATGTTATAAAACTATCAAATGAATAAGATGTTTTTGAAAGTTATAAAACATTTCTATGAACTAATATAGCCCGTGTTTTAATTTATTGTGTATTGACGGCACCATCCTGAATAGACATCAGCAAAAGTACTTTACTAAAACTCCTGACCTATGGTGACTACATCAACTATTTTTATGTGGGTACTACAAACCTTATTACTAGGTTATCGCCCACACATTCTTTTTGTAATAACCTTTATATTTCTACCTAACCCATATTTCTTTCCTAAATAAGAGAGAGAGCTACAGATTTCAAAGCGATTATATATCGTGGAAACTTTAAGCTTTGAACGTTGAATTCGGAGATAAGAGATAATATACTATATGGCGGAACATCAACTTACGGACACCCCTCAAAGCTTGAGGTACCTATTAAGGCGATGAAAAGATCGTTTCAAATGAAACCGTGTTCTCCTTGGGGGATACCTTCATATTCATAGCTTTGCTGTACTGTATTTTAAAAAATATTTTTTCAAGTCTGCATTTTACCTAAACCCTATGGTTTTTACGAAGATGACTAAATATATGCCGACATTGTGTGCATGCAGTGTCTTTCGGCTGATATGGTGATGATGATGATGATTGTGTGCTAAAGTGTGTGAGTGTGATGACAAATAGTAAATAACACTTAATAGGATAAAAATAAAAAGGCTTTACGTTTTATACCCAAAAATCTTCTATTTAGATGTGATTTTTGAAGAATAGGATAACACAACTCCAATGTATCCACGTCGCAATATACTTTTAAAGCTGCTCGTCACTTTGATCAAAACGATCAAGGCACTCCAGATGTTGAGGGTAAAAGTTTTATAGCTTATAAGTAATTTGACACTTCTTGCGATCACATTCATTTTAAATTTCGCTTTTACTTTGATAATATGTGTACAGTGGGCTAAATACGAACGCGGGGTAAATCCGAACGAGGCCGTTTACGTCATGATGGAGAGATAAAGAGGCGGTATTCCTAATTGAAGTTTTAACATTATTAAAAATATTTTTACATAGAAAAACGTCCTGGGGCGGGGACCGAATTCGCGAACTAAAATTTAGAATTTTTAAAAGCTAAGCCCAACGTATTTGTATCGTTCGTTCATTTGTAAAAATACCCGTTCGGATGTTGAAATAAAATATTTCGATTCGACATTGTACGGTAGACGTTAGCATATAACGCAAACTCAGATAGACTAGAAGAATTTCACGAGCATATCCCAAGTCAATGGTAGCTCAGATGGTTAGAGCAGTCGCCCGGATTGAAAAAGGTCGCGAGTTCGATGCCCGCCCCAGGAAGTAAAATTTTCTAGCTTACATTATTTTAAAGAGAACATCGTCTATGTTTTCTATTACGTTAAGATGTACGCAGCTTCGTTCAAGCTTAACCACGTTCCGGAATTACCCCACTTTACCTTAAGTTGCAAGGGAAAGGGAAGAATGCATTTCTGGCTTTCGTTATACTTATTATTTATCGACATAATCCAGGCTTAACAATATAGTGTCTAGAATACGGCTGTTATCTTACGGTTTTGACCCGTAAACCGGCGCCGTTACCTATATTAAAACGCTATCAGAAGCCTTGAAGGCTTTGCAACAAATAGCACTCAGTTAATAGGGTTGTCAAGAGGATTTTTTTGTAACTTTACAAAAATAGACTGTTTAAGAGTTCTATAATTTACCAATTTTCGAAATAGGTCACATCATTGATTTAAACTAGGTTAGAATGTGGTGAAATGCTTTCGTGAACTATAGGAAAAATATATACTACCTATCCCATATTAACAAATAAATACTAAAGTAGATATTATCAAAAGTTCAAAATTGAAAATTTTACATTGCAATTTCATATACATATTGTTTCACTGAGCTAACTTTTTGTATGGACCAATTTTAAATTAATGGTACAATTTTCAATAGCTGCTCATTTGTTATACCGTGTACCAAATATCCGGTACACCTATACAGAGTGGTGCCGTCAATACGACAATAAATTAAAACGTGGGCTATATTAGTTCATAGAAATGGTTTCACACTTTCAAAAACATCTTATCCATTTGATAATTTCAGGACATTTCTATGAAAGAATGTAGCCAATGTTATATCATTTCATAGGAATGTCATGAAATTATTTAATTAATACGATGTTTTCGAAAGTGGTAAACCCTTTTGTATGTGCTAATATAGCCCATGTTTCAATATATTGTCGTATAGACAGCACCACCCTGTATTTGCCACAGATGGTCAGATGCCTTCCTACATGGGCGAATAGTATAGCCAGCCACCGTCATTATGTAAAATATAACAGGGGACTAACCGATGATAAAATATTAATAGTGAACGGGAGCGATTAAATATTAGTACAAGTCAGGTGTCGAACATAGTTAACATTCAAATTTTTCAAATCATAGTAATATTAACCTATAGATTCTTGTCATTGTTTATATTAATGAGATCTTCAAGTGGTTTAGAGGTTTTTGGTATTTAAAAAAAACTCTTAAGATACTTATCAATTTACTGATTTTATATACTTATTTAACAATTCATTTGTAGGAGTAGCATAATAAGAAAACAATCACAAAAGTTGAGGCTTATTTCTCAAAATCAGTTTTTTCATCCCGACTGCGATAGACAAAGGCTTTGGAAAAAATTATATTAGGTTGGGGAAAAAGTCTTTTCGCATTATAGTATGTATGAACTTGTAATAAAATCTCTTCGGCTGTACTATTTGTATCTAGCTGGTTTTAGTATCATTAAAAGTTTAGATTTAAAAAAAGATAATTAATAATTCAAATTAGGAAAATGTGTGTTTTTCATTTGTTTTAGCACTGTCAAGATGAGTGAATCTTATGAAGAAATTCGATACATTTTAAAATTTTACTACAAAAAAGGCAAAAATGAAACGCCAGCCGTGAAAAAAATTTGCGATGTTTATGGACCTAGTGCAGTGTCTATGAGAGTAACACAAATTTGGTTTAAGCGTTTTCAATCCGGAAATTTTGATGTTAAAGATGCACGTCGCTCTGGTCGCCCTATTACGGATAAAATTGATGCCATTTTTGAAAAAACTGCAGCAAGATCGGCATATCAGTAGTTACGACGTAGCTGAAGAACTGGGAATTGACCATTAAACAGTTTTGGCGCATTTAAAAAAAAATGGGTACACATAAAAGCTCGATATTTGGGTACCCCACGAGCTCACTGAAAGAAACCTAATGAGCCGTGTACTCATTTGTGATTCTTTATTACGACGTAATGAAACCGAACCATTTTTGAAGACGCTGATAACTGGTGATGAAAAGTGGATCACGTACGACAAGAACTTGCGAAAAAGGTCGCGGTCAAAGGCCGGTCAGGCTTCACAGACTGTGGCGGAACCCGGGTTAACTCGCAACAAGGTGATGCTGTGTGTGTGATGAGATTGGAAGGGCATTATTCATTATGTGCTGTTACCACCAGGCAGGACCATCGATTCTGAACTCTACTGCGAACAACTGATGAGATTAAAGCAAGAAGTTGAGAGAAAGCGGCCGGAATTAATCAACAGAAGGGGTGTGGTTTTTCATCATTATAACGCTAGACCTCACACATGTTTAGCCACTCAGCAAAAATTAAGAGAGTTTTGCTGGGAGGTGTTAATGCATCCGCCGTATAGTCCTGACCTTGCACTTTCAGATTTTCACCTGTTTCGCTCTCTTCAGAATTCTCTAGGCAGTGTCAGGTTAACATCACGAGAGGACTGCCAAAACCACTTGTCGCGGTATTTTGAACAGAAGCCCAAAAATTTATATAGCAATGGGATCATGTCCCTACCTACAAGATGGTAAAGAGTTATCGAACAAAATGGTACCTACATACTTTAGTTAAATGTAAATAAACTATATCAAAAACTGTTTTGAATTTGATTAAAAAATGCGAAGAAACTTTTTCCCCAACCTATTATGTCGCGTTTACTGATAATAAGGAATGATAAAGTTAAATACATACTAATATTGCTAGTATTATACAATCCTTGCGTGTGACAACCCTACACTTGGAACATTACTGGCATTTAGTGCATATTTAAATTGTCCGGATATTTTGCAATCTAAGTTGCTTTAAGCTGTGACCACTCGTTGTACACCCAGCAACATATTATCAGTTACAAATCAAGCCTGAAAACGGAAGCAGTCTATCAAATGAAGTAATATATCAATTTGCAGGAACTTCTAGAATGTAAGCGTCAAAGCGAGGACAGCCGTAAATAAACTGAATACTTATCAATAATGGATAGTAAATAATCATTTTTGTAGGGGACAGACAGAGAGGCTTATAGATTGGGAGGCTACAATCAATATTTTGAATTTTGAGTGGTAATGCAAGATAAGTACATAGTTGATTGTTTATCACCCGAAAAGCATGACGCATCCAATTATTTTAAGTGTAGGTATTATTAAACAGTTATGCATAAATTTGAGATTCTTGAAGAAAGCCAACAGTGGGCGTCTTTCGGCTGATACATAAATGATGCATAAATTATAAGAGTTTTGGATTTGAACGATTATTTGCTCTCTATGCTTAAATAAAAAAAACAACTATGCCTATCTCTCAGTTAACTTTTCACACTTGAACCGCTGAACCGACATAAATGAAATTAGTTTTGGAGATAAACCTCTGATATTTTGAGACCCTGGCATACATAGGCATAATTTTTAAAGCAATATACGACATCCACTGGTGTTCTATAAAATGTTATTAATTGAACCATTGCTTGTTCTTATTTACATCTAAAATCTCTTGCTGTGGCGTACAACACCGTCTTATTTAAATATTAGTAGGTAACTTATATCCAGTCCACTTATTGTTAAATGTCGAAAAGGTTTCGAATATCGGAAACTATAAGTATTATTATATCTGTCGCTTTTTATTGCGCGCGTGCGTCAAAGCGAGACGCAGTGTGACTTTTTGAATAAGAAGTGATCTGACTGTCGAGAATAAGGCAGGTGCGGTAAACATTTTTGAATCCACATATAACCTTATTAGCTAGTCTGCTCTTTCTCACACTTTCTTCACCATAAATATATTTGTTTGACTGGACAAAAAGTTATGACCTTAGAAGGTCATAACTTTACGTATGAGTCTGTAATAATATTTAAAGCCCTTAAATTCCTAAATTAAAAATGATCAAATATATTGTTGTTCTACTTCATTTATAGCGCATTACAGTACCTAGAACTGATATAAGTCATAGGAGTATAATAAAAACCAAGGAGTATAGGCTGAACCGAATTTGTTTGTTATTATGAATGATGCTGTCTCACTTTCGTAAGCAAATTCAGATAAAGACGGCAACAGGCTCCAACCTGTCCGTAAGTACGTGACGATAATTAGCTTCACCTGACCTTTTATGTCAAATCCACAGCTGCTCAAATATAACAGCGCGTCGTTGTGATATTCTGCCTCGTCACGTAGTAATGGAAAAGTAATGAATTTCGTAAGGAATTCGTTAGAGTTGCGTAAACTGCGGTCTAACTTACCCACCACTTCTGTTTTCTTTCTGTATTCAAACCACTAAAAACTACTTAGGCAGTGTTCCAAGAATACCCTGAATTATAAGAATTTTCGTTTCCTTAATTGTCACGAGCCACCCACACTCTTTTCCCCTTAGGGTATTTGGCTTACTTCACCAAGACGTTAACAAGGACGTCATTATAACAGTTACTTGCAAGTTTCTAAGCATAGTGATGTCGATTGATAGATTATCGATAAATAGAAAAAAGAAAAATATTTAGTAAAACATTAATTGTACCCAAAAATTTTGTTCACAATGTGTTGGGGGAATTTTCTCTTTAAGTTTTCATAAACCTGTACTGAGAGGATTCCGCTCTTGAATATGTTACATTTATGTGCCATAAAATCGGTGTGCATTAATAAACATAATATTATTATATGTATGCAAGACCAACAACCAAAATATTCATGAAATTTTATTAAGATAAATTAGTCAGCCGCATATCATGAAAGAAAATAATTTACAGTACAACTCATCGATTGGATTGTATTTGAGTGCAGATCATCATAATCTTAAACACAAAGCATCTCAAAGGACTGTAAAATTTTTAATTTTCTCTTGCCTCCATAAATCAATATTGATATCGATACCAATATTCAGTTACCATCCTGAACACACACACAACTGAAAGAACAACCCACGTGAAAGGTCACGAATGTACACAAAAATTGGATAAATGTTTATCATAATTCTTAGCATATTTTACGCCTTATTTAACTACTATTAGATTGTAACTGGCACTTTTTAATAATGTAAGGTTTATTTATAAAAAGGAATTCGAAGTTATTTTTTGGTATTTGTTCGGTAACCTCTTATGTAAAATGTGTTTTTGTGTGATGGATGCCTTTATAGTGGCTCTTTACTATGACGTATATTTGTAGTTAAACTTTCTCAATCAGGGTTAAATACGCATTTTAGTAAACTTATAAAAGTAATGAAATCAGACATGGCTGTATGAGCTACAGTTCCCTTATCAGAGCTACAGTTCCCTTATACAGAATCAGAAATGAAGACATCCGTAAGAGAATCAAAGTAGCTGACATGGCTCATACGGTTATGAAGTTGAAGTGGCAGTGGGCAGGGCACATAGCACGCAGAACGGACCGCCGATGGGGCGTTAAAGTGTTGGGAGACCACTTACCGGAAAGCAGTAGGACGGCCTCCCACTAGATGGATAGACGACCAGCCCCCTTATTCACAGCTGTCGGAAAATATTCGAATTTCGGAAACTCTATACCTGTCACTTTTTACCGCGGCACGTCAAAGCGAGACTGGATGTGACTTTTCGAATCGAATCCGTGATCCGACGGTTGTGAATAAGGGGGCTGGTCAGTGTCGCGGGGAGTCATTGCACGGACTGCGCAAAACCGATCTACTAAGGAATCGATGGGGGAGGCCTTTGTTCAACAGTGGACCTCATAGGTTGACATTATGAATGAAGTGAGACTTTGGTTAGTAAACTGGGGTTCTAAGCGCCCCCAATGCGCGATTGTGCGCCATTGTGTTCCCAGAAGTGACTGTCATAAGCTTAAAATTTAAGAAAGGTAATATTTTTTCGAGAAATTTCTTCTAAGGTGAACAATGTAGTGATGATCTTACAGCAATCGCTCTTTTTCTCATCAACACTACTCTGCCGAAAATTTGGTGGAAGCTCCTAATACTAAGTTAATGGTCCAGCTAGAAATTGGAATAAATCTGAATTTTACGCTTTTACATTCAAGGCCAAAAGACTAAAAGCTTTTAGGCAGCTATATTCAGGGCAAATGAAGACTAAGTTACACAACGTCCCAAAGTCATAGTAAGAGTGCACTATGATTAAATGAAGTGATAGCCCCGTGACGAGATAAGATCGATCGAGAGATTGACAAACGGTAATATAAAGCATTAAGATCTAACGCCACAAGATTTGCGGTTTGTATCACAAATTGAGCTATTAGTTGTCTTGTGTCAATCCACCTGGCAGCTTGCGGTCGCAATCAATTGCGTCGCTACTTTTCTTTCTTACAATTCTATTTATAAAAACCCTATTGAACTAGTAGTGAAATGGGAAAGAAACGCTTACGAAAATTGTGAAAGATTATTTTTGTTGCGGATTTTTCCGTAAAACCATCCACATACAAATAACACACAACAGACTGTATTCACGTCTACTCTAATATTCGTTACAAGAGTCATAATATGCGTTAAAGCATGACTGACAAGGGTAAACGAGTTGAAATTATTCATATTTAAGATAAAAGAGATGCGTATAATGAATTTTTCATTCGACGGTCGCGGAAAATGGGTTAATTATTTTCGAAACATTTTAATGAATTTTATATGTAGGTACTAAGCTATTCTGTTGTAATGAAAATTACATACCTAATTAGTTTTATAACTTTTAATATACGAGTATTTAAATACTTTTTTTTAAAAGAAATGAATTTGGCATTTTCAGCCTTTATTATTACCTCTACATTTGCAATGAGTCGCAAACTAAGTTAGCAAAAATAAACAAAATAAACATGACCTAGTACCTGTATTTTAAATAATAAAAATATCGCTTAACAAGATAATAAAATAGTTGTATGTAATTAGAGGTATTTTTCAACACACGTGTTACTCTTGATGTGCGGCCATCTGTACTGTCACAGACACAACCAATTTAAACATGATTAACTGCCAAAAATCTTAATATGTGACTTACATTATTTTATAAGAGATAAGTAAGATCCTAAATTAGCACACAGCGCCGCCATCAATTTAAATTAGTGCCAACTCGGTAATTTTAGCTGAACGCAATTCCGCGGCATAAATTAAGTTTATCCCATTACTTATAAACCTTTACATTTCGTGTTTACGTGCCAGCCTATGTATATAGTCTGAATTGAAGCAAAAGTAGTTTCAATAACGCTGTACCTACAATATAGCCTGTACGTGTCCACAACATAAAACCAACCACCTGCTTGACGTTTTTTTTAAAAACAAGTGTGCCAAACTAGCAGTATGCCCATCTTTTTAGTAACGCCTAAAAACCAAGTACGCGGACCCAATTTGAAGCCAGTAAATCCATATCGGCTTAGTTTGCCAAGCACAATTGACGGCCGTTTGGCCAATGGTCAATTCTCGTGTCTTTAAATAAACCAGAAGCCTCAGGATCAAATCCTGGTTAGGGCAGATGTTTGTATCTTTATTCTGTATTTTTCTAATAATAAAAGTACCTTTAAAAACATATTGACTTCTATAATTTTCAGTAGGTATCATATCTACAATTATTATGGTTTTTTACTATGTTCTTAATATAATGCTTAATTTAGTTTAAATAATAAGTGTGAGTGTATTACATTATTATATTTCATATTTAGTTTATCAACAGTCCCCTTTTCTTTGGGAAAATGTAATTTTTGTGTGTTGTAATAAATAAATACTGTGACATATGATTCAAATATTATAAATTAAATATTTAAACCTATTGAAAGTGATGTAAGAACATTCCATAAAAGGATAGTAATAAATTGCAGTCGATTTACATCTATAGTGGGTTTGCCAGCGATTGCCATTACAGATCATGGTCGATTATTTCTATGAATTTTAAATAGCATTTTAACATTTTAGATTTGTGTCGGATATAAGCGACATTAGGGAATGCTTTGTACTCCTTTATTTCATCCGAAACAGAGAGCGATAGAGATTTTACTTCTGATCGCAAGGAAAAAGACAACAATAGCGCACACGCATGTAATTTAAGTAGTCGCTTATATTCGGAATTAATGTATTCCTTTAATAATTTATAAACTTAATCGAACACTCGTTAAAAAATAATTCTAATAGCTTATTGACTTTCTATTAAACTGAGTTTGCCTTTAAATATTTATATCCGCTTGCAGAAAAAAATGGGAAAAAGTTTTGTATAACTATTTATTGATTAGTCAACTTTATCATATTTTTGAAATCAAGACGTTATCAGACTTTATCATATTTAAAGTAAAATAGGATCAAATCCTTAAAAATACTCAATATCTCGTCGTGAGATGAGATTTTCAGTATTTTTATGATTATCGCCTTAGGCAATAAATTAGACGCAATTAAATAGTTCATATACAATACAGCTTAGTGGCATTGTGAAAAGCTCGGTGGTAGGTATAGTGGTTTGACTGCTTGAGTGGTTTCGATAACGTAAACAAAGCAACCTTCGCCCCATGGTCGATCCCCGGGTGGGTCAGTCTGAATTTATAATCTCGAGTTCCTCTGTGCTTCGAAAGGCAGTGTTAGCAATTTCCTCGTGTCTTAGTTGAGTGTTCGCCCCAGTTGACGTATGTCATTGTGTCGGCTGACACAATAAGATGTATAATAAAGAATGTAAATACTAAAACAATAACAAATATTATAACCTTAGTCGAGGCTATCATTTCTCTCCACAAGAATATAGTCCCGCGCGTTATATCGATCGTGATTAAGCCGTTGGTCCTAGTTGTTACTGCAACTTAACTCACCGACCCGCTTCGGGCCAGTGTGGTGGTGTTACGGCCCAAACTCCTCATGTTGTGTTTCTCCTATGTAGGAAGGTATGTGCCTAGCAGTGGCACGTAGGTATATAGGCTGGTGATGATGACACAATACAGCTTCCACATTTCAACAGCTATCATCACAAGGCATAACGTTATAATCGTTGCACGAAATAACAGTTCGGCATAACGTTTCGCACGTTATCGCAACCGTTAATAACACGTTGTCCAGTTGCAGGAATGTCCAGTTGTTTTGTAACTGTCGCAGATGGCAGAAACAATGTGAATGGTACCAATGGAAATTGCGTAAAAGCTTTTAACTTCGCTGTAATAAAGTAATCGATAATGTCCGGTTCTTGTAAAAACATGTCACTGGATTCGCAGGTAATACAATAATTAGCCAATTATTTTAATGATACTAAAGCGTAAGAGATGGATGCTCTTAATATAAATTTTTTGGAAGTTGAAGAAGTTTCTTGCTGTGCATCTTATCAATAGCTAAAGTTCGTAGTGCTTAGTAATTATATCTGAGTTATTTTAAAAACTTCTGAATGCTTAACCTTTTGACTGCTAACATTTTTCGAGTTTAAAAGTAGAAGTGTAGATGCTTTATTTGACTCTCGTACATATTTGTCCATATTTGTACACTTCTTGAATTCATAGGCATCCGTTCATAAATCTACCAGGTAGTCTTGTTCTAAGAATGTGCAAAAAAATCAACAAGGTTTATCCCTCCATTTAAACGTCAATAATTAGCCAATGATTCGTCACGTAACTCTTAAGAAAATTAATGGGATATTTTGATACCCGGTAGTTTAGATGACAGACAGAACTTTTAAGTGTATCTTTTAAAAATCTTTTTATTCAAAGGCTGTCACACGAGTAAATAATAAACACCTGATACATCTGCGAAATCAAAGTAACCTCTTGATCTGTTGGCGTTGCTGGTGATTTGAAATTCTGGAAACAAGAGATAAAAGCCTTCCTTATTACTATCATCGGAAAAGAGTCGGATTGATTTATGAAGCTTGAAAGGGTTGAAAGACATTAGCATCCTTGCTTTTCCATAGTTATTATGGCTGAGACCGAGAGGTACGATCTCAGATTCCATTGACTGACTGTTGTAAGAACTCTATAAGCCAGGATATCAGGGTAACAGGTCACTTAAGACAGAAAAGTATTGACAGTAAGATTATCTAACCAAAAATATTATTACCCTGTGAACACTTGGTCCGACTGCTTAGTCCGATCAATCGGACGACGCGGCGACGTAAACCTTTTAACTTATGGTTTGATAACTGAATCTGAGATTTATCGTTACTTTTGAACACAATATTAACGTTAGAACCTGAAAAAGTCCGAAAAAATCAACTGTACCAGATTAAACTTTTCATCTTTTGGAATTTTCGATTTTTTGTTGAGCTCGGGCCAATGTTTGATCTCACTTCGACTTAAATAGCAAACAATCTTGATTAAAACTTCTTTAATAAAATTATCAGTGCGTTAGTTCTATGGAGCGGAAAATTTCACGTGGAATGCAGTGATTCGTGACTTATTTAAAATTAATGCTCGACGACGCCTTTAATCTATAAATAGTGGAAGAACACGCTGATATGCAAGATAAACATTTCAAGATAAATTATGAAAGTTCCTGGAGAAAATTATTTTGTCATTTATTGTAGTCTAACTGGAAATAAGAAAATACATATTGGAGGTCAATGACAATGGTTATTGTTTAAGATATGCCGACAATAGTTTAGCAGGGCCAATCGTCTTAAAAATCTTTAGGGGCAGTCTTTGTCCAGGAGTGGACGATGATGATGGTGATGATGAGGTGCTAGCCAATCTTGCAGGGTCTTCCAGATAGGAACCATCGGGTTCCTAGGTCGGGTTCTGAAGACATGACACGTCGTGTCTCCAAAATGTCCATGCACCTGTAATATTAAGTGATGTCTTTCATATTGCTATCTGGGGTGAGGGGAAAGTGGGGTGCTTAGTTGGTAACATGACGTAACTCCGAAGCAGGCTGTTTAGGTATATCATGATAAAAAAAGATAACGAGCCCGTGATCAGCCACAGGCTTAACAGGCCTCATTATCTGCCAACATAAGACTATCAACAATCAGCCACGATATTGTGGCTGATAGTAGCAATATGTGGCAATATTTGCCCCATAAGTATGGCCAGCATTATTGGTAGTATTAGCCTATAAGGTAGCCGGTGTAATTACTCCGTATAAAAGCCATTTCATCTTAGGCCTCAGGATGACAATGCACATACAACAACAAGTGATTTTTTCCTCGTTATTGCGGCGCTGGAGGTGAGCTGGTGAAATTGCTGCGGCAGAGCCTAGGCTAACCCGGTCAAGGTAGTTACCGGGGAATTTTAGTGGGTCTGCCAGTGCCGTTAGCAACAGGCATTGAGGCGACCCCCACACATGCCCGTCGCATAGCAAGCGGCGGGCAGGTCCTTAAAAAAAGGTGTCTATAAAGGTAACAGATCGGCCTGCTTGTCATCTATTTGTATAGAAAATATTTTTCTGTCATGATGTACCTACACTACCTCTTTAAAACTTACCCCGCGATGGGGATTACACCATTACACCACCCCTATCACTACTACTTAACTAAAGCTTTTTGACATTCTTTGACATAAAATTTAGTTTCCTACTGATTTATACCAATTTTATCTCCAGATTGCACCAATTTAAAATGCCTAATAGATTTTCATGTGGGTAGTAAAAATGCATGAAAAAATATGGAAATCAATGTTTTGTAGCGTGTAGGTACTCTCGTGTGGAATGGACTGTTGAACACACCCAGGAGTGGTATGAGTGTTTTTTAATGTCGTAGGACGATTAGAAAATCCAGATATTTATGACATTTTCGTGTCGCTTAAATTCAAGCTACACGAATGTAGCTTGTCTTTTACTAACTAGGAACTGAAAAATATCAATTATATACAGGGTGGTGCCGTCAATACGACAATAAATTGAAATGTGGGCTATATTAGTTTAAGAAATGGTTTGCTACTTTCAAAAACATCATTCATTCATTTGATAATTTCATGACATTTGTATGAAATAATATAACATGGGCTGCATTATTTCATAGAAATGTCATGAAATTACTAAGTCACTAAACTAATAAGATGTTTTTGATAGTGGCAAACCATTTATATGAACTAATATGGCCCATGTTTTAGTTTATTGTCGTATTGACGGCACCATCCTGTATAATGATATTCATTTCAACGAAAGATAAGTCTGTGGCTCAACACCGACTTACCACTTGCTTATATAATTAATCATAGCTGGCTTTAGAGCTTATATCCGCAAACGCTTGCATAAGCCGCGGCATTTTCAAAGACAAAGGAGATCCGCAAATAGATTTACAAGATTATAATTTGCTAAGTGTTTTAATCGACTTAAATATATTTTTTTATTAATATTAAACATTTATAGATAAAAACAAAAACATTTGTTTGTGTTGATGTTACATTATTACGGATAATATATTATATTGTCCGTAAAATCTAAAGAACCCATGAAATATACAACTAAGTAATACCGATAGTATCAGAATAATTTATATTTATTTGTAAGTGTTATAATTATCAAGTGCAATATTAATTTCAAGTAGCTCCTTTATTAATTGAAGCGTCTGTAGACTACGGTAACCGATTACCATAGAACGGGCCGTATGCAGACCGGACCGGTCCGGTCCGGTGCTGGAGGCGGTCGCGTGGTCGGTGGGGTCAAGTGGGGTGTATTTGCTAAATTAAACCTTACAATTCAAAATATCATCAACATATTTTCGTCTTATTTTCAAAAGTTGTTGACCATTTACTAGCAGGTTTTGAAAAAAAATATATTGGTAAACGTTAGATTGAACTATTGAACACCCCTTAGAACTAAAGCGGAACGGTTACGTCGCACGGCTTTTCTTACAAACTCAAGTGAAAAATATCAAAGTGAACAAACAAATTCTAACAAGACTTGCCATGCGTAAGCAAGTCAGTTTCGAAAAGTCTAATAATAATTGAGTAAGTGCATTTTTTTAGATTTTTATACAAACCAAAAATCGCCAACAATTTCTTTATTTATTAGACTTTTAGAAAAATCCTCTTACTAAGTCACTAACTAAGTTACTAAGTCCTCTGACACCCCATTATAACGGGTTATCACACCATTTTTCGGAGTCTTCTAAAAAGCAATTTAGACTAGACTGACTTGCACCTTACATGAATTAGAATCGATTTGTTTATTACCAATATTTTGGACTTGAAAGTAACACACACCGCGTAAGAGTAGTTTGCAATACCGCGTATGTGCTTTTTGTTTATTTCAAAGGATGAAAGAAAAAAGATAATACTTCTATTGGATATCTCCACTCATTTCTTTGACTGAACTTGTTTAAGATTTCTCTGTATGTTGTTTAATGAGAATTTGGTATAAGCAAATCAGCGCCAAGAGCCCGCTGACGCGATATTTAAATTTTTCGATTTTTGTAAATACGCGGTATTACAAACTGCTCTTATGCGGTCTTGCACGCCCACCGACGATATATCTCCTCCCATAAAACCATTTACCTATTCTTGCATCTAATAAGTAACAAGAGTACTTTTCGTCGCTAACATTGCGCAAGCGTTCAGCGCGTGCGCTCACGCCGCCCTCTATTTCGGTCTTGCACGCCCACCGACGATATATCTCCTCCCATAAAACCGTTTACCTATTCTTGCATCTAATAAGTAACAAGAGTACTTTTCGTCGCTAACATTGCGCAAGCGTTCGGCGCGTGCGCTCACGCCGCCCTCTATTTCGAAAATAGCTGATCGCCCCATTGTATTAGTTTTCCTCGGCTTTCTCCTCGCATCAAATGTAACACATAATTGCCGGCTGTGGCGGTATTATGCCACGTTCTGTTGTCACAGCCGCTAATTCCGGCCACTTACAACCTATTATTGTTTTTAGTCTATTTGCGAGGAAAATTGGCGATCACAGTGTTCTAATTTCCACATTGTTTCCTGGATTACGCAAAATTCGTGTTTGAAGTTTTGTACGTTTAGTTTAAAGCTTTTTTTTGTTTAACAGGAACAAGGAGCGCCAGTTGAAGAGCCACAAGAGGACGATAAAATAAGGTAATTACTATAAACAATTATTAAATCAAATAAAATTAATCACTAGAAAAATGTTGCAGCTAAATAAAATTTCTTTGTTTTGTGTGTTGGGTTCCTGCGGTGAGAAAGGTCGTTAGGAAGCGTGAGTTGGGAGTAGGGGGACTTGTCTCCTGTCAACGTAAATAATAAAGTAAATAATAAAAATACGTGTATTGCGTTATGAGAGGTGCTACCTCAATCGAGCTCTCAAAACTCGAGTGGAAAACACTACTATCCAGTGTGCTACAAAACCACAGAACACTTTTACTCTAAGGAGAAGAATGCCAACTTCATACAAAAAAGGCGGTTACAAAATACGACACCAGCGCCGCTTGTGGGACCCACCGGAAACTTTTCAGTAGCGCGGATTGGCGCGAAATTTGAAAGTGACAGATCGTTCCTTACCCCAATTTTTAAAAGAGATTTTATAAAATATTTAAATAAAACCAACTTAATTATAAAATTATTATTTTATTTTAAATACATATACAGTGGTACATGTTATATTCTGTTCTACAAATCCTAACTAATAATAGCAATGCAAAAGTGAGTTTGTTTGTTTGTTATGCTTTTTACGCCTCAACCACTGAACCGATTAAAATGAAATTTGGTATGGAAATAGTTTGAAACTTTAATTGGCCATTATAATTTCATTTTCAACTAACACATTTCATTTAGTTGATTTAAAAAAAAACGGCAATTTCATATTTAAAGACATATTGTAACAAAATTATTGTTTTATGTAATGTTATCAATTTTAATTATGTTTATTGATTTCCAGTCTCTAAAATCATGATTATAATTATTATAAAATATAATAGGTACCCCTTAAATTAGTTTTTTTTCTATACAGGCTAGTACCAAAAAATCTGTGAAACTACGTTTCACAGATTTTTACAAATACCTATTTTGTATCGACGAATCGAAGTATCTTTTGAACTTTTTTCATTTGCCAGATAACTTATTTTGCTTACTTTCACTTCACCAACACACCACCATTTTTCTGAATATTACTTGGCTAAAGATATGTTATATGTAGGTACCTTCGTAATTTAACTACTACTAAACAGGGAGCGTCTCAGTTGATATACCAACATTTGATTTAACTGAATTTTAATAACGTTCATTTTACATAATAATCATTTGTTATACCAACACTTAATATAATATGTAACTATTACATTTCAAATAATGATTGATTGATATAATCTTCACTTGGTATAAAAATCAATTGACATAATAATCTGTACATAATCTGTCATCTGTTGGTATACAATGTCAGTGACAGAAACGAATCACCGACTCCACGTAGTCTTGTCTGCCCTACCCCTAGAGTGTAATTTAAGGTCGCGTAGGACCGCCGGAGCCCCGCAGCGCCGGAGCCGTGACAGAAGCCATGCATGCTGCATACTTGCTTGCTGCATGCATGCTTGCTTGCTGCATGTATACTTACTTGCTGCATGCATGCTTGCTTGCTGCATGCATGTTTGCCGCATGCATGCTAGCATGTAAATTCTGTAAAAGTGAAATGAAGATTTGACAAATAAAACAGCGGTGTAATGAATGTTCGGGACCTTAATACTTCAAACAAACGTTACTTTGGTCAAACAAAGTTCGGTAAAATGTTTTTCCACCAAATAAAACGCCGGAGTAACGAAAAAAAAAACTAATAATAGGTAAAACGATACAGTGGCAAATGTGATTGCGACGAAGTAAAAAAAATCGGAACGAAAATAATCGAAAAGTTTTCCGTCAAATGAAATTCTGGAAAACAATTTTCGGGCTTATGATAGGTACCCGTCTCATTTCAGTTATTTAAAAACCACACTACCCAACTGATTTTGAAAAAAAAATTATGGGACCAAATGACAACTATTCCACATCGAACAAAATAAGAATCACGTAAATCGGATCAGAAATCTCGGCGTAATCGGTGTATATACATAGAAAAAAAAACATACCAAACGAATTGAGAACAGAAAAAGAAATAAATTTGTCTGTTTGTTACGTTTGCACTCCTAAACTACTGTTATAGAGGTATGGAGACGGATATCATCCTGTGAATGGATATTCGCTGCCTTTTGGCGCAATAGCCGTATAGTGCCGTAGTAAAAAAACTGCACAATGAATGACGTTGCAAATATATTTTCGTCTCCATTATATTATCAACTTCCATTAACGCGTGTGTCATTCACATGGTGCGTTTCACAGCCCATTCATTGTATTCGTGTTCCCATTTGCACTTAGTTTTTCTATAGCAGGTAGGTGCATTCTTATACAATGCCGTCGACAATGACATTGCCATCTCACACCGGTAGTGCGTACCGTAATGAAA
This sequence comes from Nymphula nitidulata, assembly GCA_947347705.1. NCBI lineage: Eukaryota > Metazoa > Arthropoda > Insecta > Lepidoptera > Crambidae > Nymphula > Nymphula nitidulata. Next base: position 8,069,819 of record OX374637.1, on the reverse strand, counting down.
GTATAATTTGATTACCGATTGAAATAAGAAGAAATATCAGTTCCGATATTGCGCTGCAAATTCGCAATCTCTAGAACTTAAAATAAGAGGCTATAATTATTACATTTCACTTCGACATAAAAAGGAGAGATTTCGTTTTAAAATTAGTAACCCTGTTTTCTCATAGTACCAGGATTTTGTCCCATTAATGGGTGGGTAAGAGGGAGAAAAGCCTTATTTCGGCTTAGTCGATAAATGCCTAATTCTTATAATGCCTAGCAGTCTACAAATGCCTAATTCTAAAAATGACCAATTCGTAAAAGGACTATTTCTTAAAATGGCCAATTCGTAAAAGGACTAAATCTTAAAATACAGTACAGCCCCCTTATTCTCAACTGTCGAAACACGGATTCGATTCGAAAAGTCACATGCCTTCTCGCTTTGACGCAGAGCGATAAAACGTGACAGGTATGGAGTTTCCGAAATTCGAGTATTTTCCGACGATTGAGAATAAGGGGGCAGAGCACCGAACTAACGATCACTTTTTGTACAGGCTTAAGAAAACTTAAAGAAACTTAAGAAAACAGAAGTCCCTCAACAAATTGTAAACAAAATTTTTGGGAGCTCTTAATATTTTCTATCTTTTTGTTTTATGGGAATACCTAGTAGTAATGAAAGAAAAATTAAAATAGTAAAGTGTCATTGTAAATAAATTTCTTACATTTAGAACATCTCAATCTATGGTATGGTAGCGAATTTGAAGTTTAATGATTTTTTTCTTAGATAAACACGACTAATATTTTTTCTTAGATAAAATTTCTGTAGAATTTAAATTCGTATAATAGACGAATATAAATTCTACCGAGTATTACGTAATCAAACCCTGTTCTTAAGGCTCACAGACTGTAAGTTCTGATATAAAATCAAACAGCCTGTACAATTCTAATGACTTGGAATCAAAGGAAAATACTGGATTTGAATTTATTATGCAGTCTGTTTATATTATTCTCTTAAATTCTATTAACTGAGAACTTTCGGCATATTTATTACCTAATTGAGATAAGAGAAACCGGGCAGGGCATTGGAGCTCAATAATAAAAATGTAATTATGACTTAATCTCATTTTATTTCATTAATCACAATAATTAATTACAAGCACCTAGCCTACATGAAGATAATCGATTAGAGAGAGACAGAGAGTCAAAGATCATATATTTAAATTAATATAAACACTAGAGCTGCTACAAAAAATAGAAAAGTTGCATTCCTGATCCCTTATTTTTTTATACAACTAGATGACAAACAAGCTGACGGCCTACCTGGTGGTAAGCGGTTACCGCCGCCTATAGACACCTGCAATAACAAGGAAAAGCACTTGATATTGCTGGTGCGTTGTCATCCTGAGTCCTAAGATGAAATGCCGTCAATGCCCAGTAATTACACTGGCTACCTTTCCCTTCAATCCGAAACACAGCGAACTGTTTCACGGCTGAAATAAGAAAGGCGGTGGTACCTACCCAGGCGACCCTACATATGGGTCTACCACCTAATAAACCTTATTAACAATTATCACCATTATTTTTCACAGAACTGCAAGCGAACAATACCGTCCAGGGCAAGTGTTTTCTCTGAACGCCCAGGAACTGCTGGAACTCCAGCCGGAGCGGAGAGCGCCTCTAGCCGGAGACCAACTCCTCCAGCAGCTGTACACTACGTCACCGCAACAAGAACACAAACAGAACTTGCAGCAGGTGTACTATCTTGAGCCACAGCAAGTTGGACGCCAGGTTTGTACCTACTTTTGATGCAATATACGTAAAAATAAGCTTGCCTGGTGATAAAACATAAATAACAGATTGGAGATTTGTCGCTCCTGTAAAATTTTGGAGTTCATATTCTCATGGAAATAAGAAGGGTTATATTACTACTAATAAAATAGCCTCGTCTTGGAAAACTGTCTAAGTCTATTTATACTGTCTTCTCATTTAGTAGTTCCTCTATTGCACCCTAGTCATGTGAGTAATGATGAGTACTGTACATATCGATACGATTACACTATCTTATGCCATGAAAACAATTGGGCTTAACATTGTTACTATTTACTTGTTGTTGTTATTAGCTGAGCCGTGTTAGATTCCTGAGAGCATGTCGCAATTAAAAATCCATTGTGTCTGGAATGTTTGGCCTGATGCTCATGTAAATTATCATTATTGATTAGAATATCTCGTATTATCTAACTGTAGCTCTTTCATTCATTATAGGTGTCTCTTCAACCATCACACGCAGTCATAGCCCGCCCTCACTTCTCTTCAAACGGAGGAGAAGCATCAGTAGGCGCAGCACTTTCAGTCAGTGATACTGGAGCCAATAATCAAGATTCCTTCAATCAAGACCTCCTGGCTCTATTAGGACATTCTGCTAGACAAGAAGAATCTAGACAGCAGCTCTACTCCCAGCCTCAACCTATTCAACAAACATCTGCTCCGAATCTTGCTCCTCAACAGCACCAACAGGTAAATAAAAAATAATGTTCCTTCTTTTCTCAACAGAGGTCAATTATTTAGGTTTCTTTAATTCTTCATCATCATCGCCAGCCTATATACATCCCACTGCTGGGCACACGCCTTCCTACATGAGAGAAACACATGAGGAGTTTGGGCCATAACACCACCGCGCTGGCCCAATGCGGGTTGGTGGGTTAGCGCGGTTGTAGGACCAGCCGGGACCAACGGCTTAACGTGCCTTACGAAGTACGAAGGAGCTCGAGATAACAAACTATGATTGACTCATCCCAGGATCGACCATGGCGAAAGTTGCTTTGTTTTCCCGTATCGAAACTAGAGCGCTTAAACCTATACGCCACCGAGCTCCTCGGAGATTCTTTAATTAATTTCATATTAATTCGTTTCAGATTGAAAGATACATCACTAAGCCTACAAAGAAGACCACGAAACTACGGAGCAAAGCTCAGATAAATCCTCTACAATCTGCTGGTGCGCCACAGCAGTACTTGATCGAAACAACCAATGTCCAACTGCAGCAGCCCACTTTGCAGCAATATAGGCCTGCTCCTCAAACTCAGAGGCCTATTCAGTCACTCCGCTACGTTCCGATTCAGCAAGCACAACAAGCCGTACAGCAAGTTATTTACGAGCGTCCAGAAACTCAAGGCCTTAAAATCGTGCCTGCGCCGAAGCTCCAACCATTACAACTGCAGCAGTCTCGACAACCTCTCGCATATAGAATAGTACCCCAGTATCAACAGCCTGAGGCAACGCCGAAACAATACAGAATCATTGAAGCTCCGCGACCCCAACCCATCAGGCAAGAGTCGAGAGCTTATGTGTCCAATGCGGAAAGACCCGTAACCTATTTGAAACGCTACCCTGAGCCTGAAAAAATGCGTGCTGTAAAAATTTATGACCCCATCGAATTCTCAGTGCCTCAACAGCCTTCTCAAATCATCGGCGACCAATACTATCTTCGACCAGTCTACAGACAAAATGAGCAACGAGCAAGATACGAGTTGCCAGCACCACCGCGTCCCGTCGAGCAGGCTAGACCAGTGGAAGGGATAAAGCCTCCATCCTCAACTATTTACGTGAGCAAAAACATTGCAACTAAGAACATAAGACCAAAAGTTGTAAGGCCAGAGCAGAATATACAATCTTCACAACCTCAGAGATTCGAGCAGCCATCAGGCCTTGAATTAGTGGGTGTTGAACAGCAGCAGAACTTGGATGAGCAAAGAGCACAGTTGCCTCCACCAAGAAATAATAAGGCTTACACCCCTGAGGAGTTCGCTGCGTTAGTAGCCGCTGGTTACTCTGTAACGCCGGTACCAGTGAGCTCTCATGTAGCACAGTCAAGGTCTTCGGCCGAAGTGGCTCCAGCGCCCGCCGTGCGACGACCTATCTACCGACGACCACAATATCTTCCTATAAGAGACGACGCGCCCTAAAATGACCATAATGTAAATAATATTAGACGTATTTTTAAATCTAAAGATAGTGATAACAAAAACTGTTGTTTTACTCTACTTTAGACCTTATTAACAAGTACATACAAGGGTATTTTCTAAGATAGGTCAAAGAAATTTTTGAAAAACAAAAGCAGGTTATTTTTCTCATCCATTTATTAGTTTTGAATATGATAAAATACCTTTACCAAATCTGTTTGAGCTACTAAAACTATTTTCATTATGCTCGCATAAGCCCCTTATGTATTTAATATTTATGTTCTAAGTTCCCAAAATTACAATTAATAACTCAAGCAAACTCTCCATCAATATTAATTAGAAAATTGATTATTAAACCTCTTCAGACGAAAGCTCCTTAGTAGTACAAGAGCATATTAAAAGTACTTAGTTTTAATAGTTAAAACTTTTTGCAAAATATCCGAGCACGAGTTTGATTACGGTTTTTTTAATAAACGGTTGTTAGTGGCAAACAAATAGGCCCGCCTTATGGTAAGCGGTTACCGTGCTGCCTGCTAAGTAGGTACACTGGTACAACAGACAAAAATAGTAATGAAAAATATAAAATTGAAAATTTTAAGTAACCCCCGGCGTCATTTATCATCTATCTTACACCATATCATTAAGACTATTCGTAAGAGCCCAAACACGCTATATCTGCTGTAGGTTTCTGAAGAATTAAGCATCCCGCAGACTTTTTGGTGGTATAGGATCAGCTAAAAGTTAGTATGTCATGGGAATGTCACCGAAGGGACAGTATACCAAATTTCAAATCAATCAGATCTGTGAAAGGTAGTGAAACCCTTTTAGCATGTAAAAAATGAGCTGATAGTCATCGAGCGCTTGAACTGATCTTCATAAAGTATAGCTAAGAACCGTTCTAATCACGTCAGCTTTGAAACAAAAAAAAAATATCAAAATCGGTCCATTCGTCTAGGAGCTACGATGCCACAGACAGACACACAGATACACAGAACACAGACAGACAGGTCAAACCTATATCACCCCTCTTTTTTCGTCGAGGGTTTACAATAAAATAATTTAATATTGCTCATATTTTTTTTATATTTCATTTATTTTTCTATTTAATTTACGCTACACGAGTAAAAACGATGACACGTTTTTCTGATAGTTCCAAATCGGATCAGTCGGGCTTTCAAAATTTGAGTGGTGAATTCCAGTAGAGTTTTGAGCGTTCGGTTGACGTATACGGGACTGTGATTCCAGACACAATTGACTTTTCAATCGTCATAGACCTCCATCTGCCTGTCGATTCTGTAACAAAACTCGCACCTCACTTCGCAAGTCACTTCGAAGTCAACTGTCACATAGAGCAAATTTTCATACATTTTTTGCTCTATTTGACAGTTGAATTCGAAGTGACTTGCGAAGTGAGGTGCGAGATTAGTTACAGAATCGCACCCCAGTATATCACAGATTAATATTTATCGTAATGACTTTATTTAATATTTGATTGACTCTTACATAAATATATAAAAATAAACAGCATTTTAGTCCGGCTCACGCCGTGTTCGTCGTCGAAACGAGCTCGTCGTGTAACCAACGATTGTGAAATGGTTGTCAAATAAACGCCAGTAAGGTATAACAGCGCTGCCACAGTAACGCACACAAGACTGATGACTTTAGAGAAACAAATACATTTTTACAATTTTGAATGTTTGATAACACTTTAGTATTTGTATAACTATATTAACATAGTTAGGTGCTTTAAGCCCGCGTTTAAGTTTTTCTAATTAATATATTCTGTTAATGTTGTTTGATGTGAGTAATTTGGTAATAATAACATTATTCAAGTATTCTATCATAAACTTTCTTAGGAAATAGATTATTGCGAAAGTTCGCTGTTATATTGAGTCATCTCTTCAGTAAGTAGGATACATATAATAATTTTACTGCCCTGGAAACTACTTAAAGGTTTGTCTACATTTATAAATGTGCTCCGAATATGTAAAACTCAGATTTATATCGGAGCTCGATGGGGTAAGCTTGCGTTTTATGTAGTGATGGCAAATTTTAGGCGAAAGTTTATTAAGCTCTTTCGATATTATGCTTTATTGGTTCGTCATCACCAGCCTATATACGTCCCACTGCTGGACACAGGCCTACCTACATGGGAGAAACACATGAGGAGTTTGGGCCATAACACCACCACGCTGGCCCAATGCGGGTTGGTGGGTTAAAGCGGTTGCAGTAACAACCGGGACCAACGGCTTAACGTGCCTTCCGAAGCACGGAGGAGCTCGAGATTTTAAATTTGATTGACCCATCCCGGGATCGACCATGGCGAAAGTTGCTTTGTTTTCGTGATCGAAACCTGACCACTCAAACCACTACGCCACCGACCTCCTCTTTATTGGTTGAAAGTATTTAAAATGTTATTTATACCTTATAACTGATATTCCATTAAATTCTGAGCTTTTTCGGAATTTATGCCAAAATGATAATGGCCATTTTGTATAATCATCAAACTTTCCATACAATGATAATTAACTGCTTCTAAGGTTGTCTTGTAGTTGGTCTGTAAAAATAGGCATAATTTTAATTGTAACTTTTTAGTTTGGGATTTGTTAAAAATATTTATTAAACAGTAAAATGTTGTTCTTATTGTTCATTTACGAGAAAAGGCAACAAATTATCGGTCCGATAGTTTTGGTAAAAAAAAGTTGAGAACCTCAACTTTTGTCGTCAGCCTTCCGAGTCATAATTAAACTTGCATTTTAAGTAGGTACTTTCAAATTATAAGCCCCTCTCGTAGCTGTCGCCATCCTTTTAATCTGAACTTCGCAATATAATTAAATCAATACCAACGCATCGTCGGGCGTTCCGAAGCCGTGTTGCAATTCCATTTTACCTATATACCTATTCGTATCGTTTCTACGTTCTATCAGTGACATTATTTGTTTCAGTGTTGATTAGCATTCGTATTAATTAAGAAAGTACTTTGACTAGCAAAAAATTTTGCATAGTTTTATTTAGGCAAACTTCATTGCCTCAAACTTTCTAGTTCATATTTTGACCGTAGTTTTCGTTTGTTCACTATTAAAGCTTGGTCGAGCCGAGTTTTCTTCTGCGCGATTTGATCCCTAACGCTCCGGTTAGGAGACAGCTCGCGCAGTGTCAAGTGCGACCCATTTTTTTTATTCTAAGTTCTCAGTTCTAGTTCTAAAGTAAAGCTCAATATTCGCAGTCAGTTAAATGGATGCACACCTAAAACCTGACCGAGTGTGAAATCTTCAGGTGAAATTTTCAACTGATAGCAACCCACGGATTTTCCTGGTGCACCGTAACTCCGGTGGTTTCAGTTAATTTGCAGCACGCCAAACTGACCATAAATACGCGTGCTGTCTGTTTATTGTCTGAACTTCACCGCGATGGCGTTACTCCAGAACATTGAGATTAAAAGTAAAGAGTAGCTATCGGATACAAACTCGTGTTTTATTTTGAAATGATAGGGTATCATGTTTTTGCGACCAAAAGGTTATAAGCGCCGTGATTTTCATGGCATTTTTTGTAGATTTGCTTTTTTCCTCGTTTTTCTAGTCGTAACACTATAGTTGCATTGTCTGCTAAATATCTGAAGTTTCTACTATAATTTTAGCTGCAGCTCTATATTTTAAAAGTAAAAAGTCGTTGTTGTTATATTAATGCAATAATAAAACGTAAAAAGCATCTAAAGTATGGCATTTTAATTGCTCCTTTTAAAAATAAACGGGGGCTATGAAATGTTTTTAATGCACAAAAATTTTCTAAATAAGTATACCTTTTCACCCTATAAAGGTAGGATCATCACCAGCCTAAACATAGAGGTACGAACCATTTTTTAAATCCTTATCTACTTTTATTCATCCGGGACCAAAGACTTAAAGTGCATTCCGAAGCCCGGAGGACCTCGAGATAAAAAAATTTGATTGACCCATCCCAGGATCGATCATGGTGAAGGTTGCTTAGTTTTTCGTATCGAAACAGGAGCGCTCAAACCAATACGCTACTGAGCTCCTCCCCTCCTCCTCCCCTCCTCCTTCTATAGGTAGGATTGCTGTAAAAAAAGTAAAATTATTTTAAGCCCAGACTTTATACAAGTGTTTAAAATTAATAAAAAGATGTTTGGCTTTATTAGGCCTTTGTATATTAATTGTTGACCTTTGTGTATTGTAATACCTATATTGTGATGGTACATTGTCGGACAGCCTTTAAATAAAGTAAATATTCTTGTCATTAGGTACTTATTGGTACGTTAATATATCTTTTTTTATACTCTGTGCGACACTGCACTGCTAAATACTATTACTATGTAAAACATTGTAACTTAATAATTTAAAAGAGTGACTACACGAGCTTGTTGCCGGAATCTTCTCGGTAGTTCAACTTTTGGAACCGGTTTAAATTCAGACAGACTGACAGACAGACAGACAGACTGACAGACAGACTGACAGACAGACAGACAGACTGCCTTTTCGTATCGCTATCGTCTCGTCGGCTTTTGTATAAAATTTTGAATAGCGCACATGGCGGGTGGGTCTAGAACAATTTTTCGTTACTTTCGTCTCGACATCGCGTGGGACGATAGCATTTTTATGGGAAACATGACATTACAACGAAAGCTAACGTCATTTTAAGTTTTCTGTCAAAAATACGACAGCCTTACGAAAAGTTTAATGCGACCACCTTTCTTTCTCGTCATTGTTTCGAATAATAATACGTTGACGATACGAAAACTTCAAAAGTTTGTGCTAGGAGTTCGGTAAGCGAAACTGATATACAGTATGTTACAAAAGTATGAAACAAAATTAAAGGGGCTGGTTGTGCTTCTTGTCGAGAGCTACCTCTGAAATTTTGACACAATTCAGACCACACAGACTCTAAAAAATAGGCGTTTTATTGGTTGTCACGACAACCCTATAAAATACGTGCTATCGCGTATTGTATGACACACTACAATTATAACACATACCTACACAACCCGCGCACTTACTACGATGTCGACCAAATTTTATTTCGAAATTCTGTAATACCTAAAGACTCTTATTCTTTATGCAATAAGAGTCACAAACAGCGAATATGACTATTGCTCGTGACTATATCTACCTTGATAAAATGTTCCCTGCATTACCATATTATTATATCTATCATTGTCTTATTATCTTTGAGGAATACCTTAGTTCTTACTGTCCCGTTTTTATTAAAAGAAAGCCTTGCTTGAATAACTTGAATTATAGCTGTAACTTTTCCCGAAAAACTTGATGCACGAGTTGTTTATTTGCCTTAAAGAAAAAGTCATGTTTCAACACATTTTCTTTTTCACTCGCAAAGTGCATTTGAAGAAAGGCTAACCTAATATGCTATTGTGATGGCTCTATTGAGAGCACAGTTAAAAGGTTTCTGGCGTTTATTACTGCTGCCATAGCCCCCATTACCGCCGAGCACTTTCTCGTACGAGTTTTTTACTATACACTCAAACACATAAAATTGTTGCTAATAAGTATTTAATTTACCTCGGTGGCGTAGTGGTTTGCGCACTCTGGTTTCGATTGCGGAAACAAAGCAGCTTTGGGCATGGTGGATTCCGGGATGGGTCAATCAAAATCTGCTATCTGTGCTTTTGAAGGCACCTTAAGGCGATGTATTGAAACGTTGTTTCGGCCGAGACAGATAGGGATAAAGATATGACTGACTCATCGAGAGGAAAAGAGACAAAATAGTGATCACGTGTGTAACGGCCTGGCCACGGGAACGGGCGGCGGCGGCGGCGGCGCCACTGCCGTGGTCGACGGTCGCCGCTACACGTGGCCTGCTTAGTATATTTCTATACATTTGTTTACATTTGGGCGAATAGAAGCGCGAATATTCGCCGCGGCGTATTTCCCGTGGCCAGGCCCTAAAGTAAGCAAAAATAAACAAATTATTTTATTATTAAAAAAAACTACAAGGATTACAAAAAAACGCTTTTACACGATTGTCAGATATCTAGATACTATTTAAAGTAATAAAATGTATCGAGGCAAAACCCTTTTATCGTGTCTAGATAAAGATACGAAGAAATGTTAAAATGATTTTAAAATCCGTAAGATCTTTCAGCGATCCATAATAATAATAATAAATAATAATCATACACGCACACCTATTATCTAGCCCAAAGTAAGCATCGTGAAGAGCTTGTAAACATATGAACATCCATGACTCGTGAACAAATGCTCATATTCATCATACAAACATTTGCCCCTACCGAGATTCGAACCTGGGACCCCTGACCGAGCAGCCCGTATAGCAAGGGATACAGACCACTGGGCTAGCCAGTCGTCCTTATTAGAGAATTTTTTCAATGTAACGCCTTCAGCCGTTGGTCCCGGTTGTTACTGCAACCGCTTTAACCCACCAACCAACTTGGTAGAGTTACGGCCCCTACTTTTGGTGATGATGATGATAATGACATTAACTCTTTAAAATGTTTGTAAAAGTAGAATCTATAGAATCTACTCTTATCGTACATAAGCTTCTACGGTGAAAGATTGACACAAAAAAAAAACGTTTCAAATTATACGTAATTAGGTTGAGCGAAGATGAATTCGTGTCGTGAAACATTTAAAGCATATCTTGCTAAAACAAACAAGATAAAGAGATAAATATGACAACATCATTATGGAGCCTGTCAGGCACAGCTACATCAAGGCAAAAAAGAGTAGGTACGTGAATCATCTTTGATTTATTTTCCTTTTATGGCAAAGTGTTCCGTTTTTTAAATGAAGCCAGATACATAGACATTATGATATATCATTCTAAGCATTCCAGCAGTGGGCCGTATATAGGCTGCTGATGATAATGGGGCTAATTCTGGGAACACACTTTAATTCTAAATTTAAGTACAGTATATCTCTTTCTCGCAATAAGTAATAGGAGATAGCAAGAATCTGTTTAGAGCTGTCACTTAAATTTAGATAGATTTCAAAGAAACCATAGATAATTTTAGACGGCATGTACGGAGGTGCCTCCTAAACACTGCATTTTATCACGTTCAATAAGGTCGAAAATTGAACACACGTTTCTAAATGACTAATTATATGACAGCTATCCTTTTCGTATTCCTTTTGATAGAAAGAAATGCACTGAACTTAAATTTAGACTTAGCATGTGTTCACCAGAATTAGGGCCTATAACACAATAAGTAAGAGTTTTTGTAGTCGGTGCTTCATTTTCTACTGTTTCTGGACACAGGGAAGGGAAGTAGCTATTTTAATGTATCGAAGTCGGTATATTTCTGTTTATTTTAATAAATTTTCTTTTCCCTTTAATAGCATACCAGTAACTGTTATCAATAAACCCTAATATATTAACATAAATCCATACTTATAAATGCGTAAGTGTCCGTCTGTCTGTTACCCCTTCACGCTTAACCTATTGAAATTTTGGTAAAGAGATAGTTTGAATCCCGGGAAAGGACATGGGGTACTTTTGGCGCGATAATCGATATCCACGTGGGCGGAGCCGCGGGCGTCCACTAGTATGTGAATATCTAGCAGTTCCATATTACATAAATAAGTACGAATCAAAAAAAAAGTAATTCTCCTTTTTTGAAGTCGGATAAAAACATTTTACTTACGAATTAAATTAATAAAGTAAGTGTGATTTGTAATTGTAGCGGCCTGGCCACGAGAACGGGCGGCGGCGGCGGCGTCTTGGCAACCACTGGGCGGTCACAACGACACACTACGAGGCCGACATCGAGACAGCGCGCAGTGGTTGCCTAGACGCGAGACGCAGGACGCGCGTGCGGTGATGTCGTGGCCATAATAGTTTTTCTCCACAAGCTAGCGACATTTTAGTGTAAGCGTCAAATAGCCGGTATATTTTAGCTTCATAAAAAATCACATGTCGAATACGTCTTCGGCAGCTTTTTTAAAAAATTAAAAGGAATACTACGTTGGCTTATTATCTTCCTTTCTTAGCAGGGCGTCTTCTCAATAATATAATATCTATTGCGTCTGGTTTATGGGTACTTCACAAACTATATCCTACTATATTTACCTATATCACGGAGGTTGGTATCACATCACCTTGTAAAACTCTCTCTCCTTCTCGTTCTCTGTCATCCTCCTCCTCCTCAACTATTTATCCTCATCTCTTCACCCTCATTTTCTCATCCTCATCAGGAGATGATCCTTATCTCGTTAATACAGGATAGCATGTTCTCTAAAAAAGTTCGGTTTCTTTTTAAAATTCACAATGTCTACTCTATGAATAAACGACGTTACTCGTAAAGTAATTTTTCTTTGTATTTAGTAACTTTCCAAGAAAACCAAAAGAATGACTATAAATGGCGTCCTCAATTATCTCTATATGCATTTACATATAGATATACAAAGAACCTTCCAGAACAATCACCAAAGTTTGTAGCTTGAATAAGTTTACATAGTTCAAGACCCTTGTTACAAAGACTGATATTTGATACCATTACCCCATGAGGTTTCATTGTAAGTACATACAGTAACTAGTTAACTGCGTATAAATTACATAGTAATAAATTTTCTTTGCAGCAGATAAGTTAAGATAGCATCCACGTGTCCTATTTATCTGAACCCAAACTGCCGAAGATGTACTACATAGTTAGTCGACCCAAAAAACTTTTAGTTGTCCAATACTTTTATGCATGAATCTAGTTATAAGTAATACAATATCTACTAATAAAAGTGTATCTAAACAAGAAAAATTTTACGCCCTGAGGCGGGGACGTGAAATTTTTCTAGTTTAGATACATTTTTATTAGTAAATAATTTTTCAAACATTTATAATAATGTTAAAATCAATAATTAAGATAATCGATAGTGGTAAAATACATTCGGTCCAAATATTAAAGGTATTGAAAAATCATTATTTATTTATAAAATGATTTCTATGCATCATAAAACAATGAAAAGGACATAAAATTCTACTAAGGTATTGATTAATTTATGCTCATGAATTGTTTGATCATTATCTATAGGAGTTTTAATAGGATCGTGAGATTATGGAACATCAAGAAATAACTTGAGATCGTTAGTTATTTTGATCAACATCCAAGTTTAAGTGAAAATAGTTTTGTTTACGAAGCAAGACCAGCTACATCGATCTATCAATTCGGATCGGACGGAGACATGTATAAATCACCCTTAAATAGTTCTAGCGGCCCTCCAACATTTTAATACGACGAACTCGTAAATAACAAATTACTCTCATTTATTGGAATGCCTGTTTTGTTTAAATACCCAAATAATCAGTCACTGTCAAGAGTGTCAAGTAGTCACAAAACTTTCCGCTGTTGAAGTTACTTTAAGGACAAAGCTATATAGTTGTTTGTGCCGCTGGGAGTATTTGCTCAATATTTGACGTCTTACATGCTAAATGCCATCAAAAACTGCTCAAAGAAAGTTAACCCAAAACCGCTGTTACACAAAAAATTATAGGTAGCGATTGAAATAGCTTTTACTAGTGACAATATGAAACAAGTTTCATTACAATATTTCTGAAAGCTCTCAGTGCCATTTCAAAGCCTCCTGAATTTATGATAACTGAGATGAATTTAATAAAACAGAAGCGTAAGGATCCACTCAGTCCAAGCGGAAAGATTTTCGAGCATGGTCAAACATTTTCTGATCAAAATGACAGTTTTAGTATATACTGTATAATGTGTGCAAGTCTCAATCGAATCGAAACGCGTCGATCTGCTTTGCGATTAGCTTTATGTCCTCCAGGCTAAAGTTAAAAAAAAATGTTTACAGAATTGAGCACCTTCTCCTTTTTTTAAGCCGGTTAAAAACAATTAAGAACACAAACAGATTTTTTTTTCATCTGGTCAACAATATTAAGGATAATGGTTTTATCTAAGATAAATACTGGTTGTAACAGAAAAAATGTGGAGTTCTGAGGTTGCGTGCAGTCGCGAGGGCATTAGAACACATGAAACTTTCGAACAAATAAGTTTATACTCGTGCATACTATTTCAGCTCTATTGGAACAGTGCTTTTAAACTTTGCCCCAGTATTTTTCCGCCGGATTTGAGTTTACCTTATGTGTAAATCCCCAGGTTCTAATTCAAGTTATAGTACAAAAGTGATCTCTGCCACTTTACGACAGACGTGAGATTGCTTAGAGCAGGGGACATTATTCCAATTACTAATAAGATTGACGTTAGGATTGACAGGTAAAGCTATTTTTATAATATAAAAAAGAAATAAAAAGTAAAAGCGTAAAAACGTATTTTATAAAATTGTTAATTTTTCATTCTACAGAAGATGGAAGTTAAATAGCACTATTTTTAACCGACTTTAAAAAAGGAGGAGGTTATCAATTCGTCTGTATGTTTTTTTTTATTATTATTTTTATTTATGTTTGTTACCTCAGAACTTTGGACTGGGTGAACCGATATTGATTATTCTTTTTGATCGATGCGGAATAGTTCCCATTTGGTCCCATAATTTTTTTTTTTAAATCCATTGGGTAGTTTGGTTTTTAAATAAAAAAAACTGGAAAAATTAAGTCGTCTACATATGCGAAATTGCAGATTTTTGCTTTCCTATGAATTTTTAGTGTAATGATACGATAGTAGAAATCAATTTAAGCTCACGGTCACCCATCTAACTTTGACCTTCAAAAGTTATCACTAAAAATTGTGAAAAAAAAATATTTAAACAAAAATTAAAACAGACTCCAAAAAACTGAAAAGGATAAAATAATTAAATTTTAGTAGGTACTCATCTCCTAGGAACATATTTTTGGAGTTGGTGCTAAGTTGTTTCCAGAAACCATAGATAGTGAAGCACCGACTCCAAAAATATGTTCCTAGGGGATGAGTACCTACTAAAATTTAATTATTTTATCCTTTTCAGTTTTTTGGAGTCGGTTTTAATTTTTGTTTTATTATTATTTGTTCTTATTTAAATATTTTTTGATAATCATCAAGTAATTATTTTCATTTTCTTAGAGACTCTCTAACTAGCAAAAGTGAGTTAGCTTTGCATATTTCTATCTTTTGCTTGATGAAATTAAAAATTCACGAATCTATTCCACTCGCTGTTCATTATAATCATTTGCAGAAGCCCATAGCTGACGGGTATCTTAGCAACAAGGCTCAATTTTGTACTAGCTATATTTTTTTTATTCTTATTGGAGGTTACTGGACATTGTTAGACGTTATTGGGCATTTGTTATCACAATAGTTACTGGAACTTTTAGCTTGGAAAAACAACGGAACGAAGAGAAACGTGAAAATTAACGAATAAATATTTTAGAAATTGTTCGATGACTGCAAACAATATTTTTAGACCACTAACAATCTTAAGATTGATAATGATTTTAAGAAAGTGGTCGGTTATGGATATAGGAGCTTTTGTAGCTGTCGTCCCATCCAGACAATTGAAAATCGTGGAAAACAGTAAAACCAAATTTTAGTAAAAGATTTACAAAATTAACGCAGTAAGTTTAGTCAGTAGAAAATAATAGTCAGTTACAATTTGTCAGTAAGGTTTATGAGGAATTATGTGGCGATGTCTATTTTAACAATCATCTTCAGAGATGAGTCTGATTTAGCGAAGTTTTAAGCTGACAAGCCACACTTTCATGAATTTCCAGACGCAATGGGTTCACAGCCACTCGACAGAAAGTAGTAGTTAGTAGTAGTAGTAGGTAGTAGTATCACAATCCAATAAAAATTAGGCTGAGTCAGTGGCCATTCTCGTAAAGGCTTAAGAATCACAAAAATAAAATCTCAGTTAAAAACTGGATTCTGACGAAATCAATGACATCACCAATAGCCTAAAAAGAGTTTTTAACAGTCATATGGGAGGGAGACTTACGCGGCTGATTTGTAATGGAGATGTTTCATTTTCGGCTATGAACATGTACAGTACAGTCGACAGCACATCAAGCGTAACAGTTTGACCTTGAGACCGCCCTTATTCCGTTCCCAATAGAGGCGGCTTCCGTAGTGCAACTGTTACACTTGATGTGCTGTTGTCTGTACATTAAAAAATAACAAAAATGGTTAAAACCAGTACAAATTATTCTGCGTGATATTTTTGGCCGTTAAGCCACGTACAATAATCTGTGGGAAGAAGAAGTGATAGACAGATCAATAAAGTTTTCTTCTCTCTTATTTATATTTTGAGTCAAAAAGTATTTTGTAGGGGAAAACAACATAAAAGTAATGAAAATAACTTAAAAAATAATGATTTATTTCCATTTCCCTAACTTAAAAACCACTGTACATAGTCATAGCCGGAACTCCATATAAACCTGAAACATTTCCTTAGCAGAACTGCTGGGTTTGGTACACGAACAATCCTGAACAGATTCAAGATGATGCCATGTAAAAATAAAAGGTACCTACTTCTATAATATTTTGGAACTAACAACCAGGTAAGCTACTTTTATTATTATTCAATATGGTTTAAATACTTATCTTAAATAAAGCAAATAAACTAGTCGTGGATCGATTCAAAGAATAGAGCTAAAGAACCTGACGTCAAGAAATAATGACTTTCTATTGTCGTTATTGAGTTCTTCAGTGAACCTCGATATCATAAAAAGGTCCACTTGAGTTTTCCAGAAGCCGCAAAGGTCACAAGAATCGTACCCGTATTAGAGAGGTCTGGTCCTAAATCGATGAAAGAAGTACCTAAACCTTTCATGAAAAATATTAATTATAAACCATCTACATTTACAAATTTGATATTTTGAATTACTAAATAAATTATCGAATCAGATAAACTTATTTGTTGAGATAGTGGTGTAATTTTATTTAGTATTAAAATCAATTATGAAACAGACAGGTAAAGATCGCGTCTAATTAGTGAAATGTCCAAAAGTCACGGAATATATACTTATAGTATATTTATCTACGGGCTGATTTTTCAATCCCCAGCAAAGACTACAATGTTCCCCAGGTAAGATTTATACAAAGAATTGTTTTGTCAAGTTGACAATTAGTCTACAGAAAATCTCTCAAAACGTCAAAATTATTCTCTAGATAAAAATTATCTGAGGATTGAAAAATCAGCCCTAAGAAATTTTAATTTATTCTAAGAACCATTTTTTAAATCCTTATGTACTTTTATCCATTATTTCAAATTTAACAACAAGTTGACAGTAAATTTAGAAATTCTTTCAAATTGTCAAAATTATTCGTTCTATAATATCTACGGATTGTGAAATCGGCCGTAATCATATTATTTATTCTTGTAAGCAAATTTAGAAATTCCAGAAAGCTCTTTAAATTCTACTAAAGATTTAAAACGCTCTATTGAATTCTAATATACAATCTTGAAGTTAAAATAATTTTATTTTTAAATATTTATGTTCATTTATTCGAAGAGGCCGTGACCATGATCCCAAGTTAAATATTCTTAGTCTTTATTTAAAGAGAAATCCAATTAGTAAGGACATAGCCTTGTGGCCGAATTCGCCCTCGAGTCAATACCAACCTCCTTACTTTTCTTGAAATTTATGAATCCCTTTCTCAGTATTTGCCTTCCATTTTAACTAAGATTTGATTTAAAGTTTTGAGCAGGGTTTGCATTGCAAAAGGGGATGAAAATTATCTGTCATAATCTGGATATGGTTAACGTTTTAATAGTTGGCAAAAACAATCCAGACAATAACAATGATAAAGTCACTTGGTTTTGTAGGTGCGCAAAAATCCAAAGGCCTGAGACGAAAAGCCTTGCATGCCCAGTATTTTTTTACCCTGACCTTTTCCTTCAATTCAAAGCACAGCGAACTGATTTACGGGCGAAATACGAAAGGTGGTGGTACTTACCCAAACGATCTAGTATTATCTAATCTGTGCTAGTAGACACCATGTAGAACTCAATGGTGTATCTAACCACAATACGTCAATTATTAAACAATAATAATTTTATTAACAATTAATTACTTACACACTATAATAGTTATTTGTTATACAAGAGTGCAAAGTTGATTTTTAACCGCGTGCTCAATTTTGATGCCAGAGCAAGCAAGGGTTCTAAAATTTAAACACGAGCGCAGCGAGTGATTCAAAAATTAGAATCCTGAGCGTTAAGGAGGGAATCAATATAGAGCACAAGGTGAAAAATCTTTGCACTCGAGTGCAACACGTAACTTTACATCCCGCCTCAACGAGGAAATGACTCAATGCAAAAAAAACCTTTGCGCATTATTAACAGTTTCAGTCAATTCTGTTAACGTCAAATAAACTTCTTCGACGCTAGAATCACTAATTTTAGGTTTTTTACTTGTTTACAAGTTTTTTGTTTTATACCCATAGTTTTAACAAATATGTCGTGAAAAGACAATGGCGCGCGCAAAGCAAATTAAACAAAAAATACACCAAGAAGGAGCCGAGTCTAAGTTATTAACAAGTTAAAAAAGGTATGATAAATTAGGTACCATGGAGGTAGAAGTAAAGAGGTTTAATGATGTTTTGAATTTACAAACTAGCGCATACGATGTTCTAAATTCAATTTTACTTTAACCTTTAGCGGATAATAAATAAAAATTGAAAATTTTAAGTAATCCCCGGCCTCTTTAAATATTCTAAATCTTTCTATCTAACACCATCTCATTGAGACTATTCATAAGAACCCAAACACGCTGTATCTGCTGTAAGTTTCTAAAGAATTAAGCATTTCGCAGACTTTAAGATGGTATAGGATCAGCTCAAGGATAGTATGACATGGGAATGTCACCGAAGTGACAGTACACCGAATTTCAAATCAATCGGATGTGTAAAAGTTAGTAAAACCCTATTGTCATGTAGAAAATGAATGTTTACCGTTGGTCAGATTGTTGGTCAGACTAATCTGACCGATCTGATCTGATTTTTTTTCCCGTTGTTCAGATCAGCTTGTAATTCAATACGAAAATACAAAGACGTCATATAATTTATAAATAGGTTTTATTTGTGACATTATGGAGTCTGTTGACACTGATTGTAACTCTTTGCAAGTTTGTTTCATTGTTGTTTACGTTGTTTATAACAAAATTTTCCTGTTTGTCATGAATTGTCAATGTAATTATTTTCACCTTATTTCAAATGTGCTTTGCTTAAACAATAATAAAATATCATAATAAATGGATCTTAATTTTATAAATAGAAAGGGTGGACTTGTCTTGTTACATAATGGCTATCAGTTTCACAAAAACAAAACGTACGCAAACGGAAACGAAATTTGGCTTTGCAGTCACTTCAGAAGAATGCGATGTGTGGGATCTGTTACGATTTAAGTGAGTAAAGCATGTGTCGCGAAACTCGCGGGTTCAGTTGATTTAGTGCCAATCGTAAGTATTAAAATACTGTCATTCGTTATATCTTGCTATTGTTATCGATACGAGTTTAGCAATCGATAAGTTAGTTTGTGTCTATGCCTTGTGTCTATGGTTGCGTCTATGGTTGACCGTTGGTGGCATAGCGTAACTTGCACTTTTAGGTTGTTACCGCGGTAGAGAAGAAGCGGGTTCTCAGTTGCGAACAAAGAAGATATAAATACTACGTTATAGTTGTCAACGTGACAAGGTGCAAAGCGGTGCTATCAGTTCCACTGAAGAACGGAAGAGGATAACGAAGTGAGCATAGAATAATATCATTATTCTATGGGTGTGAGTGTTTACTCTTTATATTAAGTTGATCGTTAAATAAACCTGTCGCGCACGGCGCGATTATTCATAGACAAATAATGATTGAGGGTGATAGCACTTCTATTGCTTATCGAATTGTATTTACCTTTGTGTACAATGTTAAATGTGTATGTTTGGATGATAGCAACATGCAGCGTTCTCAGTGTTACCTACTACTCAGTTGCGTAATATAATGATGTATTTGCTCAGACTCAGGTCATATTGTCCAAGTCCAAGAAAGAACATTCTCAGGATGCTAACTCAGTATGTATGTTGAGTGGAAAGGGGTCGCTATGAGGGAAGGTTGGAGGCGACTACCGGGCTGCGGCCCTTTGACATCTATGTACCTACATAACTCAGAAAGTAATTTGTCGTACCTACTCAGACTTAATAGCAAGATTATGGTGCTATGAACAAAAGAGTAAATGTATGGTGAATTGGGTAATACGAACATAAAGTGTCGTACCTACTCAGATTCAATAGCAAGAATAATTTCAACTAGGTAAGTGTTTGCACCGATTAATGATATATGTATGTACGATAGTGTTTGATTCACGAAATTTATAAATGCGAAGCAGATTAAGTATTCTTAATTCGAAAAGTCTAGAAACCCCATTTGCGACAGCATGCCCGACTCGTCGTCACACCAAATTATTACACCAGTGGTGTGACATACAGGATTTTTTTCACGTTTGTCACATTACTGATTTTTCACACGCAAAGATTTTTGACACCCCAGGTGTATTGTTTTGGGGGTGTTGTTAACAATGAACGAAATAATCCAGATCACATAGTTGAGAAACTCATTTTATTAGTAAGTGTTTTGTGTTTTTTCAGAACCAGAAGACTTTAAACCAGTCCCAACAATTCATAAAGAGTGTGTCACAAAACTAATTGACGCGAATTGAGTGTGTCACTTGAAATACCTGACGAATTTCTAGATTTCATTTTGGCGGATTTTCTTGACCAAGAAACACGTATAGTTGTTTTTTGTACGCCGCAATCGAAAAATTTTTTAAAACGAGTAAATCATTTTTTTGTGACGGAACATTTAAGAGCGTGGCCTTTACATCATTTTCACAGTTATATATCATCCATGGTGATATTGGAAGCAGCATTGACTTCACTAATATTGTACCATTAATTTATGCATTGATGTCCCATAAATTGGAACGAAGCTACATCAGTCTTTTTACCATGCTACGATCACAACTGCCGTTTATGGAACCAAAACAATTCATCCTTGATTTTGAAATTACTGCTTTTAATGCGTTAAAAAAATGTACCCTAGTGCGGAAATAAAAGGTTGCTATTTTCAGTTATCCCAAAACGTCTGGAAGCAAGCCAAAAAATTAAGAACCACTAAACTAGACTAAATCAAGAACCACGAAACGCATACTAGCACTCTCCGGAATTTTGCCATTATTACCGCCACATTTAATAGACGAAGGTTAGCAGTATATAAATACAGATGCTCCTGATTCGCCCAACATACAAAAATTTTAAAAATATTTTTAAAATCAGTGGCTGGAGAAGTCTAATTTTAAGCAATCTTGGTCTGTTTTTGGGCAGATGCACAGAACTACTAACTATATAGAAAGTTGGCATAAAGAACTAAATAAAACAATAACTAGAAAAGGATCCGGGATTATCAACTTACTTAGAATTTTGCTGTAAAACGATTTTAATAAAATAACAAACCAAAGGTCAAACGAAAATGTAATGAGAAACGAGTTCGTAATGTATTCACAAATGATGTTAACTAGTGGAGAATTGAGTGTTGGTCATTTCAAGAACTAAATAAAAAATAAGTAGAAAAGGATCCGGGATTATCAACTTACTTAGAATTTTGCTGTAAAACGATTTTAATAAAATAACAAACCAAAGGGCAAACGAAAATGTAATGAGAAACGAGTTCATAATGTATTCACAAATGATGTTAACTAGTGGAGAATTTGGACGCCTGAGATAAAATTGTAAGATAATAATTAATGTAAACTATTTTTTACTTTGACTGTACTTTTTTCTATGTCTTTTCCAGCTGTCATATAAATCTGGCCAATTTGAAAATAAATTCCCGTTGGTCAGACTTGTCTGACCATCAGTCTGACTACTGGGAAAAACTGCAATTTTTACTGACCCATCCAGGACCGACCATGGCAAAAGTTGCTTTGTTTTCGTAATTGAAATCAGCTCACCTTCAAATAAATAAATAAATGGTCTTAAAACAGTGTTACGGAGCCCGTTTATCATACTTACCAGGGAATTCCTCGCTAAAATGGGATCTTATACTTAACCAAGTTCATTTTCTCTGACAAGACCCCGCTGATAATATTACCTTATTTTTATTATGCAAACAAGCGACTTGTATTCTGTTTACCTTATTATAATTTTTTGGATACGCGTTGTTTTGAAAGTTACATTAAGGTTAAATATATATTCTTTTATAAGCTTTGAACAGTAATACAGTGCTTTATTGTAATTCTCGTAAGGTCGTACCGTACAGCGGCGGATTAGTATCTTTTAATTTTTTTATTATCCTTTATTTTCGGGATCACTACACAATTGAAGTACCTAAAACCATTTTGCTGGACAACCTCGCATTTTTTCATATACTTACTTACAACTAGATGACAAATAAGCTGACGCCCACCTGCTAACAAGGAAAAAAACACCTGTTAATGCAGGTTTTTAGTAGCATTTAATTATATGTTACAATATTGTTTAAATTCACCGCCCCATTTCTTCCCGTGGGTGTCGTAAGAGGCGACTAAGGGATTACCGAGCTACCAACTGCTCGACTGGTGGTAGGGTCTGAACACCCGCCTGGTTAGTGACCACCGTACGCATGGCGTAAAACCCGCCAAGTGACCACTTGTGGTCGCGTTCCGGGATCAGTCAGCGTACAACCAGAGCTTGGGGAGACGTTGCGGCGATGGATGCGGTCAGTGACGGCTTCCGTCTAACCAGAGCCAGGTGGACTGCGTTGACCCGCCGACCAGGGAGACCCGAAGAAACGGCTGTTCCGCTGGCCGCCCGTGGTACAGTACAGGGGCCCAAGCGAACCTAACCAGTTCGTGAGGCTGCCCTATCATGCCACGCATAATCTTGGGGTGGTCCGTCGTGCCGGTTGGTGACCGGGTGGTGGGGTCCCGGCGGCCATTCCCGGGGGGGTTCGGGGGCCCTTCCGTTCGGCGGGTCAGCGCTTCTCTGCTGTCGGCTATTACCTGGGGAAACAGGCCTCACGCTTTGACCGTATATATCGCGACGACGTTCCCCCAATTCACGCCTCTCCTCCTTCATCATTTACTATGGCAGCGCTAAGAAACATTTCCGGTCGTTCAGCGGTGCACACCCCCACCACAACCACGCTGTTTGAGGTCGGGCTCACTAACATCCGTGGGCTCCATGCTAACCTCAATGCCGTCCACCAACATCTCGAGACGGCTCGACCCGAAATGCTGTTTTTGACGGAGACGCAAATACTCCGCCCGGCAGACACTAGCTACTTGGATTACCCCGGCTACGTTCTTGAAGAGTCCTTCAAAGCGAAGGCCGGGGTATGCTTGTTTGTCCGGGCGGATGTTTGCTGTCGCCGTCTGCGCTGTTTGGAGGACCCTTCCTACTCTATTCTTGGGGTGCATGTGGACCTGGGCACACATTGCCGTATCTACGTGTGCCTGTATAGATCCCACAGCGGTGACATGGAGACAACTCGACTTTTCGAACATCTTAGTCGGGTGGCAGATGTTGCGCAGGAGCAGTTTCCAACCGCGGAATTGGTGTTTTTAGGGGACTTCAATGCTCACCACGAGTCGTGGTTAAGTTCCTCTAAAACTGACCATGCTGGTAGAACTGCCCACGCTTTCGCTCTCACGCATGACCTGACCCAACTGGTAAACCAGCCCACCAGGATTCCAGACATTGTCGGTCACGCGCCCTCATTGTTGGACCTTCTGCTGACGACTCGCCCGGATGGATATCGGCTAGAGGTTCGTGCTCCTTTGGGAACATCGGATCACTGCCTGGTATCCGCTGGGGTGCCACGGGCGTCGCCACCGGTACCTATGGTTGCCAAACGCCGCATCTGGCACTATGCGTCGGCAGATTGGGACGGTATGCGGGATTACTTCGCATCTGTCCCTTGGAGGCAGCGCTGTTTCAGTGAGCTGGACCCGAACGCTAGCGCTACTGCTGTTGCTGATGAGATCATGTTAGGGATGGAGTACTATATCCCTCACTCCGATCTCATCAGTAGGGGTAGGCGTAACCTCTGGTTCAACCGCGATTGTGCCTTAGCTGTTGAAAACAGACAGTCGGCATACCGCGCTTGGATCAGGGGCCGAGCTTGCGGGGATCCCAACATTGACTCACTGAAAGCAGCCTATAACAACGCCACCAAGTCCTGCAAAAGGGCCTTCATCAGAGCGGATGCCCAGCGCGTTGCACGAGTTGGCCAAGAACTTCTTACGCATCCTACGGGAAGCCGTAGCTACTGGCGTCTGGCCAAAGCCGTGCAATCCAACTTCTGTCAACCCTCGCTGCCCCCGTTGAGATGTTCTGACGGCTCGCTAGCTCACAAGCCGCAAGAGAAAGCCGATCTCTTGGTAAAACTCTTTGCTGCTCACTCCCGAATCGATGACTGCAACTTACAGCCACCAACACTCTCCCACTGTGGCCACACAATGCCCGATATTCGTATTAGGCAATGTGATGTACGTGCGGAGCTTCAGTCAATCGACGTCCGGAAAGCTAGTGGACCTGATGGCATTCCAGCGATAGTACTGAAAAACTGCGCAGCGGAGTTGTCTCCTGTCTTAACGCGGCTATACCGTCTTTCTCTCTCTTCTGGGTGTGTGCCGGAATCTTGGAGAGAGGCCAATGTGCAACCGGTCCCCAAAAAGGGAGACCGATCAGACCCAGCTAACTACCGCCCGATAGCTGTCACCTCAGTTCTTTGCAAGGTCATGGAACGGATCTTAAACCACCAGCTGATCCGATACCTAGAAGATCACTCATTAATTAATGATCGACAGTACGGGTTTCGGCCGAACCGGTCAACGGGTGATCTTCTAGCGTACTTAATGCATGTCTGGGGTGAAGCTATTGACAAACGTGGTGAGTCACTGGCAGTTAGCCTTGACATTGCCAAAGCGTTCGATCGGGTCTGGCACAAGGCTCTTCTCTCCAAGCTCCCGGCATACGGTCTGCCCGCTCAGCTCTGTAACTGGATCGCCGGCTTCCTGCATGAGCGAAGAATCCGTGTCCTCGCAGATGGATGCGCTTCGCGGTTCATGTCAGTGAATGCTGGTGTACCACAAGGCTCTGTTCTATCCCCCACACTCTTTCTTCTTCATATCAATGACATGATTCCGTTAGGAAACATTCATTGCTATGCAGATGACAGTACAGTGCATGGGGGATATTACGGTCGCCCAGGGGCTGGGCGCGCTGAAACCGAGAGGGAGAGAGAGAATCTTGCCATTGAGCTCGACAGGGTGTTGAACCTCGTATCTGAATGGGGATCTAACAATCTTGTTGAGTTCAATGCTAAGAAAACACAGGTGTGCGCGTTTACAGCTAAAATGTCGCCGTTCCTTCCCCTTCCGTCTCTTCAGGGCATGACTCTTTCGGCACAGGGCTCCCTCAACTTGCTAGGTATGGAGATATGTTGCGATCTGAATTCCAGGAACTACATCGAAACCGTGATAAAAACAGCCTCACGGAAGCTCGGTGTCCTGAACAAGGTGCGTCGATTTTTCACGCCTGACCAATTATGCCTGCTATATAAAACTCAGGTCCGGTCTTGCGTGGAATATTGCTCGCACTTGTGGGATGGCTCCGCCAAGTACCTACTCGATGCCCTGGACAGATTGCAGCGTCGTGCTGTCCGTATCGTTGGCGATGTAGAGGTCACCAACAACCTTGAGCCTCTGCAATTGCGTCGAGACATTGCGTCGCTTAGCGCCTTCTATCGGCTATATCACGGAGAGTGTTCTGAAGAGCTATTTGACCTTATCCCACCTTCCCCCTTCCTACTCAGGAGCACGCGTGCCGGTCTTCGGAGTCATCAATTCACTGTCTCCACCTCAACATCACGTACAAAGAAATTTAGTAGCTCTTTTCTTTGTCGAACTTCCAGAACTTGGAATTCTTTGCCAGCACATGTGTTCCCTCCTTCGTATAACATGGGTTCCTTCAAAAGAGGCGTGAAAAAGCACCTTTCGGGCCGGCAAGGTGGAGGCGGCTAGAGCAGTGTCTGAACTGCACTAGCTGTCTTCGCATATGGACTCTTCTTACCGCTTCACATCAGGTGGTGTTGAGTCATTTGTCGTGCTTCGTATAAAAAAAAAAAAAAAAAAAAAAATGGCGGCGGCATGCGCACCCACCCGCGTGGAATTGTCGTTATCAGGCCAGAATGCATACGAGTTATAGATCCTCATCATCATCATCACCAGCCTATAAAATCCCACTGCTGGGCAAAGGCATTCCTACATAGGAGAACACATGAGGAGTACATGTTATTTAGTTCTAGTATCTAAAGCACAAGCTTACTGATGCTAATTTAGGATAGATAGGTGTCGACGTGATAATATGATTTGTTAAATATTAGTGGCCGCACGCAGCGATGAAAGACAGATCTATAGTATAGACAGATAGACAGAGTTACTTTCCCATTTAGGTATAATATTAGTATAGATTCTGGCCTCGTAATACCTAAGTAGACATTTAATGCTATAAATCTTTTGAGTGACTTGAGCTTACGTTTACGTGTTTATGCAATGAATGAATTCCGAAAACAATTTACCGCCACAGGCAGGTTTATGAGATACGTCGAGAATATTATGCAGTATCTCACACCTTCACTTCTGTCTCAAAATTCATTATGAATTTGCAACGTTTGTCGTCTATTTTATACAGTTTCATGTATTTCATTCGAGAAAGTTCTTTACATTGAAATACCTAAAGCGTCATACAATTTCCACTACACTTGGTCTGACGCTAAAATGCATTGAAGACGTACAAAGTTATCTTATCACTTATGATTTGTAAAAATATACTTTAAGTGGTGGAGATAAGGGTTAGTTGTAGTTCAGAACTTAATTCTATTGTTAGTCCTACAACAAGAGCACTCGGAATACACGGCAATATTAGCTGGCACGAGCCTGAAATGTGCTTACTCTTTTCTTCTATTTAATTACTTCATGAAAGGCTACTGTTTTGTTTTATTTAAGAAAAGTGATATCTTCATTAGTGTTCGATTCGCCTAGTACGAGCTTCCAGGAGAGCATACGCGACTTTTTAAATGACTAGATTTGTATTGATACAAAAGCAAATGGGACGCGTCGCCAACGCGCGACTTTCTGGCCACGGGAAATACGCCAAAGCGAATATTCGCGCGAATGAAATGTAATGTATAAAAATATACTAAGCATGCCACGCAAAACGGCGACCGGCGAAATTATCCGAGTGAATAGAACAAATGTTTTATGGTGTTTAGAATAAATGTATGAGACAGTACAACGCAGGCCACGGCGTCGCGCGTCGGACGGCAGACGCGGCGACTAGCACAGGAGATAAATCTGTCTGAAATTTTTATTAGTTCGATAAGAATGAACACGATTATTTGATGTATGTTAAAAAGTGTATACGGTTCCCGCCCTAGGCTATGAATTTCATCCAAGTATAACATAAGTAGGTACATTTCATTACAATTTTCAAACATTTATTAAATAAAGAAAATTTTAAGACTTTAAATTTTTAGACTAGCAAGACCAATAGTGACTTCACGCCCTAACCAATATCATTATTCTAGATCTAGACTAAAAATACGAAGCTTAACTTACGCGTGCTTTATTTAGAAGTTAATACTTAAGAACTGTACCTGTATAAACTGCACTAGCTGTCGCTTATGGACTTCTCTTACCGCCTCACATCGGATCGGATGTTGAGTCATTTATCGTGCTTTGTATAGAAAGCAATGGTCATTCAAGTCACATAATTGCCACATACTAAATATAGCCGTCTAATATTTGTGATACCCATAATTAAAATAGAAAGCCTACTCAATATGTTTTAATTTTCATCGCTTACTACACGGCACTTTCCAGAAAGTTATAAAACGAGCGCTAATCCTCACTTGTTTCATGCGGCATGAGTGTCAACTTAAAGTCAGACATTTCTTCGATGGCCTGCACTTAGAAACTGTCAAAGGATACTGCGAAAATTATTCACCACGTTTCAAACCAAAATACACTTAAATAGGGAGAAAGAGGGATAGGCTCGATATTATTATACTTTCGTCATAAGTATGTTAACCTTGTGGATGTATAAACATAGAATATTATAAATCTATAAACAAATATTGGTCATATAAATGTCGATTTAGGTACATTTCTAATACTATAATGTTCACGTTCAGTTTATATAGTAAATGGATTTTGATGAAGCGAACAATGCACTCCTCAAAGAGGTCATTAGTTAACTGTTAATAATTTAATACATAAAAATAAACTAATTAACTTTACTACAATTTAAGTAAAAGAAGAAAAAACTAAGGTACTTAAATTAAATGGTGATAAAGAAACTGAATGCTACTCATATAGGTATACCTATTACAATGAGATCCATAAATTCAGAAAATATCAGATAAACTTAATTCTGTAGCATTTGCAGTTAAAATAATTAAACGGCTTACCAACGTCGATACTGGTACAGAATAAAATTGTTTACTTCAATTATTTTAATGGTACAGACGACAGCACATCAAGTGTAACAGCTGCACTACAAAAGCCGCTTCTATAACGAACGGAATAAGGGCCGGTCTCAAGGTCAAACTGTTACACTTGATGTGCTGTCGACTGTATTTACTATGTCTGAAATTCTACCGGTAGGATTCAGTTTCGGAGAGGATACGCATATTAAACCCTGGAGGGTTGAATGTATATCTGTCTCACTAGACCTCTATCGACATAGCTAATAGCATAGCATATATAACTCCGTGCCGATGGAGCCACTGAAATCTTCAGTAACTGTCAGCAACTCCGCCAATCTTTGGGTGTTGGGGGCTAACAATTTGAGGTCATCCATGTAAAAGAGGTGAGAGAGTTTAGGCCCTCCGTTCCGAAAATGAGACTGAAAGTCTATCCTTGTTTTATCCAGAAATGTACTCAACATTTACGTGGATTGGTTTATTAGTATAATACTTGCTATTATTAAAAAAAATGCTGATTTTCATTTTACGATCAATTTATGGGTTTATTCTAGCTTTTTCATTATTTGTTGTGATGCTGAACACGTCTCGATCATTGCAATTTATCCTACTTCTATTGTTGCGGTGATAAGGGATATTGCCTTTGCGCCTTCTTGTCGCTATAATGCTATCTTTTTTTCTTTAAAAAAATGATGTACTTCTGCTACCCTTAGTTAGTTTCATAGAATTTCCAGATAGCATTCACATCCATTTTTCTCTTCGCTTATGGTGGTCTCCTCACTTCTCCTGCCTGTGTAGTGAGTTTCATCAAATCTTCTGATAGCATTCGTATCAATTTTCTCTTCCGCTTACGTTTACAGCACATTTTTCACCAAGATCTATTTTGGAAGCAAAGTATAATACGATCCAGGTGGCTCACGCGCAGTGCACCTGAATCGCTATTACTTTGCTTTCAAAACATCTTCTGATGTTGATGAAAAACATTTTCCTGGGACCATATCCTGTTGTTTTGTTATACTCAATTAAAACATAGCGTAGGGTTTAACTAAATACCTGTTTAATCGATTCAGATATTATATACTATATTCAATGTAATATGATCGAGATGTGACAAAAAACACAGCCAATACTAAAAAAGTAAAATATAGTTTTTTAATTTATGATGTCCTTGAGAACAATATTCATCTAAATTACGAAATTATTACCTCAATAGACTAATCGCACAGATTGTCGCATCTAAGAATTATAATTTCACAATGTAGGAACTAACGCAGAATTCATTTGAACGAGGGCTAAAATGACTGCCATTTGAGGGACGCCAGTACTCTGCGAGTTTGTAATAACGCTTTGAGAATAGCACTGCGGAGTACTATACGTTCGAATCCTTTAAATATACATTGTAATGCGAGCACCGCTGTGACGTCACGTGCCGAACGTCTGTTCTGACGTCACAGCAACCTACTTTCAGAGCTTATGTTCCTCTATTGAAACTTTTTATTGGTTTTAAACGTTCCGAGCCTTATGTAAGAAGTTGGTATACAAAAGGGTTTCAGTGCATAATATTGGAATATCACTACCATTGTATTTCATTGGAAGTAATGTAGCTAACTGCTAGTATTTGACTTTTAATACTCAACCAAGCAGTCAGCTACATGAATAACAGAAATAATGTAGCTAACCGTAGTTTTAATGTATTGGTATTTGAGTAAGTATTGAATCTATTGAATCTTGTATAATAATGATAAATAAAGTTTAGTCATATCGTCTCCGATGAGCATGACCCGATACATTATAATATAATGGGCTGACTTAGCAGATATGTCTTTAAAAAAATTGGTTAAAACTGCGAACAGAAAAATGCATCCTATCATGACTAAAAGCTTTCACTCCTAAGCCGCTAAATTTTGATGAAAGAACAATGGCAAGTTTCCATACATAGTTGGAGCAGAATTATTTCTTTGACGCCTGTTATCAAAATAGTACTAAGCTGCTAGACGTTATTGCTCATAGTGTAAATCACCTTTACGCTGATGAACCACAAATATAAATATGTCTTTTAATCTTAGTGAATCGTAAGAAGCAATCAGGTTAGTAAATAGAGAATTAGCTCAGATTGTAAAGTAGCCGGAAGTTAACAACAGGCTTGTAAGAACTCTAAAAATAAAACTAAATTTGCTTGGGCGCTTGCGATGTTTCTTGGCCTATAAACCTAACAGTTATCTCTTTAGGGCATTGCAAACTTGCCGGGTGCAGCTAGTATTCTATAAAATAAAAGTCATATGAAATTAAAGCAAAACATTTTTATATTGTAAAATCTTCTATATTGGTACTATACCTATTAATGTTCTCTAAATTCAGCTTAAATGTTGTGAGCGAA
Organism: Nymphula nitidulata; assembly: GCA_947347705.1. Lineage (NCBI taxonomy): Eukaryota > Metazoa > Arthropoda > Insecta > Lepidoptera > Crambidae > Nymphula > Nymphula nitidulata. Next base: position 8,039,132 of record OX374637.1, on the reverse strand, counting down.
CGGCTTTTTGTAGGACGTTGGCCTCTAATTTATATTAAAAATTTAATTCAGGAGAAGTCTATTTTGCAGACGAAATAAATAAAATAGAAGCTCTATTCCGACAGGAGGAGCACCCACTGCCATTAAACATGACACATTAATTTTGTGAGTCTTCAAAATGTTAATTAAAATTTCAAAGTAATAAATAGATAAATTCAACGAAACCTTAGAAAGTCGTCATTTTATTAATTATACGACTTTTTCGTAAAAATTATACGAAAAAGTCGTATAATTTTAAAATTGTCTTCGTAGATTCACTCTTTATTCCACTTCTGTTCCGAGAGAAGTTAAGAGGGAGTCGACGATATATCACTAGGTGTGGGCGATAGCTCGCCGAACGTTTAGTAGTCTTTTGGTGAAATGGGCTTGGTGGAATGAGCTCATGAAGCTCCTGAGCACACTCACCGAAGTACAACCTGTAGAACACCGACAAGTAAGCAACCTTACGGGCGTTAAGATAAGGATCCCTCCTCCTTCCTGAGTATTCGCCGAACTGTCTTTAGCATTGGACTTTATTTCACCGTCACAGTACTGTCATCTGCATACCTAACAATGCCAAGAATAAACAAGTTATTGATGCACATTAGGCAAGTAGGAGAAGGAGAAGGAGAAGGAGAAGGATTAGGAGAAGGTGAAGGAAGGGGAAGGGGAAGGGGAAGGGGAAGGGGAAGGGGAAGGGGAAGGGGAAGGGGAAGGGGAAGGGGAAGGGGAAGGGGAAGGGGAAGGGGAAGGGGAAGGGGAAGGGGAAGGGGAAGGGGAAGGGGAAGGGGAAGGGGAAGGGGAAGGGGAAGGGGAAGGGGAAGGGGAAGGGGAAGGGGAAGGGGAAGGGGAAGGGGAAGGGGAAGGGGAAGGGGAAGGGGAAGGGGAAGGGGAAGGGGAAGGGGAAGGGGAAGGGGAAGGGGAAGGGGAAGGGGAAGGGGAAGGGGAAGGGGAAGGGGAAGGGGAAGGGGAAGGGGAAGGGGAAGGGGAAGGGGAAGGGGAAGGGGAAGGGGAAGGGGAAGGGGAAGGGGAAGGGGAAGGGGAAGGGGAAGGGGAATGTAATCCTTAGATTTTTACCAGCCCGCCCCGCGGTAACTAGATGTAACTTTGTAAGCTGACGTCATAGGCATCATTGTACTGTAATGTTCTAGGAATATGTATTTGGTGTAAGTCTATTGAATTTTGCATAATTATATTCACAGTGTCATCCTATGTCCTCGGTAGCTCAGCTGGTAGGAGCAGATTGTGAATGGTCGCGAGTATTACTGGTATTACTTATTGCAATCTCAATGTAACTAGTATATTCAGCATCAAAAAGATATACAGGGTGGTGCCGTCAGCACGACATTAACTTGAAATATGGGCTATATTAGTCCATAGAAACGGTTTGCCACTTTCAAAAACATCTTATATATTTGATGGTTTCATGAAATTTGTATTAAATAATAAAACATTGGCTGCATTATTTTACAGAAATGTCATGAAATCAACAAATGAATAAGATGAATTTGAAAGTGGCAAAGTATTTCTATGAATTGATATAGGCCATGTTTTTATTTATTCTCGAATTGACGGCACCACCTTGTAAACGATCGCATCCTTCCAAAGATTTGCATTTATTACATTACTAGGGTACTACCCAGGGGTTCAAACTATCCCCATGCCAAATTTCGGTTCAGCGGTTATTGATTCTCCATACAAACTTCCACCCCCTTATCACTCTCTTTAAGGATGGTATTTGGCAAACAATTTTGTACCAAATTTCATTTAAATCCGTTCAGTGGTTTAAGGGGAACATGTAACAGACACACTTTCGCATTTATAATATTATTATAACTAGATCAAGATTTAGATAAAGATTATTGTGCGAGACGTAGGACGAGTTGTCCATTATGCACCTATAGGCTGGATTGTGTATGAACCTACCGATGGTAAGATTTGGTCCGGAACGGCGAGATTGACGGAGCAGTTTCAAAAGCTCTTCTTTTCGAGTAGCAGGGATGTTGAATAAAATACTTGGATTTTCGGAGGAAACTGGCTCGCTTAAGTACAAAAATATAGTATTACAACTCGTGCAATGCGTCGCGAGACATTTTCCTACTGTTAGAAAGCTATAAGTCTAGTGTACCTAGTCCTCACTTGAGGGTGTGTAAATCCTATCGGTATCCTTTCTTTATTAACAATTCACAATTTACATATATTTAAACTAACTAACCTTACACTATTATATGAAAGAAACAAAACAAACTTACGAACTATTCTTATTCTATTAACTATTATAAACTAAAGGGAAATAAAACAAAATAAGGTTTTATACGACTATACAGTAACACCTATTACTACTTATACCTATTAATTAACAAAGATAATTAGCCGTTCGGAACAATTATGCTGCTGCCACTATGATAGGTGTTATACAACTAGATAAAATGTTATGGACCCTATTAAGGCATCGTGATGGGTAGACAGACAGTCTTACTCATTTAACAATTAGTTACTTATATAAATAAGCTACCGAGATGGTATGCCTTTGCATCGCGATGGAAAATAGTCCAGAATATATGCATCGAATGAGGCATTCTTTCGCACTAACTTGCATCGCATTTTAGTACTTTCGGTACATTGTAATTTCTAACTATGAAATTCAGGATTACAGTCGTTTTCTTAAAAAACAGACGATGTACAGAAGTGAACGTCGCCGTCAGAAATTCAATAAAGCGTAAGATATCATAAAAAGCGAGGTCGTCTTATGAGGATATTCGTAATAATTCTCTCTCAGCAATTCAAGTTGAAAGCCAATTGGCCGCATCCCAATGTCAATGATAATTAGATATTTGCTGTGGAACGCCACCGAGTACGTGGAGGCATCTTTAATAGCCTCTACGAGTGGAAGAGAATTCTGCCGTTTTTACGAAAAAGGGCTTATCTCATATTACATATTTTTACTTTTCATTTTTCATATAATCGAGTTGACACAATATATTCAGGAGCAGGAAATAAGGCCTTATTTTTTGTTACATTTTTCAGACTTAGAGCACACAATTTACTAATAAATTCGTACTAATATAGGTAAATAAGCATATTTGGCGTACAAAGAAGTTGAACCTCTTTATATGTAGCTTTGGTACAGGTACTACTAAGTTCTTTGTACAGTTACAAAACTAAATCATTTTAAATCTTATTAAAATGATGTTATTATTGACTTTACTGGTTTTTTACTCAGATTCAATTTGATTGATGTCCTTTTAAACTTTATTTAGGTTTTTTGGTTTAGATTATATAAGAAGGTGTGCTTAGACAGATAAAATTATACCTCTAAGTATTAAATAATTAATTTAATTGCTTTGAAAAGAAACGTTACAATTTTTCAGTAATGCTCCTGCTACCAACAATTTTTGTATAGAGATGAGGTGAGTGGATTCGAGCGGAAATGATAAAGTTTAATGTAATAGAGATAACTCATTACATGATTCAAAACAATGTTTTTAAAATACGTAAAGATTCTTCACTCTTGAGGTTTAGTAGGCAAAAGTTATCCTACAGCTAAATTGCATTAGAAGTATAGACTTACACGAAGAATAATAATGTACAACATAATAAAGATAATATCGGCTTGGAACATTTAAACTGTGATGTAATAAAAAAAACTTTAGTACGAAGTTTAGTTTTTCTTCTCCTCTCTTTCACATTTTTGTGTTTTGTTTGGAGTGGGTGAATTTCATTGTCTTGGACAAAATAACTTGGTTTTGCAGGTGCATTGTCGACCTGAGGCTTAAGCTGAAATGCCTTCTATGCCCAGTAATTACACCTTTCCCTTGAATCTGAAACACAGTGAACTGTTTCACGGCCAAAATAGGATACGTGGTACACTAAACTCAGGAGCCACAGTCATTCATTAATGCGATCTCAAAGTCTGAGCCATAAACTACACGAATCTTGCCAAGCACCTTTTTATGGTAAATATTCCAACTAAGATTTTTTCAAAGAACATTTTAAGGAGAGTGAAGCACGTAGCGGGTGCAAGTAACAGCAAGCTGACGTTGAATAGCATTTGCATTCTAACCCTGTCGCCGCCAACGTCACAAATGATTATGTTACAAATTATTTCCAATAGAATTTGATTTGATTTAGTCCTGCCAGCCCTGCGATCATCATTCATTATATTTTATTATCGAGATAGAAAGTCAAATTTCACTTATCGAGAGATTTTTTGTGACTGACTATTGTCGCAAATGGAGAATCTAGAATTCGCGAATTAAGAATTGCCGGGTACTTACTCAGCTTCGCATTTATAAATTTCTTGAATCAAATATTTACCTAGTTAAAAATAATCTTGCTATTGAATCTGAGCAGGTACGACCGTTAACTTTCGTACTACCCAAGTCACCATACATTTTACTATTTCGGTCACATTACCAACTCTCTAAGCGATGATAATTATGGCGGGACCCTACGGTCCCTAAATGGCCTCCAATCCACCCCTACAGCCATTCCATTTTGGCGCTCTCTACCTTACAATGTCATCTCCAATAATACCAATCTCAAACTTTTTTTACGTACTGCCAACACAATGGTACCAACTATGACACGTCATTTCAAGTCATTCCGAATCGCCTTCGCGACAACTATTACGGTTGGCCGCAGATGATCTTTACTACTTAACTGGGTCTATTAATGGGCGATTCTTATTTCGGCCGTAAAACAGTTCGCTGTATTTCGGATTGAAGGGAAAGGTAGCTATTGCAATTACTGGGTATGGAACGCATTTCACCTAAGGCCTCAGAATGACAACGCACCTGAAATGCCAAGTGGATTTTCCTTGTTGTGTCTAAAGGCGACGGTAGCCACTTACCGCCAGGCAGGCCATCAGCTTGCTTGTCATCTAGTGGTATCAAAAAAACAACAGGTTTTAACAGGTATATTGACAGCCTTAAGAACTTGATCTAAGATAACGGGTAAATAAACGTAAATGAACGTACAAACAACTATGAGTCTTGAACAATATGCTCATGTTTATCACACAAACATCACACAACGCAATTGGAACTACACCCGTTTTCAGAACTGGAACACTTATTTTTTTTTAGTCTTTTCACGCACTTAAATGGGAAGCAGAGTTTCTGTTATTCGAATGTTGAGACCGCCCTTACACCGTTCGCAATAGAGGTGGCTTTCGTAGTGCAACTGTTACACTTGATGAGCTGTCGTCTGTACCTAGGAGGATTAACAAGTCAAGTCATAGATTCCAGACGGAATCATATTGGTTTTTAATTGTCATAAGACTTCCGGGAGTCTCACGCGACTTGATATATTAACTATAATTTTCAACCAATATTTTATATCATCATCATCATCATTTCAGCCGAGAGACGCCCACCGCTGGGCATAAGCCTCTCTCAGGGATCTCCAAACGGATCGGTCCTGCGCTGCCCACATCCATCAACTTCCCGCGACCCTCACCAGATCGTCGGTCCACCTTGTAGGGGCCCTACTAACGCTGCTTCTCCAGGTACGCGGCCGCCACTCAAGGACCTTTCCGTTCCAACGGCCGTCAGTCCTTCTTGCAATGTGGCCTGCCCACTGCCACTTGAGGTTCGCAATTCTTCGTGCTATGTCGGTGACCTCAGTTCTCCTGCAGATCTCGAATTAAAGACTTGTCTTGACAAACTGCGGTACCTAGGTACTTAAATTTAATTATTTTTTTTCCTTTTTAGCGTTTTGAAGTCGGTTTTTCGCATTTTTAATGTACTGTACATGTTCAATATTTCTGTACATTTACCGAAAATGAAACATCTCTTTTAATCTCAACCTGTTCAGCAGTTTAGGAATGAAAACGATACAGACCGACAGAGTTATTTTCGCATTTATAGTACCTCTAAGTATGATTTTTTAAGACTTCTTACTAATAAAATACAGGCAGCATGATAAGTGTAAAACCTTAATATCTATTAGAAGATCTGTTTGTGCAGACTGCGGATTTATAATTCTAAAACGCTTCAATTCTAATTCGCTGTAAGCTATCCTAAACAAATAGATACTGAATCAGTCGAAATTATGTCGGAATATGTTATAAACGAGACGGAGGCGGCAAAAGGGTTAGTCTGCATACATATTAAACTTCCTCGCGCACGCGATCCGTGTTCCTTGTACATACTAAAATGCATTTTATTTACTGTGAATGTTTCACGAACAATGCAAGTAAGTCTGTTCGCTTAATACAGCCTTTATACAGCGCTTTTTACAGCCTTATGTGAAATAAACTACTTTCATAACTGACTGACATCTTCAGTCTCTCCGTGACTATCGAAAGGTGGTCGTCGGGTATAAAATATTAATGAAACATTTAATTAAATGCGAGTTAAATCCATTCAAGTGGTTTTATTTGAATGAGTAGTGCTCGCGAAAATATAAGACAACACTATGTAGAGCTGATCTTATAGCATAATTTTAACACCTGGCTGTTTGACACAACTAGTAGGTATTAGGAATAACTTGACCAAGTTGGGATTAGATACACTTTGACACCTGGCATTTTGACACTAGTAGAGGTGCGTTCCAAGCCTACACTCCAGACACTTCGAGTTGTTTTTTGTCTTGCTCTAAGGCAGGGGTGTCAAACTCAATTTTGCAAAGGGCCATATATTAAATATGTGTAGGCGGGCCAGATTCCAATAAAAAAAAATTAAAAACTTCCGTAGAGGAATCGTGTGAAGTCTAAAAGCTCTAAAAACATGATTCTTCTTTTTGTGGCAAATTGCGATCCAGGGCCGTATTGATACGGTCTGGGGGCTGGAAGCGGCCCGCGGGCCGTGTCTTTGACATGACTGCTCTAAAGTGTGGAACCACACAACAATTTGTTTTTATAACCTCAAATTTTGACAAGAAGTTCCATCATTGTCTAAAACTAATACAAAGTCTTCCATTCCGCATTAAATTTACTGTATAAGTCTGTATTTAAACTTTTATTCACTTTTATTTATAGTAAACCAAAAATAAGAATTGCCTTTTCTGAGATTTGACATATCCAATCTCATTTGACGGGTGGTCACTATTACATACGACGTTTTAAACGTCAGTGTGTTTTTTAACCATCAAAATTGATCGCCAAAAAGTTGCAACTCTCCGAGGCTCGGAACGGGGTAGTTGTGACAGCGAAACGTCAAGCCGAAAGGCACGAAACGGCCGGCTTAGAGTAAAAAGTTGTAGGCTTGGAACGCGCGCCTGGTATTGGGATTACTTGTGCAAGTTTGGATTGGGATACACTTTGACACCTGGCATTTTGACACAACTATTAGGTATTGGGATTACTTGGCCAAGTTGGGATTGGGATACACAAGATTTGAGATATCGAATTTTTTCCTTCTATTGTAGTTTTTGGAACAGACCTACTACATATTGATAAGTACCACATATTAGAAGTCTGTGTCGATGATTGGTTTATATTGCGAGTGATAGGGATTGAGTACAGCAGTGTGATTCACTAACAGAAATATTCGATATCGAGCTTGACGACTGACAAGACAACGAGCCGCCTGTGATTTTGACGTTTGAGCACAGCGCTGCGCAGTAGCATACTCACTAAACTCTACGTCGATCTCTTGGCTGTGTATGCTTGTGAGTGTACACTCTTTTGGACTATTCGACATGAAGTACCTACAATCGATATTTTTAGATTTCGTTTTTCTTGTGTTTAAAATGTGTCGCAAAGACTACATTAAATATTTGATTGACTTTAACATAGAGATATAAAAATAATCAACTTTTTTTAGTTCCGGCTGACGCAATGCTCGTCGTCGGAACGCTAGTGTCGCCAATGGTTGTCAAACAAACGCCAAAAGGTATGACAGCGCTGCCGACAGCCACGAATTCAAAGCGGCTGACTTTATAGAATCGCTGAAGTGAGTGAGAACAATAGAACCGTTAGTAAAAATATTTGATTAAGTGCAAATATTGTTAACCTACAAGAAATATTTTTTTTATTTTCTTTAACCGACTTCTTCATATATAAAGTGTGAAGTTTTGTACACAGACGACAGCACATCTGTTATTGCAGGTGTATATAGGCGGCGGTAACCGCTTACCAGGTGGGCCGTCAGCTTGTTTGTGAGCTATCAGAAATCATCCACTGCGGAAGATGTTTTAACTTCGTAATTGCAAGCAAATCGTTAAAGTCATTGCGCTAGCTTCTCTGTCCCTTAACACCATAAAAATAATGTTAACCCTTAGATAAAATGAGTGGTTGGCTTCTTAAAATGTAACATTTTACTGCACTAAGCATATCGTCTTGGGATGGCTCGTATCGCTTTTACTGCTTAACCATGGAGGATGACATAAGCTGTGTGAGGTTAATACCTTGTTCAGCCCATAAAATAAGTTCCACTTACAAGGATAATTGCGATTAGAAATTACTGTAGCTGCCCGTGGCTCTGCCTGCGTGGTTATGGGCGAATGCTCCAAACGGTGTCCTTTCTCCTTTCTGTTGAGCAGCTTGAAGTGCAAATGTAGCAGACAGACACTGTTACTTGGACATTTATAATGTTAGTATGGATTGGTTTCGACCAATGCCGATCAGCCAGCATGAGCATGTAATGACGCTATGATTCGCAATAATTCATGACTGATAGAAATGAATGACAAATACAAGACTCTCCACTTGATGGGTAAGATAGCAGATCCGTACAGCTTTTGGTAAATAAATCTGTGTAATATTAGCATTTTAATAATGTACATACGACAGCACATCAAGTCTAACAGTTGCACTACGAAAGCCGTCTCTATTACGAACGCAGTAAGGGCAGTCTCAAGGTGAAACTGTTACGCTTGATGTGTTGCCGTCTGTACCCTAGAGAGCAGATTTATAAACTAGTTTACGACCGTGATTTCGTCTGTTTAGTGAATCACGATGTTTATTCAGGACCTCAATACTTGGGACTAGAATACAAAGTAGTTTTCTATTCATTTGATAATGTTACAAAAGTAAATAGTAGATATAACATTCGACCTGAATAAACTGGGAGTCAGCTTAGGTACCTCTTATCTTCAAAGAACCACAAGCGATTTACTCAAATTATCCTCATATTATTTTTTGCAGTTGCTTTCAATAACAAAAAAATACAACAACTTTTGATCTCAGACACATTTCCAATATTGAGTGTTACGTGTCATATTCCAGTGTATTTGGATTACAGCAGACTCAGTATGAGAATTAAATAATTTAAATTTCTTTACCTCGAAAAGAGCTAGATCTGACTTTAAGGAGTCCAAATTTTTTAATACCATTTTTTCACACTTACACCAAGGACACCTAGCCCGAATTAAGCATAATTGTTTTGAGCTTGTGGTAGGGATAGTAGATAAAGATAATAAATAATATTTAGGTGCTTCAATTAGAAACGTAGGTACTCATTATACAAACATCTGCCCCTACGGGATTCGAACCCGGGAGCTCTGACTTTGTATAGAGACAGGGGTACTGACCACTCGCCCATATGGCCAACGTTTGTTGTTGACTTTGCTACATTAGATTTATTCCTCAATTATCTTTAAATTGTTTAATTTGTTAGAAATACCAGACCAGGAAAAGTCATGACCTGGAGTGGGATTCAAACCCGCAACCTTGCACAATCCGGGTAACTGCTCTAACCACTGAACTACCGAGAACTTGCGAGAATCCTTTGAATTTTCGTAAGTCTTTCTGTTAATGTTATAAGCTGACCTTCTGACAACGTAGGTATAATTTCAAAATGTCGACATTAATTAACGGATTCGGGTAACATTTATAACAATAAAATTGCTTAGCGTTAAGTCTCTTATCGATTTTTATCTCAGTCTATTTAAAGGATTAGAAAGAGACAAATGTCGTTAAGAGTCACCTAAGCCTAATGAATGGTTAATAAAAACAGACATTAAGTATATTATTAAGTATCAAGTTATGATGTTCCCTAAGTAGTAAGCTAAAAATAATCTTCCGCTAGACTAGAATATAATTATCAATCTATATTCTACCCAAATACAATCTTCACAGCAAAGCTCTTAGATATATATATTTACTATTTTATTGAAACTAGATCTACAAAAACTAATAATAATATAACGATATTGTTATATAGCTAACGTCTCGCTGACTTCATATTTAAAATGAAACCACATTACTAGATTTAGCTTGCGATTAATTAGATGTTATTCCATTGTAGATAGACAGATATCAGTTGTTTTTGTTAAGTTTGTAAAGTAACAATTGGTAGAATTGGAGTAGTAACCGGAAATAAGTGGTAGGTACAATATGTCACTATTGATGAAAATAATGACACTGTAACAAAACACAAGCAGAGTTTTGCATCTTTTGTTATTTGAATTGTTCGAAAACGGCATGACGAAGCTTCAAATACCAGATTATTATTTTACACAATTTTGTTAGGCCATACGTTTTTCACGTAGTTTCGTTTAATTTTTCGGAAAGAAGGAAATTATTTCATCGCGAAATTAAGCCATCACGAAATTAGTGTTCTTACATGAAAAAGGGAGCTAGGACCGAAGCGACGAGCGGTGATTTTGTGTAACCAACCGAAATCGCATCGATATTTCGCTGTTATGAATCCTTTGTTATAATTTCCTCGAAAAGGGAAAAATATCCCTAGAGGTATCATATTCGTGGTCTATACATTCCTGATTGCGTAATTCGTGATGGATTTATTCGTGTTCCATGTTCCGTGATGGAATACTACTTGAAATGATATTAGTTGTCATAACATATAAAATAGACGTACAAAAATAATGTAGACTGCCAGGATGCTATAATAACAATAATAATACACTCCTCCACAACTATTATCTAGCCGAAAGTAAGCATCATTATAAGGTTGTGATATGGATACTAGATAACGGAGAAATATTGATAATTATATGTATATAAATATTAGAAATATACTAAATAGACATATAGACATCCATAACTCATGAACAAATGCTCGTATTAATCATACTAACATTTGCTCCTACCGGGATTTCAACCCAGGACCGAGTAGCCTATATAGTAAGGGGTACAGACCACTCTACCAGCCAGTCATCTATGAATTATCAAAATGGTTAAATACAAAGACTAATAATCAACATACAAAAAGTCATTCAATTATATTCAATACTTTAGCCACAGATTTCGTTTTGTTATTTTTAACATTTTCTACGCGCTGTACCTGGCATTATATTATATAACTGCCAGGTTGAAGACCTCTCTCAGGTATTCAACGTTGCCAAACCTAACAAAATTTGGTTTTAAATTTACGTAAATCAAAGCAATGTTATACCTTACGCGTAAGCCATAAAATCATTGCGTGCTGTTGCCGCCCCAGGTAAGTGACCCGATATTTCAAAATGGTGATCTTTTTTATATCCATTTCTGAGCTATTTAGTTTGTGTGAAATCTTTTTTTTTTATTTAATCTAGAATTTTATTAATAATGTTATTATATTTCTATGAACCAATGCAGCATATGTTTTAATCGGCGTGATGTCGTCACCATCTTGTATAAGGAGAATAGACAAAAAAGTTTGCTAACCAAACTCTGCCTCATCCATCACTATTTGATATAGCAAGGAAATTGCACACTCCCAAATATCACCTTTCACCCTAAAACATATTGGCGACATGACAAATTAAATAAGTTAAGTGCTTTTATACGGAAGCAATTGATGTGTAAGTGTTATTTATAGACTTATCTTATACATACTATTTGAAGGTTCTTTATACAGTGAATCGAAAATGTTATTCTGTCCGAGGGAGGATAGTAATATTTAATAATACAAAGTAGAATTGGGATGTTTTAGGAACTTATCATTTATCTATTTAAATCCATTCTAATATTTTAACTTCGAGAGTAGGTAACTCATAAATCTCCTAAGTAATTTACATAATTACAAATGTAAGTCTTCGAACCGCCTCTGTGGTCTAGTGGTTGAGGCCACCTACCTCAGATCTAGAGGTCCGGGGTTCGATTCCCGTGGGGGCAGAAATTTTCTGCTCGGTTCGGGTAGTGGTAGGGCTTTTCTAAGTCCGCCTGGCTAGCTACCACCGTCTTACCTAAGTCTGCCGCCATAACAATAATGCTAACAGCATTGTTGTGTTCCGGCAACTAGAGGTAAGATAGCCAGTTCCTCTGTGGTTGAGAAATCGGGGGCTTGCAACGTCGGCCTTATCTTCATTTACCATCAGGTGAGGCCAAGAGTTACCCCGTTAAAAAAGCTATGTAATTTATTGTCGTCGCTCCGCCCGCATTAAGGTCGGTTATGATGTTTGCGAACGGTCTCTTTCAATGTTCCTCATGTTCTAAATTCCCCTCTCTTCCCTATACCACTTGGCCCTACCTTCCTTAATGAAAGAAACACAATATTCAACAGAATTTGATTTCAATGACAAACTTTTATTTTATAAATTTCCTCTAAGTGTAAAATTGTGTATATTTGAATACCTACGATATTGAATGAATACAGCATGGAGTTCTTCAAAAAAGGCGTGAATAGGTTTTTAGAGGATCGGTAACGCGCAAGTGATACCCCTGGTGTTGCAAGCGTCCATAGGCTACGGTAACCGCTTACCATCAGGTGGGCCGTATGCTTGATTGCCCCTTAGAGTGGTATAAAAAAGTACATATTTTTTATATTACTCTCTATAAAGGTTTTTTATCAATAAATTTATTTTATTGGGAAAATAATTTATCTACAGGTTGGGTGGCACACAAACGATACTTAGTACGTACAGTCATGTCAATGTCTGAAAGATTACGCATATACATTTAGGAACGAAAAATATGTATACAGCACCGTAATGCTACTAAAATAGAGTCAATAATAAAAATTTTCGAAGCCATTCTTTTTGATGTCACTGTACACAATAGACTTGAATAGCTATCACATTTACTAAATTTGATGTGTTTGCTTTCTGTGTAAAGTAAATGAATAGGATTCTAATTAAAACAGCCAATCGTTACTCATATGTTTATTCATAGTGATGATTAAAACACGATGCAACGTACAATAAACATAAAATTAAGCTTAAACGCCATAGAAATAAGGTAAAGAATAGAAATTCACAGCTCCAGTTGTTAGCTTGTACTTCAATAATAATATCACAAGGGAGATACATTTAACGAGATCATTATAATTAAAGCTCAAAACCCATAGATAAACTAAAATATATAGTTAGCGGTGGGATTGATCGATGCAAAGTAGGTTACTGCGAAATTACTACATTAGTAATTATTAGTTCTAAGAAATTTTTCATAAAAAACTCATTACAATTTCAATGGGTATCTGTCAGTTAAAACAAGTTGCAACTTGTATTTCATTTTACGTAGAAAAAATACATTTTGTGAGTTTAAATTGACGTAGTAATTAAAATATAAAAGTAGAAAAATTTCATTCGTCAAACATTTATAATAATGTTAAAATAAAAAATCAAGAATATTTAAATTGACGTGTTCTAGAATACTGGAGCCCTAGCACGAAAATTTTTAAATTTCGAATCGCCATCGTATGAATAGTTACGTTAGCTTTTGTCAGGCTTTTGTTTGAAAATTAGAGCGCGCGTAAACGATACGATTATAATTCGAAATTAAAAAATGTTCGTCCTAGGGGTACTGAACTCAGAAACAGCGTCAAGTCAAAACGAAAATTTTCGATTTCGGTTGCATTCTACTGTCAAAATGCATTTTTATACAGAATGGTGCCAACAATACGAGAATTAATAAAATGTTTTTGAAAATTGCAAACAATTTCTATGAAGTAAATAAATAATAATTATCTAATATAGCCCATGTTTTAATTTGTCGTCGTCGTCTACAAAGAGTAGTTTCCAATATTGATGATGTAGGTGTGATATATTGTTCTTTAGTGTTAGCTGCTTCTGAGTTCAACTGTATCCAATTCTCTAAATTCAACTAATATAATATCGGTTGTGTTGAAATAGTTGCTACTGTGCTTTATGAACGCAATAGTAGTTTTAACATGGTACTTAAATGTCAGCGATTCTGAGTTCATCGTACATAAATAAATATTGACTGCGAAATCATACGTTATCATTTGAAATTAATAACCAAAATTTTTTCGTCATTTTTACTAATGTGATGTACTGTTAATGACTTAATAGGAAAATTTGTTTCCTTAGGTACTCTTTTTCAACATCCATTATTATACAGAGTGTTTGGTACATGGTATAACAAGGCGGGCTCCTACCCATGTACCCATAGAAATATTAAGGTGTTATCAAAAATTCTAAATTGTTAAATAATTTGATTTATAATTTCGTATTTTTATGACATCTTACTATTTATATGAATATGTTAACATGGCTAAGGCCTGCATGTGCCAAACAACCAGTAATAAACATTCCCGCAGTAAATCGCAAAGTTCCCAGTTCATTGCCCAATCGGACTGTTGCATTGAAAACTAGTATAGCTCTCCTGTAGCCTCCTGCTACAAGCTTTCAGGCTTAATGAGATCCCAGAAACTTAAAAATTAAGTAACATTTCACTATAAATAAAAACATCAACATTAAAAATATTAAAACCTAAATCAATGAGATAACAGTCGCGGTCATAAGCAAATAAGTATAATCAATTCCATAATCCATAATCCTTTTCTTAAAAATTTTCTTAAGCTAAAAATTGCATCTGCTGAGATATTATATTCTATACTTGTTGATAATAATATTATTAGCGTTTATTCGAATCATTTGAGAAAATACATCGTTTATAGCTCAAATTGTTTAATTGTAACATTTATTTAAAACTGTTGAACTAAATCGACTTGACCAAAAGTACTGAGTAAGAAAAATCATGAAGGTATAATAGTTTGAAAAAATATTCCATTTGCAAGCATTTTTTGCATAAAATGTCTACACGGCAGTAAAAATATTTACGATCAAATAGGTACAATTTTCTCAAAACGGGTGGTGAATATTTCATAGTATTATACACTAACTAGGTATACGATAGGTTAGAAAGGTACGGAAGTATAAAAGGTCAGTAAAAATACATCAGGGACTAGAGTGTATAATACAATAGTATTCCCTATTATATTTATATTCACACAATATCTCACTACATCTTTCAGATAGAGCTCTTCTACACTCTGTGTTCTATTAACTACAGTAATATCTAAGACATTGAAAACTTACTTATAAAATTCGGAGGGTATTTGGTCACCCACTATAAACTATACACATAAAATAATTTCAAACAGTAAAATCTTAACGGTACTGACTAGACTTTAAAAGGACCTATGTGCTTGGCACAATACATGTAACATTTGAATAAAACGATATAAAGACTTCAATTCATAATTTTAAAGTAGTGACAGTTAGACCGAAAAGAAGGAACCCTAAAACACATTCCGTTCAGTCTTCGTTTTTCAAAACTTTCGTTTTCGTATTCTTAATCAAACCTTCGTTGACAACGCAGCTGTTGAATCTGTTGACAACATCGCGCACTTTGCCTTTGCTGATAACCAATTCCCTGTCGTAAGTTGGGGTAATTAGGCCCCTATCATTGCCATTACAAACTGGCTTATTCGTATTAATAGCCGATGCAAAATTTGCGCTTTGAGATTTCCTGAATTCTCTGACAGCATTATCTATATTGTTTATTAGGTCTTTAGCAACAAATGTTGCTATTTCATGCTTAATACGGTCTCTTTCGCTTTGAATCTCTAATGGTGTTTGGTTGTTATGGTCTTTAGTATTATTTTTTCGTTCTGGACTTTGAGTTTGCGTGAGTGAGTGAGACGCAGGGCTGTCGGGACCTTGAAATGTGATGCTAGGGTTTACAACGACGTTTTGACTGCAATTAGTCGGCTGTGTCACAGCATTGTTTGATTTCTCGCCGATCAACCAATATGTTGTCATCTTGCCTTTGCCCTTGACGTAAAAAAATACAACATCAAATCGAAGGCCTAAAAGCTTTCGGAAGAAGGATCGTTTTATGTAAAATTATACAGGATGGAGACGACTATACGAAAATAAGTTAAACATAGGCTATATTAGTTCATACAAATGGTTGCACCTTTCAAATACATCTTATTCATTTGGTAATGTTATAACATTTCTATGAAATAATGCAACCAATGTTATATTATTTTATACAGATGTAATGAAATGAATAAGATATATTTAAAAGTTGCTAAACATTTCTATGAAAAAATCTATGAAAAAGGTCATGTTTTAATTTATTGTCATATTGTCGTCACCACCCTGTATATCTTGATTAGGTATCATTATTTCGCAAATAATAAAAGATATAATATTTCCAAATTAATAGTCACAGTAATTACACTAAGCTTCTGGTTTTGACCACTGAAAATGTTATTAAAAGTGTGACATTCCGTTAGTAAAAAAAACATCTTTGACTAGAGACACAAAAGTAAAAATATTATTACCTTCATAGTGATTTCTCCTCTGCACTCCAATTCAAAGCAATCGTATAAGTCGAGCACCTCCTTTGTTTTAGGACTGACGTGGATTTTAAAAGCTTCGCCGTGTGATTCCATTCTGGATGCTGTATTCACCGTGTCACCGAAAAGGCAATACCGTGGCATTTTCAAACCAACGACACCAGCAACACATGGACCTGTGAAAGAAACTCGACTTTTTGTACTATGCTAATTACATTTTTAACCAAATGACCACATAAATTTATCATATATCCTAATGAGAAGTGAGTGTAATAAATATGTCTTCTTTAAGCATGGATCAAAAATACGTAATGAGGATAGAATAATAAATGATTGTAAATACAACATAAACGTAACACCATCAGATGATTTGCTATTTGTAATCTATCATACATTAAATTTCATGTTTGTGAACAATATAACCTAACATCTTCGTTCTTTCGATCTTCAATTATTTTTAGCTGCATTTTTTTATTTCGAGTTGTGCTTCTTTATGATCATGACCCATCCATTAGAAGTTTTATACAATCCAATCAAATAAATGGCTCAATGAAATCAACATTACGATCCTTGTCATACCAATAAAGACTCACGGTAAAATTATTTAGATCTGAAATGGTTGTTTTAATTAAACGATGCTACTTCCTTAGTCTTCATTGCATCTTCATTAAGATGAAATATTATTGTACATAAAATAATAGCTATTTGTAGATTTACGTCACCTGAATGCATGCCGATTCTTAAAAGCAGCCTTTCTCCGGGTCTATGCGGCACAGTTTTGACTCGAACCGCTCCAAGCAACGCCAGCGACATGCGAGCTATTTCAGCTGCATGTCGATTGCCATTCCTCATTGGTAGACCTGACACTACCATGTAGGCATCGCCGATAGTCTCCACCTTAGAAAATTATTAAAAAAATCCTTATCCATATCCTCACCAAGGAAGGTGCAACGTGGGATTATTTAATCCACCAATTAGTCTGAATAAGATTAGATAATAATGATGGTTTACGAACAGAAACTATTAAATGACAACATTTTTATTATTTTTTACTAGGTCAAACGGTTCGGAACCGGTTGGAACCGTTGTCAAAGTAAACTAATTATGGTAGTTTCGAGTTGAAATTGCCGTTCCGTATGGAGTATTTTGTGTCATGTAGGCTTAAACGCCTTTTTTTAATTTTGTAGATAATTTAAGACATTCTTTGAAGAAAATGCAGTAAAAAGAATATCTAAATAATTACAACAAATCTTAACTTTGAAATCAGCTACATATTCTAAAAGCTCTAATGGTAATTTTAGATCCCATTCGTAAAATCCTGCTTGTTTACTGAAGTTTTAATAAACTTTTATATTTTAGGAAGACATTAATTCAAAATTATTTGAAAATAACGGCATTGGGAAAAGACGGCAATTTTTTATTTAAAGACCTATTATTCGAGTTCCTCCAACACCTGGGCAGGTATTTTCTACTTGACTTTTGTGCGCCCGACCCGACTGGGTAGCTAAAATCTGTAATCTTAATTTTTGATTTTAACATTATTATAAATGTTTGAAAAATTACTTAAAATCTGTAAGTTACAGAAGATCGCAATTAAATAACACTACATTTTAGTATAAATGTATACTACTAAGTAAATAACACTACATTTTAGTATACATTTCCTCGGTTAGAAAAGTCATCAGAGTTGCCGGAGTCTTCTCGGTAGTTCAACTTTTGGAACCGGTGTAAATTTAGACATGATAGACAGATTTAGAATAAGACATTGTGAGACCATTTGCTAAATAGATATACATAATTTGTGATTTTTGACGATTCGAAAGAGCTTCTTAGGAGCCTACTTAAATAAATATATTTTTGATTTTGATTTTGATTTTATTGAGAAAGCGCTATGATGGGAGCAGCAGAACTCGTCTCATATGCTGGCAACATGATTCTTTCTCTTTATTATACACAAGGTAGGCATTGCGAGATAGCCACTCATCATCGTAGTACGCTTACTAATAATACCTAGGTTAGTGTCTACCAAAGTAAATTCTAGTATCTGCAACAATTTGCTGAAAGTAATAACCCAACCGAGACAAATAAACGTCAGCAAACTTATACAGATAGAGATAATTACGAGCGAGGTACCAAAAAAGAACTTCTATTTCTAGAGAAAAGCAAGGTAAATGTACCTACTTAGATAATACTGAAAAAGGTGAATGGTAGAATGGACATTGCTAAAATGGCCGAATTACCTTTACCTTTGTGTCTAATCAAATAAACTAGTCTCAACATTTGCTACAATGGGACATTTGTGTAATCAAAGGAAGCCAAGACTAAAAAGAGTATTGTCGAATTGGACAATTTGTCTGCAAACACTTTTCGTTGTGATTTTCCCCGTTGCTCTACCCTTCCTATTCAAAAATACAGGATTTTTTACGTTCTTATTTAAAAAAATACCGCTTATTAATCAATTTTTAAGCAGTTCTGTTGTTAGGCTAATATTTTTGTTCAACTTCTATTATCAAGAAATTGATGACTTATTATATATAATTGGTACTATAAAAGCAATGCCAGTTTAAAACTCTTTTCCTTTGTACTGAGTAGTAATAAAATTTGATTTGACTTCATTCATTTCCTCGTAACATTTTATTCCAGAATAAAACACAAAAAAAGTAGTATGATGCCAAAACAATAAGGTTTTCATGTAAAACTCGAACTAGTTTCCAATGCAACTTACGTAACATTGTCGTGTGAAATTCAAATTCTCATATTGTTGAAAATTTATTCATCATATCGCTGGAGTAGAGATTTCACAAAAACTGGAAATTGTGCCGATGTATTAGTACTGAGTTAATAGGCTTGAACTTGACAGCTTCACTGTATTTTTAACCGACTTCAAAAACGAGGAGGTTCTCAATTCGGCCGGTATGTTTTTTTTTTTTTTCCTATGTATGTACACCGATTACGCCGAGATTACTGATCTGATTTACGTGATTCTTTTTTTGTTCGATGCGGAATAGCTGCCATTTGGTCCCATAAAATTTTTTTCAAAAACAGTTGGGTACTTTGGTTTTAAATTTAAAAAAACGTAAATTATGAAGTCGTCTACATATGCGAAATTGCAAAGTTTTGCTTTTCAAATGACTTTTAGTGAAACGATACGATAGTAGGAAACAATATAAGTTTACGATCACCCATCTAGCTTCGACCGTAGAAAGTTACCACTAAAAATTGTGAAAAAAAAATTTTAAACAAAAATCAAAACCGACTTCAAAAAACTGAAAAGGATAAAATAATTAAATTTAAGTAGGTATTCATCCCCTAGAAACATATTTTTGGAGTTGGTGCTAAGTGGTTTCCAAAAACAATAGAAAGTGAAGCACCGACTCCAAAAATATGTTTCTAGGGGATGAATACCTACTTAAATTTAATTATTTTATCCTTTTCAGTTTTTTGAAGTCGGTTATAATTTTTGTTTAAATTTTTTTTTATTTTTAGAATCAAAAAGGGCGATCATCAGTCACGCGTAGAAGTCGATTTAGTAACAAAGTCGATTTAGATAAATAACATGTTTTTTATGTTGTGTGTGTGTTAATAAAAGTTGGAATAACATCATATCTTAATGTTTATCCATACAAATTAGTCGAGTCTTATTCATGTCATTTTCGTTGATCTAGACTTCATCTGAATCATAAAAATAATGGTCATAAATATGATTACGTTGTTTTATAAAAGTTTTATCCATCATTTAACTATCTACAAGACCAAAGAACGATTTATTTAATTAAATTCCTAAATTATAACCGTATAGCGTGACTTCTACAGCACGGTTAATTATTACGATAACGTTAGCGGTAGCGATTTCTTTTTACTTGAGATGGTTTGAGGCTAACATGTAAACATACTTTATACGAACCTTGTAAACGTCAAAATTTTCAATGATTGAGTCGAAACTGGTGTACAGGTCGTTAAGAAGATCGACCACCTCAAGCGGCGTGGACTCGGCTGAGAGCTGAGTGAAACCGATGATGTCACTGAAGTAGATCGTGACCTGGTCGTACGTCTCAGCCATCACTGGCTGTCCCATAATAAGTTGAGATGCTACTGATCTGTGGATGGAAGTTTGAGCTAAAACATCTAAGTACTTAAAATGGAACTCGTATTCCCAAAACGAGTTCAAAAACACGTATTAGCTAGTCTTGAAGTTTATACGTACTTAAAGAATAAATTTTGAAATACAAAGTGCAATAAGAGATGATAGTGTTATAAAATCCAAACTTTCCTCTTGGCAATAAAATGTGTACAGGAACTAGTTAGATTTTATCATTCGGTACGGACGACAGCACATCAAGTGTTGCACTACGAAAGCCGCCTCTATTACAACGGAGTAAGGACGGTCTTAAGGTCAAACTGTTACGCTTGATGTCGACAGCACATCGACTGTATAATTTTCAGATCAACAACAATAAATATTTTAATGACGTTCAAACCAAGCCTCTGGCCTCCAAGCCAGGCCGTCAAGCCTCCTGTCAGTTGACAGGTTGTAGGAGGCTTGTGAATACCACATTTTTCCAAAGATTGTTTACACGATATCGGCTGTTATCATATTTAATAAATATTTTATACAATCATTTAGGTTTACTTCTCTCCAGATAAACATTTCACAAATTAGGTACCTAGGGTATTTTCTTGGAATAATACGATTTTCTTTTGCACTGTCGACGAGCTTTGAACTTTAGTGCGACCACAGTCACATAATAGTATTATCAGTTCAATTTGGAGTAACTCGACTTGTAAAGTGCCCCCACCGCAGAAAATACTTAGCTCCTATACAACATTACAACATTTCCGCAGGAACACATATGATACGTTCATTATATTATGTGTTTCTGCGGTAAGTACTGCCTTAATGATATGTTTGAATGGTAATATTTTAAAGTCTGCCAACAGTCTATTGTCTATTTTTAATAACAAAAATGTGAAAGAAAGCAGGTGGTCAACCTCGAATCTGAAGATGGGAACCTGTGTAAATGTCAGACATGACAGACATATAGACTATATGACATTGTGAGACCGTTATTTAAATACTCGTAGTTATACATAATTTTAGATTTTTGACGATTCGAAAGAGCTTCTTAGGAGCCTACTTGAAGAAATGTATTTATGATTTATGATTTTTATTTTGATGGTTCGTATCAGGTTGCACAAGATATGTAACGCAAAGGGTAATGTATAAGATATACTAACTTACTTTGGTAGTAACTGGTATAGTAACTCCTCACATTTCCTCTTTTCTTCAAGATAGTCCGAAGTTCTTTCTTCTACCAAAGCCTCCAGGTTATTCGCATACTGTTCCACCTGCGTCAGCAACATATCCAGTCGGGTCGATGTCTCGCAATCCCTATGTAAGGGACACGTATGCTTGTAAGATTTACGGGATCAATGAAAAAATAGGAGTGGATCGATCTTCCATCAAAATATTTACAACGATCAATAAATACCTGATTTAAATTCAATACATTATGAACAGAATCAATCCAAGGATTGACTTCCAAGATTTATTTGAAATTTGATCTCGAAATGGAAATTATTAGGAGAAATATCTAATTGTAAAAAAGCTGTCCATACTATGGGAAAGTTACTTTTTTCATGATTATACTATGACGATTATTTATCTTTATTAACTCTAAAATTCAATCGCGAGAATTTGCTTGAGTAATCTTTTCTCACTTCAATACTTCATGATTGACTTAACCAACTTACTTGTTTATTCTCTGTATATTTTCTTTTAGTGCTGAGAAATCTGGTCGATCGTCATCTGGAAGGGTCCAAGGGGGTTCCCCTGTGAGAGACTGGCGCGGCGACGCTGATAATGGGGATGTCCCACGATGGCGCATCTCAGAACTGCCTGGTGATTAAAAGGGTATAGGTAATAGTAAGCGCCGGTGTCACAAGATGCTGGGAGCATCATACGGGTACAAAATTTAACCAAAAAGATAAAAATCGAGTTTTACAAGTGTTTCACGTGGATATACTGTATTTATAAACAAAACATCTCATTATTTAGCAATTAATTAAGTATTAATTACAAATGTACCTAGTAAAGTCATCATCTCTTCTACTTTGGCCGTTCCCGGCAGGGTCCGTAATTATCTAAATTTTAAGTCCTTTTATATTAAGGTCTACTTAACAGTTTAATTAGGTATTATTGTAAGAAATACAAGTGAAGAAGGAAGACTATGAAAAAAACGTATGCTACGTGTAACCTAACAATTTCTTCACCACTTTCTACTTTTTAACGTTTTTAAAGCAACGTTTATAAAAACTTTAAGTATTGTGAATAATGCCTTCTTAGTACTTTATCGCCAAGTAGTGGAAAGATCTTGAAATTGTATTGTTTTAATGACTAAGGGAAATGCTAGTAAAAACATTTTTAGCACGTTTTACATGAGATTTAATGAAAGCTAGAGGATTTGAATATGATCTCCTTTTTTATTCCCTCGTCGCAATAGAGAACGAAGTATCTTTCTTTGTTACCTATTGAACTGCATAAAGTTTTTTATCATAAACTAAAAATGCATGTTAGTATATTAGCTAATAATCGTCAATTTTCATAAATATTTTATAGCCGAAATATATGTAATGCCGTTCTGGCATCATTTGAATAAACATAAGTAACAAAAGGCATATTTTTGTTTGCCACAGATAAAAGCCATATATAAAAGGCATAATATTAAAAAAACATTGATTTGATAAGTTTAATAGACAAAGTCTATAAATTCATAAGAACGCAACGTGCACGCAAGGCTTCTGTCATAGTTCCGACTCTGCGGAACTCAGACAGTCTCACGCAAGCTCATCATCGCAGATACTCCGCGATGAGCTTCGATAAAGTGTAGCACGCCTTGTCACAATCTACGGCCGCTGGCTGGTAAAGCATCCATGCCTTTTCAGCCAAAGCTCTCAGGCTCGAACCCCGGTAGAGTCGTTAGACGAGTAGAAAAATTTTCATGAATATTCATGTATTTGGGTATAATTTTAATGATAAATCATATGAGTAAGTACCTATTCGTAAATCTAAATTATTCCAAATATTTTCCTTTCTGTGGAATTCAAAGCAGAAGCTCCTATTGATACTCAATGTGGAATAGTGTGAGTTTGGGAATAATATTATTAAGATTATCACTTACATTACACTCGCGTAAATTAAAAATGTTAGAGTATCGACTAACGTGACATACCCGTGTTTGTTTTGGTTAGGTTTTTAATCTGAGTGGAATAAAATACCGGGATTAAAACACTCCAAATCCTTCCTAGGGGAGGAGGTAGGAGCATGGAGTAAATACATATATGCAAACGGTAGAACAAAAGCTCGCTTCTTGATTGGGGCGCTCACAGGGCATTTTGCTACTAGCCACATGCTACATAAAATGCAACTCTCCCCAACTCAACTTTGTCGAGCATGTGGTGAATGCCAGGAATCAATGATGCATCTCTTGTGTCATTGTGATGCTCTGGCTAGAACCAGAATGAGTTTTCTGGAAGTGGCATATCCAAAGCCAGAAGACTACAGGCTCTTTCTGCCTAAAGATATAGTAAGGCTAATGGCATCTATATTATGGACACAGGAAGAGTAAACGCAGGGGAGGCACAAAAGATCCCAATGGGTCGAAGTGCACTGTGACTTAGTCATGGCCCCACTATAAGATAAAATAAGATAGGTTTTTAATGACATTTTATTTTAATGAATTTGTATTTAGCGTTCATTGTTACTGTGTTTTTTAATTAACGTGATATCTTAATTGAATTGTCATTTTAGTTACAACTAGACCTTAAAAATTCTAAGCTGAAATTGAAAGCTAAATTACAACGCTTAGCATTTTTATTAGTAACTAGGTGTGGTTTTGAGACTGCAGTGTAAGTATTTACTTACCTACTAATACAATATAAATTCTGGTCGACCTATATAACTTTCGAACTTTCTGAAACATTCGCAGCCCTTAAAAGTTATGTTAGGCATTTAGGCTATGTTAACAAAAGCGTGTAACTTTTGTCTTGAATTATATGTATAATCTGTGCAAACATGGTAACCCCTTCTATTGTAAAGCCAAAAGTAAACAATTACTTGTCAATTAGATTTAAATAATACCTTTCTTTCATCGCGGAGTTTTTTTGGAGTGAAAATTGATTTCGTTATTTATTTTTAAATAGGGATAATTTACACAGATAGATAAAATTTATTTATTTCTTCATCACACACAAATACATTAAACAGCAATAATTGTGTGCGTTGTAGAAGTGTAAAAGGGTGTCGTATTTATTCTGAGTATACATAAATACTAAGTTCTCACGTTTAAATTTGTCCTCAAGTATGGCGGCGCAGTAGTCGCAAGCTAACGTGCAGTGTGGCCTCCTCATCTCCAGCAATGGGCTTACTGCTCGCCGCGGGCTCGGCGAATCAGCGCCCCCTGGCGGCACCAGCGACATCACTCTGCTGACAATGAAAATAAATCTTGTAATAGCACAGAATAACCATTAATCTAAATAATTGATAATATCCTGAAAGTAACCATATTCCATAGTGACCACCAGTGGGCTGGTAAGAGTTGAAAAGGCAGATTTGAAACATTAGGAGAATGTTCTTGAATAATTGCAGTTTTAAAAAGAACGAGTGGTTAAAAAATTGTGTGCTATAAAAGACCGAAATAAAATTAATGGAGGTGGTTAGGTTCTTAGAAAATTTGTCACACACACACATACACACACACGTATCCAACCCGCGCACATAATACGATATCGACCCCCCGCAACCCCAGATTTCTAAATTTAATTTCGGAATTCTGTAACGCCCCGTATATTGTTCAAAACTAAAACTAATTTCAGTGCCTCTCTCTTCTTTGTATTATACAAGAAAAGGACTGATGTACCTAAATTACGGTTTCTAAATGAATTTGTTCGGAATTCAGATCCAGCTATTCCAAAAAGTCAAAGCTGCAATATTAAATCGTACTTTAGAGCAGCGATTGGCAACCTTTTAGCCGACAAGAGTCGCAGGTATCAAAATAAAACTAAGGCAGACCGCACTTATAATGATATAGGTACTTACATACGTAGCTAGGTAAGGTCTAGATGAAACACTAATAGTTAGTTATCTAATGTTTAACTAATAAATGGCTTTGGTAAAATGAGATAAACACAATACTTATTATAACAGTAAATAAATTAATGAGATCCTTGTAGTTGAAAATTAGACTCAATAATTATATTATACAAAGGACAGGACGTTCGCGAGCCGCAACGAGTAAAAGAGCGCGGGTGCCGGCCGCTGCTCGAGAAAAATCAAAATAAAAAAATAAAAACTAAAATTAAAACCGACTTCAAAATAGTAAATAAGATAAAACAATAAAATTTAATTAGGTACTTATCCCCTAGAAACAAAAAAACATAACAACTGAATTGAGAACCTCCTCGTTTAAAAATTATCTTTTATTCAAGTTGGCCCTTTATAATTCGGCGCTGGCTTTTGCGCAGCTGGTTCCTGCACAACTTAACTCCTCGTCGCATCGCTCCTCGCAAGTTGCGACTAGCTTCAAATTGCGAGCCGCAACCTAATTTGCAACTTTAAGTGAGTCGATTACACACATTACCGGCTGCTCATTCGGTGTTCTCTAGTCTAGAATGCCTGGGCAATGTATAAAATAAATAATATTTCATAACTAACCTATTCTCTATACATAATCTTTTATATTGAATGTAATACCGGATTTATCTGTCAAGCGGCGTTATCCCACCGGAGGGCTATGAAAATTGAAAAATCAATTGTGTCTGGAATCTGATGCTTGACGGGTTAATACAGATGACCGGTAACATATACACTGACGACACAATTTGTATACTTAGTACGATAAAGTAAGTAGGTACCTAATAAATTTTGCCTCCGTCCTATTTACCTTCACGATGGTAACCATGAAAATTGCCAGCTTTCAGTAGCAGTAGATTTATTGTTAATTTCACCAATTTGCAACAGCCATTAAAATTAAAACCAACGCCTCGTTATTTTACGGCACCGTTCCGCTAAACCTCTACTCTACACCATAAAAGTTAACTGAGGCCATTCATCCAGAAATTAATTCATTTTACACGTGCTGTTCTTGTACCTCACTGAGTAATTTTAGAGGCTGGAATTAAATGTGTACACATTGTTGGTAAAACTATGTGATATTGTGCTTTACAATGTTTAAAATTACCACCAGTCACCTTAGTTCAGCGTTCAGTGCAAAAACAGACCTTAAGTCGTAAGTACAGTTGACAGGACATCAGGCGTAACAGTTTGACCTTGAGACCGCCCTTACGCCGTTTATAATAGAAGCGGCTTTCGTACTGCAACTGTTAGACTTGGTATGCTATAGTCTGTACGGAAGCGCGGCTGCACGTTAGAGAGGACTGGAACATCATCTCCCTTCCCAACCCCCTTCTTCTCTGTCCCGTATATTTATGCAAATTCCCTTAAGACACACGGGCACATAAGATACCGTATTAAAGTTAAAAAGTGTATTACTTTTTAATTGTTATAGTATAAATAACGCTTCTCAAAGCATACTGCCAGATATTTTACACGAACAGCTAATAGGTTACTTTCACACAGTGGGAATACAGCGATTAACGATTCCAGTATAATAACGCTGTACTATTATTATACAGAGTGGTGCCGTCAATACAACAATAAATTAAAACATGGGCTATATCAGTTTATAGAAATAGTTTCCCACTTTCAAAAACATCTAATTCATTTGATAATTTCGTGACATTTCTATAAAATAATGCAGCCAATGTTATATTATTTCATACAAATGTCATTAAATTATAAAATGCATAAGATGTTTTTGAAAGTGGCAAAACATTTCTATGAACTAATATAGCCCATGTTTTAATTTATTATCGTATTGACGGCACACACTGTATATAGATATTGCAATGCAAAAACGGTGCATCAGATCAATGAGTGGGCTTAAAGTTACCGATAGCTGCGTACCACTACTGTTTAGAACCCTAAGGATTTTGACATTACCTTCGCTATACATACTTGAAGTGGCTTTATTTGTCAAAACAAATCAATATCTGTTTGTTAAACTGTCTGAGCAACGTAAACGGGCAAACACACTTCGATCTCAATATAAAAACCTTCTGAGTAAAGGGCATTACAACACATCATTAGCAAAGAAAAGTGTAATTTGTGTGGGTCCTGTAATATATAATAAATTGCCTAATAGTTTTAAGGAGCTGACATTGGAATTATATAAGACTAAATTGACATCATTTTTAATTAATAAATGCTATTATTCATTGGCGGAATACTTAAATGACAAATTTTAAAATTAATTTAAATTATGCTGGACTTATTTAATATATAACTTGGATGGACTTTACTTTTTAGAGCGAATATTACAAATAGATATTATATGTATTGACAATTTTTGATTAGGTATTTTTAATTTTGTGACATGCATGCATAAAACTCAAAGTAACAACGCCGAAAATTTATGTTTGCATACCGATAATTGGTAGAATGTACACGGAACTACACCAAAATGTAAAAACTATAAATATGTACCTACATTCTATGCAAATAAATATATTTGAATTTGAAAAAAAAATTTGAATTTGAATATTAGGAGGCTGTGGGGCCGCAGAGGCGCTTTAGTGCATCCGGAAATTTCGCGAAGGCGCTTAGTGACGGCTTTAGTCATTTGGTACCGTTTTATGAGAAAGCGATGCGCCGCCAGCCGGCAGCGCCGCCATTGTATGGCGCTATATGGGAAAGAGGGATAAGAGATAATAATATAAGACTTCTCAGCGCGAAGAAAAGAACAACAACAATATGATACGAAGAAATGTTTTTTAGAAAATAAAATAATAATGACTAAAATAAATAAAAATGACTAAATAATATGATAATAATAATTTATTCAGAAAGAAAGTTCATAACAAAATAGTTCAAAATAGTAAATTAGGTATTATAAAAGCCTCGATACCTACGTATCGAGGCAAAATCATTAAAACGTGTTTCTGGACAGCAATTCTCATAGATTCGAAACAGTCTCCACTTCGAAATAAAATTCTAAATTTAATCGAGTTCTAATCAAGTTCAGCTATTCTGAAAATCTCGAATTCGACTTATCTCGAAGGAAAACCACTAGAATTGCTTCGACTGGTCGGAAGCGGTTGAGACACCTATATTTCGTGTTCGAACCATCTCAAACCTCAAATTTTAATGGCGGCACTGCTGCCTTACGTACGTACTGTTTGTTTGTTGGTTTTTTATTATACATATTACCTATTATTTTAGAAAGCTTTTAATGAACTTTAAATTTTTGACCACTCGAAGCTCTTTCTAAGGTCCCAAACTATCTCCATACCGAATTTCATCTAAATCGGTTTAGTAGTTTAGGCGTGAAAGCGTAACAAACAAACTCACTTTCGCATATTGTATGCAGTAGTTGGGATCCGTTTATAAAACATTTGTCTGTCACCTTATTTAAATAAAGAAGTAATAATTATGATAAAGCCCAGAAAAAATTGTCTGACTTGAGTTACAATGGCGTAACCTCCACAAACCGCTGAAGCAGCATCAGACGAACGCCAATGTCACCGAATTGCAAACACTAACATCAGCAGAACCCAAATTCCGTTTATA
Organism: Nymphula nitidulata; assembly: GCA_947347705.1. Lineage (NCBI taxonomy): Eukaryota > Metazoa > Arthropoda > Insecta > Lepidoptera > Crambidae > Nymphula > Nymphula nitidulata. The sequence continues at coordinate 8,009,993 of OX374637.1, read as the reverse complement.
TTTTTAATTAGTATTTTATTCCGTCTTGTTTAGTATCTACTATTGTAAACACATAGTAAAAAATCTTTATAATTTGTCTTTTTAAAAAGTTATTTTTCGATCGCCGATACATAAGTGGCGCAGTTGGTAGGATCGCGCAACTTGGACGTCGAATAAACTCTTCGATACAAGTAGACGGTTTCAATGGTTGCTAGGCGCGATCACAGAAGAACCTTTAGGTAAGTAGGCGGTCACCATACACGAGAGTGGAAAACCTTCACTGAACAAGACCCAGCTGGAGATGCAGAGGCTGATATGGTAAGTACTCTCGTTTGCCAAGTATCCTGTGCTATATTTCCAGTTGCCTAATCTTAATAAAATAGATATAAGTGTGTTTCGTATACAGGCTCAAATCGCTATAGATATTAGTACCTAATAAATCTTTATAATTTGTCTTTTTAAAAAGTTATTTTTCGATCGCCGATACATAAGTCTTGCATGTTTTTTTTTGAAAATGTGTGTTAATAAATTTCTGAAACATTACTTTTTTCAGGTTTTTTCTCTCATTATGTGACAATATTATTATCTTCAATCACTACAAAATGGCAGACGGGATTTAGAAACATTTAATTTATTGAAAGACCATTAAAATTGTTTTTAACTTTCGTTGCATCTAATATAATTTTATCTACTAAATGTATTTTTAAATATTATATTAATGATATATTGGAGCTGTAAAATCTGCCTACCGTCTTTACTTTAAGCTAGGCATCTAAACGATCAATACTTTTCGAATTTTTGGACTGCATTTATTTTATTCTGAAACATTTCAAGGCTCACTCCAAAACGTATACTTGTGTTTATTTCTTCATCAGGGTAACAAATAAAGTGAGGTTAAACAAAATAAACTAAAACATATGGGATATTTATTTCCTTTAGCGAGAAGCATCTAAAACTCTCCAGGTGGCATCGAATTTACGCTGCAAAATCCTTCTCGCATTTCGTTTTCACATCTTAAAATAAACTGGGTCAGAGGTTTTTTTTAAATTATGGCGGCAATAACTTTAATGTATAAAGTTGCAATGACAAAGTTAAGCGCTATATCAATTAGTTCCAAGTATACCAAACATATATAGTACGTCCCACTGCTGGGCACAGGATTTCTTACATGGGAGAAATACATGAGAAGTTTGGGCCATAACACCACCACGCTGGCTTAACGTGCCTTCCGAAGCACAGGGAGCTCGAGACAAAAATCTTTGATTAACCCATCCCAGGATCGACCCTGGCGAACGTTGCTTTGTTTTTCGTATCGAAACCAGAGCGCTCAAACCAATCGCCACTGAGATCCTCATCCTTCAAGCTCATCCATCCTATTCTATGACTGCTCATTTATCAAACATCACATTTGAAGCCGGCACACCATTCAGCAGCATTATTAGGCGGGGAATTAGCAATCTCCTGCCTAAACCGAGTAACTCCTGCAAACAGAATTGAGTTTTCAAATTGTTTTAATGCCTCGCGTTCGAATTGCGGACTTTCGTAGTTGTAAAGCTTAATCACCTAGTGGAATTACCAAGGGCCACACAACGCATTTAAGCAGATCTCTTTTGTAAGGTCACCACCTTACTCCTAGCAGCAACTCAGCTCTAAGCGTTGCTATTTTCGTCCGTCGTTTCGTTCGTCGCATGAGATGATCTTTTTCCCATTGGATTCCCGCCTACTAGATATTTTAATTAGTAAAAAAAAATTATACAACTAGATGACAAACAAGCTGACGGCCGACCTAGTGATAAACGGTTACCGACGCTAATAGACACCAACAATAAAAATGAAAAAACACTTGATATTGCAGGTGCGTTGTCATTCGGACAAAATAAGAAGAACCTCATCTTGTGAAATCATATTACTCTCTCTTTGTCCCATGAATCATTAAAGATACTTATGAATTATTTTTTCTTTTGTGTATATTTTGAAAAAGAGAACCTTTTAATATGTTGAGCCCCGTGAAAGTCCCGGGAGTATATGACGATTAAAAACCCATTGCGTATGTAATGTGTGACTTATTGTAAGGTTACAGGTTTACATGCAGAATCAACTGGAAGGGATTAAGTGTCGGTCATGGACATTGGACATGTATAGGAGCTTCAAAAAGATCTAAGCGATTTGGATATCCATCCCATCGACATAAAAGACAGAATGTATAGATTATATTCATATGACTGTATGTCGGAGATGGATAAAAATAAAATAACGTATATTCCTCTGATGTCACGCTAATCAGCCATGGCAATAGGCTCACTAAGATATGAAGCTTGACGAAGCCTGTATAGGCTCGTTAAAATGGATACGGAGTGCTCGAACTCTCATTTCTCTTGTTCCACATTGTACTGTGCCGTAAACTGTAGTTGTTTTAGAAGACCACACACTTTCTTACTGTTAAATTCCCAATAAAGTATTTAAAGTGGTCCGTCTTGCTCCTGTGATGCCTTCGCTTATAGACATTATACCTTAAATTCAATTAATTGGACGTAATGATTTTCAATGATAAAATATTCACTCGATGTTGTTTAAACGTTTATATGACAGTTTCCTGTATTTCCTTTGTCTCCATAATTTTGTCTCCATCATGGGGGCAACAAAATGTCATAAAATTTCTTTACAGTTGTCCACCTTATCAACGGGGACGACGGGCAGTTAAGATTTCACCCCGAAAATCCAATGAGTTTCGTTGTTTACGAGCACACAAATGTAAACAACCATAAAACGCTTAGACCACAGAGTAAGGACGTGATAGAGCGTATGCTTCTAAGGAGCAGGCCAAAATGTAATGTTTGCTTAAATCTAAAATTCAGTTTCTGTCTAGGATCGATCGCATTACTCATTCTTTATGGCGCCGGAATTCTGGTTTTATTATCTGTCTAGGATCAATCGCATTACGCATTCTGGCTCGGTGGCGTGGTGGTTTGAGCGCTCTAGTTTATTTGAAAACCAAGCCACTTTCACTACGGTCAAATCCGGATTGGTCAATCAAAATTTGTAATCTCGAGCTTCTCTGTGTTTCGGAAGGCAAGTTGAGCCGTTGGTCCCGGATTTTACTGCAACTTTATTCCTCAAGCTCGTATTGGGCTGGTCAGCATGGGGTGTTATGGTCAAAACTGCTCATGCGTTTCTCCAGTGTAGGAAGGCCTATGCCCAGCATAGAGACCAATATAGGCTGATGATAATGCCACCGGAATTTTTTTGTTTATTTATCGAATATGTTCTAATTTTATGAATTTATTTCGAATCAAAGATGTCAGTCTTTTAATAGAAAATGGCGAATACAGATGTTAATATAAGATGTTAAGGGCCATTGTGATATTATGGAGAAAACTAGATTTTCGTAATTCTGCCGGGAGAGAAAATCGAGAGATTAATGCATAATCAAGCTTAACGATTAAATAGTACCTCCTAACGCCTATTAAAAGTACTAAACTATAGGTATATAATTTTCTCTGTCTGTTTTAACAGGGGAGCATAAGTAATAAATAAGCTTATGTTTATACCAGTCTAACCTAGCTAAAACTACGGGTCCATAATACTACAATGACAACTTTAAGTTCTGAATTGTCATCATGGGAATATTTATATTTACAGAACCTACATTATTCTACGACCGGACATTAAATTTAAGGTTGTTACCACTTGAAATTTGAGCGCCCAACTGGGAAGCAGCTTACAGAAAATTGCATAATATCAAGGGGAAACCGATTACTATTATTATTATTTAACACTATATTGCACATCACACAAATAAATAAACAGAAAGGAATATCAAATATGCTTGCAGAATGCGATTTCTTCCAGGCAACGTTCTACCATCGGGGCTTATGAAAATTAAACCCTAGTTGCGTCGGGAATCTGTGGCTTGATCTGTTTTAGTAAAACCCTGTTAAAAAAATTTTTGTTTCTCTCACTCATATGTCAAACGAAACAGACAAACCAAAATTTCTGGCAATATTTTTTTTATACCACTAAGGTGGCAATCAAGCATACGGCCCACCTGATGGTTAGAGGTTACCGTAGCCTATGGTCTGTAAAAACCTTTTCACGCCTTTTTTGAACAATCCCATAATCTACTCATTCGAGAAAATCTCTGCAGGGAGAAGATGTCTGCTCATTCCACAGCCTGAGCGGACTCGGGAGAAAGTTTCTTTGAAACTGTACAGTACGCGACCACGTTGGTTCCAATTTGTGAGGAGGAACTCCCGGTGGCGAACGATGCGATGATAGAAAGAGGCCGTGGGCATCATGTTAAATAAGTCCCCGGAACATACCCTGTTAAACAAACGGTAGAACACACACAAAGAGGCACAATCCCTCCTTGGGCCTAAAGGTTCAATACGTTTGTGAGCTCAGGATCGTCGACAGTAATAATTCTCATATCGCGTCTTTGGAGCACGTCAAATGATCCAACCTGGTATCTAAGTGCTCCCACCCGTAAAAGGGAGCAGCACTCCATATGGGGCGTGACTTGAGACTTATATAGTAACAGTCTTTGCCCCGAAGCGAAACAACGCCGCGCTCTATTGAGCACACCACGCTCCTTGGATGCCAGCTTGACTTCAAAAAAATGATAAAAATCTTTAGAAATTTAAATTCATGTTTTGGCGCAAGATTCGAATTTCCGTTTCATGAATTCATTATATTGCTGACCGAGATAGAAGACGTATCTTCGGAAAAACTTTACCAGCAGCCTCTCAATTGCTCTTGGCCAATTTAATATTATTATTGTAAAGTTAAAACCCGTAGGTGAGGACGAAAAGGAAATTATTAAAACAATAATTTATTTATGCAGGTACCTTATTTCTAAATCTGTTTTGTATTTTAGTGTTGAAGACACTAAAATATTTTAAGTGCCTTTTAGTGTTCAGTTTTATAGTTGTGTTTGTGTGTGTTTTTTAAACAGAGAGTAGATCGTCATTTCAAGATAAGCAATTCGTTGTGAAGTACGAAAGCAAAAATTAACTAAGTCGGCTGAGTCATGTATGCGAGAAAACGTCAAGTCTTGGTACACATTTTTCTTTTATATAATACAGTACAACGTCACGTTTCGTTTAATCACTACTATGAATGATTATTTCACCTACATCTAAGTGTTTCGATAAAGTATATTGATGTTTTGCTCGTAAATTAGTGAACTACTGTCGCAGCGAAACGTTGCCTACTCGGCACCTAGTGAGTTTAGACGCATCAGTTTTGTGTTAGGTAATTAAAGTAACATTATATTGAATCATACAAAGTTTTATACATTTAGTGACCAGATGACAAACAAGATAATGGCCCACTTGGTGGTAAATGTTTACCGTCGCCTATGAAGCAAAGACAAGGAAAAAATACTTGGTAATCGCAGATGCATTATCCTGAGGCCTACGATTAAATTTTTTTTTTATTATTTTTTTATACAAAGCACGACAAATGACTCAACACCACCTGATGTGAAGCGGTAAGAAAAGTCCATATGCGAAGACAGCTAGTGCAGTTTAGAATGCGCAATCCCTTCCATGCCTAGTAATTACACTAGCTACACAAGTTGCTGCATCGGTTTTTTTGATAAGACACAGTAACAAGGCCATAGTTTATAATTAACAGACAGACAGAGAGACAGAGCTACTTTCAGATAAATAATATTAGTATTTATGAACTTTGAAATAAAAATCTTTATTTTAAATACAAGTTTGAAGGAACCCATGGCATAGAAAGGAGGAAGGAAAACATGTGCTGGCAATAATAATAATAATAAAAATCGAGTTCCAAAACTTCTTTCTGCAGGATGTTGAGATGAAGACAGTGAATTGATGACTCCAAAGACCGTGACAGGTGCTCTGAGTAGGTGGAAGTAAGGTGAGTTAAGTTGAAAAAACTCTACAGAACACTATCCGTGTTATTTTATTATAGCCATAGGAAGGCGCTAAGTGACGCAATACCTCGCCGCAATTGTAGACGCTCAATTCTGTTTGTTTGTGACCTCTACATCGTCAATGATACGGACAACATGACGCTAAAATCTGTCCAGTGCATCGAAGAAGTATTTAACGCAGCTATCACATATGTGCAAACAATATTCCACGCATGACCGGACCTATAAGTTATATAAAGCAGGCATGATTGGTCAGGCGTGAAATCGACGCAAAGTGTTCAGGACATCGAGCTTTGGAGAGGCTGTTTTGATCACGGTTTCAATGTAGCTCCTTTGATTCAAATGGCAACATCTCTCCATAGTTATATACCGACCAAGTTGATAAAGCCCTGTGCAGAAACAGTTGAGCCCTGAAGAAAGGATGTTCCTTTTTCTTCGCTTATAACCAACATTTTGTTTATAAGCGCGCGCACCTACATTTTCTTAGCATTGAATTTAACAAGGTTAACAGATATCCTGTTGAGCTTAATAGTAAGATATATTGAGCATAATATTAATCTCTCCCTTCGATTTCATCGCACATAGCCCCTAGACGACCGTAGTATCCCCCTTGCACTATACTGTCAACCAATGAACGTTTCCTAATGGAAGCATGTCATTAATATGGAGAAAAAAAAGTGTGGGGATATAACTGGCCCTTCTGGTACAGGAGCATTCACTAAAATGAACCGCAAAGCGCACCCATAGGCGAGTACACAGATTCTCCGCTCATGTAAGAAACCGGCGATCTAGGTGCATAGCGAACGGGTAGATCGTATTCCGGGAGCATCGAGAGAAGACCTGTGCCAGACCCGATCAAAGGCTTTGGCAATGTCAAGGCTAACAACCACTGATTCATCACGTTTGTCAATAGCTTCACCCTTGATATGCATTAAATATGCTAGAAGAACGCCCGTTGACAGATTCGGCCGAAACCAGTATTTTCGATCCTTAATTCTAATGACCTTCTAGGTATCGGATCACCTAGTTGATAGCACAGCTAAAATAATATACAATCTCTAAATCCTATTCTACTCCTCTTCCTATATCTATTAGAAGCCTAGAAAAGATCTCATTGTTTTGTGTACTAAAGGAATTATACCCCAAGAACTTCATTCTATGTACAAATCTCTTTCCTACCAGCAAAGAGGCCTATAACAGCCTATCTACGAATAGGCTTATGTCATTTAGATGCTACTAAGAAAGACGATGATGGTTGATAATTAAATTTTGTGTAAAATAAATACCTCCTGAAGTTTTTCTTTTTAGTTTTTTTAATAAATTGAAGCTATTAATTTTTATTTCTTATATTATAATTTAATGGTCTTAATTGTAAAAAACGATTAAAGTGTTTTTTAATAATAATAATAATAATAATAATAAATACTCTTTATTGCACACAGGAGACAAATCAAATTATACATACTTAAAAAACAAGAAACAGTACAACAGGGCGGCCTTATTGCTAAAAAGCAATTTCTTCCAGGCAACCCTAGGTGATAAAACATTAGGAAGAAGGAGAACGCAAAAAGGGTGCAAGAATTTGAAAGAATAAATAAATATATATGTTTGTACTAATTGGGAGTAAATATAAATAAAATATACTAACTAAATAAACTTACATACCATGTAAATATAATACAGATCAAATTAAAATTATTTAACTAACTAGATAAACTAGAGAAATGAATTTTTACTAGATTCTTAAAGGAATCCAGTGTGCGAGCTTCCCTGATGCACTCCGGCAGAGAATTCCATAGGCGAACAGCATGCACGGAAAAGGAATAGGAGAGGAAATCAGTGGAGTGTGCAGGAATGTTCAAGGTAAGATTAAAACAAGAACGCAGAGGGCGAACTAAAGAAGAGGAACGAAATGAGAAACAATTTTTAAGGTATAGTGGAGAGGCAGGAAGGAAAAGGACAGTGTAAAGAAGAGTTAGAACGTGTAAGTCCCTACGTCTGCGAATTGAAAGCCAATTAAGTCGGGATCGAAATTCTGAAATGTGGTCATATTTTCTTAAATTAAAAATGAAGCGGATGCAGACGTTCTGCAGACGCTCAAGTTTATCGAGGAGTTCCTCCGAAAGGTCAGCATAACAGACATCAGCATAATCTATTATGGAGAGCATGAGTGACTGTGCTAAAGCGACTTTGGTGCTAATGGGCAAGAAATTCCTAAGTCGATTGACCGAACTGTATGCAGCAAACACCTTCTTCCTGACAGCCTCAACTTGAGGACGCCAAGACAGACACTGGTCAAAAATCACACCTAAGTTTTTGACAGATTTTGAAAATGGAATGTTTGTGCCGCCAAATATTACATAGGGTAGAATATCGTAGTCAATTCTGGACACAAAATAAGGACTGCCGATTATGAGTAAGTAAAAAACAAAAATAATACCTATTTACGTAGTATTAACTTTGTTATTTTTTTATTTATAATAATTAGTCCTTTTTTATGGAAGTCGGGATGTGGTCATTGAATACAACATACACTGAAGAATAAAATCACTAATCACATAAAAAAACACCAATTTACAATACAAGTTCAATATTAAAGGGGAATAATTAACTAATTATATTTTTCTTTTTTTTCTTTTTATTGTTTACAACATTCAAAGCAGTTATACACTTTCTTTACGTTAAAACTCTAATATAATGAATGTGATAAATAAAATCAAAATTATAATTTATTTTCTAAACCAAAACTTTGAACGCTGATATGTCAAAACAGCTCTTTGCTACCACGTGTTTCGTTCCACGGGGACGATATAAAGTAGGCACGTAGGTGTTGTTAAAATTTATATTTAATTTAAAATTAATGTTATTAATAATGATATCACTATATTTTTTGTAATTAACTACCTACTCTTGCAATGAAGAATTATCAAACTTCTAATGAAAATAACCAAATACCTACCTAAATAAGCAGACTTACTCCTATACATTTAAGATTCAGTGTGGAATTTAGATTGATACGAACCTTCCAATAAGAAATATGGAGGAAACATGTTACCGTAACTTAAAAGGCTACTTAGACGGTACCACAAAATCCCTTGGGCAACATTTGTCTGCCTTTTCTCTCATGTTTTCGTATTTTTTCTTTTTTGTGTATGCCGTAATGCTATCGTAGCTCGTAGCATCGTTCGTAGCGGCGGTATTCGTAGCGGTGGTATACTGGTATCAAATCTTCGTAGCAGTTAACAATTATGGGTGCACACAATACCAGTCGATGCCTTATGTGATCCTGGTACACTCACTATTGATTTAACTGCAATTTAAATATTCCGAATTGTTTTGGCAACGAAATGGACATGCAGACGGGAAGAGGACAAGGAAGAGGACAATGAAATAAGTGCAATTCGAGTTTTAATTTTGTCGAAAGCACAATATCAAGCCTAACAGTCTTTCAGTTTGTTATAAAGGTCACGTTCGTAGTGCAACTGTTACTCTTGATCTGTCGTCTGTGTATAACGGACACAATTCAATTTAAATTGTCTATGTCATCATAGATTTATGACGTCTGGGTGTTAAAGACTTAAAAAACAAACCTTGGCTATTGTTTTATACACGTACAGATAAAATGGCGCCTAATCTACATTCAATTCACCGTGTTAGGGCTGCGCGCCCATCAATGTTTAGGTTTTATAAAGTGCTGATTAGGTTTTTCAAGTGTCACTGGAAATTCAATTTGGATGTTTAAAACCCTTTTGCCATAGGTTTGTTATTTTTTTAAAAAACAGGTTGTAATATAATGCGTCGTACCGATACTATAATGCTGACACATTGTGTGTAGGTGCGTGCATGTTCGTCGATCATGGATATCCAGTATTGCTTCAGATTTTTTCCGTGCGCATTCTACTCAATCATATTCACAAAATAAAATAAAATATTCATCTAAGGAAGCATTTATTTTAAAGACTATCTTTATAAAGACACCCGACGGCAGAGTACTTTTCTGGGAAAAATGAATTATTCAGTTACGCACTTCTACTCGGGCTAGAAGCAATATTTATGTGGAAACACTCAACAGTACTTTGAATTCAGTTTTTCCGGGACCCGTTTGCACAATTTGAAAACCTCTTACTTTAAATTATTTTGTCTGGTACATCTTGAACTTTTAAAGCTGTAGAAAACAGCAAATGTACTGTAATTTATAAAGCTAATACATACCAATGTTATGAATGCGTAAGTAACTCTGTCCGTCTGCCTGTCTGTCTGTCTTTCTCCTTTTCACGCTTAAGCCAATGAATTGATTTAGATGAAATTGGTATGGAAATAGCGCCGGCACGCGAGCGGAGCCGCGGACCGCTACTGTTACCAATGTGTAAAAAAGCTGTTTATCAAAGAACACTATATTTAAATGCAAAGATATTTTTTTTTGCATATGGATCGTACAACCGGCTAGCCGAGTGGTCTGCACCCCTTGATACTCGGTCACGGGTCCCGGGTTCGAATCCCTATAGGAGCAAATGTTTGTATGATGAGTACGAGCATTTCTTTACGAGTCGTGGATGTTTATATGTCTATTTAGTACGTTTTTAATATTTATACACATATTACTGTTTGCTGTTGTTTAAAAAATTGTCGGCGCGGCACTTAGGGAAATACCTGCCCTCAATTAATAAAACATTGAAAATGTTCGATCACTTCTGCGCTGCACGCATCCAGCGGCTTCCTGCGGCCTTGATCGCGCTGCGTCTTCCGGCCCGTGGTTCTGCGAGCGATGTGTCCTGCCTACTGCTGCTTTAAAAGTAAACTTCTCTAAAAACCCTCTGACAACTTATTAGACTATAGCCTGACATGCAGATGCATAAAAAGTCTTATTAGAATTACGTTTAGTGATTAGTTTATCAAGCTGGGAAGTGAGAGGTTCGGCCCGACCGCCTAGACAAGACCGCGACGCCGCTCGGACCACAACGGACACACCTTGAGGGTTTGCTGCGCCGTGTCCTCCGCCACGCTGCCTCCTCCTATTTGATCCGGTGCAGGTGCGACCCGAAGCAACCATGCCTGGATAGTACCTGCATCAGCCGGAATGAGAAGAAACCGTGTTGCCGCTCGAGCCAGTCTTGCAGGACCGGCCCGAGCGCATCTAAGCATCATACTAACCAACGAAAATACTAAGTTGAGCGACTACAAAATATGATTTCGGCGACAGATTGTTAAAGTCGCCCAAAAAGTTTTTAATTATTGCTTGATTTTCTGCATTCTTTCTTGTCTAGCAAGCATAACGTCTCAAACAAGTGATTTTAAGCAAACTATATGTATAGAGCTTTTGAACTTTTTCACTCGCATTTGGAAATATATTTCTATGTCCGATGTCATAAAAAACGTAAGTATTACTTTTGTCAATTATGTTCATAGAAATTTTATATTGTAATATTATTAACAGATTAATAACGGATATAAATGTAGTATTACAAGCTTTTTTTACCCTGTGTAAAAACACTGTAAAACTTTTTGGGTCGCCAACGACCCACTGGATTAATCCCTGAACTTTTCCTTTCTTCCACAAGTCGAAGCGTGGCTTGACTGCATTTGAAATTTAAGAAGCTTTAGATCATATAGTGATGAAAGATCACAAGTGGAAGACGTTAGTCAAATAGGCACATACTTGGACTCTCCTGGTGATGGTCAGCATCCCGAGGGTAGCTCTGCAGACGAAATTTGTTCATAAATAAATAGACTTTCTTATGTGCAAGCTACTGCAAAACTGGTCATAAGCCGACGAGAATCTCCTGAAGTTGAAAATGTAACAAAGTCAATATCATCAAAAAACTGTAAAACTAATTAGAAAATAGATTCCTCCGTAACGGTACAATTCCGAAAAGTGACACCTGAGAACTGCTTTTGACTTATGCACTTTTATCACTTGCTATGTGGGTGGTGTAGATCGCCAACTCGCCTGGATACCAATGTTGTAGGGTATCATATAGTAAGTGTACGAGGTATATAGTGGTACACGCCTATGCTGCTTTGGCTTTGACATATTGCAATAAACAGAGCAACACTTTTAGCTGATCGATGGGGTCACCCTTACCAACATTGGATTTTCGCAGATGCTTAGCCACGTCTCTACTCTTGAAGTACCTACGGGTCTCCTTGAAATGCTGGACTTTCAATCACGAGCAGGCGATCAATACCTTTAGCTAATCTATTACATAATGTTAACCATATTCTACTATACAAACAAAGTAGACTTAGACATGCCAGTTGTAAAAAAAAAAATTAATCAAAAATTTAAACCGACTTAAAAAAACTGAAAAGGATAAAATAATTAAATTGAGTAGGTAGGTACTCATCCCTTAGAAACATATTTTTTGGAGTTGGTGCTAAGTTGTTTGTTGGTGCTTCACTTTCTATTGTTTTTGAAAACAACTTAGCACCAACTCCAAAAAATATGTTTCTAAGGGATGAGTACCTACCTACTCAATTTAATTATTTTATCCTTTTCAGTTTTTTTAAGTCGGTTTCAATTTTTGTTTATTTATTTTTTTTACAATTGGCATATCTAAGTCTCCATTGTTTGTATAGTAGAATATGGTCATTTCAGTTTTTTTAAGTCGGTTTTAATTATTGTTTAATTATTTTATTTCAATTTTTAGTATTTACTTTCTAAGGTCGAAGCTAGATGGGTGACCGTCAACTTATAGATATTGTTTCCCACATCGTATCGTTCCACTAAAAAGTCATAGGAAAGCAAAAATCCGCAATTTTGCATACGTAGACGACTTACTGATTTCAGTTTTTTTTTATTTGAAAACCAAACTACCCAACTGATCTTGAAAAAATTGACCAAATGGCAGCTATTCCGCATCGAACAAAAAAAGAATCACGTGAATCGGATCAGTAATCTCGACGTAATCGGTGTACATACATAGAGAAAAAACCGAATTGAGAACCTCCTCGTTTTTGAAGTCGGTTAAAAATATTTCACGAACAAAACGAGATAAAATGCGGAGTCCGTCCTTAATGACAAGTGTTTCGACCGAACTATTTGTGTTTTTTTGTGATCTATTTTTTGGATCTTGAAATACAACATTTATCAAAGAAACATTTATCGAAAAAGGTCGCATTACCTCGCTGAAATGCGAGGCTTATTCTTTGTGCGAAGTACATATATACCAGCCTTATTGTCACTGAAATTTTCACATAAACGATACTATTACAGACTCAACATTATTGCATGCAATGTATTGAGTATTAAGTATTTGGCACAAAACTAATTACAAATTCTCCAAATAAGTAACTGTACAATTGGCAAACTTTTAATTACTTAAACCACTCGAACCAACTTTAAACGAAGCTTAACTAGGTACAGTTAAGTTTGTTATATTCACAGAAAACAGGGTATTCATTGAGTGTACAAGTTCACCTGAATACCGATGAGAATACTTACTTATGTAGTTAGTTTGCCAACTGGTAATATATAATGGTCCTTAAGATTGGCGACCAATACGGAAAACTGAATTCGTCAATATTTGGACAAATAGTTAAAAAAATATATTACAAAATCCCATGTTCATCATGGAATTGACGATCAGAATCCCGGTAGAGGCATATGGTTGTATGATGAGTACGAACAGTTCACGAGTCATGAATGCTTGTATGTTTAGTATATTTCTGATATTTATACATAAGGTTATCAATATTTTTCCGTTATCTAGTATCCAAGACACAAGCTCATCCAAGACACAAGCTCTTAATGATGCCTACTTTGGAGTAGATGATAGATGTAAGTGTAATAATATAATTATTATTGCTTTCAATTTGTAAATTAAATTACAAATGAAAAATGTTCCTAATAGAAACACAGAGGAAAGAATACAATGGCGCACTGTGTACTTACTTTATTTGTAACGTCATTCTTATGTATCGTATTTTGTTACAACTTAGTGAGAAATAGGTATATAAATTTCAGTAACAAGTTTTAGAACTTTTATTTGCACTACCTTCTGAGTAAAGTCCTGATACAATTTCAAGTATTATAAACTATACAGTTTTTCGATTAGTCTTCAAGGTAAAAATTTTGAATCAATGACTTTACTGCCTGTCGATTCTGTAACGAATCTCGCACCTCACTTCGCAAGTCACTTCGAATTCAACTGTCAAATAGAGCAAAAAATGTATGAAAATTTGCTCTATTTGACAGTTGAATTCGAAGTGACTGAAGTACAGAATCGCACCCCAGGACAAACGTCTAAACGTGCCTTCTAAAGCACAAATAAGGTCATGATTACAAATTTTGATTGATCCATCCCAGGATTGAATCATGGAGAAAGTTGATACCGAGCTCCTCTACGCCACCAAGCCCCTTACACCATCAAGCTCCTCAATTATGTCTTATCTCTATCTGTGGATAGATTGTAAAAGCCGGCCGTAAGACGTGGCTATCAGCGATAAAGCTATCACAAACTGAACTATAACTAATTGACTATTAACCAGCACCAATAAACACACACCATTAAACTGTGATGACGCATTTCCTTATTATTGCTTTCTATGCGACCTTCGTTAGAAGAGTTATTGAAATATCGAACCTCAAAATATTTAGCTTCTTGACGAATAATTCCCACTGTTTGCACAGGACCACGGCCGGGGAGCTCGGTGGCGTAGTGGTTTGAGCGCTCTGGTTTCGATTACGAAAACAAAACAACTTTCGCCATGGTCGGTCCCGGGATGGGTCAATCAAATTTGTAATCTCGAGCTCCTCCGTGCTTCGGAAGGCACGTTAAGACGTTGGTCTCGGTTGTTACTACAACCGCTTTAGCCCACCAACCCGCATTGGGCCAGCGTGGTGGTGTTATGGCCCAAACTCCTCATATGTTTCTCCCATGTAGGAAGGCCTGTGCCCAGCAGTGGGGCGTATATAGGCTGGTGATGATGACACAGGACGCTTAGTTTATTTTTACAAGTTAAAGTAAGTTTTTAAGTTTATTTTCTCGATACAGTGGCCCTGTCGGAAACAGCAAAAAGAGAGGGAAGGACAGATTAATTAAAAAATAATAACTTATTATATTCGTAGTATATTTTTTACGTATTTAATTAATTTTTATATAGATATTTCTTCGTTAGACTATGCACTTTTGTGTTACCAGCCTTACCACATTAAATATCTAACACAATCATGGTTTGACTGGAAGAGATCTCTTATAGAGATAAGTTCACCCTTGTTATCTAATTGTATTTATGTATTGTTAAACTTTGTTACAAGTGCAATAAAGAGTAGATATATTCATTGCAAACAAAGGAACATGGCTGGTCCAGTGGTTTGTACTGAACCCATTACTATACATTCTAATCAGTCAGGGGTCCTGGGTTTCTACTCCCGGTATGAGCAGATGTTTGTTAGATGAGTGGGAGCATTTTTTCACAATTCATGAATGTTTGCATGTTTGTGTAGTATATTTCTAATATTTATATACATATTATTGTATTATTCCTCCATTATCCATAACAAGCTCTACTTCGGCCTAGCTAGACAATAGTTTTGAGTGTGGGAATATTATTATTGTTTGTAAGTTTATTTTTTCTCCTTTTTACGGGGTAGTTACGCCATAGCGGGGGTTTTCACAAAGTTAGAGCCTAGGTACTTGTCCTGTGTCCTTCAGTTCTATCACAAGAAGGGTGAGGGGCTAGTGTAATTACTGGGCATGGACTACATTTCATCGTATCGTGGTTCGGCTTGTCTTTAGGCGGCGGTAACCACTTACCATGTGGTGGGTCGTCAGCTTGTTCGTCATCTAGTTGTATAAAAAAAATCTTCTGACTGTTAGGCAAGTACAAAGGATGGCAGCTTTTTGCATAGTGCGAAAGGTTTTTGTTGGTAGCCCTAACAGTTTGGGCTGCCGTTCAAATGTTTGGGTATAACACCAGTGGTGGAGAGTATCTACTAGCGCCACTACTAAATACACCCCTACTTTATGTGATTTCCATATGCCATTCAACTCTTTCTCTTAGTTGTATATTTATTAATATTATCTGTTAAAGAACTTTGTAGATTATATGTATTAGCGGCTGTTTCATCTATGATGTTCATGCGAACAATGACACCAGGGAATTCAAAGTGAAAAAATGTTTTACTTCATTAAAATGTAATAAAATAGATTAACAAATTGTATGAATAAAAAATGACAGTAAAAAAAACTTCTTAAATAATCGGCGGCATTCGTTGCCCATAAATATACAAAGGAGGCCGCATGCTGTCTTCGCCTACGCAACTTCTTTGTAGGTTCACGCGTGAACATACCTTTAGGTCCTAATTCTGGTAAACACATGCTAAGTCTAAATTTAGGTTCAGTGCATTTCTTTCTATCAAAAGAAATACGAAAAGGATGACTGTCATATAATTTGCCATTTAGAAACGTGCGTTCAATTTTCGACCTTATTGAACTTGATAAAATGCAGTGTTTAGGAGGCACCTCCGTACATGCCGTCTAAAATTGTCTATGGTTTCTTTGAAATCCATCTAAATTTAAGTGACAGCTCTAAATAGATTCTTGCTATCTTTTTTCTATTACTTATTGCGAGAAAGAGATATACTATACTTAAATTTAGAATTAAAGTGTGTTCCCAGAATTAGGCCCTTAGTGTATCTTATTTTGTTAGTTTTGTCTAGTAAAGTGATATCCGGTCTATTTTAATGTATTGGTTTATCTGTAAGTAGCCGTATTCCTCTCAAAAAATTTTTCACTCTTATCACCAGGTAATAGGGTTAAAAATATCTAGTTAGCTACTCGTGACGTTTTGGGCTGAATTGTCCATAAGGAGAAAGTATTTTCAATAAATCACATAGGAGGAACGCAGAATACCGGAAAATATCTTGCCCGAGATGTGAACGAACTAAACGTTGAGTCATTTACCCTCGACAATGAACAAGAATTTCTCAAAGAATAATGAATCGTTCTGATAGGAATCGTTCAGCAAAAACCGTTTGGCAGGGCGCCCAGAGAGAGCAAAGTACGACTACAAAGTGTTCCGAGTATTCGAAATCTTATTAATTCTAGTGATTTACTTTTTCCAAAAGTTACCTGCCCCCATCATTTTAATTTTCTTACTTTCTGATGAGTTGTAATCAAAACGGTAGACTTGAAGGTAGGCTTCAATAAGATCACGAAAAATGGCAAAAGTATTGATGAGAAAATAGCGTAAAACAGTGTGGTGTCCCGCAAGAAGGAGAGACAAAGGGCATAGACAAGATACATTTTGATTTCGATAATCGCTGTCACTACATCTGTCACTGTTGCTAAGAGGAAAATGTATGTGATTTGACATGAGTCCTCGGTCTACATTCGAGGGCAAATGTCACATGCCAATACATTTTCCATAGTTTTTTTCAAATACATATTATCTTCGTTTGATAATTTTATAACATTACTATGAAATAATGCAGCCAATGTTATAATATTTCATACAAATGTCATGAAATTATCTAATGAATAAGATAATACATCTTATTTTTGTTGCAAAACATTTTTATGAACTAATGTAGTCTATGTTATGATTTATTGTTGTATTGTCGTCATATTGTCGGCCTGTATCTTGTTCCATAGTGCCTTTATTTTACAACTATAAAATATAATAGTGACGATTATCGACATAAATGACTATACTAGGCGGTAGGCCCGTATGTAGGGTCGTCTGGGTAGGTACCACCGCCTTTCTTATTTCAGGCGTGAAACAGTTCGCTGTGTTTCGGATTGAAGTGACAGGTGGCCAGTGTAATTACTGGGCATGGACGGCATTTCATCTTAGGCCTCAGGATGACAACGCACCTGCAGTATCAAGTGACTTTTCCCTGTTATTGCAGATGTCTATAGGCGGCGGTAGCCGCTTACCATCAGGCCTTTATTTCACCACGCTGACAGGTGCGACAATTGTCTGGAAAATGTGACATTTGTCAAGTTGTGATTTCACCATGCTGATAGGTGCATATTGGTCGGAGGGTGTGACAATTGCCAAAAAAGAATTGTCACGGCTAAACTAAACTATCCTTTAGGGTAAAATGTATCAAGTTTTCATCTATGAATTTAGCGGGCTCTTTTTTTAAAATAATTAGAAATTGTTAAATCAAATAGCAAGAAGTAATTTAAAATCGAAAACTTTTCATGATAATGATCCGTGTTTTATTAGTTATAAGTATTTCACGTACGCTTAATAAATACAATACCTTTGCTCTCTTTGATAAAAACTTATTTGAAACTATTAAACTTAAAACGTATTGCATTTACCACTTTAGTGAGATGAGCCATGTCCTCATGCCATATGATTTGTCTCCTAATATAACTTTATTTGGGAACCGTCTCCAACCTCCTAATGCTGAGCTAAAGTCGAATTACGTAGCACTCTTGCGTCATGAACAGAGCCCAGCCATCTTGCATTAATGAAAAAAAAACTGTTGGGCCCACAAACAACCATGGTGTCAATTATGTTGCACCAATTTTTGGAATATTTGCAATACCCTTAAATAAATTTGAAACAGCATTCGTATTGTCGGGCCACCGTACTTCACTACCAAACATTTCATTGACAATTAGTTATTGTGGTGGTGTGAGTGTAAAAAAAAAAATTGCAGTGGTAGGTAACTTGTTTGATACAGCGATGAATGGTAGCGTTCAATACGTGCACTGATTCTATTTATTAAATATTCTACACTGATTTTACTGATACGAAATTTTTCTGTAAGCGCAAAATCCGCAGGATTGAAAAAAAAAATGTTATTTTCTTTAAATCTTCTTCCATATGATACTATCATTATCATCACTACTACCTTAACGGAGAGCCCTTTTGAAAATACGCGTATGTTAACCACGGAATCTACAGTAAAGCAAGCGACAAGCCTGACACAGCTTTAATCTCATGTCAAGATTTACCGACAATCCTACAAATATGTCGACTAGGAAAATAACTCTCGTTTCATAACACAATGGGGATGGTGCCTAAGTTTGAATTTGGCGCTATTTTTCACAAATTCGTAAAATATACGCTCCTGTTACCCGTAAAAACAATTCAAACCTAAAAGAAATGGAATATTGTTGAGGTTGTACTGTTTTAAAAATTAAAAATAGATCGGCTGCCCAAATTCAAAACCTAGTAACAAGTGATTTAAAAAAAAAACCGTTTTTGGCATTTTTCGACTTACTAGGCAGTATCAATATGATGTGGACCTTAAAACACCCAGTTCATTACGTAATTTTAAAAATATAATTTAGCAAGTCTGAGTAATTTGGCATGACTATAAAAAAATCCATGAAGTACCAATTCTAAACATAGTATGTCAGAATACAAATTTAAAACCCTAGCAACTCAACCGACTTACTAAGTTATGAATTTGCAAAACCGACTTGATATGTTTTGAATTTGGCACCGATTATAAAATCAATGAAATGTCATTTAGTAAATCCAGTGACACCGTCGCACGAGTGTTTCGCTCCAAGATATCAATATATAAAATGAGTTTTATGCAATTTTATCGATCCAGGCGTATAATGCGTGCTTTGCAGAACGAAAACGATTGCAGGTAAGAAATAACTTATTCATTATACTCGAACTGCATAATCGCTTCGATTGCCTGGAGGACTGCACAGATGTGGACACATATAACGACAGGTTCGTGGAAGGTGTCCTTACGGTGGGTTCTAAGTTCTTCAAACCCAGCCGTAACGAAAGAAGTAAGAAAATCTCTGAGCCAACATTGAAGCTAATGGAGGTAAGACGTGAAATCGTTCTGCAGTCTTCTGAGGATGCTCGTCGGCAGCTCAATAAACAGATCTCGAAGTCATTGACATTGACTCGCGACATACGCCGATTTAATACAGACCGTGTTAAAGAGGCAATCGAGCGAAACAGAAGCTCCAAAGTGTTCGCCAGAGATTTGTCGCTTGGACAAAGTTTGCTGACGAAGCTGAAGACGGAGGACGGCAGACTTCTTACGTCACGACCTGAGCTTTTGGCCGAGGTTGAAAACTTCTACGGACAGCTTTACGCGACATTACGCCACTATGTCAGTCCGCCTCCAGGATCAAGACTCGAAACCAATACGACTTCAGCGAGGTGTGAGACAGGGCGATGTCATTTCGCCGAAACTGTTTACAGCCACGTTGGAGAAATTGTGTTTAAGCTTTTGGACTGGAGAGCACTTGGCATCAACATAAACGGCAGTACATGACTCACCTTCGTTTTGCTAATGATATCGTAGTCATGGCTAATACCCTGGAGGACTTGGGCACAATGCTCGACGACCTCTGTAGAGTCTCCCAACAAGTGGGTCTTAAAATGAACATGGATAAGACGAAAATTATGTCAAATTCCCATGTCGTACCCACTCCTGTAAAAGTTGGAAGCTCTACACTGGAAATTGTTGACGAATATGTTTACCTGGGACAAATAGTCCAACTTGGTAAGTCCAACTTCCAGAAAGAGGTTAATCGACGGATCCAACTCGGCTGGGAAGCGTTCGGAAAGCTTCGCAGCATATTCTCGGCCGTACTACCGCAGTGTCTCAAGACGAAAGTCTTTAATTCGTGTGTGTTGCCAGTGATGACTTACGGAACTGAGACGTGGCCGCATACAATGGGCCTCATAAGAAGGCTCAATGTCACCCAAAGGGCAATGGAGAGGGCTATGCTCGGGGTTTCTCTGCGTGATTGAATCAGAAATGAAGAGATCCGCAGAAGAACTAAGGTCGCCGACATAGCTCGAAGAATTGCGAACCTCAAGTGGCAGTGGGCAGGCCACATTGTAAGGAGGACTGACGGCCGTTGGGGCGGAAAGGTCCTCGAGTGGTGGCCGCGTACCGGGAGATGCAGCGTTGGTAGGCCTCCCACAAGGTGGACCGACGATCTGGTGAGGATCGCGGGAAGCCGATGGATGCGGGCAGCGCAGGACCGATCGGTTTGGAGGCCTATGCCCACCAGTGGGCGTCTCTCGGCTGAAATGATGATGATGATGATGAAACACTTTGTATATGAGTTGTTTAGTCTTTACCTTACCTCAGAAAATCAAATTGTAAACCTCGTTAACCGACTTGCTAAGTTTTGATATTGTTTTTATAGTCATATTTGGGTAAATTTTCAAATAAAAATAGAGTGTGAGCTATTTAAGTGTATCCATAACCTCTACCACGATTACGAGTATCACAAAATACAGTCAACAATATAGTGAAACTTTTCGTCAAACACCCCAATCGCTATTATTTCTGGTTTCATCGGGCCAACGAATTAAAGTAGCCCACCTGTTTTTTGGCTCTCCTGAACATTCTTGTTGGAACGAGTTACTATGTTTTGATTTTAAGCAGCCGAGATCATATTTTTTTTTCAAAATTCATCAAAAATGTTTATGATATCAGATGGCTGACATCAATTAAAACAACTATTATTATTACAACTATTCATAAAAACATACTTAATACATAGTTATCATCAATTTTGTCAGTATGCCCATACATTTCTTAGTAACATGAGAACATGTGACGTCACCTGTTCCGTAGATTTTCTATGGAGCGTTTTTGGACGATGCGCCGCAACACATCAAACATACCACTATATCTGTGAAACTATTGATCTTAGACATACTATTTCTTTTGCAATATTTCTTTATGAGTTATAAACTATGTCGCTAGACAATTGTCACTCGACATATGTAATTGACAATTGTCACGTTGGTGAAATTGGGGCCAGGTGGGCCGTCAGTTTTTTTGTCATCTAGTTGTATATAAAAAAATCGATGTCTTATTTACTGGACCCCACCATTCACACTGTAACGTTGCAAGGTCTTATGCAAATCCACTGCCGCTTTTACTACACTACTTATCTATAGAACAAGCTTGAACAGCTTGTAGCTGACTAAGCATAAATGGAATCCCTTACCATTTCACATCAGGTGCCTCATAATAACTTTTCACAAAAACAAAGTAAACAAGTCCACAAGTCAAGTGACAGGATGTTTGAACATCACATATAGACCTATTTTTTTTTAAATCTAACAAAGCCTTATATAAGACAAAGATACCACAGAGTCATTACTTTATAATTTATTTTCTCCGTTAATTGCGTAAAATAAATAGTGCACTTAGTTTGATTTGAATTTTGCAATAAATTCAATATTTTTGAACCAGCAAAACACTTTTGAAACGCCATTATTTATGTTGCAATAGTTAAAGTATATGGTCATTTAAATAAATTTACTAAAGACATGAGCATGGTTTTTGGCGCCATTTAACGGTGTCGGTCATGATTTTGTTGCAATAAATTACAAAATTGTGTCTTAGCAACGTTGTTTTATAAAATAGGGTGCAGTTTGGTGACGCAAATATTTGTGTAGACATGCAATATGGAAAATCATACTGATAAAAGTTAATATGATGTGAAAAACGTTGAGAAATTTATACCGGTCATCCACTTTATGGAAGTAGCAATATTTTTTTATACACTCACACTTATTATCTAGCCCAAAGTATAATGAAGACTGGCATCATATATTTGGCCCCAAACTCTCCCGAGATGCATTGAAATTGAGTTACACCAGAAATTAAATGCAATATCTGCAGAAATATTAAAAGAATTGGCTGTGTGGTATACGCCATTGGCTGTCTTAATGAACGAATGAATACTACAATTTTTTTGTTAATTTTCCCTGAGTAGAGAAGGCTACGGAATCAAGCCCACACGGCCAAATGTTAAGCATTAAAAAACGAGTACCTTGTTAAGCGTTTCAATGCATCGTGGGAGATTTTAGCGTTAAAGATATGTGATGACAAACTTTATAATGCTAGTTTGATGAGGTGGATAACCACGATAAAATTCACAACATTTTTCACACCATATTAACTTTCAATAATAACCGCCTCTGTGGTCCATTGCTTGAGACCAACTTCAGATCTAAAGATCTTAGGCTAAATTCCCGTAGGGGCAGAAATTTATTACTCGGTTTGGTTGGTGGTAGGAATTTTCAATCCTTATTTTGCTTGCCGCCATAGCAATAATGTTAACAGCATTGTTGTGCTCCTGCTGTTGTAGTTAAGATATCCAGTTCCTCTGTGGTTGAGAAATCCAGGCGTAGCTCGCTTCCATCTTCGGCCTCATCATCACTTACCATGAGGTAAGATGAAGGCCACGAGCTACCCCCCGTTAAGTACAAAATAAAACACCATCAGATCACAGCAAAAACCCCGAAATACTACCTACCTACTATTTTTTTGTTCCTAATATTACATTGAAAACAATCATTAGATTGTTTTTCTTTTTTTTTAATACAACTAGATGACAAATAAGCTGATGGCCCACCTGATGGTAAGCGGTTACCGCCGCCTATAGACACCTGCAATAACAAGGAAAAAGGCCTAAGATGAAATGCCTTTCATGCCCGGTAATTACACTGGCTACCAAACCCTTCAATGCGAAACACAGCAAACTGTTTCACGGGTGAAATAAGAAAGGCGGTAGGTACCACCGCCCAGACGACCCTACATACGGGCCTACCACCTAGTAGGTCAAATAGGCCAAATATGCCGGGTACGTTAAATATGCCTTAAAATAGGCTAAGTTAAAACGCTTAATGTTTTTTGGTCCTCACACGAGGCTTGTCATTATCTAATTCATCAGACAAATGGAAATTTAAACTTGAATCAGAGTCGACTCCGACGTTTTAATTACGCTAGTTCTACTAACTAGTACAATTACTAGGTTAAACGTTAACTTCTGTCCACAAGATTAACACTTTAAGGCACGTTTTCTGCTTTTAATAAGTTCTATGAATTTGCAAGGAAGCGAGTGGCACACCACTTCTTGCATTTATTATGGGACTTCGCTCAGTGGCGCTTTGATGATTGGAATTTTCAATTTAGCTTTTATTTACACTTGCGTTAAGTTCTGATTTCGTTAAAAGCAAAAATTTACGAAGGTGCTTTAAAAATATTGCTTTCTTGTAGAAAAACTAATACATTCAAGACAAATTAATAGGCATGGATTTGCCTGCGTTTTAATATTAAGGAGATACCTCGCAAATACGCAGCATGTTCGATAAGTTCAAATTTCTACTGTTGTATATCTGGGTTTCAAATAGTATAGAGTTGAATTATTAATAAAGTACTTATTTAAAAAAAACTCAAAACATGAATAGAAGTAATTAACACGATAGATAAAATCTAAAGATAGAGATGATCTTTATTACTCCCTTTTTTATAAACAAACGGACAAATTATACTGTCAGTTTTTTATTTCAGAAATAAGTTAGCTTTTTTAATAAATAAATTATTAGAAATTTGTCGCTTACGTTACGAGTGCGTCCGCTATTGTTGTCTTTTTTCCTCGTGCTAAGATATAATATCTCTATCCTCTTTGCTGGTAACAGTGCGTGACAAGCGCGTAATTCTTTGCCTAGCCCTCGAACCCCGTGACGGTAGAAGGAACGATTGCGGTAAGTCGCCTGACCTTAGCTTTTACTATTTATTTATAATATAGACTGCTACTCTCTTCAAAGAAATCTGATGCCAAAACATATCCTCGCAGATATTAAGATGGTTAGGGGGCCTGGAATCTATATTTACAGTTTTTACGATCTCCTTTCCCACATAAAATATACTCTCCCACGGTACACTTAAAGTTACAACAGGTTAGACACGCGCTAACAGATGATAACTTTTACTCATTTGCCATCACTACAAAAATTCGCGGCGTGTGATCGATCTAAGCTATCATCGCCAAAGTAAGTTTACGTAACATAATTTCGAGATTACAAATTTGGTAATTCCATGCAGTATATTATGTTTTTTTTTATACTGCTAGATTTCAAACAAGCTGACGGCCCACCTGATGGTAAGCGGTTACAGCCGCCTATAGACACCTGCAATAACAAGGAAAAATCACTTGATATTTTTTTATTCTCATTATTATATTGCAGGTGCGTTGTCATTCTGAGGCCTAAGATGAAATGCCGTCCATGCTCAGTAATTACACTGGCTACCTTACCTTTCAATCTGAAACACAGCGAACTGTTTCACGGCTGAAATAAGAAAGGCGGTGGTACCTACCCAGACGACCCTACATGGCCTAAGAATAAAAAACCTAATAAGATATTAATGAAATTTTTGTTTGATTTTGTGCCTTTATAACGTCTACTTTATTGTAACAATTAGGTACAAATAAAGAAAGAAAAGGATGAATAAATTAACGTTGCTATAAAAACAAAAACAGGTTAAAAGCGGTGAAGAAATTGCTATGTTCCACCTAGTACTCCGGTGGCGTAGAGGTTATCGCGTCTGGCCGGACCCCAGGAGACGCGGGTGCGATTCCCGGCTGGAGCATATTTTTTTTTCATCGTTTTCTTTTTTTATTTGTAATTATTACAATAAAGATCCTAATGGATAACCAATATTGGGGACTGTCGGTTCAATTAAAATATTATACATAGTAATTTTGCAAACTTCTGCCAACTTGGCCCTCTTCCCACACAACATTCGACATTCTGAACCCTTGAAAGTCAAGGTCTAATCCTAACGTACGACGTAGCATTACAGTAACGGCTTACATCAGGATGGCGAGAAATTCCAATCACGTAGAAAGTATATCTTAGACTTAACACAGAATGTGCAAATAAAACTTATGATATATCTTTATTACACAACAACTGTCTAAAGAGACCCAGATGGGTTCTCGTATTCTTGTACGAGGTACAGTAAAAATAAAGCGTTAATAACAATCTCTAGTGAGCGCCATGAATGTGCATCTGCGAACAGCGCATTTCTATGAAATAATAAAACATTGAATGCAATATTTCATAGAAATGTCATAAAATTGTCATATGAATAAGGATGTTGCAAAACATTTCCATGATCTAATATAGTCCATGTTTTAATTTATTGTCGTAGGTATTTTCGTCACCACCCTGTGTATGTCGCAGCCGTTTGGTTAAATTAGCCACTTAACTGGACGCATAGGCCGTTAATGAAGCGCCGGCATCCAAAGAAACGGCTGGAGGACAACTAGCTTAGTCATCGAGCGCAACGTTTAACTAGATAGCTGAACGTCATGTCAGCCGTCTGGCTAAATTAGCCATTCAATTGGACGCCTAGGCAGGTCGTTTAAATCGGAGAGCTTTTGTGTGACTGTTTGAGTGATCGGTAGGTTCAAGGTTATTTTTTATGGCTACTTAGGTATAACCGAAATCGTTTTGGTTACAAGTGATAAAAAAAAATAGCCTTGAACCTACCAATCATACAAAAACTCGTTAGTACTATTCACCTAGGCATCTAATTGAGCGGACTTTCAATACGCCATGTTGTTAAACGTTCAGTGAGTTTAGTTCAATTAAAACATTCACTGCCAAGGACTTAGTAGAAAAATCCAGTCAGGTGCCACATAATTATATTTCGCGAACGCGGCTGTCTCGCTTAGAGATATTAACCGGATTATCAAAACCAATGCAAGTTTTTACGAGTTCAAATTCTTACGAATGTGGACGTAAAACGAGAGGCATCAACAAATTATGTGCGGCGCCAGTGGCAGCGCATACCTCCACTCAGATCCGAGTGTTCGGCAGTGAATGTGATAACCCTCGGTTGGATGCCGCCGTTTAATCAACGGGCTAGCGAACTGTATACGCTCGTTGGGTATAAGGTGCAATTCCGATGCGGGCTGCAGAAAGCAGCACGTGCAGCTGCCGGCTGCATTCAGCATTGTACCAGTCGTTTGTCGCGAACTAGCGTGCATTCAAACTATGCTAAGTCGCAGAACAGTTCTGTCGCACAACCTTTCAAACCCACATCCATTTGTCGAGGTCAAGTACTACACTCGAAAATCTTTTTCTGACGCATCTAGGGTTCTCCTACTGTGTAAGATTAGAATCTTAACGTTATCCACTGAAGTGACTACGCCATCATGGTGTAATGTAAGCGAACTTCAACCATACCATAGCGTGACCAGCGTAATAAAAATTTATTTATATCTGGAAGCACGCACAGTCTGACCTTGTAGACTGTACTTACTGCAAATTTTATAAGGAAACTGAACTATCACGCTATAGAGCTTTATAGATGAATTATTGAAGCAATAAGTGTATACTAAGTACGTGATGGCAGGCCCATATGTATAATTTGTGGAAAATAGCACCTTAAAACTTAGGCAACAATCTTATAATCTTACATTTATAAACTTTACATTTGAAATTAAACCACTTTACCGGATTTAACTCACGTTTTATTTATTAACTTAACCTCCTTATAATATTAGTGTGGATGTAATAAGGAGTTCGGTAGCGTAGTGATAGTGGCTTGAACTTATTCTCTCCGATCGCTCGCTCCGATTTCGATTACGGCAGCAAAGCAACTTTTGCGTTGGTCGATCCCGGATGTGTCAATCAAAATTTGTAATCTCTGCTCTTCCGTGCCATCCTGAGGTTCCAACCCTCATTGGACGCGCTTGGTGGCGTTATGTTCCAAAACTGTTCATGTTATTCTCCCATGTAGGCCTGTGCCTAGCAGTGGGTCGTGTAGAAGCTGGTGATTTTTTTTTATACGACTAGATGACAAACAAGCAGACGGCCCACCTGATGGTAAACGGCTACCGCCGCCTATAGACATCTGCAATAACAAGGGGAAATCACCTGAAAATATTGCAGGTGCGTTGTCATCCTGGGGCCTAAGATGAAATGCAGTCCATGCCCAGTAATTGCACTGGCTACCTTTCCCTTCAATCCGAAACACAGCAAACTATTTCACGGTTGAAATAAGAAAGGCGGTGGTACCTACCCAGATGACCTTTTTTTTTTTGTTGCGAAGTGGAATCCGCTTACAGACGATACCCTAAACCGCTGGCTAGGTGGACCAGCGGACCGTCGGATAGACGTGGGCCTGTGCAGGGGTCGCCCAGCACCTGATCATGGCGGCACTGGGAATACCTGCTAACCCACTCCGGTTTCCCCATGCCCATAATGGAGACAACCCGGGGTCTGCCGAAGAATTTCACCGAGCCGCCTCCGGGACCCAGATGACCCTACATACGGGCCTACCACTTAGTAAATGATGATGAATAAGGACACATGAGATAATCACATCATCACCAACCTATATTCGTCCCACTAATGAGTACAGGCCTTCCTACAAGATAGTCACATAAACATTAGATAATATTTTATCATTAATGCTTATTTCAAGTTAGTACTTCACCTATACCTTAGCAGAAAAATCCATTGTATCTATATATAAAGTACAGACACGTGTAAAAAGATGCACAATCAATAATAATGCTCTGATGTGATAATAATGCTCACATTTCGTGAGCATTATTATTATTTAAATAACCGCCTCTGTGGTCTAGTGGTTGAGACCACCTGCCTCAGATCTAGAGGTCCGGGGTTCGATTCCCGTGGGGGCAGAAATTTTCTGCTTGGTTTGGTTGGTAGTAGGGCTTTTCTATGTCCACCTGGCTAGCTACCACCATCTTACCTAAGTCTGCCGCCATAACAATAATGTTAACAGCATTGTTGTGTTCCGGCAGTTAGAGGTAAGATAGCCAGTTCCTCTGTGGTTGAGGAATCCAGGTGTAGCTCGCTTTCATCGTCGGTCTTATCTTCACTTACCATTAGGTGAGATGAAGGCCAAGAGTTACCCCGTTAAGGTTAAAAAAAATAAGAGCCACAGACTGTCAATAGTGTATTAGTGTGCACGTGACATACTTCACACATTACCAGTCTTATTATAACCGAAACCACCTATATGTATACTCCTTCTTCTGATCGAATGGGTACTTTAACTATTCTTAATTATTATTTATCGTTATATAAATGTCTGAAAATACTATAAAATTATTTAAACCAAAAAAAAATTATGTCTTCAGGCGGGAACTGAACGTGACCTTTCACAATCCGGTAACTGCTGTCACCAAACATACAACAAACACACACACAAATCAAAAATGTACATAAATTATGTTAAAAATATAATATGGATTTTTACGGATGGATCAAATTTCAATATCAACTTCAAATTAATGTTGTAGATAAATTAAAGAAAATCGTTGTCATATGATATTTCTTTGTAAGCATGTTCAGATCTCGAGCTCCTCTGTGCTTCGGAAGGCACGTTAAGCCGTTGGTCCCGGTTGTTCCTGCAACCGCTTTAACCCACCAACCCGTATTGGGCCAGCGTGGTGGTGTTATGGCCCAAACTCCTCATCTGTTTCTCCCATGTAGCCAGCAATGGGACGTATATAGGCTGGTGGTCATTACCACATCATTATGAAGACACATAAGGTCAGCAACACGCGGTCTTGCTGACCTTTGGTATTGTATTAGAATAATTCTCATAAAGCCCTGTAAAAGCCCTTTAACCCCTTTTAGCCTTTTTTTAGCCT
The DNA here is from genome assembly GCA_947347705.1 of Nymphula nitidulata. Lineage (NCBI taxonomy): Eukaryota > Metazoa > Arthropoda > Insecta > Lepidoptera > Crambidae > Nymphula > Nymphula nitidulata. The sequence continues at coordinate 7,980,725 of OX374637.1, read as the reverse complement.
TTTGAGCCTTTTTTTAGCCTTCCTGCCTCAGGACGTGAAATTTTTCTAGTTTTATATTTTATTTACTAAGTAATTTTTCAAACATTTATAATAATGTTAAAATCAAAAATTAAGAATAAAAAGCCTTTTTTTGTAACGTATAAGTACAAACACACGTACGTCACGACAGCCACGTTCATTCTGTAATTTCTGTATTTTTTTATGATCAGTAAGGTAACTCATTTGTAAAATTAGATACCGCTTGCTGAAACTACAACTATTTGTAAATTTTCATATTTTTATCCTCTTTATTCTCCAATAGATCTATGTATCAGATGATAAGGATATGATTTTCACAAAGATTTATTGTCCATTTACCCAACAAACTCCAAAAAAATTGGGTGCAATAAAATATTTTGTATTTATGAAACGTACTCATACGTATGTATTGGGTAATATACTAACGAGGCACCTCCACGTACAGGTAAGTTCGATTATTCATCACAAAATACCTCAAAGTTCATCATAATAGTTATATTAAAAGTTTTATTATCAAAAGCTTATGAGCTGTCAAAACTGCCATAGTAAGCTACTTACATTGGCTTGAATATATCGAAGCTGCCTTGAACACCAAATCCTGTATTTTACCAATATGAAACGGAATTAGAGATTGAGTTCTTAGGAGCTTGCATTCGAAGAAATTGCTATGCAATATAAATGCAAGGTAAAACCAGCACCAAGGGGCAATGACCTACGGTTCAGTGAACATGAACTTCAAGAATTTACCACAAAATGTAAATATAAGAAATATTTTATATAACTTTGAAACTCATGATATTACAAAAATAACTTTAGCATATTTTATTTTAGTTGCCTTTATAAAATTTTGCAACTTATGTCTATAAAATTCTTGCAATGCAAAACTTACAATGTTTCACGGGGCTTTCCGCTCGAAACCACTAAAAAACACAACTCACTCACGTCTTTCTACGGTTTGTGGATATCGTAGCGTTGAGCGCTACGGGCGTAGGCTGCTACGAGCTACCCGCGACTGGATATTTTACTCGTAGCCGCGTAGGCTGCGGCTTGAGACACGACGGACGAGCAAACTCTGCGATTTATAAGTTGCATACAATGCATCTTAAAATGTTTCGAATAAATTTTCATCTTTGAACTGAACACAGCAGGCTTAGCAAGTACTTAGATATGTAGGTATATATACGGTGGATTGAAGTAGGGTGGATTCAAAAGTATATAAAAGCATCGTATAGGATGATTTGATTCAACGACAAATCAAACTAGGCATTTCATCTTAGGCCTCAGGATGACAACGCACCTGCAATATCAAGTGATTTTCCCTTGTTATTGCAGGTGTCTATATGCGGCGGTAACCGCTTACCATCAGGTGGGACGTCAGCTTGTTTGTCATCTAGTTGTATAAAAAAACAAAATGATTTAGCTTAAAATTTAACTTAATGTTAAATTTCAATCACTATCATCTTAGTACGGCCACTCTAATAGCCTAATATGGCACATAGTATTTTGACACAACGAGACGTGTTGAGATTACTTGGGATACAAAAGATTTGAGATATTGAGATTTTTTTCTGCAAAATCGTAAAGTGCTACATATTTAAGTAATCTGAGAAGGTGAAAATCATTACGACTTAGAAACATTTGAATCAGAGAATTGGATAGTTTACGATAGCTTTATGTATTGACCACGTTCAAAATATGTTTATTTTGCTTAAAAACTGGACACCTGAATTAGAAACGATACTCTCAAGCTTTTAGAATTACTTTTGACAGGAAGAAAGCAACTAACACAACTTATCAGAATTTTATTTAAGACAAAATACAATTGAGGTTTTAGGAATGTCGAGTATGGCGTACAATATGGTAAAGTGTAAGTACTTGAATAACTATTACTTTTCATTTATGTTATTCCCGCGATAGAAAGTGGGCTATTTCTGAGACTATAATCTATCTCTGTGCAAAATTTTATCCAGATCCGTTGAGCCATTTTGGCATGATTGAGTAACAAACATCCATGCAAACGTTCGCATTCATGATATAACTGTTTTCCTGCCGAGGTTCCGCCCGCGCGGATGTCAGTTATCACTCCAAAAAGTATTCTATGTCCTTTTAATGGCCTCAATCCATCTCCGTTGGTACCAAATTTTATCTCAATCGGTTTAGTGTCTTAGGCGTGAAAGCGTAACAAACAATCAAAATCACTTTCGCATTTATAATATTGATTTCCTTCTAAGATCAAATATAGTTAAACAAAAAGCCACTCGCAAAAACCACACAGACATCGCCGCTTGACATGCAGTCGCAGCCTTATGAACAGCCTACCAAGCCCGAGAGTAATGTCACGTGATCGATGAGGCTTCTAAAGCTCCGGGGTGTGCTATGGCCACGAATGTCATGATTTACTCGCATCTCCTACAAATGTATAAAAATTAGATGCTATTAAACTTTTAATTTAAGTAATTTATATATTTTTATTAGTAATATTTCAACTCAGTAATTAAGTAATTAAAACTTAGAAATAATTGTTATAGCATTTCTCTACTTGATTATATCAGCAACAAGAATCAAGACCTTTATTTTACTAGAATGAGGTACATAGTTTTAATAAATGAAAACTGCATAAGACACAATCACCAGAAACTGGCATGTGAAATATTGGTTAGGTACAGTTATTAATTTCTAAATAATATTTGACAAAATCATAAACAATTATGATTGAAAGACTTAAATGTCCTTCTGATTATCAAACACAATGTCTCAAATTGAATCAACCCGTAGGACCACGTGGCCAGAGGGCGTCAAGCATCGAATTTCAGATATACCTATTTGATTTTCATCTATCAAAGACTCCTGGTAATCTAACGTAGCTTTGCAGATTACGGAGGCTTTTCATCCATTCTTTCAAATCTAAAATATTGAAGCCTTTATTTACAACAAAAGCAAGTCTGGCTAGCCGTAACTAATTAAGTTGTAAGAGGATTTTTCGAAAAGTATAATAATTGGGATGACTCATTCCAACGCAACGCTTCCTCGATGGACTCTAGCGACCTGATATATCGCAGAAATGAGATGACAGCATAGATGACAAACAAGCTGACGTTTCAACTGATGGTAAGCGGTTACCGCCGCCTATAGACACCTGCTATAACAAGGGAAAATCACTTGATATTGCAAGTGCGTTGTCATCCTGAGGCCTTTTTTTTAACCAGGAGAAATCCATTGACGGACCTACCCGCCACTAGCGAAGTAGTGGGCGTGTGCGGGGCTCGCCCAGCGTCTAAATTGACCCTGGGAATACCCGCTAAAACTCCTGGATAACTCTCGTGCCTTTCGCGGAAGTGGTCAAAGCAAATTCACCAGACCAGTCATCCTGAGGCCTAAGATGAAGTGCCGTCCATGCATACTGGCTACCTTTCCCTTCAATCCGAAACACAGCGAACTGTTTCACGGCTGAAATAAAAAAGGCGGTGGTACCTACCCAGACGACCCTACATACGGGCCTACTACCTAGTAAAGTCTGTATTGAGGAGGGAGTAGCTTCTCCAATCGGTTACTCCAAATTTGAGAGGTCAATATTACATTTCCCTACCTCATTCAGTTAAGCTTATAATAATACAATGACTTTCGTGTGCTGACGTTTTTGAAAATATTTTGTATGCTTGTTAAAACCTCCATATGTTGCAAAAAAAAACAATAAGATATATTTTTTCAACACTAGAAATAAAAACAAAAATATGAATATTAAAAATTTTAAGTCACCTCCGGCCTTATTAATCATTTATTGAGACTATTCTTATGAGCCCAAACACGTTCTTTCTGCTGGAAGTGTTTGAAGAATTAAGCATTCCGCAGAGTTTTTCGTGGTACAGGATCAGTTCAAGGTAAGTATGTCATGGGAATGTCACCGAAGTGACAGTATAACCGTTGTATCATGTAGAAAATTAACTAATAGTCATCAAATGCCTTAAATAAATAATCTTAAAAAATTATAAGTAAGAACTATCATAATTCCGTCAGCTTTCAAACAAAAAAAAAACAATCAAAATCGGTCCATTCGTTTCGAAGTTACGATACCACAGACAGACATACTGATACACAGACAGACACGTCAAACTTATAGCGCCCCTCTTTTTCTCCGGGGGCTAACAATTCATGCACCTAAATTTAGAATAAAGAATCTTACTTAGGGAATTGTATCAAGTTCTTTAGTAAAATACCCGACTTTAAAACTAACTTTACTCATAATTCTTTTATCAAAAAGTTATCACAGTGACTACTATGCAGATAAATTTGTACGGAAGTAAACAGCTTTGTACTCGCTATTACCATCTCTTTTATGCCTGACTGACTGACTTAAATATAGGCCTGGAGACATGCGTGGCTGCGTGTGCGGGGGGAAGGCTGCCCCTCACGCATGTATTGCACTTGTCACGTCACGTCTGGGGTTGCCCTGGGTTTCCTCTGGGCAACCTCCATGGGCGCTAAAGGCCACTTTGGATCCTGCTTCAGCGGGTTCTGAGGTGGTGCCGGGGGCCCCATTCCAAGACCGGCTGCGGTCTGCGGCTGCGGCCGGTTCTGGAGGGGGGCCTGGCGCTCTCCCTGGAGGCTGACTTCAGTTGGTTTTTGGGGAGGGCTGCCCGGAGGTGGCTTGGTGAACTTGCTTCGGTAGATCCCGGGTCACCTTCGTCATGGGCATAGTGGGAAATCGGAGATGGTTTAGTGGGTATTCCCAGTACCGCTAATATCAAGTGCTGGGCGACCCCCACACAGGCCCACGCTAAGCCGGCCGTCCGCTGGAACAGTCCAGTGGTTAAGGGTATCGTCTGTAAGAGGATTCCATCTTCGTAAAAAAAAAATGTCTGGAGACATAAAATTTGGGGGGGAGTATTCTTTGTATCCACTATGAAAGGGTTTATCGAAATTTTATCCTCAAGAGGGTGCAATAAGGTGTTGAATTTCCTATGAAACTATTTACTCTTTTATTGAAATCCGGATGTTTGAATCTGGCGCTATTTTTAACAAAGGAAATTATACGCTACTGTTCCCATAAAAGCAGTTTAAACTTAAAAGATATGGAATATTATCTTTATTCCATATCTTTTAAGAAAAAAGATAATATTACGCTTACATATTTTATTATTATAAAATACAATAATAAAATATGTATTTTATTTAATATGTATTTATTATATATGTATATATTAATTGCGTATTTATCCATAATTATACATCTTAACAATATATATATATATTTAATTATTATGCAGTGTATTAATTGTTATTGTATTATATGATAGGTTGGGGAAAAAGTTCCTTGGCATTTTTTAAGCAAATTCAAAACATTTTTTAATATAGTTTATTTTCATTTAACTAAAGTGTGTAGGTACCATTTTGTTCGATAACTTTTTTTGCGTTTGAGTGTTTTGAATTTTCTTAAAAAATGCGAAGAAACTTTTTCCCCGACCTATTATTTTTGGAGTTGGTGCTAAAGGGTTTCCAAAAACAATAGAAAGTGCAGCACCGACTCCAAAAAATATGTTTCTAGGGGATGAGTAAGTACCTACTTAAATTTAATTATTTTATCCTTTTCAGTTTTTTTCCTTAGTAGTTTAAGACTATACAAATTTTATTTAAATACTATTAAAATAATTTTGCCGTTTCCTTTGTATGGTGAGGAAACACTGTGTTGTAACTAAAACCGCTTTCATCTACCAACCTGCATTGGGCCAGCTTGGTGGTGTTATGGTTACTTGCGGAACGTTGTACTCCGCATGTGTTTCTTCCATGCAAGAACGCCTGTCCCCAGTAGTGGGATTACGACGTATATAAGCTGGCTAGGCTGCTTGCTTGCTTTGTAGCCAATATTCTTATTCGTTTTGAAATTTCTTTTGAAAGGTCCACAACTTGTGTTGGTGTCGGAGTTGGTGGGTCTACAAGACCAGTCGTACACGCAACGGGGTTCGAGTGGGTGAGCCCCGGGATGGGCATCTCCGTATGTCGGTCTGCTGTGACCCCGTACAGTGTGGTGGAATGGCTGTAACCCCCCGGACCTAAGCCTAAGCCCCATCTCCGCTAAGCCTCAGCCTACATCCTCGTTTTGCGTTGTAGAGGGACGGTGACCCTTCGAGGTCGGGGGATGGCGGACCTTTAAGGCCTGCGGCATGGCGATGCTGTAGGAGTGCTAGAAGTGAGGCCACCTGTCCTAAGTCCACCAAAGCCTTTTCTCCTACAGTGTCAAAGTGCACAAGGGCCCTTGTGCGATGTGTGGCTGCAGCTCGTGGATTCCCGGTCTGCTAGACTGGCGGTTCATCTATAGTTATGGCTCCGGGCATGGTGAGGGGACTAAGTCCGTGCGTCAATGTATCGGCGTGCGGATCAACCGAAGTTTAGGGGACGAGCCCTCACGAGAGGGGGCTGACAGCCGTTGGTCGTCTGCTTGTGACGGTATAGCGGATGTCATGCTCTTTGCGCCCCCCGCAATACCGTCATTCCGCAGCAAGATGGGTACATCGCTGAGGGGTTTAGTGGGTGAGAGCCCAACACCTTTTCCATCTCTCTTCCTCCGAGAGTTGGGATTTAGGCTCAAACTCAAACTTTTTATTGCACCATAATGCTACAAAATAGGTCTTAAGGCTTAGCTAAACATGATTCATTATGGAACCTGTCGGGCACAGCAAACACAGCAAAAAGAGAGGAGAGTATATACAATACTTTACCCACTTTAAAATAATTCAAAAAATATTTATATTATTAAAAAATCTAAGTATAAAAATCATTGCAAATAATAATAGTAATAATAATAAAAATACAAATACAAAATTTCAAAATGTCAAATAATAGAATAATAATGTTAGGTTTTATAAATATATTATTATGTCATTAAGTTAAATAATCATTATAATGTCACAAACTAAATCTAAGCTTAAAGCTACGGGCAACATCTGTATGTTTTAGTCATTATGAAGTAAATAATAATAAATGTCTAATTAGTAAATAGTGCGTCAAATTTAATATGGTTTTAAATTGTCAAGTTGATTATTAAGACGTCAAAAGTAATTTCAGGTTTTACTAATTATTATGTCATGCTTTATTCTGTTTTTATTTTTATGTCATAATTTTAAGCAGTCAGTAAGTATTTTTGTCTTAATAAGTATTAGTAGTGTGTCATAATTTTAATTAAGTATTTAAGTAGTATTTTTATTTTACTTTTTAAAAATTGTTGTTTAAATATTAATTTAAATTATAATAAGTTTTCTCAGCCAAAACGGTTTTCAGTTTTATTTGTGAATTTTTGATAATCGGTGACATTTTTCAAACTTTTTGGAAGTTTGTTGTAAATTTTGATGGCCATAACATATTATGAACCCGTGCTATGTAATTTTAATTTTGATTGTGGCAGCATTAATTTATTTAAGTGTCGGAGGGTTATCTTCTTGGTACGTCACTTTTTTTGGTGAAGAAATTTTGATATTTTTTGACAAATTTACATCATTCTAGTATATAGAGCTTCCCCTCAGCGAGAAAAAAAAAGGTGTGCGAGGATTGTTTGGTGGTAGGATGACTTGCGAGGGTGGTATTCAGAATACACCGTTCTGAAAAGTAGTTTATTGATTTTACAGTTTTACACATAGCCTTTTTACGTAATGAACGTTTTTACCAGACAACATTTCCGTTTGTTTAGCCACGTAAGTGTGGACCTTATATAAAAGTAGTATTGCCATATAATAAAATTTTTTTAAAAAAAATTACTTAATTGTTAACATGTTGGGGGCCGCGAATGGTAAACAATAAATATAGCGCTGTTCGTAAAATATGACCAGTGAGTATCTCCTTTTTGATGTGAAATTAGGTACTAACTCGTGGTCACTCGAGAAGCTTAAAGAAGTTAGTTAGTCTTAAGTTAGCTCTTAACAAAAATCCTATTTTTTTTCTATATATACAACTAGATGAAAAACAAGCTGACAGCCCACCTGGTGGTAAGCGGTTACCGCCGCCTATAGACACCTGCAATAACAAGGAAAAGCACTTGATATTGCAGGTGCGTTGTCATCCTGAGGCCTAAGATGAAATGCCGTCCATGCCCAGTAATTACACTGGCTACCTTTCCCTTCAATCCGAAACACAGCGAACTGTTTCACGGCTGAAATAAGAAAGGCGGTGGTACCTACCCAGGCGACCCTAAATGGTACTGAATTCATAATAAAATATTCTAAATAGGTGGTTAGTGACTATAACCACCAAGACTGAAAGAGTGGCATGACACAGGAATAGTGGTTGTCTTATAATTAAATTATAAACGAAGTTTCATCTAGTTAGTTCCAACATTTAAGATAACATTTTGTAGGTACTAGAGGGTACTACTGAATGATTTGTAATGAAAAAAAGTATCAAGTATTTAGACTTATTATAATTATGTACTTAGGGTACTAGCCCTGTGGTACCTACCTACAACATTTTATTACAATTATTCAATATAAATCAATACCATAACCTTAACATGTTATATAGATAATGATTAATTATTTTTGAAATCGACCTAACATTTATTTATTTATGTCAAAATACTTGCAGATTTACAGTTTATCACCAAAGCACCAGCAAGTCTAATTTATATTAATACAATGTTTCTTTCTATAAGATGTCTTCAAAGGCCCTATCGACCTTGTCAGCTTGTGATGCGTTCTATAGGTCATGTTAGGGGAGGATTCCTTACGTAACAGAGACCTGCCCCCTTATTCTCAACTGTCGGAAAGAATTCGAATTTCGGAAACTCTATGCCTGTGTCTTTTTATCGCGCTGCGTCAAAGAGAGACGGCATGTGACTTGTCGAACCGAATCCGTGATCCGACAGTTGAGAATAAGGGGCCTGATAACCTACGTTTACATTAGGGCTCTCAGTAATCAAATTTAATAGTGAATAAATGAATATGAATATGAATCTGCTGCGCTCGGTGGCGGTCATCTCTCGCTGCCAATCATGGAAAGAGCCATAGCTCCTTCATGGCCTCCTTCTGCGAGACTGTGCTCACTCGGAAGGAGGCGTGGGGACCTAGGGAGTGAGCTGGTTTAAATGCTTAAGCAGAGCCTAGGCTTCCCCCGCATAGTGCAGGGGAGTTACCGAGGAGTTCTAGTGGGTATTCCCAGTGTCATTAGCGCCGGGAAACCCCCACACACCGTCGCCTACTCAGTTGCAGGTAGGTCTGTAATCAGATTTCTCTCCGAAAAAAAGGATTGTAAAATATTGAGATTGCGCTTGTGCCATGATTTACATAAATTTTGCAAAGAAATATTCCACAGCCTGAGTTTAGAAGTTGGAATGTGAAATCATCACTATTGGAAGATAATGACACAAGCGGCGTTAAGTTTAGGAACACTTCTATCTGAGGGAGGACTGTTTTTAATTCTTCATAGGTAAGTACATTAGCCACAAGTATAATAAATACGCGTTTTAAGTGGTACTTACTTAGGGTTGCCAGATGGTATCCAATACAAGGACATGTCCTCCTTTTCCATGTTTTATCCTCCCGTCCTCCCTTACCTACTTTAAGTCCTCCTTTTTGCTAAACTGTTAAACCTTCTTGGTTTCTTACATAATAATAACACCCTGACCACTATAATTTAAATATGACGTGAGTCATCTGTGTGTCACATCCCTTTTTGTTGTTTATTAATATACACCGTTTACTTCAGAACTCTATATATTTTATTTATTTCCACGTCAATACTGTGTTTCCAACTGAAAATCTGCAAAATAAACATCGGGCGGGACTTACTCAGTGGAGCAAAGAAAGGTTAAGCACACACACACACACTACACACTGCACACTGTGCAGTCAGTTAAATCTTTTATTCTTAAAGTTTGTTTGTTTGTTTATTGTGCAGTGCACACTTAGTCTATACTAAGTAATACACAAACATAACACACTTAGTCTATACTAAGTGTGCAGTCAGTTAAATCTTTAATTCTTACTCAATACAACTTCAAAGACATGACATGTGAAGATTTTCATAATTTATCTTGGTTAAAAAACCAAGAACTCTTTTCCAAAATTGGCAGCTCAGCTAAATATGATTAAAATTAAGTAAAATAATATAAAAAGCTCCTCTCCTCTTAGCTTTTTGATCCCACTATTTATGGTTTCGGAGTGAAGTTTTTCCAGATTGTTGCCGATTTCAGTAATATGTTATTATAAAGAGATCATGTCAAGACTAAAGGGTTCTTTTTTTACAGTTTCTTAGTTGCAACACCTATGTATGTTAGTTTTATAAATTCCACTACCTAAATTTGCTTATTTATTAATTAATTTATACAAAATAAGGAAAATAAACAATACACAAACATAAAACAATAGGTACATTTATTTAGCCTATTTTTTTAAAAAAAATTAGTCGGTCTATAAGGGATCGTCATTTTTTAAAATAATAAAATCCTTAAAACTTAAAGCATGATCGTAATGATGGGTACTTTGTAATAAACTGGTAAAATTCAAGGAAAAGGAACACAAACGTCCTTCTCAACTTTAAAATATTTAATAAATGCATCTATTTGGCTCTTGCAGCAGTGTGTAGGATAACACAAGGAGTACCGATTTCTCCCATCTTCGACAACTGTTTTATCATTATATCGCCATCTTCTAGCAAAAACCGTAATGTGAAGATAAGTATCAATGCTTGAATCTTGAAAGAAATAGTCATTCCTCTCATCCTCGGATATTTTGTAATGTTGTATTTTATCAAACTCGTCTGTGAAGACGTCAGCATGGTTCTCATATATATTTCTGAAAGAAAAATGTGTTCTGAATAAAACTGTTGCATAAAAGATTTTGTTGTTACCTCTGAATCGCTTTAGCATCAGCAGATATAAAAGACGGACCCTATATCATGCTTAGGGCTGATAGGCTTATACAAAGAGGTGTGTACGTACCCGATTAGTTAATTTCACGTGTTAGCATCGCAGGATAGTAACATATATAATTGATATAGTTATCTATCTAGATTATTCAAATAAAATAAAAACTAATTAAAATAGAATTATTATTCTTAATTTTTGATTTTAACATTATTATAAATGTTTGAAAAATTACTTAGTAATTAAAATATAATAAAACTAGAAAAATTTCACGTCCTGAGGCAGGAATCGAACCCGCGACATTTCGCAATCCGGGCGACTGCTCTGACCACTGAGCCACCCAGGACTTGGGATATCCCTGTGAAATTCTTCGTCTATCTGTATTTGCGTTTATGAGCTAACGTCCACCCTACAATGTCGAAATATTCTATTTAAACATCCGAAACGAGTATTTTTACAAATACCGACGATTCGGTTAAGTTGGGGCAGTGCTTTCAAATATTCTTAATTTTTGATTTTAACATTATTATAAATGTTAGAATTATTATGATTATAATTATAAATGATAATTACTAACAAAGTCCTTTATGTATTAGTGTTTATGTATTAACTACTATGGATCCAATTTTGGTCTGAAATATATATTTAGTTATTTATTTAAAACACGAATGAATGAATGAATGAATGAATATTTATTTGCATAAACATGTGTATAAATAAACAGCAGGTATTACACTAAAAAAAATAATTGTATCAACATGTTTTATCATGACAGACATGCAATATAAAGTTAAAACAATAACATTAATTGAATCAGTATAAAAATTGAATCAGCGGCAACATAATCAATTAAACAATTATCAATTTTAATTTAAAATTAAAGTCAATGGCATTAAAAATTAAAGTACTTATAATCATGTCCACAGTTTAAAAAAAAAAAAAAAAATTAAAATAATAAATTATATAAGTATCTAATATTATTTCAATTTGTCTCTAAGATAGTCGTCAATATTATAGTAACATTTGTCAATTAAAAATTGTCTTAATTTGATTCTAAATAAATTTGTATTTAATTGTTTTATGTCCTTCGGAACTTTATTATATATTTTTGGAGCCATACATATAATACTCTTTTGTAAAAAAGTTGTTTTAGCAGAGTGCAAACAGATTCGATCTTTGTCTCGTCTATTCCGCTTAATTTTATCAGACAAACGCTCAAATAGTTCAGGGTTGTTCCGTACAAATAGGGCTGTTTCAATTATATACAACGACGGAAGTGTAAGAATTTTATGCTTAGTAAATAAGGGCTTACAGCTATCTGTGGTTTGTAATCTAAACATAGCCCGTATGCATCGTTTTTGCATTTTAAAAATTACATTTTTGTCTGTGGAGTTGCCCCAGAATATAATGCCATATCTAAGTGTAGATTCTACTAAGCCATAATATGCTGTTAATAAAGCGCCAGTATTGACTATTAAGGAAAGCTGTGAGTGTGTGTTATATATACGAGTGTTCTTTTACCTAGTTATATGGAGTTTGTTTCACTACTTTATCTACACAAATGCAGGTAGTATAATAAAGGGAATCTAAAAATTAATTTTATCGTGCAATCATGCATGCCCCTAGCCCAAAATGTGCGTGAAAATGTTAGCAAGGTCTAGCGGAGCGCGTTAAAGAAGAAAACGTTGCCTCAGTTCTTACATTAACTAGATAATCTGCAGAAATCCTAGGTAATCTGCAGACTGATAACCAAGCATACGGTAAAGTAGGAACATTAGTGAATGTAAAGTATTTTAAAAAGCGACGTTTCTCCACTGATATACTTTATTATAATCAGTAATACTATTTTTTGGTCGTAAACTTTACATTATCTGTACCGTAACAAAAAACAGAAAAACAGTGATCCGACCATATAAAAAAAGGAGAAGAAAAGACATCTTACACGTGCGTACCATTAAAACTGTGGAATATTTGATGCCACAGAATCAGCTAAACGTGGGATGTCTTGAAAATACCACACCACACCATATTTCGAATCAATCGGGTCTGTAAAAGTTTAAAAACCCTTTAGTCAAGTAGGAAATGGCTGATCATCAAAAGCCTGAACAGATCTTCATAAATGTATGGCTAAGAACCATCTCGACCACGGCAGCTTTCAAACAAAAAAACGGAATCATAACTAGTCTATTCGTTTAAGAGATCCGATGCCCCCGAAAGACACACAGATACGCAGACAGACACTTCAAAGGTGGGATAAAGTCATAAATTGTTCAGGCGTGAAAAATCGACGCACCTTGTTCAGGACACCGAGATTTCGTGAGGCTGTTTTGATCACGGTTTCGATATCTTCTGCATAGCCCCCGAGTTCCATGCTAAAATTTATCAGAAGCCATATCGCCACATTTGACTGAAATAATAATTATGGCGATACCTCGTCGGAACTAGCGACACCACTTGATTTACATTAATTGTGGTGAATATAGAACATAATAAACAAAATCGCTTTAGTGAATGACTAAAGAATGGTATTTGTAATTTTTTGAGATGTGCTCGGTATAAGATATTCCTCTACATGTAACCTATTTTTTCATTATTGCCGAAAGTGGCCACTTTTAACAATAATAAAAAATTTGGTTACTTAAAGGTAGACACTTTATACAAGATACATCTTTAAAAAATACAAATACCGTTCTTTAGCAATTCTCTAAAGCGTTTTTGTTTATTATGTTCTAAATTTACCATAATTAATAACAATCAATTGGTGTCGCTAGTGTGCACGAGGTAGCCCCTTAAGTCAACAAATTACTTACCTATATACATCGAGTCTCCTAGAATCTTCAATATATACTTTTTCTTGTAAGTTGTTACTAATCTGGATCAATAAGTCTTCATATCCATATTGGTAATATGTATATATAATTACCTTTTTAACCTTTTTATTAATACTTGGAACATCATTTTGTTCATTTAACCAGTTTCTTATAATTTCTGTAACACTTTCAATACTAGCGCTTCTCCTTGGTAGTTCAACGTCACAAAACGTTGCATCATAATACAGACGATCGATAGTAATAGGTTCTCCATTATTGCGGAGAGCAGTTATGTTAGGCAGGTCCTCAGGATCAATTACAAAATCTCCCGTGAATAAAATATTTTTATTGTTGGCTCTGAACAAGAACATGACTGATCCAGGCATGTGGTCAACAGGTATCAAAGTCACCTCGAAATCATGAACCTTGTGACCTTTTCCTGAAAAAACATAATATAAAAATAAAAAAATAATCCACACCAAAAGGACCATCCGGCGTCTGAAATTTCAACTCTCAACTTTTTTTGTACGAACTTCATGCACAAATGACTTCTTGGCCGTTGTTAAAGGCCAGGTCCATGTGTTCAACAAAAAATAAGTCACCTTCACTTTAAGATATAGATTATTTAGGTATTGTCCGAGTAAAAGTAGAATCTCTTCACATGAAGAAATATATAATTTGTGACTATAAATTTTATTGATACACGATAAACTAGACAACCCGAAATTCGGAGCACATAAACCAACTCAGTTCAAAAGAGCATTATTTTACAACTTGCTCATAATTGCGCAACCGTGCTCAAAATCATGTTTCTGTCTTTTTCATTTTGCAAACGAATGGGAGGAACAAACCACAGTTTAAAGCTTTGTTAACTCCGCTTATTTTAGGAGTAGGTAAGGTGGTTATGTTGTTTATCTGGTTGGTTTTAATTTAATCTAGCGTAGTGGTTTGAGCGCTCTGGTTTCGATCACGAAAACAAAGCAACTTTCGCCTTGGTTGGTCCCGGGATGGGTCAATCAAATTTATAATCTTGAGCAGCTCCTCCGTGCTTCGGAAGGCACGTTAAGCCTGGTTGTTACTGCAACCGCTTTAACCCAACCAACCAACCCGCATTAGGCCAGCGTGGTGGTGTTATGGCCCAAACTTCTCATGTGTTTCTGCCATGTAGGAAGGCCTGTGCCCAGCAGTGGGACGTATATAGGCTGGTGATGAATGAAGGAATTCAAATAAAGAAAGAAAATATAATAAAGTAGGCGTAAATCTAAAGTGTTTTCTATGACATTGTAAGCAGTACTTACTATACGCTACTATAATAATAATATTTACCGGGTTTTAAAACCTGCACAAGATTTCGTTTCTCGTGTTGCCAAAACTTTGTACAAAAGATTTTTTCCGACTCTGGCGTCATATAAATACGTTTTTGTTTTGCGTCGTCTGTCGCCCAATATTGATCACACAAGTTACAATAGTGGTCTGAATGTACATGAGATAAAAAATATATTGATTTTGACTTGTCTAGAAAGTTGTCCACGCGTATATCAGGTATTTCATCAATAATCCCATTAAACGAAGGTTTTATATAGGCCATTATTAATATGTCGTAACAGCTCCTAAAAACTAAAGGTACATAAGAAAAAGGAGTTTTAAATTAGTAATAATAATGATATTCTTATACTGACACCTATTTTTTTTATCGCTGAGGAGAAGTTATACCAGCCGACCCCCAGACTCCTGAAGGAGAAAGAAAAAATACGGAAAGGAAGTCCGGTGATATCCCGCCTGGAAAATGTTTGAACGCATCATACAAACATGTGCCCCTACCGGGACTCAAACCCGGGACCTCTGGCTTAGTACACAGACAGGGTACTGACCACTCGACCAGTACACCTTACAAAAAGCTACTATACTATTACTTGCCGCATTACCAGCAAATTTTTACTACTACAAGTTAGCCCACGTATATCTTGACTATGGTTCTCTTTAAGCCCCCTAATAATGACATTAAGGTTGAAATTGGTTTGACACGAAGTTTCTTCATATGACGTTGTGCGTTCGTGACTATGAGGTATGGCGAAAAGTACTCAAAGGTCCGATTCTTATGAATACTGAAACCGCATCATTTTTTTTTAAATCCGGATTTGTAGCCAGGAATCAAACCCATACAACATACGGCAAAGTTATGGAGAAATCCAATTTTTAACAAAAATACTGTTTTATTTTTCTAACGTTGACATCAATAAATAATAGAAATTATTAAGAAAAGAAATAATATGAAAAGTAATTTAAAAAAAGACCAACATTATGCATTTTCGATAACGCTTTCAAAATAATTTTGATTGTAGTGTCAAGTACAGTCGGCACCAAAAGTCGATGACCAGATCCAATTTTCCCAAACCCCTATACAGCGTAACATACATAAATCGCTAAACAAGACTTAGTCGTAATAAGATGAACATCCGTAAAAGGCAAAATTAGCTAAACATCGGATTCAAAAGTAGATAAACAGTGATAATTTCAAAACACCTAAATATCACAAATGACAAAAATAGCTGAACGCAACTCAGAACCCCTATTAAGTCGCTAAACAAAATCAAAGCCAAAGTTAACTGAAAGTTAACTTTATAGTTTTCTATTAATTTTGGTATTGATAGATTGCCATAGCAACCGTGTTGTTGTGTTTATTAGTTTACCAATATATTATTTGATTTTGCCCATTTTTGCCTTTCATTACACATTTAGGCAATACTCTACTCGCTTTTTTCGCTGCCTTTACAGCGCTGTTTAAACGAAATGGGTTTGATACATTTTAATTAATACATAATTTTTAAATAATACATAATTACATAAATTATAAGGTTACTTCAAGCTAAGTACCTATTATTCATTTAATGTTTTTATTTAGTTGCTAATACACTTACCTGGTTATTTCAGAAAAATAATTAATATTATATTAGACAAATATATAAGTAGGTAATCTATTACAGACAGATTGAATCTACAAAAGTTTATCTTATTTATTTATTTTAAAATTATAACTATGTTTTAAATAAAAAAATAAACAATAATGAGGCAAACAGAACCTTTCCGTATTACCCTCGTAAGATCACTATTCAAATTTTTATATCGTATCTTTATATCGCGATTTTTATATCGCGTAAGTTACAATATCATGTCTTATTAGCTATTAGATATCTAAGTAATTATCACCTAATTACGAGTGATAGTGATAACATAATCGTAATCGTAGCAATATACCTTTAGAAGCTCTGTGGCTTAGTGGTTTCGAAAACATAGCTAATTTCGCCATGATTAATACCCGTTAGATTAATCAAAAATTTCTAATCACGGGCTCCTCGAGTCATCGATTCGCTGTCTCCACCTCAACATCACGCACAAAGAAATTTAGTACCTCGTTTCTTTGTTGTAGCAACTTCCAGAACTTGGAATTCTTCGCCAGCACATGTGTCTCTCCTATAACATGGGTTCCTTCAAAAGAGGTGTGAAAAAGCACCTTTTGGGCCGGCAAGGTGGACGCGGCTAGAGCAGTGTCTGAACTGCACTAGCTGTCTTCGCATATGGACTCTTCTTACCGCTTCACATCAAGTGGTGTTGAGTGATTTGTCGTGCTTTGTATAAAAAAAACGCTATTTCAGTTGAAGTTTTCTGTGCTTAGTTTTAAGATATTACTAAAACAATGTCATCATTGAAAATAGGTTTGTTTCTATTATGTAATCATATTACTGTTACCTTAAAATAGTATATGTAGTAAATGGTAAAAAAAAACCTTTGAAAAGTAACTTTAGAAATATAACTTATAAAAAGAACAAATGATATTGATCTGGTTCTCTAAATTTCTCTACTCTTGAGTTCTTCCATTACATCGAGAAATAAGAAGAAGTTTACAGATTTTGTAGGTTTTTTCAATTTCATTTTTTTACTCTTTTAGAAATTTGTCTAGAAATTATATCAAGTTAATTTTAAAAATTCGTATTAGGTAAAAAAAATAGAACAGGTAGGCTTCACATTAATGAAAAAAAACTCAAATTGTCATTAATACATTACTACTTCATACTCGTTAATCATAATACGTTTTGATAATTTATAATTCATATTCAGGAGAGCTCGGTGGCGTATTGGTTTGAACGCTCTGGTTTCGATACGAAAAACAAAGCAACTTTCGCTATGGCCGATCCTGGGATGGGTCAATCAAAGTTTGTTATCTCGAGCTCCTCCTTGCTTCGGAAGGCACGTTAAGCCGTTGGTCCCGGTAGTTCCTGTAACCGCTTTACCCCACCAAACCGCATTGGGTCAGCGTGGTGGTGTTATGGCCCAAACTCCTCATGTGTTTCTCCCATGTAAGAAGGCCTGTGCCCAGTAGTGGGACGTATATAGGATGATGATGATTATTCATATTACACTATTAAGTTCGAATGTGAAGATTATATTTTTCCTTAATATTTTAAGACTATACAAATTTTATTAAAATACTATTAAAATAAGTTTTCTTTGTATGTTGAGAAAACACTGTGCGCCGTCGTAACTAAAACCGCTTTCATCTACCAATCCGCATTGGGCCAGCTTGGTGGTGTTATGATTACATGCTGTGTGTTTCACTCCGCATGTGTTTCTTCCATGCAAGAAAGCCTGTCCCCAGTAGTGGGATTACGACGTATATAAACTGCTGCTTGCTTGCTTTGTATATTCGATTTGAAATTTCTTTTAAATATTTATAATCATAATTTACGCGGGGGTAGTGAGCTATCTTGACGCGAACGTAAAGCGGTGTATCGCGCCTTCTGGACGACAATGTTGAATTCACAAAATGTTGAATTTACAAAACGTTGATTTCGCAAAATGTGAAATTTCGAAATAAAACGAATTTCCGCGGACCATGAGGTTTACTTTGCAAAGTGTTGGATTCCAAAATGTTGCATTCTCTTTCACCCACCGCAAAACACTCTTGACCAAAGTTGGGCACTTGGTCGGTTGGTTGGTTGAGGCAATCCGTACTTAAGCCCTCCGAAGCTTATTCTCCTGCGATGTCTGAGGTGCAGACAGAGGTCCCCAACTTGTGTTGGGGTCGGAGTTGGTGGGTTTACAAGGTCAGTCGTACACGCAACGTGGTTCGAGTGGGTGAGCCCCGGGATGGGCATCTCCGTATGTCGGTCTGCTGTGACCCCGTACAGTGGGGTGGAATGGCTGTAAGCCCTCCGGACCTAAACCCCATCTCCGCTAAGTCTCAGCCTACATCCTCGTTTTGCGTTGTAACGGGAACGGTGACCCTTCGGGGTCGGGGGATGGCGGACCTTTAAGGCCTGCGGCATGGCGATGCTGTAGGACCGCTAGAATAAGGTCACCTGTCCTCCACCCAAGCCTTTTCTCCTACAGTGTCAAAGTGCACAAGGGCCCTTATCAGTCTCAGCGGTGCTGCGATGTGTGTGGCTGCAGCTCGTGGATTGCCGGTCTGCTAGACCGGCGGTTCATCTATGGTTAGGGCTCCGGGCATGGTGAGGACTAAGTCCCTGCGTCAATGTATCGGCGTGCGGATCAAGCGAAGTTTAGATGGCGAGCCCCCACGAGAGGGGGCTGACAGCCGTTGGTCGTCTGCTTGTGACGGTATAGCGGATGTCATGCTCATTGCACCCACCGCAATACCGTCATATCGCAGCAAGATGGGTACTTACATCGCAGAGGGGTTTAGTGGGTGAGAGCCCCACACCTCTTCCATCTCCTACCCCCGGAATTGGGAGTTAGGTTGGCAGAGCTTCCCCTCAGCGAGAAAAAAAAAGAGGTGTGCGAGGATTGTTTACCACCAAACAATTCTCGCACACCTTATTTTGCGGATGGCGTGCGGGGGTGGTATTCAGAAAATACCTTTCTGAAAAGTAGTTTATTGATATTTACACATAGCCTTTTTACATAATGAACGTTTTTGACTGACAACATTTCTGTTTGTTTAGCCCTCAGAACAATAAGGTTTAGCCACGTAAGTGTGGACCTTATAAAAAAAGTAGTATTACCATATAATAAAAGTAATAAAAATAAAATATTACTTAATTGTTAACATTTTGGGGGCCGCGTATGGTAAACAATAAATATAGCGCAAAATCCGCTAGATGGTACTGAATTCATAATAAAATATTCTAAATAGGTGGTTAGTGACTATAACCACCAAGACTGAAAGAGTGGCATGACACAGGAATGGTGGTTGTCTTATAATTAAATTATAAACGAAGTTTTATCTAGTTAGTTCCAACATTTATGATGACATTTTGTAGACACTACAGGGTACTACTGAAAGATTGTAATGGAAAAAAGTATCAAGTATTTAGACTTATCATAATTATGAACTTAGGGTACTAACCCCGTAGTAACTACCTACAAAATGTTATTACAATACATTAAATGTAAATTATAACCAGTTAACATGTAATATAGATAATTCTAGTGGGTATTCCCAGTATCATTAGCGCTGGGCGACCCCCACACACGCCCGTCGCCTACCCAGTTGCAGGTAGGTCTGCAATCAGATTTCTCTCCGAAAAAAAGGCTCTCAGTGGTCCCGATTGTAAAATATTGAGATAGCGCTTGCGCCATGATTTACAAAAAGTTTGCACCATTTTGCAAGAAATATTCCACAGCCTGATTTTAGAACGGGGGGAACGCAGCATTTATACTGATGGCATTTATAAGACAGCCATCTGGTTCCTTGACAAAGGTCACAAAATACGTTGATACAAATTGTTTAAAGCAGGCTTTAAAAGTGGGTGTCGCTTAGAAGTGCTCTTCAATATAGATCGTTATGACCCTTAATATTATTCGTAGCAAAGTATTTGCATATTGGGGGAGAGAGGAGTAATGCTAAACAAGGCCGTATATCACGATGGAGAACGATACATGATGATTTTTACTTTCTGCTGGCTGACAGGGAGACCCATTTTTAATTCCAGTCGCCAAACATTAGCTCTTTATTCTTTTGTATCGTTACCCCGCCTTCGTAACCCCTCTTTAGTTCGTAAAGCTAAGAGGAGAGGAGGGGAGGAGGAGGGGGGGGGGGCTCCTCTCCTCTTAGCTTTTTGATCCCACTATTTATGGTTTCTGAGTGAAGTTTTTCCAGATTGTTGCCGATTTCAGTAATATGTGTGTTACAAAGAGATCATGTCAAGACTAAAGGGTTCTTTTTTTTACAGTTTCTTAGTTGCAACACCTATGTATGCTAGTTTTTTTTCTAAAACTTCTAATAAATTTAAAAGTAACTTCGTATAAATTCCACTACCTAAATTTTCTTATTTATTAATTAATTTATACAAAATAAGAAAAATAAACAATACACAAACATAAAACAATAGGTACATTTATTTAGCCTATTTTAAAAAAAAAATTAGTCGGCCTATAAAAGATCGTCATTTTTTAAAATAATAAAATCCTTAAAACTTAAAGCATGATCGTAATGATGGGTACTTTGTAATAAACTGGTAAAATTCAAGGAAAAGGAACACAAACGTCCTTCTCAACTTTAAAATATTTAATAAATGCATCTATTTGGCTCTTGCAGCAGTGTGTAGGGTAACACAAGGAGTACCGATTTCTCCCATCTTCGACAACTGTTTTATCATTATATCGCCATCTCCTAGCAAAAACCGTAATGTGAAGATAAGTATCAATGCTTGAATCTTGAAAGAAATAGTCATTCCTCTCATCCTTGGATATTTTGTAATGTTGTATTTTATCAAACTCGTCTGTGAAGACGTCAGCATGGTTCTCATATATATTTCTGAAAGAAAAATGTGTTGTGAATAAGACTGTTGCATAAAAGATTTTGTTGTTACCTCTGAATCGCTTTAGCATCAGCAGATAAAAAAGACGGACCCTATATCATGCTTAGGGCTGATAGGGTTATACAAAGAGGTGTGTACGTACCCGATTAGTTAATTTCACGTGTTAGCATCGCAGGATAGTAACATATGAAATTGATATAGTTATCTATCTAGCTTATTCAAATAAAATAAAAACTAATTAAAATAGAATTATTATTCTTAATTTTGATTTTAACATTATTATAAATGTTTGAAAAATTACTTAGTAATTAAAATATAATAAAACTAGAAAAATTTCACGTCCTGAGGCAGGAATCGAACCCGCGACATTTCGCAATCCGGGCGACTGCTCTGACCACTGAGCCACCCAGGACTTGGGATATCCCTGTGAAATTCTTCGTCTATCTGTATTTGCGTTTATGAGCTAACGTCCACCCTACAATATTCTATTTAAACATCCGAAACGAGTATTTTTACAAATACCGACGATTCGGTTAAGTTGGGGCAGTGCTTTCAAATATTCTTAATTTTTGACTTTAACATTATTATAAATGTTAGAATTATTATGATTATAATTATAAATGATAATTACTAACAAAGTCCTTTATGTATTAGTGTTTATGTATTAACTACTATGGATCCAATTTTGGTCTGAAATATATATTTAGTTATTTATTTAAAACTGTGTTATATATACGAGTGTTCTTTTACCTAGTTATATGGAGTTTGTTTCACTACTTTATCTACACAAATGCAGGTAGTATAATAAAGGGAATCTAAAAATTAATTTCATCGTGCAATCATGCATGCCCCTAGCCCAAAATGTGCGTGAAAATATTAGCAAGGTCTAGCGGAGTGCGTTAAAGAAGAAAACGTTGCCTCAGTTCTTACATTAACTAGATAATCTGCAGAAATCCAAGGTAATCTGCAGACTAATAACCAAGCATACGGTAAAGTAGGAACACGACCATATAAAAAAAGGAGAAGAAAAGACATCTTACACGTGCGTACCATTAAAACTGTGGAATATTTGATGCCATAGAATCAGCTAAACGTGGCATGTCTTGAAAATACCACGCCACACCATAATTCGAATCGATCGGGTCTGTAAAAGTTTAAAAACCCTTTAGTCAAGTAGGAAATGGCTGATCATCAAAAGCCTGAACAGATCTTCATAAATGTATGGCTAAGAACCATCTCGACCACGGCGGCTTTCAAACAAAAAAACGGAATCATAACTAGTCTATTCGTTTAAGAGATCCGATGCCCCCGAAAGACACACAGATACGCAGACAGACACTTCAAAGGTGGGATAAAGTTATAAATTGTTCAGGCGTGAAAAATCGACGCACCTTGTTCAGGACACCGAGATTCCGTGAGGCTGTTTTGATCACGGTTTCGATATCTTTTGCATAGCCCCCGAGTGCCATGCTAAAATTTATCAGAAGCCATATCGCCACATTTGACTGAAATAATAATTAAGTCAACAAATTACTTACCTATATACATCGAGTCTGCTAGAATCAGCAATATATACTTTTTCTTGTAAGTTGTTACTAATCTGGATCAATAAGTCTTCATATGCATATTTGTAGTATGTATATATAATGACCTTTTTATTAATACTTGGAACATCATTTTGCTCATTTAACCAGTTTCTTATAATTTCTGTTACACTTTCAACACTGGCGCTTCTTCTTGGTAGTTCAACGTCACAAAAAGTTGCATCATAATACAGACGATCGATAGTAATAGGTTCTCCATTATTGTGGAGAGCAGTTATGTTAGGCAGGTCCTCGGGATCAATTACAAAATCTCCCGTGAATAAAATATTTTTATTGTTGGCTCTGAAAAAGAACATGACTGCACCAGGCATGTGCTCAACACGTATCAAAGTCACCTCGAAATCGAAATCATGGAACTTGTGAACTATTCCTGAAAAACATAATTCCAAATTTAAAAAAATGTATTCCACACCAAAAGGACCATCCGGCGTCTGAAATGTCGTTCATCAACTTGATTTTTTTGTACGAACTACATAAACGAATGATTTGGCCAAAGTTAAAGGCATATAGCTCGTACAAAAAAAGAAGTCTACTTCGCTATAAGATTATACATTATTTATGTTTTTGTTTTCCAGTAAAAATAGAATTTCTTCACAGGAAGAAATATATTATTTGTGACCTTAAATTTATGCACGATAAACTAGACAACCCGAAATTCGGAACACATAAACAACTAAGTTCAAAAGAGCATTAGTTTTCACCTTGCTCATGCGCAACCGTGCTCAAAATCATGTTTTGTCTTTTTCATTTTGCAAACGAATGAGAGAAACAAAACACAGCTTAAAGCTTTAGGACACATAAACCAACTTAGTTTAAAAGAGCATTATTTTTCACCAAGGTGAAATGCGCAACCGTGCGCAACCGTGCAAGCTCATATGCGCAACCGTGCTCAAAATCATGTTTTGTCTTTCTCATTTCGCAAACGAATGAGATGAGCAAAAAACAGCTTAAAGCTTTGATAAAACATCTAAATGTGATTAATTTAAAGTATATTCTATGACATTGTAAGCAGTTGATTATTGTAAAGGGGTTCGGGCATTTTGGTCGACTGACCAATAGACTTGATTCGTATATTGATGGATAGGTCTTTTCTAGAGGGAAAAAAGTTATTATGGAGTCACATTTCGAATTGTTGTCCGATTCGAGATATCGGCTTATAAATATGGGTTTTCGGTATATCGAATAGTACGCAAAAAATCAATAAAATACGTATTTTGTTGTGATTACTAAGCTAAAATGAATTATGTGAACTCATCTACATCAGCAAAATATAGGGAATGGATGGGGCATAATAAGTAGAATTGATGGTGAAAGGATAGAGCAGGTGGTTTGTATGTAGTGCTGTTGGTTCCTCCGTTGACTTATGGGAGTGAAAGTTGAGTACCTATAGGATCCATAATCTCTCCCTACCCCTCTGAGAGACAGGCGTGATATACTTACATGTAGTTATGTAAAAAAGTAATATAAATAAAAATCTTGTACTTATTTTCCACTTTCGAGCAAAAAATAATCAAATCCTAACCCACTGCAGTGAGTCCCAACATAAAAACTCACGGTCGCCATCTTGATTTTTTTCACATTTTATATAGGTACCTACGCTTTAATACTGGAGAGATCTGTACCTTTCATTTAAGACCTAAATCATTAAAATCAGTTCAGCCGTTTGACAAATATATCAAAAATACTTAAGAGATGAAATCACAAAATGATTTAATATTCAACGTACGCGTACTCCGATCGGACAACAAATCAGGACAAGCGCCATACCAATTCGTGTTCTATAAAAATATACCTTTCTAACGATATATGATTTATGTCTATTGGGTCCTAGACCAGAGTCCATACATTTGTCCATACTTAGTATATGCTAATATAATGTATATTTACCGGGTTCTAAAACCTGCACAAGATTTTGTTTCTTAGCATGCCAAAATATTGTACAAAAGATTTCTTTCGACTCCGGCGTCATATAAATACATTTTTGTTTTGCGTCGTCTGTCGTCCAATAACCATCTTCATACAAGTTATAATAGTGGTCCCAATGTACATGAGATAAAAAATATATTGATTTTGACTTGTCTAGAAAGTTGTCCACGCGTATATTAGGTATTTCAGCAATAATCCGAAAACGAAGGTTTTTTTTCCATAGTATCGGCTTCTGAAAACAACAGGTACATAAGAAAAAAGGAGATTTAAATTATTAATAATAATGATATTCTTATACTGACACCTATTTTTTTTATCGCCGAGGAGAAGTTATACCAGCCGACCCCCAGACTCCTGGGGAGAAGGAAAAAGCAGGTAAAGGAAGTCCCGTGATATCTCGCCGGAAAAATGTTTGAACGCATCATACAAACATGTGCCCCTACTGAGACTCAAACCCGAAACGTCTGGTTTGGTAGACAGACAGTGTACTGACCAATCGACCAGTACACCTTACAAAAAGCTACTATACTATTACTTGCCGCATTACCAGGAAAATTTTATACTACTACGTAGTATTATAAGTTACCCCACGTATACTACTATAAGTTACCCCACGTATTCTCTTAAAGCCCCGTAATAAGGTCATTAAGGTTGGAATGGGCTTGACACGAAGCTTCTTCATATATCGTCGGTGGGCGTGCAAGACCGCGTAAAAGCAGTTTGCAATACCGCGTATTTACAAAAGTCGCAAAATTGAAAAATCGCGCCAGCGGGCTCTGAGCGCTGATTTGCTTATACCAAATTCTCATTAAACAACACCCAGAGAAATCCCAAACAAGTTCAGTCAAAGAAATGAGTAGAAATATCCAAGATATTATCTTTTTTCTTCCTTCCTGTGAAATAAACAAAAACCACATACGCGGTATTGCAAACTGCTCTTACGCGGTCTTGCACGCCCACCGACGAATGACACTGTGCGTTCGAAACTATGAGGTATGAAGGAAAGTACTCAAAGGCGTCTCGGGCCCAATTCTGATGAAAACTAAAACTGTAAAAAGTAGAAACGGGTGAAGAAATTGGTAGGTTACACCTAGTGCTCCGGTGGCGTAGCGGTTATCGCATCTAGCCGGATTTGTAATTCTTAGAATAGGCGTTGGAAGCCTACAAAATCAAACATGTAAATACATTACTGTTACCTTAAAATGTAAAGCAAATGGTATAAAAAAACCTTTGAAAAGTAGCTTCATAAATATAACTTATAAACAGAACGAATGAAATTTTTTGATCTGGTTCTCTACATTTCTCTACTATGAAAATAATATTCTAGAGTTGTTTCACTATATAGAGAAATTATAAGAAAAAGTTGCCAGTTTTAGCAGGTTCTTGAATTTGTTTTTTTTACTCTTCTAGCAAATTGTTTAGAAATGATATCAAATTGTGTTTAAAAATTTGTATTTGGTAAAAAATAGATTTCACAGATAGGCCTCTCATTTATGAAAATAAGCCCAAATTTACATTCATTTTTTTTTGTATGGCGAGGAAACACTGTGCGCCGGACCCAGTTGTCATTATAACCGCTTTCATCTACCAACCCGCATTGAGCCCACTTTGGTGGTGTTATGGCCATTACACCACATGTGTTTCTTTCATGCAGGAAGGCTTATGCCCAGCAGTGGGATTACGACGCACATAGGCTGTTGCTTGCTTGCTTTGTAGCAATATCTTATTCGATTTAAAACTTCTTAAAAAAATTTGGAGAGTGGGGCAAGACGGAACGACCGATCTTAAGTGCGAACGAATTAGCCAATCAGGATCTTTTAGCACCTGACGTCGCGCCGCTATTACGGAAATCAGTCATCGAAGTGAGCGGACGTTTTTATAGTCTATATGGATGTTTTTATAGTCTTAAAGAATACTTAGATTGGCAAAATAAATAATTAATTAAATTTAAGTAATTGAATTTATAAGACAAAAAATAAATATTTTAATATTGTATAGATATATATAAATTGTTTGACATTTTAAGTTTAATTTTTTGTTATCTTTAACATTATAATTTGTAATTTTTGCACGCCTGCGAGCAGGCTGAACACATGTACCTTTTTTAGCATTGTAAGAACTTTATAACTGTGTTTTGGCAAATAAATTGATTGATTGATTGATTGATTGATTGGACAGTGCAACCACGCGTTTTATTTGTTTTCTAGAAAAACCTGTTTTTTGCCAAATAGCTAGTGATTTTGCTAGACTATATAGGGCGTGTATTTTCGTAGAGGGGATTGGCCAGAAAAAGCATGAAAGATGCTGTGAAAAATTTAGATGAAGTAAAAATGGGCTGTAGCCCATTTTAGCCCAGCCCAGGTTAGCAGCAAAGTCATTTTCTGTCCCACAGTCAACTTTAGAAAGAAAAGTGAAGCTTGCTCGAGAAAGTTTAAACTCGAAATTAAAAAATCTCAAAAAAAAAACCAGAGAAGAAGAAAGGGGCTGAGAATAGATTATTAAACGAGAATAGTGACAGCGATACCGAAAATCCACCTTGTAAAGGCCTATATTTGGACTCAAATGTAGGCTGGGCTGCTTTTTCAGCATGCGGCAAATGGACTCACTGTAGCTGGGCAGGTTTGGACGACGAAGATGCAGATACTGTGTTCACTTGTGAATATTGTGCACAATAAATGCTTGTTTCCTGCGTGTCCCATCTTGCCCCCCCCCCCTTTTTAAGGGGGAAAAAGACTACCCACTAAAACAACCACCGTGTTCCTACCTCTGCCCTTATGCCATTTGCCTGTACTCGATTCGCCCGACTGGGCACGCTCTGGCGCATATTGTGCGCATGTTGTACACCGCGGCGTCACCTGGAACACCCAGTAACGCCGCTACCACTTCTGTGGGCCATCATCTGAGTAAAGGGTTCCCGAACCTTCACTCAGGGCCCGCTCAAGGGGCCAGCGCGCCGGCGAATGCCCTGCGTCGCCGACCAGTACGTCGCCTCCTTATTGGGTCTGCCGTGGGACTTTCCTCGCGGGACCTTTCCTCGTCCTCCTTCATCTTCATTACCTCCTCACAGAAGGTATGGAAGGCCCTCCAAGCTTCTTCGTCTCGCACCATCGCCTTAACCACGTCCGGGAGCGACAGAACCCCCCGACTGCTATCGACAAGTCGGTTCTTTCCCACACCATCTTGTACAACCTACAAAGCCATCTTGCCCCCCTATTGGTACCCCATCTTACCCACGGGAGTACCTTATCTTTCCCCAGGGGTGGGGCATGATGGGGATGAGGGTGTATTTCTACTTTTTGTTTTTTTTTTAATTTAATATGTTGCTTAGGCAGCCAAATACACGTTCACAATAAAGACTGATTACCAAAGAAAATTATAAGAATAAAAGAAATTAATAAAACTCATTATAGTAAATTTTCTTTACCATCAAACCTTAACGACCCCGTCTTACCCCACTCTCCCCTATCATAATTTACGCAGGCGTAGTGAAGTATCTTAATGCGAACGTAAAGCGATACTGCGCGCCTTCTGGACGTCAATGTTGAATTTACAAAATGTTGGTTTCGCAAAATGTGAGATCTCAAACTTTAAAAAAAATGAATTTTCCCGGAGCATAATGTTTACTTTGCAAAATGTTGGATGCCCAATTGTTGAATTCCCGTTAACCCACTGCAATAAACTCTTGACCAAAGTTGGATATGTTTTGGACAATAATGTCATACAACATTGACATACTAGGAAGTATTACATTTTAATATTTGACTTTGTGCGTTTATAACGCCTACTTTATTATAATGAAGCATATTTTTTTTGTCGTTTTCTTTCTTTATTCGTAATTGTTACAATACTTACTTATTTTACGTACAAACTAAAACTCTCGTTTTATTGTAATATGAAATGATATTAAGTGAAACCTTTTTGCATGGATTACTGGCCACTTATAATTAATTGTTATGTGATTTATCAATATCCTGTACTTTGTTGGCCAAGTTCATGTAATTTCCTATTTGTTTGTGATAAAATGAATCATAATTTAGAGTTAAAATATAAAATAAACTTTTTATGGTTATTTTCAAAGATAATCTTTAAAAACCCTTATAAGTAAACTTGTAACTCGTTTTTTTATTTGTAAAACATAATGATCTCCTCGATCCTCTAGAGAACTTAATATAAAAAATCCTTCAGGGTTAAAATAGATAATAATATTCTCGATAGTAGTACATTGTGATACAAGGGTGGAAAGTAGGCTATTGCAAAAGAGCTGTCATTAAATTAACAAGCCCAAACCGAAGGCAAGGGTTTTTATTGTCACGAGTTTGTAGTAAACTGCACCCTACCCTACACGTCGATTTTCAATACAGTTGTAAAAAATAGTAAAATACAAATCAAATAATTCAATATGTTTATTTCAACATACATTCATAGGTAAATAGAAAAAATGAAAGGTAAATAACATATTGTTGACTCTGAAAATTACTAGTTACTCTAACTTTTGAGCAATCAGTAAAATTCAGTGAAATTTGCTACTGTGCACTGTTTGAACGTCGCTCAATAAATATAATAAACAACCTTTTTTTATACAAAGCACGACATACGACTCAAAACCACCTGATGTGAAGCTGTAAGAAGAGTCCATATGCGAAGACAGCTAGTGCAGTTCAGACACTGCTCTAGCCGCCTCCACCTTGCCGGCCCAAAAGGTGTTTTGTCACGCCTCTTTTGAAGGAACCGATCTTATAGGAAGGAGGGAACACATGTGTTGGCAAAGAATTCCAAGTTCTGGAAGTACGACTAGGAAACGAACCACGAAATTATTTTGTGTGTGATGTTGAGGTAGAGACACTGAATTTATGACTTCAAAGACCGGTACGCGTGCTCCCCCTGAGTAGGAAGGGGGACGGTGGGATAAGGTCAAAAAGATCTTCAGAGCACTCTCTGTCATATAGCCTATAGAAGGCGCTAAGCGACGCAATATCGCTAACGATGCGGACATCACGACGCTGCAATCTGTCCAGGGCATCGAGGAGGTCCTTGGCGGAGCCATCCCACAAATGCGAGCACTATTTCACGCAAGAGCGGTACTACGTTTTGTAAAGCAAGCATAATTGGTCTGATTAGATCGTTATCCTCTAGGTACCTGAGGAGTTGCGTTTTTATAACTATCATAATAATATATCATAATCTCAAAGGTGGTATATATCATATCTATATTTATCATCTTTGAGAGAAGGCAGGTTATAGCGATTGGCTTGTAATTCGATGGGTCTGATCTATCGCCCTTTTTGGGTACCGGGTGCACATGGGCAGTCTTCCATGAAGACGGAACTTGCCTGGTGGAGTATGAAAGCGCGAAAAGACGCGTATTGTATTATCATTGCATTCTAAAAAACTATTATACTATATGGATTGCTATAAATACGTTTTGGCATAGGTTTTATAGTAAAATGTCTAAGAATTCTTAATTTTTGATTTTAACATTATTATAAATGTTTGAAAGATTACTTAGTAATTAAAATATAATAAAACTAGAAAAATTTCACGTCCTGAGGCAGGAAACGAACCTGCGACCTTTCGCAATCCGGGCGACTGCTCTGACCACTGAGCCACCCAGGACTTGGGATATCGCTGTGAAATTCTTCTAGTCTATCTGTATTTGCGTTTATGAGCTAACGTCCACCCTACAATGTCGAAATATTCTATTTCAACATCCGAAACGAGTATTTTTACAAATACCTACGATTCAGTTAAGTTGGGGCAGTGCTTTCAAATATTCTTAATTTTTGATTTTAACATTATTATAAATCGAGGGCTTCCACGGGGATCGTCTTATCCTCGAAAGAGATCCATCCGAAAGAGCACATTTGTTAAACTTAACTTTTTACATGTAGAGCAGCTATTCGTGGACTATGTCGACTACTCCGAGGGTGAGTCGCTTGTCGTCATGTGGTCTGTATGCCGAGCCACATACCAAAAAATCTCAGCGGTCACTATCACACCATCTGAGAGACACTCGCTTAGTAGATAATCATACCAGCAACGCCAACAAGTGAGTTGGCATGGCAGCGAATGACGCCGGTCATCACCAGTCTACGTGCTTATGTCCCATTGCTGCGCGCATAGGCAGTAACACATGAATAGTTTGGGCCACATTGGCCCGATGCGGATTTTTGCGACGGAGGAGCTCGAGATTACAAATTTTGATTGTTATCGCGATCGAAAACAGAGCGCTCTTACAACAATGCCATAGCTTCTCATGCCGGTGCTAGGTAGTTTGCCCGTCGTGTGGCTCTCACACATGCACTCATAGCCTAGCCACAAATATATCCTAACTACACACTCGCTTCTCGATTTAACTCGTTCTGTCGTGGGCCGTTGGACAAGTGCGTGAGGGTTCTGCGTTTCTGCAGAAGTATGACTCGCGTGTGCTTGATATTTTACAGAACAGAAGAATATGATCACTAGCAATTTACTCACCGAATTAAGAGAACACACTTAATACAGTAGTGTTATTTGATTCCATCCAGTTGATTCGCCAGTCTACAAGCTCCAAATTTAAAACTGAAATAAGCAACTACGCCTTACCTCTCTAAAAAGTAATTGTAATTATGAATAAATCAAATCATGTAATTTTCCAAATAAGACTGATCACTGAATTGGCCCCGTATTATTTTAGTACTAACTAATAACAGTAACTGAAGCGTGTATAAATGATACTCAATTTCAATTAATTATAATAATGTGCGGTTATTATCGTGGTTATAAGTGAATTGCAAATAATAAATACATTTTATCAAACCAATGCATTTGACGCATCATCGCTAAATATAGGTGCACTTATGATTGGAATACAGTATGTAGTTGGTAGGTACGGTCAGCAACAGAATCGATTGATACTTTACTACCATTACCATCACACTATTTCATTGACAGTTTTCATACAAATTGTCTATAGTGCGCCAATATGATAATGAGACAAAGTACTAGTGTTAATCGACTTTTGTTGCTGATTATACTCTAGGTACCTAAGTTCGTGTGCATGCAGATTGAGTGATCCCATCTTCAATCTTTACAATAATCGACGAGGTGGCGAATCAATAAAGTGGATCACTCATACCGCATGCATTATAAAAATGTCATAATGTATATCTCATAATATATAACAGTTCTGCTTCTTATTGATACATCAAAAAATTGTAAAAAATTGTTAAATACCATTACCAAATTATGGATTAGTTTGCATGTCCCGTTTAAAAATTATAACGATTTATTTGGATCACTCACACCGCATGGTGGCCGTATGAGTGCTCTTTAAAAATATCACCTTATACTGAATATATACATATTATTTTTTTGTATATTATAGCTAAACGTGAGGTTGAATTTGTTAAACAGTGATCTTGACAAAAACTTATAATAGTGGAAGAAATTCAAGTTTTCCGTTTCCTTCAGCATGCCGTCTGAGTGATCCACATTTCGGCCTCTATTTACTTTTGTATACCACCTACATAAACTGAAGATATACCCAAAATTGTTAAATTTTATTTACTAAAATTTGGCATATTTTCTGTTACTGTACGTGCGATACTTTAGGAAATATCTCGTTTCGTAAGTTCCTGAAGAAAATGACTGAGTACGGTGTCTTTGATTTTTCATTGTATGAGACTATGTGATATATCCTTACTGGGACAGGACCAGGCGTTTTTATTATATTTATTCATATTATTTAATATTTTATGTAAAAGATTACCTTGTCCTCCGAGCATTCTGGATGCCTAAAATTTACAGAGCTGTTGATTGAGACCGATGATTAGTATTCTGGTGCATTTATTTCTATTAATCTTTTTATATTTTATTCACCTACTTATATGTTATAATGAAAGTTATACATGCTCTTTAAATGAAAAACCACATGTTCTAGAAAACATATATTTTAATTAAAAAATCCTATATCATACAGTTTATTGACGGTACAATTTATCTATAAATTATTTACGTCAATGAAGATACTCTCAATATGGGTCTTTCCCTGTCCTCAGATCGGAACTCCGATTGGTAGGAGGAGCGGGAATCTTTTTTCCCATTCCTCCGATTGAATGTTTTTGTTTTTATCACTTACTTAACTTAACCAAAAGTACAGTCAAGCCCATTATACAGGCCATATCCTAAGATCGGTACTCCGATTGGTAGGAGGAGCAGAAATATTTTTTCCCATATTTTACAATTTGACAAGTTGACATTAGGCATAGTTTTCATTTTCAATTTTTCATAAATAATTCTTTGTTAAAATTTATTACTAGAAAAAGTATTATGATTATAATCCGCTTTGTAGAAATTATGTAAAAGAAAAAAAAACCAACACTGTCGCACGCTTGTATGTTTCAAATATGATACAATCACTAGTACGGTTAAGTGAGGGAAGCATTGTGTTCCGTGTGCGGTTTTCCAATCTGCCATCGGACCCGTCCCCAGGGTTGTGGATAGGGGATCGCCCCCCTTGAGTGGACTTTTGTGTACTGGATCAGGGAAATCCGTTGCTCAAGCTAAGGCCCAGGATCAATAACGGCACCACTGGGTACCCCTCGTGACACTACAAAGACGCACAGGAAAGATAGGAAGATATCTCCTACAAATGGATTTTTTGGAGTTGGTGCTAAGCTGTTACCTGAAACAATAGAAAATGAAGCACCAACTCCAAAAAATACATTTTGAGGATTAAATTTAATTATTTTTCCTTTTTAGTGTTTTGTATGTATGTTATTCGATCACGAATTCACGACAGGACGTTAGGTTCTTACGTGTCATTGGTTTAAATGGCATTTTTTTTATTAAAGAGAAATTCTATTTGATTATATTAAAAATGTTGATTTTAGAATGAGCCAACCAACAACAGCGTATTCGCTTCATCAACTACAGACTACTTATCTGGAATGAAGAGTAAAAGGTAAATCATGCCGTGTGGTATTTTAAATTAATAAATTGGCGTATTTTGAAGTTGGTTTTTATTTTTCATTAATCAAATGTATAGTGCTAGCGAAAATAAAAGGCGATTCTGTTTTTTACAAGCTTTTATTTAGTTTCATCTGTCCCAGTAAGGATATATCACATAGTCTCACACAATGAAAAATCAAAGACACCCTACTCAGTCATTTTCCTCAGGAACTTACGAAACGAGATATTTCCTAAAGTATCGCACGTACAGTAACAGAAAATATGCCAAATTTTAGTAAAAAAAATTTAACAATTTTGGGTATATCTTCAGTTTATGTAGGTGGTATACGAAAGTAAATAGAGGTCGAAATGTGGATCACTCAGACGGCATGCTGAAGGAAACGGAAAACTTGAATTTCTTCCATCTTTTATAAGTTTTTGTCAAGATCACTGTTTAACAAATTCAACCTCACGTTTAGCTATAATATACAAAAAAATAATATGTATATATTCAGTATAAGGTGATATTTTTAAAGAGCACTCATACGGCCACCATGCGGTGTGAGTGATCCAAATAAATCGTTATAATTTTTAAACGGGACATGCAAACTAATCCATAATTTGGTAATGGTATTTAACAATTTTTTACAATTTTTTGATGTATAAATAAGAAGCAGAACTGTTATATATTATGAGATATACATTATGACATTTTATAATGCATGCGGTATGAGTGATCCACTTTATTGACTATATCTGTATTATCTCAGGTTTTACAATTTTTTAACTTCACTGTAACGAATTTAACAATTATTTACTAAATCCTCGTAGATTATTGTAAAGATTGAAGATAGGATCACTCAATCCGCATGCACACCCTAAGTTCCCCTATGCAGAGCATTTCTGATTCATATACAGGATAAAATATAATATTATAGTTAGCCATAAGTCATTAATTAAGTTGGCGAGAGTGACGTCAAAGGGCATTTAGATTGAACAGTATCCGAATCTTTAAAAAGTAAAGAACGAATCAGAGCACCTGAGAATGCACCTCCGCCTTACAGGACATAGATAACCACTAAATTATTCTCTCTTTCGGTGAGTAAGGAATAGTAGATTGCTTTATAAGGGTGGAAAGGAATCAAACCCTACGAGGTTGTTAGACGAGTAGGGTTTGATTCCTTTTACCCGTGTGTAGTACTCTACTTTTCATTTCAAATGCAAGGAAAATAAAAAATAGTTTTTCTAATAAAATTTATTAATGAAAATACTCCTAACATGAGTAAAACCTATTTAAAATTAATTGTAACGTGAGTACACTTTGAGAACTGTATATTTAAATATTTGTGTGGAAAAGAATATTTTTAAATTTGGAACACATCGCGTTACCGCCTACTGGCCATTCAGCCTAATACTTTTTTTTCTTCATTGTACTACTCCATTATCGATAAATCCATTATCTTTAAATTATCGATTGATTCTTTTGATGATTGATTTGATTTGATTGATTGATCCTAGCGCATATTTGCCATTATTATTACAACAAGGATGTTAAATGAACATACGGTTCCCCTAATGGAAAGGTTGCCATATTCCATAGACGCTCGTGATTCAAAGGGACTACTTACTGACGCTACGACGAAGCGACGACTCGGCGTCATAGGAGACAAGGTTCCCTTCTCCCAATACAACACTTCTCCGAAGATCTTTGGCAACATTTCTCACCGCTGGAATAAACACAAAGATATTTCGGTATGATCCAATTGGGATTTTGCCCTAGAAATCCTTACCCTGCTGACCCATAAGCTGCCCTACAACTCTGGTTTGAAGGAATTCATATCGTTTGAAGAGGAAAAACGCGCGCTGGCAGAGAGTAGGTAATCGTAGTGTATATTCTCTTCGGGAGAGAGTTCCATGCCTACCTACCTACGACAAAAAAAAGAGTCATATAACTTCTTTGTACGCAAAGTGGAAGCGGAGACAGTGTTACGGGTGACTCCGAAGACCAGTGTGCGTGTTCCTGTGAAAAAAGGGCGAAAGGAGGAATGAGGTTGAATAGCTCTTCAGAACACTCTTCATGGTACAGCAGATAAAATACGCTCAGCGAAGCAATGTCAAGTCGAAGTTGTAGATGCACATTAGCGTTTGCGACTTCCTTAACGCTGATAATTGCCGACTTGACGGAGCCATTCCAAAGGTTCCAGCAATATTCCACGCAATACCGAACCTGAGTCTAAAACCTAGGTGTATTATTCTGAAAGGCTTTCAATTCTTATATCTAAAGGTTCGATGAGAGAGTCATAAGAATATGACAACAGCAACCTATGTAAAGAAGAATTAGAACAGGCTAGTTTAGGTTATTGATTGTTGGTATTTCGTTGGAGGTGGTGATGTCTGGCGGGTTCCATTTACGATGCCATGAGTAATACTGTTGTGACTTGTGATTCGTTTGTATTTCGTGCCTTGTCTTGTCTTCCAACAAGCAAAATAAACAACAAAATATAACAATACACACCTTTTTGTCTGTAGCAACTTTGATTAGGATTACAGGACTGTCTGGTTTCATAGTGAAATGTCGAGTTCTCGTTGACTATAACTAAAGCTAACTACTTAATAATTTGACTTGAGAATTTTAGCAAATTTAGTTCGCAAATAATAGCAAAAGTAAAATCAATAAATGCCAAAACTAAATTCAAAGCGACGCAAAATCGCATAAGAATTCATCAATTAATATCGCTAATAGTGACATATATATATTTTTTATCTTAACGGGGTAACTCTTGACCTTCATCTCACCTGATGGTATGTAAAGAGAAGGCCGACGATGGAAGCGAGCTACACCCGGATTCCTCAACCACAGAGGAACTGGCTATCTTGCTTGTAACTGCCGGAACACAACAATGTTGTTAACATTATCGTTATGGCGGCAGACTTAGGTCAGACGTTGGCAGCTAGCTAATTATTATCTACTATTTTATGATGCACACAAGTGCGGAACGGTACACAAGCTTGAGCTTATCAATGATAAATACACATAGGCTTGAGATTATAAAATTAATAAGCACAAATTTATCAATTTTATTATTTAATTTGTGTAGGTATAGGTATTCCTCCAGTGGTATTAATCCGTGGTATTATTTTTATTGTAAAGTGTGTATGCTCATGATTGTAATCTTTTACTAATGCAACATCAACATGATAATGATGTCAGTACATCTAGGGTTGCTATTCAACAAGAATCATTTTCTTATGCAGAATCAATTCAGAGTCACAATAGCCTTAGCACAGTCTATGCCATAACGCGCACATTTTTAAAGGAGATCATCAGTCTGTTTCATATCCGGCCAGGTGTATGTACACGATCTCAAAAAATCTAGAAAATAGTGCTTAAACTAGAAAAAACAATTACCTATATGTATAAAGTAAATATATTTTTTCGCTCAATAAAATAATGTTAAACTAAAATTAATAATATTTAAAGAAATTCCCAACCAATTATAAACCGAATTGTAGGTATTTGAAAAATACCTACGATTCGGTTTATACGAATATATAAAAAGTGATTCGCGTATTTACCTCAGTGCTTTGGAAGGCACGTTAAGCCGTTGGTCACGGTTGTTACTGCGACCGCTTTAACCCACTAACCCGCATTGGGCAGCTTGGTGGTGTTATGGCCCAAACTCCTCATAATCATTCGAGTATTCCTCATTTAGGAATACCCGTGCCAGCAATGGGAGATATATGGGCTGGTGATGATGATTATAATGAATATTCGCGTATTCGAATTTGTTTTCTTAATACTTCTAATATGGAACCTGATGGTGGAATATCGCTGACAGGTAACTACAATGAACTTTTAATAAAATCCTCTTTTCTCAATAATCATTTATTACAATTACAAATTTTTGATATGAACATCTTAATAATTTACTAAAATATCTAATATAAAAGCTATCGGTGAGTTAACAAGAGAAGCCTCTTAAGAATAGATTTTAGTTCTTTTTTATATTGGAATATATGTATTATAAAAATCCACATTATTGACCATTAAAAATTCTGCATTCAAACCTAAAAAAATGTGGGGAAAATGCCCAATGACGCAGTGCATTTAATGCAGTCATACTATACTATACTATGTAAACACACAGATATTTTTCATGTCACAGTAATGGTCATGACCCTAAATACTTTAAAAACGTTAGAAGAGAATCCTTACAAAATATTTTAGTTTGGATTCACAACTTTCATGTTTATAATCAATTCACACTTCATATAATAGCAACATACAAGGTAATTTTATATTTCAGCAACATCATACACAATCACTAGTATAAAGTCTTTTTTCCTTACAATTTTTAAAAGAATCGTGCTTGAAAGACTCTAGGAATATTTTACTTATAAAAATATTAAATGAATCAAATTGTTTAGAAATGAATCAGATAATAAAATTTCATTTGTCGTTGCGAAATCGACTTTTAAGCCTATTGAATAAAACTTGATTTTGTAATGAAGATTAATGAAGTAATGTGACTTTATCGACGACGCAAGTGTCTCTATTTGATTATATTTTCTTCAGAGGCACAAATTACGCCAATTGAAGTTATCAATATAAAAATGCCAGTATAATTCTATAAGTGCATCTCATCCAATATCACCATATTTTTAAAACGATTACGTAGGTAGATATATAAAAGTACAAAAGATATACAAAACTTCCAAGCTACTTAACACCTATATGAATCAATATTTGCACGATTTGATTTATTCACACTATATTTAATACTGTTGGCGTTTTCAAAACGCTTTTCCTTATCCGTACCCCTTGTGTAAGTTTTAATCGAATCGAAACGCAAACGATCATAGTGGTGTTCACCTCTCAGATCCTTAAAAAAAGTGGTTCACAATAATTCACAACAGAGGCGCGGCTGCCGTTTTCAAGCAATTTGGCAGTTGTCACGACGCTTTTTTCGTTTCCTGTGCCCCTGGCGCGAACATTTTTAAATTGCGAATCCTAATCGTATCGTTCACGAACTCTTAAAATTTCTAACAAAAGCCAGACAAAAGCTAACGTAACTAGTCGATACGATGGCGATTCGAAATTTAAAAGTGTGCGTGCTAGAGGTACAGCACACATTACAAATTCGATTGAAACTTACGCTAGTTGCACTGAAATTTCAACAAATTCTGACTCAACATGAGTCACGTAAAACGTCGAATACAATAACAATATTCAACAATACAATTATATTTTATTTATTAACAATAATTAAAATGTTGTAAATATATGATTTTAAAACAATGTATATAAATAAGGATAAACTATGTAAAAATATCAAGGCACATATTCTTGATTTGTACTGTCATTATATAAAAATATTAACAGTAAAGTCGGCTTCACATTTGCCAAGGCGTCTGTTAAGTTAGTGAATTCAGTCATAATACGGATGCATATTTATTTACCTAATAGGTGAGATGTTGGCTCACAATTAATGAAAATAGCCGGCGATTCAATAAGAGATATCTCTCTTAACTGAGAATCGCCTCCCTAGGTGATTGGTTTGAAAATTAGTGAAAACCAAAATTTTAACTAAACTTTCTTCATTGATTAACAAATTTGTAAAGAACACAGAACTTATTGGCAGATATGTCAGTCTACTCCGTGCATGCCAGCTCTTGTGAAATTATAATTTACTTAACAATCAATGTCTATAGAGTTAATTGCAGTAAAAAATTAGTCTTCAAACGTTTTAGGTATGCTTACGTGTTTATTCCACATATATATGTAATAAATAAAAAGCTTATAAAGCGCCTCCCTTAACTAAACAATATAATTTTCGTGTATTACTGGAGTTAATTTAGTTTACTTAAAAACAAGGTAAACGTCTAAGTCATAGAATCTCACACGATAATTATTTATCGTTATGATTTATTCCACAGTAAAAATAAGGTACCTATCTTTTGATAATGACTTATCATTAAGATTCACTGTCAAGTAAATTTAAGGTAATTTTGATATCAACTTTTTATTATACTTTACTAATAATAAACGACAAAACACATTAATGTTTCAACCCTGTACACTTATCTAATAAAAACATTATTTACAAAACTTTATATCTATACCTACATGGCACATTCTTGGCTTTATACATCCCTCTTTAATTAATAATTATAAGTACACTTACTTAAATTAAATTGTTTGTAGGATAAAATTATAAAATGTTTATACTGGATGGCACTGAAAATGTCGAAGCAAAAGACGCAATACATTAATTATACAGGGCGGTGACGAATACGACATTAAATTGTAACATTGGCTGCTTTATTTCATAGCAATGTTATGAAATTATCAAATGAATCGGATGTGTTTGAAAGTGGCAAACCATATCTATGAAGCCCATGTTTTAATTTAATGTCGTATTGACGGCACCATTCTGTATAAGTGAGACGCCACATATAAAATTTCACGCCGATCCCCGCTTTCTGAATGGTAAGGCCTATACGCATACTCTACGCGCCATCTTGGCATTTTTAGCACATATTTTGCGTTCGTATCGATATACTGACACACGTCAGCAACGCATCTCATTTGCGATTGTATAGATACAATTGCTAGTTCGGCGTTTTGCTTAAAAACTTGGTATCAATAGGCTCTTAGTAGTAAAACTGACGCCTCAGCTGCGTCTAATAAAACTACCCACCTTTAAAAAGCATGAGTATTTCACCTTCACCGTATTGTCACTGTCTTTTCAAAAGATGTAGGTATTCTCACAATGTAAATTATAAATAGTATTTAAAGTGTTGTCTCAATAAAATTTATCCTCTTCAGTGTCCAAGTTATTTTTGTTGTTTGGCTGATTGGAATGTCGTCTCAGGGTCCCCATGGAGTCGTACTCGTTGGCTATGGCCTTCGGATAAAGCTTGGGCGTCGTCATGGTTGTGTTGTGGTTATTTGCGTTGGATATATTATTGCTTTTAGACAAAATTATCCCGCTGGTACTGCCTATGCCCGTGAAGGAGGGTTGCCGTTTTGCCTTTCGGGGCTGTGAATATAAAATACAATAATTATGACCTTACATATATTCAGGCTGTTCTGGACGTAACGCAAGAGTAAGTGAAGTTTTTTTATAATACAAGGGAGGCCAAAGGCGTACCATCATATTGCCATAGCCTATAGACGCTAGTAGGGTGCTACTAGCACTTCTCGCGCATTGTCTACCCTGTGAACAGAAAGTGTATTACGTATTGACAGCATATGAGTCGAGTCCCCCTGCACTTAAGGCTTTCTTTATGAGTGCTGTGCCTTATTCACTGCAAGAGCACTACATAAATAGTGTTACTTAGCTACAATCTTTTGGAAGGTGGAGTTACGACCACTATTCCCTTCTCCCTTAACTTTTTCTTATCGTAAACACAGCCTAGCTAAACCGTACAATCTTCATAGAGTAGCAGCGGTTTTACTACTCTCTTCGAACAAGCACACAGATATCACGTGCTGAATAACGTAAATCTGTATGACACGGGTGTATGCAATTGCATCTTAGCTTTCCCTCTATCGAGGGAAGCAAAAGCGTTGTATAAAATTGTTAACTTAGCCCTTAAGCGTAGATAATAACATGTAGGAAGGCCTATGCCCAGCAGTGGGACGTATATAGGCTGGTGATAATTATGAATAAGACAGCCTTCATAATATATAATTATTATTATCGCTATGTGTTCCTATGGAGATGGCATGATCATACTTGATCTAATCTCCTTAAACAATAAAGAAAAAAAAACTGTGTGAGTACTGTGTGCGCACAAGAATAGTAAGGCCTCTCTCAACGACGCCGGACACCGGACTGTTGTCTGTCTGATGCCTATTGCGCACTGTCTTTTATGTAAGTGCGTATGTTCACGCACCGGACATAACTCCCGGCATCGTTAGCAAGAGGCCTAATTAGGCGTATTACTGGAGACCTTGTTGGCGCTCGCAATCGGGCAGGGGGATAGGGTGTTGGGGCAACTGAGATTGGTGCGGTGCGCAGAGTCGCCAACTTTATTTATTGTATGTGTAAATGAAAAAATTAAAAATATAGGTTTGTTACTTAAGGAGCTTACCACTTCTTTCAGGGGTACCGTAACGTAGCTGTTCTGTTTGGCGGTGATGTAGTGAGGACTTGAAGGTACCCGCGTTTGTCTCCGCCAAGGCCAGCCAGAACCACGCCGTTGTATGAATATGACGCACGCAAGGCACGTTAGACAACCTGTTTGTAATGAGCAAACATTTTTTTAAATAAATATGTGATTTGCAACCTTATGGGGAACGCACTAAGGCTGGTCATCGAACGAACAAAACGAGTGAAAATCTACTAACTAAATATACTCATACTAACGTACTAATGTAATTGTTTTTTTTGTTCCACACACGAAATAGACAGCACCCATAAGTGGTTCCTGCTAGATTATTCCTATTTTATCACGTTCATTAAGGTCAAAAATTCAACACATCTCACTTAATCTCAAGTTATTTGACACCCTCAAGAGCTTTCAACTCTTCAAGTTGCTTCGAAGTGTTCGGTAACATAGCAAACTTTATTCTTAATTTTTTATTTTAACATTATTATAAATGTTTGAAAAATTACTTAGTAATTAAAATAGAATAAAACTAGAAAAATTTCACGTCCTGAGGCAGGAATCGAACCTGCGACCTTTCGCTATCCGGGCGACTGCTCTGACCACTGAGCCACCCAGGACTTGGGATATCCCTGTGTGTGTGTGTGTGTGTGTTTTTAATTACTATAGCAAACTTTGCTTTAGTTGATTCCGGGTGATGAGGAGCTCGAGATCACAAGTCACAAATTTGTGTGCTCCTCCGTGCTTCAGTATGCACGTAAGGTAACCGCTGAAGCACATCAACTCACATGGAGCTAGCGTGGTGTAGTGGCTCATAATTACTCGGGTGTTGCTCCCACCCAGGAAGGCCCGTGCCCATGAGTGAGACTGTGAGACGTGTATTAGTCTATTGAGAATGATGATTTGACACCTATCCTTCTGTATACCATTTACATTGAGAGAAGGTGTGCTGTATATAATATTATATGTGTTTACCGAATCCATCATCAGATCCAATGTTTCTTACCTCAGCAAACCCTTATTGAAGAACGTAAACCAAAGATTTTTTTCTGCTCAAAACCTTATAATAGGCTTCTTTTAACTTACCTACAATAAAAGCTGCCAGCACACAACCAATGATGCCTCCGAGGCCCAGCGAATCCTTTTCAGCCATCGTCACAAATGAAGCCATCTCCACATTCTGGCTGTAGGCTGGCATTGCGTATAGTTCTGAAAAAAAAGGCAATTTATGCAAAGGATGACAAAAACTCAACACTCCATGATAAGAAGTTGAGGCGTGTCGTATTCAAAGACTAACGCAACATGGAACATTATGCCTTGATCACCTTTCAGCTGCTTCTTTACGCTTCTTTTGATGAAACTCGTGTTCTTTTGGATATACGACAAAGAAACGTATCACTATATTGTACCTACGTGATATTAAGGCAGAGATGAGCAAAACAAAATGTTTAGAAATTTTTGTCTAGGTAGGTACTCAAATTTAGTTTGAATACAATCTTTCCAAATTTTGATTTACTGTTGCTAGTAATGAATGGTTGACGTTGATATAATCAGATTGATAGCATCACTTTAAAACAACTATATCAATATCATCAGTTTATATTGCACGGCTGCATTCGCATTCTTCTAGACATGTGACCTGACAACCGTCAGAAATGTATACAAAAGTTTACTAAGAGGTCTAATAATACAGAAATTATTGGCTATTTTTGTTTGCATGTAAAGCATGGACCAAATAATATATTATCCTTGATGTAAAGCTAAACATTGTTCTAACTCATGGGTAGGTAAGTACCACCGCCTTTCTTATTTCAACCGTGAAACAGTTCGCTGTGTTTCGGATTGAAGGGAAAGCTAAGCTAGTGTAATTACTGGGCATGGACGACATTTCATCTTAGGCCTCAGGATGACAACGCACCTGCAATATCAAGTGATTTTCCCTTGTTATTGCAGCCCGCCTAGCATGACCACCGAAACGCGATATGATGAAAGCGATAAATGGCTTTATCATATCGCGTTTCGGTGGTCATGGTAGGCGGGCAGGTGTATAGACACCTGCCCGCTTATAGGCAGCGGTAACCGCTTACCATCAGGTGGGCCGTCAGTTTGTTTGTGATCTAGTAGTATAAAAAATCCTCGGATAACTATTTAGACTTGCCTG
Source organism: Nymphula nitidulata (assembly GCA_947347705.1). Lineage (NCBI taxonomy): Eukaryota > Metazoa > Arthropoda > Insecta > Lepidoptera > Crambidae > Nymphula > Nymphula nitidulata. The sequence goes on along the minus strand of OX374637.1, from coordinate 7,936,539 downwards.
ACTTGCTTAATGTAAAGTCTTATAAGGTTATCGGTTTGATTGTTTCCTAACCGCCGCGTAAACGATCTCAAATACATACCATTGTCCATGTCAACATCGTCCGTGGAACACAGAGCCACTTGAAGTTGCGGGCCGACACAGGCCCCGAACTCACAACTGCGGCGGCGCACGCGCTCCCCGCTGTCGCACTCGGACCAGGGGCCCCACGCGGCCCAGCCAGCATCTGATTCTATAAAAATTGGAAAGAAACATCGACATCAGAATCATCAATAGCCTTTAGTCCCACTACTCGGCACAGACTTTATTACACAAGGAATATGGGTCGTAAACCTAACACGCGAAAATGGAGATTGGTGGTGAAGACGGTTTGACTGCAACCATGTGTTTTCCGTTCCCCCTTTTGTCTGTTTCTTTTTTTTTATATTTTAAGGGGTAAATCTTGGCCTTCATCTCACCTGATGTTAAGTGCAGATAAGGCCGACGATGGAAGCGAGTTACGCCCGGACTCCTCAACCACAGAGGAACTGCTGGCTACCTTACCTCCAACTGCCGGAACACAACAATGCTGTTAACATTATTGTTATGGCGGCAGACTTTGGTAAGATGGTGATAGCTAGCCAGGCGGACTTAGAAAAGCCCTACCACCAACCAAACCGAACAGAAAATGTCTGCCCACACGGGAATCGAACCCCAGACCTCTAGATCTGAGGCTGGTGGCCTCAACCACTAGACAACAGAGGCGGTATTTTTTTTTTTTATACAACTAGATGACAAACAAGCTGACGGCCCACCTGGTGGTAAGCGGTTACCGCCGCCTATAGACACCTGCAATAACAAGGAAAAGCACTTGATATTGCAGGTGCGTTGTCATCCTGAGGCCTAAGATAATATGCCGTCCATGCCCAGTAATTACACTGGCTACCTTTCCCTTCAATCCGAAACACAGCGAACTGTTTCACGGCTGAAATAAGAAAGGCGGTGGTACCTACCCAGGCGACCCTACATATGGGTCTACCACCTAGTATATGGTATATGGTTCTTTTGCGATTTTCAGTTCGTACTCATCAAACAAAAGTCTGTCCTTACCAGGATTCGAACCCGAGACCTCTACCTTATTAAATATAGGTACTGGTCATTCGACCAGACAGCGATAACAGATCGATTTTAATTAATTTTAATTAAAATTATTTAATCTATATAACCATAACAATATTCGTATTTCCACATATTTGATAGCATAGATAGGTACTTAGGTAGATAAAAAAATATTTGTTTGGCACATACCTACATAATAAATAATGCACGTTAATAATTCATAGGAAAAATACTAGATAATTTATTCGTTATTGTTGATTTGGTAAAATATACTGCTGTAAGTGGTAAATCATACGGCACAGTAGGAACTGTCTCTTACCTGCGCAAGAGTTGACGCAAACGCGTCTCTCCATAGCGGCGCCTGCGTCACAACCCTCTGGCGAGAGACATTTCCGAGTGCGCGTTCGGTGACCCGTCGGACCACCTTCCCCACAACCCCCGGTGCACTCGCTCCACTCACTCCAACACGACCATTCACCTATAAGACATTTTACTCTGTTACTCCCCTGACTTAGCAGACACAATGGAGTTTTAATTGTATATGGTATGATATAATGCCATCTGGGTTCAGTAGCTAAACCGCTTTAACACCAAATGAAGCATTATATTGATTATTACATTGACAGCAAATGAGGCAAGCGTCCGTAGGTTCTTAGCGATATTTTTCTCTTTCTAGCTCAGGAGTAAGAGAGAAATAAATTTCGATGAGCGTCACCTAACTCTAAGGGATGATTGCTGAAAACCGGCATATGGGTTCCTTGTTGACGTGGAATCACGTGCGCGTGCTCTCGCTAAGAGCGACCCAGTACACTAGTGTTCGTTACGCTTGCGAAGGTTAAGGAAATTTACGACTAGAATGACCCTTATAAGTCGCCATGAGTAAATCCCTGGTTTTTCTCTATTCGGGAATAGAATTTTCGATTCATTCATTAAATGCGAACGCATTTATGTGCTTACACTATGGCCCATTTACACGCGAGACTACCCCACTTAGCTACTCCAATGGAAACTGGATGAAAGTGCTGTAACGTTTTGAGTCAGTTTTGTGTACACCGTCCAATTCATACGTTGGATTGGCGTTCAACTGCTATTAAGTCTACGTTAAAAATCCATAAATTTTAATGCAAAAAGCAATCCTGGCTTATTTACTAAAAATGACATTGATTCGTTGTGAAACATCAACGCACCTACAAACACCGAAGCTTTTATCCACCGACACTTGTCATTTGAGTTAGCGAATAGGAGGCAGGTTATACTCTAGGAAGGTCGAAGTGTCTCGAGGAGATTGTACGGTCGCCATAAAAAGTTAGTGATCGTACCGGAGCAGGCGTGGGTGTTGCACGCACGCAGCAGATGCGCGGCGCCGAGGCAGGGCGGGCGGCGGCAGCGACGAGCTCGCTCCTGCTGGCCGCCGCCGCACGCCGCCGAGCACGCGCCCCACGCGCCCCACGCCTCCCATCCCGCTTCCTCCAACGGCGCGCTGCTACAACGTCCGCCGCTGTCGCAGTACCGCTCTTCTTCCCGAGCCAGCGACAGCTGCCAATTATTTATTTAAACTTTAATTGCACAAAATGAGTTACAATTTGGCGGACTTAATGCCATTAGGCATTCTCTACCATCTCTGAAAGTTGAGTCCAAAATGATTAAATAGGTAGTGCAAAAACAAATGTTTTAAAAATTAAAATATACAATAACATGTGAATACACTTAAGCATAATAATGAAAAATTATTGCTTACGCTTAACCATGGTTCATCATCATCATCATGAACCATGGTTAAGCATCGTGCCTTTAGAGGTACGTCACAATGCTGGGCCATTGAGGTAAACAGTGTAGAGAAGATATCGTATTCAAAAGTCATGTTCCATTTTGAAACGATATGATATAGTTTATTTGCGATCAAAATGTTGCGCGTTTCGTTCTAGCAACGATAGCAAGCTACTGCATAAAGTGTAGCGCTGTAGCCACACTTGAACGGAACATAGTGATAATAATATAATAATAATATATAATAATATTCATATACTCACACCTATTATCCAGCCCAAAGTAAGCATCATTAAGAGCTTGTGTTATGGATTCTAGATAACGGATTAATTTTGATAATAATATGTATATAAATATTAGAAATATACTAAATAAACATATAAACATCCATGACTCGTGAACAAATGCTCATATTCATCATACAAACATTTGCCCCTACCGGGATTTGAACCCGGGACCTCTTGATCGAGCAGCCCGTATAGCAAGGGGTACAGACCACTCGACCAGCCGGTCGTCTAAATAATGGGTGACGTCTTCTCTTTACTTTATATCTCAATGTGCTGGGCACAGGCCTTCCTGCATGGGGGAAACACATGAGGAGCTTGGCCATAACACCACCACGCTGATTCGATGAGGTTTGGTGGGTAAAACGGTTGCATAGAAAGACAGTTTTTTTTTTGCATTACAATATTTGCGCGGTTATAGAAATTGTATACGGTAAAAAAAATGTATAAAATATTTTTATTTTTATTTTGTACTCTAACCCACCAACCCGCATTGGTCCGGCGTGGCGGTGTTATGGCTCAAATTCCTCATGTGCTTCTGACTGTTACCAGCAGAGGGACGTATTTAGACTGGTGATGTGATGTGAAGGGCTACCGAGGAGCTGTTGGATGCAGGCTGCGTTCCGTTTGAAAATCGCTGGGAGAGGCCTTTGTTCATTAATAGATATAATAGGCTGATATAATAATAATGATGAGGACAATTTCACCAAATGTCTGAAAGATCATTCAGTAAAATGTCTACAGAAGAAAAAGGCCATGACGTGGGGAGGAACACGAGTATTTTTACAAATACCGACGATTCGGGATTCGGGTTCAATTTACATTTAGGTACTGTGAAGGTACACGTATCACTAACCTATAAACGTAAAGACTAAAAGAAAAACATAGGGTTCTCCCAAATCCTCGATAGCTTAGTAGTTAGAACAATCTATAATCAGCCGGAAAGGCAGTTGGAAGGTCAGAAAAATAAACACTCATACTGGGGTGCGATGCGACCATCGCACCCCAGTATGAGTGTTTATTTTTCTGTTAGATTTTTCTGAAGATCCATTTCGGCTGCAGGATACAACCATAGTAATTTTAGCGATTTGAAATGTAAAGGTATTGGGAAATAAGAATAAACTTACTTTTATTTGTTCAGGTGACTGAGCCTTGCACAGGAATTTGAACCTCTTCTCCGTATAACTACCGTCAGATGAGTTATCTGAAAAATAAAGAAATTAGGTCTCAAACACTCTCTCTTATTTCAAACTAATCACACACTCCATTAACAGTTTGCACAAAAATGTTCGCCTACCAAACACACACTCTATTTTTTATTCTGGTATGTATTATAATTGTCTCACCTGGAATCTGCACCCAAGGAGTCCATGCAGTCGCTTTCCTCATCTCGCAAGACCGCAGATCGCATATCTGTCTCTCCGTGTCATTGCCCTCACAGTCAATGCCGCCATGTTTCGGCGCAGGATTGGTGCAGTTCCGTCGTCTCTCCCGCCATCCGGCCGCTCGTCCGCACTCGACCCCGACGCCAGTGCAAGCGGACCAAGGACCCCATGCTGACCAGCCTCCATCCACGGGAGCCAACGCGGGATCTGGTGTAAAACATTAGTTGTATTTTGAATAACGCTGGGGCTTATTTTGGCAACAGTGTGCTAAATTTGCTAGAGCACACATTTGAAAGAAACCACTATATCGGATTCAAACTGACAAACGGACACTGTGAACTTTGATAAACTTAATTTGATAAGAAGGTGAACAGATCTTAGTGTAATGCAAATTGAGCATAATTCCTTGGGAACTACTGCCAATTACTGCTTACATTTTATCAGATACTAATTATAAGTCTGTAAAAATAAAAAATAAGTTTTTATTTTTACAGACTTTGATTGAAATAAAAACGCGAGAACATTTATGTTTTTGCCCCAAATATTTGAAACGCCATGATTAGATCGAAATTGAAATGATATCTACACCGAATAGCTTACTGTCTTACCAGGACAAGGCGGCAAGTTGGTGCAATATACGTCCTGTGAGTCCAGGCCGACGCAGACCCTGCCTCCAAACTTGGGCTCGGGAGCTGAGCACGACCGTTTTCGGGACTTGACTGCAATACCGCAGGACGCGGAACATTCCGACCAACCCGACCAAGGTGACCAAGCCCCGTGGACAGTGCAATTGGTCACGCCTATTTGAGGACCTGTGAATCACGATAAGTCGGTAAGTGTGTCTTTCTAGAGGAGTTGGCCGGCGTAGTGGTTCAAGCGCTCTGGATTTTAATTAGAAAGTAAGCCCCTGATGGGTCTATCAAAATTTCAGAAGCCATGTCAAGCCGTTGGTCCCGGTTCTTACTGCAACCGCTTTCACCCACGCTAACCCAATGCGGCTTGATGGGTTAAAGAATTTGCTGTAACCAACGGGACTACACAAAGTTTGATTGGTTCACCCCAGATCAACCATGGCAAAAGTATCTTTCGTCATCGAAACCAGAGCGCTGAAAACTCTACGCTATTGAACTCCTCATAATGATGAGCTCTAAGAAAGACAACAAATATTTTTCATAGATATTCCAAGACTTATAATGTATGTATGGAGGTAATTAAAAAATAAAAAAAATATCTACGTTAATATCTAAAGTTTTACAAATTAAAAAGAAATTGGTTGCTGTCTACGTTCATTCCTGTATTCTTGGATTGACAGACATACACTTTACAAGTTCACAAACCTTGACAATTTTGTCCTCCATTGGCGGGCCTTGGGTTATCACACCGTCGGGAGCGGCACATGCACATATCAGGCTTATCTTCTCCGTAAAGTGTTTGCGATGTTCCCTCTTGCATGCAAGATTCCCATTTAGACCAGGACGACCATCCGCCGTCGACTTAAAAATGAAAAATAAACATCTTTTTAATTAAGTATTATACTTTTAGTTCAGCTGAAAATAGCGCAGACAAGATTATTCTTTGGGGTGGGTGGTAACTGGATTTGGGTGCATCCAATAATTTTCAGGGTCTTTATTTGTCTAATACTTTATCGTATAAATACCAAGGCTAATGCCAACACACGTTATGATGAAGAAGGTACTAAAGTTCAGTTCTCATCACCTGTTTCACTACTTACCAGGTATATCTACAGATGGGCAACTGCCCGTCGTTTGGATGAAGTGAGCCTGATGCGTATGATCTCTAGCACCCATACACAGCTCCCTGCCGTTGTCCCACCCGCAATGAGGATCAGTGGCGCCCACGCACCCTGAACGACTCTTGTATCTTGCACAACGCTCAGCACCTATCCGGAGTACGCCTTTATCGCTGCCGATGTATACCGACATCTAAAAAAATATTGAAATAGTTTTAAGCTCATTGTGGTTAAGTCTGAATCTTTTTAACCGACTTCAAAAAAAGGAGGAGGTTATCAATTCGTCTGTATTTTTTTTATATATTTTTTTTATGTTTGTTACCTCAGAACTTTTGACTGGGTGAACCGATATTGATGATTCTTTTTTGTTCGATGCGGAATAGTTCCCATTTGGTCCCATAAAAAAAATTTGAAAATCAAATCGAGAAAACTGGAAAAATTAAGTCGTCTACGTATGCGAAGTTGCGGATATTTGCTTTCCTATGAATGTTTAGTGAAATGATACGATAGTAGAAATCAATATAAGCTCACGGTCACCCATCTAGCTTTTACCTTCAAAAGTTATCACTAAAAATTGTGAAAAAAAAATTAAACAAAAAATAAAACCGACTCCAAAAAACTGAAAAGGATAAAATAATTAAAATTTAGTAAGTAGGCACTCATCCTCTAGGAAAATATTTTTGGAGTTGGTGCTAAGTCCAGAAACCATAGATAGTGAAGCACCGACTCCAAAAATATGTTCCTAGGGGATGAGTGCCTACTTACTAAATATTTTTGGAGTTGGTGCTAAGTCCAGAAACCATAGATAGTGAAGCACCGACTCCAAAAATATGTTCCTAGGGGATGAGTGCCTACTTACTAAAATTTAATTATTTTATCCTTTTCAGATTTTTGGAGTCGGTTTTATTTTTTTTTTAAATTTTTTTTATTTATTGAGTTGCAATTACTCGTAAATCGGCATTCTAAATAATTAAGATAGTGGACCCACTTATTATTTTCGTAGTCCTACCTACTTATATTAGATACTTAAATATACTCATAACAATTAAGTTAAAATAGAAAGTCGCTTTCAAACTATTATTTCTATTTTTAGTTAGGTACTTGAGTATTTACTCATTTCTTTGTAACACGTGATTAAATTTCATTGCTTTGTAAGACCTGGATTTTATCTATGGAAAACCATAAATTATTATGTTTATTTTTAATCAAAATTAATTTAGACTCACTGTCTCTTTCACAAATTGCATGTTCTGGACTTCATATCCTCCTTCTTTGTCCATTAACTTCCATACTTCTACCAAGCAAGCCCCATCAAAGTGCGGTAGAATTGCCAGTTTCATTACGTCACCAGCGTCTGTAGCCACGAATGTCACTAGCTGCTTTCCGATCCCCTTCGTAGCTGTGACGTCTACGGTGACATGCGTGAACCGTTGTGACGTAATCTTATAAACCGGTTCACCAGATACCGGTTGAATAGACTCGTACATTAGCTTATACCGGTGATTTTCTATAATAGCTTGGTGAGGTCTGCAAAACGTGTAAACTGTTTAATAATAATAATAACAATTCGTTTATTGCTTCCAAAAAATACATTAAAAAGTTTAAAGAATACAACAATCTGCAATTGAAACATGAGTAAGAAAGCAACTGGAGGAGGCTCAGCCTATGTTGTCCAGGAAGAGAATTCCTGTGCAACGCTGATTTTCAGCCACCCCCACTTCTCTAAAGGTCTTAAGTGAGGATATAATCGTCATGAGGGTTTTAATTCTTTTCGTAAAAACATTGATCTATAAATACTTTGAAAAGATGAGAACAACAGTACAGCACTAAAACATCCCAAACAAGCAACCAAAACACTTGACATAAAAATGCCTTATTAATAATGAGAAACGTTCTCTTAGTATTGCATTTCATCCAAGCAAGACGAAGTACCCGGTCATGCGACAATGTTACTTGCAGTTTTTATTTGACAGGGTGCTTTCACACTGGAGTTAAATAATGTAAGATATCATTTTTACAAGAAAACTTTAAGAACTTTTATTTTAAGAAAAGTGGCAACTCCTTAGGTAGCACAAAATTATATAATTACCTAACATCGGGCACGCATCGGAAATGATTCCTGGCTTCTAAAGTGGGCGATCTTGACTCCCAAGTCGAAGTGGGTGAATCCTGCACTTTATAAGGTCCTTCGAACGCTGCCTGAATGTCTGTCATGTTGTAAATACATAGAGCACTTCCAGGTATGCTGTTGCTGTAAAGATAATAGATATAGTTATACTTATATGTTACATATTTCGGAACTTAGGTATTTTTTAGTTTTGGGGATCGATCAATTTCAAAGAACATGTTTATAGCAATTAAAATGTAATAAAACTAGAAAAATTTCACGTCCTGAGGCAGGAATCGAACCCGCGACCTTTCGCAATCCGGGCGACTGCTCTGACCACTGAGCCACCCAGGACTTGGGATATCCCTGTGAAATTCTTCTAGTCTATCTGTATTTGCGTTTATGAGCTAACGTCCACCCTACAATGTCGAAATATTCTATTTCAACATCCGAAACGAGTATTTTTACAAATACCGACGATTCGGTTAAGTTGGGGCAGTGCTTTCAAATATTCTTAATTTTTGATGTTAACATTATTATAAATGTTTGAAAAATTACTTAGTAATTAAAATGTAATAAAACTAGAAAAATTTCACGTCCTGAGGCAGGAATCGAACCCGCGACCTTTCGCAATCCGGGCGACTGCTCTGACCACTGAGCCACCCAGGACTTGGGATATCCCTGTGAAATTCTTCTAGTCTATCTGTATTTGCGTTTATGAGCTAACGTCCACCCTACAAGAGGTTTCCTGCCTCAGGACGTGAAATTTTTCTAGTTTTATTACATTTTAATTACTAAGTAATTTTTCAAACATTTATAATAATGTTAACATCAATAATTAAGAATATTTGAAAGCACTGCCCCAACTTAACCGAATCGTCGGTATTTGTAAAAATACTCGTTTCGGATGTTGAAATAGAATATTTCGACATTGTAGGGTGGACGTTAGCTCATAAACGCAAATACAGATAGACTAGAAGAATTTCACAGGGATATCCCAAGTCCTGGGTGGCTCAGTGGTCAGAGCAGTCGCCCGGATTGCGAAAGGTCGCGGGTTCGATTCCTGCCTCAGGACGTGAAATTTTTCTAGTTTTATTACATTTTAATTACTAAGTAATTTTTCAAACATTTATAATAATGTTAACATCAAAAATTAAGAATATGTTTATAGCACTATTGTCTGATGCTTCCGCTGACTTCCCTAACTTGTAGACCATTCTCTGCTTGTAGTGTAAAGATTTAAAATTTCTATAATGAAAGTTATTAAACTTTAAAATAAGAGACTTTTATAATTAGATAATTTCTTTAGGGAAATTAATTATACATTATTACAGAGACTTAAGGCCCATTTACATAATGCAAGCTTCTTGCTTGTAGAAATATATATAATAAGTAGTACAATTAAATTGAAACAAGACATGACTTGAATAGTCTACACGTCACATTAGACTATGAAAGTCATTGCTTCAATTTAATTGTATGGTACAGGCAAGAAACTTGCATCGTGTGAATCGGCCTTATCTTTCATACAAATTATCATACAAACATCGTAGTGAACATACAGCAATTAATGATTATTGTAATTTTAATTAACATGTTTGTTATTTCTTAACCGCGTGTGATGTTTTATCAGAAGTCCGATGACAAACGACTTGTTATCAATAGTGACGGCTTCAAAGTTATCTATCAGACTAAAGTAGGTAAAATGTTATATCAGTTGTTTGAATACCTTGTTATTGCCAGACAGCTTGGCAGTATAGTCAAGGCTATTTTATGGTAAAGTATGTGCATAACTGCATAGAGTATCATGAGACGCATATCAAGTCCATACCATCACTTTTACACCATAATTAAGACTATGAACAAACCTAGGCGTAGCAAACGTAGCCACCAAAATTTTCTCCTGCGGTAAATACTCCACACTTTGAACCTCATCATAGTGGAAAGGCACATCTCCGGGTACAGGGCACTTCAATCGAGCCTTCAAATATGTACTCCATTTGTCCTTCATCAACAGATATCCGCCAGGATCATTCTTGCAGACTCTAGCGATGCGGGAATAGATCGTCTGCAAAATAGGCACATATCTAATATCTTACATTTAGAGTAATGTCAACTCATTTAAAGCAATACGGCATGAATGGTATTGAAGTAAAAAATTAAAGAGGTAATGCTTAATTTGTTAAGGGGATTTACGCGGTACGGCTCGCCCTGCAAACTTTCAAGTCAACAATATTGGTAACCATCAAACTAATTCTAATAAAACTTGCCACGCATGATCAAGCCAGGCTTGTCTAATTAGTTGCAAGAGGATTTTTCGAAAAGTCTAATAATATAGAATTAATTGACGATTTTCGGTTTGTATGAAAAGCTAAAAATTGCTCTTACTTAATTATTATTATTATTATTTTCAAAAAATCCACTCATAATTAATTGGACTAGCCTGACTTGCTTATGCATGTAAAGTCTTATTAGATTCGGTTTGTCCCTTTTTTAACTGACTTCAAAAAAGAAGGAGGTTATATGTTCCACTGTATGTATTTTTTTTGTATGTATGTTCACCGATTTCTCTGTCAATTGTGGACCGATTTTCAAAATTCTTTTTTTATTCGATAGAGTATACTCCAGTGGTGGTCCTATTATCACCAAGTCAGGATCCGATGATGGGATCCCAGGAAAATCGAGGGCAAACCTCAAATTTTATTGGCACGTATGACATATTTTACCTTTTTTCAAAGCTATTCAAGTATTTGCTTCTGTTAGTCATCATCTCATGTTAATGAGCTGATGATGGAGAGTACAACTCCTTAACGGTTAAGAGTGAGAAGATAATTCTTTCACTATTTATTTCAACTAAAGACTGGGAGACAGACAATTCGATAGTGCTGACGGTCACCCATCTTGCTTTGACCATAGGAAATCACTTAAAAATGTGAAAAAAAAAATTTTTTGCTAAGCTGTTTCCAGAGACAATAGAAAGTGAAGCACCAACTCCAAAAAATACATTTTAGGAGGTAAGTACCTCGGTACCGAAATTGAATTATTTTTTCCTTTTATAGTGTTTTGAAGTCGGTTTTATTTTTGTTAAAAAATATTTTACAATATTTTCAAATTGAAAGTTTGCATGAAAAGTCGCGCGGCGCGCCCCTTAAGCCGACTGAGAATCCCGGGAGCAATTAAAACCCATTCCCCCTTATTATATATCCGCGGTCTAAAGTTAGTCCTGGTCTAAAGCTGGTCTAAAACTGTTGCCGTCACCATCTTTCTTTTAACAAATATAGGTAAGTGACAGCATCTGTTTGTGTCTAGAATGTGAATTTTTCACTGAAAATTATATGGCCCGACTAGGGAAGCTCAAATAGGAGCCAAATAACATTACTTTGTGGAGCTGTGTTCTTGCGGTAAGTAAGGCCAGATCTCATCGAGGAATAGTTGTGTTGGTAGCTGCTAGCTAGAGACTTGTCTAGTGGCATAAGGCTCCTCGTGATTTTACAGTTTAGTGTAAAATTACAAGGGGCAACCGCGTACCATCAAGCGGACCATATGCGGGTTTCCCAAACTTTTTAGGGTTCCGTACCCAAAGCGTAAAACGGGACCCTATTACTAAACCTCCGCTGTCCGTCCGTCTGTGACCAGGCTGTATCTCATAAGCCGGGATAGTTAGTCAGTTGAAATTTTCGCAGGTGATATATTTCTGTTGCCGCTATAACAACAAATTCTAATAAACAGAATAAAAACAATATTTAAGGGACTGCCACACGGGTTTTTTTTGCTTGTTTTTGCTCGATATTGCTAACAGCAACAGGTAGACGCTCGTTTATAATATAGATAATGGTACAAAACCCTTCGTGCGCGAGTCCGACTCGCACTTGGGCAGATTTAAAAAATGTCTCAACTTTATTACGGGTCTATCTGTCAACAAAAACTTTAAACACTAACATACCTTTCCGCAATTCATGAACTCCACAGCGACCTCCCTGAACACGAAGTACACGAAGGAGTCATCCTCGAAACTGCCTACGAATTGGGGCTCGTTCAACCAGTTCAGGTCATACTGGGGAGTCCGAAGGGTACCTACGACGCGACGAGCTGCACCGCTGCTTCTGTTTCGTTAATCAAAATATAGATTATATATTTTTCCTTTATGTATGTACCGGGTTGTCATCACAATAGGACACCGGTAGAAGGATTTAGCATTAATAAATGAAACCTTGTTTGTGTAGCTAGAATAAATAGTTAGCTTTTCCTATATCATTAAGCAGAAAGGTCCTGTTAACATTGGATATGCCACTTCCAGAAGTTCATGCGCACATTCTGATTCTAGCCAAAGCATCACAATGACGCAAGAGATGCGTCATTGATTTCTAGCATTCACCACATGCTCGACAAAGTTGTGTTGGGGAGAGTTGCATTTTGTGTAGCATGTGGTTAGTAGAAAAACGACTTACGAGCGCAAGCTCGTGTTCTACCGTTCGGAATGAATGTATTTCATTTTAAGGATTTGGGGTGTTTCAATCCCGGTCTTTTGAGCCATTCAGTTCAGCCTTGTGTCTGTTTTTTAAAATGCTCTCTGATGGCTGTGTTTATAAAGCTTTGTGAAACTGCTAGAAAGCACGTGTGTTTTTTGAGCTCTTCCTTGCTAATTTATTAGCCTTCTCATTGCCCATCACTCCCACATGTTACTTTATAAATAAATAGTTATTTTATAAATAGTCCTTACCTGGAAATAGTAGTATCAGAGCTGCTGAAATCCGTTGGAGTGCCAGCATAATACTCTCCGTTGCTGGCTAGAATGGCGGTGACATTGGAGTGAGGGTTGTAAGGACAGTTTGCCACTCCAGTTGTTGATTCGGATTTCGTACTGAGAGACTCAATCTATTATAAGAAAACACACAGTAGGTTAGTATTGTGCTAACTGAAAATTGAAAACATTACCAATACAATATTTTGTTTTTAGGGTTTAAAGCTACAGTATTAAATCCCATACTTTAGAATATGCATACCAGGTGGATTCAGAATAATATGCATAACATTATTTATTATGGATCGTGGGTCTGTCTATAAACAAAATTTCACTGCCAATTCAAATAGACAACTCCAACGTTATTTGATGCACAGCATTGATAGGCACTTTGGCACCTGCCAGATTAAGCTGCGCCATTGTCCATAAAAAATATAATATTTTTTATAGTATAGTAACACGTGAGCATGTTATAGAGCTCTAAACTAACCTCTCTCCAACTGCAGACAGGACTGAACGCGTTGGTTCCACAAGCGAACACTTTATGCCCATGGGATAGCAAGACCTTTACGTAGTTGTGGCAGTCATCTTCCGTCTGGCCTTTGTCCTGACACAGTTTGATCTTGTCTGCTGGTGCAGGCCAGTCAGAACGCTCCTGCAAATGGAGACTTCGAAGAGAAAGGCGATAGAGAGCGTCCCTGCAACAAAATTTTCGGATTACGTGAGTACCTACATCAATTTCCTCTTTTGTTTATAGTACATTATAGTAATTTTGTCAATAAGCCCGCGCCCACAAGTGAATCTTCCGGATCCAAAGTGAACATAATTATTTGTGTCGTATTAATACTATTATTGAGATTACAACGCGGACCAGCCTATTAAGAAATACTACACCGTTGTGAATAACCGTGAATGCTGCTAGTCTGAAATGACAACCTACATTACAATATTTCCTTTTGTAAACAAATAAAACTTCTTAATGTGAATAACTAATAGCTATGGAGGTTAAAGATGCTCCACTCGATGATGAAATTACTAACATTTTTAATTATATTTACACACACACACACACAACATCAAAAACACTTAAAATCACAGACATAAAAGATACAGAAATAAAAATAAAAATAAACTTATGCCTTTTAAATGAACTAAAATTAACCGAACTTATAAATAAAAAACACCACCTTTTCTGAAAAAGGAAGTGTACCAATAAGACTGGTCGCATTACCTCGCTGAATTGCGAGGCTTATTCTTTGTGCGAAATACATAGGTACCAGCCTTATTGTCACTTAAAAATTCACACAATCGATCTGCAATGTCCCTAAACAGTCGGTGAGCACCTGGACCCCAAGTGCCCCAAGGTCCTAATGTCTCAACTCCAAACGGCTCAAATATGTAATCTCTAGATAAGCCAGTATCTTTGTAAAGGGCCTTTAACTATGTAAAAATACTGAAAAAATATTTAACCAAACTTCTTCGATTATATTTGTAAGGAACAAAATTTGGCAAGGTGTAATCATAGTTTATTTGATTTAACAAAACGGTGCATCTCTATGCAACTTTATTTTTGGCTAGGTGCTACACTAAGTTATGTAGTCACTTTTTTGAGCTACATGTAGTCAAAAGTTCTGTTGTCATTTTTTTAAGTGTGTACATGGAATAAAAATCAAAATAACCGTACATAGGTACCAACAGTGTGTAACAGTTGCACTACGAAAGCGGCCTCTATTAGAAACGGCGTAAGGGCCAAGGTCGAACTGTTACACTTGATGTGTTGTCGACAGTACATTGAAAATAACATAATCTTGGCTTTTGTTTTCACGATTTTGTTCACGTAATCTAAAAAGAACTGTTCTTAGTAGGTTATTTGCTCCACCCACTAATGTATGATTTCTTTAGAATAATAATAGTGTTTAAAATATTTTGAGCATGTAGGTACCTTATTTACATGTGCTTTAGCATCTTTCGTCCCTAATTGTATATTATCAAGATTATCTAGATGTGCCAATTCGTATGAAGTTCACATTTTTCGATTCGTAAGAGTCGAGCCAATACGAAATTTCTTTAAAAAATTACAACCGCATTTTTTAAAACCACCCAATTCAACACAATACAATCCATCGCGCCAAATGTATGTATCCTCGGCCGTTGACTTAACCGCTTGGACAAACAGAATGTTTTAATAGCTGGCCAAATGCAACATCGTATTGACATAACATTAATACATACCAAAATGTTTCCTAGCTCTCCTTTGATAATCACCGCTGTTTGTACTTGTAAACTAAATTCGTTGGATATTTACCTGTACTTGTGTTTGAGTATGAAAGACATGACAAAGTAATTGATCATAATATTTATTTTGATAACATAACTAAAGAATTACTAGGTAATTCCATTTTTAATAGGACAGAACTTTTAGGATCTTTTTTTACACTTGATTCAGGGTAGCTCTGTGGTCTTCTTCTCACCTAATGGAGGTGATGATAAGGTCGAAGATGGAACCAAGCTATACCCGGACTCCCCACCCACAAAGGTAATGGCTATCATCAACCATACACAACAATGCTGTTAACATTACTGTTATGTGGGCAGACTTAGGTAAGAGGTGGTAGGAGGAAAAAGCCCTACCATCAACAGAGCAGATAATTCTGCCCCCACGGGAATTGATCTCCGAACCTCTAGATTTGCGGTAGGTGGTCACAGTGACTAGACCACAAAAGCGGTTAATAAAGTGTTAAAAGGTAAGCTAGTCAAAATGCTCTAAGTTTTGGAGGGTGGCAAATAGAAAACAAACTTTAAGTATACCAAAACAAAATATAAGTAACTTTTGTTTACATTGCCTTTTTGCAACTTTTCAACAACGTTTTTCAGGTAAAAAAAACAGAAAATCAATTTATTAAAAAAAATGTATTTTTTAAATAAAAGTAAAGTACTTGTAAGTTTTATAAAGTTGTAAGGCTTTCTTCGAAAGCAAATGTCATTCGGACAAACGTGACAAAAGAAGGACCTAAAGATTTATAATTTTACCGCTCAAAATGTACAACCATATTACATTTCATTTATAATTAATATTCTACAAAACATTTAATGGATAACATATTGTCAGACTGATATTATTGTTAACTCTAAAGTAGTTAGTAATTAGTTATTAGCTACTTTTATGTAGGTCGATTCTGGGATGGGTCAATCAAAGTTTGTAATCTCGAGTTCCTCCGTACTTCGGATGGCACGTTAAGCCGTTGGTCCCGGTGGTTACTGCAACCACTTTAACCCACCAACCCGCATTGGGCCTGTTGCGGTAGTGTTATGGTCCAAACTCCTCATGTGTTTCTTTCATGTAGGAAGGCCTATGCCCAGCAGTGGGCAGTGGGCTGGTGATAATAATAATAAGAAAGATACACTGACGTGTGCACGTCATTCTTGCTTTCAATTTTGAATGTCATACTTGCATTTAAGTATGAAATTAACTGACGTGTGAATGTCATAATTGAATTCAATATGTATTGTATATGACCATGTGACGTCTTGCTATACATAAAATCATACCAATAACGTTAGGGAATCTCCCTTCCGGTAGGTATCTCCACCTTATTTCAGCGGTAACACATTATTACACCGTTCCTTAATCCCCACAGGTTTTAATAACAGCGAACATAGCTCAGCCTGTCGGTCTGTCTGTTGCGTTTCACTCGTAAGTCACTCGTCCGACTTAGATGAAACTTGGCATGGAGATAGATATCAGCATCCTGAGAATTGGCATAGGCTTTCTTTTAAAACGGCCACTAATATTTTACTAAAAAATCATATAATTTCCAATACAATTCACTTAGTATTCGATTGGCCATTCAAGTACTAAGAACAAAATATTTATTATGCAACGAGATGACAAACAATCTGACGGTTCTTCTGGTGGTAAGTGGTTACCGTCGCCTACAGAAACCTGCAATACAAGGAGACAATTACTTGGTAATTGCAGGTGCCTTGTCATCCTGAGGCCTTAGATGAAATACCTTCTATGCCCAGTGATCACATGGCAATCTTTCCTCTTTACGGCTGAAATAAGTAAAGCGGTGGTACATACCCAGACGAACCTACTACATAGGGGCCTGTTAAAGACACAAAATAATAATAGTTATTTTTAATATAAAGGTAACCACCTTTGTCCCTTTTGATATTCTTTATAAACTTTTATTGAGTTCTAACTCGCCGGTTCTGTTTTCCAAAAAATAAGGAATCTTAAATGGAACTGGACTGGTCACATCATGAGAACAATTAAAGAAAAATGGACGAAAGATGTATCCTAGGAATGGAAAAAGACAGAAAGGACGCCCAATCAAAAGATGGGAAGACGATCTACCAAAAGGATGGAGAAGGTCATCTCGGGACAGAGTTGAGTGGAGAAAACTAGGGGAGGCCTATGTCGGAAGACACCCTGACCAACAAAATGGTTGCTGAAACAATTAAGCATATTATTGTCTAATTAAGTTAAATTAGTATTGTTACATTAACCTACGATTTAAGACAAAACTCTATGGCCAGTGAATAAAGGCTTTATTTATTTATTTATTTATTTAACTCGCCGGTTCTAACATTGAGATAAAAAGCTATCACACACCAAAGTAATTTTCCTTTTTGAATCTATAGTATATAGGTTTTTCGGGATCAAAAGGCTGTAAGCGCCGCGATTGTCATCAGTTTCATACTTGCAAGCGACTAAGAAAAGTGTAGCTAGCTGGATCGCCACACTTGAACGGAACATTAGTTAGTGATGGGTGATCTCCTACCTACTTTACTTTATATCTCAATGCATTCCATGACTATTGTATTGTGGTAGAAACTGTGTCATAGTACTCGTACATGTTGCCGGTGCATGTTAATAATTACTTGTTCCGTTTCCATTTGACATGTCAGGTTGATGAACTGAAACGCTCTTGTTTTGTGACGCTAGATGTGCTCTTCGCAGAATGATTATTTACTAGCTTCCGCCCGCGACTTCGTCTTCGGTATCTCATGGGAAGGCATTCCCGGGAGAAGAAGTAGCCTTTGTACTATGCCAGACTATAAACGATCTCTGTGCCAAATTTCATTCAGATTCCTTCAGCCATTCTGTCGCGATTGAGTAATAAATTGGGATTCAGATAAGATTATAAGGATTAAGATATATATTTAAATACATAAACCATCATGACCAAACCATATCTATATAGTCATTATAGTAACAAACCCCCCGCCCCTTTTTCTCCCATGTAAGAAGACCTGAGCCCAGCACCAGTGAGAAGACCGACGATTAATGATCTTTATTCATTATCAAAGCTTAGTTTGTCTTAAAGATAAACAAAATCCGTCATGGTGGTATAATTAATGTCTAAAGTCGATGAATAGATATTTTGTAATATAAATTATTCTTTATAGAAAAACTTTTGCATGTTAGTTTTGGCAGAACGCGCTAGTCTTTTGTATTTGTGATCTATCAAACCGTGTCTCTTATACAAATAAATTTATTTCATCTCTTTTAATTTTATTCGACCTTTTCGACCTTATCCCACCTTCCCCCTTTCTAATCAGGAGCACGCGTGCCGGTCTTCGAAGTCATCAATTCACTGTCTCCACCTAAACATACGCATAAAGAAATTCAGTGCCTCGTTTCTTTGTCGTACTTCCAGAACTTGGAATTCTTTGTCAGCATATATGTTCCGTCCTTCCTATAACATGGGTTCCTTCAAGAGAGGCGTGAAAAAAAACCTTTTGGGCCAGCAAGCTAGAGGCGGCTAGAGCAGTGTCTAAGCTGCACTAGCTCTCTTCGCATATGGACTGTTCTCGCCGCTTTACATCAGGTGGTGTAAGTTTTTTTTTTTTATTATACAACTAAATGACAAACAAGCTGACGGCCCACCTGATGGTAAGCGGTAACCGCCGCCTATAGACACCTGCAATAACAAGGAAAAGAACTTGATATTGCAGGTGCGTTGTCACCCTGAGGCCTAAGGTCAATTGCCGTGCTTTGTATTTAAAAAAATCATGACTATTATTACTAATATACTATAATGTATTAGCAATAAGGGCGATGTCCACGGGTTGAGTAAAAGGTAGAGTAGCACAGTAGAGTAATATCTATACCAATGTAGACAGCATTGGTAGAGTAGAGTACTAAATACAACTGGTAGAGTACTCGAAACTGGTACAGGACTAAAAACTAATTACTATTTTGTTGTAGATAAATAAAATGACCTCATTAATTTATTTTTTAGTATAGTTCTTAGTTATCTCGTATCATTTCTCATATCAGTCCACAAACAGGTGAATGACTCTATCTAAACATGTTATTAGGCCGAGTAAAGCTTGTATTATCATCATTAAAAATTGTTATGATAACAGATTTTTTTATGAGTGCATGTGTTTAGTTCGCTTTGTAGACTAGGAAACGTAAAACAACACATGTTATATTAACGGCAACTATAGTATAAGCAGTCATAATGGCCAGAATTTAGCAACTGTAACGGGATTTCCATTACTATGTCTAATTAATTATCAATTGTTAGTATAGTATTGTATTATACATATGTATTTTCGCAAGCACTCATCATGCAAATAATAAAGTCCCAAGCCCATTCTCACACTGTCCGACAAACTGACACCGTGAGCTCCGTATGCGTGAATCGGACCGCTCAAAATATAACACAAAGTGACGGTAGTTAACTTAAATCTTAGCTTAAGACAATTATCATGTTTAGTCTTCCTGTGGCTACGATTGCTGTAAATTAATCGAAACATCGGATGTATAATAAATTAATAATGTAACATTTAATTAAACGCGAGTCAAATCCGGTAAATTGGTTTTATCTCAATTGTTACTTTAGAAAAAAATCAATCGCTTTTGAGGGAGTACAGATACACAAACTACCTTCAGACACAAAAAATGCAGAAACATTTGGTGTGTTTAAATTTTAGCTTTACAATTATATTCTATCCAATCATTTAGTGCTTCTCTAGTCGGATTTCAACACACCAAATTCCCCGTACAGTATGTGACGGTTGACCCAATTATTATTACAAAAGTTGTAAGTTCTCTTGTAAGTGACAAATTTCTTGATGAGAATAAAGATCTTTCACCCACTGCAGAACAATGGCCTCCACCATTGATTTTTAAAACAGAACGTTTCTGCTCCGTCTGCATCCAATGGCTTCCGGCGACCCTGATCAGGTCGTCTGTTCATCTAGTGGGAGGCCGTCCTACTCAGCCCGCCCCGGTACATGGTCGCCACCCTAGAACTTTAACGCGCCATCGACCGTCCGTTTTGCGTGCTTTGATAAGCAGTTACCGTACCTTAAAGACGTAGCGTCTAGATGGGATAAGTACGGGGGCACTAATCACGCATTGCCTACCCTGTCAAAATCAACAGAAACCGATATGTTGCTATCATGAGTTCTGGTGACCTAATTTACCGCACGAATACCACCCTAGAAAGAAGTGTTATTTACTTGCAACATTCTGTATGGTAGTGGTACTACCACGCCATCAGATGCTCAAGATTCGAGCGATAAACGGGCATAGTACCTCTGTTAGATAATAAGCTCTGAATATCCCATCATGTAACTTTTGCCCATATGGATGTCGGTTATAGCTCCAGAAAGTTTAGAACGAATCTATCTCCGTACCAAATTTCTTTAAAACCGGTTGAGTGGTTTAAGCCTGAAATAGTAAGAAACAAACAAACAATCAGACTTTCGCATTTATAATGTTAGTGCAGATTTAATAAACACACGATTTAAAGTCCAAAATTACAAACAAATAAAACAGTATTCATTACAGAATCTCCTCTAATCAAAGTCGGTTTTAGAATGGTAATATAGTTCTGGTGGTTTTTTTTTGTCCTGTCAAGCTACAGATTTTAGATACAATGGTTTTTTAATTGTCATATTATTATTAACCTCGGGGGTCTTAAGCGGCTTGACAAATTAAGCGTTTCCTAAGCACTTACAAAGACTTTCCGGAATGTTGTGTTCTAAATTGTACGAGTAACTTAAAAAACAAACGCATCACAACGACCTCGTTAATGACTACGTAATATCCGGGTGTTTCCTGACTAATGATTTTAACAAAGCGAATACTTAGACAAACAACAGAACTATTTACTACCTAAACTTCCTTAAATGTAATAATTAGTAGCATATGTCTATCCAAAAATAATTTAGTTATCAAAATAAAATAAAAATGTATTTATTTAACATATGGGAGGATTCCTAAAATGCTTTTCGAATTAAATATCCCAAATAACAAAAAAATATCAAATAAAATTAAATAAAACATTAACCAAAATCATATTAGTGTTGCATAACAATGTTATAATACTATTATATCCATATTTAAAACTATATGAAAATGGGAACCATTGCATTGGGCACTGTAACTAACCTCTCCCTCCGATAAGGAACGAAAAGAATCAAAGTAAAACTTAAATATACCCGCATGTATATGAGCACTATTGACTATAAAATTTTTCGAAGATTCCGAATATTCTAAGGCCAAATATCGTCCAGAACCCATGTTGTGATTTAGTAACCCAAGCTCTTTTAGAGTGTGAGAGAATAAAATAAGAAACAGAGAAAAGAGACAATTAGTAAGAGTGAAACTTGAAAATAATAAAATACTAATAAAAGAGGAAGTGTTGGGCTCCGTCCTACGCCCCACACGGTGAGTGTCAACACCGCCTAGTTACACTCCCCCTTTCCACGCCACAGGAAATTCCTCACCGCGACTAAAATCAAAAGTATGAAAATATCTTTATTAACATTTTTCCATGGACCGGGTGATGTGGTGTGTTTTAACCAAAATGTTAGAAAGCCATTATAAGATTGAAAACACCAAACTTCTGGCACCCTAAGCGTGAATAAATACAATTCTCACATGGACATCCAAACTTTGCAAGGGAACTTAGTTGTGAGTTAAGTCAGCGCTAGTCGCAATATATTGTTAGAGTTAGTTCTAAAACCAATAATATAAATATTATTGGAGTTGCAATATACCCCTTCCCCAATCTAGAGTGTCCACCTTTTTAGTTTGAACGATATCCATTCTGTTCGCCGTAATTGCGTCGTTCAGAGCTTTCGCACAAAGTAATCACTTTCGACATTTTGGAGCATGTGGAGTGTATTTAGGTTTATGCTTTCCTGCGTGTAGAGTATTGAGTTTATTTTGGTTCGCAAAGTCCTTTGAAATATGACTTATTTAACCTATGCCCACAAATAAGCTCAGGTGTAAATCCATGAGGAAATGTTAAGAAATCACCTCCATATCTTTGATTTATAAATTATTAAAACGATTTCTATTTTACCTACAATATATTGCAACCCTAATCATTTTATCAATCGAATATTTCGAATCTATACTAAACTTATGTTATTGAAATTTAGTTATAATCTAGTCTATTTAGTGTAATAGATATTTAGTATAAAGTGAGGTTAAGAAATATTACGAAGATTCAGTTATAGAGTTACGAAGATCAAGTTATTTTGGGTTAAGAGAATTCGGTTATAAAACCAGGTTATAAAGTATTAAAGATATTCAATGTATGAGTATAAAATTAGTTTCTCAACAAAACGATATTAATATTGTAAGTTTTGATTCCGTAAATACGCACAAAATATTCGACGTGTAATTCCTTAATACTTATGTTATGTCATTATAATTGAGTAAAACGTACCTACGCCTATTAATAATAACAAACGATCGCCATTTTAATGTTTAGCTGTAAACATATTTATTTGGATTTTCGGAAGTAAAACACATTCAATAAATAATAATCAATTCGAAATAATACACAAAACAAAATATTCTAAAACCCATTCCACCACCGAGTCATTAAAAATAGAGGGATTATAAATTATATTATGTTATAAAATTGAATTCAACTAAAATCACTCTATTTGAAAATGACCTTCTCCTACTTGGTTCTGAATTTAATATAGATTGTCAAATCTAATGAGCTTTTATTTTAAATTATTATTTATAAAACATAAACTCATAATAAAATATCTCGACGGTCAAAACCAAGCAAGTTTCATAAAAAAAACACAAACCTACGTAGTTTTCTCGGTCTAGGATCTCCAGCTATCTCTGTAAATTACAAAACAATACACCCCCTAACTCTATCTACCTACCTCTAAACCCTATTAATAGCATGGAGACCCAAGACCTATCCGGACTATCAGGGACACTGTTCTCGAAATCTGCAAGAAGCATAATTAGTACCCATCACCATTCCTATTGTAAACGATATATGTATCTAAATTTAATTCATAACTGAACGCGAAATGATATGGAGTGGTTTAAAGGATCACTGGATCACAAGTGGTTGGTGCTTGCTAACTACATATTTTCTTAACTTATTTAATCTACACGTAGAGCTGAAATAAAAGGATTATGAATCTTAACCTACACCAACCTCCCCAGCACGATATCCCAACCACGGTTGATTTGTCTTTTTTTACCCATATCACTTTATTACACCAGTAAAAAAAGACTATCTAGAGCCGTTACTTGACGGTAAATAAATAAATATTTTATAATAAATTACCCCTTGGTTCCCCTTGAGTTTTTGTCTTTCGCTGCACTATAGTAGCCTTCATATTGGTGTTTTAATAATTTCGAACAAAATTTACACATTTAACAAAATACTAATTCAAACCGCGATCTGTACTTCGTAACAAAATTAGTACTTTAATATATTAATATAGACTCCCAACACAAAAAACAGCCTTCCGATGGAAGTGCCATCTTTCTTGCAAAGATAGTATTATTTATAATAATAATCCTGTCTTTGTTAGTCTATAGTTACATTATTATAGTAACTTGCAATGTTTTTTTTCTATAAATATATTTACACTAGAAAAGTACAGTTCCTATTCTTGGGTGTACCCCATCTATAACTAACTTATTTCCAATATAATACTCATTGTTTCATCAATAAAATTGTGTCATGTGTTTTGTAAATAAACTAAGAGGTTAAAACCTCAGCTACTTGGATGAATTCTCCTAACACTTAAAACTAATATCTGGAGATTACTCTACAATTTCATCTCGAACTATTGAATAAATCCAAAAGCTACAAATTTTACAGTGTTATGTATATGTGTAATATCCCCATATATATATTTATATTTATTTTTAAACTAAATCTAAGTTATATAACTAATGTACCATCTTTGAATAATGATTTACGTTTTCCTCAATCGAGTAGTAAACCATTAAATTTAACACCCTTAAATACTATTCATGAGATTACTAATCATTCCTGTGGTTCGATCAGATACTTTTACATGAAACCAATAACGAAACTAATGAATAACTTGCTGTATTATTTTCATCATCATCATCATCATCATCAGCCTATAAACGCCTTACTGCTGGGCACAGGCCTTCCTACATGAGAGAAGCACATGCGGAGTTTAGGCCTTAACATCACCATGTAAACCTAATGCGTGTTGATGGGTGAAGCGGTTGCAACAACGACAGAGACCAACGACTTAAAGAGTCGTGTTTTAGTTAAACAAATTAAGTTGTAAATAAATTTACTTGAACTGTGAATTTCAATATGATAATAAAAGTTAAAGTAATCCAATCGAACGATTAAACCATCACCTTAATTCTAAACCCAGTGTTTAATGAGTATTATATTTGGAATAACACAGGACATACAAAATGAAAATACAGTAAAAATAATAAAATGCACGTGTTAACAATTTTCCCATTCTAAATTTATGTTGAATTTCGTAACAAAACTTACAATAGTCCAACCATTAACACAAACATCCTAACCAAACTAAAATTCAAATTTATTCTGAAATTAGATTATTTTTTTTAATAATTATTTTACAACAATTCTAAAATAAAACCAAAAGTAATATGTTTAACATAAAATTTCAATCATGAGAAAAGTTAAAATAAATTACGTATTAACTAAAATTCGATTCTAATTACCAAAATAATTATCCATTGCGAATAATGGAAATTCTCAATAAATAACATCAAATTAACATTTCTAAACCACGAGAGAGAGAGAAAAAAAGAAAATAAATAAATAAACAAAATAACTTACCAAACCAGACACCTAGCTCCAACTACTGACCACTCGCTACCACACACCCCCGAGAACTGTCCCGTCTTTTCCCTCTTTCTTGGTTTTATTGAAATCCCCAAAATTCCCACGCAAACACATTTTTTTACTAGATCTAACAAACCAATCAAAACAAGGCATTTCTTTTTAACTCTGCGCACACGCAAAACTTAAGTTACATAATTCTCAACCCTTAAAACATACACGAAAGATACAAATTCGCTAGTTCCTAGTTCGTCATTATTCTACGCACAAAAGTGTCGGTATTTCTCCAAAATAATAAGCTAATCTATATTCATACTTAACGTAGAACAAATAAGGTCCTTATTTATAAAAATAATAATGAACGCTAAAGCGAGCTCGAGTTATATTGCTTTATTGTTAAGACATATTGCCGGTGACGCGTTCGGTACTTAGATCTACTCTTCCGAAGTAAATTTTTGTTTAAATGATAATTCGAAATAAAGGTAATAATATTGTATATTTTAAAATAAAGGACACGTCCGTTACAATCACCCCCAAAATTTTATTTGATGAATACAAAAAAGAATTCAGGCAAAGAAAATTTTCACTACTTAATTTTTAAGATAACTACTAAGAACTAATCTACAATTAACCTAACTTTTCCTACATTTCCTATGACTCTCTGTTACACTTGTATGTTACTTTCATTGAAGATAACAATAGCATATCTTTATTCTTTCTTACATATAACAAATCTCACCCCCAATTCCCGTACTACCCCTTTTTTCTATTCTCTCAACCTCTTTCCATTTCACGAACAACAAATTGTAGGCTATCGAGCCTACTTTAATTTAGTTTAGTATCCTGGTCACGGCACCAAATTGTAACTAACCTCTCCCTCCGATAAGGAACGAAAAGAATCAAAGTAAAACTTAAATATACCCGCATGTATATGAGCACTATTGACTATAAAATTTTTCGAAGATTCCGAATATTCTAAGGCCAAATATCGTCCAGAACCCATGTTGTGATTTAGTAACCCAAGCTCTTTTAGAGTGTGAGAGAATAAAATAAGAAACAGAGAAAAGAGACAATTAGTAAGAGTGAAACTTGAAAATAATAAAATACTAATAAAAGAGGAAGTGTTGGGCTCCGTCCTACGCCCCACACGGTGAGTGTCAACACCGCCTAGTTACACTCCCCCTTTCCACGCCACAGGAAATTCCTCACCGCGACTAAAATCAAAAGTATGAAAATATCTTTATTAACATTTTTCCATGGACCGGGTGATGTGGTGTGTTTTAACCAAAATGTTAGAAAGCCATTATAAGATTGAAAACACCAAACTTCTGGCACCCTAAGCGTGAATAAATACAATTCTCACATGGACATCCAAACTTTGCAAGGGAACTTAGTTGTGAGTTAAGTCAGCGCTAGTCGCAATATATTGTTAGAGTTAGTTCTAAAACCAATAATATAAATATTATTGGAGTTGCAATATACCCCTTCCCCAATCTAGAGTGTCCACCTTTTTAGTTTGAACGATATCCATTCTGTTCGCCGTAATTGCGTCGTTCAGAGCTTTCGCACAAAGTAATCACTTTCGACATTTTGGAGCATGTGGAGTGTATTTAGGTTTATGCTTTCCTGCGTGTAGAGTATTGAGTTTATTTTGGTTCGCAAAGTCCTTTGAAATATGACTTATTTAACCTATGCCCACAAATAAGCTCAGGTGTAAATCCATGAGGAAATGTTAAGAAATCACCTCCATATCTTTGATTTATAAATTATTAAAACGATTTCTATTTTACCTACAATATATTGCAACCCTAATCATTTTATCAATCGAATATTTCGAATCTATACTAAACTTATGTTATTGAAATTTAGTTATAATCTAGTCTATTTAGTGTAATAGATATTTAGTATAAAGTGAGGTTAAGAAATATTACGAAGATTCAGTTATAGAGTTACGAAGATCAAGTTATTTTGGGTTAAGAGAATTCGGTTATAAAACCAGGTTATAAAGTATTAAAGAGATTCAATGTATGAGTATAAAATTAGTTTCTCAACAAAACGATATTAATATTGTAAGTTTTGATTCCGTAAATACGCACAAAATATTCGACGTGTAATTCCTTAATACTTATGTTATGTCATTATAATTGAGTAAAACGTACCTACGCCTATTAATAATAACAAACGATCGCCATTTTAATGTTTAGCTGTAAACATATTTATTTGGATTTTCGGAAGTAAAACACATTCAATAAATAATAATCAATTCGAAATAATACACAAAACAAAATATTCTAAAACCCATTCCACCACCGAGTCATTAAAAATAGAGGGATTATAAATTATATTATGTTATAAAATTGAATTCAACTAAAATCACTCTATTTGAAAATGACCTTCTCCTACTTGGTTCTGAATTTAATATAGATTGTCAAATCTAATGAGCTTTTATTTTAAATTATTATTTATAAAACATAAACTCATAATAAAATATCTCGACGGTCAAAACCAAGCAAGTTTCATAAAAAAAACACAAACCTACGTAGTTTTCTCGGTCTAGGATCTCCAGCTATCTCTGTAAATTACAAAACAATACACCCCCTAACTCTATCTACCTACCTCTAAACCCTATTAATAGCATGGAGACCCAAGACCTATCCGGACTATCAGGGACACTGTTCTCGAAATCTGCAAGAAGCATAATTAGTACCCATCACCATTCCTATTGTAAACGATATATGTATCTAAATTTAATTCATAACTGAACGCGAAATGATATGGAGTGGTTTAAAGGATCACTGGATCACAAGTGGTTGGTGCTTGCTAACTACATATTTTCTTAACTTATTTAATCTACACGTAGAGCTGAAATAAAAGGATTATGAATCTTAACCTACACCAACCTCCCCAGCACGATATCCCAACCACGGTTGATTTGTCTTTTTTTACCCATATCACTTTATTACACCAGTAAAAAAAGACTATCTAGAGCCGTTACTTGACGGTAAATAAATAAATATTTTATAATAAGTTACCCCTTGGTTCCCCTTGAGTTTTTGTCTTTCGCTGCACTATAGTAGCCTTCATATTGGTGTTTTAATAATTTCGAACAAAATTTACACATTTAACAAAATACTAATTCAAACCGCGATCTGTACTTCGTAACAAAATTAGTACTTTAATATATTAATATAGACTCCCAACACAAAAAACAGCCTTCCGATGGAAGTGCCATCTTTCTTGCAAAGATAGTATTATTTATAATAATAATCCTGTCTTTGTTAGTCTATAGTTACATTATTATAGTAACTTGCAATGTTTTTTTTCTATAAATATATTTACACTAGAAAAGTACAGTTCCTATTCTTGGGTGTACCCCATCTATAACTAACTTATTTCCAATATAATACTCATTGTTTCATCAATAAAATTGTGTCATGTGTTTTGTAAATAAACTAAGAGGTTAAAACCTCAGCTACTTGGATGAATTCTCCTAACACTTAAAACTAATATCTGGAGATTACTCTACAATTTCATCTCGAACTATTGAATAAATCCAAAAGCTACAAATTTTACAGTGTTATGTATATGTGTAATATCCCCATATATATATTTATATTTATTTTTAAACTAAATCTAAGTTATATAACTAATGTACCATCTTTGAATAATGATTTACGTTTTCCTCAATCGAGTAGTAAACCATTAAATTTAACACCCTTAAATACTATTCATGAGATTACTAATCATTCCTGTGGTTCGATCAGATACTTTTACATGAAACCAATAACGAAACTAATGAATAACTTGCTGTATTATTTTCATCATCATCATCATCATCATCAGCCTATAAACGCCTTACTGCTGGGCACAGGCCTTCCTACATGAGAGAAGCACATGCGGAGTTTAGGCCTTAACATCACCATGTAAACCTAATGCGTGTTGATGGGTGAAGCGGTTGCAACAACGACAGAGACCAACGACTTAAAGAGTCGTGTTTTAGTTAAACAAATTAAGTTGTAAATAAATTTACTTGAACTGTGAATTTCAATATGATAATAAAAGTTAAAGTAATCCAATCGAACGATTAAACCATCACCTTAATTCTAAACCCAGTGTTTAATGAGTATTATATTTGGAATAACACAGGACATACAAAATGAAAATACAGTAAAAATAATAAAATGCACGTGTTAACAATTTTCCCATTCTAAATTTATGTTGAATTTCGTAACAAAACTTACAATAGTCCAACCATTAACACAAACATCCTAACCAAACTAAAATTCAAATTTATTCTGAAATTAGATTATTTTTTTTAATAATTATTTTACAACAATTCTAAAATAAAACCAAAAGTAATATGTTTAACATAAAATTTCAATCATGAGAAAAGTTAAAATAAATTACGTATTAACTAAAATTCGATTCTAATTACCAAAATAATTATCCATTGCGAATAATGGAAATTCTCAATAAATAACATCAAATTAACATTTCTAAACCACGAGAGAGAGAGAAAAAAAGAAAATAAATAAATAAACAAAATAACTTACCAAACCAGACACCTAGCTCCAACTACTGACCACTCGCTACCACACACCCCCGAGAACTGTCCCGTCTTTTCCCTCTTTCTTGGTTTTATTGAAATCCCCAAAATTCCCACGCAAACACATTTTTTTACTAGATCTAACAAACCAATCAAAACAAGGCATTTCTTTTTAACTCTGCGCACACGCAAAACTTAAGTTACATAATTCTCAACCCTTAAAACATACACGAAAGATACAAATTCGCTAGTTCCTAGTTCGTCATTATTCTACGCACAAAAGTGTCGGTATTTCTCCAAAATAATAAGCTAATCTATATTCATACTTAACGTAGAACAAATAAGGTCCTTATTTATAAAAATAATAATGAACGCTAAAGCGAGCTCGAGTTATATTGCTTTATTGTTAAGACATATTGCCGGTGACGCGTTCGGTACTTAGATCTACTCTTCCGAAGTAAATTTTTGTTTAAATGATAATTCGAAATAAAGGTAATAATATTGTATATTTTAAAATAAAGGACACGTCCGTTACAGCACGAGGTAAAGACTCCTTTTACGGTGGTTGTTAAAATCAGCTATAATTACGGCGCGGCGGTTATTTTTATTTTCATGTTTTATTCTCGTTTTAATAAGCTCACAATACATCCATCAAAATGGTATTTACTCACCTACTTTATTTATCATCATACCAGGCTATGATGTCCACTGCTGAACAAAGGCCTCCGTCATCGGTTTCCAAATGGATTGGTTCTGCGCAGCCCAACCAACGGCTTCCCGCGACCCTGACCAGCCCCCTTATTCTCAATTGTCGGATCGCGGATTCGATTCGAAAAGTCACATGCCGTCCCACTTTGACGCAGCGTTATAAAAAGTGACAGGTATAGAGTTTCCGAAATTCGAATTCTTTCCGACAGTTGAGAATAAGGGTACAGGTCGTCTGTCCATCTAGTGGAAAGTTACTTTGCGCTTTCCGGTACGTAGTCGCCGTTCTAGAACTTTAACGTCCCACCGGCCGTCTGTTCAGCGTGCCTATATGCCATGCCCACTGCATCTCCAACTTGCTAATCCTATGAGCTATGTCAGTGACTGTGGTTCTCTTACAGATGTCCTCATTTCAAATTCTATTGCACACAACATTTTTTCAAACGCGTATATAATTATCCGACTTCAAAAACGAGGAGGTTCTCAATTCGGTTGGTATATTTATTTTTCTATGTATGTACACCGATTACGCTGAGATTTCTGATCCGATTTACGCGTTTCTTTTTTGTACAATGCCCTTGGTCCCAATTTTTTTTTGGGAAATTGGGGGTTTTTGCTTTCCTATGACTTTTAGTGAAACGATACGACAGTAGGAAACAATATATGCTGACGGTCACCCATCTAGCTTTGACCTTAGAAAGTTATCACTAATAATTGCGACAAATATTTTTAAACAAAAATTAAAACCGACTTCAAAATACTATAAAGGATAAAATAATTAAAAAGTAGTCACTTATCCCATGGAAACATATTTTTTGAAGTTGGTGCTAAGTGGTTTCCAGAAACAATAAGAAAGTGAAGCACCGACTCCAAAAAATATGTTTCCATAGGATAAGTACCTACTTTTTAATTATTTTATCCTTTTTATTGTAGTTACAAAATCTTACTTAGTATGAAGAGAAAGATATTTATACTGTACTTTTTAGATTATAAGTGTGCTTCATAATTAGGTTCAATATCAGTTGTTCATTAGTGCACTACGGCTATAACTTAACCCAATAGCCCGATTATCCAACAAAAACTAACATCAAATAAATGCTATTGCTACAAATCTAGGTTTTATATGAATTATATCAAATGTACCTATATCTGACAGATGTATTAATGACTTTAAGGCCATTTTCCAATGTCTTGATGTATTTATGTCTTAGTTGCGGTTGCGGAGACACAGATATAATTATTTGTCCATCATGCGGTCTATAGTATGTACCGAGCCTATTGCAAAATAAATGCAGTGCAGTTCTAAATCTCATGGTTATCGAATTACCTCCACGTTTACGAGTTTCATGATCGTATGTATGTTACGAATCCGATACGCATTTTCTGTAGTTATTTGACATGAATATATAATTCACTACTTATTAGTTATTTCCTTACATAACTCACACAATTTTATTATTATTAAGTAGGCAAAGTAATTTTCTTATTGTCTACAGTTTTTACCCGTCAAGTATCAGATTCCAGACACAATTGATTTTTCAATTGTCATAGCCCTCCAGAGGGATAACACCGCTTGACAGATTTAGAGTTTATATTATTGACCGAAAAGAGATGTTCCAAAAATGTACGGAGACCCGCCCAGGTCTATTTACAAGTATAATGAAAAATAGGTGAAAATATGCAGAACAATGTTCAATTGTCTGTTTACTTCAGTCCATTTTTATGCTGTCACGGACAAAATTAAGTGATTTTCATTTTATTGCGAGTGTTTGGCATTATTTAGTATTTTTCAATTTGGCAAAATTAACTTACCGCGCGCCAACAATGATTTGGTCCCTCGCCACGTCGAATAGCAATTGAGAAAACGATTTGCTGCTGTTGTCTCTAAACACGTCACTGTCCCAAGACAGGAGATCTGAAAATATACAATACAATAATTACCAACTTGGCACCAGCTTAGCTATATTAAGTGAAATTTCCTACTCATTTAGTACTATGTATAATATGTAAAATACTTCCATCAACGTTAGAAGAGCACGAGGAAATAATAACGAATAAGAAACAGACAAGAAAGAACTCCCGACAGTAGCAGTAGACTGACTGTATTGACAGTATAATATTGTATAGTATTGACAGTATAATAAGCCTCTTTTACAATTATTATTAGGCTCGAAGTTGATTAGTTACTATTTAGCAAGAAAAGCTTCACAGGTAAGAGAGTAAAAAAATCTTTTGGGTTCTCTGCCCACTATTTACATCACTTCTCAGTTCAGTGTCGGGAACTGCATGTTCAGAAAAAAATTTAATAGAACTAAAAATAGAAAAAAGGTCATTTTAAATCTGTTTTTCGTTGAATCTAACAGATTTCGAAAAAAAAATTCTAATCTTACAAACAGATATTGAAATATCTTACGATTAGTCTTAACTTCTGAAGTAACGGTTATTTCAAGACTGCTACTTACGATATAGAAGAACAAAACCATACATTTTTCTTTACTTTCAGATGTTCTTGTTAAGATATTATTTAGCATATTAATTAGTGCTATTAATAGGCAAAATAAAAAAAAGGTTTCGATGCTAACTGCTAAAACAGGGTTTAGTATGGGAACCGCCAAAGGATAGTGATATACTCGGATGTGGTAAAATTAATACACCCAGTTTTACTAGTTTATAAACAAAATAAATGTCTGATGACGGTGATAATTCTCTTGGGCTTCGGTCCCGACGCTACTATAATATTAGGGTATTAAAAATTGCTTAGGTATATGACGCGAACAAAAAAATTGCTATTTAAAATAATACCTCACCTTGTCTGTTTATTATCCTGAAGTCATCTTCGGGAAGTTCACCTTTACTAAGTGTGCTAAGCAACACTAAGATTGCTACTCTACAGAAGCTATTCCACGCCATCTTTTCCAATCACACTACAACAAACAATAAGACAAAATTAAAACTTATAAAATATGATATGTCACAAGTAATACCTACTAACTTTTTTTATACGAAAGTTACAAGCGGACTACCCGACTGGTGGTAAGCGGTTCCCGTAGCATAAGACGCTCGTTGCATCCTGGGCACTACTCACGCGTTGATACCGTAGCCTATAGACGCTCGTAGCACCTCGGGCACTACTCACGCGTTGTTACCGTAGCCTATAGACGCTCGTAGCACCTTGGGAGTGCCCAAGGTGCTACGAGCGTTATGTTATGATAAGCGTTATGCGTTATTTTGAGAGCATACGAGACAGGGGGACTCCCCCTGCTGGAATGGAACACAACACTATTAACCGTTTCAGAAGCAACAGTCAGTAAAAAGTCTACATGATGGATTTTAATATGTTTGGCAGATTTTTTTATACATCTAGATGACAAACAAGCTGACGGGCCACTTAGTGATAAGTGGTTGCCGTCGCCTATAAACACATGCAATAACAAGGAAAACATAACATGGTATTGCAGGTGCGTTGTCATCCTGGGGACTTAGATGAAATTCCTTCTATGCCCAGTAATTACACTGGCTACATTTCCCTTCAATCCGAAATACAGCGAACTGCTTTACGGCTGAAATTAAAAACGCGGTGGTACCTGAAGCACTTTATTGATAAGTAAATTGTAACGTAACATATTTGAAAAAAAGAACCTCAGTAAGGAGAAAAATGGGATTAGGTACTTATTAAAAATTCTGAATATTCTTAACGGGTTGGCTCTTGGCCTTCACCTCATCTCAAGGTAAGTGATGATAAGGCCGAAAATGGAAGCGATCTACACCCAGATTCCTCAACCACAGAGGAACTGGCGATCTTTCCTCCTATTGTTATAGTGGCAGACTTAGGTAAGAAGGTAGTAAAAAAGCCCTGACATCAACCTAAAATGAGCACAGAAACTTCATGATGCATTACTTACAAGGAAAACCCTTTAAGCATAAAGTATTTTCTTTGTCGTTGCACTAGTTACCAAGACGCCGTTCTACTAAATTACTAGTATAGTCCAAACTAGGTATGAGAGGACTGCTATCTAAATAAGGCATTCAGAACTTGTCATCAACGGGACTTAGCCCCACCCCAGTTGCTCGGCCTGGATCAACATCAAGAATGCCTCGTGGCAAAATACCTTACGCAATTAAATCTGGACCTTAAGGCACTGTTGTCTGCTTATGTATTTATTTATATAATATATTTATCATATATTTATTTGTTCTCCCAACTGCAATTTATACATGAACCCTATTAGGTTATTGCAATAAATAAATATCCCTATAAGCATAAACTTTAGGGTGCATAAATGTTTGGCAAACAAAATATTTCAATCATTACATTAGTCTTAAAGTTCTAAATATTTTTTATGATATTAAATTATTAGTCTTCTTGTGTTCTATTATTATTAAATTTTACATAATTCTTATTAGTTATTTTAGATATTTCGTTTCCACTTATATTATTTAATCTAATTTATTATGTTAATGAATATAATGGCAAACGTAATTTGTAATTAATTTTAAATTACTTAATAGTCGGGCGTAATTTAAAAATTTTGTCTATCATATAGATTTGTAGTGCCAATATTCGATGAAAATATTTTATGATATCTAATTATCTACTATTCAATTATGGAAATAATGCATCTTCTACGGAACAGAATCAAACCCAATCACTTCATAACAAGTAAAATATTTCAAAACATGTTTTATTTAGTTTTGTTAAGTATACAAGTAACCCGCTTAGGTGGAAAACTGACCAGATCAAAATCATTTTTGTCATCCAAGAAGAACACCCTTGTTCTATTCGATTCATTACGATGCTTGGTACGGGCCGGGATGTCTTAGCTTAAATTATTTTGTAATACTCCCTATAGAATGACCGATAACATAACCGGCAACCGGCGCGAGTTACATTTGATCTGAAACATCTCAAGTACCAGATACCAGAAACCGTAGCATAGTGAATAAATAACTAGTATGGAAGCATCAGCATGTCATTTCATCTTGGGACTCTGGATGACAACGCACCTGGTAATATTTCGTTGTTATTTCAGGTATCTATATGTATAAGCCACGGTAGTCACTTACCACCAGGTAGGTTGTCAGCTTGATTGTTATCTAGTTGTATAAAAGACATCAGTTCCCCGATGGAAACACTTAAAGCTAAAACAATGATTAAGCAAACTAACGGCTATTTAGTCATGTATAACCTAATATTTGAAAACGGCCTCGCCTTTGTTCCTTTCGCGATCAAAAGTTGCAAAACCAACCTGGGTCATCATGCCACTATGCTTAGAATTCAAAGACAATACAATATTCTAAGTAGACAGTGCAACGTAGATATATTTTATGACAAACCAGAAAAGTTTAAACGTGGAATTTTAAGTTTGTTTGCCCAAGGGAACTTATAGTTGCGTCCGGTCGTGTCACGACCGGTCGTATCTGTCAAAACCACATAATGAATTTAGTTTACAACAATTATCTCCTTTTAGTTGAACAACTCTTGTTTTATTTTTAAACTACACATGCAATTTTAACCTAATATAATTATTTATTGTAAGAAGAAGAGCCCACGTTTGCATGCCGTGGCAACCATTAATAAAGATTGTTTGTATACTTTGTTTTTACTTATGTCTAAAATTACTATTGAATGTAATTGTATAAGCCTTGTTGGTTGTCGTAATAAATAAATAAAGCGGTAGGTATGACGAAGTTTAACAGGGATTGACTTTTTTATATTTTGCTAGTCCATAAGTTTTCTTTACGTAAGTTTTAATTTCTAGAAAAACTTGTAACCTATTATCAAATCCATGTCATCGATAGTATAAATAAAAGGTAAGAACTCATTTTATTATTACTACGCTGACCCTTTTAGTTAGCAACGTTACAAATCAGATACTTATTATTAAAATAAATATAGATACGGTTTTATTCTGATAGCATCCGTTCGAGTGCGCTCTACAAACATGTAATATAATCTTAACAAGTAAGCGATTTTGTAACCTATTTTGAGTTGATAACGACGAATATCGGATAAACAAACGAGGTACAGTTAAGAGCACCCAGAGTGAAACAGTTGCTCTGCAATAACAGCTCTTCCTACCAGCATATAAGGTTGTTGCGCTCGTGTGTTGTTTACTGCACTAGAATTATAACATACTGAACAAGCTATAAGTGTAAGTGAAGCACGGTTTTTTTACTACGAAGTTTTTATAATTATATTTATTATATAAAAAAAAAAAAAAAAAAAAAAAAAATAATAATAATCTTTATTTGCTTAAGAACATGGTATATAAGATGTTACAGTCCAGTACAAGTACGCATGTCTTGCTGATTTGCATGCAAAATATTTTAACAAAAGTATGTCATTTAACAATTATTGTCATAAAATTCCTTTAAATATTAATTAAAAAATATCACTAAGCCATGATAGCCATTTTGGAGAGATTTTATTAATCCCTTACTAATTTTTATAAATCCCTTACTAATTTTTGTTTACCTAAATATAAGTTTAACGTGCCGACGCCTTATAATCTTAATAATAAACGCAAAATCAGGCCCTCAGCCATGACATGTTATAAGCTTCTGACGCTAATAGTTATGGACGAGAATAAATTCGCCCAGTCATCCTGAGTTCTCGGTGGCTCAACTGATTAGAGCAGTCACTCGGATTGTGAAAGTTCGCGATCGCGGGTAGTCTAAGGACATGGATTTTTTTCTAACTTAAATTCTTTTCTAAATTTTCAAACAATTATTTAATGTGAAACATAATAATAAATATAAAAATAAATGTAAAGAACACGACGTTAAAATTAGTTATTATTTAAAAAATCTTACCGTTTCAAATTTTAGAAAAAACAATTTTGTTTTCATTGTTTGAACTATGCAAAATCGTTCCTACTCACGGTTTCAGTTTTAATTATCTTTTTAAAGTATTCCCGCTTAATTAATATCATGAGTTAATATAGATATACATACATCATCTGTGATCTCTTTGTCATTTATTTCACAATAAATATTAAAAGCAGATTTTTTCTATTTGTCGTCTACCACAAGCACTTCTTACTGCTAACCCCATTTACTTTTTGGTGTGAACTTAAAAAGTGAACTTAGAAAATACCGTGATCGAAACACTACTCCTTTGCAAATGAGGAAGTACGAGGAGAATGGAGATGAAAGAAGTAAGTCTATAGTAGTAATGGTAGAAAACAGTCCTTCACAAAGTGCCGTCTAAGGTGCGGCCATCTGACATGCAATTGTGCAGGCTTGTACCAGAAAGAGTCTCCTAGAAGTGGAATATCATCCCAAGACAAAAGACTAAACAGACATATTATTATTTCGGGATATAGCTGAGTATTTGCTGATTGTAAAGTTAATGATGTCAGCTTTACACTCAGGACACTGGAGTCCCAAAAGCAGGGGAAGTATTTTTTGGTACAAAGTTACGGACACGTACATAATACAGATAAACAAACACACCGCATCATTGTGAAGGTATTTAATTTATAATGTCTGTGGCGAGTGGCAGTAGACCGCCAATTTGACTCTAATCTGATTGACTAGCGAAAAAATTAAGTTTGATAATGAACTAGGTATTAATTAATAGTTCTTTTATAATGAAAGCAGTAACGGTTATTAATCATCAACAACTTTTGACTAAATAGTGATCACTGATCAGCTTAAAATACGCCAAGCGCCTTGTAAAACCTGACCAAGTACCTAAGTTGGCCTGAAAAAAGTATTTTCTGAAAAATGAGGTCTTCTTTTAAGTTTGCCTTAGATCATTACTTCTCAGAATTTGTTCCTTACTAGCGACACTATCGAAAGGTGCAATATATAGCTCATGGTGTATTTTTGATGTAAATATAGATTTTTCAAAATTCCAAATATGCGGTTTTAGTTTTCTTCAAAATCGGGCCCGAGACTCCTTTGAGCACTGTTCACTATTCCTCATAGTTTCGGATTTGGTCATCCACGCCCTCTTGAAAAATTCACCCTGTATACAATGGAACAAAGAAGAGTCATTCCAACATCCGTAACCATAAAAATGAATCGTTTTAGTGTTCTTTAAGTGAAAAACATTAATCATGAGAGACAATAATCCTCTAATGAGTTAAAATTATGTATAGGTTATCGATCTTAAATTCCAGATGTCTGCATTCTGACTATTTGTGACAAAACTTTACAGTTATAATATAATTTGTACAATACCATTGCTAGTTTAATACTATATTTCACTTAGATTCAATGTAAATCTAACCAATTTTCACAGCATTTCTTAGGTATGAAATCTGGTATAATTTAGCATGTGCTGCTTTAGACTAATGGAATAGGGTAGTTGACATTTTTTTTTATGTCATGTATAAGAAGTAATTAAAATAGAATAAAACTAGAAAAATTTCACGTCCTGAGGCAGGAATCGAACCTGCGACCTTTCGCTATCCGGGCGACTGCTCTGACCACTGAGCCACCCAGGACTTGGGATATCCCTGTGAAATTCTTCTAGTCTATCTTGTATTTGCGTTTATGAGCTAACGTCCACCCTACAATGTCGAAATATTCTATTTCAACATCCGAAACGAGTATTTTTACAAATACCGACGAATCGGTTAAGTTGGGGCAGTGCTTTCAAATATTCTTAATTTTTGATTTTTAACATTATTATAAATGTTGTTTGTAAAAATACTCGTTTCGGATGTTGAAATAGAATATTTCGACATTGTAGGGTGGACCGTAGCTCATAAACGCAAATACAAGATAGACTAGAAGAATTTCACAGGGATATCCCAAGTCCTGGGTGGCTCAGTGGTCAGAGCAGTCGCCCGGATAGCGAAAGGTCGCAGGTTCGATTCCTGCCTCAGGACGTGAAATTTTTCTAGTTTTATTCTATTTTAATTACTAAGTAATTTTTCAAACATTTATAATAATGTTAAAAAAATCAAAAATTAAGAATGTATAAGAAGTTTAGAACTCGTAAAGAAATATTGCAAAAGAAATAGTTTGTTTAAAATCGATAGTTTCACTGATACAGTGGTAGATATGTTCGATATGTTGCACCGAATCGTCTAAAAACGCTCCATTTAACATCCCTTATGAACACTTGGTCTGACTGCTTAGTACGATAGATTGGTAATAGTCTTTGTGTAAAGAAATTACAAAGCCAATAATGGCAACAAGGTTTTGTGGTTCACTATACGTACGTTTAAACATTCCCCCAAAGTAGTACAGTAATTGACTCGTTAAGTGCCACACACCGCTATCAGTGTAACTTACTACTGTCGAGTAAACAAGTCGTATCAATCCAGGTCAATCTGTTAGATGCCTGCTATCAGCCTTAAGTACCTACAAATTATTTATATCGTAAACAGTATCAGGTACTGTAAACTTATTTGAAACCGATTTGTGATAACGGTGAAAGAAGCAGGTGTACGGTCGACCACAGAAGTAGCTGAACACTTTAGTACCATGTCACAATAACTATGGCATCAATATAGTATGGTAGCACTATTAAGTATGAGCGCAATAGTCGGTGCGACATGGTACTAAAGTGTTCAGCTGCTTCTGTGGTCGACTGTACCTACAGTCATGACGAGCGTCACGTATAGTCAGCAGCAAAAAAAAACGATTTTGAACCCTCATTGTATCAATTTGTATCTACTTTTGGCAGTTCGTGACCCTTACCGCGAAAAGCACAAATGATCCCGAAGGGTCAGAGTCCATCGTGGGGTAGTCACAGCCCCATGATAAGGTGTTAGAGTGTCACATACTTTATTTCCATAAGGCTAAGTTTGTTGTAAAAACATTATAATTACTTGTCACATTTCGTGCTATCGTAGCTGCATGTTGGCAGTTTAAAGAATCCTTGTTTTATAGTGTTCAGTTAAATGTAAGTACCAATGTATATACTGTACTTATTGATTACGATTACTATACGGTGGGCATTGTATACTTATTTGCAAGTTCACAACCTATGCCGCGCTAAATCTAAATAAATCTGGACATGTTTATTAATAATTAAAATTTACATTCTTTAAAATACCATTGCCAAATTTTGTGGCAATTTAGTTGTGTATAAACAATAGATTTATTAATTAATAAAGTCACGTGCGTCTCTGCAACGATTTTACGCATCGCATGCCGCTCCCAACATTAAAACTATAGCAAACTTTATCATCGCTGATTATAACAACAGATATAGCAATAATAGAATAACATGCTATAAGTACCCTGATAAACCAAACTCGGCATCTACGTGCCGTTAGGCATGTTGCCGTGGACCATGTATAAAGGCAGAAAACATAATTGTTATGTAAACAAATCGAACAATACCCTCTCTGCCAGTAGTGCAACAGCGGGAACAGTACCCACTGTTTCTGAGTACAGCCGAGCCATTGAACCTTGGCCCTGGAGACTGCTACAACGTTGTATAATTTTGTTTTGTCAGCCTTTTCCTGTTAAACTTGCAACGTAGGATGTGATTGGAGGAACCAATTAATAAAACACTGGAATACGTCACTTTTGAGGTATATTAAAATTGTAAAGTAAAGGCACACGGTAACAAGATAAGATAAACTTAAAAACTGAATACTTAAAAACACTGAAACTGGATAACCGAAATACCAATAATAAGGTGCTTACAAAAGTTCCTGGAGACTAAAGAAGTATTAATTTCATATGAAATATCCGGAATGTCACATTGATAATATAATAATATAATATCGCCCAAGCTAACGGCAGGCGTCGAGAGCGAGACAATGGTAAGATAATGAGATACGTCTCCGCTCACGGTCAGCAATAGAATGATTTTTGAAAGGGAAAACCGAAAGGAATGTATGAATATGAATTTTGAATTGATTTTACCATCATATTGCCAATAAATATGAAAAGCGAAAATAGGTGCTATAACATCACAATGTTATAGTATTGCTAACACCTCTTTCAATGTGAGGTCGGTTTAACTCTCAGTTTAACTACTCCTACTAGGTATATTTACTATATTAAAAAAAAATTGGTGCATAGCTTTTTCCATTTAACTTTTCTTTTCAATTGCATTTAACCTGTTCAGATATTTTCAAATACCATTAAAATTGTTTGAATTGTAATATCATTTTGCTTTTAATTTCGTTCATATTAATCGGCAATTTCCTAGGTAAAAAGCTAGTAGAAAAGCTTTTAAATGCACACCTATTATCTAACCCAAAGTGTATAATATAATTGTGTAAATTTTTGGGTAAGGACTTCTATGTTTTTATACAATTATTTTTGTCCAAAATTTATTGAGATAGCTAAGGAGGAAAAGACATACTTTACTACCATAAAAATGTATTTCATGTTCGTCACTTGCGTGGGATTTTCGCGAAAATCTTTATTAGCGTACGGACGCGTAAATCACTTGAGAAAGTTCGTAGTAAATTTGAGAGGGACTAAAATAATGTTATGAAATAATAAGTCAAACATTTTATAACATGCTTATTACTTTTCGACAAAACAATAGCGTCAACGATAGTTAGTAAAAATAAGGCTAAATCATCATTAAAAAACTATCGTCAAATGGTACCTAAGCGTTTATCTTATACTACTATTTATTCTTACCCAATTATTTTAATATTGCCTTTACCTACCTGTTTGAACTTGAACCTGTAGCGTGAGGTAGCGTGATTTATACAAAATAATAGTTATGTCCGTCTTACAATAATAACACATTTTCTAAACGGTTCGTTTCAAGTTTGATCTTCGAAGGCAATGGATCCATCATTTACTTAGTAAGAATATGCGAGGTTACTTGGTTATAAATTGTAACTTATCTTTATCTGCTAGATTTATTCAAAATTGACATCGATTTGAAATCGATTCAAT
Organism: Nymphula nitidulata; assembly: GCA_947347705.1. NCBI lineage: Eukaryota > Metazoa > Arthropoda > Insecta > Lepidoptera > Crambidae > Nymphula > Nymphula nitidulata. The sequence continues at coordinate 7,894,226 of OX374637.1, read as the reverse complement.
AAAAGCCCTAGGATAGTTTTTTATACATACCTATAAGACAGTTTTATCTTTTTGACGACTATATCCGTAATGTATTATAAATACATATCATCAAAAGTATCAAACAGAATTTTCTCTTGTAAGACAAAAACATTCAACATGATTACTTGTTATCAGTGCTCTGTATTTTACACATATTTATAGCGGGAACTTAGATTAAAAACAAAGCTACTATTAAAGAATTCACGACCCAGTTTTAATATGTAAATATAGTTGAAAATTAGTCTGACCCACTTTAACTTAGAGCAATAGAATTGATGATCGGCGTTAATTAAAGAGAGAAAATAAAAACTTGACAAGTCCCTATGCTAAAGGCTTATTCACGAGACGTTTTAAAAATGTTTTTTTCACGCATTCTCTGTGTGGGCTCCGTGCATACTTTTTTTTTGAGGCAGGGGAAATGCCTGAGAGTGAACTCTGCGCGTACTCTGCGTATACTCTGCGAGCTCTCTGCCCGCGTAGCATAGTACAAGGAACACGAGAAGCTCGACAAACGGTTTTCTCTACACCTTAATGTCATTTTTGTAGGGGCTTAACCCGAGAAAAATGACATTAAATGTAGACAAAACCGTTTCTCGAGCTTCTCTTGTTCCTTGTGCTACGCATGCTGCTCGTACTCTGGACTCTGGGAATTTCAGCACATTGTTTGTGCACGTATTTGCGTTTGTATCGATATAAATTCTGGTTTTTAAGAAAAACCACGTGTGAATAGGCTCTTAGACGACCGGTGACTCACGTACGTAATGTGTTATTCTAATATAAACAAACCGGTTATATAGACCAATATAATTATGGTGTAGTGTTATTTTACAGCCAGAGTCCTGTTATAAAAATGTTCTAAAGTGTTTGCGTATTTTTATAGGGTAAAAGCACCTGTTAGCCGGCCACTACCATTTATCGGCCTTTTCGCACATTATTTTGAATATTAACCTTCTATTCTACAAATCTTTTAAAATTCCCGCACCATTAGGTTCGGAAGAACTTGACGATTTATTACGTAACGGCTTAACCCTGTACTCTGCACACTGTGCTGTCAGTCCCTATTTGAAAATTGAGTGTGCGATCGTGTGTCAAAATAGAGAGAAATATTAGTACATGGATTGACTTCCAAAGAAAATTTTAATACGATATTGTTGATTAATTGTCAATTGGTTTGGTTTTGCGCACATGTAACATCTTAAATTTTAATATCCAAGCACTAAAACGCATAATATCTTAATTGTTTACGATATTTTTGATGGCCGGGGAACACGTTACTGTTACATCTAAAATTTAGTTATCGGCATATGGTCGATAACTGGTATTTTTTACTCTATTTTTATTTTTAATATATATAGGGAATCTTAAATACACTAACATGTTGCCTGTATATTTACGAACAGTTGGATTTTAGTAATATTATAACCAGATTTCGGCCGCTATAAAGTTACATAATTTATAAACTGTAATCATTAGAAATATCGATATTTTAGTAGCCGATATCTAGTTCAAATTCCACCTCTTTTCGGCCATAGTAAAATACGGACGGCCGATAACTAGTAAAAATAAATCTAGTTTTCGGCCATAGGAAATAATGAACGGATTATATCATAACTGTTGCAGAAGGACACAACAATCAACCAAATATTTGTAATAAGCTCGATGCCATTCAATCTGAAACATTGCACTCAAATAATAATCACGACCACAATATCTTAAATGCTCGTTGTTTTACCGGAAGAAAAACAAACATGCTTTAAAGAATCTGACACAAAAATAAGGGACCTCCTATTGTACCTCAAGGTAATTCATTAAAAAGTTACACAAATTTAGAAAGTTTTGCTTCTACTATGTTGGAATGTGACATTTTTAAGGAAATTTAAAATAAAGAAAATAATTTAATAGAAAAACAAATAATACTATCTACAGATTCCTCAGAAACAACATGTCAGGAAAAATCAAGAAACATAAATACATTAGAAGATAACATTTTTAAGGAAATTGAAAATGAAGAAAATAATTTAATAGAAGAGCAAACAATAATATCTACAGATTCCTCAAAGATGACATGTCAAGAAAAATTATGAAACAAAAATACATTACAAGATAAATATAACATATTAAATGAATCAACTTTAGCTACTGACGTTGATGCTTATGATAGAGAGGACCCATTTAAAAAACATTTGAAATTTCCTGTTGTTCTCACAAAAACGAAAGAAGTTCTAAATTAAGTCATTTTCCAAGTGCTATAGCGTCTAAAGCTTGGAAGCAATATCACCAGAACAAAGAAAAAGGGAAACAGGATAAGGAAAATTAGATAAAAAAACGTAAACTAGAATGGGAGCTAAAGAAAAAGTAACTTACTAACTAGTAACTTACATTCAAGCAGCAACTGCACAATATGAATCTGAGTTGTGTGAAACTGCTAAAATTGCTAGGAGAGATATTTTGATGCCATTTAATAAAAAGACTGGCTGATTAAATTGTTAATTGTTACAAAAATGTGATGATTAATAGCCTCTTATTATAACTTGTTATAATTATGTGTTAATTACTTAAAATAATGAATGAGAGTTGTGATAACCTGCTAAAATTACAAGGAGAAAAATTTTGAAGATATTTTATGACAATACTGAATGATTAAATTGTTAATTATTAAAACACTGTGATCATGGATAGTTCCTTTATTGTTATTTGTTATAATTATGTGTTAATTACAAAAAAATAATTAATTGTTAATTCTAATCAAGAGTCCTTGTTTCCCTGTTATTCTAATTTCAACCCTATGTGCTCGTAGTTAAAAGTTATTTTTCTACTGTGAATTAAGTGGCCGATAACCGGTACACTGATGGTCGACATCTGAGTCAAATGGCCGATAACCAGTGTTTTCGCTTGTTTTGCATTAAAGAATTTTTTGTAAATTACCTATTAAAGATTCGTCTATAAACATTTTTTTTATGAAATAAGGTCTTTTGTAAAATATTATTAATGCATTAGAAAGAAGTGTTTTCATATAAAATTATAATGAAAATGAAGTGGCAAGTCAACGAGTCGCTTAAGTGGTCGATAACCGGTGACTTTACCCTACCAAATTATGTGAGTGTTGTATGAATTACGACCATATAGGACGGTAAATATTATTTTATGAGTTTTATGAGTAATTGGCTTTTATTATCTGCGACCATTATCAATATGGCGGCACCAATTTAAGAGAAAAGACTGGTAAGATAGCTAATAACTGAATTTTAGGATTGACAAAGCTTTTCAAACGGGTCCTCTTGGATTTGTAAGACCGTCAGTCAGAAAAGTAACACCTCCCTCCAGCTTACAGAACATCGTAGTATTATGTTCCTGCGGTCAGTAAGGTCGCCAGAGCTCATCGTGAAGAGAGCAGTGGTTCGGTAGCGTTACATAAGCGGTTGTAATACAAAAAGGTATTCCACTAACATTGCTTATAAAGCCGGAACGCTAACGAACGCTCTCGGTTGGTTCAACTTCGGCTGGATAATCGTTAAGACTAGCAAGAAGCAAATAAAGTTTAGCTTAGTGAGTTGACAGGTGTAAACTTTTGACAGCTTAATCAAAGAAGTATCGATGCGTTTCGGCTGCCACAAATATCAAATGTTCTGCAGAATACAAAACAAACAAAACAATGATTGAACCGCACGGTTTGCGTTACGTGTTTGTTATTAAAATACCAAACGATTTCTTATTAAAATTATAGAAACGATATTATTTTGTCTTAAGTAAAATATTATAAACGCCTAGCGTGTCCGAATTTATACAATCTCAACCTGAACGCCTCCTTTGTTTTACGTGGAATTCTATATTTTCCAATTCAATGGCGTCAGGAGTAAACTTAACACCAGGAATACTGGTTAGGATCACGCGAGTCGTCTCAAAACCGGGAGTTACTTGAATTACAACGTATTTCTGTGAACCAGATACCAATTTAATGATGGGTTTGGACCCTTCTCCCGACAACTACTTGAAAATAACAAAATGGTACGGCAATTTAAACATCCATCTAGAGCCACTTAATTTTAATTTAAATAGATACTCACACAAACTATTTGAAATTGAAACACTATGCTTGGATATTTTAAACACAGTATACAAAATAACAGATTTCAACTTAAAGATTAATAATTATTTAAATCTTAAATTTCTTCGAAGCGTTTGTTTTGTTCTACAATCCATACAAACGTGTTAGCAAACTTTTTGTTTAGTGACGGATCAAAAGAGTATTTCATGTTTCTAGGTCAATGCACTCGCTATACTTTTAGTCTGTATATTTCGCACTTGCATAACAGAACTAGGCACTGACGGGTAGTAACGTAACAGAAAATTATGAGTGGATAGAGTCAAAAGATTACGTTTCAATTCAAACGCAGCTTTTATCGGATTTCTATCTCGTGATTTCTATCTCGTCAGTCTCGAAAGCGTCAAAACACTAGCTAAGTGAGCCTTTCTTATATTTTCATGGTGATCATCACAAGCGTCATAAATCTCCGTATCATCATTATCAATTTGCATCAGCGCAATCACGCCACACAGTCGGGAACACTTCCACAGTAATTGATTATAATCAGAACAATGTACCAATCATTAGTTTGCCCATGTATGTGTCAGAGTTGAATTCTAAAGACGGCAGTTTTGTTAAATGCCTAGAGAAATATTACAATATGTAATGTAATATAGTCGAATGATGTTGAGTGGTTGCGACTGGTATTTAAATTTTAGAAAACCTTCCCTAGTTGGATAATTCTTTTATGAATAAACTGCGGCTTTTTTATATAATATTAAACGATTTTAATATAAGTATCATAATAAATAGCTATTATTATTTAAATAGGAACTTTAATATTATTTTGTTCAACATAACATTTGAATTAGAATGACAATGCTAATTAATATTCTTACTTCAAATTTATATTATTCCAATAGTGAAATAAAATATAACCAGCAAATACTGTCGTCCCAGTAGTACCCTTATAACACTAAAACCGAGTTTCATTTTCTTTCAGATTTTCAATAGCATAAAATCAAGGTTTGTTCTTGTAATCCAGACATTAAAATAAACGCTTTATTTGCGACTCGACTCTAACATTTGAAATGCCTTGTCTACAGCCTGTAGACATTTGGCATTGTATTCATTGAGGCAACGATTTGCATGCGTAATTTGTTATTTATTACAAATGTAACATGCAATTAGAATTTTATGGACGAACCTAAATTACAGGGTCGAGTGAATTTTTAACACTGTAGTAGAGATCCAGGCAGACCTTTGATACTTAAGTAATAATATGATAATTAAGTAATTTACAATTCATGTCCCAATTAAACACTTGTAAATAAACATAAAAATAAAATTCAAAAGTAGTTTTAATTCGGATCACTTATTTTACATCTACTCCAGTGAAAGCCAAGATACTCTAATTCATAAAGACGTTTATGATTATGATGATAAAGTAAACAACAAAAGTAAGAAAATTCAAATCGTCTTTCCTGCAACAAATATAAGAAGTGTGTAGGTTTTAAAATTTGCACAACCGGAAATACAAAACTGCAACGTCATTCACTACCTCGTAATAATAAAAAACAATACGACCTTTAAAAACATTACTTTTATTTTTCAACTGCTATAGAAAAACGTACTGAATTATGTTTTATTGAGAGTTTGTTGGCCTTTTTTCATATGACATAATTATTACGACTGAGAAGTCATATTTATGTAAAATGAAAAGGTGTTTTTTTTTATTGTTTGGGGTTTTGAATGGTTACATAAGTGGTTTTAGAAAGATCTGACTAAGGGCTTTTTAAATAATAGTCAATTATTTATGATGGTATGTTGCAGTACCGGTACTGTGGAGAAAACTGGATTCCCGGTACTGCACTAACTCTGGTACCGGGAAAACCGGAAACTTCGGTACTTTCGGTACCGAATTTTCTGACCGAGATAATCTGTCCTTTTTTCACTAAGACTTGTTCTCAAACGGTTACTATAAATCGAGAAATCAATGCGCCATATATCTCTTTACGTTTGAGTGAGCGATGACCAGAGCTCTGATAGCATACCTACTCAACCACAACATCCGCAGTCAAAATTGAGGCGCAAAGCTTTTCTACTATTGTTTTCACAACCTCCAAGATTTATGAAAAGTCATAATATGAAACTTAGAATCAACTTTTAGGTCAATAAAAGCTTTCTTAACCAGTCACGTAGCTTTATGAAACGGCTCAAAATATTTGCCACGCAAAAACTCTTGTTTGGTTTGGATTCAGGGTGGACCAACCTTTCTATGGCCTGTCGCAACAGTTCGGTGGATTTTCCATGAGAAAGTTATTGGGTGAGTGGACTGCAACCGCTTTAGCCCACCAACCCGCATTGGGCCAGCGTGGTAGTGTTATGGCCCAAAGTCCACATTTTTTGTTCGTCCCATGCAGAATGTCCAGAGGTGTTGGTGAATTTTTACTCCGAAAAGTACATTTTTGCATGATTAGATTTTGTATATCAAACACCATCTCTTGCTGGTTCAAAGTGGACTGGGGGTTTATCATCATCATCATCATCATCATATCAGCCTATGATATCCAATGCTGAACAAAGGACTCCTCCGTCGATTTTCCAAACGGATCGGTTCTGCGCAGCCTGCACCCACCGGCTCCCCGCCACCCTGACCAGGTCTTCTCTCCATCCAGTGGGAGACCTACCTGGGTCTACCTGGTCCTGGGGGCGTATATGAAATGAATACTTATTTCGAGTCAGTTAAAAGTCGCTAAAAATGTATGTGTTTTGATATAGGACAAATTTTATGATCCTGCTAATTGAGTTCACAAGATAGGTATATAGAAAACTTAGAAGTAGATCGTAAGCCGAGTGGAACCGTTTTTATGATTAATTTCATAAAAAAACATTTTATTTGTCCTACTCCCCAAGCCCCTAGCTTTTGGTCGGCCGGAGACCGCCCTTACTGCGTTCGTAATAGACGCGGTTTTCGTAGTGCAACTGTTACACGTAATGTGATGTCGTGTGTACATCCGTATTTTATAACTTAACCCAAGATCATGGACATTTCACTTTTAAACGGAAACTCATACTTTCTTGATACTTGACTTTATAACTACTTCAGTAAGTAAACATAGTATAATAAGTCTGCTGTGTTAAGTTAATAATCGAAAATAAATTACTTAATATATATTTATCTTTGTGAAAAACCTTGCAAAGTTCCTGTACCATATTCTATTATAATATTATATACTGCGTAACAAAATAACTATATTGTTTTGCTAAAACGTTCTGTGTTGCCTTCAATTATACAGCCTCATTGCCTCATTATAAACTGTAGGTATAAATACGGTTAAATACCAATATTTATCATCAATCAATAGAAACAATGAAGGGAATTAATAGTTTCAAAAATGTTTATTACACCATAAATAGTGCTTATGACGGTACGAGTAATAGCAGCTTATTTTAGTAATTCACCTGTATTTACCCAAATGGCACAATCTAATGCCCACTAAAACAGCAGGTTTCGTAAACAGTTTGTGTGGGCTAACAGCACATCGTAACTTCACAGTACCCACCTTCTTGCCAATGGGGATTTTGTAAAATTACTCTTTAGTTACAAACTTGCGCGGTAATTTTGACCCCAACTTCAATTTGTTCTAAATTTGTTACTAATTAATTGAATACTACCTGATGATGAAAAAAAACTAATTCAATTTTGCTTTACAAGATTCGCAGTTTTATTCGTACGATTAATTTATTTCTATTATCGTGTTTTATTCTACCTACGTCAAAATAAAATCTCTTAGGGCCTATTCACACGGCGTTTTTCAAGCTCAAATATCACGATATTCGAAAATAAAACATTTTCAGGAGCCGATTTTAATAGGAGTAATAAACCTGCGTAATTAATGATTTAATTAGCTATAAATAATAAAGATAATGACAGTTTAAATTTGCACATAAAATGGAAAGTAAAATAACAAAAAGGAACTGCAATCTGCCCGAGCTAAAGCTGCAAGTTACGAAACAACGTGAAACTTAACTTACCATAAAAGTTATGTGGGTGAAATCGCAACAATCCGACTGAGAGAGCAAACGAATCCCATTCTCCACCAGAACATCCAGTTCGGAGTAGTGTTTAATTTATCACAGTATACTTTTTGTGTCGAACGCACAGTGTAACTTGTCCCGATCACTGTTTATTATTATTTGTTGACACAAAACGAGGTTGTTGCCGTTTGCACCAACATCTGGACCGAACTCGGAAGAGATTTCACTTTACACTCAACAACAGACGCATGTCTAATGACTTGTTCGTGTATTTTTGTTAAAAATACGAAACTGTTAAGCTTATACACTGGCAGGTAAGCGTCTTGCCAGCGCAGGAAAGCAAAGTGGTTAGCAGGACGAACGATAAAAAAACAAAACTGCCGCGCCAAACAACGCAACCACAAGTCCACAATGCACGCGCGAGTGTGCGTGAATGGAGGGAATAGATACAGGCTGTGGCCGCGGCTGCCATGGCTCGTGCGCGCGCACTCCACAAGATATTATGTATTGCCAGATGCCAGACTGATACTAAAACGTTAACTGTTTATTTCGACCATCGCTTAACTTAGCTACGTGTAAAGAAACACAGCTATGAGGCAGATATCTGTATGTTTAGGGCTTGTAAAGAAATTTGGCTTCCTTTCATATAGTCAAATCAGCCAGCCTGTATACGTCCCACTGCTGTGCAGGGATTTTCTTACATGGGAGAAACATAATTATGAAGACTTTGGGGCAAAACACCATCACGTTTTGACCCAATGCGGGTTGGTGGGTGAAAGCGGTTACAGTAACAAGCAGGACCAACAGCTTAATGTTCCTGCCGTCCGAAGCACGGACGTGCTCGAGATTACAAATTTTGATGGATCCAAGCGGAATCAACCACTTGTGTAAGGTTCACGACCGAAGACCTTGTCTGGCTTCTTTTACTTTTATTAAGCTAATAAAACAGCACTATAACTACAGAGTAAAGGACCTTTTATGCATAAAGTTAAGGTATTTTAGACAACCATGGATGTTGTATTATCCCGTATTACATGACTCCGCTCACATCGAAAATCAGCGTTGCAACTGGTAACAGGGGGACTAATCCATACACTAGAGATATATAATACTCTCCGATGGCGAAATCACAGGATATTTGATAAATAAGTATTGTCTCACCGTCACTCAAATCAAAAGTCTGATAACATGACGAGTTATGGCAGCTATGCATATAATACAACAAATAAATCACCTCACAATATGTCAAACTTCAGACTGGACGAGGTTCATCATACAATAATGTATTTTAAGTTTCAGAATAAATAAGAGAATTGCACTTTTTTTAGCACATGCACACATTTGCCAGAAGTAAAGCCCATTCGGGTAAAGGCCTTTGGACTATGAGAAAATGTGAACCTTGAACCGGTACCTACAGTGAAGAAGAAGGAACACGAGGGTCGTTAGAGTGGCCAGTCTCAGTCTTTAACATATTTTTCCCACAGCACAGGGTTGGCTTGAAAGCCATTTATCCCCCTCAACGAGATAGGGTCACAGTACTAACAAAATTTTTAAACCTAACTATGTATAATAGGTATGAAATTCCATAATAAATTCAATTGGTTAGATTAATGGTAGTTTCGGTCGCTCACTACCACCCTTGCCCGAGGAGCCCCAAATACTCCCGCGTAGGGCTTTCAATCCGAAACTCCGGAGCTACGAAGCTCCGGAGTTTCGGGAGAATTTTAGGCATTTTTCAATTTCAGAGTTGAAGTGAAACTCCGGAAATAAACAGTTTTAAAAAATGACACTTTTTTCATCAACTATCACAAATTATTCACACTTTCATATTCTGTAAGTAGTAAACAATGATGAAATGTATTTAAATCAATATTTACATTATATTAATATAACATCATGTCAATACTTTGAAGACTTACATCAGCTTTGCCTTGAAACCAGGAAACACTTGCAGTTTTTGATATTTTTTATAAGTAACAGAAACAACTTAAAGTAATCATAGAAAATATAGATTCTTATAGAATATTATATATATCAGCTGACGTTTAAACGGAAAAAGCAAGCGGAAAGCTAACGGAAGAGACAAATTAAGAAGATTAGAATGGTTATGGTCATATATCATCATTTAGAAGTTGAATTCTTAGCTTTGCAGGCTTTAACAAGAATCAGAATCCTTTGCCGAAATCCATCGCAACTAGACGTAAAAATCAGAGTAAGCGCACTTTGCCGTCGAGATGCTACACTTCTCACTGCCATAATTTTATTGCGATTCATGATAAAAAAAAATTGAAGAGAATACCGATTCTCTGGACGGATCTAAGATAAAGCTCGAGAATACGAATCAAGGAAAGAAGACATAATACTGGGTGAGTGGTTCCTTAGCCCGTAAATAATTTTGTCTTCTTCCGGTTCTTGATCAAAACCCTAACTTTTGAGCTTTTTCATAAAGTTTAATATTTACAAAGGGTTTTCATTATATAAAAATGTTATCTGGCACACCCAGCTTACATTCTATATCATTATCAGACTAAACTACTTTATTTCTAGTTAATGAGCTTTTTCTCTAGAAATCACCATGTAAAGCCGGATATTCTACAATACGGCAACACTGATCGCGGAGTCGTATCAGCCGAAAGTACCTGTATACGAACGCAGTTACTTACACATCGGTATCATGCCTCTTATTGGCTAAGGAGCTGCCGCCTCCGCCCGCGCACCAACGTCCTTGCGACCGCGGCCACCGACCTACGGAGCCTACCTGCGCGCACGCACCACGCTAACCTAACTGTGTGCATCATTAGAATATAGTGATTATCACCTACTGATGGACCCTACGAGCTTTTGTAGACCTTGATAAACAAAGCTTTTGCCACCTTCAAATAAAACCAAAAGTTCAGCATGAACCTACTTCTTTTTGAAGCTAAATAAAATAATAATTTAAACAACACAACAAAATAGAGCATTTTTTGTTAACGATCTATTTTTTTGAGTGACAATCAGGTATGTTGCTAATATTGCACCCAGAAAATTTTTGAGAAGACATTAGTCGGATTAGATTGAACCCCGACCACTAAAGTTACATTTACTTTTACGTAGTGGTTAGCCACATCAATCGCATCCAGAAGAAATCCACTAGATAAATCCGGCTCGGAGGACCAATATCTGAATCTAGCTTGTCGAATACAAAAAAGATTTATGAACCGTGTCATTTGGGATTTACGGTGGCGTCAGAATTCGCTGAGCATTACTAAAGCTTTCAGTGTCTAGTGCGAAACTAAGCACAACTCGTCGGATCCGGACTCCGGACCCGAAGTAAGATCTCTCCGCGCCCGCTAGCCACCGAGAATGCCCGAAGATAGCCGAATACCTGTCTTGAACCGACAGCCATCTAAACTTCATTATTACGTGACCTATAATGTGATAACCTTGAGAGCTTTTGTGATAATTTTAGTCATATCTTAATGTGTCGGCTGTGAGTATTTTGTTCTTACTACAATAGATAATGAGAATATTGCTTGAAGCAATCTGCTTGATTGTTAGATGACTGACTGACAACGTTCGTTAGCTTATCATACTTATAAAATTATTTGACAATAGAATTCATTTGTAGAAACCGGTACGTATATCTGTGCATTATTATACAACTAGGTTGTGTATTTGAAACGTTGATAACCCATTGGTCAGTCGATTATCAGACTAATGATTGTAATATTAATGATTGTGAGTTGTGAGATAGCCTCATCAGCCTCGGACACATGCAAATATTTATTAACGACATAAGCAGAGCTAATGAATAAATAGTTGGCAGTAAAATAGTTTTTTGCTTTAAAGTTTTTTATGTGGATTTTTCTGGAGCTTTTTTAGAAGACCCGTAAAAACTTTTTAGTTATTTATTTACGCTATTGAAAGAGAATCAAATTACAATCTTAGAGCATTTCAGTAAAATAGACGAATATCATAATCAAAAGAAATGTTTCAAACAAAGTTATCCACTCTTCATGTAATAAAATAAACACAGTCTGCCTACATACTTCAAAATATGGTGTGTGTCGGTCCGTTTGTTACAAAATTCCATTACCTACGCAAAACCACACGTAAGAATGTAAATTATTAATTTATTATAATTTAGCCTTGATCATACCATACAATGTTTAATAGGGTTCTACATCGCACACAAGCACGCGACAAAGAACCAGTGCCATTACGATTACCACAGATGCCCATATGTTTTATATTTTCATTAGGTATTTTTTTTCATTATTTTTATAGAAATACCATTCTGAAATTTCTTTTCCTTTAATACCTATATTTCCGTTTTATTAGAACTTTCAAAAGTTATACGTATATCAGACTGCTCTTAAGAAGTACATTTTCTATTAATTTTATCAATGATAGATGACACAACATGATAGAAAATTACTTCATCATCATCATCACCAGCCTATATATGTTTGTCCTCAGGGAGAAACACATGAGGAGTTTGGGGCTTGTGCCATAACACCACCACGCTGGCGGGTTGGTGGGTTGTAAAGCGGTTGCAGCAACAATTAACCGGGACCAACGGCTTATCGTGCCTTCCAAAGCACGGAGAAGCTTTACATCAGTTATTTTGGTTGACCAATCCCGGGATTGACCATGGCGAAAGTTGCTTTGTTTTCGGAATCGAAACCAGAGCGCTCAGAATACTTCGCCACCGAACTCCTACACGCCACCGAGCTCCTCAGTGAAATTTACATAAGTATACTTAAATGGTAAATTGGTATTAAGTATAAAAATTAAATTGCTATATATGATTGAGTATATATTTCTTTATCGATTCAATACATAATTATCTAGATTCGATTCGTGTAGAGACTACTTCTTTATGGGTATTGTTATATTTTATATCTGGGGCCATTTTGTCTCACATTTTACCATCGGATTATTAACTGTACCCACGCTGTCTTAATACAATCGTAGCGTTGAAACAGTACGAGATAAGATATGAACACCGATACACACGATTGCACGCTATCACCATTCAACCTTCATATTCATAATTTAGATTTTATTTAGGAATGACGGTAATGTAAAGACAGTTCTATCGGAACTATAATAGGTTCTACCTATTATTCGCACTCGGACTTCACTTTGAGATTAGATACACTTGAAAAATAAGTATGGTTAAAGCTTCGATCACATAGTTTTTTATATTGGTTTTTATTCTCGTTCTCATGCAAATTTTGAAATCGAAAATATTGAAAATGAACAAATTGAGTGTAATACGACTTTACACGCATAAGCAGATCAGGCTAGTGTCATCTCAATAGTCATCAAATGATTTCTCAAAAACAGTCTTATTGTTAAGTGAGAGTAATTTTTAGCTTTTCATAGAAACCAAAAATCGCCAATAATTTCTTTATTATTTGGCTTCTCGAAAATCCTCAGTGCCTCTAGCACGAACACTTTTAAATTTCGAATCGCCATCGTTTCGAGTAGTTACGTTAGCTTTTGTCTGGCTTTTCTTTGTTAATTATAAGCGTGCGTGAACGATACGTTACGATTCGAAATTTAAAATGATCTTCCTACTGATAACTTTTGAGGTACTGATAACTTTTTAAATTAGCCTGAGTTGCATATGTATGGCAAGTTTTGTTAGAGTCGGTTTGATCGAAAAGACGTTTCAAAAAGTAGTGCGGCGTAAAAATCTTTTAGGGCCTATTCACACGTCGATTTTCAAACGCAAATGTCACGATGATGAGGATAAACCCCGAAAATAAAATTACCGCCGCGCCGCGCCGCACCCTATAATTGGAGCAAACGGCGTTGGTTGATATTGCAACTACCGAAAAAGGAGCTTTTACGTTGCCGTCCATGCCCAGTGTAATTACTGGGCATGGACGGCATATCTTAGGCCTCAGGATGACAACGCACCTGCAATATCAAGTGCTTTTCCTTGTTATTGCAGGTGTCTATAGGCGGCGGTAACTGCTTACCACCAGGTGGGCCGTCAGCTTGTTTGTCACATGTTGTATAAAAAAAAACTTTTTTAACCGACTTCAAAAACGAGAAGGTTCTTAATTCGGTTGGTATGTTTTTTTACTATGTATGTACATCAAGCGTAACAGTTTGACCTTGAGACCACCCTTACTGCGCACGTAATAAAGGCGGCTTTCGTAGTGCAACTGTTACACTTGATGTGCTGTCGTGTGTACATAGAACGATTACACCGAGATTTCTGATCCGATTTACGTGATTCTTTTTTTGTTCGATGCGGAATAATTGTCATTTGGTCCCACATTTCTTTATTAAATCGATTGGGTAGTTCGGTTATTAAATTAAAATAACTGGAATTAGTAAGTTGTCAAGGTATCCGAAATCGCGGATTTTTCCAATGACTTTTTCGTGAAATTATACGATAGAATAGGAAACAATATAAGCTGACGGTCACCCATCTAACTTTGACCTTAGAAAGTAATCACTAAAAATTGTGGAAAAAAAAATTAAACAAAAATTAAAACCGACTTCAAAAAACTGAAAAGGATTAAATAATTAAATTTAAATAGGTAGGTACTCATGCCCTAGAAACAAATTTTTTGGAGTGCGTGTTAAGTTGTTTCCAGAATCAATAGAAAATGAAACACCGACTCCAAAAATATGTTTCTAGGGGATGAGTACCTATTTAAATTTTATTATTCAATCCTTTTTAGTCTTTTGTTGTCGGTTTTAACGTACTCGTAACTCCTGATGTGTTTCTCCCGCGCAGGTCCTCGGAAGACGTGTGTGCAGTAGTAGCACAGAGGAAAGAGTAAGGTGCATGTACAGACGACAGTACATCAAGTGCAACTACGAATGCCGCCTCTATTACTTAAGGAATAAGGCCGGTCTCAATGTCAAACTGTTACGCTGGATGTGCTGTCGACTGTACCTCTATATTTAAATTACTACTATTTTTTATGTGGTGACTTTCGCAGACTTTCTGTGTTTATTCGCATTATTAGGTGGTAGGCCCGTATGTAGGGTCGTCTGGGTAGGTACCACCGCCTTTCTTATTTCAGCCATGAAACAGTTCGCTGTGTTTCGGATTGAAGGGAAAGGTAGCCAGTGTAATTACTGGGCATGGACGGCATTTCATCTTAGGCCTCAGGTTAGCAACGCACCTGCAATATCAAGTGATTTTCCCTTGTTATTGCAGGTGTCTATAGGCGGCGGTAACCGCTTACCATCAGGTGGGCCGTCAGCTTGTTTGTCATCTAGTTGTATTAAAATAAAAAAAAAAACATCTTTTTTATGTAGTCATTCGTCTAATAGGATAATATGGAAAGTGTTGATAATTATGGCATGTATATAATGGCATAAACGGCTTAAGGGCCCGTAAACGTAGTTTTTAGACATACTTAGCTTGTGTAACTCATGTAGTAACTTTACTACCTAATACTGCAGTTACACTAATTTGTAATGATTTTATGTAAGTAGCTTAGAAATTCAATAATAACAATCTTATGTTTTGGCTTTTATTAAAACAAATGAAAGTTTGAGTATTATTTATTTTATTTATTTAATACTTTATTGCACAACACACATCACGCAAATAAACAAACAGAAAGAATTATTAAAATAAACTTGTACAATGGGCGGCCTTATCACTAAAAGCGATCTCTTCCAGGCAACCTTAGGATGGATAGGATATAAAATAATATATAGGGTAAGGAAAGTGGGCGATGTATGACTATGACTACCAAGCAAAAATGTTTTAACTTACTAATTTACATAAAATACACATATAAACATACGTATAATATATTAAATAAATACACGTATACATACATACATTTATAAATACATACATACTATATATATTAAGATACCTATTATTAACTACATAATTATGCAGATGTCGAAATAGGTACATGGATACCTATAATAGTGTCAAATAAAATTGTTTTACAAGCCTCTTGAAGGCACTTATCGTCTGAGCTCGTCTTATCTCAATAGGCAATGCATTCCACAAGCGAGCAGCTTGCACGGTAAACGACTTATTGTAGAAATTTGTGGAATGCATCGGTGTCGACAAGAGTAAGTTTTCTGATGACCGCAGGATTCGTGGGTGGGTGTCATTGAGGAAATGAAATCTCTCTTTTAAATATGAAGGAGTATTTGGAAAAAATAGGATAGTATAAAGAAGGGAAACGATGTGGGCATTCCGGCGAAGGCGAATAGGCAACCAATTGAGCTTTGCGCGAAATTCTGAAATGTGGTCATATTTGCGTAAACCAAAAATAAACCTTATGCAAACATTTTGAAGCCGCTCAAGTTTGTTCAGTTGCTCTTCGGTGAGATCTAGATAACTAGAATCAGCATAATCAAGAAGAGGAATGAGAAGGCATTGAGCCAGCGCAATTTTCGTAGCAGTAGGGAGAAAATTACGAACTCTTCGAAGGGACCCAGCTGACGCAAACAATTTCCTACTAACCTCTTGTAAATGAAACCCCCAGGACAAATTGGTATCGATGTGGACACCCAAGTTCTTAACACGTTTGCTAACGGGGATTACAGTTCCATCAAACATTACAGGAGGTAATTTCGACCACTCAATTTTCGACGTCATCCTTTGGCTACCAACAATAATGACCTGGGTCTTAGAAGGATTGACCTTGAGTCCAAAAGCGTTGCTCCATTTACAAATGTGGGCTAGATCTAAGTTTATTGTATTTACAGCTTCATTAAGTTGGTGTAATGGAGCTTGAAAATAAATTTGTAAATCATCTGCATAGAGGTGGTAGGATGAAGAAAGATTAAGCTTACATATAGAATTTATAAAAATTGCGAAAAGTAACGGAGATAATACGCCACCCTGTGGTACTCCGGCGGAAGTATTGCACCAGGAAGAAAAGGAATCTTCAATGCAAATCCGTTGCCGGCGTCCAAACAGGTAACTACGAAACCACTGAATTGCCGTTGGAGATATATTAATAGAGCGTAGTATGTCTAGCAGTAAATCAAAATCCACAGTGTTAAAAGCATTGCTGAAATCGAGGAGACAGAGTACTGTGAGATAACCATTCTCCATGCCATGCCTGATATCATCAGTGATTTTAATGAGTGCTGTAGTGGTGCTGTGTCCAGGGCGGAAACCTGACTGGAATGGATTGAGGAGATTGTTTTGACATAGGAAATTGTTAATTTGTTCGTAAACAAGACGCTCTAAGACTTTGGAAAGGAAAGGGAGGATAGATATTGGACGCAATTCGGAAAAGGAAGCAGGATTAGGTTTTTTAGGTAAAGGGATGATTTGGGCATCTTTCCATGCTGTAGGGAAAGCACCACTTTCTATCGAGTGATTGTGTATTAGTACAAGGATTGTTTTATTAACCGACTTTCAAAACGAGGAGGTTCTCAATTCGGCTGGTATGTTTTTTTTTCATTATGTAGGTAATGGAACTAAAGCTAATACTTAATTTGTAACAAAAAGAACTGTCTTTGCGACCAGATGTTTTTTTGAACACAGTGAAAAGCCTTTTACAAAAAAATAAGGGTTTCCGATTGGTCAATCTTTTAAGGGGTTGGGGTCTGCAGCTAAGGTAGCCGTTTCAACTTTCAAGCGAAAATATTTTGAAATTGGGAAGGCGGCTCGTTCTGTGACAGTACATTAGAATTTGCAATTAAAAAAGGGTATGCATTACGAATCCAGATTAAATTTTACAAACATACTTAATACGACTTTTTACAAACTTTTTACCAACTATTCTGTTGGTTACCAACTAGCATATAAAAAAATGAAAAATGAAAAAATGCACCATGACTCCCGATTGAATTTACATTCATAATGATGCCAGATGCTACAAATCATGACGTTATTCCAAATTCAATGACTAACGCCCTTTTTGTACCTTTCCGTACAGTCCGCCTCAGAAGTAACTTGACACTTGACATCATATCACACCAAATATTGCGCTAGAATAGTAACCGTTGCTACGCATATTAATGCAATAGTTGGTGTGACATAGTACTAAAATGTTAAGCTACTTTTGAGTTCGACCATAGCTAATAAGATGCAAACGGAAAGCATGTTCGTTCCTCAAAATACCGAACTGTCAGCTGAACAAAATATACCGCTACGAGCGCACACGAGCGCACACGTGGGCAGATCACGCTAGGGCTGCCAGACAGTTCTGGGTTGGTAATTAAATAATGACATATTTATTTGGACTATTTAGACTTTCAAGTCCTAGGGACAGAATGGTACCTACTATCTTTCACAATTCGGGTGACCATTCTGAGCACTGATTGCGAAGATAAACGTATCTTATGACGTTGCTTAATGCAAGAACAGAAAGATTGGCAAAAACTGAGTAAAACGTAAACTACGCGACCAGAAACGACATCCAGAACTCACAAAACTGCGCTTGTTTAAGATAAATCTAAAGTAAGTATCTACGAGCAACAGTAACTGTCATAAAAAGAGTTCAATTAAGTCGATACCAGAAAAAAAGCGATGGCTTACGTCAAAATGGGCCAGTTGATATTTTTGTTCGATGATCCTGGCTTTCCAACGACGGACGAAGTTTTGACTTTTTAGCCTCCGAAGCAATAATAATAATAATAATAATAGTTATACACTCACACCTATTATCTAGCCCAAAGTAAGCATCATTAAGAGCTTGTGTTATGGATACTAGATAACGGAGAAATAATGATAATAATATGTATATAAATATTAGAAATATACTAAATAAACATATAAACATCCATGACTCGTAAACAAATGTTCGTACTCATCATACAAACATTTGTTCCTACCGGGATTCGAACCCGGGACCTCTTGGCCGAGTAGCCTGGGGTACAGACCACTCGGCCAGGCGGTCGTCAATAAGAGGGGTGTTATAAGTTTAACGTGTCTGTCTGGGTATCTGTCTGTGGCATTGTAGCTGCTAAACGAATAGACCGATTTAGATTGGGGTTTTTTAAAAAGCTGACGTGATCAGATAGTTTTTGGCTATAATTTATGAAGATCTATCCAGCGTTTGATGAATATCAGCTCATTTCCTACTTGAAAAAAGGGTATTACTAACTTTCACTGATCCGATTGATTTTAAAGGTTAACATACTTCTTAATTTTTGATTTTAACATTATTATAAATGTTTGAAAAATTACTTAGTAATTAAAATATAATAAAACTAGAAAAAATTCACGTCCTGAGGCAGGGATCGAACCTGCGACCTTTCGCAACCCGGGCGACTGCTCTGACCACTGAGCCACGTAGGACTTGGGATATCCCTGTGAAATTCTTCTAGTCTATCTGTATTTTTGCGTTTATGAGCTAACGTCCACCCTACAATGTCGAAATATTCTATTTCAACATCCGAAACGAGTATTTTTACAAATACCTACGATTCGGTTAAGTTGGGGCAGTGCTTTCAAATATTCTTAATTTTTGATTTTAACATTATTATACAAGTTTGAAAAATAACTTAGTAATTAAAATATAATAAAACTAGAAAAATTTCACGTCCTGAGGCAGGAATCGAACCCGCGACCTTTCGCAATCTGGGCGACTGCGAAAGCGCGACCTTTCGCAGTCGTCCGGTTTTTATCCCTGTGAAATTCTTCTAGTCTTACAGATAGACTAGAATAATTTCACAGGGATATCCCAAGTCCTGGGTGGCTCAGTGGTCAGAGCAGTCGCCCGGATTGCAAAAGGTCGCGGGTTCGATTTCTACCTCAGGACGTGAAATTTTTCTAGTTTTATTATATTATAATTACTAAGTTAACATTACTTATTTTTATTTTGATACAACTACATGACAAACAAGCAATAACAAGAAAAAATCACTTGATATTGCAGGTTTTTCCAAGACATGCTAACTCAAAGCTGATCCTGTACCAACAAATTGTTTGCGTAATATTGAGCATCACTTCTTCAGAAACTTACAGCTGATATAGCGTGTTTGGGCTCATAAGAATAGTCTCAATAAGATGGTGTCTCATAGACGATTGATGACGCCGGGGGTTACTTAAAATTTTCAATTTTATATTGTAAGATCTGTGTTTCAGTTTATTTTATTTGTGTAAGTGAGGAATATTTTTTTAAGTGACTCACAGCCCTGAATTTGTTATCAGTGCAACACAACTCTTCGCGTGGTTTTGTCACAACGACGCCTTTTGTGCCATTATATCAAAACAGGGACCCACTGTGGGCTCGGCGATAAAAGCTAGTCAAGATCCAATCGCAGCGGTAGGCCTGGTTCAGTATACATTATTTATTGAATATCACATTGTTGTGGAATGAAAACAATTTGTTGCTGCCGCCAACGGCTAGTTTCCATTTAAATAATCTATCAGCAGATAGGTACCTAGTTTAGTTACCAAATGGCCTCTGTTTTCATGTTTGGGAAACTAATAAAATATGCTAGACAACAAAACTTGTTTTTTTTGTGATAGAAAATTATCAATTTATCAATGTTAGTTTACTTTTGAACGAATAAAATTGCAATAATGTTTCTAGATATCAAAATTTCAAAAAGGCACTAAAAATAGTTTTATTGTTGTAGGTTCTCAAGTACTAGATATATTTTATTTAATTAAAATGTTATTATTATTGGATTTCATACCCGATATTGATAGGTATCGGTTTTGTGGTAGCCAAGATGTATTCCTTCCATGTCGTATAAAGTCTAGTTATTTAATAATTAATTTATGTGTATCCTGGTTAAATTAAGAACTATATGAGTCCCAAACTTTAATTGACATGTAACTTTTACTACCAGGAAGCATTGCAGTCTGTAGGTAACACACTTAAGACACTCAATAGATTTTCTATTGTGGTAAGGTCCAAGGAATGAAAGGTAAGTGGACTAATTTACAGCGCGTAAGCCGACATTCACTCAAGCGAAGCCACGGGAGACCACTAGTTATCTATCATATTTCTCCGTTATCCAGTATCTATAGCACGTCATCATCTTCATCATTTTAGCTAAAAGACGTCCTCTGCTGGACATTGGCCTCTCCTAATAATTTCCACGACGATAGCTGCACTGCGCGCATCCAGCTGCGACTGTCACCAGATCGTCGGTCCAACTTATTGGAGGCCTGTCAGTTGTCGCCACAGAACCTTTCCGCTCCAACTGCCGCCGGTACTCCGAGCGTCGTGCCCTCCCCATAGCACGTGATGATTATTAAATTATTAGATCACCTGCTTCAGTTCTAGAGGTATGGGGTTCGTTCCCGTGGCTACAGAAATTTTCTGCTCAGTTTGGTTGGTGGTAGGACTTTTCAAAGTCCCCCTGGCTAGCTACCACCTCTTACCTAAGTCTGCCGCCATAACCGCGGTTGAAGGTAAGATATAGCCAGTTGCTCTATCGTTGGGGAATTCGGGTGTAGCTCCCTTCCATCTTCGGCTTTATCATTACTTACCATAAGGCCAAGAGTTACCCCGTTAAGAATAAACAAATAAATAAATCTTCAAGAACTAGAATAAGCATACATGTATGTGGGATATTATTATAATTAATACCAGTCGTTGAAAGTGAAACTAGTATCGGAACATTGGCCCTAATTCTGGTAAACACATGCTAAGTCTAAATGTAAGTTCAGTGCATTTCTTTCTATCAAAAGGAATAAGAAAAGGATGGCTGTCATATAACTTGACATTTAGAAACGTGCGTTCAATTTTCGACCTTAATTAACGTGATAAAATGCAGTATTTAGGAGGCACCTCCTATGGTTTCTTAGAAATCTATCTCAATTTAAGTGACAGCTCTAAACAGATTCTTGCTATCTTTTTCCTATTACTTATTACGAGAAAGAGATATACTGTACTTAAATTTAGAATTAAAGTGTGTTCCCAGAATTAGGCCCATTATATGGATAAACTTTTTTATTTTTATAATTCCTTCGAAAATATAAGACAACTTTATTATGTCTCCAAACTCTTTTAAATTATTCATACTATTGGGATATTTTCTAATTTTCTCAAATGAAAATTATTTATTTTGCAAATATGGGTAGTATTATAATCTATTGTGTAAATATTGTAACGTTCGCCACATTTGTCCTGTCAGCATGCAAAATAATTTTATGACTCTAGGCAACAAATTAAATTTAAGTATAAATTTAAATAAATAATAGCAAAATGACAAATTTTTATGACTGGTGAGATGAGTCATAAAAAATTGTCATTTAAGTCAATATGGTAATAGATGAACTGTTATATTTAGGTACACATTTACATATTTTAAATTATTTGGAAAAAAACGGCATTGGAAATAAACGATAATTGTAATGTTGATTGTAATGTTGATTACCTAACCCATTCCTTATATTTACTTTAGAAGACAATTGCCGTAATACATCTGTCATCGAAAACTATAGTGTGGTATCTTTTTAGGTATGATCACAAAAAGTGACTCTTGGACACCCGGTTACCTAATTTGGAACTCCCTTTATAGAACAAGGCTACGCTCAAAACAAATAAATACCATACACAACTTAAATTGTACAAACGTGCTCAACGTAACACAAGTTGTGATAGTGGTTTTAAGAGAACTGAACTTTATTAACTTGGCAATTGAAGCGACATATTTCGCGTATGAAATTCAATGTGTACAATATCATAATGTGCAGTAACAGATGTTTTCTGTAAAGCACACAAAAAATGCCAAGAAAACAAATTACAAAATTCTATTGACTCGACTAATAACAAAATTATATTATATGGTTTAAAATTACGTGTTGCTATGTTGCCTTTTAATTGAAATAACTTGACATTTCAAAAACTTAAAATAGTTGCATTTAGTAACCTAAAAAGATGTTTTAATGATACAAATACAAACAATTTTTTTAAACTTACTTGGTGTTTTGAATACTAAAGTCTTACTTTTAAATGCTTTTTTTTAATTGTGTGTTAATATTGGGTCAAGCTCAAGCCCATATAACAACTGCTAAAATGACAAGATAGTTTGAACAAAATTGCGTAAAGGGCCACCGCCTTAAATGGCAATTATCAAGATTTTCATACAGCAGTAGAAATATGTGTAAACGTGGAAATGGCGTTTACAAGTTGGGACAGTTTTGTGAACGTCTGTGCTATTGACAAGCAATACGAAATAAACAAGACTTGGTGAGAAAGATGTTGAGAAATGTCATCGCTTCAGCATGACAAATGTCAAGCTCAACAATCAACTTCAATGCACAAACTGCATAAAATAATGACATTTTTAAGCATTCATAGGGAGTAATGAACGAAAAAAAATACCTAATTTTATTCTAAAAGATAGGCAGACAACTAAAAACACATTCAAATAATTAAAAAGGCTTAATGTAGGTACTTACCTACTTAATTAATCTAAATTTTGATATCCCAACTATGCATGTAAACGCATAAATTACATAGGTATCATTAATTTTCTCCATGCCTCAGTTCATAGAAACAAGGTCCATATTTATACATATTTGGGGGCCCTACTAAAACGTGACGTCACTATTCAGTATCATTTTCTATGGAACGTTTATTGATCACTTGTAAATCTAGTAATAGCTTCTCAAGAAAGCACTATATCGAAGAAATTATTAATTGCTGATTAGATATAGGTACTATTGCTTCATCAATATTTATAAAGTTGAAAAACAAAACAATTGTCAAAAAAAGTTTGACGACCGGATGACGGAGTGGTCTATTCTATTCTATTTTTTTGTTTATGGCTAATGTCAGGCTTGACAATTCCGCCAGTGTCGAGTTTGGAGAAGACACTATGATTGATGACTATGTTCGGTTTGTAGACACGTGATCGGTCGGACAACCTGAGGGCAAACAAAATAATATTATGGGAGGATATTGTTAGTATGGTTAAATGACGGAGTGGTCCGTATACCTAACTATAAGGAGTACTCGGTCAGGAGTCCCAGGTTCAAATCCCGGCAGAGGCAGATTTTTGTAATGGTGGTAGGCCCGTATGTAGGGTCGTCTGGGTAGGTACCACCGCCTTTCTTATTTCAGCCGTGAAACAGTTCGCTGTGTTTCGGATTGAAGGGAAAGGTAGCCAGTGTAATTACTGGGCATGGACGGCATTTCATCTTAGGCCCCAGGATGACAACGCACCTGCAATATCAAGTTATTTTCCCGTGTTATTGCAGGTGTCTATAGGCGGCGGTAACCGCTTACCATCGGGTGGACCGTCAGCTTGTTTGTCATCTACTTGCATAAAAAAAATATATAGTTATGTGAAATACAAACATTTAATTTTGTTCACGAGTCATGGATGTCTGTATGTTCACTTTGTTAGTTCTAATATTTATATAAATAATATTATGAATATTTTTCGTCATCTAGTAACACGATTCTTACTTTGGTCTAGATATACCTATGTATGAATTTTATTTATTATTCGGGTATTCATAAAATACCCTAGTCTATACCACAAGACATTATGAAAAAATCATCGTAATAAATACAAATAAATAAATAAAAGCGATGAAAAAATTGTATGCTCCAGGCGGGAATCGAACCCGCGTCTCCTGGGTTCTAGCCAGACGCCTGCTATTTGTTCTTACAATTAATTAGGCGTTAGAAACGCACAAGATCAAACACGTAAATGTGATAATTGTAACAATCATAATATCGAACACAGCCATTCGTTATTTTGCGCCAAAAAGTCAATACCTACCATAGACAAATAAATTAATGATACTGATAGGTACTCCGTCATTATACCAACTTTGCATAATACTTCATATACTTTGTAGCGTAAATATTTAAAAAAGATCGGTTAAAAGCTTAATAAAGATCGCAATATCATCGGCTGTTACGCGATGTTGTAACACAAACAGATATGGTATAATTGATCGGGTTGTTTTTTTTTTTGGAACTGGCCTGTAGAAAGTGTTAATCTATACGTATTATGCATTCCGATATCCTTATTTACATTTATGTAAGACTTGAATTATTTACAGCTGCGACATGTTAATTTTTAAGGGAGGCTTTTGTCCAGCAGTCGACGTGTTTCGGCTGAAATGATTGTTTAAATGACATGTTTGTTTAACTATTGCAACAAAGTAAGTAATCGCTCGACTAAGAAAGTACGTGGTGCCGTCAATACGACAATAAATTAAAATATGGGCTATACATATTAGTTCATAGAAATGGTTTGCCACTTTCAAAACATCTTATTCATTTGATAATTTTATGACATTTCTATGAAACGCCAATGTTATATTATTTCATACAAATGTCATGAAATTATCAAATGAAGAAAATGTAAGAGTCGCGAACGCGCATGTGGTGTTTCTTGCTACACCAGAGGTACCACTAGGCTACGGGAACCGCTTGCCATCAGGTGGGCCATATGCTTGATTGCCACCTTAGTGGTATGTATAAAAAAATGTTTTCGAAAGTGGCAAACCATTTCTATGAACTAATATAGCCCATGTTTTAATTTATTGGCGTATTGACAGCACCAGCCTGTATACAAAAACGGTAACGGTTCTCCTGTTTCAATTCAGGAAAACAGATTACATTTTGAAAGATTGCCGTGCAGAAGAATATCAGCATAAATGTATAAATGTCTGTAATCAAATTTTGCCAATTTTTTTTAATTCGACATTGTGAAAAGAGAAGTTAACATAATTAAGACGCAAAAAAAACAGAAAGACGAGAAGAAACCCAAGAAAGTCACAAATTAATAATTAGTAATTAGTTGTTTTAAAGTTAATAACAAACAATTAAAATGGCAAATACGGCCTCGTCACAATAAACACGATTTGTTGAAAAATTATTTTGAAATCTGGAAAAAAAATCAGCTGTTCCAGACAAACAGGCCGTGTAAATATTACAATTTTCATTTTCTTAAAACTTCACTGCTTTTTTATCATTACTGAACGTAGTCGCTTTTGTTAATTTTCTATTTGATCGAATCACTTTTCATTTATCTACC
Source organism: Nymphula nitidulata (assembly GCA_947347705.1). NCBI lineage: Eukaryota > Metazoa > Arthropoda > Insecta > Lepidoptera > Crambidae > Nymphula > Nymphula nitidulata. Next base: position 7,868,233 of record OX374637.1, on the reverse strand, counting down.
TTTCAATGTGTTCTTTCTAGAAAGGTATGAGTGAGTGCGATTTATCAATAAAAAGGAGGTTGTTAGCACGTGCCACATTACATGTCTTGATAATTTGATTAACACCGTTAATTAAAGAACACACAATTGCTATCACTCATCATATAAATGCATATCGGGACCATTATCACCTTTACTAGGAACTACAAATATCGAAAATGTAAACAATGATCTCACCACTGGTCTTTCGTGTTTTCATATTAAAATAAACCAAACACCAAAGAAAATAGAGTTTATAATGGATGAAATTAAAATATGCTTATTTATCGTGCGCTGATGCAGTTTCTTAGTCTGCTCTGGTAGCGTCTTAGCAAATTCTCCATAACAATACCAACACGGCTCGAATCAGAAACTAAAAAATATCTACTTATCATTATAAGCTTTTGATGTTCCTGAAATACATAAGGTAATTTTACTGAACATAATATCATCATCATCATCACCAGCCTATACATTTACGTCCCACTGCTGGGCACAGGCCTTCCTACATGGGAGAAACACATGAGGAGTTTGAGCTATAACACCACCACGCTGGCCCAATGCGGGTTGGTGGATTAAAGCGGTTGCAGTAACAACCGGAACCGACGGCTTACGTGCCTCCGAAGCACGGAGGAACTCGAGATTACAAATTTTGAATAACCCATCCCGGGATCGACCATGGCGAATGTTGCTTAGTTTGCGTAATCGAAACCAGAGCGCTCAAGCCACTACGCACCGAGCACTATTTTTTATAAACACTGTTATGACGTACTGTTAATGACGTAGTGTGACGTAGCACTAAAAGTGTAAATTGACTTCTGCTACTAACCGTACGACTGAGGGAACGCTGAACACCTCAGATCATAGACTAGAGCCTCAGATTGCCCCAAGACACTACACAAGATATAACACGATTATAAGTGTGAAGAGATTACCGCTTTCTTTTCATAATGACATTTTATGGGCTCCTATTAGCTAATAATGGCGTCGTTTTAATGCTTAACGCATCTCTAATGTGTTACATAAAAACTGTCGCTCGACAAAGGCCCAAACTTGCCCAACTTTATTGTCTGGGTTTCGTAAGAGCAATACCAAATCATAGACACGAAATTCTCGTGAGAGAAATTTGATCTCGAAATCGAGCGGCGTTCTTTTTGTTACAGATTAAAGGAGATGGCAAGTTTTGGGTCAGCTCAAGAGCACCATTTCAGAGTGTAGATCATTATTTTTTTATTTAAACTTTATTGCACAATATAAAAAAAAATGTACAAATGGCGGACTTAACGCCTAATGGCATTCTCTTCCAGTCAACCAAGGGCTAAGCAGAAAACTCAAAAAGCGGTGCACAGCAATAAAAAAGAAAAATATTTTGAACAACTAAACTAAACAAATAGAACATATCAAATAAACTAAATATATAAATATAATATATATTACATAAATTTTTACACATAAGTAACAAAAGTACATGCAAATAATATAATAACCAATACATAAGAAAAAAAAGAGAAGATGAAATAACATACTAGTAACTACTCAAGTGATTTTAAGAAATATTCACGAAATTCCTTTTTGAAGAGCGTCCTGTTCCTGGATTTCCGCAGACTGTCCGCAATAGGCCGCATAATGTACTGAAACAACGCAAATTTCTTTTGTTTTATTGCATACAATAACAAAATGAAATAATTTTGTATAAAATTGCAACATAGAGGTATAAAATTTGGCACGGAGAGAGACTACACCTAAGAAAGGAAATAGGTCACTTTTTGGTGCGATGATCGACATCCACGCTGGCGGAGCCGTGAGTCGCCACTAGTTTAGTATACCTATACATATTTTTATTAAAATGCAGCTTTATAATAAGGCTGTCCGCACACGTCCTACAAAAAGTCGGTCAAAAATCGCTTATAAGAATAGGGAGGAAAAATCGGCCCGATTATCTGTCCTACAAAAAGTCTGACGTGGGCGTTCAGCCTAATGATGTTGCAATGCGATTTATTCTCTTTACCTTTCAGTTTTATTTACTATTTTTCTTTAAGTGCTCTGTTTGTAAGATTTTGGGTAAGGTGTTGTAAGCCTCACTATCTCATCATCATTTTTGTATTTTATGAAGCAGCGTTATTACGTTGCCTCCGGAGGTCTTACGATAATTAAAAACCAATTGTGCTTGCAATCTGTGTTTTAACAGATTAAGAAAGGTAGGGCTTTTAGTGGTACTTATAGAACCTAGAATATAAAGCAAACGTTACTTAACCGTAGTAACCTTGCGCTGTTATTCGTACCTTATCCCGAATTCAATACTTTACCGATTCCTGTTTAGGAAATGTACATAGTTCCTAGGAAATGTGTAGAATAAAGTTTATTTCACACATCTCCTGGCGAATTTTGGCATTTTTTACATTTAGATAGATAGATAGAAATTCTTTATTTTGCACATTTACATAAACATCACAGAGATAAAACAAACACAATATGCCAAAATAGGCGGTCTTATCGCTAGAAGCGATCTCTACCAGACAACCTTATGGTAGGGAGTTTACTTAACAATAATGATAGGTACGAAAAAGTGGAAAAAATGAAAAATAATTTTAAATTATACATACATAAATAAATATATATTAAATAGTAATTAAATACATAAATATATATTCACATTTGAAGGAAATTTAGGTAAACAAAGTGATTGGAGGAAATTAGAAAGGAAGAAGGATCGGGTCAGAGAGTAAGGAAATGTTTATACACCAGATGTTTAAAAGAAGATGTAGATTTCCTTTTTTTTAAACATTTCCTAGGAAATATTTAAAAATAAATATTATAATTATTTATATTTCTCTGTTATCTAGTATCCTTAAACACATGCTCATATTTATGAAGTTTGGGCTAGAATCTAGCCAAAAGCACATATTAATCTAGCCGCTAGTTTAAAAAATGCTTGAAAAGTGAACTTGTTTCAAATAGAGAAAGTTTTATTGTCTAATGAGTGAGTTTGTTGTGCGAGATCTATCAAACTCAATGACGGCACGTATCCGGTCAGTAATAGGTAAATAAATGATTTTAGCGGACCACTTGTTTGTTACGGTAGTTTAATGTGTGTAATTTAAAATCTACTTTGTGAAATGGCTTCTACGTGGTTACTCTTCACGGTTAACGATATCGATGAAAGCGAAAGCTGTTATTTTTTTTCCTATCGCATGGCGGTTTTTTTTTCATACAAAGCACGGCAATGACTCAATACCACATGATGTGAAGCGGTAAGAAAGTGCATATACGAAGACACCTAGTGCAATGTAAGTATAAACACACTGTTCTAAACGCCTCCACCTTGCCGGCCCATAAGGTGCCTTTTAATATCTCTTTTTTTTGGTTCATTCTCCCTGTAATGGGAAGGCTAAGGGAACTAATTTCCATACAGCCATGTCTTAAGTATATCTTTATTTTTTGATTTATTGTATTAAAATGCTGGTGTTACACATTTCAATGCATCTTGGGAGAATTTGACGCGAAATATAATAATAATAATATTCATACACTCACACCTATTATCTAGTCCAAAGTAAGCATCATTAAGAGCTTGTGTTATAGATTCTAGATAACGGATTAATATTGATAATAATATGTATATAAATATTAGAAATATAATAAATAAACATATATACATCCATGACTCGTGAACAAATGCTCGTATTCATCATACAAACATTTGCCCCTACTGGGATTTGAACCTGGGACCTCTTGATCGAGCAGCCCGTATAGCAAGGGGTACAGACCACTCGACCAGCCGGTCGTCAGAACATATAATGATAGTCTCCATATGATGCTACTTGATGAGGTGGATAATCACAAAAAAGTACTCATCGTCTTTCACACCATAATGACTTCTATTCTACTTAATAATCTTTTAGTTGTACGTCTACACAAACACTTGTGGCGATAATAGGACAAAAAATGAGCCTTAAATTAGTCCAGTAATCTGTGAAGTAGCCACGAAACATACATAACACATTTTTTACTGTTGAGCGACTGGCAAGTGGGATGGCAAGGGACAAAAAGATAAAATATTATCTTCTTGATTCAATGACAATGGCACCATAAAACTAATGAGCATATTACATATACATTACCTTCAAACTATGTCGCGCTCATTGGCACCTGCGCTCAAATGACAAAGCCTTGTAGATATACGAAATACCTACTTTAACAGTAAACAAAAAGTGTGTTTGGAATACAATTAATATAAATAAAGGACTCTACATGATAATTATTTTAAAATGTTTATATGTGTATGGCTTTAGAATGCACCTCCCTTGGTGCCTTCTAAAATAGTCGACGGTTTTTATAAAAACTTGCGCCTCTTACCTACCAGCCTGCTGGCGCTTCCTCGACTATAATATAAAAACTTTATTATCTGATTGGTGGGGTACTTCCGTAATTAAAATTTCCAGACCTTCAGTTTCATATAATTTTTATTTCTATTTTCATATATTTGATAAAAGTACGGTGTATTTTAACCGACTTCAAAAAAAGGAGGAGGTTATCAATTCGTCTGTTTTTTTTTATTTTTTATGTTTGTTACCTCAGAACTTTTGACTGGGTAAACCGATATTGATGATTCTTTTTTTGTTCGATGCGGAATAGTTTCCATTTCGTCCCATAAAAATTTTTTGAAAATCCATTGGGTACTTTGGTTATTAAATCAAAAAACTGGAAAAATCAATTCGTCTACGTATCCGAAGTTGCGGATATTTGCTTTCCTATGATTTTTTAGTGAAACGATACGATATTAAAAAACAATATAAGTTGACGGTCACCCATCTAGCTTTGACCTTTTTTTTTTTTTTTTTATACTACTAAGGTGGCCATCAAGCATACGGCCCACCTGATGGTAAGCGGTTACCGTAGCCTATGGACGCTTGCAACACCAGGGGTATCACTTGCGCGTTGCCGACCCTGTAAAAACCTTTTCACGCCTTTTTTGAAGAACCCCATGCTGTACTCATTCGAGAAAACCTCTGCAGGGAGGTCATTCCACAACCTAAGCGTACGCGGGAGAAAGTTTCTCTGAAACCGCACAGTACGAGACCATTTTAGTTCCAATGTGTGAGGATGAATTCCCTGCCGATGGCGAGCGGTGCGATGGTAGAAAGAGGCCGTGGGCATCATGTCAAACAATTCCTCAGAACACACCCCGTTATACAAACGGTAGAACACACATAAGGAAGCAAAATCTCTCCTTAGGCTTAAGGGTTCAATACCGCTTGTGAGCTCGGGATCGTCGATAATTCTCATAGCGCGTCTTTGAACTGCGTCAAACGGTCCAAGCTGGTATCCAGGTGCTCCCGCCCATAGGTGGCAGCAGTATTCCATATGGGGTCTCACTTGAGACTTATATAGTAACAGTCTTTGCCCCGAAGAGAAGTACCGCCGCGCTTTATTGAGCACACCAAGTTTCTTAGATGCCAGCTTGACTTTATTTTCTAAATGACCACGGAACTGCACGTCACTAGAGATATCGACACCAAGGATCCCGATACTCTTAGAGATGGAAAGGGGTGTGTCAAGGAACCGTGGAGACACAGCGAATGGGGTTTTTTTAGCGGTGAACGCGCAGACTTGTGTCTTAGTGGGGTTAAATTGGACTAAGTTTAGTCGTCCCCAATCGGAGACTCTGATTAGAGAACTCTCAATTTCAGACACAAGTCGACCGCGACTTTCCTCCACTGTAAACCGAGGGGTATTGGCACGGCCCGTATAGTAGGCGTCTCCAGTACTGTCATCCGCATAGCAATGCATCCCACCAATAGACAGCATGTCATTGACATGTAGCAGAAACAGTGTTGGAGACAGCACCGAGCCTTGTGGGACGCCAGCGTTAATGTCCATGCTATCCGAGCAACTGCCATCAACGACGGCTTTTATGCATCTGCCGGACAAAAAACTAGCGACCCATTTGCACAACCCCTCAGGCAGCCCGTAAGTTGGTAACTTCGAAAGAAGACCCCTGTGCCAGACCCGATCGAACGCCTTCGCTACATCTAGGCTAACAGCCAATGCCTCACCTTGGCTCTCAATGGCAAGAGCCCAACGGTGTGTCAGGTACACTAGTAGATCACCCGTCGAGCGATTGTGTCGAAAGCCATATTGGCGGTCGCTGATTAGGTCGTGATCCTCTAGGTATCTGAGCAGTTGCGTATTTATGACGCGCTCCATTACCTTTGAGAGAAGGGAGGTTATAGCGATCGGCCTGTAATTCGATGGGTCTGATCTATCGCCCTTTTTGGGCACAGGGTGCACATGGGCAGTCTTCCACAAAGACGGAACTTGCCTGGTGGAGTACGAAAGCGCGAAAAGGCGCGTTAATATAGGACACAGCTCAGGAGCACACTGCCTCAGCACCACTGCCGGTATACCGTCTGGCCCGCTCGACTTATGAATATCCAGAGATAACAACTCACGCCGTACCTCCCGTTGCGTAATGGAGATCTCAGGCATAGAGTTGCCGCACCAGGGGATGGTAGGTGGTACAGCACCTCCGTCATTCAAAGTCGAGTTCGAGGCAAAGAGAGCACCCAGTAAATCTGCCTTCTCTTTAGCGCTGTGGGCCAAGTTCCCGTCAGGCTTACGTAGTGGCGGCAAGGACGACCTACAAAAGTTTCCCTCGGTAGCCTTGGCGAGCGACCAGAAAGCACGACTCCCAGAAGGGTATCTTGCAAGCCGATCACCAATTCTACCGACGAAATCGAATTTCGCTCTGGCAATTACTCTTTTACATAGTCTCGAAGCAGCATTCAAATTCCGCTTCACGTCAGAGATGTTTGGATCCTGATTGATTTGAGCCGTGGTCCAAGCCTGAAACGCAGACTGCTTGCTAATGCGAGCTTCTCTGCATGGCCGATTAAACCACGGTCGCCTCTTAACCCCTGCAGCTACTAGCGTGTTAGGAATGTAACATTCCATACCCGCCAGTATAGTCTCAGTGACTGCTGCTGCACAGGTATCAAGATTATCTGACGTGAAGCAGAGCTGCTTCCACGGGTACGATGCGTAAAACTCACGCAACCCATCCCAGTCTGCTGACTTGTAGTGCCACATGCGACGCCACCCAGCGGGTCGGGGTGAATCGGGTCGCGCGCTCTGCACTTGGGTCCGGACGAGGCAGTGGTCCGATGAGCCTAGGGGCGCATCCACTGAGATGGAATATCCGTCCGGACGCGTAGTCAGCAGAAGGTCCAGTAAAGAGCTCGTATGGTTCTCGATATCTGGTATTCTTGTAGGAGAATGAACCAGTTGCGAGAATCCATAGGCCAGGGCGAATTCGTGAGCAGACCTTCCCGCGTAGTCAGTGGACCGAGAACTGAGCCACTCGACATGGTGGGCATTGAAGTCTCCTAATATCACTAACTCCGCGGTAGGGTACTGCTCGAAAACTTTGTCGGTCGTCAATTGCAGGTGCTCAAAGAGTCGAGTCGTGTCCGAGTCACCGCTATGGGACCTGTAAAGGCACGCGTAGATACGGGTGTGGCCACCGTGATCAACACGAACCCACAGAATCGACAGGTCCCTGTCTTCAAGGCCGTGAAGACGGCGACAGCAAATATCCTCCCGGACATACATACACACCCCGGCACGACGCACAAAATTGTGCTCGAGCTTGTACCCGGGGTAGAGTAGGTACGATGAGTCGGCCAGGCAGGATATTTGAGTCTCCGTAAGAAAAAGTAGGGTCGGTTGCGCAGTCTCTAGATGTTGGTGGACTGCGTTGATATTACTATGAAGTCCCCTGATGTTGCAGAAATCCACTCCTAGCGTGGAAAAGGAAGCCGCTGAGTAACCATTTTTCTTATTCTTTTTTCTGGCCATTAAGAGTTGAAAAGGATTTTTTTTTTAAAGGAATCTCCGTATTAGCAGCAAAATAAACAAAAGTGCGGTTAGAACCCGTCATGGTACATTGCAGGGATTGCAGCGTGCTGGCACGGCGGGCGGAAGGGCCCCCAGTCCCCCCCTGTGGCAGTAGCCGGGTCCACTCCGGTCTCCTCCTCCGGCACGACAACTACCACAGAGATTTTGCACAAACTGGCGGTTCAGCCTCCCAGGGCGGAGATTAAGTAATCCCTGGGTTCGGGAACCCGTTCAGCCTGCGGGCGGCCAGCGGACAGCCGTTTCACTGGGTCTCCCTGACCGCCGTGCCAACACGATGCACCTACACAAGTAAATGACGGTGTTTAAGACACCACAGGTCTACCTGCTGCCAATACGGCGACTCCTTGAGGAGCTCTGGTAACCTTACTCACCGCAGGAACACGACACTACAAAAGCAGCGTCATTTGGCTGCGAACTTCTGTAAGGTGGAGGTATTACACCAGTCGGGCTGCTCCAGTTCGAGCGAATTAACGCTATGCCCTACCTCTCTTAAAATTTTAGTGATAACCTTCAAAAGTTATCACTAAAAATCGTGAAAAAAATTTAAACAATTATTAAAACCGACTCCAAAAAACTGAAAAGGATAAAATAATTAAATTTTAGTAGATACTGATGAGTATCTACTAAAATGGGGGATGCCCTAGGAACATATTTTTGGAGTTGTTTCCAGAAACCATAGATAGTGAAGCACCGACTTTTTTTCTGTATTTACCTAAAAATTAATGTCTTAAACTATCCACAAATTTTTTAAAAAATCAGTCAAGCGAATTAATTTCAAATTAAACAAAAAAAACATAGTATGTTAATTCTAGTTTGCACAAAATAATTGGAATTATTTTCCAGCACATGTGTTCCCTCCTTCCACACATGTACATGGATTCCTTCAAGAAAGGCGTGACAAAGTACCTTTTAGGCCAGCAAGGAGGCGGCTACAGCAATTGCCGTGCTTTGTTGGTATAAAAAAATATAAAAATACTTTATACAAAACGACAGTAAATAAATTTTATGATAACATGATTTTTTTCAAGTCTAAATAATATTCTTAGTGTAAAGTCAGCTGTATACTGTTTAAATTCAGCATCGATATACTCAATAAATTCAAAGTCTAGATAACCTATATCAGCATGTATAAGTAAGTCTTTATTCAAGAAAATGATTATTAAGCACAATATTTTAATATGGACGGGCAGGAACCGGGTGCTCGATATGGTAATCTGACTACTTTCTACCATACCGGCCAATAAAACTTGGACTACGAGTTCAACAGACAAATCCTTATAAAGTTTAGTTTATTTATGTGACGTCGGAAGGCCAATTTACAATGGATTTTCGATCAATCAAGGCTTCTGTTGGCCTCCGGCAAATCTTTTATTGCTTGAAGGTGTTTTATAACAAACCACCTTTCTTTGTAATACGTATAAATTTCAAATCTTTATTGTAATAAATCATATATCTAAATAGAAGGTTGATTGGCTTAATGAAGTGAATACAAGAGTAAAAAGTGTGAAGATCAATTTAATAATTTTGTTGATCGAATGTGAATTTCCTCTCATAAAACTTTCTGAATGCTTTTTAATATTCTTTAGAGTCAATTATAAGAAGTTAGTTATTTTTTGACGAAAATATAAATAAAATTGTATAAACAAGTATATTTAGTACTTATGTTAATAAATAGTATACAGAACAGGTTCTGCCAAAACAAGGCTTTTTCAATGGGCTCGAGCTATCTTACTCACCAAAGGAACACAACACTAATGACTATAGTGTTATTCAGATGCAATTAAATCATTAAATTTGTCCTTGGTAATTTGGTTCATAAAAAAACTATGGTAAGGGTCGAAATCTATCCTAACAATAGAAGTTATAGGCAAATTGTGGCACCGCTATTTTCATACCATATTAGGTTAGCTACATCACCTGGGGGTGGGCTGGTTAAATTGCTTCGGCAGAGCCCGGCCTACCCCTGCGAATGGCAGTGGAGTTACCAGTGTGGAGTGTTAGTGGGTATTCCGCGTGTTGTTACGATCAGGCACAGCTAGGCAACCCGTCACACACCGTCGCTTAGCTAGCTGCTAGATTCCTCCCCAAGAAAAGGTTGCTTAAATCACCGTGGTGGTATATGCTTGAGCCCCACCCTACCACCAGGGGTATTTGCTAAGCCAGGGGGTTGGTAGGTCCGCAAGGGTTTGAATAATACATGTAAGTATGTCCTACTTTTCATAATTTATTGTCTAAATAACTTTACCCCGCAGATAAGGTAGCGGTATCACTTGGTTGCACGAGTGGCGTCGCGGAGTGGAAGAGTAACCATTAGATGTGACCGTGTATGTATGCTACAGATGGGTCTAAGACAGACATTTGCAAGACAGAGCCTTAGGGATAAAGGTAATTGCTATGGTTTCTGTCACATGCAGGAGTAAGGAGCATCGTGGTAGTTATACTGAGTGGTCTCAGTCATTACCATCTTCGACCGAAAAGCCACACACACTTCAGCATTCGTTCCTTCTTTGTCCGAGGGCAGGCAAAATAGTTATTTGTTATACAAGAGTGCAAAGTTGATTTTTAACCGCGTGCTCAATTTTGATGACCGAGCAAGCGAAGGATTCTCGATTCCCAAATTAGAATCCTGAGCGTTAGCGAGGGAATCAAAAGAGCACGAGGTGAAAAATCTTTACACTCTAGTGCAACGCGTAACTTTTCATCCCATCTCAACGAGGAAATGCAAAAAAAAAACATTTGCGCATTATTAACAGTTGCAGTCAATTTTGTTGGTCTCAAATAAACTTCTTCGTCGCTAGAATCACTAATTTTAGGTTTTTTTCTTGTTTTCAAGTTTCTTGTTTTAAGCATAAGGTGTTAACAAATATGTCGTGAAAAGAAAATGGTGCGCGCAAAGCAAATTAAACAAAAAGTACACCAAGAAGGTGCCGAGTTAAGTTTCTAATAAGTTAAAAAAGGTTGTATTATAAATTCGGCACCATGGAGGTAGAAGTAAAGATGTTTAATGATGTTTGTAATTCACAAACTTAGTGCACACGATGTTCTAAATTAATTTTACTTTATTCTCTAACGGATAAAAACGGCTTTTGCACTCAGATATCGAAGAGCAAAAATACTCTTTCCGAGATGGGGGGATGAAAATGCCTTTTTTCCGTCAAAAAAAGTTTCTAATTCCTGTTAACAGCATTGTTACAATATCTATCACCTTCCGTAACATCACATCCTATAATAACGTAACTATACAGACTTCAAATTTCCACAATAATCATTATTTATCCTTAATTATATGCTAGTATTTTCAATGACTTGGTATTATTACATTGTAAATAATACCTGCATGAGACCTTCACATATAAAATGCCAGTTCCCACCTCAGTCGTAGTTGTTTGATTGCAAAATGTGTGTTTTAGCAGAAATTTAAATAACAAACAAATCTGTCACCTTTGTTTTAGTTTTTAAATAAGCAAATATGTAAATATTACTTTATACTTCAAATATAAGTATTTTTTATGATTGCAAATAAATTTTAATTGTGATATATATAATGATGATTAATGGCTGAAAATCAGTGTTTAGTATTGTGGAAAAAAATATGGCATTTGTGTTACATACAATTAAGAACTTGTGTGTGTAAGACAAATGCGTTTTTTATGTACTTACCTATTATTTATACTTTCTATTGTTTTTGGAAACCACTTAGCACCAACTCCAAAAATAGGTTTTAGGGGATGAATACCTACTTAAATTTAATTATTTCATCCTTTTCAGTTTTTTGAAGTCGGTTTTAATTTTTGTTAAAAATTATTTTTTCACAATTTTTAGTGATAACTTTCTACGATCGAAGCTAGATGGGTGACCGTCAACTTATATTGTTTCCCACTATCGTATCGTTTCACTAAAAAGTCATTGGAAAAGCAAAAATTCGCAATTTCGCTTATGTAGACGATTTCATAATTTCAGTTTTTTTTAATTTAAAACCAAAGTACCCAACTGTTTTTGAAAAAAATTTTATGGGACCAAATGGCAGCTATTCCGCATCGAACAAAAAAAGAATCACGTAAATCGGATCAGTAATCTCGGCGTAATCGGTGTACATACATAGAAAGAAAAAAAACATACCGGCCGAATTGAGAACCTCCTCGTTTTTGAAGTCGATTAAAAACAACAGGCATTCAGAACTATTACGGATGATTAAATTATATTGGTCTATCTATGACAATATTAAGAACATCCCTGGGGATTTTTTTTAAAGAATTTAATCCTATTGATCTTACTACTGCTGTTCTTTATTTTTAAGTATGTGAGACTTGACTAATCAAATAAAATATTTTTGAAAAAACTAAACATAAATGGTAGTAATTTTTTTCAAAAATAATCCTTCCACTTACCTTTTCATTGTTTTATAAGCAAACAGACGAATTTTTCAAACCAAAAATTAATTTACTAGAAAAGTAATTGACTATTATTCTCAAAACCTTCTTTTACTTAATAGTTTTTTAATAAATAAATATTTTTTAAATTGTCGCCTACGTTACGCGTGTGCGCGCTATTGTTGTGTTTAAAAAAGAAACACACCCACAGTCATAATAATTGTTAGTCAGTTCTAGCGAGCCATTTCAAATTGAACAAACTCGTAAAAATTATATGTACTTACTGTGATTTCTCAAGGACGTTCCAGTAGACTCGCATGTCATGAGTCTGATGTCATCTTAATACCGGGCTCCAGCAATTAGAATCAGGAATTTAAAAATCATCCTGAGCCAGACTGGCCCAATATTAGGTACTGTAGGTACACTGATGATTAAAACCATAATGATTTAAGAATTGAGCATATTCTTGAGTTTCATTAATTTGTCAAGCCGCGTAAGGCTGTAGTCCTAGGAAGTTTGCATGGCCGTAACCAATCGTGTCTGGAATTCAGCGCTTTTAAGGTCAACTAATCAATAAATTGTTAAATATGAAAATCTAATAAATCATTACTTATGTCTAATTCGTCGAAAAATTAAATGATTTTTCACAAGTACTGAATTTTATTAATATGATTATTATATTTTAGATTTTTTTTTTTTATTAATTTAGTAGTTGTTCGAGGAATTGAAAACATTATAATAAGCAATATCTAATAAATTGTTATACTATGTGTATATGTATAAAAATATTCCATTTATGAAGAAACGTTAAAATTCAATAAGCTTACTTTAGAAACAATGGCTAATTTTTAAACACCACGATTTATAAAACTTGCGCGCGAGTGTGGAATTTATATTAAACTGATTATAATCATTTAATCTACAGTTTAATATTTATTCCGGTAACGCTCACATTGACACACTTTTGGAATACGCAATTGCGACGAAATAAAATTAGCAACTGACTAAAATTGAAAACGTAATAGACGAAGACGGAATGGTGATCGAATAATAAATTCAACTCACAATTTGTCACTAACAATTCATGTAAAATTGTTTTATCATTCATTTCTACTGAATCTACGATCCGCCAAAATGTTACCGTCTTGGCTAAAAACAAGAATGATGGTTAAAATTTTGTATTTATAGTCCGGTACCGCTAGGTTTTGAGGTTCCAAAAATATTAAAGTTTATGATTTTTTGCATACAGTTAGTATACTATTAGACCAACCCAAATCATGATTTTGTGTCATTTTTGGTGGTTGCTAAGGTCACAATTTAGGTATTTGTCTTTTTATGCATTATTTCGTTGAAAAGAAAATTAGAGTTGAAAATTTAACTTCCATGATGTTAACAAAGTCATAACTGATATACATAAGCTTTTTGTGCCATCTCACTCCATGGGAATAGTGGTTTCACCCAAATACCTTACCCGTCGCTTTAATAGCTATAGAAAAATATTAAAGTTGGTGAAATAAGTGTTAACGGTTCTCTAACTCTAGTATCTATTGTTTAAATCATTTTGTGTCATATTCATCGATGGTGTTCGGAACTATAATTTTTTTCCTATTTAACCCCCTGTAATAGCCATAAAAGAAAATTCAAGTTATTAGAGTTTATGTCTTTATTAATATTAAGGTAAAACGAAGCTCTATGCTTAATTTGTGTCGTTTTTATCCATGGGATTATGATTTATATTATTTTCAACGTTTTGGTGCGAAGAACACTAGCGCGGCCACAGCGCGCGTGGCAAAGGAGCGCGTAGGCAGTCACTGGCTCCGGCGACCGGCTGCCGGCCGGGAGCGAGGCGCTATTTGTTTGCTGTTGTACGAGTAGTGACTTGTGATAATTGCGTTGAAAATGGAAACTAATAAAACATGTCATATTTGTGGGCTAATGTTGGGTGGTAAAGCTGTGTTTTTTTTTCTATGTATGTACACCGATTACGCCGAGATTACTGATCCGATTTATGTAATTCTTTTTTTGTTTGATGCGGTATAGTTGCCATTTAGTTCCATAAATTTTTTTTCAAAATCAGTTGGGTAGTTTGGGTTTTAAATAAAAAAAACTGTAATCAGTAAGTCGTCTACGTATGCGAAATTGTGGATTTTTCTTTCCTATGACTTTTTAGTGAAACGATACGATAGTGGGACACAATATAAGTTGACGGTCACCCATCTAGCTTTGACCTTAGAAAGTTAACACTAAAAATTGTGGAAAAAAAAATTTAAACAATAATTAAAACCGACTTCAAAAAACTGAAAAGGATAAAATAATTAAATTGAGTAGGTAGGTACACTCATCCCCTAGAAACAAAATTTTTGGAGTTGGTGCTAAGTTGTTTTTAATTTAATTAATTTATACAGTGATTTGAGTATCTCGGTGGCGATAGCGTAGTGATTTGAACGCTATAGTTTCGATTGCAATAACACAGCAACTTTCGCCATGCCCCGAGATGGGTCAATCATAATTTATAATCTCTAGCTCCTCCGTGCTTTGGAAGGCACGCTAAGCCGTTGGTCTCAGTCGTTACCACAACTGCTTTAACTCACCAAACCGCTTTTTATATACAAAGCTCAGCAAATGAGTCATTACCATCTGATGTGAAGCGGTAAGAAAAGTCCATGTGCGGAGACAGCTAGTGCAGTTTAAAAACACACTGTTTTAGCCGCCCCCACCTTGCCAGCCCTTTTAACACCTTTTTTGAAGAAACCCATGTTATAGGAAGGAGGGAACACATGTGCTGCCAAAGAATTCCAAGTTTTGGAAGTCCGACAAAGAAACGAGTTACTATACTTCTTTGTGCGTGATTTTTAGGTGGAGACGGTAAATTGATGGCTCCGAGGACCGGCACGCGTGCTCCTAAGTAGGAAAGGGAAAGGTGGGATAAGGTCGAAAAGCTCCTCAGAACACTCTTCATGATAAAGCCGATAGATGGCGCTTAGCGATGCAATCTCACGACGGAGTTGTAGAGGTTCTAGGCTGTTCGTGACCTCTACGTCGTCAATAATACGGACGGCACGACGCTGCAATCTATCCAGCCCATCGAGGAAGTACTTGGCGGAGCTATCCTACAGAAGCGAGCAATATTCAACGCAAAACCAGACCAGGTCAGGCGTGAAAAATCGACGCACCTTGTTCAGGACACCTAGCTTCCGTGAGGCTGTTTTGACCACGGTTTCGATATAATTCCTCTGATTTGGATCGCAGCATATCTCCATACCGAGCAATTTGATGTAGCCCTGTGCCGAAAGAGTAGTGCCCTGAAGAGAGGGAAGGGGAAGGAACGGCGACATTTTGGCTGTAAACGCGCTCACCTGTGTTTTCTTAGCATTAAACTCAACAAGATTGTTAAATCCCCATTCAGATATGAGGTTTAACACCCTGTTGAGCTCAATGGTAAGATTGATTCTCTCCCTCTCGGTTTCAATGCCCTGGGCGACCGTAATATCCACCATGCACTGTACTGTCATCCGCATAGCAATGAATGTTTCCTAATGGAAGCATATCATTGATATGAAGAAGAAAGAGAGTGGGGGATAGAACAGAGCATTGTGGTTTTGTGGTACACCAGCGTTCACTGACACAAACCACGAAGCGCATCCATCAACGAGGACACGGATTCTCCGCTCATGCAAGGAGCTGGCGATCCAGTTGCAGAGCTGAGTGGGCAGACCGTATGCCGGGAGCTTGGAGAGAAGAGCCCTGTGCCAGACCCGATCAAAAGCTTTGGCAATGTCAAGGCTAACAGCCACTGACTCACCACGTTTGTCAATAGCTTCACCCAAGACATGCATTAAATACGCTAGAAGATCACCCGTCGACCGAAACCCACACTGACGATCATTAATTAATAAGTGATCTTCTAGGTATCGGACCAGCTGGTTTTTTAAGATCCGTTCCATAGCCTTGCAAAGAACAGAGGTAACAGCTATTGGCGGTAGTTAGCTGGGTCTGATCGGTGGCTGAGAATTTCAGTCATCGATTTAGGAGTGAGCAGCAAAGGGTTTTACCATGAGATCGGCTATCTCTTGCGGCTTATGAGCAAGTGTTCCATCAGAGCATCTCAACGGGGGCAGCGAGGGTTGGCAGAAGTTGGATAGCACGGCTCTGGCCAGACGCCAGTAGCTACGGCTTCCCGTAGGGTGCGTTAGTAATTCTTGGCCAACTCGTGCAACGCGCTGAGCATCCGCTCTGATGAGGGCCCTTTTGCAGGACTTGGTGGCATTGTTATTGGCTGCTTTCAGTGAGTCATTATTGGGATCCCCATTGATTCGACCTCTGATCCAAGCGCGGTATGCCGACTGTTTGTTCTCAACAGCTAAGGCACACTCGCGATTGAACTAGTGGTTACGCCTACCCTTACTGACGAGATCGGAGTGAGGGATATAGTACTCCATCCCTAACATTATCTCACCAGCTCACTCAGCAGTAGCGCTAGCATTCGGCTCCGACTCACTGAAACAGCGCTGCCTCCAAGGAACAGATGCAAAGTAATTCCACATATCGCCCCAATCTAACGACGGGGACGGGGACGGACGACTATAATATTTATTCATAACGAATAAATATTATTTGTATTTGTATTTGACGCATAGTGCCAGATGCAGCGTTTGGCTACCACAGATGCCGGTGGCGACGCCCGTGGCACCCCAGCGGAAATCAGGCAGTGACACGATGATCCCAAGGAAGCTCGAACCTCTAACAGATATACCTCCGGGCGAGTCGTCAGCAGAAGGTCCAACAAAGAGGGTGCGTGACCGACAATATCTGGAATCCTGGTGGGCTGGTTAACCAGTTAAGTCAGGTCGTGCGTGAGTGCGAACGCATGGGCAGTTCTACCAGCATGGTCAGTTTTGGGGAAACATAACCACGTCTCGTGGTGAACATTGAAATCTCCCAAGAACAACAATTCCGCGGTTGGAAACTGCTCCTGCGCAACATCTGCCACCCGACTAAGGTGTTCAAAAACTCGACTCGACTCGAAACTTGTCTCCATGTCACCGCTGTGGGATCTGTAGAGGCAAACGTAGACAGGTAATGAGTGCCCAGGTCCACGTGCACCTCGAGGATGGAAAAGAAAGGGTCTTCCAAGCGGCGTAGATGGCGACAGCAATCATCCGCCCGGACAAACAAGCATACCCCGAACTTCGCTTTGAAGGCCTCTTCAAGAGCATAGCCGGGATAGTCCAGATACCTTGTGTCAGCCGGGCGGAGTATTTGCATCTCCGTCAAAAAAAAGCAGCGCTGCCCTAGCCGTCTCAAGATGTTGGTACGACATTGAGGTTAGCATGGAGCCCATGGAAGTTAGTGAGCCCGACCTCAAACAGCGTGGCTGTAGTGGGGTTGTGCACCGCTGTACGACCATAAACATTACTGGTCGCTACCATGGATGGATATAGGCAGTCAAATCTTGAGGCCTGTTTCGCCAGGTCAGCAAAGTCAAGTCAAACAGCCGACAGCAGAGAAACGCTGACCCGCCGGACGGAAGGGCCCCCGAACCCTCCCGGGTATGGCCGCTGAAACCCCACCATCCCGTCACCAACCGGCACGACGGACAACCCCGAGATTATCCGAGGCATGATGGGGCAGCCTCACGATCTGGATAGGAAAGCTTGGGCCCCTGTACTGTGCCACGGGCGGCCAGCGAGCGGGTCAACGTAGTCCACTTGGCACTAGTTAGACGGAAGCCACCATTGACCGCATCCATCGCGGCATCGTCGCCTCAAGCTCTGGTTGTACGCCGACTGATCCCGGAACGCGGCCACAAGTGGTCACTTGGCGGGTTTTTGCGCCTTGCGTACGGTGGTCACTAACCAGGGTTTTCACACCCTACCCCCAGTGGAGCAGTTGATAGCTCAGAGATCCCTTAGTCGCCTCTTACGACACCCACGGGAGGAAATGGGGCGCCGCACGGTACAATTTTTTAAATAAGATTTTAGAGATATAACTGTTTTATTACTACTATTAATAAGTTTACTATCTCTAGAATTGTTCAATCAGCTTCAGAGAGAAATGGGATGTCCATATTTCTGAGCACTAGTCTTTGCCTCCCGCAAAAAGAAAAGAAAAAAAAGGTTATACAGGGTGGTGCCTTTAATACGACAATAAATTAAAACATGGGCTATATTAGTTAATAGAAATGGTTTGCCACTTTCAAAAACATCGTATTGATTTGATAATTTTATGACATTTCTATGAAGTAATGCAGCCAATCTTATACCATTTCTATGAACTAGAACTAATACAGCCCAAGTTTTAATTTATTATCGCATTGACCGCGCCACCCTGTATAAAATTATTATTATATAATTTCGCTCACAACGCGCGGTACCCGCACTTGTTTTATTTATCAAATAAAGTATGCTCTTAAATTTTTTATTATGTAGGGCTGTAACGGATATGAAATTAATTCGGATTATCCGATCTAACCATTAATAATGTGCAAATGTTTATAAATAAAAAATATACCTACTTATAATACGAAATTGTTATGTTCTGTACACTATTGTCACAAGAATTGATAAATTTATACTTATATGTAACACTACAGACTACAGCACATCAAGTGTAACAGTTGCAATACAAAAGCCACCTCTATTACGAACGCAGTAAGGGCAAACTCGAGTTCATACTGTTACGCTTGATGTGCTGTCGACTGTACAAACAACAGCAGGTCAGGTAACTGTAATATAAGAAAAAAATCCAATTAATTTTCAACCTAAACGAAATCGAATTAAAGTACAAAACGTTTAGCTTAATTCGGGCGTTTGTGTTAACGTGACCTTCGGTTGACTGTTCCTACTTGCTACTCTTTGCAAACGTGTGTAAATGCTCCGTGCGGTACCTACACAACGCGCGAGCGAACTAATATTTATGTAGGAAATGAAATTTATTTTTTAAGTATATCATGGATTGAAATGACACAAATTTTTATAGCAGAAATTTTATGCTTTTATGATATTAAATGTGCAAACTCTAATAACTTTAATATTTTTTTACAGCCGCTATGGCTTGGAAAAGCTAAATTATTAAATATCTTAATAACCCATGGCTTAGTTTGGCACAAAATCACGTCTAGGTCATATTTAGGTGCCCTGAGTTAGGTCGTATTTGTTTTATAAACTATAATATTTTTTTGACACTTTAAACATATATTGGGCCCCCTGTCAATTTGCACTGGACGAAAACGACACACACTTAGTTTGCACACAGCTTGGGCTATTTTACACTCAATATTATTATCATTTGACACATTAAATTATTTTTGGCAGTTTTATTTATATTTTAACATTTAAGTTACAAAAAATTGAATTACTGAAAATGCAATAGCAAGATTTGACACAAAAATTAAATATAAGCTTTTTAGGTAGAACTGTATCCCCTTGCAAAAATTAAGAAACTTTAGAATTTTTGTAACTTAGCACCTCAAAATCGCCTAGCCGTACCGGACTATTAGGTAAATGTTAAATAAGTAGCAGTACTGTAATAGACGAATCATTTTCATAGAAAATATTTTAAAATTTAATGATTAAAATGATGGCTCTCGTATCAGCTTTACAGTTTTTAAAATTTTTGGGCTCGCTTTTGTAAACTCTGGTTTTATACTTTTTAGGATGTATTGTAAATATTATTTTTTATTACGGAGTCGCGGTCTTAGGGTCTGACATAACTCGCAGCAACAAATCCAATCGCTTATTAAAATATACTTAGGTCGAAACAAATATCAAAAGATTTTATGTTCCAGGCGGGACTTGAACCCGCGTCTCCTGATTACCGGCCAGACGCGGAGAGACGCGGGAGACGCGGGTTCGAGTCCCGCCTGGAGCATAAAATTTTTTCATCATTTTCTTTCTTTATTTGTAATTGTTACAATAAAGTAGGCGTTTAAACGCATCAAAAACATTAAATTGTGAAATTTAAAAGGTATTAATTAAATGACAATTATGGCACGATGTGAACCCGATTGAAATTAAAATGAAAAAAAAAAAGAATTCTTAGGTTCTTTACTTATACTTACCTACTTAAAATGATAGACATGTGAAATCTTTGAACACCGGAAGCACAGCATCTACACATATTGCTCTAAATCTACATTACTGATTCACTTTCTAATCTAAAAGCGCATGCCATTTGTAAATAGCCTAGTATAGATGACATCACATCAAGTGTAACAGTGGCACTACGAAAGACGTTTTTATTGGATACGGATTAAGGTTTTTTTTCTTTTTATACATGACAAACAAGCTGACAGCCTATCTGATGGTAAGCGGTTACCGCCGCCTATAGACACCTGCAATAACAAGGAAAAATCACTTGATATTGCAGGTGCGTTGTCATCCTGGGGCCTAAAATGAAATGCCGTCCATGTCCAGTAATTACACTGGCTACCTTTCCCAACAAACCGAAACACAGCGAACTGTTTCACGGGTGAAAAAAGAAACTATTACGCTTGGTGTGAAAAAGTTAACTCTTTTCTAAAAAAAAAATGCAATTAGAATACATTTATGTTAATTCATTAGTGTATTTTTTGATATCTACTGGCTACCTATTTGTATTGTATGTAATAATTTGAAAATACCTACTTAGTAGAAAAAATATTTTTAGAGCAGCAAATTATGTGAAAAGGCACCATAAGGGCCGGCAATGTGGAGGCGGCTACACTGGAACAGCAAAAAAAAAATACTGCCAGAAATTATTGGTACAGTCAACAGAATAAGTAAAATATAATAAGTAATAATATATAATTGACAGATCGCCGTCAATGCTGTAGTGTTTTTCCTGCAGTGGATATGGTAAAGTATGGTCATAGATACCTAATAGTATGGTTGCCAGAGCAATGAGGAAACGTTACGTTGGGAGCAGGGGTCCAATCTCCTGTGTTCTTGATTTTGATAATAGGCAGCGGTTGAGTAGTACCATTGGTGTAACAAGAGTCTATATACGTTCCACTGTTGGGCACAGGCCTTCCTACATGGGAAAAACACTAGAGGAGCTACTAGATGAAGAGGGCCATCACACCACCATACTGGCCCATTGCCCGGTGAATTAAAGCGGTTTCAGAAACAACCGGGACCAACAGCCCTTCCGAAGCACGATGGAGCCCAAGATAAAAATTTTGATTGACCCATTCCGGGATAGTAGACCATGGCGAAAGTTGCTTATTTGAGCTTTACACACGGAGTACTAAACCAGTCTTTGGCTTTACACCACCGATCTCCTCTTACGCCACTGGGCTCTTTTACGCCAACGAGCACCTCTTACGCCACCGAGCACAACTTACGCCACCGAGCACCTCTTACGCCACCGAGCACCTCTTACGCCACCGAGCACCTCTTACGCCACCGAGCACCTCTTACGCCACCGAGCACCTCTTACGCCACCGAGCACCTCTTACGCCACCGAGCTCCTCTTCCGTAGTAATCACGTATGCTGTTTGCCAAGTATTTAAATAACCGTTTTATTATTATCCAATACTATTGGCTTACTGATTTTTCAACGGCCCGATTAATTTTCGAGCCGTTGAAGAATTACTAATCAGCTTGATAGCGTTGATCAGAATCAGCGGGAGGTCGGAGTCAGTTGGAGATTTGCAAATCTAAAATGGCAATTGTAAGTATCTACAGCTCAGTTGAAACTAGTAGTTATTGCAGTGACATAGGGCATAGAAACGAATTTGAGAATTACAATTGTTACGTTTGATAAACGGAGATACGATTAGTTATTTAATTTTTTGTTGACTATGGCTCGCTAATATTTTCTAAGGTTTTTTCATACTTTTTTTGTGGTAGGTATTAAGTATACAAACGTACGCCTCGCCTGATGGTTACCGATTACCGTAGCTATATATGCTACGGCGTAGCACGTAGACGCAAGTAACACCTTGGGCACTACTCGCTCACGCACTGCCTACCCTGTAAAACTCCCTGGATACATACATCTGTGAGAATAAACCTAATAAAGAGTAAGATTTTATCATCATCATCATGACCAGCCTATATACGTCCCACTGCTGGGCACAGGCCTTCCTACATGAGGAGGTTAGGCCATAACTCCACCACGCTGGCCCAATGCGGGTTGGTGGATTAAAGCGGTTGCAGTAACAACCGGGACCAACGGCTTAACGTGCCTTGCGAAGCACGGAGGAGCTCGAGATTATAAATTTGATTCACCCATCCCGGGTTCGACCATGGCGAAAGTTGCTTTATTTTCGTAATAGAAACCAGAGCGCTGAAACCACTTCACCACGAGTAAGATTTAATCGAATCGAATAGATTCGATACGTGGTTGTGTTGCTGTCGAATCAGAGAATAATTTTTTATAACGGTAGGTATATGGATTTGAGTAAATGACTTGGTAGCAAAAAGTTTCAAGTCCATTGAAACTTACACTAGGGTTAGACTACGTGGATATCTCTCTACCCTGTGTAGGGGGCCTTGAGGGCCGGCTGCAGCGTGGCTATGCGGAAGAATACAACGTTTCCCGTGTAGCCGTGCCACTACGCAGCGATGTAGGGAAAACTGTCAGTTTTAGTGGGTATTCCAAATCTATCTCACATGGTGAGTCCCACATAACCCTGTCGTGGCCCTCTATCACGGCTGGGTAGCAATAAAAGCTTTCTGACAAAAAAAAAGGTGCAGCCACGTGCGTATTGCACAGGCCGCCACGTCTGGGACTGCCCAAGTGACTCTGGGTAATCACCAACGACACTTAACCGGGTCGTAAGGCCAGCTTGCCTGGGAGCTGGTGAAATTGCTTTGGCAGAGCCTAGGTTACCCCTGCCAAGGGCAGTGGAGTTACCGGGGAGTTTTAGTAGATATTCACAATGTCATTAGCGCTGTGGGACCCCCACACACGCCCGTCTAGCCAGCGGCGGGTAGGCAATCAGATTTCTCCCGAGGAAAGGGGGGTAGTCCAGGCGCATTCGTAACCTTTCCGGAATTTGAATTTGAAAGTGAAGTTCACTGTGTTGTTTGCAAACCCACTTCTGTTTGCCTAACATTACTGTTTACCTAACATTCATGTGATAATATTGTCATATAACGCAGCAACGGACAGGCAATTAACACTGATGATCATCACTTTAATTTGCAAATCGGTTGTTAGCAAATAAACCCGCAGACCCGTTATTGGTAGGCTTGCCAGACGTCCGGATTGTCCGGATATGACAACAATGTCCGGACTTTCATCAGGTCTGTTGTTACGTCCGGATTTTTCATATTTGTCAGGACGTTGTGATAATTGACTGTCCGTTTAATAATTTTTACAATGACACATTTTTATTTTACTCTAACTTTGCTGGCCCGCCCGTTTGTTTCCATTGAATTCTTTTTTATTTTTTTATATACAACTAGATGACAAACAAGCTGACGGCCCACCTGATGGTAAGCAGTTACCGCCGCCTATAGACACCTGCAATAACAAGGAAAAGCACTTGATATTGCAGGTGCGTTGTCATCCTGAGGCCTAAGATGAAATGCCGTCCATGCCCAGTAATTACACTGGCTACCTTTCCCTTCAATCCGAAACACAGCGAACTGTTTCACGGCTGAAATAAGAAAGGCGGTGGTAACTACCCAGGCGACCCTACATATGGGTCTACCACCTAGTGAAGTATTTCATTTTGAGTATTTCATTACAAATATCAATTATAAAATATTAAAAATACAAATACAGTAGTTTTACTGAGATTTAGTAAAGAAACCCATAAATTTTTGGCGTCTTTCTTTTATACGTCCGGATTTCACTTTAAAATATTATGGCAAGCCTAGTTATTGGTATCAATAGGTTGTTGTTGGTTAGTACACAATTCTATAGTATGTCAAGTTTTATTATTATGTTACGTCTGTTACTGAAGATATTACAAGAATTTCCTACATACCATAATGATACACGAAAGACATTTGACTTTAAAAGCCATTATTAGCCGTTAAGGTGGCTTATTAACAGGAAACACATTGCTTTCCCGATAATGATAGACTCGATGTAAAAAGCAGCGGTCGGACAGCGTCCGGAACGCGGCAGGGGCGCATGCGGGGCGCGTGCCCATGTATGGAGTCCTGGCGACGGCCGTAACAGTACCTACACGAGGCTGCGTACTCTAATTACTGGAGCCAGTCACTATTCTATACCATTAGTTAGTTTTATGTCAAACGTAACGATGTTGTACATCGATTAGACTCCATCAATAGAGCAAAATATTTTTTGATACTCACTTGTTAACTTAGAGGCTGCAAGTTCAAGTTTGGTGTGGTCTTATTAGTAACAACAATGCTAATTCAATGGACTTCATCTAAAGTTTATTCCAAACCCACTTCTTGATAGATACTTATACCTTTTACCATTGGAGTTGCATAATAAAGGCGTTCTCCTGATCATCATTCATCATTTCAGCCGATAGACGCCCACGGCTGAGGTTCTCCTGATACTGCAATAAAATAACTTTGAGCACGTTCTAAAATTTCCGAAATTTTAAATTATAAAAATATTACCTACAATCAAAAACCAATTAAATACTCTTTATTGCACAAAAGGGCGCAAACATTAATTAACATCAATAGCAAAAATAAAACAATACTTACAACATACTTATCCATTTCAGTAAAAAAAAATATCAACTTTAAGCAGCTGCAGCTTAATTCATTTCAGTTCTCTGTATATAGGGATAACCGCACCAAGATCCAAAATCCTAATTACAAAATTCAATGATGTAGATACAAATTTCGTTTCTAAAGAGTTTGTTACAACTTAGATACAAGCATTAGGTATGTGAATAATTCAATCATAACTTGGATTTGAGTCGGATTTGCGAGATTACATTTTATAAAACTGGAACTATTTCATTGAAGATTTTATAAATCGATGTGGCCTAAAGTGACACATGCTTACCAGTTTTAGAACACATATTTTACGAAGCTCAAGAAAGCCACTAAGCAATTTATTTATTAAAAACTCGTTTGAATTAGATAACAATCAAGTAATGCCACAAAATTAATTAATCGTTGTTACATCCGACGTTTTAAGATCGGCACAAATAATGCGAAATATATTTATTAGATCTGATCTTGTTTATTTGATTATGCTATTATTGCAAGTTGCATGAGAACTGAGAAAAATAGAAAAATAATAAGAGATACTAGCTTACTATTAAATTCTGAAAGATAGATCAGATCAGATTGAAAAGCAATCAATGTGTGAACAAAAAGAGTGACAAAATGAAAACTAAGTATATTTTAAAAATTACTTAATTAATTAATCTTTCTAATTTTAAAACTTAAATTTGCAACGTTTAAACAAAATTTGGTTTATTAGGAGTTTATAGAAAGACAGTGAATTTTGTTATAATCACAGATATTTCATAAGGCTACGATAACTATGCAGGTTACGCAGGTTTGTTTTAAAGACGATACAAATACAAGAGACGAACAAATTACAAAATAAATCAGTTACCAAAAAGTCAAAAACAGGCGTTTTAATTAAATCAGTCAAGTTAAAATTCACATAATATTATAGGACCACTATTCACTTAGTCGTTGCTGTAAATCCGGAATAAGCACGCCGCCACAGCACGGAACTCCGGCGCATGGCTCCGGATCAGTTTTTCAAACAAACGTGACGAGAACTCGAATGATCGTGGCTCGAAATAAAACCAAACACAATTTATACGCCTTCATTGAAACCTGTGTTGAATGGAACAATATTCGCGACGAGATACGATCACATTGTGAGTACCCGATTAAACTTAATCGAATGGCTCGCAAGAAATGGAAGTCGAAATTATTTACTTCGGAAAGTATTCAATTATGCCTTCTCTTTAAATCGCAAAACAAGCTGAAATGACTGCGCCTTCATTAAATATTCTACGACACGAATTATATAATTTTAGGGTATTTGACAAGTAAAAAAGTATATTATTTTAATATTTCGAAAATTTGAGTTAATTCATTTACAAACAGATTAGCAAAGTACATTTTTTGTATGATATTAAAGATCGTAAGCGGCATTGATATTTTTAAAAAATTACCATTCAAAAATTACAAAATTCATTAAAACCATCAATACTATTTGTTTACTCGCATAAAATGTAACAATTTTTTATACTTACTAGCTATCAAGGATGATATGCATACAAATGCATTAATTACAAAGATATCATTATCAGCCGGTGGCCACTACGCTCTACTGTGTTGTGACGTCACAATTAAGCATCATTTTCTATAGAACATAGAATTATATGTTCTGTGTTACACCATGGACCATTATAATCCTTAGTTACACAATGACTTTCTATACACACACGTGTTACAGAATATTTGCGCAGCGTCCGTGCTTCATTGGTTTGACGTTTGTCAACTTAATTCACGTTGACGCGCACCTATTTCTGTAACAAGTATAGACAATAGCATATCCAGGTATAACAGTTGTACCACGAAATCCGTCTCTATTACGAACGCAGTAAGAGCAGTCTCAAGGTCAAACTCTTGCGCTTGATGTGCTGTCGACTGTACATCAATAATAGATAAACGTAATTTGTTTTTTAACTAACCCGTCAAGCATTAGTAACCCTAGCACGAACACTTTAAAATTTCGAATCTCCATCGCATCGAGTAGTTAGCTTTTAGGGGTTATTATTACATTTGGCTTAATCTAGTAAGCTAAAAATTCAGCATGCTAACTGATTAAGATCGGCAGTCACGACTCTGATTGGCTAATTAGTGTGTCTAAATGTCTTTACATTTGTCTAAATTCAGAGTCTAACTCATTTAGCTAACTAAATTTAGCCAAATGTATAACCCTTTACGTCTGACTTTTGTTTGATATTTTAAGCGTGCTTGAACGATACGATTCGAATTTTAAAAATGTTCGTGCTAGGGGTACAGATTCCATACACAATTAATTTTTCAATTATCATAGACATCCAGAGGTATAACGCCGCTTTACAGATCAATAGAACACTAGATAGATCCTGCTACCAAATTAGAGACTTCTGAAATACCAATTATTTACTATCCACTAACTAAAATGACCTACTTCACAGATTATTCTGTGCCTACTAATCGTATAAAAATACAAAAGGAAATATAATTTTGTGGCAATAAACTAATATTTTTAAAACTCTACTTTTTATGGCTTGCCTAGTAGCATTAAGCCAGCCTATTTTATTGTTGTGCTTTCAATAAATTCCAAAATTATAGCCCTAACGCCATAAATAATTTGCAATTTATGTATAATCTGACTCAATGGGTAGCAGTAAATCTTGGACATTATCGAATGTCTAAAAGGAATCTTTCTATCTCTTGAAATTTCCGGTGTTTAATCGTTTATTGACCGGTTCTGTGAAAAAACTTAAAAATAGCACCTATTGGCAGACGTCTAGTTTTATTGGGTAATTCGTGTTTTTTTTTTGCAAAACTCTATCTATTTTTTGGAAAAATATTTTTATCACTAAACTGTATATCTGACTTATGCGGGACTTGCGGTCACGTGGCTGGTTAAATCGACGATTAATCACAATCATTACAATACTCAGACAAGAGCAGATTTTAAAAGTTGCGGCCCGCGGCTCCGCCCTCGTGAATGTCGGTAATCGCTCCAAAAATTGTAATGCGTCCTTTTCAGGGTCTCACACTTTCTCCATACCATTTGAGCATGAAAAGGTACGAGACAGCCAGACAGACAGAGATACTTTTGAAATCTTAATAATTAGTATATTAATAATACTCTCACACACACAGCTGATCTTTTTTTTTTTTTGATGAGTCGTGTTTAGGGTGATAGCACTGCCACCGCCTTCGTTTGCGAGAAAGTTCCTCTTACACCTGAGATAAAGCACATCAAATGACTCAACACCACCTAATGTGAGGCGGTAAAAAGAGTCCATATCGCATAATGGACTCTTTTTACCAAAAGCTAGCGCAGCTTAAAACACACTGTTCTAGCCACCTCCACCTTGCCGGTCCATAATGTGCCTGTTCACGCCTCTTTTGAGGGAATTCATGTTTTTTTTTATACAACTGAAAAACAACTGACAAACAAGCTGACGGCCCACCTGATGGAAAGCGGTAACCGCCGCCTATAGACACCTGCAATAACAAGCGAAAATCACTTGATATTGCAGGTGCGTTGTCATCCTGGGGCCTAAGATGAAATGCCGTCCATGCCCAGTAATTACACTGGCTACCTTTCCCTTCAATCCGAAACACAGCGAACTGTTTCACGGCTGAAATAAGAAAGGCGGAGGTACCTACCCAGACGACCCTGCATACGGGCCAACCATAGGAAGGACGGAACACATGTGCTGGTAGAGAATGCAAAGTTCTGGAAGTAAGGCAAAGAAACGAGTTACTTACTAAATTTCTTTGTGTGTGATGCAGAGGTGGAGATAGTGAATTGATGTCTCTGAAGTTCGGCACGCGTGTACCTGAGTAGGAAGGAGTGACCTCCGCATCGTCAATGATACTAACAGCATGATGCTGCAATCAGTCCAATGCATGGAGGTGGTACTAAGCGGAGCCATCCCACAGTGCGAACACTTATTAGGATACCGCGAGTTTCCGTGAGGCGTGTTTTGGTCACGGTTGTCCTTTTCCACTTAACAATAGAATGCCTATTTTGTGGGTTCTACCTACTTCACACATTTCGATGTGTTACCATCTCATCTCTTGTTTTCATTGAGAATATTAATTGCTTAAGTTCCCACTGATAAATTGATGACTGTACCGCTATTATTTACGTCTTGTTACCCGTTAACTTAACTTACAGCAGGTACAGTTTCATTACGACTGATGAATGATGCGAGTATTAGTATTTCACTATTATCATCAAATCTAGCCGTTCTAAATGTAGAAATCGCTACCTACGCTATCCCTTCACTAGCGAACTAATCAAATAACCAGTGCTGAAGGACGAATAAAACGTTCGAAACTATGTAAGCTAAATACAGACTAGCACATAACTAAACTACAAGCGATGCATTTTCTCTACATAAGTAGAGAAAATAACTCGCAGTACTGTGTCTAGATTTTTTTTTTTTTTTTTTTTTTTATACAAAGCACGACAAATGACTCAACACCACCTGATGTGAAGCGGTAAGAAGAGTCCATATGCGAAGACAGCTAGTGCAGTTCAGACACTGCTCTAGCTGCCTCCACCTTGCCGGCCCGAAAGGTGCTTTTTCACGCCTCTTTTGAAGGAACCCATGTTATAGGAAGGAGGGAACACATGTGCTGGCAAAGAATTCCAAGTTCTGGAAGTTCGACAAAGAAAAGAGCTACTAAATTTCTTTGTACGTGATGTTGAGGTGCAGACAGTGAATTGATGACTCCGAAGACCGGCACGCGTGCTCCTGAGCAGGAATGGGGAAGGTGGGATAAGGTCAAATAGCTCTTCAGAACACTCTCCGTGATATAGCCGATAGAAGGCGCTAAGCGACGCAATGTCTCGACGCAATTGCAGAGGCTCAAGGTTGTTGGTTACCTCTATATCGCCAACGATACGGACAGCACGACGCTGCAATCTGTCCAGGGCATCGAGTAGGTACTTGGCGGAGCCATCCCACAAGTGCGAGCAATATTCCACGCAAGACCGGACCTGAGTTTTATACAGCAGGCATAATTGGTCAGGCGTGAAAAATCGACGCACCTTGTTCAGGACACCGAGCTTCCGAGAGGCTGTTTTTATCACGGTTTCGATGTAGTTCCTGGAATTCAGATCGCAACATATCTCCATGCCTAGCAAGTTTAGGGAGCCCTGTGCCGAAAGAGTCGTGCCCTGAAGAGACGGAAGGGGAAGGAACGGCGACATTTTGGCTGTAAACGCGCACACCTGTGTTTTCTTAGCATTGAACTCAACAAGATTGTTAGATCCCCATTCAGATACGAGGTTCAACACCCTGTCGAGCTCAATGGCAAGATTCTCTCTCTCCCTCTCGGTTTCAGCGCGCCCAGCCCCTGGGCGACCGTAATATCCCCCATGCACTGTACTGTCATCTGCATAGCAATGAATGTTTCCTAACGGAATCATGTCATTGATATGCAGAAGAAAGAGTGTGGGGGATAGAACAGAGCCTTGTGGTACACCAGCATTCACTGACATGAACCGCGAAGCGCATCCATCTGCGAGGACACGGATTCTTCGCTCATGCAGGAAGCCGGCGATCCAGTTACAGAGCTGAGCGGGCAGACCGTATGCCGGGAGCTTGGAGAGAAGAGCCCTGTGCCAGACCCGATCGAACGCTTTGGCAATGTCAAGGCTAACTGCCAGTGACTCACCACGTTTGTCAATAGCTTCACCCCAGACATGCATTAAGTACGCTAGAAGATCACCCGTTGACCGGTTCGGCCGAAACCCGTACTGTCGATCATTAATTAATGAGTGATCTTCTAGGTATCGGATCAGCTGGTGGTTTAAGATCCGTTCCATGACCTTGCAAAGAACTGAGGTGACAGCTATCGGGCGGTAGTTAGCTGGGTCTGATCGGTCTCCCTTTTTGGGGACCGGTTGCACATTGGCCTCTCTCCAAGATTCCGGCACACACCCAGAAGAGAGAGAAAGACGGTATAGCCGCGTTAAGACAGGAGACAACTCCGCTGCGCAGTTTTTCAGTACTATCGCTGGAATGCCATCAGGTCCACTAGCTTTCCGGACGTCGATGGACTGAAGCTCCGCACGTACATCACATTGCCTAATACGAATATCGGGCATTGTGTGGCCACAGTGGGAGAGTGTTGGTGGCTGTAAGTTGCAGTCATCGATTCGGGAGTGAGCAGCAAAGAGTTTTACCAAGAGATCGGCTTTCTCTTGCGGCTTGTGAGCTAGCGAGCCGTCAGAACATCTCAACGGGGGCAGCGAGGGTTGACAGAAGTTGGATTGCCAGTAGCTACGGCTTCCCGTAGGATGCGTAAGAAGTTCTTGGCCAACTCGTGCAACGCGCTGTGCATCCGCTCTGATGAAGGCCCTTTTGCAGGACTTGGTGGCGTTGTTATATACTGCTTTCAGTGAGTCAATGTTGGGATCCCCGCAAGCTCGGCCCCTGATCCAAGCGCGGTATGCCGACTGTCTGTTTTCAACAGCTAAGGCACAATCGCGGTTGAACCAGAGGTTACGCCTACCCCTACTGATGAGATCGGAGTGAGGGATATAGTACTCCATCCCTAACATGATCTCATCAGCAACAGCAGTAGCGCTACCGTTCGGGTCCAGCTCACTGAAACAGCGCTGCCTCCAAGGGACAGATGCGAAGTAATCCCGCATACCGTCCCAATCTGCCGACGCATAGTGCCAGATGCGGCGTTTGGCAACCATAGGTACCGGTGGCGACGCCCGTGGCACCCCAGCGGATACCAGGCAGTGATCCGATGTTCCCAAAGGAGCACGAACCTCTAGCCGATATCCATCCGGGCGAGTCGTCAGCAGAAGGTCCAACAATGAGGGCGCGTGACCGACAATGTCTGGAATCCTGGTGGGCTGGTTTACCAGTTGGGTCAGGTCGTGCGTGAGAGCGAAAGCGTGGGCAGTTCTACCAGCATGGTCAGTTTTAGAGGAACTTAACCACGACTCGTGGTGAGCATTGAAGTCCCCTAAAAACACCAATTCCGCGGTTGGAAACTGCTCCTGCGCAACATCTGCCACCCGACTAAGATGTTCGAAAAGTCGAGTTGTCTCCATGTCACCGCTGTGGGATCTATAGAGGCACACGTAGATTCGGCTATGTGTGCCCAGGTCCACATGCACCCCAAGAATAGAGTGGGAAGGGTCCTCCAAACAGCGCAGACGGCGACAGCAAACATCCGCCCGGACAAACAAGCATACCCCGGCCTTCGCTTTGAAGGACTCTTCAAGAGCGTAGCCGGGGTAATCCAAGTAGCTAGTGTCTGCCGGGCGAAGTATTTGAGTCTCCGTCAAAAACAGCATTTCGGGTCGAGCCGTCTCAAGATGTTGGTGGACGGCATTGAGGTTAGCATGGAGCCCACGGATGTTAGTGAGCCCGACCTCAAACAGCGTGGTTGTGGTGGGGGTGTGCACCGCTGAACGACCGAAACTGTTTGTGAGCGCTGCCATAGTTGACGATAGAAGGAGGAGAGGCGTGAATTGGGGGGACGTTGCCGCGATATATACGGTCAAAGCGTGAGGCCTGTTTCCCCAGGTAATAGCCGACAGTAGAGAAGCGCTGACCCGCCGAACGGAAGGGCCCCCGAACCCCCCCGGGAATGGCCGCCGGGACCCCACCACCCGGTCACCAACCGGCACGACGGACCACCCCAAGATTATGCGTGGCATGATAGGGCAGCCTCACGAACTGGTTAGGTTCGCTTGGGCCCCTGTACTGTACCACGGGCGGCCAGCGGAACAGCCGTTTCTTCGGGTCTCCCTGGTCGGCGGGTCAATGCAGTCCACCTGGCTCTGGTTAGACGGAAGCCGTCACTGACCGCATCCATCGCCGCAACGTCCCCCCAAGCTCTGGTTGTACGCTGACTGATCCCGGAACGCGACCACAAGTGGTCACTTGGCGGGTTTTACGCCATGCGTACGGTGGTCACTAACCAGACGGGTGTTCAGACCCTACCACCAGTCGAGCAGTTGGTAGCTCGGTAATCCCTTAGTCGCCTCTTACGACACCCACGGGAAGAAATGGGGCGGTGAATTGTATTCTTAATCCGTCACCGCACGGACAAAGATTTTAATGTTTAAAATAAGATTGATTCCACAGATTTACTACTAGGTAGTTGAATTTTTACTAAGTAGGTGGTAGACCCGTAAAATACAAATGGCGGCCATACCTACCTAGAAGACCCCTTCTACTAACCAACAAGACGTTCAGACCTCCCAATGGTAACTAATTTATTAATTAAACACATAGATGCTTATTATTTTTTCCACAAAAAACTAACAAGGTTTGTTTTTTGTGGGAAAAAAAATAATAATAATAAGGGTTTTTTTTGTCAACAGCAACAGCAATCGGAGAACTAGTCAAAATTTTTAAAATAACCAATAGAATTATGCAAATGTTTGACACAGGCTTATCTATAATATATTACAGGTGGGCAGTTAGGTAAGATATCAGGTCGTAATTATAATAGCCGCCTTATTATGTAGATATGCCGACATCAACCCGCAACGGCGGCGCCGGCGCAACTCAGCCACGGTCCACGGTTTTCCTTGACATTAGTTAAATAATCTATTAAAATGAGCGGCGTAGATAAGTCCAACTATTAATCCTATTCCATCCGATTATTTTGTCAGAAAAGACCCTTTAGTCGTTAAATGCTTTATATGATCTCAAATCATATCCGGAATAATTTAAACATTTTTAAATTGTTTTTAACAGTATGAGGCAAATATTACTACTGCACAATAAACTAAAACCGTGAATTACTACTATGCAAGAAATATGAATTAGTTATGCACAATATAAACCAAAGAAAAAAAGTATCACTATAAGTTATTTAAAAAAGTAGCGTTACTTCTGTATTGTGCAGGTGCTAGTAACCGTCGGGAGTAGTAAATACAACTATTAAACCCTATACCTAGAAATTTTAGGTACCCTTATGCACTTTATAAATCCCTATTCCATTTTTTGTACTTTTTCTTCAGTATATTTTTAAACTAACTGCCTTTCACCGTCTTGAACTATATTATTATAATGATAAGTGTTATGCACTTGTTTCAATTACTATTATCTATGGCTAGACATTTAGTTCTCCAATGGAGACCGAAGTCGCCATACATGCTAATTTTATTGTCTTTATTGTGAACTAGGAGTATTAAATTATTATTAATTGTGTACGTATATATTTATTAGATTATTATTCAAATGAATAAAAACACAAATACCTCTGTCTTATTTAATACCTTCATTAGGTATCTGAACTACAATATCAATCAACATTACTGAAGGCATTTACTTAGAATAGGATTTGAAAAGGTTTTAGTTTTCGACTTTACCAGGGTCATGGGGAGCTGTTGGATACAGGCTGCACAGAACGGATTCATTTTAAAGTCGATGGGGAGGTATGTTTGGCAGTGGACGTCATAGGCGGATTTTTTATACGACAAGGTTGCCGATTAAGCGTACGGTCCACTTGTAAGCGATTAGACGTTCGTGGCTATAAAAGTCAAGAGCAAGCGTAATATACATAAAAACAGCATAGAAGTAGAGTCCCCTGGCTCCCAACAACATATCACACAAAAACACACCGACAAATACCACACAAACCTGAACATAAATGGGTATACAGAGTGTTAGGGGGACGCTCTCGAATACGAAGGCAGGAGGCAGTGCTGGTCAGCCTAAAAAACACGAGTTGCTAAAAAATTAATTTGTAATCACAAAAAAAAACAGCAGTTTCATACAAATTGTAATATCTACACGACCTGTTTGTATGGAACAGCAGCTTTTTCCGTGATTTCAATTTATTTTTCAACAAATCGTATTTATTGTCCCCATAACACCCTGTATAATTATATCAATATTATATTTTTAATGTTTATGTTTTTTTCTTGATTTTCGTTTTTTTTTTGTATTTAAATGCATAGTGTCAACTAACATGTTTAGGCGCAAAAACAGTATAATTTTAAATAATAAAAATTCGTTATTGGCATTATGATCAATACCAGCTGTTTTTTGCTGTCATTTTTTGAAATTGTGAGTGCTGTGAATTTTTGTAAATAAAGGAAAAAAAATGACGCCTACTCAATGAGCCACAGAAATACAACAATTAGTACAAAGCGTTACTTCGGTGTGATACTTCTGTATTGTGGAGGTGCTAATACCTCAGTCGGGAGTGGTACCCATACAACTATTAATACCCTATACCTCTCTAGAAAATTTTAATAATTCCCTGCTTTTCGTAAAAGTTAATTTTGAAATCTTGTCTAGTGACTCTATAGCTAATGGTAAAGAGATTATACAGCTTCTAAAATGATACAAACTCCGTAGATACAACATAAAATATTATAGATGATCAAACGAACTTTGTGAAGCTCGATCGCTATTATATGAGTAGCTTCATTCGAAGATATAATTATTAACAACGTAGTCCCTTTAACCTACAGGCAACCTCGCACGTCTTTAAAGAGTATCTCAACCGATAAAAAAAAAGAAATCTATAGCTAATGTTAAAGAGATTATACAGCTTCTAAAATGATTCAAACTCCGTAGATACAACATAAAATATTATATTGACGTACCTACTTATACACTCTAATGGCACGAGTAACTTTTCTAGTGTGTTGTAACTTCCTATTGCATAAACATTCCAATCCTGCCACCTGTCTTTATGTTTGTTAAATAAAGCCTCAGGTAATTGTCATAAGTCATTTAATCATAACAGTCAGACAGACTACCAGAAGATACGGTCACCAACAAACGTCGATTACTCATCAAAGTTTACGGAATGTCAGGTATCTAATAACATTAATCAATCAATCAATCAAATTTTACAATAAGAAAAACAATGCTCTCTAACTAACCTAAACGCTAAAAAAAACTCGCTTGGATCATCATCACCAACCTATATACGTCCCACTGCTGGGCACAAGCCTTCCCACATGGGAAAAACACATGAGGAGTTTGGGCCATAACACCACCAGGCTGGCCCAATGCAGAGCGGTTGCAGGAACAACCGGGACCAACGGCTTAACGTGCCACCGAGCTCCTTGTTTGGATGTTTAAATATAATTATAACGACATTGTATTACACGTTAATTTATTAAAACGCAAAAACAGTAGGATTTCCAAGTTCCATCCGGGCTCAGTGGTAACCCAAATTGTGACAAGTCGCGTGTTTGCATCCCGCCCCAGTGTTTGTGTTGTATGATTAAGATACATTGTCGTGTTTTTTAATAAAAATTGTATATTTTAATACAACGTTCTTTATGATTAAAAGTCTGAGAAACGCCAATAACCTTGAGAAAAATAATTTCGATGCGGCCCACTAATGCTTCCGGTAATTGACTGAAGATTTCAGAATAAATTTATTTAAATAAAGCTAGTTACCTTTTTGAAAATACAAAAAATAAATATTATTAAATTGAATATGACGAGTAAGTTCCCTGAAAATCAGAAAAAAACCTTTGACAAATAACAAAGATTTTGTTCTGCAATGGTATTTTTTTATAGAAAGATTTTGATTAAAATGTGTTTTGGGGACATGCCTATTATCAGAAATATGCCCAAGAATAGCATATATTTTTTTACTGCGTTAAATTAAGCAGATTATGCTAAAAAAAAGTTTTAATAAAGGTTCAATTAGCAGTTATCAGCCTCTTAAGCTTATAAATAAAATTTGATAAGAATATCCGCTTCAGATTGGCTATCAAGATCCATTCACGTCACGCGATTCACAGATTATTAATTAATGAAGGACTATTTAACACACCCAGGACTCGACTTTTTTCTATTCATTTTTAATTTACTATAAATTTAAAATAAAATTTAAGTCAATAAATATCAAATACGTCGTAGAATTAATAATGAAACCTGATATTTTTTCTAGTTGAAATACTTTTCTAATCTTTAAAACATTTATGATAATGTTAAAAATAAAATTAAAACCGGTAACCTGACTTATGAGAATTACAAAAAGCAGTGAGTTAACTCACAATTAAATTTATCTGTTTCTCTGAACATTTTTCATTGAGTACTACTTATGCATCTTAATGTATATCAAATGCTTGCCCATGGTATCATACCAACATTACGAGCCTTATATTTCACACGATTCTTTTAATCAAAATACAATAACCAATCTCCGTTCTCATACCAATTGTTCGTATCATACAACAATCGCTAAAACCTAGTAACAAATCAAGCACATCCAGCACCAATAAAAAAAAGAGAATATTATCGCCAACTAAAATAATGCTTAATTTAGACTACTTGAGATAATTTGGTGAGTCTTGGTGTGAGCAGTGTCATGCAAATTAATTCGCTTGTCTGTCTGTTAGCTAGGCGCCGCCGACTAAAATATATTTAAAAAAAGTAGCTTAGAAACTTAAGACAATTTTTGCTTTTCAGATTCGTTTTCTGTTGTATTGGTTTCATGTCTTGTCAAAAAACCTGGGGTATTACCGCCATCTTTATAAAAGCGATTCATATTCCCCTCGGTTCAGTATTGGTTCCTAAACTGCATCGCTGTCATAGTCGTAGATAGCGTCGTAGTACGAATTAACGATTCTACTCAGTTTAGGTCCTAAACTGGATTGCGATAAACGATGGTGGTACGGGTGCTGATATTTTGTAGATTAAAATATCAAGAATTGTTCTTTCTTTCTTTTTAAAATTTTAGTGCGAACCGATTCTAATAAAAATGATTCAACAAAAAAGTTTATTTACCAAATGTACACCTATGTCAGTTAAAAAACTCTTTTTTAATGTACAATTTTTTGTACTTATAACGGATTAGCTCTTGGCCCTCATCTCACTGATGGTAAGTGAAGAAAAGGCCGACGATGAAAGCGAGCTACCCCCGGACTCCTCAACCACAGAGGAACTGGCTATCTTACCTCCAACTGCCGGAACACAACAATTCTGTTCACATTTATTATTGTTATGGCGGCAGACTTAGATAGCGCAAGCCAGTAGGACTTAGAAAAGTACTACCACCAACAAAACTGAGCGGGAAATTTCTGCTCCACGGGAATTAAACCGCGAATCTCTAGATATGAAGTAGGTGGTCTCAATAACTGGACCACCGAGGCGGTTAAAAGCAATTATTTTATTCTAAAGACGACCGGCTACTCGGTCAGGGGTCCCAGGTTCGAATCCCGGTGGGAGCAAATGTTTGTATGATGACTACGAGCTTTTGCTTACGAGTCATGGATGTTTATATGTTTATTTAGTATATTTCTAATATTTATATATTATTATCATTATTCCGTTATCTACTATCCATAACACAAGCTCTTAATGATGCTTACTTTGGGCTAGATAATAGGTGTGAGTGTATGAATGTTATCATTAAAGCAAAATTTTTAGTTTAATGAAACTAAAACTAAGAAAAATAAATAAGTTCATGTATTCTCTTAAGAATCATATGTATACTTACAAACATGCTGAAATAATAACAATATTTATTTTAATTTATTTCACACCATAAACATGATTGACATTATTATTACATAATTTGTGCAGATACATAATTTAAAGGTATATAATTTACTTGCACTGTTCGGAGCTTATGGAGGATTCATGCTTGAACTAGGAAGATTCCTGTGATCCTGTGTATCAAATAAATATATTAATCGCTGGCAAGGTCGTAGCTAGGAATTTGTTAAGGGGGGGGGGGGCGTCAACAAACCAAGTATTATCTAAGGTAAATGCTGCATGAACTATGCAACCTCCCCTGCCCGTACCTCGCTACGCACATGATCGCTGGTAATGTGAAATTACACTCAACTGTTATGAATGCGTTATGTAAATGATGTTATTATTAATGTCACAGGTGTAGAGCTTATTTGAATCATGGGCGTAAGAATTTTGGCCATTGCCATACCTACCTGAACAATGACCAGAGGAATGTGGTGCTATGTTTCAGTTGTCAAGGCTTACAAGGTTACTTGCTGCTTAATTTATATCCGGAGATATGCGAATTCGATTCAAATTCAAATAGGCTTTATTTTTTCCATATAAATTTCACAGTATGGTATAATATGTTAGTGTAGTTAGTGCCTAAAAAAAATTACTTATTAAGTTGTTAGTTTTCTTGGATGGATGGATACCTTCTCTGATGAAGGGCTCCTTCTTATACAGGTGGTGCCGTCAATGCGACAATAAATTTAAACATGGGCTATATTAGTCCATAGAAATGGTTTGCCACTTTCAAAAATATCATATTAATTTAATAATTTCATGACATTTGTATGAAATAATGCTGCCAACGTTACACTATTCCATACAAATGTCATGAAATTATCAAATGAATATGATATTTTTGAAAGTGGCAAACTGTTTTCTATGGACTAATATAGCCCATGTTTAAATTTATTGTCGCATTGACGGCACCACCCTGTATATCCATTTTTTTTTTTTGCTTTTCCGTTCCTGCATCTATTCTTTCCCACTAAGTATCTGGGTAATATCATCAGCCGACTGTTTGTTGGGTCTACCGGCTTTCCGCTTGCCTTCTGGTGTCCTCTACACTTGGTGCTTGTTCACCTGTTAACAGTTGACCGTGCAATATGTCCTGCCCATTGCCACTTCATATAAGTGCATGTTTCTCTGAAACATGCACAGTCGCTTTAGTTTTATTCCTGCTAGTTGCAGTTCTAATTTTATTCTTGTAAGTTTACATTCCTCTTTGACAGGTCCTTATCTTACATTATACTGTGTTGATATAACTTAGTCAATTTAATAATGCGTTGAAGAAGTCTTTCTATTAATTGTAACTAAGTGATACCCCGTCGTGTGTCCGTCCAGTGATAACTTATGGAACTGAGACGTGACCGCTTACAATGGCCCTCATAAGAAGGCTCAATATCACCCAAAGGGCAAAGGAGACGGTTATGCTCGGGGTTTCTCTGCATGATCGCATATCAGAAATGATGAGATCCGCAGGAGAACGAAGGTCGCCGACATAGCCCGAAGAATTCCGTTTATTCGGAAAAAGTTTGGCCACACAAATTAAAACAAAACCGAGTGCGGGAGGTAAAAACAAAATACAAAATTCAGATAAATCTATTTGACACAAAGTTTTATGGAATCAGACCGTTATTCGATACATAAAACCTCAATAAGCCCCCTAGAGTATTGTACGGCATGACAGATTTAAAAAAAATACTTACCACAACTGTGTAAGGGAAAGAAATGTTTGCGACACTGTTTTTCCCAATCGCACGTCTACACCATGTCCATACTCTGTAAAAAGGAAAATTCATTACGATGACAATACCTGAATAAGTTATTGTAGAATTGTAGGGTGGGGTGATTACGAACGCGGAGTAACTCCAAACGAGACCGTTTCTATCCTTACAGAAAGCGATAAAGCATCCATGTTCAGTGCCTGGTCACTCAGCACGGGTCTCTCTCTCAGCTAGAAGAAGCAGATTATCAACTATCCTTTTCTAACATGAAGCACACAACCTCGTTCAAAATTACGTCGCGTTCGAAAATTCCTCACTCTCCCCTGCCTAGAGAATAGATAGGATAGTACACGCTTGGACTAACGGTTTATTTATACAAAAATATACACAAGTTACTGTTCTTTTACGAGTTTTAGCAAAATAAATTTTAAATAAAATCGAACGCGAACAACATATACCTACAAATATTTTAGTCCATTTTCGCTATCAGTAGCAAGCATCCTGCGGATTAAACAAGTAGGGTTTTATCAGCTCCATATCCGTCCGTGTACGTCCCCAACTCTCAACAATCACACCAGCGCTGAAGACGGCGCAACCATGTTGTGGACAGTGGTTTTAACTGCTCTAGTAGTCTGTGCCCATGGAAATCTTCGTAAAGGTAAGTTATTTTATTACTTTTGCTGTGAGTTCAATTCTATTTTTATTACCAGACATTTGAGATTTCGGTCTCTTAGCTTTACAACTAAAGACGGGTTTGTGATTTAAAAAATCTTAAACTTGGGTGTCATTTTCTAGACATTACTGCGGATAAGTTCAAAGACTTGAAAGCTAACTTTGAATGAAAGTATTCTTAGGTTTTCCAGTAAATTCATATGTGGTTGGGGTAGGCGCCACAGATTAATGATATTATGTATCTACGATAGTAGGTGCTATCAAATACCTAGGTAGGTACTTAATTTCATTAATTGGGACTAAAGTTACTTAATATTACATTTACAGTAGATTACATGGCATGTAAGAAAAATGTTACAAATTACACCTCCTAAATGTCAAATTAAACGACATTAAGGCATTTTAAACTTACCAAAACTTTTTAGCAATTAATTATTAGCAGTTAATTAATTAACTCGTTAGGTATTAAATAGTAGTAAAAAAACTATTTTATTTACTTACTTAGTTTAAGACCTGCTGTCGGAATAGGAAACCTAGAAACCTAGGTTC
This sequence comes from Nymphula nitidulata, assembly GCA_947347705.1. Classification (NCBI taxonomy): domain Eukaryota; kingdom Metazoa; phylum Arthropoda; class Insecta; order Lepidoptera; family Crambidae; genus Nymphula; species Nymphula nitidulata. The sequence continues at coordinate 7,826,870 of OX374637.1, read as the reverse complement.
CTGATTAAAGCTTTAAAACTCACCTTTTCCTTTACCTACCTATTTCACTTAAGCTTTTCTTGTTGCTTTTACATTTCACTTTAAAAGAAATTTAGATACCTACGTATTTTCTCTTCTAACTATTCGTGACCACGTCATAGTTCCCTTCGGGATGTCTTGTCTTTTTTGTCAGTGTCCCGAATATAGCTGCCATTAGGCTCATTATATTTGGGCTCACTATTCTGGAAACTAAACACCTTTGTATTTGTTTTTAAGCTTTTATATTGCGCAAAGTAAAGCTGAGAAGAGTGCTTTCAAAAACAGGCTTTAGAAGACTCACTCGTAGAGAAAACGTAGCTTTAGTATTTCTGCACCTAAAAACCTTAATACCTCAATGCATTAGTGACTATTAGCTACTGGCTGAGGAGCGAATAGGTTCATTAAATAGACAACATCGTCACGAGTCACGACTGGTATTGCAAGTAAAAAGGCAGGACCACGCGTAATGAGCAACTAGAAGTCTTGATTTCATAAGTACTTTACTTACGCATCATACGAGGCGCGGCAGCCTTCAGATCATCGCGACGGTATTAGATATTTATAATCGTATTTGTTTAAAATGCAAATGTTTACTAACGTAAACCGTCCCATTACAGCGATAACAAAATCAACGCCTAAATTATTTTATTTATAGAAATTTTCTTTTCGTGTTTTATTCTTGTTTGGATAAACAAACAAGAATAAATCACGAGAATAAAATATGGAAAATTCTATATTTATCACTGTTGAAGGATTTTATTGCAGTGCTTCAAAACGAGACGGAATATGAGTTTTCAAAAAAAAACCTTGTTTCGACAGTAGTGAATAAGGTGCTACAGATATATGTATATGTCGCAGCCGTCTGGTTAAATCAGCCGCTTAACTGGACGCCTAGCCAGTTGATTGAACGCCGGCATCCAATCAAACGGCTGAAGTACAACTACCCAAGTCATTGATGTCAGTCGTCTGGTTTAAATTAGCCATTCAATTGGACGCCTAGGCGGGTCGTTTAAATCGAAGAGCTTTTGTGTGACTGTTTGAGTGATTGGAAGGTTTAAGGTTATTTTTTATGACCACTTAGAATCGAGTGGTCATAAAAAAATAACCTTGAACCTACCAACCAAACTAAAACCTTTCAGTACAAGACGATCCATTCAATACGCCAAGCCATAAACGTTAAGTGAGTCTAGTTCAATTAACTATCGGGCTAGGTAATCAATTCAATGCCGGCGTTTAATCAACGGGCTAGGCATTCAATTAAGCGGCGAATTCGACCAGATGGCGGCAACATATACATATTGAATCCTGAAACAATATACATTTAAACAACGCAGAACAAGAAGCTGAAGTGGCAATATTTTCTTCTCCTGTTTTATTTATTTATTTATTTCGAAAACCAACAGCGTTTACTTATTCTAATATCAAATATTACTTAAATAATTGTATGGCCAATAACAGGTTTTCCTTAAATTAACCATAATATCGTTGTTGGTGCTAGTAAACAAAAACAAAACTATTTTTTTTTTCTTTTTAACCTTTAATAATATTGACAGAAACAAACAACAAACAAAGCCATTCGCTGATTAAATTACACTAGGTATATATGGCATCGTGTTATATATACTTTAATAGTGTAAAATGGCAACAACCATGCATTTTACATATAGAAAAAATACCATGCAAAAAAAAAATGAAATTGTGTAATAATATTTTATACATACTTATACATAAATAATATTTTAATTCTTATAGAATATGATAATATTACATATAATTACCCTTATTATTACATACTATACCTACTGTTTATACCTATATGTTTTGAGGTAGAAAAAATGTCAAGTTGATCAAAATTATTGTTATATGTTTGAGCTAACCGTAAGAGAACTGAGTTTTTGAGATAATTAGAACGATGTTGTGATATATGTAGTAATGATGTGTGGCGAGTACGGTACTTGGGTGTACAAAAGGAAATTTTTGAAATAAGATTCGGACAGTCCACTTTACTGTTAATAATATCATGCAGCAGGCCCATGTACAATACAACCCTCCTTTGCTCCAACGTAAGAAGACTGTTCTACACAACTGTCTTCGTAACTGTCGAAGCTTTTACGAGATCGATAATTTAAGTGGTTGACAAAAACCTTCTGTATTCGCTCCAGGCGGTTCTTATATATATTATAATGCGGGGACCAAATTGAACTTGCATACTCTAATATGCTTCTCACGTATGCGAAATAAATAATTTTGATAACTGATACATCCGAGAATGGCCCGCACACACGCAGAACAAAACCCAAATTCCTAAACGCTTTACTAGTGATCTATATACTCTGATAAGGTAATTTTGTGGTCAAAGTATACCCCTAGATCTCTAATCGTCTGAGTCCTCTTATTTTTTTTAACATCAAAGTAATAGTTATGTATTCCTACGCGTGAATAAAATGCATTCACACTTACTTGTGTTAACAGATATCATATTTTTAATATAATGTTGAAACAAACAATCAAGGTCCTTCTGCATTAGCCTACAGTCGTCTTCAGAGTTAATTTTACAAAATATTTTTTTGTCGTCCGCATACATGAGAAAATCAGAGTGATTGAGACAAGATCCTATGTCGAATAGGTAAGCATTATAAAATAATGGACCCAAATGCGAGCCTTGTGGCACTCCAGTAGGTATATCCACATAATCAGATCGAAAGCCCCCCATGACCACCGCCTGTGAGCGATTGGAGAGGTATTGACTCTGTCCACCGAAGGAGGTCTCCATGGATTCCAAGCACCTGTAACTTGTTTAACAGGATCACGTGATCCACACGATCGAAAGCTTTCTCGAAGTCTGTGTAGATCACGTACGCCTGTCCACCATGATCCATATTTTCTGCGATGAAGCTAGAAAAACATGCCAAGTTAGAAATAGTCGATCGTCCTTTTAAAAAACCGTGCTGTTGTTCCGGTATAGATTGAGACAACGTGGAGTAAATAATTTAAACAAAATTTCAAAAGGTTAACATTTTTAATTCGACGCACGTTGTGTTACTATTACATTTGTGTAAATGTTGGAATACTTTGACGAATACCTACATAAAGTAATAATAATATATTTACTGACCTAAATACACTGTTACGGATTAAAATAAACTTGAAATAAAGAGTTACATCTAAACACGTAACACAAATAGTATGTAAGTAGCATCCGTTACCGAACTAGGTAGAGAGCCTGTATTTCGGTATCCAGCGCCTCTATCCTCCGGTTCATACATCAATTATTGGCATGCAAAATTAGTTTTTTTTTCATTTTCTTTACAATTTTAGTTCTTTAAATATAAATCCCACACAAAAGTAAAATGTTATTATTAAAGTGATATTGTAAACATTGTTTTTAAGTTTTAAGAACTAGTCTTTTTCATTAAAATATTCATTGAAGTACCTACATTATAAGTTATCAAACATTTAGGTAAAAATGCTTTTTATTTTCAATAACTGACGACTTTACAGACAACAGCAGAGGTTGCAGTGAAAATAACTCTAATTTGACTGTGATCAAATCAGTCCCAAATCAAAAGTAGGTTTGTAGGTACCGAATATGCTTAACAACTACTGCCACCATGTTTAAACTGCAATAGGGATCAAAATCGTTTACATCTTTTTTAAGTTTACAATGCCCATAAATAACAACAATTTTTTTATGCTTCTATTCAAATTCAGCTTTAAACGGCACCGATTTACGTTAATAAGAATTTATAAAGTACGAAAAGACCACCTGGACCAGCGAAATGTTGCGTGCAACCAAAATGTCATACTGTAAAAATTATGTGTGTGCGTGCCGTGTTGCAGCGGGTGTATGGAGCGCAGCGGATAACTTCGAACAAAGTATCCGAAAGTTTTGAAAAATAGTTCCAGAACCGCTCGCCTGGTGCGCTTCTCAATATTGCATACAAAAGCTGAGGAGGCGATAACGATACCAAAAGAATAATGCTAAAGAATGTATCAACCAAAAACTCACGAGTCGGTCAAAATAATTAATATATGGGGAAATAGAGCAAATATAGTTTTTTACAAATATAATATTTGATCTCACTAAAACCATCCTTAAATATTAGAAAAAATCATTGAAAAAGTGAGGGTTCCAGAAGTATTTTTTTTTCATACAAAACTAAAATATTTACATTATTTCAATAGTTATACATCACTTATATTAAGTATACGATGATGATAGGCTTTCAATATGGCGGAAAAGCAACTTTTGGTGTTTTTTGATACATTTATTTTATACCTATAAGTCAAAAGAAAACGATTTTAGTGGAATATTAAAAGTATTTATTTAATCACAGTATATTCTATGTCTTCCGCATCTATTAAAACACTGTCTAAAAAGACAGCTAGCTGTTGCCTCCCCTCATGCCTTGCGACGCTACGTTACTACAACTACTACCTTAATGATGTCTTACCTTTTAACGCAGACGTTAGACGTTAATGATGTCTTACCTTTTAACGCCTTTTAACTTTTAACAGAACGCACTTGCAATATCAAGTAATTTTTTTCTTGAGGTGATGGTAAGAGCACCAGGGTGGGACAATAGCTTGGTTGTCTTCTATTTGTACTTGCAAAATAGTCTGCCGACTTCGCTCCGCTCGCAGTGGAACCGCCGCTTTGTAAATGGGCATAAACATATTTTTATATTGTCAACAGCGCAATTCACCGGAGATGCGTGGGTGGATGTGCTCTCTGCTGGTGGCATGCTTATCGGGGCCGGGAGAACGAAGCGATTCGTCGAGATGAGCTCCAGTCAGGTAAGCGTTATAGCTGCTTACTGCTGTAGTCAGAAACATCTGAGATTATGTGTAGTTCAACAAAATATATCGTTATTAAGTATAACTTACATAATGAATGAACTGCAGGTATGCAAGATGGGATGATATAACCCGAGTTTCGCTTCAAGAGTTTTACCACTACTGTTGGTAAAACTCTTGTGGTTTTACAGAGAAATTTTTACTCGACTATTTGGTAACTGAAACTAGCATTTTTAGTTAAAGTTTAAAGAGCATTTAAATAGCAGAAATTTAAAAAGAACACGATGTGTAATAATATGCTATGGGCAAATTAAAAAGTCCAGTCTGGTCACCAGTTCACAGTTTTTTATACATAATAATACATATACAGATTTCTAATCTACCACGGCCACGTCCGTCGACGGGTTCTCGTAAAAATCTCTACAGTGCGATTCACTAACACAATATGTGACATCGAGCTGCCATTGATTTTGGCGTTTGAGCACTTATCTCTATGTCGATATCTTGGCATTGTATGTTTGTCGCTGTTTTAGAGATGCGGCACGAAGTACAATCGATATTTTACGATTTAGTTTTTATTGTTTGAAATGTATTATGATGACTTCATTCAATATTTGATTGACTTTAACATATAAATTTAAAATAAACTACTATTTAGTTCCGGCTCACGCCGTGCTCGTCGTAGAAACGCTAGTGTCTCCAGCGGTTGCCAAATGATTGTCAAACACACGGCAAAAAGTATGACAGCGCTGCCACAAGCACGAATTCAAGGCTGCTACTTTAGAGAATCGCATATAGGTGTTCTCTCTCTCTGTCCGGTCATTATTCATAGTGAACGGACTTCTCAGGTTGCCCGTAACATAAAAAGACGTGATTTCACAAATCAGTGCTTGTTAATATTCCTCTTTGGAGTATGTAGGCACCTATCCCACACAGTAAAATTAATGGTTCTTCTATAGAAACTAACTTTGAAAAGGACCCTATCAATACTGCCGTCTAATTACCGGCTTTGGCATTAGCAATTAATATTCGTCAGGTGGTCAAAACCGATCACAATCTAGTTGATAGCAACAATAATTAGGACCTGGCGCCTAGGTGGGTGCAACTAGTTCCATTTACCTTTTAGCATTACCGAAATAGCCCTCGTAAAGTCCAACATCGCCAATCATGCTTGCACTTTCATTTAGTTCAACTTTGATAGCTTTGTCGTTTGATGGAATAATAGAAAGTTTAGGTGATATATTCAATTACTTTGCTAGCGGCGAGAGGAAATTCCACTTGATGTGTGGCGCCCCGACGGCGCCGACGCCGCGCCGACTTAGTTGCCAATTGATTTCTAGGTTATATTGTAATTTGCATATCAATTACGCTGGTATTACAATAAATATGTGCGATCAACTTTGCCCTCACTCCGTTAGAGAAAGCGAACATTTATTTAAGCTTTTGACGGTAATGGCACAAGGAATGAAAACATAGAATGTTTAAATCTTACAAGCAACATCTGAAAGTTTTCTTCAATAATATAAATTTACAATTTTAAGGACCTATATGACACCTTCTCATTGAGACTATTTTTATAATGCCTCAATACGCTATATCCAATCACAACATACAAAAAAAATATATACTATTAAAATTTTTAAGTAACCCCCGCGATCATTAATCATCTATCTAACATTGAGACTTTTCATTAGAGCCCAAACACGCTATATCTGCTGAAGTTTCTGAAGAATTAAGGATCCCGCAGACTTTTTGATGGTAAATGATCAGCTGTTAAAGTTATTAAAACCCTTTAGATAAGTAGGAGATGAGCTAATTTTCAAAAATACCTGAACATATCTTCATAAATTATAGCTAAGAACCATGTCGATCAATCAGCTTTCAAACAAAAACCTAAATTAAAATATAATATATATACAGATTTTAATTTTTTACAGATTTTAATTCAGGCATAATGCTACAAATTGACACAGACAGCACGGCAGACTTATAGCACCCCTCTTTTAGTGTCGGGGGTTTACAATATGACACTTGAATATATATCTGAAAGAAAAATCAGTTTCCATGGCAACATAGATCTAAGTTAGTTTTAATGAAGTATACATTTGAATGAGTAGGGGTATTTGCTATCGCACCCTGCAATGGTAAATACCCCATTTACCCCTACTCATTTATGTTAGTTTTGATAAAGTATGCATTTGAAAGGGAGCTCGGTGGCGTAGTGGATGAACCGCTTTGGTTTCGATTACGAAAACAAAACAACTTTCGCTATGGTCGGTCCCGGGATGGGTCAATCAAATTTATAATCTCCAGCTCCTCCGTGCTTCGGAAGGCACGTTAAGCTGTTGGTCCCGGTTGATACTGCAATTGCTTTAAACCACCAACCCGCATTGTGCCAGCGTGTTGGTGTTATGGCCCAAGCTCCTCATGTGTTTCTCCCATGTAGGAAGGCCTGTGCCCAGCAGTGGGACGTATATCGGCTGATGATCATCATCATCATGCATTTGAATGGGGTATTTACCGCGGGGTAAAAGCCCGCTTCGAACATAATACAAGAGGAAAACACCTACAAAGTTCACCACGATCGGAGTCATCTCTCTCATAACTTATTTCACTCTAAAACTCTAAATAACAGCTTCTACTAGGAAATTAAGAGATAATGTCGCTCCATCGTATTCAGCCGAACCTGCCGCACCAGGCGTGCATGCTCCCCAACGGCAAGACAGGCCACTGCAGACACATGCAATACTGCATTCAAGAGGATTTCAAGAACGATTTCAGCAAGGTCATGGAATATATCTGCATCATTCAACGATCGTAAGTATTCCAACAAATAAGTTCAATGAGCTGTGGCGTTAGATAAATTACAGATAAAATAAGATTCAATGTGATTTTGATGTCATAATATTTAACAAAGTAAAAATTGATGTTCAGAGCTTTCAAACTTTAAAGCACAACTAAGATGAAAAAAATAAAATACAACCACCAATTTTGTGACCAAATCAAAAATATTAATTGAGGACGCGGCTTAAATTTTAATATCGTGAAATTTAACAGTTATAGATTCTACATAATATTGTTTATGAATTTACAAAATTTTATTCATGCGGCCGTTTAATATATTATTTATGCGGCCGTTTAGCAAAGACAAATTTGAGATGAGAAAAAGCTCATGCATTTTTATCATTACTTAAGTTGAATTGTCCATGCGGCTTAGTAGTTAAACTATTCAACAGTCCTCTAGAATCTTAATAATACTTAAATTAAGACAGAAATATAAAAATTTGAGACAATATGCCTTTTGTTTTCCAGCTCTCTCGGCTTATGCTGTCCTGACGAATTCGGGGATCTGGGAAAGATCGGCCTAGCTGGGGACCTGCCCGCCACTGCCCCCAAAGAGGAGGAAAACGAAGCCGTCCTGAAGGTCACCAGGGCAGAGAACAGAGGTCCGTAATTATCATTAAACGGCCTTTAAACTAGAATGAACTGTGTTTTATTTCAAACACTAAAAGTTACCTATTTTACAACAACTGCTATAACAAGTCAGCTAATACTTGATCGTAAGTTTTACTCCAACTCAAGCAACTTCAAAAAAATATATTTTAGGAGGTTACTACTTAGGTACTTTTTAAGTGTTTTGAAATTGGTTTTATTTTTGTTACAATTTTTTTTTACATTTTTAAGTGATTTCCAAGGTCAAAGCTAGATGGTGACCGTCAGCATTATCCACTTGTCTGTCTGTCAGTCTTTGGTTGAAATACATAATATTTTTTTAACCGACTTCAAAAACGAGGAGGTTCTCAATTCGGCCGGTATGTTTTTATTTTTCCATGTATGTACACCGATTACGCCGAGACTACTGAACCGATTTACGTGATTATTTTTTTGTTCGATGCGGAATAGCTGCCATTTGGCCCCAGCAAATTTTTTTCAAAATCAGTTGGGTATTTTGGTTTTAATATAAAAAAACTGAAATTATTAAGTCGTCTACATATGCGAAATAAGCGGATTTTTGCTTTCTTATGACGGTCACCCATCTAGCTTCGACCTTAGAAGAATCACTAAAAATTGTGAAAAAAAAAATTTTATACAAAAATTAACACCTACTTCAAAAAACTTAAAAAGGTTAAAATAATTACATTTAAGTAGGTACACATCCCCAAGAAACATATTTTATGGAGTTGATGTTATGTTGTTTCCAAAAACAAAAGAAAGTGAAGCACCGACTCCAAAAAGTATGTTTCTAGGGGATGAGTACCTACTTAAATGTAATTATTTTAACCTTTTCAGTTTTTTGAAATCGGTTTTAATTTTTCTTTATATTTTTTTTATATTATCGTATCGTACCACTGATAAAGTATTATCTTACTCCACACACCGTTATGGTAACCGTTACCCTCCATAATCAGTTCACCCAAATAACTCGATAGAATGCAACTAGTCGTTAATACGTACCTATAATAGTAAAAGAATTATCTTCCGACTGACCGACGACCGCCTGGCCGAGTGGTCTGTACCCCAGGCTACTCGGTCAAGAGGTCCCGGGTTCGAATCCCGGTAGGAACAAATGTTTGTATGATGAGTACGAACATTTGTTTACGAGTCATGGATGTTTATATGTTTATTTAGTATATTTCTAATATTTATATACATATTATTATCATTATTTCTCCGTTATCTAGTATCCATAACACAAGCTCTTAATGATGCTTACTTTGGGCTAGATAATAGGTGTGAGTGTATAAATATTAAAAAAAAAAAAAAAAAAAACTCTTAACCGTTAAGGAGTTGTACCTTACATCACCAGCTCACCAACATGAGATGATGACTAACAGAAGCAAATACTTGAATAGGTTTGGAAAAAAGCAAAACATGTCATACGTGCCTATAAAATTTGAGGTTTGCCCTCGATTTCCCTGGGATCCCATCATCAGATCCTGACTTGGTGACAATGAGACCACCTCAGGAGTATACTCTATCAAATAAAAAAAGAATTTTGAAAATCGGTTCACAATTAACAGAGAAATCGGTGAACCTACATACAAAACAAAAATACATACAGTGGAACATAGAACCTCCTTCTTTTTTTAAGTCGGTCACAAAGGTAAGTAGTAGGTACCTACTACTGATACTCAATCATAATAGCATAGATATACAGTGTGTTCCAAAAATCCGAAATAAAATTTAAGGGGCCACCCCACTGTGTTGCCACCTCTGAAAGTCACCTCCAAAAAAAGCCAAAAAGTCACCTCTGAAAGTTTGACAGCTTTCAGGCCCCATTTATTTTTCGATGAAATAAAAAAAAACACCGTCACACCTCCTCGTGACAACCCTAAAAATGCGTACTAATGCGTATCGTACGACATGCTGAAGCTATACCACATACACACATACAACCCGCACACGTACTTCAATATCGACACCCCACAACCCCAGAATTCAAAATTTTTGGATTTCAATAACATCCGGTATAGAACTAGCTGGTACCGAGAGACGCAGTGTTGGTAGGCCCCCACAAAGGTGGACCGACAATCTGCTCAGGGGCTCAGGAAGCCTGTGGATGCCGGCCTCGCAGGACCGATCGGTTTGGAGATCCTTGGAGAAGACCTATGTCCAGCAGTGTGCGTCTCTCGGCTGATATGATGACGATGGAACTAGCTTCATAGAGGCAGGCAAATTTGCTTCCGATAACTGCCTGATATAGTTAAAATACAGAAAATCAAATACAAATATTTTGAGTCGAATAAATAATCATGTCACAGTTTTAGAAATAATCTCTTCTATACCGAGAGCCGGGTACACCCTACATGCTGTTTCTAATTTTATCAGGTTATGAAATAATCAGATACTTTGTGGTAATATTCCTTTTTATCAAGTGCATTAATAAATTTAAATAAATCACAAATAAAAATGGTTGCAAAAATAAACAGAACCGTAAAGTCACTGTAAGCAAGTATGTGTCCTGTCCAGTCCAGTCTAAAATTATTCAGATAATCTGGTTGACTGAATAACAGGTTGCGGTCTTAGCACGAGGTCCCAGAGTCGAGTGGTGGGCGCTAGACCCGCCAACCCTCGCGAATGGCCCTGGATGGCTTCCATCACCCCTGAAGGCTTCGAGCAGTACTGTGGAGGCGCTCTCATCACTGACAGACATGTGCTGACTGCAGCACATTGTACTCGAAGGTTAGTCATTAGATAAAAAAACTTCTTAGGAAATCCGGTTAAGTGGGAGTAATAAGGTAACTGTTATACCTACTTACTTGTAGATGGAAACCTGAAGAATTGTTCGTGCGACTCGGCGAGTACGACTTCAAGCGAAACAACGACTCCCGTTCATACAACTTCCGCGTGGTGGAGAAACGTCAACACGCTGACTTCGAGATGCCAAGTTACCGCCACGACATCGCTGTGCTCAAGTTGCACCGACCGGCAGTGTTCAACACGTACGTGTGGCCTATATGCCTGCCCCCAGTTGGGTTGGAACTGACCGACCAAAATGTTATAGTTATCGGTAAGCTTTTTGTATATGCCATATTCACTTTTAGACTTCCAAACTAACTTAAAAGTTGTCGTCTGGTAGGTATGTCCACTTGAATACCCCTAGAAGTTTGATTTTTTTATTTTTAACGTTATAGGTACACAAATGTTTAAAGGATTTAAACTAGAAAAAAATTATGGATGATTCAGTCCCCGTCTGAGGACATGATTTTTTTTCTACATTAGGTAGGTAGTTACATTAGTATAAAAAACAAAGAAAAAAGTAAAGCTGCGACTGCCAGGGTTATGTTATAAGGAGATCCAAAACATCATTCTATACGTTACTATAGGAAGAATTGGACTTGACGTTCCGCATGACACAGGTCCTCACGGGGCATGGATGCTTCGGTACAGGTACCCCTGTGTCGAATCGCCGGAAGGGAACCGACTGCCACCTGCCACCACTGCGACGGCTGCCCTGATGAGGGGGCGCAGCATACGCTCGCGGAGTGCCCGGCATGGGCTGGGGAGCGGCGGGCGCTTACCGCTGCTGTGGGGGACGACCTCTCCCTCCCAACCGTCATCGCTAGGATGGTTGACAGTGACAGGTCGTGGCAGGCGGTCCTAATATTTTGTAAGGCCGTGATGAGGGCCAAGGAGGATGCGGAGAGAGTGTGGGAGGCGGCCGCCATCTCCGGCATCCGCCGCCGTAGGACGGGGCGACGTAGGACTGCCTTCGGTCGTCTTATGCCACCGTAAAATCTTTTGGGCCCCGGGCACGGTGGGGGCCGTTGTCCGGCTTGCACAGCCCAGTCGGCGTACCTGCGCACGGTGCGCGGGGGTGGGGGGGGTCGGCTGGTAGAGCTTCTCCTCAGCGAGAAAAAAAAAAGAAAAAAAAAGGAAGAATTGGACTAGACGGTACTGGGAGAACGTTTTCCAGCATTGGTATACGACAAGGAATCGAAGCAATCAGCTGAAATGGGTTAAGACAGTGCGTTCTAGTGGGTACTTATTCAATAACAATTTTTACTGGCTAAAGAGTAAATACTAGGCCTTTGACTCCATTGGTTCTAGAACCAGGTGAAATCTATGTCCATGTGATTTTACTTTCTTCTCTTTCTGAGTTAGAAAATGTATGAAGTGCGATGAAAAGTAAATAGGTATCTATAATCAAAAAAATACTATTGTACAGGTTGGGGCACGCAATACTACGGCGGACCTAACAGCAACGTCCTAATGGAGGTGACAATACCCGTGTGGGACCACCAGAAATGCGTCGAGGCGTTTGTGGACTCAGTGTTTGAGGAGAGCATCTGCGCGGGCGGCCGCGACGGTGGCAAGGACTCTTGTCAGGTATTTTCCAGTGATACTTACAGGGCTATGATTTATCTACTATACATGGTATAACAAGCGGGCACCTATCATACTATACTATACTATACTATACTCTTAAACCGCTGAACCGATTTAGATGAAACTTGTTATAGAGATAGTTTGAGTCCTGGGAAAGGACATAGGATAGTTTTATCCCAGATGTCATTCTTTAAGGGGGTCAAAATGGGGGTGGAAGTTAATATGAGGAATCAATAGCCGCTGAACTGATTTACATGAAATTTAGTACCTATGGAGATAGTTTGAGACTGGTGAAGGGTTTTTATGATTTCGCTGTGTAACCTATACTTGTTTTTCCAAATCCATTTTTTGGCTTATTCGCTGCACGCCGTATTTAAATTTGACACAGTCTTTATTCAACCCATTGCGTCTCTGTCCAGGGGGACAGTGGTGGACCGCTGATGTACCAGATGGCGAGTGGTCGCTGGGCGCTCGTGGGCGTCGTATCCTGGGGCAAGGGTTGCGGGGAGCCCTCGCACCCTGGCATTTACACCCGCGTCGACAAGTACCTCAGCTGGATTGTCGACAACGTGCAATTTTAAACGTATAATGCAGATAAACCAATCGACAAACCAATTCGAGCTACTGAAAAAGACCTTTTTCTGACACAGCCAATTTTGGTCCTCCATGCATTTGTTGTTAACAATAAATTTAACAGTTCTAATTTAAATGAGAGAGAGAGGATCATTTAAAGAACACAACACATTTAGGTATTTAATTAGACTGTAATCAGCAGTTCTTACTACCATTTGGTCCCTAGTAATTTGCTTTACTTAATATAAGAACGCATTGTGTCAACGTATAACCTATCATGGTTCCTGGTACAAAATGAACTCGAGAACCTATAGGTGGTGGTTCAAAATGCAAGGTCTTATCCTATGAAAGTAGGTACAGAAACTATAAAAAGTTATCAAATATACTTATTTACCCTACCCATTATTTCTATTCATTGGCAAGCAATAATAAATCATGGAACATTATTTAGTTAGTTCATTTGGCCACTGAGCAATATTATATGAATAGGGTATTGCTCATTGTTATCTTGTAGTGAGTCGTAAAGAGTTGCAAGCTAAGCATTCTGCGACTTGTCTAAATACTGTGCGCTCCATAAGTATTGACAATAATACAATCCCGATGAGAAATAACAAAAAACTTAAAAATAAACTTTAAATTATTGAGTTTACGGTTTAACAATAGGTAACAATAAATTCTCATTCTGTCAATCCGCACGCTCCAGTCCAGACAGTTGATTTTTAATTGTCACATACACACTTCCGCGGCTTAACAAATTAACTTTATTTTTATCCCCATCCCATACTCCCTAAGTACATAACGCTTTCTCGACACTACAGTAGTGTTATTTAGCTGCAATATTATACAGGCTTTAGGGGGAATTTTCTCGAAAACGAAGGCAGATGGCAGTTCTGGTAATGACCAGCACTGCACCACCCGGTATAACAAGTCGTGTTTTTGATGATAAACTGGACTTGTTATACAGAGTGGTGCCGTCAATACGGCAATAAATTAAAACATGTGCCATATTACTTCATAGAAAAGGTTTGCCACTTTCAAAAACACCTTTTTCATTTGATAATTTCATGACATTTCTATGAAATAATGCAGCCAATGTTATATTATTTCAAAGAAATGTCATAAAATTATCAAATGAATAAGATTTTTTTTTAAGTCGCAAACCATTTCTATGAACGAATACAGCCCATGTATCAATTTATTGTCGTATTGACGGCACCATCCTGTATAATAAAGAAATCGCAAAAAATCAGATGTTCCATATTCCATACAAACAGATTGTGTAGGTTACATTTCGTATAAGGTTGAGGCGCTACACCAGTATTCTGGAATTCAACTGGAAAATACCTCTTTTAAGACCATTACATAAATTAAATAAAAGACACCAGTTTCACACAACGCTTTAATTCCGTCATAACATAGACTTCGTGATAGTTTCCCCGCATTCTTCAATTGCCTTGAGCATATCCAGTACTTGGACTTCCTCAACCACCGGGTGGAAGGTGAAGGCCATCCTGAAGAAGTTCTTGTATTGCCGCAGAGGGCAGTACGCCACCATCAGCCGGGATGACATGGTCAGCAGCTCTTTGATCTTCGGTGTTATCTGTAAGTATAAATTTTAATACAGTGCTTGCATCTAGATTTGATTTGTGTGGGCTGGCATCAAAATACTCGCACACACAATAGAACTTCTATTCGATCTGAGTATTTTTCATATAACTAGATGACAAACCAGCAGACGGCCTGGTGGTAAGCGGTTACCGCCATATATGTACACCTGCAATAACAAGGAGAAATTACTTGATATTGCAGGTGCGTTGTCATTCTAAGGCCTAAGATGAAATGCCGTCCATGCCTAGTAATAAACACGGCGAACTATTTCACAAACACGGCGAACTATTTCACAAACACGGCGAACTATTTCACAAACACGGCGAACTATTTCACGGCTACAATTAGCGGTGGTACCAACCCTGGCGACCCTACATACGGGATACGGGCCTACCACCTAGTAAGTATTTCATAGATTCGCTGTTGTGCATACATACGCAAATATTTCGCTATAAGGATTTTTATAGCTCCTTTTCCTTCCGCTTTTTCTTCAGCACTAGGTATTTCGTGACAAAAAGCTAGATCTTGGAGCTAACGTTGCTAACTGAATTTTAGAAATATTTTACATGAGTACATTTGGTATTGACGATCAAGCTGTACCACCGTGTTTTAACTTATCATGACAAAGCAGTCCAAGATCTACTAAAACAGTCGAACATCGTATACTCTTTGCCTGTAATTTGTATCGCGGTGTGTAAAAGCGAGACGGCATATGAGATTCGATTTTAAACTCATATTCCCTGTCTGTAAAATCAATATTTAAAAGAACTGGAATTGAAGGAAGACTTTCTACTTATTTGTGCTTATTAACTAGTTTCTTAAGAATTTGTAACTAGGTAGATCCTCATCACTATCAACTTTTCGTCTTTTACCATCCACTGGTGTATCCTCAACAATCTATTATAACAGGTATGTGAGTTCTTCACAATGAAAAATATAGTCAACAATAATATTTTAAAGACGAACCTTTGAAAAAAGTAAAGCTACCTTATGTATCAGCTCCCACCATTTCTCATCTTCGTCCTCGCCCCTCATAAAACTAGGGATGTACCAGAAGCAGACGTTGGGGCACTGCAGCGAGTCAGAGACCAGTCTGAAGCCTGGTTGCACTGCGACAATCTCCAAACAAAACTGAGCTATGTTCATAGTGTAGTCTGTGAGCTGGCTGAGCCCGGCATCGCCGCGGGCCTTCCACATCATCCATAGTTTGAAAGCATCGATCTGAAATTTTTAAAAAATATTAATACTAAGAAAGCTAAAGCAAGAAACTCAACTTAAATAAGTTATCGGAATTATCACTTAAAACGCTGATCGAGCCGTTACATTTTGTTTGAATTTTAAAACAATAAGTATAGATGTAGAGCCATTTTTAGGGATACGTACCCAAAGGGTAAAACAGGAACCTTTTACTGGGACTCCGCTGTCCGTCCGTCCGTCTGTCCGTCTGTCACCAGGCTGTATCTCATGAACTGTGATAGTCAGACAGTTGAAATTTTCACAGATGATTTATTTCTGTTGCCGCTATAACAACATACTAATAAACAGAATAAAATATTTAAAGGGGCTCCCATAGAACATATCTGATTTTTTTGCTAGTTTTTGCTCGATATTGATAACGGCAATATGTAGACGCTTGTTTATAGATAATGGTACGGTACCCTCCGTGCGCGGCTCACGCTTGGTAGGTTTTTTAACATGAGAAATAGCTCTACATTTTTTAAAGGAGAAGAAACCTATTTTATGTTTTAATGAAATAACCGTTTTCTATTAAGTAGGTATATTGTGCAAACTGGAATTACCATACCATGTTTTTGCTATTTAATTTTAAATGTGAATAATTTAAGACATTCAAAATCATTTTTTAAATAATACAAAATAATTACAACAAATCTAAACATTGAAATTGGCTGCATATTGTACAAGCTCTAGATTTGAGCAAAAATTTATATTTCCATTCGTAAAATTCTGCTTGAATATAAAATGTGAAATTTTAGGTCGATAGTTATTTAAAATGATTTTGAAAAAAAAAACAGTATTGGAAAAAAACTACAGTTTCATATTTATAGACCTATTACAAAAAAACATCGTAAAAATAACTGTCCAAAAAGAAGATTCCAAAGAAGATGATAAAGATATGAAGTTCCCACCCATGCTGTAGTTAAAAAAGTAACTAACAATATCAGACCGATCTCTGGTGATTACTATAGTACAGGTTAATAATAATAAATAATATAATAATTGCTAAATCCTAGAACGATTGTAAAAAATGACAAAATGAATTTCGTTATCATCCGTGCCAAACTTTAGGATCTTTTCAAAAGTCCGAGTTAGCTCAGGATGATTTGAAATACGAACACTGGCTAATCTATAAGTCGATTAACATCTTTTTAACCCCCCACGAAAAAAGAGGGTTGTTATAAGTTTGACGTGTCTGTCTGTGTATCTGTGTATCTGTGTGTCTGTCTGTGGCATCGTAGCGCCTAAACGAATGGACCGATTTTGTTTCGTTTTTTTTTTGTTTGAAAGCTGATGTGACTACGATGGTTCTTAGCTATAATTTATGAAGATCAGCTCAGGCGTTTGATGACAATCAGCTCATTTTATACATGATAATAGGATTTTACTAACTTTTACAGATGCGATTGATTTCAAATTTGTTGTACTATCACTTCGATGACATTTCCATGACATACCAACCTTAAGCTGATCCCATACCATCAAAAAGTCTGCGAAATGCTTAATTCTTCAGAAACTTACAGCAGGTATAGCGTGTTTGGGTTCTTATGAATAGTATTAATGAAATGGTGTTAGATAGATGATTATTGACGCCGGGGGTACTTAAATTTTTTAATTTTGTAATTATTATTCTGGCTAGTCAGAACATGCCTCTTAATAAAGGATGTAAATAGAGATATTTCTCAAGATTTTTTTTATACTAATAGATGACAAACAAGCTGACGGCCCACCTGATGGTAAGCGGTTACCGCCGCCTATAGACACCTGCAATAACAAGTGGAAATCACTTGATATTGCAGGTGCGTTGTCATCCTGAGGCCTAAGATGAAATGCCATCCATGCCTAGTAATTACAGTGGCTACCTTTCCCTTCAATCTGAAACACAGCGAACTGTTTCACGGCTGAAATAAGAAAGGCTTGTATGTAGAGTCTACATACGGCCTACCACTTAGATAAAGAAGAAGTCTCTATTTTACAATAATACGGTTAATTATTCAATTAATTCAAGTTTCTTCCTGAGTATTGAATTTAAATGCAAGTGACGAACCTTCCTGCCACATTGAACGCTCTTGTCGCCGGTGTCGTAAGAAACGTCATAGAACTTGTCCTGCTGGAACAAGTAGCGCGCAGCAGCTGCGTTGGCGGCGTGCAGAAGCCCGCGCGTGCGCACCACCACCACCGAGCACTGAAGCGGGGCGCCCGCCATCTTGTGCGGGTTCCACGATATCGAGTCGGCCCTAAACACATCCCTTGTGATTAGAATAAATACTGATTGACTATCGAAAAGAAATACTTATACTCGTATATTTAATTACAAACCTACTTACGAACTTCTGATTCGTCTGGTTTTGTTATGTTATTATAATTTCTATTGGAAGAAAATCCGATAATAATATATGCATTATTTGTCCGAAATTCGTCTTTTATAAAATAAAAATAAATTAAAACATTAATACATGCTTTTAAGTAAAGAAAGGCGATTCCTCGTGAAGTTTGTTTCGGAATGACTTCTCAACGTGAAAAAAAGAGACAACAAAATAGCACGCACGCGTTACGCAAGCGACAGTTGGAAATTATAAATTCACTAATAAAAGTAACTAAAAATTCTTTATGATAGCCTAATACACATAATTTCCTTTTTAAATATTCGTCCATTTGCTTATAAAACGAAAAAAATAATTAAAAAACGCCCAATATTCGCGAGGTAGGTATTGTTTCAACGACTTTCAATTTAGGTTGTCACCACAAGTTTCGGTGACTCAGTTCTAAATATTCTTTTATCTACGGTTGGCCTACTAAGCCTACAGTGTCTTTGATGAAAATTGAAATAAACGGAATAAGCTTATAAATTAAACCACACAAAAGATATTCTATTGTTGAAAAGTCGGCGAGCTGGTAAATAACCAAGGTGAAAAATTTCATTTTTTTTACGTTATTACAGACCCTTATAAATCTCATAACACAACATGTAGAGAAGAAAAAAATTCACCTTTCAATTCCAGCAAGTTTATGTTTTTGCTTTGGAGACAATATCAAACTTCCGCCCCAGCATGCCTGCAAATGAAAGGGTCAAACATATTTAAGATTTATTAAGATCTTATGCTGTATTCCTGCTATACTAGCTGCATGTTTTGAAAAAGGAGCTGGACTTACATCGACGTGCATCCACACATCGTGTTTCTTGCATATGTCCGACACAGCTGACAAATCATCGATAGCACCAAGCACGGTGGTGCCGGCTGTAGCATTCACCATCAGTGGATATCGGCCCAGTTCCCGCTCTCTTTGTATAGCCAAATCCAGTTCGTCTACCAACATTTGCCCCCTTTCATTGGTTTTTATGGTCTTCACACTTTCTGTGCCAAAACCCAGCCAATGAGCGGCTTTCCTTATAGAATAGTGGCTCTGCAATACAATATTGTCACTGTATACCGATCCGTATCACTAATCTTGATCCGTTTATACATGATCGTTTTGCTATTCAAAACATTGCTAAAACAATCGATAAAATGAAATCTTTACGATGGGAACTCAATTGTTGTGGAATGTTAATGTTGGTGACATCGTTTTGAAGAATAAAGAGATATGAGGAAACGAAACATAAACAGTAAAACAGATCAAGACTAATATTCGCAACGATTTGTTGGTCAATTCGATTGTTAAAGTCTTAAAATCTAAACGAGTAAACGCTAGGACTTCTGACTTGGGTAAAAACCTTATAAGAATTTTCCTGCCGCCGATCAAAAATATTATATTTCAATAAATATAATAAAAAACTTATGCTCACTAAACGTATCACAACACAATCAAGCATCTATAGGAAACGGTAACCACATACCCTGTCTGATCCCTTGTTGTGTACAAAAATTTTATACTTCAATGTAAATCAGCAGTATGAACCTATAAGTTTTGTATCTCAATCTCAATACTTACGTCTTCCGAAGTAAAGAGTACCAACTCAGGTAAACCCCTCATGCCCTTAGTTTTGACCTCCGGAAAGGCTTTATACCTAGCAGCAACCACACCATAAAACAGAGACATGCTGCCACCAGGGCTGAAAATTCCATCGCCTTGGGGGATCCCAAACAGTTTCAGTATATGACGCAACATCTTAAGCTCGATAAGGGTGAATGCTGGAGCCACCTCGAACGTGTACCTGAAAAATTAAATAAGGTCGAGGAATTCAAAATGGCTTTATATGTATATGTCGCAGCCGTCTGGTTAAATCAGCCGCTTAACTGGACGGCTAGCCCGTTGATTTAAGCCCGGCATCCAATCAAACGGCAGAATTACAACTAGCCAAGTCATTGAGCGCAGCATTTAAGTCCGCAGCCGTTCAGTGAAGCGGCTGATTTAACCAGACGGCGGCGACATATACATAATAAAATTCTAAGTTGCGTTATATGGCCCACAGAAATTAAAATATGACCCCAGTTTTCGGTCATTGTTCAATTTTACTCTCTTGTTACGTACCTAATAAAGCTAATTTCACTGTTGATACATTAAAGATAGTCAAAGTTAGTCTAATTGCCTTTTTCACGAAACTCACATATTTGGACATGTCAGAGCTATATGAAAGCATTCCATGACAAAAAGTCCAACAATTCACGAACGCTTTACAAATATTGAAGCGCAACAAATTGAAACGTGTAATTGCGATACGATATTATCCTCGACAGCGTTTTTATTTGGTTTTATTGTTGATTTGGTTAAATTTTAATTAGCGCTTTTGGGCCACAAACTGATCTCGCTGCCCCTTTGCCGTATTTTTTAATTCATGTTGTTTCAAGGTTAGATTATCAAAAAGTTCTCATGAGAATTTAGAGCTCTTAAAAATTTGGTAAATTGTATAATGTTGATTGATACATTCATTATGAATCTGAAATTTCTAAACATTATTTGAAGAATAACAAATAAAATAAGAAAACCATGAAAAAATTAAAAGCTCCAGACGAAAATCAAAGGGTAGGAAGCGGTGAATAAATTGATAGGTTACACCACCTAGTGCTCCGGTGCCGTGGTGGTAATCGCGTCTGGCAAAAAAGACAAAGCCAGACGTGATTATTTTTCATCGTTTTCTTTGGGTTGGATTCCCGCCGAGCATATATTTTTTTTCATCGTTTTCTTTCTTTATTTGTAATTAAAACATGAGAATGTGGTTTCTAAACATTCCTAGCGCCTAAAGTTCACATCGTCCGATCGATCGGACTAATCAGACGGACCAAGTGTTCACAGGGAATTTAGAACAATAATTGACGCTTTCGATGTGTCCGAAATGTAACACCAACAAACAACAAATTGAACGTTATTTTCAAATTTTCAAATATTACCGTCTTACATTGATAGTGTACATTAAAAAAATAATTTACTAACGATAAATCAAGTTAAAGCAAGATAAATAAAGTGACTTCAAGTAAATGCAGTAATACATTATTACCTGAATACGAATTGCGGATATTGAACATAAAAATAAAATTGTATCTGTTCATTATTCTATGTATTACTTATTCTATAACAAAGACTCATCGCTTGTTCGCATGCAGCATTCCAAGTCACTGGTATTTCCTAGATTTATCTAGTTATCACTATGTTGCAGAAAGGTAAACAACTTTTCAAACAGCTTAGTAGGTAAGTACTAGAGTTTGGCATAAGTAATTGTGAAATATCAGCTACAGACCAGGATTCCTAAGTATTTTCGTAAACCTAAATAACTTAATATTAACAAGTTGAAATTACAATTTTCAAATATAGTACGTCTTGTTCTCGAAAACTAAACTTAGATTAATTGTGAAGATAAAATTTCAAACTTTAAACTATAAGTAAGGTTGTACTTTAGGAAATTTTTAATAGGTTCTCACTCTCTTACACAATATCTGGCTCAAATTAAGCTTTACAGAGTTTGTGTAATATTTACTAGATAGCGGACTTTACCCTATAGACGAATTCTATAAATATACAAAATAAACATACAAACATCCTTGACTCGTGAACAAATGTCGTATCTGTCCGTACCACAGACATGAATGTCTGTGGTCCCTACCGGGATTCAACCCCGGGACTTCTTGTTTAGTAGACTTCTCCGAAAACTAGTGACATTATTAAACATCAAGAGCCGATATATACGTCCCACTGCTGGACCTGTGCCTTCCCACAATAAGAAACACTCATGTGTTTCTTATTGGCTTAACATCACCACGTCGGCCCAATGCGGGTTGGTAGCGATTACAGCTACAATCGGTACCAAACGGCTCAACGGAGGAGCACGAGATTACATTTTTTTGACTGATCTTCAAACCACTGCGCCAGCTAAATCCTCCATAAAATTAAAATTTCTAAAACCACAAAGCTTTATTAAAAAAACTTTTTGTCATCTCTGTACATTCACTGCCCTACTAACTATAAGGTTACTGTATTATTTTGCTTTGAAATGCAGCAACGCAAGTAGTTTGTAGCTTAGAATCGTTTAGTTTTTCAAATCAATACCCTGTCAACTTCACACTAATCACACGAATGGAACTCTACCTACTGGCTAGTATTGAACGCCTCGGCAATCCAGGCGCCGGAGAGTCCATAAGGGTCCATGCCTCCGTACAGCTGATTCCTGAAGGTTGCTTTGCCTGTCTGCACGCTGTGCTGCAACACCTGGCGCACACATTGTTCCAGTTCTACATCTGTCGAGCCTTTACTCACATCCAGGTCTAGTAATGCCTGGAAATTATGAGAAACAAAGATTATAACAGATGAAACTCCTATTACAGCGGGTATTATTACGTTCTTGTTTTATTATCGTTAGAGTATGCCTATATAAGTATGACTAAGTACTTACATCAAAATTAAATTAAATTTACTCATACAACTTAGGGCATATACACACGACGTTTCTTAAAATTTTCTTTCGTTTCATAAAACACGAAAATAAAAATACAGCCGTAATTTTAGGAGATTTTACCTTGCTATTGTATTTTGATAATATTTTTATAAGTTGCCTCGCACGAATGCCCGGCGCACGATGGTGGGGCTAAATTATTAACTTAGTATGAGCACAGAATACATAATGTATGAGTGCGTTTGAGTAAAGGGCATTATGATTTTAAATTTCAAACCTATATTCTTCAAAAATTTACAAGCTCTCTGTGTATTATGTAATTCCTTTATTAGTAAGTACTTGAATACTTTAAAATAAAATAAACATACAGGGATGTCAGTGACACTACAGAAACTGTTATTACCACGATACCGTAAATGGCACACATAAAACGTCGTACTCGTATTTCTGTACAAACTGCTATACTATTACAAATCTCAACAACTATTTAGCCGATAAAATCGTTTTAAAGATTATGGAATAACTTGAATCGTTATTAGCGTTTCCACGTTATTTTTACTATCATTTACTCGTTTCAACTATAAACCTACATAAGTAAATACGTATTCCTAATTTAAATCAAGTAAACAAAGAGAATAGCAAAGACCTCTCACAACTTACTCGCTAAAATATTTAATTTAAGAAAACATTATAGAATAAATATTAGTCTTATGAAGTATAAAAAGGTATAAATGTTATAACAAATTTAAACAACTGTTAAATTTTCAATCTTATTCCTGTATATCATCGGCTTATGTAAGTTAGTTTCTAAACTCAAAGTAAGTACTTAGCACAAGTATTTTAACGTCTTGGATAGTACTAGTAATAAAGGTAAAATATAATGACTTTATCTTCATTAGTAGTACTATCCAAGTACTACTAATGAAGGTAAGGAAGGAAGGAAATATACGTATGTTCCCAAAAACATGAAAAATACTCAAACTCACCTCTAATTCCTGTGGGTGTTTGAACTGAATTAGTGGTGCGGTGTCCGCTTGCTCGTCGTTGACAATCTTAAAGACTTTTTCCAAGAACGTGTGGCCGTTCAAGTCCATGTTATCTTTTAAATGTAACGTATGGACAAGAGTGTGTGCGAGGCAATTCACCGCGAGCCACTGAGACCAATGTTGTGTTGGAAATGACCATACCGAGATTGCCCTAAGGAATTCAATGTCATAACTGCGGTGCACTGTAAATGCATAGGTATGCTTCACTTAGATTCTGATCTTTAAATTATATTTACGTATCTTTACCTAATAAAGACCAGCTATTTAATGTTTTGTTTTTAAACATATAAATAATAAACTTTTTTTCTTTTCAAATTTTAAAACTATGTTTTGAATGAGTTTAAAAAAATTGACGTCTACTTTCTCTCTTTGATCTCTACTATTTAATTTAAAGCGATACTTAGTAAAGATTAATTTTACGTAGTCAGTGCAATTTGTATTAACGACAATTGCACCGAGTCCCGCCGAGTTGATGTCATTATTAATTGCATAATTGACGAGTTTATTGGCTCGTTTATAACAAGGAAATAATTTAATTAGTGCTTTGCCCTAACCAAGACATTATCAACTGCAGTCTTATGTTTTTACATTTTATCGGTTCTTATGTATTATTTGCTTTATCTAAACTGCAACAATAAAGAACTAACGAATAGAAGAAATTACAATTCTTAAAGGTAAAATCTATACCTATACATAGACTGAATCAACCGTATAAAACTTTAGCTTTTTTATTTTATGTACAATCACAAGGATTAATATGTATCCACTTTTGCCAATCGTGTCTTTTACTGCAATGGCAATAAGGACGCTAATATGTTAAAAGTGAATTAATATTATGGCTCGTGACTGTATCTAAGTATAGTTTTATATTTAGCTCTCAATGATGTACTTACCTACACTTTAGGTTAAATAATAGGTGTGAGTGTATGAATATTATTAGAAAAAGTTTTTTATTAGGTAGGTACCTAGTTACCTAGGTATATGTATATACCTTAAAATGTTTTTAGCGGTTTCTAACTCTTCTGTCATTCTAACATGGTGCAAACAAAAGTTACCATAAAACTTTGTTTCGATATATTTCATCTCATTGCGGAAGCCAAAAATGGTCCCTACGCACAATGACCAATAATTTTTAATTACAAAACGCGTATTAACCAATACGCATGACGAACACTACGCATAATGACTAATACACATAATGACGAAAATTTCATTCGCAAAACAACCAATTCATGTATCGACATACCCTATACAGAAAATGTCCAATATTCTATTCGCAAAACAACCAATCCGCATATTGACATTCCCTATACGCAAAATGACCAATATTTTCAACTAAAAAAATAAATTAAAAAAAAAGATTCTAATAAAAATAAATTAATCTGTTTCTATTTTCCAACATAGAATCTTCTTTTGAAACTCATTTATTGATAAAGAATATCACAAAACCTATTTTGTTATATCTTTGAGATTGAAATTTTCAAAAAATAAGGACTAATAATGATAATTTTCATAAAAAAATTATTTTCAAAAAATGTGTCGTTATACGTTTTGCGTGTAGTCATTTCACGTATTTTTTTATTTCCACAAATGTGTCGTTATGCGTATATGTCGTTTTGCGAGTAGTCATTTCAAGTATTTTTTTATTTCCAAATATGCGTATATGTCGTTATGCGTCGAGAGCCCAAAAATCACGATGATATAAGTTTATACGTTTTTTTATACCAAGTACCAACCATAGAGTAATTATAATTATATTTTCTTTGATACACTGGACTAGAAGTCCGCGCCAGCAAAGAAGTCGGACGTCAAAACGATAATTACCTACAGCCGCCTACAGCTATTTGATACATAGATTAGAGTTAAAGTTGCCACTGTATTGATAATTACCCGCATTTTAGGGATATTGGTATTACTTTAGTTTTCATTTATTTCAACCGTTATGCGATCATTTATTAATGTAAATAAATAATGCACGTCACCCACTTAATAGTAGTGTGTGGCTTCGTACTTAGAATTTAACCACCTATTTCTTACTCTGAGTGTAGTAAGATAACTAAGAGGTACTAGGGAATAAAAGGCCCAATTTCTACATCTACCAACAGGTGCTCGGTCGGCGTAGCGGATTTTAGAGTTGGTGAAATTGCTGCCTATTGCTGCCAGAGACTAGTCTACCCGCGTGAAGGGCAGTGGAGTTACCGGGTAGTTTTAGGGAGTATTCCCAGCGCCGTTACGATCAGGCACTGGGTGACCCCACACACGACACTTAGCCGCAGCAGCGGCTAGGTCCATAAGCCGGGATTACTCCCCGAAAAAAAAAGATCGGCGTAGGGGATTTCGGGGTCCCGAATCAATAATTTATATTTATCTTGTTTTTAAAATCGCAAATTAGTTACGAGTGGCTAGATTAAGGTCATTATGTTGCCAACATTTTTCTATCTGCAGCGCCGCGTCTAGGGGACTTTTTTTGTGGCGCGGACTCTACATGGAATATTAAAACTGACAAAATATGACAATCTGTTGTTGTCATGCATTCAATATCTTTATTTAGTTTCTGCATGCATTTTAGGTTAACTTTTTTACTAGCCACTTAAGTATAAAGAACAGATTAAAAGTATATTAGGTAAAAGTTCCGTATGTAGAATTATGGTATTCCGGACCTAATAGATTTTAATTGACAATTAGTTTAAGTTACAAGTGACTTTATTTTTGGCCATCAAACAAAAATTTAAGTACCTACTATAAAACAGAAACATTAATAAAAACATGAATTTCCGAAAGAGAACACGGTCCCGCAAGAACTCCATGAACGTAATAGTGAATACAGAGAAATGGAAACATAGTAGGAAGATGTCACGAAGGGATACCCAAGCCCCTGGTGATTCGGACGAAGATGATCCAAAGTATCGAGAGATAAAAGATTGGGTTGAAGAGTTCTTCCAGAGAAAAAGTGAATGTTCTGACAAAGTAGACCAAGACATAGAAGTGAGATTGACACGAAAACAAACTCTTATACTTTCAACACTAGTTCCAGATGAAATTTTGCTTATGGACAAGTAATATTTATTGGTCTTAGATTTTTAAATCAAATGGTCGGGGTCAATGTTTAATATTTTTAATATGTTTTATTATTTTCAGATTTGATATTACACAACCAAAGCGCTTCGTGGGTGTACTCTTAATGGCTGATGTTTCAGGTTACACTTCATTATCTGAACGCTATAACAACACTGGAAAAGGAGGCACTTACCGGCTAACCGTTACTTTAAATACTTACCTTGGATCACTAACAGAGCTCATTTACAGTCACGGAGGAGACATCATCAAGTTTGCGGGAGATGCATTTTTAGCTTTATGGAAAATAGACAAAAAACGTTTCCTCTGCCACACCATTCATACAGTCATTGCATGTGCTTTGATTATACAACATTCATATGCTTCTTACGAAACTGATGTTAAAGTTAATTTAAAAGTAAAACTAGCAATATCTGCGGGTAATCTTCTATTTGCTCCGATTGGCCATGGTACTGACATGAATTTCGTAATTTTTGGACTCCCTGTGCTTGAAGCTAAAGCAGCGGAAAGTGTTTGTGCTTCCGGAGAAGTAAAGCTTACTGCCACGGCATGGGGCCATTGCTACTCGAGAAATTATGATCACGTAGTCAACCAAGATGGCCACGTTACAATTAAGTCTATATTATACGATCCTCGGGACAAGGATGTCACAAGACCATTCACAGGTTTCGGACCCTTGATGAACCAACATAAAAGATTTGCTATTGAAAACTTTCCAAATTTTTTATGGGAATCGCCAGACCATTTGACTTCTGCTGAAGTTATCCGTAGAAATGAATTGCTAAATCTCAGAAAAGCCATTTTACAAGCTGAAGAAAGGAATATCGGGTCTGATATACGTAAATTTTTAATACGGCCTGTTCTTACACAAATCGATGCCCACCAGCCATTAGAATATTTAACTGAAATGAGACAAGTTTCCATATTATTTATGACACTTAAACTTAGAGAATGCCCCTTCTTACAACTGTTAACAATAGTTAATAATGCATATGAAATCACTTGTGAAATCGTATACAAATCTATGGGGTGTGTAAATAAAATTATTCTGTTCGATAAAGATGTAATGATTCTAGTAATATTTGGTTTACGTGGCTTCAAACACGAATCGGAGGCTCAAGCAGCACTTAAATGTGCATATAGCATAAAAAAATCCGTTTCTGCACTTGATGGTGTCATTGAAGTTTCTATCGGCGTTACTACTGGACAGGTTTACTGTGGCGTAGTGGGACATCCTCTCAGAAGAGAATTCACTGTAATTGGTGCTATAGTCAATAAAGCTGCAAGGCTGATGTGTGGCTTCCGAAATAAAATTACATGTGATGAAACTACATTCGTTAAAAGTAAAATGTCTAGTAATGGGTTTACCTTACAACCTAAGATTGAATTAAAAGGCATTGTTCAACCTGGCAAAATTTATGAGTATTCAGAAGAAATACGCGTTAAAGCATTATATGATATACCAATGACACCGCCACTTTTGAATAGAAATGATGAACTAGAATATTTTGAAAATTGGCTAGACGATTCCCATTTGTCGTATAGAGATTTTGACGCACTTCTAATAATGGGAGATCCGCGAATAGGAAAATCTCGAATATTACAGTGGATGACAAGGAAAGCTCAAATTAAGAGTTGTAAAACTTGTTTTATCAATTTGACGACTGTGCATTCAGCTACACCCTATTTAGCACTTTCTCAAATAATAAATCAAATACTAGAATTGAAAGAACCAATAGTCGGTTTTATTAAAGAAGAAAAAATTGTTCAACAAATGAAAGTATATCATGAAGATTTATGTTACTTAAACCACATAATCAAAGTTCGGTTTGCATTCCACGAAAGAATGAATTCTCAAAACGAAAATAAGAGAATGGAAACGTCAAAAAAAGTATTTCTGAAGCTCATTAGGTCATTTTCAGATACTCATGTAATATTTTTGGATGATTTACAAAACTTAGATTCGTCATCTTGGGAATTTATATGTTCTTTGTTTACTTGTATGAAAATATTTACAGTTCTATCAGTAACACGTGGAAAATTTACCTCTATGCAAAATTGGCTATATAATGTATTTGTGCACAATAGCATCAGAAAAGTTGTTTTGGGGCCGTTATCTTCAGGTTGGATAGCACCACTTGCATGCCAAATATTAGACGTAAATGCAGTGCCGAATGATTTATGTAATGCACTTAGATTAAAATGTAACGGCATGCCAGGCCTCGTTGAAAATTTTATTATTCATTTATTTTCAAACGGAGCTCTAGAATTGAAGAAAATCAGTTCAAACGAACTCCAAAACTGGGTACATGAAAACTTACAGTTTCCCGATCCAAGCTTATTACATCCACAAGCCCTTAATATAAAAGATCAAACTATTCTCGATGAGCACCTACAAGAAGATTCTTCTGAAGACATAGGCATATGTATTGTAATCCAAAAGGAAGAATTGAAAGCGAATATAGATGTTCAAAATATCGATGCCCTAGTTATGATTCAGATAGACTCGCTAACACCATATCAACAGCTACTTTTGAAAATAGCATCGGTCATTGGTAATGTACTATCAAGAGACTTATTAGAAAACATTATGTACGAAAATGACCCTGTCATTACAGCAAAATCTATTAAAAGACTGTTTGCTATGAGGATATTGTGTTGCGCCAACTTAAAAAAAAATTCAATCTCTTTAGAAAACTTCAATTTGATTTGTGATTGTTCTTTTAATTTTGACTCCGACAACAATGAAAATCTACCAAAATACGCTTACTGTAGAGTTATGAAATTCCGAAACAAAAGTACAAGAAAAACTTGTTACGAACTTTTACCGATAAATCAGAAAAAAGAGTTTCATACAAGAATAGTGCAGTATTTAGAAAGTAATGAACAGAAATGTACTGATTGTGGGGGCGCTCTGACTATAGTACAGTCCGCAAATAGTGTACAACAAGAAACTAATTATTTTGACACAAATTCAGATTCTTCACAAAACTCAAGTTCTACCGATGAAGAAAACATAGTAGATAGCATAAATACAAATCACTATTTGTCAAATGATAATCGAAGTCCTAGTTGTGTTAAAAAGGCTAAATCTGAAATATTTGTCGAAAATACATCTATTACTGAAGCACCTAGATCCGTTAGTGAAACAATATGCGAACAAGATGCAGAACTTTCCGACATAGTTGACTCACGCGTTACTTCCATCTTGAGAAATAAAATCAACAGTAGTGAAATGAACCGTAGGTCAACAACTAAAAGAGTTACTATGACTAATTTATCTTTTAAACAAATTAGAAGTAATTCAGATAGCATGGAAATTAAGATATATGATATATTACGACCGATAGTTGAAGCCAAAACTATCCAGGATTGGCATAGTATTGGTGTCATAGACAGCGAAGATAATTTAGTACAGGAAAAATACAATAAAAAGTTATGCAGTATAAAAATCGAGAAAAAAGTATCAACAACTGATATTAACAAATGTACATGCTCAGAATTAAATATTATTATACATGAACAACTCATACATCATGCTCAACAAGCTGATATGAAATCAAAAGCTCTGCAGTTTATAATAACGCTTTGTTATCTAAATTTACTGAACAACGACTTTGATACAATTCTTCCTTATTTAGAAGAAGCAGAAAAAATGTGTTTAGATAAACAAATACCGCAAAGCATAATAAGCGAATTTGAAAAACACAGGTACTTGGGTAAAATATATTCTTTACGAGCTGCTGTCTTTTTAATTAATGATAAATTAATGGCAGCCAAAATGGAAGTTGAAAAAGCAACACGTATTTATCATATAAATCTTTATAAAGTATCAGAGTACTTAAAATTTAGAAAAGTAATTTCAGTATTAAAACGTAAAAATAAACGTCAAAGGGATTTAATAATGAAATCAGATTCCGTCTTTTGCTTGAATATTGCGACAGTTTTACATTCATCTTTAGGTGAGGAGAAAATATCTCGGATATCAGCTTTTCGAGCTCTTGAAATAATCCAAAATATAGACTGTAAAGTAATAGACATTTGTGATGCTTTAAGTAATGCTATTCAAGTTGAATTCGATCGTGAAGCTATAGAATCCACTGCAGAAATTGAACGATTGGCATGCCAACTACTTCAGCGATTACCGCCTGTACATATTGATGAATTGTTTGCCATCGGGAAACTTTTCATGGCAATATTTCGAGCAAGAATGGCAAGGGCCCAACTACCATGTACTGTTCGAGCTGGGTTTCGAGCAATAACAATCAGCCGATTCCTTCAAGCCGACACCGTAACGTTAGATATTATACCAGATTTATTCTATATTCTTTTATCCCGACGTCGGATAGAAGAGGCAGTGGACATCGTACAGTTGGCACTTCGCTTAGGCCAATATCAAACATCTCACGATTGTGAAACGTGGTATTACGCGCTATGTATCGACATGATACTAGATGCTGGTTTTCAGTTGGAATCGCCTTATGAAATAAGTCGTTTCGCGGAGTATGCCCTAGGCAGAGGAAAGTCCGCTGGTCCTAGCCGTCGCCGCTTAGTTGTTGGATTGTGGACGTATTGGTTGCGAACAGACTTTGAAAGAAAAGCCAAAAGATTCGAAACTGAAGCCTTAAGCTGGGCTGATCACAATGCTGATGACGGATCACTGACTTCTCTTGTAAGCGCTTTAAGACTTGCAGATGGAATGCTAGAAAGTCTTGCTAGAAAAGTGGACGATTTGAGAAAGGTTTTTTCACAATCCTTTGTTGGTTATACCTTGAGCAGTTTAAAAATTTCACTATTATAAGTCGTTTTATTATTATATAGGTAGTCGACATGATGGAACTGCGTTCTGTAGCTGACCGGGAGCTTACCAGATTAGAGAAAAATGCACGGCTAATGCACGCAATTTACCCTCGTTGGATACTTCTAAGAGCTAATACTTTTAATTTGTCGGGACGTCATGTCACTGCCAGTAATACGTTTAATCAAGTACGTAATATTTTTTAGACGTAAATTCTGTACATAATGTTGTTTTAATATATATAATACTATTGACCTTTTAAAATTAATAACTGAAACCGCAAAACTAAGCTTGGATTTTAATGTCATGTTCATTTGTATCGACCACTTAGATAAATTCAAAACTATTGAATTTTAATATAGAAGATGCTATTATGTCATCGTGTTACCTTATTGCCAGATGCATATTCGAATTATTAGATCGGATACTTATCCATCTGAATTTAATTATCTTATGTTGCCAGGCTCTTGAAGAGGCACGTCGCATATCCAATCGTCTCGAAGAGGCGTTAGCTCGAGCTGCCTTGTCCAACTCCAAGTTCTGGGTAAAAAACGCTCGCAGCGGGCGATTCCCGCCGTGGCAGTCAGGCGCCGAACAGGCACGAGCTTCTTGGCATCAGCTACTTTACAAAATCACTACCACACGACAAGTCTAGCGCATACGTGCTTTAAATTGCGAACAAAGACAATCAAAGGTAAGTGGTTTTTACTTCAAAAATCATATTTTTTTTCTAATGTAAGAATTTTAAAATTATGTTCAATGTTTGAATGATTTAAGACTAGAAGAAAATCGTGTCCTGGGCCGGTAACCGAACCCGCCACCTTTCACAATCTGACTGCTCTAACGACTAAGCTGTGGAGGACTTGAAGCCACACGTTCCAGATACAATGGATGTTTAATGTAATATGCTCCCGGGAATCTTACGAGGCTTAACAAATTAGGTGAGTAGTACTGAATAGCACCTAATTTGTTAACCTAATACAATTCTGAAATTTAATTTTACCATTAAAATTAGTGTAAAGTTTTAAAAGCAATGATCCGCGTTCATTTTTCTTTGCTGAGTGAAAGTTCTAACAGCCTATTACCCAGCTCCGGGGAGAAGATGGGAGGTGTGTGGCAGTGTGGGCCTCTAAATTAGCGACCCACTAAATTAGCGATATACCCTCTTTTCTGCTGCTGCCGACGCCGCGGGATAGCCAGAAACATGTCAAGAGCTTGTCAGTAAAAGCAATGTCTAATTTTACCGAATCGATATGAAAGGATAAATGCATAGTAAAAAAAGAAAAATAAAAAAAAGGATATGACTATGACTATCGTCGGTATTTGTAGACGGTAGTTGTTTGTCGTTCGGTTGTTCAAATAAAAAGGACGTTAGACGTTAGCTTATACCTATTATAGCCCAAAAAATACTAGAACCAATTCATAGGGTTATCCGAAATGCTCGGTAACTCAGCGCTAGATTAGGAAAACCGCGGGGTCGGTTACAGTTACTGGACATGATATTTTTTTTTTATATACAACTAGATGACAAACAAGCTGACGGCCCACCTGATGGTAAGAGGTTACCGCCGCCTGCAATAACAAGGAAAAATCACTTGATATTGCAGGTGCGTGCAAATTTTACTAGTCTAGATATTTTTCTTTTAAAATTATCTCGGTCTAGAACGTGATGTTTTCATAGTAAGTAGCTAGGGGAACCTGATGTTCTTATGCTTGATTTTTTTACATTTTTATTTTTGATAAATTACCCGTCAAGAATTCATTTTTAGAAAGATCAGTTATTCAACTATAGGTATAAGAAATAAATAAAATTCATGGTTTTTTTTTAAATCTCATGCCATTATTATCTTTTGAGAATTTATGAATCCTGTAGCTTTAAATCCACTTGAAAAGTAAAAAGATAGGTTTTCAAAGGACCGCACTGGTATGGATGTAGTACCTTGCATGGCCGGTGTCCAAGGTTAGTGGGGGACTAAGGTACAACATCGCAACAATCTCTTTTAACACACTTAAAATTGAGATGAGCTTCGAACGCTTTACCAGGTGATATACTGATACTATACTAGTTACATGATGATGACTACATATAGGTACTGAGAGTAATCTCAAAGATTAAAAAAAAACTTTTTATAAATGTATATCATGCTAAATAAATAGGCAATAAGTTAAAGGTACTTTGAAGCAAGAAAAAAACTAATTATACGGTAACGTTGACAAAGTATGCTTTGACTGACTGCCATAAACAATATTATTTGACAGAGCACTTTTCGAAAAATCACGATTGTCCTAGGTAAAACATTAGCCAAAGTACAACAGATTCCCCTGCCTATAATTATTTTCGGAATTAAAAGTAGCACAGTATAATTTTGTCCTCAAAAACGATCATCCTCATTTTATGCTTCATTTGGTAGAAATATTTAATTTAGTGC
This sequence comes from Nymphula nitidulata, assembly GCA_947347705.1. Lineage (NCBI taxonomy): Eukaryota > Metazoa > Arthropoda > Insecta > Lepidoptera > Crambidae > Nymphula > Nymphula nitidulata. Next base: position 7,792,634 of record OX374637.1, on the reverse strand, counting down.
ACGAGTAGAATCGTCGAGTGCCAATTTTGCATAGAATTCAAAAAGAAAAATTAATGAAAAATTATAAAAATCAAAAATATGACATTATCTTATTTTTAACCGACTTTAAAATAACGAGGAGGTTCTATGTTCCACTGTATGTATTTTTTTGTATGTATGTTTACCGATTTCTCCGTATCTAAATTGAGAGTTGTTTCAAATTTTTTTTACTGATAAAGTATACCTACTATCGAATGTACCTACTCCTGAGGTGGTCCCATTATTACTGTTTCGTTACCATTTTCATTGTTTAAATTTCGCGCCATGCACCACTTGGTTTAGAACATTCGCAAAGTCTGGTAGCACTTCTACTTTGAAATCCACCAATGGCAGAGCACTGATCCTCAATACTCACACGGCCTATCCAATGAGAAGCCGTGGGCCACTTAGCGGAGAAAATCCAAAGCGGCTAGACAGTAGTGACAGTTCAGAACTGAATATTGCCTTGAGAACTTCGCTAAAAACGAACGATCGCGCGTGAAGCTGAAGTCATCGTTTTCATGGTTTTGTGAACTATTTTGAACTGATACCATCAGATTTCATATGTGTTTTGTGTTCGTCAAATATCTTACCTACTAGAACTCTCACAACACTCAATAGTGTTTGTTGCCGTCACACTGCTGGCGTCAGGCCGGCAATTGAACCTACCTTTTGGAGCCAGGACGTGAGTACCTTTGGTGTTTTCTTTAGTTTAAGTGTCTTCCAGACGTTGCAGTTGCAGCACAAAATCTCATTTTCATTCGTGTGTTGCCCCCAATATGTATGGGATATAACGATTTCTATACAATTACCAAGTCAGAGTCTGATGATGGGATCCAAGAGAAATCGAGGGCAAACCTGAAACTTTCTAGGCTCATTATTTTTGCTTTAAATTTTTCTTTTCGATAATAATGGTTGCTCTTAGTAAAATGAAATAATGGAAACTAAAATCATTAAATTAAACACACCTCTGAAAAACTTACTTTCACAGGTTTTTCAGATAGGTAATTCTGACTTTAGTGTTTTCCGCTCAGAACTGTATTATTTATAGTGACTTCTAATTCAAGTTTTAGCTTATACGCCATGTTAATGAGACCTCAATAAAATGATTATATTTTGATTTCACTTTTAAATTAAAAAATCTTTACTAGTACCTAACACATAATATTAATTTATTTTAGGCGTGCATGCATGCTGAGTCTTCCCTTGTTTTAAAATTTTCGTTTCGCATTTTCACTGGAACAGATTTTGATAGAAGTAAGTAGGATCATTTTATGATGTATCACTTTTATGTAGGTATATGATTTTTAAATGAATAAAATGTTTCAAACTTTTAGTTTGACCCTCCTATTCCACCAAATGTAGGTATACATAAAATGAGGATGGCCGTTTTGAGGTCTAAAATTATAATGTTGGTAGGTAAATTTACAACCTGCTATGCGATTCTTTAAAGTCTTCTTTCTTCTTCTTCTTTTCTATGTGGCAATGTGTTATCTTGCAAAGTGATAACAATTCTGCCAGCACAGCAGTCATGAATTCATGGCTGTCGGCACACTCGGCAGCGCCGTCATACTTTTGGAGTTTGTTTGACAACCGTTGGCGACACCAGCGTTCAGACGTCGAGCACGGCGTGAACCGGAACTAAAAATTAGTTTATTTTTGTATCTTTAAGTAAAAAATCTATCAAATATTGAATGAAGTCATTGCGATACAATTTTAACACAACAAAAAAGAAATCAAAAAATATCGATTGTACTTCATGTCGTATAATCAAAACAGAGACAATCGTACACAGCCAAGAGACCGACGTAGAAATTAGTGAATACGGATTCAATTCAATTCAATTTTTGTTTTATGGCCTCTGTCAGATTTGACAATTTCGCCAAGATCCAGTTTTGGAAAAGACACGAGACTGTAGGGAATTATTAACCGGTTGGGTAACCTGTGGACAAGCACAAACAATAAGTTGGTTAGTTGTTGTTAGTATGTTTATAAATACAAAAATGTATATATAATATTGTACTGTATTTAAAAGGTTATTGTATTACAAGGATAAACTAAACTAAGGACGTAAGTACATTTAAAAAATTATCTGAGGTAGGTACTAAAGTTTTATATTGTACTTTTTAATATATTTTACCAACACCGAAATAATGAGAGGAATGGATTGAATCTGAGAGAGTATAAAACCCATATTAGCTGGACGTGGAACAGAGTTTGGAAGCAGATCATATAGAGATATGGGGTGTCTAGAGCAGTTAAAAAATATATGTTCTATGGTGCCTTCGTCTAGACCACATTCACATAAGGAGTGATCGCGTATTCGAATTTTGGCCAAAAAAACTGGAGAACAGACATGACCAAGTCGTAATCGGATGATGGTAGAAGTGGAATGTTTATCGGCTGATCGGTGTTTGAAGAACCAAGGTTTGGTCGGGATATCTGTCTGAATCCTTCCATAAAATTTGCCCTTCAAAGCGCGTGAGGTATCCCATTCTAATTTCCAGTTCTCGGCAAGAATAGACCTAGCAGTTAATCGAATGTCTCGAGCGAAGCATTTGGAGTATAAATCGCAGCCTAACATAGTAGCCTCCTTAGCACACGCGTCCACTGTTTCGTTACCTGTGATTCCACAATGGCCTGGGATCCAAGCCAAAACAACTTCTATACCAAGTAGGTGACATCGGTAAAGAGTCTCTCTAATCTTTAGTGTGATAGTAAAGTTATCTCTGGATCGAAGAGGGAATTTGCTAATATCTTCTAAACAGCTACGTGAGTCCGAGAAAACAAGAGATTTACCTAACTTATGAGACTCGATGTAGGACACAGCTTCAAGTAAAGCTATTGCTTCGCCGGAGAAGACAGAGGTCTTTGGGGGACATTTAAAATTTAAAATGATTTTATAGCGGGGGATCCAAACTGCAGATCCTACATTACCCTCCTCCGTTAATTTGGAGGCATCTGTATAAATTTGTAACCAGTCAGTCCACTTGTTAGCTAAAATAAACTTAAAATTTGTATCAGCAGCAGGCATGTCTTTATTAATTCCAAAATTTAATAAAATACTAGGATTAAAAACAAGAGCATCATAATTAACATGAAATAGAGGGTTGCCAGGGTAGCAGAATAATGTGGGACCAGAGATATACCTTTCATAACTTTTAAAAAGACAAGGAGATTGTTTGTGAGACCAATATTTAGTTGTGGGAATAAGGTTTTGAAGTTGACACAAGCGAGGAATCAGAGGGTGGTCAGACATCTGGATGATCTTAAAGAAGAACCTGTCAGCTAAAAATTGGCGGCGTAAATGTAATGGAGCGTCAACGCACTCGACTTGTAAAGCATTTGTTGGAGATGATTTCATGGCTCCAGAAATTATTCGAAGGCATTTATATTGAATTTTATTCAAGTCATTCAGGCTCATTTTGCTACATGGCTCCCAGAGGAAAGAGCCATAATCTAGGTGACTGCGAACAATGGCATTATATAAAAGTTTTTGTGAATATGGATGGGCACCCCACCATACTCCTGATACAGCTCGAAGTGCATTTATGTTTTTTTCACACTTGCCTTTTATATAGTTAAGATGATGCGTACCAGAAAGTCTGGAGTCAAGGATAACGCCTAGATACTTGGCCCTATCAGACACTGGCAGAGGATCATTTTCTACTGCAATCTCAATATCAGGAATCCAGCGTTTCCTGGAGAACACTACGACTGAACTTTTTGCTGTAGATAATGTTAATCCATGATCAATAAGCCATTGGTTTAGATAGTAGAGGGCGGTATTTAATCTGACAGTACAGTCAGAAATGTCATCTGATGCATAATAAAGGGTTAAATCGTCAGCATACTGAAGAATGTCACAGAAAGAGTCAACGGTCTTATCCAAGTCACATGTGTAAATACTATATAAAATAGGACTTAGGACAGAGCCCTGTGGGAGACCTTTCCAGACCAATCTGGGAGGAAGGAATGACCCATTTGCTCGGACAGATATAGATCGCGCTGTAAACAGATTACAGATGACGTTAATCATCCTCACAGGAAGACTCAGCTGAAGCATTTTTTGCCTGAGCACTGGAAGAAGGACGTTATCGTAAGCTGATGCTATGTCCAAGAATGCCGCCACCAGATTGTGTCCACGTGAGAAAGCCAAACGAATATCGGCTGATAATAGACTAAGGCTATCCATAGTGCCCAAACCTCTGCGAAAACCAAATTGGGAATTTGAAAGAATACGCCTGTTTTCAAGAATCCATTCAAGCCTATTCTTTATTAAATGTTCCATTATTTTTGAGAGAACTGAAGATAAAGCTATGGGTCTATAGGATGATGGGTCTCCTGGGTCCTTATGTGGTTTTAAAATTGGAATAATGATTTGGTGTTTCCAAGATTCAGGAACTGTGCCAGTTACAAAGATATTATTTATAATATTTAAAAAAAATAATTTAGTGTTCCTACAGCAGTTTTTAATAAATGAGTACGTAATTCCATCAAAGCCAGGAGTTGAATCTTGTAAGCTATTCAAGACGCCAGACAGCTCGTCAAAAGAGAACACTTTATCCATTCTATCAGAAGATAAGGAGGTAGACGAGTTATGAGAAAAGAAACAGTCCTCATTGGGGACAAACGGAGGGCACAACTTATTTGAAAATTTATTAAGCCAGAGAGATGAGTCGTTGGTTAATAGTGGGCCAGAGTCAGATAGTGATCTGCGAAATTTTTTAAGGTGGTTCCAAACTATAGAAGCAGGAGAGCGGGGTGATAAGTTTTCGCAAAAGCGAATCCACCCTAGGTGTTTTTTACTCTTTAACAATTTCTTAGTCTTGGCATTGACTTTTTGGAAATCTAAATAGTTTTCTAAGCTAAGATTCAATGTGTATTTTTTTTCAGCTTCCTTGCGATGACGAATGGAGCTGGTGCACTCAGCATCCCACCAAGGAGGAGAAGGAATTCGGTCACAAGAGGAATTCTTAGTCGGGATAGTGATGTCTGCTGCTGAGATTAATATTGAAGTGAAGTTATCATAAAGTTCTAAATAATTAATATTAGAAACTGGAGGAAGTTTACTTATTTTGTCCCAGACTTCTAAGGAAAACCAATCCCATTTGGCTTCACTCAATCTATATTTTAAAAGGGGGGGAGCTGAAGGTTGGATGGTAATTTGAGCATTAATGTTGATTAAAATGGGGAGGTGGTCACTACCATAGCAGAAAGGAAGGATTTTCCATGTAGTGCAGGAGGCAAGGCTAGAAGAGGCGAGTGATAAATCGACTGCACTGGGGTTCTGGGTTGGAGCTGTTCTTCTTGTTGGGGAGCCATCATTTAATATACATAAATCAGAATCATCTAGGACATCCAATAACCTGGAAGAAAAAGAGTCACAAGAGGAAGAACCCCAAAGGGTGTGATGACAGTTAAAATCACCCATGACTATTAAATGGCCATTAAAAGAGGAGAGTAGAGTACCTAGCTCAGAGATAAGGGAAGAATTCGGATGGGGAATATAGACAGAGATAAAAAAAATATTCATTATTTTGACAGCAACAATGTTAATACCCGGGGAATGAGAGGGAACATGAATATGTTGGAAGGTGAGGGATCGTTTGACGAGGAGGGCACATCCGTCCCAACCGTCTACACTGTCATCACGCAGACATGAAAAGCCCGAAATCCGGAATACAGATCCGGGCTTTAACCAGGTTTCGGATATGGCTAAAATTAGAGGGTTGTATTTGTTAATTAAGAAGTTTAACTCAGTCTTTTTATGCCTAATGCTTCGGCAGTTCCACTGTAGGGTCGTATAACCCATTAAGTTCGGGAATATTAATCATCAATTGGTTCAGCGGTTCTAAGACAGTGGACGGTAGGGTTTCACTAAATTTAGCTAAAATGTTAACAAGAAGTTTTACCATTAATATTGGCATATCTTCATTGGGACTGTAAGAAGTAGAATTACTAACTAGTGCACAACCATTAGGTTGTGATGATATAGGGGTATTCACTATGTCATTATGGGCTTGCTTATCATATCCATTATTAGTAGTTGTTCTTGGGGAACGGTTTATAAATATGGTTTTATTATATGAAACTGATTGTGATGGTATTTGGGATAAACTTTGGGATGTATAAGTTTCAGGAATTGGCTGACTTGAAGGAGGAGTTTGTCGTGCAGTATCGGCATATGAACGTCTCACTGGGCGGTAGCGAATAGAAGCCTCAGAGTAGCTAATATTCTCTTCAGACATAACACATTTTATCATTTTTTGTCTGGAGTGTTCTGGGCAAATACGATTAGAAGCAAAATGTAAGCCTGAACAAAATAAGCAAGTAGCATTGTCTTCTGTTACTTGGCAAGATTCCCCTAAATGTGGTTGTGAACACCGATAACACTGTGGTTTGGATCGGCATTGTGCTTGGATATGGCCAAAACGACAGCAAGCGTTACATTGTATTGTGGGTAGTTGGTAAATTGATACTGGGAGGGCAGTGTGGAAACAGTAGACTTTTTCAGGTAGTTTTTGGCCTTGGAACGTTAGTACAACTGTACGAGTAGGGATCCATTCAACACTACCATCTCTGAAGGATTTCCTGTTAAGGCGCCTGGCTTTAATAATCTGAGTATTATCCAGACATTCAATTGATTGGACTAGTTCCTCCATAGACCATTCTGAGGGGATATCACGAACAATACCACTGCGTGTTACATGAAATTTTGGAATTGAAGCAACTAATCCATGTTTGTTTAATAAATCATGATCAATAAATTTATTAGCCATCTCTGCATTTCTAAATTCAACTACCATCCTATTACGGCCAGCTGATTTTATACCGCCTCTAACAATACCTTTGATAGAATATTTGTGGAGCAGTTGTGCAAATTTTAATAAACGAATGGATAGGCCAGCAGCAGGGTCAGGTTCAACTCGTGAAACATGAACAATAAATGGGGAAGCATCTTTATCTCCATAAAGGAGTTTATTTGTAGAAAACTCGGGACGAGTATATGTGCTCTGAACTGAATCACCCGGAGAAGATGTTTTTTTATTTGATGGTTCAGGAATTGCACCTGATACTGAAGGCCTCTTATGAGCTTTCTTGGGACCTACGTTGTCAGAAGGCACCATTTCAATGTCTGGAGGAGCGTTTTCACGGCCCCCATCTGGGGGCACGTCATTTGTCTCCATCACCGTTCACAAACAGATAATTAGTGACTACATACGGGACAACACACAAATATATACACACCACAGTTATTAAGCACGTAAAAACAACACAATCCTGAGGTTAATCAACCAAATTGAAACCGAAAACGAAAGAACTCAGCAAAACGCGTGCTTTATCCTCTACCTTCACTCAACGAAAAAAACGAATACGGATTCACGCAGCGCAGTGCGCAAACGTCAAAACCAATGGCAGCTCGTCGTCTTTGTCAGACGTCAAGTTCGATGTCGAATATCTTTGTTTGTGAATCACACTGCTGAGCATTTTCTTCTACGTAACTAACGTTGGGCCAGCGTGGTGGTGTTATGGCCCAAACTTCTCGTGTCCATATAGGAAGGCCTGTGTTCAGCAGTGGGACGCTATAGGCTGGTGATGATGATGATAAACTAACGTTTATATTAAAAACTTTCAAGTCGAAAATATTGGAGATGAACAAACCGATTCTCATAGTCATGAGACTTTACATGCTTATGCAAGCTGGGCCCTCGTTACCGGGGGTGCAAGGGGTGCGCTGCTCCTGGGCGCAGGTTCCTAAGGGGCGCAAGCCGACCGCCATTAGCCTCGATAGCAATGCCGGATTTACTTGTGGTGCAGGGCCTAGATGCAAGTCAGGATAGTCTAAGGTGGATAAATATCAGAATATTTTCTAATGTTAATTACGAGTTAAAGCAATTTTTGATAACCGTCTGGTCTAGTGGGCCCTACCCCTTACTCTGGCTAAGGGGTCCCGGGTTCGAATATTCACGCCTCTTTTGAAGGAACCCATGTTATAGGAAAGAGGGAATGCATGTGCTGGCAAAGAATTTAAAGTTCTGGAAGTATACGACAAAGAAACGATGCACTGAATTTCTTTGTGCGCGATGTTGAGGTGAATGAAAGATGGGAGACAGTGAATTGATGACTCCAAAGACCGGCACGCGTGCTCCTGAATAGGAAGTGGGAAGGTAGGATAAGGTCAAAACGCTCTTCAGAGCACTCTCCTTGATATAACCGAAAGAAGGCGCTAAGCGACGCAATGTCTCGACACAATTGCAGAGGTTCAAGGTTGTTCGTGACCTCTACATCGCCAATGATACGGACACGACGCTGCAATCTTTCCAGTGCATCGAGGAGGTACTTGGCGTAGCCATCAGACAAATAGCAATATTCCACGCATGACCGGACCTGAGTTTTGTAAAACAGACATAATCGGTTAGGCGTAAAAAAATTGACGCACCTTGTTCAGAACACCGAGCTTCCGTGACGTGAGGCTGTTTTCATCACGATTTCGATGTACCTAGTTCCTGGAATTCAGATCGCAACATATATCCATGCAAGCCGTGCCGAAAGAGTAGTGCCCTGAAGAGAGCAACACAAACTCGTAACTCGTAATGATGCCTACTTTGGGCTAGATGGGAGTGTGTGAATATTATTTATTTAAATTATTTATTTATTTTTAAATGCCATTTTGAAGTTTTTGATGCGTTTAAACGCCTACTTTATGTAACAATTACAAATAAAGAAAAGAAAACGATGAAATAATATATTTATTTTTAGCTTTTCATGCAACCCAAAAATCTCAAATAATTTCTTTATCTTACTTTAAAAAATCCTCTGATAACTCTTAAGAATAGCCTGAATTTGATTAAGCATTGTAAGTTTTGTTAGAACTAGTTTGTTCCTTTTCAATATTTTCTTTGAAAGTTCGCATGAGAAGCCGTGCGGCGGAAACGCTCTTAAGACTCCCGGGAGTGTTACGCGGCTTAACTAAAAAGGTTAAATTAGCCCCGTCATTTGATAGAGGTATACAGATGCTTTAAGGGTAGCTACTATTATAGAGCTATGGTATTGGGGTTGTTTCATTTCACGACAGTTTTCCTTGTATTATTAAATAACACTCGCTAATTACTCAGAAAGTAGAGCCGGCCGTAAATAATAATCGTCTCCTATTAGACATTAGATAGTCTCAGAGAACTAACTACAAAAGGTACAAATATTATAGAGGTAATAAATCTTCTTTTAAGCCAAGAAAGTAGAACAAAAGAAGATCATGTTGAAGTTAAGTAAATGGTTATGGAATAGAAGCATCGGAAACCAGTTTTTGTCTCTTTTCCTCGTGCGGTTTGCATGATTCCAATAGATGTGAAGTTAGTATTCTGTGCTTCAGACAACTACATTCATGCATGATGTTAAATCATTGATAGAGTGAGCTGGTTGTTCATTTGTTTTGACAACTTATCGTGCGTAGTGTCCATCCAATGTTATCTTATTGAGATCTATTTTAAAGTTTAAAATTATTAAGTGTCTCATCAAACATGAGTGAAGACAAATTAGTTTTTATTGGCAACATCATATCCTCAAAGTGTTTAAATGAGTTGACCGTGTTTTTTGGCTATTTAGCCGTGGAGAATGGAAAGGTAATATCCATATTTTTTTAATTTTTAAACTGATAACTTTTAAAGGAGATATTCCTGTAAAACATTATCAGCGTTTGAGGTTATAAAATATTATCACGTGCAATATTTTGTGATAGAATTTCTTAGATCAGCTGTTTTTTAATCGTGACTTGATCGTGACGTGATTATTTTAATAATGCCAATTTATTGAATAAAACTAATTCGACTTTTTTTAATTATAGATTATCTACTACCTAATAGGTGATAAATCTTCTTTTATTCCTAAGAAAGCAGAACAATTTTAGTAGGTTAAAAACTAAACATCTTGTTTCAAATATAATATAAAATATTGTATGATTTATTTACATTCATTTTACCTGAATGAATTATTCATGTACGTAAATAAATATTTATTCAAATATTAGGTTCTTACCTTCTCTAAAACTTGGCTCTACATCTGCATAATATTAAAAAAGTGATGGACTCTGAGCATAAAAGTAAATTACCCATATTTAGATACATCCGGTCGTCCGGTATCTGCATTACATGCATTGCAGCCTACATTATCCAGAGATAAGGAACATTAAATAAATCAATATCGTACATATTTCATGTAGCGTTGTGAGTATGCTGCATAATTTTTGCAAATAATTACTTTTCTAATTGTAAAACGAAGTTCTGATGAGTTAACAACAATTATAATCCGATTAAATGAGAATGTAATAAATAAAATCAGTAAACGTGTGGCGAGCAGGCCAATAGCCCAGCCAGGGCCTCGCTCTTGCATAGGCCTCGCGCAAAAACCAGAGTATACAGTGTGTAGAGGACAGTAAATAATATCGCCAATGTTTTAATTAATTGTCGTATTAAGTGGAAATTTAAAACTTTTTAATTTATGCTTAACTTTTAGGTTCAAAAATATAAAATGCCGAATTCGTATGAAAAGATTTACAAAATATCAAAATTAATTTTGAAAGCACTGCCCCAACTTAACCGAACCGTAGGTATTTGTAAAAATACTCGTTTCGGATGTTGAATTGAAATAGAATATTTCGACATTGTAGGGTGGACGTTAGCTCATAAACGCAAATACAGATAGACTAGAAGAATTTCACAGGGATATCCCAAGTCCTGGGTGGCTCAGTGGTCAGAGCAGTCGCCCAGATTGCGAAAGGTCGCGGGTTCGAATCCTACCTCAGGACGTGAAATTTTTCTAGTTTTATTAGGTATATTTTAATTACTAAGTAATTTTTAAACATTTATAATAATGTTAAAATAAAAAATTAAGAAAATTAATTTATCAGTCAATAGTAACTTTATTTGTAATTTTACTCTTACATATAATTAGGTACAAGTTATAATTGGATCTGAGAGCCTTCTTCAAAAAACTAAACAACCAAACCGATTGGTTTGCGTCATATTATAGGCAAACTTCTCAGGCAACTTACTCAAACATCACTTTAATTAATAAAAGGAGTTCTCAATTTGACGTCTGCCAATCGCAGGCTTTACCCGCAAAGCTGTCAAAATCCGTTAACGCATTTGATTTTTCGGAGTTTTATTTATATCTTTTCACTCCTCGTCAATCAAAGATTCGCCGCCCAGAGTAACGCAAATGGTTGCCTCTGAGCGTCACATCAGAACCTAATTAATCAAATTAATGGAAACGTTACTTACTTGCGTTGTAAGTATTGTTGAAAAGCGCGCTTCCTTATTATGATACGTAGGTATTTAAGAACGTGTCTCTCGTTTAGTTCAATGTACCTACCTAAAACAAAATATTTAGGCGAGGACAAAATAGTCACTATGGCTCCGTAGACAAAATTAATTTAATTATTGTCTACGATATTAATTAAATTTATATCGCTAAGCGGAAAATAATGGGATTCGACATTTGCGCTCGAAAGTCAACATACAACTGAAAAAAAAATATTAATATACCAGAGTTACCCATATATCTATTCACAACTGTCGCAACACAGATCCTATTCGAAAAATAGCATTCCACCTTGCTTAACACTATATTAGTGATCTGTGCTCATCGCATCCCTAGAAAAATAGATATTGAGTTTCCGATAGTTGACTGTTTTCGTAGGGTGCAGGCACCTGATGACGAGGAAAAAATTATTTAATATTTTAATTATTTGTCTCTACCTACTTATACGACAAGCACGCAAGTAAACAAAAGACGGCATCGCACACCCGGTGCGGTAGAGATATCCCACGTTCTCTCAGGATAACAGTAACAGTAACTCTTTAAGGACTTAGATGAGGTCAGATGCAATGCGGCCCAGATGCCCCATGTAGCTGCCAATAAATGACTGTCACATAACCCACCTGTGGTAGGGTGCATCCAAAAGTAATATTTAATTTCTTTGGTTAGTTATATAAGTACTACTTAGTGCCACAAACATCTTTAGGCTACAATAACCCCTCACCATCGTTTCAGTTTTATTCCACTATTTTTATTCTATACAGATAATAAGATCAGGCAGCCAGGAGGAATACAAGATTCTAGAACAGACGGGATTGTTTGCGTCGTACAAACTGGTCCAGATGTACGAAGGTCAGTTCCTGATGCCGGGCTTGGTCGACTGCCACACGCACGCGCCGCAGTTCCCCAACATAGGCCTGGGGCTCGACCGACCTCTGCTCGAGTGGCTCGCCAAGTACACATTCCCATTAGAAAGTCGCTACAGTGATACAGAATTTGCAGCTAAAGTTTATGATGCTGTCGTTGTAAGTTTCCCTTACGTATTTAATAAACCTATAATATTTGTGATGCGAGTAGGTGTCTATTTTTGACCGACTTCAAAAAGGAAAAGGTTCTCAATTGGAGCTCAGTTAGTTTCAGAAACGGGTAACCGGCTCCAAAAAATGTTTCTAGGGATAAGAACCTACCTAAATTTAATTATTTTATATATTATATTTTATTTATATATATTATATTTTATCCTTTTTAGTAAACTGAAGTCGGTTTTTATTTTTACTTAAAAAAATACTTCTGTCAAACACATAAAAACATGTGATATGTCCAAGTTTTTATTTTGTATAAAGAAAATTTGTTGATTTCCAACAAACCCGAATCTGGTAAACTGCTGCCGAGTCAATAGCTCTTTGAATAAAAACTAATGCATAAGTATAGGTAGTAAGACAACATCAAAATGTACCTATCTGCCTTATAAATAATGGTCGAAACATAGATTTAGTTTAGAAAACTGAAATCGTCTATCGGAACGCTATCGCGTCTCTAGATAGAGACAAGACAAAAATGAGACAGCCTGTTTTAAAGCCCCGTCCAGACTAGCCAATACGTAACATGTAATGTACCATGCATAGGGATGAAATTGCACATTATAATAAAACTCCTAAAACCCTCAGAGAAATGCCTAAACAAACTTACTAGTCTGTTATCATCATTTCGCCGTGAAAAGAAAACAGTAAAATGGCGTGCGAGCGAAGACTGGTGGGAATGGATGATCGTAGAGAAGTGCGCGTAATGCAAGCAGCAGCAGACCCTCCCGAAACATTAATCGCAGTTTATTGTATGTTACCTTACATCTAGTCTGGACGAGGTTTTAGACTGCCGGGACCGACCGCCTAACTCAAAGCTATATCAATAGTATTGTTTTGAAAGCCATATTGCTTTCATACGTGTTACAACATGACATTATGAAGTCAAGCCACACCAATTTTCAAACCAATGGATTTAGGTGGTCGGTCGCCCCGCAGGTTTAACTTCAAACCACGTCTTGTAATTGGTCGGTTGTGTTGTGTTCCAGAAAAGGTTATTGCACAATGGCACCACTACCGCTTGCTATTTCGGCTCGCTGCATCTCGAAGGAACTTTAGAACTGGTAAAGAGTGCTATCAGGCACCGCCAGAGGGCGTTAGTGGGAAAAATTAGCATGAACCTTAAAAATGACGCCGGATATTACAATGAAACTAAAAAAGAACTAGTCGATTCAGAACAATTCGTCAAGAAAGTGTTAGAATATAAGGTATGTTATATGTCATTTACTAAGTAATGTTATTTAAAATTTATAACTATGTCAAAAATTAAGGGATTCATTCCGAACGCGGGGTAATTTTGAACGAGACTGTGAAGATAATGAGTTAGAAAAGGATAGCTAAAAATGTATTTTTGCTGACTGAGCAGAAGATTCATGTTCAATACCGGGAACTAATCGTGGAATTATTACCTTTTTTCGGCCCACTTGGTGGTAAGCGGTAACTGGCGCTTATAAACACCTGCAATATCAAGGAAAACATCACTTGGTATTGCAGGTGCGTTGTCATCCTGAGCAAAAAGATGAAATGCTTTCTGTGCCCAGTAATTTCACTGGCTACCTTTCACTTCACACCGAAACACAGAGTTTCACGGCTGAAATAAGAAAGTCAGTGGTACCTATTACCCAGACGACCCTACCGCCTACCGCCTAGTATATTTTTCTTTTATGAATTTAAGGTAAATAAAGTCCTCGTTCGGAGTTAACCCGCGTTCATAATCGCCCTACTCTACCCTACTTAAAAATGATGCCGTTTGCGGATTCTATTGTCAATAACTGCACAAAATCTATATAGTGCAGTCCGCAAACGGCATCTAAAAAGCATAAATTATGCTATTTAGATTATTGAAATACAGGTCACAATAAAACATGATGATATGTCGCATTCTAAATCACTTAAACTGTCCAACATCCGGTTTCATTACTGTAACCACAGACACCTACTTCAATTTAATTACCAAGTAGGTGCTATTATTAGTAAATTAATAAAAGATGCCAGGCGGACACTTAAGGAAAACATGCAATTAAAACCAGTATATAAATAACTATCAGTTCTCTTTCAATTATTAAGTATTACCTACCTAAGCTTTAGTTGTTACTTTACGAAAACAGCATAATAAATTTTCAGTTGACAATGGACTCCGCAACGTATAATTTACTCCAACTATTTGGTCTATGCTCCAAACCGTCATTAATTTTTGGAATATAATGAACTGAGCAACTAAAAAATGCTAAGTTAGCGACTAAAAATCTGTTTTGGTCGACTATTCAACGATTTGTTGCCGAAATCAGCCGAAACCGACAGATTTTTAAGTCCCTCAATTAGTATTTTCGTTGGTTAGGTTAGTTAGTATGATTGTGGTATGATGCTCATTTAAATACAAGCCTTAATTTTTCGTGTGATAGCTACCTACCTATATCCACAGAACAGGAAAAAGAAGATCTATTCCGTGGTACTTACTATGCATGTTAATATTATCTTTGTGCATTTGTAGAGTTCTTAGTATATAGGTACCTACTAAATATTTTTTCAGGATAATTTAGTTCAACCCATAATAACTCCAAGATTTGCTGTCAGCTGTGATGAAGAACTTATGAGTGGCCTTTCGGATATATCGGAGAAATACAATTGCAGGATACAGGTTTAGTTCATTTATATCTAAGCACACAAAAATATTTGGATCAACGGGTAACGCATTACTTTAGGTATTACTTACTTTTTCAGAGTCACATATCGGAAAACCGAAGCGAAATAGAATACGTATTGCAAATCAACCCTACCTACACTAGTTATACACAAGTCTATGAGAAAAGCCGCATATTAAACAACAGGGTACGTAGTACTTACATATACGTTGTCTAACTAAAGTAGTCTTATGGTGGTTTTCCACTAGAGGGGCGAGACGAGGCGAGGCAAGACAAGAATTGAAATCACACTGACCCTTTTCCACTAAAAATTGCCCGCGCGAGCTCGCGCGGGATGAATTTCCACCAGAGTGGCGAAAAGAGAATTGAATTCGCACAACAATAAACCTATCGCGAAAAGCGTTTCTAGTGCAGTTAATTTATACTCTATATCGGTAGCAATACTGTTAATTTTTACACAAACAAATATTTCAATCACGCCTCGCACGTCCTCGTCAATCCTGACTATTTCCACCAAAGATGCGCGAGGCGAGGATTGAAAATTTGCCATACAAATTTCAACTATCGTCTCGCGTCGTCTCGTCTCGCCCCTCTGGTGGAAAATCGCCTAGGGTTTGAAATCATATCAAATTTCACATTAAAATTTAAACTCTATATCGGGAGCAATATGGTTCATTTTTACACAAACAAATATTTCAATTTATACCTCGTCAATCTTGACTATTTCCACCAAAGATGCGCGAGGCGAGGATTGAAAATTTGCCATACAAATTTTAAATCTCGTCTCGCCTCGTCTCGTCTCGCCCCTCTGGTGGAAAACCACCTTTAGTCTTCCTCTTATTGTGCTAAAATTTACAAGCCGCCATTTGTCCAAACTTCCAAGACATAAAATTTTATCACATTTGTTGCGTGTGAGGAGCGCGGTTACGTAGTGGTTTGAGCGCTCTGCTCTGGTTTCGATTACGAAAATAAAAAAACTTTCGCCATGGTCTATCCCGGGATAGGTCAATCAAATTTGTGATCTCGAGCTCCAGCCGTTGGTCCCCATTGTCACTGCAACCGCTTTAACCCACCAACTCGCATTGTATGTTATGGCCCAAACCCCTCGTGTGTTTCTCCCATGTAAGAAGGCCTGTGCCTACCAGTGGAACGTATAAAGGCTAGTGATGATGATTCATGATGGTGATGACGTGTTTCACAGCGTGGGCCGGCCTACAACAAGGTGGACCCACGATATGAAGATTGCAGTCTATACACCACCTATCGTCGTGGAAATCTTTTAGGGAGGCCTTTGTCCAGCAGTGTACGTCTTTCCACTGATATGATGATATATGTTGCCTCCTTCCTACAGCATGAGTTCATTCCAAAGTGGCGTGAAATAAGGCAAGGCCCCACTTTGTCGACGGCTAGAACTGCTTAGGGACTTTTTGTACTGCTGCTCATCGGGTGGTGTTTAGTAATTTGCCGCTACCTACATGTCTATTAAAGACTGCTTTCATTTTGTTGATTACGGATCTGGGCTTTCCGAACCACAGCAGACTTCTAGACCGTTAGAATTGGAATTCAATTTATATTTGAGATATTTACTATGCAATTTGTTTACAATATATGTTCCTGCTATTTTGAATTCCAATGTCAATAACCATGAAAGTATCTAGTAGTAGCACGTAGCAAGTAGCCACCTGCTTTAGAGCATTACAATAATTCACATTTATCTCAAAGTTGGGCCTTGCTATAACAAGATATTTTTTCGCCAGTGCATAATGGCTCACGCGATATATTTATCTGATGAGGAGATAAAAACGCTCGTCCAGAAAGGTGTTTCCATCGCGCACTGCCCTGCTTCTAACACACGTCTGAAATCTGGCTTGTGCCCTGTCAGGAAATATCTCAACAATGACGTCATCGTTGGACTGGGTACTGGTAAGTAAGTATATCAATAAGCAACATTCACCATCGCCTAATCACAAAGCGTGTTCCTAAGTTAAGCCATAGCGAAATCCAGCATGCCAACTATGAAAGGTTTGTCGAAGCTTCGGACTAGAATTTAGCATATAAATCAATGCTTATTAGAAATCCCGATTCTTTCATTTCGGCTGGTGTTTCGTTCGCATTGAGGGGAAAGGTAACCAGTGTAATTACCTACTGGAAGGAATTTCATCTTAGGCCTCAGGATGACAACGCAACTGCCATGCCAAGAGATTTGTTCCTTGTTATAGCAGGTGTCTATAGGTCTGGTCAGGTGAATTTTCTTCGCAGACCCCAGACCTCTTCTGCAAAAGGCACGGAAGTTATCCAGGAGTTTTAGCGGGTATTCCCAGGGTCAATTTAGACGCTGGGTGAGCCCCGCACAAGCGCAGTGGCGGGTAGGTCCGTCAATGGATTTCTCCTGGTAAAAAAAAGGTGTCTATAGGTGATGGCACCGATCCACTTACCAGCAGGTGAGTCGTTACCTTGCTTGTCATCTATCTAGTTGTATTAAAAAAACTTAAGAATGTTTCCTATTAGTATTAGTTGAAATGGAAGGTTTTTAAGGCAAACAAACTTCACGGGAGCTTCGTGTTAGACATTTCATAATTATGTTCGTATTCGAAGTTTCGCATAACGTTTTCATAGTGGTTTACTATTTCTTTCTGTCTTTACTAACAAAAACAAGACAACCTCAGTTAAGCCAGGTCTATCTTTAACCACCTTTTTTATAGTGGTTCGGAGTTGTCACTCAGAAGTGGCCATTAAAGTAGACTCACTTAAGATAATAGGTATAATTAACAACAGACGGAAAAAGTTCGAATTCGAGCGCACGGACGGCCATATCTGTGCTTTAATTATTTGACACATTACGAGTAGGTAGGTACCTATGTTTAGGTATATTCGTTTTTTAATTTGCCGTGATTTTTCAAAATGGCGCCGTTTCTGTCAGTCACCTACGAGCGCCAAGCTTGCTCGGCGGCACTGGATTTACATAGCAAGGGTATGAATAAGCGATTAGAAATATGACCCCTGAAGTAGATACTGATAACCTACCACAACTATCAAACACACAACAATTTGACGTCACTTTATCCTTATCTAGCCTACATTAACGTACGACACGTTATAGTTTTATTTATATTTACACTATTAATAAAAAATACAAAAGTAGTTATCTGTCATGATACTCATGATAGATAGGCTACCCTTTGGCGCGAAACCGACGTCCAGACGGGCGGAGCAGCATAATTTGAGATGAATTTAACTCCTAGCCAGATTCATAGAAATTTAAGTGAAGTTCTTTATCTCAGATGTATCAGGTGGTGACAGCTCAACCATCTTAGATGCCGTGCGTCGTACAATGGACGTGTCCACTCATCTCGAAATACAAGGGAATGCAGAATCCTCTATTAATTGGATAGAAGCATTCTACCTCGCCACACTCGGAGGCGCTAAGGGTAAATATCATTAATTGTATATCGTCAAACTATAGAACTTTGTATAACATTGTTCTGCCTCCTTGAGCTCTCTCACATACCTTACTGGTTAACTGGTAGAGAAAGTCGAATGGTTTAAGTACGACTTTGTACTGTTTTGAGCAAGAATGTTTAAAAATAAATACTAAAGACTGAGTGTTCTGCCTGCTAAACATGAGGTTCTAAACCATTCGTAAAATCGTGTTACATGAAAATTAGGTTCATTGAAAAAACATCCATATGAGAAAGCAATAAGGTCGTTTTATCAATGAACCATATTCTTGGTTTTAATTATGCTATAAGAATTCATGTATATGCCTTTGATGAAAGGAACGCTTATGTTGAAAAGAATTGAATTTTGGAGGTCTGTTGTATAGCAGTTTCGGCTATACGAGACCTCCTAAGATCAGTCCAATACTTCTTAGCGACTGTTTAGTCGTGTACCTAACTCATTGCAATCTTATAAATAAATAAAGATATTCTTCAAATATGTAAAAAACGTCGGAAAACCTAATCGGTGCTCCAAAATATTTTTTTTGTGTAAAAATACAATATAAAAATAAAAGAGAGACTTTACAATGTCTGTGATGTTTCTCAATGTTATGTTTGTGTCTATTGATAATAAATAATAAATTCCGACTTTCAGCCCTAAGCTTGGATGATAAAATTGGCAATTTTGAAGTTGGCAAAGAATTTGACGCACTTCTGATCGATGCGTATGCAGAACAAGGTACTATCGACAAATATGCCCATTCCTCAGATACGACGGACCAAGAGCGAGCCCTGAGCCTGCTGCAAAAATTCATATATTTGGGCGACGACAGAAATATAGCACAGGTCTACGTGAAGGGAAACAAAGTCAAGGATATCTTAAAGAATTAAAATCAAAACGTCAGACAGAAAAACATTTTTGTAAAATAATTTGATATTTGAATAAACGTTTAAAATTTTCAATTGTTTTATTTTGACTACAAGTATTTGGGTATATTATTATGATGGTTCTAAATAAAAATGCAGGAAATAAATTGTTATAATTTTATTTTCGTGAAATTATTTTATAACTTGTATAGAAAAATGTGCAAATATAAAGTGAAAATAACTGAATTTACATAAGCGAATACCGTAGTACATTAATACTTTAAACAATTATATTAAGAATTCAATTCCGACATAACAAAGTCAAAAGTATGAAGACAAAAATTGGCGGCATAATTTTTATATAAACTAAACTACACTTAGTATCGTAAACTGTTAAATCGTAACACTGTTATAATTTTGTTAAAGCTCTGAGATCTATTATTAGATTTTATGAAAAAGTATCAAATGGGATATGCATCGCTAGTACCCTCAATGTTTCTAGTCATACTAGATTAGGTTCATTATAGGTTACAGATATTTATACTATTATTTTAACTATCAAATTAAGAACTGACGCAACTCTAGCGTAACGTACAAAAGGCGACCACGCGACAGACACGCTATTGCACATTGGCGTATTTATCGCTATACGCACGCTACGCTATGCACTATGTTGAACGCCAATGTGACTCGAGACTACTCGAGAGCATATTAGGAGAGATAGGTAATGAATGAATGACCAATGCACTGCCATATTTGTTTAGGTACATATTTATTTTGATATTTTACCTTTCGAAACCCGGAAAAGACAGTGCTCATGTGCAAAGATGGCAGCATGTCAAAAAGACCAGGTATTTGTTTTCGCAGTTTGACTAAAGAAATCGTACCGAAAAACAGGTTACGATCTACCACGGAAATATTAAAACATACCTTCAAATAGGTGGCATTCTAGACTACTAAATAGCCAAGCACTAAGAAAAAGAAATAAACCGTCCAAGTGCGAGTCGGACTCGCGCTCGAAAGGTTCCGTACCGTCCGTATCTATATAACCAACCAAGCGTCTAACTGTTGCCGTATATTTATTTCATTCTGTTTATTATTATTTGTTATTGCCGCTATGGCAACAGAAATACATCTGTGAAAATTTCAACTGTCTAACTATCACGGTTCATGAGATACAGCCTGGTGACAGACGGGCGGACAGACCCGTCATACTCTTTGGGTACGGAACCCTAAAAATTACGTCTTTTACTCAGCTAATTCATGGACTATCTAACATGTTATGAATAATCAAAGGTAAACAGATCGCGAGTAATATATCAAGGGTACTACCGATACTACCCCCTTAACTGCATTTATCTCGCGTAGATAAATTCTCAAGTCGGTGGAATGATATGAACAATAATGTATTCGAGTGTTAGTACAATACAATTATAATAAAACATACGAACAGTCTTGTGAAATGATAAATATTATATCTAGATACTATAGCAACTTATATTATTGTACAAAATCTTACATTCGTATTTAGTTAATCATAAACTTCAAAATATGTTAATGAAAATAGGACGCACTTGAATAAAGACGAATTATTATATTTATAATACATAGGCTATAGTTACAAAATACAAAAAAAATGTCTGCTGTTTTTTTTTACCAACTACATTACGTAGTAGATAGTCTCGTCTGTGGGGGCAAAAACAGCAAGTCTCTCGATCTCAAACCTTACTAACGCTAACAATAATCTATTCGTTTATTCCCTATCGCTAATCAATGAACACAGGACCGTGGACGAGCAATCCAAGAAATGCAAGCCAGCTATCAATTAATTACATAATTATGAATAGAATACGACGTCCCAATGTCTATATACAAACAACGAATACATTACCTTGTCAACTGAACTTATGACCGAACTATTTTTATAAGAGAGATCAAATTCTAAAATTTATTTCCCTATAAATCATACAAAAAGTTGTAAATTTAGAAATGCTTTACTGAAATAATTTTCTTAATGTGTTTTATAGTCAGGTAATAATTATATTTCTAGTAATTGTAACTATTGTAAGGTACTTCTATAACATGGCCACATAGCATCCTCATGAAAGCTTCTACGAACATTACTGCCTTTGAAACGACTATTTGAGCTGCCTTTTCTAAATTATATACTAACACAAGTCCTAACAAAATACGGCTAAGTTCAGATGATCACGCGGGAATTTATGTTCATTATCATCAACCTTACTCCCTTTGTAATAGAGGCGGCTTTCATAATGCAACAGTTGCACTTTATATACTGTTGTGTGCATGCACCACTGCTGGACTCAGGCCTTCCTTTGTGGAAGAAATACACTCATGAGGAACTTCTGGGTGTTGAACAAGCTGATTTAAACGTCATTTAGTACAGCACATGTATAACTTACACGTCCCTACCATTCTCCACATTGTAAAAACAAAGATATTGAATAGACTAAACTGTACTCTGCTTCAGAGCAAACTGAACTTCAAGCAAGTTTACAGCTTAGATCCCGCGACCATCAAAACCTACCTTAACATTGTGATTCCAAAATAATTACACATCTACTTCTTGATTTGCATTGAACAATCCTCTTAGAGTAACCTAAAACAGTCTTAATAATAGAAACTTATAAAATAATAGTTATATTTCATTAAAATGTGCGAACCGATGTGCATAACATGGCCTAACATTAATCTATATATTTTTTAAACAAAAAAGAATACTATGTCGAACACAAAGTATTAAATTCAACATTACAATACCTATCAACATGTAATGAAGATGTAAAACATAATAAGGAAGAGTTAAAAGATAATTTGAAAGGTTTTCATAAGAGATTTCACAACTAGCACCTATGAGTAACGATTCAACATTGTATTTACAGAGTACTAGAAACAATAACAGTAATGTTGAATTGTAAAACAATTTGTACTATGTAATAATAGACAACATGTCATCGCCCTCTGATACAGATTTTGTTGTAATTTAATTTGACTAATGAAGGATTGAAAATTGTAATAGAAAAAGTACTATATATTTCAGTCTTTTACATGTGGCTACATTTTGGCGGTAATTTTACTAACATAATTTTTATAAGTAGATAGTTTTGCTAAAACCACTGGTTCACTTCGCGGAAAGATTAAATCTATCAGTTGTTCTAAGAACCAAATATATTAAAATCACCAAAAGCAGTATTTGAAGTCCTAATGCTAGCCCAAATGAACTATCATGACAGCAATCCCATTTCTAGTGATTTTTTCTAATATTCTCTTCTAGAATAAATAAATTAATAAAACTATTCTTAATATATCAAATAAATGTTTATAAAAACATTATAAACCTATTTATTTTCAGACGATTGAAAATACTGTTGATTATACAGGCTGATGAGGACAATACGACAATAAATTAAATCATGAAATGTTAATACATCCTTCATAGAATGCTTTCCAATTTTCAAATACATCTCATTCATTTGATAATTTCATGACATTTCTATGAAATAATATAGCCCATGTTAAAATATATTATCGTATTACAGTCACCATCCTGTATATAATATATAATGGTTTTATAATGTTACAATATGATTTATTTTACTTAACGCGCAAATGAAATCACCTCGACTGATGTAGCTAATATTATGATGTGAGCAAATTAAATATTACGAGGTAGAAAGAAATGCAGAGTAAAAGCGGTTTTCAAGTTTATACGTGTTTTCGGTTTACACACGATCATAAACAGGAATGTTATCTCTTAAATATTTGATCACAAATGACAAATAGTTTTTTTATTAAATTTTCTTAATCGAAACTTACATTATTCCCACATAAATTACCTGGTTATCGGAGAAAGGCCTGTGCATTAGTGGGAGATTAAATTCGTTATATAACAATTTATCATTTTAACTTTAAAAGTATTTTATACAACGATGACAAGCTTAACACACGTTAACCACGCTTCAGAATTTGTAATGTTAATTTACCCTATTGCATAATAGCATTAAAAAAAATATGATATTTCTAGCAGCCACTTTTAAATTTCAGTTTAATAGTTCAGATTTTTTGAAATTCAATTTTTAAATAATATTACATTCACAGAAGTTAGGCTACCCTATTTATTACCTTTGACAATTCGTAAATTACCTTATACTTATCAAGTATTAACAAAATAAAATATTATTGTGGACAAAGAGAGCATTAACGGGTTAAATAAACATTGGAAGAATAAAAAAATAGCACTTTGCGGCTAAGTTCAGACAGAAATATTATTCGCAGCAATGAGTATAATATATTGTATTTGTCCAAATAAATATTCAGTCATCAAAAATCTGATATAATAAGGTATAATGCGAAAAATATCACCCTCTAAACCTGACCTAAGAGTCAATAAAACATTAAGTATTCGTTTATCAACGTATAATAACCGTCGATATCAAGAAAAATGCTTGGTAAATATAAATAAAATACAAAAATTCATAAAGCGTTACATAATGAACCTGGAAAATCCGGACTCAAGAAAATTATAAATATAATATGTTTAACATAGTCCGTTAAAACTTAACTATATAAAAAATTTGAGAAACTAAAGTCATACTCATGGGTCAAACTATAATTTAAAAACTATCATAAAGGGAAAAAGTAACGAAAATCTTGTGACTTGTGAGTAAAGGACAAAATTACCAAAACCCTAACTACTTGAGGGTAGAGCGATATTGTTCTGAAGGTAAATAATATTATTCTAACATTCCACAAATATTGACAATCATTGATGGTCGTCACTCACGCAATAGAACATCTATTGTCGGATATGCGGGTACTTTACAGATGACTATGTAAAACATTTATTATCAAGCTATTTCTGAAGACCATCAATATTTAGATAAAGGGGATTTGCAAAAAAATGGCAATATTACGAGACACATTATCGACAATAAGTTGATTATATTTACCATAAAAACCAAAAGAAGGGGCGATTTTTGACATTTCTAAATAATAACAATTTTCTTAGACAAAATGGAGTGTTTTTTTTTAAATAGAGCCACACTACACACCGAAATTAATGTAAATTACAACACAACCATTCGATACGCTTATAACAAATACAATTAATTTTAAATATTTTGGTATTGATTACATCATTATCGCTTATTTTGTGACGACTATATTACAATTCCTTACCGTTTGCGTAACGAGAATGCGTTATATTTCTGGTGTGCAATGTCAATTTATCGGGACACCAGAAGTCTCAAAACTAGAATATTGCATTTTCCGCGACGGAAGCTATCTATTGATCGGCCAGCTGAGTACCTATGACGTCCCAGGGGTTGGCCTGTGTGAACGTCACAAAGCCGCAGCAATGGGAGCAGGCCTGGCTGGCGGGTCAGGCGGTCACTTTACGAGGCTGGATAGCGAGCGGGATTTCAGTGTCGGAGTGCGTGAGCGCGCGGCACGGGGCGCCGCCTGCGCACACGCGCGCGCGCCGAGACCGACGACGCGAGCTGCGGCGCTCGCCACCTACCCGCACCACACAACGCTCAGTACTACCCTCGGCGGCCCACCAATAGCGCTTTCCGCACCTTATGAGTCCGGTGACACTTCAGAATTCTGATTTTATACAATTGGAAACGAACGCAACGATTCTAAGACCTTTCGCTCATGGAAGTCAGGTTAGTCTAAATAATTGTCAGGGGATTTTTCGGAAAATTGTCTTATTGCTCAGTAAGAGAAATAGGGTAGTTGACAACTTTTTTTTTATTTCATATATATAAGAAATATTGCAAAAGAAATAGTATGTCTAAGTTCAATATTTTCACAGATACAGTGGTATGTTTATGTTGCGGCGCATGGTCCAAAAATGCCCCATAGAAAATCTACGGAACAGGCCACGTCACATGTTCCTAAGTTACTAAGAAATGTATAGGCAACATCCCAATTATTAGCTTTTCATATAAACCAAAAATTGCCAATAATTTCTTTATTAGATTTTTTTTTAAATCCTCTGTCAACTTTTCAGATTAGCCTGACTTGCTAATGTGTGGCAAGTTTTCTTAGAATCGGTTTGTTTTTTTAGTAATACGCAATGCGTGGAACGAAATTAACAACACACAATATCGAACATAATCGGCGATGTTTCGATAGCGGCCACCTTGCCTTATAAAAATATAAAACATAGCTAGAATCTCCTTTTGGTATGTTATCGATTCCTACTAAATAATCGATTGGGTTTTATTAGGAGACACCACTACAAATATCGAATTTGCTCTGACTCCGGACTCATAAGATGTAAAAATGACTACTTTCTCACAGGCTAACAGCAATCCTTTAGCAAATGGCAACTCGTCACGGTTATTCGCGTAATTTACAGCTAACAGAATGTATCTGACAGCTCCTTTGCTGTCAAAATGCTGCTGACCTGTCAGTAAGCCTGAGATTTAAAACTACGTTGCTGTTGTGACATGAATTCTTTGAATACAGACTAAATAGTCATATAATTGAACTATAATATTAGAAGGAAAGTAATATATTTATTCAACGCTACACAAAGTAGCTATACATTATTCATATTTATAAGTAACAAACGTTTCTTGTATGTAAAGCGGAAACGTATTAAAGCAACGCCACTTTAAATCCCACACTGGGTAGTACATACATAAAACTACGAAAACCTACCAGAAACATTTAGTAAGTTTTCATAGTCTGAAATTTAATTAAAAATGGTAAAAATAAAATTTAAAAAATACATAACAATGTATGGGGTGGTATTGTATGTCGCAGTAAGAATATAGTTTAGATTATTTAACTGTTGATTTAAAACCACAATTTGAAAAATTTTTGCTAACAGTTTAAATTATTTTTGTGAGTTTGCTAGCTTTCTGTAATCTAATTAATATTTCGCATACTGTAATTTTAAAGTGAACTTACTTAAAAAAAATTAAAAAAAAAAAAAAAATTAAATATACTGGATATTGCCCTTTTGGAAATATGCCAACTTACTGCGACAACGTAATAATATATTGGCATGTGCAAATAATGAATCGCGCTGATTTTAATATTACAATAATTAGTTTAAAATAGAAACCACGGAGACGATTTTTAAATACTTGAAATTTAAATCCGCATTAATTTTAATGACACGCCAACATATTAAAAACCAGGCCATTTGGATTTTGAGAAATTTCCACTATATTACGTCACATAGAGGCAAAAGAAACTATTTTGATACTGCCAAAGTGTACTACTGAATAAATATAGGTATTCGAAAATACAAACTTCGACTATGTACCGCAATATAATGGTTAAAGATAATAATTAAACTGCATGAAGGTGACATTCTGTTCTGCTTGGGAAACTTAGTAAATTTATTACTCGGTACAGTCAACCATAAACGAAAGTGATAACTTTTGACAGCGCGTTGCTCTTATTGCTTTCGTAATAAGAATCAAAGTGATCACCATGTGCTCTTGACTGTGACATGCAAGTATAAGTAGGTCCTCACATTATAAATAATTAATAGCACTGTATGCAGAACGGAATGTATTTACTTGCAATGGCACATCACATTACTGATCTATTGCATTTTTAAATCGAATATTAAGTAGATCAGTGGTAGTCTACATCCGTGTTCACAAAATAGGGAATCGCATACTGTCTCTCTCTGTCTCTAAATGCAACGCATCAAAGAGATAGAGAAATCCGATGATTGTGAATACAGATGTGACAATACAAGCGTGCTAATATAAATATATGTATGTCACAAACAAACGTGCCGAATATTGTTTAATATAAATGCGAATCGATGCAACGATTTGATATTTGTGACTCAAACGTATGATGCACGAATCAACATCCAATTCATTTACATTTTCCAGATTTATACTGATTAACTCTTATGGTTAAATGCCTTTAGTTTTATTATAAATCTGAAAAGTAAGTGGGACAGCACATCAAGATGATAAAGAATAATGCAATCGCAAAAAAATACAGAAATTTTACTGCAACACCAACGAAAGCAATAAAATATTGCATATAATGTATATGTACAACTTCGTTCAACCAAAATGTACACCTAAATCTGAAGCTCCAAGATGCATGATCAATTTTTGTTTTAATAAACTTAAACAACATAGAGAAATTATGAAAAAACAGACACGCTCACGATTTAAATGTGATATTAATAAAAAATATGGTTGTGAATCAATCCTAGAAAAAAAAACGTGATAATGAGTGTACACCATTCAGGACGGCGACAACGAATGCGCCGTGTTGCTGCGCACGTGGAGCGGACACTGCTTCGGCAGACGGTTTTCTTTACTTACATCGTAACCGGTTTGTAACCGAGTAAATAGTAAAGACCTAATACATAAACATCAACTAATCATTAAAATATTTACAACATGTTAAGCACAATAAACATATAAAGCCGGGTAACGACATGATAACATGCATCGTGTGAATGTGTGTGCGCTATGAAATGGAAACGTACAATGAACGGTATGAAACGTGCATGCGAACACAAGCGGAAGCGGGCCCCGTAGCAGTTATATCATATTTATTATGACTAGAAGACTTCATAATTTCAATGGCAGATCACTTAGAGAATAACGAGTCTATAATTTTAAAATCAAAACATGAAAGTGCCTATTATTGTTCAAAACGTCTAACGTATCAATGCATAGGATAGACGGACGACCGACGAATTACAAAGTCTTCTCGCGCCTGTTAGTCCTCCGCACCGAAGCGAACGAACACAGTGGCACAGTACCGGTGCGAGGTCAAAACAAAAACTCTAGGCAGGCGACAAGCACGTAGAGAGCGGCGCTCTCTCGGCGCGCGACCGGGGCGGGGGCACAGGCGCGGGCGCGGAGCGGGGGCGGGGGCGGGGGCGGACACGGAGGCGGGGGCGGCGTACCGGCGCGGGCGCGCGCGGCGTCCAGCGACGCGGCTGGCTGCAGGAACCACTCGGACCGCGTCCGCATCCGCGCCCGCTGCCGCTCGTGCACCTACGCACCACCCGAGCGTCACACCGCGAACGCATTATACCCTACGCCGACATTACCAATTCTTTCCAACGTTGTTTCCCTTAGTTTTTGATTTTAAGGCGCTACCTCGTGAATATTCAACATTTTCTATAAGGATTTAAGCCTATTTTTCTTAGTCCTGGTTTTCAAATAATATGTCAGAGTTGACTAATAATTATTATATAGCCAGAGAGTAAAGAGAAACCGAGCTGTATTAGGTTTTAGCGTCGTGTGTTACTTTTCAGAGATTGCGTGAAAATATATAATCCAATACAATATTAATGTAGTCTATTTATTTATTTAAACTTTATTGCACAATATAACAAAATGTACAAATGGCGGACTTAACGCCTGGTCTATTAAATTTTTGTTTATTTTTTAATGAAACAGTAATGGGTCGTCTTTATTTATGATTATTCTACTTATAAATAAAGACTCGTTGGTTATTTGTTAACTAGCACCGATAGCAAAATACACTCTATTTTGCTATAATAACGGATTTTTTGAGCGATAAAAGTGAAAAGTATATTACAAAAGCCGACACATGAATGGAAACAATATTCTCTATAGAAAAAAAGTCCAAAAATGATGATTGTTCTCATTCGACGAATATTACTATTTCAATCATCATCACTAGCCCACGTCCCACAGCCGGGCACAGGCCTTCCTACATGGGAGAAACACATGAGGAGTTTTTGGACCATAACACCACGCTGGCCCAATGCGGGTTGGTGGGTGGAAGAGGTTGCAGTAACAACCGTGACCAACGGCCTTCCGAAGCACGAAGAAATAAACTATTTCAATTAATCTCAACAGAGTTTTTTTTTTTCAAAAATCATGTAATTTTTTAATACGTAAATTATTTCCACTTTATTAATTAATTGAGGCGCGCGCACGCTATTGTTGTCTTTTTTCCTCGCGCTGAGAAGTTATATCTGTATCCCTCTCTGTCTCGGCCGAAGCAACGTTCACGAGGTAACGCCTTAACTTTGATTTGTTATCAGTAGGCCTACCATGAAACGATTTCCGAAGTTTTGGACCAAAATTAAAATGTTTTTGTGACATTAAAGATGTTTACTAGGAACCCTTTTCCTTCATTTACCTCATGAATGTTTTATACGTCCAAACGAAAGGTTCGAAATTGAAACAAACCTTAATTAGCTCCGTGTTTTGTATGTCCGGATTTTTTTTTTCATGGTAGCTCCATAGGCCTTTGTTAGACACA
Organism: Nymphula nitidulata; assembly: GCA_947347705.1. NCBI lineage: Eukaryota > Metazoa > Arthropoda > Insecta > Lepidoptera > Crambidae > Nymphula > Nymphula nitidulata. Next base: position 7,763,012 of record OX374637.1, on the reverse strand, counting down.
ACAAGTCAGTATATTGTATTTTATATGAATGGGTCACTAAGCAGATGAAAACCTTTTTGTGTCAGTTATTTCGTTACCAGTATCTTTATCTATTTTTTTCTTATGGTATATCCTATTGCCGGCAGTTCATTATGGTTTATGTTCCAGTCATCGTCTGACTGAATTTTAAATTATCTTGCTAAGATTGCTTTGATTTTTTAAAACAATATTACCTAGACTCAAGCCTTCATGATACATTTTCCAAATATTTAAATAATTATGGTACGGCCGCTAATAGCCTAAATTTGACACATGGTATTTTGACTAAACTGGGATTGAAATTACTTGAGATACAAATTTTACCTATTATTGTAGTTTTATAAAAACGTGGTTTATTATTTGCCTACAAGTAAATAGCATTCAAATTTTATTTACATAAAATATGAAGTTTTATGTACAGTCGATAGCACATCAACCGTAACAGTTTGACCTTGAGACCGCCCTTACTGCGTTCGTAATAAAGGCGGCTTTCGTAGTGCATCTATTACACTTGATGTGCTGTCGTGTGTACATAGATGATAACGTTATATACTAACACACGCTAGGTACTAATTAGCTGCATGGGAACATCTAAATATTATTGATGATTATCAGTTATATCATGGAATTAATTGACATATTTACTATTTGTAGTAAATATAAATTTAATCAATCGTATGTCGACAATGGATATATCTCTGTCACTTACTTCTAGACGGTATAAACTTGTACAAGCGTAGATGCATTTAAACAAATGTTGTTATTAATTCGAGGAAAATTTTACAGATTACCAAAGTAATTGAAAGTAATGTTTTTTAACATAAGGAATCCACTTCATTTGAAAAGTAAGATTATTAATGCATATTAGTGGAATAAAAAAATCGCAATTTGTACGCACCTTCAAAATCATATTTACCACTGTGTGTCAAAATTAGGCTATTACAGCGGTCATGCTATAGGCATTCATTTAAGTCCTCTTTTAAAAGTCAAGTTTCGCTTAATGTCTTTAAGCTACAAAAAATAAGAATTTACTAAAAAATTAGTTAGTAATTGTTGATATCTAAGGAATAACCACTATATGCGAACCTAATACAAAAACCGCTGTACCTCAAAGTACAAAGTTACAGGTTAGTCATTTTTCTTACATAACCTACTTTAAATTTAGACGACAAATACGACAATAAGGGAGAAGAGAAAGGTGTATTAATTGATGAAAGTATTGCAATACCCGCCCTATAAATGTTATATGGAATCGGTTAAATAATGTTGTTAACATGAAACAAGAATGTTAGTTCTATTTATTTATTAATAATAAAACATCCACTACTACATTGGTTAATTAAAAACATTAGGGATGGCACACAACCAAAAAGTAATTTACCGTAACCTTTAAACGTAGACAATTAATTGGCACTTCACTATTTCATTCGATTAATTTTAAAAAATAAATTCGTATGTTAACAAGACAAGAAGATTTGGTTCGAAAAACATATCAAGTGCAGCTCAAAACTTGTGTCCTAAATCACATAGTGGACCATACACCATTGTCTAGAAGCGATTTGTGTTGAACATAAAACCACATTATAAATACGCAATGTCATGTCGTCGCGTACGCAATCGTAAATACTAACTCCACTAACAGAACAGCCATAGGTTGCCGTAGATATTGTATAAGGTAACAGAGTGACAGATATCAGTCATGCAAACTCAAGAGAACGGAACCCACTGTGAAATTTAAAATTTAAAGAAAACAATTTTAATTTTGTGCGTTGCAATTAGCACCTCAAGATAATTTCTAAATAAAACTAATTATTTTCTTTTTACATCATATAAGTCCGGTGACTGTTACAATAGATGTTGTAGACTCCTAATAAAATCAAATCGATTTTTATAGGTATCCATAAAATTGTCACAGGAAACGGAGTCAATTTATTGTAATTTCATGTGATTTAAAATTTGATTTTGTACCAAACGGTGTCAAAAGTGGCCGCATCGATATAATGCCATTTAAATAGTGACTATCCCTAATTCGATTAAATTATCAAAAAATTTTTGATTTTCTAAAATTAAATGAATATACAGGAGTTTTTATTTTGCTTTTATGAAATGTATTTGTTGTATTTTTAAAATATAATAATAAAACATAAATTATTTTCAATCAAATTATTTTTATGCATAAATTGAAAAAATCGGAAGTGTCACCGGATTATTAAGACGTGAAAAAGATTATACAAAATATTTTAATATTCAATTGTATCATGTGATGTTAAGTTCCATTTTGATTTACTACTAAGCAATTATTTTTATCAATAATAATAAAATATTTATTAATCAATAAGCACAACATTGTATAACAATTTCTCAATGAGCATCGTTCGACAGACAGTACAAGGGAGACAGACGGGGCGTGGGAGGCGCTACAGGTGGAACTGATCAAACGGTCGTCACCATCACTTATAGAAAACGTCCTTTAGTGAGCGCTAGAATCCAAACACACATCATTTATACACACCCTACAAGGCTTATTTCAATAAACGAAACACACTTTAAAACATAATCGAAAATAGGCACATGTTTTACTATAAGATCATTATAAAACACTCAAAAAATTCCACACAAGACATTTCATTTATCAAATTATCAATAAAATTAGCGTCAGAATCCAACGTGTTTTCCACATAAAGGTATCATATAACTCGATCTTAGTTTTTGATACTTTAATCTTAAATTAAACACAGACATTGTAAGTCTGCTTATTCGAGTTATTTCAACGGATGTTTGTCCAATGTATTTGTCCTAAAGAGTGTTTCTTGATAAGAAGAATAATAAAGTGGATGGATTGTTTGAAAGGATTGTCTGAGATATGTCTTACCTGAGGAAGATAGGAGAGACTCTTAGTGCTCTCAGCGTACTTGTTGATAGCTCGGAGCTCCTCGAGGGTCATGTGGGGGCTGGAGTTGCTTCGAGAGGACTGTGACGAAGAACTGACGGATACCTGCAATGTGTATGTTTACACATTTATTATAATTTATTTGTATTTGTTCACACAAACGTTTTTTATGGGAATTCATCCTCACATGTTGGAACTAAAACAGTCTTGTACTGTGCGGTTTCAAAGAAACTTTCTCCCGCCATGCTCAGGTTGTGGAATGACCTCGCGTAACACCGCCACGCTGGCTCAACGCGATTTGTTAGTTCTAAGCTCGAGATTACTACAATTTTTGACTGAACCATTCCGGGATCGACCACGGCGAAAGTTGCTTTGTTTTCGCAATCGAAACCAGAGCGCTTGAACCACTACGCCACCAAGCTCCCCAATACAAACACATAAAACAGTTCAAAGGAACTGTTTATAACCCAAAAGCAGAAAATATTTGTTTTAAATTTATATTTTGTTATAAAATTTTCACTGGGTCTCCAGAGCTGTAAAAGTTTAAAGTGGTTTTAAAGAAACATATTACGTCTATTAAATGACCTGATGACACCTTAAAGATGCAATCTTTTCTCTACATCTACAGCATTCACTATATAATAGATCTATCATTTTACAATCAATAACTCCACCTTAAAACTGTAATCCAGAGTTTCGCACAGTAATCTAATCACGTACGCTTTGTACCTTAAAAACTGTTGAATCCTTGACCCACACCACTAGAAGTCCAGCAGGATAGGCTTTGTCTGCTGGGTTTCAGACAACGTTAACTGATGGTAAGTACCTTAAAGACTCTCTCTTCAAGTGATATAGACAAGGGAGAACAAGAGTCCTGCGGTCTGTACTCTGACGATCTTCGAACTTCGGACTCTAGTTGACTGATGGTTAATACCTTTAAAACGCTAATTTCTAGTGACTTAGACAGATGGGTGCAGGGCCCAGCAGGCTACGATCTGACAGGTTTCAGACACTAGTTGGTTCATGATTGATTCCTTAGAGACGATCTGTTTAAGTAATATACACAGATGGGTACAGGAGTCCAGCAGGTTGTTCTCTTCTGACACCATTTAACTGATGCTAGGTACCTTAATGACTCTCCTTATATTTGATATGGACAGCCCGACCGGCAGACTGTGCTCTGGCGATCTTTCGACACTAATTCACCGACGGTAAGTACTTTGATGGCACTTATTTAAAATTTCAAGTGAAATAGACAGATTGGTGCAGGAGTGCAACATGCTATTCTCAAGTAGCCTTCAGACACCAGCTGATTGATAATAATAGGTATTTTAAAGACGCACATTTCTAGTGACTTCGACAGGTAAGTGCAGGAGTCCAGCAGGCTTTGCTCTGGCAGCCTTAAGACTTAGATGATCGATAATGGGTAGATGCTCTCTTCAAGTAATATAGACATGCGAGTGTAAGAGTCCTGCAGAGTGTACTCTGGCGATCCTCGGACACTGCTGACTGATGGTAATTTAAAGACGCCATTTCAAGGAACTTAGACAGATGGGTGCAGCAGTCCAGCAGGCAATGCTCTGGCAGCCTACAGAAACTATTAGATTGATGATAGGTACCTTAAAGACGCTCTCTTTAAGTGATATAGACAGGCGGGTGCAGGAATCTAGCAGGCTGTTTCTCTTCTGACACCATTTAACTGATGCTAGGTAGGTACCTTAATGACTCTCCTTATATTTGATATGGACAGTCGGTCAGGCAGACTGTGCTCTGGTGATCTTTCGACGCTAATTCACCGACGGTTAGTACTTTGATGGCACTTTTTTAAAATTTCTAGTGTAAGAGACAGATGGGTGCAGCAGTGCCACAGGCTATTCTCAAGTAGCCTTCAGACACCAGTTGATTGATAAAAATAGGTATTTTAAAGTCGCCCATTTCTAGTGACTTCGACAGGTAGGTGCAGGTGTCCAGCAGGCTTTGCTCTGGCAGCCTTTAGACTGTAGATCATCGATAATGGGTAGATGCTCTCTTCAAGTAATATGGACATGCGAGTGTAAGAGTCCTGCAGAGTGTACTCTGGCGATCCTCGGACACTATTGACTGATGGTAATTTAAAGACGCCATTTCAAGGGACTTAGACAGATAGGTGCAGCAGTCCAGCAGCCTACAGAAACTATTAGATTGATGATAGGTACCTTAAAGACGCTCTCTTCGAGTGATATAGACAGGCGGGTGCAGGAATCTAGCAGGCTGTGCTCAGGAATAATGCCGAGGCCCAGCACACCGCCTGCGCCCGCACTACCCACAACGCCCATAAGCGCCGGCATCGACTGGCACTCTTCGGATTTCGATAAACCTGCAATGAACAGAAGTGATTCATATTGTATATACAGTGTTTCAAAAGTCCGAAATAGGTAGGTACCACCGCCTTTCTACTAGGTGTTAAGCCCGTATGTTGGGTCATCTGGGTCGGTACCACCGCATTTCTTATTTCAGCCGTGAAACAGTTCGCTGTGTTTCGGATTGAAGGGAAAGTTATCCAGTGTAATTACTGGGCATGGACGGCATTTCATCTTAGGCCTCAGGATGACAACGCGCCTGCAATATTAAGTGATTTTCCCTTGGTATTGCAGGTGTCTATAGGCGGCGGTAACCGTTTGCAATCAGGTGGTCCGTCAGCTTGTTTGTCATCTAGTTGTATAAAATAAAAATAAAAAATTACGGGGTGGTTCTGTTCCCTGTCTACAGCTACTTCTAAAAGTTTGACACCTTTCGGCCCACTTTTATTTTCCAACTACCCGCAACAACAGATTCCAAATATTAATTTGGGAATTCTGTAACACCCGGTATAGTAGCGGGGCAAAAGCGAAGGTAAGGGCTTTCAGATTTTTATTAACCTTACAGGTTCCGCTATGTAGTCTATTAACTTTTCGTACAGTCTCACCAGAAAAATGATGTTACATACATTCTCTATCTTATGTCTATGCGATAGGTCAAAATCAAAATTGATTTTATAATTTTTGATGCTGCTGACTGTATATAAAAAAAAACAACAGATACTTACGACCAATAGAATCTGTCTTACAGCTTAATTGGTTTAGAAGTATTTACTATTGTAACAACCATATCTGTAAGGATTATACCTACAAGTTTTAACAAAATCAGGTAAGTGATGTTACATTACTAGATTTAACCCCTTAAGCATTCAAATGCTTTTTCAATTCCAGACACAATTGATTTTTCAATTGTCATAGCCCACCGGTGGGATAGCGCCGCTTGACGGATTAATTCTATGTTCCTAAAATGAAATATGTAACCCAACTGTTAGTAAGGATGGAGGTGATTATGAAAGTACAAATACCATAATCCATTACTAAAAGTGATTTTTCTACACAACCACAACTGAGTGCTACCCGTCCCAAACGATTACATAGATGATTTAAATAATAATGGAGAGTAATATTATGCATTAATAATGTAAGTAGTGATCGATAGATAAGTAACAGCAATATACGATATCCCGATTCCAACTCACCAAAACAATAACAACATTTACTGACTTCATAATTTAATAACTTAAGCGATTTTCGTTCAGATGACCTGTGAAAAATTGTCTGCATATATTATAGTTCCTATTTTAATGCTAATGCATAGTTAATTATGAAAAGTTAATAGTTACCTTCTAAATTGAATTTATTGCCCCAACGATCGCATTCACACTGCAGCCATGTTTTCTCCGCTTCTAAAGATAATTGTCCTGCAACAGTTTATAGAAATTTATTTAACTTTATAGAATAAAGTGCAGCTTTATACAGGGTGTTAGGGGGACACTCTCGGAAACAAAGGCAGGTGGCAGTGCTCATCACACTACACGATTTGTTGAAAATAAATATGAAATTACGAAAAAAAATCAGCTGTTCCATACAAACAGGCCGTGTAGATATTACAATTTGTATAAAACAGCTCATTTTTTTCGCGATTTCAAATTAATTTTTTGGCAAGTTGTGTTTAGGGTGACCAGCACTGCCACCTGCCTTCGTATTCGAGAGCATGCCCCTAACACCCTGTATATTTACTATAAATACTACATATTATGTAAGCACTTGAAGGCAAGTGACATACATAAGTTTTCAAATCATTATTTCAAAACATTTTAGACTAGTGAAATCGTAGTATATTTGAATAAGCCGTTTGAGTATACCGTTGTGTTATATAAAAAAAACATAAAAAACTATAAGCAATTAGGCTAGCTTTTTCATTTAAAAACAAAAACAATTATTTGTAATACCTGCCAAAATATTGACCACTATAAATGATTAGTATAAAAATTCCACATTCAGCAAGCATCTTCCTATTTGTATCTAAATATAGACCTTAATTACTTCACCGTATCAATTACTTAGCCTCTTCACGGTTATGTTTAAAAGTAACACAATACACTTGTTTTGAAGATTGATTCTCACAGCAGTCATAACAACATTTGAGTTTCCGTGTTTTTTCAACACAATCAGTTAGTACTGTCGAGATTTTCTCATTTAGCGAAAAATTTTATTTATTAAACTTTACATGATGTGATTATATCTTCCATGATAGGCAGAATTATATTTTGTAAATATTTTCATGACTGTTCATATTAAGATGTGCTATATCGAGACTTACTTAGTTTCAAAAGCGATCCCATGTAGGTGATAATACTTTTGTTGCTTAAATGTATTCACATAGTGAATGTAATTTCTTTTGTCTATATCCAGCCTAAACAACTTCAGTAACTATGACATTTAAAATATAAAATTTAATAAATTTAGATGATTAATAAAGCCCGGCCTCATTAATCAACATTAACAAGATATTACAATTGGTAATCCTTTACTTCTATCATCTTTAGCGCTGAAAATGTAACAGAAAACTAGCTCGTATGTATTCAATCAAACAAAATCCATTACAAAATTTAATAGCGTTACGAAAACGTTGATAATTTTAATTTTAGAGATCAAAGTGATTTTAAATTATGTACTGTTTAATTATTAAGATGAGTTGAAGAATGAGGAGGAGGAGGAGCTCGGTGGCGTATTGGTTTGAGCGCTTTGGTTTCGATACGAAAAACAAAGAAACTTTCGCCACGGTCGGTCCCGGGATGGGTCAATCAAATTTATAATCTCGAGCTCCTCCGTGCTTCGGAAGGCACGTTAAGCCGTTGGTATACCGGTTGTTACTGCAACCGCTTTAGCCCACCAATCCGCATTGGGCCAGCGTGGTGGTGTTATGGTCCAATCTACTCATGTGTTTCTCCCATGTAGGAAGGCCTGTGCCCAGCAGTGGGACGTATATAGGCTGGTGATGATGAAGAATGAGGACAATTAGGCGACAATGTCCAGAAGATGCCTGCTATGTTTTGTAATACCCAGTTACTATGATGAGTTGAACTAACTTGCATACGCCTCTTGGTCCCTGTGGTGCCTCGGCGGGGGCGGGTCGCGGAACGAGCAGATCCACTCATCCTTGACGCGCAGGATGCGACCGGTAACACGCGCATAGTACTCATAGTTTTCTCGTCCGAATAGATCTCCTGCGCTGAACTGCTCGATCAGTTGTCGCATAATACGTGTCGCCACCTGACGTCAGAAATCAAGTTTCAACAAGCTCTCAATAGTTAAAGAGCTGTAATTTTTCCATACAACTAGATGACAAGCAAGCTAACGGCCAACTCGGTTAAAAAACCTGCAATAACAAGGGAAAAATTTGCTAGGTATTGCAAGTGCGTTGTCATCTTGAGGAAAAAGATGAAATGCCTTCCATGCCCAGCAATTACCTGGCTACATTTCCTTTCAATCCGAATCGCAGCAAACTGTTTTACGGCCGAAATAGGAAAGGCAGTGGTACCTAACCAGACGATCCTAATATATACGGGCCTATCACATAGTAAATTATATCAATAAAATAAAATAAAAACAAAATTATAACAATAACGAAATATTTTTATATGGAATAACACTATTTGTTATTACAGCGCATAAGCAGACCATTGCACAAGTCAAAGTATCTCACTAACTAAGCGGTGCACAACGAAATTAAAATTAAGGTCAAGCCGTGTTGTACTCGTGAGAATTTCACTTGGGAGGATTGTTGGGTTGATTGACTGTGCCTCAAACTGAATCTAAATTAGTTCTACGAATCATCATAAAAAGCTTGTGAAGTGTTACGAGACTAGTTGCTAATAGTAATCATTATTTTTTGTTAATCACATATTGTATGTACCTCACATACTGCTTCCCAAAAATTACTCATATTTTACTATCTAATGTCTTACTGTTATAATTTACTTTTTGATAAAAGTGATTTAAAAAGAAGATGAATAACAAGATACTCAAACTTCGTGAATCAGGCTCTTATCTTATTAATTTTAGAGTCGAAAACCATGCGAGATAAGTAATAGCATTAATGATAAAATCTCATAAATCAAGATGACTAGTTTAAATTATATTTTATTTGACAACATGTACATGTTGTCAAATAAAATATAAATTTCCACATAACAATAATTTAAACTAGTCATCTTGAGGATATTCCATTATTTCATATTCATTTGATTGTAGCCAATACTTGAAAATCAATGAAGAAAAATAAGTCTGATATCAGTTATCTGTACTAGTATAACTCTTAACATTGGGGATTATTAGAAAATTGAAAAAGAAAAATACAGGTTTTATAACACTACCGTCATGACAGCTAATTAATAAATTCCGAATACAATAACAGCAAATGAAACAAATCAGAATTAGCTTCTAGATTACCACTACACTAAAATCAATGCCGAAAATATGCATTCAATTTCTCAATGGTTGATATTTTCAACGAAGGCAGGAACCTAATGCAGGTACTATTTAGGAGATATTAAATTAAAGCATTTCGCAATGTGTGTTCAGGGTGTGTTATACAAACATTTTCTAGTGTGAAACAGGTTATGTAAACAGGCCAACTAAAAGCGCTTATATATTAATCAAATGGTAGGGAAAGCAAGAAGAGGCAGTAGCCAGTAGGGAGGAGTAAATAGACGTTGTATGTAGATATATCTCGTAATTTGTACTCACGCATACTTCGGCCTTTGGTCGCATGTTTTAGACAATTGCATGTAATAAGCTATATACACACGCCTTTACAGTTTCATTATAATAATTATTTGTTACACATGAGTAATCATCTGTCGCGTACATGTTGAATCAGTGTTATAAAAAATATTTTTGTTTCCATATAATATTTTATTACCTTTAATTTAATATATACACATAGGTACACTAATTTTGTTTTATCAAAAAAAAAATGGATTGTGAAAAAACTATGTCAAGACTTCTCTTTACAACCCTAAACATTTTTTGTCCTGCAGGTGGGATGAACTCAAGAACTTTCACAATCTGGATGCCTGCAATAGCAACCACTGAGCTCCCAAGGACTTGGGTTGGGAGAGAACCCTATGAATTTCATAGTCGTTCTGTTTCACAAAATATTTATATTGTGATTAAATTTAAGAATATATTAATGAACCAACTTCTCATTCATGTAAATTTACTAGGCATCCTAGTAATATTTTGCAAACAAATTTTTGGTGTTTAACATGACAAAATATGAATTTATAATAGAAGAAATTCTTGCAGGGCAAACTTGAATTAAAATACGTCAAAACAATCCACGTCCTTGATGTGATATGTTATTTACAATACTCGTAAAGCCATCTTCGTAGATCACTATATTATAAGATTGCATATCTATCGCATTATTGCGCGAGCGACGATTTAATATAAACTCTTATATCTGATAAGGAAATGTTATTAACACTACAATGCGCACTCCGCCGATAGCGAAATTGTTTATTGACTTTATTACTTAGATAATGAGATTAGCAATAGCCTTATGAAAATATTGCGAAATTATTTTGTAGTTTTAATTTGATTCAGGTAATTTTATACGAACACTTATTTCAATCAGGCCGCAATCATTGTAAAGTCGTCAATTAATTACTGTCATTTTTATCAAAATTAAATACGAATAAACACATGTCCAAATCAGATGATTACTCAGTAACTAAATATTCATTTTTATCATCATTAGTGCAATATACAACTATATTTGTTGCGTGTGCAGTTACTAAAACGAATTTAATTAAGACAAAATTAGAATATGTTATGTTTATATTACTCATTTCTATTATTAGATTTACTTAAAATTCAAAGTGAATTGATATTTTGTTATACTGAAATGTTAAAAGGGTATAACTGTACTGTGTGTAATTTTATTCACCCAAATCGTAAATTTTACAATATACAATCCAATATTTCCGCCCAAACAATGCACTACCTTTCTGTATACAAACAGGCTGTGTTTCTAAAATACCCAGTATACCCCTGCCGTACGGCTCATTAACTGCTGTGATAGGTGTACCGCTTTACAATGGGATACTGACCTTGAATCTCTGCACGTCCTCCATTGTGGCCGTTTTGCCGTCCGACACGCAAGAGTGGAAGAACGATGGGGCCACCGACACGCCCAGGGCTTCCGATGTCATACCTGTACCTGGTAACAATAGGAAATAATTTCTAAATACCGTTTATCTTATAACTGGTGACAATTCACCAGTTATAAGATAAACAGTCACGTATGCAAACACGGCATAGCATGAACTTCTGGCCAAAGATGATACTGGATAAAATAAAATTTCCGGGAAATTGTGTTTCAGCTTTATTTCAGATTACTGTGAATTCAATGGGTTCGCTGACCTCATGACGACTAGCTATGCTGTGTTACGGATAAATACGTAATATTTCCTCAAACATCCTAAAATACATTCATCAAAAGCTTGATTCATCAATAGGTCAATAACAAAACAAATAATACAATCAGTGTTTCAATTTCGTAACTAATCAGATAAAAAGGTCGATAAACTTGATAAGGTCATGATCAATTTCTGTTGTAACAATCTAAAGACCTATTGGAAGGCAATATTGAATTGAATAGTTCCGGTCTGATAGTTAAAGGTCAGTGAAATTAAATGGATTTAAAAGTATCCAAGAGCTTGAATTAAAATTAAAGAGGTAAAACTAAAATATTAGTAGCTATGTTTGCCTATGTGACAAAAAGTTAATTACGATAGTTTCTTTTTGGCACGAACTTAAAAAAACTTAAAACCATTCGTCTGTTCAAGTACAATGACCGACCGCAAAGAAAACTAATCAGACTAATTATTAACGGAGAAACGTATCGATCTAAAATGCATTGAACAATGTTCAAAACCATTTCAATCCAAGTATCGCATTAAAATGCATGAATAACGAGTATTTACAATATCATGATAGAAAAAACTTGCTATGCATTTCGTAGTGTCACGCGACTTTGAATAATAAAATCAAGGAATTGCAAAGTGCTGTTTTTTAGACATAGATTATCCAATACACAAAGTGGTTGGTAATTATAAACAACTTAACGCCTAAATGACGGAATTAATGGTTAATTGTGTAATTTGTCGAGGCATTCGGTATTAACAGACGGCGGACCAGTCTAGTCACACAAATCAGGTGAATTTGTGCTGACTGGACCATATACGACATTGTGCGCAGTTCATATCTGTTCACGTTCATGCATTGTATAACTTCTATGGAAATGCAGTCAATCATTCATGCAGACTACGTGGCTTTGACGGCAGTGTACTAAAATGGTTGTCTATTAGATGAATGATAAGTCTTCATTCAATATACATTTGGATCTTTTATTCTTTATTAATGGTATTCTGACGTTGGATCGTAAGGAAAAGGACAGACTATCTAAAGTCTCAACTATAACCCAAACCCGTATAGACACTTATACAGTTGAAGCTGATAATGGGACTCTGCTCACTAATATTTATTCGCATTGTCTGTCTTTTTCAGCGTGTATAGACAAAAAACTGCATTATTAGAACTAAAGAACCCCTACATAATTTCAGCAGCGAATACAGTAAGTATTGTAAGATTCTTTGTAAAAAATAAAAAGTCAAAGACTGAACCCTCCCCATTTTATGTCAGGTTATTTCACGCCTGTTCTTTAACCGACTTCAAAAACGAGGAGGTTCTTTTCTAAATCATATTGCAAGAAAGATACTGAATCTAGTTTTAGACGCTTGTAATTCAGAATCGTTCTCTTGCAAGATACAGAATCGAGTAGTATTGGTGATAATACTGATGATCCACAACAAATATCTGTATTGTCAGTAATTAAGTTTGTAGAGAAAAGGAGGTTTCTTTTATTTATGTACTTACTACATAGCCTACATGTATAAATTCGCAAATAAACTGGCATTAAGAACTAATTTAAAAGTCAATTGTAATCACAGTTTTGTAAACAGCAATTAAACAAGAAATGGAAGAGCTAATCTCGATTACATTCCAGGAATCATTGTCTAGACGGCTAAACATGTAATTCGGGTCAGAAAGTGCGACGAGCATGCACCAAGACAACTCCAAAGAAAGATTAAATAATCGCGTAGATACGAGACTATTGCATCATGAATTACAACCGAAGCACGCACGCCCACGCTAGCGTGTAATTGGCATAATTAGTAGAATTACTTCGGTTGGATAATGCCAAACAAAATGGTGACTGTCGACCCCTGGTTTGACTTAACTTCACGTACATAATACTATTTTCTAATATCATGGGCGCGATTTAACATAATTACAATTGACTATTAAATCAAAAGCCCATTACAAAATATAAAATAATCTCATAATATTGAATATCTATACTCATATTTTTCCTACAAAAAATACATATTTTTGACACCGTTAGCTTGATTGCTATAAAGGCTACTCGGTCAGGGGTCCGGTCTCGAATCCGGTAGGAGCATTTGTCCGCAAGTCATAGATGTTTGTATGTTTAATTGGTATTTTTCTAATACTTTTATACATATTATTATCAATATTTCTCCGTTATCTAGTAGTCAGATCCTTACTTTGGGCTAAATAATAGGTGTGAAGTATTAAAAAATGGAAATGAATTGGACTGACACTTTAAAAGGTAAAGAATGTCTAGTGCACACGTATTCAAACACACATAAAATAAATAATAATAAGTATTCTAACAATTAAGTAGTATGAGAAAAACTTTTGAAGTGGATAGCAACGCTACCATATGAAAAAAACTCAGCTATATGAATCTGTTTTGCCAACTTTCCTTGTGTTTAAAAGGGGCGCATAAAGAAACAAAACTAACAAACTGCTGACAGTAAATATAACGTTATCATTGTTAAATCAACACAAGACTACTGGGACTTTATGAAGGTTTCAAAACAACAGCTAAGATTTACAATTAAATATACATAAGCATACTTAACACATAAGATTACTGGAAAAATTACCTTATTATAAAAAGCGTAAGTTACTGTAAAACAAGTTTGAGCGCTCTGGTTTCGATTACGAAAACAAAACAACTTTGGCCACGGTCGATCCCGGATGGGTCAATCCAAATTTGTAGTCTCGAGCTCCTCCTTACTTCGGAGGGCACGTTAAGCAGTTAACCGCTTTAACCAAAACAACTTAAAACAACAACCCAAAAACTTAAATGTTTCTACCTAATAAAAATCTAAACTAGAAAAATTTCACGTCCTGAGGCGGGGATCGAACCCGCAACCTTCCGCAATCCGGGCGACAGGTCTAACCATCTGAGCTACCCAGGACTTGGGATATCCCTGTGAAATGCTTCTAGTCCATCTGTATTTGCGTTATGAGCTAACGTCCACCCTACAATGTCGAAATGTTCTATTTCAACATCCGAAACGAGTATTTTTACAAATACCTACGATTCGGTTAAGTTGGGGCATTGCTTTCAAATATTCTTTGTTTATGAGCATACGGAATGAAAGTTTTAAATCAAGCCCCTCTCGAGGGGTAAGGGGTGCGCCACATTGTATAGGCTGGTGATGAAATTTTAATATAGAAAACAGACGGTATTCTAACAGTTCCGACTGCTCTATTTCTTTCTTAGTACTGAAATCATAATGAGGTGTATACAAATTTATATTTATTAGAATAATAAAATTTACCGAACCTGCTTTATCAGCATTGGACGCCATAACACGGAACGTCCCAAATAGTAGCACTAGCAGCCTCTGCGTGCATACTGGCAACGAGAGCAGGAGTCTGTGGACAAATTGAATTTTTATTTGGTGCACTTGTACCAGACAAACAAGCGTATGGCCCACCACCTATGTGAAGCGGTGAGATGAGTCCGTATGCGAAGATAGCTAATGCAGTTTAGACTCTGCTTCAGCCGCCTCCACCTTGCCGGCCCTAAATATACTTTTTCACGCCTCTTTTGAAGGTTATAGGACGGAGGAAACACATCTGCCGACAAATTATTTTCTGGAAGTACGTCAAAGAAATGAGTAACTAAATTATTTTGTGCGTGGTGTTGAGGTGAAGACAGTTTTGATGGAACTCAGGTTATAAACAGTAGGGAACAATGTTATAACCATAGTCACCCGCGCGAGTCTTCTAGTGTTAAATTATTTTGTACACACATTAAAGACTAAAATCTAATAAATAACAATGAAATGAAGTATATTGCCGCCAATTATCAATAATTAATTAATGTAAAATTATTTATCAATAACCTAATTGTATAAGGAAAACTGAAATGTCTACTAGGTATTATACAGTAATTATTACCGGTAATTATCTGAATGGTTTAATTACATAGAATTTAGACGCCGAATTAAATAGTAAATAGCTGAACTAAATAAACCAAATACGACACAGAACTCATACAACGTTCATGGGAACGATTACTCAGATTAATATCAACGGTTTGAATGACAGTCTGTAAACGCACAATCAAACTCACGCCAAGATTAATTCTGTTTATTATAACATTGACCGTATAGCAATGGAAACAAGACTTAAAGTTGCTCTGTCAATATTTTGCTTTATATGTTGATGACTATACATCGTACGAGTGATAGATTGCGGGTTAACGAATGAATCAACCGTGGCTGCGTTCATACGTACAGTGCGATACATCCTACTAATAGTACTGCAGATATATTAGGACATACGAAAGTGATATTTGACTAAACACAAGTCAATATATTTTTTTTTTTTTTTTTTTTTTTTATACAACTAGATGACAACAAGCTGACGGCCCACCTGGTGGTAAGCGGTTACCGCCGCCTATAGACACCTGCAATAACAAGGAAAAGCACTTGATACTGCAGTTGCGTTGTCATCTTGAGGCCTAAGATGAAATGCCGTCCATGCCCAGTAATTACACTCTTTTCTACTTATATCTACTCTTTTATGTATTCAATCAACCGAGAGAGGATAGTAAGTAAGACTGAGACTGAAGCGGGAATGGGCTGGTCATGTATCGAGAAAGGAGATCGCGTGGTTACAAATAGTCCTTACATTGCAAATGCAAATGAGGGGAAAGAAAATTAAATGAAATGAAAATATCTTTATTCAAGAAGCACTTTCGAATCGTCAGTCTCATTTATTTAAAGATAACATAAAGGCAATAGCAGGCATCAATGGCCTGCTATTGGCAGCAATGGCCAATAGCAGGGACCTATGTCCCTAGCTGCCCAAAACACAGAAACTATAGAAGAAAAAGAAGATGCAGTCAATTATAGTTATTTTTTAAACAATCCTCGTTATTAGGTTACAGCATAAGGAGAGAGCTGGTAGACTCATTTTTCAATTGTCAAATTTAGTGAACCCTCCGAGCCTTCAACAGACTGGAGACTGGATTACCTACATTTTAGTATAGTATATGAAAACAATAAACATTCTTTTCTGTTTATTTAACAATACATACTTTTGTACAGGATTCAAAAATTAGTGTGGTTTGTAACATCCCACCTAAAGCGCCTCTTGGATGATACTCAGAAATCACAAGTGCGTAACAGTGCCTAACGAATGTTTAGTTATGTATAGATTTACATGATCACTTCTCTTGCTACTTTAGTATGCCCCAAATGATTTATTACACGGCGTTTTACTATCTTGTAACCTGAATTTTCTCCAACTTTACGAGGAATAATATAATAGTCTAAAATGCCACCGGTGCGGTGGGGCCATATTAGTTGGTACACTATATTGTACGATTAAACCAAATTGAAAGCATTTCCATTGAAAAGCATTGAACATTGCACGCATTTTCTTTGCAGACAATCACATTGAAATATAGGTATGTATTTAGATGTGTCAAATTGTCAATGCTATTTGAGGTAATGGGATTGAAAGTAATATTGAAACAAAATTGAACTGTGTAAAATCGGATTAAAACTTTAATATTTTCTTAATTTTATTTTTATAATTATAGTGAATGTTTCAAAAATACATAACAATATAGAAAAAAAAACTAGAAAAAAACATTCTAGGGGCAGATTTTTATATTTTACCAGCTGTCAATCAGCGGCGGCGTCTCGTCTACAGCTAGCGTAGCGTTTGATATTATCTTTGGTCTACAGTAAATTATTAGTGTTATTGGTTTGTGGGTACTTCACAAATCTTAGCCTAAATAAACACAGTGAATGTTCATCTATAGCTCATATTCTCTAGATTACCCTGAGGTGTGGCATGTGCCAATATTAACCGCCTTCATCCATATTCAGGAAACTGTCACTTTAAACAAGCATTGTTGTAAGCACATCACCTTACTGTGAAACACCAAACCGCTAACCGATTACTCTAAACAATAGGCATTTATCTGTTACATTATACGGTTTGTCTTGAAGAACTTTGTATATACCATAAGACGACGTCATTTGAATCCCTTGAGTAACACGACAAAAAAAAACAAGTTCTTTTGTTTCACAGCTTTGCCTGACATAAAACCATGTTTGCCCCACATAACCTATATTACTTTTTTGAAGAGCTCGGTGGCGTAGTGGTTTGAGCGCTCTGGTTACGATTGCGAAAACAAAGCAACTTTCGCCATGGTCGGTCCCGGGATGGGTCAATAAAATTTATAGTCTCGAGCTCCTCTGTGCTTCGGAAGGCACGTTCAGCCGTTGGTGCCGGTTGTTACTGCAACCGCTTTAACCCACTAACCAGTCATTGGGCATTGGGCCAGCGTGGTGGTGTTATGGCCCATTCTCCTCATGTGTTTCTCCCATGTGGGAAGGTCTGTGCCCCGCACTGGGACGTATTTAGGGGTGATGATGATAATAGGTATTTATTTTTGTGGGCATAAATATTTGCTCCTTGCTTCAATATTTTTAATCCTCGTTTCTATTATCAACCTTTCGAATCGTCAAAAAATCCCTACTACTATCACAAAAAGAATGTTAACTGACAACGTCATTGGGACAAGATGTAATGCGGCCTCAATAAACCCATTTTAAATCAATCACGGCCCTCAAGTATAATATCAGTAAGTACAGTTAGTAACAAAAAATCGGTACCAATGCAATTATTCGAACGAATAATATAATATGTTTATGTATATGATATGACAGTGTCTGTCATATAATTTCAAATGTATCACTAATAAATGCAAATGAATTCATTAAGCGTGCGTACCTACACAATGGGCCAGCTTCTCTTCGTGTTGCTTGCATGTTAAGTAATGTCTAACAATAATTGTTCAAACCTTATTAATTGAATAAGTCATCATTGGCGGCTCTTGGGTTTCTTTTTTAAGTATCCTAATTTTTACTAAAATAATTTGTTGCCCTACTTAGGATAAGTATCTAATCCAATCTAATCTCAACCATACTATATTATTGTAATAGCGAAAGTTTGGATTGATGTTTGTTACTAAATCACGCCAGAAAGGCTGTAAGGATCTGGATAAAATTTGGCACAGAGATAGACTATAGCACATGGCTATTATTTACCCCCAACGAAAAATGAGGGGTAAATATAAATTTGACGTGACTGTCTGTGTATCTCTGTGTCTATCTGTGGCATCGTAGCTCCTAAACGAATGGACCGATTATGATTTGTTTTTTTTTTTTGTTTGAAAGCTGACGTGACTAGGATCGTTTTTAGCTATAATTTATGAAGATCAGTTCAGGCGTTTGATAGTCATCCAACGCCAATCAGCTCATTTTCTACATAATAAAAGGGTTTTACTAACTTTCACAGATCCGATTGATTTGAAATTTGACGTACTGTCACTTCGGTGACATTCCCATGACATATTAACCTTGAGCTGATAATATACCATCAGTAAGTTTGCGGGATGCTTAATTCTTCAGAAACTTACAGCAGATATAGCGTGTTTGGGCTCTTATTAATAGTCTCAATTAGATGGTGTTACCTAAATAGATGAGAGGCCGGGGGTTACTTAAAAAAAAAATTTTATTTTTTACTACAACGGTTTTCGTGGGATAGTGCCGGCACTCACGAGAACGACGTCGCGGGTAAAAAATAAGTACCTATGTGCGTTCAAAGAAATAAGTATGTGCAACTCAGTTGATTACGTACAACTGCATGCCTAGCATTTTCCACCAGATTATCTTTACTCGCATTGTGTCGCGGTGCAAAATGGTTTCCCCCTTTAATGACTTTAATACAGGAGCTATTTCTCCTTTTCCCTCGCACAACGTCACGAGAAACTAAACTTATTGCGGTGTTTTAGCAAAACTCGGGCAACTTTTCGTCCACAGCACTTTTCACTTTAATAATTATTATTATTTCATTTTTAAGACCGCTAAGTAATAGTTCAAAATATGTTTTATGTACTACCTACACTTTGTTTAACATAATAATATATTGTAGTTTGAAATCCTTTCCTACTGACCCAAAACCTCAGTCCCTGCATATTAGTGGAGCGAAATTTTGTGTTTAGGCCCCATATTCCGAAAAACATTTAGTTTATTTTATACTTTCATTTTCTTTACAGCTATTTAATATTATGGGATTTAGTCCTAATTACATGAATTTATTATAATTGAAAAGAAAAATCATTTCGCAAATTAGTGTCCACAACTCTAACCATCAGACCCTGGCTGTTTACAGATAGCGATTAAGGGAATGTAAACCAGTTAGATCATCAAGTAAGACACGAGCTATCCACTCTCTTTGCGTCGGAATTTTGTAAATCAGTGTAACCGCAACGGATGCTGCACAATCACCAGTATATTATAGTATTCCAGTCAATTTGTCAATCGCTAGGTTTTTGTTTTGAATTAATTAATAATTAGATATTGTAGTATATTGTCATTACTAAAATATTTTTCCTGCAAATCCTCAGTCCCTGAACCATTGGGCTCTTGCTCTGAATATGGCTAGGGACTGACATTCACTTACACTTATTGGCAATATTTACTAAATATGTTATGTATTTATTAATGTTCGAAAGCTTATTATACAATGGGTTTTTATGTGGTGTGGTGGTGTTATGGCCCATGGCTTGTGCCCAGCAGTGAGATGTAAGTATATAGGCTGTGATGATGATGAATGAATTGTCATATTCTGCCGGGAGTATTAAGCAGCGGGAGGAGCTCGGTGACGTAGTGGTTTGAGCGCTCAAGTTTCGATTACGAGAACATGGTCGGTCCCGGGATGCGTCAATCAAATTTATAATCTCCGGCTCGTGCTTCAGAAGGCATGTCAAGCTGTTGGTCCGGTTGTTACTGCAACCGGTTTAGCCCACCAACCCGCATTGGGCCAGCGTGGTGGTGTTATGACCTAATCTCCTCATGTGTTTCTCCCATGTAAGAAAGCCTGTGCCCAGCAGTGGGACGTATATAGGCTGATGATGATGATTAAGCAACTTAACAATTTAAAGAATAAATTCAAAATAATTTGATTAGTCATAAATGACTAATAAGTGATGACAGCACTACTAAGATGGTTTATGTAAAATTTAAATTTATAGCATATTGTTGACTCCTTATGGATTCATTACTGAAATGTATCAATAAAAGCTTATTTTCTATTTTAGTTTGTTCCAAAGGTAATCTACATGTGTATATTCTGTATAGACAGACAGACACAGAGCCAGCTGCCGTAATAACAACAATTTATGTTACCGTCTTATTTCATCCACTTGTTGTTCTTCAGGTAATTCTACTGCTGAGAATAGATGCATCTCACCATCACGTCCAAACACTCCACCAGGAATTTTTCTAAAACATGAATGTCATATATTTAATTTACAGCCTTTTTATATTACAATTTAAATAACATTATCAGACATGAAGCCTCTGAAGATTGAATCAATAGTTAATTTAATTCTAAAATAAATAAATAATAATGAATAATTTAAGTATTTTGTTGAAGTACTTAGTATGTTGTTATTACTTAGATCTATGCTTGATCTGCATATGTATTGTAACATCTTCATTACTTACAGTGATATATGACAAATATAAAAAAAACATTTCAATTTTATGTAGGTACATTTCAATGAGTAGTGTGTGGGGTTGCGTATTTAATTGTGTGTACCTTTCATGTATACATCAATAAATAAAAGATAAAATACTGATCTATATATAAATGTGTCAAATTTCAAAAGAAATCTTTTAACATTGATGAATCTTGGTTAAAATATCAGTCTATAACAAGAATAATGAGTATTGAGTAAGTGAATGATAATTAAAATCACCTGAGAAACTTCTTGAGAACACTAGCAATAGTGTAAACAGAATAATTATCCACATTCACCAATCTGCCCGTCTGAAGAAAATGGATTAGTTTCTTCATTGCACCTTGATGCCCAGGCGCTCGAAACACATCACGACGGAGCGGCGCCTCCTTATTTAACTTCAAAATCAGCACCTATACAACAACCTGTCATAAATCACAGTTACTTTAAACACAAATAAATTATTATCACTTCGTGTACTAACAAGCAAGGGTCCTGGAATGTCATCCTTACAAACTTCGTGTAAGGGTGCACCGAATTTCACTTTTTCAAGTCTTCTTGGATATGGTAAGGTGTTAGGGTGCCCGCAAGACGTGACCACATTGCTCAATGTAGCAGCTCGCCGATGCATCCTTCTTGCCCAGTTGCTCATTTTTACAGGTAGATCGTGGGTAGATCTAAGGTCGGATAACTAAACAAGGATTACTTATTATGTTTCACCAAAATTTTAAGTAAAGCCATTTTGTATAAAAATTTTAGATCTGACTTAAATTTTAGGTAACCATTAATTATAAATTATAGGGAATGAAGTATTGTTCTAAGAAATCCCCTTTAGTAGCACAGTTTGCGATTTATTTTTGATAAACGCTAGTTACAAGTTCGTTTCGGATTTTTGGGCGAAGTCGCTGTCAGTCAGACAGAGTTCGCTCGGTGATGCACCACAGAGTCCGCCTGAATACTAAACCAGCCCTTGGAATCAACGATACAATGGCCTCTGTGTTAGTCAGTGACAGCTAAAATGGAACCCAGTGATAGTTTATCTGTAATTAAAAAAAAAAAACGCCATTTTGTTCGCGCGGAATCAAAGACTTATTTCTTATCTGTGCAGCAGTCAGTCAGACTTTGATTTGACATGCTAACGCTTTTCTCAGTATTCTTTTTTCGAATTTATTTCACATATCTAATTTTCTTTTCTGTTTATCCTTGTTTTCGATTTTGTTTGTTGCAGACTTCATCAGCTCAGCCGGCCTGTGACGCTGTGTCGAGCTATTGCAGATGACAAGTACCTAGGACGGACGAGAAGTTTATTAAGAAGAAAATCCACTTTCCGCTTGCAACTCGTTTGTTTTCACCTCTAATAGAGTACACTAATAATAATATATCAAAATACTATAACATATAATGTAATATCATAATCACAGACAGCTGCTTAACTACTTTGTCTTCTTAATTACAGATCATGGGCACACCGAGACGCTGTTGCATCCCTGGATGCAAATCTACGGCGTTATCAATAACGTTGTTTAAATTCCCATCTCTGAAACATCTTTCTGAATCCTGGGAAAACATATTGCGTAAAATGTGCCCCAACGTGAAGTTGACTCGCAGCCTCGATGGCCGCTGCCAGCAGTGGTGTTGTATTCTTCATTTTGAAGCTAAATATTTGCATTTGGATAGCCGTAGAGTAAAATTCGCCATACCAACACTTTTCACGCAATCTGAAATTGACTCTCGAAAACCAGCCCAGCCTATCTCAATGTGTAAGTTGGATTGAATTCATATAATAATCCTTCCATCTTTCTTTAAACAAACACACCATTTATTTTATATCTTTACTTTACAGGCTGGGAGACTACAGGAAACTATAATTATCAAAGAATAGATGATGGTAGTATCTGCAAGCGGCCTTTCCTATCTAGTAAGTACCATAAACTGCTAAAGACTATTTGATTTTAAAATAATACAGTAATATGTACTACTTGAGTTGGCCCCTGCCATTTCTATATCAAGAATTATTCCATTTAACCCATTTCAAATCCCTATAAAAGTAATGTATTTTTTTAAATACACACAAACCTTACTTATGAATGCAAAAATGCAAAAACAATTAAAATAATACAATTCTATATAATCAAGGGGTTTTAATTTGTTAAACTGTCTATAACGCCTAGGAGCATATAACTATGAAAAAACCCATTGTGTCTGAAATGTGTGGCTTGACAGGTTAAGACCAAACCTTCATCTAACATAAATTTTTACAGTTGACCATGACCATGACTATGGCCAGAATAAAAAGCGCAAATTGATAGTTCAATGTGGTAACTGAAGATGATTTTAATATATTTAGTTTTTTGTCATGTAGTTTGTAGTAAACAAATGTAGTGAGATTGATTGTAGTGAAATATTATAATATGGATGTTAAAATTTGGGACATTTTATCATGTCATTTATAAGTACCTAATATAGCCCCATATAGTTATCATTATTTTTTAAACTAATGCTTTAATACTCATTTGTCTTAAATTCCTATTGAAAACACCGATTCATTTTATGTGATTGCTCTGAATTCAACTCTTCATAAACATTAGCAAATTGCAAAAGATATTAGTGTTTGTCGTCACTTGATCTGAGAGTGAATTACTTTCATGTTGTTTCCTAAATATTATTTAATTGTCTTTAAAAATACAAAACACTATTGTGTTTTTATGATTTCTAATATAAAAGTGAAGACTAAACATAAAAAAAAAATTTGAATGCAGTTAGCATTGCTATTGGTATTACCTATTAACAGTAGATACTCCTATGGGCTACTTGTAGTGTAAATTTAAATCCATGTAACCAAAATATTTCGTAACTTGCTTTTTCTGTGACTTTGTCCATGTTTTATTCAACCTAGGTCCACACTGAAGGTCCATTTTATGTTTGAGAAAGAACTCTTGACATCAGACAAACTGTTTTGAAGATTATCTCCTACATCCTACAAACTTATAAACTACTATCTTACAAACTTTGCCTATATAGTATTAGAGTAGATGTATATTAGATTTATCATTTTTATATTTTACTAATTTATTTAGTTGTAATTAGTTTGGCATTCAGGCTGAGTATTATTGTAGATGTATATTAGATTTATCATTTTTATATTTTACTTATTTATTTAGTTGTAATTAGTTTGGTATTCAGGCTGAGTCAATGCATGGCATCAAAAGTAAAAACCTTGTTATAATAAACATACTACTAATTCCATAAAATACCAGTTTCCTATCTTTTATTTTGACAAGAATATATCGGTATAGATATATTTAAGATGTGAAATTGCTTTGACTTGCCTGTTTCAGTAGATTTGATACCTAGTTATGATTCGAAGAATAATTTAAAATAAAATATTTCAAAATATGAAATACAGTACAATTATTTATATTCATAAATTTTCAGGTGAAGCTACTGATGCTATAGAGTCGAAAAACATACAATCTACTGTGAACTCCAACCACCTTGAAGGTAATAAAAATAATTTTGCAATTATACTAATATTAGCTGTGCCCGCGACTTCGTTCGCCTTGATGTCGGTAAATAACAATGTACTTAGGGTAGGGTACATGATTTTACTTGAGCATTCATTTGGTTAAGGATTTAAATCATTTTTATAAAACACTTTCGCAATTAATGCATTGATAACCCTGCGGCCGCGTGCCTTTGAAATCATATGCGTGCATGGTACTTAATCATTATTTTGTTGCGGAGCTATTTCAAAACTATGAAATCTTTTAAGATATTCATTGAAATCAAATGATATAGAAACAACTTTGTTTTAATTTAAATACTTAGTTAATAATGCACAGTCGACAGCACATCAAGTGTAACAGTTTGCCTTGACCGTCCTAACTACGTTTGTAATAGAGGCGGCCTTCGTAGTGCACCTATTACACTTGATGTGCTGTCATCTGTATTTATTTTGATAAAGAATTATGATTGATTATCAAAATAAATACAGACATATAACTGTAAATATATATAACTATAACTGTGACAGTTTTTTTTCAGAAATAATAGAACAACTTAAAAAAATATGTTTCTAGGTAATGAGTACCTACTTTAATTTATTTATTTTATCCTTTTCAGTTTTTTTTTGTCGGTTTTAATTTTTTCGAGACATGATATTTTCAGTGACCACGGTTTTTAGCACTGTAAAAACTTTATCTTGCTGCTGATGATACAGATCCCATTACTCTTTTCTTCTCCTTTTCTTAGGTGAACTTAATATTGTAGTTAGGTTTTATGTTGATAAACACTACTTGGAGTAACTCTTGTACACATACTTTTATTTGTAGTAAAACCACAGACTAGTATAATTATTATTGCTAACAATATCTTTTAAAATTTTCAGGAACAGTAGGAGCAACTGCTACCACCAGCTCTTCATTGGGTACACTCTGCCCAATAGGAGAGTCAACACTCTCACCACACCCAGTTTGTCAAGGTATAGATCTGATTTGTTTAATTGTTAAAGCTTTATAATAGAAAGTTATTAAGAGCACTAACCTGTATTAAGGAAGCATTGATTAAACTACCCAAACTCCCCATGCGTTTTTTGTTCGAGGGAAGATATATGCTACCAGTGGGAAGTAATTTCTTCACTATCAGTCTTAAAAAGCATCCCTTGTAGCAATTTTGGGGACTGTCTATTTATGCTTCTAGCTCAGTAAGATCCTTTAAATGTGTTTTGCAGAATCGAGGTCGACTCTACGCAGGAGTAGGATTGTGAAGTCAGTCCATACACTGACACCACGTTGCAAAAAGATGTATCGCAAGTGCCTTGGGCTTATTAAATCAAAAAAAAGACTTGCAAGTCAATTCCAAGATAGGCTACAGAAAGCTGAAAACTTGGTTGACCAACAATCATTCAAGTCTATGATTAATAGTCTCCCGTGTCACACGAAGACATTTTTATCCATGCAATTAAATGCAATCAACAAACACATCAAGAGGCGGCGTTTCACCAATAAAGAAAAGCTGCTTGCACTTACATTGCTTAAACGTAGTCCAAAGGGGTACAAATTGCTACAAAAGCTTTTTGTTCTGCCCTCGCGAAGGACCTTGACTACCTTCACCCACGAATTCGCAATGTCTCCAGGGCTTAACACTAATGTCTTGGCTCAGTTGACTGAGACTGTGAAAACGTGGGACCTGAAAAAGAGGGCTTGTGGTATTGTCTTTGACGAAATGTCACTATCACCACATCTTACATTTGTAGAGGCAGAAGACGAAGTCTCCGGTTTTGTCAACTTTGGACATGGTAAGGAGAAAAAACTGTGTGATCATAGTCTCGTTTTTATGGTGCGAGGAATTGTTACATCATGGAGGCAAATGATAGCGTTTTATTATTGCGAGGGCGCTACCCCTGCTGCCACTTTGAAGAACATATTGAGGGTATGCTATTTTTAATACAGTACAATATATAAATTACTACCTGACTCCGCAAACGTTGTTTTGCCATTAAAAAAAAATGTCCAAAAAATAAAATAAAAATAGATAGTAGCCGATTCTCAGACCTACTGAATATACATATAAAATTTCATGAAAATCGGTCTAGCCGTTTCGGAGGAGTATGGTAACTAAAACTGTGAGTCGAGAATTTTATATATAAGATATATTAAATTAGGTATTTGATGTTTTCTTGTTTACAGGATGTTGTAAGTGCTGTAGCACAGACAGGTTTACTCCCAATGGCCCTTGTCTGTGATCAAGGTTCGACTTTCCAAACATGTCTGAAGAGCTTTCAAACAGATACTAAACG
This sequence comes from Nymphula nitidulata, assembly GCA_947347705.1. Taxonomy (NCBI): domain Eukaryota; kingdom Metazoa; phylum Arthropoda; class Insecta; order Lepidoptera; family Crambidae; genus Nymphula; species Nymphula nitidulata. The sequence continues at coordinate 7,735,971 of OX374637.1, read as the reverse complement.
AGAACAATTGTTAAATGGCGAACCTGAGGGTAAATATTATGTGCTCAAGTTATTGTATTGTATAATTTGTCCAGTATTATTTTTGTCTCGTAAACTCGTAATCTTTTTCATACGTTATTTGAAGAAAAACAAATTTTCCTTAAACACTTCTTACTTATCAAGACAAAATAATATTTCTATTTATTTGAATTATAAACAAGTGTCCAAACTAGAAGAAAATCATGTCATCTGGCGGAACCCGCGACCTCTCATAAACTGGTGACGGCTCTAACCATCTGAGCTATCGAGGTCTTGGGATAATTATATGAATTACTTCTAGTCTATGTCGAAGTATTATATTTTCACACCTGCACGAGTTTAGATACTTTTGCAATGTTACTTTAATAATATTTACTATGATGTAAAATATAAAATTAAAACTGTTTGCTTTATTTCATCAAGTAGGCATATCTACTTAAACTGTTAAACTGTTAACCATATTGACTAGGCTAAGTATATTTGTTCTTATTAATATTTTTAGGGCATAAAATCAGCATCAATGGGCATAAATTGAATATCATATATGATCCACCTCACCTCATAAAAGGCATCCGCAACAACTTGTTAACAAAGAATCTGTCACTGTCTGGCAAAACTGCCAGATGGAGTGATATAGTTGAAGTGTATAAGGCGGACTGCCAATTAGGTGATATAAGGATGCTGCATAAAATTACTGATGACCACATCCAACCAACATCATCACAAAGGATGAAGGTAAGTTTTAATACATGATAATACATAATACTAATGGATGAGAAAAAAAAATTATGACTGCCATCTAAGAATGTTAAGCAGATATGCATGTGAATTAAGTTTCATCTCCATAGAAGTATATTTAGTTGTTAGGCCTATAACTACGCTTCCTGGGGGTGGTCTGGTGAACTTACTTCGCAGACTCCAGACCAGCGGGAGTTATCCAGGAGTTTAAGCGGGTATTCCTAAAGTTTATTAAGATGCTGGGCGAGCCCTGCACACGCGGTTAGGCCAGTCAATCGATTTCCCCTGGTAAAAAAGGCTTATTAGTACACGCGAGTTTGACACGTATTTTAAGTCTAGCCGGCTTTTATTATGTGTTAAGTGCTTCACTTTATGGTGGCACCGAGTCCTATCATTAGATTATTAAAGTTCTAATCAAATTAATTTTCATTTTATTTTGGTATATTTCTAAAAAGATTTCTTCGGTTTTAGGTCAAAACCTGCACTCAGGTTCTTAGTGAGCGTATGAGTGCAATGCTTAACTACACTTCAAGATATGGTGAGTAATATATGTATTAATAATTAGATAATATTTAAACACTGCCACATATTATCTAGCCCAAAGTAAGCATCATTAAGAGCTTGTGTTATGGATTCTAGATAACGGATAAATATTGATAATAATATGTATATAAATATTAGAAATAAACATATAGACATTAATGCTCGTGAACAACTACTCATACTCATCGTGACCGGAAATAGTATTCGGATGATATTGAAATTGTATTAATTATTCCTATTATTATAGAAACAAAATGCAACATAATATTGTTACAGAAACACATGCTGATGGTACTCCAGTCTCTAGGACCATGAAGAATACTGCAGATGCCGTGCTGTTCTTCGACCGCCTGTTCGACAGCGTCAACGGGTCTCGCCACGGTGCCCGCGACGCTGGAAAGATGAGGGGCCCAGTCAAGGACATCCGCGGTCACAACAAACACGTATCGTTCTGGGTAGAGGCTATCGGTATCCTCGAAAATTCCTTTTTTTTCGAATCCTCCCCAAGTGGGCATATCACAAAAAAGTGGGTGCCTTCACTTGGGAATTGGATTATAACTCTTAAAAGTTGTTTAGATATTTGGAATGATTTAAAGAAGATGGGCGTGTTATTCTTTTATACTCGCAATCTCAATCAGGATCCTTTAGAGAACTTTTTTGGCCGCGTGCGTGCTTTAAATCACCGGTCTAACCAGCCGGATGCGTACTCATTTCAATGTTCTTTTAAATCACTTCTAATAACTAACACTTTAGGCCCACATTCTCCTCATTCTAATTGTGAGGATGATATGGGTGCTTTACTTTTTACTCTACAAAAAAGTAGTGATACCGCCTCTTCTGTTGCAGGATGTTCACGCGGTGCCATGGTCGCAGCCAGTGATGCGGTGCCTGAGGCCGAGGCGCAACCTGGGCCATCCGCTTCTTCATCCGGACTCGGCGGAGCAGATCTGTTCCGCCAAGTCCGGATGGAGAAGACCAGCGTACAAGCGTCTGCATTTACGGCTGGTTATGTTACCAGAAAACTTCTTGCTAAATTTAACTGCCAATCTTGCAGACGTTCTTTCTTAACTGATGAAATATCCGATTTGCATACTTGGATTACTCTTAGAGAACGAAAAAGTTTGCTAAGACGTAATCTTAAGTACCCCACTGCCTCTTTTGTAATGCTCTTTAGATCCCTTATTGAAATTATAAATAACTATATGGACCGACATCCTCACAGACCTGACATACTTAGAAATATTAAAAAAGTATTTTTAAATTCTGCTGATGTTGAATGGCTAGGATGCCGTCAACATCACTTAGATATATTAAATCATTTTATAGTTTTAGTGTGTAGAGTTCAAATCCATAACTTTTGTACAGTAATTAACAAAATTTTAAAAGGCTCATTTTCAGAATCCCATATTAATAATAAATACGCTATGCAACTCTTGGCATTTGAAAAGCGCAAAAGGTTTTCTGCAACAAAACGACACAATGTGTAACAAGAACTTCATAATGTGGGCAATTGTTACATATTGTAACATCTACTGGCAAATATTAATATTTTAACTTTTTCTAGGCACCTAAGCGGTTACAAAAAGAGGAATTCAATCAAGTCAAAGGAAAAAGTTTATTTTTACAAAAAAATGTAAGAATTTCAAATAGCTTAGTAAAATAATGAACCATAACGGATTTATAGTAAAGTATTGAGAGTATTAATTAACTAGAGTGTATTAAACACAACACCCTGATATTGTGTTTAGTTGATTGTCCATAAATAAAATATAATTTTTCAAGTCAGGAATTGTGTATAAGTTTATTTAACTTTATGAATTACCATTATATGGCAATAGAAATCTTATTTTGTTTAACTACTTTACGTAAGTGCATAAAGATCTGTATAAACACTTTTGTTTATTTTTATTAATTATTTTTCAGCTCCAAAATTGTCGAGAATGTCTACACAATAAAGATCATCATTATTAGTTCATCATCGTCACAGTAGGGAAACTGCACAATTTTAATAAAAAAAGGTACCTAATGAATTTATTAAATACAATATACTATTTTATGTGAACACTAATATTATTTAAGATTCAAATGTCTAATTTTTTTAGTTAAATGAACTAATTTAATTTAAAAAAATCTTTTTTTATTTTCAGGTTTGCGACTATGATTATGTTTTCGTATAGTACTAGAAATATTGTTTTGTATTGTAAACTGGCCTTGTTTTATGTCCGTAATTTTTTGTAATAAGAATATAAATAAAACGGTTGCAGTATATCCTTTGTTTTTTTATTGTTTATTTACTATCCCTAATCCCTAATAATTTAACCTAGAATATTCATTAGGGCCTGCACTAATTATATCGACAATTCCATATTTATCGATGTCGATACTTACAAATCCATAGTTTACGTACAGCACTACAAATGGTCCCATGTCATTTCACTAACGCTTGCTCTCTTCAAGGCGTGTTTCCCATCTGTCTTTAGACATACTCTTTCTAATCTGTGTACTAAACAAACTTAAGAAAGACACTCAAGAGCAAACTGAAAACTCAAGGAGTCACGCTAAATATATTAACATACGCACGACAAAATTATAGTTGGACACCAATTGTCATTTGTCACACATCAAGCTGTCGAAAAGTGACAAAGGTTGACAAAACCATAGAGAAATATTACAAAAAATTTTCATTTTCAGTGAATATTTTATAAATCTCCTAAAATTATAGTGCTACAGCCTCCTAAAATTATAGTGCTAATAGTGCAACAGAAAATCAGTGATATTAATCATGACAAAAGCAATTTGTGATGTGATTTTGTTTAAGCTAATTAGATCCGAACCCGCGACTTTTCACAATTTGGATGATTTCTGTGAGCGCTGTACTACCGTTGACCTGGGATCAACCTATGAGTGTATTTTAGTTTATCCTGCCTTTTAATGCAACAACATTTTGCAGTCAGCTCAGTAACAATCAATTCACTTATTACTGATAAATGAAATTATCGATATTATTATTTGAAGGTTCATTTTAAAATCTTGTTAGGTTGGTACGCACTCTTAGCGTAAAAGCTCAGCATCAGTCCCTCAGAACAATAATCAGTCCCAACTGATTAAATTGGGCCTAATTCTGGGAACACACTTTAATTCTAAATTTAAGTACAGTATATCTCTTTCTCGCAATAAGTAATAAGAAAAAGATAGCAAGAAACTGTTTAGAGCTGTCACTTTTACATAGATTTCTAAGGAACCATAGACAATTTTAGACGGCATGTACGGAGGTGCCTCCTAGACCACAGATTAGAAAGAGTATGTCTTCCTAGACACTGCATTTTATTACGTTCAATAAGGTCGAAAATTGAACGCACTTTTCTAAATGTCAAATTATATGACAGCTATCCTTTTCGTATTCCTTTTGATAGAAAGAAATGCATTGAACTTAAATTTAGACTTAGCATGAGTTCACCAGAATTAGGGCCATTCTCTTTCAACAGAGTACTAGCCTCTATAGTATTGGACAGATAACGAATAAGGCCTACGCAGAGGGCCTAGACAAGATGCCATTCGATAATCACTATCGCTATCGCTTAGCGGAAAATGTATGGGATTTGACATAAGACATCGAACGACTTTCGATAGTTAATGTCAAATCGCATACATTTTTCATTTAGCGATAGTGATTGTCAAATGGCATCTTGTCTAGACTCTCAGAGGGCCTAGACAAGATGCCATTTAAAAATCGCTACCGCTACCGCTAAATGGTTAATATATGGGATTTGACATTTACAATCGGAAGTCAATCGAGAGCTCATATCAAATCCCATACATTTTCCGCTTAGCGATAACGATTATCGAAAGGCATCTTGTCTAGGCCCTCAGGACGGCATGGCAACGGATTTTGCCGTGAGTCAGCGCACACTAGCCGCTTTGATACCGCGGTATTCCAGCGCCTTGCCACGGCATGCCATGCCGCGGCAAGGCACTGGAGGTCGAAAATTGAACGCACGTTTCTAAATGTCAAATTATAGGACAGCCATCCTTTTCTTATTCATTTTGAGAGTAATAAATGCACTGAACTTAAATTTAGACTTAGCATGTGTTCTCCAGAGTTAGGGCCAATGCCGTGCAATGAAATCCCTTTCGATGCCACGGCATCATTTTAAAGCATAGCAATTTATGTCGTATTTCTGTATCGATACGTTTGAATTTCCATTAGTAAAAATTTTAATCCCTTGCCATGCCGTCCCAGTCTGCGTAGGCCTTTAAAAGCAGTCCTGTTTATCATCTTTAATAATTTATTGGTATAAACATAATATTAACATGTAGTCTGTGATAGCAGGAATCACCTCAGAATAATAACTAAAGCATATTGTTCTGAGGGATTCACAGTCTATGGGAATCTCTAAAATCGATAATTAAATATCTTTATTTCGAAAATTAAAACATTTTCAAAATTTTATACAAATAAAGCAATGTCACAAGTAGAAGGCCCGATAAACAATCTCTTCGAAGATAGCACCTCAGAGGGCCTTGACAAGATGTCATTCGATAATCGCTATTGCTATCGCTAAGCGGTCAATGTATAGGATTTTACATAATCCCACGATTGTCCTTTGACCGCAAATGATAAATCCCGTTCACATTCCATTGGGCGGTTTTCAAATGATATCTTGCCCAGAGAGCGTGAAACCCCAAAGCACCTCCTATGCAACTGTGATCTTTTATCGAAAAATGAAGCTTTCATCTGGGGAGAAACATCAAGCCGAAATGACATTGTTGATTACGTTACGCTTTTAATATTGTAATTGCATTATTATTTTAAATGAGTGTAAAAAAGACAGCTGTGAAATAATTTAATGTATGTAATTTATGGACAAAAACTAAAGCAAATGTTGAGAGTAAGAGTTTCTTAGCTTTAACCTGTCTTTAGAATCGGGCCCATTAGTCGCCCTCTCAATGTGGCTGTATAGGAGTATTGACCTTTGTCTTCCCTGTTAATAAAAAAACCTCTATACCGGATGTGGTCGGATGCTCTGATTTCCATTTCCTGATTCCTGTCATGTTGTCATTGTCATAAATTTTCTCGTTTGCTTGTTTTCTTTTCATCGCTGCCTTTTCTAACCACAAATTAATAAAAATAGGAGTTTTTATAAAAAAATACTTATATTTATTTTAATTCGTCTGTGATCAAATTTCATTCGAAAATGAATTTTGAAGACGAATGGCAAGAAAATGAGCCTGTGGCTATAAACGTTACACCTCAAGTTTCTAACAATTATCATACTCGAGAATACCGGCCAAGTCGAGGCAGAGGCGGTAGAGGCCGTAACGATGCCTATCGACAAGAAAGTAATAATCCGAGTACAAGTTATCGTCGCAACTTTGAAGAAAATGGTGGATCGAAGAAAAATATTTATGTGCCATCTCAAATGGTAGGCCGTATTATTGGCAAGGGAGGATCTAAAATAAGAGAACTGGAGCAAGAATCTCAAGCAAAAATTAAAATTGGAGATGCAAATGGAGATTCCACCACTGTTACTTTGTTGGGATCAAATGAAGCAGTCTCGCAAGTAGAAAGCCTGATAAACGATCTTTTGGAAGACAACAGGTCAACTCGACAGAGAGATAATCTAAATGATAGTAACAACAGCACGTCGTCTGCAGATTTTCTAAAGAAAAATGAATCTGGTGTGGAAGTAATTGATTGGGATAAACTGAATGCATTCTATGATGAACAACAAGAAAGTAGGTGGAAAAGTCTACCTCCAATTATAAAAGATTTCTACAAAGAGGATCCTAAAGTTGCAGCAACATCAGCAGCTGAAGTAACTCGTTGGCGACGTGCTAACAATGACATTCAAGTCAAAAGGACTTTTGATGAAAAAACAGGACTCAGACCTGTTCCAAATCCAGTTGTAACATTTGAACAAGCTTTCCAACACTATCCAGAAATCTTGGATGAAATTTACAAACAGGGCTTTACACAACCCTCTCCAATCCAAAGTCAAGCTTGGCCAATACTTTTAAGAGGTGAGGATATGATTGGAATTGCTCAAACTGGAACAGGAAAAACTTTAGCATTCCTACTGCCTGCTCTTATACACATTGATGGCCAAACTATTCCAAGAGAACAGCGAGAGGGCCCTACAGTCCTCATCATGGCACCAACCCGAGAACTTGCCTTACAAATTGATAAAGAAGTATCAAAATATCAATATCGTGGTATTAAGTCTGTTTGCTTATATGGAGGGGGTGACCGTAAAGAGCAGATTAAAGTTGTATCAAAAGGAGTAGATATAGTCATAGCGACACCTGGAAGACTCAATGACTTAGTAATGGCTAGACACTTAAATATTATCAACTTTTCTTACATTGTACTTGATGAAGCCGATAGAATGCTTGATATGGGATTTGAGCCGCAGATACGGAAGTCTCTATTTGATGTTCGACCTGACAGACAAACTGTTATGACTTCTGCTACTTGGCCTCAAGGTGTACGGCGACTTGTACAGACCTATATGAAAGATCCTATCCAAGTTAATGTGGGATCTTTGGATCTGGCTGCTGTACACACAGTAACTCAAAAAATTTTATTTGTGGAAGAGGATGATAAAGAAGCAGCTTTGTATGAATTTTTAATGAACATGGATCCTAATGATAAAGTAATAATATTTTGTGGCAAAAAAGCTACAGCTACTCATATTACCACTGAGTTATGTCTTAAAGGTATTGAATGTCAATCTCTTCATGGTGATAGAGATCAGAGTGACCGTGAAGCAGCTTTAGAAGAAATGGTTGATGGAACTGTAAACATTTTAGTGGCAACTGATGTGGCCTCCAGAGGCATAGATATAAAGGATTTGACACATGTTGTCAACTTGGATTTCCCAAGACATATTGAAGAATATGTGCACAGAGTCGGCAGGACTGGCCGTGCAGGGAAGACCGGTGTCTCTCTAACATTTGTTACAAGACAAGACTGGAGTAAAGCTCGAGAACTTATAAAAATTTTGGAGGAAGCAAACCAAGAAGTTCCAGATGAACTTGAACAAATGGCTCAACGCTTTGAAAATATGAAACTTAAAAGAGACCAAGAGGGAGGAGGAGGAGGAGGATCTCGTGGGCGTGGTGGGCGTGGCAGAAGAGATAGGTGGTAATTTAATAATTTTTTCTTACCATTAACAAATATCTTGTTCCAATTGATTAGAAAAATTACCTTGTTTTATAAGTTGTCTTATAAAGTCCAAAGTTTATATAACTTGATCACAAACCTAATACAAATCCTATGCTGTGATATGAAGAATCAGTATAACTTAGTATAGTCTTATTGTTATTTTAGTGTATGCTAGATTACATAATAAACCCTTTTGTGAGTAAATATCTTTAAAATTTCTTTAATATCTTGTTCACTTTAAAATAAAACATTTTTAGAGGTCCATAATGCATGTATTTTGTGTTTACAATTATATAAACATTCAACAAGTATTTAAGCGTAACCATGAAACAAAAAAAATACATAATAATAATATATAGCTTAGCTTAGTATTGATTTGATTTATAATTCTCAAATCTGTAACACACTATTATTATATTTAATATGACATAGGTAGGTTCTTATTTTCAAGTGCATGCTATCAATTTTGTGCTTCTAAAGGTAAAATATTTGAATATTTTTTACTATGTAGCATACATATACAAAGCAAAATTAACCTCTAATGTTACAAAGCTTCTCCTTTCTTTTATTTAACATTCATCAACAGTCTATAATATGTCCCACTACTTGGTATGGGCCTTCCCACATGAGGAGTTAACATTATCCTAATAAAATTAGGACCTAATTTATAGTGATAGACAAAAAGTTTAAAACTGAAACAACATTGGAAAATAAATAATACCAATATAATTACTAAGACACTATACAGAGTAGACATAAAATATTGTATATGACCATTATAAGCATTACTTAGACAATTTCTAATCGTTTCATTTCTTTAAGAAGTTCCACTCCCATTTTAGCTGGTGAACGTGTGACAATCACATTAGCTTTCTCTAAGGCTTTGATTTTGTCCATGGCACCGCCTTTTCCGCCTGAAATGATTGCACCGGCGTGACCCATTCGTCTACCGGGTGGTGCAGTCAAACCTGCGATGAATGAAACTACAGGCTTCGCTTTTTGACCCTAAAAATAAATTATCAAAATGTTTAAAATTTTTACCAATCAATAGAACTAAAATAACTAATTTAGATAAGTAGTTACATATGTAGGAAGTCATAATAATATAGTGAAAGTTTTCAGATTGATCACTACAATGGCAAACAAAGATTTTATTGTACTTAGCTAAAAGTGATATGTGAATATAAAATAAGAGATACTATCAAAGTAAAAGTAGTAATGAAAATTTAATTGGGTAATAAGTTAAAAGTATAACTACTGAATTACTGATTCCAGGAAAGAAGTGGAATAATGACATGACTAATGATTTACCAAAATGCATGTTGCAGTAGATTGTGTAGCTCTAAAGGATCATAATCTTAAAAACATACTGGAAATAAGGATTTACAGATAATGATATGAGACAAGCATTCAAGTAAAATGATAAATTAAATTAAAAACCTTTTGGCGAGTCTCAATCATTTACCTTTTTGCTCTGTGTGGAGATAAAACAAAAAAATATTTAAGTATGTATAAAAACAAAAAAGAAGAACAAGTAAAAAATATTTTAAATTGTGGATGACTAGCATAAATCTAAAATTATAATCTTTTGCCCTGCATTGAGTAACTTTACATAACTAGCCTTTCATCCCCTACAAAGCCCACTGCTGATTACACACAATAAAATCTATTGTGTGTGGGTGCGTCTGATATGCGAGTACTTCACAGATTAATTGATACATTCTGCCACTGCACTGCTTACCAAATAAATCTACATAACACAAAAGTGTAGTCATTTGTTTACATCTTATTTTTAACTAAAGTGGTGCTCGGTGTCCAGTACTTGTTCACTTCACATTTTATTAGCCTTACTGATAACAATCATTGTGTATTTTGCCTATATAGGAAGAGTTTTATCAATGGTTAACTAACAACACCAAACAGTTAGTTGCTATTTTTTTTAACAATTCTCCATTTATTTAGTTTATGCAATATTTGGAATATTTCAGCAATAGCAATAATTCCTAACTGTCCTTATAAACCTGGAGCAAATTACTAAGAAAAGTAATAGTAATCCTACTTCATAATCTATTGAGTTATGGTTATGAGGTCTTGGTGCATATTTGATCTATTTTGATAGAATTCAAAATAATCATTCAAACAAATGTAAAAAAAAACAATATAACTTTATGGATAAGGCATAAACAATGATTATTAAGGCTGTAAGAGCGGCAAATCCATTATACATTATATATTACATTAATAATACTCAAAGCAATGGCCATAATAATATTTTACATTAGGTTTCATTACTTATGAATTGTAAGAAATACTTACAGTGTTATGTTGAGTCAGGTATTCAGAAGCCAATTCCTCTGCATTGCCACCAATCTCACCAATGAGAATAATACCTTTAGTCTCAGAGTCATTCAAGAACACCTCAAGGCAGTCAATGAAGTCAGTTCCATTGAAAGGATCACCACCAATACCTACACATAGGGTTTGACCCAAACCAGTCTGAAAATAAATAATAAATAAATATGAATAAGTTATACATTAACCTGCCAAGCATCTTCCAAACACAATTGATTTTTCAACTAAATTATCAAATTACTTTTTATCTGAGCCAAAACCATAATAACTTTGGCAAAATTTTCATATTATTATAATAACAATGAAAATGTATCAATCAATATAAGTTTTAAACATTCAAACATTGTTAAGATTTAACAAACGGAATTCTTATGTTTTTTTGTTACTTTGATATGAAAAAACAGTTAAAAATTTTATATTAAATAATAAAATAAAAAAATTTGGTACCATTAAAAGTAGTGTTATTAAGTTACAGATTGGAACTCTGACTTGAATGTGCACAGGCTTCTCAGTCTATTATTATTACAGAAAATAAATAAACTAAATGAATATATGTGCAAAGGCTTCTAAGTCTATTATTATTACAGAAAATAAATAAACTAAATGAATATACTAACAGTGGTTGTTTGATGGCACGCCTCATAAGTAAGAGTACCAGATCGTGACACTACACCAATGCAACCACGCTTGTGGACAGCAGCTGGCATAATGCCAATCTTACATTTCTCTGGAGCAATAATACCTGGGCAGTTAGGACCTACAAGTCTGGACTTGTTCTGTCGAAGAAGAGCATGCTTCACCCGTACCATGTCCTGAAATCATTAAAATTATATCTTGGTTTATTCTAACACCTTGTTGTATTTAAATAGGTAATATAAAAACAATTGTAGTTTTCATAATATCAAATACTAGGAGATATTACTAAATTATATAATTATATTAAGATAATTATAAAGATATTTACATGTTGTGGTACACCCTCTGTAATACAAACAATCAGAGGCATTTCCGCTTCAATAGCCTCTAGAATGGCTGCTGCTGCTCCTGGTGGTGGTACATAGATTACACTAGCATGTGCCCCTGTTGCCTCTTTGGCTTCTTTAACAGTTCCAAAGACAGGCTTACCAAGATGCTCTTGACCAGCCTTTTTTGGGGAGACACCACCCACTATCTTAGTACCATAGTCTAAGGCTTGCTGGCTGTGGAAAGTACCCTGCTTTCCTGTGAATCCCTGAACTATGACTTTTGTCTCGCTAGTCAAGACTAAGTTTTTCCTAGTTTCTGCATATGGTGTGCCTGATTGAAATCTAACATTATTTAATTTTAATCCATCTGGAACAAAATAAATTGGATTATCTACATGAATAAAGTGAAAGTATTGTTTAAAAGGTTAGAAAAAGTATAAAAATGATATAAATAAGTTGAGAATATAGTGAGATTTGTAGTACTGCTTTATTCTTCTTACTGGAAAACTTTCAAAGAAAGCAAATGTTTCAATTTTAGAAACATTTCACAGACTCATTATAACATTGTTGCTGAGAGATAGTAAAAAGGGCACAGGGAGCTTAATTGACTTGTTTACAAAACTACTAACATGTTGTTTGAAGCAACACTAACATGGCTGTACCAAAGGTCAATAGTCAATATGTAGGTACCTTTTATTGTCTTGCTGTTTGAGATCTTTCTACAGTAAATTTTAATAGGCTTATGACATAATAAAATGTACTTAAAAGGTGTTAGCTATTTATTTTATATAATTCTCCAAATTCATCAGTACTGGGAGAAGAGAAATTATTTATAGATGAAGGTCTCAGTGTAATGAAAACGACATTGATGTTAACTTCGAGTTTTTTTTTCATAGACTGTATAAATATTCTGAGGGCAGTACCTCGGAACTAAGAGAGTTAAAAAATGTAGTGTTTACTTAAAAAAGGTGAAAAACGAATTACAAGGTTATCACCAGAGAAGATTATTACGAGTTGAAAAAATTACGTTATTCTGAGGCCAAGGGCACGTCACCTAGAAACTCAAGTCTAGAGTTATCTTTGAAATTTGATACAATTGTTCTCTATAATTAAACCTGGTTTGAATTTACCTTTAAATCTTGCCAAAATTCGTACCGGGACAGCCATAGTTTAAAAGCAGAAACTAGAAATGGAAACTCGATAGACGAAAATATATTATATTTTGTGACACTGACACTACATCACATTACGTAATTATGTTGACGTTGACGTTCTCTACGCTACGGTCCGCAAGGCTCAATTTGCGCAGATACCGCGCTTGCAAACGAACCGAAATGAACGAATTCGTGCGCTGGCACCATAAAAAATGTACTTTGGCTGGCACGAGAATCATTAAGAGACACCGCACATATACAATTTCAAGTTGGCCAACTAAATCGCAGAATGTCTAATAAGCATAGAATCATATGATAGCCCGCACATTATATCAACTAAGTCGTTCAACTAAATAGTTGGCCAACTATCGGCCGGTAGACCGCAGACTATAACAACTTAGTTGGTCAGTCGCACGGTAAGATGCAGTGTGACCAGACCCGTGCGCGTGATTTCCCCATGGCTTGGATTTTTGCCGACGGGCACGCAGCCGCCCAGTCGATCTCTGCATTCTCTACTTGTAACAAATGGAAAAATAGAACTGCTGATCGTCGAAGTCCAAAAAAGGGCCAGCCCTTTAAAAACTTATCTGCGTAACATCTCAGTTTAGAATGTAAGGTATGATGTTTCCCACGCTCTAATCTGACACTTAATATCGGATGCACCCTAAATGTTTTGTTCTGTTTTCGTCTTCTTTTTATTAATTTGAGAAGTGCGTTGTTTTTCCGCATTTTATCGCAGACTTCACCGCGCTAGCAACACTGTCCACCAACTAAATCGGCGAAGTGTGCGGCCTATGAAAGCACGCAATTTAGTTGTTCGATAAGTTGGCCAACTTGAAATTGTATATGAGCGGTGTCTCTAAGCCATGTTATCTGTGCACACGCAAAAGAGGTGCAGTGTGTGCGCAAGTATCAAACCTGACGTTTTGACTTTGAGTCTTAAAAATAATATGAATTCATATTACATATATATTGTGAAATAATTAGAATATGATTATGAATTTCGTAAACATAAGGTTTATAAAATTTCAATATTTTTTCCTTTTTCCAATCTTCCGTTTCATAATTTTTCTATTCTTGTTTCCCTAACTTTTACATTCCGAATTACACTTATTGGCACTCACAGCGGTATAAGCGCACTAAAAGTCATTTCAATTCTTGCCACAGATTAAATCTACGATAATTTGTGCGTAATACATTCCCTACGGTCCGCAATGAACCATTTGCGTACATAGCGCGCTTACAAACGAATCGAATTGAACGTATTCGTGCCACCGAGATTATTGTGACGTCATGAAGCCGTGTTATCGGTGCTCACGAAAAAGAGGTAGTGCAGTGTGTGCGCTAGTGTCAAATTTGAGGTTATGCCCTAGACTTTGTGAAAAATGTTGCAAACATATTATTTTTGAATTGATAAAAACTTCTTATCATACTTTATTTGCTACATTCAAAACTTTCTAAAAAAGAAAAATTCATACTTTCAAAAATTGTTTGATTGAAACGTTAAATCTTAAAAAGTTTTTGTTAGGGTCATTGACAGGAGTACACACGAATGAGCGAAAATGTGGTCCGAATTGATTGCACGCAAACAGCGCACATCGCACCGTATTCAATTCCAAGGCGTTTGCAAATTTTGTAACGAATGCATTGTTTGCGTATTTTGGGTCGTAAGGCTTGAGTAAACTCAAAAACGATCCAAAACGTTATCACACTAATAGCGTCGTGAGCGCGAATATTAAATCGATTCCCGCTGCTCACGCATGGTGCTAACAATGTTAGCATTGTTAGCACCGTGCGTAAGCAGTGTTTGATCAAAACGAAATACAGCCTAAATACATCGACACTATTAGCATATTATCCAACATTGGAAATAGATAGTACGTCCGATTATAAGAGACACCGCAGACTTACAATTTCAAGTTGGCCAACTATCGAACAACTAAATTGCGTGCTTTCATAGGCCGCACACTTCGCCGATTTAGTTGGTGGACAGTGTTGCTAGCGCGGTGAAGTCTGCGATAAAATGCGGAAAAACAACGCACTTCTTAAAGTAATAAAAAGAAGACGAAAACAGAACAAAACATTTAGGGTGCATCCGATATTAAATGACAGATTAGAGCGTGGGAAACATCATACCTTACTTTCTAAACTGAGATGTTACGCAGATAAGTTTTTTAAGGGCTGGCCTTTTTTGGACTTCGTCGATCAGCAGTTCTATTTTTTCATTTGTTAGAAGAAGAGAATGCAGAGGTCGACTGGCTGCGGCGGCTGTGTGCCCGTCGGCAAAAATCCAAGCGTGGGCAAATCACGCGCAAGGGTCTGGTTATACTGCATCTTACCGTGCGACTGACCAACTAAGTTGTTATAGTCGCGGACGATCGGCCGATAGTTGGCCAACTATTCAGTTGAACGACTTAGTTGGATATATGTGCCAACTTGAAATTGTATATGTGCGGTGTCTCTAAGACGTGAACTTTAATACAAGTCCGTACAGTGCGCGCCACGAGTCATGAAATTGCGCAGAAGGCGATAAATAGGTGTCAGCTGAGGTAGAGTGTGAGGGGCGGGATGAGCAACCATGACAACGAGCGACGCGCAGTGACTCCTTGCCGCCCTCCACCCGCGCACGGTTTAGGATCGCCTTAGGTACCAGCGATAACACTAACTAGGTGGTAGACCCATATGTAGGGTCGCCTGGGTAGGTACCAACGCCTTTCTTATTTCAGCCGTGAAACAGTTCGCTGTGTTTCGGATTAAATGGAAAGGTAGCCAGTGTAATTACTGGGCATGGACGGCATTTCATCTTAGGCTTCAGGATGACAACGCACCTGCAATATCAAGTGCTTTTCCTTGTTATTGCAGGTGTCTATAGGCGGCGGTAACCGTTGGGCCGTCAGCTTGTTTGTCATCTAGTTGTATAAAAAAAAAGTGTCACGTAATTTCAATAATCGGAGAATACCAATTTATAAATTATTTGTTTACAACGACAATTTTATGTGTTTATTTTAATAATATGTAAATAGTATTATAAGTGTACAAGTACTAGTGTAATTTAGTTTTGATTTAGTAGGTATATTTGAACTTAGTGTTTTTGAATAAAGTGTTGTGTATAGGTTGTATACAGGGTGGTGCCGTCACTACGACAATAAATTAAAACATGGGCTATATTAGTTTATAGAAATGGTTTGCCACCTTCAAAAACATCTTATTCAATTGATAATAATTAAAAATAAAGGTTTTATATGGAAAACCTTTTTTATTTATTGTTATAATCATTTCTATCCTACACACAGTGAACTTATTTTTAATATAATTTACACTTTTCTCTTCGATTATACATGCGCGGTTGACGCCATTTTATTTCATGACTCGTGGCGCGCACTGTACACATAGGTGGCTTATGTGCTCTGTTTAGTTTATGGGCATATTTTTTAAAATCTTAATGTTGGTACAAATTCCCTGCAGAAATCATTTAGTAGGCAGTGTCGACGGCCTGTGTAATCTGTGGAGGTTATATACTCCTTGGAGTAAAAGCTGTTTAATACTCTTTCTAATCTGTGTACTGTGATTGTGTGACTGAAACTCTTTCTAATCTGTGATTAATACGTGTCAAGTTTTGTTTTTAATTTTGTGTCTAAGTACAAATAGTAAAATAGATGTATTTATTTTGATTTCATCCACGAAAGTTTAAATTTTAAGATAGTTTAGTTTTGTATAAAATTCAGTATTTATCCCTCGTTACTTTCGAAAAGTGAATCATAGTTTTGGCTTCCTACATCCAGAGAAGTTGTTTTGCCGACTACAGCAACAATGTGTGGTTCTGACAAGAAACTGGGAGAAATACGAGCTCTCATACTAGTTGGAGGATATGGAACTCGATTGCGGCCTTTGACATTAAGTAGACCAAAGCCGCTCGTAGAGTTTGCTAACAAACCAATTTTATTGCATCAGATTGAAGCACTGGTGGAAGCTGGTGTTACTCAGGTTCGTGACTTGGTCAGAGTGTCACTTAACAAGAGTGACGAGACTCTAAGACTTTTCCCACAGCATAAACTTTAATAATTTAACCTGTAAAGCCACTCATTCCAGAAAATTTGGTTTTTACTTGTCTTAAGACCTTAATAATTTCACATTTAATTACATCAAGAAAATTCATAAGCATAGGTGAAGTATAAATTTTAAAAATGGTCAAATATCCAGACTAGAAAAAAATATTTCTGAGGGTTGTGAACCTGTGAAATTTCACAATCTACACAATATACTACTAAGGACTTGGAAGCTTGGGCTCAGCTATTGATTAGTCACCCAATATTTTCAGTTTCAGATGTTTACCATTTGAAATATAGTTTTTTGTATATAATTCACTAATTGTAAGATCTCTAAATTTTTAATTTTAATAATTAATTGGAAACCGTAAAAACACCTAACTCCTGTAGGTCACATAGGTTTGAAATTTAAATTCAGCGCAAAGCGCTGTGTGTTAGTGCTACTCTGCTTCCCCGAATTTTGTGGTTATTTTTCTTAACAGACAACACAACAGAATTCTTTGCTTGACTGAAAGATAGTTTATCAACATCAAAATGCCTTGATTTGTGCCATTAGGCATTAATTATTTTTTTTTCAAATCAATTATAATACCTATACCCAAGTAGGTACTAAAGGTAGGTGTGAACATCGATATTATGATATAGTTTAATTAAATTTCTGATTTAAAGATTGATTTTCATTCATTTTGAGGTTAAGTTTAGTCAATTTTCAAAAATTCCAAAATTAATAATTTCGGAGAGGGGAATTAGTATAGAGGGTAGTCCTTCCCTCCCTCTCCCTCACCTCCCTCCTCCCATCATGAAAATTGTGGTTGATTAATCATTAGCCCCTCCGAAAGCTTGGAAGAACTATGAATTTCTTTGTCTCGGATTTTGCATTATCATGAAAGATTGCAGGCTGGCATCTGGGATGCCGTGGGCCGCAGGACATGTTTATTTCTGTCTGGATTTTGTGTGGCTGAACAGATTATGAAATTGTTAGTTAGTTAATATTATTTTTATGTGATAGACTTAAGGGTTTTTTTGTTGACGATTCGAAAGTGCTTCTTGGGGGCCTAATTGAATAAAGATATTTTCATTTTCATTTTCATTTTCTAAACATACATTTTATCACATCCATTATGGTTGAAAATTGAGCACACCTTGATAGAACACGATACAGTTACTTATTTTTTAATTTTGACATTTTTACTGTAGGTAATACTAGCAGTATCATATAGAGCAGAGGACATGGAGAAAGAACTAACAGAACAAGTCTCAAAACTAGGTGTGTCCCTAACTTTCTCCCATGAGACTGAGCCTCTTGGTACTGCAGGACCTTTGGCTTTGGCTCGGGAGCTACTTAACACAAGTCCAGAACCATTCTTTGTTCTCAACTCTGATGTCATTTGTGACTTTCCCTTTAAGGATCTGGCTAAATACCACAGAAGTCATGGAAAGGTAACTATACATTATTTGTGTGAATATGATTGTCTTTGTCCTCTTCCCCCTGGACCTCTGTAAGGAACAGTATTGCTTTTAAACCTATTTTATTTATATTCTTAAAAATAAACTAAAATTAATGAAAATAAATTTATACAGACAAAATAATAGGAGTGCATAAATCTAAGAAGGTCTTAATAACTACTACCTCCTCAACGCTGTTGAGTGCCTGGTTTTTTTTGCACTGCCTACTGCTGTGACACAAGTATAAACCACAACCAATTTTGCGTGAGCACATTAAACAACTCGTACCACTATATGGAAGCCATCTTGGAGTCGAAATGGATGCCCGCCCTGACATTACGACATCAGCGTCATCCGCAGTGCCGAATACATCTCCTAGCACCTTTGCAATCCTAGGAAACATGGATACTGTATTTAATGGATCTGCATCTGACTCGGATTTGCATGCATTAGGCCTCCGAACTTTGTTTCCCAGCGAAAAAAGAGATTCAGAGCCCTGTTGGATGACTCAATCTCCAACCACATGGACGACTTTGGAGAAGAAATGCGTAAGTTAATGACATATTTTTCTGCCTCGCAAACAAAAGTGCTTAAACTAGTGAATACCGCACTGAAAGAGATACAGCAATTGAATCATAATATCGAAAACTCAGTCTCTTTCCTTGCTGCACAAAATGAAGAGTTTAGACAGCGAATTGTTGAACCTAGAAACACAAGCAAAGCAGGATAGGAATTATATCACTATATTGGAGAGTGAAATAGAAGAAATACAAATATGAAGTAGTAAATCTAGTTTTGAAATCAAAAATGATCTGTAAAACCCAACGAAAGCAAAGACGACCTTATGGAGATGGTTAGTACTCTCTCAAAGTCATTGAACTGTATTATTATCACTAAACTGGACATAAAAGACATATACAGAGTAAGGCTAAAGTCTACCAACAAGAAAAACCCAACAATAGTTGTGGAAACTAGTTCGACCATACTAAAGAATGGCATACTAAAAACAGCAAAATCATTTAATATCAAACACAAAAGTTGTGCACCAAACACCCTGGCTTTAAAACGCAAGAAGATACCCCCATATGCTTGTTAACCCTTAACCCTTAGAGAAGAATGCTTGTTCTTCTTGGCGCCCGACCTAGCTAAATCAAAGAACTATAAGTTAGAGACAGAAGAAAAGTATATGTTAGAGAAAATGAACAGTCTTCAATTATAATGATTAGGAATGAAAGTCAAGTACACCAACTCCTGGGTGGCCAGCAACAAGGACCGCAAGGATTAGACTACCCGCAGCCGTTTTTACTGGCCCAGGTACTCTGATGTGTTCGAAGATCTATCAATGTGAAATCTTCTTCTTCTTTATTTAATGGCCTCTCGTTATTACAAAACCATGGATGCCGGCCCGATAAAACAAAATCCACAGCCATCTGACAGCATCCATTTTGTTTTATCGGGCCGGCGTCCACTTGTCCACAATTCATCTTGCCCAATCACCGTACAACGGTGGCGCAAGTTATTAGCACATTAATTTTACTTGACATTGGCAAAATTCGTAATAACGAGAGGCCATTAAATAAAGAAGGAGAAGATTTCTAATTGATTGCTTCATAGACTCACTTTGTTCACATTTGGATACCCTTACTATGCAAAATAATATTAGTCACTGGAGACATTAACAGAAATATTCTACCAAAACGGGAAGAAACGACTTTTGAATATAACAATAGGACACACTATTTAAACAAACTCTCCGGATATGGTATATTGGTATCCTTGCGGGGCACACTCTACCTACTAGAGAAGAAAGCTCTCTTGATCACTTTATGCTCAAGATCAACAACAATAAATTTTCAGCATTCATTAGTTCTACATGCCACCATCACAGATCACTCTAATTCTACTTTCGTTGTCTAAAACTGAATTAAAACAAAACCTACATCTAAAATGAAGAACAGAATTGATTATACTAAGGCTTTTAAAGATCTCCAACAAAAAAACTTAATGAATTTTGTAACAACTCAACAATTATAACCATCCGTCTCATAGCTGAGCTCACCGAGTCTATCACTTCTAATACCACAAATATTTTAATTCCTAAAAGCCAGCACACGATAAGTTACAAAAACAAATTCGAAAGGAGAGTTAAATTGATATATTAAGACACAGAAATTTACACTAGATACAGAAATTTCTGTAATAATATCATTAAAATCTTAAACGAAAATATGAAAGAGGAACTTGCTAAGTCGGTTAATAATATAAAAACCAACACTCATAGTAATAATTCATTTGACGACAGTGAAGCCCTAACTAATCTTATGGATAATCCTATTGTGTCTGCGAATTTTGTTAATAGTTATTTCTCAAACATAGGAAAATAGGAAAATATCCAGTTTAGTGGCATCTGTAATCAAATTCAAGACTAATAATACTCTATCCATTGTTAGCTCCTTTGTACTTTTGGAAAATGTTACAGAGGAAGTTGAAACAACACTTACTACTAAAAAAAACATACAGACGAATTGATAACCTCCTCCTTTTTTTGAAGTTGGTTAAAAAATCCACTTTAGTGGCATCTCTAATCAAATTCAAGACAATATAATACTCTATCCCATGTTAGCTCCTTTGTACTTTTGAAAAATGATACAGAGGAAGTTGAAAAAACACTTACTAATTTAAGATCTGATAGTGCTCCTGGTTGGGATAGAGACTATATCGGTAATTATAGGCCAATCTCTGTACTGCCAGCTATTTCAAAGATACTAGAGAGACTCCTGAACTCTAGATTAATAAACTACTTAAATAAATATTAATTACTTTCGTCGTCAAAGTTTGGCTTTAGACAGGGCAAATCAACTGAAGACGCAGTATTTGCACTTAGCCAATTAGTTACAGAAAAGGTTGATAGGGGGTTTACGTGTTTATCGGTATTCTTGGAGCTCAAGAAAGCGTTCGACACCGTCTCTGTCCCTATTCTTGTCCACAAGCTGGAAAATCTAGGTATTAGAGATACTGCACTATCTCTCTTCAGAAGAAACCTTTCTGAGAGAATGCAGAGGGTAAAATTGAACCAGCACGTCAGGGAAGACGTCGTTGTATCATACGGTGTACCACAAGGAAGTGTATTAGGACATACACTTTTTATAATTTATATAAATGATCTTTGCGATTTGAAACTTGACAATGGAAACATTTTTTCTTATGCCGATGATACTGCTGTCATATTTGCTAAAATTATATAAATAATAATAATTAATTATCAAGTACTATTGTGTTTTTTTATGTTTTTTAAGAGTTGGCGTATAAAGGTTTTTTTTGTATTTCATTTTTTATTATAATGTTATTAAATTTAAATTATTTCAGGAGGGTACAATTGTAGTAACAAAAGTAGAAGAGCCATCAAAGTATGGTGTTGTAGTTTACAAGGATGATGGAGAAATTGAAAGCTTTATTGAGAAACCGCAAGAATTTATTTCAAATAAAATAAATGCTGGTAAGTATTTTGCAAGTCTCCTATCTTAATTATATTGTGGAGACTATATTAGATCTGAAATTTATTATAAAACACATGTTAGTAAACTGATGATGTTGCAAGCATGTAAATTGTAATTAGAAGAATATTATTAAATTATTAATGCCAGTGTTTTATTATAGGTATGTATATCTTAAATCCATCAGTACTAAGTAGAATTGAACTTCGGCCAATGTCAATTGAAAAAGAAGTTTTTCCATTCATGGCTAAAGATGGGCAGCTACATGCTATGGAACTTCAAGGATTCTGGATGGATGTGGGACAACCCAAGGACTTCTTAACAGGTATAACATGATAACTATGCTGAGGTTGTATTCTAAGTAAATAAGAGTAAAATTTACTAAGTGGACGTAACAATTTCCAATTAAATGTTTTGCCTTAGATCTCTATTGAAATATATAAAAAAAATCTTTCATGGGTCTTTGCAATCTGATGTAAAATGATAATATAGAAGCATGAACTGAGAACTCTATGCCCAATGTACTATAATATGTAGCATTATTACTTAATATGAATACACTCCCATGCATGGAGCTTCTAAGTGTTGCAATGTTTTGTGTGTAAATATTTACATGTATTGTTCTAGGAATGTGTCTCTACCTGACAAGCTTACGTCAAAAGAACTCGAATAAACTGTATGATGGCGCTGGTGTGGTCGGTAACGTGCTCATTGATTCCACGGCGACGATCGGCAAGGGCTGCCGGATAGGACCTAATGTCACCATTGGCCCAGATGTCGTTATAGAGGATGGTAAGAAATCAAAGTATATTAAAGTCAATCTATTATCATCACTAGCCTAAAGAAGTCCCACTGCTGAGGACAACGGGCTTATCTACGAGGGAGAAACGCATGAGGAGTCTGGGCCATAACACCACCAAGCAACCAGGGTTGGTGATTAAAAGCGGTTACAGTATCAACCGGGCACAACGGGTTAACATGCCTTCCGAAGCATGGACGAGTTAAACATTACGAATTTTGATAGAATTATCCAGGAATCAAAGTTGCTTTGATTTCCTAATGGAAACCAGAGCACTCAGACCACTACGCCACCTAGCTCCTCATACCATATACAAGTTATAGATATTTTAAAATTCGATTTCATTACGACGCAGTGACGCAGCGTTGGTAGGCCTCCCACAAGGTGGACCGACGATCTGGTGAGGGGCGCGAGAAGCCGATCATAATCATAATCATAATCATTTATTTGTCATAACATAGGTACAAAAAGTTTTTAAATGTTTATGGCTAGTATCACTATGTTTCGCCCTACAGGCATACAAATTTTACATAAATCATCCTAAATTAATATCGATTAAAATCCAAAAAATGTCAATATCATTAAACATATCAAAATAGTCAGTATCAAAACTAAAAATGACAATATCATTAAGTATGTCAATAAATAAGTTATATAATTACTTGTATGTATGTCACAAAAAGGCACACAATTTTTACGGAAAACATCCTAAATTAATAACAATCAAAATCCAAAAGATGTCAATATGATTAAGCATGTCAATAATATCAATAATGTCAGCATCAAAGAAAAAAAAAACTGGAAATGTCAATATCATTAAACATGTCAATAGAAAAATTATATAATTATGGCACAGGTAATAATTCAAATTATACTTTATGTAGGTATATTGTAAAATAAACAAATAAAATAAAAATAAAATCACATTTGCCTCAAAATTCCGTATCGTTTAAGAATTGATTAATTGAATAATAGCACTTTATCAGAAATGATTTTAAATTACATTTAAAATTTATCACTGTCAGATCTTTCCACATATCAGGAATTTTGTTATAAATGTGTGGGGCCATTCCAAGGACACTTTTTCGTGTTAAAGCGTTTTTACATTTATATGTTAATATTTTTTTCGTATATTGTTTTGTCATGGGTTGTACCCGTGCGCTGGAGACACTTATAAACAAATGCAAATTGGATCTTACAAAACTAGCTATTTCAAATATATACAATGATGGTAACGTCAACAAATTAATTTTTTTTAAATAAGGTTCACAACTATCTATGGTTTTAAGTCCATACATTGAACGAATACAACGTTTGGATGTATTCGTTCAATGTATGGATGGTCCGGATGGATGCGGGTGGCGCAGGACCGATCTGTTTGGAGATCCTTGGGGAGGCCTATACCCATCAGTGGGCGTCTTTCGGCTGATATGATGATGATGACGCTCAACAGATAGAAATATCCAGCATAAAGATGCTTGATGAAAGCTTTTTGTAATAACATTTTAAATGTACCAAATTTTTTCTTTACTTTCATTTAGTTTTTAAGCAGGAATACAATTTTTTATTATACAAAGCACGGCAAATGACTCAACACCACCTGATGTGAAGCGGTGAGAAGAGTGGGCACAAAAGGTGCTTTTTGAGGCCTCTTGACCCATTTCTTACCAGATTATTAACAATAATCTGATACTAGGCATATTTGGATATTTGAAACGCCAAATATTATATCTCGGGAGGTCACGTTTACAATAAAATTATGTAACATAATTCTCTGAACACAAAGTAATCACTAGTGAATTTCAGTTATCGCAGCAATAACACTTTACTTATCACAACGCTAAATCGCACGGTGTCACTTTAAAGTTATCGTTTCGTTATCCAAAACATAACTATTTAATTCAGTGCTGATGCATTACAGCCTGTTGGAAGGCCTAATATTATCTTACACGCTTTGGTTCTAAAGACGGAAGGAATGAAACTTATCTCATTATGATTTAATTTGCGCAGGCGCATGTATAAAGCGCAGTACGATATTGCGCGGCGCGTGCGTCCGGCAACACGCGTGGCTCGACGGCTGTATCGTCGGCTGGCGGTCAGTCGTCGGCCGCTGGGTCCGTATGGAGAACTGCACGGTGCTTGGTGAAGATGTCATCGTCAAGGATGAGCTCTATGTCAATGGTGGACAAGTGCTTCCACATAAATCTATAGCTCTGTCGGTTCCGGAACCACAGATCATAATGTGAAGACTGACTTAGGCGAAGTACTTATTATGAATTGACATACTATTACTACAACTAAACTCAACTTTACATTCTAAAGATGTCACATCGACAAAAGTTTAATTTATTACATTGAAATTTGTATTTTTGATTATGTATTTTCGTTTAAACTTAAGGGGCTATTAAAAGTTGAACATTTTTAATAAGAATCTAATCCTGTATATCCTACTACTGTTATTCTGTTTTTCACAAATGTCAGATTGCACTAATTAATGAAGATTTTTACATAATTCAAAACATGAATGGAACAATTTTCTTGATAGAAAAATATCCACAGATGATCCTTTTCATTCCCTTTTTTTGTTTTATAAGCTTATGGACGAATTTTTTAAACCCAAACTAAGTTTCATACGAAGGGAATTAATCTATTTCAATCAATCTAATAAGTTTTTTTTTTCAAAACTCGTTTTGTTTTTTAATAAAGAAATTATTGCTATTGTTGTCTTTTCCCTTGCACTGAGGAAACAAAATATCTCTATTCCTATCTGTTTCGGCCGAAACAACGTTCACAAGGTATCGCCTTAATAGAAACAAGCCCTCTTGTCAGCGTTTTAGAGCCTATTCACACCACGTCTTTAAACGAGCAGACGGCGCACGTTTGCATCGATAAAAATGCAAATAGAATCTGAAGACACTCTAAATCTAAATTTAAGAAGAGTATATCTCTTTCTCGCAATATGTAATAGGAAAAAGACAGCAAAAAATTGTTTAGAGCTGTCAACTAAATTTAGATAGATTTCAAAGAAACCATAGATAATTTTAGGCGGCATGTAGGCCTCCCTACATGCTGCCTAAAATTATCTATGGTTCCTAAACACTGCATTTTATCACGTTCGATAAGGTCGGAAATTGAATGCACGTTTCTAAATGACAAATTGTATGACAGCCATCCTTTTTGTATTCATATTGAGAGAAAAAGATGCACTGAACTTGAATTAAGATTGCACTGAACTTAAATTAAGATTTAGCGTGTGTTCTCCAGTTTTAGGGCCACTATGTGAATGATCGTATAGAAAACGCGCAGCGAACTCGCGAATACCGTTGTTTGAATAGGCTCTTAAACAAATAGCTCGCCTGTAAATGCCGGGTGCATTCGAGGTCTGCCTGAATCAATTGTCTAGTAGGTATATCGGGTTATGAAGTTTAAGTAAACTACTAAGGGTCTGTCCACACCGACACGTGACGCGAGCAACGGACGCAACGATACCGATGCTAGAAAAGGCCCATCGCAGCGTCGCAGTGGGACGCGCCCGCCCGCGCCCGTGTCGGTGTGAACTGACCCTAAGGGTTTACTTTCATCACTGGTGAGCTTTGTCCACTAATTATTGAGTACTTAAACAAGGTGTTTGGTACAAAGCATATGAAGCAGGCACCTATCCATGTTAACATAGTCATATAAATACTACGGTGTTATCAAAAATGCTAAATTGTAAAATAAATTTCAAATTTCTTCATACAAATAGTTCGGTCAGTAAAACAAAATATATGGGAAATTACAAAATTATTCTAACAATTTAAAATTTTTGAAAACACCTTATTATTTATATGACTATGTTAAAAATGTATCCTTGTTATTCCATGAACGAAACACCTTGTAAAGGTACAGTAAAAATATGTATGACTGAAATTAATTTATGGGACCGCAAAGACTAATGTCCGTTTTCACTAACTATTTCCTCTTTCCATTTTCCAGGCTTAGGTGATTCTTATCAACATTTTTACCTTTCTATATGCTTTAGATAGGCTGAGTTATAAAAATCACTAAGACACTCTTAACACTAAGCAAATGTTAGTGAAAACGAGCATAAATCTCCTGCTGTAAAAAATATAATTATTCACAATATTCTTTTCAGTGCTGTTTTATGCTTATTTTAAGATATTCTTAATTTTTATTTTAACATTATTATAAATGTTTGAAAAAATTATTTACTTATAAAAATATCTAACTAGAAAAATTTCACGTCCTGGGGCGGGTCGCGGGTGCGATCTCCGCCTCAGGACGTGAATTTTTTCTAGTTAAGATATTTTTATAAGTTAATTTTAAGATTATAGATAGTTTTAGTAGTCAGCTATTTTGAATACTGATGCAATACCTAAATATTTATATTACATTATTAGTAAATGTTTTCCACTGTTTTTGTGCAATAACATTTCTTATTTATAATTCCATTAACCTTGCAAAAAAAAAGATTTTTGTTACATGTATTAAGATTTTATAAATATTTTATTTTGGTAAATTATATATATTGCGAATTTTTTATGAAAACATTCCTTTTATGTTTATGTTCTGTTCTACTAAGACTTGAAAAAATTTTAAAGTTTTAAATACAATAATTACCATCATTAAGTACTACTTAAATGGTGTTTAATGACTAAATACATATAATTTTTGTGTCCGTTCAAAGTTATGACAATATGCACAAATATTTTAGTAATTTTAGGTAATTTTAAATACAATATAAGAAAAGTTTCAAGTTTAGTATTTGTGATAACATTAATGTAACTTTAATATGGGCCATCATTTTCACACCAAAATTAGTATTAAGTAAGTACCTAATTTAAGTTAGTTTTTTATTACGAAAATTGTAAAAATACATAGGTAAACAAATGAATATTATATTATGTTTTACCTAAGAGCGTATACTTACAATTATTGCTATAGAAAACTTCGGGTTATATGTTATTAAAAATGAATAGTAAAAAACCTTGGTTTTTATCGTCACTTTGTTTAGGTAACCTAACTAATATTATAAATGCGCAAGTAGGGTTGTTTATTTTACTTTCACGCCTAAACCTCTGAAAGGATTTAGATGTGGTATGGAGATAGTTTAAGACCTTGGGTAGACCTAAGACCTTTGGTAGAATATAGGATACTTTTTGGCAAGACATCCACGCAGGCGGAGCCGCTGGTAAAAGCTTGTTAGTAATAATCTTAATATCTAGCCATAATGGAGCTTGATTTCTCGATGTATTATTCCACTTTATCCACTACCTATTCTACTATAGGTACCTGGATGAAATCATCAATAGTTATTATTATTGAAATTTTGTCACACCCAAATTACTAAGATAATTTAACTAGAAAGAATATTAATAAAAATAACTCATGGGTGATGCTTGACACATTTTGACTACCCCTACGGAGAGCAAAACGTAATCACTCTTTTTTTTTGGCGGGATGTGATGGTGCCAGTCAAGATAATTATAAATAGACGTGCAATTGGAAGATCATTGTAATAAAAGTCAATTTGATGTGAAAGAATCAGAATTTTATCATGGTTAGCCACCTCATCAAATTGGCATCATAGAAACTCATCATCATATATTTCGCGCCAAACCCTCTCCCAAAATGCATTGAAGTGTGATGAATGATGAATCATCATTTCAATGCAGTATTTACAAAATTAAAGATGCATGTGTTTGTGTTCATGTGTAAATGAAAGATTATTGTATTATGTGAATTTTATTTATAAGACTTTGTGTAACTATGACGGTTCGCGATAAAATTCTCAAATATTTTTCCCGTTGTGTAACAGTGTGACACAAAATGGTGTGAGGGTGTGACTCAACGGGAACAAAGGCGATTTCGGGGTGTCAGTCAAGATTTTTATCTTATTAACTAAAAGTTGTGTCTGACTCTGAGCGAACTTTTTGTTATAAAATTAGTGTAGTTTTACAAACCAAGTGTTTGTGTTGCCGTATGTTACTACTTTATGATTATTAGAATAAAAGTTATTGATTATGGTGTGAAAGACGATGAGAACTATTTTGTGGCTATCCACCTCATCAAGTAGCAATAGTAGCATCATATGGACAATTTCGCGTCAAATACTCAATGCATTGAAATGAGTAACACCAGCGTTTCAATGCAATAAAAGAAGAAATAGAGAAGTACTCAATATATAGCTGTATGGGCATTAGTTCCCTTTGCCTTCCCTTCATAGTAAGAATCGAATGGGAAAAAAGAGGGTATTTGGCAGGATTTTGTGGTATCAGTCAAGATTTTTATTACAATAATTAAAAATTGTTTTGGAGCGAACTTCGTGTTATAAAAGTTGTGTAGTTATATAAACCAACTGTTTGTGTTGACGTGCAACTAAAAGATTATTAGAATAAAAGTGATTATGGTGTGAAATACGACGAGAACTTTTTTGTGGTTATCCACCTCGTTACGCCAGCATTTTAACGCAATAAAAGAAGAAATCAAGAAATACTTAAGACATGACTGTATGGGCATTAGTTCCCTTTGCCTTCCCTTTATAAGGAGAATTAATTAAAAAAAATCAAGGTGTTTGGCGGGTTTTTGTGGTGACAGTTTTTATTTTAGTAATTAAAAATTGTGCCGGAGCGAACGTTATGTTATAAAAGTGGTTTTGTTTTATAATTCAACTGTTTGTGTTGCCGTGCAACTAAAAGATTATTAGAATAAAAGTGATTATGGTGTGAAATACGATGTGAACTTTTTGTGGTTATCCACCTCATCAAGTAGCACATAAAGTGACTATCATCATATATTTTGCGTCAAGTACTCCCAAGAAGCATTGAAATGTGTTACGCCAGCATTTTAATGCAATAAATGAAGAAATAGGAAATACAGAAGACATGGCTGTATGGGCATTAGTTTTCTTTGCCATCCCTTCATAGGGAAAATTAACCAAAAAAAACCTAGCGATGTTGGTTGACAGTGACAGTCAAAATGTCAACATTTTGCGCCAAAACAAACGCAACATGGTAAATTACAAAAATTAGTAATTTCTTTGATTATCACAGAAAACCAGAGCAACTGGATAGTTACGACCAAGTCCATCAATGTTTCATGTGTATTTTTGAACATTAAGGAAAAAGTAATCATGTCAAAACGAAATAGTACGGGACCTTCTAATACACTTTTTAATTATTTTACCAAAACACCGCCAGCTAATAAAAAGTCTAAACCTAATCTGGGAGCTGATGGCAGCCCTCATCTGGAAACTACACCACAAAACAAACTAAAGGATATCAAAATTGAGAGTAAGGGTAATTTAATACTTAATTATTGCATTACTAATTTAATCATTATTTGAAAGATAAACATTTTTTCTTGTAATTAATTTACGAAGACTTTATATTTTTCTAATAATAAAACCGTTTGTAAAAATGAAAAATATCTGCACTTATTGATTGCCTACATCACATGCACAGTCAAGTTAGGACTGTTTGCTGTCATATTACATTCCCAAAACAATATGTAGGAAATATACTGAATATAATACCGATAAATATTATAGATAAAAAAAGAGTGAGACAGCCTACACCATCACCTGAAATTAATCACAGTAGTGATGAGGAAGCACCTATTGCTCCTAAAAGACGGAAACGGATTAGAATCAATCCGGTAGACTCTGATGATTCTGATACTGAAAACAAAGGTAAATATAAGCCTGTACTACTTTTAGATTACTCTTTCTCACCCTTGTTAGCGAGTAATGTTATTGTTTCGTGTGTCAAAACATTAGTGTTATTTTTCTTATTTTTAAATGTGTAAACAAATATATTTTTTTAGCAGATAATAAAATGGAAACCCCAAAAGAAAAACTATCTCTGGAAAAGAAGCTTCAGAGTAGTTTCAAATATGAGCCAAATCAATCACCGAAGACTAAATCTACTAAGGTGGCTAATGGGTAATGAGTTTTTTTTTATGTTTGTAAGGTGTTTTTTTATGCCACCAAGCTGTGGCGCATATGATGGTAAAAGGTACCCTAGTAAGCCTATATACAGGGTGGCACATTTAGATCGGTCAGTATGGGAAAGTCTGAAACTATAAGACATACAAAAATCTCTTCTGAGGAACCATGTCATCGATTTTATTAAAAAGAAAAACTGCATTCATACAGTTAAAAAAATAAGGTGTACTCGGCTTGGGAATCGATCCCAGACTTTTTGAAAAATAAAACTAACACTATTTCTGTTTAGATATCGATTGTGTAGGTCTTAAGCAGTAAACGTTACTATAAAACATGCTGTCTAAAATGAATAAAATGCATTGTTTTCATATCCTTTAATTTAGTTTAGTAAGTGTTCGAAATTACCACCATTTTTCAATACAACATTCAACTCGTTTAGGTGCTTAAAATTGTCTCTATGGTTGTTTCTAGCTCTTTGCTTGTGTCGCAACTTGTTACATGCACTGCTTTACATATTGTTATCTGCATTATCTATCTATGATTGTAATTGTTTACTTCTATTAATCATACTTACACTAATAATCAATTGGAAAGCCCACTTAGAAAAAGTATGTAGATACAAAGATGTGATTAACATCATTTGAAAATGGAACATTTTTGCTTGAACAGAGACATGATAAACCTTATTTTAAAATGGAACTTCTTGGTTGTTAAAAATGTTGTATTGAGAAAATGGTGGTAATATTGAACACTTACTAAAATAAATTAAACGATATGAAAACAATGCATTTTATTCATTTTAGACATCATGTTTCTTAGTAACGTTTACTGCTTAAGACCTACACAATCGATATCGAAATAGAAATAGCATTAGTTTTATTTTTCAAAAAGTCCGGGTTCGATTCCTGAGCTGAGTACACCTTTATTTTTTAAATGTATAAATGCAGTTTTTCTTTTTACTAAAATCGATGACATGGTTCCTAAGAAAAGATTTTCGTATGTCTTATAATTTCAGACTTTCCCATACTGACTGATCTAAATGTGCCACCCTGTATAGATGCTTACATCACCTCTGTACCACTTGCGCAATTTGTAGACCAATCAAATATTTCATTGACCATTTAATATTGACTTTCCTTGAAATTGGATAAATTTTTATGTATGTACTTATCGGTACTTATCCCCTAGAAACATCTTTTAGGGTCAGTGCTTCACTTTCTATTGTTTCTGGAAACAACTTCGCACCAACTCCAAAAAATACGTTTAAAGGGGATAAGTACCTACAAATATAAAAAATATAAAAGTGTGAAGTGTATTATTACTTCATACTTTTTAGTAATTTTCAGTTGGTTTTAATTTGTGCTTAGATTTTTTTTTTCACAATTTGTAGTGATAACTTTCTGTTCAAACTGTAACTGAGTTCAAAGCTAGGTGGGTGACAGTCAGCATATATTGTTTCCTACTATGGTATGGTTTCACCAAAAGTTATAGGAAAGCAAAACTCATCAATTTCGCATACTTAAACAACTTAATTCTATCATTAAACTACCCAAACCATTTTAAACAAGTTTTTATGGAACCAAATGGCAACTATTCCTCAAAGAATTACGTAAATCGGATCAGAAATCTCAGCTTAATCTGTGTAAATACATAGAAAAAAAAACATAGCAACTGAAATGAGTACCTCCTCGTTTTTGAAGTCGGTTAAAAGTTTCTGTGGGATAGAAAAGAATTATCTCTTAATTTTTTGTTTGTTTCATTAACACAGATCTACAGCAACACCTGTTAAATTGGATCCAGAAGATAAGGTTTTACCTTCTGATGAAGGCAATTGGACACACTGTAAGCTTGAATGGTTAAAAGCAGATAAAGTACGAGATGCCAAGAAAAGGAGGTCAGATCATCCAGATTATGATCCAAGCACTTTATTTGTACCACCAGACTTCATGAATAGTCAAACCCCAGTGAGTAAATTGCCACAAATGTTATCTTCACGGCATATTTATGTAATCAATCCATTCTATTTTAGCGGGGTGGTGAAGAAGATGTTAATATTCCCTGCATGGGTTTTTATGTAGGTGTGCAAAAACAAAACAAGCATATAAGTAACACAAGTGCATGTTCCGAATTAAGTGGCATACGGTCCGCGTCGCTGATAGATTCAGACTAGCAGCGATCGCCGCGCCAGTCGAAACTTTGTAAATGAAGATTTTACTAGTGGAGTGCCGAGAAGCTGGAGTAGGCTGTAAATTATTCGCAAATGATTTAAGTCGCGCGGAAAAATTTGTAATATCTGCCACCATGGACTTTAAGATTAACAAGAAGAAGCGAATTCCATTTTCAGTTGGTTTATACGTTTGCTCATTTAAGTGGTAGAATTTTTTATTGTATTTTAGGAAATGCGTGATTACTTTAAAACGGTAAATATATTTGAAAACCTAATTAATTCACAAATACGCACAAATTAAGAGCTACTGATATACATTTATTTTACTTCAGCACAATCAAAGGTTTCCGAGATATTAGATTCCGCAAAACGTTACTATAACAGGAAACTAAATATCTCAAAAACATTAAGACGCACATATTTGATTTTCGGCGCATATTTACTCACAAATATAAGCTACCTGCTCATGTACTTTACTTCTCTCTCCGGCCATTGGTTTAGAATCTTCCTGTTGGAAGAGCGTTACTCCAGCAGAAATCTTTTTTTTCCAAAACTACAGCACGCACAAATTTTTAATTTGGGTCACATTTACAGCACATTACACTCTAATTAACTAAATTTCACCTAGTAGATATTTTCTTGCTGGGGTAACACACTCATAAAATTAATAAATAACTATTATCTCCTATAACATTGGTTCCTCCAGCAGAGCCGCGTAAAGGTATCTTCGCATATGGACTCCTGTTACCGCTTCACATCAATTGCCTTGGTGTTGAGTCATTAGCTGTGCTTTGTTTAAGAAAAATATCAATAACATATGTTCGCGTGTTGTTTTAGGCACATCGTCAGTGGTGGGAGATGAAGTCTACTAACTTTGATTGTGTTCTTTTCTTCAAAGTTGGCAAATTCTATGAATTATTCCACATGGATGCTGCAGTGGGAGTCAATGAACTAGGATTTTCTTATATGAAGGTAACATTACTACTGACGGCCAGAAAACAATATAATTATGTAGAAAGTCCTTTCTTTTTATAGAATACACACTAAATCTAAATTTAAGGACACATGACAGCACATCAAGTTTAACAGTTGCACTACGAAAGCCGCCTCTATAACAAGCAGTTTAAAGGCGGTCTCAAAGTCGAACTGTCACGCTTGATGTGCTGTCGACTGTACAGTATATCTCTTTCTCGCAATATGTAAAGGAAAAAGGTAGCAAGAACATGAACCATAGATTATTTTAGAAGGCATGTAAGAAGGTGCTACATAAAACCTGCTTTTTATCGCGTTCAATAAGGTGGAAAATAACCTACTTAAAAGTAAGCTATTTTGAAGATTTGTCCAGACAGCCTGAGCTACATCAGTTGTTTTTCATTTTGATCTTAAAAACAACAAAATCGTTTTTCTGTTGTTATTAAGAGTCAAGCCATCCCACCGAGCTTTGGTGATCTTACCACAGGAACACTTTCACTGCAAAAACAGTCCTTATTTTTGCCTGTAACCTTTTGAAAGGTTCTTTGTCAGTGGAGTGTTTCGTATTAGTAAACCATTAAAACTACCATTTCCTATCTCTACTACTTTACTAGGTGGTAGCCCCTATGTAGGGTGATCTGGGTAGGTACGGTCGACCACAGAAGTAGCTGAATACTTTAGTACCTACCATGTCAAAATAACATATGGCATCAATATAGTAGCAACTATTATGCAGGCACGAGAGCAATAGTCTCGGTGTGACATGGTACTAAAGTGTTAAGCTACCTCTGTGGTCGACTGTACCACCGCTTTCCCATTTCGGCCATAAAACAGTTAGATATGTTTCGGATTGAAAGGAAAAGTAGCCAGTGTCATGACTGGGCATAGAAGCCATTTAATCTCCTCAGACAGTGTCATTACTGGGCATGGAAGGTATTTGATGACAACGCACCTGTAATAAGCGATTTTCCTTGTTATTAGAGGTGTGTATAGACGAGGGTAGCCACTTAAGGTAAGGTCATCTCATAGTTGTATAAAAAAGTGATACGGAATTTTCTTACAGGGGGAATTTGCTCACTCTGGTTTTCCTGAGAGTGCATACAATCGTATGGCATCAACATTGGTTTCGAAAGGATACAAAGTGGCGCGCGTGGAACAAACGGAAACACCCGATATGATGCAGGAGCGGTGCAAGAGGAGTAAGAATATTTTTGAATAGAGATACTTGATAAAATGCGAATTTTCCATGGTTTTCGAGCTGAAATATAAAACCTATTGTGTCTGGTTTGTGGGTACTTCACTAATTAATTATCGAGCAGGCCTAGCACGAGCTGTGCACGAAATCTTTCTCCAACACTTATGTCGACTCATTAGGTGAAAAAATGTGTTATACTTCCTATCTCTCGGACGAAGAGAGAAACAAATTTCACTAGGGAGTTTGCCATGCTACGAGGGCGGTTAGTATTATTAAAATTATTAAAAAAAGAAAGAGCATTCAGTAAGGGTTTGTCCTCGGATGGCCATAGAGCGTAATATTTTTTTTTAATTATTTATTTGTTTTTTTTTTTAATTAAGGTATAAATTATACTCCTATGAACGTCAAAATCTACCACTGGTATCCATAAAATTACCCTCCATACAAAATTTACAAAAAACAAAGTGTAACAAATCATATATAGAGCAGCCAGAGCCATTGCAGATCAAAACTGTTATTTCCACGCATCATTATCGTCAACGCAATCACTTATTTTATAGTAGGCCTTTTTCAAAAGTTTCGTTTTGATATGAGTTTTAAATTTAAAATCAGTCAATGCAATAATATTTGTGGGAATTTTATTATAAAATCTAATACCATTTCCCAAAAATGACCCGTTTTTGGGAAATGGTTTATTTTCTCTATATAACTCTTGACCTTCATCTCACCTGATGGTAAGTTAAGATAAGGCCGACGATGTAAGCGAGCTACACCCGGATTCCTCAACCACAGAGGAACTGGCTATCTTACCTCTAACTACCGGAACACAACAACGCCGTTAACATTATTATTATGAC
This sequence comes from Nymphula nitidulata, assembly GCA_947347705.1. Classification (NCBI taxonomy): domain Eukaryota; kingdom Metazoa; phylum Arthropoda; class Insecta; order Lepidoptera; family Crambidae; genus Nymphula; species Nymphula nitidulata. The sequence goes on along the minus strand of OX374637.1, from coordinate 7,700,115 downwards.
GGCAGAATTAGGGAAGATGGTGGTAGCTAGCTAGGCCGACTTAGAAAAGCCCTACCACCAACCAATACGAACCGATACGAATTATTAATATTTATACGAACTTATGCACCCACTCACACATATGCACACGAACAACATACAAATGTAAGTCGTCTTTCTAGCTGGTCAGAACACAAAATGGGATAAGGTTGTTCGCCGCGAAATTTGCCAGGTGTCTCTACGTGGCGCGGAAGTATGCGGCTTGCAGGACTCTGGACCCTCGGAAGCCAACGCTTCCTACATGATGGCTATAGCTCAGGAGGTAAGATGGAGAATAATAATAATAATATTCATACACTCACACCTATTATCTAGCCCAAAGGAAGCATCATTAAGCACTTGTGTGAATTAATGCTTTATATCCCTATTGTCTAGCTTTAAATCTCTTCTAGCGATAAGTTCACCCTTGTAGATGAGTTTTTTTAATGTAATATTTTCTTATGGTTTTTTTAAATGTCGATAAGTCGATGGATGAATCACACAAAATTGGCTACGACATTTTTTAAATATACAAAACAAAGCACGGCAAATGACTCAACACCTCCTGATGTGAAGCGGTAAGAAGAGTCCATATGCGAAGACAGCTAGAGCAGCTTGAGACACACTGTTCTAGCCGCCTCCACCTTGCCGGCCCATAATCTGCCTTTTCACACCTCGTTTGAAGGAACCCATGTTATTGGAAGGAGGGATCACATGTGCATGATATGAAACATGATTATAAAAAGTAAAAAATAATTACATTAGGTCAGTTTTGCAATAAATGTCATTTAGAAATTGCTAAAATTAAACGCGAGTTAAATCCGGTAAATTGGTTTTATTTAAAATGTGTAGTGCTCGCGAAAATGTAAGACAATATTATATTGCTACAATGAATTTCTCAATACTATGTGATCATGAACAACCTACTTTTTACTTAGTATTTCTTAAACTAAACATATTTTTTACTAGGTGGTAGACCCATATGTAGGGTCGCCTGGGTAGGTACCACCGCCTTTCTTATTTCAGCCGTGAAACAGTTCGCTGTGTTTCGGATTGAAGGGAAAGGTAGCCGCCAGTGTAATTACTGGGCATGGACGGCATTTCATCTTAGGCCTCAGGATGACAACGCACCTGCAATATCAAGTGCTTTTCCTTGTTATTGCAGGTGTCTATAGGCGGCGGTAACTGCTTACCACCAGGTGGGCCGTCAGCTTGTTTGTCATCTAGTTGTATAAAAAAAAAAAAATCTTTCATGTTTTTTAACTAAAGGAAGGTTCTACTTCGAGCATCTTTGGAGTATGTTTTCTGGATACATCAATCGGAGTTTTTCACTTGGGACAGTTTGAAGACGACAAGCATTCGTCGAGGCTGCTCACCACGCTCGCTCATTACCCGCCTGCTCTGGTAAGTCTGGGAGACTAAAATACGTTACGTCTAAACTAATGTACACTTAAAGTCCAAAATTATGTATTATGGACTCTATTTCAGTACCAATAAGGTGTTGGATACATGGTGACATTGTGTTAGCTAACATAGCTCATAGGATTAGGAAGTTGAAGTGGCAGAACAGACGGCCAATGGGTCGTTAAACTTCTAGCATGGCGACCACGTAATAAAATAGGACGGCCTCCCTCTATGATGGACAGATGATCTGGTCAGGGTCAGGGAGCCGTTGTGTGCAGGCTGCGTAGAACCGTTCCATTAGGAAATCGATTCGAGGCCTTTGTTCAGCAGTGGACATCATAGGCTGATATGATGATGAGAATGAAGATGTGATATAAATTTTTTAGAACCCTTAAATGTATGCTTTTTTAGACGTGACTGCACGAGGAATGACTACACAACCTGATGATAAGTGGTAAGAGTATTCCAAAGGCAACTAGTGCGCACAAACAAAACAAAACACTGACGCTCCCGTCAATCGTCTCTATAAAACAACATCAAGCATTGACGAGACATGACTTTGGTTTCATTTTAAAACATCCTTTAGTTTCAATGTTCCAAATATTCTATAGTTCCAATGTGTAGAATCACGACGGTTAAAGTTAGAACATCAAATAAAGTATATTTTATATTCCAACTGAACTACATAAAAGGAATAAATGGTGCTCCTTAGTAGGAATGGTTGTGCGTGGTCTTTACATCTTTAATTACTTCTAACATTTCTTCTATTGTTAAAAATTTTAAGGCGGTTCCCCCGCAAACGACTTTGAGAATTTCAGTGCCGTGAGAAGCACACACAAAAGCACAATATTGCATATAATATAAAAGTTCTATTTACAGAAAAAAAATATGTGTACAGTAGGAATGATTGAAGTTACTGTATGATACCAGTTCTTTAGTCGATAGTCTATCATGTTTTGTGTATAAAGAAAGGGTTATTTATTTATTATTTATGGAAATGAAATACTTAACATTATAGGTCATATACGATCGGAAGACAACCGCTAGAGTCAGTAAATTATTAAGCACGCATTGCCACAGCGCGCGTCGAGAAGCACAAAATCTGTGGCAGCCAGAGAAGACATTGAAAGTACTGGCTGAAAAATATTATAAAACAAACTCCGATGGAGACTGGCCAGAAGGAATTAAGCCATTTTTGCACGAAGGTAAGATAAATGGGACATAGTCATACGTGGATAACCATGGTAAAATTCTCAACGTCTTTCACACCATAATCACTTTTATTATAATGATCTTCCAATTGCATTTCAACACAAACACTTGCTTCATAAAACTACACCATTTTTATAACACAACGCTTGCTCAGACATAATTTTGTAATTATTGTAATAAAAATCTTGACTGACACCATCAAAGCCCGCCAAAAAACCCGTTTGTTATAATAAAATGCTGGTTTTAGAAAGCACCTTGTAATCCTGAGGTCTAAGATGAAACGCCGTCCATGCTCAGTAATTACCAGTGATCGGAATAGGGTGAGTATATTTACCTACAGCTTGTAGAACAGAGATAAAAATTTGGAGACTTCCCTGCAATATTTTTTTTACCGGTATATTTACCGAATCTTTAATTACGTGAATTTAAATATCTTATTATTAATATTTACCGCGTAACAAACATACAAAAAAACGATTAAAAATAGTCGAATGAAAACCTTTTTTTTTGAAGTTATTAAAAATTAAGAGCCATGTTAAAAATTTTATAAGGAAGAATATTTACGTAAGAAAACTTTCTATTTAATTAATTTGATGTTTGGATTTACGTAGTTAAAATTCCGGTAAATTATCGGCAAGGTAAAAAAATTATTTTGAGGAAGTCTCCGATTTTTATCTCTGTTCTACAAACTGTAGGTAAATATACTCACCCAATTCCGATCACTGGTAATTACACTGGCTACCTTTCTCTTCAATCCGAAACACAGCGAACTGTTTCACGGCTGAAATAAGAAATGCGGTGGTACCTACCCAGGCGACCGTTCATACGGACTTACCACATAGTAACCTTAATTTTAGTTATGTCATTTTTAAGTAATTTTATTTTACCACCTCTAATGTAGTGGTTGGGGCTATCTACCTCAGATCTAGAGGTTCGCCGTTCAATTAATTGCCCGTGGCGACAGAAATTTTCTGATAGATTTGATCGGTGGCAAGCTTCTAACATTTTTGACGGCATTGTTGTGTTCCGGCAGTTGGAGGTAAGATTGCCAGTTCCTCTGTGTTTGAGGAATCCGGGTGTAGCTCGCTTCCATCTTCGGCCTTATCATCACATACCATCAAGTGAGATGAATGCCATGAGTTACCACGTTATGTATAATAAAAAATGTGTTTATTAACTATAGTACTTCATACAATATATTTTCAGGTGACGCACTAGGCTTAACTCCGGCCCCAGATTGTTCGTTGGCCATAAAAGCCTTAGGCGGCTGCGTTTCATACCTCACAGACTGTCTTCTAGACATACAAATACTAGGCATGTTCCAATACACTTCATACGAGCCTCCGGATGTGTTAAACAACACCTTATCTCAAGAAAATAAGGTTGAAAATCGATGGGAAGGTGGCACAACAATGGTACTCGACGCCATCACACTGAGAAATCTAAGGATAGTGCAGGACGAAGGATGTTTATATGACAAGTTGAATTTCTGCTCTACTCCAATGGGAAAAAGGTTTGTATTCGTTTCAAAAACATTAAAATATTTAGGTAAACAAATTCATATTGTTACAGCTATTTTCCTTTTTTACCTCCGACGAAAAAAGAGGGGTATTACAAGTTTTATGTGTCTGTCTGTATATCTGTGTATCTGTCTGTGGCAGCGTAGCTCCTAAACGAATGGACCGATTTTGATTCGGTTTTTTTTGTTTGAAAGCTGACGTGACTAGGATGGTTCTTAGCTATAATTTATGAAGTTCAGGCGTTTGATGACTATCAGCTCATTTTCTACATGATAAAAGGGTTTTACTAACTTTCACAGATTCGATTGATTTGAAATTTGGTGTACTGTCACTTTAGTGACATTCCCATGACGTACTAACCTTGAGCTGATCCTATACCATCAAAAAGTCTGCGGGATCCTTAATTCTTCAGAAACTTACAGCAGATATAGCGTGTTTGGGCTCTTATGAATTCTCTCAATGAGATGTTGATTAATGAGGCCGGGGGTTACTTAAAATTTTATATTTTTAGATGGTTATATCAGTGGGTGTGTGCTCCTAGTTGTAATCTATCAGCAATAAAAGAGCGCCAGGAAGCAGTGAAATGTCTTTTTGAGGATCAAGAACTGAGCCAGGAAGTAAAGAATCTTCTGACCACTCTCCCGGACTTAGAGCGACTGTTAGCCAAGTGAGCATAATACATATTCATATTTTTTTAGTTTAGCTAAACTAATTGTTCATATTCTACAGTAAAACAAGTGTGAAAGAGACAAAAATTACACATCTACAGTAAAACAAGTGTGAAAGAGACAAAAATTAAAAAAGCAGCACCTTATGGTTAGTGCGCAAAGGACATTAATCCTAGTTGTAATTGTTAAACAATATGCTGAGTAGAGACAGTGGCAGAGTTTTTGCTGCCCTTATATTTGTTTATCCGCATAAGACTCCCAGAAGCATTGACAGTTAAAAACCCACGTGTCTTGAATGTGTGCATAGCAGATTGATGGTGATATATCTAGATTGGTAGATTAGACGGTAAGAATTTGGAGATGCTATTATAATGCTATTATATTTACCGACAGTGAGGCAATATCTCATGAACGTTCTTTTGGCCGAGACAGAGACCCTAATTCTGGAGAAAACATGCTTAGTCTAAATTTAAGTTTAGCGCAGCTCTTTCTCTCAATATGAATACGAAAAGGATAGCTGCCCTATAATTTAACATTTAAAAACGTGCGTTCAATTTTCGACCTTATTGAACGTGATAAAATGCGGTGTTTAAGAAACACCTCTCTACATGCCATCTAAAATTGTTTATGAGTTCTTTGAAATTTATCTCAATTTAATTGACATCTCTAAACAAATTCTTCCTATCTTTTTCCTATTACATATTGCGAGAAGGAGATATAGTGAACTTAAATTTAGATTAAGAGTATGTCTTAGAATTAGGCCTAGAGAAAGATAGAGATATTAATTCTCAGCTCGAGGAAAACAGACAAGAATAACATGCTCCCGTTTAACATAAGCGATAATGTGAAAAATATATTAAATAACTCAATGATTTTAAAAAAACTTTTGTGATTAATTGAAATAGTTTAATGCCCTTCTAATAAACGCAGTTCGGATTTTAAGTAATCGTCAGTTTGATTACAAAACGAAAAATAGGGAACGGGAAAGGTCATCTTGGAAATATTTTTCTATCGAAAAGATTGTTTTCATGAATGTTTTTGCTTTTCTAAAAAAACTGTGTTGATTAGTCAACTCTGATATGTTCAAAAACCAGACCAACAGTAGTTGGAGAAGTAAGATTGAATCCGTATAAAAAGAGTTAAATTTTAGAACTAAAAACGATTAGGTAAAACAAAATTTCGACTTTTCGTATATTATGGTAACTTCAGACATAACAGACAGACAGACACTATGATGTTGTTAGTTAATGTATTTTCTTGTGATAGACAAATGTGGTTTCTAACGATTTGAAAGTGCTTTTTCTTTGTGTTTATTTAAATATTTTCATTACATTCATTGATGTTTATAGCAAATGTGCTATAGATGATTATTTTCGAACAAACAATTTTAGGAACAAAATGAAGTACCAATAAGGTGCCTTTTGCAAAATCGTGGCCAAAGATCGTAAAGAATTTAGGAAAGCTTGATTTTAAAGTTGTTTTTTTCTTTGCAGAGTTCACGCTTTAGGTAACTTGAAACGGTCCAAAGACCACCCTGATTCACGCGCTATTTTCTATGAAGAGAAAATATACTCCAAACGGAAAGTTCTAGACTTCATCTCAGTGTTGAACGGCTTCACAGCTGCTTTGAAGCTAACGGAGTTGTTCTCTCAAGTAGATTCGATTCTTTTAAAGAAAATCACACAGTTCAGTCCTGGAGGGAAGTTTCCGGATTATAGGGATACATTGAAGTTCTTTAAGGTGACCATTATTGTTTTTTCGACAGAATAACCTGAAGTGTAACATACATTTTTCGTTTAATAATTTATATAGTTAACCATATAAAGTTCGCATTCGCGTCCGTAAGTTCTTTGCTGCGCTAAAGAACGCGTGCTTAGAGAACATTTTTTTAAAAACCATATACTTATTTATTTAATTTCTTAAATTAAGCTTTTATTTTTAAAATTTAAGGAAGCATTCAATCAAAAAGACGCAGAGAAAGAAGGCCGCATATTACCAGGCGAGGGAGTGGACCAAGAGTATGACAACACCTTACGGTTAATAAGCGATATACAGGAAGAACTCCAGGATTATCTAAAGGAACAGGAGAAGTACTTCAAATGTCGGGTATGTAACTTATAACATGAACCAAATAATATATAGACTGCCAATGTCATACAAAAAAGCGTAACTCTGTTAAAGCTACGAATACCGGCTTAAGACTAGATGGCGTTAGCAGTTAGCCTGCGGATTAAAATATGCCCAAATATGATAGTAAATCATTAGAATTTTTACATGAAAATTAATAGTTTGATACATTACTATTTTCGAGCTCTAAATATCATCACAATATTCTGCTTCAACGATTTCATTTTTCTATATGAAACTAGCGCTACGTGATAGATTTATACACCATTTGCTACTGTGCTACCAGTGTGCTAGTTTAGATTTTCAATATAATGCTAGCATAAATTTAATAGATGGCGCTGAAACAAGAAAGGTTTTTTTGAAAATTAAGATTGCTAATCCAGTATTTTATTGTAAAATAAAAAACTATTGGGAACATTATAATTACTATATGAAATAAAAAACTTTAAAACACAAATGTTAAAAATTTGTAATGAGGGCGTCGTCGACGACAGCGTTAATAAGTAGATAGGTAGGCATCTAGAATCTAGACTTTGTTTTGATGTCTGACTGCACACGATTGTATAAAAAAAAATAAACAAAAATTAAAACCAACTTCAAAAAACTGAAAAGGAAAAATATGTTTCTAGGTGATGAGTAGGTACCTAGTCTTAAATTTAATTATTTTATCCTTTTCAGTTTTTTGAACACGGCTTTAATTTTTGTTAATCAATAAAGAATCACGTAAATCGAACCCGAAATCTCGGCGTAATCAGTCTACATACTTTAAAAAAAACATACCAACCGAATTGAGAACCTCCTCGTTTTGAAGTCGGTTAAATAACGTAGGTGTGATCAACCACAGAAGTAGCTGAATCTCAGAGAGCTGAACACTTTAGTATCATGTCACAATAATTATGGCTCACTATAGTAAGGTCTAAACTATTAAAATACGAGACGCAATAGCTGGTGTGACATGGTGCTAAACTCAACCATAGGTACTTACATTCAGAAGGTTACACTTGTGAGTTGATCGGTTGTTTTATATAAGCTTTCAATTTAACATTATTTTAGTAATTCGTGTAGATATATAACAATTTGTAGGTAGCCTAGCCATTTCTTTATAATATCGCCGCGGTACGGCACCGGCGCGGCGCGGCATAAGTACAAAGGACGCCGGCCCCTGCCCCCGCGGCCGCCCGCGCCGCTAAACTTCCCCCCGCCACACGTGCTCACACAAACAAACACCACTCGCACACATTAAAAATGCGTAAAAGAGTTATCTACTTACCTTAACTTATTGATAGGTATTTTAATAACTGATTCAAAATCTCCGTTAGCTAGCACGAAACACATCCACAATATCGAAATATTCTATTTCAACACCCGAACGAGTATTTTTCAAATACCTACATGTACAGTCGACAGCACATCAAGTGTAACAGTTGCACTACAAAAGCCACCTCTATTACGAACGCAGTAAGGGCGGTCTAAAAGCCAAACTGTCAAGCTTGATGTGCTGTCAACTTTACTGAGATAACTAGACAAACTAGAAAAAGTTTATGTGCTGGGGCGCGAGCGGGGACCAAAGCCGCAACCATTCTCAGTCCGCGCAAGGATGATAATGTCCGGGTGCCTGCTCTAACCAAGTGAGTTACTTAGGATTACCCATTTTTTTTAAATTATATATATTTCTAGTCTGTCTCTATTTGCGTTATTATAACCTAATGTATTCTCTCAGTCCCTAAAAAATTATATTTCAACGGTCGCGGATTCGATCCCCGCCCCAAGGCGTATCTTTTTTAATTATAATATTTTAGCAGTCTGATAATTTGTGTATTATAACTATGTAATTTAGGCTGTACAATAAAGCTTATTGCCATCAACTGTTACACTTGATGTGCTGTCGACTGTACATGTAGGTATTTGAAAAATACTCGTTCGGGTGTTGAAATAGAATATTTCGATATTGTGGATGTGCTTCTTGCTAGCTAACGGAGATTTTGAAACAGTTATTAAAATACCTATCAATAAGTTAAGGTAAGTAGATAACTCTTTTAAGCTTTTTTTATGTGTGAGAGTGGTGTTTGTTTGTGTGAGCACGTGTGGCGGGGGGAAGTTTAGCGGCGCGGGCGGCCGCGGGGGCAGGGCGGCCGGCGTCCTTTGTACTATTGCCGCGCCGCCTGCGCCGTACCGCGGCGATATTATAAAGAAATGGCTAGGCTACCTACATAAATTGTTATGTATCTCTACACGAATTACTAAAATAATGTTTTGTAATTCGGGTATTTAAGTGTGATGTGCGTGTAATGTGTGTGTTGTGAGTTTTATGTAAATTACACGTCTCTTGCTATTGTTAATTTAACTATTACTTTTTGTAGTTATTACGCAAATAGGCAATTAGTCCGGTACGGCTAGGGGACCGTTCAAGTATTACGTAACGCAATTTTCGAAGATTTCCTAGTTTTTTATTTAAATAAAAAAAACATGTAACGTAACGCGTTGTTCGAACCCTACTCCCGCCCTGGTAACGCTTCGTCGTATAAGATAAGTAAGGTTCTGGTAAGACCCCCCCTCCCCTCAAACTGCGTTACGTAATACTTGAACTCCGTTACGTAATAGGCGATTTTGAGGTCCTACCTTCTGGAGCATAACTTGCTCACAGAAGGTGGCAACTGCCTCCCAGTATAAGAAAAAGTAGGAACGTTTTGTCAGCGGCTTCCCTATCCACATTTAAAGTGGATTTTTGCAACATCAGGGGACTTCACAGCAACATCAACGCAGTCCACCAACACCTTGAGACTGCGCAGCCGACCCTACTTTTCCTAACGGAGACCCAAATCTCCTGCCCGGCTGACTCATCGTACTTACTCTACCCTGGGTACAAGTTCGAGCACAAATTTGTGCGTCGTGCCGGGGTATGCATGTACGTCCGGGAGGATGTTTGCTGTCGCCGTCTTCATGGCCTAGAAGACAGGGACCTGTCGATTTTGTGGGTCCGCATCGATCACGGCGGCCACACCCGCATCTACGCGTGCCTTTACAGGTCCCATAGCGGTGACTCAGACACGACTCGACTCTTTGAGCACCTGCAATCGACGACCGACAAAGTTATTGAGCAGTACCCTACCGCGGAGTTAGTGATATTAGGAGACTTTAATGCCCACCATGTCGAGTGGCTCAGTTCTCGGTCCACTGACTACGCGGGAAGGTCTGCTCACGAATTCGCCCTGACCTATGGATTCTCGCAACTGGTTAATTCTCCTACGAGAATACCAGATATCGAGAGCCATACGAGCTCTTTACTGGACCTTCTGCTGACTACGCGTCCGGACGGATATACCATCTCAGTGGATGCGCCTCTTGGCTCATCAGACCACTGCCTCGTCCGGACCCAAGTGCACAGTGTGCAGCCTGATGCCCCCCGGCCAGCTGGGTGGCGTCGAGTGTGGCACTACAAGTCAGCAGACTGGGATGGGTTGCGTGAGTTTTACGCATCGTAACCGTGGAAGCAGCTCTGCTTCACGTCAGATAATCCTGACACCTGTGCGGCTGCAGTCTCTGAGACGATACTGGCGGGTATGGAATGTTACATTCCTAACCTGCTAGTGGCCGCAGGCGTTAAGAGGCGGCCGTGGTTTAATCGGCCATGCAGGGAAGCTCGCGAAAGCAAGCAGGCTGCGTTTAAGGCTTGGACCACGGCCCAAATCAATCAGGATCCCAACATCTCTGACGTGAAGCGGAAGTTAAACGCTGCTTCGAGGTCCTGTAAAAGAGCGATTGCCAGAGCGAAATTCGATTTTGTCGGCAGGATTGGCGATCAACTTGCAAGATACCCCTCCGGGAGTCGCGCTTTCTGGTCGCTCGCCAAAGCTGCCGAAGGAAATTTTTGTAGGTCGTCCTTGCCACCACTGCGTAAGCCTGAAGGAAACTTGGCCCACAGCGCTAAAGAGAAAGCCGATTTACTGGGTGCTCTTTTTGCCTCAAACTCGACTTTAAATGACGGAGGTGCTGCACCACCTACCATCCCCTGGTGCGGCAACTCTATGCCGGAGATCTCCATTACGCAACGGGAGGTACGGCGTGAGTTGTTATCTCTGGATATTCATAAGTCGAGCGGGCCAGACGGTATACCGGCAGTGGTGCTGAAGCAGTGTGCTCCTGAGTTGTGTCCTGTTCGGACGCGTCTTTTCGCGCTTTCGTACTCCACCAGACAAGTTCCGTCTTCATGGAAGACTGCCCATGTGCACCCGGTGCCCAAAAAGGGCGATAGATCAGACCCATCGAATTACAGGCCAATCGCTATAACCTCCCTTCTCTCAAAGGTGATGGAGCGCGTTATAAACACGAAACTCCTCAGGTACCTAGAGGATCACGACCTTATTAGCGACCGTCAATACGGCTTTCGCCACAGTCGCTCGACAGGTGATCTTCTAGTGTATCTCACGCACCGTTGGTCTCTTGCCATTGAGAGTCATGGTGAGGCATTGGCAGTTAGCCTAGATGTAGCGAAGGCGTTCGATCGGGTCTGGCACAGGGGTCTTCTTTCGAAGTTACCATCTTACGGGCTGCCTCAGGGGTTGTGCAAATGGGTCGCTAGCTTTTTGTCCAGCAGATGCATAAGAGCCGTCGTTGATGGCAGTTGCTCGGATAGCATGGACATTAACGCTGGCGTCCCGCAAGGCTCGGTGCTGTCTCCAACATTGTTCCTGCTGCATATCAATGACATGCTGTCTATTGACGGACTGCATTGTTATGCAGATGACAGTACTGGTGACGCTTACTATACGAGTCGTGCTAATACACCTCGGTCTACAGTGGAGGAAAGTCGCGGTCGACTTGTGTCTGAAATTGAGAGATCTCTAATCAGAGTCTCCGATTGGGGACGACTAAACTTAGTCCGATTCAACCCCACTAAGACACAAGTCTGCGCGTTCACCGCTAAAAAAACCCCATTCGCTGTAGCTCCACAATTCCTCGACACACCGCTTTCCATCTCTACGAGTATCGGGATCCTTGGTGTTGATATCTCTAGCGACGTGCAGTTCCGCAGTCATTTGGAGGATAAAGTCAAGCTGGCATCCAAGAAGGTTGGTGTGCTCAATAGAGCGCGGCGGTATTTTACTTCGGGGCAAAGACTGTTACTGTATAAGTCTCAAGTCAGGCCTCATATGGAGTACTGCTGCCATTTATGGGCGGGAGCGCCTAGATACCAGCTTGGACCATTTGACGTGCTCCAAAGACGCGCTATGAGAATTGTCGACGATCCTGAGCTCACAAGCGGTATTGAACCTTTAAGCCTAAGGAGAGATTTTGCCTCCTTGTGTGTGTTCTACCGTTTGTATAACGGGGCGTGTTCTGAGGAATTATTTGACATGATGCCTACGGCTTCTTTCTATCATCGCACCGCTCGCCATCGGCAGGGAGTTTATCCTCACAAATTGGAACCAAAGTGGTCGCGTACTGTACGGTTTCAGAGAAACTTTCTCCCGCGTACGCTCCGGGTCGCTCCGTTCCCTATGATATGGTTGAGCGGAGCGATGGCTGGCACATGCGTCATACTTGTGAACAGGTGCCACTAGTGGAAATGGTCATCTCTAAGCTTCCTTGATTTTGTAATAATTTACCTACATATTCATCAATAGTATAATTTTTGAGGGATTTTTGAGGTATATGGCATTATAGGATATTATATATAAAACAATACAATTATTATTGTAATGACGTGCTCAGACAAGTGTTTAAAATTAATGAAAGATGTTTAGCTTTATTAGGTCTTTGTATATTAATTGTTGACCTTTGTGTATTGTAATACCTATATTGTGAAGGTGCATTGTCGGACAGCCTTTAAATACAGTAAATATTCTTATCATTAGGTACTTATTGGTACTTTAATATACCTTTTTTATACTCTGTGCGACACTGCGCTGCTAAATACTATTACTGTGTAATTAAACATTGTAACTTAATGATTGAAAAGAGTGACTACACGAGTTTGTTGCCGGAATCTTCTCGGTAGTTCAACTTTTGGAACCGGTGTAAATTCAGACAGACTGACAGACAGACTGACTGACGGACAGACAGACACACTGACTGACGGACAGACGGACCGACAGACAGACCGATAGACAGACTGACATAACATTCTTAGCTTACGTAGATGCAGATAAGACAGAGAGACAAACATTATGAAATTGTTAGTTAGTTAATATTATTTTTATGTGATAGACTTAAGGGTTTTTTTGTTGACGATTCAAAAGTGCTTTTTGGGGGCCTAATTGAATAAAGATATTTTCATTTTCATTTTCATTTTCATTTTCATTTTCATTTTACGCTCAAGTTGTGGAATGAGCTCCCTGCAGAGGTTTTCTCGAATGAGTACAGCATGGGGTTCTTCAAAAAAGGCGTGAAAAGGTTTTTACAGGGTCGGCAACGCGCAAGTGATACCCCTGGTGTTGCAAGCGTCCATAGGCTACGGTAACCGCTTACCATCAGGTGGGCCGTATGCTTGATTGCCACCTTAGTGGTATAAAAAAAAAAAAAAAAAAAAGCTCGTCACACTACCGACCATCGATCTAATCAATGTCGGCAGTGCAAGGTCTGCCTCCACTGTCGCGACCAGGTCGCGACGCTCAACAATCCATGCTGGGTACAACTCAAGCGTATGTTGCGCCGTGTCGTCTTCGCCACCGCACTCGTGGCACCGGGGACTCGGCTCCCGTCTGATTCTGTGTAGATAATGGCCAAAGCAACCGTGCCCTGACATCACCTGCACTAGTCTGAAGGACAGGGAGCCATGCTCCCGATCCACCCACTTCGTCGAGCATGGCCTGATTCCCTCGACAGTCTACTAGCCATAAATTGGAACCTCCAGCCTGCGTAGCCAAACGCTCATCACTACCCGCTGGGCTCCGTCGCGCCACCGTCGAATGAGCTCCGGCGCGGGCAGGCTCCTTCCATCCGAACGGCGGCGCTCCGCCTATACATCTCTGCCAATGCAAACGCGTTGAGATCCCAGGGTGGAGTCCCTGCAAGTGAAATCTCCTCCCTGCCCCTAGCAATCTCCTCCTCAGATTTAGCCCTGACCAACCGGATGGCGTCTATGGTGGAGCGATTTTCCCTAAAACCGAACTGCCACTCCACAAGTTCAGGACCCACCCGGCTGAGATGCTTAACCAGCCTACAATTCGCTCCAGAAGCTTTCCGGCTTCGTCCAGCAGCACAATCGGCCTATAGGCAGAAGGACTGTGCGCTGGTTTCCCGGGCTTCTGGTGCAACACCAGGCTCGAAGCAGCGATCTTAAATGCCCCGGAGACGATCCCCCAGAGACCCAAGAGCAAGTGCCAGAACTCGGCCAGGCACTCCGTCAGGCCCCGGGGCTGTGTTTTTGGCTCGGAGCCTGGTGATGACTGTCTCAAACTCCCAGTTTGTGATTGGCGGTGGAGGCAGCGAATCAGGTTCGCGCGTCGCTTGGTCAGACGCCATCGCCGGAGCGGGGAACTCCCCGCTCTCAGGAAACAGCCGGTCTATTGTCTCTCGTAGTAAAGAGGGATCTATGGATTCGACTACTCGGAGGGCCCATTGCGAACTTATCACGCACTGTACGATAGGGGCTACCCCAGGGGTCCCTATTTAGATTCTCCAACATATCTGCCCGAGCTGCGACCTTGGCACGAGCAATTGCCACTTACAGCTCCTTACGAGCGTTCCCCAGGGCCACGTATAGAATCCCGTACGTTCCACAGCAACTTTGATATCATCTGCGGTAACCGAGCCGTCAAGCCCCGCGAGACGAAACTCCGCTGTTTTAATGGGCCGAGTCACCCGTACCCCTTCTCCGAAGGCGGCGTGAAGCTTTTCCGCAAATTTATCTGCGTAATCCTCAAGTCCCTGGATTTCAAACAGGCGGGCGTCCGATGCCGACTCTCGCAATTTTAGCGGGGGGAGGCCCAGCTCTTCAATGTTCACAGACGTGCGCGCTTTTGACATGACGACCGCATACGTCATACGCGCTACCTTTTTCTCCTGCTCAATAGTCACTATGACAGCCGCTGACCGCGAAGCTCTAAGCCTAGTCTTCCTCCTTCTCCGCTTATTTTCGGGGGCTGCGTCTGCTGTTACCTCTTTGGCTTTGGACGTTCCTCCACTGGCAATCGTTGCAGGAGCTAGTATTGATGCTGCGCCAAGCTTGCCCTTACCCACCTTACTACTTTTTACTTTCGTCCACCTTTCAGCATCCGTGGCGCTCGTCGTATTAGGAGCTGATAGGGGGACGGCGGAGATGCCTGCCTTTGGCTTATAAGCAGGAATGACTATAATTTTGCCCTTATTTGGTGCGGCAGAGGTCGGTACAACAAAGAGTGCAGGCGCTTGCCGTGACGTGCTCGGGTGCGGCTGAGTGCACCGAATGTTTTCCCGCTGAGGCAGGGCCTCTCAGGTGAAACATATATCCATGTCGGAGTCCTCAATTGCAACCGGCGCTTTTGGAACGCCTTTGTCATCCAAACGGAGCTCACGAACGTCCTTTTTCAATCGGTCGAGCTCTTGCCTCACCGTCTTCAGTTTACCGATTTCTCGGCGGAGAGCCTCCATCTCGGCTTTGAGACGGGCATTTTCAACGCGGAGGAGCCTCGTCTCCTCGCTGGCCCTGCGTGTGTCTCGACATTTCGGTAAATACAGGAGATCCTTGCGTAAGCGCGGCTAAGTTATAACTAACAGCCCGTTAGAGAACGATATTTCGGTTTGGGCATGTCGGAAACCTACGCGCCGCGCCGCCTCCTTTAAATATCTACTTCTTTCTATGATCTGAGTGCTAAACACACTTAAACTCCCTGGTAACTTCATTGCCCTTCGCGTGGGTAGCCTAGGCTCTGGCGAAGCAATATCACGAGCCCACCCCCGATATGCTGTAGCCTAAGATGAGATGACTTCGATGCCCAGTAATCATACTTCTAACGTTTCCTTTAATCCGAAACACAGTGTCAAAAACACACAAATTCTGCTGACTACACGTCCGGACGGATATACCATCTCAGTGGATGCGCCTTTAGGCTCATCGGACCACTGCCTCGTCCGGACCCAAGTGCGCAACGCGCGGCCCGATGCATCCCGGCCCGCTGGGTGGCGTCGCGTGTGGCATTACAAGTCAGCAGACTGGGATGGGTTGCGTGAATTTTACGCATCGTACCCGTGGAAGCAGCTCTGCTTCGCGTCAGATAATCCTGATACCTGTGCAGCAGCAGTCACCGAGACTATACTGGCGGGTATGGAATGTTACATTCCTAACACGCTAGTGGCCGCAGGGGTAAAGAGACGGCCGTGGTTTAATCGGCCATGCAGGGAAGCTCGCATTAGCAAGCAAGCTGCGTTTCAGGCTTGGACCACGGCTCGAGTCAATCAGGATCCAAACATCTCTGACGTGAAGCGGAAGTTAAATGCTGCTTCGAGGTTCTGTAAAAGAGTGATTGCCAGAGCGAAATTCGATTTTGTCGGCAGAATTGGCGATCGGCTTGCAAGATACCCTTCTGGGAGTCGTGCTTTCTGGTCACTCGCCAAAGCTGCCGAAGGAAACTTTTGTAGGTCGTCCTTGCCACCACTCCGTAAGCCTGACGGAAACTTGGCCCACAGCGCTAAAGAGAAAGCCGATTTACTGGGTGTTCTCTTTGCCTCGAACTCGACTTTGAATGACGGAGGTGCTGTACCACCTACCATACCCTGGTGCGGCAACTCTATGCCTGAGATCTCCATTACGCAACGGGAGGTACGGCGTGAGTTGTTATCTCTGGATATTCATAAGTCGAGCGGGCCAGACGGTATACCGGCAGTGGTACTGAAGCAGTGTGCTCCTGAGTTGTGTCCTATTCTGACGCGCCTTTTCGCGCTTTCGTACTCCACCAGGCAAGTTCCGTCTTTGTGGAAGACTGCCCATGTGCATCCCGTGCCCAAGAAGGGCGACAGATCAGATCCATCGAATTACAGGCCAATCGCTATAACCTCCCTTCTCTCAAAGGTGATGGAGCGCGTCATAAATACGCAACTCCTCAGGTACCTAGAAGATCACGACCTAATCAGCGACCGCCAATACGGCTTTAGACATAATCGCTCGACGGGTGATCTTCTACTGTACCTAACACACCGCTGGGCTCTTGCCATTGAGAGTCAAGGTGAGGCATTGGCTGTTAGCCTAGATGTAGCGAAAGCGTTCGATCGGGTCTGGCACAGGGGTCTTCTTTCGAAGTTATCAACTTACGGGCTACCTGAGGGGCTCTGCAAATGGGTCGCAAGCTTTTTGTCCGGCAGATGCATTAGAGCCGTCGTTGATGGCAGTTGCTCGGATAGCATGGACATTAACGCTGGCGTCCCGCAAGGCTCGGTGCTGTCTCCAACGCTGTTCTTGCTGCATATCAATGATATGCTGTCTATTGACGGACTTCATTGTTATGCGGATGACAGTACTGGTGACGCTTACTATACGAGTCGTGCTAATACCCCTCGGTCTACTGTGGAGGAAAGTCGCGGTCGACTTGTGTCTGAAATCGAGAGTTCTCTAGTCAGAGTCTCCGATTGGGGCCGACTAAACTTAGTCCAATTTAACCCGACGAAGACACAAGTCTGCGCGTTTACCGCTAAAAAAACCCCATTCGCTGTGTCTCCACAATTTCTTGACACACCCCTTTCCATCTCTAAGAGTATCGGGATCCTTGGTGTCGATATCTCTAGTGACGTGCAGTTCCGCGGACATTTAGAAGATAAAGTCAAGCTGGCATCCAAGAAACTTGGTGTGCTCAATAAAGCGCGGCGGTACTTCTCTTCGGGGCAAAGACTGTTACTGTATAAGTCTCAAGTCAGGCCCCATATGGAATACTACTGCCACCTATGGGCGGGAGCACCTAGATACCAGCTTGGACCGTTTGACGCAGTTCAAAGACGCGCTATGAGAATCGTCGACGATCCCGAACTCACAAGCGGTATTGAACCCTTAAGCCTAAGGAGAGATTATGCTTCCTTATGTGTGTTCTACCGGTTGTATAACGGAGTGTGTTCTGAGGAATTATTTGACATGATGCCCACGGCCTCTTTCTACCATCGCACCGCTCGCCATCGGCAGGGAATTCATCCTCACACGTTGGAACTAAAATGGTCTCGTACTGTGCGGTTTCAGAGAAACTTTCTCCCGCGTACGCTCAGATTGTGGAATGACCTCCCTGCAGAGGTTTTCTCGAACGAGTACAGCATGGGGTTCTTCAAAAAGGGTTTGAAAAAGTTTTTACAGGGTCGGCAACGCGCAAGTGATACCCCTGGTGTTGCGAGCGTCCATAGGCTACGGTAACCGCTTACCATCAGGTGGACCGTATGCTTGATTGCCACCTTAGTGGTATAAAAAAAAAAAAAAAAAAAAACAAATCTGTCGAATACTGGTACAAATGTGTGTTTCGTCAATTTATTATTTTTTAGATTTTTTCCTGATTCTCCTTAATGAAACGAATCATTATATCTAATAGAGTATTAAATTATGTATCGCATCGTGTAATTACAACTTCGTACGTAAGCTCAATGATGTTTGTGTGACAAGTCGTCAAAGTCAGCCAAGTTCAAAATCCGACGAGTATAGGGGCGTTTACCTTACCTACTAACTGTATGCAAAAAATCATAAACTTTAATATTTTGGAACTTCAAAACCTAGCGGTACCGGACTAAATGCCTTCCACCAACATCTTGAGACGGCTCGGCCAGTATGCTAATTTTGACTTAGACGCAAATACTCTGCCCGGTTGACACTAAGCCACCTGGATTAAAATACCAGCTGCGCTCTTGAAGAGTTCTTCAAAACGAAGGCCAGGGTGTTCTTGTTTGTCGGGGCGGATGTAACAACACACACCCTAAATAAAACTTGTGACCCTTGAAGAACACGAACATTAAAAAAAACCGACTTCAAAAAACTGAAACGGATAAAATAATTAAATTTAAGTAGGTATTCATCCCCTAGAAACATATTTTTGGAGTTGGTGCTAAGTGGTTTTCAAAAACAATAGAAAGTGAAGCACCGACTCCAAAAATATGTTTCTAGGGGCTGAATACCTACTTAAATTTAATTATTTTATCCTTTTTAGTTTTTTGAAGTCGGTTTTAATTTTTGTTTAATTTTTTTTTTTCACAATTTTTAGTGATTACTTTCTACGGTAGAAGCTAGATGGGTGACCGTCAACTTATATTGTTTCGTACTATCGTATCGTTTTACTAAAAATTCATTGGAAAAGCAAAAATTTGCAATTTCACATATGTAGACGACTTAATAATTTCAGTTTTTTTTAAATTTAAAACCAAAGTACCCAACTGTTTTTGAAAAAAAATTTATGGGACCAAATAGCAGCTATCCCGCATCGAACAAAAAAAGAATCACGTAAATCGGATCAGTAATCTCGGCGTAATCGGTGTACATACATATAAAAAAAAACCGGCCGAATTGAGAACCTCCTCGTTTTTGAAGTCGTTTAGTGAGCGATAGCAGTGGTTTCTGCCGCATTACATAATGAAATGACGCGTGGTAAAAAACACGGGTTTCTAATGCACCCGAACATGACTCCTACCACTTTTGGGAAATGAACCTACCATTTTCTCTAGACGACCCAAAAATATGGTCTTCATTACTGAAATATCAGTTAGAACTTACAAATACAAATAATTTATTCCACAGAATTTTGTTACATATTGCGTTGGTACTAAGTCTCTAGATATGCAATAGTTAAAAAAAGGTACAAAACTAAACTCTATGCAACAATTCAGGAGATCAACCCAGAGCCCGCTCATTTAGCGCCCGTGTGTGCAATCAATTTCCTATAACTTTTTAGTGAAACGATACGATAGTAGCAAACAATTTAAGTTGACGGTCACCAATATAGCTTCGACCTTAGAAAGTTATCTATCACTAAAACTTGTGAAAAAAAAAATTAAACAAAAATTTAAACCCACTTCAAAAAACTGAAAAGGTTAAAATAATTAAATCTAAGTAGGTAATCATCCCCTAGAATCAAATTTTTTGGAGTTGGTGCTAAGTTGTCTCCAAAAACAAAAACAATAGAAAGTGAAGCACCGACTCGAAAAAATATATTTCTATTACTTATTTTAATCTTTTCAGTTTTTTTATGTAAGTAATATACCTACACTTAAAAAATAAAAACAAACAACGAGAATAAATCATTACAACAAAAGTTGCTACGTTAATTTATACTATTACCTCATTACTACTTTGTTAATAATAATCTATGAATAACAAGAATGATATTTGGTCCATGTTGTTAAATTATAAAATAGGTCCATCTATTGGCAAGATTAAGTAAGTTTCACAAATAAATTAAAGTTGCAGTGACGCCATCTAGGAGTCTGCTTTTACGCAAAATATTGACGGAATGTGTATTTTTATGATTTGATACTGCTAGCGACATCTCTTCGTTATTTAGGTACTAATTTACGCGACATTAGACATTGGCAATCCTTTACTTCTATCATCCTTGCTTATAATATTCTTTAGAGCATTGATTTGTCGGTCTGTGTTTTAGTAAATATTAGACCGCGGACGCACTGCAAAGACGATTGCGACGCATATAAATTACATAATGTCTGTGGCTGCACTGCAAAAGCGACAAACTATTTATTTTTTGTTCATATCGTCGCCATGTCGCGTTGCGGTCGACTTAGCAGTGTGGTCGCGGCCTTATATTCACTAAAACTTTGACCGACAAGTTAATTTTCTACATTGCTACCATATCTTATAAATTCTTGCAACAATATGTACCTCTGCCTGCAGACCAAGTTTAATACTTTGACATTTGTAGGTCCGAATGTTCCGTTGTAATAATAATAATTTATTCAGAAAATTCATAACAAAATAGTTAATAAGAGTCTTATATCAACGTAAATATTATGGTTGATGTTTTGCTGTCTGTACAACTTGGGTGTTAGCTCATAAAATCAAAACCTTATGACTGAGGTCATAAGGTTTCTGTTTTCTTAAGTAGCAGTGACTATATAAAAGATATTTTTAATTTTTCACTATTTTAACTGCGTCTGTAGTATACTGGTTGAGACCACCTTCAGATATAGAGGTGCGCGGTTCAATTCTCGTGGGGTTAGATATTTTATGCTCCGCTCGGTTGGTGGTAGCACTTTTCTAAGTCCGCCTGCCTAGCTACCACCATCTTACCTAAGTCTGTCGCCATAACAATAATGTTAACAGCATTTGTGTTCTGGCAGTTGGGGGTAGTTGGAGGTAAGATAGCCAGTTCCTCTGTGGTTGAGGAATCCAGGTGTAGCTCGCTTCCATCTTCGACCTTATCAATACTTACTATCAGGTGAGATGAAGGTCAAGAACGTACCCCGTTAAGAAAGAAAAACATGCCATAATTTATGTGTGAAACGTTCTTATAAATAAAAGCAATAATGTTAAGCCCGATTTCAGCTGAACTACGTAGGAACAGACAAAAAACGATATCAAATAGAGGTACCACAAGGTGCGGCGGCTAAGGCCGGATCAGATTACCACTTGGAAGGCGCTAGAAAAGGCTTCAAGCGGTTTTCAACAGCTGAGACTAAGGTAATTTTTAATCTTACTTACCACTACATGACCTTTACATTTTCGAATTAGAGTATGAGCGTATTTAGAGCCAAATGACATATACTGCTTGGTTAAATAATTATGCTCCTATTGATTTGACGGCTGTCTGGTAAGTACTCCAGTCTACTAAACCAGAAATGTCGGGTTCAAATCCCGGTAGGTGCAGATATTTGTATAATGGAATGAGTACGAACATTAGTACGCAAGTCACGGATGTTTGTATGTTTATTTATTATACTTCTTATATTTAAACACAAGCTTCTACTGGTGGTTATATAGAGCTAAAATTATAGATGTGAGTGTGATAGTATTATTGTTAATTATGCGGTCATATAATAGGCGTATATAAATTAACTTTCATGATTGCAAAACTATTGTAACTGCCTGGCTTTTATACATTGAATATCAAAAGTAAAACTAAGGTTAAAACTAACACACGCACCCATACACACTCACTCACACCACTTACACGCGCGCACGCACGCACGCACACACACACACACACACACACACACACACACACACACACACACACACATACATACACACACACACACACACACACACACACACACGCGCGATTTAATATAATAATATTTATAAGAATAATAAGTTACTTTAAAGTTAAGTTTATAATATAATAATCAAAATCATTAAAAAAAAATGATAAACCATAGAACTCGTCAGGAAGTACTTTAATCTCAGAAACACCTTTGAATGTAAATAAATAAATCGATAGTTACTCCTGTTCCGCATTATTTCGAAACCATAAATATGTAACTAGCTACCTTAGTAAGAGTTATGGAAGAGCGGGACCTCCTGACACAGGTATATATTTTTACCTACTACGAGATCCCAACCACCAATATCATAAATGTATTACTGGTTGATGAAATAAAAATATTTTGATTTGATTTTGATTGATTTGAATTTAGAAGATACACTCCAAGACAAAAAAGTACAGTGTAGCTGATGGCTAATGAGCCTTTGTGTAATGGTTTTTTATATTTTTGTTCTTAGTTAAATTTCTTGTGTTAGATTTTTTTTTTCATAGTAGTTGTCGACGTACTGGTGTAGAGTGGCAGACGTGGTTTTCTTGGGTCCCACTTCTTTCTACCATATATTACAATCCACAGGCTCCAGCCTACCGGTAACATACAGTATGTCTCTTTCTCGCAATATGAGAAAGATAGAAAGATTAAGATAAAGTTTAGAGCTTTCAACTAAATTTAGGTAGATTTCAAAGAAGTCACAGACAATTTTAGACGTGCTTCCTAAACTGCATTTTATCACGTTCAATAAGGTCAAAAAATGAACGCACGTTTCTTAATGTCAAATTATATAACAGCCATACTTTTTGTCTTTATATTAAGAGAAAGAGATGCACTGAACTTAAATCAAGACTTATCACGTGCTCTCCAGAATTAGGGCCAATAAAAGCAGTAAAGCACCCCTCATTCACATAATATGAATGCTAACTCTTAAGTTCCTTATATTGTGTACTAACTCAAATATAAATTTTTTTAACAGTTTGCCCACAAGTTTAAATTGTGTTGTTCATGATAACACATTCAGAACGGGTTTAAGGAACTTTTTGTTACATAAATGTTTTGATGATATTGACGAATTAATTGAGCATGTATAGATAATTTTAGTAACTGAATGTAATTTAGTATGATATTTATAATGAAATGATGTAATTTATCTATTGTTTCGGCATATAATGCAGTTTTTTTTTACTACTAAGTTATTTAAGACAATGAATACAGTCCATAGTTTGTTAGTACATGTTAGTAACAATTTTTATCTTACTTGACTAGGTTAGTAGTGTTAGTGAAACAAGTCTTGACATTAGCTAATTAAACCTATCGCCTGCTCTATCATGTGTCGCTGAATAGGACACTCAGATCTGGAAGCGATTAATTTTAGAATTAACCGCTTGTTATCACTACCACGGACGCGATATAGCAAAGAGGCCGCTTTTTTTACGCTAGACGGCGGGAAAACCATCAGTGCGTGCCCTCCGCAAACATCCCCGAACACAGAACACTTTTACTCCAAGGAGTCCCCGAAGCACTGCAATATCTGCAAGTTATGTGTTACCTACGTTTTAAATTTGTATTTCCGACACAATGTTTTGTTAGTGGAATAAATAAATAATATTAGAAATAAACCAGCAGACCTAGGTTGGTAGTAAAATATATCCCTATACTTCAGTCAACAATACATGTAAATAAACCACTGTCATTATTGTATGAGTGAGGAGCAAGAAAGGTAGCTAGTGAAAGGGACACACCTATACAAAATGACACTTGGTTTGTTTACTTTGATTCTTTATTTAAGTTGAAATATAGTATAGTACATAATAGTATAGTATAGGAAATTTTATCTTACTCTCAACTCTTAGGATTTCCTCGCTCGTATGATGGTGGCCGAAGAACAAAAAACCAACGTCCTAAAAGATCTGAGCCGTCGAATATTCGAGAAGTTTTCATCAAGCTACAACCAATGGGAGGCGGCGGTGCATTGCATCGCCACATTGGACATTCTGCTATCATTTGCAGAGTTTGCGCGACAGCAAACGGGTGATATATGCCTGCCTGAAGTGAGCTTCGATAAAAATAAAACGGTAGGACTTTTTAGTTTTTTCTACTTGCTAGATTAACCCATCAAAGCCCGATAAACCAGATACAAATAAATTTTAATTGTTATGTCATGCGATTTGCGAAAATCGATTCGGAAATTCGTTAAGTTTAATAATTGGAAATTTATATAATAAAAAACTAAGACATTAAAATAGGCTACTTACATTTTCTACAGGCTCTAATCATTGACCCTCATTTAAAAAAAAATTAACTCCATTTGTAAAATTTTGCTTATACGCTTTCAATATAAATTGAATATTTTAATAATTAATTTTTTAAATTCATTCATTTAAAATTATTAGACCTATTATTAAAATTCTTTTTAACCTAATAATGAAGCAGCCATTTTCCAACATTTGCGATCTTTTAGGCTACAAACCCCTATTCCCCTTTTAAAAACTTAGCAATAATTCCGATATTTATCACTCAGTATATTAGCGTTAAACATTACCGATATATTCATGTTTGTAGCCGTACGTGAACATAGTGGAAGGCCGTCACCCGTGCATTCCGATCGTGACTGACTTCATACCCAACGACACGGAACTCGGAGCTAACGGCGGGAGCCTATTGCTGCTCACCGGACCCAACATGGGCGGCAAATCCACGCTCATGAGACAAGTCGGCCTCCTTACTGTCTTATCTCACCTGGTAACTTAGGATAAATATCATAATAATAAATTAAATTTTCTCCTTTCCAGCTTTTCTGTCTAAACCTCGCAGCAAAGTAGAACTTTAGGAGGTAGCAAAATTAATTCATTTTTCGGACACTACATTTTTTTTGTTCAGTTTTCTCTATGAAGAGGACAGCAAAGGTTCAAGCCTATACAGCCATGTCTTAGGGATTCTCTACATATTTCTACAATCATTTCATTGAAATGCCGGTGTAACAAATTTCAAATATTTCAATATATCTTGGGAGTGGTTGGTGCCAAATAAATGATGACAGGTCTCCTTAGTGCTACTTCGATGAGATCGATAACGAACGACGAAATTCCTAATGTTTTTCACACTATACATATATTTTATTCCAATGATATTGTATAACACACTTAGTATAAACACAGATTAGATAATAGTGTACAACACATGTTTTTATTGTAATTGTAATACAAATCTTGATTTAAAATCAGTTGTTGAACAAGTAACTCTATTTACCTGGTGTACTGTAGCCACTTACCACCGCCTAACTCAAAGCCATATCAATAGTATTGTTTTAAAAGCCCTATTGCTTTCATAGACGCCATAAATCGTACTAATTTTCAAATTAATGCATTTAGGCGATCTCCTGCCAGGTGGTCTGTCAGCTTGTTTGTCATCTCATCATCATCATCAGCCTATATACGGCCCACTGTTAGGTACAGGCATTTCGATCATGGGAGAAACACATGAGGAGATTAGGCCATGACACCACCACGCTGGCCCAATGCCGGTTGGTGGGTTAAAGCGGTTGCAGTAACAACCGGGACCAACGGCTTAACGTGTCTTCCGAAGCACGGAGGAGCTCGAGATTATAAACTTGATCGACCCATTCCGGGACCGACCGTGGCGAAAGTTGCTGTCTTTTCTTTATCGAAACCAGAACGCACAAGCCCTACGCCACCGAGTTCCTCAGCTGTTTGTCATCTATCATAATCATAATCATTTATTGCACTACAAAATGTTATACATGGTGTTGGAAATGAAATTTTACAGATCATTTTGAACCCTGTCGGGCACGGCAAGTTAGGATTTTTTTTTTATACGACTGGATGACAAACAAGCTTACGGCCCACCTGTTGGAAAGCGGTAACCGCCGCCTATGGAGGATGAGTTTGTGTATAATATATTATTTAAGTATATACACATTTTTTTTATACTACTAGATGACAAACAAGCTGAAGGCCCACCTGATGGTAAGCGGTTACCGCCGCCTATAGACACCTGCAACAACAAGGGAAAATCACTTGATATTGCAGGTGCGTTGTCATCCTGAGGCCTAAGATGAAATGCCGTCCATGCCCAGCCAATTACACTGGCTACCTTTCCCTTCAATCCGAAACACAGCGAACTGTTTCACTGCTGAAATAAGAAAGGCGGTGGTACTTACCCAGACGACCCTACATGCGGGCCTACCACCTAGTACTGTACCTGTTGTATAAAAGTTAAAAGAAAACAGGTAATAAAGTGTTTGCCATAACAGGGCAGCTACGTGCCAGCGCAAGAGTGCAAGCTAAGCCTAGTGGACCGCATATTTACTCGATTGGGCGCGTCGGACGACATCCTCTCCGGGCAGTCCACCTTCCTCGTCGAGATGAACGAGACCGCTGCCATTGTGAAACATGCGACTATACATTCTTTGGTGCTGCTCGATGAATTAGGTGAGTACCTGACAGACATAGGAGTCCTATGCCATGGATTCCTTCGTGTTTCGGACGTGAAAAGACACCTTGAAGCATGCGGGCGACCGCGAAATGAATGGACATATCGTCGGGGATAGTGGAAATCCGTCGAACTAGCATTGGATAATTCCGCGTATCTGACAAATGTAGCCCATTTAGACATAGACATAGACATAATTTTATTTGCAACTTAGGCGCACAAAATTTACATAATATAATAACAGTATAGCTAATTTTCAATACAAGTAAGTAAGGATCAACATAATGAGTCCATCTCTATACCATCACCAAATCACTTGCACAATAGCACAGGTGCGCCTCGGCAGCAAACAGGTATCGGCTCAGCATTATGCTCCGCGTTACACGGAGCGCTGATATTCTGCCGAAACCTTTTTTTTTTTTGAGGGAAAACACGCTTAGATGTGTACCATAATTTAAATTAAACTCGGCATCACATACGATGTAATTAAATGTATAAAATAAATATGTTTACTATAATTAGTCATATATACATAGATAAATAGAATAAATCAATATAAAATCATCAGTATACTTTATGTAAAATGATATATAGGTACCTAAATATATTTTGAAAATAAGAATTAACATAAAAACGGCTGGTCGGCATATCGCTCAGGCACACCCAGTTTTTGTTTTCCTAATATATGTGATTTCAAGTGCTTCTTAAATGTATATTTACATTTAAGTAGCCAAAGAGGAGGAGGGATGTTATTCCAGCACTTGGTGGCCTGATAACGAAAACTGCCCCGAAATGCCACAGTTCTATGCTTCTGATACGACAACAGAAATCTATAGGGTCTCTTGGAATATTTATTTTTTATTGGCAAAGTAAGTTTAGCAAACAAGTACTCAGGTTTCTCGTTGAAGAGGATATCATGTACCAAGCTTCCCATATGCAACCATCTCCGCGAGGTCATATTTAAAATTCCAGCTTCATTGAGGTATGGTGAGATATGTGACCAGCGTGGAGTATTGTAGCAGTAGCGGTAACACGCATTTTGAACCCTTTGCAACAAGCGCGCGTGTTTTGATAGTAAACGCGGTCCATATACTAGGTCACCATAATTTAACTTTGAGAGAACAAGAGACTCACACACTTTTAACCGGACTGCTTCGCTAAGGAAGTTGCGAATTTTATACAGCACCTTAAGACGATAGAAGCAACTCCTAACTAGGTCAACGATATGCTTCTCAAATCGTAAGTCATCATCAAAAATTATCCCTAGGTTTCGAGCCTCTGTCACTCTACCAAGATCTTGATCTGATATTTTTACCCTTGGATTCAGCGCTTCAATCGATTTTACGTGTTGCTTGGTGCCTATAATCATAAACTTCGATTTAGTGCGATTCAGTACCAGAGAATTTCTACCCGCCCACTCAGAAATACGGCCCAGATCTCCATTTAGAAGTGTAATCTTATCACCTGTGTCCTGGGGACGGAAAGATATGTATATCTGGACATCATCCGCATACAGATGATAGCTAGAGTCTCGAATGCACTGAACCACATCAGCAGTATAGATGACAAAAAGCAAAGGACCCAATATAGAACCCTGCGGCACACCTCGGCTTATAGGCTTAATCAAGGAAGTCAGTTTTGACCCTTCCTCGCTTGTAACTTGAATGTACTGCGATCTTTCGCAGAGGTAACTTTTAAACCATGCCAAGGAGATATCGTCAAAACCATAATAGGATAATTTGGCTAGAAGGAGTTCAATGTTTAAGCTATCAAATGCGCGGGAGAAGTCCAGTAATGATAAAATAGTCCCCTTACCCTCATCCTGCGCAGATAATATAGAGTCTACTACATCAATTAGGGCAGTAATCGTTCCTTTCCCTTTCGTAAATCCTGGTTGAAATATAGGCAAAATTTTGAAGGTTTCAATATATTTACTGAGCTGAGCATGAACAACCTTCTCTATTATTTTCGAAAGAAAAGGAAGAACACTGATAGGGCGAAGATCTTTGAGCTCAGCAGGATTGGGCACCTTTGGAATAGGGCAGATTTTTGCTATCTTCCACTGTCTCGGAAAATGGGATGACGTAATAGACCTATTCACAATAGCGGTAATTGCTTCAAGAGAATAGGGCAAGGTTAACAAAATCATGTCTCTTGAAATGTCGTCAGCTCCCTGAGCATTACTTTTTATTGATAGGATAATTTTAGCTATTTGATTACTATGAACAGGGTTAAGAGACACTTGGAAGTTCTGAAACTTGTTCCGCTTAAAAAACTCAATTTCTTCCTCAACATTGTCATTACCGGTAACAGTCAAAAAGTGATCATTAATATCATCCAAGTTGTTAAAGTTATCTAATAAGTTTTTTTTTTTTATATCTATTGAAATATTGTCTTTAAGACCCTTCCATAGCAATTTACTGTCATGTAACTGGGTATTTATGCACTTGTTAAAATAAGCACATTTTTCGCGATAGATACTGGAAGCGACAAGAGCCTTGAAAGTTTTGTAGTACTCTCTGTGACTTTCTAGTTTGGTAGTCCGAAAGCGACTATAAGCTTTGTCACGAAGTCTAATCATAAGCTTTACAGTATCAGTAATCCAGGGTGTAGGTTTGTCCTTAATAACCGTAGTCCTAATAGGTGCGTGTACATCAAACAATGACACAACTATATGGTTTAAATTATCAACCATGTCATCAACGGTGGATGAATCAAAAACAGATGACCAACTAATATTAGAAAGGTCACGATTTAAGTTCGCGAGATTAATATTTTTAATTGGCCTAGATGTAATTTTCCTAGGTTTTATTTTTTTTCTAGGAATATTTAATGTTGCATTAACCATAGCATGACCCAGTGACCCAGTAATATTTGTTACAGTTACATCCCTGACATCAATATCTGTACATATCAAATCCAGCAATGTTTCATTTTGCATTCATTCATTTTTCATTCATTTTGCGTTGAGAAGTGTGTGGGCTGATTAACAACTTGTTGTAAACTTGAGCAATTTAGAAATTGTCATAATTTATGTGTCATATTATTATTCTCTAACAGATTAATATTAAAGTCACCTAAAATAATGACATGGTCAAACGAAGAAAAGTGAATAACCGAATCAGTAAGTGCATCAAGAAATGTATCAATATTGACCCATGGGGGACGATAGGCAGTGCCAATCACCAAATGCAAGCCATTTACATGTAAAGTTAACCACATTTGCTCAATTTCTGCAGAGGGGTGCCTGACCACGCGAGCATTAATGCCTCGCTTAATATAAAAGGCAACCCCCCCACCCCGTCCACTCCGCACATGCGACGGTCGCGGAGTACTGCACAGCCGGTAAGAGGAGATGACGGGCGCCTTCGCTTCCTGTCCTGCTCTAATCCAGGTTTCGTTTATAGCCACGATATCAGCATCAAAACCTCTCATTGCTATGATAAAATCGTCCTGACCTGTGCATAGAGAACCTGCGTTGTATAGACCTAACTTAAAAAATGTTGACCTCTTAACGGTGTATAGAAAAAAAAATACAACGAGCGTGTATCATATAATTTTGTTTTTTTATTTCATTACTATGAGAACAAATAACTAAAATAATACACCCACAATTGAAAAATACGGACCCTGACAATAGTGGCAAAAACGTTTTATAAAAATGTTTAAAAATAAATATTAAAAAACGTTTTTTATCCAAACAACAATAAAATATGATAAATATATTATTATATAACAATGATATATTTTGATAACAAGTAAAATATCCATTATTTAAGTAATATCCGACTAACCAAAAGGCTGAGTAAAAATTAATACAACCTTCATTATTTTCTGTACACTTAATATTATTGTGCATAACAACAATTATTATCAATATACAACAGTAATAAAACTTTAAGAAATGCGATTCTAAATAGATATAATAAACAAAAACATTATTTCTGTTACAATACAAACCATTCGAATCAGTACACAAATAACAGAATAATATTTGTTTAAAAATGTATATATAAAATACACAATAATATAGCCAATACGTATACATCAGCTGTGAACAATTAGACCTCAAGTACTGCTGAGCCGAGTAACTGCATGCAACCTCCAAACCAATATTTCTTAGTAAAGAAACAATGCACATAATAGAACTGCTTACATATGTAACAAGTGACCTATAGTGGTATAAAAACAGTATATGAAGAAATAAATAAAAAAAGAAATAACAGTGGCAGATGCAATACCTCATCATTGAAAATAATACAGAATTTAAGGACTCATATAATTTGTTGTTACATATGATTGAGACAATACTGATAAATAGTGTATAATAGATTTCACACCTTTTGCTGCACAAATATGAATGTAAATTCAGAGAAAAAATAACATCTTCAAAAAAATTAATGATTGAGTCGAAAAATTTTTTCCACGTCTGCTTCAGATCGAATGCGAAATCGCGGATATCCCGGACCAGGCTTCTGCCGAGCATAAATTTAAGTTTTCGCAGGAAATTCACGCAAAATCTTGATTGGCTACTTTACTATATTTTCCTAACAAAAGATGTAAAAATGAGCTTCAAATTCGTTGAAATAAAAAAAGTTTTTTAACATTCCCCTGTAAAACTAGTTCTATTGCAGATACGCGGCCTTTACGTATGGTAGATTCGTGGATTTACACTTTCCCCAACGATATAGGTCAAACTGAAATTTCCAAAAAAAACCAGAAACCGAGCAAACTAGCAAGTTCTTAGTTTTATTAAATATTTTCAAAATAGTGTCCATTCAAATCAATACATCGCTTCATCCAATGGAACCGTAGAGAAAGCACTTTGGCCACTCGACCTTAGGGGTCTCTTCGATCCGGGGATGGACTGGTGAAGTTGCTTCGGCAGAGCCCAGTTCATCAGTTACTGGGAAATTTTATACTAGGGTATTCCCAGTGCCGTTACGATTAAGCACTGGGTCCGTAAGCGGATTCCTCCACGAGGAAAAAAGGGGTCTCTTCGATGGACTTTTCAATCGCAGCTTCATACAAATGAAGATAGAATACTGCTTGTTTTATTTATTCTGTGACATTTTTTTAAAAACAATTAGATGACGATGAGCGGTCTTTACCCCTTGCTATACGGGCAGCTCGATCAAGAGGCCCCGAGTTCGAATCCCGGTAGGTGTTTGTATGATGAGTACGAGCATTTGTTTAAGAGTCATGGATGTTTATATGTTTATTTAGTATATTACTAATATTTATGTATGAATTTTATTATTATTAATCAAGCTGGCGGCCCACCTGTTGGTAAGCGGTTACCGCCGCCTATAGACACCTGCAATAAGAAATCACTTGATATTGCAGGTTCATTGTCATCCTGAGGCCTAAGATGAAATGCCGTCCATACCCGGAAATTACACTGGCTATCTTTCCCTTCAATCCGAAACACAGCGAACTGTTTCACGGCTGAAATAAGAAAGGCGGTGGTACCTACCCAGGCGACCCTACATAGGGGCCTACGTGCCCGTATAAAACGTGGGCCCCTAGTAGCATTATAAATAGTATTTTCATCCCCCCATCTCGGAAATAGTATTTTTGCTCTTCGATATCTGAGTGCAAAAGCCGTTTTTATCCGCTAGAGGAGAAAGTAAAATTGAATTAAGAACATCGTGTGCATTAAGTTTGTGAATTCAAAACATCATTAAACCTCGTTACTTTTACCTCCATCGTGCCGAATTTATCATACAACCTTTTTTAACTTGTTAAAAACTCAGACTCGGCACCTTCTTGGTGTACTTTTTTATTTGCTTTGCACGCGCCATTTTCTTTTCACGACATATTTGTTAAAACCATAGGTTTTAAACAAGAAACTTGAAAACAAGTAAAAAACCTATAATGTTCTAACGACGAAGAAGTTTATTTGACGCCAACAGAATTGACTGAAACTGTTAATAATGCGCAATTTTTTTTGCATCGAGTCATTTCCTCGTTGAGGTGGGATGAAAAGTTACGTGTTGCACTCGAGTGCAAAGATTTCTCACCTCGTGCTCTTTTGATTCCCTCGCTAACGCTCAGGATTCTAATTTTCGAATCACTCGCTGCGCTGGTGATTCAATTTTAGAATCCTTCGCTTGCTCGGTCATCAAAATTGAGCACGCGGTTAAAAAGCAACTTTGCACTCTTGTATAACAAATAACTATTTCGGCTAACAGGGCGTGGTACAAGTACGCACGACGGCACGGGCATCGCTTCTGGCGTCTGCGCGGAGTTAGCTATGCGCGGCTGCCGCGTGCTATTCTCCACGCACTACCATTCGTTGGTGAACCACCTGGCCGACCACCCTGGGGTCCTGTTGGGCCATATGGTGAGTATTATCAAACTTAATGTGTATTTTTGCTTCTTGTAGTCCCATTTATATTAAACACTGAATGAAGCCTTATGTTACTGAAAGGTGGCCGCACAATCATGGTTTCCTGATCAGGAATTCAGATTTGGAGAAATGAATGCACGCCTTTTAATACAAAATACTACATATATGTGGGTCAAGGCGCAAATGTTCGTAAATTTACGAATAAAACCGAGACGTTTATTTTGAAAACCAGGCGCTTGTTTAGGTTTCATTTAATGGTTGTACCCAGTAACGACGTTTCTACTTCTTGTTTATCTTCAGTACCTCCTCGATGCCAGTGCATCTGAAGTCTGAGATCTGCCAGTGAATCTGTCCAGTGACAGATTGCAGCATTGGCGATGTAGAGGTCACGAACAACCTTGAGCCTCTGCAATTGCGTCGCTTATCGGCTTTATAACGGAGAGTGCTCTGAAGAGCTTTTCGACCTTATCCTACCTTCCCCCTTCCTGCTCAGGAGCACGCGTGTCGATCTTCGGAGTCATCAATTTACTGTCTCCACCTCAACATCACGTACAAAGAAATTTAGTGCCTCGTTTCTTTGTCCTACTTCTTGAACTTGGAATTCTTTGCCAGCACATGTGTTCCCTCCTTCCTATAACATGGGGTCCTTCAAGAGAGGCGTGAAAAAGCACCTTTTGGACCGGCAAGGTGGAGGCGGCTAGAGCAGTGTCTATTCTGCACTATCTGTCTTCGCATATGGACTCTCCTTACCGCTTCACATCAGGTGGTGTTGGGTCAATTGCCGTGCTTTGTATAAATAATAAATTAAAAGGGCAGCATCAATCAATTCATCGACGTCAATGTTAAAACCTTCTTTCACGAATGTGCCACTCTTACTGGCAGTTTAAAATCCTAATACAAAAAATCTAATGTCTGCCCTAAGCTCACGGAATTCCAAATCTGAATTCCTGATCAGGAAACCGCATTTGTATGGCCACCCTAAAGGTTATTATCGTACTAATCCGTGAGATTGTCGTACCTACACAAAGTATTACGTCTTGTGTACGTAAATATTTTGAGTATTGTCCAACAATTTGTATTGGTAAGTCAAATTTGAGTGTCCAAAAATCACATGACCTTGGACCGTAAATGTAAATAAATTAAGAAAAAGTACTGTATGTTTGTGAATAATGTGCGCGTGTGTGTGCTAGTTTTCATGCGTGAGGTCTAGAGTATGTGAGCCCTAAGATTTATTTTATTCTAAAGGCGGGGCTATTAATATTCTTACAAACTTATTCACCACGGTTTGCATAACGTAACAGTTCTTTAGTTCCTCTCCTTTCATTGCCATTCATTTTCATAAGGAAATTTAATTTCCAGTGTTTATAATATAGAAAGATCTTCTAACATTGCTGTAAATAAATAATATCAATCCTTTCAATAGGCGTGTATGGTGGAAACGGATGAATCGACGCCCGACAGCGACGACCAGATCCCTGAAGAAACAATCACGTTCCTATACAAGTTGACACCTGGTGCTTGTCCAAAATCTTACGGGTTTAACGCGGCTCGCCTCGCGGGGGTGCCCAAAGACATAACAAGGAGAGCACACCAGATATCCAGGAATTTGGAGAAGGAAGCAACGTGCGCGCGCGCATTCAGATCTATATTGAAAACTAATGATGTCAACGAAATGAAAGGGTTGTTGGCTGCATTGACAATTTGAATATCGGTCTTTTTGGTCAGGATCTTTAAGCAAAGACAAAAACATGTTTCAGTAACCTATCTACGACTTATAACTCCGCCAGCCGCACCTCCGCCCGCGTGTATGTCGGTTATCGCGCCAAAAGGTGGCATATATCCTTTCTCAGTATATAATCCATCTCCATGCTTTTCATCTAAATAGGTTCAGCGTTTTAAGAGTTAGTTAGCGTTACGGACAGCAGAGTTACTTGTGCATTTATAATATTAGTATCTTAAGATTTATGTCAAAATCGCGTCCGTAGATAGGTTATTGAAACACGACGTAAATCTTTGTACTTATCATTGAAGTGCATACCATTTGTTTAGAAACCATAAAATTGAAATCGTCAGTTACTGAGTGACTTAAGGGGATTTCCCTCACCAATACTATGAGATTATGTAATAAGCACTTTAGTGTCTTTGTTTTTTGTAATCTCAAGCTCCTCCGTGCTTCGAAAGCATGTGACGTCATTTGTTCGGGTTGTTACTGCAACCGCTTTGTCCACCAACACGCGTTGGGCCAGCGTGGTGGTGTTATGGCCCAAACTCATGTCTATATAGGAAGGCCGGAGCCCAGCAGTGGGAGGTATATAGGCCCAGCAGCCCAGCAGTGGCAGTATCATTGACCGACAATATTGTATATGCTCTATGTGGAGGCCCTCCACGTATTATCTAGTTTTATGTTTATAAAAGTGTCTCGAAATATATACTGATATATTGCAAGATTACAACTGCATTGATGTTCTTAATACCTTTTACAGGTGTGTCCATTACTTTATTTTAAAATGGAAACTGTTATATTCAAAGCGGATATTTCAAAGTACTTCATTGCGTTTATGATAAAAAACTACTACTTGTTTCTTTTTTCATATAAATTACGATTTATATCCCTAAATAGTTTTGTTGTTTTAATGGGTTTACATGAGATCTTTTCTTCTTAGGTACAGTAATAGCTTTTAAAAAACTAGTTATTAAATAACCTTAGGACGTTATTTTTTTTTGTGATAAAATTGTTTAGACTTAATGTTAGTCCGTTGTTTATTAAGTTTGTTCCATTTTGGTAGCTACGTTGAGATTAAAATCAACAGAAAATAAAATAGACAAAATTTAAATATGGTAAATAGACTTAGTGCCACCCCATGTTATTCTTATTTTTTGACTTAGTGCCACATTCCAAAAATAAGAATAACATGGCGTCGTAACGGTATCAATAAACGCTCTTGACAAACATATTGTTTAAATAGACAACATTTAAGTAACGCCATTCACTTCCTTATTACGAATCCAGCGAAAGTGATTGGTAAATTCGGTAACTGCTTACCAATAAGCGGAATAATCCTGTTTCCTTCGGAAAAGTATGTTTCATTTTTTTCAGTACCTATGTGCTAATAGAATTATTAGCATGTATTCAAGTACTACCATAATATGATTATATGAATTCAATCTATAGAATGATAAGAATCTCAAATTTTAGTAATGTTTCGAAGCTGTTTCTATAAGGTTAATGTTTTAAGATCGAATATTTTTTAGTTGTATTTAGTTTTTTATTTTATTTAGTAAGTTTTTATTTAGTAAGTTAGTATTTGGCTCAGATCCTGTGGAAGCGGCGTTTTAGATTATATTTAAATAAATCTCGGGATTTCTGCAGTGCGATTCACTCAGTTTTTCTTGTTTGAAATATATCATAATAACTTTATTCAATATTTGATTGACTTCTACATAAAGATATAACAACTTTTAGTTCCGCCTCACGCCGTGCTCGTCGTCGAAACACTAGTGGCGCCAATGGTTGTCAAACAAACGCCAAAAGTTCAAAGTTGATATAAATGATTCAAGATAATCTTATTTAATGTCTGTGATGTCTGTAATCAAGATAATTTGTAAGCTACCCACCAATTTGTGATTATAATGTTTTTTTTAATACCGGCCTTTTATTTTATAATTGTAAGGAACTAAAAGAAACAATGATTTTATTAATATTATTTTTACATCTTATATTACAAAATCATTGCACACTGCAAATATACATACCAATCAATAAGAGAAATTGTGATGCTATTACAATTGACTTATAATGTATTTCGTATTACAGGAGACATCTCAAGTGAAATCTGTGCGCGTCAAATTGCTTCACCATCGTCAAGTAAATTAAACACGAACTGAGAATAGCTTGCAAAGATTCTCTTGGAAGTCTGCTCTAATACGATTATAACTCAATAGTCACTAACACATTTTTGAATCTCAACAAAACAAGAATATACCAAAATAACAATACATATTTTAAATTAGTCTACACAGATAATATTGACAATATACAATGTATTGATGGTTTTATGGGTTCCTGTGCCTGAAATAAAGTGATTTTAATTTAATATAATACATGATTGTGACGATAGAACTAGGAAAAATAGTAAATATTATGAACATCTTCTAATAAACGCTCTGAATTCCTAATAACATTATTTATAATAAAATTTGGACAAAGACTACACGAAATGGTAAGTAATTTAAAATATTTTATTAAAATTTTCGCTGAAGCAATTTTTTTTTGTTTGACCGTTAATACTTTACCACTTCGAATAGTATTTTATGACTAGATCGCAATAATTACTCTCACAGCGTCAGGCTTTTACTTACTGTGCGATCAAAAAAACCTATTTTAGTCATTTTCGAAATCTTACGTCTTACTTTTGTAACCGAATTACAGAATATACTAATGGAAAGTCTGACAAAAGAACTAATAAACCAGTCTTTGTAACACCAATTTTGATATCAACTTGAAAATTCGCAAAACAGTTACATTTCTTATGCCTTGATAAGAAATTTCAGAGAAATGTTAAAATAAAAAACTATATTGGGTCTGATTATTGACACTATTCTGTTCAAAATATGGCTCAATATAATCTTTGTCTTACTAAATATGAATTTTAGTACAGTGCGTCTTTTTGAAAATATGCACCTATAAGAAAAGAACACCAAACAATCACGACGACTGTAATCCTAAAAATAGTTTACGCATTTATTACTGAATAATGTAAACAGCCGGCGTTTCCTCAAAAAGTAAAAAACCTTATAAAATTAAATTGATTTTTGTATTGGAATTTTACTTAGTGAAAAATTAGCTAAGATCATGAGATCATTTTGTTGACGTTTTTCGTGTATTAAAATTGCAAAATGCTTATTAAATAATTATTAAAATTTATTTTTTAAGTTCTTAATATACTTACTAATACTTAAATAATAATACCTATTATATTTGTCCAGTTGTCCTCCGTTATCTAGTATCCACAATACCAAGCTGTTATTGATGCTTAATTTGGGCTAGATAATATTTTTGTAAGAATATTACCATTAATTATTCTGTTATTTTTAAACATTTGAGACAATATTTATTGTGTTTGGTAGAATTTGTAGATTATTACACCAAGTTTAAAACTATTTTACGGCTGGAATGCTACAGTAATTTAAGCTTAATCAAATAAAATATGTAATGATTAACAAATATTACTTAAGAATTGGCACAGAACAACATGGTAAGTAACGTTTCTGTTAATAATTTATTATCTTATTATTACGTATTTTTAACCGTCTTCAAAAAAGAAGGAGGTTATAAGTTCCACTGTATGTATTTTTTAATTGCTCGTACAGGGCTATTCAAAAACATTATACAGAATGGTGGACAATAAATTGAAACATGGACTATATTACTCATAGAAATGGTTTGCCACTTTCAAAAACATCTGATTCAATTGATAATTTCATGACATTTGTATGAAATTATATTTGTATATAATTATATAATATAACATTGGCTGCATTGTTTCATGAATCAAATGAATAAGATACTTTTGAAAGTGACAAACTATTTCTGTGATCTAGTACAGTACACAGCCCATGTCTTAATTTATTGTCGTTTTAACGGCACCATCCTCTATACTTCGTCACTTTTTTTTCAACCCTATTTGACAATCATTCATTTAATTGGAAGTTGTAATGAACAATTTATCAACTAAATAATTTAAAGAACGTGCCACAACGTAATTTAATAACATATCTAAAATTCATTTATTCCTATTTAAGTACCACAAAACTTGTCTTCGATTGGAATGTGGCTCATAAATCATTATTTATTTTATTAATTAATTATATAATTATTGGGATACATTCATGCATGGCGGTTCCTATTAATAGTAAGAATTTATTCGCGTACTAATGGAGGGTTTGTTCACACAATGGCCTTAATTCTGGAGAACACGTGCTAAGTCTTAAAAATGTATGTGGCCTGGTACTCAGCTACCCCCCAAGACAAAAGTTATATGAGAAGAAGGAGTATATTTTTAAGAATATTATGAGACAAAAACTATAATTTTTAATGCCTGGATATAAATAAAAAATAACATTTTATTCTGGTCAAAAAACTGTTATCCAGAGTTGTAAAATACCATTTTTAAAAATGTGACACATCACAGACAGTATAAAACGTCAATGTCGTCTATCTATTATCTTGTCAAATATTTTTTAATTACTATACATGGGGTTGATTTGGTTCAGCCTACGACTATTTTGCAATTATATTTTATTGTAAATGTTAGAAGAACATGGCAAATTGGTTTCTGCGCTTGTTTCTGACTAATAATAATGATTTTAATTTATTTTTACTATATTTTGTCAGAGAAACTGTGATAAGAAGCTTAGAATTCTAGCATACACTTCAAAATTACTGAAAAATGCCGGGGTATCAAAATAAAAAAATGGTATATTCAAGATCCTCTGAGCATAAGCTAATATATAATTCGCATAATATATAATTTTAGTGGGGGCTTTCGAGTACCAATATCGAACATCTCCTTTAAGCCCAGTTTATCTCTTTTTCTCTAATTTGACATAATATAGAAACGTGCGTTCAGTTTTCTACCGTAATGAACGTAATAAAATGCAGTATTCAGGAAACGCCTCTAGTTATTTTCACTAGCATGTGCTTAGGGTTAAGAGTCTCTTAGCGATTTTGATCTCAGTCTATCTAAAGGAGATAGAAAGAGACAGATGTCGTTAAGAGTCACCTAAGCCTAGGGAATTGTTAGTGAAAACGAACATATAAGTATCTTAATGTTTCTTTAATTAAAATCTATCTAAACTTGAAAGCTCTAAACAAATTCATGCTTTCTTTTCCCTATTACATATTGCGAGAAAGAGATGTATTGTTCTTATATTTAGATTTAGAGTGTGTCTCCAGGATTAGGCCAAATTCAGTTATTTGGCCTAAATAAAACTATAACTGGTGAGCCAGATTCTATTCTAAAAAATGTATAGAGACTCGGCTAGGTCTACGCTATACTAAAAAATAGGTTCAAATATGCAGAGCAGTGTTCAATTGTCCATTTTCTTTTTATTTGCTTTGTTGCGTGGTACCTACAAAACAAGAATTTTCATAGAAATAACTGCAACACAGCCAAATATTCATCATGGTGCGATGTCACTTTGGTGACGTTTAGTTGACTTCTATGTCGCCCGCCATATTGCCATAGTGAATAACGTGAAATCGACGAAAAATTTCTACTTTTGTATCAGCAAACTATGCATAAAAACGAATTATTAGTATTTTCACGGATTCAGGAGATTTTTTGAGATACTGTACATATGGATATGAAACAAAGACAGCGTACTCAATTTTATAAGGAACGTAGCCTCTCTAATTATCTTCATAAAACAGTTCCTAACAAAATTTGTGTCGAAAATTCAGAGACAAACCAACCGCGTGTACTTCAATTTATAAGTCAACGTATTGTTGTGAACTTCGTTAGTTTACAATATTTTGCGAGATTATGAACAGTCGAATTTTGAACATCAACAAACTATTTATAATTTAACTAATTATTTTCCGATAGTTTATACCTGCTTATAACTTGCATCCGAAAAACTTACCCATTGTAAAACTCTGCCCCTTTTTATTTTTTCAGGTAACAGTTCTATCCTCAGATCATAGGTTCTATCTTAACAAATCCATTTTTTAAAACTTAACTATGCTCAATATGGATGTTGCCTGTATTCAAATTAAAATATAATTTTGATGCGTTGTAATAGTTTTTATGATAGAAATCCGCAAAAAACTATAACTAGTTTAGTGTATTATTACGAAATTTCAATAATATTTAAACAAAATTCAATTAAATCTCTCAGGTCACGTGACAATGAACAATGAACACCGATCTCAGTGTAGACATCACTTGTTGTTAGCATCAGACACTGTCAAAAGGAAAACCATCTAAATCACCATAGCAACCTTTCAGTCTTTGTTAGCAGGTGTCAAAGCGGTCACGTGACATGTATTTGCATTTTGGTGCCAAATTTGAAACGGAATTTAAGATACACGATTTTTAAAACAATAGTATTAAAATAATCATAGATAACTATTTTCGGCTAAAAATTTACCTAATGTATTAAATTATCCGTCCAAATGATAAATGATAAAATGATTTTAATCAGCAAACTGAGGCTTACTTCAATACGTGGCAAACTGCGAGAGTGGTGAACTGCGTCTGTGGCGAACTGCGTATATTGCGAAATGCATGTGTGACAAACACCGTTTGTATCGAACTGGGTTCTATAACCTACTGCGTAAGTAACAAAAATCGAATCCTTATACCTACACGACATGAAAAACGTTCCCAAAATGACCACTGACCTATTGCGTAAGTTAGAACTGTGACCTCTGAAAATGTTTAAATAGTCTGAATATGACACTGGAAGAGTTCTTGGCGAGAACGCCTGTTGGAAAAAATGACGTTTAACCAATCAGCGCACAAGGTGCGTTCCAACGGTGATTTAGGGTTCCGTACCGAAAGAGTAAAACCGGACCCTAAGACAGATTACTAAGACTCCGCTGTCGGTCCACCTGCACGAGGCTGTATCACATGATCCGTTATAGTTAGACAGTTGAAATTTATACAGATGATGTATTTCTGTTGCCGCTATAACAATAACTACTAATAAACAGAATAAAATAAATATTTAACGGCGCTCCCATGCAACAAACGTGATTTTTTTGCTTGTTTTTGCTCGATGTTGATAAAGGCAAGAGGTAGCTTGTTTATAGATAATGGTACGGAACCCTCCGTGCGCGAGTCGGACTCGCACTTGGCCGGTTTTTTTAAATAGATTATTAACTATTGGGATATAACGAGGTAAAAGAAAACTGGTTTGTTACTGTTCGTAATTTTTGGATAGTTCACAATCTCGCGAGTAAGATTATAAACTAACGGTTGTCACAATAATAATTTGACGTATACATGAGTTATAATAATCAAAGGTATACCTAGGTTGGCAGAATTGTTATCGTTAAGATTAACACATTGCCATTATTAAAAGAAGAAGAAGAATCAAAGGTATACCTTTGACACACTACTTACTAGAACAGACATCTCAAGTAAAATCTGTGCGCATGCGCATCAAGCTAGTTTTTGCGAAAAAATCATCTCAATGTCTGATCTAGTACATAATTTATCTTAATATATTTTATATAAACATATCTAACATATTCATATTATCATATCTTTATCTTTGTATTAACACAGATCGTGCCAAACTATGTCCATTTCCTTACTTGACAAACCATGTCAAGCAAGTTGAAGCGATATATTAATAAGGTTTGAGAGGATTGTATTGTAATTAAAATTAAAGTTATTTTTTATCCATCATACAAAAAATAGGAAGTTCTACATAATTATGCTCGGAAACTTCATTTATTTGACAGAAATATGTCCTGTGTTGAAGCAAGCAAGGGAGGTTCCTTAACACAGCTCTTATAACTAACAATATTACGTTACAACAGTAATGTTATTTGTCTGAGAATTTCTGTAAGGTAGCATTTGGCCAGATACTGAAGACGCCCTAAACATTATTTGAGTTAGTATATCTCTTTCTCTCAATATGTAAAGGAAAAAGATAGAAAAATTCCTTAAAATTAGAGAACCTCATGGGCTTTTATAGATAGCATGGACAATCAATTTTAGAATAAGCATCTCCCTGGTACTTCTACAAACCTACACTTATTACGAAATAAGGTCAAAAATTGAACGAACTTTTCTAAATGTCAAATTATTTGACAGCTTCCTTTGTTGCATTCATGTTGAAAGAGCGAGATGTACTGTACTTATATTATGGTATGTAATCCAGAATAGGGCCAGTGTTTTATTTTGTTGTTACTTAAATAAGTAACCAGTAGAGTCATTCTGTTTTATCTAGCACTTTGGCACGATGTATGTTAGTACGTAATTATAATTAATCATTGCCAATAATAAATTTATACTATACCCCTTCACAACAGTCTTACGTGATTCAAAGCACTTATTTACATAGCATTAATACCTATGTGGTATGCTTTGCGACTCCCTACTTTTAAATATAGAAAAGCCCTGAGTATTTGAAAAGACAACGTCATAAACAGGCTGATATGGAGGAAAGGTAATT
This sequence comes from Nymphula nitidulata, assembly GCA_947347705.1. Taxonomy (NCBI): domain Eukaryota; kingdom Metazoa; phylum Arthropoda; class Insecta; order Lepidoptera; family Crambidae; genus Nymphula; species Nymphula nitidulata. The sequence goes on along the minus strand of OX374637.1, from coordinate 7,657,030 downwards.
TTTAAATCGCTTTTGGAAGTAAGTACTTGTAACAATAAATATTATGCAAGCTGGTTTAAAAAACAGCTTTATTTTCTTACTATGATCGCGATCACAATATCATTCAATTAACATCCATTTCTGCTTGTCACATTCGCATTATAATGTCAAAGTTGACAGATTACGACGGGTTCTCAGAGCGCTCAGAGAACTTACTCCGAGTTCGAGAGTATAATAAATACAACCGAAAAGAAACATATACAACTTGATATAGTAATAAATCCAAATTATGAGCATTAATGCCGCACGGCTTTCCATACAAACTCGCAAGTCAAAAATATTTTAAACTAATAAACCAATTCTAATAACACATTCCATGCGTAAGCAAGTTATGGTAGTATAAGAAGTTGTCAGAGGAATTTTCGAAAAACAGTAACTATTAAAAACAATTTTTATCTTTTCATACCATTAAAAAATCACCAAAGATTACATTTTTATCAGAATTTTCGAAAAATTCTCTGGCAACTTTTTAGACTAGATTGACTTGCTTATACATGGCAAGTCTGGCAAGTCTTGTTAGAATCCGGTTATTCGTTAACAATATTTTCGACTTGAGACATGAAAATTAATGAATGAAATGCGACATTAACGCTGTTATACAGGATGGTGCCTTCAATACGACAATAAATTAAAACATGGGCTATAATTAGTTCCTAGAAATGGTTCCCCACTTTCAAAAACACCCTTATTTTCTTATTCATTTGATAATTTCAGGACATTTCTATGGAACAATGCAGCCATTGTTATATTTTTTCATACAAATGTCATGAAATTATTCAATGAATAAGATGCTTTCGAAAGTGACAACCCATTTCTATGAAATATTATTGCCATGTTTTAATTTATTGTCGAATTGACAACACCATCATGTATAAATTTGTTGTTGGTTGTATTTGAAAAATATAACGTTCCTAAAATGGTGTTTCCAATACACAAACATTCAATGTATATAATTATATGTATAAACAGTCAGCACCAATTTACCTACTAGTGTCATACGTCAGTCCTACCCTACGGCCACACCACACGCACAGGCTTGTATTTAACATGTAGGTATCTAAGTATCTAAGGTACTTAATACAAAATATAATATCTAAACTCACATTACACAAGCAAAAAATTTTATAACTATCTTTTCATTTATAATTAAATTAAACTAGAATACGTGATCATTGTATTTGGGGTATAACACATTTAAATTCGACACTTGACATTCAGCAAGTTCTTCAATAAACACAAATTTGTGTTAAACTAATTACGAAATATCACATGTAATATATCTTTATGACACATGATCAGCATATTGAACTGAACCCTGCAATTATTGATAAAGCGGTTATAAATTTAGTGCCATCGTAAGCTAATCTCGACACAAGCCTGCTTCCAATGGCCACGCTTACACTCATAGTTCGTCGTAGGAGGAGCTCTCGCGCTCGTCGAAGGGTCTTTCTCGCTCGCCCCACCGCTCCCATCGCTCAGAGCTGAGCAACGACTCCGTGTCTTCGTCCTTCTGCGGTAGTGGATACACGATTCCGTCGCCAAAGCTATATCGTCCACAATTCAAACAAAATCCTTAACAAATATTATGTAATTTCGTGTTTTGTGAGCTATATAAATATATAAGCCTACTGCAAGCTTGTATGGTGCTGCAACTCTTATATTATGCCTTCTGTATACAAATATCTGTACCTCTTTTATATAATAATATGTGACTGTATTATTGCAGACATTGATAGTCAATTATCTCGCGAGAATATAAACTGCCGAAAAATTGTGAACAGCAACAAGTGATTTACAATTAAACTCAATATTTTCTGATAGTTTAAAGAACATACTAAAGTTGCATTCGGCGCAGTGTCAATCTCGGTCCATTTAAATTTGTTTTAAAGACCTTACAACATTCAACGGTTTGCTTAGTTGCGACAGTTTATAATCTCGCAAGTTAGATTAATCCGTAACTTCGATGTTCACAATAATACCTACTCCGACATTTAAATACATATTATAATAAATGTAATTAACATTTCTTCTGAAATTCATAGTTTCTAAGAAATACAGACATAAGTTTTATCTAAAGCTTTTTCTACCAAATTCTTATCTTACAAATAAAAATCTCGTAAATCTACTATGTAAGCTATCTATTGAAACTATGTATATCCACTATTTCTATTAATTCAGCTCGATTATAATTCTTGCACGCCGCTGTGATGTAAGATAACAAGCTTTTGGCAACTCAGTAACCTAACTCCTTTAAAGACTGCTAACAAAATTAGCATGCAAAGGGACACTGATATTTCATTTTAATTTTTTTTTTCTATTATTGAAAAAAAGAAGTGAATGACATTATGATTAATTTTGAATTTGAAAATAATGAATGCCAATGAATGAAAAGCTGGTTTAGTTGAACAAATTTATTTAAATGTAAAATTGTGAAATAAAATTTAAAAATATAAATGCGTTATCCTTATACTATCTGTGGGACGGTGCGGCCTTTTCTTGGCCAAAGTCTCCATCGTTCAGTCTCGTGTCCGAGCTCCGCGCTAAAATAGTAAAAAGCTCCATTTCTGATTTGACCCTTATAATTATTACGGACGATAAATATTTAGAAGAAATATTTTAGTTTAGTTTTGATAAAGGAAAGGAAGCATTGGGTGCTAGATGCAGATATTAAAGAATAAAAATATAGGTATATAATATCCCAGAAACAATACCTACGCAATTCAATAAAAAATAGTATTAGAGAAAGTAGACAAAAGATATAATTTTAATTGCATTTTTTTGATGTCAGCACCCATAAACATGCAACTTTAAAAGCATAGAGCCAAAACAGAAGATGAAAGAAGTCAGGAAGACAGATATACAGCACACAGACGAATTGAAATTTTATTGAATACATAAAATAATTATAGATTTATTTTAAGTTGAATTCGTATCCACTTGCTTGCTAATGTAAGCAACTATGATAATACTTCGACTACGGAAGCTTAGCAATTATCGGTAATTTTTTAACTATAAATAAATCTTATTTAACCTTTAAAGCTTTTCAAGAAATCTATACTTAATTGAAAAGCCTTAAGGGTTGATTTAAGCTGTCGCGTGTTTATGATAAAAGCAAAGTGTATTATAAAATAAATAAAAAACCAAATTAAAGAACAAAAATATTTTATTATGCACAAAACATTCTTACAAAATATGAACAGCACTCTAATTTTATCAGTCTTGTGTGTTGTATATAGCTCAGAAATTATAAATGCACAAAAAGCAACTGCAGAGTAAAGTATAACAATGTTTTGGAATTTAATTGTATAAAAAGTTATTTAGTACATTCTCGAAATATTGACACGGCAGTCCGGCTACCACACATAACTTGAGTATCAGTTCTCTATCTATTACATAATTATTTATTAACAACAGGTGACTGCGAAGGCGATAGTTAATTAAAGCTCTTTCATATAATGCAATTAATGTCACTGTATCAGTACAGAGATAACATTTAATACCGTTCGTATTTCGCTGTCATTATAAAATATTAAATTAAAGCAAATTATTTAAAATTATTTATTAATACATTATTGTACCGTTAGTAATAGATATCTAAATAACATTAAGATTCATTACTTACCTAAAAAGACGAAAATTTTATATCTATAAAATTAACCTTGTAAAAAACTAACAAAATACTCTATGAATTCTAAATCCGTTAGAAAAATGATTGCGACATGAGATAATTTGGCCCCTATGTAATAATATTTAAATAATTGCCATTCACAGGTCAAAAATTTGGTGGTTTTCCGAATGTCATGATGACTTTCCATATACATTACTTAGTTTAGAAAATATTCTAAAACTAATAAAAATTAATGATGACATGGACGGCTCTAATAGCTAGATTAGTATAGGTTTAGATTCTCTGAAATCTAATTAAACTTATACCAAACACGTGAAAAGGCAAGTCAGAGTACTAGCTTAGTTAAGCTCATAATTTTCGGCAAGAATCTATTTACGGTATATACTGTTAATTTTGCAGGTTACAAAAAACAAATATATTATCTAATTACGTTACGGTAAATAAAAAAATATAAACTTTAAACTCGCTCCATAATTCTCTTTGCCATTAGCTAAATAAAATTCCCTTTTCAAAATAGTAGAATATTAAAAGCTTTCATATTGACAACGACACTAATTCCATATTTATGTTTTGTAAATATCTAACATAAAGAGTTATCATGATTGCTTATTGTCGCCTGTTTTAAAGAACAAGCGGAGACCACCGTTCCTCGCTGGTACGGGCCGCAACTGATCAGTCAAGGTATGTGTTTAGCGTCGACCGACTCGTGTCCGTCGGCTAGGGCTGACCTGGACCGAGTGGTGCCCATAGACTCGTACCCGTGAGCGTCGTGAGGGGCCGTGAACGTCTGCAGTTGGTGCTCACGCCGCACAGGAAATTGGCACCCGTCCCCCAGGCTGAATAAATGACCGTCTCAGACACGCGCACGGACGTATTCAGTTACGCTTAAACGTAAAACGCGTAATGGCCAAACACAAATCATAACGTAACCAAAGACATTTTCAGTATCATCTTTGACATTTCTAATCCATGTAATTGTACTAGGACTTAGTTCTAGTGATTGCTGTTTTATTTTTATAATAAGTATAATAATGTGGAATGATATTCGGTAATTAAAATATTGTTATTATTGTTGTATTATATAAAAAACTTGCGAAATATTTTCTAATAGGAATTTATTCACCTTATTACGAATATTGTCCATTGTTATTAAGGATAATTTAGGCTAGATAAATTAGTGTGTGTAAGTTTTTTTTTAAATATTTTGTTGAAATGTCAGCTCAGTGCTGGTTAGTAAAATCAGCTATGGGGTGTACAACCAGGTAACTGTTTTAGGAGTCATTGTAATGATTGTATATCACTATATCACCTATTCCATATCAGTGGGATATATGGAATAGGTAAAGATTACCACGTAGGCGTAGTTGGTATTATGAAAAATGTGTATATTAGGAATAAGTCGTTTTTTTTATTCATTTTATTTTAGATTTGAAAATCAACAGTGGCCCTAATTCTGGAGAACACATGCTAAGTCTAAATTTAAGTTCAGTGCATTTCTTTCTCTCAAAATGAATACGAAAAGGATGGCTGTCATATAATTTGGAATTTAGAAACGTGCGTTCAGTTTTCGACCTTATTCAACGTGATGAAACGCAGTGTTTATGGTTTCTTTGAAATCTATCTAAATTTAATTGACAGCTCTAAACAAATTCTTGCTATCTTTTTCCTATTATATATTGCGAGAAAGAGATGTACTGTACTTAAATTTAGAATTAGAGTGTGTCTTCAGAATCAGGCCCAGTGGAATCATAATTAAATAATAAGATAAATAGTAATGCGCAAACGTCAACGGCTTGTATGTAAAAAATACGTTATTTCGATTATTCGACTTCGTGGGCAATTGAGCCCACACACGACTCATCCCGCGGGCTCAATTGACACCTTTTATTTTGTCGGGGGCGACTCGGACCATTAATTTGCCAAGGGGTTTACTCAGTTTTCCTTGTTACTAAAATCAATGACGTGGTCCCTAAGAACAGATGTTCCTATGTCTTACAGTTTCAGAGTCTCCCATACTGAGTTGACCCTATAGACAGTGGTTAAATGAGCCCGCGGGCTGAGTTGACTGAGTGGTCTGAGTCGCCCCCGACACAAATAGTAGCGGTCAACTGAGCCCGCGGGATGAGTCGTGTGTGGGCTCAGTTGCCCACGAAGGCGATTATTCAACTAAACACTGTGAATGAACAAACAAATGCAGCGCAAACTGTAGCCGCTGTAGCTGCTGTGTAGCTGTGAAACTTGAATTGTAACTTGAAAATCACAAGTAGGTACGTTACGATCAGCAAGCTATACGTGCAAGCTGGAGGAAGCACTCTCAATAAGTTGTACTCGGACCTCCTATCTCGCAAATGTACTACCTCTTGCTTCAATTTAATTGTATGCTCCAGGCAAGAAAATTGCATCATAAAAATGAAAAAAAGTTGTGGCGCCGACCGAATGCGTTCTGATTCTGTTAATATGTCTATAAATATTTTAAGATGTTTTATGCCAGATAAATGGTTTTTTTCTGTTTTTGGTTTGTTTTTCTATATTAGGTAATTGGTCATTATTTTTATTATCTTTTTTTTTAACGATATTTTGAAAGCATTTTATTTTTGCATAGATCGCGTGAAAATAAATTATAATTTTCTTAAATACCCAAAGTTTTTTTTAAACACTACAAAAAATTGTGTTTGGCACATTACGTATTTACGCTTAACAATAACTTGCCCTTGAGGTACGCCCATATGACGTGGTGGGTCTATTCATTACAATATGGTCCATAACAAAAAATCAATTATAAAGTATCATATCAAGGTCTATCAGGTAAAATACATAAATGTCAGGGACCATGCCATAATGAATAGTTATAGAGATATAAAACAAATAAACAAAAATAAATAAATAGGGAAATAAAAATTAAGTGTTATTATTTTAACTAAAAAAAATCACTGGTAACATTCCATGCATGCCTACAACTTTTTTTATATTTGTTACCTATTTATTTTCCAAAAGTAAGTATAAAGTAGTCTAAATCATTTTTTTTGTTTCTAGATAATGCTTTGTGGTTAAGTTGCTGTATTAGAAAGCTGCGCTTTGAATATTATTAGCGAATTAGAATGAAAGCTGTAGCAAAATGAATGATTTGTTGAAGACAATATTTTTATAAAACTACTTTCTGATGAATATATGAGTGAGATGGATGAAAAATGTATATCTACATATAGAAATATATATGTAACATAGATATATTAAAGATTTGAGAAGACCGAAGTTGATTAATAGTTGCCTTTAAATTTTGAATAAAATTACACAAAACTTCTCAAAGTATCAAGTAAAGTAACCCAGATAACATTAATAATTATATCAAAAAATATACAACATGCCTTGCACCTTATTCAGAATCATCACACGTGAACATGTTAGGGCTAGTATCACTCGATACGTTAATATTGGTCATTCACTTCTTTTTTCACACATTGTATGACATGCACACGCCCACACATTAAAGTCTGCCCAATTTTTAAGTAAACTATACCATCTTGTTACACAAAGCTTAAATAAATATCATTGTACATACACTATCAAAAAGAAATTTCCCTAAGCCATTTTTATTTTAATATTTTTTTATTTCGATGTACCCACGGTAGCACATCAAGTGTAATAGTAGCACTACGAAAGCCGCCTCTATTACAAATGGAGTAAGGGCGGTCTCAAGGTCAAACTGTTACGCTTGATGCTTAAACATATAAAAAAAAACGACTTATACAAGTGCCATGACTATGAAAAAGCATATCATCTCTATCGCTAGCAAGGCTGTTTCAATACAAATAAATGTTTAACAGCTAACGTAAAAAGACGGTATTGGTTTACATGCACGCAGAATCGTTCAACTACCATTGCCGTATCCATTTGCAGGCAGCAACGAACATCCATGTTTGTGTTGGTATGGTAAACGTGATTTAATTTTGCCAAAAACTAAAAACAAACTTTAATAATAGTAATAGTTTTTACCTTGTGAAGACTGGAAGAAGCCAAAGGTTGGGGCTACTCCCGAAGACTTCTTTAAAGTTGTTGTAGGCTCCTAGGGAGAAACCGTTCTTGTCTGCGCCGCCGCGGAACATTGGCGCGCGGAACGCCTCTGAAATATTGTATTAACAATGAGATAAATATAGTCGTATATTATATCCTATCCATCATCATCATCGTCATCACCAGCCTATATACGTCCCACTGCTGGGCACAGGCCTTCCTACATGGGAGAAACATGAGGAGTTTGAGCCATAACACCACCACGCTGGCCCAATGCGGGTTGGTGGGTTAAAGCGGTTGCAGTAACAACCGGGACTAACGGCTTAACGTGTCTTCCGAAGCACGGAGGAGCTCGAGATTATAAATTTTGATGAACCCATCTCGGGATCGACCATGGCGAAGTTGCTTTGTTTTCGTAATCGAAACCAAAGCGCTAAAACACTACGGCCACCGAGCTCCTCTCATATACTATATTATATACTATCCATACTAATATAATAAATGCGCAAGTACCTCAGTCTGTCTGTTACCTTTTCACGCTTTCGGTTAAAATTTGGTATGGAGATAGTTTATGACCATGGGAAGGACATAGGATACCTTTTGGAGCAATAACCGACCTCCACGCGAGTGCAAGCGGAAGTCGCGGGAGGACAGATTTCGACATAGTCACAATGCAACTTATTCCCATGATGCTTTTAGTTTGGCGATTACAGCTGTGTATAAAAAAGGTTGTAAAAATACTCATAAATTATGGTAATGGTCTTATCAAAGATATAAAAATGACTTTTATTTACCATCTATCTCTAAAAATATCTATAATCTAATCAATTTCTACAGTAATACTGATATTTCCATGAATAAATCCTCGGAAGGTTAAAGTAAGTACATCTAATACCACATATTTACATGAATACTACTTGAAATACATATGGTAAATCTCTATCTACGTTCTGAAGTGACTGCATTTACCATTGACCAATCTCTTAAGGACAGAACTAATAATCTGTCCTGTAGGAGTGCCCAAACGGCGGTATGATATCAGCATATCTGAAAACAAACTTGGGCTTTATTACAAGGTATTACAAAGCATAAAAAATCTCACCGCCTAACTTTAATGGACAATGGATATTGCTGTCACTTCGGATGTAGGTAGTTTTATCATTTGTCCTTTTCACTCGCCATCTTTCTTGGTAATCAATCACTCATACGAAAATAAACAAATTTGGCTCATAGTCCACAAACTTTTTAAATTCAGTTTTGTGTTTAACCAATAGGCGGATATGATCGATATACATAGCTATATCACTCGTGTTAATATTGTCTCGTCAGCAATGCTTTACAGCAAATAGAAGCTTTCATCCCTGTCTTATCTCTGGATACATAAATTGTATATTACTGTTTCAGAAGCACACATTATTTTTTATTTGGAAAGCTTACAGTATTATTTAAGTTTCTACATATAGAGACATGTCAATTCTAGAGTCTTATTTTAAGCGTCGGTATCGATGAAGGACTTTTTACTTTTAGGAGCAACATGAATAGGTTTTCAATGAATCTTTGTTACGAGAAAAATACGCTCTAACATAAATAAAACGTTTAGTATTACGTCCAGATCTGAATAAATACAAATAGTAAATGACACAGAAAAAATTGTTCACTACTATGTGGAGAAGCGCTTCCTAAAACCTACATTAATCATATATAATTTAAGGTTGAAAATTGAAATAAGAAAATAGGTCAAACTCATACGAACCTAGTGTAGTCCTGTTGTTAGCCACCAAATAACAGTGGTACCCGAATAGCGAACCGAGCGAGATAGCGAACATGAGCGAGACGAAGAAGGCGAATACTATGTGATAGCGGCCCGCCCCCGCTGCTGTACCGAAATCACCCTGAAATGCGTACGAAATAATTATTTTGCAATAATTAGAATGGAATAGAATTATATTTTTAATGCGCTTGCAAACGGTTACAACTTGTAACCGTTGCGAGCGCATTAAAATTGTAACTTACAAGCATAGCCTATGATCATAGCTAACTGAGACTTGGAATAAAGTTTACACCCTTTAGAAATTAAGGGCAAGTGTAGTGTTGAAACTCAAGTATAAAAAAGGTTGGTGACGACAATTACACAATAAGTTAAAACTAGGGCTGTATTAGTTCATTGAAATGTTTTGCAACTTCCACATACATCTTATTTATTTGTCAATTTCATGACATTTGTATGAAATAACATTGGCTGAATTATATCATAGAAATGTTATAAAGTTATCTCTTTAGCACTGCAAAGCATGCCGGGTGCAGCTAGTCTTAAATATAAATTGCAGTCCCCAACAGAAGTCTTTATCAATTTAGTACCTTTCAAAACAACAAAATACTGTACTCTTCACAAATTGTTTGAACACTATTATTCATTTATTATTAAATTATACATGCGAGCTTACAGATAAACATCCAACACACTAGCTAGCATGCTATACATTAAACAAAATTTACTATCATTATTTGTATTTATTAAAATGTTATAATAAACGTCATTCATAGAAACTTAAATAATTTTAGTGCGAGATATAGTACTAAAAAGTAAAGTGGTCATCGACTTCTGTTGTTGCCCTGATATGGAAGGTGTAAGTTGATTTATATTTCGATGTCATATTGGTTTGATCGATGTTATCTCAGAAATAGGTATATTGATTGCTCTTAGTTTTTCTATTTCAATTAATAATATAGTCCTCTCTACAGGACTATCCCAACTGTACTACGGAGTGTATTTATTATTAACTTCTTACTCAATCGAACAGATAAATACTACATAATTATTACTACAGTACACGGATCTAACATCTGTTTGTGTTTACGTGAACTAAAAGGTCACTATCGGCGATTACCAACGATAACTTAGTGCTTCTAATTCTACGTTACGATAATATACAAAATAGCGTCAAATCATACCTACAACAAATAAAATGATGAAAACAAAATTTAAAAATAACTACATTCCCACTGCGATACAAAAGCTATTATGCCTTTCGCTAGAAACCGGTTTCTCATTAGTACCTAAATATTTAAATTATTTTAGCTAGATGCCGCGGATTGTAAAGTAATTAAAAAAGAAACATTACATTGTTACGATAAGCACCTCCATTAGTGTCGCTATGGAATTTTCAAATAATTTTAACTAAATAATGCGGACAAAACAGTGAATGTTGTTTTACCTATATACGTCCCACTACTGGGCACAGGCTTTCCTACATGGGAGAAACACGTGAGGAGTCTGGGCCATAACACTACCACGCTGGTCCAATGCGGCTTGGTGGGTTAAAGCGGTTACTGTAACAACCGGGACCAACAGCTTAACTGCCTTCCGAAGCACGGAGGAGCTCGAAATAATAAATTGCGATTGACCCATCACGGGGTCGACCATAGCGAAAGTTGCTTTGTTTCTTCGATTACGGAAACAAAGCAACTTTCGCTATGGTCGACCCCGTGATGGGTCAATCGCAATTTATTATTTCGAGAGTAGAGCGTTTAGAACACTACGGCACCGAGCCCCTCAACTTTCGCGTAATGTTATCAACTAATAGGTACTATTACAGCTCATAATTATCGGGCAAGATTACTCATAGCAATGGAAATAATCAGTTACAATCATATCGAAAACGTAAAATATTAGTCACGCGTTAAATCTATGCCATTCCTAGCCATCAAAGTTTTATCATTCAAACACACTCTCGTAATTTGTGCAAATAATGTGATTGGTTGAAAACAACTTACTGGCGTAAGAAAACACTAATATCTAAAACAGTCTTCTCGAAAGCTTCAAATTTTAACGGGCTCTTTGTTGACAACAAAACATTATTGGAGCGAACTCTGTTACTTTCATTTGGCTCAGGCTCGTTCAGGCCGTTTTCTTACATGACTGATTCTCAAACGGGTATTCTTCCAAGAAATGACTATTTCCAGTAATGTCAGCATATCATAGGGAACCCTATGATGTCACTGTCCTAGAATGATCGTTTCCTATTATGTCCGTTTGGAAAATTGTCCTGTTTCCAATAATGTCCGCTTATTATGATTACTTGTGCGCGATTTACTGGTGTAAATAAACTAGTACCTATTTAATTGAGCGACAAGCTTTTATGATTATATAAATTGTGTACAATGTGGTTATTAGTTTATAGTTAAAATTTTAAAGGAAAATTTTATTTTCTTCTTTTTAGAGCATTTAAATAAAAGCTTTTTAAAAAAAAATTTTATTGTATTTTTTTTTTTTTTTAAAGACTAATATTAATGAAATGATTGGCTATTTTTGGTTTGTATAAAAATACAAACCAAAAATAGCCAATCATTTCATTAATATTAGTCTTTTCGAAAAAATCCTTCTTAGCCTGACTTGGTCATTCATGGCAAGTTATGTTTGAATCGGTTTGTTCGTTTCCAAAATTTTCGACCTGAAAGTTTGTATGACAAGACGTGCGGCGTAAGCGCTATTAAGGGCAGTGGAAACTGGTTACCTTCAGGCCTTTTCTAATACAACCAGAAGTCGGGCAAGCCCATTTTAGTTTTAGATAACTAATATAAAATAAATTATTATTATTTAGAAGTTTAAATATATCTCAGCTTTTTTACAGCTGGTTTAAACTGAACTTACGGGCTTTTGCCAAGTAAGAGCAGTGTGTGGTGTGTTATGGCTGTTATGAAATGTCTTGTGGAACTGGGATTATTTCACTATCATCAATGTTCATGAATTTTCGGACGATTGAGCAGGTGTTTAAAATAGCGGCTTTTTGTAGGGTTATGCAAAGGCTGTCTTATTGCCCTTATTATTATTTCTATAATTAAAATGTTCGTTATTTATTAGCTGGATTGAATTAAAAACAAACTTAAGAAAATCTTTTTAGACATCTCAAACATATCTAAACTTATAAAAACTGATGTCCTTGGGTGGGATCTGATCCCGTGACCTTTCACAATGCATGTGACTGCTCATACCACGGGCCTAGTACTTGGGTCCCTATTAAATTAGTTTAGTCTGATTCTCGGAATTTCGTAAAAACAAAAACATCAGAATTGCCAGCATTATAGAGCTTGATTAGAGCGAATTTATTGGCATAATTACTTAATTATTTTTTGTGCATATACCTCATTAAAATTAATGGGAATATAGATAGTTTAAATACATGAATGTATGAAATATGTACTAATAAGAACTTTATTTCGACTAATTTATTTATATTTCATTTTATTTAATGAAGGGAATTGCTATAATGGGAATTACATCGAAAATATCCATGCACACTTTGGAATAAGTGCTATTCTCAATAAACCGATCGCAGTGGGCATGCTTGTACTCTTGATACATCTGGAAATTTAAAATTTTAGGGGAGAAAAAGAAATAATGTGTACAATGAAACATAATTAAAGTCAGCTAATTTAGATTAAGTTACTCAGAAATTAATTAATTTCAATATAAAGAATACTTTTTTATTTTCTCAAATGATACAAATTTAATGCAAATACCATCAATATGTATATTTAGTTGGATAGTTAGTGATTTCTGTAAAATATTCGAATCCTCGAGTCTTTAATGACTCTAATCTGTAGTACATATTACTAGACTTGTCATCAAGTCTATCAAACGAGAATTGGTGTCTTCTAATAAAAGTTTGACTGGATTTTGAAGATTTTTTAATTATAATATAATTAAAAATCAATCTTTAAAATCCAGTCAAATAGTCAAAATCCTGAACACCATGTAGTTGTTAACACATTACTGATTAACTTTGTATGATACTTAAAGATAAACAAAAAAAATAAAGCTTTTTTTTGTTTATCTATGAGTATCACTCAAACAGTACCCAACCAAAAAACTTGAAGATGTTTCGTTTTATAAATCCCTAAATGTGTGGTTGGTATTGATAAGCAAAATATATGGTGTTTATTCATCACGAAACACCAATGTACAAAGTGAACTTAAATAAAGTAAACTTAATTGAAACTTGCCTTCCAAAATCTGACGAAGTAGGGCAAGCATGTCGACATAACGAACAGACAGTACAGCAGCGCATATCCGAGGAAGAGCATGAAGAATTTGTAGTTGTGGTAGCAAACGCAGTTGTTCACCCACGGGCAGTGGTGATCCATTTTGAGCACGCAACGGGAACAGATGCTGCAGTGGTGAGCTCGGTCCGGCTTCACTAACACACACCGGTTGCAGTAGCGGACGGAGCCTGACATTGTTCTGAAACATTGTTCCTTGTATTGTTGAGGTTACATCGACCAACCCATTTTTACCATGGTTTTTTTTATATACAACTAGATGACAAACAAGCTGACGGCCCACCTGATGGTAAGCGGTTACCACCGCCTATAGACACCTGCAATAACAAGGGAAAATCACTTGATATTGCAGGTGCGTTGTCATCCTGAGGCCTAAGATGAAATGCCGTCCATGCCCAGTAATTACACTGATTACCTTTCCCTTCAATCCGAAACACAGCGAACTGTTTCACGGCTGAAATAGGAAAGGCGGTGGTACGTACCCAGACGACCCTACATACGAGCCTACCACCTAGTAAAATCATAGATAGATGAATTAAAATTTGTAATCTATTCTGTCTTCGAAAGTCACGTTTTCACCATTATTAGTCTGTTGTTATGTGACCATTTTCCCCATCACCCATCAACCATGGTAATTTTTTTGGTCCCATGTAAGAAAGCCTCTGCCCACCTGTTCCCAACAATGAGACGTATGTAGGCTATTAATAATGACGATTGTAAAGGTAAAAAGTAAGGTGAGGGGAACAAGGTATCTGGGTCTAAAGTAGCTCAGTACCGTCGTAAATCAATGAAAATATTTATTAAAAAAACTGAAAAGGATAAAATAATTAAATTTTAGTAGGTACTCATCCCCTAGGAACATATTTTTGGAGTCGGTGCTTCACTATCTATAGTTTCTGGAAACAACTTAGCACCAACTCCAAAAATATGTTCCTAGGGGATGAGTACCTACTAAAATTTAAATATTTTATCCTAGTAATTAAAATATAATAAAACTAGAAAAATTTCACGTCCTGAGGCAGGAATCGAACCCGCGACCTTTCGCAATCCGGGCGACAAATACATTACATGCATACATACATTATATTTTAATTACTACGTAATTTTTCAAACATTTATAATAATGTTAAAATCGAAAATTAAGACTATTTTATCCTTTTCAGTTTTTTGGAGTCGGTTTTAATTTTTGTTTAATTTTTTTTTTCTCAATTTTTAGTGATAACTTTTGTAGGTCAAAGCTAGATGGGTGACCGTGAGCTTATATTGATTTCTACTATCGTATCATTTCACTAAAAATTCATAGAAAAGCAAAAATCCTCAATTTCGTATATGTATTTTTCCGACTTAATTTTTCCAGTTTTTTTGATTTAAAAACCAAACTACCCAATGGATTTTCAAAAAATTTTTATGGGACTAAATAGGAACTATTCCGCATCGAATAAAAAAAGAATCGTCAATATCGGTTCACCCAGTCAAAAGTTCTGAGGTAACAAACATTAAAAAAAAAACCATACAGACGAATTGATAACCTCCTCCTTTTTTTGAAGTCGGTTAAAAACACGAGTCCTGCGTTATCATGACACAATAACGGGACTCGAATGACAGTCGGTTCCTAAAGACTACAATAACACAATGTAGTAATAAAAGTTAATCTAATAGAATTAGTGATTTGATTAATTACTAACACTTGAATTTCGCATGAGATGGCATATACAATATGTCATACAAATAAAACAATAAATTTTCTACAATGCCTAACTTGAGACAGTTATCTGCCTGGCCGGGATTACAACCCGGGACCTAGCTTTAGTAGACATGGGTAATGAGCACACGACCGGTCGGCTGTAATGATTATAGGCTGTCATTAAAATTCATAACACGCTAATGTAGTTACAATGTGTGATAGCTAAGGTATGAAAGTAAATTTAAGCGTTAAACTAAATACAGGAATGGTTTACTTTTACTATTTCGACTTGGAGGTACATCTATTTTCTAATACTGATTGGAAACTATTTTAAAAAATTTCATAGTGTAGTATCACAGTCGACCAAACTAGTTGATGTATAATAAAATGATGTTACTTCTATTTTCTAATACTGATTGGAAACTATTTTTAAGTTTTTCATAATGTAGTACTGCCACAACCGACTAAACTACTTGATGTATAATAAAATGATGTTTATTACTTGTTCTGTACTTTATTTTATCCCAATAGGTACCTATATTTTTTAATGAACTACCTATTGACTTGATATTGGCAGTATACGATAAAACGAGAAGCCATAATATTGAGAAAGAAGAAGAACGACTTACTTATCAAATATATTATATTCAAAATGTGAGTCTATGCTTATATTTCTCAATTCTAGCTACAAAGTATAAGAACAAACCTTGTTAATACAGGTATTGCATTACCAAATTCCTCTAAAATTTCTTTCTTGGTTTGCATTTTAAAAAATAGAGCGGTGTATTTCCTTATTGTAACTCTGATTCTAGAATTGAGAAAATCTATCTGAGCTTTTACATTTATTATTTTATGTTTAGTTAAAGGACATCACCAATGGGAGTATGGACGTTAGCCGAGCCTTAAATAAGCATTCAAAAACAAATATGCAGCACGGTGCTACTTTTGGAATTGTTAGGTGCTAGAGTTTACAGCTGAAAAACTTTCAAGACTCTGAAAGCCGAGAATCCTGAGAAAAATAAAGGTAACCAATCCCGGCCCATGTTTCGATCGAATCAAATCAAAGGCCTTCTCGTAGTCCACAAACGTCAAGCAAAGTGGCCGGTTATACTCCTCGAATTTCCGTATAATCTGCCGCAGAGTATGTATGTGGTCTACGGTACTGAACTCTTTACGGAAACCAGCTTGTTCTGGAGGTTGGAAGTCGTCAAACGTGCGTGCGAGACGATTCGTGAACAATCGAAAAACAACTTCTAAATGTGGCTCAGAAGCGTTATCGGTAGCTCAGAAAGTTCCTCAACAAGGTTTTATCTCCCTTTTTGAAGAACAAAACCACTACGCTCCACGCTAGTAGCGTTGTAACTTCGAGTATGACGGAACTGAATAGCCTCTGAAGGATTTCAAGTACCGGTGTACCACCCGCTTTCAGAAGCTGCGCAGTCATTCCGTCGTCCCCCAGTGCCTTGTTGTTCTTTCGTCGCTTGAGGGCCACCTTAATCTTCGGTATAGTGTCAGATTAATTTGGCTCTTGGGTCTTTGTGTGAACTGATAGCGGGACTCCTTGTTTAATGCATTGCATATAGCTCTCCATAGAACCTCTAGACATTCTTTGTCACCTCGGGCTTAGACAACACTAAGCTGCCATTCTCAGTCGTCATGCTTGTCAATTGGCCTTTGCCCAACAGACACTTCCAATACCAACACTTAGGAATCTTTATTTCGTTCTATCGCCTCTCTAATAAAGTCAGTACTGAAGCGGCGAATTTGGAATAATAAAACCATAATAAATAAATATTTATTTTATAAATCCTAATGTAAAAACGGTTATCTTGCACTTATTGCCGAATTAAAAGGCAATCACTGGTCACGTCCTTCATTTTGTTTCAATGTGTGCTAAAAATTTACTTAGGCCGCGGTCTGGACTCTGACGATGGCTATCAGAATTTTATAGGGTCAACATTGATTGAACATGCTAATTACAGTTGTTAACATAAACAGCTTTCAAGTGATACACTATCCTTAATCAAATTATTTGATCAAACACAACGGTGAAGCTATGTAAAGGTAGGTATAATTAAAGGCTATAATAATAAGTGTATCTATACATAGTACGTTAAATTATTTGTTGATCAGTGAGGTACCACATATCAAACACAATAGATTTTCTTTTGTGTGTGAAAGCCAGCATGTAAAGGACGAAAGGTTGATGATAAGGGTGTAGACAGCTGATTTACTTGTGTCACTATAACATTATCAATGAAGTTTATAGAAAGAATACCTACTTATTTTTTTATTAATATTATTATTATTATATTAAGACTCCTTTTTAACTCCTCCTTGTATCTGACTACAAATAATCAGTTCCTACATTAGGGCTTCTTAAACACATGAACATCAGAACTCTGGACTCATTTTAACCAGAGTCTATTGAGCTGAGCCCGAATGAATCCTGTCCATAAGATTAATACTTCAAAGACTCAAGTCCTTAGTTAGAAAACGGGAAGTATAAAATTATATTTACCTTGTAACTATAGGGAGATCTTTAGCAAAGTTTTCAAGTATTGCTCTCTGTCCATCCTCTGATTCAGCACTAAGTAATTTCTCCAATTCTGTTTCAGGTAATTTATACTGCAAAGAAATAATAACAGTGTGTGAAGGTTCATTGTTTGACATATTATTTATGCCTATTATTATTTTATCTTTCTAGAAAACATATAAACTTTTTTTTCATATATTGTTATTTTTATTAAGTTCTTGGTTCTAAAATTTCAGTAGCTAGATGAGGTCACGACTTAATTTGGTGAGAGTGGCTGCCTTAGTTAGATTGTATTGTGGCCATGTCATTTTACTAACCCCAACCAAGGATGATAGAATTGGTCTATGTCAATATTTAACTGAAAAGGTAGCATCTGATGGTGTAAAAAGAAATATTTCATGAATAATATAATATTAAACACCTAACTGGCAATTCTATTCTAATCTCATGTAAGGAAGTTTACATGTAAACAAAGTATGTGGTATATAAAAAATTGACATGAAAAAGAGAGTTGAAGTTCAATATCATTAGGAATTAAGGGTAGTAAAGTATGGAGTTCCGCAGGGCAGCATATTGGGACCCCTTCTCTTTTTGATATATATTAACCAGTTACCTGAGGTTACTAACAATCATACAACTCTTTTTTTTGACAACAGCACGGTATTGATTAGCAGCGATGACTTGCAAACAGTAGAAACTGTTAAACCTTCTTGGTTTTTATATAATAAGAACACCTTAACGCGATACTAATTTAAATATGACGTGAGTCATCTGTGTGTCACATCCCTTTTTGTTGTTTATCAATATACACCGTTTACTTCAGAACTCTATATATTTTATTTATTACCACGTCAATACTGTGTTTCCAACTGAAATTCTGCAAAAGGTTATGGGCCCAGAGTTTCTAGCAGTGGACAGCGTGAGTAAGATAAAATTAAAGTAACTAAAGTGCTATGGATCAACCATCGGCAACGCCGGCACTATCTTCAGGTCACCAAGATGTCTCAACATCAAGTGTAAGCTTCAACAAACTCAGAGGCAATAATTTTAACACATGGGCGTTTAGTGTTCAATGTCTTTTGACGGACTTCGACCTATGGGACGTCGTCTGTTCTCCAGTCAACCTCAACAATCCCATCGCCAAACGCAAAGACGAAAAGGCGCGTGCTAAAATCTGCCTCCTGTGTGACGAGTCCGTATATCCGGTTATAAGGTCAGCAAAAACCGCTTTTGAAACATTCAATGCGTTAAAGAAGGCCTACGCGGATAGTGGATTAGTTAGAAGACTTGGCCTAATGAAGACTTTACTTTCTTTAAAGTTCAGCGGTGATATTCAAAAATATGTCAACAACATGCTAACTGTACAGCAAGAGCTACAGGGAATTGGGGCTGAAGTGGATGATGAATTCCTAGGCATTATAATGCTTACTGGATTGCCAGAAAAATTCCACCCACTCGTTATGGCTCTCGAACACTCCAACACAAAAATTACATCGGTGAACGTGGTTGCAGCGCTTCTCAAAGAAGATTCTCGTTTTCGATCGACTGCAACTACATCCAGTACCATACCTAACACTGCTTTACATACAAAGTGTGAATCTAAAAAGAAATTCTGTAGATATTGCAAGAAAAATGGACATTTAATTTCAGAGTGTAAAAATCTTAAAAATAAAAAACATAATATTTCGGACAAGCATATTTCGGCTACCATGTCAAATTATACAACACAATTTACACTTTCATCTTGTTTTAATACTATTCTTCCTACAGATTCTTCCCATTGGTTCATTGATTCTGGTGCAACTTCCCATATGAGTAACAGGAAAGATTGGTTTGAATCTCTTTCTACGCACATTATACCTGTTACTGTTGCCAACAACGCTCAAGTTCTTAGCCAAGGCAAAGGTACTGTAAATTTAAATATATCCGATAGTGTAAATAAAATTAGTGATGTTCTTTATATTCCTGGCCTTGCCACTAATCTTTTATCTGTTAATAGTATAGTTAATAAGGGCTTCGAAGTTTTATTTACATCGAATGGTGCAAGCATTTTTCAGAGCGGACAATGTCAAGTGACAGGTTTGGTCATTGCTACAGCCACAAACCATAAAGGCATGTACAAACTTGACACAAAAGAGTCAAATGCTATGCATACTACAACTAAAGAGTCTGCCATGTTGTGGCACAGACGTTTAGGGCATCTTAATACAAAGAGTATGCATTTACTTAAAAATAATTCTATCGGCATAGATTATACAGGTTATTCAATTGACCAATGTATACCATGTTTACAAGGGAAATTAGCTAAACAACCTTTCCCTAATTCCAAAAGTAAGTCTAGCGCCGTCCTACAATTAATCCATTCGGATTTATGTGGACCTATGAGTACACAATCATGGGGCGGAGCTTTGTATTTATTGACTTATACAGACGACTTTAGTCGCAAAAGTTTTGGATATCTTTTGAAATCAAAGGCCGAAGTTTTTAGTAAATTTTTAGAATTTAAATATTTAGTTGAAAATCAAACGGGTAAGAAAATTAAAGTTCTGCGCTCAGATAACGGCCGTGAATATGTTAATAACGAAATGTCTGTATTTTTGAAGGAAAATGGAATTATTCATCAGACTACGGTTCCGTATACTCCACAGCAAAACGGAGTCTCTGAACGCGCAAATAGAACTATAATTGAAAAGGCGAGATCCATGCTGCAAGACTCCAACCTTCCGAAAGCGTATTGGGGAGAAGCCATAAATACGGCTATCTATCTAAAAAACCGTTCGCCTACACAAGCTTTGAATAACCAAATTCCAGAGGAATTGTGGACAGGTAAGAGAGTTAATCTTTCTCACTTGAGAGTGTTTGGCTGTGAAGCTCATGTCCTCATTCCAAAAGAAAAACGAACGAAACTGGAATCTAAAACACAAACTTGCATATTTGTGGGCTATTCAACAGAAACCAAAGGCTACCGCCTTATTGACCCCCAAAATCCTCGCGCAATTATAATTGCTCGAGATGTTGTTTTCCTGGAAAATAATACGCTTCGGGGGCTAAACTCTTCACACAGTGAAATGCTCTCTACACCTCCCCCTACCCAAATTTCAGTACCAATTTCAAATACTGAACTTCCGGTATTTGAACCAGAAATTCAACAGGAAGAAGAATGCTTACGGCCAGAGCCTGTGTCATCGTCATCAGAACAACCTGTCTGTGATGACTCCGTAACTTCCGAAATTTCTGGAGCTCCTCAACCTGATCCGATTGTAGACGTACTTCAGGTACCTCGCTACCCGCAAAGGGATAGACGTCCACCAGAGCGGTACCACGAGAACCTCTACATGACATCTGATCTGGAACCGGAGACTTACAATGAAGTTACTAAGCATCCACAGAAAGACAAATGGTTAGATGCGATGAAAGCAGAATACGACTCCCTGTTGAAACATGGTACTTGGATACTAGTTGATCGGCCCACCACTAGAAAGACTACCAAATGTAAATGGGTCTTCAAGATAAAAAAAAGACACAAGTGGATGCGTAGTTAAATACAAGGCCAGACTTGTAGCCAAAGGGTTCACCCAAGTTGCAGGAGTGGACTATGGTGAAACTTTTTCGCCAGTTGCGAGACTGTCTTCCGTAAGACTTTTGTTAGCGTTTGCTGTGCAGAATAATTTGAAGGTAGACCATCTTGACGTGGAAACGGCATTCTTGAATGGAGACCTTGATGAAGATATATACATGGAGCAACCTGAAGGTTTTTCAACTGACTCTAAAAACAAAGTGTGTTTACTAAAAAAATCTCTATACGGCTTAAAACAGTCTCCGCGCCAGTGGAATAAGAAGGTATGTGAAGCCATGTCTTCCTTCACACTGACGCAAGCTACTACAGAACATTGCCTCTATTATAAAAGAGAAGGGAAAGATTTCCTCGTAGTTGCAGTGTTCGTTGACGACTTTTTTATACTGAGCAACAACGTCAACATGAGAGATAAATTTAAAAATGAATTAAAAAAGAAATTCATCGTTAAAGATCTTGGTCCTGTCAAAGATTGTCTCGGAATGAGAGTAACTCAGACCGAAGACAGGATAACTCTTGACCAGACGAAATACATCGCGAAGTTAATCTCAAAATTTGGAATGACTGATGCAATATCAGTGACGACGCCATTGGAACCAGGCTTAAAACTCACCTTACCTAAAAAGGAAGATGAGAATATTGAAGTCCCTTATCAGGAGCTTATCGGTTCTCATATGTACCTTGCCATATGTACAAGACCTGACATAGCACACACGGTCTCATACTTGTCGCAGTTCAACGTACATTACGGGGAGGTGCACTGGAAAGCCGCTAAGCGAGTCCTGAGGTACCTAAAAGGCACAAAAGACTTGAGACTTCAATTCAGGCACAGTAGTCAAACATATCCAATTGGTTATGCTGATGCTGACTATGGGAACAATCTTGTCGACCGCCGCTCATTCACCGGCTTCGTTTTTGTTATGAGTGGAGCCCCCATCTCATGGGAATCTCGCAAGCAGCGCACTGTTGCACTTTCGACAACTGAAGCCGAATATATGGCATTGTCAGAAGCCTGCAAAGAGGCTATATATTTAAGAACACTAATTACCGAAGTGTTCGCCATCACTCATCCCATCACTTTACACACAGACAGTCAGAGCTCCATCAAACTTGCACATAATGACACCTTTCACGCACGCACAAAACATATCGACATCAAACACCATTTCATTAGAGACACGCTTACACACAATGACATTCATCTCAAATTCGTATCTACACAAGACATGGTTGCCGACATACTTACCAAACCTTTAGCAAAAATTAAACATGTTAAATGTTCTAGTTCTTTAGGGTTAGGTTAAGTTTTTTTTGTCTTTGTTTAATTGTAGATATTTGTTGTGTATTAAGTTAGTTTATAATTAGGTGTGTACTATTATGTTATATTGATGTTGGTCATTGTTAGTTGTTAGTGTCAGTCAAGTGTATAGTTTTGTTTTTTTTTGATATGTCGTTTATAGATAATTGTATATAGCGTATATACAGGGTGCTCCTATTACAGGGGGGTGTTAAACCTTCTTGGTTTTTATATAATAAGAACACCTTAACGCGATACTAATTTAAATATGACGTGAGTCATCTGTGTGTCACATCCCTTTTTGTTGTTTATCAATATACACCGTTTACTTCAGAACTCTATATATTTTATTTATTACCACGTCAATACTGTGTTTCCAACTGAAATTCTGCAAAAGAAACAGATGCCAATGCGACCTTGTTATCAATTATTAAATGGCTCGAAATTAATAATCTCAAAATTAATTTGAATAAAACTAAAATATTGAATTTTCATCAACGCATTACAAATGTTTCTAAATTAAATGTAAATTACTCAGGAAAACAAACTGGCGAAACTAAGACAGCAAAATTTTTAGGTATATACCATTCATCAATGTTTGTCAAATGGAGATCACATATTGAGCATCTTTGCATCAGGCTCAGTCGTTACTCTTATGCTCTTTTTCAATTGAGTAAGATTATTAATCAGAAT
This sequence comes from Nymphula nitidulata, assembly GCA_947347705.1. Lineage (NCBI taxonomy): Eukaryota > Metazoa > Arthropoda > Insecta > Lepidoptera > Crambidae > Nymphula > Nymphula nitidulata. The sequence goes on along the minus strand of OX374637.1, from coordinate 7,633,508 downwards.
GCATTCTTGACTGCTTATCATGGTTACGTTTCCTCTGCGTTTCCTCTGCTGCGTGCGAGATTCGGCATTATGTTTTGGGGCAATGCAACGGATAAAGAAAAACTTTTTAAATTACAAAAACGTTGTATTAGATCCATGTACAATTTAAAAAACAATGATTCCTGTAAGGCATATTTTACAAAAAATAAAATTTTGACCCTTCTGTGTTTGTATATTTTTGAAAGTGCTGTCTTCACTAGAAATAACTTAGAAATGTTTGAATTTTTTTCTAGAATCAGACACAAAGATAAGCTTCACATAATTTATAGTAAAACAAAGTTGATGAATGATAGTGTGTTCTGTAATGCACCTCGCATATATAACAAAATACCAATGCCAATACGTAAAGCTGATGCTAATTTGATTACGTTTAAGCATAAACTGAAGGAGTTCCTTACTGCCAAATGTTACTATACATTGAATGAATTTTTATCGGAGGGATATTTAATCTGAAAATCATAATGAACTTTAATATACATTTTTAATGACATATAAATTTTTTCAACCATGACATTGATCTAATATTGTATTTCGATTTTATTGACATATTATTTTATTGAAAATAATTTATTGACATTTGAACTTATTGATATTATTAGATTTTTTGATTGGTACTGTAAAATTAATTAATAATTATTGATTGTGCACTGTAATGGCAGAACGCAGATGGACTTCCAATTTATTTTATGATCAATCGTTACTTGTGTATCGCAATAAATATATTTTGATTTGATTTGATGTTTTTTTTTATAATTATGTTTTCCGCTTTTCTTTTTGGTTAAGTTTTTGGATAACACCAATGTTGGTATTTACATGCATAATTACATAATAGTAACTTACTAAAATAGAATTTCTTGATGCACACGTTTATATGAGCACATTTTTTTAAAGACGTAAAACAAAAATGAATTTGTATAAATATCTAAATATTGATATGGGTTTTTAATCTAATATTTTGTAATGTGTACATTATTACAACAAAAATACTCTCACAACAATTATCGACCCCAAAGTAAGCATCAAATGGGTGATTCTCTGAATTGGTGCAAGTCACATTCTCTTGCATAGCAAAGCTTATAGGATTCTATCATATACTTAAAAACCCTATTTAAATTGCACAAAAGATTACGCCTCTGTTGACCAGAATGTGCAAAACTATCATTACCCTCAGTATCCATTACCTTCATTTGCCATCAACTTTTCAACTGAAGGTAATACTCTTACATCTCATCAAAGTAGCATCATGGAGATGTCATCCTATAATTGATGATTAATAACTGACTACAAGAATGGTGGATTCTATATTCCACTGTATGTATTTTTTTGTATGTATGTTCACCGATTTCACTGTCAATTTGTGAACTGATCTCAAAATGCTTTTTTATTCAATAGAGACTCTCTTTCTCTTATAGAGATTCTCCTCAGTATTCAACAGTCATCAACTTACTAACCCATTTAAACAACACTCATCATTAGTATTATCAGCATGATTTGTGTTCAAGTGAAAAATAAGAAATCCCTCAAGAGGCATTATCCTACGGCAGGGCTACAACAATTGAAAAATCAGTTGTGTCTGGAATCTGATACTTGACATCCATACTCAGTCTACCTTAGTTTTAAAACTCTCCTTGCATAGGTCTACTGGAAGAGATTTCTCTAGAAATAAGTAAGCACCGTTTTTATGTTCCCTCAATTTTTTGTATCACTGTTGTGTGTATGCCTTTCAATGCATTTATTCATATATTTATTTTACAATTTAAGTAAATACACACAACACAGTGTTGTGCCAGCAGTTGACAACTACAGAAATTATATGTGACCTTCTCTTTTATAGGGAGAACACAAAAACAAATGTATGTATTATCTGTGTAATCATCACTCACATCAATTTAATAATTGAAAAAAAAAAACAATGTGCAATGTTCTCTTTTCTTAAATCAATCTGAAAATAACAACACTATAGTAAATATAAGTCTATTGTGTAACTGTTCAAAGTTTTAGTTCCATGCGACTAGAAAGATTATTTTTTTTATCAAAAGTTATGATTTTTTTAAACTCTGTCCAAATATAGTTGCATGAAAAGCTTGTTTTAACTCTTTCATACCCGACATGCCAGACATAAACTTTCAATTTGCTATAGCATGGCATCATATCATTGTCATGGGGGACTGGGGGTGTTAAATGATTAACTTTTTATTCACCCTATTTTCTAATTTTAAGAAAATTATGAGGGTTTAAAGGTTAAAGAAAATATTTTACAAAAGCAATATTCACAAGATTCAATTTGGTATTTTGGTATAGTGTTTAGCTGAAAATTATTTTGCAAGTATTTTTAAATAAGAGTAATTACATTATTTTCTCTGGTCCAGAGATTTTTTTTTAACCTTAACGGGGTAACTTTTGGCCTTCATCTCACCACATGGTAAGTGAAGATAAGGCCGACGATGGAAGTGAGGTACACCCAGATTCCTCAACCACAGAGGAACTGGCTATCTTACCTCTAACTGCCGGAACACAACAATGGTGTCAACATTATTGTTATGGCGGCAGACTTAGGTAACATGGTGGTATCTAGCCAGGCCGACTAAGAACAGCCCTACCACCAACCAAACCAAGCAGAAAATTTCGGCCCCCACGGGAATCAAACCCCGGACCTTTAGATCTGAGGCAGGTGGTCTCAACCAATAGACCACAGAGGCGGTTAAAACATACATTTTTTCTCATAGACCACTTTCAAAATTTAACTAGTTAATGTGGGCCCCCTGCTGCTACATTTCTACCATATTCCCAATACTTGACTTAAAATGTTTTTTTGTCACACCAACATAGACCTAAATCCAATCTCCCGTGGACCCCTGAGGGTACACCTGGACAACTTTGGGAACTAAGGATGTGGAGTATGATTAAAATAAGTGTCAAGAGATTAGTCATTTAAAATAATAAATAAATCAAAAGGCAAATTGCACAGTTTTTGGAAAATTACAAAATTCTGCATACCTTTTCCGGGATTGGTTTTATATCAGCAAAAATTGTTCTCCAATATGACCAGGCGAACATAATCAACAGAATGTGATACAGCACCAAGTATATACACTGTTGTACAGTCGTTTCGATTGTGACTGAAAGAATTTACACATAAATAATTCACCATGTGAGATACAACCAAAATATATTAATTATGCTGATAAGTTACTGACAAATGCACAGTTGAATAACGTAAGCATAGTAGGACCATGAAACGATCGAAACTATCAACAGCACAGGGAGCCATTTGAAGGCTCTCCAACACCACATATTGCACACTCTACAACATACGCAATAACCCGAAGGTAGCACTCTATTATTTTGTATAGACGAAGCCATAATTAATAATTTATTAGGGTTAGGGGAATATTCATGATAACTTTAGAACTACTCGTACATTAAAAACTGACAAAAGAAACGAAAAATGAAAGTTGACATAACTGACATTTTATTGTACAGTGCTGCCAGTACAAAATAGTCGAGATTAGTGTTGCTGATCGATAGTCAACTATCGATCGGCTATCTTATCGATAATATTGATAGTATCGATAACTCAGAACCAAGCAATACTATCGCATGAAAGAAATACTATTGATACTATCGATAGTATTGTATCTCTTAAAAAAATTCAATCAATAGTTTTAGACTATCAATTGTTTACCAATTTACAATAGTTTTCTTTACAATAGTCAGGTAAATTAGTCAATAACCAATACTATTGTAAATTGGTATACTATCGATAGTCTAAAACAATCGATAGATAGATACTATCATAGTTTATTCTCCGTGATCATCAATACTATCGATAGTATCGATAGTATTTCTTTCATCCGATAGTATTGCCTGTTCTGAACTGTCGATAGTATCAATAATATCGGGAGTATCGATTCTATCGATAGTCCTATCGATAGGGTCGTCTTATTCAGTTTTTTTATACATAGCGCGACAAATGACTCAACACCACCGATGTGAAGCGGTAAGAAGAGTCCAAGACAGCTAGTGCAGTTTAGACACTGCTCTAGCCGCCTTCACCTTGCCGTCAAAAAAGGTTGCTTTTTCACGCCTCTTTTGAAAGAACCCATGCTATAGGAAGAAGGGAACACATGTGCTGGCAAAGAATTCCAAGTTCTGAAAGTACGACAAAGAAACGAGGTACTAAATTTCTTTGTGCGTGATATTGAGGTGGAGACGGTAAATTGATGACTCCAAAGACCAGCACGCATGGTCCTGAGTAGGAAGGGAGAAGGTGGGATAAGGTCAAAAAGCTCTTCAGAGCACTCTCCGTGATATAGCCGATAGAAGGCGCTTAGCGACACAATAGCCCTAATTCTGGAGAACACATGCTAAGTTTAAATTTAAGTTCAGTCTATTTATTTCTCTCAAAATGAATACGAAAAGGATGGCTGTCATATAAATTGACATTTAGAAAGATGCGTTCAATTTTGGACTTTATTGAACGTGCTAAAATGCAGTGTTTAGGAGACACCTCCGTACATGCCGTCTAAAATTGTCTATGGTTTCTATGAAATCTATCTAAATTTAAGTGACAGCACTAAGGAAGAGATATACTGTACTTAAATTTAGAATTAAAGTATGTCTTCAGAATCAGGCCCAATGTGACTTCTACATCGCCAACGATACGGACAGCACGACACTGCAATCTGTCCAGGCCATCGTGTAGGTACTTGGCGAAGCCATCCCACAACTGCGAACAATATTCCACGCAAGACTGGACCTGAGTTTTGTAAAGCATAATTGGCCAGGCGTGATAAATCGACGCACCTTATTCAAGACACCGAGCTTCCGTGAGGCTATTTTAATCTCGGTTTCGATGTAGTTCCTGGAATTCTGATTGCAAAATATCTCCATGCCGAGCCAGTGTAAGGAGCCCTTTGCCGAAAGAATGGTGCCCTGAAGAGAGGGAAGAGGAAGAAACGGCGACATTTTGACTGTGTACGTGCTTAACTGTGTCTTCTTAGCATTGAACTCAACAAGATTGCTAAATCCCCATTATAAGGTTCAACACCCTGTTGAGCTCAATGGTAAGATTCTCTCTCTCTCTCGGTTTCCGCGCGCCCAGCCCCTGGGCGACAGTAATATGATGAAAACTATCGATAGTTTAACTATCGATAGTTCGGCAACATTAGTCGAGATGACATTTATTTAACTTCTGGTATGCAACTCCTTGATAGCGTATAAGTTTTTAATTTTAATTTCAAATTATAAACATTTATTTAATATAAATGTTTGAAAAATTATTTAGCGGCGTCCCCGCCTCAGGACGTGAATTTTTACTAGTTTAGATATATTTTGATTACTAGCCTTTAAGTTGTTATTCGACACTTTGTGACAGTAAAAGAGAATTTAGAGGCCATATTACACGGTTCAATGAAATGGAAAGCTATTCCATTGAAAGGCATTGAACATTACATTGATTTCCTATTTACATACAAAATATTCAACAAGACAAATGTTAATTTTCGTAGCTATGTCGCGCAAAGCGTATGTGCAGGATTATTAAAACATTTAAAAAAAAAACGACAAATCACAAAATTTTTTGACGTTGGTGCTAATTTGCTTATCACCAAATGCAAAACACACAGAACGAGAAAAGTACTTGTTTATCCTCAATTGTTTAAGTGATAAATGTTCAGACCTCAGAACAATAACTAAAAATGCTTTAGCTATTGTTGTGAGGTTCAGACTAAAAGGTTGAAGGGTATTATGCCCCTCTATTCTGAACTGTCGGAAAATAAATATTGGAATTTCGGAAACTCTATACCTATCACTCTTTATCGCGGTGCGTCAAAGCGAGACGGCATGTGAGTTTTCGAAACGAATCCGTGATCCGACAATTCAGAATAAGGGGGCTGATTTAAATATGAAACTACTGAATCGATTTTGATAAAATTACTTCTGTTAAAAATAAAGGAGAAAATCTCGGCGTTGGTGGTCACGATAGTGGGCACGTTCGTGAAGAATGATCAAAGTAGCCACTAGCATTTTACTAGGTGGTAGGCCCCTATGTAGGGTCGTCTGGTATGTGGCCAGAGTAATTACTGAGCATGGTCTCTATAAGTTTCTGCGGTGGTGGCGTCGCGTGCCGGGTCGCCCCGTTCCCTATAATCTGGTTTAGCGGAGCGATGGCTGGCACATGCGTCATACTTGTGAACAGGTGCCACAAGTGGAAATGGTCATTTCTAAGCTTCCTTAATTTTGTAATAATTTACCTACATATTCATCAATAGTATCATTTTGAGGGATTTTTGAGGTATATGGGATTATAGGATATTATATATAAAACAATACAATTATTATTGTAATGACGTGGACAGACAAGTGTTTAAAATTAATGAAAGATGTTTGGCTTTATAAGAATACCATTATACAAAATCTTATAATTTCTAACAAATTGTTGACCTTTGTGTATTGAATACCTATATTGTGATGGTGCATTGTTGGAGAGCCTTTAAATACAGTAAATATTCTTGTCATTAGGTACTTATTGGTACGTTAATATACCTTTTTTTATAAACTGTGCGACACTGCACTGCTAAAATGGGCCTAATCTGGGAACACACTTTAATTCTAAATTTAAGTACAGTATATCTCTTTCTCGCAATAAGTAATAGGAAAAAGATAGCAAGAATCTGTTTAGTGCTGTCACTTTTTAGATAGATTTCAAAGAAATCATAGACAATTTTAAACGGCATGTACGGAGGTGCCTCCTAAGCACTGCATTTTAGCACGCTCAATAGGGTCGAAAATTAAATGCACGTTTCTAAATGTCAAATTTTATGACAGCCATCCTTTTCATATTCCTTTTGATAGAAAGAAATGCACTGAACTTAAATTTAGACTTAGTATGTGTTTACCAGAATTAGGGCCAAATTAAACATTGTAACTTAATAATTAAAAAGAGTGACTACACGAGTTAGTTGCCGGAATCTTCTCAGTAGTTCAACTTTTGGAACCGGTGTAAATTCAGACAGACTGACAAACAGACAGACAGACTGACTGACAGACAGACGGACTGACGGACAGACGGACCGAGAGACAGATCGATAGACAGACATTATAACATTCTTAGCTTACGTAGATCCAGATAAGACAGAGAGACAAACATTATGAAATTGTTAGTTAGTTAATATTATTTTTATGTGATAGACATAAGGATTTTTTTGTTGACGATTCGAAAGTGCTTCTTGGAGGCCTAATTGAATAAAGATATTTTCATTTTCATGAAATACATTCTATTTTAAGCCACAGGATGACAACGCACCTGTGCCCTACGCTCAGAGCCGTACGCGGAATAAGCCATTGTTCAATGTTCGTGTTCGTTTATTGTGCACGTTTCAATCATCAACAATGTTCAATATTGATTCAATTGCATTGAAAGCTTATTTAAAATTTTAGCATTCTACGACATTGAACAATCACATTGAAATGTATTTAGCTCAAAACAATAACTAAAGCGTAAAAACCTGGCTTAAATATCCTATCCATGAATTATCTTACTTATCCCCTTGAGAGAGATATACATACAGTTTAATCTTATTATTGGTGTTGTAAATAGAGTGGTGTATTTAAAACTAATTATTACTCTATGTTACTATGGTAGTCTGTGGATGTCTGTGGTCAGTTATGTGTCATCTGTCTGACATTTTTTTTGTTCGATTCTCCCTATAAAGGGAAAGTAAAGGGAACTAATACCCATACAGCCACGTCTTAAGTATTTCTTTATTTCTTCTTTTATTGCATTAAAATGCTGGTGTAACACATTTCAATGCTTCTTGGGAGTATTTGACACGAAATATATGATGGATGACAGTCACTTTTTGTGCTACTAGATGAGGTTTTTTGTGGATAACCACAAAAAAATTCTCATCGTATTTCACACCATAATCACTTTTAATCTCATAATCTTTTAGTTGCACGTGAACACAAATACTTGAATAATAAAACTACGCCACTTTCATAGCTCAATGTTCGCTCCGACACAATTTTTAATTATTGTAATAAACTGAGGTAAAAAATTCTTGACTGACGCCACAAAAACCCGCCAAACACTCCTCTGCCTGTCATTATGTTGTGTCTGTCACTACTCTTTCTAATCTGTGTCCCTATAATACAATTGTATTACAAAGTACTCTGTCTCCAAAGAGTAATGTGAGTAAGTATTCTGTGGCTGTGTCTGTGGACATACTCTTTCTAATCTGTGGTCTGTCTGTGGTCCTCTTTCTAATCTGTGAGTACAGTCATTAAGCGTCAAAAATTTTTTTGTTTTCTATCAAACCAACATTACTCTTCTTTGTATCAAACTATTCCAAAAAAGCTAGTTTTTCCTATAAATTCTAAAATCATGGAAGTAAAGGAATGTAACGATTTAGCTGAAGAAGTGAGTGCTGTCTTTCATGCTACGAACGTGCTAATAAATTGATTCAGTAGTGTACTTAATAATGACGTGTTTCAGAATCAATTCATTGTGGACGATGTTAGTAAAATTATCAAAGAAGCTATCGAAAATTCAATTGGGGGGACCGCGTACCAGCATAATAAAGTTAACCAATGGACGTCGGCAGTAGTGGAGTCTTGTTTGGGACAACTTACCAAGTTACAAAAACCTTACAAATATATAGGTAGGTACTGTTTTGTGTACATAGGTACTCATAATAATATTGTATTGGCGTACAGTCTAGGTTAAGATGATGGATTGTTTTGTATTTTAACTTGTAATATTTACTTTACAGTGACATGCACAATTATGCAGAAAAATGGTGCAGGCTTGCACACTGCATCTTCTTGTTTCTGGGACAATAATACGGATGGATCTTGTACTGTGCGTTGGGAAAATAAAACCATGTATTGTATTGTATCCGTCTTTGGCCTTGGCATCTAATATTGTAATAAACTCATAAAACTAAGAAAACTCAAACATAGCCAATATTGCAATCAAATTAGTTAGGTAGGCCATGCTTTTGTGGAGATTAGTTATTTATTATTTTGCAACAATATTTTTTACAAATTTTGCATCTTTATTAGGATTGCTAACAACATAAAACTGTAATTGAGCAGAAATAAATAAATGCTTATCAAAATATCAATGTGTATAAATTGTACATGAATGCAGCTGTTTTTAATTTGAAAATTATATAGGTATGTATGTGTGTATTTGGAATTGATATCTCAGTTGAATTCTCAATTCTCAAATGAAACTAAGATTTACTATAATAAAAAATGTAGTTATCATTCCTTGAATTGTTAAGGTTGATTAAATTGCTTTGTCTAGTTCAATAAAATCAGTATTGGCTGGTATTTCGTTATAAAGTTATCTTAACATTTAGAAATGATATGTGCACTTACTATATTATGCTTCATCCATTACAAAAGTTTTTTCAGACACTACTTAACTGTTAAGTAATAGGATATATTTTTATAACATAAATAAATATACATGTAAAATAATATAAAAAACCTATGACATTATTTTTTATTGAACTTAATTCAAACAACCGAATATGTGGTCGGTACATTAAACATACTTCAATTTTAGTATCTACCTTAATATATTATGTTTGTTTTAAGTTCTCAATATCCCTTGTTATTTTTGTTAGAGTAATTTAATGAAATAAAAAATGCTAATAATTTGCTATAGGTGAGATTATAAAATAGTTTTTAAATAAAATAAACCATTCAAATCCATTAAGTTTTTGTTACTATTAAAATATTTGTTTTACAATCTACAAGTTAAAAGTCTAATGACTTGTATTGTAACTTGTAGATTTCATTGAGGCAGCTATTTGATCTGCATAATTTAAAAGCCTTTCGTAATTTTCAACAAGTTATATCGATTTTTTAACCTTGTTTAACTGTAGGATTTTTTTTGTAATTAATATGGTTAAATTAAATAAAAATATCTTTATTCAATTATTTAATCAAATCAAAAAAGTTCTTTCGAATCATCGAAAATCCTCTAGGCAGGTATGTCTATCTCATCATCATCATCAGCCTATATACGTCCCTCTGCTGGGCTCAGGCCTTCCTACGTGGTAGAAACACATGAAGATGTATGTATAGTATATCTATCACAAAAAAAGTTAAATGTCCTATAGTCTGTCTCTCTGAGTTTACTTTATTTAACAATGTCATCATGTCTGAAGTTACACCGGCGACCAGCAATTACAAAATTAGGGATATTATTTACCTTTGGTTGTTGGATCCTTAATCATTCCTACAAAATTTACAAAAATCTATATTTTTAAATTTTCGCGCCTATTTGTCGAACGCAATATTTTTTGTGTCACGTGACTGTCATCGATCCAATGGTTGAACGCGTCTCGGGTCCATTCAACTCGGTCGCTGCTACCGCCCGCCGGGGAGGGATACTTCACAACACTGATTCTATTCATACATGGGAAATATTTATATATTTCTATCCCTCTCATACATATTGGGAAATAATTAAATGAATGGTGAACGAGTGAAATAGTGATATGTTCGAGTGGAAATTATTGAAAGCTGGGCCAGCCCAGTCGCCATGTAGAATTTTTTGATGTGAGTGTTTTGTCTTGGAATGTCAAACGCTTCAGTGATTATTATTTTCAAGTGGAAGTAAATTTGTGCCTAAATCGCTCTTTTAAAACGTGAATTAAGGTATTTGTTCGTACGACGGAACAAAATCCTTTGTGATCGTGATTCATATAATTTGGTGACGGCATGGCAGATAATAAACTGGAGGGGGGCTGCTAAAATACTACGACAGGATAGTAACAACGTTTTTACAACTCGTGAGAGGTGTTCGGTGCGATAATAGGTCTCATCTCTGTGTAAGCCAATCGGTCGGACTACCATTTTGTTTTATTATGTGGTTTGACTGTTTACTCAGTGCGTCGCGTTCGGGACAATGGAAAGCGATGGTGAGTACCTATCTAAGTTGTAAAATTATTATGGTCATCTCTGCGCATGTAGGCTGCACACGGTAATAAACATGCAAGTGAATAAGTAATGGAATTCGATTTTGTGCATCATATGGCGCAGCCGTGATGGTATTAGATTAGTCATGTTGCGGAACAAGTGGCGGTGTGGCCGAGTAGAATAGGCCGCGAGAGGTTCACTCGCGTTAATTGATTTCGGTAAAATCTGTAAGCATGCGCCGCCACAGTGCAAGCGATAGCTGCGTTACAGACCCCTTATCAGCTGATTATACTACGCCTATGCGCGAACATTCAAATTAGTATAATAGTTTGGTTAGAGTGTCTCTAACTCTATCCAACTAAAGTAACCGTCTTTTTAACCGAATTCAAAAAAAGGAGGAGGTTATCAATTCGTCTGTATGTTTTTTTTTAATGTTTGTTACCTCAGAACTTTTGACTGAGTGAACCGATATTGATGATTCTTTTTTTGTTCGATGCGGAATAGTTCCCATTTGGTCCCATAAAAAATTTTGGAAAATCCATTGGGTAGTTTGGTTTTTAAATCGAAAAAACTGGAAAAATTAAGTCATCTACATATGCGAATATTTGCTTTCCTATGAAATTTTAGTGAAATGATACGAATTAAGTCATCTACATATGCGGATATTTGCTTTCCTATGAAATTTTAGTGAAATGATACGATAGTAGAAAACAATATAAGCGCACGGTCACCCATCTAGCTTTGACCTTCAAAAGTTATCACTAAAAATTGTGAAAAACAAAATTTAAACAAAAAAAAACTGACTCCAAGAAACTGAAAAGGATAAAATAAATAAATTTTAGTAAGTAGGCATTCATCCACTAGGAACATATTTTTGGAATTGGTGCTAAGTTGTTTCCAGAAACCATAGATAGTGAAGCACCGACTCTAAAAATATGTTCCTAGGGGATGAGTGCCTGCTTACCAAAATTTAATTATTTTAGTCCTTCAGTTTTTTGGTCGGTTTTATTTTTTGTTAAATTTTTTTTTCTTTCTTGAAATGTAGTTCTTGTAGTTATACATACTATGAAAAATTGCTAAATTTTATAATTTTGGATTTTTTAAAATATTGAAGATTATTTTACAAGTACAGTCAAAGACATAAGTCGCAAAACAAAATAAAGCTACAAAATTAACTGTACACAAGAACTTTCCCTATGTTAATATACAAAGGTATGTTCAAAACTCCTTGTTCGTCATAAAATTTCAAAAGTCACTAAACACAACCATCACTTATTAACATCAAAAGTCGCTGGACACTAAAACTCGATGAAATAATCCAAAAGTCACCGTACGCTAAAATTCCACAAAAAAGTGCAAAAGTAGCTGGACACTTAAACTAGATGAAATAAACGAAAAGTCACTGTACGCTCAAATTCCATGAAGAAGTCCAAAAGTAGCTGGACACTATTTCGACACTTTGATAATTAATATTATGTTTCCTATTTTATATTAAATCAATTGACTAATAAGCACATGATTTATACCTATATGGGTATAAATCATATGCTTATTAGACAATTCGAACACACACTCGAAAAAAATAAAGTAGCTACTTCGCAATGATACATATCTACTAATGATTTGCACATGTTCGAACACTAAATATTTTACGACTTTGATTATTTTTTTAATTGAAAAATGATACTTTATTTTGAAGTTAGAAAGGAAAAAGTGGGGTGCTTAATACTTTTGGGCAAGGCTGTATTTATCATAAATATGTGTTTAGGAATATCGGTCTCTAATATAAGTTACGTTTTGTTCATACCACAATGAACAAAACAATATCAAAAAAATATCTTTCATAAAGCCTGCTGACTAATTTTATGACATGTAAAATTTAAATTAAGAATCAATTATTTAAGAAAATAAAGGCCGTTTATCGCAGAGGAAAAGTGGCAAGGAGTATAGACTACGCCTGCATCAGACATAGAATAAACTCCGCATATATAATTATAATTTATATATTCTTAATTTTTGATTTTAACATTATTATAAATGTTTGAAAAATTACTTAGTAATTAAAATAGAATAAAACTAGAAAAATTTCACGTCCTGAGGCAGGAATCGAACCCGCGACCTTTCGCAATCCGGGCGACTGCTCTGACCACTGAGCCACCCAGGACTTGGGATAACCCTGTTTTTTGTTTGTTTCCTGCCTCAGGACGTGAAATTTTTCTAGTTTTATTCTATTTTAATTACTATATAATTTATATAATATATTATGATAATTATTATAGTATAATATATTATATTTTAATATATAATTATAATATATATAATTATATACAAGTAGAGAATCAACGCTTTAGTCAATTACTTATACCTACTAACTAGAGTTTAATTTTAAAAAAATTGTGATAGATCAAGTAACGATAACAATGATATCAAAACAGACGGGAGAGCATCAGCCAAGTTGAAAAAGAGTCGGTGTCAGCCTATCGGTCATTGTATATTCAGCTATTCCGACCTAATTAAATTAAATCTCTATTTTTTTTTTTGTCAATCTTATGCGAATAAGCTAAAAAAATGGCACTACAATGACATCATTCCCAAAACGAAAGAGCGAAACATGGGCACTCTTTTCAGTGATTGTCTTTGTTCAAAATTCAAAAATGACTCAAGTCGGCACTGTCTGTTCAGCAACAATAGGAACTTTATAGTGTGCAGGTGTTTTGTAAGTATGTGTTTATGGACTTTCGTTGCCATCAATAACAAATTATGTAGATTTATGAAATCCAGCAACTTTTGATAAAATATTGTTCACTAACTTTTGATATTCTTCAATGTACACACGACAGCTCATTAAGTGTTACAGTTGCACTACGAAAGCCGCCCACCTCTATTACGAACGCAGTAAGGGCGGGCTCAAGGTCAAACTGTTACGCTTGATGTGCTGCCGACTGTACAAAAGATTGGATCAACAATTTGTTCAGCGACATATGGAACTTTATATTATGCTGGTGTTTTGAAAATTTGGTAAGTCCAGCAACTTTTGATAAAATATTGTTTACTAACTTTTGACATTCTTCAATGTACACAGAGATTTGATCAACAATTTGTTCAGCGACCTATGAAACTTTACATTGTGCAGGTGTTTTGAAAATTTGGATCTGTTCATCAACTTATGTCTTCGACTGTACAGTTGTGTGCATTGGTGTAGAGGTGTCACAGATACACAATTATTAATCTAACCAATTTTTCACAATTGGTCAGGTTATCTAATGTTCTTTTTTTAATAAAGGTAATATTGATAGTAAATGATACCTACAAATCAGACACAATTAGTATGGGAAGAAAGATGATTGCAAAAGTATCTGCCAAAATTAGGTCCAAGGTGGTTGAGAAACAGGATATAATGAGGAATTATGGTAGGATTTTGGTGCTAAAATTTAACATACACCACCACCAGGTCTAAAATAAAAAAATATCATTTTCATAATGTAATTGTGATGTTATTATATTGTTTATATCTCTGTTATATTATTGCTATCATTGATTTTGGTACTAAAATCTTTTATTAAAAATTATGTACCTATTTGAAACTTGTACTCCAACAACAAATTATGTAGAAGTACCTATACAGTTCTGTTAGTTATTTACCTCATAATCACGTAAAAATCACAACAATATTTTTATTTGGTAGGTCACAAAATTACTTATCAGTCTGTTTACACTATTTATTTACATAGTCAACTTAAAATAGTTATAGTATAGATTGTTATATAAAAACTGGCATTACTTTATTATAAAATTCAATTGTCTGCTATTATCATCCATTTAATCAATTTCAATCTGGTGCCTTAGCATTGGGGAAATAATAAATAAATACATAGTAATATGCTCATAAAACCTAAATTTTTTTTTTTTATTAGGGGTTAAAAATTTAATTACTATTTAAAAATTGACAGTTACCTTTTTTTATTTTATTGAAGTAGGTACAATTGAACTTCGTAATGTTGCCAGTGTTTGTATATATTCTTTGCCATAATGTTGATAGATAGTTATTGTTTTTAGCAATCCCAAAGACTGCCTGGCTACAGTCACTATTGTTGTGTGTATACACACATGCATTTGTATGTGTTGGACTCCATGTAGCCAAGGCCACTGGGACTGGGATTGACATGTTTCAACTTGCTGAGCACACAACCTCAATTTGTCATTAATTTAGTATTTGGTTTTCATTAATGTATTGAACAGACTACTATCATAGAAGTAAAAGTAAAGTGCGACAGTGTAAGTATTTAGTTAAAGTGTGTTAGATATTTAAGCAGAGGTAAGTACCTATACAGTATTTTAGTACCTACAGATAACACATACATAATATTTTATAGGAAATACACAGGTGTTGTGAGTGTTATGTAATTTATACCTGTTTGTGTGTTTCTCTGTAAACTGGGCTAGCTAAATTGAATAAACTTTCAAAAATACCTACTTATTCTTCAATATGTCTATAGAGCATTATTCATTTAAGACAATCTTAATACATAAAAAAAACATTTTTTAGTACTATAATAAAAACAGTCCCCTGGAGTGTCACCAAATCAGATAAGTTGTTTAACATTCAATTAATAATTTTAGTTGTGCATAAAATTATTTGATAATTGCAATTATCAAATAATTTGATCACAAAACTTTTATTGTTAACTACTTTGTTATATGTTGTTATTTGAGTAACATGGTTAAGAAATAAAAAAAATAATTATTGAATTTTGTCTCAGCATTTAGCGAACAGTCCCCCTGTCTATATTTTAAATAATTCTTTTCTTAGTCTACAGTTATTCTGTAGACTAAGAAAATAAAGATTTAAAATAGAAACAATATGCTTATTGGAATATAGCTTCACTATCTATGGTTTCTGGAAACAACTTAGCACCAACTCCAAAAATATGTTCCTAGGGGATGAGTGCCTACTTACTAAAATTTAATTATTTTATCCTTTTCAGTTTTTTGGAGTCTGTTTTATTTTTTGTTTAAACTTTTTTTTTTCACAATTTTTAGTGATAACTTTTGAAGGTCAAAGCTAGATGGGTGACCGTGAGCTTATATTGTTTTCTAATATCATATCATTTCACTAAAAATTCATAGGAAAGCAAAATATCTGCAACTTCGCATATGTATACGACTTAATTTTTCCAGTTTTTTTGATTTAGAAACCAAACTACCCAATCGATTTCCAAAAATTTTTTATGGGACCAAATGGGAACTATTTCGCATCGAACTAAAAAAGAATCATCAATATCGGTTCACCCAGTCAAAAGTTCTGAGGTAACAAACATAAAAAAAAACATACAGACGAATTGATAACCTCCTCATTTTTTGAAGTCGGTTAAAAATGCCTTTATATTACTAGGTTCTATAATTTAATAATTTTTGCTTGTTTAATGTTTTGAAGTAAATTTTCATTTATTTTTTTGTGCTTAATTCTTATGGTTAAAATGAGATGGGTGAAAGTCAGCATTATTGACTTTCCTGGCTCTCAGTCCTATACTTATTTGAACATAAAAAAAATATCAAAATAAATCTACATTTGACAAAGATATGACATTAACATACCTAAATAAAATCAAACAGAAAAAACATAACAAAAGAAAACGAAACAAACTTCTGTTTTTGAAGGTTGTTTAAAATAGTAGGACCGGCGAACGTAGAGAGCCTAGAAGCATAACTTCATACAAAACTCGTCGCAAAATGGGTACCCTCGGCGGCTAGAAGAGCATGTCGGATAAAATCGGCTAATATTGAAATTGTATAGCGCCCTCTCGGTCTTCTGATTTACACGCGCCGGACGGGTCATATATGCAGGATGTAACCATGCATTTTTTTAACGACTAATAATTATATATCGACATTTTTAATAAATAGATATAGTAACGTTGTAAATCAGTAAACTTATTCAATTTTAGAGTTTAGATCAGAAATCAGAAATGAAATGGGTTCGCTTCATTCATTTAATTAAAAAAAAATCTAAATATCTGTCATGATATTATAAATAGGATTTTTTTTACTTTACCGGATTTCAACTTGCGTTTAATTAGATGTCACATTATGATTTTTTATACCCAATGTTTCGATTACTTTATAGCGATCAAGGTCACGGGACGACTGAAGTAAAGATGTCAATTTTCTTTGATAAGTTTAATATTAAATACCGTCATATTTTTTATAGTTATATTTTGAGTGTTCCGATTCACGCCATGGAGCTTACAGTATCCGAAGGTCGGGAAGAGTAAATACGGGCTTGAGACTTTGTAATTCTCGTGATAAGATCCCAAGCTGGTGTGATCTAACTATATTCTCTATTGAAAGTATGATGTTGTTTTATTTCAATAACCAAAACTATCTTGCAGTTTACAACTTTACTTACTACGACTTATCCTTAACAGTTTAAAATAGATACCTATACTATTTCCAGATCATTTTGTAAATAAGTAAATTATTGAAGTAATAATTAAACACACACATGTTATAATAATAATGCTTAAATTTATTGAGAAATGTGTTGAAAGTGGCATCATATTGTAAGGAACTGTGGCAAAATATCCATAAATTGGAGGTTTGTTTATCATTCTTACAAAAATCTTACAAAAATCATATAAGGCAACGCTGTATAAAGCCATAATTACTTATTAGTAGGTAAATTAACTATTAAACATACACAATAACAATGAGTCGTCATAAAAGTTTGCAGAGTTAAAAGTTGAGTTGAAAATAAATAAATACTGTCGCACACAAATGACTGCATAATATCATCCACTCGTGTATTTGTTCAAATTGTCCACAAATATTGGGCCAACATGGCGGCCAATATTATTGTTTATATTTGACTCGATTATAAAGGTTTAGGAGAGACTTACATGTAAAATTTGATTCCAGTGCTCTTATTATGTTCACCTACGCGGCTGACACACCATTTTACTTCACTTTTGGACATATTTACTGAGATTTTATTGTTCTTTTACGAGTACATCACCGTGACGCAGTCAATGACAAACTAAATAATGGCGCGGAGTCCGATTTAAGCCCCGCCCACTTTGGAGTCTCTTTCGGGGTGTCATTTTGGATGGGCTAGTTACTCGTCTATGTTATTATCGGTCGCCGAGTAGGACTAACAAATAAATAACAAACCAAAACAAAGGTAATGAATGACAAAGGTCGAGTTCAAAATAAAGTGCTGACATACACATCTGTAACAAACTGTGTCCATTTACTGATCAAATGGAAATAGCAATAGAAAAAATAAATAACATTGTTTAAAAGAGATCTGGTTCCTAATAATAAATAAAGACTAAATATTTTATTTCATTGAATATCTATTTTTGTCGCAATAAAAAAATTATCAACAATTTTATTTCATTGAATATCTATTTTTGTCTCAATAAAAAAATGATCAACATTTGTGTAATAAATATATACCAAGGATGGTAGAATAATATTCTATACTAACTAACAACGATTCCAAACCTGTGAAAACACACAAAAAATAAAACAACAACAAACACACAAGAAACTTGTGACCTGTGTCACTAAAAGCTAGAACAAAATAAAAGACAAAAAATGTGCTACGAAAAGTTCAAATATAATAAATAAGTAAATAAAATACAATTGATTTTCGCCCAAAAAAGCCCAGGTAATTGAATTAGGAATTGTATTACATATACCTGTCTCTTTTTTAAACAACTTTTAAACTTTATATTGAAATATATTTTTATGTGGCATTTGTGTAGGTACCGTGAGTCTGTGACGTCAAAGTGCACAAGGGATAATCTCCTTGTTTAGCACGCAACTTTTAGTGTGATATCTCCGTCAATTACTGGGCATGGACGGCATTTCATCTTAGACCCCAGGATGACAACGCACCTGCAATATCAAGTGATTTTTCCTTGTTATTGCAGGTGTCTATAGGCGGCGGTAACCGCTTACCATCAGGTGGGCCGTCAGCTTGTTTGTCATTTAGTTGTATAAAAAAAAAAAAAAAATCTAAACCGACTTATTTAATATGCATATTTTTTTTAGGTTTTAAATTTAATACTACACAGCATATAACAATTTACAAAACTGAAAGAATTTTGGAAAAATATTGTTAAATACTTTGTTAGCCGATACTTTACACAAATACATAAAACATGGACTCTTATTTAGAACCTCCTTTTCTTTTTGAAGTTAATATTAGAAAAGGTGGACACATTCTTTTTACCTAAATTGACCCTGGGAACACCTGCTAAAACTCCTGGATAACTCCCGTGTTTTTTGCGGAGGTGGTCTGTGGTCTGCGAAGTATATTCACCTGACCAATGCTATTTTCCTATCTGACAAATCACATAAGACGACTCTAACAGAATAGCAGCTACGAAAACCTAGCAATGATTACGAAGCCGATCGTAATCGCCAATCAACTTTACATTTAAATTTATTTTATTTATTTATTTACAAAAAGAAAATACAATAATTGAACAAATAGGTGTAAACATAAACTTAAAGTTTTACCGTACACCAGAGTCGAACACTTTAAATCAACAATTATTAGCAGTATACACAAATTTTATATTTATTATCTATTAAACAATATTAACCTATATCAAGCAGAACAAATAAATAATAATAATACAAAGTTCCAAAAGAACCTAACGAAATGTACTTGCTTTCAAATAGCATAATTATAATTATCTATTACATAGGTTACCAACAAGTAGGTACAACTTTACAAGTTTTGAGGTTCAGACTTTTATCATCTACAAACCTCCTTCTGCTGCGGTAGGTATCATAATTGCATGAATAACAATTTCTTTAGGTGTATTTTATAGATAAGTGTATGTATCATACCTATATGATTATCTAAGCTCTAGATAAAATCTAATGAAGACGAGTGTTCAATGTAAAAAATAAACAAAAGAGAGTAAGACCTCTTGCCCCGGGTTATTGATCTGAGCTAAATCTATTCTGAATTAACCTAAAATAGCTAACAGATGCCACCACGTAAAATACGCTAAAGATATTTAGAACACATAAAAATGTTCAATATTGAGTGTTGCATCATTGGGACGTAATTTTATTTATAGGTAACGCTTATCTATTGAATGAAATATTAACTTTGCATAGTGGGCTTACTACCACTGTTCTGTTTAGGTAGCTCATAGGGCGCACTGAAAAATAGAAAAAACAAAAATTGTAAAGTACTTAAATTCGTCATTTGAAATTTTTCCAAATGGGCTCTTTGGCTTTGACGTGCAGTTGATTTCATCTCTTTGTGACTTGTTTTAATTTTTGCGCCATTTTGAATATTGCAACAATTGCATGTTATAGTAACTCTTTATTTTAATAACTATTGAACATTTTTGATGTATGTATGATTTAACTATTTCGTTTGACGCCTCAGTCACAGATTAGATAATAGTTAACCTCAGCAGAGTGTCGATCGCTTTCAAACTCCTTTTGGTGATGAAGCACCATGCAAAAACTCCCCATAAAAACTAACTATTCTTTGACCATAAGAAAAAGGCATAGTTTATGCCAGAATTTAAACGGTCGTGACAATCTGAGTGACCAATGTCGAGATGGTCGTCCGTCTCGTCTACCACTGCACTATAGACCAAAAACATCGATGCAGTACGCCGTATAACCTCAACAGACCGGCATATGACCTGCCATGAGATTTGGGAATCCATAGGCATAGGCATGTACGTTTTATCCACTGTTTTATATCTATGCTGTAGTACTGTTGATGTAAATGTGCAAAATAAATATTTTTTATCTATTTATCTAACATTTGAGTCTGAGGAAAACTGTTCTTAAGTGCCTAACAAATAGCTGAGGCTCTAAAATCGATCCATTTAGCCACACTTACTAGATTTAACAAAGGTACGTCAAGATAGGTATAGGAATATAGGATATGTTGTCAAAACATGGATTTAAAGCTATAATCCCAAAACATAGAACAATTGACTGTTCGGATCTTACCAAGTGAGCCAAAAACTACCGAAGTGGCGAGTATGCGGTCTACCGTTAAGCTGATGCTACTTTTTAAAAATAAAACTGAACACGTGGCTTCTGTCGCTTTGGAAGATCATCATTATGTATCATGATAATGCTGATCGCCCAGAGATTAAAACGAATGTTAAAAACGTAGATATTATGTTATGCTTATGGGTGTACTGCGTACAGTCCCGATTTATGCGACTTATTTCTTTTAAAACAAATCAAGCATTATTTACGCGGTCAACAATTTACAGCACCAAATAAAGCCGTTAAAGAGTAATCAAAAGTATGTTTCCGAGGTCACCACGGACGAGTGGCATAAATGTATTCAAAATTGGTTCATTCGTATAAAAAAGTGCATTGAAGCCAGGGGAGAATATTTTGAGAAACAATAAATTCATTTTTGACCAGTCATAGTATTTTTTCATATGCATTCCGAAAATTTTTAGAGCGCACCCGGTGCACTTATTACTTAGACATTGATAGTATGTCAAAAAACTAGACTGAAATAAAATGTAATTCAAATAAGCTTGGTAGGAATGCTCATTATCTGCATTTTTCCACTAATTTTTTTCGTAATAAGTCACTTGACTTTATCTATTATAGATATTAGGATTTTTATTCTGCACTTTTGTGGAAATAGTAGATATAAACAAAGAATATAAAATTGAAAATTTGGTTTAGTATATCACGGGAATGTCACCGAAGTGACAATACACTAAATTTCAAATCATTCGGATCCGTGAAAGTTTCATTAACCATCCTAATCACGTCAGCTTTCTAAGTAAAATAAAACAAATCAAAATCGGTCCATTCGTTTAGGTGCTACGATGCCACAGACAGATACACAGACAGACACGACATACAATAACACCCCTCTTTTTCGTCGGGGGTTAAAAAGAACCGGTTTTGTTTATATCTATGGTATTCCTAGTAACTCAATGGTCGTTGCTGTTTCCAATTGAGCTACAGCTTCTTAGCTACACGTCAAATTGCACAAAAAAAAGTTTTGCAAACTTTATGACACATTAAAAAGCGGGCTATGGAAGCTACTTGTATATTTTTGTATGTTGTGGTTACTTTCAATCCAATTGTTACAGCACTTGTAAGTTGTTGTTTTTATGTTAGCTGTAAATGCATTTTAGATTACCGATCTTCTATTAGTAATCTAATACATAAATTTAAATTATAGCA
Source organism: Nymphula nitidulata (assembly GCA_947347705.1). Classification (NCBI taxonomy): domain Eukaryota; kingdom Metazoa; phylum Arthropoda; class Insecta; order Lepidoptera; family Crambidae; genus Nymphula; species Nymphula nitidulata. Next base: position 7,611,323 of record OX374637.1, on the reverse strand, counting down.
GTTGAAGCCGTTGTATATTTTTACATACACGCAGTGTTATAGTCGGGTGAGGGGTATGTGATTGCCAACTTACGTATTATTAATTTACTCCTTTTTATGCAGGCCGAAATTGCGCGCGACATGAGTGATAAGTGGTAGCGGGAGGCGGTGATGCAGCGAGATTACGCGGGCGGCGCCCCGCTCCCGCAGCCCCCCGCCGCCCCCGCCCCCGGCCTCACACTCTACCGCACGCACGTATACACTGACATAGATGATCAGGTAAATCCAACTTCACACATTGTAAAGACTCACTCCTCTACTGCACTGGATCCATATTTATGAATTAAAAGAAAATTTCATATTAAATTGAAACTTGCCTTTTAGATACCTGCGTCAGTAATAAGCAGCGTCGGCACAGTGAGCTTATCGCAATCGTCGTCTAATCCTACGCCCAACATAACCATGGCGAATCCTACAAATCTTGGCACTTCTAATAGTGGTGCCGCACCTCAGCCGCCTCCACAGCAGATACCGACGCAGGCGCCGGTACGAAATCTCCCAAAGAAGAGAAAGTTCGACCCCTCCGAGCTGGAGGAGATAGAACGCAATTGCATCAGTACTATCACAATTAGCGCGCCGGTGCCGACCGAGTATCAGCACCCGAGTGTCCACCAAGCGGTGCCGCAGCCCTCGCCTATAGTACAGCACCCGTCGCCGCCGACGGAACTGAAACAATACTCGATACATTACCCTAATATAGACCTGTCAGAGTGGCGGGACCACAGAGTGCTCGCGAAGCAACGCGGTGTTTATATACCGGGAGTCATTCGTCAAGCTGATGGTTGTAAGGTGATAGTGGAACTAGACGGCCAGGAAAACGATCCAATAGAATACAGTGATATATTCGGTAGGAATAAATATGATGTGATAAGTGACGCGAGTCCGCAAATGAGCCACTTGGAGGTGGGCTCCTTGTGTGTTGTGAGAACAGCTGATTTCAGCCGGGAAAATGTGCAAAATGTGTTTGTGGAGGGAACAGTGTGTGAAATACTTCCTACAACACCCAGAAGGATCAGAGTCAAGGTGAGAAAACATTATGTTGTCATAATTTATAATAATATTTCCAATGGCTAGATCGGAATCGTTAGTTAAAAAGTGCTGCATGTCTTTGATATTTAAATTACGATGTACCCATAAACCAGACACGATAGATATTCTATTCTTGATCCAAATCTAACGAACGTCAACATTCAAGAAAGCGCATTTTTACGCTGGTTACCAACCGCAATCTACCATCACTGTTGCAGCACACTGGTAAACAGGAGCCTTTCTGTAGATTCTTCAGCTTTCTTGCATTTTCATCGATTAGTATGTTAAATATGTTTTCTGAGGAACTCACTGATATCACAATGTGATGATAAAATTTAAAAACCTAATGGCGTGTTCTTTTCAGTTTCACATTGTATACCTGTTTTCCTATTCTAAGGGTTAATATTCGTATTGTTATTTATTTTTTGGAGCTGGCCCCTCTTGCTAAGTTATGCCAATGCTGAAACATTTGACTAAGTTAACAGCGAATAGCGATTATGACAAAGGGCCGTCGGTGTAGGTGTCGGAGAGAGAAAGCTGCGGTGAAACTGTGGAAGTGAAGCGCGCGGACATCAGGCTGCTACAGCCGCCGTGGGCGGACGAGCTTGAGGACGCAGGCTCGCACGCTGTGTCTGCGATACAGACGCAGCACTTGCAGCGTCTGCACCAACCAACCCAGCAGCAGGTGAGGCATACACATTCAATATAGCATCGGCTGGTTATTTCCAAATATTGAGTCATAAAGTATACAGAGGACACCACCCATTACTACCATGTTCCTTTCAAGTGTGGCGATCGCGCTACACTTTAGTCAAGTCTCTTGTTAGCGACCCAGCAACTCGACACGCTCGCTAGTAAAATAACGGCGCTAAACTTTTGGTCGCGAAAAACTACATCCTATCGATTCAAAATGGAACACGACTTTTATCTTAATTATTGACTCCAAACGAATAAGAATTTGTAATAATAAGTTTTAAATAGTAGATCATATTTTATTATTGTGTGTACCTTACCTCTATTTTATCGATAATCGGGGCTGGCATTTGAAAAACTTTACCCATTCTCTGTCCCATGAGTCATATGTGATACATAACAATTGTTTTTCTTTTGTTTTGTTTAGTTCGGAAAAAGGGATTATGTTTATGGGTGAACTAGTCAGCCGTAAACTACTAGATTTAGATTCTGAGTAGCTTCTGATGTAATAGGAACATCTGCTTGTTAATATATATGGAGCTTATTAGTTCCTTTCTGGGAATATTAAAGAAGTGTTTATAGTATTCTTTCTATAAACACTCCTTAATATTCCCGGAAAGTAGCTTTACCGTTATGTTATGGTATAAATTAGCAGTTCGATCTCTTACATACGAGTGCCACTTTGCCAATGGTAGAATCATAATCGTTTATTCTGCTTAAAACATGGTAAATACAGATGTTGACACTAGATACAATGAGCATACATGTTTCGCCATCATGGCATGCAAAAATTCGGTAGGTACTAATAACATTCATTTTATGACAATTATATTAAATTATGAAAATCAAACACAATATTAAAAATAGTCAAATATTAAATAATTATTTACAATAAGTTTTTACATGTCATGTCAAGTCCATTCATTCATAATAATTATTTAAATTTAATATCTAAATATTCCTTTACATTATAAAATACATGTTGTCTTAACAAATTCCCTAATCTATCTTTAAACATAAGCGGTAACATAACATAATCTATCTTTAAACTTTAGAGGTAACTGTAGCCGCTGATTTGAAGTTGCAACTCGTCGACGGCTGCCACCGATGCGTCAACGGCTACCGCCGATGCGTCAAAGGCTACCACCGACGCGTGTCGATGGCTGCAATTACCTTTGCAGCCGCTGATATTTGCAGTTGCAAGTTGTCGACGGCTGCAGTTACCTCTGCCGTTGGCTACGTACCGCTCGTGTGTAAGAGATCTTACACTAATTGATTAATCATCATGATTAAGTTAATTAGTTCTCACTTAATATTTATAAAACGACCCTACCTACCTACCCCTGTCAAATCAGTTTCGTCTGTATAAGTACCACATTTTTATTTTATTTTAATACATAATTATTGATGTTAGGAGGATATTTTCTAATATAGTATTAGAGAAGTAATTTATCTATAAAATTTTGTGGAGTTGTTTTTAGTCTTATGCTAATGTGATTATGATTTGTTAGCTCACTTCTGAATGATCCAGAAAAGTAAATTCGCCTTTATGTCAGAAGTACCATCAATGGTACTAGCGACCCTGGATTGTATCGTTTATGTGTCGGAAGTGCCATTGATCAGTACAGTGTGTGTCACAATAATGAGAGACGTGGTGTTAAGTGCATTTTGCAGAAGTTGCGTCACTGTGTAGGTCAGTGATCTTTGATCAGCGCAGCAGCGGTATCGATGCCACTCGTGCTGCTTATAAAACGAGCTAAAGAGCTGTACCTAGCTGTTTACCTGTAATCCTGTGTACCGCAATATTTTTATAACATAGCATAATATATGCCAAAATTACCAAAAATATGGCTGCCGCAAACCAGTTCGGAAATCCAGATGAACTAGATCTAAAACCTCATAATTTAAAGCGTTAGTTTTGGGTTTCTTTAGTGTGTCACCAGTTTAGTCGAATCAATTATGTTTCCAATCGAGAACACGTAATGCGTTTTACTTAATACCTATTACTCTATAAAACTAAAAATAAATGAAAACACACAATAAATATAGTTTTCTTTTGAATGTGTATACCTACACTACACTAAACGACAAGTATCTCTTGTCCACATAGAAAACTGTACGCAAATTAGAACAATAAGCGCGGTGCTATCATCCGGGTTTCCTTTCGAAGTAGAAGTTTAAGAAATAAAAGGGTCTCATTGTTGAAACGCCTTTTGTGTGACACGCCCTTAATAGTTAGTCCGCTTCCCGTGGCGCTCCTATAAACAGCCGAATGTAATCCATTATGCTGTCATTGCTACTTTTATGAGAAGAGTAAACGTAGCCTCGTGATGTTACATTATATATTTAAGATATCTTCATGCAATGCAACGTCAGTCTGTCAGTCTGTATGTTTGAATGCCTCCTAACCTAACTAGAGAGCCACTAGCTAGATGAACCTTGACTCGGTTTTGTTCTAAGATCGAATTCTTTGAGTAGGTAGGCAAACTATGTATAGCTAGTCATGATATAAAATGAGTAACATTTTTTTAAACATTACGGCAATAACAATTAACGAGCATATAAGTAAACCACTGAGTTTTGTCAACAGTGCTGCGAACAATTAACTTTAGGTTGGTATAGCAGGCAATAAAGACGAAACAATATTTTAAAGATACCCTATTAAAAATTACTCTTGTTTACCTATACTTAATACGCTTTTTGGTATCAACAAAAAGTAATAATAGTACTTGTTGATTATTAGAATACCACTTAAATTAATATTTCTTTGTTGATTCACTAATTATTACGTTGCTTTGATCTACTTAAATTGGTCACTAATTATGTTGTAGTTCGTAGGTACATTTTGTAAATATTTACTTTACCGTGGAATTTAACAAATTTAAGAATGATTCAATAATTATAAAAGCAGCATGCAATAAAACCCACAATATTTATCATTTTATCCTTATTTAGTCCATTTAGTCTCATTAATAGTTTGTGGTGCTTTGGATCGTTGGTTGCATAATTTATCTTGAACCTTGAAACTTATGTCTTTCTGTTAATTTGAGATTATAAGACTATGAGACGACCCTACTTATCGACATTAATTTAGATTTTTTTCATGCAAACTTTGCAAGTCGAAAGCACAAGCAAGTCAGGCTAGTCCTAATTAGTTGTAAGAAGATTTTTCTAAAAGTCTAATTATTGAGTAAGAGCAATTTTCAGCTTTTCATACAAACCAAAAATCGCCAGTGAATTCTTTATTATAAGCATTTCAAAAAATTTTCTTATGACGGATTAGACTACCTTGACTTGCTTATGCGTGGCAAGTTTTGTTAGAATCACTTAGTTCGTTTCAAAAATTTATATTTATATGGAATCTGTCCGAACTGGTTTTCCTATAATCTTGATCTGTCCTCTTTTTTATATACATTTTTATTTGAACCCATCAGAGTGAGAAGTGTACGTTTTCGAACGGAAACTGAATACAAACGCAATTTTGATTCCGGTTACTTTACGATTATCGCAAAAACAACTGTTTTATCTAAAGATAGGTGCTGTAAATTACAATGAACGCAGCCTTTTCAGCTGGGTAGTGACAACTTCTTCACGTCGTCGCCTATGCCGAACACCATGGTGACCGTGGGTGCGCTGTCCAACGGCTCCATAGACGACCTGCGCAAACGCACCTTCGATGACTACTGCGAGAGTGACGATGACCTGCGCAGGGAAGATATTATGTTCCCGACAGATCCTCATATTGGTAATTTTCATTTTATATTAGTTTTATGAGCAAGTAAATATATTTTTCAAATATTTATAGTAATATTAAAAACAAAATTAAGAATATTTGAAAGCAACGCCCTACTTAAACGAATCGCAGGTAATATAATCGAAATAGATTCAACATCCAAACGAATATTTTTACAAATAATTCGAAATTGTAGGCTATACGTTAGCTTATAACGCAAATACAGATAGACTAGAAGAATTTCACAAGGTTATCCCAAGTCCTTGGTAGCTCAGATGGTTAGAGCAGTCACCCAAATTGAAAGGTCGCGGGTTCGGTCCCCGCCCCCAGGACGTAAAATTTCCTAAAAAAATTTCTAAGTGGTAAGAATTGATAAAAATTTAAAGTCATTAGTTCTTTAATACCTAAGATGTTTTTATAAAGCGAAGGTGTATAATGGTTAAATGGTATGAAAGTAGTAGTTTTCTCATGTATATTCGAGTTCAAATAAAAGTTCGTGCGATTATATTTAACCTGGTAATGACTATCCTTTTGTTTGACAGACTGCAGTAACAGCAAGCGTAGCAGCCTGCAAAGTCGAGGCAGCACTTCGAGTCTACTTGAAGGGAGCCTCACCCCTCGATCTCAACCGCCTACTCCTAGGTTAGTTCTATTTGTGGTTATTGACGTTGGGGTTGTAACAAAACAAATAGCATTATTTAGGTATTCATGTTCTATTGGTCAAGTATGATTCAATAAGCTTTAATGGAAAAACAAATCCAGGTATTGAAATATAGTTTTCTGTTTAATCTATACCACCATTTTTGTATTCATAGATCTCAAGCGGCGACGCCCCATAAATATAAGAAAGGTGACGTCGTCTCCACACCAACCGGTATAAGAAAGAAATTCAACGGCAAGCAATGGCGACGGCTATGCTCCAAAGACGGGTGCACTAAAGAGAGCCAGAGGCGCGGGTTCTGTTCCCGGCACTTGTCTCTGCGGGGCGTGCCGCGGTCGTCGAATACGCCGCTTGCGCAAGGATCGACGCATACGCCACAACAGAGGTGATTGACAGTTTTGAGTGACATATTTGACTGTTTTGAAATTTTACTCCGTAAATACTTGTTACAGACACTTATCCGTTTCTTTACTTGCATGTCAATGCTTTGTATAAAAAAAAATCGGCATAAAACTGCGTAAAATGATAACTATTTACTGTACAAATAAAATTACACACAACTAATTTGAGTATTGTCCATAAAAAATTAAAATGAAATGAAAAATGAAAATGAAAATATCTTTATTCAATTAGGCCCCCAAGAAGCACTTTCGAATCGTCAACAAAAAAACCCTTAAGTCTATCACATAAAAATAATATTAACTAACTAACAATTTCATAATGTTTGTCTCTCTGTCTTATCTGGATCTACGTAAGCTAAGAATGTTATGTCAGTCTGTCTATCGGTCTGTCTGTCGGTCCGTCTGTCCGTCAGTCAGTCTGTCTGTCTGTCCATCAGTCAGTCTGTCTGTCAGTCTGTCTGAATTTACACCGATTCCAAAAGTTGAACTACCGAGAAGATTCCGGCAACAAACTCGTGTAGTCACTCTTTTCAATCATTCAGTTACAATGTTTAACTTAAATACTATTACACAGTAATAGTATTTAGCAGCGCTATGTCGCACAGAGTATAAAAAAGGTATATTAAAGTACCAATAAGTACCTAATGATAAGAATATTAACTGTATTTAAAGGCTGTCCGACAATGCACCATCACAATATAGGTATTACAATACACAAAGGTCAACAATTAATATACAAAGACCTAATAGAGCTAAACATACTCGAAGAAAGAAATGAAACATACTTACTAAAAATTTTATCTCGTTATACTGCTCTTTTTCAATAAGTCCATTAAAATCATTTTGTCTTCTTTATATTTGTTTTTATACGACAAGGGTGGCAAAGAAGTGTACAGCTCGCCTGATGGTTAGCGGTTACCGTAGCCTATAGACGCTCGTGGCACCTTGGGCACTCACGTATCCTCACTTTAAAAATCAAAAGAAAACGTTATAATAATCAATTACAACTCTCTGACATGTGACCTTCATTATCATCATCAGCACCGGCCTATATGCGTCCCACTGCTGGGCCCAGGCCTTCCTACATGGGAGAAACACATGAGGAGTTTGGGCCATAACACCACCACGCTGGCCCAATGCGGGTTGGTGGGTAAAAGTGGTTGCAGCAACAACTGCGACCAACGGCTTAAAGTGCCTTCCGAAGCACTGAGGAGCTCGAGATAACAAAACTTTGATTGACCCATCCCAGGATCGCAGAATCCAGATCGCTCAAACCAATACGCCACCATTTATGTTATTTATGGTCTGGTATGGACATGTGACCTTACCAGACAGATAACATGAATTCACAGACCAAATTGCCTTTTGGCAGTGCCGTACATTGTAATACGCGCTTCTTTGGTTCCGATTGAAATGTTACTTGATACGGGCTTGTTTCAGAAGCAGTAGCAAGTCACTGTCGTCCAGCGGCACCGGCGTGGAGGGCGACGAGACCTCGCGCGAGTCTGACACGACGCCGCCGCACTACCGCGTCACCGGCCGGTTCGACCCTGACGAGACTGAAGCCGCCAACATGCTGGGTGAGTTTCTTTTTTATACAACTACACGACAAACAAGCTGACGGCCCATCTGATGGTAAGCAGTCACCGCCGCCTATAGACACCTGCAATAAAAAGGAAAAATCACTTGATATTGCAGGTGCGTTGCCATCCTCAGGCCTAAGATGAAATGACGTCCATGCCCGGGAATTACACTGGATACCTTTCCCTTCAATCCGAAACACAGCGAACTGTTTCACGGCTGAAATAAGAAAGGCGGTGATACCTACCCAGACCACTGAGTGATAGACATCGTAGCAGCAACCGCTTCTTTTCTACTGTCCAGGCTGGGCAAGTCAGGGCCGTTCCGTCCAGGTGGCCTTCAAGTTCCGATTGCCTGTTCTTAACCTGTGTGGCGGGGATATAGCACGCAGAACGGACGGCCGATGGAGCGTTAAAGTTCTACCATGGCGACCACGTACCGGAACGCGCAAAGTAGACCGGCCTCCAACTAGATGGACAGGCGTCCTGGTCAGGGTTGCAGGGAGTTCCCTGAGTTGGATGCAGACTGCGCAATACCGATCCGTGGAAATCGACGGGGGAGGCCTTTGTCAGCAGTGGGCTTCATAGGCTGATATGATGAGGATGAACTTGTCAATCCGCAGATTCCAGACACAATTGGTTTTTATTTGTTATAAAACTTAAGCGACCTAACAAATTAATAAAATAGTCCTCTGTCATATTAGCCATTACGGGAATCTGCGGGTGGGCTGGTGAAATTGCTTCGGCAGAGCCCCTGCAAAAGGCTGTGGAGTTATCGGGGAGTTTTAGTGGTTATTCCCAGTGTCAGTAACGCTAGGCAAACCCCGCCCGTCGCCTAGCCAGCGGCGGGTAGGTCTGTTATCTGATTTCTCTCCGAAAAAAAGGGGGCCCCATTCCCTACCATAAAGTGTCCAGGGCCCCCAGTAATTAAAGACGGCCCTGAGTATCAACCGAAAGTCTTTATTATCCATGCCGCCACTGGTTCCATTCTTGATAGCACCTACTCAATAATAATAATAATGACATTAGGCAAACTGTTCCTTTTTAACCGACTTCTTACTCTTGAAAATTGCCGCTATTTACAATCATAATTGTAAATTAGTATTTGTAGCACAGCATAGTAAATGCGCCGGAGCAGGTGGCGTGCGGTTTCGGTTTATCCTTTTATTGAGAAATATATAGTAAACATGATAATATTCATCACTCACTCTAATAATCTAGCCCAATCTAAGCCGACCTTGTCATGTGGACGATAGATAACGGATTAATAATCATGATAATTGAATGAACGTACATAAATAAACAGAAACGTCAATTAGTAGAACACATTTTCTTGTTGATCTGTCAAACGTCTGTCGTGGTGCCGCGACATAAACTCTGTAGACAAGATCACTTACACCTCCATCTAGCTAGGGGATCACCACTGGTACTATCGATGGTCTTACAAGTAGTATCACGGTTTTTTTACTATCCGTGCTTTCTACACTATTGTAGGTGTTTTCCTACATCAGCTGTTTGTCTATTATTGCACTACCGTTCTACATGCAACGTCCTTAAGCCGTTGCTAGGCAACAGGCAACTCTATAAATCAGCACCCGACATGCACGCATTATATTTATGTTAAATTTTCATTCTACCTACCACACCACACTATATAGACTAATGCGAGGTTGTGTGGTTTGTCTTTAAAAACACGTTTGCATAAAATAAACGACCACTCATAAAATAAATGACTAACCATGTCTTTTCTAGTCTATCTGTATTTGATTTTATGAACGTCAGGTCTGAGCCGCAGATATATTCTATTTGTCGTATTAGAGATGTTTGATTATTACATTTATTCGTCAGGTAATTGAAATTTGAATGTTTCAATTACCTAACGTATGTGTTATATAAAGTTCTAATGAAAGATTCAATATTGAAATAAACTTTATAGAAGTTTCTAGTTTCGTATTTAATTGTTTCGTTCGTCTCGGAAGGCACCATTGTGTGGCACGGTCTACTGGGCAGACAACTTTTGACATAGTTGAATGATGGATAGGAAATTTTTTTTCGCGTAGCAATGCCATTAATCCTTATTCCCAATGTAGTCATTTGTAATTATGTTAAGTTCTTCAAGTTGTTACTTGAAAAAGAAATCTGTACTTATTTTTGTGGGTCCGCAATGTTCAATATGGGTTATTTACATGATATCTTACTACAGGCAGATAAATTAACCAATTTCTAATGTGTTATTGAAACAGCTCCACTCCCACTCTGCGGCCATAGTACGACATGCCCACGCATATTACAAGCGAGCTTGATTGCGTTGTTACGTCATCACAGATACTATCGTTAATTCAATGTGTATATTTTATTTTCATCTGCTTACGTTTGCGTTACCAAAATATTCTAGTTTTCGTACGTCATATTTACTCGTTTTATGCACATTATTGATAAATTATCGAAATAAGTTTTTTGTAGTACTACAGTTGTCATTTAGTAAATTTATCTCCGTAAAAACAAAATACAAAATTAAAAATTTTAAGTAACCCCCGGCGTCATTAATCATCTATTTAACACCATCTCATTGACACTATTCATAAGAGCTAAAACACGCTATATCTGCTGTAAGTTTATGAAGAATTAAGCATTTCACAGACTTTTTGATGGTATAGTATGTCATGGGAATGTCACCAAAGTGACAGTACACCAAATTTCAAATCAATCGGATGTGTAAAAGTTAGCAAAACACAATTATCATGTACAAAATGAGCTAAAAGTCATCAAACGCCTGAACTTATCTTCATAAATTATAGCTAAGAACCATCGTAGTCACATCAGCTTTCAAACAAACAAAAAACAAATCAAAATAGGTCCATTCGTTTAGGCGCTACGATGCCACAGACAGACACACAGATACACAGACAGACACGTAACACCCCTCTTTTTTCGTCGAGGGTTAATAATTTGTAAATAATTACTAGATGAAATATAATTGGCATAAATTATATTTAAGGTAAATAAACATAACGCCATCATAAAATCAAATCGGACCTATTCCATTACTCGAAAAAAGAAATATAATTTCTACTCGTAATCTCTCACGTTACTATTCTGTCGAACTAGATGCGTGATTTGATTACGCATACAACTTCATTACCGACTTTATTATTCGAAACGAATCTTTCACCTTGCAAATTTGTTGATACATTCTTGGCATACCTGCAAAATGTCTTTTTAATTTTCCTTCCCAGTAATGGCACTAAACAAAGATTTGAAGCATAGAGAATATTTGGCAACGCGCAAGTGATACCAAGGGGTAACACAAGGGTGTTGCAAGCGTCCATAGGCTACGGTAACCGCTTATCATCAGGTGGGCCGTATGCTTGATTGCCACCTTAGTGGTATAAGAATATGGTTGGGAACCTATTTGTTTGGGACGATCATTCATGTTAGCTATTCTGTAATGAACATAACACTTACATTTTGTTAATTATTATTGTAGCTCTTAGCTCTTTTATTTTATGAAAGAATGACTTGGCTTGAACTCATCACGAAAAATGTAAATAGGCAGTAATGCTAATTTATTGTTTGGATGTAAAAATAGTAGATTATAGTAATCTATTACTCGCTGACCTATGGAGGTGTTATCATACCGTATTATTATGTTTTACAAACAAAGCCCGTACATAATCATCATCGATTTCCATTATTCATTATATTTTTAATTTTTTTCGCAGTGTCCCTCGGCAGTTCCCGGTCTGGTAGCCCGGGAGCTTCGCCCGTGGGCGGGGTTGCGTCCCCTGGGCTTCGGAACAATGTGTTTGTTCCGATCTCTTCGCCTCAGCCGCAGCCGCCACATGGACCTTCGATATACCACCATCTTATTAGGTAAAGCTACTTTTAGGTTTATGGTATTTTTATATTACCTATTGTATTAATTTATATTATATGCTTATTAATTTGAATATTTAATAGTTATTACTAACATAGGTTAAGAAGCAAATATATGGGTTATGCCTGAAATAAAAGTTTTTTTTAATGTTGCAATTATAAATAAAAAACAAGAAAACGAAAAAATGTATGCTCCAGGCGGGATATATTTATTCATCGTTTTCTTTCTTTATTTGTAATTGTTACAGTAAATTAGGTGTTTAAACGCATCAAAAAAATTTATTTCTTTATATTTTGCTTTGTATCTTCTTGACAAAGAAATGAAAAAGTTTTACTGTTTGGCCTTTTTTGAAGTAAATAAAACATTAATATTATTTAGGCCAGAGTTGGTTCGACCCGGCAGAATAAGTTCTCCAGTGGGTGGTGTTGCTACTAGCGTCATCAGGGTGTCTCCGGCACCTAATTATTATCAGGTAAATAATGATCTTGTTTAGAAATAAGTAGGCAATACAGAAAATATATTTGGATATCACTTTTATTGTCATTATTTCCTCACAGGTGCCCGAAAATCGCAACGGTCCCTCAAGTCTCCATATGAGTTCACAAGCCAACGTGATCGGCGTCCAAACATCTGGTTTGAACATCCAAAGCACCATTCAGAGCAGCTTGAACGCGCCTACGACCCTGCAATCGACTCTCACATTACCATCGAGTATATCTCTCAACCTGAACACACAGACCTTACAAACAAGTATTGCCAACAATATACGCAGTACAAATAATGAGATTGCACATAACTTGGTCGTACACAGAGGCGTGCCTTCGTCGAATGGGATCGACATAGACTTGTATCGTCAGCCGCTACATTTAAGGAATGGTATTCACGAGTCGTACAGACGGGAAAGCGACGTGAGCCCTACAATGAATAACCATGAGAATTTTTTAAGTAGAAGAGTCTCGGAATATGAGGATGAAGACCATATGCCTCAAAGAGAAGGTATCCATCGGAATGTGATCGACAGACCGCCGGAATTGTCCGAGACTCGAGTAATTGAGGATAATAAGAGGATAGGTAGGATTTTATAAAATCACATTATTTATTTTTAAACACTATAGGTGTAACCATATTTTCTCCTTCTAACTACAAACGTTTAGAAAACTGCGTTTCGAAATTCAAAATTAATTTTAACTGCAGTTTTGTCTTTCATGAGCTTGAAAAGAATCAGTCATGAATGTAGTAAGATTATTCCCATTTCTTATCGGTTTTTATTTATTTGTACTTGCACTTTTTCTTAATTCGTTTGAATTGTGCGCCTCATAGGTTTAAATGATATTTCAGTAAAACCAGCGCCGCTGCAGGCTCGCCTCGTCCCGGTGGTCGATACGGACTCCAAGGATACAATCAAGCGGTATTATGTGCTACCGCCCAGTCTTTGTGAGAAAAAATTTGTCGTGATAAAAAACGAGCCGGCGGAGACACTTCAAGTAAGTAGTTTATATTCTGTCATATTCTTAAATTCATGAATTGGACATTGATGGAGACGTTAAGTAGTAGCCCAGAACCAGAAATGTTATTTAAAGCACATCTAACATAATTTTGGTCTACGCAACATTACCCTGCCTCAAAAGAATCTGAAATATTACTTAGCCTTTCAATACACAATATTCTTCACTGAAAATATCCAATCTTGTTATAATACCAGGTTATTCTTGGACATTCCAATGTCTTCAACTATATTGCTACCTCTTTTTAACCGACTTGAAAAAGGAGGAGGTTCTCAATTTGGTTTTTTTTTTTATTGAAGTGCAATCAAGCAAGATGGAAAATTAAAAATTTCAACTTTTGTATAAACAAACTATGCATGAAAACGAGTTATTAGTATTTTTCCCGGATTCAGGAGATTATTCCTGATTTTTCGAGATAGTGTACATATACCTGGCCGGATATGAAACATGCTGCTTTCTAGAAATTCTGAAAGACTTTATTTGTTATTTTTTTACTTCAGCTAGAGCAGAAGATGTCTCAATTGGGTCAGCCACTAAACAATAATGAACCCGAACCAGAATCTAGGAATCTAGACAATGGTATCCATGATCACGTAAGTACCAAAATTGTATAATTTTCTCATTATTCTGGGTTGACGTGGGTTGAGTAAAAATTATTATGAAGTGAATCACCATATTCACTTCATACGGTATTTTCTTATGTTCAATAACAAACCAATGTATTTGCTACGAGTGTCCTTGGGACGTTATAAAGTTGAGTCTTAGAATTCTTATAATGTACAATTTTACTATGGGTAAAATTAAACAATACCATATTATTAACGATTTTGCTACAGTAGTGGTGAGAGACCCTATTAAACAAGTCATTGGTTCAAGTCATTTTATCGGCAGATTTGGGTATAATTATTGTTTCTATGCATTTTTTTCCGTTAAAAAACAAACTGATAATTAGAGCTAGGTAATTTGTGTAAGAGTAATAATGGAATATATTTATAATTATTATATTTTTCAGATAAATAATATAAATAGTAGTGCCGTAATAGTGCACCCCAGTCAACTGTTGCCAGTGCTACCGCCGCCTACGCCGCACACGGCCATTATAGGCTAGTATATTTATACTTTCTATGCTTTAAAACCTTTATGATATTTATGTCACTATCCATTTTAAATGTCATTAATGCACTGCTGTTAAATAAAGCTATGAGACATGCTTTCGCTGCTTCTGTTTCTATAGCGGTAATTTGAAACAGCAAGTTTATTTTTATGCCTGGTGTTAAAGTTATTAGAATGTAAGTAACTTTATTCGTTTCGACGCATACTGCCAGAAACGCAAATTATCTGATACTCAGATGACCATGATTATTTACGCGTCTTACCATCTACGCAGTATATCAATATATATTTGTTATCTAGTATCCATAACACAAGCTCATAATGATGCTTACTTTGGGCTAGATAATAGGTGTGAGTGTATGAATATTATTGTTATCATAATTTGACGACCGGCTGGTCGAGTGGTCTGTACCCCTTGCTATACGGGCTACTCGATCAAGAGGTCCCGGGTTCGAATCCCGGTAGGGGCAAATGTTTTTATGATGAATACGAGCATTTTTTCACGAGTCATCGATGTTTATATGTTTATTTAGTATATTTCTAATATTTATATACATATTATTAGATATTAATAATAATCCGTTATCTAGAATCCATAACACAATTAAACTCTTAATGATGCTTACTTTGGCGTAAATTATTATTATAATCTTGAAAATAAAATTAATTCAATACAATAAAGTTTCCCTGTGCAGTGTCAAAGCTTTTAATCATTAATCAGCTTACTTTGGGTTAGATTATAGGTGTGAGTGTATGATTATATATTATATTATATATTAACAGTGTCAACAAGCGGCGTCCAAGGCGGCGTGTTCCCCTGGCAGTCGCTTGTCCCGCTTCTAACTGCGGTGTCTCCGCCGCCGGCGCCGGCCTCGCCGCGGACGCCGCGTACTCCAAGAACGCCACATACGCCACATACGCCGCATACGCCACACACGCCACACACGCCGCATCTCAAGACCGAAGAACAAATTAAGACTGAACCTGGTGAGAATTGATTAAACAGCTAAGATCACTATTCTAAGAGAACCTGTAAACTTACAAATCTGTACACATTATGGATTGTAAAAAGTATATTAATTTATTTTAGATTCCCAACCACATATGCAATTTAAATTTTCATGAAAATGGTCAAAAGTACTTGCATGCCATATTATCAAAACAAAGTAATGTTCACTAGTCCATTGTTAATTTTGTGATAGAAAGAGAGAAACGAAAAAGAAAGAACATGTTTATTGACTTTCGTAATTATTTGAAAACAGAATAAAATTAAAATTAAAATGACATATTATTGCATTTTAAAAGTAAAGACAAGAAAAAGTAGAAGTAGTAGTAGCGAGTGAGCTTGCGAGCGAAAACATACCGATATAAGACTTTATGTACACTGTTTTTGTTTCCAAATAATATAGTTAACCCATATGACTGAGATTTAAAAAAAAACTCTTTGTTTGTATACAATTGCTTTTATTTTATTATTTCATTTCAAAGTAAAGACAAGAAAAAGTAGAAGTAGTAGTAGCGAGTGAGCTTGCGAGCGAAAACATACCGATATAAGACTTTATGTACACTGTTTTTGTTTCCAAATAATAAAGGTAACCTATATGACTGCGATTTGAAAAAAAAACTCTTTGTTTGTATACAATTGCTTTTATTTTATTACTTATTTAACCTTAAACATTTTAAGACCACTAATCTCGGCAGATTTTAAAACTTCATCATTTAATATGCCCAATAGACACAATTTCAGGTGACGGTGTAACGGCTATGTGTACAGAGGAAGACGACGACGTGTTCGAGTGCGAGGAATCCGCCGCCGGCAACGACGAAAACAACAAGCGACGGTCACAGAGCTTGTCCGCGTTGAACTCGCCCGCCGCTACTACGGAAAAGGTATTTTTAGATTTTTACTTTGATCAACTATTCCGTTTGTTTAGATATATTACTTTTGCATATAAAATTTGAAAACTGACTATTTTTAACATTGTTTGAAATCATCTTGCTTACTAAAAACACACGATATAGTGAGTAGTGTTATTTGAATGAATTTTACAAAGAAGACAAATAGTTAATTAAAACTATG
This sequence comes from Nymphula nitidulata, assembly GCA_947347705.1. Classification (NCBI taxonomy): domain Eukaryota; kingdom Metazoa; phylum Arthropoda; class Insecta; order Lepidoptera; family Crambidae; genus Nymphula; species Nymphula nitidulata. Next base: position 7,594,612 of record OX374637.1, on the reverse strand, counting down.
ATAGATCTGATCTAGGACCTCTAGTTTAAAAATATAGAAAATCAACTGATGTTGATTTGGTTGGCATCTTATTATTTAAGATGCGAAAAGTATTCAATACGAAGGAAGTCTGATTTTTCAACAGATTTTAATTTTGTACGTCTCACCTAACAGAAAGAGCGTCGCATTAGGCGGCCCATGAACGCGTTCATGATATTCTCGAAGCGGCATCGCCAGATAGTGCATCAAATGCACCCGAATCAGGACAACCGCACCGTTAGCAAGATCCTAGGCGAGTGGTGGTACTCGCTCAAGCCGGAAGAGAAGCAGAAGTACAACGAGCTAGCTAGCGAGGTAACTTTATTTTTAAACAGTTTTATTTAGCTTGGTTTTTTTTTACTTGAAGTTAACAAACTTCTCTTGCCTTCATAAGTACTCAAAATTTTTTGAATGCGGCCTTTGTAACTTTGTATTTATATCATGTTAAGTAACTCTTTATTACTCATTCGTTACAATCCAAAAAGTAAACGATTGTCAGGTGTTACTAAAATGATCATTTTAAAACATTTTAGTCTTTTTTAATGCATACATGTTAGGTAATATTAATTTTTCGTCTTTGTTTTTAAGTCTATTTAAATTAGAGCTCTAGAATTAAAGTCTCTAATAAAGAAATATTGTTATTATTATTCAGATCGGCTAAACATCAAGTTTACGTTTCTAAAGGTCATTCCATTTATTTTTTTATTTTGTGAAAGGGTGGCAGGTCATTTTTATTTAGTTTCTAAATCACATCAAAATTGGCACCAACGTCTGTTAGACGTCAGATGTCGCTGTTAAAAAAACGCATTCCTATTTTGTACGTAGTATGCGGGCGACATAAATACACCATTTTAGCATTTCTATACATTTATATCTTAATAAAATTGATCTACACTAGGTCAAAGAAGCTCACTTCAAGGCTCACCCGGAGTGGAAATGGTGCAACAAAGATCGGAGGAAATCTTCCAGTAGCCGGGATCCTACTGGATCTATGCCACAGGTAATTTAAACATGGTCTAACAATCTCATAGCGCTCTAGAAATTTTATTAATGAATTATAAAATTCTTTAGTCTGTTTTTATGTTTTCTATAACTAAATTTCAGTTGCCATCTCCCTTTCATAAGAATCATGAATAATAATTTTATCATTATTAAATTAGTGCTATTTTGATATAAGCTTTCGTCTAAATTTATTTTTTCACAATCGATAGAGTCCTCGAACGCCATCAGAAGTGACAAACAGTATCTCAACCAGCGGAGCAGACGTTCCGGTCACTGTGGCTGCGTACGCGCATGTTGGCTCGCCGCAGCTCAGCGACGATGAACCTATGGTAGGACAATGGCCTCGATTCTGAGGAAACTAAATCTAAGTACATTACATTTCCGTCTGTCCACACACAACCACAGTAGCCCTAATTCTGGAGAACACATCCTAAGTCTAAATTTAAGTTCAGTGCATCTCTTTCTCTCAAAATGAATACGAAAAGGATGGCTGTCATTTAATTTGACATTTAGAAATGTGCGTTCAATTTTCGACCTGACACTGCATTTCATTACGTTCAATAGAACGTGATAAAAAAATGCAGTGTTTAGGAAGCACCTCCGTACATGCCGTCTAAAATTGTCTATGGTTTCTTTGAAATCTATTTAAATTTAAGTGACAGCTCTAAACAGATTCTTGCTATCTTTTTCCAATGACTTATTGCGAGAAAGTGATATACTGTACTTAAATTTAGAATTAAATTGTGTTCCCAGAATTAGGCCCAGTGTGTAGCTTCATAAACCAATATTTTGCCACGTTTGTTAAGGTCGAAAATAAACCACACCTTTCTAAATGTCACATTATTTGACAGCTGTCCTTTCTCAGTATCTAATGAGGTATTTTGTGCCAGTTACCATCGAAGTTAGATTATAACGAACCTAACATGGTTACAGATAACACAAACTCTATGCGAAGAACCTCCGCAACCTGCCCAGAACATTGAGATCGACCTGAAGTGCGGCGAGAAAGTGACAGACTCAGACTCCGAGGGTCTTGACACGAGAGACTATTTGCCCCATCATGATCATGCCCGACGACCTAAACCTATCAAGGCTAGGTAAGTCTTACACGCGTGTATTGACAGCCGTGTGGTCCAGTAGCCAGTACGAGTTGTGGATGTGAAACAGCTTTGTATGATCGCATACAAAGAGTCGTGGATGTTTGTATATTTAGGTATATTTCTAGTATTTATCTAAGTGTAATAATTTATTATATTTCTCAGTAGTCTAGTATCCATAACACAAGGTCTTTGATGGTTAATTTGAGAATATTCTTTTTATTGTAATGCTTAATTATATTGTTGGAAGCAAGGGGGACTGGTCGCCTATATCTGCAACATTATCATTCCTCTAGATTTTTACTAGATATACTTTAAAGTAGGCTATATACTTTATTTAAAGGTTGGTATATAAGGTATTTTAGTCGCAATCGTAAGTCGTTGAAGGACTGTAATCGACCTAAAATCTTATTTTAATTGGCGTAGAACACGACCCCAACTTACAATAACCTGTTTTATTTGCGGTACCGAGTTGCAAGTAATTATTCACGTTAGAGTTTTAAAATAAAAATAAGGTGTTAAAAAAAGACGAAAGATTTATTAACTAACATATTGTTTTTAGCGTTTATGTATTTGTTTATTAGTTATACTTGACGAAATCAATTGATATGTATTTTTGCTATGCTATTCAGGGCTGGCTCATCAGACAATCTCCTCGGTGGTATCACTGCATCGAGCCCGGGAGGCTCAAAGGTGTTCCAGCCTACAGGCGGAGCATTTAAATCCACACATGCCGATACAGGTTAATATCATTTAGCTATCTTTTTTTTTATATACAACTAGATGACAAACAAGCTGACGGCCCACCTGGTGGTAAGCGGTTACCGCCGCCTATAGACACCTACAATAACAAGGAAAAGCACTTGATATTGCAGGTGCGTTGTCATCCTGAGGCCTAAGATGAAATGCCAATGATGAATATCGTAAGAAATAATGTTGAATTATTAATTTAGCACCAAGAATATTATAAGTTGCGTTATAAATATCAATAATTTATTCTAACGTCAAGCTAATTAATAAAGTCTCAGCACGAATAGTATAGTAAGTTATACTGTGATTTTGCCTAAAGTAGCTGAACTGCTTATCACCTACCAGTTCATCAGTGTGTTTCCTCAACAATTGAATATCTATTCCACCTGGTTTTTAGTACTTCTCAAATTGATATTCAGAAAAAAAAGTTAAATCTCTGAAAGACCTACTTTTTAGACAGTTGATTTTCGTTTTAACCATTACTTTTAAAGCATTCCTTGTTACCTAACTATTAATGATTTCATATTAAATGTTTTTTTTTCTTGATAAAAGTAACATTTATATAATTTTTCAGGTGAAAACCACCGCCAATGGTTCACGCACCTGAAAACGAGCATGCCAAACCAAGTGGCCAGTTCCCCCCACCCATCACAGACAATGTCAACCAGCACCCAGAGCCTAACGAACAGTGTTCAAGGCATTTCACTTAGCACTCCCAATCTGTCGACGCAGGCGGCACTCGATAGCGCGATCGCCTCACTAATGAACTCGCCCACGTCGACCGGCGTGCAAGTAATATCGACGGGTATGCCGATGCCGAGCCAGTCGATAGCGCAGACTTCGACGTCGACGGCGCTGAGTAACGCCTTGCTGAAGAGTGTAACATTGGTTAAGAGGAATATTGGTGATGGTAATACCGGTGAGTTGGATTTGTTCAAAATAGTTTTTTAATGGATAATGCTTTCCTTGTATGCTCCAGAAAATTCGCGTAATAAACCCAGCTGTTTCATAGCTGTAATACTTACTAAACCGAAATGTATGAAACAGCTGATTTTTATAGAGAAAGTTGTTCAACTCGATGGACTAACCGTAAAAAGTTTCTGCTAATGCGAAATTCACGGCTTTTATTGAGCATTCTAGTGATTATACTATACACATTTCGCCGATAGTATTTTGTTGATCTCTCATAGGTATAAACTGCGAACAGTAAATTTAAGTAAAGTTCCGTCGAAAGTAGGTTTCCCTCGAAAGCAGACTCTAATATTAAGTTCCTGGCGTAAACACAACCTGTATATGTTATGTTTTATTTTCCAGGTCCATTGACGTTGTCCGTGGACGCGTCGGGCAACTTGTTGATCAAGGCCAGCCAGCCCAGCGACAGTCCGGCACAGGACTCGCATCCGCTTCACTACGTACAACTACAGCGGCTCTACGTGCCATTTACCACCACCACCGGTCAGTGTACTATGCTATTGTTGGGAACGGTAAAAATGTTCATTACGGACCCCGAGATTTTATGGAATTTGGGGGGTGGAGTGTTATTTAACCCCGAACACAACCCCTACCAAAACAATTGCATAGTTTTAGAGATATATATTATTGAAATTTGAGGTTAGGAACCAATAAAATTTACATATTGTGCAAACTTTCAGAAAACCAACTAAAATATATTTTTTTTCACTTCAAATGTCCTTTACTGCAAAACACAATGCGTACTTCTTGTGTTGACTTATGAATTGAGCAATAAAATTTACAAATCCGTTACTCAGTGCGCAAAATGAGTATTGGCGTTTATTTTATCCATGCGAAGTGTGGCTCGCGCCAATCGGCATTCCGTCTGTAAAACGGTCCGCACCCAGCTAATACGAGCAATTTTTGTCGCCGCATTCAAAAATTCGAAAATCAAAAATAATTTCATCAATGTGGAAAGTCCACGAAGTGCTTGTTGACGCCAATAGTCTATTAGGTATTCTACTTCATTAAAAGGGTTAACGCTTTTTAATGAACTTCGAATTTGTTTTTTATTCAATTGGCTGTTATACTTTTTCAGAAATAGAAGACAAGAAAATTCTGAACCACAACATACAAAGCGGCCAATCTGTGATAGTATCGCAAAGTAATAACCACACCGTGCCTAAACCTAACATGTGAGTATTCTTCACCTAGTATCATTTGGTTAATTTATTTTATATCTATTTAACAGATATTATCATGACATGAATATTGTCAGAATCAAGATCCAAATTATGTGATGACAATATCCCTGTCGCCGCCAACTGGTTAGATTCGCCGCTTAATTGTATGCCTGTCCCGTTGATTGAACGCCGGCATCCAATTGAATGCCTAGCCCAATAGTTAATTTAACTAGACTCACTTACCGTTTAACCTCTTGGCGTATTAAATGGATCGTCTTGTACTGAAAAGTTTTGGTTTGATTGGTAGGTTCTAGGTTATTTTTGTTATGAGCACTTATAAACGATATCGTTTTGGTCATAAAAATAACCTTGAACCTACCAATCACTCAAATAGTCACACAAAAGCTCTTCAATTTAAACGACCTGCCTAGGCGTCCAACTGAATGGCTAATTTAAACAGAGGGCTGACATGACGTTCAGCCATCTGGTTAAACGTTGCGCTCAATGACTTGGCTAGTTGTACTTCAGCCGTTTGATTGGATGTCGGCGTTCAATCAACTGGCTAGGCGTCCAGTTAAGCGGCTGATTTGACCAGACGGCTGCTTGATTTATTTATTGTTATTTTCGTATGTTAGTCAATGGGAGAATCCAGTGGAAGAAAGTCGTCCGTTTCCTTTGGCACCGACGCCTGCGCAGCTCGGGCGGGCGCCACTGCAGAAGCGACTCAGCAGAGGTAATACTACAAAAAAATATACAGGATGGTGCCGTCAATACGACAATAAATTAAAACATGAGCTACATTAGTTCACAGAAATGGTTTGCCACTTTCAAAAATATCGTATTTATTTCATAATTTCATGACATTTCTATGAAAGAATGCAGCCAATGTTATTTCATACAAATGTCATGAAATTATCAAATGAATAAGATATTTTTGAAAGTGGCAAACCATTTCTATCAATTAATATAGCCCATGTTTTAATTTATGGTCGCATTTATTGACGGCACCATCCTGTATATCACAAACTGTATTTTGTGTACATCTCTATGAGTGTTCGTAAATTCCATTTGTCATTTTATATTTGAATAGGCACTTCGACCGGCTCTAACGGGAGTATCGAGCAAACAGTACCTCGGTCAGAGAGCGGTCCAACGACCCCGCTTGAGAACAGTGAGCCGTTGCCGTCGCCCAAGTCGGCTGATCTGCCCAGCCCTACGCTCAAGAAGAGCCTGTTCAAGAAAGGCAACGAAGATGGCAGGGATAAGTATGTTTTATTTTAAATATAATTGTTTTCTTGTACGGTCGACCACAAAAGTAGCTTAACACTTTAGTATCATGTCCAGTGATCGGAATAGGGTGAGTATATTTACCTACAGTTTGTAGAACAGAGATAAAAGTTGGAGACTTCCCTGCAATATTTTTTTACCTTTGACTACCGTGAATTTAAACATCTTATTATTAATATTTACAGCGTAACAAACATTCATAAAAACGATGAAAATTGTGGAATAAAAACCTTTTTTTTGACGTTATTAAAAATGAAGAGCCATGTGAAAAATTTTATAAAGAAGAATATTTACGCAAGAGAACTTTCTATTTAATTAATTTGATGTTTGAATTTATGTAGTTAAAATTCCGGTAAATTATCGGTAAGGTAAAAAATTTATTTTGAGGAAGTCTCCGATTTTTAACTCTGTTCTACAAACTGTAGGTAAATATACTCAGCCTATTCCGATCACTGATCATGTCACAGTAACTATAGCGTTAATATAGTAGCAACTATTAAGTACGAGCGCAATACCCGGTGTGACATGGTACTACAGTATTCAGGTACTTTTGTGTTTTTAGACTGTACTTATGGCGTGTTATGTTGTTATTGAGTTTGGCGCCATTTCTTCCTCTTCATTTGTTTCAAATTCACTATAAGAGTGAGAGAGCTGTGAGATTTCTCCCTGGTGACTGTAACTTCATTAGCCTATATTCATACTTCTTGGTACAGACCTACTGAGACCCAAAATCCTATTTTGGGCCACAACACCACCACTCTATTCTAGCATGGTCGAGCTCACGCTAAACATCTAGTTCGCCCTGAAGATGCAACGCGCAGTATTGCGCAGCTACCGTCCATACCGCGTTGTTTGATAGTGTGCAGTGAATCGCCTCGTGTTCAGAGCGAACTTGAAGTTTGGCGTGAGCTATAATTCATAATATTAATTTCATAACGTTTCTTGTATTCATATAGTGTGTCTACCTTTTCTTGTCTCTTCCTCCCCATACATAACCACTGTGTACATAACCACTGTGTATACTTAGCATTTGTAATTTTGGACTATTTCATGTTACATCTATTTATCATCCGAATTGAGATTTTTTGATTTATGTAAATAGTAATTTTACTGGTAAAGATAATGCTGAGCAAGAGATTATTCTGAATTAACACTATTTTTAGGATGTTATACTCTGTCTGTGCCATAGCACCTACTATAAAATATTGTGAGATTGTGTTGAGATTGTTGATTCGGCGTTCAATCAACGGGCTAGGCATCCAGTTAAGCGGCTAATTTAACCAGACGGCTGCGACATACTACTTGATACAGAGTTTCTAAATGGTAATATGGGCCATAAAACTACCACTCTAACCTAGCGTGGTAATTCATAATATTAATTTGATACTGTTTACAGAGTACTGGAGACAGTGAATTTTGAGCAGAAGTTCAGCACTTTGCCTCAGTTCAAGCCGGAGGCTTGCAGCCCTGGCGCTATGGTGGTGCCTTGCAGTCCTTATCTGAGAAAGAAACACAATAAAATGGGAATGGGTAAGCTTTTAAATAAATACATGACATTAGCTTTTGTGTAGTGGTTATAAGAAAACAGTTGATAATGGATACTCAATTTTTGTAGAAATTCCAACATACAAAGCTTAAACACACTGTTCTAGTCGCCTCCACCTTGGCGGTCTAAAAGTTGTATTTTCACGCCTCTTTTGAAAGACCCCATAGTGTAGGTAGGAGGAAACACATCTGCTGGCAAAAAATTCCAAGTTTTTGGAAGTGCGACAAAGAATTGAGTAACTAAAGTTCTTTGTGCGCGATGATTATCAATTTATCAATCACTTGCTAGCTTGCTACCATAACAGACATAATTCAAGGTATAAATAGATAGGTACACTCATATGCGCAACACAATCTATTTAATTGAAAGTGCTTTAAGTAATTATGGTTGCTGTATTGGCAGCAACGTAGACGGACGAAATTCCTTGACTTTTATGCTAACTTACACGACATTTAATCGCTTACATTAGGCTAAGTTCCTTGGTATAAAGAAGTAAAGCAGACGCGTTTTGCAGAGGAAGAAGCCACCGTGGTGACGCCCCAGCTCGAGCCCGAGGTGATGAACGGGAACAGTATGCTGACTCCTCACTCGTACGGCACGCCGCATACCACCACCAAGCTCGTCGGGAACACTTTCTTCGGGCCTGACTTCAATTTGGACACTTATAGAGGCATGTATTCGTAGTCACTAGTAGTAATAATAATATTCTTACATACACTAGCCGTACGGGCCAAAAATCAAAATGCCCAATTTGCGAACCGAAATGAACGTACTCGTGCCAACAAGTGTAATGTGACGTCACTCAAAAATACAAGTTTTGAAAAAAAATTGTTATCATACTTCATTTACTAAAAAAATTACAATTAATTAATTCTACACAGTTACAATTTACAAAACTGAAAGAATTTTAGAAAAATATTAAAGACTTATAAAGTTGCGTCTACACACCCGCCATACATATATAAAGTTGTTTTAGAAAGAGACAGGAATACTGCAATTTTTAATTTAAATATTTTTTTTGCCAAAATCAATTATGTTTTCACTATCAGCACTATAATGTTACGTATTTTTTTTAATGTATTAAACCGGTATAATATTTTTGTACATTGTTAATGAAGGAAAGAATATTTAACGATTTCAATCTGTCACACACCCCATTTCCAGAAGCCGACAAAGGCAAATAGTTGAGTATAATAGTAAACTGAACTACCAAAAATACCAAATCTGATTACAAGTCGCCCAAATCAGATGTTTAGTCGCTTACTTAGTATTTCTGTTGGTTAGGCATATAACGCTATTCAATAATGCACCTTATTCCAGCGTCCGAAGGTCTAGACGAGATGTCGCCCCGAACCCCTTGTTCGGGCAGCGCTAGCGCGGGCGGCCGGGGAGAGGCCGGCCATCGCCGTGTGTTAGAACAACGGCGGAATCTAGTCCTCAAGCTATTCAAGGAGCATGGAATGTTCCCTAGCTCGCTAGCTACTACTAACTTTCAGGTTTGTAGATGATTTATTCAACCTACTTTATTCTTCAATAACCTATATACATCCCACTGCTGGGCACAGGTCTTCCTGCATGGATGAAACACCTGTTTTATTTCGACGTCTTGAAGTTCAAATCATCATTTTGACGACTGGCTGGTCGAGCGGTCTGTACCCCTTGTTATGCAGGCTACTCGGTCAAGAGGTCCCGGGTTCGAATCCCGGTAGGAGCAAATGTTTGTATGATGAGTACGAGCATTTGTTTACGAGTCATGGATGTTTATATGTTTATTTAGTATATTTCTAATATTTATATACATATCATCACCAATATTTATCCGTTATCTAGTATCCATAACACAAGCTCTTAATGATGCTTACTTTGGGCTAGATAATAGGTGTGAGTGTATGAATATTATTATTATTATATTATTTATCTTTTTACATGCTTGGGCGAAAGATTTGCCGCATGCTTGTAGACTAATAACTTGCAAGTATATCCATACTAATATTATAAATGCGAAAAGTAACACTGTTTTGTTAATCACAAACATCTGTTTTGTGTAACACTGTGTTGTCTGTTATGTTTTGTACTCCTAACCGCTGAACCGATTTAGAGGAAACTTGGCATGGATATAGATTACACCCTGAGTAAGACATAGGTTACCTTTTGGCGCGATAACCGACACCCACGCAGGTGTAGGCGCGGGTGCACATTGATATTATATGTATGTAAAGCATTTGTTGCATACATTGCCGATCATGTGTCTTATTCAAATAGTAGGTGCTTAGTTAGAGTTTTTATTTGAGCAGAATCTTGTATAAACCAAAATTACCTTTCCTTTCAAATAAGAAAAATATAATATTTTAAATTTAAAAATAAAATGGTCAACCGATTTCTTAGATTTTATATCTTTATTTTTGTTTGATAACTTTCTAAGTTTAATAACTTTATTATGTAAAAATAAATGCGTTAAAACATACCCTGTTATTATTCAAAATTAAACCAAATAAACGTTTTTGTTCAGACCACTCACATGGATATATTCCCGACTAAGATGTCGCTGCAGCTGAAGATCCGTGAGGTGCGCCAGAAGCTGATGGCTCAGCCTAACCTCACTCCGCATTCAGAGGTCAATACGCCTACAAGTAAGTGGAAAATAAAAAACCCGGAAACCACTTAAAGTCGTGTGTTTCTTACAACTTCTGTTATAAACCTAACCTTCACGCTACGATTTCTCAAAGCGCCTCGTTCGAAAGGGCGTCTTTGTTCGCATATCTTTATTCTGTACTAGCTCTGTATTAGAAAAAAAATGCCTGCCTAGCATTTACGTCCGCACAATCGTTTTAGTTCACAAAGCACTCAGAGCGTCGGAGTCACAATCAATATGGTAATAGGAATTTATTGATGTCATCTGTTCCTTGGTTTAGCGTTGACAGCAGATAACTCCAAAATAAACTCCATACAACTTTCGCAGGAGTCTACTGCCGATCGCATGTGAACAGCCGTAACAACAGCTGAATGGCGTTAAGCCGAGTAGTGTGGTGAAACGCACTCGGCATAAGCCGATTCCGCGTCGATTAATGTTGGGAGACCCTTGGGCACCGTATTGCTTTTCTCTATTTTTACTATGGTAAAACAGGCACACATTAGCAGGGGGGTGTCACTCCGCACTTTAGGCATGATAAAGTGTTCTTACTTGCTACACTTATTTATGAAATGTTGTGTATTAAATTATTTAAATGTCTACTATTTACTGAGTAAGAAACTGAAAACACTGTCCTCTTGCTGCTAAGTCCGTTTGGCGATGCCCAACAGAACATCATCGCTCTAAACACACAAGTTTCAATTTCCCGTGCGTTGGCAAATTTTTATACATAAATTGACTATTGTCTATAGCCTAGAGAAACTCGGTGGCGTAGTAGTTTCAACGCTCTGGTTTCGATTACGAAAACAAAGCATATTTCACCATGGTCGATCCCGGGATGGGTCAATTAAAATTTGTTATTTTGAGCTCCTCCGTGCCTCAGTTAGCTGTTGGTATCGGTTGTTTTTGCAACCGCTTAAACCAATTAACACGCATCGGGCCAGGGTGGTGGTGTTATGGCCCAAACTCCTCGTGTTGCTCCCATGTAGGAAGGCCTGTGCCCAGCAGTGGACGATATGCTGGTGATGATGATTATGATAAGTGTCTGTAATTATTATTTTTATACAAAGCACGGCAAATAACTCAACACTACCTGATGTGAAGTAGAGTCCATATGCGAAGACAGCTAGTCCATCTTTTAGTGTAACTAGTATCGCCTATTAATATGAATTAGTAAGACATTTTTTTGAAATTACACCAGTAATTGGAAAAGAGAAGAGTTGCTATAAAATCGCAATGTTATAAGTACCACGTTACAATATCCCGTTACAATATCCCGTTTTTATCGATATGTAGACCTTAGGTTTTGAATATACCATAATCCCTAAATTCCAATGTTGTTTCAGACGTGAATTCTCCCGTCGTGTCTGCGGCGTTGCAACCAACATCTACGGCCAGTTAGCGATGTGGGTACACCATCTCCATTGTAGTGCAAGAGTAGGCAGCTAAAACCTGTTGATAGATTGAAAATACAAGCTAAGGTTTGTAAATGGCCCCCTTTACGAAAGTAATACAACACGTTATTAGTAAGGCTGAGTTCGCATTGCAATATACCACGCATTTTTTAATCATAACTGGACTTTACCTTATTCGTCGTCATACGAATTTTCGATATAATAGATTTTTTATTACTAATAACTATTAGACGAATACGTAAAAAATTATGATTGATTAAAATTAGTTATTTCAAGGCATTCTACATACTTTTTAGTAATTACAATTTTCGGGTTCAGGTAATTAATAGGAATGTTGACTTTGTATTCAAATGAAAATATAGTTTTAATGCGTATTGGTAGTTTTTATAAAGTAAATCATAAAAAGACACAGTAGTGTATTGTATTATTACGGAATTTAAATAATATTTAATGAACAAAATGCTATTATACTCAGGTCACGTGGCAATGAACACGGATCTCAGTGTATGACGTCACTTGTTGTTAGCATCAGACTCTGTCAAAAGGAAAACCATCTAAATCACCATAGCAAGCTATCAGTGTTTACAGGTGACGTCACAGCGGTCACGAGACACGTATTCGCGTTTTGGAGCGAAATTTTAAACGGATTTTATGATACATGGTATTAAAATCATTAGTCGTATTAAAATAAATTATAACAGCCATTTCTGGATACCATAGATAGGTACTTCACAATACATGAAACACTTCTCCAAAATCTGTCAACACCCTTCTTCAATTGTTTGGTTATTTTTTAAAATATTTGTTATTTTGAATTGGGGATCGAAAGGTGGTTTGATTTCGGACATTCCAGTAGCAAGAATGGTGTATCATATAATCCTGCGTCTTGTTTATTGCAGTGCGATCCCAGATTTGCTAGTCGCTATATTTGAAAACCATCACCATAGATTTTTTTTTAATAATTTCATTATATAGGACCATGAATTACGGAATCTAAATTGAAAAACATTAAGAACATCTCTTTCACTTAATATGGATAGAAAAAGGATACCAAATATCAGAATTGTCAGAGACAGTTATAAGATATAATATATGAGATGTTCTCTAATCAGTTTCAACAAGGTGGAACCTTGAAAACAAACACTTCTGAATGTGAAAGTATAGTAATATGACAGATGTCCTTTGTTTAACTATATTGAGAGAAAGAGACGCAACTAAAGATCAGAAGTCAGGCCCGATGTGCGTTTTTCAAACGATTCTACGGTCAGCAACGGCAAGGTCCTAATGTGTTAAACAACTTAACAAAAATTTACAGAATTCATTCATATTGTTTATTATTTTAATTTCAAAAAAGATATTTAATATGTAATAATTGTACCAAAACTATTGTCCCGTACATCTCTAAAATCAATCTATCAACAGTGTTTGTTTCCTATTTGCTGCTATACTATCAACGTAAAATACATACTTGGTATATATATATATCGGTGTGCCTGCAATGCAATGGAGTTAATGAGTGTTTGCGATCTATACCAAGCACTTAAGCAATGCTTGAGTGCATTTAAAAAGTTTTAAATCTTTGTCCTAGAATTAAATTTCTCTATACCCAATTTTGGATGTAACTAAAGAAAATACAAAAAATTCATTCTTATTCTAGTGGTTTGATGATTAATTGTATTTAAATGAGAGGTTGTCTGCGGTTGCTATTCCGTTTCATCTAAAGTTCTTCCAAATTTAACTATATTTTCAATAGTGTGGTTGAGGCTGTATGTTTATAATAAAGAGTAACTGGGAGTGTTTTCATTGAAAGCCATGAATAATATTACAAAAGAATAACTTCACATTGGTATTAAAATTAAAACTTAGTCGAATGTCGTGAAACAATTTGTAGAAATTTCAATTTCGACAAAATTTGCTTATTGAATGACATTCATGAATTCTTAACGTAACTTATTTATAGTACTTATAGTAAGTTTCTTATAATAAACATTAGTGTTAGTGAATGTGAAGAGTTTGATGGTACGAGTGAAACTGTTACTTTGGATAATATAATTTTAACTTCACTTCATCATCTGGGTGAACACTACATCCACATCATCCAGAACTATAAGAAAAACACAAAAAAAATATCATTCTAATACATACATGTGATTAATGTATTTTGTTTCAATGCCCGTAAGTTTCTAACGCGGCGTAATAAGTTGCAATTATGTATTAATTATACGTCATTTTTATTACATATTTATTACAGTGAAGCTAGCACATTACTCACTATAGGCACGATCTCAATATGTATGTAAGTCCTTATAGTCGGTATGTCAGGTTGTGCATTTCCGTTATGTGTTACGTTATGTTATTACTGTATTCCACTGTTGCTTCTCCTAGCTACTTTATTTGTGTAGCAGTAGATTCAGTCCAATTAACATGTTTGTCCAATTCTGTCGCGTTATCTTGTTTGTCTATTTATAAGAGTTAGTGTCCATCATATTATGTCGATATGACGCTGCCCAAGTGGAATAGACACCGTCTTTCTATGTATTTGTATTCAACATTTGCACGACATAAAACAAGTGTAATGTGTTTTATATAACGAACAGACCAAAATTATTATCAAATCGTCGACGCCTAATCCTTAGATTATTATATATTTGTAAACATTATTGTTTAATCTCAATAACGTTGTTTAGTAAACATTATTGTTATCCGATTCTTTTCGAAATATTTAAGTTCACTTAGTTAGCGCTTTATTTAATTAATGACCATATATCTATGGATGGATTATTCCCAAATAATTGATGCATTTATGTTCTAAATATACTTGCGAATCATCGAAAGGATGTTACGAAAAAATACGCACATTATTGTGTATATGTAGTCATCCGTAACGCCAACGAGCCGACCGATTTCGAGTGGGGTGTGTCGCTAGAGAGATAGAACTTAAATTTAAACTTGGTGCGTATTCATTATTATTTTAGTCTAATTATTTTATATAATTTCTATTTATGTTGTGATGTTGGTCTTCCATGTGTTTGACAAATTTTTGTTTTATTAGAGGAATATCTACTTATTATTTGTATGTACAGTGACTTATGTTAAGTACTCATTTTTGGATGCCATTATGTAATGAGGGATAACAAATGTAACAACATATTTTAATATAAAAATATAAGATCTACAGGTCATTGTCTTATCTGTCAGTCAATGTTAAATCATTTTATACTAACATGTTAACAGCAGTGGTTTACAAGCTCAAATCATTATTGACACTAGGTAAATCAATATTTATACATATAATAATCTCATTGTAAATATTAGATTTATTTTAAAAATAGTGTTAAGAGTTCCCGGCTCTCAAAGTAATTAAGTTTTTATTTAGATAATGCTAATAATATAGATAAAAGAAAATATATAATTTATACATAAAAATTTCGGCCAATACAAATGTTATGTATATCAAAATTGTATTTTTAAATGATCTCTTCGGCGTAAATAGTATTTAGATAATTGCTTTAGGAGTCCGGACGTAAGAAGAATTTATTAAAAGTATAAATGTAAGAGATATTTTCGCACTGTTAAATATAATCTTAATAGAGTAGACGGGGCGTACTATGTCCTGAAACCAAACGGTTCCCGGAGTGGACTGGAATGTATTTACATAAAACATTGCCGCACGTCGTTTCAGGGTTCAGTATCGAACTTCGCGTAGTCAATTGGTCATGTCATATACACTTTTCATACATAAATAGTATACATAAAACTGTTGTTACCAATTAGTCATAATACAATCACACATATTTTATATTGTTACGTACACTAGTCTGGATTACGAGGCATGAACGACCTATCAGCTCACTTTATTGCGACGAAGGCTCAAGTCACACTTCGACAGATTGGCCATACAAAGCAGCGCGGTAGTATGCTGTATTGCGGTGTTGTTTTGCATGGCCAAACCGAATTTGAAAAGTCAAAATTGATGCAGAAGTCTAAACCAGCTGACGTGGTTCATACTCTGGAGTCCAGCAAAGTATCCAATTGGTAGTGTGGTGGTATATTCTAAATCTTCAGTACAAGAATTAGTATATACTATTATTAACATTTTAGACCACATTCACCCTATATAACTAGTACATAATTGAGGCTGTCTTCGCGCTGGCGTTTGCCCAGTGTTTAGTGTTGGTAACGGCTTCGCTAGCCAGACGCTAGTGAGAAGGAAGTTCTAAGTTAGCAAGTATTTGTCAGCATATAAATATTCTTAATTTTTGATTTTAACATTATTATAAATGTTTGAAAAATTACTTAGTAATTAAAATAGAATAAAACTAGAAAAAGGTCGCGGGTTCGATTCCTGCCTCAGGACGTGAAATTTTTCTAGTTTTATTCTATTTTAATTACTAAGCATATAAATGTCATGTTTGCTAACAAATATTTGTGACAAATATTTTTTCAATTTTATCACATCAAAATGTGTGGCTATGTCTATTTGTAACAGACATTTATAGAATCAATTATTATAATCAATACTCTAATTTTTAATATTATGGAATATCAAGATTTGTAAAATTCAATAGAAATATCATATGACTTAATAATTTTAGTTTTGGTGGGTTCAATTGAGAGGTTAAGTTATTTATACTTTCACCAGTGTATACATCTCGTTTTACGTTTTACGTACAGCACGGACCTTATTCCCCAATAGTAGATACCGACACGTAAATTTTATTTTATTACAGTTAGATTTCGTTGCAATATCTTTTAACATAGCTTAAAAATTAACAAATTTGTTTTACGATTTATGATTGCAGTGGTTTGTACTGAATGTTTCAATTTGTTTAATACTGTCCATTACTAGTTTGTTACCTTGGTTTTGTTTGTTAAAATTTTTGAGTGAATGACATTACTTCAATGGTTATAATAATAACAAATATGAAACTTAATGAAAGTAATGCGCTGCATATTATTAGTGCCTTATTGACTTGCAAAACTTAGGGAGTTGCACAAAAAAGTTAAATATATCTATGATACTAATGGGGGCTGATTTTTCAATTATCAGATAAGCAATGATAATTATAAGTCATGAGATTTCCTATAGATTAACTGTCTATTTGGTTACTAAGCCATTCTTTGGATAATGTTACCTGAGGATTTAAAAAATCGCCCCCCTAGCGTCGTAATTATACAGTCGACAGCACGTCAATTGTAACAGTTTGACCTTGAGACCGCCCTTACTACGTTCGCAATAGAGGCGGCTTTCGTAGTGCAACTGTTACACTTGATGTGCTGTCGTCTGTTCATAACTTTATTATGCAAGCCCTATTATGTATGAGTTTCTTTAGTATATTTTACCTATGTCTTTATTTTATTCAAATATCCATTTCTAAGGTTTGTTAGTCAATAACTAATGAATAAGCAGCTTTCTTTATTAGACTGAATTACTATGTTGCATATAACAAGTTATAGTGTTATATTTTAAGAAATATTAGCAATTATTTGAAGAGGACATTTTAATAAAGCATTTCATATTCGTTATTTATTTCTTCTACACAAGGCATTAGTCTAATTAATTGTTTTGTCCAAATGTCTATTTGTAAATATCTTGTTTAGAAGTTTTATTTAGATTTAAGTGTTCAATTTAATGTATGTTAGATTGAATTAGACAAAAATCAATCAGAGGATAAATATCTGAACACAATTGCATACCAAGTTTTTTAGAAATGTTATTGAATCCAACTAAAGGACCAACTAAATGGCACTTTAACTTAGACAATGTAATCAAGATTGATGTAATTACCAAGAAAATTCATTGTGTGCTGGTATTATTAAACCAATAATAATGTGGACAAGTTGTTCAAGCATATTGGATCATTGTACGAACTTATGTTAAAACATAAAAGCCTCGAAAACATTATGGTATTTTATTTACAGTAACCTTTTATAATTTATTTATTTATAACTTTATTTACACACAACAAAAAAAAACAATTTATAAATAGTATTTGTACAAAGGCACTGGTTATTTCTAAAGAAATTTCTGCCAGCAGACCTGCGAGAAGGATTATTAGTTACAATTAATGTAGACACTGTGTAGACAAGTATAAATAGACTAAAAATAAAATAAAATAAAAATAATTAAATAGATACATATATACTTCTATAATATAACAAAGATATATATATAATATTAAATACTAGCGACCCGCCCCGGCTTTGCACGGGTATTATACATATAAACCTTCCTTATGAATCACTATCTATTAAAAAAACCGCATCAAAATCGTAGTTTTAAAGATCTAAGCATACATGGGGACAGACAGACGGCGGATAGAGACTTTGTTTTATACTATGTAGTGATAACTCAAACATAGATATAAACAGCATTTACGGAAGAGAGGAAAGATAGTGTTCTTTGACGCGTCGCTTGAAGGCGGAAATAGTGTTCAGGCACGTATGTCGGGCGGTAGTAAATTCCACAAACGTACTGCATGGACGGTAAAGGAATAGGAGTAGAAATCAGTGTTATGAGGTGGGATGTTAAGTACCTAGGTGTTTGAGACTGGATCTGCAAAGAGCATCAGTAGGACGTGAGTATGTAAAACGTTCCTGCAGGTATTCACGATAGGATGGATCCTGGAGAATATTATAAAGGAGACATAAAAGCCGAGTGTTAAGCCCATTGCAATAATTATATTAGAGTGTATGGTATAGTAATTAATTAGATTAGGGGGCAGGTTTCAGTACATAATTTTGTTACCTACAGTAAAAGGATTTGGAGAATTTTTAAAATAATTTAATTTACTAGACTATTACACAATCATTGTATTATAGTTTATTTTCAGGAGCAATTGCATTTATTATTAGTTTTGGATTCTCTTCTTCTAACATAGACAAGGCTGCCTGCAACTCTCTGTTATCTCCTGGATCTGTGACTACTAACATTTTCAGAGATCTCATTGTAGCTACAGCAAAAATACAGCCGACACATAGTTGACATCCACTTATATCTAAAAATTCCAAAGTTTTCCCATTTAAGCCCGCCACTCTATCCAAGCACCAATTGTTAACATATTTGTTATTTTTAAGTGACAACCATTTAAGAAAGTTCAAGCCACGAAGGTTCTCTAAGCCATCATACCGTATGCCATTATGGTGAAAATTTTTGCAATCAATGGCTTCTACATAATAACCATCAGTGTATCGGTCTGGAAGTTCTAAATCAATAATATTACCACTGATCCATTCTTGTGAATCTTTTAATCTGGAAAAAACGAATTTACAACTTGAGAAATGCATGATCACATAATAAATGGCAGTAAGAGTTGTAGAAGAAGAAAAATATATATTCAATCTATTTTATAAATGAATTGAAAAACCGCTTAGCTGATAACACAAAATTCGGGTATTATTATTAATGGTATCCAAATTCAGTAGTTCAATATGGGTATCCAACTTAAATATTAAGTTACCATTATAACGGGTACGCCTTAAATTAGTATTTTAATGATGGATTAGTTTATATCTAAATTTTCAGCTACAGGTATTATTGGTATTTATAAGCACAACGTGGTTGGATAAAACGTTCAACCACTGGCCATTCGTTACCCATGACACCCCTTAGATGATACCCCCAGGCGAGCTATAGAGAATCGTTTTGCCTCGTGACAACCTCATAGAGATGTGAAACCTATAGTGTAAAATAATCAAGACTTACTGTATGGAATGGATTATGAATAAAGGTTTTTTGAGCTGTAAGGTAAAGAAATAAAAAACAAATATTCAGTTCCACTAAACTCAGGTCAATGTTATGACAATATAGAATGAGATGAGTTATACTTACATATGCAAAAGTTTGTATTAGGATAGTGAAATGAGGTTTGATTGATAAGTACCTGATTAATCAAGGAGTCCTTAAGAGACATAAGTTTTTTTTGTGTTAGTAAATTTATTTTAAAATCAGTAAGAATTACATAGTAGGCGATGGCCTATAACTAATAGACCATATGGTGCCATAGGGTAAAGTGATTCCGGATAGCATCCTGGGAGGTATCATCATAGGTATCATTATCGAACGTGGCTTGCCGAGTGGTCTGTACCCCTTGCTATACACACTAAACGGTCAGGGTCCTAGGTTCGAATTGCAGTAGGAGCAAACATTTGTATGATGAGTACATACATTTGTTCACGAGTCATGGATGTTTATATGTTTATTTAGTATATTTCTAATAGTATCAATATCTCTCCATTATCTCCTATCCATTACAAAAGTTCATAATGATGCTTACTTTGGGCTAGATAATAGGTGTACGTTTATGAACATTATTAGTATTATTTTATTACCTAACTGAACAATGCCGATAAGTAAAGAAGTGTACGGCTGCAAGGTTACATCCAAGAGTAGTAACCCGTTTAGGTATATATTTTTGGTTTTCAATTTCTTGAAGCTTTCCCATTTCTGACCACCAATCTTTAATTTTTTTAAATGTTAAATCTGGTATTTTTGAAAGCACATACATTATATCTGGACTTGGATTTTTTTCAACAAAGAGTGATAACTTCGTTGTCCATTCGCCATCTCTTTTTATCCAAGGTTTCCGCCATTCAGTAACCGGTTTTCCATGAACCATCCGCGGCTTATCGCCCTCTTCGTGCTTTTGGTATATGGATTTCTCACAGTAACTTCTGGAGGTTATGATAATTGGTCGGTAAAATCCGACTGTTTTCAATCTGAATGCCATTATTGTCAATGTATTTATGTTAAAATACTTTGAGTACGAATAATGAACATGATTTTAAACTTTAGCTACTTAGTTACAAATTATAATTTTCCAGTATTGAAAGTAATAAATGATTACAATACAATTCAATACATAACAAACTGAAGTTTGCGGCAGGCACCAACCACGGTGTTATAACTTCATACTAAAATAACCATATCATATACGACCAATTGCAGTTAACATTGAAGTATTGACTAGGACCATTCGTTTAACTGATATTTAATTTGGTCGGCTTACAATGGCTTAGAATTTCAGGCCCAAGTCGATAGATGACTCTGTAACCATAAAAAAAATAGTGACTTCGAAAAATATCAACAATAAATATTTAAAACTTAAGTGACATTTAAGATGTTATTCATTAAACTGAGAATAAATAATTAGGTACTTCAATTTCTAATCAATATTAGGTAACTTTGATATTTTTTACAATGTCGTTAGTAATATTCTTACTATAACTTGTATTATAATATCTTGCCCAAATTATTAATTACTTAGTTAAGAGTAGTGACCTATGTATTGGGATTTGTACCTAGGCCGTCATAGCAGTTCCTGTCAGTTTTGAATTTTTCATGACATATCAATTTTTTGATGAGATTTTGGTGTTCATTATTTTAACGATATAATTTTTATACAGTATTTTTACATTACCACTATAAATATTTTAGTTAAGTACATTACCTACTTAGGTAGAAATTGTAGCGCTAATTCATTACTATCAATAATGATTAAGTGGTATATTTTTGGCAGAGCTCCTGCGTTCTAATCCGAGAAATCCATGTTCGAATCCCGATGTGGAATTTTTTTTTCTTTGAAATTTTATTTTGATAATAAAAATACATAAATAAACATGTTTTAAGTAACTTTTGATTATTTAAATTTAGTTTTTAAGAAAAAAAAGTTTTATTAAGAAAATAATTTTTTGGTTGTCTACCGGTTCAGATCACCAGATATCGCTAAGCGCCATATATTTTGTAGTACGGAGTGATGCCTCTATACCCGTATAAAAAATGTACTCTTTGGCACCAACTACCCGTATAAAAAATGTACTCTTTGGCACCAACATGACAGAAATTCAC
Organism: Nymphula nitidulata; assembly: GCA_947347705.1. NCBI lineage: Eukaryota > Metazoa > Arthropoda > Insecta > Lepidoptera > Crambidae > Nymphula > Nymphula nitidulata. The sequence goes on along the minus strand of OX374637.1, from coordinate 7,572,886 downwards.
AGAATAAATAAATTTCACTACACCTTCGAATAAAATTTCTTATTGGCCGAATTATGTAAGTATTTTGTGCCAACCTCAGAAATATTTAATAGTACCAATTTAATAAAAAGCTACTTCGTTTTGACAATATACTATGGATTGACACAATCTTGATTATTTATCGATGTCGATAAATCGGCAATTACGTTTAAGGTTTAAGGGTTGAGCTAAAGGCAGCACCGGTGTTGCCGGATAGAAAAGGATAGAAGCATAGGACAGTGACTGTCCTAAGCCTCTTTCCTTTTCTATCACTTAGAACTGTCATTACTATAGCGAGAAAGAGAACAGGAAAGCGACCGCCTCGTCGGTGCGGCCGCATTCCGTCCTCTTACTCGCTCTAGTAAATGACACTTCTGATTCTGAGTGATAGACAGCGATAGAAGCATAGGAAAGTGCGATGCGGTGCTGCCAGATGTAGCTCAACCCTAACTGTGTATACACCACTTAAATTCACATGCACATAAAAAAAATACTACTCTGTTAAAGTGACAAGAAAGTACCGGGAAAAGATTATAGTTCGATATTGGTACTCGGAAGCCCCCCACGATAAATTATATATTATGCGAAAGCTTATGCTCAGAGGATCTTGAATATACCCTTTTTTCATTTTAATACCCCTGCATTTTTGAGGAATTTTGAAAAGTGATTTTGATTTTGATAAGTGTATTGAATTCTAAGCTTCTTATCCAAGTTTCTCTGACAAAATACAGTAAAAAATAAATTGAAATCATTATTATTAGTCAGAAACAAGTGCAGAAACTAATTTGCCATGTTCTTCTAGCATTTACAATAAAATATAATTGCAAAATAGTCGTAGGCAGAACCAAATCAACCCCACGCCTAGTTATTAAAAAAATATTTAACCAGACAATAGACGACATTGACGTTTTATACTATGTCTGGGAGTTCTGGGATGAGTCACATTTTTTAAAATGGAATTTTACATCTCTGGATAACAGTTTTTTGGCCAGAATATAATGTTATTTTTTATTTATATGCAGGCATTTAAAATTATAGTTTTTATATCATAATATTCTTCAATATATACTCTTTCTTCCCATATAACTTTTGTCTTGGGGGGTAGCTGAGTACCAGCCCCCGTACATTTTCAGAACATGTCCTTTATTTTATCACCTTCAAAATATGCTCCTTTAAAAACGATACACTTACGCCAAAGAATAATCTATTCATCAAAACATTTTTTAAACGCTGTTTTCGGAATTGAGTTCAGTTCTCGCTGCGAATTCTCCTTTATGTCTTCTACCGATTGAAAACGGGTGCCACGAAGTGGTTATTTGAGTTTAGAAAAAAGAAAGAAGTCGACTGGAGCCATATCTGGTGAATATGGTGGTTGCTCGATGGTATTTGTTGAGTGTTGGTCAAAAATTCGTTCACAATGATGGCCTTGTACGAAGGCACAAGAATTATCGTGGTGCAAAATCCAAGTATTTTCTTTCCACAAATCTGGCCTATTTCGTCCAATTTGCTCTCTTAAACATGAACGTCAAAATGACGGGATCACTTTTTGTTTTAAACAGACTTTCCATTATTTTTTTAATACTCATTTAGCACCTTTTGATACCTATAATAATAATTTTGGTACCTTCTTAGTCTAGACGATATTAAAGGTTTATACTGATCCCGCTATTTTGACGAATCAAGATGACGGGATCAAGCTGTTACCACAAAACTACCAATCATTTTATTAATCCAACTGCTCTGAGATTTAAAACTCATTTAACACCTCCGGAAAGTCTCGTGACGATGTTTGCATAACTTATAGTTTTTTGTAATTTATTATTTTCATATTTACAGCTTGTACGCCTGCATAATTATGAAGAGCAAACCTTATAGTAGAATAAATTTGCCCTTCGAATTAGAGGCAGGCGCTTTTGCCTATTTTAAATAGGTTAGTTTAACATTAAACATTTCAATAATTTTTGTTACGTTTTTTAATAAATGAAACCACTACATAATTTCGAATGCATTCATAATCAACACCAATTATAATTATAGTATTATAAAATAAAATATCTATAAACAAACAGTAATCTATCTACCCACAGGTTTTGCCATTTGTAGATGGGTGATTCTAAAAGTTAATGTTATTAATCAATTTTCGGAATTTCATTGTTCATATTAGGTACCTACTTTCAATTAATTACTTTACTAAAATTAAAAGTAAAAATGGAACAAATATAGATAATTTTAATTTTATATTTAACTTTGGAAGTGACAATTTTAAGTACGTTAATAAAGTAAAAGATTTTTTTTAAAAAAGCTTTTATTTAAATGCTCTAAAAAGAAGAAAATAAAATTTTCCTCAATAATTTTAACTATAAACTAATAACCTCATTATACACAATTTTTATGATTATAAAAGCTTGTCGCGCGATTTACTTTTGTAAATAAACTAGTAGGTACCTATTTAATTGAGCGACAAGCTTTTATGATCATTTAAATTGTGTGTAATGAGGTTATTAGTTTATAGTTAAAATTATATGTGCGTTCCCATTGAGGGTCCACATCGGAATTTTGAGCTTTTGAATGTGTCACCCTTTAGTAAAAGTTCTCAAACGATTGTAAATTTAACCACTAATTTGTAAAAGTCAGCACTCAAAAGTTACATTCAGTTAAAGGTGGACCCTCAGTCGTGACTGACCCGTATCCATATTTAATAATCTACCTAAAATTTACAACTGTTGTAAATGGCTACTCTTAGTAAAAGATTTGTAAAACTAATTTCATTAATTGTCACTCCTTCCTGCTAAGTCAATAAGAAAATGTAGCATCTAGAAGGTGGTCCCACAATTGATCGCGATAAATTCATATTAAGTGAGAACAACAGTAATAATTAAAATATAGGTATTACTGACAGTTAGTAAAAGTACTAGAACCAATGTAAATTCAATCTCTAGTTTGTAAAAGAAGCTATTCAAAAGTTTCAATCGATTAAAGGTGGTCCCTCAATTGAAACGCTTGTCATAAAAATAAATCAATTTACGTAACATTTGGTTGAGAACTAGACAATTGCTATAGCCTATTCGTTAGTAAAAAAATTACCTAACTATTGCTTCACCGAACAGTATAAACAAATGTACCGTTTTACTTAAAATACAAATCAAACTGCTGTGAAGAAATACTACGGTCGAGGTGACCACATATTAGGATTTTATGGGATAAGTAAATAAAAATAATTACTGTTTGTTGACATTATTCATGTATTATTTTTAAGTTTGACATAGCTAATCAAATCACAATAAGAACATCAATCACAATGAAAAAGGTTGTTAAATGATGTTTTAATAAAAAAATTACACTGCACTGACAATATTACCCTGATCTTTTTAACCGACTTCAAAAATAAGGAGGTTATATTTTCCAATGTAGGTATGTATTTTTTTTTGTATTTTTTGTACCGATTTCTCCGTCAATTGTAAACCGATTTTCAAAATTATTTTTTTATTTGATATAATATACTCCAGAGGTGGTCCCATTGTCACTAAGCCCTGATCTAATGATGGAATCCCAAGGAAATCGAGGCCTAACCTCAAATTTATAGGCACGTATGACATGTTTTACTGTTTTTCCGAAGCTATTCAAGTATTTGCTTCTGTTAGTCATCATCTCATATTAATGAGCTGATGATTGAAGGTACAACTCATTAACGATTAGGAGTTAGAAGATAATTCTTTCACTATATATTTCAACCAAAGACTGAGAGACAGACAAGTCGATAGTGCTGATGGTCATCCATCTTGCTTTGACCTTAGGAAATCACTTAGCATGCTAAGCTGTTTCCAGAGACAATAGACAGTGAAGCACCAACTCCAGAAAATACATTTTAGGAGGTAAGTACCTAGCTACTGAATTTTAATTATATTTTCCTTTTAAGTGTTTTGAAGTCGGTTTTATGTTTGTGAAAAAAAAAACATTACTACTAATTTGACACTACTGTCAATTAGTAGTAATGTTTAAATTATTAATTTGACGAGAGTCCTCCAAACGAATCATTTTTTAAACATACTATAATAATTCATTTATTTCAGATTAACATCCATATTGCATTTACATTAATTACATTTTATTAGTTATGTTAGTAACAATATTAACTTAAAGTATACGCTAAGGTAGATTGGCGTATGTTTAAAAAATGATTCGTAAGTCAAGCGTAAGTCGTCGCAACAGCGTATGCTCTCATTAAAGAAGTAGTGACATCTGTAATTGATGTCACCGGCGCTAGCTGCGGGAATAAATTCAATAGCCCCAACTAATTTGTAAAAAATTTGTTTGATCTTGTTCGTCCGACTTGATCCTCAAATTTTGCAACTTCTGACATCCAATGTCGTTGATGTAAATTTGGCAACTTCGCGCCTGCAGTGGTTTAAATTGTGTAAAAGTAGATAACTTTTATATTAAATAAATCACGGAATTTTTCTGCTCTTTAAAATTAATCTCGGGATTTGAGATATAGCCAATTTATTCTTTCGATACATGAAATCAGTGTAAGTACATTAATAACTCTACCTAATTCCGACCTCTGGATATTACCATTTGCCACAAATTTACATCGAAAATTATCATTTTTGTCATAAGTTTCACACAACAGGTATACATCTGCATCATACATACTGCATCAGACGCACAAGTATTATTGACTCTAATATTATTATAGTCAACCTTCAGAGATGGACATATGTTTCCGTTTTTAATAAAATTTACATTTTCATTATACGCTACTTGATTTAAATGACACACCTAAAAATTATATTAACAAATTACCTCGGACGATCAATTTCAAACAAAAATTTTACAAATTAGTTGGGGCTATGGAATTTATTACAGCAGCTAGCGCCGGTGACATCGGCCATTACAGATGTCACTATTTCTTTAATGAGAGCATACGCTGTTACGACGACTAACGCTTGAAATTTGACGTAAGTCCTCCAAACGAACTAATTTTTATACATACGTACTGTCAAATTAGTAGTAATGTCTGAATTAAAAATCGACCATCAGACGACCGGCTGGCCGAGTGGTCTGTACCATTATTTCTCTGTTATCTAGTACCTATACCACAAGCTCTTAATGATGCTTACTTTGGGCTAGATAATAGGTGTGAGTGTATGAATGTTATTATTATTATTAAAAAGATCAGGGTAACATTGTCAGTGCAGTGTAATTTTTTTATTATAACATCATTTAACAACCTTTTTCATTGTGATTGATGTTTTTATTGTGATTTGATTAGCTAAGATATGTCAAACCTAAAAATAATACATGAATAATGTCAACAAACAGTAATTATTTTTATTTACTTATCCCATAAAATCCTAATATGTGGTCACCTCGACCGTAGTATTTCTTCACAGCAGTTTGATTTGTATTTTAAGTAAAACGGTACATTTGTTTATACTGTTCGGTGGAGCAATAGTTAGTTAATTTTTTTTACTAACGAATAGGCTATAGCAATTGTCTAGTTCTCAACCAAATGTTACGTAAATTGATTTATTTTTATGACAAGCGTTTCAATTGAGGGACCACCTTTAATCGATTGAAACTTTTGAATAGCTTCTTTTACAAACTAGAGATTGAATTTACATTGGTTCTAGTACTTTTACTAACTGTCAGTAATACCTATATTTTAATTATTACTGTTGTTCTCACTTAATATGAATTTATCGCGATCAATTGAGGGACCACCTTCTAGATGCTACATTTTCTTATTGACTTAGCAGGAAGGAGTGACAATTAATGAAATTAGTTTTACAAATCTTTTACTAAGAGTAGCCATTTACAACAGTTGTAAATTTTAGGTAGATTATTAAATATGGATACCGGTCAGTCACGACTGAGGGTCCACCTTTAACTGAATGTAACTTTTGAGTGCTGACTTTTACAAATTAGTGGTTAAATTTACAATCGTTTGAGAACTTTTACTAAAGGGTGACATATTCAAAAGCTCAAAATTCCGATGTGGACCCTCAATGGGAACGCACATTAAAATTATTAAGGAAAATTTATTTTCTTCTTTTTAGAGCATTTAAATAAAAGCTTTTTTTAATATTTTTTTCTTTTAATTTGTTTACATACTTACAACTGCATTTCCAAAGTTAAATATAAAATTAAAATTATCTCAATTTGTTTTATTTTTACCTTTAATTTTAGTAAAGTAATTATTTGAAAGTAGGTACCTGATATGAAGAATGAAATTCCGAAAATCAGGGATGATATGATTTAAATCATTTGATTTGAATCAGTGATTTAAATCGCGATTTTTTTAAAAAATCTAGATTTAAATCAGTACTTTTTTACTGCAACCAAAACAGCCAAAAAGTGTCAAGGGACTTCCCCCGACATAGTTATTTTTATTTGTTAAATATTACAAAATGGAAGTGTTTCTTCTAATTTCCTTTAGAAGAAAATATGTTTGTTGATTTTCGTTACTGTCATTTTTTATAAATTTAATTCAATATTTTTTGTTAAATAAGCAAATAAATATGGCAATTAGATTATTCAAATAAAAAAATGACAATAAAAGAACTAAAATGTTGATTTATCAAAAAATAAGTTAAAATATAATCCGGTAAATTGGTTTTATTTCAAATGTGTAGTGCTCGCGAAAATGTAAGACAATACTAAAAAACAAATTGTTTTTTTTAATAAAAAACTGACTTTCATACTGAAAACGATCAGATAATTAAAAAAATCCAAAAAACCTGATTAAAATGAAATAAATCCGATTTAAATCAAATTAATCTGACTTTTTTGTTTTTTTTTTTTTTATAAAAATCATGATATTTATCAACCCTGCCGAAAATTAATTAATATCGTCCCCTTTTAGAATCAGCCATCTACAAATAGCAAAACCTGTGGGTAGATAGATTACTGTTTGTTTATAGATATTTTATTTTATAATACTAAAATTATATTTGATGTTGATTATGAATGCCTTCGAAATTATTTAGTGGTTTTGTTTTTCAAAAACGAAACAAAAATTATTGGAATGTTTAATGTTAAACTAACCTATTCAAAATAAGCAAAAGCGCCTGCCACTAATTCGAAGGGCAAATTTATTCTACTATAAGGTTTGCTCTTCATAATTATGCAGGCGTACAAGCTGTAAATATGAAAATAATAAATTACAAAAAACTATAAGTTATGCAAACATCGTCACGAGACTTTCCGGAGGTGTTAAATGAGTTTTAAATCTCAGAGCAGTTGGTTTAGTAAAATGATTGGTAGTTTTGTAGTAACAGCTTGATCCATCTTGTCATCTTGATTCGTCAAAATAGCGGGATCAGTATAAACCTTTAATATCGTCTAGACTAAGAAGGTACCAAAATATTATTATAGGTATCAAAAGGTGCTAAATGAGTATTAAAAAAATAATGGAAAGTCTGTGGAAACAAAAAGTGATCCCGTCATTTTGACGTTCATTCTTAAACGCCGCATAATAACGCTCGAATAATATATAATACTTTAAATTAGAAATCTATAGTAGGTAAAATACGTCCCATTGTAAGACATGAACTTTTATAAAAGTCCGTACCGTAGAGGTGCTCTCTTTAATCATTAAACATAATGGAATACCCCTGACTGAAGCGGGTAAAACAGTTTAAATATCTTGGACATGTTATAACCTCTAGCCTGAATGTTGATGCAGATATATTGAGAGAGGACATATACATAGGGCGTTCTCTATAAGAGCAAATATGATAATAGCACGCAGGTTTTCTCGCTGTTCCCTTGAAGTTAAGATAATAACTCTTTTCAGAGCATACTGTACATCATTATACACGAGCGCCCTATGGGTTGATTACACGCAGAAGCAGTACAGTGCCCAATAGGTTCAATTTAATAACGTCCCTTAGCTTACAACACCGCATAAGTCATTTTAACCAACTTTACAGGAGACGAAAAAAACTGTCTATTTAAAAAAAATGGTAGATTTTTTCTGTTATTACTTAATAAATACCTTAGTTAGCAGTAAAGAAATAATTATTTATACTTATTTTGACGATTTACTTTATTTAAACTTTTATTTTATGACTTGAGCTGTGTTGACTGATATTTTATTAGATTAAGGCGGTGTTGTTCGCGGAAATGTTAGGGAATAAGTTATTAATAGATGATTTACAAAGAAAAGTTTTTATTGAGTAATATTTCAAGAATAATTAACAATCGTTATTATAACAGACTAATGGTCCAGCTAGGTAGAACTTCGAAAAAGAGGTAAATCACCGAATCCAACTCGGATGCACAGCGTTCGGGAAATTGCGTAAGATCTTCTCGTCCAAAATTCTTCAGTGCTTGAAGTCGAAAGTCTTCGAGTGTGTGTTGCCAGTGATGACATAAGGCTGTGAAGCCTGGTCGCTCACTGAGGGCCTTCTGTACAAGTTCGCAGCCGCACAACGAGCTATGGAACGAGCTATGTAAGGTGTATCTCTGCGAGATAGAATCAGAAATGATGATATCTGTAAGAGAACCAAAGTCACTGACATAGCTCATAGGATTAGTAAGTTAAAGTGGCAGTTCGCAGGGCACATAGCACGCAGAGCAGGCGGCCGGTCGGTGGGGCGTTGAGATTCTGGAATGGCGACCACGTACCAGAAATCGCAAAGTAGGACGGCCTCTCACTAAATGGACAGACGACCTGGTCAGGGTCGCGGGGAGCCGTTGGATTCAGGCTGCGCAGAACCGTTCCATTTGGATATCGATGGGGGAGGCCTTTGTTCAGCAGTGGACATCAAAGGATATGATGAATGCGACGGTATCTTTGGAAGACCTGCTAAAAACTTTTCAACATATTTGTGCCCTTCAATTTTCTCTGGGTTTCTTTTTTATGACCATTACAGAGTATGACCACTTTTGAAGAACACAATGGAGTAGCAGAGGCACTGGATTGCTGCATATTGTCCTGATTTATATGATTTTTATCTATACATTGAGTATTGTTTTCATTATCAACGACTATATCAGTCTTGAGAATTCGTAGATACGAGAATATCTTGGTTTCAAGGAGGTAAAAAATTGTCATGCTTTAAATTTATAGAATTTTTATTTGTCCCTGTCCCTGGAGGAATTGAGCAGAATGCTCGCCGACCTCGACAGAACCTCCCGACAGGTGGGTCTGAAAATGAACATGGATAAGACAAAGGTTATGTTTAATACCCATGTCGCACCTAGTTTCAGTTGGGAGTTCTGTTCTCGAAGTTGTTGGCGAGTACATCTACCTCGGACAAATGGTCCAGCTGGGTAGGTCTAACTTCGAGAAAGAGGTCAATCGACGAATCCAACTCGGATGGGCAGCGTTCGGGAAATTGCGTAAGATCTTCTCGTCTCAAACTCCTCTGTGCTTGAAGTCGAAAGGTTTCGACCAGTGTGTGTTGCCAGTGATGACATAAGGCTGTGAAACGTGGTCGCTCACTAAAGGCCTTCTGTGCAAGTTCGCAGTCGCACAACGAGCTATGGAACGAGCTATGTTAGATGTTTCTCTGCGAGATAGAATCAGAAATGAGGACATCCGTAAGAGAACCAAAGTCACTGACATAGCTCTTGGGATTAGCAAATTGAAGTGGCAGTGGACAGGGCACATAGCACGCAGAACGGACGGCCGGTAGGGCGTTAAGGTTCTGGAGTGGCGACCGCGTACCGGAAAGCGCAAAGTAGGACGGCCTCCCACTAGATGAACAGACGACCTGGTCAGGGTCGCGGGGAGCTGTTGGATGCAGGCTGCGCAAAACCATTTTATTTGGAGATCGATGGGGGAGGCCTTTGTTCAGCAGTGGAGATCATAGGCTGATATGATGATGATGATGATGATATTTGTCACTTTCTACCGTGATATTGGCAACATTCAAAACAGAAGGCTGATGATACTCGATGGCCACCGTAGCAAATTCGGGTGGTTCCTGTTGCAGATCAAAGAAGTCATTGCCAACTTTTTCTATAACTAGTAGAATTTTTAATGTTAATGTTTTCAATATCCTAGTCTATGTTTTGATCAAATATTTCTTTTTACATTGTCCTGGCTACTTATAATACTTTTCATGGTCTCCCCGAAGTCGTGTTGGTTTATGGGTTTCAATAATTTCGTGTTTAGTAGGAGAAATCTTCTTTGCAACTTTGTTTACGCCATATAAGTTTTGAAATCAGTCCTGTTTCTTGTAATTGGGCTTATAACAATTCATCACCTGAACTCGGATCACTCCAGGAATTAATTTCTTCTCCATACATAGTGTATTTTAATTTGTGAGCTTCATAAAAGAAATAAAATACATTTTGAAACACCGCCTATGTTAAAAAAAAGATAGTTAGTAAACACCGCTTAAGTAAATGAAGATATTCTAATATCATTTCTTTCTATAAGAATACGCGTAAATCAATAAACAGTACTTTATTATATAGCTTACCTCTTAATCTTCTATTATAACTTTTTGCACAGACCTATCAGAGTTAAAACTCACATAAAAATATAATAATCACGGAGCGCGAAGTATTTTAAACAGAAACTGTATGACAGACTAACGACTTGTGCGGTGTTGAGAGGCCAACCGACTTGCGCGCTGTCACTACTTTTCGAATTACGGCTTCTGATTGGCTGAAATCTATATCATGTGACCATTTTTCGACTTAGGCGGTGTTGTTAGCTAAGGGACGATAATGAGTTCTGGGCTTTTAGGGAGTTGTTGCTGCACCGATTCTGTAGCGCGTCCGGTATGTCCGCCGAGTCGCGAGTAGACGCTTTTACGCGACCATGCGCAAACGGTGTTCATTTATTAAACAATAAGATAAGATAAGAAAATAAGATAAATTTATTTCTGTATAAAACTTAGCCTAAATACATTGAAACATAAGGTAGGTTTTTTTTTTTTTTTTTTTGTTACTACTAGATGACAAACAAGCTGACGGCCCACCTGATGGTAAGCGGTTACCGCCGCCTATAGACACCTGCAATAACAAGGAAAAATCACTTGATATTGCAGGTGCGTTGTCATCCTGGGGCCTAAGATGAAATGCCGTCCATATGCGTCCGTAGGTGTTTAATATTTACGAATGTGTTGCCGAACTACATAGTACTTATTGCTAAACAATATAAACTGGGGTAAGAAGTTATAATGAAGACAATACCTAAACTAAGTATATACTTGTATCTTAAGTATCTGATTTCTAAGCCTAGTTTAGTACATATTAATAACAATATTTTGTAATTATGATAGACATTTATAAATCTGTATTTGCAGTGAAACGCGGCGATTGTGCTTACTTTCTACCTTCATTTTACCTAGTAATAAATTATCCATGTCATAATGTGTGACGACTATCTAGGTTACAGATCAAAGATTCGTATTTACAATAAATCAAATCTTTAAAATAATATATTGAAGTCTAAATAATAATAATTTTCTAATTAAATCTCTAAACTAAGTAAACTTTGTGCTGCTTTACTGCATTGGGTTGCGCGGTGCACTAAGCACCCTCATAGTCTATGGAGCTCAGATACCTGGCTTCAGCACTTTTCCTTGCTGGGCACTGCTCATCTCCAGTTCTATGCTGGCCTGTTTTGTTGAAGTGCCGGCAGGAAGCGCATTTTGCTGGCTCTTGTCGTTGGGAGCAATCGTTGATCGAGTGGCCGGCGCAGCCGCAGTGACCACAAGTTGTGTTGGTGTCTCGACAATACTTTGCAGAGTGACCGTATAGATGACACTTGTAACATCTAGTTACAAGCGTGAAATCTCTTACGGGTCAAGAAGTCCAGTTAATAAATACGCGCTCTTGTTGAATAAGGATTTTCCTGAGATCAGCCGGCAGTTCTAGTAAGAAATTGCAGTATGAGGCGTCTTTTTTGCCAGATTTATGGCTTAGCTTGATTGAAGTAAGGAATTGGTCACGAGATATGTGTGGGCACTTTTCAGAAATGTTTTGCTCGTATAGACATTCGAACACTTCTTTCTCAGGAGTATTGGCAGGCACACCTAATAGAATAATTTTTGGCCTCCTTTTTATAGTTTCTTCTACTTTTAGCCCGGACGTTTGCAGTTCAACATTGAACATTTGACTGATTTAATTGTACCTACTTTATTGTAACAATTACAAATAAAGAAAGAAAATGATGAAAAAATATTTTGCTCCAGGCGGGATTCGAATTCGAACCCGCGTCTCCTGATTACCGGCCAGACGCGATTACCACTACGCCACCGGAGCTGTAGGTGCAACCAACGAATTTCTTCACCGCTTTCTTTCCTTTATCCAACGTATTAAATATTTTTAAAACACACTTTAAAATAAGCTCACATACGTCTCCTATGGCACGCCAAAATGGTTGCTTAACGGGCAATCATAGACAAATGAAATTTTGTTCAAAGGATATTACAAATGTAATAAAGAACATGACTCGGGGCAAGTCACCTGGCCACGACAGTCGTGTCGAATATTTGCGGTATGCAGGTGCTCATTTGCCCAGAGTACTGGCTATGTTTTATTCTTTGTGTATGGGGCATGGTTATCTTCCTAGGGACCTCATGAAGACTATAATAGTACCGATTATAAAGAGTAAGACCGGTGATATTAACGATAAAAATAACTATCGTCCCATATCGTTGGCAACTATTGTCGCAAAAGTGCTTGACGGCTTGCTTAACACTCAACTCAGGAAAAATCTTAGCCTGCAGTCAGCTCAGTTTAGTTTCCAACCTGGTGTATCTACTGAGAGTGCGATTCTCAGTGTGAAGCATACCTTTAAGTACTATATGGACCGTAAAACACCAGTCTACGCTTGTTTTTTAGATCTATCTAGAGCCTTCGATCTAGTTTCTTATGGGGTCCTGTGGGATAAACTTGGGAGACGTAATATTCCTGCGGAGCTTGTTGAGATTTTCAAATTTTGGTATGCTAACCAAATTAACATTGTCAAGTGGGCGGATGGTCAGTCGGACGAGTATAGGCTGGAGTGGGGAGTAAGACAGGGGGGGATCTCATCACCTGTGCTCTTTAATATATACATACATGGATGGCCTGATCGATGAACTCAGTGGCATGCATGCGGGGTGTTACATTGACGGAGTTGCGGTCAATAACATAAGCTATGCCGATGATATAGTGCTGTTGAGTCCATCGATCAACACCCTTCGCAATCTAATTCGTGTGTGTGAGCGTTATGCGGAGAGTCATGGTCTTAAATACAATACCAAAAAAAGTGAGCTTATGATTTTCAGGCTGGGAGATGAGGGCTCTGACGTCCCCCAAATTTTGCTGAATGGTTCTCCACTCAACAGAGTGAAACAATTTAAATATCTAGGGCACTTTATTACCGATGACCTTAACGACAATGCTGACATTGAACGTGAACGCAGGGCTCTGGCTGCCCGGGGTAACATGTTGGCTCGCAGGTTTGCTCGTTGCTCGACACAAGTCAAAATAACATTATTTAAGGCCTATTGCCAGTCTTTTTACACGAGCAGTCTGTGGGTCAATTACAATTACACAAACGACACTGTGAGGTCTCACAGTGCCCGCGGACGCACAGGGTGCCAAATTCCTATTCATAAACAATACTTGAGTGACAATCGGTACTATGCGTTTGTCATAATGAACACTTAGTTATGGGAGCCTGCTAGCTATATTAATCAACGCATAGTGTCGAGCTCACCAAAGAGAATGTAATCGCTACGGAGTTTACGATAAAAAGCAAACAAACAATAAAATTGAAATGTCAGTCAGTGAAGTGAACTACGTAACACTAATCAACCAATCACAGAGCTATATTCAACGCTATGCGTCCGCATAGTAAAGATTCGTTTGAGTATTGTTTGTGAATTGAAAGGCTTGTCAAAGTGAACGCACTGAGAAATGCCTTACTTCGCTATGTATTGCTCCTTTACTCACATAAGTATCGTTTGTGAATACGGGTGTTATAAAAAAGGGCATACAGTGCGCTGCGTGTTCAATACAATAATGTTCTCAGAATGCTGTTGCGGCGAACACATGCTAAGATTAAATTTAAGTTCAGTCCACCTCTTTCTCGCAATATGAATACGAAAAGGATCGCTGTCATAAAATTTGACATTTAGAAACATGCATTCAATTTTCGACCTTATTGAACGTGATAAAATGCAGTGTTTAGGAGGCACCTCCGTACATGCCGTCTAAAATTGTCTATGGTTCGTATGAAATCTGTCTTAATTTAGATGACAGCTCTAAACAAATTATTGCTATCTCATTCTTATTACATATTGTGAGAAAGAGATATACTGTACTTAAATTTAGACTAAGAGTGTGCATCCAGAATTAGGCCCAATATCAGACAAATATGACTGCCCAATACAACATTTTCAAATGAAGTTGGTAATTGAGAATGTTAATAGGTATGCCAAATCGCTTGAAAGTTTGTAACAGTAAAGCTTGTATGTATACAAACACACTAGTTTTTGTTGTAGTCAAAAATGCCTATTAGTTTTGATTTTACAGGCATTTAAACTTACGATAAATATCGAGTCCCGTTAACAGTCACGTGACCGCATGTGACGTCATTTTGCAACGCTAGGCGTCAGTGGATAAGGAGCTTGCGCAGTATTTTGTATTGTTTGTACGGTTGTTTGTGTGTTGTTGTTTACGTTTGTTTTTTCAAACATTTATAATAATGTTAAAATCACAAATTAAGAATATTTGAAAGCACTGCCCCAACTTAACCGAATCGTAGGTACCTATTTGTAAAAATTTTAAACAAAAATTAAAACCGACTTCAAAAAACTGAAAAGGATAAAATAATTAAATTTAAGTAGGTATTCATCCCCTAGAAACATATTTTTGGAGTCGGTGCTTCACTTTCTATTGTTTTTGGAAACCACTTAGCACCAACTTCAAAAATATGTTTCTAGGGGATGAATACCTACTTAAATTTAATTATTTTATCCTTTTCAGTTTTTTGAAGTCGGTTTTAATTTTTGTTTAAAATTTTTTTTTCACAATTTTTAGTGGTAACTTTCTACGGTCGAAGCTAGATGGGCGATCGTAAACTTATATTGTTTCCTACTATCGTATCGTTTCACTAAAAAGTCATTTGAAATGCAAAACTTCGCAATTTCGCATATGTAGACGACTTCATAATTTAAGTTTTTTTAAATTTAAAACCAAAGTACCCAACTGTTTTGAAAAAAATTTTATGGGACCAAATGGCAGCTATTCCGCATCGAACAAAAAAAGAATCACGTAAATCGGATCAGTAATCGCCGCGTAATCGGTGTACATACATAGAAAAAAAAAAAAAAAACATACCGGCCGAATTGAGAACCTCCTCGTTTTTGAAGTCGGTTAAAAATACTCGTTTCGGATGTTGAAATAGAATATTTCGACATTGTAGGGTGGACGTTAGCTCATAAACGCAAATGCAGATAGACTAGAAGAATTTCACAGGGATATCCCAAGTCCTGGGTGGCTCAGTGGTCAGAGCAGTCGCCCGGATTGCGAAAGGTCGCAGTTTCGATTCCTGCCCCAGGACGTGAAATTTTTCTAGTTTTAATATATTTTAATTAATTTAATTTGATTTTATTTTATTTGATTTGTTATAATTTAATTCATTGATTATATTACTAACATATTTTTAAGTTCTCATTGTTACTAACAAAATGTGGATCATTGTTATCTGAAATAAATGAATTATTATTATTATTATCGCGCTTTAATTTTTTTTTCAACAAGTCGTGCTTAGGGTCGCCAGTGCCATCTGCCTTCGATTTCGAGAGCGGTTCCCTTGTATGGTTTGAATATTAAACCAATATTATAGCACTCAAGAGGCATCCAGACACAGGAGCAAAATATTAGCTTGCGTAGCATGACCCATCATACTATACCAGACCCTCAAGGTGGTTTACCACCAGAGGGGCGAGACGAGACGAGACGAGATTTAAAATTTGTATGGCAAATTTTCAATTCTCTCCTAGCGCATCTTTGGTGGAAACAGTGTGGACTGACGAGAATGTGCGAGGCGTGAATTGAAATATTTGTTTGTGTAAAAATGAACCGTATTGCTTGCAATATAGAGTATAAATTTTAATGTGAAATTTGATATGATTTCGAACCCTAGACGATTTTCCACCAGAGGGGCAAGATGAGACGACGCGAGACGATAATTGAAATTTGTATGGCAAATTTTCAATCCTCGCCTAGCGCATCTTTGGTGGAAATAGTCAGGATTGACGAGGATATGCGAGGCGTGAATTGAAATACTTGTTTGTGTAAAAATGAACCGTATTGCTTCCAATATAGAGTATAAATTAACTCTGCATTAAGTACTTATATTATTTGTGAGTGACGTAGATGGTTCCACGGCTCTTTTGTTTTCATGGAGTACGTGCGATTTCAATTCTCTTCTCGCCGCTCTGGTGGAAAAACACCTCGAGCAAGCATATTTTAGTGGAAAAGAGTCAGTGCGATTTCAATTCTTTTCTCGCCTCGCCTCGTTTCTGGCTGGCCGGGTGGTCTGTTGCTATACAGGTTACTCGGTCAGGAGCCCTGGGTTCGAGTCCCGGTAGGAGCAGATGTTTGTACGATGAGTACAAATGATTGTACACGAGTCATGGATGTTTAAATATGTTTATTTAATTAATTTATATTATATATTATAAATATTTCTCGTCTAGCCCAAAGTAAGCATCGTTATAATGGATACTAGATATAACGGAGAAATAAATGAAAATTATTTATTTATAAGGTACTTGCGCCAAAGATGGCCCTGTTCCTAAGATAGCCCACAAACTTCGCGCCCATGTTCGGACCATAGACATAACTGCAAGTTCATATCAAATGGTGGAAGACGCAATCTTGGCAGTAGTGGACAGTTTGTCAGTCACGGTGCAAACGACTTACGGTTTATAACCTCACAATCGCAAACTTTTTAGTGTTTCTTTGAAAAAACAAACTGTTTTCGGATTTCTTTGAAATAAAAAGTTAGTAAGTGTATACTTTATGTTTATTTTAATTTTATAGAATATTCCTCGCTGCCGAGAAAAGGGCCTATAAAGGTCCACCACATGGGCTCCCTAGATGGCCCTATTGAGACTATTGAATTTCATAGTTTTATAGATCATAATATAATTTTCATGTCCAGAATGCCTACAAGACTTTGATTTGTTTGTTAATTGCTTGTAATACTTAAGTACAAGTAATTATAGTTAGTCATTTCGTTTTTATTACACTGATTTTTTTTCTATACCCTTAATAAGGCCCACTAAAATTATACTAAAAAAAGTTTCTAATTTGCAAGATTATTTTTTGTTTAAGTTGAAACAAATATTAGAATAAGCGGAGGAAAAATATTGTTTTTATATTTTTGAAAGTTTTTTTGTTTTTTTGATAGATTCAGTTTTGTTAAGCCCAAGATGGCCCACCGTCCAATCATGACCCAAAATAATATTGTAAGAGCCTGATTACGTAAGAAACTCATATTATAAGTTAAGTTTAATGTACAGATATAATTTTTGTTTCGATAGCGTTTATAAATTATCTGTTTAAAATCGGGCTATGATAAGTGCCTATATTCCTAAAAAAGCCCACATCAAAGATTTTAAAAAATGATTATTTTCTTTAAGAAATTTGAGCACACTTGTTGATTTTTATGTAGATTCTCTTTTCAAATAAATAAGGAATACTTTATTAAAGTATGATTACAAAAATCTTTTTTTATTTTTGATTTAATGAAGTTTTGCAAAAAATGGGCCTTACAAGGCGCAGGGACCTTACTACCTACATTTTATGCAAACTTCAGTACCTACAATGATTAATAAAGTAAAGAAAACTGTCATATTAATTTTAGAAATAATAAATATAGCAACTTGACAATATTTATTTATCGGTTACCTGGTTGGTAGATCCGGGCGAAGAACAATAGCTGGCAACATTTTTCATTAAAACAATATAACTGGGACTTGCAAATAGTTTCTTTTTGTTTCATCTGGTCATAGAGTTTTTTATTTGGCCCATACTACCGCTGAGGGTAAATTTAATTATCTGAGAACGGCTAGAACATACAGCTTTTATGTTAGCACATTATTTTCAACTGAAGGATTGCAGTAGCTCTTCGCGGTTGCAGTGTTACACATTGTTTTTAAATTAAAACACATCGAGCTAAGTTGTTTAAAATATCCATGAGATTGTGATGTGACGCATTATTATTTTGTAGGTATAAATTGAATCTACTACATATCTCCGACAGTCGTTTCGCCGTTTCACTCTTCGCCGACAAAACCTTTCGTCATCGAGCAGTTCACCGACAGAATCTTTCACCGAATAACGATTCGCCGACAGAACGTTTCGCCATCGGGCGGGCATTAAACGAGATGAGCTGTCGCGGTAGACCGACACGGCCGTGGTAGGTTAGAAATGTAAGGCGCGCTTTACGTTTCGTATTTTTTTTCTTTTTTACACGACTCCCGCCTACGTACTTCTGTCGGAAAATAAACAAAGCATCTTTCGCCATGGTCGATATCGGGATGGTTCAATCAACATTTGTAATCTCGAGCTCCTCCGTGCTTCGGAAGGCATGTTAAGCCGTTGGACCCGGTTGTTACTGCAACCGCTTTAGCCTACCAATCGGCATCGGGTCAGCGTAGTGGTGTTACTGCCCACAGTGCTCATGTGTTTGTCCCATGAAGGAAGGCCTGTGCCCAGCAGTGGGGCGTATATAGGCTGGTGATTATGATCTTCTGTAAGGTAGAGTTGCCACTCTGGTATAATCTAGAGACAAAAAATACCAATATCCCATAGGTGCAGATGGCAGGTCATGTGTAACACAACACTGGAAGACCGGCTGGTCGAGAGGTCTGTACCCCTTGCTATACAGGCTACTCGGTCAAGAGGTCCCAGGTTCGAATCCCGGTAGGAGCAAATGTTTGTATGATGAGTACGGGCATTTGTTTACGAGTCATCGATGTTTATATGTTTATTTATTATATTTCTAATATTTATATACACATTATTATCATTATTTCTACGTTATCTTAGTATCCATAACACAAGCTATTAATGATGCTTACTTTGGGCTAGAAGGTAGATAATAGGTGTGAGTGTATAAATATTATTATTATTATACTTTACAATGGCTTTAGGCTCACAAATGTCAAAGGTTACGCCTAATCTGCGTCGTGTGTACCGCTCTCCTTAAATGTTATTCACTAAAAGTATCTAACATGATTAGATAGACCGAAAATTTGTGGGGTAAGCCTTCTAACACTAACCTTGACACGTGAAATTGTATTAGAACTTTCTAAGTTATTACTCGGAACAGTTTCTTATCTCATTATCACTGATAAAATAGGATTAAAGCACACGCTCCTGGCCAATCTGTGTCGTCTTCGCAGTCGCTTAGCAACAAGATTAACGACAAAACGTCCGGTCCCATCTAGCCAACCCTGGAGCAATTCTCACCGGCCTAACTCCGCCTCAATGTCTACAAGATTTGATTAAAAACCAATCTCTTGAAGTGCTCACAGGATGTAGAATTCTAAAGTTAAATTGCACTGACTAAGACTTATTGGAAATGACAGTTTTTCTATGTGTCGCCGCCATCTGGTTAACTTCGCCGTTTAATTGGATGCCTAGCCCGTTGATTGAATGCCGGCATCCAATCAAATGCCTAGGCTCGATAGTTAGATGAACTAGACTCACTTAACGTTTAACGACTTGGCGTATTGAAAGGATCGTCTTGTACCGAATAGTTTTGGTTTGATTGGTGGGTTCAAGGGTTTTTTTATGATCACTAAAACCGAAATCGTTTTAGTTCTAAGTGCTCATAAAAAAATAAACTTGAACCTATTAATCACTGAAACAGTCACACAACAGCTCTTCGATTAAACGACCTGCCTAGGCATCCAATGGCTAATTTAATCAGACGGCTGACATGACGTTCAGCCATCTGGTTTCATTGGATGCCGGCGTTCAATCAAAGGCTATATAACAATAACCAGATGAAAGCTGTCTGACGGGCCACCTGGTGGTAAGCTATTGATAACAAGGAAAACTAACTTGCTATTGCAGGTGCGGTGTCATCCTGATAAGATAAAATGCCGTCCATGCCCAGTTATTACACTGGCTACCTTTTCCATCAATGCTCGTCACCTTAAACAAGAATTTTTTGGAAAATAAATTTGAAATGACGAAAAAAATATCAGCTGTTTTATACAAACGGGTCTTGTAGATATTACAATGTTTGTATGAAACAGCTGTTTTTTCTCGCGATTTAATATTTATTTTTTAGCAAGTTGTGTTTAGGGTGACCAGCACTGCCACCTGCTTTCGTATTCGAGAGCGTCCCCCTAATACCCTGTCTACTTTGTGACTGAGTAAGTGTATCGCGATCGCTAGTACACTCGAAGGGAACGTGGTTGTGATGGGTGATGTCTTCTTTAAACTTTATAGTCTCAATGGACAGTGCACGGTTTAATGCACTCCCTCTCGTTAGCATAGCCGTATGCCGTGACCTGTTGGTGTGTAATTGTTTAAATGAAGCTTTAGACAACATCAAACACATGACACGACCATGGCTGCATTCCATTTTGATCGAACATTGCCTACGGTGCTTACAGTGCCCGATTCGATGTTCGCGCTCACGACCATAAAAAATGTACCTACTCTTTGCTCACGACGCTAATGGTGTGATATCGAATAACGATTCGCCGACAGAACGTTTCGCCATCGGGCGGGCATTAAACGAGATGAGCTGTCGCGGTAGACCGACACGGCCGTGGTAGGTTAGAAATGTAAGGCGCGCTTTACGTTTCGTATTTTTTTTCTTTTTTTACACGACTCCCGCCTACGTACTTCTGTCGGAAAATAAACAAAGCATCTTTCGCCATGGTCGATGTCGGGATGGTTCAATCAACATTTGTAATCTCGAGCTCCTCCGTGCTTCGGAAGGCATGTTAAGCCGTTGGTCCCGGTTGTTACTGCAACAGCTTTAGCCTACCAATCGGCATCGGGTCAGCGTAGTGGTGTTACTGCCCACAGTGCTCATGTGTTTGTCCCATGAAGGAAGGCCTGTGCCCAGCAGTGGGGCGTATATAGGCTGGTGATTATGATCTTCTGTAAGGTAGAGTTGCCACTCTGGTATAATCTAGAGATAAAAAATACCAATATCCCATAGGTGCAGATGGCACGTCATGTGTAACACAACACTGGAAGACCGGCTGGTCGAGAGGTCTGTACCCCTTGCTATACAGGCTACTCGGTCAAGAGGTCCCAGGTTCGAATCCCGGTAGGAGCAAATGTTTGTATGATGAGTACGGGCATTTGTTTACGAGTCATCGATGTTTATATGTTTATTTATTATATTTCTAATATTTATATACACATTATTATCATTATTTCTGCATTCCATTTTGATCGAACATTGCCTACGGTGCTTACAGTGCCCGATTCGATGTTCGCGCTCACGACCATAAAAAATGTACCTACTCTTTGCTCACGACGCTAATGGTGTGATATCGTTTTGTCAGTGCACTTAAGGATCTGACAGCAAAACATAACCTAAAAATTGTGTGTCCTAAATGATATCGCTATTCTTTGACCTTTATTGTCACTAGATTAGGTACTACTTACCTGGAGTATTGTAGTTCCGTTTGGTGTCCGAATTATAACGTACACGTTAGACGAATTGAGAGACTTCAAAAAAAAAAATTAATTGTCTGGTCTATCGTTACAGAGCGCCAAGAACGTCAAACACGTATGCGGCAAAACAGAAATATTTCCACATGACCCCACTACAACTACGTCGAAAATGTTTGGATATGTCCTTCTTGCATAAGCTAATGAACAACGATGTTGACAGCCCTCCTTTGCTAGAGAAGTTTGCATTTAAGTTGCCAGCTAGGACGCCACGCTACCCTTGTGGACTCATCAGGGCAAGGCGTTGTAGAACAAGATTGGGTCAAGACTCACCCATAGTTCGCCTGACTAATCTGTACAACAGCCTTGCAAGAGATTTTCAGGAACTGTACATAAACTATCAAAGCCGATACAAATTTATTAATACTATAAAGAATGTTGACGCACCTTGACCGTAACACAGAGCATTACTATACTAATGACATGTGATTTTGATTTTGATTCAAGCTAATAAAAATATGACATCCTTATTACTGTAATTACTATATTGACAACTTTAATTTCTAATTTTTTTATTATTATTTATTGACTGTAATCTATAAATTGAATTGAATATCTTTTGTATTTTAAAAGACTTTATGCATGCTGTGGTTACCTCTGAATGTAAGAACAGTTAGTGAGAAATCGTAACAATTTATTATATTTTTGTGTAAACTCCAATAAATAAATAAATAAATAAATTACCTAGTACCTACTTATTATTGCAGAATGTATGAAGCTAATTGCTTACTATTAAAAATATATAAAAGACAATCAAATCGAAATTTTTACATTGTGTGCTCACAATGCTGACGCTTTTTTCCTGAGCACTGTGAGAACTATTAGTGACGTCATTAATGACATCACAGCAGTTCGTGTGAGCAGTGTAAGCACGAACTGAATGAAACGACTTTAAGTGAACTCACAGCGCTGTGAGTGCCAATATTGTACCCCATGAGTTATCACGGCTATTGGCAACTCCAAGTTGGAACAGTTTGGTTTTTCGAGATCGGTGGATGGTAAGATGTTTCTGAAAGTGACAAACCATTTGTATGAACTAAGATAGACCAATATTAGTTCATAGAACCATCTTATTCATTTGATAGTTACATGTTTCAATTTATTGTCGTATTGACGGCACCACCCTGTATAATGTTATCATGGGTTACATGAGTACCAAAGACTCTGAGGTGCCCATACTTTAGCTTCTTGTCCCTTTATAAATTAATGTTGTAAAGTAATAGTAATTTATACAAACGTTTGAAAGATATATCGAATAATGTAAAGAAATAAAAAGATATGACTTTTCACAATGGTAACTATTCTAAACGCTTTGAAGCACTGAGCTACTGAGGAGTTGGATATACAGGATGGTGCCGTCAATACGACAATAAATTAAAACATGGGCTATATTAGTTCATAGAAATGATTTGCCACTTTCAGAAACATCTTATTCATTTGAAAAGTCATTTCTATGAAATAATGCAGCCAATGTTACTTTATTTCATACAAATGTCATGAAATTATCAAATGAATAAGATATTTTAAAAAGTGGCTAACCATTGGCACGCACTGACGGCATCACCTGTATATATTTTTTATTCTTAACGAATTCTTAAAGAACTAGGTACTCACCTAGTTCTTGGCGTTCATATCACCTGATAGTACGTGATGATAAGGCCCGATTCCGAGCTACACCCGGATTCCTCAACCACAGAGGAACTCTGGCTATCTTACCTCCAACTGCCGGAAAACAACAATTAATGCTGATAACATAATTGTTTGTGGCGGCAGACTTTGGTGAGGTGGTGGTAGCTACAGTAAACCGGGGAATCGAACTCCGGACCTCTAGATGTGAGGTAAGTGGTCTCAACCACTAGACCACAGAGGCGTTTAAAACTCTCACAAAGTACCTGAACCACTAGTACCTACACCACAGAGTATAAGTAAATCACAGAGGCGGCTTTAATTAGTTTCTACCTTTTTTTGATAACCGTCAAAGTTTATCTCCTCTCTTTGTGGAAATAAATTCATGGACCTTGGCGTTTAGCAAAATTACGCTATAGTACGTATCTATCAAATAAAAATAATTTTTGAGCTAAAATCTATACAAGATATATTATTTTAAACGAACGTAAATTGCGACTCCGATTGCGAGCAATTGGCCACGTTATCAAAAGTCGTACCACGTAGCCGCGCTTTCCATCGACAACAAACATTCGTTTTGATTGGCGAACGCCGATTCGACGGTAATTTACTTATCAATGCGCTTTTTGAAAAAAGTGCTTTTGGTAATTTGTGTATTTTTCAATGATTCATTTTAACCTGCGTAGCATGAAAAAATTTTTGAATAGACCGGGTCTTACAGAATTCCGAAATAACATTTGAAATTCTGAGGTTGCGAGGGGTCGATATCGTAGGGATGCAGTGCTGGAGAGCCTCCTCGTGTCAGATCCATTGTGGGACCGGTACTCACGTTTGATGTGGTCCTGTAAAGCATTCCATGTGAAGAGCGGTTCCGCAATGGCCCTGGTCGGCGCACCTTGGGCAATAGCGAACAATCCCCATAAATATCTAATAGGTATATGGGTGATTATAATATTGGTCAAGATTGGCTTATCTCCAGACAGGAGGTGAGGTGGTTGAGCCCTTGTGGGTTCCTGCCGGGCGGGGGAAGTGTCTTACGATGCTTTCCCTGCTGTGAGAAATGGCTCTTAAGGCCAGTAGACCCATCCATGGGTCGTAGGATGGCTTCATGTCGCGAAGTGGTCGGCGGGGGTTGTCCGCAGTTACGTGCCGGGTAGGTTGTAGGCCCGGTACGTGTGCGGCTTTCGCTGCGTTCGTAACGGCGTAGAGGACCCGGTTATGGGTCGGAGTGTGGCGAACTTCTTAGGTTGGCGGTAGGAAAGCCCCGGTAGGGCGGGTGGAGCATATCATCTGGATGTCCAAGCGAACCAGTCTCCAGGCTGGGTTAGGTGGGTATTCGCGAGGGTTTTTTTGTCTTGGATGACAATGATCCTGCTCAGTCGAGGGTAGTGGACGACCCAGTCTCTAGGCTGGGATGGTTTGATGTACCAGTGTTATGGGTGCGCTGGGTAGGTGTTTTAGAAGAAGCGCCTACTTTGTTAGTCGTCCCATGTTAACCAAGGTATGCCACTAAATCCCGTTACCTCCGAATCCCCTTGGGCTGTATAGTCACGTAGTTTGTTTGTTCGATTTGTCTGTTTGGGACCATGTAAAGAGCCGGGCACAGGGTGACTTTGCGTGCGACACTCTCTCAGTCCTCGGATCCGCCTCTCACTATGCTCACGGTGGGGTGCGAGAGTGGTGGGTCACCATTTTCACACCCCATCTGTTACTTATTCGTTGTGTTCCCTAATGGACGGGGTGTGACGACCTTCGACATAATGGGCATGTGGTGGCGTGATGGTGTAGGAGGAAGCCCGGAAAGGGCAAAGTCTGGTGGAAGGCCCTATCTTCTCCAGCTCCTACGACTTTTCCTTGATAAGCCTATGCCCCGCCCGCGGCTGCCGAGCCATGTCGGAAAAGGCCAGCGGATCTGCGGATCATGGTATGGCAGGCCTCTAAGAGCGCGGGTCGCACTTGACCAGGTTGATGGTGGCGGTCACCTCCGGCGCTATGCGGGTATTTGTTGTTGGCCCCTTTTAGGAGTAGCGGACCCTTTGGGGTCGGTGGATGGCTGGCTTAATGATAAGCGGAGTGGGCCGATAGCTCCACTTACTCTTCGAACTGTGCTTATCACGTCGCGGTCCTGGCTTAACACCAGCGGACCCCCGCTGGTCCTAAGCTGTCCAAGGAGGATGGTCGTGGTATGGCAGGTCTCCTAGAATTGCGGGGGGCTGCAGTGAGGGGTGGGACCTTTGCTGCTCTATACGTCCCCTAACCTCGGAACCACCTACAGGCACCGGGGTAAGCATTAAGCATTTTACGTCCGAAAAAAAGGTGTGTGTGTGTGCGTGTGTGGTTTAACTGTAGTGTGTCATACGATCCACATAAGTACTCATTTTTTGGCGTTTTTATAAGCAAAACAATTAATTTAATTTAAGTTTTGATTAATTTAATCGAAAAAACTGGTCTGAAAGGTGTCAAACTTTCAGAGGTAACTTTTGGCAACCACTCCCTTCATTTTATTTCGGACTTTATTGACACACTGTTTAAAAAATAATAATTAAAAAAGGAAAAAGAAAAAATATATATAATATGTATACAGAATGATGCCGTCAATACGACAATAAATTAAAACATGGGCTATATTAGTTCATAGAAATAGTTTGCCATTTTAAAAACATTTTAGTCATTTGATAATTTCATGACATTTGTAAGAAATAATAAAGTCCATGTTTTAATTTATTGTTTAGCTTGCGAAAGTGTTCGGTTCCCGCCGCAGAACATGCAATTTGAAGGAAGGTACCTATCTCCTAAATTATTACAATACACATTTCTAGAATGCTTAAAATAGTCAATTACTTACACGGATTTTTAACTGTCAGAAATTATTTTCATCGTCGAAATTTTGTTAAAAAAATACACATTAGTGAACTCAGAGTCTACATGTAATGTTGATGTAGAACGGAAGTCAAAGCGTGTTTCCTACGTGCAATGTTTCCGTCGAGAAACGATGCACAGCTAAAGTTTTACGTAAAATAGCGTAATAAAGGCCATACCTTTGGCAATTCTATGCGTTTTCGCCTTTTTTAGTTTTTGCGATTCAAAGCGGAGTGGTGGAGTGCCCTGTGCCTGTGTGTGCATATAGCTATATTTAAAAACTAGCTCTGCCCGTGAATTCAAATGCGAGGAATATACATACGGCTGTGTAAGCGGTTTGAAAAGCCGAAGATTTATTGGTAATAACTTTTAGCCTATAACAAAACGTTTCCTAAAATAATCAGCTTTTGCAATCTTACTAGCTACAAGAACAGAACATACCACTTGTGGCGACCTACCTAGAAGCATATGTTATTATGTCGCCTAATAGCCTACATGGCATTTTCATTCAACTTTCAATATATATATTTTTCTTTTGTAGTTTTCCTCGAAGTAAACGTTTTATGCCGAAGACTTGACGAAGATAGCGATTTCCGTGGATTAGACTTCAAGACAAACATGTATTGGGTTCTCAAATTTTTTATTCTTTTACATTATTTTATATTATTACATTCCATTCCCGGCTAGAATGTGGACGACGACTTGCGTCAATAAAAACAAACATGTATTGGGTTCTCAATTTTTTCATTCTTTTACATTATTTTATATTATTATTTATTTCTTCATTCTTTGCTATTGATGCTGATCCCATAGCCTAATGGAAAAGAGATAATAATCATCACACAAGGAATCACAGGGGAATCACTACCTACTCCACCCATCACGTAATACTTACTAATATAGAAATTACCTACGTCTTTAACCTTTGATTGAAGTACTCGCCAACTTCACTATATCTTTTTTCTGAGGGTACTCCGACGATGGGCTGTACCCCTAGAGTACCTACGTTTCAATCAAATCGGAACGTTACTAAGCGTACAATAAGAGTGAAATACTAATCATTCCCGCCATAGGCCTCCCCCGGGGGGTAAAATACTAACACAAAATAATAAGAAAAAGTCATACAGACATGCATTTTTTATCATAATAGTAGCATATATTCTGCCACCGGCCCGGACGCGGATTAGTGAGGAGCTCCCAGTATTTGCATAACGGACTTACAAACACAATTTTCGCATTTCCGGGCCGTTAGGCCACGGGACATGATTAAGGCAACATTATTGTTCCTCCTGAGCATATTTCAACGGTGGAAACATTGTTCCAGGACAGGGCAGCCAGACGGCACCGGCGGTTATGGACACGAAAGAACCTGCTTAGTAATTTTTTTATTACGCTTGATTATATGTATGTATAGTATTATTCTTTTATTTGTGAATTAAATAGTTATGGCCATTTAATAAAATGTTATTAAAAATTAATAACCAAATAGTCACTGTAAATATTGGAAAAGAAATAGTATGTCGAAGATCAATAGTTTCATAGATATAGTGGTATGTTTGATGTGTTGTGTCATCCAAAAACGCTCCATAGAAAATCTACGGAAGAGGTGACGTCACATGTTTCGATATTACTGAGAAATGTAATACTGACCAAAATTATTAATAACTATGTATTATGTATCTTTTTATATTCCATATCTTCGAAGTTTTAATTGACAGTGGCGTTTATTTTCCGAATTAGGGAAAAATAGCGCCATATTCAAACTTAGGTAACATCCCAATTGACATCTTCAGTCTTCCCATAGAGGAATATAATACACCGGGAAAGTCTTCCCGTGACTACGATCGCTGTAAAGTAGTCGAAACGACAGGTGTATAATATTAATATGTATGTATTACGTATAATATTTTAAATATTATATTGCCTATCTATGCCACATTTTATTTTCTATCTTATTTATTTATTTATATTTACCCTCTGTTACAATTCGCAACTTAGGCATGTCAATGATCTCTCATTTCACAATACTTAAATATTTCACACATCAAACTTATTCTGAAATAACATGCAAACATATAGACAATATTATTGTGGACAATCTTAACCATCAAAAGGACCAAAACAATAGTCAATAATCAGTTAATATGTCTTACCAAGTATACCAGGTGTAAGGGGACGCTCTCATAAATGAAGGCAGATAGAAGAAGTTCATGTGTTCCATACAAAAAGTACGTGTACGTATTACAATTTCGTATGGACCAGGTGATTTATTTTTTGCGATTTCAGTTTTTTTTTTAAACTTTTCGAGATAATTACTGGGCATGTAAGGCCTTTCATCTTAGGCCTCAGGATGACATCGCAGTTGCAATACCAAGTGATTTTTCCTTGTTATTGCAAATGCCTTTAGGCGGCGGTAACCACTTAACACGTGGTCCGTCAGCTTATTTGTCATCTAGTTGTATAAAAAAAGCTCTTATGTTAAGTTCTAGTTTTGTAGTACCAATATACAGGGTGATAGGGGGACGCTCTCGGTATCGAAGGCATGCGAAAAAAAATATCAGCTATTCCATACAAACAGGACGTGTAGATATTACAATTTATATGAAACAGCTGGTTTTTTTTCGCGATTTTATATTTATTTTTTAGCAAGTCGTAGTTAGGGTGATGAGCACTGCCACCTGCCTTCTTTTTATATTTTTAATGACAGACGCTTAAAAAAAGCGATAATATTGTCCTACCAAAATCAATACAGTTAGTCTCCCTGGCGTAGTTGGCTCCCGGCCAGTTCGACCCAGTGATGTATCCCGCAGTTTCTTCCGATCTATTAATCATAATTCAATGATCCCGATGAATTGGACCGCTCTGGCATTAATCACGACGATTTACCAAAAGTATATTATTATTGGAGACTATTATGTCGTCTGACTAATGTTTAGTCGAGCAGTTTTATTTTTATTATTATTTCACTTCTGCTAGTAAATTGTGTGATAAAATGTGTATCTAGATCGTCAAACAATAAATTATTTGTGGACAGATTAACTGTAATACCTTATTTTTAGTATGGATATTTAGATGTTTGGTTTTTGGATACATTCTTAACAAATTCTTAATAACAGAACAATATAAATTGACTATTGATGTTATAAATTACGCTATGTGAGATTATGATGTGTAACTGTCGGAAAAGGCAAGACATTAATATTATTTCAGTCATTATAGGTGTACAAGTTTTAGATAATATATAATTATATTATCTAAATGATAATAATTAACATAAATAATACTGGTTTTTAATATATTAATACAAAATACATAAATGTCAATTACATAGATATACGAAGTAAATTTGCGTTATCATCCGTTGAACCGCGCTATCATTGTTTTGTTTTGTAAATACTAAGTCTTTGTGTTATTATGTAAATTGGCTTCCTGGAATACACTTATAAGAGCGATTTGGCTTTTATTCACGGCAAATCCCACTCCTAGACCTCGGAACTTGTTCATGGTCCTTCGAGCCGGATTGGCTTGAAAGTGCTTTTTGATAGTCTTCGGTGGTGGTAGATTATCACCCGCGTTACGTTATCACTGAACAGTGGATCGCTGTTCAGAGCATCCCCACAGCGTGTCAGACGTCAGGTGACGTCACAGCAGTGGAGGATCCAGTCGGTGGCGACTGGAGGGGACGTGCGGGAGGAGGAGCCCGGCAGCAGTTGGTGTCAAGCGGTACGCCGCTACAAGGCGCTAGTAGAAAGCGCTACAGCGACGAGTATCAGTGAGTGTGAAAGTGCGGTAAAATCGTGAGTACATTATCAACCTTATTAGTACTAGAAGATTAACTTAGAAGAATTTCTTGGAAGAGTAGTAATTAGTATTAGATTTGGGACTTGTAAAAGTTTTAGGCTAAAAGTGGTTGAGACGGGGAACCTATGCCCGTTTTCAGTCAGATTTTAAAGTGAAAACACTTAGAAAAATTTCGAGCATTTTTCTATGAAATCTGAACTTGTAAAAATTTTGTGAATTTTAAAGTGTCAGTTCATTGTAATATAAGTGTCAGTTTGTTTGTTTGTTATTGTTATGTTTTAGGTGTATAGTAATTAGTTATTAAATAAGATTGTCTGATTCATTGTAAATATTTTAAGGTGATCCTAGATATTTTTAAAGTTATAGACATGGAATCGTTGAGCAATATTCAAGGGGACATTCAGTCAAAAATTGCAAAGGCACATGTCAACTTTAAAAAAGCGCCTAAAGATCGCTTGACGGTATCTTATATAGAATCTCGCCTAGAAAATGTAAACCAACAATGGCAACTATTTTATGACACTCATGTTAGAGTAATAAGCGAGATTAAAAAGTCTGAATTGTACAGTTCTAGTTACCATAAGGATAGTGTATTTGATGAAGTTGAGGAGTTGTATATTGGTTTCAAATCAGCATAAACAAGTTCCGAGGTCTAGGAGTGGGATTTGCCGTGAATAAAAGCCAAATCGCTCTTATAAGTGTATTCCAGGAAGCCAATTTACATAATAACACAAAGACTTAGTATTTACAAAACAAAACAATGATAGCGCGGTTCAACGGATGATAACGCAAATTTACTTCGTATATCTATGTAATTGACATTTATGTATTTTGTATTAATATATTAAAAACCAGTATTATTTATGTTAATTATTATCATTTAGATAATATAATTATATATTATCTAAAACTTGTACATACCGCCCGCCAAGGACATATTGCAGAATGTCCTTTAAAAGGGAAAGGGGGTCAAATCAGATTTAAAGGATTGTTCGGCAAAGTTAAAGATGACTGCTGATGTATCGGGAAATAGTACTCGTCCTGGAGCTAGTGTCAAATTACCAGAAATAAAAATTCCTATGTTTTCGGGTAGATACATTGAATGGCAAACGTTTAGGGATTTATTTTTAGGATTAGTTCATAGAAATAAGTCACTAGATGATGCGCAAAGGTTGTACTACCTGAAGGGACACTTAGCAGGGGAGGCCGAACAACTTTTAAGGAATATTAGCGTAACTTCTGAAAATTATAAAGTTTGCTGGGGTAAACTAGAGGATATGTACAATAATAAAAGATTTATGGCAAATGGGATTTTAAAACGTTTGTTGAATCAAAAGAGTTTGACTTTTGAATCGGTAAATGAAATTAAAAAACTAATAGGTACAACTTCTGACTGTTTGGAATCAATTAAAAACTTAGGAGTTGATGTAGCCTCATGGGATATACTGATCATACATTTGATTAGTGCAAAACTGGATAGGGAGACTAGGAAGGCATGGGAGTTAAGTGTGTCATCACAACCAAGTGATAAGTTGCCAACCTATAGCCAGTTTACTGAGTTTTTAGTGGGACGTTTTCGTGGCTTAGTAAGTTTAGATTATAGGGCTACGAATATAGAAAATG
Organism: Nymphula nitidulata; assembly: GCA_947347705.1. Classification (NCBI taxonomy): domain Eukaryota; kingdom Metazoa; phylum Arthropoda; class Insecta; order Lepidoptera; family Crambidae; genus Nymphula; species Nymphula nitidulata. Next base: position 7,541,281 of record OX374637.1, on the reverse strand, counting down.
GTTCTCGAAGTACTCAATCCTTTCATGTGCAAAAGGAAAGTAAGGAAATATGTTGCCCATATTGCTCTTCTGATCATAGGTTATATCTCTGTAAAAAGTTTTATAAGGAATGTAATGACACTCGTCGTGAATTTGCTCAGACTAATGGGTTATGTTTCGTCTGTTTAAATGCTAACCATTCTGCCAAGGCATGCAACAGCAATTTCAAATGCCAAATTTGTAAAAGACGTCACCACACGTTGTTACACCCTAGTGGTGTTTCTGAGTCTATGGGTGAGGGTCCACCAGGAAGTGAGAAGGCCGCTGCAATAGCGGAGGGGTCCCCGGACCAATCAATAGTTTCGTGCCATTCGACAGGGAACTGTAGCAAGACAATTCTGTTACCTACTGCTTTGGTGAAAACCAAGTCGAAATATGGTACGGATCAAATAGTGCGAGCACTATTGGATCAGGGATCGCAAGGATCTTTCATTACCGAGGCGATGGTCCGGTATTTGGGGTTAAAGAAAACACCATCTCGACACACCGTTAAAGGTGTAGGAGGTAATAATGTTTTATTATCAAAGTCTACAGTGGCTTTAAAAATACAGTCGAGAATAGATCCTAGTTTTAACATTCAGATAAAGGCCTACGTGTTAAGGTCCATAACTTCTCTTCTTCCAGCAGTGAAAGCCACTCGAGTTGAGCTGGTAAGTTTGGCAGAAGAAGATTTGGCTGATCCAGAATATCAAAGGCCCAACAAAATTGACGTTTTATTGGGCGCTGAGATGTATACTCAGGTGATCAGGATTGGTATAAAGCGAAGTGGGTTGCTCTTGGCGCAGGATACGGCTTTTGGGTGGATACTGTCGGGTATAGTTGAAACAGGTAATACACCCAGCACCGGGTCGCTTTCCTTTATCACCGTGATGCATACCACTATCCAAACTAAAAATCTTAAAAAGTCCAGGATACTCAGAGCTGAATCATCTGAAAATAAAAATAAAATATTAAATAAAGCAGAGGTAGTAGGTAACTGCAGGAGTTTTTCGAATCTCAGGGATCAACATGCAAATAAAATCTGCAGTACTTACCTAGGAGTGAATGAAAATGATAATTCATTGAAAGTGTGCATGAAGAAGTCTAAATGGAAAGAGTTTTCGGAAATAATAAAAGACCTAAAAAAAAAGAAAGGATATTTAGTTAATAGAAAAGTGAAGTTAAAGTTTTTAAATCAAAGTTCGGATTCAAAAGGAATTTTGAAGGTGGGGGGAAGATAAGAAGCATCTCTATTGCATAGCAATATTGTCTGGTATAGCTAAGAATAATATATACTTTTATTTTAAAATTCCTTTTTCTTTTAACTTTTAAATGCATGGGGTTGCCATGTCAAAAATATAAGGAGGTATAAAAGGAGTAATTACCTTCTAAAAGGAGTACGTAAGTACCTTGGCATGAACTATTGGGTCATAAGTCTACACTATAGTAACTGTCAAGCTTACCTTTGAGAGTGTGCAGTTTATATTGGGTACTCCAGCAGGACAAATACCGATCCCAAAATCCTACCATCTGTTACAGATACTTAGTACTTTGTCATTAATGCCTGATCATTTTTGGTGCAAAGGTCACTCGTTTCTTAAAACTAGATGCAACTTTGACAACGCAATGTAATATCGTTTAAGCAGTAGCTGTTATGATAGAGGAAGATACAAAACTTCTGGCGGCACTGGTCAAAAGTTTATTTGAATTTGTTTTGCAGCATTGTAACTCGTAAATGGGCTTAACAGGCTCTGGAACCAGGTTTGGGTGGTTTCTTAGTGATAAACTAGGATAATAAACTTACCTCATTTCAAATGGTTATTATGTAAGATCGAGCAGATACACCCAGGTTCTGAGCGAATTACGCGAGTCGTCTTTTTGACTTAGTTCTAAGTTGGTAGGTAAACTATGGTAATCGATCTTAATAAGTCTGTGTTAACTACTTTCTGTTACATGATATTTAATTTAATAATATAATATAAACTGCTTGATAAAGGTTTGTTTTTTACTGAGCGGTTACTATTTTATTTATTGGTTAATTATATAATATGCAGCTAAGCAATGACTACAAAATTGTTATATACAAAACAAATGTTTTGGGTCCGGGTTTTATGTTTCCCTTTTAAAGGACATTCTGCAATATGTCCTTGGCGGGCGGTATGTACAAGTTTCAGATAATATATAATTATATTATCTAAATGATAATAATTAACATAAATAATACTGGTTTTTAATATATTAATACAAAATACATAAATGTCAATTACATAGATATACGAAGTAAATTTGCGTTATCATCCGTTGAACCGCGCTATCATTGTTTTGTTTTGTAAATACTAAGTCTTTGTGTTATTATGTAAATTGGCTTCCTGGAATACACTTATAAGAGCGATTTGGCTTTTATTCACGGCAAATCCCACTCCTAGACCTCGGAACTTGTTCAATAGGTAAACATACATACAGATTAGTGCCGCGCCGTCAATACGACAATAAATTTAAACATGGGTTATATTAGTTCATAAAAATGTTTTGCAACTTTCAATTACATCTTATTCATTTGATGATTTCATGACCTATGTATATAACACTGGCTGTATTATTTCATTGAAATGTTAAAAAATTATGTAAAGAATAAGATGTATTTTGAACGTTGCAAAACATTTCTATGAATTAATATGGCCTATGTTTTAATTTATCGTCGTATTGACGGCACCACCCTGTTTAGACAAGGTGCTGGGTACTGTATAAATACTAAGGAGTTATAAAAGTTCACAATTCTTAAATTAATTTTGAAATTTCCCATAGATACTTATTGTTTAATTGATCGAAATATTTGTATGAAGATATTTGAAACTTATTTTAAAATTTTAGTATTTATATAACATGGGTGCCCGCTTGTTATGGTAAGTAACAAACACCTGTATATTCTCATCTTATAAAAGTTATATATAGGCAGTAGTATACATGTAGGTAGTATATGTATACAGATCGGTATCAAATCTACATTATTTCTTTTACACAATATCATGTTACGATACGAATTATGGTGTGCGTTCCTCTTTGAGTGAATTAGAAAAATTTAACTTCTTTAAGTTTAATTAAGGAAAATGTGTAGACACAAATAAAGACATTATGGCTCATGGCTGTCATTAAACGTAGTGTTAATTTTTTTTGGGTGTCATGTCGGTAGTTCCAGTAATAAACGCTATCACTCGGATTGTGAAACGTCATGGTTCACATCCCCCCTCCCCCGGGACATGTCTGCTTTATAGTATTCTACACATTTAAAAAGAAAATACCATGACTTTAAAGTAAAATGAAAAAAAAAATGATTGTTATGGTAACCTCGACCAAATTAAGTTTTTCAAAATCAAGTCTTCTAAATATATTGTACAAACTTTTGAAGTATTACGACATGATTTAAGAACTAGTATAGGGGAATGTGGGGTAATTCCGAACATGGGCACAGAATAACTAAGTTGATTATATCGCTGTGATCATTTGTGCTCTATATCCACTTCCAACATGATAGAGAAATGGCCTCGTTCGGAGTTATCCCACGTTCCCCACCATACCCCAAGAATTCAAGGTTAAGGCTAATAACTAGTCAACAGAGTGCTATGAAGAATGTTTTCCATTTGCAGCATTTACACAGAAGATGGTCTCTGCATAGTCTGTCAAGGTGCACACTCGTGCCGTACATTGGTATGTGCGTGGCGTCTGCTCTGCCGTCTCCGTGACACTGGCTCCACAAACACGGCGACGTGACCTGAGGACGTGACTCCCTCTGGAGACTGCTACTGCTGTATACTTTGTTATATAGTTTTTGGAGATTTATAGGCATTGAAAATGTTTTACGACGTCTTTTGTAGAGAAAATTTACTTACTAAAGCTGTGGTGTTGAAAGTACAAAACTTTTGAACAGTGATACATAGAGATGGCGCTGTGCTAGTTTTAGCCCCCAACGCAAAAAGAGGGGTGTTATAAGTTTGACGTGTCTCTCTGTTTATCTGTGTGTCTGTCTGTCTGTGGCATCGTAACTCGGAAACGAATTGATTGATTTTGATTCGGTTTTTTTGTTTGAATGCTGACGTAATCTAATGGATTATTTTCCCAGTTTTCAAACTTGACACAGGTAGAATGCCTTAATGAGGATATTGAGACATACGTTCAACATTTAATAGCCCTGCATGATGACTTCAGAATCAGATTTGAAGATATTCTACTGTCAACTTTATTTTCTATATTAAATGATCCATATGCTCCCGAATATCTGAAATGTAAATTCCAGTACCTAGGTGATTCTCATAGTCGTGTCCTTCGTTCAAGCAGCAAGCTTACTCTATATATTCCTTCTCACCGCACTGGCTTTGTGTCCAACTCATTTCAATGTCATGCAATACGGCTCTGGAACGCACTACCTCCCCATATCCAAGAGTCCAAAAACAAACTGGCTTTCAAGCGGTCAGTTCGCAGTCTTTTTTTGGAGTCTCCACCTTTATTCAATTGATATATCTATCCTTACTGTTTCTGTATTTATTTAATATGTATTTATTGATTATGTATTTATCCATATTTATATATCTTAAAATATTTATTCGCATTAATATGTATACTATATGTGTATTCACATGTTATTGTATATTTAGATTTTAAAACAGTTGTTTTTGCACTACCTAATTAATCATTTTGGACTCAGCTTTCCGGTTGACTGGTAGAGAATGCCTAATGGCATTAAGTCCGCCAAATTGTTACTTATTTTGTGCAATTAAAGATTAAATAAATGAATAAATATTCTGACTATGGAAATACTAGCATGGATGATAACTCCATTTGATGAAACGGAAGTGGAGAATGTGATATTACAAGAGGAGCTACTTGAGCTTAGCACTGATGAGGGGAGGAGCTGAAGGTAAAATTAAAAAGAGAGTATCAAACATTTTGGCTGCAGGCAGATATACCCAATATCCTGGACTGTGGGGAATCGCGAGAAAGTGTCATATCTTGTTTAAAAAGTGTTAGTATGGTTATAAACCTTTTAACAAAAAGAGGAGTAGATCGAATATCACGGAACGGGGAGATTTGCGGTTATTCCTAACTAAAGTCAAATATTGATAATTTGCTGTCAATCAATCCCTCCATACATCCCTCCCATTAAAATTATGTCTATTTTGAGAATGTCATTGTAGAAGTTACGTTACGTTATTAATGTTGAATTTAATTAATAGTGTAATAATTACTTAATTGACTAAATACAACACATTTTTTTTTACTATTTTTGATTTTATTTTTACCACTTCGATTGGGGATTTAAGAATAATTTGAGAATGGAAGTTTATTTTCACGGGGCATGACTCCGATAAGCTACTTTAAATTTCATCCCCGGCACTGCATACAGACAAGCTTAAAAGAAGTCATCACAGAACAATTTGCGCGTGAGATTTCCCGGAGGCAAGCCCTGCCTCTGCGGCATTCCTGCTGTGTAGTAAAATAGACTGTCGGAAAGTATATTTATAAACCAATATTATATTTTATACTATATTTTTGTAACTTTTTCGAAGTATTATCTAGAGTACGACATGAGCAAAAGAAATAACTCCGCGAAGGATTTTCGACAACCTGTAACACGAAGGGTGTTACAGGTTCTCGAAAAACCCTATTCCTATCCTATATTGCTATCCATGGTAGACGTCGCATTTAGAACGGTGTTTCACAAGTTTTTAGGTGTTTCGTCATAAGTCTTTATTTTTTTGCTAACTAAAGGTGTCCTCCATTTCGAAACACGGTTTTAGATGCGAATTCTGCCTTGGATGACATAGGTAGTTGAAATGGGTATTTAATATTACGACATACTATACACGATTATTGTTTTTGATTTTTTGAATGCAGTTTCATAATATGAAATACACACACAGCTGCAAAAGCTACACCAATAAAGTGAAAAATACATCCTCAAATACTTTTTAAGAGATAAAAATACAGTGTGGTAAATAAAGCAAAAAATGGAAACAGAGATTACTTTAAGTATCCACAGTTATTACAAAGTGGTACTAATGTGCCAAAGTTTTTTTTTATACAACTAGATGACAAACAAGCTGACGGCCCACCTGGTGGTAAGCGGTTACCGCCGCCTATAGACACCTGCAATAACAAGGAAAAGCACTTGATATTGCAGGCGCGTTGTCATCCTGAGGCCTAAGATGAAATGCCGTTCATGCCCAGTAATTAAACTGGCTACCTTTCCCTTCAATCCGAAACACAGCTAACTGTTTCACGGCTGAAATAAGAAAGGCGGTGGTACCTACCCAGGCGAGAGGCGACCCTACATATGGGTCTACCACATAGTAAAAAAGTTCTTAAATTAGGAGAAATAGTAATTTCAAATTGAGATTTTCCAGCAAATGTTTGTGAAAACGGTCATAAATGTCACGGCTCCCTTCCTATAAGATAGGTTCGTCAAAAGAGGCGTGTCAAGACACCTTATACGTGGAGGCGGCTAGAACAGGGTCCCAAGCTGCTCCAGCTGTCCTTGCGTATGGATTCTTCCTACTGATTTACATCAGGTGGTGTTCAGTCATTTATGAATAAAAAAAATTAGCCATCCAAAACATTTTTTACAATTAGCGTTAGGAGTTCCAGATAGTTCGCTGTAAATGGTCTGTAAAATATAAGTGTCTTTTCAGTTCCTAGTCTTAAAGTACTAAAATTAATTGCACGTACAAACCATTACGGGTGTCGTAGAAATGCACTGTATCATCTAATAAAACGTTTCGTTTTACGAGCGCAGTAGGTATAATATCCGTCTTATCTACGTATATGGTTCTCAATCAAGACGCTGTGCCAGAAATAAAGAATAAAGGCTAGTTTTAGACTAATAAAAAGCTGTAAAAGTATTGTTGGTGTGGAATGTTTTTATTATTTGCTTAATTAGTTTTAGCGGCACGAAAAGGGAGGCCTGGGTGTGGTGGTGTTATTTCAGATGCAATTACGACGTTTTATATTTTCTTCAAAAGGAAAATTATATTTTTCATATTGTTATAAATGTTTTAAAAATATAATTAAGTAGGTACTTAGAAAAATATCTCAACTAGAAAATAATCATGTCCTACGGCGGGGCAGTATGGGGCGGGCATGTTCTACTACCAAAACCTTTCACAATCTGGGTCACACGTTTCTAACACACACACGATACGTTGTATTGTCTTATATTTTCGCGAGCACAATACATTTGTAATAATATCAATTTACCAGATTTAACTCGCGTTTAATAAGATGTTACATTATTATTATACACCCGAAGTTTCGATTACATTACAGCGATCGTGGTCACGGAAAGACTAAAGATGTTAATTGTCTTTGTTAAGTTACATTTTGAGCGGTCCGATTAGCGCATACAGAGCTAACGGTGTCAGTTAGTTGGACAGTGTGAGGACGGGTTTGGGACAATCGGATAGTAAACAACTATCATCTCGGTGTAAACACAAGCAACAATAAATTCGGAAATGAAAAAACAATTATGTCTTTGTGAATTTAGTAGTTCACTTATTTCTCTTCGGAAACAATCTTAAAGCATTGAACTACGATAAGATAGGACACAGCCAATTAATTAAAATAAATACTGCATAGCTTTTAAACACTACGTATTCCAAACGGACAGTCATATTATGCCTACATGTTGACCGTAACCTGTCAAATTATGAGTATTGTAAAAACATTTTGCACTTCAATTATCTGCTCCCATGCACTGATTGTTTCTCCTGTTGCGCCTTATAAATCATTATCATCATCATTTCAGCCAAAAGACGTCCACTGCTGGACATTGGCCTCCCCTAATGATTATGATATATAATAATATGATATATATATATAAGCCATATTTTATTAAAAATAAAAAACAGCACATTAATCGTGGAAGGTAAGTATCTCGTTATTAAAATATTAAATAATGTTAGCTCTCTGTCAGGTATCGGATATAAGCTCAACCTCAGAACGAAATAGAAAACTATTTGTTGCGCAACAGAAAATAAATTCAAATGTTCCTTGAGGAAATGGAACTAAGTTTAATATATTTTTAACCACTATTTCTTGGCATAAACTGTACAAAATGGACATAATAAACATACCAAACGCGCGTGCTTAAACTTGGAAATTAAAATTTACTAACACTTAGCTACGAAAGTATATTTAATGGGTAATAATTTTGGGTATTATTATAAAAAGGTAACAGTTTCGTAAAGGTCCGGTAACTAATGCGCGTTGGACTAACTCACAACGTTTGCGGAGGCCCTTGGCTTAATTTTCGTTGGTTTCCAACTACGAACCACCAGCTAATTGTAAAGAAATACTAACGCATAAAGAAATTTAGGGACTTGTTTCTTTGTCGCATATTCAAAACTTTCTTCCCAAAATACCAGTAAAGAACACAAATTATTCGCCATTAATCAGTGAAAACCAAAATAAGAAATGACAATAAAAATAGGCTTGTATTTAACTGAGTATCATACTCGTACTAACTAACCTAACTATCGAGAATACTAAGCGAGCGACTAAAAAATCTGATTTCGGCGACAAATCGTTGCGTAGTCGACCAAAACAGATTTTAAGTCACTAACTTAGTAGTTTTTAGTTGCATCCAGAAAAATATCATAATAACTTATTATGCTTAGTAAAGTTATAGAAAGTAATTTATGAAAGTATTGCATGGCGAAATATTGAATGACCAAAAATATCTTGCTTTATAATGAAACTTGAACAGGGCGTTTTAGAATCATATATGCCATCAGTTTACATCAATAAAACAATAGCCGTCTCATTGTCAAATCTTTCTTATCTACCAAGATAGAATGATATTATTTGTGAATAAATTTTGCAAAAGCTAGCATAGCTTTTGCCGATGCCGAATGCGTGTAAAATAGATTACTTATGTTCAGTATTCTTTGGAGATATAAGTCTATTTCTATTCTTATCTGCCAATGAAAGGTCATTCGGTATCCAACTATTTGTTTGTTTGTACTTTGTACCTAGGTACGCAATTAAATCTACTTGTAATTTAGTGAAATTTTCATACTCAAATAGATTGGTATCATAGTAAGACATGGACGAGCCTGACAAAAGCAGGGACACTATCATTTGTTATTGTTAATTACTAATCCGCCGGTGAGTAATAGTTGAATCGTGCTCACAATCGGCGAATTATTCAAATGATTTATACGAGCGAGCGCTGAGCGCCGCACTAAATTTGAATCTTATGTCTAATAAATAATAAACCGTGTTTATAGGTTATTTAAGTGCTTTATTGTAATGTATCTTCAGAATTAATGATGGCAGCGAAATTATAGCGGTGTGCTCATGTTATATGCAAAAAATAACGTGGATAAAATGCCTAACTTTAGATATTACATGATATCTAATTCAGAAAATATTTTCAAAGTAATTGTGGTACTTCTTACAAAGAAAATAAGGCTCTGGTCTCGTTCGATGTCGGTTTTCGCGCTAAAAGGTAGCCTATGTCTTTTCTCATTGTGTAATTTATGAGTTGAAAACGGAACAGACAGAAAGTAACTCTGTCTGTTACATTTTCATTCCTGAAAACGAAACGGATAGATAGAGTGATTGATAGTACCTATTAGTATGGATGGTAATAGAGCGAGTCTTTGACACACAGACTTTGGGTTATAGGGCATCAAACAGTCCTACCTACTTTAACACCCTAATAACAACACATGTATAAAATTTTCATACATAAGCCACAATATAAAATATAAAATTTTAAGTAGCCCCCGGCATCATGAATCGTCTATCAAACCGCATCTCATTGAAACTATTCTTATGAGACCAAACACGCTATATCTGCTGTAAGTTTCTGAAGAATTGAGCATCCCGCAGACTATTTGATGATACAGGATCAGCTCAAGGTTGGCATGTCTTGAAAAAACCACCAAAGTAACAATAAACCAAATTTCAAATCAATCGGATTTGTAAAAGTTAGTAAAACCCTTTTGTCAAGTAGGAAATGAGCTGATAGTCAACAAACGCCTGAACTGATCATTATAAATTATAGGTACCTGGGGCCTTACCACCATCTTTATAAAAGCGATTCATATTCCGCTCGGTTCAGTATTGGATCCTAAACTGCATCGTTTTCTTTCGTACCATCATCTTACTAAAATTGATTCGCGTTTGCACCGATTGAATGTACCGTAGTGCTGTGTGTTATTCGTTCAAATGAACTAATTAGTAGAATATAATTTGTTCTTTCAATCTGATGATGTTGTTGTGACTGAGTTGGATAAAATTATTAAATTATTTTAAGCCCAGGCTTCATACATTTTTTGATCCTCTCCTTTCAATCATAAGTCTACACCACACATGTAATTAAAAATGCTATTTACAGGTGTTCTCAGGTTAGGCTAATTTCTACTATTTTATTCTACAGTTCTACTACTTTATTCTTATTTCTACCAAATGAAATTTGGTCTTTAATTTTTTTATTTGTATCAGAAGAATGGGTTCAAATGGCAAAATTATTGCTAGATGGTTACACTTATGTGACTTATACTTATTTAAATATTATAGTCGTTGTTATCTTGAAATAAGTACAATGTAACTATTTCAGACATTTCTGAACTCAAGGTTTTCCCATCTCTAGCAGTGACATAAATGTCATAGTCGCCATATTTGTTTACATCTCGGGCAGTAACGAAAAAAAATGGACTATAATGACAGCAATGACAGCAATTCAACTCTCAACTGAATCGCTGTCATAGTCTAGATAGCGTCGTAGTACGAATTAACGATTCTACTCAGTTTAGGTCCTAAACTGGATCGCGATAAAAGATGGTGGTACGGGTGCTGAGAACCATCCTAATCACGTCAGCTTTCAAACAAAAAAAAGTAATTAGAATCGGCCTATTTGCTAAGGTACTACGATGCCACAGACAGACACACAGATTCACAGACAGACACGCCAAACTCATAGCACCCCTCTTTTTTTTCGGGGGTTAAAATCGATTATGTCTGATAAGAGGACACTTCACAGATGAAACTAATTTTAAGCAACCTATATTGTTAAACGCTTTAGGTACTTATAATATGTAATTCGTTTTAAATTATACATGTTTATATAAGTAAAGCTCGCTGTATAATTTTTTACAGTATGTACGGAGCTAAGCTTTTATCCGTTAGGCGTTATGTGGCCCAAGCCAACCCAAGTCCTAGAGATGCGGTTACTAACAGAGAGGTCTGTACAAAAACCATTTTAAAAAGGGTTGGTAAAAGGTTCAACCATAACGAACGTGATAAAATGCAGTGTTTAGGAATCACCTCCGTACATGCCGCCTTAAATTGTCTATGCTTTCTTTAAATCCTATCTAAATTTAGTTGATAGCTCTAAAACATTTTTGCCATCTTTATACCATCTTAATACCATGCCATAATTACATATTGCCAGACAGAGGTATACTGTACGTAAATTTAGATTTAGTGTGTCTTCAAAATTAGGGCTAGTATTGAAAAATTCACAAGTCATTATGTGAGCCCTCAGACTGTTTAAAAATATCTGCATTGTTTCAGCTTGTAGCAATCACTTAAATCAAACCAAGTGAAAGGCGATTCTAATGCCGTAATAATGAGGTTGCTTTTCTAAAACATCATAGTTATTTTTGAGCTCCCGGAAAGCTCAGATGATTTTGATGCTGACTGTACGGTTAATAAATTTCATTTTGTCGTTAAAGTAGGTAAAGTGAAGTTTTAAGTCTTGCGTATGACATAAGGATGCTGTACTGTACACGGTAGAGTGATCCTGCTGCGGCTACTGCTCTACCAGCTACGAGTACTTTAACAGTTTGACTCTTTAAAAGACTTCAAAAACGAGGAGTCTCTCAATCCAGCCGGTATGTTTTTTTTTATGTTTGTACACCGATTACGCCGAGATGACTGATCCGATTTATGTGATTCTTTTTTTGTTCGATGCGGAATAGCTGCCATTTGGTCCCATGAAAATTTTTTCACAATCAGTTAGGTAGTTTGGTTTTAAATTTAAAAAAATCTGAAATCATTAAGTCGTCTTCGTATGCGAAATTGCGAATTTTTGTTTTTCTATGACTTTTTAGTGAAACGATACGATAGTAGGAAACAATATAAGTTGACGGTCACCCATCTAGCTACGACCTTAGAAAGTTATCACTAAAAATTGTGAAAAAAATATTTTTAACAAAAATTAAAACCGACTTCAAAGAACTAAAAAGGATAAAATAATTAAATTTAAGTAGGTAGGTATTCATCCCCTAGAAACATATTTTTGGAGTTGGTGCTAAGTGGTTTCCAAAAATAATAGAAAGTGAAGCACCGACTCCAAAAAATATGTTTCTAGGGGATGAGTACCTACCTACTTAAATTTAATTATTTTATCCTTTTCAGTTTTTTGAAGTCGGTTTTAATTTTTGTTTATTTTTTTTTCTACCAATACTATCGTCAGTAATATAGCTAGTACTCTACCGTGCTACTATGGCGTTACTCTACCCGTAAACAACGCCCTGTACCTCTTCTAGCACAGGCTTTTAAATTTCGAATTGCCATCGTATCGTTCACGCACGCTTAGAATTTCAAACAAAAGCCAGACAAAAGCTGACGTAACTACTCAATACTATGGCGATTCAAAATTTAAAAGTGTTCGTGCTAGGGGTACTGTAATCGCTATCGCCCCGCTAATGCTCCTCGTCGCTATATTCTGAGCTTCAACTGTTTCTTGCATCGCTAACTCATCGCGACTCTAGTTAAGAACTTTTAATTCGCGGGCCAAGCGAGTGGAATTTGTAATAGTTTTGTATTAAGTTCGCCAAGTCGATGCTGGGTTAATGTTTTGCGAAAGGATACAAGTTTTCCCAATTTAGTAATTCTGTCTCTGCTTTTTACTTAGGATAAAATGGCGGTGGCATCGTGTTCCCTTGACTCTCTTACTTAGCAAACGCAATGAATATTTAAGTTTGTTTAAAGATTTTTTTTATTTGCCGCTTGAGGCTGACCGCGGCTTCTTTCCTGTTGATCCCGTGGGATAACCTGGGAATTATCTTTTAAGTTTTTTGCTCGTAACACTTTAAAACGGAGCAAGTTTCATTAGTATCCAAGTTCATGTAGTATTAATCAGTTCTTAGCCTCATCTACTTAATTATTTTATAGTACTATCGTGATGTAGTTATTCTACATGCTAATTTTTAACACAGAGTAGTTCGTGATGTGTTTTCATTGCAATGCGCCATTTCGGTTCATTGCTAATTCGCACTTCAGAGGTGATGTGATATTAACTTGTCATAACGGTGATCCCAACATTGAAGAAGAGGAATTGGTGTATTCTGGGGTTGGTTTTAACTTTTCCTCCCTTACTATTAGAGCAGTAGAGTCATAATCATAAGAGATATCTATTACTGTGCCTGTTACTTAACAGGTGTTTCATAGATTCCACTACCGCTATTTGTAATAATAATATTTTTCTCCATTAAGTTCAATCGTGGCGTGAGGAGCTCGGTGGCGTAGTGGTTATAACGCTCTGGTTTCGATTTTCGCCACGGTCGATCCTTAAGCCGTTGGTCCCGGTTGTTCCTGCAACCGCTTTAACCCACAAGCCCGCATTTGGCCAGCGTGGTGGTGTTATGGCCCAAACTCCTCATGTGTTTCTCCCATGTAGGAAGGCCTGTGCCCAGCAGTGGGACGTATATAGGCTGTAATTGATGAAGATCAATCGATTAAACGCCATAGAAATGTCAAACTCAATTTCCAAGTTTGCAATTTGATTATTGGCACTACATTTAGAGCCGATTAACTGTCTGATAAATTTTGTCTGATTAGCCGAAGAATAACTTTGAAAAGTTGAGAGTTATTAATCTTAAGGAAATCTAACAAAAAAAAATTATTCTTCTTAATTTTATCTGAACATTAAATAATTGGCCGTTAGTTAACAATTCAATTCTGCATCTACAAGCATTGAGTCAGTCTCCGTTTCAGAAGGTTTCCGCTCCCAAAACCTTGATGTAAGCCGTAACAGATACATGATTCAAGTAATTAACCATTTTCAAGTGGTTCCGTAGCTCCTTGTGTATTTAAACAATTACCATTCATTAGGATGCACGAGCTTTCAGATGCAAATGCTATTGTTTTTACGTTGCGCTTCGAGCTAAAATGGCCGGGGTAAAAATGGTAGGTAACTTTAACATAATATCAACTTGCGTTATATTTAATAACGTTTGTAATTAGAATGTTCTACAAACGTGGTTTAATAAGTCCGGTATTATATGAAAAGAACAATTAATTATATTTTTTTTTATACCACTAAGGTGGCAATCAAGCATACGGCCCACCTGATGGTAAGCGGTTACCGTAGCCTATGGACGCTTGCAACACCAGGGGTATCACTTGCGCGTTGCCGACCCTGTAAAAACCTTTTCACGCCTTTTTTGAAGAACCCCATGCTGTACTCATTCGAGAAAACCTCTGCAGGGAGCTCATTCCACAACTTGAGCGTACGCGGGAGAAAGTTTCTCTGAAACCGTACGGTACGCGACCACTTTGGTTCCAATTTGTGAGGATGAACTCCCTGCCGATGGCGAGCGGTGCGATGATAGAAAGAAGCCGTATATGTACATATAAAGCAGACCTTCCTAGGTGGTAGGCCCGTATGTAGGGTCGTCTGGGTAAGTACCACCGCCTTTCTTATTTCAGCCGTGAAACAGTTCGCTGTGTTTCGGATTGAAAGGAAAGGTAGCCAGTGTAATTACTGGGCATGACAGCATTTCATCTTAGGCCTCAGGATGAAAACGCACCTGCAATATCAAGTGATTTTTCCTTGTTATTGCAGGTGTCTATAGGCGGCGGTAACCACTTACCATCAGGTGGGCCGTCAGCTTGTTTGTCTATCTAGTTGTATAAAAAAAAAGACCTCTTCCTCACAGTTTCGACTATTTGAAAACTATCATTTGAATAATTATTTGCAATGTTGGTCCGAAAGTTAGGAATGTTCAGATCAATTTCAGCAAGAAAATGTTTGAAAAGAAATTCCAACACAATTTCTGCATCGACATTGCTGTTTAGTATACTCATACGCCCATACGTCATACTAGCACGGGTTTTAATGGCTCCGCCATTACTTAGTTTGGAAATAACATAAATGCAGAAACTCAAAGTTATTTGCTCGACAATGTTTACGAAACTACAACAGTTCACACAAATTATAAGAACTGCATTTGCCGTTTCTTTGGAAAGCAATCTCATAAGTGCAACGTTGCAAGTTTGCAACTTGCTGAATTCAATATTTTGAAGCGTGCTCGGAAGTCAACAGTCAACTTTAAAGGGGGACCGTCATAAAAATAGAAGGTAAACATGATTTCTGGACGTGGTCTGGAATCTCGGCACGCAAACATTCCTCCTCCGGGGCGGGATCTTGCGCAAGTTTGATTCGATTGTGAATTTGTGCTGCGGAAATGTTGTAAATTTAGTTTCTCAGCGAGCAATGTGCAGGATCCAAGGATTTCGTAGCGAACTGGTGGTTTTGGTTGAAGATCTTACGCTGGGTAGACCAGTGCAAGCATTTTGTTATATAATATCATTTTCGCTTCTCTTCTAGTGAAAATTTCTATGCACCACGGCGGCAAGTGAGCACACAATACATCGAGGTTCCAATGAGCTTCGGCAATTATGCTTAGGTACTACACGAACACAGCATTAAAAAGTCGTGTTATTTGGTTGTGATCTAGGTAAGCAAAAATATTCGCACGTAAGCGTTGTCCGCTGTAATCTTTTCATGAGATATATGACATTCCATTCCATCGTCTCGTAACATCTTCTCGATTAGTTTGCTGTAATAATTATAAAGGGAAGGGATTCCGAAGTCGTTCATATTTTTTTAAGAACAGTGGGTTTTAAATCTTCAAAATAACTCTTATCAGCTCATTTGTAAATATGATTTTGAACAAAAAATATTCGATGAAATAAAATATTAACAAAACATTAAATTATCAAAACCAGAAGAATAACATCTTAGTTATCAAGTAGGCAGAGTACTGAGGTACGCTTTTTAAAGGTCTGCTGTAGACAAGAGCTATTTATTTTGCAAATGAATATTAAAATCTAAGCCGAGACTGCTCGGGGGAAATCAGATCGAGGATTCGCAAAAATGTTGACAAGCCAATTCTACCTATCGCGTACTTATTCTGTGTTAGGTAGCAGCGGGAACAACATGTTTTTTTTTATTTTGAACGGGGTATCTCTCGTGGCCTTTATTTTACCTGATCGTGATGAGCGTGATGATAAGGCCGAAGACGGAAGCGAGTTTTTTTTATACAACTAGATGACAAACAAGCTGTCGGCCAGTCTGGTGGTAAGCAGTTAAAGCAAGGAAAAATCACTTATATTGCAGAAGCGTTGTCATCCTTGGGCCTAAGATAAAATGGCCTCCATGCTCAGTAATGACACTGGCTCCCTATCCCTTTAATCCGAAACACATGGAACTATTTCACAGCTGAAATAAGAAACCAGACGACCTTACATATGGCCTACCACCTAGTATAGAGCTTTACCCGGATTTCTCCACCACAGAGGAACTGGCTATCTAACCTCCAATCGTTGGAACACAACAATACTGTTAATATTATTATAACGACGGTAGACTTAGGAAGGATGGGGATAGCTAGCCAGGCTGACTTAGAAAAAGCCCTACCAGAAGCCAAAACTTTCTTTTGAGCAGCAGTTGGTTCGATGTACACTGCTCTGTGTTGAAGCTCTGATAGCGAAGAAACACTTTGTTTTTTTAGGGGGTACAAGCTTTAGTGCCTCGAGTCGGCGAATGAAGACGTGGGCCTAAAGGATTTCTACTGAGAAAAAAAGGTACAGCATCTTTCTGATCCAGGATATCGCAACATTTACCCTGAACCCCAGATGCAATATAATATTGTACTGAAGCACTGGGAATAGCGGGAGCGAACGAGGGAAGGTAACGAAATAGTCTTAAGTAAGTCTGGTGCCCCTGTGTGGCAAGGCTGTAAGCGACAGATCAAAGATATCTACTACAGTAAAAAAAAATTGTCATATAAATAAACATTCAAAAAAACTTGGGAGTGTCATATCCCACGGTGAGTAAAGCCAGAGCTTATTATCTTGAAATCAGACTTGTCTCTTGAGTTTTGTCCCTAGGAGCTACGAGTTTCTACAGCATCTTTGGTACCTAAACGCTAACGATCAGGCGAGCCGAATGCTTGCTGGCCTTGTCGTATATAAACAAATAAACACATTTTATTTGAATGTTAAATAGATGATTTAACATTATTTCTGTATTAATTTAATATGTATTTATTACATATGTATTTATTAATTGCGTATCTATTTATTTATTCACATGTTATTGTATATTTTAATTTTTAAAACAGTTGTTTTTGCACTACCTACTTATTTCATCATTTCGGACTCAACTTTCAGACTGACGGGTAGAGAATGCCTAATGGAATTAAGTCCGCCAAATTGATACTCATTTTGTGCAATTAAAGTTTAAATAAATAAATGATAAGTTAAAAAAAAAGAATTGTTGTAGAGGTATCTATTATTTTAATTACGCTTACCACTCTCAAAACTTATATCCAGATTAACTACAATAAATTGTCATACACAACTCCTAAGATAGATGCTTATAAAAATATGAAAAAAAAACCCGAACAGAATAAGGCTGCAGACTCGAGATAAAGAAAAATGTATCTATTTCTCCCGTTAAAGGAGCCGCAATCAATGAGATGAATAGGAACTTCTGCCCCAGTGGCTAGTATCAGCGCGTAATTATGGAACTGTATTAATATGAGCTCATCGTAGCTTGGACTACTGAATAGGGGAGAGTGGGGAACACGGGGTGACTGCAATCAAGGCGTTTCATTCATGGTAGAAAAGGATAAAGGTCCTATGGTCTGTCCCGTACCCAGCAGTTAGAGATGATCATAGATATCACTCGACACGATGACGAAAGAACAAATGATGGTCGCATTAAATTTTTAAAATGGCTATCGAATCTTTGACAGAATAATGAAAATAACGTCATGTCATCGTTGCAATGTCATGTTTCCCATTCTCTCTATGACGCTCTATGACAATATGACAAAGATACGAAAATTTCGAAAAATGTTTCCAATACGGCCTACCATGGTTTGCGCTGATCAAAATTTCATAGCTAACGAGACGATAACTGTACTAAAAGGAGTTATTCCAAAAATGTATGGAGACCCATACAGGATGGTGCCGTCAATACAAAATAAATTAAAACATAGTCTATATTATTTCATAGAAATGGTTTGCCACTTTCAAAAACATTTCATTCATTTGATAATTTCATGACAGTTCTATGAATTTGTGCGAGACGAAACTCTGCGAGACGAATCAGGAACAAATCGAAATAATGCAGTCAGTGTTATATTATTTCATACAAATGTCATGAAATTATCAAATGAATAAGATGTTTTTGAACGTGGAAAACAATTTTTATGAACTAATATAGCCCATGTTTCAATTTATGGTCGTATTGACGGCACCACCCTGTATAAAATATAAGCAAAGACATGCTTATCAGTTTTCAATTGTCCATGTTCTTTTTATTAGCTTTGTTTCGTGGTACAAAACAAGAATTTTCGTAGAAAACACTAAAGCACAGACCAATATTCATCATGGCGTCTATGTTACTTTGGTGAGTTTAATAGCCAGCCATATTGCCATGTGGCTAATTTTGAACTTTATAGTGTACAAATGAATTAATCATGAAACGAATTATTAGTATTTTTACAGGATTCATGAGACTTTTCCCTGACTTTTGAGATAGTGTACATATACCTGACCGAATATGGAACATCACTTTTCATATTTGATATTTGTTTGAATTTTTTTTACCGGGAACCCACATCCTGGACACTGTCATACCAACTCCTTGCACGTCTATAGCAATGGCAAGTATGTGATGATACTTGATACATTTGATCCGTGAGATGTCTAGCGGGGATGGGGCTGCAAGACACACTGATCACAAGGGACAACTTAGTCTCTCTCCGCTTTCTTATTGCTTCTTTTACTTTCAGATTTTTTCAACATTTATGTTCCGATGATAGACAGCCAATTTTTTAAAATTCCCGCTATTTATTATCTTTCTTTCTCAGTCCACATCGTGGGGTGTTACAGGCCATTTGTCAGGGTTCTGTGCCCGCCGCATGCATGTGAATAATAATTAGATATACTTATCTGTACTTATTAAAAATTGTTATCTCGAGTGCTTCGGAAGGCAAGAAGCCGTTGGCTCCAGTTGTTACTGCAACCGCTTTAACCTATCAACCCGCCTTGGACCAGCGTGATGGTGTTATGGCCCAAACTCCTCATGTGTTTCTCCCACGTAGGAAGGCCTGTGCCCAGCAGTGGGGCGTATATAGGCTGGTAATGATGATGATTGTATTAACATAAAACTTACTGAATTAATTGTTTTAATGTCACGAGTCACTCATATGAACACGCCTTATAAACACTTTAAAGTTTAAAGTAACGATTGTGGGAGCATAATTATTGACTAGAATTAAAAGCCATTGTGTCTTAAATGTGCAGCTTGGCTGGTTAAAGCTATAAACATTGTGACTAAACTGTTGATTTTCTATGTATTTATCCAAATTTACGTACATAACGCAAATTTGTCCGCAGCAAGATCTTGTGCCGTTATTAAATTACTATCAGTTACTAAAGTTCGACATAACCACGGAACCCAGAAGCACGTTTGCGCTAAGGGCGGCGGTCAACCATCTTGTCGAACAACAAACACAAGTCTGATTGTCTGTTAGTTCAGCGTTCCGCCAAACTCCCACACAATTTGCGCTAATGTTTTGAACCAACAAATCTTTGGGGAACTTTCGCCCATTGTATTGGTTTTATTCTTAGATTTGATTGGGTATTAAGCCACAATTTAAGCTGCGAGATTTGAAGATATATTGTGTGGGCAGTAAATTTGAAGGTTAGGGTAACTTTAAGGTAACTTTGTAAAAGCAATACAGTACCTTTAAGTTAGTTAATTGTCGAAATATAGCGGTTTTCGTAAAATTTCAAATATCAAAATTAATATTTGATTCCGAAAATTGTTGTTATCTTGTAACAATACATTCGCATTTTCGAGAATTTTAATTTCACAACGATTTTTTTTGTCGTTTATTCTTATATTTCTTTGGATGTATCTTTTTTGTATCTTTTTTAGTTTGATTTTTTTCAGGAAATTTTGAACTTTTTAATTTTAAGATTATAATAAATCTTTTGGAAAAAAATGTTTCTATCTCCATGGCCTACGCCCTACGTCTGAAGTGTTAGAGTTAGAGTTAGTTAGTTAGCAAGTAACAAGTGATGGATACAAAGCACTGGCCATCATTAAGACTCGTAATACCGCCCTGAGCACCGATCAGACGCTTAAATGGTCATTAAACCGTGGAACCGGTGATTTGCATCAATCGCCGGATCCGAGCCGTTTGTCCGGCGGCGGGCGGCTTGATTCCGGATGCGGAACATCTGCTACCGTAACGTTTGAATACACTTTAATGTTTGAGTACATACATAGACATCAGTGATGTGAGCAATATAACAGCGACCAAACTATGACCCAGACGAGTCGCCTATAAATAAATTTACTCATACTAGTTTTATTATCAACTGCGTCTTGCTTTGCAAGCTGTACTCGACGTCGTGAGATTCGGCGTAATGGGAAATCGACGTATCGAGAGTCACCGTGGGGAGACTCGACGTAAAGAGAGTCGAGGCAGAGGGAATAATTCATTATTTGAATTAATGTGATGGCTTAGACTAGGTATGTCTTTTATTCTGTTGCTGCCATATATTATTGATGTTGTTTAACTTTTCAATCTAAGAGATAAGTTAACAAGGTTACTTAGCGTTCAGCTGCTCTCCCCCGCTTAAGGTGTTCACGGAAGACCAGCGCCAGGTGACTTAGTGGACACCTATTTAGTGCCACTAATTTTAAGCTATATTATGGTCATAATCATAAATATATGATAATTATATTTGTAGATAGAAATAGTTTATAAAAATATTTATATATCGCCGCTTGACAGATTAATTTCATTGGTTATTAAACTTTATAGCACATAATAATGTACGATTTCACGGATTTGATGTTATTGGTTATGGTCTAACGTGAGTAGCGCAAAACAATCGAAATATAAAATAAATTTAATTATAATTAATAATTTATGATATTATTATGTCCGTAACGTCTGCAGTCCAGAAACACATTTTTCTTTTCCCAATAATTGTTTTCACATCTTTTAATCTCACAAAAAGAGTAGGAATTACATTTTGTGTAGACAATCGATTAAATGTTAAATATAATAACATCAAACAAGAAATAAAGTCAATGACAGATTTTTCAATAATAGTAATGAAAAAAGCTGAACACTACTCTAATTACATACTCAGTTAAGATGTAAATAACTATTAGTGACGAATCGATACACCGACAAAGACTTTTCAATACTCATTTACCAGTGCAAGTGATTTGCATCAATCACTGCGGCGACAGACCGACCGGAGGCGATTGGAACTATTTGGAACGCATCTGGCATGGTTAGGGTTGGCACAACTAGAAAGAGTTTTTCTTTCTAGTTTCTTCTAGAGCAAACTAGAAAGAGTTTACTTATAACTTCAAGTTCGTATTTACAGAACCGACAACACACGAAAAATGTTAGCACGATCAGTGAGAAGTTGAGGAGCTTGATGATATAGTAGCGTGAGCGCTCCTCGGAAATCACGTTAAGCCGTTGGTCCCGGTTGTTGTAGCAACCGTTTCAACCCACCAGCCGCCTTGGGCCAGCGTGGTGGTGTTTAGGCCCAAACTCCTCATGTGTTTCTTCCAAGTAGGAAGGCCTGTGCCCAGCAGTGGGACGTATATTGGCTGGTGAATCCGGCCAGGTATATGTACAGTATTTTGAAAAATCAGGAAAAATCTGCTGAATCCGTGAAAAATAGTAATAATTCGTTTTCACGCATAATTTATTTGTGCAAAAGTTGAAATTTTTTGTCCTTTTCACCGTTTTTCACTATGGCAATATGGCGAGTGACATAAAAATCAACTAAACGTCACCAAAGTGACATACCCGCCATGATGAATATTTTAATGGGTTGTAGTTTTTTCTTTGAAAATTCTTGTTTTGTACCACCTAACAAAGCAAATAAAAAGAAAATGGACAATTGAAGACTGTTCTGCATATTTTTAACAATTTTTTAGTAAGGTGTACATAGACCTGGCCGGGTCTCCATACATTTTTGAAACATCTCTTTTATTTAAATTTCCCTTTTTTACATGTCAATTACTTACATTAATATGATATTTTTACTATCCCAATATCTTGTCTAATGTTGAACATTGAGTTACCGCCTGGTTTTTTTAATCAAATTGTCTCGTGTCCTGATTGGCGCGTAATGTTGTTTTCTGTTTATCTCACACTATTCTGATATTATTTTACAATTGTATGTTCTTCCAATAAAAATTTGTATTCTCTACGTTTTCCTTTATTATTAGGGATTTATTACAGTAAAACTACCACGTGTATAAAGACTCTTCATGATTTCATTATCGGATATGCTGAGCTATTAACATAAAGCTTTCTTTCTTTCGATTTTTACTGGCTAGGCAACGCATGGTGCTACGAGCGACAATGCGCTACGAGCGACTATGCGCTACGAGCGACTATGCGCTACGAGCGATGATAGGCAACGAATGGTGCTACGAGCGACTATAGGCGATTATATACAAAGTCAAAAGTCAAAGTCAAAGTGTTTATTAGCATTCATGAATGTGAAGAAAACAGATCTCGCACTTGAAAATCACCAGTACATCATGTTACCCTTTAGGGCATAGCCTCTAATTGAAACTGAACGTGCAATGGATTTGGATGCAAGAAAAGCAGCAAAACTAACATTATTACTAAATTACTAGTTTAATAATTCATTCCGATCGATCCAATATCTTTTTTTTATTGGTAGATTATCATTTTATTTAGGTAGATAATATCTTTTTCTCTTTTTAGTTTTTTGGGTCAGGTTTTTATTAAAATAATTGGTCAGTCAATATCTATAATTGAAAATTTAGAATTGTCATTTCATTTGTATTTAGTCAATCTTGTATTAAAATAAATAGTCATGGTAATTAATGTCCATATTATAATGATTCTCTTATTAACTTTTATTTAGGTTAACCTTAAAGGTTTTTTTATTAGATTTTCATTTATGTAACACATTTGTCATTTAGATATTCATTCAAATTATAATAACATTTTTTAATCAAGATTTGCTTTAGTTTTTGCAGGAATACGTCAACTTTAGGCTCCAGTCTCAATTCATTAGGCAAATGGTTATATATATTTTTATGGCACTAAAGTATGGGCTCGAGCTATACATTACCATGCGGCTGTTCGGAAATCTATATTTGTTTAGGTTATTAGTTCTAGCGGTATAAAGTCGTGAGTATGAAACATTGTCAAAAATATTAGGGTTATACTTAATAAATTTACATAGTTCAAAAATATACATAGAAGTTAGAGTTAAAATTTTAAGTTTAATGAAGTGGGGCTTACATGTATTCATTCCATCTATATTTACTATTATTCTTATGCATTTCTTTTGTTGTATGAAGAGGTCATTCGCGTCTGTACTATTTCCCCAGAGAATAATACCATAACTCAACCAGGAGTGGGCATACGCATAGTAGGCTGCAGTGGCAGTTTTTTGATCAGTGCTCAATTTAAGCTCGTATAGAGCATAAGTAAAACGCGAAAGCTTAGCCTTGATCTTCTCTACATGGCTTTTCCAATTTAGATGCGAGTCTATGTCCAATCCCAACAATGAGCAGGTCTTTACTTTCTCCAATTTAGTGTTTTTAAATTCAAGTTCAACATTTAAAGGGGGCTTTTGATATGGCCTGAATTCAATTAATTTAGATTTCGCATAGTTAATTAATAAATTATGGTCCGATAGCCATTGTTCAATTGTCATCAGAGTGTTTTTTAAATCTGACTCAAGAAGGTTTAGATTTTTTACTTTATATAAGAGTAAGACGTCGTCAGCAAAAAGAACACATGATGTATTTATAATTTTAGGTAGGTCATTAATATATATAAGGAAGAGTATGCATCCCAACACACTCCCCTGGGGGATAGAGCATTTTAATATTTTTTTGTCGGACTTGTGAATCGTTAATCTACCCGTATGAGAATTTTTATAGTCTATTTGTACGTGTTGTGTTCTATTTTTTAGGTATGAGACTAGCCAATCATAAGCTTTGCCCCTAATGCCACTATGATGTAATTTATAGATATACGGTAAAAGCTAGTCATCAGGCGGACCTAACGCTTGTTTGCCAACTTTGTAGTATGAAAAAAAAATTGTTTAGACTGTCAGAAAAGCAGTGGCAACCCTCGTCAACAATTGTTTCAATTTGAAACGTTCTATCGCAGCGGTCGCTGCGGGCGTCGGCTTCGTCGGCCGGTCGCTCATCACACTTTTCATGTCTGGTTTTAGTACCCCGAAGGCGATTCGAAATTTGACGATTACCTGTTCGGATTTATTCTATACATCTCTGCTAATTACTTCGCAACACCAAAATAATAAGCGGTAAAAATTGACCATATGCATATTATAGTCTTAGAGGTTTTCGACCTTATCCCACCATCACCTTTCCTAATCAGGCACACGTGCCGGTCTTCGGACTCATTAATTCACTGTATCCACATCACGCACAAAAAAAATGTAGGTAACTGGCAAGCAGTAAGCAACGTGCTATTAAATCTTCTCACTAAACTGTTTAAAATGCCAGAAACAGGAAGGGCCAAACGAAATTACTTAAGAAAAAACAATAATTTTTCGATTAATTTGCATAATAATTATTTTATGCGCAGTTTGTGAAGCATTTTTCGGATCACTTTGTTCATTTAAGTACCGTGGAGCTATTGAGTTATTTGTAAGTGGAACAATGGGCAAGCCTCAACCAGCCTCAAAGCCTCAGGGCGGCCATAATTGAACGCATTCGCGACCGTTTGAATATTTCATCGGTGCAAAACACACGTGTGCACCGCGGAGGATGCGGATTGCGGACAGTAGCCATCACGTAAAATATGTGCGGACACTTGAGACTAGATATATGCTGTTATACTATGTTGAGGAAATGTGGACAAAAAATAAATACGACTTTTTGTTGCTTTCGATTAAAATAAAAACCATAACCCCAGAACCTAATATTCAATTACCAATTTGAAAAATATAAGTTTTGTTTTGTATGTTACGCGATATCATCGTCAATTTATTCTGATTTTTTTTAATCAAAAGGGTAAGTAATAATAATAATAATATTTATACATTCACACCTATTATCTAGCCCAAAGTAAGCATCATTAAGAGCTTGTGTTATGGATACTAGATAACGGAGAAATAATGATAATATTATGTATATAAATATTAGAAATATACTAAATAAACATATAAACATCCATGACTTGTAAACAAATGTTCGTACTCATCATACAAACATTTGTTCCTACCGGGATTCGAACCCGGGACCTCTTGACCGAGTAGCCTGGGGTACAGACCACTCGGCCAGGCGGTCGTCAAAGTAAAGGTATAATACCGGATTGGTGGCATTTGAATTTGGTAGTACCTGATTAAGATATTTAGATATGGTAGAGGACGGAACTCCTCATTACACAACAGTCAAACTATAGTAAAAGACAATAATAAGTACGAGTAGGTATATTTAAACCAGCGACTGACAAACAAATCGATAATACCGAATGATGGTCGCATCTAGCTTTGAATTTGGAAAAATACCACTAAAAATTATAAAAAAGAAACATAAATTTTGAATTGAAAAACTATAGATGCAAAAAAGTAGGCGCTTTGAAAAGATTTTCTATAGTTTTTAATAATCTACAAAGACTAAATTGGCGTAGCCAAGCTCGCTACGTTTCTAAAGTCAGCAGCTATGCGAGTCTCTAAAGTCAGCAGCTTTGAATTCGTGGCTGTCGGCAGCCACCTTTTGGCGTTTTTTTGACCACCATTTGACAACCGTTGGCGTTTAAGGCAACACTAGCGTTCCGGCGAGCACGGCGTGAGACGAAACTAAAGAGTTGTTGATTTGTATATCTTTATGTAAAAATCAATCAATATGGATTGTACTTTATGTCGTATAACCAAAACAGCCACAACCATACATAGCCAAGAGATCGACGTAGAGGTTAGTGAATACGCTAACGCGCAGCGCCGTGCTGAAACGTCAAAATCAATGGCAGCTCGTTGTTTTGTCAGACGTCAAGCGCGATGTCGAATATTTCTGTTAGTAAATCACACTGCAGCGCAGCACCGATTGTCGTGGAAATCATTAGGGGAAGCCTTTGTCCAGCAGTGGACGTTTTTCGGCTGAAATGATGATGATGATGATGAATTTATCTTATTTTTATTTATTGTAAACGATACTAAAAACGTTTATAAAAATGAATGGTAGTTTCTTTACTAGTCCTGAGATTTCCCAATAAGTATGTACAACCTTCAAAAACGAAACATAGCTACCAAAACATAGTCAGCCGTGGATAAAGCGAGAATCTCATGCGTGTAAGCAATTATCTCCTGGAATGGTTGCAGACTGCACTAAAATATTTCTTTATTATCCTTTAAGTGTAAAAATTTATTACTTTTTTCACTAATCTTGAGATTTCCCAATATGTCCACACTTCAAAAGCGAAACATAGACATAGCCAGGTGGATCCAGCGAGCATTTCATGCGTGTAAGCAATTATCTCCTGGAAAGGTTGCAATCTGCATTTGAATATTTTTTACTATCATCCTTTAAAGGGCGAAATCAACATGGGTATTTGACAACTTTTTTATTAAATTTTCAATTTAAGAAATATTGCAGAAGCAATAAATAGATTCTTAAATAATAAAAAAAACTAAGTTTTTCCTAGTTCCGCAACTGAAATTTTACCACAACAAACCTTATTGCGCTAGTTATACCTAATAGTGAAAAAAAAACACTTTCAAGATAAATCAAAGCGATAAAAAAAAACATTACACTGTCCGATGTAGGTAGATGGTAAGCTGGCCTTAAGGTTGTCCTGGGTAAGCATTTAGATACCTTTGTCCTGAACTCTAACCCACATGAGTTTGTCTATTATAAAAACATTTTGCTCCATATCTTGTTCTATTTTCGGACGCCCAGGGAGGTATTTCTTATTCAAATTTGTAATGTTACGCAAACGTTAGTTTATTAAAAGTCTAGCGGCCGCCCGCGGCACTGCCTGCGTATATGTCAGTTTAGGAATGAAAACGTATCAGACAAACAGACAGACACGAAGACTGAGTTACTTTTGCATTTATTATATTAGTATTTATTACATCACTATTAACTTAACGGAATCCAATTAGATATATGGGCCACAGTTGGGTTATGTGAAACTCTCCGACTGGCCTACTCACTATACACCATCAGTTCTTTGTATCTCGGAAGAAAATCGGATATCCCTACTATACCAGGTGACTGTTCTGTGATGCAGTCGATGGAGCCCACAATTCTAGACCCTGCCTCATATGAACTTAAATCTTTATGCGGTCACCATGAATAAAACAGCCGGGAGTCCACCCTGTAAAGATGAGTAGGAGGGATAAATTACAAGCTCATGTACTGATAACGTACATCTTCATCGCTACGAAGAGTACAAGAAATGATAAATTAACAATAGATTGGTCAGTTACGACATTTTTTCAAAGCTTACATTGAAAATGTCAAAGAAAACAAGTAAATAGACAAAGTTTTAAGTCTTGAAACGAAATGGGACGATATCAGAAGTCCAATTAATCCAGTTACCAGGGACGACAAAGTTTCGTACAAATTAAAACTTCCCTAAGCCCTGTCAGATCGATCTAAAGACAATGAAGGCGTTCAAAATATTACTTCCTTATTTTCTAGAAAGATTAAGTAAATGAGCTGCCGCCGAGGACTTGCGACATTGGCGAATGTCCAGGAATTTGTTTCAGATTTCAATGCTTAGAATTTATGAAAATACTTACTAAATTTCCATACATTTATTTTATGTTGAATCACAAACTATCCAGGAGATTTAATATTTAAAATGAGTACGGTCAAATTTTAATGCAATATATTATTAAATTTATAATAGCACCCAATAAATAGAAAGTTTATTTGCAGCAACGAGTTGCAAGGTTGCTGCACAAAAAATTTCGTTTTATTGTTACTATATCCGATTGATCGATACAGAACTTTAGTTTTAGTATTTGTAATTTAGTGTTTTAACTGCACTTCTTAGCTGTCTTCGCATATGGACTCTTCTTACCTCTTCACAGTGGAGCTGAGCCATTAGCCGTGCTTTGTATAAAAAAAATCTTATGACTAAAAATTTAAAGCCAACTTTTTTTTATGTATCCTACATAAAACTGTTATTATCACTTCCACAACTACGAAACGTATAATTATTACAATGGCTGAGTATTCAGCCACGTGTTTGCTGCAGTTTGAAGAAAAGTACAGTACAGCTCAGTGTTTCGCAAAGTATCTGCTAACTTAACCGCTATTACGGTGATAATGAGTTAATCAGATTTGGTGTGTGACATAAAGCGACATTGTGCAATAATTTTGACAAATAGGGTGAAAAAAAATAATGAAGGATGATTAAAGTTCACCCCTTAGTTGAAACTAATGATCGGAGTGAACTTTAAGTTAACGTTATTATTCTTAATCTCATTTTTAACATTATAATAAATGTTTGGTATTTTTATATACAAGAAGAAATTCACTGGGTTATTCCAAGTCCTCCGTAGCTCAGATGGTTAGAGCAGTCACCCGGATTTTGAAAGGCCTCCGCCACAGGACAATTTTTTTTTTAGTTGAAATGTTTTATTATATTACTATTATTAAATAAGATTCATACACTCACACCTCCCAATTATTATAAGTCAGCTTGTTATCATCTAGTATTATAAAAAAAAACAAATGAATAAGATCTATTTGAAAGTTGCTGAACATTTCTATGAACTAATATAGCCCATGTTTTAATTTATTTTAGTATTGTTATCACCACTATGTATATAATTGCACTTTGTTGAATTAACACAAATGCGCATTATAAAGCTGTTTATTTGTCCTCTGGAAGCCTTTTACATGTTAAACGTAATCAATTTAAAATTTCAATTGTTTTCCCACACCGATGAATTAATATTCAGGATAGCTCATTGCGGTACCAACTATATTGGTGTATTTACAGTGATCGCCCAATTCATTACCTACTTTCAGTTATAATTCGCCTATTTAAATTCACGAGGAATACTTTAAAGGTATGTTATAATTAATATTCATGGTTTTTGGTGATGGAATTTCAAACACATTTAGTACAGACTAGAGATGTAGTATACTGCGTCTTTACATTTTTATTACCTATAACGGTCATTAAAATTTGACCTGTTGGATTATTTGCCTCCCTTTCAATTCACTTCAATAAGAAAGAGATATAATGACTTTTAACTTTTAGAAACATGGAATTGATGATTAGCCCGATCCATAGAGTTTCTTTCCCTTTTCTTTCTTTCTTTGCCTTTCTTTTTTTTATTTCTTTGCCCTTAACCAGCTCGTCGGCGCTCCCGCACAATAGAAAATCTATTGTATCTAAAATACGATAACTTAAAAAGACAAGTTGTCATATTTTAGTCATCCATAACAGCCTATCGGAAATCACACATTATTGATACTAGTACTGTGGACGGTAATAATAATCACTTCCTATCTGTCTTTGTCTTTTTATATTTTAGTGAGTGACACTAAAAATTTAGTTTTAGTCAGTGCACAACAAACCCTACTAGTTTCTAGTTGGGTTTGGGCTGAAACTGGAGTAATTTTTGTACAGCTTCAGGAGTTAATTGTTTTAGAGCTTTTAACGTTGAACTTAAATACATAGCTGAATTGTAATCAAAAATATCACCAAGGATCCAGCCCTATGTGAAGCATCTACAATAATCTATGTAGATTAAAATATTACGCTTTTAAAATATTACTATGCTTATGTATTCATAGTAATATTTTAAATGCTTTTTTTTTTGAATGACTATTGCTGTTGGCCGCAGATGGCCTTTACAGCATAACCGGGGTTTTAAGGAGGCGAGAACCTTGGTGAGTCCTCAAGCCTTGAGGGAGGATTTCTAATCGCCAGGCATCACCTCCGGGGGAGGTGTCCCGCTGACTCTTAGAGTCTCCAGGGCGCACGAGTCATGAGGAATCGACAAACCTGAGGGTGCCTCTAAAGGTTCGGACTTCGGCTCAGGTGAGTCGTGTCGTCGAGGAATGGGAGAGAAGCGCCCAGGCACATGTCTGTACCTGGTAAAGCGCGACGAGTGTGGACCGGGTCTTCGCATCCTTGTTCGACGAGTGAGGTGTATAACAAATGTGTGGCTAGTGCGTGATGTGCTAGTGTGTGCGAGGGCGTTTGCGCTCGTGATTGGATCGTCAGGGTCGTGGAGGACATTCCAAGGCCTACGTAAACGGGTCGGGGCGTTTACATCGGGAGAGTAGTCGGAGGCTCTTCCTATGAGCGGGTTAGACTGGTGGGGTGCTTTGTCATTTTTTTAAATGTGTAAACAGAGTTGCTGTTGCATGCTGCGTTTTCACTCCTACTCCGTTTAAGATGTAATTTAGCATGGAGATAGATTATATCCTGAGAAAGGACATTGGGTCGGAAAGGGCGTCCAACATCCCACGTTCTCAATTCGCATTATGAATGTTTCTTCCTACAAACTATTTAATTGGAAAACCTACAAAGTGGGATAGAACAAATAGGAAGCATTTACCGAGTTACCTCACCCAACGATATTAAATCTAAGGTAATAGAACCCGTAACGGGTTGTGCAGCTCGCAGAGGAACTAGTAGAAGTAAATCGATCTTGTAAGAAAACTGTGACAAGTAGTAGCTCATATCAAGAATAGTTCTTTTAAGTTAAAAACTTTTTGAACCTTGACAGATTCACTTTTACATTGGAGTATTAAGTTCATTTAGTCTTTTTATTTTACTGTGAATGGCAAAAAAGAATTAAATGTCGCTTATAATATTCCAATTAGACTAAATCGACTAAGCCTATTGCTGGTTAAGCTGCCGTAATATTCCCGGGAGTCTATGGCAATTAAAAACCCAATTGTGTCTGGAATCTGTGGGTTGACAGGTTATTGTTACGTTTTATTCCATTGTACACACGGCAGCACATCAAGTGTAACAGTTGCACGACGAAAGCCGCCACTATTGCGAACGGAGTAACGGCGGTCTCATGGTCAACTGTACAAAAACCCAAGGTCGCTACGTGCGATGACGCTAATGGGTGCTTATGGTCTAGGATTGAGTTTGATAATTTGTAGTGAAAAAAGGTAGTGAAAATATTTATAAAAAAAGTAGTTGATTTTGCAGCGGTATTGTGAACGGTTGGTATCTTATTATAACTAATGCCAAAACCAAAGTATAGCACTTTGGATTTAAACTGGTATTTTTCTTTTTAAGATACCAACCGTTCACGCACGTTCAGCACTCTGAACTAAACTGATCGATTCCAAAATAGAACAAAAATATCCAAGACTATAACTGTGCACACTTGTTTACAAAGATAATAATATTGTTTTCAGTGCATCGTATACATTTCAACAGGATATTGCTTCGCCAATGATTGGAGCAAAATATTTTTATTTTATCAGTTTAAATATTGAGTATCTACTATCTGCTGTTTATGTAAATAAATAGACCTTTCTTTTTATTTAGCTTTACCACATAAAACATTATACAACACTCATTATTAGTATTATTTTTTATTTAAGTATTTGCATTGTTACCATATTTCTAAAAAGTTACACTGCTTCTACTTCCTTGAACTCTTAGCCAAGTGGTCGTGGCTTTATTTAATTAATTTGTTTGTTTGTTTTCACTATGTGATGGCTTCTGTCGTAGTCTTCTTGGTAGGTTAATACCACCGCCTTTTCTATTTTGGTCTTGAAGCAATTTGACTGGATAACATGCTCATCATACCTAAACACGGTGTAAAAGGACCCAGTGTAAATGCAGGACACGGAAGGCATTATAAAATCTCTTTTAATAATATTTTTGACATTGGGTACCTATTTTCTTGGTACGTTGATATACCTTCTCTTCTAATTTTATTTATTTTTTAGCTAGGCGGCACTGCACTGCTAAAAGTTATAATTTTTTAACTACAAACAATGTAATTTATTATTTTAAAAGAGTGACTACACGAGTTTGTTGCCGGAATCTTCTCGGTAGTTCAACTTTTGGAACCGGTGCAAAATTCAGACATGACAGACAGACAGAGACTATGACGTTGTTATATTTTTTGTGATAGTTGTAAGCATGTTTTTTGACGATTTAAAAGTGCTTCTTTGTGGCCTATTTAAATAAAATATTTTTTCTTTCTTTTACCTTGAAAGCCTTCCGTGCAGCGGTGTAGGCCTCGTGGAGCTCCGCCTTCCTGGCAGCGTCCCATTGCCTCCGCCTACGGCTGCTGGTGTACTGACATGCCTGACGCACCCGCGTCAGCTCGGCCGACCACCAGTATACCTGGTTTCTGGGTGTGAACTATTTGCCCCGGGGCATAAACGCGTCGCACAACTGCGACATTGCCCTACGGAACTAGGCCGTCTCCCCATCCACCTCCACTTCAGTGGGCATCGGGAGCTACGCTTTGAATTGCGCCGCCTCTCGGAGCATGTCCCTGTCCATTTTCTTATGGGCCCAGTGCAGACCAACGTCCCTTCGGGCTGTTCTGGGTAAACTGTCCAGTAGCGTTATTGACGAGGGGGATAGGTACACTCAACCAAATATATAACGGTGCTTTTCTCCAGCACCTATGCCAACCAACGCACCTGCAATATCAAGTGATTGCTTTAACATTGGGCCTAATTCTAAATACGCACCCTAAATGTAAATTTATTTGCAGTATATCTCGTTGTCTCGGTATGTAGAGGAAAAAGTTTTCACAATGAATACTTGAGTTTCATTTATTCGCTACTATAGAATAAAATTCATGTTTGATTAATAAAGCTTAATTTTCGTTCAATAATTTCTTCTCTGTTCGATGGGTTGTTGTGAACATCATGTCAGGAATCTTATACGCCCAGACAATATACGATTCATCTTGCCACACAAACACAATCAGGCCGTTAGAGGCTGTTTCAGCTACGTTGCGTCTAAATGGCTGGAACAATATCCCACATTCTATAAGGAACCTGCACGGCATTCAAGCCAGCAGATATAATGTAAAGATGTATATTTCACAGTTCGATATATTTCATATATTTCAAAACATCTTGCCATAAGATTACTCTCTTCAGAGCTTGTTGCACAAACTTTTATACATGTAGCCTGTGGGCCAAATTTACTCGTGGGTCTTACAACGCCCTCCGAGTTCAATATAATAACGCTTTCAGGATACTGTTGGGATTGCCCCGTTTTTGTAGCGCATCGGGAAGGTTTGCGGAAGCGCGGGTCGACTGCTTCTATGTGACTATGCGGAAGAGGTGTGCTTGATGTGCTTCCCTGGTGAGCAGAGTGCGGGGCGGCACCAACAGTATCTTGAAAATGATACCAAACAGGCTGGCCTGCTGTTACGTGAATTATTGTTGCACGACATCTGCGGGGGTGGTTAAATTTTATCTAATGCTAAAATTTTTAAAGTGTAAAATATATGTTTGCATTAGAATAAATATCCCCTCGGTGATGTCCATTCTTTTTGCAGCTATTTTTTTAAACAAGGCACGGAAAAGCACGCACATTAAATGGCAATTACAGTACCCAACGTATCCTATTACTGTGGGTTGTCTTTTACCATACTATCCTAACTAACTTAACTAACAAAAAAACTAAGTAAGCGTCTAAAAATTATTTAGCGCGATGCAGGACCGTGCAGAGCCATCTAGTGAGTGAAGATGAAACTAATATATTTCATTCATACAAAATGAAAAGTATGTAACGCAAAGAAATTATCAATAATTTTGAGTTTTCAGATTATTTCCTTTGTATTATGCATAATAGTCTACCTTGGTACCAAATATCATCTTTCTAATATAAAAGTGGGTTATGTTTTTGATGAGTGAGTCAGTCAGTCACAAAAATGCCGGGTTTCAAACGTTTTTATGTATATCAATAACCGATATATTGGGGGCCTTAATAAATGTGCCAAATTTTATGAATGTTGATTAAATAGTTTACGAGTTGTGAAAGGGTGAAAGTAGCTCGAAATGGTTCATGTAATATTACACACGGCACGTTACCATTTCCTTTTGTTTTGAACATGGCTGGACACGCTGCCGCGTGTCTAGATTGATAAAAAACATATAATAATGTCTCAGGAATTCCCATTTCGGAGGAGCTCGGTGGCGTAGTGGTTTGAGCGCTCTGGTTTCGATCACGAAAACAAAGCAACTTTCGCCATGGTTGGTTCTGGGATGGGTCAATCAAATTTATAATCTCGAGCTCCTCCGTGCTTCGGAAGGCACGTTAAGCCGTTGGTCCCGGTTGTTACTGCAACTGCTTTAACCCACCAATCCGCATTGGGCCAGCGTGGTGGTGTTATGGCCCAAACTCCTCATGTGTTTCTCCCATGTAGGAAGGCCTGTGCCCAGCAGTGGGACGTTTATAGGCTGATGATGATGATGATGAATTCCCATTTAAATAACACCAAAGTATTATTCATTACCTTTGCAGCGATCAGTGATCTAACAGAGTTTATAATTGATTGCGGAGCACATAGATGATACCTGGGGAGCCACCTCTCAGACGCTAATCGTCCATTAGCGCGGAATCATAGCGGTGTTTCAGTATGCACAAACATTACACTGCTCCTAGTTGGCGACAAGGTATTAAGTGTGGAGGTCCGTTTACAGAGGGAGGATACTCGCTTTGCTACTGGTTTTCATTACCTACCGTCAGCACTCTTATTCAAAACAATCGAATAACGGAAACTGTATATCTGTCACTTTTTATTGCAGTGCAAAGCGAGACGGGATGTGAGTGCTGGTCGTCTAGAATTTTAAGAGTGGACAGGACGCGGCATCAATATTAACGGCGAGTACATCAGTCATCTTCGATTTGCAGACGGTATAATAATATAGTAGTCATGTCAGAATCACAGGTGGAATAATGGTAATTTCTAGTGCACATTGCATGCCGTGGCAACCTGTATTTAAGATGGCACTTAACTTTAAGTTTTTTTTGTCTCTAAAATTTTGACTTGTATCAGTGTAAATCTTGTTGGTTGTCCTAATAAATACAGTTTGAGTTTTCATTAAAATCGAGCCCGCGACTCCTTTCCGTACTTTTCGCTATTTCTCATAGTTTCAGATTTAGACATCCACGCCCACTTGAAAAATTCACCCCATATTAAAAAATCTTAAAAGTAAAGTAACTTGGTTGACCATTGATTGCTCACAGACTTAACAAAGAAGTCTCTTACTGTAATGCTCAGAGAAGAAATGTTACGTAGCAATTGTAGAGGTTTAAGAATATTAGGAATGTGAAAAAATCCTGCATAGTTAGTCGCCCGAAAATGCCAGAAAATGTAAACGGACAGTAGCGTTTCTACTGTCCTTGAAGAGCTCTCGGTTGGTTCAAACGAAGCTCCTGCCCAAGTTTGATACACGGAACTACGAGAGCACTTTATGGTATTTCCCCCAGCGCAGTGTCACCGGCTGATTGACGCGAGGCCGTATCCTTTCCCACGTCTACACTTACCTACATCAAAAATTCAAATAATAAATTGTTCGATTTTGCCTTTACAAATACCCAATTTTTGCGTTTGGTGCAGCCTCGACAAAATTGTAAACATTTAAAATGAATGTGTATTCTATTTGTTTCGGATCGCAATCACTGAGCTGTATCTATTTTACTTATTTCGTTTATATTTGCACTCTGTTTCATAATAAAACAAAGTAAAAAAGTCATTCCAAAGGTCATCACAGAGCGTTTTCCTAAGTAGGTCCTAAAGGTTTATTTGACCTAATAATTTCATCTAAATCGGTTATGATGATGATATTATAAAGAAGAATTTGTGTAAACTGATACGTTTCACATATTGGCTAATCAAAATCTTCGAATCGGCGCTCAATAATTTTAACAATCATCAGCAATATTTTAAATGGAATCAACAATATTAAGCTACAGAAATGCAGTATACGAGTAAGTACAATCCTTGAGACGTAGAATGAATGAAAAGGTACTTATATTGTAAACTAAAGCCATCAGTTTGAACAATGCAAGAAAAATAATATTCGCTGTGTGCATCAGAGTGGCGGGTGTATCTACACGTGGAATTAGGGGGGTTATATGCACGAGAGCAATGTGCGGAATGTGCGTAAAATTTGAAGCAATGTGCCTTCATAACAACAGGTGGTCAGACTGGTCTGACCATCTGTCTGACCACTGGGAAAAACTCATAAAAAGAATGCGAGCCGCCAACCTTAGATCAGAATGGCGGGTGTATTCTAATTTATTTAATGACTAACTATCTATCTAAGTGTGAAATGACCATTGACCACGCCGACCGTAGCAATGTGCGTCGACATAATAAAAGCACAATTATTAGATTCGGTAAACGGTTAACCAGCGCCTGCTTGTTTGTTATTAGTAACTACCAAGTTAGGTGTAATCAATACACGTACGAGTGCACAATCGGTATTACCAACCTTCAATGCGAAATCAATTAAATTGGTTTCGGTCTACTATCGGTGAATTATGCATCAAGTCATTGGCAAGTTCGTTTCTTTTTAATGGCGACTAATTAAGATTTTTTGGGGGTAACTTTCCGTCATATATGATAATAATACCATAACAATGAGCAATTTTATCAGCAATCTAGTTGTTTTTATTTTAGTAATGACAGTGTATTGCCCAAAGCATGTTACTCTTTGTCCATACTTCACTGAATGAGGTTTGAATGCCCAGCTATAAGGAATTTTTGTTTTGCGTCAAATTTCTTCTCACAATAAATGTGCCCATCTCCATAGAAACAAGGTGCACATTAATGCTTTGGTAACACATATTTCTTTTGATATATGATCACAGATTTTAATCATATCGCGCAGCGAGCTTTGCAAATACATAATTTGCCATTTCGAATAGAAATAGAATGTATCTAAAATAAAAGTGAATTACCTTTTGATAAGTAGAATCTAGGCAACGCACCTGCAATATCAAGTGATTCTTCCTTGTTATTGCAGGTGTCTATAAGCGGCGGTAACCGCTTACCATCAGGTGGGCCGTCAGCTTGTTTGTCATCAGGTTGTATAAAAAAAAAATAGGTACATTTTCTTCACTACTATCAACGCTTCTGTATTCGTCTTTACTTCAATCAAAATTGGAATCTTTAGAACTATTCAGAATTTAAAAAAATGCTGTAGTTTCTTTTTAACGACAAATGAAAAGACTTTGCAGACATTTTATACTGTAATTCCTTGGATATTGTAGTAAAAATTTGGTTGCTCGACGAAAGTGAATCATATCATGTTGTTTCTTAAAATAGCCATTGATTTACTGAATCAATGGCTCTTTTGCTTCTATTAGAATTTATCTCGGTTTTCGTCCTCTTCTCTCTATTTTAATTCTCAATTATTAAAATTTACTAGTATGTATAAAAGGTCCATAGCGCTATCAAGTTAAGGTTTGATTATTTCTACATCATGGACACAATACAGACTTAAGTCAGACAAAACAATACTACACCACAGGTAATAGAGCACAATTTTTGTTTACTCATGCTCATGTCGACCGATAAGATTTTTATAAGTATCTCCTAACATTTAGTATCCAACTATTTATAATACTAAATTAGGCGTAATTGAATACATAAATAGCATTTAACCCCGTTAAGTTAAATAATTGATTTATGTATGACATCCTAAATCTTAATAGAGTTCCGGAAGTATAACGCTAAGTAGAGTTATTTCGCCAAATGTTTTGTTAGGTATATAATTATAATTTAATAATTTATAATGATCAAAAACCACTCAGAAAGCGACAGTACCTCACGCCCCTCACGGAAGTGAGAGGTGAACGATCATCGAAAGCTGGCGGTAAATTACCACTGCTAATCTCACGCTCAAGGTACCGCGCCACGTCTCCTCATCGCGGTTGGTGAAACCTCACATAGTGTGATAGTCTAGCGAAGAGCTTACTATAGAAATGATCCTATGAAGTAAGGTCTTAATGATTGATACCGAGCGCGCCGTAGTCATAATAGCGAAAAAAAACTTAACACCGCGATGAACGAACCGTAAGAAATAGCGCAGCGTCATCTAGTGTCGCTATTGTGAACAAGTACCTGGCAGCTGTCACGATCGGTGCGCGTGCGCCGATGCTTGGGCCAGTGATTGTGTAATAATAAATTTGGCAAGATAAGCGAGTTTGAATGAGTTTTTATAGTTCATGCTATTTTTATTGGTATTATGATAAGATTGTTTTGGTGATTCGATTTCTACACGATTTAATTAATATTCTATAGTAATTAATTCAGAAGTTAATCTTTATTGTTGACTTTTATAAAGAAATACGTACCGAAAGAGTATAACTAGAAAGTTATATTTCTTATTAATTTAAAATAATTGTTAACTAAGACCTTATTCGATGGATTACTGAGTAGTAGAGTCTCTTGTATGGGGCGTCTAGATACCACAGCCGTTATGGTCTTTTAGATTGACGGGAAATGTAGCCAGTATAATTACCTACTGAGCATGGAAAGCAAAGCATTATCATCTCAGGCCTCAGGATGACAACGAACTCGCAATAGTGATATTTTCCTTGTTATTGCCGACAGCTTGCTTGTCATCTAAAAGATTACTGGTCCCCAAGTTACTGCACCTGCAATATCAAATGATGATGGTACATAGCTTCGTAATTTTTTGCTTAAAGAAACTAAAGTGAATCTTTATTGTTGACAAGCGTGTATTTTGGATTTTTCATTTTCAAAATTACTCTTTAACTCTTACCGAATTTTATTGTGCTTTTATTTTATAGGTTGAAGCACATAACTCCTTCATTGCTACAGTGTGGTCATTTTACACTTTGATAGTTAGTCATTAATAAGAATACGCCATTCCGATATTATGTCAGCGGCTCACATTATTTTATATAAAGCACGGCTAACTGACCACCACCTGATGTGAAGCGGTAAGAAGAGTCCATATTCGAAGACACAGCATAACATTTTATATTATAACTGTAGTTTCAAAAAGGCACTTTTGTTCAAAATTAACGCTCATTGCTCTATTTTAGAGATACCTAACCGCCATTCTGATGCACGCTATTTTATAGTATGCCGTTCGAAATCACTTCATAGTTTTTCGGATGGTATTAAACCAATAATAGTTTTTAAAATTTAACGGGTTCTATTCCTGACTGTAATTTTATATTTATAGATTGGCGTGTGCGTTTAAATTAATATTTAAAAAATGTAATGATTCAGTTCAATTTTTTATCAAAATCTGTCCCGGAGTGCCCTTTGGGTATTTTTTACTATTTCTTATTTTCTTTATCCTTTCACAATTTAACCTTACGTCCCTTATCAGCCCGACAGCGTCTCTTTAACATTAGAAAACCATTTTTGTGTGGTTTGTAGGTACTTCATAAATTAATTAAGATAGTTGTACCTTTATTATATTAGGTAATCTTATTACAGTTCATTAATTATTTCATAATCTATACATGATTGCTTCTCAAGTTGAAATTCGGTTTGGCAGTATGTCTCTTGGCAATCAGGCAATTTAAGCGTAATTAACCTACTAAAACACCAGTTAATTACTGTGTCCACCCACATACTGTTACTGCTCTATCAACATAATATAATATACAGGAACTATGTCTGCTACAATAATAATTATGAATACGATACACCTATCTAACTTACTGCAGAATTGGAAGGCTTTTATCTTAGACCCCATGATAACAAAGTACCTGCAATACGTAGTGTTTTCACCTTGTTATTGCATGTGTCTATATCCCGAGAGCTGGACTCTTCGGATCTGCCGAAGGGTCCAGCTACACAACCGTAGAACTGGTCAGCGACGACGTGTTTACGCTGGTACGTTGGCCCAGTGAGCAGACTTTTGGGCGACAGGCCAGGGAACCTGTTGCTTGCGATTTTCACCCCATTTTGTGTTAGTGACGTCATAGGAGTGCTCCGTTATCGCGTTACGGTGTAGGGTTCGTCGGAAATGTGACATTGTAGGCGGGGTTCACACAACGGACATTTGCGGGACAGAAAATTAACGGATCAAGGGAAAATTGTCTACATATTCTCTGTCAAGCAGGAGATAGGCACGCGGGTCGTTTTAGTGGGTATATTGTTTCGGCCTATAGACCTTTTTTAAGGTGGAAAAAAGGCTTTTACGCCTGGTCTGCATCGTGGGGAGATGAACGATGCAGCGTTATGTGGGCTCTTTGACCAAAGATGATAGATCTTTGGTCGAAGCCAGAGTGAATAACATATTTTTTTTATTTATTTATTTATTTGGGTTAAAAAGCAGTGTACACAATAAAGTATAACTTATGATTAGTTACAACCAGTTAAGTAATTGTGTCACCCACATCATTAACCACAACAGTAGATATATAAATAAAAAAAAGGTTAAGAGTTGTCGCCATCGATCAACTACAATTTTACTTCTACTTCGAGATAATAATACAATTTACACAGTATACTTGTTTTAACCTTATTGGAATGTATCTGCGACACTATCATAATTTTTTTATAAACAGTTATTATCTAAGACCAGAAATACATTTGGTTATTGTTCACTTAATAATTCTGTTAGTTGTTTTTTAAAATTACTTACTGAGGTGGAGAAAATATCAATTGTATTAAAATTATTATTGTATGAGTCGGTAATTCTATGCAAAGGTGAGCGTTTACCAGCATTAGTCCTACAGGTACTAGTGGCAAATAAACAAGTTACATTTCTGGTATTGGTTCTATAAGGTTAAGAGTTGAGTTGACACGATAGCTAAGTTTATTGTTAAGGTCAACACAATCGTATCGATTATGGCACAAGTCGTATAGAAACATAGTTTCAAGTTGGAGGCGTCTGGATTTCAGTGTTAGGAGATCATAAACATTTAAGAGTGTGTCATATGTCAAAAATCTATGATAACATCTATAGTGCATGAGTTTTAAAAATCGTCTCTGAACAGATTCAAGTGCATAAATATATTTACCGTAAATGGGGTTCCATACAGACACAGCGTGCTCAAGTTGCGAACGGATCAATGATCTATATAAACATAAGTAAGTAGAAGGTTGTGTAAAGTCAATACTGGAACGCATTGTAAAACCATACATTTTATACGCTTTAGTAATAATGTTGTACACATGCGTGTCTAAATGAAATTTTGAGTCTAGTTCTACCCCTAGGTCTCTTATTAGATCAACAGAATTTATATACACTTCACACAGACTAATATTTTTCTTTTTTGTAAAAGTAATGGATTTACATTTGTTAATACTTAATGTTAGTTTATTTTTAATGCAGTAATCAGTGAAAGCATCTAAATCTCTTTGAAATTTCAGATGGTCTTCCGCAGTGTCTATAGTATGGTAAACTTTGAGGTCATCAGCATATAATAAATAGTTACAAAATTTAAAACAGTTACTTATGTCATTAATAAATATAATGAACAACAAGGGACCCAGTATTGAACCCTGTGTTGAAATATTGATCGTAGTATCCTCAATCCATTAGGACTACGAGTAGAGTTAAATAATTAGGAGGAGAACTCGTTAGACCAGACCAAATATACTTCGTACAGCGAATAATATCACTGAATAATAAAACCAGAATATATATATAAGTCGGGGAAACTGGTAGTCCTCCACCACTTCTGATATTTTCGAGAATAAAATAAGGCTGAGCCAAACAGAATACCTTCTCTTATCAACTTTCATTACATTAAAATATATTTCACTATTTAAACCTACACCAACGTGACCGGAGCCCATGGGGCCCCGGGAGGATGCAGCTTCCAACCCCTCCAACACTACCTTATACTATCTTTCAACTCTTCACCAATAAAACTACCGTCTCACATGACAGGTAACAACATGGAACAAACTCATCGGGATTCAGCAACCGTGAAACCAGACTGTTCGCCTGACGTCTCATGTCCCTGGTTTTCGATCCTTCTTCCTATCCCTATTCTGTTACGGTAAGTAGCTACTGTTCTATCCGCGCCCCTGCGCTCAATCCCAACAAATAACTACGCCGTTGTAATCCACATCCGACATAACCAATAAAGAAAGCTACTACATTAAACCACTATACCACCAGCTAGATGATCATGGATTGCTACACCATTTGCATTCCTATCCTTATTTTATTTTCCTCAAAATCCAACTGAACTCCATAATGACGTACTTTACGCTTTTCAATACTCAGCCAAAGGCGTAAGAGTCTTAACTCCATTCAGCCAGGTAGCACACAGCTAGGTAAAACCATACGTAAGTATACGGCATATTGTTGAAGTCTCCTGAATACATGGAGATATATTTTCTCCGACATGTATTTTTAATATTTAGATCTCAAATCTCTTAAGGGTTGAATATTCATGTTCACACACAATCATAAAATGAAGACAAGACATAAGCAAAACTAAGTAGGTTAGAGGCACTGCTTGTTTTTGAAGAAATTTATGCCAGCAGATCTCAGAG
Organism: Nymphula nitidulata; assembly: GCA_947347705.1. NCBI lineage: Eukaryota > Metazoa > Arthropoda > Insecta > Lepidoptera > Crambidae > Nymphula > Nymphula nitidulata. The sequence continues at coordinate 7,498,477 of OX374637.1, read as the reverse complement.
AAGAAAGATATAACTTTAGACAAAAATAGAATACAATTTATTTCTTACATAGAATGAATCAAATATTATATGAATGAATCATTTCAATTTTCTCATGTACATAATATTATGCGAAGACAAATATGTAAAATTAATAACGACAAACGCATAAATACTTTGGCTAGATAGAGACGCTGCCACCACTCATCCGAATTCCGAAGCATTACCTAGTCATACTTTTTATACATAAACGCTTCCCATGCGCTTTCGCGTGACGTCTGAGCCATAAATTGTACCCCTCGTGAAAGTTTTAGTTGAAGAGTGACGTCACGATGGCGTTTACGTTCAGCTCCAACCTCCTCACATCCAAGTTTCCAATACTTCACAATAGGGGCGCGTTCCAAACCTGAAACTTTTTACTCTATGACCGTTCCGTGCCTTTGTCACAAATACCCGTTCCCGCTCCTCGGAGACCTTTTGATCAAAGAGATGGTTCAAAAACACTCTGACGTATAAAGCGTCATATGAGATTAATGACCATCCGTAAAATGAGATTGGATATGTCAAATCTCAAAAAAGGGACGGCTATAAGCCGTAATAATATATATTTACTATTATTTAAAGTGAATAAAAGTCCAAAAGCTTTATTTTTAAGTACATACATTGTAGTGTGACCTAACACAGAAAATTTAATGCGGAATGGAAGACTTCGTTTTGTATTAGTTTTAGATATTGATGGAACTCCTTGTTATGAATAAGATGGTGATGTCTTGATCCAAAGGGTTGGCGGTTTTTATACAAAACAAATGTGACATAACATTTAACCATTGTATGGAAAATCGCTGATGTGAAACAACTTGTGTCGTTCCACACTTTAGAGCAAGACAAAAAACAACTCGGAGTGTTTAAAGTGTAGTCTCGGAACGCTCCTGTCGTTTCTCTATCTTTGACGGCTGAACGCAATCGCGATATTCGCGATCGAAATGGTTAGATTGAAACTAGCACCAGGGGGACAGAATTCAAAGTTGTTCAGTTTCAGTGAGTAGATACGAGTATTCAAAGCAAAATTATTTAATCAGTATATTCACGGTTCCCGGAACGCCCTACTCTTTCCACAACTAATTACAAAGTGTAAGTAACAGTAATTGTTCCGGAAGATGAGATTGGGAGTTTGTATGTGGTTCGAGTGTTAGCGGGGCGGGTAGCAGAGCGGCTAACGAGAGTGATACTTTAATAATGTTGTTTTAGGTTTTATTATTATTATTATATGTATTGGGGATTATCAGTCTTGTTAATGATTGGTCACTACGACCTGAAAGATCTTCTATTGTGACTTGCCGAGAAAATAAGTTTAGGTTTGTCGATTAAGAATAATAGACTAGATGAAATTTTGCTCATCTTTTGTTTTTCAAAGATTGATTTCTTATTATTTTATTAGACTTTCCTTAACATCATTCAATTTTCATTCTTTCTTGTTAAAATGGTATGCAAGAAAAAAAAACTTGTTAAATTTTTTTCAATGTAAGCGAGTCCGTTACACGTGTAAGTCTATATTTCATAAAATAATTAACCAATTTTTTTAATCTTTACTGTTCCTAAGTTGAAGTGAATGTACCCAAATTAAAAATAATGATTACGACCCGATTACTGGTTTCGAAAAAATTGTGGGCAAAAATACATTACATACGCATATAAAATCTTGTATATTTGATTAGAAGCTCTAACAGATTACCATTATTTGAATATTTAGCAGTTGTCACAATATTACTTTATACAAACGTGTCTGAAGTCCGAACCGACCTACAGTCCATGGTTGGTCTTCTCCCCCACTAAATCCTCAGTGACGTCATTACGGACTGCCCACTCCTTTAAAGTCGGTTAAAATTGGACGCAGGCAAATAAAATGTATCTTAAGTAACTAGCTACTTATCTTATATGATAGGTACTTACACCTAAAATTTAACTTTGCAAAACTGCTTGGATTATCATACCTGAATATTTTGCAGTTCTAATAATAATATTACAGTAAATAAGTAGCTAGTCAAGAAATATGTCTGAAGGGCATGAAATTCCCAGCCCAAATGAGTGGGAAGACCAGAAGCGGCCCCGCGCCAGGCCTCTGCCTCTAATCTTGCGGGCAGCGGGGCGGCGGCGACGGTGGCGCGGGAGCGGCGCGGGCAATTCAGACCCATTCTCTTCTAGAAACCAGCGGGCAGCTCGCGCGGCACTATAGCGGCGTAGTGTTGTGTTCATGGTTGTGTCGTCGAGATATTTGTTTGTATTAAAAAAAAAAAAAAATTCAAAATTTGTTTATTTTCCTAACAAGAAATTATGTTACACGTTTTGGGATCTCTTCTGTTAAGTTTTTGAAACCTGTAGTAAAAGAGTCCCCTCTTCACTGTGGAATATAAAATATTACCTAATTAATTATGTCTAAATACAATGTAGGTATATTACAGGTTAGATAAGTATAATCAACTTACAATTTTTTATTTTTTTATTATTTTTATTAATGACTTGGACTAAATAGTTAAAATTCGCGAACTAAATGTCCGAACAACGGCGACAAAATCTTTTTTATTCAAATTTATTCCTAACGCGCGATTTATTACGCGGGCAAAAGAAGTGAATCCCTACTATAGGGCAAGGAAAATAAAAGAAGAGTTTTATCAAAATTATGAAGAAGATGGTTCACATCTTTGCTGTTCAATATCGGTGTCCTCTAAAAAATTGCTGAAATAATTATTTGCTCTAGCACGTCCGAAGACATTATGACACGTCACAAAAATAAATTGCACAACACTACAATGCAGACGCGCGGGCGGTCACCGCTCAACTGGAGTGCACCGCTCGTTGCCCGCGCCCGCGCCGCTGCCGCGCCGCTGTTTTTGAGGGCCGGTCCATTTGATTTTACGCATAAGGTCCTGCCGCTCCCGCGCGGCCGCCGCCGCCGACCCGCTGCCCGCAAGATTCGAAGCAGAGGCCTTTAGGTGGAATGACACGGTTCATTGTTGCTTTAATTTTCGATGAAGCATAGAAAATGAAACGTCTAATTAAGACGATTCATCTTTTCTTATTGATGTGCCCTTATGATGAAAGTCACTAGCCGCCCGAACGCTTTCATCGGGCATCGATCATTGTTCATCGAAAATGAAACGTTAACACTTTTCGTTTCACTAGAATAGAAGCAAATTGTGTCTAACTCCTTAGCCATAAAATTAAAAAAAACGTAAAATAATTACACGTGCGTTATGTATTGTGATTTTTTATTACAATAATTAATAAGTTTAGTAGATCCTCTTGTAGGAAGAATGTAACAGACATGGTGTTGAAATGGCGAGATGAGCACATCTTGAGCTTTCCGAATATTTTAAGCGCCACGAATGTCTTTGCAGCCACAAATTGGCACTGAAGCAAAATGCGTCGAAAATGCTTTATTTCAAATTTACTTAACATTTACGTGTGAGTAGGAAAAGTCGTTCCTTGTTCATCTATTACCAAAAGTGAATCATTTTTGATGAACCGTCTAATTCCGCCTTGGCGCAATGAGTAGCGTGATCGCGATGACGTCAGAGCTCACGCCACCATTTCAACTCTCGATTTCTGCTCACTTCAAACAAAATATTTCACTCCAATTTAAATACACAAGATTGTTACCCGCCAACAGTGTGACCGTTTACATCCTCGCGCGGGTTAAATAGTCAAACTGCACCCCTGATGCAGTTATGTTAGCTTAGCTGCCGTTGTATTGTTCTTACAGTTAAAAACACCATCATATTATAAAACGCATAGGATTGTCTTATATTTTCGCAGGTACTACATATTCAAAAACAAAAAACCCTTTTATAGGGCTTGACTCGCGTTGAATTAGATCTTACAAACTTCCGATTACAGGGGCGGGTTCCAACTCTACAAACTTTTTCCGTGCCTTTCGGCATGACGTTTGGCTGTCACAACTACTCCGTTCCGAGCCTGGGAGAGTCGCAAGTCGCAACCTTTTGGCGATCAATTTTCATGGTTAAAAAATGCTCTGACGTTTAAAACGTAATATGTATTAGTGACCATCTGTCAAATGAGATTGGATGTCAAATCTCAAAAAAGCCACTTCTTATTTTTAGTTTACTTTAAATACAGACTTAATACAGAAAAATAGAAATAAAAATAGAATAATGCGGAATGGAAGACAGTATATTAGTTTTTGATATTGATTAGATAAACTCCTTGTCAAAATTTGAGGTTATAAAAACAACTTGTGTTGTTCGTTCCACACCTTATAGCAAGACAAAAAACAACTCGATGTGTTTGGAGTATAGGCTCGGAACACACCACAGCGATTGTGGTCACGGAAAGACAACTGACAACATCATGTCAGTTGTCTTTGCTATGTTTATTTCATAGTTATTGTTCTGAGATTTCATACGGAGCCCACCATAGACTAGAGATGCTTATGGTGTCCGTTGGGGGCAGTGCGGGCGGGCTTGAGACTTTATCCGACGCGAGTTAAATCCGCTAAAGTGGTCTTATCTTAAATGCCGCAAGGTTTATTATTATATTATTGATCTTTCCAATACCTGCCCACGAGAAATTTCTTAACAATAGAATATTCTTGTCGTATGATAATAACCGTCTTCAATACTTCAAAAGGCGCAATCTGTTATGCTTATTTTTCATTGAGAATATAAAACAGTGTTGCAAAAGTATCTTGCAATCTTTACTAATCAAGTCTAGGAGTTGAAAAATTATTACTTTATTTTCTTAATTTAATTATTTTACATTATAATAAATATTTAAAAGATGATTAAGAAAAATAATTAAAAACAGAAAAAATATGTCCTGGAGGCTTATTTTTATTGTGTGGCAGCATCGTAGGGTTCGTAATAATCGTGCTGTTAGTTCTACTTTCTTTAAAAAGTTGCCTTATATTTTGGTTGTAATACTTAATATATTTTTTGTCTTAAACGACAGATAATTTATAGTTAGTTATAGTCGGCTATAATCAGGACTGCAGAAGTGTATGTACGAGACTACGAGTATGTGTCTTTACTTATCATCAAAATTCCCATAAAAGTTCGGCGGCAAGTATGTAGAGTCAGTCAGAATAAGAAGGTGCTCCTAGGACAAACATTTTTAAATGGCCTAAAGGAAAATTTCGAACCGTTATAGTTATAGTTATGGTGTGTTTGGCGGGTTATTGTGGCGTCAGTGAAAATTTTTATTACAATAATTAAAAATTGTGTCGGAGCGAACATTGAGTAATAAAAGCGGTGTAGTTTTATTATTCAAGTGTTTGTGTTGACGTGTAACTAAAACATAATTAGAATAAAAGTGATTATGGTGTGAAATATGTTGATACCTAACTTTTTTGTGGTTATCCACCTCATCACGCCTCATGGCACATAAAGTAACTGTCATCATATATTTCGTGTCAAATACACCCAAGAAGCATTGAAATGTGTTACGCCAGCATTTTAATGCAATAAAAGAAGAAATTAAGAAATACTGAAGACATGGCTGCATGGGCATTAGTTCCCTTTGCCTTCTCTTTATAGGGAGATTTAACCAAAAAAAAAAAAAAAAGTTATAGTTACAGTATAAATGAATGTGTGTGTCGGTGTGTTTTTATTATAGACCCTTTGTCCCTTTTACTTTTTTATAGAAATTAGGGACTGAATCACGACATAAAACTAGCTTTTGACCACATTTTTTACATACAGTTAGTTACCTATTACATCACGAAATATAATGTTATTACGACATTAATTAAAGTAAGAGCTATATACAATATTGTCTTACACAACAGATACATATTACTTTATAAAAAAACGTTGCTAAGACCTGGCGTTAAATGCCTGTATATTTCTTTTATACCTTGTAGTAAAATCAGTGTTTTCTATTTTCATTATCATTATAAAAGTCAATTATGAACCCTAAAGTTTTTTAATCTTGTCACGAATATGTATTTTGCTGTAAAAATAAAACACTGAAAATCTAGAATAGGTGTCCCTTTTAAAAGAATTTAAATTAGGAATGCGCTCATTCAAATATGATTAGCCCGAGTACATTATACAGTAATCTGGGGATGAAATTATCTTGGGAACGTCGAGTCGGAAGCGGAACGACTGCGACTACTGCGAGGTATCTCGTGTGAACACACGCACTTACATTAACTTTTTAATGTAATAATTTTGAATGTTTTCACATTTTTTAAACTTAGAAACCGTAAATTAAAATTTCCTTTTTTTGATACCTATTTATAGTTTCAAGTCTCATTAAAAACTACGGGGCTTGTGCTTAAAGTTTTAAGGTCGAACTTTCTTAAATATTCAATTTAACAGATTTACTCTTCAAAAGTCATTTTTAAATCGTTCCATATTTGATTTCAGCAATAGATAGGTCCTTTATGAGCATCTGGATAAGTTCAAAAATATGGTATCGTAAATTCGGTACCGACCCGGCGTGAAGTTACACGCTCTTGTGAATACGCTATACATTATAAGCTGCGCTTGATTTACAACCGCTATAAATATCTCGTCGCCGACTATTCCGCACAAAATTCAAATAACTCATAATAAAGACATTGGCATTGAGAACCGTAATGCCTACGACTTCCTTCCCGCAGTAAGCTCGTGGTACAATATTCGCGAATGAGTATCGCGCACTGTTATTGTTATTACCAACTAAAACGATGGCAATGAAAGAAAATGCGGATTCAAAATCCGAATGTGCGTTCGAATTTAGAATCTTTGAGGTTAAAGCTGGCGTAAGGATTTCTAGTTCAAAATGTTCACGAAGACTGTTTTATTCTTTTTCAGCGAAGATTCCTCTGCTGGAGTCACGCATGCAGATAATAATCAATTATTAGTTTATGTAAAGAATTATATATCAAAAGATATTTTGAACCTACTCCGTGTTACTAGAATTTGGATTCAAAATCCGAATGCGCGTTCGAATTTAGAATTGTTGCAGTTAAGGCCGGTTTAAAAGCTTTTATAGTTGCTAATGGTGATGAAGGCTCTTTTTCTGAGAAGATTCCTTTCATAAATACATGCTTAAAGATAGTATTTGAATAAGTTATTGTCATGTAAAGAATTGCAATAAAATATTTTGTAGTTACTCCCGCGTTGGAGCTCTTCTAGTTATTTTTGTTACGAATTTTTTCTGAGAAAATTCCTTTGATGAAGTCTGAAGATGGTAAAGAGTTATAATAAAATATTTTGTACACACCGTTCACTTACTGTTTTATTGTTATTGCGTAGTATATATATATGCATAAATTCTTTCAATATTTCTTTTGGAGTGATAGATAGCTATCTCTGTTATTTTAATCTCGATCAAATTTCGGTGTGTTCACAGCTCAGCGAAACAAGGGGAAATCTCTTTATGTTTTTGTCATTTGTTTGGGGTTTTCGCAAATCCGAGATCACGATTACCCGCCGAGCCACCGCGCCATCTTTTTCTCAATTGTTGGTTTTTAGCGGGAAAAGGCTGACTGAACTCAACGGAGAAACTGTAAACTTACTTTAAATTATTTCTATAGGTACTTTATGAATGAGGTAGTTTAGGTTGGTAAAAAAATTGAGAGGAAAAGTCTCAAAACTCTAAAATCAATATCTTAGTTGTAAAAAAGTTTCTAGTAGCAGTGATTGGAGCTCAGTGTTCAGACTTCAAAGCAGTCACCCGGTTCCCGCCCCAAATTACGATATTCTTAAAAATATTTATCAAACATATTTTCAAAAATATCAAACTTGGTAGAATTTTCCTCCGTTTTGATACTAAATACGATGTTTTAATAAATTGCATACAACTTGTATGTTCATGCACTATCTTGACACAAAATAAAATAATTATTATAACGTACTATACTATTAGATAATGTGATACAGATACTAAATATTTTCAAAGAAGGTACCGCCTGCATGAAACAGCATATTAAATCCTTCCTTGCAATGCACTCAATAGAATCTTTTGCACGCTTCCAGACTAGTAGCTGCTAAATAATACGAAAAGGATTGGAGTCGCTCTTTGACAGATATGTAAATCAATCATTACTACTCGTTTTGGAGTGTTCATTAAAAATTCTTTTTAAGCCCCGATGGCGCCGCGTCAATAACTTTTAATATTCCTTTACGTGCCTCGTTACCTGTTTTAACATATCCATTGGGAATATAAGATATTGAAACGAAACATTCTTGTTAAATTACGATCATATAAAAATGTATGTCTGTAATATTAACTAAATGGTAACTGAAAAATTTAAGACTAGAAAATATTAGGTTGGGGGAAAAGTCTTTTCGCATTAAAGTATGTATGAACTTGTAATAAAATCTCTTTGGCTGTACTATTTGTATCTGGCTGGTTTTGGCATTATTAAATGTTTAGATTTTAAAAAAGATAATTCCAAATTCAAATTAGGAAAATGTGTGTTTTTCATTTGTTTTTCGTAATGTCAAGATGAGTGAATCTAATGAAAAATTCGACACATTTTAAAAGTTTACTACAAAAAAGGTAAAAATGTAACGCAAGCCGCAAAAAAAAATTGCGATGTTTATGGACCTAGTGCAGTGTCTGTGAGAGAAGCACAAATTTGGTTTAAGCGTTTTCAATCCGGAAATTTTAATGTCAAAAATGCACGTCGCTCTGGTCGCCCTATTACGGATAAAATTGATGCCATTTTTGTAAAACTGTAGCAAGATCGGCATATCAGTAGTTACGACGTAGCTGAAGATCTGGGAATTGACCACAAAACAGTTTTGCGGCATTTAAAAAAAAATGGGTACTCAAAAAAGCTCCATATTTGGGTACCCCACGAGCTTACTGGAAGAAACCTAATGAAACGTGTACTCATTTGTGATTCTTTATTACGACGTAATGAAACCGAACCATTTTTGAAGAAGCAGATAACTGGTGATGAAAAGTGGATCACGTACGACAAGAACGTGCGAAAAAGGTCGTGGTCAAAGGCCGCTCAGGCTTCACAGACTGTGGCGAAACCCGGGTTAACTCGCAACAAGGTGATGCTGTGTGTGTAATGGGATTGGAAGGGAATTATTCATTATGAGCTGTTACCACCAGGCAGGACCTCTACTGCGAACAACTGATCAGATTTAAGCAAGAAGTTGAGAGAAAGCGGCCGGAATTAATCAACAGAAGGGGTGTGGTTTTTCATCATGATAACGCTAGACCTCACACATCTTTAGCCACTCGGCAAAAATTAAGAGAGTTTGGCTGGGAGGTGTTAATGCATCCGCCGTATAGTCCTGACCTTGCACCTTCAGATTTCCACCTGTTTCGCTCTCTTCAGAATTCTCTAGGCAGTGTCAGGTTAACATCACGAGAGGACTGCCAAAACCACTTGTCGCGGTATTTTGATCAGAAGCCCCAAAATTTTTATAGCAATGGGATCATGTCCCTACCTACAAGATGGCAAAAAGTTATCCAACAAAATGGTACCTACATACTTTAGTTAAGTGTAAATAAACTATATTAAAAAATGTTTTGAATTTTCTTAAAAAATGCGAAGAAACTTTTTCCCGAAGCCGAGAAAGAGACGGATAGAGATATGAGTTCTCAATGCGAGGAAAAGGACAACAATAGCACTCGCGTGCGTATCATAAGCAACCTAATGGAAATAAACTATTTATTTAAAAAAAAAATTATTTTGGAAAAACCTCTTTTGAGAATAATTCCAATAGTTAATTGCTTTCTAATAAACCTAGTTTAGTATTATTTAAATAGATAATCGTTTGTTTGCATATTAAACGGAAAAAGGGAATGAAAATGATCACTTTTGGCTTTTTCTATAGAGATAATTGATTTCATTCATGTTTTGGCTTTTATAATAGTTATTTGTTCAATAAGTGACCAAAGTAATATTTTGCTTTGCTAGGTTTGTTCGTTTCAAATATAGTTTCGACTATATGTCATGACTATATGTATATACATGTTATTTGACATTCTACGATCTTAAAATATTATTTCCAGCTACGATTTTGGACCTTTTGTTTGGTTTTTCAACTTGTAAGTATTTGGATACATTCTGTAGGCCTGTATGTGATTGAATAAATAAATTATACGAGCTCCCAGCGTGTCTCGACACAAAATAACAAGAGGGAATCTCAACAAAAATCACAAGTAATACGACGCTCATTTATAAGCCGTTCCCTTTACCCTGTACTGTTGACCACGTCTGTCACAATTCGTATAAGCTTACAGACGCTTCCAATCCGTCAGCGGGCAAAAAGCCACATCATAGGCCATTGCCGGTGCTTTGTGCTCGTAATGACAGATATTTTTCGTGGATTTTACCTGATGACGTCATTTTATCACTCCGGTTAACCTGCGCGTTAAAAATAGCATGATATAAGTGAAAAATGCTGAAGAATTACGGTTAGGTTTTTAACCGACTTCAAAAACGAGGAGATTCTCAATTCGGTTGGTATGTTTTTTTCTTTGTATGTACACCGATTACGCCGAGATTTCTGATCCGATTTACGTGATTCTTGTTTTGTTCGATGCGGAATAAGTAGTTGCCATTTGCTTCCATATTTTTTAAAAAATAAATAAATTAGTTACTTTGGTTTTTAAATGTTTCCTATGACTTTTTAGTGAAACGATACGATAGTAGCTTTGACCTTAGAAAGTTATTACTTAAAATAAAAAATAAAAAATTTGAACAAAAATTAAAACCGACTTCAAAAAAACTGAAAAGGATGAAATAATTATATTTAAGTTGGTACTCATCCCCTAGAAACATATTTTTTGGTGCTAAGTTGTTTCCATAAACAATTAGAAAGTGAAGCACCGACTCAATAAAATATGTTTTCAGGGAATGAGTACCTACTTAAAAAATATTTTAACTAAAATATTTTAATAACCTATAGCTTATTAATTTATAACATATTGGAAAAAATGTATCAGGATAATCAACCAAACCCCAAAATAATTCTAAGCGCAATGGGAGTCGCAGATAATCCACTAAAATGTTGCTTAACCATTTTTCTAGATATTCTACATCTTGGATTGAAAATATATCCATAGGAAGGTTGTTAATAGATATATCGTTGTGAAAATAAACAGCTTCTGTGACTTATTACTTTATTTGCTTAATAACAGTTGAAACTCTATTTTACTAATTTACTGATTTTCTCCGTTTTTAATCAATACAACTATTCTTATTCTTTTCTTTTTTTTTGAATCTGTAATCATAGATCGCCCGTCCAACTGCGTAGTTCGTTCCCCGGTTGTCAGTTGTCATTCCGTACTTCTTTTTTTTGCAGGCAAAAGTATGAACCATACAGCCAAACCTTACTTTCAAACTTCATTCTCATTGCTTAGTCTTCAATTTTTGACTTTTTTACCTAAACAAAATAAGTGTTGCTAACATTCGGCCATTCTGATTTTACGTCTGTCCTCAGACTTTATAAAAAAAAAATATCCAGAGTGTCAGCACCTTTCGGCCATCCTATAGTATTTGAATGTCCTCATTCTTAGCTAGCATTTTGCTCTTTGGAAATCAATACTTTGAAGCCTTTGGTTTCTTTCATCAAACAGGGTTATTAGCCACTATTACATGAGTACTTTACTTTTCAAGTAAACCTTAATTACTTTTCATTTTCCATTTACTGATCTCAGCATGCGTAATAATCTTAGTTGTGGCAGCACTCTATTATGTTATGATCTCATTTTCTTCCGTCGTGGCAGCACGCTCACTTCACGATCTGATCTTGGTCATGGCAGTATGCTGACTCCATGATCTAATCTTCTTCAGTTGTGGCAGCACGCTCACTCCACAATCTGATCTTGGTCATGGCAGTACGCTCACTCCATGATCTAATCTTCTTCAGTTGTGGCAGCACGCTCACCCCACGATCTGATCTTGGTCATGGCAGTACGCTCACTCCATGATCTAATCTTCTTCAGTCGTGGCAGCACGCTCACTCCACGATCTGATCCTGGTTATGGCAGTACGCTCACTCCATGATCTAATCTTCTTCAGTCGTGGCAGCACGCTCACTCCACGATCTGATCCTGGTTATGGCAGTACGCTCACTCCATGATCTAATCTTCTTCAGTCGTGGCAGCACGCTCACTCCACGATCTGATCCTGGTTATGGCAGTACGCTCACTCCATGATCTAATCTTCTTCAGTCGTGGCAGTACGCTCACTCCACGATCTGATTTGTGGTTATGGCAGCACACTCATTTCATGGATTTCAATGGATTTTTTTAATGTCACTGAAACAAAAAATAAAACGAAAGAGCAGTACAACAGTAATATTTTACTTACTTTATTATGTTTTAAAAAGATAAAGTACCTTTATAGAGCCATTTAAAATTAGTAATAAAAGACCGGATTACTATAATAATCAAATATATTTTAATAATCGAATTTCGCTTATTAGGACTTTGACAATTATTGTAATCAGTATATCTATCAACTTAATTATTATTATATCTATCTGACAATTATTGTAATCAGTATATCTATCAACTTAATCATTATTATATCTATCTGTCAATTATTGTAATCAGTCATCACTCAACTTAATCATTAAAGAACATAAAATTATAATATTTTAATTTTCTCCATGTCATCATTTAGGAAATGTAATCAATAATTTTTCTTGACACAATATGACCTTACTTCAATTATCTATAACAAGTATTTTTTTATATAATCAGAATAGGTTCTTAAAAATGAAACTAACAAAACACTATTTATTTTGGAACAAAACTATATCAATGTATAAAAAAATTATTACTTTAATTTATTCTATGTCTGATTCTGAATTATGTGCAGAGTCGTTATTAGATACCGAAAATCTAATCCAAGGTTTCATTTTCTCTGCCGCGTATACATTTTTGTACTTTCGTTTAGAGAGACCTTCTATGCTACTAATCTCATAACGGTCATTGCGCAAGGTCTTTGTTACTCTATATGGACCACTGTACTTAGGCAACAGTTTATTACTGTCCCCCGGATTGTTAAGTTGCTTTTGAATAAGTACCAAGTCACCTACATCGTAAATTTTTGCCCTGCATCTTTTCTTATTGAAACGTTCAGTCATTTCTTTTTGTTTAGTTTTTATATTATTATCCACTTCATTTCGAATATCGGCGGCTTGTTCATTATCCAAAGAGGTACTATTAAAATCATGAACATCGTATAAATGAGTTTCAGGAATATTTATGGTGTTTCGGCAAAAAATCACCTGAGCGGGGGTTTTTCCTATTCCTTTGTTAAGAGTATTATTTAGACCCCATTGAACTGTATTGATGTGAGTATCCCAATCTTTATCGTTATAACCACTAGTGAGGGCTGATAGTGCGGACAAGACAGTGCGGTTATACCGCTCTATCTGCCCATTAGCTCTCGGCATAGCTACGGCATTTTTAATATGTTTTATTTCGAGTTTTCGAGCAAACTTTTCGAATTCGGCAGAGGTGAAACTTGTACCTCTATCCGAGATTAACAATTTTGGAGTACCAAAAATGCCAAACACGTCCTTTAACGCCATGATAGTGGTTCTACTTTTGGTATTACGGACTGGTTTAAGTATAATAAATTTTGTAAACCCATCAATTATACCTAATATATATGTATTTCCAGTTTTACTTTTGGTAAAAGGGCCTAAATGGTCGATATGAACTGAATAAAATGGTACTGGTTTCTTGGGTATTGGAAATAGATAGCCTTCCTTGCGGCCTGCCGATTGCTTAGCATATGCGCATGGGATACATGCTTTAACATATTTCTTAGTAAAATTGGCCATATTTGGAAACCAATAACTTTGGCGCATTTTTTCAAGTGTCTTTTCTAATGAGAAATGTCCTACTTCATCATGACACATATGACAAATCCGCCACCTTGAATCACACGGAACAGCCCATCTCAAAGAATCCCCAACCTTTCTAAATATTTTACCCTCTTTTAAGACAAAATCATTTTTAATCGCCTTTGCTTCGACACAGTTACTATCTAGCACACTTTTAATGTAGCTTAAAGTTGGATCAGTTAGTTGTATAGTTTCTAACCAGTTTGGTTCACTTATTTTAAACACTTCAAATGATGTATCTCGTACGACTTCTGCAGTAGAGTTTAAAGGATTCCGGCTTAGCGCGTCAGCATGAGACATTTGCGTTCCCGGTCGATATTCGACGGTGAAATTGTATTCTTGGGCTTGCAACCACCATCTTGCGATTCGCGGTACTAAATCGCGCTTGGACCATGTCATTCTGACCGCGTGACAATCAGTCACGATCTTAAATTCCACGCCTAGTAAATAAGTCCGAAATCGATTAAGGGACATGACCACAGCCAATGTTTCTAATTCATAAGAATGATAGTGTTGCTCTTCGGCTGTGGTCTGTCTGCTGAAATAGGCAATTGGCCTAAGTGGTGTATCCAAATCCTGCCTTTGGAGTAGAATACCTCCTATACCGATTCGACTTGCATCCGTATGAAGCTCAGTAATATATGTTGGATCATATATTGCCAAAACTGGACGAGAGATAAGAATTTCTTTAATTTGGACAAATGCTTCGTCCTGTTCAGGACCCCAAGACCATTTAATGTTCATTCTGGTCAGTGTAGTCAGTGGTCTTGCTAACGTGGCGAATCCTGGTACAAAACGGCGGAAAAAACTAGCAAGACCTATAAACTGACGTATTTCATGTGGGTTTTCTGGTTTTTTGAAACTAGCTACCGCTTCTACTTTTCTTAGGCCTGGTTTGATACCTTCAGATGATATCTCATAGCCTAAGTATTCAATTTGTGTTTTAAAAAAATGACATTTTGCTAAATTTAGGGTAAGGTTCGATTCCTGAAGTATGTCCAGAACTTGACGTAACTTGCCCATACCTTCATTAATATTTTTCGACGCAACAATTATATCGTCCATATACGCAAGAACACCATGTATCTTCCTGCGGGAAAGTATTTTATTAATTAGCCTCTGAAAAACGGCTGGAGCATTACAAAGACCGAAAGGAACCCGATTGTACTCGAAATGCCCGTCGGGAGTGACAAACGCAGTTAAGTGTCTGGATTCTTCCGCTACTGAGATCTGATGATACCCAGAAGAAAGATCTAAGGTTGTATAGAACTTATGACCACTTAAATTATCTATTTGGTCGTCAATTAGTGGCATGGGGTACTTATCTTTAAACGTTTTTTTATTCAATGCACGGTAATCAATGCATAATCGCAGTTGTCCATTTTTCTTAGGAACTACTATGATTGGACTGGAATATTCTGACTCCGATTCACGTATTATTCCGTTTTGAAGAAGGTCGTCAATAATTTCTTTAACTTTTTGGCGTTGAAAATATGGCAATCTGTAAGGTCGGTAGGAGATTGGTATATCATCTTTAAGTCGTATATGCATTTCAGTTTCATTTGTTCGACCAAGTTCTGCGTTTGAAAACGCAAAGCAATCTCTTTTTGTGTTTAAGAGCTCACATAGTTCTTTAGTAATTTTTACGTCTAAATTATTATCAATATTCAATTCAGAAAGATTTATTTTCTCGTGTTCATCGACTTCATCTTCCATAATACGAAAAACATTTAAGGGTAAACTGTTCGTCTGTTCAAGATTTTCATTTGTGCCATCGTCTCGCATAAAAACATCGGGAACAAGAGTTCCTCTTGCTATAGCGTGTTTGCTAGATAAGGTGATAACTTTATTATTTAAAGGTGCTACAAGTACATTACTCAGTCCATTCGAGAAGAAATAAATTCCTGGTATAATCAGATATTCAGAATCTGGTTTCAAGCAAGCATGCGATGATATAAATACGTGACTATTTTCAACTTCTGCTTCCACCTTGACCGATGTCAGTCCGTAAATCTCCATTTGTTCACTGGTACTTATTTTAAAGGGAATTAAACTAGTGGAATTGTAAAGTGAAAGTTTTGTGTCAGTCTTAAATACTCTGATATGAGGAAGTTCAGTTAGATTTTGACCAATAAGTACACTAACCCCTGTCGGCAACAAAGAATGTGGTACTACATACGCGGCTACATGTTCTTTAATCTTATCTACTTCTATACATATATGAATTTTTGCATTGGGTTTGATTACACCATTTGCAAAACCTTTAAGTACTGGCAAATTATTTGTTTCTGTGTTGCTATAGGAGCTTATGAGTTTGCAAAATTCGTCACTTAATAATGTACAGTCACTGCCAAAATCAATAAATGCTGTAGTAGATTTTCCATTTACTAAAATATTTTTGTAATACTTAGACCCTCCCATGTTATTATCAGCTTCTATCTGCATTACTTTTTTTGAAACCCCTGATTCTAGTTGTGCCTTAGGATTAGAAGATGTATCATGTCTAGAAAATTGACATTGTTGTGATGTGTGCCCTACACGTCGACATTTTGAGCATTTAATAATATCTTTCTTACATGATGTCCAAAAATGACCAAAATCACCACAATTGAAACATTTACCACTTCCTTCTTTATAGCGGACCGTATTTTCTAAAGTTTGATTTCGTTTTATAATTGTACTAGGCTCGCGAAAAGACGGTGGTTTTCTCTGAATATCTTCTCTTTTAGTAGAAATCTTACGAAAGTAAATCAACACATCTTCAGGTTCACTAAAATTAGAACCTTGGGCATTCATACGAATATTATTGTCATAAATCCCATGTGTAAGACAATCTACTGCTTTAGAGCCCATTATACCACATCTGTTTATTAATCGAATCTTATCATAATAGTATTCCTCAAATGTTTCATTCCTTCTTGTTTTCCTTTCTAACATTTCTGTTAGTAGGTTACCATAATTTTCTTCACATGGAAACGCTTTCAATAGTTTTTCTTGCCACTGTGGCCAAGTATATTTAACGCTTGTCAGTCCATCATACCAACGTTTTGCTAAGCCAGTTAACCGTGGTAATGCGTAATAAACTATTTGTGTGTCAGACCATCCGTAAACTGAAGCAGATTCATTAATTTTTACTAACCAATCTTTCATACTTTGGTTTTTTGCTTGAGGATCAAATGTTGGTATGATGTACTGAGCAGCGTGAACACTACTACGATCCTTTCTATCCAACACATTAACTAAATCACTTAACAAAGAATAATGCGATTTGTAAGATCTCTTATGATTTTGCTTAGAGTTAGATACTGCTGAACTTGAACTGGTGGAAGAATTTGAAGAAGATGAGGCTTTACGCTTTCTATGAGAGGCTTTCTGTTTTCTTGTATGTGTACGCTTGTGTACAGGAGATGAGTCTGATGTATTACAATCATTTAAACATTGTATCTTTTTAGACCTTCTATGTTTACCTACAGTATCAGATTTCTTACGGTTTAGTTTTCGTTTGTAATTTGAATATTTTCCTGTAATTTCCATTTTATCCAAAATAGGCGGTGTCAAAGATCTTTCGTTGGGCATCTTCCTATAGACAAACATTATTTACTTTTAATTTTTGTATTACAACATATTTTAGAATAAATCATTGAATGAGAGAGAAGTTAAAAATTTAGACTGTGTTTGTTATTAGCTTAATGATGTCCAATACATACCTATTCAAATTTAATATATACATGTATATTTTGAAAATAAAATTAAGAGTATGATGTATTAATTATATATAGGTATCATCACACACAATCAGATGCGAAGAGAAGAAAAAAAAAAATGTAGACCCTTATGATCATTAAATTGCATATGTGATAGTTGTGAGCATCCATAATAACAAGTATATTAAACAAAATCAAGGAACTCCCAAAAGAACTTGCACTGTGTTTAGATAACTGTAAACAAGTATTTTGACATCTTCTAGTGAACAGATGTATTAAAAAAAAATTGGTAATCTTATATAGGTTACTGTCTTGTAAGTATGTTTATATGTTCAATATGCTTTTACAGCAATAAATTCAATAAGTTTAAATTTTGGTTATAAATAGCTTCCAAACTATTACTATTACATACCTACACTTAAAAAAAAACATTAAATATTTTGCATTTATTAACATGTGTACCAAGTTGAATAATTTTCTCATGTACTGTTACTGCTTTGATATTGATTTATAAATATCAAATGAATCTTTCCATACCCAGGCCCCTTGGATTAAATGAATTATGTAGCAGATTCATAGACAGGTAGTATTATTTGAACACACAATATTGTATGTTTTCAGAAAATAAAACATTTAACTCTCAGATCAAACACAGACCTTGGCCTGTAAGAACTAAAATACTTGTATTCTACTGTAAACGACCAATCTATCATCCTCAAACTTAATCAAATGGTGTAAGTACTTTAAAAAGTACGCATTTTGTAAACATGCAAGAGTACTTACTTAGTCGTGGGCGTAACGTATCTCGCTTCTGAACTGAAAATAAACAGCTTCTGTGACTTATTACTTTATTTGCTTAATAACAGTTGAAACTCTATTTTACTAATTTACTGATTTTCTCCGTTTTTAATCAATACAACTATTCTTATTCTTTTCTTTTTTTTTGAATCTGTAATCATAGATCGCCCGTCCAACTGCGTAGTTCGTTCCCCGGTTGTCAGTTGTCATTCCGTACTTCTTTTTTTTGCAGGCAAAAGTATGAACCATACAGCCAAACCTTACTTTCAAACTTCATTCTCATTGCTTAGTCTTCAATTTTTGACTTTTTTACCTAAACAAAATAAGTGTTGCTAACAGTTGTGAAGCCGACACATTATTATTGGGGAATTATAAAATGTGTTATTTTTATAAGTTTCACTACTTTTTTGTCGACTGCTTAGCTATATTAATACGGTCTATCCATCTATACGTTTTTGTCTCTCTACGGCTTCATGTGTGCTTATAATATTCATGGTCACATGTGCCTCATCATCTCACCTTATAATAATGTTTTTATTATATTTGAGCTTAATTAGTCGACTCACTAATTTCTACACCTTACGAACACACCAGCTAATTATTATAACTGTTGTTAGACACTAATAATGAGATGGTGTAATGATAATGGCTAGCTTAGTGCAGGGCTGCCAGTGCCAGTAAAATATAAAATCTTGTAATAATAGCTATAAGTTTACAAAAAAATATTTTATTTAAAAGGACATAAGGGAGATATGCAAGACCGGCCAAAATTACCTCATTTTGTGCACTACTTCAAAAAACGGAGATATAGCTTCTGATTTTGAGCATATAAACATACAAATAGCTGTTTAGTTCAGGGGCTACAAAGTCATAATAATTTGATGTTTTGAAAATTTTATATACCTCGTGGAGCTCAGTGGCATAGTAATTTGAGGGTTCTGGTTTTGCTTACGAACGTGTTATGGGTTAAACTTCTTAATTAGTGTACTGTCTGTGCCTAGCAGTGAAACGTATAAAGGCTGGTGATAATGATATCCTATGGCTGACCTATGACATCTCACTGAAAACGTACAACCGATATAATTATAGTGACATATTACTGCCATGGTTAGAACAGTCCTTCCATTCTGCAGAATTATGTGTAGTTGATATTGGCTTTTTTGGTTTCAGTGAAATTAATACTGTGTTACTATGAGAACCCGATTATAATTAGCCTGTATGCAAAAACTGTTGAATAAACAGTTGACAACCCTGCTTTAAGCTTAGAATCACAGTACACAAATAACGTGGCTTTTGTCCGCTAATAGCGGTAAGCGGTAAATGCGTGAACAAAGCGCTTTACGTCTCAGGGCGTGGAGATGGTGCCACGGGGCGCGGGTAGCGGAGCAGCAGCGAGAGCGTTCTTTTTAATCTATTGAGAACATTGGGGATGGGGATACTGTCTCTTTTACTTTTTTTGATCGAATAGACATAAAACATTTGCCAATAGATCAAATATGAATATGTTAAGTGAGGCTCGCTTGCCTCACTTAACATGCGAATAATCCAATTTGGATGCAAAGCTTTTTTAATACAACATAGCTCATATTTCCAAAATATATGTGAAAAAGCTACTTTTTTACTTCTTGTCAACCTCCCTATTCACGTCTAATAAAGTAGGTATATTATTTTATAAAATTTTTGATTTTGTATATATAAGTTTTGTTAAGTTTTTATTTAGGAAATGTATTTCTCCTAAAATGAAACCTAAATACGACTGTCCGTAAAAAACTATTTTTTTAAAAATATCTTAACGGGGTAACTCTTGGCCTTCATCTCACCTTATATTAAGTGCAGATAAGGCCGACGATGGAAGCGAGTTACACCCGGACTCCTCAACCACAGAGGAACTGGCTATCTTACCTCCAACTGCCGGAACACAACAATGCTGTTAACATTATAATTATTGTTATGGTGGCAGACTTAGGTAAGATGGTGGTAGCTAGCCAGGCGGACTTAAAAAAGCCCTACCACCAACCAAACCGAACAGAAAATTTCAGCCCCCACGGGAATCGAACCCCGGACCTCTAGATCTGAGGCAGGTGGTCTAACCACTAGACCACAGAGGCGGATAACCTAACTACAAGGTAATCGGACTCTATTTGAAATTTATTGCGTATTAATCGACAGCTTATGATATGAATATTATTCATTTATTTTTTAATTAAAACACGGCAAATAACTCAGCACCATCTGATGTAAATGTGAAGCAGTAAAAAGAATCCATATGCGAAGACAGCTAGTGCAGTTTAGACACTGCTCTAGCCGCCTCCACCTTGCCGGTCCAAAAGGTACTTTTTCACGCCTCCTTTGAAGGAAGCCATGTTATGGGAAGGCAGTGGCGTAGCTTGCTTTAGATGGGCCCTGTATCAAAAATTTTTGGGGGCCCTATGATAATTACACAAATTGTCGGGTTTCATGTGGTCTAAATGAAGACCATCGATGGAGGAGCTCATGTTTTTTTCAGAAAATATTAAAAGGAGTTTTTGAAGTATGTCACTTTTGTTATTTGATTTTTCGAAGTGAAAACGTCCTAAAATAAGAATATAAATATCATCCAAATAAAAAAAAGTTTATATTTTCCCTTATTCAATATTCACATTCCCAAAAAAAATTAGGTCTGACCGTTGTAGAACAGAAATTTAAAAAAGTAGGTATGCAACATTTCGGGTGCTTTTATCGACAAAAAAAAACCACTTTCTTTAAAACTGAATGTTCGCAAAAGAAAGGTACATGGGGTCACTTGGGTAGCCCATGGGCCCCTCCATCGATTGTTTTCTTTTGAATCACATTTTTTTTCTGGAAAGCACGGCCTAATATTTTACGATTTTTCTTTCCACGTTCGGGGCCGCTGTAACCCGGGGGCCCCGTATCATTGATACGGCTGATACGGCGGTAGCTACGCCCCTGTGGGAAGGAGCAAGTTCTGGAAGTACGACAATGAAACGAAGTACTAAATTGCTTTGTGCGTGATGTTGAGATGGAGACAGTAAATTGATGACTCCGAAGACCGGCGACGCAAGCTCCTGAGTAGGAACACTTCTACTAGGTCTTCAGAGCACTTCCGCAATATAGCCGATAGAAGACGCTAAGCGACGCAGTTTCTTGACGCAATTGCAGAGACTCAAGGTTGATCGTAACCTTGAGGTTACGAGATATAGACATCGCCAATGATAGGGACAGCACGACACTGTAATCTGTCCAGTGCATCGAGGAGGTGCTTGGCAGAGCAATGCCGAAAGTGCGAGCAATATTCCACGCCTGACTGGATCTGAGTTTTATAAAGCAGGCATAATTGGTTAGGCGTGAAAAATCGACGCACCTTGTTCAGGACACCAAGCTTCCGTGAGGCTGTTTTGTTCACGGTTTCGATGTAGCTCCTGGACTTCAGATGGCAACATATCTCCATACCGAGGAAGTTTAAGTTTAAGGAGGTTGAAGGAGGTTTTTATTTCACTTGGTGTAAAGTTAATTTTATTTATATTTGTTTGATATTTAATTTAGGCATTAATGTCTTGACGACATCGGATGCCCATTAGAAGTAGAACTTATGTAATTAGTGGGCAGATCTAACTGCTAATACCTACTGACTGGATAATGTCATTCGCTAACACTCAGGCCCCACATTGTGATGACGCGGCCAAAGGCTTGTATACGACGCATTCAACGTATATTCGTTTAACGTGCCCCGGTGGCTGTGGTAAGATGCGATTATTATGCTACAAAGGTGTAACTATACCGGGGGTTACAGCATTTCGCAATAAAATGTGGAATTCTGAGGTCCTAGGGGTTCGCATGATATTTTAGTAAGTTCGCGGGTCGTGTGTGCCGTACGATACGAAATAGTACCTACGCACTTTATAGGGTTGTCACGAGCAAGACAATATTTTTATTAATTTAATCGGGAAAGAAAAGGTAACAAACTCTCAGAGTTAAGTCTTGACAAGGCACAAAACCACCCCTTTAAATTTTATTTCGGAGTTTTGTAACACACTATACAGGGTGGTGCCGTGAATACGACAATAAATTGAAACATGGGCTATATTAGTTCATAGAAATGGTTTGCCCACTTTCAAAACCATCTTATTCATTTGATAATTTTATGATATTTGTATAAAATAATGTAGCATTGGCTGCATTATTTCATAGAAATATCCTGAAATTATCAAATGAATAAGATGTTTTTAAAAGTGGGAAATCTTTTCTATAAACTAATATAGCCCATGTTTCAATTTATTGTCGTATTGACAGCACCACACTATATAATTATGTTTTGATACTAATACTTTATAAACCTTGTGCTACAAGTTACCTATTCAAGAATCATACTGAATAGTAACCATCATCATCAGCAAAAGCCTATTTTTTTACCCTCACACCTATTATCTAGCCCAAAAAACGCATCATTAAGAGTTTGTGTTATGGATACTAGATAACGGAGAAATAATGATAACAATATGTTCATAAATATTAGAAATATAATAAATAAACATATAAACATCCATGACTCGTGAACAAATGCTCGTACTCATAATACAAATATTTGCTCCTACCGGGATTCGAAACCGGGACCCGTGACTGAGTAGCATAGCAAGGGGCACAGACTACTTGGCCAGCCGGTCGTATTTAAGTTCAACTGGGCACAGGCCCTCCTAAATAAAAGAAACGCATACGGAGTGCCATATCACCACCACGCTGGGTCAAAGCGGGGCTGAAAGAGGTTGTCGCTGCAACCGGGAGCAGGACCAACGGCCTTCCGAAGCACGAAAAAGCGAGAGGTTACATATATTTTTGATTGAGCCATTTGGTTACCGTGACGAAAGTTGGTTCCAATCCAAGGGAACAGCTTAAGATTTAAATGCTTTTTCAATTTTGAAAATGCGAAAGTAACTCTGTCTGTCTATCTGTATGACTGCCTGTTACGTATTCACCCGTAAGCCGCTGAAACGATTTAGATGATATTTGGCATGGATGAAGATTTGACCCCGAGACAGGACATAGGCTATATCCACTCGGATGGAGCCAGTAGTAATTTATATTGCCCCTACGAAGAGATGTTTTGAAATCGCTTGAAACTCTTATATGGCTGAAGATAAAGTTCGCTTAAACACGACTTAAACCATGTCATAAACTGGTTCTTGAAATGTACTTGAAGAAACAATTAAAGTGTATACTGCCAAGCATTTAAAAAGTACCACAACGATCCCTACAATGTGAACGTCACTAAATACGTCACATAAAACATTATGGCGAGTAATGAATAAGGAAGAATAAAATTTACGCTGACATTGTATTTAGCAAGACTTTTAGAATCTCTTTCGTTCCAATTCAGCGAGAAAAGGACAGAAAAACTAATGTAAGCATCCATAAGAGTAAAAAAGAGTACATCAAAAGTCACAGCTGCTGCTATTTTAGACATGCTGCACCTTTCTGATACACGCTGTGCTAGACCCATGCACTGAGGGCCGAGTTGAGTGTCGTTTGTCGTTAGTTAATTAATTTTTAAAAAATAACCCGACATTAAAATACTGAAAATTCACTTGAAGCAGGTACCTGCTTATTTCATAAAAAGGTATATTTTGGGGTCGGTGCTTCACTTTCTATCGTTTCTAGATAGAGTTTAGCACCAACTCCAAAAAATACCTGTTTATAAGATAAGTGTCTGCTTTAACGTTATTAATAATATAAAATAATAATAATTATATTCATACACTCACACCTATTATCTATCCCAAAGTAAGACGGATAGCGGAGAAATATTGATAATGATATGTATATTAAATTTATATCAGAAATATACTAAATAAGCATAATAAAAATTCATGACTCGGATACAAATAAATGCTCGTACTCATCATACAGACATCTGCTCCTACCGGGATTCGAACCCGGGACCGCTGAACGAGTAGCCTGTGTAGCCAGGGGTACAGACCACTGACGGTCGTCAATAAGTCCTTCTTTATTGTTTTCATGAAGTCAGTTTATTTTTTATTTTAATAAGCACAATCATAATGACATATGTATTTTAGAATTGAGCAACCAAGTCAACGACACGTTTTCTTAGTGACTGGTACACAATTAATTCTCTATCTCAAAACTACTCAACCGATTTTGATGAAACTTGCACAGTTCCCTAAGTTGGACGATACTTAGTCCAAGTAAGAACAATTTTTGCAATTCGACTTATAGTTTTTGAGATATGCGGAGACACAAATACCCAAAAATAGAAGTATACAAATTATACATACATACTTATAAAATTTGGCACCCTTATTTAGAAGCTGATATAAACTAACATATCCAAAACTGTGCAATTATGACAATATTACATACATACGGGTAGAACTGCAAACCTTCTTTTTTAAGTCGGTTAAAATACGCCAACACAGGGATCTTAAGACTCAAATCCTAAAGTAAGGCTTTTTCTACACTTGCAAGCGTCGTCGGTTGTTTGTTTGTACGACAAGAACCTTTACACCTTTGTAATGTTGGCTTAAATCCGTATTGTGAGAATACAGAAATTCTGTACAGAACGTGTTTAGAATTTCTTATTCAAATGTACTATGTAAGAAACAGTTTAGTTCTGAATATATTTTGAATATGCAAAGGAATTAGAGAATGTGTGATATAATAAACAACCCAGTGACGAAAACATTTCTCTACATTCTGGTATGACAGAGCCTCAACTTTTTAGGACCCTTTATGTGGTGTCCTGTTAGATTGGAATGTACGCAGCACGCGTTATGTCGGGCTAAGCTATGGTAAGGCCCGACAAAAATGACATTACGGTGTAGACAAAACCGTTTCTCGAGCTTCTCGAGCTCCTTGTGCTACGCATGCTGGAGTGCTGATGGTGTAGGAGTCCGTGGGTGACATGCGCAGCGACAGTTGTATGAATGACGTCACAGCCACACGATAAAGCCGTGTAAAATGACAGTGGTAGCCCCATAGCACTGTTCCCATCCATAGTGATATCCTCACGGGGCATACGCGTGAATGTGATTCACGAGTATTGAAACTGTTGCAGTAATGCATCACTTACTTGAAGGACACCTACATAAGACTCCAACTAAATGCATTATAGTGTAAAAAATTACCAATAATGAAAGAAAACGATGAAAACATGCTCCATGCTCCAGGCGGGAAATGCATTACAAAGTCAATTTGATTTAAAAAGTCAAATGCCTTATTTTACAGCTTTCTAGATAAATTCGGTACTACTTAGAACACTGAGTAAATGAAATACTAGACGTTTAGTGTTTTTTGGTAATCCATAAAAAAACACATTATTTTCAACGAGAAAATTGGCGTTGACTTATAAAATAGATTTCGTTACATAATTGCACTAGATTACTATCTCACTGCGACAAGTTAGAATGTCTTACGTGTATTACCATTCTAAGGATTGTCGCACATGAGTATTCAAAAAATTGAAAATAAGTTTATTACGTTAAGGTAAAAATTTAAAAGGGATCTTACTTTAAGGAATAATAAGCTTCTATTGGGAGAAGTCCGCTCTTCAGTCAAACATGTGACCTATACATTTTTTTTTGTTTTCTTTAGGTACGAGTAGTATGAACCTATCGTACACAAAGCGTATGTAATGCTTCTCTTTCTGATCCGGAAAAATTGCGCTTCAGAAAATGCTGAGATCTGCAAGTCTGCTGATTTATTTTTATCAACAAAACCTAAGTATAAAAGAAATGCAAAATTTATCTGAATGTAATGCTTTACAATCGGATCAATGTTGAATTTCTTTTATACTTAGGTTTTGTTGATAAAAACGCGAACAATCTGAAAGGGATATTTTTTACACCTGTTGCAATCAAACAAAGTTACTTCGGTGGTCTGAAATGTGCATCGTAATATAACTCGAATATGTAATTAAATTTCATTGTTAACCATTTTTTACTAGAAAATAAATTAATTTCTGTTTCTCAAATGAGTTTAGCTAGAATACTCCAATTAAAAACAATTGGAAGTCAACAACAAGAGGAGAATATGAATCCTACGACAAGTGGCTTGCTTATATTTTTTAACGTGACATAAGTACCAAGGTTGAATAAAACATGTTGAATTTGACTTTGTACGTTATGCGTACGATACTCCGTACGACCAATGTGGGAAAGCCCTAACGGCACGCCTGCCGTAGTCTGACAGCGGAACACTGAATACTTTGGACACCGCGGGAAGTTTGCGACGTGCCTCCTCGTTGTTAAGATCAGGGAACCACACCAACTATTCGCACTTCTGAAATGTGATTTCCGAGTTGCCTTTGAATTTAAATTTTGATGGAATGTAGAGGGATTTCATTAAGTTTTTGATATGATGAAAATATGTGGGGTTTGCTTGTAGCTTTGAGGTTTTGCAGCAGTTTAGACTCAATAATTGCAATGTCAGAAATTGTAGTAACAACATTTCACTTATTGTCGTCGGTATGATTCGTAAGAATTTGTGAATAGTGACTGAGGCGAGGATAGAAATAATTTAATAACTAGTTTCTCTGTCGCACTTCCAAAACCTGGAAGTCTTTAATAGCAGATGTGTTCTCTCATTTGCGTAACATGGGATTCCTTCAAAAGAGTAGGATACCTGCCAAAGAGTAACAAGCAAGGTGGAGGGATAAAACAGTGTGTTCATGCTTCATCAGCTGACTTCGCAAATGGACTCTTCTTATCGCTCCTCATCAGGTAGTGTTGCTGCATATTGTGATAGAAATAGAGGCGAGTAAGGTGCTACACAGGCTGGACTGTGGGGCAATATCAAACCTCTGTTTAAACATACAAAATGGACAAAAACTTGGGTCATAGACAGGATCTAATATGGAAATGGGATGCGACAACATCTGTCCTAAATTCATATTCAAAAAGAAATTGAAGATCAGCATTCCCACCAGAGAGGAATGGAAATGTAAACCGCCATACCAGAAAAGGGTAACCTAATCTGGTTCACTGATGTAAATGAAAAATGAAAATGAAAATATCTTTATTCAATTAGGCCCCCCAAGAAGCACTTTCGAATCGTCAACAAAAAAACCCTTATGTCTATCACATAAAAATAATATTAACCAACTAACAATTTCATAATGTTTGTCTCTCTGTCTTATCTGGATCTACGTAAGCTAAGAATGTTATAATGTCAGTCTGTCGGTCCGTCAGTCAGTCTGTCAGTCTGTCAGTCTGTCTGTCTGTCCGTCAGTCAGTCTGTCTGTCAGTCTGTCTGAATTTACACCGGTTCCAAAAGTTGAACTACCGAGAAGATTCCGGCAACAAACTCGTGTAGTCACTCTTTTCAATTATTAAGTTACAATGTTTAATTACACAGTAATAGTATTTAGCAGCGCACTGTCGCACAGAGTATAAAAAAGGTATATTAACGTACCAATAAGTACCTAATGACAAGAATATTTTTTGTATTTAAAGGCTGTCCGACAATGCACCATCACAATATAGGTATTACAATACACAAAGGTCAACAATTAATATACAAAGACCTAATAAAGCTAAACATCTTTCATTAATTAATTTTAAACACTTGTCTGATCACATCATTACAATAATAATTGTATTGTTTTATATATAATATCCTATGCCATATACCTCAAAAATCCCTCAAAAATGATACTATTGATGAATATGTAGGTGAATTATTACAAAATCAAGGAAGCTTAGAGATGACCATTTCCACTAGTGGCACCTGTTCACAAGTATGACGCATGTGCCAGCCATCGCTCCGCTCAACCATATTATAGGGATTATTTTTTATAGGGATTGTATTAAAGATGCTGAGGTCTATAACAAATATAACAAAGACACTCAACTATCAAAGCATGGGTAAGCTTGCTACTGTCTTCCAGGCGGAGACATAATGCAATCATTCTATGTGCAATGAAAATTATAGAAATCTTTGTGACTGGTTGTCAGCCCTCACGGCTCAAAAGCCCACCGCGCTTAGCTTAGATCTGGTCCTGAATACTACTATACTGGCCCTAAACAAGCTCGGTAGTTACAACAGAGTAAGACAGATCTAGCCTGGCCTGGTCATGTAGAAGTGATAGGCAATGAGAAGGCTGACAAACTGTCAAGGAAAAGCTCAGAAAACAAATACGTGGGTCCTGAGCATAAGGGTTCAGACACAAAGTTTTATACACAAGAAGAAGGCTATCAAGAATAGGCACAATAATATTTT
This sequence comes from Nymphula nitidulata, assembly GCA_947347705.1. Taxonomy (NCBI): domain Eukaryota; kingdom Metazoa; phylum Arthropoda; class Insecta; order Lepidoptera; family Crambidae; genus Nymphula; species Nymphula nitidulata. The sequence goes on along the minus strand of OX374637.1, from coordinate 7,469,934 downwards.
TTCCACAATCCGGTCTCCTAGCTTACTTGGATCAGCTATATTTTCAATCTTTAGATAAGATTTACCCAGAAAATAACTTTGACAAGTTGACAGTTAATCTATATAGAAAAAGATAGAAAATCTGTTATAACGTCATATTTATTCTAACGATAATACTTACCTGATTTGTGTTGAGGTGAACAGATAAAACAATTTCAACAAAATCAGTTGATTACCTAAAATAAGTCATGGAAAAAAAATATTAAATTGGTGTAATCAAACCATTTTGTTGTAATTGTTATAGCTGGTCTTCTAAACCCAAAGCAGGTCAATATAGCTAATCCAAGTAATCCAGCACCGGTTTTTTTTAGAAAACACGACGTGTGTAAAGGAGATCCAATAAGCAAAGAGCTAATTAGTACGGAGACGAAGCCGGCGCAGGTCAGTAATTACGCTTTTGACTCAGTTCTACTTTGTTGTTCTCGTTAATTTAAGATGTGTTCTCTGTGAACTGTAAAACTGGATTATTTTTTTATTCATGTAACATGTTATTCTGAGCAAAATGAAATTCTAATTGTATTCTATTTTTAAAAAATGATCATGCAACGCTATGAAGTTAAAATTGATGTAAACTCAGAATAAAATAAAAGCACTGATATGGTATTGAAACTTAAAATATGCATGATGCGCAAAGCTGACCATTTTGTTGATTGTCACACAGATAGAATACAGCATTGCTTTATCCCGTGATTACACGCGACATGATTACACCTGTCACGTGTTGCAGGTTTATCATTAGTGATTCGTGTACGTATTCGATTACCTAATTAGAGAAATATTAGACTTTGTGATATAGTTTATTACTTTTATTAAGTAGGATTGATTTTGATTTGTATCGTCACGTAGGTATCTATCAATTTTCAAATTTTTTAGGGTTTCATTAGTTCTGAGCCTTAATTTATAAACAAGCAACCACGATATTCGGACACTTCCTTCAAAAGCGTTGGACCCTTTAATTTATGAAGTACCCACAAACCAGACACAATAGGCTTCAATTGTTGAGGAGACTCCGGCGAGTTGGTAGAAGACAAAAGGTTTAGGACCATACGTTAGAGATATTTAGGGCGCCTTCACATTAGGTCGCAAGTAGTGCGGCAGCAGCGCGGTTCTAGCAGCGCGACGGTCGCGCTGTTCACAGGCGGTAAATTTCTTTACTAAAAAGAGCAGAACGACACGTAATTATCATAGCGGACAGCAGCGCGGCAGCCGCGTGCGATCAGTCGGCTTCGAGCCAGTGTTGCAAACGCACGTTAGAACATACTAGTAATTGCACAATGAGCGAATTTGACACAGAACAATTTATCATTGAAGTTCTAACGCGTTCTGCTTTGTGGAGTTCGAGGAGCTATGATTATAGCAACAGGGTCATAAAAAAGAAAATCTGGAATGAATTATGTAAATTGTTTATTCCAAATTTCAATAATAAAACCGGGCCAGAGAAAAGTTTTCAACAAGATTTTAACACTTTGAATACTGTTACATAATCACTATTCACATGCCGATTACGAAACAAAGGATCAATCCAGTATATTCTTTTTTATGAATGCGACGCCGAAGGAGAACCAACAAAAGCAGGAGCAACAATGATGTTTCCTCGTTGGAGTCCATTATTGAAATGAACTGGCCACCCTAATCTAAGCAAGTCGCGCGGCTGTATTTGTAATGACAAGGCATCCGCTGCTGTCGCGTGGCTGCCGCGCTGATGTCGCACTACTTGCGACATAATGTGAAGGCGCTCTTAAGGAAGGTAGTGGTTTTCCGACAAAAATTAAGAAATTTAGGTATATGCTCTTGCATTATATTTATAAATCTTACAGAAAATAGCAAGAAATACCGATACTAAATATTGCAATGGTATATACCATTGGTATCGATATTTTAACCAACGTTACAAAATTATACCAGATATCAGCCTTTGTTATACAGGATCTCATTGGCGTAGTAGTTTAACAGATTTGGTTTCAATTACCTACGTAAACAAAGTATCATGCTCTTGAGTCATGTTTACAAGCTATTTTAGAGAGTTATAACAAATCGTCTCGCACGCAGGTTTGATGACTTCCAGCCTCCCGCACAAGTTGGATTCCGAAAAGGCTTTAGTACTACAACAGACCACATACATACGTACGCTGCGGCAGGTTATACAGAAGACCGAAAGTATAACCTGCCATTATGCTGCAATCACTATACGAACATGCTACTATGTCAGTATGCTTCCAGGACCAGAACATGATACCGGTTCAATTTCTGCGGAGTGTGATACAAGGCGACGATATTTTGCCGAACCTGTTCACTGCCGCATTGGAGGATATGTTTAAGCTTTTGGAATGAAGAGAACTAGTCATCAACATAAACGGCGTCCGCATGACTCATCTTCGTTTTGCTGATGATATTGTGGTCATGGCTAAGACCCTGGAAGACTTGGCACAATGCTCGACGACCTGCGAAGTCTCCAAATAAGTGGGTCTTAAATTAAACGTGGATCAGACAAAAATTATGTCAAATTCCCATGTCGTACACACTCCTGTGAAGGTTGGAAGCTCTAAACCGGAAGTTATAGAAGAATAATTTTACCTGGGACAAATAGTACATCTTGGTTAGTTCAATATCCAAAAAGAGGTTAATAGTCGGATCCAACTCAGTTGGGCAGCGTTCGGGAAGCTTCGCTGCATATTCTCGGTCCAACTACCGCAGTGTCTCAAGACGAAATTTTTGAATTCGTGTGTGTGACTTACTGCAACTGTGATGTGTGATGTCAACTGCTGAAAGGCCTCGGTATCGATTTCCAAGGTTTTATGCACCCTGCATCACATACGAATTATTGAATTGAGGCCACGATCTATCTTGGACTTAGTACACTGTGTTTGTTATATAAACCTGCCTATAATTTCCACTAAGTCATATGGCAGTACCAGCAAAACACATTATGTTTTAGATATGTATGTCATACACCTAAAATCCGAGTGCCTGCTCAGAACATTACAGTCATAAATACAAACCCGCATTGAACTCAACTGCAACATTCTGTATACACTAACTTAATACTGAATAGATAATTCAAAATTGTACAGAAACAGAGTAGGGTCTCACGGTTATATTTACATCAGATGTCAGGAGTCTAAAATTATTTGCTTAGCAGTTAGCTTCATATTGTAGTCGGCATAAAGTGGCATACATAACTGAAGATGTTCCACCGTTCTTTACGTCAGTCTTTAGGTATCTACTGCTTAAGAAGCATACTGTCTAATGGATTTTCGATCGATCGAACAAAATCGATTGCGTGTAGTGCAGCCTGGATGAGTAAAACCTATACCTTAAACCTTTTCAGTGTCATCAGTTCACAATGCTTTGATAGAGTCATGGAGTAGAAATTAGAAAAATCCGTTTGGTAAATTTGTTTTTGTCGCTGTGAGATAGTTTATCGTCCATCTGTACTCGTTGTTCTCTACCGTTCATTACTCGTCGTTGTCGCAGTGTGCGGAATGGTACTTTATGCTCACGTCAGCTGCAGGTGAGATGACAACTTTTTAAACGCCCGCTGTGCACCCGCGGTGCCTTGTTCTTGAAGGCAATTTCACTGAGTACCTGCCTGGTTTTCTTTTTTTTGTGTGGGTCGAGTTATAGACATATCACAGATGGTATTGAAAAAACCGGCCAAGTGCTATAAACAAGCATCTACTTGTTACCGTTTTCAATATCGAGCAAAAACAAGCAAAAAAATCACGTTTGTTGTATGGGAGCCCCCTTAAATATTTATTTTATTACACCATTATACCATCATCTGTGAAAATTTCAATTGTCCAACTATCACGGGCCTTGAGATACAGCCTGGTGACAGACGGACGGACAGCGGAGTCTTAGTAATAGGGTCCCGTTTTACCCTTTGGGTACGGAACTCTAAAAAGTATTAGTCTAGTCCTTTCTAGGGGATAGTAGAGTACTAACTCACATCTTTATTTTTGGGCTTCCACTTGGTGATAAAGTAGTAACCACCCGAGCTCTGCCCGCGCGGTTATCACGCCAAAAAGTAGCCAAGTAGCCAAGCCCTTTTTATGGAAGTATGGAATATGATTATAACTTAAGGGATAGTGCTGTCAATACGACAATAAATTAAATAATGGGCTGTATTCGTTTATAGAAATGGTTTGCCACTTTCAAAAACACCTTATTCATTTGATAGTGTCAGGACATTTCTATGAAATAATGCAGCCCAGGTTATTTTTTTTTATTTTTTTTTAAACAAAGCATGACAAATGACTCAACACCACCCGATGTGAAGCGGTAAGAAGAGTCCATATGCGAAGACAGCTAGTGCAGTTCAGAGTTCAGACACTGCTCTAGCCGCCTGCACCTTGCCGGCCCGAAAGGTGCTTTTTCAACAATTTTTGAAAATTACTATTACGTTGCCAGTTGGCATCTCTAATGTTGTCAAGTTATTATTATTAGTTACAATTTCATCAGTCTCTCTCTCTCTCGCTCTCTTCAGTGATTTATTGTCAAAATTAATTAATTTAAAGAATGAAATGGTTATTTATTATATTTTATCTCCTCAAGTTATTTTATTCATAAAATGTTGACCACTTTTCTGACATAAAAACTCTTTGCTAAGATTTTAAAAAGTACCGTTCTTTTTAGACGGAGCATCTTATGATAAACAGTACGTTTTACTTTATTAAAAAAAAAACTCGTGTGTTTTACATTACAATAACGCACAAGTACGTAATGAGATACAATACGATATTGAAATTGGTGAAATAGAAAGAAAGAACGACATGAAAATAAAAATATCTCCGTAATAGGCCTTATTTCGACTAACACCGTAATAGGACTGTTTAAGTTAAACGATTTTGATCCCTATCGCCAGGACATAAGAAAGGCCTATGGTTGAACGCGGCAGATAACATAATCTGCCTATAGTATAGGCAGATCTGCCTATATACACCGAATCAGGGATTCTCGCACGGGATCTTGGATTTAGTGCTGACAACTCAACCAGCCGGCCATTAAAGGCATCAAGTACCTATGTGAAAGTTTACTACTTATTATTATAATAATACTAGCTTTTGACCGCGGCTCCACCCGTGTGGATATCTGTGTAGCATCTCAAATGCTTAAGAAGACTACAATATATTGGCGTCTGATAGAAAAGCTGACGAGTATTTTTCCTAAAAAAATCTCGAGTGCGAAGTCTCATGTATGTACAGTCAGCATGTCTCAGAGTGATCAAAAATGCCCTGTTTTAGAAAAGCAATTATAATACGGCAATAATACAATCGTTTGTTGTTTGTAGCATTATTAAATCTTGGACAAGCGAAAGTAGATTATAATGCTTCCGTTTCTATACACCGCAGTTATTTTTGGGCACTCTGAAAGCTCATATAAATTTGATGCTGACTCTACCAACAATTTAACATGGTGGTCAGCTTAAAAGCTCTACATCACACTAGACAACAGCTTTAGTGCCCCAAGCACTCCACTGCTACAAACAAAGAAAAATTATCAACATAAACGTACAGCTGACACCACGTAAACTGTGTCTGTTACGCAAAAACAACTCTTATTACAGATTAATACGGTCGGTTTATAGTTTTAGTGTGACACTGTACGTTGCCTGAGGGTAAATGGAATTTGATAAAACAAATCTTTACCATCCCACTAGTGAGATTCGTTGAAGGTTTCACAATGACACCGTAATCAAAGGAAGATTGCTTTTAAGTAATTATTGAGAGTGAGATACACATAGAAGAAGAATGAAAGAAGAAAACATTTATTGACTTTCACAATACATTACGCTTCCAGAACGGTAAGTATGTAAAAAGAACAAATAAATCGACATAAAGTTAAGCTAAAAATAAACAGTAAAATAAACACTGCAGAGGCCTCTGTCTCAGCATATAATTCCACGACATTTGCAAAATGACGCGCTGTTATTACGTCATCATATCGAAACACACTCGTTAAATGTTAAACATACAGCGAAAGGCCAGGTATATGTACGTACACTATCTTAAAAATCTGGTAAAATCTCCCGAATCCGGGAAAAATACTAATAATTCGTTTTCATACATAGTTGTTCGATTTCACCGTTATTCAATATGGCAATATGGCGGGCGACATAGAAGTCAACTAAACGTCACCAAAGTGACACACGCGCCATGATGAATATTTGATAGTGTTTTTTTCAAGTAAGTAAGTAATCATTTATTTGTGAAAACACGAATGTACATAGTTTTTCAATGTAGGTCTCAAAATTGCCGTTTCAGCCATTGTGGCGTACTTACAAATAAAAGACAATAAATTTTTGTGAGGTGCATGCAGAAAAAAAAGAAACTCGAAATTTCTGATACGGTAACTAACGATTGTTAGTAAATCAAGAGATAATTGCCTGTTTGAGAAATTATCGTACATTATGAACCTATTGGTAAAACTAAATTTAGTTATCTTACGCATGTCAATTATCAATAAAAATATGTCAAACAGATTATGTGTATTACAGTCAAAGAGTACTCCGTGATTACAGTCGATAGACTAATAGTATCTATGATAATTTCGACTCTCTAAGCAATTAGGTTACAAAAATAATTCGATTAATTAAAATTAAAAGAAGCCATGTCAGATTAAGATAAAAACTATACGAACTATAACAATTATCGAATGATTCAATCTAACTGTAAATTCTAAAATCAATAAACTTATACTAATATTTCGTCTAATCATTTGCATGAAAATATTATATAAATCAGTAGTAAATTATGTATGATGTTACTAGTGACAATGTCCTTATCAATAGATGTTTGTTTCGTCACTCAGGAAATCTTTAATATTATAGTAGCATTTTACTATTAAAAATTCTTTCAGTTCTATTATCGAATGAATAAGATGTATTCGAAAGTTGCAAAACATTTCTATCGACTAATGTAGTCTATGTTTTGATTTATTGTCGTATTGAGGTCACCAGCCTGTATATTACCTACTAGCGTAAGGAATATTGCCAAATATATAAATATTGTGAAAAAAAAGTAGAATCCATTTATGAATGTTGCGAAAACCAAGAAGCAATCTTTGGGAAAATATGAAAGTGTGTAAGGAAAAAATTAATTAGGGGATATCAAATGATCATTTATCAATATTACTTTCTGAATGAAATTGAGTAGACATATTTAAAAAAATAGCCGGGATCATGTCAGACATACGTAACCGGAATAAATGTAAATCCGGCTTAAGGCTAGATCTCATCGAGGAAACGTTGTGTTGGAAACTGGGGGATTTCTTTCCTATGCTGTCACCATAAACAATCTCTTGATTCTGACAGGAAAAGTAATGAGACGGGTCGACTAATAGGGCCCGCCCGCTAGCCCACTTTAATTTTAATTGATTACAAATTGATTTGACAACCTTCTCGTGTCTAAAAATAGCGGGGCTCATCAATACTTGAGATAAAATAACCAATAACATTTTGAAATTAAAGTAGAGGTAATCGGAATTAGGGACTAGACAGACAAAATAATATTTTATAAAGCTAAGAATAAAGAGAGACGTGAAAAAATTTTTTTAAAAATAGTTATAACCGATTTCAAAATACTAAAAAGGATTAAATAAGAAAATTGAAGTAGGTACTTCTTCCCTAGAAACTTATTTTTTGGAGTCTGTGCTTCACTTTATATTGTTTCTGAAAACAACTTAGCACCAACAATTTTTAGTGATAACTTTCTAAAGTCAAAGCTAGATGGGTGACCGTCAGCATATATTGTTTCCTACTATCGTATCGTTTCACCAAAAACTCTTAGGAAAGCAATAAAAAGTCATCGGAAAACAAAAATCCGCAATTTCGCATACATAGACGACTTTCTTATTCCAGTAATTTTGATTTTAAAAAAATGGGACCAAATGGCAACTATTCAATATATATTTCAATTGTCATAGACCTCCAGATTATCATTTTTTTACTATATCGATTGTGAACAAATCTATAGGAAGCACTCAGGTCAAACTTCAAGCGAATAAACTGAGTAATACACATTACGCGCCCTTGTTTTGTGGCTTTCAACCTAAAATTCTGATGTAAGGTTTAGCACAATTTAGCAATGGTATGGTCAGCTGAAAGCCATATATTTGGCACTTGAGCGGCACGCGTCACCGCCAAACTTTCGAGAGCACTCGGTATAAGCGCGTGTTAGATAAACATTAAGAATAATGAGAAGAGAGATAAATGAAACTTTAAAATTAAAAATAAAACAATCGTTTATTCATTACTTTACAAAATAATCATTCTTAATTCTACACTTTTTTAACTTGGGACCCAAAACAAATAGTTTAATCGTTACTTTACGTTATTAAAACACTATACCACTATACTTGTTAACAAAACAAAATACCAATTACAAACCAACATTTTAATTTGAATCGAAGATAATATTTATTTCTGTAGACAATAAATTTGGTTAGGTTGGTTTACATTTAAAGTAGGTACACACTACAAAGACAGAGAGAAGGATCTTATCATGGATACTTAACTTACGTGAGATCTGCACCAACCAAACGTATCACTGACTTAATTTAATTTTTCTTATATTATCACGCAACATGACAGTTTTTACAACAAGTAACGCCCCCTGGCGGGGTAAATCAAAAATAGACAAACATATCTTTGACGAAATAATTAACTAAATGTTGAGTAAAAGAGATACATTAGTACATAGATTTGTTCAAAAACTCTATGTTATGATTATATATTAATTGTTTTATGTAATATTGCGTAATTCGATAGAAATCCTTTAAAACATATTCAACCAATCACAGAGCCTTATGAGACTTCGGTAATATTGACTACAATTTAAACTCAAACGGATATATTAGTATACAGGATTGTTGAAAAACTTTATATTATTAATATAAAATAGTTTCTTTGAGTAACATTGCTTATTTCAGTAGAAATCCTATAAAACATGTCCAACCAATCACAGAGGTTTATTGTTATACTTTGCTAAGCTGATCTCCTTTTTATTTAAAGTAATTAGGTTGTACAAATAGAGAAAACATTATACATTTTTTTATTATTCTAATATTTAATAATTAATACTATAATAGTTAACTTTCATTATGTGTTAAGATATATTTGTTTTGAAAACAAAAAAAGTAGTTCAAGCTACTTTTTAGTTTTTCTTTGGTGTAATCTCGTAAAATGCAAAGGGATTTATTATCGTACAGCCAATCGAATTAAAATATTCATGACTATATCCCAATTATCCGACACGGCCATTCTGACAAGTACTTCGCTCTCGAAGTACCCAAGCCGAAAATTAACCATTATGTTCAATACCTATTACGTTGTTGAAATTTGAAATTTATAACTTAAACAAGGAATTTTTAATTCAGTAGTGCTGTTCAATACACTTAGTTCAATCATTGTTGTCATAAAATTATTTAGTACTTACTTATTTTCAATCAATATTAATCTAGATCAAAATCAGTCTTATTAACTTAACCAAATTAAAACAATATAATCTCAATAATTATACAATTCCGAATATAGATAAATACACATCTCAATATTATCACACACTTACAGTCTCCTTTCTACCACCTCTACAGTCTCCCCTGGACCGTAGTTAAATACAATATAGTAGTCACCCTTGGACTATCTCTTTTACAACCTCCCTTGGGCCGTAGTCAAATACAATACAGTAGTCACCCTTGGACTACCTCTACAGCCTCCCTTGGACCGTAGTTAAATACAAAACAGTAGTCACCCTTGGACTACGTCTACAGCCTCCCCTGGACCATAGTTAAATACAATACAGTAGTCACCCTTGGACTACCTCTACAGCCTCCCTTGGACCATAGTTAAATACAATACAGTAGTCACCCTTGGACTACAACAAACAGAACAATATACTGATATAATAAACAAAACAATAATTTGGTATCAATTTTAATTAAAGCAATATACATTTTTTTATATATTTCAAAAATACTACAATATGGTTTAAATTGCACCATGGCCACATTGAAAAATAACTGTTATGATAATTACAAATTTAACACTTCAATGTACATTAAAGTATTTTAATAAACTGGATCTTAGCATGACTCCGACATAGTATGGTTATCATCATCATTTACTAATTCACCAGGCCAGTGTCTCAATTTATCTTTTGATACAATAATATTCCTTAGATTGCCTTCTCCTTTAAGGGAATACCTATCACTAAGCAGGACTTCTATTATTTTATAGGGTCCCTTGAATTTAATACCTAGTTTATCATGTCTTCTGTGGTCTTGACTTACATAAACACTACTGTTTATTTCAAATTCTTTATTATCGCGTCGCACCGAGTCAAAGGAGGCCTTGAACTTTTCAGCTTGTAAACGTAAACGCTGGTGAGCTATTTCACGGTCTGCCCTAACATCTACATTAATTTCGTCAATGGCAACTTCATTCAAACAGGATTGAATACACGGGATGTTAGTATTACAGCCTATAAGAAGTCGAGTGGGTGTGAAACCGGTCGATTTCTGTACTGTTGTATTAATTGACAGTTGCACTTTCCACAACTCATCTACCCAATTGAAAGAACCATTGCATGTTGTATTCAGCATGTTAAGCACTGTCGATACGTATCTTTCTACTTGCCCATTCCCTCTAGGTGTACCAGTAGCTATCATATGATGGGTAATTTGCAAGTCCTTAAATAAGTTTTGTACCTGGTTCGAACTGAAATTTGTGCCCCTATCAGTCACTATTATTGAGGGTGTACCAAAGATAGTAACTGTATCGCGTATGATGGATAGTAGTTCCAGTGAATTTAATGTCTTAAGGGGTTTTAATAAACAAAATTTAGTAAATCCATCTATTATTAACAAAATGTATTTATGACCATCATCTGTTTGAGGAAAAGGGCCTGTACAGTCTAAGTGAAGGGTGTGGAATGGTATTGGAGTCTTATCTATTGGATGCAAAAACCCTTGTTTTGGACCAGAATGACCCTTACGTTGGATACATATCAAACAATGTTTCAAATATTTTCTAACAAATAAAGTCATTCGGGGGAACCAAAAATGTTCACACAGTTTTTTTAATGTTTTATCGTATCCAACATGACAATTTTCATCGTGAAAAAGTTTTAAAAGTTTTATTCTTGATCCTTTTGGTACATAAAGTTTAGGTTCATTAAATCTATCTTTGTAAAACAGTAAATTATTGTGAATTAAATATCTATTCTCGTCTAACTCTCCCTGCGAAACTAGAGATATTAATTTCTGAGTTTCTACATCATTACTTTGAGCAACCTCCAACCATGAAGCATTTCCATTAATACAGTTTACTTGGTTATGGGCATGGTTCAAGAAAGGGTTATTTAATTTATTTTCAGTGCATGAAGTTTTATTTCTGGTACTGGGACATTGAACAGGATTACGACTAAAAAAATCGGCATGTCCTATATATTTCCCCTTTTTATGAATTATTTCAAACTGGAAATCTTGCATAAAGGTCCACCAACGTGCAACACGGGGTGACAAATCCTTTTTATTCATTGTAGATTTAATAGCGTTACAGTCTGTTATTAACTGAAATTTTATTCCTAACAAATATACTCTGAAGTGTTTAAGAGCATTAAAGATCGCCAAAGTTTCTAAGTCATACGAGCAATATTTAGACTCTGCAGGAGAAGTTCTTTTACTGAAGTAGGCTATTACTCTTTTATCGTTATCAAATTTTTGTACCAATATGGATCCATAGCCTATTGAGCTACCATCAGTATATAATTCTGTGGGTAACTCAGGATTAAATATAGCAAGCAGCGGTTTTGTAGATAAATGTTGTATAACATAGTTTCGAGCATAGTCCTGTTCAATACCCCATTCCCATTTTTGATTTATTTTAGTTAGTTTGGTTATGGGAGCTGTTCGAGTAGCAAAATTGGGAATAAATTTTCGAAAATAACTAGCTAGTCCCATAAACTGACGTATTTGCTTAATATTACTTGGAATTGGGGAGTTTATAAGGGCTGCAACTTTTGTTTCACTAGGTCTAACACCTTCTTCAGATATTAGTCTTCCTAGATATTCAATTTCCTTAACAAAAAATTTACACTTTTGTAAATTCACACAAAACCCAGCATTTGATAGGGCATGTATCGTAGCTTCTAAATAATCTAATCCTTCATCAATGGTAGAAAAAGGAATTAAAATATCATCTATATATATCAATAGGAAATTTAAGTGGTTAACTGCTTTTGTAATTGCTTTTTGAAAAACCGATGGCCCGTTACAAATACCGAAGGGCATTTTCAAAAATTCGTAATGCCCACATGGTGTAATAAAGGCTGTATATTTAATTGAATCTGCCGAAACTGGTATTTGATAAAAACCATTTTTCATATCTATTGATATAAAGAATTTAGCCTTTCCTAGTCTGTCAATTTGATCTTCTATAAGTGGCAGTGGATACCGATCTTTTTGTAGAATCTTATTTAATGCTCTATAGTCTATACACATTCTGTCACTACCATCTTTTTTTTTTACTAATAGAACAGGACTAGCATATGATGAATTACTTTCACGGATTATATTCTTATTAAGAAGATCTTTTATTATTATATTTAATTTCTCTTTTTCGAGTTGAGATAATCGGTACGGGCGATAATAAATAATTTCGTTTTTTTGTAAACGCAAGATCAGCTCACCAGTATTTACCGTTCCATTATCTTGTAACACAGAAGAATATTTCTCAAAAATATTTCTAATTCTCATTTGCAAATCAACACTTAAATGACTAACTTTAGATATCAATTCACTTAATTCAGTTGTTACTGAGATTGCATTAACCCTGCTTATCTCATCATGTATTACTTTTCTTACTAATCTACTTCCAAGTGAATCAGTAATAATTTCTATATCCGGGTACTGAACTGCATTTCTGCCTATTAGGAGATCATATTTAAAATCACTATCCCGAACGACATACAAATCAAGTTCTAAACACAAATCATTAAATTGAATCACAGCTGTGATCATGGCAAAAGAGTGTACTTTAGTATTTCCGATTCCATTTATGAACAAAGATATCGGTAATAATCTGCAATCTAGGCGCCGAGCAATTGATTCCCTTATTAAACTACAACTGGCGCCGGTGTCTATGAGGCAGGGAATTAAGACATTATTTATTAAAACATTATTAAGTGTTAATTCGCTTTGTCTAAAAAATTAATTCCGTTAGATGATGATGATGATGCAACAGTGTCAGCTCGCTTTTTCAAATAACAAGTGTTTTCAATATGGCCCGGTTTTTTACAGTAAGAACAAAATATATTCTTATTAGATTCATTTCTAATAAAATTTTGCGCTGTACTGCTATTAAATTTATTTTTAAAACAATTGACCTGGGTATGGCCTACCTTATTACATAAAAAGCACCTTTTTTCTATATTTAACCTTGGCACTTTAGTATTGATACAGTCTTTAATGATAATGGGCCTTTTTTTTGCCTTTGTGTAGGTAGATAATAACGATATAAGGGCCGAAGTTGAAGTTACGCCACTGTTTAGTGACACTATCCTGATATCCACGTCGCTTATACCGCCGCAAACTAGCTCTAACAATTGCTCATCCGAAAAAGCAATTTTTGTACTACGTAGTAGTCTAATCTTCTCTCTAGCGAATTCACTGTACGAGTCCACGGAGTCCGAAGTATAATTAATCGCTTTACTAAGCTTTTCACTTAAGTTTTTCCTCTCCGGGAAGGTATCAGTAATATCGAGTTTAAAATTTTCCCACGTTCTACCTTCAGAGGGTTCCCATGTTTCATACCAATTTAATGCGGAGCCCCGAAGGGCCTTACCGGCTTTAGCAGCTATGCGAATGGTGCTCCACCGCAACTCCTTAGCGAGGACCTCGATGCTGTTGCACCAGCTCGCCGCGCCACAATCATTCTTGTCCGGGTCGAATATCGGCATTGTGACGTCGTCATCTCTCTGACCTGCGCTGCCGGAGACCGCATCTCGTATAGCACTCAGCACGCCACTCAGAGTTTCGGAATCCATTCTGAAATCATATAATATTGTTTGCATTACATAAGGCTAAGAGACTATCCCACTTCTGATGTTAGATAAACATTAAGAATAATGAGAAGAGAGATAAATGAAACTTTAAAATTAAAAATAAAACAATCGTTTATTCATTACTTTACAAAATAATCATTCTTAATTCTACACTTTTTTAACTTGGGACCCAAAACAAATAGTTTAATCGTTACTTTACGTTATTAAAACACTATACCACTATACTTGTTAACAAAACAAAATACCAATTACAAACCAACATTTTAATTTGAATCGAAGATAATATTTATTTCTGTAGACAATAAATTTGGTTAGGTTGGTTTACATTTAAAGTAGGTACACACTACAAAGACAGAGAGAAGGATCTTATCATGGATACTTAACTTACGTGAGATCTGCACCAACCAAACGTATCACTGACTTAATTTAATTTTTCTTATATTATCACGCAACATGACAGTTTTTACAACAAGTAACGCCCCCTGGCGGGGTAAATCAAAAATAGACAAACATATCTTTGACGAAATAATTAACTAAATGTTGAGTAAAAGAGATACATTAGTACATAGATTTGTTCAAAAACTCTATGTTATGATTATATATTAATTGTTTTATGTAATATTGCGTAATTCGATAGAAATCCTTTAAAACATATTCAACCAATCACAGAGCCTTATGAGACTTCGGTAATATTGACTACAATTTAAACTCAAACGGATATATTAGTATACAGGATTGTTGAAAAACTTTATATTATTAATATAAAATAGTTTCTTTGAGTAACATTGCTTATTTCAGTAGAAATCCTATAAAACATGTCCAACCAATCACAGAGGTTTATTGTTATACTTTGCTAAGCTGATCTCCTTTTTATTTAAAGTAATTAGGTTGTACAAATAGAGAAAACATTATACATTTTTTTATTATTCTAATATTTAATAATTAATACTATAATAGTTAACTTTCATTATGTGTTAAGATATATTTGTTTTGAAAACAAAAAAAGTAGTTCAAGCTACTTTTTAGTTTTTCTTTGGTGTAATCTCGTAAAATGCAAAGGGATTTATTATCGTACAGCCAATCGAATTAAAATATTCATGACTATATCCCAATTATCCGACACGCGCGTAAAACAATAAAAAAATATTGGCTGAATTTAAAATAAAATGCACAGCACAATCTAATCTCTCATGGAAGAATTTAGTTTGAATTACGTAATTTAAAACTTTCACAAAAGAAACCGAGCATTACTGAATTGTATTAAAAATGAAAATAGTACCCAAATGCAATTTAATTTTTTCATGTTTGCATATTTCCTATTGAGATTTCACTAGCCTTGATCCATCTTAGAAAAACAATGAATGTAAACAAAGCAAATGTCAATTTGTATAGCTTTGTCACTTTCACTCGCTACCTTTCTCGCTCCTCACTCATTCAAAAATGACAGTGGTTTTACAATTACAAATAAAGAAAGAAAACGATGAAAAAATTATATGCTCCAGGCGGGAATCGAACCCGCGTCTTTCTTTCTTTATTTGTAATTGTTACAATAAAGTAGGCGTTTAAACGCATGAAAAACATTAAAATGTGACACGGCAGTGGTTTGTTTACATTTATACTTTATCTAAGTTGGCTGAAGTATATGTGGTAGGACAGGGCCCTGACCGCGCTAATTTTTAACGTATTACTTTGGTAACTTAACGTTTTTGGTTTTGCTTTGGCAAAACCAAAAACGTTAAGTTGCGCACAATTTGTACTGCGCTAAACATTTGAACGGCAACCAATAAGATTTTTTTTTCGGTACATACGTTGATGTTTTTGATTATAATAATTATATTACATATTTATCAAGTTTAAATTACATATATTAATAAAATAAAAACTGTCTCAATTGAGTTAATATATCGATCGGTTTTGTCAGCATCTAGATACAAAGACGTTACTATGGCAACCATTTATGAGAACGTATTTACCGCTGTCGGACCAAAGTTTTTGATTTAGTTGGTGACGAGAAACTTTTCAAAAAACGTCAAAAATGTTGCAATAAATGCAGTCAAAAAACCGTTCGATACATTAACACAATTTAAAAAGTTTTTAGTTTTAACCGAATTTAAAAACAAGGAGGTTCTCAATTCGGTTGGTATTTTTTTTGTTCTATGTATGTACACCGATTACGCCAAGATTTCTTATCCGATTTACGTGATTCTTTTTATGCGGATATTGCGGAATAGCTGCCATTTGGTTTCATAAAAATTTTTCAATATCAGTTAGATAGTTTGGTTTTTATATCAAAAAAACTGAAATGAGTAAGTCATCTACGTATGCGAAATTGCGGATTTTTGCTATGACTTTTTAGTGAAACGATACGATAGTAGGAAACAATATGAGCTGACGGTCACCCATGTTACCCATCTAGCTTTGACCTTGGAAACTCATCAATAAAAATTGTGAAAGGCTAAGTTGTTTCCACAAATAATAGAACGTGAAGCACCGACTCCAAAAAATATGTTTCTAGGTGATGGATGAGTAAGTACTTAAATTTAATTATTTTTCCCTTTTCAGTTTTTTGAGGTAGGTTTTAATTTTTGTTTATTTTTTATTGATTTATACATATCAACGTATGTTCCAAAAACAACCTGATTGGTGGCCGTTAAAATAGTTTTTGATTTTGCTTTGGTAAACACATTGTAATTAGTAGACATGTGTAAGTAATGCGCGTAATATCACAAATGAGATATCACTCAAACGCGTTATGTTACATTACGCATAACTCCGAGAAATCAAGTATCACTTTAAACATCACGCGAAATAACATTAGACTAGCTCCGAGCGCGAGCGAAAGGGACCGACGACCGACCGAAGCTGTGATGTGATGTTTCATTTAGAACGCGTTGCGTGCGCATCGCACGATACGCAGCATCACATCTGTTCGGGTGATGTTTTGAGTGAAAGAAAGAAAGAAAGAAAAAATATTTTATTTAAATAGGCCACAAAGAAGCACTTTTAAATCGTCAAACACATTCTTATAACTATTACAAAAAATATATTAACTAACAACGTCAAGTCTCTCCGTCTGTCATGTCTGAATTTACACCGGTTCCAAAAGTTGAACTACCGAGAAGATTCCGGCAACAAACTCGTGTAGTCACTCTTTTCAAATATTAAATTACAATGTTTGTAGTTACAAAAGTTTAACCTTGAGCAGTGCAATGCCGCCCAGCGAAAAAAAAATGAAAATTAGAAAAGAAGGTAAGTCAACGTACCAAGAAAGGTACCCAATGTCAAAAATAATATCGTTATTTTCAGGCTATCTGACAGTGCACAATCACAGTATAGGTTACAGAGATTAATAGTCACAATACTCGTAAATAAATATATAAAACATTTGAAATTTTAATGTGTCCATGCATTCTTATCATCTAAATATTCTTGGACCTTATAGTAGCCTTTTTTCATTAAAGTTTGTTTCGCATATAACTTAAGTTTGTGAAAAGGCAGTTCAGTTACATTTGGTGGGACTTTGTTATAAATGTGTATACATTTCCCCATGAATGAGCGACTTATCTTGTGAAGTCTAAAACTTGGAACAGCAAGTTTATTTTTATATCTAGTGTTTAAGTTATGAATATCACTATGTTTTGAAAAGGTATGTTTATATTTGTGAACATAAATTATGTTCTCATATATATATTGAGAAGCAACGGTCAAAATATTAATTTCTTTAAATAAATCCCTCAGTGTATCATGTGGCTTGAGTCTGTAAATAGCACGCACAGCCCTTTTTTGTAAAATAAAAATATCTTCAATGTCGGCTGCTGTGCCCCACAATAACAAGCCATATGACATAACACTGTGGAAGTAACCAAAGTAAACAAGTCTTGCTGTTTCAACATCACACAAAGACCTAATTTTTTTAACAGCATAAGCAGCTGAACTAAGTCTTTTAGATAGGGACGAGATATGAGGATACCATTGTAAACGAGAATCTAACTTAATTCCCAAAAATACTGTAGAGTCAACACATTCAATAGTTTCTTTATTGATTTCAACATGAGTACTAACCTGCCTTACATTTGGTAAAGTAAATTTAATACACTTAGTTTTCTTTAAATTTAACAATAAATTATTATTTTCAAACCAGGATAGCACTTTTGAAATGGCATTATTTACATCCTCAAAGTCAGTTTTAGTTCGGTCTATTTTAAAAATTAGTGAGGTGTCGTCTGCAAACAATACCGTCTCACACATTTTTTTTGAAAAGTAAGGGAGGTCATTGATATAAATTAAAAAAAGCAATGGCCCTAATATCGAACCCTGAGGCACGCCCATATGCACAGGCACACCAGAAGACTCAGTTTTGTTTATAACAACTTTTTGAATTCTATTGGTCAAATAGGATTCAATAAGTTTTAATGAGTTTATTGATACACCATAATGCTTTAATTTACCTAATAATGTTTGATGGTCAACACAGTCAAACGCCTTGGATAAGTCGCAGAAGATACCTAGAGCATCCTGCCTATTTTCCCAAGCATCAAATATGTGTTTTATAAGCGCAATTCCCGCGTCTGTAGTATTTTTTCCTTTAGTAAATCCGAACTGTCTATTGTGAAGCAATTCATTTCTCGTAAAATGAGAAAGTAATTGGTTAAGAATAATTTTTTCAAAAATTTTGCTAAGAGTCGGCAAAATAGAAATGGGACGGAAATTAGTGGGGTCATTGATATCTCCTGCCTTAAACAAAGGTATTATTTTACTTAATTTCATTTGATTGGGAAATACACCATCATTAATACATTTATTAAATATAAACGATAATTTAGGAGAGATAACATTTATTATCGAATTTATAACACTAACAGAAAAGCCCCATAAATCCTCAGTCTTTTTCATATTCAAAGAGTTAAAAGCTTCTATGATCGTATTAACATTGATTTCATGGAAATTGAAAGGAATATTGCACTTATAAACATTCGACTCTATGAGAGCAAGTGCGCGCTTAGTACACGAATTCAATTCTTTTGTGATTTTAATAGGTATTTCGGAAAAAAAAGTCTCGAAGGTATTTGCAACTCCATCATCTGTTTCTATCGTTTTGCCATTGACATTAATTTTAAAACACCTATCAGTAACTTTTGTTTTACCACTTTCTTGATTTATAACTTTCCAAGTGGCTTTTATTTTATTGTCTGATGTCTTAATTTTATTACTCAAAAAGTTCGCTTTAGCAGTATTACAAACCCTTTTAAAGATTTTGGAGTACTTTCTGACATAATCAATAAAAAATGGATCAGTGGAAGTGGACTTTTGATAGTATAGTTCAAATAATTTAATTCTACTAATATAAATACCCGGAGTTGCCCAATCACTAAACTTCCTTTTAGAACTGACTGTAAAAGTTTTTTGTTTAAAAATATTTTGGTATTCTATATTTAAATTATCAAATAAATTATCAAATAAATAAATGTGATGTGATATCTCAGTGTAATAAGTTTAAGTAATAGCTGTGACCATGTGATGTTTCATCTAGCGCGCGTTGCGTGCGCATCGCACGATACGCAGCATCTCATCTGTTCGCGTGATGTTTCGAGAGATGTGATATCATAGTGTAATATTACGTTTTCCTAAAAGTGATGTGATATAGCATTACTTTTTGAAGCACTGTTTCGCGCATGTCTAGTAATTAGCGCGATCGGGTTCCAGTACAGGGTTATCTGGGTAGGTACCACCGCTTTTCCTATTTTGGCCGTAAAACAGTTCGCTGTGTTTCAAATTAAGGGAAAGGTAGCCAGTCAGCCATTGGAAGGCATTTCATCTTATGACTGATTTCTTTCTTGTTATTGCAAGGTGTCTATAGGCGACGATAGCTACTGTGGGTCCTAAGATTAGATTTTATAAAAAAAGATTATCTAGCAGGAGCAGGTTAGGCTTTAAACGTAGGTTTAGCTTATTTTTTATGACAGATAGGTGGCGAGTATAAACCCTATTCGTTGCAATATTCTGTAAAGAGGCGTTATACTTACCTATTATCTAATCTGTGGTTATACCTCTGGAGGTCTATGACAATTGAAAAATCAATTGTGTATGGAATCTGATTGACTGGTAATTGTTAACTGTTATTAAAGCTTCTGATACTAATAAAAGTTACTGACTGATCTATAAACAGAATAGTAACAAGGCTGTCTTTACGCGATTTAGTATAATAATAATATTCATTCACTCACACCTCGTAACTAGCCCAAAGTAAGCATCACTGGGCTTGTGTTAAGGATTCCAGATTACGGGGAAATATTGATGATAATATGAATATACTATAAATATCATAAATACACTAAATGTACGTACAAATATCCATGACTCGTGAACAAATGCTTGCACTCATCATACGAACATCTCTCCCTGCCGGGATTCGAACCCGGGACCCCTGAACGAGTAATGTGTATAGTAAGGGGTACCGACCACTCAACCGACCGGTCGTCAATGACGAGGTACCGATGAGATTTCCTATGTACGCGGGTGTTGTACAAAGTACTGTAATTTGGCTGCGATCTTCTGAGGTATTTTTCACTTACATATATTACGCCTGGGGAGGTCCCCCAGGCGTAATATATGTAAGTGAAAAATACCACTCACGAAATGGGGTGTGAAACGCTTCGACGGCAAATTTTTTGACTCCCCTTGGTAATTAAAAAAATAGCCACGAACCTAGTATAGTAATGCCATTATTTTCATTGATTTATTTAAAATGGAATTTGTAGAATTGGCGAAGCGATTCATAGCCATAAAATGTGCGGTCGATTGTTTGATACGTCATCCTGAAAAAATGTATCCGACACTTTGGGGACGAATGAAAATGTATGTCTATCATAAAAAAAAAACAATTTAAATTAGTGAAAAATTACATAAAAAAATAATTGAATAAAAAATAATTTTAAAATAATCTACTGTGACCTAACAAAGTCTTAATTTTGTCAGTCTGAATGTCGTGTCTACATTTTTTTGTTGACGCTGAGGGTAAGCTATATCAGCCTTTCCTCCGAGGGGGGCTCTTGCCCATCATCATCATCATTTCAACCGAGAGACGCCCACTGCTGGGCATAAGCCTCCCCCAGGGATTTCCAAACCGATCGGTCCTGCGCTGCCCGCATCCATCGGCTTCCCGCGACCCTCACCAGATCGTCGATCCACCTTGTGGGGGGCCTACCAACGCTGCGTCTCCCGGTACGCGGCCGCCACTCGAAGACCTTTCCGCCCCAACGGCCGTCAGTCCTCCTTGTAATGTGGCCTGCCCACTGCCACTTGAGGCTCGCAATTCTTCGGACTATGTAGGTGACCTTAGTTCTCCAGCGGATCTCATCATTTCTCCCCTCTCCATTGCCCTTTGGATGACATTGAGCCTTCTTATGAGGCACATTGTAAGCGGCCATTTCTCAGTTCCGTAAGTCATCACTGGCAACACACACGAATTAAAAACTTTCGTCTTGAGACACTGCGTATCCTCTTGCCCATATTAATAATATATCGAAAACACGCGATCAACACGCGACGTGAATTTCACGCCCAGCCCCGCTTTGTGTGGCGAAATCTAAGCTCCTCTGCGATGCACCTCTTTGCTGCTTCATAAGAACGTAAAGGGGTAGCACAAAGACATTTCTGTCGTCGTCGGTAGAGTCTGTCATGTCTACCTTTGGCTCTGTCCTTTTGAAAATTACTTGACTGTAACAAGATAAACGATTTACGTTTCATACCTAAGGTTTATCTTTATGTATTCATTAAGAGCTGATTGCTGCCACTGAATATGTTATCTCTAATTAGCTAATTGTATATCCATGAATAATGCGCAGATGACAAAGCAAGCGACGTAGCTTAATCAGTGTAGTGAGCTGTGGATCACACGCCATTCAGATTTAAACCATAGTTACATATTGCTGAGAAGATCGTATCAGCGGGCTTTTTTAACTGTTGTAACATCAGGAATGCCATTAATTTTGATATACTATTTACTAGGCCAGCGATGAGTGTTACGGATGTTATATTGTCGCAGATGGTTTGTTTAGTAAACTAATTTAAAAAACTCTATGTAATTTTACAAAACGGAACCGTTATGTCAAACAGGGCTTCCGTTGTCACGTTTCCCAAAACTGCTTCACAAGCTTAGAATAATGCAGAATGGATCTGCAGGTCTTAAAGCTACTAGCTCACAGTTCTATTCTTACCTAGACAATTTATTAAAGGCGTGAATATAATAATATAACAAAAAAATTAAACTAAACTCAAGCTGCACTAGCCGTCTTCGCATATAGACTCTTCTTACCGGTTCACATTTGCTGAGATTAGAAAAGATGAGCCGGGAAGAGTTTTAAATGTCAAATGACAATAAATTTCACGCAGTTCTACATAACCTCTATTCATTGACCCGTTGCATTGATAAAAGCAAAACGTTTATTCAATTTCGCGCGCCAAAGTTTTGTAATTATGATAAGCCGCTATACGTCGTACAGCTGATTTGCATAACAATGCTGCTTTGTAGGACAACTAACGGTATTGTAAAACAGCTATTTAAGCAATTAAATCTGAAACTTAAATGTATAAGTATACACACTGAATGTCAACTTTGATTGATTGCCATTGTTATTGAAATTACAAAATTAGCCCCTACATTTACTTTTTATTTTTTCATGTAATAATTGAGTAACTAACTTTACTTTACTTTATTTAAAGAGATAGCTTATTGTATTTATAGATAGATAAACCGTTAATTTTGCTCTAATACACATATTGCTACAGTTTCTTCGGAAGACACGTTGCCGTTGGTCCCGGTTGTTACTGCAACCGCTTTAACCCACCAACCCGCATTGGGCCAGCGTGGTGTAGTTATGGCCCAAGCTCCTCATGTGTTGTTCCCATGTAGGAAGGCCTGTGCCCAGCTGTGGGACGTATATAGGCTGATGATGATGATGCTACAGTTACATCGTGGCTTGATTCATATTGCTTTTATTTACGCGATTTGCAATTCAATTAAAAGGATTATCTAGCAGATGCAGGTTAGTCTTTTAACGTGTAACTTATTTTTTGTCACTGATAGGTGGCGAGACTGGCGAGTATGAACTCCATTCGTTACATTATTGTTAACTGTTATTAAAGCTCTTAGAACAAGGTTAAATTTGATTCAAAAGTACTGCTTAGGGTTCATTAATTAGTGATCAACCGTTAGTACTACCCGAGTATATAATTAGCATACGCAGAAACGTGCCAACTAACAACTCATCAATTATCACACCCACACATACACGGAAGTTCTTAGGAAGTTAAAACTTAAACCGTCAGTTCACTCAAAGTATCGGTTGTTGAACTCATACGAGCATGCCGATTTGGCAAAAAACTAGTTGAGGTACTGCTTGTTTACGAGTTTTGTTTACGAGTCATGGATGTTTATATGTTTATTTAGTATATTTCTAATATTTATATACATATTATTATCAATATTTATCCGTTATCTGGTATCCATAACACAAGTTCTTAATGATGCTTACTTTGGTCTAGATAATAGGTGTGAGTGTAGAAAAAAAAATGTAAATCATGGAGATCAAACTGTATGTATATTGCGTAGCCTGAGCTACGGCGTAGCTACGTAGCTGAACCGTAGAATCGTAGTCTACGGTGCTACGATATAACTCGACGTAGGGAGTCACGCGTTTGTTTGTTTTAAGTTTACTATTTCCAACGACCGGCTGGCTGAGTGCTCACTACTCGGCCAGGCATCCCGGATTCGAGTCCCAGCCGGGGCAGATGTTCGTGTGATAAACAAGAATATTTGTTTTTGGTCAGGGCTGTTTAAATTAATATGTATATATGTTTCTATTATTTTAGTATAAATTATATTTAAAAGAAAGGTAGCCAGTGTAAATACTGGGCATGGACGGCCTTTCATCTTAGGCCTCGGGATGACAACGCACCTGCAATATCAAGTGATTTTTCCTTGTTACTGCAGGTGTCTATAGGCGGCGTTAACCGCTTACCATCAGGTGGGCCGTAGCTTGTTTTGTCATCTAGTTGTATAAGAAAAAAAAATGTATCCTGTATCCATAACAAGCTCCTAATGAAGCTACTTTAGTCAAGACAATAGGTTTATAAGAAAATCAAGAATTATAATTTATGGTATTATTTAACGGTGAGTAATCGGTTACAATCATCCAGTAATACATATAAGTGCTGTTAACAGTAGTCTCTAAATATATAACAAAAGACCGGTGTTAAAATATTTCTCGCAAACTTACCATAAAACTCACTTGCAACAATCCTCACTCAAATTATCATCATTTCTACTAAAGCGCCACGGGGACACAATAAAATACACACAGAAGAGCTTTTTTTCGTTTATTAGATAAAAAAATACACAAAAATGTTTGTGTCGTGGGAACATTACTATTAAATTCAAGGTATTGATATTTTGGATGCAGTGCTGGAGACCATTGTGGGACCGGTAGTCACGTTTGATGTGGTCATGCAAAGCGCTCAATGAGAAGAGCGGTTCTACAATGGCCCTGGCCGGTGCACCATGGGCGAATATATCATCATCATCATCATTACCAGCCTATATACGTCCCACTGCTGGGCACAGGCCTTCCTACATGGAAGAAACACATGAGGAGTTTGGGCCATAACACCACCACGCTGGCCCAATGCGGGTTGGTGGGTTAAAGCGGTTGCAGGAACAACCGGGACCAACGGCTTAACGTGCCTTCCGAAGCACGGAGGAGCTCGAGATTATAAATTTGATTGACCCATCCCGGGACCAACCATGGCGAAAGTTGCTTTGTTTTCGTAATTGAAATCAGAGCGCTCAAACCACTACGCCACCGAGCTCCTCCGCCACCGAGCTCCTCATGGGCGAATATATGGGTGATTATAATATAGGTGGTAATAATAGGGGTGTAAGGGTTTCCGAACAACACCTTACGGGATCCAAGCCAACCTCACCTGCTCGTGGTGCACCCTGCTGTTCAACAGACGAGGCTCTGGCGCTCCCCACCAACCCGCACTGGGCCAGCGTGGTGGGTGACGGCCCAAAACCCCCCCATGAATGTATCACATAAACCCAAGGCCCCAAGTGCCCGGCGGTACCGGAGGTCGTGCCGGCGGTGATGGACGTTGGCGAGGCGCCGGGACCAGGGGTGCTAAGAATCCCCGGGTGGCGACGATATCCCATCATACGAATTTGGCCCTGGCAACATACAGCACACGCACACTGCGGACCGAGGAGAAGCTGCTGGAACTAGAGGAGGAATTGAGTAGGATTCGCTGGAGTATAGTGGGACTATCTGAAGTCCGACGAGAGGGCGAGGACACGATAGTTCTTAAATCCGGCAACCTGCTCTATTTCCGGCAGGGCGAAGATCTGTCCCAAGGTGGTGTCGGGTTCATTGTCCACAAGTCTCTCGTGAACAACGTTGTACAAATCGGAAGTGTTTCGAATAGGGTGGCGTACCTTATACTCAGAATTACCAAACGGTATTCATTGAAGGTCATACAGGTTTACGCCCCGACCTCGACTCACCCCGACGAGGAAGTAGAAGTAATGTATGAGGATATCTCTCGGGCAATACATACTTCCAAAACTCACTACACCGTTGTCATGGGAGACTTCAACGCAAGGCTGGGCAAACGTGGCGATGATGAGTTGAAAGTGGGGCAATTTGGAGCTGGAATCCGGAACTTTAGAGGTCAAATGCTGGCCGATTACATGGAGAGGGAGGGGCTCTTTATGATGAACTCCTTCTTCAAAAAACGGCCGCATCGAAAATGGACCTGGAAAAGTCCGGATGGCGCAACGAAAAATGAGATCGACTTCATCATGTCGACTAAGACTCGGATATTCAATGATGTCTCAGTGATCAATTCGTTTAACACGGGAAGTGATCACCGAATGGTACGAGGCACATTGAACCTTAATGTGAAATCCGAGAGGTATCGACTGATGAAGTCTACGCTCCGCCCTGCAGCTATCCAGATCCAAAACCCCGAACTCTTTCAGCTTGAACTGCAAAATCGCTTCGATTGCCTGGAGGACTGCACAGATGTGGACACTTACAATGACAGGTCCGTGGAAGCTGTCCTTACGGTAGGTTCTAAGCTCTTCAAACCCAGCCGTAACAGAAGGGCTAAGAAAATCTCCGAGCCAACGTTGAAGCTGTTGGAGGAAAGACGTATGGTTTTGCAGTCTTCTGAGGATGCTCGTCGGCAGCTCAATAAGCAGATCTCTAAGTCCTTGACTCGTGACTTACGCCGATTTAATACAGAACGTATTAAAGAGGCGATCGAGCGGAACAAAGGCTCGAAAGTGTTCGCAAGAGATCTTTCGCTTGGACAAAGTTTGCTGACGAAGCTGAAGACGGAGGACGGCAGACTCATTACGTCACGACCTGAGCTTTTGGCCGAGATTGAAAACTTCTACGGACAGCTTTACGCGACATCACGCACACCTGTCACTCAGGCCACCGATCCAAGAGCCAAATTAACCCGACACTACACAGAAGATATCCCGGACGTCAGCCTGTACGAGATTAGTGTAGCTCTCAAACAGCTCAAGAACAACAAGGCACCGGGCAACGATGGAGTTACAGCAGAGCTTCTGAAAGCAGGTGGACGTGTGGTCCTGAAAGCTCTTCAGAGGCTATTTAACTCCATCATGCTCGAGGGTAAAACGCCAAAAGCATGGCACAGGGGCGTGGTGGCACTCTTCTTCAAAAAGGGTGATCGGACCCAATTGAAGAACTACAGACCCATCACGCTCCTGAGTCATGTTTACAAGCTGTTTTCGAGGGTTATAACGAATCGTCTCGCACGCAGGTTTGACGACTTCCAGCCTCCCGAACAAGCTGGATTCCGAAAAGGCTTCAGTACCATAGACCACATACATACGCTGCGGCAGGTTCTACAGAAGACCGAAGAGTACAACCTGCCATTATGCTTAGCGTTCGTGGACTATGAGAAAGCGTTCGATTCTGTTGAGACCTGGGCCGTGCTTCAGTCACTCCAGAGGTGCCAAATTGACTATCGATACATCCAAGTGCTGCAGTCACTGTACGAAAACGCCACTATGTCAGTCCGCCTCCATGATCAAAACTCGAAACCAATACGACTTCAGCGAGGTGTGAGACAGGGCGATGTTATTTCGCCGAAACTGTTCACAGCCGCGTTGGAGGATGTGTTTAAGCTTTTGGACTGGAGAGGACTTGGCATCAACATTAACGGCGAGCACATAACGCACCTTCGTTTTGCTGATGATATCGTGGTCATGGCTAAGAACCTGGAGGACTTAGGCACAATGCTCGTCGACCTCTGTAGAGTCTCCCAACAAGTGGGTCTTAAAATGAACATGGATAAGACGAAAATTATGTCAAATTCCCATGTTGTACCCGCTCCTGTGAAGGTTGGGAGCTCTACACTGGAAGCTGTTGACGAATATGTTTACCTGGGACAAACAGTCCAACTTGGTAAGTCCAACTTCCAGAAAGAGGTTAATCGACGGATCCAACTCGGCTGGGCAGCGTTCGGGAAGCTTCGCAGCATATTCTCGGCCCAACTACCGCAGTGTCTCAAGACGAAAGTCTTTAATTCGTGTGTGTTGCCAGTGATGACTTACGGAACTGAAACGTGGCCGCTTACAATGGGCCTCATAAGAAGGCTCAATGTTACCCAAAGGGCAATGGAGAGGGCTATGCTCGGGGTTTCTCTGCGTGATCGAATTAGAAATGATGAGATCCGCAGGAGAACTAAGGTCACCGACATAGCCCGAAGAATTGCGAACCTCAAGTGGCAGTGGGCAGGCCACATTGCAAGGAGGACGGTGAGGGTCGCGGGAAGCCAATGGATGCGGGCAGCGCAGGACCGATCGGTTTGGAGATCCCTGGGGGAGGCTTATGCCCAGCAGTGGGCGTCTCTCGGCTGAAATGATGATGATGATGATCATATAGGTCGCGATTGACTCCAGACAGGAGGGGAGGTGGTTGAGCGAGGGAAGTGTCTTTCGATGCTTTCCCTGCTGTGAGTAAGGGCTCTTAAGGCGAGTAGACCCGTCTATGGCTCGTAGAATGGCTGACCTTCAAGGTTGGTGACATGTGAGCGAACGCAACCTGTGTGTGTTACCCAAAGAATTGCCATGTGGGCGGTGGGGGTTGTCCGCAGTTAAGTGCCGGGTAGATCGTAGGCCCATTACGTGTGCGGCTTTCGCTGTATTCGTAATGGGGTAGTAGACCCGGTTATGGATCGGAGTAAAGCGAACCTCGGTTGCGCGGGCGAAGCAGGAGCATATCCTCTGGATATCCAAGCAAACCAGTCTCCAGGCTGGGTTAGATGTGTATTTAGGGGCAAGCTTTCTCCTCCGAATCCCCCTCGCGAGGGTTTGTTTATCTTGTATGATCATGTTCTGTCGAGGGTAGTGGGTGAGCCAGTCTCTAGGCTGGGATGGGTTGGTATGGGTTGGTGTTTTGGGTGCGCTGGGTAGGTGTTTTGGAAGAACCGCCTACTTTGTTAGTCGCCATGGGCTATAAAGTCGCGCGGTTTGTTCGTCCGGGTTGTCTGTTACGGCCTGGGCGTCACTACTGCGCGGTTACGATGGCGCGCTGTGAGGCCGACATCGAGACAGCGCGCCGCCCGCGCCGCCTGTTCCTGTGGCCAGGCCGTTAGGGACCATCAAAAGAGCCGGGCACAAGCTAACTTTTCGTGGGACACTGGGCTCTCAGCCCTCGGATCCACCTCTCACCATGCTCACGGTGGGGAGTGAGAATAGTGGGACACTTTCTCATCAAGTTCACACCCTAACCGTTGCTTGCTTGTTTTGTTCCCTAATGGACGGGGTATGACCTTCAAGGTCGTGGGCATGTGGCGGCGCGATGGTGTAGGGGAAAGCCCGTGCAGGGCAACATTTGGTAGAAGGCCCTATCTTCTCCAGCTCCTAAGACCTTTCCTTGCAAATAATAGGCGTAAATTATGCCCAGCCCGCGTATGCCTATTTAGCATGTCCTAAACACAGCGAACTGTTTTACGGCTGTAATAAGAAAAGCGGTGGTACCTACCCAGACGACCCTACATACTGGCCTACCACCTAGTGCGTAGGAAATAAGGCTCTGTTAGTGTTCCATTTCAGTATGTTTGCCATGATGACTTTAAAGGTGAAAAACTCGCATACTTATAGCGATTTACTTTGAAGGCTCCATAGCAGATCTCCTACTGAACACATCATATTAACTATGGCTCCTGTTACCGCTCCACTCCACTCAGTTGCCATCATTACTTTAGAGGGGAAAATACTTTTTGCCAGAAAATTGGGTAATCGCTGCTCGGTTGGTGGTTTATTATTTTTGATATCGCCCCAGAGAATGGATCGTTAGCGTAATGCAACGCTCACTGTTATATCGCCAATTTAGCGGAAAGTGTGTAGGCACTTAACACGGGCCGTGCTCTGAGGCCCTTTGAAGAGAATTTTGGAAATTCGTGAATTGGTTACTAAAAGAAAATTGCGTGTCAATTGATATTCTCTTTTCGAAAATTATTTTATGGCTTTATCTATTGTTTTTATTTAATTTTTAAAATATTAACAAACTAAACACAATAGATATCCTATTGTTCATAAGATGCTTGCCGTCTGGTAAGAGCCAAGAAGTTTAAAACTTTAAAATCTCGTATCTCATTGTTTTTAAGAGAAATCTGACATATAAAATAACAATTCTTTGTAGTGCTGTGTTCCTACGATGAGTAAGGTTGCCAAAGCTCCTACCTGTTGGAAGCAGGGGAATTGTCTCTGTCATCTTAACGTGAGCGTATGACATATATAATTCGGTAACCGCTTGCCACCAGGAAGGTCATTTGTTAATTTTCCACTCTTGTTATATAAAAAAATTAGGAAAGCTTTACATAAATCCGGCTCGAAGGACCATTTACAGTTTTTCTTATGACTGTAGCTTTGATTGTTACTGTGCCAGTTTCAAACACACATTTAGAATGCCCTTTAAGGTCAAGCGTATAAAAGCTAACGTTATGCTGCAAGCTGTAAGCTGTAACAGATCCACCTCGGTATCTCCGGAGCTGACCGAGCCGACGTGATCGTCGCGTTCATTATTAACGACCAATTCCAGCGCTTTCACACGGATGGATTTGTCACGCAGTGCCCTTATGTGACAGGTGACTGGCGTGCAATTTATGAATTGGCGCGTTATCCACATACATTATAGTATTCTGAGGTTATTGTTAAGTCTGAATAAAATATGTTTCCTATAAGATGGGGACTTAAAACTGTATTGTACAACATATTGGAATTTGGACTAATATCTTATGGATTTTTTTTTATACAACTGGATGACAAACAAGCTGACGGCCCACCATTCTGTTATTGTTTTTAAATGATATACCTACCTAAGTAGTTGTTCTAAGTTGCTATATATTTATAATGTGCTATGTGATGCCTGCTGCAGAAATATCTGATACATTCATGGATTGGCTGAAACAGATATCTTTTAGAGACACGTCCACCCTAGCAAACTTCCATTCACATATAACTTACCATGTTTGTTTCAATTTCAGTAAAAAGTATTGGGAAGGCGACACGGAGTAATAAAAAGGGGATATAAACTGGTAAACTACTTTAATCACATATACATGTTTGATATTGTGAGTTTATAACACCTACTTTATTGTCAGTAATACAAAGAAAAAAAGCAATGAAAAAATTGTAATTGAAAGTTTAAAAATGCTTATACAAGCATTCTTTCGCATCACCAGAGGTTGTAAACCTTCAATGAGTGGTGGGAAAAACGTTCCTATAAAAATGTTAAAAAGTAGAACGCGGTGAAGAAATTGGTAGGCTACACCTAGTGCTCCGGTGGCGTAGCAGTTATAGCGTCTGGTCGGACCCCAGGAGTCACAGGTTCAATTTCCGGGTGGAGCATAATTTTTTTTATCGTTTTTTTTCTTCATTTGTATTTCAAATTACTTTAAGTTAGGTACAATTAAATAGATAGTTACTGAATAGTGATAAGGAGCGTGAGAGCTTGCGTTTTCCTAAGGAGTCTGGAGCAAAGAGAGGTCGTGGCGTGGACTCCATACGTAAGTGGCGGGCGGTCTGCTTTCAATACAAGACTTCCCACTTAACACATTTACCTTACATTACTCTTGATCCTTTCCTTCCTTTTAATAGAAACACACACACCCACACACACATACGCACACAAAATATAGTGTGTCATAAAGCAGAAATCAATTATATTTAAGTTACGACACACACATATCCGGGTCAATACTATAAATCACGAGGTTGCCGCCTGTCACTCCTCGTCAAATTATGGCACGTGACGTGTCACGTTATCAGGGGTTGTCACTTTATGGTGGAATTCGTGACTGCTAGCTCAGTCGCCCGATATTGGTTCGCCGTTTTATTTGTTTTGTTACCGATGAAGT
Source organism: Nymphula nitidulata (assembly GCA_947347705.1). Classification (NCBI taxonomy): domain Eukaryota; kingdom Metazoa; phylum Arthropoda; class Insecta; order Lepidoptera; family Crambidae; genus Nymphula; species Nymphula nitidulata. The sequence goes on along the minus strand of OX374637.1, from coordinate 7,438,381 downwards.
TTGAAGTGCGATTAAACCGAGATTTCGATTTAGTCAGCAATAAAAATTGATTCTCTGTGATGAATTACTTACCACGCTTTTTCTTAGTGGTTTGGCTGAATCTAAGCACACCTCAAACGCTTTTAACCACAGACAATTACAGAACTTCTTTTCCCTACTGTCTATCTGTCGAAAACCTCTCACCTTGTTGACGTTATCGCCCCTCGCACCGCTAAGCGCTATAGCCCGTGGGAAACCAATTAATCTCTTCAGCGTGTGCTACGAAAAGCTCAAGTCAGTGAAGAAAGCCTCCTCGAAGAACGACGTGAAGAGACAGAGAACCAGTAGCAGGTCAGGGTATTTCCTATACAGTCCACTTCTATCAAAATTACACACCACTTAGAAATTAATTTATAGGGGTAAAATAGACGGAAATCAATAAAAAACTTCACAAGCAAACCATACCATTAAGGGGCTACCTCGTGCACACTAGCGACACCAATTGATTGTTATTAATTATGGTGAATTTAGAACATAATAAACAAAAACGCTTTAGAGAATTGCTAAAGAACGGTATTTGTAATTTTTAAAGATGTATCTTGTATAAAGTGTCTACCTATAAGTAACCAAATTTTTTAATTATTGTTAAAAGTGGCCACTTTCGCCAATAATGAAAAAATAGGTTACATGTAGAGAAATATCTTATGCCGAGCACATCTCAAAAAATTAAAAATACCATTTTTTAGTCATTCACTAAAGCGTTTTTGTTTATTATGTTCTATATTCACCACAATTAATATAAATCAAGTGGCGTCGCTAGTTCCGACGAGGTATCGCCTTATTTATTTTATTTCTCAATCAACAAGTATCATTACACTGTTGCTTGTTCATTTCTTACTAGTTGACTAGAAGAGAATACTGCATATGTGGGTTAAGACCGATATTTTATACAACAAGGATGAAAATAAGCTGTATGATTCGCTTGACGGTCAGCGGTAACTATTTCCTATAGATGCTCGTAGCACAGCCTAAAACAACACAAATTGAATTTAAATGCTTGCTCATCTATTAACCGCTACTTATACTTTAACTGAACAATTTTATATCAGTCATACCAAGTTTGATAGCGGAAAAAATAATAATTAAAAATTGGCACTAAAATAGTGGAGGAAAGTTATGGGCGTTTTTTTGCCAGTCACGTCGTGTCGAACGTGGTCACGCTACGCCACATCAACTGACATTATCATTTGTGACGTGACACTTGGTCACAACCGTTCACCGTCATGACATTATGCCGCTTATGTCACAACTCACAAGCGATAATTACGATAACATGAAAATTTAAATATACGAATTAATAGTTAATAACACGCGAACGAAATGAAATTGTCATGCTAAATCGTATAGTTATAATGACAAAATATTATAAATACAGGAGTAAAGACAATTAATTTTCAAGGAACATAGAATTATATCTCTCGCTCGTAGCACCTTGGATACTAGGTACACACGGGCGGGCCCCTATATCTTAGTTATGCCAAAGATCCAAGATATTGCAACAAATGTACTCTATGATTGCAACATAGCGTGTGCATCATGTGTGTGGTATCAGTATTTCATAATGATGTTAGGGTTCAAATAATTGGTTAGGATTTTCTGAAAGATCCTCCGTTTCCTTATATGAATATTTCTGTAACTATATTTGTCAAATTCAATATGCATTTTTTTAAAGTGATTTTGTATTTTTTTTAAATTTTCATTAATCGTAGGCGGGGAAAGCCAATTATCTAATCGTAGTTATAAACTGTCAAAATAAGTTCATAATTTAGATAATCACCAGCCTATCTACGTCTCATTAGTGGGCACAGACCTTCCTACCTGGGAGAAACACAATATAATGGGTCTTATGGCCCAAATTCCTCATAATATAGATACTGGGTGTAATTTCCACCATTTCCATTCTCCTTTTACTAGTTGCTTATGTTAAATCAAAGGTGATAATATAAAATTAAATGGCAAACACAACACCGTACGAAACGTTCAAAAGACACGACAGAGTGTCTCAAACCAAAATGGATACAGCGGTGGCTCACGAACAATAACGTCTAAAGAATGATGTCGTTACGTCCACACGGCCTGTTACAAAACACGGTGATATTTCCGAGGGAATGTGTCCCGAACAAATACAGGATTAATAAATACAAAGACATGCCCATAAATCCGATTCAGAACTTCCCTGGCTAGTTGTGCTAGCGTGGTAGCGTGTGCCAGTTTTCAAACATATGTGCACTTGAATGACTTTCAATATTTTTTGAAGTAGCGAAACTTCTTAGACACCTGAGCAGCAGCATCTTACGTAGTTTTGATCTCGAAGATGTATTCTGATTGTTTATTTGAGTTCACGCTAAACTTTCGGTGGGATTTTGGTTGGAATTAAATTGCCAAATTGCCTAGAAATAACAGAACAGCAATCTTCATATTAGCTCAGAAAAATGTTTCGAATCAACGAATCCTTTTTTAATTCGATTGATCTATGCTCATTAGAAAAAATTGTTAACTTCCAAACCGATTCAAATAGGGTTGATTCAAATATATCAAGATACGACTGGGACCAGTTGACTGAAAAGCCCTATATTGTGTGTACTAATGTACTACAATATTACAATAAGTTACTCTTAGCTGTTATAATTGTTAATGAGGAGAATGCTGTCATAGTGGTTTGACCGCTCAGATTCCGATTACGGAAACCAAGCAACGTTCCCGGGCGGTCAATCTAATATATTTACATTCCTCCCAAGAACGCTCGTTTCGATCTAACGGCCTGGCCACGGGAACGGGCGGCGGCGGCGGCGGCAGCGGCGACTCGGCAATCACTACGCGGTCATGACGACGCGCTGCGAGGCCGACATCGAGACAGCGCGTAGTGGTTGCCGAGACGCCGCCGCCGCCGCCCGTTCCCGTGGCCAGGCCGTAAAGACCATCTTGCCCTTCTTGTCGCTCTGGCTTCATGTCGGACTCATTTGTTGTCTCTGCTATATGGACCTAGAACTCGATACCTGTCAGTCTGCGGCAATCCAGGAACAGGACCCTCTTTAAGAAGGAATTGCGTGAATATTTTTTTAAATCACTTAAGTAGTTGTTAGTATGTTATTTCATCTTCTTTTTCATATGTATTGATTAGTTTTTATTTGCATGTAGTTATGACAAGAATTTATGTAGTATTATTGTATTTATATATTTCATTTATTTCATATGCAGGATTGCAGGTATAGCTATTTTAACTTTGTTTAAGTTTAGTTGTTCAAAATATTTTTTATTGCTGTGCACCGCTTTTGAGTTTTCTGCTTAGCCCCTGGTTGACTGGTAGATATGCCATTAGGCGTTTAGTCCGCCATTTGTACATTTTTTGTATTGTGCAATAAAGATTATACAAAAAAATAATTTTAAATTTGTAATCTTGAGAACCTTCGTGCTTCGGAAAGCACGTTAAGTCGTTGGTCCCGGTTCCTACTGCAACCATTTTAACCGCATTGGGCCAGCGCGAGCGTGGTGGTGCTATACGGCAAAGCTCCTCATGTGGTTCTCATGAAGGCATGTGACCAGGGGTGCGATTCTGTAACGAATCTCGCACCTCACTTCACAAGTCACTTCGAATTCAACTGTCAAATAGAGCAAAAAATGTATGAAAATTTGCTCTATTTGACAGTTGAATTCAAAGTGACCTTCGAAGTGAGGTGCGAGTTTTGTTACAGAATCGACAGGCAGCAGTGGGACGTAATAGACTGGCCAGTTGACCATGTGATTCTTTATTATCTTCATTGTACTCACAATAAATATGATGGCTTATATTCAAATACGTAGTAATATCTGAAATTAAATCTCACAAGACATGATTGTTCGAATAACAAAGAATTCAAACAAACAAAGAAATATCGTATGAAATCACCACAAAACGATCTCTTCACTGCCACGAAAAAAACACGCGAACAATACCGAAGAATGACGTCATTACATTACTTACGTAATAGAATACGGGCAATATTTCAGACGCAACCATTCGTTCGCCACCATTTGTTCCGATCGAATGGTTTTTCACGACACTATAAACAAAGTTATATTAGATGTAGAATTTTCGGTTATATAAGTACCTGCTAGTGACTGTCCGCGGCTTCGCCCCCGTGGATGTCGGTTTTTGCGCCAAAAGGTGGCCATTATAGGACTTTAAATAAACTCATAATATTTGTCATCACATGCTCATTCAAATAAATATTAGATAAGAGTCATTATTTTAATGCCTCTCCTGAGTCTTTTTTATAATTTATGCCATTATCTATTTAATGTATTAACTATACTTTTTTATTATTTAAGTTTACTCTATTTAAATTTTATTTATATTTCCTTAGTCCTCATTCTTGCACCCGTTACTATAAAGTATATCAGTGTGATATACTATTTTCTTCAAAGTCAAAGTCCTTTATTGCATCATGTTGTTATATAGATGTTAACAATCTATGCTAATCTTCACCTGCAGGTTGCCTGGAAGAGATTGGTGCTCAGCAGTAAGGCCGCCTATTGTACTGTACTGTGTGTATATTTGTCCTGTAATGTGTTTTTTTTTAAGTGTGCAATAAAGAATATTTGTATTGTACTGTATTGTATTGTAAATATAGTATCTGGGACATACGCCCAAATAAAATGAAATATTTCGAAGCAGCGGTAGGTTTTAAAAGTTCTGGAAAGTGCCCAACTCAAAGATATTTATTTGGCGCCATTTTACAATGGATCAAGGTCGTCGAAATTGAAGTGACTGAACTGCATTGACCCACTTCTGAGAAATAATTTCTAGTTTTTTAGAACTAAGAGACAATTTATTTTGTGTTAGACGTTGTGAATTGTCTCTGTCACACAATGTTTTTATTTTATTATTACAGTACATAATATGTCGCAGCAATCTGGTTGAATTAGCCACTTCACTGGACGCCTAGGCGTTGCGCTCAATGAGTTGACAACTAGCCAACTCATTGAGCGCAACGTTTAACCCGATGGCTGAACATCTAGTTTTGACACTAGTCCGTACAAATAGTTGACATTGACAACAATACTCATAATATTTATGTCCATCACTTGACATTGGCAGAAATGGTCGTTTCCCTATTTAACGACCGATTGCCAAACATCACAAAAAAAAATGTCTTGACCGTTTTCACTAATCATTCCCTAGGCTTAGGTGACTCATAACGTCATTTATCTGTTTCTATCTCCTTCAGATAGACTGAGCTAAAAATCGCTATAATGCTAAGTAAATTTTAGTGAAAACGAGGATTAGTCTTTTAACCTGTCAAGCCACAGATTCCAGACACAATTGGCTGTTATTTGTCATAAGCTTACGCGGCTTGACAAAGTATTAAGCGTTTAAGTATTCTGACATCAATTACTCGTAATAAAAATCAAAAATTTATTGTTCGCTGATCAAAAATAAAGTAAGCATCGAGTTATGTGCAATAACAAATTTATATTCAACGTTTGGCAACAACAACAGAACTGTTCGTTGACTTCGAACTGTTACATTTCATTACACACAGTTCCAGAAGTTTTATTTGTTCTTTACAATTTGCTTGCGAACAAAACGCATTAAAAATCAAATCTAACTATAAATATTTTCCCATTTCACACACATTGGTGCCGGTTCTGTAATAATTAAGTCTATACATCTAATTAGAAGCATAGCGTAACAATAAAATAATTCCTTATCAGAAGATTTAAGACTAGAAACTGACAACAACCACCAACGAAAATAATTAGTCATGACGGACTTTACCAAGAAGAGTACTGTAATAGTTGTGGTATAACAATAACTTGACATAAGCATAATAATAGGTTGGGGAAAAAGTTTCTTCGCATTTTTTAAGAAAATTCAAAACATTTTTTAATATAGTTTATTTACATTTGACTAAAGTATGTAGGTACCATTTTGTTCGATAACTTTTTGCCATCTTGTAGGTAGGGACATGATCCCATTGCTATAGAAATTTTGGGGCTTCTAATCAAAATACCGCGACAAGTGGTTTTGGCAGTCCTCTCGTGATGTTAACCTGACACTGCCTAGAGAATTCTGAAGAGAGCGAAACAGGTGGAAATCTGATGGTGCAAGGTCAGGACTGTACGGCGGATGAATTAACACCTCCCAGCCAAACTCTCTTAATTTTTGCTGAGTGGCTAAAGATGTGTTATCATGATGAAAAACCACACCCCTTCTGTTGATTAATTCCGGCCGCTTTCTCTCAACTTCTTGCTTTAATCTCATCAGTTGTTCGCAATAGAGTTCAGAATCGATGGTCCTGCCTGGCGGTAACAGCTCATAATGAATTATGCCCTTCCAATCCCACCACACACACAGCATCACCTTTTTGTGAGTTAACCCGGGCTTCTCCACAGTCTGTGAAGCCTGACCGGCCATTGACCACGACCTTTTTCGCACGTTCTTGTCGTACGTTATCCTCTTTACATCGCCAGTTATCAGCTTCTTCAAAAATGGTTCGGTTTCATTACGTTATAATAAAGAATCACAAATGAGTACACGGTTCATTAGGTTTCTTTCAGTGAGCTCGTGGGGTACCCAAGTATCGAGCTTTTTTGTGTACCCATTTTTTTTAAATGTCCTCCTGTCTTTTAAATCTCCTCATGTGTTTCTGCCATGTAGGAAGGCCTGTGCCCAGCAGTGGGGCGTATATAGGCTGGTGATGATGATGATGATTTTTTTTAAATGCGCCAAAACTGTTTTGTGGTCAATTCCCAGTTCTTCAGTTACGTCGTTACTACTGATATGCCGATCTTGCTCCAGTTTTTCAAAAATGGCATCAATTTTATGAGTCCGATACTTAAAACCTAAACACAAATTGCCTAATAACGTTTGGCCTAAAACACATATCACCTTATAACGAAATGCCTAATAACGTTAAGCCTAAAACTCACAACGCCTAAAATCGAAATGCCTAATAACGTTTGATCCGAAACACACGTTACCTAAAAACGAAATCAATTTTATAAATCAGAATAACGTTTCATTATTTGTACTAATTAATTAGCAATAATATTTATAATGTGTAAACAATAGAAAATGTCGTTACTATTTACGTATAACGTTTTTTTAAAAAAATGGGTACACAAAAAAGCTCGATTTTTTTGTGTACCCATTTTTTTTTTAAATGCGCCAAAACTGTTTTGTGGTCATTTCCCAGTTCTTCAGCTACGTCGTAACTACTGATATGCCGATCTTGCTCCAGTTTTTCAAAAATGGCATCAATTTTATCCGTAATAGGGCGATCAGAGCGACGTGCATCTTTGACATCAAAATTGCCGGATTGAAAACGCTTAAACCAAATTTGTGTTACTCTCACAGACACTGCACTAGGTCCATAAACATCGCAAATATGGTTGAGCGGAGCGATGGCTGGCACATGCGTCATACTTGTGAACAGGTGCCACTAGTGGAAATGGTCATCTCTAAGCTTCCTTGATTTTGTAATAATTTACCTACATATTCATCAATAGTATCATTTTTGAGGGATTTTTGAGGTATATGGCATTATAGGATATTATATATAAAACAATACAAATAATATTGTAATGACGTGGTCAGACAAGTGTTTAAAATTAATGAAAGATGTTTGGCTTTATTAGGTCTTTGTATATTTATTGTAGACCTTTGTGTATTGTAATACCTATATTGTGATGGTGCATTGTCGGACAGCCTTTAAATTCAGCAAATATTCTTGTCATTAGGTACTTATTGGTACGTTAATATACCTTTTTTATACTCTGTGCGACAGTGCGCTGCTAAATACTATTACTGTGTAATTAAACATTGTAACTTAATAATTGAAAAGAGTGACTACACGAGTTTGTTGCCGGAATCTTCTCGGTAGTTCAACTTTGGGACCGGTGTAAATTCAGACAGACTGACAGACAGACAGACAGACTGACTGACGGACAGACGGACCGACAGACAGACCGATAGACATACATTATAACATTCTTAGCTTACGTAGATCCAGATAAGACAGAGAGACAAACATTATGAAATTGTTAGTTAGTTAATATTATTTTTATGTGATAGACATAAGGGTTTTTTTGTTGACGATTCGAAAGTGCTTCTTGGGGGGCCTAATTGAATAAAGATATTTTCATTTTTCATTTTCAAATTTATTTCGCGGCTTGTGTCGCATTTTTAGCTTTTTTGTAGTAAAATTTTAAAAAGTATTGAATTTCTTCATTAGATTCACTCATCTTGACAGTACGAAAAACAAATGAAAAACACACATTTTCCTAATTTGAATTTGGAATTATCTTTTTTAAACTCTAAACTTTTAATGATACCAAAACCAGCCAGATACAAATAGTACAGCCAAAGAGATTTTATTACAAGTTCATCATACTATAATGCGAAAAGACTTTTTCCCCAACCTAATATGTTATTTCCAAACAATATCTAAGTGCCACAATGAAATTGCCGGAACGTGTCCTGTCACGCCCACTAAAGTAATTTTTCAAGCGCCTACTAAGTGATTGTTCGTACTAATGACAACATAATGACTTTCTCTCATGAATATTTAAATGAAATGTGCAAGAAAAACTCACATTAAATACGTTTCTATAATGATATGGCGTGGTCCTGTATCTCATTTGTTTCTTTAATATCTACTAGTACTAATATTGAAAATGCGAAAATAACTCTGTCTGACAACAAACAGACAGACAGCTGTCGGTTTGTTACCTTTTCACGCTTATGTAGCAAAAAAAAATGTAAAACAATAAATACTTTTGGAGCAATAACCGACCTCCACGCAGCTAAAACCGCGGGCAAGTAATAATAGTAATTCATCATACTTTATCTAGATTTTTTTCTTGGATTTCCCGTGAAATGGTTATGAGCAGACACTTATATACATCTTAGTGCTGGATTTTTCAATCGTCATTTATTATTCATTTCAATTTGTTTTTTTTTATGGCCGCTGTCTGATTTGACAATATCACCAAGATCCAGTTTTGGAAAGACTGTAGGAAATTATTAACCGGTTGGGTAACCTGCAGATAAGCACAAACAATACGGTAATTACATAAAATATTATATTATAATACAAGAAAACAAATGCAATTAAAAATAATGAATAAGGTATTAAAGGTCCTAAAGTTGCCTGGAAGATATCGCTTTTAGTAGCGATAAGGACGCCCAATATGCAAGCATATTTTGTTATTTCTTTCTGTTTCTATATTTGTGTGACTTGTGTTGTGCAATAAAGTGTTACCTCCATATTCATAAAAACAAGTGAAGTTATAAGAGGCTTACAAAGTGTTTTGTTTCTCTCACTCATATGAGAAAGAGAAAAGATAAAACATATTTTAGCAGTGTTTTATCTAAAATAGGTTTATTGAGCGTTTATGAATATGGGCGTGAGAGTTTATTTCAGCAGTCGCCCGGATTGCGAAAGTTCGCGGGTTCGATTCCCGCCTCAGGACGTGAAATTTTTCTAGTTTTTTTTCTTGTTTTATATTTTAATTACTAAGTAATTTTTCAAACATTTATAATAATGTTAAAATCAAAAATTAAGAATATTAGTATACTACTTAACGCAGTGCATGATATATTTTAAACTTTGTTTGTGATCCATAAATAAGTAAGTGTTAAATAAATATTGTTTTAATGTACTTTATTCAGCTAATAATTTGACATTGGACAATTTGACAGATATTCTATAAATTAACTGTCAACTTGTTTTAGGGGTGTCAGGACGATATTTATGTGTTCGTAGGCAGCAGGAGTCGCCCGCCAGTGAACGGTGATGACGGGCGGTTGAGTTGATAAATGGCGACGTGTATCGTGTGTTGTACATTTATTATTTCAATACCTTATGAGCTAAATTATAAATAACTATAATATCATCAAACTGGTAATCTCGACAAAATAAGGGCTTAAAAGTTCGCTCGAAATCTGGTTCCTAAACTACATGGACGCCATTTTTCTTAACCCGTCATGCATCAGATTACAGACACAATTGATTTATCAATTGTTATAGACTTCCAGCGGTATAACGCCGCTTGACAGATTAACACCCCTTTGCCTTCCCTCTGCATGACGAATTTTTTCACCAGTTTTTTAATGTTGTTTTAACACAAAGCACGGCAAATGACTCAACACGACCTGCGGTAAGAAGAGTCCATATGCGAAGACAGCTAGTGCAGCCTGAAAGACGCTGCTGTAGCCGCCTCCACCTTGCTGACCCATAAGGCGCCTTTTCACGCCTCTTTTGAAGAAACCCATGTTATAGGAAGGAGGGAACACGGGTGCTGGCAAAGAATTCCAAGTTATGGAAATCCGACAAAGAAACGAGTTACACGAATATTACATTGTGACGCTTAAAATATAGGTTGTTCCTAAATACGCACTAACTTCAGTTGTTTATTTCAAAGAGTTGTCATGTGTCATTCATTACACATTTAACCTTTTCCCTGTTCCATAATTGACGTATCATACGCAACATTTTGTTTTTCGTGTTAGGTCGTGGACAGCGATTCCTTTTCATTGAAAACAAATCGCACTTAACACCATACCCCGCTGGAAAATCTCACTGAAAAAACGCACTTTGTATGTAATACGTCGTAATCTTTATGTCGTGTTTCTGATTAAAAATGCTACTTTATAGATAAGGACGTAGAAGAAATGTACAGTCGAGAGCACATCAAGCGTAACAGTTTAACCTTAGACCGCCCTTACTCCATTCGTAATAGAGGCCGTTTTCGTAGTGCAAGTGTTATACTCGATGTGCTGTCGTAGTGCAACTGTTATATTTGATACAGGGGGCATTACATATAAGTAATTAATTTTAATTCGATGTGACGCCTTAATCACTTGTCCCTTATCAGCCCACCGGCGTTTACACAATTTGTGTTTGATACATGTGTATGTAATTCACCGTTTAAGCATGAGGGTTTGATTAAAATTCATATATTATTTTCTATCTTGACTATTAATCGTAATAGCTCAAAGCAATACTAAATAAATCCATTACGCACGGATTCAATTACAAGGTTGAAATAAAATGAAATAGCAGCATTAAGGCTTATCGAATTTACACCTCATTAGTTTGCCATTATGTTGAAATTCCGATGATGTGATATCGGCCAATTAAAATAAATTATTAACATTTAAATGTTTCGATTGACAATTAAGTTTGTTGTGTTATTTTATTCATGTCTCGTGGATTGTGGGTGTTATGCGGGCTATGTGGAGCTCGATTTTTCATTCATATCCTTGCCATGAAAAGGCCCGCCTTTTTATTCATATTTTTAGTCACGGCTGGGAAAAGGATTCCACCATATCTGATGAATCAGCGTAGATCGTTTTATGGGAAACATTAATTTAAATATGACACTTATCTTATTTCATACTTGATTTAATTTTAGCGAGTTAAACTAGAACTGAGCTCCCGGGCCAGTAAGGTTACTAAACGTAAAGAAGATCGAAGATTAAAGCGCAAAGTAGGACGGCTGTCCTACTTTGCGCTTTAATCTTCGATCTTCTCTTCTTCGATCCCACTAGGTAGACAGACAACCTGGTAGCGGGGAGCCCAGGGATGCAGAGAACCGATCCATTTGGGTTCCAAACAACAGATTCCTCTTATAGATTGATATTAAAATTTGTATTTCCTGGCATTTATAATTAGAATATGCAATGTGTGATGACTTTTCATAGTGCTTGTTCAACAAAATAGATATCAAAAAGAGTAGAATTTTGCATTATTTCGCTTTACACCCGCTTGTATAAAGGCAGTCCGATACTGCTGACAAAGCTAATATTGTCCACGATTTTATACACCATTATGCAAAGTGAAAACTCTCCGATTTACTGTCGCTGTGTTAGATTTTTCAGAATCCGTAAGGAATATAATAGGGCTTTTCAAGTCATATCTTATATAGTCAAGAACGATTGTAATAGCTTATTGTGAAACGTATTGTGACGTCATAAATGATAAATTTCTTTTAAATTTCTTGTTACGTTTTTCATGTATAAAAAGGCAAAGGAACCAAATGCTTACATCATTGTGACATTAAATTTTTCTTACATGTTGAGAATCAAAAATAGAGATAAATAATAATATATCCTCAGAAACTGAACCCACTGGCTTCTAATAGTTTTTACAATAACGTTCATCATCATCATCAGCCTATCATCAGTCAAACCAACCACTACGCTACTGAGCTGCAACTAAATAAAACATAATATTTGGGATTGGTAATTGCTGTGATGTGAAAAAAAACGTTGAAATCGATAATTTGAAAGTAAACTTTTAATCAAAAGTAAACATTTTTAATTTATCGATTTCTATGTTTTTTTTCTTCTCTGTGGCCTAGTGATTGAGTTGAGACTACCTACTTTATATCTAGAGGCCCAGGGTTCATTTGGTTTGAGGTATGTACGATCTAATATTCGCGCGTCAGCATTTTTCGCGCGGTCTAAATATTTTGTTATACTTAATTTATTATTTTAATTTAGTGTTCACCAGATCGCCTTACCAATCGCGCGGTTTCACTCATTACCATTCACCATATGAAATGAAAATGAAATGAAAATATCTTTATTCATGGAACATATAACCTCCTTCTTTTTTGAAGTCGGTTAAAAAGAAGCGACTTGGCAATTATTATTTTTTAAAGTACAGTAAAGTTAGTTTTTTACCTCACATTTATGTTTGATTCTGTGCCAATTTTATAACACCTAGTTCATTGTAACAATTACAAATAAAGAATTATATGCTCCAGGCGGCAATCGAACCCGCATCTCCTGGGGTCCGGCCAGACGCGCTTACCACTGCGCAACCTAAGTGTAACCTACCAATTTCGATTCCCGCTTGGAGCTTATAATTTGTTCATCATTTTCCTTCTTTGTTTGTAATTGTTACGATAAACTACTTACCGTTTTGATAGCGCTAGTGTGATTAAAATATTTGTTTAAAAAATCTTGAATATTTAAATTTGATTCCGGTCGTTCCGCAAACTAAGAGGTCTCCCGCCGCGCCGCCTGTCATTACCATTCGTTATTTGGATACACGCGTTCCGTGTTTCACTTCATTACAAACACTATATTAGCTTTTAGCATACGAAACCGCATACATTCGCTAGAATTAACATATGTACATAATTTGCGATGCTGTAAGTGCCGCGCGTCGTAATATTCGGCAATAAATAACGACTAACACTCCGTATTGCTATGAAATGTTTTCAGTTGGAAATTAGAACAAACGCGATGTGGGGTGATCGGATACACAATATGATATAATATTATAAGTTTAAAGCAATATAGTATTGATGTCTTAGGAGGCAGCAGTATTTTTTTTCTTTAGAAACCCACCAGCTATTTGTTTATAACTAGCTGACCTGGCAAACTTCGTACCGCTGCAGAATTTATACAATAATAAGTTGTCTCAACTTGTAAGCTAATAAAATTCAGTTTTTAATATGAAAATGAATACTAAATATGAATTAAGTTCAATAATGACCAAAATTTAATTAAATTGAAATGAAAGTAAGTCACGTAGCAGCAAGGCATTTGCTTTATTGTGGCGAATCGAAATGATCTTCCTCGCTTTTGAACCTTACTTTGATTATCATCCCGTGCAATACATCTCGAAATGATTCTTAGTGTTTGGCGGAAATCGCCAGGCAATAGAATTAATCATACCAGATCAACTTTTCATAGTTCAATTGAGTGCCCCATTGCTCATTTATGCGCCATTATGCATTCATCCCAGATGATGTTTTAACTAAGTTCATTGCACATCCACTGCTACTTTAGTATTACTTTATTGTGGTGTCTTACCTTCTTACGCAGCAATGTAGAAAGGTATCGACAGTAAACTAATACATACAGATGGAGCAGTACCACTACAAATTTCCTAATTATCGTGCAAATCTGAAATTTCCATTTCCGTAACAAAACTTTATTGTGAGAAATAAATATATCAACAGACACTTTAAAGTCGTGTTCATTCCTAACTATGTCATCGTTTTATACGCAATATAAGCTAGTTAAAAGGGTAAATAGCGGGTAAACAGCGAACTTTATATTGAGTAAAGTAAAAAAATATCGGGACGATAAAACTTTTCCAATACTAATAAAAGTTTGCGCGATACAATCTATGCGAGGCGCGGTTTTTGTTTGTGTTGTAGCTACTGATGTACTTTGATTTTAAGACACGTTGTAGCTTGTGAAATCTGTTGGAGAATGCAAATTTCATTCGCACACCAAAAATAAACTTTTCCGCTACTAGTCTAGTGAAGGATTTCGACTACAAACTCGATGTATTGCTATACGTGCATATCTGTAGATTGAATATTGTTTTTGATTTGAATTACGGCAATGGTATCATAGAAATTTCCGCTAATGGGTTCAAGTGTCAAATTTTCCTGGCTCCTTTCTTACATACATTTTTAAATGTTAAATGATTTTTATTAAAAAATCTTAGGAGCCATGACAACCTTACAGTACACTTCTACTCTTTGAGATGTTTTATGTCTCATCTTTCATCGTGCTTTCATCACTCTGTTTCGTGAATAAAATTCGCTTTACCATATAAAAGCCTGTAGTCTTTTGACTTTGTAAGAAGATTCTTAGGCCGCCAAGTGGTTAGCCATCACGCTAGAAAAACTACAGAATCTGTTGTCATCATCATCAAAATTGTAGCATAAGATACTGCTGGCGTCTACATCAATCTATGCGATAACTAGGTGATCTCTCCATTTAATAAGAAGCAACGTACGTGACTACAATACCATAAATTTTGCGCGCTATATTGACGCGTATGTTGACTTGAGATGGCAGCTATCGATACATAGGTAATAGTCTATAGGTGTTCCCAGCAAAGGACTGGCAAGCACTAACCGCTGCGGTAAGCACGGTCTCTACCGCTCGACCGCCATCGCACAGTTAGTCGAAAGCGATAGGTCGTGGCAGCCGGTCGTTGCATACTGCTAGGCAATAAGTTTTGGCTAGGAAGAAGGAGCCGGAACGTGAGCGGGAAGTAGCTGCCACTTACATCGCTTACCTCCGGAGTATGGGGCGCAGAAAGGTGGCCTTGGGCGTCTGAAGTTTGGTCTCGTGGTAACGGATGGGGGCGGCTGTCCGGCTTGTACAGTCCAAGCCCAGTCGGCGTGTCAATGGACACTGGCATAAAATAGTCTACCTAAGTCGTATATGGGGAGCCGGGAGCAAAACACGGTCGAACTGGCCTACCGATAAGCGATCGTTTGGGTCACAATCTGTCCGTCTTTGCGCAAATAGAAGAAATAACAGCTGTTTGAGCTGTCTAAAAAAGATTTGCTACAGTATTTCTCTAACAGCCAATAAACACTAGAGAAAGCTTATTTCGTTGCTGTCGTGTTCTGAGCTAATTAATGAGAAGTTAATCAGTTCCTCATTTATGAACCATTATCTATGAACAAGCGTCTACCTGTTGCCGTTATCAATATCGAACAAAAACAAGCAGAAAAAATCACTTTGGTTGTATGGGAGCCCTCTTTAATATTTATTTTATTCTGTTTATTAGTATTTGTTATTATAGCGGCAACAGGAATACATCATCTGTGAAAATTTTAACTGTCTAACTATCACGGATCATGAGATACCTGAGAGCCTGGTGACAGACGCACGGACGGACGAACTTTTGTGTACGTAACTCTAAAAATGATTACATTGAATAACTGAGAAGAAAATTTTGCTAGTTGCTTCAATTACTCAATCCGACGACAAAACAAACTTGGAAGCATATAAACCAATGCCAAGGCTATCGGAGACAGTGAAAGTTGTTACGAATTCGTGGAGTACCAATATTCGTTCAAGCATTTATTGACCGACAAAACAAGTTCAGTAGGAATAAACAATGGAACAAAGTTTGCCACAAAGATAAAGGGGAGCGTTTTACCAATGGCTAGACAGCAAATATTGTTGGTGAAGAAAAAATATCCGTCTGGCGAAAGTTAAACTTTCACAGATATCATCGTGGCGTTATGAATTTTACTCGTCAGAGTTGTAAAAGACTTAGCTTGACAAGATTATTAAATATTACGTTATTTCTAAGCTGAAAGGGTTAACGGTACAGTTCTTATAACTATATTTATATAATGTCTGAAAATATTTAAATGAGATTCTTTCTTTAAAGGGACCTTACATCCTCATAACTCGTGATGGAGAAACGCAATATCCCTAGTCAATAATATGCGCAGTTGCGCACGCCCATATTCGATGGTAAACTAATGTCCATTTGCACTAACCATTCCCTAGGCTTGGGTGACTCTTAACGACATTTGTCTCTTTCTATCACCTTTAGATAGACTGAGATAAACATCGTTAAGAGACTCTTAACGCTAAGCAAAGGTTAGTGAAAACGAGCAAGAGTATTGATATATGGTCGTGTAAGTCAAAAGTCAATAGATATTTTTTTTTAATTTTTGTCGAGTTGCTGTCGTGATGTAAGTGCACATTGCTACGGCGTAGATCGTAGAGTAAGTAAGAAAATGAATGTAGCCCTAGGGGCTGGCCACGAACTCACCGCACGCGCGTCCTGTGACTCGCGAATCGGCAACCACTGCGCGCTGTCTCGATGTCGGCCTAGCAGCACGTCGTCGTGACCGCGCAGTGGTTGCCGAGTCGCCGCCGCCGCCCGTTCCCGTGGCCAGGCCGATAGAATTTCACCGCTACTACGAAATCGTCTACGAGTTACGCCGTAGCATCAGTGTTTTATAGTATAATGATTTCAAAAGCTTTTTTATTTATTTTGTTCATCAACTTTAATCAATCGTATAACATGAACTCCAAACTTAGATAGATCTTTACTACGCGTAGGTAATATTGCTATACGGTTACTTCTCCTCAATCTAGAATATATTTTCTGCCTAGTTTGTGAGTACTTCAAAAATTAAGTATCATTATGTTTAAATATAAGTATTATTATATTTATGTGTATTTCAAAAATTAAGTGTATTATATTTATATGTAAGCAATGTAAGCTGACGGTCACCCATCTAGCTTTGACCTTAGAAAGTTATAACTAAAAATTGTGAAAATAAAATTTTAAACAACAAAAATTAAAACCGACTTCAAAAAACTGTAAAGGATAATAATTGATTGATTTAAAGTACTCATCACCTAGAAACATATTTTTTGGAGTTGGTGCTAAGTTGTTTCCAGAAATAATAGAACGTGAAGCATCTACTCCAAAATATATGTTTCTAGGTGATTTCTTTGAAGTCTGTTTTAATTTTTGTTCATTTTTTTTATTAGAATTTTTTTCTATTATAGATGCAAACATACCTACGACGATAAGCCTATTTAAAATTAGACCAAAAAGAGACCAAGGTTAAAACCAGAATATTTGTATTTTTTTTAATACAACTAGATAACAAACAAGCTAACGACCCACGTGATGGTAAGCGGTTACCATCGTCTATATTAGACACCTGCCATAACAAGGAAAAATCACAAGCGTTGTCATTCTGAGGCCTAATATGAAATGCCGTCCATGCCCAGTGATTACGCTGGCTACCTTTCCCTTCAATCCGAAACAGAGCGAACTGTTTCACGGCTGAAATAAGAAAATTTGTTACTTAGATACGCGTCAAAGAATTTGATTTTCGCTTAGCCACGACTTACATTATAAATATGCTTCAACAGGTCTCCCTAGCAACAAAGCCTCTGCCAGATGATGTGGACTTTGTGGACCATGAACCTTAATCTCCACACACACACGTCTCTCATTAATTCCACACACAGCTGCGTTGTATCTAGCGAGCGCTGCGCCGAATAATTAGTACCCACTTCCTCTAGATACATGTAAGTTAGCATGAGCAGGTCAGATAAGAAAGTCTAGAAAACGTTGTTTTAATTCTCAGTATTTTTGTTTTCACGCGAGACTTTTCACTGGTTTCGAATAGCCGGGATGGGTCAATAAAACATTCTCCTCCTCCTCCGTGCTTCGATAAGCAAGTCAAGCCGTTGGTTCCGGTTGATAAAAACCAACCGCAACCGCAACCGCTGCAACCGCTTTTACCCGCCAACTCGCATTGCTTCAGCGTGGCGGTGTTACGGCCCAACTCCTCATGTGTTCTACCCATGTAGAAATGCCTACTGGGACGTACGACGTACGCCTGTATAAGGGGTCGTCTGGGTAGGTACCGCCGCCTTTCTTATTTCATCCGTGAAACAGTTCGCTGTGTTTCGGATTGAAGGGAAGGGAAAGGTAGCCAGTGTAATTACTGGGGATGGACGGCATTTCATCTAAGGCCTAACAACAACGCACCTGCAACATCAAGTGATTTTCCCTTGTTATTGCAGGTGTCTATAGGCGGCGGTAACCGCTTACCATTAGGTAAGCCGTCAGTTTGTTTGTCTGTTTTTTTTTATACAACTAGTTAGTTGTATAAAAAAAAAACATTAACAATGATGCCCGTTGTTTGGTAGGGTAGAGTGGAGTACTCACGAACGCGGGGTAACTCTGAACGAGGCTATTCTTTAAATATCATGATTTAAAAGAATAAAAATACCATGCTCAGTGCCTGGCATTATATGTGTCTCCCTCCCTGCCAGCAGGAAGACATTACGATCCTCGTTCAAAACTCCCGCCCTTTCAAAATTCCTCGTTATTTTTCCTACCTGTCATCTCTACATCTTTAAAAGTCAAGTTTTTTTAAAAACAAAGGAATTTGAATAATTTTAGAACTTTTCTATGATGACATAATTGAGCCTGCATATTTCTAGATAAAAGCTCACCTGAGCTCGGAGGGTGAGCTTTCATCTTAACCTGTTGATTCTGGGCCCTACTTAGAGAGTAGGTTGCTATAGTTTTTTAGATATCGATGCTTAAAGCTAGAAAGACCATATTGTATCCAGCTCATATTAAAATTTTATAAACGTATCACAATTATTAGAATGATAACAGTGTTTAAAGATTACAGTGGACAACGTAAATTAAATTTGATTTTTGAGTTATTTTTAAATACTACAAAATTGATACTGCAGCTAATTAGATACTTGTAATAGCAGCGATGAGATGGATTTCATTTCACATTCAAGTGACCAAGTAACTCACGAGTGAATTTTATAGGGGTCGGAAATGTCGAATTAAATTAACATAAAATTACGATTTTTCATGGGACAGTGATGGCAAACAAGATGAAAGGCTAATATAGCCTATGGACGCCCGTAGATCCTTGCATGGTAACTACTGTAAAAACATGAAAAAGCTCTATGCTTACAGCTCCCCTGGTACATACCAATATAACGTTCATAGTCAAATAGGAACTTTTGTAAAAATTTAATTAATATAATTATTATGATTGAAATCAGGCCGAGCTTATATAACAGCAGAATTATTATTGTGAAATAGTACATTGTTCACGGAGGGAAGAAAGTGACAGATTACTAACGACGGAGTTACTCCCGAGTTGGGAATCGAACTTTTTCCCAAGCGCTAGGAGCAAGTGAGGAGCTTTCAAAGACTTGTTTAATTGAAATAATCAGTTTAATAGATGGTTTTTTTTTATACAACTAGATGACTAACAAGCTGACGGCCCACCTGATGGTAAGCGGTTACCGCCGCCTTTAGACACCTGCAATAACAAGGAAAAATATAAATGTATTAATTACATTTGTATGGGTCTAATGCAAAAATTGTAGGCGCCGCGCCGCATTGTTGGAAAAGAGTTATGACTAAATTAATTAAAGACTATTGCAATTTGTACAGTTACTCAAATTTTCGTTTACGTTTTTTATTTCTATTTTTTTAATTTTTTCGAGAATGAGATTTTTATACAACTTTTCCTCTCGCATATTTAGGTCGAAAAAAAGATTATCTTGCATATTTCAATTTGAGGGAATAACAGTTACTGTTTCGATCAGGTATAGTAAAATAATTTATAGCGAAAAATAAATATAAGAATACAGGAGTAATCTTCATTACCAGTATTAGCCTCTCACTAAGTACACTGCAAGAAATTACATTTTCTGCGTTAGATGAAGCCGAGAAGAATTAATTAACTTAGAACGGTTTTTGTTTTGTTTGATCCTCGCCATTAGCTGCAGGGCACTAGTTCCTCCGGAAATTTGATTTGAATTAAGTTAACACTGAAACAGAATTCAACTCAGACGATACTAGGTAAATGGGATGTTACATTGCTCGTGAATACTTACTATACAGAAGTCACTGAAACTAGGGTAGATATTTTATTCTAGTAATAACACGTTATCGCTAACAACCACGTCCACGTTTAAAACTTGGTTGTACAATGAGCTTTTTTAAAAACTTAATGTACACACGAGAGCACGTCAAGCGTAACAGTTGTACTACAAAATCCGCCTCTATTACGAACGGCGTAAGGGTCTCAAGATCAAACTATCACCCTTGTTGTCAACTGTACAAAATTCACCATGTTTATTATGCTACTTAAATTAATAATATATATATATTTATTTTAAATCAATCAAAATATTTAACTAAGTTATTGAGGAAAAAGAAAAATATTATACCAAAATGTAAATTATGACTATTTATATCAAATTTTTAACCGACTTCAAAAAGAGGAGGAGGCTATCAATTCGTCTGTATGTTTTTTTTATTATTTTTTTTATGTTTGTTACCTCAGAACTTTTGACTGGGTGAACCGATATTGATGATTCTTATTTGTTCGATACGGAATAGTTCCCATTGGGTCCCATAAAAAATTTTTAAAATCCATTAGGTAGTTTGGTTTTTAAATCAAAAAAACTGGAAAAATTAAGTCGTCTACATATGCGAAGTTGCGGATATTTGCTTTCCTATGAATTTTTAGTGAAATGATACGATAGTAGAAAACAATATAAGCTCACGGTCACCCATCTAGCTTTGACCTTCAAAAGTTATCATTAAAAATTGTGAAAAGAAATTTAAACATAAAATAAAACCGACTCCAAAAAACTGAAAAGGTTTTTGTGGTGGTCCTTTTCAGTTTCTTGGAGTCGGTTTTATTATTTGTTTAAATTTTTTTTTCACAATTTTTTTACACTCACGCTATCACAATGTACAATAAATAACCCTATAATACTGTAGGCTTGCCTATGAATAATAATTAAAACAGTTTATTGTGATGGCTTCGCAAATAGAATTACTACTAACTGCACGGCATGCTTTGCATTTTTCACGGGCATAAAGAGAAAACTGTTCAGGAGCTGTTAATTTGCGTCAATAATTGCTCTATATTATCTTACTATTTGTCTTTTTGGCGAAAGCACTCAAGCATACAGCAAGAGCCTTCAATCGAAAAGGCACCTTATATGCTGGCAAGGTGGCGGCGGCTAAAACATTAGGCTCAAGATGCACTAGCTAGCTTATGGACTCTTCTTACTACTTGACATCAGGTGGTGTTGAGTCGTGTTCCTGTACTTTGTATAAAAACCCGATCACTTTTAGAAACAAACTAACCATAATAAGAATTTTAAACACAATTATTCTTATTAATGATGTCAGTGTCCGCTACGTGTATATCGGAAACTCAAAGAAATTTAGATTTCCCGCACTCGAGCGTCGGCGTGAGCCAAGAAGTTAATTAAGTTAGACCGGTCTTTGTTTTGCCAGCCCTGCGGTTAGCAAGAATCCAGTTTTTCAGCTTCTACGGCCACTTGACGATAAATTAAATTTTTATAAAAAGCCCGGCTTATTTAACAGGAATATTTAATCAAGAAAACGTAGCAGTACTCGTTTTATTCTTCTTGTTATTTCAAACCTTTTGTGTAGAATCAAACAACCTTTTTACAGCTAAACTGCTTATTTAACCATTATTTAACGATAAGAACTGTTAGTACAGTGATCAGAAAAAGTGACGCAGCTAAAAATTTCGGCATCGTAATTGGTAGCCCTTACTTAGTAACAAGGATAGGCCGAGGGTCATTGCCACAAGTCTTGTTTGATGGTATTCATGTACCATACCAGTATCACGTTAAAATGTTGGTACTTATTTCTACTGATTATACTTAAGCGGAGGAGCTCGGTGGCGTAGTGGTTTGAGCGCTCTGGTTTCGAATATGAAAACAAAGCAACTTTCGCCATGGTCGACCCTGGGATGGGTCAACCAAAATTTATAATCTCGAGCTCCTCCGTGCTTCGGAAGGCACGTTGGTCCCGGTTGTTACTACAACCGCTTTAACCCACCAACCCGCATTGGGCCAGCGTGGTGGTGTTATGGCCCAAACTCCTCATGTGTTTCTTCCATGTAGGAAGGCCTGTGCTCAGCAGTGAGACGTATATAGGCTGGTGATGATGATGATGATGATAATGATACTTAAGCGTGGACGTCTAATTTAGATCAGGTGAGCAGGAAAATCTTTGCAGCCGTGGGTTCATTTTGATGATAGCGTAATATTAGCCTACTCCCACCAGGTTGCACTTGAATCACTCTCCTCTTTCCCATTCTGGATTAAGCAGATAGCTCTTACTGTGACCTTACCGAACATCTCTTTGACAAGCCGGATCGTCTTCAGAACCGGTGCATCAGATTTATATGCTTCATGCACATATCCTAATTCCTATCCCTGGAGTAACCTATTACAAGAGTAAGGCATCCTATTCAATCCTTTACACTTGAAGGATTATGCTTCCTCAGTCAACCCACGGCAGGGACACATGTTCTCCTCAGGTTTATTCCTCATCAGATTAATCCTTTACTGTAAGTGCTATTAGACTTTGAAAAAACGGTTTAGTTTCCTCATGTTGGTTGTATTTTATATGTACTTTATGTATTTTACACTTGAGTTGAATATGATACAGTAGGTAACTAAAAACAAAAATAAAACTGAAGACTAATTACAAAGAGGGTTTGATAATCACTTCAAGCGTGTCTGAACCACTTTTTATGAACGCATAAATGATATTCACCTGGAATAATACACAAGATTATTCAGAAAGGGGTCACTAAGCCGAGACTTGAATAACTTTTGTTCCGGGACTGCCTCAAAATTGCGAAAACTACAACCTTTCTTCAAGACCTAAAGCCGACACACACTACTATTTCTATACTTTCGCTATTTGCACAGACCCTACCAGCGTCAATTGGGATGTTGCCTAAGTTTGAACTTGGCGCTATTTTTCACAAATTCAGAAAATATACGCTACTGTTACCCATAAAAAGAATTCAAACTTAAAATATATTGAATATTGTTGTAATTGTACTGTTTTGAAAATAAACAAAATGACATATTTTTTTTCTAATATTTATTAAAAATGTTAATGATATTAGATTGCTGACATCAATTAAAACAACTATTATTATGACATCTATTAATAAAAACATAGTTAATACATAGTTATTATCAATTTTGTCAGTATGCCCATACATTTCTTAGTAACATGGGAACATGTGACGTCACCTGTTCCGTAGATTTTCTATGGAGCGTTTTTGGACGTTGCGCCGCAACACGTCAAACATACCACTGTATCTGTGAAACTATTGATCTTAGACATACTATTTCTTTTGTAATATTTCTTTATGAGTTATAAAATTCTTATTTATGAAATAAAAAAAAAGTTGTCAACTACCCTATTGGTGGAAAGCTAAATGCATCACCACCACATATACCACATACAATTTTCATATTTTTAATTCAAAACCTTGACATATACGACTTAAAAAAAAATCTTATACTTATGCATACTATATTTAAGTCAAATTAATAATAATAATAATCGGCGCCTATGCTGTTTGCGACGGAGCTCACTTGGTCGTCGGCGATTTGTGAACGCACTGGATGTTTCTTTTTATTCTTATCTGTGGGCTTTCCTTTTGGTTAAAATGGTGGTTTAGTTGATTTGATTATGACTGTGTCTGGAGAGGACTCCATTTTATTATTTTTTAATCTTTTCCACTTCTGGTTTTTAATAGTAGGTACTATATTGCACAGACACAAGAAGTAAAAGTACAGAACAGAGATCGCTACATAAGTTGTGTCCCTTTTACTCGCTACCTTACTTGTTCATCACTCATACAAAAATGACAGTGGTATAAATAAACATTTTTCAAATTCTCATCATTTTGGATTCTTTTTTGGAGTTTACTCCTTAAGAATCGATTTGCATATATACGGGGCCCGGTATGAGAAAAATGTGAGGAGTAAAATCTATCGATGAATGACCTCGTTACGTTTTTGGTGCGTTTTTGGTGCGAAACTTTCTAATTTGGCTGAAAGTGGGCGGGGCTTAAATCGGACTCCGCGCCATGATTTAGTTTGTCATTGACTGCGTCACGGTGATGTACTCGTAAAAAAACAATAAAATCTCAGTAAATATGTCCAAAAGTGAAGTAAAATGGTGTGTCAGCCGCGTAGGTGAACATAATAAGAACACTGGAATCAAATTTCACATGTAAATCTCTTCATTTTTGATTTTAACATTATTATAAATGTTTGAAAAATTACTTAGTAATTAAAATATAATAAAACTAGAAAAATTTCACGTCCTGAGGCAGGAATCGAACCCGCGACCTTTCGCAATCCGGGCGACTGCTCTGACCACTGAGCCACCCAGGACTTGGGATATCCCTGTGAAATTTTTCTAGTCTATCTGTATTTGCGTTTATGAGCTAACGTCCACCCTACAATGTCGAAATATTCTATTTCAACATCCGAAACGAGTATTTTTACAAATACCGACGATTCGGTTAAGTTGGGGCAGTGCTTTCAAATATTCTTCATTTTTGATTTTAACATTATTATAAATGTTTGAAAAATTACTTAGTAATTAAAATATAATAAAACTAGAAAAAATTCACGTCCTGAGGCAGGAATCGAACCCGCGACCTTTCGTAATCCGGGCGACTGCTCTGACCACTGAGCCACCCAGGACTTGGGATATCCTTGTGAAATTTTTCTAGTCTATCTGTATTTCGATTCCTGCCTCAGGACGTGAAATTTTTCTGTTTTTAACCGACTTCAAAAACGAGGAGGTTCTCAATTCGGCCGGTGTTTTTTTTTTTTTTTTTTTTTCTATGTATGTACACCGATTACGCCGAGATTACTGATCCGATTTACGTGATTCTTTTTTTGTTCGATGCGGAATAGCTGCCATTTGGTCCCATAAAAATTTTTTCAAATACAGTTAGGTACTTTGGTTTTAAATTTACAAAAACTTAAATTATGAAGTCGTCTACATATGCGAAATTGCAAAGTTTTGCTTTTCAAATGACTTTTTAGTGAAACGATACGATAGTAGGAAACAATATAAGTTTACGATCACCCATCTAGCTTCGACCGTAGAAAGTTACCACTAAAAATTGTGAAAAAAAAATTTTAAACAAAAATTAAAACCGACTTCAAAAAACTGAAAAGGATAAAATAATTAAATTTAAGTCGGTATTCATCCCCTAGAAACATATTTTTGGAGTTGGTGCTAAGTGGTTTCCAAAAACAATAGAAAGTGAAGCACCGACTCCAAAAATATGTTTCTAGGGGATGAATACCGACTTAAATTTAATTATTTTATCCTTTTCAGTTTTTTGAAGTCGGTTTTAATTTTTGTTTAAAATTTTTTATTATATTTTAATTACTATGTAAATCTCTCCTAAACCTTTATAATCGAGTCAAATAAACAATAATATTGGCCGCCATGTTGGCCCAATATTTGTGGACAATTTGAACAAATACACGAGTGGATGATGTTAAGCAGTCATTTGTGTGTGACAGTATTTATTTATTTTCAACTCAACTTTTAACTCTGCAAACTTTTATGACGACTTATTGTTATTGTGTATGTTTAATAGTTAATTTACCTACTAATAAGCAATTATGGCTTTATACAGCGTTGCCTTATATGTTTTTTGTAAGAATGATAAACAAACCTCCAATTTATGGATATTTTGCCACAGTTCCTTACAATATGATGCCACTTTCAACACATTTCTCAATAAGTTTAAGCATTATTATTTTAACATGTGTATGTTTAATTATTACTTTAATAATTTACTTATATACAAAATGATCTGGAAATAGTATAGGTATCTAATTTAAACTGTTAAGGATAAGTCGTAGTAAAAAAAGTTGTAAACTGCGAGATAGTTTCGTGAGGTTATTGAAATAAAACAACATCATTATTTCAATAGAGAAGATAGTTGGACCACACCAGCTTGGGATCTTATCATGAGAATTACAAAGTCTCAAGCCCGTACTCTTCCCGACCTTCGGACACTGTAAGCTCCATGGCGTGAATCGGAACGCCCAAAAAAATATAACTATAAAAAATATGACGGTATTTAATATTAAACTTATCAAAGACAACTGAAATCTTTACTTCAGTCTTCCCGTGACCTTGATCGCTATAAAGTAATCGAAACATGGGGTATAAAAAATCATAATGTGACATCTAATTAAACGCCAGTTAAATCCGGTAAAGTGGTTGATGACTTGATGACAATTTATTTTTTTCTTATGTCCTTTATCATCACCAGCCTATATACGTCCTACTGCTGGGCACAGGGCTTCCTACATGGAAGAAACACATGAGGAGTTTGGGCCATAACACCACCACGCTGGCCCAATGCGGGTTGGTGGGTTAAAGCGGTTGTAGTAACAACCGGGACCAATGGCTTAACGTGCCTTCCGAAGCACGGAGGAGCTCGAGATTATAAATTTTGGTTGACCCATCCCAGGGTCGACCATGGCGAAAGTTGCTTTGTTTTCGTATTCGAAACCAGAGCGCTCAAACCAATACGCCACCGAGCTCCTCCTTATGTCCTTAATACAAATAAATAATATCATGACAGATATTTAGATTTTTTTTTATTTAAATGAATGTAGCGAACCCATTTCATTTCTGATTACTGATCTCAACTCTAAAATTGAATAAGTTTACCGATTTACAACGTTACTATATTTATTAAAAATGACGATATATAATTATTAAAGTCGTTAAAAAAATTGCATGGTTACATCCTGCATATATGACCCGTCCGGCGCGTGTAAATCAGAAGACCGAGAGGGCGCTATACAATTTCGATATTAGCCGATTTTATCCGACGTGCTCTTCTAGCCGCCGAGGGTACCCATTTTGCGACGAGTTTTGTATGAAGTTATGCTTCTAGGCTCTCTACGTTCGCCGGTTATTGGGTTTGTTTATTTCTATCAGTGTCGACATACTTATATTGCTGTTTTTATTATAAATATCAATAATTAATATTGTTATTGTGAAGTTTTAATCTTTATTATTGTGTTCCGCTAAAGTGAACTGAAAGTATTTTCAAATAACTATGGCAGAAAGAGTAGATGATATTGCCGGAACATCTAAATGTATATGAAATGAATAAATATATATTTATATATGTATATTATTTTCATTAATTTGTTAATTTACCCTTTCATACAGTGTCAATCTTTTTAAGTTAAATAAACTCTTTTTGCGTCTGGTTAGACTATCGAACTTAAGGAGTAAACTCCAGTCGTGCGTCGGAGCTGACACACACAATTTTTTGTTTACATTTATTCTTTATCTATGTTTGTTAAAGTATAGTACAGAACAAATTTTTCACTCAAAGCAACTCCCTTTACAACTCAATACGCCACGCTCAGCTAAAAATCTCTCAAACACATAGAACATTTATTTTTACAAAGTCGGATTTCATCATGCTAGTATATTGTAGGTTTCCTTCATGCCAATACAATCCGGCCCCTAAAAGAGCATACATCGCTTTTAAAGCGACAAATTCTATTTTCAAGGAGCTCAAACACTCACGGACAAATAAGAATAGCGAAACTAAGTACTTTTATTTCAATCGAATACAATGCATCGTAAGGGGATAAGCAAGATCTGCCGTTTGCAAAATAAAACAAGCCGTAGTCTTTCTTTGCTTTTGTAAGAAAAAAATAATACAAGCGGAAAGACAGTTCTTTCATTCATTAATAATAATTTTCTGATTACATTCCATTTTTTCAATACCTTTGCTGATGTTTAATTTCTCCGTAACTTTGAGGCGGCTGTGGCTTCAGTACCTACTCCTGGCCATAACCATGAGCTCAATAACTATGATGATAATATGAAAAATGTCTAAGCTGGAAAAAATATATGTACTGGGGCGGGACGCGAACCAGCGACCTTTCACAATAGTAAATATTAGCACTTTTGTCGGTGGTGTGGCCAGTGTGCCTCGCGGGCACAACATTTTTTTAACTAAAAAGTTACACACAGAGTAAATACAGGTACAATTTCAGCAATCATCTTGATAGAGTTTTTATGCGATGCTTGGTTCTTTGTGGTTTGGGGTAAAAAGTTAAATAAGGATTAAAATAAGATAAATTATTAATGACCAAAATTATAAAGTAAATACGTCGATTTAAGAACGTTAACAAGAATCATTTTCAGTCATTAATTTTAAATAAAGGTACTCGTAGATGTAAGTAATTCAATCAAAATTATAAACAAAAGAGAAATGGTATATTATTTGCATGTTTTACTAACGACGTGTTTTGCTTCATAATGAAATGGGGAGACCTATTTACCCAATGCGTTTAGCTTTTCTAGTCCCGTTGTTACCGTAATGCAACAACGAACGCGAATAACAAAAAGGAATATCATATAAACAGTCAATTTAACATTAAAACGAAACAGGACGGGTTGAAATGTGTCACTAATTGCACAAAGAGATATATGCGCGCAAACACACGCTATTGTGAAATTGTAAAAAGGGAACATTTTAAATAACATTTTAAAATGTTCCCCGTTGATGATGGTGGCTTGTTAGAGAAAAATATTGCGTATGTTTGTCTGTACACCAAACTAGAAATTATGACATCAATGTCTTGGGTAAATACTGTGTAATAAATTTTCAACAAAAATAAATATCGCCTTCAAAAAAAATTTTTTTTTTTTTACAATCTTTTGATATAAATTTCCAAAGCCAAAGCTAGAAGAGTGAGCGTCAGCATTGTCGACTGATCTGTCTCTCAGTCTCTGGTTGATATACGTAAAAGTATTGTTTATAACTACCGTTGGACTTCACTGGAGAAGTTTCGTTCTCTATCTCCGAAAATTATTATTGGATCCCGACCAAATTTGTATGGAACCAACCTGGTAGTATACCAAAAAAAAACATATAAAAATCTCATAGAATTGACTCCTCCAAACTTAAAATTCATCACATTAAAAATGTCAATCTTTAAATAAATTCTTCAAAAAAAAATATCTAATAAACTGTAAGTACCTATGTCAAAATATCATATCGGCATATAACGGCACTATGCAGATATCGTGCTTATAAAATAAGACCTGCCTGTCGATTCTGTAACAAAACTCGCACCTCACTTCGCAAGTCACTTCGAATTCAACTGTCAAATAGAGCAAATTTTCATACATTTTTTGCTCTATTTGACAGTTGAATTCGAAGTGACTTGCGAACTGAGGTGCGAGATTCGTTACAGAATCGCACCCCTGGTTAAGGCCAGGCGAAGAATTACGCGCCCCCGCGCCCTCCGGCTACAAGTTGCGGCATATACTCCGCCCGCCAGGAATGCGTTCACGAGGTGGCGGTGTCGGATTTTTATCTTAGACGTGACATGTACGCGCGTCTTGTAAAACACCCGCAGTCAACTTCCGTAGAGCAAATGTGGTTGCCATTTAGCTTGAACGGTTGTAGGTCGGTTATAGGAACAGCATACCGTCTACTTTGGGTGAGTGTTGACACTTTCATAGATGCGCTATCGGTGACGGTGAGCGGTTGATCGGCATACGATAATGTTGTTTTAATGGGTGACTTGAATATCGAACTGATAAGAGTTAATGAAACTAATACAAAGAAACTAACGGACTTTTTTCAATCTATGAATCTAAAACAATACCTGACTGAGTCAACACACTTTACTGACCACTCAGAGATATTGACTGCCAAGGTTTTAAGGGTCACCGTTGACTTCATACTAGATCTTAGTAACCATGCTTTTATTTCGTTTGAGTTAAATGTATAAAAACAAAAGCCGACACCTCGATGGCTTCAATGATACATCAGTAAAGTGGTTCACATCGTATTTATACACTAGATAGTTCCCAAAATGTTGAATTTGCTTGCCCTGACGGTACTACAAGCAATTTGGATATTTAGTATCTACATCATCTATCGTCTATAGCACTCGCATTTTTGTAGAGCAAAAACATAATTATCTAGACATTCAAAAGGACAAATCCTTTTTGAAAAATCCAATATAAACATAACAAATACTAGCAGTAGGTACTAAGGAGATAATAATTTTCATAATCTTATTATGGATTTTAAATTCATCATATCGGTCGAGAGACGCCCACGGCTGGGCTCTCCAAACCATACGGCCCTGCGCTGCCCGCATCCATCGTCTTCCCGCAACCCTCACCAGATCGTGGGTCCACCTTTTGATGGTCTACCAACGCACGCTGCGTGTCCCAGTACGCGACCGCCACTCGAGGACCTTTCCGCCCCAACATCCCTCATTCCTCCTTGCAAGTGGCCTGCCTAATGTAATCGCTCGTAATTCTTTGGTCTACGTCTGCGACCTTAGTTCTCCTGCTGATCTCATCATTTCTGATTTTGATATTACATTGAGCGTTGAGAATCTACACTACAGAATATCGCAGCTACATCAATATTACTACTTTGTCGTCATATACTCCTGCGCTGATAGCAAGAGATCATAGAGAAGGAGTGACTCGTCTGCTATGATATGATGTCATCATTATTTTTTCCCTTGATTTTGACATGGTAGTAGGTAGTAATTGCATACTGTCATCCAGACCGTACGTTTATTTGCATGATTTTTTTATGTGTAGGTATATAAATGACCTTACCATTCTACAAAATGTATAACATACATCGACTAGAAACATACATATCGTGCAACATTTCACGAAAATATATTATCATAATTTTAAAGTAAAATTTTAGCAAACATAATTATGATTATTCAAAAAAATAAATTGGGTTATCACTCTGAACAGTTTTAAAACTTAACTCCACAGTGTAAAATCTGCAACCACGACAAAAATAAGCACCTAGATCCAGGAAATATTTGAAACATGTACCCGCTAAATGAATTTCCTGTTCTCTTCCACGTGAAGTGCCGCACAAAAAATACTTGAAATACACCCAGAATTGTACTCTATGAAAGACAAGTTTTTTGTAAAACGCCAGCTCGGTAAAAGGAACAATGCGTACGAAACAGCGGGTCGAGCCTATGCCGGGGGTTGCGCGTCGCAATTACAGGCAACCTTTGATGTGTGAGCCGAGGAGAATGAAATAATGGACGTGGAAGTGTTTTTGTTGACAATTTGCCACCTACTGGTGGACAGTAGCCGTTGGCTTGCATTAAATAATGTTTGTTATTTTAGCAAAAACATACCACTAAACTTAAGTAATGCAGTTGTGGAATTTCTGCTTTAGGCAACAGCTGTTATAATCGAATGAAAAGTGATTGTGTACCGTAACCCGTCAAGCATTAGATTCTAGACACAATTGATTTTCCGATAGTCACAGACCTCCATAGGGTAAAACGCCGCTTGACAGATTATTGCCATTAAAAGGTTCTTATCTAACGGAGTAATAAGACCTTCAAAGAAATTTTATCACGATAACTGTAGCTTTCCAAAGCTAATGGAGATCATTTACGTATAATTGACTGTCCCATATGATTATAAGATTTAGTACCATAATAATAATATAATATAATAATATTCATACACTCACACCTATTATCTAGTCCAAAGTAAGCATCATTAAGAGCTTGTGTTATGGATTCTAGATAACGGATTAATATTGATAATAATATGTATATTAATATTAGAAATATACTAAATAAACATCCATGACTCGTGAACAAATGCTCGTATTCATCATACAAACATTTGCCCCTACCGGGATTTGAACCCGGGACCTCTTGATCGAGCAGCCTGTATAGCAAGGGGTACAGACCACTCGACCAGCCGGTCGTCTAATAATGCCTTTAGAGGTGAAATATGTTAGTAAAATTAATTTTAAATATGATATTAAACGTAATTTTACTATCATACACGTTGATTAGAAGCAAGAAACACAAAGTATAAGCAACGTGCTTCTAAGCAACGTGTACTAACCCACTGTTGGGTGTCTACTACAGAATTATCACTGTATGTACAGACGACAGCACATCAAGTGTAACAGTTGCACTACGTAAGCCGCTTCTATTGCGAACGCAGTAAGGGCGGTCTCAAGGTCAAACTCTTACGCTTGATGTGCTGTCGACTGTACTTTCAAAATGTCATTTTATGCAAAAGTTAATTCAAAGACTATTACCTTTTCCATGAACTGCCACTTTTAAATACTATTCCTAATCAAAGGAGTGGACTGTAAACCGAAACGAAAATGAAACGTGAGATGATGTAATAATACAAAAAAATACCGGCCAAGTTCGAGTCGGACTAGCGCACGAAGGGTTCCGTACCATTATCTATAATTTAACAAAAACAAGCAAAATATCACGTTTGTTGTATGGGAGCCCCCTTAAATATTAATTTTATTATGTTTATCAGTATTTGTTGTTATAGCGGCAACAGAAATACATCATCTGTGAAAATTACAACTTTATAACTATCACGGTTCATGAGATACAGCCTGGTGACAGAAGGATGGACGGACAGCGGAGTCTTAGTAATAGGGTCCCGTTTTACCCCTTGGTACGGAACCCTAAAAAATATTAATTACAATCCATACGTTAATATTACAAATGCGAAAGTGTGTCAGTTGCCAACAGATACAAAATTAAGCAATGTCACAAACAGTTGTCGCTTGTACAGTTGTACCCCGTCTTCCTTTGTGATGTCATACGATGATTACTGTACCGAGGTAGAACGTAATTACGGCTGCTGCAAGTCATATGGCTAATCGTAACGTAAATTGGAAACTGTGATTGCTATAGCCATCGAAGTTTTGACTCTAGGGGGCGGGGGTTTTCGTAGTTTACTTAACAAGCTGTACCCCTAGCACGAACATTTTTGAATTTCGAATGGTAATCGTATCGTTCACGCACGCTTAAAGTTTCAAACAAAAGCCAGACAAAAGCTAACGTAACTACCCGATACGATGGCGATTCGAAATTTAAAAATGTTCCTGCTAGGGGTACTGATTGCAGCACTTTACCAATCGAATAAGAACCTTTTTTCATTTGTGGGGGGCGGTTATCCCACATTCCTGCCCGGGAATCGAACCCGGGATGATATTAATCATCATCATCATCATCACCAGCCTATATACGTCCCACGGCTGGGCACAGGCCTTCCTACATGGCAGAAACACATGAGGAGTTTGGGCCATAACACCACCACGCTGGCCCCGTGCGGGTTGGTGGGTAAAGCGGTTGCAGTAACAACCGGGACCAACGGCTTAACGTGCCTTCCGAAGCACGGAGGAGCTCAAGATTATAAATTTGATTGACCCATCCAGGGACCAACCATGGCGAAAGTTGCTTTGTTTTCGTGATCGAAACCAGAGCGCTCAAACCACTACGCCACCGAGCTCCTCATATTAATCATAATTGCAGAATTAATGCGTTTAATTATTAAAATGGGAACAATAACGCTCAGCATAAAATCGTTTACAAAGTGTCATAAAAAACAAAAGAATATTCAAAAGTAAAACAGTATCAAAAGGAGTCGGTGGCCAGGTAAGGCAGGTGATATGCAACCTTCTTGGTAGGTCGCCACACATTCGTTGTATGAAATATTTTGTTGTCACTTCCTCGATTCAGATTATGATTCGAAGGACCGAAGAACTCTCTTGTATAAGGTCGCTATCCAATCCATACTAATATTATAAATGCGAAAGTGCATCTGTCTATCTGTCTGTTACCTCTTTACGCTTGTGACGGAACCGAGGTCTGCCTCTAAGGAAGAGATATATTGTTTAATTTTGCAATTGATGTTTGTCTAGTTCATTTGCGGATTTAGTCTTCAATTAAATATATAATACATTGATTCAATTGCCCATGGCGAGAGTTATAACGAAAACTCCACCTAACATCGAGTATACTAACTAACTACCAATAAAAGTGTTCTAAAAGCACGCTTTCTTAAAGCATCGTTTGGCTGTCTAGTGGTAGGCAAAGGAACTATGTATAAAAATAAAACAAGGGAAGTTTATAGGAATTATTTAATTTATTTGTGGATGAAATTATTTCATCTGATTTATATTAAAATAATGAAAATAAAATACAAAATAAAATGTAAAAATATAAACTTTTTTAAAATTGTTTTTTAAACTCTTTAGGATAACTCGACCAAATTTAAGAGGATGGTCAATATTAACACAGTGCTTGAGTTTTGTGGGTTTTGGTGTTTGGTCGTATTATATCCATGCGTTGTAGGAAAACTGGAGGGAAAGATCGACGAATAGGAATCGAGAACTTTAGGCTTGCCAACATAAAATTTACCGAAGTATTTTAGGCGGGAACCAATGAGGATGCTGAGATGAAGAAAATGGAATTAGATTGGTCGGAATGGTTGGCTAACTGCAAATGGTTTGTGTCTGGTAAATTGGTGGGGATTTTAGGCTATAAAAGAGGCTGATCAGGATCATTCGGGACTTTTTTTCGCCCTGCTCTTGAAGAGTTGCAGAAGTCCAAGGAGGAGACTCTGCCCGACGTGATCTAGCTAGATATAAGGTATGTGCTTGAAGGTAGGTGTTATTATGTCCTTTGTTGATTTACGTGGTTTTTATTTACATTGCGGAATTTTGTGTGTTTTTATTTAATATGGTTTTGATATGTTTTACAGCTATGTTATGTACTTGCGTTGGATTTGATATTTATTATGGTTCTGATATGTTTTACGGCTATCTTATGTACTTGCGTTGGATTTGATATTTAATATGGTTCTGATATGTTTACGGCTATCTTATGTACTTGCGTTGGATTTGAATTATGTTGTTGGTCGGTTTCTACAATACGGATCGTCTTTCCGATCACGTATGTTGCTGCTTATTTTCCTAGGAATATAAAATGTGTATGGTTAGGTAGGACTTGAATTGAAGGTGCTACATTTTATTAACCTACCTACTGGTGTTGTTATAATAGTGGAAATTATGTGCAATTTTATTTAATATGTTGTGATTTTTAAATATTCTTTTACAGCTACCTTACATGTTGGATTTGAATAATTTTATCGCAAGTTATTTTATTTTATGTGTCATTTTATTTAATATGTTTGATTTTCAAATGTGTTTTACAGCTACCTTACGTATTGGATCTAAATAATGTTATCGCCCGTTATTTTATTTTACGTGTCATTTTATTTAATATGTTGTGTAATTTAAATATTTCATTACAGCTTTAGGTTATTCTACCGACTATGCGAGATTTACTAGCATGGTCGTGCTACCTTGATACTACCTACATCATGTGTGTACCCCTATTTATAGTATATGATAATGTGTGGTTACTTTGTTACCGCTTTAGTTCTATTTTACTGATTATGTGTTTATTTAGGTAATTGCGGTACAGTGACACCTATTATGTGGATATTCTAATTAGACGGATCGTGTGTTTAATTCATCCTTGCAGCTTTTTCCCCATCATTTCCGAATATGTGCCTAAATGACATGATAGTTGTACATCATGTGCATCATCATCATCATCAGCCTATGTGTGTCCCGCTGCCGGGCACAGGCCTTCTTACATGGGCCATCATAACACCACTACACTGGCCAATGCGGGTTGGTGGGTTGAAGCGGTTGCCGTAACAACCGGGACCAATGGCTTAACGTGCCTTCCGAGGCAAGGAGGGGCGCGAGATTACAGATTTTGATTGACCCATCCAGAGATTGACCATGGCGAGTTTTGCTTTGTTTCGTGATCGAAACCAGAGCGCTCGAAATCATGTGCTTACGTCTATATTTATAATATGATAATACTTATGAGTTATTTCATTACAGCTTTAGGTTATTCTACTGACTGATGGGAGAGATTGTATTACCTACGTAGGTTTACTTGTATTACGTACATTGTCTCGGCTTTAGCTATTTTACGGATTATATGATTATTTCGTTGTTGTTTTACCTACCTACTCAGTTATGTGTTTTGTTGCGGCTTTACCCTGATTATTACCCATATTGATTGTGTGCTTTAATATGTTGTTCATATAAGCAGTTGTGAAAGAACTTAAGCTTCGTTGAGGCGATTTCTCTTACAATCTTCAACGTACTTACCTTAACCCATCTATTACAGGTCATCTAATTGTTTAATACAAATAACAATTATAATTATTTCACTGCTACCCACGTAACCTTGATAACATTTTATTTCTGTATCTATTAGTTATTTCTACGAATCATTGGTCGCTAGCCAATAAATACCATCTGACACTACAGATCATTCTACTGAGAATTTCATAACTTAATATTATAAAAGTTATGTCCTCGCAATATCCTACCTACAGTTTAATCACCTGAGTTTATCCTATGATAAACCACCAACTACCATGGTTCCTTGATATATCTCTCTATATCATGGATTCTACAAAATGTTATAATACTTACAAACCCTCTGGTTCTATTAGTGAACTTACTTAGATATGGTTACATATCTTATCTATCATACCTACGGATTCTACAAATACCAGATAAAACATAAATACTTGCCCATTCTGGTTCTATTAACGAACTACAGAAATATTTATCCTATCTTAGGATTTTACAGTTCCAGTTAAAATAACCCACCCTGGTTCTATAGCGGAACCTCAATCGGAAACTAAATGTTTTATTGGAAATTATTTTACTGACAAATAAATAGTTTGTAATATATTGTTTAATAGAATTAGCTCAGCATATTTTAGCTAACAGTGTGTGAGTATGTTATTGACATTTCATCATGGAGTTTTACACCTGAGTTTATTTAGGTGTAGGTTAAATAAGTCGCAATATGAGAGACTTTTGCAAAACCAAAATAAACTCAATACTCTACAGTGAGGAAAGCTCAAATTTACGCACACTCCACATACTCCGAAATGTCGAAGGTGATTATTTTGTGTGAAGCCTCTGGACCAGATGTTACTGTGCACAGAATGATTATTGTTCAAACGTAAAAGGGGATACTCCAGGTTAAGGAAGGGATATATTGCAGCTCCAATGACAATCTAATTGCATTGGTAATAGGTTCTCACGTTGACAATATATTGCGACTAGCGCTGACTTAACTCACAACTAAGTTTCCTTACAGAATCTGGATTTCCTTGTGAGAATTAATTTCATTCACACTTAGGATGTCAGAAGTTTGGAGATTTCAAACTTATCTTCACATTCTAACATTTTGGTATAAAAACACACCACACCACACATTCCATGGGAAAATGTTAATAAATATATTTTCATATTTGTGATCTCTTATTCGCGAAGAGGAACTTCCTGTGGTTTTGGAAGGGGGGAGTGAAACGGCGTGGCTTGACACTCACCGTGTGGGGCGAGGATGGAGCCTAACACTTTCTCTATATTTTTTAATGTAAATAATAAAATATTATCAACTCTGAAATTTACCATCAGAAGTTATACTTATAATATATATCTACATCCATTTAAAATAAATGATATTCCAATAATGCAATAACTCCAGTTTGTGCATACCTATAATACCCTTACAGGGATCCAGAGTTAACAATAGATCTATTTAGATCTTCCCGTTATTGACCTCTTTAAATTCCTATTCACTACTTAACTTTTCTATTATTATTCTATACCATATAGTTATCTTCAATCTGACTTTTCCTTTATTTATTCTGACATAAAGTAATTTAAGCTTTTAGTAATATGCCCTGTCCAGGTACTAAAGTATCTTTCACATACCTCATAAAAAGAAGTTGGGTTATCTACATCACAACTAGTGTCCTACCGTTACTATATGATCACTTATTGGCCAATTTAATAATTTACATATGTATAAAAAAAAAAAAACTCAGTCTGGTATTAGTATAATGTATTTATATTCATTTATATTAATCAGTAATTAGGTAGCGGTGAGGGGGAGGTTGTTACAATTGGTGCCGTGACCAGGATAAACTATTGTTAGGATTTACTTTGTTTTACCAGTCTGTTATTATTTTAGAAAATATTTTAGTGTTGACTGAATTTCAGTCACAATTGTTGCTCGTGAAAGGGTTGTGAGGTTTAAACAAAGTCTGAAGGTTATCAAGGGTCCTGGGGGCGTGATTTTCAAAGTCAAAGTCATAAGGTTTATTTGCATGAAGATTTTAAGTTATGTTACAGTATGAGTATTGTCTGCCTGCAAACATGCAAAATTTCTTATAAAGTCACATACTTCTGGCAGGTAGGCTGATAAAGTAGGTTTAGGTAGGTATTGTAATCTAGTATGCCTCAGTGGTGTGGTTTCTCTTTTGTAATAGCCTGAATTATTCTAAAAATACTTTAATACTTGTTTTTTCCAGCCAAGTTATATTTATGGATAAAATTTTTAAATGTTTTCCCAAATACTTAATTAAGGTAATAAGGAAAAGTTCTCAAGTTATTTTAAGTTTATTTATGTTGTTTAGATATCTAGTCGTATCACTTCACTTAACAATGTGTATATGAATTAATCACTTCATACTTTACCTACACATAGCAAATAATTTAATCTGCATCTTTGATTTAGAAGCAATTATGTATGTTAATTTATGCAGTCACTAAGTACTTCCAGATTGTTAGGATTTCACTTCATTTATTGATTCTTTATTTTCTTTTAGCACCATAATTAGGTATAATTGTTAGTATTCTTGTTCTATAAAATTGTTAGTTATGATAAACAGCTCCACAATCAAGCTAAGAACGTTCTGTCAAGTCTTCAGATTAGCGTATTGGGCACTGAAAGCACAAACAAAAAGTAAGCGTGCGTTCGCAAAATAATGTGTAGCTATAAAAAATCATAAAAGGGAAGTTGAAATTATTAACCTGTAAAACATAAATAAAGAATGCAAATAGCGGAGGGTGTTGACGTAGTTTCTTTTTAGTGATAAATGAAGCAAGGTGATGTGAAACTTGTCAGTAAGAGAGCACACACAAGCGGTCTTATCTCCTGATCTCCTTATTTGAACAAACAAAAACAATGACATGTTAAAGCAATATCGATTATAACAATAAACATTTAACTATAACGCTGTATGAACTTGGAAATGCAAGAATTAATTTCGGTTGTACACTTAATTAAATGAGAATTTTGAGATTACTTTTAATAGTTTTAATATCAAAGACAATATTTTGTTGAGGTTGTTGTTCTATAATTCTCCATAGGAAGCCAAAGGGGTCTAGTGTCATACAGCCATGTTTTTCGTATTTCTTTATTTCTTATTTTAATGTATTAAAATGCTGGTGTTACAGATTTCAATGCATCCTAGGAGTATTTAACGTGAAATGTGTGATTAGTCTCCATATGATGCTGCTTGATGAAGTGGATAGCCACAGGGAAGTTCCCATCGTCTTTCATACCATAGTCACTTTTGTTCTAGTGGTATTTTGGTTGCACGTCGGCGTAAACACTTGTTTTGTGGATTTTTGGTGAGGTCGTTGATCGCTGGTTCTTTCTATTGCAGAGTAGGCTAGGGGAAATTATGCCCATACAGCCATGGTTTAAGTGGTTTCTTTCATTTTGCTGTTTTTTATAAGTTCTTTCTATTTCAGAGAAGGCAAGGGGAACTAATGCCCATACAGTCATGGTTTTAAGTGTTTCCTTTCATTCTGCTATTGTTTCTAAGTTCTTTCTATTACAGAGAAGGCAAGGGAAACTAATGTCCATACAGCCATGGTTTAAGTGTTTTCTTTCGTTCTACTGGTGGTTGTAAGTTCTTGTTTGTAAGTTCTTTCTATTACAGAGAAGGCAAGCGGAACTAATGCATACAACCGTAGTTGAGTGGTTACTTTATTCTGTAAACATTGCATTGAACTGATGGTGTAACTCATTCGATGCATCTTAAGAGCTTAATCCCTCAGGTTTTGGTTGGGGATATTATGGTGGCAGTCTGCATGGTGCAATTTTGAGCAGGCAAAATCTTTTGTGGGTTTTGTGTTAGTAATGCTTTACGTCTCTGATTTCAGGGTAGGTCATTATCGCAAGTATGAAGTGAAGATTTAAGTCATGCAGTTAAGCGCTTCTAAACTCAGTGCGGTATTTATTGTCAATGTTCGGTTATTTTTAATACTTAACAATATCAAGGATTTTTCTTTTATTGTAGGGGTCTGTGGGTGATGGTGGCCACTTACCACCAAGTGGGCCGTCAGTTTACTTGGAAATTAGTTGTAACGGTATAATTTTATTAGGTACACTACGGGTTTATCTTTATTTAAATTAATAATTGTATGATAATAGTTTAAAGATTGTGGGTTTACGAAATAAATAATAGGTAAAAGGTACCTTTAAAGTTATAAGGAAGCAGTACAGCTGTGTTGCCAAACTAATTATGTTGCAGATACCACCAGTTACACTTACATGTTACTAATGTCGATAATAGTGTACGGGATATAAACTAAGTTGCGTTGATGTTAGGTGTCCAGTATATCAACGATCGAGGGGGCGGTTGTGAAGGAATGGACGTCATCACAATGCGAGTCTATGACGGTTTTCTTCTTTATTATTTGATCTAAGTAAATTATCACTTCGGTAAACTTCGTAATAATTTAGGGGGCGGATGTGACGGAACCGAGGTCTGCCTCTAAGGAAGAGATATATTGTTTAATTTTGCAATTGATGTTTGTCTAGTTCATTTGCGGATTTAGTCTTCAATTAAATATATAATACATTGATTCAATTGCCCATGGCGAGAGTTATAACGAAAACTCCACCTAACATCGAGTATACTAACTAACTACCAATAAAAGTGTTCTAAAAGCACGCTTTCTTAAAGCATCGTTTGGCTGTCTAGTGGTAGGCAAAGGAACTATGTATAAAAATAAAACAAGGGAAGTTTATAGGAATTATTTAATTTATTTGTGGATGAAATTATTTCATCTGATTTATATTAAAATAATGAAAATAAAATACAAAATAAAATGTAAAAATATAAACTTTTTTAAAATTGTTTTTTAAACTCTTTAGGATAACTCGACCAAATTTAAGAGGATGGTCAATATTAACACAGTGCTTGAGTTTTGTGGGTTTTGGTGTTTGGTCGTATTATATCCATGCGTTGTAGGAAAACTGGAGGGAAAGATCGACGAATAGGAATCGAGAACTTTAGGCTTGCCAACATAAAATTTACCGAAGTATTTTAGGCGGGAACCAATGAGGATGCTGAGATGAAGAAAATGGAATTAGATTGGTCGGAATGGTTGGCTAACTGCAAATGGTTTGTGTCTGGTAAATTGGTGGGGATTTTAGGCTATAAAAGAGGCTGATCAGGATCATTCGGGACTTTTTTTCGCCCTGCTCTTGAAGAGTTGCAGAAGTCCAAGGAGGAGACTCTGCCCGACGTGATCTAGCTAGATATAAGGTATGTGCTTGAAGGTAGGTGTTATTATGTCCTTTGTTGATTTACGTGGTTTTTATTTACATTGCGGAATTTTGTGTGTTTTTATTTAATATGGTTTTGATATGTTTTACAGCTATCTTATGTACTTGCGTTGGATTTGATATTTATTATGGTTCTGATATGTTTTACGGCTATCTTATGTACTTGCGTTGGATTTGATATTTAATATGGTTCTGATATGTTTACGGCTATCTTATGTACTTGCGTTGGATTTGAATTATGTTGTTGGTCGGTTTCTACAATACGGATCGTCTTTCCGATCACGTATGTTGCTGCTTATTTTCCTAGGAATATAAAATGTGTATGGTTAGGTAGGACTTGAATTGAAGGTGCTACATTTTATTAACCTACCTACTGGTGTTGTTATAATAGTGGAAATTATGTGCAATTTTATTTAATATGTTGTGATTTTTAAATATTCTTTTACAGCTACCTTACATGTTGGATTTGAATAATTTTATCGCAAGTTATTTTATTTTATGTGTCATTTTATTTAATATGTTTGATTTTCAAATGTGTTTTACAGCTACCTTACGTATTGGATCTAAATAATGTTATCGCCCGTTATTTTATTTTACGTGTCATTTTATTTAATATGTTGTGTAATTTAAATATTTCATTACAGCTTTAGGTTATTCTACCGACTATGCGAGATTTACTAGCATGGTCGTGCTACCTTGATACTACCTACATCATGTGTGTACCCCTATTTATAGTATATGATAATGTGTGGTTACTTTGTTACCGCTTTAGTTCTATTTTACTGATTATGTGTTTATTTAGGTAATTGCGGTACAGTGACACCTATTATGTGGATATTCTAATTAGACGGATCGTGTGTTTAATTCATCCTTGCAGCTTTTTCCCCATCATTTCCGAATATGTGCCTAAATGACATGATAGTTGTACATCATGTGCATCATCATCATCATCAGCCTATGTGTGTCCCGCTGCCGGGCACAGGCCTTCTTACATGGGCCATCATAACACCACTACACTGGCCAATGCGGGTTGGTGGGTTGAAGCGGTTGCCGTAACAACCGGGACCAATGGCTTAACGTGCCTTCCGAGGCAAGGAGGGGCGCGAGATTACAGATTTTGATTGACCCATCCAGAGATTGACCATGGCGAGTTTTGCTTTGTTTCGTGATCGAAACCAGAGCGCTCGAAATCATGTGCTTACGTCTATATTTATAATATGATAATACTTATGAGTTATTTCATTACAGCTTTAGGTTATTCTACTGACTGATGGGAGAGATTGTATTACCTACGTAGGTTTACTTGTATTACGTACATTGTCTCGGCTTTAGCTATTTTACGGATTATATGATTATTTCGTTGTTGTTTTACCTACCTACTCAGTTATGTGTTTTGTTGCGGCTTTACCCTGATTATTACCCATATTGATTGTGTGCTTTAATATGTTGTTCATATAAGCAGTTGTGAAAGAACTTAAGCTTCGTTGAGGCGATTTCTCTTACAATCTTCAACGTACTTACCTTAACCCATCTATTACAGGTCATCTAATTGTTTAATACAAATAACAATTATAATTATTTCACTGCTACCCACGTAACCTTGATAACATTTTATTTCTGTATCTATTAGTTATTTCTACGAATCATTGGTCGCTAGCCAATAAATACCATCTGACACTACAGATCATTCTACTGAGAATTTCATAACTTAAAATTATAAAAGTTATGTCCTCGCAATATCCTACCTACAGTTTAATCACCTGAGTTTATCCTATGATAAACCACCAACTACCATGGTTCCTTGATATATCTCTCTATATCATGGATTCTACAAAATGTTATAATACTTACAAACCCTCTGGTTCTATTAGTGAACTTACTTAGATATGGTTACATATCTTATCTATCATACCTACGGATTCTACAAATACCAGATAAAACATAAATACTTGCCCATTCTGGTTCTATTAACGAACTACAGAAATATTTATCCTATCTTAGGATTTTACAGTTCCAGTTAAAATAACCCACCCTGGTTCTATAGCGGAACCTCAATCGGAAACTAAATGTTTTATTGGAAATTATTTTACTGACAAATAAATAGTTTGTAATATATTGTTTAATAGAATTAGCTCAGCATATTTTAGCTAACAGTGTGTGAGTATGTTATTGACATTTCATCATGGAGTTTTACACCTGAGTTTATTTAGGTGTAGGTTAAATAAGTCACAATATGAGAGACTTTTGCAAAACCAAAATAAACTCAATACTCTACAGTGAGGAAAGCTCAAATTTACGCACACTCCACATACTCCGAAATGTCGAAGGTGATTATTTTGTGTGAAGCCTCTGGACCAGATGTTACTGTGCACAGAATGATTATTGTTCAAACGTAAAAGGGGATACTCCAGGTTA
Source organism: Nymphula nitidulata (assembly GCA_947347705.1). Taxonomy (NCBI): domain Eukaryota; kingdom Metazoa; phylum Arthropoda; class Insecta; order Lepidoptera; family Crambidae; genus Nymphula; species Nymphula nitidulata. Next base: position 7,394,457 of record OX374637.1, on the reverse strand, counting down.
AGGAAGGGATATATTGCAGCTCCAATGACAATCTAATTGCATTGGTAATAGGTTCTCACGTTGACAATATATTGCGACTAGCGCTGACTTAACTCACAACTAAGTTTCCTTACAGAATCTGGATTTCCTTGTGAGAATTAATTTCATTCTCACTTAGGATGTCAGAAGTTTGGAGATTTCAAACTTATCTTCACATTCTAACATTTTGGTATAAAAACACACCACACCACACATTCCATGGGAAAATGTTAATAAATATATTTTCATATTTGTGATCTCTTATTCGCGAAGAGGAACTTCCTGTGGTTTTGGAAGGGGGGAGTGAAACGGCGTGGCTTGACACTCACCGTGTGGGGCGAGGATGGAGCCTAACACTTTCTCTATATTTTTTAATGTAAATAATAAAATATTATCAACTCTGAAATTTACCATCAGAAGTTATACTTATAATATATATCTACATCCATTTAAAATAAATGATATTCCAATAATGCAATAACTCCAGTTTGTGCATACCTATAATACCCTTACAGGGATCCAGAGTTAACAATAGATCTATTTAGATCTTCCCGTTATTGACCTCTTTAAATTCCTATTCACTACTTAACTTTTCTATTATTATTCTATACCATATAGTTATCTTCAATCTGACTTTTCCTTTATTTATTCTGACATAAAGTAATTTAAGCTTTTAGTAATATGCCCTGTCCAGGTACTAAAGTATCTTTCACATACCTCATAAAAAGAAGTTGGGTTATCTACATCACAACTAGTGTCCTACCGTTACTATATGATCACTTATTGGCCAATTTAATAATTTACATATGTATAAAAAAAAAAAAAAACTCAGTCTGGTATTAGTATAATGTATTTATATTTATTTATATTAATCAGTAATTAGGTAGCGGTGAGGGGGAGGTTGTTACACGCTTAAGCCACTCAACCAATTTGGATGAATTTTGGTATAGAGATGCTTTGAGTCCCGGGAAAGGAGATATAGTTTACATTATAACCTAAGGGGGTGAAAAGGGGAGCCGGCTCTTGAGCACCATTATTCACGCAGTTATTATTGTGCGAATCCATCTTACCATATAATTTCCATTAATCTGGACTGATATAAGCGGCAAAAATGTTTTTAATTTGCTGAAAAACATCACAGAGGTGGCCATTTTGAAGAAAGTAAAATGTCAATGTCTTAATACAATTTAAGTTTTCACGACTTTACTCTTTGATAATTAAAATATATCTAAACTAGAAAAATTTCACGTCCTGAGGCGGGAATCGAACCCGCAACCTTTCGCAATCCGGGCGACTGCTCTAACCAACTGAGCCACCTAGAACTTGGGATATCCCTGTGAAATTCTTTTAGTCTATCTGTATTTGCGTTATGAGCTAACGTCCACCCTACAATGTCGAAATGTTCTATTTCAACAACCGAAACGAGTATTTTTACAAATACCTACGATTCGGTTAAGTTGGGACAGTGCTACAGATAGACTACAAGAATTTCACAGGGATATCCCAAGTACTGGGTGGCTCAGTTGGTTAGAGCAGTCGCCCGGATTGCGAAAGGTTCAATTCCCGCCTCAGGACGTGAAATTTTTCTAGTTTAGATATATTTTAATTACTAAGTAATTTTTCAAACATTTATAATAATGTTAAAATCAAAAATTAAGAATATGGTTCTTATGAGTTGTCCCAAAACTTTACTATCTCTTTTTATATGAAGTTAGTATAAGATCCTGAGAAGGACATAGGATACTTTTTGCACGATAGCCGATATCCACGCGGGAGGAGCCGCGGGCGCCCACTAGTATCTAATAATATCATTCCAACATTTGATAAAGGTAATGCTAAAAATAATATTAAGAAACCTCCATTTACCTCCTAACCATTAAAGCTCTGACCATTTTGTAAAGAGTCCACCTTTGCTTATCCGCTGGCTTTATCTTTATTGTGTTAATATAGTTATGTACTAATACGGGAAGGCAGGAACTCGTGTTACGTCGTCTCCGGAAGTTAGTAGCAGGGCTGCGAGACTGAAGCCTGTTTCCCTAATACAAACCATGACATTAATTATAATTTCTATACTTGATTCAAGAGAATTCTACTGATGTTATAAAAGAGCAGCTGCACAGTTCTGGATGAATTTAGCACAGAGAGAAATTCTATAATATCTCTCTGTGCCAAATTTCATCCAGATCTGCGATACGATTCTCTAAAGTCAGCAGGCATGAATTCGTAGCTGTCGGCAGCGCTGTCATACCTTTTGGCGTTTGTTTGACAACCATTTGACAATCATTGGCGACATAAGCGTTCCGACGACGAGCACGGCGTGCGTACTTAAAAAAGTTAAACAGGACTTGGAATGGAATAACGACTACTTCGGCAGAAACATTAGTGAGATGAAATAATTATGTATTGTAATATGTTTGAATCGAGAATAGTCTTCCGCCTTTATTATTTCAGCCGTGAAACAGTTCGCTGTATTCCGGATTGAAGGGAAGGTAGCCAGTCTTATTACTGGGAACGGACGACATTTCATTTTAGGCCTCAGGATGACAACGCACCTGCGCAAGTGATTTTTCCTTGTTATTGCAGGTGCCCTAAGCGGCGGTCACCATTTACCACCAGATGGGCTGTCAGCTTGTTTATAATCTACTTGTATAAATAAACCTAAATCCACCAGAAATACGGAACAAGATCGAGTTTGAAAAAACGAATTTTATAAAATTCTGTAAAAGCTTCCAGCTTAAAAAATCATTAATATGTTTGGCATAATATATAGGCTTCCGGATCAAACTGTGACTTAACTTTAGCACATTTTTTTGAATTTCTAGAATTACTAAGTATCTCGCAAAACCTTACTTCGTCCACCTTTCCCAGCAAAAAGAAAGTTCTATAAAATCGGATCATTACTTTTAATGCGATACTCAGAGTAAATCTTAAGATACTAAAATAAACATACTTATTGCTCGTGGCGGATTTAATACTAAATTTTATACTAAAATTCATGAGACCAGTCTATCATTTTCACTGGCTATTGCGAAGCAACTCGAGAGTGTATTTCACTAAACTAAATTGGTAACTACTAAATGATTGTACTTATTACGATACGAACTACGAAAAAATAACCCTTGAAATTTAATCACTATAAACAGTTTACGGAACTTTTACATACTAGCCACTCATTCGAGTCTTTTTTATCGTAACTAATTCATCATCATCATCTTCACCAACCTATATAATTATATTATACACCTACGTCCATTCTAACCCCATCTTCCTTTGTTTTCAAATTTATTTGTGTCTTGTTGTTTGTGTATATTTGTGTCTGTGTGTGTTCCACCGTTTGTATAACGGGGTATGTTGTGGGGCATTATTTGAAAGAATGCCCACGGTCTCTTTTTATCATCGCACTTCTTGCCATCGGCAGGGAATTCATCCTCACACGTTGAAACTAAAGTAGTGTCGTACTGTATGGTTTCAGAGAAACTTTCCCCCGCGTACGCTCAGATTGTGGAATGAGCTCCATGCAGAGGTTTTCTCGAACGAGTACAGCATGGGGTTCCCCCTGGTGTTGCAAGCGTCCATAGGCTACAATAACCGGTTACCATCAGGTACCCCGTATGCTTTAGTGCCACCATAGTGGTATAAAGAAAAATAGTTTTTTTTTCATCTTTTTGTTCCTCACGGAATACATTAAGGATTTCGTAGGCGTAATTTTTTACAAAAAATATATTTTGATATAATAATACGGGTACACATAATTTTATACTAAAATTCATGAGACAAGTCTATCATTTTCACTGGCTATTGCGAAGCAACTCAGAGTGTATTTCACTAAACTAAATTGGTAACTACTAAATGATTGTACTTATTACGATACGAACTACGAAAAAATATCCCTTGAAATTTAATCACTATAAACAGTTTACGGAACTTTTACATACTAGCCACTCATTTTGGTATGGAAAACGTTTTATGAAAAGTAGAGCATCTGTGGCTGGTCCATTTTCAGTTGACTTTTTTACGTAGGTACTAATGGAGTCCAAAACAAATGAGATAAATGATTGTAATTTCGTTTTGATGGGAACGTGAAAAATGCTGCAAAACCAATTTAGGGCTGTCAAAAAGAATTCGCATATATCAATATCTAACCGCCTCTTAGTCTAGTGGCTGAGATCTCCTACCTCCAATCTAGGTCTGAGGGTCAATTCCCAAGAAGGCCAAATTTTCTGCTCGGTTTGATTGGTAGTAGGGCTTTTCTAAGTCCGCCTGGCAACAAATAACATTTATTACTTTTACAGTGTGTTAGTTTAATGCATAACTAAAAAACAATTTAAAATATAATAAGCTTATTCGAAGTGGTCTCCGTTGGCTGCAATACAGTCCTTTAAACGTTGAGGCCAGTTATCAATAGAAGCACGCACTCTTTCCATGGGAAAATTCTTCACTGCCAATCGTACGGATTGTCTTAGGGACTCCAAATTATCATGGCACTTAGAGCAAGCCGTACTTACTCTCTAAAACTGACCATATATCATTATCCAGATACACCGTGGGTGAAAGTAATAATTAATAAAGGAAAATACAACAGAATGGATAATATTATTCTGAGCTCAAAACAATTATTTTTTATTTTTATGTATTTACTAGGCATGGACGGCATTTCATCTTAGGCCTCAGGATGACAACGCATCTGCAATATCAAGTGCTTTTCTTGTTATTGCAGGTGTCTATAGGCGGCGGTAACCGCTTACCACCAGGTGGGCCGTCAGCTTGTTTGTCATCTAGTTGTATAAAAAAAATACTAGCAGCACCTGGCATGCTTTTCAAAGCGCGTTAAGAGAAGAGAGGTTATTACTAAAGTTTCATCACAATCTGATAAATAGTTTCGAAACACATATTATAGGAGACAAACGTACAAACTGAGATTTTTATTTAAATAGATTAAATTACGTGCCAAAAAGGGCCAAATACAGCAGTACCCACCTAGTTACTCAAATACTGATAGGTAAACAACATTGTTTCTTCTGCATATCAATAATATGCTGTCTATTGACGGCCATTGTTATGCAGATGACAGTAGCGGTGACGCTTACTATAAGAATCGTGCTAATACCTGGCTAGTGACAGCTTTGACAGCTTTAGTTCCAAGTGTACCGTTTTGGCGCTGCTGTCGCTAGTGGTGCCGCCATCTTAAGACGCCATTTTGATGGCTGCCATGTTTGTTTGTTTTGTAATTCCTGTCATTCTTCCGAATCTAGTTTAAAATTTAAATTTCTATTTTCTCAAGTGTATTTCGGTCATCAAATCCTTATAATATGATATTTCCGCGCATTTCAGTGAATTTCTCCTGTCTGGTTTGTGACAATATTGACTTTACATGTGATATTCGGTATTATTCTCATGAGTAAATGTGGTTGGTGGTCGGTCACATTCACAATTGCAATGCAACAAGTGAGTTCCACCGACTTTTTAGTTTCACAAGAACGATGAACATAGAAATTTGTGGATGACATACGTAGTACCATCGAATTCCCTCATCATTTGATTCACCGAAGAACAACTAACTACATAAGAGAAATATTTTGGTCGTAAGGTTTGGTGTAAGTTCGAACCCTGTGTCACTTCACTCCAAGCCCTACTTACCTACAAGAAGAAATAACTCACGGTGTGCCTCTTAAAATACAGCAGGTGAGTCATTATTGTACAGTCATCTTTCTTGTGCTTCTAGTTATAGTAAAATTTTAAAAAAAATCTATGTACTTTAGTAAAAATAAAATACTTTTGGAGTAAATAAAACTTAAATGCACAAATTTTCAGATGTTCAATTGAAGGATTTCATGGATAACCCTTATTTCTTCTCCGAATATTGCATCAGCAGTTACAGAAAGCAAAGGTATGTATTATTAGTATAATTAAAATATTGATATTCTTCATTTCATTTATATACATTATTCATTGTTTATTTTCATACGTCTGGACATCAGCTTTGCGGAGACTAGAGAACATTTATGTACGTACTTACAATTTGACATGTTTTTATTCTTTATTTTTTTCAGATTTAAGATTAGATCAGCCATCACGCTCCATATCTGGTCCTAAGTCTGATGTGATGACCAATGATATTACAAATTATAAAAATTTTTGAAGAATGATATGCAGAAGCTATGAGGTATGTGTATACTTGTGATATTTTTATAATCTTAAACAAATATAATATATCTTTATGGAGCGATTACTAACATCTGTTAGTTATCACTTCATAAAGTATCCTATATCAATTATCTCCATACCAGATTTCATCTAAATGAGTTTATTGGTTTAGGTGTGAAAACGTAACAAAAAAAGAATCACACTTTCTCATTTATATTTTTTGTTAAAATGCATAAAATATAACTACATATATAATATTCATACACTCACACATATTATCTACTCTAAAATAAGGATAAAGAGCTTCTGTTATGGATTTTAGATACCAGAGAAATATTAATATTATTATGTATTAAGTATCAGAAATATATAGTAAATAAACATACAAACATCCATGACTTGTGAACTAATGTTCATACTTCATACCCATCATACAAACATCTGCCCCTATCTAGATTCCAAGCCGGGACCCCTAAATGAATAGCCTGTATGGTAACGGGTAAAGACCACTCAAGCAGCCGGTCATCACATGTATTTGACCAATATATTATTTGATAAAAGTGACGAATCTTTGCATATTCAGTAGTTACTTGAAAAAAAATCCTCTTTTTGTTTTTTTAATGTACCAGACATATTATTTCTTTACAGATTTCACAAGGAAGAAAAAGTTGGGATCAAAGAAACAGACTTATCAAATATGCCACACAAATTGAAGCAAAAAGTGCTGATGATTCAGCCTCATAAGCCTTACAATAGCATGTAAACTCTTGCAAATAACAGAAGAAAACTGCTTAAAAAATTATATTTATTTAATAAACAATTAAATAAAAAATAAATCTTCCTGCCATGTTACTTTTTCTCATATTTGCATAAAAATATGAGAAAAAGTAACATGGCAGGAAGATTTATTTTTAAAGAACAAATAATGATATTACTAAATAAAGTCTCAAATTATGTGAATTAATGTTTATGTAAATAAAACATTGAATTTTTGTTTCATTATTTGTAATCCTGTAAATAAAATACTTTTCCATTAATGAATACCTCCCCATACTATTTATCGATAAGAAAAAGAACATCACTAGTAATTAATAGAAAGGAACATCACTAGTCTTATATAGATATATAACTACACATATATTTCCATCAACCTACTCTAATCTGTGCTCTAACCGGCGACTGCAGCGCCAAAACGGAACACTTGGAACTAAGTCGAAAAGTCACTATCGGTGACTGTCGCATCTGTAGCTTGCTACTATTATCTGATCTGTGGCTAATACCCCTCGGTCTACTGTGGAGGAAAGTCGCGGTCGACTTGTGTCTGAAATCGAGAGGTCTCTAATCAGAGTCTCCGATTGAGGACGACAAAACTTAGTCCAATTCAACCCCACACACAAGTCTGCGCGTTTACGGTCTAAATTAAAGACCTTATTTTAAGCATATACGACAACAATCTACCACATAGATCCATTTAACTCGACAAGCATCAGATTCCAGACATTGATTTTCCAATTGATAACGCCGCTTGACTTACAGCCATAAATAATACACAAACACATAAATAAGACATCAGTAAACAAAGTTTTGTCATTAGGATGAACATAAAACTATTAGTGGTGTAGGTACTCAGTAATAATTGCGTGTATAACTTTTTTATGTTAGTCTAAGTTTTAATATCCAAATTGTTGGGAATAAGCTTGCCTGCAGTGTGTAGAGTACGAACATTTGTATATTTCCGGTTTCCTACAAAGTTTAACCTCTTGTATTTTATTGAAATAGGTAACACTATAACGTCTGAGCTACTTACATGACATGTTATCTTTACACCAAAATATATTGTTACGATATTACGCTATTTTTTTATTACATTATTTAAAAGTTACATTACTTGTGTATTAATATTTTATTTGACGTGTTACATAATTTAAAAACGACGCACAATTAACTTTAATTAATTTGTATTGTTAGGTATATAATCAATAGGGTGGTGACGGCACCACCCTATTTATTATATACCTACGTATATCATACGACAATAAATTAAAACATGGGCTATTAGTTCATAGAAATGTTGTGAAACTTTTAAATTCATCGTATTCATTTGATAATTTTATAAAATTTCTATTCGTTACTGCAGCCTATGTTATATTATTTTATGCAAATGACATGAAATTATCAAATGAATAAGATGTGATTGAAAGTTGCAAATATTTCTATGAACTAAGATAGCCCATATTTCAATTTATTGTCGTATTGGTGGCACCAACCTGTATAGCACTAACCTTTCGTACCTGTTGTATAAAGACTTTTTAAATATACTCCTACAATTGACGTCATGATATGGATTGTCAGATTAGCAAATGCAAATAAACAAAAACCTTACTATCTCGGTCAATATTTAAATACGAGATCAATATATACAATCATTTTGAGGTAAGGTAATTACCACTTAAATTTTAATTCGGGTGCGTTAATTTTTAATGAGCACTGTCGCTTTCCCAATGAGCACTTTCGACCTTAATCATTCATCCGTTACATTTTTAACACTATCCTGCAGTGAGATTTACTGGCCACACCCGCGTTTTATAAAATGACGAAGAGATTAATTCTACGCAGATTGAAAGAGAGAAAGATAAAATTTGGCATTCATCAGCATAAAAATTGTGGTGAGTAAAATGGCAAGAATTCATCGCAAAACCGATGCGTTGGGAGCTGGGAAGCTGATTTCTTATGCTTTGTTATTCCCTACTGCATATAACCTGAGTTCCTTTAAAGTAGGATTAGACAATTTCTGTGTGAAATCGATATATCGTCGACCCCTTTTAACTTCTCTCTTATAGAAGGCGTGGAACGGCAGGAACATTATATCGCTATATGTTAAGGTGACATACACCATGACGTGAAGATAAGCAGTGTCCAATTGGCATGACGATGCAGGCTTGATCCAATCTGTAGTTCTTTCATATTATAATGACACTTCTTGGGCATTTTACTCGTGTCGTGATAATAAAAAAAGAAAAGAATCAGTTTTCTTAAGCAAATTTAATAAAATAATTGTTGAGAGAGAAACTAACACCGACACAAATCTTGACTCGAATAAACTTTAACCCTCATACATCTCTGGTCACTGCATTCCCAGAAGGAAAGGATATAGGTACAGGAACCTGAGGAAGAGTTAGAAGTATCTGCAACTATCCCACATGTCTCTGGTCACCGCACTCTCTTCAGGTTCATGTGGGATAGTTGCAGATACTTCTAACTCTTCCTCAGGTTCCTGTACCTATATCCTTTCCTTCTGGGAATGCAGTGACCAGAACATCGTCGGCATAGTCCAATCGGCCTGATTGGCTTGAAGGAGCCAAAAGAATTGGATTTCGCTTGTTCTGTCACGTATAACTGTCATGATAATCCATGCCCACACACAGTCAGTTCTACTTTTGATCCAGCAGCAGGCAGCATGGTGTATGGCGGCCATTATGTAAGGTATAGATCGGACGCTCAAGAATCTAGTGATATTTATACCAATATGTCTTACCTCTCCCTGTAAATCATAACAGTTACGACGCATCGGTTGTAAACCGTGTTTTTCGAGCATTGCGGTTGTGATGATATAATTTAATAGAGGCTGTGGAATTATCGCACATATAAATGGCCTAAAAAGTATCCTATGTCCTTTCTAGGGCCTTAAATGATCTTCACACCAAATTTCATCTAAATCAATTTGGCGGTTTAGGCATGAGAAAGTAACATACACACAGGTAGAGTAGACAGAGTTACTTTCGCATTTATAATACATAGATGTATGGATTATGATTTTATATCCTTATTTTATTAAATTTACTGGTACTAAACACTTCATCGACATTCCCATTACACCGTCAAAAAGTTATCTCGTAGCGTTCCTGATACCTTATACCTATTAGTATCTGGTTTCACCGCTGACATCCCTGCCCCAAAGTTGCAAGTTCCGCTAACTCAGTTAACTCATAGCGCATTGCTATTACAGCTAGTGGCAAAAGAAAGTGTAAAACAACAAAGTTTCCCTGGCAATACACTGTAATTGCAGTTCAACTGAATAAAATTCTAAAAACAGGCCAAGAGCGTCTGAGGAGTTTTGTCGGTTCCGTCGGAATGTCTAACAAATCTCTGTTTCTACACATCTAGTTAAATATTTTTTAAACCTAATCTAAATTTAAGTATTTAAGTAACAACTGGTAACTAAACTGAATTTTTAAAGAACTCTCCAATACAGTGCTTTATAAGATATCATTGAGAAAAGCAGACGTTGTTACTGTGCGTTTCGATTGCTCTCTTAAGCTTCTTTTAGCTCTCTTAAAATTGCTAATTTCTTGCCTGTTTAGTACAAGGCGTCCTGTTGTGAGTTTATTCGCTAACAGCTTTGACAGCTAAAGTGATGAAAACTGCTGCTAATTCGGGGTCACCAGTGCGAATATTACAACCGTAGTCGAGGCTATCATTTCTCTCCATAACATATTTACACGATGTTCCCGCACGTCTCGTTTCGTTCACTTTCTTTCACAGAATCAGATGGCGTCACAAATTCATAATCTGATTTACACGCGAAAATATTTTTCAATAAGATGTAAGTAAAGATCGCGTTGACCTAAGAGACAATATAAAACAAATATAGTGTACGTCATTTTGATGCTCCTTGTGCAGTCACGCACGAGCAATAATATGTACTCACTGCTCGCTGTTCATGACACTTATTTCGTTTACATTAAGAGTCACGAACAGCGAGAAGTGAGTACATGTTATTGCTCGTGATTGTACCTAGACAGATAAGACGAAACATAATTAATTATAGTACATTTTTTTAATAGTGACTAGGCAACCCTAAAACCTACACAAGTGCTGTAACAAGGAGGTAGAAAACATGAAATGAAATTGTGGGAAGTCTTTTTATATCTCAAGACGTTTTTATTTACTATTAACTTTTCTGAATAATATGAATGTTTGTTTAAAAGTGAAAAGCTTTTATTAAACCTCGTTAATTGCTTTTTATGACTCTGTACTGCTGTGTTATTAATTGTTGTGTTATCTTGATGTTATGGCATAGTTATAATGAAAAAAAATTGTTTTATGTATTTTTTATTCAAAATGTTGAGGACCGGAGCTATTTAATGAACTCACGCAATATTTTGACAGCAGGCTCAGCAGGGATAACATTTTGAACTAATTTATACTTTACTAGAATTTAGACTGCCATGTCCGACAAAGTTTAGTAAATATAAACATAGTCATATACATAGCCTTTTAAATACTACTGAGCTGTTCTCAAAAGTTCAAAATTTTAAAATTAATTTTAAATTTTCCCATACTTTTTGTTTAACTGATCTAACTATGTGCATGGAGAAAATACGTTAACATAGGTAAATGCCCACTTCTGGTGGTGGAAATGGATGACATGTCACCACAGGCTGCCCACAATACCACCAGCTGACAGTAAAGGTGTATGGCAGGGGTTTTAGTGGGTGCGAGCCCCACACATCCCTCTCTTCGTTTTCCAGAAGAGAGGACGTTTAAGGCGTTTTCCCTGCCACAAAAAAAAGGTAAATGCCCACTTGCTACGTTATGTACCAAACATTCTGTGTAGGTTTTTGGTATAGCATAGCATAAGAACTAGAGCAAGCTGACGGTGGCGGTGACTGGTGGTGAGTGGCGGTGTCTATAGACACCTGCAATAAGAAGAAAATATCACTTGGTTATTGTAGGTGCGTTGTTATCCTGGAGCCTAAGATGATGAGCCTTCCATGCCCAGTAATTACACTGGCTACCATTCCCTTCAATCAGAAGCACAGCGAACTACTTTAAGGGTGAAATAGGAAAAGCGATGTTACCAGACGACCCTATATACGGGGCGTTATTTTATACTCGACGTTTAGATTACTTACTTAACAGCGATTGCGGGGTCACGGATTGTCATATTTACCTACCTATATCCTACATACCCTACCTATGTTATTATACGACAAGGGAAACAAGGAATCCCACAGTCTACTTGTACTTGAAAGTAAGCGGTTGCCGAAACATAAAGAAGCTCGTATTACCTACAGGTCTACAGGTACTAACCTTGGGCAATATATACTCACACGTTGCCAACCCTGTAAAAAAAACAAAAGAGAGCGTTATGTTGACAAAACAGAAGAGGAAACCCTTGCTCCCAACTTTCAATACATGGGTTAAAGCAGTTGCAGTAACAACCGAGACCGGCTTAACAAGCCTTCCGAAGCCAAGAGGAGCTCAAGATTATATACCGTGACAGACCCATCCCAGGATCGAACATAACGAAAGTTGCTTTATCTCCGTAATCGAACCGAGACCGCTCAAACCACTATGTCATCGAGCTGCTCAAATCTATTACATTACTCCAAACCTCAGTAAAACGTCGCAACAGCGAATAGTGCAGTAAATACCCATAAAAACCCCCGACTGAGTTATGTTTAATTTCCTCGGCAGCTACAGCGGTGGTTAATCACCGGTTGGTACTCGTTATTGCTTCGCTACCTGTGAATATTCCGTTACATTTTTAACACTATCCTCTAGTGAGATTCACTGGCCACATCCGCGTTTTATTAAATGACGAAGAGATTAATTCTACGCAGATTAAAAGAACGAAACATAAAAACTTTATTTGGCATTCATCAGCATAAAAATTGTGGTGAGTAAAATGGCCAGAATTCATCGCAAAACCGATGCGTTGGGAGCTGGGAGGATGGTTTGCTATGCTTCCTTATTCCCTACTGCATATAACCTTCCTTTAAAAAGTTCCTTTAAAACAGGATTAGACAATTTCTAGGTAAAATCGTTAGATCGTAGACTCCTTCTTAACTTCTCTCATAACGCCTTCTTTATGAGAGTATTGCCATGCCGACTGAGTTTCCTTCGCCTAGTCGGCGGTGGATGGCTTAAAGGGCGGCACGTTCCGTCTCCTCATTCCTGCTTCCTAGGCCTCCACAATAAGCGAAGACCACCTGCCTCGATCTGTAGCTCTCGACCAACTTTGAGATGACGGGCAGGAGGGAGAGGTCGTCTAAAATCACCACTCATGCAGGACACACTTCCATCGGATGTGCGCTCTCTCGCCAGGACAGCCGTCGCAATGACAGCATATGTGGCAGATGTAACCTAACCACCAAAAAAGCAATGAAACCCAGAGTCAGTAACCTAACCTATGAGAGTCACTTACGTGTCTAAATTAAAGATGGTAATCTAATACAAGGATTTAATTAAAATCTTAACAAAAGCCCAATCATCAATCATCCGTCAACCGTCGTCGCCAACCGTTCCGTTCTTTCTTTTTTTGTGTTGCCACAGATTATGTATTTCGTACCATCACTCAATATATTCATTTATTAATCTGTGACTACAAGAACAATTCAAATCTACTATTTAAAATGTTGTATAAAAAAGCTGTAAAATAATATGAAATGATATTATAAAATGATAGTAATATCAATAATGCCAACAAACCAATTCATCTAAAAACCTTTCTATAATAACTTTCGCGACAACGTACGTCGCAATGGTAAACTTTCGCAGACACGTACATCGAGCTAATGAATTTCGGAGCATGATTTACACTTTTGTTGAAATTGAGACTAGAATATCGCCGGAATGTCCCGAACGGCTAGTTGTGTCAACTGAAAGTCATACCGAACGGTATGAGACGAGCTAGAGATAAAAGTTGTGCCCCCTGAACCTTATTATTTAGGTATTTATGAAAAATCCGTCTTATTTAGTGTCACATTCTCAGACAATTTGGAATGAAATCAGAGACTCACTTTACCTCAAGCATAATGAGACATCTTCTTTCGTTTCATTTATAATGACTCCTTAAGCAACCTTAAATAAACAATATTATTTTACATTCGGTCATATATGTCGCAAGTTAAGCGTGTAGTGTTAAATAAAGGAGTTCCACTGAATAACATCTAGGAACTAATCAACAGAATTTGTCCTGAGGGAGTCATTGATGGACGAGAGCACGGGTGAATCAGGTAGGAGCCAACAATAAAGTTATGTGTTGTTTTGTTCTGAATCCTAATTTTACTTCGTAAAACAAAGGTAGGGACATTGTTGTGTTATTAATTTAGAGTTTAGGTTAAAAAGAGTTTTTAAAAACAAATTTGTAACGAGACATACAATAAATGCAAAATTAAAAATTTTAAGTAACCCCCGGCGTCATTATTCATCTATCTACCACCATCTCATTGAGACTATTCTTAGGAGCCCAAACACGCTATATCTGCTGTAAGTTTCCGAAGAATTAAGCATTTCGCAGACTATTTGATAGTATAGGATCAGCTCAAGGATAATATGTCATGGGAATGTCACAGAAGTGACAGTACACCAAATTCCAAATCAATCGGACGTGTAAAAGTTAGTAAAACCCTATTATCATGTAGAAAATGAGCTGATAGTCATCAAACGCCTGAACTGATCTTCATAAATTATAGCTAAGAACCATCGTAGGAACATTAGCTTTCAAACAAAAAAAAACCGAATCAAAATCGGCCCATTCGTTTAGGCGCTACGATGCCACAGACAGACACACAGATACACAGACAGACACGTAAAACTTATAACACACATCTTTTTTCGTCGGGGGTTAAAAAGATAAAATGAATACCTATAATAGGCTGGTGATGATGATAATGATGAATACTTAAATCTTTTTGAAATGAATTGTTTGATTGGTCTCACCATTGTAGATCAATAAAAAGATAAGGAACTAGTGAGTGGCAGTGGGCAGGCCACATTGCAAGGAGGACTGACGGTCGTTGGGACGGAAAGGTCCTCGAGTGGCGGCCGCGTACCGGGAGACGCATCGTTGGTAGGCGCCCCACAAGGTGGACCGATGATCTGGTGAGGCTTGCGGGAAGCCGATGGATGAGGGCAGCGCAGGACCGATCAGTTTGGAGATCCTTGGGGAAGGCCTATGCCCAGCAGCGGGCGTCGCTCGCCTAATATGATGAGTTTTAAAAGTCCTAACAGTAAACTCAGTTTTCTTTAATAAACGCGAATAAATGTATTTTTTACTTTTCCTTGAATTTAAACATCTGCGTTTCTTTTTATTATAAAGCCGCGTAGGCCACGTTTCTAAGAAACCCTTGTGATTACTCGCAAACGGTAATTTGAAACAATTTCAAAGGTCACTTCAACAGCTTCGGTTTCAAATTGAATCAATCATTCAATTATCTTTTCCTTATTACTTTGAAAAGAATTCATTTCCCCATCAGCCTCTGCCTGAAAACGAAGAAACGTATAATGTTTACATAATAATTTGGTTAGAGTACTTTTATCTAATATTTAAGTCACTTTACGACATCTGTAAAGTCGCGAAGAACGTTATCTCCCGTATTTGATAGACCTGTTTGTTACAGTAAAATATGGAAAGATCCAAAGTAAAGGTGTAAGGCAGACTTGCCCGGTGATAACAATATACCTCCGCCGTAAAAATTTTAGACATATGAATAAAGTTTATTTTGTTTGTGGTGGGTATCTCATTTTATTTGTTTGTACGGAACAGTATCGCGTTTATCGGTGCCTGTTCTCCGTTTTATGGACTATTGGGACATTTGTTGCGGGCTTAATGTATAATAGAGATAATTATAGTTTTTCTGTAATGCAATATGTGAGATAATGTTAAAAAAAAGGGGATACGTATTTTCCTGTGTAATTTTCTATTGTTCTAAATTGTTCTCAAACAATTGTAAATTCTGCATCTAGTTGGTAAAACTATCCTCTCGAATTTTTCAAAATTTACAACTAATAATATTATCTTTAACTTTTTACTTTTTATAGCAGGGTAGGCCCTGCTTTAAAAAACTACCAGTGTAGCATAGCAAGGCGCTACGAGCGTCAAGACCTATAATTTCACTTGGGTGGATGATGTGTCTCCTCAGATGTAGGCCTTGCTTTTGACCTATTCTTTTTATTAAAATCCATATTTAACCATTGTAACTTCGCTAAAAAAAGTGAACAGAAATTCAAAATTATATAATAAAGTGTCAATAATTGCTGGAACAGATTTCATTTAGGAATAAACAGTGTCTTTGTACAATTTTTCCTATGTAATGTATTTTCCATTGTTTTAATTTTGTGTGCATTATCATCATCATCATCATTAGCATATATACGTCCCACTGCTGGGCACAGGCCTTCCTACATGGGAGTAACACATGAGGAGATTGGGCCATAACACCACCACGCTGGCTCAATGCGGGTCGGTTGGTTAAAGCGGTTGCAGTAACAACCGGGACTAACGACTTAACGTGCCTTCCGAAGCATGGAGGAGCTCGAGATTATAAATTAGATTGACCCATCCCGGGACCAACCATGACGAAAGTTGCTTTGTTTTCATTATCGACACCAGAGCGCTCAAACCACTACGCCACCGAACTCCTCATGTTGTGTACATTAATTATTAAATAAATAAATTCAAAATTTCTATACAAATAGTTCAGTAGGTTGAACAAAATGTATGGGAAATTTCAAAATTCAAAACTTTAATTCCGGCCTTTAGTTTCGAAATGTCAACTCCACTTTAACTAATCTTAAAATACTAAATAAAATATTTTTTATAATTTGGCCCCGGTCTCATTACGTCTATCCAACACAATCTCATTAAGAATATTCTAATGAGCCCAAACAAGCTATATCTGCTGTAAGTTTCTGAAGCAATGAGGATCAGCTCGGTTAGCATGCCTTGGAAAAACCACCAAAGTATCAGAAAACTAAATTTCAAATCTGGATCTGTGAAAGTTAGCAATACTCTTTTGTCAAATAGGAAATGAGCTGATAGTCATCAAACGCCTAAACAGATCTTCATAAATAAATAAAACAAAAATCGGACCATGCGTTTTGGAGCTACAATGCCGCAGCACGGAATATGCCACAGACAGACATACAGATACATAAATACAGAGTCAATACACAGACAGACATGCCAAACTTATAACACCCCTCTTTTTTCTGAGATTAATAATAATATTCTCAGAACTGTCACTGACATAACATACCATCCATCAATAATAAATAGATAGATTATCAGATAAATTATTTTATCCGTTTGACAACATATGTAAACAGCGGCCCTGCGGTGACAGAGGGGGTGAAGGGGGAAGACCGCAGACAGCGACGTCACAGCTCAAACGAATTAATGGTTTGCATTTGACATGGCCATATTAATCTTTTTAATTGTCGCCTAGTAATGTTAGTTGTACTGTCAGGTGTAGAAAATAATAATGCGTGATTTATTACTTTGGGAATCAAATTAATTGTAAGTTTGAATAAAATATACCTAAATAAATTACACCGTGTCTTTTTTAGTCAGACTTTCTAACTGATCAATTTTCACTAAGTATGGAACCAACTCTGAATTCGCAAAGAAATAATCAGGTGTTTCATACATTTATACAGAATGGTGCCGGCAATACGACGGTAAATTAAAACATGGACTGTATTAGTTCATAGAAATGGTTTACTACTTTCAAAAACACCTTACTAATTTGATAATTTCATGAAATTTCCATGAAATATTATAACACTGGCTGCATTTCATATAATCATACTGTAATCGTACTATTGGCGCCAAGCTCTCCCAAGGTTAATAACTGGAAACATAGCTATACGAGCCCTTTGCCTTCCTTTTAGGGAGAAAAAAATATTATTTTCATCCCCACTAGAATAGCTGTCTAATAACGGTATGGCAATGGACTAAAAGTCCCCCACAAAAACTTACCTCTAAGCTGCACCAAATAGAATTGGTTCCATGCTCGCCCCACAAACTTCAATTCGGTTTTCATGCGGGCTGGAGTGATCTCCAAACATCGAGGGGCCTCACGGCTCCAATATACGACGCCAATATTCCACGAGAGGCTAAGTCTAGTTTTATGAGCCTCCGTACAAACATATCCCGCTGACATCTTATATTTGACACTTGTACTTTTAATATTACATGTTGATGTAGACAGAGAAGAAAACCTCTTCAGAAAACTTTACTACATTAGGACATGCTTTAAATAACAAGATACCTGCCATGTAGAATTCAGTACAAGACCATCATGATCATCAGCCTATATACGTCCCACGGCTGGGCACAGGCCTTCCTACGTGGCAGAAACACACGAGGAGCTTGGGCCATAAAACCACCACGCTTGCGCTGGGCCAATGCGGGTTAACCACTGTCGCATTTATTTTTAAGATTAATTTTTAATAAACATAAAAGTTTACAGTTATTATTAGATGTAGAAACACCTTGAGCCCTTAATTTGTCTAGGTCACCCCACTTAACTACTGACATATTCTAAGAATACCGCACTATCCTCGGTCTTCCGTGTTCATCCAAATGTCTCCAATCTCCAATCAGCAATAATAGGGCTTCAGCTCAGCACGAAGCGTATGAGTCGGCACTTTAACAGCCACTGTCCCCCCACAGTTAGAGAAATGTTGTCGAGTTCCTAAAATCGCACCGAGAAACAGGTTACGATTTATCACGGGAATATTTAAACAGACGTACAAAAAAGCCGGCATTCTAGACCATTTTGCGAATTAGTCCTTTCAAGACTCGAGTGCTATGGTATTTATCGTTGTGTATCAATTTATTTATTTTAGCATTTGATAAAATAAGATAAGAAGCAACAAGTCGTATCTTTCTTTAATATTAATTACACCCTAATCTGGATTATAATATTTATTAAGATCTAAGGAATATATTAATGTCTATCAATGTACCCAGCTAATTGTTTATTAAGTGTTTCATTAATTATCCGCAAATTAGTGGCATGTGGCTCTGACGCGCGACCCACTCCACCTTTGTCAAGCTAATAGCGAAATTATGATACTAAATAATAAGCCATCATATAATAAATTTTTTAGAATTTTTTATTTTTCTTAACGGGGCGGGTAGGTCTTCACATTCATGTCACCTGATGGTCAGTGATGGAATGGTCTAAGATGGAAGCGAGTTACACCCGGATCACTCAACGTCAGAGGAACTGGCTATCTTACCTCCAACTGCCGGAACACAACAATGCTGTTAACATTATTGTTATGGCGGTTGACTTAGGTTCGTACCTAATGCGGTGGTAGTTAGCTAGGCGAGAATTTCTGCCCCCATACGGGAATCGAGCCCCGGACCTCTAGATCTGGTAAGTAGGAGGTTATAACCTCAAGACTACAGATGCGGAGATCACAATGATATTAAATCAAGAGATAAATTGACTCGGGTACTTACGTAGATTCGACAATAAAATGTCTATTGAGTTTTTTGATGAATGCTGATTGAATTTTATATTATTTTAACGATGTATTATGTAAAAAACAATTTAGACCACATATATAAAGCTTATGGAATAAAGAGAGTTCAGTGCAATAAAAGTTAGAAACTTAAAAATGCGTAAGGTCGCATGATTGTATGTACATGAGCGCCTAAAAAGTGGTAAAGTATTTTTTTGTTTTGCGGCGGTATTTTTATTTTGGTGCTTAATTCTCGTTTGTACTTTATCGCCCCATCGGCCACGTACCGGAAAGTGCAGATTAGGACGGCTTGTCACTAGACGGACTGACGACCTGACCCCTTATTCTCAATTGTCGGAAAAGTCCCATGCCGTCTCGCTTTGACGCACCGCGATAAAAAGTGACAGATATAGAGTTTCCGAAATTCGAATATTTTCCGACAGTTGAGAATAAGGGGGCTGGTCAGGGTCGCGGGTAGCCGTTAGATTGTATACTAAAAAATAAGCAAAAAAATGCAGAACAGTTTTCAATTGTCCATTGTCTTTTTTTTTCTTGGTTTCTTGGTACATTCGACAGCACATCAAGCGTAACAGTTTGACCCTGAGACCGCCCTTACTACGCTTGTAATAGAAGCGGCTTTCGTAGTGCAACTGTTACACTTGATGAGCGTACAAAACAAGATTCTTTATAGAAAAAACTGCAACACAGCCGAATATTCAATTTCAATTTCTTCTTTGATGGCTTTCTACTATGATTTAGCCAATGTAGAGTAGCCGATTCATCATGGCGCCTATGTCACTTTGTTGACGTTTAGTCAACGTTTAGTTTAGTTTAGTCAACGTTTAGTTTAGTTTAGTCAACGTTTAGTCTACGTCGCTTGCCATAACGGAGAAATCGACTTTGAATTTTGAATTTTGTACAAGTAAACTATACATAAAAACGAATTATTAGTAGGTATGTGTTTTTCCCGGATTCCGGAGTTTTTTCCTGATTTTTTGAATTAGTCTACATATACCGGCCGGACATAGACATATCCTTTAACGTGACAACATAAAACACAATATGACACATTTAACTTCATCATGAATAAAATAACCATTGCCAACGGTTTCAATTTCACCGGAGTGAGGGGCGTGTGTGTTATTTTTGTTGTAATCACTGAAGTAGATTCCATTACGATACGTGAGACGTATAATTTTACTATACGCGTATAGACGTCATTATTTGTATTTTTTTCATAGAAATGGAAATGTAATACCCATAATACACCCTATAATTTCGACGGGTGGAGTAAATCCTGTGTAGTGGTTTTTATGTACAGGGGTGGCAAATAAGCGTAATGAATTCTTTTCAGCGTATTTGTTCAAAAAATGCATTTACGAAGCCTCTACACATTTTTCGAAAGTTAAATAGGTTTTACCACACTCTCTGTTGTATGGCGCCGTGCGTATTCCTTACAGTCTTATTCAATTTCCTTAAAAAAAATAAGAATTCCACCAAGAAGTTTCACATTATGAGAATAAATAAGCAGAACGATCAAACCTCTCTGGGAGCGCTTTAGCTCAATACAATTGTATCATTTTAATACTAAAGAGAAAAATATAGGAAAGATGCAGTTTTAATTTTCAACACGCGCACGTGGCGCCATTTGCAAATGTACGCCATTTTCATATTAGGGACGTCAAATATTTTTGCGACTTTCCGACTGATATTTAAAAACAAAATAATATTACTATTGTACTGTTTTCTCGCCAAATCTGCTAAAAACGCTGTACGACACACGTGCGTATAGTGGTTTTTACCCTATAGTAAGCCTTCGACTTCGCCGCGGCCTTACATTTCGTCTACTCGTTTTTAAAAACCAACTTACAGCACTAGTATCATTAATAACTATTCCTTATCATTGCAGGTGACTATAGGCGGTGTTACCACCAGGTGGACTGTTAGCTTGTAATCTAGTTGTATAAAAAAATACTCCCAAACGATGCATCGTATAGAAACCATGTAAATTACATTAGTTGTTAGTAATTACTGCATCTTACCGTATCGTATTGTTGGCATTTGAGTGGCTTCAATACGGTAAGACCAAAAAAATAAATATTGAGCATTGAAAGAGGCCCTCTTACAATACTCAATGACCCATACAAAACCTCAACAAGAAAAAATAATAAAATACATTTTTCTGAGTATACAGTGCCCCATATGCATAATCAGCGGCCAGCGCGCCTCTCGGGCAGGGCAGGCGTATAGCAGTATTATAGCATATTAAGTATCTTTTCGGTGGTTTTTGCAACGAACAATGACTTCAAAACGATCTTAAAATCCGTAGAGAAAATATCTTACACGGGTGTCTAAATTAAGTTAAGCGGAATCATGAGAGGGAACTTTTAGCTAAATCTACAAATAATCCTAAAAAACTATGGAATAATAATAAAACTATAACTAACTTCAAATCTTCTAAAAATGGTAACACTGAACTTTTAAAATATTCTCCCATTGATTCTGTTAATAAAGGAAATAGTTTTTTATTGCTAGCATAGAAAGGAAATTAGCGGAAAGCATCGCTGCCTCTCCAAGTAGCCCCAATTCATTGGCAACTGATACTTCTATTTTTACAAATTTCTCCAACCAATCAAGTTTTGTCTTATGGGATACATACAATGTAGAGGTTACAAGAGGTTACAATACTGTACGTATTGCAGCCGGCAAAGCTTATTACCATTTAATCATGATTTTCAAACTTCTGCCAATGGAATAAATAAGCTGGAGAAAAGTGATTTTTCAGTTGATTAATAGATAAGCATATGGGTTTAGTTCTAAAAGTTTCATTAAAACTCTAAAACATACAAAAGTGTTTTTTTTTTCAATGTTACTATTGTTCATAGTTTTATATTATTGGCCCACATAAATAAAGACACAATGCCATAGTGGCCCACAAATAAAACTAACTCCGAATGTATATTATTATGATAATCACTAAAGTTAACTTTTCATAATTATTTAGTGCACATATACCTAAGTCAGTGTGTAATATAATATGTATACGTAAATGAACGCTGTTATCAGCCCTTATAATTTATTGAAAACAATTTTTGGTCAATACTCGTATAGTTGATTTAGGCCACTCTGGTTCTGGTGGCCTGAAATATGCTATGTAACCTATAATTATCATCTCGCAGTTAAAAAAAATGCATTCAAAAATGCAAACGCAACGAAATGAAATAATGTTTCTTTTACATCTTTTCTTCTAAACAAATCAGTTTAATACATCAGTTAGTTTTCTACTACAATAATTCATAAATCTATACATATAATTTTGACAAGTCCTATATTCCCCCTTAATAATATTATTAATGCGAAAGTTACTCTGTTTGTCTGTCTGTTACCTTTTTACGCCTAAACAGCTGTACCGATTTAGATGAAATTTGGTATGTAAATATTTTGAGATCCTGGGCGGGACATAGGATACTTAATGGCGCACGATTAGCCACTAGTGAATTATAAAATTTCCTTTGTATTCTTTCGATTTGCAATTTCTAAACTAAGTATGTTGGTTGTGTGTAACTACTTTAATATTACATATATATTCTATTTTAGTATTTAATTATTGTTTGGATAAGAGAACCGCCCGTAGAGCCCAGCAACACACGGTAAGTATAAGTAGTACCTACATCATACTACTCTCAAGAACAGAATCTGACATGTACAACATTACGGAATACACTCCAACTTATAAAGCCGAGTGCTCTCAGCGAATCTGAACCCAAACTCCCTCAATCAAAATTTAACTCGATATTGGAAAAGTTCCCACTGAGATTGATACGAAACGATACTGAGACGAGTTGCCAGATAAGTACTTTTCGTAAGTTCCACGAAAAAGTTCTCGTGACTACAAAGTTATGATGTTTACTTAGGCTTTATTTGGTCATTGAACATTTTGTCTTATGCATACTTGCAATATGAGATCACTGGTTTACGTAATCATAAAAGCAACTTTCATTCATTCATCATTTTAACCCATATCCAGCAACTGCTGGGTCTCTTGTATATTGCGCCAATAATCAAAATTTCATTCATTCATCATTCTAACCCATATCCACCAACTGCTGGGTCTCTTGTATATTGCGCCAATAATCAAAATTTTATTCATTCATCATTCTAACCCATATCCACCAACTGCTGGGTCTCTTGTATATTGCGCCAATAATCACAGCTTTACGGCTCACCGTACCTCGGCTTTATGCTTAGTGGCAAAAGCATAAGACCGAGGTACTTGAGCCGTCTTGCTTCATAAAATGAAACTCTCCCCAACACATCTCTCTTGTGTTGGTGTGTTCACCACATGGCACGGGCCAGGAATCAATGGGGCATCTTTTATGTCAATGTGATGCTGGTATATCTGTAGGTACACAATAAAACAACCGTCTTGCTCCAAAGCTAGTTTATTACTGGCAAGGTCGGTTGACACATAAAGAATTGCGAGAGTACTCACAATTTGTATGGACATACATTACAGATGCCCTGGCTAGAATAAATCCAACCAACATCCAAGGCGAGAAGTCTATAATAAGCTCTTTGAGCCCAAAGATATAGTGAGACTTATAACGGCTATATTTGGAACACAGGAAGAGTCACAAAAGATCCCGAAGGGTGGAAGTGCTTCGTGACATGGTGACGGCCTATCATATGATAAAGTAATACAAGGAATATGATATGCTTAAAGACATAACTCAGGCCAAGTATTGTCAGTGTGACAGCGTGGATAAGTATATGTATAGCTTGTTAGGCAGAGATACTGGCAATGACATCTCGACGCTTTGGCGGTCAAAACCCATAGAACAGCATTTACTTTATTGGAGGAGGTCCCTTCATTTTGCTAGGGCTTAGTGCCGCAAAAAGGTTGGGAAATGAACAAGGGACGAGGATCTAAGGATTTCAAGGCACTAAATGGTAGAAGACGTCTGAATCGTAGGAGAAGGGTTCAAGTGACAATCTACTAGGTAAGCCATAGCGTAGTAGACGCTGGAATGGGGCTACGTTGCACACACCAGAACAATCTGCTGTGATTGAAATCTGAAACATTCCGAAATTCTGTAAGTAGTTGTTCCAATGAATGTCATCCGAACTGAAGAGTTCGGAAATCTTATATAAGTTTGAGTTTTCTAGCATAGACTTTAGGGCAACTGTGTCCAATTATATTCCGTGCTGCACTAGCTGTCTTTGTATATAGAATATACTTGCCGTTTATCATCAGGTCATCATTACCAGCCTATATACGTCCCACTGCTGGGCTCAGGCCTTTCTACATAGGTGAAAAGCATAATGAGTTTGGGCTATAACACCACAACGCTGGCCCAATGTGGGTTAGTGGCTTAAAGCGGTTGCCGTAACAACCGGGACCAACGACTTAAATTGCCTTCCGAAGCACGGAGGAGCTCGAGATTATAAATTTTGATTGACCCCTCTCGGGATCGACCATAGCTAAAGTTGCTTTATTTCCGTAATAGAAACCAGAGTGCTCAAACCACTGCGCCACCGAGCTCCTCTTCAGGTACTAAGCAGTAATTTGTCGCGATTTGTTTAAGTTTATTTCTCTTCGCTTACTTCTCTTGTATCGAACCTTACAGGTGAGTGGCGCGGCTTGCACTAGGCCCGCTAGACTTATTAATTAACTCAAAGAACCGATGTGTGGAGTCGGCGGGAACTTTTAATGAAATTTATTAACAACAAAATATGAAACTGTAACATGATGTTGTGGTAAAACTTGCGAACAATATATTATAATTCACAGAGTGCTTTTGTTTGCGTACGAACTAGTTTGAGAATCTTTTTCACGATGCTACCAAAGTAAACGTTGGGATGTTCCATTGTTTACTGGGTCCGGTCCCGGCATTAGCATAACATATCATGTCGGAACATTCTTCCGAGTTTATGCCCGGGTTACGATGTTATACTTTGTTGATAATGTAATGTCATCTTGGTTTAGTGCAGCTTGATTCTTATTAAATCTAGAAGATCCTCTTGTGTTTGCGCGGAAAAATCGAAAATAAAGCGAATTACTTATTATAAATAGAGGAACATAACTGGAAGATTAATTGATTAGACTTGATTGACTCTCCATAACTGAAGTTCGATG
Source organism: Nymphula nitidulata (assembly GCA_947347705.1). Taxonomy (NCBI): domain Eukaryota; kingdom Metazoa; phylum Arthropoda; class Insecta; order Lepidoptera; family Crambidae; genus Nymphula; species Nymphula nitidulata. The sequence continues at coordinate 7,368,896 of OX374637.1, read as the reverse complement.
CATGCTAACTTATATTAATAAGTAGTTGACTATTTAAAAAACTTAGTTGGGTTGGTTGGTAATTTTTTGAAAGACCTAACTAATTATTATTTTTACTAGCAATCTGCGAAGTCTCATGCGTCGCACACACTCGAACATCAGTTACTTAAGGTTTACTCTGTTAAGTCGTGTTAGACTCCCGGAAGTCTATGACAATTATTGAAAAATCGATTGTGTCTTCGTTCTTTTCGACTTCCGAGTTTTACTATTTTGTATTGTAATGGTTCTGCAATGTGACCTTTTATATTTTGTAATATTTGTTTCTCCTGGGTTTTGTAACCTTTTTTTTCTATACAACTAGATGACGAACGGGCTGACGGCCTACCTAGTGGTTAGCAGTTACCTATTTCATAAAGGTTTAACTGGCTTTTTACTTACTGCTCATTTTTAATCTACCACCGCTAAAATTTTTTTTTTACAATATAGCCATTACACAGATTATGATTAAAAATACAAATCAATTCAATAACTATATTGTGAGAGACTGGCGTCCGTACTAGGAAAGCCTGTGTTACAGATTACCAGGCTCTCACCACCTCACTATTAGCTAATCCATAGATATTTTTACAAAAAGAGCCAATTTTAACAATAGTTTAGATAGGAATCAAAGCTACACATTCTTTGACATTAGTTAATTCAATTACTCATTTTTTGAATAGGTAATCGTTGCAAAATCAGAACAATTAAATGTGTGTGTGTGTGTGTGTGTGCGTGCGTGCGTGCGTGTGTGTGTGTGTGTGCGTGCGTGCGTGCGTGCGTGTGTGTGTGTGCGTATGTGTGTGTGTGTGTGTGTTTGAGATTATGAGCTATTTGCTTTAGTTCAGAGTATGAAGTAAATCTTCTGTCTCCTTATATGTCCGGTAAAGCAGCCATGAGGTAAGTTTCCTTTTACAGTGGACACTAGTTAGCGGATAAATAGACAAAGACTGGTTTAGGCCTGGTATATAGGTAAGGGCCTAGAAAGCAGTAGAACCTTTGGGTAAGCCTTAATTTAAATCCTAGTACTTGGCAAACTTTGTTTTTACGTCGTTTGTTTTTGTTGAGAAGAGGGTCATATGATAATTGTGAGTGTTGTTTGAGCAGGGTTTGCATAATGAAGATTTGGCGGACTGTTAGGACCTTAGTTTTCTTGTACAGTTCTGTTGTCGGAAAAAAGAACGGAAGGAAATAGCTTACTTTGAGAACGGCTCTCTGCGCACGTTCTAGGTGTATAAGATGGGATTTAGCTGCACCACCCCATGCTGTGATACAATGTTGATCCTTCAAGCCGAATCGAAGACGAAGACCAACGTTCGTATACTTATAATAATTATTATGTTTGTTCATCCTTAACACAAACTCATATAAGTGTGACAGTATACCTATTATATTATAAATTAAAACATGGGCTACGTTAGTTCATAGAAAGAAATGGTTTGCAACCTTTAAATAGGTACATCTTATTCATTTGATAATTACATAACATTTGTATGAAATAATATAACGTTGGCTGCATTATTTCATATAAATGTTATAAAATTACCAAATGATTAGGATGTTTTTGAAAGTGGGAAACTATTTCTATGAACTATATAGCCCATGTTTTGGGTTATTGTACCACCCTGTATAAACCTATTATTGTTGCCGCGATAACTTAATTAATTTGAACAAGACCTCAGTTTACTTAGATAAGATCTCAAGTTCTATAATTGCGAAACTAATCTTGCGGTAAGCTTCATTACTATATTGAAACAAAATTATTCTATGATAAATGATATTACATTGCTATGAAAGCAATAAAATTGTGTCGACACTACCGCAGGAGCATCGAAATAATTCAGTTTTACTGCTTCGCCTAAATTATTACTAAAAACATGAACATTTTGGCTGACATCCATAACATAACGCGATATATCAGCGGAAACATATGTGTTATGTTCTATTACACGCGGTGGTCGCATCGACCAGCGACGACCCGTCGAATTGATGCTGACAGGGGATAAAAGTCATCATCGTCTAATTCTGAAGCAATAAAATCGAAAATCGAGTAACAGCTCCCCTGTATCAAAACATTTAGGCTTGCTGCAGACTTCTGGATTTTTTGGTGTTTGTCAAATCAACAATATCTAGAATAGAAGACGCTCCATCATCCGTTACCAGCCTATTATACATGATGTAATAAAAAGAGACTTGCATTTTTCGGCTTATACCTACTCGTACTATTCCGAAAAAAAATTAAAAGCAATACCTACATATATTCAAAGTTTAAAACTTTAAAACACAAGCCAGATTTTACAAATGGAATCATTGACTTTTGTTAAAATTAATTATTTGATAATGAGAGTCAATTAGAACTTGTAAAATAAATAGCTTATTCAATGTTTAGTTTTTTTTCACTGCGTTTGCTTAACAATTATTGTCTAAAATTATCCACATTTTTAAAAGAACGGTCAAGTCAATTTAAAATTGAATAGAAAAAACATAGTCCCTATGGTTATTCCAGTTTGCACAAAATACTTAATACAAAACGGCAATTTCATACCTAAAGAACTAATACAATATCAAAACTTAACGGCACATTGTCATTCATCAGTTTCGCAGCAAAAATCCCATATCTCATCCCAATCTATCTAATAAGGGCTGATTTTTCAATCCCCAAATAATGTTTATCCACAGAATAACTTTGACAAGTTGACAGCTAATCTATAGAAAATCAATCAAATAAAAATTATCTGAGGGTTGAAAAATCGGCCCTAAGTAATATAAGCTATTTATTTTCTTTATTATCCTTATACAAGTATTTTTATTTTTAATTGTACTAACTAATTTGTGAAATTATGCAACTATCTACCTTTAAGACTACCATTGTTATAAGCGTAATGTGTTTCTTTAATTGGCTCATGTCTAGGTAATGCTACTCTGTACTGTGTTTATAAAAATGCTGTTGAAACATTGTTTAATAAATAAATAAATGAGCACAATGAAATTATGAACAATGCGGTAGGGTATCTTAAGTGACATGTGTATCAGGATTATACAAAGGATAAAAGTAGGTGAAAATATTACAAGGTTTCTTTTATTTTAGGGGGTTTTTTAATTAAAAATGTATACAGTACTTATAGAAAACTAAGTTTTCAATTTTAGTTTAAAATTTAAACCGCTGTAATTTTTAAATGCACGTTAGTGCAGTCACGTCGTAAGTGATGTTTTCCTACTGTGCAAATCTAACATCTATTGTAAATACCTATGGAATGCAATAAACGATTGAGTATTGAGTATATACAATATCTACATATATAAAAAAATAAACCTAATAAGCTACATGACCTCAAGTAACTTTTCACGGAGTGTAAAATGTTTATAATCTGTCTGAGGGAATACACTGCATATTGCGGTTAGTGGTAAGCCTTAAAGACGTACTCACACAGGGTAAAGTCGAGTTAATAGTCTTCCGGAAGGCCGCGGCCGGGTTACATAATGGCTACATATTATCTCTATATGTAACTAAATGTTTAAGTAATGAATGGAGGAATTTGATGAACAGTTTTATGAAGTCTGAAATAATTAATTTAATATTTTTGTCAGTGAATCTTCATGTGCGCGATGCATACAATAATTGGTCTTTAAATAAGTATGGCATTGCCGTTTTTTTAAATGCCGTTTTTAATGTCTACCTAAAATATAACAGTTTATATTCAAAGTGCAGTATTCAAACAGGATTTTAAGAATAGAATTATTAATTTTTCCAAAAAAATATTAGTTTAAAATTAGGGTCAATTAGATTTTGTAGGATATTTAGCCGATTTCAATGTTTAGATTTGTTGTGATTATTATGTTATTATTTAAAAATTGATTGTATTCATGGATGTTGTTTGAAGTGAATGTTATATTCTTGTTTGGATAACCAAACAAGAATTATACATGAAAATAAAAATGTGCTCCTCTTAGCTTAGAAAGGTTAAAAAAATGGCCAAATAAATATTATAAAATTCATAAAAAAAACATTTGTACTATTAGTTTGCTTATATTACATAAATTTAACAACTTTTTATATTCCAACTAGGCGTACAAACACATAGATTACAAATATATCATTAATTTTATCCATTTTCGGTGACCACTACTAAGGTGTGTCGTCACTATTCCGCATCATTTTCACATTTCCGCATCAAGAACAACAACAGTGACAAATTGTAACTGCACCTCAAACAAATCGCTATATCTAAGAAACTATTGAAACTATTGTTTCTGCAATATTTATCAACACACTATTTATTAAATAAAAAAGTTGTCAACTACCCTTTTGTGTCTCGAATGTCAGGTTTGACAGATTAAGATTTGTAGAGCGCGTTCGGTTGCCCTAACTGCTTGCAGTGCAACCACGACTATTACTGAAGTCCGTAAATGTTTTCCGCAAATGAGAGTTACGCCGAACGATATCCGTTGTCATTTTACGTATTGTAGCCTTTTATGACCATTGCGTAATTTCAAAATTAGACTTGTGTAAAATATGTACATATTTATATATATAAATTTGAAACATAGACACATGCCTGATATATATACATTAATACAAGCAAGAACATAATCTGGATACTAAATTATAAAAATGAAATGCATCACATAAATATGCAAAGACAGTTATTTGTCGTTATTGTCATCATGACAAGCAGTACTTTTCAAAGGATGTGTTGCACTTGATGTGCGGCCGTTTGTAGTTATTTAAGAAGTGCATCTTCTAGTTAGGAAGCGACATAACATAATCTGTAATGTCACTTCCCGCCTAGAAGATAATCTTCTTCCCTAAACAATGCCAAAACCAAATACTTATGCTTCGGGGAAAACAGTGCCTCCAGCCCGAATGAAACTTTCTTAACATCCATACCTACCCCAGTAATCGTATCGTTTCTTCCAAAACATCATCTCATATGTGCGACTGTCCACACTGAAGATTGGCGTTATGCTAGATGACAAAGCAAGTGGGATCTAACATCTGAAAAAAGGCATTAATAGAAATAAGACAAGTTATAATTACGACTTTCTGAAATGTTTATAAGGCATGTGCCTTATAAACATTTCAGAAAGTCGTAATTATCCATCAATGTATCTCCACAATAAAGAAGCATAAAAATACTTAAATTAGTTTTGCAGAAAGAAAAAAAAACTTTGGTATTATGATGTTTAAAAGTAGTTTTGGGTGGATCTTTAGATACCATAATATGCTTTTCATGTCCTGATATATTCCTAAGTCATCACAGCAACGAAAAATCAGCCGGGCCGACACCGGAAGCCGTGTAGAGTTTTACATGGTAAGTTCGATGTTTCGGCAGTTCCTTCCGTTATGATATGCTAATTTGAACCGCAAATAAACTTCCTTAGGTGCGTGATTTGATCGTTTAAGTGTCTATGTTATTGAGGATCGTGTACTATGTTGTAGATTTATATTCCTTATTTTGACCATAAATCAGTTCCCTATGTTTGATTACAGCTAAGCGATTCTCTAAAGTCAGCAGCCTTGAATTCGTGGCTGTTGGCAGCGCTGTCATACTTTTTGGCGTTTGTTTGACAACCATTGACGACACCAGCGTTCCGACGACGAGCACTTGACGGAACTAATAAGTTGTTTATTTTTATATCTTTATGTAAAAATCAATCAAATTTTGAATGAAGTGATTCCAATACATTTTAAACACAAGTAAACGAAATTGATTGTACTTCATGTCGTATGTCCAAAACAGCAACAAACATACACAGCCAAGAGACCGACGTAGAGATTAGTGAGTACGCGCAGCGCTGTGCTCAAACGTCAAAATCAAGGGCTTATCGTCTGTCAGTCATCAAGCTCGATGTCGAATATTTCTGTTAGAGCATCACACTGCAGTTGATAGGAAAAGTTGGCAAGAGTTTCAGATAATGACAGCTTTTGTTGCTAGATTACAGACTTTTATACTATACTTAATAATCGTAAATTATAAAATTTTAAATGTTGTTTTTTTTATACAACAAAAGTCAGTTGTTGATTGGAAGCGGTACTCGTAACGCATACCATAGTAAAAGTAAAGAAGTAAGCCGACTGAGCCTCTGGGCCGGCTAACCGCGTGCTAACCTAATCATGTAGGGTTGTCGCTTTTAGTTTATTCAATTCATATATAGGACTAGTCTCTGTGCATAAAATTATGCCTATTTCACATGCAGGGTCGGCAGAGCATCAGGTTTTCAAAATACAAAGTTCATTATTGATATTATGTTGTCTGTGAGTACACCGGGAATTGATAACAGTTTTTTGTTTCAATCGTGTCATGTTATTAGTTTCGCGGTTTGTGAAAATGCTGTATAAATAAAAGATTTAATTAAAACAGCTATTTATTAAATTACCTACGTAGGTATTTATTTATTGAATAGTTCTCAAATTTGCCAAAGAAAAAAATATCTAATTAGTAGGTACGAAAAGCCCAGTTTTTAGGGAGTAAAGTATATTATATCCACTTAAATCATGCACTACAATATTTTCTTTTTCAATGTGTAGTTATCTTATTAATTAATTAATCAACTAGACAAATAAGTAGAGTGATCAGCACTAAAATACAATATTTTTATTGTGCTATATGATGACTGCTCACATGATGAGTAATAATACAAAAATTTCAATTCAAGCTTGCCGTAACCATAAGCTTGAATTGCAATTTTCAAGGAAGGATCCCCAGATACGGGATTGTCATATGCGGCAATTCCAGTAACATGCCTTAATAGCTCGAAAAGATTGCTTATTATAAGCTACATTGTTACATCGATCGCAAAACAAAACGCATTGGATGCAGTCCCCAGTAGATAATGTAAAAATTTGACTTTTTTTCTTTTTTTTTGAAATCATGAAAACTTATCTAAGAAAATCCAGAGTTGCTTTGATTCCACGAAATTCGTATACCCACCATATTTATATATAGCGAAATAAATTTACAAATAAGTAAACAAATTGTAACGGTGTGCTTCGGGGCGCAGGCATTCTCAACTGGCGCAACATTATCAACGATGCATAACGAGTATGTCATTGTTTGCGTGTGGCGATGTGTAGCGATGTGTGGCGAGGTACTGACGCCCTCGCACTACAAGCCGCCCGCGGTGCGTTTGTATGAAGATAACTTACTTCTTTCCTTACATTATGCCTTGCCTTTCCTTTACACCTTGTATCACCGAAGGCCCTAATAATACGATTCATATCCTGTGATCCCTTTAAAAATCAAGATCGACACGCTTCGATTCGATTGAAGTTACATTTATACTTTACTTGTTCAAAGAACAATGTTCATGAAGTATGGAATATAAACAGCGGTATTTTAGATTTGTAAGGAACATACATTTGCGAACATATTCAATACTTTTAAAAGGTTTTACGTGAATAAATGTAGTAGTACCAAGAAATATATGGACTGTAACCTACCGTTTGCAACCATACAAAACCACGATCGCACTTCAACTTGTGTAAAATTGAAATCCAACTTAACTGAATATTTATATCACTTGACCAACTAAGTAGATACATTTGCAAAACGTTTAGCTGAAAATCTGGGCCTCGAGGCAGAGCTCTCCTTACACTGGTCAACAAATCTGTCAATACACTCTTAAAACTCCTCTAAACTTTTCAATAGAAATCTGCAGCATTTCAAACTGGAAAAATGTCGATACCCAGATGACGTATGCAGAAAGCTTCGTTCGTTTTGAAACGATTGTTGACCGCCTATTCACACGATATTGTAAAAAGAAATAATCCTTATGGATTATTTCTTGATTTCCAGAATAGCCAATTAGCTTTATAGTAAGATGTTACGGTCTACTTTAGGAAAAAAAAATCTATGAGGAATTTTCTTAAACCTATAAACCAGTTACCATGGATCTATTTATAGATCATAGACCTTTAATCGGTCGTTCAAAGACCTTTCACATACTATGTCTATGTCATTCAAAATTGATTCTGATTGAAATCTTGGCATAAAGATATTCGGTGATATTGGCTGTATGAATATTTATTTCAAAATATTTGTATATTTTCCATCTTTTCAGAGTTTCGAATCCTAAATAACTTTAAAGGTTTCAAGTTTTGCATCGAAAATGGGCCACAGAAATAAAACTCAAGTTGTTATTAAATTGAAAATGTTTTATATGTATTTAGTATCTATTGAATAAAACTCACCAGAACCATTACTTCTTATTATTTTAATTAGACTAGGAACATACATAGATTAACATAGAAGCAAAGACATAGTAGTGTTGCCATTAACATAATGTTGCCAATATAATATACAACAGAAAAAGTCCGATAAGATAGCGAAATATACGTTACAAGATCTGTGTTAGCACGCAGTTTTTTATAAATATTTTCTTGTTATATTGATTTGCCATTTAGAAAGGTATCATTCATTTATGATAAACATTCATTCGCTTAAATAGTTTTATAAAAATTTATCTACAGAACTAGAAGACACATTAGTTCAATATCGATGAGAGCTATTTTACTATAGTGTTTTTTCCATAGTAAATATTTGAAAGATATTCATAAAATTGTATTGACTAGAAAAAAGACATGTCCTGAGACAGGAAGCGAACCTGCGACATGTTTTTTTCTATCCAACAAAAGTGTGTTTGATATAGTAAACGGGTAGATACTTAAATATAATAACATGAATTTTGTAAAACTTACATGGTGTTGTATAAAAACACATGACACTTTCAGCGATGAAGTTAAATCTGTCAGGATTTCGAGAACAAATAAAGGTTTCTCACAGTCATCTCAACCCTATCACGCTTTAGCACAGAACACATGATATTACAAGCACAGAAGATTCACTCCGCCAAATTATTTAAATAAAGCGGACACAATAAAGTGCAATCTAGAAATTGCCTCTCTTTTTGTCGCGTTGCTAATATCTTCCGACTACGTAAGGGTTGTTTTCTTTTAAGGGATAATTAATCTGAATATTTAGTTAGCAGTTATGACCTACTTATTGCAGTATTTTTTTAATATTATAAATAGCATTTGAAATAAACTCAGGTTCGGTAGTGGGTGGTGGTGGGTGGATCATGTGTTGGTTTCACATTTAAAAAAAAATACGTTTTATGTTCGACCAAACAGTAAGTAGGTACCTAGATAAGAAATAATATCTCTCTGTTGGGTGTTGGCTTTGCATATCTCCTCTTTGTACATATCTCTTTTATAGAAAATACAAAAATGAATTCATAATATTAAAGAGGCCAGCAAAAATGTCCCACTACAATTTCTCAGAATACTAAATTTAATAAGCCAGCTCGCTGAACAATATTATAGCGCCTAGGACTTATAAAACAATCTCGTGAAGCCCACACTCCCCGAAAATTTTTAAAGAATTTACGGACAGAATTTTTAGTAGGTTTATACACGCGATTCTTCCCGCGTCGAATGGAATAGCCAATGACGTATTCCATTGTTCCCTGTGACGTAAATTTCTCTCCTCAATACGTGCCACGACTTTAAAGCTTGCTTTTTGAAACTAACGCATTTTAAAAGTCTAACAGCTCAATCTCAAACAAATAGACAACCCATATTTTTTCAGAGGAATTTAATATTCTCTACATAATGTTTGCTAAAAAGCACTGTACCTATGTGAAATTGCTGAATCAATACTATATTATATACATAAAATCTTATATATACCTTATATATATAAGATTTTATGCATCATATGGCCTCATTGGCTTAAAATTTACGAAGTCCAATAGTATCTTATCTATCCCATGCTCACTGAGGGCGGGTAACGATAAATTCACAAGAGTTTGAATCTTCTTGATTGGACTCTTAACTTTTGGACTCCACAAATCTCCATCATCTGTCTTGTGTTTCGTTCTTCATCACACTCCTCGTTCTTCCTTCGCTTTTCGTCTCTGCCGGTTCAGGGCAACGCTGTCTTACTGTGAGCTCTTACAGCATTCTTAATATCATCGTTCTTCAAGCTTTGTTTTAAAGAAATACCGACCCAACTGCTATCCTTATGATTGTGGCTTTTCGTTGAAATAAGCAGCGTTAGTAGGCCCCCCACAAAGTGGACCGATGATCTGGTGAGGGTCGCGGGAAGCCGTTGGATGAGGGCAGCGCAGGACCGATCGGTTTGGAGATCCTTGGGGGAGGCCTATGCTCAGTAGTGGGCGTCTCTCGGCTGATATGATGATGACGATGATGATGATGTTAAAATAAATTTTGAAGTAATATGAATTTAAAAAATGCTTATGGGGTTCTCAGAGACCTTCTTGATATAAGTCGACTCAATTATTCAAATATTCATTCAATTTTGTAGATGAGTCAGAGGTTTCCATTGTACCTACATGTCAAATAATAAACCAAGCTATTATTTTCGCATTTCGCGACTTTTATCTAGAAAGGGCGTGATTCCTTACCTCATATCAAATATTTTATTAAGGACAAAAACGTCATAAATATGAAACGTGTTACACCTTATTGCTCATTATACTTTATGAGCTTTTTGTTCATAATACCGAGAAAAATATAATTTGGCTTCTATCAAACAAATGGAAATTTAAGAAATAACGCTTGACAATGGATTCTTGATTAGCGGAAATAGGAAACTCTGCTTTGTTTGAGAATATGTTATTAGAATTTTAAATTGTTGATGTTACATTGGGGAGAATGTTTCATTTGAAATTTAGAAAAGTCTTACACATTTCATTATGATTAGTTCGAGTTAATTTTTTTTCTTTCTATGAAAGACTTTACTTTTCATAGAAAGACTCAGCAAGATTATTTCACAATGATTGTCGCTTGAAAGATTAGAAAGGTTAAATAATAATTACAAACTACTGTTATCCATATTAATTTATCATTGCAATAAACACAAATAGAAAACACAAAATAAAGTTAACATATATTAAATTCAATGCTGATGGAAGCGAGCAAAGGGCGCTAACTATGTAATGTTTTCCAATAGACCCCATACGTAACACTAATTTAAATTTCGTCCTCATGTTACAATCGTACACAACTTTCCACAACGAAATTCGAATTCAAAATCCAAATTGCTAAGTGCTAATTACGCTTGTGTAGCGAAGCAAGAGTGTCGAGCCAGCCTTCTAATTATCGACACACGACACCGCCCCACTACAAATTAGGGGCACTAGACAAAGGGGCACAGAGCGGCACTGCTCAATTGTGCAGTCGAAGTTCCGGCCAATCGTGACACTGAAGTCAATGTTCCATTTACGAAAACTAGTCTTGTTTTTATACACAAAATGTATGCCAACTGCAATGTAGTGTGCTCTCAGAAACAAAATATAGATGCCGCAGGCGAAACATATTATGATGTACGATAAGATATATCGTCGGTGGGCGTGCAAGACCTCGTAAGAGCAGTTTGCAATACCGCGTATTTACAAAATTCGCAAAATTGAAATATCGCGCCAGCGCAGCGGGCTCTTAGCGCTGATTCGCGTATACTAGATTCTCATTAAGCAACACCCAGAGAAATCCCAAACAAGGAAAGTGTCAAAGAAATGTGCAGAAATATCCAAGATATTATCTATTTTCTTCCATCCTAAGCACATACGCGGTATTGCACGCCCACCGACGATATACCTTCTTACAGTTACGCCCGATATCACCAAAATCAACATCATACTAGTGGGAAAAAATATTCTCGGTTATTTTAATTTGCATTTTCAATGAAGTCTTGAATAAACTTTAGGTATCTTTAGTTGTGTGTACACACGACAGCCTATCAAGTGTAACGGTTGCACAACGAAAGCCGCCTCTATTATAATAAATTAAGGGCGATCTCAAGGTCAAACGGTTACGCTTGATGTGATGTGGACTGTACTCGGATTTCAATTTACGTCCTAGAAAACAAGAAGTCGTCTCCTTTCATTTTCTTTTGTTCTAAAAAGACAACATAGTCAAATTAGCGTTTCAAAGTAGATAATGATGGTAATTCGACAAAAACAACGATCGACAATTGAGAGGTACTAATTATTCGTACTCCAAAATAACCACCCGAAACTTTGATTATACAGCTACCTGACGATTTTTCGCTCTGTCATTATTTGTTCAATTGGAAAGTAACTTCTTCTGGCTTAAATAAGTAGTTTTAAGGCGCTCTTTTCCCGTTTTGAACATTTTCGATTGCTTGTACCACCACGAATATAAAACATTCAATTCTGAAATTCTTATATAATATAGTTGACCGTATTATCTATTATTTGTAAAGACAGAAACATGATTGGTAATACTTCACTCGATAGAAAAAAAATTCATAGATTGCTCTGCTCAACATTTTAAAAGTTTTAAGAGGGTTTTACTCACTGTCCGTTTTCACTAAACATTCCGTAGGCTTAGGTGACTTTAACGACATTTGTCTTTTTCTATCTCCTTTACATAGACTGAGATAAAAGTCGCTAAGGAACTCTTAACGCTAAGCAAATGTTATTGAAAACGAACATACGTCGCACGGCTTTCCATACAAACCGAAAGTATTGCAAACCAACAAATCGATTCTAATAAGTCTTTACATGCTTATGCAAGTCAGGCTAGCATAAGTTAGCGAAGGATTTTTTGAAAAGCAGTCTTATCGTTGAGCAGGAGCAATTTTTAACTTCTGATACATATATTTTTTCATCGTTTTCTTTCTTTATTTGTAATTGTTACAATAAAGTAGGCGTTAAGTCGCATCAATAACATTATGATGTCGCCAATAATTTCTTTATTATTAATTTGATCCATGTTATTAGTATTTTAGAAAAGTCCTCGGATATCTCTTTAGATCACCCTGATTTTGCTTATGCGTGGCAAGTTTTTTTAGAATCGGTTATTTCGGTTATAATATTTTCGACTTGAAAGTTTGTATGAGATGTTGTACGACCTAAACAAGCCCTCTCAAACGATTCGTGTTTGAAGTAGCGTAATGACTGATAAACAAAAATACCATTGGAAAAATATATGAATAACAAAACGAAAAAACTACTTAAAATACTTACTGAAAAATCATGCAAAATTGCACCTGACCTTTAGTCTTGCTAGGAAAATCCGTACACTTACACTTCTTATTTATTTATTTGCGATGTTATAGAGGTGTTAATAAATGGCTTAAAGATAAGCAGAAATTGTGAGTCCTGGCGGGCATCACAAATATTAAGAGAGGTAATTGAAATTTAATTTCGAATCTTATTAACATGACAACTAATTACGAAAGAACTGAAATACGTTACATTATTACATTCAATAACAATGGATAATGCACATCATTTTTTTAGAATAATAAACCTAAACTAGAAAAACAATTATAACCTGAGGCGGGAATCAAATCATGGTGTTCAGAACTTGCTTTGCCATTCCCATAAAAAAATATATTGTACAAACACGTTCAGTAGAAAATTAAAATCTAGCGCAATTAAGTTGTCTCGGTAAGTTTTAAATCAAATAGAAAGCAGCTTAAGTTAAAGTTTGAAATAACCAAAATCCTACGTGTTCTCCTATTCACTTAAGGTTAACTTGTCACAAAACTAGCACAAACAAACAGCCGGAACGTTCTTAGCGCAGATTAAAAGTATTGGTCCACCTGATTTCCCAGCTAGTTTCCGAAGTTGCCGCGGAACTTTCTAGAATCCTCTAAGCCCAAAAATAAAATAGCTTCTCGGATAATGTGGCAATGTCTTTGTGGACTTCGTAACTAAACAATTGCTTTGTTTATGAAACGTGTTAGCTGTCAAGAGAATATACATTTCAGATCAATGAAATTAACTCCCGGTAGTTTGAACGTTTGCACCGAAGCTAATGCGAAAGTTTGCAGCGCATCTGAAGCTCAAATATAACGACTTCTTAGATAATGTGGTTAAATTATTGTATGTGATGTGTTTAAATTATAGCGACTAATATAAACCTTTACTTGCCATATTCGTGTTGCTTTCATGCCATAAATTATTTCTTTCATGTAGTCTTTATTGCTATCGCTCCTGTGTCTTTACATGTTATATCTTTTTTTTCTCTCAAAATCTCGTCCTATTTTCTAAATGGCTCTCATATTTGGCGATTCGACAGAAAAAAGTGTTCGACAAACAGAGAAGGAATGCCTTGGACGTTGGCCGGTTTATAGCTTTGGTGTTCTATTTAATTTGTTTATTTCTTTTTTAAGTGCTTATGTTCAACCTACATTTCTTAGCTTGAAATGAGGTTACTTTGAGAGAGATTTGTTTAAGCCTATTTTAGGGTACTCAAGACACAATCTTATAAAACACTTCATTTTAAGAGGCAAGAGGAGCGAGAGACATCTCTCCTAAGCTGGTCAACTTATCGCTTCCTCGATAAGCTCTTTCAACGAGTAGCATTATGTGTATCTTTTAATGTAAGAAGAAAGTCCTGCTTTCCGAGTAAAGGGCTAGGAATTTGAAATGAAATGAGAAGCGTTTATTCAAACAAAGATATGATAAAATGTAAAATAAAACAGCAATGAAATAAGACTGTCCACATCTGCAAGTACAATAGTAAGCACTCAACTTGATGTCATAGCTGCAGTAAGGAGTCATGGCGCTGGTTTTCAGTGGCACCACATGGGTGTGGACATATAGCACCACCATCCCACGAGATAAATATCTGCTATAACATAAACATTTGTGTAACTTGAATTTAAAGATGATTAGAATTTGAGTGGAATAACAATATCACTTTGCCTCAATTCTGTCGAACTTCAGTCTTGTACTGTATCCTAAATATAATATTTATAAGATCACGCTAGCTTCCGCCCAAGACATCATCTGTGTTATCGCATAGAACGCGTTTCTAGAAAAAAATACCCTGTTTTAATTCAGACTATAATCTCTATAGGACTACAGTCTCTGGAGGAGCTCGGTGGCGTAGTGGATGGAGCGCTTTAGTTTCGATTACGAAAACAAAGCAACTTTCGCCATGGTCTGTCCCGGGATGGGTCAACCAAAATTTCTAATCACGAGCTCCTCCGTGTTCTGGAGGGCAAGTTAAGCCGTTGGTCCCAGTTGTTCACCAACCCGCATTGTGCCAGCATTGTTGTGGTGTTGTGGCCCAAACTCCCCATGTGTTTCTCCCATGATGGAAGGCCTGTGCCCAGCAGTGGGTCGTACCTATATAGGCTGGTTATGATGATGATAATGAATCATCTCTGTGCCAACTTTCATCCAGATTTGTTCAGCCGTTTTAGGATTCAGCAACAAACATCAATCCATCCAAAGTTTCACATCTATTATATATTACTATGATTCTTGCGTCAGTAAGTTTTCAATCAGAAATTTGTTAGGCTTTAATCAAAACATAACATTACTATGATTTAGCCGCCAGATATAATTTTAAAGTAATAATTTATAACTTATACTGTGCTAATACTGCCTACTTTTTAACCCACGACGAAAAAAAAGGGTTTTTTAAGTTTGTCGTGTCTGTCTGTGTATCTGTGTGTCTGTCTGTGGCATCGTAGCGCCTAAACGAATGGACCGATTTTGATTCGGTTTTTTTGTTTGAAATCTGATGTGACTATGATGGTTCTTAGCTATAATTTATGAAGATCAGTTCAGGCGTTTGATGACTATCAGCTCATTTTCTACATGATAATACGATTTCACTAATTTTTACAGATCCGATTGATTTCAAATTTGGTATACTGTCACTTCGGTGACATTTCCATGACGTACTAACCTTGAGCTGATCCTACACCATCAAAAAGCCTGCGAAATGCTTAATTCTTCAGAAACTTACAGCAGATATAGCTTGTTTGGGCTCTTATGAATAGTCTTAATGAGATGGTGTTAGATAGATAATTAATGTCGCCGGGGGTTACTTAAAATTTTTAATTTTGTAATTATGTACTAATTAACGTACGTTCGTTTCCGGTAACGGTAACTGCAACATGCTGGGCGGTACTTAGTGTGCTACATAAGTGTAAGGACTAAGAATTGTTTACATTTACTAATATGTCTTAACCCCTTCATAATAACGCTTGTTTTCACTAACCTTTCCAGACTTGCAGAAAACCTCGCTCCTTCTCTCTTAGATAGACAGAGATAAATATTTGTATATCTATCTCAAAGGTAAATTATTCGGCAAGCGCAAATTAGGACGGCCACTCACTAGATGGACGGACGACCTGGTCAGGGTCGCTGGAAGCCGTTGGATGCAGGCTACGCAGAACCGTTCCATTTGGAAATCGATTGGGGAGGCCTTTGTTCAGCAGTAAACATCATAGACTGGTATAATGAAGAGTCACTTAAAAGTAAGGAATGATTCGTGAAAGCGGGCATAAGTCTCTCTTGAGTTGACTCTTGCCTACCTATCAAAGGTGCGCTCACAAACGAACCTTGAGTAGTAAAGGCTATATGTATATGAATGCATGACAAAAAAGCTGCAGGAATTGAGTATTGACGTTTTTAATAAACCACTCAGAAAAGTTTTAAAGTATAAAAATCACTATACCAATCCAAAAATACGCTACCTGCTGTCAATAAATTCTATTGTCCACTGAATATTATATGACAATAAGTACGTTTGAGTTTGAATCCCTTAAAAGTTGGCCTTTCACAACTTACTTCTGACCAGAGTTAGGAAAGCTGTTCCTTTTCTAACACACGCGGGCGCAGATCAAATTAAACGCTTTGATATTTACTCCGCTGTAATAAAGGCCATTTTAAAGAGACATGGTATGCTTAGATAAGCATGTGGTCGACTGCACATATATAATATTAACAAGCTATACAACTACACTATCCGACCGGCGACCGACGACCGACTGGCCGAGTGGTCTGTACCCCAGGCTACTCGGTCAAGAGGTCCCGGGCTCGAATCCCGGTAGGAACAAATGTTTGTATGATGAGTACGAACATTTGTTTACGAGTCATGGATGTTTATAAGTTTATTTAGTATATTTCTAATATTTATAAACATATTATTATCATTATTTATCCGTTATCTAGTATCCATAACACAAGCTCCTTATGATGCTTCCTTTGGGCTAGATAATAGGTGTGAAGGTTTAAAAAAAAAACTACATAAAAACCGGCCAAGTGCGAGTCGAATTCGCGCACGTAGGGCTCCGTATTTATTATCTATAAACAAGCATCTATAAAACAAGCAAAAAAATCACGTTTGTTGTATGTGAACCCCCTTAAATATTTATTCTATTCTGTTTACTAATATTTGTTGTTATAGCGGCAACAGAAATACATCAACTGTGGAAATTTCAACTGTCTAAGTGTCTAACTATCACGGTTCATGAGATACAGCCTGGTGAGAGACGGACGGACGGACAACGGAGTCTTAGTAATAGGGTCCCGTTTTACCCTTTGGGTACGGAACCCTAAAAAGCGATTACTAAAACTAAACCGAGATCCGAACACATACTTAGATACATCGGGAGTATACTGAACTCTATTTCTATTTGATTAAGGATCCAGTTACTTCTAATTTGCATGGCAAAGCCTGTAAATCATTCACTAGATCCTGTCTACAATGACTATTTATATAACTTGCTTCCCCGGAGAGTCAGTGGTTCAAACTGTGATCTGTTTGATCGCCAATGCGCTAGATGAGGTATCCAATGTGTTGGATTTGTGTTGCAAATATCTTGTGTAAATAATGAATAACTTGGCTTTTCTGACAAAAACTGTTTATTAAACCGTTGCTTAGCAACCAACTACTGAACATAGACATCCTGCGCGCCCAAACATAAAAAACACCAAACTTACTTAATAATAATGGATAAATTGGTATAAAATTACATGCTTTCAAAGGGTAGTCTGCACAGCTTGGTCACCGATCGCTTCAATTCGGAGCCATTGGCTAGCTTAATCGTAACTACTCTACATATTCCATCAGGTCCCGTGTGCAGTTGCGTCACTCGTGCAAGTGGCCATATAAGAGGCATGGAATTATCATCCCTTAGCAGCACTAAGTCGCTAACTTTTACATTGGTAATAGCATACCGCCATTTAGCTCTACCCTGAAGAGTGTTTAAATAATCTACCGACCATCTCTTCCAAAACTGTTGCATAATATTCTGCACGCGTTGCCATCTGGATAACCGATTTTCATTTAACACACTCAAATCAGGTTCTATAGGTAACAATAAAGAGTCTCCAGTAAGGAAATGCGCAGGTGTAAGAGCACTAAAATCGTTAGGGTCTTCGCTAAGCCCTGTTATAGGCCGCGAGTTTATGCAAGCTTCGATGGTGCATAATACAGTGTACACCTCTTCAAATACCAACAATGCGTTTCCAATCACTCGCCGTAAGTGATATTTTACGGTTTTAACGGAACTTTCCCATAATCCGCCAAAGTGTGGACTATTTGGTGGTATAAAAACAAATTTAATAGGCTCGGGAAAGAATGCCTTATTAATCTCCGAAATATTATGATCACTGGACAAAAGCTCGTGGAATTCTGTCAGCAAGTTTTTACAGCCCACGAAATTGGTGGCATTGTCACAATGTAATTCTAATACCCGACCGCGTCGCGAGCAAAATCTTTTGAGTGCTCCTGCAAACGCTGCAGTTGACAAGTCGCTTACTAATTCTAAATGGACAGCCTTTGTGCTCATACAAATAAACACTGCTATGTATGCTTTAGCTACCGATACACGCCTATTCATACTTTGCCTAGTATTTATCGGTCCACAAAAATCTATCCCCGAAACCAAAAACGCGCGCGTTGGAGTGACGCGGGATGATGGCAACGTACCCATAAGTGGGTTTGCACCGTAGGGCCTAACCCGAAAGCATCTAATGCACTTTCGCGCCACGCTCCGAGCCAGCATCTTTCCATTAATCGGCCAAAATTTCTGCCTCATAATAGCTAAAAGCGACTGTGGCCCGATATGACAATACGCTAAATGATAGTAGGTAGCAATGACCATTGTGACATGGTTCCCCTTTGGCAATAGAATTGGATGTTTAGCATTATATGTTAGAGCCGAATTTTGCAATCTTCCCCCTACCCTTATAATGTTAGCGTCATCTAGAAAGGGACTGAGAGGCAGCAACCTGCTTTTACAATGAATGGGCTGTTTTTTAAGCAAAGCTTCGTACTCCTTGCGGAATGATAGGCGCTGAACTATTTGGCATATTTTTCTTTCAGCTTTCTGTATTTCCGATAGTGTCAATGAACCCCTAAACCTATCGACCTGCGTACAATTATTTAAAAATCTTAAGACATAGGCTATAACCGCGACCAACTTATTCCATGACGAAAACTTAACTAATACAGATTGAAAATAAGAAACATCTAAATCACCCATCTCACCATGAGGTGCAGATTCTACAACAGGCTGACATTGCACAAATAAATTTGGTACAAACTGCTTTAAGTGCATAGGCGCGAACCAATTGTCATTTAGTTTACTAGCGACAATACCGCGCGAAACGCAATCTGCTGGATTATCACCCGATCTGATATGATACCATTGAAACGTAGAAGTTAGACGTTGAATTTCGCGGACTCTATTTGCAACAAATACGTTTAACTTTTCTGGTATGCTAGCCACCCATGCAAGAGCTATTGTAGAGTCTGACCAACAATACACATTATCAAAGCTAATTTTAGCACTAGTTAAGAACTTGTTAATAAGCCGTGCTAGTAGTAACAAACCACATAGTTCTAATTTAGGCAGTGTCACCCTTTTGATAGGTGCAAGTCTGGATTTCGAACAAATGAAATTTATTTGTACATTACCGTCCTCGTCGCAACTTCTTACATATAGGACAGCTCCGTACGCCTGCTCACTGCTGTCAGCGAACCCATGCAGCTCCAGCACCTTGTAATCGCGGGGAATGCTAAGTCTGTGAATGGTTAAACTATTTAAGGTCTGAAGGCCTTCCTGAAATTGTTTCAACCGCTTGAGGTGGTCCGCAGTTATTGGTTCGTCCCAATTCACTTTACCGATCCACAAATCTTGAAGCAGTATTTTTGCTTTAGTCATTACAGGGCTTATGAATCCCAGTGGGTCGAAAATTCTAGAGACACTAGCGACAACTTCTCTTTTAGTGTATGTATCTTTCATATCAACCGGAAAATCGAATTTGAAGCAATCTGTGGTGGGTTGCCAGTACACACCTAGCGTCTTTACTGCCGTGTTGTTTGAAAAAAGAAATGTAGTTTCTCTGTCACCCTCATCAACCTGCTCTAAGAGTTCTAATGAGTTACTACACCACTTTCGTAACTGTAAACCTCCTGCCTGCAGTAACTTTGAAATGTCATGCTGTAGCATTTTCGCTTCCTGGATCGTCCTAGTTCCAGTCAGAAGATCATCCATGTAGAAGTCTCTCAAAATAGCCTTTGTAGCTCGTGGATCATATCTAAGACCTTCATCTATAGCTATCTGTTGCAGGCATTTGGTAGCTAAGTAGCTGGCCGAAGCTGTACCATAGGTAATGGTATTCAATTGAAACTCCTTAATGTTTTCACTTGGGTCTGCTCTCCAAATAATTCTTTGCAAATCTCGTTGCTCTTTCGTCACCAGAAATTGTCGATACATTTTGGAGACGTCCGCCGTCATGACAATAGGATGTATACGAAACCGAAGTAGGATTGAGACTAGATCATCTTGAACAACGGGACCTGTCATAAGTATGTCGTTCAATGAGGTGTTGTTGGAAGACGTCATGGATGCATTAAAAACTACTCGAAACTTAGTAGTAGTACTTGTCTCCTTGATAATAGCGTGATGAGATAGGTAGTAGCAACTGCCCTCGTGTGACAGCAATGGTGCGACTTCCGTCATGTGTCCCAACGCGAGGTACTCATTCATGAAGCCCGCGTATCCTTGATGCATTTGCTTGTTTGACATAAATTGACGTTCTAGTGCATAAAATCGCTTGAGGGCTTTCCGGATCAACTATTCCAAACCTATGCAACAAACATTGATTGTCAACACGTGCACAATTCATGAACAGCTCAGCAGGTTTTGGGAGATCGAAAATGTCGCTACAGAAACGAATGTGACAGAAGAGCATAATTTATGCTTATGCACGTGTTGACAATCAATGTTTGTTGCATAGGTTTGGAATAGTTGATCTTGCCGCTTATCAACCAACCAAAGACGGAATTTTGAAGTATCATGTCGTTGATAGAAATTTGCTGCTGTAAAATTGCTTTGAAAAATAGATCTGCGCCAATAAGTATGTCAATTTTCCCCGGCTTGTCAAAGCTTGGGTCTGCTAAAACAATGTTGCTTGGTAGGTTCAGCTTGCACTCTAGTGGATGTGACGGTATTTGCCTAGTAATATTGCTCATAACAATTGCTTCGGTAACGAGTTGATGTTCTAATGATATAGGGGCGATTGTAACATTAGTAGAACCGCGAACTTGACATTGGCTTTCATTAATACCACTTACAGTAATGTCTGTGTCATGGAGCTTGAGTCTCAACATTTGTGCACAAGCTGTAGATACGATCGTCACCTGACTACCGCTGTCAAGTAGCGCCCTGAACGTCTGAAATCGGCCATCACCTCCACGGAGCTTCACTAGCGCAGTGGTTAATAACACTCGTTGTTGCTTACTAGTGCAGCAAGCAAGGGTATCTACGGTATTGCTAATGCTTTGAGACAAATTCTTTGTAAGTGACTCAGCGGTGTCCGTAGTAGTTGTTATCATCACATTCGGGTTGGTAGTATGCAGTAATGTGTTATGCTTCTTACCGCATCGCTTACATTCGCTTGACAAACACTGTTCTGGGGAGCACTTATATCTGAGGCAGTTAATGCAACGATTGTTTTGTTGAATAAAATTAATCCGATCCTGTACTGACATATTGAGAAACTTTTCGCAGTGAAATAATCGGTGTGCGCCGTTAGTACACAATCTACATTTAGGTATTTGTTTGTTTACATAATTGACGTAATATTGTGACTGAGATTTGCTATCACTGTCATCTTGACATGGAATGTTTTCTTCCGAAGCGGTTGTCAATGAAATTGGTCGTTTGGAATAAGAGGCACATGAAACCTCATTTCTATCATTTTTACAAGTGTCAATTATCTCGAACGCTTGTGCTCTTTGCTCTAGATAATCGAATAATTCCGTTAATGTCGCTAATGAGTTAGGAGACTTGGGCCGATGAAGCTCCCAGTCTCTTTTTGTTGCCGTATCAAGGCATGAAACCATTGTATAAGCAATAAGGGCATCCCAATGCTCAGTTGGGAGTCCGAGATTTTTGAGCAATGCAAGGTTTTGTTTTGTAGTGCTACACAACTTTCTAATACTTGACGAACTGCCATTAATCTTGCTCTGCTCTAGCATGTTCTTGATATGAGCGTTGACTAAAATATGTTTGTTTTCGTATCGGTTTTGCAATGTATCTAAAGCAATATGATAACCTGGGTCGGTAATAGGGATTGACTGTATTAGTTGTTGTGGCTCCCCTTTGAGCACAGAACGGAGATAATATAGTTTTTGCACATTGCTAAGCTCTCTATTGTCATTAATGCAGCTATAAAATAGCTCTTTGAATGAATGCCAATCGCTGTATTTTCCATCAAAATTGGGTAGTTGTAACTGCGGTAGCTTAGGCTTTACGACTGCTGATGCTGAGCCTTGCGGAGAAGAAATACATGCACTACTGCTATGATTCATGCTAGCAATGATTTCTTCGTACTTAGCTTTAGTTTGACCAATGTTGGATTTGTGTTGCAAATATCTTGTGTAAATAATGAATAACTTGGCTTTTCTGACAAAAACTGTTTATTAAACCGTTGCTTAGCAACCAACTACTGAACATAGACACAACGGCGACCGATAATAACATAGACGAGTAACTAGCCCATCCAAAATGACACCCCCAAAGAGACTCCAAAGTGGGCGGGGCTTAAATCGGACTCCGCGCCACGATTTAGTTTGTCCTTGACTGCGTCACGGTGATTTACTCGTAAAAAAATAATAAAATCTCAGTAAATATGTCTAAAAGTGAAGTAAAATGGTGTGTCAGTCGCGTAGGTGAACATAATGAGAGCACTGGAATTAAATTTTACATGCAAGTCTCTCCTAAACCTTTATAATCAAGTCAAATATAAACAAAAATATTGGCCGCCATGTTGGGCCAATATTTGTGGACAATTTGAACAAATACACGAGTGGATGATGTTATGCAGTCATTTGTGTGTGACAGTATTTATTTATTTTCAACTCAACTTTTAACTCTGCATACTTTTATGACGACTTATTGTTATTGTGTTTGTTTAATAGTTAATTTACCTACTAATAATCAATTATGGCTTTATACATCGTTGCCATAAATAATTTTTGTAAGAATGATAAACAAACCTCCAATTTATGGATATTTTGCCACAGTTCCTTACAATATGATGCCATTTTCTACACCTTTCTCAATAAATTTATGTTTCATTATTACTTTAATAATTTACATTTACAATATGATGTGGAAATAGTATAGGTATCTATTTCAAACTGTTAAGGATAAGTCGTAGTAAGTAAAGTTGTAGACTGCAAGATAGTTTCGTGAGGTTATTGAAATAAAACAACATCATAATTTGAATAGAGAAGATAGTTGGACCACACCAGCTTGGGATCTTATCATCCAAATTACAAAGTCTCAAGCCCGTATTTACTCTTTCTTCGGACACTGTAAGCTCCATGGCGTGAATCGGAACACTCAAAATATAACTATAAAAAATATGACGGTAGTTAATATTAAACTAATCAAAGACAACTGACATCTTTACTTCAGTCTTCCCGAGACCTTGATCGCTATAAAGTAATCGAAACATTGGGTATAAAAAATCATAATGTGACAGACATCTAATTAAACGCAAGTTAAATCCAGTAAAGTGGTTTAATTTCAAGAAATAATTTATTTCATTAAATTTATTTCAAGAAATAAAACCACTTGATAACAATTTTTTTTTCTTATGTCCTTAATACAAATAAATAATGTCATGACAGATATTTAGATTTTTTTTATTTAAATGAATGAAGCGAACCCATTTCATTTCTGATCTTTAAAAATAGATAATTAAGACATTACGTTAAATCGACTGTTTAAATCAGTATTATTCGTCTCAACTCTAAAATTGAATAAGTGGACCGATTTACAACATTGCTTTGTTTATTAAAAATGACGATATATAATTATGAAAGTCGTCATAAAATTTTGCATGGTTATATTGTGCATATATGACCCGTCCGGCGCGTGTAAATCAGAAGACCGAGAGGGCGCTATACAATTTCGATATTAGCCGATTTTATCCGACGTTCTCTTCTAGCCGCCGAGGGTACCCATTTTGCGACGAGTTTTGTATGAAGTTATGCTTCTAGGCTCTCTACGTTCGCCGAGACACAATGGGTAACGAGTACTAGTAACGACAGTAACGGATACACAAAAATGCCCCAGAAAAGTTTTTAAAAGTCTTTAAGAAGTTTTTAAGACCTCTGAAAGTTTGACACCTTATTTTCCAATTAAATTAATAAAAACGTTGTCACATACGGCAACCCCAGAATTCCAAATTTTATTTTAGAATTCTGTAATTTTGTTGGTTGAAAGTAACGAAATGCGCGGCAAAGTGATGTGTGGCATGAGATTCGGCCATTAAAACCGCAAGGCTGACATAGCCAGGGGAGTAGAGGTTAGTTATCTTAAGTTCACTTCGAAAAATGTTCAAAAATATACAAAAGACCTTAGTAAATCACATACTAGGATACACTGTGATATCCTATATCCTAGTGTGGTAGTTATAAAAATGTGTTTTTTGACGATTCAAAAAAAAAGAAAAAATATTTTATTTAAATCGGCCACAAAGAAGGCCGATTTAAATAAAATATTTTTTCTTTTTTTCATACAAATCCAGAAACTGTCATAATCCACCCGGATTGCTCTGTTGTTTTAATCATTTCATATTAATGATAATTCACGTAAGACACCCGGGAGTCTTGTGACAATTGAAAGCCAATTGTGTCTGCACTGAGAAAAATGACAATCGAACTTTCGACTTCCTGTAGCTCAAAAAGTCACTAAATAACTTATGGTAACACCTAGCCAAAAATAAAGTTGCTTAAAGATGCACGTTTTGTTAAATCAAATAAACTGTTATTACCTCGCAAAATTTTGGTTATTAAGAAGTAACCGAAGTAGTTTCTTTAAAAAAAAACAGTATGTAAAATCAAAATCATAATCAAAAATATATTTCAAGTCAAAAATATATTAATTTTCAAAATATATTCGAGTAGGCTCCTAAGAAGCTCTTTCGAATCGTCAAAAATCACAAATTATGTATATCTATTTAAGAAATGGTCTCACAATGTCTTATTGTAATCTGTCTATCATGTCTAAATTTACACCGGTTCCAAAAGTTGAACTACCGAGAAGACTCCGGCAACAAACTCGTGTAGTCACTCTTTTCAAAATATGAAGCCACAATTGTTGTGATTACATTATTTAAATATTTTGCTGTGCAGTGCCATACAGAAAAAAAATAGTAAAAGTATATCTAGTTAGAAACGATATACAAAGGCTGTCCGACAATGCACAGTCACAACAACACAATACATATTATAAAATTAAATAAATGTAGATAAAAGTGTTTAATCTTATAAATATAAATAAATATATTACAACGTGACATTAGAAAAAAAAAAAAAAAGAACTTACAAATAATAAACACCCCCTAAATCCCCCCCTTAAATAAATTAAATATTATATAGTAATTAAAATAGAATAAAACTAGAAAAATTTCACGTCCTGAGGCAGGAATCGAACCCACGACCTTTCGCAATCCGGGCGACTGCTCTGACCACTGAGCCACCCAGGACTTGGGATATCCCTGTGATATTCTTCTAGTCTATCTGTATTTGCGTTTATGAGCTAACGTCCACCCTACAATGTCGAAATATTCTATTTCAACATCCGAAACGAGTATTTTTACAAATACCGACGATTCGGTTAAGTTGGGGCAGTGCTTTCAAATATTCTTAATTTTTGATTTTAACATTATTATAAATGTTTGAAAAATTACTTAGTAATTAAAATAGAATAAAACTTGAAAAATTTCACGTCCTGAGGCAGAATCGAACCCACGAAAATTCAATTTAATATCATGTTTTCTAGTTTTATTCTATTTTAATAACTAAGTAATTTTTCAAACATTTATAATAATGTTAAAATCAAAAATTAAGAATAAATATTATATATTACCAAATTGGCATATCTCGTGAAAATTGGAGTACAGTTTCTTTCCACACAAATTTGTCATTCACATAATCATTAATAGTGTAATAACCTTTAGTTTGCAAGGTGTTTTTGACTAATAATTTAAATTTGTGTAGTGGTAGATTAGTAATTGCTTCGGGAATTAATTAATGTGTATATGTCTTTCCAAAAGGTGGTGTTTTAATCAGATCAGGATCGGCCATCATAAGCGTATCAAATCTTCTCGTTTGCCTGTAATCTCATTACATTCTACTGATAGAAAAATCTTTGATCGCTCTGCAATTCAATTTATTATGAAGAGTCCAAAAGAATTAATGCTGATGGTGCATATTCCGCTATTCCCCCAAACGCGATTGATAAACATTACGGAGATGCGGTTATCCCGCAAACTATTACGGCCTTTGTTCAGAGATAAACTTCATAACAATGGTGGATCCTGGCTGCTTGTTTTATTTGGAAACTTTCTGTTTGTTGTGCAGTCCTTGAATATCTTTACTGTAAAACAATTTTGTTAGCGAGTGAGGAACTTCTCTGGGAAGAGGCTTTTAACTGAAATATGAATTTAAATAAAACTAAATAGCACCTGAAGTTCGTGCAGTATTATTGTTCATGGGCGCTGGTTTAGTGACCATGTCTACGAAATCAAAAATCTCAGGTTCGAATCCTAGACTCTGCTGGGATTCGAACATAAATATTTGGTGAGAGAATAAATTAAAAACAAGAACAAGTTTACGAGTTATGGTTTTTTATATATTTTCTATAATAATAATATGAAATATATTTCATTATTGTATGTTTATCTTATTTAATAACCTCGTAAGTTCTTAATGATGTGAAGTGTGAAGTACCAACATATCAGATAGGAAAGATTATCTATTGTTTGTAAGGGTTGAAAGGTTCATTGTTGTGGGTGTAAAGGGCTGCACTCTGGTTCATCATCATCACCAAAAAAATTTGCTGTTGTATTCAAAAGGTAATAAATACAATTTACTATAAAACTGCAGATTTTTTTCGCATTATAATTTTTTTAACAAGTTTTTTTAACTACATTCGGTTACAAGAGCTTTTCCCTTGCATCCAGTATACAGGGTGGTGACGACCATACGGCAATAAATTAAAACATGGGCCATATTACTTCATCATCATCATCATTTCAGCCGAGAGACGCCCACTGCTGGGCATAGGCCTTCTCAAAGATCTCCATATCGATCGGATCTGCGCTGTCTGCTTCCCGCGACCCTCACCAGATCGTCGGTCCACCTTGTGGAGGGCCTACCAACGCTGTGTCTCCCGGTACGCGGCAGCCACTCGAGGACCTTTCCGCCCCAACGGCCGTCAGTCCTCCTTGCAATGTGGCCTGCCCACTGCCACTTGAGGTTCGCAATTCTTCGGGCTATGTCGGTGACCTTAGTTCTCCTGCGACAGCGGCTCTCATTATTTCTGATTCGATCACGCAGAAAAACCCCGATCATAGCCCTCTCCATTGCCCTTTGGGTGACATTGAGCCTTCTTATGAGGCCTATTGTAAGCCCATAAAATTATCTAATGAATAAGATATATTTAAAAGTTGCAATACATTTCTATGAGCTAATATAGCCCATGTTTTAATTTATTTGTGTCACCACCCTGTATACATAAAACATATAATTATAATTATATGTGACGAAACATCCATTAGGTATAATACCCGTTTAGATGGCAAGAAATTAGTCAATGTCACTTGGAGATAAAACATTTCGTCCACTTGCACTAATGAAGTCCTCTGGATGATTTCATATTAATCATTTACTGTACTACCTACAAGTGTTACATAGTATAATATTATGTAATTTCTTGGGTTATGTATGAATTATCTGTGCAAATACTAATTGCAGCATTGTTTATTAACCAGAAATTGTCTTAGCTTAGTTGAGCCTATCGCATTTTAAGTCTAGGATATTCAGAATTTTAATGTGAGAAGTAAGTGAATAAGAGTATTCAATAATATCATTCCAATAGTCACATTTGTAAGCTTAGCTTAAACTTTAAAGAACTTAAGTTTTTTTATACAAAGCCTGACAAAGAAGAGCGCATATGGCAGACAGCTAGTGCAGCTCTAGCTGCATCCTCCTTGCCCGCCCAAAAAGTGCCTTTCACGAGTTTCACGTCTCTTTTGAAGGAACCCATTTTATCCTGAGGAAGGAACACAATGTGCTGGCAAAGAATTCCAAGTAACTTCGTTTAATCTTATAACTATTTGCTAATAGAAGCTTCTTCTCAATGAGACAGCAATGCCAGGAAATTCAAGAACTGCAGTGATATTGTGCACTTGAACCAAGTCTTGAAACGTAAGCCAACCTCTGCAATATATTACGTGACCGGAACACGTCCATCGTAAAGTTTACGTACTACAAACAGAACGGGATCCTTGATAGCCTGAACAAACTTATTTGGATTGGTGTTTACATTTATTAAGAACAAACAAAACTATTAGGTACGTTTATGGAATTATAAAGACGAGAAAACTACAGATCTCTTAAAGCAGCTGGTTGACTGGCTCATCAACGCTTAGCCTAAACTGCTGAAGCTAGAAACATAAAATTTGGACAATTAGATCCAATTTGGTGACTGGAAGTTTAAAAATGCTTATAAAAGTATTCTTTCGGATCACTAGAGGTGTTCACTTCAATGAGTGGTGAGATAAACGTTGCTATAAAAACGTTAAGAAGAAGGAAAGAAAGCGGTGAAGGAATTAGCAGGTATACCTAGGGCTTTGGTGGCGTAGTGGTAATCGCGTCAGGCCCGACATCAGGAGTCGTCAGGATCGAGGAGGTCAGGTCAGGAGGAGTCAGGATCGTTTTCTTTCTTTATTTGTAAATGTTACAAAAAATATGGTTTTTTAATACATAGATTATGATCTGACACAAAGCATTTTATGCTTACTAGGTAGCTCAAACATGATTAAGTTTTGCTCGTTAAATATGGTTTTTTGTATTAGACAGATAGGTATAAGTACCTATATACTTTGTATGTAAAAGCTAGTGCATTCACTAGCTACTACATACAAAATAATAGGACATTTCCTATTGTTGTTATTTTGTTTGTTTATTTGGATAATAACGCTGTTAGCTATCCTAAAAAGATGAATAAATATTTAATTCTGATAGAATCAGTAATCAGTAAATTAACACATTATAATACTTTTCCAAGTACATTGTACACTTGGAGGTGTCGTGTGGTAACAGCTTCAATATAATACGTGACTGGGACGCGTCTGTTTTAAACTTTCTGAATTACAAACTGAACCGCACGTGTGGGTGGGACGACACTCCGTTATTGTTTAGAAACCCCGCAACAACTTGCCCGAGTTTACTAGTACTCTGGTTATTTTTGTTTTTTATTCTACATCCTAATAAGCAATCGACTCTCCTTCTAGGGCTTTCTTGACAGTAAACTTGTTTGCAGTAGCTAGAAACTTACGTCTATTACAGAAACTTACGTATTTCCTCCGTGCTTCGAAAGGCACGTGGTGCTGTGGTGACTACAACCGCTATAACCCACCCACCTGCATGGGGCCAGAGTAATCGTGATATGGCCCAAAACTCCCCAACTCTTTCTCCCACGTAAGAAGACTTGTGCCTAGCAGTGAAAATGTATCTAGGTTGTTGATAATGATGTATGTGACTTGCCATAGGCACAATTGGCGCATGGATTTCTCGTGCGCCTTTAACATCAGGCTCTGGACTATTGAATATGGAAGTATGTGTTAGTTTGTTATTCAGTGGTTTCCTAATTCAACGTACAGCTTATCAGCAGATGCGTAGGTCAAGAGTCTTTGACAGTCTTGGTTCAAAGAAGAAGTAAGGGCACCATCTAACATAACGTGGTTTTTATCGGCCGTCTAATTATCAAAAAAAAAGTTTCGTCTCTGCGCAGGTTTGTTCCCGTTGAGTCACACCATTTTGTGTCACACTGTTACTCGACGGGAAAAATATTCCCGATGAGTAACACCGTAACTCAATGCCACTATTTTTTCCCGTTGAGTGACAGTGTAACTAAACAGAACGCTGTATTCCCGTTAAGTAACACCTTCTTGGGTAAAATCATCGTTCAAATTCGTATATATGTAGCTGGATCATCCCCTGAAGTACCAGGCTACCATAAGTATATGAGAGGTTATTTATTGTACCCCTACGATTATTATATAAATAAAATAAGAGTATGCTAAACATCTCCTTCATAGATATGGTAGCCTGGTACTTCAGGAGATGATCCAGCTACATACATACGGGTAAAAAAATAGTGACATTGAGTTACGGTGTTACTCATCGGGAATATTTTTCCCGTTAAGTAGCAGTGTGACACAAAATGGTGTGACTCAACGGGAACAAAGGAAGTTTTTTGGCTGGGATGGCTAGAGAGAAGTCTTTTTTCATTCTCGAATGCATTGCTATCTATCAAATTTAGTCATTGTTCTTCAGTTTTGTTAAAATGAAATTGTGAATGTGTATTTTATGAAAACAATTTTATGGTTTAAATTGCTTTGGCTAAGGTGGCCGGGGAAAAAGTATTTTACCTTAAAAAAGTGTTAACATTCTGAGAAAAGACTAATTGTATTCAGTAATTAAAATATAATAAAACTAGAAAAATTTCACGTCCTGAGGCAGGAATCGAACCCGCGACCTTTCGCAATCCGGGCGACTGATCTGACCACTGAGCCACCCAGGACTTGGGATATCCCTGTGAAATTCTTCTAGTCTAACTTCAATTTCAATTTCAACTTTATTGCTTTTCCACAATGGTCTTAAGGTCTAAAAAAAATATTTTGTCTGTACATCCACCCACCCACTTCCACCCTACAATGTCGAAATATTCTATTTCAACATCCGAAACGAGTATTTTTAAAAATACCTACGATTCGGACATTTATTATAATGTTAAAATCAAGAATTAAGAATAATTGTATTCAATTAGTCTTTTCTTTCTTTTTTTGTTTTTTTTTTAAGAAAATTGTGAAGCAAATACCACTGATTGTGTCGTAAATATGCCATTGAATTGTGCCACCATTTATTCTACTCAGTGTGCTACTGCAGCACAAAAATATTGCTAAAGTGCGGTTTTACAGTGTGCGATCAAAGCAGACAACTTCACGCAGATGTGGCGGCGAGGTTAGGTCAACAATGTCCATTCTGCTTCTCAGGACACGCCTTATTTAGAACGTTTTCAAAGTCTGCTTTCAAATTAACATTAGTTGCAGAATCCCTCGTAATATTATGTATATTGTTAGAATATTCTATACATTGTCGTAATACGTGACCAGCACCGCAGCTAGTAAAGTTTCTGAATTGCAAATCAAATGGGATGTGTTGCCCGGCAAACTTGTTCGGCATACAATGTGCGGCTTAATTTTTACATAAGATAAATTTCAAATATATAACTTCTTACTTATCGAAGGACTGTTACTTGATTATTCAGATTTTATTATCTATATTATAATAATATCCAAGGTAATCGTACTCGTCAACATCGTTGTTGACGAGTAGGTACGTTTACCTTGGACAAATGGTCCAGCTAGGTAGAGCCAACTTCTGGAAAGAGTTAAATCGACGAATCCAACTCGGATGGGCAGCGTTCGGGAAATTGCATAAGATCATCTCGTCCAAAATTCCTCAGTGCTTGAAGTCAGAAGTCTTCGACCAGTGTGTGTTGCCAGTGATGAGATACGGCTGTGGAAGGTGGTCGCTTACTAAGGACCTTCTGTGCAAGTTCGCAGTCACACAGCGAGCTATGGAACGAGCTATGTTAGGTGTTTCTCTGCGAGATAGAATCAGAAATGAGGACATCCGTAAGAGAACCAAAGTCACTGACATAGCTCATAGGATTAGTAAGTTGAAGTGGCAGTGGGCAGGGCACATAGCACGCAGAGCAGACGGCCGCTGGGGCGTTAAAGTTCTAGAATGGCGACCACGTACTGGAACGCACAAGGTAGGACGGCCTCCCACTAGATGGACAGACGACCTGGTCAGGGTCGCGGGGAGCAGTTAGATGCAGGCTGCGCAGAACCGTTCCATTTGGAAATCGATGGGGGAGTGTACATCATAGGCTGATATGATAATTATGATGATGAATAATATCCAGGCTACATAGACGAAGCTTCCTTCACTGAAAATATATTTAGACAAACTACTTCGGTTACATTAGTTACAAACAAAATTTTTGCGAGGTGTAATTACAGTATAAACGATTTAACAAAACGGTGCATCTCTATGCAACTTTTTTTTGGCTAGGTGTTACCCTAAGTTATGTAGTCATTTTTAGAGTTCTGTACCCAAAGGGTAAAACGGGACCTTATTACTAAGAAAGACTTCGCTGTCCGTCCGTCTGTCACCAGGCTGTATCTCATGAACCTGGGTACCTATTATAAGCCCGAAAAATGTTTTACAGAATTTTATTTGACTTAAAACTTTTTGATTATTTTCGTTCCGATTTTTTTTACTTCGTCGCAATCACGTTTGCCACTGTATCGTTTTACCTATTATTTTTTTTTTTCTTTACTACGACGTTAAATTTGGTGGAAAAATATTTTACCGAACTTTGTTTGACCGAAGTAGCGTTTTGTTCGAAGTATTAAGGTCCCGAACATTCACTACACCGCTGTTCTATTTGTCAAATCTTCATTTCACTTTTACAGACTACTGTATGCATGCGGCAAACATGCATGCAGCAAGCAAAAGGATTGAGTGGTCGCAAGTCTAACCTAACGTAACCGGAAGCTTTACTTATGTATTTGCAGTTTTCTTTCTAGCGGGGGGCTTCCGCCCAAGCCGGAATTTTGACAAATGATAAATTTCTGTTGCCGTCAACAAATAGCATACAACAAACGTGATTTTTTCCCCCGTTTTGTGCTCGATATTGATAACGGCAACCGGTGACGCTTTTTTTATAGTAGGTATAGATAATGATACGGAACCCTTCGTGCGCGAGTCCGACTCACACTTTGCCGGTTTTCAAGCTTCCGGTAGTCGAAAGTTCAGTTGCCTTTTTTTTCAGTGTTCCTAAGTTAACGCTTAACTCCTTCTTCATCAGGTCTTCGGAGTTTAAGCGTTAACATTAAAAAACCACTAGCCCAATATGGGTGAGTGCTCTCAATTACAAATTTTGATTGCTATCGGAAAATAATCCAAAGCCCTTCTTTTATGCGGGATTATATAAATTCATTTCCTTTTTTTAGACGACGTGGGGGCTCTATGGCGTTGTGGTTTGAGCGCTCTGCACCCATACCACCATCTTTTACCGCGACCCAGTTTAAGACCTAAACTGAGTAGAATCGTTAATTCGTACAACGACGCTATCTACGACTATGACAGCGATGCAGTTTACGAACCAATACTGAACCGACCGGAATATGAATCGCTTTTATAAAGAGTTTCGATACGAAAACAAAGCAACTTTCGCCATGGTCGATCCCGGGATGGGTCAATCAAAGTTGGTAACCTCGAGCTCCTCCGTTAAAAAAAAAAGCTCGTTAAGCCGCTGGTCCCGGTTGTTACTGCAACCGCTTTAACCCACCAACACTCATTGGGCCAGCGCGGTGGTGCTATGGCCCAAACTCCTCGTGTGTTTGTCCCATGTAGGAAGGCCTCTGCCCAGCAGTGGGACATATATGGGTTGGGGATGATGATACGACAAGGGTGCCCAACAAGCACACGATCCGCCTGGCGGTAAGTGGTTACCATACCATACCCTATAGACTCTCGTAGCACCTAATAAATAGTAAGTTGCACATTTATCTATAACAACCATTAATAACCAGTTTGAACCAGTTCGATTCTAACTAAAATTTTTATAGCCTCGAACACATATATTTTACGTGAATGCGTTGTTTATTTTAGTCGTAAATAAATTGGTGACAAGCAAAACATAAATACTGCTTTGCTGCACCATAAACATGATTAGCGGCAGTTCCGAAGTATTAAAGATACGATTGAAGATATTCTGCACGATGTCAATAACCTTCAAATTTTAATCTTTAGATTTGTGTTCTCATAACTGAAGTTTTATTTTACAAGTTGTCATAAGCTTATAAATGTTGATGGCAATTGTATTTAACTGAGCGTCATACGTCATGCTAACCTTTTTTTGACACTTTACCAGCCGACCCTCCGATCCCAAGGGGCAGAAGGGGGATATAAAAATAATAAGTTGGCAGCTGAAAATCTGATTTGGGCATTTACAAAACGATTCACTTGCGATAATTTTATAGCCTTTCTATGCAATAGCCCATATGGAGTACTGCCGCCATTTATGGGCGGGAGTACCTAGATACCTGCTTGGACCATTTGACATGCTCCAAAGACGCGCTATGAGAATAGTTGACGATCCTGAGCTCACAAGCGATATTGAACCTTTCAGCCTAAGGAGAAATTTTGCCTCCTTACGTGTGTTCTCCCGTTTGTATAACGGGGCGTATTCTGATTCTGAGGAGTTATTTGACATGATGCCCACGGCTTCCTTCTATCAACGCACCGCTCGCCACCGGCAGGGAGTTCATCCTCACAAATTGGAACCAAAGTGATCGCGTACTGTACGGTTTCAGAGAAACTTTCATCCCCATACGCTCAAGTTGTGGAATGAGCTCCCTGCAGAGGTCTTCTCGAATGAGTACAGCATGGGGTTCTTCAAAAAAGGCGTGAAAAGATTTTTACAGGGTCGGCAATGCGCAAGTGATACCCCTGGTGTTGCACGCGTCCATTGGCTACGGTAACCGCTTACCATCAGGTTTTTTTTTTTTTTATACAACTGGATGACAAACAAGCTGACGGCCCACCTGATGGTAAGCGGTTACCGCCGCCTATAGACACCTGCAATAACAAGGAAAAGTCACTTGATATTGCAGGTGCGTTGTCATCCTGGGGCCTAAGATGAAATGCCGCCCATGCCCAGTTATTGCACTGGCTACCTTTCCCTTCAATCCGAAACAGCGAACTGTTTCACGGCTGAAATAAGAAAGGCGGTGGTACCTACCCAGACGACCCTAAATACAGGTCTACCACCTAGTAAAAGGGGCTGTATGGGTACAGGTGGGCTGTATGCTTGATTGCCACCTTAGTGGTATAAAAAAATGCAGCCAATGTAATATTATTTCATAGAAATGTCATGAAATTATCAAATCAATGAGATATATTTGAAAGTAGCAAAACATTTCTATGAACTAATATAGGCCATGTTTTTAATTATTGTTTTAATGTCGTCACTACCTTGTATACGATGAGATGCCAGCCCCCTTATTCACAACCGTCGCATCACGAATTCCATTCGAAAAGTCACATCCCGTCTCGCTTTGACGCGCTGTGGTAAAAAGTGACGATATAGAATTTTCGAAATTCGAATATTTTCCGACAGTTCAAAATAAGGGGGCAGTTCATTGTTTTTGGTAACCAATAAATAAATAAATTGTTTTTATCCGTTTCGATTTGACCTGTATGTATGTAATAGTTTTTGTATATTTTTTAAGCATGAGCACAGAATAACTTAAAGTGTCAAATTTCATAAGTATATGTATGTCATAAGCCTATGTTTGTATGTTTCTCCGCGCATATCGAAAGAATGGACAATTAGCCCGTCAATCAATTAAAAATCGAAAGCCGCACAGTTCTTTTGACTAATCAAAAATAAAGGCTAGCGCCAATGGCGCCAGATTATTGAGAAAAAACACCGCGTATGTCAGTGTTCTCTGCTTTGCTGAAACATTCACTATTTTGAGATCAAATCAAATCAAAAATTGTTTATTGCTCCATAATGTACATACAGATGGTAAAATATTATAGTAGGTTTAAGGTAACAATTATGGGCCTTGTAAGGCATTGCAAACATTTTATAATTAAATACGTTATGATGACGCTGTTTAACTCTAATTACATTATTTTTCTCTACATAAGTAGTTACTACAGCTATTTGTATGAATATTTCACATATACCTATATATATATATATATATATATATATTATATTTAACTTAGGTAAAAAGTCTATTAATTATGCAACATAAGAATTTCTTAATATAC
This sequence comes from Nymphula nitidulata, assembly GCA_947347705.1. Taxonomy (NCBI): domain Eukaryota; kingdom Metazoa; phylum Arthropoda; class Insecta; order Lepidoptera; family Crambidae; genus Nymphula; species Nymphula nitidulata. The sequence goes on along the minus strand of OX374637.1, from coordinate 7,332,634 downwards.
CAGTCATATGGTTAAACACAACTCAATATTCAACATATCAAACTAAATTTATAATTTATCATTCAGGTATTCACTTACGCTATAATAACATTTATCTATTAATAACTGTTTTAATATTTTATAAAATGTTTTATCGCTTTTTTTCTTGTTTTGGTAGTTTGTTATAAATTTTTATCGACATTACAAACGAACTAGAAGAGTGAAGTTTCATGTGTGAGGTCGGGAACAGAAGTCTAAGTTTATGGCGTAATTGGTAAGTACGCGATAGGTCTTCGCGTTTTTTGTAATAATTTGGATGCTTTTTTACAAATTTGCAGATCTCATAGATATAGAGGCACGGTAAAGTAAGTATATTGTGTTCCTGAAAGTGTGGTTTACATGTCTCAGTAGCTTCTATGTTAACTATAATTCTCATGAGCTTTTTTTGCAAGATGAACAGGACCTGTGCGTCTGTACTGTTTCCCCACAGGATGATCCCATAACTTAGCCACGCGTATGCATATGTGTAGTAGGTAACTAACGCTGTTCGTAAGTTCGTAGTTTTTTTAATTTCACGCAATGCAAAGGAAAAGCTCGACATTTTTTTGCATACTTTCTCTATGTGGGATTTCCAATTAAGGTGGGTATCGATAATTATGCCTAACAGGGTGAAGTCGTGAACAGCTTGTATTGGTAAATTTTTATAAGAAAAGTGGACTTTTATTGGTGCTTTTTGGTATGAATAAAACGGTATTATTTTAGTTTTTTGGAAATTTATTTGCAAGTTGTGTTTTTCCATCCGGTCAGTAACTTTGTCAAGAATACTATTAAGTTATTCATTCAGATTGGATATGTCAGAGCTAGATGTAAGTATGGAGATGTCATCTGCAAACATGACGCAATGATCCTGAACAACTGTAGCTAAATCGTTAATGTATAGAAGAAAAAGTATACATCCTAGGACACTACCTTGAGGTATTGAAGCATTCATAATTTTACTTTCAGATCGGATATTTACTATTTTTTTACTTTTTATATCAAAATATTCTATTTCTACTAATTGTGATCTGTTGCTTAGATAAGATTTAAACCAATCATGTGTTGTTCCACGTATTCCGACTCCATGTAGCTTATTTAATTATATATTATATTGAACTGTATCATAAGCTTTAGTCAGATCTAAGAGTAATCCTATTGCGTATTTTTTACCATTTATTATATTATATACTTCTTGTATGTATTGATATGTAGCTAAAACAGTAGAACGTTCTTTTCGAAAGCCATTTTGGCAACTATTAAATATTTTATATTTTTCACAAAACTTATAGACACGGTCGCACATGGTCCTTTCTATGATTTTTGATGCGGTAGGCAGAAGGGCAATGGGGCGGTAATTATTCGGATCAGACTTTTTATTTTTCTTATGGATTGGTTTTATTAATGATTGCTTTAATAGATACGCGACCATTTCATTTTTATGTAACATCTAATTACACGCAAGTAAAATACGGAGTTTAAACGAAAGTAGAACTTAAAAATAATTTCATAAACTATCAAGACGTTTAGAGAATTCTCCTATTTACCGGCAGAGCAGTCAACAGGCAGCCATGAACAGGGTCATAGAGCACGCGGGAGTAGCGACGTGTGTTCCATATGTAACAATTCTGCCCCGAGATATTGTATTATGCTTTTCAATATAAAAATGTAGCCAGATTTCTATTACAAGATACTTTGTTAGTAGTTTATCGTAGACAGTTAGGCGACGATTTCATTTCTAATGTAACTAACATCTAATTAAACCTGAGCTTAATCCGGAGTTATTTCGAAATAAGAACAAAAAAAATTATTAATTACATATAATTATATAAAATTTTGCCCGATTTTAATCAGAAGAAACTTTTTTGTAGTTTATTGTAGGCCCAGTTCTCACCCCTCAATAGCATCCCTCTCTAGACTACTGCAGAAAAAATATGCAATTGGAGTTAGTAATCTTTTAATCTTAGAATAGAAAGCATCAACCAAATGGTATCAACACTTTATAATTAACTACCTGATTTATTGCTAAACACGAATAACAGTTAATAAAATAATATTCTGACGCCCACACCTATTCATCATCACCAGCTTTTATACGTCCCACTGCTGGGCACAGGCCTTCCTACATAGGAGAAACACATGAGGAGTTTGGGCCATAACACTATCACGCTGGCTGGCCCAATGTGAGTTGGTAGATTAAATCGGTTGCAGTAACAACCAGGATGAGCTCGAGATAACAAATTTTGATTTGCCCCGTGCGAAGGTTCCATAAAGTAGGCATGGTGCTACGGTTGCTTGAAATGATTGAAAAGTCAACTAAGGGCAATAGTAGGCATCGTGCTACAAAATCCCCGGGATCGACAAGGCTAAAGTTGCTTTGTTTTCGTAATCGACACCAGAACGCTCAAACCACTACGCCCCACTGAGCTCCTCCTGAGGTTCTGATATGGATTATAAATGGCGGTAAAAAAGGTAAATCCGGTAAAACAAGTATGGAACCGTGCGAATTCTTTCCGGTTTTTTTTTAAATTTTGAATTTCGTAAGAATTTACGCCAAGGAGATTCACAATATTAGACTAAGGCCCGTATTACAGAACATTTCTCAGTAACGAATCTAGTTTTAAAACAAATTTTGATACGAGATTTAAATTTACAACTTTTACATAAAACGTTATACATTGATCAACTCTCAGCTGAGTAATTCCCTAATTTAGAACGATACCTACTTACGTCAAAATCTGCGCTCAAGTAAAGATTTGATGAGAACTTACTAATATCAATTTTAGTAAGTTCTCAATAGGACTGACATATCCGTTAGGATAAAAGTCCTGTAAAAAAAATAAAGGAAAAAAAAAGTAAAGATTTAATCTTTGTTTATGGTCGACACCATTCTTGAGAACGGATCGCGTACTATACTCCCAAATAAAGTTGTAGTGCTAGTTCAATATGCTTGACATAACGCTATATTGTTTTATAATGTGACGGGTTATATTCGCCCATGTTTTGACAGTTTTGTTTTTCTGTACTTGTCATTGTTGCTTTGTCAATTATTAATTCTAGTTTCAGCTGATCGAGTCTTAAAACGCAACCTGTAATAAGCTGGGAAATTAAGTAGTGATCTACACTTGAAACTAGTTTTCAGTGATTCGAGTTCAAACGATGCTTGAGCCGCGTTCTATACGGGCCTTAACTAACAGGCTAAATGATCGAACATCCTAGGTAGTAGACCTGAGTCGATCGTGATTGATCGGATCACTTTGATTCGATCACTATTCATTCAGGAGTGATCGGGTCGCGAGCCACAAAAAGATTCGATCACTGAGATCGATGTTTACGCGCTTAACTCGATCACTCACTTTGTTTCGAAAGAATAAATTTTCTATTTACACAGTGATAAAATCTAATCATCGTGATTAAGAATTTGAATTAATAACACAAAACGAACAAATACTTTATAAAAAATATTGATATTATTTTTAAAATACTTAAATATACTATTATTTATAACCTCGAAACATAATTACGTGTTCATTATATAACGCTATAACAACGCGCGCGCGACACGAATCGTACACAGTAACCAAAAGACCCGAGACCCACGTTGCGACCCGTGTCGTGCGTGATCCACGACCCGTGAGCATAGAGAACCGAATCATGTGTTGTGCGGCTCGAAAACACTTGAGACTCGCGATCGATCATTTGATCGAATCATTGTGAGTCGATCACCAACCTAATAGGTTGTGATCGACCCGGGTCCCGGGAAATGATCGATCGACACAGGTCTACTAGGTAGGAAGTGCTCTAGTTCAATACGATTACGGTTGTTTCATTTTATTTAACACTAAAGAAAATAGACCTGAGTCGATCGTGACTGATCGAATCACTTTGATTGGATCACTATTCATTCAGGAGTGATCGGGTCGCGAGCCACAAAAAGATTCGATCACTGAGATCGATGTTTACGCGCTTAACTCGATCACTCACTTTGTTTCGAAAGACAAAATTTTCTATTTACACAGTGATAAAATCTAATCATCGTGATTAAGAATTTGAATTAATAACACAAAACGAACAAATACTTTATAAAAAATATTATTTATTTAAAAAAAAAATATTTAAAATACTTAAATATACTATTATTTATAACCTCGAAACACGCGCGCGCGACACGAATCGTACACAGTACCCAAAAGACCCGAGACCCACGTTGCGACCCGTGACGTGCGTGATCCACGATCCGTGAGCATAGAGAACCGAATCATGTGTTGTGCGGCTCGAAAACACTTTGGACTCGCGATCGATCATTTTATCGAATCATTGTGAGTCGATCACCAACCTGATCGATCGACACAGATCTAAATGAAAATGAGACAATAAAGATCAATCAAGGCATATTTTGCAAAATAAATAGGGACCCTTGCTTTCCTAATTATTTACCGAGGGCTAAGTTTATTGTCAAAATTATATTAATTTCATGAAACTACTTATACTACGGGAAAAAACTTATACACCGCCATTTAGAAATGACATGCTTCGGTACAGCGCCATCTATTGGAACTAATGTTCCTATAAAATAAAACAAAAAATATTATTATTGTAAGTACCTGTTATCTCGCAAATCTGTTGAAAAACGTTGAAAACTGTTGAAAGTCTACTCGTTTGTAAAAACCAACTTACCGCATTATTATCATAAATAATTATTACAGGGTTTTACTAGGTGGTAGGCCCGTATGTAGGGTCGTCTGGGTAGGTACTACCACCGCCTTTCTTATTTCAGCCGTGAAACAGTTCGCTGTGTTTCGGATTGAAGGGAAAGGTAGCCAGTGTAATTACTGGGCATGGACGGCATTACATCTTAGGCTCAGGATGACAACGCACCTGCAATATCAAGTGATTTTCCCTTGTTATTGCAGGTGTCTATAGGCGGCGGTAACCGCTTACCATCAGGTGGGCCGTCAGCTTGTTTGTCATCTAGTTGTATAAAAAAAAAACAGGGCCGGCACCGCACAAGTAATACCAATGGTGTTGCAAGCGTCCATAGGTTACGGTTTCCATGTACCATCAGGTGGGCCCTATGCTTGTTTGCCATCTTAGTGCTATAAAAAAATACACATAGTAAGATCCATGACTCGTGCTCATCATAAAGACATTTGCCGCTATCAGTCCTCGAACCCTGGACCTCTGATTTTGTAGATAGGAGTAGGTACTGACCACTCGTTCATACAGCAGTTAAATAAGATGAGCCATTAAGTAGGTCATTTGGTTTTTGTGCTCGTAAAGCTGAATTAATAAGAATACACTTTTATATCTTTGCCCTAAAGCCATATGGCAGCATTCGTTTTATTTGATATTATTTTATATGGCAACTAATATTGCAGAGATGATCGTCGCCTGTTTTTAGAGATACGCAAGAAAATTTCATGTTAGTCATGTATATCTTCCTCTCATTCATTCTACTTCATTTACTATGATATAAAATAACATTCAAAAAATTACACTTTTGATACTTATTCATACACTTTTGACTTATTCTAATCGGACCGATTATAGATTTGCGTTAAATACTTTAAAATGGCTAATTCAGAAAAGTCCAATGGAGTCACAGATCATCTGTTTGTGCATGATACCCGTAGAATCAGGGAGAATGCTTGATAAAATTTAAGAAACTTAATATTTTTCTGCTCGCTCTTTGCACTTTTTGTAAGTACCTAATAAGTTTCAATGAAATATTTTACTAAGGATAAAGGAATTATGACTTTTCTTTCCGGTTTATCGTTATTGTTAAGGTAATTCAATTTTTATGCTCACGACATTTTTATGAATTTACATAATGTTGTCTTAAATAAATACTTAGACACCAACTTGTCCGTAATTTTTTATGTCGTAAAAATTAGACGACAAAAGTTTATTAGTCCTTGGTCTAACAAAAATGTTTCCTAAGATAGTACGATGGAATACGAACCGATCAAATATTCGTATGAAAGCTCTATTATGTACGCAATAATTTTTATCAAATGAATATCATATAAAATACCTAATTTAATCTGATCACTCTATGAATAGCGTTTATTGACTGTAGTTGTACTTCTGTTATATTAATTTTTATGTTTTGTTTCGTTTACCATTGATATATTCATTTATTTGACATTATTTTGTATTCATTTATATTCATTTGACATAATTATTATAATTGACTTCTAGTTTGACACATTTTGCAATTGTTACTATTAATTCCTTGACATCTGTTATAATGTGTGATTTATGTGTTATAATTTTGACATACTGGCGTTTTGGGTTAACTGTAAGTCAGCATGTACACACTTGAATGAATAAATAAATAAATAAATTCGAAGACTAAAGCGTTGGTGAAGTTACCATGTTTCCGATACCTAAAGGTAACTTTTGTTTCTTATTTACCAACAAGGAACTTATCTAAAAGTAGTAAAATATAAAAAGAATTTTCATCGTAGCACCTGTTCCTGATATTAAAAACCCATAAAGGCTCCTACTTTTAGGTTTTTATTTGAACCTGCGCCGAGACTCTGAAGATGGCTTAATTAAGAAAGGAGCGGCACCGATGATCATTTTTGGTATTGAAACAGAATCTTCTGGACTTTTTTTGTAATAGAACTAAAACGTGGAATAAAGAACCTTCTATCTACAATATAATGACAGAACAGTCACAAGGGCTGTAATTACTTAATAAAAACTAAGGAAATCGGCACTAGATTATATGACTTTATATTACCTACTGTCCTGAATTCCACCTATTAAATTTTTTCTATACCTTGAGCTCTATTGACGTGGTGCCTGCTGCTTAGCCTGTGAAACTCCTACCTAGCCTAGAATGACTTCTATGCGAAGGTTTTCGCAAAGGAGTACAGAATGTGTTTCTTCAAAATGGCGTGAAAAGGGATTTACAGGGTTTTAAACTCGCTAGTGATACCCCTACGTAACGCTTACAGCTACGGTAACAATCGCATAGCATCAGGTAGTCAGTGATTGCCACCTGAGTGGTATTATAAAAAAATACCGAGATTAAGCAGGTGCGTTTTTAGCTTATATAACTGCAGATAAAATCTGTTCTGGCCTATTTTCCTTTAAACTTGTATCGTTTTAACAAAATTTATTTGTACGTTCTAATAAGTTCTCTTGATCACCTCATTACATAGCGTCTCGTCTACCGGGTATCAAAAGTAAAATTTATAATCATAAAAAGCCTATGTATGTGTCTGTGTGTCTGTACTCTCTGTACCCATGATTAGTATAACTGGCCTATGACAACAGATTTATGCTAATCGTGCCGACAAATGACTGAATTTAGGCGCTTACCATAGGATCCGGTGTTTAGTACCAAATATACAATGCGCGAATTAACGCCGGTACGGATAATCTCTCATTAGTATTCGGTCCGGAAAAACCACACGCCAGGATTATGCTGCGGTCTGGTCCACTTGTACCGGGATACTGAATAAAATGGTTACAAAAACATGCGGAATAATCCCCGAAGTGTTATCATGCTGCTGAGATGAGAAGAGTCCCCTTGTACATGATCAAAATGATGTAAGTATTATATCTCTTATGTTAATGCATTAGGGATCAAAATTGTCGTCATCTTTTTGGAACTGACTGTACGCATGATACGACTTTTAAACCGAATTAAAAAGGAGGAATTTTGCAATTCGACTACTTTTTATTTTAGGTATTAAGTTGAAACCCGACAAATTAATGTGATTTGATAATTCTTTTTATGTTCGATAAAGTATGCTAGATACTTACCAGTAGGCGGGACCTACTGGTATCTAGCATACTTTATCGAATACAGTTTTCATGTGGATTCGATAAAAATCTTCGCAGACAGAGAATGAAACTCCGCAACAAACAACAGTCAATACCGCTGAAACCACCATTATTCTTCGCTTATTTTAGTGCTGGTGGCCACAGACTCGCTTAATATTCGAGGCTACAAATAGAATTAGTCTCTTGGAACTAGGATATACCAAATTAGAAGACTACAAGCTCTTTCTGCTCTGATAGAGCAAAGCTGGCAGTGATTTTCAGAGAACAGATAGAGTAAAAGCAGGAAATCCGGAAAGGTTTATGTGCAATATTCTTAGCTCCATGATGTAATCATAGCTCTATGATGGAGTAGGTTGTACTGTAAGATAACACAACCCGAATTGCACAATAGTAAAGGAGACAAGTAAAAATTCCATGATCAAAATTTTAGACACTCATTTGACTGTAAACGTTCCGCATGGAAACCGAGCCCTCGACATTTTCCAATATAGATAAGCACCATAACATAACGAGGCGGTAGCGGCGGGAACGTTTTGAAACCTCTCATAAAGCGGCTTCAGAGAGTGGTTTGCTCTTTTGGCCAATTTATACTTGCTGAGAAGTGGCAAATCCAGCTTGCCAGTCCGTAAATTAGAAATAATTTATTCCTAGTTAATTGCGGCTTTTGTCTAACAAATCGACGAAATCCAACAGTCCGCAAACCCGCACTGCGTTGTACACAAGGTTACTTTTTATAATACTTCTAGCTGACCCACTCGTGTTCCAAACTTGTCCCACCTCCCACTAGCATAAGTAGGGTCAATAGGATGAAATTAAAATCAACCTAATAAACTAAGAAATAAAAGTATTTTTCTAAAGATAATAGATCAACAAAAATCCTGAAACTTGCTGCCCTTCTTCATACATAATCGATAACACCTACATTAGGCGTTACATCTATAACTTTGAACCGACCTCACATTCAGTCTTAATTGGAGCAATTTTTGCTATTGCTGCCACTAGTAAGTTTAAACAGGTATGATTGTAATGACATAAACTTACAAGAAGATACGTCTTACTATTTGGTTATCCCAAAATAAACTTCATTTTCTAATACGTCAAGCCAACAACTGTTCTGATTCAAATAAATTTATGGGCAAATGCAATTCTTAGATTCTCCTTACATATTGCATGAGCAGCACTACGGCAGTCTGTGGCACGCTTATGCCATATCGCCCGTATATGCTTTCATGAAATGCTAAGTGCGAACTGAGCTTCAGGTACTAAATTTGATTGTAGCTGTAGCAGCATTTGGAGACATCCTTTCGTTTCAAAGGCTCTATACTTTATAACCTCGCCTTTGTTTGCTGGAATTTGTCACAATATCCTCTCTAGAATAGTATGGTAGTTATATGAGAAAGCAAATAAGCACTACTTTGCGGTATTGTGTTTTTGGGGAAGTTAAAGCTCATAGAGGACACGTTGAATTGGGAGCAGGCGGACTTGCCTCCTATACTGTCTACATAACGCTTCCTCTTGATTCATAGAAGGTTAGCACACTTGAGCAGTACTTGCCTCTTTTTTCTTTCTTACAGTAACCGCTTGCCATCAGGCGGGCCGAATCGTTGGGCATCCTTGTTCTTATTGCAAAGATAAATGATTCAAGACAGGCTTTATAGGACATGGTTCTATTCCTTTTGCCAAACAGAAAATATCTAAGGTAAGATTAGGGAGATTCGTTCCTTTTGTGCGCCACTTACGGATTATTTTGTAAATAATCTTTTATCAAACTCGTCTAAAAGCGCTCATATCTCTCCAGTTTTAAGATATGGCGGATTCAGAGAGAGCTTGTCTTTCACGGTTATCTTTTAATTCAATTTCAATAAGAGAAAGTTATAAGTACCCAATGGCTTTGAAAATGTCACAATAAAGCTAATTTGATGTAAAATTTCATTTTTAGAAACATTACGTCACTGTTGTATGTACCATAAAACAGATACATTGCCGATATTATGATTTTTTACCTCAATTCAAATCAAATCACAAACTATCTTTAACTAACAACTAAACATTGGAAACCACTGAAGCACAAGTCTATCACCGAAATCTGCTTTGATATTCACCACGCTTAATATTTTTTTGTCCACTCGCTCTAACAAGTCTGTTAGGGCTCCGCTTCAGAAGTATTGCATTTGGAATTGAATAGAACTTGAATTTTCTCTCGAAAATTATACGAAGTAGACCACATTTAGATTTCATGAGGACGACGTCGTTCTGACTATGAATGCGGTGTTTTCCTTGGTCTTGGACAGTTCAAAATTTCGTAATTCTGCCCGCTTGTGCTGTTTAGGGTACAGTGTGAGACGGTCAAGTGAACTTTTTAATTTTTTTAGAATTTTCCTGAAAAACTGGTAAAGATTTCTTCAATAATTGCGATTCGAAATTTAAAAATTTTTGTGCTAGGGGTACAGGTAGACAAGAAGCCGGTCAGTGCTCAATTTGCCAATACAAAGATTGGACTCTTTCAATCTTCAAAATATTTAAAACGGCCTCAAATAAAAAAAGCGTTTGAATTTTTTGCCCTTACTAGAAAAAAATAAAGAGTACATGAATACTAGCGAATATCTTTGTGTGTATTTCTAGCCAATCAGAAATCACACAGCGGTTAAACACATACACAAACGTTAACGCCGCATCAACAATAACATAGAGAAATTCATTGTTTACCCCTATTCTAATTGACATGGGTTTATTCACGAACATTTTAAACTTTTAAATCGTATTCTTATCATTATGAAGTAACGTATGTTATCTTTTGTATGAAATGTGAGCAGGCGTGAACTGTACAATAGTGAAGTTGACAAAAATAAAAAAATAAAGAGAGAAAAAAAAGAGAGAAATAGTATGTTTAAGGTCAATAGTTTTACAGACCCACGCTCCTTAAAGAATCTGCTGATGACGTCACGTCACATGTTTCTAGGGGTCAAACTGAAAGTTCTTAAAAAATCAAAAACTGAGCTATCTACCAAGTTATTGTTTTATAATTATTATATATTTTAAATCCATTCACAGCAATACATCGCTGCATCCGATGGAACCACTGAGAATAGCATTTTGCCCACTCGTCCTTACCATTCTCTTCGACGTCCTTTTGAAGCGAAGCCACTTTATCATCGTTAGTCCAGCTTTCGTCAACCGTATGTCGAACACAGCATTTGAGTCACCTCCGTTAAATCATTGAACCATTTCACGGCACCAATCAACACCAGGGAGTTTTTGTGCTTCGGTCCAATTATGAGGTATCGGACACAAAGCTTCCCGACCGCTAACTGTTCATGGAGGATTTTGTGCACTTGACTCATACAAATTCCAAAGATTGTTCAAATGCTATTATTAATTTATTTATTTTATTTAATGCCAAAAAATAAATTAATGTATTATTATATTATATATTATTATTTTATTATTTTATTTATATATTATAAAATAATAATAATACAAAAATATAGATATAATAATATTTTTTTTTTATATATTTTTTTTTATTTTTATTTTTATTTTTATTTTTTTTTTGCTATCTTCAGTCGTGGCTAAGGCTTAACTAATCTTTCCGATGGTCGGAAAGATCAGTTTGACCACGTTTATGTAAACAGTAGCACGAGATGGGGCTTCATTATGAAAAGCCAATCGAAGTCTATAATAACTTTCTTGCTAACTTATTTTTTTTAATGTAAGGGCATATTGACAAAATTGATAATAACTTTTTATGTTTTTATTCATAGTTGTCTGAAAAATACTGACCATTTTTATTAAATTTTCTTAGCAAAATATTGGAACAATATAACTTTTAAGTTCGGAATTGTTTTTATGGGTAAAAATAGCTTATATTTTTCGAATTTGTGAAAAATAGACCCTTATTCAAACTTAGGCAACATCCAAAAATGTTCGTGCTAAGGGTAGTGCTCTGTAATCATCGCAAGCCAAGATGGTACTTGAAGCGAATAGCCAACTCACCCTTGACCAGGTTTTTGACCCCTATCACTATTTCCTAAATAATGCAATTATCTCGAAGCTACCAGCAAAATTGAGAGTTCCAGCCTCAAAAAGTTCCCAAGTTAAGTATTGCATTATAATACTGGTGCAACGTTGCATCGGAGACCTGTTTTCCGATCTAACTTTTGATAGGAATGAAAATGTATCACGCTCCGGCTGCTGCTTCAATGCGAAATATTGTGACGTTGTTTTAACATAATCTACTCAGTAAACTCTGCCCAGCTGCCGTCGTCAGCACTAGGGATACCCTAGTGCTGCAACAGTTGCTGTGGCTAATCGAAAAAAAAATTGTGAGTAAGTAAACTAAGAATGTGCCCAATGGCACTTCTTTTTTATTTTTATTATTTAATTTTTGTCTCATTATAATCTAATGAAGTGACGTAGTCGAGAATTGCGGTAACCCATCCGACTCCGAACTTGTGCTGACACTTTTAAGATCCTTACAGGCTATAGCCGAAGACAAATTCGTCGGATGTTGACGAGACAAATATTCGGCGTAAGTAGATCTCTAATCCTAAGTACTACATAAATCGACGCCAAACACAGAGATAATATTATAACCACCGTTACAAACTATTAATTATGCTTATAATTATAAATTATATTTATAATTTTTAACCACCGTTGTGGTCTAGTGGTTGAGACCACCTACTTCAGATCTAGAGGGCCGGAGTTCGATTCCCGCGGGGCAGAAATTTTCTGCGCGGTTTGGTTGGTGGCAGGACATTTTTAAGCCTGCCTGGCAAGCTACCACAGTTTTACCTAAGTCTGCCGCCATAACAATAGTGTTAACAGCATTGTTGTGTTCCGGTAGTTGGAGTGATAGCCAGTCTTCTGTGGTAAAGGAATCCGGGTGTAGCTCGCTTCCATCGTCGGCCTGATCTTCATAAGTGAAGATCAGGCCATCAGGAATAGAATAGAATAGAATAGAATAAATTTTTATTGTATAACTGTGTATAAAAAAGGTCTTAAAATATAAATAGTGCTTAGGTGAGGTGAAGAGCTTCCCGTTAAGAATTAAAAAAAAGATATTTAATATCAAACAATAACTTGCATTTTACTAGTTTCTCATTTTAAACTACCCTCAATCACCATTAAACTGCAAACAAGATACTACGACCTGTCATAATGCCAGTTACTTATAGGGGCCTAAGCCTGTCTGATCTGAGCCCCTACGTAAAACGATCCGCAATCAGCTGCACAACAAAAACTTTATGTATATTCATCAGGCGTTACAGATATACAGGCCTACAGGGTGGTGCCGTCAATACGACAATAATTTGAAGCATGGGCTATATAGTTCATAGAAATGGCTGGTCACTTTCAAAAACATCTTATTCATTTGATAATTTCATGATATTTCTATGAAATGATGTAGCCAATTTTATACAGGGTGTTAGGGGGACGCTTTCGAATACAAAGGCAGGTGGCAGTGCTGGTCACAATAAACACGACTTGCTAAGAAATAAATTTGAAATCGCGAAAAAAAATCAGCTGTTTTATAAAAACTGTAATATTTACACGGCCTGTTTGTACTTATGTACCTGTGTATACTTCGTTTCCGAGAGCGTCCCCTAACAGCCTGTATTATTACACACAAATGTCATGAAATTATAAAATTAATAAAACGTTTTTGAAAGTGACAAACCATTTCTATGAACTAATAAACATGGGCATGTTTTAATTTATTGACGTATTGACGGCACCACCCTGTATATTTATATGTGTGTATCATAGCATTCAATATTTCAATTCAATCTGCTGTTTTTAGCACGGCCACAATGAATGAAATTTTCATGTAACCACCAGAGCGGTAATGTTTATTTATTTTCGTGCGCTGGGAATCAGTAAATGGCAGGGAATTATTCATTTTTAGTTTATGCACAATTTATTGGGAGGGCGGAAACGAAGCGTTTATGTATTGAGTCATTCATAGCAATGAATGCCTGAAACAACATTCTACAATATTGTAATCCTAAAAGAAATTGTATGACCAGTTCATTCATAAGCAAACACCTAAGTATTTCATTTTTTGAATGTGCTAATGTATGTGGATGCAGGCTGCACAGAACCGATCCATTTCGAAATTGATGGAGGAGGCCTTTGTTCAGCTTTGGACATCATATGCTGATATGATGATGAGGATGATGACTCGTCACTCACTATGAGAATAATCTAATTTAAAGCCGAGACACTACTCACAAAATCATGATTAAGGTACCTAAAAATTTGGTTTTAGGGGCTGATTAAACGCCTATCAGATGTATGTAGGCTAAAAACGCCTTTTTTAATAGTGCTATTTAGCTGCGATCTTCTGTAAGTTGAGAGAACTACCCCAGTAAAGCGCTAAATATCCCAAATACCGCTTTGCCTCACCTCTATTAAAATACATGTCTCATTTTAAATTTAACACCAACCTATTAAAACTGAAGGATTACTAGAAAAATTGACTTTAGCGACATTGACGATTTAAGCTACAAGAACCAAGAATATTATATTCACAAGTCAAAGATGAATTTTAAGTAGGTGTACCCCAATTCCACCTTAGACTACTAGGTATGTAGTAAATAGGATCGAATACGTAAACTTATTACAAATCTTCTTGGGTCTCACGCGTTCGCTGTATAAGAAAATATTCCGTATGTTTCTCAAAAGCGACTGTTGGCTCATATCCAACTGGCGCTAGCGGGTTATTTTGAGTAAACCGAGTTCTGTTGACGCCTAACCAAACTGATTTTGTGATATTGAAACTAAGGTGACGCAGTGAAATATAGTTCTTGTGCAAACGATTCAGAATTTTTAGTATTAGTAGTTCAATAAATAGTTAAATTTAAAGGTTATGTGATGTGTTAGTGGCGTGGTTTCGGATGCGGATAGGTTATAATCTGATAAACATTGAATACGCAATGTAAGTATGTTTTCATTGGTTACCTGGAAAACTATCTTTCTTATATTATTGCCATATCAGCCGATGTTCTGGGTGTTAAAATTTCTCTGTTAATTGAAAGTAACAAACTTCGTAGAGCAATGAGCTCTATAAAGCTTTAACCTGACAAGCCACAGCATCCAGACACAATTGTTTTTTAATTGTAATGGTATTTATTATGCAGCTTGACGAAATTAAATTAGATTGTATCTTTCAAACATTGATTACAACGTTAAAAATAAAAATAAAAATTCTATATGAGCTTTATTATTACCTATAGCATCAATTGAAATAAAAATAACAATTCCGTGGAAGTGTCCTGTTCCGTATGTGTCTAAGGATTACCTACTCCTTCTAGAAAGCAAAAGATGTCAACTCAAATAATTTAGCTTCAAAAAAATCATATTTTGATGAAAACAAACTTTCTGGAATCCGTTATACTACCTACGCGTGCTGAACAGCATCCAGTGTAATATTAAGTCGAGTCCGGCGTCTCTATCCCGTTTGCGCTTAGCTGTCAATCGTATGGAAACGACATCAGCGCCTATTTTGTGAAAAGTTGAAAGCTACTTAAAATAAATGTGGTTGTGAGTGTGTGTGTTTATGTGTTTAAACTGCACTAGCTGTGTTCGCATATGGACTCTTCTTTCCGCTTCACATTTTTTTTTTTTTTTTTTTTTATACAAAGCACGGCAATTGACCCAACACCACCTGATGTGAAGCGGTAAGGAGAGTCCATATGCGAAGACAGCTAGTGCAGAAACGGACAATGCACTAGCTGCCTCCACCTTGCCGGCCCAAAAGGTGCTTTTTCACGCCTCTCTTGAAGGACCCCATGTTATAGGAAGGAGGAAACACATGCGCTGGCAAAGAATTCCAAGTTCTGGAAGTACGACAAAGAAACGAAGAACTAAATTTCTTTGTGCGTGATGTTGAGGTGGAGACAGTAAATGGATGACTCCGAAGACCAGCACGCGTGCTCCTGAGCAGAAAGGGGGAAGGTGGGATAAGGTCGAAAAGCTCTTCAGAGCACTCTCCGTGATAAAGCCGATAAAAGGCGCTAAGCGACGCAATGTCCCGACGCAATTGTAGAGGCTCAAGTTTGTTCGTGACCTCTACATCGCCAATGATACGGACAGCACGACGCTGCAATCTGTCCAGTGCATCGAGGAGGTACTTGGCGGAGCCATCCCATAAGTGCGAGCAATATTCCACGCAAGACCGGACCTGAGTTTTGTACAGCAGGCATAGCTGGTCAGGCGTGAAAAATCGACGCACCTTGTTTAGGACACCGAGCTTCCGTGAGGCTGTTTTTATCACGGTTTCGATGTAGTTTCTAGAATTGAGATCGCAGCATATCTCCATACCGAGTAAGTTCAAGGAGGCCTGTGCCGAAAGAGTAGTACCCTGAAGAGAGGGAAGGGGAAGGAACGGCGACATTTTGGCTGTAAACGCACACACCTGTGTTTTCTTAGCATTGAACTCAACAAGATTGTTAGATCCCCATTCAGATACGAGGTTCAACACCCTGTTGAGCTCAATAGTAAGATTCTCCCTCTCTTTCTCGGTTTCAGCGCGCCCAGCCCCTGGGCGACCGTAATATCCCCCATGCACTGTACTGTCATCCGCATAACAATGAATGCTTCCTAATGGAAGCATATCATTGATATGAAGAAGAAAGAGTGTGGGGGATAAAACAGAGCCTTGTGGTACACCAGCATTCACAGACATGAACCGCGAAGCGCATCCATCTGCGAGGACGCGTATTCTCCGCTCATGTAGGAAGCCGGCGATCCAGTTGCAGAGCTGATCGGGCAGACCGTATGCCGGGAGCTTGGAGAGAAGAGCCTTGTGCCAGACCCGATCAAAAGCTTTGGCAATGTCAAGGCCAACAGCCAGTGACTCACCACGTTTATCAATAGCTTCACATCAGGTGGTGTTGGGTTAATTGCCGTTTTTCGTATAAAAATAAATGGTTTTAATAGCTAAACGCAATCGAAATCGAGACGTTCGCATTCAATTGAAACTTTCAGGGTGAAGCTGATTAACCGCCTGATCAATCTAACGATGGGATGGTTATGCTTTTTAGCCTCTGCAGCCAAATATTTAATATTTGGCTTCATTTGAGTTAGATTCAGTTCCCAAGATCCATTTCACATTGCTCTGATACTTGACTGGATTAATTTATCAAGCTCCAATTTCAGGTATCTAATAAAGTTCACAATTTGCTTGTTACTATCGCTTCTTGGCGCTTGCCAGATGAAGAAATGTGACCAAACACCTCCACATTCGAGTATGCCAGAGCCAAGCGAAAACAAAGGCGTTTTCAAGATGATTATAGAGACTAAAATGCAAAATTTTTCTTACTTACCAGATCAGACGTACGTGGGTAAGTACTAACCTACCTAGTTAGATTAGTTCCATCCACAAATAGAGAAGTAGGCATGAACCGCTATTCAATGAACTGTTTAAACCCAGCTAAGTATTTTGTTTTGTACAGACGACAGAAAATCGTAACGTAATGAGTGTAAAAGTTGCAATACTTGCAATAAAATATGGATCAAAGAAATCTAAAATAAGTGTATTATTATTATTATTATTAATACCCTCCTCTATTGCGCAAGTTCGAACTGTTACACTTTATGTGTCGACTACTTTTACTTGCAGTCAATAACAAAAGATTATTGAATTGTAACAAATTTAAAAGTTTCTGCCTGAGGTTTCTGCTTTAGATGTATAGATAAACATAGGACGAAGATATTCCTTCCTCATTAGGTAGACCCCAAAACATAGAAAGAGGTCTTCTTTCTATGTTTTGTGAGATAGACACAATGACACATACTACTCTAAAATCATGAATTTTAACAAGGTAAAGAAATGAGCAATGTAGCAGTAGGTACATTTTTGCTGATTAAACGCAACAGGCGTTAAAGACGTTTTGAGTGAAATATTTAACTGTACACACGACAGCACATCGAGTGTAAAAGTTGCTCTACGAAAGTCGCCTCTACTACGAACGCAGTAGTAGGTCTCAAGATAAAACAGTTACGCTTAATGCTGTGTCGACTGTACTTAATTAATTTTTATTTCCTTCCATGATTACGTGATCTTAAGTTGACAGATCCGTAAATATAATTAATTCATAACTTTAATGTAAACACTTTTTACATAGTACCTACTCTTTTCCCGCCTGATGGCCAGCTTGCTTGCCACGTTAATTATACAGGGTGGTGCCGTCAATACGACAATAAATTAAAACATGGGCTATATACTTATAGGTACTAGTTCATTCATAGAAATGGTTTGCCACTTTTTAATAACATCTTATTCGTTTGATAATTTTAGGACATTTCTATGAAATAATGCAGCCAATGTTATATTATTGTTTTATTTTATTGTCGTATTGACTTTTCAATTTCCTTTGTAAGACTATTAATTTTTAATTGCGCAAAAAAACCTAAAAAAATATATTTTTTGTTGCACCGCTATAAAGGCTATTTTATCTTATCAATCACCTTTTATGGGTGGATTGCAATCTTTTTATGCAATTAAAATTACAAAAATAAAATAAATGGCGTAGTGATTCAAACGCTCAGGTTTCGACTACGAAAAACAAAGCAACTTTCACCATGGTCGATCCAGGGTGGGTCAACCAAAATTTATAATCTCGAGCTCCGAAAGTCACTTTAAGTCGTTTTGGTCCCGGTTGTTACAGAACACGCTTTAACCAACCCGCATTGGGCCAGCATGGTGGAGCTATGGCCCAAACTCCTCATGTGTTTCTCCCATGTAGGAAGGCCTGTGCCCAGCAGTGGGACAAATATACGCTGGTAATGATAATTGCTAGTGCCTACGTAACATTTTAGTGACACTAATGTCGACCAGTCCATCACGACCGTTCCGTTGGTTCATGATCACGGCTGAAGATCCTGATCTGGACAACAGCACTCAAGAGGCCACCACCATGACTATGGACGTCGGGAGACTAAAGACCTTGGACACCGAGACCGGAAGGAAGTCCAGATATAGCGAGAGGTGCTTCAATTCCGTTGAAAACATGGATAATTCTGACAAGTTCAGAGTCGATGTAAGATACTTTTACAGGCCTACCGGATAGTGCCGTCAATACGACAATAAATTAAAACATGGGCTATATACGTTCATAGAAATGGTTTTCCACTTTCAAAAACATCTTATTCGTTTGATAATTTCATGACATTTGTATGAAATAATATAACATTGGCTGCATTATTTCATAGAAATGTCATGAAATTATCAAATGAATCAGATGTTTTTGAAAGTGGCAAACCATATCTATGAACTAATATAGCCCATGTTTTAATTGTTGTCGTATTGACGGCACCAACCTTTTTTTTATACAACTAGATGACAAACAAGCTGATGTCCCACCTGGTGGTAAGCGGTTACCGCCACCTATAGACACCTGCAATAAAAAGGCAAAATCACTTGATATTGCAGGTGCGTTGTCATCCTGAGGCCTAAGATTAAATGCCGTCCATGCCCAGTAATTACACTGGCTACCTTTCCCTTCAATCCGAAACACAGCGAACTGTTTCACGGTTGAAATAAGAAAGGCGGTGGTACCTACCCAGGCGACCCTACATATGGGTCTACCACCTAGTAACCACCTGTACCTATATTAAAATCTTAAAAAAAATCTATGGTTTTACAGGAAACAACTGTAATTAAAATACGAAGGTTTTAAATAAAATAGTAATTGCCCAAGATTTAGATAATATGTTTGAAGTGCTTTGTTCAGGAAAGTCTCTTAATAGGTACTATTTAAATTCCATGTAATGATCTGACGTCTACGGTTATCCATTTTTTCTTTATAACAGATCCACTGGATATCGCCTCAACAAAATGACCAGAAATCAGAACAAAAAGTTCGTCTTAGAGCTATGGTGGCGGAAAACGAAGAAGTCTGGTACATGGGTGATGAAGATCTGATCATCGAACTCCATAAAGACAACCGGCCTCCCATAGACAGTCCACCTACGACGCCTGTGGAAGTCTGCAATCTGTGCAGCGAAGCTAGATACGAGGTTTTTTAACAAAATATTTTGTTTTGACACCCTCTTTGAAGTATCTCAGTTCACAATTATATCTATAACTCTATTTTTTATTCCACCCCTTTTTAAAGTGTCTCAATTATTATAACTACCAGACTTTTTATGTAAAGGTTTGGAAACCTATGAATGTTACGATTTCCCTTTTCGTTATGTAGATCGTTATCGCTGCAAACTAAGTAATACCTATACAGGTTCTTTGGTACTCACCTTGACAAGTCACCTACCCATAGTCATATAAATAATATAGTATTAACAAAAGGTGTTATCAAAAGTTCAAAGTTTTGAAATTTCCTGTACATTTTGTTTAATGGACCGCACTATTTGTATAAACAAATTTGAAATTTATTTTACGATTTTGAATATTTGTTAATAGTAGGTATATTATTTATATGACTATGGGTAGGTGCCCGCTTGTCATGGTGAGTACCAAACACCCTGTATATTACCTAGTGTGCAGCGATAACTATCTACAGAACGAAAAGGGATATCGTAACCTTTGCCGAAGAACTTGTCATGGAATGACGAAATTCGGTGTCGTTTTACTGGTATTCCTGGCTAACATATTCGCGTAAGTGTCTTTATTCTACCAAGCGCTATTTCAGACTTGCAAAGGTACTACTACTAAAATAGCAAGTGCCAGGTACATTATGGCACAGGTTTTTTTTTAAATTACGCGATGATGACTTTTTGGATAAAATTAATTGCAATCACATTTTCAATATCAAATTCAAAGATTTTTCACAGTTTTATCTCTCCAACGTGTGTGCTTATATAAACATTTTTCTTCTCAGGGATTCCATTCTCATAATTACTAAATAACTTATCACTGCAAGTAACTTTTCCCATTCTTCTTGGGTAAAAACACTCGTGTTAAGTTGAATAACCTTAAATGAAATCAACCTTCATTATGCAAATGTTTAAATTTAAAATATTGTCCTCTCAAAAATAACTCACTTTTTATTTAATATTATTATGTTTGTGAACTCCATTTGCCGAGTGCATTAGCATTTTTGTAGTAAGAATATTGCTGACATTTTCTCCCAAAACGCGAGAGATGTAGACCATAAACTCCGGAGAAATGAAAGGAGAAAAAATATAAGACTCCTTTATTATACAGGTGATTTTACAGGATATTTCGGTAGTAATTCATTTCGCCGGCGAATTTTCGTCGATGAAAGTTTCGCTAACAAATCGAAAGTCCATTCTACAAAAACCATTTGCAATAATTTCAATGGAATTACTCTATAGCCTGTTACAAAAGTCCCAAATATAATTTAAGGGGGTTGCTGTGTTCCATGTCAAGAGCTACTCCTGAAAGTTTGACACCTTTCAGACCACTTTTATTTTCCGACTAAGTTAATGAAAATACTGTCACGCCTGCTTGTGACAACCCTAAATGCGTACTATCGCGTAAAGGAGAGGACCACAAATGTATGAAGCCTGGGCTTAAAATAATTTTAATTTTGAACAGCAATCCCTACCTATGATAAGCTATAATTATTTAGAATTTTAGTGCTTTTAAAAATATTTTATAGGCCCCCGTTTATTTTAGGACGAACATGAAAA
This sequence comes from Nymphula nitidulata, assembly GCA_947347705.1. Taxonomy (NCBI): domain Eukaryota; kingdom Metazoa; phylum Arthropoda; class Insecta; order Lepidoptera; family Crambidae; genus Nymphula; species Nymphula nitidulata. The sequence goes on along the minus strand of OX374637.1, from coordinate 7,311,202 downwards.
ATTCCATACTAAAGTTGCTTTTTGCGTTTTGTTATTGCATTAGTTTAAGTACCATTATATTCTCCTTTTGAAAAATGGAGCTGCAGCTAAAAGTATAGTAAAAACTTCAAATATTTAATAGACAATGCAATAATAGGTGCATTTGACCTATTTTACGACTTGAAAAACGAGGAAAAAAGGCAAATTCCATTTAGTTACTGCTGGAACATTTTTTACTATTTCAGACAAACGAGCAGCTCGAAAAATCCGATTGATATAAAATCGGGTAGCTTATTTAATTAGCTTTGTGGAGAGGTGTATCACATTACTGTTCAAAATTATTCGGAATAAAAGCCTAAAAAAGACCGTGTCCTTTTATTTCGAAATCCTGTAACCCGGTATAATCGGTCAAAATAAATAAATAAACATACTTAGGTATCGATTATGATAATGTGCGGCATACTCCACGTATTTTATTACGTATGTACTATTTAGAATAATTATCTAAACGAGAAAAATATCATGTCCTGGGGCGGGACCAGAACCCGCAACCTTTCACAATATAGGTATGACTGCACCAGTCATCGCAGATTTGCAAGAGGCTCGGCCGGCCGAGGCGGCGCTATGCAAGCGCGCTGCTGCAGCCTCGACCACCCTAGCCACTAGCAAGGGGTGTGGAGTGGTGCAGAGGGGCTCCACCATTCACCCAAACGCACCCCGCAGTCGGTCAAAAAGTGCCCCGTACCCACAGCACTTTTCAGTCAAGTTTTGAGTCTAAGAGGACTACCACAGTGCGTGACCTGAGTTACTGAGTTGTTTGCGAGGAGCTTCCTCGGTCGCGCCGCGTATATGCGGAATGATGGGTACCGTCAGTTTTTAGTGGGTATGCCGGCCTTCAGCCGGAGACTACCACAACCAGGGGACAAGCCTCCAAGTTATCCCTGGCTCCATAAAGGGATTTCTGAAGAAAAAAAAAAAAAAATTCTACCATCCATATCTACTATTTTACATAGTATTTGTTTGATTGTAACTCTTTCACGCCTAAACCACTGAAGTAATTTAGATGACATTTGGTATGGCGGTTATTTGAGACCCTGGGAAGAATATAGTATACTTTTTGGAGCGATAACCGACATTCACGCAGGCGCAACCGCGGGCGGTTGCTAGTACTAATATTATAAATGCGAAGTTACCCTGTCTGTTACCTTTCACGATCTTACCGCCGAACCAATTTACATGAACTTTGGTATGGAGATAGTTTCAAACCCTGAGAAGGACATAGAATACTTAATTAAGAGTATGGTATTATTGTATGATCCAGGTTATCTTCTACGGCAAATGGTCAAGAGTATCCCACCCTCATCAGTACCCAAGCAAGCCAGATGAAAACGGCTACACACACATGCTCGGAACGTCACACTCTTCATTCTACACCCTTTGGCAGCAAGGAGAGGAAGCCAGTCCAGGGTTGATCAAACTTGTGGAATATGCTGACCCAACGTTATTGGAAAGGGAGATTATTGCAAAGGTTTTTTAAATAGATAAATTTCTCTTCATAAGCTACTTAAAATTCGGTCAGTAGGTGCAGATTTTTGCAATCTGCACAAAAAAAGATCAGACGTACTAAGTGCATTAGGAAATGGCCAGGGGAGACCTTTGCTCAGCAAGGGGGACTGACTATTTTTATTATTTTCTGCAACAAGGGCGGTAAGTGCGGTATAGGTACAAGCGGACAGTTTGCAAGCGGTTACCATAGCCTACAGAACCTCGTACCATTTTGTCACTACTCAAATGCCTACCCTAAAAAAAACAAGAGAGTTATGGTTTATGTTTTAGCATAAGCGACGAGTCCTACTGTTCCCAAGATAACGCTTTCTCGCTAAGCAAATGAACGAGGATTACAAATCAACTAACTTTCGTTTTTGTCTGTAATTGTTCTGTCTACCATAATAATTCTTCCTATCTAATATAAAGAAAAAAAAGGAAAAAAGCTGAACTGAATTACTGTAATCGTAAAGTAAATTGATAAATTGTGTTCGAATTTGTTCAGTAGGTGCAGATTTTTGCACAAAAACCTTTTCCATTCAGTGATAGCAATAGTGATTGTCAAAAGGCATCTTGTCTAAGCCCTCAGTGTTGCTTATTTTAATGAACAACCATTTTATTCAACTTGAGGAATCATGTGAAACCAACGAAGCCAATCAAATTGTAAATTAATCAGAAAGTTTGGGGCTAGTAACAAAAGCTCTGTAAATTTGCATGGGTTCTTCTAACAAGAATGTGGCTGCCATATTAAACGTAAAGATAGACATATTATATAATGTTATCGTTATTAGCAACTGTATTTAATACTTCTAGGTAATATGGCACGGCTTTGTTGCCCGTTTGCCTGGTAATTGGTAATTCAGGAATTATTTTTTACTTCCTTCATAACAACAGGCAGCCTTGTAGACATGTGTAAGTAATGCACGTAATATCACAAATGAGATATCACTCAAACGCGTGATGTTACATTACGCATCACTCCGAGAAATTAAGTATCACTTTAAACATCACGCGAAATAACATTACACTAGCTCCGAGCGCGAGAGAAAGGGACCGACCGAAGCGCACGTATAGCTGTGTGGTGATGTTTCATCTAGCGCGCGTTGCGTGCGCATCGCACTATACGCAGCATCTCATCTGTTCGGGTGATGTTATATCTCAGTGTAATATTACGTTTTCGTAAAAGTGATGTGATATAGCATTACTTTTTGAAGTACTGTTTCGCGCATGTCTACTGAGTTTTGATTCACCGGTGATAACAAACAATAGACCAATACCTTTACCCACCCAGAATTATGGTAGACAGTACAATCGCATAGACAAAAAAAGAAAATTGTTTTTCGGCCAATGACTTGTAACGAGAAAGCTCATTGAGGAATCGTTATGTTGGGAACAAGGGGACTTGTCTCCTATGCAACAAAACGCTTTCCAATGGATATACAATATGTGAGTAGTACCTACCTCATGCGGTAGTTAGTACTTACCTTTGGTATGAAAAGCTACGGTAAGTACGGTAACCACGCTTACCATCTTCTATGCTCGTTGGTTCCCGTTAGTTGTTAAAACTTTAAATACTATTGATAGGTAGGTACCTATTACCGCTATATTTTGTTTTCAGATGGCAGAAAGAAACGGTACCAGAACTTTAATAAGAGGCAAGAGGCGTCACCATCCGTACATGTTTGAACCTTCCCACTCCTTGTTTAGGGTTGACCGCTTCCACCATCAGTTCTCTGTCGTAGTTGGCATGAGACCTTCTCCTGATTGGTTCCTTGGCACGTCCAACTTTGAGCTCTGCACTCCTGATGGGTGGTTCAGCAGCTCTGAAATACCACTGTATCCTTGGGACGCTGGTCATATGGATGGTGTGTCTTATGAGGTAATATTTATTTTCTGTAACTGAGTACTAAATATTTATTAGTTTACGATTCCAATAACAAGATCCATTTGTTGGGATTCCGGCAGGCCTTAGATAATGTCATGGTTTTGAATATTTTTGCATGTATGCATTTTTGCATAAGTGAACAATTACTATGCTGAAAGTATCATGTCTGCAAGAGCCCTTATTCCAACGTTTCATTGGTTACAGTCACCAAGATCAGTGACCACGCCTCCAGATCACATCAACAGGGTAGAAGTAGGTTCCTTCAATAAGGAGTCTCCATTCTATCAGATGAACCTGAATGACCTAAAGCCCTTTGCGATTTTAAAGGTTAGGTTACTGGACGTATATCCACTCATCGGCGAAGAATGTAGCGAAGAAAATGCAGGTATTTTTTCAGCAGACACCATTTCAATTTATATTGTTTAAACTAGGAAAAAGAGTTCATCCGGATAGTGACGGTGCAGTTCCTAAGAGCCCCATTATGTAGACACACTCTAGATCTAATTTAGGTACATATAACTAATGTGCCTAAATTAGATCTAGAGTGTGTCTAGAGAGTGCGACAATAAATTCAAACACGGGCTATATTAGTAATTAAAACAATATAAAACTAGAAAAATTTCACGTCCTGAGGCGGGAATCGAACCACCTCAGGACGTGAAATTATATTCACTATTTCTTTATTATTATTATTATATTATTTATTATTTTTTATGTTTTATTATATTATATTAATTTAACGTCCTGAACGTTTATATTATTTTAATTACCTACTAAGTAATTTTTCAAACATTTATAATAATGCTAAAATCAAAAAATTAAGAATATTTGAAAGCACTGCCCCAACTTAACCGAATCGTAGGTATTTGTAAAAATACTCGTTTCGGACGTTGAAATATTTTTCAAACATTTATAATAATGTTAAAATCAAAAATTAAGAATATTTGAAAGCACTGCCCCAACTTAACCGAATCGTAGGTATTTGTAAAAATACTCGTTTTGGGTGTTGAAATAGAACATTTCGACATTGTAGGGTGGACGTTAGCTCATAAACGCAAATACAGATAGACTAGAAGAATTTCACAGGGATATCCAAGTCCTGGGTGGCTCATTGGTTAGAGCAGTCGCCCGGATTGCGAAAGTTCGCGGGTTCGATTCCCGCCTCAGGACGTAAAATTTTTCTAGTTTTATATTATTTTAATTACAAATAATGTAATGTAAATAAATTTTTCAAACATTAATAATAGTGTTAAAATAAAAAAAATAAGAATATATGGGCTATAGTAGTTTATAGAAATGGTTTGCGACTTTCAAAAACATGTTATTCATTTGATAATTTCATGACATTTGTATGAAATAGTTGGCTGCATGGATGGTTGGATGGTTGGATGGACATTGGCTGCATTATTTCATAGAAATGTCATGAAATTATCAAATGAATAACATGTTTTTGAAAGCGGCAAATCATTTCTATGAACTAATATAGCCCATGTTTGAATTTATTGTCGCATTGACGGCAGCACCCTGTATATTATTGTGTAGTAATATTTTATGATACTCTATGACGTCTATCATTATAATCAAAGATTATTATAATGTTGAAATGCCCACTTTGAGAAATCCCCATTTTAAAAAATCCCCATTCTGAGAAATCCCCATTGTGCGCCTAAAGCTTAAAGGTTCCTATTTTGTTATGTTAGTTCCAGAACTAGAGACAACGCAGGACGAAGAAGCTGAACGGTGAGTTATTTCTTATCCATGTTGTCGATAGAATAACAAAAACTGGTTTAGATAACTTATCAATAACGACCGCAAGATTATCTTTGTAACTTGATATAAACTTGACTTGTATTAATAAGACCTACTCCAGTATAAACGCTTGATACCTGGAGCAGTGTGAGCTGTGTGAGTAAAGTAATAATTTCAAATATGCCGACTGTTTAACTGAATTTCAACTACTATTTTATTTTCATTTTTAATATCATATTTATACACTTAATAAATATACACTATTATACACTTAATATCATATTTCTACTAGGTGGTAGGCCCGTATGTAGGGTCGTCTGGGTAGGTACCACCGCCTTTCTTATTTCAGCCGTGAAACAGTTCGCTGTGTTTCGGATTGAAGGGAAAGCTAGCCAGTGTAATTACTGGGCATGGACAGCATTTCATCTTAGGCTCCAGGTTTTTTTTTATACAACTAGATGACAAACAAGCTGACGGCCCACCTGGTGGTAAGTGGTTACCGCCGCCTATAGACACCTGCAATAACAAGAAAAAGCACTTGATATTGCAGGTGCGTTGTCATCCTGAGGATGTCATCCAGTAGTATAAAAAAAAAAATACAGATTTGTTGAAAAATAAAATGGAAGTCACGAAAAAAATCAGCTGTTCCATACAAACAGGCCGTGTAGATATGACAACTTGTATGAAACAGCTAATTTTTTTCGCGATTTCAAATTTATTTTTTAGCAAGTCGTGCTTAGGGTGACCAGCACTGCCACCTGCCTTCGTCTCCGAGAGCGTCCCCCTAACACCCTGTATACATATCATGTTTAATGACTAACTTGCAGTCAGTCAGTCAATCATGAACTGTATTTGTTGATGCGCGGACTGGGCCGTAATCGAAATACAGATTTTTATAAAATCTACAATAGGCACCAGCGCTCACAAAGCTGATTGGTACATACTCTGCTATATTAGATTAAGTAGGTACTTAATCTTGATCAATAATTGATCTGTTGTGAGAGAAATAAACGTTTTTTGAATTTGAATCTTGAATGTATATTGTTTACATAAAAGAAAAAGTGTATATATTGTGTTGACAGTAAGCAAAATTATGCATATTTATAGGACTTGGCAAGGGTGGCAAAGAAGCATAAAGATCTGCCTGATGGTAAGCTGTTACCGTAGCCATTAGTAGCACCTTTGGCCTAAGCAACTTTGCCACTACTCACACTAACAATTTCCCCAGACAAGAACTTTGCCAACGTGTTAAAAGAAAATCATCAATGTACGTAGCATTCAACTAAGATAATGAAAGCATGATTTGCTTGAGTACCACCTAATCTGTGGTACTGCGTCTTTCTGGAAGGTCTGCTAAGTTTTTTAACGATATAGGTGGGAAAAAGCGTACGGACCACCTGATGGTAAACGGTTACTCCGTTATCTACCTACAGACGCCCGTAGCACCTTAGGCACTACTTAACACTTGAGTTCCTGGTAAAAACCAGAGGCCACGTTATGTTGACAGCATACTAGACGAGTCCCCCTTCATCCAATCTCCTTGAACCTTACTCACTACAGGAGCACAAAAGTTCTATAAAGTACTGTAATATTGATACGATTTTCTCTAAGGTGTAGGTACTAACGCCAGTCTGTTGCTCTAATCTGTCAAGCGGCGTTATCCCTCCGGAGGTCTGAGACTTTTGTTTGGAATCTGATGCTTGACGGGTTAATTCGAAAGTTAATTTACCCACTATTCCCTACATCGCTTATGTACTGTGTTTACTAAAACTACCTTTATTGACTCAAACATGTTGAGTAGCGATTTTGCAATTAATTATGATGATCAATTATAATGGGCATTGTCGACGCAAAGCGTCACGTGTAGGGTCCCAGGAAAAAGTCTTGGCTGAGGAACAAGAATTAGGTACTTACATCCGTCGAGCATCTGTTTCGCCTCGCGATGGATAGAGAAGGGTTTGCAAAGCTAGCGGCCGACCTTTAGTAATAAAGAGGCGCCAGAAGAAAGAGAGAGCCATACTGTCAACACTGAACAAACAGAGACACAGCTATTTAATAATTACATTTTACTTTCTAATAAATGTCGCGGAAGTGAAACGTTTTATCTATTTCAGAGAGCAAGCACAAGATGACCCTCAGACGTTAGAATCTCGTTTAAGCGTCAACAACGACAGATGTATGAGCGATTGGGCAGAATGGTCAACATGCGTCCCTCTCTATGGCTCCTGCGGGATCGGCACGCAAACCAGGACGAGAGAGAAGCTGTCCACTAAAACACTTTATGATATTGGAGTTGATGTAAGTTTATTCATTAAAGTTACTGGTGTCCCTGTCCGCTATAGCTATGATTTTGAGGCTGAAGTATAGTTATAAGTATAGTTCTGTGGTCTGGTGAAGCAAATTCACCAGACCTATCATCCAGGAGTTGCAACGAATGTTGCTTGTTTCGCCAGCCTTCTGTTTCGCCAGCGGCGGGTAGATCCGTCAGTGGATTTCTCCTGGATAAAGAAATTGAGCTGATGTCCACATAAGAAAAAATTAATTTACTCAAGGACAACATTTATGAATTTTAAGATTAGCTTGTTTGGTTCTGTTGTTCTTCTCATTAAAATAAATGTTATTTAAAGTACGAGTTTATAACAAGATAAATACCCAATAAAACATCCACATTTTACATCAAACCTGACTATATAGGTTTCAGGTTATAGAGGAGAAATTCACCTGCACCAACATAGCACTTCCTCAAGTAAAACCAATTTACCGGATTTAACTCGCGTTTAATTAGATGTTACATTATTATTATACACCCGACGCGAACGCGAGTTAAATCCGGCAAATTGGTTTTATGTCAAATGTGTAGTGCTCGGGAAAATGTAAGATAATACTGCTTAACACTTCCTCTTTGATATCTGGTGACGTATAAATGTTGTTTTCTGCCTGTGACCTTCTAGGAAGATTCTTCACCGTCACCAGTCTGACAATCCAAATATAACTCTTTTTTATAACGAGTGGGCATACAGTAGTGTACCATATTAATTATATTAAAATAATAAACTATTTATGAATTTACTGACATTACCCATTATTCACTAAACATAAGTTTATAGCTAGTGCTTTTAATGTTAATTTAATAGCAGTAACTTGATCATAATAATTTAGTATTAGTTGAGTTTGTGGCAAGCTTTGTGTATTTTGGTAACAAAAGAGTTATTGAAGTTTCATCTCTTTTGCAGGACGAAGACAGTCTTCACGGGAAACCGCTTAGCAGTTGCTATGGCAATGGTGACGCAAGTTCAGTGCAAAATCAACATTGTTACGTAGAATGCCAATGAGATTGAAACGAACTTTGTGGAAGGTCAAACGCCTTGTCATAATAACATTTCAAGAGTTGAGCTGAGATACCTATATCACATAACTACCTTAGGTTATCTGTACTAGGCAAATGTACGTAGGGGCAAATGTACGTACTTATGATTAAAAAAAAACTTATGATGCGTGGGTTCGAACATTTTTTCATGAGTCATGGATATTTGTTTGTTTACCTAGAATATTTCTAATATTTATCTACATACTTAAGGCATTTCTCCGGTATTTATTGCTTTCATAAGTAACACAAGTTTATAATGATGCTTAATTTGATGTAGATAAGTTTTTAATTAAGTTTTAGTATTGTCTATCGTATCGAGTAGTTACGTTAGCTTTTGTCTGGCTTTTGTTTGAAATTTTAAGCGCACGTGAACGATGGGTACGATTATGATTCGTTTAAAAATGTTCGTGCTAGCTAGGGGTACAGTTGATATAACGCTTTTTATCGAATTCAAAATTCATTCGAACGAAGGTGACAAAACACAGCTTATAGACTTCCTAGTAAGGCTTATTTATATTAGGTTTTATTATCGTAATTATTCTACGTCATAAAAATTTGATAGAAAAAAAATATAAGATATTTTTCCGGAGTTTATTTTTTGTTAAATCAACTTAAATCTTCAGGAAATACTTTAAATATTTGGTCAGGTGGCAAAGGCGAAATCCTCAAGTGTGCGTTGATAACCAAATCCAAAACTATTGGGGATAGCTTCGATTCGACGAATCGAGACAGGAATCGAAACCGTAGTAATAAGAATCTAACTCTGGTAAATATGAATTAAGGCCAAGAGGTGTACACCAATAAGAATATTTTAAAAAATATTTTATTAATAATAAAAAAAATTTGAATGCTGCTTGGTTTGCTTAACCTGGAATGGAACCACATAGCCAAAATATTTTAGTCGAAATCAGTAGGTAATGTTATGTTTCTCAATGCGTTACCAAATGTTAACCTTAGAATGTATAAGTAGTAATGTAATGTATAATGTGTGTGTGTATAATGTAAATAAAGAATGGATAAGTATAGTTAATAAAAATTGAAAAATGTACTAGATAATAAAATTAAAATATGTATAAATAAACACATTGTATTTAGTTAAGATGAAACTGTAATTAGTTAAGATGAAACTGTAATTAATTAAGGAAGCAATGTTAAACAGTTAAATAAAACAAAAATGTAATAAAAGATACCTGCACCAATACCCATCCCAGCGTAAAATATTACATCCCAGCGTAGAATAAAATATTAATAAATAACAAGTAATTAAGAAAGAAAGGAGACGAATAAAAGAAAGATAAAGAATGAGGCATGAAAGTGCGAGAAGCATACACGATAGAACTTGAGTGAATCAAGATTAAAATAAATTGATGTAAAAAGGCTCCGACATATATCGGGGGTAGGATGAAAAAAAACCTTAGAATGTAGAATTCAGCTTTGTATTGAAAACAATAGCCATCACTTTTGAACTTTGTAAGAAAAATAAAACCTAGTTTTTTTGTTAAAAATGAGCCCTTTCCTTTAAATTTCCGTTAGACATTAGTTTACAGAATTTGATCGATATATGAGTCAATGCGACACTGTGTGATAAATAATGCTTTAATATTATTCTGTAGAGTGTACTTTTTTACCAAAGCCAACGGGTTCGATTCCCGGCAAGGAAAATGATTTTACTTTTTTTCCTAAATTGAAATAATGCTGTTTTAGTTTATGTAAAATCGACTGCGAGGACTGCTTTAAATATTTTTCACTACCTATTTCTTCTAGTTTTCGGTTTGACCACCCGAAGCAAAATTCAGCTCTATCATGTACCTAGTGTGAGATAGAATATCACAAGTGCATTTTATAGTTTAAAAAATGATAGATTATGAATTATGATAGTCAACTTATACAGGGTGGTGCCGTCAATACGTCAATAAATTAAAACATGGGCTATATGAGTTAATAGAAAAGGTTTGCCACTTTCAAAAACATATACATTTGATAATTTCATGACATTTGTATGAAATAATGCTGCCAACGTTACACTAGTCCATACAAATGTCATGAAATTATCAAATGAATACGATATTTTTTAAAGTTGCAAACCATTTATATGGACTAATATAGCCCATATAGACCACCCTGTATAATGAATACTAGAATATACTACAATAATTTATTGTATGTAGTTAAGTAACTTAAAATTTGTTGAGTAACTATTTAGTATACATACTTACTTACTATTTAACTACCTACTTAATTGTAAGTAAATGTGATATTCTTATCTAGGAATAACAAAAACTCGAACCAAATAATGTAGGTAATTATAATTACTTAATCGCATTTGAGCTGATTGTGTAAGTACAAGACATGTTTTAATAATATTTTTATATTTCTTAATAAAGTCCTTACGAACATTGAAAGAAGTATGCGCTTTTTATTCATGACGCCAACATTAATAATAGTACAGGCAATTTATAATCCACCATACTAGACTAGAAAGGTACAAGCCGGGAGCGGCTAAGAGAAATCCTGTTTTCTTGTTTTTGCGCGAAAATAAACTGGTTATAAAGTTTTGTTAAATCTCCGCACCGGCCGGTGAGCGCTGCGGTCGCGCCGTGTCAACATTGTTTGTAGTTAATGTGCATGAACATAGATGCAGACGCGCATGCTCAGCGAGCCGAAGTACAGGCCCGCCTCGCGACCGCAACTTGTTGATTGTTCGCTCACTTCACATCAGTCTGCCGCGAACGATGCGCCGAATGGTCGTGTCTCGCGTCACGCCCGATACCGCTCCGAACTTCGAAATAATTTTACGAAAATATGTGAAGTTTTCAAACATAAATCTGTGCAGAACTACCGCGTCAGTAGTGCCGTATAGTGTTTAGTTAACGTACGACTTTACTTATAAGTAGTTTTAAGTCATTGAAACTTAATAGCTTGTTTTACCTGCATGCTTTCGTCCCACGAGTCGCGAAGCGGTTACCTTATCGAAGAAACGAACATTTTACAAATGGATGTGCGTTTGAATTCTGTGATAGTGTGCGTGTTTTGTGTGATTATTACAAGACGCTGTGAGTGCGTGGCTTGTGACAAGTTTTTGTGACGTGTTTGAAATTGTAATAAAAGTTGTACCGTGTAAAATGGTGCGCGGGGGCGAGAGGGGCCTGTTCGCTGCGCTGTTGATCGGCTCGCTGGCGGTTGCCTCCACGCAGTTCACAAAAGGTAAAAACGGCTTTCCTACCTGTGCCCGCGCAGGCCGCTTTGTTCTATCACCTTTTGTTTAAAAGCGCGAACGTTGATTTAATTCGAAGGGTACACCTTCACAGTAATAAATGTCAGACAGATCACAGAACAGACGACTATATTAATCACGTGGTAATTGCTAGTAAAAGAATATAAGATTACAAAGTACAAGTAGGTACCTTTTCTCTTAGCCAAATAGACTAAAAAATCCAACCAGCTAAAATTTTACGAAAAAGTACAGAATATCTGTTACTAAAAGCATGGTAGAATGTAAGGTACTTATTTATTACCATTTAAATCACAATAGTTTTCATAGATGCATGAGTACCGGCCGAAGAGACTAAAAAAAATTACAGTTAAAATTTCTAAGGTGTGCTCAATTTTAAGTTTGCCAGTCGAAATTTTTGATCTTGAAAATATTTTGGTAAGTACTTACCTAGTTACTTAAAAAAACGGGCCAAAAATTCGAACGTTAATACTTACGAGTACTGTTTGATATACATCACAACTACTTTAAATACTTAAGCATGACACCGGATCCACAATCCGGACCTGCTGATACCGCACATAGAAAGACATTTCTTCGACATTAGTTTCTTTTTAGGTCCGTAAGTAGCAATTTCCTGTTTCTCGGTAACATGAGTAACCGGTTGTATTGTAGGACTCATATAGTCATAATGCCTAGCGACTTCTATCATATCAGTGGTGATAACAATTGATAACAAGTCGCACCTAGTTGATATACTAATAAAAATAACTAACCCACGCCCCTCCTGTATGTAGGTTGTTTTCTTTTGCCTTAACGTTGTTAGTTTTAACTAAAATAAAAGAAAATCTTTTAATTTAGTGGAATCTATGAACTCATCCTAGAACAAGAGTACCTACCTATACCTAATATTGTTATTCTAGTACCTACCTACTTCCTACCTAATACGTAGATTTTTAGGGTTTAAACAGGTAGGTATGTGAAAAACACAAAAATATGCATTCAACCATTTCTTACATTGTGATGGACTATACAATCAAACAATAATTAGGTAATTAAGACTTTAATTTGAAAAAGTATAAATATGAAATAAAAATAAAAATAAATGTAATAAAATCGCTATGAATTTGGCCAGAACACTACAAAAAAATCTGTTGAAAAAATTATTTAAACAAAAATTAAAACCGACTCCAAAATACTGAAAAGGATAAAATAATTAAATTTTAGTAGGTACTCATCCCCTAGGAACATATTTTTGGAGTCGGTGCTTCACTATCTATGGTTTCTGGAAACAACTTAGCACCAACTCCAAAAATATGTTCCTAGGGGATGAGTACCTACTAAAATTTAATTATTTTATTCTTTTCAGTTTTTTGAAGGCGGTTTTAATTTTTGTTTAAATAATTTTTTTTTCACAATTTTTAGTTATAACTTTTGAAGGTCAAAGCTAGATGGGTGACAGTGAGCTTATATTGATTTCTACTATCGTATCATTTCATTCATTTCACTAAAAAAATTCATAGGAAAGCAAATATCCGCAATTTTGCTTATGTAGACGACTTAATTTTTCCAGTTTTTTTGATTTAAAAACCAAACTACCCAATGGATTTTCAAAAAATTTTTATGGGACCAAATGGGAACTATTCCGCATCGAAAAAAAAAAGAATTATCAATATCGGTTCACCCAGTCAAAAGTTCTGAGGTAACTAACATAAAAAAAACATACAGACGAATTGATAACCTGCAAACTGCAACTCAGTATACCTAGGTTGTTTAAAATATTTTTCTACAAATGAATATGTAATAGAGATTAAGTTCCCTCTATTGATGTCTTAAATGCACTTCGTGGTCCCCATTACACTACACTAATAATAACACATATTTACTTATGGGTTGCTTATTTACTCATAAAGAGATACCTTCATAACTTTGTATGTTACATGCATTATTTTTTAAATTTTAAAGTGTATTTTTAAATCTTAAACTTCAATCTGAGGATCGAACGTGAACAGAAAACGCTTGATGACCTTTTTTCGAAATTTTCTTTCTCAAAATGTCCTTTTCTCTAAATGCTCCTTTATCAAAATGTCCGTTTCTCAAAATGCTACTTTCTTATCACTCATCATACATGTCACCAGCGTTCAACATTTATCTAAGTAGGTACATACATTTTATTATTCACACCTGACGGTTCGTCTCAAGTACTCTCAAGCCCGGCTATGCTACCCATGCCACCCGACAAACGGACACCATAAAATTCCGTATGCGGAGTGACGGTTGTCACTTAAAAACTTATTAAAGACAACTAACATCTTCAGTTTTCCCTTGACCACGATCACTGTAAAGTAATCGAAACGTCGGGTGCTTTTTTAAAATTTCACAATTTGCTAAGTTGCAGTCTTTCGTTCCTATAATTATGTAGGTTACATACGTATTATCCTTTTCATGTAGGATTGGAATAAACGACTAGCACTGAACTTCATTTTAGTTTAAAATAATGTTATTACCACCAAAACCTACACGGTTTTTTAATGACGAGTATGTAATCAGTCATCGTCAATTATGATTAGATTAATTTCATTGTCAACTGTTTGTTTGTATCTAAGTAGGTACGTAGGTAACGTTTATTTTATATTGCGTAACAATAATGAACACTAATGCCTTAGCAATATAAAATTTATAATGCTAATACCTACCCAATAATAATATGTAGAAAATCGTATTAGCTAGCTACCCAGTAAGTAATCATCAATACCATCACCAGCCTATATACGTGCTACTGCTGGGCTTAGGCCTTATCCTTCATGGGAGAAACACACGAGGAGTTTGGACCATAACTCCAACAAGCTGGCCCAATGCGGGTTGGTGGGTTAAAGCGATTGCAGTAACAACCGGGACCAACGTCTTAACGTGCCTTCCGAAGCACGGAGGAGCTCGTGATTATAAATTTTGATAGACCCATCTCGGGTTTAACCATGTCGAAAGTGGCTTTGTTCTCGTAATCGAAACCAGAGAGCACAAACACTACGTACACACGGTAAATAAACGAAATAACATAATTATTAGTTACTGTCCAATTTTTATTAGTATGATAAAATAGAAATCAATATACCTAGATAGGTATTTATTTCTCTTTTTTAATTAAAATTTGTGTTATAATTTGCTCCATGACATGATTTTTATCTAGTCTAGATATTTTTTTGAATATTATTCATTATAATATTTAAATAAATTAAAAAAAATAATTACTCAAATTTACTTACTCTTTTAATTCTCTTTAAATTCATAACCTATATCAGTATCTATCGGTATCGCTGATATACCTGTTCTTATGAGTAGGAATGGCATCGTCTCGGCATAAATGTTTTTCTTTCTTTCTTACAAAAGTTTCTATGAATTGTTTTTTTTCAATAAATAACTGACTTTCACACTGAAAACGATCAGATAATTAAAAAAATAAAAAAAAACAGTTTTAAATCAAATAAATTCGATTTAAATCAAGTTCATCAATTTTTTTTGATTTTTTATAAAAATCATGATTTTTATCAACCCTGAATGTACTTATTGTTTTTTATGAGGAATTTTTTTCTACTCTGCACATGTTAGGTATAAAAATTTACCTAGTATCTAAAAAGAGCCTGATATTAAAAATGCAAACTGATATTTTAAATGCAAAAGTAACGCTGTCCTGTCTGTCTCTTCCATTTTCACTCCGAAGCCACTGAACCGATTCAGATGAAATTTGGCATGGAAATAGATTACTTCCTGAAAAACGACATAGACTTTGGCGTTGTTACCGAACCGAGATATAACATTTCTTTACTAGCGGCTGCCCGCGGCTTGCGGCTATTTTTTATTTATTTGCTAATGTCACTTCCTAAGATGTAACATAAAACCACTATAACACGTAGATCTAGTGTCAATTTCATCTAAACACCGGGCTGATCGTCTAATCTTGGTACGTACTAAATGATGGGTTCTTAAATGTTTTAATAATCTTTACATGTACACACATGTAATGCAACACATATAAACGTGTAATGCATGCAACGTGTAGTGTGTGTTTTTTTATTTGTATTTATTAATAACTTTCGTCAGTCTTGGTCTTGATCAGAAATCAGAATGCAGTTAGTATCTTAGTATCGTAAAAAGTAGCGTTTCCCATAACACTATAAAGTGACGCATGCCACTTATCCTACTGCCGCAAAGAGCAATTCTTGTTTATTTCATACAGATCTGTCAATGTATACTAGCTTCCGCGCGCCACTTCAACGGCGCTATCCCATTGGATTACATTACCGAAACAAAAAGTATCCTATCCTATGTTTCAATTTAGTTTGTTACCTATCTATGTGCCAAATTTCATCCAAATCTGTTTAGCCGTTCTGGCGCGATTTAGTGACAAACATCCTTCCAAACTTCCGCATTTATAATGTAATATTAGTATGTCTGCCCGCGGCTTCGCCCGCGTGGATGTCGTTTATCGCTCCAAAAAATATAGTATGAGAAAGGACATCTTTACAGGATACTGTCATATTTTTAATATTAGTATGCATGCTTTAAGATGGTAGGGTAGTATATCAGGATTACAAGCAATTGTTTTGCAGGTGGAAACATGTCCCTAATATATACATAACAAACTTTCGTCAATGTAGGTTTTTTAAGTATTTTCCCTAACTATACCTGAACGTCAATTTTCTAATAACTCGTAAAGCAACAAGTCGTAACAAAGAGGCATTATTTGCAGCCTTATAGATCGCCGATAAAGTCATTTACCTCGGTGAAAGGTAATCGTGACTAGTACAGGACCCATTGTTTGCTTGTTATGCCTCCCTATAAATTACCACAAGAATGACGATGGAATAATGCTTATTTATAATCTAAAGTAAAATTTGCGTATAGGTCTTCAAAGGACCGCACGAATCGCGAGAATCTGTTAAGTACATGGGTACTTAATAATATGGATTATCAGACACAATACACTTTGTATTTACGCCCCGGGCGGGCCGTAATGAAGGAAAAGGTTAACTCGCGTTTAATTAGACGTAAGATACATGCCCTAACCACGATCGCTTTAAAGGAATCGAAACGTGGGGTTAAAATAATAATGTAACATCTAATTAAACTCGAATGGAATCCAGTAATGTGGTTACCTACATTTCAATTTTCTGTTAGAGCCCGCGGGCTGTTGAGGGTCGAAAGTTAACTCACGTTCAATTAGACGTTAGTTAGATACATTCCCAAGACCGCAATCGCTGTTGAGTAATCAAAACGACGACGGTTGTAAAATAATAATCTAAACGCGAGTTAATTAGGAACTGGCTCCTGGCTCCTGATTCCTGAAATACAACTTTAATACTAGTTTTTATGGTTCCAGGCTGTATCTCATGAACCGTGATAGTTAGTCAGTTGAAATTTTCACAGATGATGTATTTCTGTTGCCGCTATAATAACAAATACTAATAAACAGAATAAAATAAATATTTAAGGGGACTCCCATACAACAAACGTGATTTTTTTGCTTGTTTTCGCTCCGTCACTGCCGCAATATATTTTTGTAACTTTTCCTTGATACAATAAAGATTATTTACTGTATTACCGATGGAAGGTGGACAGAATCTAAAAAGGCACCAGCCCTTGGTACCAATCAATAATCCCTGCGGATTGTTGTTAAAATAATATAAAAACAAACTGACTTAAAATACAAGTAAAGAAAACCCAGCACTTACAGCGAACTGACACCAAACTTATCACAACTTCTTGAGAAAAAAAACCAAAAAGGGCGCAATAAGAAGCCCGTAACAATGTATTTTGTCGTTGACTGTAGCTGTAGATATCTAAGGAATGAATAGTATCCAAAAATAAATTTGATAAGTTATTAGAAATAAGAAAATAGAGGCCAGATTCAACTTTCAAACTTGTAATTGAACTCACGAAAGTTATATAGAAAAATAGACGGTCGAATCATCAAATACTCGTGTTAGCAAGAAAAATTACTTGGAATAAATTCGAATTGAATAAGGTTAATGTTAAAAGTTTCAACTTTGACGGTTAACGACTTCGTAATTAGTATTAAGACCGCGGCCAGCTCTGGTAATGCTCTAAGAGTTTTCCACCAAGTTTCCGCTTGCATATTTATTTTAAATATAATAAGGAGTTCCTAAGGAGAACTAATTTGCACGGCGATGTTTGATTGGTTGAATATTGAAAAACTGCAATTAACTAAAATTAAACGGTGTTATTGAATTCTGCTTATTCTGCTTGCTTAACTTGTGTTTTGGCTCAAATCTATTAATTGAAAATTTCCCCCCTTCCTGTTGACCGATTTATCTAAAAACCTTTTGTTCTGATTACAGTACAATTACGTATCATTGTAATTCCAAAATGGCGAATTACATTTTTTTTTCAACCTCCTTATTAATGAGTAGTTGTCACAAAGTCACAATATTTACAATAACGTTAATAAAAAGCTAGATTCGGTAACTATTATCTGTGTAATTATTAATTTAGCTGGCAGAATAAGTTGGTGAAGTCTGCTTGTGTTCTACCACCTGTAGGTTCGAGCTTCCTCGGTAGCGCCCACAGCTGTGGATAGCGGGTACAGTCAGTTTTAGTGGGTAAACCGGCACTTTACACCGGTGACTCCCACATATCCCAGGGAGCAAGCCCCCATAGTACTTACCTACAGCCTACAGTCTGCCGTACCTACAGCAATCGTATCATGTAAGTTTAAAATGAGTCTTAAAACAAAGTAGTTAGATCATAAACATCAAAGTTTAATATAGGGCTACCTTGAGCGATATTATAAAGAACAACTCAAGGGAAAACTCAAATCTGTTTCAAAGTATCAACGATTTAATTCAAAAGTAAATATTCTAGAACAATTCTAGAACACATTTGAAAGTTACAGTAAGACTGGAACCGCATTGGACCGAATAAAGATTCAATTTTTGACGTTATTCAACGAACACCAATTGAAAGTTTACTCATTTTAGTTTGTTCGGGAACTGTTCAGTCGTTCAATTATGATGCCTAAACCTATTTTCTTTGCCTTTCAAATATATTTCGAGATATTCAAATTTATTTGGTTTAAATAACTTATTTAAATACACATAGCCCCATGATGTTTTTTCTTTCTAGATCTGTTGAATTTTAAAATTGCGGTCAGTCGGTCACCTTAACTATTCTTCATGCGTAGTTTTTCATTCACGATGCAAATTGATTCGATAGATTGACTATAATATTGCCTTGTATGTTCAGATTTGTAATACGGTTGGAGCGACGGACGTAAGTGATGATAAACATGTTCATTACAAGCAAAACTGCGGACCCAAACTTATAAAGCGTGATGCGCGCTGTCTCGTGATGTTGGATGAAAGAGATGAAACCACTTTATACTGTCTTAGTGCAAAAAACTACAGTTATCGGTTTTTCAAGCTTTCATCAAATCATGGCCTCGATCCTGTTTCAATTTACTAAACAAAACGGTGCAGTTGTATCTTGCGATAAGAAAACAAAATACAATTTCATTTTAAGGTTAGGTATATTATAAATTATAAGGCGCTAAAATATTATTTATTTTATCTGCGTCCTCTGCATTTCAGATTAATAACAAAACAATAGTAAAGATTTTAACAGACGTCAAGTTGACACTACAGGCACTCGCTCCATAGAACTTTGACATAATTTTAGATTGAACTTTGTCTAATGCACGTAGCATTAGGCGCCACAAAGTTTTGGGACTTTTTGGTAGATTATGATAAAAGAGAAGCACTAAACGAAGATCAGAATTACTTAGCACCAATGTGAAAACAAAAGAAACTTAGAGGGTTTTAAAAACTTGACCAATTAACAACTCTTTGATGCACAAAAAATATCTGATCATCTTTTCTTTTGTTTAAACTTGGTTTTAATTAAATTGCCTCGTCTTCCCTAAAATACTTTTTTTACGAAGTTATGGAAATGGGATTCGGCAATATTGTCTTAAGAAAATTAAAAACTACCTTTCATCTTTTTCGGAAATGTTGAAACCTTTTCTTTTGTGAGTATTATAAGGAATCCTTTGGAAGTGATGGCAAGCTTCAGAAGCAGATGAAAATTCAGACGATATTTCTTTCGAGACTAACTGGTACCTACGCTTTTATCATAAGTATAAATTTTACTTGGTCTTTTTATGATAATTGCTATTCAACATGCATTGTGTAATTTAGGCGATCTCACTGCTCCCAACTGCTTATTTCCTGTTCTTTTATAAGCAAGTAGATTTTTGCAGCTAATTACGAAAATTGGTACCTATTTATTTATTGAAATGTGTCAGGTCAAATAAAATAAAGCAGACGCCCTTACACTAATTACAAAACATATTTTCCGTAGTGAAATTTCCGTTAGAGTTAGGTAAGTTGGCAATTTATTTTCGTATATGAAAATAGAAATTAGGTACCTATATTAAAGATACAAATAAACACTGTCTAAGCAAAAAAAGCTTAGCACTATGTTCTCGCCGTAATTAATAAACTCTCACAAAGATTATTCAACTTGACTATCACTATCAATATAGTCAAGCCTAGTGTATATTATATGAAAATGCCTATACGACTCCCCGAGTAACCCGACCGACCCGGCAATAATAATTTCCTGTCCCTTACACAATAAGTCATTCATTAGCCTTAATTTATGCTCCTTGCACTCACCTCAACTCACAATTTAAAACTCATAACTCGTATTACCCGCATTATTAGCTAACCATTGCTGCACGAGTTCCCCTCGATTAAAAACCCGGGATATTGAAGCGGCAATGTGAGTAAGTGTGTTCAAACATTCGTTCGCTCGGTCAATGCTTGCATGCTGTTTTGTGGCTTCTGTGACATGGCTGACCGGTGACGTCACCGCGTGGTTATCCGATGACGGTTGGCCGCGTTGTAAGTCCAGACTAGTTTTTAGTTTAAAGGTGGGACGTTTTTTTTAAATAATAACCACGTGTCCGCGAAATGATGAATGCAAAGCAAAAAAAAAACGCACTGTTATTAGAATGTTGCTCAATCTGTGATTATAAATCTTATTTCCGTTATTGCAGGCATTGTGTGGGTACTCGTTATCAAATAATGTTTTTCATTCTTTCCAAGCTGTATGAGCAGAAC
Organism: Nymphula nitidulata; assembly: GCA_947347705.1. Lineage (NCBI taxonomy): Eukaryota > Metazoa > Arthropoda > Insecta > Lepidoptera > Crambidae > Nymphula > Nymphula nitidulata. Next base: position 7,290,329 of record OX374637.1, on the reverse strand, counting down.
CAATATATTGCAATTTCGAAATTTGGCTCATTGAAAAACCGGCCTTTAGATTTTCAATGAACCGCATTGGGAAGTGGATTTCAGATTGATATAAAAGACAAAACCACAGTTTAGAAAAGTATAAAAATCGTGTCTTATGACGGGAACGTTCACAATTTGATAAATGAATTTCGATGCAGTTTTTACTGTAAGGTATGCTCCTGGTGGCGCAGCGGAGTGGTAGCGTACAGATGGGTCTAGCATGGATATTTGCAAGACAGAGTCTAATGGATAAGGTTATTTAACTGTTGCCATGGTTTCTGTCACATGCAACAGGATCGCTTAAATGGCCTTGGTCTTTACCATCTTCGACCGAGGGGTCCCTTACACTTGGGGTTATTCGTCCATTCCTCTACGATGCAGTGCAGCGCAAAAGCCTTTTTCTCGTCATAAAAAGGGTTTCTTCAGGGAGGTTCAGGGCACGCTACGATGGCAGGGAGTGGCGCAATGATAAATAAATTGGACATCTAAAAAGAGCCTCAGAAAAGTCAACGACAGCATGTGTCTTATCTCATTGCGAACTCCACAACGCGGGTAAAGCCGCGGGAAAAAGCTTGTCCTCCTAAGAGACAATGCCAACTTTACAACCCACTAACCATGCGCAGGCGCAAAAATAACATTCACAAACCGATTCACAGGTCGATAAACACATGCAACTCCCGTTATCGATATCCCGATAACAGAACAAGTCTGAATCGATTGTACGCTATGCTATAACACTATCGAATTACGTGTTCGTAGTCACGCGATCAACAATTTTACGATTGCGATGATTTTGAAATTTCCCTCGGTTTAATTTGGCGGTAATTGTTCGAAACTCGGTCTTCTAGTTTGATTGTGTGGTTGGCCTATTTGGTTAGTTTCAATGTCTCGTATTCCATTGAATGAAACCCCTGTCACGGAAGGACTTGGTGGGTTCTTAATCATATTGTGAACTTTAGAATTAAAGGCATTCGAACTTTAAAATATTCGTATTCTGCTCAAGTAAAATAATATTGAACGCCATACTGCTACCTGGCAAGGCGAACAAGTATTCGGATCGGTTAATGGCGATTACCGTTGTAAATGAACTGCTTGGAATATGCATACACCAAGGACTTTGATCTTTCGAAGAACACCAAAGGGGAATTGGAATTTTTTATCGGCAAAATTATGATTACAAGGTAGTAGAACCTATGTAGAGTCGTCTGGGTAGGTATTTTTATTTCAGCCGTGAAACAGTTCCCTATGTTTTGGATTGAAAGGAAAGGTCGCCAGTGTAATTACTGGGCATGGAAGGCATTTCACCTTAGGCCTCAGGATGACAACGCACCTGAAATACCAAGTGATTTTTTCCTTGTTATTGCAGGTGTCTATTGGCAGCGTTAACCACTTACCATCAGGTAGGCCGTCAGCTTGGTTGTCACACTAAACGTTTAAAAATATTTATTGAAGAACCATTTTCGAAACTAAATTTGTTTCTAGCTTCCGGAACAATCTCATTCGGAGTATCTCTGTCTATGACGTTCCAGCTAAAATTATAATGCGCTTTCACAACGAGGGTTCAGAAAATTGTCCCCCGTCTTTGCAACTACGTTTGCCGAAGGTAAGTAAGTATCGACAGGAGGTAATTCGATCATGGTTGTCTCTCAGCCGCTGTCGAGTTAAGTAGGCATCTAATGGAAATCCTATGTTCCGCTCTCTAAGTAGATAGAACACCGATGTACGCGTCCAATATTTTTAGTTACGGCAACGTTAGAAGCGTAGTCTTAGTGCGAATAAAATTGTGAAATGAATAATGTAAAAAGGAAATCAAGTAACCAAACAGGTAGTATACGTAGACATTCCTATCTGAAACGCATCCCACGAAAAATTTAAAAGAGTTACTTTACGCTGGATACTGTATTTGTTTCAAATGTATCGGTTATTGATCAACAAAATCAGGTAGTTCTTATCTATTTAAACTCCGGCCGAGTCTCAATCCCGACTAGAACGTTAATATCTGATAAGCGGAGTGCACCTGCGGAGATGGTAATCGAGTTTAAAAAAATCGTTTCAAATTATATCGTAATGCCCTCCCATACCCTCAATGGGCTGAAGTCGTTAGATCTAACTGCCTGGGGTGTTAGGAGAGGGAAAAACGCTAAGAGAAAAGCGGATATTATACCCGGTTCGATAAAATAAACTGCTACCTGTGGAGTTGATAATATTACTTAATTTAAATAGAATGGTAAAATTTCTGTATAAGGCGTAGGAACAAAAGACTGTCTCATAGAATTGGATAATATTATTATGAAGCTTATGAGTGAATGTATGTACATCTAAATAAAATGACAAATTGACCATCTTAAATAAACCCCCCATATATATACCCCACATACCCCAATATTTTTTCCAGGTAAAAAAAATATTATAATGTTAACATATATTAGGGACAGTGTACGTCTTTCAGTTTATCGTGCCTTCCGAAGCACGAAGGAAGTTTATTATTTAAATTCTACGAATAGCGAGGCAGAGGTGGGAACTAAATCAGTCACGGACTGGCCAAGAGAAGCAACAAGGTCAGGGAATAGACCACTGGTCCGAAGATCCAAGGATATGGTGCCGTTGATCGGACCTCGCCAGATGCGACTGGCACAGGACTGTCAGAATTCACTAATTATTAAAATATGAATAATATGCCTTGTTTCTTTCTGGACTGCTTGTCATAGGTATATTATAAACCCAGCAATTCATTAATGCAGATTGAGAATAAATGCTAATAGAATGATATGTTAATAGAATCGGTACCATCGAAACCTTCTGCTATGTCGTCACAATTTGATAAACATTAATTTTATTCTGCTAACTATTTCAGTAACATGTACTAGATTGATCGGCATAGGCAAATTCAAAGCTAAATTCTCAATTAACCTATTTTAATGTCACTCAGTTTTGATTGTGTGTACAAGTATGTGTAGGTATAGAAAAAACACGTGGTAACCTTGTGTTATGAAACAAATACTTGCATTATGGAATTTACCGTCTGTAATTTTAAGAGGTAAAAAGCTATGGCCAGGAAGGGCTCTTACAATAAGGATTTCGGGACGAATGCTCAATCGTTTCCGGTTAAACCCTTCACAACCGCTATTATTTCTTTTATTATTATTACAAACGAACAACGGCTTAACGTGCCTTTCGAAGCACTGAGGAGTTCAAGATTAGAAATTATGGTTGACCCATCCCGGGACCGACCATGGCGAATGTTGCTTTGTTTTTGTAAACGAAACCAGAGCGCTCAAACCACTACGCCACCGAGCTCCTCGAGCGAAAAAGAGAACTAATCACAGTAAAATAAATAAACATGAAAACAATACAAATGCTGAGTGCTATTTTAAGCATGAAATTGTAATCACCAACTAGTTTCAATGAGGTTTTATTAATGAAACATGGTAGCAGGTACAGGTACGATCTGCAACAAAGGTAGATTAACACGTCCAAGTTCACAAAACATCAGAGATTTATTAAATAAGTAACACGACACCAGAAAACTACAAATGGCAACCAACAGTCCAAATTGTCCAACAGCTCAATTGGTTCCGTTCATATACTTAGTGTTTTGTAATTTTGGATGTGTTAGCTGACTGTACAAGAGTAATTAAACCCGGTCGATAGTACAATAGATCCCTATTACAGGTACGCAGACAATATGTGCCGTAAAGTGCCCCTCGAGGCTCATATAGTGGGTAATCCTGATCTAAGGGGAACATAAGTGTAAACGATCAATATTGCAAATTGTAGACGCTTTGTTTTTTCTATTGAAGCATTTAGCAACTCTCTAGGCACAGGTTCGCTTCAAACTATCAATTATTAATACAGTCGTATACATTCATCGCTTTCGTCTTTACTAAGTTTCTCGTCTCAATTTCGATAGCGTTCTTCTGTCAAACAAATCCATAAGAAAGTAGTTTCTAATGTTTCACAATAGCGGTGCTGGTGTTGTTTTTAAACAATTTGACGACTGAACGCAAACCCGATCGTGACGCTACGATTCGATGGATGGAACCTTACAGTGGGAGAACTCTGTCTATGACGAATATATTGGTATATGACTACACGCTTATTCATTATCGATACAGGATCAGACGGTGAAGAGAGGCTACTCTCGGATTTCTAGATTTTGTTCGCTTCCTTGGATGATGTCCTTCTTTTATTCCGAAGTCTGATACCATAACGGGCTATGGCAGGCTATGAGTAATATATTATAACAAATAAATTACCGCAGCAGTAACCGCCCGCGTCGGATGTTGGTTGCCGAGCCAAACAGTAGCCAATGTCCTTTCAGAGGATGCAATCTATCTAATCCATGATAAATTTCATCTAAACCGATGTAGCGGTTTAGGAGTGAAAACGTAGCAAACAGACAGAGTTACTTTCGTTAATAATATTTGTATGGATTTGGCTATTGGAATACATATATTATTTTGTCACTTTCTAAGTTAGCTTTATAATTTATTAAATTGAACAGTTTGGTGTGTTGTGTGTGATGTTATTGGGGTCACAAGAAAAGAATTCCTTTTTGTCGGAAGGAAAACTGGTGTAGGCATGTTAATAATTCGCATGACATGAATGTTTGGCAAACGATAACGCTACAAATACTATCTCCGCAGGGGTTGTAATATTTTTTTGCGCACATCAAATCAAGGAACCCTCACTCGCTTCAAACGAATTCTAGTTTTTGTAGCTGTCTCTGTTACTTATGTAGCTGTCTCTGTTACTTATATGCTGTTGGGCAAGTGAAAGCTTAGTTTGATCGGAAATAACGATATCGCACGAGTGGTGTGATGTCAATGTTTATCAACTACTTAGATGGATGAAAGGATGTCGTAATTAATACACGCACGCAATGGGTATCTATTGAGTGAACATTGTCAATTTGTCATCGTTCCCCTTGGGAATCGTGTTCTTGGTTACTTATCGCTGAGATGTCGTCGTTGGTTTTAAAATAGTCCACACATTTTCAGTTTTGTATACTGACATAATTATAATTGACTTTCCATGTTCAAGTTGACCAAAATTAAGTTTTATTTATGCTCTTTGTCAGATCCCAATCATGAATCATGGACCTGCGGCTTTTGAAATGAGACCGCAGCTAGATAAAGTTAAGTTTTCATTCTGTAATTTGTCGTTGAAGTTTAGGTAGAAACGCTTGCTATTATGATCGAGATCTTTCGATTGTCTTCCGGTGAGTTCCCATTGCGTTCAACTTTTACAATAAGGACCTGATTTCCACTTTTGCCGTGAAGAAAGGACATCGTTAATGCTCCATCCACCAAAACTTAAGAATGTTCTATTTTCGTTGGAATACGTTTTTCAGTTTTATTCACATAACCTTTTTTACTTCCAAGGCTTATGTTTGTTTCGTAAAAATTTATATAACCTCGTTTTAAACATAACCAATTCAATGAAATTGGAGTACCGTGAGTAGTTTGACGTGAATTAACGCTTACCACAACACCATCAAAATTTGTCCTGTCAAGTCGGGTCGATTGAAATGTCATCAAAACGAGTGTCATGTATGAAGTGTAGTTCGCGTCAAGCCTCCATTGGCCTGAGATGATTGCTTATTGTAGCTCGTCACAATGCCCAATCAGTGTCCATTGCTCTAAACCAAGATTTTATAACGCCAGATTTAGCTAAAATGATTCGTGATATTTTTACATATTTCATTTTTCATAAACTAAAACGTATTGTAAAACGTAAATTTGTAACTGTTTTGAGTGACAGCTCTGATATGAATGACCATAATAATTTCGGCCAATTAAAATTCGCTAAGTTCAATTAAAAGCAAATCATCTACATCACCAACCTATACACGTCCCACTGCTGGGCACAGGCCTTCCCACATGGGAGAAACAAATGAGGAGCTTGGGCCATAACACCACCATGCTGGCCCAATGCGGGTTGGTTAAAGCGATTGCTGGGACAAAAACGGCTTAACGTTCCTTCCGAAGCACAGAGGAGCTCGAGATTAGAAATTTTGGTTTACCCATCCCGGAATCAATCATAGCGAAAGTTGTTTTGTTTCGTATTTAAAACCAGAGCGCTCAAACCACTACGTCACCGAGCTCCTCAATAGCATAGCAAATATGATTCGGATTAATTCAGATTCGCGGGTGTTATCGCCATTTGAAATCCTCCATCCATTTTTCTTTATACGGATATTTCTTCCCAGAAATAGGACCATTAAAAAGCTAAGCCCTACTCGGAACGGAGCTGCTTAAATATACTTGGCACGAATGCGCAAATTGATATAGAATGCTTGAAATGCTTTATCTCTCGGTATTTTCCATTTTTTATTATCTGCAACAGAGAAGATCAATTTTTAAGAGGATTTGTAACAACTGTTAAAATCATTAGTTAAAGATTATCAGTCTACCTTTACAGTTAATTTAGTTACAGTTAAGTTAGTCTACAGTTAATTCATTTTTCTTTTGATTAGTAGAGTTCAAAAATCCAATTGATTAAGTCAAGTCCCGTAAGACTCCCAGCAGTATAGGTAACAATTAAACCCCCATTTGTGTCTGAAATGGTTGGCTGGATAGGTTGAATTCCCTCCATACCTCCATGGACTTTGTGTAAGACTCCCAGCAGTATAGGTAACAATTAAACACCCATTTGTGTCTGAAATGGTTGGCTGGATAGGTTGAATTCCCTCCATACCTCCATGGACTTTGTGACTATGTTGTCTAAAACAATTCACGTTCTAAATCTCGCGACAGTTCATTAATATCCATTTCAAATAATATTGCTTGAAAAAGAATTATTTCGAGCGTGTTGGATTTACAGCTCGAGTGAGTCTGCACATAGTCATTCCAGCTTCGTATCTGGTTCGTGACTTGAAGGCCAATCGTGCTGTGCCGCTTTGCGAAGTACTTTTTCATAACAATAGGACCTTTCTCTGTAAGTTATCTCGCCATTCTAGGAACTACTTCGTGGACGGCTCGGATTCTTCTTAGCTTAAGCCTTAAAGCGTGGAAAGTGAAATATTCCGTGACTCGCATATTGTTTTATTTATCAATTCTTAGACACTGATTTAGTTCAAACAACTAGGTTTGTCTTATGGATGCCTAGAAATTTCCATGGGTGTTAGTTAATCTGCCTCATTTTTTGACTTTTAGAGTGCCATAACGAACCAGGCTTTAAAAGTTAAAAACCCTTTGCTAAAAAAATGTAGATACTTTTAATATCAAGTGTCAATCAAACGACCGATGATAAAAGAGTTGCACAGATTAAAAATACTTACTCACTTTTTTAAGCGTATCTACAAAGATTAAGACTTTAACGGCTCTTTTGTGACAGACAGGAAATAGAAGGTAGAGCACTTTGGGCGCTAATCGCTGCCTATGCCTGTGACAGCAGAGAACACGAGTCTTTCTGCTCCCGACGTAACGCTTTTTCTATGAGATTTGGCGACCTTATTGCATGAACACAATACTACAGAGTAGCGTCAATTACCTGCGATTTTCTGTAAGGTCTGACATTTTTGGACATAAAACGTCCATGCCTACAGAATATTGTTAAATATTCCAGGTTTTTCGTCGTTAAAGAAAAGAAAGTTGGATAATCTTATTTTGTTTTGACGCCTTTATTTATATTTTTATAAACTTAAGACTTTATAAAATATATATCCGCTGCTGACAAATTTTCCCTGACGCCTTGTTAAAACTTTTTTAACCGATATCTACACCAAGCGCTTAAAGTAACTGCTCGATATCGCGACTTCTTTTAAAGATCCCGTGGGAATCGTGGGATCAAGTGTCTATTACGCATCGCGATACTTTGATATTGAGGATTAAGCTTAAGCTTTTTTATTGTTCCAGGTAAATAATGGAAGCAGTTGTGACGTTAGAACTGACAAGTTGTTCGGTGAAGCATTGCGTCATATAAATCCAATCTCCAAGGAAAGTCTTCTATTGCTTAGTAACTTTTTGTGATTGAGTAGGAATATATAATTAGATACCATATATTACTGGTATCAAATTATAATCAGTAGTTGATTATAATTATAATCAACTAGTGGTTGCCCGCGGCTCCGGCCGCCTAGATGTCGGTTTTTTTTTTTTTATACTACTGGATGACAAACAAGCTGACGGCCCACCTGATGGAAAGCGGTAACCGCCGCCTATAGACACCTGCAATAACAAGGAAAAATTACTTGATATTGCAGGTGCGTTGTCATCCTGGGGCCTAAGATGAAATGCCGTCCATGCCGTTAATTCGCAAAAGGTAATGCTATGTCCTTCCCAGGGTCTCAAACTCTCTATACTAAATTTCATATAAATCGGTTGTAGCGGTCTAAGCGTTAAAAGGTAACAGCCAGAGAGAGCTACTTCCATATTTATAATATTAATATGGATTATAAATATTAAAAATAGAATCCGAATCTAGTAAACAAATGTTCGTACTCATCATATCTGCCCACTGGGCTTCCGACCTGTCACCTTCGTTTTTATAGACAGAATTCCTTATTTTTTTTGATTTGTTTTCCCTACTTCGTTGCAAAAAAATATACAAAACTTGCTTTCATATTAAAAATGTTTTCAGAACTAATTATCGCCCTGTTGCAGCCCTGTTTTAATTATGAAACAAATTTCAGCCCAGATGTTATGCATAAATCGTTTATCACCTCACGGGCTTTCAGTCGTAGCTGCTCAATTAAGAACTAATTCTCCGTGAAACCGTCCTCGGCTTGTTACACTTTTTGCTGACACGCGTTGCCGTTGGTATTAGGGTTGTCACCTTTATGAATAAAACCGTAATGAGACGCGAGCTGAAATAATACAATTAAAAAGGTCAAATTTTCAAGTACCTATTTGTTTTTATGTGACAATCAGGGATCAATATATTATGCTTTTATACATATAACTACACTACCTACAAATATATTTTTTACATATATATAGTGACATGACTACGTTAGCAATTTATTCAGCACAAATAAAATTACTGTTAATACGTCATTTCTTGCCATATTGCCATAGATAACTAAATGCATCTGCTTCTAGAGAAGTTCTCTGTACAAAATTAAAAAATACCTCACAAGTTTCTTTAAATCTCAACGATTGTTATAAAACGAGGGTCGTAAAATCTCGGTCAACCCTACGTGCGCCCGACACATGTTGCGACAGCCGACGGTAACAAAACGACCCGTCCCACAGGGAGCGTCCCGCTGCGTTGCATCCCTGTTTTTGACAATCCAATGACTGGTAGGTACACTTGTTTTTGTTTTCTAGGTTTACTGCAGGTTATTATGTTATTAAGGGTATATTATAGGGCTTTTAGTCTTAAAATTACATTAGCATTGGGTACAATTACCCCTACTCTTATCCTTTCCTATTTGGCTGTGAAGCAGTGCGCTGTATTTCGGTGCGAAGGAAAAAGGTAGCCTCTTCCTCAGGTACCTAACACTCATTACTCGGGCGCATACAATAGAACGTGCAACAAAGAGAACATTAATATTTTATTTAATATTGAGTTCTTAGTTCCTTTTATATTTTTTACTTACTGGTAAGTTTATAACTACAAAAGACTCAACACTACCTGATGTAAAGCGGTAAGAATAGTCCATAAGGGAAGACAGCTAGTGCAGCTTGAAACATACTGATCTAGCCTCCTACACCTTGCCGGCCCTGCAAAAGGTGCCTTTCGCGCCTCTTTTGAAGGAACAAATGCTAAAGGAAGTAGGGAGCACATATGCTGGCAAAGAATTCCAAGTTTTGGAAGAACGACAAGGAAACGAGTTATTAAACTTCTTTATTCGTGATGTTGGGGTGGAGAAAGTGAATTGATGACTCCGAAGACCGACACGCGTGCTCCTGTGTAGGAAGGGGGAAGGTGGGATAAGGTCAAATAGCTTTATATCCAACTACCCTCATAAAAAATGTTAAACCTTTTTGTTTGGTAATTCGAACACCCTGGCAAATTTATTAAATGTCTATTGACTCTTTTGTTTTGTGTCACTTTATTACTCTGTCTTCTATTTTGATATTTTTCTGTTGCTACTAATATATTATTTATTAACTTTCAAAGACGTATCTACTTATTTTCCATCGCTATTCCATCATAACTTTAACTAAAAAATGATAGGCCGACATTGGCCTTGAGGTTGCAAAATCAGCCCTAGCCCCAAGAAGTATAAATTTTATACCTCTTGGAGCTAAGGCTGATTTTTCAATTCTCAGATAATTTTTATCTAGAGCATAATTTTGACGGATTTTCTAAACATTAACTGTCAACTTGTCAAAGTTATTCTCTGGATAAATCTTATCTGGGGATTGAAAAATCAGTAGGGAACATGATTCTCAAACTTTGTGCTGTGGACTTACAGAAAAAGGCAAATGCAAAACTATGTAAAGTACCCATTGAATCAATCAACGGTTCGTATTTCAAATCCCGCAAACGATAACGTTTACATCCACGCCGAGTCTATTGAACCATTTTGAAAAGTGGGGTCGACCCGTGCTCAAGTGCAGCGTTGCCAATCTGTGGGGAATTCCCCAAACTGCGGGGATTTTCAGTTCGATTGGGTAATTTGTGGGGAGAGCGTTTATGTGGGGAAAATGCGGGGAATCAAGACATTTACGCTAGAACTGAACTTAGAAGTAATAAAAGTAGTCTAAGAAGTAAGTATTATTTATAAATTATGTAAGAATATTTAATTACCTTGATTATTTAAGCACCTTTTGGGCCGGCAAGGTGGAGGCGGCTAGTGCAATGGGTCAATTGCCGTGCTTTGTATAAAAAAATGAAGTTTAAAGCAATTTCACCGGCAGGAAGGTTTTACAGTTTATTTTATGGCAACATGTACGACCGCTTGGCCGAGTGGTCTGTACCCCAGGCTACTCGGTCAAAAGGTCCCGGGTTCGAATCCCGATAGGAACAAATGTTTGTATGATGAGTACGAACATTTGTTTACGAGTCATGGATGTATATATGTTAATTTAGTATATTTCTAATATTTATATACATATTATTATCATTATTTCTCCGTTATCTAGTATCCATAACACAATCTCTTAATGATGCTTACTTTGGGCTAGATAATAGGTGTGAGTGTATAAATATTATTATTATTATTATTATAAGGGTATTTTGAATTCTCAGCTGTAAGCTGGTTTAAGCTACACCTACGGGCTTGTACCAAGTAAGTGTAGCGTGTGATGTATTTATGTTGAAGATGATGTATTGTGAGGAGCTATTTCATTTACGTCTATTTGCATGAACTTTCGTACTATTCTACAGGTATTCAGAATGGCGGCTTTTTGTAGCGTTATATATAGAGTGTCTTTCAGATCTATTAGTTTTAGGCTATGGTGGAGATGGTGAGGTATGACGCCAGTGGTAGAAAGGACTATCGGAACAACATAAACTTTATCCTGTTTCCAGATTCTTAACACTTCTTGTCTAAGTTCTGAGTATTTATTTATCTTTTCAGTAATGGTCTTCTGTAAATTATGAGTGTTGGGAATTGCTATATCTATTAGATACGTGATTTTATGTAGTTTATCCTGTAAAACTATGTCCGGTCTATTGTAGTGAATCGTCTTATCGGTAAGTATAGCGCGGTCGTAGTATAACTTATATGATTCGTTTTCTAGAACAGTTTGGGGTGTATATTTGTAGTAGGGAGTGTCTGTGTTTTGTATGAGCTTATGTTTGAATGCTAGTGTTTGGTGAATTATGTTTGTAACTTGATTATGTCTGTGTGTGTAGTCTGTCTGTGTAAGAGTTGTACATGCTCCTGTAATGTGCTGGATTGTCTCTGGTTGGGTATGACATTTACGGCATTTGTCGTTGATTACTGTGGGGTCTTTAATAATATACTTCCTATAGTTTTTAGTGTTTATGATCTGGTCTTGTATTGCTATTATAAATCCTTCGGTTTCCGGGAACAAGTTACCTACTTTCAACCATTTATTTGATGTTATTGCGTCTATATGGGTATTTTCTAAATCATAGACGTGTCGACCATGAAGTACTTTTTTTTTCCAATTTTCTATTTTTTGATTTTGGGAGTCACTATTACTGAGATTTGGAGAATATTCCTGATCGTGTAAGTTTAGTGGAGTGTAATTGAGATCATTATTAACTATGGCATTATGTATTTCACTTGTGCGAGACTTCATGAGGAAGAAAGTTTTCAATCCGACTATTTGCTTTTGCCAGAGATGATGGATGTCTATTAGGCCTCTTCCTCCATTATTTCTCTTAATGGTAAGTCTTTCTATTGCTGATTTAGGGTGCATATTATTGTGTTTTGTACTTTTATTATTATTATTATTATTATGTCCATCAAACTTAGAGTATCGCAGAGAACTTTCTCAAACGAATCTGTCGAAAGAAAATTTAGCGTTTTAAAGAGTTTGAAAACAGAGAATCACAATCGCCTGCACATTGACACTGTAGCAGCGCTTATGACCACTAGAAGAAAGGATTAAAATTTGATCCTTCGAATGATATGTTGACAAAACAAAGGCATAATAAAGAGCTGCAATAAATACCTTGATGAAAATCATTACATACTTAAGAAGTATATGTAATAAATATATTTGATTTATAGAAACAGTACTTTTATTTCTTTCCTGAAAATTTGTGGGGAAAATGTGGGGAATATTGATTTTTTTCCCCCCAAAATTGGGGATTTTCAGTTAGGTTTTTGGGTAATCGAGACCGTGGCAGTTGGCAACGCTGCTCAAGTGCCCATCAACCTTAGATCTTATAGTCGATTCTTTTTCAATCTGAAAAAAGAATCACACTGAAATAAGCCGTTTAAAAGTAACGGTAATTTCAATAAAATACAAGAATTGAAAATAAAACTTGCTCACTTTTTACAGATTATAGACGGGAAACTCCTTTTAAGTAATGTTAGGGTCGTGTGTTAAAAAAAAACAACTTCAAAGAGAAAAATAAATTTCAAATGTCAATCGATTGCTCAAAGCCCAATATGAGGTTCACCAAACAAATGGATATTAATATTTTCTTATCCATAAATCCATACTAAATAAACAAGTAAATAGACATAAAGGCGAAAATAACTCTCTATGCTAAAGCAATTCAGATGAAATTTGGTATGGTGATCGATTGAGACCCTGGGGAAGGCATAGGATACTTTTCGGAACGATAACCGACATCCACGCAGGCGAAACCTGGGGCGGGCGGGCACTAGATTAGAATAAAGCTCCGTTTAAAAGTATCATTTTACTAAAATAATTACGTATTTTATTTATCAACCCCTGAAGGCTTTGATCTTTCGATCATAATGCCAGAAACAGACTTTTGTAAATGATTTTGTGAACAAATAAGTAACCATTATAACTTTTGTATGTTTAAATTTGGCTATGGGACGAAACAGTTGGAAAATTAACGTGAAATTGGAAAACTAAGGCTAGATTGACGTATAACTTTTAGAACAATAAAATAATATACGAGAACTTTATAATGTCGAACTTAACCGAATCGTCGGTATTTGAAATTATAATCATTTTGACATCGTTGACGTTACTTTATTCATCACTATCACGACATTTGACGACCGCCTGGCCGAGTGGTCAGTGCCCCTTGCTATACAGTCTTTTCGGTCAGGGTTCGGATCCCGGTGGGAGCAAAGGTTTGTACGATGAGCACGAGCATTTGTTCACGGGTCCTGGATATTTATATGTTTATTTAGTATATTTCTAATATTTATACAGGGTTAAAGGTTAAGTCGACCTATTCCCGTTAAGGGCGTGTAGTTGACATCGTTTCAGACTGATTTTACTGTGAAACATCGTATTCTAAATCTAACCGTTTTCGAGATATTTAAATTTTATTGTTTTTTTAAAAAATCCCGATTTTCGCCTATCAGCTTAAATATTTTGAAATGTGGAATCTTATTATTACTATTATTTGATTTTAACATGTAAATCTATTCGGCTTTATGTTTGTTACTCCGACCTCCGTCATTTATAAAACTGAAAAAATAGAAATAAAAAAATAATAAATGAAAATTGATTTTTAATTGAAAGAGTAGACTTTCAGATTGTTCCCATATATTTTTTTTCAAAATCGATTCACTAGTTTGGTTTCAAAATGAAAAAAACTGGAATAATTGAGTCATCAATGTAAACTTAGTTGCGGATTTTTGCTTAATTCATACTTTTTGTTACGGTTTTTATTTTATTGTATTCAAAATGCATCTTAGTGCCGCTAAGTTATTATATCTGCCGTCTTTGTCACCGAAAAGGTAGAATGTATTGGTAAATTGCAATGCTAATTTGAGATGAGACGAACTGTTCTAAATATTACTCTTTAGAGAAGAATATGCAGATTATTTTCAAAACATTTTTTCTATCGATGTTTTCTTTTTTTGTAACATGAGGCACTAAAACACCATTAAATTCAGACAGGCTCTCCAAATCTGGTCATAAGGCTAATCTTTTGGATGTGGGTCAAAAACATCTACTCAATTTGATTGACCCATCCCGGAATGGACCATGGCAAAAGTTGTTTTGTTTTCGTAATTGAAACCAGAGTGCACAAACCACTACGCGACCGAGCTCCTCAGCGTCAGCGCTAACATACTATAATAAGTTTTTATAATGCAAAAACATAAATACGAAACAATTCATAGGGTTTTATTACTCTATGAAAGAATAATCTTGAGGTGTAAATAAATATTGCAATAAAGAGAATTATTAAATTACTTCATAAAGTAGAGAAGCGAGAGAATCATTAATGATAAAATTGAATGCTGTAATCTGTATTTAAGGCCCGTGTTATTATCGATCGAGTAGTAATAAGCTGTAATTATCATTAGGTAGGTACTTTGAGATAAACAACGCTGGAAAATTGGGTCATATACAATGTGTAATCTTTCTGGGTGTTGAAAAATGAATGTTGCTTGAAAATTTTTGATTACGGAACATAATTCTAACTATAAAATTTTGATGGTTGATATAACACAGTAAAGAAATCGATGAAGCAATTTGAGTTACCTACATTTGAAAATCAAATTCCAAAGTACATTTTCTTCTTTCGGAATCTTACTAGAGAGGCTGTATCCCTGTGTTTCTAGGATAGCTATTCATAGAAAAATTACAGTATCAAAAAGTGAAATATTATCAATTCTCTAAAAAGTAATTCATCTAAATAGGCATTCGTTATTTATTTTCATGATTCCACTAGACGGGTAACACCATGTTTTATTTTTTCTGTGGTAACACTGAATTCAACTTAGTCGCGCTAGTCCTGTCAGACAAGAAGTACTAAATTAAACAGTTATTCCTTATTTACAGTAGTTAAAATTTGAAGGATTGGCATATTTCGTAAATAGGGCGTATTATTATTTATATAATCATGATCATCACGAATAACACATTGAAGATAACGTATGACATGGAGAATTAACGTAGGAACTATGTCAAACCCGCTAAACGATTAAATTCATCGAGTGTATTAATTAAGACATCTCTTGAAATTGCTTCCCTGAGTGTGTTTGTTTACATAACTAAACAGAGAAGTTGGCGACCTACCATTAATATCACAAATCTAACCTAAATATACTGTTATCGTAATATACTCACAATGTGTTTTCCTGGATATCAGTCGTCCAAATTAGAATGTCGTTTGTACGAACGTCAATTTCGCATACTTTCTTCCACTTCGACCTTATTTTGCGAACGGTACTCGAGGTCGTGACTCGTGAGGTATTGTCACAGGGAGTTCTGGAAATTTCCAAACACAAAACTGAAAGAGCGGGAAGTTAGGTGAAACTCACTTCCCATTGAAATAGCGGAGTCGACATAACGAATCGGGAAACTGGTTCAGAGATCCAACATTCGGAGCGACTCTTCAAAAGATTTTGGGGTCTTTGGGTAGTCTTTGCCATTGCAGTTGCTTTTTAAATATGTTGCAAGTTGAAAAAAATAAAGATTTTGATATTCCTATATCGTCATTTACTTTACACGCCTTTCCCGGTTCTGGAGTCAGTCTAATTCTGAGGCATGGAAGGCATTACCACTCAGATCATATCATCTGAGCATTACCACCTCTTGTCTCCAGAATGTCAAGATATTTCCTTGATATTGCATTGCAAGTGTTGACAGGCGATGGTTACCGCTTTTCACAGGCGGTACCTACATCTGATGGAAAGCGGTTACCGCTCAACAAAGACATTTCTATCTTTCGACTTGTGATGCTTGAAATTTCATACTAAAGCTAAGGTACACGTTACTAAACTAAAAAATAAAATATTTTTTTCTTAGAGGACCCAAATCCATAATTTCAGCGTAGGCAAAAAAAAACTCTGCAACCGCTCCATTCGGTCTTAACGTAGTAGTATTTTTTTTAATAAAGTAACACCTGAACATTGTAACTTGATTTACTAAGTTGTAAGTGAAACTGAGTGAGAAGCTTTCACACAAATCACATTAGATTGTAGTCTAATTTTAGTACATATAAAAACTGAAAAACTTTAGCTTACTGATCATTTGGCACAGAAGTTTGCTCTAAGCAAAACCTACAATATAGTTGTTTTTGCATTAAACTATGAAAATACATAAAATAACGAAATGTGGACTACAGAACCTTTTACTGTGATACCATTTCCCACATGACTGGCTTTCGCCGCCCGCCGGTGACTCGAATAAAAACCTCTAAACACAGGAAATAAACCAACAGCGAGCGCTCCGATTCGTGGAATACTACAAAAGTAAGTTTCGATTTCGCAACTTTGTGGTCGATGAGGTGAGTCACAGTGTTGCCTAACTATACATAGTAGGCTAACATACAGTTCTTAAAAGCGGTTTTTGTTTTTTGAGTAAGGGTAAGAGACACCGCACATATACAATTTCAAGTTGGCCAACTAAATCGCAGAATGTGTAATAGGCATAAATTATTATGATAGCCCGCACATTATATCCAACTAAGTCGTTCAACTAAATAGTTGGCCAACTACGGTAAGATGCAGTATGACCAGACCCGTGCGCGTGATTTCCCCACGCTTGGATTTTTGCCGACGGGCACGCAGCCGCCCAGTCGATCTCTGCATTCTTTACTTGTAACAAATGAAAAAATAGAACTGCTGATCGACGAAGTCCGAAAAAGGCCAGCCCTTAAAAACTTATCTGGGTAACATCTCAGTTTAGAATGTAAGGTATGATGTTTCCTACGCTCTAATCTGTCACTTAATATCGGATGCACCCTGAATATTTTGTTCTGTTTTCGTCTTCTTTTTATTAATTTAAGAAGTAGTGCGTTGTTTTTCCGCATTTTATCGCAGACTTCACCGCGTTAGCAACACTGTCCACCGACTAAGTCGGCGAGTGTGCGGCCTATGAAAGCACGCAATTTAGTTGTACGATAGTTGGCAAACTTGAAATTGTATATGTGCGGTGTCTCTAAAGGTATAAGAGACTAGATGGTTGTATGTAACATAACATAAAAGTTCCTGGTGGTAAAGTGGCTTGTATAGTGTGAAGATCTTCAAAACAACAATAGCGGAGCGAATAACAAATAATAATTATGGTCTGATGCAATCGCTGCAATATTTTTTTAATGTTTTCTTAGCTTTAGGGGCTCTCAGGTTCAGAGTGTCCGGTAATAGGTGCCACTTTTTCAAAGTTTGATTATAGTTTTCATAAAGAAAACATAGAAGTTACCCTTATTGTTATTTTGATTATAAATATTAATACCTTGTTTAAATCATAATTAAAGTGAGATATATCAGATCAGAAAACCTTAAGTGTCCGCCACTAGAGGGGTACTCCTAACAAAAATCATTTGAAAAGGCGATTAATTAGTTTGGTCGTGTACCTACCTATTTAGTTTGCTACATCGATGATTTTCTCAAACTGAATAGTCATTAAATAATCATGGCTCTCTGCCAATTACTAGATAGGTAATTCTGTAAACCTGAGTCACTAATGTTCTTTGATAGGATTCTTAGTCATGATTTTAGATTTGCCATAACGGACTTCGGCGTGAGTGTATGAATATTATTATTATACTTAAATAGTCAGGCTGTTATTATAGAAGAAAAGTTACATTTCAAATTATTACTACGGCCATCTATTCTGAGATTAAGACCTGTAATTATGTTTGAATAATGATTCGATATAAAAATCTTTCTTCGAGTCTTCAAAGTTTACCCGATTCGACCAACCAACCAACCAACCAACCCGACGAAGATTGGCATGTTTTATCTGGGATTGAAGATTTGAATGTAATATTTATATTTGACTAGGTGTATTGCATAGGTACTGCTGCTAAAAGTATGTCCTATATGAAATAATTATAATAAAATTAATTACTCGTAAAGAACCAATAGCCAGGAAAGATACAAATGTTCACAACGCATCACAACAAAAACGAGAAGAAAAATAGGCGATAGCATTTTGGCATTAGTTGGTTTGGAAACTGATTGGCTTACTTTGTCTGACACAATTGTTTGTTTAAGCAACGGTCCTATAGCTTCATTCCTGTTTTCAGATTTGTGTTTAGTAGGACTTTCTTGCTTTTTTGCTTTTTCTTCAAATATACCCTCGTAAAAAAATGTCAACCTTTTTATTATACCACCCGTTACGAAAGATACTGCAACTTTAATAGCTACTATATTCTCCACACGAGATCGAATGCTTCACAGGAACTTTCCGACATCGGATACCATTATACCTTTTATTATTCTAGCAACTACAGCGATAAATCCACCATTAGTGAAACTCGAGAAAAAACTGCTAGTGTTTAGTCAAGTTTTCCTTATTCACTGGGACAGTTTTCTTGGAACGGGGTCTTACAGACGAAAGTTTTGAGCGTTGGATTTAAGAGTTGGTTAAACGCCAGGTGGATTCAGATTCAACAAAAATGTGTTTATTAGTCTCTCTAAAACCTAAAATGTTGATTTTTTCCCAAAAGTTCATTTGAGTAAGAATATCCAGTGTGGTCACATTTGTGTTAAAAACTCAGCAGGTTGAAGCCACTTTTTTGTAATAAGGAGAAATGGGTTTGATGAATCTATTATATTATTTTTGTGATGTGCTATTACACTACACCGCTTTTCTCTTAACTCTGTGTGAATTTTTCGGGTTTGGACTTTGGACAGTAATCATATACCTACCTTGTTAACAAGAATAGTAACTTTGTTAATAGAATTTGATTATTAGAATTCAATTGAAATAGATAATATTCCATCCGTAATATCCGTTAATTTTAAAAGGTTGTCTAAAAATACTTAGGATATTAAATTGATATATTATGCCAATTTCAAAGAATTTATCGATGAAAGACAAAGTTGACTTTTCATCGAATATTCTCGCCTCAGTTTAATATTAGTCCCAAGTTTCTCGGCAGACGTTATAAATGATATTTGTTCGATTAAAGAAGAACTATAAAAATGGCGTGCGACCCGTCGAACCGTGTGTCATTTGATGGTTATTTCACGTCAAACTTGCCAGTCTGGGTCTTTGAACTTTGAAACTGGCTGCGTCATCTGTCATTGCTTGGGTTCAAAGTATAAGTTGGTTCCGTAAATCATTTTTTCTTGATTTTTCAAAGTAGTCTTACTCATAGGGAAAAATATGTTAAGTCTTAACAATAAAAGTTATACTCATTTTTACAGTCTAATGGCTTTGTCTCTCATTGGGCGAAGGAGTAGCTTGTTAATTAGTCAATAATAATTTCGAAGCTTGAGAGGCAGGAAGGAGCATTGTTATTGAGCTTTGACCTGACATCAAACACTATGTCACTGTCACTTTCATACTAATTCAAGAGTCCGTGCTTCATTCGGGTGCTTGAGCAATCATTTTTTGCATATGGCAATGCTATCACATAGCAGTATTTCACATAACTTATGAAATTTGAGTTAAGTATTATTATTATTCAAAAAATCTTTGTTAAGTAGCTACAGTCGACAGTACATCAAGTGTAACAGATGTACCTTGAGACCACTCTTATTCCGTTCGGTATAGAGGCGGCTTTCGTAGTGCAACCGTTACACTTGATCTACAGACATCTGTACATAATTTTCAAAGCATAGTTTTGTATAACGGCAATTATATCTTCTTTTAATGTGGTTGATAAGTAAAGACTTAAATAACTAAAAAACCCTTTCTCTTCATTTACACAATGACGACAGATCTTTGGTTTCGTATTACAGCTACGTTTACCGCTTACCATCAGACGGGTCGTTTTTATTGCCAAACCCTTATAATATCATAAAGGAAGAACTCTTGCAGATTTTATATTACTTTATCTTTTTTCATGTTAAAACCTGTTAGACAATTCAAATTTAAGTGTCTATTAGTTTGGAATGAGTACTTTACCAAATACATACTTTGTTTAACTGATCTCGCACCCGTTCGCCCCGTGCGTTTTGCCCCCCATACTATATAAGTACCCGTTTGCCCCTTGATAATTGAAATGGTTCTGTTCGCCCCTTATCAAAAATTAGTGAAAGTACAGTTGACAATTGTAAAGTTACTAACTATTGTCAGTAAAAAAAAATGGTTGCGTTTTATTTACAGTTCTCGGAACCCTAATTTTAATTATAAAAGTTGTTGGCCTTACCCTGCGTATCGGTTTTAAGTTTTTCAAACCACGAAACAATGGCGTTTCTCCGCTCCGCTGCCCCTAACTTCCTTCAGATGGTGTGACGAATGGAAGTATTCCACCTAGTGTGATGGTTGTAACGGATCTTATTATAATGCTATAGAGTGTACCACTTATTTAACTAACCGAGATAGTATTTTTAGGTGCATATAAAAACTTATTGCTTGTCCTCGCAACATAATTTAAAACAATAACACATATTAAGTATGTGGAAATTTTAAACTACGCATACGTCACGGAATGTAACTTCACACTATCTTGTAACATACTTTCAAACTAACATACATCATCGGTTCTATAATAAAACTAACATACGTCGAAATTGTTTTCATACTAACTTCAGTGATAATGATAAAGTAAAGACTAATGAAGTAGGTACATTATGCGATTATCTTCGGATTCGCGTAATAATGGCTCTTCTTATAAATCTGGCGACTAGATTAGAGGTACCGTACAGGGTAGGTAGGAATAGTGTAACGTTGGCAGCATTATTTCATACAAATGTCATGAAATTATCAAATGAATACGATATTTTTGAAAGTGGCAAACCATTTCTATGGACTAATATAGCCCATGTTTAAATTTATTGTCGCATTGACGGCACCACCCTGTATTTACCGCGAGAAATGGCGTATATCCCCCTTTTGGCTGTAGTTGATAGCTCATTATATCAAAATATATAACATGTCAAATTTTACCCTTCATGTCACGAGTAACGTAAAGAGTAAAAATAATATCATAAAATTTGTTTTCAAAGGCTAAAATATCGATTTCAATGCGTTAACGGAATTTCAATCTGCCATATTTTAACAATGGAAATACAATACGTTCCCTTATAGTCCTTCTTAGAATTGATGGTTGGTGTGAATAGTTACTTATTCAATAATTGAATGATATAAAGTCATAAATGTTTAATAACTCAATAACCAGGAAGCCAAATGATATGTCGTTTTAAAATAATTTACAGGGAATGAAATTTTTGCCTGCATATCGATACTTGGTGCGACACCGACAACCCTAATTAAATCGTTATTGGTGTAAATGTGTATTATTTCGAACAACTGGCGTTGGCATTTTCGGCCTCGAATTCGGAATAATTATTTATAATCCAATGGCGTTGCATAGATTATATAAAAGAAAAGTAGTTCTAATTTTAGTCAAAACTGTAGATCGCTAAATTGGGAATTATCTCCACATTACCAAAGATGGATGCCTTAACACCACTTTTGTATGGTACTCCTGCTAGAGATGCAACAGCCGATGCATACGAATCACAAAACCGATGCATAAAAATTCGAATATTAATTTTTAAAGCTGTTGCAGACTTGCGACCTGCAAAAAGAACACAACTGAAGTCAATGAAATCGACTATTATCTTAAAACATACATAGACAACTAAAAACCCTTCCTTTTGGCTTCGCTGTAGTCGGGTAAAAAAAAATAGACAATACGTGAGTAGTGCTAGAGGTGCTACGAGTTCCTTAATATAATATAGGCTACGGCAACCACTTACCACCAGGCGGGCCGCACGCTCGTTTGACCATACCAAAATTATATAGTCAATAAAAACCTTTGAGAATTTACAAATTTTCGCATTAAGGTTTTCAAAGCATAGGGGTTCTACAAAGGTAAAAATAAGACCGCTCATAGACATATCAGACTTACGAGGTTCCTTTCAACATAATTGAATGAACACAGTACAAAGAACCTCCTGACGTGACGGCCTTTGTAAGAAATTACACGCTAATACCTTGTGTTTAAAGTTGTATTATAAAAATAGTTAATAAAGTATTTACGTCATATTGTTATGAGATACATAAGTAGTTCTTTTCGTTTTCGTGCAGTAAAAATTCTCTCATACCAGAAAACCTATATCTTGACATGGTATAGCTTAGAATTAAGTTAATAGAATCATAACAAATTGAATATGTTTACCTAATTGTATTTTATTCTTAACGGCTACCCCGTTGTCTTGGCCTTCATCTCACCTGATGGTAAGAGAGAAACACATGACCACTGTGGGCCATAACAACACCACGTTGGCCCAAGGTTGGTAGGTTAAAGCGGTTGCAGCGGATTCCGAAATTCGAATGTTTTCCGACAGTTGTGAATAAGGGCGCCAGGACCAGAGTGCGTTCCGAAGCACGAAGGAGCTCGAGATTACAAATTTTTGGATCGATCATGGCGTAAGTAATTTTTGCAATCGAGAACAGAATGCTCAAACCACTACACCATGTTCCTTACCATCTCACCGGCATGTCAACAATAGAATATCTATTGTTTGGTCTGCAATTACTTTAAAAATTAACGTTTTTGAAACTCGTAGATAAAATTTGTTCATTAAAGTAAAGGTCGTTAGCTTGTTGTGATCGACTCTTACAGATTCCATTCACTCGCCATACATGTTCGGGTACACGGATATAAACAATTTCGTTCATTGATAATAACATGTTAAACTCCACGCGAGGGATATTATAGCTTTTAACTTCTGACATTTTATGACTGCTGCAGCTGTTTAAAGCCTAATTACACACTTATCTTTTGTCATTTATTCTTATTTGCGAGATAAATATATACTCGTTTAATTCTTTGTTCCAAATAAAATTCTGAATACTTACTGAAATTAATAAATTTCTGTCAAGCGGCGTTCTCCCTCCGGAGGGCTATGACAGACAAATGAAAAATCTTTTTTTTCTGGAATGTGTTGCTTTACGGTTGTTGGATTTAAAACATGAATTTCTGCCCGCCTATTCCTACCCTCTCGTTTAGTAGCTGTGTTTAGAGGCTACTTGGAATATTCTATTGGTTACCGCTGTCAAGAGCAGCGGCCATTACGTTTCGGTCGTTGACAGCGACGAGAGGTGCGCTTCGGTTCAGATCGGTCGACTACGCTAAGCAGATGGGCTGCTGTTAATACTGAGCTCTCGGTCTGCGAGATCTTACAGAAATCTAGGAAAATCACCAAAGTATAAGGCGGACTGCAAGGCAGAATCCCGCGGCCATCAGCATCCAGCCGCACTACGGAAACACCATAAAACCAGCGCAAGATAACATGTTTTCACCCTTTCTTTCCCGGTTTCATATGTTCCAAAGGTTGTTGGCACACATCAGTATCACTTTCTTGGTGACCGCCTCCTCAAAGCCGTATCAATAGAATTGCTTTCATAGGCGGGGCGGAATGCGTCATGCCCGAAACGACAAAATTTTAAAACAAATGGATTTCGGTGGGAGCCAGGAGAGTAATTTTAAAAGTAAGTGTAATATTTGTAAGACAATATCTCTTCCCATTACAATTTTTGACATTCCCTATAAATTTAATTTTAGTATAAATCCGAATTAGAATTATATTCGGGATATTTACCATTTAATTTGTTACATGGTAAATATTCGGAATATAATTATAATTCAGATTTAAAAAGTTAATACATAACCATGAAAGTTAAAGATAAAGTGCTATTATAAATTAACTTCATACCGGGGCGGGGTGACCGACTAGCCTTATTGGTATGAACATAAGTATTTATTTATTTATTCAACAAAGTTTCTTATAAGTATTGTTTAAGACGTCACATTGTCATATTGAATTCAATTATGACATGCACACGTCATTCAGACATCAGTAAATGCCATAATAGAATTCAATATGGCAATCTGAATTTTTGATAATTTTATAAATAATTTCAATGGCGATGTTTCATTTCATCGATTAAATCTGAATCCACTCGATTCACGCCGCGCCACGCAAAAGTTTAGAACGTGTGTATTTTGAGAGTTGTTCTTCACATAGTTAATATATCTACTCATTAAAGTAGGTTGCGTTATAATTAATACAAAATTGACGTTAGTAACTCTTATCTCGGCTTGTTGTTTACAATGTAATCAATTAAGCATTCTAATTTGATAACAATATCAAAGTAGACGCCAGCATGTCGACGAATAAATTAAATTCTAATTAATTATTTTTGTAGAGCACTATGGATATTAGAGCAGGATGACGTAGTGTATCGGCCGTACAGGTAAAGCAATGATTGCTGCGGCCAGGTCACGGATGGGTGACCGAATAAGTTCATAGTCCTAAAGATAGTTTTGATTGCTGACCACTGTTGAACTGATTGAAATAAGCATCGTCCGAGGACTCTGATATCAATTGTATATGGAATTCTGAATTATCTGATACCTACTAGTGGCCGCCCGCGGATACGACAGCGTGGTTATCGGCTATCGCTCCAAAAAGTATCCTATATCTTTTCCAGGATCCCAAACTATCTTCATATCTTTCATCTAAATCAGTTTAGAGAACTTTGGTTTGGTTTATTTCTTATTGGGCATGTCGCATGTCGGTTCTATGAAAGAGTGGGGCTGCCTTCCTATCACAAGATACTACTTACTACTAGACAGCCTCGACTGCCCCCGACCCAATATCACAGGAGTAAATAAGCGTACAGAGGCCTATAACAACCTTGCTACGATAGATACACTACACTACTACACGCTTATGGCGCGTGTGTGCGTGAGAAACTGCTCGGCCAGTGCCCACAACTAGGGGCTCAAGCTCAACGCTTCGCGTCGTATTTTGTTATCGTTTTGAGATTTAAAAATGTTTAAAAAAGTGCAAATATGGTTTACTGTACAGTGTGTATAAGGAATAAAAGATAAAATAAAAACGTTATATGTTTGCTATCCTAAAGACTCCACAATGTAAGTAGTAGGTACTTATATAATTTATTACTTTACATCTGGTAAATACCTACTTACTTTAAAAATTGTAGTGATGTAAGAAAACGTATTAGTATTGATTTTGTAGGGTTTTAAGTAACCCACTATAATAGCTTATTTTATTACAATATTATTAATACCGGGTCGACAGCACGTCGTAACATTTGACCTTGAGACCACCCTTAGTCCGTTTGTTATAAAGGTGGCTATCGTAGTGCAATGATGTGCTGTCATATGTACCGATGTAATTACTGGGCATGGAAGGCATTTCATCTTAGGCCTTATTAGGATAACAACGCACCTGCAATACCAAGTGATTTATTCCTTGTTATTGTAGGTGTCTATAGGCGGCGGTAACCGCTTACCAACAGGTGGGCCGTCAGCTTGTTTGTCATCTATACATCTATCTATTGTATAAAAAAAACATAGTTCACTGATCCATCCGTATGTAAGTATAAACAGTCGACAGCAAAAAACTCCAGTGCCAACCCTACGAGAACACGTTAACTTTCAGGCCGCTCCTTAGAAGCTGACACTCTGTACGCTACTTTACTCCTGTGCCAATATCTTATAAATACTAATAAAAGTTTATTTTTATTATTTAGAAGCAAAATCGAGTCGTACTCAATTCCAAGAATTTATGACTCATTGAACCACGTAGATGCCGGCTGATCACGGCCGGCAATAATCTTTGATTCATGATCCAAACTTAGACGGATTTTCTCACACGCTTCACCTATCTACTTGAGTAATTTAGTCCCTAATGTCGCTTCAGTTTAACTCTAAGCCCGGGCGTCCACTGTATACAGAGATGGGAATGAGCATAAAACGTTTCACGATATGTTTCAATAAAGTATAAAGTGGCCGTTACCATAGCAGGCTAAGTCATTCGTAATACGGCGTGAATACCTCACTTCGCAAATAACTCTTATTTCATCAGTCTAAACTTATGGAAAAATGGCTTTCTTTGACATTTGGATTCCGACCGAAATGCGAGTTTTGTTACGGAATATCACAGCATTTCATAGATAACCAGGTTTACATGAGGCATCAGGCATCGTGGGCTTACTCAAAATTTAATTTTTATAATAATTTACACTTGTATAAATACTTAATTTCATTAAAACAAATTTGGAAATTAAAAACACCACCTAAATCTTGTGAAACAGGAAGTGTCGCAATTCAGCGAGGTAATGCGACCACGCATGAATTGCGAGCCTTAATCTTTATGCGAAATATAGGTATACCAGCCTTATTGTCACCTAAAATTTCACATAAACGATCTACAATGTCCCGAAACACGAAAACACTACCCGTCTGATAGTAAGCAGTCACCGTAGCCTATCATAAAAAATCTTACCCTCACACCCTGTTCTCTAGGCCAAATTAAGCATCATTAAGAGGTTCGTGTTATGGATGCCAGATCTCAATTTTCCAATTTTACGACCACTCTTCTATATAATAATACTACATGCTCAGTTCGCAGCATATAATTAAGTAACGAATTTGTTTTTGGATAACAATTCTTATTACATTCATTTATGAGTTCATTATAGCATGAATCAGGCAGTCGTGTGTGATATTTTTGACTGTTTATTTGTCCGCGTTGTTAGACTTGTTAGTCTACCGTTGATATTACGATCTGGGGCTATTGACACTACAAATTAACTGGACGGAACTATTCAAATTGTTGTCGAGTGAGTCAGAGTTGTGACGAAAACCTTACGAAATATAGACAACAATACCACTATGACGTTAAATGTCGGTCAAACTGTTTCGATGGACTTTCTTCTAGAAACTACCTTTTTTTATTTAACACACGAAAAATGACTCAACTTCACCTGATGTCAAGAGGAAAGTGTAATCCATACTGCCCTAGACTCCAACACATAAGGTGCATTTTGCTTCAAGCATCGTTTGAAGGAACCTATATCGTAGGAAGGAGGGAAAAAGCCCCCTGGGAGAGTACCATACTTTGATCGACTCTATTATCAAGATCATTCGTCGCATGGAATTGGTGCGAGACAATATTTTCAATAAGTCAACCAGTTCTGCGAATCGAACCCGTCTGTTGGCTGTGGGAGAAAGGGAATCTGGTCTAGGTTACAGGCTTTGCCTTCGGCTAATTAAGGGACACTCCTTGATCGCATTGCTTTTCGTTTTGCTACTTGTTTGCGTTTATTAACTGTTGCCTGTGTGGTAGTTTGGTTGATGATCTTAGTCACCATGCCCTCTGTTGTGCAAGAAGTGCAGGTCGATTTTGAAGGCATGCTGATATCAATGATACCATTTGTTTAGCTCTTACTACTTCCGGGCCCCATGTTGCTCTCGAGCCTAACGGTTTAGCGCGGGATGATGGGAAGAGGCCTGACGGCATGATTCTTGTGCCTTGAATAATTAATAGGTGTGGGTGGTGTGGGACGCTACTTGTGTCGACTCCTTAGCCATGCCCCAACATTCAAGTGCTTCGATGACAGAAGCAGCTGCTGCTTCTGCTGAATCCCTCAATGCTGGCTTATCTGGGGATTACATATTTAAGCCGTTTGGGGTTTGAGACATTGGGACCTTGGGGCCAGGAGCACACCGACTGTTTAGGGACATTGTAGATAGTTTATGTGAAATTTTGTGGGGGGCCTACTATAATTGCTATGATTTATGTAGTCCGTCACATTTTCATTTAGTGCTATTGTTATCGCCTAAGAAAGTTATGCACGGCAATATATGGATGAAGACAAATTTCTATTCAGTGAACGATAGCGATTATTATATTTGGCAGGCGATCTAAATTGACAATATGACGTCATAAACCATAGCAATTTTAAAGTGAAAGCAATCTATTCAAATGCCGTCACTCCTTTCTCCAACTCCTAATAACGACACGCCGGCGTTCAGGTAACTTTTTATACGACGCACGGGATAGGTGCAACTCAACACGACCTGAAGAGAAGCAGTAAGAACAGTCAATATGCGAAGACAGATAGTGCAGTATGAATATAATGCTCTTGCCGCCACCACCTTGCCGACGTATAAGGTGCATTTCCACGCATCTTTTCAAGAAACCCACGATATAGAAAGGAAGAAACTTTAATGGTAATAGCAAAGAGCTTCTTCTGAAAGTACAATAAGTTCACAGTCATATCTCACCTTGCAACGTGGTAATCTATAGGCAGAAATCTTCAGATGAGACCCAAAGATATTCCATCAAAATCCTAACAAAAAGAATTTTGTTAATTTGTCACTCTAAAGCGAAACGTTGGGACCAAATCCATTTCGTTTTAAATACCCATCTCCATGGTCTGGTGAGTTGAACTGTATTAGCGCTTGACCAAACTTTGGAGGTGGAATCAACCTTACTTAACGGTGATAAGAGTTATCTTTAAAGTCCTGCTTCGCACACCTGGCGACTAAACAGTTATGTCTGATAAGTTTATGTTAACGGATTTAAATTTGAGATTTGGTTTTTGGAAATTAATATGACGATTTTGTATCAGGTTTATTTAAAGCTAATTCAAATTGAAGAACTCGTTTTTATGATACCCATAACCTTTTTGGTAAAAAAATAACAATTTACTAGTAGGTAGAACCAACCATATAAAAGGGCGTTTTTTACTTTTCGGCAGTAAATGCCTTTCGCCTTTCTTATTTCAGCCGTAAAACAGTTCGCTGTTTTTCGGATTGAAGGGAAAGGTAGCCAGTGTAAATACTGGGCATGGACGGCATTTCATCTTAGGCCCCAGTATGACAACGCACCTGCAATATCAATGTCAAATGTGCAGGTCTCTATAGGCGGCGGTAACCACTTACCATCAGGTGGGCCGTCAGCTTGTTTGTCATCTAGTTGTATATAAAAAAAACCTACATGATTATGAATATCACTCAAAAATCAATTCTTCGATGAAAAGCTTAGATATAAAATCGAATGCTTAACTCTCATTTATGGGTACAATGATGTGACTGCCAACATTCACATGAATAGATCGAAGAAAAAGACAAACAATGTTACTTCTCAGGACAGAACGCGATGTGAGGAATGAGTCATTAGTTGCGGTGTAACGGTGAATTACATACAATATTGTGGTCGTATGTCTGTCGTGTGACCTCTTTACATGGTTGCACTGCAAGATATGATTGGAAAATAACGACTCGGGGTATTACTTATTATTTATACGGTCACGTTTATTCACGACACGACTCACCTAAGCCGAAGTCCGAGCCTTTAGAGACGCATAGCTACCGACGGTGACCTGGAGATTTAAACAAAAGCTATACTCCCCAGAAGATGATACCTGCCGATAAGAAATCTTCCAGATGCGATTTGCTTCTGAGGCTGCAGGACTCAATTCCTGGCGCGACTAACATAAACCAAGATTTGAGCTTCTAAAGCGCAAAGCGACCCGAGGGTGACCTGAAGGCTCTAAACAATATCAGGACATCTCCATAGGAGGTGCCTGTCGATTAGAAATCCTCCAGAGGCGATTTGGCTCTGAGGCTGGAGGACGTCCCAAGGTTCTCGCCTTCTTAAATCCCCTGCTAGCTGTAAATTAAAGTATTATATGCGGCCAACAGCCAATAGTCGATCCAAAAAATGGATAGTTTCTGATTTTGCCGCATATGGAACTTTATTTCAAAGGCAAGACGGTTAAATAAGGGAGGTAGGGCTTAGTAGTGGGAGTTTTCCCCTAGGATTATGGGAGGGGAAGTCAACCTCATGGAAGATCGCAGCCATTGTAGTAAGGTTGCTAAGGCTCATTCAGTAAGGAAGCGCTATGTTAGGATTGGGAGCATCTTGTTACAGCAGATGTCTACAGGTAGTTACCACTTATAGATGGATCATTTCGTCGTCATCATCATTTCAGTTGAAAGACGTCCACAGCTGGACATTGGCCTCCCCTAATGATTTCCAGGACAATCGGTGCTGCGCTGCACGCATCCAGCGACTATCTGCGACGTTCAGACCAGATCTAAGGTCGACCTTTTTGGAGGCCTGCCAACGCTGCGTATTCCGGTGGATCATTTGCTTGTTAGAAAAAAGATCTATTTACAACCACTACTTTTATTGTTTTTAATAGTTACTTAGACAAATTAGAGCGAAATTCCGAAGCTTTTACTTTTATAACATCTATAAGAATTTGTTCATTCATGTTGTTACCTATACCTACTTTTATATTCTATATTATTAACATTCGTAACGTTCGCGCCAGATTGTCTGGGAGATATTACTAATTTGGTTTTGCTTATTGTATTCCGTGTTCTGGGTACTAAAATTACATAATGTGATATTTTCCTAACATTTTTTCTCACGAAAAATTCTAACCATCAAAATAAAGGTCATAAAACACGAACCATTGTTGGAAATAATTTTTTTCTTGGCATAAAATTATAACAATGATATTTGTAATATTTCTAATCTTGCCAGTCTCAATGTTGCCGTCTTTACCCAGAATTGATTAAAGATTCCTTTCTGTTTGAACTATCTTTCGGGCCAAGACATGGAGGGATAAGGATATGGCTTATGATCAGTTTTTCAATAAGTAATTTTATTTACTAAAAACTAAATGATTTATGAAATAAAAAACAAAAATGATTTCAATAGGCAATAGCCTTCTTATTAAGCTTAATTTGGGTTTTAAATATTCATCATCTGCTTATAAAACGGAAAAAGGGAATGAGAAGGATTATCCTTTTTTTCTATCGACAAAACTGTTTCCATTCATCTTGTTAAATGCTTTATGGATTAGTCTTTCACATAGTTTAAAACAAGAAAAACTGTGGAAAGAAAAATAGGATTAAATCCATAATAAAAATACTGAATACTCATGCGGTATCTTCTTAATAGGTAGCTCTTGATCCCTTGACCCTAACTTCAGTAGCAAAGATCATTAGAAGAATACGGATCATTATTCCATGATTGCACATTCAGAGCAATAAGAAAACTAAGGCACCCCGCTCACTGGAGAATAGTCGATGCGCTCAGTTCGGGCGTCGCGTCGCACGCGGACTAGAGACGCGCGACTTTTTTGTCTGATACATGGAGCATACCATCTGATGCATGGATACTGATGTATGGAGCTCCGCACACTGCAGAAGTCAAGGCTGGGTCGAGCTCGAGGCATAGTCGGGACGCGGGCGCAGCGTAGTTAAGGCGGGAGATAGCTTTGCGTTGAGTCTCGTGCTTGACTCCATTTTGTCATTGGTGAATCGTGACCCAAGAATGGTGCAAAAAGATCTAGAAGAAAATATTGCTTTAATAGAACTAGTCAAGGCGAATCCATGTCTATGTCGCAGCCATGTCGTAACACGCCGTATTTCAAAAAAGAGGTTGGTAGACTCAGGGTTTTTATAACCACTTAAAACTGAAATTATTTTAGTTAAGTTGGTCATAAAAATAACCATGAATCTACCAAAACCCTATATTGCTTCTTGCTCACAATACGGCAAACATTAGACGCCGCTTTGTAGAACGTATCGCCACTACAATCCGGCTGAACGTTAGTTAGCCGCATTACATTACAGCGACGTTTTTCAATCTGGTGCACCTTTCTGTAATACCGCGTGTTATACGATACGGCTGTGACATCTATACGATCAACAGAATATAGCAAGTCAAATAAAAGATAACATGTGCCTTGACTCCGCGACGCAAAGTCGCCGCGACGACCGCCGCCGCCTCGTCTGCGACGACGACGCTTCGCTGCCTTTGCCGCCAGTGAGCGGAGTACCTACCAAAGTAGCCGCCAGTCTGTGACTTACCAAAACCGGTTTCGAACGAAATGTGGAACATTGACCCTATTTTACTCGTGACCATTCCATTTGTTGTCCGGCTATGTCCAATAACATTCGATTGCAGTACTGTTATTAAGATATTAAATCAATCGATAATTGAATTTTGTTACCCACGACCTTATCTTACAATACTGGTTTTGATATCAATTTCATATTTGAGATGTCTGTAAACTTTTCGTAGATCATTAGAAGTCGCGAGTGCTGATCCTAGTAGTGTGATTATTATCTTTTCTATGGGTAAAATTTAAGAGCTCGCTTATTTATTGTGGGTCATATTTTTTAAGAAATGTAACCGCTGACTTGCCTTAAGATAAAGATTTTTATTTTAACTTAGTTTAAGCAACTACCTAAGTTTTTTATACCTACTTTGATTTTATAAGATAATCGATTGTAATGTTTTGCCCTGTTTTTAAATAAATATATTTATTTTGACTTTGTGAATGTAGATTGTAGACAAGCTGGTCTACAATCTACATTCACAAACGCTAAAATTAACTGGCTTCTCCAAGTCCTCGGTGTAACAATGGTTACACTGAAAGCGAATGTAATTGAGATTTTTTTTATCAAACTGTCTAACATTAATAATAAGTATAATGTTAAAAATATAAAAAAATAAGAATAGGTATACTTTTGATGTTCTTACAACTCATTTATTAGAATATCAGCTTCTTTCTTCCCACGTCCGCGTACGTTTGAAAAATGGATGTCCATCCTGAAGGTCGGATAAGTAGTTACGGAGATTACCAATTTACCACCTATTGGATACATGTATACAAACATACAAACTTTACCTCTTTATGATATTAGCGAAGAAAAAAGATTTGCCGTAACTATCGGATGCGTCTTAAGGTCATTGACCGTCCCTAAGTTTGCTAAATCATTATCTTAGCTTGAAGCACGGAATAGTGGACGCTTTACATATTTAACCCAAAGGGTGATTTATTTAAAGTCCTACCTACTTTTCAAGGGATCCTTCCTTCACTGACGCCTTTTTCCAGTTAAGGCCTATGTTAGACTTATTTACGCAATGAGGATCAACAGTAACAAATGTAAAAAAAAACAATTGTGTCTGGAATCTGGTGCTTGACGGGCTAAACATAAACATTGAAAATGAGTCAAAAACCTTGTAAATTCCTAGAGTAGCTCCCTCATGTGTTAAGTTTTTTTTATGCGACGTGAGTGGCAAATTCTTCTTCCCTGTTTGTCACCTAGTTAGGTAAGTATATTAATTAATTTATTAGTTAGGTAGGTACATATATTCTGGACACAGGAGGAGTAAAAGCAGGGGAGGCACAAACGATCCTAATGGGTCGAAGTGCACGACTTAGTCATGGCCCCAAACTAAGATTAGTTAGGATATATATATTGAAAAAACATAATTAAAAAGCGGAACCGTTTTCAAACTTAAATATCCAGAGTATTAATAATTCTAAGTCAAAGAAATGATAAAAATAATTAAAATTGCACTTGTAAATAGTTGCCTGTATAACTAAGTAATTCGTTCACATGCTGAAGTCCTTCGTAAATAAGCATACACCGCGCCGTATTTCTACCTAGCACTGAAATGCGAATAATTTATTTTTATAAAGTCGCATCGGAAGAAAATATTTGTTCAGGTATGTAGGTAGGTACATCAAGTATTAGAATGCTAAACAAAGGGGTTATTCCTTGAGGATCACATTCCCAGAGGATCATGTTCCGGAGGATCACGATTTGTTTTACCTTCATCGTCGATCGTCGTCGAACAAATCGTGATCCTCCGGAACATGATCCTCTGGGAATGTGATTCTCAGGGAATAACCCAAACAAAGAACGCTTCTACTGCCAGTGAATAAAGGGTTGATAACATAATGATTTCGTCTACAAACCTAATTAAAATAAGCCGCAGTATTACGCTTTTTGTGCTGTCGACTGTACCAAATGCATCTAATATTATAACTGCAAAAGTAATACTCTCTGACAAAACTCACTCCCAAACCGCTGAACCGATTTAGATGAAATTTGGCACATAGATAAATTCAATCTCGAGAAAAGACAGGCCACCTTTGGCGCGACTTCAGATAGCCACGCGGGCGGCTGCCCCACTATGCTAAAATGGCCTTTCTACGCGAAAAAATGGCCATTCATTGTATACCTACGACACAAAAGTAGTTAGTCTCTAGTGTATTCTTTTGTTTGAATTCGAAAATGGCATTCGATTCTAACGAACGTGACCGACAAAAGAATGAGTAACTTTACAAAGTTACAATAGCTATTGGTAAGGTAAAACTAATAATAGATAATAAAAATAAATGAGTAATAAAATAAATTTGTCGACATTTAGAAGAGAACCTAATACATATTTGAATATTTATTTTAAATAATAAGTATTGTTGTATATATATAAATATTTTGGTGTGACTCACACACAATGTCGTTCTGGTTTATCATATTCATCACCACTCACCACAATTTTATTACGTAATTGTTTATTGTTCTATGGGCTCGTATTGTACTTTAAACATATTATTATTAAATAATTTTACATAAGACTCTAAAACATATTTTTTTATTCTAGCAACATTACTTGTTGTGTTTGGACTTTTGCCGGATCGCTCGCCCCTAACTTCCTACGTGCACTGTGTTTATAAAATAATTATAATTTATCAGAAAAATTATCTTTATATCGAAATATTCTCAGATTAACCTAACGTCAAATTATCAAACGTGTAAAGAGGGCAAGGACTGGCTTTACTGAAACGACACTTTTTATATCGAAATATTCTCAGATTAACCTAACGTCAAATTATCAAACGTGGATATACAAAAGAGGGCAAGGACTGGCTTTACTGAAACGACACTTTTGCGTTTGCGTTAAACTGTCAAATCACATGAAAACGTAATGCAGCGTTACAGACACTCCAAACGTTGTAAAGTATATTTTTTTTTTTGCCCTATGGAGTTTACACGATTTACACTTTTATAGCGTTGAAAATAAGGCTTCATCTCAGATATTACTTGCCGTGGTCGTTGTCACCTTTAGCCACTAGTAACTGAGCCTGTATTGTATCTTGTTTTTACATAATATCCGAGCTGTTGTTTTTCCCAAGTTCTGTGTGATTTAGCCCATACTAAACTTTCCAATTAGTTTTATGATTTAACTTATTTAATATTTAAAGAGCGTAGCGTTAAAGTTAAAGTTTGTTGTTTGCCAAAATTTAATTTAAAGTTTCATAATATTTGGCGTTATTTTGCATTGTATGTTTTTGTTTTGAATGTGTTAAATTGTCAATCTACGGAATAATTAATTAATGTTGTTTTCTTTACAGGTAATCGATGATTTTTCTCGATGATTCGTTGCAGTATATTTGTTAGTAAGTAAAGTAAAGATCGAGTCCTTTGCCCAGCAACTGGCGTCTCTCGGCTGATATGATTATGACGAGACACAAAACAGGCTACCATTATTTTACAAGGTTTTAAAGTAATTTATCATTACGTCGGCGCGCGTGCAAGACCGCGTAAGAGCAGTTTGCAATACCGCGTATTCACAAATGTCGCGATACTGATATATCGCGACAGCGGGCTCTTATAGCTGCTTATATACCAGATCAGATAAATCCGAAACAAGTTTAGTCAAAGAAATGTGTAGAAATATCCAAGATATTGTCTTTTTTCTTCCATCCTGTGAAATAAACAAAAAGCACATACGCGGTATTGCAAACTACTCTTACGCGGTCTTGCACGCCCACCGACGTTAGGTTATTTATTATAATATGCCAAATTGCCGAAGTAACACTAAACTAACACGAGCACGAGCCTACATCTCTTTTTGTCTGAGCATACATACGTAATAAATAATATACTATAGATAAAAATGTAATATCTACCTACGTTCACATATTTACACCCACATATACATAAATAAACATCATTTAAAAGACATATGTTCATTTATGAAATGTAATGTATTTTTACAATCACTTAAAAAGTATTTCAGCCAACTTTTCACTGGTCGAGTGCTTGTTCATAATTTAAAACCATCTGCAGAGATTATATATATGTAATAGCTTAAGAACATGTCCAAGATAATGATGCATTTTTGTGTTAGACAAACAGTTGCCGTACACCCAGAATTTTCCGGACATTCTGTCCGGTAACATAGCTCCTTGTTCCGCGGAGGAATTAAACGACGCCGATATATCCGGAATTCCTACAAATTAGGTTAAAAAAACAATATAAGAGCCAACAAGCTTAAAATCTAAAAAAAGTTTACTATGTACAGACGACAGGATATCAAACAGAATAAGGGTGGTCTCAAGGTCAAACTGTTTCGCTTGAAGTGACTGTACCAACTTACCTAATTATTATTATGATCATCATATAAGCCGAGAGACGCCCACTGCTGGGCATAGGCCTCCCCCAAGGATCTCCAAACCGATCGGTTCTGCGCTGCCCTCATCCAACGGCTTCCCGCGACCCTCACCAGATCGGTCCACCTTGTGGGGGGCTACAAACGCTGCGTCTCCTGGTACGCGGCCGCCATTCGAGGAGTTGATGATCATAATGTGAATAATGTGCTATGAGAGCATGTACAAATACTTGTTTTCTTCTTCTTTCAATTGACCCAGAATACTTTTCACGTTTCACAATAAATGTGAATGTGAGTCATACATAATTAAATGACAACATTTTTTCTGTCAGTCACTAGCTAAGACGGCTTACGACGACTGAGAAGTCCTTGAAAGTATTCGAATATTTAATGATGATTCACAAAATAAACGTTAAACATGTTAAAGATATCCGAAAAAGTGAATTGATTCATTTTTGTTTCACTTTACAGCCAAACAGACCGAAATAACATTGCTTTTATTTAATTACATCGGACTGATAATTACTCGGAGCTATTTTTTGTCACTCAGTTTGCGGTATGATTTTGAAACCATTCCTAGCTAGTTCTGATATTTATCACTGCTTTTAAAACCACCCCTAGTTAGAACAGGACCCGCCCATTATCTGTAAGTAGGCTTTGTTTTTTATTATTTTCCCCGCGAACATAGAGGGGTAGACGGGATCTGTGCCCCTTACCATTATTAATCTGTGCCCTTACAGGCAACTGGGTCAGTGGTCCCGGGTTCAAATCCCGGTAGAGGCAGATGTTTGTATGATGGGTACGAGCATTTGTTCACGAGTCATGGAGGTTTATATGTTTATTTAGTAAAGTTATAATATTTATAGGCAATAGGCATATTACTATTAATTTTTCTCCATTAGTACTAGATAAGTAACACAAGGTCTTAATGATGCTCTTAATTTGGGCTAGATAAGTAATAGCTGTGAGTGTATGATTATCTAAACTGGAAAAAAATCAGAATATGTCAACGATTTGTATATAGATAAGGCGTTATACGTTAAAGTATCTAAATAAAGAATATCTTCATAAGATTTCTGATATATTTTGACTACTATTTTTCTTCCGAGCGTCTATTTACAAATAAAACAGATAAAGCTATTCGTAGAACAAGGACAAGATTTTGCAATATAAATGTCTTGGTAAGTTAGAAATGTGTCGCGTTTATTTTTACTATATCTTGGTTATTCGTATCACTTTCATAACATGTTCAAACTTTCCGAGTATTTTTTTTAAATCGACTTCTTAAATCAAATCAAAAAGCTCTTTATTTCAATGTAAAGACTTTGATTATGACGATTTATATAAAGTAAGTTCATTTAAATCGTAATAATCAAATATTAAACCCAGCCACACCGCTTCGACTCTGTTATAGATAAATCGCATGATCATCATGATTAGATTACCAAGTATTTATTGGATTTGAGTGAAAGAAAGATCAGGAACAGACTCGACAAAATCGAGGTCATTCTCTTTTTTCCGCTCCAACATTTGGTCACAGTGTAAATCAATAAGAAGTCTATCCGTAACTTACGCTTATTGGCTATATTTACTAGCAGTCAACTACTCCACTCTGCGGACAGTAGATACTGCGTTTCCATTGTTGAATTCGCACACATGTGTGTCTAACGTTCGAACACTATTTGCAACACCTCCTGTTAATTGAGGCGTACCGTTGAATGATTATGTCTCGTTGACTAAGTCTTCTTGAAACTTTGATAAGAATTACCCTGCTTATCAATTTTCCGACAGTCAATTTTACTATGGAGATGTTTGTACATAGGTGAAACTTCTAGATATAATGTGATTATATGAAAATTATGACTGTGTGCGCAAATAATTTGATAATAGTTTAAGCACGGCAAAGTTCACTTTGTTCACGGACAAAAAGTGTTGTTTTTTTTAAAAGTCGGATACTAATTGCTATGAAACGCTTATTTAGCTACCCTTATTTATTATTCAACAAGTGGCTGTATAAAAGTAACATCTTAGACCTTATAAAACATTTAATATTCTCAGGATGCGCAAGGCTCTTCATCTCAACTCTTCGTAACATCACAGCTGCAATATTGAGTTGATATATTACCTTCCATAGAATTGAAATGCCAAGCCGACACTTTGAATTGCACTCGAAGGACGACTGACGTATTCTATGAATTGATTTTGATATCAACATTCGTAGAATATAGACGTATGTTTTCTAGACATTGATTTGAGTAGGCAGTTAGATAAGCCATTTCGTCACTCTTATGTCTAATATGCTAATATTATTGTATTGACGAATGATATGTTGGTTCAAAATATTGCAGTATTGCGGCTACTAGGTAGCAGCGGTCTTTTTTTAATTATTGATCAGAAATGGAGAAGCGATCTCTATTATTTGATACATATACAATTAATATACTTACTTATTGTACTTACATAAACAGTAAGTACAATAAGTTATCTGTTTGTTCTTTGATTTCTAGATAGATTTGTGCTTAGTTAGAGATTTTAGCTATCACCTAAGTGATTTGCACTTCCGACCTTATTACTTAAATAAAGGCAAAAAATTATAAAATTATAATCATTGCATTCTTTTCAGTACTTAGGTGTTTTTTAATTAGATTTTTTTTCAGAAGCGCCAGTCGCCAACTATCGGCAAGTCATAAAAAGCCGTTAACCGTCGCATGCCGACAGTCGGCAGATTTCAATTATTTTTTGGATTTTGTTTATTTTTCTTTTGGACTTGTCATATCGTCAGTCTAAGTTTTATTGTTTCTAAAAATGTTTAATATGCACAAGTTTTAATAATAATATAGCAAAATTTCATTACCAAATCATTCCGCACTTCCGCGCCGCTTGGACGGAAAAAAGTCCGCGAGACGCTCACTCAACGGGGCTAATTCGACGTATCACTACTGTTAATTAATCTGTGGTATCACGCTTGAGACAATAAGTAGCTATGTCGACCTTTCCAAAGAAGTTACTCAGTAATGTAGTAGCTATCTAGTTTCCAGTGGTCATAAAGATAAAGTCTTTGGCCACACTCTTCAATTGTGAGCTGGAGGCAACTTTGATATCTAATGTCTCATCAATCAACGATTTAGGTATTTATAAAGTTGTGAGTGTAAAGACTTATCCGCTATCTTTAATCTAATATGTTACAACGATAAATGTACAAAAGAATACTGTTCCCGACGACTGTGATTCTTTGTATTAAACGTATTGAGTCATAGAATATAATCAATGTGCCGATAGAACTGCGGATCGTTTACACTACGTGACTTCACCGCAAAAGGTTTCCTATTGTACCTGGTATGGTCATCAAAGACAGTATTATTATAATGCTATGCTTTTGTTAATACGAGCCGAGAGTGCAGGATTGAGAACGTAGAGTCATGTTTTGTATTTTTTGCACGCGTTTGCCTACATTTTTTGTAAAAATAATTGCATTCGTCCTTTGGGGTCCTTTTACAATGTTCTCAAAGTTTAATCTGCAATCTGCATCAATATTCAACTTTCGGTTGTCGTAAATAAATACTAAAATATAAAATGTACGTACCAACAATATCACTTACCTACAAGGACACAGATCGTAATTCGTAACCTACTTCGTAAAACAATCCTTTAAACCTTCTGCAAAGACAAATTTTCGTCAACATGCAAAATTCCTTTCATAGTAATCACGAAAAGCGGTTTACCCCATTCATAAAATTGGATTACCTAGCTGTTTCAATTTTTGTGAAAGAAATACTTCCTATTGTTAAGTTTGCATGACGATAGCAGTTTACGAGGTCAATACTTAGTATTTCACTCGTTTAAGGTTACAGAATAGATTGTGCAATAATGTTTTTGGCTGCATTAGAATATCTGAACAGTGAAGAAAATTTAAGTTGAAGTATTGCAAAAATGATCCCAACCAACTCATAAAAACTACGTACCTACATTAAGCAAATGTCAATTTTCCATATCTAAATTATAGTTTAAAATCCGGCCAAGTGCGAGTCGGACTTGCGCACGAAGGGTTCCGTACCCATTATCTATAAACAAGCGTCTACCTGTTGCTGATATCAATATCTAGCATAAACATACAAAAAAACACGTTTCTTGTATGAGAGCCCTCTTAAATATTTATTTTATTCTGTTTATTAGTATTTGTTGTTATAGCGGCAACAGAAATACATCATCTGTGAAAATTTCAACTGTCTAACTATCACAGTTCATGAGATACAGCCGGATACAACCTGGTGACAGACGGACGGACGGACAGCAAAGTCTTAGTAATAGGGTCCCGTTTTACCCTTTGGGTACGAAACGCTAAAAAAATTAAAACAAACATTTATAATTTATTCGCTTTATTTGTTGCTTTTGTTTTTCAATTGTTTTTATTTCAGATATTGTTATCAAATCGTGTTTGAACATTACTAATTATTAGAGAAACAATCCATCATTTCACAATGAGACATTATTGTGATATGAAGCATTTTAAGGTGCTGCCACACTGCTGTTAAAAAATGTTTACTAACGTTAGTAATCATTTGTTAAGAAATCACAATGTTAGAAAATGTTTGCATGTTAGATAATGTTAGTAAACATTTTTGAACTAGTTAACAAATTGTAATAAAATAAAGGTCCAATGATGACCAACGAGGAGCTCGGTGGCGTAGTGGTTTGGGCGCTCTGGTTTCGATAGCGAAAACAAAGCTACTTCCGCTATGGTCGGTTCCGGGATGGGTCAATAAAATTTATAATCTCGAGCTCCTCCGTGCTTCGGTAGGCACGTTAAGCCGTTGGTCCCGGTTGTTACTGCAACCGCTTTAACCCACCAACCCGCATTGGGCCAGCGTGGTGGTGTTATGGCCCAAGCTCCTCATGTGTTTCTCCCATGTAGGAAGACCTGTGCCCAGCAGTGGGACGTATACAGGCTGATGATGATGAATTAGTAAACATTTCTGAACTAAGTAATTAAAATATATAACTAGAAAAATTCACGTCCTGAAGCGGGAATCGAACCCGCGACCTTTCGCAATCTTCGAATACTCGTTTCGGATGTTGAAATATATTAGAAATTTAGAACATTTCGACATTGTAGGGTGGCCGTTAGCTCATAAACGCAAATACAGTTAGACTAGAAGATTTTCACAGGGATATCCCAAGTCCTGGGTGGCTCAGTTGGTTAGAGCAGTCGCCAGGATTGCGAAAGGTCGCGGGTTTGATTCCCGCCTCAGGACGTGAAATTTTTCTAGTTTTATATTTTAATTACTAAGTAATTTTTCAAACATTTATAATAACGTTAAAATCAAAACTTAAGAATTTCTGAACTAGGAGCACTTAAAACATTTAACAATTCCTAACAGAATGTAACAATTCCTAACATTTGTTAGTAAATGTATTAGTGTTAGAAAATGTTAGTAAACATTTTTAAACAGCAGTGTGGCAGCACGCGATTTTTCAAATGTTATAAATGTTTGTTAACATTTTGCATCAGTGTAGGAGCACTTAAAACATTTAACAATTCCTAACACAATGTAACAATTCCTAACATTTGTCAGTAAATGTATTAGTGTTAGAAAATGTTAGTAAACATTTTTTAACAGCAGTGTGGCAGCACCTTTACAATTGTGTTCTCTCATGTCATGGTGTAGGTATTGTTGTAGCTACGAACTGTTAAAATAAATCCATTCAATTTCTTTAGCAAGTAATTGAACGCGAATACCAATAATTCATACGTAACATCCGGCATCCGACAAATACAGACGTATTGAGATCAAGATAGGTCTGAAGTTAATTGATGAATCCACTTCACTCCCGTGAATGTACGTGAACAGTTTCTGTCTACGAGAGTAATGAACCTAGAAAGGGAGTTATCGGGACGAAGACGATATTGCTAAATCAGCTCGCTACTGGAAAAAGCAGAGCTAATGTGAAGATATCCGTAACAGGATCTGCTTTTAAAAAATAAAGTATTCACCACCTCTCTCCGAGGAAAAAGTTTTAAATCACAACGAATCGTTGGTTTATTATTAGAATTCTCTTCAAGGACACAGAAAATAAAATTGATTTTGGTAGCAATTAATCAAGAGTTTGTAGGCAAGTATAGTTTAGTATTGAATCAGTTTTATCAGCATATTATAAATAGGTACTAAACAATGTCGTTGCTGGTGTTAATAAAAATATGATCAACAATAATTTCTAATGCTGGGGACATGCTTTATTAGGTCTGAGATACTTTTGAGGAGTTGGTACCATAATAACACCATCAAGCACGCCGACGACCCCTTGCAATCTGAAAATGGGATCAACGACTATCGTGCCTTCCGCAGATCACAAATTAAACTTAGCAAGAACAAAAGAGGTTATTGTCCTATGTGTCCGTAGTGAAAAACAAAGTGCTAAACTAAAATCATTTCGCCCGCGAACTAAGTATTGGGTATGGATGGATCTAGCTTTTGCCCGCAACTCCGCGCGCTAGGAGTTATAGTGGATTCTTAAAATCGGATGAGTAGTTTCGGACATCACCTCCTATATCCGAACTTACAAATATAACCTTTTTGGAAAATTAGCAAAGATAAGTATAGACTTTCAAATTCGTATTTTCAATGAAAAGTTTGCATACTTTGACTTGACCTCGTTACTTGAATTTGTGCCCCACTGCTACGCCCGATTAAATTTTTTGCTCTAATGATAAATTATTACTTTTCCATTCCAATAGGTAAAGTGCGCGAATTCATCAAGCAAATTCATTCAACAAGCTCTAATTCGCGTCTATTATTAATTACAGGCAGTTTGTTTCAAGCAACGTTTCAGTTAAAGTATTCCATGCCCCTTGTGTAAACTGGAAAAGGGGAATTTCGACCCTTAATTATAACCATAGTGCCTTCGTTAACAGAACGTAAATCACAATTCTTCACAGTTTTTATACGAACAACTTCACAACGCAACCAGTCATTACCACTATAACTAGGGATGAAATGTTCCTCATAATTTTTTATTCAATAATAAACTCTTTAAAAGGCTTCAAATTGCAGTGATAGCTGTAATTATGTTTTTGACAGAGACATCTACTTCTAAAAAGCATGCAATAAGCATCATTTGATTTCTGCTTAATTTTCGAAAAGTTGATTTGTCATAAGTACGGTTTTCACTTTAAGCATTTTCATATCGACTACTTTAACGCTTGTAGAGTAGAAGTAAATCTTTTTAATAATACTGTTATGTAAATAAATATTTTTTTTTAAAGTAGGGAAGATCTAAAAGTTTATAGTTGATATAATTAATGCTTGAGTCTACTTACTCTGTGAGATGAAAAAAGTCGTTTGTCACAAGAAGTTCGGTACTAATTTCCCTGGCAGCCCTATATCCAAGAGGGGATGTTATGTCGGTAATGTTTCCCTGTCAATTAGGCAAATTAAATATACCGAAGCGGGCTGGTCCGAAATTAATATCACTTTTACGGCGTCAATTAAACGCAATAGGCGGGTGCGTGCGGACTAAAATATTTTGTTACGAGGCTTTATATTTACTGACACAGATATTTAGGTTTAGTAAAGTAATGTCCAAAATCTAGCTCGCGAATTATTCTGCTATATTTAAGTAATCAATAAACACCTACTTTATCAAATGTTTTGACACACATGCACAATATAAGTAGTATATTAATAATGAAAAAAAAACTTGCACATATATCTCTAGCAAATCTTTCCAGATCTATGATTAATTTTTTCCGATCTAATATTGAATCCAATCCAAATCCAAATCTAGTATTTGTAATAAGTAATGGTTCGATGTGTGAATAGGAACTTTCGATCTTTAATATTTCCCGAAGTCTGGGTGTACAGTTAAATTGGGTGGAAATCGGTGTAGGTCAAGAGGAAAGCATACTGACCTGACCCTCCTGTAATCTTAAATATATATCGCCAATAAAACTTACTGAAAATCTGATTTTATTTGAACTAATTAGATCATTGAATCCCTACATAATGTGATAAAACCGGTGCCTGTGCAAACAAACCCAAGTTACCAGGGATTTATTTGAAGAAATTAATATTTTGATTGTTTCTCATGTAGGATATTATCTTCTATGATCTTGATCACAGATATAAAAAAAATTCAAATGATAGTGGTTGCTATAACTGGGCATAAATAAAACTTGATATTGCAAGCTTTAGACTTTACAAGACATGTCGCTCATTCATGAGGAAATATCTACATGTTTAAAATAAAGTTCACCAAATCTATCTGAATTGCCTTTAGACAAAATTAATATGTCAAACAAACTTGAATGATATAAAAGGCTACTACAAGGTTCAAGAATACTTTGAGATATGCCTATGACTATATACCTGTAAATTGTCAGCTCTATAGAGTAATTGTCCGAAA
The DNA here is from genome assembly GCA_947347705.1 of Nymphula nitidulata. Lineage (NCBI taxonomy): Eukaryota > Metazoa > Arthropoda > Insecta > Lepidoptera > Crambidae > Nymphula > Nymphula nitidulata. The sequence continues at coordinate 7,245,442 of OX374637.1, read as the reverse complement.
TACAGTATTATTTACGGTTATATCTCAAAGACTTCATGTATGCCCTTCTAATTGAAATGATATCATGACATTAAATTTGTGGAACCTAAACGCTTATATTAGAACTATTTGATTACATTCAAAGTGTTGAAAGAGGTTTACGTTACCAATTCTGTTAACTTTAAATGCTGTAAAGTGGAACAAATCGCGATAAATAACAAAATGTCTGAAAATGGATGAACTATTCATTCAATCAATGTATCTTACTTTGCCTTCTAAACATGTGATATATGTCTAACCCGCTCAGCCGTTAAGGAATATCTTCATTAGCTAGGCTCTACCTAAGACCAGACAAAGTGCTTCGGTCTAGATCGTGTCCTAGATACTAAGGTTAACTAATTTGCTGCACTTGTGTCCGAGACGAGGTCAAATACAGCGTGAGTACACGATGATTCACCTTTCTAACGCTTACCTAAGAACACACGTACCGCGAAAAGAATTTTGAACATTTATTTCTCCAATTAAATGCAAGAAAGATTACAATAGTGTTTTTCGGAATGTAACAATTTTGTAACAAAATCGTTAATGTATATGACTAAAACATGACTGACATAACTCATTTACTTACTCAAGCAATTTCATTTCGAAGAAAAATGGCAAACTTCTCAGAATACCTCATTAGATATTCCTCAGAGCCAAGAACATAATCTTTTCAAGTCCATCACGAAGACAAATTCAACTTTTAGCTGACGAAAAAACTTTCACTCAGTTCTTACACTGCACCCAACAAACCTTGTTTAAAGTTCCTCCAACCGGATAATATAGGATCCATACGATATCTCTCGGAATATCGTGGAGCACGGTTATTACAATTTCTCACCAAGATGCTCTAAAATTATCGACCACTCTCTGGAGGCGGTAACTTAATCGCTTGTGGGCATGATATCGACATCCCATTATCGAATGTGCTTTTACATTAAGCTAAACCACAGGTTTGCTTCTTATCTAACTGAAGGTTTCTCATATCAAAATGTTATCTACTGCGAAATAGAATATGCTGTGATTATAAACATATATGAAATTATAATTACATTGCAAAAATATTTCAATAACTGCTTAGATTTTTATTAGGTTTTATGTATTTTGGTTTCAGTTGTGCAACTGTTCCTAATTTATTTCGCCATTTACAAATATTTTGTAAATGGCGAAAAGAAACCAAAAATTCTGAATAACGTATTTTGTTTGTCTGATATAAAAATTTAGAATTATGGATTCGAAATATTCAGAGCACCTGTATTATGCCAAGAATCTTTAAAAATTGATAACGCACATTAATTTTCCATAATGATGGTTGTTAACAATGTGTGCACTGTTGTTACAGGTGAGTAATCTTCAAGATTTATGGAAATGTATAACAGATATAAACTGTTTTGTTAGTAGCTAAGATAAACCTGTCATTAGACTAATGTTTCTATGTTTATGTTTGCTACGTGACAAGTGTTGTTTTTGAGGTATCTGTATTGACATACTACTCAAACCTGAATACCTATTTGTTTGTTACATATTAAACAGCTACTACCACTTAAAATTAACCTTTAGGTAACCTCTTTTAGATTTTTTGGACTGGCAAGGTGGAGGCGGCTAGAACAGTGTATAAACTGCCCTAGCTGTCTTCGCATATGAACTCTTCTGACCGCTTCACATCAGGTGGTGTTGGGTCATTTCCCGTGCTTTGTATAAAATAAAAAAGTTAAGTGCCACGAAAACAATAAGGAGGTATTATAATAGGATTGGAAATCAAGCCGCTTATGATACCTTAATACAATGAACTATTTACAACAGGCATTAATGATAGTGAGAGACATTTTAATACAGAGCTGTCTGATGACTTAACATGGACCATTTAAAATCTCTATTTTCTCGATAACCCCAAGAAAATACTATCCAGTTCTCCAATCCAATTTGTTCTATTCCCTCGCGTGTCTTAGGAAGCGATTTGTTTTGATTACAGCTGTTTCTGTTAGAAAGCAAGCTATAAATTAACAGGGACGACTTAATTAGACCTCGTGTTCCCAATACCATTAGCGGTCCGTGATGACAGCTCCCGATTCGTGTACGCAATTGATGCGATATTCGGCCGTGGTATTAATGTTGCCACTACATAAATAGGACTTCGAAAAATGGCAAAGTATGTAATGGGTAGTAATAATTAATAGAAAGATTGATTGCGTTTTCAGAAAACCCTTGTTTTGTATGAAAAATTGATCGATTGTGTCAGTCTTGCTTCTCGTTTTACAAACATGAAAGATAGATCAGATGCTCACAATTCAATTTGTAGCAAACATGGTAAACATCTAATACCTCAAGTGAATATTATTGATGGAACAAGGTTGGTACAATCCATATCTTACCTACTAAGTTAGACGTTTAAACATGTTACTTATTTATTTTGGACTCTCCTCTTAATTTTGAATTTGGTATTAAATTTTGTTATGAGCCTATCTCTTAACTATTTGAAAGACTGAATTCTCTTAAAACTTTTGAAGATTGAAAGATACTTAAATCGAGATCGTTTTCATTCTGCGGAATCTCCGAGAGGCTTAAATCTTTAGAATAATTCAAACACCAGCTTTATTGAACCAAAAGAGCCCGGTGATTTTGTAAGTGTGCCGTTTACGCTAAGAACGGAAATTGAAGATATTTGATTCGTCGTTGAGTCGAACCCGATGAAAAGCATTTTTACCGGGACTTCTATTCTCATTCTTTTGTCAGCAGTGAAATTTTAGATTACATTCTTCCTGGATATGGATATGCAACTATATTTAACGTTTAGGTAATAGTTTTCTTGGACCATTTTTTATATTTTTGAAAGATACTTCTTCTTTATAGAGTTCAAGCTATTCTACACGAAGAAAAAAATCATCAGTTACTAAGTCTCGCAATGTTTTCTATCGATTGGCATTTGCAAATCTGAACAAGATTAGCCGACTGGATTCTTTTTAACTTTTCCCCTCGTTAAATCTCCATTGACTGAGTTTTTCTCGGCTGCATAATTAACAGACGTTCCTTTTAAAACTTGTTGATCGCATCTTTTAGTTAAGTTCAGTGACATTGTTATACATTGTTACTTATATATCTAATTGTATTAAACTTTTATTTTGTGCTTGTTTCAAACATGATACGTTAAGATGAATATATGTACACGGAATACACCTTATTAAGGATATTAGAATCAGCGTCTTAACATCAGTTTTCTTGTTATTGTTATCGAATAGTAGTATTGTTTTCTTCGTATGAGTCATATCACCTCCTTGGGCGAGTCTTGTGTTGATAGTAAGAATATCATCTCTCTAGCCATTACTCATATTTCTTCTCCCAATCATCTAAAGAGCGGTAAATAACGTTACCAACACTTATTGGTTCGATAACTTTTGTCTTCAGTGGTACTGTATGTTCCCCACCCTTTTTTATAAGAAAATGAATTCCCTTGCTCCCACTCAAGGCTAAGTCAAGTCATAATAATAAAACCCTTTTTTATATTAAACCTTTCCCCTTCCACGGTCTATTAGACTTTTGATTTAATTGCTACGTGCTTATGTAACTAACGACTGTATTTTGAAAAGCTTCTTTGAATAGTAAGTCTCACGCTACTTTTATGAACTGTTTGCTTTAATTAAGTACAAGTGGAGCTAAGGAAAGTTGTTTTTGTTGCTACAGTTTTAAAATTAAACTTTATTTGTATTACAATAAAGACCTCGTTTAAACCTAATAGAACATTATTTGGAATAATTAAAAGTTTGATAATTATGTAAGTTCTAAATTGTTCTGTTAGTTCCCCTGGACTAAGTTATACATATTTTTTTAAACAAATTAAAGAAGAGTATAACATAAAAACTCTTTTACACTTTACATTTTTGTTTTGAGCAAAAGCTCGTTAAAATAAATATAAACTATACACTGTATTAAGCTCACTAATAAAATACGCAAGGGACAACATAATTGCAAATTTCGTTTCAGTCCGAACAAAAACTAAGAATTTTAGATAGGTAACTCATTTAGTATTTACTTTGTTTACAAAAAAAAAAAACTATTCATAAGCCATTCCAATAACTACAGTGTAGATACTACTATTGGAAGTTAATATATTTAATTTATTGGTTTTCAACTATTTCACACCAAATCAATACCTATTTATTAGTCGTCATATTTATGGAGCATAAAACCTCTGCAATACCACTCACCGAAATGCCAAACCGCCTAGCAACGTTCGTTTAAATAAAATATCGTGACATAACCTCATATACCGTTCTAGAATTCGCTGCGATTGAAAAATTCTTTATAGAAGCTTTCTCAACTCGCTGCATAAAATAAATACGAAAAATCTGTTCATATTTCACCCGATTTCCGTACAAAGTTGGGTTAAAGTTGCCGAGTCTCTGTTTTATAATCTTACGCCGGATCCCGGGGGTAATCCGACATTTCAACAAAAAACTTATTTAAGTAACCGCTCGAGTTATGTTTTTTGCTCTGAACGCTTATTTGTTGCGTTTCTAGCAATGGTGAGGATAAAACATGTTTTTAAAATACTTGAAGGGTTTTTAAAAATTTGTGACTTGTGTTGAGTGAGGGTGGTAGGTAACATTCTTATTTTATCAGGATACAGATTAAGTACTTTGTTTTGCCAGCCAATATTAATTACCAAGAAAAGTGAGTTGGAGACTTGCAGGAACACAAAATAACGCAAAATACTTTTTAAACTTTGTAACCGTTTATAAGGTGAAGGTGCGCTCACATTTTTTTAAAGTTATTAAAAGACATACCTCACTCGTTAATAATTTTAAAAGCCCTATAAAACTTCAGAAGTGACGGTTTCTACTTTGAAAACAATAAGTTGCGTTTAGATCACTTAGTTGAATTCCTTGTAACCGAGCGATATTTCTTCAAGCCTATAAAAGTGTCTTGCTGTTTACGGCACTGTTCGGCATATTTCATTAACAAGCTCATATTATATGAGGGGAGTGACAGCACTTATGTTACTAAGTTTTTTTTCACGTCACCGAGTAACATAAACCACTGTTAAGTAAAATAAATAATCGAGATTTCCACATTCGGTCCTTGCTTAGCCTCAGCTCAACATGTTGTACTCATAACAGAGCAGTTTCGGTCATTTTCTTCCCCTTTAACTGTCTCTGGCCGAAACCTGGCACTAAGGGTCGACCGAGATAGATTAAAATTAATTCTGAGAATAAAGTAAAATCTCGACCGAGACCGAGAATAGATAAATAGTGAAAAAATAAAATTTTGCATAATATTGATACATACATAGTAATATGCAAGATTTTTGCATAATGTCACAATCGACAGCTTACCGCAGTGACAGCCAGCGAAGCACGTGAATTCCATACCGAACAAATGTCTCGGCTATGGCCGAAATTCTCGGCCATTTTTAGCCGGGAACCGAGACCGAGTTCTCGGTCGAACCTTACCTGGCACATTTGTTTGTGGGAGGTGTTTGTTGAGGAAGAAGTTCATATGCTTTGACAATCATTTGATTTGACGACCGCTTGACCGAGTGGTCTGTACCCCAGGCTACTCGGTCAAAAGGTCCCGGGTTCGAATCCCGGTAGGAACAAATGTTTGTATGATGAGTACGAACATTTGTTTACGAGTCATGGATGTTTATATGTTTATTTAGTATATTTCTAATATTTATATACATATTATTATCATTATTTCTCCGTTATCTAGTATCCATAACACAAGCTCTTAATGATGCTTACTTTGGGCTAGATAATAGGTGTGAGTGTATAAATATTATTATTATTATTATATGCCTATCCATTATCTCGTTTCAAATTATCAATGTATAACTTTGTAGTAAGGCATCAGTGGATTTGCTGTACACTTCGAATGATGCCCATTGTCATTATCATTGGAGTTACCTGATGAAAGAACCGCTCTGTTGCTCAGCGAGTTGATGGAGCTCAACAAAGAAAACTATTTCTTAAATCACTATGTATTTACAATATCGGCTATACGACTATGTCGCTAAGCAGTTATTTTTAATTTAGCTTTATTTACCTTTACTCTAGTTTCATGGCTTGCCTTTCAATGATCAACTCTATATACGTATGTGCAAACAATCACGACTTTCAGATAACCCCCGCAATACAGAAATAGAAAACCAATTAAACAATATTTCGTATCTTTATCAAGAGTCGTAATTTCTCTAGCCAGGAACTCAATCCAGCTTCGCCCTTTCCAGCCCCCGTAGCACAGAACAACTAGCAAGAAACAAAACGCATTTTTTTCTCCCCATAAGTGGACATACGGGTGGAGAGAGATTTTGTCCACAACCCGAGCTACGAGTGCAGTTCCCAACACTCAAACTTAGGTTTTTTTTATACCTCCGTGACTTGGTTCCGAGTTATTATCTTTACGAGGGACTGAAAGCTCTCAGTTTTTTATTATTGCCTTTTATATTGTTCCACATTAACCGTCTAAATGGCCTCTGAAAAAATGTTGAAAATATTTAGTTATGGTTACAATGCCAGGGCTAAGTTATGACACAGTTACGATTCTTATTTTTAATTCATGAACCGCTACCTATTGTGGCATATTTCACTTTGATATTTTTCCATTTATTGCTAAAACTAATTACGCTTGGTGCGTGAGCTAAAATTCTGTGACCCCAAAATGGAGTTACGGAATATTATTTGATTTAGGCGAATGGCGAATGTTTGAAGTAGTCGTTATAATATGAAAATAAAATTAACATATTTGGGTTTTATGACTTTAATTAAAAATGAAAGTGTCGTTAATGTGTGAAGTGTTATTGCTGGTGCCTTGATTTCTATCGTTTCACAAGAAACGGTTTTTGTACGTTAAATATTGCAGCATAAATAATTTTATAAAACCTATGGTGATTGATTGATGCAATTTACCTTGTAATTATTTGATTGATCAACAAATACATTGTTAAAGTTATTGAATTAAAAACCGCTTCAAAAATTATTTCATACAAATGCTACAAAAAATTACGGGACAGGTAATAGAAAAATTCCTCTGTGTATTAATGCATATTACTATACGTTTCTGTTTTATAAATTTACCATAGTGCCTGCAAGTAAGCAGGGTTGCCAGTATTGCCACTACACAATCTAATCATTTTGTACAAGTGGCCAACGGCATTGCGAAGCAAAAATGCGCTTTACACCTTTTATCTTAATCTCAACAATACGCCGTCTTTCTACTCTCTTAACACCAAGATGAGTAATTATACAATTAATTCAACGAGGCACCGGGATATTAAAGCGGGAACTTTGTTTTTGCGAGAATAAGTAACGAGTCTCGTTCCGTTTGTTTGTTCAGAATTTTCTAAAGGCCACGTTTTTTGTGACAGCGGGCACAGCGGCTTCTGTAACTGAATATTTAAATTCGAATTCTCACAAACTTCATCGATGCATAGAGATTTCAAACAATTGACTTGGTTAATAATTTGCCTACCTACGGTGTAAGTGAGTGAATCGCTATCATTGCCGTCGTTGGTGCACACGGCACAGTATCGCTTGTTGGTTATAGTCTCGACTGTGGCGGTCGAAAAGTTAAAAGAAAACATAGTTTATGTAAGAATAAATCGAAAAAAAAATAAACAACATAGCGATAAGTTCTAATTCCTATACAGTGTGTAACAAAAGTCCGAAATTAAACTTAAGGGGGTGGTTGTGTTCCTTGTCTAGATCTTTGAAAGTTTGACTTCTTTCAGGCCACTTATTGCCCGAATAAATTAATAAAAAAATTGACCAGCTTGTGACAACCTCCGACCCCCGCTACACCAGAATTTACCTACATAGACGACTTAATCATTCCAGCTATTTTTATTCAAAAAGTAAACTACTTACTTAATTTTAAATAATTTTTTATGGGATCAAATGGCAAGTATTCCGCATTAAACAAAAAAACCACGTAAATCGGATCAGAAATCTGGGCTTAATTGGTGAACGTATAAATACATGAAAAAATAACCGAAGCAAAAACTCCTTTTTGAAGTAGATAAAAAATCCTACGTAAAATAATGGCTATGCTCCTCGCCGTCATTGTAGCCGACACCCAATAGTCGCCCTTTTGAGCTTACTTTGTTTTCAAGTGCGTATCTTACAACTGTTTTAAACGGAGAAATGAAAAAAAAGGAAGCAGCAGAGAGAGAGTTAGTAAGGTTTTTCTGTTTTAATTAAGGATGCTTATGTAAGCAAGTGTTTAGTAGTTGTAGGACTCAACTCAAGTAAATATTTTAAGTTTCTTCATTCTTACTTAGTAAGATAACTTTATTTTAAATTGGATGCCTGTAAGTTAAACTGATTGTATTTGATTACATTGTGCATAGTATAGATGAATATTAGATACCTGCATGGCGGATTAAAAGGCATGTTTTTGAATTTGCTAATGATTTAAAGCAAATCACAACACAATCGATAGGCTCTTACGAATCGTTATGTAAACAATAAGAAAAAACATTATCTCTCGAACACAGCTAAGGTTGAAGGCACATACCTAACATGATGACATGCAACAAATTGCAGTCACAGAGTGTTGTCCTTTTTCCGCACAGGCTCATTGTGAACGCTAAAGTAGGACAAGTATATATTGTCATTGGTATAGTATTTTAATGCACCTATAATTGCATAACTGCAAATATTCCTTTGCACAAGGTTGAACCAATCTAGCCTAGCAAAATATACGAACTATTTACAATAGTCGACCAGTGTTAAAAGATCCCCCGGTTGCTTTGACTACACAAGCAAACGTAGTAGCCGCAAATCTCTATGTTAATATCGCAGTTAGATTATAAAAGCTGCTAGATTATTCTGCTTATCTCATGTCTGTAGACAAAGAGCCGAAGTGCTAATTTGAGGAGTTTAATCCAGACTGAAAATTGAGTTTTTTATCAACTTCTTCGTAAACAATTGATGGTTTACTGATTTGTATATTTATGAATATTTTTCTACCTTACATATTTTTGTTCTTTTCTAAATATCTAATTTTCTATAGAAGGGTAGTTCACAACATTTTTTAAAAAATTCATAAATAGAAGTATGTACCTCATAAAGAAATATTGCAAAAGAAATAGTATGTCTAAGATCAATAGTTTCACAGATATAGTGGTATGTTTGATGTGTTGCGCTGCATCGCCCAAAACGCTCCATAGAAAATCTATGGAACAGGTGACGTCACATGTTCCTTTATTGCTAAGAAATGTATAGGAATACTAACAAAATTAGTAATAACTATGTAATATGTATGTTTTTATTCACAGTTGTCGTAATAATAGTTGTTTTAATTGATGTCAGCAATCTAAAATCAGCATTTATGATAAATTTTCGAAAAAAAATAATAACAATTTTATAATTTTCCAAACAGTACAACTTCAACGATATTTCATATCTTTCAAGTTTGAGTTGTTTCTATAGGTAAAAATGGCGTATATTTTCCGAATTTGTGAAAAATAGCGCCATATTCAAACTTAGGCAATATCCCAATAAACCTGACTCCAGCTCCATGTCTAGAAGGTCTTATGATGAATTGCATATTAATGAGTGTGGGCGCCGAATGCTACGCTTATCTTTGTCGTAAAGCAGACGTAGCTACCAGATTATTCATGAAATTTGTGGTGCAAAAAAAACTTAGCAATATTCTGGGGTCACACGTAGATAGGTAGGTGGCGCAGGATTAAGACAAATACGGTTTTTATACACCATGATATGATGGCACTGATGATTAAGACAGAAATGCTATTAAATCAAAAAGCACCACCATAAGCCTCGTGAAAAGGTGAAGTGGTCCTACTTAATCTAATGTTTAATCTATTTTTTTTTTTGAGAACTTTATCCGTGTTCAGAACAGCTGTTTTAGATCTACTGAATCGCTGAGCTCCCATCTTGTTCGGGTCTAGACATACTGATTGACGGTTTCATCATACAAAACAGCACAGCAGCAGAAAAGCTGTACACGGCGTCGATGTTTTTTGTATGGCCAAACCATCGAACTCCGTCGATCAGTATGTCTTGACCCTTGAAGCATTCACTCATACGATTATAGGTACAACAACACTTTACAACTGATGATAAGTCCATCTAATTTATAAATATAAACAACAAAAATGGTTTTAACTTTAGAATCGGTGTTTCATCTAATAATTTAACATTGCAGTTTTTTTACATCATATTTAGCAATATCTTATTTTATAATTCATAAACAGATTCCAACACTAATCATTTTTCTACGAAAGAAGTTGCGATAAAATCTAATATTCTGAAGAAAAAAAACAACCCTTGACAAAACGTTCTGTTAATTAAGGGATTAGAGAAACTCGTCTCCTTTGCTGTCAACATAACGCTTTTGATATTTATAGGGTAGGCATCGCGTGAGTGAGTAGTGCCCAAAGTGCTAAGACCGCCTACAGGTTACGGCAACTAAATAAGTTCACGTCGGTGCACCATTGTCGTATAAAATCTAAGTTATGTTAAGAGTTGTGGCCAATGCTAACCTCTTGTAAATATTTCTTGTATCTTCTTGAGAATTTCGAAATCGGTCGTATATTCATAGTAAGCATTATTGCATCCTTTTCTAACCAAATCACTGAAGACAATACAACGTATTACTTACCAACAGCTGTAAATACATTCCTATTCTTCAATCGGCTTCCGAAACGTGTGCGAAATCTTTAAGCCCTCAAGGCTTTTGGGGTGAAATGTGTCAGTCGTTCATAGTTTTTGTTTATAAAGAAAATAAAGAAACTGTTTTCGTAGTATTATTTCGTGACTCTACAACAATGATTGATTGAATAAGATGTCGTGAAACAAGAATTTCGTACTTTCCGCTGTTGTGACTCCGTAAACCGACAACATAATAAATTTTGAACAACGAAACTCATACCAAGGTTAAGTTAAGTTATGTAGACGATTAATTTACTTTAGTAACGATGAATTAACTGTTAAATAAAGAAAACAAGCAAGTAAGCTTAATAGATTGTGAAAAAACTCCCGCTGGAAGGAATTTAATTCTTTAGTTAGAAACAGGTAGTAGCGCTAAAAACACTTTAATATTCAACTGATGTTTCGATCCCGCCTGTAATGCTGTCAACAAGTTCACATGAAACTCATTGAATGGAAATAATTATGACTTCATTACCATTTTTCTTCGCGCCTGCGTAATTAGTTGTTGTATTGTTCACAACAACAACAAACACCATTTGATAATAGCGGAGAAGGCTTATAATCTCGTTGGATGGATAATAATTTACTTTCTTGCGATATTCCAGTCAGCATAATTCTGCTGAACGAAAATGTTTAGGTATTATACACTTTGTTTAGACGTCAGCTGATATACTTGCCCTAGTTCTGTAGAACACGCGCTAAATGTAAATTTGACTTCAGTGCATTTTTTTCTCTCAATATGAATACAAAAAGGATGGCCGACATATAATTTGACATTTAGAAACGTGCGTTTAATTTTTGACCTTATTGAACGTGATAAAATGCAGTGTATAGAGAGCACCTCCTCCGTATAAGCCGTCTAAAATTGTCTATGGTTTCTTTGATATCTATCTAAATTTAGTTGACAACTCAAAACAAATTCTTGCTACCTTTTTGCTGTTACATATTACGAGATAGCGGTACTTATACTGTAATTTATTTTAAATTTAGAGTGTCCCCTGAATTAGTTCCACTGCTTTTAGTGACTCTGTATCTGACAGATGTCTGACCGAACAGAACAATAACTTTTGGAGGTAAACAAGTATGAGTTGAGATTTCACAATTGCAGTGATATTGAACGTACAAAAATTCATACTCTTTTTGCCGCTTTGGTACGTTAAGCTTCGTTATATCTTTTGTTGATTTGATAGCGCATCTTCATTTAACTCTCCACAATAACTTTAACTAGGAGTAAACTGATGAAGATTCCGCGACACTTCTGTAAACTTTAAACGAAATTTTAAGTGATGTCGTCATTTCAGTCGCGGGTTAACACAAAAGAGCAACTTGAATATCAATTTAAACTTCAGAGAATTGTCTCGGAATCACATCACTATCTTTGAATAACTTTAATATTTTTTCTAAAAACCCCAGGTTTTACTTTTAGCCGTATCTTTGAGAATAAAGAATTCCGAAATAAAATATGGAATTCTGGGGTTGTGGGGGTGGATATTGTAGTATGTGCGCGGGTTGTGTGTGTTTGTGCGTAGTATATCTGTACTGTGTGTGTCATACATGCACGCATTTTCTAGGGTCGTCTCGAGCAGGTGCGACAAGGTTTTGATTGATTTCATCGAAAAATAAAAGTAGTCTGAAAGCTGTCAAACTTTCAGAGGTTTACTCTTGACAAGGATTCAAGGGTCACGACTACCCATTAAATTTTTTTTTTCGGACTTTTCTTACACATTATATCACTCGATCTTCAATGATCCTGAACAGGGAGAATTGTTACATCCGCAGAAGGAGGCAATTCCCTTGTTGACAATACAATCGCTTCCTTGAAAAGCTCTGGGGACACACACAATCTTTTGCCAGTTGAGCAACAGACAATAGCACAGCGAGCTAAAGAGTTAAGTTCTCAGTAGTTGCAAACTAGTGCCTACTTATTGAGTACTGCATCACATATTAATTCATCATCATCATCATGTAAACCGAAAGACGTCCACTGCTGGACAACCTTTCCACGACGATCGGTGCTATTAATTCAAAGACAAATAATTAACTGTTCTCTGATAATCTCCGTTGCTTATAAGATGAACCAGTAAGGTAGAGGCGTCTAGGACAGGATGTCCAATATGTCTATGCCTCATTTTTCTTCGTGTATGGACTTCTCTTAATGCTATATCTAAGGTAATTTGGAGTCTTGCCGTACTTTGTGTACAAATATTTACATTCCCATCTACTATTCTACTAATTCAATTATTGATTAGTCACATATTTATGATATTTATTGGATGTAACATGCGTAAATGCATATACATTTCAATTGACGTCACATATCAATTACCTGGCATCATTGTCAGTTAAGTCAAGAGCTAATTATTTGATAATTGGTAATAGATCTTCACTTCTAACACTCGACATCCGCAAAACAGATATCCAATGTAATCTAATCACTTTCTATTTGTATAGAATTACTATTACGATATACGTTTGACAATTATTGAATTGGACATAAAACATGTATTAGAAATAATGACGATGTGTTGAAAATTGTGTCAGATGCCTGGCGATCTAAATATAGCCCGTCCCTATAGCTATCATGAGTAGTAACGATTTCCTTGACAAACTGACACATGACTGTGATTTTGTCTCGGCACTTCATTCCAGACTACATCTTTTTCTCCTTTGACGATTATTATAGCTATTCCCGACTTATTATGCCCTATTTTGTGCATGATTATTCGAGAGAAAGGACCGTTATCTTGCTAAGATACTTTTCTTTTAATATAAATACCCGAAGTGAAATATTTGCCTTTTTAATCCTATTCATTTCCTTTAACTTCGGTCGCTTTGTTGTCAATATACTAAAACAAATAGCTGTTTCATTCTTTTCTAAACTAAATAAAACCTCTTTATAAGTATATTTGAAACAGTTTTTCTTGTAACTATTATAAACATAGAATTGTTTTACAGTGACATACCAACTCATTCATAACAATCATTCAATATGCCTCCATCTCGCTTTTCAAAATATTCTACGCTTGTTTGAAAGAGACGCATAATATTCTTGAGTCATGTCGCCAGAACTGAGTCAGATGTTGTTATTAGTCACGAGAGTCACAAGAGGAATTGCTTGTCCATTGCCTTTTTACTTTTAAATGTTGTTTCAAGTTATTTTAATAGATTTTGCCTTGAATCTTGTAAAACACAAAAAGGAAGCTATATGTGATTCAGGCCTGAGTTTCCAACAGTCAGATATTATTTATGTAGCAAATAATAATTTTGTTTTGACAAATTTTCCTTTTCTTTCCTTTTTTATAATTCATCACGTAACACTGAGTGTGTCGGAAATCTGTCTATAACGGACGTAAAAAATACCCGTTTGTGGTTTGTTACCCCCTGTATAAATGTTTTCATTTAGGTACCTAAACTTATAGATTTATAGCAGCCATATTAGAAAAAGTCGGGAAATAGATTACAAATGCGCGTTTTATATATATTATGTAGATAAAATGACCGAAATTGGACTTCTAGGATTATAGAATTCACGGACCCCATTAACCTCTTACGTATATAGCAATTTTCAGCCGGATCGAATGAAATGGCTACCAGTTTAAATCTGTCATCTTAATATTTTTCATCATCAATACCCTATTAATACCTACCCTATACCCTATTACACTACACAGGTTAATTATAAATGTCAGTCCCACTTCCACGTTACCTTTGCTGTGGGGGAAAAAAATTAAATGTGACTTGGCAACACTACCGAAGTTTTGTGTTCCAAGTAATAAGTAACAAAAAATATGGATAAATAATATCAAAATAATGAAATAATTAATACTTTACCTATGAAATGATACTCCTTATTCTTTTTTTTCCTTTTGGGAACAACTTTTACAATTCATTTTATAGACTAAATGTGACGTAGTAAGCATGTATTGCTTTGTTTCATACTGACTCGAATTCGTATTTGCTTTTCGATTTGTATTTGCTTTGCCGGCCGCACTCGCTTGTTCTGTGCGGTCCATCTGCTTTTTGTTTTCTAATCTGAGCTGCGACTTTTAAAGTTATTCTTTGGATGAAGTTATTTCGACGGCGGAGTGTCAATACCTCCCATGTTAATTTTTTGAGAAATTGTGTTTCTTATATTTATGTATGACTATAAAATCGATTTTCGAGTGTTTGGTTGAAACCACTTATCCATATTTTCCACAACTGGAAACCAATATGGAAGTAACGTCTTGACTATGTTAGATAGGTAGAATAAATACGATTTTTTTTATTTGTACATGGTATAGAAGGTATACACTTTGCCATCGATGTGAGATGTAAGCCAATCGGCTCTGAAACCAATGGTTTTGATGACAGTGATATTAATACAAACGCATACATTAGCCTCAAACATAGATCAAGGTGTACTGTCGTAAAGTCACGGGCAATAACATATACCCACTTGTTGCTGTTTGTGATTCTTAATGTTAATGGAATAAAAGTCATGATGAGCGAGAAGTGGGTAGGTAGGTTCATGTTGCTCGTGAGTCTCGTGACTGTACGCATGAGTTTTGGTTTCTACCGTGATTAGCTTACGTTATTCAATCAACCTATCAAATTTGTACTTTTATTTTACGTACGAGTTATTGTCATCAGCTTTAGGAAAATATGGAGTTGTATATTTAAAAGGGATTATTATGAATCGAGCAACTAAACTAAGCGAGCAAAGAGAATTATGAAATTGGTGATAAATTGTTGAATAAATTTTTAGTCTCTCACTTGATATTTTTGTGGTTACATTAGTACGATGTTTACTTAAATACAACCCATTAAGGTGTAACTGTAACAAAACGTGTGAAATGAATACAAAAATATGAAAACCATAGAACAACAGCAGCTGAAAATAAGGGTGTTTCGTCGATTCCATGCAATGATGGTGCTAATCGCACAAGGATTCTTTGAATTCCCTGTTTTGTACCATGGTGCGGATCGACGGAGACCTCTTTTTGGCTTTGTCGATGCGAACCTCTATCAGTGATTTAAAAAAAATAGTGCATTTAATACTGACGATGACGGGTACAAAACGGATGGAAGTACCTAATAAAATATTTAGTTTTTCTGTAAAAAACCTAATTATAAGATTTTATATAAGAACTTTAGCCTACTATTCAAATTTCTAGTTTACAAACAGCAACGTAAGGAATTCTGGAGGTTATTGACCCACTATTTATTTTTGATCAAGCAAGCATGTACTAATCGGAAATAACCTAATTGAATTACGAACAATGTGGTTAGCTGAGAAGCTTCGGTAATACCGGATTATGAAAGGTTTTATTCATACTTCGTTATTGAGTTTGTTTGGCATTGTTATGATTTGTTTGGTATTTCTACACGAAAGCTATAAATAACTAATAAGCTGCTGTTATATTTTACGTAATAAATTATAATAACATTCACACCTATTATCTCACTCTAATTAGACATCATTAAGACCTTGAGTTATGGATACTAGACTTCAGCTCGCAACCTTTTCCACGTTATCCCATAGGGACGCATTTCCATATTAAATCTTTCTTTGCAAAATTTCATATAAGTACCTAGATTAGTTCAGCCCTTCTGGCGTGATTGAGTTACTAACATCCACCCATCCCAACTTTTACGTTTATAATAGGAGTAAGATTAGAAATAAATACTTAATAAACGTTCCAGTACTTGTGAAGAAATTGTTCGTACTAATTAAACAAACATCTGTCCCTATCGGTATTTGATTCGAACCCAGGGTCTCTAGTTTACTAGACGCGTTCAAAATTTTCTCTTTGAGTTTGTGGAAATATCTGTATTTATTTTCAACTGCTTGTTTCAGGTAATTTATCTTTGGAGCTCTGGAAGCCACTGCTGAAATGGAGTCCTTCAGGGAGTTTTTCAAACAAATTAAAAGCAGGAACATAAAATGAAGTCATATTATTTAGCGATAGTTAAAACGTGTTCTATCAATTCGAAAGATCAACATTATCTATTCTGTGACTAACTATTCAGGCCTTGACACTCTGATTCGATTGTAATGCCAGACCATTGTGTCACAGTGACGTCACGTTCCAAACTAATGTTAATTTTTATAACTATATTAATCTGTGCTATGGATGCATTTCCGTTAGTAGGTACTTACCTACTCAATTTTTTTTTTCAATCAATATTTAATCCAAAGAATATCCGCAAATTGAATATAATTTTTTTGAGCAGTTATGCAGGTAAATACATGGTTAACCTACTTTTATGTGGTATTTTGAAGTGTTATTGAACTGCCTAACTTTCAAGCGATTGAAGAATTATTGAAGGAACATGATGAATGCTATGGCTTCATAGTTAGATTAGAGAGCAGACACATGGTAGGGGTTCGTTGTACTGCTGATTTTGTATGAATAAGACCTAAATAGAAATAGACACATAAGTAGGTCAAGTGGTTGCCGTTGTGAGTGCTATATCTACTTACTACTGTTCTTAATGTTGATCAGTTCCTAGTTTTATTTCTCGTTCCCAAGGTTACCGTCTGTGCACTTAGTTCTAAAACTGCATGCCTTAACAAGAGAGAAGCTAAAATATTTTATCTTTTACAGTTAGGTTCGAGTACACAAATATAACAGATTTTATCCAGTACATAATGAGTATACGGTCTGAACTATGACGGAAAATCTGTTATAGTAAAATATTTTTAGTAGTCCGTTTTAATGTAAATTAAAACAACGGATTAACTGACGATAAGAAGATCGAAATAAGTTTAAATGTTAAGTAATCTTTATTGATTTCTCTTTCTAATCTAACGAAATACCTAGCAAGGAATTTTTCGGTTCCCCTAATTCAAGAAACAACAAACGACGACGATTAAAGACACCGTAAGGTACCTTAAAAAAAATATTTAACCAAACTACTTCGGTTACATTTGTAATAACCAAAATTTAGCTAGGTGTTATTACAGTTTATTTGATTTCACAAAACGGCGCGTCTCTGAGCAACTTTATTTTCGGCTAGGTACTTGCAGATCACCCCAAATATAACACAATGTGACGGAAGTCAACTTACAAACTTAACTTAACTGACATCCACAATCGCTATAAGGGATCAAAACGTCTGGGTATAAAATGACAATGCAATATCTATTTAAACGCAACTTAAATCCAGTAAACTGTTCGATGAAATATATATTTTTTGCAATAGCGATCAACATTATTGAGAAATTATTTTATTCCATTAAAGAAACTTACACTGAAATAAGTTACTATCTACTGAACTTTTGACTACCTGGAGCTCAAAAAAGTAAACTTACTTTTTAAGTTGGATTTAAGTTGCGTTTAAGTAGATGTTGCATTGTATTTTATACCAGACGTTTTGATCCCTTACAACGGCAGAACGAAGATGTCAATTGTCTGTTAAGTTCGTAAGTTGACTTCCGTCACATTGTGTTATATTTGGGGTGATCTGATCAACGCTTACAGCACTAACCGTGCACACACTATAGTTACACTATAGTAAAAAAACTCAACCTGTAAAGCCTTTGTGTGGCGGGTACTGGAAAATTCCCCGGCCCTGACTGATCAGAAACTTTTTACTGCTCCCCGGACGCCCAAACTAGAACAAATAAAATCCGGGACACTGGAATAGATGACCACCCGAGCACATATTTCAATACAACTACAAAAATCCAGTATTTAATCAAACTTTTTACTTGAATAGCTGCTCGTCGAATCGCATTGCCAAACAATTTAATATTAACGTGTCTTGCAATATCTGCATCTATCATAGTTTTTTCGGCCAGCCATTTTGTCCCGATTTAATAGCTCCTGTGGTATCATCGTCAACATACATGATATCTCCCACTATCTTTTTTGTGTAGGCCTCCCCTGTTAGGCTGTCAGTAATCAGTATCCAATTATTGCCTAACATCTTCCGGATGGTGTCATCCATTTCCATCCTATCTAAGGCTTATATACCTTCAGATGGTGGCAGTAATGGAACGCGTAAAAATAACAAATAGTTTTTCTGGCGTATCATAACAGATACATCAAATAGTTGGTCAAGACCTCTCGGTCCATATTGGATGGGATACCTACTCAAATATTTTTTTGTATGCTCTTTACCCTTATGTACTCTATTTTTTCGAGATAGACAATTGTAGGTATGTGGCTATTGCCAAAACTTATGCATCTATTTTTAACACAAAAATTTTCGCGTGACAGAATTGAGTTAAGTGGTACCAATTGTAAGTGTTCTTTAAACGTTAAGATCTTTGGACCTCTGAATACTTATTACTTACATTACATGCAGAAGAGATTTCGCTAGACAATAGCGTTTGCAGACTGGTCTAAAACCGGTCTAGGTCGGTCATACTCATATGCCAGGACATAAAGTTCACTTTCTCACGGCAAACTGACGCAGCGGTTGTTGCAAACCAAAAGAAAAATTGACTGTAGTATGCAAGCTAATATCGACCGTATATGCAGTTCATGTGTACGAAGTGGCCATCTGGCGTATTATAATTTGTGTGGCTTCATCAAGGTATGGTCGGCAAAAATAGGCACTGAATACGATTCACTGTTGAGAAGTGTATCAATATTCTTTATTCTCGTAGTATCTTTAAAGTAGTAGTCAGCCTAACTGTGTGTCTGTTTGTATGCCACAAAATACTGTAAGGTAGGAGGGGGTTTCTTCAAGAAGGTTTAAGGCACGTACCATCACACTATCAACAAAAGGGAGCGGCGCAATTACCACAGTTTTAGATCGGTTACATGGCTTATGCTGGCTAATCCTTATAAGTACATAGAAACAAATAACATTGTATTGATGTTCTGTTCCAAAAAAAAAACATTCCTTTTATGATCCGTTTCTTGTCGAGCTACTGCTAGAATGTCTATGTAGGTTTACATAATAAATTGTGAGAAATAACCATAAAACCAGAAACAATGGAAAATCTATTTTTGAGGAAATCCTGGCGGGCTTGTCAACGAAATAAAGTGAAAAAATTAATAACAAATGCCACAACACGATAAACTTTATTGAGCGTTACGGATTAATATTTCAAAAGGGCAACAATGTGTAATTTTATATAAAGCAACTGTTTCCAACTTTTGTTGTTAGTCGAAGGCTAAAAGTTTTCTCCCACAAGTCTGCCTCGTGTTCACAACAAATGTCAAATGTCAGAAGCAAATATTCAATCTTTGTGTTCAAAGTCTTCGGACTTCGGAGTGACCTAAAAGTGTTATTTTATAACACTAACCGATTAGTTTCAATATTCTATCCACAAATTAGGAAATTAGTAAAGATTAGTAAAGTTTTGTTGCTTAGCATTTTTTTTTAGTAATTCACAAAAAAACAACCAAGATTGCTTGATAACTGCTGTTGCGTCAGGTTGCAAGGTTGCAATATGTGGTGGACATGTCTCTTTCTGTCGATATACTCATATTGAAACCTTGCGGACGCAAGGTGGCAATCAAGCATATCACTGATGGCAATCAATTACCGTAACTTATAGACGCTTGCATCACTACTATCACTAGAATGTTGCCCTGTAAAAAATTTTTAAGACCTTCGAGGCGTAAAAAATCTCCGCATGATGAGAGCACATACGACATCTTGAACATACGCGGCAGAAAGTTTCTCTGAAACGGTATAGATCTCATTGAGAAAGCCCTGGTTTTTAGGAGCAAGGGTATCCTCTGTGCTATGCCAAAAACAATCAAATAAATCATGTTTGTTGTATGGGAGCCCTCTTAAATATTTATTTTAATCTGTTTATTAGTATTCCTTCCATCATCTGTGAAAAGTTTGTTATTATACAACGAGTAATAATACCGCCTGACCATCTTAAGGAAGCCTTTGAAAACAGAGGAACTTGCTACAACTGGCAAACAGTTGCCGGTTAGGCGCATTTTTTTTTTCACAGGACATCATGCAATAGGTAGCATACGAGTATCGTTGTCTCAAAAAACATCAGGTAGTTTCACTGACTCATCTTCAACACATGCTTCCTTAATATCTCTAAGCTTCAAATTGTTTTTATGAAAAACAAAAAGTGTAATAATTCGCCTCCCTCTTATTTAACGCTCAGAGATTGAAATTTAATTTTCCATTATACTTCCGTTCTACAGAAGCCCGCTGCTTAACAAAGGATTTCTACCTGACGTCTGACAAACGCCTTTCTACTTCATAGTCTACCAAAAGATGGTTTTAGAAAAACGCTAAACTTTTATCCTTAATGTTTTTGCCATAAAGTGAGTTAACTGTATTACAGCATATACTTTATATATAACGCTGTTAATAGGGCCCGTTGCAAAATTAGAAATTAGCTATTAGTTGGATGTAATCAAGATTTCATAATCCTGGTTTGTTTTCTGAGTATTTGGGTACTTAATTTTATAATAGTGGCAATAATTATTTAGTCTTAAATTGAAAAACGTGAATTTATAATCAACATCAACATTTAATATCTTAATTATTCCGAACGCAATGGGCGCTTTTATAATTTGTAACGCAGCGATATTATCGTGGACGGCCAAGGTAAGATAACACAGGGAAGTAAATTGTATGGAAATATATGAAGACGCTTTTAAATTTCCCCGTTTTAACGTGCACGTCCACCTCACGGAAATTTAAAAGCGTCTTCATATATTTCCATACAATTTACTTCACTGTGTTATCGTACCTTGGCCGTCCACGATAATATCGCCGCGTTACAAATTATAAAAGCGCCCAATCGGGGAAGCCCCGCAAAGATTAGCGTTTGTCATGACGACTTGGGCGCCGATTGGAGCACGGACTCGATTCCAAAACAGACGTTGGCATTTGGCATGACAACTTGGGCGCCAATTGGAGCACGGATTCGATTCGAAAAGTCACAATCTGACTTAGATTGTGACTTTTCGAATCGAATCCGTGGCCGAAGGAGAAGTCTAATACAGGATAAAAAATAAAAATATATCTTATTAAACATACATATTTTTATAATTCACGTGCAAAACTAAAATATTGGGTGGATTGTTTGAGTAGTTAGATAATGATTCGGAATTGTTTCATATTTACCAACTTGATATTATTACTAGAAAGTTAGGTTTGACGTTCTGTGAT
This sequence comes from Nymphula nitidulata, assembly GCA_947347705.1. Lineage (NCBI taxonomy): Eukaryota > Metazoa > Arthropoda > Insecta > Lepidoptera > Crambidae > Nymphula > Nymphula nitidulata. The sequence goes on along the minus strand of OX374637.1, from coordinate 7,223,660 downwards.
TTGGTCACCTCTCTATCATTCAGACGAGATTAAATCTACTACAATGTGTTTCAGCTTCGTCTACGCTAGGACTAAGTATGTGTAATGTAATGCGAACGCGAATATGAGGTGCGCAGGCGACGGTCAGCCGAGGTCAATGTCCGGATGCCGCGCAACAACCTTTGTAGCGAGACGGGTTGCCCGATACCATGTCCAATGTCAAAGACGGTACGATTAACGGACGGGAAATTAAACACGGTTCGACGTTTGTCCATGATTTCATTCTATGTTTCAATACAATTTCGTAGGTAAATGTTACATTTGACATTAAATTTTATATCTGTTTGTCATTGAATATACGAAAAAACCATTACTATAGTAGTTTAGTGTATTGTAATGGTCTATCGCAGTAGCTATTGGGGATTATTTTATAATGTCACCATACCCCAAATAAATCCAAAAGTACGCTACGACGCTAATGTACAGCATCAGCAAAGGTATGTTGTAATCAGTTTTGACTATACGGACGGAGGCCATTACGTGCTATGATGAGCTGTCAAAACTGATAACTTACTTTGTTGATGACTGTATAAAATGAGCAATAAGTAATGTGGTGTGAAATTCTACGCTCTGTTTCTCTTGACATGTTAAATTTTGACCGAATTTTACGAGTCACATAATACACGAATCTATCGTAGTGGTAACCGTACTCCTTAAAAGAGAGAGCTTTTTTGATATGTTTTAAGGTTAAAGAAATTATGAATTTTTGATTACTTTTCAATTAAGAGACAACCATAAAATATTTTGAAATTGTCATTTCCTTATTTCGAATATCAATAGAGAGAAACGCTATCAAATTACAAAGCTGGCACACAACAAAGCGAGAGAAAAACGCCCATAACAGTCCCAGCTATAATAATTACCAGAAAAATCTCTCGCCGCTATAAAATAAAAGTAAGCAGCCCTAATATTAACTAATACCTATTTACGTGCAAATCGGGTTGTTGGAGCGGTCACGATCGGATAACTTCGATTACACAATTAACGGACTCTGGTAGTATACGTTGATGTAATGACATCACTATTACAGTGATTTCCTTTGAAAGGAGCAGCGATAAATGTCGTGATAACGAAAATATCCTAAAATCTAATGACTTTATTGATGATGATTTTTTTAGTATCAATCAGATATAATATATAGTTATGGGTATTATCTGATGAAGCCCATATTATTGTAGTTACTTAATTAGGTTACGATTTTCAGAGTTTGATCGTCTTTTGAAAGATACCCCAAGGGATGTCCATTCTGCGTGCTATGTGGCCTGCAGATTGCCATTTCAACTTGCTAATCCTATGATTTACTTGATTTAATTTTACGGGTGTCTTGCTTTTTGATTTAGCTTGCTTGAAAGCTCATTATTATCTTTTTCCCCGAAAGACGTCCACTGCTGGACATAGGCCACTCCTAAAGATTTCCACGAAGATCAGTCATGCGCTGCATGTTAGCTTACCTGTGACCTTAACCAGATCGTCGGTCCACCTCGACCGTCGGTGACCAACAAGGTTGTTAGAGGCCTGCCCACGCTGCATCTTCCAATCCGTGGTCACCACTGCCGAACCTTTCCACCCTGACGGCCATCGGCTCTGCGACCGATGTGTCCTGTCACTCCTGTCAATTGCCACTTAAGTTTAGCAGCTCTTTGAGCCATGTTGTTGACTTTAGTTTTAAAATCTCACTATTATATGACATAGTGACTGAACTTCTTTAGTAAGCCAATGATAAGAAACTACGTTTCACAGCCGTATGTCAATAGTCATCACCGGCAACACAAATTGGTCGACGACTTTCATCTTCCTGAAGTACTGAGAAATTTTGGAGGAGAAGCTTGCTAACCAATTTCTAATAAATATTACCCAGGCTTAGATTACGCGAAAACGAATTGAGTTTCGAGGTTTGGCCTTAAAGTTTTACCAAAAAATTATAAAATAAGAACAATTGAACAATTGTAACAGTTCTACCTTATTAGAATAAGCATTGCACAAAATTAGTGTTGATATAAGACCCACTTTGGGATATTTCATTATTTCCGCTTTCTTTCTCTATAAAAGAAACTCCCAAATACATAAATTTTATACGTAGGAGGCGTTAATTTCATTAGACTGCATACTAATACTTTAATTATTAATCAGTCGATTCATTGTTTACGTTAACAAGATTCATCAGCTTGTAACTGTGGTTTAATATTAGACTGACCGCAGCGTCGGAAGCCATAAATTCAAAACAAGACTATGTTATTGAATGGCATTGTTTATTAAACCTCTACCTTGGTGAAATCGTGTAAACTTAGCCTCTGGACTAAGAAATTGAATTACGGAGGTAGTTTATTAGTTGTGAGTTTATTATAATTATTTTTTGGATTACGTAAAATTTGTTATCAGAAAAAAAACAGCCTATTTAACTTTATGACACGTTTATTATGGAAAATATTCAGGTATCTAAAGATTTCTTTGTTAGAAGGACCAGACCAAATTCGCAAAGAAAATCCATGAGTCTCCTTTAGTTTCAGTCAATTTATCATGTAATTAGAATCCTTTTCAAAAGTTTGAGGGTTTATAAAATTAATAGTGGATGCGTAAAATTATTCACTTGCAGGTGCAAGTTAACACATATATTATTTACTTATTTTAGTCAGTATAGGAAGAAGATATTATGCTAAACTGAATTCCCGTAGGCAACCTTGGGCGAAAGATAGCTTGAAAGGGACTAGCGAACATTATCCATTTCATTTCCATTGAAGACCTCTGGGTTTATGTGGGGACTATCAATGAGGATAACCATATTATGTATCTGTTTGGCGCCAGATATGCGTGGAGTATTTGTACAACACCCTTATTGAGCAGTTCGAATATTAATCATATCAAGATTAGTGCCTATAGCGATGAAGTATTTGTCCTGAGTTGTCTTTGACCGCTATATTTATTGTAATTTCTTCCGGCTAGTCAAATAGGTCTCTTATTATTATTCAGTAAGTGTTGTTATTCTATGCTAATGAAAGTCCTTTCAAATGAACGAAAAGTTTAAGGAGGTCTGCTTGTTATTTCACTTAAATAATTGTGAATTTGTAACGTGGTCTGAATGTAGATGTTTATTGAAGAGTTTTTGTTACACAGATGGTTACATACAATAGAGTTCGTATCTTAGACGAGATGTAGTGTCCTTTGTGACGTCTAACATCAACCATCCATCGACGAGGCCCTCATCTTCGGGTACTAGTTTAGGGGTTAAAACTCTGCCACGTTTTGAACTTATCCCACATTCCCCTTCCTTCTCAGGAGCACTCGTGCTGGTCTTCGGAGTCATCAATTTACTGCATTCATACCTTGTTTCTTTGTCGTACTGCCAGAACTTAAAATTCTTTGCTATCACATGTGTTCCCTCCTTCCTATAACATGAGTTCATTCAAAAGAGGCGTGACAAAGCACCTTTTGAGCCGGCAAGGTGGAGGCGGCTAGAGCAGTGTCTAAACTGCGCAAGCTCTTTTCGCATATGGACTCTTCTTACCGCGTCAAATCAGGTGGTATTGAGTCATTTGCCGTGCTTTTTATATAAAAAAAACTTACTGGGATCTATCCCAGAAATCTCCTAGCCCAAGTTTACTTGCGTTTAGCTATTGTTGTAACTACATTACTGAACTTGGTTTTAAGCTGAATTTGTGGCTTACGTTTAAGATGCAAATTCGTCTGAAATCAAAAGTGTTTCAAAACTGCATAATGCCCGAATTCTTGGATATCTCTTAGGAATCTTAAACGCAATTTAAAAACTTACCCAAGTAATTTTTTCTGAGTTTAAGTGCACATATTCATCAACAATTCTCGTTACTTTCTAAGTCAAAGTTACTATTCTGAAAATAAAAATTTGTTTGTTTATAGGAACCACATTTAAGCACTCATAAATAAATAAACTTTTAGGTCGCCCAACACGCAGAGCTCGAGAAAGGACCTCAACTCTAATTCGTGAAAAAAAAGAAGAAAATATCAATATTTCCACAAAGACAAAATATTTAATCACCCTACATCGAGGCAACGTGCCCATTATACTACAGCATTTTTCTCGAATCCCCCGCATAGCCACGTTAGTTCGAAGTGCAAAATAACTGACAGGAGGTGGATCTAAAACTAAATTTAACATGAAATAAACATAACATAGATACTTTGATTGTCTCTTCAAAGCGATATTTAAATATGATTAGAATAAAATAATTTAATTCAATAATCGCTCCAGTATAATGGGCACTCGACCCGCATGGTGTCACGGTCATACGAGATAACGTGCTCTGAATTTAGGTATATATTATGTACATCTTTTAAGATATATGTACGTATAAAGCTACGTTTATTATTACATATTGTGAGCTTTGTAAATTTTCTTTGATATTATTACAATAAAACTTTAATTTAGCTGTTAGGTAGCTCGTAGAAAAATCGCCAAAGAACATTCACACACGTTAATTTTCGTGAAGAATTAATTCTGCCCTTCTGAAATATTTGCTGTTTATGTGTATTTTGAAGTAGCTCAAATCTCAGTCTTAAGTCTTCTCACCGTAATACCAGTTTTTATCGTGCTTGCCTATTTATTTACTAATGTTTTTATTTTATTTTTTCTCACCGTAAATAACCAGTTTCTATCGCAGGTACTTACCTATTTATTCACTAATGTTTTTATTTTATTTCGCGAACAACTTTTAGGTAGGTATGTTATAATTTTTAACCGACTTCAAAAACGAGGAGGTTCTCAATTCGGCCGGTATGTTTTTTTTTTTTTTTTATAATACTAGATGACAAACAAGCTAATGACCCACCTGGTGGTAAGTGCTAACCGCCGCCTATAGACACTGCAATAACAAGGAAAAAATCTCTTGGTATTGCAAGAGCGTTGTCATCCTGAGGCCTGAGATGAAATGCCTTCCATGCCCAGTATTTTTTTATATTTCTAATACTGTCTTTATTATACTTTGAATAATAATACCCTTTACGCCTAGAAACTGATTATGCTACAAAACACCCAGTTTGAAGCCAGTAAAACTAAGCCATAATGGGTCAGTTCGCCAGATATAATCATCATCATCAGTCATAATATATTAATTCATTTACTAAAGATATCCTATGCCTATAAAAAGTTTCTTTCTTTCTTCTTTCTTTCTTTCTATATCCATGTCAAATTTTATATAAATCGTTCTTGCTGTTTAAGAGTGAAAATGTAACAGGTAGAAAGACTGACAAAGTTACTTTCGCTTTTTAATACTAATATGGATTTATTTCACAATTTTTATAGACAGATCATATGATTTTTAATATGTTATTATGACAATAATGCCAATGATTTTTCGTTATCTTCTAAGTTATTCTATTCTCAGAAAAATATCATACCTAATTAAGCTTTTAATAATTAGCAGAAAGTCTTGCCTTTGCGATCATCACCGTGTGTTATAATTATGAACCATCAACATTAAAACGAAGATATTAAATTTGAATACATACTGAAATACTTTCCTTTTGCGGTGAAACGTTTTCTTGGAAACGCATTTAATTATCCAGCTTATTATTCGAATACGTCGGGTTTAATCCTTTATAAACGAAACCTTTGTGGGTTAATCGGGGATTTTCGTTTAGATTATTATTTGAGAATGTAAAGAAAATGTACCTTTTCATGTGAGGGTCCTCTGTCGGTAGCCCCCTAACCACGAGTCCTTGTTACCTCAAGTTTAGTTCGTCGAAGAATAGTCCTTTCTATTTTAAATTAATTAGGTTGGTTTTCTAATGTGAAGAATTTTGTATGATAACAATGATGCGACCAATTTTTCTAAAATATTGTAATTGAAATACTTATTCCAAACCATTTCTGCAGCTACCCACTTGAGTCGGTCGTGATGCTTGCGAATGCTTACCTTACAAAATATCGCAAACAGCTATAACTTTGTAGCACGATACCACTGGACTGATTGATATTTACTAAAGATCGCAAAAAAAAACTTTCTTGTGTTGTGTCCCTGTAGTAAGGTCGCCAAAGATAGTTTGAGGAAGCGTTGTACTGATCGCAGGGGAGCTTATTTCGTTCACTATCAATATAACTCTTCCTCTTATATTGAAGATGATTAAATTAGATATAATTAAAAGGTTCTTGACCCCTTCCGGGTGGGTAATCCTAATCACTTATAACCTCCCAATGTTATTTATACCAGTTACTGTAATTGCGATTGCACAACCGAAAGCTTGTATTAAGTGGTGCTACAAACAAAGTACAGTGTACACGACTGGTACTCAGTGCCTGATAGGTAGACCTATGTTCAACGTCTGGCACTGAGCATGATATCTTGATCTCATGTGAGGAACAGGGTGATGTCTACAATGCTATCTACATAAGGCCTGCTCCTGGAGTATTAAGTAGTGCTTTGGTGTTACAAGTGCTACTATCTATACACTTCCCATTGCTGGACACAGGCCTGCCTACATGGGAGAAACGCTTGACGAGCTTGGGCCATAACTCCACCATGCTGGCCCAATGCGGGTTGGTAGAAGCGGTGCAATTACATTGAGATAAAAATTTTAGAGGATACAAAAAATCATGTTCCAACTTGAATCGATGGGGAGTAGTTTATTCGCGACTATTGCGACCAAATGATGGCGCATACGCGTTTTGAGTAACGCTAGCGAAAGTGTAGCGCGATAGCCACACTTCAACTGAACATAGTAGTAATGGGTAGTGTCTACTCTGTACTTATTACCTCAATAACAATGTGCAGCTCGGCACAAGCGCCGTAAACTACGACAAGCGCATGCCCGCCTGGTGGTAAGCGGTTAAAAATGTGGATATATTTAAGTATTTTTAACCCTATTTTTACTCTTAATACGAACATATTAGTCGATAATGCATAGTTCTTAGGTAATTGATATTTAGTTTCAGCTAAATAGGAGTGGCTGCGAAATAAACTATTATCGTATACGAGAAGTACGCAGAAACAAAAGAATTTTACTAAGAACACGACAGGCGTGGTTATTAAATAGATGGTTTCAATGATTGATTATTTTCATGTTCCATTTTGCGGTAATGAAATTCAGATTTGATTAAAGGCTGAGTATTAAACTTGCTTCATTTATAATACTTTGATAATCCAACGCGACGAAGAAAATGTTTAAAATTTTGAGTAAAATCCTTGGTACAGACGACAGTGTTGCACTACGAAAGCCGCCCCTATTACGAGCGGAGTAAGGGCGGTCTCAAGATCTAACTGTTACGCTTGATGTGCTGTCGACTGTACATTCGGCATTACGTCGACACAGTTTTATCAGGCGGTGTAGTAAGAAGAACATAATTCGTATATTTCTAATGTTGCTTCAAACTGAAATTTATTAGTAGTTAGTGTATTTACACAGAATACACTGTACAGAATGTCCAAGGTATAAACCTAGAACCTACCTGCAGAACATTCTGTAGCATAGTCATAACAGGCAATAAACTGAATTGAAACAAGAGTGCCCCTGGTGCCATAAACAAAGTTTTGTAAAACAAAAGCTCTTGAATATTCTAGTTTTTATTTTTCTAAAATTAAACTCCATTTAAGGTGCTTTACGAAAACCATTGAGATTTGACACAAGCTGAACTATGGAACTAATACAAGGCTACTTTATTAAACCAACTGAAGAGCTGATAAAGCTCAGCAGGGGTCACTAAGTGCAATGATTGGAGCATTGTTAACAGACCATTGCAAACTGAACCGGCATTTGTTTTAGGTTCTGCGAACAGGAATTTGAAACTCCAATCCACCTGTGCTATTGTGAGCCACACATTCACAAACGAAGGTTTCATCTGTGAAATCTGAAAACACATCAGCCCAAATGAAATCAAAACCATTGATGCTAGGAAGATCCCGGAATCTATGGAGTGCCGTAATCAAGGATCTACTGTAATCCATTGGACTAGTATTCTGTGCCCTTGGGATGGAAAATCATGTTAGATCTTGGCAGGTCGCAGTAACAACCGTCTCTATTGATACTGAATGACCCAAACACAACTAATGTACCCATTAGGTGCTTAGAGCATCTATAACTTCAAAATTCAAAGATAGGTGCAGCATTTTCTGACGAGTTGTCTGTTTTTCCGTCAGTTCAGTTTTCAGAAACCCCTGAACCGTTTTTTATGAAACTAGGCATGGAGATAGATCTAATTACCGTGTTCATTTTTATAATGAACTGACTGGAAATCTAAAAAAGACGTATTTGTGTGTTCCCATGTGTTACTCCCTCCTTTCTATAATATGGGGTCCTTCAAAAGACGCGTGAAAAAAATCTTTTGGGCCGGCAAGGTGGAGGCAGCTAGAGCAGTGTCTCGTTTCATCAGGTACCGTTACAATCCCCGGTTCGTACTCATCAAACATCTGCCCCTGCCATGATTCGAACCCGGGACCTGTGTAAAGACGTTTTTTTATACAACTAGAGGTCAAACAAGCTGACGATCCACCAGAAGGTACGTGGTTACCGCCGCCCATAGACACCTGCAATAACAAGGGAAAATCACTTGATATTGCTGGTTCGTTGTCATCGTAAGGCCTAAGATGAAATGCCGTCCATGCCCAGTAATTACACTGGCTCCTTTCCCTTCAATCCGGAACACAACAAACAATTTTACGGCTGAAATAAGAATAGCGGTGGTAAATACCCAGACGACCCTACATACGGGCCTACCACCTAGTAACCGCTCGACCAAACGTCCGTTTTAAGTGCCTTACTAACAATAATAACTTTAAAGACGAGATCAGACTATTAGTAATATTCTATAGCTGAGCCAACAAAGGTTCCAAGTCCAACCCTTAATTAATTTCTAATTGGTCTGCCAGCGTTTGCCACTTTGTTTTTAGAACTATCAAGTGTTCTCAATAAATGTTTTGATGTTAATTTTCTCCTGGACTTTCCTTTGTTCTGTTTGAAGAATGCTTGAAAACCTGAAGTCCTTGAAGTAAGAAACGGGATTGAAAATTGGTACTTGAAAAATATTGGACACTACGTAAAACTTAGTGTCTAAAAACTCCACCCCATGTGATGAGAAGTGTTAAAGAAGAGTTCACATACAAAAACAGCTAGGGAAGCATGGTCACACTGTGAACCATGGTCACTGGAACTTGCCGGCCGGTCACTAAGGTGCTCTTTTGCGCCTCTTTTGAAGGGACAGGAATGAACGAAACATTGTGTTAATAAACTATGTAAAGATCGTTTCTCAAGAACGGTTTATAAAAACATTTTTCATATTTTTTTATTGAGTTCCTGTTGTTTAGTGTTGTTCTTGTTAATAAATAAGTTGCATATAACGTTACCCAAAAACATTTACACTTCAGTTTTTTTAAGGAGGTAGACCTACACTATTCCTAACAATAACATAAAGCTGTACTACAATTCCGAGTGTTTTATTAATGATATGAATATTCCTTCTCTCAAATTCAATTCTTTGATAGCAATTGGTACTGCCGTTACCTACTGATCTTTTAATATTATTCAATCATAAATCGTACAGAGACATCGGAACGATGTTATCAATAAAAGCTTTTAAAGAGTAACCGAGCGCTTTTATTAACTTTCAAAGTTATTTAAGTACGTAACAGACGAGCGGTTGAAACGCTGTGTGTTAAAAATTAAGCCTAATACAATATTGCTTTATTTAAAAAGTTAATGTTTTTGATCAGTAGTAAAATCTTTGGAAAGACCGTCAAGTCAAATATTTTATCACCTACAAAAACTTTGGAATGGACAGAATAACAGACGCGCTTTAACGAAAATATCTTGTGAAAAATCCAACCATTCTTGATACATAATTAAAAGATTTTTTTTCGTATAAATCAAGACTTAGATTATCATTACTGACACCCACACATGTTGCCTAAGTTTGAATATGGCGCTACTTTTCACAAATTCGGAAAATATACGCTTCTGTTACCCATAAAAACAATTTAAACTTAAAAGATATGAAATATTTTCATTAGTTCAAGTTGTAAGTACTGTTTTGCAGATAAAAAAATGGTCATATTTTTTTTCAAGATTTATCATAAAATGTTAATGATATTAGATTGCTGACATCAATTAAAACAACTATTATTATCAGAACTATTAATAACAACATACTTGATACAAAGTTATTATTGATTTTGTCAGTTTTAGTAATATGGGAACATGTGACGTCACCTGTTCCGTAGATTTTCTATGGAGCGTTTTTAGACGATGCGCCGCAACACATCAAACATACCATTATATCTGTAAAACTATTGATACTAGACATACTATTTCTTTTGCAATGTTTCTTTATGAGGTATAAACTTCTTATTTATGAAATAAAAAAAAAGTTGTTAACTACCCTATTGATTAAGAATTCATCTCAGGAGTCCGGTCTTCCAAACCGATGAATAAAAAAGGCATTTTTTGTTCTACATTTCTACGTTTCTAAACGTTCATCTGCAGCGCCCTGAAGCCGCGTAAGTGGTCTCCCTAGGAAACATGACATTGGGCCACGTTCGCATGAGTAATGTTCCCCCGTCCGTGACTTGCACCAAGAACTGCTGTTTCATCACAAATAGTACAGCCGAGAACGTTTACAGGTAATTTATTACGTTCATATCTCGTTCTGAACCCATTGTTATGGCCGTTTAAGTGTTTGTTGTGTTGTTTATCAATATCTTTCTTTTTTATTCTTTGGTAGCTAAAATTAAATTATTATTTTGGGAGTGTTTTACGGAGCATATTTTGATTTGTTTTCTGTTTTGGAAGAGTAATCGATCGATGTTATTACCTTATTTAACACTCCTTCTTCAACAACCTTTTGTAACCTTAACGGGGTAACTCTTGGCCTTCATCTCACCTGATGGTAAGTGAAGATAAGGCCGACGATGTAAGAGAGTTAGACCCAGATTCCTCAACCACAGAGGAACTGGCTATCTTACCTGTAACTGCCGGAACACAACAATGCAGTTAACATTATTGTTCTGGCGGCAGACTCAGGTAAGATGGTGGTAGCTTGCCAGGCGGACTTAGAAAAGCCCTACCACCAACCAAACCAAGCAGAAAATTTCTGCCCCCACGGGAATCGAACCCCGGACCTCTAGATGTGAGGCAGGTGGTCTCAACCACTAGACCACAGAGGCGGTTAAACCGGCGGTTACCTTTGTTTTGTCATTGGTTTTTATGGTGTTAGATAGAAGGCACAATATAGCTTGTTGTAACCTATAGTTTGTTTTCGTTCCAGTACTACTAGTCTTTCGTATGTCTAGAGACAGCCTGTAGTGAGATCAAATTTCTCATATCCAATAACATTCACACTTCGTTCTTACACAGTGATTTACGAAACCCGTTTTGAAACTCTTAAAACAAAACCCCTCGACTGTTATTTTTCTCTTTTGATCCTAAAGTCTGGAAGTATACCACTTGGTGTAATAATTACAGCTAAGCGGGCTGCGGGCTCTGAGCATCCGGAAACAAAATGCTATTAGTGGTCACGTTAATGTGCTTGGAATGGAGCCCGTGTTGAAGCCACGTGTTCATTTGTTACTTAGATACTTTCCGGCTAAGGAAAAATTGTAATTTAGTACTTATGTATATGTCGCCGCCGTCTGGTTAACCGCCGCTTAACTGAATGCCTAGCATGTTGATTAAACGCTGGCGTCCAATTGGTAGTCCGATAGTTGATTGAACTAGACTCACTTAACGTTTAACGAATTGGCGTATTGCATGGATCGTCTTGTACTGAACATTTTTGTTTTAATTAGTAGGTTCAAGGTTATTTTTTATAACCACTTAAACCGTCATCGTTTTGGTTCTAAGTGGTCATAGAAAAAATAACCTTGAACCTACCAATCACTCAAACAGTCACGCAAAAACTTAGATTTTAACGACCCGCCTAGGCATCCTAATTGAATGGCTCATTTAAACCAGACTCCTGACATGACGTTCAGTCATCTGGTTAAATGTTGCGCTCAATGACTTGGCTAGTTGTACTTCAGCCGTTTGATTGGATGTCGGCGTTCAATCAACGGGCTAGGCGTCCAGTTAAGCGGCTAATGCGACATATATTCATATACTTTCATATACCAATTTTGAGTCTTATTAAAATAAATACAGAATATGTTACAAAGAATATTCAATTATTTTTAGAAAGATACAAATTATGAATATTCAAAAAATCTTCGGAAGACTACCCGCCCTATGGTGAATATAATGATACTACAATTTATAAAAAAATGAAAAGTCAAAAACATAATGCCTGCCCCATACACATCCTGTTTTCAAGTGCATACCTTCTGTCATTTTTTAAGAAACACGGGAATTAGAGCCATAAGACCACCACGCTACACAGATTACAAAAAAATTATTGAAAATAATTGCACATTTTACTAACAAACACCATTCAACCTAAAAGGTTTGAAATAAAATTCACAGACAACATAATTATATAGAAATTCGAAACTCAAAGTGCTTTTAGGGCTAGTCGGGTAAACAAACCTTTTTAACGTTTAACAGCTACAGTTTAATTAAAAGAAGGAAAGTCAAAGTACTGAACGCAGCTCTTTAACATAAAATGGCAATTATTTCTTTAAGAATTCGTTTCAAAATTAGTAATATTAACTTTAACTTCAACTTTTGAATAAATGATTATTTTTGTCACATTTCGTTCAGCTTACAGGATGATGATAAAATGTAAAACCGAACAACTTACTTTGCTAGGACAGGCAAAGGTTGAGATGTGCGGAAGGCTAAATCATGATTAAAACTTCACATTTCAAATCTTCTCGAAGCGAAGTTACTTTACTGAATCTTAATCTGGTTCAAATATCTTAGAACATAAGATGTCATATTCTAAAACCGCTCATCTACTTGCATACATTCTTCCGCTTCCGGCTTCATATCATTTTTGATTATAAATTGAACGATGAAATCCGACTTCCAAAGAAAAGTGAAGCAAGCTTAACTGTAAAATCAAATCCTGAAACACTTAAGCGCCACTTGTTTAACAAAGGAATCGGGAAGAGACTAACCTTGAAGTCTTTTTAAAACAGATTTATAAAAGCCGCACTTGAGTTCCGATTCGATAAAAATGTAGCAAGAGCTGACTGGCTTGAAAGAAAATTTCGCTCGGAAACATAAAGGCATAATGAAATTCATCCCCTAGTGTGTTGCTTGCTGGCTATTATTCAGCCGCATACAATATGTAGTGTGTGGTAACGAATCCTATACTGGGTTAAGGAAATATAACACATGTTTACTGCGAACTGGAAGGAGCAAAGTTTGAAGTAATTCGTATTTATAAAACTAACAAATCATAATTCGTATAAAACTAACAACTTATCTGATGGTGCTGTGAAACTTTCATGACATGACTTTGATTTTGGAAGATCGTATTTAGTACTTTTTACTGATGTTCTGAGGTATAAAAATTTGGTTCAGATCTATTCGCTAGATAACCACATAAATTAACATGACAAGCAGTTACGAAAAGCAAACCGGCTTGCTTTACAATTAGAAACATTATTGATATCTTGTGGTTTGGGTTTATACAATGAAATCCCATACCCATCTCATATAATTTCCCAAAATATACTTACTTGTATTTAGTTATCTACTGTTTTTCTCGTTCAATTTATGTAACATCACGTACGTATTTCGGATTCCACAGGGCTTTCCATAATAGAAACTCACAAGCAAAATGCCAGTAATTAATACAATACTGGGATATTTGATTTGAACTCAAAGGGTATCTCTTCGTTTGTAATACGCAAAATACGCACTTAGATGTGGATTTGCGGAACATACTCCGATATATCTGCTTTGATTAATTACTGGGATAAGCTATGGTTTACGTGTGATTATTGATTATATTATTTATTATAACCATTGGACCCTTTTCTGTCAAATTAGTAACTAATATTAATAACTACTTTAGTGATTGAACTATTCCTAATTGTGTCTGCAATATCAGAACAGTGAAAAAATTATATCTTCAATTTTTATAAGTTAATTTACCTTTAGATCAAATCTTAATACATACAATTATTGTAGTCTGAATGCTACTTCCTTCTCTGACACTTCTGGATGCTCTATAAACGTAAGGATTCCTGCTATTTGTATAGAAATAATTCCGCATGTACGGTGGTGCCATACTTCTTGCCGGGTATAATTTGGCCGGCGTTTTGCGAGCAATTACGGTCTCCTTACGTCCATAAACACACGTGTTTTGCATATTGTTGTACCTCAATCCTTGTTTTAGTATCGATGGAATTTTCAGTAAAGTTTCTTGCGAGGAATTTAGAAGAAATAAAGTTTTATTGGTTCTTGAAACTTTTTTTATTGGGAGTACTAAGACTTTCTAGACCACGTCTTTCGTGTGAGCTAACTTGATAAAACAATATCCAACTTCCAGAATCAGCTTGTTTCGTTACAGACGATCGCGAGAGTAAACTTTTGGAGGCAATGGACAGCAGGTGAGAGACTCCAGTCAATATTGAAAACAGAAGTTATTAACTCTGTCTTTATACATCTTCTAGCGAACAAACCCAATTTCTAGAAAAAGCTCGTATCATATTTGTCGATCTTGCACTGTACAATAAATATCAGATCTATTTGTCTTTCTATTCCAGGGTGAATTTAGACAGTCTATCAACTGTCACGTAATAAGGCTATGGTAAGGTAAGGCTATGGTATTTGCCTAAGTTTTGCAGGACTGGCTTCTTACGTCTCTGGACGTGCTTCGAATGCAGCGATTACCCTTTTAGTATCGTCGGATTCTTTAACTGCCCATTGTTGGAGGCTCGGCTTCCTAAGTGCATCCTGTGAATTTGAATATGTTAATTTTGAATGAGCAACGACGATTGGAGCTTTTACATTAAGATTTGATGTCTCTATTTCTAAATCATAAAGGCGTCATATTATAATATTAATATTACGCCCTGCTTGTACTTTCTCACTCACTCATACCTAGTCAAACCTATTCTTTCTTGCATTTTTATTATGTTGTATGTATTTTCTTTTACTTACTTAAATTCAGTCTTTTTCTAAGTTGAGAAGCTATTGAATTGAGAAGCTATTGAATTACCTTTGACTTATTATCACTAAAAATAAACTTTTTATAATGACGTTAGCGTTTCTTAGAAAATATTAAAACACGATTCCACAATGAACCTACAGTAGGAGCTACTCTGTTATAGATTCGTAGTATTTATACATAGATTTAGGTAGGAAAAGCAACTCTATGCTTGAAGAAACTAAACAATATGATGTACAAGAGAACTAAGCTGGCATCAATAAGAATATAAGTATTGTTAAGAAACTTACAGATATAAGAGATCAGAAAAGAGAGAAAAGTATATCGCGGTGTTTCTTAAAGGATTACCGACTGTAATAGAAAGTGTGAAGGAAAGTGTATTATCGTTCCGGAGAAGTATATTTCATTTACAATAGTGTATAAGCAGTAGTGTTATTTTTGTAACTTTCAATAAAGGTGTTAATTAATTTCTTTGATAAGTTGTATATGAAAGAAAAAATAAAATGGTGTTGTTTGTAAAAGTATCATGTAAAATGAATAAAATACTATCCAAAAGAATATACAGACATCTACAGACCATTTTATGTTATCAAAAAATCTAAATCATATTTTTTGTCGATCTTAGTGACAAGCAATCTAGTAGACATACAATAATGCATGTGTCAAAAGGCTACGCTTTTCCATAACACAGTCATTAACATTATTTAAGCCTAGTAGCTGCCTGTGGCTTCGCCTGCGTGGGTGTCGAAGATAGACTTATTGTATTACTTGTCCTTTCTCAGGATGTAATCTATCTTGGACCAAATTTCATGTCAATAGGTTGCGTTGCAGACAGAACTAGGTACTTTCGCATTTATAATAATAGTATGGAAAGACTATAGACCTTTCGTTGTAATCTTCTTTAATGTGAAGGTGCTACTTCTATATCCGAATGGAAAAGAACACTATGCTAACCTCTTTTAGGTTTAATTTTGAACGAATTTGAAAATGTATTTTTGTTTCAATCTTATCATCGTTCAGTAATTATGACTGGAGCTCGCGGCTTCGCTTATCTGGAACTAATAGTCCAAGTTTACGGACTACAAGTGATTTCTGGCTTTGTAAACGGTTTGCCGGTGACCTATATCAGATAAGTTTGACATATCCGCCGAAAGTACAGGCATTTGCCTCAAGTTTCGCCGTCAAGTTCGAGCCCTTATCGGGTGGATGTAACGCTTTAAAGTAATTTATGTTTGTTGAGCACTTTTTTGTTCACTGCGGATTGGGGTTATCAGATTTTTGAATGTGTTTTTTAAAGAAATGCGGACTCTTTCATTACTTATTTATTATACTGGTTATCGCGCCAAAAGGAACCAAAGTAAGATGTAATCTCAAATGAAATTTCCATAAACTATTTTAGCGGTATAAGAGTGAAGAGTTATCAGACACAGAGTTTCTAGGTATCACATGTATTATTGTATGGATTGTACTAAAAATCATTTTGCAAGGAAATACTCGAGAGTGTGATTTGCTTTAATATGTTATGATATTCTTAATTTTAGTATTGTCTTAGATTTTCGCGAGCACTACTCATTTGAAATAAAACTAATTTACCGGACCATGATCGCTGTAAAGTAATCGAAACGTCAGGTGTGTAATAAATAATAATGTAACATCTAATTAAACGCGAGTTCAATCCGGTAAATTGGTTATCCGGTTATTTCTTAATTTTACTCAACATTAATATAAAATGTTTGAAAAATCTATTTGCTTAGAAAAATATACAAACTAGAAAAACATTTCACACCCTGGTGCGTACGTATATACAGGGTGGTGACTACAATAAATTAAAACATAGGCTATTTAAGTTCATATAAATGTTTTGTAGCTTTCAATCAAATACTTCATATTCATTTGATAATTTCATGACATTTCTATGAAATAACATAATGAAATACCAGAACATTATTTCATAGAGATGTTATAAATTATCGAATGAATAAGGTGTATTAGAAAGTTGCATAACATTTCTGACGTAAGCTAACATGTTTTAATTTATTGTCGTATAGTCACCACCGCCCTGTATTTTTTTTCTAAGTATGGATATTAAATTTTATAAACACTCAATCTACTCTTTCATATATTAATTTAACCGCATTTAACAGTTTCTTAAATCACGCAAGCATATTAATTTTCCAAATACTCATCAGCTATCAAACGACTTACCGTGTAACTGCCGTATCACCGGTGAAAATACCGCGTACCTATAACGCGTTCTCATCACTATTCCGCTCGCGGAGCAGGTATGTCGACGATTTACTGATAACCGCCATTCACCATGATTTGTGAAGAGGGAAACGAGACGCTCGTCTGTGTAGATCGTAACTTCCTAATCAAACGCTCTTACAGCTTTGGCATAAAGGCTAAAATGGCAACAAGCTTTTTAGGCTCTAAAATATAGAGCGATATATTTCAATGATTGTAATTTACCAAATGGTTTATGGGTTATTAGAATGTTTGCTATAAAAAGAGAGATTTTAATATTCCTCTTAGAGTATTCTTTTAAAGAAATAAGTTAATAAAATTACCTATTATTTCTAAGTAGGCTGCAAAAGAATCAGACATTTATAACGAGAAAGATAAAGTAAACCTTAACCAATAGGTTAAATCGTAATAAAACACTCATTTAATACTTAAAAAGATCTCAGCATAACAAAGTCTTGATTACTCCTCTGAATTAATTCCAAAGACGACTGGAATAAATGAAATAACCTTTAATTCTCAGTTTTTACGAAATATAAAATTAAATAACGAATTTATAATATAAGTGTCGAATCAAACTGAAATTGTACGTTGAAATATTTACGGAACGAAATAAGTTTTTTGTTAACATCATGACTACTTTATGTAACGAATCACTAATTGAAACTCAAATCATAAAAACGAATTCTTTAGTACTACAAGCAATAATTAAATGTCACTACTCAATTAGTACCATGCGTTTAAAGATTTCTGATGGTCGATTCATTATTTATCGCTTAATTAATCGAACTCTTGTCCAATTTTTTTCCATTTATGTATATATTGGCTTTTGTAAAAATCTTTATTGAATAGTCAACTCTTAACATTCGAAAACAAGAATAACAGTAGTAGAAAATATAAGATTAAATTCTTTTGAAAAATATGAAATGTTCGCGAGGTATTCTTCTAAACATGGTTTCTTTATTTTATTTTGCCACATGTGTGAGAGAAACGAAACATAGTTTCAAAAATGTTTAAATAACGTTTCTAAGTATGGTTGATTTTGTGTAAGCGCCGCCGGCGAGCTGATAACATAGATTAATTATAAAAAATAATAAAAATATAGTATTGGCTATACTGATATCTTTAGTCTTCCCGTGACTACGATTGTCGTCCGTTATTATTATCTGTTGATGAATAACCAGTAACTTTATTGGTTCTTGTGAAATGCCTATAATTCAAGTCAACTCACAAGTAAGTATTCCCTTGCGTACAGAAATGAAGGACGTATATAACTTCGAATAGCCTTGTGTACAATAGAATTTGATGTTAATTAACCACAAACAATGTTACGTATATCATCCTGCTCATATCGAACTTGGTCCAGTTCTGCAAGATTGACTTTGACAAGTTCACCCGCTAACTCTTGGAATTCGTCATTTGACACGCTAACTTGTTGGTCGGCTTAACGGGAACAATTCGATTTCTACATGGTTTGAATGTTAAACTTATAATGAAATTGTTTGAAATCCACACGACGGTACTTGGACCGGTTTGAAGCACAACTTGGTTCATTCAGACCCGTATACAAATGTGAAAGGGGCTGAATTCTTTGATCTCAAAATAACAATTGGTGTAGACACAGAAATAATTTTCAAGGTAGAGCATTAGCTGCAGACTGAAAAACTGCTATTAACCAATAACATATCATTAGTAGCGGTTACACTCGAGACACGACAGATATCAATACTCCTTACGGGGTACCTTAAAAATTAATGTATCTATATGCTGCTACCCGACCTAAAAATTAAGGTACCGTTATTACGGGTACCCTTTAAAATAACGTATCCTTTGAATGATAAATTACTTAATATCTTAATTTTTGGGTAGGTATTCTTATCGACATTTAAAAGTTAGCATTTTTAAAGTTTTAACAGTTAACGGTTGAGTACCGAAAAAAATGACCCTTTAAAACCGTTTCGCGGGAACCGTTACAGACCACACCTCACCAGCTAATCAGGGACTGTATGACTTATATGACCGCTTCTGTGGTTAAGTGGTCGAGACCACCAAACTCAGATCTAGAGGTCCGGGTTTCGGTTCCCGTGGGGGCAGAAATTTTCTGATCGGTTTGGTTGGTGGTAGGGCTTTTCTAAGTCCGCCTGGCGAGCTACCACCATCTTACCTAAGTCTGTCGCCATAGCAATAATATTAACGGCATTGTTGTGTTTCGGCACGGCAGTTAGAGGTAAGATAGACAGTTTCTCTGTGGCTGCGGAATTAGTTCGCTTCCATCGTCGACCTTATCTTTGCTTACCATCAGGTGAGATGAAGGTCCAGAGTTACCCCGGTAAGATAAAAAAAATGAATATGTATGACCAATACAAATTAAATCCTCTTTTAGCTTGTTGGTGAAATAAGTGACATTTGAAGCCCCGATTGGGGGTTTTTTACTTTTCAATGCACCTTATAGGCCGGCAAGGTGGAGCCGGCTAGAGTCGTGTGTTCAACCTGCTCTAGGTGACCTAGCTGTCTTCGCATATGGACTCTTCTTGCCGCTTTACATCAGGTGGTAGTGAGTCATTTGCCGTGTTTTGTACAAAATGGTTTATTTGTTATAAACAGTTGAGTTTGGTTTGTCCTGCTTATTCTCTTATATATTTTATAAACAGGAATAAACAAGAAAACTTCAACTTCGATGTGAGACCGTAAATAATCGTATAATCTTACCATTTTAATTCGTTGTTTGCCAACCCCACTCTCCAGTCCATTCCTAGATCGAAGACGCCTCTCGATCCTAGTCGGTAGATCGAATGTCTACACATCTACTTGTTTACGTCAAGATCCCAGACGGGAAATGCTCACGGCTACCAACCAATCCACACTTTGTTGCAATACGTAATCAGATATTCTCGTTTGTACGGTTGAATGTGTTTGTTTAATTTTCTCGTCATAACTAACAATAAACTGATTTGTGCTTCACATTTAGTGTTCCTGTTAATTTTGAAATGTATTCGATTGCACACAGGATATTGGCTCTTGACTCAAATATAATTTTAAATTTTCTACCTTTACGGCTTTGCTTACCTGCCTTTTGCGCGCTGAGCCTTTTGGTATTAATAGTTTCCTAGCTAATCTCCAATTGAAATTCAGGATTTATCTTAAATTTTTAATGAATCTTCACTTTAAAATATACTAAATTGCAACTAAAGTTACAACTAACTGTAACCTTTTTTTTTTTTTTTTTTTTTTTTTTTTAACGTCAGAAAACCCTTTATGGGTACCCAGGGGAGAAGGGGGGCTTGCCCCTGGGTTATGTGGGAGTCTCCAGAGCTAGTCTCTGGCCTACCCACTAAAAACTGACGATTGCCACTAACCACATGTGACGCGAACCAAGGTAGCTCATCGCACACGTCCAGTTCCGCGCCTTGTGGTTGTCTTACGACCCATCTAGGTCGGAGAGTGCCGTGGCATTGACACTCTCCCAGTCTAAGGGCACGTTATCAGGCGGTAGAGCCCCCCTCTACCGCCCCGCACCCTAGACTATGGCGGTTGGAGTTGCTGCTGCTGTGCATGCAGCCGCCTCCTTCGGCCTAGCCTCCGCCTTCGGATCGGGTCCGCCGCGGGATCATCCTCGCGGGCCCTCTCCGCCGCCTCTTTCTGCGTCATGACGTCTTCACAGAAAGAGGCCACCGCTGACCATGACGTCTCGCTGCGGGCCATCGTTTTAATGACGGCCGGCATCGAGAGATCTGCGCCAATCTCGGCGATGAGGACTGCGCGCTGTGTCGACCACGCTGGACAGAGTTGCAGCGTGTGCTGCGCAGAGTCCTCATCACTACCACACTCATGGCAACGGGGGGTTGACTCCCTACCGGCAGTGCCAAACAGGTAGCCGCCGAAGCAGCCGTGTCCTGTTAGCACTTGTGTTAGCCGGAAGGAGAGTGCCCCGTGCCGACGTCTCAACCATTGGTCCAGATTGGGCCGAATGCCGTCTATCGTCCAACGACCGGCGGCAGGACTTTCCATGCGGTCCCGCCATGCACGTATCGTGGATATTTCAGCTCGTTGCCGCCATCGCCGGACTATTTCCGGCGGGGGACGCGCGCCTTCAGCACGCACCGCAGCACTGCGCCTATATACGGCCGCCAGTGCTTTCGCGTCCAGGTCCCATGGAGGGGTACCCGCCAGTGCACACGCGGCATCGCCGGAAACAGTCCGGTAACCGCGAACAATCTTTAGCGCGATAATTCGCTGCGCCCTGCGCAGTAAGGCCGCATTACGCGGCGTCAGGGTGTCAGCCCATACAGGTGACCCATAAAGCGCCATTGACCTGATGACCCCGGTGTACAGTCTACGACATGTAACGCTGGGGCCGCCCAGGTTTGGCAGGAGCCGGCTTAGAGCTGCCGCCGTCCCCACCAGTTTGGGGCAGAGTAGGCGGAAATGCTCGTTGAAGGACCACTTAGCGTCCAACTCTAAACCTAGGTATCTCATGTGAGATCTGACGTTTATGCGCACGTTGCAGATAGTGAGGTGCGCATCTGCCGGCGGTCTACGACGAGGCCCGTGAAACAATAGGGCCTCTGTCTTGGAAAGTGCCACCTTGAGGCCGAGGGACTCTATGCGCCCCACGGTCAAAGTGGCGCCAACGGTGGCAAGGCGAGCCGCCTCTCTGTAATTGTCTGCCCGGGCCAGCACGAGCGTGTCGTCTGCGTAGCAAACAACGCTTAGACGAGTGAGAAGGGCGCCCCGCAGAACCCAATTGTATCCGATGTTCCACAAGAGCGGGCCTAAAACCGACCCCTGTGGAACACCGCATGCCATGACCCTTCTTAGAAGGGTCCCATCCCTGTTCGGACATACGACCAACCGACCCCGCAGATAGCTGTCGACCACCTTTGTTATATACAGCGGGACTCTATGATAATGGAGAGCCTCTATAATGCAATTAAAGGGTAAGGTGTTGAAAGCGTTAGCGATGTCTAACGATACCGCCATAACAACCTTACCCCTCGATACAGCGTCCTCCGCAATGTTTTTGACTTGGAGAATCGCATCCACAGTTGAGCGATTCTCCCTGAAACCATATTGGCATTCGGCCAGATTTGGCCCCGTCGTATTGAGGTGTCGGACGATGCGGGTAGATATAATACGCTCGAAAAGCTTTCCCGCTTCGTCCAACAAGACGATGGGACGATAGGCCGACGGTTGATCTGCCGGTTTGCCTGGTTTTTGAAGGAGAACCAGGCGTCCCGTCTTCCAAATTTGGGGGAATCGGCCAGATGTGAAGGACGAGTCAAAAATACCCCTAAGTCGGTCCTCGAGCACAAGCAAGGACAACGCCAATACACGGCCATGCACCCCATCCGGGCCCGGAGCAGTGTTTTTCGCCCGAAGTCTTGAGACAGCCGCATCCATTTCTTCATTAGTAACGGGGGGAGGAGGAGTCTGTGGATTTGGCTCCGTTGAGGTTGGAACCATAAACGGGGCGACGATCTCGGCCCGGTCCGGGAACAGGGCGTGGATAACCGTTTCTAAGAGTTGGGGTTCGATGGTCTCCGCGACCGGGGGACCCTGGCTGCACAGTTTATTACGTACTGCGCGATATGGGCGTCCCCACGGATCCGCATCCAACTGCTCCAACCACTCTTCGCGGGCGGCTGCTTTCGCCTCGCAAATGGCCACTCGGAAAGCGTGACGGGACTCCTTGTAAGCTGCCTGGAGTTGCGCCTCCTGTTCTTCGGTCCGCCCCGTCCTACGACGACGATACTTTGTAAGAGCCCGTCGCCGGCTGATACAGCTACGGCGCAATCCAGCCAGCTCTTCAGACCACCAGTAAGTCTCGCGCTTAGGTGGACGGCGCGTTGTTCTTGGCATCGAAGCGTCACAAATACGCGACATGCTCTCGCCGAACTTGCGGGCTTCTTCATCGGGTCCTGCCGAGGGAGAGAAGGGCTGGGTGAACCAGTCCTCGACTAGTGCGGACTCCTCCACAAGGTCCTTCCTTAGTTTGGACAGCGTCCAGCGAGGGAACGGCTGGGATGTGGTAGCCGGCCTCAGTCCACTAGACCCCCGGGAGGGAGACACGTCGAACGTTATGTACAGGTGGTCCGACAGTGTCTCCACCTCCTCGTGAACCTGCCAGTTGGCAACGTGCATGGCGAGAGCAGGAGTAGCGAATGTGACATCCACTACAGAACCCCCCTGGTGCCGCACGCAGGTGTTGATAGAGCCGCGGTTCAAAACAGACAAATTTGACGTGACTGCCCAGTCCTCCACTAACGAACCCCGGGCATCCGTGGAGGGGCATCCCCAAGCCGAAGATTTGGCGTTGAGGTCCCCCAACACAACGGTATGCCGGGGCGCTGCACGCTGGACTACAGCACCGACCGAATCCATAAAGGACTCAAACTCTAGTAGGGCGCGATTTGGAGAGAAGTATGTCCCAATGAGTACCATCTCTCCCCATTTCACGGCGACAAATCCATGGCCCCGCTCCAAGATGTTCAGGGGCGGGGACCTCGACGACGAAGACCTAATAATGGCAACCGTCGTGTCTAAATCAAAGGCATAATGGCTGCCGGGCGGAGATGAATATGGCTCCGCAACAACCGCTATGTCAATGGACCACTCCGACATAGTTTGCAGGAGTAAATCCTGCGCGCCGCCGGAGTGGTTCAGGTTGCTCTGAAGGAAGTGCAGATGTTGTGTAATGGCCATTTATGGGTCAGTAATCATTGCCACTTCCTGCGGCGTGGCCTGCGCGTCTTCGGGAGCGACCTGGGCTCTGCGGGCCGCGTTTCTACCTCTGCGGGGGAT
Source organism: Nymphula nitidulata (assembly GCA_947347705.1). Taxonomy (NCBI): domain Eukaryota; kingdom Metazoa; phylum Arthropoda; class Insecta; order Lepidoptera; family Crambidae; genus Nymphula; species Nymphula nitidulata. Next base: position 7,199,569 of record OX374637.1, on the reverse strand, counting down.
TGGGGCCTTACAGCTTTTCCCCCTGATTACATGGTTGGCTGGCCTCTTTAGATCAGCGCAGATTGCGCAGTGAGGCTCAGCGGTGCACGAGGCAATCTTGTGGCCGGGTTTGCCGCAACGGAAGCAAAGAGTGCTGCGGTCGGCCTCGGTTGTGCAACGATGCCTGGTATGACCAATGTCCAGGCATCGGAAGCAGGTCAACTGCCGCTTTTCTTGGGCTCGAACCCGTGCTGAACTCCAGCCGACTAAGAGCCGTCCCGCTTCTAAAATAACCTTAACAGCGCCGATGGGGCACTTGACTACCGCTGTACCAAGGCCATCAGAGCCGCGGCGGATTTCGCTCACCGTGACATTACCATGGGTGCATCCGGTCTTTTGCGCCACGGCGGCAATCACATCTTCTTTTTGGACCGAGTCATCTAACCCCAGGATGCGGAACTCCGCACATTTGGCCGGCCTGGTGACTCGGACATCTTCCTGAAGGACCTCTCGGAATTTCTCTGCCACAACATCCGCCTTAGCTCTGTTTACCGCGGCATCCTTGTCCACCGACACCTCAAATATACGGGCGCCGGTGGCGGCCTCTTTGATTTTAAAGCCCTCCGCGGAGAGGCCAAGCTCCTCGAGATTGAGGGCCGCCTTTGCCTTTTTAATCATATCGGCGTATGTCAAGCCCTTCTTCTCCGCCTCAGGGTCGATAGTGAGAACTATCGCTGCTGAGCGGGTGTCCCGTAACCTGCGCGGTTTCATCTGCGATTTCGCCGAGGCCGCAGCGCCGCGTTTCTTTTGCGGCTGTGCAGGCGGCTCGGCTAGTTTAGGGCCCTTTTTCTTTTTTCCTCTTTTACTCGTGACCAGCGTGAATCCCTCAGCGTCCGGACCGGGCTTTGATGAGGATGGTGCAGCTGTGTCTTTGGAGACCGTCTGGGGGGTAGGGGCCGACTTTGATCCCTTTTTGGCCGCCTCAGCGTAGCCCTTGGCTTTGCTCTTGCTGGAGCCTGGGGTTGGCTTGGGCGCGACTGGCCTGTCTTTAGGCGCCGCTGGGTTTTTAGGTGCAGTGGCTTCTGCTGCAGCGGCTGCTGCCGCCTTCTTTGTTTCATGTGCCAGAGGAGGCCGGGACCGGTCCGGCGTGCGCATGCTCTCTTTGAACGCCTCGAACTTATTGTCCATCATTTCCCCCACCTGGTTCATGATGGATTTTATGAGGGCCACTTGAGATAGCTCCCCTTCAGGCGGGGGAGGGTCCTTCTTCAGAGGCTGTACGCGGCTAGCTCTGGTAGGGCGTTGGGGTAGGGGTTCGAGAGTGGGAGTCGGTAATATATCCTCGATCTCCATATCCGAGCCCTGCTCGACTACCATCTTCTTGTGCGTAGGCACGCAGGCTTCCGCGCTGGCCTTCTTCGTGAGCTCCTGCACCGCAGCCTTCACTTCGTCAAGCTCCTTTGACAGTATGTCCACTTTCGCCTTAAGGCTGGCGTTTTCCGCTGATAATCGGCGGTTCTCGTCGCTAGCAGTGCGCGCTTGAAGCGAGTCCAAAATATTAGCCAACGATTTAGTGGCAATTTTGATGTCTCGCACAACCGTCCCTTTCATGTTCTTTGACTTCCCGGCGGCCGTGGAAACAACCTCCATATAAAGGCGCGCACTTTGCGCAAGCTGTTCCGCCGTTAGGTCTTCTGCTGCTGAATCCCCCAAAAGTTCTGGTGGGGGCTTGCACTTTGATCGAGCAGCGTCCGCCACCTTGAGCCTCTTATGCACCTCTTCCTCGAGGTCAGCCTCTTCCTCCAGCCTGCAGGCCTTTGCATACTCAGCCTTTGCCTTGGCCAAGCCCACGTATTCGTGAGTTGTTGGAGGCCTTCCCCGTCCTCTACTCGACGCACGTCCCTTGCCCGCTGGTTCCTTCGGCGAGGGAGCAACGAACTCGCTGTCGGAGCCAGAATCCGATTCATTCGCAGGTCGCGGGCGTTTGTTGCGCTTCGACTTGCGGTTTCCTGAAGAGACCGGCCCACTGCCGATCGTGCCGTCTGTCTCCAAATCGGAGGATGCGCATGAATTGCGCCCACTTGTTATTTCGCTCCCGGCGACACTGTTCGCCGAGGCCCACCGACTCATACTTCCGGAGTGAGAGCTCCCCGTCTTGCCATCTTTTTTGGTGAAAGTAAGTAATTTATCCATGATTAATCCCACGAGTATGGGGGAAAGGATGGTCCATCCAGGCGGTGCCCCCTGCACCTGGATAACCCTATTACTTCCGGGGAGGCGGGCGGTTCCCCGGAGTTGAACGCTAATTGATGGACTTCCCCAGTCCACCACCTGAAGGCCTCCCGTCGCCGCGGTTCCCAACAACGGGAGTTTGGGGTTTTTTAGAGAGGTATGCTCCTCGCAGGGCCGGCCAATGAAGGCAAGCCCCCCTGGTCCCGTGTGTGCCGCTAGACGTGATCAACGACACACACACGGGATTACAGGTTGCCCGACGGAGGGCCGAAACCCACCCAGCGACCGCGAGAAACCCGCAGCCGCCAGACCCGCCGCGCCGCGGACCTTGCAGGTCCGCCGTGCCACGCCACCCGAAAGTGGCCACTGAGCCAGCCAGTGAAGGCAGACTCCGTCCAGACCAGCCAATAAAGGCCAGGCTGAGGTTGCCCCCCCTTTGCACAGGAGGTGCACAAGTGCACAGAAACGCTTCCCTCTATTATCACCAATGACCTGCATCCTCTGACTCCTTTACAGACGAGAGGAGCAGGGAGCAGGGAGCAGGACGCAAACGCCATGAGCGACACGTCCTACACGGTAACAACCAAAATGGCAGTCCGCAGGCCTTGAAGGCCCGCCATACGCCGACCGAAGTCCACTGGTCCTGAAAAGGACCTTTGCCAACAAAGGCGCGATTGCGCCAAGAGCAAACGCTCCCGACATCGTCCGCATGAAGCGGACCGCGGCCTTGAAGGCCGCCATACCACGAGCCGAAGCTCCACTGCCCCCCGAGGGGGCCCCACAGGGTGATTTTTTATAGAGGTTTTCTTCCTCACAGCCAGACGCACAGGGCAAGCCCCATCCGCCTAGCCCCCGACCCCACATAAATGCAGGGCTACGGGTTTGTGCGGCCGTGCAATGCCCGAAGGCAGCCGCACTGTGTTGGAGATTGGCCGGCTGCGAACCCATTACCCTACGAGCGGATAATGAATTCGCAGTCGCCCAGGATGCGCCGCCTGGACACGTTGTGGGACCGCCGTTTGCACCGGATGACAGAACATCAAATGCAACAAGCGATCCCGACAACGCGCCCAGCACACTAGGAGGCTCCCCAACATGCACCCCAACTAACTGTAACCTAAAATAAGACAACATAACTAGGGTAATACGTAGTCAAACGTGTAGATACATAGTTACACCAATTTTGTTAAAAGAAATAAACTATTATTATACCACAACAAATTCTGGCTATAGGTACTTACTAATGTAACCGAAGTGAGTGAAATATTTTTTCAGTTGACAGTTGGCTCAACTCATCATAACTCATACTCATAATTAATCCCATAGTAAAAATAGTCTTCGTGGTTGAGCTGTAGGACCTGAAGTACCTATGTTAATACTAGTAGAGGATAACTGAAAGCAGGTTAATGGATTTAATTATGTACTTTCCGAAACAGTTTTTTGATTTGTGTATCTTAAGCCTTTGGATATGAAGGGATTTTGTTTTAAGTTTAACAAGATGATCTTTACTTTGTCTAAGGATTATTTAGCAAACAGGCCTAATACTTATTACTGCATTTTATTTTCTCTTGCAGATTCTACTAATAACGTAATACAATACCTACTTAAAAGAGTAACAAAAACTATTTTGGTTTTATAATAATTCGAATGTTCAATTTCTTCCTACACAAGAAAAAAGGTATTATGACAAAATTTAAAAATCGAATACTGGTTTATACCAAAAAAAAAACAAAAATTTGTACCGCGTTCCAATTCCGAAAAACGTTCGAAAAGCTGCATTAGAGATGTAACTCGTCGCTCTTGATTTGATTTGATTGCTCGAGTGAGCTCATTCGATTGCGCGAGTGTGATCGCGATGCACTCAGTAACTCGATACAGGATGTGTTGGAATCAGAATGTGGCTGGGACAGGTTTACTGGTAATCTTCAAGTAGATTTGATTCTCATGTTCCGTTTAGTTAACACCTGTATATTGCTAACACCTACTTTGAATTGAAGAATTTTATCTTACAATCATATTGGGGTCGATTCTGAAGACAGTCACTAAATTACACACATTCACTAAATCTATTTAGATTAATTTATTAGCTTATCTCTTTCTCTCAATATGTAAATGAAAAGTATAGCAAAGTTAGAACTGTCAAATAACTTAAATTTTGACAGCTTAAATAGAAACCATAGACCATTTTAGTGAACTACATAAAATATATTACATTCTTTAAAGAGGAAATTTCGCAACATATTTCTGAATGTTTCAAAATTAATTATCAGCTGTCCTTTTTGCTTTCAAATTGAGAGAACAAGATGTACTGCATTTAAATTTAGAATATGTACTTCTGTATAAGGCCCACTATTAAAAAATATAGTAAGATCGCAGTAATAAAACTTTTACTCAAATCTTCATGAAGGTTTCAATGACTCGCTTGACTTATTGCATAAAAATGTATATAAATGCGCATCGCACTAACATTTTTATATCAGTCTAAAAAACTAAAGTATCTACAATCATACTGTCAAAATACCTATAGAGAGAGAGAGTTAGTGGAATTACTATTTCAAAACCTGATACCTACCTCTTAAATCGAGTCATGAATGAACTCACAAGTCTATTTGTACAAATAAAGTAATTTCACTAATGATCGTTAAGTATGTAGTTTGACAAAGGTTTAATTCTTAATTGAGTTGTAAACATTTATCTCTAACTTTGACATTTTGTTATCGCGATAATCGCGATACCAAAATGTCAAAGTTAGAGATAAATGACGCTATTTAAACCTGACTATAACTGTTGAAAAGGTGCGATCAATTAATTATAATTGATGATGATGATTTACTAATGAATGTATTTTCTTTCAGGTATGTGGTGAAGTTCCTTGGATAAAAAAAATGTCTAATGTAAGTGCTTAATTAAAATTAATAACGACCCAAAATCTCTCTTATTTTACTAAATCTTACGTCATATCTTAAGATGCGATTCGGCTTGACAAATTAAGTGCTTCTTAGCTTTTGATAGCTTTTCGTTCATCGCGATTCCTCACCAAAGTCAGCGTCGAAGCTGATATAAGCAAAGTTATCAAATTACAACATTAACTCCCATACAAAAGTAGTTAACTTCATCATCTGATGCGAAGTTCGCTAAATAGAGTTCATTTGCTTCCCACCAGCGAATCTTGTTAGCTGATATATAAATATCTAGTAGGCAGTGTGTATACTAGCCGGGTAACCAGTAAAAGTGGAAATCCCGGACATAAAACTCAATATACAAAAAAAAAATAACAAATCATGCAAAAAGTGACCTTATTGCGGTTAAAAAATGTCTTTCTGGCAACCTGTAGATTTCTTGTTTAATAAACTAAAAGTGAAAGTAATTAATGAAGTAAGAAGTCAACAGATTAGGTACAAATATACAATTTAGAATAAGAAAAGTAGATTAACTACTAAACTAAATAAAAGTAAAAAAACAGAGCCGTTGAACTTTACTTTCGTTTAAGAGAATGTAAAACAGAATTTGGAGCAAAGGCTTTTGTGTGACAAAGCAAATATTTTTCAATAAACAATAAAGAAAAGTCTGCAAGCATTTTTAGCTTACATTGGTTATATTCGAGTATATGCATTTAGTCTCATCGTCCCCTGTGAGCCAGCCGCATCACCGACGAGGCTAGGTCCGACAGAACCGTAAACAACCATTTGTCGGCTCATTTCATGGAATCTCGGCAGTCCAACTATTGGAACCGGTGTAAATTCAGACATGACAAAGACAGACATTATGACATTGTCAGTTAACATATTTTTTTTTGTGATAGTCAGATTCCTAAGGGATTTTAGCCCATTCGAAAGAGATTTTCACATGGTACCGGCAGACGGCAAGCGATATAGCATTCACCACATGTCAAAAATATCACAAAGTCGTTAATAAATGAGTAATTTGTAAAAATCTGATTGTTTTTTTCTTCAAATCATGCTTATATCTTTTTCAAAATGACATCGTAAATTCATAAGCAAGTTATACAGTTCAGGCCTGGCCACGAGAACGGGCGGCGGCGGCGCCGGTCGCCGCTACGCGTGGCCTGCTTGCTTAGTACATTTCCATACACTTGTTTTCATTCGGGCAAATAGAAGCGCGAATATTCGCCGCGGCGAATTTCTTGTGGCCAGGCCGTTAGGCGGGGCGGGCTCACCGGGGAAGTCCCACCGGTCGATGAGATTAAAATGATTTTTTCATTAGAATTTCTGAATATGAGGACAGTTTCTAAATACAGATTTTCATGGTTACTCCAGTCATATGAGAATGCGGTATATCTGTCAGGTGGCGAGGGTAATTTTACACGTGACGTTATTGCAACGTAACTGCTGCAACACAGGCATATTAAAGTAGGTTCATGCTTAACGTGCAATTATAATTTATAAGATCCATAAAAAAATGTTAAAGTTTAAAGTAGTAAAAATCAGGAAGTCGACAAATAAGACTAGCGACAAAAAATAACGTAATATATTTTTCATGGCGTTTATACCTTACTGAAAACTAAATCCTATATTTTTTTGTAAATTTTGGTACGTATATTTTTTTAAATTGTACACCAAGTCTCTACTAAAGAATGAGACAACCCTATTTCTAAATAAGTTTTAGTTTTAGAGACGTTTGTAATATGTAATAAATTCTGTCATAAAATCGATACTAGATTTTCATAAATTGTAGCACAATGTAGAAGCGATTAATGTTAGTAGATAATAAAAATACTACCTAAAGCTGGCATAAAGCTGCCTTTTATAGATAACTGTAACAGAAATGCATTTTACATTTTACTACTCATTTTTTATCTTAAACATAGCTTTAAAATTACAAACGTTAATCACGCTGTAAATTTCTTTTATCTTTCTAAACGACAAGGCAGTACTTTACTTTTATGTGGTGAGTTTCGTCAGACGTAGATTTTTAAGGTAAGATCCATTTCCCAATAAAGATATCTATCATCAGTCTCACACGAACGAACACAGATAAAAGATTCACACAGATTAAAAAGGTTTACAGATATGAGTTTGACACCTCCGTTTGACCAATTAGGTTATATTTACACGATGTTTATTTTGAAACGAACAAATGACGCTTTTTTTATAAATACTCCGCGTTGCGCGTGGTCTGGGCCTTTTAGGCACTTGTCCACCACCGACGAGGAAGCGATTGGCTATTGATCATATTATCGCTGAAGAAACAGATAAAATGTATAAAAGAGACACCTATATTTATTAGTAGTCGATCGTTGACTGTTTACACTGCCACATGCCGGCGAAAACTCACCACTAGTTTCTTGCAGCGGACAAGAGCTATCAAAGATGTTAACAAGCAGCGGTAACAATAACACTAACTTAAAGTAGATTATTTTAAAGAAAGGAGCTTGGTGGCGTATTGGTTTGAGCGCTCTGGTTTCGATACGAACAACAAAGCAACTTGCGCCATGTTTGGTGTGCCAGGAGGGGTAAATCAAATTTATAATCTCGAGCTACTCCGCGCTTCGGAAGGCACGTTAAGCCGTTGGTCCCGGTTGTTACTGCTTTAACCCATCAACCCACATTGGGCCCGCGTGGTAGTTATAATGACCCAATCTCCTCATGTGTTTCTCCCATGTAAGAATGCCTGTGCCCAGCAGTGGGACGTATATAGGCTGGTGATGATGATGATGATGATGACTATTTTTGCCATATATTTTTTTTTTTTTTACTTTTGACAACCGCAGTATGTAGGTGTTACCAACGGAAACATACCGTCCAACTTTACATGAGCGCTTTATTAAAATACACCTCAGTAATATCCCGCGGTAATACATATCAGTAACGTGGTTACAGCAATACCCCAACATGAATACTAACTCGGCCTGCTTAGTTTACCTGCCTAATGTATTCATTGGAAACTTGCAACTTGCTATTCGCAGAAACGTGACGACTATCTGTACCGTAACTATGCAAAATATACAATATCTGACGTCTATTCGACTGAGAAAAGAACTACGTAAAAGTTATCTTCTGAGTTATCAATTCGATCAAATCGTATAAAATCGAATTTCAGTTGAAATCTAAAAATATCGATGACTGTTTAAATTTTGTATTCAACATCACTATTGTGTAGGTATTTAAAACCACTACACGAGTACCTATAATAAACTAGTGGCGGCTCGCGACTGCGCCCGCTTGGATATTGGCTATCGCAAGGTAGCCTTTGTCCTTTCTAATGACATAATCTATCGCTATGCTAAAGGAGAGGACAAATAATGTATGGAGCCTGGGGTTAAAATAATTTAAATTTTTAACAGCAGTCTTACTTAATAGGTAGAATTATTCGGAATTTTTCATGTAGGTACTTACTTAAAAATATTTTTAGCCCTCCATTTATTTTTAAAACGAACATTTAAATGCCACACCACAGGTCGTTTTTAGAGCTATTCACCCTGAAAATACAAAGGACAGCCGGTGACAGTTCTTCAAATATTATTTTGGAAGACCGAAATAGACGTATCTCAATATGACATAACAGACGCACTCTCTTTTGAGTTTTGTTATTTCAATAGCATGACATCCATTACTTTTTACCTTAAAACTATGGCACTGCAGCTAAAATTATAGCAAAACTTAAAATACTTATATAATCGACAAAACATCAATAGGCAGGAAAGGAAATGTGCGTTTAGTTTCTGCTGAAACTTTTTTTTTATTTTTAGACAAACTCGCGGCTCGAAGAATCCGATTGACTTAAAATCGAGAAGCTTATTTAATTAGCTTTATAAATACGGAAATTACTTCGCTGTTAAAAATTATCCGGAATAAAAGCCCAAAAAAGACCGTCTCCTTTCATCTAAATCGGATCAGCGGTTGATGAGTGAAAACGTCAGAAACAGAGTTAAGTACGTCCGCATTTATGGATGGTTTATATTTAAAAAACCATTAACCAAGAAAAAAGGATAGCAGCTTCGAGAAAGCCATAAAAATGAGCATGACAATTATTTTATAAGTTTTATACCTTACCGTCAATTGGTCAAAGTGATAAAATTTTAATTTAGAATATTTGTAGAGTAAGTTTTTTTTCTCCAAATATCCTATGTACGAGTAAGTACCTATTTAATTAGTTAAACTGGCACTGCACTGCTAAAAGTTATATTTTTTTTTAACTACAAACATTGTAATTTAATATTTGAAAAGAGTGACTACACGAGTTCGTTGCCGGAGTTCAACTTTTGGAACCGGTGTAAATTCAGACATGACAGACAGACAGAGACTATGACGTTGTTAATTAATATATTTTTTGTGATAGTTATAAACATGTGTTTTTTTTTATTTAAAAGTGCTTCTTTGTGGCCTATTTAAATTAAATATTTTTTCTTACTTTCTTTCTTTCACAACATTATTCAATCGTGATGATAATGCATGAATTTCTATATAACTGTTAGCCTCACTGGTTCGATCCCTTCATATGTACAAATATGTGATCGTTCTAACAAATTATTATAAGTAGTTAGTAGATACTTAATACGTTTCTAATTTGCATAGTTATAGTTTTATTATGCTAAAAGTATATGATATTTTCGTTTTAGATTCATATTATCTAGCAATAAATCTGATGAAAAACTTCGGTTTGATTATTGGTTTCAAAATGTTATACCTTCTTCATTCGTTTCATTACAGTTTATTGACCTCAGCGTGTACAACTTTATTTATATTCGTGGTGATAACACGGCCCCCTCGTCAAGAGATTATCACTTTACTAGTGTTATACTATTATCTGATAGTACGAGTATGCGCGTTGACCAAATAGCAATGAAATTGGTATGTCCTTTTTACATACCTACTACTTCCGAGACAGGAGTCAACAACATTTCGCATTGCAATGTCGAGTCGAGTCAAGAAAATCCCACCTAATTTATAAACCCCGATGAAACTGATATACTCCCCTTCGATTAATTTATTGCTTAGGTAATCTCAGTATGAAATTGTAAATAACGATCTCATTGCAAATTAATGGCTCTACAACAAATCGGATCAACTTCTGGGTGAACAGAAAGGGTTGTAGGTACGCAGGTGGTATTCGCTAATTGATGGATTCCAAACTTATTAAACAATTAACTTTAATAAATTAATTATTCGAAACGCTTGAAGAGCAGGTAGGTATGTGTCAGATAAAGTTAATTAAATAAAGCGGATTTATAGAAACTTTAAGGCAACAAAACTTTTCACCGTAATCAGGATATTTAATCCATTAATTTATTATTAACTCGATCGAAGCAAAATAAATAAAGAAAATGTGGAGGTCGCGATTTTAATTATAAAGTAACTATTTTGGGAGTCAATAGATGGGAACAATTTGTAGCCAATGGCTTAGACGTTAAAGTTGGGCATGATTTTGCTTGACTATCATATGGACAACGCAGCAGTGACGACGACCACATCATTGTCAAGTCCTTAGGTTATCCAGCAGAGGTCTCCACCAGTAGCTCGTTCGAACCTTTCTTTGGTGATACTTCAATCGATTGGTTCAAAAAGAAATAAGCATAGAAGAGGTATCACACGGAAAAGAAGATAATTGATAAAAATCGTATTCTCGATCGTATATCGATTTGAATTTTGCCTTCGCTCCCACTGCCATTGATGTTAATACTGGTATAACACGTCCTCATAATCTTGACAGGTTAGGCGACGTACAAGAGTGTACTGGTGTTATAAGCTTCTAATACTTATAAGCTGCGGCATCCGCTTACATAGACATCCTCATAAAACAAAAATAAAAAAATACGTAGATAGGTACTTCGTTTAAAAATTTGTCTCTATTTTACAAATTGTAATAGGTACATAGTCTAGGATGAAAGACACTAATCTTCAGTTAGAACTTGTAATAACAGATATATCAATTTCACGCTAGCGTGGTCACGTTCGCTCTGTAATCCTCGTACTACCTTATTCTTACAATGGGTTTCCACTAACAAAAGGTTGACCGTCTGCTCTAAAGGAACGATTAGGTCTGATTTATTTCAGGACACTGAAAGAACGTTTTTAAAACCCCGGTGAGAGCGCTGGTTTATATTTTAAACACAATTTTCCATACACCCTATTGAAAACCAATTGGAATTTTTAATTCGAATTGGTTTTCATCGAAACCTTCTGCGAAATAGGAGATAAATCGTTAGCGATCTACGAATAATAAAACAGCTATACTAAACATTTTGTTCTTGAATGATAAAAATATTAGGGAATTTATTTAATGAGGTAGAAGCTAGTAAATTATTTATTCTATTCTCGATAAAAGATGAATTTGTATTAATAGTTATAAAATGTTTATACTTATAAGCTCGTACCGAATACCCGGTCCTTAGGTCTTACAAAAAGGTTTATTTTGAAATATTTTAAAGCTTATTGACATTTTTTCCGTGCCTAATATATCTTATGGTTGGTATAGACATTTCAACGTGTAGTTAAATATCTGTAGAAATTTTCTTCACGAGTTAATAATAATTCAAGAGTTTGTTGCCGTGTTACCGATATATTACCTACCAACTTAAATGTGTGTTCAGCAATACAGCATTATTATTTCCGAAGTCACGGGTAGTTACCGGACGAACTACTAATAAATTTATCGCCAAATGTTCGTGCATAGTTACTGTTCATTAATAGTTACGACGGCTTTCCTGGTGTAATTAAAGCTTTTCATCAGTGGTTTGTGCCTATATATATTTGAATATTTATAATTTAATACTAAAATTCGATAATCATTATAATAATGACTAGCTGTCCCGCGACTTTGTTCGCGTGGATGTCGGAAAATAATAACATACGAACGTATTATATGATTTAACTTGAATATCTTAAAGTTAAGGATTTAAATCATGTTTATAAAAACACCTTTACAATTAAGCATTATTTTAGAACAAATGATCAGTAAGAGTGGAACTATGGTTGAAAAAAAAATATGCGCCTTCCTTATTATTGCGTTCGCCGCGCCCCTTGGTGCGTGGTACTTGATCATTATTTTAATACAATGATGATATCTCATAAGATATTCATTGATATCAAATGATGGCATGAACAATTTTGTTAAAATTAAATACTTTAATGAATAATAAATTTATTATGATAAGGAACAATATAATGTTTACAAAAATACCTTCGCTAATAAAGCATTACTTTAGAACAAATTTGATTACCGGAAAATAGTTTAACTTAAAAGATAGACATTGCTGTCGCACTTTTTTTTAAGAACTTTTAAAGGAGAACAATTCCGGCTTACATGATTTTTGCCTAACTTTAACTTTAACTTTAGCAAGCTAACATTAATTTACAAAATAAACTAACAAATCTTATGTTTCCATAAAAAATATACCGTTATCTGATTCGAGGCCTCAACAAGATGTGTTCAAAAATGAACCTTAGATACCTATTTTTATTAACATAGCAAAAAATTTCGCACAAACACAAGTCCTATAAAGATAATAAAGAATACTTAAGTAGCTTACTTATGGCTAGTGGTACCGCATTGCAGATTTGGCTGCTTCTTATTAAAAACTACCATCTTTAAATAAAATTGTAAGTTTCGCGGCATACGTACAGGCGACAGCACATCAATCGTAACAGTTGTACTACGAAAGCCGTCTTTATCACAAATGGAATAAGGGCGATCTGAAGGTAAAACGGTTACGCTTGATGTGCTGTCGACTGTACATAGGGCATACTAACGTTAAATTATTAATATAATACCTATCTACATTTGAACATAAAATTTTGTTTAAAAAATCATTAAATTCATTTCTAAAAATGCTTTGGTCTATACTGAATCAGATTTTCGGTCCGGATCCGTTTAAAGCGAATCTTTTAAAAACTCGAACAATTCTCTTGGAATCCAATAGTGTTTTAGTTTGCAACATATCAAGATTTATGATTATCTTACAATTTACAATTAGAAACTTCATTTCAGTGCAACTAGACTCATATTTGCCAATCAACTGTCAAGTGCGTCTCACTGCAACTCGCATGCTGAAACCCTCCTGGCCGAGTGTATAAACGTATCGTAGGCAATAGGCATACTACACACCATACGCACGTTCAGCCAAGTTTACACGACCCTAATTAGAGTTAACAGCGCAAACTGTTTGTTTAGCCCCGCACTAGCGCGCGCGATCATTTGTGCACCGCCTACGCTGAAATAGGCGATGATATGCCATAAGCTGAAAGCTGTGAACATCAAATACCTCGCCTATTTATTCTGCTAAAACATTTACAGGATTATTCGACATTAATTTGTGTGTGTTTTCTAAACGGTAATTGTTCAAGGCTAGAGCGAATAAGCATGATTGATACTTCGAGATTTGAATGGGGAAGTCGTCATGTGTTAAATAAAGTACGGCACTGGATGCACCTGGGAATCTTACGCGGATTAACAAAAATATTATTACATCGAGCATTAGAAGGTGTTAAACATTTTTACTTGAATACTTTTCCTTTGCAATTATGATATTATTATTTCGCAGTCTGCATGTCATTTTACATCCCTATCTGTATTGTCATTCCCGAAATGTTTCCGGCATACATTTTTCTCTGGTCGTTAGCAGAAGCTTAGAATAACGAGCATTATTGTGCACATTAAAGATTCCCTGCCTTATCCTTGAAATGCTTTGTGTTGCGACGAGTTTGAATCGTTGCGAATTCATGAATAAATTATCTATTTTATTCGAAGATTCAAAGTAAACACCAGAATTGTTAAGTTCTGTATTAAATCGAGATATTTCGTCCTAGAGGACATTAATTTGTAATCGAGATGAAGATCTGGATTCTAGCCTATATAAGCATTATTAAGAGTTTACGCTATACAGGAGATGCTCTATAATTATCACTAAATAAATATCCAGAGGAATTACATCGAAACAGTGATCAAAACAGCCTCATGGAAGCTCGGTGTGCTGGACAAGGTGCTTCGATTTTTCACAGTCGGCTGACCAATTGTTCTTGGTCTTCAAAACGCTGAAAAAAATGAACGCACATATTGAACACATTCATTCATAATTTTACGAATCGACATGCGAAGTTGTGATACTTAACGTAAATGTGATTTACGGCCTGGCCACGGGAACGGGCGACGGCGCCGACTCGGCAACCACTGCGCGATCACAACGACCGACGCGCTACGAGGCCGACATCGAGGCAGCGCGCAGTGGTTGCCGATTCGCGAGTCGCAGGACGCGCGTAACGACCAGGCCGTTAGATGTGAAAACTTGATGTTTTTGGAATTATTTTGTATCAAACAAAACTGATCATAAAAAAAATTATTAATTGAAAAAAAAAGCTATTGTATTCTATTATTTATATGGTCTCATTAAACCTATACGGTCTCATAAATAGCCTATAGTTATGGGATATCAACTGGAACACTTTGTATAAGAGCAACTGTTGTCCGTCAGCCTGTACGACCGACGTTGAAGAAGGAACACCGGGCCGTTTTCGAGGGTAATCTCGATCGTAAGAATCTGCGACCGAGGAGGCCCACATAATCCTACATTGTTCTCATTCCCACAATGCAGGGTAGGCATAAATGCCTCTGTCCCACTAAGTACCTACCTCGTACCTACCTACTCGGCAAATTTTTATATTCTCAAAATAATACTAAGAATGGAGAATGGATTTCCATTAGTGTTCAAATTCTTTTACATTGTTTTATCTGAATTTAATTGCGACATTACAAAACCAATACGGATCATCGTGTCAAAAATATATTTCAATGTTTCATACCTAAATCCCATTTACTGAACTATTCATTGTAAATATCTGATCTTAAAAGTAAAGCTGCACTCTGCTTTGAAAGAGAAAATAAAGTGATTCTCCTGCTGTTGGAAGTCACGAACATAGCCAATCTCGTTATGCAAACAACATCGAAATTTCGAGAAATATTTATAGTTTACATTGCAAGCATATCGAAACACTATAATCCTCAATTCAATTACATTTCCATCATAGTTATCTACCAATGTAATCGAATGCTCCAACTTTTACATAAATACGGCTACGGCTACCTTCAATCAAACGAATATATCAATTGAAACGAATTCTGATTCAGTCTAATGTCAATCTTTTGTCGCTTTTAGCCCTCCGGCGGGCATCTAGTCATAATATAAACCCTATTGTGTTTGTGGGGTATCTCTCTCACAAAATATGAAGCATTTTCTTACTTATAGAAAAAATATTGGTATTATTCTAGACTAGAAGAATTTCACAGGGTTATCCCAAGTCCTGGGTAGCTCAGATGGTCAGAGCAGTAACCCGGATTGTGCAAAGTCGCGGGTTCGACCCCGGCCTCAGGACGTGAAATTTTTCTAGTTTTGATATTTTTTTAAGTAATCCATTTTAGTTTAGCGGAATATCTCCTGATAATTCAGGGTATCTTGAGAATCTTGTGACTGTCCAAAACCGAGAATCCTTGTACTGGCTTTCTGAATTAATTGTTTATTTTTGTCAACAGTCAGTCTTCTTGAACCTTTCCGCTCACCCAATAAATCTACTGTCTGATAAATCAGTGTGATTGTATCATTTATCATTTCGTCCTTAATCATGCTAACATGATTAAGGACGAAATTTTTAATTCAATTTCGACGTCATCTTCAAAATCAAATTTACCGCAATTCCTCTAGTTCCATTAAAAAAATCACATTTCGCACACTAGCTTAATTCTCTGTGCTAAGTGTTTTCTGATTGGGTGGTTTTTCAATTTGGTCCACTGTTGGCTACCTTCCAACGTAGGAAGATACGTTGGGTACCCACTTTAAACTTATTTCTGACTTAAATTCTCTCTATTGTTGGCGTCTGGGATACAATTTAGGTATATTTATGAAACGAATAAGTACTCCTTTATGCTGGGCAATAATAATCCCTAGAAGAACAACATATTGAGAGAAACGTGAATACCTTTTTAAAAATAACAGATTGTCTTTAATAATATATTGTTTATCTCTGGAAATGCTTACGCTAGGAAAATAACAACCGACAGAAAACATTAGGAAGCCGAAGGTTAAACATAATTAAATGTAAGTACTTATCTAATTTCAAGGTATTTTTGGAGTCGGTGCTTCACCTGCTATTATTTCTGGAAACAGCTTTATTTAATACACTTTAGTGTACTTTCTATTAATGTTTAGTCGGATTTTATTTTTGTTTAAGAAGTTTCAAGAACGATGATTTTAAGAATGCTATGTTGGTATGAGACCCACGAAAAGACAAATTATTTGTATTATATAATATACTACTCTGTCAAGAAAGTACCGGGAAAAGATCATTAATACACAAAATAATAGTTATTCATTCAAACTTATTTTATCACCTTGAAAGCTCCTTCAGAAACGATGCACTTATGCCAACGAATAATCAAATCATCAAAACATTTTTTAAACGCCGTTTCCAAAATTCAGTTCTCGCCGCGAATTCACCTTTATGTCTTCTACCAATTGAAAACGGGTGCCACGAAGTGGTAATTTGAGTTTAGGAAAAAGAAATAAGTCGGCTGGAGCCATATCTGGTGAATATGGTGGTTGCTTGATGGTATTTGTTGAGTGTTTGGTTAAAAATTTGTTCACAATGATGGCCTTATGCGAAGGCGCATTATCGTGGTGCAAAATCCAAGAATTTTATTTCCACAAATCTGGCCTTTTTCATCCACTTTGCTCTCTTAAACGCCGCATAACGCTCAAATAATTGATCGACTTTGGCGTGGTTTTATCGTTTTCGATTCAGTTGGAAGGCGACACTCCGAAGCTTGTTGACTAGTTTGCATGTACTCGTAAACCCACGTCTCGTCGCTAGTAACAATGCGTTTCATGAATGTTGGGTCGGAATTGACTCGTTCTAGCATGTCCTCAGCGACTCTCATGCGATTGAGTTTTTGGCAAAAATTCAGGTCTTTTGGGACTAGCCGAGCGGCAACATGTTTCATACCCAAGTGATTATTTAAAATGGTACGCATCGATTCGTGAGATACAGAAAGTTCGCCGGTTATCTCTCTCAAAGTTGAATGAGTATTTTCAGTTACTATTTCCCTCACTTTTGCGATGTTAACTTCAGTTGCAGACGTGGCCTACGAGAGCGAGACAAATCTTCCATCACATTTGGACCGTTTTTGAACGCTTTGTGCCACTCACAAGCACGTGTTTTTGATAAAGTCAATAAACATAAAAAAAATACATATAATCTTCGAAATAAAAACAATTTAAATTTAATATTGATTACAATTTTAATTTAATGTTGATTTTTAATTCATTTGAAATTGATTCTAATTTGAAATTATTATTGAATTGATATATAATGTACTACTATACTAACCTAGTTTTTTTTTAAGTTTCTTTGTCACTAACAATTATGAGTCTTTGTAACTCGATTAAATAAATAAATAATAATATTAATAATAAAACAAACTTCCAACTAATTACGTCAAGAACTAATTACGGGAAAAAGACAATATTGTTTGAGGGAGCACAGCTGTTTAATCGATTACCCCAAGATGTGAAGAGTTGTGGGAGTATTAATACATTTAAACATAAACTTAAGTTGCATATCGTAGAGAGTACCAGAGAATTAATATAAAATCTTACTGTATTTAGTATAGTAATTAATTATTGTATCTGTATCTCATTATAAGTGAAATGTAAATTTCTTATGAGATTAAAGTTCTTTAAACCTAAAGTCGATTCATTGTAAGCCTTCTGTAATTCCATTGGCGATGCAAAATTTAAAACAAACTTTGTTAGACGTTTTTGTCCATTATGAAATTCGCAATACACACTAGATATGATATAACTAACAGCACTGTATTTAATGTAAATTATGTATGATGAATATATTATTATAGAAAAACAGATGCAACTCTAACTGCGCGCCAAAATGGAAAACAGTTGTGCCAATCTAACAACAAAAAACGAAAATTTGAATTTGGAACCAAAAACAAATCATCCATTCCCGATACTTTTTTGACTGTTTGTCTGTTCTGATTCAGTTGTCATTTTCATTTATTACTTTTACGTAAGGTTGGAAGAGATTGCCTGTTAGCAATAAGGTCTCCACGGATGACCACTTTATTCGTTTACTCGCGTTAGCATAAACCCTCATCGATCATCCAAGTTTTTCATACGGCCTCACATACATCTATTACCATAAGCTTATTAACCCTTAAATGTATTCAAATAAAAAAGCTTCACTAACAGATGGTTGTACCTACTCGAGATCCTAAACTGGTTACCTCAACCCTCCAATGCACCTGTTTCGAATATACGGCCCATACAGCTTCATCCTTCCGCCTATTGGAGCGTTTTGCATTTTATTTGTGTTTATTAGCATACGAGGGTTGATCAGCGGTGAGTAGGGTGACGATACACCGTGAGGTATGTGGACTAGTTTGCGTAGGATTTAGGTTTATACGCAGTAATTACCAAATATGCGCACTTATTCAACTATGCTATTTGTAAAATGTTTCTAAGAATGCAAGGATATTCATTAATTAGCAATGATCTTAGAATAGGAGTTGGATTTCAGATGATAAATATGAGCAAAAATTGGGCACGCTTTTAGTAGAAGTAACGCCTTCTTGGATTAAGTTTATGATCGTTTAATTACTTACAGGCAATTTTCATTATTTAATACACGGCATCATGACTGACAACGTTACTCTACCTGATGTTAAACGGGAAGTATGTACACCCTGCCCGCCCATAAGGTAGACAATTCATGGTAGCAATATTGGATAATTCCTTCAAACGAGGTATTAGGCTCTTCATACCTCGTTTGAAGGAATTCTCAAATCTTGCTGATTTATTTAAATTTCATGTTAAAAATCATCTTTGAATTATCAAACAAATTTTGAATTTTTTAGTTTAGCGATTGCACTTACATAAGTGGTAATTTCATTCTAACTGACTGACTCTAATCTAACCAATTAAGTTGATGTTTCCATCCTGTAACTTGTAGATTTATTTGTGATTTCGGCCTATCCTAAAAATTCAAGCCAATTTTCAATTTAGAGCTTAGGAACTAAACATTACAGCTTATCGGGAATTCCTTCTAAATTCATAATCAGATTCACCCTAGTTAAAGATTGAAACAGTTCCTAACACCACGTGGTAGCTCGGGCTGCTAAAGGGAACATCTCCCTCTATATTTGGGACAACAGATTTCGTTACATTTAACGAACCATGATTGTTATTTGGCACCCTACGGGATTCAATTTTGATGGTATCATTGTTAGTTTGTTAGTGCATTGGATCATGATAGCTTTGTATTTTTTAATAATGTTTCCTGTTTCATGCGTATATCATTTTTTTATTCAGTGCACATTAATTAATTTTCTTGTTAATAATTTTACATTGCTTATTAAAAAATACAATAAAGAACGCCATATTAATCATATCATTAGAGAGGCAAGGTACAGTGGGGCAAATTCACAACTCCAGTTTTGTGGTCCTGCGATAGGGTCGCCAGAGCTCCTTGAGAAAGCGTTATGTTGGGAGCAGGGGGACTTGTCTCGTATGCTGACAACATATGCTCTCTTGATTTTTATAGAGTGGGCAACGCGTAAGTAGTGCCCAAGGCACTACGAGTGTCTATAAACATCGGTAAACGCTTAGACCGATACATTGAAAAAATCTTATTTTTATATTAGATACATAGAAAAATTCTTATTTTATATGTAATGTGTTGTCGCTGAAAGATCTTACGGATCTGAAAATCAGACATAAATTTCTTTATATCTTTATTGAGACACGTGTATAACCAAAACCCATTTAAAGGATTTTTGCCTTGATACATTTTATTTCCGAAAAGACCTCTTGAAAATAGGAAAACTTAAGATTATTGGTAAACGTTATTTTGTATTCAATAGAAAATTACTTTAAATAGTAGATATGATTAATATTCATAATAATTGAATAAAAGAATAAAATAATTTGTGTACTTTCGCTTACTTCACACGCGCGACAGCTAAGTATTTTGTCTTTTTTCCTCCCGGTGAGTCAGTCATCTGTCTCGACAGGAACATCATTTCGATAGATCGCCTTGACATCAAGCTAGCTAGTTTTCCACCCTCACCGTATACTGGGTTACTTTTAAGCATGACCGAAATTTTCAAAATGTGCTTGTCGCGTTTAGGCACGAGCAAAAGATCTTAGAGTAGAGATTTAGGAAATAACACATGTTATAAGCTCTGCTCATGAATATGAACCACTTTTTCTATGAGACTAACTGTGAAATCACAAAATCGGCTGTTTCATACAAAAGTTCAATACCTACTAGTCCAAAATGTAAAGGTGGCTAACAGCTGATTTTTTTTTTGCAACAGTTGGTATCATATTATTAAAAAAAATCCATATTAATGGGTAGAACACGAAAATTTCGGGCATACGTAAAAATAGCCTGGTTTAAAAAATCTAAAACGTCACTCAATCAAATATTTTAGTCTTCACAAATGTCGACCTAGACCAATTCAAGTAATTTCCATTTTCTTAGGGAAATAACCGTCAAAATGAATAAAAACTCCAATAATTATCTTGTGACCGAAACAAAACAGCCCACGGAGTAATCCAAGTGTAATGCTATGCAGCCATGCAAAAAAATAATTGGTTCTCACAAAGGCTCTCCTCTATTTCCGATGAGTGGAAATTTTAATTTTGATTTTAAAAAGCTACTGGATAAACTCGTCTGGTTTATTTTTTCATTGAATATTGAGGAATTGTCTTCTGCGCTGATTCGTGAGATCCAAACTCAGTGGAGCAAAAATCTGGAAAATTTGCAAATGGCTCGTAATTGGAGATTAACAGTTTTTAACGATTCATCATTGACTATCCTGATTTTCTAAACCAAAGCCCGGGGGGAGTCGAGTTCTATTAAAACACTCAAAGATTTCTACCAAGATATTCTTCTTTTTCCCGTCTACCCGAGATTTTCCCTTCTCCGTTATTAATAGCTTAGTTCTAAGCAAAACTCTGCTCCGCGATATTTTAACCTTAAATATTCATTTATACACATTTACCATTCTCAAAGCAAAGTATTCCATTTCTATCCTACTTTGAACACAAATAGAAGGTTTAGGGTAAATTTAAAATTTTATAAAATATTAATTTCCTTTGTGAAAACAAAGGGGCACAGGAAGATCAAATAACAAATAGACTGCCCTTCGCTTTAGCCTTTGTTAGTAAAATTAAGAGAAACTTCTTAATTATGCGTTAACGCATATGTTAAGGAATGAAACGTGATTCAGGGATTCTTTTTTATTTTTTGGCAAGAGAGACAAGTGGTCGCCCGCGTTTCCGCGCGCGAGGGTGTCGATCAGCGTGCCAAAGGGTAACAGTGGCAGTTAGCCTAGATATTGCCAAAGCGTTTGATCGGGTCTGGCACAGGGCTCTTCTCTTCAAGCTCCCGGCATACGGTATGCCCGCTCAGCTCTGTAACTGGATTGCCGGCTTCCTGCATGAGCAAAGAATCCGTGTCCTCGCTGATGGATGCGCTTCTCGGTTCATGTCAATGAATGCTGGTGTACCACAAGGCTCTGTTCTATCTCGCACACTATTTATTCTTCATATCAATGACATGCTTCCATTAGAAAACATTCATTGCCATGCAGATGACAGTACAGTGCATGGGGGATATTACGGTCGCCCAGGGGCTGGGCGCGCTGAAACCGAGAGGGAGAGAGATAATCTTACCATTGAGCTCAACAGGGTGTTGAACCTCGTATCTGAATGGGGATCTAACAATCTTGTTGAGGTCAAAGCTAAGAAAACACAGGTGTGCGCGTTTACAGCTAAAATGTCACCGTTCCTTCCCCTTTCGTCTCTTCAGGGCACGACTCTTTCGGAACAGGGCTCCCTAAACTTGCTAGGCATGGAGATATGTTGCGATCTGAATTCCAGGAACTACATCGAAACCGTAATCAAAACAGACTCACGGAAGCTCGGTGTCCTGAACAAGGTGCGTCGAATTTTCACGCCTGACCAATTATGCCTGCTCTATAAAAACTCATGTCGGGTCTTGCGTGGAATATTGCTCGCACTTGTAGGATGACTCCGCCAAGTTCCTACTCGATGCCCTGGACAGATTGCAGTGTCGTGCTGTCCGTATCGTTGGCGATGTAGAGGTCACGAACAACCTTAAGCCTCTGCAATTGCGTCGAGACATTGCGTCGCTTAGCGCCTTCTATCGGCTATATCATGGAGAGTGCTCTGAAGAGCTATTTCACCTTATCCCACCTTCCCCTTTCCTACTTAGGAGCACGCATGCCGATCTTCAGAGTCATCAATTTACTGTCTCCACCTCAACATCACGCACAAAGAAAGAAATTTAGTAGCTCTTTTCTTTGTCGTACTTCCAGAACTTGGAATTCTTTGCCAGCACATGTGTTCCCTCCTTCCTATAACATGGGTTCCTTCAAAAGAGGCGTGAAAAAGCACCTTTCGGGCCGGCAAGGTGGAGGCAGCTAGAGCAGTGTCTGAACTGCACTTGCTGTCTTCGCATATGAACTCTTCTTACCGCTTCACATCAGGTGGTGTTGAGTCATTTGTCGTGCTTTGTAAAAAAAAAACTAAATAAATCGGCTCTAGCGTTTTGTAAAAAACGCAACAGAAAGGAAACAAAAATGTCTTTATTCAAATAGAAGGATTTGCGAATCGTCAAAAATCACATTTGTCTATCACAAAAAATACTTACAATCTCATACTGTATACAGACAGATAGGACTGAGTTACTTTCGCATTTATGTTATTAGTATCAATTTACATATCAACATGCATAGTTTCTAGGTCTGTTCTCGCGGCTTACAGGCAGAGAGTTTTCCGTACAAATAGGTAGCAAGCACCCTTGCGACTTGTACGTTCGCTTCATTTACGTTTGTATAATATATAAGTTGTGCATATTACAATTAGTTCTATTTATATATTACTAATAAAATATAATCTACATCTACCTACTTACTTCACTTTGATCATTCAGTCGGTAACTGCCACAAGAATATAAAACTGCGAGCAAGTCAAATACCTACTAAGTAAGTAAGCACGATTGAATTGTTTCATAGCTAAATTCCAAAAAACATTGAAATTCCTCCAATAAATTATCGCTTACGTATTTTATTACAGTAGGTACTTCAATATTCTACAGAAAGGCACAAAGCTACTCTTACCTAACAGTCACTTCTGGGAAACATTAACTTGAGCATCATTGGCGAAATATTTCAGCTGCCAAGCGAAAACGAAAAGCGATTATATTTTTCCGCTTGCGATGGCAAACGAGTCTCACGCCAGAAATGAGTTCTGAACGAGTGGTGCGAGTACTCGATTTGACATCTCGTTTCGAGTACCAACCAATATCGATAAATAGAAATAGTCAACCATTCTATGCCACTTTAGTTTCTATCAGGACTAGGTGTCGGCAAAGATGTTTTTGCTGTACTTTATTTGTGAAGTCTGTGCGAGAAAAGATTATAACTGAATATTGCTGGTAGAAGGACGGTCAAAATGGCAAATCTGAAATTAGAAAACACCGCAAATAACAACTGAAGGCCATTTAAAGGTCCTCGCTAGTAAACACAGGAATCACAGAATAAATCAATCAATCAAATATTCTTTATTGTACATCAGGACACAGACATAATAAACAATAAAAACAATAAATAAAACAATACAATTTCTTGGCCTTATTGCTAAGCTGCAAATAAATAAATAAATATTTTTTGTTCCGTATCATACAGAATGTATAATACTTTTTACCACGTAATAAGAGTCTAAAACTGTTGAAAGGGATCTCTTTATTTTTTCGTCAATACGTAATATTGTACACATATTGCTCATGTTTTTGACACAAATATGTCAAAAATATTGACGCCTCGCAAGATATTTACGATTTAAAGTAAAATTGCGACTAGGAATACGTGCTTACTCACCCCAGACTAAACAGGTTTATAGCCTAGAACTTGCACTTGTAGAAATGCCCAATATATGTACACTCTACAAAGGTTACAGAGTAATAAACATGTTTCTGTTTACGACATATTGTTGTGAGGAACACAGTAAAAATATTCGATAGCTTTCTATAGTCCATTGTGTTCTGTAGTGACATATCCTCAATATCATTTCACTGCAGAAAAGGCGTTTATTTATATGAGTTTTTTGAAAAAACCTACTCCGTCTAATGTAAGAATATTTTCGCATGACGCGACTCGATGCGAGGATATCGCGCTGACCGCACAACATTCGTAATGCCTCACCATGAAACTGCCTCTATTCAGTTAGTAACCATTGAAGAAGTGTAGTTACTGACGAAATGAGCTCGTAGCTCTTTTTTGTTGGGGAAACATCACAAAAGAAATGAACGCTATGTTACGTTAAGTGTTAAGATTAATATTCGGTCGACAGTACATAAACGATATCATTTGCGACCACAGTCGCCAAGAGTGACCTAGCTAAATCTGCTACAATGTCAAAAATAAAAATATATTTTAAATCTGATGCAGACCATCGAGCACAGGCATCAGTCTTATGGTGTATGTTTGGGCTTCTCTACACAAGGCTTTGAGGCATGACCGAGGTGTGAAACAGCTAAGGGAAAGACATTTGACGTAAATTCAGACATGACAGACAGACAGATAGACAGACGAACAGAGAGACACACTATGACGTTGCTAGTTAGTATATTTTTGTGATAGTCATACAAATGTGATATTTAATTTTGACGATTCGAAAGTGCTTCTATTTGAATAAAGATATTTTCATTTTCATACATCACGCTACACTAGCTGTCTTCCTCCCCTTTCTATTTAGTATCCTCAGTCGGATGGTGTGGATTTATTACATTTTTATAGTGGATGGGAGATACTCGTAGATTATTCCACAATACGATGTAGCCCACGGTGGAATATGCTTACCTTAAAAGTTTTTATTCACTCTAGTCCCGAAGAGATCCAAGCGGTTCAAAGAACAAAGACATTGGGAGGCAGAGAGTTCACAGTCCCATCTTGGCTGTTCGTGTTTTGCGTGGTAAAACATATTTTTTAATAAATGAAAGTAAACATGCCGCCGTCACCTCATTTACAAGTTTATCCAGTATTTCAGTACTGGTCTTCTTCTGGAAGCCGTTTTTGGGCGTGGATTCTCTAGGTTCCATTTTTGCTGTATCAGACCAGGTATGTCTTCAG
This sequence comes from Nymphula nitidulata, assembly GCA_947347705.1. NCBI lineage: Eukaryota > Metazoa > Arthropoda > Insecta > Lepidoptera > Crambidae > Nymphula > Nymphula nitidulata. Next base: position 7,174,180 of record OX374637.1, on the reverse strand, counting down.
GTGGGCTACTTTTTAACGAATTCGAAACTCGGGACACATTTTTGGATGATGATCTTGGTACATATTTAACATGAGGCGCAGCATGTGGCTTCCGAGTGAAGTAAGAAATCATCCAAAAATGGGCCTGAACTTTCGGAATAAGTTTACAGACTAGTTAAGGATGCCTGATTTTTTTACCTAACTCCATTCATTTTTGTAGGCAAAATAGAATAACTCTTTGGTCGGATCCAGTATATTTTATCAGTAATTGCCATGCTTTGCAATGCCCGTAAAGAGAAAACTGCTAGATTTTGTAATAATAAAAAATATATATAATCCAGGAAACTTCGCGGACATCCCCAGAACACCCTACCAAAGTTCATCACAATATGTAAACTTTTTATATCAGAACGATTTGTTGGTCTGTAAATAATGGATCTACCATTGCTAATATCAATATAGAATTACGCAAATATACCAGACGATTTTAGTGCCGTTGGAGCAAAATTCCGACCCAAGTGAAGGAGTGTATGGACATTTTGTTTACAACTGTTTTGCATATAGATTGTGCCTGATGCTAGTAAATTCGAATACGGATAAATTACTACGTGTCGGTCAAACTGACGATCGATGGGTAGTTGAAGAGACCTTTCCCTTTTCAATAAGTGTGATATGGTGAAGTATTGAAATTATCGCCATATTAGATTTAGTCTGCTTCTTTAGATTTCACTCCTGAATCTCTTGCACTTAGGTTTAGTTTGGGTTAATTTATTAGAATTTACAAAGGAATAATCACTCACTTATATCTCCACTCTTGTTTTAATTTTATCTATTTTTAGCTCATCAAATTTTCATCTATTTCGCAGTTAGCTCTGTGTGGTAATTCTGCTGTTGTATTTTGATTTGAAACGAACCAGAAATGCTTCAGTTACAATTTTACAACCATTTTAGATTCCGCATTTTTTAACTTTTAAAATTTTCAGTCACAAACGTTTTAGTTGTTAAATAGTTGAACCAACCAAGAGCGTTTCGTTAGCGTTTCGGTATAAGAAATGTTTTATTTCAAAACCGCAATAGTAACGCTACCGAATCGCTGCCGATCCGTTTAGGTAAATAAATAACAGAATTGACCCTCTGGCTCAGAAAATACTTAAGGAAGTTCAAATAGAAATTCCAACACGGTTCTTATTCTTTGGTAAACAAATATTAAACAAGGATTATATAGCCGTTCAAGATAATTGAATTTTACTGAGCTATCTTGGTTACGACATATAATTAAATACGTCAGATTTAAACACTGTTTCACTGGAATAACACGTTACATGGTATTTATTAATCAGTGAACTATAACTGAAGGATACGTTTTGTATTTTTTTGTAATTAAAATAGAAATCACTTGATTGGTTTAACTGGCTTCCTTGCATAAACAGTATCAAAAATGAGTCGTATTGTCATTTTAATTAGATATAGATGATTCAGTTTTTTATCCTCATGACCATGACCTTCAGAGAGCTAGGTGCTACATTTACGGACTCGGAGAAGCACGAAGATGAACCACCTATTGCGAAATATTGAAAGGAAAGCGTCTTTGTGTTCCAGTTAAAACTCTTTTCAGTTTTGACAAAAGAGGTTAGTCAATACAATATGTAGTGCTTTGGCTGAAAATATCTGTCAAAAGCAGTTTCGATTAATCTTTTACATCGCCCAGTGTCCAATTCGTCCTGCTTTTTTATCATTTGTCAGGTAATAGTCAAATATGTTTGGTTTTTATATTATTGTGAGGTCCTTAAAAATCATTGATTGACGTTCTTTATTAATTGATTCGCGAGGTCTAAGTAAGAAAAATTTTTCCATTGGTTGTCGATGTTACTTTTATATTCAATTTAGTAATCGTAATAACATCATTTTATTGTTTAATTTTTGTGTAATTGTTATTTTGCGAATTGAACTCCAGACACAGTTGGTTTTTAACTGTGGACTGGTTGTTTGTGTGTGTACACTCTCGGGAGCCCTACGGGACTTAACATATTAATATTAAAATAGTTATATTTCTGTTTAATGTTAGTTTGCAGAGTTTTATAATGGTATCGCACCTCATTTTCTACAAATATTGGTATCTATTGGTGTCGTATCGTTCAAAAGCTCATATCGTAATAACTAATAACATAATTACCTATAAGTATACATAACATTTTTGTTTTAATATTGGATAAAGGGCTTATTACATTAGCCTATTTCCTAACTCTCTAACTAGGAAATAGGAAGGTGTAATTGCAGTTAGAGAGTTAGAATCCTATCTGGAGAGTTAGGACGTCTCTGTTTCTAAAAATCAATATCAAACAGTACAAAAATTTATTGAAATTATTATAAAAACGAGACAATGAATTGATAAATATTATAAATGCGAGAGTAACTGTCTGTCTGTTACGTTTTCGTTCGTTAATTTGGCATGGATATAGATTTCTTATTTTGGCGAGATATCCAATATCCAGGCAGGTGAAGTCACTAGTACTTAATAATAATAAATAAACTTTAATTGTTAGGAATAAAAAAGTACAAAATTCATATGAGTTTTTTTTTGTGATAAAAAATATTCTTTTACGCGGTACATTCTCTTAATTCTGACATAGACATAGGTAAACTGAAATATTACAGGGTAACAATATGTTAACAATATTATTTACAATATGAAGTAGGTATTAATATTAAGTATACTTTATTTATTATTATAAATTTGTGTAAATTAATTCGGTGTCATCAATACGTGTAACGCGAAGCAATTCTACATGACGGCTGCGTGTTCTCTCCGATTTAGTATCCTACTAAGGATCCTATGTAGTTAAGTGTGATAGCTGGCTCTCTACTTAGGTCTCTAACTCTGTTTCTAGTTAGGAAATAGGATAATGTAATAAGCGCTTAAGGGCGCTACTAGACTAGTTAGTTAGTATATCGTTCCTATTCAACAGTCATTGACGCACCGTCCCGAACTTAAATTTATTTAGGTCTGCCTAACTACGCCTTGAATATACAACTGGCGAATTCCCGTAAAATTGCCGCCTACGAAATTAATGTAAAACATTTGCAAATTTGATTATGTAAACTATGTGAGCCTGAACCAAGGTTGGCAGTCGTAGGAGGACTTTGATTGTTTTACTCAAATAAGTAGGGGAGAGCGGGTCAAAGCGGTTTAGCTGACATGAGGTTTCTATATGAGGTTTCTATAGAATTTGTAATCACCTCTATCAAAGACTAAATCTATGTTCATCTAGTACCTATAATATGTCCATCAAGATCTATAACAAACTACCAGATAAACTACATCAAGAAAAACACGATAAAATATTTATAAAATGCTTAAAAGAAATTGTATCACGTAAATGCTATTACAGTCTCCAAGAGTACCTAAACGACAAAATAAATTAAACTATAAGAGTGTCTAGTTATTATTTATCTGTTAACTGTTATACACAAATGCATGTACACATAAATAAATTTAAATAATTGGAATTTTTTTGTTAAATGAGTAAGACGTCGTCCTCTCCTCTACCCATTGCGATGCCCGACAGGGTCCATAATCTGATCTATATAATTATGTGTAACACCTATGTACTACATTATGGTTGCAATAAATGATTGAGTATTGAGTATAGACTCATTCGCTACGCAAATAAAAAAAAAATATAATTTAATAACACAGTTTAATGAATGTTGTGTATTTCTGTCGCAGGTCTGTTGGCAGAGATTTCTTTAGAAATACGCAGTGCCTTTGTACTCAACTGTGTTTTATGGTTTTTGTCGAGTCTTTTGTGTGTACATAAATGAATAAATATAAAGTTAATTTTTAAGACTAGGACGAAAATAATGTTGTTATTAGATCCTTTGTAAGTAAACACCCGTTACTTCGATTATAAATAAGTAGGGGTGTACCATTTCCGTACATAATTATAAAGCAGCCGCCCCGTTTGTTGAACACAATTCGCTATGCTTTTTCATATTTTACACAGAATTTTGTAAGTACTTACAATACACTTACAATACAATTACAATGCACTTACAATACAATATTTATTTATATAGGTAATTATATAGGTAATTATTATCTGTAAGCAAGGGTGGACTTATAAGAGATCTCTTCCAACCAACCTACACATGTGTTGGATATGTAATGTGGTAAGGTGGCAACACAAAAGCGCACAGCGCGCTCATTATAAGTAGTTTATGGACTTCAAATGCTGTGTATTTTTACTGTCAAAATCGTTTTGAACGATATGGGGGTAACTATTATAGGGAGTTAAAGAAAGTATTGCATGCACATAAAACCTTTAGCTGTATTAATTACAATTAGCTATTAAATACTTGAAATCTGCCAACCCTAAACCAGACGCATTCACAGGACCGTATTTGCCACAGAGCTATACGGCAATAGAAGCGGCTGTCAGCGCGTGCAATTTTTGGTTATCTCTTATTCAGACCAATTTGGCTTTGCAGTTCTATTATGTTGTTTGAATACTATTTCATTGAAAAAAAGAGCGGTGAAAAATAGGTAAGTAAGGCCGGCCAGCTTTGAAATGTACCAAACAATTTATTCATCTCAACTGTTATTTTACAGGTTTGTTAACAGCGTATTTCTGTATTTCATTTCAATGCCCTTTTCATAGGAGTCAATACTCTGAATATTAGATTTCACAGAAAACTTAACTTTAGTTGTCGTTGTATTACAGCTGCTCAATTTCATTGCCCGAGCGGTAGTCTTCTAATTTAAGTTACTGTGTCTTTTCTAAGGTTGTAGTAATTGTGTTGTAAGATATAAAAATATTGAACATAATGGAATATAATTTTTTATACTCCAATAATAAATAAACAAGAAGAAAAAGATACAATGTGAAGTACTATCGGCAATATTATAGCGCGCTAAGCTGTTTGTTTGTTTATATTATGCTAGTTTATTCTATTCGTTCATCATTCTACGTTAAGTATCACCAAAATTTTAATCTTGTCTCATAATTATACCAAAACGGGTTTTCTTAATAAGGATTATCTAAAACTGTCGTAAACACAGACTTATTACAAACTTGCCACAATTAGTTTGAATGTCGGATTTAAGTTTTCAACTAAACTATTTGCGTAAGAGCCGTCAAAAGCAGCCTGAGATTACGTTAATAGAGTTTCAACGAAGCGGGCTGCGAAAGACATAGTTTTTGTTTAAAGAAAACCGCATGATATTGTTGGGGGAGGAGTTAAATTACTGGAAAATATCTTTTAAATGAAAGTAAATTTCTTTCTTTGCTTAAAAGCTAGAAACAGGAACGGTCACAGTGAATTTGTTGTTTTTTATTTAATTTAAATTAATTTCTGATATGAACACCCACAATAACAACCCCAATTCAATATAATTCTAAATTGTTTGTCATCTTTACAGCCATAATGCTTTTCTTCTGAAATATTTGTCATAATATCTACACCTACCTAAGAATAATATTTCGCTCAATTTTCTCTTATTTCCTGGAACTTGTCAATCAATTTATTTAGATTTCGTCTAATTTTACCCCTTTTAAAGTGCGAAGCACGCATCAGCCAAAGGTTCATAAATAAGTCTGTATTCTCTGATTAAACCACTTATTTTGGGTACTTAATAAATCAACTTTGATCCAGGATTTAGGCTGAAGTACGGTTAAAACCCTTCTCCTGGTAATTTAATTTGTCATTAACAGTCTAGCTAATGCTTACTTTATTTTCCGTTCCAGAATTTATGTTAATATAGATTTAAAATCACTTAAAGTAAAATATACTATATCCATTATCATCATCTCCAGTCCTACATAGAAAATTATATGAGGAGTTTCGGCCATAACACCACCACCACCTAGATGGTAGGCCCGTATGTAGGTAGGGTCGTCTGTGTAGGTACCACCGACTTTCTTATTCCAGCCGTGAAACAGTTCGCTGTGTTTCGGATTGAAGGGAAAGGTGGCATTTATTTTGGACCTCAGAATGACAACGCATCTGCAATATCAACTGATTTTTCCTTGTTATTGCAGGTGTCTATAGGCGGCGGTAACCGCTTACCATTAGGTGGGGTGTCAACTTGTTTGTCGTCTAGTTGTATAAAAAAAAACCACGCTGGCGCAATGCGGTTTTGTGGACTAAATCAAAGCAGTTGCAGTAACAACCGGGATTAACGGTTTAATATTCCTTCCAAAGCTCGGAGGAGTTCGAGATTACAAATTTTCATTGACACATCCCGGGATCGACCATGGCGAAAGTTGCTTTGTTTTCGTAATCGAAACCAGAGCGCATAAACCACTAAGCCACCGATCTCCTCTGTTATATGTCTATGAGTGTTCTCTTCAAAATATTGCTTTTCTTGACAGTTATCATCACTATATTATTATTGTTAGGATTAAACAGGCTAATCTATCGTCAATCCTTCGTATTACAGAGCTACTCGAATGTAACTTGGATGACAAATGTGAAGTGATAAATCACAATGTAATGAAAAATACCTCATGTCTTGAATATTGTGCGTTCCAGTCGCATATTCGCATTTCGCGTGGATGACATTCGCGCTAGGAGCTTCCTACGAGCGAGAATATGACTGTATACTTTGGTCACTTCGGCTTGCTTCCAATTTAGGATCATCAAAATGTTCTATGTTATTTTTGATTGTATGATCTAATAGTAGAGCAGTGTTTGGTTTCTTTTATTGATTGTGACCATCGCATAAGTTTGACTGATACACAGAAAATCCCCGGCCCTCTTTACTGACTGTAGGTAACGTGAAATTAGAAATTGCCATTATTTGAAATGAACAAAACATTGTTAAAATTGACAAAATAACAATCACAGTTTTGAAAATCAATTAGTGTTTTCTATAGGCTAGAGTTACTTTGGTGAACATGATAAATTAAGTTCATAATTTCATATGTTGTGGAAAACTCCAGTTTCTGAATTGTGATTATGAAAGTATGAAATTCACTACCCTAATATCAATCTGCCGAATTTTGTTTTGGTCCACTAGCTAAAACGCTGAGAATATTTCCCGATTTCACATCTGTCTAAATTTATTTAGTTAAAGAGTGAACGGTTGGTGTAATACACGAATGTGCTATTTAAAGCAACAGAATCCTTCATATTTTTCATTATATTAATTAATACTAGGACAAGCAGTAAATAATGGCGTGCGACAATCTCCACGTTTGGCATAAACATAACAGATCACCCCTCTTTATTATTAATAATATCTTTAATACAGTATCATTCATCATAAAATGATAATGACGGTACCGTTCAGTTACGAGCCGTATTATTTATTCAAAAAAGATATATTTGATGACCCATTTGGGGACATCATAAAAGATGAAAGGAGTTGGTAAGGCGTCTTTGTTGTATTAGTTGCAACTGTTTGTTTGGAGTTTAGTGTGCATCAATGTTTCAAACGATTTGGACTCGTTAGCTGCACCAGATATTGCATTAAAATATTTGGAAATTCAAGTAGGGCGAAAATCGATGTCACATTTTGAGGGTTGAATCGATTAGACACCGGTTGAAAGAGCTATAAATTGACTAATAATATAACGATTTGGATGTATCGCAGTGGCACTGATAAGAAAGTTATGTAAATTATCAATACGCAGTAAGACACTGGTTATAAATGCACAAACAAAATATTTTATAAACAGAATTATGTAACGGTTATATATAATAATAGAACTTCAACATGAAAACCAAACTCATGGGATATAAAATTGAGTAAAAGCGTATAAAACAGGCATTACGAGTTAGCAGTTGTAAAAATGAACCCGTCAAAGAAACATCATTTCATTTTTTCAAGACCCAAGTCCATGATATCGCAGACAGGATAGCTTCAGACAGGAAAACAACATCCCCATCTCTTCCTTGTAGGTACAGAAGTCTTCAAAAGCTAATTGAAAATTTCCTACTGCGGGTTGAGATTACCAAACTATATGGCTAGGGAAACCTAAAAAGCGTTTAGAAAACAAAGAAATCGAAGCATGGTTTATTGTTAATTTGCTATGGTTTTATTTTTATACCATCCCTGCCAAGACGTTTATTAATCCCCCTTCCGTTTAACGGCTATTTATTATGTGTTCTCTGTGCATTGTCGCCTGAGATTCCCCAACGAGCGAAGCGAACTGAGCTTGCCAAGCGATACAGCGAAAGGTTGTACATTGCTGAATTTGCATGCATTTGCCTAAAAACGTTTTGATAAATAGATTCCTTGCTTCTCCGAGTCTTGGTTGCAAAGCATTAAAGAGCATAATGTGGGGCAAGCTGGGTTTTGGCCCCGTCTAAGTGTTTTGGTTACCTATTTTATAGCACTGTAAGCATCTGGACAAACATAATGATTGACAAAAAGTTCACAATCTTGTTGTCAATATTACAATAGTAAATAACAAGTAAACGATTCATCTGATGCAAATAAATATTAATAAGTGTCGAATGCAGCTTTTTGTAGTCTACCTGGGTATCATTCAACATGAAACTCGCCTCATCAAACGTTACAGGTACAGATAACCATGTCGATGTAATAGTAATTTTCCTAATTACGTCTGCAAATTATAGTAATAATATTAATATTCTTTTCCTTCAAAAGAGGGGCGAAAAAGCATCTTTTGGGCCGGCAAGGTGGAGGCAGCTAGGCGTTGTCTAAACTGCACTAGCTGTCTTCGCATATGGACTCTTCTTACCGCTTCACATCAGGTGGTGTTGAGTCATTTGTCGTACTTTGTAGAAAAAAAAATACAAACTGAATTTTAGTAAAAAATAATCAGTCACAATTTCCTGTACATAATTTTAAGCTCTCAGCTTAAATGTCTTACAAATTCATCTGTTAAGCCTCGCTATACTCTCAGGAGTCTATGACAGTTAAAAAATGCGATTGTGTCTGCAATTCCATGCTTGACAGGCTAGTGACAAACATTAAAAACTGTTCAATAATTTATAGGACCTTAAAAAATATTAAAATCCCCATGCTAAAAACATCTAAGTCCAGCTAATCAAGCTTGTTTTTGCAATATAAAGACATTTGAGTCTACGAGTCTACGCTAGCAGAGTTGACTACAAATTATTATCACTAAATCCATTGCAGACAAGTTAGGATTTGCAAATGCTCTGGTTTGACCTGACCGGATTAGTAGATACCTTATCAGTGTTATATATGCAAACGATATGCCTACCGACAGCCAAGATCCGTTAGCGCAAGCAATTGAATGTGCTTATAGACAGCGGAGATAATCTTTGTTTCTGAATCTCAATGTTGGTGCTGCAGAAATATAGATAGTTTCGAGGTTTAGGCGACCGATCCAAAGCTATCGATCTTTTGAAATGCTATTTTGCAAAAATACAGGTCTTAACATTTACAAAGCACGATATTGTCAAAGAAGAGATATTAGTACATAATAGTCCAAGTACTACGAACTCAATCACTTTTACAATATGTTCCGAAAGTCCTACATGTTATTTATGGGGGTGGCTGTGTTCCTTGTCAAGAGTTACCTCTGAAAGTTTGACACCTGTCAGACCATTTTTATTGTCCGATTAAATTAATAAATATATTGTCAAACCTGCTCGTGACAACCCTAAAATATGCATGATATCATTCGCGTTAATATTACTTATTAAGATAAACTTTATCATAATGAGTAATATTAACGCTATAGTAAAAGTCTTTGTATGTTTGTAAACTAAAACCAAATTAAACGTGATTTGATTATTATTTAATCTTATTGTGACTATTAAATATATTTTTTCCATTATAATGAAATACCTACCGACTACTATGCGGGTCGTGCTAGTACCCCTTGGTCAACTCTACAGTGCAGGAAATTCGCGGTCGACTTGTGTCTGAAATTGACAGTTCTCTCAGAGAGAATCAGAATTTCCATGGGGATGACTACATTTAGTCCAAATTCCACCACTGAGACACATGATGCCCAATTCTTAGTGGTATGAGAAGTAGATCTTCTTAATTTGATATAAGTCTGTTCTTGGGTATTGAAACTAGCGGATGGTTTAACGGAAATGTGACGTAAACCCTATGGTCATGCTTTTTTAAGTTCCCCTTGTTAGTACTCAACCTCACCCGAATTATCTTTTTCATCGAATCAATTTGGGTAAGGTTAGCGGTTAATTTCCTTCCCAACTTGTCTGTCTTCATTCAATCGTGGGCTTCGCCTTCTCAATTAAAATCAAATTTATGTCCCCCTTTGTCTTATCAACGAGCCCTTAAACAAGGACTCTTGATTTGCTAAACGACGGAATATTTTAATCATGAAAATTAAGATGCTTATTGTTTACTAAACTTTTTACGTGAAACCTTTAACTGCTAATGTTTTAGTTAAGTAAACGTAGGTAAAAAGTGACAGAGATCAGTATCTATATTGTATATAAACGACATCACAGAAAAACTCTTGGAAGTGATAAACATAGGTTATTACTTAGGTTTATTTCGATCTTTATCTGTCATTAACATTAACGTTCCTCATAAATAATTTCGTCGCTTTATTTTTCTGTGACGTTCTGTTAGAGGTTATTGATTTTTATAGCAAAACTTTCATTCTACTTGTATTGAGTCGCTTTCTCGTAACTTAATTGAACTTCGACAGCAGATTAATTTATTATGGAATGCCCTAATCAATAACCATATTCCAGTGAATTTCCTGCTAGTTACTAAATTTAGATGCGTTTTAATGATCTTTAAAAAATTAAGACAACATCAATCTTTAAAAAGTTCCTACGATTTTTCACTCGATTTTGACGAGGAAAAGAAGTATCGCATTCTTTAAAAAGTTTATTGCAGTCTGTCCTCAAAGTAGTACATAATAACATTATACCATCAGAAGCCATGCGTCACTAAGCCTTTGTACGCACCACTTGACACAGATCCAGATGTAACGAATGGTGAAGACGTGGCCTGGCTAATGGAACTATTTTTTCCCGTTGAACAAGAAGTTGAATCGATATAAGTTATTTTGATTCGTATTTTATCACAATTTGAGTTTTTGATTCAAATAAAAGATTACAGCATAAATATCAAAGGCTTCATACAAATGGGCGTACACGCAAAGGTTGTATTTTGGATTTTTTATTTTCCAAATATCAGCTTGTTGTTTGTTGTTTAAATTTTATTGTCGTTTTTATCCCTCCTGTAAACCTGCACTGTCGTTTTTACGCATATTTGATATGAAGCCCTCGATATCAAATCTACTTACTTCAAATGTCTACAACTTTAAAATATACAAAGAGAATTTTATTGCAACCTGAAGTCAGAATCCGTGCATTTAATTTATCGTCATAATATCAAAGAATACTATTTACTTTCAAACCATCAAAGTTAGCATTTGATGGTTCGTTGTGCGTTTTTGTGATGTAACTTGTCAGATTTGTAAGTGATATAAAAATTTCTGATCAGATCATGCTAAATGTATATTAAAATAATAATTCCTACATAAAAACGATCTGGAACTGTCGCGTCATTGTTTATTATAATAATTTTCATCATGTCCAGCATCAGAATACTCAAATAGATCCCGAACAAAATTAATGGAATTGCTTTCTCCATGTCATAATGATAACGTTGCACTAAAATTACCATTATAATTTGCCTTGTCATTGAGTTAGTTAAGTCTCCACGGGCTGTTATTAAATTTGTCCAAGAACGTTGAGATTTCATCCCGAGAAGATTAAACATTAATCAATTGACTTTTGTTTCAGGTAAAAGTCTGCTTCAAGTGGAGTATCTAAATAAATTGGAGCATTAGTCTTTCATTTGGACATGTTAACAAGTAATTGCGTAAGTCATTAAATATAAATGAATCAACCATTTCGTAGAGCTCTAAAAAGTTTTTGGTTCAAACTTTTGAGCTGATGGAAGGATGGAGAGCTAATCAGGAAAGTGCATCTAATACTGTAATTCGAAATAGCCGGTTTGTTCTATTGTCATCATCATCATTACCTGCCTATGTACGTCCCACTGCTGAGCACACGCCTTCCTATATGGGAGAAACATTGCAAGAGTTTCAACGACTTAACGTGATTAAAATTTTTTACTGACCCATCCCGGGATCGACAACGGCGAAAGTTGCTTAGTTTTCGTAATCAAAACCAGACCGCTCAAACTGACCGAGTTCCTCATAGCACCGAGGTCCTCCATTCTAATTGTCTATACTCGAATACGTATATAACTAAAATCAAATACAACAAATTGAAATCCATCGAGGACAAACATCGATCGAACCAACGAGCGTTTTATAGAGTGAAATTCAAAAGAAAAATATTTATTGCCTGCGTGTCTCGGCTATGTACAAATATAGTCTATTTTTACTCTGTGGACCTAATAAATTAACGGGAGGTTTTCGTTTGTCTTTTACGTGATAAAATTTTATAGCTTCCATTTATGTGGGTCATATAACTGTCAATATAATCACTATCCAAATTTCTTTTAGGTTTAGTAAGTATTTTAATATATTCTTTGTGCAACCGTTACACTTGATATGCTACTTAAATCTCAGGGGAGAGAGCCCTTGAGATGTACAGTCACGTCTGAAAGGATGTAAACATTCAAAACTTAAAATTATGTAAGTATAGACTCTATTTGAGTATCAATAAGGTGTTGCTTAAGTACTTATTTTTAAAGCCTTAAATTAAATGTGTTCATACAATTGTTTTGACGTGCTGTACGAAGGAATTCATTGTGATAGACGAATGCTCTAATCAAAGTATCCAGAAAATATATTAAGTAGCGCAGTTCTATTAATCAGCTCCATCGATCGATATTGAGCATCCTCATTAGTAATGTTGGTAAAAAATATATATTTTAAACATAATTTTGAAAGCTTCTATATTTGAGGAGTCTATTAGGTAAATGTGTCTTTTTATTGATGTAGTTATTACTTATGTGTGAAGATTATGAATTAGCACTGAATTTTATGGGTTTTGTAACGAAGCGATAATATTATATATCTTTTTGCTCGACGTTTATGAAATGCTGTTTAGAGCTCGGTGTCGTCGCCTGCCGGTTGAAATGGTCGATCGTTCTTCGTCTAACCACATTTTAATCATTATGAATGAAGATTTTAACTGTAGTACTCACATCATCCAGCAACAGAGCGGACGCCTTGAAATCTATGTAAAAATTACGTAGATTTTCAACGCGTCGAAAAACAATGCGTATATGAATTAACATTAATAAGTACAGTAAGATGAACATTATCTGTTCCCGTAGACCGTAGACGAAAACAGGAGCAATGGTTAGTCCCTTATAATTTTGCGACCTAGAACCTTGATCTTCCTTTGTGTGCCCTCACTACGTGACTCGATTTTCAATTTGGGAATAAATCGTACAGCTTTTAAGTTAATGTTTTCCCTGCAGCTTAAAGTGGATATAGCAGGGAATCCGAACTAGCACATTGGCAAGTTTATTGTGGTACGATTCGAGCGAATGTTCACGGGATTCCACTCTGGGGACCGAATGTGTCCACACTAGCTAGCATCTTTATTTTGTGAATTCGAAGCGCAATTGTTGCCTCCAAAATCTCCAAATAGCTTTTACTTACACGAAATTTTGCGTCATGTTTTTTTAATTTGTATACCGATCTATAGCAATAGCTAGATAGACAGATAAAAAATTATTGATTTAATAATTAATTATGTTTCCTTTTTATTATTTCTTTACTTTTCAATATTAGGTACCTACGAATAAAAGAGATAAAAAATTAAAGTGATATTTTCTGCTAAAACTTGATTTAAAAAAATTCTAAACGTGGTACTTACGTCTCGGCCTTCATTTGATCTGATAGTAGGAAAGTGGTGATAAGACCGATGATGTGAGCGAGCTTCACCCGTTTCCACAGGCACAGAGGAACTGGTTATCTTACCTTCAACTGTCGGAACACAACAACGCTGTTAACATTATTCTTATGGCGGCAGACTTAGTGAGATGGTGGTGCCTAGTTGGGCGGACTTAGATAAATCCTATCATCAATCAAACCGAGAAAAAATTCTGTCTCCACTGGTAGCTGGGACTAATCCCTAGACCACAAAGGAGGTGAATTGTCCGGTTGTTTGCCCATTCGTGGTATGAAATTGCGTCTGAAATTATTCTATCAGTTTTTATAATTTTATTACATTATCATATTCATATTTTATCCACTGAATCCAGGTTATACTCTAACGAAAAAAGTACTCAATGCAAATGGAAATAAAACTCATATTCGACAGCGCCTAGTCCAAATTGCACGAAGCAGTTTATCATAAAGTTAAACTCGTAAACTTTTAGCTGAATATTATTTTAACGTATGGGGTTTGCATTATGTATTTAATACGCTAGTTTAGTTTCTGACAGATCAAATATTATTTGCATATGATCATATTTCTTAATTAATTAGAATTATAATGCGGTTATTACTTTGTTACTGCAACCGCCCTTATCGGTTTCTCCCATGTAAGTTTTGTGCCCAGCAGAGGGATGTATACAGCATGGTGTCGTCAATACGACAATAAATCGAAACATGGGCTATATTGGTTCATAGAAATTTCTTGCAAATGTCATGAAATTATCAAATAAATATGATGTGTTTGAAAGTTGCAAACCATTTCTGTGAACTAATATAGCCCATATTTTAATTTATTGTCGTATTGACAGCACCACCCTGTATATGAATGTGTTAATAATTATAAAGATTTTTTTTTAAATACAATCAGGTCTTATATTTAAAAGTCAATTCTCGCTTTGTGTACTTAAATGTTGCTAATTTAAATATTTGTTGTTAACATAATTCGTGATTCCATTTTAGTCTCTGAAGTACGTTCCACATACTGTTATCAGATACAATAGCTTTTTTATTATGTGTTTGTGTGTATGTGTGCGTGAGCGCCGGCGGGCTGACATGGAGCGAACGAAAAAGTTATTAGATACATTTAACAGTTCAAAGTTGTCGCTTTATAAAAAGAAAATCTGCACTTTCAACTTTAGTAGGTATCTCGTTTATACAAAGTTACAAAGTAGAATAACTTCTGAAGTTAGAATCACGTTGGATGTGCATTTCAGCTTTCGGTGACAGAACATTTTAAAACAAAAACTTACTTTATGACTTTGTCGGACATTTTGTCTTACAAAGATTACATCTTTTCTATTTTACGTTTCTTTGTCGAATTTTATTAGAAGGGGGGGAATATAGACGTAACATTATACCAAAAGACCTTCCCCTCGTAATAAATAAATCTCATGAATCTCAAATGCATGATTATTTCATTTCTTTTACAATGTAATATCAACGCCCGTATGCATATTACATATTAATGGTACAACACAGGAGTTGGTACTCAATTGAATAACCCCATTTCTAATAAACGTAAAAATAAAATAAAAAAAGTTAAGTACAATCGGTGGTTTAAAATCGGTTGATAAAGTAGGTACACATCTTACTTTGACACACATCTGAGCAAAAAAGTGATCATTTTTGACTCGATATAAGTAATCTGTGCTGAACTGTCAAATTCAAGTACAGATGACTACAGATATCGAATGCTGCTCCTTTTTTAAGGTCAGCTAAAAATACAGATCGTGTTAATTCGAAATAGTTTGGAAGATCTTTAAAAATTTAACCTCTTTTTTGTTGGATAATACAACTCGTGTCAGATGACTCGGAGATACGCCGATTTATAGCGTTCGTGCTCTCTTCTGTCGTGATTAAAAACGTCGCACGATTCGTGACAGCGCCGTGTGTGCTTCTTGAGTGCAAGTTTATTTAAAATTTATTTGAAATATTTTTTAGGCGTAAGGGTAGGAAGGCATAAAGCTCGTCTGATGGTGAGTCTACCGTAGTGTACAAACGCTTGTGAAAGAAAGTTAAAATACATTGTGCTTCAAGGAGAACTATGTACAGACGACAGCACATCAAGTGTAACAGTTACACTACGAAAGCCACCTCTATTGCGAACGTAGTAATGGCGGTCTCAAGGTCAAACTGTTACAATTGATGTGCTGTCGACTGTGCCATACCCTAAAAATAGTAATCGCTTATAACTTTATTTCTCATAACCATACCGGCATTCCACGAAGGAGGTAACATTATTTGGTATCCGTTGATTACCCAAGAATTAATAATGTTTTATGAACAACACCTATTCAGGGAAGCGAAATTTCAATAAAAATCAAATCTGGATAATAAAGTTGAATTCAGCATGATACATTTAAATGATTACTTACTAAAGAAATAT
Organism: Nymphula nitidulata; assembly: GCA_947347705.1. Classification (NCBI taxonomy): domain Eukaryota; kingdom Metazoa; phylum Arthropoda; class Insecta; order Lepidoptera; family Crambidae; genus Nymphula; species Nymphula nitidulata. The sequence continues at coordinate 7,157,962 of OX374637.1, read as the reverse complement.
AATAAAACTAACGACCCGCCCCGGCTTTGCACGGGTGCAATGCTTATGTAAACCTTCCTTAAGAATCACTTTATCTATTAAAAAAAACCGCATCAAAATCCGTTGCGTAGTTTTAAAGATCTAAGCATACATAGGGACAGACAGACGGCGGATAGCGACTTCGTTTTATACTATGTAGTGATGTATCAGTAATGAAATTGAAAATTATATCTACGGATTTTTTTTAATAATGTCAACCTCTTAAAAATTAAATGCTAGCTGCTGGTGTGTGCTACCCTCAAATGTAACTTGAGCTGTAAAACGCTTTTTAACAATTGATTCAGGAATCTGTTCAATTGGACAATTGATTCAAATTACAATGACGCCTATAAGAATACTTGGTCTATAGATTACGATAGGAGCAAAGTATCAAGACTATAAAAACTATCAAGTACGTGTTATAGCTTTATTATTTATGATTAAATAAACAGAATAAAAATGGCGGGTAAAAGTGCTGTCAGCAAAAAAACCTTAAAACACAGGGCAACTTCGAGGCCCACGCGTGAGCTTTGCGCGGTATTCGAAGGGCTTTTTTGTAGCTTTTGCCCGCCAATTTTACTAGTCTATGGTCGTATCCTACCAAGCCGGTCTGTAACATTGCTTGTCATTTTGAATCATATCAGTTTCCTTGCTCAATCTGAGTAAGTAAGTAAGTACCTATCTACAAAAAGAATTTAAACTGATTTTCAAATCGCGAGCTTACTTACTGTCAATACTTACTAAAATCCTGTTATACTTACTTCTCATTTTAGCAATATTATGTGATGATAGATTAAAATATAATATGTTGTTAATGTTTTGTTATTTATTTGTTAGTACAGACCATTTTTACCTTTCTGTCTATTCTTCCAGTCGTAGGGCTGCTAGAACAGATTTCTGATTTATTTATTAAAAGTAGGTACAGCTACAGAATACAGATCATATTTTGCACATGAATATAGAAGAAGAACATAAAGTAGTTAAATTTCCATCCCGAATACAGCTATATATAATACATACAGACACTTGATTTATCTATTATTTCTAAACATAATTTAAGAAAGTAATAAAAAACCCAATAAATTTAGAGAAATAAAAAAAAAATTAATTAAAAACCCATGAAAATAAAGAAACTTAAATAACTAATATTAAATAGGTAACTGAAAATCCCAGTCGAGTACTCAAAATCGAGTAAGTGAAAAGAAAGAGGCGAGGCGAGGTAGAGGCGGCTAGAACAGTTTGTTTCAAGCTGCACTAGCTGTCTTCGCATATGGACTCTTCTTATCGCTTCACATCAGGTGGTGTTGAATCATTTGCCGTGCTGTCTATAAAAAAGTAATACAAGAGTAATGTGTCTTCACACTCACAAAACCTCTGTTCTAATTTAACAATTAAATGTTGAATGGTGACCATTTAATTTCAAAATTAGCCATGTTGCGATTACTGTAGGCTACTTAATATGGGGGCGGGTGTTATACTCTCGCTATTGCGGCAAAAACTCCGCCAAAAATGGAAATAAGGTTTTTAATTTCATACTTGTTCATCTCAGTGCAAGGTTTCCCACACGTAAATCCACGCTTTTCATGCGAGCTGTGACGTTGTAAAATGTATCCAAAAGTTCAGTATATTAGGTTCAGTTTCTAGTGCAAAGATAACATTAAGTATTATCATGTAAGTAATACTTTATAATAGGATTTCCTACACATTACCGACGGCTTGGCCAGTTTCGACTTATAACATACCAACGTAAGCATAAAATAAGCCAAATTGATTTTTTTACATAATTATGTGCGGCATTGTAGTACGTAAACTCTCATACTTTGTCCTAGAACAGGTTTACGTATCAAAAGAACTGCACTTTATGGCAAATAAAATGAGGAGAAGCAGGGTTTTACAACATATTATACTGCTTTTTAAGACATAAAACGTATATTTTCGATTTTAACAAGACGTTTTAAGTTGGCAGTATTGTGAAGCTAGAGGACTAAGCAATAAAACACAGTATTGTGCTGAAATTGTGAGGAAACACATTGTTAAATAGGCGATATACCTTTTTATGGAACATGACCTACTTACTTATTTAATCTGTCAAGACGCAGAATACCCTCGAGCTTATGACAATTAAAAACCAATAGTGTCTGGAATATGCGGCTTAACAGGTTTATAAATCTGATATGGACAAAAGAAAAATCAAAATCCCCATTTGGCTGATAAATCACTAAACAGAAGTATCCGACATCAAATTTTGTTACTTGAAAATTCGAAAACAGAAAGATCGATAAGGAACACTGTCTTTTGTCATATTAATCTTTATTACCTGTGTAAATTACTCGCAAAATACTTACGAAATCGACACAGATGTAATAATCGTAACCCTTTACAAACGAAAAGTAATTTATCAAGCATTTACCGTTGATTACTTGCACATGTAATTTTGCGTAGAACAATACCCGCCGTTGGTAATATTTAAGCTAACAGACAACGTACGAAGTGCCAAAATATATGTGGTGTTTGCGTCTTATGTTTAATTGGAAAACTAATACTTTGATATACGACCAAGGCTTAAACGAAGAGTTTATTTGCCGAGTAATTGTACCATAAAATTGTCATTTAAGGATTCATGTAGGGTTATAAGGGAAGCCTTCATTAAAACGTAGGTTAACCAAATTGTGTATTAGCAAAATTCAGTTATATTTGCGGAAACTGAATAAGGCATTATGACTTCTGTTGTAAGATATCTAAAAAACTGACTGACTGACATATTAACGTACTCCCCAACTGCTGGGTCTAAAGATATCAGAAGACACTGGTTCCTTATGAGGTCTAGTGGTGCACTAAGAAAGGATTTTTCCTATCGACGAATGAGGAAACAAGTATTTTAGGTTTTATCAGAATTCAACCTCTTAAAGGGGGAAATGTCAACAAAGTCTGAAAATCAACACGAGTATTTTTGTATGGTTTATCGGGTAACTGACTACGAAAACAACAAAGATTTTAAAATCTAACGTGGCGGACGTGAAGTACCATTATTCGTTATAAGGGTTCCATTTTTTCATTTTGAGGAATGGCACGACACTCGCGTCATCCTAATAGGTTTTTAAATTTGTATTTGGTGCCATCAACTCGATCGTCGTCAATCGGTACCTAGGCGTAATTCTGGCGTTGCGGGGGTCGATATGTATCTGCATGGGTTGTGTGTATGTGTTTGTGGTATAACTGTAGTGTATCGCACGATACACTTTTATACGCATTATTTGATGGTTGTCACGCTTGTCACGAGCGCGACCGGCCCGGGGTGAGGCCTAGTGCCCCGCCCTAGAACTGGCTCTGGTTGGTTCTAGGGTCGGGCTGCCCGGAGGCGGCTCGGTGAAATGCTTCGGCAAACCCCGGGTCGTCTCCATTATGGGCATGGGGAAACCGGAGTGGTTTAGCAGGTATTCCCATTGCCGCTATGATCAGGCGCTAGGCGACCTCTGCACAGGCCCACGTCTAGCAGACGGTCCGCTGGTCCACCTAACCAGCGGTTAAGGGTATCGTCCGTAAGCGGATTACACTCCGAAAAAAAAGAGTTGTCACGAGCACTTGTGACAATGTTTTGTTAGTTTAATCGGAAAACAAAAGTGGAGTACAACCACCCACTTAAATTTTATTTCGAACTTTGGTAACACACTGTAGTACATTTCTAAGAGCAATCGGCCCGTCTTAATTATTGATTTGGTACGCACCGTTGCATTGTCAGGACCTAGAATAACCGCTTGATGTTAAGAAGAAAACCGCAAAGCTTTCCGTGAAAAATGGACAAACTAAAAAAGTATTACTTACAAAGACAGACTTATTATGCAATTTTATTTCACATAGGAAGACTTATTAATCTCGTTGCATCCAACTTCCAGTTCCGGCTATTTCTGCCACATTTCCGTGTAAACCAAGCTAGGAGTGCATACAGACCAACTAATTTGTCAGTCCTTTTGTCAATTTGTAACTGCGACGCCTGTCCTGTGTAATGAGGCACTGCCCGTCACACAATATTGTGAGAGCAGTACCTCAGGTTATTATCTAAGCTTTGTCAGTGAGATCATAATATATAAAACTCACTTAATTACTTGATTAAGATTCAGTAAGCAGTTAAATTAATAGTTTCCTAGTAGAGCCAACAGTCTATAGAATATAATGTCGGCCATTTAAATTTTTAACCGTTATAAAAGAAGGAAGTTCTCAAGTAAAAACTGTAAACTAATGGCAGCGGAAGCCGTGGCCGCTTAAACTTAGTGGACAAAATTAGTAGCTTAGTTATTTAACCCAACAAGATTCTCTGTTGATTTAATTTTTTGATGACATATTACCATCTGGCTATGGGGGCAGCAGAAATCATGTTGAAATAATTTTCTACCCACAAAAAATCTTCCAAAACCTGAGCTACTGCATCAGAAAATTTAACCCAGTCCATCTAGTAGGGTCAGCGACCGTGCTAGCGAATGATGGATGAAGTCAGCCATCAAAAGACCTTGCCTATTAACATGCCATGCTGGTCATTAAGCCAGTTTTAAGAATTATCTAGAGCTTTACGTGTCACTTGGCTTACCTTTTTATTAATACAAATAAATGTGGTTTAAATCCTCGTTGCGTAGACATTATACAAGGCATTAATAGAAGTTAGACAGTTTTATGAATTTTATGAGGCTGTGTTGGTAATTTAATTAACTTTTGTAGTTTTCTGTATAACGTGAATTTTTTTACTCTTAAATTAGATAATACATTTTTGTCAACCGCTCTTAGTGGTGCCTGTAACTTGCAAGGGAACTTCTGTTTTGGATGAATAAAAATATAATAGAAAGGAGAAAACGGGAACTTCTGTTTTGGATGAATAAAAATATAATAGAAAGGAGAAAACAGAAAGAGAAATGGATGTAAAAAATGCACTATAAAATTTGTGCTCAGAACCAACATGAGATTACATTACTGTTGTACATAATTTGCAATGATTCCATTAAACAGATCCTAGCGGGGTATCTAAATAACGCTATCGTATTTTTATCTAACTCAACCCTAACTGTCGAGCAATTTTAACGGCATACCATTTTGTTACCGTTTTCTAGAACCCAGCCAGCGTTCATCTGCGATGATAACATACCTCCGAGCTGTAAATTGAGCAATAAGACACCAGTTATAAGCACATTCATGCTCCAACTATGCGCATACCACACCAGGACTTCAACGTAAAAATTGTACCTTTAGAAAGGGTTGCGCTTGCGTTCTAAGATCCACAGATAAGGTATTACACGCCCGAGCGGTTACGACCACGCCCGATCTCAGCCGAACACTAGAAAGAGGTCATTCAACGCTTCCCTTAATTGCTATCCCTTATCAGCCCACGCCACACCACTACTCACCGTCTCTCTCCCACCCATTTGAATTCTTAAGTCCGTAAAAGACAGTGCGATGATTTAGAAAAGCGTTGAGGACCTTCATCATTTATGCTGGCTCAAGGTGCCGTAGCATAAATTGAATTAATGTGATCATCAATTTGCTCAAGAGCGGTCGATGCTCCTCATATTTGGACGGCAAGATAAAATTATAGGGCTTCAGGAAGTATTTAAATTTTAGGGATATTTGGAGCTGCGATCGGCAAAGTGGGTTAGTGTACTTCGAACGTAATAAAGATAACGATAGTTTGCATATAAATTGTGTTATATGCCACGATAGTTGCCAAAAATGTTTATTTAGATATTTTAAAGGCTTTTGTCACGATATTTCAAGTTGGTTTCACACGATAAATAGAAAACTATGTAGTTAAGTAAATCAAGCATTTAAAATCAGGTCTGGAACCTGGAAGCATGGCCTTCGAGGTCTTAATAACTGATACAATGATATTATTATGATTAGGAAGGCGCGTTTAATTTTTCGTTCTAATAAACCCCATAAGAGGTCAGAAAAGCGGTTTGAAATTAAACCAGATTATGATAGCGATGTCTTATAATTATGATTACAAGTAAAATGTAATGAATCATAACCGTGACGTGTGTTAGTGAAAGACATCAAAATGTGAAGTCGAATCTAAGTTAATTAAACAATACAAAGTTAAATTGTGCAACTGTACACGGAAGACACAAATGCTGCTATTACTGACATATATTATAACATTAATGTTAATAGTTACATATAGTAATTAGTTTCCTATGCGGAAATTACGAGTATCTTCGGCGGTTTCCAAGCTTATATTTCCCTTTACAGAGAGAACTTAGTTTAATACGCAATATTAAACTTATGCGTTGAAACTGTACGAAGTTTAATAACTCCTGGAGGAGAAATTTGATAGTCCATAACTATGAACGTTGATTACTGGAATTACTTTATTGTGCTTGGAAGGGAAAGAGCATCTTGCATATAAATGGAAAAGAGTTTAAAATGTACGGGAGAAGTTATAATTTAAGGCTTGTATTTAACTGAGCATCATACTAATCAAACCTATTAACCAATAAATATAAGAAGTCGTCTGATTTGGGCATCTATTCAACTATTAGATGCCATTTCATTATTGTAGTAGTCCGCTACGTATTTTTTAGTTGCATAATTTATTATTTTCTAAATTGTAGATACCACAAACAAATTTTACAATGCACCTACACGAGAATGCATTTTCGTAATCAGGTGTGCAACATACAATTTGTTCAAAATATTTTGGCATTATTGGTGTTCCATTGGTGGTGGCGAGGTTTCCATTTTTTATTTAAAGTTTGAATGTTTAACTATTTTATTTATTAGTGACAAGGAGAATGTAAAGCTTCTCATACCAAATTGTGAACAAGAAGCTATACAGATACTACATATATTTTATCATACTCGCAAAATAACTTACAATAAAAACGTAATTTTATGACAGTGCTTTAGCAGTAACATATCGCTCTGATGTAATGATTGTATATTGTTAATTTTATGTGAGTAGCAATAAGTAAATAAACTTATTAGACTTGTTAGCTATCTACAGGTTGTAAAAGGGACGCTCTCTATAACGAAGGCAAATGGCAGTCTGGTCACCCTAAGCAAGACTTAATAAAAAAATAAATTTGAAATCGCTGAAAAAATTACCTGTTCCATACAAATAGGTTTGTGTAGATATTACAATTTGTATGAAACAGCTATTTTTTTTTCGCAATTTCAAAATTTTTTTTTTATATATCCAGTTTATTTTAAAGAAGTAAAGGTGTGCGCGTTCACAGCCAAAATGTCGCCGTCCCTTCCCCTTCCCTCTCTTCAGTTCACTACTCTTTCGGCACAGGAATCAGAGAAATTACATCGAAACCATGACTAAAACAGCCTCACGGAAGGTCGGTGTCCTGAACAAGGTGCGTCGATTTTTCACGCCTGACCAATAATGCCTGCTTTACAAAACTCAAGTCCGGTCTTGCGTGGAATATGGATATAGGATGGCTCCGCCTAGTACCTCTTCGATGCACTGGATAGATTGCTGTATGTCGTGCTGTCCGTATCATTGGCGATGCAGAGGTCATTAACAGCCTAGCTAGAGCCTTTACAATTGCGTCGTGACATTGCGTCGCTTCTATCGGCTTTATTTATTATGTACAGTAGAGTGTTCTGAAGAGCTTTTCAAACTTATTCCACCATCCCCTTTCCTACACTTTCACTTAGAAGTTGAGTAACTAATTTGTTTGTCGTACTGCCAAAACTTAAAATTATTTACCAGCACCTGTGGGCCCTCTTTCTTATAATATGGGTTCCTTCAAAAGAGGCGTGAAAAGGCATATGATGGGCCGGCAAGTTGGAGGCGGCTAAAACATTGTGTTTCAGGCTGCACTGCCTGTCTTCGCATATAGACTCTTCTTACCGCTACACGTCAGGTGGTGTTGAGTTATTTGCCGTGCTTTGTTTTATTATAAATTGAAACATGGTTTATATTAGTTTATAGAAATGGTTTGCCACTGTCAAAAACATCTTATTCATTTAATAATTTCATGACGTTTGTATTAAATAATATAACATTGACTGCATTTTTTCATAGAAATGTCATGAAATTATCAAATAAATAAAATGTTTTTAAGAGCGGCAAATCATTTCTATGAACTAATATAGCCCATGTTTTAATTAATTGTCGTATTGACGTCGTATTGACGGCACCATCCTGTATAGACAGATACTAAGTTTTAGAATATGTACCGCCCGATATTTAATTTGCATGCTACTACATTTTTAATAATAATATATTAGCCTCTAAATATAGGCACATAAAAAACGTACAATAATTTTGTCGTATAACCTTATGTAACCTATTAAAAAATACAAAATAAAGCATTCGGATCGTGCCTATTTATAAAATGGATACCTAAAACCTCCGGATAAGTACATTAATATTTGAACTCGTGTAGCCCAAGGAAATTGCTGGTTTCCCGTATCTTGCTGGGTACAATTTCCTTTATTTTAATCTGAAATCTAGTAGGATTGCTTCGTTGGACTCCGAAGAATTTCGCAGGACAAATTTTTCCCTATTTCTCGCCTTTGTAACGTAAATTCCTCAAACCAAACAAAGCTGTAAACGGTTTTAAACAGAAAAACCCGTCTGCGAATGAGTTTTCTATATTTGACTGTTTTATTTTTAAAAAGTTTTTTTTATGTTCATTATGAGTTGGTCTTAAAAATCTTCGGCAGTAAAAATGAAACAGTTGCAAAATTAACAACTTATAACTTCATTGCATAAATACATATTATATATTATCAAAGCTAAGCATTGGCAAGTATCTAGCTTTTCCCGGCTTAAGATATAAAAAAAAGACCTTTGTCTTGTTATTACCTGCTTGTTTTAATGGTTATTAATTATGAATTATTTAGCAACTATACAGGACTGTAAAATAAACCACAAGTCAACTTCCTATAACTGTAAAAGATACATAAACCAAATCTTAAAAAAAAATCTTTACTTTTTTTTCTTATACTTTAATTCAGTCTTTTACGATCTAAGATTGATATTAATAATTGTCAAAACAAGTGTGTAAAAATATTTTTTTTACTAATGTTTATAACTATTTAGGTATGAAAACGCTAGACTTTCTCTATTATTCCGCTGATCCCCACATAATGTGTGTAATGCCAGTGAAAATAATATAATAAATCCAGCTTTCCGGCCTTTTTGTAGTGTAGTTCTCCTCAAATCCCTTAAAAGACAGGGTCCTTTCTTGAAATCTCTCGATCCTCTACAATCCCACCCTGAGGTTTGTATATCAATTCGAAATACTATTGTCTGTGGCGGGGTCTTTTTGAAGATGGCTTTGCTTAAAATCACAATCAAAAAATGAAATATTGTAACTCAATTTGTACATAGTTATAGAGTTTTAAAAATTAACCAATTACAGACTAAGCTATTGAATTGTGGGATAGAATAACAGTTGAAAGGGTGGAAGCAAAGAACCACAATACCCATAAAAACTATCACAACAGTCGAGTTTCAGATATCTTAGCAAATAAATACCACTAGTGAAAAAAAAAGAAAAAATGCTCTTCTAGCGCAGAGAGAACAAAAAGTCCTCATTTTGGCTCCGGTTGCGTTTCCATCGGACAATTCGTATTTCGAAATCGAGAAAGGACTGAACGTTTATCATATCTGAGATCGAATCTAAATCATTCTTGCTTGCATTTTTAGGGTGCGTACTGAACCGTGCAGTAGGTACGAGCTACGAGCTATGTTCTTTGTAAAAGAATCTAATATAGTCTTTCGAAAACGCTGTGAAGAGTTATGTGGCTAGTGGTCTTCAAAGGTAGCTAATTTTGCTTAAGATTACAACATTCTCTTTAGATGCGGATATTGGATCACCAAAATTTGTCATGCTCAGAACGTGCGTTTCGAAAGGACCATAATATAAATATTTTTATTAATTATACTCTCTTTTAATTCTACCAAGATAGAATAACCTGTTCAGAAGCGTGGGAAGTCTATAGTACCTATAAGACGTGTTCTCTCCAACCTCGTCTGAAATAATATCACAATATGTTTGTTTGGTATTATTTCTACGGCCATATTGAGTACACGCCCTCAATATGCAGAGAGCTTAGTTTTTCAAAGATATTATAGAAAGGATATAGTCGATCAGTTACCAAGTGTCATGAACTCATGACGTTTCTTAGCAGTGCTATCAGAAAATTGCATGTGGATTATATTCAGTGATGTAGCTTTTTGCACTAATGCGTTTGGTTATGATATCAAAAACAAACACATTTCTGTGAAAAACTAATTAATTACAAACCTTTGCCTTGCCTTTTATCTCTACAAACTAAATGAATTAATACTAATTTAATTATTAACGGTTAATATATTGTTAATTAAAAACTTCTAAGTCTTCCTAATAATTTATATAAATGAGTGTATTTTGATACAGCTTTGTAGGTAGGTTAATAACTATTAACTTATACAATTTCAATAATTATTCTATCTCCTATCTTGTAATTATATATTCCATCTTCTAATCGTACTACAACCAAAAGATTAAACCCAATTTGATGGTGTATCCAATGCTCGATTCCTCATCTCTAATATTCTAGACAGTTGGCAATATAGCATTGGACCGTCGATCAATTACAGGGTGTCACCAACGTATATCAGGAACGTCATCCAAAGCTGCACCTACTGCGGAATGTTGAGATTAAGGCGAAGGGTAAGGAGAATATACGAAAAAAAGGTGTTTTTGAGCAGTTTTTCTGGCGAAAATGCTGCATAGAGAATGTTGTAATTGATATATTATGTAACATATATGTTGAATTTTAGCCAGTAGGTTCTAAATACTAGTAATTAGTTCTTATTATCACTCAAAATTATTTCAAAGTGTCGCGATCTCGATCTCGCTTATACGAATTTGTATTTTAAACGAGGTATTTGTTTAGTGTCAAACGCGGTATAGTTATTCATAGCATTCGTGCCTTTAGCAAGTAGGTCCATTTTTTTCAAAAAGCCAACAAATAAAGGATATAAATTGTTTTAAATGGATTTCAACCTTTGCGCCTACGATTACCACGGACGGATATTTTGCTCGCAATAATGGTCAGGCGTTTGTTTCCATAGTTAATATATCCCCGTGTTGTTTATTGATTTACAGTCAGTAAGAGTATTTAAAATAGCTAGTTTAAGTCTCAACTTAATACAACAAATGTTATCACCAACAATAATATAGTGATTCAGTAATAAAACGCAATGACTATCATAATACTAAAATAAGACAATACTTGCATCTAGTGATATTAGTGGCTGGCAAGAAGAAATCAATAGATCAAAAGTGGCATTTTTTTTCAACATTTAGAGGACTGTGTGAAATTTTACTAAATATAGTGCAACAGAAATATATTGAAACCGTGCAGATATTCAATCACCCTCTTTTTAGTAAATTTAAATACCTTATTTGGACAATTCAAATTTAGCTTCGTTGGTGTATTTATAAAGCACCCAGCGTAACGATCCGTGTATCAAGAATCAAAACCTAATATACATATATTTTTTTCTATATTCTTTTAGGTTTGCATTTTTTTTTATTCTTGTTGACCTTTTTTTAGGAAATATGAGTTGCTTACATTCCCTTGTCTGTATATTTTTGATATTTGTTTATTTATGTACAAACATAGCTATTTGTTTTAAGTAATTAGTCAAAATCTTAGTTTTATTAATCGAAATCTTCGCTTTATGTATAAAACAAACTATACATATAAGCCTTCAGCTAAATTGACGCTTGTAACTAAAAACACTTATAAAAAGTGTAGGTATTTTTTTTTTTAATAAACTAAGTATCAGATGACTTTAAAAGTCCAGCGTTTCCGAAATTTAGAAAAATAGTGAAATATTGACTAACAAAAAAGTGTTTTTATCGTGTACAAGAATTTTTAGATTATAAATAGGTAAATATTTCGTTGATTGGGTTTTGTGTATACATCTGAAAAGGTAGGAAAAAGTGATTCTTGTTTTAAAGTTAAGACCAAAAAATTGTACCTTTTTCCATGCTTATAAAGTTTATAAAGTAATAAAGTTATTGTAATAAAGTTCTATTATATTCTATTCTATTCTGAAACCACGGAAAGGCGACGTTGCATGTCCGCGGAACTGCCGCGCTACGTTGCCGCTCTGCCGCATGCCGTACCATTTCCAAATTTCCAATTGTTCCGTGCGGGGACCGAACTAAACGAGTAGGTACCTACCTATATTATAACTAGTTGAAATAGATTAATAATAATAATATACATTCACACCTATTTTTATGTATGAAGAGGTTCATGAATATAAATAAATTGTATTGGAATCACTTTATTTAATTAAAATATAATTAGAAAAATGGAGAACATTACAAACGTTAAAGGCGGGAGAAAAGCTAACTAACTGTCACTGTCCACTTGACATAATAAGATGAACCGGCTGCGTTCACCTAATAATATGTACCTAAGTATATAAATATTAGAAATTAACTAAATAAATATAGGGTACAAACATCCATAACTCGTAAAAAAAATTGAAGAGTTATTGTTATCTATATGTACTGAATACTGAAACGTGAACTTATTAGTTGCTGCAAAATATAACTGCAGCAGCCAGCAAGAGGCATTGATGGACGAACGGCTAATAAATTTATACTACCTACCAAACGTAAGTCAATGCCTGGGTAAGGCCAAGGCTTGTTTAGTAGGTAGGTACTTTTCTCAAATAATGCGCGGAAATTAAAACTAAGTAGTACCTAGGCAGAACTTTTTATTTGAAAATACAATTAATTTTCAAAGTCAATGATGAGCCGGATATGAAGCTAATTCAATTCACAAGGAAGGTACTTCTAGCAGACGCTCACCGACGATTACCTACTAATCGTAGGTAATCGTCGGTGAGCGTGCAAGACCGCGTAAAAGCAGTTTGCAATACCGTGTATTTACAAAAGTCGCAAAATTGAAATATCGCGCCAGTAGGCTATTAGCGTTGATTCGCTTATGCTAGATTCTCATGAAACAACACCCAGAAAATCCTAAACAAGTTCAGTCAAAAAACTGTGTATACTTTTTTCTTCAATATTTTGAAATAAACAAAAAGCACATACACGGTATTGCAAACTGCTCTTATACCGTATTATATGTATATGTATTATTTTTTAACCGACTTCAAGAACGAGGAGGTTCTCAATTAGGCCGGTATGTTTTTTTTTTTCTATGTATGTACACCGATTACGCCGAGATTACTGATCCGATTTACGTGATTCTTTTTTTGTTCGATGCGAAATAGCTGCCATTTGGTCCCATAAAAATTTTTTCAAAAACAGTTGGGTACTTTGGTTTTAAATTAAAAAAAAACTGAAATTATGAAATCATCTACATAAGCGAAATTGCGAATTTTTGCTTTTCCAATGACTTTTTAGTGAAACGTTACGATAGTAGGAAACAATATAAGTTGACGGTCACCCATCTAGCTTCGACCGTAGAAAGTTATCACTAAAAATTGTGAAAAAAAATTTTAAACAAAAATTAAAACCGACTTCAAAAAACTGAAAAGGATGGAATAATTAAATTTAAGTAGGTATTCATCCCCTAGAAACATATTTTTGGAGTTGGTGCTAAGTGGTTTCCAAAAACAATAGAAAGTAAAGCACCGACTCCAAAAATATGTTTCTAGGGGATGAATACCTAATTAAATTTAATTATTTCATCCTTTTCAGTTTTTTGAAGTCGGTTTTAATTTTTGTTTTTCTTGTTATTACTGGTGTCAAACAATTTTCGGCGAAAAGGCAGGATCCCGTGTACGCCATCTATCGGTACAGCAGCATGACTATTCGATATTTAGTCTGCTTGAAGTATATAGTATTATCCTAGGCACTGAATAGATGTCGCTTGGTGTTGTACCTAAATGCTCAAGGTCCCTTCAGTACCCCTACGCCTTAAGATGGAGGAGATGTTATTGTTCCTGATTATAGTTTTGATATTACGCACAGTGAAACAGAGATGGCACCTAATGTTTGTCTTTAATCTAATAAATATGAATATACAGATATACTAAATAAGAAATCATTGATACAAACAGACGACAAAAATGTTCGGTTGGAAATTTTATTCTGAATATTTATATACATTCTAAGGTGTTTTGAACTCTAAAATATTTAGGCTTTAAACTTACAATATTAAAACTTTGTTCCCAACCCCGTGGTAATTTCAGTGCTACTATAGAATTTCTCGATATAAATCCTTATTCCTGTCTCGCATAAAGAAATTTGTAACTACAGACAGTCATAAATAATTTTGCTGGAAAGAAACCTCCACTACTCTATTCATTTTCAACGTGAAAACTTTTACATTTTCTAGAAATAATGTTATGATGTACTGTACTGTTATTATTCTCTTGGTAACATTTCAAAGGCTTTGTAGTGTTGATTGTATCACAGTTTTAATTGCGAATAGTTTATGATATCATGTATTTTAACATACATTGTCATCCATCACAGACAAATTAATGTTGTTAATTCTACCTCACCGCCTAGATGAGTATTCATTGTCGTCTAAAATTTTCAGTAGATAACAAAGATTGAATTATTTACTGGCAATCTGTCTATTTCTTGTAGAAGGCAATATTTTCACCTTATTTCACGGACGTATTTCGGTTAACAACGGCGACCGACCAATCAATTTTCGGCTTCCCTTATAAATCATCTTGGACGTCACTCCTCGCTCAGGAGGAAGGATATTTGGATTAGTACTCCAATAATTTACGATGCTTAACTGGAAGATGCAATTTCTCAACAAAGATATTTTGAATTTTGAGCTAGTTCGGTAACTCAAATCCACTGGCAGTTTCTCATCATAAAGTAGGAAAACTTTACAATCCTGTTTCGTTGTTTAATTTTGTGTTATGTGTATTTTGTACGATTATAAGTATAAATACAAGACTATCTTAATTATTGTGATTTATTAGTGACTTCAGTTCCTTTAAACTGTAAAAGTTTCCGCGTGCTTTGTATGCTCACATTCCAAAAATCTTACATAGATAGTAGAAAATTTCGGCGTTATAAGTAACATATTTCAATAAAACGATTTCCTTTTCGAATCGCGTTTCGTAGACAGTACAATCGCCAATCACTTATTGCTTTCCGGTTTCATAAATCATCTCCGAGACGCTCGCTGCTCGACGACTGCCGCTTGAAGCGTCTATCTGTAATGCTCAAGTGCTTATCTGCATCTCAGGAATAATATCTAAGCTTGCATTATTCTTAAGCTATTTCGTTTCCCGCGTTATTGGATACAATAGGTCGTTTAAAACCAGTAGCAATAAGATTGTGAGCGTCAAATTTTGTCCTATCTCATTTATACTATCTTTTTGTACTCAAGTCTTTACACGCCATTGTTTTACACCATTACCTACTGTTTGTAGATTTTCAGATATTCTAGGAAAGAATGTTACTTTTATTTGTTGTGGTCAAATAATATTGTATAGCTATTTTAAGATAAATAATTCTCCTAGCGGTAACTAATGTATTAAGATTAATATCCCGCGGTGGCATATAAATCAATCTAAGAGGCTTTTAACGAGGAAAAAGGAAGATTTCACTTGACAAATGTTCTGGATCACTTGGCTAAGGCATGTCAGAACTGTCAACGGGATTGGAAAGCCCCAAATCCCCATGTGCTAAGTTGTTCGCCGATATTAATTTCTTAATGCGAGCCGCGGTGACACGTTGTCCTTTCCATCCATTTGCTTGATGAGCTCCATCATTATTGATGAGGCTTTTATGTTTCTATAACTTCTCGGTGTATGGAATACGTTGACCGAGACAGTTGATGCGATGGCGTTTCAACGTCTATTATCTTTATAATATGAGAAATGATATGGATTACATTATGACAAGCATTTGAAAACACAATAGACTTTCTGAAAACGTTATGGTTAACTTTATCTTATATCTCCATTATAATGAGCTTCTCGTTAGCTATATTTAACTTTTTGTTTATTTTTCCCAAAACCTTTATCTTTCCGAAGTAGGAACACGTGGTGGATTTTTGGGGATAGAAATAAGGATTTTGTTGTTAGTTCGTCTGAATACGTATAGTATTGGCACATGAATATCGTAATGAGTCTACTCTAGAAAGGTATATCTGTTCTTGACCCAAGCAAGTTACGAAAAAGCCTATTTGATGTTCATCCGTTTAATAAGAATTAAACTTTTATGATGCTTGTATCCTTTTAAGTTGAATTGTCAACACTAAATACTGCTAGGTACCATTTGAATAGTTAATTTATTACTATCCACGTAATATGGACTGGAGGGATTACTTTTACTAACAAGATTTTTAAGATGACATCACCTGCTAGGGATCGTAATTATGATATGGTAATACGTTAATTTTGAAATTCCTCACTAATCTTTTAGATACATGCTTCCTATCCTTTGCTTTCGTAGGCTTGGGGGCTAATTTTAAAATCATCATTACGGTTATGTCATAATTTTTCGTTTTGTTTTTCTTCTAACATCTCGTCTGTCATTATTAGTTCCCACGCGTACTGTTCCATTAATCTTGATAACCCAATTTTTTACTGAGAAATGAGTATGGTCGGACAAGAAAGTTACCTAGAAAATTTCTTACTTAAATGAAAATGTTGATAAGGTTGGAAATCGAAGTCAGACGGAATACTGGAAGTAAAACAAATTGGCCTTCGAATTAATGCAATTTCTTTCAAGAATCTTAGTAGGTTGTTGCAATTAAGCATTACGAATTACACGTACATAATGACTAAAGTTAGTACTGGTCTGAAACTGATGCCGTCACTGTCTTTCTTTTAACAAATATAAGTGACAGCATCAGTTTTAGACCAGGGCTAACTTAAGTAAGCGTTATATAATAAGGGGGTTAGTGTCACAAGATCGATTTGATAGGTATCGAGTCGATACGAGCTACTTCTGCAGGCTTTTGTTCATCATTAACAGTATTATGTCATCATATTATACACTTCTGAATAATGTCACTTCCATGATTCATGATCATGCCATTAAAAGTTTAATCCATTTCCATCAATAAAGTTACAATTATCACTTCAATCTTCCACCAGCCTCTCACAACACGCCATAAAACCTTTGTTTCACGTAAAAATCACCGTGAATTCAGCGTAAGGCTAAAGGCGCGTAATAAAATTACAATGTGTCTTGTTTTACTGCCATTGTTTACGATGTAAGTGGAAGTGAGGCGTCAAATAAAGTCGGAACAGTCGGCAGATGTCCGACAACATTGGCTCTCTATGAAAACTTTTCTGCAGTGAAGGTTGTGTTCTTGCTGTGTGGCGAATAGCGAGTCAATAGTAAGCGACGCGTCTAAATTACTAAATACTAACTTCTGCCCGTGACTTCGTTTGCGCATTGATGTATGAGCTATATCATTGTAAAGTTTCATTAAAATCCATTCTGTAGTTTTTGCGTGAAAGAGTAACAAACATAAATCCATACAAACTTTTTTTTTATACCACTGAGGTCAAGCATACGGCCCAGATGATGGTAAGCGGTTACCGTAGCCTATGGACGCTGGCAACACTAGGGGTATTAGATGCGCGTTGCCGACCCTGTTAAAACTTTCGCTTTTTTAGAATTAAAATGAAGCGGGATGGAGAGACGCTCATCAGTTATAAGTTTACATAAAACCAGTAAAAAAAAAGATAAATCCCGGCTATTACGATTTCACGCAATGAAACAGTTTCGATATCTTTTCCTACATTTTGCGAGATTAACGTAACCATTATTTAACGTCTTTCTGGACTAAAGGTGGTTTTCTACCAGAGGGGCGAGACGAGACGAGGCGAGACGATAATTGAAATTTGTATGGCAAATTTTCAATCCTCGTCTCGCGCATCTTTGGTGGAAATAGTCAGGATTGACGAGGATGTGCGAGGCGTGAATTGAAATATTTGTTTGTGTAAAAATGATCCGTATTGTTTACGATATAGAGTATAATTTAACTCTGCAACAGAATGCAGAGATATCTCACGCTGCTACCACAGGACAGCTTTTAGGAACTCTAAAATATGTTTTGACAAACTTTATAAAAAAAAGTATATAAATCGGCCCACTCATTATACCTATCTACTTTTGTAAAAATTACAAACGTACTATTTGGTTGATGTATTTGTTATGTTTGTTTTCGCTTCGCTTCCCACTAAATCTGCAGCCGAAGATAACTGAAGTTGCAAAGTGTGCTTATTTCGTGTGGAAGCTCTACGACTACGTATTGTCGGTTAGGTCAATAATGAAAGAATCTTATTTAAAAAATTGTGGCTTTGTCTCGGTCAATCGATAGTATCTCTCTCTAGTCCGTCGGCATTATAATCGTTACAGCTATCGATACAATCGATTTTACGAATGCAACTGTACTTATTGCATACCGCGGCGATTATAATCGACTATTCGACACAATTGCCAAACATATTGATATTGGTACTATCGATACGCCGTTATCGAATTCATAAATAAGTAAAAGTAGTAGTTTATTTTTAATACAAAGCACAGCAAATGACTCAACACCACCTGATGTGGCGGTAAGAAGAGTCCATATGCGAAGACAGCTAGTGCAGCTTGACACACACTGTTCTAGCGGCCTCCACCTTGCCGGCACATAAGATTTCACGCCTCTTTTGAAGGAACCATTGTAATAGGAAGGAGGGAACACATGTGCTGGTAAAGAGTTCTAAGTTTTGGAAGTCCGACAAAGAAACGAGTTCATAAACATCTTTGTGCGTGATGTTCAGGTGGAGACAGTAGATGACTCCGAAGACCGGCACGCGTGCTCCTGAGTAAGAAGGCGGTGTGACTTAGGGTCGAAAAGCTCCCCAGAACACTCTCAATGATAAAGTTTTTCGTAGGTAAAAGTTAAATATGTACTTTTCTACGGAACCCCAACTGAGTGATCGACGCGCTTTTGATATTACAAACTGAAATTTTACACGTATACGACATTTATTTGCCATAATTATTTGTTGGCTAAAATGGCGGCCATTTTCGAAGGATAGTGAGAATTTCAACACGGGCGATTGCTACTAATTGTGGGTGCCATGCCCTACCTCAAAAGACACAGTGAGTAATGGTCCAACTCCAAGGTAATAAGTAGTTTTTTCTAAGATTTGTCATGAAATTTTGTGCGTTATTCTCGTCTTATGCTGCAGTTGTTCACTGCAGTAAATTCTAGATCATACTATCGAATGGCGTCGAATCAGTTACTGAGCACGTAGATATCAAGGCGATATCTCCTCAATGACAACAGTCGATTCTTGGAGACAGGGATTTGTCTCGCTAGGGTTGCCAACCCTAGGCGTGGGACCAATTCTGGTTAGTCTCACTAAATCTAAATTTAATTACCATCAGTTTTTCCAAATTAGCGAAGGGTAGCAAACATGTAGAATTCTCAACTTACTTAGTTAATTTTTTGTTCGATTGAGCATAACTTCGAAAATATGAACGAAATTGCATAGAAGTGATATAGGTACCTACTTATTTGTACAGTGTGTTTCATGCTGCAGATACATATTTCAATGTATCTAGAAACTTTAGTCAAAAATCACCTGTAGGTATGTTAAATTTAAATGGTAAAACTATATTCGCTAAAAATCTTGCAATTTTTTTTTCTGATACTAAATACTAGACACCACAAAAAATATACTACGCGAACTAAATTTAGTAGAATTTAGATGACTTAGTTCTTAAGTATTCAATTAACTCAAGCCATAATTGCCATTCGCTGTTATAAACATTTCCTATCTCCCATTTGAAATTAACTAATTAATTTTATCTAGTTACATGAAGTGTTATATCCGTTATTTTTTTTATATTATCGTGTTCGTTATCTCGTTTTATTCACACGTCTTAACTTTTTATGTCGCATAAATGAATACAAAAAATATTTATATCTCACAATGACATTACGCAACCCTAACTCTATGCCATCAATAACAATGATACGACGTGACATGATTTCGTTGGATCGTCCTATCTTATTTGACCCCATGTAACATTCCCAGTGACTCCCGTTTCGAAAAAAAATGATAAAATTCGCAGATCAAGATATGCTGGCGAGGCGGGTTTTCTTGTTGGTTTATTATCGAGAATAAACTAATGTAAGTACCATTTATTTATGGCAATACGAAGTCATGGTTTATTTGATTTAAGAACTATAACACTACTTTCATATTAATATAATTATCTCACTTGACATACTTTTATATTATTATAATCTTTGAAAAAGTATACTAATAAACAAGCGTCCACCTGTTGCCGTTATTCAAAAAAACATGTTTGTTTAATTATATTTATTTTATTCTGTTTATTAGTATTTGTTGTTATAGCGCCAAAAAAAATATATCATCTGAGAAAATCTCAACTGTATAAATGCTCATGAAATACAGCCTGGTGACAGACGGACGAACAGCGGAGTCTTAGTAATAGGGTCCCGTTTTACCCTTTTAGTACGGAAGCCTAAAATCATGACAAAACAAAATATAATACTTGTGGTGATTCTAAAAGCAAATAATTAAGCAGCAAATACGTACTTCTTTCTTATATTTTATTTTAAAATTATAATTGGGATGTTGCCTAAGTTTGAATATGGAGCCGTTTTTCACAAATTCGGAAAATATACGTTACTGTCACCCATAAAAATAATTCAAACTTAAAAGATATTAAATATTGTTGAAATTTACTGTGTAGAGAATTCATAAAAGTGGTGTTTTTTCCATAATTTATCAAAAATGTTCATGATATAAGGTTGTTGACATCAATTTAAACAACTTTTATTAAGACAACTATGAATAAAAACATTCAAATTACATAGTTATAATTAAATTTGTCAGTATTCCCATACATTTCTTAGTAACATAGGAACGAGTGACGTCACATGTTCCTTAGATTTTCTATGGAGCGTTTTAGGACGATGCGCTGCAACACATCAAACATACCACCATATCTTTGAAACTATAGATCTTAGATATACTATTTCTTTTGCAATATTTCTTTACCAGTTTATACTTCTTATTTATGAAATAAAAAAAAGTTGTCAACTACCCTATTGCCATAAAGGCTATTTTTTATTTTATTATTCATTAATTTCCCGCTATAAAGCTAATCTACAGCCGTAGCAGCTTATTAACATCAGTAACAGTTTAAAATTACAAACTCCTAGTTTTAATAGGTACTTAAGACTTATTTATATACTATATTTATTACCGCCGCCTATGGACACCTGCAATAACAAGGAAAAATCACTTAATATTGCAGGTGCGTTGTCATCCTGAGGCTGAGATGAAATGCCGTCCATGCCCAGTAATTACACTGGCTACCTTTCCCTTCAATCCGAAACACAGCGAACTGTTTCACGGCTGAAATAAGAAAGGCAGTGTACCTACCCAGACGACCCTACATACGGGCCTACCACCTAGTATTATTTCTTAAAAACATTACATGCAAACAATTTCTATGAACTAATATAGCACATTATTTAATTTATTTTCGGTTTGTCGTTACTACCCTGTACAGGGGCCCGTGTCCCTAGAATCCCGTGGGTCCTGATCCAATATTTAAGGACGGGGCCGTCAGATTTGTCTGCAAAAGTTGTTTAAGAGACTTGTATATATTAAACGTAAAACCTATATTTTCCATTAGGTATATACAGAATGGATTTTTGAAACGGGTCAGTAAGGGCAGGAACCTTAACCGTTATAGTTACAGGAAAACGTTCCTAGAGGACCACCCATAACTTTAAAAGATATTCTGAACTGTACTAACAGATTTTTGAGAAAATGATGTAATATTTATGCCTATCGATCCTACTTCGTATGAGATCAAAAGACCCTATGGGACCATTTAAGGTAAAAGTACATACTGGAAATGAAAAGAAATCATTCGCGGAAATCTCAAAAAACATTTTTCATACATTTTGTACTGAATCGTTTTCATGTAACTATAACGGATAAGGTACCTGCCCTTACTGACCCGTCTCAAAAATCCACCCTGAATACCAAGAATAGAATAAACATGATGGATAATACTTCTAGATAAATAATAGGTATCTGTCTATATTGTTAGCTGAAATAACTTACACTAAACATATTTTATAAAGAATCTATGATTCCAAAAGTCATAAACTCAGGCCCGATCAGTTAATCACATTAGTAAATCAATAATGTGAAAATAAACGGATATTTGATATAAAATGCCAGGTATTGATAAAAATGTCATTTCGACGTACAATTACGATCTTATGACAAAGAATACACAGAAATACATTTTTATCGTGTTTCGGAGATCAGTCTATTCAATACACCATTTTTTATTTATTTTGAGGAACAAAAACGAATTCTTAATAAATCATTCCTTACAATGCTAAACGTTCATTGTTTTAATTGTCGACCAAACGTATTTTGTTGTAAAAGTCGCATTTGTAGCTTTAAAGAAATATCAATAGTAAAAATAGAATATTAAATACGCATAAAAATAAACACCGAAGTCGTAAAACATATTAAAGTTTCAAGTTAAATCGCAGACTAACAAATCCTCGTATCTGATCCAAAGCTCGTAACGGTCATAGTAACAGTTAAAGCTAAACCGGTCCCGTAACCAGTAAGAAGGGAAAGAAAAAGACACAGAACCTCTACGACTGAAATTAAAACTGCACGTAATAACACGAATACGAATGTGTGTATGGAACAATTCGCAAAAAACGCAAAGTTAGGATTCTGGCGAAATTCCCCAACTCTTTGCCAAATTGCTTGGAAGACAAAAATAAATTTTAGAGTGAATTTTTACTCATTGCATCCCTACGAGGGTTTGGTAACAAAAGTAGTTCGGCTATTTTGGTGTTGATTTCTTTGCAGCTATCTTATATAGTTTTTATAGGTTTTACTATTTATTTAGTATGTTTATCCAAGCCCATATTCTTATAAATACGTACTTAAGCATTGACTTTAATTTTATTACAGAGCTTTACATTTTTCTTAGTTAGATTCTTACTTAAATTCAATCCGATATGATAGTTGTAAGTTCTATTATATCTATGGGTCCATGAATATTTCACTCGTTTTAAAATCTCAATTTCCTATTCCAAATTTCATTAAAATTTTACTCCAGTAATAATATGGGATAGATCGCAATATCAAAAAATATAAAATGGAATAACCTTATAAAATTTAAAACGTCAAGTTAAAACTGACTGAACTTCAAAATTTACGTGTATTACAATCCACCGGAGAGAAATTTTCCAGCGTGGAAAATTAGATCCAATTCCTCCACCGAAAGCTAATTCTCCACAACCCCTGTATCAATTTTTAAATAGAATCGAGCAATCATCTAAATTTCAGCTTAGAATAGTTTATAAGCATACGAAGGAGGTTAAGTGTATCATAACCTGAGCTGCAATCAGGGGCGAGTGGAGTGGACATCCAGGTTTAAACCCTAGGGAGGACGCCATTCCATTTTCAAAATTGCGACACCATAAAGGTCCGAGAGTCTGAGTGAATTTGCTCAAATTTTTTCAAGTAGTCTCTTTATTGAGGTTTACTTGCATTAGTTCCAGCCAGTACTTTTGATGTAGAGATTTCTTTTAATATTCGAGTTTTCTGTGAAAAAATAATATAATGTCCATTATCACACACACACATCTAAGTTAACACTTGTTATCTTTAAACGTCTAGATAAATATCATTTAACTTCTAGTTAAATAATGAATATCAGAGCTAACTTGAATCTGTTACATTACTAGTGAGCGATTAATTATTTATAACTTGTGCCTTTCCTTTTGCCAATACTTAAACCGGTGCAAACTTTATGCTAGCGTCCACAAACATAAATTAAATTAAGTGACATAAAAACGAAATACTAATACTTAATCTGGTACACTATACCTATTACGCATCAGCGCTTTTATCTATCAATCCAATAACGCAAACATTATGATCCGGGTTGTCACAACGAAATCTCAATTTCCATGCACGTCCGTCCGTCAAATTAATAGTTGGCAAACATTCTCTATTTGCCAGTCGATCACGCAACAGTTTATTCCGCTATTTTCGGGTGTAAATAGCTCTATAAAATCCCTTTGAGTGATATCAGGTTGCTAAAGATATATTGTCTCGGCAATACCGTTAACCGTACTGACAATCAGCGCGTAACAAAAACAAAACGGCACCGTGCCGCCCGCTTTAGAATTGGAGGACTTGAAAATGGAATTCTGTTGCCAATTTCCGACGTGTTTTTTTATCTGTGAAGAATACCCGCGCGTTTTTTGTATTGCATGCCCATAACATACGATTGATTCGAAATTTGTATTTCGAATCGGAAATAATTGTAAGGTGAGTAATCGATTATTATCGTTTCGATTACCGTTTGTTTATTTAATGTATAACAAATTTTGTCATAAGTTTCTGACTTTCTAACCTGAAATGATCAACTTACGGCCAAATTAGTGCTCAATTTGACGTCTGCCATATAAATTTTTTGATACCTACATATATTGTTTAAGAGGCCGTCAAATACACGAAGCATTTGGCCTCTAGATTTAACATGATTAATTGAATTTTCAAATTGATAAGACTTTACACAATTAGTTTGATATGTAGTTTCTGGCATATGTCACTCTAAAACTATTTGTCATAGTTCATATTATTTGGTACGTTATTATTACTAAGTTTTCGTTATTTATTGTTATATAAATAAACACATCTACATGTATGTGTTGCTTTTTACTTATTATGATCTCCTTTCCATCGTTCACTCCAAAGTAGGAACGTTGGAAATTTTTTGGATTATTTTGCAACCTCATCAAACGAGTATATTGTTTATACAACATGATAGTATAATGATTTTCCGATCATCGCCAACTTTCCATTAGAACTCTCAACTAAGCTCGCAGCCGTTCGTAAATGAATTTCGTTCTGATTGGTTAGATGGATAAACCTTGAAAGTAAAATAAACTTCCACATTTACAATATTAGTTAGGGACCGTTCGTTTTGGAGATTCAGTAATCCTGTGTAAATTTTACACAACTCGAATTGTATAGTACTTTGCTTTATTTACTATTTCCATTTTAATGAAATTCTCTCGAAGTTGCTTGAGTTTCACAAATGCCTTAACGTTCGCGTTAAAACCATTCGCAAAATTAATGTTCATGTTATAGAGTCGGTGAGTTAGTGTGCCAATAAAGGATTTTAATTAACAATTATATATTCTAACTGATTAATAAGGTTTGACTTACACTCTCCAAAAATAAAATCAAAAAGTCTCATATTTAAATGAATTTATATTATTATTATTATTATGTAAGGGTGACTACCAAGCATAGGTTTTCACGCTTGATGGTAACGTATTGCCAGTTGTGATGCCGCATGCACGAACTATAAAAATAAATGATCCTTCTCCAATCGGCCGTATTAGTTATTACTTGTATTTCTATATTTCGTCGTTCTTTAGGTGGAAAATATGGTAATAAAGTTTAATATGTTTTATAACGTCGACCAGCAATCTTTTCAAGTTTGGTTCTCAATATTATATCATGGTCATGCAATCCAACCTAATTTTATTTGAATCTTTTTTATCGAGTTAAAGTTTTGCGCGTTTTTTCCGGGAAGACAAACTTGGCGGCTCTCCAAGCATTTTTAGAAAATTAAAAAGTTATACACATTTCATACGATAACTCAACTTTTGCTTGATAAAGAAAAATGTGATTTAAGGGGACTTCCCTAAAAGTCTTGTATAATGTAAGAGTTACCTTTTCTAGTTTGGTTACCTTTTGTTGTTGTTAATACTTGCGTTGCTTTGATTCTAAGTTCTTTTAGTAATCATGCCCATATCTTAGAATCAAATCACGCTAGGTATTTTTTTCTACCTGCAAAATATATTCCCTTTCCGTTTGAGCTCGACAGCAGCCGATGTAAATGAAAATGATGTTGGTTAATAGCTTCAGAAGTCCAGATCAATAGAATAATTAAGAAATGAAGTCATTATAGTCATACAAAATAAGTTAATTTCTTCTTTTATTTGTTATATCGTCGTTGTCAAACCAAAATCTACTATGTGCAATTTGAGATGCTTTATAATTTACTTAACATTAGCTGTACACATAGGAAGTTAAAATGAATTTGATACTAATGCATAGGTATTTAATTTGATTTTTATTATATTAAATGGTAATTATATTTCATTTCAGGTGACCTAAAAGTAATGGTCAGAATCAACATGCACATAAGAAAGAAAGAAAGCGTTTACACATAAGAGATTTTGGTTTGGCAACGACGATATGCTTATTTTTTACTAACGTAGCGATTTTTATCTCAGTCTAAAGAAGGTAGAAAAAGACAAATGTCGTTAAGAGTTACCCAAGCCTAGGGAATGATTATTTAAAACGGTCGATATTGTCAATATTTCTATTTTAATTCTGAATTTTATTTTTCTTGTTTTCTTTATTACATGTTATTGAAATGATTACAATATGAAGCTCTAATTTGTAAGCGAATGAATAAACGGTTTTTAACCACTTCAAAAATGAGGTTTTCAATTCGGTTCGTATGTTATTTTTTCTACGTATGTACCTACAGCGATTACGCCGAGATTTGTGATCCGATTTACTTGATTCTTTTTTTGTTAGATGCGGAATAGTTGCCATTTGCTCCCATAAAAAAATATTTAAAATCGATTGGAGAGTTTGGTTTTTAAATCAAAGCAACTGGAATTAGTAAGTCGTCTATGTATGCCAAATTGCGGATTTTTGCTTTCCTATGGCTTTTTAGTGAAACGATACAATAGTAGGAAACAATATGCTTAAATATATGCTTATAGCTTATATATATTATTATATGCATCTAGCTCTGACCTTTTATTAAAAGTTTATCACTAAAAAAATTTACAATAATTATTGTTAGTTTGACCTGCTTCAGAAATATCATCTCTATACTATAGTTCGTTGGTTTGAAATTTGGATGTAGAAGGTAGTCTCCAAAACTACTGATCCGATTTCATAAATTCTTTCACCAATATTGAAGTGGTCCTTCAGGGTAGACATTCATTTTTAAAACCTTGTAATTTCTCTCTTGATAATAAAAGTAAAATATTTATGGATACAGTAATTAAAGTTTTTACTTAATCTATAATTTAACATTTCATTAATCTAGTCTCAAAGTCTTTCAGTCTTCGTTAGTGTTAAATACTTCTGAACGAAGAAGAGAAGCGCGAAGTTTTAACGAATTCAACAACTAAACTATCTCCGTTATTCGAAGGATATCCGTTTACTTTTCAGAAGTTTAATGGTTCGTTAAATATAACTGTAAAGAAAACATTGTAAATTCTTGATTCATAGATTTGGTGGACTCGTATTAAAAGTGCTTTGAAGTTCCTGTGTAATCACGCGTGTCTGTTTTTCGTTTGGTAAGGTCGTTGACTTTTGACCACAGAGTAAACAGGAACGGTGTGCCTGAAAAGAGGTTGAATTTTATTTTATAATAGTAATACTTCGTAGTGAGAAGTTATTAAACGGTGTAAGTTATTACGCGTATCTATGGTCTGATTTTATTCTCACGGAAGAAATGATAACTGTTTATTCTATACACTCAATTTTTTTTCAAACAATCGTCATAACACGAAGATTATCGCTTCGGATCGTTTGCAACTCGTTCCGTTTTAAAAGTAAGTTTTTACAATAGACACACTTGACGTCCTGGAGTATTTCTCTCAAATTATATATTTTATTCCCTTGCTTACATTTCCCACCCACGTATTATAATTCAGTGTAAGCTTTCGCCCATGTAAAATTCAATTTCATATAATTATCTCTCTGTGCACATGGAATATACTTACACTTCTGTAATCGCTGCTAAGAAATTTCACGAAATTTGTAATAAAATGTTTAAGAAGGCACGTGTCATTTTTTAATACCTACGACAGTACGACTCGCCTGATGGTAAGCGGATACCGTAGTTATGTTAGTGGCATAAGAGACGAGCCCCCCTGCTCCAAGTCGGGCGCTTATAAAGTATCCTAAATCCTACATAGTGTGTTAAACTATCATACTTAATTTAAATCCAAATCGGTACATCAGTTATACCGTAAAAAGGGTAACAGACAGGCAGAGTTGCATTCGCATTTAAAATATTAATAGATTCATTCAGGATCTACTACGAGAAGTAAATTTTACTGCTCGGTAAAACGGTAATGTAGTTTTTATCTAATGTTTGTCATCGGATGCCAAGCGGCGGAGTTATATAATTAGCTATTATTAAGCGATATTATGTGAATGAATGTCGCAACTCAGAACATGAGCGTGCAGAAGAATGGCTGGATGAACCACACGTGACTCATGTCATGACATACCACATGATTTAAGTGAACGCATGCAAACTGTGGTAAACCGTACGTTTTTTCCGCAAAATCTGTGAACCACACAGAAGTGCGCACTGCGGATAAAAATTGTTTTAAAATACATTCCATACATATACTGTTAAACCGTGTCGACCCCACGTTTTAGCTTAAGTTATATTCCCAAAAAATGCTTTCGTCTCGTGTAAAAAATATTTCTTGACTCGCCTTACATTACAATAGGTAGGTAGCTAGAGTACCTACAGTTCGCAAATAAAACCATCAATCAATCGAAAAATTATATAAAATTCCATAATGTATTTTACCCAACCATCTGATTTATACTCTGAATGTAATATGCTCACAGTTTACCGATAAAAATATTTAATAAAAATAAGCACCTATTTTTAATCAATTTAAAATGATTTAGTATAATTTTTTGTTGGAATCGTGGATGAAAAATTCGTCGGCGAAGCGTTACACATCGTTTTTAGGTAAGGCAAGAATAAATCAAAAATAGACCTACTGCGATCCACTCCACTTTGTATATTCGGGAACCCATTTAAACCGTTCAGCTACAACTGTTTAATGTACAATATTGACAGTGTTTCTTTTTTATTTGCAGGTAAAAAAAACTTCTGGCAACTGATGGTTTGCGAGAATCGGCCCAGTTTATTTATGCGATGAGTATTTTTAAAGTTTGAGCATTTTTAACATATCTTTGCGATTACTGGCTTCAGGTGTGTTTGAATACAGTAACATATATTTTTTTAAATCACAAGAGCTACAGACAAGCGTACAGTCCACGTCCACCTGATGGCAAGCGGTTACCTTAGCCTTTAGCTTACTGTACTTTCACGCGCTGCCTACCCTAAAAAAATCAGGAGATAGCGTCATCTTAACAGTACAAGGGACGAGTGGCGCTATTTTGAAAGCTTGTCAATTTCGTACGGCAATATAATGGTTGGCTACGGTACCGTACGGTTGTCTGGTAAATATCGTTAGAAGCCAGAAAGGCGGCCATTTCGCTAAATGACCATCTTTTCGGCGTTTTCTGTGTTGTTTATTATAATGTGCAAAAAGAAAAATATGTATGTATGTTTTAGGAAATAGTTTATTTGTGACCCTTACAAAACTCACTTCTCGTAATTACACCCACTCCGAAATAAGGTAACAAAAGCTTGTCGCATGTGCATTAAGAATCGAGGGGCCCAAATGACTAATAATGACAATTCACGAGACTGCAATAAGTATAATTATCTATAGAAATCCATTTCGTTATTGAAACGCACCTAATCAAGTTGCCCTAAGGCTAAAGTAGGGCGACTATCGCCAATGCACAGCACACAAGCGTTTGGGAGACCATATCCAAACGTAATATTTGAAATTATTGTTATACTATAAATCTGTTAGAAAAATCAAAAACTGTTTTCATAATCATTTTTACCATTGATATTTTTTGCACTTTAAAACTTCTTGGAGGCTTACTTCAAGAATAAATCACTAAGTGCTAATCTTAGAGACTATAATTAAATGAACACCGCACTTAGTTCCTAAAACGCGAGTCGACAGTGTATTGTGACTGCGCCACAATACAAAATTTAAAACTGGTTAATTTTTTTTCCTCAATTTTATCAAAAATGTTAATAATATTAGATTGACATCAATAATTAAAACAACTAATATTATGACAAGTATGAACTGAAACATACATATTATATAGTTATTGTTAATTTTGTCAGTATGTCCATACATTTCTTAGTAATATAGAAACGTGTGACGTTACCTGTTCCGTAGATTTTCTATGGAGTGATTTTTGGACGATGCGCCGCAACACATCAAACGTACTACTATATCTTTGAAACTATTATTTTTAGACATACATATTTCTTTACCATTGTTTCTTTATGAGTTATATACATGTTATTTATGAAACAAAAAAAAATTGTTAAGTACCCTATTGTGCAATTCAGATTATATATATATTGTTGTGAAAGTAGATCTCTAGTGTTCACAGGCAGTTTTTCGGTAAAATAACATGTAACCTTAGTGTAAGTTTCAATTGTATCGAGACGTCTGCGTTCAACTGTCAAATCAAGAAGTAGTTTCCTAGCTTCACAACAGAGGTGCTGCTGTCGTTTTTATATGCTTTAATAGATTTTAGCGGTGAACGTAATGCTGACTCATTGGAGAAAAGACCTCCTTGTCCCTACGAACAAAGCGCTTCCTCAAACAACAACTTATTTTTATATAGCACCGGCCGTACTGCGTTCGTAATAGAGGCGGCTTTTGTAGCGCATCTGTTACAGTTGATGTGCTGTCATGTGTACTCTACCATTGATTAAATTATAATGTTAGACTAAAATAGTTTTGTCAATGGGTGATTAAATGCACCCATTGACAAAACTATTTTAGTCTAATATTCTATTGGGGCCAGGTCGATCTAGCGATATACCGTTTAGGTGACCACTCGGCGTAAATGTCCAAATTTCGTATGTTGCCGTTGGTTGGAATACGTTTTATACACACGTACGCTACGTTTAATAGACAGCATAATAAAATGTTACTTATTATAGCTGAATGCTGCCAATTTGATATCAGCTCATTGTTCCACACCCCTGGGACGCGATCCCGAATTAGAGATGCTCCCTGTTGTGTTCCTGTATCGATTGTTCGACTAATTTTAGTTTTAATCGAGTCACGCGGAGCTAACAAGCTTTCGGTTAATATTCTGGTGAACGTTGACTATATTTTAGTGTTTTGTTTTAAGGATTGGATTGTGATTGAAAGGAATAACTGCTACATGACGCCTGTACTATTCATAACTATGCTAGTTTTATTAGGTAATAAGTGTGTATCAGCCAAAGTAAAATAAATGGTCTTTTTATTTCTTTTAAATTTTGTCATCGAAGATAAAAACCCTTTTGATCGAGTTACCTTAAACGCAAGATGCCAATGAAGGCGTTATACCTAAACATGGGATACAGTTGTATTAGCAAACGTCAAATCGGGACATAAAAATTGTGTGACGTTTGAGTATTCAATAAAAGTCTACAGGCGTATTCTTATTTTTATTTTACAATTAAATGTGTCAAAAATATATTTAGGTACATAGAAAAATATTTAAACTAGACAAAAATTTCACGTCCTGGGGCGGCGATTGAACCCGCGATCATCGAGTCACCCGGATTGTGCAAGGTCGCGGGTTCGATCCCCGCCTAGAACGGGAATTTTTTTTAGGTTAAATATTTTTTAGTATAAGACAGGTATATAAGTCAGTATACAGGCGAATCAGCTCGCGAGACGTTTTTGTGTTTATGACTTAGTAGTAGATAAGTAGTTTACGGTACCTACTAACAATTGACAAACTGGTTTATTCCGGTAGTGCCTGTCTGTAACACTAAACAAACACAAAAATGTTTCCAAGACGACGACGAAAATTAAACATTATTATTTTTAAAAACATTTTTAATTTCTATCGATCGACAATCACATCCCTAGCATATCCAGATTAATATTAAAATATTTTTCTCACTTGGTGTTCGTTGGTTCGTGTGCCCCAAACGACAGATTATTATGCCCTACGGGGCGACGTCACACTTGGATTATAAGCCCCAACATAAGGGGCGTTTATTGGCATACGTTTGGTAATTGATGCGTTTGTTGCCGAGTTTTCTCCAAATATAAAATACGTATTACGCACTCTATGTAAGAAATATTCCTGAGTCCAGATGGTAAGAGATGAAGTCAAACGTAACTTAGTAGGTTAAGTAATATGCTTTGGATCTTTGCAAAATAATGGTTCACGTTTTTGGGAATTATTGACACTCTTATGAAAAGGCTCTGGACATAGACCGATAGTTTCTATTGTCATGATTAATTAATAAATATTCACTTACAAATTACAAATAAACAACACTGTCTAAAACCTACATTACATTACATCAGATTAATTATAAAATTAATCTTTTCTTTTTATGTAATCTTTGCGTAATGTTAATTACGCTCCTCGCGTAATTAACATCGTTGCCCTAATAGGTTGGTAAAATGATGACGTCATAACTCTTTCGTCAGTTTTTTGTTTTGTTTTAACGAACAACCTCCATGCAGTGTACTTATGACAGTATTACACGCTGATATGCAGGGTGTAAATGCAAATCAATTTTTTATTTATTTTCTTGGCCTTTATCCCACCTGATTGTAAGTGATGATAATGCTGAAGATGAAAGCGAGCTACAATCCGGATTCCTCAACCACAAAGGAACTGGCTATCTTATCTCCAACTGATGGAACACAACAATGCTATTAACATTATTGTAATGGCGGCAAACTTAGTTAAAATGGTGGTAGCTAGCCAGGCGAACTTATAAAAGCCCTATCACCAACCAAACAGAGCGGAAAATTTCTGCTCTCGCGGGAATCGAACCTCGGACCTCTAGATCTAAAGTTGGTGATCTCAACTACTAGATATATATACCATATTTCGCAAATATTGTGGGAGTGTGTGTTGTAAGTCTGTGTTCGCTAAGTACTCAATAACGCGATAAATACTTCATAAATTTAATTAAAATTTGGTACAAGCCACATTAAACACACATAATCAAACTACTAGTAACCTTTTCTTATACAACTAGATGACAAACAAGCTGACGGCCCACCTGGTGGTAAGCGGTTACCGCCGCTAATATGTATACCTATACACTTGCAATAACAAGGAAAAGTCACTTGATATTGCATTGTGAGGCCTGAGATGAAATGCCGTCCAGGCCCAGTAATTACACTGGCTACCTTTCCCTTCAATCCGAAACACAGCGGACTGTTTCACGGCTGAAATAAGAAAGACGGTGGTACCTACCCACCATGCGGGCCTACCACCTAGTTAACCTATTTTATATCAAAAAAAATTATTAAATTTTGGAAGTGTTAGAGTTGCTCGTCATTTAACCATATTGCAACACTCCACTATGAAGTCGCGTGGATATTGCGAAGGGATATACTCACCATACGTTTTAATTGGGCCAATTGTTCGCAGCTAATCGTGTGTTGGGGTAGATCGGGTGATTTTATGATTCTCCTCACATATGGACAGATTTCTGCTGCAAATCTTGTCATGTGTGATGAAGAGGGGTTGTAATTGGCTCGTGTTTTTTTATTCAGTTAGTGGCAGACCCGCCTGGTGGTAAGCGGTTAAAAAAAACCACAACACTAAAAGGTAAGTATTATAAAAACATACTATTCATTTGATAATTTCATGACATTTCTGTTAAATAATGCAGCCAAAGTTATATTATTTTATACAAATGTCGTGAAATTATCAAATGATCACGTGTTTTTTAAAGTGGCAAACCATTTCTATGAACTAATATAACCCATGTTATAATTTACTGTCGTACTGACGGCACCAGTCTGTATGCGAATTCTCTAAATATCAAATAACTTCACGTATTTAATAGACGGGTATACCCATCCTTTTCTTTGAAGTGGAATGAAAGGGAAGCACGTAGGTAACTAAAATTTAGTTTTGGATAATGGTAGAAGAATCAACACCGTGAAAAAAGATGTCTACTTACATTTGTATGCAATGTACAGAAATTGAGTAATAATTTGTTATTAACATAATTGCTCGCTTTTGCATACAATGGCTATTGGCACCTTGTCAGGCCGCGTGTATATTGAGCTAGACAATAATTTTGATCTTTTAACAACTACCTGTCAATAGTAATTGATTTAAATAAAACTTAACAACTTTATCAACGTAAATAATAAACGTTGAATAATGTTTAAATTTTAAATAGATTAAGAAATGTAAAACATATCATATAGATTGATTAACTAAATCCGAGTCCGAGTCGGACTCGCGCACGAAGAGTTCCGTACCATTATCTATAAACAAGCGTCTACCTGTCGCAAAAACAAGCAAAAAATCACATTTGTTGTATAGGAGCCCCCTTAAATATTTATTTTATTATATTTATTAGTATTTGTTGTTATAGCGACAACAGAAATACGTCATCTGTAAAAATTTCAACTGTCTAACTATCATGGTTTAATAAATAATTCAAGATGACGCTATCAAGGTAGGTACTTACTTCAGAAATATTTATATGCTAGGTAATTGAGTAAATAATTGTTTTAAGCTAATGAAGAACCTATTTACTTACCGCTCAGTTTTATTTAAAATCTAGTGAACTCGTGACGCGTTCACCAAATACATAGGTATCTATTTCGTTCACATAAACATACTGCTGCATTATTAAAAGTGAGTCGGATGTGTTGAGACTGCATACAGACAAAAATCTCGTATTTTTATGAAAAATATTGGATAGTTAGAATATTTTTTTAGATACATCGTAGACATCTTAAAAAAAGATCTATAAAAATCCACCTAATTAACACTAATTATTAACTCGATAGAGCTTTTGAAAGATTGTAAGTGCAAAAAATACAGTTACGTAGGTACTTAGGAACCTAAGTACGTACCTTGCCTGGAAAAGGTGGAGCTTTCAACTAAGCTTTTAGTGCAAATACTTTTCTTAAGACATAACCTAAAGTACTTGCTTCCAGAACAGTAAAGCAAAAAAAGAAGCAATGACACTTAATTAAGTTTATTTAGAAACAGCGATCATAATCAATCACTTGGATACCTTTAATTAAGAGTAATATTTTTTCAAAATACACATAATAGAAGATTGTACACGAACGCATCGAAAACGACTTGATCACGTGACGCGTATACGATAAAATTACGCAATACGTCAGCCTGACGCACCGTGCCGGCTGATTAATGACGGACCGGTTAAAAACCGCCGGACACTGCGGGACCCCGAAATTCACTCCATATTTATTGCTCATCCATTTTATTAGAATTAACCTTTTTCTTGTTTATCAAGCTAGAAAATACTGGCAGAGTGGCAGTAGTTCGAGAATAATAGAAGTGGTTTTCGAATTCAAAATTGAAATTCTCGGAATGGAAATTTTGAATTTTTTGAACATGTTAATAATTTTTCATAGATAATAAATTTATTCAATATGTAGTAATATAACTTAACAATAAAAAATGTGCTTGATACATTTTTTATTGTTAAGTTAAATATAATCCACAGAAATGTTTCTAAGTACGTACGTATTAAACACAGAAACTACACCAGAATGTCACGGTCAGTGACAATAATAATCGGTCCTCTAACTATATTTTAATCATCACAAACGGGATTGGTTGCTACCTAAGACAATTTATCATACAGAATAAATTGCCTTATCAAGCAACGCGGTGTTTTCTTTTCAACGCAATTTTAGCCGAAAATGTCGCTAAGATTTATGTGACTTCAACAAAAATTGAACTGATGAAGGTAGATATTAAAACCCCAGGAGATTCGCACCCCAACGGATACAAAATTGCACCCTTGTATTTATTGCTTATCCATTTTATTACGATCAACCTTTTCTTGTTTACTGCAGATCGAGTAGCCGTTAGAATAGGCGATTCAAATGCGGAACGAGGAATTCTTGAGAACGCGGTATTTCGAATTTGGAATTTAAAATTCCATTTTTAAAATGAATTAAAGCACCGTTTGTGCGCGAGGAGCGAGGACGAGTGGGCGTTCGAAATTCTAGAGTCTAGACTATTCTTCAGTCTCTATTAACTTCGTACTTTATATTGGAGACTACAGACAGTCTATTGAAGTTTGACATCACATTAGGAACCACTGTCACAATACTTACCTTTAAGTATAAAGCAATTTAGATTACTTGTACCCAATAATATTTACATAAGCGCAGTGAGGTACAGTAACACAGAATCAACGTCTATGCCTAGCCTATTAAATGCACGTGACTGTATTGTATCAGCTTTGATGACAGTTTACAGAGTTAGACGTTGAGAGGGTTGTCATCGAAGTTTAATACGTTATGTGCCCTAATATAGATATCACAACATTCTTCTGATCCAGACTTCGAAGATAATATAGTTTTACGCCGACCTAAAGCAAACTAATCATGTTTTTCTGCGTTGAAGGAGGATTTTTGGTCTCGTTGCGATGATAGCATTCAATTCGATATGCTTTCAAGATATACCTACCTTAGAAGGAAAAAAAAGAAAAGGATTATTTAGGATTAGGATAGGATGATTATTTTGGATAAAGAAACTAAATATGCAAGGTTGTGTTAAAAAATTGTTTTGCATCAAATTGCACATAACTTGTTAATCAAGTACAGGTCAGGTAAATGACAGCCCTGGGTTCACGCCTCGCCCAACGCTATAGGAGGACTTGATACGTGATCTAACTTCCACATAAGTGTCTAAACGGGTATATTGATATTCATAGTTTATGCAGCTCAACTGTGAGTCAAAGGCAGACAACAGGGTTAATATCAGCTGCCGGTTTAAATTTATCTGTTAGATATTGAATTGTTTGTATAAATTACTTGACTATTTAAGTGATGCGCTTGGACGAGTGGTTTCTTGAATTTTTATTACAAAGGCTGTAACGATTCGATGGTTAAAAATTTTGTCTATACCATATAGAAAAAAATTCAAAAGCCCAAAATTGAGAA
Organism: Nymphula nitidulata; assembly: GCA_947347705.1. Lineage (NCBI taxonomy): Eukaryota > Metazoa > Arthropoda > Insecta > Lepidoptera > Crambidae > Nymphula > Nymphula nitidulata. The sequence continues at coordinate 7,121,074 of OX374637.1, read as the reverse complement.
AAAACGGAAAAAGCAAAAAATGGGTTCTTTTTATCACATCGCAAAAAGTTTAAGAGCTTTTGATAATGCATTACAAGATTAAGCTTCAGTGGCTCATCATCGCCGGGAAAATATAAAGGAAAGACACGTGGAGGAGTCCCAGTGACTAGTACGATCAAATTTACTTCACATTTCAATCTGAGTGTCGCAGACTGCGTAAACGAAGCGGGTAGCCAAAGAAGATGATGTAAGCATTATTGATGAAACATTTGTGGTCACCCATTTACGTCCATCACGAATCAATTCAGAAATCAAGAGTAATACAACAACACACAATTCGATAACATAACTCGAAAGACGTCCATATTTTAACATTTCTGAAAAGGCAACAAATCTGATGGTATTTTTTCATCTTTTTTACTCCATCGCGCGATTCGTAACTCTGCAACTTATAAATTCGTTATTAGCGTTATCGCTGATTGAAGTTCTGGGGTCCAACCCCATGTTGACGTGGGGGTGCCAAGTGCCTTACATACCTATTGTCCCTCCAATAAATAACTACATAATAGCAACTATTTGATTAAACATTAGGGAGCGACCCTCTTTCATTAGACCTTAAATGTATTTCCAAAATGAGATTTTCACCGTTTTATATGAAATATGTCAGTTTTATTGCTATCAAGAATTTAATTTAGTGCTTTGGTAATGATAAATTTGTGTTCATTGTCAGCCGTTTCATGTATATAACAGTTTCACGTGTTTAAAAGTGACAGATTTAGAGAAATATCTTGGACGAGACCGAGTATGCTGCCTTAATGAGATTGAATGAATGAAATGAAATTTGGTTTATCACAAATCACAATACAAACCAAAGACACATTTATTATTAAACAGAAGATAATGTAACAGACAATGTAAGGACAAGATTTAACGCAGATTTATTCAGCAAATATAGATAATCCATTCACATGACGGTGACAGGTGTACCACATAATGAGAATGAAAGGAATACCAAACTGAATATAAACAACATTGCATTAATAAACGGACGACTGTCGGATAAACTTTACAAACCAAATCGAATTTTATTAAGCACTTGAAATCAATTGCAGAATTGGGAAAGTGTATTCGAGCTATGTAAACCTTTATGGTTATACGTTGTATTAAATGTTAACGTTAAATGGAAAAACAGATTTTTTATCATAATAATAGTATCTGCTTTATTTATTAAGCCGCGAAGAAGAGGCGTATGACAATTATAAACAAATTTTGTCTGGAATGTGTGGCATGACTGGATAAATGCATACGAATAATGCACCGTGTTGCCAAACCAAAAGCATCTACTCCAGCTTTCCCCACTCCACTGTAGCATCCTTTGAACACAACAGAACACTGAAAAGTTGATTGATGTCCGAGCCCTTCGCCCCAATTACCCGTGTCATTACCATCCGGCGTGAGGGAAATGAAAATCGCGTGATCATTACCGCTAATTCCATGCCTGTGACGTTCCAAAATGATTTAACGAGAGGTAATGTTACAGGCTTTTGAAACAGCCCACTAGAGGATCCTGGAATGCCAAAGTAAATTAGGATTGGGGCAGCCGAGCTTAGCGCATTGTGATTTTATGGCAAGGATTACATCCATCATAAAGGTGTTCAATCTAGGGCTTCGCAGTTCTTATTATTGATTTAGGATTTTTTTATGGTAATTATTCTGGATCTACATTTTCTACATATGAAATAAGAAAAAATAAAGTTTGTCCGCAAGAAAGACTCGGGACTGCTGTTTCTTATTCTCATAAGCAGACTGTACGTTTTAAATTAAGTATTACTGAAATAAAACCAATTTAACGGATTTAACTCGCGTTTAATTCGATGTTACATTATTATTATACACCCCACGTTTCGATAACTTTACAGCGATCGTGGTCACGGGAAGACTAAGATGTGAATTATCTTTGATAAGTTGTAAGTTAACTACCGTCACTTTGTGTTATATTTTGAGCAATCCTATTCACGCATACGGAGCTCACGGGGTTAGTTTTTAAATATTATTGATGCGAATTATCCGGATTCGTTTCATTAAAAGACTGGCTACAAAAGAGTTTTACATCGCCGCTCCAGTGTGGAGTAATCAAATGGACCCAGGACGGTTAAGGGTAATCAGGCATAAGCTGTAGGAAGTTTTCGGATATCCGCCACGATTCTGTTTGGATTGAGCTATAGCTTCCAACCCATTTAACATGGCCCTATGAATTCAGTTGCTTCGACGTTATGTTGTTGATTGTTGGATCAATAAACATTCATCGGCTAAATTTTTTTGGGAATTTAGAAATTCGTGTGCTTACGTAGATGACGCAACAAAGCCCGTGATATTTCTTACTCAAAAACCACATCAATTATGAAGACTTCGGGAGGTATCCTTAACAAAAGCTTTCGTATCTCCGTGTCACTTTGCTTTGAATCTGAATTGAAATCACTACCCATTAGAGTTCATTAGACAATATACCCTTAGCTAAAAATCCATTACATTTCAGTCTATGACCAACGGGTTATACCTCAATTAACCATGTCATTTCCGTACAGGGCGAGGGACATTAAAATCGAGCCATCATTACTGCTTAGCCGAGGCTGTTTCGACGCTGCCTAAATTACTGACAATGTAATAGGAATCTCTAATTACTTGATTAAAGAGCTGAGAATATACTTCCTGAAATTGTTTCATTAATTTTACAAAACAAATTTCATTTTCTTACCTATTTCATGTTACTTTAAATAATTAATTTAAAGTAACATGAAATAGCATAGGCTGTATAATTACGAAATGATATCTCAAAACCATGATATCGTCTTTTTACTTCCATATACTATTTATGAGGACCTCGGCGGCGGCTCGGTGGCGTACTGGTTTGAGCGCCCTGGTTTAGATTACGAAAACAAAGCAACTTTTGCCATGGTTGGTCCCGGGATGGGGGAAACAAATTTATAATTTCGAGCTCCTCCGTGCTTCGGTAGGCACGTTACGCCTTCGGTCCCGGTTGTTACGGTAACCGCTTTATCCCACCAATCCGCATTGGGCAATCGTGGTGGTGTTATGGGCCAAACTACTCATGCGTTTCTCCCATGTAGGAAGGCCTGTGCCCAGCAGTGGGACGTAAATAGGCTGGTGATGATGATGATGTTATCTTTCATTGATATCTAACTGTAACAGTTAATGTATTTGCTCAGTTGCTCTAAGATAATTTATAACAAATTCTGTACCTAGGTACATATCAAAATATTATACTAGTAATATTAAAATTACTACGGCACTAGTATTATTAATGAAATGATATGAAATTCGTTGTGATTCAATATTTAGTCTACTTTATAAAGTTAATTAAATTTAAATTTGATTTTAATTCGATCACATTTAACTTTCAAAATAATTATTTAGTATAATTAGGATTAAATAATTATCTAGCTTAAATCACGTGCGATTACAAGTTTAATTATTCTAAATAATTATTTTTAATTTTATGTATGGATGTAGGTAAGTTTTGATTTCGTAGATTATTAGTGTATGTATTGGAAACCCATTTTAAATTTTAAAGCTCATAATGAATGACGTCACGAGTATTTTAATTGTGTGCTGAGTATTATTAAAATCAATTTAAGCGATAAGCCTCCTAGTTTAATGCTATCCGAATATTTAATAACTTTTTCTGAAATAATTAATGGAGTTTCGCGAACCAAATAAATACTGATCAGCTTGACACCCTCTGTTTTTTTTGGTCTGCGAAATAATACATCTGATGTTAAGGGGACGAACCCTAATGCTATATAAAATAAACAGAAATAAATACGTATTTGCGGTTAGGCATTAAAATAGCAATCTGATTATTTATTGCTATAGTTATAGATAACATTTAGAAAAAAAATTGCCATGGACATAATAGCATTACAGCTCTCCACCTATTTGCACCAAACATACCTATTCCATTCCTGGTTTTGATTTTTCGAGGTATGTTTTTTTTATACAAAGCACGACAATTGATATCACCTTAGCCCAAACGGCAAGACAAGACAGTTAGATGTTATAGGAGCAAACATAAGTATGTGCCGGCAAGAATTCCATGGTTTGAAAGTACGAAAAAGAAACGAGAATCCCGCTGTTTCCCGTTACACTCTGTATTAACTCTGGCTGGCGATTGTCTAGTCTCTAACGAATTAAGACACTTTAAAAACATCTTTTCATGATGGTTTTCTCGAACGAAAATGGGCGTCAAAGTATGAGGTTCTTCAAAAAGACAAAAAAAATTAGGGTCTGTAACGCACGACACCCCTGGAGTTGCTAGTGTCCCTATGCTACAAGGAATCAACAGAGGGCGGCCGCGAAAATGTATTTTGAAAATTGCTAAGGATTATCTAATAAAATAAAATAAAATAAATTTTATTTCGCAAGACAAAACAGTTTGACCTGTACTCCATTCGTAATAGAGGCGTGAGATATTGACTTGAGTTCAATTGGCCACATTCACCAAGAGCTGACATGCAAAATTAATTTTCGGTTACCTAATGTTTGACGACCGGCTGGCCTAGTGGTCTGTACCCGTTGCTATACAGGCTACTCGTTCAGGGGTCCCGGGTTCGAATCCCGGTAGGAGTAAATGTTTATATGATGAGTACGAGCATTTGTTCACATGTTTCTTTTGTATATTTCTAATATTTGTCCGATTAATTATCCATAACGCAAGCTCTTAGTGATGCTTATTTTGGGCATAGATTAATAATAGGTGTATGAATATTATTATTATTATTATATTTAAAATTATTATTTTTTAATGAAAATATATGACGGCATACTGTCATTTCATCCCTCCGATGAAACCAATATGGCTTTCAAAGCAATACTATTGATATGAGTTTGAGTTACGCGCTCGCTCCACAGGTGGGTCATAAATGGTTGGTTTCGTTGCTTGCCACTATAATATATAAATTAGTGTTTTTTAATGGGTATACCTGTTTCCTTATCCGCCGTATTATTAGGTCTATTGATTATAATATAATATTGATTTGACATGGAAATATGTTCATTATTCATTGCAGCGTTATAAATAGTTTTTTTTTATTTCTGTTAACTAATGATAACATAAATCTTCTAAATTATATTAGCGCACTACGCTGAGTACCTAGGTACTCAGCGTAGTGCCCAAAAGCACTACTATGAATAACGTAAGCTGTACTATAAAAGTTATGAGCTGAAACGAACAATTTTAAAACAAAGGACGCCCCTAGTAAATTGTTTTTTATGAGATTTGAAGTGCTACTTTAACGTTTTTAAATTTGCAAATTTCTAATATTTCCCGAAGTGGCATTATACTTTATCAAAGTACGGTTAACATAACAAAGAAAACGTTTATTGCTAATAAAAATCATAACTCAACTTAGTGGCCGCACGAGGCTCCGCCTGTGGATGTCACAACAAAAGGATGTATACGATATTGATCCCTATCGTATTGACAAAACACATGTTTACATCATTTTGAAGCTGACTTTACCTAGCGTATGTCCTTTCTCAGGATGTAGGTACCTGGTATTACCTGGGGGTGGGCTGGTGAAATTGCTTCGGCAGAGCCTAGGCTACCCCCGCAAAGGGCAGTGGAGTTACAGGGGAGTATTAGTGGATATGCCCAGTGTCATTAGCACTGGGCGACCCCCACACACGCTCGTCGCCTAGCCAGCGACGAGTAGGTCTGTAATCAGTGTTTTAAAGTCGGTGTTTAGGATAACAAGAGGTTTTACATTTAATCACTTGTATTTGTTAAAAATTTCTTGTAGAAGCGAATTTGCTAATTAATAGAGTGTTTTATTGACCAGGTGTTTGGCGAATTTAATTGAAAAGTCAAAAATATATAAAAACGAACACAAAGCAAATTTTCCCATTCCCATTGATCTATTTTTCGTTGACGGCACATAAATTTGTAATCTGCAGCTCTTCTGTGCTTCCGGAGGCACGTTCACGATCCAAAGCACAGATCTCGATGATACTTATTCAAAATTGGGGCATTATAAATCAGCAAATTCTAAATATTTCCATACTTTTACTAGATGGTAGGTAGGTCCGTATATAGGTCGTACACCACGCGCCTTTCCAATTTCAGCCACAAAACAGTTCGCTGTGTTCCTGACTGAAGGGTAAGATACCCAGTGTAATTACTGGGCATAGAAGGCACTTCATCTTAGGCCTCAGGATGACAACGCAACTTCAATACCAAGTGATTTAATTCTTGTTATTGCAGGTGTTTTAAATCAGCTTGTTTTTTTTATCTTTTTTCATAAAATAAATTAAATTAGTCAATTCTATTCTAAAAGGTTACCTAAACAATGGCCATCAAAGAGCCCATAATGTTTTCTATCAAATCTCGCATCTGTTCTTGCTCTATGATAAATAGTAACTGCGTGTAACGTTAGGCTTATCTACACATCGCGTGAATTCTGGCTCAGCAAAAAGAGCATTCGCACGCAAGGATTAATGGCGGGTTTTAACACCCCAATGCAGGAGGTTGCGTATGAAATAAGTCCCTAACCAATTTATTTATGGTAAAGAGGAATAGACAAGTAAAATTGAGTTCAGTGACACGTTGTCGATTACGAAGATAGTTGGAAATACTATTGGATTAAAGAGTATTAAAACATTTGGCCTTTTTTTATTACAGTATTTCGATTTAACAAATCACGCGCAGGTTTTGTTTCGGATTCAGTAGTATCCGGTATCAATTGTTATGGATTCGGAAGTTAAATCACACACTATTACACACACTTACTATTTCTACCTTTATTTCTATCTGCTATTCTCCTAGTCGTATGGCTAGATGTCTTGTAGGAGTAAGCCGTTCCTTTGTATTGTGTCCTCTTTTGAATTTTCATTATTGCTGTGTTGTCTGTGTACATGAATGAAATTGTTAGATAAATAGACGTACATAAAACTTTTACGTTTGATTTTGAGACACAAGCTAATCTTTATGAAGTTTGGTGATTATTTAATTGCATTATCTAATTTATTGCTACTGATTTTGATGTGTACAACACTGTTTTAGCAGTAAAGTTTGTAAATAAGCATACGGATTACGTGATGAAAAGCGCTTACCGTAAACTTCGGAGCTTCGGACGCTTAAAACGCTTGAAACAACAAAGGTGTTGCAGAGTATTTACTTCGTATTATTTTAGAAAATAGCTATACATGTCTGTCTGTGTCGAGGCTATCGGTAATGATTTCGATCATTCAACCGCCTCTGTAGTCTAGTGGTTGAGACCACCTGCCTGAGATCTAGAGGTCCGTTGTTCGATTCCCGTGGTGCAGAAATTTCCTGCTCGGTTTGGTTGGTGGTAGGGCTTTTCTAAGGCCACCTGGCTAGCTACCACCATCTTACCTAAGTCTGAAGCCATAGCAATAATGTTAACGGCATTGTTGTGTTCCGGCCGTAACAGGTAAGATAGCCAGTTCCCCTGTGGTTGAGGAATCCGGGTGTAGCTCGCTTCCATCGTCGGCCTTATCTTCACTTACCATCAGGTGGAGTTACCCCGTTAAGCTAAAAAAATCATATCCTTATGCACGATGCAAGTTTCTTGCCTGTAGCATACAGTTCATTCATTCATTCATTCATTTATTCATTTGTGAAATGCGGGTTATAATATTGCGATAGATGTTAAGGCTTATTACATTGTCTCACTACATTTCCACCTTCGTCAAGGTATACAAATATAATTTTAAAGACATAATATTAATGTCAGTACAATAAAAATAATAATAATATTGATTATTATACACAATTCAAATAATTAGTCACTGAATGTCCCAAATAAATTTCCAGATGCCTATCTTAATAACAAATTATAGTATAATGTCAAATGTGTCAGTAAATAAAAAATAATTAATAATAAATATTTAAAAAAATAATGTCAAATAAAAATGAGTCAATAAGTAAAAAAATGAATTATTTATGCAACATTAATCAAATAAGTAATAAGCACGCAATAATATTCAAAACATGTCCAATTATTTTAAGGTTTTGTCATCCAAGTAAGAAATGACTTCCTTAGTAACAAACTAATCTGTTGTTTAGACTAAGCAAGTCATTTATTGCTTCAATTTGATTGAACGCTACAGGAAAGAAAGTAGCATCGTGTAAATGGGTCTTAACACACACACGCACGCACGCACGCACGCACGCACGCACGCACGCACGCACGCACGCACGCACGCACGCACGCACGCAGGCACGCACGCACGCACGCACGCACGCACGCACGCACACACACACACACACACACACACACACACACACACTTTTGGTACACGAATCTGTACACCAAAGACATCATTATTATCTAGAATTCTAGTTACCTTAATGGTACTTGGAAGGTATACCTTATAAACAAGAAGTTTAAACCTTATTTAATGTCGTTTTTTCTGTATTGTAAAATGTCTGGAAAATAAAATGCAACCAAGAAATAAAAACTGGATTAGATTTTTTCTTTGTTTTTGTAGTGCTCGCAAAAATACCTCTCGAACACGAAGGCAGATGGCACTGCTGGTGTCTCAACACGATTTGATGAAAAAAAATTGAAATTGTGGAAAAAATAAAGAGTTTCATACATATTACCTACAAGAGCCTCCCCCTTACACCCTGTATAAGACAATAAGTAACAAAGTTGTATTCCAAACGCATCTTTACGTATCTGACACCTTCAAAACCTAATCATAATTCACGTGAAGTTGATTCACGTAGCTCCCATGTGATCGACGGGACAATAGGAACAATCGTTTGCTCATAATAACCACTGGGCTCCTATTGTTGATTGAGTTGACAACTGATACATTTTGAATATTAATATCACATTGGCAAATAAAGACTTACCATCAATATAAATCAAAATGGAAGAAATGGCGTCCATCCTCAGCGTGTACCGGAAAAATTAAGTCTAGTCACTATTAAATAGTGTGGCGTAATAGCAGTAAACTACTTTTTTTATTTCTTAAATAAGAAGCTTAAAACTCATAAAGAAATATTGCAAAAGAAAAGTATGTTCAAGATCAATAGTTTCACTGGTACAGTGCATGTTTTATGTGTTGCAGCTCCGAAAAAGCTCCGTAAAAATTTACGGAACAGGTGACGTCACATGTTCGTATATAACTAAAAAATATATCATGGGCACATTGACAAAATCAATAATAGATAACTATGTAATATGTGGCTTTTTATCCAAAAAAAAATCTTATTATTATGAATTTTCTAAACTAATTACGTAATTTTCTCTTTTTCAGGTAATTTCCATTACGCGTCTGCAGTATTGTAATACCTAATTTCATCATTTGTAAGTATTAGATGTAAGTATCTAAATAACTACGTTTACCTTGGAAGACATATGCGTCAAACAATGACATAATAAAAAATAAAATAAAAAAGTTAAAAAATCGACACGAGAATAAAAAAAGAAAGTAAAACTATTCGGGGCATTCTAAGCAGCGACTGTAACGGCACCCAATAAAACGGTAATTATTTTGGTACCCGACCTTTTTTTGCGCTTTTGAATAACGGTACCTACCCGAAAATTTGGATGTCAAATAATCCATCATTTAAAGGATACGTACCATATAAGTATCCATAATTCTATTCTATTCTAAGGGATACCCGTAATAATTGTACCTTAATTTTTAGGTCGTATACCCGTATTTTTAAACGGTTTTACAGCTTCTGCGATCGGTATCCGATTAAATACAGATACCTTAATTTTTAAGGTACCTGTTAGAATTTTTGATGTATCGATTGCGTGTAACCGCTACCGTAAATTCTCAGTGACTCATAAAGATATCTAATCTTTACGAGTCACTGATTTTGGATACCGGTAATAATGATACCAGAATTTTGTGTTACCGGTCCCTGTTTTTAGTCCCTCGTTCTAAATCTGATGCCTATGCCTAAGTGTCTATGTTTCTGTTTTGGTATCATAATTCCCAAACGGATATGGTATCGATTTGTAAGTGGTGTTTATTAAACTCGGTTTAAATTATTACTTAAAGTACCGCTACCACTACTACTTTCTTTCTTATTTTACTACTTCTTAGTAGCAAAATATACTTTCTATAATTTAGAAAAAACCATTTAATATTTTTTTTATTCAAAAGAGTAGCTATAAGGACTCCTTTCTCTTCCTTAAACGGGAAGTCGGAAAGGTGATCTGAAACTTAATTTATAATCCTTGCCTACTAATTCGGGGTCTTATCTTTGTGCTCAATATGTTTAAAGGTCACGTAATAAATTTGCGTGACTTACACACAGATTAGAACAGTAAGAATGATGTCTAGAACCGTCAAGTTTACATTTAGATAATCCAGAAACTTTTGCACTTTAGTCGTCATGTTTAAGATGTGTAATAATATGTCCATTTTTAAACTTTAATGACGTCACCTGGCATTTTTCCATTGTTGTCTGATGGTTTCTGAGGTGTAAGTGTAGGAATATTATTATTATAAAAGAAATAGCTCTTTTAGACTGATTTTGATGTTAGCTCCAGATGGTTTTTACAATAGCCAGGGTATTAAGGAGGCGAGAACCTTTATTAGGGTTCTAACCTAAGGGACTTTGAAAGGAAACAACATAGCGGATTGTAAACTCTATATAAGGTACTAGACAAATAGTAATATTGAAGACCGCGAGATAAGTTAGGCCACGTCAAAGTATCTACAGTACGTCAGTACGCATAGCACAAGGAACATGAGAAGCCCTAGAAACGATTTTGTCTACACCGTAATGTCATTTTTGTCGGGCCTTAACCCGAGAAAAATGACATTACGGTGTAGACAAAATCGTTTCTCGAGTTTCTCGTGTTCCTTGTGCTACACGTCTGGCCGTCCTGTATCCTTGCGCCTACACATCACTGCGGCTACTCCGGCGGCGCTCGACAACAGTCGAAAACTCCAGAACACCTTGGTGAGCCCTCAACCCTAAGGGGGCAAATCGCCTATGGAGAAATTCTAATCGACAGGCATCTCCTCCCGGTTGTTTAGAGTCTCCAGGGCGCTCGAATAAGTGTGTCGTGCAAGAGAAAAGCGCCCTGGCACATATCTGTACCCTGTAAAACGCGACAAGTGTACAAAGAAATGGCGATATGGCCCCATAAAAAGGGAATATCTATCTGAATGTCATTTCCTCAAAAAACTATATCAAACTTACCCACAGCCAGTAGTTCTGGTATAGAGCAGTTAATTCCACTATAAATAAATGTAGGGAAAGTAAATAGTTCTGTGTCATACTTAAGTGGGATTCCCCGCTATAGCTTACCTTTCTCTTAACTCCGTGAATGGAGCAGTAAATTTAATGAATACTTACCTACCTAATACCAAATGTTTCACATCCCTAGCTTTTAGAAATTAGAATTTATCTTGGAAAATCTTAGGTTACTTACTACTTATTGAGCCGATTTGCAAAAAAAAACTAAATTGACGTTTACGAATTAGGTGATAGTATTAAATTTGAAGAGATATTTAACTAGTGGTGGCCGCACACGCTATACTTATGTCCTTTATTAGGTTGTAATATATCTCCATGCCAATTTTCATCTAAATAGACGTTTGAAAGAGTGAAACAGTAGCAGCCAGTTACGATCACGTATATTATTACTATAACAGTATGGGTTGTTGTTATTAATAGCTTAATAAGTAGGAAAGCTTACGAAATTCAGTTATTAAATATTCAAGTCCTTTTTTAAAAACGTAGTTATCAAAAATAAGTCTCGAAGGTTCTTAAGCACATTGTGTTTGATAAAACAAAACGTAAACGTCTATTAATGAATAGATCTTTATTAAGTGAAATGTACTCTCAATATAACATTACTTCTATCAATATTTCCTTTGAAATAAAAATAAGTAGAATTGTAGGTATTCATTATTCCTTTGAAGTTGAAGATTCAAGGAATAACTTAACAGGAATTCGGGAAGATGTGTACGTCACCAACACGCAATAGATTAACATAAGCTAAACATCCTTTAGAGAATCCCATTTCGTATTAAGGATAAAGTTTTTTTATGTGTGGATTTTTGTTAAATCGAATTTTCGTATTTGAGAAATATTGGAACATTCGAAGAATAGAAGCTATTTAAGAAGGTTGAGCTGAGCGATATTTTTTCTTAGATTCAGAACGCTCGTCATATAAAGCTCAAAGAAGTTTAGTAACTCGTTTCTTTGTCGGACTTCCAAACCTTTAAATTCTTTGCAAGCACATGTGTTCCCTCCTTCCTATGGGCCGGCAAGGCGGAGGCGGCTAGAACAGTGTGTTTCAAGCTGCACTAGCTGTCTTCGCATATGGACTCTTCTACCGCTTCACATCAGGTGTTGAGTCATCTAAGTCAGGTATCTAAACCAATAGAAGATCATTATCACCACCATCATATCAGCCGAAAGACGTCCTGCACCCTTATTCCCAACTGTCGGAAAAGATTCGAATATCGAAAACTCTATACCTGTCACTATTTATCACGGTGCGGCAAAGCGAGACGGCGTGTGACTTTTCGTATCGAATCCGTGATTAGATATTTTCTGAATAAGAGGGCTAGACAAAGGTCTCCCCTTAAGAGTGCGCCTAAAGCTAGAAAAAAATCAAATTTCACCCGCACCCCCCGCATGGCGAGGCACGATTTGCAGTGGGTTGTCAATCAAGCTCGTCTAGTCACCTGCCGACGTCATAACATAGTATACGTAAAATATTCACATGAAAGCAACAGTAGCTTTGGAGTAAATGTTATGCATTTCTAGTCTATAATATTAATTATATTGGCTCAATTTTATATTGAACTTTAGATTTTTATTGTTACTAGGGGTCAAAATTAGACTAAATTTTCGTCAAGGCGACACACAGTTATTTTCCTAATTCAACAATCTTTTTCAAATTAAACATCGTTGTGAACTTAAGATCTAATGAGATCGAATCGAATGAAATATAATGTATCCTTGTACTATTTATTTTCGCATACATATCAACTATCTATAATTTTTGTAAATGGTGCAACATACTAAAATCATCTCTAATTGCAAATCAATGCGGGTAATTTATTTGTGGGTGCTCTTGAATTAGATGTAGTTGGCACATTAAGAGAAATAAAGATATGTCACTCATCTGGAAAAAGTTATAGAATCGCTAAAAAATTTAATGAACAATTCAAAACAGAGGAATTTAAATGGTACTATTTACTTTTTAAAATGAAATCATATTTCGTTCAAAATTTAGGTTACCATCAACTTTACTCAATATTGCTGCTACATCAGTTTAAACTGAATCATTGTAACATTCATAGCTATGCAGATGACAGTACAGTGAATGCTAGATAGATATTACGGTTGTCCGGGGGCGGGGCGCATTGAAACCGAGAAAGAGAGAATCAATATTATCCTCGAGCTCAACAGACAGGGTTGTTGTGTTAGTTAAACCTTATTATGTCTAAACGGGGTTCGAATAATCTCGTTGAGTTTATTGGTGAAAACCACAAGTATGCGCGTTCACAACTAATATGTGGCCTTTCATTCCCCTGGATGAAAGGCGACTGAAATCCAAATCACAGAAACTACACGACGAGGTGAATTGATCTTTCACGGCTGACCAAGTATATCTGCTTTATAAAGGACCGATCTTGCGTGGAATATAACTCGCACCTGTTGGATTACACTCTACTAAGTATATGCACTGGAAATATTGCAGTGTTCGTGCTGTCCATATAATTAGTGATGTAGAGGTAACAAGCACAATTGAGCCTCTAAAATTGCTTTGACACATTGTGTTGCTTATGAGAAGCGCCTTCTATTGGGTATAATAATGAAGAGTGCTTTGATGAACTTTTAGACCTTATCTCAGCTTCCTTTTTCCTAGGTCCAAGAGCAAGCGTACCAGTTTTCAGTGTAATCAATTCTGTTGCACGGTGGACCTCGGATATTGGCAAAGTGCACTTTTAGTGCGATGGAGTGCATCCGCTGTTTCACTAGTTTTTTTTTACCAATTTTCATTTTGCCATGGGAATTGAGTGCAACAAGCACGAAGGGGACAGATGAGCGAGACACTGCAAAGTTGCTGCCAAGCGAAGCAGCTGTGACGCCACACTACCGGGTGACGGAGCTGGAGCGCACGATGGCGCACCCTGGGATTTCTCGCGAGTTGGCGGGGCAGCCTTTCATAGGTGGCTAACCTACTAATTGGGCCCCCTACTACCTGCGGTCGGCCAGCCGAAAAACCGTGCTTAGGATCCCGCTACCCTCCGCGATCAGTCACCCAGCGCAGCAATCACGCAGCACCGAAACCGGCTAACTTTACAGCGCAACTGCTCGGACTCCCCTCCCAGAACGGCAACACCAGGCATCAAGCCGGAACACGACATGAGTCGCTTGGCGGCTAGGCTTTGCTTGGAGAGTGGTTACCAGTCGCAGTCGAAACCTACCACCGGTAATGTACTGAGCATTTAGCGCTACCCAGGGGACACATGTGGGTATCTAGAGCTAAAGCCCACGGACGCGCTCAGCTTTATCCCCCACTATTTCCCAAACTATTTCTATGAACAAATATATCCAGTCTTTAAATTTTCCATCTTGAAATAACATAGAAGAAATGCACCACTTAGTAAAAATTACATTAAAAAAACAACAATACACAAGTATTGTCATATTTTTTAGATTAAATCAACTGAGCCATTTTTTGTTTTTATTGTTGTTAATAGTAATAAACTATTCATATTTTAATGTTTTTGGTGCGTTAAAACGCCTACTTTATTAAAACAATTACAAGTAAAAAAAGCTAACGATGAAAAAATATATGCCCCAGCCAGGAATCGACCCGCGTCTCCTTATATCCGGCCAGAGGCGAATACCACTACGTCAAAGGAGCATTAGGTATATCCTACTAATTTCTTCACCGCTTTCTATCCTTCGTCTTAACGATTTTATAGCAAAGTTTATCTCGCCATTTATTGAATTTAACACCTATAGTGATCCAAAAGAAATAAACTTTAACTAGCATATATTATGTAAGACACTATAATGTATTTTTGTTTTAAAAAATCTTATAGTAGATACCATATTTTTTTACTACAGAATTCACTTTATTAAGATTTTTTAATTAGGTGTAGTTGTGGTCATATTAAACCGATGCTGATCTGAAAAAACATTGGTATCATTAAATTGCAATAAAGTTTATTATGCCATAGGTGAATGGCATAAACCCTTACGGTGTTAGATTCTCCAACTGCATATTGATAACTGCCCTATAATATTGTGATTTTTATAATTGCATATGAAAATGTCTACCATCGAAAAAAGTTTTATTGCAAATAAATCAAATACGAGTAAGTCACTAAGAAACACAAAGCATGATTTTATTTTACATATACTACGCCTCCTGAGATTGCAAAGATAATGCGATTTCTGCTCAATGTGGATAAAAATAAGGTCGATATCAACAATTAAAAAGTGAGTAAACGAAACACTTGAGTTTGACACCTAGCCGTCATTTGAATTTTCAGTTTCATTTTATAGCATTTTATTTTAATAATTATGAAAAATCAGAATTTACAACGTTTCATTAAACTTTTTAAGCAATAGTTTTAAAATATATGTACAATATTATGGTTTTTAAGTTATAAACTACAAATTATTCGCGAAAATATTGCCGAGGGCGCGCAAAAACGCAGAAACATAGTCTTCCCGTCTCAATGGAGCAGCCGCGAGTGAAACAAAACAAATATCATGTGGCCTACCATGCGACTGACAGAGACGGACGATGACGTTTAGCGCGGAAGGAAAATGGAGTATGCGCCAATATAGTTTTTTATTAATTACTTGCAAACCATAACATATATTGAAAAATCGCTAGTAGAAGCCCTCGGAAACATGGTGACTCACATATTTATCAATTTTCCCTGTTGTGAAGTAATGTGATTTGGACAATAAATTGAATCTCGTTGAAAGTCAGAGGTATCTTTGTGATTTTTTTCTATCGAGAAAATTTTATAAATTCATGTTTTTGCTCTGACACAACCCTCACAAATATAATGTAATTACCATATTTAAAATTTCAGCTCATTTGGATTTGATTTAATATGATTAAAATTAAATCTACGATTAGAGATTTGCTTTATGCCCCCTCTTAAGATTTGCACGACCATCAGTCCTGCGCACTTATCCAAGAAAGATAGATAGATAGCAGATAATAATGCATTGAAAAGAGATAAGAGGAGCTTGGTGGCGTAGTGGTTTGAGCGGTCTGGTTTCGATTACAATAACAAAGTAACTTTCGCCATAGTCGATCCCGGGATGGGTCAGTCAAAATTTTCATCTCGAGCTCCTTAGTGCGTCGGAAGGTACGTTAAGCCGTCAGTGCCAGTTGTTACTGCAACCGCTTAAACCCACCAAGCTTCTTTCATGTAGTAAGGCCTGTGCCCAGCAGTGATGATGATGACGATGAGGACATAGTGGCATTACTATGCCACTATGTCCTACTATGTGCTACTGCACATCACCAGCCTATATACGTCCCACTGCTGGGCACAGGCCTTCCTACATGGAAGAAACACATGAGGAGTTTGGGCCATAACACCACCACGCTGGCCCAATGCGGGTTGGTGGGTTAAAGCGGTTGTAGTAACAACCGGGACCAACGGCTTAACGTGCCTTCCGAAGCACGGAGGAGCTCGAGATTATAAATTTTAGTTGACCTATCCCAGGGTCGACCATGGCGAAAGTTGCTTTGTTTTCGTATTCGAAACCAGAGCGCTCAAACCAATACGCCACCGAGCTCCTCTACCAATACGCCACTGAGCTACTGCACAGCCACAGTTTATTCTTGATAAAGATCACAGCCAAAAGCTTTTACGCAGTGTTGAATTCTTGCGAGGAGTAAAATCGCTAGAAGTCGTTGAAAACATTTCCCATAGGTCTTAAAATAACGTGATCTTTAACTATAGTACATCTGTATGCCAATTATCCCGAGGCATAGGTAACGTCCAAAATGGGCTCTGACGTCAAAACCTACCACCGATCCCTTTATTTTTTTAAATTTATGATTTAAATAAAGAATTTATGCCCAAGTTTGTAATAATATTTCGAAGTATAGCCACTGTTTCGTGGTATCGAAATAAATTTTTACAAAAATATGATTTTCAATTGGTTTCCCGTATACGGCGCAGTCCTCTGAACTATCAATGTGTCCTGATGTGTCAATTATTGAACCAATGAGTAAAACATTATGTAGAAAATAAAATTTCTAGTAATTATTTCATCACTTTGATACAAAAATTTATTTATTTATGTTTTCTTTATGTTAATGGCTACTCAAAACAATCAATAATATTTCACATTTTACTGTTCATATCCACACAGAAGTGGACGATGCCCTTTAGTCGCTTTTAACCCTGCGATTCCTCAGAAATTTCTTCCTAATTCCTAATACCCCTGCGAGAGATATAGTTTAACACTGAAATACCACCCTAGTTGTTAGCTCGTTCCTGTCTTGCCGTTTCTGCTTTCCGCATTCTAATTAATTAAAGTTATCTTCAAGTCTCCAGAGAAATTGAGATAGAGCGGCGCTATAAGCCTGAATTAGCGCACGCTGAGAGCCTTTGTTGTCATATTGATGTTGGTTTTGCAGTACTTATATCACTTTACCTGACATCAAAAGGTACATTACACAGGTATTTTAAATAGATAATTCATTGCAAGAAAATTTTGGTGTTGTGTAAAAATATTACAGTGGCATCTACAAACATGAAAAAAATTGTTTTAAGTTTAAGAACAACCCATCTGATTATATATTTAAGCATCCATATTAGCCCATGGATTGTAACTATCATTGAAATGTTTGTAAACCTTAATTACATAAAGGAGAAGTTTCATGGCCGGGTATGTACCAACACTATTTCAAAAAATCAGTAAAAATCTTCTGAATCCGGCAAAAATACTAGTAATTCTTTTTTTTTTTTAATACTACTAAGGTGGCAATCAAGCATACGGCCCACCTAATGGTAAGCGGTTACCCTAGCCTATGGACGCTTGCAACACCAGGGGTATCACTTGCGCGTTGCCGACCCTGTAAAAACCTTTTCACGCCTTTTTTGAAGAACCCCATGCCGTACTCATTCGAGAAAACCTCTGCAGGGAGGTCATTCCACAACCTGAGCGTACGCGGGAGAAAGTTTCTCTGAAACCGCACAGTACGAGACCATTTTAGTTCCAATGTGTGAGGATGAATTCCCTGCCGATGGCGAGCGGTGCGATGGTAGAAAGAGGCCGTGGGCAGGGCTCCAGTACTGTCATCCGCATAGCAATGCATCCCACCAATAGACAGACAGCATGTCATTGACATGTAGCAGAAACAGTGTTGGAGACAGCACCGAGCCTTGTAGGACGCCAGCGTTAATGTCCATGCTATCCGAGCAACTGCCATCAACGACTTTTCGTTTTCATGCATAGTTTGTTTGTACAAATGTTGAAATTTTTCGTCGATTTCACCGTTATTCAATACGGCAGACGACATAGAAGTAAATTAAACGCCACCTAAGTAACATAGACGCCATGATGAATATTTGCCTGTGCTCCAGTTTTTTTTTATTGAAAATTTTTGTTTTGTCCCACGCAACAAAGCAAAATAAACAGAAAAAAGACAATTGAACACCGTTTTGCATATTTTTACCTATTTTTCAGAAAACTGTACATAGACCTGGCGGGTCTCCAATCTCCATACATTTTTGGAACATATCTTTTGCGATTAAAAGAAACTTAAAAATTACCCAAGCGGCCGTAACCACGTTGAAAGTGTGCTATACTTTATTCTAAATAGATTCTTACTAACAATTGATTAACGTATAAGTACCTACACAGTGAAACAGTGATCTCGCGCGTGACACGTGAGGAGTAATTGATGAACGTAAAACAGGGAAAGTGCTTGTATCTGAAGATTAATGGCGGGAAATGAATTGGACTGGAATTGTTCCGCGCTTTATTGTCATTTCGATTTGTTTAAACTGCGCGCAGTGATAGGGTTACGATCCATATTGTTTTTTTTTAATTATTTACTAGGACAGTGATAGACATGTCCAATTCCGTGTCTTTTTAAGTGAACAACATTAAATTGTATCATAACTAATATAAATGCGAAAGTGAGTTTATTTCTTTGTTACGCTTTCACAAATTTGGTGTGGAAATAGTTTGTGACCCTGGGAAGGACAGGGGGATAATTTTTACAGCGATAACCGACATCAAGGCGGGCGGAGCCGCGGGCGGTTACTAGTAAACTATAAAAAGTAAAAATTTCAAAATTCTGAATACACAGAAATACAAAATAAGTGGGCTTGTAAGTTATAAGACTACTTATTAGTTATAACCAGTGATCGGAATAGGGTATATATTTACCTACAGTTTGTAGAACAGAGATAAAAATTGGAGACTTCCCTGCAATATTTTTTTAACCGGTAAATTACCGGATCTTTAATTACGTGAATTTGAACATCTTATTATTAATATTTACCGCGTAACAAACATACAAAAAAACGATCAAAATAGTCGAGTTAAAAACCTTTTTTTGAAGTTATTACTGGGCATGGACGGCATTTCATCTTAGGCCTCAGGATGACAACGCACCTGCAATATCAAGTGACTTTTTCTAGTTATTGCAGGTGTCTATAGGCGGCGGTAACCGCTTACCACCAGGTGGGCCGTCAGCTTGTTTGTCATCTAGTTGTATAAAAAAATATACATTAAAAAAAGAGCCATGTGAAAAAAAATATAAGGAAGAATATTTACGCAAGAGAACTTTCTATTTAATTAGTTGGATGTTTGAATTTACGCAGTTAAAATTCCGGTAAATTATCGGTGAGGTAAAAAAATTGTTTTAAGGAAGTCTCCGATTTTCATCTCTGTTCTACAAACTGTAGGTAAATATATACTTACTCAATTCCGATCACTGGTTATAACAAAGCTGTAACCCAATAAGTGCCTGCATCCTGCAATATAATTTTAATTAATTCCTTTTCGTAGACGTATGGACTTTCGGAGCTGTACATTACAAATTGCTACGACTCTATAACTGGCGTAGAGACGCTGGTAAAGATATAGAGAAACGTCTCATCTCACAGTCAGCAATATGATGAAATCATGAGAGGGAAACCCGAATCGAGCGCGAAAATATAGATATGAATTTTATATTCAAGTGTTTGAATAATTTTTACGATAAATTACTACCCATAGGTACCTTATGGTAATACTTAGCACATCATATACAAAGCAATTAATCCTAAACTACGGAAAATACCCACCAAAAGAAAATTTGGTACTACTGTTAATGACAATAAGGTTCAGTTGGGCCTAACGACACACGGTCCATTTGCTACGGAGTAATAGATGAAAAATAATTGCGCTCGGTCAATTAGAACCCCGTACGAAAGCGTCATTACTGGAGGGTTAATGAAAATTATCGATGTTTCTCACAAAGCGGTTCTGTGATGGACGGCGATTGAGTTGTATTTTTCATTTGATGGTCAAGGCTGCCGGTTGGAATTTGAGGAGAGCTTTTACCGAACGGACCTTACAAAATTTCTAGTCTTAGTTCTATTTGTACGGGATCACGAGAATCTAAAAAACAGCTTTAAAATTAATTTCATATCGAATTGTAATACGAGCTACCTAGTGTTTATTTTACTAAAGCAAAATTTTTGGAATAATTACAAATAAAGAAAGAAAACGAAAAAATTTTATGCTCCAGGCTTGGCCAGGAAGCTTGCTTTTCTGTTCATTTACCATGTATTTCACTTCACAATGGTTTAGAAAAAGAACAAATGTAACGAATTAAGAATCTCCTTTTTAGAAATCGCTCGAAAAGCGCCTCATCATCAATAAATTAATACGTGAAGCAAAAACTTTGTACCCCTTTTCACGAAAATTGCGCGGACGGAGAAGTATAAAATTTCGCACACTCTTAAGTAGTTTATATAGAGAAGGAGTGCTGAATGCGAATATTTTTTAAAAAAATTATGCATTAAAAATACATTAAATCAATAATAAAGACATTACAAACACTACCGTGTATTTGACACATATATACGTATATATTACCTATGTCAAATTGATTAATATTGTTTGTTATTTGTCAATAGTATTATCGAATGTACATAACCATAATAATAAAAAAATAGAAAAAAATCTGTTATTATAGAAGTATAGTTAGTCTTTGACAATATAACCTTAATTATGTTAAATCAAACTTATAATTTATTTTAATTATGGTCGAATTTCGAGCACTAGGCGACCACTAGTTACAAATAATCTGTAGGTATCACTTACGCAATTTAAAAGGATTAGTGACGTCTGTATTTCGATGTTACCACCATAATTATCCAACATTAGAATGTAGACTCGTTTTAGTAATTAAAAAATAATAGCCTTATTATTAATAAATTATTTACACGAAAAACTTAATACAGAAATAATAGAAGTAGTTATTAGATTAATTATTATAAAATAAGGCATACAGACAGGGTATTAAATATACCTACGTTTTCTTAAATAAAAATTTGAATCAGGAAATGTTATGCTTATTCAAAAAGGTGGACCGACAATCAGGTGAAGGTCGCAGGCACTCAGGATGCGTGCAGCGCAGCACCGATCCTCGTGGAAGTCATTAGAGAAAGCCTTTGTCCAGCAGTGGACGTCTTTCGGCTGAATGAAAAGTTGTTCTAATCTTTCAAATCACCTGAATATTCAATGATGTTATCGGCCACGGGACGCATAGTGTCAAATACGTTTTATGTCCAAATTTTAACGAATACGTATTTTGGACAATACGCGTTAAGTCAATTATGGACCGTGTGCCATACGCTATAAGTCCAATACGTGTCAAGGCCATTACGCGCAAAACAAATTTACAGAACAAGGTAACTTTGAAGAAGGATTTTGTTACAATGTAGATATAACTCGGTGTGGTTACTACTTTGTAGTATGGTGTTCCTGCGATTAGTAGGCTCACCAGAGCTCATTTAGTATGTTGGGAGCTGAGGGATTCATCTCCTATGCTGCAATCATAACACATTCTCTTGATTTTAATAGGTAGACAGCGCGTGAGCGTGAGTAGTGCCCAAAGGTGCTATGAGCATCTCTTGGTTTCGAGCCCATAACAATATTCATATTTTTTACACTGCCACTAATTATCTGGTCCTAATTAAGCGTCAGTAGGAGCTTCTATAATGGTTACTGATAACGGAATAAATGATATTATATATTAAAATCTAAGAAATAAAAGCGTGAGGTGGGGTTGAAAAGAATAAAGAACCCACGCTTAGTGCCTCTCTCTCACCCAGCAGAAAGACGTTACCAACGATCCTTTTCTATCAGAATCTACACGGCTTCCTTCAAAATAACCTTACGTTCGGAACTACCCCATTCCCCTTACATAAAAATAGAAACGCCGTGAACAAATTTTCGTGGTCATACATAAACATAAGCTCCTACTGTAAACAAAAACCTCTGGTCTATTAGACAGAAGTAAGTACTCATCACTCGATCAGCCGTCAAAAATGTTTCAAAATATCTAGTAACAGAAGCGGAGAGAATGTGACAGGAAGCAAAAGCAACAACATCCCAATAAGACAGCATGACAGATAATTGTATGATAGACACGAAGTCACGAACACTATGTTCACGTTAATTTCCCACTGGCATTCAAATCCAGGGCATCTGATGTTGTTTATAGACTACTCAATCTATCTGTCCATAATTACCTCACAATTTATTCTTGATTAAGTAAATAATTTCCAGACTCACAGATTGATTGCACAGTTTACCTGCCATTTTGAGTCCCAAATCCTTTTTTGTTCCACCCATTTCCGTAAAAGGGCTTAAACGCTCGTAATCCTAATATACTATTCATTCTCACCTCAAATAAGTTTCACTTGTTTTTTTAACCTCGTATACCGCACGCGATACGGCCACCACCAAACAAAAGTTTACACGGACGAAATATAGCCGAGCCCTATCATAACTATCGCTGTTTATATGTTTGTTTAGGGGACCCCTAGATGTGAGATATATAGAAGATTTACCGCTGCAACGTTTGCGTTCATATCGGTTGTTGGTCATAAGCTTTTTATGTGCAGGGCGTGGATCTTAATACGTTGGAAATTTTGTCGTCTATTGTAGAGGTTCGTCCGGTCATTTAACTACTTAACCACGAATTTCGTAAAAATCTTTTGAACTAAACCTAATTTTCTGTTCAATTGTATCAAAGTAGATATAATTTCTCTACTTTTATCATAAAGCACTGGTGACATTGTGTGGTCTTGCCCGCCACAAAACCCGTTAGACGTTTATTTTCTGCTCTCATTTCGCTACACACTGAAGATCTCCTGATTTCGTAATTTCCATCTCCCCAGTAATATAACGCAACAAAGACACCAATTAACCACCAGCGGTTAATTACTTTGGACATAATAGCTTTCTGAACACAACAGGTCCTCTATCTTCGTAGCCTACTTTCTTTGTCCTGTAAAAAAACTACGAAGAAAAGAAATAATGCTTTCATATTACAAGGTAGAAAAATATTGGTATATCAATAACGAGCTCTTACGACCAGGTTCAATTATGGTATACAACGAAATTCAGTAGAGAATAAACGTAAAACTCAGTAAGTCAGCCCTTTTCTGTAAAATGATGGTAACAAATTCTCTGATTTCCAATTTCCTTCTTTCACTTGTAACTACAGATTGATGCTGTTCTTCTTGAAAAATTGGAGGTATCATGAGGCTGGATTTGACCCTGTGACCTTTCACAACTGCTGTATAACCCTAAGCTCTTTCACTCACTCTGTTATTACGTTATAAGCTTCTTAACGTCTTTTGTTTTAACATCTTTGAGTTAAGTAAGATCTTTTAGTTACTGTTTCGCAAATAAAATCTATTAATTTATAATATCTTCAAAGTGATTGTTTTCATGCATACTGATATGACCTACGTCATACGTCATTCGATCTGTCACAACTTCTCAAATAATCTTGTCTTTTTAGAAGGCTTATATTGAGTTTATGTTCAAAATACTACTGGATGTTGCCATTTTTAAATATCCATGCTTCGAGTGGAGGTAGCGCATTGTCTTCAAAAGAGCACTTTTGGGTTGACTTCTACGCTTATCTGGGGTAAGGTATTTAATGGGAGTATTTAAATTAATATTTTCCACAAGTATATAACCTTTACCTACTGCTTGCATACAATCACTATAGAATAGTTCGGACAGTTCCTTTAGCGCTTTAGTATGGTTTGACTGGAGAAAATGTACTATAAAATGGTATTACAATTTGGTTCGTGCTTCCCGAATCATTAATTTCAATTGTACGATTTCGCCCGCACGCAATTTGTAGGAGTATCTTTATGGAATTAGGAGTTAAAGAATATCGACTTTAATCGCAAGATATAGGTACAATTAGTTTTTTATAACCCATTTTAAATATTTATTACATTTAGGTATTGAAGAGCTCAGCCGCGTAGTTGTTTGAGCGCTCTGGTTTCGATTACGGGTACAAAGCAACTTTCGCCATGGTCGATCCCGTGATGGGTCATTACCAACCACCAACCAACCGTCAACCACTTTAACCCACCAACCCGCATTGGGCCAGCGTGGCAGTGTTATGGCCCAAACTCCTCATGTGGAAATGTAGGAAGGCCTGTGCTTAGCAGTGGGATGTATGTAGGCTGGTGATGAGGTATTAGGGTACGAGTAATAGAAAATACCTAAATTCATCCAGTTTGGATAGACCTCTTATAAATCGAAAGCGTTTCTTAGGATCATTTGTTTCTGACGAAACTATTCTGATACAGAAGTTTTAGATTTGACTTACTGTATAGATATTTTTGCTTGCGCATACCCCAGCGGCTGTGGACTACTCCAGCCTTCAACATAATGGATTTGCCTCTTCCAGTCCGCAATCACTTTTGATTGTGGACGCACTTATCTCAAGTAGGCATAGCCGGCAAATGCATCGGGATAAGTTTTATTATACCAATGGTTACCTTGCTAAAAGGTTGCCTCAATATCGGTAGTAAAGCTTTTAAGATCTCAGCAAACTGACGGTCGCCTACGTGCACTACTTATTATGTCTTGTATAATATAACCTTTTTTCGTCCAAATATTAGCGGTCCAATTTTTCACGAAATATAAGGCCTCTTTGTGACGCCTTCACGTTTGGGACAGATTGTCACTTAAACTTGACTTGTAATTTTTTTGACTTATGTCAGAAACTTTCTTTTTGTGTACGGATCTCCTTATTTTTGACATTATATTTAGTATTTTTTTTGTATGGCACTGCACAGCAAATTATTTATATAATGTAACCACAACAATTGTGACTTCATATTTGGAAAAGAGTGACTACACGAGTTTGTTGCCGGAGTCTTCTCGGTAGTTAACTTTTGGAACCGGTGTAAATTTAGACATGATAAGACAGATATACAATATGACATTGTGAGACTATTTCTTAAATAGATATACATAATTTGTGATTTTTGACGATTCGAAAGAGCTTCTTAGGAGTCTACTTGAATAAATATATTTTTGATTTGATTTTGAATAGAAAAATTACGACAAAGCTCTATCTACTTATAGTTGACATCATAGGCGTAGTTGCTAATTTCTCTTACGACTATGCGAGGTGGATGAGTCTATAATAATATCTAGTATTTCCTCCAACAACGCTTTTCTCTCATGACCACTACGCACCAAGTTTTTTCGCTTAAATAAAAACTCAAGCGAGCAAAGCATTGTCACGGGTGAGTGTCGAGCGTACGTATAAAATTGTCCCGTTGATTGATGGAGGTATGTCGTGTGTCTCCGGCTTTATATATCATTGCTAAATGGATTCGTATTTGCGTTATGGTGGCATGTGTTTTTTATTATATTTAAGGGGAGTTTTATAAAAAAAAAAATGATCCGAAGTACAGACGCAGTGGCATAATACGCGTAATACTTAAGCACCTTGGTCCAAGGTTCTATTTTTAAAGCGACAAGTTACTTTTAAACAATGGCTTAAATAATTATTATTTACAAAAATTCATGTCCTAGGGTAGAAACCGAACCAGCGACTTTTCATTAGCCGCTGCTCTTACCACTAAGGTATAGCAAGTGCGCACCTAATAAAGTGATAATTAAAACATTATGGTGTAACCAAAGATAAAATTCTAAAAATAATTTTGGAATTTTTCATACATTTTGATTAACTGACAGAACTAAAATTAAATTTACTTTCGATAGTTAGTAGCTTTACAAGTTTATTGACAGCTGTACTTTCAATTACTTTTAATAAGGGGCGAACGGGACCATTTAAACTATCAAGTGGCGAACGGGTACTTTTAGAGTATAGATAAGGGGCAAAACTCACGGGGCGAGCGGGTCCGAGACCACTATCTAATTTTCAATTTTGTATTTTTAACATTATAGTATTTACATGACTATATTAACATGGTGGATGGCCACTTGTTATGGTGAGTACTAAACGTATAAATAGAATTATTACTTTGACTTTTATGTACCGACGACAGTACATCAAGTATAACAGTACACTATGAAATCATCCTCTGCTACGATATGAATAAGGACGTCAAACTGTTACCATTGATGTGCTCTCGACTGTACTACTAGATGACAAACAAGTTAACCTAGTGGTAAGATGCCACCGTCGCCTGCAATATCAAGGAAAACATCACTTTGTATTGCAGGTGCGCTTATGATGATTTTTTTGGGCGGATTGTGCTGTTGGCCGCAGATGGCCTTCGCAGAGAACCTTGGGAAGTCCTCAAGCCTTAAGAGCCAAATTCGCCAGGCATCACTTCCGGGGATGGTATCCCGCTGACGCTAAGTCTCCAGGGCGCTCGAGCCATAAGGGATTTTAGATGATATTAATATAGGTACTTAGATGTGCTTATAATTTTTAAATAAATACGCAATCTACTTTACTTACTCTACTTAGTACAAAATAATTCTCTCTATTAAAATACCCGATTCCCATAATAGCGAAATGCTATTTTTATGATGTCCAAAATTTCACTCAGCGCAAAAAAATACGGGTATTATTTTACCTGGAATTACATCGATTTTGACTTCCCCAGAGAATGGTGTAATTTTCCTGGCGCAAACCGACAATTATGGACCTTATATCAAAAGAAAATAAGGCCCTAGGAGGGTTGTTACACGCTTTTCGTGTGAGGAATTAGCATATTTAATGCACCATTATTATAGATAGGCGTAGCTTTGTATGTCGGGTTGATATTCTTGTATTATGTCTTTCTTTACTTTGATCTTATCAGAATTTACAAAGAAATATGTAGCATTCATTTTTCTAATTTTTTCAATATTAGGTACGTACGTACATGAAAGCAACTTCCAAGCGGCATACGAGATACGAGTCACATGATTTGCCCTTAAAACTTAAAAGCATATTTAGGGTTCGAATCCCGGTACAGGCAGATGTTTGCGTGATGATCTGTCACGGATATGTTTATTTAAATGTTTGTTCATTATACTACTAGATGACAAACAAGCTGACGGCCCACTTGATGGTAAGCGGTTACCGCCGCCTATAGACACCTACAATAACAAGGAAAAATCACTTGATATTGCAGGTGCGTTGTCATCCTGCGGCCTAAGATGAAATGCCGTCCATGTCCAGTAATTACACTGGCTACCTTTCCCTTCAATCCGAAACACAGCGAACTGTTTCACGGCTGAAATAAGAAAGGCGGTGGTACCTACCCAGACGACCCTACATACGGGCCTACCACCTAGTAAAATGTCGTTACCAATACTGAATACCAATATTTGATTATGAATATCTACGCGTTGTCTATGTACACAGAACAGCACACCAAGTGTAACAGTTACACTACGAAAGCCACCTCTATTACCAACGGCATAAGGGCGGTCTCAAAGTCAAACTGTTACGCTTGATGTGCTGTAGGCTGTGCCTACTTATTATAGTATCCAATAATGTCTAGATCATTTGGGATAATGGTGTTTAGATATTGGTGTGATTATGAGAATATTATTATTCAAAGAAAGGATCAGTTGCCGTTGCAGTTATTCAGAAAGAAAGGATTTTTCTATGGTATGGCAATTTTCTAGTACATTCAAAAAGATCAGTGTTTTTTTACGAATAAGATTGTTCACAATGATCTTCAGCCAACGCATTCCGCATGTGTAGTCTTGCATAACTAAATTAATCCAATTGTTATCTATGACACTGCAAATTAATTAAAATTTCCCCCAGCCCCATTTTGTTTTACGTTCACGCGATGAATTAATTGTCCATTAAGCAGTGTACATCAGAAAAATTATAAGGACTTAAACACCACATCAAAATGCATTACTAAAACAGAACAAGGTATTATGAAAACCACTGTCGATGCATTAATGAATGTTGCTTTTAATTAAATTTTATTTTGATCTTTCGTGTCCCGGTATCGTTAAGTTAATGAGAAATTTCAATTTGATTCACTCTATAATAACCCTTAATGCAATTTATGGTGGGAGCATATATCACTGAGTATTTTGACGTTGAGTAATCATTTCGATTTTAGCGAAATGCATTCAGTGTTTGACATCGATTTATTTAATTTATTCAAGTAATAATTTCAAATCAAATGAAATAGGTACTTTATGTTACAATATCAAGTGATTTTTCCTTGTTATTGCAGGTGTCTATAGGCGGCGGTAACCGCTTACCATCAGGTGGGCCGTCAGCTTGTTTGTCATCTTTTTTTTTATATACAAAGCACGACAAATGACTCAACACCACCTGATGTGAAGCGTCCGCGTAAGAAGAGTCCATATGCGAAGACAACTAGTGCAGTTCAGACACTGCTCTAGCCGCCTCCACCTTGCCGGCCCTATAGCCTCCACCTTGCCGGTCTAGTAGTATAAAAAACATTATTGATCTTACATTGTAAAATTGTAACACTACTAATAATACTAGATACTAATTTAAGTATATAACCAAACTCATACTACATACTTATCGGTGGTGGGCGTGCAAGACCGCGTAAGAGCAGTTTGCAATACCGCGTATTTACAGATGTCGCAAAATTGAAATAACGCGCCAACGGGCTCTTAGCGCTGATTCGCTTATACCAGATTTTCATTAAATAACACCCAGATAAACCCGAAACAAGTTCGACAAAGAAAGGTGTAGAAATATCCAAGATATTATCTACATTTTCTCCCGTCCTGTGAAATAAACAAAAAGCACATACGCGGTATTGCAAAATCTTCTTACGCATTCTTGCACGCCCACCGACGATATTCCATATCATGTCATAAATTTATAATTATCAAACGAAACCAAAATAATTCCATTGAAAAAAATAATACATTAAATAATAATAATAATAATATCACAATAATGTATGTCGATAATAATTTAGATTGCAGATTTTTTTTTAGAATAATAATTCTGAAACGTTTGGCGGTAATTCATTGAAATTAAATTTCAATCTAATCCTCTTAGTTGTAGTGCATCTGCGAAATGGAATTAATATCATTAGTGTCCACTCTATCATCAACTGAATCAATTAAGTCTATGGCAAAACAAATTTCACTAGCAATAGAGTTGAGTGCATCAAAACACAACTTAGTTTACCTTTTATACATAGCTACAGTCTCCAGCTATAATAATTACCCACTTTTGTCACTTCGACTCGTAATGCGAAGGTTATCGGTTGCTAAAATTTCAAAGCGGGTACATAACATTGTCCGGATTCTTATCAACAACAGTACCCCTAGCACAAACACTTTTAAATTTCGAATCGCTTAAAATTTCAAACAAAAACCAGATAAAAGTTAACGTAACTACTCGATACGATGGTGATTCGAAATTTAAAACTGTTCGTGCTAGGGGTACAGTACAGGGCCTCGATCGCGCTATTTTACATTGTATTTACCAAAGCAAATGTGAAACGTTCCCTTGCGCACAATTTGTGTTGCGCGAAACATATAAACGGCTACCAATTAGCTGTTTTTTCGAAGCATACATTGATTTCTTTGATTATAATTATATTACATATTTATTAAGTTCAAATTACATAAATTAATACGGTAAAAACTTTCTACATTTAGTAAATATATCGATCAGTTTTTGACAGCACCTAGATACAAACACGTTACTATGGCAACCATTTATGGGAAAGTATTTTCCGCTGTCCTACAAACATTTTGGACAAGTTGCTTAGGCACTAACTTAATCAAAAACGTGCGACCGACACCGGAAAATACGTTCCTTTAGATGGTTGCCATAGTAACGTATTTGTATCTAGGTGCTGTCAAAAACCGATCGATATTTTACCCAATTTAGAAAGTTTTTATTTTATTATTTGATGTTATTTGAACTTAATTAATATGTAATATAATTATAATCAAAGATATCAACGCATGTTCCGAAAAAAAAACCTAATTGGTCGGTCTCGCGCAACACAAATTGTGCGCAAGGGAACGTTTCACATTTGCTTTGGTAAATACAATGTAAATTAGCGCGATCGAGGCCCAGGTCACTTTGTTGACGCATGTATGGTAAAGAACAAACTGAGGTTACTAGAACACTCGCTGTCATTTATTATTTACCAAGTTCAAAACCTTTTTCATAGGCTGTTGATAAAAATGCCGTGATAAAATTTTAATTTAGAATGAACGCTGTCTTAATGTTATTTTTAAAGAAAGCGAATAATTTAGAAAGGTCCTAAGTTTACAGTAATTATTGCCCAAGAAACCTAATCCTTTCGTAAGAAGAGACATTTTGAAAGCTGCATATTACGCAAGATGTGAGGTTTACAGTCACAATACTGTTCTTTTTATGATAAAAATTGCAAATCTGCGTTATTCCTCTCTATCATCCTGTGTAACTGTATTAGTACCTTAGGAACTACTACTTCATTTTCTAAGCAAAAAGGTCTGTAATGTGACGTGTTTTTTCCACATCGTCAGCTAAGGTCCATCATCTATCATGTGAGAAATTGTTGAGGAAACAAAACCATTTAGGAAATAGTTAGTGCCCGCAATTACTGGCTGTTGTCTGAACAGATTAGACGTGGAAACGGATACCGTTGCGTCGATTTGTAAAGTTAAAACCGTTTGTAGAACTTTTGTTTGGAGTTTTGATAGAAGGCCGTGTTACAATTAATTGTTCGATAAGTATGCCATTGATTACAATGGTAACAAATGCAATAAACAATAAAAAAAAAGAAATGGTCAGGTCCCACGTAAGCTCGTTAGGGAACGAGCTTTTACTTAACCGAAGCTTCCTAAGAGACTTACAAAAAGTAGGTTTCTCAATAAGTATCAAAACCTACACGATATGTAAAAAATAATCTATGCACTTAGTACCTATTCCAGTCGGGCGCTCTAAATACCACTACTTAGGCCCTTTTACTATCTACCTCTTTTGTCTTATTATGGAAAAGTGACACGTATGGTTAGATGGATATCAATATCTTTTGCGTGGCATATCCATTTGATTCTGAAACAATTTTATTCAAATTAATAAAATCAAATCAGAGGGAAATTCCTTTTTCTGCGGTCTTCTCGCTTGCTCAGTTGCAAAGCTGTGGCCTGTGGCTGAAAATTATGCTAGTCACGGACTACAATTAGGGCTTGCTACTAAACTAAGAAAGAATAAAATTACTTAATTAAGTCAATAACAAGATTTTAATAAATTCTACTCAATGTGGACCTTTTATACAAGGATGGCAAAAAAGCTAATCTTCTTATTGGTGGTAATCTGTAAAGGAATGCTTTAAAACTTATAATATAACACATATTGTGTACACGTATTGTGGAATAAATTGTAACACATAAATACGCATTGTAGGACTATCGTTATTAAGACAAGTTAGATGAGTACTGGATCATAGATATAAGTATTCTGGAGATTTAATAATCAAACATGCATAGCTCGGAAAATAGGTGCGAGCGGGGCGACCGCCTAATTGGTATGAACATTGGTATTATGTATGACACCACATTGTCATACTGAATTCAATTATGACATTCACACGTTAGTGAATAATTGAATTCAATATGACAATGTGACGTCACACACAATACAAATGTTCATACCAATAAAGTTGGCGCTCCCGCGGTCAGGGTCGCGGGGAGCTGTTGGATGCCGACTGCGCAAAACCAATCCGTTTGGGGGAGGCTTTTGTTCATCAGTAGACTACTTAGGCTGATATGATGATGATGACGATGAACTCATCATTAACAGTGTTGCTATCTCTCTGCCGTTCTTCCCAGAACACGACTCCCGGCAGATTTACGAAAGGCTGACTTAGAATCCATACTGACAATAGGTAGTCAGAGTATCTACTTACTGTCAGTAGTATGGATTGAACGAATCGGTTGAAAGCAACAGACAAAGTACCGTGTCTGTTGCGTTAATCCGATTCAGATGAAATTTGAAATGACGTTGATTAGGTAGGTACATCCTTAAAAAAACATGCTTACTTTTTGGCACGCTAATCAATAGTCATCTACCGTTTTTTTGTACCAAAAAAAAGAGGACGATAGGTCGTACCTGCCCCAAGTAAAATCATTTTTACAACCGCAAATTCAAATAGTGATGGTAACCCTATGAAGGTTTATCATTAAAAATTCCGTCAATCAACTCGCACGCAATAGCTCAGCATAAAAAGCGGAAAAGCCGTGAAAGTCGAAACACAGTTACATACTATTTCTGAATCATTAATTCAAGCGGCTTTTTTCTTTCAGAAGCAAATTATGGCAAAGAACTTCCACCTAATCACTAGTTTGGGTTCAAATATAGTGATTAAGGGGGTATTTTTAAAGTAAATTACTCGCTGACTTAAATTATAGGGTCCATTTACTTAAATAAAGCTGTTAGGTAAAACAAGCCTTATTGTTTTATCTGAATAGAGAATAAATTTAATTACGGAACCAAACCAATTTATCCAATCAATATATGTTTATGTTTAGTTGAAATCAATAATTTTCTGGAAAAGTATTTTTATTAAAATGTCACTATCAACGCATGGCTATCCATAATCTCAGTGTCACTTTTTCTTGGAATATAAAAATAACGGAAAACACTCACTTAGGAACTTATTCACTGGATCATCATTATAGATGATAACACACTGCTTAGTTTGTTAAACATGTCTTTGTACCTTGTGATTCCACGGCGTCAATGTAGTGCTTCAGTGTGATATACTCGCGGTGTCACATGGCGTCCCGGATTCCATTCCTTGTGTATACGGTAGGCAATTGTTAGAGATATTGAGTGTCGTAACTGTCCGTTACGCCCTGGCTCCTCAATTGTGGTCATTCGGAGAACATTGCATTGATATTCAAAACTTTTACGGTTACAAAAATAAGTATGTATAGTTATTTAAATTCTTTTATTTTATTTTAGTTTGATTTGTATATGTTTTTGAAAGTAATTCATAAAATAACTACATTAATGTTGATTTTGTCTGTTATTGTCAACTTATTTACATAGGAATGAACTCTCAAACAAACTTCGGCGTCTCACTCCAAAGAGCAAAGATATTCCAAAACATGACATTCCGAAACTCCCTAAAACTAACCCAATACATTTTCATCTTACCAACCGGGTCACTCTCAGCAAAAAAGGTTTTTCGCCCAAATAGAAACTTAAACCCGTATATACCTTCGTAAGCTAATGTTAACATCTTGCCGAATAAACTTTCGACATCGGGAACATTAACTTCGTACTTTCCACTTGAAATAAAGCCTTCCTTGGGAGTATCCGACCTCTAAACTTGCACCCACATAAAAAACTATTGCAAAATTCGACGAAGTATACAGCACGTTTTGTCCACTCGTTTTTAATTTTCCGCTTGAAAGTAATTTATCAAGCGCTTGCAGCTTAAAAAACTAAAACAATTCCGGGTCCTGTTACGAACTGAAGCCGACATGTTGAATGGGACGAGGAAAAAAGGCATAAGTCAATTTATGGCTGTTTTATTACTCTTTAGAGCTTTAAGCTTTCTCTTGGATGTGCTGCGGAATGTTTATTCTGACCTTTTAATGTTAACGGGTACTAAATCTAGGGCGGAGCAATTAAAGTGGCTATAGTTCCTACAATTAAGAGTTTACGGCTAAAATTGTACTGGATAGGTATACCTGGATAAGATAAAATAAAAAAGGGTTTTATTGTTACGTCACAGAATTACTAACGGTTAAGTTTTGTAATTTAAAGTCAAAGTACTCAGAACAAACCAATTCTACGAATTCCCTGGCTTTATTTATTTAATTAATTAAAGAATGAAAAATATATGATTTAGTTACCTGCTTAAATTTTGTATATTTACTAATAATTGGCTGTCATGACTGTCATCATGACTCATCCCGCTTATCTTTATTTTCTGGGATGATTAAAAAACTTAAAACTATTTTGAAAGTTAGTTATCTACAAGTGCTCTGATATTATAAAAGGAAACAGCAACTTTATTTACTGATATAAGTAATTCTTTCATATCGATATCGTTCTAACTCGGAGTACATAAAAAACTTCAACAAACTCAAGATAAACAAGCAAAGAACTACTAGAAACTGCCTAGCTGTTAAAATGAACGCAGCATTTCATATTTTAATCAAGACTCTCAAATTAATTTCTCCAATATTCACGTTCCACTAGGCACTTAAGTTGCCCGAATTCCAATAAAATTAAAAACAATAAGTCAATTCACCTCAAAAGCTCTACTTAGAACTGCTTAATTTTTAATTTCTTCAAGATCTCGACGGGATATTACGTAGACTTTATTAAATTCGTTCCCATGCTTGCTCCTGGTTATTTTCGCGACAAAATTGAAAACACCTTACGGAGCGTCGTTCTGAAGGTATACGTTTGCACAATATAAAGATTGGGTTTATGGACGACTGAGATCGAGAGCGATGGGCAGGTAGGGTTCAAGTTACGCACTCATAAATTCCTTTACGACAAATAAAAATACGGCCTTCAATACCGACCAACTCACGTCAGGTATAAATCATTCAATCTCAAGAAATTCAATTTCGGAAAGACCATCGTACGTGCGATAGGCATTGCTATTAACGTAATCGACTACTTGTTGGGGCACAATGTCGAAAATTACTTCCCTTTTATCAACTGCTATTTTCCCAGATGCAAGTTTGATTATTAAATTTCCAGAATTTATTTATATCCAGCGCTCATCTAACTTAGACTTGGTGGATGTCGTAAATATTGTAGCGTAGCTGAGAAAGGTATGCTTTAGCAGAGGTATCAAGAATGTGCGACTGTAATAAGCACGACTTCGAGGCAAAGGGAGAATATTATGAAACTAAATACTTCATCATTTTGAAGAGCAAAAGTAAATATAATATGAAACTGCTGTTTTAGATAGTAAATTTTTGAAAACTTTAATTATTTCACTTATATTATAAACGCGAAAGTTTGTATGGATGTCTGGATGTTTGTTACTCTTTCACGCGAAAACTAATGAATGGATTTAATTGAAACTTTTAATAATGTAGCTTATATATCAGATAGGCTACTCGAAGAACTAATCCTGTGCGGACGAAGTCGCGGGAAGAAACTAGTACCTATACAATAATATCAGCTACATACAAATAGAAAGAAACAACAGTACCTAATAATGATGTCAGACTAAATGCATAAAATCAACTGCTTATAACAAACTCAATGTATACAGTCCTAATGCAATACTTATTATAATGTACTTATTATAATGTTAACATTTTTCCTTTTATTGGGATGACAAGTATCTTTTATTCTGTGAAGCTCCCATATCCATAAATATATGACACTAATATTATGACTAGCAGTTACAATAAATGAATGACACCAACGCTAAGGAAAGCTGGAGCAATGATCCGATTCACAGATTCGTCATAAATCGCTGAAACGTTACGTTTAAAGTTTCTGCTATTGACCCAGAGAATATTATTTTCCTGTCAACGTCAGCTTGTCAGGGGATTAAGTGTTTTAGAATCGAGCAGCACTTTTGTGGGATCTTGAATAATAGATTTGCAGACAAAAACTTTGATTCGGGGATGTCTTTGGATTTATGATTCCGGCGTTTCATGATTTGAATATATTATGGGGTATTTCGACAGCGCTAATTATTTTGGACGAAGAAACTTGAGAAGATAATAAAACTTATTTCAATTTTGTGCAGCTAAAGGATTTTTATGCTTTTAGGACATTTTCGTAGGTGGATTTCGTTTTTGTAGTTTCTAGAAAACCTTTTGTTCGTATTCAAATAACGATAGATTTCTACAAACAGATCGTGAAATAGAAGATTAATCATCGTAAACTTCTAGGTTTTTGCTTAATATTTCCAAAGGAAAATACCTTTTTACCACAGTAAAAGTATTCATCGGGGGTTTAGCAATATATGGCTTCAAAAGAGCCATAACATATAGCGATGTAAAAGTACACGCGCTTTCATTTTTCGAACAGACACTCTCTATATTGCAATCAGTGGTGTACCGATAAAACGCCGTGTAAAACGTCAGTCGATATAATCTGTTTGTTAACAGACTGTATGGAAACTGAACTCGAAAAATGTCTAGCTGGTATCGGCTCCGACGGTAATGCCGTGAAAGCCAACCTGACCTTCAATTGTCAATATGCGTCGGAAAGCTGATGGAAAAACAAGTATGAAATTGAACACACCTAGGTAATGTCAGTATAAGTTAATGAGGGACTTCTTTATATTATGAGCATAGTTAGTTTATGATCTAGCTCGCGAGATTATAAACTGTATACACGAGTTTGATACCAAATACTAACAATAGCTATTGTGGAGAGCGGAATTAAAGGGTGCATTTCATAAATGAAATCAAAAGCGTCCTTATGGGAAATTGGCCAACTGATAACTGTTTATTTCATATTACTGTATCACAAATGACAGTAGGTATAAAGAATATTGTATACTTAGTGTCCTATAAAAACGTGATCCAATGCGCCAGTTTGCTATAGGCAGATTATAAACTATCGAAAAATAATTCTCGCGATATAGATTTTGAACTAACGATATTAAACGTTGACAATGGCATATACAATTGTATAAGCATGTCTAGTTAAGGGAAACAAAAATAAGAACTCAAAAAGAAACTATTCATCGATTAGAATTAATACTTGACATTTCAAACTCACTTCGTTGAGGCTATGAGACTATATTATATGAAATATGAATGTACGTGTTACAATGGCAAAATTTTGACGGATTTGTTTACTACTATTGTTGAGTGATTTCACGAACAATCTCGAATCGATAAACTAACGATATGTCTCCTGACTATTCTGTACGCGAATGTAGACTCTTCTGTTAGGTCATAAATCACTTCTCCATGATTTCAGAGCTCTATCGTCTGTGGTAAAAGTTTAAACAAATTTGTTGTTTTTTAAAGTTGAAAAATTTTTGTATCCTACTCTAGGTAAAGGTTGACAATCACAATTTCAATCAATGAGCGTTAAACAAATAAATGTAAAACGAGCCATGAAACACTAAATAACAACTTGCAACACGTGACTGTACAGCAATGCGGGTAGGCGTTAACGATTCCATCTTACGGTATCGTGAAGAAATAACAAGACTACATATGACCTCTTTGGGAAGAGAAACATTCCTGCGGTTTATATTAAAATCTAGACTCGATATCGTTTACTTGGAGCTTGAAGAATAATTGATTGTCATATTTCATTTGTTTATTGGCAAGGAGTAATTTGAGTAAATAGTGCAGCAGTCCGAACGACCGCCTGGCCGAGTGGTCTGTACCCCAGGCTACTCAGTCAAGAGGTCCCGGGTTCGAATCCCGGTAGGAACAAATGTTTGTATGATGAGTACGAACATTTGTTTACGAGTCATGGGTGTTTATATGTTTATTTAGTATATTTCTAATATTTATATACATATTATTATCACTATTTCTCCGTTATCTAGTATCCATAACACAAGCTCTTAACGATGCTTACTTTGGGCTAGATAATAGGTGTGAGTGAAAAAAATAAAAAAAAAAATAAAAAAAAATAAACAGTTTCGGGAAACAGCTACAAAATTTGAGAGGAAATACCAATTTCACTAGGTGGTAGCTTCGTATGTAGGGTCGTCCGTCGCGGTAGGTACCACCGCCTTTCTTATTTCAGACGTGAAACAGTCGCTGTGTTTCGGAGGGATCATTTCATCTTAGGCCTCAGGATGACAAAGCACTTGCAATATCAAGTGATTTTCCCTTGTTATTGCAGGTGTCTATAGTCGGTGGTAAGTGCTTACCACAAGGTGGGCCGTTAGTATAAAAAAACCTTCTTTACGAGGGTTTACGCCACGCGGCTTATCATACACACTCTCAAGTCAAAAATATTTTCAACGAACAAACCGAATCCAATAAGACTTACATGCTTATGCATGTCAGACTAGTCCAATTAGTTGTAAGAGGATTTTTTGAAAAGCCTAATAATAATTGAGTAAGAGTAATTTTTAGCTTTTCATACAAAACAAAAATCGCCAGTAAATTCTTTATTTGTATACAGTAAATTGACTACCCTGATTTGCTTATTCATGGCAAGTTTTGTTATTTTAACAATTAAAAGTTTATATTGCAAAGCTGTGCCGCGTTTCCCCTTAAAAGATGAAGACTGAAACCTGGATTGCAAGGTTATTGCAGACTTGGCCTGATTCAAGAAAAAACGATTATAAAAGATAATTAAAGAAGCGATATAATCCATTGATAAGGGAACAGCGAAACGAGTTTTAATATCTCCGCATTCCGGTTTACTGCTAGCTTACTAATATTTTAATCAAAAAGGGAAATCCAAAAATCTTTTCACAGACAATAAAGACAAAATCTCTGAGAAATTAATTGCAACCGCAGAGATGGGACAAGCAATTGCTGTTCCAATTTCGCGCTGTAATCACACCAAAAGGGCTGAGAGATACTTTAATTTTATAATTGTGAAAGTTACGCTCCTCCTCTGGGAATGACGGAGCCTTTGTACACGATTATAAGATGACATACCCGCCGCAACCCTGGAAGAGACTGCAAAGTCGGCCCTTCAGATGTCCTTGACACTTTATTGCTAGATCGTACGCTCGCGCGATTGCGTCGTTCTTTCATTGAGTATAAATTTTCTGATTTACGCAACGCAATTACACCGTCCATACTTTTGACTTCAGAAGCAAACACTTTATATTTGTGAAACTAGCAAACATAAAAAGATCGTCACACGTCTTGGTAAAAATATTTTTATTTAAATACGTTACTAGTGGTCGCCCGCGTGGATATCGATTTCCCGTCAAAAAGTATCCTATGTCCTTTCCAGCGTCTCAAACTATGTCCATACCAAATTTCATCTAAATGGGTTCAGCGGTTATTGATTTCCCTTTCAAACTTTAAACTCCTTTTCACCCCCTTAAAGAATAAATTATCTAGGATAAAAAATATCCTATGTCCTTTTCCGGGACTCAAACTCTCTGTAACGAATTTCATCTAAATCGATTCAGCGTTTTAAGTTAACAGACAGACAGACACACTTTCGCAGTTATGATGAAAATATGGATGTGGTTTTATGAAATGAAGGTTTTGTGATAGGAATGTTCCATACTAATTTATTTCTGTTATTAAGTAAGTGTTTTTCTTGGTGATATCACAACAAGTCATTGATATGAGATAAGTTGTCTATGGAATTAGAAACAAATGATTACTTCCTTTTTATGTTATTATTTTACACACATATATTTTCTGTGTTATTTGCAAAGAAAATATTTTTAATTCCAACAATTTTCTTAGAAGAGTCGATGAATATTTAGCATTGATATTAATGTAAATCGTTACGTATTAATAGTTAAGGGGAAATAATGAGGCAGCCATATTATATTACTACAGTTAAAAATAACGACGTAAAACAAAACGCTGCCGCTTTATAGCGTGGTATCTGAGTTTTTGCAACACGAAGTCATTCGAGTAGAATTTTTTCTCAAACCCCGCCGCAAAAATATCAGCCTGCCTACTTCATAATTCTGTTATGATATTTGCGTCTTTATTTAATTTAAGCTTTGTTTTTTAACGTAAAAAAAAAGAAAAAAAATATTAACATTTGATTAAATAATATTTAGTTAAATGAAACATTGCCATACAATAATTTGTTAAACAATAGTATGCCAAAAAAAGAGATTTGCTAAATAAAAATTTGCAATACGTTGTTTTGACAAACGTTTTTTTGCCAAATGAAAATTTGCGTAAAATAGTTTGCGATGTGATATTTTGGGAAACGTTTTTTGGCCAAACATTAGTAAACCTCCGCAAATACTATATAGTGCCATCAATGTCGTTCATGCAATGGCTAAATTTAAAAATCTTATGCTTTAGCACAATAACATGAAACCTAATATTTTCTTGTCATAAAGTGTTCTTCGGAATGATCTGATTAATTATTAAAATATGATCATAAATCATAGTGACATGACATCATTACAAACACTTCATAAATCACATCACGAACAGACTATCACTCTGATTGCTAGGTCAGTAACTTTAAGGGGATCACAAACTAAAATTCTTTATTACGTGACATTATGATTCACTGGCACATATAATGTGATAGTGTTGATTGCGTTCAGTGCATGTATAAGGAAGGAATAAATCTCGAGATTTAAAATGTCATTTTATAAAGTTATCCCATCCACAGACATGGGGCTGGACACGGATAACGACCTCAAAAGTTCGTCATCGATGTAAAAGGACTTACTTACCTACTTTTAATGGATTCCGAGCATGCGTGCGTGCGCGCATGTGCGTGCGAGCGTTTGTGCGTGTGTGTGAAATTTTTAATGAAACGGTTACGTGTCGATGACAGTCTTTTTAAAAAACACCTACTCTACAGTATTAGTAGACTGAAGCCTTGTCTAGTGTAAGCCACACAAAATAATATCAACACATTAATTCTACAACATCCAGCCTATCAGGCGCAATTAATGTTTAATTGTCTATGACCATCTGGACGTAAAAGGTTTTAAATAATTAATACATTTTTGATACAAAATATACGACATATTCGTATTAATCTTAAAAAAATACCATCTAACTCTAACCAAACCAAAAATATGCGACGTGAAGGGAAAGTACCTTAAATATTGTAGATAGATATATTTGTTGTATCTATATGTACCTATCTTTATTCTTGTACTCCTTTTAGCAAAGGAGACTTTATCTTATATTTAAAAGTAAGTAATACTGCATGCAAAGATTTTTTTAAAATTACTTGCACCTTCTGGGAATCTAACGGACTCAAATGTGAAAAACAATCACCCCGAAAGAATGGACAAAAACAATTCCTCTTAAATAATATGGTATCTTAAAAAGGAATGACGTAAAATCATTATTATCTTAAATTAAATTGAAACTGCCAAAGTCAAATTGTGTGTTGCGGACCGATTAGACGACCGGCAAAGTATCATATTATCTACAATATTTAAGGTACGTTCCCTTCATGTCGTATAGTGTTTGGACACCTGTATTAAACGCGATAATCTGTCGCGTCTCTCCGTATTCGTTTAAGTTCCAAGCTACAAGTTCACTCCTGAATCAAAATTCTTCCAGTCATAAAAAGTACTATTAAAAAAGTCCATGTTTTATATTCCAGTAACTTTTATTATAAGTGTATAATGTGAAGCTTTGTCTGCTCCGGAATGTAAATAGCTTTTATTTTCACGTCAAGTTTGTTCACAATTCTATGTAGTCTCTTGTATAATCTGTGGCACAACACTGGTACTGTTCGATCACTGCTAAGATCTGTTTATAATTTATCACAATTACTGCCCGGCGCCTGTGCTTTAACACTGCAAGCCTTTGTTCCGAGCAGAAGGGCTGGAATTATTGGATTAGTTCTGTTGTCGTTTTGAGAAATGTGCTCCAACAACTTATTGTTTATGTTAATGGGATTTCCAGTTGAATTGATTATTGAATGTCCTAAGTAATGACTTATTGTTTCATATTTACGTCTTTCTTTGATAAATTTATGATTATGTGAAAATACGCTCAGTAAAGGCGGGGGTTTTGATTTTCCCCTAACTCGTATGTAAAATTTATCGTCTGTTGGAAGGAACATTAAAAATCAATTTTGGATACTTTTTCTTGAATAGTTCGTAGCTTACTATGTATATTTATCTGTATCAATTTTACATTCAACAAGATATACACTCAATTAATCAAACTTGTCTATAACGATCATGGCATCAGATTTAGCTCGAGCTGCTCTTCGACTTGATGTTCCCAGACATCCATTCATCATTAAGCGATCTCTTGCCTTCTCGAAGTATCAATATCATCGATTGTATCAGCTGTTTTGCTTCAAGTGATGCCAATTTGGTTGCACTTTAATATTAGAGCGTAACATCCAGCTTCCACTTATTATATTATTCAACGCATGACATTTGCATAAATATCAGAGGAACGAACTTGCTATTCTTGTGTAATCCAAGAATTTATGTAGGAATTTTATATGCCAGTACGAAATATTTGTAACGCAAAAATCTCTTATTCCCATTTTAAATGCTATTCGCTGTGTCGAGGTCAGAATGGAAAAGGACTCGTCACACTGAGACGCAATTTTTGTTCAGATAAGCACAATATTTTTAATAGCATCATCTTGACGACCGACTGGCCGAGTGGTCTGTACCCCTTGCTATTCAGGATACTTGGTCAAAAGGTCCCGCGTTCGAATCCCGGTAGGAGCAAATGTTTGTATGATGAGCATTTGTTTACGAGTCATGGATGTTTATATGTTTATTTAGTATATTTCTAATATTTATATACATATAACATTTTTCTCTGCTATCTAGTATCCATAACACAAGCTCTTAATGATGCTTACTTTATAATCTTATCCATTATCAGCCTAAAACTTTCGAGAATTGGCATTCATAAAAGCTTCTTATATAATAATAATAATGATATAATATTCACACACTCACACCTATTATTTAGCCCAAAGTAAGCAT
Organism: Nymphula nitidulata; assembly: GCA_947347705.1. Classification (NCBI taxonomy): domain Eukaryota; kingdom Metazoa; phylum Arthropoda; class Insecta; order Lepidoptera; family Crambidae; genus Nymphula; species Nymphula nitidulata. Next base: position 7,078,045 of record OX374637.1, on the reverse strand, counting down.
CATTAAGAGCTTTTGTTATGGATAACTAAGAAATATTAATAAATATAAATATAGATTTATTCTACAAACATCTTACGTTTGATATTCACACACAACATTTATCCTATGACTATATCCAATCATGTAGAATAACTTAGTTTTAGTTTTACATCATACTGATAGAAAAAAACCAAGTTTATTCTGACACAAACACTGACTTTTAGGTCAATCGTGTCCTAGATATTCATATCAGCTCTGTAAAAATTCATGTTTCCCGTTTGTAATGGCGATATATTAATTATTTTAAAATTCATTCTCAACAATAGTAATCTGTTGAATTACTATTTCTGTAAATGATTAAACTTACTTAACAAATTAGGTTAAGTAAGTTTAATCATATCTGAATATGTATCAGATAAACTTACAAAAGTTTGAAGAATGAATGCGAGTCAAAATAACATGTTTTCATACAAAAACGCATAGCTATTTTATGGTTTAAATTTATTTATTTGCAGATCAATTATCAGCATACTAATCTAACCTAACCTAATCTAATCTTTAAAATATAATTGTTCAGAAAAAATATCAAACTCTTTTGCTGACCAGAAAAGACCGACAAATCCACCATTTGCAGACTAATTCTGCTGACCTTGCTAATATTTGAGATTTATTATTCACTTTCCTTTTCTTAACATATAGTATCGTTTCCTTGTTCAGTTCATAATCTGCAGTTGTGTTCTTACTACATGTTTAGCCTGGGGCAAAGCAAATGCACTGAGCAATCAATAAGTAGTTAGGCGTTATACCTACATCGGCCCTATGTGCCGCGCCCTTGTCAATACTCATTTCGTTGTCTGATAAACTGCATATTTGCATAGCACCGATACCGACTATTGGGGTTATTGAATCTTTATCGCACTCCTCCTGACCGTCTGTTTGTCGCAGATAGTTCTCGCTTATTCATATTTGTTTGTCACATAAATATTCATGTAAAGCAATCGGTACAGAGAAGTGGTTATGGGAATTGATATTCGATAAAAATCGATGTGAAAAGCAATATCGAGAGTGGTTTTTACTGAATCGGCCGATAAATCAATATTGGGGTTCTATATTTCAATGGATACTGTTTGCATTTACTAATTTGCCAAAATTTAATTCATTAAACGATAAAGTTGTTTCAACGTTCTACAAATTGTTGATGTCACCTACTATTTATTATAAGCAAGCATAAGATCCGGCTAATGGGTTGCCTTTTAGATTAATGCGATACCAAACAAAGATGCTTACTTGTCTTATTAAATATTTTAAAAAAGGTTATTTGAAGGTAAGTCTCGAAACTTTATTTGAAATATCATACTAAAAATAATAAATAATATTATTCTTTGATACCTTGAGTAGCGCCACTCAAGCAAATAGTATTGAGTACCTGACAAATGGCTAATAGCCTGAGTACTGAAGTGAAGATATGGATACAGAATCAGGCTTATACGGGTTTAATCCTACAAGTTACTATACCTACCTAGTGTTAGTTGGAGTGGGGCCTGAGATAACCAAGTAAATCTAGCTGTCTTAATCTTCATCATCGTCATCATCATCACCAGCCTATATACGTCCCACTGCTGGGCACAGGCCTTCCTACATGGCAGAAACACATGAGGAGTTTGGGCCAAAACACCACCACGCTGGCCCAATGCGGGTTGGTGGGCTAAAGCGGTTGCAGTAACAACCGGGACCAACGGCTTAACGTGCCTTCCGAAGCACGGAGGAGCTCAAGATTATAAATTTGATTGACCCATCTAGGGACTGACCATGCCGAAAGTTGCTTTGTTTTCGTGATCGAAACCAGAGCGTTCAAACCACTACGCCACCGAGCTCCTCTCCGTCTTAATCTTAGCCCAACTTATTCCCTTTTCGCTGATGATTCGACGACTAGTACCTAGGACAAGAACCACATCTTCATCATTTTTAGTTTTGATCAGTTTGCGATTAGAGTTTCATCACCAGTCAGCTCCAAATTAGAGTGACATAATATGTTTGTAAGTTTGAAGTCTTACGAGATTTAAGTTTTTTATTTTTGACTGTATAAGCACTTATACTTAATAAAATGTAAGTACTCTCGAGTGGGTACGCATATATTACATAGGTATACAATTACCTATATAAATTTAGATTATTCTAGATATGTAATAGATTTATGACAATATACAATGTATTGACATTCTTATGGGTTCCTGTGCCTGAAATAAAGTGATTTTAATTTAAGGAATCATCAGTATTATGGATCAATTAGCTGCACTAGTCTTCCCATATGGACTCTTCTTACCGCTTCATATCACGTGGTGTTGACTTTCATATAAAAATTGTACCAGTTTTCCCCATGGGATCCTTCACATATTCTCGTCCTTTCCCCGGCTCTTATAAGAAGTTCTTAAGTACCGTCACAATAGGAAATGTCTTATAATAAACACGATGTGTCATTTGCTCAAGTGTATATAGGGATGACCCACTTAGACGAGCAAATACGTTATACGCCATGTTTATTACTTAATTATTACGCAGTATTTATTACGACTAGCTATAATTTCGACTTTATCTGCGTGCGATTAGAACTTCTGCTTTTACTTCTTTATCGTCTCATCATCATCATCATCATCATCACCAGCCTATATACGTCCCACTGCTGGGCACAGGCCTTCCTACATGGGAGAAACATATGAGGAGCTTGGGCCATAACACCACCACGCTGGCCCAATGCGGGTTGGTGGGTTAAAGCGGTTGCAGTAACAACCGGGACCAACGGCTTAACGTGCCTTCCGAAGCACGGAGGAGCTCGAGATTATAAATTTGATTGACCCATCCCAGGACCGACCATGGCGAAAGTTGCTTTGTTTTCGTTATCGAAACCAGAGCGTTCAAACCACTACGCCACCGAGCTCCTCATCGTCGTCCTTTATCGTCTATATTTTATGAAATTTTTACTGGTTGGAGAATGCGCTGGTATCTTCATGGTCATGACATGTGAGGCTGTGTGTTTGATTGCCTCAAAAATAAAAAATGACCTCCAACTCCCATTCGGCCTATTACTGATTTCATAGTCGATTTTAGTATACATACGTTAACCGAGATATAAATCGGAACATGCCTCACTCCTAAAATAAACGGATTATCCCTGCCGATAAAGAAACACTTATGCCAACCATTCTCACGCGGATTTCAATGAACATCTATATTGAAATTTAACTTTGATAAGAGTAGAACGGCGAGACGATATATTATATTATCATTTCACGAAGTTCAATTCAAACATTAAAGTTTAATGAAAACATAGGAGAGTAATAAAACTCTATATTGTATAACCTTTAGGTAACGTTGCGCTCATAATTGCTTCATTATTCATTCCTATTACAAATAATGCTCACTCACTTCACGAAGTTTATGATGAAACTTCTCAAATTACTCCGTTAATTGTCACCTTTAGAAGAAACTTTATTTTGCTTTGTTCACCAAGCTGTATCATTGCAAATAATGAATCGATCTAGCTAAGAGGAGTCATGAACACTTCTGACTTAACACTTCCTGATGTGAAGCGGTAAGAAGAGGCCATATGCGAAGATAGCTAGTGCAGTGTAGGCTCTAGCCGCCTCCACACTTTGGCGGCTCAAAAGATGCTTTTTACGCCTCTATTGTAGCTTGCTCCTGACGGGGCTGATAAAAAGCGCTAAGCGACGCAAGCTCTCAACGCAATTGCTGAGGCTCAAGGTTGTTCGTGCGTGACCTCTACATCGACGATGATACGGACAGCACGACGCTGCAATCTGTCCACTCCATCGAGGAGTTACTTGGCGAAGCCATCCCATAAATGCGAGCAATATTCCACGCAAGACCTGACCGGGGTTTTATAAAATAGACAAATTTGTTCAGGCGTGAAAAATCGACGCACCTTGTTCAGGACACCGAGCTTTCGCGATGCTGTTTTGATCACTGTTTACATGTAGTACCTGGAATTCAATATCATGTCTTACTTTCTGGTATGGTGTGTATAAATGAGTGGCCTTAATTTAGGCTGGTGAACATTTTATTTCAAACATCTGTTGGAACAGGGAATTACTGCAATAAAAATACCAATTGCTATTTATTGATTCGTGTGGTCAAGAGCAAGCTCGTGGCTGTCCACAGTTTTGGAAGAAAGGTGACGTTACTTACTCGCCTCGACATCAACCTACGCATCTTCTCCTGTGCGTAAGCTACGTTGCAGCTGCAGCATAAGGTTAATCCTGACTGTAATAATTTCCCTATAAGCTTTGACAGTGGAAACTTCAATAAATTAAGTTCCACTAAAATACATTTTTGTCAAGATTACTTAAGAGTTTATAGTCCACTAAAAATCACCGCCTTTCATTGGACATCCAAAGACTGGTCACTTTCCGGCGTATGATTCGGCTGATGCTGCTGATGTTACTTGTCGACTTTCCACTACATGCAATGTGTGACAAATTGTTTCTGATTCAAATCGTAATAACAACGGTCTTTAAAATTCTAAAGTACTGAAATTTATAGCTGTGGTTACTTCAATCGTTAAGGTTTAAAAATAAATCAATATTAAAATACTCTTTAAAACCCATTAGAATAGTTCATTGGTAAAATATTGATAAAAAACAAGCTATTTGGTGTTAATTGCAGTCGCCATTACATTTAAGGATGGTGATTCATAAAACTTCTGTAGGCAACGTAAAACTCAGGACTATAAATTTGGATCGGAGCTCACATTCAACGTGAATGCTGTCTTTTTTAAATGCCTCACTTTTAGAGTGTAAAATTTCAACCAGAGTTTGCACTTTAGCGACATATTTTTATATCTTCAACTTCTGCAACATTTGCTGCATGACAAAATGTAGAACCCAAAATTTTGTATTCAGTCTCTTAGTCAGTGCCTATCTTTTGAAATTTATAATCAAATATATAAGTGGTCAAGTAAGTTTCAATATTGGCATGTGAAAACAAATTTGATTTTTCTTTACGAAAATAAGGAAGGATATGGGACTTATGATACAAATGATTGTACTTTACAACCATATCTTAAGAGAAGAATAAAATTGAGAGTGGGTTATTATGACTCCTGACCTCATCAAATTGTTGATCGCATTACGCCACGAAGAACGTAAATATTCGTCGTAATATATTAGAGGTTTTGAACCGGGTGGATAACAAAACGTCTGACCTTTTTGTACAGGATCCTGACGCATGACCGTAAAAAGTGGCCCAGATGCCTTTACCGCTGAGTCATTGGGAAGGCATGACTTAAAAGACGAGTCATAATCTCAATAACTTGATTGACGAAAATAGTCCATAAGTAAAGGCAATAAAGGTACAGAGAAATAAATGCCTTTGAAAAGGTCTTACTTACTGGTAGATACACCAAGAAAAATGTAGCAATTGTATGCTGGCGAAGCGAATTGTTATTTTAGATACTTTCTAGTGATATATTTATTCTTAAATTGGTACAACATTTGCAATCAGTTACAACAGTACAAAATTGAAAGTCTCACAAAGACTGATGTAAAACAGATGTAACAAAAGACAAAAAACTGGAACAGGTGGTGTTCGGTTTAGCTAACCATCTAAATTAAAAGGCAGGTGTCCGAATCTGGATCTCGTACTTTATGGAGCCTCCTGAATTCGGCAGGGTATAACAATATAACCAGTACAGCAGATGTTAGCTCACCGGTTAGCCTTCGTTGGGATCATTTTTTGCGAGCGTTATAAAGTTAGGAACGGATATTTGTGGAAGAAAACTTCGTCATTTTAATTTACTGCCCGATTTTATAGCGAACTATGGCGCTCGTCACATGTAAAAATATCTGAAAGTATTAATATTGTAACTATTATTATATTAAAGTATTAAGTAAGTATCCAACGGATCTTTAACTTTGATTAGTAGTATTTTACACGCAAGGCTTTTTAATAGGTAAATTTTTGCTTAATATTTAGTAATAATGATCCGATTACTTATTCGCGGTTTAATTAGTAACTTTGTTTGTATTATCAGGTATAAACCTTGCATGTCTTATTTTTATTTTTAAAAAATATGCTGTCTGTTTACAAGCTCTAGCCGTGTTATATTTTTCAATAGATAGTGATTCTTATCACTTTAACACTAGAAGCAAAAAGAAACTTGCTGTTCAAAGTTTGAAAATTCTTGGGGAAATGGATGCACATTTTTAATAAAGTCCCACATAATATAAACGGACTGCCTTTACACAAAATCATAAAGAGCTTGTGTTTTAATATGTATTAGATAACGGAGAAATATTGATAGTAAAATGTATACAGATATTAGAAATATACTACATAAACATATAAACATTTCATTCATGACTCGTAAACAAATGCTTGTACTTATCATACAAACATTTGCTCGTACAGGGATTCGAACCCGGGAGCTCTGACCGAGTAGCCTGTATAGCAAGGAGTACAGACCACTCGGCCAGCTGGTCGTCTAAACAAATTTCAATTTTATTTTTTTCTTTCTTTCTTCTTTAAACAAAATATTGATAAGTTTCAGGAACATACTAGATGATAAGAATTATGGACTGATTGTAATTACATTTTTCTTTTCTTTTGGATACATACTATAGGAATGTGTAGGATTGTTGTCTGTATTGTAAGATTTTAGTGGAAAAAGTCTAAAGTTCATATTTTTATAACTTTTCTTTACATTAATTTTTACAGACGTTGTGGATCTTAAGATTATTCAAAAAATTGTTATCGAATTGTAAAGAGAGGGACGAACCTTGCTAAGTTCAATCGATCTCCTCAAAATGAGAGCCTACCCTCCTTAAGACAACCCCTTGGTAGATTAACAAAAGTTTGGCTTAGAACTGACTTTTAATAAGAGTATTTATGTACCCAAAATTTAATAAAACATTTTGAATTGTAGTTTTTGCCAATAATAAGTATGATTATTCCTACTAATACTTACGGCATTATTCACATATTTTCATATAAATATGAAGATATCTTCTATATGAGATGTGATATTAAAGTCTTCAAACTTATCCATGGAAGTAAAGGAAAGAAATAGCTTTTGATTAAATCATTGTGGAACTTTCAATACAATAGTATTGTGCAGAAATAATTTTTATGTCCATTAAAAATGCCTAACGAGTATTTGCGGTTGGTATCAATGGCGACTTGGGAAGAAACGAAGGCTTTACAAGATTAGCCAATATTTGTTGAATTAAATAAATATCCTAAGTTTATTAAGTCAATCAAGCCGAGGGCTCAATTGGAATTAAGCTTCTTTCTAATTGGTGAAATCCGTCCTTTGTTTTTGTCGGCGGAATTGAATAAATTTCACCAAGTTACGGATTATTACTTTTATACGATATTTTGCTTTGTATAATTTTCTTTTATGACTCGGCGTTTTAATATAATTTCTAATTTATTTAATTTCTGGAATGAATTAGTTTTGAATACTGTATTTATAGTTTTTATTTGAGATTATGACTCGTCTGACACTATAACTAGAAAAGATAGTATGAGACGCGTCATAAATATCTAAACTTGATTTTCGGAAATGCCCTATTAAGTAAAGGAAATGACGGCTTAAAGATGATAATGACTTCGAAAACTGTTTCTGGTTAGTACGGCTTGTATAGAAATTGTTTTGTAATATTCTTGGCAATCTACCACGATTTCCTCATACCTATAGAAATGTGATGATAACATAAATATTAGTTGAGGGGCTTATATCTAAGCGATGGGTTATGCGAAGATAAAAAAAATGTGATTAATACTTTGTGATAAATTATTAAATATATATATATATATTATTTTTTCAATAATAATAATTATCATGTTGATTTACTATTTCTGATATATTTTTTTCTGTTTTAAGACTTTATAATTATATTTTTTAAATTTACTATTTCTGTTCTTGTTATTACTTTATTCGATAATCCCCAATTAAATTATTTTTCAAATTCCTGCTTTTTGTAAAGTAATATATCCGAGAGCATTTTCTTCGAGCTGCATACTTACTGCCTTGTACGAGGCATAAGCATAATTGACTTCAAACAACGTGAAGTCGGTTTTCTTGGTTACATGCCAAGATTGCGGTCGAGACGGCATTACTTCTAGCGGCTGTAATATCATCGACGTTTTTATTGGTATACCTTTTGATATTTATGAATTGTATTCTGTACATGCAATGCAAGCTATTTTTGGCTTTATTTACTATGTTATATGAGACATTGGTATCGTCTTTGTGTAATAAAATGAGTGGATTGTGTGCTTATTATGAGCTTTTTTACAAGTCTCGGTAGTCTCGGTTCGAGAGTGGCTGATTCTAAATATAAAACATTTGCTTTTCACTCTTATAATTTTTGAATAGCTACACAAATACAACAAAAGTCTTTGTTCCTTTTTCACTAGAGCAGGAATACGGTTTTCCCCTTTATTAGTTTAGAAGCTTTTAGTGAAATTGGATATGTCCCTTGATCTTGAAAGTTATCTTTCAAATTATATGTACATATATTGATATGGACCTCACAATGAATCTTGGCGTGCAGGAATCACTCGTTATAAAGTTTTAGTGATATGAAATCGCTCAATCACTTGTTTTTTTAATAACTTGTTCTTATGACCATCGTTAATAGTAGTTTTTGTACCTAACTGTTACATTATAAGTAGAGGTGATTAAAACACAGGTGTTTAAAAATCGAGCCTTGCCGAGTTATTTAATAGTTTCACGCGAGTGTTTTAATACCATGTTTTGTGCAGTTACACTACTTTATTTACACTCATACGAGTCACTACTAACATCAGACATCTTTATAAATTAATATATTGTTTTATGTACAGACAAAATAGCAGTCTTCAGTCTACATTCCATATTCAATTTACTGTGTTAGTGCTGCAAGTGCTGCAACAGAGAATACATGCCTACACGATGCGCGCGCATCAAGGTTTAGGTTCTTCATGTGTCCCCAGTATGCTAGAAGATTCGCGAAAAGGAAAATACAAAACGGGATTTAGCAGAAATGGTCAACGGGTGGTTGACCATTTCTGCTGAATCCCGTTTTGTCGATCATTAATTAATGAATAGTCTTCAAGTTATTTAAGATCCCTTCCATGACCTTGCAAGCACTGAGGTGATAAATCTTAGACCATAGTTGGCCGGGTCTAACCGGCCTCCCTTTTTGAGCTCCAATTGCACATTGCCGTCTTTCAAAAATTTCGGTACACACCCAGAAGAGAGAGTAAGATAGTAGGTAAATACAATTACGGTACGGACGTCATGACATGACTAAATTACTATCTATTACGACACGAGCGCAGGGTTTTCCAGAGCGCTCATGCGCCCCCTAAGACTCTGCGCCCGTGTGCATCGCTCACCCTGCACCATAGGTAAAGTCGCCCCTGGTAATATTTTTCCCTTAAGTTTGTGTTTATTCTTTCGATACTACATCGATACTACACAAAATTACTTTACAAAACAAAGCAAAAGAAAACATGACATAGACACATAAGTTGGCCGGACCAAACTCCTCTATTCCCGATATTTCATGAGAGGAAAGCTTTTGACTAATCTTATATGGACATAGTGTTTCTAAATTGGCAGATTAGGAAAAATGATCTGTACCTTTAAAATCTTTAAAATAATCCTTATCTCACTGCTGGGCAACAGGCGTTCCTACATGGGAGAAACACACGAGGAGTTTGGGCCATAACATCACCACGTTGGCCCAATGCGGGTTGGTGGGTTAAAGCGGTTGCAGTAACAACCGGGACCAACGGCTTAACGTGCCTTCCGAAGCATGGAAAATAATCCTAATCGTAAATATAACCTTCTGCTTAATTAACTTGACCACCTAATTTGTTCGCGTTGACGATCCAATTATTCGTCACACGACAATATTAGAATTAAATCCGTACTGACAAATCAACTGGCCTAAATCTGATTCGATTTCAATCATTCGTATGAATTCAAAATTAAATTGTAATTAAACATTTACATATTACAAAAGGGCGTATTCCAGTTTGAAATTAGTTGCTCGGCTTAGCGCTAAGCTTTCGATAGCTGATTTTATAAGAACAATATTGGTTTCAGAGTTCGTCGAAGACCTTCAAAGTTCTTTGTAAAATCGTTATCATTAATTGGAAATATGGTAATAAGCCTGTCTTGTTCCTTTAACTTTTGTTTGCAGATGACATTCACTGTGCGTGTCAAATTTTATAAAGCCAAAGTTAAGATTCGCAACTTAATTCTTGTTTTGATTAAAATAACTTCGAATGAAAATAGATACTCGTATAGGCATACATATATTTTACTTTCTAAATTCATCAACATCATCATCATCACCACTCTATATATTACGTCCCACTGCTGGGCCACAGGCCTTCCTACATGGGAGAAACAAATGAGGAGTTTGGGCCAATGCGGGTTGGTGGGTTAAAGCATGGAGGAAGTTTGGGCCAATGCGGGTTGGTGGGTTAAAGCACGGAGGAAGTTTGGGCCAATGCGGGTTGGTGGGTGAAAGCACGAAGGAGCACGAGATTACAAGTTTTGATTGACCCATCTCAGGATCACCATGGCGAAAGTTTCTTTGTTTCTGTAATCGAAATCAGAGCGATCAAACCACTACGCTACTCAAACCGATTATCTGCTACTTTTGCGATAAAAATGTGTCCATCCATCGACACAGCAACAGCATATACGGGCTTGTTACATATTTCTACTATGTTATATTGAGATAAAATAAAAAAGGTTAACTATTTGATCCTGTATTTATAAACACTCATGTGTAGTTTTTGCTTTCTGGAATGATTGATTTTATGATGTATTTTCTATGTTTCATGAATCACCATTGAAGTTATCTTTTTTTTTTTTATAACGGAAACGCATACAAAAGATTATTATTATATCTCTGACAGTTTAACCAATGGTCCAATATATTAAAACGGTCGTTAAGGATGGTGTCTGACGGATAAAAGTCGCGGCTTGCCCATTATTTAAGTTCCTAATCACCTTAAATACGTTCGAGTGCGTGGAACAACCTATCCCAATTACATGGGTCATTAACCCCCACGCTGGACGCCGGAATTAAGGCTCATCCCTGATTTAAGTCACGCACTGACAGGGAATGACTTGCATGTGACAGTGGACTATTTTCGATGGAAAAATACGTGACGTGGATGAGACGAATGTTTGATCTATACCCTTTCAACCTTTCGTCCTTTACCAGCCCACCGGCACACACACACAGAAAATAATTATACTCTCTCCTTGTCCGAGAGGGTTTAACGTGTAGTAACGCTGATTGTACCAGCGCCGATCACAATTTTCAAAGCTATAAAAAAAAAATGTTTCTCTCATATGGTAACTCTAAATGTATGTCATTACGTTTTTTGTGCACAGCGCTGTCACTTGGTTCTCTCATTAAAATTATTAATTTAACAATTTAAACCAATAAAAAGTACGATCTGTGATCCAAATTTTAAAGAATTATTAATCTAGTGTTATTATGTGTTCACTAATAACAGGATATCGATGCAGTATTTTATTCCCAAACACGGTCAGGTATTCCGTTAGCAAACAAGGTCAAGGTTTGTTGTGAAAACGTTAATATTATTTGGAGATTGAAGGTATGTATTTAATATTACATTATCGTTACGTTATCCGGTGAGAAATAATTCTCACCGGATAACTGGTAATATGAAACGTCACAGAATTAATCTGTTAGAATATTATGACATAACCTAAAAATATCAAAATAATACTACTAAAATCTAGAAAATCTAGCTAAACTACTTACCTAGCAATATAACCCTCCAGATATTATTGTAAGAATTTTTACAAGGCTTATGATTTCCGATATTTTATAGGTTTTATCAATTTACACACTATTTTTTCTTGTATTGCCAATATTTGCCAATGGCATGTAAAATATTAAAAACATAAATAATAGCTCATTTTGAGCGATAGACAAAAATGTATACCTATTTAAAGTGCTTATGCAGTGTTTTATTAGTGTTTCTAATTAGATTTTTGGAAATAAAAGGGAAAAAGAAAAGGAGTAAGTAAATCACCTACTTTGGACAGAAAGAAGATTACAAAAAGTGAAAATAATATGACTTTTTGGATAACTTTAACTGTTCTGTGGTAACTACAAGTGTCATATACCTATCTATTACCTAAATCTTTAACACCCAGATGTCGTAAGTGACAATTATAACATAACAAAGACAATTAAAATTATGTCTGGCATATAGGGTTTAGAGAGGAAATTACAAGAAGTAAATTTTTATGATGAGAAATACCTACTCAAGGCAGGAAACAGAAGACTCATATTAAGTGCCTTCATTAATCTTCTTTCTAAATTCTAAAAGAATAACTAATTCTTCGTCAAGTACATATAATGGTTACCACATTATTTACCGGAGCATGCGCTATCACATTGCGGTTAGACAACGCTCTAAATGGTATGAAATTACATGAAATAGATTATAACATTTATCTGAGTATGCGCTATCACATTGCGGTTAGACAACGCTCTAATTGATATGAAATTAAATAAAAAAGGTTATCACATTATTTACCAGAGCATGCGCTATCACATTGCGGTTAGACAACGCTCTAAATGGTATGAAATTATATGAAAAAGGTTATCACAATATTTACCCGAGCAAGCGCTATCACATTGAGGTTAGACAACGCTCAAATGGGTATGAAATTATATGAAAAAGGTTATCACAATATTTACCCGAGCAAGCGCTATCACATTGAGGTTAGACAACGCTCAAATGGGTATGAAATTATAAGAAAAAGGTTATCACAATATTTACCAGAACAAGCGCTATCACATTGCGGTTAGACAACGCTCAAATTGGTATGAAATTAAATGGAAAAGGTTATCACACTATTTACCTAAGCATTTGCTATCACATTGAGGTTAAACAACACAGTGAAATGAAAATGTTTATCACATTACTTGCCTGAGCAAGCGCTATCACATTGCGGTTAGACAATGCTCTAATTTAAATGAAAAAGAAATGAATGCTAATAGATAACCTGGGCAAATGCTATTACATTGTGTTAAGACAATGCCCGTACTCTTGTTTTAAAACTTCTACAGTGAAGTAGAAATGAATTTATTGATAACCTGGGCAAGTGCTATCACATTGCAGTTAGACAATGCCTGTAATCTTCTTTAAAACTACTATCACACTGCGGTTAGACAACCAACTATTTAGCTGAACAAGCATTATCACACTAGAGATATACACTGCAAATGAAATGCAATATACACTGAAAGAAACAGTATAACTAATACCATAAAGTAGATTTAAAGGCAATCACTTGAACAGGTCTAGCTACTATGGCTAGACCCTTGCACTGAAATAGAAACTTCTACTAACTTCCATCAAGTAGATATACAAAGGTACAGAGATAAAACAAACACAATATGCCAAAAAGGCAATCTTATTGCTAGAAGCGATCTCTACCAGACAACTATAAGGCAGAGAGATTACTCAATATGAATAATTGTGATAGCTACAAAAATGTAAAAATAGCCATTAATCATATTTAAAATATGTAACAAAGTACCAACCCGCATTGGGCCAGCGTGGTGGTGTTATGGCCCAAACTCCTCATGTGTTTCTCCCATGTAGGAAGGCCTGTGCCCAGCAGTGGGACGTATATAGGCTAGTGATGATGAACATAAAGTAGCTGTACATGTAATTTAATAATCAGAACAAGCCCCATCACCTTGCGGACTGACTGACAAATAATTCTACAATAAAGTACCGGTAAAGTTTACTTATTAACTTGGGCCAATGTTTGTCACATGGGGGCTAGATAATGCTGCCGCATTTAATTAATAATTGTAACATCAAGATATATATTATGTTATTCTATAACCTGAATAAATGTTATTCTATAACCTGAAAATTGCTGTAAGTTATATAAATGTTTATCAATAGCCTGAGGAAGTGCTATAAAATTTAGCTACATTTTACTTTTGTGATTTTTGTGTGCATTTTGAACCACAAAATGCTTTTATGGTTCATCAAAACTTTACCCTCTAGCATACCGAAATGATATTCAATGACCTGAAAAATTGCTATCACTGTATGAATGATCAGCCATTGATAAATATTTAATAAGATTATACTATCTGTCAAGCCGCGATATACCTCCGGGTGGCTATGATAATTGAAAAATCAATTGTGTCTGGAATCTCATGCTTGACAGGTTAAAGCTACACAGTGTATTCAAAAATCAAACAGCTGTTCAAACATAAAGAAAATTTATAAACCTTCAGTGACCATGACCAACAGATCATTGGTTGCAACAACCAGTTACACACAGCAAATACCATAACTTTCCTACTTTATTTAATCAACAAAACCACCAGAAGATTCAGAAACAAGCTTTCAGATATTGTTTTAATAATTCCAAATAAAAACATTACTTTAGAAAAAAAATTAGTTACACAGATAAACTAGTAACCCAATTGTAATAAAATGATGGGATTTTTTTTCATTGAAATGTCACCTTATGAAGTACCTCATTGCACAGATTTTATGAAATGAATAAATGAGATAAGACAGAGAAAATAAGAAATGATTATTATAACTAATCATTATTTCAATTCCATTGCAATATTTTCTTACAATACAGACCTAATAAAGTGATATAAATGATGCCCTATATTTTTAAAAGAACTTGAAAATTAAGAGTATTTTCACAATTCTACTTGTACAGAATTATATAAAATAGCTAAGTTGAAATTAATAACTGTTGAAATAAACTTGTCTATTAGAAATGGAAATGGGTCTTAATAAAAAGACCATTAGGTATAATAACTACTCAGAATTAACAACTATATTTTATGAGTAAAAATAATTGTTATGATAAAATAAGAAACATTATCGAGAGTACATAATACCACAGTTGTTGGATACATGAAAATCGAGGGGGGGGGGCATAGATTGAATCCCCACAACAATAATAAATATTAGACATTGTTGTACTTAATGATAGTACCGATTGAATTTTTACAAATTTTATTTGTGGTATTTTTATAAAAAGTCATCTTGCTTGACACAATACGAGAAATTGATTTATTGCTATGTACTTAATATATAAAAGTGTCCATATGAAGTACCTACTACCGGGTGCAATTCACACAAGGTTTTTTATTTTTAGTTCTTTTTTAGATACTGAGCTTAAATCAATGATTTATGTTATTAAATTTATATCCAGCTTATCCTAGCTGCAAATCAACTATCGGTCAAGTATAAAAACAAGGAATTGCAATATTGACAATTATTAATGTTGAAAAATGACAATATGATTTATTATTAGAAATATAATGGCCATTTGGTACAATGTACCTATACATAATATAAGCATCATAGTTATTTATCCTGTACATATGGTGCGCATGCAGGCATAATGAATAATCATGCACATAGGTATCGAGTAGTGGCCTTTCTGCAATTATGAAATAAAAAAATTCACATTAAATTTCATCAATAAGAAGTGAAATATTGGGACAAAATAATAATATGTCCATGACATGCCAGCAAAAGTTTTTTGTATGTACTAAAATAAAAGTCAAATAATTAAAATATAATACATCAATAATCAACCTGATCATGGTAAATACAACTACCTACTTAAATATATATATATATATATATATATATTAGCTCTAAATTTCAATATCATAACACCTGTAGGTATAGTAGAGCATTGTGCTTTATATAACAAATAAAAATGCCTAAGTCAATGTTTTGTAAAAACAATATCATTACTTATATGGTACCTAAACTATATAAAATGAATAATACCAGGTCAACATTACAATGACCTAAAATTGAATTGATTTAAAGATAAAAAACATTTTAATCGAAGGAGCCTCTTCAGTTTACTGACATACATATATGATTTGGAATCCAGAACTGGTATTAAAAATATTTAATGCAATAATAAGGCAATGATAAATCAAAAATGTTATTAAAGGACCTCATCAACTGATTTATTACAATTCATGACTTGAAAGCAGAAAGACTTCATTAAACATCAAGTAAAATCATTTAAAAGTGACAATCAGTAGTGACCACTATCGAAATAATAAAAACCTATGTAACTAGGTACTTTACAGCCATATTGTATCTAAAAATCTTTTTAAATGAGGATAGAAATGTATCCTATCTTGTCACTTTCATTAAATCATAATAAGACAAGTACTTTATGAATACACTTATATCATAAATAAATCAATAGAAACAATTATAAAAAACACAAGATTTCATCAATTCAATCTAAAATTCATTTGGATCAAACTAATGTTGCAGGAAATGAGTATTAGTGGTTTTAACTGTCTTCTCTACTCTTATCACAAGATATGCTTCGGTGTCGACCGCAAGCCGATTTGGTTTAAATATTGATTGAGTCAAAAAGCCAACAGGAGTGTTTACATACAAAATTCAGTTTAAAATTCTGAGTCAAAATTCTGAAACATTTCCTGCAATAAGCATATAAATGTCCCATTCGGCATTGCTAAAAATTTTAAGCGATAGTTAAAATAACAATTGTGTTTTTTATTTTTTTATAGGGTTTTGTATAAAAATCTAATTATTTTGTAAATTAATTAGTAAGGTGTTGGACTAAACATCTATACTAATATAATATAGATATCTAAATTCTATTTTTTCACAACCCCATCTTCAAACATCTACACGTTAAACCCTCTCGGACAAGGAGAGAGTATAATTATAAGATTAAACGAACTTACCTTAAGTGAAGTTCTATCTTAATTATACGAAGCTCCTTGTCCGAGAGGGCAGTCCCAAAACCCGCCCACTAATACAAGTATTATCCCAATTGTAGGGTTGTTCCAAAAATAATCTTCGAACGTAATGACATACATTTAGAGTTACCATATGAGAGAAACATTTTTTTTTTTATAGCTTTGAAAATTGTGATCGGCGCTGGTACAATCAGCGTTACTACACGTTAAACCCTCTCGGACAAGGAGCTTCGTATAATTAAGATAGAACTTCACTTAAGGTAAGTTCGTTTAATCTTATAATTGTATCTGATATGATCACAGAGGGAATAATTCAAATAGACATAAACTGAATTGCAATTTGCCATGAAAAATACCTCCTACCTATGATTTGCATTGCATGCATTTTATTAAAAATACAATACATTGACATAGTGTGAATTTTTGTCGCTCGCTCGCTGGCACAGCGGTTTCAGCGCTCCGGTTTCGGGTAATCTCGTGCTTCAGAAAGCAGTTGGTCGTTGTTACTCCAACCAGCTCGCAATCGGCCAGCGTGGTGACAACATCACTAGCCACCACGAAATGCGCCCAATGCGACTCAAACTCTTCAAATGTTTCTTAAATGTAGGAACGCCTGTGCCATATGTTGTTCGTATACGATGATGATGAATACCGCAATATTTTGTATTGCAGTAACATAATGCATTGTATTAAAAATACAAAACATTGACGTAGTGTGAATTTTGGTCCGTTGTGGTTTGAATATAAATTAAAGGGTATATAGCTAATGCCTTACCGAAATAACTCCAAGAAATTTCCGAAGTGCAGATTCGCGAACTAATAAGATTCCTCTTTGTTACAGGTAAGCATGCGTCACCGACGATCCAAGCAGCTGGAATGCTGCACAATAACCCCTATTTAATGGACCGACCGCCATTTTAACTGCCGTAATGAATGTTGCCTAGATATTTAACGATACTAGCGACCGCGCGCGAATATGTGCGGTGTTTTTGTGTAAAATAGCCCAAATTAAATATAACGCTTTGTGGGTGAGTGAAGCGGTAGTGAATTTCTGTAATACCATGTAGTTTCTTATGAATGTCAAATTTGGTTTCTGAGCATACACTAATTATCATTTTTCGAAATGAAACAAGTCCTGAAAAGGTTAATCTTAAGGAAAGGAAATATCCTATGATTCATATTATAGCGGTAAGAAGAGTCCATAATAATATCTTCGCATATGGACACTTCTTATCGCTTCATATCAGGTGGTGTTGGGTCATTTGCCGTGCTTTGTATAAAAATATGGTTCGCCTGAAAGTAAGCGGTAACCGTAGGCTATATACCCTGGTAAACAAGGACCGACATAAACATATGACCTAACACTAAAGAGCGATGCTACAAACAAGAAAAATAAAGAAGCTGTTATATCCTCCCTTATGGTTCCGGAGACAACAAAATAAAAGTATTTTGAAAACTAAGAGAAATATTTTATTCCCTTCTAATCATTAAATACTATATTATATTTTACAGGATTTGGACTATGACTAAGTTATGGATATACTGATAGTTAGATCACTTGTAAATCTTCCGAGGTTCTGCTCGTGATCGGAAATGTTTGCCTTATATATGGTTTTGACAACAATGTTGTTATTTTTATTAGTCTGGAAGACAGAACAAAGAGTTGATTGCTAATTCAACAGTTCATGACCCTTGATAAGGGTTTTCAGAAGTTAGAAAAAGATCGCCATTGAAATCTACTGGCGGCGGAAAGTTCGCGACCCTGTGATAACAACATTACTGTTTACAAAATTACCTTATATTAGAAAATTAGAAGAATAAGGTCTTTATCAAAGCTTGACAAACAACTCAATACTAAGAACATTAGGCAATTAAATATACAGTAGTACAGTGTTTATAAGATTTAACAATAATCCATTATTAATTATATCAACAGTATGGCAATGAATATATTGCTGTGTTTCTAATTTGGGAATGGTACATAACATCTCCCTCCTTAAAACTAAACAATAGGTACTAATTTGTTTAGTTGAACAAATCATTAATACAGCATAGTTTTCAACCTATTCGTTGGTGAAATTTTATAATTATAGGTTTTATAATTAGGGGATAGACAAAGACAATACCAGAACAGCAAAATTCAATATAGTACAATGATCTTAACCTAAAGGATAGTAAAAGACGTATTAAATTTAAACATTTCTTAAAGTTAATTATAATTATCTTACTATACTTAGATAATTACAAATTAAGTAAAAATAGTATTTGGGTAAATTAAGTAAAATTAGTAATTAGGTAAAAAATAAAAAAATTAGGTACATTTACTCTTATTTATAACGAACCATAAAGATCTTAATATTATTTCCTTGAAACTATATAAATTTAATTATTTAAATTATAAGTATATTTCGTTTCTGTACTAGGACTTCTAGTGACTCTTAAAGGAGTACGAGATGAAGGCATAGGCCTTTCTATATTCGTAAGATCACTCATTTCAATTCGCGGTTCAAAAACACTTCCTGTATTGCGTCTCGAAAAACATTGATTGTAAATTTGTATGCAACATCCGTCAGGTTTTGGATGTGTTTCATCAGAGACTCTATTTCTTTTACCTTTATAGATTTTACATAATCTCCATAACAAATAAATAACTACAAGTCCACAAATTGAATATAAGAGATAAGGAACATGAAAATTACTTCTTAAGTCATACTGTGTTTGTTCCTTCGTCTTTATTCGTTCTTCAATTGAATGTAATTTGACTGAGGCCAAATTTAAATCATCTAGTTGAATATTATTT
Organism: Nymphula nitidulata; assembly: GCA_947347705.1. Taxonomy (NCBI): domain Eukaryota; kingdom Metazoa; phylum Arthropoda; class Insecta; order Lepidoptera; family Crambidae; genus Nymphula; species Nymphula nitidulata. The sequence goes on along the minus strand of OX374637.1, from coordinate 7,058,443 downwards.
ATATGAAAAGGAGTAAAAAGTGGTTTACTTTCATTAAGTTTTATGCGGTTACAACAATCGTCTTGATTTAAATCAATATCAATTTTGGGTGAAGTATAATTAGTTATTATTTCACTGGTTGCTGTGATTTGAATGAGATTTGCATAACCTTTGCAGTCTTTATCTAAAGTTATTATGCCTACAGAAGAGAGTTCATAATCTTTTAAATCTTTAGTTGAACAATCGATAGTAATTTTAGTTGGTTTAGAATATATAAATATCCAACGATTATTAGTTAGTTTTTGCCATATCTCAACATTTCCGTAAAGAAATTTAGTTATACATTCTTTTGGTAGTTGTTTTAGTACTTTAGTAATCAAAAGAGATTCACAAGATGGATTTGATATAGCTGAATATTCATTTATGTCATTGCAGATATAATGTTCTTTAGAAAGTTTTTTACATTGACCTAAGTTATTAAATTGAATATAAGAATGTCGGTTGGTTGTAATACCAATATATCTTTTACTTGGTTGAACAAGAGAGTAAGTTAAGTCCTGAAAAGAATGAGGAACTGGAAGTGGAAAAACGTGATACAGTTCAAATTCCTGGGGTGTTACCAAAGGAATATTCAAAATAAAAACCAATTTAAAATTTATGTAGAAGACATCAAGGGTAGAGGCGTCAATAAGTAAATGTATATCATCCAGATTAAGAGGTACTGGAAATTCTTTATGTTGCTTTAAAATTTTCATATTACTAGTAATTTCATTGTATATTTCCTTAGGAGAGATAATACTTGGGTGTAATATATTTTGTTTAGCAAAAAGAATGGAGTTTACTATTAAGTTTATTTCTTCAATCAAGGTTTCAGCCATTGAGCTTAGTATAGCAAAATGTGTGTTAAGAGTGGATCGAACATCTACTATAGAGATATTAGAGGAAATATTATCAATAAAACTTTTAAGAGCTAAAAAGTTTTTGTCTAAAGCTTCTTCATTTTGATTCAATTTCCTTATGGTGTTGTTAAAATTTTGAATAGCGGATTGAGTTACTTGAACTTGATTTTTCATAATAGAATATAATTCTTTATCATCATCCAAAACTTTATTAATAACGTTATCATAATAAATTGCATCATCATTATCGAGTGTTCCAAAAACCGTTTTTAATAATGAACCAAGACCGTCGAACCATCCTCGTTTAGAACGTCCTGTACTTGTTAAATGAGCTAATGACTCATAAAGAGAAACTATTTTATCTAAACTTTTCTCGGCGAGAGCTAAACGTTTCTTACATTTTAAACTAGAACTAATTTCTTCTAAATCCTTACAATGTACAACTGTAAACTTACATCTCGATTCATATAACCTAATAGCTTTTGGAATATTTCCAATATCTTTAAAAGTTACAAGTTTCCAATCATCGACATGGATTTTTAATGATCCTATGCGATCGAAATATAAACCGGATCCATTAGTGATGGTAGTTATTTCTATCGATTCGGTGGGTGAGACTTGGAACGTAATCCATAACCTGAAAAAGTGGATCGTGATTTAGGTAATTTCACAAAATTTTTAGATGCAGGTCTAATTCTGTTAAGGTGAACCTTTTCATGTTTACCATTTTTAGTCCTTAATGTTACATTAACTTTATCAATAGCTATAATTTCATATGGTCCTTTCCACAATGATTTAAGTTTATTATTTGATTTTGAAGACAATAACACATAATCTCCCAACTGGTAATTTGGTACTTTAAGTTTAGTATCATATCGAATTTTTGATATTTCTTTATTTTTTATTAAATTTTGACGAGCTAAAGCTTGAATCTTGGTAAGCTTGTATTTTAAATTTTTAACGTAATTATCATAACTAGATTCATTTTCATTTTCATTTATAGATGATGGAAGTAAAGGTTTCTGTCCATAAACAAGTTCGTAAGGTGTGAAACGACTACTGGAATGAACGCTGGTATTATAACAAAACATTGCGAGTGGAATGTATTTATCCCAATCATTTAAATCATTCGATACAAATTGTTTTAGGTAATCCTTTAGAGTGGAATGACTTCTTTCCAGGGCACCATTAGTTTGTGGATGATATGCAGTAGAAGTAAGTTTCCTTATTTTAAAAAGTTTTGAAAGATCTTTTAATAAGTTAGACATAAATTCTGAACCTTGATCACTTAAAATGGATTTAGGCACACCAAAATATGAAATAAAAAGAATTAGTTTGTCAGCTACAGTATGAGCTTCATGTGAGGGTAAGGGAAAAGCTTGTGAAAATTTAGTTAAGTCATCTTGAATTGTTAAAATAAATCTATTACCATTACAAGATATTGGTAAGGGACCTACAATGTCCATTGCTATTCTTTCAAAAGCTGTAGTAGAAGTAGTTGTTATTATCATCGGTGATTTGTTCTTTTTCCTGACAGTTTTATTTAATTGGCATGATTTACAATTATTTACATACTCAATTATATCCTTTTTCATATTCGGCCACGTATATTTAGATTTTATCCTAAAATACATTTTGACTATGCCATTATGTCCGGAAGTAGTAGTATTATGATTTTCTTTAAGAATGATCGGAATTAATGAAATTTCAGGGTTTGTAATTTTATTATGGCACATCCTAATTTTAATTTTAAGATTTCGGAAAACGTAAAATATCATTTGTTTTATTCTGTCATAATGCAACGAACAAAAGGGATCTTTGAAATTAGGTAAATAAATTGAGTTAACGTTATCTTTTAATAGTTCATTACGTAGATTTCTAAGTGTATAAAATAAATCTTTAAGAGTGAGTTTATCATAATGATTTTGTTTTGCAATACAGTGGTATATCGTTTGTTTATTACATCTGGATTTTAATATTTGATACAATTCCTTTTGTCTCATCATAAGTTCCTCAATGTTATTACTTTTACTAAACGCTTCAATTCCAAATAGATTTTCTTCATCAAGAGTTACATTTGTAATATATGCAATATTATCATGTTTATCATTAAATAGGATATCGTCAGTTTCCTGGAAATCTTCTATGCAAAATTCTTGCCGGGTATCGAAGAAATTTTGAAAATCACTATAAGTTTCTGATTGAGTTTCAGAAGTTAACGTATTTATAGTAATTCTAGACAAACAATCTACATTTGAATTTACACGACCTGGTTTGTGTATAATCTCGTAATCAAATTCTTCAAGTTGCAGACGCCATCTTATTAATTTACTACCTGGATCTTTTACGTTAAATAACCACGTCAATGGTCTATGGTCTGTAACTATTTTAAAATGTCTGCCATATAAATATGGTCTAAAGTATTGAATTCCCCATTTAATAGCTAACAGTTCTTTTTCTGTAGTATTATAATTTCCTTCAGCTTGATTTAAAGTACGAGAAGCATAAGCGATTGGTAAGTCTTTTCCGATTTCTCCTTGACTTAATATTGCGCCTATAGCAAAATTGCTAGCATCGGTGGTAAGAATAAATTCTTTTGAAAAATCAGGATATTGCAATATTTTCGGTGATATTAATATTTTACGCATTTTATCAAATGCAATCTGTTGTTCTTCTCCCCACACAAATGGTGTATTTATCTTTAATAATTTAGTAAGTGGTTTTGATATTTTAGAGAAATTCTCAATAAAACGACGATAATATCCTACCAAACCTAAGAAAGATTTTATTTCTTTCGGATTTCTAGGTATAGGAAATTCATTAATTACTTTAGTTTTATTCGGATCTGGTGCTACACCTCTATCAGAAATTACATGTCCCAAATATGCAACTTCACGTCTCATAAATTCACATTTATCGGGTTGCAGTTTTAGATTATTTAGTTTCAACTTCTCAAAGACTGCTTCCAATTTATTGGTATGATCTTGAAGAGAATTTGCATATACAACTATGTCATCCAAATAGACGAAACAATAAAGTCCATTGATACCACTTAAAACATTATTCATTAATCTTTGGAAAGTTGCTGGAGCATTTTTTAAACCAAATGGCATTCTAACGTACTCAAAAAGTCCTTGTGGAGTAGAAAAAGCAGTTTTGGGAATATCTTTAGCATCCATTTCTATCTGGTGAAAACCACTAGCTAAATCTAATGTGGTGAAGTACTTTGAATGTCCTAGCTGATCTAGAATTTCACTTATGTTAGGAAGTGGATAAGCATCACCTATAGTAACATTATTTAATTTACGATAGTCAATAACAACACGCCATTTAACTTTTCCAGAGGCATCTTGCTTCTTGGGAACTACCCATAAAGGAGACGACCAGGGGCTGGTCGATGTTTTAATTATTCCCTGTTTCAACATTTTATTTATTTGAGAATTTACTTCTTCCTTATGTATTTCTGGGTATCGATACGTTTTACTTTGTATAGGCTGATTTGATTCAGTAACAATTTCATGTTTTAAAACGTTGGTGCAAGTTAAATGATCACCTTCAAGAAAGAAAATATCATTATATCTCTTACAAATTTTTATTAAGGAATCTTTTTCTTCCCCGTTTAAATGATCCATTCTTAATTCGTTAAAAAGTCTTGAATTTCTTTCACTATTTTTATTATCATTAGAAGGCTTAAGATTGGCATTAAAATGAAATAATTTGCAAATACTCGAAGTACCGCAACAATAGTCATTTGAAGAACACGTATGTAAAATTTCACAATCACGCGAAGTGTTGTTAATATAAAAAGAATCACAAACACCAGAGGTGTTGCTACAAATAGGTTCACAGTTACTGAGAGTACTGTCTTCCTCAAAAGAACACAAAGGCTCTAAGACTACATCGAGTCGTTTAATAATAACCTCTTTTTCAAGAGTATTTAATATAGAAACATACGCTTGATTTTTACTGTCTACTCTTGTAATTGAGTTAGACATAAATACGCCATCTAGAATTTTTGTATTTTCTATAAGTCCTTCTTTTATTTGTGGATTTAAAATATTCGCTTTTACTAGCGTTTCACTTCTTGGTTTGATTTTATAAAGAAATGATTCTAATTCATTATCCTTTCTAAGTAGATTAAGAGTTGTTTTTTCCTGTTTACTACCTTCAAAAGGCTTAGAAAAGTTAATAGTTTTATCCTTTAAATTAATTTGCGCGTTATAATTTATTAAAAAGTCATTTCCTAAAATTCCATCATAATTTAAAGTTATATTTGATTCATCGTGTATGACATGAAATTTGTGATTAAATAAAGTAGATGTGAATTTTAAATTAAGATACGTATAGCCAAGAGTTTTACAATCCTCTTGTGATTTAGTTATACCATTGATTGTAATTCTATTATGGGTATATACTAAAGTTTCTGGTTTAAGATTTTTAGATAAAATCAAAGAAATATTCGCACCGGTATCTATTAAAAATGTCAATTTTTTATTATTTAAAGCTTCATTACAGGGAACTGTAATATGAAGTATATTTTCATTTCTTAGACTGACAGTGCCTGTATGGCATTTACCAGACTCGACGGAACGGCACCTTCCTCGAGTGACGTTGAGTTTAAAGAATGTGCTACCTGATGAGAATTTTGACGATTGATTGCTTGTGAATTTTGTTTACTCTTAAATTTATTTTTGTTTTGCAATTTATAACAATTTTCAATTAAATGTCCCGTTTTCTTACAGTAGCGACATGAATTATTTTGATATTTGTTTAGTGTTTCCACGTGATGTACTTTATTTAATTTATTATGATAATTAGCACGTCGGCAATTAAAACTGGTATGACCTGGTTTTTTGCAAATATTACAGAATTTGTTTTTTGATAATTGTAAAATATTAAATTTCTCTTCTTCAAGTGCTATATTAAATGCATCATTTAGAGTCGATGGTTCTCTAGAACGTAACATCTGAGAAATTTGTGGATTTATTCCTAATAAAAATGATTGCAATGCAAGATGATTAGTACTTTCTGCTTGTCCCGGAAGTAATGTAGGATCAGTACAAGATTGTTTTATAGAAGATAAAAGTCTTTTAAGACACGTTTCTATTCTATGTATATATTGTGACACATTTTCATTCTGTAATTGCTTACAATTTTGTAAATCAATAAGCAAATGAGTCTGATGCTTCTTATTACCAAATCTTGACTTTAAAAATTCCTTTAAATCATCCCAAGCATTAAAAACTGTATTACTGCAAGTGGATTGTGCACGATCAGATAATTGATTTTGTACATATGCGAACAAAATAGGAATCTGATTTTCTTCAGCTAAGTCGAAAGCTCTATCACAATTCGCTAGCCATGCACTTAAATCATCTCTATTACCATCATAAGGTTTAATGAACTTAAGTAAAGTATTAATGTTGAGTGCAAGAGTTTCACTTGAGCCTACCTCAGACATAATTTAAAATTTATAAAGTTTCAAGTGACACAAATTAAACTTAAGGTAATAAAAGAGAAAAACAAGAAGGAAGGAAAGTGGTGAGAATCGCAAGATTTACAAACGTTAAAACTTATCAAAGACAACAGATTCACTCACGGTAGTAATGCCAAAAAGCAGAAACGTCCCATTGATCTTCTCTTGGTGGTACTGACGCACTATACTCCTCTCCAAGTGGTGGTATTGGTGGATAGTATGTTGTTACTGGCGAATATGATGGCAGGGGCTGTTCCGGTTGAACACTGAACTGTTGGCGTTGTTGGAAAGCTGGTACAGTCTGTCCTTCGGGCTGGTATGGCGTGACTACAGCTGTGCTGCGTCGTATTTCCACAATGCTCGAACAGGTACTGTCCTCGCTTACTTCCAAATCTATGTCCAAATCTGAAATTAGGGTAAATTTAAATAAAGGTTGAAAAACCACCCTGTGACGACTTTCCGCAGAAGAATACACAGGTTTTAAATCCCACACTTCTGACACCAATTTTTATGTTATATCCTCCCTTATGGTTCCGGAGACAACAAAATAAAAGTATTTTGAAAACTAAGAGAAATATTTTATTCCCTTCTAATCATTAAATACTATATTATATTTTACAGGATTTGGACTATGACTAAGTTATGGATATACTGATAGTTAGATCACTTGTAAATCTTCCGAGGTTCTGCTCGTGATCGGAAATGTTTGCCTTATATATGGTTTTGACAACAATGTTGTTATTTTTATTAGTCTGGAAGACAGAACAAAGAGTTGATTGCTAATTCAACAGTTCATGACCCTTGATAAGGGTTTTCAGAAGTTAGAAAAAGATCGCCATTGAAATCTACTGGCGGCGGAAAGTTCGCGACCCTGTGATAACAACATTACTGTTTACAAAATTACCTTATATTAGAAAATTAGAAGAATAAGGTCTTTATCAAAGCTTGACAAACAACTCAATACTAAGAACATTAGGCAATTAAATATACAGTAGTACAGTGTTTATAAGATTTAACAATAATCCATTATTAATTATATCAACAGTATGGCAATGAATATATTGCTGTGTTTCTAATTTGGGAATGGTACATAACAAAGCAAAAATTGTCTTAGTCCGTGAAGAAATTTAACCCGTTCAAATTTAAACAAACCGTACTTCCATTTGTTGAAAATTTAATTTGGGAGACCGACAGAGATTTTCAACCACTGATTTTTTTCACATCAATAATTTTCTTGTAATTCTAAGTGCAAAAAAAAAATTACATCTGAAGTTGAATGTGGATAGATATTTATTACTTAGTAATTACAGTTATACTCATGTTATCAGATTTTTCTTTTGTTGCTTTCGACTTTCATGGTATGAGCTGTATCTTAAAAATTTTCGGAAATACCGGATTTTGCGATTATCCAATTGCACGTAATGTAATTAGAGATCTACATAAAATACCTTATAGTGGCATCGATGGTGAATTCAATATGATTTTCATTGTCCCTTTGGCAATATCGTAATTCCCAAACGTAGTTGTCAGTTTAGCACAGCCAGTGTTGTTTTCATACTTAGCGTACTCTTGAACGCAAATCCAATCACCAAAACCTCACACCCATTGTTCGTAGACAGTCTATCTATCAACTAATCTGCCTGGACGCAGGCCAGTTCAGTCATAGGGCTGCCGTTAATTAGAACATAAATTTATTTTCGAGCTTGGCTAGCTAGCTATGCCTAGCTTGTTGGCGTTATCAAATCCTAGACTAAAATCACAAATCAGGATTTTTTTTATCAAATGATGAGTTTTCTGAGAGAAATCCAGTCTAGTCTTTTACTCTATTGAAAGATTTTTTCAGATTATGAACAAAAGTTGTTGTCTACATGGGCTACTATCGAAAGTGACTGCACATGATCAATTTAACCATTATAGCAAACTAGCATAAGTAAAATTATAAAAGTATTGGAAGCACCGTAGATACTGTCAAGTCTTATGGAAATTTAGCGACACATTACTGAACTCTCTGTTCGTGTCCAGAATGTTTTATCGTTAAGAGAGCACTACGATAGAAAAATCTTGCGATTTTATTTTAAAAGTAACATCGGTATTAGATTTCGATGAAATCCCATCCGATCCCAAATAAATTAAATTATCTTCATTTTTAGAAGGTTTGTGGTCTACAAATAGATGTAAATAGATTGATTTAATCACAAGATGTCTAATTTGAAATCCTGAGATCTTCTTTAAGTATTCCGGCGGCTTAAAGAGGTTTATGTATACGTGGATTTTGGATTCAATAAATATTTAGAATAAGATCACTGCTAGTTGTGGCAGTTTTCAGTCGGCCAGTAACATATGAATTTTTACATTAGCATCAAAATGCTAAAAGCTTCGCCGCTTCCTTAACACCTTTTCCACCTTGTTTGCTCCATTAATTATGTCATAATGTCTTTATTAAGTCATTATACCTTTATTTTATATTCCAATATATATATTTTAATGTGTATTTTTGTTAACAACTGAAATAATGACAGCTGTCTCGGTTTGCCTCTACTGTTGATCTTTTTGTTAAATTGTTTTATGAAACAGATATGCACTACATTTGAATGTTAGCCACTCATCTTCATCTTAGTTTTTAGATTGACAGTTGGCAACCCTAACCGATCTGTATTGTTGCAGAAGCGTATCTCGCCATCTTAGACTGGTATAAATCTAGGCACAAAGGAACTCCCTTTATGTTCAGATTTATAGACCAGAACTAAGGTTTGGTCATATCATGGCGCAGATATGTCGTGGAAATTGAATAAAAAAACTACGCACTTTTGGACAAAGAGCTTGTTCCTCTTAAGTTCTTCTTAGTTTCCTCTCAAAGTTATACTTTTACTTTTATTAGGCTCCATATATCAGTAATACGACATGATGTTAGGATTATTGTAAGTGATGCTTTTATGTCATCTTTACGGAGATATTAACCAGGTGGGCTTATACGAAACATTTTATCGTGATGGATGTCATATTGTTTATATTATAAGAGACGAGAGGGCAAGACTTTTTTGAACAATTTAATATTTTTGCTTTGTTTTGTATCATTTCGCTATTTTTAGTTTAAATTTGATCAAGGAGCATGGTTGCGTTGTTAAAGCTACTAGTATCTAATATAATAATATATTGCGAAACTAGATAGACCTGGTTTTTTATCCATTGTCTACTACGATACGAATTGAATTTTGTAATGGTTCTGGTCCTTAGGTAATGATCCTGATGGTGTATGTATGTATGTATCTGTGCTGTATGTATCTGTGAACAAAACCATTGTAGATTCATGATTCATTAAAAACGTGAATAATTTTTAATAAAAATAACATAGACAAGAAGTTTTCTGTGGGTTCTTTAATTATTCATAGAATTCTTTTATTTTGATAAAAAGGACCTTGAATGCAAAACAATACAAAAAATGAGTCAAAGTAACTTGTGAAGAAAAAGTTTGAGACAGTCATTAATTTTTCTTTCAATTTTCTTGGTCTTACGCCAAATATATCCCCGTAGCGAATTATCATTAATCCTACGTAATAATGGAATTATATTTGGGCTCATCAATTTCATTCAATCTAATGAATCCGGCTATTTTTCCACTAGAGGTTTAATGTGCCTACTTTTATCTTTTTGTTTGTTCCCCAACTGATTTTAAATCTGGATTTCGCTGTGTTTTAATCCATTCATTTTTGTTAAGTTATTTCATTGAGTACAGTAAATTTATGTGCATTCAATTGCTTATTAGCACCCATTATATAAAGTCAGTTATATATTTATAAACCTCAAATCAAGAGTTCAAGAACATATGTGTTTATTTCAGTACACTTGACTTAAAACGGCATCTGGCTCGACTTCCAAATCTTGCTTTTTGTTTTTTTTTGTAATGGACATACCTCACCTGGACGGGATCGAGACAGATGGAACGTTGCGCAGTTTATGACGGCAGGCAGGGATGTTTTTGGTATTATTAGAGAAAATAGAGAAATCAGTTTCTGTCTCCGATAATGATGTGTTTTTATTTATTGGGCTGACAATTTAACTTGGTTTTCCGCTTTGTCCAGCGCCATTTTTGCCGGAAATTGTGTAATGTGGAAAATTGATGCATTGTTGTGTATCTTAGTAGCTTACATACGAGTTCTGTTCGTCGTTATAGGACTTGACAGTGAAATAAATCGTAAACTACTGACCGATCTTATTTCCTGTGATAATATGAGTGGTTTTTACAGTTACACATAAGGCTTCGACCTTGAAGTAGTATCTAACGACATTTTTACGGACCTTTTTTCGCTCATCCACACTCATTTTCATTTTAGTTTTTCAAGAGCCGACTGCGGCGAAATCATACCCATTTACCATTCTCATATTTCTTTGCTAGACATTTATTTGTGTCAGAGCTGTAGGCTGATAACGTGATTGATAGATACGTCATATTAAGACCATATAAACGGCACCACTCTGTATATTTTTCAGATGACTGTGTTTAAACCGTATGCCTTATCCTGGTGCCAAAGCTTAAGTCACCATTCAAACTAGGGTTTAGATTACTTAGCTACTATAAGTAGCAGACGAACACCTCATCCAAATAAATTATATAAATTCTAATTCATCCAACGTACCTACTTCTCGGTGTTCGTGACTCTTATTGTAAATGGAATAAGAGTCAAGATCAGCGAGAAGTAAGTACTTGTTATTGCTCGTACATGGGTTATATCGGCAATGGCTAGCTCCGTGAACTAGACCACCAAAACATTTCTGTTATTTGTTGCATTTCATCAAGTCGCAGCACTATGAGTATAATAATGGCCTGCAGTGGGCAGGCCACATTGCAAGGAGGACTGATGGCCGTTGGAGCGGAAAGGTCCTCGAGTGGCAGCCGCGTACCGGCGGACGAGCGTTGGTAGACCTCCCATAAGGTGGAACGATGATCTGGTGAGGGTCGCGGGAAGCCGATGGATGAGGGCAGTGCAGGACCGATCAGTTGGAGATCCCTGGAGGAGGCCTGTGCCCAGCAGTGGGCGCGTCTCTCGGCTGATATGATAATTATGTTGGGCTGATTGCCGGGAGGTCAAGCTTGAGTTTAGTATTCTAAATTTATTCCAGGACATATTTTTTGCCACTTGAAAATAATTCGGTTGAGCTGTGTAGACCGTCCCACAGCCAAAACATTAAAACAATATATGGTGACTATGACATTCATCAAATAAATGTATAAAAAATACGTAAAAATAGCTAAAACCAAACAACGAGTTGTCCTATTTTTGTAAGACGTCCCTTTAATATTATATTAGTATTTGAGGGCTTCAAAAAAAGGCGAGGCCTTCAAAAAGTAATTAATTATGGCTTCCCAAACAAATGTTAAAGTTGATAAACATCCAAGTCATTTAGCTCTCGTCGCCGTTGGACCATCAACGGGCCTTAACCACCGCTTAACTCGACGACTTATTGTTTGTATTAACCATCTGGAATCTTAATCTGTCCGACATCGTGATGGCTTTTCAAACTTGATTGAAAGCTTTGCCTGTAATACTCCGTAATGTGGTGAGATTGGATTTAGAAGACTAAAGGATTTTATTGGATATTTTGTTAACCTTTCAAAGATAGAAGATGAAATTCTGGTCGGTTTAATGAAAATTCAAATTTAATTTTTACGAAGAACATTGTTTTGAAATTAGATTGCGCTGAGTCCGTTCCCTAGTATAAAGAAGGATTTATTACTTAGAATTTACATACTCTGTTCTTTAATACAAAAAATGTGTATAGTAAAATAAAAAAATCCTGTTCGAAATTCAAACATTTTTTTTTAATTAACCAGAACGTGTTCCATGGAGTAGGTACTACAGAGATGTTGACTCCTGTCTCCGAGCCCGCAGCTAATAAAACAATGATTGACTGTACTGACAGACAACCACGTGACTTGAATTTTACGTTCAATTTTATGTACGCGCATAAAAACAAGGCCCTAGCTAGAACGTGAAAGATTCATAATACGTATGCGTGTTCAGATATTGTGTTAACTTTGAAGTTAAATAGGTTAGGGAAACTTATTTTTGGTGAATTTTCTCTGGTGTTTTAGTAGGCATGTGTATTTTGTATGGCAGTTAGGGATCGCTCTGTCGATGTTCGTTTTATGCGCCATTATTTAGGTCGAGCTGACTCAGATAGGCAGTAAGGCTTCTACTGCGATAACCAGCATGTCACGTTCCGTACAGCCAGCAGTAAAATTATGAATATATTCTGGCTCTTATGAAAATGCGATAGGGATCAAAATTACTTGCATGTTTTTGATGCTCACTGTACAATAGCGTGGCCTTTGTTTTAGAAGAGCATTTTACTTAAATGCGCATTTTATATTTAAAAGCGGATTTAAAACCCATGGGATTTATAAATGAAAAATTCAGTTTTAAAAATTTTATAGTTTTTGCTATACAAAAATCTAGAATACGTAAATGTAGTCACAACCGTTTTCCTCGGTAGCTTGGTCAAAGAAATTGGGTAATTTCCCTGATCGAGCTACCGAGGAAGAACGATCGTGTTATTATACTTACCTTATAAATCTAAATTAAAGAAATCTGAAATTCTGCTCACCCATGACAGAGGCTGGAATGATAGTTTCATATTAACCTTACTGTCAAAAGCGATGCAGAACATATTCACTTATAATTGATTCATTTTTTTTGTTCTTGGACTAAACCCGCGACCCTACACAATCTGGGTGGATTGGATCCTTATTATTTCATTGGTAAGCAGATTAGCAAAATGACAGAACTCTTTAATTTTGAAGGTAATAATAATAAATTCACACTTTCATTTTATTCTAAGTGGTAAAAAATGAAGATTAATAATATCTTTAAACGCCACGCAAATCCTAGTCCCTAAAACATGCTAATCGTTATTCATTACTGATCGAGTTTATCTTTCAATCCGAGTTAATTATGCAAATCAAATTAACTAAATGTCTGACCGATTATATTTTGGTAGAAGCCGAATTTCTCAGAAACCTCACCAGATTGTTGATAGGTATTTAATCTGAATCTGAAGTAGTTAGACGAGTACCTGTGGAGTATAGGACGGGAATTTTTACTGGTCAAACTGCCCTGCCGACAAGGTTGCAATGTCAATGATGCTAGCACGCATGACCGGCAGAAAGAAGAAAGGTGGCGCTGAGGGGCTTAGTGGGTGAGAGCCCCACACATATCCCACGGAGTGGGCGGATAGGCTGGTAGAGCTACCCCTCAGCGAGAAAAAGAACCCTGTTGAGTAGTTAGTAACTTCCTGATTATCCCTTTTGCAAGCTTTATCATATGCAAGCTGCAGCCTAACTGATTGTAAACGGTAACAGCCTTGGGAAATGCCTCCAACATGCGGCTTCTTTTATCTATCTCCCTGTTCGCCTGTTCCCAACACACCACTTCCTCGATGACACGAAAATATTAAACGCCTAGACACAAAGCCAGTGGAGCGCTTCAGAGAGTGGAAACTACGGAAGAGTGGAACTATTAATGTAGTAACTCCACTTCATAGAAAATCCCAGCCGAAAGCTCAAAGATTTTATTTTACTACGGTGAGTATGGTTGCTAGAGTTCTTTGAGGTTAGCTTCCATTGGTGACAGTAACAAAAACATGACAAACTTGAGGAGGTGCCGTTTAAATCGAAATGTAATTTTTCTTGGGCTACAGAACGGGAACCGAAGGTTCAACCTGACAAAAATAATTATCATAATATCATCAGTAGACAGGATCTTTATTGAGTTCTTCTTTCTACGCATGCGAAAGGCTATGTATGATAAACGAAACGCTTATTGTCAATTTGTTTAAACGCCACTCCTAAGAGCATATTAGGACAATTCAAAACCGATTGTGTCTGTTGAGCTCCGGTGTCTCATGAAAGATCTTGCCTATAATTTTCCACTCAGGTAAACATCAAATCAAATATAGTGGGTATGAGCATAGAAACTTTTTAATACGTCCACTAATATAGCGATACCAATCTTGGACAAAATTATACTGAGCAGGCTGCATAACTTTTCAACTTTAAGTATAGGTTGGTAATTATGTATTAAGTTTACAATTATTGTGGGAATCAAAACAATGTAATAAATTAATTAACCGGCTTTTCTGCAGTGGGTAACCAAAGCACGTAAATAGATCAAAGATCCCAATACAAAACATTTTCCGTTCCACACAACGTTTGTTTCATCAGATAAGGATCTGTAAGTAGAAGGTAGGTAGGAGAATGCAAACGAAGGAAGATCAAACAATTATTAAATTACGAGGCAAATTCAGAGCAACGTTGTTTGGATGCCGCTTATTTCATTGTGTTTCGAATTCTAAAGAAAAGATGTTATTAACAGGAGATGTTTGCCATGTTTTCAATTGAATTTTCAATTGACATTTCAAAATGCATATCTCTCGATGAATTTTAATATTTACTTATTAATTATTAGGATAGAGTCGCGTGAGTTCGAACGAGCCCGCTCATATTATAAAGAATTACAGATTCAGACCGCATGTTCAGTTCCTGACATTGACCATGGGTCTCCCTCTCTAGTCAGCAGAAGGATATTACCAACTATCCTTTTTATCAGGATGTACGCGGTCTTGTTCAAAATTATCCCTCGTTCGTAATCAGCCCATTGTCACGTAGGTACGCAACAAAGAATACTTTTGATAGGAAATACTGGGCTTAACTTGATGGCATAGACACAACACCGAATTTCGTGGAAGTAATTGGGAGACCAGTCCAGAAATGGGTTCGAGGAGGCTGAAGAAAAAGACATCATAATCACACAAGTAAATAACATTTTGTTTCGGTGAGGCTCGCTTTCAACAAAATGTTATCTCCTATTGCAATTATTAAAAAAAATCGGAACTTTTAAAAAATATTTACGTCAATTAACAAGAAGAACGCTAGTAACATGGTAATAGTTTATACTACGTTATACAGCATAAAAAGACAAGAGCTAAGTGCTGACCTAATTATAGATTGCCACGGTATGCATCATCCTTATTTTAGCTGAAAGACATCCACTGCTGAACAAAGGCCTCCCCTAAAGCACGGTAATGTTTTGCCTGAAGATTACCAGGACGATCGGTCTTGCGCTGCAGGGATCCAGCGGCTCCAGATTATAATAATCAAGTGTTAATTTCGAAACTATAAATTTAAAACTAAATAACAAATAATATAAAATTCGAAATTTTAAGTTATCCCTGGCTTCATTAACGCCATCTCATTGAGACTATTCTTATAAGCCCAAACACGCTATATTTGCTGTAAGTTTCTCAAGAATTGAGCATCCTGCAGACGTTTTGATGGTACAGGGTCAGGCTCAAGGCATTTCTCGGACATATCACCGAAGCAACAATAAACCAAACAAATTAATCGGATCTGTGGAAGTTAGTAAAACCCTTCTGTCAAGTAGGAAATGAGCTGATAGTCATCAAATGCCTGAACTGATCTTCATAAATTAAAGCTAAGAACTATCCTGAGCTTTGAAATAAAAAAAACCGGATCAAAATCAGTCTAATAGTTTGGGAGCTATGATGCCCTAGAGGTCTCTCTAGATACACAGATAGACATGCATGTCAAACTCGTAACACCCCTCTTTTTTGAAATTTCGATTTGTGTAATGACTGCATTACTTGGCGTTTAAATATTTGTGTCTTATAAACAAAAGTAAGAATATCGCAACTCTAGACATTGTACTGTCTTTGTAGCCTATTGATGGTGGCGCTGTGTGGCTGTGACCCAGGTTAGTTGTAGATCGACCAACTCAAAATGAGACAAATCTGCTTAGAAGATTAGTTTCAAGTCAACTGCAACTTACTTCCGTTCTTCGTATGAAAATGCTTCATTAAAGTCTGCGGTTAGTGATGATGATCCTTTTGCATTTTGGTTTTAGATATGTTAGTGGCCTGTGGTAATTAATTTGTTATATTTTATCTCGGATATAGTGGTGGCCCGTGGTAATTAATTTGTTAAATTTAATCTCGGATATGGCGGTGGCCCGTGGTAATTAATTTGTTATATTTTATCTCGGATATGGTGGTGGCCTGTAATAACTATTTTGTTATATTTTAAGCATATTACAATCCATCGTGATATCTGACTTCTGATCCCAAGTTTCCGAAGTTTTGGGATCAGTTAGAGAGCAACCCCTAGATTCGTTGCCGGATTGAGTTCAATGCAATATCGCCAAGAAAACCTTGACCTATTTACTATATCTTGGTTACATTTTGCTTAACAAAATTTGAAGTTAACGTTTCCTGCCGTAAACTAACGAAGGTAATTCGAGCGTGAATATTCGTACCCATAAACAGTTAACCCTAAAATGCTAGACAAAGTTCAGCACCTGAGTTTGGGGCCTCATGAGAACAATTTGTAAAGCTATTGTGAGACAGGTCATAATTAATGTACGTATCTGTAACATGAACCTTATTAGCCAGTAGCAAACCCTGTGTTGCTGCAGACAATATTTTAGTTTCACTAGTTATGTCTTTTTTATTAGACATCGTGACGTAAACGGAGTACACTGGGTCATTTGCATTGCACTTAAGGAGTGAATTAATTAAGTTTTACAACTAATTACATTTGCGGGCTCTTTGGCCGTTATGTCTTCAATTATGTTTTTATGACTCGTCTTTATTTCACTATAAATTATTATTCGTATAAAGGTTATGGTAACCGTTTTACATCAAGCAGGCCGTGTGTTTGATTGCCAATAAGCTATGGCAGTTTAAAACCCATTACTTATTTTGGGGATCCCAATCTCATACTGAAAAAGAAACCCCCTCACTTCGTTGTTCATCTGTCTGTCAAGATATCTTTATTAGGAACGCGGGGAGGTTTCCAGTTGTAATTAATATTAAATACTTGGGTTACTTGGAGCTGTTTAAATATTTTTTACATAAAATGTAAAGTCCGTCATGCAGTCTGACGTGTTTTACTATCTACGAGTAGGTACAAGTTTGCACGGAATGACGGACCCCTTCAGTGCCCAAGTCAGAATAGTAATTGGTTTTCTAATTTAAAACAGCATTGACAGCACTTATTGTTTCTGTTATAATATATTATTGATATATCATTCAGTTTTTAGGCATCTGTGCTTTATTTTGTAAGTAACGTTGTATCGAAATCCGATTCAAGTTCACGGCCATTGCTGCTATAATATGGCAATGTAATTATGGCATTTACTAAACTAGCGAAGGATATACGCATAATATTTTTGATAACTGATTTATGGTGGAATTAGAATATGTACTATAATTCTGCATTTTAAAGTCCATGTTGGTTATACAGATTTTTTCCAGAATAGAAGGAAATGAAATGGTGATTATACTACCGGCTAGATTCTTAATGTGAAATTTTAAAAAGGCGTCAAGGGATTTTAATTAATGACGTCATAAATTACGCCACACACGGACCCACTGAATTTTCTATTTTCCCAGCTGTAATTCAAACTAAAATAATTGCAGTAGAACTAAGTCGGCCAGGTATTACAATACCCTATTCATGTCGGGAGCAGTCGCATCGCGTGCGAATGACACCGGAACCTTACTTTTTTCTCGGGTCTTTGTACGGTTTCCTTTGGCTAGGGGTTGGCGAGGCTTGTGAGGTCGTGGGGTCGTTTCGACCCGACTGTGTGGGCTCACTCGGCCCTATTGTGTGGGCAATTTGAATATCCAAGCGTGACTTGGTCATTATCCTGATAGATTTCTGAAGTAAATTCTCATTACACTGTAGGTACATCCTAAGTAAGTACATATCTAGTTATTAAAACTTTTACAGTTTTTATGCAACACTCAGAACCGGAAAAGAACGGTTATTTTGGAACGGGAATAAAACCGTTTTTTTTAAAACCAGGAACAGATTGCGATAACCATCGTACATCTGATGGCAAGCTGCTGTTGCCTATAGACGCTTGTAGCGTCTGGACACTAGTCACGCGGTGCAAACCATATAAAAACCAAAAGCAAGCGTTGTGTTGTGGACGACCTCCCACTAGATGGACAGACGACCTGTTCAGGGTTGCGGGGAGCCGTTGGATGCAGGCTGCGCAGAACCGATCCATTTGTAAATCGATGGGGAGAGATCTTCTGGCGAGTGATGGTGCTACTCCAGACCGAGATTTAAGTAGAAAGAACTACTATATCCTAAATTCAGCGAATAAGCCCGCAGAAGTTATAGTATAAGTATCCTTTAGTTGGAGACCTTCCAGGAACTGCAGTAGCTTCAAATGAATTTACACATCAAAGTTTAAAAAAGGCCTCTTCTCGTAATAAAACAAATAATTTTATCTCTGAAATTAAATCTATCGAATAAAAACAGTGTTAATTCAAACACAATTCAATTATTCATTCTCTCCTCAGTAAACAAACCTCTTTCACGTTTTTTCATCATGGCCATCAACTGCGCACTTTAATTATTCGCCATTTCAACGTATCCGAGGTTGACAGGCACTTATCTTGCGTCCACAACATGACACTTTCGCTCCGATGCGATGGTAAAATATCCCAAAAATTGTTCCGCCATTACCACGATATGGTTACCAAAAAATAGCCAAATAAATTAAAATTACGGATTATCTGTTACGAAATCAAGACAGCTTTGTACTGTGTTGTGTTTTACTGTATTTTATAGACGATTCCTTATGGATTCATTCACATAAAAATATATATGATGCAAGAAC
Organism: Nymphula nitidulata; assembly: GCA_947347705.1. Lineage (NCBI taxonomy): Eukaryota > Metazoa > Arthropoda > Insecta > Lepidoptera > Crambidae > Nymphula > Nymphula nitidulata. The sequence goes on along the minus strand of OX374637.1, from coordinate 7,039,385 downwards.
AGCCGCTAGAAAACTACTATACATAACTGTAGGTAGTGTTAATAATAGAAACAATGGATAGTAAAACCCAAAACACCATCACGCTGGTGTAATATAGGTTTGTAGGTCATAACAACAGCAATAACAGCCAGGACTGACGCTTTAACGTGCCTTTGGAGACACGTTGACTTCCCTGCTCATTACTAATTTCGGTTACCCATCTGGGTCCTATCAAAAGAGTCAATTTGTTGTGGATTCTGTAACGAGACTGTCGAACCATTACGCAATTAAAATCATTAATAAATTAACAATAAAAGAAGCACTGTTATTTTTTCCTTTGATATTAATGATTTCACCACCAAACATAACGAAAAGAACCTTCAAACTACACAAATAAAAAATAATTCAATTTCTAAATTGATTTTTTATTTATTTTAGAATTATGACTGTCACCTTACAAATAGACAATAGACTGTGACAAGCAATCAAGATATGAAAGAATACAAAATAGGACGATGGCGTTTTCACAATGATGGCTTGAATGTCCACACTTATTGTGGAGATAGGACAAGTTATGACTGGGTTTATGTCTTACGATCGTTATCTTGAAACTTAAAAATGTTTATGCCTTTAAACATGGCGTCAACGTTTTCACTTCAATTTGAACTCTTTATTCAGCATTCAGAAGTGGTCCTTGTGCAAAAAATGTAAAGTTTAGTAAAGAAAAGGTAAAACCTCTTGTTTTTACAGATATTTTCGTTTACCAGGCTTTCGTTTGCTTATAAATTAAGGATATTTACCAAGCGTCTGTTAAAAAACTATCGGATCCACAGTATCACACAATGAGAGGACCTTAAATCACCCAGATTAAGGGTGATTAGTAACGGCCACTTCTTAGAAAGCTTTAACGACTCACGAGGATAGGAATAAAACTGGCACTTCGTTTATAATTCTTCGATATTGCTTAATGGAATATTGCTTTCATTTAGCTAACTTCAAAAAAGGAAGTGGTTCTCAATTGAACTGTATTTTTGTACGTGTAACCAACCTATTAAAATTAACCACAAAATAAACTAAAGCCAGAATTATAGAAATACGAGTAAAGATCAAACGTAAAACTAAACAACCACTTAGTAATACGCATAAATACAAGATCATAACATTACCTTGTTGAGTCGCGGAAGTTCCGAATGACTTCTCTTTATATCCCAAAACAACGTCACACACTTACTAGAGCGAGACACGTTTATACAAATCATATAGCTTAGTCTCTTTCCTCCGTTCCATTTCAAGCAACTAAGTAAATTTCAGAACATAATCGTAATGATACCGGGAATTAACTTTTTATGAGCAAACGTCCCGAGAAATTGTCATAAGTGGCATATATGACTCTAATCGAGATGGAAACCGTTCTTTACGACGCGAGACGTGGATTTAATTGCGTATTTCGACACGGGAATGGTAACGGGACTGGGGCTATCAACGCCTAGTGTTTGTACGATAGAAGTCATCATATTTGTTCAGGTTCTACGGATACGAAACGTGTGTGTTTTTTATTCGATGTCTGATATAACCAACCCGCATTGGGCCCGCGTGGTGGTGTTATGGCCCAAACTCACATGTTCAGATTCTTTCTCTTCATATTGTGACTTTTTCTTCATATTGTGCCATAAGTGTTATAAGATTATACACCGGTAAAGTTCATGCTCGTAGAAGAGGAATATTACTCTCGTATCCTATTATAATGACCGAATTAATCAATCTTATCGCTTAACTTTTTTGACCTCCAATAAATTGTCTCTTGAAGTGGAGTCTTATCCCATAAACGCTGTATTTTTTCCTTAGGACTTAAAAATGCTTTGCACACGAAGGGAAGCAAGTAATTTAGATGGTATTTTCTTGTCAGCATTAAATTTGAATATTCCCCAGAATCCTCGAAACTAGAGTTGTACTGACTTATTTTTATTACATTGTTATATTTATCTTTATCAGTTTCACGTATATACAGCAACAAGCAATTTCGCGATTATGTCCGAGTTTCCTACCTCACACTACACAACATACGTGCTGTATAATTTTAATAGTCAGTCCAAGTTGGATATTCCCACGGGTCCCTTGGTCCGATGCGCTCGACCGCCCCAGGTCACGGCTCCAGTGAAAGTAGCATAGAAATGGGTGTCTATGTATAGTTTTGTTTGTTTGTTTAAAGCTTTATCGCTCGATGGATCTCTTGTTTTACGTGTACAGTGTTTTATTGAAAAAAAATGACGGTAAAGATGGTAGTTTGCTTTTCGGGATATTTGTTGGCTAAGTATTCGCTCACGTTTCGCATTTAATTTTGAAAAGATCACTAAACAATCAAAATTGATTAATTAAAAAATGATAATAAGTACTTAATCGAAAACGAAAGTCCAAGAAAGACCACGCAAAACTATAATTGTTAATTAAAATTGTTAGTAAAAACAATTGATCGTGAAGTATTCACTATTGCTCTCTTAAATAATCTATTGTCAGTAATAGTATGATAATTCTGGATACACATATATCTTATATAATTGACATTCTGTCCTTAGTTATAGCACTACACTACTACTTTATGTCGAAATGAGTTCTTTATGAGAATATACCCTAAAGAATTCTTTCTTCCTTATACTGAAAATATTCAATATTATGCAAAATGGAGGTGGAGATATTCAATATCGTGAACATCAAAATCAATTCCATAAGGTTATTAGTTGGGAGCAATGCTTTTTATTTTATGTTTATTGTTAATGGATTTTCATATGGAACTAATACTCCGAAACATGATTACCTATTATCTAGTGGTTACCTAAGTATTGCTGATTAATTTTATAAAAAAACTTTAATAAATCATGTTAATTTTGTAATGCAATAAGAATTAAATAGAACGTCATTATAGTAGACGTTTCATTCTTGTTGCATTGAAATGAAAGGGACACTTAACTTTTAAAGAAACTGCTACAAATTTTCTACCTATATTGTGTTTTTCTGCTTACTGTGTATAGGTATCTCTGACGTCACATACCTAGTTAGCTACAAATTTTCCTATTCCTTGAAATTCGTCTACCAAAACCTCATAAGTTTATACAAACCTTCTCGAAACTTAAAATAATTTGTCACGGTCGTTGCATTTCTGACAAATTAACGTACAACTGTGTACCAATTCGCAAATACGAAACTTGTTCAAGTTGTAACGAAGATTAATCGGGGGTTGGTTAATGACAGTGAAAACAAAGAGGGCTTGCCGCGAACGTGCGAAGGTGTCCTCTCATCCGTCATATTAGGATGTGACAGTGAAAAAAATCCATTAAAAAAAATACTTAAAGTGGTGATGCAATGTCGCCCTTTTTGTTTGTTTAACAATTTATGTTTTCATCACTCCATGATTATGGTTCTTTGTTTGGATCTGAAACAAAATTAAATCAGGAGCATAATTTGTTCATCTTTTTTTCTTATATAACTAGATAACAAACAAGCTGACGGTCCACCTGATAGTGCGGTTACCGCCGCCTATAGACACCTGCAATAAAAAGGGAAAATCGCTTGATATTTCAGGTGCGTTGTCATCCTGAGGCCTAAGATGAAATGCCTTCCATGTCCAGTAATTACACTGGCTACCTTTCCCTTCAAGCCGAAACACAGCGAACTGTTACACGGCGGTTATTTTGTGATTGTTACAAAAAGGTAGGCGTTTAAACGCTTCACAAACATTGAAATGTGATTAAAATTAAATCAATCTTCATACAAACTCTTGTGCCTCAAAGTTTTACGGGATTGATTCCCGTTTTAGTAGACAGGGAGAGGTACTGACTATAACCAGCCGTCAATTCCAGTTCGACTTTGACATTTTTGACTCAAAAGGGCTTTTTTCCAGATGAACCAAACGCTCGATCCTTAAGATTGAACAGTTTGATTAGTTATTTCGTAGTTAGATCAAAATTTATATCTTACCAGGTACAGCGTCCATAGGCAGTGCTTATCGTGCGTAATTTCTGGTAAGCTAGTCCATAAATCAGTAAATACGTTAACACTAGTAACTGCTTTAGAATTTTTAAAACTTACCAAGATTTTAGTAAATCACACTTCATCCAATTTACTTAACAGCATGACGTCCGAAGCCTGAAAAGCGGGTGTGAGGAATTTAAAAAATTCACTAGCAGCAATAATACCAAATGAAACAGTGGAACAGGAGTGTACTGGAATTTCAATTCACAGTTTTAATTAAAGTCGGGCAGGTAGAGAACCTAGTGCCTGAGAGTCGCGAACTCACTACGAGTAAGAAACTTAGTCAAGGCATTTGGTGGCACAATAATAGCTTGTGTTATGGATACTAAGATAACGGAGAAATAATGATAATAAAATGTATATAAATATACTAAATAAACATATTCATCAAACATTTGCCCCTACCAGGATTCGAACCTGGGACCTCTTGACCGAGTAGCCTGTATAGCAAGGGCTACAGACCACTCGGCCAGCCGGCCGTCAATGAGCCAAATGCGAAAAGTTGTATATGAAATTTGTACCCTTATTGTCAGACATTAAGGATTGTTTGGCTACTCTGTGTCAACGAAAGCGTTACGGCTAGATATCTTCAGTCTTACAATATAATGTCATCGCGCAATGTTTCTATAAACAAGGGATGAATTGAAATTGCGATTTTCCAACCAATAATTCATCTTTAGTGGGTCACGTAGGCCTTTAAGGGAAGCGAAGAGTAAAAAGATTGATTGGCTATTTGACCGACAAACAGAACAATTCAAGAGAAGAATATTAACTCCAATTTCATCGATATTTAAAAAGTTGTCTCTTCAAAAGTTGGTTTGGTTTGCTACTTTCAAAATCATCTTATTCGTTTGATAATTTCCTTTTTTATTTATTTATTTATAACTTTATGTCCACACACAATATAAAAAAAGAAACAATTTATAAATAATCTTAGTATAAAGACACTGCTTATTTCTAAAGAAATTTCTGCCAGCAGACCTGCGAGAAGGATATGTTGGTTATAATTAATGTAGACACAGTGTGTAGACCGATATAAATTAACTAAAAATAAAATTAAATATAAATAACTAAATAATATAGATACATATATACTTTTATGAATTCATGAAATTTCTATGTAATAATATAACATTGGCTGCATTATTCATAGAAATGTCATGAAATTATCTCACGAACAAGATGTTTTTGAAAGTTGCATAATATTTCTATGAACGAATATAGCCCATGTTTTAATTTATTGTCGTATTGACGGCACCACCCTGTATAGCTTTAACTTTTTTTTACATTACTATCTGCACCGGCATGCTTTGCAAAGCTTTTATAACCCAGGAACCTTTGCGGGCGTCCGCAGATCACCCCACCGAAGTTCCACCACAATCTGATCAATGGTTTCGTAGCGCAGATTGTACGAACATACAAACATTGATTTTGATATACTCGTATAAAGAAGATGTGAATTTGTGGTTGAGTTTAGTAGGCTATAGCGTACTTTTTTATCATTTATCAAGAAGCTTAGTGCTGAGACTGGTGGTAGGTATATGAAATATTGGCTTATTATATTCTGGGAAAAGATATCCAATTGTTTATATAACTTTTACCAACTTTATAAGGTCTTACTTCAAAGTAATGTAAAAAAATATTTTAAAATAATAATAATAGTACGTAATATAATAATAGTATAATAATAATAATAGTGTAGTAATATACGTATAGCACACACAGACACACGCACACGCGTACACACACACAAACACACACACACACACACACAAATCAAAAACAAGCTTGGCCAAAAGCCCGCATGTTTGTGACAAAAATACCTCTTCCATATAAGAGAGAATAAACATTAAAATGTGAAAAATAATAATAATAATAATTGGTTGGTTATTACTGTTCGTTTACTACGTTATTATTATTATTATTAGTTTCAGTGGCGTTCGATTATTTCCTGAAAAACTTTAACACGCCTAGTTTTTATACAAAAATCCTTCAACTGAGATTAGTACATAATTACTTTTCAATTAATTTCCCAGACCCCTATTACCATACTAATATTCATCGAATTGATTTGAAATTCAATTATTACAGTAATTACTTACTAATTACAATGTAGCCCTCCGAATGATATTAATAAAAATAATTCATCAAATACATACACTGTATTACCTAGGTACATACGTACTTACCTATTACATTTATGACATAATTTATCAAATCAGTTCTCCGTAGCTTCGGAATCATTATTAATTACGTAGCATACTTAATTAATTTGCAGCCTGTAGGACAAATAATATTCTATTGGTAGGATAGGGGCAATGTTAACTACATTTGATAATCATGTACTAGCTTTTGCACGCTGCTCCGCCCGCGCGAATATCGGTTATCCTATTTTCTTCCCAGGTTCTCAAACTAACTCCATACGAAATTTCATCTAAAACGGTTTTGTGATTTGGACGTAAAAGCGTAACAAACAAACAAACTCACTTTCGCTTTTATAATATTAGTTGGGGTTATGCTAAAAGCGTCATGAGGGTTTTCTACTGCCATAAGCTCAGAGAATCAGAGTTGCTGGTCCTGTTTAGAGACATGGAATGTAGGTAAGTACCTAATTTTAAATTTTGTCAATGATACTTAGGGCATAAAAGTAGCCTAATATAACCTATTCTTAGACCTACCAAATATGGTTAAGCAGTTTCGAAGCAGTTCGGCAACAAACACTGTGACTCGAGATTATTATACATACATTAGATAAGGGTCACCTAACCACTCAATTGATCAGATAGTGAAGCCCTATGCTACCTTAAATAAGTTTTACGTAAAATATTTTTTTTCGATACTAGAACAATTTTCTGGACAAAATTCATGCTCAGTTTATTAATGTGATCGTGTAAAATATCCAAAGGTTCGTGGAATTAAAAGGAATTACGAATGAACTTTAATAAAACTAGTATCAACAGGGATCACGCAAGGGTCAGATAATCCTTTCCCCTAATGGATTTCAGTGAAGCTTGTTAAATCTTGGGTTCGGCTACTATCACATAATTTTATATAACAAATTCGGAGTTCAAGATAATTGGAAAAAAGAAACATATAATGCTACTAATGAATATATTTTTGGCATACTTATTTAGTTTTTTATTCAATATTTTCAACTCTGCTGTCGGTCATTAATCGCGCTAAAGGTAGCCAATGTCTCCATGCCAAATTTATTCTGAATTTGTTCAGCGGCTTGGCAGCGAAACGTAGCAGACAGACAGATTAGAGTTAAGTACTTTCGCATTCATAATATAAGTATGGATTTGTATTAATAGAATAAGATAAAAAACGTCGTTCGATGTATTTCAGGTTACCTATTCATCATCACCAATAGCCTATTCGTGCTCCACTCGACTGCTTCCCAGAGACCTTCCATCATCATAAGTCACAAATTGTTCATGTATCATTTGACTCGGTAACTTGGGGCTCTTTAAACATATTCTGTTATATATAACGCCACTATTTATATCTACAGTTATTTTTACAGCAAGCTCTGAAGAAACTTGGCACATTTTGTCTCCATTTTCCTTTTACAAGATATGCCTTCAAGTAGCTTGGGTTATTATAGTAGGGAGAAAAGTGCATACTCGTGTAGCTAGAATTGTTACGATTTACGATAGTGCACAGTCGAAATTTTATTACAGCTTATTAAAATAAAATACGGGAAAAGTAAAAAAATCTTGCATGGTTTGCAGTTTCTCTTTTGTTCCAAAATAACCATTATTTTATTTTAGTTAGGCCATTATAAAAAATTGTATTCTATAATAAAACGTTTTAAAAATTCAGATAGATTGACATAAAACAAACCGACATAAAGTCGAATTTAATGTTTGATTAATATTATTAAATTCATTGAACTATATAGTTCAGAATTTGCATGAATAATTTTTGGAAGCTGATAACGATAGCTGTCAGTGCCAGAATTTAGTTTAAAGCCCCGGACACATCCTGTCTATCAATTAAACTGTAAGCATTTTTTATCTGACACAAGAAAAAAGTCCATCCGGTCCCTAATTTACTATATTGAAACCTACATCAATCAAGCTCCATTTGGCTTTAAACTCATCCAACAATTCAATCACTCCTACACGCCTAGGTCCTACTTGATATATTGGATGAACTAAAACTTTTTTTTCTTAGTGCTTGACACTTTATACTTTATTAAAAATATACCTACAATGAGAAGAATATTTAATACAGTATTTTCTGTATTGGATATTATTCTGATTATATTAAATTGAATATTACAAACGTCTCTACTAATGTGACTAATGATAATGTGAAAATGAACTTTAATTAGAACATTAGATATTTTTAATAAAGTGTAAAGTGTCAAGCACTGAGAAATAAGTTTTAGTTTTTTTTTGAATTTTGTCCACTTGTCCACAATTGGTGAAAACCAATCATTTGGTACCACAATTGCATGATTAATCAATATTAATCATGCAATTGTGGTTGCTTTTATAACGCGTGCTTTTGTGTGTTTATTTGTATTTCTTACAAACCATAACGTTCAAAATTATACACAACAATAAATCGTCGATAAAGATCTATTAAAATTCAAACTTCCATTTTTAACAAAGAACTAGAAAGTAGAATAGACACAACAAAGGAACACATTATTGAGGCTTTATTTATTTTAAGCCACTTAAATGTTAGATTTTGACATCGGAAGTCAAAAGTCATCTATAATTTAAAATTTGAAGAACCTAACCGACTAATTCCGACTAATACCTAAGGATTTGTTAAAATTTATTTGAGACTAGCTATAAAGTCTTAGGCAATTTACTGGGCGTAATTCATATACGGTCAGAGACATTTCATGGAGATGACAGGCAAGAAATTTATGGATACGTGCTTGTGTCATTTAATAAGGTGTCGCGCGGAAAGTTTGTTATCTTTACAAATTAACTTGTATTTTTATTTCCTTTCATGAAGAGATGTTAGTAGTAAATCAAAAGTGATTTTTATAGCCAAGCGTAGTTGATATACACTTCACTAGTGTTGAATTGAGAATCTCCAGTAAACAAACACTACGAGCAAGTCGAGTATGATTTCTTGACACTCGTCAGCTGATTTACATCAGCCGAAACGTGAACGTTCCTCAATGAACACAGGGCATCAGTATTCAGGATTGCACTATCGCCATAGACAATGGGTGCAAAGTCTCCTCTTTGTTGCTCGCCTTTAGAGAACGCATATAGACTACGGTAACCGCTTACCATCAGGTGGGGCGTATGCTTGATTGCCACCTTAGTGGTATAAAATAACTGTAATGTGTCATAGATACGCATTAGTACGCATTTTTAGGGTTGTTACGAGCAGGAAAATGTTTTTATAAATTTAATCGGAATAAAAGTGGTCTAACAGGTGTCAAACTTTCAGTGGTAACTCTAGACAAAAAACACAACCATCCACTTAATTATTTTTTTTCGGGCTTTCGGAACGCACGTCGCTCTGTATATCTCACGTATAGAAAACAACACGAAGATGACTTACTATTCATCTTACTGTACTAATAAAGTAGGTGTACCGCAGGGAAGCGTGCTGGGTCCTCTTCTTTTTTTTAGTTTATATAAACGACCTCCCTGATATAACTAAAGAACAATGCATTTTGTTTGCGGATGATACTACAGTTATGGTCAAATGTAACAATTTAAATCACTTAGAACAAAGTGCTAATCGCGCACTTAGTCAAATTGTAGCATGGTTAAATACTAACAATTTAAAAATTAATATAAATAACACCTAATATATAAGATTTAAAGCAAAGGTTAGTAATACCAAACCCAAACTTGAAATTCAATATGACAATGAAAGGATAAATGAGGTATTTGTGACAAAATTTCTTGGCATCACAATTGATGATATATGTAGTTGGAAGAGTCATGTGAATTCTATTGTGACGAAACTTGATAGGTTTGTATTAGCATTAAAGCGGATAAGACAAGTAACATCCAAAGCCGCAGCCTTGACTTCATACCATGGGTACGTTGCATCCATTTTACGATATGGCATAATACTGTGGGGTAATTCTGTCGACGTAAATAGGGTATTCATATTGCAAAAGAAATGCATTAGATCGATGTGTGGAGTCAGCTATTTGGACAGTTGCAAACCACTGTTTAAAGAATTAAATGTACTGCCACTTCCATGTCTGTATATTTATGAAATGGCAATTTTCGTTAAAAAATATAAGTTTCTATTCCGAACGAATAATGATGTTAAAAAATGTAGAGGTAGAACAGGCGATAAATTGTACATCCCTGTTAATAATAATTATAATGAAAATATTAAAATAATTAGACGTTCATGTCATACACTTCTGTTTATTTTTGTAACAGACAGATGTCACCATAGAATAGCTCTATCTTAAAAACTTATTTGAATACATGGAGCTTTGATTACCAACCAGTATTTCAACAGCCACCCTTAATCAGAGCTCACATAGGTAATAATTGTTAGTCAAATCAAAATACAGACGTCCTTATAACTATAAGCCTAGGAACTTAACAAAGGTTTATATATTTAACACATTTTAAAAGCTTAACATGTCCTAGAGGCTTAGTGAATATATCTGCTTGCATCTCACACGAAGGTATAAAGGAAAGGGCCACAGTCTTTTCAGTTACTTTATCTCTAATAAAGTGAAACTTCGTGTCTATATGCTTGGTTCTACTATGATGACCTGGATTAAGAGCAATATTTTTGGCACTTTGACTGTCGGTGTATAAAGTAACTACATCGACTTTACCAATTACCTCCCATAAGAACCTTCGAAGAAAAATTGCCTCCTTTGCAGCTGACGTCAAGGCCATGTACTCCGCTTCTGTTGAGGACAGGGCAACAGTAGACTGCTTTCGGGATTCCCAAGAGATAGGCCCATTTGCCAACTTAAAGACATAACCACCATACGACCGCCTATCAGCTTGGTTATTTGCCCAGTCTGCATCAACATAGCCTTTCAAGTATTCTCCCGTCTTCTTGAAAGTTATACTGTAATCAGTAGTTCCTTTTAAATAACGTAGAACTCTTTTTGCAGCATTCCAATGCGAAACATTATAGCACGTAAGAAACTGACTGAGGTAACTTACCGAATATAATATATCAGGTCTAGAATTTACTGAAATATACATTAGACAGCCTATCAAAGACTGATAAGGTAGATTTTCGTCACATAATCCTTTTTTCAAAGCTACCTTTTGTAAAGGCGTATTTGAACTCTTACACTCTTGCATTCCAAAACGCTCCACAACTTTTAATATGAAAGTTTTCTGATTAAGAATGATACACTCATCCTTTCTATTAACGTTCAGTCCGAGATAATAATTTAGATCACCTAGATCTTTCAGACCAAAAAACTTTCCTAATTGACATTTGACATTGTCAACTAATTTGTCACTATTATGAAAAATAATAATGTCATCGACATATACTGCCAGAATTAACAGCTGGCCTTCAACCTGTTTAGTATAAACACAGGGTTCTGAAGGAGTTTGTTTAAACCCTAGTTTGGATAAAGTTTCGTTTAGCTTCATATTCCAAGCTCGAGGTGCTTGCTTAAGTCCATAAAGGGACTTCTTCAGCAGGCAAACCTTTTCTTGGTCACGTGCTTGGAAACCTTCAGGTTGAGCCATGAATACCTCTTCCTCCAGATCTCCGTTGAGAAAGGCAGTATCGACATCTAAGTGTCTCATTTTTAAGTCCATCTCCGCTGCCAACGCAAACAGTGTACGGAGGGAAGAGTTTCTTACTACAGGAGAAAAGGTTTCATGAAAGTCTATACCTTCCACTTGATTATAGCCCTTCGCAACCAGTCTGGCTTTATATTTTATGATTTCTCCTTTACTATTCTTCTTCAACTTAAAGACCCATTTACAGGGTATAACCTTTTTATTTGGTTTATTCACTAAAGTCCAAGTTTGCTTGTCCATCAGCGATTTATATTCCGCCTCCATAGCTTCCATCCAATAATTTTTATCCGGAGAGTTAACAGCTTCTAAGTAAGAACGAGGTTCATCAACTTCTGTGTTCACGCTTTGCAACAAGCACGAAAAAGTCGTAAAATCTGGACCAAAGGTTTTTGCTTTACGGTTTCTTAGCGGATAACGTCGTTCTACTTCCACATTCTCCACTTCATTTGGTGAAAGCCTTTCGGCGGACTGAATACTTTCTAATCCAAGTGGAATTTTAGCTAAGACAAACTCAGTATCATCAGTTAACTGAGATTCTTCACACCTCTCAACTTGTTTGCTACTTTCTGATTCTTCACATACATCACCCTGACGGCTAGTTCCAGGAGTAGGATTCTCAAATACGTCTAAATTTGGTTGAGAACAGTTGTCAAGCACTATAATAGGGGACGTCGAATTACCATCGCATTCACCCTTTGCTGAACCAGCCTGTTCCAATAAATCTGAGAAGTTTTCTTCAAAGAAAACCACATCTCTAGATTTAACTAGGCGTCTTGGGCATTGTGAATCTCTAAACAAATAAGTGTTAGCATCATCCGTATATCCCACGAAAATGTGTTGTTTCGATTTTTTATCAAACTTACTTCTATGACAATCAGGAATACGAACCATTGCTCGACAACCAAATATTCGCAAGTGAGAGTATGTGGGTTTATTATTATACCATTTGTCAAAAGGCGTTGTACAACTTTGAAGTGCTCGGTGAGGACTTCTATTTTTGAGATAAACTGCTGCCTTCATCGCATCTTCCCAATATGCCTTTGAAAGTGAACTATCTGAAAGCATAGTGCCTTCTCAGTAATAGAACGAATGGTTCTTTCACTTAACCCATTGGATTCAGGATTATACGGAGCCGAAGTTTGGTGTTGAATACCAAGCGAAGTCAGATAGTTAGAAAAATCTGAATTAAGGTATTCAGTTCCACAGTCACTCCTTAAATATTTAATTTTAGTATTAGTAGCACGCTCTACTTTACTTTGAAATTCATCAAACTTTTCTTTAACTTGAGTTTTAGAATTCATAAAATAAATAAACACCATTCTACTATAATCGTCTATTAAAAATAATGCATATTTATTACCTTGAAAAGAAGTTTCTGACATCGGACCACACAGGTCTGTATGAACTAATTCAAGAAGTGTGGTAGCTCTCTTGTACTTTTCTTTAGGACGTGGTTTCTTAGCCTGCTTACCTTCAATGCAAGCTACACATGGTCTTGTATCTACAGCTCCAAAATTGACACCTTCTACAGCGGACCTTTTGAGCAAGTCCATACCGAGCCGACATAAATGTCCTAAACGTCTATGCCAGAGCAGGAACCTAGAAGAGTCACAATTTACATCAAGAGCCTTTAATTCAGGTGGTGGATTAGTTGTACAGTCTAAAGTATACAGCCCACCAGTAGTAGAACCATGCATAACGACACTTCCAGTACAAGAAAAATTATTCGAAAGATAAAAATTACAACCGTTAGTATCAAAAACTATAACATAACCTTTATCTACACACTGTTTTATAGAAATCAAATTAGACTTTAAATTAGGAACGTAAACGACATCAGAAATATTATCAATTATAAAATCGCAAGTCTTTGCTTTAAAATTAGAAACAATCGACACAATACCAGTACCGGCGCAATCCAGTTTCTTACCATCTGCAATGGTTACTTGCCCACAATTGATAAGCTTCAAGTCATTCATCCATTCCGACCTTGAAGTCATATGCATTGACGCTCCTGAGTCTATGATCCATTTATCCCGGTTATCTAGCTCACTGATGTTACAAGCTCCATATAAGCCTCCTTTATGATGATGAATGGCTTCTGTTCCTTTTAATCTTAACGGACAATTCGGGCTCTTATGCCCAGGCTTTTTACACTTGTAACAGATAACCGACTTCTTTTTCTTACCTTGTCGCCTAATTTCTAATGCCATTGTATTATTTCTACCAGAATCATCCTCTATGTAACTCAACAGCTTACCTTTTACCATTTCAGTGGTAATAGCAATGTTTGAATTTTCTAATGCCATAACTAGAGGGTCAAACTTAGTAGTTAAACCGCCTAAAAGGATAGCAGCAAGAGTTGCGTCCTCTGTCGTCTTTCCAATATCAGACAGCTCCTGAGCAGTTGTCAGCACTGCATTAATATAAGATTCAATATTATCGAAATCTTGAAGACATAAACGATATAATCTGCGTTCTAAAGAGAGACGTCTACCAAGACTCTTGTCTTCATATGCCGCAGCGAGGGCATCCCATGCCTCTTTGGCAGTTTTACAATTTCTGACATGAACTATAGCAGATCCATTTAATGTAAGGCAAATCTTTGATAAGGCCAGTTGATCGTTTCGTTCTCTAACCGAAGTCGATACTGGACTATCACCTGGATAACCTGTTATGGTCTCCCAAAGATTTTCGTGAATCAAGTACATTCTAAGCTTAAACTTCCATTCAGAGTACTGTTCTCTTTTTGATAGAGACGAACCAAACAAATTCATCGTACCTCTGCTTGGAGTAGCTCCATCTCCGTGACTTCCCATTTTTTTTTAAATTATCAAAGCAAAAAATTCACGTAAAGTACTTTTAATCACACAACCTTTACAATTCTACCATTCTCGTGCTGATAACGTGTTGTAAAATAAAGAAAATATTAAAATAATTAGACGTTCATGTCATACACTTCTGTTTATTTTTGTAACAGACAGATGTCACCATAGAATAGCTCTATCTTAAAAACTTATTTGAATACATGGAGCTTTGATTACCAACCAGTATTTCAACAATCCCACCTCAAAAATTAGTGCTATATTCCAGAAACGCATTTTGTATGTCTATACGTATATACAATAAGCTCCCCAAAGTACTGGCGGATTTGACATTAAGTAAATTACAAAAGGAATTATATAAGTTTTTAATTGATAAAATGTACTATACAGTTAATGACTATTTGAAGGATAAAATTATCACCTGACATTATTAAATTTTAATACTTCTTTGACATTTTATGCTTACAAAACATTTTAGAATTTGACAGCAAAATGGCGATTTTTAATTTTAATTTTTGACATTGTACTAATGTAGTTAATAATGACAATTTCTTAATAAAACAAACAAACATATTTAAAATTTCATTATTTTATTGTGTTCATAATTTTGTAGAATAGTAATTGTAATGGACTGTTTTTTTTTTTAGATTCTTAATCCGATCAAATTTGTACACTGATGTTATCAGTAGAATATGAAAGGAATATCGTATTTGATTGTATAATGTAAACAACACCATTTGTACTATATTCTAGCAAATAAATAATTTACTTACTTACTTACTTACTTACTATACTCGAGCCAACTTAGATAATTAATAAATGTAAACAAACCAAATGTAATTTTGTATAGATTTGTTCCTTTCACTTAACTTTCTTGCTCATCACTCATACAAGAAATGACAGTGGTTTGTTTACATTTATTCATTATCAAAGTAGGCTGAAGTATAAAATATTAACACAAAAAAAAAAAAAAATTACATTTTCGTTATGCCGAGCACAGTTTGACAGTGTTATTCATTTTCTAATTTCTAATTGATCTATGCTTATATTCATTTTAGTTAATGTAAAGGTTACCATTTCTTGATATTTTTACATGTTGTGTAATAATGACACTTATTTAATCTGTCTAGTAGAGTCAACTTTCTGGCTGATTGGTAGAGAATACCCAATGGTTTAAGTCCACCGATTATACCTAGGAGCTAAGAATGCCAAATTGCCAAGACATTAGCTTCTTCCTTCGATTGTACCTTTCAGTAGTACTTTTAGAGTCCCGCTAGCTATTGGACCCCTACAAGTCAATAGGGATGTGTATTTTATTACCACATACCTTTTGAATTGGTATCATTGAATAGGTATTCATGAACCACTTCTTTGTTATAAAACGAGATTTAAAATATATTGAGCTACAAACACGTGAAAACCAAATGTTTGTCCGACACGCTCTTGGCTGGTTTTTGTTAGTATAACAGTAGCTGTATCACTTTTCCAATATTTCAAAACAATCTATGTATGTTGTATCGAATTCGAATACTACGTTTTCAGTTGTCTGGGTCTGTTAGCATTGGGTTCCATTCTAAAATATTTGTAAACATTTTCACTTACTTTTTTAATACTCCGCTATTGCTCCGTGAAACTTCGACAGTAAATCTTTACGGTGAGATGATCATTTAAACTCTTTGTATCTACTTTAGTTGGTTAATATTCTCGAGCACACAGTTACGAATCTCATGCTATCTGTCCTTTTTCTATCAAAGAAAGAGATAGAGTTAGGTAACTCACATTTAGACAGCCAGTTGAGAGTAACAAATTTCTTTTTTATATTAAATGACATTTGTGTCGTTTTCTGCTTCAAAATTATTTAACTCTGAAAAAAGTTCATGAGGCCAACAATTCATGATTCATAAATTCATATCCCATGTCACTCCAAATCGTGAAAGGTCGCGGGTTCAGTCGCCACAGGACATGATTTTTTTCTAGTTTAGATTTAGATATTTTTCTGAAACCGGATGTTAATGTTATAACAATGGAGAGAAAAGAAGAGTCTCTCACGAGGTTTGTTTCCGTAACTGTAAATCGAACTAACAAAATGTTCCCCCGATGAACTTATATCTAAATCTAAAGGTTCTAGAGCAGAAATTAGATTGACGCTCAAATGAAAAGGTAGCCATATTGGAAAATCTTTAATACTTGTTTATCTTTATTAGAGGAAGTCTCTTATTGGCGTGGCTGCCATTCTGTTTACGAAATAAAATGCGAAATCTCAAAGGATTTGAGTTTTATATTTTGTTTATTAAGCAAATTGCTTATTCAGTAGGGAAGTATGGTTTATTACTTTGAAAAAGAGCAATAAGGACCTTAAAAAAGGACAGACGTTATTTGATACTAAATAGAACTTGAGCAAACTTGTAGAAAATAACATTTGATTGCGCTTTTTGGTGTTAGATATTTTTTGGATACTTTGCTTAGGTAATTGCCCTTTGGATAGAACTGGAGTGGTTTTACCAGAGCAATGATTCCTCTCAATATGCTATGATATCTACTTAACTTGCAAGGAGTTATACAACGGCGGTAATTAAGTAAACTCCGTACAGGATACAGGAACAATCTTTTTTAATACTTTACATTTTCATGACAGAGATGCCGCTGCTGTCTTCACTAGATTGGACAATCAGAAGTATTCTGGATAAGTGAAAACCCCACTTGAGGCTCCAAATGAAATTTAGCACGTAATTAGTAAAAATGACAATGTTTAATTTGTAGCCAGTACCGCTACACTTAAGTGCTTTTGTTTTTACATCTCCATAAAGATTTCGCTTATATTTTAGTAGTCGTCCATCAACTTGTTGGTCACTGCAAGTACTCGGATGTAGCAGCTGAATACTGCAGTTAATTAAGTTTAAAATTACTTACTGCCTTGTCGGCTGCCTTGCCGGCTGGCTTGCGACTAAAATGATATATTGTCACTGTTTACTCAAACCCATCATGCGATATTGGGGTAACCATTGTTAAGTACTGTTTGTGGATTAATTGTGATTGAATAGAAATGAACGAAGAACAAAATTGTATTTAATATAAATCAGTTTTCGTGTATCAAAGGAAATTTACACACATTGCTATTACCTACATGAATCGATGAAGCCCATGAAACGGAGCTTAGAATTGCGTGACGCTGCATTAATTCCGAGGCACACAATCTGTTTACAATTTAAAATCATCTTGCAACTGACAACGCAGAACTACATTCGACACATGAATCGAATGTATTTCTACATTTTATCGTTAAATCTCAATGTAGGTCAATCATGGTAACATTCAAATTCGGAGTATTTTGCCAATGATTTAAACAAAGTACACAAACAAAGAAATGTTTTTTGCTCAATAGAATAGTTTCTCGACCCTTTCTTGGGTCAGCAGCACCTTTTGAAATAGTAATTCAATCTGGCCGTCTGCTACAGAAACTGATCTTTACAAAACAATATTGCCGCCTTGCTTTTAGAGGAATGAACAAAAACTAAATAATATTACTTTATCAAACCTTAATATTTAATGCTTACACTTTTGAGAAATCGAAACGACTGGTTTGAATCAGAATTCGAAATTTTGAATTTCATAAAAGGTAAAAAGGCTTTGGTTAGGTACCCCTTGTCAAAAATGTGGATGGGACTGATTTGTTATGTCCAATGCAAAATTTAATCAAAACACACAAGTTAAAACGGTGCAAGTGAAACTTAACATTACGCGTTTAAAAATTAACGACAGTGCCAGTGCAAAACGGAATATTTACCTTTTTAGTCCCGTAAGATTATCAGAACCTGGCTACTCTGCTCCAAGTGAAACAGGAGAGTTAATTGGTATGTAAACAAGAGACGTACAATCTAATCTCACTAACACTATTATACAGGCTCATCCGGATATGATATAGCATAATAGCCGAGTCTCTTAAGTGTAACTCTGTTTATATTTGATATGAGCTCAACTTTAATAAGTTGAGTAGTTTTCATGATATCGCCAAGCGAATGCTGCTTGGAAACATTTTGAAGGAGAATTTGTTTAAGTGTTCAAGCTGGAACTGTACAATGCTTCTAAAATGGTTATTACTACTGTGATTGTATGATTTGCTAATGAATCTGGGTTAACTTTGAGAAAAGTTTGTTCTATGATATTATTATTGATAGTCTTTATGTTCTCACTTTCGATTGTAGGTTATCAAGAATAACTTAGACAAATATTTTCTTTTTTATTTTGTACAGATGTTCATACTTGTAGTCTTTGAAGCTAGAATGTGTATTACTTTTTTTATACCACTAAGGTGGCTATCAAGCATACGGCCCACCTGATGGTAAGCGGTCACCGTAGCCTATGGCCGTTGCCGACGCTGTAAAAAACTTTTCACGCCATTTTTAAGAACCCCCATGCTGTACTCGTTCGAAAAACCTCTGCAGGGAGCTTTGCCCATAAGGGGAGAAAGTTTCTCTGTAACCATTGTTAATGCAGCTCGATATCAATGACTAAAGACATGTTTTGTAAACTACTAATTTATTTTACTTGTTTCATTTTTATTTATTGATAAAATAACTATTTATTATGTTTTAAATTGTAATCTTATTTTTGTTTACAATCAAAATAGTATCAACTTAAGTAATAAATAAAATTTTGTATAAGCTGGGAACGTGTTATGCGATCTAACTATTTTTTCAAGTACCACATTCGAAGCCAAATTAATTCATTTTAATTTCATATTTTTTACTTGAATAAAGATAGATTTTAACTTTTGATTTTTAAATACAGGATCCCATACCAGTTTTTAAAACAGTGTGTATATCATAACAATAAATATATTATTTTTATTAATAATGTGATATTTTACATTATCACTGACTACATTAATTCAAATTAATATAGTCGCAAGTCTGCGGGCAGAAATTCTATCAAAATAAAAAGTGCCTACGTGCTTATATTCGTGAATAAATTTTTCTTTTTCAATATTGTGTGTTTTGTAAATAAATGAGTAATATATTTTTACCTTTTGTCCACAGCTCGAGACCACACACATCCCACACATCACATAACGAGGCTAAGACACTCGAGACACCTCGATGGGTACCTGCCGATCCACACTTCATCCGTGAGTAATAAACTTATCTCATCCAGACTTCCTTCACTTCTCATATTCATTTATCACCTTATACGCCCTAAAAGCTTTATTCCCATAGATTTACGTATGATTTTTTTTAACGCTTTTTTATACCTTTAAAATTCAATAGACGTGTCTGCATGTCCATTTGATACTATTTGATGTAAAATAATTATGATTATTGCATTTTATATCGAATTTGAGCTTCCATGGATTCATGTAAGTAATTAAATGTAATATATCGATTCTATACCTGTTCAAGATTACCTAAAGCTTGTGGATAATTCAGGTACCTTTATAATATTGTAATATTTATTTTCATAGAAAGTATGTATTGATAAAAATAAAATATAATTTTCATATTTATTTATTTACTTAATTATTATTTTATAATTAACTATAAAGCAGGTATCCACTAATTGAGTAAGACGACTTTAAATCTATTATGTGAGTGGCATTTGAGTGTACGTATGTCTGTATGTAACGTGCATAACATTTTTTTCTTATTTAAAAGTTTTTATTAAGTTTTTCAAAAATTGAACCTTTTTCTAATACATATATTTTAGGTTCGCAAGCACGATACTTAGCTTAAATTTTGCTTGGAAGAGAGTAAATTAAACGCCAATTAAATATTGTGATATAAATTGAATTGAAAATGTAACTAATTTTGGTTGAGCTTTAATTTTTTTTTTTACTTTTTTAACTCTTAATAAGCATGCATAATTAAAAACAGAATGTCTTAAATTTAAATGGATTTAAATTACCTATTCTAAGCTACCATAATGTCTAAACATTTCATTGTTTATTATTCATTTCAAATGTTAAGTAGGTAGGGTACTAAACTATTGAAACTAACTCAGACTTATGCATGGATTTTTAATAAAGTCATAGAATTGTGGATTTTCTATGTTCAACTTTATCAAATATGGTAGCTTAGAGATTTTTCAACTTATCGCTTTCTATTGTTTTATTGTTGATCCTAGTTAGTAATATATAATGACGTAGTGGCACGATCCTGTGCGGTTTCAGTTTACGGGTGCATCATCACCGAAGTTGGCAGTCAAGGATAACCATAAGCCATTATTCACGGAGTGCCTGAACTACAGACCGACTGTGAAAGAGGAGCAACCTGTTGGAACTTATGTCTTCACGGTAATAATAATCACTATATTTTTTCCATCACCATCATGACCAGCACGCCCCACTGCTGGGTACTGGGCTACATGGGAGAAACAGATTAAGAGTTCGCGTCATACATAACACCACTAGTTCAAACGCCAAAGCCGTTGCAGTAACAACTGGGGCGAACGGCTTAACATTACCTTCTGAAGCACGGAGCTCGACTTGAGATTACAAATTTTGAATGACCCTCCCGGGGTCGACCATGGCGAAAGTTGCTTTGTTTTCATAATCGGAACCAGAGCGTTCAAAATACTACGCCACCGAGCTCCTCACGCTACCATTGCGTTGTTATATTGGGAGCAAGAGGACTTGCCCTACGTTGTTAACAAAACGCTATTTCTTGATTTTATTGGGTAGGCCGCGCGTGAGTAGTGCCCAAGTTGCTACTAGCGTCAATAGGCTAATGTATCCATTCACTAACAAGCAGGACGTCCGCTTGTTTGCCACCCTTGTATAAATATGAATAAATATAAGCAAATGAAGACGAATACTTGTGTCAAAGTTGCATAATTATCACAGGTGTTCGATTTTTAGTTCTTTCAACTATGTTCTTGCAAATAAACATTTTATTCTTTTTTGTTTATAGATGAATATATGAAAGGGAGTACTGTGATTGATTACCTTTTTAAAAATATTAAGGAATAACGGAAATAGGAAATATTTTGACTATGTTTATAAAGTCTCATTTTTAGATTAGAAATTGTATTAAAATCTGCTGAAACGATATAATTAACACAGTTTTGTCCTTGACTATTCATAAATGCTTTTTCGGTTAAATAGGTGGACAAAATAACTTCCGTGGCTGGTATATCGTAATTAGTAGAGATAGTTTTGTACTTTAACCATTAAAAGCATCTGCTAAACATATTTCGGCTTATATTAATACATGAATAGGTGGATAATTTATCTCAAAGGAGCGTAGTTTCCTCGAAGGGTTCATTCTTCAAGGGATTTGTGGGGTTCCAGGTTGTTTTAATGATTTAATATGATTACAGGTTCACGCGGAGGATAAAGATCCTCCTGAAATGGGTGGGACAGTGACGTACAAGTTTGTGTCTACTCCCGGAGAAAAAGAAAGATTTCACGTCGATCCAGAGACTGGGAGAATAACTACAGCTGATGTTAGTATAATTATGTTTTAGACTGCTATATCACTTGTCTTTAAATATGTGTTAATTTTTCACATCTTACTATCAAAATTTCACTAAACAGGGTTTTTTTAAAACACTAACTACTTTCAAACCATTTGAAGATCTCATCAATACAAACAAATTTTACTATGGAAGCAACTCTGAAATCGTAAAAAAATCAGCTGTTCCATACAAATTTCCAAATGAACTCAGCTGAAATGTATGAAACAGATTATTTTACGCGATTTAAAAATTGCTTTCATAATAAAAGTTCTAATCATAATACAAGTTGAATGTTTTAAAAATCACCCTCAAGTGGGAAGGGTTGATGACTCTTAATAATAATAATGTTCAAATATTTTCTATAAAGTGAATTAATTTCTAACGAAAATATTCTTTCGTATACTAAGTATAGTCCAGGAATAAAGGTAGGTGACATATTTTTAGTAGTTATACTAACTTTGACTTCCTCGCTTATAATTTATGGAAAACCACAGATATTCGACCACGACGAGCCTTCGAGAGAAAAAGAAGCTTACATAACAGTACGAGCGAGTGACAACGGGCAACCACAACTAGATGATGCCTGCACAATTAAGATTTTAATAGAAGATATTAATGACAACCAACCGGTCTTCGACAAAGTTGTGAGTGTTGCCACAATCGTATTAATGAAGCTAGTTACTGAAAATGTGTTAATGTACTTTAGAATTTCTGTTGTTGATATTTCTAAACTATACCAGAAGTGGCGTGTTTAACCTATGATTTCGAATACATATCTAAATTACTGACTTCTGGAACTTCCATAGTAACTAACCTTCTATTGATTTTAAGGAACATTAACATAATTTGTTTACTGTTCATTCACCCCGTGCTTAAGATTGGTTAAGTATGTGTCGCGAGCGAACATAATGCTAATTACTTATGCTCTCGTCTAGGCTAGGGATCAACGCTAATTTGTACCTAACGATCTTGTCAATATAATATCGCTAAACATTTTCAATCTTCCTACTTATTATCTTTCGAAGTTTGTAGGTCTTGCCAGGAGAGGAACGTTTCTTAATTTCTAACAACGTTACAGTCTTTTTGTTGGTCTTTAATCCATTTCTTTTTGACTCTATTAATGTGCTGATCAAATTATCTATGTTAATATTAACAATTGACTGTTTTTCAAAGGTCTTCCGAGGAGATGTTTGGAAGGTTTGTCTAAAAGAGTATAAACACAGAAAGAAAACATGCGTTCCGCACACAAATGTTATAAACTTGACACTGTTGTTGATTTATATTGAATTTCTTCGATTGTTACCATTGCCTTTGGTTTTCGTCAATTTAAGTGCGATGGTAACAATTGTTATGAGATTTACTTGAAAACTATTCTATTTTCTACTTGCATGTTGCTGCATGTCTTTAGGATCGTAAGCCGCCACTCAAGGCGTTATCGGTAATAATTTTATGTGTTATAGTGTGTTGACATTCACTTTCTTTGCACATTTGTAGTTGATGTGTTTTCTTTAGCTAGGCTGCTCTTTCCCCCTAGGCGCATTTTATCACAATGCACGATTATTATTATTTTGGATAAGACTTCTTTCTCTAAGCTTCGGGCATGCTTTGCGTAGGAATTAAGACTTGAATTCGGCAGCTAATTACACCGTGTGGATTGAAACAGAGGTGAAATGATCGTATCACTTGTTACTATAATATAATTGTATGAAAATGTTTCCCATCTGCATTGGTCAATTCATTTACATTTGAAAGTAACTTACTATTAGTAATATTCAGAAGTTCATTGTTTACATCAAGGATACAATTAGTTTTGTCTTTCAAAACTTTTCCCCTTAGAATGTACTTATGCTTGATTTCCGTATATTAATTAATTTTTTATGTACAGTCCTACTCCGAGTCGGTTCCCCAAGACCTGGCAAGTGGAAGGGAGGTGATGAGGATATCAGCTACTGATATTGATGATGGGAACAACTCTATAGTACATTACAGCCTTGATTCAAATTCACCAGATCAAGCCTATTTCTATATCGACCCTGACAACGGGGTTATATTTTTAAATAAGACTATTGATGTAAGTATCGTTAATATTTCACTTACATAATATTAACATCATTGATTTAGAAAAAAAACGATGGTAATCAAATGTACAGTAGTAATTTAAAAATAGTAAGAAAAGTAAATAATCTAACAATTCTTCCTTTTACAGAAAGTACCTGGTTATAAATTTAAACTAAGTGCAATAGTTAAAGATATGGGTGACCTTCCACAACAGAGTTCCATAACTCTGGATATCCAAGTAGTAGAATCCAATAAGAAGAGTCCCTCATTCATAGAAGTACCCTCTGGGCCTATAAGATTAAAAGAGAACTATGCTGATTTTAACGCACCGATAGCTACAGTAAAGGCTGTGTAAGTGCTAAAATTATTTTTAATGTTATGGTCTACATTACTTGTGAATTTTTGTTACTTGCTTATAAAATGACGTAAAGGCTTTTAAGGAAAACTGCTTAGCGCAGTGACGATTTCTTTCCTATTTATATAATATATTGCGGCATGAATAAATAAAGTTTTTAATTAATTAAAATCACATGACCAACTAAAAAGATAATATCTATTTTAGATCCAACATCCCAGAGGAAGAAAAACTACAATTCGAACTAGTCATGGGTCAAACGGAGCAGACAAACAAATGGCACACGTTCGTATTAGAGCCCGAGGCAGACACAGCGTACATTAAACTTGGAAATCATTTGGATTATGAGAAAATCACGGATTACACGCTTACTGTCAGAATACAGGTATATATTTTACGTTGTATAATATGTATCTCAC
The DNA here is from genome assembly GCA_947347705.1 of Nymphula nitidulata. Taxonomy (NCBI): domain Eukaryota; kingdom Metazoa; phylum Arthropoda; class Insecta; order Lepidoptera; family Crambidae; genus Nymphula; species Nymphula nitidulata. The sequence goes on along the minus strand of OX374637.1, from coordinate 7,014,541 downwards.
GGCATTAATACCCAACTAATACTTTTAAAGCTTTATTGATTAGATTTTAATTAGACTTTTTTTTACAGAATAACTACAAACTAGCCGCAGAAACGATAATTCAAATAGAAGTAGAAGACGTAAACGATAATATACCTATATTTAGTGAAATCAGATCAGGAAGTGTTTTGGAAAACGAACCTCCAGGAACTCCAGTAATGCAAGTCCGGGCCTTTGATGCTGACGGTACATCTGCTAACAACCAAGTAACATATCAACTTGGAGATCCATCGGATCCGTTTGCCATTGACAGCGTCACAGGAAATATTACTACTTTAAAAATGTTTGATAGAGAAGAAAAGAGTTTTTATAACATCAAGATTATCGCAACAGACAATTCGGAATCCGCCTTGATACCTGGTAAACATAATGCCGGACAGCAGTCGTTTCTGATAGAGATAGCCGATAAAAATGACAATCCTCCACATTTCACTCAAGATACGTATGTAGCAGAATCTATTGCAGAAAACGCTAACATTAATGAACTTGTTACACAAGTTACCGCCATCGACACAGATACAGGTAATGTATTTTTAAAATTTAATATTATTATTATTATAAATAATGAAATATGCTTGGATAATGTAGGTAATTCAGTCAACCCCAGGCCTTGTGAAAACTAATAAACATTTTGTTTTCAATTGGGTATTTCAAATTATTTGCAAATATTTATAATTAATGTTTTTCGACATTATTCTTCAATATCCAACACTGTTATCGCAAAGAAGACCAGCTTTCGAAGAAAGAAAGGAGACCGCAGAAAATATTATTTTATTTTATTTTTGTTTTACAGCCTCTGTAGTAACATACAGTATTGTCGCCGGTAACACATATGATGCCTTCGTTATCAGAAATTTCACTGGCGAAATTAGAGTAAACAGCGAGCTTGACTACGAGAACATAACCACTTACAGTTTAGACGTCAGGGCTTTTGATGGCATTTACGAAGATTATGCTAAAGTCATCATCAATATTGAGAACTTGAACGACAATCCACCTGTCTTCTTAGATAACTACACGAAGACTATTGAAGAAGAGAAGCTGTATGAAGGATGTATTGTCAAGGTATGTATTGACATTATTCTTTTGTAGTTAGTGAAACAACGTTATGTAATGAACAAAAATACTATGGAATCGAAAGCGACTGTTGATGATGACTTGTTTTTGAAAAATGATACCTTAAAACGAAATCTATTAAATACTGTAATGTCCACTTATTATGTATTTTAGTTCAATACTTTTAAGTTTTAAAGCATGGGACTAAAAGACTTCAATATCAAAATGTTCTTCAGTTTTTCTTGTAAAGAAATTGTGGCTATCCACGAAGGTTCGCAATTGATATGTAACGTGAAACGTGGTGATTTACTACAGCATACGCTACTATTTACGAGATCTCAGCATCGATAAAGTATCGCATGTTGTCCTTCAAAACACATTGAGTGGAAAAAGCAGGAAATATCTCCCGATATTTTGTTCCAATATTTATCGCCGGCCATATTTCATTTTTGTGTGACTCTTGGTGAAAATTGGAGATGAACTTAGCTTATTTTATTTTTGTGTTCGAATAAAGTTTTGACTTATTTTGTAACATATCGCTGTGAAAGTTGACTAATTTAAATATAATTGTAGATACTAATTAGTGCGAGGCATGTCTGAACAATAATTAAGATTAATTGCTTATCCACATATAAATAAACAAGGTACTGTAAAGCAACGACGTACATTCACGCATGTAAATTTACCACAAATTTCTATTTTAAAACCATTATTAGTAAACCAAGTATTCAGTATTAAAGTCTTTAGCGAAAAATATTACCTATTATTGATAGTATTAGCTGTCCGAGCGAACTTTTTACCGCCCAACCCCAAATGGCATGATATCAGGTTTATAATTAATAAAACAGCTTTCTGCTAAATTAACGTTCATCAAACACGTGAACTGTCAAACACGGGAATTTAAAATATTCGTAAACTTTTCAAAAATTATCTAATTTTTTGCGCAATTTTCTTAATTTTCTTATTTTAAGAACCTTCTACAGAGTATAAGAAAACTTAAAAAAAAAATCAGTAAAGTTTTCTTTCTTCTTTATATGATATAGATTATCTAATTAAACATTATTATAATCATTAAAGTTTTGTCATTTTCAATCTTTAAAGGCACTTATTGAATATTTGTGATTTACTCATTTTCCTTTTGCCTTTGTCGAAAAAAATGATTTCCCAATATTATGATTTAACTAGGTAGCTGATTCCTTGAAGTTTTTTTTCTGTTTCTACATTATGGTTTATGATCCAGAATCAAATTGATAAATCTTCAAATTTACAGGTGGAAGCCTACGATCCAGACATAAAAGACCGAAATGCACCGCAGGGCATCGTCTACTCTCTAGTCAAACACGAACAGAAAGAGTTCCTCCAAATAGACAACGATGGATGTCTGCGGCTGACGAAGCCATTGGATCGTGACCAACCTTCAGGGTTCACTAGGTGGCAGATACTGATCATGGCAGCGGATCAGGGAGGCAGGCTTGGTTCTGACAGCTTGAGATCGACCACCGAAGTTATATTAGAACTGACAGATATAAACGACAACGCACCATTCCTGACAAACGTGAGTTCTTTTAAAAAACTTATAAGTACAAACGACAGCACATCAAGTGTAACAGTTGCACTACGAAAGCCGCCTCTATTACGAACGCAGTAAGAGCGTTATCAAGGTCAAACTGTTACGTTTAATGTCTGTCGACTGTATAGTATGATGTACAGAGGATTTTTAGAGATTTTTATAGAAGTTTTGCCAATTTTACGATAAATAAGTCATAAGGATATGTCAGAAGCTTGAAATTTCTAAAAACATCGTTAATGTAATTTCTAGTGCGGACTGTATTTGATATGCTGTACCTACCTTTGATATACAGGGTAGTTAATTGTGTAGCCTCATATAGTGAATGGGCCCTTCGGGGCCTATTGTCCTTGAGGCCAGCCCGTTACGCAGGATATAGGACCTCTATATAGATTTTCATACAATAACGTTGCGGTTCATTGTTGTGCTAAAGGAAACTCCTTGGTTGAAATTTAAGCAGCTTATAGTATGCTTTTTATAAACGACCTTATTGGTGGGCGATAAGAACGGTTTTAGGGAAACAAACCAACGAATATAGTGCGAATTTATAATGACCAGACAGTAAGCTGAACGTTCTAGATTAAAGATAATATTTTGAATACTTTTAAGAAATAATATTAATTTACTTGTTCAATATAAAGTTGCCCTAATCAAAAACTATCTATAATATTAAATAAAATGTATTATCTACCTAACTAATACTGCCTAATCAGTCATATAGATGATCATTTTTTTTATTGGCCAATTTTAGTTTCTATACTTTCTACTTTTTTTTTATGAATATCGAAATTTCATAATTATTTTATATCAATCGGCGATGTTTCTATACGGCCATATTGTCATATAAAGTATATATTTCAGTCCCTTTGTAAAGGTTTCTTTAGGGGACACCACTACAACTACCTATTAAATTTGATCTGTCACATGACTGATGTGAGATGGACTATAGTATCCAAAGTTGTAACTTAATCATTTATAACAGTTTCGCAAACTCTCTAAAGTTCTTTTTTCCTGCATATATCACGACCGCTTATGTCAGAATTAATAATAGAGCTCGCTCTATTTTTATTCGAGATACAGTCATTAATTCCGCTTTCAATTTTCCTTTTACCTCTTACTCGTTAAAGAACATGCAATTCACCTTGTAAGACTCATTCAGGGCGGTTTATAGACCGTTTTAAAAGAATGGCTATCGATAAATTTCAATGGAGCCATCAGGGTGAAACCTTTGCGGGAATCCTCTACCGATTTTATTAGATATCTCATTCTTTTAGACACTTTAGTAGGTTTTGTGATTAACCTCCGTATAGTTGTATGAGGAATGATATTGTATATGCAAACGATATTGGACTAATCTCGTAACTAAATCTCTTGGTTCAAAATTATAACAGCTGAAATTAGGTTACTTACGTGACCTGTACCTACTGACCTGTGTACGTCTAAGCTTACTTCTGTCCTCAAACTGAATATTCAGCTTTCAGCTTAGATTTGGTTTTCATAAGGTTATCTGTATTAAGCTAGTTACCTCCAAATTTTGCTTCGGTTAACGAAGTTGAACTGATATTTTGCAATGTCTTCAACTCACTTCATACATTTGGTGTAATTTATGAGATCGGATCAGAAGTTGGTAAAGAAGAAATGAAGAATGTAACGAAAACTGGGTAAATTAACGGAGTGATTGTGTTGCTTTTGAGTGCAATTTCAATATCAACCTCAGTAAATATCAGTTTATAGAATAACCATAAAATAAATCGTTTCGCATAACAGACAACGATTTGTTCGATTAACGGGTATTCAAACGATCCAACAAAAACCAACCGGGTTCTGCTAACCGGTTCTGGAACATATTCTCTAACGATAAGGTTCATATTTCGATTCATCATGTGTATTTTCTACTACAGATTTCCACTACTGATTCCCGAGGGGATACTTTGTAACGGATTTATGTTTTTACGAATGATGATATTCCATCACTCCGAAGACGGATACCATCATCGGTTGTAGCGGGATATGCGTAAAATACAACAAATATATTACCGACCTTAGGATCATCATCTGTTTACTGATGATGATAAGTAAATAGTACAGACGCCAGCACATCATTGTAATAGGTGCACTACGAAAGCCGACCCTATCACGAACGGAGTAAGGGCGGTCTGTACACCATGCATAATAGAAAAGGATACTTGATAAAAAGTCGTAATTTTAAGAGCATTAATGCGACAATGTAAAGTACCTAAAAGCAGGGTTTTGAAAAAAAACAATTATAGACCTATTAATGATCTATCTAGCACCATATCATTGAGACTATTTTTATCAGCCCAAACACGCTTTATCTGCTGTAAGTTTCTTAATAATTAAGCATCCCGCAGACTTTTTGATGGTATAGGATAGTAGGTATAGGATAGGTGAAAGTTAATGAAACCTATTATCATGTAGAAAATGAGCTGATAGGCATCAAACGCTTGAACTGATTTTCTTATATTACAGCTTAGAACTATCCTAATCACGTCAGCTTTCAAACAAAACAAAAAAACAAATCAAAATTGGATCATTACTTTAGGAGCTACGATGCCATAGACAGATACACAGACAGACACGTCAAACTTAGACACCCATATTTTTTCATCGGTGGTTAATGAAGTTGCTCAGACCAATATTTCAGCGATTGCTATCCGTGGTACAGTCGACCACAGAAGTAAATGAACACTTTAGTACCGTGTCACACTTACCTTGTGCACGTACTTTATAAATCGTTGTGACATGGTACTAAAGTGTTCAGCTACTTTTCTGGTCGACCGTACACCCATTAGTACGACCAGTGGTACTACGGCTAGTTTTTCATTACCGTGGTTCTTGTGGCGGTACCACAGCTATAAAAATAATTTAGCTATACTTTTATTCACTCGATGTGGCATAGAGATGGAACACTTGTTACTAAACCTACCGAAAATTTGGAAGATATTCATTCGCCTTTGCGGCTTACGTATATAAAATTATAGACTTACAGCAAAGTTTGTAGGTTATTTCGATTAATCGTTGATAATGTGCTTTCCGTCTTTTCTAAATGAAATTCGATGGGTTGCGGAGTAAATTTTTTATTGGGATCGTAAATAATTCACACCAATAAAACTAAGTGGGTAACTATTTAATATGTTTCAGTAGTTAAGTAATTTGAATGTGTTCCAAAAGCCAATGAAGTTTTTGGACGAATTGGGGTCTAACAAATATCACATTAGAAAAATCGACATCAACCTCATTTTATGACATTTTCATTAGAGACAGTCACTCGACATTATTTCGATATAAAGATATCTTACAGAAATTGAGAATAATAGAGTTCTAGATTCTGCTCCTAAGTAGACATTTGAGTTTTATTTTCTCAAGAAAGGCAGGGGTTTAAACTTAAGCCTCATCAGAATGACAGATTATTACTTATTACATACGAAGTGGCAAAAGCTGTGAAAACTGATCTATGATACGAAAATAACAATTCTTCTTTAAATTTTTGCCACACAAAGCTTCAGAAGCTGTAATTAATAGAAATATCAAAATATCACATGATAGAAGAAAAAGTATGCAGCACAGTACTCACAACAGTACCCCTGGCACAAACATTTTTAAATTTCGAATCGTAATCGTATCGTTCATGCGCGCTTAAAACTACTCGATACGAATGCGATTCGAAATTTAAAATTGTTCGTGCTAGGGGTACTGATGTGCCTTTCCGTATCAGTTTAGTTACGGTATGTAATGTTCAAACACCATTATATCAAATGTATCACAAGTCTTATTTCCAATTCGAATATATGCTATCCGCACGATTCATAGCACAGTCCGCTAGGGCTGCCAATCTTTTGTTTTGACAACGATATCCACAATTATATTCATTTTTTATCGCATACGAAATGCCGCATATTTGGTGATTGTGCCGCATTTATTTTCATTTCTCTTTTGTTACTACGCTTGTTAACATAACGGAAATTGGCAATGCATTGAAGTGCTCAACGAATTCGTTTAATCCTGTGGCCAAGTAAGGTTGAAAGTTGAATTGACGGTTCGATTTTATGTAGTGTTGATGATTTTGCTTTGACGATTTTCGGAGTGATTAATAAACCTAATTGGCTGCTTAACTTTTAGCAATACTCTTTTTTTAGTTTTAATCGGGTGAAAATCTCGAAGATGTAAGTGAGCTACAAACGGATTCCTCTACCACAGAGGAACTCTTTCAATTTCCAATATCACTTGTAGTGCTTTTATAAATAACCGCGTAGAACACAAGGGGCTATTTATAAAAAACATTATAAGTCATGTAAGCTGCGTTATAAGTCAGACAGATACAATTATCTGACTAACTTATAATGCAGCTGATACTGCTATACACTTACTAAATCTAAATTTCTAGAGTTCTTCTGTCTCTAAATTTTCTAGCATTATGTCGAAAGTTTTGAAATTTTTCACAGTTTAATTTAGTACAAAGCACATCAATTTTTTTCAATCGTCTCAATACTCCGTTTGACAATGCTCTTTCTTCCCTTGTACCCTTCAAATGTGTTATCTCCTTCCTATAACGGGTTTTACACCTGTTCTGATGGAAGCCACCCTAAACCGGTAAGTTGGAGGAGGCTAGAACAGTGTGTTAAAGTCTCAGTAGCTGTCTTCGCTTTTGGACTTTCAATAGTTAGTCATTGGCATGGTCAAGCAAATCTCTGAAGCTTAATTCCGATTACTGAACTTTAGCTTTAAATTTCACATATAGGATAGTAAGTTAAACAAAAAAAACTATTGCCAATTAAACCGGTAACCCTAACCTAACAATTTTGAACCAATTCAAGTTTAGCGTGGCTCGTGGTGTACCTCTAAGGCGGGATTAAGGCAGAGTTATCTAGCTTCCCGTAGTCATTTGCTCGGCTGGGCTGCGACTTGTCAGCGTTTATTCATTGGCTGATAAATCGGCTTAGTTTGCTTAACGTATGCTTAGCGTAAAAGACTTAGGGATGCATAGTTCTATGGAATCACCCGAACAGGTGCTTTGAATATCAGTTTGGATATTTTGGAAGATACGTAGTGTAGAACAGATTCTATACAATAAGCTGCATTGGTAAAAACTAAAATCATGCATTTATTTCATAACTTCAAAGAAACATAACACAAAAAATCCTAAGCACTTTTAAGTTGATTAATAGTGCTCAGCCATGCTATTCTGTAAAAAAACTGGCATCTCACTTCGCAAGTCACTTCGATTTCATCTGTGATTTTTTTATTTTTTATTTATTTTCTCTCACATGTCATATTTTCTCTCAAAAGGTATGCAAATTCGCTATAAAGATTTAACAGTTGAATTCGAAGTGTCTTTTTTATACCACTAAGGTGGCAATCAACCATACGGCCCACCTGATGGTAAGCGGTTACCGTAGCTTGCATCACCAGGGGTATCACTTGCGCGTTGCCGACCCTGTAAGAACCTTTTCACGCCTTCTTTGAAGAACTCCATGCTGTACATATTCGAAAAAACCTTTGCAGGGAGCTCATTCCACAAACTGAGCGTACGGGGGAGAAAGTTTTTCTGAAACCGTACAATACGCGATCACTTTGGTTCCAATTTGTTTGGATGAACTTCCTGCCTGCTAGTGAGTTGAAATGCGCGTTTCGTTACAGAATAGCACAACAAAGTATTAATATTACTTTAAAAAATATTACTCTTGACCTTTATTGCTTTCATAATAAGAAAACTATTTGTAATGACAGTTGAAGTTGAACCATTTTTATTTCCGGAGTTTGCTACTCAACATAAAATCTTTGAAATACTAAAGTAAGTATTCCTATTTTATGATACTCAATGATTGTTATCAAGAATTGAAGACCCCTAAAAGCATTATTTATAGTACAAGATAGCACGGTGAAAGTTTTGGCCTAGGCACACTAAATTGCCTATAAATCATCAAGGCAATATGCTTGTACCCGTATATTACTTTATGTAAATTTAATACGTTGCTTTAGGTCACATGTTTGTCTGTCTGTCACGTAAAATCCTTTTGACGAGGGTATCTGAATACTAAGCAAATGCCTGCTTTCGGCACACTATTATTTTTAATATTTTGTCAAATGGCGCACGTCATTTCGCTATGTCAGATACACAAATTGAGCGTCTAGGATGTTTTGCAAGACTTTTGCTGTTAGATACAACTATCAATTTTATACGCTTGGTACAAGGTGAAATCGGATTACGTGGGTATACGATTACCATTACACCATTTTACTAGGTGGTAGACCCATATGTAGGGTCGCCTGGGTAGGTACCGCCGCCTTTCTTATTTCAGCCGTGAAACAGTTTGCTGTGTTTCGGATTGAAGGGAAAGGTAGGCAATGTAATTACTGGGCATGGACGGCATTTCATCTTAGGCCTCAGGATGACAACGCACCTGCAATATCAAGTGCTTTTCCTTGTTATTGCAGGTGTCTATAGGCGGCGGTAACCGCTTACCATCAGGTGGGCCATCAGCTTGTTTGTCATTGGTTGTATAAAAAAAAAAAAGAAAAAAAAAACCATATGATTTTCTTCATTTATCTACTGTCTTTTATATTTTTATGATGTGATAGGATCGTCTTTTTTTAAAGATAAATCGAATGACCTGATTCGCAGACAAGGAACTAAATATCCTGAAGGAAGATATAATCACACTCGAAATGAGAAGTGGAGAAGCTTGTGGAGAATTTGTTGTATACAGAGTGTGATGCATCGGCGAGTAAAATTCACATGCCACTACTTATGTCCTCGAATAATTCTCCGCCAGTTACTAAGTGGAAAACCAAATAATGGAAATGTTCCTTTTGAATAGAAATCATGCAGCCTGAAGCTCTACGACAAAGATAGATATATATTCTTTATTAGGCACTTTAACATAAACATTACAGAGATAAAACAAACACGATATGCCACAAAAGGCGATCTTATCGATAGAAGCAATCTCTAGCAGACAACTTTAGTAATTTGTCTTATTCAATAGGAACTATAATCGCTCGTAGCACTTTGGGTGTTGCTCACTCATTGTCTACCCTATGAAAGCAAGTGAAAGCGTTATTGCGACAGCATAGTAGATAAGTACTCTGCACCTAACATAAGGGTGATAAAATAAGAAGCAGGTTACCGGCGGCGCCAACAACCGGCTTCTTTAAGATTATGTCTTTATTGTTATTACCCCTAGGGTGATAATATATTTTTTTTCTCTTTATTTATTTAGGGATTTTTGTTTTTTAACATGTCAATCCCATCGTAGCTAATGTAATATTTACTGACAGTGATTAACTAGGTTACATAGTTTCAAGGCTATATTAGAAGTAGGAGTATGCAGTATGGTTTGAACAATACCCACATTGTTGAGGTTAATTTTAAAATTACTGATAAATAGCTCTCTCTCTCGTCTGTTCTTAACACATTCCATCAATAGATGTTGCAGGGTGATAACATAAAAGAAGCATGTTGTCGGCGCTCGTAACGTGCTTCTAAACGTTGCCCTTAACACTACAAAGAAAGGTGGAGGTGCTTCTTCAGCCGGGCGCGCAAAATTTGGGTGGTTAATACCACTTTGCCCTGCCTCGCTGAAAGCCAAATATGTCATTTAAAATTAAATAAGTTAAAAGTTTTTCCTAGTATGGGTAAATCAAGACGGACATATATAAATAAGAACAAGCAATTCGAAAAACCGGTAAAGGGATTTCGTGGTACCCTCTTGGGAATTCAGGATAAATATAGTAGAACAATTGTTTGTAAGATTTGACACTTAACAGTAGGTAAATCTATCTGGATCTTTCTTAAGTAACTCGATGAGCATAGCACCTTTTCATAATAACATATTGGCATACTCTTGACGTTTTATATGAACGCATGGAATGATATAGTTTGAAATGTTACTTACTAAGTGTTAACTAATTCTGTCCGTAATTGTAAGTCGCAACATTGATTTTGGGTTATTCATCGAACCCGACTGTCTTTTACCGTGAATTGATTATCGTAAAGGGTAAGTGAAAGCTAATATAGACACTGGAGGTTGTTGTAACGAATTGTTTAAATCAAAGAAATACAAATTTATTAATATTAAACTTAATATTCTAAAACAAAGGCGAGTTATGAAGGCCGTGCTTATATTTTGTAACAAAGCATCGAATTTTAGTTTTGCGATAGTTTCAGCCCGGGTCGGTACAGTCGACAGCACATCAAACGTAACAGTTTGACCTTGAGACCGGCCTTATTCCGTTCGTAATAGAGGCGGCTTTCGTAGTGCAACTGTTACACTTGATCTGCTGTTGTCTGTACCTTTTAAAATACGAAAAACTAGTTATAAATATTGAAAGTTAAAGTAGTTTATACAGATTGAGACCATCGTTGATTTGTCGATACCAATTTATATACAGAGTGGTGCCGTCAATACGACAATAAATTGAAACATGGGCTATGATAGTTCATAGAAATGGTTTGCCACTTTCAAAAACATCTTATTCATTCCGCATTATTTCATAGAAATAAGATGGTTTTGAAAGTGGTAAACCATTACTATGAACTAATATAGCCCATGTTTAAATTTATTGTCGTATTGGCAGCAGCCTGTATAAACGGGGAAAAATCATGTCATCAGGCGGGACTCACTCAATCCATGACTTTTCACTATCCGGGTGACTGCTCTGTCAGAGCTACCGAGGCGAGGACTTGCGATGACCCTGTGAATTTCCTCTAGTCCATATGTGTGTACGTGAGAACGTGTACCCTATAATCTCGAAATATTCTATTTCAGCACCCGAACAGATTAGTTTAGTTTTTTTCTAGTATAAATACTTTTCTAATACTTTCAAACATTTATACTATGTTAAAAATAAATAAGAGCAGTTTATTTATTAATAGAGTCAAGTCAACTTTATACAAATAGATTTTTTGATAAATAATTTAGGATGGATTCCTCTAGAAATAAAAGTCGAAAACAAAAACCAATTTAAAATATCAATTTCGTTAACTCGATTTACTTTTAAAAAGCAGGTACCTTATTCTGGAGTTACTTTAACTCGAGGGATATCTTACGGAATCGTCTTGGGTAAACCCGATGTCAATTTTTCATGCAAATGAGTATCCATAGTCCTTCAATTCGTTATTCAATGGTATCCCCAGATCGTAATGCCTTCGATTTTGGACGACCAGTTTAATTTTCCAACTGAGTCCTTTGAGTGGTTTCTCTTTGAGAACTTTGAAATAAATCTAACTTTCAAATTTCACAGTAACATTTTACATAGCAATCAATCAATCAAATACACTATATTGCACAAGGACACGTTGTCAGATAACACAACAATTAAACAAAGAATGCAAGGCTGCCATGATGCTAAGCAGCAATCTCTTCCAGGAAACCTGCAGAGAATGAAAATAGAGTTGATGTGTACGAATAAAGAGGGTGCAAAAAAAGGGAAAAACATGTAATATGAAAATCATATACCTATGCTAAATAATCTAACGTTACATAATATTAGAAAGAATATCAATGCACGATATTAATAATCTTTATAGCACATAGATAAAATTGAAAATGGCGGACTTAGCGCCTAATGGCATTCTCCACCTAATATAATAGCAGCTAAGGTCAGGAATGCAGATAATGACCTACAATATAAACCTAAAACAACATAATACCGAATCTTTTCTAGAAAGCCATTTTTTGTGCAATACACAGATTCGCTTTTAACTCTTTGTATGTTAATTATGGTTAATACGGATTTATGTGATGGTAATATTTATGTTATTGTTTGCCACGTAAATCTATGGCATGAAAACACACGTCGTTTTGTAACAAAACATATTCCACTGCCGCAAAATGTCGGTTTAATTTTAACGTGCAGTAATTTCTGTAGAATTTTCGAGATGTTCCTTTCCGGGCATTTTGGAAATGTTGCTTTAATTTAAAAATTAATTTTGGTCAGGAATTCTGGTGTACTTTGAACCAATAATATAAGTTGTTCTTACACTTTTACTGAGAATTTCTAAAGTATGTAGGTATAAGATTTTATAAGGTAGCCCAGCGGGGCATAATCTCGGACTAATTTTGACAGTTAAAGTTATAGTTGAGCAACGTGGATCTGCAAATAACCATTCTTTTTGTATGGAAAAGCTCTTATAGCTACCCAGCCGAGATAAAGGGCCACGGTCATTCACTAAAAACCATCAGTTCTTGCTACCTTGCTTGTCGTTACTCTTGGTAGTCGTCCACGTGGCCGCTTGCAGCTGACCTTAGCAGACCCTCGCAAAGGGTTAGGGATATCGCAGAAGAACATCATATATCCCTACAATAACGGGTGAGGATTCAGGCGGTGGAGCCCTATCGTTATAGAGGAAATGTTCATGAACCTTCAAATAACAAATGGGGGTAGGAGTAGGAGGATATTAATTGTGTATTAAAATAACACGCGTCTTAAAACTATCTATTTCTATATCGTAACACAAACTCCTAAGGTTAAATATTAAACGTGTTTTGCTTTGAGACCTGAAATAAGGGTGCAGCAAGGAATTTCTGTTCTTCAAGGGAACCTATTTTGGCGGTGCGCTAGAATATTAGATTAAAGCCGCAGCTGCGCTGTAGCCACGAAGACTTTACCTTTGTAAAAGACAATCGCTTTAACCGCTGTATCATACAGATTAACTTTTCTCATTACGATCTTGCTAGATATTTTAATGATGGCTAAAACTGCATCACAGGTTAGATGTCGGTTAAAAATACAGTTAAGTACTGTATACGCCTGTAAAAGTTTAGTCGTCATTAATAAAACTTTGCAATAATTTCAATTTTTAAAGGCATCAGAAAATGATAGAATCATCTTCTTCTTTCTCTTCTTCGTCCTACGGGGCGGTCTCCGCAAATCGACGTCAATTGACAATTGCGCGCCCGAAATTTGCGTCGGAGGCAGATGAGCTGGGATACATGAGCCATCCCAGCTCCTCTATTCCAGAAGTGGCTACCTACCGGGCAGACTACCTGGGTAAATTTAGTTCCCGTCCAAAACTAATAAATCTTTCGCCTTTTACTTTTAACCCATTTACAACTCGTAAACTATGGGCTTTATCATGGAGAGTGTTCTGAAGAGCTTTTTGACCTTATTCCACCTTCCCCCTTTCTACTCAGGAGCACACGTGCCAGTCTTCGGAGTCATCAATTCAATGCCTCCAAATCAACATCACGCACAAAGAAGTTTAGTAACTCGATTCCTTGTTTTACTTCCAAAACTTGGAATTCGTCGCCAGCACATGTATAAGAAGGTTTCCTTCAAAAGAGGCGTGAAAATGCATCCTATGGGCCGGCATTTTTTGTTAGCTAGAACAGTGTGTTTTAAGCTGCACTAGTATCGCTTCTTAGTCTTCGCCTAAGGATTCTTCTTACTGCTTCATATCCGGTGGTGTTGAGTCATTTGCCGTGATTTGGATCATCATCATCATCAGCCTATATACATCCTACTGCTGGGCACAGGCCTTCCTACATGGGAGAAACACATGAGGAGTGCTTTGTATAAAAAATAATAATGAGGTTAGGTACAGCAGTTAGTTTAAGGTAACCTATAGATAGTTATAAATTGACACAAACCAAATAATGCATTAGTAGCAAATTTTTTAATATATTTTTGACGATGCTTTCAACCTATGAATTGTTCAATCTAATACATTTTTAGCATATTTCTAATTCTTATTTTATTTTGACAGACGCAACCCATAATATGGTATGAAAACGAGCCTCCAGGACAAGTGGTGGTGTTGACGGCAAAAGACTACGATTCTCCCGAAAACGGCCCTCCATTTGAATTTGCTCTGAACGATTCTGCCTCTTTCGAAATCCGCACCAAATTTCATATTCAAGGTAAGTTGAAATATTAACGAAGGAATTCTCTCATTTTTCGGTGACGCGCTGATTTCTTTTTAAATTCTTTTGCGAAACTTTTGCAAAATCTAGGGTAAATTAGATTATTGTGTTGGGTATAATACTGAAAATGCTCATTGAATATTTTATCGTTCGAGCAAATAAAATGAATCCAAAATTGTTACCTGGTTATATTGGTTCATGACGACAGTTTTATTTTGAATCTATCACAATTTATAAATTTTCAATTCAATCATTATAATTTACTTATATCGTAAAGGAAACTTCCAACACATTTTTATCTAGACCATTTTTATATAGCACCGTGCACCTCTCTTATTCGTTTACATTTGTTCGTTATTTTATACGTAAATACTGACATTTATGAATAACTTAACATTCAATTCAGATACAACTAGGTCTGTCCACAACCCAAAATTCACCGAACAAATTCTGTAGTACGCCCACGTATTCGTAAAATTTTGGTAAAATATTCTTTGCGTATTTAAAGTTTCAGGCTTCATTCCTAGAACAGTTTTTGATAAAGCTTTATAAATTAAACATAAAGCAAAATACACAGCGATTTTAAATAATTTCAATGTTATAATTTTATACTTATTAATATATTAAGATTAAAATCCGACTCCATGGAAATGTAGCATAAATTCTTTAGAATTGGCCGTGCTTTCAAATCATTTCAATTTCTATAGAGGTGTGCCTGGATTTCCCCAGATACGTTCATTTATAATTCAGTTGTGTACAAAATCGTGTCAATACTAACTTGGGTAACCCGTAACTTCATTCGTCACAGAATTCATTCCAATCCGATCGTTCCCATTCTAGGCAACACGAAATTTTGAGGGGCTCCGAAATCGAGTTTCAATCAATTAGTGTAGTTAACATGCAATAAATGGCACACCCAGCTTAACTGTAACTTTGTTTTCAAGTGGCAATTGAATTTTAGTCGTCCCATTCAGGTTTTGCTGATAAGTAATTCCTTACAATGTGTTCACTTCATTGAATAATTAAAACACCTGATAACTTGCTTTCTTGTAAGTAGCATTATTTGTTTCCTAATACCTTTTCAATTAAACATTCATTTGAAAGTAATTTAATCAATGATCTATCAATTTGTAAAGCCTCAGCGTTTGTCAATTCGGTGGATAATTGGCTTCAATATTTACGGCGGAATTTTGTGGTGCAAATTGAATAAATTTTGCGGGTTACCCTCAATGCCAAATGTTCGTAAGAATTGTGAACATTTTAAAAGTGATACATCATCAAGATACTGGAATTAAGTTGCTAAATTTTATTCCGACAGCCTTTAAAATTTATGCCACAAGCATTTCTTTAGCGTTAAATTGTTCAAAAGTATAATTGTATCTCCTTTTCTTATTGTGAGAAAGTGAGAGGTGGTGGAAATAAACTTTATTTTATTATGGATTTTTTGGTTTTGAAGAGATCGATTTTAAAATTATTACAAAAATAAACGGGTTGATAAAAACAAACTAAGTTAAGCTACTTTGAACATTTCACTTACACACCCAACTTTTTCCAGGAAATATTCTATCGACGCTAGTGACCTTTGATCGAGAACAGCAGAAAGAGTACAAGATACCAGTTGCAATCACCGATTCAGGCACTCCAAGGTTGACTGGAGTCTCCATTCTCCATTTGGTCATCGGCGACAGAAATGACAACCCAATGGCTCCTGGACACAGCGATATATTTGTTTACAACTACAAGGTAAAATATTTGCTACCTGCTTAATTTCAATGCAGTAGGTACTTGTAAATACTTTTTAGAGGAGCTCACTGGGGCTGTGGTTTGAGGTGGGTTTGAGCTATCTGATTTTGATAACGACAACAAACCATCTTTCACCATTGTCTTTGTAGACGGGTTCATCGAAATTTGTAATCTTGAGTTCCTCTGGGTTTTGAAAGTCACATTAAGCCCGGGTTGCTTCTGCAATCGTTTTTACCTACCAACACAAGATGGAACAGCTCTGTAACTATCTGATGAAGTTATTCTCAGAAGATTTTGGTCTTCATGGAGTGGAAACGAACTGCGTGATTACCGAATGGAGTTCTACGAGTGTCGCTGCGCGTAAGCGACGCTACTGTTTCTATACTTTTTCTAATAATGGTCTTTATGAAAAACTATCCAGTGAAGTTTAACGTTGGTTGTATATTTTGTAACTAACACTTGACCATCCAGTGCAGTTTCCTTTTAAAATACTTAAGTATCATTTGGAATTGGTTTGTAAGTTA
The DNA here is from genome assembly GCA_947347705.1 of Nymphula nitidulata. Lineage (NCBI taxonomy): Eukaryota > Metazoa > Arthropoda > Insecta > Lepidoptera > Crambidae > Nymphula > Nymphula nitidulata. The sequence continues at coordinate 6,997,727 of OX374637.1, read as the reverse complement.
GATTATGTATTTTTGATTCGTGAGGTTACAATAATGTAACTATACCTATTAAAACTTTAAGGACGTTTGCCTTTCACTAAATTAAGCCACAAAACTATTACAGATAATGACCTGAAATTGATCATAACAATTTATTTATATAATATTTAGCACCATCATATTAACTTACTTATATGTTTATACGAATATTTTTTTATTATAATGATAAGTAATAAACACGTGTTTTAATATAAAATGTCTCTTTTTAACGCCGCCAGACGGAAGTGTACTACAATGAGTTGTACAGTTGGCGATATTATGTGAGTATTGGAATGGTTTTCATTTGCAGTGAATTTTAGCTTATAGTTTAAATTTTTATAGTTCTTGTTCATTTTTTGTGAAAGTTTGTATTTTTCGAAGTACTTTTTATAATTTTCAGTTCTTAAACTGTACTGGATGGTGCAAGAGTTTTTAGATGCATCCGTATTTTTGAATTATTAATTTTTAAATTGTATATTTTCTATCTTTTCATATTTGAGCAGTTATCAAAGAATCTCAGTCAAAATTGTTATTTGTTATCTATGTGGAAATTGATAATTAATTTGGAAAACTACGTTATAACATCAAACCGAAGTGCAATCCATATATTATTATAGCCATATATACAGTTTTTTGTCACAGTATGAATTAGAGAATTAAAGTTAAATGAGATAAAACTTTGTTCTTGCGGGAAATTTCGGCAACCTCTAGACAATGTCGCGATGGCGAATGGGGGCAAGAATTGTCAAAAAAAAACAAAATTGGTATATTACGTACTTACTTAATTATGTATCACGTTACGTTTATAAATAATTTTTAGTAGGTACTCAAAAAAAAAGTTAGTTACATATGATTTGAATAGAACTATATTATAATGTATTTGCATACCCACATGATGGATCTGCGATCTATAGTTACTATCTATACTACTATATAAAAAAATATCAAGTAATAATATAAAGGCGACACGCGGCGAAAATATGAAGATGAGTCGAGGTGTCGGAGATGTTATTTCTAAAATTATACATGAAAAAGTCTAGACATATTATCGCCACGGAATAAAAATACTAGAAAATCCACGTAAATGTTTGACAATATTAAGACTCTTGCTACTTTTTATTATTATTAACCAACAATAATTGAAACACGTTGAAGAATGAGAGAATCGACACCAAAATATTATATTTAAATTGAATGAGCACATCATACATTAGTGATAGTTAAATGCTATCTTTATCATGTGGAAATTGATCATAAATCAAAATTGTTTTTATTTTAGACAAGGAAAATAAATTTAAAACTGCCTAAGTAGTGTGTTCTACAATATTCAAGTATTTATATTTTGCTTAGTGAGCGCGACACGATAGCCCTCAATCACATGTCCCCAAAACACTGAGGCCAGTTGGGGATACACCATCTCCCCGCACTTACCGCACGATGGCCCTCTAGACGGCTTCGTCGGACCTCTATATTATTCTTTCCTCTGTTATAAAACCCTCTCCACTAAACATGTACAAGTATATAAGGCTTATACAATGAATATTAGTGAGGTCGTCATAGTTTATATAATAACTTTACAACTATTTTCTTAGTTTGATTATATTAATTATTATTAAGCTTATCACTTGCATGAATTTAGTAGCACTAATCGATTTATAAAGACAGCCCCTCTTTCATTCAGAGAGCTTGGATTCAAGTCCCGGTAGGTGGCGATGCAAGCCATGCATGTTTGTAATTTTGTATGTTTATTTAGTATACTTTTAATTGTTACATACGTATTTATCAACATTTCTCTGTAATCTAGTACGAGTATCCATAATTTTTAATGGTGCTTAACTTCGCCTAGAGTCTAGGCCCTAGACAATAGAATATTTTATTTTTAGCTAGTACTTAATATCAGTTTAATAACTGTTTTTTCTCATTGTCTTATTGTCAGATGTCGGATAAATAAGTAAATAAATTAAATGCAAGTGACCGAACCATAGTGTATCGTTAGAGGATTTGTGATGTGTATGAGAACGTGTAGTAATGAAAAACTTCGGTGATAATATGAGAATATTACTATTATTTAATTAAAAGGAGACAACAAATCTCAACGTCGCTCATTTATTCAGAGGCTCTTAAGTTCATGTCTTAATTTGTATTCAACGGAGCATTTTACAAAGCGTGAAATATGAAAATGTCTCACGATTCTCGCAGCTTTATAAAATGCCATAAACACTTTACGGTTTTTCATTGTAGACGGGGAATTATTACCGAATTAGATAGTCCTCTGTCGAGTTATGTCGCTTTTAGCACTACGTTATCCAGAATAGGGAGACCTCTTGGAAAATCTAAGAGACTTAGAACATAGTGGAATAACGCTGTGGTACTACATAGTGGTAGAGGTAGACATAGACTTGATATAGTGGAATAACGCAGTGGTACGACATAGTGGTAGTGGTAGACATAGACTTGGAATATAGTGGAATAACGCAGTGGTACGACATAGAGGTAGAGGTAGACATAGACTTGGAATATAGTGGAATAACGCAGTGGTACGACATAGAGGTAGAGGTAGACATAGACTTGGAATATAGTGGAATAACGCAGTGGTACGACATAGTGGTAGAGGTAGACATAGACTTGGAATATAGTGGAATAACACAGTGGTAGAGGTAGACATAGTGGTATTTTCTATAAAAAAAAATAAAAAAAATTGTACAAACAAACCATCCATGAAAACGAATTGTTACTCTTCACGTTTATACCGCTGAACCGATTTAGATGAAACTTGGTATGGAAATAATTTGAAATCCTGGAAAGGACATAGAATACTTTTGGCGCGATAACCGATATCCACGCGGGCGATTGGTGGGAATACTTTGAAGCGTTATGGCTTTCTTTTCCCCTAGTTTATGCATGAATCTTTCACATAGATGAATTAGATAATGACCTATCTAGCACAAATTAAGCATAATTATCAGCTAGGTCATCCTAGTAATGTGGGTACCAGATATACATTAATATGTACATATATAAACATTATAAATATAATATTTGTCCGAACCCGAGACATCTGGCTTAGAAGACAACTCAGTTCATTTTTCTCTGGATGCATAATCATAACCCGAGAGTTTTGAAACATATCCTACGATGAATAGTTAAGTGTGCCGATCAAATGGGCCATAAACCTTTACGATAACGCCCATGTTTTATAATAATATACGGATATTAAAATGTTAATTTCGCGCTTTAATGAAACCCGGTTTAGTGTGTTACGCGTATAAACTGGGATTATGAGGGAAGGCACTTTTTACTACCTCGTCCCGATTTCTCCTGAGCCAGTGTCCGATCCTTGGATGCGGTATATTTTGGACAGAGGATCATCGTAGACCCTAAACAAATCAACACGAAATCCGGTTTTATGTGGCTTTTAAATAAGTAGTCCAAACCAAGATAGTCAATTTTTCAGTTGTTTTTTTTTATATAGGTACAATAACGGTGGCAAACAATACGGCCCGTCTACCGATAAGCCGACATCGTAATCGTACTTAGACAGATGCTCGTAGTACCTTGGTGATTTGATTACCTACTCACGTGTTGTTAACCCTATTAAATTCAATAAAAAGCGTTATTCTGTCAGCCTATGTTCTATCTCCGCAAGGTATCCCCGGTGGACGTTTAAAAATTAGAGTTTGAAACAATTGCAATGCAAATAAACAATTTGGTTGCTCTAGAAATATAAGGTCAGTTACTGATTAAAAGTCAAGTGGTCAAGGTGCGAGACAATTTTTTTAAAATATTACTTTTGAATAAGCATGTCTGTTGTCTTCCTACCAAAAATAAATAGCGCTGTGCACTGTAATAGCACTTACAGAATGTCGTGCAATGTGATCGCACTTACAAGATTAAGCTAGTAAATTTTTGATCCAGACTCCGCGAGGAAGCATTGTTTTGGCTACAAGTTGACTTGGTCTTAGGCTACTGTGACAATAAATCTAATGGTTCCAGGTTACAGGATCTAAAATTAGATTTTATCGTTCTGTTTTCATTTGATTTCTGTTTCGGATTGAAGGGAAAGGTGTGTAATGCCAGTATAATTACTGGGCATGAAAGGCATTTCATATAAGGCCTCAGGATGACAGCGCACCTGCAGTACCAAGTGATTTTCTTTGTTATTGCAGGTGCCTACAGGCGCCAGTAAGCTTGTTTCTCATCTAGTTGTATAAAAAAACACGTGTAGTCTCTCTTTCATACTAATAAAAGAATAAATTAAGTGATCTTTTGTTTCTACAGTAAAGGATGATTGCTTCTTTTTACAAATACATCGCCAAAATTATGTACCTACTTGTCGTTTCTACAAATTTCTATAACAATTGAAAAATCAATTGTGCCTGGAATCTGATGCTCACTCTAACGGTCACGCCCCCCTCGTAGACAATAAAGGTCTTCGCTATTCTTAGTTATTTGTGTGTGTGTGTGTGTGTGTGGGAGAGAGAGTGAGTGAATGATTGCGCGCGCTTTTAGTGTGCTTGAACAGGAGGCGTAATTGTAAGTGAAATTTTATTTTGTGCTAGGGAATAAATGATTTATGACAAATAAAATTCAGTCAGGAGTTGATCAGAAACCTGCCGTAGCCTGTTAATCTAATATCTTGAGTATAGAATCGACTCGGGTTTTATTGGTCTTCTCACTCATCTAACTGTCTCTCGTTCTGAGCACATTAGCTGTGTATAATTTATGCGTTATAAAGGAATTGGTTATTCAGTCACAATACCACATTCTCTAAATTCGTTGCCGAGATTCGCTTAAACTGTTCGCCTCTTAATGAAGCGGCGCGAGGAATAGGACGCTTAGCGAGTGTTTAGTGTTTCAGGTTTTCTGGAACAAAGAGAGAGATACGGATTTTACTTATACGTGATAGATATAGGAATTAATTATTGCGAGTATGATAAACTTATTCCAAGTACGATACTGTCGTATTTTGTACATTGTATCATTACAAAAACTTTCCAAATGTAAAATTTGTATAATCTGTTTATTTGGTAAAGAAAAAAAATATCGATTTCCCCTTTGATACGATTTTTTGCTACCTAGTGTAGAACTGTAGATATGTCTTTATATACATTCTTGTTTTAAAATTCGAACTATGATCTCGAAGGGGAACATTTATTGCCATACTTTTTGCCCCGAATAAAAATAAAAGTTTAAAAATAACCAGCTGTAACACAATGACTATTAAAAAGCATTGGTTCTACTAATATTACAACTTTTTAAAAAAAGTAGAAACCTATGGCAAAAGTGTTTCAGACAGCCAAATTGAGTTATTATTTCACACTTGAAAAACCTCACCATAAAATAATTAAATAAATGGCGCTATTTTTTTGTCTTTAAAACAATATCTTGTAAAAATGTCTGATACTCGTAGTAGGTTTAAATGAATGAGTGTAGATAAAGCAGTGTATGAAGATTTCTAAACACACGCTCATGTTTTAATATCCCTCATTATGCAACAGTTTCATGAAATATTATTATAGCACAGCTCAGGACCAGGCATCTACATTTTTTCAAAGATCCCATAACCTTCAGACGTCCCCGAGCACTTAATCAAGATTTCAATTTCTTTTTTCAGGATGAAAACGCACTTGCAATATCAAGTGATTTTTCCTTATTATTGCAAGTGTCTATAGGCGGCGGTAACCGCTTACCATCAGGTGGGCCGTCAGTTAAGTCGTCGTTTATCATCTAGTTGTATAAAAAAAATATTGTGCAGTCTCTCTTTCATACCAATAGAAGAATAAATCACGTCATCGTTTGTTTCTACAGTGATGATTGCTTCTTTTTACTAATACACCGCCAAAATTATGTCCCTGTGTTATGGATTAGGTATACCACTTGTCGTTTCTTCAAATTTCTTTTTTTAATAATTTGAGAGGGAGGCGCTTAGTTTAATCGAATAAAGAATAATATTCTTCAAAAAACGTATGCCAGTTGAACCTCATGCCAGTTACTGGTAACCAAACTGAATGCGCCCCAACTCCTTTGTCCCGTATTCGTTTTAACGACAGGCTTACTTCGCGTTTACTCTAAGCCCGGATTGTGTCCGAAACACAATACTACACACAAACTTTCAACTGAAAGATTGACTAGCTTGGAACAATACCTCGGGCAAGTTTTGCGGTTACCACGTAAACTAAGCTTAAGTTATAAGTTAGCAATCACTGTGTACGTTAAGTAGGTGTACCCATAGACCTAGTGAATTTACAAAATAAATAGAAAATTATATTTTCTACAACTTTACACTTTTCTCAAATTTTAGTACTTTGTGTTCGCTTTGGCATGCTGTACACCAAGTTTTTTATACGACGTTGAGAAAAAATCTTCCATTCGGCATCTTCGAGAACAATTTTATAAGCTCAAAGTATTGTCTTAGATTTTCGCGAGCACTACTCATTTGAAATAAAACCAATTTACCGGATTTAATTCGCATTTCATTAGATGTTAAGGTGAGAAAAGGTATTTTAATCACATTTTTAAACGCATAAAAAAACATTAAAAATGTGATTAAAAAAGCTTTTCTCACCTTAACTGGAAGTTTAAAAATACTTGTAAATAAAAGTATTCTTTCGGATCACTAGAGGTGTTAACTTTAACGAGTGGTGAGATAAATGTTGCTATAAAAACGTTAGAAAAGGAAAGAAAGCGGTGAAGAAATTAGCAGTTTATAACTAGTGCTCCGGTGACGTAGTGGTAGATAGGTGTGTCTGGCCGGAAATCAGGAGACGCGGGATCGAGTCCCGCCTGAAGCATATATTTTTTCATAGTTTTCTTTCTTTATTTGTATTTGTTACTGCAAGAACACCAACCTCAGGTAAAGACACATCGGTCACGTGACAATGTATTGGCGTTTTGGAGCGCAATTTGAAACATAATATTTATGATACATCACTTTGTAACAGTTTAAAATAATTCTAACTGTATAATGACACTATAATATTAGGTACTTAAACATGACATGAAACACTTTTCCAAAGTCGACATCCCTATTCCAAGGTTGTTGCTATACAGGGTGGTGACGACATAACGACAATAAATTAAAACTAGGGCTGTATTAGTTCATAGAAATATTTTGCAACTTTCCAATACATCTTATTCATTTCATAATTTTTAACATTTCTATGATATAAAGCAGCCAAAGTTATATTATTTTATAAAAAAAATCATGAAATTATCAAATGAATAAGATTATTTGAATAATAAGTATAGCCCATGTTTTAATATATTGACGTCACAACTCTGTACACAATAGATATTCTAGTTTTACAGGTTTTAATATTAGCTGTAAAGATAATTGCAAAATTAAAAAATTTAAGTAATCCCCGGCGTCATTAATCATCTATCTAACACCATCTCATTGAGACTATTCATAAGAGCCCAAACACGCTATACCTGCTGTAAGTTTCTGAAGAATTAAGCATTTCGCAGACTTTTTGATGGTATAGGATCAGCTCAAAGTTAGGATGTCATGGGAATGTCATCGAAGTGACAGTACACGAAATTTGAAATCAATCGGATCTGTAAAAGTTAGTAAAATCCTAATATCATGTAGGAAATGAGCTGATAGTCATCAAACGCCTGAACTGATCTTCATAAATTATAGCTAAGAACCATCGTAGTAACATCAGCTTTCGAACAAAAAAACCGAATCAAAATCGGTCCATTCGTTTAGGCGCTACGATGCCACAGACAGACACAGATACACAGACAGACACGTCAAACTTATAACACCCCTCTTTTTTCGTCGGGGGTTAAAAATTAATAAAGAAAATTACTTAATTTGTCAGTAAATAGGTAGACGCACAAATTAAGTGTTTTGCTTTTGTTTTCGAAACGGCAAAACAATATCCTCCAATCCTCAATTAGCGGGCGAATCGGAATATTCACATAGTGTATGTCATCGGACCGTAATAAAATTATTCCATTAACGTTCTGAAGGCATAACAGTTGAAAGGGCTTTATTGCGCGTGAACGGTTATAGTCGATTTACGAACTGATAAGTCTAATTTCTCTTTATCAAAATTATAAAGACGACAAGCAAGCTGACGCCCCACTGGTGGTAAGATAAAAGGAAAAGATCACTTGGCATTGCAGGTGCGTTGTCAATGTCATCCTCAGGCTTAAGATGTAATAATACCTCCAGAGACCATCCACATGACCAGAAGTCATCAAATAAAAAAATATGAAAATGTCTCTTCGTATTATTACCAAGTATATAACGCAGTGTAAAATTTAAAACATTCTTCGTTACCACCAAATTAATTTCCGGTGGTTTTCATTATTAAAATACTTATAAAAAATTGACTAGCTCTAGCCAGTCAATTTCATATTGGTATAGAATAATTTACGAAATAACGAAACACGAGGCAGAAAGTTTCTATAGGAATTAATTATTAAAGCACCCTCTCGTTTGTTGCGCGGACACAATTAATCTATTGAATACTCATTTCTTTTGACATTTGATAAATATTAAAAATACACTAGAGAAATATCTAAACCTTATGAATCTTTTGTTCGGGGTTTCTTTTTTCGAGTTTTTATATTCTTTCATTTCTGATAAGTATATCGGACACAATATAATTTTTATTGTGTGTGAATGTTGTTATTAAATAGTAAATTAAACCATAGAGTACAGCAACTTCTTTTACGTATCCTATTGAAATTATCTCTGCAAGTCTTTTATTAAAATATTAAAAATAATAACTTTCTCACCATTTTGGTATGAACCAATTGGTTAGCATGGAAATGTTTGATGATAATGATTGGATAAATATGGTTAAGTAGGTTGTTAACTGTTGTGTATTATTAAATAGGGTTTTGTATATTTGTTTTTGGAAATATATTATTTCTTATTTATTTATTAAGTCTTAAACCATGATTGTATGAAAAATACATTTTATATATTTATTGTTGCATGTTTGTCGTTTACACCTGTTCCTTCTTTCTAAGAATAAAAGGAAGAACTCTTGTTTCAACCGTTTATTGTTACAGGGCGAAGCGCCGGACACTGAGATCGGACGGGTCTACGTGACGGACCCGGACGACTGGGACTTGCCGGACAAGCGGTTTATGTGGCTACCCTCCTACGAACAGAGGAGTCCGTATTTTGACGTGCATAGCAACACCGGTATGATCACAATGAAAGAAGGCACCCCTAACGGCACTTACTTGCTGAAATTCAACGTAAGTTTTTCTTTATATAAAATGTACCTATAATTAAGGCGTCTCGTTTGTCTTATGATCTTTACAATAACAAAACTTCCCTAGGGTTCCCTCTAGGACTTGAGGACTCGTCAAGGTTCTCGCCTCCTTAAAACCCTAGTAACGGTGTAACTGGGGTTTTAAGGAGATTTTTTTGGGGCTTTAAAGTTATATCGACTAGGCTGTCAATTGTCAATCTCTAAAACCAATATCAAGTTTTCTGTATCCCTTTCATTCCACCGCTACCACGTGATGGAGTGACTTTGAAACGTTAAATTAGTTGACATTTGACAATGACGTCACCTGCTAACAGTTCTTTTGTTTTTGGATTTTAACGAACAAGTAGCACGCAACAGAATCACGTCCAATAACAATATTTTATCTGACATAGTACCTAAATATTTAGGTACTTATTTTACTATGCATAGAAAAACTATTCAGTGTGTAACACATTGATGAGAATAAAATTATGGTCGCACTGGCAGCTTTGTAGGTATCTTTGCAGTCTGTTTATGGTCGAAAAGCGTTTGGTTTTGTCGTTAAATGTATGTTTTGGCGCTTTACCAAGATAAAAGGATAATTTTCTCATGCAGCCACAACAACATCTAACCTATTTTAGATTAAAGTACCCCTTGACATTTTGATATACTTCAGTAACACATTGGCAGAGCTAACCGTTAGTTGGTTTGTTATATCATGAACTGTATTACGACTACTAAAAAGCTTAAATAAAATAAAAATAAAATTATTAAAATTGAACCCATTTTTGGGAACCCTATTTCAATAGATAGATCCGTATATTACTTGGTCTTCAGCTCGCTTATGTTGTAGTAACCTTTTAGTAGATTTGTTAAATCTTATTCTTGTAACTGAACGAATACTCAGCTTCGCTTCTTAATTGGAGCGCTCTGGAGAAAAGTGCCCTACTTTGCCCCCAACCACATGCTTCTCAAAATGCAACTCTCCCTAACGAAACTTTGTCGAGCATGTGGTGAAGGCCAGAAATCAATGAAACAACTTATATGTCAATGTAGCTTGGCTAGGATCAGAGTGGCTCTTTTGAAAGTGGAATATCCAAAACCAGGAGACTATTGACTCTTTCACCCCAATAGCGTAGTAAAGCAGGTAGCTATATTTGGGACACAAGAAGAGTAAAAGCAGAGAAAGCACAAAAGATACCGAAGGGTCGAAGTGCATCGTGGCGTGGTCACGGCCCCATTATAAGATAAGATAAGATATGATAAATTTTAAATCCCGATTAAATTTCAAGGAGTTGATTCAGACAATGCTAAAATATTTTTAGAAGGGCTTCATGTTTAAAAGCCTTTAATTTTCGACCCATAAGATTAAGATACAGTTCTATTGTAAAATTAAAAGCATCATTTTTACACGTCTCTACTCATGGTTATGAGGGAGCTATCACATTATTCCAATGAGCAGTGCTTTACCTAAACTAATTTAAAGTTTGAAATTGTCCTCATCTTTTCTAATGACTACAAAATGAGAGACGTGTTGAGTTCGAGATTTTTTAAATTATGTTGATATTGCATTTGTTTTCTTTGTTTGCGTTTAAGTGTCAAATGGTATGTTAATTTGTTTGTTTTGTAATTTGTTTGTGTTGTTGAGGACAATACGACATTAAATCAAAATATGAAAAATCCGTTAGATATCCGAGTTGAAAATAAAGTATTTTTGCGTACTACATATTTCTTCAGCAGTATACCGTGGTGCTGGTGGTACCGTCAATACGACAATAAATTAAAAGGTGGGCTATATTAGGTCAAGAAATGGTTTGCCATTTTCAAAAACATCTTTTTCTATTGACAATTTCATGGTATTTCTATGAAATAATGCAGCCAATGTTTTATTAATTAGTTACAAACCATTTCTATGGATTAATATAGCCCATTTCCGTATTGACGGCACCAACGCTTATAGTACGCATACCTGAATAACAGAACAAAACTATACATATGTTATACTACGGTTGGCAGCAACGGTGACAAAACTGAAAACGCAATCTTATATTTATCAAGTCCATGTCACCGACTGATATACCCGCAAATGACAAATAGTCTCATAAAAATCTTTTTTACCAATCAGGTGACAGAAGAAAATGAGCCCATTGTTCCTTTCCACTGGGTGGAGGCGACTGTCAACGTCACTGTCAAAGAGATACCGGAGGAAGCCGTGGATAAGTCCGGCTCTATACGGTTCGTCAACATCACAGCGGAAGAGTTCATTGTCCCTGAGGCCGATGTAAGTATTTCTGCTGTTTTCTTCTTTAAGGTTTCTAAATCAAGAGAAAAACAACTGTCCCTTTCTTATCATTATGCAGTGAAGTGTGACAGACTATACAATTGCTTAGGAAATGAGATTTTAATCAGATGTTAGGAAATACGAGTGCAGAAGTGTGAGAATCAATATTGCCCCATTCCGAATTTAGCTTCGTCTGCGTGGAGCTTTCAAACGGCTACTGTGAAGTCCTTAGGAGATACACACGTGTTATCGCGGACTATCCTTCATTCTTCTTATCGGCTTTTTAATGTAGAATACATTTTATTGCTACGTTGTTTTGAAGTACCTATCTCATAAGGTTTATCCAGCCTAAGCCTACAGCGCACGAAAACAGCCGAAACTAAGGCTTGCTTCTCTTTGCGTCGCTATCTTTGGTCATGTGATGACTGAAGATATATGTATATCCCAAAACATTCCAAAAAGAACTCCCTATCTTACAGTCAATACCGCATCAGAAGCCGTTAAGTGGTTCGCAAGTTATAAACGTACGACAGTCAGACAAAGTAGGTCAATTTGTAATACGACGTTGAAGAAAAATTACATCTATCTCTTTCCCACAGGGAACTAGTAAAAAGGACAAGCTACACCGCCGCCTGTCGAAGCTGTATAACACATCCATGGATAACGTGGATGTGTTCACAGTCTTCGGTAAGCCAACCGTGAAGGATGTCTACTTGGATGTGCGGTTCTCAGCTCACGGTTCTCCATATTATCCTCCTGAGAAGCTGGACAGCATGGTTATTGGGATACAGGAGAAGGTGAGTCTCGTATGGGGGTTCCATACTGTTTTACACTTTAATGCTTTTTTTTATTTTAATTCTACTTATTTAAAATAACTATTCAAGGAACCTTTCATCATACTGTTTCACACATTGAATGTTAGAAGTCACAGACGATTATTATTACAGACGTGGTCTGCATGAAAACAAGGATTTATTTAATTCAAAACAACATCATTTTGGCCGTTTCCGAATAAGCTAAGCTGTCGCGCCATTTAAAGATCTTGTAGCAATAATAATAAAAAAAAACTATTGTTTCAGTACGAATTTATCAGTTGTGAAATGTCAACTCTACAATATCTTTAGACGGCGGCCATTTTAACAAAAACTACTGACTCTTTCTAACAAAATCTCCTCTCTCTCTTACACAGCTGGAAGAAGAACTAGATGCTAAGATCTACATGGTGAAGATTGACGAATGTTTGATAGAGAAGGAACAATGCGAGGACTCTTGCCGGAACGTTCTGATGAAGAATAATGTGCCACTGTCTGTCTACACAAATACCACCAGCTTTGTCGGTGTGTCAGCCAGGGTCGAGTCGGAGTGCACTTGCGATATCGAGGAACCGCTTATTTGCTTGAATGGAGGTAATTTTTTATTTTTTTATTTATTAGGACAACCAACAAGATAAACACTGATACATGTCAAAATTTTAGAGATCTTTCAAGGCAAGATCTGATAATGTTACACACGAAGCCTCAAAAAGTAACGCTTTTTTTTAGTGTTTTTTACCGGTATTTATTTAACGTTACTGAAAATAACGAAATTATTAACGGTACCCTGATAACATACAAGAACGCGTCTTTTTTTATATAGTAACTAAAAAAGACGAAATAAATACCGATACTTTGATAACGATATAAGAAAGCGACGTTGCCAACTTAGGCAGTGGTAAACTTAAATTCAAAGTGCAGGATAATCTGCAAATACTACAATTTTACTAATGCCTAACCGGGAATACTGGACAAAACGAAATACAATGTAAGAAGGAGACTAAATAGTTAACGTAATATTTAAATAATTTACAAGTTTTGGTAACGTTACTATCCCCACTTTAGAGTCAAGAAATACCGGTACTAAATAATTTAAAGGTATATTTTAATAACAGCATTTTGAATGTAATTTTAAGCGATCGTTACAAAATTACACCGGTATCTTGGTTCCAAGCTGCCCCCGTAGAGAAAGCTGTTTATTTTTATGATGTCGACCTCCCGTTATATGTATAATTTGGATATCTACTTAAAATCGCCTCAAATTACCAAGATACTTTACGGGGCTAAAGTATAAAATTTCAACCGCAGAACATGGGGAATAAAGCCTGCTAATGAGTTGATTATATCGCAAATTAAAACAACCCTTTATACATATATGCCGCCGCCATCTGGTTACATTCGCCGCTAAATTGAATGCCTAGCTCGTTGGTTAAACGCCGGCATCCAATCAAATGCCTAGGCCGATAGTTAATTGAACTGGACTCACTCAACGTTAAATGACTTGGCGTATAAAAGGATAATTTGGTACCGAAGAGTTCTGGTTTCATTGGTGGGATCAAGGTTATTTTTTTATGACAACATAACCGACATCGTATTGGTTATATGTGGACCTAAAAATAACCTAGAACTTACCAATCACTCAAACAGTCATACAAAAGCTCTTCAATTTAAACGACCTGCTTAGGCGTCCAATTGAATGGCTAATATAACCAGGCGGCTGACATGACATTCAGCCATCTGCTCAAACTTTGCGCTCAATGACTTGGCTAGTTGTCCCTCAGCCGTTTTATTGGATGCCGGCATCAATCAACGGTCTAGGCGTCCAGTTATGCGGCTAATTTCACCAGACTGCTGCTACATATAGACTTCCAGCGCTATCGAACAAGCTCAACTGAAAATGAACTCAAACAATATTACACTAACAGGGTAATCTGTACGTTATTAGTTAATAACGCTAACGTTACAGAACTCAGGTAAACGTTATTTGCTTAAATAGAGATCTCACGTATGCAAATGTTACGGCTGGGAGTTTGAAAGTTCTGCAGTTTGGCATCGTTCACATCAAACGGATTGTACGCAGCTAAGCACACCTCTACAATGAATAAATTATCCGGGCCTTGGAGTCGAACGAAGTAATAAGATACGTAGTTCCCTTACCGAAGGTGACTCCTCCCACTTCACTTTCTCATTTTAGACCGATTTGCAATCTCCCTTTTCTCTCCAAGGTTTTTGCCAGACCAAAAATCACCAGCAGATTCCTTTCTACTTGTCTTATAACTTTCTTTTGTCGCCTTATAAATCTGAATTTTGACGTGGTCATATTACTGTCACTGCCCTTGTAAAGTGATGACAGATCATATTTGCTGGGCCATGGAGATTCAGTCTTTAAATATTCTTGTTCTTCTTGACTTAAGCAACGCTTTTAATACTGTAGTTTTAAATATTCTTCACGGCATACTCCGTTCATTAAATTTCTCTTATAGTTTTTTTTGTTAAGTTCGTGGTCGCTCCCAGAGTGTAAGGAGTGTTTCTAAGGAGTTTTATTCAGATTGGTGTGATTTCGCTACTGAATTACCGCATCATCATTTAGTATTTCGTGTTAAATACATTATAATATATTAAATTTACATTAAATTTTACTGGTTGCTTTTGCATTTCGTATTTTTTCGTATGGTGACCCCCGCGTCTTGGATAGAATAGGTACCCTTTTCATTATAGGAGGCGCAAGCTTAGAGTTGGCGATTTCGCGTAGCGTAATGACGTATTTATCGAAGAGTATGGTCATATGAATCAGCGAGTAGTTTAAAACTACTCGCTGATTCATATGACCATACTCTCAGCGGCCGCAGACAGCATGCTTGGTGTGACCGATACCTTATTGTCTAAAACCTATATTAGGGTAGTGAGCCATTGATACACTCTATGTGTTAATAGGACTAATTATCATGTGCGTACATTTTATTTGTGAAATGTTTCACAGACTTTAAGTAGTAACAACTAATTAAAGCATAATGGATTTTGTGCTATTCAAAGCAACTGCCACTGCCTTGTTTTCATTAATAAAAAAGAATTCAAGAATCAGAAATTAAATCTATAATTTGCAGGTGGACATGCATAGACACTAACGCCATCTAGTTTTCATCGTAGACAAGAAGTTTATTAATTACATGTTTGAAAATAATAAATTCATTTTGTTGTCAACCACCCGGTGGTGTTATAGCTGGGTTTTAAAGTGCAGACGTGCAAATATTTACTAAAATTATGAATTATTAATAAATCACATTTACTTACAATACACCTTTTTAAGCGCTCCATCGTGTAATTCTCTGTAGTGCTCTTTAATTCTTCAACTCCAAAAATAATTTCATAAATCATCACTGAAAATTGATGCTTATCTTAAAATTTAAAATTTTGTATTATGTAAACTAATTTGAAAATTCCTGTATAATAATAATACTATTATAGTCATTTAAAATCTGACAAGACAAACGAAAAATTAATGGCAAAAAAAATATTAATTATACTCAAAGACATTCTGAACTACTCAATTACTTACAAAAACGAAAAATTGTTTAACATTGCTTTATTTTCACAGGCACTCCATTCGCTGACAAGTGCGAGTGTCCCGAAGGTTTTTCGGGACCTCGTTGCGAAGAAACTTCCATCGGCTTCCACGGCGGCGGCTGGGCCATGTACTCATCTCCCCCAGCATGCCACGAAGGTCACGTGACGCTGACTGTGACAGCGCATGCGAGGGATAGCTTGGTCTTCTATCTTGGACCTCTCAAGTTTAATCCGCTTTTGGACGTGCAAGGTAAGCTATGGGTGCATTTTGCTTTAATACTATTTTGACGACAGGGGTAGCGGCAAATAAACATTCGGCCAGCCTAATGGTAAGCCAACCCGCTTTTGGACCAACCAACCCGCATTGAAACCAACTTGCATTGGGACCAACCTGCATTGGCACCAACCCGCATTGAGCCAGCGTGTTGTTATGGCCCATACTCCTCTTGTGTTTCTTCTATGGAGGAACGCTCAGAGGCAATTCTTGACAAGGAACATAACTCCCTTAAATTTTATTTTGTACTTTTGTAACAAACTGTTTAAATCTAAACTATAGGTATGCAAAAAGACAAAAGACAAAAAAAAGGGCTTATTAGCCAACAGCAATACGCTCCGAATACCTTACTTACCAGCGGTAAGACACAACAGTAGAAAGCATCGGTGCTTTGGGTGCGGTGGTAAAAGATTTATCACAGTACATGACTGTGATAAATCTTTTACCACGTGTAACCAGATTCGAGTCCATTTTAATTAAAAATTTATTGCTGCGGGATTTATAATTAATTTTATTATAAGCATAAAGTAATATATTTTGTTTTACGAATACATTTCAGATAAAATTAACGTAATGAATTCCATTCCTGGCACAGGCATGAAAGTATTCAGATTCAATGTTGAAAGAAGAAAGAAGAATTTTTTTTTTAAATAGGATACAAAGAAGCACTTTTAAATCGTCAAAAAAAAAACAAATTCTTACAACTATCACAAAAAATAAATTAACTAACAACGTCATAGTCTCTGTCTGTCTGTCATGTCGGAATTTACACCGGTTTCAAAAGTTTAAAATAAGGCTAGGTATACAACGTGTAATATAATCAATAAAAACATAACATTCATAACACACGTAACAAACATAACATTAACATTTCTTAACAATAAAATTCTGAAAAGGGCTCTAAGTAAACATCCATATGAACAACTGCCTTTTACCTATGGGACCAACCCTGAAATCTTGAAAAAATATGTTTCACATTTCAGTGCATCAGCCCGCCTAGCATGACCAATGAAACGCGATATGATAAAGCCATTTATCGCTTTGAACTGTCAAAAATCATTGGATATAACCGCCATCTTGAAATTTTATCGAAACTGCGAACTTGTTTAGTATATATACCTACACGTTCGCAGTTTCGATAAAATTTCAAGATAGCGGTTGTATCCCATGATTTTTGACAATTCAAAGCGATAAATAGCTTTATCATATCGCGTTTCGGTGGTCATGCTAGGCGGGCAGCCATTTAAATGTCTATGAAACAGCTGATTTTTTTCAGGATTTCAGGGCTGGTACCCTAGTAAAAGTTGTTCACATTCATAAGTTAAGTAGTTTGACCCCTATTCAGGATGTGCGTTAATAGGGTACCTAGTTGTCAATTTTTTTTAATTTCATGAAATAAGAAGTAAGTACATAACTCAAAAAGAAATTGTATGCCTTAGATCAATAGTTTCACAGATAAATTGGTATGTTTGATGTGTTGCAGTGCATCGTCCAAAAACGCTCCATAGATAATCTACGGAACTGACCTCACGTCTTACTATATTACTAAGAAACTTAATTCTGAGCTAAGAAATGTATGGGCACACTGACAAAATTAATAATAACTATGTAATATGTATGTTTTTATTCATAGTTGTCTTGATAATATTTGTTGTAATTGATGTCAGCAATCTGATATCATTAACATTTTTTATAAATTAAGAAAAACAAAAATTGACTTTTCTAAACAGTACAACTTCAACAATGTTCCATAAATTTTAGGTTTGAATTGAGTTTATATTTTCCGACTTTGTGAAAAATAGCTTCATATTCAAACTTAGGAAACATCCCAACTATGTATGTCTATATTACACGTTGTATACGTCATGAATTTTCCAATAAATCAGTGATAGTAATTCACTCCACCTATTTCTTGACAGTAATTTAACAAGTGATTTATTGCTCGACGCTCTACTATTCATTTTGCTGAGGTACTTAAAAGCCTTTTTGTCCATAGTGATTTATAGTACCCTTACAAAGCTGGTCAAGAAGTGTAACAGCTAATTGTTCCATTTCGGATTTTATACAATTTATTAGTTTCTTTAACGTGGTACTCTACAATTTCTATAAAAGTAAGTCTATTTTCAGTTATACATTTCTCGATATTTTCTACCATGGAATCTTTATAAGAAAGATATTAGAAATGTTTTTTGTTTTTTACCTGTTCGAATCCAATTTTTATTAGTTTAGCTATATTTTTTTAAACTTTTTTTTAACTCACACATATTATCTAGCCCATAGTAAGCATCATTAAGAGCTATTCCTATAATTATTGCAACTTATTTTATTTACATATAAACCTTAATTATTAAAGGAATATAATAAACTGATCAACTAAAAAATACTAAGTTGGCAACTAAAAATCCGTTTTGCTCGACTACTCAACGATTTGTTGCCGAAATTAGCTTTTTTAGTTGCGCACTTAGTATTTTCGTTGGTTAGGTTAGTTTAGTATTAGGTTAGGGCGCGCAACAAAAAGATAAATAATAAATTGAGCAACAAAAAATACTGAGTGGGCGAAATAAGTCATGAATTGGGCGACTAATCGTTGTATAGTTCCAAACCTAATTTTTTTATTCGCCCTCTTAATATTTTTGTAAGTTGTTTTAAGTTTAGTTTGAAGAAAAAAAAATATTCCGCACTTTCTTGGTCAAAGAGTTCAAAAAGCAGGTGTAGAAATAAAGCACAAAAACTGCAATGAGAACATATAGCAAAATCGAAATAATAACTTCCCGTTCGGTTCGTATTTTTTACCACGAAGGCAAACATTCTTCGTTCACTGCCAAATTGCCAATCCAGCTAAGTGGAGAGTCCACATTAAATAAAGTTACACAGGAATGAGCTAATTTGTGTCAACTATCCAGTGCGAAGGTTCGTAACGGGATTCCTTTGACTAAAAACTTTAATTTTGTTTTTTTTTGTACCGTTCACTTCTTTTGTACGGAAGGATACTACCTCCTTTTTTAAAAAATATGATAAGAAAATGACGATAACTGGATTTTGATAATCCGTGAGTCCCGGTTGTCACTGTACCCGCTTCAAGCCCACCAACCCGCATCGGCCCAGCGTGGTGGTGTCATGGCCCAAACTCCTCAAGTGTTTCTGACATTTAGGAAGGCCTGTGCCCAGCAGTGGGACGTTTATAAGCTGGTGATTATGAAGTTGCTAAATATGGTTACAATTTTATTCGAATTTAATGATCTAGTTTAATTTTTAGTATTGAATTTACGTTACATTTACTTACATTTTATTTGATTATTTTATTATATATAGTTCTGAATAACGGTGCGGCGCGGTGTACAGTCTTACACCCACGTTTATGGTGTCCACGGAAGACCAGCGTCGTGGCGTATTAGACGCCCGACATATGCTGAGTTGGGCTCCCGTTCAGTACCGCAATACAATTTATATAAGTTAAGGCTTTTTTTGGTTTGTATCGCACTTTGTAACATTGTATTCTTGTATCGCGTGTGCTGAATAAATTTTTATTCTATTCTATTCTATTAACTGTAGCTCTCAAAACTACAGGCTTCAATTAAAACTTAAAAGATACCAAAGCCTAAACTATTAAGTATTCGATTATACAATGGCCCGCACATAGAGTGTGACAATCGTATTGCAATATCGCCCTTATTACCACGGCATACAGTCACTTCAATACTAAGAGTGTTAGCGTAGAAATATACTTTACAGTACGCGAAATATAGCACATTGTTGAGGCCAACAATGAACATGTCAGTTGGAGTAGATTGGCGCAACAACTTGAATAATGATTTCCTGGCCAAATGTACAATGGCCCTCAGAATTTCTGTTCTGGAAGTTTTGTGTTTATGAGGGAAAAGGTTTAATCAACCCATGATTGTTGAAAGACGATCATTATTATTCGATTAGTTAACGCTTTTAAGGCGGGAAAGTGCATAATGATTTATTTTCTTCTATTCACGCGAAACAAAATGCTATACGCGGTACGCGATTCATATTTTTTTTATGGCTCTTTAGGGTTTTATGTTGGAAATTTCTTTTTTATTACGTGTATTATTAAAGTGCTAATTTTTGATACTGACTAGTTCGAAGTTTGATATCTAACCTTGAGCTTCTGAACCTTGAGCCAACGAATAAATGTAAAGAAAGTAAATGTCATTTTGTATACGTTTGTCTCTTTCACTTGTTACCTTTCTTGCTCATCACCCATACGAATATGGCAGCGGCTTGTTTACATTTATTATTTATCCAATTAATTTATTATTTAAATTAGACATTAAACGAAATGTAGAAGAACGTTTGTGAGGAGCCTCCTGATGGTAATCGCCACCGTAAGTCTTATACTTAATAGCAATTGAAATGTCAATTCGAGAAAAATGACTTCGATGTAGCTATGATTTCGATGGCTGCGGCTGTAGTATGTCATTTACACATTGTATTTTATTAAAATTATTATAAAATAGCTCTGGAAAATAAATAGATGTGTCTTTAATAGTAATAAATAATAATATTAGCAAGATAATAAAGTCAATGGATTTTATATTCTGTTCTCATTACAATAATGTAAAGTGAAGAAAAATGGAAGCTCGTTAACGCTTATTAAATCCGACCAAAGCTTTTACAAAAGCTACATAGTTCCACCCTCAATGTTTATGTATATCCTACATATCTAACGGACGTGTGCTTCGTTCAAATGTTACTTAGTAATGATTTTTTAATGATGAAGTAATGACTGACGGGCATGTAGCGCTATGATTTATGAAGGAACACCTCGCGTGATAGTACGCCTTGTTCTATGCGCGTTTCGTGTAATATGAATCAGAATTATACTGTCCATTTGTGGATGAATGTCGGATCATGAATGAGAAATGACACTCACATATTACTTATCTGCGTGTCAATTTGTCAAGAAATTGTATTTATAATGAAATCACGCTATGACTGTAACACAAAGGATAAGTAATCAGGCGTTGCCCACTATTTAAGAATAAACCGGTCAAGTGCGAGTCGTACTCGCGCACCAAGGGTTCCGTATATATATCTTTGAACAAGCATCTAGCTGTTGCCGTTATCAATATTGAGCAAAAAAAAGAAAAAAAAACATGTTTTTTGTATGGGAGCCCCCTTAAATATCTATTTTATTTTGTTTATTAGTATTTGTTGTTATAGCGGCAACAAAAGTACAACATCTGTGAAAATTTCAACTGTCTAACTCTCACAATTCATGAGATACAGCCTGGTAACAGACTCACGGACTGCGGACTCTTAGTAATACGGGTCCCATTTTACTCTTTGGGTACGGAATCCTAAAAAGAAGTAGCTTATGAGATAAGTCTTTCTGCTCCCAGCACATTTTCTCATTATGTCGACCTCAGGAGGATACCACTACATTGTACTGTAGTTTGGCTACGATGCCTGTAAGATGGCGGGGATACCAGTACCAGGTGTAACTACGACTATCAAAGAGAATATAGTGTTACAAATATCCAACAACGGGGCGGGGCCGGCTGGCTCCTTGGTGTGACGTCGCATCGTATGATCGATGACGTAGCGTGGCTTGACCGGTGGAGCTGGGAGACCGGCCGGCGCCTACGCTGTTTATGACGGAGCTCATCAGCACACTTAGTTGGCGCCTCGCAAACACGCTGGCATGTCTCTTTATTTTTGTATGTGGCTTTCTTTTTTGTTATAAAATGGTAGTTTGATGATTTCATTAAACATTTGCCTAGAGAGGGTTCCATTTTTGAAAAATCTTTGGTGTGTGTTTGTAACGTTTCACTTGTCAATACAATTATAACCTACAACAGTTATGTGATTTATTCAAGTTTTTTTATTAATGGTTATCATTTATCATTCTCAGATATAGCTCTGGATTCCATACGGATCCCAAGCAAGGTACCAAGTTTATTATTACGACAACAAAAATGTATGTAATAATAATCAAATAGGTTTAATCAATAAAACCTTTAAAAAATTTTATGATTAATGTCTTTTATTTTTAATTACATGACAAACCCGTGGGTCGCTACTAGTCTCTCTCGCTATTATTTACGTATACCCTGTTTTCGGTAAAAGAACTTCAATTTGGTATGTTTTTCTTGTAATTAATACAACATAATTATTGTAGACATGTCAGGCTTCACGTCTTGTTAACTCAGTTTTTACATTAATATTCAATGTTTTCTTAGTTTATTATGTTGAGAATCCTTCAAGGAAGCACTGCTAATAATAAATTATATTTACCTTTACCTACATGTTATAAGGCCATGAAAAGCAACACCTACACAATTCTGGTACGGTTAGCATCAGAAGTCGATCCTTTAATGCCCAGACGGCGACTTAAGTTGCCATAACAATTAAAATTTAATTGTGTCTGGTTTACCGGGCTTCAAAGGGTTAACACTAACAATGTCACAATACAATATTATTATCTGTATTCATACGAATTGTGTCAAGAATATGCCAATTTGTATGAAGTGTTTACTTCTGTTGCTGACCGTACAAGCGTTTGATTTTTATTGGAAATCTGATTACTGGACGAAAGTTTTTGCTTGAAAAACTTCAAGAAGTCTTTTCATGCTGATACACTTTTCAAATACTCAATCAATGTGATTTACTGAAAAGTCCTATTCTTGTTCTCAATGAACAAATTGTTTGAAATAGTATTTTCCCTGCACCGTTTCGAATTAACCATCCAAATATGTATTAATATGTTTTCTTGCTTTACAAATTACCTGAAAAGCAGAAGTACCCTACCATTTCACTGCTATAATAAGTAGGTAGTCTACAAGCTTGATATATGAAAATATTACCAAAACACCGGCCGTCCAAGAAAGGTATAAGAATTATTACGGTAGTAAATGCAAATTCCTCGTCGGAGAAACTGGGAAATTGTGTGTGAAAAGAAAATATGTATCATTATAATATGTAACAATGTTTTAGTTATTTTTATTTTGCATGTTCAAGCATGTATAATAAAAATGGTAGGTACGTAGTCTGCCACCTAGACTCTGCCACACTTCTTAGTATGGCAATACCGTTAGATAGAATTCAACTCAGGACTTTTTGGCGGGAAAGTCTTAATGAAAGTGGTGTAAGTGTGTGTGAATTACCATGTGATCTTAAGGAAATTTTAGCTATTAGTTTATATTTTAGACCATTGTATAATTTTATTACTAGTACCTACAGCAGGAAAATTGTAATGAATTTATATATTATAAGGTAGGCATGCATGCTTAAGGACTAGTATCCAATGCCAATAAATAAAAAATAAAAAAGAATACAACTCAAAACTGAGACTTTGCCGCCATTCAATGGCGACCGTTGAATTTTTCCTACAGGCTACAATGGTTGGAAAATTGTGTCGGAGTTGCTATTGTATCATAAAACTTTGCGAAACAAGTGTTTGTTTGACGCACAATATGGAGAATCATTCTAATAAGGTTTTCTTAGTACGAATGAAATTAAGGAATTCATAGTTGTACACTCAATGATGCTACTTCGCTAAGCTGGATATTATCATGTGGCAACATAGAGTCTGACGTCCGCATTTCAATACCATATCTGCAGAAATAAAGAAAATATTATATCAGATGTGGCTGTATTAGCTTGATTCTTTGCATTCCCCTTTGTAGGTGAATTTAACTCAAATAAAATTTATCACGAGTATAGAAAGAAAAAAAATATATATTTATTTATTTCAATAGGCCACAAAGTAGCACTTTTAAATCGTCAAAAAACACATTTTTGTAACTATCACAAAAAATATATTAACTAACAACGTCATAGTCTCTGTCTGTCTGTCATGTCTGAATTTACACCGGTTCCAAAAAATGAACTACCGAGATATACATTTAAATACTCTAAGACACTTATGATCATTTTATTTTTGCAGTAGATAAACACTGATTAGTATAATAATAATAATAATTCATTTATTTCAGATAACAATGATCCACATTTTGTTAGTAACAATGAGAACTTAAAAATATGTTAGTAATATAATCAATGAATTAAATTAAAATAAATCAAATAAAATCAAATTAAATTAAAAATAATTAAATTAAAATACGGCCAAAATAAATGCAGCAGTGCGGCAGTTGGCTTTCAATTCCTTGCACCCGTAGCATGTCCTGTGGACAAAATCTCACTCTACCTTTTATGCCCACTTGTTAAAAGGCAATAAATGAGTTTTATCTCTTTCTTTCTATTGGACGAAGAAAGAGAAACTTTTGTTTGCTCCCACCAGGGAGTTCGCCATGCTATGGGGGCTGGGGGCTATGATAAAACGAAGCGCTAATAGGACAGCAATGTTGATGACAACCTGTTCCACGTTTGTTACAATATTTCTAATTAAATTTTGTTGTTCACAGATTTCATGTCTCTTGAATTAGTGGACGGTTACCCCGTGCTACTCGTCAACTACGGTTCAGGGACGACCCGTCTGAACAATAGCGTCGTGGAAGTGGCAGATGGGAAACCGCATCTCATAGAAATCGTGTTGATGAGGAGCTCAATTGAAATGTTCGTAGATAGGTGCAAGCTGTCAACTTGTATGAGCCTCGCAGCGCCTACTGGGCCAAGGGAGATTTTGAACGGTGAGTTTGAGACTAGGAATAATTATATTGAGTAAATAGGGATATAGAAAAATTTGGAAATTTGTCAATATTTTTTAAACGACACGTCATGCTTTAAATATCATGTATCTTAGTCACGTGACTTCTTTGACGTCACCTATTCCCAATAATATTTAATAAACCATTATATTTTGTTTATTAAATATTATTTAAGACCTTAATTTAAGACCTTAAACGTGACGTCACGTGAACGTCACGTGACTTCTTTGACGTCACCTATTCCCAATAATATTTAATAAACCATTATATTTTGTTTATTAAATATTATTTAAGGTCTTAAATTAAGGTCTTAAATAATATTTAATAAACAAAATGTAATGGTTTATTAAATATTATTGGGAATAGGTGACGTCACAGAAGTCACGTGACTAAGATACATGATATTTAAAGCATGACGTGTCGTTTAAAAAATATTGTATTGTTAAGATGATATGATTATAATATGATGATATGATTTTTAAGATTTCTATTATAAAAACTACCACTACGCGTCAAAATTTTATTTTTATTTGAATTCAGTCAACATCACCTAAAGTTGTTTATATGTCAAGTGGCGTTATCCCTCCGGAGTGCTATAAAAATTGAAAAATCAATTGTGCCTGGAATCTGATGTTTGACGGGTAGGTTGTTTGATAAATAAAAGGCTCCTTAAATCATGCATTACTAACTAAATATTTCTGCTTTTTGTTCCTTGCGACACACGGAGTGTTTTAGACTTTATACATATTGACTTTACACTAAAGATTATGTGACTGTTGGTTGGACAGTTCAGCAATAAGTAGGTCTGGGATAGGTGTGACATCCGTTGCACATTATTGGCGGATTTCTCTACTTTTGAGGCTTGTGAATCGTCTGGAACAAGTCTTGGAGCTCGAACGAGTGCTGAGTCGACGTGGTGTTTTTTACTGGCGGCGCCTTACCCGACACGCCTTGTGTCATCGCACAACTTCTAGCGATCTATTCTGTTCGTATTTCCTATTAGTTCTGATCTTGACATAAACAAGATGTTTCTTAACTGGCCAGGTATATGTACAGTATCTCAAAAAAAAACCAGGAAAAATCTCCTGAATCCGTTAAAAATACTAATAATTCGTTTTCACGCATAATTTGCTTGTACAAAAGTTGAAATTTTTCCACAATTTCACCGCTATTTACTATGGCAATATGGCGACGACATAGAAGTCAACTAAACGTCACCAAAGTGACATACGCGCCATGATGAATATTTGGCCGTGTTGCAGTTTTTCCAGGAAAATTCTTGTTTTGTACCACACAACAAAGCAAATAAAAAGAAAATGGACATTTGAACAGTGTTTTGCATATTTTTACCTACTTTTCAGTATAGTGTACATAGACTTGGCCGGGTCTCCATACATTTTTGAAACATCTATTTTGAGACCAAGATATTGAGCCTGCGCGAATAATCGTCCGTTTGCTCTGAACTGATCCTTACACGAACTGTATACAAAACATGAAACTGCTATTCTGAAAGTTCTAAATAATTGTCCTTAGTGAACGGGCCGCTTCAGCTAGGTGGCGCTAGCATCGACCTCGAGAACTTAGCTCGGAGCTTCGGATGGCGTCACGTGCCGACCAACAAGCACTTTGTGGGCTGCATCAGCAACTTTACGTACAACGATTTTGTAAGTCGAAAGCTATTTTTATGTTCTTGATTTTCGAAAGAATTGTAGGTACTTTTAGCAAGAAGAAAAGTTTTTATTTGGTTATGTTAAGCAGATCGCAAAAATGGTTCTTATTACCACTGAACAAAGTCGATCCATGGATCTTGGTCCAAACGCTATATATACCTAGTGGTTTATTTGGGAATGTCTGTTGCGACTTTTGCCAAACACCTTTTTAGTTTTCAGATTAGGCAAACTGTTTTGTTATAAGTAGGATACAAAACACAAATTGACAGCGGAATGATTTTTGTTAACATAGTATTGATTAAGGTTTAAGTTTTCTGTATGTGATACTAATGATGTGGTAGGTTTTAAGGTATCGTATTAGGTATTTAAAGAAACTATTAATAAAATAAGTACCGAACAATGCTAAACTGCAGGACTGAACACAATATATCCAATATCCGCC
Source organism: Nymphula nitidulata (assembly GCA_947347705.1). Lineage (NCBI taxonomy): Eukaryota > Metazoa > Arthropoda > Insecta > Lepidoptera > Crambidae > Nymphula > Nymphula nitidulata. Next base: position 6,970,812 of record OX374637.1, on the reverse strand, counting down.
TGTTATAGCAACGGCAAAGACACAAATGCGGCTTTGCTGCTCCTGTGGACATATCTTCATTTGTTTTTATAGTTTTATATTCATTTGTTTTTATGGAAACGCAAGCACAGCAAGCAGACTGTCGCGAAGCTACGCGGATACTAATTAAAAGCCTTAGTGTCCATCGTTCTAATGACAGGATTTTTTACTTCTTATGTTTTTGAATGAATGTAACCTAGGTGTACGTATTTTTAATTAAAATAATACCTTTATTCCATATGTGATTCATGAAAGGATGTGTACCATACAAAAACAGGCATATTAGAATTTACCGCTCAATTCTTGAGCGTCCGAACAAACGGACACAGCTTTAACACTTCTTTGTAGTATTGTGTTCTTCATCACCAGCCTATACGTCCCACTGCTGGGCATAAGCCTCCGTACATGGGAGAAACACATTGGAGCTTGGGCTATACCACCAAACAGGCCCAATGCGGGTTGGTGGGTTAAAGCGGTTGCAGTAACAACCGGAACCAACGGCTTAACGTGCCTGCCGAAGCACGGAGGAGCTCCAGACTATAAATTTTGATTGACCCATCCCGGGATCGACAATCACCACTGAGCTTCTAAGAAGTTGTGTTTTTACGATGAGTTAATTGCCAGAGTTGATCAAGAAGCTATTTTAAGCTGTCATTATAACGTTTTTTCTTGATTTAACGTTTTTTCTTGATTTAACGTTTTTTCTTGATTTAACGTTTTTTCTTGATAGGTGTGAGTGTATAAATATTATTATTATTATTATTATTCATATTTTAATGTTTATTCTCTCTTATATGGAAGAGGTATTTTTGTCACTAACATGCGGGCTTTTGGCCAAGCTTGTTTTTGATTTGTGTGTGTGTATACGCGTGTACGTGTGCGTGTGTCTGTGTGTGCTATACGTATGTCTATGTTTGTAATTATTGTGTACTCCACTCCACTCCTAGGTGATTAAGTCAAATATCATTCGCCTTCTATAGATAGAAATTTGCGGACAATTCTGCAAGTATTTAAAATTACAGCTTTTTGTAATTGTTCAAATGACAGGGGATGCATATTGAGCAGCTTTAAACTCTTGTGCAGGGTCTTGGGTATAATACCTGTAGAGGATATTATTATAGGTATAGTCTTAACTGAGGTGACTTGCCATTGTGTCTTGATTTCTATTGAGAGGTCTGTATATTTCGCTATTTTTTCTGAATGTGTTTGTGAGACGTTGTGTGTTATTATTATTATTATTCAGTCGTAGTCGACGCATAATAGCCAAGGTGCTATGAGCATCTTTAGGGTACAGTAATCCCTTACCACCAGGCAGGCCGTATGCTTGTCTACTAACCATGTTTATAAAAAATGTATTAGACCAATTCATCGATGGATGTTTGCCTTATTATTTTCCTTACTTAACTTAACATAATAATATTTGTCCCATCAGATGTACAACTTGGGTCAACCATCAGTCCACCACAACGCAGACCCGAGCTGTCAAAAGAGCACATTCGTAGCTGTCACGTTTGGCATAGACAATAATTTCCTCGTCGCCATACTGGTGTGCATCAGTATATTAGTCAGTGAGTATATTTTATTGTATTTTATATTTTTACTTTTAATTTAATTATAAATGGCTATTTTAAATAAATAAATGAGCTTTAATTAATTGTATTTATGTTTATTCAAAACTTCCCATATTCCTTTCCAATTTCTAAGTAAAAAGTGAATGTTAATTAAATAGAAATAATTTAATATATTTTATGTATTTCTTGTTGATTTTTGCCTATAATGGGACGGCAAAGGGTCTTCATTTGATACAGCCATATCTGATGTGTTTTCTATATTACTGCAGTTATTGTATCGAAATGCGGGTACGACAGATTTCAATGCTTCATGAGAAATATTGATGACAGTTTTCATGCCTCATCAAATGGCGGCAAAACTCCTTCAATAATTTTATTAGAGCTCACTGCAACACGTTGCTGGTGTCAAAATAAAATATAACGAAAAGCCATTCTAACTAGACCCCCCCTTTCAGTATTACTCCTAGCTGTGGTGGTCCACCGTCGCCGGGCGGACGCTTGGGCAGAGAAGGAGCTTGATGACATCAGGGAGAACATCATAGCATACGAAGACGAAGGCGGCGGTGAAGGGGACGCTGGCTACGACTTGCATGTGCTCAGGCAAATGTACGACGGTCCGCCCCCGGATAGCGATCCATCGTTTATGCATGCGCCTGGTAAGTGATCATTCTGACTTTTCTTTACTTTATTCCTTACTAATATTTTGACATAGCGCCAAAAGGTAGCTCGTAGACATCGTCTTGAAAGGGGGGAGGTGGGGGGAGGGGGAGGTTCATCACCAGCCTATATACGTCCCACTGCTAGGCACAGGCCTTCCTACATGGGAGATGGGGACATAACACTTCCACGCTAGCCTACTGCGGGTTGGTGGGTTAAAGCGGTTGCAAGAACAACCGGGAAAAACGGCTTAAGGTGCCTTCCGAAGCACGGAGGAGCTCGAGATAACAAACTTTGATTGCCATCCCAGGATCGACTATGGCGAAAGTTGCTTTGTTTTTCGTATCGAAACCAGAGCACACAAACCAATACGCCACCGAGCTCATCGAGGGGAGGGGGAGGGGGAGGTTTGGATATATCTTTAAAAACGATTTTTATTGTTCTGGTTGCCCTGAACTACCAAGAAATCCAGAATATTGGTTGATTGATTCATCGAGAAATTAAGATTTCAATGTCTTGGCCTCAGGACGTAATATTAAGTGATCCTTCCTAAGAAGCTTGTCAGCATTTCACAGTAAGGATCTACTCCTTAAGTATTCTAACTATCTCTACATCAAAGAACGTCTCCACACAGGCTTAGTGGGCGCGGCACCGGACATATCTGGCTTCCTGGACGACAAGAAGTCGGTTCTCGATCGGGACCCGGACATCAACCCGTACGACGACGTCCGCCATTATGCGTATGAGGGAGACGGGAATACTAGTGGCTCTCTGTCGTCCTTGGCTAGTTGTGAGTATTGCCTTTTTATTGCCCTGAGTGCATCTTTTTCATAGAGTAGTCACAGCGACGACATCAGACGTGTAATTTTCAAAGATTTTGTGAAAACTTTTACTACCTACGTATACACTTAATGAATGTCGTTTCTTCTTTTTAATTTCTTAGGGTCATTCTTTCTTTTTCTTATTATAACTTATTAGAACTCGACCAATAGGGACAAATGGTTTGTTTTCATATCGAAACCCTAGCACTCAAACTACTACGCCGCCGAGCTACTGGGCCTGATTCTGAAGACACACTCTAAGTTTAAATTTAAGAATGGTATATCTCTTTCTCGCAATAAATTTAGACAGATTTCAAAGGGGTTCCTGAGAAATTAAGACATAGACAATCTATGGTTATAGACAATTTTAGACGGCACGTACGGAGGTGCCTTCTAAACACTGCATATTATCACGTTCAATAAGGTCGAAAATTGAACGCACGTTTCTAAATATCGAATTATATGACAGCCATCCTTGTCGTATTCATTTTGAGAGAAAGAGATTTAATACATTTAGACTTAGCATGTGTTCTCCAGAATTAGGGCCACAGTCATTGATCACTTCGTTATAGTCTCAATTTATTTTAAAAAAAAAACTATCTTTTTTATGCCTACTCTAACTAAACACTTTTCTAGGTACGGACGACGGAGACCTGAAATTCAACTATTTATCAACGTTCGGGCCGCGATTCCGCAAACTCGCGGATATGTACGGAGATTCGGACGAAGACAGGGCACCACACGAAGAATCCTGGTGCTAGCACCACGCCTGGCTTGTTTAGCCACCCAAAACAACCCTTATATGACTTGCTTAAGGGCGAAAGCCCAGTGTCAGTGCTTGGTGTACCAAGAACCCAAGATGCCTTACGAACGATTGAAGTATTTAAGTGTTGTGACCAGAATTGGACCCCACCGTCGGAATAACTGTCTATGGTAATAAGCCTGTGATAAATATACACGATGCCTGCGTTTAGAGGAATGAATGTTCAGTCCGACTTATCGATTAGCGTAGCCGATTAAGTGATCGATGGACAATCGATTTTGTAAAATCGCTTTAAGAATCGTTATTGCATGTAACCGTTAAGATGCGTACTTTCAATTCTTTTTTGTGTACTATCACGATTTCATGATCTATGATAGCAATAATTATTCGTTTAAATTGAATTTCGTAGTCAATTTCACACGTTTGTGTTGAATCAAAATGTGATCGACCTCATTGTGTAGTCTGATGACGTGCAGCTTTTCTTATTTTTTTATAATTCGACTTTTTCATATTATGAATGACGTCATAGCGGCCTAAGGATTTTGGTAGCCACACGTTGTAACGAACTTATTAGTATTTTAATTGATGTCAATTTTTAAATGTAATTCCCCAGTATCAACAGAAGAGCGAGATAGTAATATCTTTCTCACTCTAATTACTAAAGTTGAAAAATTGTAGTAATAGTTTGAGTTTCGTCAAAATGTTTTTTAATTTTGACGAATTGCATCCAACGATAGTTATTTCAATAGCTAATTTAATGTGTAAATTAATATGGACAAAACTCTGTTTATGTATTTTAAGAAAATGACTGAATTGCGTAAAGTTGACTAGGCAATATAGTAATGCCTAATTCTTGTATAATGTAAAATTTTAACATATACAACAAGTTTTTAATTGTAAGATAACGCGTAACTTTTCAAGAATTTTATATTATATAATTTTGTACGTTTAATTTTATGTTTGAAACCAAACAAATGTTTAATTTTTCACGGACCTTCCTAAGTTTGTATGATTAAGTTAAGTGCCATCTTTGTATGATATTTTTGTAATTGTAATAATCCGTGACCTCTACTATTAGTTTTCGATTTCAGTCGAGTTACGATTCACCAAGTGTAAAGTGGATAATTTAGTTGTAACTACGAATTTAGCTGTTTCAGGTGTGTTTCTTTTATTTACTTCATTCATTTAAAGTAAATAAAGTATGTTTATGTTGTAAAGTAAATAAATTTTATTGTGTTGCAATGTTGTTTGAAATTTTAAATTATTTTTAGGGAGTGACAGACATTTTTATTTAATTACGAACTAACTAGCTCGAAGAAGAATCAGAATCGAAGCACAATAGTAGTGGTCACTTTACTCGCATCGCAACTTAAAATGATAATTGATTTATTAAATTAATAGCCTTAAGTTTTTTTTATTACAGTACATTTTGTGACGTATTTTATACGGGAGCTTTTGTGTTCCGTTTTACTGTATACAATTTGTTGTATAATAGTTACGAATAAACAGAATGGGTTACTTTTGAGTTTTTTACATTTCCCCAAACCATATCTCCTGATTACTTAATTTTTAATTGGTATTTATGTTTTTTTATTTCAATTGCTTTTCATATCTTACATTTAGTCGTTAAAATTGGCCTGAATTACACGTGTAACATTAGTAAGTATACTTATAAGCTAAATGTAACTTGTATATATGTAAAATATATGATATATGTAACACCGCATTTGTGACTAAATGTTCCGCATATGACTTTTACATGGATAAATATAATTATTATTGTACTAGGCGAATATACAAGGTGTCTTAAAATTATGCATATCAACGATTATAAGGTTACAATGTTCTTATCTTATCTGTTATTTGGTATTTCTCAATGTGACATGTATCTATATTACTAGTAATGATTATAAATAGTAAAAAAATAACCAGAGTTTAAATTGCCTAATAGAAAATATTTGTACCGACATCAGTGCATCATGTGTAATAGTTGCAGTACGAAATCCGCCTTTATTACGTACGCAGTAAGGGCGGTCTCAATGTCAAACTTTTACGATTGATATGCTGTCAGCTGTATTAACTGACCAAAATTATTGATTACCATAAAATATTTGGTTTTTCTAAACATGAATACATTTAGTAGGTACTTAGCAGTTTCAATGTAAATATCAAAAATAAACGTTTAGACATTTTAATTTCTTTGTATCGCAGCTAAGCTCAAGGGCATGATTTCAACTTTAAATTAAAAAAACAAAAATATTTTACTTACACCTGCATAAAATTATTAACATTATATTCAATTTCATTGCAAGTGTTGTTCGTTAGCATGACTGGCAAAATATCGCAGGATGTTTTTAATTTTGATGTGGTAACACTAACAAAAATAAATTAACAAATGACTTCGATATTTTCATTTCAAAAATCTATTATCTGTGTTTATTCATAAACTATAATATTTTTGACAATATAGCTTATTTCCTTATTAAAAATAAGTTTCACATATCACAACAAAACTTTATTTTATTATTCCGCTTTGAAACACTTAAAACTTCGCGGGATTAAAAAAGTAGTAAAATCTGCAAAATGATTTAAAAGTCAATGCAGACACAGCACGGTTAAAAACAGCTTAATTTTTTTAAGCTTAAATATTTTTGTTGCATTATATAATTCAATTTCTCCTTTTTATAACCTACGAAAACTTCGTATCTGGCTCTGAAACAGGTTATAATTTATAATGCGCGCTTTACACTCGACTATTTTTACTGTATGGTTTTTACTAGGTCCATTAGACAAGTAGTCTGTACGATAGGTTTGTAAAAATGTATTTCAAATGAAACATTCCAATAAAGTATAACGCAATATTGATATAATATTATACTGTTGATGTATTGATTAATAGTCTTATCGGATCAATTATTCGTACTTAGTGTTCCGTTGGTGAGCATTTTTCGTTTTCTTTTCTAGTAACTATTCTTTTTTTTATCTTAAGAACACGCGCCTGCAAATTAATGTAAACACTTACGTTTGTGGGTGTCTTAATCCGTTGTATTAAGGCGATACCTCGTCGGAACTAGCGACACCGCTTGATTTATATTAATTGTGGTTAATAAAGAACATAATAAACAAAAACGCTTTAGTGAATGACTAAAGAATGGTATTTGTAATTTATTGAGATGTGTTCGGTAAAAGATATTCCTCTACATGTAACCTATTTTTTATTATTGCCGAAAGTGGCCACTTTTAACAATAATAAAAAATTTTGTTACTAATAGGTATACACTTTATACAAGATACATCTTTAAAAATTCCGTTCTTTAGCAATTCTCTAAAGCGTTTTTGTTTATTATGTTCTAAAATCACCATAATTAATAACAATCAATTGGTGTCGCTAGTGTGCACGAGGTAGCCCCTTAAGAGTATTTTTTGAACAGACTTTAAAGTCTGTCCGAGCTTAAGCTCGGTGCGCGGCCGCATGTATCTACCTACACTAAAAATGATCACCTTCGGACTGTTATTGGAAATTCGAATCACTGCCATGTAAACGTTAATATGATAAGTAAGTATTAGAATAAGGCTATATAGAGTTTCATGTCTTAAAATCAATTTATTTATCAGAAAGACAAAAGAGAAAAGTGAGATTTTTCTATGCGTCCATTTGCTAATTCAGGTATGAAAAAATCCTTCGAGGAGTTTTTATTTCAATGCTTTTATTTTTTTATTAGCTTGTTGAAAATCATTTTTTTATTTTAACTGATATGGTCTGAGTTGTAAAAATGTGATTAATATAGTTAAACGTTTGTTCATTATAATAATCATATGAGAATAAATATACGGATCGCGAAAAGATACAATTTTAATACATAAAGGAAAGGCTTATACTTTTGTACCTATGTAGAAATGTTAACATCAGACAACAGTCAAGGGAATTTAATTTTAAAGATAAATTATAGAAAATTATGATTGTCAAATAACAAAGAAGAGTAAGTAAATAAAAAATCTGTATTGAATTAAATTTTAATATCAGTTATTTTAAATATCCATTTTAATAAGCATAGCTACTTCCAATTTTAAAATAAGGTTTTTCAAATTGGAAGTATTGGAGCTATGCCGGCAACGAATGCGACTACTTTGCTTCGCTGTAAAAAGTTTGTATGAGGACTTTCTATTTTGTTAGTGTGTGTGCGTACAAATATGCAAGAGATAGCATATTACGAGGAAATGCAAGCAAAGTACTGGATAAAGTATATACCTTAGAATGACGAGTCCGACTGAAAGATTGTCATATTAACGTGTAAGTAGCATTTAAGGCGGTATGATTTTTAAATTGTTTATATAGAAATATGAATATTCAATTCAACATTGAAATAAAGTGATGAAATTGATTTTTTCTGGTTGTTTTATTTCTAAAAACTTTTTCTACATCAATCACAAAATAGTGATGAATACAATGCTGTCTTACGTCATAAAGCTTTTAATAAAAAAGAAATTGTAGTAGACGTATATTTTGTCAATATAATCAAAAAATAAAGATGTATGAAAGTGTAATTATCTTCTAATTTTTTGATTAAGCAGACTACGACTATTTTAACATCTCAGAGAAAATATTTCAGGTTTCTCTTAAAGATATCGTTAGGGCTACGTTAGAAGGTGCGGAATACAGCTGGTTATTGTCTAAAAATACAAACAAGCTGACGGCAATAACAAGGGAAAGTCACTTGATATTGCAGATGCGTTGTCATTCTGAAGCCTACGATGAAATGCCATCCATGCCCAGTAATTACACTGGCTACCTTTCCCTTCAAACCGAAACAGAGCGAATAACGGACGACCCTACATACGGGCCTACCTCCAAGAATAATGAATAAATGAATTAAAAAAAAACACCTGTTACACATACCGTAGGTAACATCTGTAAAAGTTAATTTAGAATAAACCAACCTAGGAAACTTGATGATTATCAGAATGATCTAGGCACATGGTCAAATAAAATTGGGATTAGCTCGGTACGTAGCAAGCCTAACAATTTTTTTTCAAAGAACCGGATTGTAAAGGGGCAATCGTCGCCTATAGACACCTTCAATAATAAGCAAAAAATGACTGTATGGTGCGTTGTCATCTTGAGGCCTAAGATGAAATCCTTTCCATGCCCAATTGCCCAGTAACTACACTAGACTACCTTTCTCTTCAATCCGGCGAAAAGCGACCTACCCAGACGACTCTACGTACTTTGTCAATAAATGAGAAAAATATTTTATTAAACAATATGTAGGTATTACATCTCAATTGGGTTACCAAAATGACTATTTGCCACCAATACCCGTATAAAAACCTTCCGACACCCATCTCAAAGAATATAAACATGTTGAAGTATGTAACTTTGCAATTTGCATTACATTGAGCAAGTGGCTGGTTGAAATTCAACAATTTCAAAAATAAGAGGCAAATCAAACCCTTTTCATAGGGCCCACGTCAGAGGGAAATGAAGCGAATGGCAAAAACAATTGTCGAATTTGTGTTGTGGAAAATATGAAGGCAAATTTAGGTGTTCATTTTCGTGTTTTAAGGGCATTCAAATAAATACATAATGTTAGGTACGCACGACTGAAGACTTGCGTTTGGTTTAAAATTATACCTACATTATACCACCTCGCTGGCCAAATGCGGGTTGACAGGTTCATCGGTAGGTACCTTATCATCATCATTCATCACCGTTTATACGTTCCACTTCTAGGCACAGGCCTTCCTACATGGAAGAAACACACGAGGAGCTTGGACTATAACACTACCACGCTGGCCCGATGGGGTTGGTGGGTTAAAGCGACTGCATGGAACAACCGACGACTTAACGACGTGCCTTCCGAAGCACGGAGGAGCTCAAGATTATAAATTTTGATTGACCCATCGCGTGGTCGACCATGGCGAAAGTGGCATTGTTTTCGTAAACGAAACCAGTACCTCTAGCACAAATATTTTTAAATTTGGAATCCCCATCGTATCGAGTAGTGTCGTTAGCTTTTGTCTGGCTTTTGTTTGTAATTTTAAGCGTCAGTGAACTGTAATTTTAAGCGTCATTATAGTATGTATGAACTTGTAAAAAAATATCTTTGGCTGTAGTATTTGTATCTGGCTGGTTTTGGTATCATTAAAAGTTTAGATTTAAAAAAAAAATTCCAAATTCAAATTAGGAAAATGTGTGTTTTTCATTTGTTTTTCGTACTGTCAAGATGAGTGAATCTAATGAAGAACTTCGATACATTTTAATTTTTTTTTACAAAAAAGGTTAAAATGCAACGCAAGCCGCGAAAAAATTTGCGATGTTTATGGTCTATTGCAGTGTCTGTGAGAGTAGCACAAATTTGGTTTAAGCGTTACCAATCCGGAGATTTTGATGTCAAAGATGCACGTCGCTCTGGTCGCCCTATTACGGATAAAATTGATGCCATTTTTAAAAAAAACTGGAGCAAGATCGGCATATCAGTAGTCACGACGTAGCTGAAGAACTGGGAATTGACCACAAAACAGTTTTGGCGCATTTAAAAAAAATGGGTACACATAAAAGCTCGATATTTGGGTACCCCACGAGCTCACTGAAAGAAGCCTAATGAACCGCGTACTCATATGTGATTCTTTATTACTACGTAATGAAACCGAACCATATTTAAAAAAGCTGATAACTGATGATGAAAAGTGGATCACGTACGACAAGAATGTGCGAAAACGGTCGTGGTCAAAGGCCGGTCAGGCTTCACAGACTGTGGTGAAACCCGAGTTAACTCGCAACAAGGTGATGCTGTGTGTGTGTGGTGAGATTGGAAGGGCATTATTCATTATGAGCTGTTACCACCAGGCAGGACCATCGATTCTGAACTCTACTGCGAACAGCTGATGAGATTAAAGCAAGAAGTTGAGAGAAAGCAGCCGGAATTAATTAACAGAAGGGGTGTGTTTTTTCATCATGATAACGCTAGACCTCACACATCTTTAGCCACTCAGCAAAAATTAAGAGAGTTTGGCTGGGAGGTGTTAATGCAGCCGCCGTATAGTCCTGACCTTGCACCTTCAGATTTCCACCTGTTTCGCTCTCTTCAGAATTCTCTAGGCAGTGTCAGGTTAACATCACGAGAGGACTGCCAAAACCACTTGTCGCGGTATTTTGATCAGAAGCCCCAAAATTTCTATAGCAATGGGATCATGTCCCTACCTACAAGATGACAAAAAGTTATCGAACAAAATGGTATCTACATACTTTAGTCAAATGTAAATAAACTATATTAAAAAGTGTTTTGAATTTTCTTAAAAAATGCGAAGAAACTTTTCCCCTACCTATTATACCATTAAGATTTGAAATTTAAAATGTTCGTGGTAAGGGCGACAAGGGCATTAAGAGCGCTGAAACCACTACGCCATCGGTAGGTAATATCAAATAATCTATTAATAAATAAGAGGTGAATTAAAAGAGGTTTTTACTTTAACATTCCGAATCGTAGCTACCTACTCAGGCGGTCATGTTTAGTGGCTTAGTTAGAATAGAAAAAGTAGGTAGCATTTATTGCTCAAACTTAAATCAAACGATGTAACAACGATGGAATACATTATGAAAAGTACCAACTGGTCCAATTACCAATATCGGGCATGCAATTTTGAAATTAAAATTATAACAGTAGGTATTTCGTACCTAGCTTATACCAAGGGTGATAGCACATACAAGCTTTGGTCCATATAAGCATATTACCAACTTTACAAATCACACAATATTCATAGAGTATATTTTTTTTCTGATCTACCATAATTACTATATTCATTAATGATATTTGAAATATACAGGGTGGTGCCGTCAATGCGACAATAAATTTAAACATGGGCTATATTTGTCCATAGAAATGGTTTGCCACTTTCAAAAATATCGTATTCATTTGATAATTTCATGACATTTGTATGAAATAATGCTGCCAACGTTACACTATTCCATACGAATGTCATGAAAAATATAGCCCATGTTTAAATTTATTGTCGCATTGACGGCACCAACCTGTATATCATTCCAACTTCTTGCTGTTTTCAGATAAATTGAGGATAAAACACTAGTGGGAATTAAGTGATTTGTCGTGTCTGTATAAAAAATATATTCACAAAAATGATTTACCTAACTACTTTTATTTATTCTATGGTTTTACCGGCTATTTCGTCTTTTATTACCATTATTACGTTATTAGGCTTACTCCACAAAGACATTATATTCAAAGTAAAAGCTCTAATTAAACCTTATTGTCGCGTATACCTACATAAATAAGGTGAAAAGAAATTAAGTAGCATGCAAACGCATGCATGCATGGAGTGTAATCGAAACATGTGAACCGGGTTAACTGACCGTTATGCAAAACGTATTACAATCCGTGGCATGTGGCAACCCTTAATTGTGATTAATAATATGGCAACACTGTTGGTTCTCTTGTTAATGTCATGTAAAAAAATAACTTTATCGCGTTTTTCATAATTTTAAATAAGTACTAAATTTGCCGGGTAAAGGAACTGTTTTAGGGGTTCTTATGGTAAGTTTTATAAAGTCCGAAATAACCTTCGACAAAAAAGGGGTGTTATAAGTTTGACGTGTCTGCTGTTTGTCTGTCTGTGGCATCGCAGCTCCTAAACAATTGGACCGATTTTGATTTGTTTTTTTTTGTTAGCAAGCTGATATGACCAGGATGGTTCTTAGCTATAATTTATGAAGATCAGTTCTAGCGTTTGATGACTAGCAGATTATTTTTAACACGGGGGTTTATTTTAGTGGGTAGGCTCCTTAAACATCTTAGGCAGAGGAGCTCCACATATCCCCACGATGCAGGGAATACATAAGTGCATTTTCCCCCCTTAAGGGGCTACCTCGTGCACACTAGCAACACCAATTGATTGTTATTAATTATGGTGAATTTAGAACATAGTAAACAAAAACGCTTTAGAGGTATTTGTAATTTTTAAAGATGTATCTTGTATAAAGTGTCTACCTACAAGTAACCAAATTTTTTATTATTGTTAAAAGTGGCCACTTTCGGCAATAATGAAAAAATAGGTTACATGTAGAGGAATATCTCATACCGAACACATCTCAAAAAATTACAAATACCATTCTTTAGTCATTCACTATAGCGTTTTTGTTTATTATGTTCTATATTCACCACAATTAATATAAATCAAGTGGTGTCGCTAGTTCCGACGAGGTATCGCCTTAAGAAAATGGGTTATGTGGGGCTCTTCTACCAAACATTTGAAAGGCCAAAACTACCCCCCATGTAGCAGGAGCTAACTCCTGCTTGACAAAAATAAGGTAGGTTGTGTAACTCCCAACCTACTACGTCGAGAATCGATGCCGCTCGTGGGCTCCTCTGCCTGTCGCCCAAGAGTCCACTCACTAGGCACTGGCCCAGGCAGCAGGGTAGGTAAACAAGATGCCGCCGATCAGCTCTATGCTTACGAAGTAGATCTGCCAAAGAGACCTCTCCTCGACTTCCTCGTCACTGTGTACTCATCACCTCGCAGGAGGTGTCAAGGTGAGTATTGTTTTATTTGCTTGAACCACTGCTGGCAGCGGAATTTCGCCAATGAGTATTTATAGGGCAGGTTGTTCAGTAGTACAAGATGCGCAATCCTGCTGCGTGTGTAGTGGTGTCGTGTCTTCTCTGTGGTGGTGTATAGATGAACGGAGTGCGATCTCTTCTCGCAATGTTGCACGGGTATCTTCCAAGAAATCTGTTTCCCGAGAGGATCTGCGCAGCGCGGTACTTAACAGAGAGAGTCCTCCTTATTCTTGCATCACCACACCAAAGTAACCTCTTATTATACTACTAAGGTGGCAATCAAGCATACGGCGCACCTGATGTAAGCGGTTAGCGTAGCCTATAGACGCTTGCAACACCAGGGGTATCAGTTCGCGTTGCCGACCATATAAAAACCAGTTCACGCCATTTTTGAAGAACCCCATGCTGTACTCATTTGAGAAAACCTCTGCAGGGAGCTCATTCCACAATCTGAGCATACGTGGGAGAAAGTTGCTGTGAAACCGTACAAACGCGACCACTTTGGTTCTAACCTAACCCTAAAAGTATAATTTATCAGCAAAAATACCGACCATCAAAACTTTGTCAATTCAGTTGAAAGACCATTTCAGTATTTTGCTGACCACTTTACAATTTTAACCCCCCACGAAAAAAGAGGGGTGTTATAAGTTTTACTTGTCTTGCTGTGTATTTGAGTATCTGTGTATCTTTGTGTCTGTCTGTGGCATCGTAGCTCCTATAAACGAATGGACCAATTTTATATGGTATATTTTGTTTGAAAGCTGACGTCACTAGGATGGTTCTTAGCTATAATTTATGAAGATCAGTTAAGGCGTTTGATGACTATTAGCTCTTTTTCTAGATGATAAAAGGGTTTTACTAACTTTCACAGATCCGACTGATTTGAAATTTGGTGTACTGTCAATTCGGTGACATTCCGATGATATTCTAATCTTAAGGTGATCTTATAACATCAAAAAGTCTGCGGGTTCCTTAATTCTTCAAAAACTTACAGCCAATATAGCGTGTTTGGGCTCTTATGAATAACCTCAATGAGATGGTGTTAGATAGACCATTAATTAGGCCGGGAGTTACTTAAATTTTTCAATTTTAATTTTTTTTAGCAGATTTATTAGTTAGTTTTCAAAAAGAATAAATTTCAAGTATCCTCATCATCATCATCATCATCACCAGCCTATATACGTCCCACTGCTGGGCAGAGGCCTTCCTACATGGCAGAAACACATGAGGAGTTTGGGCCATAACACCACCACGCTGGCCCAGTGCGGGTTGGTGGGTTAAAGCGGTTGCAGTAACAACCGGGACCAACGGCTTAACGTGCCTTCCGAAGCACGGAGGAGCTCAAGATTATAAATTTGATTGACCCATCCAGGGACCAACCATGGCAAAAGTTGCTTTGTTTTCGTGATCGAAACCAGAGCGCTCAAAACACTACGCCACCGAGCTCCTCGAGTATCCTACCTACTTACAAATATTCATTTTTTTTTGGGATCGCTGCATCACTTATTTGTTTCTGGAAACCTATTTCGGCTGTTAGTCTTAGAACTAACTCCAAAAATTACCGTTGGATTAGATTAGGACTTTAGTTTAATTATTATTTGGATTTGTAGGTTAGGTACCTAATAATTTAAACAGAAACCCCTTTAGTCTCTCCCCCCACATTGCATATTAGGTACTAACTAACTACCTACACAATATGTTACTATCTTATCTAGTTTATGCGACGCATAATATATCTGCGATTATCTCGACGCAGAATTAAAAACGGAATCTTATTATGCGTAACCACTTATTTGCAGGGGCTCTATTTGCCAAGAGTGGAGTATAGTCTACCGGTCAAGCGCCACTTAATTTAGCTCTTATGCCGTCAACGTAGAGTTGATTTTAAGATAACAGTGTTACAGATTCTAGTCAGTACATCGTCTTTCACATTATTAATTTTTTAATTAATTATTATTAATTTTCTCTGTACAGAATATTTTTGGTTTTTTATGAACTCAGTGAATATGTTTATTATTGTGGCATGTTTTATGGTGAATAATTTTATCGTAAATATGTCTCTTGATGATTCATACAATAATAATACAACTTTACATACCTTCCTGTACAATAATGTTTCACAAGTACCTACCGACTTACAATTTGTAGAGTGATAATATACCTATCTATATGTTAATATGAACTAATTCCGGATATGGAGGATGAAAACAGGCGCACGAGAAACAGAACGGCCTGGCCACGGGTAATTCGTCGCGCGAATATTCGCGCTTCTATTCGCCCGAATGAAAACAAATGTAAAAAAGCAATATACTAAGCACGCCACGCGTAGCGGCGACCACGCCAGTCGCGCCGCTGCCGCTGCCCGATCCAGTGACCAAGCCGTAAGTTCGGTACGGGGATCTTGAATCAAAATCAAGGGGCAATTGCGCCTTTTTGCGACACACGAAGCGGCGCAAAAGAATAATATCTGTACCTACTGCTCTGTTAACAAATTAATGTTTGTACTCATCCATCATACAAACATCTGCTCCTACCGAGATGCGAACCCGGTACTTCTGGTTTAGTAGACAGGGGTACCGAGCTCTCCACCAGACGGCCGTCGAAAATGTGCAATCTGCTGAAACATGTTGGGTCACGCCTTCCTACATGCGAGAAACGTTTGGGCCATAACACCATCTCGCTTGCCCGATGCGGGTTGCTGGGTAACCACCCCGTTTGGCGTAACCACCGGGACCAATAGCTTAACGTGCCTTCGGAAGCACGGAGGAGCTCGAATTTAAAAAAAAAGTACTCATCCAGGATCGACAACGGCGAAACTTGCTTTGTTTTACTAATCGAAACCTGAGCGCTCAAGCATATGTTTTGAAAAATCAATATTCTTCATCATAATCCCTTGTTCGAAATTTATATTAATTTTGCTCACATGTGAGCAAAATGCAACTTTGCTGCCAATGGTTTAGCAGCAAAAGCACCCTTTTCGTGCTGAAAAGGTGAAAAAGTATCTTATTAAAATTGCGCTCTTTCCTTAAGTTTACCGCTTGTCATTGCTTGCCAGAATTTGTTCCATATTAGCGACACCATCGAATGGTGTAATATAATACAGAATGATTTTTTAAAATCACCAGGTTCGATATCTGGCTAGGAATATAGATTTTTGAAAAATCCAATGATGCAAAACTAAAAAGTTTTCATCGAAATCGGGCTAGAGACTCCGTTGTCGTACTTTTCGCTAGGCCTCATAGTTTCGGATTTGAAAAACTCAGTCCGTATAATATGGACTCTATTGTTGTAGCAATATGGTGTTGTATACATATTTTTGAAGCCTCAATTATTGTATACATCTTTTCCGATATGACGACTTGAGTCTACCCATAATAATCACATCTGTATGAAAATCTATAACTTGCGATATACACCCCTTACGTAGGTCCTTGATCCCGTTCTAGGATCACAACAGTCAACAAAACTGCTCTTAGCCTTAGAGCGATGCTTATTTTAGTGATGTGACCTACTTTTGACAATCGATACAAAACGGACAACCTGCATTCACATAAGAAATAATAATATAATTAAATAAGATGAAAGTTTACGTTGTGTACACGAGTTTTTTTTACTTATAAGAATGATTTAGTTACGTTAGGAATTGGTTTTAAATACTTCTTGGTTTTAATTTAGCATTAGAATATTTAAAAATTGTTATAAATAAACTGTTTGAAGCAGTCACCTGAATTTGAAAAGCCGATTCAACTCGTGCCCTAGAACTTACTAAATCTTATTTCTTTATAAGGTACTTAATGTTGTATTAAAATGGTCATAAAAAGCTATGTTGTGAGTACCTACAGAACATGCATCCTGCATGGGAATTTTATACTTATATCTAGTTATAAACTACTTTTCAGATCATTAAACTACAATCTTTTCTAAATCGATAGTAATATTACAAATGCGAAAGCTACTATGTCTGTCTGTACGACTTCGACAAAACTTTGAAGAGCCGCGGGCGACCACGAGTTGATAATAAATAAAGAATAATAAGGTAATGTCTTTAGTGAAATTCTACCGTCTTACATGTTTGGATAATAAGGTAGAGTATGACGAATTTATCGATAAAATGTTTATGGAAATTCACATCCCTATTCAGGATTAATACGCCGTCAAATCATAGGGCCTCGGTGTTTTGTAGCCCTCGTTAAAATGTTATGCTCTAGTTCACCCTTATGCTTTATTGGAACAGGTACTTCAGTAAGCATAGCTTTTTGAATACCGGACTATGTCCTTGAGGACAGCGTCCGGTATCAAATGTATGTCGGTTTGGTATTATCCTCGTATTCTTTATGGGATATTTTGTCATTTTTTAATAAACCAGCGAGGAGACCACCTAAATGCTCATCGTTATCGTTTACTAGGTGACCCGACAGACGAGTTATTTCCGTTTTGACAGATTTTTGTTTCGTCGGATTTTCGTTTCGTCAGATTTTTGTTGTGACAGCATGTCACTTTGTTATCTCAAACGTACAGGTAAGTACAAAATAAAATACATAAGCATATTCGTGACAGACCCACCATACCCCTAGCCATAGCCCTGGGGGTAGGGTGGGACTGAACCATACCGCACCGTAGTGCTGTGCACTATGTTTACAGGTTTTGTTTTTCCAAATATTACGAACCTGGTGTTAATAGCATAATTCTTTTTTTAAAATTTTATAATTGTTTCTAATTAAACTACAATGCGACAAAGAGAAAGTAATTCAGTCCGTTGATTAATTTGATCCGTTGACATCTAATAAATGTATACTTCCAATCTGAAGTACCAGGCTACTATAAGTATATCAGAGGTTATTTATTGTACCCCTACGATTATCATATAAATAAAATTAGCAGTATGCTAAACATCTCCTACATAGATATGGTAGCCTGGTACTTCAGGGGATGATTCAGCTACATACTATACGTCATTTCGATTGAGTTATCTCACTTCTAAATATAAAGACAATATTGACAATTTGTAATATATATTATATTTTCTATTTTTTATTCTAGCATAAAAAATGAAATAAATAGATCCCTCTACAACAAAATTTCCCATCTCTTCTTGAGATGTTTTTAATGGCGACTGTATTTTTACTGTCGAAACAAAAATCTGGCGAAACGAAAATCCGACGAAACAAAAATCTGACGAAACGAAAATCTGACGAAACAAAAATCTGGCGAAATAAAAATCTGTCGAAACGGAAAAAACTCCGACAGACGTCCTGTCGCTATGAATATTTATACTTTATAGGTTAGAAAATTCATAGAAAACTCTTTTGCTACAAAAAAAAACAGCTGTCTGCTAAATTCACATTCAACGCATCAAACACAAACGTCAAACGGGCGACGTTGAAAAAGTCGTTATGTTTTCTCAAACCGGTGTAAATTCAGACATGACAGACAGTCAGAGACTATGACGTTGTTAGTTAGTATACTTTTTGATATAGTTATAAAAATATGTTTTTTGACGATTTAAAAGTGCTTCTTTGTGGCCTATTTAAATAAAATATTTTTTCTTCCTTTCTTTCAGAAATAATTCAATTTTCTGCACAATTTTCTTATTTTTCTTTCCGTTCCTTTAGAAAGCATTAGAAAACTTAAAAAAAGATGAATGACATCGGTTAAGTGGTTCTCAAGTTATGGCATGACCAAGGGAATTATGGATTCATTTTTCTTATATAGATGATGTCGCGTTATCATTTTGAACCCGATATGGAATTTACCACACGTGATTAACCAGTGGCCAGTCGCGAAGTCGTTAATGAGTATTTTTTTGGCAAAAATAGACTGTTTTCTCTACAAATTAGGCCTTATCGCTCTCAAAATGACATTAAGTCGTTATAAACGATAGCGATATCGTTACCAATGCATTTAGGATACTGTCCGCTTGAGGTTACCGTAAGGTACGTGGTAAGGTTACCGTAGCAAAACTATATGGCTTATATCAGCAAAACTTGACATAGTGTCTTACACTGTAAAAATAAAAAAGAAACATTATCTTAACAGCATAGGCAGGAGACAATCTCCTTGGAGTTAGAGCCACCGCACATATACAATTTCAAATCGTACAACTAAATCGCAGAATGTCATGCATAGAATGCATAGACTCTTATGATAGCCCGCACATTATATCAACTAAAGTACGGCCAACGAGAAGCGATACCAAATGTAAACAAAACCAATGCAAGGTCATTAGGAATAGCAGGGGTGTGTAACTTTTTGATAGTTAGATTATTTATTTTAGACAATATACCTAGTTTTAAAAAATATCTTGCAAACCACAAAAATAGACCATAAATTTTGTTTTATAATTATTGTATAATGTAGATTGAAATTAATAACGAGAATAATAATGTTTCTGAATATCGTTTGCCTTAAAGCTGTGTGCCCGCTGTATGGCAACAGGCTTGCCATCTATTACATAGGGACTTACTATCAGGTGAAATGTAAGTGTTAACATTTCTGCCTACCCCTTAGGGATACACGCGTGATGATATGTTATGTTATGTTTATGGAAATGAGAATACAAGATTTTTTTTTGGAAATAATTGTTTATTCACTCAGACGCCGATTTCTTCTGAGACTGTTGAGTCAGAATCAGAAAATAACAATATTTAAATATACAACAAGAAATAACAAAATTTTTAACAATTTACTTGTAACACCACGAGCGCGTTCCGAAACGGAATGAACCACTATTATTACTAAAAGTCTAAAATGGACGCCCGAATGTTGGCGAACCCGTCTTGACACTGACATGTTTTTGCCGGGAGAATGAGACATTACGACAAATACACAAGATGGAAAGAGATAGATGATAGATTGTTAACTCCGTAGTCGTTTTTTAGGTAAATGACCTTTCGTATCGCTGCTAGTTGGCCGTACTTTATAAATAGTTTGTCAACTATCGGCCGCACACTATAACAACTTAGTTGGTCAGTCACGGTAAGATGCAGTGTGACCAGACCCGTGCGCGTGATTTCCCCACGCTTGGATTTTTGCCGACGGGCACGCAGCCGCCGCAGCCAGTCGATCTCTGCATTCTCTTCTTGTAACAAATGAAAAAATAGAACTGCTGATCGACGAAGTCCAAAAAAGGCAAGCCCTTAAAAAACTTATCTGGGTAACATCTCAGTTAAGAATGTAAGGTATGATGTTTCCCACGCTCTAATCTGTCACTTAATATCGGATGCACCCTAAATGTTTTGTTCTGTTTTCGTCTTCTTTTTTTTAAGTTAAGAAGTGCGTTGTTTTTCCGCATTTTATCGCAGACTTCACCGCGCTAGCAACACTGTCCACCAACTAAGTCGACGAAGTGTGCGGCCTATGAAAGCACGCAATTTAGTTGTACGATTTGAAATTGTATATGTGCGGTGGCTCTAAAAGTATTCTGTGGAGACAAGGCCCCCAGCACCCAACATCACGGTTCCTCGAGGAGCTCAGCGACCTTAAGAGCCATAAAATCAACGTCAATGTACCGAAATCTGCAGTTCTCGCCGTTCTATTCTATATTATAACATTGTAATTGCCGTGGACATCAAAAGAGAAGGGTGTTTATTATCAATAACAGAAATACAGAAAAAATATAAAACATATAGCACTCTCTGATTAGGAAGACGAGCCAATTAATATTGTAGAAAATAAACACCTGTATTTTTATGATACCTATCGATAGTGTCCATCACAAGGGACCAATTTCTCTAATGAAATCGTCTCTAAAATTAAAGGAAGGTCTTCCTTTAATTTTAGAGACGATTTCATAAATCTAACAATGTAAATTGATTAGAGACACGACACGTAGGACTGACTGTCTGTATTATGTACTCAATGGTTATTTTATTTTTGTTTTGCTCCTATTTCTTTATTTATTGATTATTATACAACTAGATGACAAACGAGCTGACGGTAAGCACACCTTGTGGTAAGCAGTAACCGCCGCCTATAGACACCTGCAATAACAAGCAAAAATCACGTTATCATCCTGAGGCTTAAGTAGAAATATGTATTATTATATCTATTATGTATGTTTTAAGTAATAATGCAAAGAAAAGCTAGTGGAGTGTGTTTACTTGCATTTATTAGTATATCTAATTGCATGTAGCTCATTCGTTTATTAAGATGATAAGAATATAATTAATAGAGAATTGCATCCCTGTGAACACTTGGTCCGACTGCTTAGTCCGATCAATTGGACGATGTGAACCTTTTTTTACCTTTGGGTTCGATTTATCGGTGAAAGGAGAACCACAAATTCTCTTACTCCGATCTATCGGTAAACTTGAACCAAAAGCAAACAAACAGCTTCCTTATATCTCTTTTTGTAAACAACTTTTTGCCGTTTTGCCATAACATTGTCGACAATGTCGTTATTATTATTAGTATTATAAAAAATAGTCATTCAGTCCGTTAATTTAGTTGGTCAATTGATACATGTATATTTTCAACCTGAAGTACAAGACTACCATAACTATGTAGGAAATGTTTAGCATACTATTGATTCATAATCATTAATCATAACATGAGTTTACATAGCCTCTGTAACATTATAGCTTGGTAGTTTTAGGTTGGAGCACTCTAATGTATTTAATGTTATTACATTAAATACATTGTTATTATTATAAAAAACGACTCTTAATTAATTGTAAAAATTACAAATGTATTTGTTTCTACAAAGGAATGAAATAAAAAATATTATTCCAGGCGGGAGTCGAACCCGCGTCTCCTGATTTCCGGTCAGACGCGATTGCCACTATACCACCGGAGCACTAGGTATAACCTTCTAATTTCTTCACCGCTTTCTTTCATTTTCCAAAGTTTTTATAGCAACGTTTATCTCACCACTAATTCAAGTTAACCCCTTTTTTGTTTATATCAATGGTTAACACCTCTAATGATCCAGTTCCAGATCCAGTTTAAAGTTCCAGTTATGATGAGAAAAGATATTTTAATCACATTATCATGTTTCTGATGCGTTTAAACGGCCTACTTTGATGTAGACATTACAAATAATGAAAGAAAACTATGAAAAAAAAATATGCTCCAGGCGGGACTAGAACGGGACGCCACCGGAGCACTAGGTATAACCTAGTAATTTCTTCACCGCTTTCTTTCCTTTTCCAACGTTTTTATAGCAACGTTTATCTCCGGTGAAGGTAGGTAAGTGTGTGTAATTTAATGACGTAACAGCAACATTTTAGTTTGATAAAAGTTTATTATTGAAATCTTATGACTATGAAAATGTCAAACAAATGCCAAAAGGTATGACAGCGCTGCCACAATCACGAATGCTGACTAGAGAATACCATACTTCTATTAAAATGAATAATTAAACTTTAATGAGTCATACTTGTATTATTACACGACTATTCCATTTGCATCACTCCTTTTGCGAGTTATGACATTTTTTTGTATTAAAACCCTGGCAACACCTTTGTTAATTTTAGTAAACTCTCATTCAATAAAAAAAATTGGAATTACAGAAATAAGCCAAAGAATAAAAAGAGTTTTTACTAAATAACTTGAATAATAAATATGTTTTTATTGTGATTAACTTTTACAAAATATTATAATGATAATTGAACTCAATGCAAGGGATTTTTGATGTTTTGTAGCCAATAATAAAGTGAAGAATTCTTAACTACGTCACATTTGCAAAAAAGTTTAAAAATAATCATCATATCAGCCCATGATGTCCACTGCTGAGCAAATATCTTTCTCATCGATTTTCGAAGGAAACGGTTCTGCACAGCCTTATGCAACGGCTCCCTGCGACCCTCACCACGTCGTCTGTCTATCTAGGGGAGGCCTTACTACCGCAATTTTTTATTATCACAGTAAGTTTGTGATCACATAGAAGTAGGCATGTTACACGTAGGTACTGGTGAACGAAGCTCCTTCGGGACTAAACTTTTAATTAGGGGATATTCTGTTCTATATTAATTGTTGTAAGCCCGGGATTCGAGTATAAAAGTTGTAAAAAGTCATTCGCAAAATTAGCCGTGGGTCCAGATTTTGGACAAATTTAAAGAGTTGAATTTTAAGCGGTCCTGTTTACCCTGTTTATGTTTATACGAGTAAGGGATCCCGTAACCATCCCGACCTTCCAAAACAGTGTGATTAACACTCCTTGCAGTCATTTGGGGAGTTGCGATGGCCCGTTTTCGGTCCGAATAGCAATCAAAGACCTGAAATATTAGCTCCATTTCGAGTGACATGGTCAATGAAATTTTGTCAAGTGATATTTTCGTAGGTCTGAATGTTGGCAGTTATATCAGATTGGGGTATTATTTAATTAAGAACTTAGGGAGTACAATAGGTATTTGTTTTGACTTTCTGAGACACTTGCAATTCTACGATGATGGTACCTATGTACCAATGTAGATATTCGGTTAGAACGTTAATAAAATTGATAAATATTATCTCTTTAGATCACGATTGATCTATCGATCCCATAGAACTTTAGTTATACAGGATAGTGACGAAAATATGATAATAAATAAGAACATGGGCTTTATTAGTTAATAGAAATGCTATGCAACTTTCAAATACATTTTATTCATTTGGTAATATAAAAGAATATAATATTGGATGCATTATTTCATAGAAATGTCATGAAATTATCAAATGAGTAAGATGTTTTTGAAATTGGCAAAGGTAGCCCATGTGTTAATTTATTGTCGTATTGACGGCATCACCCTGTATAACTAAAGCATTTTGCACCGCTATTTTCTTATGTCGAACATATATCGGTTGACTATTAGACAGAGCTTCAGGCATTAAGTCCGCGCATTGTGCGTTTTTTTTCTTACAAATGACTAATCACCCACCAGTGCCCACCACCTGATGTAGGTAAGTCTCATTTCGAATCCAGCTACTAAACGGGGTTGTGAATTCCCATACGCCCATACGCTTTTTTTTTATCCAGCTATTAAAGGGGATTTTGAATTCCCATTACGATGAAACGTAGCTGGCTCCGAAAGTCGGCTACGAAATGGTAAAAATAAGTCTCATTTCGCATCCAGCTACTAAACGGGGGGTTTTTTTTTTATACAAAGCACGGCAATTGACCCAACACCACCTGATGTGAAGCGGTAAGGAGGGTCCATAAGCGAAGACAGCTAGTGCAGAATGGACATTGCACTAGCTGCCTCCACCTGGCTGGCCCAAAAGGTGCTTTTTCACGCCTCTCTTGAAGGACCCCATGTTATGAATACATACGGTAGCTGGCTCCGAAAACTGGCCACGAAACAGTCCGAAGGGGTAAGGACAGATTTTTGTGCAAATGAGTTACTGGAACAAAAAAATATTAACAAAATGTCCCCGTCAAATCTCTTACACGAAATCTCCCCAACTCCAAGAATCCGATCTTTCCCCTTCGTTACGGCTTTAAAACTTGCTCCGATATCAAAGTTGTGGCCACAAAGACTATTTGACGGCGAGACGTCCCCAATGAGTTGTGTCAGCTGCAAACGAGCGTCGCCCGCGGCCGAATTGTCCCCCTGAATGCAAATTACGAACGCCGCCTGTGCTAATGGATGCACTACTGGCCCCTTTTTGCTTTGGGCCACGAGATGAGCGCACTAAAAGTTTAACCCAAACTTTAAGCGCGCTCTTATCGTTTTTTTCTTGACCCAAGTTGCTTGTAAAATATGACCCGCCTGTTGGTAACTAAGCGATTACCATGAAACGCTTGTGATACTATCCTTCAGCATAAGAAACATGTCTCCCTGCTCTCAATATAATACTACTTCGACTAGCTTTAGCTACCTTATTTATTTATTGTGTACCTATATTTTGAAATAATATTTATTGTCAGTGCTAAGTTAAACATATGAAAACTTAAAGTAATTACATTAAAAAATTAAAACCGACTTCAAAATAGTAAAAAGGAACGAAAAAAAATAAAAAAAAATAAAAAATAATAATAATAAAAAAAAATACAAAAAAGCGGTAATAAAATTTAATTACGTACTTATCCCCTAGAAACATACTTTTTGGAGTTGGTGCTTCAAGTTCTATTGCTTCTGGAAAAAACTTAGCACTAACTCCAAAAAACTTGTTTCCAGGTGGTAAATGCCTACTTAAATTTTATTATTTTATCCTTTTTAGTATTTTGTTTAATTTTATTTTTTATTTCACAAAGCTAAATAGATAGGGTCAGCATATATTGTTTCCTTTTATCGTATCGTTTCACTAAAAAGTCATAAGAAAGCAAAATCCGCTATTTCGCATACATAGACGACTTACTCGTTCCAGTTATTTTGATTTAAAAACCAAACACATAATTTTATTTTTCTATCGATTGGGTAATCGATTTAAATATAAAATTATGGGACAAAATGGCAACTATTCCGCATCGAACAAAAAAAGAATCACGTAAATCTCTAAATCAGAAATCTCGGCGTAATCGGTGTAACATATACATAGAAAATAAAAAACATACCAACCGAAATGAGAACCTCCTCGTTTTTGAAGTCGGTTAAGAACAACCATATTTTCATAGACCAAATAATATTGGTATTATTTTACTTAAAATTGGATGAATACAACGCTACAAAATACTGCCACAAAGAAATGCGCTATCTCTCTTTTTGACCCCCGACGAAAAAAGAGGAGTGTTTTAAGTTTGACGTGTCTGTCTGTGTATCTGTGTGTCTGTCTGTGGCATCGTAGCGCCTAAACGAATGAACAGATTTTAATTCGTTTTTTTTTGTTTGAAAGCTGATGTGACTACAATGGTTCTTAGCTATAATTTATAAAGATCAGTTCAGGCGTTTGATGACTATCAGCTCATTTTATACATGATTAAAGGATTTTACTAACTTTTACAGATCCGATTGATTTCAGATTTCGTGTACTTGTCACTTCGGTGACATTTCCATGACATACTAACCTTGAGCTGATCCTATACCATCAAAAAGTCTGTGAAATGCTTAATTCTTCAGAAACTTACTGCATATACTATAGCGTGTTTGGGCATATGAATAGTCTTATTGAGATGGTGTTAGATAGATGATTAATGACGCCGGGGGTTACTTAAAATGTTTAATTTTGTAATTATTATTCACGTCTGTCTACTGTGAGACATTACCCATATATTGAAAAAGTAGATATGATAGGCCAAAGGTCTAAGTACAATAAAACAGTTTTCTAAAGTTTCGGAAATAAATCGCTCCTCAGGATGCGTATGTTTGATTTTTTTTAATAGCTGCAAGCGCATATTCTCTGGCCCTATTCTTACCTGTACGTGTCGAGCTATGCGCCCAAGACCTTTATTACTACTCGAATAGTCCCAAGTCGACACTACACTAAACTTCGTAGTAATTAAATTTTAGTTTACACTACCAACATTCACCTTTCAAGTCTCACAATGGCTACATGGATTAATCATTTGAATATTTTTGATCAAAACATTTATTCACATATGTTTATCTGCTACTATGTGGTAGGCCCGTATGTAGGGTCGTCTGGGTAGGTACCACCGCCTTTCTTATTTCAGCCGTGAAACAGTTCGCTGTGTTTCGGATTGAAGGAAAAGGTAGCCGGTGTAATTACTGGGCATGGACGGCATTTCATCTAACGCCTCAGGATGACAACGCACCTGCAATATCAAGTGCTTTTGCCTTGTTATTGCAGGTGTCTATGTTACCGCTTACCATCAGGTGGGCCGTCAGCTTGTTTGTTTTCAGCCTGTGTTATCCCTTCGTTGGAGCCTGCCTCCATGGGCTACTCGGGAGTCGCGCTACACTTCGTTTTTAGGCATGTGGTTGGTCGGTCTTCAGCCTCATTTGTTGTTATATATGTTTACTGCTTTTGCCCGCGGCCTCGTCTATGAAGACGTCGGTTACCGCTGCAATAAGCATCGTATACCTTTCCCAGGGTCTTAAACTCTCCATACTAAATTTCTTCTAAATCAGTTCAGTAGTTCCAGAGATTATTTACTACAAACGAACTCACAAGGTAACAAATTTAACTCTTTATATATTAAGCAACAACATATCTCGATTATACTGGAATAATTTAACATGATTAATCTTTCGAATCACGTATCAGGAGTAATGGAGATCCGATTCGAGATTCAAATCATGCACTGAATGTGAGCAATTTTAGGCCTTATTCTTATATTGGTGAATAACTAATTACATGAATGTTATGGTTTTTGTTTTACGATCAAAATATGGTTCAGGTTCAGATAAAGCGCCATTGAATTCATACAACCAGTATTACGCAAGTATTATGGCGCTTTATGGATCTAAATCATTTCAATTAAATTTATTTATAACACAACTCCAAAGTTATAATACAATCTACTTAATAAAACCGATAACTGACTAATATCCACTTTATAAAACTCTAAAACTGACTGAAAGCACAGCCTTAGTCAGTGGATCTAATAGCATACAATATATCAGTAGCTTGATATAGTGACTTCAAATCCCGGGTTTTAACTTTAACTTTCAGTAATTTAGTCACCTATTAATTGTTTGATGCAGCGACTGAGCTGCTTATAACTTCAATATTAAGTGATTTCGTCACCTTTCATTAGTTTGATATGCAAATTAGCATTAGATCCCGCACATTTATGAAGCATTCAGTGATACGGTAACATTCCAGTAGCGATTACAGCGACACTTACCTAAGCTTCAGAATTCAATGATTTAGTCACTTGTCAGTTCGTCAGTAGCTTACTTTTAAGCCCCGCATAGTTTTAGCAACTTTCACTGACTTAGCTTGAGCTCTAAGTACCCCATAGGCATATTTTAATCTTCACTTATGATAGTTTCCTTTTAGTGGCTTGGTGCAGTGACTGAACTTTAAACTGCATACTTTTTGCAACAGCGATTTAGACATTTAGACATTAACATTCAGATATGCGTTGCTTCTACAAGACAAGATACCACAATGACGTAATAATAATGCTATCAAGACAATCTATCAAATTAATAATTTTACTAGGTGGTAAGCCCGTATGTAGAGTCGTCTGGGTAGGTCGCACCGCATTTCTTATTTCAGCCGTGAAACAGTTCGCCGTGTTTTGGATGGAAGGGAAAGGTAGCCAGTGTAATTACTGGGAATGGAAAGGATTTTATCTTAGGCCCAGGATGATATCGCACACCTGCAGTACTATTTGATTTTTTCCTTCTTATTGCAGGTGTCTATAGGCGACGGTAGTCTAATAGAAACTGCGCTGTCAGCTTTCTTGACATCTTGTAGTAACAAAAAGATGCACGTAATTTGAACAAGTTTCTTAAACGAGAAACCTGCATCCATATCAAAGCACCATATATGATCACAATCTTATTCTAAGAGTTTATTACTGTAACTTTATTTTGTTTCAAGAAGCACAATTTTATTTTCAGCTGATGTCTTCTATCTAGAAACAAAGTGGCTTCAATAAAAGAACAAACGCTGCAACTATGTCAAAGAATTTTATTAATACTGTATAATATAATGGATATCTTTAATATTTCACTTCACTGAAAACGGTATTGCTTCGACGAGATATCGGAGGAACAATAAAATTTATTGATTTCAAACATTGCCGTTTCAGTGGCGCTCGTAAATAATGGAATTTTGTTTTGTTTGCTTTTAATGGTAATTAAAAATGGTCTCATTCTTTTCATATTGTTTTCTTGTTCAATAGATTTGGAAGTAGCGGTGAAACGTCAATTTTGCGAAGTAGTCGTTTATCGTGCTATGAGGTTTTAGTTTCGATCAAATTTCGCTATGGTCGATCCTGGATAGTAAGTTACCACTTATCTACCATCAGGTGCATTACCTGCTCGATTGACATTCTTTAATAAAAAATATATGGATTTCCCGGTTTTCCCAAAACGACGTGCTGTCAACATTCGTTGACAATATGAACACTCCATTGAGAATATTCCATTAAACCCTTTTCAAATTCATTATCTTTTATTTGATTTGAATTTCGAATTTCGCCGAAAAAATATCTGTCATGTGGCTTCGCGAAACATTATGGATATAGAATGAAAGACGAACCAATTCACGATGCATAATCATTCAATGTATTGAAAAATCTGTCAATTGTGTCTCGCAAATATGTCACGGATTATCATCTATGTGCCTTAACAAGGCATCATCACAATGCTTGATGAGGCTTTCATATTGGTGTATTTTTTAGGGTTCATTCACTCCTTTTATATTTTCACTTTATTCCAAGATGTTTTTCTCTCCAACGTGTGATTTTTCTCGGAAGAAATTCCTGAACTATTTTCCGTGTTTTATATTTTTCTTGTGAATTCTTCACGTTACAACCATTAGTTCCCGCTGTTTTTATAACCAAAGAGTTAAAATCTTCGTAATTTTTTTATTAAGACATAGTTTTGACGACCGTCTGGTCGAGCGGTCTGTACCCCTTGCTATGTAGGCTACTCGGTCAAGAGGTCCCGGGTTCGAATCCCGGTAGGAGCATATGTTTGTATGATGAATACGAGCATTTGTTTACGAGTCATGGATGTTTATATGTTTATTTAGTATATTTCTAATATTTATATACATATTATTATCAATATTTATCCGTTATCTAGTATCCATAACACAAGCTCTTAATGATGCTTACTTTGGGCTAGATAATAGGTGTGAGTGTATGAATATTATTATTATAGTCTTGCGGTATTTAATGAAACATTTACATCATAAAGCACAAACTATTCCGTAATAATTATTATTCCATCCCGGAATTATGTCGCCGCAACGATATCTCATTTGAAACAATAAGGTACACGTTTGGCCAGTGATGAATTAATATCAAGAT
Source organism: Nymphula nitidulata (assembly GCA_947347705.1). Lineage (NCBI taxonomy): Eukaryota > Metazoa > Arthropoda > Insecta > Lepidoptera > Crambidae > Nymphula > Nymphula nitidulata. The sequence goes on along the minus strand of OX374637.1, from coordinate 6,940,603 downwards.
CGTTATATTGTATTCTCTAAGTTATTGCCTCGACTGTGAAGTTATTAGAAATTAATTTATGAATAACAGAGGAAACTGAATATAAGGCAACGGCTCCGATTACGACGGCAGTCAAAACCGGTTCCGTGTTTTATTCAATTTATCTAAATTTTAATTATTTAATTTATCAAAATAATATTAAATATTAGCAATGTTGTGTTTTGGCAGTTGGATGTAAGATAGTCAGTTCCTCTGTGGTTGAGGAATCCGGGTGTAGGTCACTTCCATCTTTGGCCTTATCGTTTGTCTCTCTATCTCTGTCTTGTCTGAATTTACGTTAGCTAACAATTAAAATGTCAGTCTGTCTATCGGTCCGTCTGTCGATCTGTCTGTCGGTCTAAAGAAAGTTTTTTTTGGCATTGGTAATAATCATAACATAATTCATGCAAATTCACCTCGCTGTTATATCGTGAACAACAGGAATGGGATGAAAAAGAGCAAGTTCAACTGACAAAGATTTCTGACAATTTGGATCACAACACTTTGTATAAATTTTGCGTTGGAAATCACTATCACAGTTCTGGAAACGTACTAAGAGTCAACAGATGAGCAAATCAAATGCAGCCCAGAAGCCTTACACAGATCAACTGAACAGAAATATCAGAAAAAAATTATTAAACAGAAAATTAAATACAACATTAATTTTTGTCACGAAAACTGACCGCTTACATTTGATGTCAAGTAAAAGTCTGTTTCCATCAACAAAATCATAAAATAGTTATGTAACCACAACAAGGAAAAGTAGTTAATTACCGAACATGGATGATCTTTATGAATACAGTAATTCGATATTTCGAGTTTTGAAATTCAGTAGTACAGTCAAAAAAAATACGTCTCTATTTATTTTTAAAGAACTTCATATACTTAAAATTTGTGCATTGCCTCGAAAGTAACCCTGTATATTTAAACCCGTCAAGCATCAGATTCCAGACACAATTGATTTCTCAATAGTCATAGCCCTCCGGTGGGATAACGCCGCTTGACAGATAATGACTTAATTTAACAGTTTACATTACACAACTGTAACAGTTAGTCTTAAAATCGACCTTTGTCAGTTGTAATAGAAATTGTTTCACAGTGCAGGTGTTAAAGTTGATGTTTTGTTGTCTATACCGCGCAGTTCTTTTTTTATTTATTCTGATATCTTACGGTTATGATCACAACATAGAATTTCAAAAGATTATTCATAAGGCTCGTTCGCCTATCTTATTTTCATAGTCCAACTTTTTCCATCTGAGGGTTTTCCCAAAGGTGTCATGGGGCCTGATCAGGCTTGAACACCTGCCACCAAAACTACCCAATTTAGTCCAAAGCTCTAAGCCGACAGAGCCGCAGTGAGGGTTTTTTTTGCCAAAACTCTGGTCGAAATAACGCTGAAAACTTTTGTACTGTAGAAAAAGTGCTGAATCATTTACCAAAATAGGTGTTATTTTTGGACATTTGCTCCAAGCTATCGGAAAATTTGTATATCTCAAAAATTTTTCTCTCATACTTACGATATGAATATTCTACTGGCCTTCAAAAGACATGGCTGTGTTTGACACACACACACACACACACTGATTTATGTACACTGATTTATGATGTTGAAATACCTAATGACAATCTCAGAACAGAGATGCAAAGGCCCAGATTTGTAGGTATCAGTTTGTTTATGCTTATTTAGTTGAAGAATTAATGGTTGTTTTGCATGATTTAATTTGTAAATTATTATCTGCTCGAAAGCATGAGAAACAATAGCAATCCACAGCGTCCCCGGCCGTCTAAGCTGCCCGAGCTTTGCGAAGTTAACGAAAGGTTGAGAGCCCTCTTCGGTGGTAGGGGGTGACGTTTCCCTCACGACCATTGTCACCAAGATGGTTGAGAGTGACAGGTCATGGAAAGCGGTACTATCATTCCGCGAGGCCATTATTACGCGACGCCATCATTACGCAGTGGGAGGTGGCTCAGTCTGAGCGAGAAGCTGTCTCCATGCATGGCATTTGCCGCAGGAGGGCGGGGCGCTGAAGGACGGCATACGGCCGCCTCCAACAGCCCATCGTATCTGGGGCTTCGGGCAGCGGAAGGGCATGGCTGCCTGACTGAGAAGCCCGGCGAGCCCGCGTTTTAACTTCCCGGAGTTGGGACTGCGTTTAGTGTAAATAGATGACGTGTCACCAATAGGCTGCCCATAATGCCACCGGCTGGCAGAAAACAAGGTCTACGGCAGGCAGGGGTTTTAGCGGGTGTGAGTCCCACGCGTCCCTCTTTTATTTACCCAGAAGAGAGGACAGCGCATAGGTGTTTCGTGCCACAAAAAAAAAACTTAAAGAAGAACCCTGTCAAGCCTCACATTCCAGACACAGTAGATTTTTAACTGTTATATTGTTATGCTCCCGGGAATCTAACGTCGAGGTCGACTTAAAATTTTTATTATTACAATGTTATTTGAAATTGAATAAAAATATGATTTTATGACCTTTGTATCGATTTTACTATAAAATAGGTACCAACTAATATTCACAACCTTAGCCAGCTGTGATTTGTCATTCAGTAGAAATTTTGTGATGTTTTTGTATGAATTGACAATAGTCCGACAATTTACAAGAATTAATCGCAACTTGAGTAACTTCCCTAAGCAGTAGACAGGCTAATTTAACTAGGGAGCTCGACTATTTAAGATTATTATACCTAACTAAATAAACTCTTAAGTTAAGAAGTTCTTAATAAGCTTAAAATTTTGAAAGGTTCGTTCTAATATTCAAATTTCACTTTTCATTCCTGGCCCTTAGTGCCGCCCTGGTAACCTTCCCGAAATTTACATAATTCGACCCAAATAAGGCTCTGTCTCAGTGATGAAATCGCTCTACAGCTTATTGTACTCATACTTCATTGAACTTGTTTTTCCCAATATTTTTCAATTGGCGCCGAAGTTAGCCATTGTGTCTTTTGTCTGTGTATTGAACGCTTGAATTGTTAAGCAAATAGCATAAAAGGAGATTGGATGCGATGTTCACTTTTGTGAAAGATTATTGTATGGAAAAAGTACAAAATAATAACATGCTCTTGAAATACTGGTTGGTTATTAATACGTTTTTAATAATAACTGCAAGTGGATTTTCATTGTTTTAAAGTATTCTTCACATGAGAAGTTTAAGCTCTCTTTTAGAGGAAGGTCTGTGTCCAGCCAGTAGCGAGCCAAAGCCCGCTAAATTATGACGTAAAAAAAATATATTCATTCTCATTTAATGATGCTGACTTAGGCAATAAAATAGGTGTGAGGAAATGAATATTATTATAATTGTACATCTAATTAGTATCTAATAAACGCAACGGGCTCTCAAGTTGTAAAACAATAGATATTGCAAGTTATGTCCACCCCATAAAAACAAATATATCCGCGCAAAAACTATCGCAGCTCAGTGAGAGACATTTAATTAATATTCCTGAGTGCCGGATTTCTTTTGTGAGGTTGCTGTGGAGAAATAAGATAATAGTTTGTACGAAGGGATCAGGATATCTGGGAGAAGTCGGATACCTTGTTCCTCTTTTACTTAAATTTGTAGGGTTGCGTGCTTGATACCAGGTAGATGACTTTTTAAGACGTGTTAATAGCTTCAGGTTTTTAAGGTATTTTTTTAAACAAGTGTCAGTGTTGAGCAATACTCATTGAAATAAACCTTATCCACCTCATCGAAAACGTCATGGCAAGTTTCATCATTATACTTATTTGGAGTTGGCGCCAAACTCTCTCAAGATGCACAGATATGAGTTACACTTACACGTAAAGAACTACATAAATCATGCAGAGTTTTAAAAATCAGGGTGATTTCCCTGATTTTTAAAACTGTATGTAGTCTATATTAAAAGGAACGGTCTCAAGTAAACTAATTGATTAAGGACAGTTTTGGAAAATGCGTTGGCTGTGTAGACTTGCCGGGGAATCATTTTCAAAATTTGGGTACATATTTGTGAGTAGTTTGCACTGAATTGAAAATCCGCGAGGAGTTTTTGCCCTAACGATCTATATGTATGAAGAGATATTCATAGCGCATACAGCCATATATGATAGACGAAACCAAACGGTCCTCTTAACCTACAAGGCAAAGAAATTCATTTAGCAACTGTAAGCAACGTCGCTTATAGATGCTAAATGAATTTCTTTTACAGAACTGCGTACAATTTTTCTTAATTTTTTGCCAATTAGAAGGGTCTGGAATATAGTTAGCAGTGATAAAATATGAGCAAAACAACCAACTGAAACTTATTACCTACTGAATGAATTTGCTGATTTTGGTTTAGCTTTTGTAGATCAGATAATGGTTTGGTTTTTGTGGATCAGATAAAAGTGACACCCCTGACAGTCAGTTTTTCAGAATGCCTTTAAATAATTGAAGTGCCTCGGCTCGGACATCTTTGATAATTGTTCTAGAAAGGTCTTCCAAGGATTTCTAGAAAGCTTTTGTTATGATTTTGGTTTGTGATATTCCGTGATTAACTTTTGGGATATTATTATACGTTTAACTGAAATTGTTGGTTTATTATTTGGGCTGTTCGTTTATTTATTCCGATATTGTTTGATTTATTGCTTAACAAGATAATAGCATCCTGGAAAGGATATTTAATCAGATACCGTTTGAAAAATACAACAGTAAATTGAAACAAGATATTCTGGAGAAGCACCTCCTGCTTAGGCACAAGAAGACGATTTGATTGCAGCTAAACATAAGTACTCTGTATTTTTGTATTCTTGCGATAAGTAGGTAGTAATCGAACTCATTGATTCAAATAAAGCAATACCCAACTGAATCGAATTGTAAATATTTGAAAAAATACTCGTTCGAGTGTTGAAATACAATATTTCGCCCATTGTGAGGGTATATGGTAGGTTCTAACGCAAATACAATGACTAGAAGGGATTCACAAGTTCATCCTAAGTCCTTGGTAACTCCAAAACATGATTTTATCTAGTTTAGATACTTTTAATTTATAAAGCTTTATGCTGGAGGCATTCGTGGCGTTTGCTGCTGGCATATAGCGCTTCCATTTGATTTTTTTTCATGGTAGGTCCTCTTCTACAGAGTGGTGACGAGAATACGACCGTAAATTAAAAGATAGGTTATATTAAATAATAGAAATGTATTGTCACTTTCAAATATGTCATAAAAAGATAATTTTATGACATCTCTATGAAATAATGCAGCTAATGTTAAATTGTTTAATGCAGATGTTATCAAATTATCTAATGAATAAGATGTATTTGAAATTTGCAAAACATTTCCATGAACTAATTATAGCGCGTGTTTTAATTTATTGTCGTATTATTCTGTATCTAAAGCGTGAAAAGTGCCCAAGATGCTACAAGAGTCAATAGGGTCTATTCTATAGGCTACGTTGCAATGCTTGTCGTATAAAAAAGTTCATAAGAACTGTATACAGAGTGTTAGAGGGACGCTCTCGAAAACGTAGCCAGGTGGCAGTGCTGCCCCCTTATTGTCAACTGTCGGATCACGGATTCGATTCGAATAGTCACATGCCGTCTCGCTTGCACGTATAGCGATAAAAAGTGACAGGTATAGAGTTTCCGAAATTCGAATATTTTCCGACAGTTGAGAATAAGGGGGCTGGTCACCCTAAAGACGACTTGTTAGAAAATAAATTTGAAATCGCGGATAATAAACAAGTCGTGTAGATATACAATTTGTATGAAACAGCTGATTTTCTTTTCGCGATTTCCAATATATATGGTGACCAGTACAGCCGTCTGCCTTCGTTTCGTGAGCGTCCCGATAACACACTGTATATCTCTATTTTCATTAGCGTAGTTTACATCATAAGCAACGTAATAAGTTCAGTCTACACAATGGAAATCATTAATCACACGAAATTACATTGAAATTCCGATGCTAACACTATTATTAGAAGACACAGTTTTCTATCAGCAAGTTTCTAGTGTCCATTAATAACACATGGCGACTTAAGGCGCTGATATTAAACTTCAGCCAGTGAAAAATGAAACGGGACGAGCCCCGCGAGATTAGCTGGCGTATCTTTGTTTCGTTCTGTGATTAGTTTAAAAGGGTGTTTAAGTAGTATTAAATAATATAGTATTAAATGATTGCATGCCCTAATCCTCGCTAATATATAAATGCGAAAGTATATACTAACGACGTGGTAATAGGCCCATTATGAATTCCTATTACCGGTTTTCCTATTTCAGTCGTAAAACAGTTCGTTTCAGATTGAAGGGAAAAGTAGCCAGTGTAATTACTGGGCATGGAAGGCGTTTGATCTTAGGCGTCAGGATGACAAAAAAACTACAATACCAAGTGATTTTTTGTTATTGTAGGTGACTTTAGGCGACCTACCAACTGCTGACATTCCGATGTGACTCATGTGAGCTGATGAGTTAACTCTAAGTGCAGTTACAATAAGCGTGAGCCCAGTTAGTGCATAAAAACTGCGAATATAGCGCCATAAGAATCCGGATTTCTATCTTATTAAGATTGAATAGAAGCAAAAAGCTTTATATTTACGACGCTTACTTGGTCTTAAAACACATATTTCATTACGAGAAAAGGACAAGCTTTTAAACCCTTAAATGCACACGTCCCGCGTCGTGGCAATGAGGTTTTAACCCGTGCAATGACGCGACTCAACTTCACAATTTTCATTTAGTTCATACTACGATTATGGTTGAGGAGCTCGGCGTAGTGGTTTGAGCGCTCGATTACGGAAACAAAGCAACTTTTGGCATGGTCAATCCTAGGATGGGTCAACCAAAAATTTGTTATCTCGAGCTTCTTCGTGCTTCGAAAGGCACGTTAAGCCGTTGGTCCCGGTTGTTATACAACCGCTTCGACTTACCAACCCGAATTGAGCTAGCGTGGTGGTGTTATAGCCTAAACTCCTCATGTGTCCCGTGTAGAAATGCATGTGCCCAGCCATGGGACGTAGATAGGTGATGATGATGAAAACCATTCTTAACGGACTTCAAAAACGAGGAGGTTCTCAATTCGGTTGGTGTGGTTTTTTTTTATATGAATGTACACCGATTACGCCGAGATTTCTGATCTGATTTACGTGATTCTTATTTTTCGATGCGGAATAGTTGCCATTTTTTAGGTTTATAGTTTTTAGGCATGTGGTTGGTCGGTCTTCAGCCTCATTTGTTGTTATATATGTTTACTGCTTTTGCCCGCGGCCTCGTCTATGAAGACGTCGGTTACCGCTGCAATAAGCATCGTATACCTTTCCCAGGGTCTTAAACTCTCCATACTAAATTTATTCTAAATCAGTTCAGTAGTTCCAGAGATTATTTACTACAAACGAACTCACAAGGTAACAAATTTAACTCTTTATATATTAAGCAACAACATATCTCGATTATACTGGAATAATTTAACATGATTAATCTTTCGAATCACGTATCAGGAGTAATGGAGATCCGATTCGAGATTCAAATCATGCACTGAATGTGAGCAATTTTAGGCCTTATTCTTATATTGGTGAATAACTAATTACATGAATGTTATGGTTTTTGTTTTACGATCAAAATATGGTTCAGGTTCAGATAAAGCGCCATTGAATTCATACAACCAGTATTACGCAAGTATTATGGCGCTTTATGGATCTAAATCATTTCAATTAAATTTATTTATAACACAACTCCAAAGTTATAATACAATCTACTTAATAAAACCGATAACTGACTAATATCCACTTTATAAAACTCTAAAACTGACTGAAAGCACAGCCTTAGTCAGTGGATCTAATAGCATACAATATATCAGTAGCTTGATATAGTGACTTCAAATCCCGGGTTTTAACTTTAACTTTCAGTAATTTAGTCACCTATTAATTGTTTGATGCAGCGACTGAGCTGCTTATAACTTCAATATTAAGTGATTTCGTCACCTTTCATTAGTTTGATATGCAAATTAGCATTAGATCCCGCACATTTATGAAGCATTCAGTGATACGGTAACATTCCAGTAGCGATTACAGCGACACTTACCTAAGCTTCAGAATTCAATGATTTAGTCACTTGTCAGTTCGTCAGTAGCTTACTTTTAAGCCCCGCATAGTTTTAGCAACTTTCACTGACTTAGCTTGAGCTCTAAGTACCCCATAGGCATATTTTAATCTTCACTTATGATAGTTTCCTTTTAGTGGCTTGGTGCAGTGACTGAACTTTAAACTGCATACTTTTTGCAACAGCGATTTAGACATTTAGACATTAACATTCAGATATGCGTTGCTTCTACAAGACAAGATACCACAATGACGTAATAATAATGCTATCAAGACAATCTATCAAATTAATAATTTTACTAGGTGGTAAGCCCGTATGTAGAGTCGTCTGGGTAGGTCGCACCGCATTTCTTATTTCAGCCGTGAAACAGTTCGCCGTGTTTTGGATGGAAGGGAAAGGTAGCCAGTGTAATTACTGGGAATGGAAAGGATTTTATCTTAGGCCCAGGATGATATCGCACACCTGCAGTACTATTTGATTTTTTCCTTCTTATTGCAGGTGTCTATAGGCGACGGTAGTCTAATAGAAACTGCGCTGTCAGCTTTCTTGACATCTTGTAGTAACAAAAAGATGCACGTAATTTGAACAAGTTTCTTAAACGAGAAACCTGCATCCATATCAAAGCACCATATATGATCACAATCTTATTCTAAGAGTTTATTACTGTAACTTTATTTTGTTTCAAGAAGCACAATTTTATTTTCAGCTGATGTCTTCTATCTAGAAACAAAGTGGCTTCAATAAAAGAACAAACGCTGCAACTATGTCAAAGAATTTTATTAATACTGTATAATATAATGGATATCTTTAATATTTCACTTCACTGAAAACGGTATTGCTTCGACGAGATATCGGAGGAACAATAAAATTTATTGATTTCAAACATTGCCGTTTCAGTGGCGCTCGTAAATAATGGAATTTTGTTTTGTTTGCTTTTAATGGTAATTAAAAATGGTCTCATTCTTTTCATATTGTTTTCTTGTTCAATAGATTTGGAAGTAGCGGTGAAACGTCAATTTTGCGAAGTAGTCGTTTATCGTGCTATGAGGTTTTAGTTTCGATCAAATTTCGCTATGGTCGATCCTGGATAGTAAGTTACCACTTATCTACCATCAGGTGCATTACCTGCTCGATTGACATTCTTTAATAAAAAATATATGGATTTCCCGGTTTTCCCAAAACGACGTGCTGTCAACATTCGTTGACAATATGAACACTCCATTGAGAATATTCCATTAAACCCTTTTCAAATTCATTATCTTTTATTTGATTTGAATTTCGAATTTCGCCGAAAAAATATCTGTCATGTGGCTTCGCGAAACATTATGGATATAGAATGAAAGACGAACCAATTCACGATGCATAATCATTCAATGTATTGAAAAATCTGTCAATTGTGTCTCGCAAATATGTCACGGATTATCATCTATGTGCCTTAACAAGGCATCATCACAATGCTTGATGAGGCTTTCATATTGGTGTATTTTTTAGGGTTCATTCACTCCTTTTATATTTTCACTTTATTCCAAGATGTTTTTCTCTCCAACGTGTGATTTTTCTCGGAAGAAATTCCTGAACTATTTTCCGTGTTTTATATTTTTCTTGTGAATTCTTCACGTTACAACCATTAGTTCCCGCTGTTTTTATAACCAAAGAGTTAAAATCTTCGTAATTTTTTTATTAAGACATAGTTTTGACGACCGTCTGGTCGAGCGGTCTGTACCCCTTGCTATGTAGGCTACTCGGTCAAGAGGTCCCGGGTTCGAATCCCGGTAGGAGCATATGTTTGTATGATGAATACGAGCATTTGTTTACGAGTCATGGATGTTTATATGTTTATTTAGTATATTTCTAATATTTATATACATATTATTATCAATATTTATCCGTTATCTAGTATCCATAACACAAGCTCTTAATGATGCTTACTTTGGGCTAGATAATAGGTGTGAGTGTATGAATATTATTATTATAGTCTTGCGGTATTTAATGAAACATTTACATCATAAAGCACAAACTATTCCGTAATAATTATTATTCCATCCCGGAATTATGTCGCCGCAACGATATCTCATTTGAAACAATAAGGTACACGTTTGGCCAGTGATGAATTAATATCAAGATCGTTATATTGTATTCTCTAAGTTATTGCCTCGACTGTGAAGTTATTAGAAATTAATTTATGAATAACAGAGGAAACTGAATATAAGGCAACGGCTCCGATTACGACGGCAGTCAAAACCGGTTCCGTGTTTTATTCAATTTATCTAAATTTTAATTATTTAATTTATCAAAATAATATTAAATATTAGCAATGTTGTGTTTTGGCAGTTGGATGTAAGATAGTCAGTTCCTCTGTGGTTGAGGAATCCGGGTGTAGGTCACTTCCATCTTTGGCCTTATCGTTTGTCTCTCTATCTCTGTCTTGTCTGAATTTACGTTAGCTAACAATTAAAATGTCAGTCTGTCTATCGGTCCGTCTGTCGATCTGTCTGTCGGTCTAAAGAAAGTTTTTTTTGGCATTGGTAATAATCATAACATAATTCATGCAAATTCACCTCGCTGTTATATCGTGAACAACAGGAATGGGATGAAAAAGAGCAAGTTCAACTGACAAAGATTTCTGACAATTTGGATCACAACACTTTGTATAAATTTTGCGTTGGAAATCACTATCACAGTTCTGGAAACGTACTAAGAGTCAACAGATGAGCAAATCAAATGCAGCCCAGAAGCCTTACACAGATCAACTGAACAGAAATATCAGAAAAAAATTATTAAACAGAAAATTAAATACAACATTAATTTTTGTCACGAAAACTGACCGCTTACATTTGATGTCAAGTAAAAGTCTGTTTCCATCAACAAAATCATAAAATAGTTATGTAACCACAACAAGGAAAAGTAGTTAATTACCGAACATGGATGATCTTTATGAATACAGTAATTCGATATTTCGAGTTTTGAAATTCAGTAGTACAGTCAAAAAAAATACGTCTCTATTTATTTTTAAAGAACTTCATATACTTAAAATTTGTGCATTGCCTCGAAAGTAACCCTGTATATTTAAACCCGTCAAGCATCAGATTCCAGACACAATTGATTTCTCAATAGTCATAGCCCTCCGGTGGGATAACGCCGCTTGACAGATAATGACTTAATTTAACAGTTTACATTACACAACTGTAACAGTTAGTCTTAAAATCGACCTTTGTCAGTTGTAATAGAAATTGTTTCACAGTGCAGGTGTTAAAGTTGATGTTTTGTTGTCTATACCGCGCAGTTCTTTTTTTATTTATTCTGATATCTTACGGTTATGATCACAACATAGAATTTCAAAAGATTATTCATAAGGCTCGTTCGCCTATCTTATTTTCATAGTCCAACTTTTTCCATCTGAGGGTTTTCCCAAAGGTGTCATGGGGCCTGATCAGGCTTGAACACCTGCCACCAAAACTACCCAATTTAGTCCAAAGCTCTAAGCCGACAGAGCCGCAGTGAGGGTTTTTTTTGCCAAAACTCTGGTCGAAATAACGCTGAAAACTTTTGTACTGTAGAAAAAGTGCTGAATCATTTACCAAAATAGGTGTTATTTTTGGACATTTGCTCCAAGCTATCGGAAAATTTGTATATCTCAAAAATTTTTCTCTCATACTTACGATATGAATATTCTACTGGCCTTCAAAAGACATGGCTGTGTTTGACACACACACACACACACACTGATTTATGTACACTGATTTATGATGTTGAAATACCTAATGACAATCTCAGAACAGAGATGCAAAGGCCCAGATTTGTAGGTATCAGTTTGTTTATGCTTATTTAGTTGAAGAATTAATGGTTGTTTTGCATGATTTAATTTGTAAATTATTATCTGCTCGAAAGCATGAGAAACAATAGCAATCCACAGCGTCCCCGGCCGTCTAAGCTGCCCGAGCTTTGCGAAGTTAACGAAAGGTTGAGAGCCCTCTTCGGTGGTAGGGGGTGACGTTTCCCTCACGACCATTGTCACCAAGATGGTTGAGAGTGACAGGTCATGGAAAGCGGTACTATCATTCCGCGAGGCCATTATTACGCGACGCCATCATTACGCAGTGGGAGGTGGCTCAGTCTGAGCGAGAAGCTGTCTCCATGCATGGCATTTGCCGCAGGAGGGCGGGGCGCTGAAGGACGGCATACGGCCGCCTCCAACAGCCCATCGTATCTGGGGCTTCGGGCAGCGGAAGGGCATGGCTGCCTGACTGAGAAGCCCGGCGAGCCCGCGTTTTAACTTCCCGGAGTTGGGACTGCGTTTAGTGTAAATAGATGACGTGTCACCAATAGGCTGCCCATAATGCCACCGGCTGGCAGAAAACAAGGTCTACGGCAGGCAGGGGTTTTAGCGGGTGTGAGTCCCACGCGTCCCTCTTTTATTTACCCAGAAGAGAGGACAGCGCATAGGTGTTTCGTGCCACAAAAAAAAAACTTAAAGAAGAACCCTGTCAAGCCTCACATTCCAGACACAGTAGATTTTTAACTGTTATATTGTTATGCTCCCGGGAATCTAACGTCGAGGTCGACTTAAAATTTTTATTATTACAATGTTATTTGAAATTGAATAAAAATATGATTTTATGACCTTTGTATCGATTTTACTATAAAATAGGTACCAACTAATATTCACAACCTTAGCCAGCTGTGATTTGTCATTCAGTAGAAATTTTGTGATGTTTTTGTATGAATTGACAATAGTCCGACAATTTACAAGAATTAATCGCAACTTGAGTAACTTCCCTAAGCAGTAGACAGGCTAATTTAACTAGGGAGCTCGACTATTTAAGATTATTATACCTAACTAAATAAACTCTTAAGTTAAGAAGTTCTTAATAAGCTTAAAATTTTGAAAGGTTCGTTCTAATATTCAAATTTCACTTTTCATTCCTGGCCCTTAGTGCCGCCCTGGTAACCTTCCCGAAATTTACATAATTCGACCCAAATAAGGCTCTGTCTCAGTGATGAAATCGCTCTACAGCTTATTGTACTCATACTTCATTGAACTTGTTTTTCCCAATATTTTTCAATTGGCGCCGAAGTTAGCCATTGTGTCTTTTGTCTGTGTATTGAACGCTTGAATTGTTAAGCAAATAGCATAAAAGGAGATTGGATGCGATGTTCACTTTTGTGAAAGATTATTGTATGGAAAAAGTACAAAATAATAACATGCTCTTGAAATACTGGTTGGTTATTAATACGTTTTTAATAATAACTGCAAGTGGATTTTCATTGTTTTAAAGTATTCTTCACATGAGAAGTTTAAGCTCTCTTTTAGAGGAAGGTCTGTGTCCAGCCAGTAGCGAGCCAAAGCCCGCTAAATTATGACGTAAAAAAAATATATTCATTCTCATTTAATGATGCTGACTTAGGCAATAAAATAGGTGTGAGGAAATGAATATTATTATAATTGTACATCTAATTAGTATCTAATAAACGCAACGGGCTCTCAAGTTGTAAAACAATAGATATTGCAAGTTATGTCCACCCCATAAAAACAAATATATCCGCGCAAAAACTATCGCAGCTCAGTGAGAGACATTTAATTAATATTCCTGAGTGCCGGATTTCTTTTGTGAGGTTGCTGTGGAGAAATAAGATAATAGTTTGTACGAAGGGATCAGGATATCTGGGAGAAGTCGGATACCTTGTTCCTCTTTTACTTAAATTTGTAGGGTTGCGTGCTTGATACCAGGTAGATGACTTTTTAAGACGTGTTAATAGCTTCAGGTTTTTAAGGTATTTTTTTAAACAAGTGTCAGTGTTGAGCAATACTCATTGAAATAAACCTTATCCACCTCATCGAAAACGTCATGGCAAGTTTCATCATTATACTTATTTGGAGTTGGCGCCAAACTCTCTCAAGATGCACAGATATGAGTTACACTTACACGTAAAGAACTACATAAATCATGCAGAGTTTTAAAAATCAGGGTGATTTCCCTGATTTTTAAAACTGTATGTAGTCTATATTAAAAGGAACGGTCTCAAGTAAACTAATTGATTAAGGACAGTTTTGGAAAATGCGTTGGCTGTGTAGACTTGCCGGGGAATCATTTTCAAAATTTGGGTACATATTTGTGAGTAGTTTGCACTGAATTGAAAATCCGCGAGGAGTTTTTGCCCTAACGATCTATATGTATGAAGAGATATTCATAGCGCATACAGCCATATATGATAGACGAAACCAAACGGTCCTCTTAACCTACAAGGCAAAGAAATTCATTTAGCAACTGTAAGCAACGTCGCTTATAGATGCTAAATGAATTTCTTTTACAGAACTGCGTACAATTTTTCTTAATTTTTTGCCAATTAGAAGGGTCTGGAATATAGTTAGCAGTGATAAAATATGAGCAAAACAACCAACTGAAACTTATTACCTACTGAATGAATTTGCTGATTTTGGTTTAGCTTTTGTAGATCAGATAATGGTTTGGTTTTTGTGGATCAGATAAAAGTGACACCCCTGACAGTCAGTTTTTCAGAATGCCTTTAAATAATTGAAGTGCCTCGGCTCGGACATCTTTGATAATTGTTCTAGAAAGGTCTTCCAAGGATTTCTAGAAAGCTTTTGTTATGATTTTGGTTTGTGATATTCCGTGATTAACTTTTGGGATATTATTATACGTTTAACTGAAATTGTTGGTTTATTATTTGGGCTGTTCGTTTATTTATTCCGATATTGTTTGATTTATTGCTTAACAAGATAATAGCATCCTGGAAAGGATATTTAATCAGATACCGTTTGAAAAATACAACAGTAAATTGAAACAAGATATTCTGGAGAAGCACCTCCTGCTTAGGCACAAGAAGACGATTTGATTGCAGCTAAACATAAGTACTCTGTATTTTTGTATTCTTGCGATAAGTAGGTAGTAATCGAACTCATTGATTCAAATAAAGCAATACCCAACTGAATCGAATTGTAAATATTTGAAAAAATACTCGTTCGAGTGTTGAAATACAATATTTCGCCCATTGTGAGGGTATATGGTAGGTTCTAACGCAAATACAATGACTAGAAGGGATTCACAAGTTCATCCTAAGTCCTTGGTAACTCCAAAACATGATTTTATCTAGTTTAGATACTTTTAATTTATAAAGCTTTATGCTGGAGGCATTCGTGGCGTTTGCTGCTGGCATATAGCGCTTCCATTTGATTTTTTTTCATGGTAGGTCCTCTTCTACAGAGTGGTGACGAGAATACGACCGTAAATTAAAAGATAGGTTATATTAAATAATAGAAATGTATTGTCACTTTCAAATATGTCATAAAAAGATAATTTTATGACATCTCTATGAAATAATGCAGCTAATGTTAAATTGTTTAATGCAGATGTTATCAAATTATCTAATGAATAAGATGTATTTGAAATTTGCAAAACATTTCCATGAACTAATTATAGCGCGTGTTTTAATTTATTGTCGTATTATTCTGTATCTAAAGCGTGAAAAGTGCCCAAGATGCTACAAGAGTCAATAGGGTCTATTCTATAGGCTACGTTGCAATGCTTGTCGTATAAAAAAGTTCATAAGAACTGTATACAGAGTGTTAGAGGGACGCTCTCGAAAACGTAGCCAGGTGGCAGTGCTGCCCCCTTATTGTCAACTGTCGGATCACGGATTCGATTCGAATAGTCACATGCCGTCTCGCTTGCACGTATAGCGATAAAAAGTGACAGGTATAGAGTTTCCGAAATTCGAATATTTTCCGACAGTTGAGAATAAGGGGGCTGGTCACCCTAAAGACGACTTGTTAGAAAATAAATTTGAAATCGCGGATAATAAACAAGTCGTGTAGATATACAATTTGTATGAAACAGCTGATTTTCTTTTCGCGATTTCCAATATATATGGTGACCAGTACAGCCGTCTGCCTTCGTTTCGTGAGCGTCCCGATAACACACTGTATATCTCTATTTTCATTAGCGTAGTTTACATCATAAGCAACGTAATAAGTTCAGTCTACACAATGGAAATCATTAATCACACGAAATTACATTGAAATTCCGATGCTAACACTATTATTAGAAGACACAGTTTTCTATCAGCAAGTTTCTAGTGTCCATTAATAACACATGGCGACTTAAGGCGCTGATATTAAACTTCAGCCAGTGAAAAATGAAACGGGACGAGCCCCGCGAGATTAGCTGGCGTATCTTTGTTTCGTTCTGTGATTAGTTTAAAAGGGTGTTTAAGTAGTATTAAATAATATAGTATTAAATGATTGCATGCCCTAATCCTCGCTAATATATAAATGCGAAAGTATATACTAACGACGTGGTAATAGGCCCATTATGAATTCCTATTACCGGTTTTCCTATTTCAGTCGTAAAACAGTTCGTTTCAGATTGAAGGGAAAAGTAGCCAGTGTAATTACTGGGCATGGAAGGCGTTTGATCTTAGGCGTCAGGATGACAAAAAAACTACAATACCAAGTGATTTTTTGTTATTGTAGGTGACTTTAGGCGACCTACCAACTGCTGACATTCCGATGTGACTCATGTGAGCTGATGAGTTAACTCTAAGTGCAGTTACAATAAGCGTGAGCCCAGTTAGTGCATAAAAACTGCGAATATAGCGCCATAAGAATCCGGATTTCTATCTTATTAAGATTGAATAGAAGCAAAAAGCTTTATATTTACGACGCTTACTTGGTCTTAAAACACATATTTCATTACGAGAAAAGGACAAGCTTTTAAACCCTTAAATGCACACGTCCCGCGTCGTGGCAATGAGGTTTTAACCCGTGCAATGACGCGACTCAACTTCACAATTTTCATTTAGTTCATACTACGATTATGGTTGAGGAGCTCGGCGTAGTGGTTTGAGCGCTCGATTACGGAAACAAAGCAACTTTTGGCATGGTCAATCCTAGGATGGGTCAACCAAAAATTTGTTATCTCGAGCTTCTTCGTGCTTCGAAAGGCACGTTAAGCCGTTGGTCCCGGTTGTTATACAACCGCTTCGACTTACCAACCCGAATTGAGCTAGCGTGGTGGTGTTATAGCCTAAACTCCTCATGTGTCCCGTGTAGAAATGCATGTGCCCAGCCATGGGACGTAGATAGGTGATGATGATGAAAACCATTCTTAACGGACTTCAAAAACGAGGAGGTTCTCAATTCGGTTGGTGTGGTTTTTTTTTATATGAATGTACACCGATTACGCCGAGATTTCTGATCTGATTTACGTGATTCTTATTTTTCGATGCGGAATAGTTGCCATTTGGTCCCATATATTTTTTTTCAAAATCAGTTGGGTAGTTTGGTTTATAATCAAAAAAATTGAAATGAGAAAGTCATCTACGTATGCGAAACTGTGGATTTTTGCATTTATATGACTTTTTAGTAAAACGATACGATAGTAGAAAACAATGTAAGCTGACGGTCACCCATTTAGCTTTGACCTTAGAAAGTTATCACTAAAAATTGTGAAAAAAAAAATTAAAGCCAACCGTTCTATTATTTCTGTTTCCGGTAAATAATAACTAAAACTAAACATAACTAATTTCAATGTTTTTTTTTCAAGCCGTAGGGTTGACAATATTTTATACCTAGTTTCAGTTCCTTATGCTATTCCTAAAAACATTGATATTTTTTTACATTTGATTACTGTAAAATATTAGAAAATAGTTTGACATGTAATGAAAGTTTTTTCATTAAAACCAAAAAAAATAAATAAATAATTTATTAGTTTTTATTTTTCATTTTCGTTTTTTGTTTTTTGTTTATGATGAAATAACAAAATGCTAAGTTGTTTAACTTAGCATTTTGTTATTTCATCATGAAGGAATTTCATACATTAATTAAGATGATTTATTTTTTCAATTGTGCATACCCAGCAGGCCATACACGCAAGGATGTACCTGACAGGTTAGCCTGTACAGTTTAACTGTACTGGTAAACTAACTTGAGCTGCATAGAGACCATACACGTAGCGGTAAACTTGTACAAGCTCTCAGTTGATACCATGGCCCCGACAGCGGCGCTTGATCTCGACACAATGGCGTTAATAGGTTTATTGTTTGTTTTATCAAAGAACAGGAAATTTAAACGAAGACACCGTAAACAGTGGTGTAAAGCATGGTTACTGCAGAGAAAACAGTACTCTCATGTCAAGCTATTGAAACAATTGAAATTTGAGCCGAAGGATTACCGCGATTATCTACGAATGAATGAAAAGACTTATCTTAAACTGTTATCAGCGGTGATTCCCTAATTGAGAAGCAGGATACAATCATGAGAAAAGCTATATCGCCTCATGAAAGACTAACAGTGACGTTGCGATAAATAGTGTCTCAAATATTCTGCCATAATATCACCACAAGCTCTTGGCAGAATCATACCTGAAACCTGTGATGCTATTTATCGGCTTTTACAAAAGGATTATCTGAAGGTATGTATAATAAAATCAATTTTAATAATTTGATATTTATTGTTTTCATACAAAATGTAGGTAGGTAATCATCATTTTTATATGTAAGTATGTTATAAGTTTTGTAAAATCAGTCACTTTTTATATTATAGGTATGAAATCACATATTATATAATTTACACATTAAAAAAGTCTAAGCAACCATCTATTAGTTTATGATTTTTTGCTATAAAAAATACTATTATTTATACTAAGTACTTAGTATAAATAATAGTATTTTTTATAGCAAAAAATCATAAACTTTTTACATGATTTTTATTCAAAGAAGAAACAAAAATGTATCTATGTAATAAATTTGAATCCTATAAGATAATAGATTGTTCCTAAGACCTTTTTGGTGTGCACCTATACCAAACATTAGGTAGGTTAGACTTAGTTGTTTACTGAAAATGGCAGTATTAAAAAATTTTCAACGTTAACATTAGAGAAATAGGATGACGCTGACATTGTACGAGTATCTTCTGGAATTGACGACACAGGTGGTGATTGCACGAGATACGAATTTCGGGTGGAGGCTGAGTAAAGTTGGTTGTGATAAGAATTGGTTGGATTGGTTGTGTGAGATTGAGCATGCATGGTTTGAGCTTGTTGCAATAGTGACGGACTAGAGTTCTCTGTTCCTGAGCTAGAGATGGGGCTGGCTAGTTGTGAAGAAATGTATGTTGGACTAGGAGTAGATACATAAGATACATAGTGAGGTTTATTATTGCCTTTATAACTGTCATGATTTAAATTTCCCATTTCAGCTTCAAACAGCGTGTCATTTATTATTTTTTCAGTTAAGAGTCGCTGCTTTTTCTCTAGCGCCCTTAATTTTTAACCCCCGACGAAAAAGAGGGGTGTTATAAGTTTGACGTGTCTGTCTGTGTATCTGTGTGTCTGTCTGTGGCATCGTAGCGCCTAAACGAATGGACCGATTTTGATTCGTTTTTTTTTGTTTGAAAGCTGATGTCACTACGATGGTTCTTAGGTATAATTTATGAAGATCAGTTCAGGCGTTTGATGACTACCAGCTCATTTTCTACATGATATTAGGATTTTACTAACTTTTACAGATCCCTTGTTAATTTCAAATTTCGTGTATTGTCACTTCGATGACATTCCCATGACATACCAACTTTGAGCTGATCCTATACCATCAAAAAGTCTGCGAAATGCTTAATTCTTTAGAAACTTACAGCAGATATAGCGTGTTTAGGCTCTTATGAATAGTCTCAATGAGATGGTGTTAGATAGATGATTAATGACGCCGGGGGTTACTTAAAATTTTTAATTTTGCAATTATATTGCAATGGGTTTTCCCAACAAATCATAGCGGTCTGCTTGTGGCGCAGGGCGCTTATGTTCGTTAATGGAAATTAACACTTCGTTGGTTATTTTATCTTCATTGGTCTTTTTTTGAGGTCTAGAACCACGTGTTTGACTATTTTTGGGTGACAACTGCTCATCTGTGTTCATCAAGTGTATATTCGTTTGTAGGGACATTTGTAAAATTTAAATCATTTTCTATGTCATCATTTTCGGTATTACTATTTTCTGTACTGATGTCTGCAGAGTTAATCTGTCATCATCATCATCATCACCAGCCTATATACGTCCCTGGGCACAGGCCTTCCTACATGGAAGCAACACATGAGGAGTTTGGGCCATAACACCACCACGCTGGCCCAATGCGGGTTGGTGGGCTAAAGCGGTTGTAGTAACAACCAACGGCCAACGTGCCTTTCGAAGCACGGAGGAGCTCGAGATTATAAATTTTGGTTGACCCATCCCAGGGAAGACCATGGCGAAAGTTGCTTTTTTTCGTTTTCGAAACCAGAGCAATCAAACCAATACGCCACCGAGCTCCTCCGAGAGGTAATCTGTAAAATAATAAAAAAAAATTGTTACAGTTTCCTAATTCAACTGAAAAATGGAAGGAGGTAGCGGATCTATTTGAAGATAGATGGAACTTTCCTCATTGCTTAGGTGCGATTGACGGAAAACATGTTGACATATTGCCACCTAGTGGATATTTTTATTACAATTACAAAAAGAAACACAGCATGGTTCTAATGGCAATAGTAGATGCAAAATACAGATTTTTACTAGCTGATTTTGGTACTAATGGAAGGATTTCTGATGGAGGTGTCATACACAACACTAAGTTTTTTGAAAAATTGCAGAATAATACATTAAAACTTCCAACAAGCGAAACTCTTAAAAACAGCTCTAGGTGCCTACCATATGTATTTGTTGCTGATGACGCATTCCCTTTACGAGTAGATATGTTAAAACCTTTTCGACAAACAGATTTGGATTCACGGGAACGCAAAATATTTAACTATCGATTGTCTCGATCGAGACGTATCTTTGAGAACGCATTTGGCATTTTATCTTCAAGATTTCGAATATACCACACCGCGATAAATGTGGAACCAGAGAACATAGAGAAAATTGTTATGGCTACGTGCGTTCCGCATAATTTTTTGATAGAACACACGCCAAGTTCTTATGCGCCCCGGAACTGCTTTTATCAAGAAAATTCTGAGAATGGTACTATTATTATCACGGTCTACAATACTACAAATAAACATGGAGAATTTACAGCGACGAGCTCAAGGAAATATTATGAGTGATGCAAAAAATTACTTCGTTAAAGAAGGCAAAGTGCCGGGGCAAGATTATTTTATTTAGGGAAAAGCTCTATTTTATCACTTTACCCTTTTAATAAATATAAATAAATGACTGAGGAACGCTAAAACAGCTTAAAGAATAAAAATATTTTATTTGCTTACCAAATATTCATCTTCATCATGATCATCCATATTAGACCTTGAGTCGAGAGGAATATTCTGATCTCCGAGAAAGTCAAAAAGATCGAAATACCACAATGTTGGTTTGTAAACTTCATCAGCAGATGCTCCCGACTTTGTGGAATCTTCACATTTTTTCTTTGCTTTTCTCACGTTACTTTGCAGACTGTTGATTTTTTTAATACAACCTCCTTTGTGGCATTGGGCTCCAATTCCTTTAATTTTACTAACAGTTTTTTAAAGACTGCCGCACCTTTATTTTTGTCGTGATACTCTTTACATTTTACGCGCCAAAGACAATACTCCTCTTAATATATTTCTATAAACTCCACCATGACAGAGTTCCGCTTACGAGATGCCATAGTATAGGTACCTATATAGTAAGAGCGCCGCGCGTCCTTCCCCTCTAGCAATCATCGCACAACTGACGCCTGCGCAGGCGACCGCCACACACGCTCATTTTTGACTGCACAGTTAAACTGCACAGGTATACCCACTGGAAAAATATATCAAAATTCATATTTTCTTAAGTTTTTTACAGGCGTGGAAACCTGCACAGTTGTGCAGCATACACGCTCTGGTTTACCTGTGCAGTTGAACTGTACAGGCAATCCTGTCAGGTACACCCTAGCGTTTAGGGGCTGCTGAAAAATGTGATAGGTACGGTGAATCCGTACCTATCACATTTTTCAACAGGACAGTATGTGTGTATAGTTTCTACAATAATGACATAAAACTACAAGAACTTTTCGTCACAATGTTATTGGTATGAATCTGAGGAAGGTCATAATTTAACAAAAATAAATTTATATTTAAATGTGGCCTAATAGGACAATAACAAAATGATATAAACAAAAACAAAATGATAAAAGCAAACAAACGACTTATAGAAAAACTATTCGATTTTGTTGCGAGCTGTCGCTGCCCTAAGTTTGGACCATTATTTACGGGACACCCTGTATATTGTTGAAAAACATTTAATTAACCTGGTAACCCTACGTGTGCCACATGAAATGCCGGAGTAGATGTTAATTTGCTACGCTTCAGAAGAATGCCGGAATTACTTAAAAAGTTCAATTGAATTAAATGGTGCGGCAGAAAGTCGACAGGCAAACTTTGTCCTCCGAGAAATGTGCTTGCGATCTTTTCAGATTAGCTTTAAACAGAAGATAATTCATTGAAGATTGAGTTTCTTTAATGTGGTTTTCCGCTAACAGGGCTATGTTGTGTTTTCTACTAGATGGTAGGCCCTGTTAAGGGATCAGTATGCTCTATGGCCCAAATTATAATCTATGTATTTTTGTGACATTGACATTGATTGATTCTCTCTGTGAAATGGATAATGTATCTCCCCAGTGCATTTTATTCATAATCTTTTCGAATCCTATTATTAGACGTTTTTTGTGTGTTAATGTTTAATAGTAATAAACAGTATACACAACGCCAGTGTTTTTATAACCATATTTTGATCCACATCAACCATCCAACTACATGGTGCATGGGTATCGCCAGCCGCATGCCCAACAGGTTATGGGCTCAGAAAGAAATCCGTAGAAGGACGAACACAATATTGTTGGCGCACCTCTACAGAGTGAGTAATAGATTAATCATTTAAATAAAATGGCAAGTGAGAACGGGCACGGGCCTCATGCCACGTTTTCCTTTGAAAAGTTGGATGGAGTGGCTACATATCTAAACTGGAAATTTCAAATGAAACATTGCCTTATGATGGATGGTTTATGGGGTTGTATTGATGGTACAGATGAAGATCTTATACGTGGACAGCGTGCGCTGGCGCGCATATGTCTCGCGGTCAAGCCAGTTTGTATTCAGCATTTGCGAAATGCCACTTCTGCTAGAGAAGCCTGGATTAAACTACAGGACATATTTGAAGACAAGGGTCTTTTTAGAAGAGTGGTTCTCTTGCGTAAGCTACACAGAGCAAATTATGTGGATTATGGCTCCATGAGTGAATATATAGATGGGATTACCATGTTGGTGCAGCAGTTGGCGGATATTGGTCGATCTACAGATGATAAAGAGGTTGCTGAACTGCTGCTTAGTGGTTTACCACAGGAGTTTGATAGTTTGGTGTCCAGTCTTGAAGCGGCTAACATAGCAGAAACTTTGTCAAGTGAGCAGGTGCGAGCCCGCCTACTTCAAGAAGAATTTAGAAGAAAATCCTGTGATAATAATACTGTGACTGTTAGTAATACAGCATTCATCAGTAAAAATAAAAAGGCAGTAATGTGTCACTATTGTAAGAAAATTGGACACATTAAGTCTAAGTGCTTTAAATTAAAACGTGATAAAAGCAATAAACAAGATAATGTTGAAAATACAGTATTTGTATCTACGGCACTCGCTGCCTATAGCTGTGACGATTGGATTGTGGACTCCGGAGCCACCACACATATGTGTAGACATAAGAACTGGTTTGTATCTATTGATACTGATTATTGTAGTACCATTGTAGTTGCAAATAATGATAAGTTAGAATGTAAAGGTCTTGGGTCTGTTGAGATTATGTTAAATGATAAAAGTAAAAGGATAATTGAAAATGTGATGTATGTCCCAAACATTTCCACTAATTTGTTATCTGTCAGCAGACTGACTAGAAAGGGTTATGTGGTAGATTTTAGTAACACTAGATGTCAAATTAAAAATCAGAAGGGCCAATGCATTGCTAGTGCTTCATATAAGAGTGGTGTTTTTGTTTTGGACTGTTGTGCTTATAACAATGTTTTGCAGATTCATAATGCTTCTGGATGTGTACAGAGTGGGTACACTACGCCTTGTGCTCATAAGGTGCTTACTTCGTCCTCTGCCATGCCGGTTACTGCGTTTGATGGGCAACAATGTGCACGTGTTGCGTCTACCATTTCTCTAGAAACTTGGCATCGGCGGCTAGGACACCTTAGCAAAGCAGGTATGTGTGAGCTTCTTAAGTATTCTAGTGGTTTGAATTTTAGTGAGCAAGGTGAAATAGAGAATTGTGAAGCATGCATTAAGGGGAAGCAGACAGTTATGTCATTTCCCAAGGGTCAAGCAAAAAGGGCTACACAGTTACTCGAATTAATTCACTCTGATGTTTGTGGACCCATAGAAGAGTGCAGCTGGGGAGGTGCTCGTTATTTCGTGACATTCACAGATGATTTCTCACGCAAAACATTTGCTTATTTATTAAAAAATAAAAATCAAGTTATGTCTCATTTTATTACTTTTAAAAATTTAGTAGAGAATCAGATAGGCCTTAAGATTAAATGTGTTAGAACTGATGGTGGAGGAGAATACTGTAGTTCTGCATTTGAAAAATTATTTTCTGATTTTGGGATCATTCATCAGGTTACTATTCCATACAGCCCTCAGCAAAATGGAGTTGCTGAGAGACTGAACAGAACTTTGGTTGAGAAGGCACGCTGTATGCTGGCTGATGCTGGTTTAGGTGTGCGCTATTGGGGTGAGGCTGTAATGACAGCAGTTTATTTAAAGAACAGGTCCCCTACTGCTGCTGTACCCGGCGCAACTCCTGAAGAGAAATGGACTGGTCACAAAGTGGACCTCAGTCACTTAAGAATATTTGGTTGTGAGGTCTTTTCTCACATTCCTGATTGTAATCGGCGAAAGTTTGATGTTAAATGTAATAAGTATATATTTGTTGGTTACTGTGAAGGCTCCAAAGGTTACAGACTGTCAGATCCCAATAATCCTAAGAAAATCATTAAGGCGAGAAGTGTTCATTTTATTGAAAAATATGACTGTGATAATATTAGAAATAATAATAATAATATTAAAAATAATAATAATAATGACAATATTTATGATAATTCTATTAATAATTCTAATGACTTTGTGTTAACTGAAATTAGTAATAACTCAATTCCGCAAAGCGGTAATAATATTTGTTATAATTCGGATTTATCTGTATGTTTAGGTCAGGATCCCTGCCTTGGTAGTGAGGCCACCAAGGATCAGGTCGAGTCCACCGACGCAGCTGATGGTTCCAAAATCAGCGAAAACCTGGTGCTAGATGAGCAGATGGGAAGCCCAGGGGAGTATTTGTCTTGTAGTAACAATGAGGACTCTGCAGAGGCGGATCCTAGTGTAGACGAAGCACACCGCTCACGACCTATCCGGAGTACAAGGGGTAATGTACCCAAAAGGTATGGTGATTATGATTATAATTTTTCTCTTTTGACTGAGGGAGGATATGAACCCCTTTCTTATTATGAAGCAATGGCATCACAAGACAGGGACGAATGGCAATTGGCCATGCAAAAAGAGTATGATGCTCTTATTAAAAATTGTGTTTGGACATTGGTAGACCGTCCAAATCACACCAATGTAGTAAAATGCAAATGGGTGTATAAAATTAAAGATAAAGCTTTAGGCAAAGATATGTACAAAGCACGTTTAGTAGCTCGTGGTTTTTCACAAAGAAGGGGGCAGGACTATAGCGAAACTTTTTCTCCAGTTGTCAGACATTCGACCTTGCGAATATTATTCTCATTGGCGAATGAGCTTGACATGGACATACGTCATATTGATGTCGCAAATGCTTTTCTTAATGGTGACCTTAATGAGCTTATTTACATGGAACAGCCCGAGGGTTTTACTACAGATGGTTCTAAAGTATGTTTATTACATAAGGGTATATATGGCCTTAAACAAGCCAGTCGTATGTGGAACAATAAAGTAAATTGTTTGTTGACAAATTACAATTATGTGCAAAGCAAGTGTGAACCATGTATATACATATATAGATGTGATAAGATTCTATCTATTGTAGCACTATATGTCGATGATTTCTATGTATTTGGTAATGATACTACTTGTATTGACAAGCTGATTAGTTTACTAAAGAAAGAATTCAATGTTAAGAACCTTGGAAATTTGTCTAATTGTCTTGGTATGAATGTATTTCGTGATAGAGCTAAAGGTATATTACAATTGGATCAAAGTGACTATATAAAGAGATTGTTAAACCGTTTTGGGATGACTAATTGTAAAGCTGTAAGTACACCTATGATGTTAAATTGTAAATTGCAAAAATCAAGTTCATCATGTATGGATGGTGAAATTTATGAATTTAGAGAATTATTGGGTAGCTTAATGTATCTGTCGGTATGTACCCGACCTGACATTTCCTTTGTTTGCAGCCAGTTGAGTCAATTTAGTCACGCCTTCGATAAGAGTCATTGGTTAGCAGCCAAACGCGTCTTAAGGTATTTGGCGGGAACAATAAATTATTCCCTATGTTTTTATAGGAGTAATGATTTAAATATATCTGCTTATGCTGATGCAGACTGGGGTAATGACGTAGTAGATCGTAAGTCATACACAGGCTTTGTGATTAAGTTGGGAAGGAACACAATTAACTGGGAATGTAGGAAACAGAAATGTGTGGCACTTTCCAGTACTGAGGCTGAATATTTAGCAATTGGAGATGTTTGTAAAGATTTATGTTTTATAAAGAACTTGCTTTTTGAGTTAATAAATAGAGGGATTGATACTATTGTATACAATGATAACCAAAGTGCCCAAAAATTATTAGAAAATAAAACATATTGTCACAAAAGAACTAAACATATTGACCTTAGGTATCATTATGTTAAAGATTTGATTCAAAATGGTTTTGCTAAAATTAGCTATTTGTCAACAGAAAATATGATAGCAGACATACTCACTAAGTCTCTAAGTAGAGTTAAGCATGAAAAGTTTGTTAAAAGTATTAATATTGTGACTTGTTTAAATAAAATGTAATCAATGTACCTTTATAGTTTGTTAATAAAATGGTAGAGTCAATATATGTAAGGTCGGTACCTATGTATTTAAACTTGATACACTAGTGGTTTTTGGTTTATAGAGCATAAGGGGAAGTGTTAAGGGATCAGTATGCTCTATGGCCCAAATTATAATCTATGTATTTTTGTGACATTGACATTGATTGATTCTCTCTGTGAAATGGATAATGTATCTCCCCAGTGCATTTTATTCATAATCTTTTCGAATCCTATTATTAGACGTTTTTTGTGTGTTAATGTTTAATAGTAATAAACAGTATACACAACGCCAGTGTTTTTATAACCATATTTTGATCCACATCAACCATCCAACTACATGGTGCATGGGTATCGCCAGCCGCATGCCCAACAGGCCCGTGTGTAGGGTCGTCTGAGTAGGTACCACCGCTTTTCTTATTGCAGCCGTGAAACAGTTCGCTGTGTTTCGGATTGGAAAGGTAGCCGGTGTAATTACTGGGCATGGACGGCATTTCATCTTAGGCCCCAGGATCACATTACAACGCATCTGCAATATCAAGTGATTCTTCCTTGCTATTTCAGGTTGCTTTTGCTTACCATCAGGTGGGCCGTCAGCTTGTTTGTCATCTAGTTGTTTAAAAAAAATGTTTCGTGGGTTACCTACATTCCGTAAACATGGTTGAAACATCATGTGCCGGTGGATCGAGCGTCGCATCTTTTCAACCATCGAATTAGATATTTTTTCTTTTACTTTTCTTTTCCCAAGTTTCGGTAGCACAGTACTGAGAGCAGTCACCCGGATTGTGAAAGGACACGGGTTCGGTTCTAGTCCCTAGGACATGAAGTTATTATTGTTTACATTTTTTTAATATCACATTTAGATGGATAAAAAAGCTGACGACATAAGACATAAGGTTAACAAGCGTATGGTCCCCCTGATGGTATGCGGTCACCGTAGCCTGTAGATGCTCGTAGCACCTTAGGCACTATTCACCCGCTGCTCACTGCAGGACACACAAGTACAAACAAAGTGCTTTTGACTAACGTCTTTATTTTATCCGACTGCGAAAACCAGTCTCAACTGCTTTTAACTAAGTGCATCGGTCACAACAACTTTTGCCTGATTTTTGCAGTTAAAAGTGGTTTTGACCGGTTATGAGTTTTGACTGTAACATTTTTACAGTTCAACTATACAGAGTGGTGGCGTGAAGGGCTATATAGTTCATAGAAATGGTTTGCCACTATCAAAAACATCTTATTCATTTGATAATTTCATGACCTTTCTATGTAATAATGCACCCAATTTTATACTATTTCATACAAATGTCATGAAATTATCAAACCTATAAGGTGTTTTGGAAGCGGTAAACCATTTCTATGAAGTAATATAGCCCATGTTTTAATTTATTGTCGTATCGACGGCACCACCCTGTATATACAGGTTGTCCCGTGAATAATGGTCCAAACCTAGAGCAGCGATAGCTCACCTTATGTTAAGCAACTATTTTGAATTTTCTACTAGGTGGAGTACTGCCTAGTGATAGAAAAAGCTTAGCCGTAAATAGGCTTACAGTCTTTTTCAGATGCGGAATAATAAAATAGGAGTACTGGTAGCTCACTAAAAAAGGGCTCGCGCCTTTTTTTGGCTTAGGCTTTTATTAACGGTTGAGCCTTTCTTTAAGACTGGGGTGTGTCAAATTAAAAAAAATACTACCCCTGTGCGACCCCTGGGCGCTCAAGGTTACCCTGCTTATAAAGAAGCAGGGTATTGCCGCGTTCGACACTCAAATCTTCCTATTTCTCTTCAGCGCTTGACTATTTGCTTGTACTATTTGCTATCCTTTTCTATGCATGAAATCGAGACGACTGTATAGGCACAGATTAGATAGTATAGGCGTAATATCGAAAAAAAATTTGCCCTACTTCTTTCTTTATTTGTAATTTTTACAATAAAGTAGGCGTTGAAACGCATCAAAAACATTAAAATGTGATTAAAATAGCTTTAAAAGTATTTGTAAAAATATTCTTTCGGATCATTAGAGGGGTTAACTTCAATGAGTGGTGTGAAAAACGTTGCTATAAAAACGTTAGAAAAAGGAAAGAAAGCGGTAAAGAAATTAGTAGGTTATACCTAGTGCTCCGGTGGCGTAGTGGTAATCGCGTCTGGCCGGAAATCAGGAGACGCAGGTTCGATTCCCGCCTGGAGCATTTATGTTTTCATCGTTTTCTTTCTTTATTTGTAATTGTTACGATAAATTTTGCCCTTTTACAATATCTCTGTAATATGTCCATATAAAAGGGTCGCTGAAAGATCTTACGGATCTGAAAATCAGATACGTTGTTTCATATTGTTATTTTCGTTGTTATTTATCTAGACACGACACGAACCAGAAACACGATTAAAACATTATGCGTCGATGTTTTAAGAATGAGATACCTTTTAAAGATAAGAAAGTTTAACCTTATTATTAAATAACTTAAGGTATTATTTACAAAATTACATTAAAAAGTTCATTCCATATAGACGCATTTTCTGTACCTCTTCGCTTACGTGACATGCGCGAGCGCAATTGCAGTCCATTTTCCTGACGCTGAAAAGTAATATATCTATCGGTCTTTGTCTATATGTTCGGATACTTAAAGTGCCTTAAAGGTTTTGTAATTAGCTATTTGCATTTACATTTAAATGAGATAATACCTACTTTGTCGCATTCCATCAATTAAAGCTTTATTCGTGATAATTTTACTATAACAA
The DNA here is from genome assembly GCA_947347705.1 of Nymphula nitidulata. Taxonomy (NCBI): domain Eukaryota; kingdom Metazoa; phylum Arthropoda; class Insecta; order Lepidoptera; family Crambidae; genus Nymphula; species Nymphula nitidulata. The sequence continues at coordinate 6,910,769 of OX374637.1, read as the reverse complement.
TTATCATTAAGCCTTAAATTGCGGCTAAAAATTTAAATCCAGCAAGCGCTTAACATAATTCAATCTCATAATACTAGGCGAGATTATTTTTCAAAAGAACCAACGAAGCAAGTTTAAAATCAAAACCTAAGAGGGTATAACCCGACCGAATTTAGAAGCACCACTTACTTGAAAGTGTAATGAGGAAGTTGACTACTATTAAAAGGCGGCGTTTCATAGTACAAAAGACGCTACTTTAAAGAAGACACTGACGTTTCAAAAATTAGCCTTAAGGCAAGGAAGTAAGATCTATTTGAATTTCAAATTCCGTTCGATGTTTTAACTCTGAACCTCGTTTGCATACGGAGCTTATTTGCATTCAGACAAAGACTAAAATTAAGTTCTACTTATTAAAATTCTAGTTTTTGGGGATTTGTTTATGTCTAAGTATGTATGTAAAAAATATGATTTCAAAATAATAAACTATTGGCTGCCCGCGGCTGCTCGCACTAAACATTTAATTCGATGTGACGTTCACCGCGCGTATTGCGCAGCTGCCCGCAGCTACCGTCCATACTGCGCAAACTATGCTACTTTCGCGTTGCCTGTAAATATCTAAAGGAAGCCTAGGAGGATGATAGCGTAGAAAACAAGTGATATCCAACTGTACCACTCATTTGATGAGGTCTGGCGACAGGCGGTAGTGCTATAATATACTTTATGGTAGTGCTATTTGGGTGCAATCTTCTCTAAGGCGGCTCTCCGTTGTGAGCTTTGAATTTGAATGCTCTCTACCTGTCTCATAATGTCATTGTCATTTCTTTATGATTAATTTTTATACAACTAGATGACAAACAAGCTGACGGTCCACCTGGTGGCAAGCGATATAGACACCTGCAATGATAAGGAAAAGTCACTTGATATTGCAGGTGCGTTGTCATCCTGAGGCCTAAGATGAAATGCCGTCCATGTCCAGTAATTAATAACACTGGCTACCTTACTCTTCAAAAGAAGACATTTAAAAATGTTTCCAATAATTCCTAACAGAGGTGATGCTGCCATACTATAAACGATTGTACCACGATTTGACAGTTGTCACGACGACAAGGTAAATAAAACTTTGTCATCGACAACTGTCAAATTCGACGGAATGTCAATTCGATCAAAACTTTTAATGGGTTATTACATTTGGCTAAATTTAGTTAGCGAAATGAGTTAGACTCTGAATTTAGACAAATGTAAAGACATTTAGACACACTTATTAGCCAATCAGAGTCGTGACTGCCGATCTTAATCAGTTAGCATGCTAAATTTAGCTAACTAAATTTAGCCAAATGAAATAACCTCTTTACTCAGAAACTTACAACTGGGGCATTAAACTGTTACCCGGATTGCGTCATTATTTCCTCCCTTATGATTTAATTATTTTTCTAAATATCTATCATAATTCTTAGTCAGACATTTTATCATCCATGTCACGTCTACACTACTTTACTCTTTGCCTCACGTCGCCTAGCTTAATTAAGGCCCGCGAATAGGTGCCCACTTAATTGTATTAAATCGTATGATTCTATCTTCAGAACTGGAAGAACGTAAATCAGCCTTTTATACGCGTGCTCATATAAAATGGACACATTAGTGTCAAGAGAGAAGAATGGGGAAAATAAAAAAGATTCAGCTCGAGTAAAATATGTCGTCCAGTTTCTAAACGGGTGCCAAATATAGAAAACAAAAGCTGAAAATATTTATTCTTAAATATGTTACTGGTATTCGGATTATGTCGTTTATGAGTATGATAAAAAATTACATAGAACAGAACAAACATGTTTACTGATAGATATGGTAAGTACATATAACATATGACAAGCGCAAACCTACTTAAAAAACCGGCCAAGTGCGAGTCGAATTCGCGCACAAAGGTTTCCGTACCATTACCTGTAAACAAGCGTCTACCTGTTGCCGTTATCAATATCGAGAAAAACAAGCAAAAAAATCACGTTTGTTGTATGGGAGCCGTCTTAAATATTTATTTTATTCTGTTTACTAGTATTTATTATTATAGAGGCAACAGAAATAAATACATCATCTGTGGAAATTTCAACTGTCTAACTATCACGGTTCATGACATACAGCCTGGTGGCAGACGGACGGATGTACGGACAGCGGAGTTTTAGTAATAGGGTCCCGTTTTACCCTTTGGATACGGAACCCTAAAAATAGTGACCAAACCACTTCTGTTACATTAGATAGGTAAAACTAAAATTTGGCGAGGTGTTATTAAAGTTTATTTTATTGAATAACACTAGTGTACCTGTCTCTAAACATTAAAACATTAAGACATTGTTAGTTAATATTATTTTATGTGTTAGACATAAGGGTTTTTTGACGATTCGAAAGTGCTTCTTGGGGGGCCTAATTGAATAAAGATATTTTCATTTTCATTTTTCTATTTCCTTTGTGTTTGGCTAGGTATTACTCTAGTTGGGTAGTTGCTTTAAAACTTACTTAAAGCCTTCGACACGGGTAGTCGAAAGCTTTCAGTAACTTTTTTCAGTGTAGTGTGGAGTTCAGTGACTCTGTTAAGTTTCTGTCTGAATTGTTAATATTGATTATTCGAACTACGACAGTGACTTATTTATGTTTAGTTGTTTATGGAGGTGTTGCTGAGCCATGTAACCTTTTTATATTGCTTTATGGTTTATCAGTGAATGAAAGGACATGTTCTGAAAATGTATGGGGGCTGGTACTCAGCTACCCCCCAAGACAAAAGTTATATGAGAAGAAAGAGTTTATTTTTAAGAATATTATGAGACAAAAACTATAATTTTTAATGCCTGCATATAAATAAAAAATAACATTTTATTCTGGTCAAAAAACTGTTATCCAGAGATGTAAAATTCTATTTTAAAAAATGTGACACGTCACAGACATAGTATGTATAACGTCAATGTCGTATTGTCTTGTCAAAAATTTTTTAATAACTAGGCATGGGGTTAATTTGGTTCAGCCTACGACTATTATGCAATTATAATTTATTGTAAATGCTAGAAGAACATGGCAAATTGGTTTCTGACTTGTTTCTGACTAACTAATAATAATGATTTTAATTTATTTTTTACTATATTTTGTCGGAGAAACTTTGATAAGAAGCTTAGAATTCTTGCATACACTTTTCAAAATTACTCAAAAATGCCGGGGTATCAAAATGAAAAAAATGGTATATTCAAGATCCTCTGAGCATAAGCTTTCGCATTATTATGCGAAAGCTTATGCTCATAATTTATCGTGGGGGGTTTTCGAGTATATAGAACATCTCCTTTTAGTACTTTTTACTCGTCACTTGTCTGTCGTTGTCTTTCTGTATATTTCTAAAATAAAACCCAACTTTTATCACTGTTCGTTCGCCTTTTTTATTATCAGTAGGAAATACACATAGGCAATTAGTTCTCCGCTTCATGGAGGTACTAATTTTTATTTCATATTCGATTAAAATTAACTTATTGAGGTCGACTTCACAACCTATTGGTTTCCTCAATAAAGAGAAAAAAAAGCTTACAATATTAAAACGTAACATAAGAACAAAATTGTTTTAAGCTACAGAAAGAGCCTTTTGATTTAGGATATGCCACTTCCGAGAGACTTATTCATCCTAGCCAGAACATCACAAGGACATAAAATATGCCCCATTGATACTGGCCCTCACCTAATGTCAGGCAAAGTTGTGTTTGTAATTGGGAAATTAGTTTGTTTTATTAATTTTATTTTTAAATACTTGAAATAAATAAAGGTGCAGAGAGATACACCAATATTGTTAAGTCAAATGAACTGTACTTAACGTAAACAGTCATATTACGGCGGTAGTCAAAATCAACGGCTATTTCGGAGGTACTTTTATTTTCATATTTTATCCTTGTTTGGATACATAATAAATCTTGCCCTGGGACAGAAACCGAGCCCACCTTTTTTCCGAATGAGATATACCTGCTCTTTCTTCTTCCTGTAGTTAGTTCAAAATGACCTGTGAGCGCATCACTCAAGAAGCAAGTAAGAACACCAGGCTTGCTTCTTGACTGGTGTGCTCAAAAGAAGGATGGCCTCCCATCTACTTTTTAGAAGTATGTTGGAATACATACAGTAGGGTAAATTACTACAGGTCAACTGAATGTCTCACTTCAGAATGTACGAGATTCGTTATCCTAAAATGTGTTCCGAAGTTTCCGAAACTTCGTAGTACTTTCGTTAGAGTAGCCCCCAGTAATTATAAGTCTGTGCCCAAATTCCCGAATTACAATATCGAACAAAACTGCACAAATCGTCCAGAAATTAATAAAATCACACTATTGGTAAAGCCTGGCTTTCACAGCAAATTACAGAGCGCTTGGAAACATTCCAGACCACCCCTCCTAGCGACATGTATATATACAATACAAGTTCGCAGTTTCGATAAAATTTCAAGATAGCGGTTATATCCAATGATTTTTGACAGTTCAAAGCGATAAATGGCTTTATCATATCGCGTTTCGGTGGTCATGCTAGGCGGGCAGGTGAATAGTAGGGTATTAATATGTCTTTGATGCTTTTTCGGGATCTAGACTTGTTTTGAGTGAATTTGAAATAATTAGAACATTAGTGTCCGAATTTCAAATAATCTATTAATCGGTGCCTTATGAACAATTTAGAAATTCTCTTAAAAAACGAATTAAAAAAAGTATATAATGTTTTTGAAGCAAAATTCTCGTTAAACTATTGGAAATGTTCAGTTTATTGAGAAAATTATTACAGTATTTACAGTAACCAGTTAAAACTAGTAATTTCTCAGCAGGTAAGCACTTAGCATGATCATTATGAAGGCGACAAGTGCAACCTTTAAGTGCTCTAGTAGCCCATTATCGTTCCAGACTTCTAAATAATTTCAATGGATATTTCATATAAGAGGTTGTCCGGATATCTTATGGATTTTTCAAATAATGCAAAAAATACTGCAATTTAAAATAACGCCACTTTACTAGACTTATCTTGTGTGTGTGTGTGTGTGTAGTTTGTTGTCATCCAAGACAACTGACATCTTCAGTCTTCCCGTGACCACAAATATAATTAAACGGGAGAGTTCAATCCGGTAAAGTGTTTTAATTTCAAATAGTGGTACACGCGAAAATTTAAGACAATACTAAAGCCTACAAATATTAGCCTATAATATCAAATAAAAAAAGTTTCCATTCTAGAATAATTTAATTTATATGTTTCATAGCCAAATCGAATAAGTTTTTAGTACATTTCTGTTGAAAACTTATAATGAATATCTTTACTATTACACATATCTTTGATTAAGAGATTCATCAATAATAACCTTATAATTAGGTGTAATAACTTAAGCACAGTTTTGGTAAGTTACACGAAGTATAAATTGATTATCCTAAAGTTAAAAAGACTTTTTGGGCTTAATAATAAATAATTTAATTTAATAAATTCAAAACAGGCAAGCAAATTATTTATTCAACGGAAAAAATTTAATACGTTGCTGCCGTAAGTTTCTAATAGAATATTCTTTTTTAGGATAATTAAACTCTTTCACTAACACTCTCTACGTTCTTCTTTTCATCTGGAATGGTAACTTCTGTTTCTTTTTTCTCGTCCTTTTCTTCTTTTGCCTGGATGGCTGGAACGTTTATAAGGCATTCTATGTAGGGTGGGGGCTGATCTTCACTAGTTTGTCTCTTTTCCGCTCGGACTTGTTGAGTGTACTTATAGATGATGAGAAGGAATACCGACGCCATAACTGAAAGAAAATAAAAATGAATAATTAACTCTATGGAAGACAATCATTCGGTCTCTTCTTATGATTATATTTTTTAAACTGAAATTATCAGGTATTTATTTTTGAATTGAAATAAAAAATTTATTGGTTACAAAACAATTAAGGCCAAAATATTCGGAATTAAGTAATTTTTGATTCACAGTAAGCGATCAAATACAATTTATTTTAATCGGAAAAATATGAGTTGTAGTTCAAATAATTCAAAAAGATGTTTTTTTAATCTTTACACCATTAACGATTGATAAAGAAAAGAGAAATTTCAATTGTTTTTCAGGTTTATTCAAAGTAACTAAATCACACTTTTACTCACAATAAATATTGCAAAAAATAAGTAACTACCTAACTAAATTCTGTGGCTACTTTTTCTTGAAAAAGTTAAATATTTTTTTATGACTTTACCTAATAAAGCCATTTAAAAAATATCTTAAAATATTTTTACAATAAGTTATACTAGAAAGTTCTTCACTTTAGTACTTACTAAAGAGAAGAAAACTCAAATATTCTGGCCTTAATAGGACTTCTAAGAACAGGAACTAAGAACAGGAGTTTACAATAGCCAAATGGTCGCCATTCAGCATATATGCTCCAACCTGGAAGGTCACATGCCACACAGCTCTGTCCTCTGCGGCTACGCATAGCTACTTAACACCAGCAGCGGACGCTTCCGTAGCTTATATTTACGATTCTGTCAACTTTGTGCATTAAATGAGATTTAGTTTTTTATAGTACTAACTATTTTCAAATTGGAGTAGGTGATAAAGATTTACTTTCATTGAAAATAAGCGTCAAAAACAGTTGATACTCGTAATTTACAAAATTTTATAAATCAATTTTTTTAAAAACTCATAGGCAATATAGTTGCGATAAAACAGTCTGATATGAAATTTTCGAATTTAGTTAAAAAGATGTTGAAGAATTTGTAACTAAAGAAGATGATTTTGAATTTAATTTGATTACAGGTATTTTCAAATATAAACCTAACAGACTCACCCATATCGAAGAATTTGATCAACCAGAGAGCCTCGGATGTGGCAATGCTATGGAACTCGGGCTGATAGGTGAAGTATGTAAGCTGAAGCGCCAGTTTCACTAACGACAGTCCGAAAAATATGCGCATTGGCTCTGGATCTTTCTGTAAAATACCACAAACATGGATATAAACATCGTTGTTAGTTACTAGTCGAAATCATAATATATGCTTGCAATAAGGAACAAATTAATCACGATATAAACGTGATTTCTCAAACAAAGCTATGAATCCAAATGCACAATTAATACGAACACTTTTAGATGTTAATAGTTGGTTGAGTAGAAACGTGTTACATCATATAATAAACGACCTTGACAACAAAAATTGTCAAAATTATGAAAAGTTTGTAGGTAACTGTTGCTCGTATAAATTATTGTGAATCCCAGAAAATAATCTAAAGCAATTTTAAAAAGTCCGCACCGAATTAAAGAATTTTAACTAAATAATTTACTTTCTACATATTTAAAAATACAATTCTCCATTATGCTCTTGAGAGTACAATTTTGAAGAACAGCATTAGACAAGATTTAAACATGCATAACACAACACCATGGCAAGGTGTCGATTTGAATTTATAAGTTCGGGCTATTCCAAAGCTTGTGTTATAAAGGCTAGTGATTTTCCTGATTCATTTTAATAAAACATGGATTCAGTTTATATTTCTTGGATATAGTTCATTTATTCTTAATTTTCATTTTAACATTATTATAAATGTTTTAAAAATTATTTACTTATAAAAATATCTAAACTAGAAAAAAATTCACGTCCTGAGGCTGGGATCGAACCCGCGACCTTTTCCAATCCGGGCCACTGCTGCTTGTTCATTTGTATTAAAACAAACCAATCTTCACAAATCATATTTTAAATGTTTACTTATTTAATTTTGATTTTACCTGGTGAACAGCAACCACATATGCCTTCACGAATTTCAACCATATGATATTAATCATAAAGTTCAGAATGTCAATCAGGTAGACGTGCAGCATGCCAGGGTAGCACCTGGGGTGCGGTGAAAGCGGCATGTAGTCTACAAAGACGTTAGTTCTGCTTCTCAGGATCAGTGGGAAGGGATAGAAGCCGTGTGTGCCAAGGTTGATGAGCAGCAAGATTGGCTCTAGCCAAGGCCAGTCTATATTTCTCAACTGTAAACAAAAATATTAAATATGCAGGACATTTTAAGATTAGAACAAGAACTATATACATAACTACTTCGATATTTTTAGAGACGTTTACTCCAATCCAATATTTTACAATTTGTTAAAATATACGTACTGCTCATCCTTTATTCTAATACCTTATTATTCTACGAATTCATAGATACTAACCAAATGATTATCAACAGTCAAATGATTATTGCACCGCTCCCATTGGACATATCGATATGATGCTTAGACTAAAACTTTTCTGAAGAAAAACTACTACTAAAAATAGAATCAAAATCGATTTTGGTTCTCAGGTTAAAGCGTACCAAAAGACAGACAGACATATACTTATATGTTGAATTTTATATGTAAAGAAGAAGATAAGCCCCCAAACGTTCTCATACTTATACTTAAAATTATTAGGCTTCTTTTGTATGTTTCATGGTTAGTTCATCAGTCAAGCGGCGTTATGCGTCTGGAGGGCTATGACAATTCAAAAATTAATTGTATCTGGAATCTGATGCTTGAGGGTTTATTGATATTAATACAAACTCTCATATATACAGGAATGGTACTAATACTCACTGTCTCTTCATTGATATCGCATTGAAATCCATTCGATACTATAGCAACAACGGCGATGTGGCATCCGATGTCCACAATACTGGCGATCTGAAATGGAAACACTAATAAAAGTCTATCTGTCAAATTACATCGGATCTCATCACTGCGAACGGAAGTGCAGCTCAGAGTATGTTTGGTAATATACATAGTTAAATCTAAAACTATGCATACTGCTTGTAAATTTTCGCAGGTTGAATAATTGAAATATTTTTGGACACAAACTTAAAGTTTTTAACCGATATGAAATTCTTGGTCATTTTGAACGGGTGACGACAAGACATCGCATGCCAGTGTTGATGTTGAAACTTAAAATAAACATTATAAATACTCGAGAAACGGCCATGATTTCAAACAATCCATTTGTTTTCTATTGGTATTATCGTTTGCATACAATATCGAGGAAACAAAACATTAAACAATATATTTTGGGACCAGTTCGCTAGTACTTAAATCATAATGGATACAAATAAACTCAATAAGTAGTGTTTACTAACAGTTAAAATCTTGTTACGTGTAGGATGTCACGTAATGTGATTTCAACAATAAAATACACATATATTTAGCATAGTTTCTGAAAAAGACAAGGTAAAAGCAAAAGACTAATATTTTGCTGCAATACGACAACAAATGCTCAATGTGACTTTGGGTGATTACTATGGTAGTTCCACAGGAATATGATCATTAGGAAGCACTGATAATCATTCACTACCTTCCTTCTCTCGATCAATGCAATTAAACACGTTAGTATTAACTAAGTCCTTACGACTTACAAAATTTATAATCAATAGTTATATATTAATAAATGATTATAAATTTTGTTAGCTATTTGTTAGCTATTTAATTCAGCTCCTTACATGAATTATAATGGTACTTGTAATGGGTTTCATTGTGAACCGTTGACTATATGAGACATTGACTGTGAAATGAGACATATACGAGTATTTTCGTAATACGTAAATGAAGGGGCCTACAGGGATTCCGAAATGGAGATGTGCATTCTTTTTCACAACTTTCGGAACATAGTCTCCCTTTAACGCCACGCGATAAAAAGGACAGGTATAGTTTCAGATATTGGAATGTTTTCTGATAGTTTTAAATTAGTCAGAGAGTAAACCATTAGGTTTTCAATATTACTTTCCAAAGTTGATGTTAAGTACTAAACAAAACTATTAACAGATAACGTTGTATGATTCACGCTGTTCGTTAACTAATTAAAATATATTTTAATGACAAAGCCGATAAAACTTTATTATTTTTTTAATGGACTTCAATATTATTTATATCATTAATATTATTTAAGCTTGTGAATATAAAATTGAACTTGTATTGGAACTTAAAAAATATATTAAATAATAAAATCTATTGTTAGTTACGGTTTGAAAAAAAACCAAGGAAACCGATTGCCATTTTATTTAAATAAAATGATAACTTAAAGATGGTAGTGTCGATAAGGTCTTAGAAAGGGATTCTCAAGGACAACGGAAATGAAGGAAAAACGTGATGAGTTTAAAATGAACCCCTACTTGGTGACCCGTAGAGGGTTAGTAAGAAAACAACAATGCAGTAACAATCGTGAAGATTAGTTTAAGCTTTCTGAAAGTTGAGATCACAAATTGCAAGTCTCATTCGACCACGGCGAAAGCATGTCTTTAATAGGGAGCAATTGCGAATCAGCTTTATAGAGGATGGATAAAAATAAAGTTATATCATTTAAATACAGCTTAATGGACACAAGGCATCATTCCCATATGCCCTTAATGTGATCATTGAACTTAACCGAGTACTTGAAAAATACTCGTTCGGGTGAAGAAATAGAATATTTCGACATTGTGAGGCTATACGTTAGCTTCTAACGCATATGGACTAGGGGAAATTCACAGGGTCATCCCAAGTCCTCGGTAGCTCAGATGGTTAGAGCAGTCACCTGGATTGTGATGTGAGAGGTCGCGGGTCTGTTCCCACCTTTAGTTTTCTAGTTTAGATATTTTTTTAAGTATTCCCCTATATATTTTAAACAAATTAATTGCGACTTGTAGACGTTCAACTTACCAGATTCATATATCCAATTAAGAAGCATTTCAACCGAAGATTTGTGCACCATCTGCTGCTCACTTGAGTTGTCATGGTGAGACTGTAATTAAAGCACTTCATAAAATATCCATTAAATTAGCTATAAATGGTTGACTTACATTAAACACATGAAAAGTAATAAAAAACATATGTTTTATTTTAATATTATTTATTTTTGTGGTGAAAAATAACGTTAGACCTACAAATCAATTAACTATGGTTAATTGATTGCAAATGTGATTGCAAGCACCAAAACAAGACGATGAGATTTCTTGTTTTAAAGTGCATAGGTATTTTACGTAATAAATGTACCAAATGAGAAATTGTTCCGCTGAGACAGTAACAAAACTGGTCAAGGCAGATTGTATACGGTGGACAAACAGTAAGAGACTATCGTCTATAGACTTTCACCTCTGGAATACCAGAGCGATGCCAGAAGCGTTGCCAGCCGGATAGAGAGCTCTATTCTCTATTCAAAAAAAAAAACACCAAGTCTAATTGCAGAAGGAGCATTTCACATCCTTATTTTCCGCCATATAAAGTTTCATGCAAGCCGTTGCCTAGATAGATGTGTAAAACCTGGATTCAATAGGCACCTTCTGGGTAAGGTTTTTTTTTATTTTATTTATAGAATGACTATTGCTGTTGGCCGCAGATGGCCTTTACAGCGTAACCGGGGTTTTAAGAAGGCGAGAACCTTAGTGAGTCTTCAAGCCTTGGGGGCGAATTCGCCTCTGGAGGATTTCTAATCGCCAGGCATTACCTCCGGGGGAGGTGTCCCGCTGACTCTGAGTCTCTAGGGCGCTTGAGCCATTAGGGAGCGACAAACCTGAGGGTTTCTAAAGGGCCTCTAAAGGCTCGGACCTCGGCTTAGGTAAGTCGTGTCGTTGTTCTGGGTAAGCACGCAACACCGTTGACCCCCTCGTAACTTCTCTCGGTGTCAGAGTGGGACCAAGAGCGAGCTCATTTTAATAAAATAAAGATAGATGCCCGAAAACAAGTGATGAGTCTAAAACGTGTGTGGCACTACATCGAACATCTTGTCAGAACTTAAACTACAGGCTATAGGCTACAGGCGGTGGAGCACACAGTGTGAGGCCAGAGCCGATGTCCGTTCATATACTTAGTGGCTCTTCACTACCGATGAGTGTCGGTTCATTAACTGATTGTGTATGTATAGTAATAAGAATATTCCAATAGACCAAATTAGGCATCATTAGGAGCTAATATTAGAGATTAGAGAGACACAATAATGTAATATTAGAAATATACTAATTATACATGGAAACATCCATGACTCATGAACTCTTGTGCTCTTTACAAATACATCTACCCTACTGGGATCTCTTACAACCAGACAGAGGTACCGACGACCCTGGCCTGGTCGAGCCAGATGGCTATCAACCTAATGTGATCATGTTGAGAAAAAGTCCGAGGCACGTAAGTCCTATAATTACCCAGCTAATAGCAATATACAGAGTGGTAAGTACCGTCAAAACGACAATAAATTAAAATATGGGCTATATTAGTTCATAGAAATGGTTTGCCGCTTTCAAATTCGTGTTATTCATTTGATAATTTCATGACATTTCTATGATATAATATAACATTTAGTGAATTATTACATAGAAAATAAAAGCATAACCTGGAAAAATATGACTGAGATGTTCCGTATGGTAAATTAATATAATTTTATATGGGACCGATATTACAGACACAAAAAAGAGTGAAAAAAATACATAAAAAATAGGTTATTTAGGCGGTTTCTCATAAAGGTACTGAATATTACAGTTACATGACATTGCTTATGTAGAGTCATGTGCTCGTGTGCGATGGATGAGTAACTTCACCACAGTTCCAAGAGGAAGTAAAGGAGGGGATTTTTATTTATCTTTGGCCCTTTTGGCGAGAGTTAAAGAAGTACCCAACAAAAAAGTTGTTTCGGTTTTTCAGTACTCATGTTTGAGTACGTATAATTTTCTGTCTTTTGTTTTTCCTTAACTCGTTAATTTTGTATATACTTTGAAATGTTTATTTTATGTGTCATGCATATATTAATATTGGTACAAAATAAAATATGCAAGCAACTATAAAATACTTATCAGCGCCAGCGTAATGAAGTCTATATACGTCTAAAACATAAAACATCTGCTGTTAAATATGTATGACTAATATTATTATTGTGATGCAATTAGTTATGAAAGATAAATTAGGACAAAGTTTTTACCACTAAACATTGCGTCAGCGGAAACTTAATTATCGTATCACTTATTGATGATAATAATATATTTATGAAGTTCTTCAACCGTGCACTTTGGATTTTCTATGTAACAAGAGAAAAAATATGATGCTTAAACAATTAATTACTACAATGATATCATTGTAATTATTAATCGTTTTAGCATGATATTTTATGTTATATAAATACTATTAAAATATTTAAATATCGCAAGGCTTTAATATCAATTATTCTATATTATAATCGTGTTATATCATCGGCATTTCATCTTAGGCCTCAGGATGACAACGCACCTGCAATATTAAGTGCTTTTCCTTGGTATTGCAGGTGGCATAGGCGGCGGTAACCGCTTACCACCAGATGGGCCGTCAGCTTGTTTGTCATCTAGTTCTATAAAAAAAAACTATGTAAGTAGAAAAAAAAATAATACCCTCATAAAAACGACCTCAATCACGATGATATAAAATGTATAAAAAAATTATAAAGGTTTAGGAACATAAATACCTTGAAAAATATTTTAAAAATGCAAGGATCTAATATCGATTAGTCTATATGATCTCAATATAAACTGCAACCATGAATCACCACAAACACAATATCACGAAATGAAAATTGCTTTTGAAACACTTCATAAAACCTTCAAACAACTCAAAAACACATTACACATAAACTCACTATTTGAAAACTCTAAAACTACTTGCCTTATACTTCTAAAATAACAATATATCTTAAATATTGAGGAGGAAAACAAGTTCTCTGACAAATAATATTACGCTAGCGAAATGCGAGTGGTACTGTTTAATCGCCGGCCGCTACGCAGTACGCAGTTGGTCTGCTCATGCGCACGTCTTGAGTGTGTGTGAGTGCACTTCGCGTGTTGTGCGCTGGCATAACTGCAATGATTCACAGTATAGCAACTTGTACTTTATTTAGATGACGTAACAGAACCCGGCTAGTAAATCAGGTTATTAATTTATAGGGAATAGGGAAATTATTGTTAATAGTTTATTGCAGCTATAATTTGGATATGTATGAACATTTTTTTATGTAGCCATAGAATTATAATGTACTTGAAAGGTCCCTACATTATTATTAATAATATTTTTTAATACTTTACGATAGCTCAACTAATAATTTATTATTCACAACTAAATGGAATTCCCGTAATAATTTGTAACGAAGCGAAGAAGTAAAACCTTTACAGTGTTATTCCTGCGACGAGTAACTCATCATGAGTAAAGTAGCGAAACTCATTCAGAAAGCATTATGGAACTCATTTACTTTGCTGTCAATGTAACGCTGTCACTTGGGTTTTACAGGGCAGGCAATGCGCGAGTAGTGCCCAAGGTGCTACGAGCGTGTATAAGCTACGGTAACCGCTTACCCAGGGAGACCGTAAGCATGCTTGTTATTACCCTTGTCCTATACAATAGGACAATAAAGTAAAAAATGGGCCATATTAGTTCATAGAAATGTTTGGCAACTTTTAAATACATCTTATTCATTTGGTAATTTTATAATTTTTTTATGAAATAATGCAGCCAATGTGATATTTTTTTATACAAATATCATGAAAGTATAAAATTTTTAAGATCTATTTGAAAGTTGCAAAACATTTTTTTGAACTAATATGGCCCATTTTACAGGTAGTATTTTCGTCACCAACCTGTAAATATAAATTGTGAACACAGCTCTTAAGTTTTTATTGTTATTCTAACTCTATTCTTTTCCCAATTTTACTTAGGGTTGGCATATTACATTATCCTGTTATTATTCTAAATCTCAACATTCACATTTTCATAATCTGTCTATTCTTTGGTCCTTCATTTACTTAATTGATGAATAAAATATTAAACAGCATTTCATTTGAATCTGTAAAAACGCTTTTATTCTGGGTTTATCGAGAAGCCTTGGAATCTCAATTCTACTTTAGACTTAAACCAATCTCATAAATAAAGTACCCATCCACTCTAGTGTGACCTCAAAACGTATCTAATAAAAACCCATCAGGCGCCTATACACGTCAAGCCCTAATTTATAATCTAACCATTAAGGTACGTTTCCCGCCATTCCCATAAATGCTGATGTCGTTAAAGGCAGCTAAAAGCAATAATAACTCAAAAAAGTGTCTGGTTTACTCGTAAACCTGGGTAATAGTCAATTTTATATACGACCATACCTGTTATGTATAATGTTTCTTGAGCGCAATGGATTTTCTTAATTTTAAGTGAATAGGTAAAAGTTTCACCAAAAGTAATATTCATTTTTATTCCTAATTTAATCTTTTCCGCACCAAAGTATATTAATATTAAAATAAACTTTTTTACATTTTAATGTTTTTGATGCGTTTAAACGCCTACTTTATTGTAACAATTACAAATAAATAAAAAAAATGATGAAAAAATTTAATCCCGCCTGGAGCATAAAAAAAATTTTTTCTTCATTTTCTTTCATTGTTTATAATTGTTACAATAAACTTTTTTTATTGAAAAGGGAATGTTTTTAATTTATTCCCATTTTTCCTTATAGATCATTTCGTACCGTTCGTTGATTTACTATGATCTCTCTCTGTGTGTATAGTTGTATGATATGGACATTAGGGTTAAGGTCAAATGGTATGGGATTCTGTTCAAATGTACTTTGAATAATGAGAGACAGGCATTAGTTCCATCTAGTTCTACTATCTCAAATAAAATAATCTAATTTATAACTAAGTATCGAATGAAATAGGTAATTTTAATCAATTAAAACATGACATTTAACTATTTATTTGTCTACTTTTTTAATGAGAAAGTTAGTAGATGAGGAAATAAAACATTATATACCTACCTACTTTTTATTTCATTTGAGACAAATTATGTTTATATGGTTGGAACCATCACGCACGACACTGCAATGATCTGATCACACCTTTATCTGGTCTGAGTGTGAGTATAGTAATATTTTAATAATGTCTATCGCTGTGTGAATCGATGCAGTTTGTTACTTGGAAATTCCCGCGATTCGGGGGACTCGGCTCGACTGTTTCAATTTTTTTCTTTACATTGCTACTTTTGATATAACTTTTCAATGAAAACCTTGAAGTAAACGTGGGATGTATAGTGGCTAAGTTATTGTTTGTTGTTTCATGCTTCAGTACGGGATATGAGCATGTGATACTTCGACGTATCGGTTCGTATACATCAGTATTGATTGGAAAGTGCAAGATTGGTATGGGCTTACGCCGATGCTATCATAATACTTGGTTTGCATCGTCATCTTTTGTTAAGTTTTACAAAAAAAATACAATATGGGCTTACGCTGATGATAATAATTGGTTTGCATTCGTCATCGTTCCATAAGTTTTACATAAAAATTACAATTTACAGTATCTATTCCTACATCTCATTATTTTGGTGAGATGATGAAAAATAATAATAATAAACAATAATAATATTCATACACTCATACCTATACCTAGCACAAAGTATAGGCATCATTAAGAGTTTGTGTTATAGATACTAGACAATTGATAAAAATATGTATATTGATATATAAAATATACTAAATAAACATACCGGCGACCTGCTGACCGAGTGGTCTGTGCCCCTTGCTATACAGGCTACTTGGTCGGGAGGTCCCGGGGTCAAATCCCGGTAGGAGCAAATTTTTGTATGATGAGTACGAGCATTTGTTCACGAGTCATGGATGTTTATATGTTTATTTAGTATATTTCTAATATTTATATACATATTATTATTATTATTTATCCGTTATCTTATCTAGTATCCATAATACAAGCTCTTAATGATGCTTACTTTGGGCTAGATAATAGGTGTGAGTGTATGATTATTATTATACAAACATCCATGACTCGTGAGCGAATACTCGTACTCTTCATACAAACATTTGCCCCTACCGGAATTCAATCCCGAGACCCCGGACCGAGTAGCCTGTACAAACCACTTGACCAGCTGGTCTTCGAATGAGCGTTTAGGCTACATTTTATATAGTGTATGATTAACCGTAGGCCCTGCCAGAAGACCAGCGCCACAGTGACATTTGTCGCTGTGACATTATGCTGAGGCAGTGACCTACTTGGCCCCTATTTACTTATTTATTTTGTTTGTTTATTTTATTTATTGGCCAATAAACGCTTTCTTATAAGACATTTGAAGATGCAGATCATTACAGCTGATACTTAAGCCGATCTTTAAAACATTTTCTCTTAAGGATCTTTGACGTAAAGCCTTCTCTTCATTTTTACACGTTATGCCACGCGTGAGTAGTGCTTGAGTTGCTACGAGCGTCTATAGGCTACGGCATAGACCAAATAATATTCCTTGGCTACGGTAACTTGACGGTAACCGCTTTCCATCAGGTGGACCGTACGCTTGTTTGCGATTCTTGTCATATAAAAAAATATTATATGTGTGACTATTTACCGCACTAAAAGATTACCTAAATAATGGGTAGTACCTACCCAGACGCCCAGAAGATGCTACGTGTAGCGTCGTCTGGTAAGGTACCACCGCCTGTCCTCTTTCGGCCCTAAAACATGGTAAAGCAGTTCCCTTGTTTTGGATTAAAGGACAAGGTAGCCAGTGTAATTACTGGACATGGAAGGCATTTCATCTTAGGCCTCTGGATGACAACGCACCTGCAATACATAACATTTTTTTCCTTGTTATTGCAGGTGTCTGTAGAAAACGATAACCACTTACCACCAGGTGTCCCGTCAGCATACTTGTCATGTAGTCGTATAAAAATGTGCTATTGGCCATGGTAGCCGCTTAGGTAAGCGGCGCTTACCTGTCATTAAGCAGTGAGCTTTAAGGGTTGCATGAATATAGGGTAATCTCTCCAGTGTACCGGCCCCCGCCAATGTCCGTCCGGACGACAACATTTTTAAACATATAAGAAGCACTTGAATGATTTTGACTTTAAAATCAATCTTTATAGAAATTATTCTTAATTGCCAACCACTGAGGCGCAAGGATATCTGCCGTAAGCATTTAGCGGAGTTTTAGTTCGCATTTGAAACGGAAGGTGATTAATAAACATTACTAAAAAAAAAATACTGGAAAGGTTTCAAATGGTGAGTTCATGTTAATTTTATATTAATATCATATTTCATTTATGTTTTATGGCAAATATATATGTCCATTTGTATAATTTATGATGAAAATATGGAAATATGGATTCAAAACTGTTCCGGGAATAATACGCATGATTCAAGATATTTTTAACGCATTTGGAGCAGCATCACTTTTCTGTGCTATTGATAGGACTTATAGTAAAGTGATTCAGTAATTAATATTACTCATGAATGAGGAATATCAGGAAAACAGTAATTTAATAATTAAATTTTATGGAGTATTTATCTTTCAGTTATTTACCCATTTCCGTAATTTTTGTGAAGCACCCATACCCATAGATATTATATTGTTGAGGTTATTTACTGTAGTGTATTGTGCAGTAAACATATCAATATTATATGCACGGTATACCTTGGCGTGTATTTCACTACATTTAATAACAACAATTATCTGTAATATTGTACTAAAAGGATTGTTCATTAAAAAATATATTAATGCACCAAACAGCATTGTGCAGTGAACGCTGGTGTCGCCAACGGTTGTTAAATGGTTGTCGAACAAACGCCAAAAGGTATGACAGCGCTGCCGACAGCCACGAATTTAAGAATGCTGACTACAGAGAATCGCATAGCAGGGTCTATGTAATTTCCGAATTGCATGAGAGGAATTGAGAAAAAATATATTTCCAAACAAACAAAATTTTAATGTTACTTTAAAATGTCTTTTGCAATTCTCAAAGCAGAGAAAGTTTACGATAAAATATACCTAGCTGAAGTAGTTATGCTGATGACACATTGAAAGAGGGGTTTTCAATGACTTCCTTAAAAATAATACAGTTTTTAAAATCTAAAAGTTACCTACACTAAGACTGTATTTTATGACTGCGACGTTCATTGCGTCGAATGTTACCTGAGCGAAAGTTTGTGATTGCGATGTACGTTACAGCGAAAGTATAGCGACGTACTGGACATTTTATCTAGAGAATAATTTTGACGTTTCGATACTTTCGATTTTTAGATTTTCTATGGATTAAATGTCAACTTGTCAAAGTTATTCTCCGGATAAAAGCATATCTGTGGAATGAAAAATCAGCCCATAAACAACAAAAATTAAATTTAGTAAAAAATCAAACTGGATATTTGCGAAAGTTGTTTGACAAATAGAATTGAATGTGAGAATCTGTGAATTGAAAAAACAGCCCTTAAACAACAACAAAAATAATTTAGTAAAAAATCAAACTGGATACCTATTTGCGAAAGTTGTTTGTCAAAAAGAATTGAATGTGAGAATCTGTGGAATGAAAAATTAGCCCATAAACAACAAAAAATTAATTTAGTAAAAAATAAACTGGATATTTGCGAAAGTTGTTTGACAAATAGAATTGAATGTGCGAAATCAAATAAAAACTTTTCACAGCAAAAACATTTCATTACAAGTAGGACCCTGAAAAAAAGCAACTAGTTACTGGAAATCCAATGTTTATATTGCAATACCCAGAATCCGTAACATAGCATACACCTACGTCGTTTCTATCTATTCTTTTGTTAGCTGGAATGTTGCAAAAAACAGACGTGCCGGACTTCACGGATCACCTCCACTTAAATATCAGGCAGAATAAAAGTTTGTGAGTCGTTTCTTTGTGGAGGTGACTCATGGTGCACTAGCTAATCGTTCTGTTGACGAAACGTCCACTGGCGAAAGGTTCCGCCGGCGAATATCTTTAAAACGAAACGTTCTGTTGGTGATTAGTCCAAAGGCGAAACGACTGTAGGCGAACGCTTGCGGACTCAGCTATCTTCGGACATGGACTCTTCTTACCGCTTCATATCAGATAGTTGAGTCATTTGCCGTGCGTGTAAAAAAATAACCAGTTAACTCGAAACCATGAATAACAGTGGATGATGATAACTTGAGCAACTAAAAACAATGGGCGACGGAAGGAATGAACTTGAACTGCCGAGCGCGAACATTTTAAAATTTCGAATAGTAATCGTATCGTTCACGCACGCTTGAAATTTCAAACAAAAGCCAGATACGAAGGCGATTCGAAATTTAAAAATGTTTCTGCTAGGGGTACTGACATCTTATCATTGAATAGATGTCCAAATCAGATTTTCAGATTTGCTAGTGTGGGGAATCTAATGACTCTCATAGAATATAATAGGTTGGGGAATAAGTTTCTTCGCATTTTTTAAGCAAATTCAAAACATTTTTTAATATAGTTTATTGACATTTAACTAAAGTATGTAGGTATGATTTTGTTCGATAACTTTTTGCCATCTTGGGACATGATCCCATTGCTATAGAAATTTTGGGGCTTCTGATCAAAATACCGCGACAAGTGGTTTTGGCAGTCCTCTCGTGATGTTAACCTGACACTGCCTAGAGAATTCTGAAGAGAGCGAAACAGGTAGAAATCTGAAGGTACAAGGTCAGGACTATACGGCGGATGCATTAACACCTCTCAGCCAAACTCTCTTAATTTTTTGCTAAGTGGCTAAAGATGTGTGAGGTCTAGCGTTATCATGATGAAAAACTACACCCCTTCTGTTGATTAATTCCGGCCGCTTTCTCTCAAGTTCTTGCTTTAATCTCATCAGTTGTTCGCAGTAGAGTTCAGAATCGATGGTCCTGCCTGGTGGTAACAGCTCATAATGAATAATGCCCTTCCAATCCCACCACACACACAGCATCACCTTGTTGCGAGTTAACCCGGGTTTCGCCACAGTCTGTGAAGCCTGACCGGCCTTTAACCACGACCTTTTTCGCACGTTCTTGTCGTACGTGATCCACTATTCATCACCAGTTATCAGCTTCTTCAAAAATGGTTCGGTTTCATTACGTCGTAATAAAGAATCACAAATGAGTACACGGTTCATTAGGTTTCTTTCAGTGAGCTCGTGGGGTACCCGAAATCGAGCTTTTTTGTGTACCCTTTTTTTTTTAAATGCGCCAAAACTGTTTTGTGGTCAATTCCCAGTTCTTCAGCTACGTCGTAACTACTGATATGCCGATCTTGCTTCAGTTTTTCTAAAATGACATCAATTTTATCCGTAATAGGGCGACCAGAGCGTCGTGCATCTTTAACATCAAAATTTCCGGATTGAAAACGCTTAAACCAAATTTGAGCTACTCTCACAGACACTGCACTAGGTCCATAAACATCGCAAATTTTTTTCGCGGCTTGCGTTGCAATGTTACCTTTTTTGTAGTAAAATTTTAAAATGTATCGAATTTCTTCATTAGATTCACTCATCTTGACAGTGCGAAAAACAAATGAAAAACACACATTTTCCTAATTTGAATTTGGAATTATCTTTTTTAAAATCTAAACTTTTAATGATACCAAAACCAGCCTGATACAAATAGTACAGCCAAAGAGATTTTATTACAAGTTCATACATACTATAATGCGAAAAGACTTTTTCCCCAACCTAATATATTTCCCCGCAGTTAAATAAAATATTAATTCTTATAGTGAAGCTTTAATCCATGTATTACAGAAGGAAAATATTAACTTAATTTAAAGTAACATTTTCATATCGCTGTTTATCTTCAAGGGTTACCAAGCAACGACATTCCTCTATACAAAAAGTAAATATATTCTCAACAGCTAGTAAGGTTAGGTTAATATGATGCTCAGATTATGTAATTGGTTAAAATATTATTAATTTAAAACCAATTTACAGCTATACTAGATTGAACTGTGCCACTGAACCAGCATTATCCACTCTGCATAGTACAACAACACGTTATTGACTTCTTGATTAACTTCTACGATAATTGATTATTGATTGACTTCTACGAGTAGGCTGCGAGTTGTAAGAGGAATGTTATGCCATGGTTCTCTTCAGACGACAGAGAAGCATCTTACGAAGCCACTCCAGGATGAAGGTCCAGCGAAGTGGTAGCGAGACTCAACACAGACGGTAGAAATCAGCAAGCCTGCGATGAAACGTTTACTTGGTGCAAGGCCCGTATGTCCCATATACGGGCATCTGGAAAGGTACAGTCGACCACAGAAGTAGATTACCACTTTAGTACTATATCACACCGCTGCTGCGCTCGTACTTAATAGTTGTTACCGTACTATATTAACGCCATAGTTATTGGGACAGGGTACTAAAGTGTTCAGCTAGTTTTGTGGTCGACCGTACCACCGCTTTTGATATTTCGGCAGTAAAGCCCAATAAAGTAGTTCGCCCTGTTTCGGATTGAAGGGTAGCCAATGTAATTACTGGGTATGGATAACATTTCATCTTGGGCCTCAGGATGACAACGCGCTTGCAATTTTCCCTTGTTCTTGCAGGCAGGGGGTGTCACTCCGCAGTTTTGCCGGCGCTCTTCCCAGGGTTCCCGGCTCGCCGCGTTTTAAGTGAGCTATGCCCATAGGAATATGAGCGCTCGAGTCAAACGATAAGTTTCAATTTCGTGTGCAACAGGTAACTTCTTTTTTTGTTCGATGCGGAATAGTTCCCATTTGGTCCCATAAAAAATTTTTGGAAATCCATTGGGTAGTTCGGTTTTTGAATCAAAAAAACTGGAAAAATTAAGTCTTCTACATATGCGAAGTTGCGGATATTTGCTTTCCTATGAATCTTTAGTGAAATGATACGATAGGTAGAAAACAATATAAGCTTACGGTCACCCATCTAGCTTTGACCTTCAAAAGTTATCACTAAAAATTGTGAAAAAAAAATTTAAACAAAAAATAAAACCGACTCCAAAAAACTGAAAAGGATAAAATAATTAAATTTTAGTAAGTAGGCACTCATCCCCTAGGAACATATTTTTGGAGTCGGTGCTTCACTATCTATGGTTTCTGGAAACAACTTAGCACCAACTCCAAAAATATGTTCCCAGGGGATGAGTGCCTACTTACTAAAATTTAATAATTTTATCCTTTTCAGTTTTTTGGAGTCGGTTTTATTTTTTGTTTAAATTTTTTTTACAATATTATCCCATATAAAAGCAATATCAAAGTTGCTATTTTACAAGTTGTCAACTTTGGAGAAGTTTAATGATAGAATTATTTATCAATAATTGAAAGGCATCGAACGACCGCATGGCTACTTATTTTGAGCAAATACTTCGACCTAGTTCTATTCCGTGTCAGACAAATCGCATGTGTCTGTCATTATTGTTAACTAGCCTCGTGTATTGGATTTGCTTTGTTAAGCTATTTTTATCATGATTGAAATTATTCTTCCTAGACAAAAAGCGTGGCTCAAGGTGGAATGTTAAACCATGCCCTTTTACAATATTGAATTTCTTCTAATCTGGAAAAATTCTAACTTATAAATCTCGCTGGCAACACTAACATTTATTGATGAGGTATCGTTTTATATAAATGGGAACATTTCTCTCTTCCGCCTACGAAGTCTCCTGTCTCGTGCTAAACCTATATTATGCAATAAACTAGTAAAATAGTGAAGAACTGCATTTGATTGCAAGAAAAAAGCAAACACAGTCATTCAGATCAAGATTAAAACAATAATATACCTGAGTAGTACAGAATAAGCGCTTATATGTAATATTTCAATAAATCAAACTTTAATTCAGTTAGCCATAGAATCTCATATTAAAAGTTATTAGCAACTTCACGCCTCATCTTTTCATTCTTAAGAAAGAGCAACTTTTCTTATCATATTTTTCTCCTTATCACTTTCACTTCGATAAAAATGCAAATACATTATTAGTAGATAATATAAATCGATATTCTGCCAGGTGCGCTGTGCCGTTGCATTATGGATGGCATCAGCCCTGAATATTGTATAGCGGGCCAAGCGGACAGCCTTGTGGAAGCCCGCATTTATTTATTAAGGGCCCAGTTGCCTTTAAAAACGCTCTTTGTGATTTTCAACTGACGTAATTATGGGCTTTTAAATTTTTATAAGGTTCTGGTGGAACTTTTTATTATGGAGTTTGTTGCTTTTTTGTGTTATTTTACAGCATTTTAAAATATAACATCTAAATGCTGTAATAAAAACAAGACATGACTAAAAATTAGAGAAATCACAGTGAGCTCATATATTTTTAAATTATCGTCCTAAACTGTAGATTATTGAAAAAAATTACATAGTCTTCATCAAAAAGGAAGAAAGAAGAGAAAGAATATAAGAGTATCGGGGTCCTTGGTTTTGATATCTCTAGTGACCTGCAGTTCCGCAGTCATTTGGAGGATAAAGTCAAGCTGGCATCTGTAACGTATTGTATCGGTAAATAAGACACGTACTTCCACGGTTTATTGTTCACTGGTCTCACATTCCGGCATCTACCCTATATTAAGTAATAATATATCTACCTACACTACAGTCCTCCACCCTAAATAACAACAATAATTTTGTTTGTAAATTAATATTAAACTTAAAACAATCTAATGAGGTAAGTAAAAACTAAAAACACAGTAATTTACATGTATAACAAAAGGTAACTACCTAAACCAGGAATACTATACTTATACTTTCTTGATAACTTAACTACATTAGTAAGATATTACTATACTACTTATACTTATAACAATGTTCCTTATTCAATCTACAATTTCGCATAAGGCGACCGGGGGGCGGTGCCGGTTCAGCGGCCGGTATGCTAGTGACGGGAAAGGATGGTTCCGACAGTATAATACCGTCATCATCCGTTTGTAGCGGATCAAGTGTTGTGTTGACACTGGGACTGGGTGACTCCTCTGGAGCCTCCGGAGACACCAACGTAGCCTCCGTAACAGCTAGGTCCGCTTCCGGTAATGGTGTCGAATCTGTCGAAATTACCAACGAACTCCTCGACCTCCGTTTTATTTGATCTATATGTCTATGCACTCGGTTCCCGTAATTATCGACAACGCTAAAATCGTTCGGCCCCGTGGAGGTAACTACCTTCCCGGGTACCCACTTCTCCCCCTTAAGATATTGCCGGTACCAGACTTCATCACCGGCTTGCAAGTCCCTACTTGTCCCCCCTGCCCTTTCCACTTGACGTTTCTGAGCCATACAAACCCTAGCGTTCCTATCGGGCTTTATTGCATCTAATCTAGTACGTAAACGTCTACTCGTTAATAAAATGGAGGGACACTCGCCTGTAGTCGTGTGTTCAGTATTCCTGTAATGCATTAGAAACGTATTCAAAGACAAATCTACATTTTTTCTTTCAATATTGGCCTTTTTGATAACCCTTTTTAATGTTTTTACAGCGTTTTCTGCAGCTCCATTAGACGAAGGATGATATGGAGCAGTAAAAATATGTTCAATACCGTCGTTTTGTAGAAATTTATTAAACTCATTACTTGTAAACGGTGGCCCATTGTCCGTAACTATTTGTCTAGGGATTCCCCACCTACCCCAGAGTTCACTCAACTTAGAAATAGTATAACTTGCGCTCGTACTAGGTACGTAAAACACCTCCAGCCACTTAGAAGTTGCATCAATTACCACTAAATATATACGGCCCTCTAACGGGCCCATAAAATCCAAATGAATCCTTGACCAAGGTCGCGCCGGCCACGGCCAAGGACGCGGGGGAGCGTGCGCTGGCGCGTCTGCCTGTGCCGCGCAGACGGCGCAGGCGCGACACTCACGCTCCACCGCCTCGTCCATGCCGGGCCACCACACATAACTACGCGCAAGTGACTTAGATTTCACTATACCCATGTGTGGTTCGTGAATTAATTTTAAAACAAGATCCTGACAACTCACAGGAATCACTACCCTGTGGCCCCACATTACGCATCCTAGCTCCTCATACAATTCTCCCCTTCTATTAAAAAATGGCTGCAGATTTCGCATCTCGCAATGTTCGGGCCACCCATCCCGAATGTAACTTAATATCCTGCACAGCGTTGGATCTTTTCTAGTACTATTTTTTATTTCAGTAGATTGCAATAATAATCCCTCTTGAGCGAAATGCAAGTATGTCTGTTCCGGCAGAGGCTCGTTAACGCTAGCATCATCTATGGCACAACTACTCTCCGGCAACCGCGACAGTCCGTCCGCACAATTTTCATCAGTTTTTATATATTCAATTTGGTAAGCGTACGCAGATAATATTATAGCCCAACGCTGCATTCTACTCGCAGTCATAGTAGGTATGCTACTGTATGGACCTAGTATAGACACTAATGGTTTATGATCAGTTCGTAAAATGAATTTCTGTCCATAAATAAACTGATGAAATTTATGCATACAAAATATGATTGCTAACGCTTCGCGGTGTATCTGTGAGTAGTTCTTTTCGGCCGCAGTGAGCGATCGTGACGCATACGCCACAGGGCGCTCTCCGCGCGATCCGAGCTGAGACAGAACCCCTCCCACTCCCTGAGCACTCGCGTCACACGTTACGATCAGCTGTTTATTGGGATTATAGTGGGCTAAAACCTCTGTCCCGGTTAACGCTTGCTTTATAAGAGTGAAAGTCTGATCGCATACGTCATCCCAGTACCAATCCACTCCTTTACGTAAAAGATTATTTAATGGAACCAATAACGAGCTAAAATTTTTTATAAACTTTGAAAAGAAATTTGCCATTCCTAGAAAAGAACGTAATTCAGTAACGTTAGTTGGTATTTTCATTTGTAAAATAGCATTTATCTTTGACTTGTCTGCTCTGACGCCATCCTTTGAAACGACATAACCCAAGTATTTTACTTCGTCTACTAGAAATACACACTTTTGTTTTTTTAGTTTCAAACCGTGCCCCACTAAACGCTGAAAAACGTTTTCTAACGCTTTTAGATGACCAGAAAGAGTACTCCCACCTATAAGAACGTCATCCAAGAACACTTGTACGTTAGGAATATCACGCAATATATTAGTCATGATACGCTGAAAAATACCTACACTCGAAGCTAGCCCGTATACTAGCCTATTATAGCGGAATAAACCTCGATGTGTATTTATAACCGTGTAAAGTTTTGATTCATCTAGTTCTATCTGATTATAGGCTTGAGATAAGTCAATCTTACTAAAATATTTAGTCCCATTTAACCCTACTAAAACGTCATCGATTTTAGGCAGCGGGAACCGGTCCACTAGTAAAACGGGGTTCAGAGTCGCTTTGTAATCAGCACAAATTCGTAACGTACCATCAGCTTTCATGACTGGCACCAGAGGAGAAGCCCAGTCGGAACAGTCGACAGGCTCAATGACGCCCGCCGCCAGCATGGCGTCTAGCTGGGCGTCAATGCGTTCACGCAGCGCGTAAGGTACCGGCCGCGCCCGGTGGAACACTGGCACCGCTCCCTCTCGCACCCGGAGAGTAGCCTTCCCGCCCGTGTATCGCCCCAGCTCGCCGTTGAATAACTCCTTATATCTATCAAGAATTCGACTAATTTCACTATTCATACTTAAGTAATTTACGGGGGACCCCGTTTTTTTAATGACTACTTTCATTTTTGCAAATGAAGGGATTTCTATTTCTAATTTCTACCTATTAGTGATGTACTACCACCACTGATTACAAAAAGTTCTAACTGTTTTTCCTTATCACAATACCGAACATAAGGTCGGATTATACCTAAGGGCTTTATTTTAGAACCATCATAAAATTTTAAAACAGTATTGTCGCTTTCAATAGCAAAATGAGTAAAATACAGTCTATACATTTTTTCACTGATACAAGAGATAGCCGTCCCTGTGTCGATTTCCATGTTCATACAAATATTGTCTATATAAATAGGTACACTTACAGCCTTGTAGTTGTTAAGGGTCAGAAGATTTAACTTCTCCTCGATGACATTGCCGCCGTCCTCTTCGCCCGAGCTCTCCCCGGCGTTGCCGAAATAAAATCCTCCTTCCCCTCGTGGTCCTTGTCTCCGAACTTCAGGACAGACTCGACGCAAATGCCCCGTGCGTCTACATCTACTACACACGAATTCCCGGTAACGGCAGTGAATGTCGCTGTGATTCGTAGCCCCACACGCCGCACAACCACCCGTCGGCCCAGCTGGAGGCCGGCGGCCTCCGCGTGACGCCGACCTGGCCCGGCCTGTTGTCGCCGCTGCCGAGATAGCTCCGCCAGCTCGGGGCTCCCATTGCCTCCGGCCTCGCCCGCTCCTCCGAGCATAGGTCTGTACAGCGTGTACCGTCTCGGTCGTAGACGCCTCCACGACTGCTGCATCCCTTTCCGCCGCCTCCAATGAACTGGCCAATTTGACTGCTTGTATAAAACTTATCGAGTCGTCCTCCGCGAACAACCGTTGCCTGATTACATCGCTCCTAAGCCCACAGATAAATTGATCTCGCAGATTATCATTTAAATTTGCACCAAACTTGCAATTCCGTGACAACTTTTTCAGATCGGCGACGTACAGTGCTATGTCCTCCGTCGCATTTTGTCGTTTTTGTCTGAAACGATATCTTTCCGCTAACGATGATGGTGTAGGTTGCAAATGCTGGCGCATTAATTCGTTAGTTTCATCGTACGTTAACTCGGACGGCTTCTTAGGGCTAGCAAGATTAACAAGTAGCTCGTACGCCTCATCTCCCATAGTAGCGATTAACGTTGGCAACTTCAAATCTTCCGTGACCTTATTCACCTTGAAGTACATATCCAACCTGTCTTTGTACGAAGACCACTGACCACATTTCACGTCGAACTCATTCAATTTCCCGATGGACATGCTTACTAACAATAATATTAATTATCACACGCGCAAATTATTATTATTATTTTTAATCCTCGTCGCCACTGTAACGTATTGTATCGGTAAATAAGACACGTACTTTCTATTCCACGGTTTATTGTTCACTGGTCTCACATTCCGGCATCTACCCTATATTAAGTAATAATATATCTACCTACACTACAGCATCATCCAAGAAGCTTGAATGCTCAATAGAACGCGGCGGTTTTTCACTTGGGGCCAAGGACTGTTACTGTACAAGTCTCAAGTCAAGTCCCATATGGAGTACTGCTGCCATTTATGAGCGGGAGCACCTAGATACCAGCTTGGACCATTTGACGTGCTCCAAAGACGCGCTATGAGAATTATCGACGATCCTGAGCTCTCAAGCGGTATTGAACCTTTAAGCCTAAGGAGAGATTTTGCCGCTTTGTGTGTGTTCTACCGTTTGTATAACGGGGTATGTTCTGAGGAACTATTTGACGTGATGCCCACGGCCTCTTTTTATTTTTACATATTATAAACATAGTTTAAGTTAATTAACTGCCACCTAAAACATATATTATGTAAAAATATTTACACATCTACAGTAAATTATGTTAAGTAATTTTAAATGAAAAGAAATTGTAATATTTAAGAAGGTAATATTTGAGTAGGTAAAAAAACTGTTGTTGTAATAGAATAATATTAAATGTACTTCTGTTACCGAGGGTGAGAGGCCTGGTGTTCTATGACACAGGCAGGCAACTGCCTATTTTAGACTCCAGTCTCCCACCAACATGGTTAGTTGATACAACTGTTAATAGATTAAAAAATAAATTGTTGTGTGACCTATGTTGTGGTGAGAAAATAAAATAAATTTATTATTATTATTATTATTATAAACGCACTGCTCGCCACCAGCTGGGAGATCATCCTCAGAAATTGGAACCAAAATGGTCGCGTACTGTACGGTTGCAGAGAAACTTTCTCCCACGTACGCTCAGGTTATGGAATGAGATCCCTGCAGAGGTTTTCTCAAACGAGTACAGCATGGAGTTCTTCAAAAAAGGCGTAAGAAGGTTTTTATGGGATCGGCAACGCGCAAATACCCCTGGCGTTGCAAGCATAGTGGTTTAAAAAAATTATAATAGTTTTTCGAGAAACTAAATTTTATAAGTAACATTAACTAAAGAATGCTCTATACCTCGTGAACTTTGTGTCAGCCAAGACAGAGAGGATATGACCTCACATCGCCTGAAGAGCTCACTTACTATATTGTTGAACCTTATTATAAAAACTATAATCTGAATATCTCTAAGAGTAGCATTTTAGTAAATAATACAGCTATCATTTTTCAACAGTCATCGTAATACCAATACCAGCCAAATTAAACCTTATCTAATATGCATAGGTAGCTATACAATTAGATACATCGAACAATTGAAAGCGAGATGCACTAATTCTCGCTGAGACCCGTAGTGTTTGTGGTGGTAATATAATTCTGACTGGCGACGAGGTTCTGCTCGCATCTTAGTGCACTCTGTTCCAAAGCTCACCGATTCAATTGAGTCTGTATCAAAATCTATTTACCGAGGGGCACGAAGCCACGTTTTAATTGACGATAAAACCACGCAATGGGTAGTTAGAATAGAACTTTCGGGAATTGAAATAGCTGACTATCTTTAAGCAGAAATTCCTATTGAGCTGTTCATACATTTTAGTTAAATAGACATTAAGCTAAAGAGATACTTTTGTAAGGCTGACAATACTAATTAGAGGTAAAGTTTATAAAGAATTGAGATGACTTTTTTTTTATACAACTAGACGACAAACAAGCGGACGGCCCACCTGATGGTAAGCGGTTACCGCCGCCTATAGACCCCTGCAATAACAAGGAAAAATCACTTGATATTGCAGGTGCGTTGTCATCCTGGGGTCTAAGATGAAATGCTGCCCATGCCCAGTAATTACACTGGCTACCTTTCCTTTCAATCAGAAACTCAGCGAACTGTTTCACGGCTGAAATAAGAAAGGCGGTGGTACCTACCCAGACGACCACCTAGTGAATTATCAACAAAATGCATAAAACCATCAACAAACTTGTTACACTACCTACATAAATAACATGTTTTTGTAATAATAATATTCCTACATTCACTCCTACACAAAATAAATCATTTTATTAGCCACACACATTTTTTTCTTTATTTGATAAAGTTTAGATTTTGTGTATTGACACTGCGTCTTCTATGATTTTCACGTATTACTGTCGCAAAATTTCTACTCTTCGGGCTCCTCTGCCGTTGGTCCCGGTTGTTACTGCAACCGCTTTAACCCACCAACCCGCATTGGGTCAGCGTGGTGGTGTTATGGCCCATACTCTTCATGTGTTTCACCCATGTAAGAAGGCCTGTGCACAGCAGGGGGACGTATATTAACTGGTGGTGGGAATGTCGCACGTCTGCTGGTAGAAGTTGTACTCATAGTCCTATTATATTTTCTATAAGATAAGATTTTCATTTTACTTGGATAATAAGATCCGATTATATGTTCTTAGTTACTTAATAAATTAGTAATTGTATGAAGAAAACATTCGTAAACAAAGTTATTCAACACAGATGTCGATCTGAGGAAGCAAATATTTATATTGGATGAAAGACAGAGCTACAATATTTCAAGGGTCAATGACATCAGAGGGGTTTAATTTGAATCATAAGTTGATTTTAAGAACAGTGTTTATTTCATAAGAAAAACTGAAGTGTAGATGAAATACGAGTACCTACTTTTAGGTACCTATTCATAATAACTATAGTTAAGCCACTCACGAATAATTAACCGACATCAAAAAGGAGGAGGTTATCAATTCGTCTGCATGTTTTTTTTTGTATTGTCTTTTCACTAGGTATGTAAATATTTGACATGATATTCGTGGACTTTTTCATGATTCTTACTTGTCTTTCATGTTATTATATGCATAATAATGTCGAAGGCCGATTGTAGAATTCGGCAGTTCGTTATCTGCCTAGGCAGATCCGCTAGTGCTGATGAGTTTTTGATTGATTAGTCTGTAGGAAAGCTGCTTGTTTAAATGGTAGGTTCAAAGATTTTTGTAAACACTTAAAACCGAAATTATTTTGGACACATAATACAAGGTGTAAATTATTAATTGGGCAGTAATACTCAAGGGGGCTGATCTGACCATCAAACTGAACAACTTTCTCAATGGGATCAACATCGAAATCGCGAAAAATAATCAGCTATTCCATAAAAAACATCAATATTCTACTTGACCCAAATGTATGGAACAACTGATTTTTTTCGCGATTTCGATGTCGGTCCTTAGATAGTTCAGTTCGACCGTCAGATCTACCACCTTGAGTATTGGTGCCCCATTCATTTACACCTTGTACATTAGAAAAGTATATACACTCAAAATCTTGGAGCGACCTTTCACTTTCTGAAACGTGAAACCTAAAATTAACAACAGCCCCTTATTCCGGATTCAAACCTGAGACTTTTAATTTAGAACAGCGGTAGGTACTGATTGGCCACTCAATGAGGCCGTCCTAATTAAATGTATTGACACAGCTAATAAAGCTAAGTTTTGTTTATATTACTCATACTATAACGAATAAATTATAACTTCGGAAACTCGCTGATAGGGACTATACTAAACAAGAATTGCACGATCATAAATCGCATATTAACTAGACCTAATATGCCTGCTGATGACAAACAAGCTGACGGCCCAACTGGTGGTAAGTGGTTACCGTCGCATAAAGACACCCGCAATAACAAGAAAAAAAAACACTTAGTATTGCAGGTGCGTTATCATCCCGAGGCCTAAGATGAAATGACGTCCATTTTCAGTAATTACACTGGCTACCTTTCTTTTTAAAACGAAACACAACGTACTGTTTAACGGCTGAACTTTGTTGAGCATGTGGCGAATGTCAGGAATTTATGACGCATCTCTTATGTCATTGTGATGCGATGACTAGAACCAGAATGAGCCTTTGGGAGTGGCATATCCAAAACCAGAAGACTACAGGCTCTTTCTGCCTAAAGATATAGTAAGGCTAATGGCAACTATACTCTAGACACAGGAAAAGTAAATGCAGGGGAGGCACAAAAGATCCCAATGGGTCAAAGTGCACTGTGACTTAGTCATGGCCCCATAGTAAGATAAGATAAGATAACGGCTGAAATAAGAAAGGCGGTCCTAGCCAGTCTACCTCCTAGTAAAGTTATTGTCAGAAAAAAAAACAAAATCTAAAATATTTTGATATTACTTTTAGTATTAACAATGTTCTTGGTAAGTATAAAGTAAAGAAAAATATAAAAGAAATATATTATACCGGGTGTAAGGGGAACCCCCTCAAAAACGAAGGCAGATGACAGTGACATTCTTATTACGACTTGTTGAAAAAAAAATTAAATGACAAACTTCATACTAAATTGTAATTTATACACATCCTGTTTGTATGGAAAAGCTGTTTGTTTTCGAGACTTCAATTTTAGTTTTTAACAACTTCACTTCACTTCTTTAAATATTTGCCAATCGGTCGTTCTAAGATGAGCAACTATTACTGCCAGACTCAAGTTAGGAGAAACACACGTGTTAGAGGTTTATTGGTAACAGTAGCGTAAATTTTCCGAAAATGTGAAAAATAGCGCCATATTCAAACTTAGGCAACATCCCAATTAAAAGTAAGTACGTACGACATTCACATTCATTCTAGTGACGTCATAAACCATAGCAATGTTCATACGGTTCATACCAATGTTGAGCACCTATAATTGGCTTTATAATGTTTATTTTAAGACGCCTTTAGTCTTCCGAACAAATAAATACCAATAAAGTTAGGCGTTTGCCCTGCCTGTCGCGGTGATGTTAAATAATATGCCGTGCTTTTTATAAAAAAAATCAAATTAGGTAGTTACTTTCTATTTTATTCTCTCTGAAAAGTCCTCGTATCTTCAATAATGTATGCTTAAATCTCACAAATAAAGTTGCAAATAACATCAAACTTATACGTGAAGTGCTTGTGATGTGATAATGCCATCGAATACCACACAAGATGTTCACGTAGACCTCATTAAACAGTGAATACGTTAGCCATTTAATGATTGACTAACCATCATGAAATGTGCAAGCTCACAGATCAAATCGGCTGTTCCTCGCTTAATACTGATTACTGCATAAGCGATTCTCGGCTCAATCACGTACCTAATAAGCTGTGCGTGTGCCAATTGAGGTTCAGTGGATGTCTATGATGCTGGACTAACTTAGTTAATGAGTGCTTAGATTTATCTTGCTTATCATGTTATTCCTTGTTTTCGTGTCGCTTAGTTTTTTTATATACGACAAATGGAAAACAGTATTGGTTACCGTAGCTTGTAGACACTTATAGCTCGTAGCACTACACGTTGCCTACCAAACAATAATGGTCTCCGTAGTCCGTAGACGCTTGTAGCTCGTAGCACTCAAACGCTGTCTACTCTGTAACGGCCTTGCAACATACTCCTCCTCGCTATCAGCTAATCATCATGGGGTGGCAGACTCATTAGAATAACCAACCTATTTACCGGCCTACGTATTATACCGCTTTTAGTGGCTACCTCTGCCATGCGCACTCGACCATCACGACCAGGAGTGACCCCTACTATTCTACCTCTTGCCCAAACATTTCTAGGAGAGGCTGGATCCGCAATAGCAACCAAGTCCCCTATCTTAACTTGACTACCTGCGTCCGACGTCCAACGGCGACGGACTTGAAGGCTAGGCAGATACTCACGTACCCAACGACACCAAAACTTATCCGCTCAACGGACCCGTACCACCATCTTTTATCGCGATCCAGTTTAAGACCTAAACTGAGTAGAATTGTTAATTCGCACTAATTCGCACGCAGTTTAGGAACCAATACTGAACCGAACGGAATATGAATCGCTTTTATAAAGATGGTGGTAAGGCCCCAGCGCTACTGTTGCCCATAAAGCAATTCAAACTTAAAAAATATGGAATATTGTTAAAATTGCACAGTTTAGAAAAAGTATAAACATCGTCAATTTTTTTTTCTAAAATTTATCAAAAATTACAATGATATTAGATAGCTAACCTCAATTAAAGCAACTATTATTATCTCTTTAATATGTCTCACGTTAAGCTAAAAAATTACCTTATCTCACTCACTATAGTCACAAGTATAATTCACTGTTTTGTTTTTCTTTTTGTTACCCAATAAATCTATGTGCATGTACGGTTGCAGATTAGGCTGTAGTCTTCAAAGGATGGTTTGGTCCGCATTGTAATCACAAAAAAGAAGTGTTCCGCCCGATGTGTAGCAGCATGTACTCCTCACATTTTTATTATACAACTAGATGACAAACAAGCTTACGGCCCACCTGATGGTAAGCGGTTACCGCCGCCTATAGACACCTGCAATAACAAGGGAAAATCACTTGATATTGCAGGTGCGTTGTCATCCTGAGGCCTAAGATGAAATGCCGTCCATGCCCAGTAATTACACTGGCTACCTTTCTCTTCAATCCGAAACACAGCGAACTGTTTCACGGCTGAAATAAGAAAGTCACATTATTTTGTGTTTGCGTCCAATCATAATAATAATAATATTTATACACTCACACCTATTATCTAGCCCAAAGTAAGCATCATTAAGAGCTTGTGTTATGGATACTAGATAACGGAGTAATAATGATAATAATATGTATATAAATATTAGAAATATACTTAATAAACATATAAACATCCATGAGTCGTAAACAAATGCTCGTACTCATCATACAAACATTTGTTCCTACCGGGATTCGAACCCGGGACCTCTTGACCGAGTAGCCTGGGGCACAGACCAATCGGCCAGCCGGTCGTCAAATGTTATTTGTCTGTTAACTTTTAGGTACTGTTTTGGTCTTTATACTTTAAAAATGTATCAAAACCATTACTGTCAATGTATGACTGTTTGATGTCATAATAAATAAAATTAAAAAAACTATGAATAATAAAAACACATATATCTACCTACAGTCGTAGTGTAACAGTGTAGATAAGTACCTAGTTATTATCTATTAATTTTGTAACCAAATTTATTGGTAGAGACTCAGAAATATCTATAGCATTAAGTTAAATACAAAGTCAAATTTTTTAAATTTTCAATGTTTCTCAGCACAAAGTAGAAGTACAAAAATATATTGGATGTTTCTCTCTCACGTAGGTACTTAATTAAATAGCAAAAACTCTATAACGTATTAAAATAATAATATTTAGTCAAATTCGAAATAAGTGTCTGGAAAAATGACATTTACAAAAATATAGATAGTTAGTCTGTCTGAAAAAAAACAATAAATTTACTTCAACAATAAACCGACGTACGACCGACGTACGTTTTGATTTTCTGGGTTATTGCTGCTATATTAAGACAAGGAGATAAGAAACAATGTTATTTTGTTTTTGTAAGTGTCCTTGCTAGTAGCTTAATGATGTTTCTAGAAAAGAAAACATGTTGTTGTCAGTAAATTAAGACAGACACACAGTTAAAACGAATTACCTCGATGAAGTATTAGGAACTGAAAGCACCAGAATCCTATCAACTATCAGAGTGATCAAACTATATGCACTGTTTAGGAAAAGCAATTCTAGCTCTACAAAAATAGAATCGTATGTTGTTTGTAGTAATATCGCGTAGGAAATTACTTTATCAAAATTGACATCAATGAAATAAGAAATTATTTAAATATTATACATTGTGTGATATAGCTACATGCTACATTACCCCCTTACCTGTGACTGCGTTACGATACAAACAATTTCTAGAGAAAAAATCACAAGGACAAAAAAAATAACTGTTAAATAAAATAATTCTGAAATATTTGTCCGGTATTTTCACATTTCTTCCACTTCAGGATGAGTAATGTTGACAGCAATGGAGAAAAGTCCCTATAATTATCCAGCAGGGTGGTAAGCAAGCGCACCAACCTCTTGATGGCGAACGGTTACCGTAAGTACAGAGAACTTATATTACATACCGGTTCCGAATTAGCTCTGGCGACCTTACTTACTCGCAAGAACATAAAACCACTTTAACTGGTGTCGCTTATGAGGTCGCGGTGGTTTTATTCCAAATATCAATGTTTAGCAATTAAAATTGTCGTCATCATCATCATCCCCAGCCTATATAGGTCCCACAGGTGGACACAGAGCTTCCTACATGGGAGAAACACATGAGGGCTTTGGGCCATAACACCACCATGCTGGCTCAATTCGGGTTGGTGGGTTGCAGTAACAACCGAGACCAACTTCATAACGTGCCTTGCAAAGCGCGGCGGTGCTCGAGATTATAAATTTGGATCGACCCATCTCGGTATCGACCATGGCGGAAGTTGCATTGTTTTTGTAATCGAAACGAGAGCATTCATACCATTACGCCACCGAGCTCCTGAAGGATATAAAATATACAAATACAAGTTACAATTTTGCAACGCCAATAAGATTATTTAGGTCAGTATTCAAAATCATTGAGCTTTCAGTCTATCTAGGTAGATAACGTGACAGCTGGGAAGTCCGTCTATGGGTCATGTCCGTATAGCCAGCCAAAATGCAACTTGAAAATAATTAATTGAATTGATTTGACATTTTGGCTATTTATTTCATTGATTTCAAGTTACTTAATGGCTTTTTCGTATAGGCATACGAAATAACCAAAACGTAACTCAAAATAAATGAATAAAAATTGAATTTAATCAAATAATTTGATTGATTTTACTCAAGTTTTAGGTCTGTCACCATACGATATAAATTGATAATGAAATAAATAGTATAACAGTAGCAAAATAACAGTCATCAAACCGCGGCGGCGGTAACCGCTAACCATCAGGTGGGCCGTTAGCTTGTTTGTCATCTAGTTGTATAAAAAAAATCTAACCCACCAACCGCTGTGGTGTAGTAGTTGAATCCACCTAACTCAGATAGAGAGGGTTTTTTCTAAATCCGCCTGGCTAGCTACCACCATCTTACCTAAGTCTGCCGCAATGGCAATAATGGTAACAGCATTGTTGTGTTCCGGCAGTTAGAGGTAAGATAGCCAGTTCCTCTGTCGTTGAGGAATCTGGGTGTAGCTCGCTACCATCTTCGCCTTATCACCACTTAACATCAGATAGGCCAAGAGCTACCCATTAATAAAACTAAAGAATGAAAAATATCCACTATGTTTACTTTAAGTTAAAGTTTCGAGATAAGTCAAACATTCGCTCGTTGGCTTCTTTTAAAAAGTTACTTCTTGCCTTTTCCATGTCAGGACAATTCTAGATGATTTTTGTTCCTACTTTAGTTGGTTTTGTGATTTCCATCACAATTTGCAACAATACGCAGCTGTTTTGATACAATGCTACTTTTCCGGGTAAGTGTTATGCAAAATGTACATAACGGTGGAGTGCCGAGCAGGAGCTCCACGGTAGGACTGTCATGGCGAGAAGTGCTTGCACTTTTTTTCCAAAAATAGTCTAACAGCAATATTTTGAATTTAACTATAGAAATAAAATGATCATCACAGGCTTTAAAATATGTTATAGTTAATTTATTTGTGTCACTATTATTATTTACTATAGTTACTTTTAAGTTGATATTAAGCTAAGTGCTACAACTGCCTTACCTAGTTATTGATTTTTAATAAAAGTTGTTTTCTAACATGTATACTCATCATGATATCTGAGGATCATCAGAAAGAAGTTTACTGTTTTGGACTCAATTACGGGATAGCTTAACCAAACCTAATTTTAATTCCGATTGACGTAATATGACTTCGTCTTTCATTCTCTTTAACCATTTATCTCAACGTTCACTGTTTTTTTAGTTATATCATAATACGCACCGTTCAAATCTCTGTCATCCACTTTATAAATAATACGCACATTCATATTCACAAACTTTTTCGTCACATGCTTGTCATCTTCTCGTTATTTTGTCGCAGCCGTCTGGTTAAATTAGGCAGTCAATTGGATACCTAGACCGTTCATCAAACGCCGGTTCCAATTATATATCCAATTATACAGCCCAAACTCCTCATGTATGTACCTCTCAATTTATCACGTTTGTCACTTTTATAGTTAAAGCATGCATGTAATTATTTTTTCAAATATTATCAAACACTTTTGTGTCTGCCTGTACATACGTTTACACTGCATATGGACTAAACTTCCGAGTTCTGACGACAATGTAGCCGAGTTCCCTCAAGTCCGCCAAAGAGTGGAAAAATACACTTATCTTGTTTGCTAACAGTATTCAAGGAACGTGTAATGCAACACTGTTTTGAAGGCAACGTCAAGCTTTGTCAAAAGCTTTTTCATTAATTGTATCCAACAAAGTATGACGCTCGCTGCTGACGTGCCTGTGTAGTTAGAGCACTTTAATTTTGTTTACGAAGAGAAATCAATTTTCGGCATCTCTGATCAAGGTATGGGTAATCATAATTTGTAACCTCCAGCTCATTCGTGGTTCAACGGGAGACCAGGCGCAGATCAAGAAACCTCTCCCATAACCCTGACGATCCTCATACAAACAAGCCACACATAGTCATACCTTTGCCAAATATTTACATCTCACTTATCGTCTTCAATCCACAACAGTACACACTGCTGGACATAGGCCTCTCAATATGGCTAGGTTCATCCAGTTACTGCCAGCCCCTCTGCGGAAATCGTCATCGAGCCTGAGGACGTCCTACGCTTGCTTAGACGCGGTCTCCACTCAAGTACCCGCTTTCCTCCAACGGTCTTCAGTTCTTCGGATAACATGGCATCACTCGTCGAACAACGACACGGCACGCCTGTACCTAGCATTTAGAACCATGAGTGACACGGCTCAAGAGCCCTGGCTGTCTCTAGGATAGTTTAAACATCTCCACAAAATAACAAAAGGGCCAGATTGATGACATGTAATCTTATTGGTAACTAGTCACAGTTCTCTCAAGATAATGGAGTTTTTGGCGCGACTTGATAGTGTCAGTCAAGGTTTTTATTACAATAATTATAAAATTTTTTTAGAGCGAACTTTGTGTAATAAAATCCAGTGTAGTTTTGTGAAGCAAGTGTTTGAGGTGCAAATAGAAAATCATTGTAATAATAAGTCACCTTGTTGAGTTTTT
This sequence comes from Nymphula nitidulata, assembly GCA_947347705.1. Classification (NCBI taxonomy): domain Eukaryota; kingdom Metazoa; phylum Arthropoda; class Insecta; order Lepidoptera; family Crambidae; genus Nymphula; species Nymphula nitidulata. The sequence goes on along the minus strand of OX374637.1, from coordinate 6,871,036 downwards.
TGCCTGGTTTTCTCAGAACAAGTCAATTACACGAGAGTATGAATAAATGATTTGAATTTTGGATTTGAAGTTTATTTTAATTAAGGTTGTGTCCAAAGTAATATTCAGTAAACGACCTAAAAACCTACAGTTTAAAGCATAGTTTTCACTGCTGACCCTATTGTTAAAGGACCATAAAGTACAGATTACCGTGAGCAACCCACAATTCCCGTGTATATTACAATGCTCTCGCCCTTCATACAACTAATTAAAACTTGAGAATTCTCCACATAAACACGGGTTAGCCGTTTATTGTGTTACTGATGCAGTTATTCTCAGGAGAGTAGCGTTGTAGAGCGTCTGATTCGTTATAAATTTCACATATAATTATATTTACTCAAAATAGTTGAAATAAACAAAATTTTCATAAAGTTCAGAATAATACTTAGGCCACATATAATTCGCAGTAACGCGAATATTTACTTCGGGTGAAGTCACAGGCACATCGCTAGTAAATTGGTGACGTCCACACTGATGCCGGCATGATTGCTCCTGAGAACGAAGGGGGAAGGTGGGAGAGCATCAAACAAAACTCTTCAGAGCACTCTCGGTTCCTTTTGCTCCTCCACTCTCCAACTTTCTTTTACCGTATTATTCTCTGGGAATGAAAGTGAGGTAGTGCCCCATTGAAAATAATCTGAATAACTATCGACACAAAGATTCATGTTATACTAAATAAAAAGTGAAAATTATTCTAATTAGTGATCAATGGACGTATTTAGTTAATCGAGAAACCAAATACGCAAGTGTCGAGCAGTATATATTTTGTGTCGCTAGTTTTCAAAACTTATTAATAACGTAAATGATCTAGATACGGTATTTAATTATGATAAAATGTAGATAACATCTGCTCATGCCTTTTTTATGAGAATATTGAGTTAGTTTCATATTTGTTTAGTTATGATGGTATTTTAGTCTACTGTTTTAAGGGTTTCGGAGAAGAATTAGTTTAAATATGAAATACTAAAAACAAACGAAAAATTAACAGTTTAAAACCTCTTTGCTATTGACTGTTTTTTGTTTTCCATATCCATTAGAGGTCCATTATTAATTGTGAAAGTTTATTGTATTATTATATCTAAATTGTTTACCTTTTAAATTGTTATATGTGACCGCTACCTAGTTTTAAGAATACTTAGTATAATTTTATTCTCATGTAAGTGGATTTTGTAATCTTTTTTTGAGAATAAATTCTTTAAACCTAATTCATGGGTTGCAGGGGTTCGACATCGTAGTATGTGCGCGGGTTGTGTGTGTGTGTGTGTGCTTACAGTTATACTCACACACACGTGTGTGTGCGTATTGTATACTGTAGTGTGTCACGAACAGATTTGGCACTGTATTTATCATAATTTAATCGGAAAATAAAAGTGTCTGAATGATGTCAATTTCTCAGAAGTAACTCTTGTCAAGGGACAATCACCCCCTTAAATTTTGTACCGCACTGTATATTAATAGTCTTCATGATGCTACTTCGATGACGTGTTTTTAATATAGATCTCATTAGATAGAAAGCTCATTTTTAATACAACTTTTTTTTTAAATATTGTATTGCACGTCTACAAAAACGCTTGTTTCACAAAACAACATCAACAAAATGTCGCTCAGACACAATTATTGAAATATTAATGTAAAAAAATAGTAAAAATCTTGACCGTCACGAAAACATTTTTTAAAGTAATTTTATGTGACATTCTTCTTTTGTTTTTTCTCTTGATAATACAAAATATTACAATTCAGATTTCATACTAATTTAATTAAAGCACATTCCATGACCCATCTCAATCAATGTAATCAAATCCAGGACACCATTGACCTCTAGATAACTCCATCAAAGCGGATCCGCACAAAAACTCTTATCTTTCAAAAGTCTTTCTACCCTCCAAAAGCTTTCGAGCTTGTAAATATCTAAAATAGGTTCCGTCGCGTGTTTCGACAAGCCAATGTAGATTGTGATTGATTATGAAGTCAAGGGAACAGGAACTGTCGTCTATAGGGATACCGGCTGGTGTGTAGGAACCATTATGGTGTTCAGATCGTGAAAAATGACGATAACAAATTGACATACTGTCGACGAATATTTATCAGAATGCGACCGATGTTTTTGTGCGGCTTCGGACGGAAAATGAGCTTTATTAAAATGGGAAACTATTAGGCAGATAGGAAAAGGAAGAAAGCTTTTGGTGTGAAAATGTGGTGTTAAAATAATTCCCGGCGAAGGGAGTGGAGAATAAACTCTTTGGGGAAGAGCATTCCCACGCTAAAGCTTCGTTAAAACATTAACGGACTACCTTCACCTTTTTCATTTCTATTAAGTCCAGAAGCACAAATAAAATGTTAATAAATATCGTTATGAGGATATGCCCATATAAACACGATAGGAGTAATCCTACTAGTTTATAAGTTATAACTGGACCGACACCAAAAAAACGCTAAAACATAAAAAATGGGGTGATAGCAAAATAATAATAATTTAATCTACAGTCTGTCAAACAATCATACTTGTTTATGATTGGCTACTAACCAGCACTACTGACTATTTGAACTTTTACCACAAATGAACACAATATTGAGGTATGTTTTCCTATAAAAGGGACGGCAAAGGGTCAATTCCATACAGCCGATATCTTATGCATTTTCTATAATTCGACAGTTATTTAAACGCGAAAACAAGTTACAATGTATCTTGAGAGAGCTTGGCGTCATATTATATTAAGTTTTTTAACATGGTCATCGGCTCATGGCCATGCTACAATATACCAAAGTGCGACGATGAAGGTAGATTATTACTGAAAATAATCTACCTTCATCGTCATCTCAATGTTTTGAAAAATCTGGTTTCGAACCCGAGACCTTTTAGAAGGTAAAGATAATGGCCGGTCAACAAAAAAGGTTTCGAAACAAAGCATATAGGTATCCATAAAAATCGCTGCACCACCATAAAAGGGGTGGCTATTTTTCCATGTTAGACTTTATGGGCTGCTTCAAACGGTACGCAAACCTGGCAACCATTAAAAGTTCCAACACTAAATCCAATTATCGACAGGAAGTGGTGCGGACACCGCTCGACTTTGGCACATCCTCCTGTGTGATTGGGTTAATCGGAGATTTAGTTCGTCAATAGAAATCCTATTGCTAGTGGAAAATTCCTAACATTAGAGTTGATACATAATTGCGTATATCCTAAAATTATTTCAAATGGTAGTAAAGTAAATACTTGTGTACCAAATAGCTGTGAGATTATTATGGCAATCAATATTACTCTTTACCTACTATATTATATTACAATTTTAGTAAAATTACCAACAAGTCTAAATTGTCACTACTTATCTCTTTTTATTTATCGGCAGACTCTGCCGAAGCAATTTTACTAGTGCACTTGGAAGACGACTAGTGATGTACACATTGGAGTGGACTGGTCAAGTCCACTTGGGAGTGGACTGGTGAAATTGCCCGGGGACAACTCAAACTTACGGCCAGGTTTCGCGCCGATAGAGATTTCCCAGAGTCACCTGGGAAATCCCAAAAGTGGCGACCTGAACAATGCGTACGTGCGCCGTGGGGCCCCACAGGCGATCACCGCCCGCCTCTTCACGCCCGTCCGTCTACACCAGATAGGGGCGCCTAGACCATTCTCATCCCGCTCTCTCTCCGCTGCCTCCTTCTGAGTGAGCACAAGGAAGAAAGGAAGCTACAGTCTTCCGCCCCTCTTGCTAACAATCGTGGCTCTTGCCATTGTTTGCAGTTAGAAGGACCATCACTTTGCGCGACGCTCGCACAGAGTTCGCAAAGCTCTATAACATGAAAAACGGATAAACATACAGAGCTAAAAACAGATAGACATGCATTTATAATATTACTAGCCCCTACCCGCGACTTTGTCTGCGCGCGGATTGGTACTTCAATAGCCTATTTTCTTTTCCTATACCAAAATTAATACCGACTCGAAATTATCGGGGCGCACACTCGGCGATGACCGAATTGTTCTTCTCCCACCACCGCACTGTACTTATACGCACTGTACGTGTACTCACTTTGCCACTGTCGTATCTTTTAAAATAATTGTCAAAATGACATTGTGCAAAGGACAAAGTTTATCTACTTTATACATCAGAAGCGATGAAAGTATTTCTTTTATGAAGAATTAATTAAGTTAATACAAAATATGAATTTTGCAAATAATTATAAAATTTATTTGTATTTTCGATGCACTATTTTAACACTTGAAAGTTAGATAATTATTATCATGCTATCGCTGATTTTTCATTATTTCATAGAAATTTATAACATTATCAAATTAATAAGGTGTATTTGATAGTTGCAAAACATTTCTATGAGTTAATAGCTATATTAGCTCATGGAAATCTCACATTTTTAATGTTTTTTGATGCGTTTAAACGCTAACTTTATTGAAACAATTACAAACATATTTATTTAATATATTTTTTACATACATAATATATTTTTTTTACATATTTCCGGCGTCTGGCCGAACATCAGGAGACGCGGGTTGGATTCCCGCCTGGAGTATACAGGGTGGTGCCGTCTATGCGACAATAAATTTAAACATGGGTTATATGAGTCTATAGAAATGGTTTGCCACGTTCAAAATTAATTTCATGACCTTTGTATGAAATAATGCTGCCAACGTTACACTATTCCATACAAATGTCATGAATTTATCAAATGAATACGATATTTTTGAAAATGGCAAACCATTTCTATGGACTAATATAGCCCATATTTAAATTTATTGTCACATTGACGGCACCACCCTGTATATTTTTTCATCGTTTTCTTTTCTTTATTTGTATTCATGGAAATGTTTTGCAACTTTCAAATAACATGCTAACATGCTTTAATTTAATGTCTTAAAGTCGTCACCAGCCTGTATAATGCTTTTGTATGCTCTTGCTTAAAATTTTAAGCCAGCTGCTCCAGCTTGAAAGAAAATGAAACTTTTTACCAAACCAAATATTCAAAATTAACATTTTGCGCAGCTTTAACATAATGTAATAAAAAAACCGGCCAAGGGCGAGTCGGACTCGCTCACGAATAGTTCAATGGTTCCATACCATTACTTATGTATAAACAAGCGTCTAACTGTTGCCGTTATTAATATCGAGCAAAACCAGGCAAAAAATGACGTTTGTTGTATGTAAGCCCTCTTAAATATTTATTTTATTCTGTTTATTAGTATTTAACTTTGTTTTTATGGCGGCAACATAAATATAATCATCTGTGAAAAATTTCAACTGTCTAACTATCACGGTTCATGAGATACAGCTGGAGTCTTAGTAATAAGGTCCCGTTTTACCCTTGAACCCTAAAAAAGTACTATGCGAGTTAAGCAATTAACTTCGAAATTTGGCGCATTTAAAAGGGATTCCAAATATGACACTTTATAGACTAGTTTTTGATTGAGATCAATATATTTTTTTTCAAATTAGGCAGTCGGCGTAGGCGTCCAATCAACTGGCAAAAACCTGCCGCGATCTAATATATACGTCCCACTGCTGGGCACAAGCCTTCTTGTATGCTAAATATCCGAAGTTTTGGGCCATAACCACTACGATGGTGAGTAATAAAAGCACGTGAGAAATAAAATTTTTGAATAAACCTCCGAGTTTACCAAGGCGCAAAGAGGTTCGCTTTCGTAATCGAAGCTAAACGCTCCCCGAAGAAAATTATTGTAATTTAATAAGTTCCAGACAAACTTTTAAAGCATATCCCGGTCGCAAGCCTATTTAAATGAAAAACAAAAGTATTTGTGGATAAAATGGTAAAAATAAGTAGGACTTTACGGAATTTTAATTTGGTCAATCTTATAAGAAGATTAGATGGTAGAAAAAGCTTCCCTCTAATTAAAAAGTCAAATTAAAGAACAAAACATAAACAACTGCGTAAGTGTTGAGCGCTTTACTCATTGCGTTAAGTTTGTACTGTAGACACCAAATATTCCGTCAAATTATCCTTGAAATATAGATCTAAATCCCTCGTCATTAACGTCGTATTTCATTTGAATTCGTTACATAAAATAAACGAATTAGTATACGCTACACTGAGTGTTAAAACTCAATCAAATTACAACCTTAAGTCTTAGTCCTTAGAGTCACTCCTGATTTGATTATGTTCGCAGAGATAAAGCAGTACCTGTAGTATCTAACATTTAATTAAGATAAGCTTTTAATGTAAATTCTTTTAGGTTCAAGTTAGAGTGAACATTTTTAATTGATGGTGTCAAAAGCGGTTCTTTCATAAACTGTTACAAATGATTGTCAAACATGAAATCTAGTTTTTACTCATAAATTGAGTACCTTACATTTTTATCAGTTGAGACTTAGCTATAATAAAACTAAATACCAATAAAAACAAAGTGAATATTCCCGAGTCGCTCGTGCATGAGCGCAAAATGCTCGTGTTCCAAAACCTGGAATGCTTTAAAAGCACATCCGTTCTTTTCTTCCTTTAACATTATGGGACTTTAATACCATCGTCGACTTTAGCACCGACTATTGCGCTTGTATTTAATAGTTGCTATCATACTATATTAACGCCATAGTTATTGTGACATGGTACTAAAGTATTCAGCTACTTCTGTGATCGTCCGTACATAGTCCGGTAAGATTTGAGGCGGCTAGCACAGTTTGTTTATGCAGCAGTCTTCGCGTTGGGACTCCTTTTACCGTCTCTCATCAGGTGGTATGGAGTCAACATTCGTCATTCGTCGCATTGTTTAAAAAAATATTGCTGTCAATCGTCATTACCCTTGAAAATATTTTATATTTATTTATCTTTTTAGGATAGCTTACAGCGTAATTCTCCAAACACACAAACAAAATAACAACAATAAGCCATGAACTAGCTACCACATTTATATAGCCCTTTAACATTCATGGAAACTAATACTAATATTCATCACCAGCCTATATACGTCCCACTGCTGGGCACAGGCCTTCCTACATGGGAGAAACACATGAGGAGCTTGGGCCATAACACCACCACGCTGGCCCAATGCGGGTTGGTGGGCTAAAGCGGTTGCAGGAACAACCGGGACCAACGGCTTAACGTGCATTCCGAAGCACGGAGGAGCTCGAGATAATAAACTTTGATTGACCCATCCCAGGATCGACCATGGCGAAAGTAGCTTTGTTTTTCATATCGAAATCAGAGCGCTCAAACCAATATGCCACCGAGCTCCTCATACCAATATTATTTAATTTAAATACAAGTAAAATGAAAATCTACTGGTGCAGAAGTGATGCTCTCTAAGCTATACATACTATCTCGAAATATATCAATATCATTATCATTGATTATGTCAGCCGCAACGCTAACCGTGATGACAAAACTGTTTTGTCTGTAGTTACTGTGAGCAAACGGGACATTAAATAGCTGAAAATTACTACTGCGAAGTGTGCGTGATGGTACTCTAAAATACAGTTTCTTCAGTAGGCCAGGACAATTAAAATTTAAAAAGTAACCCTGTCTGTTACTCTTCACCCAATATAACCCTGTCAGTAACCCTGTCGATTATGAGGGAATTCGCCGTGGAGGTAAATAAGGTATATTTTATAAAAGGATATAGGATACCTTTTGGCGGTATAACCGATCTCCAGTCGGGCGGAGCCGCGGGCAGCCACTAATATAATATACAATCTATAGCGTCGTTTAGTGTGACTGGCAGACATTAAGTTATAAATATCTATGGAATGCAATTAACGATTGAGTATTCAGTACTGAAATGTTATAGTATGGTACTTCGTTGTTAAAAAGTTATTTTATCCCTTTCTTGTTGGAGTAGAATGAAAGGAGGCAGTTTATTACTTTTTTTTTTGGACAATACTAACAGAATCAACACTAAGTTGCACCTTCTATATACGATTAGAACGCAACGAAAATTAGCGCCAGTCTACTGAGAGCTGTACCATCGCTGAGTAAGTAACTCGCATTACTATTTCAAGTGAATCCTATTACGCTACAGGTAGTGTTGGGAAAATACTCAAGTCTTCGGAGTCCTTTTTTCCGAGACCTGCCCCGTTATTCTCAACTGTCGGATCACCTACTCGATTCGGAAAGTCACATCCCGTCTTACTTTGCGATAAAAAGTGACAGGTATAGTATAGAGTTTTCGATATTACAATCCTTTCCGACAAGTGGGCTGGCAAGGTTGCCATATGGAGAGGATATAAGGTTCGAAGTAATAAATACAAATGTTTAATAAAAAGTGCATTCATAACAACGACTAGACTCAATTTTTGTGGGTTTGTTTCTTAAATGAAAGTTGAAGGCTTTTTCTAATTAATAATACTCGATTTTATATGATAGTACTTTACAACTCGAGTTGTTTCAATTTAATTTATTATAAATAGACATGAACAAAAAACTCAGTTACTCGATTCTCGGAACTAAGGACTCATTTTACATTTACATTATTTTATATCTGGCGTCGGGAACGGGATTCAATGTGCCAGGATACAGGTGAACTCATAAACTAGTGTTAGCAATTGCAATAATTCATGTAACAACGATCAAACGTGCTGGCAAATAGCCTTCTTATGCTGGTTCATAGAGTCTCAAGAACACTGTGTCAGTGTACACAGACTACTACAGACCTACTCCAGACTATTTGAACATCCCTGACGCACACAAAATAGAGGGCAGTCCGATCAGCTCCCCAAAGTCAAAATGTAGTCGCTCCACAGGCTGCTCGTGTATAAGTATGGATTGTAACCGGAGTCTCACGAGGTCTGCCAAAATGAGACAAGTCCTTAAGATCAGGACTTAAAAGACTCCAGCCTTTCCCAACACCAGCTACTAGGGTTGATTTCGGTTTTGCAGATTATAAATTCTATAAATATGTTACAAGGTCTTTAATGCATTTTAGCTTGGGGATCATTCTAAATGAGATAAGATAAATTATTACAATTCGAATGATTTCTTTTATCTATTTCTTCAATTGAATTAGTCCAAGTGATCTGTAGAATCGACTTTTGATTTGTCGGTGAAGTTTAGCGATACTAAACTGAATGAAAATAAGTGTTTAATGCGTTCCACACTTATTCTCATTTCATTTAGGGTCTGCTATAAGCACAATCAACTATATTAATAGTTCTTCAATTAAATGGAAATAACAATCCATAATACACCCCTAGATAATTCATTTTGCTGGCCAGCTTTTCCAGAACATTGGTTTTTTATTTGATTTCCATTTTGCAGAGCCGGGCTCTATTATATTTGGTCTTTACTGCGAAGGTCGTTCCCTAACTTGAACCATTACTTTATATAGCGTCTTCAGGAACATTATACTACAATCATACATTAGATTTGCGGCATAATATGGCTGTGATGTTCAGCGAGCAAAGCACTCCTGTAACTTTTTGGTTCCGGACTTTATACTTTTTTACTAAATTTAAAAATGTTCGAGCACAAACATTTTAAAATTTCGATTCGTAATCTTATCGTTCACGCATGCTTAAAAGTGTTCGTGCTAGAGGTATAAGATTACGGTTTGAAATTTAAAAATGTTTGTGCTCGAACATTTTGAAATTTCGAATCGTAATCGTAAAAAGCCAGTCAAAAGCTAACGTAACTACTCGATACGATGGCGATTCGAAATTTCAAAATGTTCGTACTAGAGGTACGTACTGAAATAAGTTATTAACAATATGATTTACACTGCACTGTTAAAATAATTTTACTTATGAGTCTTTGTTTTACCTTAATCAGGACATAGTTTTTTAAAAGGGATATTCTGATTGATATGTGATAATTTTTCTCTCCGCTATTTAATTCAATTCAATGCTATAATGCATTCACCATAATGTTACATGAGATGGAAAAATATTAGGCTTGAAGCTATCAGATCATTATGGATAGTGTAGGGCACAGCAAATTTTTTTCAACTGTACAACACCTGGTGGTAAGTGGACAGTCGTCTAAGTTGCACTGTAAGAACCCTTAAATTCTTGAATTTTAAAAAGTTCTAAGTCAGGTGTATGAGAGTGAAATGTAACAGCACCGGCCCTAGTGCTAGTTTCAAAGTATGACATGTCCGCCATATGCTTTCAATATGACATGTCCATACAATACTTTCTAGTACAACCGGTACAGGGCTGCCATTTTAGGACTTCTCCGCCCTAACGGCCGCCAGTCCTCCTTGCAATGTGGCCGCCCATTGCCACTTGAGGCTAGCAATTCTTTGGTCTATGCCGGTGACCTTAGTTCTCCTGCGGATCTCATCGTTTCTGATTTGATTAGACAAACCCCAAACTTAGCTTTCCCCATTGCCCTTTGGGTGACAAATAGCCTTCTTATGATGCCCATTGTAAGGGGCCACGGCTTAGGTCCGAAAGTCCTCACTGGCGACACACATGCATCTAAGACTTTTGTTATAAGACACTGCTGTAGTTGGGTATAGAATATGCTGCCCAGCCGAGTTGGATCTGTCGATTGACCTCTTTCTGGAAGTTGGACTTACCAAGTCGGACTATTTGTCCCAGGTAAATATATTTGTCAACAACTTCCAGTGTAAAGCTTCCAACCTTTACAGGAGTGGGTGACATGTTCATTTTAAGACCCACTTCTTCGGAGACTCTACAAAGGTCATCAAGCATTGTGCCCAAGTCTTCCAGGGCTTAGCCATGACTATGTGGAGATTCTACATCTGTTCTGATGTGATTACAGAGGAGACTACGCAAATTCCAAAGTATTTCAGCCTAATCTGCAACCGTATACCTAACCGTACTTACTTTTTCCTTAGTTTGTCGTCCTTAGCAGCAGTGAGTCCCACAGCCGCTGGGCTAACGATATGGTGTGCAGAACACAGAATACCTCTAAAGGCGAGCGCCCAGTGGCAAAAACTTTTGTGTTTGCACTGAAATTATCATTAAAGTTTCGTTATAATACGTTTGGCTCCATCCCTCTAAAACGAGCTTTCTTACAGTGCCGTTTCAACTTTGCGAGAGTAAGTCTTGAATGTTGGAGAGCTTCGAAAGACATTGAATTTAAATAAAAAAATATTTTCTTTTGTTTTAAAACAATAGATGAAATATGTTTGTCAAAAAATTAGGTGACCTTTTTCTTTATAAAGACTATAATTTTACTGCTATTTTTGTTTCTTATAAGAACTATAAAATCATCATTATCGGTTCTAAGTTTACTTGTAAGTACTCTTAGAGCTAAAGCACAAGTCTGTATTTTTGCTACTTATTTGTTACGTATTTTTGTTATGCTTTAAATATGATATGTCCCTATTACTTTCTAACACAACTGTAGCACAGTTCCCTAACTGTTATTATTCCATTTTATCCTAAGATTGAAATCGTTAATTATTCTATTGTCATTATTCCAAAACGTGTGACGAGATAGAATGAGCTAGTTCACTAATTTCAACATAACTCACTGTTTAGATGTCCCAGAAAAATGTTGAAAAAGTACACCAACAATAATGGTATGAGAGAAAAAGATGACCCTATATCTCTCTAGTTTGTATTTAAACATTGAGTGTCATTATCATGTTTAGCATAAGTAATAGAAATATCAAATCGGCGTTATCGGCCACAACGCGAGCAGTTGCTGTTCTGTACCTCTAGCACGAACACTTTTAAATTTCGAATCTCTCTTTTATTTGAAATTTTAAGAGTGCGTGAACGATACGTATACAATTCGAAATTTAAAAATGTTCGTGCTAGGGGCTGCAAATACAAAATAATTATACCACATTTTTTTGGCGTCAAGGCATATTAACGGTTAAAAAATTAATCACAGATGATGTGAAAAAAATCATATCCAGCAGTTTACATAAAATAAGCACTTTTAACCCTAAACATCTGTCCAACCGAACAAGCATGTTTATACGAACACCATCGAATTGAAGGATCAAGTTAAATAGAACAACTCTCACTACGAGCTCCCCGGGGAACTCCCTGTTATTTGTACTAATGACGAATCATTAGGAAGCCTGAAACTCTGGACAAGTGGGAGTTGCTGGTGGAGTTACCGGGGGTTAAGTTATAGTTTGTACTACACGAAGATTTATACATATAGTAAGTATAGGCAGATAGGCCCACACTACGCCATAGATCACATTGCCAAAACACCTATTTAAAAAGTGCACCAATTATTTTAGAAACACAAATATAGACACAGAGTGTAAATAGCGGTCAACGCCTGGACAGCGTGGTATACATTCTTAAACATTATGTATTCTTATACGTTTGTATTATCTAGTCATAATCGAGCATAAATTAAGTGCCTGTGCTAGATAACGGATAAATATACTAAATAAACGTACACATCGATAACTCGTAATAAAAAACAGTAATAGATCAGTTATTACGATGACCGAAAACCAGCTGGCTGAGTGGTCAGTATCCTTAGCTACAGGGTTCTTGGCCAAGTATCCAGGGTTCAAGTCCCGGCCGGAGCAAAGGTTTGTGAGTTACACGAATATCTGCTCCCGAGTCATACATACATCCATAATATAAAAGTGATGCTTACTTTGGGCTAGATAATAGGTGTGAGATAGAATACACAAACATATCTGATTCGAACTTAGGCTTAGTAGGCCTCTGGCTACTTCAATTAATAGTGATGCTTCACTACATAGTATAAAACAAAGTCGCTATCCGCCGTCTGTCTGTCCCTATGTATGCTTAGATCTTTAAAAATACGCAACAGATTTTGATGCGGTTTTTTAAATAGATAGAGTGATTCTTAAAGAAGGTTTATATGTATAATACATGCATAATATTTACATAAGCATTGCACCCGTGCAAAGCCGGGGCGGGTCGCTAGTTGTTAATAAAGTCAGAAACAGTTTAAAAATCACTCAAAACTTTTGGAAATTATATCAACACCATTTTGATTTAAGCGGTCCTGCTTAAAGTGCGCCTTTTAAGCTACCCGTTGATGTCAGATAAAATCACGACACTCCTATATTCCCGTTAATGCTGACACTTTCAACCGTCGTGGAAACTCTTTAGTGAATAATTAAAGAGCACGAGATGGGGGATATGTGTGAATATTTAACAACGTTTTAATTACTGGAAATGTACTTAGTCCTGATTCTAAATTACGATTAGGTAGAGGGTTTGTTTTCTAACAGCTTTTTTAGTTAATTGAAAAGCTGTTGATGCCGTAAGACCCTTAAACTTTTGCACAATATATTATTGTGAGTAACTGTAATAATCTAGAATTATAAATATATGCGAATCATAGATTATGCATGAAAAGTTAATGAAGAGAACCAGGGGAGAATATTATTGATTTTTTAAATTTATAATGAACAAAGAAATACATGTGTAACCTACTTAAGCTTCTCTGTGTATTTCTACTGAGAAATAGCAATAATTTTGAAAGAAAAACAGAATTACAAATATGATAAACTCTTGGCTTTAGATTTTATACATGAAAAATCGTCCTTTCTTCTTTTTTCGCTCCACTATCTACTCGTAGGTAATTATTATATTCCACCTATCAGTTACATATGTTGTATAATTAAAATCGAATTGAAAGTAAAGTGAAATTATTTCTAATGTCGTGAAATTTGTCTTATGACAATTAAAAACTAATTGTGTCTGGTATAGGCTTGACAGGTTAAATACCTTATTGCTATAAGTAGGGACCACTTATAGCAATAAGGTATTTAACCTGTCTATGAGTGTCAATTTATCTTCCTATGATTTATCTACTTGACTATGAGTGTGAATCCTTGTTTCTAATTCTATTTTAAATTTTTATTTGTATTCATAACGGGGTAGTTCTTGGCCTTCATCACAACTGGTGGCAAACTATGATAAGGCCTAAGATGGAAATGAGCTGCACCCCGATATTTCAATCACAGAGGAGCTGGCTATCTTACCTCCAATTGACGGAACACAACAATGCTTTTAACGTGATTGTTATGGCGGTAGACTTAGGGAAGATGGTGGTGGCTAGCCAGGCGGACTTAGGAAAGTCCTACCACCACCCAAATCGAGCAGATAATTTCTTGGTCCTCTAGATTTGAAGTAGGTGGTAGAGGCGGTAAAAGGCGGTAGTTATTAGATTCGCCCCTTCTTCGCCCGTGGACAAGTTTTTTAAATGGTTACATCGAGAGATAAAAACATGCTTTCGGAACCTTTTAGTACATTTTTTTGTAGTTACTTTGTAAAAAGAAGTTCTTTCGATAGTCCAATGGCTATCAAACTGAATGCCTCGTTTTGTTTAAACTTTCAGGTATTCGATCTTTTTACTTGTTGACTTTCGGCCAATAAGTTGTATTTTTTTTAATACAAAGCACGACAAATGACTCAACTCCACCTGATGTGAAGCGGTAAGAAGAGTCCATATGCGAAGACAGCTAGTGCAGTTTAGATTATGAGTATCAAATGCGCTGTGTGTACTGTAAGTCCATCGTGGAGCTTCGGTTGAGGATTAAAGCTGACTGCGTCCAGCTAAACCCACGCCGGGTGCTCGTAGCACGAACTCTGAAGGCTTTGCTGGCCTAATGATGCCTCTACGCTTATAATCTACGGCAACTTATTCTAAAACGATCATAGTTTTCGTTGTTTGTTGCTGGGAATCCATAACTCCATTATAATATTAAAAATGCAGAAGTAAATGTTGCTGTTTGTCTGTTTCGTTTCTACTTCTAAGCCGCTCAACCGATTTAGGTGAAATTTGGCATGGAAATTGATTATACCCTGTGGAAGGACATAAGCTACCTTTTGATGCAATAACCGACATCCACGCGGGCGGAGGCACGGGCGGCAAGTAATTTTTTTTTGTACTAACTTAGATATAAGTATAGTAAGTGTTTATCACTTAACGCGCCATTGCAAGGTATTACACCCGTGCTGTAGAAGCAGTAGTCAACAACTAGAGCTACCTTTTGCATTCGACAAGTACAATCTCGGACGCCACCGCTTGTGCACCATAGCCGAAAATCGTAGGCGCGCGCCACATTGCGTGGCATATGTGCGTAGGCTGCGTGCAAAAGCGCCTGCACACGAAATTTTCTGCTACCTGGTTAAGCGTCGGTGTCTCTGATAGTACCTATGGTGGGAAACAGGCGCACAATCTTACGGCTACCCATCTGATAGTAAGCTGTCACCGTAGCCTATAGACGCTTGTAACACTTGGGCAATACTCACGTGTTGGTTATCGCCCATCAAAAGAAAGCGTTTTGTTCACAACAAAGGAGACCTTGTCTCTGCTACCAATTAGACATGTGTAAGTAATGCGCGTAATATCACAAATGAGGTATCACTCAAACGCGTGATGTTACATTACGCATCACTCCGAGAAATCAAGTATCACTTTAAACATCACGCGAAATAACATTACACTAGCTCCGAGCGCGAGCGACAGGGACCGACCGAAGCGCACGTATAGCTGTGAAGTGATGTTTCATCTAGCGCGCGTTGCGTGCATATCGCGCGATACGCAGCATCTTATCTGTTCGGGTGATGTTTCGATTCGAGTGATGTGATATCCAGTGAGTCAGTCTCAATAAGTAATAGCTGTGACCATGTGATGTTTTGTTGCTGTGAGCATTACTTTTTAAAGCACTGTTTCGCGCATGTCTACTACCAATATATCGCTTTCTCGCCGAGCTTTGGCGACCTTACTCCCCGCAGAAACAGTATGATTTTAGCTGCGACCGTCTTTAAAGTGGATGATTTTTGTATTACTTTCCTTATATTGATTTTTGTTTTATTTTATTTGACATATTTTTATATGTGCGTTTTAATTAGAATCGAAAGCTTTTATGTCGTTATCACTAGAGTCACAACTCTAGTAATAAAATCTCTCCAGCATAAAAATACAGTACCTACACACAATAAACAACCTTATTTTCACAGTCTCAGAGTATAATTATAGAGCAGCATAAATAGGTCCGTGTGTATGCTCAAATACACAACGCTAGGTTTAATTAGATCATGCCTGCACTACTCCTGGCGATTCCATTCCCAGTTCGCTTTGGACTCTATTCTAGTATCCTGTTCCACGTAATTAAATTTTGTTTATCCTGTTCCATTCTGCTTCTTGCTTTCTAGACACATTATGACCGGTGAGGACCATTATGTGATCGATTTATAAATTTATTTTTAGTAACTAACTGGCGTTTACGGTGCTCGGTCAAATTCAGAAGAACATTTAACAGGTTAGTACCATGACACACCAACTAAAGCAGTTCACACACGGCAGCTATAATGTATATTAATGTACATTAAACTGCCAGCAGTTCACACATGGCAGCTATTATGTATATTAATAATAAGTACATTAAACATTAAATACATTATACTCCTGACGATTTATATGGAAATCGTCAGGTTCTAGTCCGATCTTAATCCGCTGGATTATGATTTATGGTCAGTTTTAGAGAGTACGGCTTGCTCTAAACGCCATGATAATTTGGAGTCACTAAAAGAATCCGTACGATTAGCAGTGAAGAATTTTCCCATGGAAAGAGTGCGTGCTTCTATTGATAATTGGCCTCAACGTTTAAAGGACTGTATTGCAGCCAATGGAGACCACTTCGAATAAGCTTTGTAAATTTTAAATTGTTTTATATCTATGTATGAAACTGTAAAAGTAATAAATGTTCTTTGTAATATAATTTTTTTTCTTTGTTTCAGTATTTATGGCAAGACTAGGTACTATAAACTAATAATGTTCACAATGATATTACGTTAAAATAAATTTACATAATCTTAATAGTGACTGTTCATATAGACCAATATACCTAACACTCACTCTATCAATGTCTATCGATGGATCGCTGCCAGTCATTAGCCCCTCAAAAAAATCTATCGACAACGTTGCAGTTCGTTTTCCAAAAAGCTTTCAACCGGATTGATCCTGTGTCGATACGGCAATAACTATCAACGCCAAAGCAGTTCGTGTGAACGCGAAAAACAATAAAATATGCGTTATTTGAAGCGGTTCGTTTGCAATATTTCAGGATCGGCTGACGGTAGTTATACAGAAGAGTTATGGACTAAAACATGTCGATTTTTGGCCCGATAACGAAATGAGCGCTGTTACAAAGTGTAGGTGCTGTACACATATTTTTTTATGGAAATTGCTTTCGACATTAAAGTGTTATTTATGTGATAGATCAAAGTATTGGTGGTGTTTATAAAAAATAAAAAATAATATTGTTCACTTTGACAAATGTAGCGGAAAGCGAAAAAGTACAGTCGATGGCACATCAAGCGTAACATTTTTTATATTATTGTTAACGAGATAGTTCTTGGCCCTCATCACACCTGATGGTAAGTGATATAAGGCCGAACATGGAGCTGCATCCGGATTTCTCAACCACAGAGGAACTGGCTATCTTACCTCCAAACGCATTAACACAACAATGCTGTTAAAATTACTGTCATGGCGGCAGCAACTTAGGTAAGATGGTGATAACTGGCCAGGCGGACTTAGAAAAACCCTTACCACAAACCAAACCGACCAGTAAATGTCTGCTTTCACGGGAACTGAGCCCCGGAGCTCTACATCTAGCGCAAGTGGTCTCAACCACAGATCACAGACCACCGAGGCGATCAGCAATATTACACCATCATACTATATATTATGTATTGTAATCCAAACATAATATATAGATAGATAAAAGATTTATTTTCATTTCTTCATCACACACAAATACAGTTTGAATTTGAACAAAACAGTTACTTAGGTATATATGTCGATATAATTATGTAAAACTTAAAAGTAAACAGTAAAACTAAAACGTAGTTAATAAAATAAAATCAAAATTAATGTCGTTTTAAATTAAACGCAGACAAATCACTCACTACCCTACACTGATGTTGAGTTTACACTCTCAGGTTTATAGTATAGGATACCTTTTAGTTTTACGGTTTTCAATTTCATAGTCCGGCAAAACCGCACGCTTTCACTTTACAGTCAGAACGAAGTGTTGCCAACTGTTTTCACAAATTATAACAAAATTAAATACATTTAAAAAAGTAAGGATCAAAAAGATAACCTTGGAAACTGTCCGTACCACCAGCAACTACAACTTGCTTCAGTAGAAATAGTTTTAATATGTGTATTCGATTATTTAATTTGCTTCCAAATATTATTCAAAATCAACCATTGTCTCTTTTTAGAAATATTTTATTCAAAATTTTAATTGGGCATTGTTTTTATGACATTAATGAATTTATTAAATTTTGTCACGACGGACATCTTAATAAAATTGCTAATAAATTATCATTAAAAATTGAATTTTAAATTGACTGACATGTAAATCTGATCGTTATTTATTATTGACTAATTTCTTAAATATGTGTTGTTCATTATTGTTTGTGCATCTTTAATTGTTTGTATTTAATGTAACTACTTATGTGATTAATTTTTATTTATATAAATTCTGTGACAATTAATAAGTACCTAGATAGGTACTTATTAATTGTCACAGAATTTATTTTTCGTCGTCATATAGATATATGACGACGAAAAATATTTGCTTATCGACAGGACAGATCGATTAAACATGCATGTGAAACATTTAATCATAAGACCATTATTGTACCATGTTTTATGCAAATAAAGATATAATAGAATCATAAAACATTAGACATTTCTATAGGCTACCGATTTTTCTTTTTTTATAAATAATCATGACAGTATAAATTTCCTATTGCCTAAGTATATGTATTTGCGTTGAAAGTATACCCACGAAATATCTTTATACGAGTATCGTGAGTCAGAACAGTGTCGCTCCAGACCTTGATTTTTTCCCTTCCAAACCAAACATTTATTGTAAAAGTTAAAAAATATATTTGTGGACAAAATCCTCGTTAAACGGGCAATTCATAACCTGTGGAGAACTTCAATAATTCTGAATACAATAAAAGCCGCAGCTTACTTTAAAATGCCCGGTAATCATTCCGGTTCGATATCCCAATATCCCTTATCTTTACCCACATAAATATTTATTAAATGGCAACATACCTTTAATTGAAAAACATTGCCGAATCAGCCTCTCAATATTCTCGCCGTGTTGCCAGGACACGGTAAATCTTAATTACTGAAACCGATTGTTTAGGTTACAATTGTCCTCGGCACTTAATTGTAATTTGGTGGACCTTTATCAAGATTTTCCTTAATACGTGCATGCTTATTAGTTTTAGCCGGTAGGGTACACCAAATGACGCCAATTGTTATACTGATCACGAAGATTACAAGAATTATAATAGATTCTTTTTCACTATTTTCTTAAAAGTACATTATGATATAAGTGCGGTAATTTGAAAATTACAGCCGAGGCAATATTACAAGAAAGCAGAGGCTGTAATTATCAAAGCGCACGTATGTCATACGACGTTTTATAACATATTTGCGAGGAAATAAATAAAACTCGGACTTGCGAAACTTTTTTCGAACGAATATATCTTTAATCACTTGTCAAAGCGGTTATAAAAATTTGAACAATTTGTAAAATTTATTGATTTTTTAGCATTGAATAGTAGCACCACAATGAACTTGACTTATATTTTTGAGAAAGTTCCATGAAATAGGCTAAACACACTTTCTGAAAATAAATTTGCGTCATTGCTTGTTTTCCAAATTTTTAACCGACTTCAAAAAAAGGAGGAGGTTATCAATTCGTCTGTATGATTTTTTTTTGATACGCTTGTAAATTTGTATCGGTCGATTTTTCGGGCAAAGAGTAGTCTTTTTCGCTACCTCTGAGATTTCTGGCGGTATCGGATATTAAATTTATCACTACTTGACGACATTTTCAAATAAAAATAATATAACGAAAAGAAAAAGCGCGCGGAATAATTTTTACTTGTTCACAAATTACTTAGCGATGCGCGCGCATCAGCGCTTTTTTGGCACAAAAAACAGCCAGTATTACTAATAAAGTAAATTAATATTTTTGTGTTTTTGTTACAGATAAAGGTTGTAATTTATTGATAAAATTAATAAAATTAAAAAATTAAATGTTTATTTACTATATTTTGTCTCAACTATTCGTATGTTGACCACTTTCTGCCATAGAAACTCTTTGCTAAGATTTAAAAAAGTACCGTTCGTTTTTAGACGGACCCACAGATTAGTAACAGTGCATCTTGATAAACCGTGCGTTTTACATTACATTACCGCACAAGTGCGTAATGAGATACATTACGATATTGAAATTGGTGAAATAAGAGACCCTTTACGAGCAAATGTGTTATAAAAAAATTATACCACTGGTGGCAATCAAGCATACGGCCCACCTGATGGTAAGCGGTCACCGTAGCCTATGGACGCTTGCAACACCAGCGGTGGTATCTATCACTTGCGCGTTGCCAACCCTGTAAAAACCTTTTCAAGCCCTTTTTGAACATTGTCTTTTATGACTACGACATTCATTGCGTCGTATGTTACCTGAGCAAAAGTTTGTGATTGCGTTGTACGTTACAGCGAAAGTAGACTATTGCGATGTACTGAACGTCGAAACCTCCTGCAATCGCTCTAGTATCGCCTGGTGGTAAGCGGTTACCGCCGCCTATAGACACCTGCAATAACAAGGAAAAGCACTTGATATTGCAGGTACGTTGTCATCCTGAGGCCTAAGATGAAATGCCGTCCATGCCCAGTAATTACACTGGCTACCTGTCCCTTCAATCCGAAACACAGCGAACTGTTTCACGGCTGAAATAAGAAAGGCAGTGGTACCTACCCAGGCGACCCTACATATGGGTCTACCGCCTAGTAAAGTTTCATTCACATTATAATAATATTATAACAAGTTATATAGTGCAGCCGTACGGAGCGCGCGGCGAAACTTCTAAGTCAAGTTTTAGTGGAAAATAATATTAACTAAAAATAATTAATTCTTTCTTTCCCAAATGATTCTTTAATTTTTTGTTGTTGAAAAAAAGTGCGCTTCGTGCGGCCCCCAGGGATCTCCAAACCGATCGGTCTTGCGCTGCCCGCATCCATCGGTTTCCCGCGACCCTCACCCGATCTTTGGCCCACCTTGTAAACATAAAATATAAACTTGAATTAAGTAAATATAATTTATTTGTTTACGGACAGAGGTACAGTACATCAAGTTAAATATACTGTGCCCGTCTATTTTGTCCGATTTTATGTGTTAAACAAGGTTTAACAGAACACTATATGATTCGTAGCGTAAGTAGAATCTATATCCATAGACAGATCACTACCTGTCTATGGATATAGATGAATATATGCTGCACTCAGCCTGAATACACTGCACTGGCCACGTCCACCTTCCCGTTCCATACGGAGCCTCTGCACGGCTTTTTTGAAGGAACACATGTTATAGAAAAGAGGAAACACATTATCATCATCCCATCATCAGAAACGCATTGAGGAGGAAACACATGCTGCTAAAGAATACATTGTTTTGAAAGCACGACAAAGAAACATGCAAATGTATGCTAAAACCTAGCAGTTTTACTATTTTGATACGAGATGAGTGAATGAAGAATAGATAAAAATACAGGGAAATGTGAAACTATATAAAGAAATAATGTTTTTAGAATATCGTCACAAAACACAAAGAACATAATAACGCCCGAGTTCCTCGAACAAGTTCAATCCTTTATATGTTTCTCTCGCATCCGACAAAGCTCCTAGTTTATGTTTAGACACCATTATGTTGGATTTGTGTTATGGTGGCATGTGGATGGGCAAGTCCTGTAGCTAATGGAAAAAGCGAATAATACGTAGAACTGTCAGCAGTTTAGAACTGGAAACAGTGAGATGTGGTGATGGTGGGGGACGGAAGTTTATTATTTCGGGTTACTAGTACAAAAAAATACAATAAAATAAACATATACGGCCTTTTTGCAGAGTGTGGTTATAAAACAGTGAGCGCGGCGACCGCCTGAATGTATTGGATTAAAAATTGGTTTTATTTTTGACGTGGTGATGTTTGGAACTGTTTGGTTAAAAAATTGACATTGCTTAGGTATAAGATGGTAGGCAGGTTAGGTGTTAGATACCACAGACTTTTCTACTTTGGCCGTAAAGCAGGTCGCTTTGTTACAGATTTAAGGGAAAGGTAGGCAATGTAATTACTAGGCATGGAAGGCGTTCCATGTTAGACCTCAGGATGATACGCACCAGCAATACCAAGTGATTTTTCCCCCGTTATTGCAGGTGGCTGTAGAGGATTGTAGCACCTATCCACCACTTATTTAGTAGTACAAAAAGTCAAATTCTCATTTTGTACCACCTATGAAAGCTGTAAAGCTTTCAAATTAATACTATTGATATGGTTTTGAGGCTAACTCTAAAAATAAGGCATATAATTTTTAGGATTCCGTAGTAAATAAGAAAACTTTATAGTTCGCGAAGTCTGCCCATTTGTTCGGCTGTCCACAGTCTAGCTCAGACTGTTAATTATTAGAAAGCTGTAATTTGGTATGGGTATACAGGGTGGTGCCGTCAACAAGAAAATAAATTAAAAGATGGGTTATATTAGTTCATAGAAATGGTTTGCTGCTTTCAAAAACATCTTATTCATTAATTTGATAATTTCATGACATTTCTTTGAAATAATGCAGTCAATGTTATATTATTTAATGTTAAATTTTATATTATTATTAGATCCTGACGCATTTATAACATTAGTACCCATGGTTGTTTGACTCGGCTTTAGTAATCTTAGCTTATCATTTTGTATAAAAATTATTCGTTTTGTTCGTTGTGTACAGTCGCAACCAATACAGACACTTGACAAATCGTCATTTTTATTGTAAAGGTAATAAGATTGCCAAAATGTGATAAAAGTGGGTTTAAATAAGTCATGACTTTCCATCTTTTATTTATTTTTATAATTTTCAATGGGCTTGCTCTTGAAACAACACTTGTTTCGAGAGAAGTTATGAGGTGGTAAGTAGACGATGTAGAAAGATCACCCAGAAAGTGCTTACTTAATCCTGCTTTGAAAGAATTCAGGTTATATGTATTAGGGTATGTACATTGAAGCCTGCAAAGCATTCCACTCAAAAGACAACGAAAAGCGCTTAGTACGGATATTTGGTATATCAACCAGGTGTGTCTCCCTAGTCCCCTGGTGAAACGGGTTAGGCGGGATGAGCCTATTCTCCGAAGTATAAGAAGACAGTCTAGCAATCAATCTTACACCGCTGGTCTAAACTATGAAGCTCAGTCTCCTCCAGCGACCTCTTGTTGCCAATAATCTATGTTGCGTACGGCCCACAAAGTTTAAATTTTGACGCGACATTCTGGGATAGGCTGGATAACCGTTTTAAGCATAACGTATTCTTTAGCAATATGAAAGCAAATAAATCACTTTGTTGGTCCGTTAATGTCATTTTCTAATACAAATACAACAAACACAATACATTAATTGATTTATGTTTTTCCGATTCAATACATTAGGTGGAAATATTTTCTTCGAAGAATCATTAATATAATTCTGACGTCTATTGATAATACCGGTGGTAAAGAGACCATCGCTTTGTAATAATACAATACATGTTTTATTTATTAACGATAAGATCGATATGGTTCAGTGATGCATGAATAAAATACTGTTAAGAAAGAAAGAAAGAAAGAAAGAAACTTTTTTATTGACTTAACACTAGGCACAATATTTAGGTATAACAAACAAATTACAGTCACAAAACACGATAATTAAGATAATTATAAATATAAACATATTGAACGAAGTGTAAAGCCAACAGGTCCCTGTCTCAGCACAAATGCTTCAGCGACACTCACGGAATGTCGCAGAAGCGTTGATATTCTGACAGGGCCTAGACGAAGACGTATTATAAATAGAGACAACCATAAGAAATATATATACGCATACAAATACAAAAAATACATGCACATAAAGATATATAAACACAAACAAAAACGAAACAAAATAATTGTATATTACTTGTTCATGGCTGTATGGGCTTAACCCTTTGCTCTCCCTTAGTACGACAAAAGGACCATAGACAAGAGATAAAAACAATTAAATAATAAAAAATAAAAAAAAAAACTGAGTCTTTAAACTCTTTCAATTTCCAATCTGTGGCATACTCTTTACAATGTTAAGGATAAAATTACGCCATAGCTATGCCATTTTTTTCGGGGAGGAATCAGCTTCCTTACCTACCTACCCGCCGCTGGCTAAGCGACAGGCGCGTGGGGGTCGCGCAGTGCCTGATCGTTACGGCATTGGGGAAACCCACTAAAACTCCCCAGTAACTGCACTGCCCTTCAATCCCTTGTCTTGTCTTGTCTTGGGCAATCCCGGACATGGCGGCCTGTGCAGTATGTTCGCTGGGGTCACCCACGCACGCAGCCATGCTTAGGGCGCAGGAAGACGAGCAACCACCTTCTCACGCTTAAAGAAGCGTAAGAATAGATTTTGCTTTCTTGTGTGTGCTCTACCGTTTGTATAACGGGTGTGTTCTGAGGAATTATTTAACATGATGCCCACGGCCCCTTTCTATCATCGCACCGCTCGCCACCAGTAAGAAGTTCATCATCACAAATTGGAACCAAAGTTGTCACGTATTGTACGGTTTCAAAGCAACTTTCTCCCACGTACGCTCAAGCACGAGTACAGCATGGGGCTCTTTAAAATGGCATGAAAAGGTTTTTACAGGGTCGGCAACTCGCAAGTGAGTGATACCCCTGGTGTTGCGAGCGTCCATAGGCTATGGTAACCGCTTACCATCAGGTGGGCTGTATGCTTGATTATGCTTGATCTTAGTGATATAAAAAAAATAACAGCAAGACCAGCTTAGGCATCTGTCTATGACAAATTTCATTTAAAATGATTTTAGTTCAGGCAAGTTAAAACAGGGTCTGAACAAATGCAATAAAATCTTGCTTTATTACAAAATTTAAAATCTATTTATAAGTTGACAAAGCAAAACAACCAAAATCGTTAATCAGTGACAACCCCCGCCATTAATCCAGCACGGCACGAGATATGCGCAAATTAAATTGGCGAATGATTTATTCGAGTTCACTCTATCGGTACTAAATGCTAGTGAGCTGCAAACGAAATGAGACAGTGCAATTCCATAAAACGATTTGTTTTAGTTATATAGTTATACATTCTATGCAATTCGTTTCGTCTTTCATCACGTGGGTGATCAAAGGTGAAAGGATAAAAGTTCTACATACACTTTGAGCCTTGCCTATATCCACCGGGAGCCTACTTGTCACTCACTTCACGAACTAAAAGAAAAAATAATCACGCACTTTGTAGATGAGGTAATAACGGGGTCACAAAACTCCTCTCCAGCTAACATTTATATTCTAAGTGTCAGATTGCCGAAGCTCCTTTTCTATATTTAGAGAAGTAATAATAATTGGTAAGAAGAGTCCGTTTACGATGGCTTATAGTTTATAGTTATGACCCGGACTCCAACTTGCCAGCCCATGTATGCATTTTCAGGCCTGGAAAAGAGGTCCATCTTGAAAGAAGTACATTGATAAAACTGGAGACTGGCACGAATGACGGTCTTATTCCACCATCCCTTTTATTAGTCACAAGCGAATGGACTTGAATATACCTAAGAAAATTGTTCATTTGAACTTTTCTTGTTAAGCGTAAGCGTCGATATGAAACACACATGATACACATATTATATGCCTTTTTTTGAAGACAACAGTATCGAAAAAAAGTGTTTGCAGAAATATAACATTAACAAAATTTTGGAAACATAACCCGTTAAGATAGCCAGTTTCTAAAAGGACCATGAAATATTTATGTTTAGAAAGGGCCCATACTTTTAAAGGTAGTAGCTAAATTGTTAATTACCTAAATGACTTTAACGACGTATTCAAATACGTGCCCATAACAGCGAGTAGGTAATAAAGATGGCCATTGCAAATCGTAATTCAATTCCGAACAGATTTACAAGCAATCCGACACTAATATACAAGAGCCGGACAGTGATAAAAGGCTAATTACAGATAGTGGGAACATGACCCACAAATAAATAGCTATTGCAGTATCTTGACTTTCGAACAGGATGTTATTCAGCATAAATCCAAGTTATCGCTATGATGATTCAGTGGTTGTAGTATCAATAAGCTTTGAGAATGAAAGTAAATCAATGCATTTGATTACATAATCATCATCATCCCGGCCTATATACATCCCAATGCTAAGAACAGTCTTGGATTACATAATATAATGAAAAAAATATTATGATGTCTGGAAATTTGAACGAATTCATCATGCGATATCAACAAAACACCAAAAAAGAAGTAACAGAACAAAACAATCGTGTTGGCTGTAGTACGGTAACCTCTCATTCAATTAATAGTAAGGTTGCTAAATTATGTGAAGTCATATGTCTGATAGTCAGCAGTTACCGTAGCTCTTAGATGCACGTAACACTCTTCAACACAAAAGGTTTGATTGAAGGTGGAGACAGAACAATTAAGAAACCAGTCCCTTTGCTCCTGATAAATGTACACTTCCTTCATATACTGCCTTCATAAGCTCTTCTGGCTACCACTTTCCTCCCTGCAATTCATCACTTAAAAATGTGTAGCTGACTAAGATCTTTTGTAAGATAAAGGTGTAGCCCCAGTCTAACTCTCTAAATTACTTCCACTACGGCTGTTCTATTACCCCATGCGTATGCTTGTTTGCTATATACCTGATTCCACTAATTAAATATAAAAAATAGGTATTGATTAGATCGAAGTTGAACATTCGAGAAAACCCAATTTCGTAAATAATTATCTTAGAAAATTTTAGACCAGTTCCAGGATTCTTAGAAGCTGACTTACTGTTTTATCCTCGATACAAACTAAGAAGTAGATCCACATTTTACCGCGCGTTTGCCGATAGCGTGCTCTTTCATTGTTTCCAGCTCCAGGCAACAAGTAATGGTTGTTTTGAACTGATTCCTGGAACAGGGGAAAAAAGTTAACTGGCCTCTTCATCTTACAAATAACTTTATTGTTGCAAGAGGAAGTTTTAATTAATTTTGACGAGATTTCAAATCTTGTCAAATGTACAGTCGACAGCACATCAAGCGTAACAGTTTGACCTTGAGACGCCCTTACTACGTTCGTAATTGAGACGGCTTTCGTAGTGCAACTGTTACACTTGATGTGCTATCATGTGTACATTAAGAATTGTTTTATAGTATCATGAGAATAGAATAAATAAAATTAGAGATAAGAAGGCTTTACTCAGTTTCTTGGAATCCGTTTTGTTAAAATAACATAATGTCCAAAGATATTTGGGATGCCAAGCTTTGGAATTATGAAAAATATTCGTTTTTATCGTAATTCTAAAGCATGGAATTCTCTCCCAAAACGATTTTTCAAACATTGTCACTAACGTTAAAAATGGCAATTAAGCTCTTGCAGAAGAGTGATCCAGACCAAGTAGAAGTTTTATTCTTATGACGTCTACAACTGTTCACTCTCCCGCAAAGTAAGGTAAATTATTTTGATTAAGTCGATTATTCGACCGCCGCCTGGCCGAGTGGTCTGTACCCCAGGCTACTCGGTCAAGAGGTCCCGGGTTCGAATCCCGGTAGGAACAAATGTTTGTATGATGAGTACGAACATTTGTTTACGAGTCATGGATGTTTATATGTTTATTTAGTATATTTCTAATATTTATATACATATTATTATCATTATTTCTCCGTTAGCTAGTATCCATAACACAAGCTCTTAATGATGCTTACTTTGGGCTAGATAATAGGTGTGAGTGTATAAATATTATTATAATTATATTATTATTATTCATAGAAGAATTTTATTATAAAGTGGTTAAATTCAAAACCAGTCAAACAAATGGATGTTGTTATTACACGTCCTCCTATCCTATTTCAGTTGATTATTAAATTATAATAGTTTCATGTTTTTTTTCCTTTTAGATAATAACAAGAGAAACATAATTAAGTTCCTCTCAACAATATGCAAAATGGAAAAGGTTGTCAGTGCTTTATTTGTGCTTGCTTATTGATTTCATGAGCATTAATGAGCTGTTTTCGGCAATATCGGACAGCATGAAATTATACACCTTGACTTTGATTCCACAAGTTGTTCCAATCAATTTAAATAAAGGAAAAAATTTAAAGAGTTGTAACGTTATACGTGACAATCTACAAAAAAATATTAGCGTGGTCATCAAAAATAATAATTGGTCTAGAAATTGTTAATTTTTCGGTATTTTGTTGACCAATCATAATTTTTGATGATCAATTACATTTTTAAGGTTGGTTCGGTATGGTGATCAGTTAAATACAAGCCTTAAACAAATCGCACTCTTGGCCCCAAAACTGAACAGAGGAATTTAATTTTAACCAGATTGATAGAAACTATTGTCGCATACAAAAACGCAACACAAACTGGATACAAAGCGGTCGTATTTATTGGAATGGAGACGAATGGTACGTGCAGACGATAAGGGCAATTCAGATTGCATTCTGCACCCGTACAATTGGATTCGTGGATTGATTTGCCTGTAGATAAAACGTACTTTACTCTGTAAATCAAGGACTCGCGTGTGGAAAGTAATTGGAACTGTCCTTTATTTATTTGATCATACGATACGGCCACGACTAATAACATCTTCGAATCCTTATTATTTTTAAGAGGGTCACAAATTGTCATAGTTTCGCAAGAAAATCGCAAAAAGACTTCGTAAAACTTTAAATTAGACCTCTGAGCAAAATAACTGAAGTTGTTTATCTGATAAAATTAAACCTTAACTAAGTGAGGTGAAAAAAGTAACGTTACTAGTGAGGTGGGTCTACTACACCCAAGCGTATTTGAAACATAATAAAACACAAACAAATATTTTTCAAAAAATGTTCGTATTACTCGTAGGTATTGGTAAAAATACTCGTTTCGGATGTTGAAATAGAATATTTCAACATTGTAGGGTGGACGTTAGCTCATAAACGCAAATACAGAGAGACTAGAAGAATTTCACAGGGATATCCCAAGTCCTGGGTGGCTCAGTGGTCAGAGCAGTCGCCCGGATTGCGAAAGGTCGCGGGTTCGATTCCTGCCTCAGGACGTGAAGTTTTTCTGGTTTTATTATATTTTAATTACTATGTTCGTATTACTCTAAAATTCTAAATAATAGTGTTATTTACCTAAACATATAATAGATACTTTGACCGCTCAAATAGGTTCCATAACAGCGTTACTTTTTCAGTCTTCATTACCACTAGACTTTTCCTTGGGCAAAAAATAAAAAAAATATATGAAAAATGTAGAAATCTCAAAAACAAAATAAATATAAGATGATCTCATTAAAAAAAATCGCAGAATGAATAATAATAATAAAATGACTTTTACTGTGGTAAAACAGACACCTGGTTTTTGGCGCTAATAATTATTGACAGAATTTGCAGCTATTTTCTATTGTAGTTTCCCCCTTTTGTTTTCATCTGTTTTTCTTTGTCCACTTTGTCTTCAGTTGATATTTCTGAACTTCTCTCGTGATTCTTTCATTTTCAACAGAATCAGAAAACTCCTTTTTGGACTGAGAAATTAGATCTTCTTGTTGACTTGTTTTTGTTGTTTTGATTGATATAATGTTTTACAATTGAGAACATTTCTCCATTAATTCATCGTGATAAATTTAAAAAATAGCAATAATTTGTAAAACATTATGAAAACAAAAAAGTTACGTAATGGTGAGGCTAGCCTGCCTCATCCTTCCTACCGCGCGTGCATCGGCCGAGTAGAGAAAGGTACTGAGGATGGCATTTTATACGTGTTTGGAGATTTCGCCTGGGCCCAGCGGACCCACCTCACCAGTTAAGGGTTACGAAAATTAACGACCTTTCATAATCATGGTTACTGCACTGCTCACTGAGCTATCGAGAACTCGAGAATACTGACAAAGATCTCTACTAGTATTTCTGGCAAAAGAAACGTTAGAGAAGACTGTACTGTAAATAAAGATCTTGAAAGCATTATTTGAAGCTGTCAAGCCTTTCAAGATGAATACGGTAAATATACTGTGGGTAGTACAGAAAGAATTATTATTACAGGCTTAAAACAGACGTGACAAATGAAAGAAGACGGCATAAAATAATACGTTACTATTTTATGAGGTACTTAAATATCTCTTAGATACGAAATTACATCAGTGTATGTCAGTTACGCCATTAACAAGACATCTAATGGTCAAATACTCAGATGTTCTTGAGTGTTACTTATCACTAACTTTCTTTAGAAAGCTCGGTGCTACGTAAAAGCGTAACTGTGTTAGAAAAAGATCTTGTTGTATTTTTATCTTGGCTTATTTAATTTCTTCTTTAGGACGAAGGAAGTGGACCATCAGAGGTCCGAAATTCCTTTTTTACTACAAGGCTGCCATTAATAATTTGTTAAACCATTCTTCACTATTTTTCTACATGAAATGAAATTATTTATTTAGCAATACATAATTATGACTATAAAAACCAATTTAACAAAAAAAATTCAATATAAATCTTTGTAATTGTTACAATACAATATAAATAAGTCCCTGTCAAGGAACCCAGTCAGCATAAGCCGAAGCATCCTTGGACAATACAACGCTGGTCTTCCGTGGGTCCCTATTCGGAGGGCACCACTATGCGCCCTTCGCATAACATAATATATACTTAGTAATAATCATATAACATTATATATAAGGTAATAAGAAATCAGAAAATAACAAAAAAATAATTACCTTTTCGTATATGTAATAGAAACTTCTTAAAATTAGACTTGAGGGAGTCAAATGAAAATGAGTAATATTTCCTTGAGGGCGGAGGAATATTATTCTAACATATCGTGGAACAATAACGAAAACTACTTACCATAAAACACTGCCGTGTTACTTATGTGTTCGGTATAGTAGACGAGGAGCAATCCTTACTTGGCGATGTGAATATGAGAGTTTGTCGTACAAATATGGCGGCGACTGAGTTTCCACTATTCAGAACAACAAACATGCAAAATGATAGAAGTAATAACTGTTGTTTTAAAGCTAATCTCATCTGAGACTTATTTGACAGAAGCTGTTAAACAGTAACTTCATAGATACCGATCCGAGAATATTGGTTTCCTCTAAAATCACTTGGCTAGTTTGAAGCAAAATAATCATATTAAAAGTCTTAACACTAGCCCAACCAGCGATTCCTAGTGTAATTCTATTATATTTTTATTTATGGTGTGGTATTTTTGTCCAATTTAAGCATCATTACAAGCTTGTGTTATGGATACTAGATCATACAAACTCAGCGTACAGACACCTGCCCCTGCCGGAATTCGAACACGGCACCTCTAGTTTAGTAGACAAAGTACTGACTGCCCCAATAAAAATTCGTCAAATCAATATATTCAATTATGGCAGTTACTTGACCTATGTACTTTATGGTTGTCAAATAGTTGCCAATTGAATTGACACTTAAATGGAAATATATAAATTAAATCGGTTCTTGTTAAATGAGTTAATAATTTGTTAACTTATATATAAATACCAAAAATAACAGACTACACCACGCAATCATTTTAAAACCAAATATAACTTACAGTTTTTACAAAACGGATCAATTGAAACTATAAAAGCCGAAATAGATTAAGACTCATTTTATAAAAACAAAAACGAGGTGAACCCAAAGTTCTTTATTTTTTACGAAGGAGGCCTATTCATATACTAACAAAGGACTCAATCGGGCCTTGCAGAAGGTTAGTCGGCTCAAACAAAAGAGTTAACTTTTAATTGGAGGTCCAAAAGCCACGATATTCAAAAATGGATCCTTTTGTTTTCCTCTAATCCTTGCTCACTGAACCATTTTACGAGATAACTTCGGAAGAACAAAAATTATTTTTAAATACAAAGAGACTTGTCGTCCTTTGTGTTTCAATGATAATAATTAAATTATTAGTAGCAAAGCTAACGAAGAACTTCATGTCGGTATAATTCTATGTCCATAATTGTTCTACTCGTCACTGCGATCGACAGAATCAAAACTAATAGCTAATAGCTTGATTATACTTTACAGTGTATCTGGTCACCGGTGTCCGACCCGTTAAGGCGAAGCGATATGATCAATTTTATCGACAAATTCACTATAATAAGGCATTTTGCCCCTACTGTTTTCAAATGGCGGCCATTTTAATTTTCTTACGGTTGGGTTCATTTATTTTGCTATTTCTACCGATGTATAGGGTCCTACAGGCATAAGTGGTTTCGTTCGATAGCTACAAAAGTAGGCAATAAAAACTCCCATTTAAACCTTAAAAAATTACTTGAAACTTAAAAATAAAATTCAGAAATAGGAGGGTATTTTTTTCCATAATTTATCAAAAATGTTAATGGTAAATATTTTTGATTGCTGACATCAATTAAAACGACTATTATTAAGATGACTATGAATAAAAACATAATATTACATAAATATGTAAATTATTAATTTTGTCAGTATGCTCATACATTTCTTAGTAATATAGAAACGTGTGACGTCACCTGTTCCGTAGATTTTCTATGGAGCGTTTTCGGGCGATGCGCGGCAATACATCTAACATACCGCTATATCTGTGAAACTATTTCTTTTGCAACATTTCTTATTGAGTTATATACTTCTTATTTATTAAATAAAAAAAGAAGTCAACTACTTTTTTGTCAAATGATAGACGATAGATGAGATGCTAAGAAATCGATGGGGGGAGGCCTATTTGAGCAGTAGACATCATACATAAGCATGTATGAAACACAAAAACAACATCGTGTAATCCTTACACAGAAAAACAAAGAAAAATAGATATTAAAATAGACAAACAAACGCGAAATGTTAGATAATTGGTTTTACTCACAGAACAGGTTTTACTCAATCATCACAAATAAGCCAGATCACAAACAAAATATTCGATTAGTTGAAATGTAACAAATGCTACGTCCGGAACATCCGATTTGGCCATAGTATGTTTGTGGTTAAATTAGTCACTAGTCCCTAGTGGACATACGTTATTCATAGAAATACAAAACTCTGGTATCGTGCTGTGGGTTAATTCACAAGCTACAAGCGACTGATATTCATCGTTCGCTCGTCAATCTTTCACTACTCTCTCTGTTTATTACGGGAAGTTTGAAAACGCTATTTGTAAATGAACTCATTTAAATGACTGTCATTCTAATTAATATCCAATGAATGATTTAGAAGAATTCTCGAATGGTGTCTTTGTCTTTGTCTTTGGTGGCCAGTATTAATTTATTTATATTTTTTTTAACCAAAACCTAACTTAACCCATCATGGTATTCGATTTCGAAGGGTAACATAGGGACACCAGTCCCTGCCAGACTTGTCGGACTAGTCGAATTGGAGGGATAAAATTACTCTCCAGGTAGAATTTAGAGGCGGAATGTAGAGGAATTTTACGCTTTCACGCTTAATAGGGCCTGGCCACGAACTCACCGCATGCGCGTCCTGCGACTAGCGAATCGGCGATCACTGCGCGCTGTCTCATGTCTGCCTCGCAGCGCGTCGTCGTGACCGCGCAGTGGTTGCCGAGTCGCCGCCGCCCCCGCCGCCGCCACCCGTTCTCGTAAATCGTTACCGCTTATGGCGTGTACTGACTTACAGCCCGTAATTTGACTGTCATTCGAGATAACGTGTGTACACATCAATTTGATTGCGAATAGGCAAACACGGCCGACAAACTTAAATGTTTGATATTTGAAAACTCAAATCAAGCTGACGTATCTTTACGCTTCTCCCGTGGGTAAAAGATATAAAATAAAATAATATTGTTTACTGTATGGTCAAATTGTGTATAAAATTATGACAGTTTATAAAAGTAATGTGTGAAGCACCTACCCACGTAATATCAGATACGGACGGACTGGTAAAGGATTAAAGGTGAATAGCAAAGGTGATGCTAAAGGTTTGGGTTAGCTTATGAACACTATGAGCGGGAAAGCTGATGGATGAGAGCAGCGCAGGACCTATCAGTTTGGTCGTCTATGCCCAGCAGTGGGCGTCTCTCGGCTGATATGATGATGAGCATCATTTCATATGTAGACAATAATGTACTGAGTAACGTGGTTTCCAATAAATAGCACAAATTTTTTTATGCTAAAGCAAAATTAAATAAAGTAAGTATTGTATAAAATGGCAACATCAATAAAAGTCATAAAAGCGCCTAAAAGTGCATAGTCCATAGCCACAATACGCTGTTAAAAGTTGACTTTAATGTCAAATTGACATCGTCCTTCCGTATTTTCAATCATGAATGTTTTGAGTGCGCTTAAAGTGTTTTTGTTGTTTTTCGAAATTGTCTGACCCTGCCTATAAAGAAATAAAAGAAAATTTTAGTATGACATTGACACTTTTCTTCAATATGGCGTCCTCTGTATTGTTTCTCAACAAATCAAAGTATTTTTGGCCGCTTCTATCAGTCAAGATTTATGGAAAATAACTGTACGAAAACTTTTACTATCTCCTTTACCCCTTCCTTTATTGTCTTAACCTTTGTCGTGGGAAATTTAGGAAATTATCAATTTGAAGGTATTCCGAAATTCCATTCAAGAAATGATTATCCTCACAGAGCTGAATTCTGGAATCAGATCATGCAGAACTCAGTTACATTATGTAGATGATGACGCTTTTATGTTAGTAGCCGCCCGCGGCTTCGCCCACGGCTTCGCCCACGGCTCCTCCCTAACGGCCTAGCCACGGGAACGGGTGGCGGCGGCGGCGACGGCGGCGGTGGCGCGACTTTCAAGGTCGTCGGACGCTGCTACGCGTGGCCTGCTTAGTACATTACCATATATTTGTTTTCACTCGGGCGAATAGAAGCGCGAATATTCACCGCGACGAATTTCGCGTTGCCAGACCGTGAGTGTATGTCGGTTATTGCTTCAAAAAATAATTTTATGTCCTCTCCAGGGTATCCAACTATGTCCATAATATCATAAAATAGGCATGGATTGCTTTTTTAAGCAAGGGTGGCAAACAAGCATATTATTGTTGGCCTATCTGATAACCTTTTTTTTAGTAAATTCTTTCTATATAGGGAAGGCAAAGGGATTGAGCCCATACAGATATGTCTTATGTTTTTTCTTTAACTCTGCAATTATTGCATTGAAAAGCTGGTATAATACATTTTAATGCATCTTGGGAGAGTTTGGCGCGAGATATATTATGATGCTACTTTGATGAGGTGGATAAGCACGATAAAATTCTGAAAGTCTTTAACACCGTCAGGGACACAACACTACCAAGTAGGGTTATTTAGCTGTGCTGTGATCTTCTACAAAGCAGGGTTATTTAGCTGCGAACTACTGTAAGGTGGAGATACTACTCCAGTCGGGCTCAATCTACTCGCCGCAGGGACACAACACACCAAGCAGGGTTATATAGCTGTGACCCTGTGCTATAGAGAATCTTCTGTAAGATGGAGGTGCTACACTGAACGCTCAGAATACGAGTGATAAAAATAGCACCTACGGCCTGGCCACGACATCACCGCACGCGTGTCCTGCGTTTCGCTTCTAGGAAACCACTGCGCGCTGTCTCGATGTCGGCCTCGCAGCGCGAAGTCTTGACCGCGCAGTGGTTGCCGAGACGCCGCCGCCGCCGCCGCCGCGCCGCCCGTCCCGTGGCCAGGCTGTTAAGGCTCTAACTTTTTTACATTTCTTTTAAAAATCAAATTAGCAGTATCTGACTTTGTGTGTGCCCATTGATGAACCAAATTAGAATTTTCAGGTAGTTAGGTCAGTCAATAACTCTCGTCAATAACCAATTGTCTGGAGTTTGTGGCTTGATAGATTAATTGTCAAGCCGCTTAAGACATCTGAATGTGTTTTGACATTAAAAAGCAACTGTGTCTGGAATCCTGTGGCTTCTCAGGTTAACAGGGGAGTATCCTCGGTCCTTTACTCTTTCTGATCTATATAAACGATTTTCCTGAAAATATGAATTCCCCCTTTGTTTTGTTCGCAGATGATATATCTGTATTGGCACCATCATCACATCATCATCATCACCAGCCTATATACGTCCCACAGCTGGGCACAGGCCTTCATACATGGAAGAAACACATGAGGAGTTTGGGCCCTAACACCACCACGCTGGCCCAATGCGGGATGGTGGGTTAAAGCGGTTGCAGGAACAACCGGGACCAACGGCTTAACGTGCCTTCCGAAGCACGGAAGAGAGAGATTATAAATTTGATTGACCCATCCCGGGACCAACCATGGCGAAAGTTGCTTTGTTTTCGTAATCGAAATCAGAGCGCTCAAACCACTACGCTACCGAGCTCCTCATCGCACCTCTCTCATATTGGCACCATGCATTAATATAACTGATTATAACACAGAATTAAATAATATTTTGGGATCTGTAATTTTCTGGCTAAAACAAAACAATCTTAAAGTAAACACGCATAAAACAAAGTATATACAATTTACTAACATAAACGGAAATAAACAAAACCTTACAGTAAGTCATAAAAGAAGTAAATGATGTTCAGTTTCTAGGTATAACACTTGATGATAAATGCACATGGGAACAGCATACAACCAGATTGTGCAGTAAAATAAACTCATACGCTTATGCTCTCTGGAAACTCAGTAAAACAGCCAATAGAGAAACAGCAATACAGGCATATTACGGTCATGTTTGCTAGATTATAAGATATGGCATAGTCTTATGGAGTAATTCGTGTCATATAAATAAAGTCTTGGTTGCTCAGAAATCGTGTATTCGTGCGATATACGATGTTGATAATTTAGTTTCGTGTAGACCCTTGTTTAAAGAGTTAAATATCTTGACGGTCCCTTGCTTATACATATGAGAAATGTGTGTTTTTGTTAGAAACCATCCCGAATTGTTTACTTATTCGTTTGATATTCCTCGCAAGCACAGCAATAGACATCAAAATAAATTAATATTGCCAATAATGAGAACTACCATGCGTTCTAGAAATTCTTACCCAATGGCTGTAAGAATTTATGATAAATTACCAAGTGACATGAAAAATCTAACATTAAGTAAATTGCAGAAAAAGCTCAAGACAAGGCTAATTCAAAATTGTTTTTATAGTTTAAACGAATATTTTGACCATAAAACTTGACCTGCTATTGAATTTGACTTTAATGATATTAATTGTATTTAATTTAATTATTGATTTATTACTATTATATGTTTGCATGCCCTAATTGGGTGAATGTGTCTTGTACAATTTAATATTAAGATAAACAACTTTTATGTGAACCGCATTCTAGCATAATAAAAATTCTATTCAATTCTATTCTAAAATAAGTTTTTATTAACAATATGTCTATTGTATTTCTTACTCAAGACGAAAGCCCATTAAAAACTTTTAACACTAGCAGTTCAGAACTAAACCACAAAAATATGAAACGAATCGTGTGAGCACAAAGGTGAGTAAATTTTTATTACTTCAGAGAAAGAAAGTAAAATAATAAGAGTTGCGTCAAAGAAAGTCTGTTGTTGTACGTTGTAAAAGCGATCGGAGTCCAAGTGAATCGGAATTAATAGTTTACACAGACACAGGAAGGTACAGAAGGATCTCTCTCATCTCTTGCGTAGAGTTTTGACAGCAGTCAAACCATATCGAAACGCTCTTTTGTGAAGTATTGGGAACGTCAATTAAAAATGGAGTATACGTGGTAGGTACAGTACTTTTATCTCACTGCTTTTATCTCAGTACTTTTATCTGCATTTATGCTGCCTAGCTTGGGGGAGCCCAAGGATCTCCAAACTGATCGGTTCTGTGCTATCCACATCCACTAGGTTCCGCGACCCTCACTAGATTGTCATTCCACCTTGTGGGAGGTCGCCACTCGAGAACCGAGTGCTCCAACGGGCATCAGTCCTTCTTGCAATGTGGCCTGCCCACAGCCACTTAGGCTCGACTTCAGGATCTCATCATTTCTGATTCAATAACGTTAGGTGATTACGATCGATATACGTAGCTATTTTTCTTATATACTAAAGTTTTTTGAGCTAGCTAACTTGTATCCTGATCTGATGATTCCTACATCTGTCGTACTGACAAACGTGTTTGTGGAAAAGTTTACATCTTGTTATTAGCTGCGTAATAGGTTTTTTTATGAACTAACTTTATGGTAATATAGGTACTATGAATTTCGGAATGCTACAAAGATCTCATGGTGAGGACACGTAGATAGCTAGGCAGTTAGTTCTGTATGATGGAGCAGTGGTCAATTTCGGTATCCTTGCAAGCTCTTCACGTGAAATGAAGTGAACCTTCTATACGATCCCATTTCATTGTACAAAGCTCTTGCGAGGCTAATGCGATTTGGTGAGCACGTGACTGGGAATGGACCTGCGGAGTATTGGCCTGTGTGAGGCGAGCCTTACAAAATTAAGATTTATTAAAACTATTTTCTGTTCACAAGTGAAAAATATACTTGGAATGCGTTTTCCTGCAATGAATTCTGTTCTTAGTTGCGCTGAGCACATTGTGAGAGGCAATAAAGTAGAATTTCGGCTTTAAGTATCCACTTTAGGTATTAAGTCGATTATTGGTTCATGATGTTTGCATTTACACAAATGGGAAGGCGGTAGGAATAAATGTTTGATAAGTTTCTGTTCTACCATCCATATATTCTTGCAAACAGGGGTGTATTATTAAACCATTCATTTTAAGAACTTGCTTTTCTAAGCATGCGCTCTATTAGTCTGCTAATAGAGTTTGTTGTATAGCATCATGAATATAGTAAATGATAATGGTAGAAGAAAAGCATCGAAGCCTTTACACGTACCTGTTGCCGCTATTAGTTGTACTTGGAGTCTACGCGATATGTCTTCTTCTTTTCTACTTCTCTATTATTATACGCATCGTCACACACTCATATATTATATGTCAATCTTTCCTTTGATCTCTTTCTCCTTACATAATCATCCACGTCCATAGGCTGAACCTTAAAAACCAATTCACCTACGAATATTTTAGCTATGAAGAGGAAGCGGCGCAAGAAACTTATCCAACTTTTTAATGTTTGTAATGACATTCACGCTGCTTTTAACAATGTATATTAAAATTTATTTATTTATAAGTACCGTCCCGTGCAG
The DNA here is from genome assembly GCA_947347705.1 of Nymphula nitidulata. NCBI lineage: Eukaryota > Metazoa > Arthropoda > Insecta > Lepidoptera > Crambidae > Nymphula > Nymphula nitidulata. Next base: position 6,831,959 of record OX374637.1, on the reverse strand, counting down.
TTGCTCTTAGCTACATTGTAGTAATTTTCTTTTCACACCGGATCACTCTTAAATTAAACTCTTCCGAATAAATAAGATATCAATATACAATGCAAATATACATGCGTTTTACGATGCGCCTGTGATGGTGTGGTGGGTGACAGCTTTGCGCTCATTGGCGAATATACGCAATGTGCATCCAAATTCCTCAAAATGCTTAAAATAATATCATGGCGTTATAAAATGCGGTCGTATTCTAAAAGTACGCATGTACAGTTGAGACACTGTGTTTCCGTATATTTACGTTAATAGTGTCCTAAATTTTTGTTTACAGGTTATAAATATTGGTGATTGGAATATTTTAACGTGCGGTTAAACTCAGTTTTGACTCTTATTCTCAGGGTTTTGTTAGAGTTTATTAAAATAACGTAGACTACACATTGATTGTTTAGCAAAACTCATTTTATTCTCAGTTCTTACATTGGTAATTGGTGTAAAGACAATTAGAATGACAACATAATATTTTACACGTTAGGTCCACTCGTCCAATTACAACATCGCGCCTCTAATTGCGGTAACGCTCGGGCCGTTTGATTGGTTGACGTCTATGGCGCGATCTGGAGTTTGAGCGGGAGAGAGAGGAGTCGCCGAGTTCAGTGGTTACTCCGTCAGAGGGCGTAGTCTGCGCTACAATATTTAATTTTGTTCTATAAATATTATACTTTATGCATTCTTGCACTCTACAAATTCTGCATTATTTTTAACCCGTGTTCCGTTTGAGGTGTTGTCGATAGTACCGAAGTATAAAAGTGTAACAACAAATGAGCTTTAAATTTTATTACGGAGAAGGGAGAACACAAACCGACCAACACTGCAAGTCCGGGCCGCCCGCCCCAGTCACGTACGGAACCAAATCTTATTTGCCGCGTATTTGTCCCACACGTGCCAATAAACTGTTAACCGATACACCGCGACCTATGTTCGCCGATTCTTTTAGAACTTCTATTGACACCGAGATATTTATTTTAAGGTAAGCTTGCTACATTGTACGGTGAGCGTTTGGTAGATGTCTGGAGTAATGTACTGCTTTTCTCCGAGAAATGTTGCCCAGATCTAAATCTAATGCTGAATGGAACAAATAATACACGCATTATAAGTCTCAGCTGTCTAAAATTACTGCGTGCTTTGTAACTTTATTTGATAATTTCTACAACTATTTTGGCAATTCTAAGATAAAGAATAGCTGTCATTTTCTAGCTCAATCGAAAAATTAAACACACAGACCGAATTGATAACAATAATAATTCTAAATTATATGCAGACATAAGCTACGCCTCAAAAATAGAATAACTGATGTGAAGCACGTGCAACACGAAAATAAGTTATTTTTATGTTATATTTTTTTTTAGAAAAATAATGACGTCTTTAAATTATAATCCCTTACTTTATGATCTTTTAAAGATAAACAAATAGATGAGTGATTTAAGGGATGCGCCCAACTGGGGATGACCCTATCTATACCTTACGGTTTATCGCAGCCAAATAATAATAATTTTAAACTATTAATTGTGTTAGTGCAGTGTGTAAGGTCGCAAAGATCTCATAAGGAATCGTACCCGTTAAAAGGTGTTGCCCATATGAGGTTCCCCTGCGAACCTGTACCTTATTGATGCTATACTAACGCGTTCCTCTTGATTATTGTGCCAATTCTACCTTACAAATGATCACAATATTATAGTTATCTCCATAACTTTTACACGACTGACCAAATAGGCTTGATCTACAAAACAGAGGTCCAGTCTCGCGTAGAATACTTACTGCTTGCACTTATGGGATGGTTCCGCTAGTTACCTTATCGATGCACTGGACAAATTGCAGTCTCTTGTTGTCGCTATTATAACTTTGTAGAGGTCACGAATATCCTTAAGCCTCTACAATTGCGTCAAAACATTGTATCTATCGACTGTTCCTTGGAGTGCTTTTTAATCTTTTTGACCTTACTAATATTTGAATGCAGATATAGGTATTGCCTAGCTTACAAGTGTCAAATTATCGTGTCTAAGATGTTTTTTAATATATTATTTACAAAGCCGTAATGGGCATACTGAAATTAATAAAACGGTAACCCAATTTTCAAAGGCTTCATTTGTGTCGAGGATTTTCTTAATTTCTAATTTAAGGCTATGCTTTACGGTACCTTTTAGTTAGCAATTCTCACTTTCATCAAATAATTTTCTAACAAATTAAGTAATTTTAAACTCATGAAAATCAAACTGTAAACGTAGTCGTGAGTGGGAGTCATAAATTAATTACAAATTTTTCCTATTGTTGAACTTTACGTGGCTTAATTAAACAGTGTAATAATTTAATTTTAGTTTAGAAAAATAAGTGGACAATAAGTGAATAAGTGAACCATTTTTTTAGTGAATCGCACTGCAGAATACCCCGCGCAGTGTTGTTTATAGTGTCTTAATTTTTAGTATGTGATTTTTAGATATTTTGAGACTCTAGCAGACTTTTTGTATATTTTCGCATTTTTATCTTCTGTGTGGTCATTCAGTCTTCCTTGCCAGGATCACTATTGTTATGTATCTTATTATAAGACTCATGCGACAAGGAAATGATTCAGTAAAATCTCGAAATTTTCAGCATCGCCAACAAAAGCACCGCATCTTTACGTCTGTTAAGATGCTAAATAGGTTTCATTAATTTCACATTCATTCTGAAAGTACTATTTAATTAGCTAGCTGGCATCGAGTTGATTAAATGCTGTGATATTATTTTATTAAATTATGGCTACGTACAGACGACAGCACATCAAGTGTAACAGTTGTACTACGAAAGCCGCTTCTATTACGTACGCAGTAAGGTCGGTCTCAAAGTCAAACTGTTACTCTGAAAAAGCCTAAATATATAAGAGCTTAAAATCTGTGTTTTTTTTTCAATAAACAAAGCAACAAAGAAAATAAATCATCAATTACTACTGTGCAGTAAAATTTATTATTGTTAATTATTCAGTAAAAATATAAATAGTAATAGATCCGTAAATACTATTTATATCTTAATATTAAGTCAAAAATATAAACTCTTGCATAAAACTTAATCAACATATCAGTCGAAAGTGCTTGCAGGCCTAGCACGGGCCGTGGACAGAATCTCTCTCCACCAGTTATGTCCACTTATTAAGCGACAAATGTGTTTTATCTCTTTCTTTCTCTTGGACGAAGAGAGAGACAAATTTTTGGCTAGTTTTCCGTGCTACAGGGGCTGGAAAAAGGCCCCCCTAATTATTTCCACGGCAATCGGTGCTGCGTTGCGTGACCTTCCTCAGATCGCCAGTCCGTCGTACACTCTTGCTAGCGTTTGAATAGAATTGATATAGGTTGATCGTTTTAAATGTATAGGTAAAAGAATGACATTACTACGAGTGATGGAGCTTTTTTCCTAGTTTAGAGACCAGACAATGTTTCTAATCATCAGCCACGTCATTGCATCGGCTTACATGTAGGTTTAATGGCTGTGTTTAATTATTTTTTGAAGTTTAAATACAGGCTCCTACATCATTATTATTGGAATACACAAGCTTACCTCCTAGACTGGACAGGCCTTGTACAGTGCCACTCTTGATCCACGGCTCCTGAATCAGGATGACGGCCGTGTTGCTTATGTCCAACCATCTACAATGCTGAGTCGTTGCCGTTATGCTATGATAGAGGTTCTATTGGAGGACGTTTGCATTAGAGAGGGAAGCAATCTTGGCTGTCTTTATGTAATGAGGAGCTCAGTGGCGACTAGTGCTCTGGATTTGACTACGAAAACAAAAGCAACTCCGTGGTCTAGTGGTTTAAACCACCGAACTCAGATCTAGAGGTCCGGGGTTCGATTCCCATGGGGGCAAAAATTTTCTGCTCGGTTTGGTTGGCAGTAGGGGAAGTCCGTCTGGCTAGCTACCACCATCTTACCTAAGTCTCTCGCCATAGCAATAATGTTAACGGCATTGTTGTGTTCCGGCAGTTAGAGGTAAGATAGCCAGTTCCTCTGTGGTTGAGGAATCTGGGTGTAGCTCGCTTCCATCGTCGGCCTTATCTTCACTTACCATCAGTTGAGATGAAGGCCAAAAAAACTATCGCCACGGTCGATCCCGGGATTGGTCAATAAAAAATTGTAATCTCAAGTTCCTCCGTGCTTCGGAAGGCACGCAAAGCCATTGGTCCCGGTAGCCATTGGGCCAGCGCAGTATGGTGGTGCTATGGCCTCATGTGCTGTCCCATATACGAAGGCCTGTGCCCAGCAATGAGACTTAATAAGTTGGTAATGATGATGAATTTTTAGTCAACTTTGAACAATATATTTTAACAAAATCATTTTTCTATTTCACTATTCGGAACATCCCAACTTGGAAAGAATTAAGTTTCCAGTAACTATTAAAAAATAAATATTTTAAAGGTTTCATAAAATTTCCTTCGGGTTTTACGACTGTTCGCATGTTATGAGCTGTATAAATTTTCTTTTATATTAAATTTAAGACGTGAGTTGCATGCTTAGTTTATCATTAGGTCATCCATTACAGAAAATCCAGGAAATAAGGTCAAACTAAAAGTCGCTGATATTGCTCCATCGCGAGCGAAGACCGGAATTATGAAATATCCCCAGTCGCGTCCGCGGTGTCACCCGTCGCTTCATCGCTTCTCATTGAAGGCTCCATACATCGCCGTATGTTTGTAAAATTTGCTATCTCGAGCTCCTCCGTGCTTCGGAAGGCGCGTTAAGCCGCTGGTCCCGGTTGTTACTGCAACCGATTTAACCCATCAACCCGAATTGGGCCAGCGTGGCAGTGTTATGGCCCAAACACCTCATGTGTTTTTCCCATGTAGGAAGGCCTGTGCCCAACAGTGGGACGTATATAGGCTGGTGATGATGTAGATCACTCAAGAACAATCGTTTGTTTGTTTTATTGCATGTATTTGCAACTTCGAATATCTGTGTTGGAATTGGAACACAATCTTCTGATCCTAGCTACTATAGTAAATATATTTCAAAATGGTTCTACAATTGTCTCCTTCCTTGGTCTCTTGTGTGATTTTGAATCAGTGCCCCCTTTGTGACTAGCGCTAAGTCCAAGTCTTAAGCACCGAGTGTCTAGATATAGCTTTAACAATTGATGCTTTGTACAGGCGACGTGAACACTACACTAATACTGTATTTTCTCACAGCGCCGTCTCTCTTTATTATGACAAAGAACCTCAAAACTAATTTTTTGCTTCGAAACACTAAAAAGTAAAAATAAATAGTTCAATTTAAATAACTATTAACTTGGAGATTTTTGAGCTTACAAAATATAAATACTTTTAAATTAAAAAGTACTTTAATTTCATATTTTTTCCACTTGGCAATGTGATCACGAGTATTGCAGCTCCCCCCTGTGGTGTGTATTTAATTTATGTTTCTAAGCAAATTTCTTACAATTTTTTGTATCTTTTTTGTAATTCCTTTTTTTGCGGTTTATTACTAAGGGCCTTCTGTACAAGTTCGCACACAGTTGTACAGTGTAGTTCCTTGAGAGATAGAATCAGAAATGAAGTCATCCTTAGGAAAATTAAAGTTACTGACATTGCTCATAGGATTAGCAAGTTGAAGTGGCAGTGGGTAGGGCACATGGCAGGCAAAACGCACGGCCGATGAGGCATTCTAGCATGGCGACCACGTACCGAAAAGCGCAAAGTAGGACAGCCACTAGATGGGGCTCAGTTTTGAGAATATATTTGTATTGGACAGATATTTTTTTATTAAAATGGGTTCACTCTTCATCCTACTCTTGATCCGAAAAAAGTTAAGAGGGGGTCGACAATATAGCGAGGTTACCCAGAAGATGCCTATTTAATCCAGTTTTGAGGAAATTCAGGTTATATGCGGTTATAAAAGACGTAAGCGCTTAGTGCCCATGATTATGTGATGTAATTTTTTTGATATTTAAAACGGTAGCAGCATTCGGCAGCCGATGCTATGCTATCTGTGGCTCTTTGTTGTTTTTAACTCCCGACAAAAAAAAGAGGGGTATTATAAGTTTGACGTGTCTGTCTGTGTATGTGACTAGGATGGTTCTTAGCTATAATTTAAGTAGATTAGCTTAGGTGTAGGATGACTATGAGCTCATTTTCTACATGATAAAAGGGGTTTACTAATTTTTACAGATCCGATTAATTTAAAATTTGGTGTACTGACAATTCAGTGACATTCCCATGACATACTAACCTTGAGCTGATCCTATACCAACAAAAAGTTTGCGGGATCCCTAATTCTTCAATAACTTACAGCAAATATAGTGTCTTTGGGCCCTTCTGAATAGTCTCAATGAGATGGTGTTAGATAGATAATTAATAAGGCCGGGGGTTACTTAAAACTTTTCAATTTGATGTTTTTGTTGTCTGTTGCCTGTTACAACAAGGCCCGAGCATGGGATCATCATCATCATTATAGCTCTTGATGCGTTCGTCTTCGGACAAGACCTCCACTCTTAATTTCCAGTCCTGCCTTTATGCTGCCACTCATATCTCACTCCAGCTTGCAGCCGGACGTCATCCGTCCATCCTCGGCGGTCGACTTTTGCCGCAGTTATTGTCGCGGGGTCGCCATCTTCTTGCCTAATGGCCATGGTCCATTCTAGCTATATCCTAGAATGGACCCTGCCTATCTCTACTTCCCGTGCTCTGTTAGGTTAATGGCTTTGGTCTTTTGCCTGATCCACTTATTTCTCTCCCGATCCAAGCATGTAGATCTCACATTTCCTTTAGCATTTTTTCAATTTTTAAAAAAGTGCTAAAATAATATATAGGTATTACTTATATAAAATAGTTTTATATACTAAACATTGTATTTTTTTAGTAAGAGAAATAACCTTATTTTATGACTTAAAAAGGTATATCTGAAAATGATTACACTAAGCCCCCGCTTGATATAATATTTTCATTGCCATTGCCATTTCATTATTTTCATTTTGATTTCGGAGAAAGTGTGTTCGATCGATGAATCGTGTATTCCCACTTTCAAGACGTGTCTCGAAAATTAGATGCTTGTGTGGCGCGATGAGGTCTGTCACTATCAAAGGTTCGATTGAGTCTGGCTTAATTGCGAGTGGGTCGCTCTGTCTGTGAAACAGTTGAATGCGGCCGTAAGTAGCTCGTACCATAGTGAAAAGCGCTTTTGTAGGAGCTTTAGTCTATTTTTATATTATTTCTAATTAACGACCGGCTGGCCGAGTGGTCTGGGTCACTTGCTGTTTAAGCTGCTCTCTCAGGGATCCCGGGTTCGAAACCCGGTAGGAGCAAATGTTTGTATGATAAGTACCGAGAATTTGCTCGCATTATTTCATACAAATGTCATGAATATTTTCACGACATTTGTTTGAAATAATGCAGCCAATGTTATATTATTTCATACAAATGTCATGAAATTATCAACCGAATGAGATGTTTTTAAAAGCGGCAAACCATTTCTATGAACTAATATAGACCATGTTTTAATTTACTGTCGCATTGACGGCACCACCCTGTATAACAACTCAAGTTAGTAGTTAAATAAAAAAACAACAAATTCATCAATATAAGTTAGTAGCTAAATAAAAAAACAACAAATTCATCAATATATTAAAGCGCTTTACGTCGTCGTTGGCTATGACAGTGTGTTTCATCTGATTTGGCTGTCTTCGTATATGGACTCTTCTTACCACTACACATCAGGTGGTCGCGCTTTGTATGAAGAAATACAATTCAAAATATCCTTTGCTTTAAAAATAAATAAACGGACATAAAAGTGTCAAATAAACTAACAAGGTTGTCACGAACGAGCGATGCGTCGCCCATAAAAAAATAACCAACAATTTTCATGGTTTCCTGGACATGGGACAATGTTCCGCACAGTATGGACGTTTGCTTTGTAATACCTACTTCAATTTTGTCGGGTGCATGCATAGTACAGTCTGCAAAACGATGTATTTCTCGCAGCTATCTGATTAAATTAACCAGCTAACTGGATGCCTATGCAGTTTATCAAACGCCCGGTATCCAATTAAATGCCTAGGCCAATAGTTACTAATTCTAGCATACTAGAATCACTCAATTCTTAACAACATGGCGTATTAAAAGTCAGCTCAAGGCGAATCGTCTTGTACTGAAGAGCTTCGGTATGATTGTTAGGTTCAAAGTTATTTTTTATGACCACTAAGAACCGAAATCGTTTGGGTTATAAGTGGTAAAATAAAAATAGCCTTGAATCTACCAATCACAGAAACAGTCTCACAAAAGCTCTACGAACTGAAATATCTGCCTAGGCGTTCAATTAACTGACTAATTAAATCAGAATGGCTGACACGACGTTCAGCCATCTGGTTGAACGTGCGTTCAATGACTTTGTTAGTTATCCTTCAGTCAATTAATTGAATGCCGGCATTTGATGATCTGCCTAGGCATACAACTGGCTAGTTTAACCAGATGGCTGCGCCGTAGGATATTAGGTAAACATGCCGTTTTTTTTAATATAGCAATAGAGATATAAATCGTTTACATTTTTTTATTCTGACTGTCATCATCACCAGTCTATATACGTCCCACTGCTGGGAAAAGGCCTTCCTACATGCGAGAAACACATGAGCTTGGGCCATAACACCACCACGCTGGCCCAATGCAGGTTGGTCATCTGACTGTACCTACTATTTAATTTTTCCTTTAGTAACTAATAACATAGAGCCAATAATAATAATAGTCCATGCTATGTCTACAAAAATCACTAGCTGTCTTCGCTTATTAACTCTTCATATCGCTTCTTATGAGGTGGTGTTGAATCATTTGCAGTGTTTTTTTTATTTTATTTTTTTAATTTTTGATTCCCAAGCTACAGCACCAGCTATTAACTTTTTGCACCAAAAACAGTAGAAAATGTTGTTTACTATAATTTAGTTACAATATTAAGTTATAAATCAATATTAGCCTTCTAATAAAAATGAAATAAAAAGGCAACTTAGAAGAAATAGAAAATGGTGCTAATGAATAAGTAAAATCATAGCTCTAAGACTGAAACTAAGAGCAGTTGTAAGTGAAATAAGATTATTTATAAGTAAAATAATTGTAGACTTGCTTATACAGAACTATCGAACTTAAATTAACTCAATACCCGTAATCAGAAAATCGTATGCGAGCTGGTGTCCATTGGACTCAAAATCATCACTGCTCTTGAAGCACTCTCTAGCTAGAGTAAGGAATCTAAATCAATATAATCTGTACTGACTCACCATGTTTGTCAATAGATTCACCCCAGATGTGCATGAAATACGCTAGAAGATCACCCTTTGAGCATTTCGGCCGCAACTCATACTGTCGATCATTAATTAATAAGTGATTAATTAATTGTTAAGCTGATTAATTTGAATCCATTCCATGACCTTGCAAAGAATCGACAAGACAGGCTATTGGGCGGTAGTTGGCTGGATCTGATCGGTCTCCCTTTTTTGAGACCGGTTGTACATTGACCTCTCTCCAAGCACACACCCAGAAGAGAGAGAAAGACGGTATAGCCGCGTCAAGATGGGATACATTTTTCCAGTTCACATATTTTTAGAATTGAGGGTTATTTGAGAGTGTACCTTATTACATCTGTGTTTATACTATAACGAACACCTTTTATCGAATGGGCTAAGCTTATAAGTAGGTACCTAATTTGTATCAGTTCTGTCATAAAGGTAGCACAAAGGAGAATATAGTTTCACAGAAATTGAATCAAACTCCTTTATCCATGACGGATAAGTTATCGCATACCTATCCGAAATTATACAATCCTAATACATCCGAGACAGATCACATATCGCCACTTGAAACCGAGTAGAATCGATGTGTTCTCGTTCAATCGAATATGACTCGATTCATTTCCATTTCGTTTCAGGCCAGTTGGTTGTCGGATCGTATATTCTACAGTCAAACTGAATTGAGTGAAATATTTGTAAAATATTTCAAAGTGCCTATATTTTTAGTATATTTTCATTTTGGAAGATTTTATTGCAATAGCAAAGAAAATAAAACACACTAAAATGTAATAAAGTACTCAAAACGATATACACTATACTTCAAATATTTCATACAAATGTCTTGAAATTATCAAATTAATATGATGTTTTTGAAAGTTGTAAACCATTTCTATGAACTAATATAGCCCATGTTTTAATTTATAGTCGTACTGTCGGCACCAGGCTGTATGGAGCTTTAGGTAAGTACTTATTGTCAATTCGGGGTTGATTCTAATTTCTTATTTGAATTGCTATTATGATTATTTCTGAAATAAAGAAGAAAAAAACATATATTGAACTTACTTGAATAAGTTTTTGTCTATGATACTAAGGCCCGTATTACAGAACGCGGCTCAAGCATCGTTTGAACTCGAATCACTCAAAACTAGTTTCAAGTGTAGATCATTACTTAATTTCCCAGCTTATTACAGGTTGCGTTTTAAGATTCAATCAGCTGAAACTAGAATCAATAATTGACTTTCAAAACATGAGCGAATATAACCCGTCAGATTATAAAACAATATAGCGTTATGTCAAGCATATTGAACTAGCATTACAACTTTATTTGGGAGTATAGTACGTGATCCGTTCTCAAGAATGGTGTCGACCATATAAAAAGATGAAATCTTTACTTGAGCGCAGATTTTAACGTAAGTAGGTATCGTTCTAAAATAGGCAATTACTCAGCTGAGAGTTGATCAATGTATAACGTTTCATGTAAAGTTCTAAATTTAAAAATTTGTTATAATACAAGATTCGTTACTGAGAAATGTTCTGTAATACGGGCCTAAGATCAAGTAGAATAAAAATACATACTAATAGTCTACGTAGATGTGAAGTGTGTTATTTTTTGTACTGAAATGTATTTGATTGTATACAGATATAGTATATTTATACATAAAACAAGTAAGTATTTGCGCTTTGTCGCCTCTTCAATCTGACCAGATATCAGACACAATAGACATTCTATTTATCCTAGCACCAACTCCAAAAAATACTTTCTAATTAAATAAGTACTAGATACTGCCACTAGATGATTTTTAGAAAGAAGAAAGATATTAAAAAAACATAAGATTGACTTATCATAAACAATATTTATTGCAACAATCTACAAGCTTAAGTTAACCCGTGCACAATAAATTCCAACTAGGTTTGATTATTCTTGTGTATTCGTGCAATAGCTGTATCGATTTCACTCTACTCGCTCAATCGCACGCATCTCGATTCATGAGATTTGGACGTTATATGGGATTCGATGCCTAAGGCACGAGACAGACTGTGTGAGGCATGTTGCAACTAGAACTGAAGTCTAACTAACTGTGAATTATGCTTAACATGACATTATATTCTGTTTCATCAATCTATGACTTAGACGATTAAATTAATTAATTTAATTGTGTCTGGAGAGGTTTGAACTGACTTGAACTACGAAAATTTACACAAAGGTAGTTTATAATAAGATGACAGTCAAGCATACGACCCACCTAATATAGTAAGCGGTCACCGTAGCCTATGAATCTTTGCAACACCAGGGGTGTCACTCGCGCGTTGCCGACTTTTTAAAGACTTTTTTAAGTCCGTATTATACTCGGAAACTTCTGGAGGGAGTCATTTCACAACGTAAGCATGGTAATGTTTAAAAGCAGTATTCTCTCTCCATACAAACGGTTGGAACGCGAGTCATAACTTCGCGCCTCATAGTTCGGTAGACACGTGGTAGAAGCTCGGTACACAAAAGGCGCGAGTGCGCCCGTACTGACGAACCAACGACGTGATGGTCTTTTAAGTATTATTTGATTGGAATAAGTACAAGTACTTACTGTATATGGCAAATATTGGTTGAATTCTTCCAATCGACCTTCGATTGGCCTGACCTTACCCTTTAAGAAGCCTATTTATTATAACTATTTTATTATTGAAACTGATTAATTAAATTATACCAGACATTCACCGTTGCTCCTAAATTTACGTACCATTATGTATATTTTAACATAATAGTTTTTATAATTAAAATACACCTACCATAAACAGCTACATCAAAGTATAATTTCAGTTCCTCTTTATTTTCTATTCAGATAACACACACAGACACACACACAAGCACACACACAAGCACACACACACACGCACGTCTATGTTTTGTTAAGCAATTTTATGTCTGAAACATGTTTTATGTTTGAGGTGGGCTCTAATAACTGCGACACAGTCCCTGACCACTACAGTTATTAACGCTACTATTGTTTTTGTAAAAAAAATTATTGTTTCTAATAAAAATAATAATTCAAATTTCACTTATCAATTTTTATATGACTCCTATAAAAGTGCTTCAAATTCAAATCACTTAACAAATACTTGTTTAAGAACTTATTGACGTCTTATTAAAAAAATACCAGAATCCAGACACAATTGATTTTTCCATTGTCATAGCCCCCCGGTGTAGTAACGCCGCTTGAGAGATATAATATAATGTAATTAACTAAATATTTTATGGTGTACGATCTTCTGTAAGAAGGTACACCAATATTACACCACAATGACACCTCTCTTAAGCTAATATTCCACACGAAACCTACGTTGAACTATGAAACCGACAATCCAGCCCCATTGTGAGCAGTCTCCTCACGTCGGTATCCCATTACAATTGTATTTGTTGGAGAACTCGATTTGATCTGCAAATTCAGTTATAATTCCTGTTCTGAAGTTATGGGTATTGGAAACATCGGATGATTATTGATGAGTTGCAACATAACCGCAATATGTGTATGTCGCGTGCTCCGTATAACAAAATATGTGTAGAGGATTTTTTAAGATTGTTAACTAGATACTTAACTTTGTCATTTGTAGGTATATTTTAATTTTGTGATAATTTTTGCACCCGCTCTCTTTGTTCCCTTCGGTCTGCATTATTTCCTTTCCCAGGATGTCTGGAAGAGATTGCTTATAAGATTTGCAATAAGGTCGCCTATTGTATTTACTTTCCTGTCACCCATCTTTCAGTGAGCTCGTGGGGTACCCAAATATCGAGCTTTTTTGTGTACCCATTTTTTTTAAATGCGCCAAAACTGTTTTGTGGTCAATTCTCAGTTCTTCAGCTACGTCGTAACTACTGATATGCCGATCTTGCTCCAGTTTTTCAAAAATGGCATCAATTTTATCCGTAATAGTGCGACCAGAGCGCCGTGCATCTTTGACATCAAAATTTCCGGATTGAAAACGCTTAAATCAAATTTGTGCTACTATCACAGACACTGCACTAGGTCCATAAACATCGCAATTTTTTTTTGCGGCTTGCATTTTTACCTTTTTTGTAGTAAAATTTTAAAATGTATCGAATTTCTTCATTAGATTCACTCATCTTGACAATACGAAAGACAAATGAAAAACACACATTTTCCTTATTTGAATTTGGAATTATCTTTTTTAAAATCTAAACTTTTAATGATACCAAAACCAGCCAGATACAAATAGTACAGCCAAAGAGATTTTATTACAAGTTCATACATACTATAATGCGAAAATACTTTTTCCCCAACCTAATATTATATTCATTTTTTTTTTTTGGTTTTAATTTTTTATAATTATCTTTCAAATATTTATTATAATGATAAAAATTAAATTAGAAGATTAAATGCTTTAAGTCGCCAAATTTTTTTCATGCTATTAGCATGAACACTTATGCTATAAGTCGCTGGACGAAGTTCACGTTCGCTAGAATACAGTATGCACATTCGTGTACGTTCACACACTCTACGCTAAACATTCATTACTCACGACCCATAAAGCATTACATTGCTCGGACATTACGATTCGTCCCTCGTCCCTTTCTTATTCCCGGTTGGGAAGCTGCAATTAGTCTTAATTAAAGGGAACAAACCACCTTATTTGTAATGCAAACATGAAATCAAAGATACATCTCCATTGGCGCATAGGGAAAAGACATTATTGTTTTATTGTTCTTTAAAAGAGGGTACTGCTCTTTACCAGGGTTTATTAAGGACTCTTATCTCCATTTTTATAATTTTACCGCCTTTATGGCCTAATGGATAAGACCACCTAATCCTCGGAAATAAATTTTCTGCTCGGTTTGGTTGGTGGTAGGGCTTTTCTAAGTCTATCCGGCTAGCTGCCACCATCTTGCAGCATTGGTGTGTTCCGGCAGTTAGATTTAAGATAGCCAGTTCCTCTGCGATTGAAGAATCTGGGTGTAGCTCGCTTGCATCTTCGGCCCTATCATCACTTACTTGCAGATGAGATGATGAAATATTGTGGTGCTTATAAGCAACGCTAGCCACTTACCGCCAGGTGAACCGTCAACTTGCTTGTTATCTGGCTGTATGAAAAAAATCTCGCCAGCTCGCCAGAGGTAACAGCAGTCAGCGGTATGCGGTAGACATATAAAGGTGTGAGTTCACAACATTGTAAAGTAAAGTACTTTCTCGTTCCACCCATACTTAGTAAGTAAACCGTCTTCATCGTGTCTGCTGCGCACGGAGTACTGCTGCGTGACTACGGGCGTCTACTGCGTGCCCCCGCGTCACGTTCTGCTACGCGCGCCAGGTGCACTGGTGCGCAGTATGTAGAACTGAAAAAAGAAAACATATTTTTCTGGTTTATACAACTTACAATAAAATAAGGTTCATTTTAAGATTTGAAATTTCTACGTAGGCACGAGCACGTGAGAAATGTCATAAAGAACAATGTCCAAATTGCTCTTGAAATACCTTTATGACTTGTATCACTCGAAATACAACAGATTTTTGCTAGATGTCTATGGACTCATAAGACTCATAAGATTAAAGACGAGCATTATTGTAAGCTTCGTCTTACATAGGTGAGTACCAATCCCAGGAAATAAAGAATTTTCAATTTTAATATTAAAAATAGTAATGGATGCAATTTTTTTGTGAAATTAAGTATAACATATTAATGAACACAAATTACAAAGACAATAAATGCTTCACCTGAGTGATAACAATTTCCTACAGACACTTGCAATAACAAGGCAACCACTGACACTTTACCAATATTGGATGACACGGACACCAGCTGCTCTATGATAATATTTTTTATTACACCGAAACTTGGTTACCTGGTTGTTTCATACCCGGAATAGTAAAGACGGTAAATCACTGTATTAAAAACTTAATAATGCTAATAAGAGGACTATATACTTACAGCAATAATAATTATATTTATGGAGAAACTATATAGACGTCGGCACCAAAAAGTATGCTATGTCCTTTCCGGTGTCTCAAACTATCTTCATACAAAACTCATTTCAAAATCAGTTAATAATAGACGGGCAGTAACAGACAGACTGGGGAGCTCGGTAGCGTAGTGGTTTGACCGGTCTGGTTATGATACGAAAACAAAGCAACTTTCGCCGTGGTCGATCCCAGGATGGGTCAACCATTTGTTATCTCGAGGTCCTTCGTGCTTCGAAAGGCACGTTAGGACGTTGGTCCCGGTTGTTTCTGCAACCGCTTTAACCCACCAGCCCGCATTGGGCCATCGTAGTGATGTTATAGCCCAAACTCCTCATGTGTTTCTCTCATATAGGAAGGCTTGTGCCCAGCAGTGTGTATATAGGCTGGTGATAATGATGAACAGACAGACAGACATAGTTACATAAGTTTGTATAATATTTATGTGTATAGTCAATAAAAGTCGGTTTTAATTATAGTTTCATTTTTTTTTTCACAATTTTTAGTGTTAACTATCTAAGGTCGAAGCTAGATGGGTGACCGTCAACTTATATTGTTTCCCACTATCGTATCGTTTTACTAAAAACAAGGGCCTAAGCGGGGGACTTACTGATTTCAGTTTTTTTTATTTTTAAACCAAACTACCCAATTGATTTTGAAAAAAAAATTATGGGACTAAATGGCAACAATTCCGCATCGAACAAAAACAGAATCACGTTAATCGGATCAGTAATCTCGGCGTAATCGGTGTACATACAAAGAAAAAAAACCATACCGGCCGAATTGAGAACTTCCTCGTTTTTGAAGTCGGTTAAATAGTCCTATTTTTAGAATATCAAATACAGATTGAAAGCAAAATAATAAACAAACTACACTCATAGAAATTTGCAATTCGTCGATGTAAGTAAGTACAATGTCCGAAAGCAATTTGTCTCAGAGGAAGGTACGCTAATGGTTTATTAATTTGGGTCTAATCGACATGTTGGTTTCAATTAAAATTCCCTCGAGATCCGCCGAGAAATCCTGTGACGTCACTGGTGTTAGTCTAGAGATAGGGCTGCCAGAGCTGCAAGAACGTCTGAAATTAACTAAGTAATGCTTTGAGTATTATTGGGAAAAAATCTTGATTAAATTTGAAAATGTCAGTGTTGCCAAGCATGCGAGGGAAATAAATATCCTTACCCGGAATCGTAACTTAGCCATACTATTGGAACGGTGTAGGTACTGTTTAGGATTAAGGATTATACAATGTGTTTCGATTTAAATATCAGGGTTGTCCAAAATGGATAAGGATGAAGGGGTTGGAGGTTGCATCCTCCCGGGTTCCCACGGGTTCCGGTCTCGTTGGTATCGGTTTACATAGTGAAACTCATTGACTAGGTGTTATTTCAATGATGTGAAAGTTGATAAGAGAAGCGTTTTGTTTGGCTCGGCAAAGTAATCTTTATTTTATTCTCGATAATATCAGAATTTGTGGTGGACTTCCTGTTCTCCGTCATATATAAATATTAGAAAAAAATTAAATAAACATATAAACACCCATGACCCGTAAACAAAAATACTCATACTCATATTACCAACATGTGCCCCTACCGAGAGTCGAACCTAGGACCCCTGACCGAATAATCTGTTTAGTAAGGGGTACAGTTTACTACATACCAGTCGACCAGCCAGTCGTCAAAACAGCATGGAAGGTGTCATTCCTGAGTCTTTTATTCTCTTACGAATTAACGTCATTAAATAATCAGTACATCATTTAATCGGCTGCGACACTTCGATAGGTACGTTAAACTATTGATCCCGGCTGTTACTTTACTGCAACCTCTTTAACCCACAAATCCGCATGGGCCAGCGTGGTTATTTTTTTTTATTTACTTATTATTAGATCATACATCACAAGTTTATAACATCACTGCACAGATACTCGTACAGTCTGAAATAAATTTAGTTAAAACATAAATAAGTACCGACTTCAGTATCACTACACAATACTGTGCTATTACTAATATTTAAGACATACCATACATGAATTCCATAGTAAGGTACATACACGTAATACATACAATACATTTTCTAATGTTTTTGTTCTTAAACATACAATATACCAAGAATGATACACAATATTACATTAAAAATTGTCTTGATGGTAGTGTTATGGCCCAAACTCCTCATGTGTTTTTCTCATTTGTGTTGTGTTCCGCCGTTGGATTTATACTATTATAGCCTGGTGATGATGACATTATTAATCGAAATTCTTATCTCTTCACCAACCCTATCGGCTGTCCGGTCGCCGGAAATGGCACGCACGGAAGCCTGCCTTGCGTTTGCGGTGCCATCGGTGTGGTCTTGCGGCGTCACATCCGGTTGCTCGTTTGTTTTGTGACATTGGCAATATCTAGTGAGACTCTTTGTTAGATCTTGTGAACGGCTGAGTTAATTTGGTTTACTCGCGATCACTTCCACCCGCATAGATGTCGTTATCGTGCGAAAAATTAGCTTATGTTCTTTCCCAGGGTGCATCTATATTCATGATAAATTTCAGCTAAATCATTTCAGCGGAGTGAAAACGTAACAGACAGATAGACAGACATACATACATACTCATTTAAGATATTAGTATGAATATTATGTTCTTAATACACAACGAGAAACTAATTGAAAACTTTGAATCCTACAGTTTCTTTGATCGCAAAACATGCACAAATCAACAGAGAACATTTTCTTTCGACAGTAAAATTTAATCTAACCAAAGATATTTTTAAAAGCAGTTTTGCGCCGGACCGTATTCAACCCAGATAGAATTTCTTTGTTTCTGTATAGTGAAGGGAGGCGAAAAAGGTTTCATACAACTCCCTTACCACTGACAATAGTTGAACAATCATCTAAAAGGTTCTTTTCATTGTAAACATCGGTTGTGTTTTTAGAACTGGCACTTAATACTTAGGCTACGATATGTCCCTTTTCTTCTAGGTCTATCACTAGTGTTTCTAATTTATTCATTTTGAAATCTTTTAAAGTATGATAGCTCGATTCGTTAATGTACCTGCTTTAATTAGATCATAACTGAAAATCTACAAAGTGATATTTATTTTATTGTTTTTTAAATAGTTTATTAATAATCGCGTATTTGTGAATGAATGAAGACTTATAGAATACATGGAACATGACATCCTGTATTGTATTCGCTCTAATAATAAAAAAATCTAATGATAAGAAATTATAAAGGACTGACTTCCATCAAGAAAAAGTTAATAATTTAATTCAAAGCCTCGAAGAAAAGCCTGTAAAGACAGAGAGTGGGCTTTGAGAAAAGTGATAACTGACGTACAAGATGTAATAAGTGAGTATTGCGTACTTGGCAATCATACACAACGCTTTACTCGTATGTGTATTGTTCACAGTGATTAGTGTTAGTACTATGTTCAATTAGGATTATTTTAAATAGTTGACGATCAAATTCATTCTATACCTATATTAAAAAAAATTGAAAGAAAAACATTTATTGACTTGCACAATACATCACGCTAAATCTAGAACATTAAATAATAATGATAATAATAACAATTACAAATAAAGAAAGAAAATTATGAAAAAATATATGCTCCAGGCGGGAATCAACCCGCGTCTCCTGATTCCCGACCAAAAAAAAAGTAGGCGTTTAAACGCATCAAAAACATTAAAATGTGATTTTATTAATCACATTTTAATGTTTTTAATGCGTTTAAATTCAATAATACTCACAAATAGATCTACTTAAAAATAATACTTATGTTCTTAATTTTTGATTTTAACATTATTATAAATGTTTAAAAAATTACCTACTTAGTAATTAAAATATAAAACTAGAAAAATTTCACGTCCTGAGGCAGGAATCGAACCCGCGACCTTTCGCAATCCGGGCGACTGCTCTGACCACTGAGCCACCCAGGACTTGGGATATCCCTGTGAAATTCTTCTAGTCTATCTGTATTCGCGTTTATGAGCTAACATCCACCCTACAATGTCGAAATATTCTATTTCAACATCCGAAACGAGTATTTTTACAAATACCTACGATTCGGTTAAGTTGGGACAGTGCTTCCAAATATTCGGAATTTTTGGTTTTAACATTATTATAAATGTTTGAAAAATTAATTAGTAATTAAAATATAAAACTAGAAAAATTTCACGTCCTGAGGCAGGAATCGAACCCGCGACCTTTCGCAATCCGGGCGACTGCTCTGAATTTTTCTAGTTTTATATTTTAATTGAGGAGCTCGGTGGCGTATTGGTTCGAGCGCTCTGGTTTCGAATACGAAAACAAAGCAACTTTCGCCATGGTCGACCCTGGGATGGGTCAACCAAAATTTATAATCTCGAGCTCCTCCGTGCTTCTGAAGGCACGTTAAGCCGTTGGTCCCGGTTGTTACCACAACCGCTTTAACCCACCAACCCGCATTGGGCCAGCGTGGTGGTGTTATGGCCCAAACTCCTCATGTGTTTCTTCCATGTAGGAAGCACACCCAGCAGTGGGACGTTTATAGGCTGGTGATGATGATGATGATGATATTTTAATTACTAATACTTATGTGTGCAAAGCCAATAGGCCCTGTCTCAGCACTTTGTCTCCACGACATTTGCAAATGCCGCAGAAGCGCAGTTATTAATAAAAATATTTTATATTGATACGGTCACTTTTGAAATAGACGAGTCAGTGGAAATCGAGTTCTATGGAAACCCAGGTACTGACTATTAAATAACCGACTTGGTTCGATATTACACCTTAAAATTGTTTCGTAATATAAGAACTGCGTTGCGAAACGCGACGTTTCAAATGTAATGTTTTTGATGGGATTATATTTATCCTGCATATAATTTTGACGTTTCGCCAGATTTTCTATAGATTAACTCATTTCATTAAAGTTATTAAGTTAATTCATTATATTTTACAAAAGTTATTTGAAAATCGGCCCCGAATCTACAAAGTCATAAATTCATTTATTTTAAGCTTATTAACGCTTCACACTTCGATATCAGATCAGGTAAAATAGGCCAGAGTATAAACCTCATGTACTCTATGAATGTTTCATTCTGGTTGGTACCTAGTTTGCAGCCTTCGATTGAAATGTAGTCGCAAACAGCCACAGCATAAGACTCCCCGCAAATTAACTTCAGCAGTTTTGGGGCACAATTGGAAAGTAAATCTAAAAGCGAACGCCACAGTGTGATCGCCGCGATCGTGGCCAACTTTGTGTGGCGTGACCACTCACAGCTTCACCAGATGAAAAGCCGATCTGCCCCCTATTCACAACTGTCGGAAAAGAATCGAATTTCGGAATCTCTATACTTGTCACTTTTTATCATGCTGCGTCAAAGCGAGATGACTTTTC
Organism: Nymphula nitidulata; assembly: GCA_947347705.1. NCBI lineage: Eukaryota > Metazoa > Arthropoda > Insecta > Lepidoptera > Crambidae > Nymphula > Nymphula nitidulata. The sequence continues at coordinate 6,811,356 of OX374637.1, read as the reverse complement.
GAATCGAATCAGTGATTCGACAGTTTCTGAATAAGGAGGCTGTAGTCCTGGCACGACAATTTTAAATTTCAAATCTTCATATCGTTAACGTCTCGTCAGCTGTTCTATGAAATTACGTGCAGCGCACCTCGTTTTCGTATTTTCCTGTCAAAGACTAGATAGCCATCCGAAAAGTTTAATGCGACCATCAATTATTTTCTATAGTTATTGTATCTAGCAACAATACGTTGAATATACTAAAATTACAAATGTTCGTGGTTCGTAAGTACAGAATAAAATTGATTACAATAACATCGCTATCAATTTTAAACTGTGAATCGTACCATTAAAACGCAGCTATGTGACCTGTGTTAACCCTGTACTATGCGCACGAGTAGAACGCACATTATAAAAGTAGTGGATTGAAAATTTCAAAATGGCATTGCTTCCACTGCGCCCGCAGAGGACTGGGTACTTTTAATTTTGCAGTGTCTGTAAAGTACGGTGTATGCTCTGATCCCAACTAAGTCCCAGGAGTCCAAGGTCCAAAGAAATCTGATAGGTAAAAATCTCTCATAGTACTTATCACATTACACAACGGTTACTTTTGGTTTTCATGGGATAGGCTACGTGTGAGTAGTATCTTTGGTGTTTTAAGCGCTACTGGCTACGGAAATCACTTACCATCAAAATTATTTAAAGTGCCTTTACATGGACTAGAGTACAGAGTAGGTACTGACGAACAATATGGACCAGAAAGTTAAAAAATAATTATTATGAGGTGTACTGCGCGTATTTGTTAGAAAGTTAATTCTCTTTTCTAGGAAAGTAAATCAATGATATTGAACTAGTAGAATTATTCCCTCAGCGTCGACTCTCACTGCGTCGCCTCCGTGCTTCGTTTTGAAAAAATCTCATTACGTCGAGTCTGTGACAAGGAGGTGTAGTTAGCAGAAAAAACTGTATTTTTGAACTGATTTATGAATATAATCTAATAATCTTTGATTTCGGTTTGGATAAATGTTTATTTATTTATTGAGAAAACCATCACCGTATAGAGTAATTTTACTAAAAGTATGACCAGTAATAGGTATAGACATATAATAGTGTCAATATTGTTGTTGGATGTAATCAGGAATAAAAGAAAATAAGAAACAATCAATAAAAAGCAATTCCATTTAAAGACAAGGTCATGTGCGTTTCAATATTTAAAATTGTTTGGAAGGTCTATGGTATGATTGATTATACATAATTATACATATATGTTTACATAAGTTTTATTTATTATTTCTACTCTACCTATCCACACCATATTGACCATCCATACGCTACACATTGACATAAACATATTTTAATGCAAGATAAAGTTATAACAGTAAGCGTAGAATCGCAAAAACGATTCGAGATAACCCTGCGAGTATAAAACCTCATAATCTAAAATGAAATAACATACATAACACCAACTACAGACTGAATAGTTTCTTGGTTAGCGCCGCGACTAAAGTAAATAGATTGCATGACAATAATGGGCCTAATTCTGGAGAGCACACGCTAAATCTAAATTTAAGTTCAGTAAGTACATCTCTTTCTCTCAATATGAATACAAAAAGGATGACCGCGTGTTCAATTTTCGACCTTATTGAACGTGTTAAAATGCAGTGTTTAGGCAGCACCTCCGTACTTGCCGTCTGAAATTGTCAATGGTTTGTCTGAAATATATCTAAATTTAGTTGACAGCTCTACACAAATTCTTGCTATCTTTTTCCTATTACACATTGAGAGAAAGAGATATACTGTACTTAAAAGATTTAGAGTGTGTCTTCAGGATAAAGCCCTATATTTAATGACAGCATTAGAATAAGAAGAGTACTGCTGGAACCGTAGACTTATAATCACGATCTAACAAGCAAGTTCTCAGCATGGTTATATTTGTATTCGATTTGTGATAGCTTTTCATTGGCTTTTATCATTAATATTGATGTTTTATAGAATAATTAGCTCTGAATTATCATAAAAGAATCATCATCATCATCCCCAGCCTATAAACGTCCCACTACTGAGCGCAGGCCTTTCTAAATGAGAAAAACAAATGAGGAGTTTGGGCCATAACTCCCACCACGCTGGCCCAATGCGAGTTGGTAGGTTAAAGTGGTTGCGGGAACAACCGCGACCAACGGCTTAACGTGCCTTCCGAAGCACGGAGGAGCTAGAGATAACAAACTTTATTTGACCCATCCCAGGATCGACCACGTCGAAAGTTGCTTTGTTTTTCGTATCGAAACCAGAGCGCTCAAAGCAATACGCCACCGAGCTCCTCCATAAAGTATGACAAATAAATGTTGTTATGAGCTTACCATTCTTGCACGCCGTAAGTATGGCGGATATAACTTCGCCACTAGCCGCCAACTGTTATTTTCACAGAGTCGGACTTTTTAACAATAAAGCAATTTGGTTTGCAACGGAACAGCAGAGCGTTTGTATGGATGCATGTGAAAAAATAATGAATTGATAGTTTCTGAAATTGTTTTCGCACTCACTTATGTTTGCGAAGTGCGAGTAATTTATGGGCGTTGCGTAAGCTTTCGTCGTAGCTTCTTATTTGAAAAGTACGTCAGTGTAAATAAAGCCAAAAGCGTTATGTAACCCTTCGTCCTTATTTCAAAAACACGCAGTTGTATAACGCATAGGGACACAGTTACATAAGTTTGCGTAATATCTTCTAAATTTTTAAATTAGTAGGAATTACGATATTACGTAAGGCCTTGTTTGTTCTGAAGTGAGAATTATAGCTATAAGGACGTACAGAGACAAATAGTTAAATAGGCTTTCGTATTTCCTTCTCTTGTTAATACAACTAAGGTGGAAATCAAGCATACGGCCCACCTGATGGTAAGCGGTTACCATGCTTACTTTTTAAAAAATAAATGAAAATTGATTGTGAAATTTCATAGTCTTCCTTTAACATAATATATGAAACTGTGTTATTGAAAGAAAATATATCGTTAAGATCGGGACTGTTTCGAGAAGTATCCTGACAATTTACTTTTTTACATTTAGGGGAAGATTTTTTTAAAGGCAGAGTGATTTTTCCTTGTTATTGCAGGTGAGCCGACAGCTTGCTTGTTATCTATTTGTAAAAAAAAATGCAGTTCATATTTTTAACTGTACTATAATATTTCTAAATTAACTAATATTTCATATTATTATGCAAGGTCATAATGATGATCAATAATATTAACTCTAAATTACATTTGCTTGCGTAGATTATATATTAGCAAATAAAAGTTTTGACTTTGACTTTGATAGATATAGGTAATACTTAATTAATACAGTTGGATTTTTGTGTATCGACTTTATAAACGCAGCATATATTCTTCCGTTATTTTATTCGACTTAAAAAATTGAAAAATAAAAAGATAATTATGTTCAAAAATTATACAGTCGACAGCATATAAAGTGTAACAGTTAGACCTTAGTTTTGAGTCGCCCTTTTGTGAATGTTTTTTTATCCTGTTTATTAACATATTTAGAATCTCATTTAACTTTTTCTATTAAAGTGGTTAAAATCTATAATAGTAAGTAGTCTATGTAACTGTCACATAATAGAGGTTATTAAATCACAATGGGAGTTGATAGTATCACGCAAGTGATTTAATACCTGGTTATGTGCAGTTACATACGCTTCTTTATCTGCACTCATTAATTCATTCAAATAACTCACTAATAACATCAAACATTTTTATAAATTGATATTGTTTAACGCACAGACAAAATGGCGCCAAATCTACATTCAATTCTGTGTGTTAGTCTCGGATCAAGGTTACTACTACTACTACTACTTAGCAACTCAATTCGGCTGTCTCAAATACTTTTGCCAAAGGTTTGTTATTTTGAAGAAAAATAGATGTATTATAATAAATTAAACCGATGATAATTAATTGTCATTAAGTTAGAGGTTGTTTTTTATTTTTATTTTTATTATCTGTGATAAAACGTCTGTTGAGAATTTGAGATCTTACTTCGAATTTCAAAATAGGTTGTCATTGGCAGTAATGTCGCAAAGTACGACGTTGCTATAAAACAAAGAAAGAAGAAGAAGAAGATTTTTAAATATAACTGTAGACTGTAGATAGATAAACTATGTTTGAAATAACTATGTTCAGTAATAAACAATGCCGCAACTTTATTACATCAAATTGAAAGATGATTTTAGTTTGTTTAACATTTTATTTTACACTCATTACTAGGTGGATTGAAATTATTACAAGTTTCACAATGTTATAATTATACAATCTTAGTAAGAATAATTATGAGGTGAATCTTTACGAGGGTCGTAGTTTGGTCCTAAGTTATTATTATTATTAGGATAGTGAAAGAAATTGTCAGAAGGACTACCAGGGGGACGGTTGGGAATATTTGGATTATAGGGCTGAGGAGAACCAGGGCTCAACGGTTGCTGGTTGTACCCTGTGTTTGGAGGCCTTTCATTTTGATTAGGCGGATTGTATCCTGGATTATTATTAGTGTGCGGTCCATACGGGGTATGATATGTCGGTCTTTGCACAGGAAGATTCGGGTCAAAAGTGCCGTGAGAATTGAAACCAGGATAAGTATTGTTGGTCGGATTATAACCACTTGGGTTGTATCCGGGTTGGTAAGTGGGGCGTGTGCTGTTGTAGCTTGGATTGTAGCCAGGGTAACTGGGTTGATGGCTTGGGTTGGGATTGTATGGATTGGGTCGAAGATTAGTTGTTCCATAACCTGGGTATGATTGATTTGTTGGTCGATTGTGTGGTGGATGAGGTGATAAATTGTTATTGGATGGGCCATAGGGAGGCCTATGACTGGGGTCATAATTTCTCGTTTGATTGTATTGTCCATGTCCTTGAGGTTGGTTTGGATAGTTGTTGGGTCTATAAGTTGAGGTTAATGATGGATTATTCGGGTTATATCCAGGATACGCGGGGTATTTGGTATATGATGGATTGTTATTTGGCAAGGTGCTGTTGATTTGTTGGAATTGTGAATTATGTGGTATATTTTTGGTGTTATGGGTTGGGTTGTATGGGTTATTACCAAAATTGTTTGGATTGTATCCAGGATTGGATGGATTATTTCCAAAATTGTTTGGATTGTATCCAGGGTTGGATGGATAATTTGTTTGAGAACCAGGATGAGAATTTGATTGAGAATAGGATGGGTTGTAGCCATTATAAGAGGGGGATGTTGAATGACTATTAGTGCTGAATTGTTGCCATTGTGGATTGTTTGCAGGATTTCCTGTATTCGGGTTAAAGTTTGGGTTGTATGAGTGATATTGATTTTGATTCGGTTGATACTGGCTTGGTAGTTGAGGGTACAGCGGTTGCGATCTTGAATCCACTTGTCTTATCACTCGATGATTTTGGGGTAAATATACACCTTTTATTAGCTTTACTCTATGTAGTAATGCCACTTTCTTTGCTGAGCCAACGTAACCTTCTTTGAGCGTATTTTTTTCTTCAGGAATTTCCACGTTATCTATTTCTTCCAAGATTTTCTGTTTCCCTTCATTCTGGTTGTTTGATTGTAAACAGAAATGTTCACTCACTAATCCGAATAAAATTATCAGAGAAAACACACGTCGCGCTAGCCCCATCATTTTATCAACTGAATTCAAATCGTATTGCTTTGAATAAATAACACGATAATCTTTGAACTGTAGTATCTTATTAATATGTATGTTATTAGAGTGGCCATTTTACACACACAAAACTTCATAGATCAATTTCCTAGCTTATAAGTTAAACATTAGAGTTGAGAATACCTTGTGTTTGCAGAATTAAAACATAATTACTTGGTAATGATAATTAGGTAATTGATTAGTTATTATTTAGACTGTCCATGATGGCGACGTTATAGGCGTATATTGAGTTCATGTACCTACTTCATGAAATCGGCTCTTAAAGCGTTTTGTTTACTATTTACCTAACATACCTGTGTTTAATCTAAATATTCAATATTAAAAAATATTGTTTCAGAAATTAATCATCCGTGTCACAAATCTAAACTTCAGACCTGCGTCACCGATGATGTTGCATATGTGATTTAATTCAAATTCACCCATTGCATCTGGAAATACATATATCACGTATTTCAGCTCTATATCAGCTCTTGATACAAGTCAAATGTCATTAGACTCAGATTTAAAAAAATGTAAAATTCAAAATTTTGCCAATTTTTTATTTGCTTATGTTTTACTAGAATAGGCTTAGCACCAACTCCAAAAAATATGTTTCTAGGGGATGAGTACCTAATTAAATTTAATTATTTTATGCTTTTCAGTTTTTTGGAGTTGGTTTTATTTTTGGTTAAAAGATTTTTTTTCACAATTTTTAGTGATAACTTTCTAAGGTCAAAGCTAGATTGGTGACCGTCAGCTTATATTGTTTCCTACTATCGTATCGTTTCACTAAAAAGTCATAGGAAAGCAAATATCTGCAATTTCGCATTCATGGACGACTTACTCATTCCAGTTATTTTGATTTAAAAACCAAACTACCCAATCGATTTTCAAAAAACAATATATGGGACCAAATGACATTTATTCCGCATCGAAAAAAAAGATCATCAATATCGGTTCACCCAGTCGAAAGTTCTGAGGTAACAAATTTACAAAAAAAATACAGTCGAATTGAGAACCTCCTGCCTCTTTTAAAGACGGCTAAAAATAAAATTAACAGATATGTAAAAAAAACACAAGTATTGGCCAGTGAATGCAGCTATTAACCCTTTAAAAATTCGCTTATACAGGGTGACGACGACAATGCGACAGTAAATTAAAACATTGACTGTATTGGTTCATAGAAATGTTTTACAACTTTCAAATGTACATCTTATTCATTTGATAATTTCATGACCAATGTAACATTGGCAGCATTATTTCATAGAAATGTCATGACAATGGCCCTACCTAATTCTGGCGAACACATGCTAAGTTTAAATTTAAGTTCAGTCTATTTCTTTCTCTCAAAATGAAAAAGAAAAGGATGGCTGTCATATAAATTGACATTTAGAAAGGTGCGTTCAATTTTCGACCTTATTGAACGTGCTAAAATGCAGTGCTTAGGAGGCACCTCCGTACATGCCGTCTAAAATTGTCTATGGTTTCTTTGAAATCTATCTAAATTTAAGTGACTGCTCTGAGCAGATTCTTGCTATCTTTTTCCTATATAAGTAATTGCGAGAAAGAGATATACTGTACTTAAATTTAGAATTAAAGTGTGTTCCCAGAATTAGGCCCATTATCAACTTAATGAGATGTACTTGATAGTTGCAAAAAAATTCTAAGAATTAATTACGTATCCAAATTTTTTAATTTATTCTCGTCATCAACCTGTATCTTAGTAGCATTGTGATAACATTTGTCCGCTTGTAAATTGTGAATATTATTTAAAATATAATTGTTAAAAAAATCAATTCTTTCAAAGTTTTAGGAAGCTTTGCTTTATAAAAACAAACCCCGGATTTTATTTACAACTTATTAAAATATATTATGGTAGCCTGTAGTCTCTTGGTACAGACTGTTATTATTTCAGCGCGTTTAAGATAGTAACTACGGGATGATTGCGTCAGCTGGACCGTGTGACGAGCTCCATTGTCCTGGAGCATCAGCTATAAGTGACCATCCTGTGTTCAACCTGCCGTGAAAGCTGTATGTATGAAGTACGTGCGTACAATGTTGTGGTTAATTATGACATAGGTATTACCTGAAATTGCTATTTACTGTGTTAACATTTCTATACACTGGCCATAATTCTGGAGAACACATGCTAAGTCTAAATTTAAGTTCAGTGCATTTCTTTCTCTTAAAATCAACACGAAAAGGATGGCTGTCATATAATGTGACATTTAGAAACGTCCGTTCAATTTTCGACCTTATTGAACGTGATAAAATGCAGTGTTTAGGAGGCTCCTCCGTACATGCCGTCTAATTATCTATGGTTTCTTTGAAATCTATCTAAATTTAAGTAACAGCTCTAAACATATTCTTGCTATCTTTTTCCTATTACATATTGCTAGAAAGAGATAAACGGTACTTAAATTTAGAATTAGAGCGTGTCTTCAGAGTCAGGCCCATTGTAGAAATAGGTAAAGAAGAAAATGAACATAAAGATGTGGCTTATTTCTAAAAGAAATTTCTTCCAATCCATCTGAGATCGTAAAAGAAAAGTGCTGGGGAAAAATTAAATATACAGGGTGGTGCCGTCAATACGACAATAAATTAAAACATGGGCTATATCAGTTCATAGGAATGGTTTGCCACTTTTATCTTATTCATTTGATAATTTCATGACATTTATATGAAGTAATGTAACATTCGCTGCATAGACATAGACATATCATGAAAAAAAATGAAATAATTTAGCCCATGATTTAATTTATTGTCGTATTGCCGGCGCCATTCTGTATACATAAACATAATTATAATTCTATGCTATGCATTGTGGGAATTTGGACTTTGATTTTTAGACATCCGTAGCAATCATGACAAACTAAAAACTGATTTGCGACATATCAGTCTATCTATCTGTCACTGTACAGCCTTGCATTTTCTAGAGGAAAAAAAAATCCCAAAAGTGCAGTGTCTTCAGACATTTCTCGAAGTAACATGACGCCACCCAACACGCTGTCTTACGAGAATATTCGTCCATAATTATTAACAATCGATTGACGCTACACGTCGTACAAAGCCAAAATGCTTCTGCTTCCTCTACGAGTTCGGGCGACCCTGCTCAAAACAGGAGCACAACTCTACAAACTTTTCAGTATCATTTGGCTGCACTAGGTATGTAGGGTCGTCTGGGTAGGTACCACCGCCTTTTCTATTTCGACCGGTAGTCAGTTCGCTGTGTTTCGGATGGAAGGTGACGGTAGCCAGTGTAATTACTGAGCATAAAAAGCATTTCATCTTAGGCTTGAATGACAACGCACTTGAAATACCAAGTGTTTTATTGTTGCAGATGTCTATAGGCAACTATAGCCATTAACCACCAGATGGGTCATCAGATTGTTTGTCATCTAAGTAGTTGTATAAACGTATATATTATTGTCTGGCAAAGATCCGCATCCTTTGTTACAATGCTTTTGTTTTTTTAATCCCCGACGATATAAAGAGGGGTGATATAAGTTTGACGTGTCTGCCTGTGTATTTGTGTGTCTGTCGTAGCTCATAAACGAATGGACCGATTTTGTTTAGTTTTTTTTTGTTTGAAAGCTGGCGTGATTAGGATGGTTTTAGCTATAATTTATGAAGGTGTTCAGGCGTTTGATGACTGTCAGCTCATTATCTACATGATAAAAGGGTTTTAATAACTTTCACAATTGATTTGAAATTTAGTGTACTGTCACTTCGGTGACATTCCCATGACATACTAACCATGAGCTGATCCTATCCTGAACCATCAAAAAGTCTGCGGGATGCTTTATTCTTCAGAAACTTACAGCAAATATAGCGCGTTTGGGCTTACAAGAATAGTCTCAATAAGACGGTATTATATAGATGATTAATGAGGCCGGGGGGTAGCAAAACTTTAAAATTTTATATTTTTCACTGTCTTGTTTTAAGTATAAATGTGCAGATTATAGAGTTTTGTGTAGATCAATCAAAGGCTTTTTGATATAAGGAACATTATCACATCGAAATATCGAATTGGCAATTGACGTAACTCCATGATAAGATAGTATAACCACTGCACTGTGCTCTCTGAGGCTGTGTTTGTTTATTGTATTTGTCAGAAAGGGTTATCATTTAATATTAACTATATGAATTTCTTCCCAGCAAAATCTTGAAAATAGCTATGCTTACGACAATTCTTTAACATTTAGAATTCACCACCCGTATCGCGCGAATCGTAAAATAAAAGTTATTTGCGTACTGGGATGCGGTACCACTAAAATGTTTTGCGTTTCGGTTTACGCTGTTTTCGGGTATCTTTTCACCATAAATATTTTACTGCAATACGTCAAAACCACTCGAATACACACGAACGATCGACAGAAACGCACCTACGGCAATATGATGAACAGTGAAATGTCTATTGGACTTTAAACATACATTGTAAGTTGCATGGCGAGAGTGCAATTAACCGCGTGAAAAATACTACAAACTTACAACACCTTCTTACGATAAATTAACAAACATTATACATAATGCTACAAAGTTATTACTTATTATTATAATTGTTATTACTAATTTATAGATTAATATTTTGTCTTGTCTATTCCGATTTCACCACAGAAGAACTAAACAAAAATATATTTCGCATAGTTGTATTGACGAAACGATTGCTATGTATTTAAACTACTTACTGACTTTTCCGTGAAAACAAATGAACATTAGAAAAAAAACACGAAAAGGAATGCTTATGCATGAGAACTTGTTTTAATAGCTCGATGCAGTAGAATAGAGATATACCTACTATCCTACTAATCATACCGTAATAACCTTTGATCCACTATGCGTGTACAATACTCATTCCACTTATTGCTAGTTTATTGAGTTTTCTTATAATTAGACCGTCATGGGGGTCCCACCTAAATGCGAATCGATGCAGACGAATATGTTTGCAGCCTTAGTCGTAAAGGCGTGATTTCAGGGTCGGCAACGCGCATGTGATACCCCTGGTGTTGCAAGCGTCCATGGGCTACGGTAACCGCTTACCATCAGGTGGGCCGTATGCTTGATTGCCACATTAGTGGTATATAAAAAAACAACAACTGCGTGGTTGCTATAAAGTTCAAATCAAATCTTATCACTTCGAGTGTCAAAAGAACCAAAGACCACTTATTACCAGTTGGTATAAAAAACTATTATATAATTTAATAAATTACCTTACTCCACCTACACTCCACGCACACAGAAATATAACAACTTATTTGACTTAATTTAAAATTTGGAATTCTTTCCCCGCACGTATACTCTCCTTCCTATAAATGGGTTACTTCAAAACAGGCGTGAAGAGGCACATTATAGGCCAGCAAGGTAGAGCCAGCTACATCAGTGTGATTAAACTGCACCAGCTGTCTTCGCATATCAATATCAAAGTTGTCATTTGCCGTGCTTTATATAAAAACATATTGAAAACTATAGAAAAAAACAAGTAGTTTTATAAAACATCGGACTGGCGATAAGATAGCCATCAAATGGTTGTATCAGTCAAAAATTCTTCTGACGTAATAAAAAATCTTTTGATGTGCTGCCATCAGCACAAAGTACTCTTTTTATTGCGAACACAAAAATACGCGAATACCTTCGGTTTATTGTCTCGCTCAAAATTATTTGCATGAATATTTTAGCTAGGTAGGTACGTATATCTACAGTTGAAATACAACTGACAATACAACAAGGGTGTAATAGCAATCAAAATCATTCTTATCATGACTGAAAAGGGTCAGTCTGAAGTGTCCACAGATGAAATTCCATTTAGATGGTTCCGATATAGGAGCTTGGTGGCATACTGCTTTGAGCGCTCATGTTTCGATTATGAAAACAAAGCAATTTTCGCCATGGTCGATCCCGGGGCGGGTCAATCAAAATCTGTGATCTTGATCTTGAGCTATAGGTTTAACTTGCCTACCGAAGCGCGAGGGATCGTACTGCAACCGCTTTCACCAACTCGCATTGCAAAGTTCCTCACGTGTTTCTCCCATGTAGTAGTGCTTATTGCAGCAGTGTGACGTATATAGGCTGATGACGATGATAATGATGATAATGGTTCCCTTACAAGCAAAAGTGATTATGAATTAGAGTTGTAGGTATACGGGATATTTACCATGTAATTTCATAGTTGGGAGTTCCCGATATTTCGGCGCAGTTAGTTGCATGCGCCATGATCACGGGTAGACTGCTGAAGCTGCGATTAGAAGTCAACTTTATTGCGGGCAGATATATCGATCTACCCTCTTTCGTTGACGCTTGTTACTGAGTCGATACTGTAAGTGTTGTGTGACGGGAACCACTTTGTGTAAGTAGTGAGACTGAGTCCAATGGTATGGGCATCTTTCGTAGCAAGAAGAGGGTAGATCGATATATCTGCCCGCAATGAAGTTGACTTCTACTCGCAGCTTCAGCAGTCTACCCGTGATCATGGCGCATGCAACTGCGCCGAAATATCGCGAACTCCCAGCAATGAAATTGCATGGTTAATATCCCGTATATAACTCTAATTCAAATGTTAATAACCATGAAAGTATAAAGTGCTATAAAAGTGATTATCCTTAAAAATAATTAAATATAAAGAATGGTTGTATTTAAAATGTTGACAATGTCGAAAGTTATAATAAAAGCGACAAAAAATTAGAATAGAATTAGTATTTATTTAAACAAGAAGTCAAAGTTATGTTGTCAGATAAACTTAAGAAAGCTGAAGACAATATTTGTGATCATGAATAAAATATAAATTGCGCGGTTTCCTCACATGACGCGATCCCGGAAACCATTCGTTTTGTTCTACATGACAAGTACAATACCGTGGCGACGGATGCGAAATACATTCGTAATGGACTGTGAAATTCATATCCTCTGGGTAGGGAATATAACTTTTTAATTCGGTGTCGATAGGAACTGATCGTACAACTGGAGCTGTTTCCATGGATACAATACGAATTGAAAAAAAATAGATATTCCGACTTTTGTTATTTTACAGAAAATCGCAACCAACAGCATCGTTTGTTGTGTAAGATCCCTAAAACTTTTTTTTATATACAAATTACACAAAATGAGTCAACCCAACCAGATGACAAGGGGTAAGAACAGAATTTATCAGAGACTTATCAGACGGAACAGAACTTATAAGAGATGAAAGAGATACCTTATCCCCGTAACCTGACTTGTCTCACTCAACACAGACACACTGTCGGAAGAGTTTATCCAGTAGCCCTGTTAATTCCTTGAAACTCATATAGCGGTATGTTTCTTAAATTTGGCGAGTTTGGTGCTACTGCTTTAGGGTTCTTTTCTTAACAATCTAGGGGTGTCGTGGTGAAACTGCTTAGTCAAAGCCCAGGCTACAGCCGCCGCGATGGGCAGTAAAGTCACAAGGGAGTTTTAGTGGCTATATTCTCAGTGCCATCATGATCTGTCGCTGGGCGACCCCACAAACGCCCGTCGCTAAGACAGTAGTGAGTAGGTTTGTCAGCAGATCCCTCTTCGAAAAAAGGGTCCTGATATCCTAAAGGAATATAAACTAGTAGCTCGTCATGATTGCAGCGGAGGCCACACAATTACCGGGCTCACAACCTTCCCGGCACTTATCTATCTTAACAAACAACCTTGTTGTTGATTGTTGATAAACTGTCAAACAGTGCGATTAGGCGCATACACGCAAGATTGACAAAAGCATTCTAACGAGAGGAACTACGAGCCATATCATAATAACATTTCAATTATGTTGAGAGAGCCTACCTTACTTTGTGATTATGTCCAATTTTATTACTCTGCAATACTATCATTTTTGACGGTTATTTTTAGGCATTGCTTTGATGTTTAAATTCAAAACTATTTGTCAGATATTGTTTAGGATTATTTGTTTCCATAAAACTTTCAAACTAGCTCCCATATTTTGTTAAGACTATTCCTAAATTTGAAAGGCACTAACGAATGGGTATCGATAACTTTGAAATTGATTTCTAAGCCGCAGGTTGCATTTTAAGTGCTCAATTCGTCTCGCTTATAACTATCTCGTGCAGTAATCAGGAACCTGAAGAGATTAAACTGAAGATATTATTTGTTTTCGAGATAGAGCGTCGGATAAAACGCGACGAGAAGTATAAAGCGGGACGCGTATTTACCAAAGTCTCTGTAACATTTTGGTTCATTTTAGAATTTCAAAACTTATGTCAACTAAAGTTAACGTGGAATATTGGATTCAATGCAAAGACGATATAAACAACTTATATGTTTTTGTGAATATTATTCCAGTTTTATATGATGGATGACTGTGTCATCATCTTCACTACGATAATATTAGCCTATTGATGGCCAATGGTGAACAATCACCTCTTCCATCTAAAACCAAACAAAAAAAATACCGTGTAGACAAATTTATCAATAATAATTTATCAAACAGAATTCTCTAGATAATTTCTTCTGAATTACCACCCCATGAAACCAAATCAAGTCTGTTAGGGTCCTAAAGGACTATAACGGAAACTAGAGTAAACTAAAACATTTTTTTAATGTTAAGCTACAATACATCTGTTGTCTAAAGGGGCCTGTCACAATTGAAGCTGTCAGATCCACATAGCCTCCCTATGCTCCTACGCACCATCGCGGCTTCTTCGGTGGCGCTCGACGTTTGCCGACAACTTCCGAACCAAGTCCATATTGCCTCTACTATGATATACAGAGTGGTGACGTCAATACGACAATAAATTGAAACATGGGCTATATTAATTCGTAAAAATGGTTTGCCACTTTCAAAAACATGTTATTCATTTCATAATTTCATGACATTTGTATGAAATAACATTGCCTGCAATTTTCCATATAAATGTCATGAAATTATCAAACGAATAAAAGCTTTTTGATAGTGGCAAACCATTTCTATGAACTAATTTAGTCCATGTTTTAATTTCCGTCGTTTTGACGGCACCACCCTGTATAGTAAGTGCGCTATCGGAACATTTCCAGTACTTGCGAAGTAAACTCATTTTCGACGTCCTTTGATCATTTTCAACAAATAAAAAGAGACTGCTAAAGGATGCCAGCCGTGTCCACAATGCGATTGTAGTCCAGATTTAGATAGGAATTACTTTAGATCTGTATTTGTTCGATTTTTCGTAATTTTAACTTAGTTTTAATAGATTTTGGTAAAAGAGAAATGTTTCAATGCTCTTCCAATTGACTAGTAAAAATGAAACATGGATTCATGAATATTTAATGAAATATTCTCAATTAAATTATGAGTACAAATCGCATACAAAGGAAAATCCGAAATAAAAACATCACGCACAAAGAAGTTTAGTAACTCGTTTCTTTGTCGGGCTTACGAAACTCGGAATTCTTTGCCAGCACATGTGCTCCCTCCTATCTATAACAAGGGTTCCTTCAAAAAAAAGCGTGGAAAGGCACCTTATCGGCCGGCAAAATGGAGGCGGCGGGAACAGTGTGTTTTAAGCTGCACTAGCTGTCTTCGCATATGGACTCTTCTTTCCGATTCACATCAGGTGGTGTTGTCAGTCATTTGCCGTGCTATCTATAAAAATAAAAATAAATGTTCCAAGTTTTGAGAAAGGTAGGACGTAGGTATTTTCATTACTGTGGCTCGTGTACTTTTTCCTTGTTCTGACAAGGCCTTCTGCAGGCTAATTTGCCAACTCATTTTGACAGTTTATTGATAACCACCAAACTAATTGTGATGCAACAATGGATAGGTAATTATTTCGCGGGCTTTGACTTTAATTGTCAAAATGATTTAGTTAATATTTCTGATGGTAGTGGTTGCATTGAACGGTTGACATTACATTTATAAACTACTAGTGGACGTCCGCATAAACGTCAGTTTCACGCCAAAAGATAGCCTAATATTTTTTCTCAGGATGTAATTTATTTTAAAGCCAAATTTCATCCGAATCGGACCAGCGACTTAGGAGTGACAACGTAGCATACACAGTTACTTTCGCACTTTGAATACTAGTATCTATGGATTAAAGAACTCTTCTTAGAACCTACTGCAATCTTACAGAAACTAGAATTCATAAACGGTAAGTACTTATCATATATGACACAATTATCTAAGTAATTATGGTCTTAATTATGGTAAGTACTTAAGTACCGTTTATGACACAATAGGGTAGTTGAAAACTTTTTTTTATTTCATAAATATAAGAAGTTTATAACTCATAAAGAAATATTACAAAAGAAATAGTATGTCTAAGATCAAAGTTTTATAGATATAGTGGTATGTTTGATGTGTTGCGGCGCATCGTCCAAAAACGCTTCATAGAAAATCTACGGAACAGATGACGTCACATGTTCCCATATTACTAAGAAATGTATGAACATACTGACACAATTGATAAAAACTATGTATTAAGTATGTTTTTATTAATAGTGGTCACAATAATAGTTGTCTAAATTAATGTCAGCAATCTAATATCAATAACATTTTTGATAAATTTTGAAAAAAATATTTATCATTTTTAATATTCAAAACAGTACAATTTCAACAATATTCCATATCTTTTAAGTTTGAATTGTTTTTATGGGTAACAGGAGCGTACCTAGAATTAACCTTGGCAACATCCCTATTATCACTCATCAATATATTTTTCAATTCCATAAGGTGACAAAACAGAAAACATGAAAGAAAATGTTTTTTGATGAGCCTTATTTTCGTTGGTATTTCGTGAACTACAATAAATCCAAGCGTACATGGTGATTGGCTCGATAAATATTAAATTCGTTCAACAAGCAGACATTCATTTACATGGTACTGCTTCAGGCAAGACTGAAGTTACATAAATAACATGCAAAAGACTTCATTATATATTCCGGGGAACAATAATTGTCATTTATGCTCAAATAAACCATTAAGAACTCCTTGAATTTTCTACCAGCCTCTGCTTAACATGTGTTATTCAGGGTGGAGATATATTATTATGTAGTACATAGAAATGTTTTGCAACTTAAATCTTACTCATTTAAAATGAAACCACTTTACAGGATTTTACTCTCGTTTAATATGATGTTACATTTTTATTATATGTATACCCGACGTTAGCGATCGTGGTCACGTTCCCATTTTGACGAAGACAGAAATTGTCTTCGACAAGTTTATAAGTTAACTACCGTCACTTTGTGCTATATTTTGAGCGGTCCGATTCACTCATTCTCTCTCATGTCGAAATATTCTATTTCAACATTCAAATACTCGTTTCGGATGTTGAAATAGAATATTTCGACATTGTAGGGTTCGTTATTGTGTTGTTCGTTAGCTTATAAACGCAAATACAGATAGACTAGAAGAATTTCACAGGGATATCCCAAGTCCTGGGTGGCTCAGTGGTCAGAGCAGTCGCCCGGATTGCGAAAGGTCGCGGGTTCGATTCCTGCCTCAGGACGTGAAATTTTTCTAGTTTTATTATATTTTAATTATTATTCTTTTCATTCATGATGTATACACTCACAGACTTTTTAAAATTACTGTGCGCTCAGAAGTACCTCTCTTCCCCCTCCACTTACAATTACAAATATATCTAATATTGATCGCGTGTCTCGCAGATATCTGGTTAAGATGGCTACATTGTACCATTAAACCATTGGACGACCGGCTGGTCGAGTGGTCTGTACCCCTTGCTATACGGGCTGCTCGATCAAGAGGTCCCGGGTACAATTCCCGGTAGGGGCAAATGTTTGTATGATGAATACGAGCATTTGTTCACGAGTCATGGATGTTTATATCTTTATTTAGTATATTTCTAATTATACATATTATTTTCAATATTAATCCGTTATCTAGAATCCATAACACAAGCTCTTAATGATGCTTACTTTGGGCCTAGTGTTGTTGCGATAGCGATAGTCTATCGATAGTATCGTGATACTATCGTGACCTCGAAAATCAGTTATACTATCGATAGCCCTATCGAAAATATCGACCCTTGACAATATTATCGATACTATCGATAGTATCGATTGATAAAAATAAGTGATACTATTGCTAAATATCAATAATATCGATACTATCGATAGTATCAGTACAAACACTATCGATAGTTTCGATAATATCGACACTATCGATAGGATTCGGGTCGATGGTATCGATACTATCGATAGTATGGATAGTTTTGCTCTATCGATAGTCAAACATTTTACGATACTATTGCAAGCTCATAAAACGTAATATTATAGATGATTATTAACACAGTTTACATTCGCGGTTCATTCATGAACTCGTTGCTGTACAATACCTTGCCACACGCTTCCATGCAACATTAGGATACAACATTTCACACTGAGAAAGTATTTATAATCAAGGAAATCATAAACTACGTATCAGGATCGATCCATATCGTTGTTCGTTCGAATTCACCAATTCACATTAAACAAACTGTATATTTGTGTCACTATGTTACCAACTAGGTTTCGTTTTATTTCCAGTCGATAGTATCGAAAATACCTCGATAGTTACGAAAACAAAACTATCGATACTATCGATACGCGTCGATAGATCATAGATAGTATGATAGTATCGAGCGGAGCGATGGCTGGCACATGCGTCATACTTGTGAACAGGTGCCACTAGTGGAAATGGTCATCTCTAAGCTTCCTTGATTTTGTAATAATTTACCTACATATTCATCAATAGTATCATTTTTGAGGGATTTTTGAGGTATATGGCATTATAGGATATTATATATAAAACAAAACAATTATTATTGTAATGACGTGCTCAGACAAGTGTTTAAAATTAATGAAAGATGTTTAGCTTTATTAGGTCTTTGTATATTAATTGTTGACCTTTGTGTATTGTAATACCTATATTGTGAAGGTGCATTGTCGGACAGCCTTTAAATACAGTAAATATTCTTATCATTAGGTACTTATTGGTACTTTAATATACCTTTTTTATACTCTGTGCGACACTGCGCTGCTAAATACTATTACTGTGTAATTAAACATTGTAACTTAATGATTGAAAAGAGTGACTACACGAGTTTGTTGCCGGAATCTTCTCGGTAGTTCAACTTTTGGAACCGATGTAAATTCAGACAGACTGACAGACAGACTGACTGACAGACAGACTGACTGACTGACGGACAGACAGACAGACTGACTGACGGACAGACGGACCGACAGACAGACCGATAGACAGACTGACATAACATTCTTAGCTTACGTAGATGCAGATAAGACAGAGAGACAAACATTATGAAATTGTTAGTTAGTTAATATTATTTTTATGTGATAGACTTAAGGGTTTTTTTGTTGACGATTCAAAAGTGCTTCTTGGGGGCCTAATTGAATAAAGATATTTTCATTTTTCATTTTTTCATTTTATTGGCGCGATACTGTCGATAGAATCGATAGTATTGAGAAAGTTCAATAGTATTGCCTAACTTTTACTATCGATACTATTGCAGCATCTCGATATTTTCGATAGAACTATCGATAGTATGACTGATTTTCGAGGTCAACTATCGCTATCACAACAACACTTACTTTGTGCTAGATAATAGGTGAGTGTATGAATATTATTATTATTATTAAATCTTAAAATAATTTGCCAACTAATGTTATCTATCATGTTATGTTATATATATGTTATGTGACAAAGGAAAATTAAATTAAATTACGACTTTTCATATTCTAATCTTGATAAAGAGGTGGTGCTGGCTGACTTGGTGACTTTTTTAATTTATTTTAAATACACTGAATAAAACACCACGGTATTGAGACGAAAAGTTTTTCTTGTAATTAGTAAGCGAAAACTATACAAATCTTCGGATGAAAACATTAGCGCGATGCAACTTCGTGCACCGCCATCTATTACCAATTTTTGTAATTAACCTTAGAACCAATGTTTGTTTTGTAATTTATGTATTTTCTAGTCATCTAGTGGTTTTATATATTTATTTACTTAGTTTATATTTATTAATTGTATTCTATTATATGATTAGACATACACGAAAATCTAAATACGAGCTAGGCGAGTCTCGTTATAAAAGATTAAAAGAAGCTTTCCACAAACTTTTAACTCCAGAAGTTTCTGAAAGATAAATAACAATGAGAATGCAACTGCGATCCAAACTTTTCAAGATTGCTTCCATTCGATTCATACATTCTGTTCGGGAGTCAAACTTCTCGATTACTCGACACGTACTCGAATGAATCGAGATATTTGATCTGGAGTCGTGAAATGGTCCGATTTATTTGATTAAACCGTATGAAACGTTTGTTATTTAATTATTTTATTCTGATAAATAAACTCTATATTTTCAATATCGAGGAGCTTTGTGTGAAAGGCTCTGACCTCTGGATTACAGTTGAAAAACTAATAGAGATAACAATATGATCAAAATTATCAATTAGTATTAATAAACATTTATCACCAGCATATTACACGTCCCATTGATGGGCACAGACCTTTCTACATTGGAGAAATTGTGCGTTATCAGACAGCTTCCAAATAAAAATAATACTTTTGTCATTGGGTACACCTACTTTGATGGTATGTTAATACTACCTTTTTATTTTATTTTTTTATTTTTCTTTTTACGGCACTGCACTGCTAATAGCTATCATTACGCAAGTACAAACATTGTAACTTAATATTTGAAAACACTACACTAGTTCAAATAGTAGGTAGTTCAATTGTTGGAACCGGTGTAAATTCAGACAGACAGACATTATGATATTGTTAGCTAACGTATTTTTTTTTTTTTTTTTTGTGATAGTCATACAAATATGATTTCAAAAGTGCTTTTTGGGGGCCCATTTGAAAGATATTTTCATTTCATTTCAAATTCATGAAGAGAAGATTAATCATTGTGATAAGATTATTTTATTGATTAATAATGATCAGCACTACTTACCCGAGTATTTGCATTCCGTTACAACCAAAAGCCAAGCAAGACACGAAGACGGAAAGCATAACAAAGAATTTGTTCCTTATTGTAACACGTATTGATGCCAAGGCATTTATGTGATAAGTGATCTGAAATGCGTTTAATAATATTTAGAACTTATGACAGCTTTTCCTGCAATAAAGTATAGGTAGGCGTGAACAAATCACGAATAAGACCCTTTCCGAATGGTATGTTAAATTCACAGACTTTTTTTCAGGTCACATTCCAAACAAATTCAATTGGTTTGACTAGGTTGGAACCTAACAAATAAAATAAATAAATGTGGACGAGTCTGACTTTGGCCGAGATTGACAGAGGGCGAGCTTGACAGTGGGTGAGTTTAACACTGGACGAATTTCCCCCTAAGCCAGATGTTGCTAATAATAATAATCAAATCAAAGTGAGTCACAAAAATGCACGGCTAAAAAAGTAAAGATTTTGCTTAAAAATATCAGCTAATTACACAGACCAAACGCAGTGCGGGACACTTATTAGAGTCCTCAGTATCTAGCGGCTTGGGAGTGGCGTTTCTTCCAACAAACAGCACTCGAGAGGGCACCACTATGACTCTACATCGTGTGGATTAAGTGAAGAGGAGTCGGCGTTTTAATTAAGTCCTATTTTATTTAAAGCATTCTTAAATTTTATTCTTAGTTAAAAAAATGTATAAACCAGTGTGACCGCTGTAACCCTCGAGCTAACAAAATACTAGAACCTTACGAATTTCATCTAGTTTTTCTGCTTTTGCATTGCAAGCTCTCGTCCACACTAATTATGTATAAACTATTATACAGGCTGGTGCCGTCAATGCGACAATAAATTAAAAGATGGGCTATATTAGTCCATAGAAATGGTTTGCAACTTTCAAAAATATCGTTTTAATTTGATAATTTCATGACATTTGTATGAAATAATGCTGCCAACGTTACACTACTCCATACAAATGTCATGAAATTATCAAACGAGTACGATATTTTTGAAAGTGGCAAACCATTTCTATGGACTAACCGACTAATATAGCCCATGTTTAAATTTATTGTTGCATTGACGGCACCATCCTGTATATCAACACCCAACTAGTATCAGTTAGTCCAACCCGCATTGGGCCAGCGTGGTGGTGGTTTTATGGCCCAAGCTCCTCATGTGTTTCTCCCATGTAGGAAGGCCTGTGCCCAGCAGTGGGACGTATAAAGGCTGATGATGATGATGATTATTCTGCCGATTGACATTAATATTTATACGATACTAACGTAACTCAATTGTCGAAAATCGACGATTAATACTTAGAAATCGACTTTTAAGTATTATTACGAATCTTTTGTATGGGATTATGAAAAGTGTTGTTTTAGACTTTTCAGGCAATTTTAAAATTTTTCTCTCCGTAAGAACCATCCGCGTACTTCAAGGAATATTATAAAAAAAGAATTAGTGAAATCGGTTCAGCTGCTCTCGAGATTTGAGCTTAGCAACACATTCAGCGATTCATTTTTATATTATAGATTCCTACGTTGTACCTACTCAGAAAACCTGCTGACAGAAACTAATTATAAGTTTTGCCAAGAAACACAAAATAGTGGATTGCCAATCTTCCAGGAGAGTGATATTTTAATTGGCGTTCCGTCTTCTACTTATGACTTTGGGCAATCCGAACTTCCTTTCTGAAGACGAAATCTGGCCTCTGTTGGATAAAGTACAGCTATTACAGGTGAAAGAACGCTTGTTGCAGACCGTTCATGACTTGTCCTATCATCTATGCTCTGAATTGCTTCCTTTTGACTTCACAGAGTGAGCAACGCGTCAGTAGTTTGTACCCTTGGTATTATTACAAACCTTTATAGGCTACGGACGACCGTTTACATTAGGCCGTATTTATCCTTGTATACCATTGATATTTGAAAATATAACTATCTATCAAATAACTGTGATATAAGACGGATAAGGACCTTGAAGAAACTGCAAGTGTTCAGAGTATACCTGACAACTGCGTCCACATGCCCGCAAATTTTTTATTCAAATTGTCGCTTATAAATTGCACCACATCCCCATACTTGCTGCAGCAAACACAGCAGTTAGCACTTTCCGTTAGTTCGCTACTCACCACTATTCGCCACACTCTTGCATATTTAAATTCTTTAACTTCACAAATTGAGGTTAACAAGCATCGTTGCCGCTAGCCGTAGTCAGAATTGAATTTTGCATGGCTTCGTTAAGACCGGCTTTTTCAGCATACACGCAATAAAATTATGGTGTTGTAGAAGCAGTGAATTGCATAAATTATAAAGCGTGAATATGATTCTAAACACGAAGTGTTAAAGTGGCTGTTGTTAATATTATTAACAGCATAAATTAAAAGTATTAGGGTATAAATTCATGAGATTTTGTACCATATCAAAAAGCAACAACATATTTATTTCATTATCATGCGAGAAATAAACAAAAATATGATGATATTCAAAATATTCAAAACCAATCTAAAATGACTACTATTTTCATACCCAGGTGTCAATCAAGCATGATGATTAGCGGTTATCGCAGTCTATGGACACCAGTGGTATCACTCTAACGATTCCGACCCTGCGAACAATTCCTCACGCCTCTTTTTCAGCATTTCCTATGGGGCCTGACTTGCGAGTGTAACCTCTACGCCTATTTGTTACATAGTTATTCAAATTTACAACATTAGTGACATGAAATTTATATTATTTTTTATTTATTTACTAGGTGGTGGCCCCATATGTAGGGTCGTTTGGGTAGATACCACCGCCTTTCTTATTTCAGCCGTATTTCAACAGTTCGCTGTGTTTCGGATTGAAGGGAAAGGTAGCCAGTGTAGTTACAGGGCATGGATGGCATTTCATCTTAGGCCTCAGGATGACAACGCACCTGCAATATCAAGTTATTTATCCTTGTTATTGCAGGTGTATATAGGCGGTAGTAACCGCTTACCATCAGGTGGGCCGTAAGCTTGTTTCTCATTTATTTGTATACGACATTTCCCAATGCCAGTGGAGAAGATCGAAAACTTGCTACGCCATAGCTAGTTGCTTCTCTGCATTTAATGACTAACGATCTGATTAAAAAATGGTCATTAGACTATTTTATTTAAATAAAACACTGTTTAATTAAGTCACGTTGAACAGTGTTTTAACTTTAATAGGTTTAATGTAAGTAGCGGTAATTGATGCAATTTTTACAGATATACATGACCTATACCTAGGATTTACAACAGCCAATACATAAAATGCAAAGATTGAGTTGAGTATATCAAATTTACTTCTTAACCAAATGCATCGCTTCAGCTGCCTTCAAAAGGATTCTGTTTCACAGGAGCTGCCGGGAAACTCGCAATCGCAAGCCTTTGCAAATCAGAGTAAATTTGTAATGAGAAAGATGTCTCCAAGAAATTGCGGGTAATCTGGATCTTGTGTGGAGTTGTGTGAAATTGCCAATTGAGTTTTTGTGAAAATATTCATTAAAAATTCAAATGAGAACCAAAGAGAATATAACACTAATGAGAACTAAGACACAGGAGGTTGTAACCACAATCGTCAAACATAAGCACGATACTTCCTCAGAACAATAAAGGATACTTCGCACGTAAAAAACTATGACAAGTTGACAATGTGCCACTTTTTAAAATGCTGTAAATCAGTACCTATGTGTTACGATAACATTATCATCATCATCACCAGCCTATATACGTCCCACTGCTGGGCACAGACAGTCCTACATGGGAGAAACACATGAGGAGCTTGGGCCATACCACCACCACGCTGGCCCAATGCGGGTTGGTGGGTAAAAACGGTTGCAGTAACAACCGAGACTAACGGCTTAATGTGCCGTAGCACGGAGGAGCTCGAGATAAGAAATTTTGGTTAACCGATCCCGGGATCGACCATGGTGTGCTTTGTTTTCGTAATCGAAACCGCAGCGCATAAACCACTACGCCACCGAACTCCTCGCTCCGATAACAATTATATCAACTTTAAATATCTTATCCTAATGTTTGTAAATATTTTTGGGCTGCATTATTATTATGTAAGTTTGAGCCCACAATAGATTAAAATTCAAGAACTATTCTTGTAGTCGCCGTGTCACTCCTCACATAACAACCTTTCGGGTCGTCTGGGTAGGTACCACCTTTCCTATTTCAGCCGTAAAACAGTTCGCTATGTTTCGGATTGAAGGGAAAGATAGCTAGAGTAATTACGGGGCACGGAAGGCATTTCTTCTTAGGCTTCCGGATGACAACACACCTTCAAAACCAAGTGATTATTTCCTTGATATCTCTAAGCGACGACGGTAGACACTTTCCACCAGGTGGAACATCAACTTACTTGTCACCTAATTGCATGAAAACACACCAGCAAATCGTATCAAGTAACAGAGGAGCAAGCGAAAAGGGACTTATCAAAACATTTTTAACCGACTTCAAAAATAGAAGGAGGTTCTATGTTCCACTGTATGTTTTTTTTTGTATGTATGTTTACTGATTTCTCTGTCAATTGTGAACCGATTTTCAAAATTCTTTTTTTATTCGATAGAGTATACTTCTGAGTTGGTCCCACTATCACCAAGTCAGGATCTGATGATGGGATCCCAGGGAAATCGAGGGCAAACCTCAAATTTTATAGTCACGTATGACATGTTTTACTTTTTTCCAAAGCTTTTCAAGTATTTTCTTCTGTTAGTCATCATCTCATGTTGATGAGTTGGTGATGAAAGGTACAACTCCCTAACGGTTAAGAGTTGGAAGATAATTCTTTTCACGAATAGATGTATTCTATGGGGTTAATCGGGTGAATTGATGATGGA
Source organism: Nymphula nitidulata (assembly GCA_947347705.1). Taxonomy (NCBI): domain Eukaryota; kingdom Metazoa; phylum Arthropoda; class Insecta; order Lepidoptera; family Crambidae; genus Nymphula; species Nymphula nitidulata. The sequence continues at coordinate 6,785,952 of OX374637.1, read as the reverse complement.
AGGTAACGCTTACCGTAACGGTGTGTGGAGTTAGATAATACTTTATCAGTGCTACGATATGATAATATGAAACAATATTATGTATTTCAACCAAAGACTGAGAGACAGACAAGTCTATAGTGCTGACGATCACCCATCTAGCTTTGACCTTAGAAAATCACTTAAAAATGTGAATATTTTTTTTTAACAAAATTGAAACCGACTTCGAAACACTAAAAAGGAAAAAAAAAAATTCAGTACCTAAGTACTTACCTCTTTAAATGTATTTTTTTGAGTTGGTGCTTAGCTGTTTCCAGAGACAATAGAAAGTGAAGCACCAACTCCAAAAAATACATTTTAGGAGGTAAGTACTTAGGTACTGAAATTTAATTATTTTTTCTATTGGGAGTTATATTGGGAGTAGGGGTAGCCTAGTTACCCCTACTTCCAATATAACGCACACTGTCTATGAGTTTTGGCACCCTTACTCACAGCACAATCTTGACACCGAGTAAGTTAATCCTATAACGCTCAAACATAATAAATGTATGACATAGACATTTGAAATTTAATTGTGTCTGGTAAGTCGGCTTTGCAGTAGCGCAAAGGAGGACGGCCTTCCACAAGTTGTACAGACGACCTGTCAGAGTCGCCGTTGGATGCAGGCTGTGCAAAACCGAACCGTTTGGAAATCGAAGGGGGAAGCCTTTATTCAGCAGTGGACTTCATAGGCTAATATGATGATGATGTAGGGTTTAAAGAGGTTTGAGCGGCCGTTTGGGAAAGCCTCCTTAAACTTCGAGTGGAAAATACTACGCTAGAAAGGATTCTCGTACACATCCACTGCTCATGATATCCGCAATGCGTCTCCTTAAAGCTCTTTGGTGGTGTGTACGTAATATTTCTCAAATGAATTTGTACGAGTGTATGCCAACGCATTATATTGAACATCGTTCGTTGATTCTGAGTCTATCTCGCGAGATTGTAGACTGTCGAAAATATGTGAGCTGTATTTTCAATATTTCAGGTCGCAGTTCCAACTTGTACAATTTAGCTTTTTGTTTTGTCTTATATTGCTTAGTTTGGGGTAACATAGTGTCCTGAAAAGTGGAAAATTTGGCTAATGAGACCAGTCCACAAATTGACGGTTTGCAATAGATATATTATGAAATTTCAGAAAATAATGACTCAAATTGTAAATGGTTTGTTGCTGTTCACAATTTTTGGATAGTTTATTATAATCTTGCTAGAGATATTATTTACTTAGTTAACAATGTATGTACACACAAAAAAGCAACAATGAAAACACAAACAAGGACAACAGAGTACAAAGGAACAGCTTATTCCTAAAAGAAATCTCTTCTAGCAGCCCTTCGACTAGGAGAATTAACAAATAATGGTAAAAATGGTGTATACTAAAATATAATCAACATAATATATATTATAAACTAGCTATGTTCACAAAATTATGTTGACTTACAAAGATCTCAATCGATTTTGAAGTAAATATCTAGCTGTGATCAGACTTTTTCTTTAGGGACTGTACCGTCAAACACAATTACGTCAAGTTTACTGTCTAAGAAGATATTGTCTCAACATTCTTATCTTTCGTCTCCAGAGAAAGAACATAGGATATATTTCGTAAGGTATTTATTCCTCGATATTTTACAACAAGCTTCAATTTTATCATGGATGTGATGCACTACTCACCTCATACATCATTTGGCTTTGGCATTATTTAATAGATAAGGCTTTACACATAAAAACTTATAGCCCGAATATAATGGAATAATAATACCTAATGGTACCGATTTTTTTAAGGTTTTTATTTTATCTTTCTGGCCTTCTTCTATACAAACTTTAAGTATGCCAAATCTCACACTCCTCCTTAAAGATTAACCTGGCGAGTCTGATTTATAAGACAGGGATAGTGACCGCACGAAAAGACGGATGAATGTTTTTTTTATCTTTTAGTAAAATGCACCAGGTACCCCTTTACACTTTGGCTGGCCCAGCACCTTAGCGCAATGTGTACATCCGGCGCAAGCGCGGTGCTTCCTGCTAATAATGTACACTACATGACACTACCGTGCTAGTACGGTCGACCGCAGAAGTAGCTGTACCATGCCACAATAACTATGGCATCAATATTAGTACGGTAGCACTATTAAGTGCGAGCGCAATAGTCGGTGCGACATGGTAATTAAGGTGTTAAGCTACTTCTATGATCGACTGTACATTATTAGCACGAAGCGCTGCGCTTGCGAGACAAACAATTGTGCTTAATATAGAAAAAACTGTAAGTATCGAAGACCAGAGACCAGAGAATTCACAAAATTTATTTTCCCGACTTCTATGATAAACTTCGACTTAAAGTTTGAAAGCTGCCCGGGAAATACTTCTGGCATCTACAGAATATTTTGTTTTTGGTATAAATAGTTTTTGATAGATGAATCCGTAATGAAATGGAAGAAAAATCCCGGTCTGTAAAGTCCTTTTGCGCACCTGAAATGTTTTGGTTGTGTAATCCAAATTTATTTTTGAAGCTTTATTTTACGTCTTTATTCTTTTAGAATTATATCTACATAAGGTAAAAATTGACTTTAATTAAATTTATTTTCCTGTTTTATAGTAAGCTAGTAATCAAGTAAGCGTGTGTTAAAATGGAATTTACCCATATAAAATCTATTAGGGCCTTTACACGGCATTTTAAAACGCGAATATCATGCTCAACCTTTCGTGAGCCTGTTGGTGTCTAAAAAGCCCAAATTTCAAATGTGTATATCTATTGTGATAAATGCATCAGCTTATGGGTAGATTTCTAAGTAGCGGATTTTTAATTTATGCGCCGCCCATCCCTACAGATTTTTTTTTGTCTTGTTCGCACAATAGATGCTGGAGTTCCAGGCATTCTAGACCCCACCAGGCTCTCCGCGTCGTAAGACGAGATCTTTATTAGAATAATTTTTTCTTTGTTTTATATTGATTTTTTATTTGGTATTGTTTCTGTAGCTACATAATTACCATTAAAAAGAAGGCTTATTAAACAACACTGTTCAACGATGAGGAAGTTTAGGCAGTCAGTTCAATTCAACATATCAGTTCAACAATGAGGAAGATCAGACAAAACATTATTCTGGATTATTCCACTTATAAAACGAATGTTCCTATTGTATGCTATCAGTAATTAATTCAAATGAATATGTTGGGATTCAGTAAATATTTCCAAAGTAATAAAGATTATATCTTTGTTCAAACAGTGTTTTTGTAATAGGAATTCTAAAAAACAAAACAACCAGTGCTCCAGAAGTCGAGTGAAAAATATTTTAATGTTAATTGTATGTCTTATTTTAATTGAACTGAGTGTTTGAGACATGAATTCTTTTTCACAATAGTTTATTGTGTTATTCTGGAATTGAAATAATAATTCATAAGAAAATGGAATTAAATCACTCTCAGATCACGTGACAGCGAATACCATTCTCAGTGTATGACTTCACTTGCTGTTAACATCAGACTCTGTCAATAGGAAAACCATTGTCACAATGGTCAGGTGACTTGTATTGGCGTTTTGGAGCAAAATTTTAAACGGAATTTAAGATACATCATTTTAAAAACTTTAGTCGTATTTAAATTATTATAATAACAATTTCGGGCTAAAATTGGTACTTATTTAGAAATAAGAACGGAGAATGTGTGTGAAATTGTGTGTGTTTATCTTAGTAGGAGTAGTTACTGTTGCAGTGATGTTGCTGTGAGTTTCCACAAAGATATTGAGAGTAAAATCTTACTTTTTAGCCTTGAAAACAGTACTCATAAAGTACACAATATTACAATTAAAGTTAACCTTGTTCATGCTATTAAGATAGATAACTTTTATAATTCCCTTAAGATTCGGAAGAAATTTTCCTAAAGATCTAATACAAGGATCTCTTTCTTTCGGAGTTTTGAATAATTTAAACTTATCACCAGGCGTTGAAGAAAAAACATTCTTAAACTATAATTTCGTGAAATCATTACAACGAGCAACGAGAGTAATAAGGTACTTACAACTTTTATCATTTTCAAACTTTTGGGCATCAAAAAGTAACTTGACGTTAACTTATCACCAGGGGTGGCCTTAAAAAAGGCTTGCCTGTAAAAAGTACACAACAGACATAAATTCAGAAGTGTATTCTAAGATTTTAATTTAAGTTAGACCATTTTTCTTAATTTGTTAGTGGAGCTTTGAGGTGGCATTGTTGGAATACGGTTACAGCATTTTAGTTTACATTCTGCTTCATTAGCTAGAGATTGGTGTGAGCGGGAGATGAATGATACAGCGAAGATGTGTTTATTTATAACAATCCCTCTATTAACTCTGATACAAAACTTAACACGCAACGTCATTGGGGAACCAATATTGTCAGTTGAGACATAGCCCTCGAACCTCTCCTTTAGACAGCGATGTAAATACAACGAATTCTCTGTGTATCGTACGTCCTACACTTGTCCCTCTGTTCGTTATTTGTTCTCCAATAACTATCTATATGTGTTCAAAAATAATCATAAAATATGGATCAATTTAAAAGAGGCGTGAAAAGTCATCTTCTATGCCGGCAACATGAAGGTGGCTTGTGCAGCATGTCATACCCCTGGTGTTGCAAGCATCTATAGGCTACGGTAACCGCTTACCATCAGGTGGCCCGTATGCTTGATTGCCTTAGTGGTATAAAAAAATATATGCACCGCTAGTCTTCGTACATGGCTCCGAGTTCTAGTAGTTATTAGCTAAACTTGGCATCAAACACTGGAAAAAGGAAAAAGTACAAACACATATGCTATTATAACGCAAGTAAATACAGTTCTAGCTACTACTAAAAGTTTTTACCCTGAGATACCATAAACGCAGAACGACTATTTCTGCTTGCTTAGGAAAACGTTTATTTAGATGAATATGCAAAGCTTATCTTTCGTCCACTTTAAATTCATCCCGTTATTTCGCCGGGAATAAATTTGAATCCTGTTATACTAATTTTGGTTTGAAAAGAAGACATGAAATGCTTGGATGGTGACGTTGAAGAAACTAATATAAAAGAATTTTAGTGATCAAAAATCACTTTATTTTGTTCTCGATTACCTTTGGTTAGATGATAATATTATAGGTGTTCAGTCTATGGTTTTTATTGTATTTTACTTTAGAGTGTGGCAACATTTATCAGTAGTTCTCCGCTCTTCAAAATATAACGTACTTACTGCTCTCGTCGTTTTGTCGTCTAGTCGCTCTGACGTTTAGCGCTGTCGCGGCAACGCCTTATCGTAAACTTATCGCAATTCAGCGAATATCCGGACTTAACTTTTATAAATATCGTCGTGCATTACTTTACATAGCACAAGTGTATATTTGGCGTTGAAGGAGGGCGCATTCTGAAGGTCCCTTGGTAAGTCTGGCCTGCACAGGGTTCCTGGATCATCCTTGCGTCTGTCTGAAGCTGATCAACATCGCAGCACAACCCAAGGTTTGTGTCCACTTCATTCGTGTACAGATTTACATTTTGTGCTACTTTGTCGCGTTTTATCGAATTTTAACTATCGTAATTTCGTCTAAAATACAGTCCACTTTCTCTCTCGACCCTTACCAATGGGTATTGGGTAGGTAAGAGTGCTAATTTTAAACTCGGAGAGGGGCGTGGTCGTAAAATGTGTTCTGTCTTTCCTATAACATGGGTACCTTTAAAAGAAGCGTGTTAAAGCACCTATCAGTCTGTTTAAACTGCACTATACGCAGCTGTCTTAGCATTGGACATTTCTTACCGCTTCATGATGTGAAGCGGTGCCGTTGAGGAATTTGCCGCGATTTGTATAAAAATATTATAGAAATGAATGAAAGCCCATCATGCTCATACGAAGCCATGCCAGGTATTGCTAGATCCCTCTTACCACCAGAAAAAGGGTATTATCTTTTTATTCTACGATGATGTAAAGACGACATCACATCAAGTGAAACAATTGCATTACCAAAGCCGCCTATTACGAATAGAATGAGGGCGGTCTCCAGGTCAAATTGTTACGCATGATGTGCTGTCGACTGTACACAGCTACAGTTAAAATTACCCCGCATTTGAACGACATCACCAGGGTAATCAAATATTACTGTGGAATTGGAAAGCCGTAACATGATAGAAATAACGTATTTTAGGAATGCAGATCATATCTATCCATATTAATGAAAATCAATGTTTGTTCGTCCCCCGTGCGCTCCAAAACTATTCATCTGATTGTTATGAAACTTTGGCAGGATGTTCTGAAGACGCCTGAAAAGGTTCCTGGATTGTAATAACTTTATTTTCAGTATTTTTACTATAAAACCTAACCTAACGAGGAGCTCGGTGGCGTATTGGTTTGGGCGCTCTGGTTTCGATACGAAAAACAAAGCAACTTTCGCCATGGTCGATCCTGGGATGGGTCAATCAAAGTTTGTTATCTCGAGCTCCTCCGTACTTCGGAAGGCACGTTAAGCCGTTGGTCCCGGTTGTTCCTGCAACCGCTTTAACCTACCAACTCGCATTGGGTCAGCGTGGTGGTGTTATGGCCCTACTCCTTATGTGTTTCTACAATGTAGGAAGGCTTGTGCCCAGCAGTGGGACGTATATATAGGCTGGTGATGATGATGATGAAAACCTAACAGTGTTTTTTGCTACAGGCATTACAAAGCATGCCAGATGCAGCTAGTAACACGATAAAATTTCAATATATGACTAAGAGCTTGCGCAGACGAGGAATTTTTGTCCGCGGACTTTTTTGTCCGCTAAAATAGATCGCTTACAACTGTATCGCGTAACGCAAACGAGGGATCGAAAAAAAGAACCGCATACAAAGAGTTCCCCGAATAACCGAGGACATGCAGAGAGCGGACCGGACAAAAGTACGGTCCCCGAAAAAAATAGAATATAAAATTAAGTGTTCCTCATTAATTACTTATTCTATTGAGTACCTCCTTCATAAAGTTGCTTGGTCACCGTTCAAATACCAGTCCATGCAAATATTACAAATGCGAAAGTTACTCTGTCTGGTCTGTCTGTTTGCTACGATTTCACTCCTGAGCCACTTAATCGATTTTGATGAAACTTGGCTTGGAAATGAATTATATTCTGAGACAGGACATAGGCTACTTTTGGCGCCATAGCCGACATCCACACAGGTGGAACTGTGGTCACTAGTAAAGACAGAAAAATAATATTTTATTTTAGCTACGAGAAGTATTCTTCAAGTCCTCGTAAGATTCCCCACAATCCTACGATTTTGTAATTAACATTAATACAATCAGGAACGAAAGTCTTAAATTATAAAGTGGCTATTGTTAATTAGTCTATTACAGTCCTTTTATTTGGGTCGAATTCGGGCTTGATTACGAGGAGTAATTAAGAGGTCATTAGTAGAATCACTCGGCATACCGAATGGATATTTAAAAGCAATTACTAAGCTTCGGCATTTCAGCTATGGGTGGACACAATTATTCTAATCATATCAGACACAATGGGCCTAATTCTGGAGACAAACTGGAAATTTTAATTTAAGTACAGTATATCTTTTTCTCGCAATATGTAACAGGAAAAGATAGCAACAATTCTTTTAGAGCTGTCAAATAAATTTAGACAGATTTCAAAGGTACCATATACAATTTTTGATGGCATGTACGGAGGTGCCTCTTAAACACTGCATTTTATCACGTTCATTAAGATCGAAAATTGAACGTATGTTTATAAATGTAAAATAATATGGCAGCCATCCTTTTTGTATTCATATTGAGAGAGAGAGAGATGCACTGATAGGGCCAATATACTTTGTTTTATGTGTGAGCTCGGGGCTGGTCCCGTAACAGCTTTAAATTATGTTTTACTAGTAATCGCAAAAAAAAAAAAAGTAACACATAATCAAGAATAAGAATGACTTTATTTGTCATTTCACAATGAATCTGTTACATAATATTACCAATAATCATAAACACAGCTTACACTCATAGATGTGCAGAGTAACAGAAATAATGACAACTACCCTCCGCACTAGTTATAAATATATGATATAGATTAATAAAATACTCATAATGGGGACAGATCATGATTAACTGGTCTCGAGCATAAGTTAAATACAGTATATTTTAGGGCAACCGATACACAATGACTACTGAAGCAAAATATCAAAACTAAACAGGTTAGGCAACGCGAGCGCCCAAATTACTAGCGACTTATGGTAACAGTAGCCACTTACCACCAGGCGGACCGTACGCTCGTTGGCCACCCCTGTCGATTATAAAAAATGTTGCTTAACTTTTAATTATTTTCGTGAACGAGTAGCTTTTATTTTGATAACCTCATTAAATTAAATTAAGTTTAGATTTAGTTGATGGTAAAATTTAAAAGCCCGCGGTGTCAATGGCTTTATGTGGTGAACGTAATGCTTCAGGTCATAAAACAGTGCATCGTAATATTATAACACTCAAAGCACCGGTCTATGGTAATGCTGAATCGTAAACGACAAACAATGTTGCCTACGTGGATCTACGAATTGGGGAAGAATATGACATTCTTCCCCAATTCGTAGATCCACGTAAATCCATGAAAATTTATTATCGAATAAGCTACCCCTGTTATGCCTTGTTATAGTATATTAATGCTTGCCTTCACTGAAAGAAAATATTTGACCAGACAATTTTTATTACCAAAATATAGCGAGGTGTAATTACAGTATAAAGTTGCATCTGTTAGGAACTTTATTTGTGTTACCCTGTTTTATTTTGTCACTTCTGAATAACAGAGGGTAACATTTATTATTTCTTATATTTCACTCTGTTATTTAACACTACAGGTAGTCTAAAATTCAGATGTTTTTTTCTTTTCTTCAGTGTTGATCAACGCAACGTGTGTCGCCTTATCCATTCATTTTGTTTCAAGCCATGGATCATATGGCATTATTACCATTTATCTGATTAGAAGCTGTAAGAAGAGTCCATGTATCCATTCAAACTTCAGCATCATCAGCCTATGAAGGCCACTTCTGAACAAATGTCTCCCCCATGGAATTCTAAACGCAATGAATCACAACGGATCCAAACTGCGCATATACAGGTTGTAAGAGGAATTTCTCGAAACCGAAGGCAGACGCAAATTCTTAACTGGTCACCCTAAATACGATATGTTAAAAAAAAGGAAAAAAAACGCTGTTTCATACAAATTATAATATCTACACGACCTGTTTGTATAGAACAGCTGATTTTTTTTCGCCATTTCAAATTTATTTTCTAACATATTTGTGTAATATTGTGTTTAAGGTGACCTACTGCAATCTGCCTTTGGTTTCGAGAGCGTCCCCCTAATACCCTGTATAGTATGTAGGATTATTTAATATATATAGATCATCAAAGGTCGATAGGAGGACTGTCTCTTTGTCAACGTCTTCGTAGGTATCCACTTTTGACATCTCGTGTGCCTTATTCTTTTTGCATTATGGGTCACTGACTGTCAAAAGTTTAAGCGTCTTAGTACACGTGACTATTCATAAATCATTATTTCAGTAAAGTCGCTTGGTTGTATTTATACAACATAGTGCCTGCTCAAGTTTCATGACTCCGCGTCGCCTGTTTGGCAACAAAGTTCCCAAGCGACTATTATAAGTTATTAGCGAGACCGTAAACCAAACTTTAAATGTTGAGCGTATAATTAAAAATATTTCTGCCAACAAAAATCTACTAAATGACATTAAATTGAATGGGAAATCTGCATGCAACTTTTGATAAAAATCTAGTAAATAAATCGACCTAATAATTTTACCATTAGACCTATGTGCCTCGGTTAATCGTTTTGCTTTAAATATTAAATTTTTCTCCAACACAAGTCCCTCAAACACTATGCGGGATATTATAATTATGTTCCGTCGGACCAACGATGTTTTTTCTACAAACAAGTATTTCTATCGCTACTCTAGTTATTCAGCATGTGGCTCCCAGTTGAAGTTGAGGACTAACTTCTCAGTTCCGTTAAAAATATATTCGAAATGCAAGTTGAGTAATATGCATTGGACTGAATTGAAAAAATATTTAGAGAGACATACAGTTCGTAAATTTGATGCCTGACGCGTTGTAGTGGGTGTGGCTTAAATAAACTGCCCAAATCACGAAGAACCTGCTCCTCTAAACAAAATATCATAAGTAAAATTAAATAATTCACAGGGTTGCGCTCTTGGCTTAGCTTGGAGTTTTTTGAAGATATTTTTAATTATTAGTCTTAGTAGCCTTTGCTTTGAAGCGGCACTAATTTTTACATGGTTCAACCACAGAATTAAGTTGCTCTTTGTGGTTCAACCCGTTAGTAAAACCAGTCTTTTGTTTTTTCAAAAGAGTATCTTAATATGATGATGGAAGCGGCTACACCCGGATTCCTCAACCATAGATGAACTGGCTATGTAACTTTCAACTGACTGAACACAGCAATGCTATTAACATTATTTGAAATAACACCAATTTACCGGACTTAACTCGCGTTTAATTAGATGTAACATTATTATTATACACCCTACGTTTCTATTACTTTACAGCGATCGTGGTCACGGGAAGACTGAAGATGTCAAATGTCTTTGATAACTTTTAAGTTAACTACCGTAACTTTGTGTCATTATTTGAGCTGTCCGAATTACGCATACGGAGCTCACGGTGTCACTTTCTTGGACAGTGTGAGGTATGTGTGGGTAATTGAATCTAATTATCATCAGGTGGGCCGTATGCTTGATTGCCAATTTATGGTAATTTTGACCAATTTATTAATGGTATAAAAAAACAAAATAACGCGAGTTAAATCCGGTAAATTGGTTTATTTCAAAAGGGTAGTGCTCGCGAAATTGTAAAACAATGCTATTAACATTATTATTAAGGCGGCAGACTTAGGCAAGGTCGTGGTAGCTAGCCAGCCGAACTTAGAAAAGTTCTGTCACCAACCAAACCAAGCAGAAAATTTATGGCCCCACGGGGATAGAACCCCAGACCTCTAGATCTGAAGTAGGTTGTGACAACCAAAACAGATATTTTTTGAAATATAATTCTTCTTTTTGGTTGATGGCGTTGTCTTTGAAATATAATAGGTATATGACTTTACGCAATTACAAAATTAAGAGAGGTATGTTATTGTCACTGAAAGCACATCAATTGTAACAGTTGCACTACAGAAGCCGCCTCTATTACGAAAGCAGTAAGTGCGACATCAAGGTCAAATTATTACGCTTGATGTGTTGTCGGCTGTACCACACACCAAGTTAGCAGGTCTGAGTAGATGGTAATAACTATCTAATTTATGTATTTTTCTTGCATCAAGTAAATACCCTAAAAACTCTGCGATTACAGCGGAACAAGCAACCAAAAATCTAGTGTTTTTAGTATTTATTTACTGATTTATTGCACAATTACAAAATAAGTATCTTAAGCACACACACACATACACACACACACATTTCTACTATATTATGGTCTTATTACCCTTCTATTGTTGATAATGCTTAAATTACTTTAGATAAAATTATAATAAAATGTTAAATAAAATTAAAAATATATGAGTGATAAGTTAGCTAAGGCAATTGTAATAACATTGAGGAAGAGCGAGGTCTCCTAGTACAAGTATAATTTGCCACTGTAATAGTCTTGGAATGCCATTGTTAAAAAATAAATATTTTTGATTTTGATTTTTGAATATAATAAATTTAAGATGTGGAAAGTGAATCTGCAGAGAAACTATTATATATTTCATAGCTTCCAGAAGAAAAATTATTTACGCTTCACAAAAAAGCAATAGCAAGCAACACAATCTATGCGTGTTTTGGTTTTGTAAATTTAATGCAGAATTGTAAGGAGAACTGATTTGCATTATTATTACAAGAAAAATCTTTATGACAAGTATTTGCGTTCGCTTTACCTCAACCTGAATATTTTGATGTGAGAGTAAAAGTACGCTTAGGATTACTCAATTCTTATAATATCGCAGAGCACATTTCCCAAAGTAAAATGTATGTAGATTGATTTTTAAGATATTTTCTTGATGCAAGAAAAATGTATACATAAGCTGTCGAAACCATTTTGGTTAAGGTTAATGCTATAGTATAAATAATTAAATATAATTGTTAATTGAGGAGCTCGTGGCGATGGCGTAGTGGTCTGAGCCCTTAGATATCGATTATGAAAATAAAGCAGCTTTCGCCATGGCCGGTCCCTGGACGGGCCAGTTAAAATAGGTTATTTCCTCCGTGGTTTGTCCCGGTTGTTACTGCAACCGCTTTAACCCAGCGTGTTGGTGTTATGGCCCAAAGTCCTAATGTGTTTCTCCCATATAGGAAGGCATGTGCCCAGTAGTGGGAGGTATGTAGGTTGGTGATGAATCCTTAATTCGGCTGTTCTAATTGTAAACAGACTAATTCAAAAATTGTAATTCTTACTAACCCCCCACGCAAAAAGAGGAGTGTTATAAGTTTGACATATCTGTCTGTGTATCTGTGTTCTGTCTGCGGCAGGCATCGTAGCTCCTAAACGAATACACAGATTTTGATTCTGCTTTTTTTGTTTGAAAGCGGACGTGATCGACGTGACCCACGGTTCTTAGCTATAATTAATGAAGATTCAGTTTCTAACTGTCATGCTCCCGGGAGTTTTGCGCGGCTTGACTTGACAAATTAACCGTAATGGCATAGCAGCTTTCCCGCGCAATAATTCAATTGAAAAATAAAAATTCAATTTTTTTTTAAATTATCATAAAATATATTTTTAAAATTTTTCAGTATAAAAAATAAAAAAGCGACCAAAATAAAAAAGCAAGCAAATCAAACCAAGCAGCAGCAGTTAAAAATAGTAAGTAATTCAAAGCAAGCATTTCTCAAAATGGTCTATGGATTTTACCATTCTTTTTCTTTTACGACTTTTTCTTGTGGTTTTTAAACACATACAAAAAAACATGTTTTCTGTATATATTTTTTCTCTTATCTTACTTTATTTTATTTTGTCGCCTACCTTTGTACGTATTTCCTTTTTTATGCATTATTAGAAATTTATTGGTGCTGGATCATATTGTCATTTTATTACCGGTTTCAACTCAATAAATAACTGTATCTGCTGGCCGTTTTTCTACAAAACCTGTGAAAGCCTAACACGTATGCACATTACTTCCACAACATTACCCGTTCTGAAGGGTTTACCCGAGCTTATCTGTTTACTTTCAACAAACTATGCATATCAAGATGCCTCAACAAACACCCGTAGTAAAAGATAGAAAATATTTCGCCAAGAATATTTCGAAAGGTTACCATTTCGTTCGGGGATTTACTATGAATCGGATTTCCAGAACATTCGGTTTATGTGCCAAAACAGTTGTTCTGGGTGAAAGGTTCGACGGAACTCCAAGAACATGTCATGCTGTAAAACTAGGTTACAATTCATAGGTTTTTGTTTCAAATGAAAACTGAGATTTCTTAACGAGAATCTTGATTACTATAAGGGAAGGGAGTTAAAGTGGGTACCCCGTCTAAAGCGAGTGAGTCCCTGTTCGTATCAAGCGTTAGTGAGAATTTGTGAAGAGCACGAATCGTTGATTGGTCGGAGTGCCATTCTTGTGTCACTTATAAATTCCCACGAGTGATACTAACATCCATAAGGACTTTACCTTACTTTAGGCGGGGTACCCGCTTTGGACTGCCTTCCCCCTTAGAATAGTTAGAATGTGCCCTTCCCCTACTCCTTTGATAAGAACTTTCGCCAAATCTGGCATTGTTTGAGATCAAGCAAGCTTTTACTAAAGCATAAAGCTTTTGCAGCTGGAGCTGTTCTTGCAACATTAGGTAGCCTTTCTATAACCTCTTGTTTTAACAAATTATAAAATTAAATTTCCTTTTTTATTCTTTTTAAGAATGTTAAACAAACAAATGATCTACCTGATGCTACCATATATGATACCATATGATGATGCACTATAGGTCATGTTTTTGTCATTGGTATCACATACATGACTGCTGTTTTTGTGTTTAATATATGACCATTCAGAAGGAATTTTGTCAAATTTTGAGAAAATATTTCGTGCCGTGTATGTGTGTACCCCCAAATAGTTATCATTGTTTTTTTTTAATACGACTAATGCTTTTGAAGAGCTCGGTGGCGTAGTTGTTAAGAAAGAAAGAAAGAAAAGACGTTTATTTGGTCATAATTTTAGAAGATTACAAAAGAGAAATAATATGAGACCAGAAAGGGTGACCAGCTCAGCATGATGTCATGGCTACGCAGAGCCACAACGCTTGATTTTCTGCTGGGCGTTAAAAAAATTACATTGCCAAAAGATAAAAGATAGGTATATAATAACTTGTACACAAAACAAAACAGGTGAAATCTATATCATACTCTAGGAGTAATATTATTATAGGCTGCTGATAAAAACTAACTATGATACAACACATACATGCGCATGCATGCCAGAGCGCTCATGGTTTGAGCGCTCTGGTTTCGATTATGAAAACAAAGCAACTTTCGTCATGGTTGGTCACGGCATGGGTCATCCAAACTTTGTTATCACGAGCTCCATCGTGCTTCGGAAGGCACGTTAAGCCGTTGGTCCGCGTTGTTACTGCAACCGCCACCAATCCGCATTGGACCAGCGTGGTGATGCTATGGCCCAAACTCCTCATGTGTTTCTCCCATGTAGGATAGCCTGTACCCAACAGTGGGACGTATATAGGCTGGTGATGGTGAGGAATTATTTCGAAATTAAGAATCTTAAATTCTGTTTCAGAATTCGCTACAAAACGCAAATACATGTCATGTGACCGCTGTGACGTCACCAGGAAGCAAAGTTTGCTAAGCATTAGGTTTTGCCTCTAATGCTTAGCAAACAAGTGACGTTATACACTGAGATTAGTGTTCTTTACCTGAGAGTGATTTAATGGAATTTGGTTTATTGGTGATATAATTATTGTTTCTTAATAATACAGTTTAAGCAACTTTCGCCATGGTTGGTCCCTGGATGGGTCAATCAAATTTATAATCTTGAGCTCCTCCGCGCTTCGGAAGGCACGTTAAGCCGTTGTTACTGCAACCGCTTTAAGCCACCAACCCGCATTGGGCCAGCGTGGTGGTGTTATGACCCAAACTCCTCATGTGTTTCTGCCATGTGGGAAGGCCTGTGCCCAGCAGTGGGACGTATATAGGCTGGTGGTGATGAATAATGCAGTAAGCTATTGTATTTTAGGATGTCTTTTTCAAAAACTAAACTTCGTGGCAAAATTATATTTTTTATATAATACAATCAATATTCATTTGGAACGCATTGTTTTATATAATATAAATATATTTATTCAGCATAAAGGTCAAATTGCTACGAGTATTATTCCAGTTTGTCATTTATGTTAATTCTAGAGGCCTTAGTAAAGCAATTAGCTGCCAAAACTTAGTCCATTTCACCCTATAGTTGAGTAGTTTGCACTCACTCGGGTGTTACACGCTAATTTGTACCTAATTTAGACAAATTCTAGTAGCAAGTTCTTCGAATCTAGACTTTAAACTAGTTACGGCTTTAAGCACACCCATGATAGACGTTGTGTAAGTTTCTTTCAAACGACAAGAGTGGCAGACAAGCGTGCGTGGTTTCCGTAGACTATAGACGCTCGTAGCACCCTTGGGAAGAAAGTGCCGCGAAATAACAACTATACGGCACTTTCTTTGTGAACGTTAAAAAGGTGGTCCAAGGCAAATGAAAGTGTTATTACGGTAAACTAGATTAAATCGTGATGGTATAAGCGCGGCGGCATAAGTTTTACATGGAACTGCCGTCTTAGCATCAAAAATGGACATAACATTCATTTGGGACATTAATATGTGGTAAATAAATAAAAATACAAATTATTTTTAAACTACACACAATTGAATTTCTTATTCTGAATTGAACATTCTTATTCTCTAGCACTTTCTTTTTCTACTTTTTTTCTTCCTCTAGATCTGATGTAGATGTGTCTCGACCACTAGGTTGAGACCATCTACCTCAACCTACTGATTGAGACTCTTAGAATTAAGGATGTATAGCATCTACTCTTTTGCTTTAGAGCTTTTGCTAGTGAGAACCCCGAAAAATGTCACTTGACTTATCTCTCACTTAGCGTTTTATATTCTCTTTGTCTGGCTCGTCCCGATTTGATTGTAAGTAATTTAAATGTGATGCATAGTAATAAATATTTAAATAGTTAAATATCATTTTATTCAAATAAATATAATTTAACTCTAAAAGAGACCATACCTTTGCTGGTGGTTGGTAGGGCTTTTTTAAGCTACCACAATCTTACCCAAGTCTGCCGACATAAATAATATTAACAGCATGGAGTTGGAGGTAAGATAGCTTTGTACCTCTGCATAACATTTTCAATTTCCTCATAGTGAGAGTACCTATAGAGCTTTTACACTCATGTTAGGTTACTTTGTAGATTTATTTTGTTTTTGTATCGTCAGCATAAAATACACTAAATAAGCAATAGTTCATGAGCATAGAAATAAGCCACAAAGGCTTGTCAAGAAATATCGGGCTGACGTGTTAAATCATTTTCTTTAATATATAATCGCACAAAAAGTGCAAAGGGTAGAAAGGGCAAACCTGTAGAAGACGTAGGCAATGCAAAGGTAAGACAAGAATAGTCTTTTAATAATATATGTCGCAGCCGTCTGGTTAATTTAGCCGCTTGGCGGTAGGCCCGTATGTAGGATGGCCTGGGAGGTAACACCACCTTTCTTTTATTAGTTATGAAACAGTTCGCTGTGTTTCGGATTGAAGGGAAAGTTAGCCCGTGTAATTATTGGGCATGGACGGCATTTCATCTTACGGCCTAGCCACGGGAACGAGTGCGACTGGTGAGGTCGCCGGCCGCCGCTTCGCGTGGCCTGCTTAGTAGGTATATTTCCATACATTTGTTTTCATTCGGGCGAATAGAAGCGCGAGAATATTCGCCACGGCGAATTTTCCGTGCCCCGTAGGTCGTTAGACCTCAGGATGACGACGCACCTGCAATATGAAGTGATTTTTCCTTGGTAGTGCAGGTATCTATAGGCTGCGGTAACCACTTACTACCAGGTGGTGATACTACCAAGCTTGTTTGTCATCTAGTTGTATAAAAAAACTAGGCGCTTCGAAGTCGCTTTTCGAAGAGCTTTTGTGTGATTGTTTGGGTGATTGATAGGTTATATTTTTTATGACCACTTATAACTGCGTTGTTTAGGTTATAAGTGGTCATTAATAAAATAGCCTTGAATCCGCCTAGGCATCTAATTGAGCGGACTTTCAATACGCCATGCAGTTAAACGTTGATTGAGTCTATTTCAATTAACTATCGACTTGAGCATTTGATTGGATGCAGGCGTTTAATGAATGGGCTAGGCACCCAATTAAGTGGTGAATTAAACCAGACCTACACCAGGCGACATACACACCAACCTTGCGAAGCCGGGGCGGGGAACTGGTATTGTAATATAATTAGTAGTAATAGCAATAAATATACTTGACACAAATTATTATTATCAGACATACCTACTGCTTCTCATGTATAAGAGGGTAGTGTGTTGCACTTTTCTGAACATAAATATGACTCTATGGATCATGAGCTAGCTAACAAGCTATCAACGTTACTTTTGGAACCACTACTAACTGGACGCACATACTACAAAATATACCAACCCGAATTGCGCCAGCGTAGTGATTTTATGGCTCAAACTCCACATGTGTTTCTTCCATGAAGGTAGGCCTATGCCAAGTAGTGGGACGTATAGGTGATGATGATGATGATGACTGTAAAACATTAATTAATGAAACCCTCGAGCCGTTAAATAGCGATGTAATTTTACCTAACCAAATAACCTTTAATAAGATTTCCGCAGAAACTAAATCAAGGCACGGCACAAATTATTTAATGCAAAGCGTAAGCGAATCAAAATATCAAAACTAAGCACCCCCGGCGACGGCGGCTCTCAATTACGAAGACCGCAGGTCGTCTGCCTCGAAACTAATTCACGCCGTCCGTCGGTTGTTTCTACAGCTGTTGTGATTGCAGCCGGTGCTAATGTTAATTTATTCATAGATAATTTGTTAAAATATTATACAGTATATTCATAATAATGTTACGGTAAGATATACAGAGTGGTGACGCTTATGTCTTTGGCCGTACATAAACCGAAAAGTTTGAGAGTCCGACGAACTTGGAGTCCGACGAGTTTGGAATCCGACGAACTTGGAGTCCGAAGAACTTAGAATCCGACGAGCTTGGAACCCGACAAACTTGGAATCCGTCGAAGAAAGAACCAATCAGATGAATAAATACTTCTCTATGGACATTGTGACAAGTAGTACAATTTTGCAAATTCTATATAACTTTCATAATGCCTATTATATTCTTTTTTTTTAATTCTCTAATAATTTTAATAGTCTGATTTGTAATGCTTTTATTTTATTAACGTGAATCGAAAACGTGAGACCATAGCTACCCAACCCTTAAAATCTCTAAATAGTAGATTCTGCGAGTGCGTTATGTCATGGTAAGTACATTAAGTCAAAAAAGTATCAAGAATAGATGATTTGTTGCAAATGTTAGTGTATTTTCGTTTACTTTGCAGGCACGATCGCTATTTTGTCTTTTTTCCTCGAAATTAGTGGTGAAACTGCGACGAGCTGACTAAAACTCTCATTTTTCCTCTTTCTTTGGTCGTAGCGTAATGTATAGTATATTACACTATATTTTCTTCTACTGCAGGTTGGCTGGAAGAGATTGCTACTTAGCAATAATACTACATAATGTTACTGTCTTGTGTGTAAGTTTCTTCTGTAATGTGTTTTGTGAAGTGTGCAATAAAGAATATTTGTATTGTATAGTATTATACGTACTGTACTGCACTGCACTGCACTGTACTGCACTGCACTGTACTGCACTGCACTGTACTGCACTGCACTGCGCTGTACTGCACTGCACTGCACTGCACTGTATTGTATTGTATTGTGTTGTATATTTATAGATTGTTAAAATATCATAATAAATTAATAAGTACCTATATGTAATTAAGATTTATGTTTCTCTCTCTATTGATGTTTTTTAAACGCACTTCGTTCGTGTTGCTTGCATTCCACCAGTATGTCTCACACATTTATGGTCACATAGCAAGGAGGACTGAAGGCCGTTGGGGCAGAAAGGTCCTCGAGTGGCGGCCGCGTACCGGGAGTCGCAGCGTTGGCCCCCATAAAGCGGACCGACGATCTGGTGAGGGTCGCGGGAAGCCGATGTAAGCGGGTACCTCCAGCTGTAGACGTCTCCCGGCTACTTATGATGATGATGATACGCTGAAAAGTCAATGCTTGCTTTCCCGCGGCAAAATGAATACTTAGCGGGTAGTAACGTAAATAGTCCTATTACGGCGGTGGTCAAAATCAAAGCCTATTTCAGAGTTATTATTATTTTCGTAAAAATAGATATTAGGTATAGGAACTTAAGGTATTTTTACTAACATGCGTTATTTTGTCTACCACCGCAATAGGACATTAGAATAATAGAATAATATCTGAACTAGAAAAACTTCACGTACTGGTCGTATTTTCACGTCCCCGCCCCAAGACGTCTTAATTTGTACTTCTTATTATTATAAATATTTGAAAAATATATTTACTGTGATAATTTAATCACCGCAAATATATTTTTCAAATATTTATAATCATAAGAAGTACAAACTAGGACTGAAAACACCGAAAAAAATGTATGCTCCAGGCGGGAATCAAACCCGCTTCTCCTGGGGTCCAGCCAGACGCAGCCCGCCTAGCATGACCACCGAAACGCGATATGATAAAGCTATTTATCGCTTCGAACTGTCAAAAATCATTGGATATAACCGCTATTTTGAAATTTTATCGAAACTGCGAACATGTATATATACAATACAAGTTCGCAGTTTCGATAAAATTTCAAGATAGCGGTTATATCCAATGATTTTTGACAGTTCGAAGCGATAAATAGCTTTATCATATCGTATCATATCGCGTTTCGGTGGTCATGCTAGGCGGGCAGGAGCATAGGTACTATTTTTTCATCGGTGTCTGTCTTTATTTGTATTTCTTACAAATAGGCGTTATAAACTCACAAAAATCAAACATGTAAATGTGATTAAAAAGGCTTTCTCATCTTTACTGTAAATTAAAAAATGCTTGTAAAAGTATTCCTTCGGAGGTTGTAAAACTTCGATGAGTGGATAAACGTTGCTATAAAAACGTTAAACAAGGAGAAAGCGGTAAAGAAATTGGTACGACACCTAGTGCTCCGGTGGCGTAGCGGTTATCGCATGTGGCCGGACCCCAGGAGACGCGGGTTCGATTCCCGCCTGGAGCATAAAATTTTTTCCTCGTTTTCTATCTTTATTTGTATTTCTTACAAAATATAGGCGTTTTAAACACACATTGATTGAAATGATTAAAATTTCTTTCTTATCTTTACTGGAAGTTAAAAAATGCTTGTAAAAGAGTTCTTTCTTGCTTGTACAAGAATTATTTCTCACTTAGCGAGTGAGTGATTCAATTGCAGACTACTTCGCTAGTTCGTGATTCAAGTCAGCACTCGCAGCAAAAAAATGGTCTTTGGTCTTTTACAACCTCTTTCTGATTAAATTAACATAAAAAAAAAATATTGTTTAGTCTAAACTAGACGCCTCCACCTACTCTACACTGTAATCAGCTGTGAAAACATACAGTAATTACCTATAACTTTTCTCAAAAGCGCCTCGGTACATACTAGTTAACCTATAATTTAGCCGTTTTGTTACACTGAAGCTGTTTAAACTTTGTATTTGCTTTTGGGAATAATTTGAGGCTGTATGTCGGGTGTAGTCGTATTAGTGGTAGCATATTTTCGGTGAAATATTTTTGAGATACTATTTTTCTTTGTACTACTCATAAAAAAATTGAAACCGAACAGTGGGTATCTCAATTTTCGGTATTTTGATACTGCCATAACCAAAATATAAAGTACTAATTTGGTATTTTTTTTTGTTACTGAACAATTGAACTACTTAAATTTTATGCTTATTTATTTTGCGCTTAATTATGGCAGAAATTCTAAAAATCTAGACGATTTTCATTTGTTTACAGATCGTGACACAAGTCAATAACGTGGCTGTCATCAACATCATCATCATCACCAGCCCGTATACGTCCCACTGCTGGGTACGGGCACTGGGCTACCTACATGGGAGAAACACATAACGAGTTTGGGCCGTAACACTAACATCTAACCAACCGGGACCAAAGGCTTGACCTGCCTTTCGTAGAACGGAGGAGCTCGAGCTTGCAAATTTTGATTAATCCATCTCAGGATCGAGCTAGGCGAAAGTTGGTTTGAAATCGAAACCAGAGCGCTCAAACCATTAAGCCGACCTCCTCGTGAACTACTTACCTATTAAAATATCTACTCGCGGAATATGACAGTGTGTCTAAAAATTCCCTGAAGCAAGTGCTTTAAAAGCACTAGTGCCCATAGAGGCACTGAGTAGTCTGCTGAGAATAATATAATATGGAGCAGGTGTATTATATTATATTATGTATCTTTCAAAATTTATTATTTTGTTACTTAGGGCTTCCGCGTCCACGGACTGTTTCAGAAGGCACGTTGAGCCGTTGGTCCCGGTTGCTACTGCAACCGCTTTAACCCACCAACGCGCATTGGTCCGCATGGTGGTGTTACGGCCCAAAACTTCTCATGTTTTTTTCCCAGGCCTGTGCTTAGCAGTGGGACGTATATAGCCTGGTAATGATGAAGTAGTTCACTATGCACTGTTGGGGTCAACTATTGCCTTGTGCGCTTGCCGAAGTGATTCCCATATTAAGGTATTTTAAATTTCATTATGTGGGTTGTTTCATCATCTTTACTTTAAGCTAATTGTTTTTCTGTTGTTCTGATATCATCACATCAAATTTATTTTCTTCGGGTCATTGACTTACTATTGCTTCGGATGATATCTCGTAAATTTTAATCAATTTTATGTATTCTTTAGTCAAATTTGAAATAAGACCACTTTAAGATATTTAACTCGCGTTTAGTTAGATGTAACATAATTATTATCCGTCCAACAGTCCATGTTTGGCCTGCTCTCCCACTAAATCCCCGACTTTTCGATTACTTTACAGCGATGGTGGTCATGGGTGGTCTTTTATTTACGTCATTTTTTTTTCGTTTTAACAATACTTCAAAAAAAAAATCTTAATTTGAAAAAAAATCACGTCCTGGGGCAGAGCTTTTTTTTCTATGTAGGTTATCTTTGTCCTTTTTGCTAATCCTATTACAAAAGCCCTAATCCAACTGATGGTCCTTTACTTCAAGTACTGAAGCTATCAAATATATCCCGATTGGCGTTTCACAGCATTCACAGGAACCAATTTACGCAGTTGTTATCATATTTATTACGTACGTAGATCCGATCATATTTACCTCGAGGCGCTCCCAAGGGAGCCAGTTCCCATCTAATTTGTAACAGTTGATTGCGCGCCTCCGGGATTATTGAACTCTATTAAGCCTGAATTTGTGTAAACTAACGCATTTATAATAACAGGAGTTAAACTACAAGCGCATTGAAAGGTGTGGAAGTGTGATAAGAGCGACTACATCGTATTGCTTTTCGTACAAAACCTCCCCTCGATAATAAGTATCGAAAAGGAACAAATCGATTGTAACGAAACTTCCATATCTACTTATAAGCAAGTCAGGCTAATCTTAAAAGTTAGAGGAATTTACTAAAGTCTAATAATAACAATTACAAATAAAGAAAGACATAAAGAAAGAAAAATTATATGCTCCAGGCGTGAAATAGAGACGGCGTTATAAACGCACAAAATAAAACATAAGAATGTGATTAAAATGGCTTTACGGGAAGTTTAAAAATGCTTGTAAAAGTATTCTTTCGGATCAGTATATGTTAACTTCAATGAATGGTGAGATAAAAGGTAGGAAGCGGTGAAGAAATTGATAGGTTACACCTAGCTTGCTCCGGTGGCGCATGGCGTAGTGGTAATCGCGTCTTGCCGGACCCCAGGAGACGCGGGTTTGATTCCCGCCTGGAGCATATAATTTTTCATCGTTTTTTTTTCTTTATTTGTAATTGTTACAATAAATGAGGTGTAATAAATGCACAAAAACAAACATCAAAATTTGACATCCGTCTCACTTTGACGCACCGCAATAAAAAGTGACAGGTCTATACCTGTCAAAGTTTGCGATATTCGAATCCTTTATCGACAGTTGAGAAGAGGGCTGGCCGGCTCTTGCGGCGGCAAGCAATTACAGTCTGTGCGCCGTCCTCACATTGATCGATATTTACACTGAGATATGTGCGAGAATGGGATCGAGGTGATGGGAAGATGTGAGGACTGTAAGTGTCAATTGTCAATATAAAAAAAACTAACTCATTTAAATATAATAATTGGCGCAACTACTATAAGATACTCATTAAGGACAGTATGTGCTATTTCTATTGTAGCTCAAAACTTCTAATTGTCACACTTTTTATAGTATCTACTGTACGCTTATAAAGACAGGAAAATAGTTTACCTTAACCAACAATATGAGGATTGCGCCGTGACCCTACATATCCTGAGGTATACCGCAGACCCGCACTTAATTCTTTATTGAATAAACCTCCTTAAATATTGAGGAGTTGAGAATTTATGGCTTCTCTCTACATGAAGCTGAAAGATTACAGGTTATATTTTTATTGTTACTGATGTATGTTTACAGTTTTTTATTGTTGAATATCTATAAATACAATCCGATTTAGTAATAATAATCGTTGAATAAGGACTAAGGCCCGTATTACAGAACGCGGCTCAAGCATCGTTTGAACTCGAATCACTTAAAAACTAGTTTTAAGTGTAGATCACTACTCAATTGCCCAGCTTATTACAGGTTGTGTTTTAAGACTCAATCAGCTGAAACTAGAATCAATAATTGACAAAGCAACAATGACAAGTACAGAAAAGCGAAACTGTCAAAACATGGGCGAATATAACCCGTCAGATTATAAAACAATATAGCGTTATGTCAAGCATATTGAACTAGCATTACAACTTTATTTGGGAGTACGTGATCCGTTCTCAAAAATGGTGTCGTAGCTAAACAAAGATTAAATCTTTACTTGAGCGCAGATTTTAACGTAAGTAGGTATCGTTCTAAAATAGACAATTACTCAGCTGAGAGTTGATCAATGTATAACGTTTCAAGTAAAGTTCTAAATTTAAATCTCGTATTAAAATTTGTTTTAAAACTAGATTCGTTACTGAGAAATGTTCTGTAATACAGGCCTAAATTAAAGTTTCTGCGGTGATTTACACATTTTTTTTTAAGAATTATGTTTTATAAATAGGTTCTCTTCAATAAAACCGTATACAATTGTGCCTGCCATCTGTCAAGCCACAAAATTCAACAATCAATCAATCAATTCAATTTATGTGTTGAATATTCTTACGCGGCTTGAAAAATTAAGGCTTAGAAAAGATTCGGAATTTCATGTCACTGTGAATAAAGAACGAATAATCTCGTATCTCCTTTAAATCGCGTTAAAATTGACTTTTTTGGATTTTACTATTCATAATAATTATATTTCTATCAATACTTTTACAGAAATATTCTATACGTTCCCAGTTATACTGGGTGGGCCCTCTAACGGGAGCATAAAATGAAAATATACATCTTTTAACTAATCAGTAATTAGGTACGTCCAAATGGTATTAATTAATTATAATGAAATATATTTTTACTGTTATTTTCTAACAAAATATTGCGAGCATTATGCTACAGATATTGTTTCAAGTCGCTATAATTAACATTTAGTGATACTGATACATTTTAGAATCTATCAAAATGCCCGGTAACAAGATATCTTACATCGCAATGTGAAAATCCATTGATGGGAAATCTTAATTTTTAATGACTATTTCTCCTAATTTAAGAACTTTGGAACATTAGGACCACTTTGTAATAACTGTGGATACTATAAAAATATCTGTTTCCATTTTGTGCATCAGTTACTGGGCCCACACTGTATTAGAAATAAAGTATCTATGTAACGTAAACGGTCTTATTACGGCGATAGTCCAAAACTAACGCCTATTACGGAGGTTTTTATTATTATTGAAGGAGGAAGGTGCATGGGATAAGGTCAAAAAGCTCTTCAGAGCACTCTCCGTAATATAGCCGATAGAAGGCGTTTAGCGACGCAATTGCAGATGCTCAAGGTTGTTGGTGACCTCTACATTGCCAACGATACGGACAGTACGACGCTGAAATCAGTCCAGACCGTCTGTCGGATTACCAAATAGGAATAAAAAACCGAAAAAAATACCTTACACACTCTTAATACCTATTTTTATTTTAGTGATTTATTCATATTTAGATAACCAAACAACAATAAAACACGAATATAAGAATACCTCCGTAATAGGCGTTGATTTTTAATACCGCCGTAATAGGACTGTTTACGTTATAATGAACTAGTGTACGATCATTATTTTAATAACATATATTAATCACAAATTCAAGAGATCTCACTTCTAATTTGAATATCATGTAGCGAACTGCCCCATTTGGGTTTATTCAAACTCTGTGTTATAGGCCATTATTTGCACAATGCATTGTAATTATGAAAACGGATTACTCTATAGATAAAATTTATAATACAAATATACTTTTAAAAAATACTATCTTAGAATCAGCGGACTGATGTGATTATGATAAAGTTTTTTTTGATAATGTTTTTTTGATACAACTTGATGACAAACAAGCTGATGGTCCACCGGATGGAAAGCGGTTACCGCCACCTATAGACACCTATATACACCTGAATCCTGTAATATCAAAAGAAAAATCTCTTGATATTACAGGTGCGTTGCCATCCTGACGCCTATGATGAAATGGCGCCCATGCCCAGTAATTACACTGGCTACCTTTCCCTTCAATCCGAAACACAGCGGACTGTTTCACAGCTGAAATAAGAAAGGCTGTGGTACCTACCCAGACCACCCTACATACGGGCCTACCGCCTAGTATGACTGCACGTAAGAATATACTTACCTAATCACAAAAACTGTTTCTTGGAAACGAATTTATGTCATTACAAACACTAAATAAGGGTCGTCCTTTCGCACTAAGACTTTTTATATTGCCACCTAAAAGGTGTTAGGATAAGGAACTGGTTTGTGGCTAATAAAATAAACAGCTCAAGTTGTCAAAATAGATATATTTGTCTGAAACTTTCATAGTGCGATAGAAGTTACCAACACCTTTTCTCTATTGTACCAATAGAAAGAAATTAATTGCTAAGCTAAGTAACACTGATTGAGTCATGACATGCGGCAATATGTTTTATCTGAAATCTTACGTATACTGTGTGAAGGGCCTATTACACCACGAGTTATGCAGAACTTCTTAGCGTGTAATAGGCCCTTGAGGCAGCTGTAGTAGTTATAGTAACTCTTTGACTCTTTGATTATATTGTAACTTTAGATAATTCATTGTAATTGTAATTATTTAACCGGTCAAGCGTCAGATTCCAGACACAATTGATTTTTCTATTGTCATAGCCCTTCGGTGGGATAACGCCGATTGAAGGATAATAACAGAGCAATTAAATTTCCCAGCGTTCAGCGAATGTGTCAAATAAAGATTTGGTTTCTTATTCGGGTATCCAAACCCATTTAGATAATTCAATCTTTGCATTTCAATACCTGCGGATAAAGGTATTACAGCTTACATTTTCAGTAAAAATATTTACAAGGTTTTTTTAATATCATCGCTTTAACTGATTTTTTTAATTCGAGAAACGTTTTAATACTCTTAATCTAAGGTCCGCCGACGGTCGACCAATTTGAGGCATTAAACGGGATTTATTTATTTTATCCTATACCTTAATTTTTTTGTAACTGGCTTCTAATATCTAAAACATAATTTGTGGATAAAAGAAGTTAGTTTAACACTTTCAGGTAAATTTAAATCGTATTCCCAATTTTACCTGATTTCATCATGAATAAAGGCTAGACATAAAATTGGTAGTAAGGCACCTTAAGGGGCTACCTCGTGCACACTAGCGACACCAATTGATTGTTATTAATTATAGTGAATTTAGAACATAATAAACAAAAACGCTTTAGAGAATTGCTAAAGAATGGTATTTGTCATTTTTAAAGATGTATCTTGTATAAAGTGTCTACCTTTAAGTAACCAAATTTTTTATTATTGTTAAAAGTGGCCACTTTCGGCAATAATGAAAAAATAGGTTACATGTAGAGGAATATCTTATACCGAGCACATCTCAAAAAATTACAAATACCATTCTTTAGTCATTCACTAAAGCGTTTTTGTTTATTATGTTCTATATTCACCACAATTCATATAAATCAAGTGGTGTCGCTAGTTCCGACGAGGTATCGCCTTAAGGGCCGGAAAGTAGGAGGCGGCTAGAACAGTGTGTTTCTAGCTTCACTAGCTGTCTTCGCATTTGGACTCTTCTTACCGCTTCACATCAGGTGGTGTTGAGTCATTTGCCGTGCTTTGTATTAAAAAAAACGTGTCGTTCAATATCAAAATAAGTGAATTACCACCACATCAATTATGATACTTCTTCCTTTAGATATTCCAGAATTACTTTTGTAGGGTTGGTCTAACTCTAACCAATCCAAAGATATTAGAAAGGTATGATGGTGAGACTAATAGCGTCTACATTAATAAAAGAATATACAACACGGGACATATAAATACTCCAAAGGTTCATTGTGCTCTATGATTAAAGTCTTAAACTCAATGATGAGCTAAGTTGCTAATAGATTGTCTCGATTTCATCCACAGACATTATATGTCAATTATGGGCAAGCTTATATTACACGCAATGAAATTAGATTTATACGAATCCTGTTTAATTTTGATTTTAAGGCAAAGTCGAGGAGTGCTTTCTTACTATAGGACTTTAAACATAATCCATTGAGTCGTGTATTGACGATTTGATTTTGCATTAGCACGAATAATCCGCATCTCAAAAACGTGGCATAAATAAAATTACGTGGTATTTAATACTTAAATCTGCTAAATCCAAGTTCCGTATCGTTCTTATTTGCGATTCAAATGGCGCGCTGGGTGTAAGTAATCAATGCGAATAAACAAATTCCTGTACCTATAATGTATTATTGGGAATTTATTTAAGCGGCTTTGCGCTGGGAATATCTAAAAAGTCAACCAAGCGTGAGAGCGTTTCATAGCTTTTAAATTTCGTTTAGATTAATTTGATTGGAATGCAAACTCCATCACATTTGCATAAGAATTGCTTGTAAACATCATTGTTTCACCCTTTCAATGTGTTCGTGGCGATTCACAAATTCACGTGGAATAGGTAACGCAAACATTATTCAATTTATTTTCGTGGAAAATAAATTATTTTTAAAGTTGTTTAACAAACATAGACTTCAGCCGCATTTATTTATAATAATCCTGTAGAGATAAAACCTTTTAAAGGCTTCACTTGTAAATACGTGTATAAATTAAAAGTATTAAAACAAGGAAATTATGCAAGAGCAAACATAATTCCTGTAGCTTTAACTTCAAATAGTATCCGATAACATTTTCACATCGAATTCAAAATTATGTAATCTAATAAAGATTCCCCATTCCCGATAGTGTAACTGTTATCAAAGTAGTTTTATTCAATATTGTCGATTATGTAGATGAAGAAATTGTAGTTTTTTTATACATAGAACAGGTGGCTAACTGCATAAGGCCCACCTAATGCTAAGTGGTTTCCTATATCCTCAAAGACGCCCTATTCTTGTGGTGCTAAATTACTGTCGTGAGTAAGGTGTTGAGTTAAAAGCATGGGGTTTATTTTCTATACTACCATTATTCAGATTTCTGACAATTAAGGGAAGTAGAATAGGTGGATAATACTGAGTGATATCCTTCATACTATCAGACGTGCCGTAAGCTTGTCTAAAACCTTCATATTCTCTGCTTGGTTTAAAATTCTCATTTTCTCTAAAATTGAGTCTTTTCCGATTTAGTAATACAAAGGTCTCCGGTGAACAATGCCAGAGATCTATTGATAAAACGAAGCCGTGTCAAGCCTTTCAAAAAATAAGTAAGTCAGCTTTTTCTAAAACAAAATATTGTGCTTCTTAGGTAACATGAGGCGTCGTTTATCGCACAAAAGAAGTACACAACGTGAAGCCATTTTGTACTCTCGGTGAAGAATTATCGTTACCTCAAGCAACTGTGTTATGTAAAACGTCTAGAATGGGTTCTATACAGAACTAAATGTACGTTCTTACTGGATGAGGTAGAGCATCAAAATTATGGTGTGCAGGGTAATTTTCTTTACTTAAGTAACGTAAAGAGTCCTATTACTGTGGTAGTCAAAATCAACACTTATTACGGCGGTAGTTTTTAAGTGTTTTACTCTTGTTCGAACAACCAAACCAAACGTAATAGGCGTTGATTTACTCGTACCTATCCGGAAATTTATTTTTTTCTTAAAGGGATAGTTCTTGGCCGTCATTTTAGATGATGGTAAGTGATAATATGATGGTAGCTAGCTACATCCGGATTCCTCCACCCCACCGGAACTCCTCTGTGGTGGAAGAATCCAGATGTAGCTCGCTTCGGTCTGCTTCAATGTGTTGCATGTCAGTTGGTGATCGTTGCCTCCGAACTGCTGGAACATAATAATGCTGTTAACATTATTGTCATGGTAACAGACTAAGACAAGATGGTGGTAACTAGCCATGTGGACTTATAAGAAGCCCTACCACCAATCAAACTGGGCAGTAATTTTTTTGCCCACAGGAGATTGAACCCGGGATCTCTATATCTGAGTTAAGTCCCAACAGGATTCACGTCTGACTATTGCTGTTCCGGCTGCAGCCCTGTTGTTCTCGAAAGGGCAATTAAAAGTCACATGTGCCGTCTGGTGATCGTAAATCCACTGAATTTAGTCAATTATCGAATTGGGAATCTATTACGCAACCTGGTTCCTTTGGATTTGCCCTGTACGACAAATCATTCTATGGAGTCATTGTTCCACCTACAAATATGTCCAAAAAACTTGAGTACTGTACCAATTTTGATAGGCGTTTATAACTTGGTTTTAGCCAAGTTCTTGAAGTACAGAGGCGTTTGTGTAAATTTCCGTTTGAGATACTCAAAGTTGAGCAGCAATATGGAGAAAACAAGTAATCTGGTGGGCCTGGTCTTGGTGTTTTAGTTATTTTGCGATTCTTCGATGGCTTCTTAGTTACGAAATATAATACTTTACCGTACTAAACGTATTTAATATGGTAGTTACAAAAAATCCTGGATATTTCAATACCACATTCAGCTACTCTATTTCTTCCTCCGTCAACGTTCTTTCTGATTCCCTTCAAATTGAATTTGCAATATTTTCCGTGTCGACCTCTAGTCGTCAGCTTTAAAAATGGAATCAAAGTTCTCTCTCCGAGAATTCGACGTGATCCCAGAGGACTCCCATTGCTTTCTAACAGTCGGGCCACAATATAGAGCATTTGCTGTGATATTAAGGTGATCGGCATAATACTTCAAGACCTACTAAGTTAGGTAAACTGAGCATTGGTGAGGTATAAGGTAATCGGTGGATAAATTACCTTTCATAAGGTATGTGTTTAGGTAAATTTAATAATAAATGTTTTTTGAAATAGTCAACCAGATATTAAAATAGTAAGCGAATTTTCGTCCCTGGTGGTAAACTAATGTGTGCTTGCGTATTCGATGGTCCATTGGTGAAGGAGGTCTTCTGTACCGCTTTACCCCTAGCACGAACATTTGTTAATTTCGAAACGTCATCGTATCGTTCACGCACGCTTAAAATTTTCAAACAAAAGCCAGACAAAAGCTAACGTAACTACTCGATACGATGATGATTCGCAATTTACAAGTGTTCGTACTAGGGGTTCTAAACTTATCTATTTAGTGTCTATGGTGTAATGTTCAAAGTTTAAAGTCAACACTTGATGTAATATCTCAAAGTGCATGGTGACGTGAAATTGCCAAACTTATGACTGTTAAAGTTAGTCGTTCAGAATACGTAACTGATGTGTGCTATCAATCTACTCCCGTTGTAAGGTGTTCAACAACCGCCTGCGGGAACTTTTAATAGTTTCAAGAGTATTTAATAAACAGGGCGTCCCGCGGCTTTGTCACACGGATGAAAAGTGCTTTAAATATTGAAGTCAATAGGTCGAAACATCGACGAATTAAATACTACGGTACCTACTATTAGTGTTCTGTCTTCCCAGGAACGTAATATATTTTTTGCACGGAGCGTGTTGTGATTTTTAAATTATGTTTCTAATAGAATATTTCGACATTGTAGGGTGGACGTTAGCTCATAAACGCAAATACAAGATAGACTAGAAGAATTTCACAGGGATATCCCAAGTCCTGGGTGGCTCAGTGGTCAGAGCAGTCGCCCGGATAGCGAAAGGTCGCAGGTTCGATTCCTGCCTCAGGACGTGAAATTTTTCTAGTTTTATTCTATTTTAATTACTAAGTAATTTTTCAAACATTTATAATAATGTTAAAATCAAAAAATTAAGAATATTTGAAAGCACTGCCCCAACTTAACCGAATCGTCGGTATTTGTAAAAATACTCGTTTCGGATGTTGAAATAGAATATTTCGACATTGTAGGGTGGACGTTAGCTCATAAACGCAAATACAAGATAGACTAGAAGAATTTCACAGGGATATCCCAAGTCCTGGGTGGCTCAGTGGTCAGAGCAGTCGCCCGGATAGCGAAAGGTCGCAGGTTCGATTCCTGCCTCAGGACGTGAAATTTTTCTAGTTTTATTCTATTTTAATTACTAAGTAATTTTTCAAACATTTATAATAATGTTAAAATCAAAAAATTAAGAATATTATGTTTCTATAGCAAATAATGTTATGATTTTATCTCTAAAACAATTTTGGTGAAGAGCGTTGCAAAGTAATATAACGAAAATTTATTCGTGATGTTTCAATCCACTGACAATATTGGCTTATGAAGATGGCCGACGTGACATTCTTATTAATACATTTTTTCCATATTACTTATTAACGTATATTAATAGGTTTTGACATGTTTGAAAACTAATTTAGCAAGTAGTTTATAATGATAATTGCCTTATTTTGAAAAAACTCATTTCCAAACTAAAATGGTCCGTGATTTTTGTTCTTTTAGGCTGTTCTAATTAACAACAAAATCTACACATACCACATATATGCTTTTAAAATGGGGTAAGTTAATTTAACTATGTTTTACTGGGTGAGACCATCTACTTCAGATCTAGAGGTTCGGAGCTCGCTTTGGTTGGTAGTACGACTTATGTAAGTCGGCTTGGCTAGCCACCACCATCTTGCCTAAGTCTACCGCCATCACAATAATGTTAGCAGCATTGTTGTGTTCCGGGAGTTGGAGATAACCAGTTCCTCTGTAGTTGAGGAATGCGGGTGTAGCTCGCTTCCATCATCGGCCGAATCAACACTTACCTTCAGGTGAGATAAAAGGAAAAGAGCTATGCCGAATAAAAAAACAGGTATTTTAATGGGTATTGTTACGGGCTGGGTGGTAACTTAATTGCCCATTCAATTGAGAGGTCACGTTTATTAAAAACACAGTCACAATTAACGATAAATACTTATTAATAAAAGTAAAATGTTAATTACAACGTCACTTCAACCGCCGAATATAAACACTTGTGTCGCGGCACCAGTACTACTAGATAGTTCTCGAAGCTTCCACGACATTAACTACTTCGTATAATCGAGAATACTTTAAGAAATAACTTGCGACACAAGTACTTATATAGCAGGGGAATACTACTTGAGGCTGTCTTTTCACGATCGTTCCAGAAGGTTTTTTTTCTTCTCTCCTTGTCTGACATTAGCTCTATCTCACTCACTCTTATGGAAATTTACACGAGGGCGTGAAATGGCCTTAAGGGGTCCTGAAAACGCCTGAAAAAGGTTTTCTCAAAATAGTGGCATAGGATTAATTAGCTTCTAAAACAGTCTGTAAACATGTTTTAGGCGCCTAAAAATGGAGGTAACTAGGTCGAAATTTTTATTATTTGGTATATGATAGGCTCCTTCTAGATCGGACTGAAAACGCATTACAGCCTGCTGAAAACATATCTAAGTCCGAGAAAATTGACTTTACGGTTGCGCAAGGCTATAACGCTAGGTACACCACCGTAACAATATTAATTACATGTATTAATGTACTATAGAAAAAAACATAGCATTAAAATAATGTAGACATCTATGTGTTCATATTTTATTTATTACAATTTGGTTCATTTAAGAATACTGTTAATCGGTCAGCGTAAAACTCACAATATTTCTTTACATTATTCAAACTAGGGCAGCATAGGGTCTCAGTAGGTAATTTACCCTTTTTTCGTGATAAATCCGCTTACAGGACCTACCCGCTGTTGGCTAAGCGGCGGGCATGTGTGGAAGTCGTCCAATGCTTGGTCGTAACAGCACTAGGAATATTCACTAAAATTTCCCGGTAACTCACACAGTCCTTCACTGGGGTAGCCTGCCGAAGTACTTTCACCAGCTCACTTCCAGAGGCAAGGTAATATACGCTATATTGCTAACGCATTGCCGACCGCATACAACAAAGAGGAAGCATTGTGTTGGGAACGAGTTCGTCTTCTGCACAAAACTTTTTCTAATAAATTCGTAAAATAATCTGATGACTGATAAAATAATTAAATCCATTCTAATCGTTACGTAGGGCTATGGCTTAGTTGTTCGCGTAAATAATTCTAGCGATTTTCTTACGTCGTAACCGCAAAATTGATGTAGGTGTAATAACATAACGTGCTTTGTAAAGGACACATTTCGTAAAGCTTTTATAAATTATAAGCGAAATGGGTTTTATAACAAATCGATTGTGTTTTAAGGCATTCTGGCGATGCCAATTTATGTTCTTTGATAAAGTCACTGAAGCACGAGTAATTTGTTTACATTTGAAGTGTTTATACAAAAAGTGATTACTTTATTGATTTTCTTGAAGTCATAACATAAGCAAGTACGATTTACTTACCTATGTATAAAACTTAGTCTTACTGGGTACTTAGAATCTAATCAGCCAACAAATCTCAGACTCTGACTCCGTGACTGATATTTTCAGAGCTATAATAGCACTATAGCTCAGTCACTATCAAACCTCGCTGATTACTTCCATGATCAACATGTTACGCTGGCTGTGGGATCAATAGTAGGGTGAAGTGGGGTGAATTTCGAACGTGCGCGGTTTAGATTTGACCACGACTGAGTTAAGAGGGAAACCCATGTTCAATGTCGGGCGCTGGGCATGGGTTATTTATCCTTCTCTATCAAGATATAAACAGCCCCATTTTAAACAAAGCACGGCAACTGACTCAACTCCTGATGTGAAGCGGTAAGAAGACTTCATGGTGAAAAGACGGCTAGCGCTGAAACACACTGTTCTAGCCGCCTCCACCTTGCCGGCCCATAGGGTGGTTTTTCCCGTCCTTGTTAAGGGAATTCATGTTATATGAAGGAGGGAACACACGTGCAGGCAAAGAATACCAAGTTTTGGAAGTACGACAAAGAAACGAGATAGTAAATTTCTTTGTTCGTGATGTTGAGGTGGAGACAGTAAATTGATGATTCCGAAGACCGGCACGCGTGCTACTAAATAGGAAGAGGGAAGGTGGGATAAGTTTGAAAAGCTCTTCAGAGCACTCTCCGTTATATAACCAATAGAAGGTGCTAAGCGACGCCACGTCTTGGCGCAATTGCACAGGCTCAAGGTTGGTCGTGACCTCTACATCGTCAATAGCACGGGCAGCACGACGCTACAAGTCCAGTGCATCGAGGAGGTACTTGGCGGAGCCATCCCACAGGTAAGGCTGTTTTGATCACGGTTTCAATGTAGTTTCTCTGGTTAAAATCGCATCATATCTCGATACCGAGCTCTGTGCCGAAACAGTAGTGCCCTGAAGAGAGGGAAACACTGCGTTAGTAATTACGTCAATCTAACCTGTCGGGGGATGATTTAGGAAAAAATGTGATATACACAAACATTACATAATTTTTATTGAAGAGTGGGTGTACCAATTTTTTTAGTCAATCAACTCAGAGAATAAACACTTCACAAAGAACACAACCTTCAAATTTCATGTCTCTAGGACCAGGGGTTTAAGCCAGTCTGACTGACTGGCCATATATCGGCCAGTCAGGCAGATTTCATTCAGAGAATCAGATTTGTATTTTGCTTACCACCTTCTGGTGAAAATGTGGGGATATTTTTGGGTATTTGATATAACATAAAAAGTATTTTTCTTTGATAGAGTTAAAGTAGTACCTACCTCTAATCATATCTGTGTGCACGCACGCGGTTAACATCGTTAGCAATTGTCAAAGAAATTAGACAATATCCGGCAAGTATGTCGTAAGTATAGTAAATTATTTTAGAAATAAAATACTTATTATAACAATGAAAATATTCCTGATGACTTGTCTTTTTATAAAGCAATTATTTTTTGGACGACTTTTTTGGATTCAGGGGACGCTCAAGTAAACAAAGGAAGGTGGCTCGTCACCTTAAATACGATTTGTTGAAAAATAGATTTGAAATCCCGAAAAAAAAATCAGCTGTTCAATACAAACAGGCCGTGTAGATTTTACAATTTGTATGAAACAGCTGATTTTTTCCCGATTTCAAATTTATTATTTAGCAAGTCGTGTTTAGGGTGACCA
Source organism: Nymphula nitidulata (assembly GCA_947347705.1). Classification (NCBI taxonomy): domain Eukaryota; kingdom Metazoa; phylum Arthropoda; class Insecta; order Lepidoptera; family Crambidae; genus Nymphula; species Nymphula nitidulata. The sequence goes on along the minus strand of OX374637.1, from coordinate 6,750,159 downwards.
GCACTGCCACCTGCCTTCGTAATCGAGAGCGTCCCCCTAACACCCTGTATTTTAAAAATCACAATTCATTTACAAATATATTTACCCATGTTAAATCAAAAAGGTGTGAAAGAATTAAATACATCTCTGTCGAAAAAAAATATTTCTAAATTGCGTCCCGAAAGCAATCACGGTTTATGTACAAATTGTAATTGGCTGGGACAAAAATAAAAATACATAGTGTTATTTTAGCTAGTTGATGTTTTAAAAAAATCAGTGTTTTTTGAAACGTTGCTATCCGTTGGATATGGTTAACAACACTTTTTAAAATGCATATCAAAATATTTTTGAGCTAGTCATACATTATCTACTACAAGATATCATCATCATCAGCCTATGAAGTCCACTGCTGCACAAAGATCAGAGTTCCAAACGGATCAGTTTTGCGCGGTCCGCGTCCAACGGCTTCCCACGACTCTGACCAGTTCGTCTGGTCCATACCGTGTCCTATTTAACGTAAGGGAATTTGTCATAATCACCACGCTTACCAGGCGGGTCAGTACCGCTGATGCTGCTCGTCATCTGGGGAAGAATAGTCTTCCCAGCCGTCTTTTAAGGATAGCCCTAAGTGATTCTTACGACACCCACGGGAAAAGATGGAGAGGTGCTAATCATTTTAACGTAACAAAAGGGAGTGAAGTCCTTCAATTTCTATTGTTTTTCTACGCATTGGTCTTTGGCCAGATAAAACACAGATAGCACAAATGCTTCATTCAAAGAGGTATAGACATTTTACGAGGTTTATTAAAATCTTAAATAAGATTTTAAAAATCAAACTAAAAAGTAAGAGACGTGATAGCACATAATTTTATATGGCACGACAAAAATGCGGCACAGTCCACTGCTATGACTTTTTTTAGTTTGACAATAATTTCCTTTTTATTCAAAGACCGGCAAACGACTTAACACTACCTGATGAAAAGCGGTAAGAAGAGTCCATATGCAAATACTTTCCGTGCTACCTTTCCGACCTTTAAGATAAGGCACCATATTATTATATTCACACTTCTTTTGCAGTAACTGATGTTGTAGGAAGGCACATAATTGTGCTGGCAAAGAATTCCAAGGTTTGGAAGTACGTCAAAGAAAGAGTTCCTAAATTTATTTTTACGTGATGTTGAGGTGGAGTCAATAAACTAATTACTCCGAAGACAGGCACGCGTGATCCTGAGGACGAAGGGAGAGGGTGCGATAAGATTGAAAATGATCTTCCGAGCACTCTCCATGATATAGCCGACAGAAAGAGCAATACAATGTATTGCTCTACGACATACGCCAATAACTTTTTTCTTATTTCCCAAAAAGGCAATTTACTCAATTGAACAATAAATTTAGATGCGGAGTTCGAACAACATTCGAATCGAATAATTTAAAAAAACATTTTTGTGTAAAATATGCCGAGGACCGCAATTTAAATAAAAGTATAAAAAAATGCAATTGCAGTATTGAAAAAGACATACTTACATAATTATAAAAAAATATAAATTGAAGTATACCTAATAATTTAATCGTTTGGTGACAATGATAATATATGTATAAGTAATATATCACTATTACTTAGCTTATTTCACTAGCTGATATAAAATTAAAAATAATGTAGTGTAATAAGCTATAAGTATTTCAAAATTAAAGCAGTGATTTTTTTTATACAACTAGATGACAAACAAGCTGACGGCCCACCTGATGGTAAGCGGTTACCGCCGCCTATAGACACCTGCAATAACAAAGGAAAATAACTTGATATTGCAGGTGAGTTGTCATCCTGTCGTCCAAATACCCGAATTTCAATGTTAAAGACCACACAGAAAATCTGGGCAGGCTAGTAAGGGATGAGAGATCAAGAAAGTAATTTGTTTTAGTCTTGATTTATCAGTTTAAATAAATATTAAGTATATTGATTACGTCCTGCAGAACGTTCCAGTCTTTGTGATTAAATATTAAACTGGCGATACTCTGTAAGTACTAAGTTGGCATAGGTCTTTAGAAAAACGGTCTAAAAATTCAATCATTTAACCCTTTCCCCTCCACCCTTGCTATGGTTATCTTTCATAATTGAATCACGAACTACTTACGCAATACTAAAGTCTCCATTTACCGTTTCCCTTTAAATTTTCTTGAGCGTTGGCTCAGACAAAACAATATTCCTTACCGCAATTCGATAAAGCGGATAAAATGCCATCTATTAAGTGAAATATCGGTCATCTGGTGGCTGACGGGCCCGCAGGTAAGTTGAATATAAAGTGGTAAGTATAAATCTTAGGCAACCTGATTTTGAACGCAAGGGATTATGTCACGGATTTACTTCGCACACCGAATGTAAGTTAGATAGACACAAGGTAAAGTATAGAGAAGAAAAACGTGCAAAAGGTGGCCTTATTGCTGAGGTAGCAATTTCTACCAGACAACCTTATATTTTAAGTTTTTTGTTACGTAATGTAAAATCAGTTGAAAACGTGTATTTATTTATCGAACAACATTAACCTATAAGTGTTAGTATGGGAGGTAAACCAATTATGCTTCATAAGACAAAGTTGGTCAACAAGCGTACGGGTCGCTTAGTGGTAAGCGTTTAGCCTGTAGACACTCGTAGCAAGAACCCCTTATTAGACATCTTATCGTTTATCGTTATCTAGAATCCATAACACAAGCTCTTAATGATGCTTACTATGGGCTAGATAATAGGTGTGGGTGTATGAATATTATTATTTTTATTATTAGCAAAAAAATAAAATATTAAGTTATCCCCGGCCTTGATCATTTTCTGACACCTTCTCATTGATACCATTCTTATAAGCCCAAACACGCTATATGTGCCGTAAGTTTTTTCTATATTAATAGATCACAAACAAGCTGACGGTCCACCTGATGGAAAGCGGTTACTGCTACCTATAGATACCTGCAATACCAAGGGAAAATCACTTGATATTGCAGGCGGTTGGTGTGGTGTCAGTTTCTGAAAAATGAAACATTTCGTGGAGTATTTGACGCTACAGCATCAGTTAAAGGTTGGCATGTCAAGTCAATACCACTGACGTAACAGTACACCAAATTTAAAATCAAATGGATCTGTGAAAATTAGTAAGACCCAATAGTCGAGTAGGAAATGAGCTGATAGTCATCGAACGCCTGATCAGGTCTTCATGAATTATAGCTAAGAACCATCTCGATCACGTCAGCTTTTAACCAGAAAACTCCGAAACCGACGTTTAAAACTATATTTGTTTACCCGTTGTCTTGCTAGGGTTATTATTAACATACTCTGTCCAATATCACAAATAGGTTGTCAATAAAATACGTTCCCTTTTAGACCATAATTACAGTAGTCGTTTCTGTATTACTGGGAGTTCTTGTTTTCTAGTCAACACGCAATCAGTAGAGCATTTACTATTGTTCGAAGTCAAATTACACTGCATAGTTACTTATTTTTCGAAAAATCACTCTCTCATTGTCCGATCTTTGCTAAAAGTCTACTTTTAAGTATTTATCTTTGCTAAGGGTATACTAAACTTTTTGCTTCACCTACTTGACCTCTGCGGTCCCTTCAGTGTGGACTAAGAGTGTACAACGTTTGTGCTCTCAGAAAGGCGACAAGTTCTGGTGGACGTTCCATAAACCAACTGTTGTGTCTATTGTGTGTTGTGAGCTACAATTTATAAGAACAGTATCCAAACATCATATTCTGTGAAGCTATGGGCTGCGCCGTGCGTTTCTTAACAGCTGCCGTCCATGCCAAGGTGTACGTGGATCAAAGGTAGGTGGAGCCTTTAGTATCACTCACTGTAGTTGGGGCAAGATCGCATTTCCAAAATAAAACTTTAATACAGTCCATTACACTTACAGTGCGACGTTCGCACACTCATTATTATTATTATTAAATTACAATAACAATTTAGTAGGGAACTTACGAGATAAAATCAGAAATGAGGACATCCGTAAGAGAACTAAAGTCGCTGATATAGCTCATAGGATTAGCAAGTTGAAGTGGCAGTAGCCACATAGCGCAGAACGGACAGCCAATAGGGGGTTAAAGTTTTAGCATGGCGACCACGTACCGAAATCACAAAGAAGGGTCACGGGAAGCCCTTGGATGCCGGCTGCGCAAAACAGATGCGATTGGAAATCTATGGGGTATATAGGCCTTTGTTCAGCAGTGGACTTCGAATGCTGATATGATAATGATTTACATCATCACCAGCCTATGTACGTCCCACTGCTGGGCACAGGCCTTCCTACATGGGAGAAACACATGAGGAGTTTTGGCCACACCACCACGCTGACCCAATGCTGGTTGGTGGGTTGAAGGGGTTGCATGCAGTAACAACCGGGACCAACGGCTTAACGTGCATTCCGAGGCACGGAGGAGCTCGAGATACCAAACTTTGATTGACCCATCCCAGGATCGACCATGGCGAAAGCTGCTGTGTTTTTTGTATCTAAACCACAGCGCTCAAACCAATCAAATGTAAACTGAATTTTCAGCAACACCATTGTGTTGCTGTTATCATGTTAATAATCTCATAGGGTAGTAGAACGTCATGATCTGATGAAAGAAAACAAGTTAAAACTCTCAAATTATCAACCCATGCTTTACTTTAGAGCCAACGTATTTTTTTATACTACTAAGGTGGCAATCAAGCATACGGCCCGCCTGGTGGTACGCTATGGACGCTTGTAACGTTATAAGTATCACTTGCGCGTTGCCAACCCTGTAAAAACCTTTTGAAGGACCCCATGCTGTACTGGTTCGAGAAAACCTCTGCAGGGATGTCATTCCACAACTTAGTGTTCGCGGGAGAAAGTTTCTCTAAAACCGCACCGCACGAGACCATTTTGGTTCCAACGTGTGAGGATGAATGCCCTGCTGATGACGAGCGGTGCGAAGATAGAAAGAGGCCGTAGGCATCATGTCAAATAATTCCTCAAAACACACCGTTATACAAACGGTAGAACACACATAACGAAGCAAAATCTCTTGTTAGGCTTTAGGGTATAATACCGCTTGTAAGCTCGCGATCGTCAACAATTGCGTTTCGTTTTTTTTATACAAAGCACGACAAATGACTCAATACCACCTGATGTGAAGCGGTAAGAAGAGTCCATATGCGAAGACAGCTAGTGCAGTTCAGACACTGCTCTAGCCGCCTCCACCTTGCCGGCCCGAAAGGTACTTTTTCAAGCCTCTTCTGAAGGAGCCCATGTTATAGAAAGGAGGGAACACATGTGCTGGCAAAGAATTCCAAGTTCTGAAAGTACGATAAAGAAATGAGCCACTAAATTTCTTTCTACGTGACGATGAGGTGGAGACAGTGAATTGATGACTCCGAAGACCGGCACGCGTGCTCCTGAGTTGAAAGGGGGAAGGTGGGATAAGGTCAAATATCAAATAGGAAGGTGGGGTTTTGAATTAAATTGAGTTATACTGGTTGAACATAGTATACTATGCCAGTTTCGCCCGCATAATTTGTTACAGAAAATTACAGCGTACAGTCGACAATAAAACGCCCGTGACTGGGGAAAAAATTAAAAAGTTTGAACGCCGGGATGTGATTAAAATTTCTCGTCTCATGCGGTTAGCATTGTTGTTTTTAGTTCGCAATTTTCCTGCCAATAAATTTGAAACGCATAGTTCTTGTGTTTGAAACATTTGGTGCGGGTATCGAATGAAAAATTCTACACAATCTCTTCATTAATATGGTAGGTACAGCGGACAACACAAGTGCGTAAGTCGCACTGTAAAAATCACTCTTGCTAGAATTGTCAATAGTCGAAATTATACTTTATCCCTTAAAACTACCTAGTTTCTTTTGGGATTGGTTTGGTTTTGGAATGGGCATAACCATATACAATCATATACCCACCCACGTAAAGCAGCTACCGCAGAATAAATTTAGAAGTGCTCTCCGAAAATGGTTGCTAGTAAACAACTTTTACTCAATTGACCAATTTTTAAAGCATAAGACAAACTGACTTTTGTATTCGATATACCGATGTGGGACTTGAAGTCGGTTTATGTATAGACGTTGTAATTATATTGTCATTCATAATTTATATATTTTTTGCATGCTGTAGTTTAAGGCTAAATAGGTTTTAAGCGACTTAAATATTATTTTTTTCCACCAATGTAAAAACCCTATTTATCGCAATAAAAGACATTTTGATTTGATTTGATTTGATTTTGGACTTGTTTGGGTTATTCATATACTATACTATGTGAGGACACGATTTATCTGTTTATGGTCAAAGCCCCTAGCGTAAGTTTCTATCGAATTGAAACGAAAACGTTCGTCGTCGTGATAGCTGTCAAATTGTATGAAAACGGCAGCAGCGCCTCTGTTGAGAATTATTGGAACCCACTTTTTATACAGGGTGTTGCTGTCCATACGACAATAAATTGGAACATGGGCTACATTAATTAGCTACATATTAACTATTAACTACATAAATAGTATTAAATTTGCTGCATTATTTCATAGAAAGGTCATGCAATTATCAAACGAATGAGATGTTTTTCAAAGTGGCAAACCATTTCTATGAACTAATATAACCCATGTTTTGATTTTTTGTCGTATTGCACCACCCTGTATGTGGATTTGACAGGTGAACACGACGATGATCGTTTTCGTTTCGTTTCGATTGAAGCTTACACTAGAGGTTAAGTGTCTATCTCATTAAAACGTGTCATATCACATTAAAAAACCTAATACGAATAGTGTAGAAAAGTGACGCAATAATATCCTCCAATGTTTGTATTGCTGTTTACCATTTTATTAGTATTATATTGAAAATGAATCCACTGATTCCAGACAGAATCGGTTCCAGACCTCAGGAGGTCTTACGCGGATTGACTAATGAAAACAAGTAACTTGATTTTTTACCTTTTCCGGATTTATTTTTCCACACTTAATCGCTTAATATATTGCTTTGAAATAAGCAGTATGTTAAGCGCGGAATACGGTAACACTCACTTAACTGCTTTTAAGCTTTCCAATAGCCTTATCGACTGCGGCTATTAAAACATTAAGTTTAAAATATTCTCGAAAGGAATAACGAATTCCGTTTATTGGAGTGAAATGAAGTTCTATCTCTAATTAAGACAGCAATTGCCTTAATTACGTCTTACTGACGAAGTAATGTTTTATTAAAACTTTATGATTTGCTCTAAATATTTGTTGTCGTTTTATTTAATTACTTTCTCTAGAGTATAGTCTGTAGATAAAATTTTGCATGGTGATATATTACCAAGATGGTGAAAAAGGAGCTAAGCAACTGTTTGGCGTCTCAAATTCATTTCTAAAGCTTTACTTGGTACTTTAACCGACTTAAAAAAACCGGAGTATCCACGTTAGTCTGTATGTATTTTTTATACTATAAGTTCGTCAAGAAGACCAATCAGAATGAGTCAAGAAATCTTTTTGGTTTGATAATGTATGTCCTGAGTGTAATAATAAAAGAATCTCTTAACAGACACCTTTTATTTCAGTTAAACTATTATGCGCTATAACGCGGAGCGGAGGCGCGAGCGATCACTAAACACTGAATAAACTTTTTTTGTACGATGAATTGCTCATTTTGTAATCTGTCTTTATTATTACTAAGTAGCATGTTACACTTTATACTTTCACTGTGATTAACATTTGAATTAGAATTATATTACATTTACTATGTAACTTGTTTGTAACAAGTTCCCGATATTTCGACGTAGTTTCATTCGCCATGATCACGGGTAGACTGCTGAAACTGCGGGTAGAAGTCATCTTCATTGCGGGCAGATATATCGATCTACCGATACGAACAAATTACTAATGGTAAATATTCCGAATATACTTCTAATTCAAGTGTTGTACCCTGTTGCAGTTATATTTATATTTGTGGTGCGGTCAACTACAGACGTAGCTTAACGCTTTTGTACTATGTCACAATAACTTTTTTTTTATACAACTAGATGACAAACAAGCCGACGGCCCACCTGATGGTAAGCGGTTATCATCGCCTATAGACACCTGCAATAACAAGGAAAAATCACTTGCCGTCCATGCTCAGTAATTACACTGGCTATCGTTCAATCCGAAACACTACGAACTGTTTCACGGCTGAAATAAGAAAGGCGGTGGTACCTACCCAGATGGCCCTACATACGGGTCCACCACCTAGTAACTATATCGCGCAATAATAGTCCTTCCGAAATGATACTAATGTGTTAAGCTAATTATGTGGTCGACTGTACCTATGTCTTAATGAGGTTGGTTTCTCAGTAAAAACGAACTTTGTTCTTATGGTCTAAGAGACGAATAGGGCCTCGATTAATAGTTTAACTGAAATAATAATTGCAAAATTAAAAAATTTAAGTAACCCCCGGTGACATTAATCATCTATCTAACACCATCTCACTAAGACTATTCATAAGAGCCCAAACACGCTATATCTGCTGTTAGTTTATGAAGAATTAAGCATTTGGCAGACTTGTTGATGGTATAGGATCAGCTCAGGGTTAGTATGACATGGGAATGTCACCGAAGTGACAGTACACCAAATTTGAAATCAATCGGATCTGTAAAAGTTAGTAAAATCCTATTATTATGTAGAAAATGAGCTGATAGTCATCAAACGCCTGACCTGATCTTCATAAATTATAGCTAAGAACCATCGTAGGCACATCAGCTTTCAAACAAAAAAAATCGAATTAAAATCGGTCCATTCGTTTAGGCGCTACGATGCCACAGACAGACACACAGATACACAGACAGACACGTCAAACTTATAACACCCCTCTTTTTTCGTCGGGGGTTAAAAAGTGTCTGAATCAAACCAAAAGATTACTTGACATTGATCGTCAATTGGCGAACATAAATAAAAAATACATACAGACGAACGTGGATACTCCTGTTTTTTGAAGTCGGTTAAAGTAGCAAGTGAAGCTTTTAAAATGAATTTGAGATATTTCCTGATAGATGAGACGATTTTTCAACACGATTTTATGTGAGACTTGCAGTAAACCGATATATATCTACTGCTTTCAAGATCCTTTTTAGTATCTGTCGGGTTTTTACATTAACTTTAAGCTCCTCGTAAATTATTGAACACATAAAGGATTCTTACAGTCTGTTAATAATAGGGTTTCTTATTTTCATATAATCTTCAAAATCTGATATTAAAATTCGACGTAACGGTTTCTATCATACAAAAGAAATGTTTCAAAAATGTATGGAGACCCATGGTCATGGTATATTTACAGTGTACTAAAAAATAAAAAATAAAAAAATATCCATTTTCTTTTTATTAGCTTTACTGCGTGGTACAAAACAAGAATTTTCCTAGAAAAACTGCAACACAGCCAAATATTCATCATGGCGCGTATGTCACCTTTGACGACATTTAGTTGATTTCTGTTTCAGCCGCCATATTGCTATAGTAAATAACTGTGAAATCGACAAAAAATTTCTACTTTTGTACAAACAATGTATCTATGCATGAAAACGGATTATTAGTATTGTTCACGGATTCAGTACCCCCAGCACGAACACTTTTAAATATCGCATCGACATCGTATCGTGAAGTTACGTTAGCTTTTGTCTGGCTTTTGTTTAAAATTTTAAGCGTAGGTACGTCAATAATACGATTACGATTCGAAATTTAAAATGTTCTTTTTATGCTGTTTGAAACATGTCCTTTTCAACTCGACATCATAAGTAGTACATTTTGTTGTTTTACAATTTGCCATGTTTTAGAAAACTTTGTAAATTAAATAGCCTCAGCATAGAGTTTGTGACAGCATGAGATACCTTCTTATATTTGGAAACTAGCGACCCGCCCCGGCTTTGCACGGGTATTATACATATAAACATGTTTTATACATATAAACCTTTCTTAAGAATCACTCTATCTATTAAAAAAACAGCATCAAAATCCGCTGCGTAGTTTTAAAGATCTAAGCATACATAGAGACAGACAGACGGCGGATAGCGACTTTGTTTTATACTATGTAGTGATACTGGCGAATACAATTTAATCGTTTGCGTAGTCACGAATGCGAATGCGTAGTCCAGACTGCGAATAACTAAATTAATATTAAGTAATTCCTTATTGATATTATTACTAAGTCCTGGAATTGAAGGTGAAAGTACTGATGACAGCACGTCAATTATAACAGTTGCACTACGAAAGCCGCCTCTATTACGAGCGGAGTAAGGGCGGTCTCAAGTTAAAGCTGTTACGCTTGATGTGTTGTCGACTGTACATAAAATGACGTTTTAGTCAAAAAATTGGTAACTGTTGTTGTGTCCGTGAAAAAGAATGATTATTAAAATGCCAACGTCTAAGAAAATAATCACGCCAAAACAATTTTTTGCCGGAAACTGGAAAGAAAGGTATGCTAACGCAGACTACTACCTAGGAACTACCAAAAGTCAGTCGTAGACAGAGATCTTAAATATTAACACAGATAACTCAGAATTATAAGACAGAAAACACCATTTTGTAATGATGAAAGATCATGAATTTCTGAGCCTTCTCTGAGACTTCAAAGAAGGTGAAAGCATCTGAAATCTGAATCCTTTTGGATGAGGAAAATAAATATTTACATCCTATTTTTTTATTTTGAGTCACACGACCGACCGACAGAAAGGTCAATGACCCGATCAGTTATCACATACACGGAAGGCAATCTGTGTGTATTTTATTTCAAGAGAGGTCAAAAGTAAGATTTTAATGTTTCAAAGACCCGACTACAAACAACAAGTAAATACCAGCTTTTAGCAGCTGCTGGTGCAAGTGACGCCAAACAGGAAGGCTCCCCGAGCCATCTGCTCGGCCTGCGACTTTGTCCATCTAATAATAATAGCCAACTTGGAAATCACGCGTTCTCAAAGTTGCACCATTTGCACAAAGGCAGGGTTAAGCAAATTCGAGACGTTTGGATTTCTGAGAAACAAAGCTGTGGACAGCTAGAGCCGTTTTAGCAATTTCGGAAAGGCATTTCAAATCATCTTTGAAATCAAAATGTTTACATTGAAGATTTGGTTTGCTTTCGTTTATATTTTTAACCGCCTCTGTGGTCTAGTGGGGTTCGATTCCCGTGGGGGTAGAAACTTTCTGCTCTATTTGGTTGGTGGTAGGGCTTTTCTAAGTCCGCCTGGCTATGTACCACCGTCTTACATAAGTCTGCCGCCATAACAATAATGTTAACAGCATGGTTGTGTTTCGGCAGTTAGAGGTAAGAAAACCAGTTCCTCTGTGGTTGAAGACTCCGGGTGTGAATCGCTACCATCGTTCCTTTTTTAAAAAAAATCGAATAAGAAAGTCTCAATGTCTTGTATGTACCCGCGTCTTCTAGAGTCCGGCCAGACGCGCGACAACCGCTACGCCACCGGAGCACTAGGTGCAACCTACCAATTTCTTCATCGCTTTTTACTTTAAGCTTGAGGTGCCCTTTTCCAAATTAAAATTAGTTTTTAGTTAAAATTTATAATCATATTCCAAATTATATCAAAAACTTAGAATGTTCAATACAATTTAGCCGAAAATTAAAAACATTTCTGATTATTAAATGTTATTACGATTTAAAAGAATTTTATGAGGATAAATTGTGACTTATTTTAATGAATAATGTAATGGTAATTATTTAAATCTTATTATCAAATTATTTTAATGTTAATTATATTTATGACATTGTTATTTCAAAGGTATTGACGATAAATAGTGACTTAGAGAATTTTAAGTTAATTATTTTTATTTTGAGATAAATTTAATTAATTTTATTTAGTTGGAATTAATAATTTAAATGAATTTATTCTTAATTTATTTGTTAGTTACTAATTATTATGTTATGTTGTATGTAGCGTTTATATAATTCATATGAAAAAAGAGCCCTCTTATGTGGCTATGCCCTTACAGGGCGTCACATGTATACCTAACTAAAAAAAAGTACCATCATAATAATAGGTTGGGGAAAAAGTTTCTTCGCATCTTTTAAGAAAATTCAAAACATTTTTTGATATAGTTTATTTACATTTAACTAAAGTATGTAGGTACCATTTTGTTCGATAACTTTTTACCATCTTGTAGGTAGAGACATGATCCCATTGCTATAGAAATTTTGGGGCTTCTGATCAAAATACCGCGACAAGTGGTTTTGGCAGTCCTCTCGTGATGTTAACCTGACATTGCCTAGAGAATTCTTGAGAAACTTGTGCTACTTTGACATCAAAATTTCCGGATTGAAAACGCTTAAACCAAATTTGTGCTACTCTCACGGACACTGCACTAGGTCCATAAACATCGCAATTTTTTTTCGCGGTTTGCGTTGTATTTTACCTTTTTTGTAGTAAAATTTTAAAATGTATCGAATTTCTTCATTAGATTCACTCATCTTGACAGTACGAAAAACAAATGAAAAACACACATTTTCCTAATTTGAATTTGGAATTATCTTTTTAAAAATCTAAACTCTTAATGATACCAAAACCAGCCTGATACAAATAGTACAGCCAAAGAGATTTTATTACAAGTTCATACATACTATAATGCGAAAAGACTTTTTCCCCAACCTTATATTATGTAATGTGACACGCAATAAATAAACGCTTTTATAGCAACGTTACAACGTTGCTGAAAAGCGTTGTATGACACACGTGCAGATTTTGGTTTTTACAAACTCTTGATTATGGTAAGCTCTAGACTTCGTCTCGGGCTTAGGTACATTCGTCTACACGTTTGTACTAGCACGCACTAGTATCATAAATAACAATTATAATGTCGACGTAGAGCATACTCCGTTAAAGTGTTCTTCAACTCTGACAGTTTAAAACTCTGACAGTTTATGATAGAACTTGGAGGTAAAAAATCTACAGCCTGTACCTATATAAGTCTGCCGTAATATTCAATAGCGTTAGTCTAAATAGGCTTTTATCAAGTTGGCAGGTGAAAACGGTCCAGGGTACGAATCAATTGTTATTTTGTTAGTTTAGGATCGTCCCCTGTGCAAGCTATTTATAAGCCTAGGCTAGCATAGGAAGCGATAAGCGATGAACGCCACACTGTAATAAGCACAGCGGAAGCGAACACTGTGTATTAATAAATTTAATTACAATATTTTTATGCATGCTGTTACGATTATATTATTTCTTTTTTCTGACGTTCCGTGACTTTAATTTGTGCCTACTTTTTTATACCACTAAGTTGGCAATCAATTATACGACCTACCTGATGATAGAAAGAAAGAAAGAAAAAATATTTTATTTAAATAGGCCACAAAGAAGCACTTTTAAATCGTCAAAAAACATATTCTTATAACTATTACAAAAAATATATTAACTAACAACGTCAAGTCTCTCCGTCTGTCATGTCTGAATTTAGACCGGTTCCAAAAGTTGAACTACCGAGAAGATTCCGGCAACAAACTCGTGTAGTCACTCTTTTTAAATATTAAATTACAGCGAAAAAAAAATGAAAATTAGAAGAGAAGGTACTCTTCTCTTCTAATTTTCGTTTTTTTTTACGTTGACGTACGTGTTGTACGTTGACTTCAACGTACCAAGAAAGGTAAAAGAAAGGTACCCAATGTCAAAAACAATATCGTTATTTTCAGGCTATCTGACAGTGCACAATCACAGTATAGGTTACAGAGGTTAATAGTCACAATACTCGTAAATAGACATACATTTGAAATTTTAATGTGTCCATGCATTCTTATCATCTAAATATTCTTGGACCTTATAGTAGCCTTTTTTCATTAAAGTTTGTTTCACATATAACTTAAGTTTGTGAAAAGGCAGTTCAGTTACATTTGGTGGGACTTTGTTATAAATGTGTATACATTTCCCCATGAATGAGCGAGTTATCTTGTGAAGTCTAAAACTTGGAACAGCAAGTTTATTTTTATATCTAGTCTTTAAGTTATGAATATCACTATGTTTTGAAAAGGTATGTTTATATTTGTGAACATAAATTATGTTCTCATATATATATATTGAGAAGCAACGGTCAAAATATTAAATTCTTTAAATAAATCCCTCAGTGTATCACGTGGCTTGAGTCTGTAAATAGCACGCACAGCCCTTTTTTGTAAAATAAAAATATCTTCAATGTCGGCTGCTGTGCCCCACAATAACAAGCCATATGACATAACACTGTGGAAGTAACCAAAGTAAACAAGTCTTGCTGTTTCAACATCACACAAAGACCTAATTTTTTTAACAGCATAAGCAGCTGAACTAAGTCTTTTAGATAGGGGCGAGATATGAGGATACCATTGTAAACGAGAATCTAACTTAATTCCCAAAAATACTGTAGAGTCAACACATTCAATAGTTTCTTCATTAATTTCAACATGAGAACAACATTTCAAGATAAGCGGTTACGAGTACAGCTTGGGGTTCTTCAAAAAAGGCGTGAAAAAGTTTTTACAGGGTCGGCCACGCGCAAGTGATACCCCTGGTGTTGCCAGCGTCCTTTTCTGAAGAACCCCATGCTGTACTCGTTCCAGAAAACCTCTCTCTCATTTCACAACCTGAGCGTATGGGGGAGAAAGTTTCTCTGAAACCGTACAGTACGCGATCACTTTGGTTACAATTTGTGGGAATGAACTCCCTGCCGTTGGCGAGCGGTGCGACGATAGAAAGAGGCCGTGGCATCATGTCAAATAATCCCTCAGAACACACTCCCTTATACAAACGGTAGAACACACACAAGGAGGCCAAATCTCTCCTTAGGCTTAAAGGTTCGATACCGCTTGTGAGCTCAGCCTACTTTTTCACAAGTATTAAAATAAGTGAAAATTTCTAAACCACATCCGTCTTGCATGATAGATTTTAAGCAGTCTCGAATCTTCCATAATATAAAATACAAAGTCCTGACTAACTGACTGACTTATACACGGTGTATCAGAAGTACCCAAAAAAAAGAAATTCTTCATCGAAACCTCAAAATGAAAATGTCACTACTCTAGTGATCGGCTGTGAATGTCATTCAACCTAAAATTTACATCAAATCAATAGACTATATTTCCAAAGACTAGAATATGCAAACTATTAGTACCGTCGATTCCTTCTGAGATGCAAAAAACTTTATTTGCCGATAAAACTCATAGTACGATGCCTTAATTTCTAATACGATGACAAGTAATAATAATTTTATTGAAATAATCATTTATTTTTTAATTTTTATAACAGTATTTATCTTTTTGTTTAGGCGTTGTTTATTATTTTTAAGCAATAAATTGCTATTAGTATCGATTTCGCATATTACGTAAACACCTTTAAATAAATAGAGTATGTAAAATCAAATTGCACTAATCTAACTAAGCACTCATCTGCTACCGCTTAGTGTTTGAAAATACTAGACTTGCAGCAGAATTCACCGCCATTTGAAAAAATACACCTCGGGTTCCGCATTTATTTTTTAAACTTAAATAATACGTAAGTTTTCGTACATACCGGAGTATTCAAATACAGTGCCAGGGTGGGAGGTACATATCTTTATCAAAAAATGCGCGATGTGAAAAGGTGTGATGTTATTTTCAAGCTGTTTTGTTTATGTCACAGCGCGATATTGCACAATTGAAGCGACGGGTCAAACGAGAACAGGGTTCAAAATTACTATTAAATGGAAATTAACTACGTGACGCATCGCTCTGGGTCAATAAAACAGGTTTTAATACCATTACGTGTAAAATGGCCTACCTGATGACTGCTGTTATAAAAAAAATTATGGTATGGTAAGTCACTGACATAGCTCATAGGATTAGCAAGTTGAAGTGGCGTGGGCAGGGCACATAGCACGCTGAACAGACGGCTGGTTGGGCGTTCAAGTTTTAAAATGGCGACCACATACCGGGAAGTGCAAAGAAGGACGGCCTCCCACTAGCTAGATGGACAGAAGACCTGGTCAGAGTCGCGGGGAGACGTTGGATGCAGCTGCCAAGAACCATTTCATTTGGAAATCGGTGGGGGAGGCCTTTGTTCAGTAGTGGACATCAGAGGTTGGTATGATGATGTTAATGATGATATGGTAGTAGTAAGTGGTCACAATGAACGCGCATGTACTGTTAACGTGCTGTCGACGGAATTGCCTACGCATTAAAGCGGGCCGAAGTCTTCACTTGGATTTAAAATGTACCGGCCTTCCCTTAATTTTACAAGCTTTTCCTTTAAATAAGCATGATCTAGCAAGGTTATTTGTCGGTCAAAATTAAATTGTAAGATAATGTAAGTACTAGGAGTTCAGAGGAGATTCAAAAATTTGGTTTACATTTTTTCCGATGAAACCCTAAACGCCCCCAAATGTGTCATTGGTTCACAACATTTTATTCAAAAGATTTTTTTTAATACTCGATATAAAAAAACACAGCAGAGTACTGCCGGATTATGACTAAGTGCCTATAAACTGTTGATTAGGTAGTGTTTGCGACCGTGCTCGCTTGGATATGTTTTTACTTATTTTGTAACCTACTTTTTTAACGTTGAAAAAATGGATCTTACTGGGCTTCGAATGCAAGACAAGCATTTAACGGTTTGTTTGCGTCGTTGGCGTAATTATGTTACACTACTTCTTATACCACAGATACATAATAGTACAAATACAGAAGATTCACTCCGGAAAATCATCTTAACATTTAATTAAATAGCTCTTGCTTGCCACGATAATTAAATCCAATTTAAGTCGAACAGCGCTCTAATAACCCTCTTAACGAAAACGAAAACCTTGTATTGTTGTAATTATTTTTTGGTACCAGCCTTAGCTTGGACCCAATAGTTATAAGGATACTAAAGTCAAAGTTGTTTATTGAATAGAATAGAATAGAAAAAAGTTTATTGGGCACAATAATACAATAATACTTAAATTACTTATTGCGATCCATACCTAAAATAATTTTACTAGACTAAAAAACTAGTTAAATGTTGACAATCCCTGTCATTCCCCGTACGCATGCGCAGAAAGAAAAAACAGCGGCGCAGAGCGGCGCGCGCAGACTACCTATTTCAAAGCCGCTTCCCGCTTTGTCGTGTCGTCACTCGTCAGTGTCACCTCATCTGTTTCTTAGTGTTCAGAGCTCATTTGATCATAAGTTCATAAAGTATAGTCGCGTATAATTTTATCTCTGATCGTCGTTATTCTTATTAAATATTGCGAGATAATGCTATGTGTATGCCATGACTAAGTATGTTGGCATCGATTACAAGGACGATGACGATAACATAGTGCGAAATGCGACACAGGCCGTGTCCGTCCCGACGACGGCCGTCGTTGTTGAGGCAGCAAGGAGGAGTAGATACACTTTGAACTGCTTCTCTAATCTTAGGGCTATGTTGTAAGTGTTATGTTGTTGTGTAAGATATTCATGTGAACTGTAAAGCTGTGTTGATTGAGTTAAGTGGTCCCGCTTGTTAGGTGAGCCGTCAGCTTGCTTGTCATCTTGCGTTGCTGTATGAAAAAAGTGTTTCTAGTTCGAGGTAAGTTGTTTTTTATTTTTAAATGGTAGGATAGTGCTAGTACAATTACATAGTACCCAATTGATTGATCCGTGATAAAGTTTTAACCACATTTATCGATCTTACGGGTTCTTGTGTGTGATAAATACATACCTACTCAATTAAAATTATTTTTATTTTTGGTTTACGGCTTAAAACCTTAGTTTATTCGTCTGAGCTATTAGCTAGATAAAACCTACCGACTCAGATTGTTACTTCAATACAACTTTAAAATTTATTTGTGGTTTTTATATTGACTCATACCTATCTTGATTCTCACTCACTTAATATTCTTGTGAAGTATTCAATAAAGTTATCTAATGTCTATTTATCTTTTTTGTACTTAGCCTAGTAAAATAAATACTAGAATTGAGGAATTATAGGTTATTTATTTTAGGTTAATATTTGATCAAATAAATATTAGCTACCAGGAGTAGAAAAGTTTCCAAGAGTAGGGGGAATGAACTTAGAATAGAGCTGCGCTTCAATGTCGATTATTTTATTATTTTATCAAAAATAATTAATTTTTCAGCATGTAATAATGTCATACTACAGTTGTCATACATTGGTAATAAACTCTACACAAGGGACCCATTTACACCCTTTTCACTTTATTTGTATTTTTGGTACACCCTGTATAACAACACAGAGATTTGTTTAGTTTTACGGAGATCTTCTTCCTTTTGGGATATTGTCAGTTTCAATTGAGAGGGAGTGAAAGCGCTTACAATGTTTGATACTGAAAAAATGACATTTGTATACTGTATGCCACGCGTGCGAAGCCGCGGGCAGAAGCTAGTTCGAGGAAAAATTATAATTCGAACTTCAATCGAAATCTAATCAAGGTAAGCTGTTGTGAAAATCTCGAGTTAGACTTTTCTCGAAGGAAACCCACTCAAATGGCTTCAAAAGGTCGGAAGCGGTCGAGACGTAAATTTCGAATTCGAACCATCTTAAACGTCAAATGACGGCAGTAGCTACGCAGAGTATTTTATAGTAACCTGTGATTTGTTTTTTTTGTTGGTTTTTATACAACTTATTAATTTAGGAAATATTTAAATTTAAAATTGAGTAACGAAATAGTAGGTAAGCAGCTACCGGTTTTAATGTGAGTATTGAGAGAAGCTGAATTAAAAAATCAAACATTGGTAAATTTTATTGACCTATTCAATTGCTAAAAAAGAGTAGGACATAAATATGTACCTAGGTATATAAGGACGAAGATGAGTAAAAGTATGGTCAAAGAAGGGATCGAAGAATAAATTCGTTTTTTTTTCAACGAAACGAAAATTGCGTCCCCGGTGTAGAAACACAAATAAAAGAAAAGAAGAAAAACTATTTTTTATACAACAAGATCACTAACAAGCTGACGGCACATCTGATGTAAGCGGTTACCGCCGCCTATAGACCTACAATAAAAAAATCACTAGATATTGCAGGTGCGTTGTCATCCTGGGGCCTAAGATGAAATGCCGTCCATGCCCAGTAATTACACTGGCTACCTTTCCCTTCAATCCGAAACACAGCGAACTGTTTCACGGTTGAATTAAGAAAGGCGGTGGTACCTACCCAGACGACCCTGCATACGGGCCTACCACCTAGTAAAGTGGTAGAGAACTAGCAGTTCTCCGACATAGACACCGCTATTTTTTAATTAGTACAAAAAAAATGGGGCTCTCAGTAGTCATTACTGATCAGTCATATACGTAGTCAAAAGTAATAAAATTAAAATTTCAAAATTGTCCACAAAAAATACAATTATTGGTAAAATCATTTTTGAATCAATGAGCAACTCGTGCCCCTAGCTAGGCGATAGTACGCGCAGTATTTTTCCGTTTACACTATTGGCCGTTGAGCCCATTGATAAATCCCCGCGTCATACATCAAACCTCCCGCCCGCCTCTTCCCGCGAATAGTGGATGCGCTAGAGCGAGAGAATATGATAAATACATTTTTGTTATGAATGGGTAATAAATTACGTCTACAAATGCAGCGTCATTTTGGGATAAAACAAATGATAATAACTTTGTTATTTATAATTATTAAAAAAATATATTATTACATATATTTGATAGCAAGGCCATTCCTAATTAGCCTTTAAAGTTTTTGTACTAATTAAAAAGCAGTGGTGTATATGTATCTTTGCTAGTCTTCTTGCTGGATCATGCGCTATAATATCCGCTCCGCATCGCTTATGACGCTGACCCAAGCCTGGAACAACGTCGCAGTAATTATTAACGCGCGACTGAGTAGTGGAAATGTGTGTCTGCTGTTCGATTTCAGGATAAAAAAGATTTAAATCCTGCAATTGTTGTTAAAATTTTAATTTAAGGGAAAACATACTGTGCTGAGATAGTACCTGGGCATTTTAATTTTTTCTTGGCCTTCATCTCGCATGATAGTAAGTTATAATTAGGCCGAACAGCTGCCGCACACGTATAGACTTACACATAGGCCTGTTTACAATAATCAACAAGAAGGAAGGCCTCTCGGATTAGGCTGTTGCCTAAGTTAGAATACGGCGCTATTTTACAAATTCGTAAAACATACGCTAGAGTTACCCATAAAAACAATTAAAACTAAAAGGATACGAAATATTACTGAAGTTGTAATGTTTAGAAAATTTCAAAATAATAGTAATTTTTTATTAATAAAAATTCAAAATAATGTTAATGATAACATCAAATAAAACAGCTATTAATATGACAACTATAAATAAAAACATACATGTTACATAGTTCT
This sequence comes from Nymphula nitidulata, assembly GCA_947347705.1. NCBI lineage: Eukaryota > Metazoa > Arthropoda > Insecta > Lepidoptera > Crambidae > Nymphula > Nymphula nitidulata. Next base: position 6,729,916 of record OX374637.1, on the reverse strand, counting down.
TAATTTTTGATTTTAACATTATTATAAATGTTTGAAAAATTATTTAGTAATTAAAATAGAATAAAACTAGAAAAATTTCACGTCCTGAGGCAGGAAACGAACCTGCGACCTTTCGCTATCCGGGCGACTGCTCTGACCACTGAGCCACCCAGGACTTGGGATATCCCTGTGAAATTCTTCTAGTCTATCTTGTATTTGCGTTTATGAGCTAACGTCCACCCTACAATGTCGAAATATTCTATTTCAACATCCGAAACGAGTATTTTTACAAATACCGACGAATCGGTTAAGTTGGGGCAGTGCTTTCAAATATTCTTAATTTTTGATTTTAACATTATTATAAATGTTTGATGTTTTTATTCTATTTTAATTACTAAATAATTTTTCAATCAATTAAATTAAATAAGTCACTTAGATAGAATTACGTCATAAAAGATTATACTAATTATCAATAAATTAACAAACTACAATTAATAACAACATCATGCCCTCTTAAATACTATTGAAATGATTTATTGTTTAAAATTTGTGTATAAATAAAATATTCGTTTAAATTATAAAAATATTTCTTAGTTAGTACTAGTTTCAGGTTTTTTTCAAAAAGTTTGTCAGAATCTTCGTTTTTTAAAAATTTCAGCAATTTAATATATATTTTTATTGACATAACCTAAGGCCCGTCGCTGTGTATCTTAAGTTTACCTGATGGCAATTCCAAATTATGCATATCTAGTGGGATATCGGCGATCCATTTGATTTCCAATTTTCTTTGTAAAATCAGGGTATTTTCTAACAAATTTACATATTTCCATTATATATAGAGAAGTTAGGGTTAATATGTTGAGCTTTATTAAATGCGTTTTACAGCTCTCTTCCTCTATTTCTTTTGCAATATTTCTTTTTGAGTTATATACTTCTTATGTATGATATGAAAAAAGTTGTTCACTAACCTATTCTAGCAATAAAAGTCTCAAATTGTAACTTGTTAAGTACATTATTAACAGGCTCTTCTCTAATTTTGTTAGAGAGCAGCCCCCCGTTTCACATACTCCTAGATGATGATCCTCAATTAATCTGGTAGCTTTTCTATACTTTTTAAATCAATGCATCCACAATTCCACGCTATGATCTTAGGATACAAATAGATAAGCTTTGCGTAGATGCGCCAGTGTGAGCACAGCTTCACAAACAACGTTAGCGGTAGATATATAGAGATTTACGGGACACCGACACGACTGCGAGACGTCCCAAGTCCCAAAGTTGTCCCTCGTAAATTATTTCAGCTTGCCTCCTGCTATTTTCAAGTTTTAGTCATTTCACGGAGGGACTTCCGTTAAAATATATTTGTCACCTGTAAAGTCATGTTTTAATTTAACTGTAAATTACAGCCAGGACTAAAGATTAAAGTACCTACATTAAGGGCGGTAGTTAAAAAAGTAATTTTAGAACAAAATAACTTTGTTGACATAAATCTGTCAGACTAATGTTAATTATGTCTACAAGACGGTACTGAAGATGCCTTTGCTTTTTGCACATGTATAAATGTCTATATAATTTTCTTTATTTTCGGCATTGGGGAACTTAATGCCCGTTTTCTTCATACAGATCTCTACCTAACTGGGCAAGGTGGTTCGATAGCCTAGTACGGCCAGCAACCGAAGTCGATTAGCGCTTTAGTACCTTGTCATACTACGTCATTCATAGATATCGTCAAGAGTATGCCAATATGTTTTTATGAAAAGGTAATAAATTGTTAAGCAACTACTGATGCTACTGTACAAATCAAGCTTTACACTTCGAATTGTACTACCATTGTCGATGTTGATGCAAAAAGGTTAGATTTTGCTGTCTTAATAAAGAGAGGCATTACCAGAGCTCGGCCAACCAAAATCTGGGAGATGTCGGTTTACTCCAAGAGAGTTTCAGCTATAACGCTTCGGATAGCAGCGAGCTCCGGTCCTGAGCAGAAATTTAAGGATGAAAAACTAATTTGCTCCTTGTATCCCAATATTTGTGGGGACTGAAGGAACAAGACGTAATGATTTAATCAGATAGTATACGGCTATAGCCGCCATAACAGTAAAACTTATATTGTGACTGGCTAACACCTCGCAGACGTTTTATGTATAACCCATAAAAATAAACTGTTTACGGCATAAACACTACGCTTCAAAACCTATCCTGAGCTTTTTGCCTGGCACCTTTTCCTGTAGAATTAAATCAATACCTGAAGTCTTAAATGGACAGCAATAATTTATTCCATAAGACCAAAGTCTCCAATTAATACTTGTCTGGAAGTAGTTCCGTTCTGGATAATCCAAAGAGGTTCTCTTGTAAATGTCGAACAGCTGTGACCGGAACCTAAATCTCACAATCGTCAGTCTCTAAAGTACTGCTAGTACATGCTGCCTTCCTACTGAGTGGCAAAACATTATTTTTTTGTACTTCTTGCGTGATGGCCCACAGTGGTGGTGAATTTCCACGACGACCGTTCCTGCGCTGCACATATCCTGCGACGATCCCCAGATCGTCCTTCCACTTTGTTGAGGCCCGCGCTGCGTCTTCCGGGCCGTGATCGCCACTGTAGGAAATTCCCGCCCTAACGACCATCAGCTCTGCGAGCGTTGTGTCCTGCCCACTTTTTATAATTATTACGTCATTGCTAGTATCCATGATACAATCTCACAAATGGATAATTTGGGCTAGATTACATACGGGTATAAAAATGTAATTATTACCTATTATCAATATCTGAATTTGTGTACGAAATATATAATAAAATAATGTTATTTGTTCTGTGCGTTCAATAAAGTCTTCTTAGTTATTGTTATTATTTTTTACAAAATATTGAACTTTTAACTTTCACAAAAGTCACCTTCTCAGGTTCTTAATTATCGTGTCCAAACATTGATCGTTACTCGGGTGAACAATACTGAAACTAATCTCAACTTTCACTCGATCGCCGCTTTGGGCAACTTTTGATTGGCTAAGTCTTGGACATTACCCTTTATTTGTTTATCTGTGTTCACGGCCCGTTAAATAAACAGGCGCCGATTACTTGTCGAATTACCAGCGATAAATAATAGAACTTTTATATGTGCTATCATTGGACTTGGAACTCTCTGGGGGTTCACTCCGCGATGTTAGTTTGATACTCCTTACACTGATTGTTGTGATTATTGTTGATGTGTTTATTTATAATTTAATGGTTACGTCTGCATTTAATAATTCAGTATCTGGTATGTAAATATGTTCTTTGTACCAGAATCATCAATTTAAGCTAGACATTGCTCGGGTGTCCCTAACAACCTGCTAAAGTGCAAGTAGGTAATCACTTACCCAAAAGTTTGTTACAAGGGTAAGTTTAAGATGCTGACGTAAACTAATAAAGGAGTAGAAGCTTGTTCAGCAGCGACAAGTCTTCGAATTGATAGGCCTCGTATCTAATATGGGGAGCTATGGGTTCAGTATGACTTAAAGATGTGAATAAACTATGATTAAAGACTTATTTACTGTGAAGTTATAGTAAGAAAACCTACCCAAGCTATATGCTTCGATAAGTCTCTAGGTGAGGATTATGGGTCCATATTACGAGTTGTTTCATGCCAATCTGCGCTCTACGACTATAGAAGAAATCGAGTGAACTCAATAAAAGAAGAAAGGTGGGCTTTCCTTGAATATTGTGCTTTATAAATAATATTATGACGCAAACCCTACTTTCTCATAATATGATGACGCAAAACTCCTCATGTGTTTCTGCCATGTAGGAAGGCCTGTGCCCAGCAGTGGGACGTATATAGGCTGGTGATGATGATGATGAAACCCTACTTAAAATATCGTCACCGCCTCGTGAGCAGCTCTAAGAGCGCGGCGTGCAGGTACAGTACTGAACACCTTAGTAGGTACCTTGTCACACCTCTGCTGCGAACAATAATCAACAGTTGCTACCTTACTATATTGACACCATTTTTATTGTGTCATGGCACTAAAGTGTTCAGCTCCTTCTGTGGTCGACCGTACTAGAAATTGTCATATGTCGAAATCCACCAAATCTCTCCTACCTCGACAGCTAATCAAACTAAATCTGCTGTGAAATAGGCTGGTAATTATTGTAATTAGATATCAAACAGTGTTCAATTAAGGGCAATCAATCACATTATATAGCGTTTAATGAACTCTTTTGCATTAAAAATGAGAAAATAACTCCGTCTGTTGTTACCTTTTCACGCTTTAACTGATGGACTTATTAAATAGTTCGAGACCTTGGGATGGTCATAGGATCCTTTTTGGAGCGATAACCTAGACTACTACGCGAGCGGAGCCGCGGGAGGCCACTAGTCCATACTAATATTATAAATACGAAAGTGAAGTCATAAGTAAAAGATATAGGATAGTTTTTATCCCGGATATCTTTAAGATGGTGAAAAGGGGGGTGGATGTTCGTATGGGGAATCAATAACTGCTCAACAGATCTAGATGAAAGAAGATAGAAATAGTTGGAGAAGGGAAGGACTTATGGAATGTGGCTCTATCATCCGCAGTATAAAGTAGCAAATACAGGATATCCTTCCAACACTAGGGGTGTTGGCAGGATATCCTGTATTTGCTCATGATATCTTTAACCCCGTGCATAAGACTAGGAGGCTGACCGTAGCGTATCTAGAGTCCAACATAACCCCGTTGTGGCCACTCATCGCCTCGGGGTAGATATAAAATCTTTTTCTGTCCCAAAAAAAGGGAAGGACTTACGGAGATAGGAGAAGTATGGAGATTTTGGCGCGATAACCATAAACCATGCGGGCGGAGCCGGGGCGGACACTAGTTTAATATAATTCTGTTTAGCTTACAAGAATCAGAAATAGAGTAATTAAACAAGATGTTACAATACAACAATAAATTAAAACATAGGCTAAGTATATTAGACTCGACAGCTCAACAAAAAGTGACAAACCTAGTAAATATTATGCACTGACTTATTATTAGCGTATCATTGATATTATGATTTTGATATTCAAAGACAATAAAGGTGTTTTTTACAAGTGAAAATGTAGGTTTTTTAAATACATTTCGAAGGTATGAATTATTTTAACTAAAAAATAATTTGCAAAGTATATATTTTTATGGTATCAAACTTGTGTGTGTATCAAACAAAAATCATAAATAAACATTTGTACAATCGACAGCACATTGAGCGTAACAGTTTGAGATTAAGAACGCCCTTACTGAGTTCGTAATTTCTTAAGGCTTTCGTACCGCAACTGTTTACTCAATAACATTGGCTGCATTATTTCATAGTTAGGACATGCAATTATCAAATGAATAAGATATTTTTGAAAGTGGCAAACCATTTCTATGAACAAATATAGCCTATGTTTCAATTTATTGTCGTACTGACGGCACCACCTTGAAAATTGATAAATCATCTTTACATTATAACCATAACTCCTCGCCTTCTTTCAAAATTACATTACATTGGAGTAAGGGGCTTGGCCTTGAAATTATTTGAAAGTTACCTTAACAACAGGAGACAAAGGGTCAAGATTCTGGATAGAGTCAGTGATGAGTGCTCGGTTAATTTTGGTGTCCCACAGGGCAGCATATTGGGCCCTACATTATTTTTAGTTTATATCAATGAGCTCTGCCAACTCATAATGGATAATGGCAAAATCTTTGCCTTTGCGGATGACACCGCTTTATACTTTACCGGAGCAACTTGGGATGAGGTATTTAGGACAGCTCAGCTCGGCTTTCAGATGGTGAGTCAGTGGCTGCAACTTAATGTCCTGACTTTGAATGTCCATAAAACCAAGTACATGACGTTTGCATTAAAAGCTGATATTCTACCGCCAACCTACTGTGTTATAAAAGCGCATACAAATGGCTGTTCCGATCCCAAAGACTGTGATTGTCCCTCATTAAGTATGTCTGACAACATCAAATATCTGGGCGTTACCATAGACCGAACCTTAAACTTCAGGTTTCATATTGAGAATCTCGTAACTAGACTTAGAAAACTGATCTTTATATTTAAAACCCTCAAATATATAGCTGATCGCCGCACCATTAAAATGGTTTTCTACGCCTTATGCCAGTCAATAGTTGATTATTGTATCTTATCGTGGGGTGGTGCAGCAAAAACTATCCTAATAGAGGCCGAAAGAGCTCACCGAGCCATTCTTAAGGTTGGTGCTGGCTTGCCATTTCGCTTTCCTACTGACCAACTTTATGAACACTGGGGTGTTCTCACTATCAGGCAAACTTTCACACTGCATACCATATTAAAGCAGCATTCTGAACTAATCTACAACCCGAAATCAGTGGAAAATAAGCGGAGGAAGGATAAAGTGTGCCACACTAAAAAATTTAACACAGCTCTTTCACACAGAAATTATTGTTTCCTTGGACCGAAATTCTATAATAGCCTCAATAAACTCCTTAGTCTTTATCCTGTGTCAAAGTACCAATGCAAAAAAAAAGTAACCAACTACCTGAAATCCCTAAACTACAAGGAAACTGAGAATTGTCTTACGATTTCAGGATAAAAAAGATTTAAATCCTGCAATTGTTGTTAAAATTTTAATTTAAGGGAAAACATACTGTGCTGAGATAGTACCTGGGCATTTTAATTTTTTCTTGGCCTTCATCTCGCATGATAGTAAGTTATAATTAGGCCGAACAGCTGCCGCACACGTATAGACTTACACATAGGCCTGTTTACAATAATCAACAAGAAGGAAGGCCTCTCGGATTAGGCTGTTGCCTAAGTTAGAATACGGCGCTATTTTACAAATTCGTAAAACATACGCTAGAGTTACCCATAAAAACAATTAAAACTAAAAGGATACGAAATATTACTGAAGTTGTAATGTTTAGAAAATTTCAAAATAATAGTAATTTTTTATTAATAAAAATTCAAAATAATGTTAATGATAACATCAAATAAAACAGCTATTAATATGACAACTATAAATAAAAACATACATGTTACATAGTTCTTAATTTTTGATTTTAACATTATTATAAATGTTTGAAAAATTATTTAGTAATTAAAATAGAATAAAACTAGAAAAATTTCACGTCCTGAGGCAGGAAACGAACCTGCGACCTTTCGCTATCCGGGCGACTGCTCTGACCACTGAGCCACCCAGGACTTGGGATATCCCTGTGAAATTCTTCTAGTCTATCTTGTATTTGCGTTTATGAGCTAACGTCCACCCTACAATGTCGAAATATTCTATTTCAACATCCGAAACGAGTATTTTTACAAATACCGACGAATCGGTTAAGTTGGGGCAGTGCTTTCAAATATTCTTAATTTTTGATTTTAACATTATTATAAATGTTTGATGTTTTTATTCTATTTTAATTACTAAATAATTTTTCAATCAATTAAATTAAATAAGTCACTTAGATAGAATTACGTCATAAAAGATTATACTAATTATCAATAAATTAACAAACTACAATTAATAACAACATCATGCCCTCTTAAATACTATTGAAATGATTTATTGTTTAAAATTTGTGTATAAATAAAATATTCGTTTAAATTATAAAAATATTTCTTAGTTAGTACTAGTTTCAGGTTTTTTTCAAAAAGTTTGTCAGAATCTTCGTTTTTTAAAAATTTCAGCAATTTAATATATATTTTTATTGACATAACCTAAGGCCCGTCGCTGTGTATCTTAAGTTTACCTGATGGCAATTCCAAATTATGCATATCTAGTGGGATATCGGCGATCCATTTGATTTCCAATTTTCTTTGTAAAATCAGGGTATTTTCTAACAAATTTACATATTTCCATTATATATAGAGAAGTTAGGGTTAATATGTTGAGCTTTATTAAATGCGTTTTACAGCTCTCTTCCTCTATTTCTTTTGCAATATTTCTTTTTGAGTTATATACTTCTTATGTATGATATGAAAAAAGTTGTTCACTAACCTATTCTAGCAATAAAAGTCTCAAATTGTAACTTGTTAAGTACATTATTAACAGGCTCTTCTCTAATTTTGTTAGAGAGCAGCCCCCCGTTTCACATACTCCTAGATGATGATCCTCAATTAATCTGGTAGCTTTTCTATACTTTTTAAATCAATGCATCCACAATTCCACGCTATGATCTTAGGATACAAATAGATAAGCTTTGCGTAGATGCGCCAGTGTGAGCACAGCTTCACAAACAACGTTAGCGGTAGATATATAGAGATTTACGGGACACCGACACGACTGCGAGACGTCCCAAGTCCCAAAGTTGTCCCTCGTAAATTATTTCAGCTTGCCTCCTGCTATTTTCAAGTTTTAGTCATTTCACGGAGGGACTTCCGTTAAAATATATTTGTCACCTGTAAAGTCATGTTTTAATTTAACTGTAAATTACAGCCAGGACTAAAGATTAAAGTACCTACATTAAGGGCGGTAGTTAAAAAAGTAATTTTAGAACAAAATAACTTTGTTGACATAAATCTGTCAGACTAATGTTAATTATGTCTACAAGACGGTACTGAAGATGCCTTTGCTTTTTGCACATGTATAAATGTCTATATAATTTTCTTTATTTTCGGCATTGGGGAACTTAATGCCCGTTTTCTTCATACAGATCTCTACCTAACTGGGCAAGGTGGTTCGATAGCCTAGTACGGCCAGCAACCGAAGTCGATTAGCGCTTTAGTACCTTGTCATACTACGTCATTCATAGATATCGTCAAGAGTATGCCAATATGTTTTTATGAAAAGGTAATAAATTGTTAAGCAACTACTGATGCTACTGTACAAATCAAGCTTTACACTTCGAATTGTACTACCATTGTCGATGTTGATGCAAAAAGGTTAGATTTTGCTGTCTTAATAAAGAGAGGCATTACCAGAGCTCGGCCAACCAAAATCTGGGAGATGTCGGTTTACTCCAAGAGAGTTTCAGCTATAACGCTTCGGATAGCAGCGAGCTCCGGTCCTGAGCAGAAATTTAAGGATGAAAAACTAATTTGCTCCTTGTATCCCAATATTTGTGGGGACTGAAGGAACAAGACGTAATGATTTAATCAGATAGTATACGGCTATAGCCGCCATAACAGTAAAACTTATATTGTGACTGGCTAACACCTCGCAGACGTTTTATGTATAACCCATAAAAATAAACTGTTTACGGCATAAACACTACGCTTCAAAACCTATCCTGAGCTTTTTGCCTGGCACCTTTTCCTGTAGAATTAAATCAATACCTGAAGTCTTAAATGGACAGCAATAATTTATTCCATAAGACCAAAGTCTCCAATTAATACTTGTCTGGAAGTAGTTCCGTTCTGGATAATCCAAAGAGGTTCTCTTGTAAATGTCGAACAGCTGTGACCGGAACCTAAATCTCACAATCGTCAGTCTCTAAAGTACTGCTAGTACATGCTGCCTTCCTACTGAGTGGCAAAACATTATTTTTTTGTACTTCTTGCGTGATGGCCCACAGTGGTGGTGAATTTCCACGACGACCGTTCCTGCGCTGCACATATCCTGCGACGATCCCCAGATCGTCCTTCCACTTTGTTGAGGCCCGCGCTGCGTCTTCCGGGCCGTGATCGCCACTGTAGGAAATTCCCGCCCTAACGACCATCAGCTCTGCGAGCGTTGTGTCCTGCCCACTTTTTATAATTATTACGTCATTGCTAGTATCCATGATACAATCTCACAAATGGATAATTTGGGCTAGATTACATACGGGTATAAAAATGTAATTATTACCTATTATCAATATCTGAATTTGTGTACGAAATATATAATAAAATAATGTTATTTGTTCTGTGCGTTCAATAAAGTCTTCTTAGTTATTGTTATTATTTTTTACAAAATATTGAACTTTTAACTTTCACAAAAGTCACCTTCTCAGGTTCTTAATTATCGTGTCCAAACATTGATCGTTACTCAGGTGAACAATACTGAAACTAATCTCAACTTTCACTCGATCGCCGCTTTGGGCAACTTTTGATTGGCTAAGTCTTGGACATTACCCTTTATTTGTTTATCTGTGTTCACGGCCCGTTAAATAAACAGGCGCCGATTACTTGTCGAATTACCAGCGATAAATAATAGAACTTTTATATGTGCTATCATTGGACTTGGAACTCTCTGGGGGTTCACTCCGCGATGTTAGTTTGATACTCCTTACACTGATTGTTGTGATTATTGTTGATGTGTTTATTTATAATTTAATGGTTACGTCTGCATTTAATAATTCAGTATCTGGTATGTAAATATGTTCTTTGTACCAGAATCATCAATTTAAGCTAGACATTGCTCGGGTGTCCCTAACAACCTGCTAAAGTGCAAGTAGGTAATCACTTACCCAAAAGTTTGTTACAAGGGTAAGTTTAAGATGCTGACGTAAACTAATAAAGGAGTAGAAGCTTGTTCAGCAGCGACAAGTCTTCGAATTGATAGGCCTCGTATCTAATATGGGGAGCTATGGGTTCAGTATGACTTAAAGATGTGAATAAACTATGATTAAAGACTTATTTACTGTGAAGTTATAGTAAGAAAACCTACCCAAGCTATATGCTTCGATAAGTCTCTAGGTGAGGATTATGGGTCCATATTACGAGTTGTTTCATGCCAATCTGCGCTCTACGACTATAGAAGAAATCGAGTGAACTCAATAAAAGAAGAAAGGTGGGCTTTCCTTGAATATTGTGCTTTATAAATAATATTATGACGCAAACCCTACTTTCTCATAATATGATGACGCAAAACTCCTCATGTGTTTCTGCCATGTAGGAAGGCCTGTGCCCAGCAGTGGGACGTATATAGGCTGGTGATGATGATGATGAAACCCTACTTAAAATATCGTCACCGCCTCGTGAGCAGCTCTAAGAGCGCGGCGTGCAGGTACAGTACTGAACACCTTAGTAGGTACCTTGTCACACCTCTGCTGCGAACAATAATCAACAGTTGCTACCTTACTATATTGACACCATTTTTATTGTGTCATGGCACTAAAGTGTTCAGCTCCTTCTGTGGTCGACCGTACTAGAAATTGTCATATGTCGAAATCCACCAAATCTCTCCTACCTCGACAGCTAATCAAACTAAATCTGCTGTGAAATAGGCTGGTAATTATTGTAATTAGATATCAAACAGTGTTCAATTAAGGGCAATCAATCACATTATATAGCGTTTAATGAACTCTTTTGCATTAAAAATGAGAAAATAACTCCGTCTGTTGTTACCTTTTCACGCTTTAACTGATGGACTTATTAAATAGTTCGAGACCTTGGGATGGTCATAGGATCCTTTTTGGAGCGATAACCTAGACTACTACGCGAGCGGAGCCGCGGGAGGCCACTAGTCCATACTAATATTATAAATACGAAAGTGAAGTCATAAGTAAAAGATATAGGATAGTTTTTATCCCGGATATCTTTAAGATGGTGAAAAGGGGGGTGGATGTTCGTATGGGGAATCAATAACTGCTCAACAGATCTAGATGAAAGAAGATAGAAATAGTTGGAGAAGGGAAGGACTTATGGAATGTGGCTCTATCATCCGCAGTATAAAGTAGCAAATACAGGATATCCTTCCAACACTAGGGGTGTTGGCAGGATATCCTGTATTTGCTCATGATATCTTTAACCCCGTGCATAAGACTAGGAGGCTGACCGTAGCGTATCTAGAGTCCAACATAACCCCGTTGTGGCCACTCATCGCCTCGGGGTAGATATAAAATCTTTTTCTGTCCCAAAAAAAGGGAAGGACTTACGGAGATAGGAGAAGTATGGAGATTTTGGCGCGATAACCATAAACCATGCGGGCGGAGCCGGGGCGGACACTAGTTTAATATAATTCTGTTTAGCTTACAAGAATCAGAAATAGAGTAATTAAACAAGATGTTACAATACAACAATAAATTAAAACATAGGCTAAGTATATTAGACTCGACAGCTCAACAAAAAGTGACAAACCTAGTAAATATTATGCACTGACTTATTATTAGCGTATCATTGATATTATGATTTTGATATTCAAAGACAATAAAGGTGTTTTTTACAAGTGAAAATGTAGGTTTTTTAAATACATTTCGAAGGTATGAATTATTTTAACTAAAAAATAATTTGCAAAGTATATATTTTTATGGTATCAAACTTGTGTGTGTATCAAACAAAAATCATAAATAAACATTTGTACAATCGACAGCACATTGAGCGTAACAGTTTGAGATTAAGAACGCCCTTACTGAGTTCGTAATTTCTTAAGGCTTTCGTACCGCAACTGTTTACTCAATAACATTGGCTGCATTATTTCATAGTTAGGACATGCAATTATCAAATGAATAAGATATTTTTGAAAGTGGCAAACCATTTCTATGAACAAATATAGCCTATGTTTCAATTTATTGTCGTACTGACGGCACCACCTTGAAAATTGATAAATCATCTTTACATTATAACCATAACTCCTCGCCTTCTTTCAAAATTACATTACATTGGAGTAAGGGGCTTGGCCTTGAAATTATTTGAAAGTTACCTTAACAACAGGAGACAAAGGGTCAAGATTCTGGATAGAGTCAGTGATGAGTGCTCGGTTAATTTTGGTGTCCCACAGGGCAGCATATTGGGCCCTACATTATTTTTAGTTTATATCAATGAGCTCTGCCAACTCATAATGGATAATGGCAAAATCTTTGCCTTTGCGGATGACACCGCTTTATACTTTACCGGAGCAACTTGGGATGAGGTATTTAGGACAGCTCAGCTCGGCTTTCAGATGGTGAGTCAGTGGCTGCAACTTAATGTCCTGACTTTGAATGTCCATAAAACCAAGTACATGACGTTTGCATTAAAAGCTGATATTCTACCGCCAACCTACTGTGTTATAAAAGCGCATACAAATGGCTGTTCCGATCCCAAAGACTGTGATTGTCCCTCATTAAGTATGTCTGACAACATCAAATATCTGGGCGTTACCATAGACCGAACCTTAAACTTCAGGTTTCATATTGAGAATCTCGTAACTAGACTTAGAAAACTGATCTTTATATTTAAAACCCTCAAATATATAGCTGATCGCCGCACCATTAAAATGGTTTTCTACGCCTTATGCCAGTCAATAGTTGATTATTGTATCTTATCGTGGGGTGGTGCAGCAAAAACTATCCTAATAGAGGCCGAAAGAGCTCACCGAGCCATTCTTAAGGTTGGTGCTGGCTTGCCATTTCGCTTTCCTACTGACCAACTTTATGAACACTGGGGTGTTCTCACTATCAGGCAAACTTTCACACTGCATACCATATTAAAGCAGCATTCTGAACTAATCTACAACCCGAAATCAGTGGAAAATAAGCGGAGGAAGGATAAAGTGTGCCACACTAAAAAATTTAACACAGCTCTTTCACACAGAAATTATTGTTTCCTTGGACCGAAATTCTATAATAGCCTCAATAAACTCCTTAGTCTTTATCCTGTGTCAAAGTACCAATGCAAAAAAAAAGTAACCAACTACCTGAAATCCCTAAACTACAAGGAAACTGAGAATTGTCTTACTATACCCACTTAGCTCCATTAACAGGTAGTCTAACTTGCAAGCTAACCTAAAATGTTAACTTAATCTACTTTTATCCTTATACCTTTAGGTATCATTCTTATTTTAAATTGGTATCATATGTCTAACTAATTTCTAGTACATCAGACATATACTGACTCGCACACACTCACAATAATAAACACAATACATTTAACAACACCATACTATACATTTATATTTTTACACCAACACACAAAAACACACACTTACATGAACTCATATTCATTCATTCTCTTTACTATATTATTTCCTTTCTACTACTATTAATTCACTTTTTCTAATGTTAGTGTTCCTCATGTATTTCTTTCTAATGATTAAATCAATACATAGCTAGGTATTGATTAGAATCCCACAAATCCACAGCGGGAGGGCACTGGTCACCTGTAATACAGGCGTTGTAACACCTACATCAGGCACCAGTTTCTCACAATGTCACGGCGGTGGTTTATATCAAATTGTACCATAGCATAGTAATTACATCTAAGCCATACATTGTGAAGAGAAAATAAATGACTTTCAATTCAATTCACTCTTAGATCTATACCTATCGATTCAAAGCGAAATTTTAATTAAACGCTAAGATTTCATCCCAAGGATGCGACTAATGCGCTACCAACTATCATATTTAATGTCCTTTATATAAGATCCACAATCGCTTTGTTTAAATAAATTCTTGATTTCGTACAACCGTAATGTTCAGTTGAAGTTTTAATAAGAAGTTGTCTAATGCAGGTCAGTGAATTATACAGAAAAGAACATTATGAGAAATGGAAGATAAAGAAAGAAAATTTTCTTGAATTAGATTAAAAATTCTAATTTACTTTACTTTTACTTATTTTCAGCACATGAGAAAAAAGAAGGATAATAATAATCATATCTAATATTACAAATGCGAAAGTGAGTTTGTTTGTTTCGCTTTCACGCCTACACCACTGAACCGATTTAGATGAAATTTTGTACGGAGATACTTTGAGGCCCCGAAAAGAACACAGGATACTTTTTGGAGCGATAACCGACATTCACGCGGCGACATTTGCGCAAATTTCATTTTATCATCTACGGCGCGGCTTTTTCCATTACAGGATCGCCCTAGAACTTTTAAGCGCTCCAAATGACCGTCCGTTCTGCTTAAGATATGCCCTGCCCATTGTTCATTCAACTTGCTAATTTTATGAGTAATCAGTGAATATAGGTAGTTCACCTACAGATGTCCTCACTACTGATTCTATCTCGCGGGGAGAAGTCTACCTAAGGCGCTGGCCACATAGAAAAGACGTAGGCCGAGGACAGGGCACGGACAGGGCGCAGACGGGGCGCTGTCGCAACTTTTTAAAACATATAGAAAAGACGAGGCACGGACATGACGCTATGCGTTTCTAGCGACGTGCGAATCCCGGCACCCGCGCCCCACCCCGCCCGCACCCTCGTTCTCCCCGTCCCTCGTCCGCTCGCGCCCGTGCCCCGTCCTTTCTGCTGTATGTTTTACAATAGGGCGCAGACGAGTAAGCGTCGTGCCCGCGCCCTGTCTTTTCTGTATGTTTTGCGTCGTGACGCTTTACAGAAAAGACAGGGCGGGCGGTCCCTTTCATAAAAAATGTATGAAAGCGTCACGATGTGCGCGCCCCGTCTGCGTCTTACGTCCGTTCTGTGTGTCCAGCGCCTAAAAAGTATAAGCCCCCGTTGTGACAAGACGCTGGCCGGCCACTACTGCAACACGCTTCGCTTATGACGCGCGCTTTGTTCTGGGTAGATACTGTATTAGTCTAAGACTTTTATTTTGTTGCGAGGAGGAATCCCCTTACGAAACTCCCAGCCGCTGGCAAAGCAGCAAAAAAGGCGCTGGGAATACCGACTGATGCTCCTCGGTAACTCTATATCGCAGGGGCGGCTGGACCATCGACCTATTCCCTGTCAGAGCATTCATATGTGACACAGTTTAACTAAGGATTTTTATAGTGGAATTAATTATTTGCGTCGTACAGGCGTCTTAAGCCTACCTGCACTGAAGGCACAGCATACACGGTTCGTTCTAGCCATTTTATTTTTTGCCAACTGATAAAAACAAAATGTCAACCTTTTCAGGCTGAAATGAAATGAAATAATTTCAGAAGTAGGCAGCAATAACTCAAAAACCATGGGATCTAATTAAAGCTCTCACGAATATTTCAATCAAACGTTATCACTCCCCTCACGATACGGAGAAGAGATTTATTAATTTAATTTTGTCCGAAAATCGATTTGGACGATGTTATTTATTTGGCAAATTATGTTGCGGGGGTTGGCTTCCCTCAGATGATAAATCAAAAAAGAAATGTAATAAATACCTGCAAAATAATAACATTGCACGTGTTTAGGGTGAGCATGAATGGCAACAGTGATTCACGTTTTGTAAGGGCTGATTTTTCAATTGTTGGATATTATTTATCCAGCGAGTAGACATGTATAGGTATATTAACTGTCAAATCGAGTAGCTTGGTGGCATAGTGGTTTGAGTATTCTGGTTTTGTTAGGGAAACAAATCAACTTTGTCCATGGTTGATAACGAAACGGATACAAGTCAATCAAAAATAGTAATCTCGCGCACCTCCGTACATACTTCAGATGGTCGTTAAGCCATTGGTCTCGATTGTAAATTCAACCGCTTTCGCTTATACCCCGCAGTGCGCCAGCATGGTGGTGCTATGGCCCAAACTACTTTGTTTCTCCCATGTATGAAGGCATACGACCGGCAGTGGGACGTATATGACTATTGTTGAAAACCATAAACTTGCCAAAGTCATTTTCTGAATAAAACATGTCTGAGGATTGATAAATCAGCTCTAAATGTTTAACAAGTACAGTCCATAATATAAGTAATAACCCTTGGAGAGTTACTGTCCATGTCACTTACAGGTAAACTTACTTAAAACTTTTAAATCAAAGCTTTGTGTTCGGAATAGATAAGTAGGTACTTAATCTTGATCAGATTTTTATTACTCTATCGAGGGTAGGTTTAGCTCTCGAAGAGTTTAGATGTCAATGTGACACAGTTGAGTGGATATCACGCTAGCTTTCGTTAGGATGGTGCTAGATCAGGAGTCACCAATTACTTTCATCAAACTTTCGTTTTGTCGGTTAACTTCAAAAACGAGGAGGTTCCCAATTCGGCCAATTTTTTTTTTTCTATGTATGTACACCGATTACGCCGAGACTACTGATCCGATTTACGTGATTCTTTTTTTGTTCGATGCGGAATAGTTGCCATTTGGTCCCATAAAATTCTTTTCAAAATCAGTTGGGAAGTTTGGTTTAACAATAAAAAAACTGAAATCATTAAGTCGTCTACGTATGTAAAATTGGCGGATTTTTGCTTTCCTGTGACTTTTTAGTGAAACGATAAGTATGATAGTAGGAAACAATATAAGTTGACGGTCACCCATCTACCTTCAACCTTAGAAAGTTATCACTAAAAATTGTGTAAAAAAAAATTTAAACAAAAATTAAAAATGACTTCAAGAAACTGAAAAATATTAAATTTAAGTAGGTACTCATCCCCTAGAAACATATTTTTGGAGTTGGTGCTAAGTTGTTACCAAAAAAAAAATATGTTTCTAGGGGGTGATTTTGCCTTGTTATTGCAGGTGTCTATAGGCGGCGGTTACCGCTTACCATCAGGTGGGCCGTCAGCTTGTTTGTCATCTAATTGTATTAAAAAAAAAATAGGTACCTACCGATATCCCTAGCATTGTTGTTTAAATTATTGTCTTATAATCAGCACCATTAAGTTATATTATACCATAAATGGTTTTGAAAAATTGCATTGTAATAGTGTACATGTTACGACAGACTTTTAGTAAACTGCGGCTTAAAATAAAATAGGATTCATCATTCATCAACCCGAAATGATTTCTGGTTGGCCGAATCTGGCATATTGTCCTAAGTCCAACATGAGCCGTATTCATTGAAACCCAGACGACTTTACGAGCTATTCACAATAGTAAGCAATAGGGTCAACTAGGCCCGAGGTGATCGGGAGCAGTAAAAATCTTTACGACAAATAAAACCACGACGACGGGTTAAGTATGATTAGGAAGAGCGTGCGTTTTTGAGCGATGACGTGTGCTTAGAAGGCAAGTATATACCTATAAATCAGCGTGAGTTGTGTTTAATGTGCCCTTTATAACAGAGTAGGCAAGGGGAACTAATACCATACAGGCTTAAGTATTTGTGTTTTCTTCAATTTTGCAAACATTGCATTGAAATGCCGGTGCAACACATCTCAATGCGGAGATCTCGGCGCGAAATACAGACGACAGACTCCATGACCCCGATGATGTGGACAGCCACGAAAAATTAGCAACGTATTTCCCATTAAATTCATTTACTTCACTGCAATGATCTTCCAATTGCACGTCAACACAAACACTGCTACACCAACCTACAACACAACAATAGGACAAAGTTCGCTTAGACACATTTTTGGAACTATTGTAAGTGACAGAAATCCTACCCGTCACCGTAAAATCGCGCCAAAAACTCGCGAATGTTTATTATTCTCCGAGCAGATGCTCCACCCGGTGGTAGGTCGCGACACAAAAAAGTTGTGTTATTTGGCCGCAATTTATCAAAAGCGACGCACGGTCAAGATTTTAATGACAATCTTGTCACGAAATTGTGTTATGAGTTTCGACTGTCATTCATAATAGGGTAGTTGACAACTTTTTTTTTATTTCTTAGATAAGAAGTTTATAACTCATAAAGAAATATTGCAAAATAAATAGTATGTCTAAGATCAATAGTTTCACAGATATAGTGGTATGTTTGATGTGTTGCGGCGCATCGTCCAAAAACGCTCCATAGAAAATCTACGGAACAGGTGACGTCACATGTTCCCATATTACTAAGAAATGTATGGGCATAGTGACAAAATTGATAATAACTATGTTTTAAGTATGTTTTTATGAATAGTTGTCATAATAATAGTTGTTTTACTTGATGTAAGCAATCTAATATCATTAAAATTTTTGATGAATTTTGAAAAAAAAATATAACCTAGTTTTTTATTTTTAAATCAGTACAACTTTAACAATATCCTATATCTTTTAAGTTTGAATTGTTTTTATGGGTAACAGTAGCGTATATTTTCCGAATTTGTGAAAAATAGCGCCAAATTCAAACTTAGGCAACATCCCAATTGTGGTGTGAAACTCTCCCAAGCATTGAAATATATTACGTCCGCTTTTCAATATAGTCAGACTGTAGTTAACTTATGAAGGGAGTTTACGTCGCATGGCTTTTCATATAAACCTTCAAGTCGAAAGTTTTGAAAACGCCACGTTTTTTTTCTCGCCAACAACGTGCGTTTTCTACGCTACGGTGCGCTGTGAACTTACTGGCCGAAAACATGTCCCGCTTTTGCCTCCAATTTCCAATGGTGCGCTATTGCACGTCACTTTGACGCGTCACTTCCGAGTGATTGTTGCGTTCCAATTTTAAAAAGCTGAAATTCACAAACAGATTTCGTTATTTCGATGGCGGGTGAATTCAACTTTGCGAATTCGGCAATGCATGTTCATTTAAAAATACTTACCGTATGCCTACATAATACTCTTTCCAAATATTTTTTACGATGGCGGATAAAATCTGGCTTTTTAAAAACCTCTCGGGCATAAAAATATGCATATTTGTTGTCAAATACAAAACACAAAGCATAGTTTATTTTACGAAAGTTAATAGACTAGACTAGACATATCATAGGATTCTCCCAAGTCTTAGATAGCTCAGAGGTTAGAGTTAGAGCAGCCACCCAGATTGTGAACGCGCGTGAGTCTATACATCTTTTTAAACACCTATCTTTCAAGCCGAAGAAGATTTCTGCAGCGAGATTCACTATTAACAGAAACATTCGATATCGAGCTTGACGACGTGTCGCCATTGATTTTGACGTTTGAGCACAGCGCTGCACGTATGCGTATTCACTAATCTTTACCACAGATTAATAATGTCTTTACGTTGATCCTCTACAGCTGTGTACGTTCGTCGCTGTCCTAAAGATACGACAATGTCACGTCTCCAGCCCCCTTATTCTCAACTGTCGGAAAGAATTCGAATTTCGGAAACTCTATACCTGTCAATTTTTATCGATATGCGTCAAAGCGAGACGGCATGTGACTTTTCGAATCGAATCCGTGATCCGACAGTTGAGAATAAGGGGGCAGGACGGATTGAAGGATTATAAATAACTTTTGTAACTATTTTAACCGTTTTAATGTAAATAAGAATAATGTTTCGGGTCTTAGATATAGTATGAAGAAACGATGCTGTCACTTCGGCAAGTGGGATGAGCTTAAAATGATCTATTTGTGTACTGTATTACAGTAGGAAATAGGAAACAAAAGTGATGGCTGGTTGTTCGGAAGCTCCTTGCTAGAGTAGCTGGCTGCGGGGCTGCTTGTATGTGGTTGCTAGCTATCCGGCTGCTGACACGTGGTACAAGGATGGACTTCAAACGTTGCCTTTTGCTAAGTGGTACTTCTTCTTGTCCTGATTAGATGTCTTATCATGGTCGCCCTCAAGTGTTCGATTAAGTTTTTCTTGTGTTTAAAATGTCTCATACTTCATTCATTATTTGATTGACTTTTACATGGTAACTAATCCTTATTTTAAATATTAAAAAGCGAAAGTTTGTATGGATGTCTGGATATCTGCATGTCACATGTGTGTAAATCACGCAAAAACTAGTACTAGTATAGATAATAAGTATTATAATAAAACTTTACAATATTATAGCGCATACATGAGAATAAATGAAAATGAAAATGAAAATGAAAATATCTTTATTCAATTAGGCCCCCAAGAAGCACTTTTGAATCGTCAACAAAAAAACCCTTAAGTCTATCACATAAAAATAATATTAACTAACTAACAATTTCATAATGTTTGTCTCTCTGTCTTATCTGCATCTACGTAAGCTAAGAATGTTATGTCAGTCTGTCTATCGGTCTGTCTGTCGGTCCGTCTGTCTGTCAGTCTGTCTGAATTTACACCGGTTCCAAAAGTTGAACTACCGAGAAGATTCCGGCAACAAACTCGTGTAGTCACTCTTTTCAATCATTAAGTTACAATGTTTAATTACACAGTAATAGTATTTAGCAGCGCAGTGTCGCACAGAGTATAAAAAAGGTATATTAAAGTACCAATAAGTACCTAATAATAAGAATATTTACTGTATTTAAAGGCTGTCCGACAATGCACCTTCACAATATAGGTATTACAATACACAAAGGTCAACAATTAATATACAAAGACCTAATAAAGCTAAACATCTTTCATTAATTTTAAACACTTGTCTGAGCACGTCATTACAATAATAATTGTATTGTTTTATATATAATATCCTATAATGCCATATACCTCAAAAATCCCTCAAAAATGATACTATTGATGGATATGTAGGTAAATTATTACAAAATCAAGGAAGCTTAGAGATGACCATTTCCACTAGTGGCACCTGTTCACAAGTATGACGCATGTGCCAGCCATCGCTCCGCTCAACCATATCATAGGGAACGGAGCGACGGATAAAATATAGGCTACTCGAAGTACTAATCCTGCGCAGACGAAATCGCGGGCAGAATCTAGTTTATTATGAGTTTGTTTGTTCGTTACGATTAAATCGCTTAATCGATTTAGATGAACTTTGGTGTGGAGATAAATTGACACCCTGGGAAGGAACATAGAAAAAAAACTGAGTTTTTGAAGTCGGTTGAAAATTAAAATAAGATGGACCGTCCACGCGTCCACAATTTGCAAACCGTTGCTTTCACCGCGTCATAATTCCCTGTGTAGATTATTCTTTGCGGACTTCGGGTGAAATGCCATAGTGTTGCGAATTTGTTTCCCAATTTCAATTGTTAACAATTTCAATTATAACGTATTAACCCGTCAAGCATTAGATTCCAGACACAATTTATTTTTCAATTGTCATAGCCCTCCGGTGGTATAACGCCGCTTGACAGATTAAAAAAATATCTAGACTAGAAAAAATCTTGTTCTAGGGTGATAATTGAACCCGCGACCTTGCACAGTCCGGGTGAGTTCTCCGACCACTGAGCTGCCGAGAATTTGGGATAACCATAGTCTATCTACTCTTCTAGTCTCTAAGTTTTTCCGTTTCAGCTTATTGTCTACCTCACAATGTCAAACACATACGAGTAGGTAACTACTATTCTGTTAAGTTAGGCATTGTGGGCATCGCTTTTGAAATATTAAAAATACCGTATTAATATCATCATCCTCATCATCATAATCGGCCTATATACGTCCCACTTCTGGACACAAGCCTTCCTACATGGGAGAAACACATGAGGAGCTTGGGCCATAACACCAACACGCTGGACCAATGCGGGTTGATGGGTTAAAGCGGTTGCAGTAACAACCGGGACCAACGGCTTAACGTGCCTTCCGAAGCACGGAAGAGCTCGAGATTATAAATCTGGTTGACCCATCCCGGGACCGACCATGGCGAAAGTTGCTTTGTATTCGTTATCGAAACCAGAGCGCTCAAACCACTACGCCACCGAGCTCCTCATATTATATTATAAATAAAAGATAATAATAATACCCTCCGCTTTATAGTCTTTTGTTATAAAGCTTCGAGTTAAAGAAAGTCTCTCCTCGTCGCAACATTGTGACAGTTATGACGTTACAGAACTCATATTTCGTACAAAACGTGGAAATTCAGCGGACGCGGACGCTTCATTAGAAACACGTCCGAATTCCACTCACGCTTGCTCAGCTTAATCCTGTTAACTATTTTTGTGTCCAAGTGCAAATGAAATTTTCAAAGTTGCCGCGGTCCGTTTCTAATTCATTCCTCCGTTCTTCATTTGCAACGGTCTTTTCATACGATTTTCTCACTTAGACTTAATCGAATTAAGAGACGTTTCTAGAGAAATAAATCGGTACGTTTTCTTTAAGAAATTCGGTCTTATGGGAAAGATTTCATGCAGCCCGCGGTCGAGATAAGATCATAAGGATAAAAATAGCAAAATTATTCCTACTGTTACTAAACGTTGCGGTGGCCATTGTCAGTCGCGGGACGGGTAAACCAAAATTTTTAAAGTTTCGAGCTCCTCCGTGCTTCGGAAGGCACGTTAAGGCGTTCGTCTCGGTTGTTACTCCAACCGCTTGAACACACCAACCCGCACTGGGCCAGCGTGGTGGTGTAATGGCCCAAATTCCTCATGTGTTTCTCCCATGCAGGAAGGCCTGCGCCCAGCAGTGGGACCTATATAGGCTAGTGATGATAATATAGCAACTAAATATAAACAGTGGTGATCAGAAGAGTTGTTTTGTTTTCGTGTTATATTCTTGTTTGGTGAGAATCAGCATAATACTTCAAGACCTATTAAGTTAGGTAAACTGAGCATTGGTGAGATATAAGGTGATCCGTGGATAAATTACCTTTCATAAGGTAAGTGTTTCGGTAAATTTAATAATAAATGTTTTTTGAAATAGCCAACCAGATATTAAAATAGTAAGCGAATTTCCGTCCCTGGTGGTAAACTAATGTGCGCTTGCGTATTCGATGGTCCGTTGGTAAAGGAGGTCTTCTGTACCGCTTTACCCCTAGCACGAACATTTTTAAATTTCGAATCGTAATCGTATCGTTCACGCACGCTTAAAATTTCAAACAAAAGCCAGACAAAAGCTAACGTAACTACTCGATACGATAGTGATTCGAAATTTAAAAGTGTTCGTGCTAGGGGTACTGGTTTCGATTACAAAGCATCTTTCGCAATGGTCGATCCCGAGATGGGTCCATCAGAATCAATCTTGAGCTCCTTCGTGTTATTAAGTTAGGTATTTTTATTTGTAATGTGATAATTAATCCAATCAAAACTAAATTGGAGATCGCTTTTCCATTCATAGATGTACAATAAATTACTAGAAATTGAATATCTATTATTCAATATCTATAAACAAAATTTGTAATGGCTGTTTGTTAAAGAACTTGGATTGACTAACTAGTCAAACACTTGTAAATATTGATTCAATAGCTTTTTGCTACGAATTCAAAGCGTCAGAATAATAGTTAGATATTCAAACAAACTTTCAGATATTTCCAATTACACGTAGGTTAAAGTTCCCATTGTTTCATCCCTTTCATAACACCCGAACGAAGCTAGAGTGGTAACAATTCAAGCCTTTGAAGGACGATTCACGGCAACTAGCAAATAACTTTTGCTTTTCAAGTGGATTTGTACTCTCCATTCTATATCGCCATGTAGGCACGAAATATGAAACTTAGTAGGGGAAAGATGCGATGGGGTAGCCAGATTTTACAGACAAAAAATTTAGAAAAATATTGGAACTAGAAAAAATGTGAAACGAACCCGCGATCTTGGACATTATGAGGGTAGACGTTATTATAACGCAAAAACGGATATACTAGAAGTGATTCAAAGGGATATTCCAAGTACTTTATAGTTCAGTGGTCACTCGGATTTTCGAAACATTATGATAATGTTAAGAACAAAATTAAGAATCGCAAAAAATATCAAACAATTTCGAACAAGTATTAGATGACCTGCCTGGTGGTTGGTGACAACCATTGGCTGTACGATATCAAGGAAATCACTTGATATTCCAGGAATAAAGATATTTGACAAAGCAGGGGCTTTCAATATCACAAGCTATTTACGATTGCTTTGTTGAAGTGCTAATAACTTCTATCTAATGCCTACCTCATGCATGTAGTTCCGTGATAATATCATTGGAATGATTGCTATTGAAATTCGAAGCGAATTTGATCAATCAAAGATTATATCTTATCGTTCGTCATCATTCACATCACTCAGTAGTCAAGGTAAAACTTCTTCGTGCTCGCCATTAACGCTGCAGGTGTTCGGCATATCTCTTTCCTACCATACTTAGCTGTCCCTGCAACTTGTTTTAGAAAATATGGATAACCGTTAACAACTACAAAATTGCAACAGTTCTTATCTTTGTTCGTTTTCTTCATTCTTCTTAGCTTTAATCAAACTACAACCTTTACCTCCGCACTATTCCGCAGCTAATCCGCGATATTCTGCGATATCGCTCGAAGTAAACCAGATTGGCCGTTCCGTAAACTGTGAAGTTAGCAATTGTTCCCACGGTAATTCCATTTTATGGTCATTTCTAGTAATGCGCTAAGTTTGTACAGCGCGTTTACGAACGGGATCGTTTGGATTTAGATCCGTGTTTCGCTTATATTTTTAGTTTGTTCTTTTAGAGGATTAGCTGGGAGTAATAGGATTTCAAAGCTGATTATAATTTTAGTTGGAATTCTCCGCGAATAGAAATACAAGCAGTTTTATATAAGAGCTTTAATTTGTAATAATTGTAGTTTTACATTTTTAGTAAGATTAGATTTGGCAGGGTAAGAGATAATTATTTAATACCAGCTTCTATCCTCAGCTCCGCCGGTGAAGGATTTTTAAAATGGTTACTGTTAAGTGTGTCAACCCTATTTTTTTTTATATACAACTAGTGACAAACAAGCTGACGGCCCACCTGATGGTAAGCGGTTACCGCCGCCTATAGACACCTGCAATAACAAGGTAAAATCACTTGATATTGCAGGTGCGTTGTCATCCTGGGGCCTAAGATGAAATGCCGTCCATGCCCAGTAATTACAGAGAATTATTGATAGAGAATTATGAAGAAGAAGTAAAAGGTGAGGAAAAGATAGACAAATGCTATCATGAAGTTGAAAACTGGCTGGTCGAGTGGTTTGGCCCCTGACTAAGTAGACGGTATAATGGCTGCACCTCTTATTATATAGGCTACAGGGTCTGTACCCGTTACTATGCAGGCTACTCGGTCAAGAGGTCCCGGGTTCGAATCTCGGTAGAAGCAAATGTTTGTATGATGAGTACAACCATTTGTTCACGAGTCATGGATGTTTGTATGTTAATTTAGTAGATTTCTAATATTTATATGAATATTATTAATAATATTTCTCAGTTATCTAGTATCCATAATGATGATGCTTACTTTGGGCTAGATGGGTGTGAGTGTATGAATTATTATTATTATAACTTTTCAGTACCTTTTTTAGGCCTTAAATTTTTTGGGCCTTTGTTTTGATGTTATAAGGTTAAGGCGATGCATTCAAAAAAATCTCACTTTTATATATAATGTCAAAGTTTGCTAAAAGATCTTACGGGTCTGAAAATCAGATATTTGTTACTTCATATCTTTATCTGGACATGTGTAGAACAAAAACATGATTAAAGGATTTTGCCTCGATATATTTCATTTCCGAAAAGACCTCTTAAAAATAAGAAAACTTAATATTATTGCAAAACGAAAATTTGTATTCATTAGAAAATTACTCTATATACATATAGTAGATAACATTAACATTCACAATCGTATAGAAGCATTTTTTTGTAATCTATAATAATTTTCTATCTTTAGCTATTTTATAATAAAATAATTAGTGTTTTTTCGCTTACTTTGCACGCACGATCGCTATGCTGTCTTTTTTCCTCCTGCTAGTCGGTCGTATCTCCATTACTATCTCGAAATTAGTGGTGAAACTACGACGGACTTACTAAAACTCATTGCTCCGCTTTCTTTGGTTGTAGCGTGATCACAGCTTAAAACTTTTTATATAAAGAAACCCACTAACTGAAATCATATTGTGTTTAGTGGTTCAAGTTATGAGCGTTCGTCATGAGCGATGTAGGTACCCACCCATACAGCCACCATACAGCCACTCGGTTTAACACTCCCGTTAGTCTTTTTATCTACGCATTGTACTTTCACAATCCGTAATAAATAAGCAAAGTCAGTGGCATCGTCTTCTTATGGGATTACAAATCACAAGAATTAGATCTGAGCTAAAAACTGGATTCTGGCGAAATCAATGACACCGCCAACAACCAAAAAGAAGAAGAAAAAAGCTAGAATGTCAAAAGTGGATATGCTCGTACTGGTAATGTACATACAGACAGACGTTGCATTTAATATGAATATAGAAGATTATATATGTGTTATCTAGCTTCTTTAAATTAACTAAACTGGACTAATAAAATGCGGTGGTCAATGTGGAGCATCACTATTACACTCAGCTATATTTTGTGCTTATGGCATCATCATAATGGAATTACCCTATAATCAAATGCGTTAGATACATTATTGATAATATGGATTGGTTAATTAACACGTCATTTGATTACGCGGTCTGTTTAATGTATTGTGTACTTAATGGTTGCATATTGCTCATTGAACATAAGGACACAGTAATCATATTGCACAGATTACTATTTTCTAAAATTTGGCAGCTTACAAAGCCTTTATTCAGGCCGACCCATTATATGTAGTTTACAATAGATCGTACCCCTAGCACGAACATTTTTAAATTTCGAATCGTAATCGTATCGTTCACGCACGCTTGAAATTTCAAACAAAAGCCAGACAAAAGCTGACGTAACTACTCGATACGCTGACAGTTCGAATTTTAAAAGTGTTTGTGCTAGGGGTACTGATACTGGTTTCCTTACACGCACTAATACTAAATTATGGATGAGAAAAAAAAAAAAATTTAAATCTGTTTATTTCACTTAAAGTACACGTACAAAGCAATATTACCCGAGATATAAAAAAAAACTCAAAATTAAAGATTATAGCTATCCCTGGGGAGTTACTCATGGTTATATTTTATTTATTTATTTTATGTATTATATTATATGTATTATGTTTTATTCTATAATTAAGTTAGGTAGGCAGCAATCATTCTAGTTTTATTTTATTTTACATCCTTGTCTATACACTTTCCAGATATGTAATAGCATTTTAAAATTCGCTTCACTTGATTGATATTTTTATTACTTAATTTATTTATTATTTCTTTGGGATATTTATTAAGAATTGCCTTACTTACCTTAAAGAAATGAGCTTTACTATAAGAACAGCTAAGTAGAGTTAAAGAAGTGATTTTTTACTTGGACTTTGAAGGACTCAATGACCGGGCTTTTCTAGCGAGTTCCATAACCAGACAGCATGCACTACAAAAGAATATCTACGATAGAGAATCGGTGAAGTGAGGTGCAATGTCTAAAATTAGAGTGGAAGAGTTACGTAAGGTACGGATCAAAGTTGAGGAACGGAAGAAGAAACCGATTTTAAAAATAGCGAGCGGAAGTAGGAAGGAAAAAATAATGTAGAGCAGTGCAAGAACGTGTGACCCTGCGCCGGCGAATAGGAAGCCAGTTGAGTGTACCGTACAATAATTGACGGTAAACACTTTGATTAAGTAATTTTTTTTTGTTATAAAACTAGATGACAAACAAGCTGATGGCCCACCTGGTGGTAAGCGGCACTTGATATTGCAGGTGCGTTGTCATCCTGAGGCCTAAGATGAAATGCCATCCATGCCCAGTAATTACACTGGCTACCTTTCCCTTCAATCCGAAACACAGCGAACTGTTTCACGGCTGAAATAAGAAAGGCGGTGGTACCTACCCAGGCGACCCTACATATGGGTCTACCACCTAGTAAAATATACTGCATTTTAGCATAACAAGTTCAGTTTTGTTCACTACAAAACGGCAACTTTATACTTAAACCATTTTAATTTGGTAGTTGATACAGTTTTCCTTTTCTACACATCCCATCCCGTACAAGGTAGGCCAATACTTTCCTAGCAACTCAAGAAACTAGGTAAGTATTGGATTCACGGCCTCAATGTAAATTACCAATTAATTGAGAATGTCATTTACACCAACATAAAGTCTTAATGGGCCGTAAGTGCTATTCACAGCACCTAGGTACTGTTTAGAATAAAACCTTCATGCAAAACATTACTCGCGCGACTAAAAAGTGTTCGAAAGTTAACAGTCTTTTGTTTTTGAAAAATGTCATTGTCTTATAATTTTATTACATTTTCCTATCTCACGATTGAAACAAGTTTTATTTTTCTCTCCACATTAATATCTCAACATGGTCCTAGATAACGCCGGATTTTAAAGGTTATAATAGAACATAGCGGAAAATCAATAGTACTTGATTAAAAAAAGTGAATTATACGGGATTTTTGGAGAAAACTCACGAGGGTGATTCAAATGGTTGGCGCCGTGAAAATAGAGCTATATGACTAAGGTTTACGGTGTTAAGCAATTAATATCCTAATTAATTCACCCATTACTCATAATAATCAGGTAGTATTTAACTTGTTTCGTCGATTAAAAAGGTTAGTACATTATTGTTAAAATTCTCTGTACATTATATGTATAGATACCATAAACTATTTTTTATGAATAATGTTATAATATTAGAACGTAATTTTAAAACCACCAAGTCGATTGTATTATTGTTAGTTTAAACAATTAATTTGGTATACGTATTATTTCATATATTTCATATATGTGGTAGGTATTTTTATATTGAGAATTAGTACTGATCTGTTTGTAAAGAGATAATACATTATTTAAATTTATTGAGTAATATCTTTAAAGGTTAATTAATATCAAACCTTTCTTATATAAATACAAAAATATTTGAGTCGATTAGTTTTTGTCATCTGATTAAAGGTTTGTACTGTAATTGCATTAAGCAGTTGTTAATAATATTGTTTCACTTTTTAGATCTAATACTCGTCTTCCAGAATGACTGAAAAGGAGGAGGTAAAGGATTTGATCAGGAAACGCGGTAGTTATAAAGGTCGTTTGACTGTTTTTTCTTCATACCTGAACGGATTGGGTAAAACATTGAGCTCATCTGAGGTATGTGAACTACAATTACGTATTAATAGATTGGAAATAATGTACGGCCAATATGATGAGGTACAATTAAAGTTAGAGTGTGTTTCTGAAGACATGGAAATGCAGTTGACTGAAAGGAATGACTTTGAATCTTCCTATTATAAGTGCCTCGCGGAAGCACGGTGTATGTTAGCACAAAATACAGGAAATAATGGCCGTGAAATCGAAAAGTGTTCCTTGTCCACTGGTAACCATAAACTCGTTAAGTTGCCTACTATTCAACTGCCTAAATTTAGTGGGGCATATGAAAACTGGCTCGAATTCCACGATACATTCTGTAGCTTAATACAATCTAATGATGAAATTGACAACATAAACAAATTCCATTATCTTAGAGCATCGTTGGAGGGTACAGCCGCATTGGTAATTCAGTCAATTGAGTTTTCTGCACACAATTATGATGTAGCTTGGAATTTGTTATGTGAACGTTTTGATAATAAACGTTTGCTTATACAAAACCACGTAACAGCTTTATTTAGTATTGAGTCTTTAACTAAGGAATCTTCCAGTAGTATAAAACGTTTGATTGATCAGTTAAATAAAAATTTAAGAGCCTTAGAATCATTAGGTGAACCCACAAAACATTGGGATACATTGCTCATACACATGGTCACTCAAAAGTTAGATGCAAAGACTTACCGCGAGTGGGAAGAACTTAAGACTAAGTTAGAAAAAGATAAAGTTGTAACATTAACAATGTTTCTTGATTTTATGCGTAGTAGGTCAGATTTGCTCGAGACACTAGAATTAGCGCGCAGCAGCAATCAAACGTCAAATAATAAAGCTCTAAAGTTAAAAAGTATGGTTTCAGTTGCTAAACCGCAACAACAACCTGATTTACCTACTTTTAATAATGAAACGCCTATTAAGCCTTGTCCTAAATGTAATGGTGAGCATGGTTTACAAACATGTCCTCAATTTTTAGCATTAAGTAATGAAAATAGGTTGATACTATTACCCACCTACAAGGTGTGTTTTAATTGTTTTAAAGCTGGACATTATGCAAACCATTGCAAAAAAAGTGGTTGTAGAATATGCAAACGTAAACACAACACTCTTATTCATGTGTCAGACCCAAAAAACAGACCCAATTTGCCCTCTCGTACAGATGGAGAGAAACTGGCCACTTCTGTCCAAGAGGTTAGTACTGCGGCTGCCGCCGTAACTCTATCATGCATATCATCTACGCGTTCTGGCGAGGATGTTCTTTTGTCTACGGCTTTAGTCAAATTGTACGATAGTGATAATCGACAGCACATTGCTCGTGCTGTACTTGACAGCGGTAGTACGTCTTGCCTTATGACAGAAACAATGTGCAAAAAGTTAAATTTACCTACAAATAAAGTAGAAAAATCTCTTCTTGGAGTTAATAATTCAGTTTCAAGTGTAGGTAAAATGGTTCGCGTTCAGATGAAATCTTTGAATGAGATTTATTCAAATAAATTGCTTTGTTTTATTCTCCCTTCTATAACTGATAGTATTCCTAATCGACAAATAAACATATCACGTATTAAGATTCCCACAGATATTTGTTTGGCTGATCCTAATTTCCATACACCTTCTGCAATAGACTTGATAATAGGTGCTGATATTTTTTGGGATTTATTAGGATCTCGCAATATAAAGTTAGGAGAAGGCAACCCAATTCTTTGTGAAACAAAATTAGGTTGGTTAGTTTCTGGGCCTATCAGTAGTGGCTGCTTATCAAACTCGTCTCATACTATCAAATGTAATTTTAGTACTCACAGTGATAATAATAATAATAATCAGCTTCCTAACGATGACATTCAAATCCAGTTAACGCGATTTTGGCAGCTTGAAGAGGTTAGCCGTAAGTCATCGTATTATTCTGAAGAGGAGCAAATGTGTGAGAATCATTTTATTAAAAATACAGTTCGTTTAAAGAACGGTCGTTTTTGTGTACGTATACCTTTAAAGCAATCTCAAAACGTCTTAGGTGACTCTTTCCAACGTGCTAAGCACTGTCTACTTTCTCTAGAACGTAGAACAAAAAGTCAACCTTTATTTAAAAAGAGTTATGATGATTTTATGAAAGAATACATATCACTTGGTCACATGTCTGAATGTGAATTAAATCCAAATGAGGTCGCGTATTTCATTCCTCATCATGGTGTTCTTCGGGAGAGCAGTCTGACAACCAAATTTAGGGTAGTCTTCAATGCTAGTGCGCCAACTACTTCAGGTGTATCTTTAAATAGTATTCAAATGGTGGGGCCAACAATTCAAGACGACCTATTGTCTATACTCATACGTTTTAGGCAGCATAAATACATTTTAGCTGCCGACATAGAGAAAATGTATAGACAAGCACTCGTGAATCCTAATGACCGGCATCTTCAACAAATTCTTTGGCGCGATGACCCGTCAAACCACTTCAAAACATACCAGTTAAACACCATTACTTATGGCATGGCTAGCGCACCTTTTCTAGCAATAAGATGCCTTAAGCAAATAGGCTTAGAACACAAAGATCCTATGATTTCACATATCATCACACACGATTTCTACGTAGATGATTTGCTTACTGGTGGGGACAGTATAAACGAGTTAACAGATATCAAGCAGAGGGTAACGTCTGCGTTGGCCTCAGCATGTATGCAATTAAGAAAATTTAAATCAAATGCACCAGAATTAATGTTCGATTCATCGTCTTCGATAAATTTAAATATTGGAGCAAAGGAGTCTTCCAAGACCTTAGGATTAAACTGGCATATTGAGTCTGATGATCTCTGCTTTTCTATTAATGTTGAGCTTCCCGGTGACATCACAAAGCGAAATATTCTTTCATTAATAGGCCAAATATTCGACCCCATGGGGCTTTTATCTCCCTGCGTGATTCCATTAAAAATATTTTTACAGAAATTGTGGTTACATAAGGTTTCTTGGGATGACATATTACCACCAGAACTATCTCAACTATGGTATAAAATAACAAAAAGGTTACCGGAATTAAATGACCTACGTATTCCCAGGCTAGTTGTTTGTAATTCACCTACATCTGTAGAACTGCATATTTTTACTGATGCTTCACAATGTGCATATGGATCCTGTGCCTATCTTAGAAGTTATAATAAAGATGGTGATATATTGGTACGTTTAATTTTGGCTAAGAGCAGAGTGGCCCCAATTAAACCTACAACAATACCCAGATTGGAACTCTGCGGAGCATTAGTAGGAGCACGTCTATATGAGAAACTTACAAGTTCCCTGCGCATTGAAATTAATCATACATATTTTTGGACAGATTCAATGATAGTGTTAGGATGGTTAAAAACTCTACCTAGCAAACTGCAACCGTTTGTACGAAACCGCGTTGCTGATATTCTTGAAATTACAGGCTGTTGTACGTGGAAACACGTACCTACCCACGAAAACCCAGCTGATTTAATATCGCGAGGTGTAGACCCCAAATTAATTCATCCAACACAGCTGTGGTGGTATGGCCCGGAATTTTTAAAATATGACGAGGCTCATTGGCCTTCAAAATTGGAATCTATTGATAAACTTCCAGAAGTTAAGCCTGAAGTCTCACTATATGTCGCTACTAATATCCGTGATAACTTAATTGAATTTAACCGGTTCTCAAATTTTTTGAGGCTTAGACGGTCTGTAGCTTACGTTTTGCGATTTATTGCTGCTTGTAAAAAGCAACAAATTAGAACTCAACATTTAAATGAAGAAGAATTACAAAATGCTTTAAATTTATTAGTCAGATTGTGTCAAATGGAATCATTTCCAGAATATGAGATTTTAATGAGAGGTGAATCAATACTCAAAAAGAGCACCTTAATTAAATTTAATGTCTTTCTTGACAATAATAATCTAATGCGTGTTGGTGGTCGGCTAAGTAATTCTGATTATAATTACGAGAAAAAATACCCTTTGTTAATACAGTCCACTCATCCCTTTACAAAATTATTATTTACTTATGAGCATAAAATTAATGCATGCGGCACCTCAACTACTTTTGGCCACTATAAGGGAACAGTTCTGGCCAATTGGAGGTCGTAACTTAGCTAAATTATGCTATCGTCAATGTGTTTTGTGTAATCGTATGCGAGGAAAGGTTATTACTCCAATAATGGGCGACTTGCCAAAGCAGCGACTTGCACCCAGTTACCCGTTTGAAAGTGTAGGGGTAGATTACGCAGGCCCTGTTTTGGCAGCTAACCGTACCGGTAGAGGCTGCAGACTGGTAAAAGTTTACATTGCCATTTTCATATGCTTTACTACTAAGGCTATACACATTGAATTAGTAGGTGATTTAACGAGTAATAACTTCTTGTCAGCCCTGCGTAGGTTTATGTCTCGACGAGGAAAACCAAAAAATATCTTCTCTGATAATGGTACTTCATTCGTTGGAGCGTACAATGATATTGGTAAGTTTTTGAAATCTAATTGTGGTTCACTATCTGAAAGTACCGCGAACGAAGGTATTAACTTTCATTTTACTCCGCCTTACACTCCTCATTTCGGTGGTCTCTGGGAGGCGGGTGTTAAGTCCACAAAATATCATTTACAAAGAGTATTGGGCAATTGTAACTTAACTTACGAAGAGCTTAACACTGTCTTGGTGCAAATTGAAGCTTTGCTGAACTCGCGGCCACTCACTTCTCTATCATCGGATCCCGACGACCTTTTACCCTTAACGCCTGCCCATTTCCTCATCGGACGTCCGCTTACCTCTTTGCCGACGAATAATTATGAAGATTGCTCTACCTCTCGATTATCTCGATATCAAAGAATCGAGCAGTTACGTCAGCATTTTTGGAGGCGTTGGAGCAAGGAATTCGTTGCACAGTTGCAGCAGCGAGTTAAATGGCGATCAACGGATGGCCAGCTGAAGTTGAATACCCTAGTCGTTTTAAAGGATGACAACCTCCCTCCTATGAAATGGAGACTTGGTCGAATAGTGGCACTTTACCCTGGTCGAGATGGCATCAACAGAGTGGCGGATGTTAAAACTGCTACTGGATTGGTGAGGCGAGCATTTTGCAAGATTTGCCCTTTATTGGAAGAGCAATAGAAGAAAGGGGTTGAAAGGCCAGCTTTCAACGCCCGGGGGCATGTTTAGAATAAAACCTTCATGCAAAACATTACTCGCGCGACTAAAAAGTGTTCGAAAGTTAACAGTCTTTTGTTTTTGAAAAATGTCATTGTCTTATAATTTTATTACATTTTCCTATCTCACGATTGAAACAAGTTTTATTTTTCTCTCCACATTAATATCTCAACAGGTACAGTTAGCATTAGAAACATCTGAGCCTTCGGAGTGCTCAAAATAAAATATTTCTTGGAAAGCAACCTTAAAACTAAAAAAATCACTATTATCGTCTTTCAATTGTAAAAGATTTTAGAGCGTTAACGTCGCTTTACGACGTTCACGACTTTTCATACAAAATCTCAAGTCGACAATATTGTCTAAAAAGTGATCAGAGGATTTTGTGAAAAGTTTAATACAAACTTAAATATTGGATATTTTTGGTTTATATGAAAAGCTCAAAATTGCTCTTACTCTAACAATACTGTTTTTTAAAATATTCTCTGACAACTATTTAGACTAACTAGCCTGTCTTGCTTGTGCATTTAATGTTTTATAAGAATTGGTTTGTAGAATATGTTCGACTGAAATGTTTGTATGAAAAACCGGACAACGTTAAATGCTCTTAACCCGTCAAGCATCAGATTCCAAACACAATTGATTTTTCTATTGTCATAGTCCTCCGGAGGGATAACGCCGGTTGACAGATTTAAATGACGTTACAAACAAAATAGATTCTATCATATTTACAGTGTGGGATTAGTAACATAATTGAAAAAAATACTGTATTTATAAAATAAAAAAATATAGTTTAAAAAATTTTAAACAAAAATTAAAACCGACTTCAAAAAACTGAAAAGGTTTATCCTTTTCACTTTTCACAAAATCCTCTGATCACTTTTTAGACAATATTGTCGACTTGAGATTTTGTATGAAAAGTCGTGAACGTCGTAAAGCGACGTTAACGCTCAAAAATCTTTTACAATTGAAAGACGATAATAGTGATTTTTTTAGTTTTAAGGTTGCTTTCCAAGAAATATTTTATTTTGAGCACTTTCTATTGTTTTTGGAAACCACTTAGCACCAACTCCAAAAATATGTTTCTAGGGGATGAATACCTACTTAAATTTAATTATTTTATCCTTTTCAGTTTTTTGAAGTCGGTTATAATTTTTGTTTAAAATTTTTTTTTTTTACAATTTTTAGTGATAACTTTCTACGGTCAAAGTTAGATGGGTGACCGTCAAATTATATTGTTTCGTACTATCGTATCGTTTCACTAAAAAGTCATTGGAAAAGCAAAAATTCGCAATTACGCCTATGTAGACGACTTCATAATTTCAGTTTTTTTATATTTAAAACCAAAGTACCCAACTGTTTTTGAAAAAATTTTTATGGGACCAAATGGCAGCTATTCCGCATCGAACAAAAAAAGAATCATGTAAATCGGATCAGTAATCTCGGCGTAATCGATGTACATACATAGAAAAAAAAAAAAAAAACATACCGGCCGAATTGAGAACCTCCTCGTTTTTGAAGTCGGTTAAAAAACTAAAAAAACACGTGTATCGTAACCACATCTTTTAACTAACTGTTCTAACTCCCAAGCGTTAAAGTCGGTAATTACTCATGCATGCAAATATCGACAAGCATGCAAACAAACATGCAAGTCGCCTACCTTGGGTGGGTTGGTTACGGATAGGGCGACAGAAGATCGATATCGATATCGATATCAAGATCGTCCAACGTGCGTGCGCGCATCTCTTCGCGCCTTCAGTTCGTGTTCGTATACTAGAAGCGGCGTTTTGCTCTTGTCTTGTTAAAAAAGAACCTTTTGATTACGAATGTGGCGTGCTTATGATTTCCTATAAACTGAAAAGTATTGTGTTGTGATCTATTGTAAATTCACTAGAAGCTGAGTGTGAAGAATCGCTGGGAAGAAAAGGTAAGGCGGCTACTATTGTCCTTATTATTTTCTGTGTCTAATTGCCTTCTATAAACGCTTGGTCAATTTCTTCAATTTTCCATCCCTGCAGCAGATACAGCCGGTCTCGCTACAACACGCGATACAACAGCAAATCAGACTAAAAATCAAAAAATAAATTTTAATTTATATTGTATTCAACGGCTATAAAAAGTATACTAACTCATCAATACGTTTCAATAATTTTAAATATGTCTAAAAAAAAATAAAGTTATGAAAAGAAAATTAATTTAATTGTAAAAAAGCGTGGGGTGCTCGATATCGTTTGTTGTAAATGTATAATTAGTAGTTATTTGTAAACATAGAAATATGATATAAAAAGCACCCCACACTTTTTTACAATGAAGTTAATTTTATTTTCATAACTTTATTTTTATTTTAGAATTTTTGAAAATTATTGAACTGTATATGTTTCAATATTCAATTCAATTTCAATAATTTTCAAAAATACTTTTTATAACCGTTGAATAAATTATAAAATAAAATTTATTTTCTGTTTTTTAGTTCGATTTGCTATTAAAGCGTGTTTTTTTAGTTTTTTATAGACTATATTTTATTATTCACTCTTTAGTTCGATTTGCTATAAAACCGTCCTTAATATGTACAGATGTGTTAACAGTTGCATCTCGATAGAATCGTATTCAAGGATTTCTATGTTGCCAACATAAACAGCGAGACATAGTGGCCTAACTTTATTAGAGGATTTAAAGTGCATTCATTCCGATTACGGGGCCTTAGTGGTAACTGGATGAGAAAAGCTGAAGATCGTGTTCTGTGGCGCAGCCTTGGAGAGGCTTACGTCCAGCAGTGGACTGCATTAGGCTAATATGATGATGGTATTATAGAAATAGCAATTGCTTATTTAAAACAGTGCAGATATATTTAATCACTTTAGCACTCAGATTATACTGGTGCTGACTGTACCTCTAAGTACAAGGTGTGCGGTCGCCATTCCATTTCACGGAAAACACTTGTCCGAAGGCTGCATAATACGAACTGGGCCAGAATCCGATTACTCTGGTGACACAAACGTACGCCGCAGCCAAGTAAACCTATCCAAATGTGTCCTTCTCTAAGAATATGTAGTATTCTATTGATATGACTGTTTATACTATATTTTGGTGTTCAGAATTGGGTAGTTGAAGCCTTTTTTTATAAATAAGAAGTTTTTAACTCATGTTGAATTATTGTAAAAGAAATTGTATGTTTTAGATCAATAGTATCACAGATACAGTGGTATGTTACGAGTATGTTTGATGTGTAGCGGCGCATCGTCCAAAAACGCTCCATACAAAATCTACAGAACAGCCCCCTTATTCTCAACTGTCGGATCACGGATTCGATTTGAAAAGTCACATCCCGTCTCGCTTTGCCGCACGGTGATAAAAAGGGACAGATATAGAGATTTCGATATTCGAATATATCCGACGGTTGAGAATATGGGGGCAGGTGACGACACATGTTCCTATATTACTTACTACAGAATATAGGGCATATTGACAAAATAAATAATAACTATGTATTAAGTATGTTTTTATTCTAAGTTGTGAGCAATCTAGTACCATTACATTTTTGATAAATTTTGGGAAAAATGGACTATTAAAATTCCATCTCTTTTTCTTTCTATGATCTGAGATTTTTCCGTTGTTTTATCCATTTCTTTTTATCCAGTTTATTTTTTCTTAACTCTACAACTTCAAAAATATTCCTAACTTAAAGGTTTAAGTTGTTTTTATGAGTAAAAACAGGCGCATATTTTCAGAATTTGTGAAAATTGATAAACTAAACTTGCTCTTGTCAGATAATTCGTTGTGCACGACCTTACTAATTAATTACAACAAGTATTTTATTGAAACTAGTGCTCATTAAAATAAGTAAGAAATTCCCGTTTCTCTTTGAACACACATTGTATGGATTGAGTTTCCTTCCCAGCTCTAGTGTCGAGTATAGATGACACACATCTATAAACAGCGTTGAACAAAACGTCAATCCAATCAATTTATATAGTGGTTCTATACGGCGATACTCGAGGTCATGGGAAAAGAAACTCTATCTTTTGAGGGCTATAAACGTATAGCTACGGTCCCTAAGGAGTCGAGGGTCTATTGTATGACATCTTGAGAGTTTCCCGCGAACTGAAACGATTGATACTTCATATAGAAGTGTGTGTGAAGTGGTAGATATTGTTACAAACTGCGCAGCTTCAAACTTAGAATGGTTATTGAAAATTCAATAATATCCAGTCAAATAAGGAAAAGGTAGCCAGTGAAATTAATACTGAGCTTGGAAGGCATTTCGTCTAAGTAGGCCTCAGAATGTCAACTCTCTGTAATACGTGAAGATCTGCCGAAGAAATCTTCTCATATTAGCTTAGCAAAATTATTAGAGTAATAGACGCGGACTTTGTTTGACAAATCAGTGTGTTTGTATGTGTTATATAATAAGATACGATTAAATTGTTTGATGAGAAGCTGTGATAAATGGTAAAATTTGAAAGTGTATGTTTATGTAAATAATTGTTTATTACAAAAGCTGTAATAGTTATCCGACTGTCATTGCTCATATATTTGCATTTCAGAGGCACAAATAATAACCATTACTCGTAAAATCGTTTCTACATTAGTACTGCACTAAATACACCGACGTCTAGAATCCTCGTTTAATTGAATTCCTGGAGGTTCTCCCCGAAGGCATCCTGTCGGGAACTGACTAGCTCCCGCCGCAAATTTATAAGGTTCAAATTAGATTCAGCTTTCATTAAAACCTCTCTTCGAAATCCAACTGGTTCGTTAAACAGTACCAATTGATATTGACTCTAATGGCATGCATAAAGTATATTATTAATATTGGATGGTTTCGATGGATCGTCAATTAGTTCTTAGAGTAATTCCATTCTTTAGCACTCGGCAGTATTCACTAGATGTTGCTTATAGATAGATCATGATTGCCCTCATCGTACTCGTGAAAAAAATGCTAATAATAATAATTAGCGTATACTTAGTACAAGCTCAGTAAACCTTTTTCTATACAGCTAGATGACGAGCCAGCTGACGGCCCACCAGGTAGTAAGTGGCAGCTATCACATAAACAAACTTGCAATAACAAGTAAATATCACTTGATTCTGTAGGTTCGTTGTCACAATTTGCAATTTTAGTTATGATATTGCTATACAAATAGTCTTGTTTTTTTATACAACTAGATGACAACGAAGCTGACAGCTCACCTGGTGGTAAAAAGTTAGCGTCGCCTATAGACTTCTACAATGTTATTGAAATGAAAAAATCATTTGGTAGTATTGCTAGTGCGTTGTCATCCTGAGGCCTTAGATGTAATACCTTCCATGGCCAGTAATTACATTGGCTACCTTTCCCTTCAATCAGAAACAGCGAATTATTTCACGGCTGAAATAAGAAAGACGGTGGTACCCACCCAGACGACCCTACATACTGGCCTACCACCTAGTAAAGAAAGTTTGCATACGAGTAGATAAGTTGTATATTTTTCATACGAGTAATGTCAAAACCTTTGTTATAATAAATATACATACCGATTCTTTTTTCATAAGTACACACAGCTTTAAATACAATACACAATACGAGAAGTAATTATTTATTTTGGTAAAGGGAGTTGTTTGTCAAAACCCAAGGGTCATATCAAATTTCGGTCAATGAAAACACAACTCGGCCATCACTTGATTGAGCCCAAGAGGATCACCCAAGGGAGTTGCTGGGTCCCCTCGTTAGCTTCACTAATGTTTTCCCTTTTCAGATGAAAATGAAACAGTTCGATTTACCCACACTCATTATCTCACTTCGAGGGTTGTTCTGTGTCAATTTCTAAATGTCATTACAAGACATTAAGGCCCGTATGCCCGTATTACAGAACATTTCTCAGTAAGGAAACTAGGTTTAAAACAAATTTTAATACGATATTTAATTTTCGAACTTTACTTGAAACAACTCACACACACACACACACACACACACGACACATTGCCTCTCGACATTGATCAACTTTCAGCTGAGTAATTGCCTAAAGAACGATACCTACTTACGTCAAAATCTGCGCTCAAGTAAAGATTTGATCTTTGTTTATGGTCGACACCATTCTTGAGAACGGATCACGTACTATACTCCCAAATAAAGTTGTACTGCAAGTTTAATATGCTTGACATAACGCTATATTGTTTTATAATCTGACGGGTTGTATTCGCCCATGTTTTGACAGTTTCGCTTTTCTGTACTTGTCATTGTTGCTTTGTCAATTATTGATTCTAGTTCCAGCTGATTGAGTCTTAAAACGCAACCTGTAATAAGCTGGACAATTAAGTAGTGATCTACACTTAAAACTAGTTTTGAGTGATTCGAGTTCAAACGATGCTTGAGCCTTGTTCTGTAATACGGGCCTAAGAGAGCTACACTCAATTATCGACCTTAACGTACATGTTAAAATGTGTGAATAGTCGGCATCTCCTTACATGCTCTATACTTATTTATAGTTTCAATGATTACTGGAGCGGCTAGGGACTTTCTTATTTTATTTTTTGGGCTTGATTTTTTTACAGTCACGAGATAAGTAAAAAGCGAGTGAGTAATTCGTGAATTTTATTGCATACGTAATAAGGATGCTGAATTCTCAAAATAAGTGCATACCATACAGAAAAAATCTAATACACACAGTAGATAATCGAAGTCGTTAAAATGATCAATATCAAAAATAATAAGGTAATATTGCCGCTCCCCTTGGATGTTCGTTATCCTTCCCCGAGGGATCCCCATTATTATTGAAAAGAGAAGAAACGCCGCAAAATATTGTAATCTGTACGGTGTGCGTGGACTTGCGATCCGTGAAATTGATAAAAATAGAAAAGACATCTGCAAAAAACTCTAATGTAAGAAAAATAAGGAATTATAAATCTGCTAACCAGTTAGATGTATAAACTCAATCACAATTTCAGTTTATTTTTTCTTGTTAAATACTAAACCCATTTGGTAAAAAAACATCACTTTGCAGGATTTAACGCGCGTTGATTTAGATGTTACATTATTGTAATTTTAAACCTGAAGTTTCCATTACTTTATGGCGTAGTCACGGGAATACTGAAGATGTCAGTTGTCTTTATGTTTATAACTACCTTGTGTTATATTATGTGTTCCGTTCCAAGCATACGGAACTCATGTTGGTGACTATTGCTCATGGTGTCTAGCTTGTGACTTTATAATTCGCATAATCTGATCCCAACCATCTTCTATTTCTTTATTTTATTATCACAATATTCTTGGAACGAAGCAGTGTTCTTTGAAGAGGATTTAAACTAAAACAGAGCTATCGGAATCTACTTAGATTTCAGAAGAAAATACAGTCTACATGAGAACCGCCTCCTTTTTTGAAGTAAGTTAAAGAAGAATCAGCAGTGTGTCACAAAACTTTAACTATCTAGGCGACATATTTGTATGCATGCATGTATGCAATAGGTAATTTTTCCTTCACAATTTCAAAGTGGTTC
Source organism: Nymphula nitidulata (assembly GCA_947347705.1). Classification (NCBI taxonomy): domain Eukaryota; kingdom Metazoa; phylum Arthropoda; class Insecta; order Lepidoptera; family Crambidae; genus Nymphula; species Nymphula nitidulata. Next base: position 6,688,010 of record OX374637.1, on the reverse strand, counting down.
ATTTTTTAGTTTATAGTTTATTCTCTTGTAGTTTATTCTGTGGCGATTGCGGTTATAGCTTATTGTTACAAGCTAAAACATCTATCAGAAACTTTTGCGGGTGTCCCTGTCAAATATGAGCTTACACGAGTACACGGAATGGGTATACGAACGAATTACTCAATTTAATAATGAGATTTAACAAAACACGATTGAAAGCAAATTGAAAAGATCTCATCAAAAATTTACAAATTGATTAAACATGTACGCTTAGTTTAGGGCTCTAAGTTTGGTTTTAAGAGCTTTTCTTTAATGTAAAAGTTTATTTAATTAATTAATCTATATGTTTATTACGAATATATTAATAAATGTTGTTTCTATTTATTCGAACACCAACATAATAAACACCAAAGATATACAATTTAGACATAATTACAATTTAGTTTTAGCTTAATGTCATTACAGTTATGGGTGAAGACTACATGCAACTAAGAGCAACAAAAAATAATAATTTAAAAGATAGAATTTTAAATTTAGAATTTAAAAGAATAAAAAATACTACTAAGAGACATTTAGCGTTGAGTAAAAAGTGATCTCTTAAAACTGCGAATGCCATCCGTAAACAAGGCCAAGTCCATAGATTTGGCCAAACCATTAAATTCCTTAATCAAACGATTTAGAGGCGAATTTTGACCAAGGTTAGACCTACAAGACCGGTCCACAAGTATATTAAATCTCGACGCTCGTGGAAGCTTTAATGGTGCTGCAAATGAGAGTAGTTCTAATAAGTCTGGAACATCTAAGATGCCATTCGCTAGCTTGTGTAGGAACACCAGGTCGTGCATTCGATCCGAAAGGGAACTAATTTCTAAATGATTCAATCTATCCTCATAATTAACAATATCCTTTCCAAGGTTGCAGGAATATACTTTTTTTAAGAAAAACGAGATATAAAACTAGAAACATTACCTTAATCTGTTAAGTACCTACTCACATCAGACACAATAGTTTTTTACATTACTCTTTGGTTTTTCTTTTGTAAGTCCATCAAGTCAGACAAGACGTGCACCGCTGAGGGGCTTCAAAAAGGAAACTCGGCGTTAGTTCGCACATTGACCAATCAGCAGGCTGCCAGCTGGACAAGGCAATCTGTATAAAACGTTTGTTAGAAATTTATTTCAAGCATAATTCATAAACTTCTTTAAATTATTACGCGGAAACAAAGGTAGGTAACAAAGAGATTGTTCACCCGATTAACTGATTCGATGTATACGAGACGCATCCAAAGGTTCTTTATAGGCCGGCCAGTTTTGCCGTTGGATGCAGGCTACGCAGAACCGTTCATATGGTAATCGATGGGGAAGGCATTTGTTCGGCAGTGGACGTCATAAGCTGGTATGATAATGATGATGAAGTAGAGGTGGCTCAAACATGCTGCACTACCTGTCTTCGCAAGAACCCTTCTTACCGCTTCTCATTAGGTGTTGAGTCATTTGCGTTTAAAAATTTATTGATGTACGAATTACTTACGAGTCACGACTGTTAAACTCGAATCGAGAAACGTCCTACATCATCAGGGGTATGTTTATGTGATAACAAAAGAAAAAAATAAGGTAATATAGCCGGTGTCATTACTGGACATGGAAGGCATTCCATCAAAAATCTTAGGCCTCAGGATGACGATGCACCTGCAATAGCAAGCGAGTTTTCCGTGTGGCAGCCAGTCCATAGGCTACTGCGTCCCCTTACCACCAAGTCAGTCGTGTGCTTGCTTGCTCATCAAGTTGTATTCAAATAAAATGAAAACGAAGTACTTCATTTTCGTCCTACGAGTAAAAATTCCCCAAATCCAAGTTAGCCGACCGCCCGTAACAGTTTACGTGCAGTAACGGCATTACGTTGATCCGAATTACACAATAGCTCCACTGGGAAGGCGACACGTATCGCTGTTGGCCGCACGCCACACCATCCATCAGCCCGCTCTGTCATTGTTACCCAATTATTACATTGGATCCGCGTGGGATTAAAACTGACGCGCTGTAAGTAGACCGCTTAGAGCCTTCACACGACGTTTTTCAACTAACAGACGATGCGTGCTTTTCATACGTGGGACGTTTTTTATTTGCGTTTGCTCGTTCAAAACAAGTTTGTGAATAGGGTCTTTGTAACTGAAATCCAAACCTTAATAATAAAAACATAACATACATTAACCTGAGCTTTCAGAACGCCAAAAAATAGCTTGAGATCCTGAAATTCTTCTAGTCTATCTGTATTTGCGTTATAACCTAACGTTTACTCTACAATGTCGATATATTCTATTTCAACATCCGAAACGAGTATTTTTATTAATACCCAAGCTTCGGTTAAGTTGAAAGCTATACCTACCCCTGCTTTCCAATATTTTTTATTTTATTTTAACATTATTATAAATGTTTGAGAAATATAGTTTCACGTCCTGAGGCAGGGTGCGAACTCGCGACCTTTCACAATCAGGACTACTCGGGTTGTAAAAGGTCGCTTTGTCAAATTTCTTCAAAAAAAATCTTTTTTTTAATCTGATTCTAAAAAAATTAATTAAATTTATTTTTTAAACATTTCTAATAATGTAAAAATAAAATTAAGAACAACTTTTAGATAATCAACCATAAGTATTACTGGATCATTGAATATGAATAGCCTTTGACTTGTGTAAGATTTAGTCAGAGTATTGACGTCGCATGGTTTTTCATACAAACTTTCAAGTCAAAATATCGGAAACGACCAAACCGATCTAATAAGACTTTACATGCATAAGCAATTCAGGCTAGTCTAAATAGTTGTCAGAAGATTTTTCGAAAAGCAGTTGAGTAAAAAAAATTGTTTTTTAATGTCGTCAATCATACAAACCAAAAATCACCAACAATTTATTTATTATTAGACTGGTAGTCTCACCCATGTACGTTCAAGTCTCACCCTTGTTTTTACGTTTCTTCCGTTTATTATGCCGTATATTATAATAATTGATATATTTACATAAATTGCTGAATAAATAAATTTATTTGTTCATTAATTTCAAAAGAAAATGTTGAAAGCACATAACAATATGACACCCTCAGCCATTTGAGTTCTTTTCGGGCTTATTTCCCAAAACAAGTGTCAGGTCAGGTGACAAAAGATTTTATTTTGTAAAGGAAGTCAGGTTTGTTTGTGAAAGGGACAGTTACTGTGAGATAGTTGCTGGCCACTTGCCAGATCATTCAGCACCGTGCTATTGTTGTCCAATTTAATGCCTTTCGTACATTTCAAGTTTACAAAAGTTATCTGTTCCAATACTACCAACAAAGAAATACATTGTAAGTTTTTCATTTTTCTTCCGACCGCGACGATGTCCTCGGAGTATAACTAAGAAGAATTCTAAACTGACCTACGATGCTGGATAAATATCTAGACTTCATTATCATCATCATCACATCAGCCTATGATGTCCACAGCTGAACAAAGACCTCTTCCATCGATTTGCAAACAGAACGGTTCTACGCAGCCTGATGTAACAGCTTCCCGCGACCCTGACCAGGTCGTCTATCCATCTAGTGGGAGGCCATCATTTCGGTACGTGGTCGCCATCGCAATGCTAAAACTTTAACACCCCATCAGCCATCCGTTCAGGCCCACTGCCACTTCAACTTGCTAATCCTATGAGCTATATCAGTGACTTTGGTTTTTATTTGGTTTGGTCTTTGCTGTCCAGACTTAGATTTACAAAATATATCTCGCCTGTTGGTAAATATGGTGACTTTATACGAAAGAAGCAAAGTTTAAAAATATGATGACATCACTCGTTCCGTCCCACCTTAATCAACACGAGCTTCTAGGAATAAATCCCGTACGACAATTTCTTGCTACTATAATAATGTTTTAACAAAAGGATTTAGGGACGCAGAAAGGGGCATTGTAAAACTACACGTGTTAAAAGCGCAGACACACGATTCCCAGCTCTGAATGTTTTATGATTCTGCGCTAGACTATGCTCACTGCAAAATGTACTAGATTCAATCTGACTTTAACCACAAAATAGAAAATACGGTAGTAATAAATATAATATTATTTATATTCGAACCAATTACATAAATAAAAAAAGAAAACCGACTCCAAAAACCTGAAAAGGATAAAATAATTAAATTTTAGTAAGTAGGCACTCATTCAATAGGAACATATTTTTGGAGTCCGTGCTTCACTATCTATGGTTGCTGGAAAAAACTTAGAACCAACTCCAAAAATATGTTCCTAGGGGATGAGTGCCTACTTACTAAAATTTAATTATTTTATCCTTTTCAGTTTTTTGGAGTCGGTTTTATTTTTTATTTAAACTTTTTTTCTCAATTTTTAGTGATAACTTTGAAGGTCAAAGCTAGATGAGTGACCGTGAGCTTATATTGTTTTCTACTATCGTATCATTTCAGTAAAAATTCATAGGAAAGCAAATATCCGCAACTTCGCATATGTAGACGACTTAATTTTTCCAGTTTTTTTTTATTTAAAAACCAAACTACCCAATGGATTTCCAAATATTTTTTATGGGGCCAAATGAGAACTATTCCGCATCTAACAAAAAAAGAATCATCAATATCGGTTCACCCAGACAAAAGTTCTGAGGTAACAAACATAAAAAAAAAAAACACACAGACGAATTGATAACCTCCTCCTTTTTTAAAGTCGGTTAAAAACGTGAACATTTTTCGAACAATATTCATTTTTATCAGATTGGGATGTAAACCCGGTACTTGTAATAGACGGAGTCTCAGACCACATCAAGAGCTGGTCGCTAAAGCAGGCTTAGGCTTTTGAAAGTTTTGCGAAGTTGAAAAGCTGTGACTTTTGCGTTAGTCCTCTTCATCGATCGCCATGGCTATGAGTATTGAGTAGCTATATCTTATAATTAAAACCGATGCCTTGTAGGAGAACATGTCATGAAAATATTGTAAGTAACTCCGTTTTATCTGTTAGTTTTAAGAATAAATGATTATTAATTACTACACGCTTTATGCACATTAATCTAAAAAATCCATTAAGCCTTGTGCTCTGCTATACATTCACATTCCAACTCATTTATCGATATTGCTCGTCTGTCGTTAAGCCATCATAAAGGACTGTTACCAGCAAGCGTGGTGGTGACACATATCAATCAATTCTTTGACCATTAAATTATCGACAGTAAAAAACCCAGTATGTGTGGCTTAACAGGTAAATGTCACTTTTTTTTCGATATTTAAATCTTTACTAGTCCAGGAATGGTTTTCGTCCATCAGGAACAGTTTACCACATTCTCAATTCAGCAAGTTCGCAACTTACCAGATTTTCGACTTCGTCAATAATAATACCCTACTTCTAAATGGCACTTAATCTGAAATCTGATCTTTTTTACAAGTTTAAAATGGTTGTATTCTCTACTTCACTGAAAGTTTTATATCCCTTGGGACATGCATCATTTATAAATAAGAGAAGTGACAATCGTTCTCAGACTCTTAGTTGAAATCAGCGCATTTTAAATTTTCCACATAATGTTCCGGGTGTGTGGTCTAAACGCTGAGTAGTTCGGCTCGCGAAGAGAGGGTTTCGTTGTTCTCGACTCTAAAGAGAAATTTTTACGGTTTCAACGGGTAAGAAGGGGAGGAAGTATATCCTTATTTGTGCCTGTACGTGACCGCAAACTTGCATGTGATTCAGCTAAAAGGATTTGCAGCGTGAAATTACGTGGGATTAGCGGCAAAAAACGACTGCGAATAATGGAACTATTTACAATTTCAATTTAATACTTTATCGCTTATCTAGCGATGAGATTTTGGAATAACACTACTAAATTCATAATGTATTGTTTGCCTGTTTGCCAAGTTTCATAAGCTCAATAGTAATAACTCTAATATTATTCCAAAATAAGCCTATGGAAAAAAAATACACAAAATTTAAAATTTCATTCATAAAAGTCATCAAGTGTAACAGTTGAACTACGAAAGCCACCTCTATTACGAACGGTGTAAGGGTGGTCTCAAAGTGGAACTGTTATGCTTCATGTGCTGTCGATTGCACGTTTTGGTCTCTAAAATGTGAACGCACCGGTAATATTCAGTGATTTTCTGTATATTGCAGATGTATACAGGGTAGTGCCGTCAATACGACAATACATTGAAACATAGGCTATATTAGTTCATATAAATGTTTTGCAACTTTCAAAAACAACATATTCATTTGATAATTTCATGACATTTGTCATGGGAGGAGCTCGGCGGCGTAGTGGTTTGAGCGGTTTGGTTGCGACTATGAAAACAAAGCAACTTTCGCCATGGTCGATCCCAGGATGGGTCAATCAAAATTTCTTATCTCGAGCTCCTCCGTGTTTCGGAAGGCACGTTAAGCCGTTGGACCCGGTAGTTACTGCAACCGCATTAACCCACCAACCCGTATTGGGCCAGTGTGGTGGTGTTATGTCCCAAACTCCCTCATGTGTTTCTCCCATGTAGGAAAGCCTGTGCCCAGCAGTGGGCTGGTGATGATGATGACATTTGTATGAAATAATATAACATTCGCTGCATTATTTTATAGAAATATGAAATTAATAAATGAATAAGTTGTTTTTAAAAGTAGCAAACCAATTTTATGAACTAATATAGCCCTTGTTTTAATTAATTGTCTTATTGACGGCGCCAACCCGTATAAGTATTGGCTACTCCTTACCATAAGACGAACGTGAACATGCGACATGCTTGGCCTGCCTTAAAGCTCCTCCTTTAAGATCGGTTATAGCGTTTCTTGCTGTTCGTAATACTGCCACCATAAAACGGCACAACTATCAATTTTCTAAAAAAATACTTAAATGCTTTTGGTCTTCAAAAGATGCATCTGCACAATTCGTTGATTTCTACAAAACAAACCTCCTTAGAACACTCTAAAATCTCCTATATTCAGCACTAGGCATAAATGTGATGGAATGCTGATTGTCATTTTGGCATTTCTCACAAGATAATAATATTGACATATCTCATGACACACTGCTCCCGGGAGATATAATAATATGATGCATAACATAATATTAACCTCCTCCTCTTTTGAAGTCAGTTAAAATGGTTTTTGCGCAAATATCAATATAACTGTAGGATTATTTTTCCCCTTTTAAATATAATGGATGTTTGACAATCCTAATTAATTGAATGAACCCTTCTAAAATTTAACAACTCGAAACCCTTTGGATTCTGTAAAAATTTAATATTTCAAACTGAATAAAATATGAAATGTATTTGAATTTTAAACAATTTGTTATTTTTTAACATTTTATTAAACAAAACTCAACAATAATTATAGATAATATAGATTTTATAATAAGTACATTACGAGTTGCTGTTTAATGAAACATATTCGCTTATTTTTAAAGACAGTGAACTATATTATATTTAGAGCTTATTGAGTAGATATATATTACAATCAATAAATAACCACAAATAATGTACAAAATTGAACATAAAACGTTTTTTAGGAAAAAGACGCAATGTATCATAGTACACGTATATACAATTAGCTGTTAATAGATAAATCTAATAATCTTATAATTAATATAAGTACGTAAGTAAAATAACTAATTAAAACAAAACTGAAGCAGAAATGCATATGTATAAACTTGTATATCATATTAAGTTAGGACTAGCGACAATCAATGCCTCATTGACTAGGTTAGCAAATTACAAGGAATTATCACATAGCGACACAGTACCAATAAATATGTTGACACAAAATATTTTAAATTATTATTAGATGATTTCACAACATGTATTAAGTACGTATAAAGGCCCGTTTATCTTTAATTTATTAAAGAAATAGAAAATTAATTCCAATCGTAAGATAAAGATAAAAAACTAGAAGACGCTAACTTACTTTATATAAACATACAATCGTACTTTTCGTTGCATTCGAATTTTTACAACCTTTTACAATATAAATACAAACAGTCGTCGTTATAGTATACACAATTTTTTGCTTCGCATAATCACTTCGAATTCGTTTCAAGAATTTTGGGATCGTGAAAAGACTATAAAATTATGTAAACGATGCGATTACCAATTCTTAAAATAAACACAAGGCTTAAAATTAAATTTGTTACGTAAGTTTTAGTTGCCGGTTCCTGTGATCCATTGCAGGTATTTGAAGGATCTCGACTGGATAGGACTGGCACGAGCTTCTCCCCACTGGCGTGGCTGTTGGTAGATGGGCGTTTGCTCTCTGAAACAGTTATTAATTATTTTTCATTTTGTATTTGTACTCGATATGCGCATTTTTTTTTTACTTTAAATCTCTGATACATTTTCAATCTATTTTTTACCAAATTTAAAAGTATAATTAAAACAGTTAATTGAATTAGATTGAAGTTATATTGGTTAATAAATAGTTATTCTGAGTATCACCTTGGTTCAGCTGAGGCACGAGGCTGGGTGTGATACGCAGGGACATTGGGGTTGTGATAGCTCTTTGCTGGAGGAACTACGTTGAGTACATGCGTCTGGACAGGTGGATGCTCCGCTGGAATCGGAGACTGGTAAATGTTGGGATTGTATCGATCCACCGATACGCCTCTAGGCCTTTCTGGAATCGTTTCTATGTTACTTTTGCCATAACTGCTAAGTGGACGCCCTCGACCCAGAGTGTTGTTTTTCGTCACTTCCTGAGATCCAACATATTCAGATTCAAAACTCCTTTCACGCCAAGATTGTGGCCTTAACGTTTGACTCCATGTTGGTGTAGGCGTGTAAGTAGAAGAAGGAGACTTAGCGTATTTAGGGTCTTCTTCCCATGGTGGTTTTACAGTGATTTGCTCAGTGTGTTGTGTCTGAGAAGATTTTTCAGTGAATTCTCTAAGTTCTTTACGCCACTGTGGTTCTACAGTTTCCACGGCTTCATTATTATCGTAGTAATACTGAGGAGATGGGTCTGGCTGAGGCTGGAACGATGGCTTTGTCTCGCTAGGCACGTAAGTACTCTCTGGCACAGTAATATAACGTCTTTCATATTCGCTATAGTAAGTTTTCTTCCCAGGTACTCTTGGTGGCTCCACGGTCGTGGCGTTCTTCACAAACGATTGATTTGGTGCAGGTGGTATGTATGCTGTAGGAGGAGGTTTAGAGAATTTGCTTTTAGGTGGTGCGGGCGTCCAACCTTGATTTATGCTAGGTGTAAACGTGGAAGACGGAGGTGGAGTTTGGTACTGATTAGTTGACGGTGGGACTTGATACTGATTTTTATTCGATGTATCAACATTATAATTAGAATCTTGCTCCCATGGAGGAGGAACATAGGAAGATGAATATTGTTGACTAGTTTTTTGGTAAGATTCTGTAGAATTTTTGTTAAAAGAATATTGATTTGATGGAGTATTATAAGAACTAGGTAATGCATCTGTGTTGCTAAGAGAATTAGTGCCCCATGTAGTAGATTTAGGCGAAAAAGTTTGGTAGCTATTTTCTTGATAGGTATTTGTAGTGCTTTCTGTGTATTGTGGTTGATACGTAGGCTGAATTTGAGGCTGAGGTTGAGGTTGAAGTGGAGGCTGGGATTGTGGAGTTGGAGCAGATTGTTGTTGTTGAAAAGGAGGTTGTTTCCAGGTTTGATTAGCAGGTGTGGTTGGTGCAGTATTACTGTATGTGACATTTTCCTTCTTACTTTGCTGATACCATTGTTGATTTGTAATTTTACTTGGTTTAACGTTACTAACTGTCAAAACTTCTGCCTGAGGCTCTTGAGTCCATTGAGGCTGTTGATCGTTGCTCGGATAATTATTTTGATAAATGTCGGATGTTGGAAGTTGTCGTTCCATGCTTAGTCTTTCTAATAATAGACTGTGGCGTCTTTCAGTGGGTGGGTTTGCTACCGGTGGATACACTGGTTGGTAGTTTGGTTTAGGTGATGTCGTAATTCTTTCTCTGGTAGGAGCAAAATATGTTTTGACAGTTGGCACACCGTGTTGTGTTGTATTTTCATATAATTGGTCTACTAGCGTTTTAGTGGTACGATTAACAGTCACTATATTTTCGATTCTGTTATATTCTGTTTGAGTGCTCAAAGGACCAGATGGTTTTTGCAAAGTTCTTATTTCTGTATTTTCTGAATGAGATTTAGTTACACTTTCGTGAACAGGACCAATAGGTTTAATTTCTACATCCTCCACTTTTTCAAGGGGTATCGATGGTTCTCTTAATGACACCTTTGTTTCATGGGGTGGGGCTGGTTCAGGAGCAGATTGCGATGTAGGCTGAGGAGCAGATTGCGATGTAGGCTGAGGAGCAGATTGCGATGTAGGCTGAGGAGCAGGTTGCGATGAAGGTTGAGTTTTTTCCGAAGTGGGTTCTGGAGTGGGTTTAGGTACAAGTTTCTCTTCTTGTTCCGGTTTTTCTTGTACTTCGGGTTTTTTTTCTGACTCTTCTGGTTTCGATTTGTCAAGTTCCTTGGCCGGTTTTGGTTCGGTTTTAGTTATTTCTTCTTTTTCAGATTCATATTCTTCTTCTGTATATTCTGATTCTTCGTCTTTACTTTTATCAACAGGTTTTTCTTCTTGCATCACAGATTCCACTTCTTCTTTTTCTTCTTTGTTTTGTTCAAGTTTTTCGGTCATTTTTTCTTGTTCCTTTTCTTCAACTACTTCCTCTTCCTCTTCATCTACGTCTTCTTCTTCAACTACTTCTTCTTCAACTTTTTGAACTGTCTTTTCCTGCTTTTCCTCTACTATTTCCTCTTCTACTTCCTCTTCTTCCTCTTCCTCAATTTCTTCATCTTTTGTAGATTCTTCTTTAGTAATAGGGGTTTTATCTACTGTACTTGGTTTCTCTTCTTGGACTTCTTCCTCTTCTTCGACTTCCTCTTCTTCATCAGATTGTTCCTTCTGCACAACTGTTACTTTCTTTGTCGTTGTAGTTGTAGTTTGTGATCGCTCTTCATTAGTGATAATTTTATCTCCGTTTGTCACTACCGGCTTATTTTCTTTTGTAGTTTCTTTCTCATCTACTTTTTTCTGTTCTTCTTTGTCCGCAATTTCATCAACTTCTTCTTCGACAATTGCACCATTTTCTTCTACTTCCTCTTCCTCTTCTTCTACTTCTTCTTCAATTTCTTCCTCTTCTTGTTTTGGTATAATGGTCGTTTCAGTCTTAGTAGAAATAGTAGTTTTGCCGTCCACCGTAGTTTTAGTTGTAGTTGTTTTTACCTCCTCTATGCTGCCATCCGGTAAATGTTTTTTTACAACTTCCACATTTGTTTCAGTCTTGGCGGCAGATTTTTTTGTTGGCAATTTTACTGTAAGCTCAGCCTCTATATTAGCATCACCATTTTGTCCACCATTTTGCACTTCTGACTTGGTTTCCTTCTTAACCTGCTTTTTCACGACCTTCACTGATTTCTGAAATGAGAAATGAAATAAATATTACTAAAATTATGTTAATGCTTTTAATTAGAAATATTGAAAAAAAATATTTTTATAAGATAATAAAATAATAATTATTTGCAACTCACTAACTTTTTATATATCTGTTATTTTGTAGAGTAAATAAGTATAACAGACTATGTAAACACAAACATAAACATAGACATAATAAATATACAGTAATTTTAAATAAACCTGTTCATCGTCTGTTCTCGTTTGCTCTTCAACGGGCCTTGTATCTGTCGATGGTGTGAACATGACACCTGATAATGGTTCTATCAAAAAATCTAAGTTAGTTGGATTATTATTCATATTTGATTCTCCACTATAAAACGTATTATCTAAGTCAATTTTGAAATCTGTCTCTTCTATATTTTCTATCAATCCACCTTTAGCATTATTTTTTATCGTTTGTTTTAAATCATCGGTCTTTAAGTCTAAGTCCTTAATTGTGATCTCTTTTGATTCTAAATTGGAAGTCGGTACACTTACATGAATGTTTATTTTTCTCTCACTCGAGTTTTCTTTTTTTCCAAGAGAAATTTTATTCGTATTGATTTCTGTATAACATTTATCTTCTAATTGATGTGATGGTCTATCATTACTAGTATTCCTTAAAGGAGTCTGAAAATATTCCGCTTCGTAACTTATTTCCGGAAGTATAGGCGGCACAGATTCATTACTACCGTTGTTCATGTTTGATAGGGTATGTATACTACTTGCAATTGTACTATGATCATACATCGAAACAGGCCTTTGGTATGGAGGATTATTATTATTTATCTGTGAAAATGGTTTTGTATTGTGGTCTACTTTGCTCAGTTTCGGTATTTGTGACTGTGGTGGTGCTCTCTGTATGGGATCTCTAGGATTATCAGGATTACTTCTCGTTCGTAATAAGGACTTAGGATTAGCTGGCAAGTTGAAAGTAGGGAAAACTTGAACTGGTAAACAATTGAAGTTTGGAACAGCCATCGGGTTCGATCCGGCTGGCGGCGATTGTATTGGTTGTACTTGGACTTCAGGTACCCCTTGGTTCATAGCATTTCTCATTAACCGTTTTGCCATGCGCTCTGATTTTATCTCTGATAGGTCTAACCCGCCAGGGGTATAGGTGAACGGCTTCCTTTCTCTGTATCCGTATAACGCCGACGGAGGGTTCATTTTGCTGAAATAATTTTTCTTAAGTTACTTATCGGGAAAAAGTTTACAGAAACTATAATATTTGGGTAACGTCGGACGCTTGGCAAAATGTCAAAAACTTAGAAATAGAGATACGAGATACTCACGAGGGTCGTTGATAGAGAGCGAGATATATTTACTTCCTGCACTACTATAAATTAGATATATACGAGCACGTGGCTTTACCACTCAACACATTAGCAGCCGACACCAACATCAACGATCAAACGACACTTCTGGATCGATTTTCACATCACTAGTATGTTTGGGTTCACTTGTTTTTGGCGGAACTTTCAGATATCTGGTCACAGCGGTTAAATATAGCGCGTCAGTAAATGAGCCGGTACATTTGAATCCGGGATGTGGTGCGAGCGGTCGGCGCGTGCGCCGCCTGCCGCCTACTGCCGTCTGCGCAGCCGCGGCATGTATTTTGGTCGCGACCCCAATATCAACGGGCGCCTCGTCTACAATTTGTCTTAGGCGAATCGTCAAAACAACAGAGTGTATACTTCCGACAGCTGAGCCTTTATTATTTATTGCATTTTCAGTTTCCATTCATTCATTATATTGTTTCTATATGTCTGAACACACAACCGCTAATTCTACGAGAATAGTGTTGGCATGGTTGCCGATCTTTTTTGTCCTTGACATAAAAAAAAATAAACTTTATTAAGAACATTCGACGTTCGACAATTCGTAGAGGATATCAGCATAATCTTCGCCTGGGGAAAGCAAACATCTTGACATTTTTGTTTCATATTAACATACAGCGTTGACCGTGTTGCAGTTCATCAACCTTTTAAACGCTTCCATATTTTATACATAAGATTATGAATATAGAAAAACAATTTAATAATTATAATTATATTCTCGTGTGTACACATTTATTTAGCCCAAATTAAGCATCATTCTGACCTTGTGTGCTAAATGAATAACGGAGAGATAATAATATGTTTATAAATATTAGAAATACACTTAAAAACATCCATGATTCGTAAACAAAATATGTTCATACAAGCGCTTACCCCTAGCGGAATACTGACTACTTGACCAGACTGGCGTTTAAGTATTATATTTCATGACAAGCAACAAATTTTCTATATTTTATGTCCAAAATTATACATTATGTGTATGACTCAATCTTTGATTGATAAAAAAGATGAAAAAGTAACTGCGTTTTATACAAATAATGATTTAAGTCTTTATTATCTTTATCTATTAACAGCAAATTCACTAACCGTAAGAAATACTTTCTCTCTTCAATTAAAAGTGAAGTTGATTATAATTAACATAATCACATTAGATATTGAGAGAGAATTGCCAACAAGTCGAGCGTGGCGTAGATCGTAAAGAGATCGTTACTATGTACCTAGATAACACCCCGATTTGCTTCATTTGAATAAATAAACACAGTATAAGTAGTTTTATCGTGTTGTGTATAATAAAATTAATTTAAAGCAAACAAAACTTCCAAAGCACAGAAGAGCTCGAGATTACAAAAAATATTTAGACTGCACCGGCTTTAACCCACCCACCCGCATTGGACTAGCGTGGGGGTGTCATGGCCCAAACTCCTCATCTGTTTCTTCCATGTAGGAAGGCCTGTGCCCAGCAGTGGGGCATAATATAGGCTGGTAATAATGATGAAAATGAACCAAAACTTCTTTCAAATATACCTTACTCTTTTTAATAAAAAAAACAATAGTACTACAGCTGTTATCGTGTTTGCGCCTTTTGCATGTAATCATGTGACATAATGTAAACAAGTATCTTCATCATTCATCATCTTCATCACTACCCAGCAGCAGGGTTACAGATGTAATTATATTTTACGCTTTATAAAATAAAAATAAAATTTATGATGCTGGAGATTAGTATGTTTTTCAATTTTACAATATACTTAACTTATCCATGCACCGTTGATCTGTATGGTGTTACTTCCTTTTAGCAATTTTCTACGCCAGGCTCTAGGCTTTGTTTCCGTGATAGTGCTATGGTATTCGGTATCTCCTATTTAAAGGCATGTGCCCAGCTGCGTAGACTTATTTGCATCCTATCGATGATGATAACCTAACTAAGCCAATATGAAAAGCTAATTGGGTTTCCTTATTCTTTAAAAAAACTAATAGAGTACTCGCAATTGGTAAAGTAGTAGCCAGATCGTTTTCGTTTTGAAATGATAATATGACAGATAAAACACAAGTTAGCAAAAGAAAGTACTAAATTTGACATAATAGATCGTGTTTATCCGGTCAGCAGTCAGTGATGACGTCACATATTTATTTGGAGAAGCATCGAATTAATACATCTCATTTTAATTAAGTTATAAATTGACAAGCAAACCAACCAATTCAATTATTATCCGAAAGGAAATTCGTATTGGGTATCTAATACGAAATCCTCCAGTAAATCTCATTACTCATTAACCCGGAATATTTGTAAGTGGATCTTTAATAAGATTTACTGTTGACGGGTGTTGCAAGCATATCATGCCCGTATTACATTTGGCTCAACACCAAACATGCTGATTCTACTGTATTGCGTGATGTAAGAAATTCAAGAGTTTTATTACATGCATTCGTCACGTTACTGTCTTCTGTTGCAGGGTTTTAGGTTATTTCGGATAGTCGGATTGTTTTGTGCGTGAGTGGTTCAGCTCCCTTTATAAAATTGATTTCTTTCATAGAAATAGTCATCCTTAATGACCTATTGTGATCGTTTAGGGGTTTCTGATATGCTACTCAGCTAGTATGTTAAGCTGTCCAATCATAACTGTAAGTCTTTTCCTTAAGTTCTCCTCATCTAAGGATTTTCCTCAAGTATTCTTGTACAAATGAAGACTACGCATATTACAAGGAAGATGAACTATCATCTTTCTGAATATACCTTTAAATTTCTTCCGCTTCTGTCTTTTTAAGACCGATGATAATAATACAAACTTAATGATTGTTACTAATATTACTTTAATCACTGAAGTTACGTCACTGCATAAGCAAATCGTAGGAGGGAATCCAGGTATAGATAATCATCCCAAAAATAATTTGAATAATAAGGTACCATCGATGTATTTTTAGTTCCCCAAGTTGTTTCAATTTCGTTCTTGCTAAATGTTGCGGTAGCTTCAACGGTGATAGTTCAGCGTTAGATTATTCCCATGATAAGATAGTTAAGCCACTATTGTATATATCTGGATGCGTAAATGTTCAAAATTCTTCATTGAAAACTTGCAACATTCTTGACATATTGCATTAAGCTGACAATTTCCCAAATAGCAAAATACAAGAAACTCTCAACTTGCGACGCCAATGTATTACCAAGTCCAACTCCTGTTACGTATCGACGCAAAACTGAGTTTCTAGCGGAATTGGTGTTACTCGTCCCAATTTGACGGTTTTAATCTTAGGCAAATACCATCATGTTGCGCTAATAATTTCTTTTTTGGGTCAAATTTTACTAATGAGCTCTTGTGAGAAGAAAAGTAGAAATCACTCTTGATGATACTATTGTTTGTCGAAGCCACGTTGTAGCAGTTTAAGTTCATAATGAAAATCAAAACTCTACTTCTTCTTCAAAAAAATTTATTGTTTTCCAAATTTAATACGAAGCCAAACATTTCGATTCTTTTTGTACCTTTCATCTACGAAGTCGTGTTCAAAACACCAGTTCCCTATCTGATTGCATAAAATTTTTAGGCAATAATGTAATTCGTACTACACATACTTACGCCCAATAGTATTTCAGGATAACCATTTAAGCATAATTATTAAAGTCATAATAATACAAAACCATAATAAAATATAGGCAACAACATTATCACACAATTTTACAAATTGCTCTAATTACTTTTTGTATTTAAAATAAACATGTTGGTGGCGTAGAGGGGTAGCCCAAGGGTCACCCCCGCCGCACCTTAACCTACTATTAGGCATGTGCCTCATTTTTATGTACCTACTCAAATACATGTTGATTTATGCGACTTGACATTATGCTTAAAAAGCATGCAAATTGTAATAATGGGTAATTACATTAGTCTAAATTATGCTTATGCCTAAATAATATTATGCAAAAGACTAAATACATTATGCCAACGTAAAGGATCCCCGGTTAAGTGTATGTCGATATATACATTTTACTCCATGACGAAAACTAAAATGTAAACAACAGGCTACACGTATCGTAATGGAGTAGGAGTAAAAACCATTTTCTTGCGAACTGCAGTCGTGGAAAAACGCGTATTGCCCGCATGCAATACATTTGCATAAATGAATAAGGGGAAGCCTATACACCGGACATCCGCCAGTGTTTGTTGCTTTAAGGTATGCTATGTAGGTAAGTATAGGAATAAGATATCAGACTGATGATAAAAAACTGGTCAAAAGTATGTCGGTCATACAGATTTAAATATGAATAATAAAATTCATTTTTAATATTATAAATCTAAAAGTAACTTTCATTTTTTTTCTTTCATGCTGCCGAACTGATTTAGATGAAATATGGCGGAGCGATACATAGATGATATCGTGAGAACGGATATAAATAGGTTTTTGGAGAGATATCGACATCTAGTAATAAATAAAGACTATAATGCACATTTAGGGCCCCGCAGTCGTTTCGTTCGTCGGTCGTTTTAGATACTGATTTGAAAATAAGTGGAAATTTTTATTTTATTATTAAAAATCGCTTCGATCATTCACAACTCAATGAGAAAGCAGGAAGAAGAGAAACTCTCCATAAAGGAAAAGAAAATATTGTTCTTGAGAAGAGTCCAAAAACTGATGAACATTCTTAGCTTGTCAAATGTGAAAAAAATTCGTAGACTTTAATAGTAATTTAAAATATCTGTCAAATAACTTGTCAATCTAGTGAAGTATTTATTACATTGACACTCAACTTAACATCAAGCATAATACGTTTTTTGGAAAATGACTTCTATTACAACTAACGTGCTCAACCCACATAATGTCACAGTGTTGGTGTAACGCTTTCAGCCGTCGTGTGTACACACGACAACACGTCAAGTGTAACAGTTGCACTACGAAAGCCGCCTCTATTACGAACGCAGCAAGGGCGGTCACAAGGTCAAACTGTTACGGTTGATGTGATGTCGCCTGTACATATTCAGGAAGCAACTTAGTACATGCTTATATAAAAAAATTAAGCTTCATGAGCTGTCTAAATTTAAGTAATTTGCTAATGTATAATACACTGCATTAAAACCATTCCGGCTAAGGATCTACAAAATTGATTGAAATGACGAAAACTCTGAATGGACTTATTACTAACGGAATAAAATTCAAAAAGGTAACGCATGCTGATATTCACCATTCAGCACAGCTCATTCACCCACATAGCTCATTACCCCACCAACCCACATTGGACCAGCGTGATGGTGTTTTGGCCCAAACTCAACATGTGTTTCTCCCAAACTTATAAATAAGGGCCAAAAGAATATTATTATGTAAATCGCACACACAAAGTGTCCATAAAACTAGGTACTGAACATGTGGAAGAGTGAGGGTCTCAAATTGTAAGTTTCCCTTCAAAGCGTTTATAGAAATACTTGTGCGACCTTTTTGCTCTGTGTAATTGACTCGATGCAAGCCTCATAAAGAAACTATACGGCAAAAGGAAGTATCGACGAATCTACAAATATCTTAGCCTCTTGTAATAAGAATCAAATTCGAAGTGACGTGTCACGCTTGATGTGCGACTGACGGTACCAGTTTTAAATGAGCAGCTATTATGTAGATGTAAAAAACTCTAATGGGTAAGACGTATACTTACTTTAACCTCGGTTTGGGCAGAATCCCCCTTGGTCGCCATTCTGCGAACAAAGAAAAACGAATGTACAAAATGTATTTAGAAAATGGTTTCTCACTCTCAACGGTAGCATGTTTACTTCTTGGTTGAGGTGATTGTTACTGTCTAAAGTAAACTTTAATATTTAAATGTGATGAATGATATTTCGGGTTCATCATCTCTATCATCATTTCAGCCGAGAGATACCCACTGCTGGGCATAGGCCTCCCCCAAGGATCTCCAAACCGATTGTATGTACCTCGCTGCCCACATCCATCGGCTTTCCGCGACCCTGTCAGGTTATTTCGTGAGAATTGTGGATCAAAACCAAAGGCTTCGAATCCTGGTTTGTACGGATTTTCCCCCTCTTTCTGCAATCAGTCCTTAAGCTTAAGCAGATTGTTGTGTTTTATGGCAGATGGAGCGGCTTCGTCAGCAATAGCGTCTACTCTTCAATCGTGGATGCCAATAGCGATTTCAAGTTCTAAGATGTTGTGCCTTTTCAATCTTTTGGTGTGATGATGTATACTCAATTGACGAGGAAGCTTGTTGGGATTAGTATGGAACTAGTAATACAAAATTGTAGGTAGCAGTGACCTGCAGATTAAGAGCATTTGTATGTTCAGTCAGCATCAAAATCATCTGAGCGCTCAAAGTAATTAATCTAAAATATACTTATGCACTATTTTAAAAGAACAATTGGAGCACTAAAATTATAGTAATACAATTAAAGGTATATTAAAAACGAATTTAACGCTCTTTTAACACGGCTGCATTTCGATAGCATAATAGTTATTCCTTTTTAGTGCTAAAAAATAACTATTGGCCGGTGGTAACCGAAACTTTTTCTGGTCTATCTGATTTTGCGTGTTAAGCTTATGTCTACATAGAAGAAAAATCCCCTCCCTTCTTCCGTAGTGAGTCCTGGCGACCTTACACATAGCACAGAATACTAGATATGGGCAGAAGCTTATCTCTGTACAATCATTCAAATAAATAGCGACTCTTGCCTTGGCACAATAAAGTGCGCTATTGTACTACGTACAATAGTGCACAGCGCTATTGTACGTAGGTACCGATAAAATTCACTTTATGTTGCCTTTCTTTCTATCGCATATCTGGTTTCTTGCCGACTACAGCAGCGGCACCGGATTGCGACAATAAATTGAAACATGGGCTATATTAGTTCATAGAAATAGTTTGCTACTTTCAAAAACATCTTATTCATTTGATAATTTTATAACATTTGTATGATTTTTTTTTATACAAAGCTCGACAAATGACTCTACACCACCTGATGTGAAGCGGTAAGAAGAGTCCATATGCGAAGACAGCTAGTGCAGTTCAGACACTGCTCTAGCTGCCTCCACCTTGCCGGCCCGAAAGGTGCTTTTTCACGCCTCTTTTGAAGGAACCCATATTATAGGAAGGAGGGAACACATGTGCTGGCAAAGAATTCCAAGTTCTGGAAGTACGACAAAGAAAAGAGCAACTAAATTTCTTTGTACGTGATGTTGAGGTGGAGACAGTGAATTGATGACTCCGAAGACCGGCACGCGTGTTCCTGAGTAGGAAGGGGGATGGTGCGATAAGGTCAAATAGCTCCTCAGAACTCTCTCCGTGATATAGCCGATAGAAGGCGCTAAGCGACGCAATGTCTCGACGCAATTGCAGAGGCTTAAGGTTGTTCGTAACCTCTACATCGCCAACGATCCGGACAGCACGACGCTGCAATCTGTCCAGGGCATCGAGTAGGTACTTCGCGGAGCCATCCCACAAGTGCGAGCAATATTCCACACAAGACCGGACCTGAGTTTTGTACAGCAGGCATAATTGGTCAGGCGTGAAAAATCGACGCACCTTGTTCAGGACACCGAGGGAATAATATAAGATGTGCTGCAGTATCTTGTGTCCTCCTATTCTGTGGAGGTGCTTTCACAGTTATGCGCTCAAAGTTCGAATGCAAAACACAAGTATTTAAAAACCCTGTCAAATTTGTTTGTGTATTGTTAAGATCCCAATAATTTGGCATAGCGCCACGCGGCCACGCTTGATTGATAAAGTATTGAAAGGAAACTATTTATAACACTTTACGATCTAGGATTAGCGTAATTTATTGTATCTGCTTGTTTTCACAAAGAAAGTCATCAATCAGTCAATGGCCCTAATTCTGGTAAACACATGCTAAGTCTAAATTTAAGTTCAGTGCATTTCTTTCTATAAAAAGGAATTCGATAAGGATGGCTGTCATATAATTTGACATTTAGAAACGTGCGTTCAATTTTCGACCATATTGAACGTGATAAAATGCGTGTTTAGGAGGCACCTCCGTACATGCCGTCTAAAATTGTCTATGGTTTCTTAGAAATCTATCTAAATTTAAGTGACACCTCTAAACAGATTCTTGCTATCTTTTTCCTGTTACTTATTGCGAGAAAGAGATATACTGTACTGAAATTTAGAATTAAGGTGTGTTCCCAGAATTAGGCCCAAGTATCACGTCGGCTTATGATGTAAATAAATGCATAACAGATATCGATCGGTCTCCAGTATTTACAAGAAACGCCTACCAATAAATAATACTTCAACCTCAAAACACAAGCTACGGTCGCTTCGGTCGGTTCTTGGTTAGCCCCGATGTTATTTGTTGCAGAATTTGATAAGTGTGACTTGATAATATTTTTGATATAATTGCTCTGCCCTGCAGGGTTTCGGTTTCGTTTTTTGTTATATAACATCTGTACGTAATCTGTACAGTCGACAGCATATCAATGGTATTAGTTTGACCTTGAGACCGCCTGTATTCCGTTCGTAATAGACGCGGCGTTCGTAGTACAACTGTTACACTTGATGTGTTGTCGTCTGTAGAACATGAAAAGTACTCTAAAGAACTTTGAGCTTTTATGGGTAGACACCTTTAGCCCTTACAGGCCTGAGTTTTTTTTTTTAAATCTGGATCTTTTAAGTTTGGTTTCTTAGTATTAAAAACCTCACTAATAATTTTAATCGGATCTTTGTTTATTTATGATTAGGTTTTGCAAGTACATATTTGATTTTTTATTTATACAACTTTAGATGATGACAAACAAGCTGACGGCCCAACTAATGGTAAGTGGTAACTGCCGCCGGCAATAACCAGAAAAAAAACACTAGGTATTGCAGATGCGTTGTCACCCAGAGGCCAGAAATGAAATGCCTTCCATGCCCAGTAATTTCACTGGCTACCTTGCCATTCAATCCGAAACACAGCGAAAGTTGAAATAAGAAAGGCGTAAAATAAGAAACTTATGCAGCTACTGTTGTGACGGTGAGTTTGAGAATATAAGTAAATGTGCAATGACGGTTTCAATTATTGGTTTTGTTGTTATACCATAAACTTACGCTGCTGTACCTATTCGCTGCTATAATCGCTCATGTATATTTATAGAGACAAAATAATACAGCGTTTACAATAACAATTTTATAAATTTTAGGCAGCTAAAGACTTTAATTTATATTTTTTGTCTAATATTTTCGTGTTGATGCTCGAGTTTGAGAACATTTGCTTCAAATAAATTATTTTAAAAACAACGACAAAAGGCAATAATAAACTTTGGCATCGGAAACATTTATCTCCTCTTTATAAAGTCGAGGAACTAATTTCTGTTTTTTCTTTTTAAAATAGCGCAGCAAATGACTTGTTTATCAATAGCCACCATTCCAGAATTGACTGCGCGTTAAGCTTAGGCAGTGGCAGAGGGGAGGAATATTTGTCGAACATAAATTACTTTTGAACTAAGTATAGTTTAACAAACAGGTTAATGAATGTGCAACATGTTTTGAAATTTGATAACAGAAAATGAATATTACGTTTATATATTGTTTGAGAATTTTTTATTGGTTTGAAAATATTATTTAAGTACTGGAAAATATCATGCCCTTAGATTAGGACCCGCCATCTTTTATAATCCGGGTGACTGCTCTCACCATCCAAGTTACCGAGGACTTGGGGTAACATATACCTACTCTACGATGAAGAAATATTGTATTTCATCACTCGAACGCGTATTTTCCGATTTTCTAAAGCAGCTACAGATAGACTAGAGGAAATTCACAGGGTCATCCTAAGTTCTCCGTAGCTCAGATGGTTAGAGCAGTTACCTGGATTGTGAGAGGTCGTGAGTGCAGTCCCCGGTTGAGGACAAATTACTCATATTCTTAATTTTCATTTTAACATTATTATAAATGTTCGAAAAATTATTTACTTATAAAAATATCTAAACTAGAAAAAAAAATGTCACGTCCTGAGGCGGGGATCGAAGCCGCGACCTTTCACAATCCGGGCGACAGCTCTAACCATCTGAGCGACCCAGGACTTGGGATAACCCTGTGAAATTCTTCTAGTCTATCTATATTTGCGTTATAAGCTAACGTCTACCCTACAATGTCGAAATATTCTATTTCACACGAACATCCGAAACGAGTATTTTTACAAATACCTAAGATTATGTTATATTGGGGCATTGCTTTCAAACATTCTTCATTTTCATTTTAACATTAAAATAAATGTTAGAAAAATTATTTACGTATCAAAAAATCTAAACTAGAAAAAAAATTGACACGTCCTGAGGCGGGGATCGAACCCGCGACCTTTCACAATCCGGGCGACTGCTCTAAACATCTGAGCTACCCAAGACTACCTCAGGACGTAAAAAAAGGTTTTCTAGGTTAGATATTTTTATAAGTAAATTACTCAACTCCACCTGACTAATGTTAAGTGGAAAGTGGAATCCTAATGTAGACACAGATTACCAGACCTTACTGCACTGTATGGATCATACTGCCCTGGACGTCCCCACGGCCGGTAGCCCAAAGGTACCTTCACGCCAAGTTTGAAAGAGCCTTTATCGTATGAAGGATGAAAAACGTGCGCTGGATAACAGTGCCATATGACAGAGAAAGTCACAAAATTTCTTGAAATAATTACAAAAGGAAATGGAGAAAATAACTATTTATCATGTTTAATAATAAAAATGTATCTAAACTAGAAAAATTAAGAAATTAAAAATATTTATCATGTTATCAGTTTCTGAGGTTTTTTACTTATTTTGGATACAATTTTTAAAAAAAAAATCACATTTATTAAATTTTTATTGCTTTTGTAGGCATTGTTCTCGGGCTCTACACCAGTCTTCTGCACGAGAATCACCCCCTTACGCTAATAAAGTAATTTACACCCTATATTATTATACAGGGTGGTGCCGTCAATACGACAAGAAATTGAAACATGGGCTATATTAGTTCATAGAAATGGTTTGCCACTTCCAAAAACAGCTTATTCATTTGATAATTTTATAACATTTCTATGAAATTTTTATTGGCTGCATTAGCCAATGTTATACTATTATTGTATTGACGGCACCACCCTGTATACGAATTTTGTACAACGTAATAATTGCGGCTAGAAAATAATATAAATATCATTTAATTTCCATCTTCTAAAATCTTCAACCAACTGCAACGCCTATGCTTTACGCCATTTAAAAAATAAACCGTAGTCAAGACGACATTAGGCACGTATCCAAGATTGCCTTCAACAGCTGTTAACCCCAACAGAGCTTATCACGCCCATTCATTTCATACACATAAAACTGTCCATTATTCTTATTCTAATCTATTTTTACCAGATGAAACCAAAAGCAATGTCTTTCATTACTGAAATAGAAATGCCGTGAAGTATTTTTATCAGGAATGGGAAGTCTTTCTCGTGCGTTTCTATCATGTAAGAAGGCCCAGCAGTGGGACGTATATAGGTTAGTGATGATGATGATTTTTATCAGAAAGGGTTGTGAGTAGCTCTGTTACCGATAGCCAAAAACCACTTTTGACCTGTAAAGATGTCCCTTCTATCTTAGTAATAATCTCCCACTCATATCTAACTTGAATTACGCATCAGAAGCCTGTACTGTACTTATTAGATAAGCCATACTAACTTTTTCTGCGCGATAACTGACATCCACTGGGGGTGGAACCATGCAGGACACAATGCTATACATTTTTTTTTTTTTATACAACTAGATGACAAACAAGCTGACGGCCCACCTGGTGGTAAGCGGTTACCGCCGCCTATAGACACCTGCAATAACAAGGAAAAGCACTTGATATTGCAGGTGCGTTGTCATCCTCAGGCCTAAGATGAAATGCCGTCCATGCCCAGTAATTACACTGGCTACCTTTCCCTTCAATCCGAAACACAGCGAACTGTTTCACGACTGAAATAAGAAAGGCGGTGGTACCTACCCAGGTGACCCTACATATGGGTCTGCCACCTAGTGAATTATTTACTAGAAATATACCTGAATAAACATATAGTCTTCCGTTGTCCATGACTCGATAACAAATGTTTGAAAATGTTTGTGCTTATAATAAAAAAACATCTGTCTTTAATATTTTATACCAGAAGGATATTCCCTTCTGGTATAAAATATTAGAGACAGATGTTATAAAATATAAATATAAATAAGGTATAAGTAAGGTAATAAGTAAAGTAATATATAAATAAGGTATAAGTAAGGTAATAAGTAAAGTAATATATAAATAAGGTATACTGATATAAAATAGTAGCACGGTTTAATTCTCTAGCGTTTCAAGAAGCCAAAAACAAACTGGCTTTCAAACGGTACCTCTAGCACGAACACTTTTAAATTTCGAATTGCTATCGTATCGAGTAGTTACGTTACCTTTTGGCTGGCTTTTGTTTGAAATTTTTAGCGTGCGTGAACGATACGATTACGATTCGAAATTTAAAAATGTTCATGCAAGGGGTACAGTTAGTAGTCTTTTTTTGGAGTCTCCACTTTTATCCAATTGATATATCTATCCTCATTATTTCTGTATTAATTTAATATGTATTTATTAATTGCGTATTTATCCATAATTATACATCTTAACAATAATTATTTTCATTATTATGCATAAGTGTATTCACATAATGTATATTTTAATTTTTAAAACAGTTGTTTTTGCACTACCTATTTAATCATTTTGGACTCAACTTTCCGGTTGACTGGTAGAGAATGCCCAATGGCATTAAGTCCACCAAATTGTAACTCATTTTGTGCAATTAAAGTTTAAATAAATAAATAAACATTTGTAATCAACATCAGCCTATATACGTCCCACTGCTGGGCACAGGCCTTCCTACATGGGAGAAACACATGAAGAAATGGGCCATAACACCACCACGCCCAATGCGGGTTGTTGGGTTAAAGCGGTTGTAGTAACAACCGGGACCAACGGCTTAACGTGCCTTCCGAAGCACGGAGGAGCTCGAGATTATAAATTTGATTAACCCATCCCAGGACCAACCATGGCGAAAGTTTCTTTGTTTTCGTAATCGAAACCAGAGCGCTTAAACCAATACGCCACCGAGCTCCTTGTTTTTAAAAATATTATTAATAATAAAAATGTAATATTTACCTAAAATAATAAAAATCTGTGGGTCAAATCTAAAATAAAGCCGCTTTGCCTAATTTAACTTACGTTTAATTAGATGTTACATTTAAAATTAAACCAATTTACAGGATTAAACTAGCATTTAATTAGATTAGGTCTTCCCGCGACCACGATCGCTGTAAAGTAATCGAAACGTCTGGTGTATAATAATAATATAACATCTATTTAAACGGGAGTTAAATCCGGTAAATTAGTTTAGTTTCCAATGGGTAGTGCTCGCGAAAATATAAGATAATACTAGATGTTACATAGAAGATGTCTGTTGTTTGTGTTTTATATGAAGTGAAGAACGTAACATTTAATAAAAACGCGGGTTAAATTCAGTCGAGTAAGTTTATTTCCTACAATTTAAACACGTCTGTCAATATTCTTAATTTTTGATTTTAACATTATTATGTTTGTAAAATTATTTACTAACAAAAATGTATCTAAACTAGAAAAGTTTCACGTCCTGAGGCGGGGATCGAACCCGTCAATGTTCTGAACCCGAACGTCTGTCAATGTTCTTTGCGTCTGCTACAACTTCTATCTTTGGATATAATAATATTAGTTACACTATTAGTTACAAAAGAACATTTATCCCTTTTTGAGACACTCGTGGCCACATAATAAAATGACCAAAATGAAAATGTTTTGACGCATGCTAAAAGCCGTGAATTTTATTTAATATCAGCATCAGAACAATATAGTGTAACTCTACAGACTCTACTCATAAATTTCAATACAGTACCGATAACACTTCTAAACAAATTCAATTATTTTATTTCTATCTTTTATAGCTACCATTCAATTCACTTATGTATTCGTATTTTTAGCGAACATTCGAATTGCAGTTCATTGGCCTAGACACAGAATAACGGTCATAAATAAAGAATTTAGAATTTAGTTTCTAAGCAATAGACTGGTTTTTTGAATGTTGATAATAACTAGAAGACGTGGTAAGTAATTACAACAATTTCAAATATAATTAAATGTTTTTTTGTATACTTTTTATTGATATTTTTTACAGGGCACGGCAGATGACTCAACACTACCTGATGTGAAATGTGACGCGGTGAAAAGAGTCCTTAAGCAAAGACAGCTAGTGCAGTTTATACACTGCTCTAGCCGCTTCCGCCTTGCCTGCCCAAACAGGTACTTCTTAAGCCTCTTTTTGAATATGTAGGTATTTTCCGCATGCTCGAGTGGGTATGGCAAAAGTTTTTATAGATAAATAAAAACTATTCGGCCAAAGGACATGCATCCAGGACTATGTACTTTGAATTCAGACAACTGAGTTTTTGGTGGTATTTAGTTGAGTCGGTTTACATTTTTCCCATACTACAATAAAATGTGATACACCTACACTATATGAAAAACAAAACAGAAAAAAAAATTACAATGGCTGTGTACTGCAGTTCCCTTTTGCTTTGCCATACATAGTAAGAATTGAACGGGAATTTTTGGTGCCATTTCAATTGGTCTGTGCCCGATACGCTTTTGAGTGGTTTTTAAAATTATTGATTCAAGATTTTTTTTACGGAGATTAAAAAATGGTTGTCGAAATCTATACTTTTCTCATCGATGTAGAACAAAAGAGAAGGAAATAGTTTAGGAATTAAAGAATTCGATAGCCATAATTTTAAGAATGAAATTTATAAACATTTAATTTAGGCATTAACTTTTCAGGTCGCAGTTTCAATAATCCATTTTTTAAAGACTTAACATAATAATAATTATGTTAGGTTAGGGTCAACCAGGCCTTGAATAAAAAAGGTCCTGGTTCCACCACCCTTCGGCCGTAAAGCAGTTCGTTGTGTTTCGCATGCCTCTGGCTTACTAACTTACTTGTCTCTTAACCGCATCTGTGGTCTAGTGGTTGAGACCACCGAACTCAGATCTAGAAGTCCGGGGTTCGATTCCCGTAGGGGCACAAATTTTCTGCTCGTTTGGTTGGTAGAAGGGGTTTTCTAAGTCCACCTGGCTAGCGACCACCATCTTACCTAAGTCTGCCCGTTAAGATAAAAAAAAAACTTATCAAATGATAAGCAAGCCAGAGTCATTCGAAATAACCACAATTTTTATACAACTAGATAGTTGTTACAAAAAAAGTGAACTAAACTCAATTGATTAGAGCCGTGACCTTTTAAGCCATCAGAATCGACACACATCGCGCTCGCAGCAAAAATCTGCCTCGTGAAAGGCAAATTCTATTCTCGATATAAGTTCGTCCGGATCTCTCCGGGCTATGGCTATGCATAATGTGATCTTAGCGACGCTGAACGCCTTCGCAAAGGAATATTGTAGACTGAAAGCTGACATTTACGTCTGAAAGGAAGCTTGATTTTACTCAGTGAGTTAATCATTAAGTAACAACTTCAGTTGAAAAATTACTTGTTACAATGGATTAGACTAAAATTGTCAAAGTGTGTGTGATCTGCAAACGTGTACACGGAAAAAAATATTTAGCCAAACTACTTTGGTTACATTAGTTTTAACAAAAATTTAGCAAGACAGTTTATTTGATTTAACAAAACGGTGCATCTTTTTGCAATTTTATTTATGGCCAGGGCCTCGAATGCGCTAATTTACATTGTATTTACCAAAGCAAATGTGAAACGTTCCCTTGCGCACAATTTGTGTTGCGCGAAACATATAAACGGCCACCAATTAGCTGTTTTTTCGAAGCATAAATTGATTTCTTTGATTATAATTATATTACATATTTATTAAGTTCAAATTACATAAATTAATAAAATAAAAACTTTCTAAATTTAGTAAATATATCGATCAGATTTTGACAGCACCTAGATACAAAGACGTTGCTATGGAAACCATCTATGGGAACGTATTTTTGATTAAGTTAGTGCCTAAGCAACTTGTCAAAAATGTTTGACAAAAATGTTAGGACAGCGGAAAATACGTTCCTTTAAATGGTTGCCATAGTAACGTATTTGTATCTACGTGCTGTCAAAACCCGATCGATATTTTATTCAATTTAGAAAGTTAATTATAATTATATTACATATAATTATAATCAAAGATATCAACGTATGTTCCGAAAAAAAACCTAATTGGTTAGTTTCGCGAAACACAAATTGTGCACAAGGGAACGTTTCACATTTGCTTTGGTAAATACAATGTAAATTAGCGCGGTCGAGGCCCTGGTGTTACCCTGAGTTATGTATACCTAGTCACTTTTTAAGCTACAGGTGGTCGAAAGTTTTTGTATTGTATAAGTATATAGTGCCCATGCCTGGTGTCACGTGTGTCGCATGTCGAATGGACCAACTAACTCAATACCCTTCGAATAGTAACGACATAAGTTAATTCCTCTGTGTAACCATGTGACAAACTTATAATAAATAAATAGCTCGGATACAGGTAATTAAATATATGCAAAAAGGAACCTACCCTTTTAAAATCACTTAGCTTAACGGAACACACATTGTTGTGTATCCACGAAAACATAATGCGGACTCTTTTCTTTGTTAGTTTTATACGAAAGTAAAATATATTCGAAAGAGAAAATGACTCTCATAGAAATATGAATTTATCTTCGCGTTTTTTCAGTCGCTCGGGATATTTAAGAAGCCACAGTTTTTTCTCTTGGGAAAAACTGGTCATAGTTGCAGCTACTTAGCTATGCCACAGCATACAATGAAAAAAATGTCTCATCTTAAATACTAACGTATTTAAGATGAGACATTTTTTTCATTATCTTTAGATGCTTTTATAAAAGTATTATTTGTTAAAGTTAAATGTAAAACTTAAAAATTCGATTTGACATAGAAAATTGATTCTTTTGAGAATAGATATAAGTCAGGAATACAGAAAGATGGTCAGCACACAATATATAGATAATTATACAAAGTATTTTAACTATAAATTCAGCTATAAAAAAATAATTAAATACCTACACACAAGTAGTACAAGTATGGTGATTACTAGGTTGGTCGCAACCCACCACTTTTCTAAAATTTAAAGACTGTTATTTGAATTTTAAAAACTTGTTTTTTTAAGTAATTTAATGTAAGTAAACAAATAGCATGAAAGTCATAAATGAATTATGTTTATTTATTTCGCCATGAAAAAAATATAAAAAAATATATACGTGTGATATATCATACAAAAGAATGTAGGTACTTTTAAAAGCTTTATGTGTGTCAAGTAATTCATAATTTCGAAATATATGGGAAAACCTAAATAGGTTAAAAAATTATTACCTAGAGCGGATGTGAAATTAGATTTTTTAAAAAGTGACCCATATTTATTATAAATGTTTGCATAATTACTTAGTAATTAAAGTATAAAACTAGAAAAATTACAAATAAATAAATAAAACAATAAAAAAATACAAAGATTAAAATGGAATTAGGTTCATTTTTGATACTGTGTAGTTCTTAATGTTAACAGAACAATCTCACTGTGTGTAAGATCTGTAGGTTAAGTCAGTCAATCATGAACTGTACTGTATTTGTTGATTCGCGGAGTGGTCCTGGTGACCTATAATACAGATTTTTATAAAATCTACAATAGGCACCAGCATTCACAATGCTGATTGGTAATACTGCGCTATGTCATAATTTTATACTTATTCCTTATGATTATCTGATCTGTTGTGAGAGAAATAAACGTTTTTGAATTTGAATTTGAATGTCAGACAAAGTACAAAACGTTAACGTCGTCCATTGACTTAACATTTTCTTTTCACGACATAATTGTTAAAACCATAGTTTTAAAACAAAAAACTTGAAAACAAGTGAAAAACCTAAAATGAGTGTTTCTAGCGTCGAAGATTTTATTTGACGCCAACAGAATTGACTGAAACTGTTAATAATGCACAAAGGTTTTTTTTTCATTGAGTTATTTCCTCGTTGAGGTGGGATGAAAAGTTACGTGTTGCACTCGAGTGCAAAGATTTTTCACCTCGTGCTCTTTTGATTCCCTCGCTAACGCTCAGGATTCTAATTTTTGAATCAATTTTAGAATCCTTCGCTTGCTCGGTCATCAAAATTAAGCACGCGGTTAAAAAGCAACTTTGCACTCTTGTATAACAAATAACTATTATTATAACTAGGCATTCCTTTGATTAGGTTCAGCATATTTGCGATTTGCAATTACATTTTATAATGAATGCTAAAAAAGTTGGTTTCTGCTCTTGTTTTCGACTAATAATAAGGATTTTAATTTTAAAAAAAGGGTATATTCTAGATCTTCTGAGCTTAAGCTTTCGTTTATTATATAATTTATCGCAGGGGGCTGTCAAGTACCAATATCGAGAATATCTCTTGAATCAATTGTTATACAAAGACGAGATTAAATGAATATGAATATAAGCTGTAACTATTTTAATGCTCAAAATATTTAAATGCCCAACAAACAAATAGATTTTTCTAAACATAGCAATGCAAATGACTCAACACCACCTAATGTAAAGCGGTAAGAAGAGTCCATATTAGGTTGATTAGGCTCTACAGTTTCCTTGGTTGATTAGGTTAGGTAAATTATATGAAAGGTACCCCTTACGGGTTTGTTTTAGTGGGTAGGTTCTGCCTTTACCATCTTTGACCGAAGACCCCCAACATAACCTTGCATTGTTCCTTTCTCCCTAACAAAGCAGAGTAGGCCTAGAGGCCTTTTTCCCCACAAAAAAGGTTTTATGAAAAGTTATAATGGACACCGGCCATTTTTAATGTCATCCGAACATTCTTTGGTAGGTAGTTTACACCCCGCTGATTATATTTTCGTTTCGTCTGTCATCATCCATCTGTTGTCTTGTAACTACATTGAATTAAATCTACATGTCACTTTGAAATGACATTTAAACACAAGTGATTTCAACTAAAAACGACACTGTAAATAATGCGTAATCTCTAGAAATTGTTAAACGTTTTATTTGCGTCATAAACAAACTGAACATAATAAGTAATTGGTTTACAAGAATATGTAGGTCACAAAACAGATATACACAGTATAGTATGACACAGAAATACTTAGTACGACGACACGGAAATAACTTTGAGATGTTGGCTTTTTCTTCATGGCTTCACTCCCGAACCTAAGCTTAATAATATTTATACACTCACACCTATTATCTAGCCCAAAGTAAGCATCATTAAGAGCTTTTGCTATGGATACTAAATAACGGAGAAATAATGATAATAATATGTATATAAATATTGGAAATATACTAAATAAACATATATAAACATCCATGACTCGTAAACAAATGCTCGTTCTCATGATACAAACATTTGTTCCTACCGGGATTCGAACCCGGGACCTCTTGACCGAGTAGCCTGGGGTATAGACCACTCGGCCAGCCGGTCGTCAATATCAATTCATCATAATTAAATTAGTATATCGGTAAGGACAATTTTTCTGTGAACCAAATGTATTTTTTTAGACTTCTTGGAATGGAGTGGGAACTTTATGAATTGTCAGTTAGTTTGCTAGAATAGTCAGTTAGTTAGAATTAAAAACCATTTCTTCAGACTATAAATCATAAGAATTACCGCTGCAATGCAATTTAGGCATTCCTTTGCCCATCGCATTAAAAATCTTAAAAGACGAAGAAAATTAACGCTGAAATGAAAATTAAATGAAAATATCTTTATTCAATTAGGCCCCCCAAGGCTCTTTCGAACCGTCGAAAATTCCCTAAGTCTATCACAAAAAATAATATTAACTAGCAATTATTATTATTATTATTTTTATCTTAACAGGGTAACTCTAGGCCTTCATCTCACCTGCTGGTAAGTAAAGATAAGACCGACGATGGAAGCGAGCAACACCCGGATTCGTCAACCACAGAGGAACTGGCTATCTTACCTCTAACTGCCGGAACACAACAATGCCGTTAACATTATTGCTATGGCGGCAGACTGAGGTAAGATGGTGGTAGCTAGCCAGGCGGACTAAGAAAAGCCCTACAACCATCCAAACTCGAATCGAACCCTCTAGATCTGAGGCAGGTGGTCTCAACCACTAGACCACATAGGCGGTTAAAATGTCAAATGTATAACAATGTCATAATGTTTGTCTCTCTGTGTCTCTCTCATGGATTTACGTAAGCTAACAATGTCATAAAGTCAGTCTGTCTGTCGGTCTATTTATCGGTCTATCTGTCTGTCAGTTGAAGTCTCTCGCTGGAAGTCAAAGTGCAGTTATGTTATTGCATGAGGGAATTATGTGTCTCCATAACTATGATTAAAATATATCACATCACGCCACGTCAACGATATTGACTCGCTGCTAGTGCGGGAGGTGCCTCGAGGGATTCCTTTAATTTGAACTGATCACAAACCTGACTATACATGTTATATGCGTAGTCAAAAATCGGTTCACAGTTGATTCTGACATGTTTGCCAGCAATGTTCCATGTTTCTGCCAATATTGAATATTGATACGAGTAAAGTTTAATTTAAAATAGCCTCAAACAATCCGCAGCGGTTTGATCATACAAACAGCTGTTTATTTATTTTAGTACCTATGCATATTTCTCCGATCTTTGTTCGGCAGTTGTTCTACTGTCTCGTAATTTTATTCACACTCGAGTCGCCAAACTAATTCCAACGGTAATAAAAGTCAAAAGGCATTATTTTACATCATTCATTTGAGGAAAACATTAAAACGACAAAAGCAATCGTATATTTTCCAAGTTAGTATTATGCTGCGAAATTATATTAGGGAGCGCTAATTTTATTTTATGTGTTGAATTGAATTTCTAAGGAAAACGTTAAATATTTTAAAAGTTAAATATTTTAACGAGTACTATTTATAGGCATTCTTTAAGCCAACCTATTTTTATTAATAAATATAATTATATAATTATTATTATCAAAGAAAGAAAGAAAAATATTTTCATTGACATACACCAAACCTACACACCTATAAACTTAGACTATAAAACTTAGATAATCAGAAAAGTAGTAAGAAATTACTGCGCATGGACAGCATTTCATCTTAGGCCTCGGGATGACAACGCACCTGCAATATCAAGTGATTTTCCCTTGTTATTGCAGGTGTCCATAAGCGACGGTAACCGCTTACCATCAGGTACGCCGTCAGCTTGTTTGTCATCTAGTTGTATAAAAAAAACAATTAACACATATCAGCGGGTGCAATCAACTAGGCTCCACCTCAGTGTATAGCTTCACTATCACTAGCTAAGCTTTCTATACCTTGCTCCAGCAATAAGCATAAACAATTCATCTTTAAACAGAAGCATCATTACGTAAGAATGAAATTAAATGACTCTAATGTGTATTAGAGTCATTTAATTTCATAACAATACACCTAATAAAACAAGTGTTTCAATATGACCAAACATAAGAAAATTATTATCTTATAACGAAGTTTAGGTATAAGTGAAGAGGAAAGTGCCCTAGCCGCATTAAAAGTGTAATAAATAGTACTAAAAGCTATAATAGACAGATAATGTATTGCATTGTACAAGAGCCACAGAAATTTGGCCTTTTGCCCACAACAAGAGTGATATTCCAATATTGTGTTCTGATAGACTCGTATGTATGCTCGCCGATAGAATCGCTTACGAAATATATATATTTTAATGCTGTGCCAAAATTTAGGTCAAATAATATTGTTATTTATTTGTAATTTACTGGTGTAAGAAGGAATTTTATTTTATGGCATAGTGGAAGGTACAGTCGACCGCACATCAAGCGTAACAGTGAGACCTTGAGCCTGCCCGTACTCCATTGGTAATAGAGGCGGCTTTCGTAAAGCAATTGTTACAAATGATTTGCTGTCGTCTGTACAATCACGCGAGCTATAATAACGTGTACCCACTTCATACTGTTCGTGATTCTTATTCTGTTTACTATTAGAGTCACAAAGAGCAAAAAGAGGGTAGTACCCTACATGTTATTGCCCGTGACTGTATACCAGAATGTGCGTGGTATTGCTAAAGCGAATAACCAACTATATTGCCTGTTTACATGAGAATTTAATGGTTAATAACCAGATTGCCTGGCATCCTAGTTTCAAGATTAGACTAAAATGTGAACTATAAATACAATTAGATATGTTTGTCTTCTAATCTTGGAATCTATTTGCTCTGGCACAGGAATATCACGTATTTTATTATTTGTTTAAGACATATTTAATCGTAGTTTATGCACATGCATATAGAGTATGGTATTTTATATATTTCAATTTGCGACGGAAAAATTATACGCCAAACTTTAATAAGTTTTTTATTTTAATGTCCTTGATTTTATTATCGTTAGGGCTAACAGCGTTTTTAATGTAATCATTTTAATAATCAAGCATACGGCCCACGTTGATGCTACAGATGTTAAAAATAAAAATTCACTACAAATTGTGGAGTGAAGTACATTTTTAGTCCATTAGTTCACTGCTATTCTTTCACAACAGCTAGCTAAATAGCTTGAGAGAACCTCAAAAAACATTTTTACCGACCTCCTTGGAACCCTGTAATTTATACCTATGCTCTTTTGGCCCCGAACTGACATCATTTTGACATTTAACGGTGTTGTTGTGCTATTTCTTGGTCTATTAATACATATAGATCTTCTTCATTTTCATTTCCTTAATCTGTCATGCGGCGATATACCACCGGGGGGCGATGACAATGGAACAATCACTTGTGTCTGGAATCTCATGCTTGACGGGTAGGTAGTTAAAATTTATCTTATTTTTTTATTTAAAGGCCAAGATGGGGTAACTCTGTGTTTTTAAATATTTTAAATCATTGAACTTCTAATACCTAATATTTCTTTGCGTGATTCTATAACCAAAAAAATATTACATACATCTTGAATTTTTAAATTTAATTGAAACATCGTTTGTCACATCTCTCTCTCAATCACAATGTCGCTCTAAGGTCGTTCTGGTCTGGCATTACTTTTATTAATAATCAAAATTAAAACATTCTAATCAATTTTAAACACTTCTGCTCTTGACAGTCTTCGTGTATTATCCATGCAGTGAGCACATAACAACTGCATTTGCAGTAATTATAACTGCAGATAAATACCACACTGCTACTGAGCTTGAAATACTGTTTTCAATAAGCACCCCTGTCGCTTAGAGTTAGAAACTCGATTATGTAACTCACGTGGGAAGTTATGTATTGAATATACTTGAGATAAGATGTACCTAAGTTTGCTCGAATATCGGCCCGACTGGACAACTTTAGTGGTTGTTTAGCCGGGGCAAAATTATTTAGTCACTGTAGTACATACAACCAATACTTATATATTTTTTTATGGAAAACAAGCAAAACTCGAAAGAAACCTCCTATCAATAGTGTTGGGCTGTAAATGACGGTGAAACCACGGTCTTACAATTGTTTTGTTGGCTCGCCGGTTTATCACCGCGGAAAATTCGCGAATAGATTAAATAGACATCAAAATACTAGGTGGTAGGCCCGTATGTAGGGTCGTCTGGGTAGGTACCACCGCCTTTCTTATTTCAGCCGTGAAACAGTTCGCTGTGTTTCGGATTGAAGGGAAAGGTAGCCAGTGTAATTACTGGGCATAGACGGCATTTCATCTTAGGCCCCAGGGTGACAACGCACCTGCAATATCAAGTGATTTTCCCTTGTTATTGCAGGTGTCTATAGGCGGCGGTAACCGCTTACCATCAGGTGGGCCGTCAGCTTGTGTGTCATCTAGTTGTATAAAAAAAAATGGACTTGCGCATTCAAAGCCGCGCCTTCATACATAAGTCAATTTATTAGTGTTTGTCTTGAAAATCCATTCCTGCAGAAATTAAATTCGAGAGAACATTTCCAAATAACATAGATAGAACTAATTTGACACAAGCCCTCGAAAACCTTTGAGCGTAAATGCCAAATTCCATATAGGTATTTTCCGCTTAGCGATAACAATAAAAGAGTTAATGTTTTTTTTATTTATATGCTGGCATCTAAAACATTACTTTTTGTCTTCTAGTATTCTTAAAAATATACTCTTTCTTCTCATATAACTTTTGTCTTACTAATTACAAGCCCCCATACATTCTCAGAACATGTCCTTTGTTAGAATCGGTTAGTTCATTTCCAATGTTTACGACTTGAAAGTATAACACGAAAATCCGTGCGGCAAAACGCTCATAATATGTACAGTCGACAGCACATCAAGCGTAGCAGTTTGACCTTGAGACCGCCCTTACTACGTTCGCAATTGAAGCGGCTTTCGTAGTGCAACTGTTTCACTTTGTTCGATATCGATATTTGGCAACTGTCTTTCGTGTCATATGAAGGCTCTGCTGAGGCTTACCTGAAAAGGAACATAGGCTAAGAGTTTCGCGCCACAGACCGCGCGATCTTCAAAATTCAAAATTAATAACGAACAAGTTACGTCTCCGTGGAATATTTTGAGTAAACCCTTTTAATCCCAAATTGTGTGACCTTTTGGTAATAACTGCGGTCCGTGACCAGCATATGAATATTTTCTTCGTGCAAGTACCGAAATTAACCAGGGTTAAGGAAGCATCGGAAGACATCGTCGGTATCTGCTACCAACTAGCCGCTTATGGGAAGTCGAGGTGAGCTTTGTGTGATATTATTGATAGTTGACAAATTTGATACAAATAAAAGTGTCAGAGCAAATTTACAGTCCACTTATTCACTCAGTGGCAACAGAAATGAATGCTATCGTCTGTAAAACATGAATTAAAGTTGCAGGTGAAAATAAACATCCGATAGAACACGGAACTAATAAGCAATCTATTGTTCTATTCCGTCTCAATGGGTAAGTTCATTAACACTTGGCAGAGTTTATAGCCACACCTGTATCACTTGTGACGTCACGCTGGCAGATCGCCAACCACCTAGGGATCCATCCTCCATGCCACGTGGAATTCACCGTAACTACGCGATTAGCAAGGTCAATGACCTGAGATAGTTTGCGGAGGTTTTAAGTGCTCGACGAAAGCCCTAGAGTTGCGATTGCTTTTGCAGAAAGGTTTGATACAGAAAGTAGTAAGTATAAATAACACTTTGAAATTGTGCATTTAATTGTAAAAGTTACCTACTGATTTATTAGTATCCCAATCATTTCTTGTGTAATCTATCAATTTATGAGCAATCGCTTATAAAACCAAAACTATCATAACTCAAAATATTATGTAAGTTTATATAAAATATATAATTTTGTATGTATTTGAGTATATATTATGTATTGAACATATTTGGTATGGTTATGTATGTATAATTATAGTATTTAGATATTAAAGAATAGATAAATAAATATTAATAATTAAATGTACTGGTGTCACTTCTTATTGGAAATTATAACGCACACACCCATGACGGGTTGGCTAGAAGAGATATTACATTTGATCTTTTTATAACACCTCTATAAAATAATGTAGCCAGTGCTATATTATTTTATAGAAATGTCATGAAATTATCCAATGTATTTCAAAGTTGCAAAACATTTTTCTATGAACTAATATAGCCCATTAATTTATTATCGTATTGTTCTCACCATCCTGTATATGATATATGCTAAAACAGAAATAATTATTACTACCTGACGGACGGCCCATCTGGTGGTAAGTGGCTACCGTTGTCTGCAATAACAACGAGAATACCACTTGGTATTGCAGGTGTGTTGTCATCCTGAGGCCTAAGATGAAATACCTCCCATGTCCAGTAATTACACAGGGTATCGTTCCCTTCGATCCGAAACACAGCGAACTGCTTCAGCGCCAAAATAGGAAATTCGATGGTTTTTTTAGCCTTAACGGGGTAACTCCTAGCCTTCATCACACCTGATGCTAAGTGAAGATAAGGCCGACGATGGAAGCGAGCTACACCCGGATTCCTCAACCACAGAACTGGCTATCTTACCTCTAACTGCCGGAACACAACAATGCTGTTAACATTATTGTTATGGCGGCAGACTTAGGTAAGATGGTGGTAGCTAGCCAGGCGGACTAAGAAAAGCCCTACCACCAACCAAACCGACCAGAAAATTTTTGCACCCACGGGAATCGAACCCCAGACCTCTAGATCTGAGGTAGGTGCTCTCAACCACTGGACCACAGAGGTGGTTAAAACCAGACGGTCTTACATACGGTCGCACTTCTAGTAAATCAATATCAAAATGTAGAGAAGGGTTTGCGTGAGCTCGGAATTAAAGACGGGTGAGCTATATTTTTTTATTTTTAGTATTTTGAAAACGAATTTAGTTTTACAGCTCAATTTATACAATTTTTTGTGATCATATTCCAAGGTCAAAGCTGCAGACTGTCAGCATCGTCGAGTTCTCTGTCTGACAGTCACTGGTTGAAAACATATATTATTTTGAGGATTTCCGTTCTCAATCTTCAAAGAAGTTTTGTGTTGTAATGAAACTAAGTCAGTACCCTTATATTATTCTGAGCCAGTACCCTTAAAATATATACATAGTAATACAATCAACCTCCTTGAGAACCTCCTCCATTTTGAAATCGGTTGATAAAAAGGCTTTATTTGGCCTATCCATGGTAGTTTTCGCCTATGGAATTTTATGTTACTTTCGCTCAATTGAAAGAACTTCATAATCAAATACTTCTTTACTGGGTATGAAAAGGCATTTCATCTTAGGCCTCAGGATGACAACGCACCTGCAATACCAAATGATTTTCCCTTGCTATAGCAGGTGTCTATAGGCGGCGGTTACCACTTAGGTACCACCAGATGGGCCGTCAGCTTGTTTGTTATGTAATTGAATAAGAAATATTAATATCGAATCACAAACTATAGAAAGCAATTACCATTCTAGTTATTGAGCGCCACTTTACATTTTTATGTCCAATATAACATAATTCACTATCACAGAGTGCTAAACACCCAAAAATATCGGAATATCTTGAAACATATCACACGTAATCAAAAAGTTCACAAGTTTACGATTAAAAGACTGCGCGGACTGTGTGCCAAGTCTGAGGAAATAAACTGAATCTATTTCGAATATCACCATAGATATTATGAGATCAATGTTTCACAACATGAAATTGTTATAAATGAATCGAGCACAATTTTCGTTCAAAATCAAAATACGAAGGTCTTTCAACATCTTTCTTCGTTAACTTAAATGATTGTAAACACACTTGAGATTGTTAACACACCTGAGATTGTAAACACCTGATTACGCAATCGGGAGTGATTTTAAAGACATTTGGGGTTCCTCTCATTATGCATAGGAAAATGATAGATCACAATAGAACTTTCAAATTACCTTTTCGACAGCTTTTGTAGAAACCATAGACCTCCTTAAACCTGGATGGAATTAAGATTAAATGTCGAAAATTATGACGTGTGTCATAACTTTTCTGAGAGGCGAATTAGATTAAAAATCGCTTCTTGTCGCAAGACAGCCATTACCATGGAATGTTAAAAAATATTTATGTTTATTTATTGTTTTTTTTTTAAATAGAACAAATCTTAGTAATATTTTAGATACATTTGGTGTTGCCTGCTTTTCATAAAGTAAGGCCTCAGTGATATTAAAGTATGGGCTAGAAGAGTTAATTTCATCCTTCAAAAATCTTATTACATAATTTTGTATTATAATTTAAAAAGCTCAATATCGAAATTGTTAATTCAAATATAATAAAACTAGAAAAATTTCACGTCCAGAAGCAGGAATCGAACCCGCGACCTTTCGCAATCCGGGCGACTGCTCTGACCACTGAGCCACCCAGGACTTGGGATATCCCTGTGAAATTCTTCTAGTCTATCTGCATTTGCGTTTATGAGCTAACGTCCACCCTACAATGTCGAAATATTCTATTTCAACATCCGAAACGAGTATTTGCAGATAGAACGAGTATTCGCAAATGCAGATAGACTAGAAGAATTTCACAGGGATATCCCAAGTCCTGGGTGGCTCAGTGGTCAGAGCAGTCGCCCGGATTGCGAAAGGTCGCGGGTTCGATTCCTGCCTCGGGACGTGAAATTTTTCTAGTTTTATTATATTTTAATTACTAAGTAATTTTTCAAACATTTATAATAATGTTAAAATCAATAATTAAGAATATCGAAATTGTTATTTGACAGCTATCCTTTTTGCAATCGTATTGATAGAACGAGATGTACCTACTAAACTCAAATTTACATTTAGCGTGTGTATTTTTAAGACAGGCCCATTGTACATAAGATAGGTAAGTATATCTTAAATACTCTAGCTCTTTAAATTATTTTCAATAATTTTCTAAATAAACACCTAAACGGTACTCGTGCTCCAATATGTACGCATATTAGTATTTTGAACAAATACTCAAGTGTGTATAAATTTAGACCAACTCTAGGCTAATTCGGTGAAAATAAACACAGTGAACATTATTTGTATTCGAAATTAAAGCTGTTTGTTAAGTTGTGTACGAGATCTGCAAGAGAACCAAGGTTGATTGCAAAGCCCAATTGCGAGCCTCAAGTGGCAGTGGGCGGGCTATATTTCAAGGAAGACTGACGGCCGTTGGGGCGGAAAGGTCCTCGAGTGGCGGCCGCGTACCGGGAGACGCAGCTTTCATAGGCCAACGATCTGGTGAGGGTCCGGGATGGCAATGACTGCGAAAAGCGCAGACGGCTAGGAGATCCTTGGGGGACGCCTATGCCCAGCAGTGGGCATCTCTCGGCTAACAAGATTATGATGATGATTTTGTGTAAAAATACCAGCTTAAAAAACTAATCCCTACGTTGTATTGTCTTACATTTTCGCAAGCACTACACATTGAAATAAAACCAATTTACCGGATTTAACTCGCGTTTAATTAGATGTTACATTATTATTTCGATTGATTTACAGTGATTGTGGTCACGGGAAGATAACCCCTACGTTCTCAACGTACTTTTGAATGCATTCTAAATATAAAAATTTCAATTGAAAATACAAATTAATCATCCGAGTTACCGTATATGCGAAAGTATATTGTACAAAGGTGAAGTGTTAATAAGCATCGGACGAACTGTGAAGAAGGATGTTCAAATGTCAAAAGTGGATACATTTGTTATTTCTTGTGATTGTCCATTGGTGAATAAATGCCTCACCAAACCATCTTGAAACGGCTTGAAAAGGTCCTACGGAGGTCCTACTAGAACTGCCATCAATTCTACTGAATTTATGCTCTACCACTTTAATTTATAGGGCAATAATCAAAGGAGATCTAATTTTAAATAAAGAACATGTTTTAAAATTTACTAAATTTTTATAGTTGGCTTGGCTTTCTGATTGTTATGTCAACCTCAAATAGCTAATGTCTGTCAGAAATTAATTTTAAATGTTACATGAATATATTTGGCATTGAAAAATATTATACAACGTTTTATTTATGACATCGAGATTCCGTGAAGTCGTGGTTTCGACTTCCGTTTAGCAATTTTTTTTTATTAATATTGCATTTATAAAATTACTTTATTTTTTCAACTAATTACGTAAGTGATCCTTAAATGCAAAATATTATGAAGAATTCATAGTGTTTTATATGACTTTCGTTGCAAGACTAATGGAAATCAAATCACTCATAATAACTTCGATATTACTATTATTATTATTAGCTCTAATAAATACTGTATTAGAGCCATCATAATGAGAGTTTCCGGACTGGTAATTTTGAATTTAAAGATGAGGTGCGATGACAGGGAAACTCGCACTCAGAGACAAATATTAATTGGTTATTTCATAGGCAATTACTACACAAGTTCAAGGTCACATCGACTAATTAGCGTCTGTTAGTAATGCCACCTGGCATCGCAGTTATAAAAATATTGGCTTGATACCAGAGAAAGTTTTTATGCGCCAATATTACATTTGTTGTATACACATATCATAATGCATTCTGTTTATCATCACATCATGATTACCAGCTCACTGCGCTCAGCTGAGTACAGGCCTTCCTGCATAGGAGAAACACATGAGGAGCTTGTGCCATAACAACACGCTGGCCCAATGCGGATTGTAATAACAACCGGGACCAACGGCTTAACGTGCCTTCTGAAGCACAAAAGAACTCAAGATTATAAATTTTTATTGACCCATCCCAGAGTAGGATCGTGCTTTTGGGGGGTTAGTGAGGTAGAGGACGTATACCACGCTTTGTGGGACTTGATTTCTACGGGGAAGCGCGTAGATTCTCTTAGATAACGTGAAGATTCTCGAGGTGGACCCAGTCTATTACCCCGACGTCGTGGAAACGGAGGCGAACATCAGGCAGTTACGGGACTTTGGGAGTAGAGGGCACAAGATTTGGAGTGGGCTAGGGAGAGAGAGCTGAATGAAAAACACGCTACAGAAGAGGCAGAAGACCAGCACAGCCTAAGCAAATGGGAGTCAGAGGTACCACTTCGTGTGAGTACGTTGACTCCTTATTATCACAGCACTGTATATTTTCATTTTAGATTGCGTACCTCACCTCATCCATTTTTGTATTATGTTTACTTTTAATTTTTAAATACAAATGTCACTTTTTAAAATTTTCTTTTAGAAAAAATCCTTTCGGTCCCATCCTCCCTCAGGATTTTTTCTTCCAGAGCGGATGGGGTATTGTAACGTGGTACAACATTGCGATGTTACAGCACCTGACCTTACGGTCGCTAAAGCTGAATAGCTTTGTGTTGGGACTTATCTAAATGCCACGCATGAGTGTAACAAGCGTTTTTTTATATGATATAACACGCCTGATGCTATGCGGTCAGGCTAACCATCAGGTAGGGAGTCAACTGGTTGGCACTTCAGGTTTAAGTATAGAAAAATTTATTTGTATACCGTTTTAAT
Organism: Nymphula nitidulata; assembly: GCA_947347705.1. Lineage (NCBI taxonomy): Eukaryota > Metazoa > Arthropoda > Insecta > Lepidoptera > Crambidae > Nymphula > Nymphula nitidulata. The sequence continues at coordinate 6,644,393 of OX374637.1, read as the reverse complement.
AGTAGTCTGAAAGAGTTATCTACTATATTGTGCAAGAATTTTTGTCTTTTAACAACTATTTATGTATATCCTACTTTAACTTGTTCGCCAAGTAGTCGAATGTAAATGCTCCTGTAAAATATTTTTAACAAATCCTATAGATATTCGCAAATAAAAGTGCGAATCTGAGCTCGTCACAGAAACCACTTTATAGCATTTTCACCTTTATAATCTGAACCTTTTGTGGTTTTCGCAATAAAAAAAATATTATTTTAGTTTTCTAAGTACTTGTTTTGCAAACAATAGAATAAAGAAACTTTAAATAAGCCAAGTCCTTGTAGCGAGCGAAATCTCGTTAATTATAAAAGAATTATCCTGTCGGGACCTTAGGTCTCCAGTTCACAAGTTCAAGTCAGCAACTAATTATCTTTGGTTGGCTTAAGCAATAGGAAAGTTTTTGTGTAAATATTGAATTTAAAAATGGCTCATTAACTTAAGGCGCCTCGTTAACTTTTCAGCCGAGGCAGAAAGGGATAAAGATATGATTTCTAAGCGCAAACAAAACAGACAACAATATGGCGCGCGCGTGTAATGTCAATAGAAAAAAATAGTTTTTTGTTACACAACAGTGCAAAGTTCAATTTTGATGACCGAGCAAGCGAAGGATTCTAAAATTGAATCACGAGGGCAGCGAGTGATTTAAAAATTAGAATCCTGAGCGTCAGCGAGGAAATCAAAACAGCACGAGGTGAAAAATCTTTGCACTCGAGTGCAACACGTAACTTTTCATCCCACCTCAGCGTGGAAATGTCTAAATCGGTCTAAAACAAGTACACCAAAAAGGTTCAGAGTCTGAGTTTTTAACAAATTAAAAAAGGTTGTATGACAAATTCGGCACCATGGAGGTATGGAGGTTTTGAATTCACAAACTTAGTGCTCACGATGTTCCAAATTCAATTTTACTTTATCCTCTAGCGGATAAAAACGGCTTTTGCACTTAGATATCGAAGAGCAAAAATACTCTTTCCGAGATGGAGGGATAAAAAATTGATTTATTATAAAGAGAGCTTGATGACTGACAAGATGACGAGCCGCCATTGAGTTTGATATTTGAGCACAGCAGTGTGATTTACAAACTGATATATTCGACATCGAGCTTGACGTCTGACAAGACGACGAGCTGCCATTGATTTTGACGTTTGAGCACGGGGCTTTGCGCGAGCGTATTCACTAATCTCTACGTCGATGTCCAGACTGTGTATGATTGTCGCTGTTTTTGATATACGTCATAAAGTAGAATCAATATTTTTCTATTTCGTTTTCCTCGTGTTTAAAATGTATCGCAGTGACGTCATTCAATATTTGAGGGACTTTTACATAAAAATATGGAAATATATCAATTTTAAGTTCCGGCTCACGCCGTGCTCGTCGTCAGAACTCTAGTCACCAACGGTTGTCAAACAAACGCCAAAAGGTATGACAGCGCTGCCGAGAGCCACGAATTCAAGGCTGCTGACTTTAGAGAATTTCATAGCTGAATGATTTTTTTTTTAAAAAATGTCAGTTTGATTGTAAAACGAAAAAAGGGAACGGAGAAGAGAATCTTTGGTATTTTTTTCTATCGAGGACATTGTTTCCATTCATTTCAAAAGCTTTTGTAAAAAACTTCATTCATTACTCAGCTCTGACATATTTGAAAACCAGAACAACAGGTATAAGGAGGCGGCTAGAGCAGTGTCTAAACTGCACTAGCTGTCTTCGCATATGGACTCTTCTTACCACTTCAGATCGGGTGGTTTTGAGTTGTGTCGTGCTGTGTATAAAAAAAAAGGATTTTCGTGAAATCTTACTTGGTTTCGGCCAAGATATAGAGCGATAGAGATACACATACAGAATGTTGATGACAATAGACTAATAAATAGGCTATATCAGTTCATGGAAATGTTTTGCAATTTTCAAATAATAGCCCATGTTTTAATTTATTGCAGTATTTGTCGTCACCACCCTATCATCATCATCATCATCATATCAGCCGAGAGGGCCCGCTGCAAGGCATAGGCCTCCCCCAAGGATATCTTCGCCGATCGGTCGTGCTGCCCGCATCCATCGGCATCCCGCGACCCTGACCAGATCGTCGGTCCACCTTGTGGGGAGCCCCCCAATGCTGCGCCAACGGCAGTTAGTCTTCCTTCCTTGTAATTACTGGACGGCATTTTACCTTAAGCCCCAGGATGACAACGGACCTGCAATATCAAGTGATTTTTCTTTGGTATTGCAGGCGGCGGTAACCGCTTACCATCAGGTGGGCCGTCAGCTTGTTTGTCATCTAGTTGTATATAAAAAAATGTGTCATTTTTGTTTTAACAATGCCATAATTATAATAAGTTAGCAAGGGCGGGCTTATCTCTATAAGAGATCTCTTACAACCCACGAGTGTGTTGGATGTAATGTAGTAAGCTGGCAATACAACCGCGCATAGTCAGGTATTTATAAGAAAAAAATAGGAGATAATTTAAGATAATACTATAAATAAAATATAATAATAATACATACACATACGCATAATAAGCATTTTCTCACACAAATTGTAGCATAATTCTAACAAACTTATCTGCGTACTATTATTTAATTTATGTATTTAGTATAGTATTTATATATATATATAAATACGTATATAAATTATATATATATATATATATATATATATATATATATATGTGTGTGTGTGTGTGTATGTAGGTATATATGTGTATGTGTATATTTATTGTATATTTACGAGTACATATCTACATATTTATTTTGATATACTAAGTCTGTCTAGATCTACGCGACTCTAACTTTCACATACTTTTTCTGTCATTATAAGTGATATAAGTAGATAACTCGATATAAAAACTTCATAACGCTGAATCCCAATCCACGTGACCACAGTAAATTGAAATCACCACAAACTTAAAGAAAAAATTCAACCTAAAAACCTATCTATAAATCCTTTGATTTTGAAATAAATCCGTATCTCTTAGATTTGATTAACCAAGACAGAACGGAATTAGATGAACCCAATGTTTTCAAGGTCTCTGCGCAGGAGCAACTCTGGTCCGCCGTGGCGTTATGCCAACGCCGATATTTGAAGGTATAAAGCTTAGAAAAAAAAATGTTTTGATACAGAAAATAAAGTTTCGTTCTTTAAGAATATATGTTGCGGGAAGAAACTGAAAATCGTTTTATCTAGATTTGAGGTTGATAGCGCGTTACCGTTAATCATAAATAATATTAAAAATTATTAAAATTACAACCGGTTGATAATTGACTGATGACAAATATTTCAGGTGATGCTAACTTTACTTTCATCGTAATTAACATTAGAATTAGAGTTATATTTGGCTTATTTATGTAATTTGTTTGTAACGAGTTCCCGCAGGCGCAGTTGCATACGCCAAAAAACACGGAAATCCTATCAGGAAGTATATACCAAGGGTAGATGTCTGAACACTTTTTTCGCCGGCGTTCTACTAGATGTTTTTAACAATTTATAACTTAAGACTTCCATGAAAAATAAATTATTTTATAATATTTATGGTATACTTTAATTACTGTTTAATGATATCACTAAGACGCAGCCTGGTCAGACCTCTGATGGATCGACAGACGATTTGGTGAAGGTAGCCGCTGGATGCGTGCAGCCTGAGGGCGATCCTCGTGGAAATCTCTAAGAAAGTCCAGCAATGTACGTGTTCCGGCTGATATGGTGATTATTACGAATAAGCTGTGACTTGTCATTGTCATGTATCATCTCACCGGTCTACAAACGCCCCACAGATGGTCCCACAAGTCCTCATACATGAGAAGTCTTGGGCCATAAAACTACCACGTTTTTGAACTGGGACCAACTGCTTAACGTGCCTGCCGAAGCACGGAGAAACACGAGCATCCGGGATTAGCCACGGCGAAAGTTGAATCTTTGGGCAAATGATCAGTAAAATATAGAGAAATTATCTTTTTATGTCGCTAAGAAATAGTTCCAGATTGTGTAAGCTATAAACGAAAAACAAAATGACACAGAAATCTATTTGGTACAATTACACAGTACATTACATTTTACTGTAAATAGGTACCAGGCATTTTTGTGACGAATGAATTAAAAATAAACTTTATTTTTAATTTCTTATTATTCATTAATCCGTTAAAATTTGGTCTAATCACCAAGCCAATGTGTATTTATGAGATTGTGTCCAAAAAAACATCATGAAACTATTTTAATTACTCAATAGCAATCAATTCTAAAACAAAATTAAAGCAATGAGATTAAATTTGGTATGTTTTATTCCGCTACAATACGCAAAGGATAGACAATATCAATTGCAATAAATTTTAAAAGTGATACTAAAATGAAAAGACGAACTTACAGTACAAACTTAATTGTCCGTCTTTTTCTTATTATTGTAGAGTCGAAGAGAGAAACTCTAATGTATTTAATGAATTGTAATGCAAAACTCAGGCATTAATTTATATTCTAAAGCAATTAAGAGATTCCTTAGGGAGTCGTAAAACAAACGACTTTTCAACAGTTTACGATTTGGCATGTAATAATGGCATGAAGCTGGATATTAAGAACGATATTGTATCGCGGAGGCTACTATTAGTTTTCAGAATTAGCCTTGAACATTTTGAGTTAATTGAAATTCTTGAGCGTGTGAAATATATGTCACTACCAGTGCAATCTCAGGACGTTAGATTAATATAAGATAGATACGCGAAATAGGAAATATTTGATGAGTATCACGTTAATATCAGATAAAAATATCTCATCAACATTACACTAAAAGATTTATTGTCATCGCTTAAAATAGAGTGGTATTGCAGAATCTTCGCTCGCTTAAAGAAAACTTACAAAATATCAACGCCTACGCCCGAATGAAAATAATTTCATAACATACACAGACAGCCGGTGAACTAGAATTGGTATTGAATATTGGAACGAATACTTTACACTAAAATTTTAAATTTTAGCTGCTCGACAGCTAAAAGTTGAAACATTTTTAAGTTTTCGCTATTTTACTGTAAAACAAAATAACAGTTGCAAAGCGTAACAGGTTATTTTTTTTATCAAAACAGAGCATTTAAATAATGCAAATGATGGTCGTAAACATTAATGTATGCAGATCAAAAAGAAACGTTCCCGTCCTAGTTTTGAAGTTGTTAGCAAATATTAATTTCTATTCAGAACTCATCTCACGTAGCGCTGGCCGTTTTTATCCATTCATATATTTATTTGTTCTTAGCTTTATTCATTAACACAGAAAGAAAAATCCAATTTTCTTTTAAACTTCAAATCTCAAAACGGAACGCACCAAAAAGTTACATTACAAATACATATATAAACTTTTTGTAAAGCATCACGTGCCAGTACTACGTTTGTGAATGGTACATGATAAGTATGCGATGTTATAACAGTGATAATGACATTGAGGTGAGCCAGGTGTTACCAACCTGCAGTCGCAAGACGCTGCGCGGGCGCACCACACGCCTCCAGACCTCCAGATCAACACTAGCCCGTTCTGCGCAGACGGCGGGAACGATTCGCCGTTCTATTTTTAAATCGCTTATAATTTTATTGTTTGAGCGAAAACTGCGGCAAGCGACAAGTTCGCGCGCCGGTCGCGCCACTTCTAATGCTAGCGAGTTTACAGTTGGTGGGATGACTTTATGCGTCCTTTACTATCACTGACAGCGTAATTCCAGCGTCATTAGGGCAAACTATAATTCTGATGTTAAAGAAGTAACCAGTGGTCGTACAAATCAATGTCAGAAGAAATTAACGTGCCCTGTCTACATGCTGCGTCAATGTTTCTAGGTCGTAAAGTGTCGCGTGAACACAAACAAATGTTAAATATCCTTCTGTTTGTTTAGCATAGCAAATTGTACACTAAAAACATAATTTTAGTTAATGATTATTATGCGCTTTTTAAAAAACGCGACAAGTCAGATCTTGTTTGTAGATTGTTCGGCGTAAGATAATTCAATTTGAAGGACAAGTTTTGTAAGGAAACTTATATTGTTCCATACCTACATTAGTAGGTATAAGTTATCATCAATTCTTAAACTAGAATATTCTCGCTTCTCGCCAAGGTTCGGGTGTGTGTGTATGTGTATTCATGGAAGAAATACATGAGAAGTTTAGGGCCATAACACCACAACATAATAACGCTCTCGCCGAAAACAGAATGACTAGTATAATAATTAAATATACACTGCAGTCAAAATGTTTATCAGATAAATGAAAACTACGCACCTTTCGTTGCTTATTTTTTTTTTGTTGACGGGACATAAATCTGTCTTTGGTTTTATTGTGCTTTGGCCATAAGCCATACACAGATTCTATTGTTGAGGTGGCACTAGCGACTAGTAGAGACGAAAGATTTAATTTGAGCTTGCTATAATGCTAATATTATTTTAATTCCCCTATAAATTTTTATGATTTATACCGCAAACATTGTATATACATTGTTACAAGTTGTAATATGTTGCCTTCAGCCACCACCACCGTTCACACTAATATAATTATTCGTTTAGATTTAGATATGGTTTGATTCAATTTTGGCTAAATTTCAAGAATCACAAAATGTGATTTATAAACATTAATTCTTCTATCATAAAATTTTGTCATTGTAGCCAAAACAATGTGGTTCTTTATATATTTTTCTAATAAATAACTCTTTGGAAATTATTTCTACATAAGAAAGACAAAAATATAAAGACTTTAGAATTGTATTTTACGTTTTGTTTGTTTGAATTCCTCAAAACTTTATTTCATTACAAAAGCAAGTATATTTTTCTAATTTACGCTGATTTGAAAAGTTTGACGTGTCGGGTTAGTATTAATATCACTGATTTATCAGTCTTCCGATCGTAAAAGAAAGTAACGACCATGAAAACAGCATCAGTATGCAACTCATCTCGACGGCTGCGATAAAGCCGACGGCAAATAAACATTGTGCTTACAATTAAAACCGTTTCAGAGACCTTGGGGTGTTAACAGTATATTTTTGGAACCTAATTAAAAGAGTTTCACGTCCTGCTGCAAAAAGACTGCGCGACTTTATTATACGACGCCTGATGGTGAACGGTTACCGTATATAACATAAAGATGCTCGTAGCACCTTTGACGTTACTCATGCGCAGCCTGCTATATAAATATATTATCAAATTATTACATTACACGAAAATGTAACTGACTTAGAATCATTTTACTATAGAGGTTTATTGGTACAAACGGGCATTCTAAAAGCGCAGAACGTAGTTAAAATGACTCTAATTAGAGTACCAAGAAATATTAACGTTTTTAAAATTAACATTAGATTTGACAGCTTCTGATATTTAATCTATCTTGTATATTTTTTTATATTTTATAATTTGCATGCTGTATACAGGATGCTGACGGCAATACTACATTAAATAAGAACATTGCCTACATTATTTCATAGAAATGCTATGAAATTATCAAATGAATAAGATGTATTTGATAGTTGCAAAACATTTCTACGAACTAATATAACCAATGTTTTAATTTAATGTCGTGTTGTCTTCATCCCTCTGTATAAAAGCAAAATGTATGCACTGGACCCTGACCCTTTCAGTCTATAAGAGAAAGTGTTACGTTGACGGCAAAGGACACTAGTCCCCTGCACCCAACATAACACTTTCTAAATAAGCGGCGATCTTACTCACATGATCTCGAGAAGCTCGGTGGCGAAGTTGAACGCTCTGGTTTCGATTACGAAAACAAAGCAACTTTCACCATGGTCGATCCTGGGCTGACTGACCCATGTCAGTCAAAGTTTGTTATCTCGAGCTGCTCCGTGCTTTGGAAAGCACGTTGAGCCGTTGGCCCCGGTTGTTACTACAACCGCTTTAACCCACCAAACCCGCATTGGGCCAGCGTGGTGGTGTTATGGCCCAACTCCTCATGTGTTTCTACCATGTAGGAAGGCCTGTGCTCAGCAGTGGGACGAATCTCGGCTGTTGATGATGATCTTACTCACCGCAGGAACACAACAATACTAAGTAGTGTTATTTGGCTGCGTTCTTCTGTAAGGTGGAAGTGGAAGGCTGGAGGACTTAAGATGCCTGGTCTCATACCCTCCGATACAACATGTTTGCAAGTGTTGCAACAGCCGTCAACTAACGGATATCCTAGAATCCGCAACGAAAGTCGGTCAGTCGGTCCGAAATTGCAAGAACTACACAGAAAAGGATTAATTTAACAGTGGGATAATTCACTGCGATTTAAAATTGTTTAATATTGGGCTTCTTTTTAACCGACTTCAAAAAAGGAGGAGGTTATAAATTCGTCTGTAGGTTTTTTTTAATGTTTGTTACCTCAGAACTTTTGACTGGGTGAACCGATATTGATGATTCTTTTTTTGTTCGATGCGGAATAGTTCCCATTTGGACCCATAAAAAATTTTTGAAAATCCATTTGGTAGTTTGGCTTTTAAATCAATAAATCTAGAAAAATTAAGTCGTCTACATATGCGAAATTGCGGATTTTTACTTTCCTATGAATTTTTTAGTGAAATGACACGATACTTGAAATCAATTTAAGCTCACGGTCACCCATCTAGCTTTGACCTTCAAAAGTTATCACAAAAAATTGTGAAAAAAAAAATTATAACCGACTCCAAAAAACTGAAAAGGATAAAATAATTAAATTTTAGTAGGTACTCATCCCCTAGGAACATATTTTTGGAGTTGGTGCTAAGTTGTTTCCAGAAACCATAGATAGTGAAGCACCGACTCCAAAAATATGTTCCTAGGGGATGAGTACCTACTAAAATTCAATTATTTTATCCTTTTCAGTTTTTTGGAGTCGGATTTAATTTTTAAATTTTATGTTACATATTGACGTATTTAATCTTAGGTTAGATCTCTTAACGTTTTGTAAACTTGGAGTTCGATGTTGCTGACCGTACGAAAGAAGATGAAACTAAGTCTGGATAATAGATATTTAAATTTCTCTTCTATGTTTATTACGTATTCAAGGAATTCAATTATAATAATTACGTATAATTTATTATTATATGTATACTAAGAACTGTACAAAAATATTTCCCAAAATGTGACAAGAATGTGCAGTCAATTTACGCGTTCATACTACAAACAATACATAATCTTAATTAATTAAGGAAATAAAAACGTACAATAACATTATAAAAAAAAGGAATTGAAGGTTTTATTTAGATGGAGTCGTAGGCAGACGCTACGAGCTACGAGTGCTACGGCGTAGATTAAGTGTATTAAGCTATCAACTACGTAAAATATATAATATAACTTTAAAAACGGGCATTGAATCTTTTTCATTGATAAATAGTTACTTATTCTTAATTTTTGATTTTATCATTATTATAAATGTTTGAAAAATTACTTAGTAATTAAAATATAAAACTAGAAAAATTTCACGTCCTGAGGAGGGAATCGAACCCGCGATCTTTCTTAATCCGGGCGACTGCTCTAACCAACTGAGCCACCCAGGACTTGGGATATCCCTGTGAGATTCTTCTAGTCTATCTGTATTTGCGTTTATGGGCTAACGTCCACCCTACAATGACAAAATGTTCTATTTCAACATCCGAAACGAGTATTTTTACAAATACCTACGATTCGGTTAAGTTGGGGCAGTGCTTTCAAATATTCTTAATTTTTGATTTTAACATTATTATAAATGTTTGAAAAATTACTTTGTAATTAAAATAGTATACTAGTATACTAGAAAAATTTCACGTCCTGAGGCGAGCTCTAACCAACTTAAATAGTTATTTGTTCAAAAAGTGAGCAAAGCTATTTTTACTGCAAATGCCGCGTCTTAATTCCGAACAAGCGAAGTAATCTTTAAAAGACTATAATAGTGTGATTGTATAATAGACTACTGAGCACTGTAACTCGCAGCAAAAAATAGCATTAGATTTCTGTTGAAATAATATTTTTTCTTGTTTCCATTTTTGTGTGTGTATGCATGTTTAAAATAAAGGTATCTATTATCTACAAACGAGATACGACACATATAATTTATTCCAAAGAAAATATGAAATTGAAAATTTTAGGTAACCCCCGGCCTCATTAAACACCGTATCATTGAGACTATTCTTATGAGCCAAAACACGCTAACTCTGCTGCAATAATCTGAAGAATTCACCATCCCGCAGACTTTTTAATGGTATAGGATTAGCTCAAGGTTAGTATGTCATGGGAATGTCACCAAAGTGACAGTACACCAAATTTGAAATCAATCAGATCTGTGAAAGTTAGTAAAACCCTTTTATCATGTAGAAAATGAGCTGATAGTTATCAAACTCCTGATCGGATCTTCATAGATTATAGGCTTCATAAATTATTATAAACAAAAAACAATCAAATCTAAATCCGTCGTTCTCGAAAAAGCATATTTTCCTTACATTTTGTATACTTTTTATATTTTAACGTTCATAAAACCAATACATATCTGTGTGCATGTATGTGGTTATTACTTTAGCGTCTGCTAGGAATTGTTTATTGACAGCTTAAATTGTTCAGACGTATCATTCATTTATTTTTTTAAATATTATAAATCTTACTTTTTGATAAATAATGTTCTAGCGACATCAGCCATGTCATCAATACATTAATAATGATGCTATAAAGAAGCTTAGGGCTTAGGTAAGTCAGATTAGTTAGTTCGATTTTTGCATGTAAATTTCCGAGACTAGCTTATTCTATCAAACATGACATGAAAATACTTTCGTTGGGTAGAAATAACTATGCTTTTATATTCTACAGACTGCTGCCTACATTAGTCGAGCCCTGTGCTTGCTTGACACCCTTATACCTCACAACATGGAAAAGAAACACTCAACAAATGTATTACGGTTTTATAAAAAATTAGAAGTCCCTGATTTTGTTTCGTATCCATGTAATTGGATATGAAATAATTGGATTTATAATCGGATTAATTATTCTTGGATTAATTATTCGAAAACAAAAGCGAATCAATCTCGAATATAAAATGTTAACGATAAAATGTTATGAAATGTTTATAACTATACGGTAACAGTTTATTACCATCTTCAAGGTTTATGAATGATGTCGAAGATACTCAATACTCAATACTCAATCGTTTATTGCATTCCATAGGTATTTACAATAGATGTTTGATTACACAGTAGGAATCACTATGGACCCTGTCGGGCACAACAATAATGGAGAGGAGGAATACTTGTAATTATTATTAGTAATATATATGTACATTATATTGTCATTGTTAGTTTCATTATTTTGATTAGTATTTTATCTTTAAAATCTATAATTAATTATTATTCATTATTATGTCATTATTATTATTATGTTATTGTTATTATTATGTCATTGTTATTATTATTATATTTAATTTTATTATTAATTAGATATTTTAATTAGTATTTTATAATTTTAAATAGAAATATAACTATTTTTGTAAAGGACTGTCTTATTTTATATTTAATTTTCATACATAAGTTATGTCATTTGGTTTCCTATCTATTATTAATTTTTCAGTATTTTATGGTAATTATTATTATTATATATTTCTGTCTTCTAAGTATTCTCTTACATTATAATAGCTCTTTTTAGTAAGAAATTGTTTTAGGCTGTTTATAAAGTGTTTTTCATGACTGATGTTTTTTAATGAATCAGGTAACTTATTGAAAATTTTTATTGACATGACTAATGGACTGGAAGAGTGATGTTTCATTTGCGAGGATGGAAGCATTAATTTATTTCTATGTCTGAGATGCCGAGTTGTGACGTCGTCATGCCTTGTGTAGAAGTTTGGATATTTGCGAACAAATTTACACAACTCCAAGACATATATACAGGGTAGTGTTAAAATGTTATATTTTTCAAAGTAAGGCTTGCAGCTTTCAGTTTCTTCTATATTAAATATTATTCTAATTAGTTTCTTTTGCTTTGTTAGCAGGCTGGTTGCGTCAGTACTATATCCCCAAAGAATCACGCCATAGCTAAGCCACGCATATGCATATGCATAATAAGTTCGCAAAGTTGTTTGCAAATATTTGTATAAAAAAAATTGAATAACCTTGCTCGCCCTTTTTAGCTATTTGTAGCTGTATTAAGTTATTTTTCAATGATTATGGAATTGTAAATAATATCACCATGTTTCATATTGTTCTACGTCGAAAATGCTCTTGTATCAACTTTGCGTTTTAGTAAGGTCAAAATATCAAACATTTCTAGCGTAACGTAATGATTGCAGTAGTTACAAAAGGTTTGGTTGGTAAAAAAAATATTATTCTTCCAAAAGCTTAAAAAAATATGCTGCAATGATTTTGCATCTTTCCGAGATACGTTCAAAGTTTCTCTTTAAACAAGAATATAATATTTCGTACCGTCATAGTTGGTGAATTTGTGGAAAATAAAACGTCGTGGCTGGCTTGGAATGTGTCTAACATGTCTTACATACTAACACATCTACAAACGAGCTCTCAAATAACATAGTCAAGTTTTTTTACAAGTAACTAGTGACTAATCATCTCATTTTCACTTATAAATATATTCCACCTTCCCCTTCTTACTCGGATTTTCGCGTGCCAATCTTCAGTGTCATCAATTTACTGTCTTCACCTCAATATAATGCACCTTTTTGCATGATGTTGGTGCGGAGACACGGTAATGTTGGGTACGGCAAAGAAAAGGGTTACGATAGTTAAGTAACTCGCTTAGCTTAGGAGCTCGGTGGCGTATTGGTTTGAGTGCTCTGGTTTCGATATGAAAAACAAAGCAACTTTCCCCATGGTCGATCCTGGAATGGGTCAATCAAAGTTTGTTATTTTGAGCCTTTTAACCAACGGCTTAACGTTGGTCCCGGTTGTTCCTGTAACCGCTTTAACCTACCAACGCATTGGGCCAGCGTGGTGGTGTTATGGCCCAAACTCCTCGTGTGTTTCTCCCATGTAGGAAGGTCTGTGCCCAGCAGTGGGACGTATATATTCTGGTGATGATGATGTTGAGTGTGTAAGTTCCAATAATAATATTCCCGAGACAGAAAACTGTTTACAATAGAGGCTGTGTCTAGGAGTACAGCTTTCTGTATTTTTATTAATTGTTATTAATTTTTCTTTAATGCTTAGGACATGTTCGGAGTAAGTTCGCGACATGTTTGTAGACGTTTAATACCGCAAAATATTCTCGTACGATCCCGACCCAACCTCCGCCACTTTGTTAGCACTATTGTGGAGAAATTTTCCTGAGAACACTAAATATAGTGTAAACAAAATTCAGTTCCTAGAAGAATTTATCTCATACGGAACATTTGTATGTTGTTGTGCATTTATTATTGTTTTTGACCGACTGCAAAAAGGAGGTTAACAATTCGAAACGTTTTATTTGATATTATTTTATCTTCAAAATATAATTCTATTAGATGGGTTTTGACGCAGTTTGTCCCATTCAATTTTCATCACGATTTTAGAAAAGGTCCCATTCGCATTCTGTCACATTCGCATTTGGTCCCATTTGCTGTTGGTCTCATTCGCATTTTGTCCCATTCGCATTTGGTCTGATTCGCAAACGGTCACACACTCAGATAAATTAGTTTATGTATGTTTTTTCACTAACATCTCTGAAACTAGTGATCGTATCGTAAACAGTTCTTTTATTTGCTTCATCATCATCATCACCAGCCTATTTTCATCATTCATCATCATCATCACCAGCCTATTTACTATTTTAAAATCAAAGATACTCAAATGAAGAAACCATTTAATGTGGGATCAAAAATAGGGACAATAAATAAAAATTTATTTCGAGACAAGGAGCAATAATATGAAACATCTAATAAAACGATTATTGGAAATAGCATTTATCTATCGCCAACATCAGTTGACGAAATTCAACGTATTGTAATGGGTCTTAAGAATACAAATTCAGTTGGCTATGACGATATAAATACAAATCTATTAAAAATATGTTCGAAAAAAATTGCAATACCATTGACTCACATAGTTAATCTATCACTAGAAAACGGAGTATTTCCAGATAGACTTAAACTTTCAGTGGTAAAACCTATATATAAAAAAGGAGACGAATGTGATATGAACAATTATAGACCAATAACACTAATCCCTGTACTAGCAAAAATTTTTGAAAAAGTCATGGCTAAAAGAATACAATCATTTATAGCCCAAAATAAGGTAATTAGAAAAGAACAATATGGATTCCAAGAAGGTAAATCAACAACACTTGCCTGTTTTACACTCGTAAAAAAAAATAACTGAATGTATTAACTATAAAGTACCCAATTTAGCTCTCTTCCTTGATATGTCAAAAGCTTTTGACTTTGTTAAACATAGCATACTACTACATAAAGCTTATCAATATGGGCTACGAGGAAAAGCAAATAGTTGGCTTACTAGCTACTTAGACAATCGCCAGCAGTGCACTGAGATCTCTAGAATAGAAAGCAATATTAAAGTAACGAGCAGATCTGAATACAAGGAAATAAAAAATGGTGTCCCTCAGGGAAGCATATTAGGGCCATTATTGTTTTTATTATATATTAACGATTTACCAGATGTTACTCAAAATGACTGTTTTTTGTTTGCAGACGATTGTACTATATTGTTCCAAAATAAAAATATTAACAATCTAAAAAGTGACGTAAGTAATACTCTAACTGACATTTTAAATTGGATGAATGAAAATAATCTAAAAATAAATATTAATAAGACTAAAGCAATTCGATTTCATACTTATAAAGCTAACAAAATCAATCTTGATATAAAACATAACAATGATATTATTAACATAGTATATGAAACAAAATTCCTAGGTATCGCAATTGATGAACACTGCAGTTGGAAAAATCACATCGATACGGTTTGCAAAAAAATTAACAAATTTGTCTTTGCCCTAGGTAGAATCAGAAAGGTCGCTTGTTTTGAAATAGCATTACAGGCATACCACGGCTATGTTGCTTCGGTGCTTCGTTATGGCTTGATAATCTGGGGAAATAGTGTCGACATAGACAGAGCTTTCAGAGCCCAAAAAAAATGTATTAGAGCATTATGTAGCCTATACAGCTGGGAATCATGTTAACCTCTTTTTATAAAGCACAAAATTCTCACACTACGATGTATGTACATAGCAGAATTGTGTCTATTTGTAAAACGCGAAACGAAACCTGAGTATTTTGTCACACACAGCAAAAGAAATCCAAATGTGAGAGATTCAAGGAAAAACAAGTTGTATTTTCCTAAAGGTAATTTGACTTTTTTCAGTAAAAATGTATATTGTATGGCCATAAAAGTATTCAACAAGCTACCAGAAGATATGAAAAAGCTTCCATCTGACAAAAATATTTTTTAAAATTGCTTGAATCGTTGGCTTACTGAACGCTGCTTTTACTCAGTTAAGGAATATTTAAATAGCTAATGAGACGAAAAAATAATACCAATAATGACTATAGAATAATGTACAGAATAATGCTTTTACTCAATTAAGGAATATTTAAATAGCTAATGTGACGAAAAATTAATACCAATAATGACTATAGAATAATGTAACAAACTATAATAACTTTTTTTTCTTTTTCTCTTTCTGGACTCATATGGAAATTAATGATAAAAATATGTAATTAAATTGAAAAAAATATAAAAATATTTGCATGCCTACAATATTTAAGGTAAATACTGTCGCTCTCTCTTCATGTAAACATCTTCATGTACACAGTGTTAAGCAAATAAACGATTATGATTATGATTATGATTATATACGTCCCACTGCTGGGCACAGGCCTTCCTACATGGGAGAAACACATGAGGAGTTTGGGTCATTACACCACCATGCTGGCCCAATGCGCTTACAGTCACACTGAAAATTATAGTTCTTTTTTTAGTCTTCATTTAATATTAATTACATTGATTGTTAAAATTACTTAAAATTTCCTTATCTACCTATTTAAAAATGCATCCTACTGCGGGGGCAGGCCTGGTGACCTGTAACACAGGTTTTTTCTTCAACCTATCTCAGGCACCAGCCTCTCACACTTTGGGACCATTCCTAAGATCAATTGTGTTTTATCTTAAGTAATCATATTCATAAGATCCTATTGTGAAGAGGAAAATAAATACATATCCTATCTTATCTTATCTTATTGATATTATAAAGAAAAATATAGCTAATATCCACACCACCACTACTTCATTATATTGTTCTTTATATAAATAAAATTGAATGCTTGTTTGTATTTTTGTCTTTTATTTTAAGTAATTTCAAAACTATATTCTATCCCATTGTGATGAAACTTTTGTAACTTATTCTACTTAAGGCCGCGAAGGTACAGTCGACAGCACACCAAGCGTAACAGTTTGATCTTGAGACCGCCCTTACGGCGATTGTAATAGAGGCGGCTTTCGTAGTTCAACTATTACATTTGACGTGCTGTCGTTTGTACATCATAAAAGCAAAAAATATTTTCGGCATTCCAAAGCATATGAAGCATATGAATAAAATATTTAAAGTAGAAATTTCGATATGTAGCCTTGTATGTATAGTCATTACTACGACGTCCGGCTGGCCGAGTGGTCGGTACCCCAGGCTACTCGGTCAAGAGGTCTCGGGTTCGAATCCCGGTAGGAACAAATGTTTGTATGATGAGTACGAGCATTTGTTTACGAGTCATGGATGTTTATATATTTATTTAGTATATTTCTAATATTTATATACATATTATTATCATTATTTCTCCGTTATCTAGTATCCATAACACAAGCTCGTAATGATGCTTAATTTGGGCTAGATAATAGGTGTGAGTGTATAAATATTATTATTATTATTATATTATTACTGTCACAGAATATCAAACAAGTAGATGACCCAACTATAACCATCCCCAATAGATTTCCTTTTTCTATGCCTGTAGACATAAGCAACTATGCATCACTTTGATAAATCAACAAGTACAAAATGTTTTCTTTAAAATTAACTTTAGCGAAAACAGATAAGTAACTAATAAATTATAAAATACACTGGTATACTAATTTCCTCTGTGTTTTTAAAAACTTTTCAACTGACGAAGTCAGCGCAAAAAAAAACAATTCAAATGTGAATTTATCTAAATTGAATACAGCATTTCACAATCCATCAGTGCCGTCTATGAGGTCAGTGCGCGGGCGCAGCTTTTTAATTAAGATTCTTTTTTCTTTAACTTTTCTTCAATTTAAAAAAAAATAACTATTAGAAACCGCTACTATACTGAAATTACCATGTGGATGTGGACATCCTCTATACTTAACACACTTCCTTACAAAACAGGTGGAATCGTAATTTAATACAGCTAATGGAAGTTTTTTCTTTTTTTTTGGCTGTAAGAACCTTTTCATAGTCATCTCGCCCCAATGACTGTGAAACCTACAAGGCAAGAAACGGGAGGATCAAACCAAATCAAATTAAATATCTTTATTGCGTCTTAAATATCTTTATTGTATCTTATAACAATAGGAGTCTTAAAAATAGGCTGTAGTTCCTGTGATACCCCGTAGCGGCACTGCAATTTAAGAGGGTACATTATTTACTTAAAATCTATAATCTAATCATATTAATTAAACTATATAGCTATAAACTATAACATAGAATCTATATTTAAACACTGTTTTTAACATCTATACTAATGATATAAAGCTGAAGAATTAGTTTGTTTGTTTGGTTGAACGCGCTAATCTCAGGAAATACTGATTCAAATTGAAAAATTATTTTTGTTTTCGATAGTCCATATATCGAGGTATTATATAGGCTATATATCATCACGCTACAACTAATAGCAGCTGAGCATCTATGTAAAATGTTGCAAAAACGGGAAAAAAACTCCTTTTCAGAGCTTTTGTTGCGTGTGCTGCGTAAACGGTTAAAGTTACGGAAAAATCATGTATGCAGGAATTGTTTTCCTTTAAAAGTTCTAAAAAAAAGTCCGTGACAGCATATGTCTAACTTTTGAAATTGACTCACTATTACCATTTTTTGGTAATCAAATTTCAAGTTGTTATTTTCCGACATCCACGCGAACGAAGTCGCGGGCACAACTAGTATTTATATATAATTTCTATTTTTTAAAAACTTGTTTGTATAAAGGTATGGGGGTTGGATATCTAAGTCTAGTTGAATTTGCGGTTGAAGAAACAGATATTGTCATTATCTTTCGTTGCAGATTGTACACACGACAGCACATCAAGTGTCTTAGTTGCACTACGAAAGCCGCCTCTATTACGAACTAAGTAAGAGCGTTCTCAAAGTTAAACTGTTACGTTTGATGTGCTGTTGACTGTAGTTGGAAAGCTCTCTCAGTCGTAGTTCACGCGAGTGTCCGGCGCGATCCATCAGCGCAGTCATCAAGGTCGATGCGCGGGCGCCGCGGGAAGCGCGCGGTATTTTGGTCGCCATTGCGCAACGAGCGGGTTCTCTTTCTAATTTCAGTAAGGTATGGAACGCTATGAGAGCGATCAACTAGTTTATTTATCTGCTGAAAATAAATAATTCAAAACCTAGAGTGGACACAGTTAAACAATATGGAATACTGTAAGGTCGTAATAAAAGTCACTTTACCATGGATGTGCACGATAAGCGCAGCCAAATAAAACTGATTTTTCTAGTCTTTCGCCGAAGTACTGTTATGTCACTCAAAGCCAGTCATCAGAACTATAGGACCAACAGACAATTTACCAATAGATGTATTCTATTAACCGCTTGCTAAAACATCAAGATGATATATAACACATTATCCCTGTTGTTGATATTCCAATTATTAGCTTAAAGCGCTGTGATTATTTTAAAATGCGAAAGATAGAAGAGGTATTACATTGTTAAAACTTAAAACAATTCTGAGATATCAGCATTCAGCAAAAAAAGACAGTAAATTCTCAAAAATATATTCAAAGCTTATTTTCACATTTTACTTGATATTAAAACAAGCAGCGTACCCCTTTCTAACTCGGAGAATTTTTTCCACTTTCTGTGTCAATAGTTAAAAGCTTGAGAGCCTCTTAGTGTGTCCCACACCTATCCATTTCGTTTTCCAACCTTGCTAATTAGCATCGTCTCTTCCGCTTTCCGTCACATGTTGACTCTGTTACATCGAATGAAGTAACTTTAAAAAACTGTCCTTAAAAAAAGACTCCTAACTGTCCTAAAACGGTCATCTGGGTGGGTACCACCGCCTTTCTTATTAAAGCCGTGAAACAGTTCGCTGTGTTTCGGATTGTAGGGAAAGGTAGCCAGTGTAATTACTGGGCATGGACATTTCATCTTAGGCCCCAGGATGACAACGGACCTGCAATATCAAGTGATTTTTCCTTGTTATTGCAGGTGTCTATAGGCGGCGGTAACCGCTTACCATCAGGTAGGCCGTCAGCTTCTTTGTCGTCTAGTTGTATATAAAAAAAACTCCAAAGAGTGGCAGAGTTGTATTAGGAGCTATAATCGTAAATAATATATAGCGAATGATAGCAAAGCGAAGGTATAGCGAAGGTTTTATTATTGGTACGACCAACTGAGTTGACCTCGTGGAACCATGCATCGGAGAAGAAGATAGCCGACTCTGCAGAATGACCAGGTGTGCCAGAATGTTTAAGCTTTTAATTTAAACACTAGTTTTGTCCAACACAAAGTAATGGTCTGAGAGCGTATTCCGACCTTACTCCGACAAAGAAACATGGAAACGAAGATTCGGATTTATGGGTTTTAAATCAAATTACGTCAAAAACTGTCAAAATCCGTTCTATTGTAGTATTAGTTATTATATAGTATGTAGTCCCTTTGTAATAGAGACTGTCAAGACGATTACGATTAAATAGGTACAATCGGGGACTTTAAATGTTTAACACCACAAGGTTTATAATTGCATGCACAAATATGTTTCACAGGGTTGATGATATAATTTGATTAGAGATATGGCATAGATTTTTAGTTATGGCACATACGAAAATTGGCCGCATTATGAAAGTTACCTAGAATATAGAAAACCTTTTTGTCAAAAAATTGCAAAATAGACCCAATAAAAACACGATTTTGTCGGTTTTTGTTAGATAAACTTGCTTATTACTATTTAACCGTCCTACAACTATTTTCGTTCAGTTTACTATTATATTACACCTAATAAATTCTTAAACGGCCATACCATCTTGGCATTTTATATAAACAGTTATACAAAAATAAATAATCGTTTTACTTTTCTATAACAAAACTATAAATATTTTTCCACACGATTTGTTGAGAATTTTTGAAGCATCATAAATTGCACATAGCAGATTTTGGTTTGACAACGACGATATTCTAAAACGCTTC
Organism: Nymphula nitidulata; assembly: GCA_947347705.1. Lineage (NCBI taxonomy): Eukaryota > Metazoa > Arthropoda > Insecta > Lepidoptera > Crambidae > Nymphula > Nymphula nitidulata. The sequence goes on along the minus strand of OX374637.1, from coordinate 6,624,053 downwards.
TATAGCAAAAAGTACAATGTCAATATACGGCCTGGATTGTAAAGGTACTGCAGTCCTAAAAATAAACCTAACTATTGACTTTTAGTAATATCATTCACAGTGAAATATAAGATTAAATGTAGAGTCCAACCACACACAAAGAGAAATGCTTACAAAAATGCGGCGAGGGATCTCCCTGGCAACATTTATAAAAACATTTTTCTTCAAATACAAAGATACACATCCATGCATTTCTATTGGAAGCTAGATTTATATTGCAAATAATGCCCACCCACTGTGTTATTGTTGGCAACACCGAGACGCGGGACGACCCGGAATATTGCCCGGCCAGCCATTGACCCCAGCTCAATGAGCATATTCTGCATTTAACATTTTCAAACGTTTATTATTTCCACAAAATAATAAAAACTTTTTTTCTACACCAAACGCTAGCATGTAAAGAAGGAAGAAATCTTGGTTTACGAACATTCGGGAAATAACGGAAATCACGCGTTACTCAATTGTTTCATCATCATCATCACCAGCCTATTTACGTCGCACTTCTTGACACAGGCCTACCGACATGGGAGAAACACATTAGAAGTTTGAGCCATAGCACCATGGTGGCTTAAAGCGGTTGCGGGAACAACCGGGACCAACGGCTTAACGTGCTTTCCGAAGCATGAAGGCACTCGAGATAACAAACTTTGACTGACCCATCCCACGATCGACCATAGCGAAAGTTGCTTTGTTTTTAGTATCGAAACCAGAGCGCTCAAACCAATACGCCACCGAGCTCCTCGGTGCTCGAGCCCAATTGTTTATGTCAAAACTAACTACTCTTTGCTAGTCCGAGAAGTCATCATCAGCCTATATACCTACATCCCGTTGTTGCGCACATGGGAGAAACACAAGACTAGTATAGGCCAGAGCACCACCATGCTGGCCCAATACGGGAGGTTAGTGGGTGAAAGCTGTTACAGTAACAAGCGGGACCAACAGCTTAACGTGCCATCCTGGGAACGGAGGAGCTATGTATTACAAATTTTGATCGACCCATCCGAGAACGACCACGGCAAAAGTTGCTTTGTTATTCAATCGAATACACTCTACGCCACCTAGAGTCCGAGAAGTATTTTGAAGGTCGAGGCAAGTACTTTGCAGAAGTATTTTTCAAAGTATGTACTTGCCTTGACAGTATTTACAGGGCTTATTGGATACTAAAACCTTGCTGGGTAGCCATCAAGGGTAGCCACGATCTGATAAGTCCCTAATGCATAAACAAGAGGGCTACCACTGTTATCGAGATTAACGTAAACTATTTTGTTTTATACTTAGGTTTAAGAGAAGTTGGCCACTTCACTTGCGCTGCCGTCATCGATCGGTTTCCGGCGACCCTCACCACATCGTCGGTCCACTTTATGGGGGGCCAACGCTGCGTCTCCCGGTACGCGGCCGCCACTTGAGGACCTTTCCATCGCAACGGTCGTCAGTCCTCCTTGCTATGTGGCCTGCCCACTGCCACTTTAGGCGCACAATTCTTTGGGGTCGGCAAACTTAGTTCTCCTGCGGATCTCATCATTTCTGATTCGACCACGCAGGGAAACCCCGAGCACAGCCCTTTCTATTGCTCTCTGGGTGACTTTGAGCCTTCTTATGAAGCCCATTGTAAGCGGCCACGTCTCAGTTCTGTAAGTCATCACTGGCAACACACACGTATTAAAGACTTTTGTCTTGACACACTGCGGTAGTTGGGCCGAGAATATGCTGCGAAGCTTCCCAAACGCTGCCCAGCCAAGTTAGATCCGTCAATTGACCTCTTGGAAGTTGGACTTATCAAGTCCCAAGTAAATATATATATTTATATTTTTTTTATACAACTAGATGACAAACAGGCTAACGGCCCACCTGATGGTAAGTGGTTACCGACGCCTATAGACACCTGCAATAACAAGGAAAAATCACTTGATATTGCAGGTGCGTTGTCATCCTGGGGCCTAAGATGAAATGCCGTCCATGCCCAGTAATTACATTGGCTACCTTTCCCTTCAATACGAAACACAGCGAACTGTTTCACGGCTGAAATAAGAAAGGCGGTGGTACCTACCCAGACGACCCTACATACGGGCCTACCACCTAGTAAACTCATATATTCCTCAACAACTTACAGTGCAGAGCTAAGGCTACTCAAATTTTGGAGGGCTCGACTGCAGCAACACAGCGTTACAGGAAGCAGCAGCTTCACAAATACCACTACTTTCTAGTGTTGTGTTCCTGTGGTGAGTGGCTGTCAATATAATGCTTTCACTGGATTTTTACAGGGTCAACAGCTTATGGGCCCGCCCAAGGTGCTTTGACGGTTTTAAAACTACAGTAAAAACTTTTATGAAAATGGATTTGCTCTTACGGGGCAACCGGCTAACTGCATTGGTGAAATTTGGTATTTTTATGACGTCACGATATCATTAAAAAAAAGGAGTTTGGCTTAATTTGTAGAACAACAAATAGCCGGTTTTTTTTAATTACTCATTCAATCAAACTAACTTACCAGTAAGCGCTGTTCGATTGAAATTATTCCTGCTGCTGTCTCGTCCAAAGACGATGAAGATAATAATACCTTAGAAATTTCTTCATCATCTAGGACGAGACAAAAGCAGGTATAATCGACTTCGTCACTTTATTTACGTGTGGTGAATGCTATATAACTTTCAAAAAGACATCGTGAGTCATACGCAATACCAATCTCCATATCAATTACCAATGCGGTTAGGCGGTCGCCCCACTTGTTCCCACTGTTAAGAGAAGAGAATAGAACTCTCGAGAGAAGTTAAGAGGAGGTGAACCATGTAGCAAGCTAAACTATTAAATTCATCTTTGAAGGAACTCAGGTTACCTGTAGTATTTTTGTTTTCCATCGCTGAAAACAAATCGATCATATGGATCATTCCACCACAAGAAATTTTTGATTTCATTTTATCTAAAACATTCGACATGGATCATTGCTCCAAATATTTCTATTCGTCTGAAACTTACTGTTCCTTCATTCTAGGTTACGGCTATACTCGTAAATTCTAATAATTATTACTTGTTACATCCGCAATTATTAAGGACATAGCGCATTAACGTATGTCAATAAAATGGAACTGGCGTCGACTTGGTACAAAAGGGATATTTTAAAGAGAAGTCACTTTGATTTTGAATACTGTAAAGTTCATACAAACTAAGTTCAAATATAATCAGAAATTCTTCTTCGTTTGGTACCTCTTCACTATTGAAGATTTGTCGCTGGCTTCCCAAGCCCATCTCTGATCATCGCGAGATGAAACAGTTGCTCGACGAATGGATACGAATTGTAATTCGATAGGAATTACAATGCATATCCACTCTCGGATGTTCCTCAGCGACGCTTTTCTTCGACTTTGCCCATCATAAATAATTATGAAGCAGCTACATGCTGCTTAATAATAGGATTATTGTGTCTTATAGCCTTGGATTATTGTATGTTATAACCATTGTATTTAAGCTTGAACTTTTTCAAAGGCATGCATGAGTTTTCACGTCATACCAACGCACTGGAATCAAGCAATCAGAAATTAGTGAGTCATAAACATAGAAATATTGGTTGATAGTGTTGTTCTGTTTGTCGCCAATTTACGAAGGTCTTTTTTTTTATACAACTAGATGACAAACAAGCTGACGGCCCACCTGGTGGTAAGCGGTTACCGCCGCCTATAGACACCTGCAATAACAAGGAAAAGCACTTGATATTGCAGGTGCGTTGTCATCCTGAGGCCTAAGATGAAATGCCGTCCATGCCCAGTAATTACACTGGCTACCTTTCCCTTCAATCCGAAACACAGCGAACTGTTTCACGGCTGAAATAAGAAAGGCGGTGGTACCTACCCAGGCGACCCTACATATGGGTCTACCACCTAGTACAAATCTATGAATAATATAACAATATATGATAATGTAAGCTGTTTTCCGCCATCTTTCTCGTGTATAAAACTCGCTTTAAACACAGTACTGGACTATCAATAACTGAAATGTAAACAACATGTGGATGCAAGGCCGGCGCTCCGTTCAACATTCTCAGGAATACAGCAAAATAATGAATTCTATGAAATATTAATGTTTTGAATACCTACTCCTATGAAAAATAAATACTACATCGGAAGCTCTTACAAATAAAGATCTAAAAGACTGTTTTATCTAATTTATTGTAAGAAAACCAAAACAATAGTGATATCACATTGCAACGCATCTCGCTCCGTTGTGAATTATACGGAGCGTCTCCTCCGTGTGAGGCTGCGTTTTTAGTATGACAAATAATGCGCTTTCTTATATAAACTTTGCTACTTACAAGAAACGCTCTCAATCCGTTGTGCGTTGCAGTTTGGCAATTTGTTATCCGCCAAGTTTTATACTACTACGTGGAGTTGATCAACGGTGATCGACTTCACTCCGCAGAGAACCTCCGTTAACAAAAACATTTCGTTTGCTACATTAGACAAAAGAAATTTTGTAACTATTGTAACCTGTATTATTTAAAATACACTCAACCACGTGAATGTTATTTTTATATTTTTACGTGCATATTTTGGATTTGTTCTTGTCAAGTTATTATTCTTAATGATAAACACAGTTTGCATAAACAAATACTTAGTAAGTAAAACGCATTGAGATATTTACTACAGGTGTGTTAGGCATTTTGTTTCTCTAGCTCATAATAAAAGTGAAAAGGACAAAACAAGCACAATTGTATGAGAACTTCGTATTTAACGATTACGAATTTATTTCAAATCATGCCAAGATATTGGCCCTCATCACACTATTAAAATCCACTAGCTGGAGAATGTCGGAAATAGAATTGTGGCGCACACATATCTGTACATCGTCAGAATGTCCAGGGTCAAACATACAAACAAACTGTCGCAAATAGATATCTAAATATAAATCTAAATTGATCAAATGTGCACTCAAGTTCTCTATGTAGTTTACACTTAGTTATTTATATCGTTTTTTTTTTCATGGAATAAACATGAAGTGACAGGATTCATTAAGGCAACAGGTAACTATATCAGCGTTAGAATAAGGATGTTTTAAATTTTCCACAAAAAAACGTCACATGATATTATGAAAAATGCGATAGTCCTAAGATAAATTTATGAAAAAAATATAATCTCGTTGCAAATATAGAAGTGTTACGGATACTCGCAATAATTCAGACCAGAGATGTTGCGAATGCAAAAATTCAGAATGCAAAAAATTTAGAGTGTTTACAATTTATACAAAGTGGTGCCGTCAATACGACAATAAATTAAAACATGGGCTATATTACTTCTTTGAAATTGTTTGCCACTTTCGAAAACATGTTATTCATTTTATATTTTCATGACATTTTTTTATGTCAATTCAGTAGGATCTTATCAATTCATTTATGCAAGATCAAAATCGCCATTACTCCGGGCCTTACAGTCGACGCGACGTGTCGAACGCCACCTCTTCGATGCGGTACCACGAATTTCGCAGTGAGAGTTATTTCCCGAATGAAATATTTTACAAACTGAAGTCTTATCCCTCTTGCTCTCGGCACACTGGAGCTTCTTAATCCTTATTAAAGGGTGGCATTAGCGTCTCTTGCTAAAATAACGTCTTATGTAGCGTGTTTCGTGTAAATAAATTATTATAATAATCTTCTTACACTCACACCAATTATCTAGCACTAATTATACATCATTAAAAGCGTTATGATACAAGATAAGGCATGAACCTATATTATTTCCATAAATTTTATGTTAGCATTATCCATACTAGTATTATAAAATTCGGTTGGTGGTAGGACTTTTCTAAGTCCACTTGACTTGCTACCACAATCTTACCTAAGTCTGCCGCCATCATAATAATGTTAACAGCATTGTTGTGTTCCGGCAGTTGGAGGTAAGACAGCCGGTTCTGTAACTGAGGGATCCGGGTGTCGCTCGCTTCCATTTCGGCCTTATCATCACTTACCATCAGGTCAGATGAAGGTCAAAACATACCCCGTTATTGAAATATAATGCGAATGTAGCTCTATTTGTCTGTTAAGTAATAATACCTAAGAAGCAGAACCGATTTAGACGAAATTCGCCTTAGAGATGGATTAGGTACATTCTGTATATATTTTCTGACGGAGCGGCGAACCGCCACTAGTACGCCTCGTAGACGAAATTTTTTTCAAACAACGTTTTGCCGACAAATCCAAAGTATATTTTACAAATTCCACTTATTTATTTGTTTACTGAATTATTGCCAACATATTGAACATTAAATAGTAAAAATAAGGCCTAAATTTAAAGACAATGTATTTTAACCTAATTGTTATTACCGTTAGAGGCGAAGACTGCGTGCGTTGTACAAGCAAATAAATAACACTAATGAAAATAATACAGCTATTCGATTCTAAAGTCAGCAGCCTTGAATTAGTGGCTGTGGGCAGCACTGTCATACCTTTAGGCGTTTGTTTGACAACCATTTGACAACCGTCGGTGGCACTAGCGTTCCGAAGACGAAGACGGCGAAAAACTAAAAAACAACCAAAAATTCATCATGGTGAAAATTTTGAAACTTTAACTAAAGAGACTAAAGAAACAATTCAATGGAAATAATGGCATTACTTTCAGTTTAAGGTAGGTACTTTTTTGCTAGCTTTGGATTTGTCGGCACATCGTTCATCGACGAAAAATATGACGTTTCACACTCATAAATATTTGTTTTTTTTTATAAAAATTACATAGGTATCCTGGAACGAGAACTTGAGAACTTTCACAATCCGGGTGACTGCTCTTACCACTGAACTATCCAAAACTTGGGAGCAGGGAGTGTAAAATCGCTATAACCGGTAACACTTGACATCATTTGATTTCAATGAATATCTTAAGAGATGTCATAGTTTTAAAATATCATGCACGCATTTATGATTTTCACGATAACAACGGTGGGATACCTACTTACCCGTTGTTATTTTCCGTTCCGACATCCACGCGAATGAAGTCGCGGGCACAGCTAGTATGTTATAAGTCTTAGGATATAGCTTCCTATATAAACAATGACATTAAACAAATTTCAAGTGTTATACTTAAAAAAAATATATTTTTTATTCTTCAAAACAACTGTAATAATCCGTTTTTTTCTCTCATATCAGCTTCGGCACATGCAATGCCTGCTTCGCTTTTATTGGTACCGGGAATTAATTTTTACACAAAGCAATCCCATTAAGCTTATATTGAAATTGTTAAACTGAGTTTACAGGCCACAGTATATTCTAAAACAGCAGTACGTTTATAAAATGTAATTGATTTTACTCAAAGCAAAAGGTTTTATTTGTGTCGCGCTCGTCGTGCCTTAAAATTATAATACGAATCAATTCAGAGTTGAATATGTATTAGTTCATTTAAGATGATGATTTAATTATTCGTTACAATCCAAAATACCTAAAATGCAGGCGCACAGTTGCCTGGTTGGCACAAGCACTCTTGAGCCTCTATAACTCTCACATTATGTACATCGCGTAAATAACAATCTTCTTCACACCAAAGCATCATCATCATGTCAGCCTATAATGTCCACTGCTGAACAAAGGCCTCCCCCATTGATTTCCAATAGAAATTAAGCACAAATTATGCATCATTGAAAGCTTTGTGTCACAAAAATAGAGATTAACCTACATTACTTTCTTCAAATTTTTTTTAACATCTTTACTAATATTATAAATATGAAGGTTACTCAGTCTGTCTGTTACTTTTAACTCCTTAACTGTTAAACCAATTTGAATGAATATTGGCAGAGATATAATTCATCCTAAGATAAGGCTATGTTTTGGTGTAGAATATAACAGTAAATATAATGAAGAAATTAGACCACTACAACGCATCTGTACTGTGACACCAGGCAGTAAACAAAGCGTCGTGACTGCGTGACGCAATCCGATCAGGGTGATTGTCTCTTATCAATTCCAATTTGGATACACCAACTCTATTAGCTGCGGACGGACACTATCCCTGGGTGATAGATAAATTCTGGACACGGCTTGAAATAAGATTAAATCATTAGAATTATGTTATTTCGGATGAGCTATTCCAATTCGAACTATTTTTAGGAACCCTTCGGGATGAAAGTCTAGTTTTTAACTAACAAGGAATGCCTAATAACCAGACTGCCCAATGGTAAGTGAGCACTATAGTGTACCTATGTAACTTTTTAATACCAACGATAACACTCAGGTGACACCAATTCTATATTTTGGGCAAAAGCAGAACTACCACAGAGGAAATTACAAAGACGGGACTCTACGAGTCACTGCCCTGCCGACAATGCCTCTTGCTAATACCGCACTGTTGGCAGCAGGCAGGAAAGAGGCGCATTGCCACTCTGGGCGGCTCTCATCTACTGATACCTTAAGCGAGAAAAAGGTAAGGCGTAACGCAGTGATATTGTCCATTATGAATTTAAGCGCCCAACTGGGCACCTCCAACTCGAAGAATATCATCATCACCAACCTATATACGACCTACAGCTGGGGACAGACCGTCCTACATGGGTGAAACACATGAAGAGTTTGGAACATATTACTACCACGCTGGACCAATGCAGGTTGGTTAGTTACAGCGGTTACAGTAACAACCGGGACCAACGGCTTAACGTGCCTTCCGAAGCACGGAGGAGCTCGAGATTATAAATTTTTATTGACATATACGGGATTGACCATGGTGAAAGTTGCTTTGTTTTCGCAATCGAAACCAGAGCGCTCAAACAACTCCGCCACCGAGCTTCTCCTCCTCCTCGAGCTTAAGAAGAGAGCTGTATTGATAATATATGAGACAAATATCCCTACTCCCAATATAACTCCCTTGATCAGTACCTCTACCACGAACATTTTTAAATTTCGAATCGTAATCGTATCGTTGACGTACGCTTAAAATTTCAAACAAAAGCCAGACAAAAGCTGAAGTAACTACTCGATACGATGGAAATTCGAAATTTAAAAGTGTTCGTGGTAGAGGTACTGATCAAGGGAGTTATATTGGGAGTAGGGATATTTGTCTCATATATTATCAATACCATCCGCTTAATTTTGAGGCAATAGGGCATAAAGTGTAAAGCGAGTAAGTTCCTGCGAATGTCCTTATCAAGCGGTGTAAGAATTCGTAAAGAGCACGAATGGCTAATTGGTTGACGGTCAGCTATTCATAAAACACTTACAAATGCTCACTAATGCTTGATTCGGGCATACATCTTGGTGGACTTGCACGCTTTTTACGCTATTTTTTCCTACAGGTTGTGCAGTTGTAGAGAGAAAGTTTTATAAAAAACATGAAATTAGAAATTAATGTTACATCCGAACATACGTGGGATTCTCTTGAACTAAACTAATTGCGAGATTTAAATACCATCAATTCAAGATTCCATGCCAAATATTTTCTAATGTTTTGGCACTGATGATCCTCTGATAAAACCAACTGAAATGCATTTTTAAACAGATTCAATGATATACATCCGATTGCTTTCCCTGAAACACTGCCAAGCTGGTCATTGAAGTTCATTAGCAATCATTTATTGAGTACAATCATCCTAAATAACCCTGTCCTGTTGACGTAATTGTCAAATCCTATTCCATTCAATCCCTTTTAACTTTAATGAACCAAAGCATTATTTTTTATACAATTTTGGAAAATATATCTTTCAAATATTTTCTGTACTAGAAAAAAAGACATCCATAATTGGCATGGAAGGCATTTCAACTTAGGCATCAAGATAACAAAGGTGCCTGTAGGCGACAGTAGCACCAGGTAGGCCGTCAGCTTGGTTGTCATCCTATAGTAAAACTTAAAAAAAAAAAAAAATAGTTGGTGCTAAGTTGTTTCCAGAAACCATATATAGTGAAGCACCGACTCCAAAAATATGTTCCTAGGGGACGAGTACCTACTAAAATTTAATTATTTTATCCTTTTCAGTTTTTTGGAGTCGGTTTTAATTTTTGTTTATATTTTTTTTTTAACAATTTTTAGTGATAACTTTTGAAGGTCAAAGCTAGATGGGTGACCGTGAGCTTAAATTGATTTCTACTATCGTATCATTTCACTAAAAATTCATAGGAAAGCAAAAATCCGAGATTTCGCATATGTAGACGACTTTATTTTTCCAGTTTTTTTGTTTTAAAAACCAAACTACCCAATGGATTTTCAAAAAAATTTTATGGGACCAAATGGGAACTATTCCGCATCGAACAAAAAAAGAATCATCAATATCGGTTCACCCAGTCAAAAGTTCTGAGGTAACAAACATTAAAAAAAAACATACAGACGAATTGATAACCTCCTCCTTTTATTTGAAGTCGGTTAAAAATAAGGAGCTAAATACGAACCCGAGACCTTTCAACCTTCCAGAACTGTGCGTGTTATATTTCATATATTACCTTATACAGAGTGGTGACGACAATATTATATAACAGTAACTTAAGCTTGGGCTCATTGGCTGCATTACTTCATAAAAATGTCATAAAATTATCAAATACTTAAGATATGTTAAAAGCTGCAAAATGATTCTATGAAGTAATATAGCCCATGTTTTAATTTATTTTCGTATAATCAGTAATACAAATAAAGGAAGAAAACGAAAAAAAATATATATGCTCCAGGCGGGAATCGAACCCAAGTCTCTTGGGGTCCGGTCAGACGCGATAACCGCTACGCCACCGGAGCAACCTACCAATTTCTTTACCGCTTTCTACCCTTTTTAAAACGATTTTATAGCAACGTTTATCTCCCCACTCATAGAAGTTTACACCTCAATTGATCTGAAAGAATACTTTTACAAGCATTTGAGTAAAACTTTCAGTAAAGCTGAGAAAGCCATTTTAATTTCAATGCGTGGTACGGTAAACGTTGCTTTAAAAATGTTTTAAAAAAGGTTAGAAAGCGGTATAGAAATTGGTAGGTTACACCTAGTGCTCCGGTGGCGTAGGGGTAACCGCGTCTGGCCGGACCCCAGGAGACTCGGGTTCGATTGCCGCCTGGAGTTTATAATTTTTTCATCGTTTTCTTTCTTTATTTGTATTTCTTACAATAAAGTAAGCATTATAATCGCAAGAAATCAAATGTTTAAATGTGTCGTATTGTCTTTATCACCTGTATAAGTGTATTGGGAAGATTTGGCACTTTATACCTTTACAAGACATAGTAAATCGTTATCACCCATAACCTTAGCCATGAAATCAGCTGGCGTAATCCAAATAGTTATTAATCCAGTCTCAGATCAAAGCAGCAAAACTGTGTCCATTTTATAGGGGTTGCTATCACATGGGTAATCGATCGGGCTTTAATGGCGCCCGCTCTATCATGAAATTGTTAATTAACAGCAAAGACCGGTCAGCGATGTATCCCTTTAATGGGGTCTGAGTATGGAAGGTGATGTGGAATTGATTGGGACACCAGTAAACGAAACTATGGGTCAGGGTAACAAAGGTAACTGTGACTTGTGATTAAAATTCAGATTTCGATAATCTACCTTTACAGTTACCTACAAATTGGTACACTTATGAACATTGAATGTAAGGGTAATCGAAAAAGAAGAAAGCTTCTTCATACCTAGGTGGTAGGCTCGTATGTAGGGTCTGGGTAGGTCCACCGCCTTTCTCATTTCAGCCGTTAAAAATCTCTAGCGTTCAAGGTCATTTTTATGACCACTTTTAACAGACATTCTAAGTATTCTCTTTGATTTAAATGACCCGCCTAGGCGTCCAATTGAATGGCTAATTTAAACCAGACGGCTGACATGACGCTCAGCCATCTGGTTAAACATTACGATCAATGACTTGGCTAGTTGTACTTCAGCCGTTTGATAGGCGACCAGTTAAGCGGCTGATTTAACACACATATGCTACGCTTCGACATATACATAATCACTCTACTCCCAAACTCCCACAATGCTTTCTCAGTGTGTTCTGGCGACCTTACTCAATGTAGTAACACGACATTACAAAGTAGTGTATGTTTGTTTAGCTACAATCATCTGCAAGGCGGATGTCTACGCTAGTCAACCACTCAAAATTCGAAATACCGCCATGCCCTATCTCTCTTGCTGAATTTAGAAAACTCAGCAAAACAAATCAACTCAGCAAGACAGAATTAAACAGGCATATTCTGCACTCTTCGTTCTTTTCTCGGATCTAAAGCGAGACCAAGAGCTGAACCATTTTAATAAAAAATAAACCGGTCAAATGCGAGTCGGACTCGCGCACAAAGGGTTCCGTACCATTATCTATATACAAGCGTCTACCTGTTGCCGTTATTAATAGCATAAACAAGCAAAAAAAAATAACGTTTTTTGTATGGGAGCCCCCTTAAATATTTATTTTATTCTGTTTATTGTTATAGTGGCAACAGAAATATATCATGTGTGACAATTTTAACTGTCTAACTATCACGCTTCATGAGATACAGCCTGGTGATAGACGGACGGACAGCGGAGTCTTAGTAATATGGTACCGTTTTACCCCTAAAATTTTGTATTTTATTTATTTACACCCTGAAGTCTTTGTCTTTTCGATAACTATACACTTATGAATTGCAGCTAAAATTTATTTATTGTGCATAAAAGGCATATCACATTATCTAGCTAGCTAGGTAACTAAGTATTCAACGATTATCTCGGTAGTTCAACTTTTGGAACCGGTGTAAAGGCATGACTGACAGATAGGCATTATGAATGCCCTTTTATATGTAACATTTTTTTTACAGACACACAGGTGGTATTTTTGACGATTCAAAAGAGTCTTGGGATCCTACTTGCATAAATATGTTTTTGATTAGGATTTTGCCAAGTCGCCGATTTTATAATTCCTTTTACCACTTAGTATATTTAATTGCTCAATTTATTATTATCCAAAGAAATTTACCAGATATTTTTATTTTTAACAAACCGTCTCCTGCGCCTATTTCCATCATTTTGTTACTTAAACCAACACAAAGTTGTGCCTTATCAGCGCTCCGACAACACAACGGGCCAAGACCGGGCTCAGCTTAATGGAAACATTATTTAAAATGGCTGATGGCCAATAGGGGTTGACGGGTCACTATAGGATTAGTCGCCCGTCGCTCGCTCATTACCCGCTCGATAAGGCGGCACTTCTATCAAATATCGTCTTTGATTGAGGTTGAACTGGCTATAAACCTGTTTAGTGTAAGGCAACTAAGTAGCATTGAGAAAATTTTATTTTTATTTAATTTTATTGCACAAAATAAGGTACAATTTGGCGGACTCTATCAGTCAACTTAAAAATATATCGAGATTGAAAATGCTTAAAGTTGGGGTTGGAACCAACCCTGTGAAGATGGTAGGAGTATCGAGGACTCAATATCACCCTGCGATTTTTTTTATGGTCTATCTAAGTATCTGTTCTTACGTCTTCAGCAAACGTTACAAAGTTGAAACCTTAATTCTATTTCAACACCAGGACAAGTGTTTTTATAAGAAAATAACAACAGTATTTTCATGTGAAAATGAAAATACCTTTATTTAATTAGGCCCAATCTTTCGAATTGTCAAAAATATTATGTCTAGCATAAAAAATAATGCTAGGTCAGTCTGTTTGTCTGTCTGTGTATACTTTAACAATAGTGTAGGTCGATTATTTATAATATACTAGTGGTTTCCCGCGGCACCGCGCGCGTGGATGTCGGTTATCGCTCCAAAGAGTAACCGCTTTTGCAACTATCTTCATACCAAATTTCATCTTCTTAGATCCGTTTAGCGGTTTAAGTGAGAAGAGGTAATAAACAGACAGACACACTTTTTCATTTATAATATGAGTATGTTAAGGATAACATTCAGTTATAATTTTACCTGATTAGCTGACGGTGGAGCATGCATGCTTCAGCCTTTAAGGAACCCAAATTGTAATGCCCGGTTAACACATTGGCAGCATTGCTTTATTAATTACTAGTGTATGTCTGGCAGATAATGAATTCCACTCCTTTGCTATCCGCATTATAAAGGAATTAGCGAAACGATTATTCTGTGCGGTTCGATGAAATATCTATTAAGGGTGGAAAGCTAATGGCAGTCTGGTTTCCCAGTGGTGAAAGGGCTGACTGACTTCGAACACTTCCTTCGCACACTTTCCTAAGTGTGTGTGGGGGGGGGGGGGGGGGGATAGTATACATAACCCTTAAAATACTGACAGAAATTCTAATCTGCAACTGAGATTTAGATTTTGACTGAGGTGGTTGTAGGGTCGGCTGGGTAGGTACCACCGCCTTTCGAACACTTCCTTCGCACACTTTCCTAAGTGTGTATGTGGGGGGGGGGGGGGGGGGGGATAGTATAGATAACCTTTAAAATACATGACAGAAATTCTAATCTGCAACTGACATTTAGATTTTGACTAGGTGGTTGTAGGGTCGGCTGGGTAGCTACCACCGCCTTTCTTATTTCAGCCGTGAAACAGTTCGCTGTGTTTCGGATTGAAGGGAAAAGTAGCCAGTGTAATTACTGGGCATGGACGGCATTTCACCTTAAGCTTCAGGATGACAGCGTACCTGCAATATCAAGTGATTTTTCGTTGTTATTGCAGGTGTCTATAGGAGGCGGTAACCGCTTACCACCAGGCGGGCCGTCATCTTGTTTGTCATCTAGTTGTATAAAAAAAAGATTCTGGAGGTTAAATTATATCGTTATGCATTGCACTATTTTGCAACATGCTGTAACATCGCGAGCCAGTGGTGCTAATTTTTCCTATATTATAAATGACTCTGTGGGCTACTTTACTTACCTACGTCACATCTGTGGTTTCGTCATGACGCCATGTTTTTATTTTGACATTGACTTAATAAGGTTTTATTTTTAATGATCTTACTAGGTAACAGTAAAAAGCTATGAAATGTATACCGTGTAAACCTGAACTCACTATTAAAACAAAGGACAGGATAAATTGAAGAAGATCCAATATCACCAGAAAATTAAATTATTCATGGTAAAAAAAAAGACCTTTAGTATTGCCTTATATTTTCGCGAGCACTGCACGTTTGAAATAAAACCACTTTTCCTTATTTCACTCGCTTTTTATTACAGTTTATTTGATTTAACAAAACGGTTCATCTTTAAGCAATCTTTATTTTAGGATAGGTGTTATCTTAGGGTCCCTTTTACAGGTCCTTTTCCTTCCCCCTCTTTATATCCCCCCAATTCAGGTAGGGACCGGACCGCTGTCAAACCGTCTTGACGACACAATGGCGAAATGTCTTCGGGCCATCCCAAAATGTCGTCAGGAAGCAGATAAGAAGGTGCGTCGCTGAGGAGTTTAATGGGTGAGAGCACCACACACCACCTCCTTCTCCCCCCGGGGTCGGAGGGTCGGCTGGTAGGACTTCTCATTAGCGACAAAAAAAAGGTTATGTAGTAGTCACTTTTTTGAGCTAACTATTCAGTTGTCATTTTTTACAGTGTAAGTTCTAACATCTCCCATTATAATATATATATCCCATAAGTATTTATGGTCTAAGGATCACAGACTACTTAGAGAACAACTAAGGATCCACTTTACCGGACCATAACTTCTTATGGTCTAAGCTCCCATCACAAAAGTTAGTATACCAAGATTTTCAATACTAGTAAATATTATTTTTCTTACAGCGCGAAGCTTTGTCTCAACTCGTGCCAATTGATAGCTGCGGCTGTATATTTTATTGCAGTGCATTAGGGCCGCCTGGCTCCTCTCGTTACTCTCTAATCACAACAGCCAGAGACAATGCGAATTTGCGTCAGAGCGCGTTGGCAAGCCAACTACTATTTATCTTGACAGCGCTATAAAGATTCGCTGGAAATGGCTTGTAACTTTGTTTTAAAGAAGCTAGAACAAAACTAATCCTGGGGCGGAATGCGTACCAGAGTCCTTTCAACCTTAAATAACCGGGTATTAATACGTTTACTTATTTAAATGTATTGGGCAGATTGACACTTTCACTCTTAACCTGGGATAGTAATGACTTGTGACTTAGTAAAATAAATACTCCCAGTTCCTTAATAATTATTGTCTTTGTCTTTAAATATATGTCTTTATTTATATTTAAATAATTAGATACTGTACAAAATAAATTGCAGACATGTATAAATTACCTGTCTTGTACAGACGACAGCGCATCAAGTGTAACAGTTGTACTACGAAAGCGGCCTCTATTGCGAACGAAGTAAGAGCGAGTTTCAAGGTCAAACTGTTACGCTTGATGTGCTGTTGACTGTACACGGACGGCGGTATTGATTACCTTATTATAAAAAAAATATTTTTGCGATATTGCTCTGTGCTTACCGAGTTTATGCAACATTAAAGGTGAGACCAACAACTGTAGGCTGTAACTACATAGGTATTGTCACTAAATGGCTGAGATGAGGATTATGCTAACATAAAATAAATTTCTGCTTGTAAAAATTTATACGGTACAAAAATTTCAACCGTATATTTTCATTCATATATCGGCTGTAATAGTAAACGTCGTGAATCTATTATTATTTTTACAGAGAACCGTCGTTAAATTTCCTATATCCTCGTTCATTGCAGTACGAGCGCGCACACAGAACGCTTTCACAAGAATTTAGGAATAGCAAATCATTTCGTCATTATAATCTACGTCACATGCTCAGATCACTCTCGAAATAAAATATCCCGTGAACACTTCCCAAATAACTTTTATTTGTCGTCAGCCGAGCAAGTTGTGGACGCAAAAATAGTGATCCGCAATATCCACGTCACGGAAACTTTGTGAACGATACAAAAAAATTATTATCGGGTTTTATTAATAATAAAATGGCGTCATAAATTAAGAAGCGGATCCGTAAACGGGACTTCCGCAATCTTGGTGCTTGGTGCAGTACCAAACTAGACTAGTAGTAGTTATCGTGCAGCGCTCGGCGGCGGTCACCAGTGCCACCACCATGGTAAAAGCCATGATTAGTAACGAGAAGGTATGGGAAGCTGTTGTTCTGTGAGACTGTACTCACGCAGAAGGAAGCAGAGGAGAGAGAGCGAGACGACGATGCTCAAACTGCCCCTTCCCGCGTAGACGGATGGGCGTACGAAGGCGATGGCCCATCTTACTGCCTCCTAGCCATAGCCGCGTGCGTGTGGGTGTGATGGGCATTGCAAAGGCTACTAGGTGGTAGGTCCGTATATAGGGTCGTCTGGGTAGGTACCACCGCCTTTCTTATTACTGGGCATGGACGGCATTTCATCTTAGGCCTCAGAATGACAACGCACCTACAATATCAAGTGATTTTTTCTTGTTATTGTAGGTGCCTATAGGCAGCGGTAACCGCTTACCATCAGGTGTGCCGTTAGCTTGTTTGTTATCTAGTTGTATAAAAAAAGGCCACCACGTCTGAGATTGCCCAAGTGACGCTTTATAATGTCCATCGACGTGAAACCAGCTCCGCCTTTACTTATTTCGGCCGTTAAACAGTTTGCTGTATTTCGTACTGAAGGGAAAGATGACATCGCACCTGTGATATCAAGAGATTTTTCCCTTGTTATTGCACGTGTATGATAGGACAGAGCCGACGGCCCAGATGGTGATAAGTAGTGGTAAGCAAACTGACGAAATTGTTTGTAATCTGTTGTATAAATTTTTAAAACCTGTCTAGTTCTGTTAGAAGTTTCCTCCCCGGAAAAAAGGCATTATTATTCAGCACCTTATCGACGTAGCTACTGCAACTTCCTTTGATTTCTTCTGTTTAGAAGTCGTCCCAATTACGTTCCTACATATAATACTTTAAAATGAGCATAAATCTCTCGATAAGCAAAACTTTACAAAAATCGAACTAATTAAGGAATGTGAACGCATATTGAAGGAATGAAGTGGAATGTACATATTCTACTATTTGTATTTTCTTTTCTTTTCTTTCCGCCAACCCATACCAAATAAAAGTACCTATAATTTAGTATGTATTAATGTAATAAGTTCTATGTTAAGCATGATTTTTAAAAAATCGCTCTAAAGATCTAGACCTTCATAAGAAAATAAAAAAACTAAAAAACCCCTCCCGTTTGATGTGTTGTCGTAATGACAAAATATCTATGATAGAAACCACTATGTCGAGCTTTATCTATCGATATATACAGGGTGGAAAAAATCTATGGGCCCTGGAGGGGAATTATTTTGATATTTTTTTTTTATACAACTAGATGACAAACAAACTGACGGCCCACCTGATGGTAAGTGGTTACCGCCGCCTATAGACACCTGCAATAACAAGGAAAAATCACTTGATATTGCAGGTGCGTTGTCGTCCTGGGGCCTAAGATGAAATGCCGTCCATGCCCAGTAATCCTTTAGTTAGCTCATTTTACTGAAAGGAAACATTCCTTTATTTTCGAAAAGAAACAAAACTGCATTCAAAGATCTTCTAAAAGTCGCTTGTCTCACCCGGGAATCGAACCAACTAAAAATTAAAAAGTAAACCCTCGCTATTTTTTGTACGAATTTTATTCGTATAAAAAATTCGTATAATAGGAACTTTTTCAAAAATAAAGGAATGTTTACTTTCAGCAAAATAAGCTAACTAAAGGATTTAAAGTAGTTCCCCTCCAGGGCCCATAGATATTTTCCACCCTGTGTTCAAGCTCACAAGATATACGTCATGTCTCTGTTCATTCCTTTTATTCGGATTTTCGTCGGCTTCGAACCCCAGATTTCTGTGGATTCCAGTGAGGCCAGCTAGAGCCCTGAATCCCACGGAGGGTGGAGGATTGAACCAAGTGAGTTCGCCAGCTATTCAAAGGTGAGACTCATCGGCCAGTATATTGGCGGCCTAGCCAAAACACACACACACATGTGCTCCCTCCTTCCTATAACATGGGTTCCTTCAAAAGAGGCGGAAAAGGCACCTTTTGGGCCAGCTAGGCGGAGACTGGAGCATTTTGCTGCACCAGCTGTCTTCGCATATTGTAATGGACAATTCCTACCGCTTTACACCAGGTAGTGTTGAGTCATTTTCCGTGCCTTGTACATAAAAAAAACCTAGCTTAGCTAGAAATTAATGAAAGTGAATAAAATTGAAAATTATTTTTCACCTTTTACATATTTTTTTACAATTATAACGCAACCCACATCACATCAAGTGTTAAGTTGCACTACGAAACGCACCTATCGAATAGAGTAAGGGCGATCTCAAGGTAAAACTGTTGCGCTTAATATGCTGTCGACTATACATTGTAAAATAGTTTATTTTGTTTTTAAGTAGTACTATCTCTTTCTAGAAAAAACAGACAAAGATAGTTTAAGTCCATAATTATCTCTGTAATTTATCTCAGAAGTCTAGCTAGTCCCATCAAGAGAAATACCGGTAAAATTATCTCAGTTACCTTTAAACATTCTAAACTCCCACCAAGTCCTGCCTTCGTACCTCATCTTGCATAATTCACACAGCAAATTGCATTGGTCCTTGTCTAAATAAGTCTATTTACACGCCATGTCAGTACTCCTGCGAGAAAAACCCAACAAAATGAGATCTCATCGCATTTGCTCACGGGCAAATCCGTTGAAACCAGCTTCATTTGTTATTCGGAAAATGACTTCGCTACGATTTTTTCCTCAAAAATATGACATGAACAAAAAGTGTGGACTTAGAAATTTATAATGAGTTGCTTAATTAAATACTACTGAATAATTTCGTCACACCAACAATTAAACGAAATGCGGCGAGGGTCTCTGACTAGTAATGGTTATTTTCATAGAGTAAATTTTTAATACGGGTAGTTTTTTTTTAGTTACTCTAGTGAAATTGTATTTTTTTTTATAATCTCGGACCAATTTCATAAATCGGTCGAGTTTGTACTTATATATTTTAACGTCTATGTTTTAAGTAAACGCTGTTTCGGCCGATACATAAAGAAATAGAGATGTGACTGACTCACGAGAAGAAAAAAGACAAAATAGCGATCGAGGATGTAAAGAAAGAAAAAATACACAAATTATTTTATTATAAAGTAAGTATAAAAATTACAAAAAAACGCTAATAGTGCTACTATATGATTGTGAATATCAATGATAATTACTATTTAAAGTAATTTCCTATTGAATACATTCATCGGTGTTCTTATTTGTACAACCCCCCCCCCCCCCTTTTTTGTTTTGGTGTTTTGTTTGTGTTTTTGTGGCCTTTTCGAAAAATAAAATGTATTGAGGCAAAATCCTTAAGTCGTGTTTTGGATCACATGTATCTAGATAAAGATATGAACAAAGGTATTCTGATTTTCAGATCCATAAGATCATTCAAAGACCATATTATTATGGCTATATTTTTATGGCATTACATATGAAATTGAGAATCTTTTCAATGCATCGCCTTAACAGCACTTATGAAACTGGCTCTTCGAAGACTATGATAGTTATAAATAAGTTCTAATTATGTGAAAAGAGGGTAAATGAAACTATTATGATTTTCTTAAATTTTATTAAAAAATTAATTCGTGCTTACAAATAAAGAATTATACTTAAATATTTCTTTCTAAGCAAATATGATATTATATAACTTATTTAAGATAAGTAATATACATTTGTAAAATACTTATATACTTAGAAAAGATCACACTGACTAGATTGCCACACCCCTTGTCTGTTTTATTTTAAATTTACTTTACACTTTACAATGAAACAAATATAACAGTTGTATGTACCTACTGTACAATTATATTGATTATTTTTTTAAACTGATTTAAATTTAACTATATTAGGTACATTAATTTTAAGCCAAACATGTATTTTTTCATTAAAAAATATTAAATCCAGTAACATTCATAATTTAAACTGCTAATGAAAGAAAAATAAATTCTATTGATTTTTGAAAACAATTGATACACAATGCTTTACTTCATTCATTGTAACATAAAAGTGACGTATACATCGTTAATTTTGTTATTGACAAAAACCTTTGGAACATCACAAATGCCTGGATCACAGGAGGAAATTAATATTTTGTTATTTTGTTAGTGGCCTACTATGTTTGGGTAGTTTGATTTCAGGAACCAATACAAATTTCTTAATTTTACTTTGAAGCATACTTTAATTGGTTGACTTTTCAATATTTAATTTATCAAATAATCATATACGAATTTAAGTCCTGTTTTAGCACACATTGAAATTGGTTTCCGAAAAATAAGGGTTAATCTTTAATAGGATATACTGCACTCATAAAATGAAACGATAAACGATAAATAAATAAAGGTTATAGTTAACATCCACCAATAATTATAATGAATTAATAAACATACACGTATATTAGGTATATTTAACAATAAATATGTTATATAAAAATAATATTTAGTTGAATATTTTAGGGTTCTAGTTAGTTACAATGCAATTATAGAAATATAAGTAGGTAACGATAAATTTCTAATTTAATAATCGTGAAAATAAACTAGGTAATACAAACTAATTTACTTGAATTACATAAGTATTTATAATTATATATAATATTAATAAAAATAAGTTATTCTCTACTAAATTGTACTATTAAATTCTTTGGTAAGCTAGCTGTGCGTGTGAGCATTTATAAAATCACAAAAAAGCATTATTTGTATTTCGCCATCGATTTCTTTTGATTTATTTACAGTATTAATTAAATCTTAAAACTATAATCCATACATATTTACGGCTATGATGAAAATTTTCTGTTACCTTTAATTATATAGGTAAGTAGGTTATTTCTAATTGATAATCAATAATTTCATAATCAATATACAATATCATATTACGTTTAAATGTACCTCCATTTAATTTCATTACTGTATTAACAAATGAATATTTCGAAATTTTCGTTACTTAGAAAGCCAATACCTACTTAATTCATATAACATATATATTATTTAGTTGTACAAATCATATTTTTTAATAAAACAATAAATACATGTAACGTAGTCAGCCAATACAATAACAATAAAAATCGTACGTTTAGTTATTTATTAACTAATTAGTTTTTATTAATCTTATTTAAAAGCTACAACTAGCTTTAGTACATTAGCAACTTATGAATTTAATCGCTGAGTGTGTGTCTGTGTGTCACAAGTTATGTTATAGATTAAAATCTTAACCAGTTAAATCAAATTTTTTCTTGTTAATTTCTGGTGTCAAAACTTATTAAAAGTATTACCTAAATGATAAATTAAATTACAAACTCTATCTCTTGAAAATGAGATTTAAAAACTGAATGTGAATTTTTAGTCCAACAATGGTCGATTAAATCAATTGGGATTATTATAA
The DNA here is from genome assembly GCA_947347705.1 of Nymphula nitidulata. Classification (NCBI taxonomy): domain Eukaryota; kingdom Metazoa; phylum Arthropoda; class Insecta; order Lepidoptera; family Crambidae; genus Nymphula; species Nymphula nitidulata. The sequence continues at coordinate 6,601,788 of OX374637.1, read as the reverse complement.
ATTTAGAAATGTAGCTAGATTGTGCCTCACAGACAATAAATCAATCAATAAATATTATAAACTTAAAAATGGCGCATTTTATTGTTTAATTTGTAAGTATAATTAATATTAATTAGGTAGATCACGGTCACGCACCATTTATATAAAACTAGTTAATATAAAAATAAAGCAATAGTAAAAATAATTCTACACCTGTGGTAATATTACGCAAGTAACTTTCTTTTATAACTATTAAAACGGAAATTATACATGCTTTTTATTAAGATTTAGCATCTTATATTAAATATAATTAAATCCTTATAGTACTCTTAAATATTAGGTACTACCTACTATAATTACTTAGGCGGGTTTTCACTACGTATATAAAGATGTTTACTGTCATAGAAAGAATAAAGTAAACTTTTATTTACTTGTGTCAACTATGACCTCTCTTTTATTTATAGTAATATAAAATATATATTTTATTTTTCAAAGTTTTATTTAGTTTATTCAGAAGATCTTTCATGATAAAACAATATCATATTCTTGCATTCTCACCAATCATCTAGACGTATATAAAATATAACTTCTACTAATAGCTAATAATAAAGTACCAGATACCAGGGAACGGAAAAAATACTACTATATAAAAAAATACTTATTATACTTAAATATAGTCGGAAAAAATCTTCGTGTTCATCGCACAAACATCTATCGATACCGGGACTCGAATCCGGGACCAGCCGGTCGTCAAGTTTGGAAACATGATTCTATTACATTGCAAATACAAAATAAGGGATTGTACCCTGTATCGCTGGATGTTAGGTACCATTCTCATTTAGCAATTGATACTTATACTTTGTATACGAATAATCACATATAATAGCGCGAATCTTATCCAATTGCCTTCAAGCTCTGTACATCTTAATACACAAGGAAACCCGCCTACGTAATAGTATCGTTATAGATCAGTGTAGCCGTGGTGGTCCTTAATGACCTGCATGTCAGCGGTGTCCTGGGTCCCTGTGATGATCTGCAGCACCTTGAAAGCCTTGGACTGTCTCGGCGGCCCCTCCTGGGTGAACTTGTGGTAGTACACCCTGGAACTGTAGTGTAAAGGATGTAAACTTAAGTTTATATTTATATACAGTAAATCAGTCAAACAAAAAACATGACAACATCAAAAAATTGGCCTTAAAATTGTACACCATTATCATACATTAGCAAGGCAACAAGAAGTGACATCTAGAATCAAAGCTGTTCGCGACAAGTGTAAATAGTATTTGTGCGTGTGTGACAATTGTAATTAGTTAAGTGTTTTATAATAATTTTATGTTTCTTTAATTTATTTACTTTAACAAAAAGCGCAGTAGGCATCTCTCCACTCTGGCATCAACATATGGATAAAGAAGCTCTCTCTCTTCCTCAGCAACCAAGATACAAGAATCTACTCAAGTCTTTCATTCATTAACCAGCATAGAGAATATTTATATGTGGGTCGTCGAAGGGTACCCACATATAAATATTCAAACAAAAGCAGTACCCCCAGCACCAACGTTTGAAATTTTCATCTCTTCAACGTATCGTCGCCGTCGCTCGATAGAATGGCGATAGAGAACAAATTATATGATGGTCGCATTAAGCTTTTCGAATGGCTACCGAATCTTTGACAAAAAAGGACCACCGACACGTCACACATGCTAACGATACGAAAATTTCGAATATTAACAATACAATATTAAAAGTTTGTGCTGGAGGTACAGTCGTTTTCACTTAATAAATGATTAGATATTGAAATAAATTTGATAATAAATTTAGGTACTGTAAGGTAGTAATCATTAGGATTTGGCACAATGCGTATGTCTAACCGCATGTTCGAGAAAGTAGTATTTTGAATTAGTTGTGTTTTGGAATTCTTCTAGACAATTTTGGACAGATCTGCTTACAGCCTAAATGCTTTATTTAGACATTTTGTACGGCCTACGAAAGACGAAAGCAATATTGCTTTTGTTAAATCCGGCTAATATAGAGCTAATATAAGCTAATATAGATTCTAAAGGTGGTAAGTAACTATGTAAGTCTTAACAATACGCTTGACTTGATTTTGTATATTAAATGCTACAAATATTAGTGCCTATCGCAAGTTGACTTGAAATAAAACGTGCGGAGAATATTTTTCGGTCAGGGTTTGAAAAAATATAAAAAGGTGTTTCTAAAATTAGAATGAAATATTTTGTAATGTTTTGTACCTTTTAAATTTCAGCTCAAATAGTTTGAATAGTAGATCCCATTACAAATTACATTCCAACACAGAGAAAAACAAAGTGTTATTGCCCCCACTAGTAAAATGGCACAAGGCACGGAAACTAAAAATTATAATGCAAAGCTGTTTGCCAGCACGCGATCGCGTACGAACGAACACTCTTGACATATTGTTACAAATGCTATTCGACTTTTTATAAATCATTTGGCCCATTGAGATAAAAGTACAGCAGTGTGATTCACTAACAGAAGTATTCGACATCGAGCTTGACGACTGACATGACGACGAGCCGTCATTGATTTTGACGTTTGAGCACGGCGCTGCGCGTAAGCGTGTTCACTAATCTCTACGTCGATTTCTTGGCTGTTGAGATAAGGCCGCCGATGGAAGCGAGTTATACCCGGACTCCTCAACCACAGAGGAACTGGCTATCTTACCTTTAACTGCCGATGCCGGAACACAACAATGCCGTTAACATTATTGACTTAGGTAAGATGGTGGTAACTAGCCAGGTGGACTTAGAAAAGCCCTACCACCAATTAAACCGAGCAGAAAATTGCTGCCCTACGGGAATCGAACTCCGGACCCCTACATCTGAGTTTGGTGGTCTCAACTACTAGACTACAGAGGCGGTTTTAGCGGCTTTAGCGCACGTAGGATTCACTTGATGGCGCTTACGTAGTTCGTTCTAGCAACTCAAGCAAGCGACCTTAAAGCGACTTGGTAAATTGTAGTATGATCACCACACTTGAACGGATCATAACATTGATGGATGGACGGTGTCTACTCTATGCTTTACATCTCAATGTTTATATCATGTGATACCAGAACGTCCACCTGCAGATACACGATGAAATTGGCTACCTTAATCCGTTGTATTAAGAGTCGTTTACCTATGACATTAACTGTGTGAGGCCGTCCGTGCAGTCAACAGCAAAATTGGCTGAATAACTTAACTTCGATATATTTGATAAAATTCTATGTATTTATATCATGACAGTTTTCAAATTTTGTTTTTTTGTGTTACAGTCGCGAGTTATTAACGTGTGGTATTAACGAACGTAGCCTACGGTAACACCCGTTCTATTCATCTAAACAACACCACGGACGCTAAAGGACGTTAAAATCACAAATACGACGTCTATTTTACTCTTTAAAAGAAATGATTTTTTTATTAAAATAGGCGTACTCTTGTTACCACCGTTACTCCGAGAGAAGTTAAGACAGGGTCGATGATATAGCGAGCCACCGAGATAACCTAGGAGGTGCCTATTGAATCCTGCTTGAAGGAATTCAGGATATAGAGTAGGAAACACTAAAGCCGGAGCATTCCACTCCCTGGCCGTACGCATTTCAAAGTCAACTTATTTTAACAACTAGATAACAAACAAGCTGACGGCCCACCTGGTGGTAAGCGGTTACCGCCGCCTATAGACACCTGCAATAAAAAGGAAAAACACTTGATATTGCATGTGCGTTGTCATCCAACTTATCTTTAAAGCTTGAAGATTACCACCAAAATAATGATTTAAAGAATTTTATTGAAACAATGTCCCACCCTTGTGTAGACAAATGCAAATTATGTTTGCATATGCAATAGTTCCGTTATATTTCAGGAGATTACAAAAAACTGCGAACGAATATTTCCTTGTATTTGCGAGCAGATGTCGAACGCTCGTGAATATTCAGGGAACATGATAATAAAACTAGCAAGTTAAGTTTGTGATAGTTTTGAAATACGAAAGGCAGCATATCAAAATGTAGCAGTTTACTGAAAAAGCACCTGCCATTTTAACTGAAAAGTATGGGTGGAAAGTGAACCCAGGGGCAGATCTATATAAAGGCTTTTTGTGCTGCAGCCCAAGGGCCTTTGAGTGTAAAGGGCCCTCAGCCCCCACTGAAGACATTGAACAATATTGTAAAACATTGAACTCCAATCATTGACGACCGGATGGCCGAGTGGTCTGTGCCCCTTGCTATACAAGTTACTCGGTCTGGGGTCCCGGGTTCGAATCCCGGTGGGAACAGATATTTGTTCACGAGTTATGGATGTTTATATGTTTATTTAGTATGTATATTTCTAATATTTATATGTATATTATTATCAATATTTCTCCGTTATCTAGTAGGTATCCATAACACAAGCCCTAATGATGCTTGTTTTGGGCTAGATTAATTAGGTGTCAGTGTATTAATATTATTATTATCATAGAATCAGCTACTCTAAAATAAATGAAATCGTGTGCGTGTGCGATAAAATATTTTAATGTCCAAACCTTGTACATTATTATGTATCGAAAACTGTTTTTTTACCAAAAAAAGTCCGCCTCTGGTTGAGACTGACGTGCTTTCGTGAGTATTCTGTACTCAAATCCAGACAGACAAGCAATAGTAGTTAGACAGTTGGTGACTTTATTGCAAGGATAATACGGATGCTAAAATGTCAAAAGTGGTCAGGGCATACATTATTACCTACTTGTGACAGTAGAAAGTTATTATTTTTAAGTGTCGAACCGGAAATTCTAAATTCTATTTTGCTTACACTTTAGTACACCTACACAGCAAGGATATGGCAAAATATAGTTGTATTTAGTATGACGTTGTTGTATTCTACAAAATAGTTTGCCATTTGTGCGTACGAATATAAAAAAATATTTAATTTTGCTTTACTTAGCATGTAACTTTTCCGATACATTTTGTGCTTATCGTTTAATTCGGTGTAGGTTTGTTAACTTTATAATGAAATTATAAGTTTTTATATGTATAATTAAAGGCCACGTAAACAGTGAGGTTGCGATAAATGGATAGTTTTGTATGAATTTTAGATCAAACGAGAAAAACAATGAAATGGTATTAAAAATAGATAAGAAACATTAATTAAATGCCAATCATCTATAACTACCACGAAATATTTAAGCAAAAACTCAAATGCCAATTAAACAGCGCAGAACTCCGATTAGTGCGAATAGAATTAGAACTCGTTTACGAAGCGCTAAATATAAAGCAAGCGTCACACTGACTCATCGACCTCGCATAAAAATGTGTTTACTGCTGTCTGTGTATATCTCCCTTAGTACCGTCCACCGAAGCTGAAATGACATACATTGTGAATGTTTTATTATATATTCTATGAATTTGTCGAAACGTCTGAAAATAGCTTTGATGTTTTCTAAAATCTAAGGTACATCATAATGTACTGTACCCCTAGCACGAACACTTTTGAATTTCGAATCACCATCGTATCGAGTAGTTACGTTAGCTTTTGTCCGGCTATTCGAAATTTAAAAATGTTCGTTGTAGGGGTACTGTACACAGGGATTTAAAAAGTCTAATTTTGTTTTAAAAACATAAAAGATAACAAAAATAAACTAACTACCTTTTGTTTGCCCCGCCGTTGCCACCTTCAATCTGTATCGGTATAATTCTTGTCTTAGGCGCCTCTTGACTTGTTTGGAAGTTCCTCGTGTTTAATGTGGGCAAGTAAGGCTGCTGTGGCTCATCCATCCTCACCAACTGAGGCGACAACACCCTCATGATGCGCTGCGTCGGCTGCGACAATGACGGCTCAGCACGATTAGTTCCTTGGGCGTTCGGATTTTGCTGCATATCGATCACAATCCTCAATTGATGCGGTTCCTTCCCTTGTCTACTTTGGTCCCTCGTTTCCGTACTCGATACTTCCATTTGTATCGGAATTACTCTACTACCTGGAGAATTAGGTGCATTATCCCTTGGCAAACTCTTACGATTTTCTGAAGGTCGGGTTGACCACGTCGGCTGCACTGGCTGTGGATATTTAGGCGGACTGACGACTTCGCGCACATTTTTCTGCATTTCATTACTCTTCTTCACCCATTCTGGTTCCTGGTTTACGTCCCGTGGAGGAGTAGCTAACTCTCTTGGAGCACTCCTCCTACCATCCAAAGGCCTTTGACACCAAACAGGAGGAGGTGTCTTAGTTTTCTCTTTCTGAGTCTTAACCCACGGAGGTATTGATTTTGGACTATCTGGACAGTAATAGACTGGTTCTTGGTTAACATATACAGCTTCTTTTTGTTGAGGTGGGTTATTATATTCAGGTTGAGGGGGCTGTTTCCTAGGTGTCACAGGTATCGACATGGTTGACTGATACCTAGGTGCTTCTTGGTGATTGTTTTTGGCCGGCGGAGACGGAGGTCCTGTTTTATTTCCATTGTCCTGAGGGCGCCATTGTGGTTGATAACTCTCTTGCGGCCTTTTATCATTTGAGTCCTGTGCTGCCACCCATGGTGGAGTGTACTGTTGAGTATTCGTTTGGACATTTTGATTACCGGTATTTTTATTGTCTTGCCTCCACGGAGGAATGTAACCGTTATCATTATTGTTGGAATCATTTGTCTTCCATGGCGGAGTATATGCTGGCTGCTGATTTGCGGTTTGACTGTTGTGGTAAATGGATTGCAAATTTTCTGGTTCCCGTGGTTGCCTGTTGAGGGTGTTAGAGCGCCACGGGGTAGCATTTGCGACTTCTTTAGGACTCTCCTCCCGAGTATTATTATAAATAACGTTATTATTAGGAGAACTGTTAATATAGTTATCAGTGTTCTTTTGTCCAGCTCTAGGTAATGTATGGAATGAAGGCACATTATTAGCAAGCGGGGACTGATTTTGATAATTCGAAGATTGTTGTGTGCTAGGTGAAAATGGTCCTCTCTGAAATTGTGGCGAATTGGGACTGTTATTTGATGGAGAATCTCTTCTTTCAGGCTGCCTCCAGTTGTTGCTTGGACTAGGAGAATATTGACTGCCATTACTGAATGGTGACTGAGATGCAAAAGGTTGGGGGCTCTTGTTGAACTGGGAATCCTGTCTTTGCAATAACTCTCTAGTCGGCGGTGATTCGCTGACATTTGGAGAAGCACCTTTTTGGTGAGCATATTGAGCTTCTGGCTTATGAATAGGGCTTCCAGGCGTATAATTGTTCTGGGTTCCGTACGGATAATTCTGGCGATTTTGCCCAGGTGGAGTGTAATTTTGTGGCTGTTGCGTAAACGTAGATGGTGGCATTTTAACAGTTAAAGGACTCGGCACTTTTTCTTGGAATTTAGGTACATCACCCATTCGTAGCATATCTGCCTTTTCAGATTCCCAATGGTAAGGGCTGTTCGTTTTCCTCAGCATTCCTATTGGATTTTCAGGGATGACAATCTCGGGTCGTTCCCCTGGAGCAATGGGCTTGGGGGATTTTGAATTCGGTACGTCAATGACAATTGGTGGTGGTGGGGGAGGCGCCGGAGCCTGGGGTGGTGGAGGTGGTGGTGGCACTGGCCCTCCTTGAGGGTGGTAGCTTCCACCTCCAGGCTGGCTTTGTACTTGTGCCTGCTCCTGTTCTTCAAGGGACCGCTGCCGCGCCAACCGCCGTGCCATACTTGGTGTGCGAATTTGTGATAAATCCAATCCTCCTGGAGTGTATGTGAATGGCTTTTTGTCTTTGGTCATCATGGCATTCTGAATACATGCCGGTGGCTCTGAGCATTGCATTGGCTGTAATTAAAAAATAATCACATTAATAAATATGCTATTATTATTCATATTTCACATGCCAAAAAGATCAAGGATCAATTTATATAGCTGTTAATTACCTATGGTAAGATAAACTTCAACAAATCTTATTTGATTAAACGTGATACGCTTTGATCACGATAAATTAGCTATCTTGGCATTACTCTGTTATGATTTTATTGATATTGTTTATGTTATATCATTTTCAAAAAGAAGTCGAGAGTTGTTATGCAGTTACTTACTATACCCATCAAACCTTTTAGCTATAATACTGTAAGCCTTATGTTCCTTACCAGCCTGCTGGTGATCACACTGCATTGAAATAGCTATTGTATCTAATATGACGAGCATAGATTACAAATGATTTGTCTTTTTCACTTGACATAAATAAGTGAGAAAAACAATACATGAATCAGCAGTGTTCTGATTAAAATAGTTTTAATAAGCTTTTATAAAATTGAATACATAAGGCTTATAATGATTAAAAAGTTACGCACTTCAAGGCCACATAAATTAAGAATCTCATGAAAATTGTTTAAAATTTTAAATTTGACCAAAATAAATTATTACTTTAATTAAAATTTCGATCGTCACTTGTTTAGAATATTTCCTTTTTTCAATATGTTGAATTTTTTTTTCGGTTTTCAAAGGTTTATTAAGAATTTAAGAGCTTGGTACTCACACTGTGCTGTGGTTTTCCGTAGTTGGGTATTCTGCCGCTGTGGCCGGTGACCGGTCCGTACCTGGAGAGAAGCCAAACATTCGGTTATTTTTACGCAGTCAAAGACGTGGACACTTACACAGCCGCTGACCCACTCCGCAGTGGACGGTCTTGGAGAGTTTTTTTCTAATTCATTGGTGATAATAACATATCAATAATATATGACTTCAAAATAAGACTAGTACTCTGCTCTAAGACATCTCATCCAATAGATCATGATTATCATTCTTTGCTTTAAACTTTATGTAATTGATAATCCATACTGCGCAAATGCGAAAGCATCTGTGTCTATCTATCTGTCTGTAACGTTTTCATTGCTAACTATTACATTTACAATGCCTGCCTCTTTAAATCTTTACCGACTTTAAAAAAAGTAGAAGAAGTAAAAGTATTATAACTAGAAAAAATCATGTCCGGAGGCGGGAACTGAACCAGCCACCTTTCACAATCCGGGTGACTGCTTTAACCATCTGAGCTACTAAGGACTTAGGATGACCCAATAAATTTCTTTAAGTCCATCTATACAATGTCAGAAAAAGAGCAGGTTCAAATGCGACGAGATTTTTAGGTAAATACCTATTAAGCTAAAATGACCTAACATTAACTTAAATTATCTCCGTCAAATGTAGACACTGTGATGTAAGCCCTGTGTTGATAACGGTTTTTGTGTTCGAATTCGAATGTATAATCCCAGTTTGATCTCATATAAATTACGTCGTATTAGGGTTGTCTGGGTATGTACCACCGCCTTTCCTATTTCAGCCGCGAGACAGTGTGTTTCGGATTGAAGGGAAAGGTACTTAGCCAGTGTAATAGGGGCATGAAAGGCATTTCATCTTAGGCCTCAGGGTGACAACGCACCTGCAATACCAGGTGACTTTTTCCTTGTTATTGCAGGTTTCCATCGGCGGCGGTAACCACTTACCACCAGGTGGCCGCCAACTTGTGTGTCAGCCAGTTATATAAAAAATGAATTAGGTACCTTCATACATTTAATTATTAATTATTTAAGTGTAGCGAGGGATTTCAGTTTACCCAAGACTAAGACAGCTTTATCACCGAGGAAAATACTCTCCTTTTCGTACCATTTGCAAAAAAATTAACACAATAATAATATGAGATAAGCATTTATTAAAAATAATGACAATTAAAAGTAAAAGTTAACATTCGAAACATTGGTCCAATTATTTATAGAGAGTTACATTTTTGTGCGTATTCCTTTTTCAAAAAGATGTATAATGCTTTATATACAAACTCAATGGTGTAAACACAGATGTAGTTCAGTATAAATTTCGGTAAGTATTCCAAATTTAAATCACATTCTCCCCCCCTAGAAGATGAATGAAATTCAGTACAATTTTCTTTCCCTGTTTTTAACAGATTAAAAATGACTATTGTTATGTTCGCTTTTTGTGGCATAGTATGTCACTTTTTTGAGCAAGTGGTACGAAAAAGGGTTTTACTAACTTTCACAGATCCAATTGATTTAAAATTTAGTGTACTGTCACTCCGGTGACATTTTCATGACATACTAGCCTTGAGCTGATCATATCTATACCATCAAAAAGTCTGAGGGATCCTTAATTCTTCAGAAACTGACAGCAGATATAGCGTGTTTGGGCTCTAAGAGTAATCTCAATGAGATGGCGTTAGATAGATGTTTAATGACGACGAGGGTACTTAAAGTTTTCAATTTTATATTTATTTTTTAATTTATTTTTATTTATAACTAGATACACTCGGTATGCTTTGAAAAGTTCGTAAAGATAAAAAAAAGTTTTTATAATCCAGCAACCTTCTCGGGCGTTTTTTAATTAATTAAAAAAATATATCTTTATACATAAGTAGATCTAATCCCTAGATTCATATTTTTATTTATATAAAAAAGACGGGTATTCTAATATAATATAAACTCTCAAGCACTTGATACTGAAATGACAGTGGCATGTTGCCCAATCCACATATATTTAATGGCATGGGTCAATGGCCCCGCTTTTCCTTACCTATTCAATTTTTCCTAAGACGTCAATGATTAACATTCTTTCTTATACGATGGCTGCCTCTGTGATCTGGTAGTAGAGACTATAGTGATTGTCATCGTATAAGAAGGATCAGATCTCTAAGTATGGGGTTAAAATCCTGGCTTTGCTAGGGCTTTTCTAAGTCCGCCTAGCTAGCTACCACATTACCTCTGCCGCCATAAAAATAATGTTAACAGCATTGTTGTGTTCCGGCAGTTGGAAGTAAGATAGCCAGTTCCTCTGTGGTTGAGGAATCTGTTTGTAGCTAGCATCCAACTTGGCCCTTATTACTTACAATAAAGCAAGGTGAAGTCTAAGAGCTAAGATTAATAAAAAAGGCTATCGCTAAGATCCGTAAATGTACTTCCCAGGGGATCTCTATCTAAGATCTGTCCTTGTGTGTAAAGGGTCGTTAAGATAATGTGCTAAAGTTAAAAAATACTTATCATACGTTATCGCTTTTTATGCGCCATATTAAGCCTTCAATGGCATAAATTATGTATGGTTTTTCTCTCAAATGAGCCTTAAAAAGCAGATTGCGCTATCTCCAAAGTATTTCCTTAGACGCTGTAGTCTATCAGCTTTAGAAACAAAAATGATTGAACACAAATGTATTCATTTGCATTATACGATCTTGCTCATGGATACTCAGTATACATGTTTAGTTAAAAACATATTTTTAACCTACTTCAAAAAACGGAGGGACAGAAACAATGCACTGCAATGAAGAAAAAAATAAACCACGTTTACCAGTATTTTTAACAGAACAAGTCCAGAAAGCCCTTATTTATTTAAGCAAAGATCGTTTAGCTTTTACTTTTTCCTGGGGCTTTCAGCATTGAGCCTATGATGTCCACTGCCGAATAAAGGCCTCCCCCATCTATCCTGCACAGCCTGTATCCAAAGGCTTTCCGACACTCTGATCGGGTAGTCTGTCCACCGTGAAAGCCACGGTGGTCTGGAATAGCCGGGCCGCTGCCGGGGACTTTTCTTTATACCACTAAGGTGGCAATCAAGCATACGGCCGACCTGACGGACTGGGGGCCGATACCGTGTTCATACATGATATGAGGATTTTAGTACCATTGTAGCATTATTGGTGTATTAGGGACAAAGCCGTACTAGTACCATTGATGGTACTAAAGGCGGATTCCCGTAAATTACTACTATTATCATTATTATCCCTTTTTTTCAATACTTAAAGAAAAAAGATGGCAAAACCAAAAGTATCTTTTGTACAGGATATAAAGAAAGTATAAAGAAAGTCGTAGGTGTTTCTCATAGCAACATTCATCACGTACAAATGGCAGATAGCTGTAAGCTGTCCATTTTAATCCCCGACGAAAAAAGAGGGGTGTTATTACAATTACATTGAAGGAACGAAATGTTACCTACCTACCCAGGTACCTACCCATAGAACGAACATTCGAAATTTTCGTATCGTTATCGTCTAGTTAGTATTTGTATAAAATAATCAGTAGTGCACCTGGCGGGCAGTTCTGGAACTAGGATTTTTCGAAACTTTCGTCTCTTTGTTCACCGTCATTTGTGACGATAGCATTTGTATCGGTAACATAATACTACGACGATAGCATGATGTCAATTTCATTTCTCTGTCAGAGATTCGATTCAATATCCATTCGAATAGTTAAATGCGACCATCATGTGTCTATTCTCACCGCACGAGCGACGATACGTTGAAGATATGAAAATATCAATTGTTTGCGCTACGGCACTAAATTCAGACTTAATACATCGAAATCAGGGCCGATTTTGCCCATATCATTAATTACAAATCAAAGCTAATATCTTACCCATTTTCAGCCATGTTCATTTGGTTACAGCTGCAGTGCAGTCATCAGCAGCTCCTGCAATGAGATCACGCCGTAATCTTAAAAATAGTTTTAGGTAATTCGTAAAACGTGATTTATTTAACTGGACGCAAGGTCGGTGTACATAGAGAATATTAAGGGCAGTAGGTAATACAAAAATATTTTAAATAAAATTGCCTTCAGATACAAATATATGTTCCATCTATGTGAATCTAACGTTTTTACAGAGGATAGCACATCAAGTGTAACAGTTGCATAACGAAAGTCGCCTTTATTACGAACATAGTAAGGGCGGTGTCAAGATCAAAAACTGTTACGCTTCATGTGCTGTCGACTGTATTTAAAAAAGTATTTACGGTATGCATAAAAACTAATTAAATAAATTAAAAACAGTGTACAGGAATTTTTAGATTCATCATCATCATCAGACCATAAACGTCCCACTGCTGGGCAAAGGCCTTCCTGAATGGGATATACACATAAGGAGTTTAGGACACAACACTACCACGATGAAGGTTGGTGGGTTAAAGCGGTTGCATTAACAACCGGGACCAACGTTCGAAGCCCAGAGACAAATTTTAACTGACTAATCTGAGATCGACCATGGCAAAAGAATCTGATTTTTTACTCTAACGCCTAAGACGGAAGAAACACGCATCGATATGTTAGTTACCGCAATTTTTTTATCTTAACGGGGTAACTCTTGACCTTCAACTCACCTGATGGTAAGTGAAGATAAGGCCGACGATGGAAACGGGCTACACCCGGATTCCTCAACCACAGAGGAACTGGCTATCTTACCTGTAACTGCCGGAACACAACAATGCCGTTAACATTATTGCTATGGCGGCAGACTTAGGTACGATGGTGGTAGCTAGCCAGGCGGACTTAGAAAAGCCCTACCACCAACCAAACCGAGCAGTCCCGGAACTCTAGATCTGAGGCAGGTGGTCTCAACCAGTAGACCACAGAGGCGGTTAAAATACATAGAGTTGTAAAATTCAATTTTTTAAATAAAACCCATTTAATTCTCTTGTTACACGTTATCTGTGTCGGGATTTCAACGAAAAGTTATTTGCAATCGTAAACTTAAAGCAGATGGTAAACATCAATAGCAAAGATTTTCGGTAAAAAAATATTCGTTTGCACTTCTTGGAGAAACCCAAATGTTTGTAATATTTTGATTTGTATCGCAGTGCTTCATATCATTGTTATATTTAATTCTATAAGCTCTTCTTTCTAAGTTCTATGTTAGTGCAATAGCTAAAAGAATTTGTGCAGGCTAATCTGTAGGTAAAAGATCATCATTTCAACCTATGATTTCCACTGCGGAGTCGAGGCTTCCCACGTAAAGAATACTAAGAAGAACTTAAAGATTACGCAATCACTATTAGGTATCCTGACAAACCTCTAGCCGTTTGGCTGAGTATAAGCCAGCGATCCCGAGTTCGAATAACGATTGGAGACGGGTGTTTGTATAATGAGTAGGAAGGAATATTTGTCAGAAGTCATTGATGATTTGCATGGACATTTATTTTGTATGTTTCTGATATTTAGACTACATAATTATTACTTGTACCTTTCCGTTATGCAGTGTGTAACACAAGATCCTAATCTAACTAAATAATAGGCGTGAGCATATGGTTTACCTAGATTTATACAGAGTAGCCCAACGCAAAGTGACAATTATGGTGATGACACATCCCATAAGTGATTGTTATGAGATTTGTAGGGAGCAAAGACATGCGCGAAAACGGGAAGATTTCAAGAGAATCTCTCGCGCTCTCACGCGATTCGATCTAATATGCCGCACGTTAGGCAGGATCATGGGTTAGTTGAAAGGAGGCCCTAATACTTCGCTTAAATTCATGGCATTGACTTTAATTTAAATTGGAAGAGAATCATGAAAAATCATTAACATTCATTTAAACATCATTTTCACGTAAAAATATGATAATTATCACCTTTGAAAACAAAAATAGTTATGTTTACGATGACCGACATGGGTGAGTATTATAGAATTTTGGCATCTCGCTATAAATGTAAGTGGCACCTAGCCAGGCTTAATTTTAGTATATCTACGCCTTTCGTTTCGGGGCGGTGGCTATAAATTCTCATTTTGGAACATAAAAGTTCATGTTTTATATACAAAGTTATATAAATAGTGTGGCCACTTTCTATGTTAATAGTTCTAGACTAGTTCTATAGAATTTAAGCAAAGTTTTGATTTTATAGTTAAAACGGAAGAAGGGCATGAGTGATTGCCAATCGCCTAGGGAGATTGTAGATCTTCAAAGTGATGGAGTGCGTATTAAACACGCAACTCTTCAGATATCTATATAGTAGATAACGACCTAATCAGCGACCGTCAACGGCTTTCGCCATTGTCACTCGATTGGTGACCTTCCTTAACTCACATACTGTTCGGCTCTAATCTTGCCGTTGAGAGTCAAGGTGAGGCATTGGCTGTTAGCCTAGATATAGCGAAGGCGTTCGATTGGGTCCGACACAAGGTGTTCTTCGTTACCCACTTGCGAGCTGCCGGAGGGTCTGTCCAAACGGGTCATTAGCATTTTTTCCAGCAGTTTCATCAGAGCCGTTGTCGGCAACGTTGTAGGGAAACACCTACCGTAGCTCGTTGAGAGACTAGACTTCTTCAGAAGGCCCAATGCCAAAAGTAAAATTCTTATTTGGTCCGAAAGTAATTTTTAGACCTTTTCCTGACCATATTTGCTGCTGATTCAGTTCCTTGTGTTAGTAAGGTAGTTACTGTCTTATTTTGAGTGATTAATAACCCAGATTTACCATAGTAAAATAAAATGAAAATTTTTCTTATTACGATTTTACACGTTACGGGATAGTCTAATGAAACTCAAATGGCGCTATCAAGTCTTATAAAACTTCTCGTTGTATACCAGGTGCTACAGAATTCCAAAATAAAATTATGGGGTTGCGGTTTGCATCATAGTATGTGGACGGAGAGGCCTTCCTACACGGGAAAAACACATAAGGAGTTTAGGCCATAGCACCACCACGCTGGCCCAGTGCGGGTTGGGGGGTAAAGCGGTTCCAGTGCCTAACAACCACTGGCATAACGAGCCACGGAGGAGCTCGAGTTTATTTGATTGACAAGAAAACTTTCGCCATAGTCTACTTTGACGAAAGTTTCCTTGTTTCGTATTTGAAACCAGCACAAACATTTTTAAATTTTCGCAATCGTATCGTTCACGCACGCTTAAAATTTCAAACAAATTTCAAAAAGCTAACGTATTATAACTACTCGATACGATGGCAATTCGAAATTTAAAAGTGTTCGTGCTTGTGAGGTTTTTATTTAATCGGAAAAGAAAAGTAGTTTGAAAGCTGACAAACTTTCAGAGGTAACAGTTGACAAGGAACACAACCAACCCCCTTAAATTATACTTTAGGCTTTTGGAACGCACTGTATGCACAATATATCTTCAGAAACTCTGCCAAAATGTCGTAAGCCATTCTGTCGCATATATTATTCCTGTTATGCTACGGATATAGAACACTATTAATCATTTGAATGTTAGTACGCAATTAGTATCAAAACAATTGAAGATATTTATGCGTGAGGTGGGTGAAATGTTTTGTATTAAACACTGCACTTTGTCAATCAATGTTAGAATAATAATAATTTACGATGGTTATTATTACATTCTTTAATATGATGATGATAATGATGCATCCGCGATATGCATCGTGGATGCTTTGAACTCATCATTAAAAAACACACTTAGAGTAAAACATAGATCTCCTGTAGCAAATCTAGAAAATAACTGACGAGTTGAAAAGTAGCGTGGCGAGTTAACAAAATAAGCAATGTCCTATTTTGCTTTAATCTGTCACGCGGCGTTATATTATATGATAACTAATTGAAAAATCAATTGAGTCTGGAATCTGATGCTTGAGGGGTAAATTAAAACCCTATTGTAAGAATGTGCCGAATATACAATAACCATATATTATTAATGATACTTGTTCGTGTTTTTACAATTATGAGACACCATATTGTATCCCATTCTGTATTTCCCCGGACTATACAGATCTAGATCTTGTAAACAGCACTGTTTAGAGGGACTATTGTTAGCCCGAGGACGTAAAATGGGGCCGTAACAACGCGTACGCAGGTGCGCCAAGGAATTCTGACACTTTCATAACTAGACGTGATGAAAGTCGCACATCATACCTGTGCAGCATTTATGTGATAATAACTAGGTTTTTTAAAATAAAATTATTCCCTGGTTGCCTGGGTATAAAGACTGGTGGAAAGTCAATGTAGTCGACAGCAAATCAAGCGTAACAGTTTGACCTTGAGACCGCTCTTACTACCTACGTAATAGAGGCGTCCTTTGTAGTGCAAGTCGTCTGTACAACCAACCAATTATCTTTTTAACGTAAGTATCAAAAATCAAACGGCTCACCTGGTGGAAAGCAAACAAACAAGCCAAAAAGTTACCGTAGCCCAGCAGTTCCTAAATTCTGGTAACGGAACACTCAACAAATTCCATTTATTTTATGGTACCCCAAATAACTATTAAAGA
This sequence comes from Nymphula nitidulata, assembly GCA_947347705.1. NCBI lineage: Eukaryota > Metazoa > Arthropoda > Insecta > Lepidoptera > Crambidae > Nymphula > Nymphula nitidulata. The sequence goes on along the minus strand of OX374637.1, from coordinate 6,584,863 downwards.
CAAGCAATGTAATTTAAAATAGTCTCTCGAGCCAATGATGAGTGACCGACTGAGGGTAGTAAACATAAAAACTTATGAAAGACAACCGAAATCTTAGAAACCTTATCACTATCGCTGCACAGCAATGTGATAGTGGAGCGAAACGTCGGGTATAACATAATAATGTCACATCTAATTAAAAGCGAATAAAACCATATTTTTTTGAAGAATTTAATAACTATTATCAAATTAATATAGTATACTAGTTTTGATATTCTTCTGAGTATACATTGTTAAAATAAATAAAAATCACCATCATTTCTACTGCTAGACAACAACCTCGCCTAAATATTTTCACAACGATTGATCCTACGTTGCACACATCCAGTGGCTACCTTGGACCTACACCAGATCATCGGCCCAACTTATTGGAGGCCTGCCCATACTGTGTCTTCCGGCGAAGATTAACTAATTATACGTATGTAATCGGTGTTCCCTACTGCATATAACCTGAGTTCCGTCAGGCAGGATTAAATAGGCACCGTCCTCCTCTCAGAACAAGAACGGGACCAAAAGCATGCCCATTTGAGTCAAATAACGATCAAAAATTTGTGTCATCCCACAAAACATCACGCTGACAGGGACTCAAACCCGGGGTTACTGACAAAGGGATTTCTGACAAAATGTCAGTAATGACTCTCCCCAAGGCAACGGTCAATGCGCATCTCTCGTCACAGCACAGAATCGGCGCGTTACTCAGAGTGAAACTATTCTGTGCATAAACACACGAGATAAAAGCATTAGCTGACGCACTCGCCGAGGTGCAATGTTAAATGTAACCTCTCTGCAAGCATGCATGTATCTATCTTGAAAACAAGGAGGTCGACCGTCTAGCTAATCTAGCAGTTACCGAAGATAACAACAACTAGAAGTTTATTTTAAGTACTTATAAAAATAAAATCCTAATGTTATAAACGCGAAAGTTTGAATGGATGTATGTATGTTTGTTCCTCTTTCATGCAAAAACTACCGAATGGATTTAAATAAAACTCTACAATAATATAGCTCCAACATCAGAATAATATATAGGCTACTCAAAGTACTAATCCCGCGCAAACGAAGTCGTAGGCAGTAGCTAGTTTATAATGTGGAAAGAGTATTTTGACAGGAGATCTGATGAAAAGGAATCTGGTATAAAACTCTACAGTCGGAACCTCCTCGGCTTCCCTGGTTTATTAAAAAGACTTTCAATTTATTACATATTATTATAGCTCATAGATTGTGGTCTGGTCATATTCCATTAAATATTCCACATCATTTATTAATGGAATGTGAGCGTAATCGTCATCTAAGAGACTATTGTATAATTTCCCCAATGTAAATCAACATGATGCTGATTTATCAACCAACTTCTTAGCTGAGCTGTCTTCAGAGGCCGCTAAAATTATAATATAAATTTTGTACTTAAGTCAGTAAGGTTATAATAGTAAGACGGATCTGATACAATAGGAGAAATCGATCAAAACTCCGTAACAAAACAAAAAGAAAAAAAATACTTTACTTTGTTTTCATCATACAAGCTTTGACATTACAAGTCGACAAAATGGTTTGTGTTTAGGTTTGTGTAGAACGTCAAATTTTCGCTATCAAAATCTCTCGGTAACAAAAAGACAGAGTAGAATAGTGCGCCAAAAAGGGAGATAGAGTTCTGCAAAAATAGTTAGTATAATTTTTACCACTCGAGGAGTAACAAACACTTTTCAGAAATAGCTCATTACAAAAAGTGTAGTGAAAACAGTGGTGTTTTGCGAACAGGTGGACTTGTCTCCTATGCTGTAAACATAACGCTTTCTCATGATTTTTACAAGCGTAGCGTGGATAGTGCCCAAGTTGCCACGAACGTCTATAGGCTAAGGTAACCGCTGTAACATATAAAAAGTAGCAGATATTTTTCCTCACCAAAATTCACAGAGAAAAGCGACTAATATCAGACACTCGTGGAGACGTGAATCTACTTCATAACTCTCATTGTAATAAAGTTATTGCTTAAGTTTCTAAGACTTATGATATTACTTAATTAAATTACGTGGATTGTCATAATATTATTATCCAAGTACGCCTTGTGTTTTAAAAAAGTAAAGTTTTTAGGTTTGGATGTAAGATGTAATCTCTGAAGTTCAAACTGGATTCCAAAAATTATTTCACCAATATTTACAATAAACATTCAGGGTGTACATAAGCGGACGAAGGCGTGGGCGCAGTTAGTTAGAATATACCAATCTATCACTCTGTCACGTTACTGAATATGTAATTCACTTTATTTTATTTTTAGCATTTGCAAGTTCGTCATTTATTTATAATTACAGAATTATAATTAATAATTGCAAGTTTCTGCTTATTTTCACTCAGTTTCCGTAATAGTTTGTTTTGCAAGTTCCGTAGGAAACCGCCGCCCGGCGCTGGCGCCGAACAATGCCACCAAAACGCAGGGCTCCCGATTTTATCTAGTACATAATTTTCCTGCATTATAATATACATTTTAGCCATTTCTGTGCGTTTCTTGCACACAGCACATTGACACACATTAAAAAAATTAAAAATAAACCCAATGTTTGGATTTCGTAATAATGCAATAAGAAACCCTTGTAGTTTCGCTGTGTTCGTCCGTTTCAACCTCTGTCTGTCCGCAGCTTAGCTTAAAGACTCTTAGTAAAGCTGTAACTTGGCATAGTCGTACATTTTTTTAATACGCACGGCAAATGAATCAATACCATCTGATTAAAAAGCGGTAAGAAAAGTTCATATGTGAAGAACAACATGTGTGTGCCTAGCCTACAAAGTGCCTTTTCAAGTCTCTTTTGAAGGAACCCATATTATTCGAAGGAGAGCACATACTATCCACTGGCAAAGAATTTCAAGTTTTGGAAGCAGGACAAAGAAATGAGTTATGAAATTTCTTTGTGCGAGAGGTTGAGGTGGAGACAGTTAATTGATGGCCTAAGCAAATTGAGTGAGCTATCTCAGTATAATCTTTCTCTTTCTCTCCAATTTGCAACTCATATTGTTTATGCATATCATAAATAATTATAAATTGTGGCTTACAAAATTAAAACTAAGGTAAAATTCGTCAATATGTATTCTGGACTCTATTAAAGTAGCAACAAGCCTTAATACATCTTTTAGACGTGACTATAATTTAAGTAAACTTGGGATGTATGTACCAGCCCTACAGATCAGTTCTAAATACGTTGTTGTTCTATTTAGCGTGGTCAGAGCTTGCGTAGCAGCGGCACGTGCGAAGCGACAAACGCACCATGTTATTGTTACCCGGTACCGGCGACAACACATTATTAGTCACGCCTCATGAAGCACAAATGAGATGCCCGTTGGTGACGCCAGATTTTTTTCTTTCTCCTCTTTCTGTCAGAATTAAGCTCGCTTCTTAATTGGGGCGCTCACAGGGCATCGCCAAAAACCACATGCTACACATAATGTAACTCTCCCCGACACACTTTGTCAGATATGTAGTGAATGCCAGGAATCAATGAAGCGTCTCTAGTGGCATTGTGATGCCTTGCCTAGAGCCAGAATGAACCTTCTGGAAGTGGCATAACCAAAGTCAGAAGACTACAGGCTCTTTCTGCTCAGAGATATAGCTTCTGGCGTCTATATTCTGGACGTGGACACAGGAAGAGGAAAAGCAGGCGAAGCACACAAGATCCTAATGGGTCGAAGTGCACTGTGACTTGGTCATGGTCCCACGATAAGATAAGATAAGATATTTGGTAACTGTAATGATTGGTATCTATGTTAAAGAAAAATAAAAACGATTTAATCTAACTATCGCATGAGGAGTTCACACCATAAGGCAGTCTCACGCTGACCCAATTTGGATTGATGGGTTAAAGCAATAATGGTTAAGCAAATACAGTAACAACCAGTATGTAGTATATTTTATAAAAATAAAAATAAAAAAAACCATGTAGAAAGGCCTATGCGTAGCAGAGGGACGTACATAGACTGGTAATGATAATCATCATGATGACTGATGATGATTATTCTATCTATACCACCAGGTTAAATAGGCCCACATCGAACATATATCTAGGTCCATTGCACCATTTGCACCTGACTACTACCAAGCACCACCACGCTGGCCCAATGCGGGTTGGTACCACCCAAAAATAAAGAAGTCAGCAAGCCTATGGATAATCCTAGGAAGAATCTCTTGTTTTATCTAATTCGTAATCGTGCCAATTTCAAATAATGGAAATAAAACAAGGTTATAAATAGGCGAGCCCAAACTATGAATACAGGGATTTGTGTTGCTAAAGACGTTGGAATCAGTTCGTACCACATAAAAATACAGACTACAATATGGAGCTATATGTATTATAAAAATAAGAGCTATTTTTGGAACATTCAGAAATTTACTTTGGATTTATATTCAGGGAAATGGTATTATTATAAAAATAAAAAATTGACAGTATAATTAGTCAGTAGTATTAATTTTTGAGTTTACAATATGGCGCTCTACGCTGTTTATATATAAGAGTTATTTTGTAACCTTCAGAAGTCCAATTTGGATTTATATTCAGGAAAATGGTATTATTATGAAAAATATTATTGTTTATATGTAACTTAGAACTCTATTCGGGCCGTTAATCCTGAAGTTCGATTGTTCTTTTATGTGATTATTTAATTTATTAACATTATAAAGATTATTTATTGCTAATATTACGCTATAACTGGTAATTAATATATCCTTAAAAAGTATATAAGTATTGTTATTAGAGCATTTAGAACTTAAAACCTTATCTTAAATTATTAAAAACCAATTAAATATACAAAAATGATGACTCACCTGCTGCAGAAAAAATCCAAAATCAAATCACTGCACTATGAAATGAAATTCCAAATATGAAATTTAAAATTTTGAAATGCGGGGTCGGTTGCGTTCGTAAACACGGCCGCGTGTTGTGGATGGTGCGTTTCGTTCGTTCGAATTCGGTGCCGGGCGCCCGGGCAGTCTGCCGGCCGCTGTCGGGGCGGGAGCCGGGACGGGTCTGGGATGGTAGGGATGCGGCGGGTTGTCGATGTGACGTTACGAGTATTTTTGAATTTCGTGCCAGTACTTTCTTTAAGATTAACGTCATTACGTATACATATGCTGACGGGTTATTCAATGAGTCATAATGTGAAATTGAACGTGCAAATAACTTTCCAAGGACGGGTTTTTTCTATTTCCAATAAGTAGATAACTACGTGGTTATTGCAGCTATAAAACCTCGTTTTAGATTATGTTCATTAGAAATAGATCTAGGTGCGTAGGTTGCCTATAAAGAAATATAATACCCTTTGTAAAGACTAAACTCTATTCGTGGTATAATTTATATATATTTCTAACACCAATTTAATACTAACTTAAGCAGAACTTACTATCACGGATACTGAAATGTGCCTCAGGCAGGAAACTCTAGATTTTCCTTGATTCGTCTAAGCAAAATCAATTTCTCTGTGAAGAATCCATACATCAGACAATCATACAAAAGATTTTATATTGAGTATGATTACCAGCGAACGAGCAGGTAAAAGATCGACGATCTGGTGACGGTCGCAGGAAGCCGATGTATGAAGGCAGCGCAGGTCCGGTCGTTTGGAAATCCTTGGGGGAAGCCTTTGCCCAGCAGTGGGCGTCTGTCAGCTGATATGATGATGATGATCAGCAGATAAAAGAGGATAGGTAAATTTTGTTTAAGTATATACCTTATATACTCAGATCAGTTAGAGAGAGATTGCGTCTGTCCGTATGTTACACTAATTTTATTCAGAGACTACGGCGCATAGGATTAAAGTTCGATAAATAAGTAAGCAATTAGAGAGATGTGTTGTTAACATTTTGTTTGTTTTTTTTCTGTTTGTAAATCAAAGATAACTCAAAAATGGACTTAGCCTACTTCTAACGTAGCTATACAATAAACTCCTAAGTACAAGGGTCATAGAATTCATGCTAAATGAATGAAAAAGTAACGTTTTTGAAAATTTCTAGCACATAGAATGAAATGACTTTTGAAAATATCAAGGATTACAGATTTAAAAGATTACGAGATATAACCGACTACAGCTACGTTATGAAAAACTTCTCATTAATTCTATTTATCTTACTTTAATTATGTTTTATCTCATTTTTCACAATGTAATTTAGTTTAACAAGAAAGTTTCCCTATTATTTAATTATTATATACTATAATGAAGACAGGCAAATAAGCATACCGTCCGCCTGATTTTGATTTCTTTGTTTTTACTCTTATTGAATTTCAATTCTAAGTATTCTAAGCCATCCGTTTGTAAACCTCAGCAAGGTTTGTCCCTCCCTTTACACGTCAAATATGACTGTTTGAAAAAAAATCAACATCACACCAACTATTTATGGAAAAAACAACAAAAACTATGCTTGCGTAGTTTAATAATTGTGGTTTCTATCATATCTCTAAAAAATTCTGAAGCAAAAGAACAAAATTCGAAACACAATTATCGTAAATAATGACATATCAAAAAGACAGTCAGTTATTACAGAACATTATATTTTCTTTCATTCTCTCCAAACCAGTGTTTTGGCATTTTTCTAGGTGTCCAGACGTTATACTGAGCGGAGACCTTTTTGGTGCATTTAAATAAGTTTTTTTTTCATATCTGTTATTATTTATTGTGTCATCTGCAAACTTAAGAAAACATTTCCTTTTTTTCTGATCACATCAAATATCTACGTATTTTCTAAAATGCACACGGGGAATTTTATTATATTGATCTAACGACTTTCCTTTTTTCTTATCTTTCATAAAAGTTATCAAAGATTTATTAGTGAACTTTTATCGATAAATTTTGTAGACAACACTAAATCTAGTTGTGTTATTTTGACCCGAAGCCTGAAACAGATTGTTCTATTGCCGGTTTCACTATTTTATTTTTGACCTCATTCAAATATGCGACGTTTATACAACAGCATAGAGAAACTATTTGGGTTAATTCACAGGAAGATTAACTGCTAACTTCTAACTCATTTGAGTATCACAGCAACTGAAATTTATAGAGAACCTACGAGTAATTATACCTATCGGTAAAAATATACCGGTTTATACCTGGTTATACCGTTTTTTAGTCTCCTACCTAACTACTGAAATTCCAGTTGAATGTTGATGCTGATAAAAATACGCAGCGACTTAATAAATTATTTCTTTTCTAAAACTAGTTACAAATTACATATCTACTTGGTAACAAAAAAACTTTCAAAAAAGAACTTCTAAACGGGCTCCTCTCTCCGCTCTCATTGCGATTTGAGAGTCTCAGCAGGTATATTTATTCTCCTCTATGAAACTCATTGATTCCGTTGGCATTGCACTTCTCAACTGATTCCATTGGCAGTTGACAGCAGTCTGTAGCCTTCTGTGAAGTATGCCGTTGTGACTTATCCGTTCTTAAAAGTTATTTTTATTTTCAATTACCTACTTAATTGCCACTGCTACAAAGATAGATAGATAGCTCCAAGAGTCGCGACGTTAAAACATTAACTCGATGGGTTTTTTATTTGACGTGCAAATATAAAATTAGTTATACAGCGTGTTGAATTTAAACAAGTTAATAATAACATGAGCACAGAATTCTTACGAGGACATCCGTAGCAGAACACAAAAGGAGAGAACAGAGTCACTAACCAGCTAATCAGATCGGCAAGTTGAACTTACTATGTGTAGAGCACATAGCAATCGAAGTAAATGGCCGTTGGGTCGAAATTTCGAACTCATAAATGGCGAATTTCCATATACAAACTTTCATCTTCTATTTAAAGGATGTACTACCTACTCGTTATAATGAAATGCTCATGTTATTCTTCATCGTTACACTCTTGCCAGAGTGGTTGTGGTTGTCAATGCAAGATTGGTAGCGCGCCTCACAATTTGAATAAATGAATTAATAAAAGTTGATTTTGCAAAAAAATACAACACAAAAAGGACAATAAATAAAAATACACATAATTACTGCCCTTCTCCCTCGTTCTTGCTTTCCTGGTGCCAAATTACCAAAAAAGGAGAGCGTCTGAGATTGAACGATGGAAGACAGACGCTGATAGATTTCGAATTCTTGGAGAAAAACTTGAACGAGCAGTCTCCCAGCGCCTTTATGGTGGACTTCATTGAAGGACTATTGTACTCTGTGAAACATAGTACTATATCAAATCGCAATAGAAAGAGTGCACTAGAAATTAGTGGGAAATGCACTCTTTCTTCAAAAACCCTTTCTTGGTGATAGTGATTTTACGTTTATGGAAATCCTGTGCAAAATTTAATGCTTCTGTTCTCATCGGCTTTAGCTGTATGAGTCTGTCATGGTTAATTCTTAGTATGTAAATTTTACTTAATTTATATTTCCTTTACACACGCTGTAGATATTATAGCATACGTAACACTAAGCCGAGACGGTCGGAAATACCTCTGTATTTGGCAAGAGGTGCACCAATATGATTCACACCTTCAGATGTATCATAAACCTGTTGTGCTGAGGCAATCATGCCCTGGATTCCTTGATATAATAAGCGGACTGTCATCATGCCAAATTACTGACTTCTGAAATTAATTTGTTAATTATTACACTGTTTACTTAAATTGGTAAGGACAGGTACCTTTACTGTATTTACTATTATTAAAGTACCAATATGTAAGTTCTAACATAACGACCATGTACCGGAAAAAGTAGAACGGTCTCCCACTAGATGGACAGACGACCTGGTCAGGGTGGCGGAGGTTGGATGCAGGCTGCGCAGAACCGTTCCATTTGGAAATCGCCTTTGTTCAGCAGTGGATATCATAGACTGATATGATGAACCATAAATACATTAATATTATTAAGTCTTAATCTTATTAACGGGAAAAAAATACAAAAAGGTTAAGGCATATTAGTATCTTTCACTCGAATTGGTAGCAGCTTCCCTGCTTTGTAGTGTTTGTTCCTGTAGTGTGTAAGAAAGCGTTATGTGTTGAGCAGGACTTGTCACCTAATCTGTCAACATGACATTTCCTCTAGATTTTTATAAGCACCTAAAAATCACCCTTTATAAATTTACCCCTTTTAGCTAAGCGTGCATAGAATATCCTTGGTATATAATATAAAGCTTAGGTTACCAGTTACATATTGAGATGAAAGAGAATTACCTAAATTCTAGAAACTTATAAGTATTAGTCTTCTAAATCTGACTCAGTCACAAATTACAAAGTAATAAACGATGTTAAGGAAACGTACAAAGTAGTAAACATAGTGTAATGTCGTAACTGCTCTGCTCTGTGCCAAAATTTATTAAAGATATCCGTATAGTGCCGTTGGTAAGTCATCTTGATAGCCAATACTTAGGCGCTAAAATCTAGCGCACCATTTTCGAAGAGCCAGTTCACCGGAGCTTTATGAAAAGAACCTTGATGAGTCTTTATCCACGCCAGGGTGCTCGAGCTAGGATATCTAGATCTTTTTGGGGATCCTAATGGGAAAATAGATGGGGCTGATGCTCTAGCTGAAAGCTAGAGTCTAGATGCACTCGTCAATCACACTATTGTCAAACTCCTTTTTTCCAAATCAAAGCGAAAGCTACACAAACACAGAAGCTTTTTGATTGGTATAAGCATAATATATTTTCCGTTCTATCGTATGACGAGCAAGTCACGTAATAATTGTTGCTAAAATGAGACTTGATTGAGAACAAATTGCTACTAAAAGGCTTGCACACTATCGGAGAATATTGACGTATGCTTCAATATTCTCCGTAGTGTATCGTGGTTCCTTATTAAATATTTAGTTATTCATTTTTTTATACAACTAGATGACAAACAAGCTGATGGCCCACCTGGTTGTAAGTGGTAACCGCCGCCTATAGACACCTGCAAAAACAAAAAAAACACTTGGTATTGCAGGTGAGTTGTCATATAGAGCAGATGACTTCATCTGCTCTATAGATAGTAACAGTTGTCTTTATTACTAACTTAGTAAGGGCCGTCTCAATGTTACACTGTAATGCTTGATGTGCTGTCAACTATACTATACTATTTTGTTACAGAGATGAACGCTTTGCTTTAACAGCATTTAATAAGTATAACGGGACTGGGAAGCAGAATACAGAGGAGCTGTGGCCAACTACTGGACTGACTACCTTACCTGGGCAGCCTTCGGGAAGAGTTCGGCGGCGCTGGGAGACTTCCTGGACTGCCGGATCATCCGATGCATAACAGTCACAACAGACGTCGATTCGCGGCCGCACGATAAAAAAGATTAATATGCTGAACGGGGTCTTACAATCATCACAATGGTTATACATGTTTCGACGACATGATTCATAATCAAAGTAAATAAATAAAGTGTTTCCAAATTGAACGATTATTCTGGAAAAACGAAAATACAGTCGTAAAGCGATAAACATGTAAACAGGGTCGGCCTCGACCGCTAAATATAATCTTATAATTTGGGAATACTCACTACTGCGACCACGCAACCGTTCTATCGAATTTTGGTTGAAGATAGTCAAAACTGTTCACTGTTCACTGGTTATATTTTGTAACTAAAATTACATCGTGAGCTAGTTAAAAATAGTTAAGTGTTCAAAACTAAAATTTAGTAATTAAAACTGCAAAATTTTAATATTTTTTTTATACAAAGCACGACAAATGACTCAACACCACCTGATGTGAAGCGGTAAGAAGAGTCCATAATTGCCAAGACAGCTAGTGCAATTCAGACACTGCTCTAGTCGCCTCCACGTTGCCGGCCCGAAAGGTGCATTTTCACGCCTCTTTTGAAGGAACCCGTGTTATAGGAAGGAGGGAACACATGTGCTGGCAAAGAATTCCAAGTTCTGTCAGTACGACAAAGAAAAGAGCTACTAAATTTCTTTGTACGTGATGTTGAGGTGAAGACAGTGAATTGATGACTCCGAATACCGGCACGCGTGCTCCTGAGTAGGAAGGGGGAAGGTGGGATAAGGTCAAATAGCTCTTTAGAGCACTCTCCGTGATAAAGCCGATAGAAGGCGCTAAGCAACGCAATGTCTCGACACAATTGCAGAGGCTCAAGATTGTTCGTGACCTCTACATTGCCAACGATACGGACAGCACGACGCTGCAATCTGTCTGTACTTGGCGGAGCCATCCCACAAGTGCGAGCAATATTCCACGCAATACCGGACCTGAGTTATATCATAACTTGTTGCAACGTAAAAATAACGTATACTTTCTATGGTGAATATCGTTTTGTTTTGGAACCACGGCCCTTATACATTCTATATTAAGCCGTTTATTTATGTGAAATTAAAGACTGATTAATTAATTTATGAAAGATATTTTTATAAAAAAAATGCTGGAATATATTAATTCAATATGACGAAGATAGACGTTAGCATATACACAATACGACTTTAAATTATAACGTTGGCTGCATTATTTGATAGAGATGTTATGATGTTATCAATAAATAAGATGTATTTTAAAGTTACAAAACATTTATATGAACTAAATACAGCCCATGTTTTAATTTTATGTCATATTATCATCACCAACCTATAAGTATATGTAACGCAAAAATATATTTTCGTGTGGTTCTCCCCAACAACTCGGTACCTCAGTAGTTACAGTCATCTGGATTGTGGGAGGTCGCGGCTTCGCATTCAGCCCAAGAACATGACATTCTCTTCTTAGTGGTATAAAAAAACTCTAGATATTTATCTACTATAAAAAAACACACCTATCAATAGTAAATTTTGGTTTATGGGAAACGAAGGGCCCGCGTTTCAGCCCACCAAGCGTAGACACAAAAAAATGTAACTTAATTTGCTACTTACTTAAACTTTTTTCCAATTCAATTATAAATGCTCCGAAACCGCTAAATTTTACCGTTTAAAGGTAGAGGAAAGTATACGAACGCAATTGCAATTTTATTGCAGCTTAAAGCTTTCTTCCATAATATGAATGATATCAGTCCTATTCATACTTGTGTCTTTCTTCAAGAAAGTGTTGAAGTTATCTACAGATTTGTAAAAACAAACAAATAGTGTTAGAGGATAGAGATAACAACAAAAGCAATAGATTCTATGAATAGTGATAGAATTCTGTAGACATTAAGGGATCCAGGTACCTACCATAATTATCTGCATCATAAAAAAAGTATTGAATACAATAGGAATTTTTTGGTTCAGAGATTATAACAAATGATCTGCCCAAGTCATTCTCGCTTTTTATATATTAATAAAAATTACGAAAACTAAAGAAAGCATGTGATTTTTACACTCGTGTCTTTTTGACACTTTAAAGTGTTCTTTTGTTAACGCAAAATAAGACAAAAGAGTAGATATCTAAAGAGTAAGAAAGGTAAAAGCTCCTATTATTGTGGTAGTTAAAATCAGCTTCATTGACGGCGGTATTAGCATAGGTATTTATACTTTCGTGTTTTATTCTTGCTTATGCAATCCTCAGTAAGTACATCGAAATGGAATACTCTAAAAACTCTTAGGGCCTATGCATAAAAACACTTAGGGCATTTTCCAAACGCGAATATCACACATGATTATTTATTTGAAATTTAATTGCACAAAGTAAGTTACAATTTGTCGGACCTAATGTCATTAGTTATGCTCTACCAGTCAACTGCAAAGTTGAGTCCATAATAAATATGATAATCAAACACGGAAATGAAAATTCTGCCTTTTAAGTACCGGGCGTAATAAGAGCTTTTACCTTCCCGATTTATTTCAATTTTCAGATGCATTTGAATATTACATATTCACCCGCTATCAACACTTAATTCTGACGGTCAATTTACGGCTCATGAAATTCTCAAAAGTATTGCAATTATAACCAAGATTCGTTGTGAATATTTTTACAACAACTTCCCAGAAACCTTGAGCAAAGGATGGCCTAGAAGAATCAGTCTCAGCCACAGCCAATGCTATTGAGGGCCAAAGTCAGCACAAATAGCTCGGCAAGGTTGTATGACGATTTTATACGCGACGGTAAACATCAATGATTTGGAATTTTAGTGTCACGTTTATTACAACTCAAAGAGATTTACCATATTTTAATTGGGTTTTATTTAATTTTTCGTCATAGAAACCTCACCAACTAAAATACTAACTGTACATCCAAAAAACCTTACATTGATCAAACACCAATATTTTTAAAATAAAAAACCGTTTTTTTTATACTTAGTCATTCAAGTTTTTCCCAAAATATACTTAATTACAGAAGATGTAGTAAGTAGATTTGGCGCTCTGGTTTCGATTAAGAAAACCACAGAGTAGTGATATATTATGTGTATCTACGATAAAGGAAACAAAGCAACTTTCGCCATGTTCGATCCCGCATGGGTCAATCAAAATTTATAATCTCGAACTCTTCCATGCTTCGGAAAGTACGTTCCGTTGGTTGCTAGGTACTGAAACCGCTTTAACCCAGCATTAGACCAGCGTGGTGGTATTGTGGTTGTGGCACAAACTCCTCGTGTGTTTCTCCCATACAGGAAGACCTGTGTCCAGCAGTGGGACGTAAATAGCTGGTGATGATGATTGTTGCCACTCTAATAATTTTGTGGTTAAAATTAGAGTTACTTAATTCTGTAATTGGATAGATTATTAAACAATAAAATTTACAATTTGTCGCTTACGTTTCTTTGCGCAGGTCGTGCACTTTTGTATTTTTCTTACAGATATTAATTTATGTCTGTGATATTGTGACTCGCTGAAAAGTAATATACCTTCTTATGTATATTCCGTATGCATCCTTCTCAGTCATTAATGAGAGATACTTTAACTATAATGAATACTTAAAGATAGAGGTGTGCTTCTAGCTTAAAATTATCAACTCACGCGAAACGGCTCTTAGAGCATGGTGAACTGAATTGTGTATTTTAGATGTGTACTTTTCGCTTTCTTTTTTATAATATTCCCGTTAAAACGGGAATATTATAAAAAGTTACAGCAAACATTAATGCATGAATGAATCTATCATCAATATTGAATATGAGAATTTGCATCACAGAGGAAAAACTGTCTCATTTCGCGTTGGAATGGTGCCGATGCGCGGGAGTGAGTCGCCGCGTATTTATAGAGAAGCAACCGACACATCGGGGGCGGGCGCAAGTGGTAGACGTTTTATTCAAAAATTCAAACACACGATTTCTTGTTCAATTAATTCAGTTTTCTTCATTGTACGCTAGAGCGGTCGGCAATAAAATAACTATAATACCACTTCATTTTTATAATATCTGGCCCAATTCTGTTAACTCTCGTTAAATGTAAATATGTACCTAGGTACCTATGTATAAAATATTTTTAAAAATATACAATTGAAAATTTTAAGTAGCCCCGGGCTTTATTAATCACCTATCTAACTCCATTTCTTTGAGACTATGCATAAGAACCCAAACACGCTATATCACCTGTAAGTTTCTGAAGAATTAGGGATCCCGCAGACTTTTTGATGATATAGGATCAGCTCAAGGTTAGTATGTCATGGGAATGTCACCGAAGTGACAGTACACCAAATTTCAAATCAATCGGATCTGAAAGTGAAAGTTAGTAAAACCCTTTTATCATGTAGATAATGATCTGATAGTCATCAAAAGCCTGAACTGATCTTCATAAATTATAGCTAAGAACCAACCTAGTCACGTCTGCTTTGAAACAAAAAAAACTGAATCAAAATCGGTCCATTAGTTTAGGAGCTACGATGCCACAGACAGACACGTCAAACTTATAACACTCCTCTTTTTTCCTCGGGGGTTAACAACAGTTTAGATTGCCGCTTAGAGCACAAACGAGCTAACTTCGATCGACACAGAACACCACCTGGATGTTGGAACAAAATTAAAAATTCTTTATGTTTGCGAGACATAGATGTTTTGACTCTCGAAGTTTTTGAGACTCGCGCCCGCTATTGCTTTGTATGAAAATGAAACGTGAAGGTTTCGTCATCAGCGCCAAAGCAATGAGGACAGAACTTAAATACGCCCAAAACGCGTGCGCTATGAATAATTCGCTCGCGTTATAATTAGCCTCACGAGTGTACCTACTTTTTAAAATCATGTCAGAATGGTGTCTAACTCCGATCATAGAAAGAAGTCTCTTAGCTTAGGATATGAAGAAATTGATTAGGGGAGAAAATGATTATCATTATTACCATGATAAACTATTTCTGCCTTCATATTTAGAGGTGGGGCTACCCCAAAGAACCCATGCCACCATGCCATGAACCTGGCATTGAGCACGCTTATCATGATGTCAGCGGCCTTGAAAGAAGTTACCCAGCGTCCAAAATTACACCACTCTCCCTTTACTTGCCATGGTCCAATCTGGTATAGGTATAATAATAACAATAATATACTCTTTATTGCACTTCAGATATACACAGTAAGTTACATGTAATAGGAAGTATAGGAGGTATGTACTTATTCAAGTCAGAAAAAAATCAAGGTGGTCGATGAGTTCAAATATTTCTAATGGATCACACAGGTGGATAGTATTATATAGTGTACCTAGCTTCTTTCTATGATCTGAGGTACCTAGTCTCATAGGAATAAATATTTCTAACCGATTACCCCAGGCAGATATATAATGAAAGTGATAATAATACCTATGTAACCACATGATGCATAAATAAATTATCTAAGTATTATAAAATTCCTAACCACATTTTGAGTGGTCCGTTAGTAGATAACAAAGGGGTAGATTTTTAAAGTTATAAATAGGTAGATATAGGTAATATCGATAGAGGGGTATGCCCCGAGCATATTCTGCGTGATAATCAGAAATGAGATCCGCAGGAGAACCAAGCTCGTCGACATAGCCCAAGAATTGAGAGCCCCAATAGGAAGTGGGCAGGCCACATTGCAAGGACTGACGGCCGTTTTGGGGCGAAAAGGCTCTCGAATGGCGGCCGCATACCGGAAGACGCACGGAACAGCCTCTCAATCAATTCTTATATTGTATTTTAATCAGAATCAAAGCGATTCAAGTTACGTTTTTGTATTCTGCTAACTCAGCACAATCGAAACAGAGCCGAAACGCATCAGTTTGGTATTCTAACACGTAACGCAAGCCGTTCGGTTCAAACCTCAGAATTGTTCTGAGGTTCAAACATTGTTTTGTACCTATTCTGCAAAATATTTGACATTCGTGGGAGTCGAAATCTCATTTTTTCTGAGGCCGAATCGATACTTCTTATGTTGAACTGTCAAAAGTTAACAATAGTCAACTCACAGCTAAACTATCCAGTATAAGCTGAACCAACCGAGAGCGTTTCGTTAGCGTGTCGCTTTATAACCAATGTTAGTGGAATGGAATACCAGCAAAGACGCAGTGGTGGTTGCCTCCAAGGTAGTGAAATGTGCTGACCATTTCATGATGGATGCGGGGAGATCTTTGGGGGTAGGCCTATGGCCAGCAGTGGGCCTCGCTGCTAATATGATGATGATGATAATGAGATATAATATGGCGATTACAATTAATTATTTTAAAAATTAAATTGAACACACTCATGATTTCAAGAAAAAAGGGAAGTATATAGGGTTTTAGGACATGCATGGCATGCAGGGCTTCGTGGTATGTATTTTTAGACCAAGTTTGAGCACCCGTCAGGAGTAGCAAAGAACAGCTTACAGAAGACCCAAAATTATCATTATTTAGGGCCGGTTCCTGAGTAGATTTAAGTAATTTTATTGACAGATTTTTAGAAGCGTATTTTTACAATGAGATTAGGTACAATCAAGGATGATATAAGGATTATTTGGTCCATGGTACAATACAATATATATATTTTTTTTGTTTCTTTAAAAATAGTACGAGTTAATTGTAAAAAGACTATAATAGACAATAGTGGCACTTACCGATGATGCAATCTGTAATTCTAGTTTCCAAATATCTCATGTTGACTGCCATTACGTACATAACATAAATCTAGAAGTTGAACGATTAATAAATTGACCTTCGTAGTAAGATTAATTGAAAATAAAACGTCAGCGATAGAGGAATAACCTTTATATTCATTTCTGTCTCATAGTTCCACTCTTAGCTATGCTTAGGGCTATTTTACAAGGTGCGGTCTATACCCTCGCGCGCACCGACAACATACACGAAAACAAATCCAGAATATTATCAACATTCATTTTAATAACAGTATACAAAACGTGCCTACTTTAACCATCAACTGCTGTTAACAAATTTTTTGTAATGACAATAATAAAACATACAAAATTATACATACAGATTGTATGGAACGCTCTCGAAAGCGAAGGCAGTTGTTACCGTTAAACAGGGGCCTTACCACCATCTTTATAAAAGCGATTCATATTCCGCTCGGTTCAGTATTGGTTCCTAAACTGCATCGCTGTCATAGTCGTAGATAGCGTCGTAGTACGTATTATCGATTCTACTCAGTTTAGGTCCTAAACTGGATCGCGATAAAAGATGGTGGTACGGGTGCGGACTTGTTATAAAAAGAATTGAACAAGCTGTTTCATACAAAAAAAAACAGTTTATTATGAAAAATCAGATTTTTTCTCGATTTGAGTTTTTACGTGTCTATTAAGGATCTTTAGCACTGCCACCTGTCTTCGTTTACAAAAGCATTCCTGTTACACCTTGTATACAACATGTACTCGAGTTCTCATACTTTGAAAACTACACATGATTACTACCAATCTGTATTGTCATCAAAAACATTTGAATCCAGAAAACTCACATCCGTCTCACTCAAATCAGTGCAATAAAAAGAGACAACTATAGTTCCTGCTATTTATTGTGATCCACATATTAGGTACCAATTGAAAAATGATCATTATTATAATAATTGAATCGAATTATTTACATTGCTTTTTCAAATTTCTTGGGATTGTTAGAGAAATAATAGTATTTTATCACAAAATATATAAAATAAATACACGTAACCACAGCAGTCGACGTTTTATACTGGGTGTTTTTTGTTATTTTAACAGTTGTTTGTCATTGTCACCATCAAAATGATTATTTTTCTCTATGGAAGCAAAGCAACACTGAAGACGCAAAAAAAATCGCTATTTCATGCAAAAATATTTTACCTTTTCTTTGCGTTTTTACACAGTTCATAATAATAATAATAATAATCATTATCACCCATTATCTAGCCCAAAGTAAGCATCATTCAGAGCTTGTCATGGATGTTAGATAACGGAGAAATATTGATGATAATAGTAGATAAATAATTAAATATATAAATATTTGAAATATAATAAATAAACATATAAACATCCATGACTCGTGAACAAATGCTCGTACTCATCATACGAACATCTGCCCCCACCGGGATTCAAACCCGGGACTCCTGACTGAGCAGTCTGTATAGTTAGGAGTACTGGCATAGAGAAAGATAAATCATTTGGATGGTCTCAAACAACTGTGTACATTAGGAAATTCGTAAAAAACACTCAGTCACTATACGAGAAACAATCATTCAGTATTGCATTACAAATATTTTTTAGAATTTATCTCTTAAATACAATTTGTATGTTATTCAATGAACAATAACTGTCTCTAATAAGAGTTTATTTGTACAGTAGTGTAATTTGCACTTATTTTTTATTTATATAATATATCCTGTAATTTGTATTTGCTCTTAAAATAATTTAACAGTGTTGACTAAAGACAGTAGTATTAACGGTGTCGATTCTGTAGTTGTCTAAAGCAAATTTAATTTCATTGCCTCACACATTCCGATAGAACAGGAAAAGGATAGGAGTCGTTTCAATTTTAAAAAATATGCCAATTTTGACATCAACTTGAGCTTTTAAAAATCATTACATCCCATTCTTATTGTAATAGGAAAAAGGAGGTCGTAAACTTAAATTTAGTTTAAGACAATGTGCTATAGAATTATCACGATTGTCAGTAATAAGTACAAAGTCATTTTCTAAATGTCAAATTTAAATTATCGATGATAGAGTACAAAATCAGAAAAGAACCGATCACTTCGTCGAAATATTGATTTAATTTAGATTGATCAAGGACGTAACCGAATAGCCCCACTAAAGCTCTGGTCTTATCTGAGCGACACAACAAACGAAAACAGATTGTGATATTTGTCTGACTCCGTCTCATCTTGTTTACACAAGCAACATTTAGTACCTAACTTGATTCAGTATCCTTAAGGTCCATAATACGCAAACATTGCATGCGTTACTATGAATTGAATACGGCGATATGTGCGCTTTTTGCGTGCAATAAATTCCGACCACACTTTCGCTTATTCGTGTGTACTCCTGTCAATGACCCTAAGTAAAACTTTCAAAGATCTTACGTTTTAATCAAAGAGTAAATTTTGGAATTATTTTTAGCGAATAAAGTACGATACAAGTTTTTATCAATTCAAAAGAATTACAACATTTTTCACAAAGTCTAAGTCATAACCTCAAATAAACTAGAGCAGCGTTAGCACAGCTTCATGACGTCACTCATGACGTCACTATAATCTCGATGGCACGAATACGTTCAATTCGGTTCGTTTGTGAGCGCGCTATGTGCGCAGATTGTTCAGCATGTACCGTAGGATTTATTACGATCGCTATAGAGACGGCGCCGATGAAAAAAAACCAGAGCTTTAAGAACCATTCTGATCAAAAGCTTCCAGAAGTGATAGTTATATTGAAAGGGTAAATTAATAATTACATATATATTAAGGTATTATATTTTTGCTGCGTACTATAATCCTTACTAGCTTACCCAAGGCAAGTATATACACAAGCGATATCTTTGTAATTTGTTCACGAGAATAACAAATATTCACATCTACTTTGGATAACTTCGGTATATCTCCAAACAACTGCAGACAATGCTTTAGCATAAAATTGTATCAATCGAAACATCGGTCAACTGTGGCTTGTAGAATTTGACAAATATTATTATTCAAAACTTCAACATTATTAAAAAACTTACCACATTATAATATAATCTAAAAACCCTTTGATTCCTTTTGATCACTAGAGAGAGGTATTTTTGATACACAATTTTGTGAAGCGGTCTTAAACGAATGTTTTATGAATATAATTTCTAAGTACCGAGTCGCTAACACCTGTATATATTTATAATAATGGCCGGCGACCGGCGCTACCACTTTAGTTACATTAAACAATATTCTCAATAAATTGTACTATTTACAAAACTTGCATAGTCCGAATCTTTACATTGTCATTGGTAACAATTATAAATTGTAAAAATCAGGAATATAAACTAAATTACATAATATAGCAATAACAAAAATAGAAAAAAACGTGATGTTTCGTTAGTCAACAATTCAAGAATCACACAGACATGAATATAACTATCGTTTTTTTATACAAGACAGAATGACACTTATTTGCTTTCAGTCAAAACTCAAAATCGCTCGTCAATCTCACAATCGACAGAAAGGTCATAATGTATTTTATAATAAAATCATTGATAAAAAAATCGAAAACGCTAACTTTACTAACATTAATATAAAATGTGTCAACGCAAGATAATGTTATCATAATCTGCAAGTAATAATAATTAAAGCAAACTTATATCAACTACGAAAATCTCAAATATTGGGCCGTGAGTCTATAAGCTTTCTACTAGTGTCACGCACATCTTTTCAACAAAACGTACGCGAAACTTTGTTCAAAGATTCGATAGATTCTTGCCCGGTTCACAACGCCACTCCTTAATGCTAAGACTTAACCGTTTACGATTCCGTACACAAAATATGTCATTTTATCCTTAATTAATAAGTTTAAGAGTAGCTCCTCGCGGGGAGATCATAAATCGGGCGGTGCAACACCGTAAACATTTCGTTAGCACATCACAGATCATCAAAACAATTTGGCGAGATTGCATGAATCTTACTAAGGGCTAATTATTCAATCCCCACACAAGATTTATCCAGAGAATAACTTTGACAAGTTGACAGTTAATCTATGGAAAATCTGTCAAAATGCCAAAATTATTCTCTAAATAAAAATTATCTGAGGATTGAAAAATCAGCCCTAAATGTGAATACTTTGACCTAGGAATAGATAATAAAAAATATTATCTGGCAAACCGTTACAACTGAATTGAGTATAAAAATATACTATAGAAGTTTCATGCCATTTTAAATCTAATAATTTTTCAGTATATATGTCGCAGCCATCTGGCTAAATTTGACAGTTAATTTAACGCCTAAGCCGTTGATTGTATCCAATGAAATTTCTAGGCCGATAGTTAATTTTATTTTTTATGATCAACTAATAACCAAAATGATTTCGGCATAAAAGTGGCCATAAAAATAACCTACCAGTCACACAAACCGTCACACAAAAGCTCTTCGTACTAAACGATCTGCCTAGGGCTCCAATTTACTGGCTGATTTAATCAGATGACTAACACGACTTTCAGCCATATTGTATAATATTACGCTCAGTAAGATGGCTAGTTGTCCTTCAGCCATTTAATTTTAATGCCGACGTTTAATGAACGTCCTAGGCACCCAATAAACTAGCTAATTTGACCAGATCGCTGTGACATAACTACAATTTGTTCATGCAATTCCACCAATCAGGCACATCAAGCTAACCAAATACAGCCTACCTTTAGCACTCGCCCGGCACAATACCTAAATTTAAAATAACTGATTATTACAAGAGGATTTTTAATGTGGCATATTAAATTGATCTTCTTGTTTTCCTTTCCCGTACAGATTAAGGCAGGAATTTAAAACTCGAAGTAACACACATGCACACATTGAAAGTCCTCTAGTCATAAGTCTGACTGTACTTCGTACTAACTAAATTACACGACTCTTTATTCTACTTAAATCTAAAAAGCTTATTTCCATTTGGCTTCTTTCAAGTTGAACCATAATTATGTCTTGTCATTTAAACTACGTTATTTTAGTACAAAAATGCCCTAATTTGGTATAGCTGTCACTAAAATTCGTATATCGTTTCATTATATTTAAAAAAAAACACGAGCACTCATGTTTGAGCAACGACAGGCAAACTTCTTCTATTTTACAATACACTAATATCTTACATATTTATGGCAATACTTTAAATAGCTCCAAAAGCATCCGTTAAAATCATTTATAATAATGGCGCTTGTGTAAAGTCGACAGCACATCAACCATGACAGTTTGTCCTTAAGACCATTTACTATGTTCGTAATAGAGGCGGCTTTCGTAGCACAACTGTTACATTTGATGTGATGTGGTCTGTACATGTCCACTAGCGCTCAAACACTAAATTTTTTTCTCCTCGCGAACGTTTTCGGAACTACAAAAAGAATTACATCTAAAAACTTTTGTGAAAAAATATTTTAGTGAGATCTCTTTGTGTATTCTTTAGTTTGTTCTGTCGAAATACTGTTACATATCTCTAGATACTATATATATAAGCTTATTTATAGTGTATCTACTTAAATAAATACAAGACATAATATATTAGTTCACCTTTTTGGATTGCGATTCACTTTAAAGTCAATGTGCGTTTTTGTTTCTAAAGTCCCATCCTTAACACTTTCCGTAACCGAACTTAAAACACAACTATTTATTGAAAAGGAAGATAAAAATAAATATAAATTTGGAAGACATTGCCAATTGCATAATTTTCAAAAAAACTATACTTAACTATGTAATATAAACTTATAAATGCTATTCATATGGCAACCGATAAATTAATAGTGGTTTAAACAGGGGCAGTTATTTTACAAAGTTATACTTTTACTGCCCACATATGAAAATCAGTTTTATGTACAACAAACAATGTAAATTCTAACAAAAAAAACAATGAAAATACTAAAAGAATAGTACTTTTATCAAAATGTCAAAAAAAAATTATTGTACATAAAATGGACTTTCATTATCTACTACTAATGAGTTGGAGATTAAATAATATATTATATACAAATTCGTATACAAAATTTCGAGACTTCAACAAAAGATATCTAAATAAAATGTATCATAGCAACAAAACCTTCACACAATATCACTTCACTTTCTTCTCAATCCACTTGACTATATTGAAACCAGTGAATTAAACTCAAACCAAAAGCTTCAACTGAATCCTTTTCACTAAATTCAAACGGCTATATTTAACTCAATCCACTTGGTTAAATTCAATCCAATTGGTTAAAATCAATTCAATTACTTAAACTCAATCCCCTTCGTGAAACTCAATCCACTTGAATAAACTCTATCTGCAGCACGAAACAAAGGCGCACATCCGCGCGTGATCGCTCAAGGCCTCAAAAGAAGCCGATCAACTCCTACTCGATGTTGCTCCGCGGGCCGTCGATCGGCATCGTGTGGAGCACCTCGTCCAATAATTGCAGTGCCCTGTGGAAAATACAGTTGTTGTTATAAAGATAAGTTGAATATGACTTTCATATGAATTTATTGGGTAAGATTAAAAATAAAAGCTTAACGCCCGTGCTACGCCGTAGTGCAAAATAGCTGTGCTACGCCTTAGTGCAAGGTAGCTGTGCTACGCAGTAGTTCAACGTAGCCGAGCTACGCAGTAGTTCAACGTAGCCGTGCTACGCAGTAGATCAACGTAGCTGTGCTACGCAGTAGTTCAACGTAGCAGTGCTACGCAGTATTTCAACGTAGCTGTGCTACGCAGTAGTTCAACGTAGCTTTGCTACGCAGTAGTGCAAAGTAGCTGTGCTACGCAGTAGTTCAACGTAGCTGTGCTACGCAGTAGTTCAAAGTAGCTGTGCTACGCAGTAGAGCAACGTAGTTGTACTACGTCGTAGTGAAAAATAGCTGTGCTACGCCGTAGTACAAAGTAGCTGTGCTACGCTTTATTTCGCGCAAAAAGTATTTTACGTGGCTGGTTATAAATTAGTACATGTGCAGCAGTACCACGTGGCAGTGCTATGCGGTGTGCTATATAATAAAAACTATGTTAGCAGTAACCATCTAACGCACTTTAATACACCAAATGGTTTACATGACCCCAAAAAAAAACTCCAGCGGCTATACGTAAAAGTGGGTCTCATTTTGAGCAAATTTATAAGCTAAGTAAACTATTTTCTTTAGATAGTGAGTAAGCTTTACACTAAAAAAATATTTTTCTTGGTTTTTCATATTTAAGACACTGTGTTTGTTAGAAGAAATTGATCCTTATGAATGACTCCTTCAGTTGGTATCATAAAATACAGAATGTTTTTTTTTCGCATTTTACCGGTTCGCTTCGCGGCTCAAGCAGGTGATTTTTCAAAAATTGAAAATCTGTGAAAAATTTTGGTAACGAAGGAATATTTTGCAAACACGGTAACAGTTGTCGCTTCATTCACAAACTCTGTTGACTAATAATTCTATCTCAGCATAATTATTCAATCTACTCTATGGTTGCACTGACTAATTCAATGTCACTAAGAGCGCCATCACATTAGCGTTTGTCCAGTGTAGGTAGGTGTTCGATGAACGTATGCGCATCCCTATGGGGAGGAAAAAAACGCGCTGTCTCCGAGGTAACCCTGTATGATAATGAAATGAAATGAAAATATCTTTATTCAATTAGAAGCCAAGAAGCTCTTTCGAATCATCAAAAATCCCTTACGGGTATCACAAAAAATAATCCTATCATAAAAAAACTATACCCTGTTTGTAGCCGTTGTTTTTTTTCGCGATATTTTTTTTTTTTCAACAAATCGTGCTCGAGGTCACCAGCACTTTTATCTGCCTTCATTATCGAGAGCGTGCCGCTTGCACCCTAACCATATTATAATACAACAGTACTGCGTTCTTACACCCTGTACAATTGATAAAATTGAGAAAAAATTTATTGGAACTATAAAACAATGTTACAAAGAGTATTAGTGCGTTAACAACTGCATTAGTTTCTAGAACTGTGTTACAGCCATTAGCGCCCACCTCCAGACATGGAGAGAAACAGCGTTCCACATACCAAATAAACACATTAACTAGTGATCACAAATTTTACAAGGTAGGCAAGGTAGATAATTTAAAAATTAACTAATTAACATAACAACTTAGAGAAATGATATGAGCAACAACCCGTGATCTGCAGATGTGTATTTTGGTGTGAAATAACTGTGTGTATGTGTGTGTGTGCGTGTGTGTGTATGTGTGTGTGTGTGTGTGTGTGGGTGTGAAGTGTTTATGTTGAGTGTGTACGTTATGTGAGTACGGGTGTGTGTGAGCATGAGTGTGTGTAAATGACTAGTTATTATGGGAAGGAAGCTAACTTGTCTGATAGTCGGTCTGTTAATTTTTACATCGGGCCATGGTTAAATACTGGAGGACATGGCAGTACCTGTGTAGATGCACCTCGACCCAGCAGGGCGTCTCCTTGATGGAGGTGCGCGGGTAGTCGGGCCCCCAGCCCTTGACGAACGACAGTCGAACTATGCACAGCCGACGAAGGTCGTCCACGCCGATGCCCGCCGCCGCGGTCAGACCTACAAAAAATATCTAAATATATATATCTCAAAGGTGACTGACTGACTGACACAGTGATCGATCTAATCAACGCACAGCCCAAACCACTGGACGGATCGGGCTGAAAATTGGCATGCAGGTCGATGTTATGACGTAGGCATCCGCTAAGAAAGGATTTTGAATAATTCTACCCCCAAGGGAATAAAATAGGGGATGAAAGTTTGTATGAAACTTTGTCAATTTACAAAGGTGTTTTATAAACATGATTTAAATCCTTAGCCTATAAAACTCATACACCAAAAAATTTTATATTACAAAAAAGTTTTATTTTACAGGCTAACAGTAACACTAGTGAAATAATGCAGCCAATGTTATATTATTTCATAGAAATGCCATGAAATTATCAAATGTATAAGATGTATTTGAATGTTGTTTTAATTAGTTGTCGTTTTGTCGTCATGTCCTATAGAGTCGATTGGGTAGGCACAGTCGACCACAGAAGTAGCCTAACACTTTAGTACCATGTCACACCGACTATTGCGCGTGTACGTAATAGTTGCTACCATACTACATTAACGCCTTAGGTATTGTGACATGGTACTAAAGTGTTCAGCTACTTCTGTGGTCGACCGTACCACCGCTTTTCCTATATCGGCTTCAGGATGACAGCACACACAAAATACCAAATAGTTTTTACGTTGTTATTACAGGTATTTAAAGGCGATGGTAGCTATTTATCACCAGCAGGGTTATTTGTTATCCTGCTTGTCATCTAGCTGTATACAGGGTGTTAGGGGGACGCTCTCGAATAAGAAGGCAGGTGGCAGTGCTGGTCACTCCAAACACAACTTGCTAAAAAATAAAATTGAAATCGCGAAAAAAACATCAGCTGTTTCATGAAACATTTGCATGGAACAGCTGATTTTTTTTTTTGAAATTTCAAATTTGTTTTTCAACGAAGGCGATGAGCACTGCCGCCTGCCTCCGTTTTCGAGAGCGTCCCCCTAGCACCCTGTCATCATCATCATCATCATACCAGCGTATGATGTCCACTGCTGAACAAAGCCCCCCCCCCCCCCCCCCCAATAGATTTCCAAATGGGACGGTTCTGCGCAGCCTGCATCCAACGGCTGCCCGCGACCCTGACCAGGTCGTCTGTCCTGGTGGGAGGCCGTCCTACTTTGCGCTTAGCACCCCGTATATTAAAAAAAATATCCTGGAGTTTTCCTCTTACGTACACTTGTTCATGGATGGATGCTGCGGCTGTATATGTCCGGCCACGGCTGCCGCCTGCGCCGCCGCCGCCGCCTGCGCAGTCGCCGCTTGCGTTTGCATCTGACGGTGACATTGCCGAAGGTCGAACACCTGGACGGAAATTATACCCAATTAGTAGGTAATTGAGGCAGGTACTTGAGTTAAGGGTCTGGTGAATTTGCTTCGTAGATCCCAAACGCAAGGGAAAGGCACGGGATTTATCCAGGAGATTTAGCGGGCATTCCCAGGGTCAACTTAGACGCTCGGCGAGTCCCCACTGCCCCGCTTTTAGGTATGGATTTCTCCTGGTTAAAAAAAAGGTACTTGAGTGGAGACCGCGGCTCGGCTGTAGTGTATGCCACGCCGCATTCACTACAATGCCATATAACCTAATATCTCCTCATAATAGGTTAGCACATAGGTTTAATATATAGAGTGTAATTAGTTGTTAACGAGACCTGTGTCGATCGATCATTTCCCGCGACCCGGGTCGATCACGACCCATTAGGTTGGTGATCAACTCACAATGATTCGATCAAATGATCGATCGCGAGTCCACACTCCAACACATGATTCGGTTCTAATCTATGCTCACGGGTCGTGGATCACGCCGATCATGCACGTCACGGGTCGCAACGTGGGTCTCGGGTCTTTTGGGTACGCGTTGTTATAGCGTTTTAATATGACCACGTAATTATGTTTAGAGGTTATAAATAATAGTATATTTAAGTACCTATTATAAAATTTATAATATCAATATTTTTTTTAAGGTATTTGTTCGTTTTGTGTATTCAAATTCTTAATCACGATGATTAGATTTTATCACTGTGCAAATAGAAGTCATTCGAAACAAAGTGAGTGATCGAGTTAGGCGCGTTAACATCGATCTCAGTGATCGAATCTTTTTGTGGCTCGCGACACGATCACTCGTGAATGAATAGTGATCGAATCAAAGCGATTCGATCAATCACGATCCACTCAGGTCTATTGTTAACTTTAGTAATAAATTGGCTTCTATAACGTACACACGTGTTATCATTAGCTCCCGACATTGCACGGCTGGCGCGGTGTGGGACGTCCTCAGGCTCGGTGGAGTGACGAATTTAATTCTAACTCTTTTGTCTTTTATAATTGTCTTCCCTAGAACTTTGTTCTATAGATGTTTGACACGTGGTAACAAATGCTATATTTGTTCAAAGTTGAGTAAAAAAAACTTAACTTTTCTTCTTAATGGAGGTAAACTTTAAAAAGTAATAAGAATCCAGTGGCCGTCCGCGTGGATGTTGGTCATAACGCCATAAAAAATTCTAGGTCCTTCCTTTTTTTTTATACAACTGGATGACAAACAAGCTGACGGCCCACCTGATGGAAAGCGGTAACCGCCACCTATAGACACCTGCAATAACAAGGAAAAATCACTTGATATTGCAGGTGCGTTGTCATCCTGGGGCCTAAGATGAAATACCGTCCATGCCCAGTAATTACACTGGCTACCTTTCCCTTCAATCCGAAACACAGCGAACTGTTTCACGGCTGAAATAAGAAAGGCGGTGGTACCTACCCAGACGACCCTGCATACGGGCCTACCACCTAGTAAAACCTCCTAGGGTCTCAAACTATCTTTTTAACAAATTTTATTTAAATTGGTTACGCGGTTCATAATTGATAACAGAACAGACGGACAAGAGTTACTTCCACATTTATTTATTTATCATCACATTTATAAAATTTGTATGGAATCAAAAAAAAATCTGTTTATTTCACTATAAAAAAGCACATGCAAAAAACAATATTACACGAGATATAAAAATCTTAATACTGAAGATTATAGCCATCCCTGGGGACAGGATTATATTTTATGTTTTATTCTATAATTAAATTAGGTAGGTAGCACTCATTCTTTAGGTTTATTTTACATCCTCGTCTATACACTTTCCAGGTATATAATAGCATTTTAAGATTTGTTATTTATAAGATTACGTACCTTAATACAGGCCGAGGGGTATATCTTATGCACAGCGTCGCCTGGAGCCCTGCCTGCCTCTCGGTCCAAGTAGTAGGACTGCACGAATACAGAGTGGTCGGAGAGGCAACGAAGCCAAACGTCGCCTTCGCCGCGTAGGTCTAGTTGCACTCCTTTGCCGATGTGTAGTCTGAGAGAACAAAAACAAATAGTTTTCATTACACTATTCCGTCAAGCGGCGTTAGACTTCTGGAGGTCTATGACAATATGAAAATTAATTGGGTCTGGAATGTGATGCTTAGCTAAAAAAAAAGATTATTAAATGAAATGCATCTGTTCTAATAACATTTACTCAAATTACTTTTACTTGTTCAGATTGTTTTGAATTTTTTTAACAAAACAGGTTTTTGTGTGAAAAATATATACCGATGTCTAATTGCATTCAATTTTAAACCAAGGTGGTAACGACCACGATTGTACAGTCGACAGCACGTCAAGCTTAACCCTTTGAAGCCCGATATACCAGACACAACATAAATGCAACTTAAGTTGCCGTCCGTGGCATTATTAAAGATTAATCCTTCAATGACTTGAGTTGACTTTGAGACCGCCCTTATGCCGTTCGTTATAGAGGCGGCTTTCGTAGTGCAACTGTTACACTTGATGTGCTGTCTGTACATACTTAAATTTTAACTTCAGTCTATCCAGAATCGGGCCCATTTAATCCCACAGTTAATTGCTGTCGTTTTAGCATAAGAAAGAAATTGTTACAAGCAACTTACCTCGCCCGTTCGCTCTGTTCCGTTCTGTGTACATTACTGAGTGCTCCAAGACAAAATCGATTGCCTCCTGAGGGGTCTACATAGCCATCCACCTGTAAAACAATTTTTACAATCAAATATCATGATTATAAAGGACAGTGTAAACATGGTGCTTAGTGCTGTAATACAATATAATTTACATAAGCCATTTTTTTATTGTATCAGGTGTTACTGAATTCCGAAATAAAATTTGTAATTCTAGGGTTGCGAGGGATCGATATAAGTGTGTATGTGTGTCTGAATGCTTGTGTGTCTGTGTCTGCGTGTATGTGTGTGTGTCTTTGTCTATGTGTCTGTGTGCGTGCGTGCGTGCGTGCGTGCGTGCGTGCGTGCGTGCGTGCGTGCGTGCGTGCGTGCGTGCGTGCGTGCGTGCGTGCGTGCGCGCGCCCGTGTTTGTGTGTGTGTGTGGCACAAATATAGTGTGTCGATAGGCAATAGTACACAGTTTAGAGATACTACGCGCAAGACAATGTTATTATTAATCTAATTGGAAAATAAAAGTCGTCAGAAAGGTGTCAAAGTTTCAGATGTAACTCTTGACAGAGAATTCCAAAAGTCCACACACAAAGTTCACTATGTATACAGCTAGATGAACAGCCGATTGCACGCAGTATCTACACTGGCTATCTTTCCTTTCAATCCGTTACACAGCGAACTGTTTTACGGCTGAAATAAGCAAGACGGTTGTACCTACCCAGACAACCCTACATACGCGCCTACCACTTAGTAATACCACCAATTTATAACACCTATATTATTAAAATTTAGAAACTAACTTTAGTTATACTATTTTCTTCCCATTAGTATAGTTCTAAGCTTCTATTACTCACAACTGTATCCTGATACTGGTCCTTATTCAAAAGAACTCACGCTAAATCTAAATTTAACTTCAGTGCGTCTCTTTCTCTCAATATGAATACAAAAAGAATGGCTGTCATATAATTTGACATTTAGAAATGTGTTCAATTTTCGACCTTATTGAACGTGATAAATTACAGTGTTTAGGAAGCACCTCCATACGTGTTGTCTAAAAGTCGATAACTCTAAACAAATTTTCGCTATCTTTTTCCTATAACATATTGCGAGGAAGAGATATATTGGGATAAGAGATAGAGTTACATAAATTTAGATTTAGTGTCTTCAAAATTAGGCTCACCGTTTCTTAAATTACGTACTCCCTTCTTTAATTATATTCGTTTCCCAACTTTTTAAACTGTCATGGCTAATGCCATGCGCCGTCAATAAAAAAAGCTTAATATTGAAGAAATATCTCACCGTTACATTGGGCCTGCTAGAAGGGACTTTAAATGTCTCTCCGACTTGCGTGTCCAATTCAAAGTAAGCCACTGAACACCAGTATTCAGGCGCCGGCTGACTTGACAGTAGACCACTGGGGTTGCCATTATCTGCGTAAGAATATTAGTGTTGCATAATCATTACCAGCCTATAGTCGTATGAACACAGGTGTATACTACATGTGAAAAGCACATGAGAAGATTGGGCCACCACCACCACAAGTTGGTAGACCCATCCGGGGTCAATCATGGCGAAAGTTGCTTTGACTTCGTTATCGAAGCCAGAGCGATCAAATGACTACGCCACTGGAGCTCCTCTAATCACATAAAGAGTATTTATATTTATTGAGTGTCTGTTTATTAAATTAAATGTGAAATAACGGCGATTATTAATGTAAAATATAATAAATATAAGTACATAAACAAACATAAATACCTTTAAAATTGTTAGAATTAATGTGTATTAATATCTACATTGTAACATATATTATTTAACATAGGATTCTGAAGATCATTATTTTATCATTTATGTCTACCAATATAAAAATAATAATGATATTACAGGCGGCCGCACAACGGGCCTCACATGTCGATTAGAATTTCTCTAAATACAGTGTTTTAAGGCATATAAAATTGTCGAAGTATCTGGTCTGGTTTGCGTGTGTCTGAATATTCTATAGTTCTAAAAATTAACGTTATTGCTGTCGAGTTCCTCCAACTTGACTTGATTGTTGCTAAGCATCTAATATACTGTAATTTTAGGCAGTCAAGGTCTGAAACTTATGTCCTATTTTTAAGTTGATCATTAATGTTTGTTGCCAGAATTAAAATAAATATAAAATAAAAAAATATGTGTCAAAATGTGTATGATAAAACTAACAGTAATGATGGTGATGCGCAGGCGCATCTATAGGGCCCGGAGCGGCGGGCGGCGGCGCTAAGCTTTGCGTGTACGTCAAAGTGTTGTTGCCCGTCCACGTGCCTACAACACAAACATAATACACACTTAATAATATACTTTCTGTCCTAAAAATGGATCTAACATAAGCTAAATTACATTTAGAAAGGTGGTGTTTCAATTTTCGACCGATTAAACACGAGCAGGAAGCACCTCCCTACACGGTTACTAAAATTGTCTAAGGTTTATTTTTTCAGTTATTAAAATTTTAATTTTGAAATTAAGATTTAGATCATGTCTTCATTATTAGGCCCAGTAGCCTATTTTCTCTACAAACAGTTCGTGGCTTAGTAACGCTATGCCATGAACTGTTTTGACGCTATAATAATAATAATCGTCATCATCCATACAGATTAGTAACAATTATAAATCAACGATTCTTCTTGAACATTAAACTTGGCAAATATTGTTCAATGAAAACACTTAATAGAGATTTTTATAAAATACACTTCATCAAAATTTTACATTGATTTGTTTTTATAACTTTATACCCAAAACTTTCCAAATTCAATTTAAGATGTCAGAGTAAAATGAAGCTTAGCAATAAACATTCACTTTAGCTTTCTTTATAAACCAAATAATATGTAATACTACAACTTTTGCGGGAAAATAGACCGCCTCTGTGGTCTAGTGGTTGAGACACCCTAAATCAGATCTAGAGGTCTGGGGTTCGATTCCCGCGGGGGCAGAAATTTTCTGCTCGGTTTGGTTGGTGGTAGGGCTTTTCTAAGTCCGCCTGGCTAGCTACCACCATCTTACCTAAGTCTGCCGCCATAACAATAATGTTAACATTGTTGTGTTCCGGCAGTTAGAGGTAAGATAGCCAGTTCCTCTGTGGTTGAGGAATCCGGGTGTAGCTCGCTTCCATCGTCGGCCTTATCTTCACTTACCATCAGGTGAGATGAAGGCCAAGAGTTACCACGTTAAGGTAAAAAAAAAAGACGGTCAATCACGACCAATCAATCTACTAGCATCTAAATTAATAATAATTCAACTAATACAAGAGAGCGACAATTAGGCTTATACCTTGTTGTTGCTGTTGTTGTTGTTGTTGTTGAGGCGTGCGGTGCGGGAGCGGGCTTGGCTGTGGCGCTGGGCTGTTTGCGGCCGCGAAACCATTCTGCTGGGAAGTCTCAGCCGCCACCGGAGACACTGCTACTGTGCCCACTGTCGAATAATTCACATTTATACTATGGAAACAATGGAATGTGACTAGACTAATCAAAATAGACTGTTCCTTTCTGGAGTTGAGTAAAATAGGTGGTACACTAGGTGGCAGGCCCGTATATAGGGTCGTCTGGGTAGCACCGCCTTTCTTATTTCAGCCGTGAAACAGATCGCTGTTTCGGATTGAAGGGAAAGGTAGCCAGTGTAATTACTGGGCATGGACGCCATTTCATCTTAGGCCTCAGGATGACAACGCACCTGCAATATCAAGAGATTTTCCCTTGTTATTGCAGGTGTCTATAGGCGGCGGTAACCAATTACTATCAGGATAGGCAACAGCTAAGACGTTTTATGTTTAATTATACAAGCACTCGGGGTGACTATTTCAACCTCAGTAAATATTAGATTCAATTTGAAAAAAATTTTTGGAAACAAGTAAGTAATTATAGTTTTGGGTAAGAAAAAGAGAGTGGCATTCTATTCTTTAAGAAATAAATTATTAAATATAAGTTAATAACTTATTTTATGTTCCGCCCCAGGACAAGTCTATTTCTACATTAAATATTTTTCTTCTGTCCATTTACAAATATAAATCTATAAATGGCCTTTACTAACCTGGCAGCGTTTGTGTCAGCTGAGTATCTGTAGTACTCTGTTCAGTGGTAAAGAAGGTAGTGGTGGTGCCATCTATAAGCGGCGTCGTACCCCCCGGCGATATACTTACTGGTAGAGCTGCTGAAACGTTTCGTAGGATTATTTGTACTACTTCCAGCTACATATTATTATTTAACAACTCCATAATAATTATGAACTGGTAAAGTATAATAACACTATATTGAGAGACTAAACAGAACAACCAAGAAGTGAAAACACATGGTGATCATAACTCAAGATTTTTTTTATCAAGTAGTGGTGTGACTAAATCAAAACGACGATAAATCAAACTAAAAATACACATGCAAAGAAAAGTGCAAAATAAAACAACAAGCTTACAATGGTTCATTCTTTTAGGCAGCCACATCGCCCGCGCGTCCATTGTATCAGGAGGCTCCAGTTTAGGCGCTATCATCCGCTGCTGGGCCATCACCATTTGCTGAGGGCTCGGTATTGACATCCCCTGGCTAATGTTAGGCATCTGAGGCGTCCCCGGCGACATCTGAGTCGGAGCCGACGCCATACGAGGCGACGCCATTTGGGGCACGTTTGTTCCCATCTGTGGAGTTCCCGGCCCCATTTGGGGAGTACTAGGACCCATTTGTGGCGTCCCGGGCCCCATCTGGGGAGTGCCAGGCATGTTTCCTTGTACCATCTGCTGCGTCATCTGACTGTTTGGATGTGTTGAGATCATTTGAGGTGCTCCTGGCGAATGTCCCATTTGTGATGCAAGCTGCTGGCCTCCGGGCGGCCTTATGGAGGCCCGAGGACCGTGAGTTGGTGAGAACATGTTTGCAACGCCCTCTGGGGCTATTACAACGAGAAAACGCAAAAGAAAATTAACATGCATTGCAAATCAAATACACAGGACTTGACAGCAATCAAGTAAACAGAAACAAATATAAACGGTATTTGAACTTTTAACATAATTTAGCTCAAGTGAAATATTTTCCTACAGACACCATAATATAAGCATGCATATACTTAAAAAACTAATGTAGATTCATTATCTTCTTAATCAATAGTTTATTTTTCATTATTCAAAAAAGTTTATTCTTTGCAAGTTACTTATTTACGGGCATTTTCAATATTATACCAACAGTATCTAGAGACCAATGAGTCACAAAAGGTAACTCATTGGTACCCCAGAGGACATAAGCGAAATAGAGGAAGGCAGATCCGTAGATGGGAGGATGATATAATGAAGGTTGCAGGGGGAACATGGATAAGAAAAACACAGAATAGAGCAGAGTGGAAAAACTTAGAGGAGGCCTATGTCAGTGAACAAGCTAGGGATAATTAAAAATAAAAAAAAACAAATAAAACATTGTAAAGCTTATATTAAGTATGTATATTCTTAGAAATAAAGGCTATCTTTATCTTTATCTTTATCTAGAGACAGCCCTACCACAGTTTAGCTACTGTTGTTATTTTTACCAAATGATAAGCATTATTATTAATTTGGTAAAAATAATATCGGAAATAAAACTTTAATAAGCTTACTTTCATCTGTGGATTGAATATAAAACTGGACATTAGTAAAACATTAAGTAGCAAAAAAAATACATTTAACTAAGCACTTATTTAAATAGGTAGGGCCTATAGTTCAGCCAACTTAGTTGTAGAATAACATTGTAAGCAAAACAGATGTCATTCTGTATTGGTTTGTTCCCTTTCTCTTGCTACCTTTCTTGCTCATAACACTTACAAAAATAAAAAGGCTTTGTTTACATTCTGACGACCGGCTGGCCGAGTGGTCTGTACCCCAGGCTACTCGGTCAAGAGGTCCCGGGTTCGAATCCCGGTAGGAACAAATGTTTGTATGATGAGTACGAGCATTTGTTTACGAGTCATGGATGTTTATATATTTATTTAGTAATATTTCTAATATTTATATACATATTATTATCATTATTTCTCCGTTATCTAGTATCCATAACACAAGCTCTTAATGATGCTTAATTTGGGCTAGATAATAGGTGTGAGTGTTTAAATATTATTATTATTATTATTATTCTTTATTTAAAGTTGGGTGAAGTAAGTGGCCTTTGTCACACGAATTTTGAGTGGCCGACTGGGGGGAGCGCTTCCAGATCACAGCTAAATAACACTTTCCGAGTAACTGCTCACAATACAGGTGACTGCCGAGCGCAGTCACCAGTCACTCAACTAGTTAAAATTTGCAGGTTTGGTTCACGCCTGTGACTTTTTACAATCTGGTTTGATAACTTTCTAAATATCTGTGCAATATTTATTATAATATAATTAAGTAATAAAATTAAGGATAAAAATTATAGTTGACTCACTTTGCCCTTGATTGATGATGATATTTGTGGTCTGAAACTGTTGATGGTGGTGAGGTATCGAGGTGTGGTGGTGTCTTGGACTGGTGGCATGGTGTTGTATAGTGACCAGCTCGCCAGTGTCCATGTCCATGCCATTGCCACTGATGCCCGCCGTGTACTCATCCTTGACAAGTCTGCTGGGCCCAGATTGTAGAGTAAGACCTGATAGATCTGTAATTATTAGTATAATATGTAACATTTTAGAAGTACTTATAATTATTAGCGATAGGCCGCAATTCGGGATATTCTGTACTGAACACTTGGTAGAACTAATATTAAAATATTTTTATTTAACATACTCAACTTGCTTATCATGTACTTGCATAAAAAAAATATTTTCCATGCAGAATTAGAGAGACTGGGTAAGCACCTGCACATTACAGAAGATATCTATGTTGCTGTGATGAGTAAGGTAGTCAAAGCTCAAGGAAGTATTGTGTTTTGAGATTACAGGGTATGCAATTCTTTTTGCTATAAGCACTTATAGGCTGTGATAAACGCTAACCATCTGTCGGGCCTAATGCTTTTTTGCTACCCTTATCATATAAAAAAATAAACAATAATAATAGAAAAAAAAGTAAAAACAAAGATGTGTAAAAATTTATGCCCAGACACAGGATGAGAACCCACGCATGCATTCCACACTCCAGTTGAAATTTCTAGATATTGAGCTATCATGGACACATATTTTTTCTAATGAAGACAACTAGACATATCTTTCAGACATTTAATAAAAAAAAACAATGGTACCAATTCTGAATAGATTCTATAAAACTCATTATCATTATGTCAAGGTTAGTTTAAGCTAATTTTATGATTATTTGATACAACTTAGATGGCTATTAATTGCCGTGTTATTATTATATTGCATTTCTTAGTCATTCTATCCCGTCTATATCATATTCTGCTTGGAATTTATTTAGTTTTTACTATGTTCAAGTTTAGTTACAGCTTAATATGAGATGTATATTCTCCTACTTAACCATGATTAGTATTTGATGCTAGAAGCAAATGATGTTTGTGCTACATATTGCACATAAACTATGTTCTCCAATTAAGCTCGACCTCTCATAACTCATCTATCAGTCTTATAATGTTTTTTATACATATATATATTTTTAGACATTTCTTAAAACCACGAGTAACAACTTTACAGTCACATGAGACATGACTCATACAATGATTTTTAGGGGTTAGTGACACATGTATGACTTATTTTTAACTACAGGGCTATTGTAGCCTCAGGCACTAAGTACTTACCCTTTGAAGCCCGATAAACCAGACACAATTAAATTTCAATTGTTATGGCAACTTAAGTTGCCATCTGGGCATTAAAGGATTAAAAAGCATTTTTTGCTATACATTCAATCTTAACTCGAACTAGAAAATAAGTAATATATTCTATTCTATTCTTAAAATAAATACTTAATTAGGAACTAGAAATTGTACTTACCAATGCCAGGTGACACAACCCTCTCATAATGATATGGATTGACACAGACAGAATCACATTTGAGGTCAAATGCAAACTGGCAAAACTTGACATGCTTTAATTCATTTTTATGAAGATCAGGCCAGCGCCAAATGCGTGCATATATCACATGTGGAAACCCTTTACGTCCAGCCACCTGTAACAGAATAATGTGTGCATTAATATAAACTAGTCTGTATAAAAAAAGTGTCTTTTATCAAATGGTATAGGGAGTTATCCATTCAATTTTATTTAAGATATAAGATATATTCTATAACAACATCTAGTTTTCAGTGGAATCTACAAAAAACATGTGAATGGAATCAAATCAATAACGAAATGTAAGTAATCAAAAACTTGTTGATATTGTGAGACCTTGTCCAATTTTTGGCCAGAAGTAATCTCAGTAAATATGGCCAACATTGATCCGAGAGATATTGATATCTCTCAAGAACGATATTGCATTCCCTGCAAATAACTAATGTCACAATTTATAAAATGCATGTATTCAAACCTGCAATCTGCCATCTAAAGTCCTCTGTATTGTAACACATTTGCTAGGATGGGCTCCATTTGTAGTGATTGCAGTGATCAAGGAATCAAGCTCATCACGTTTCTCCTTCAACTTCTTAACTAGTGACTCAATGGCACGTTTAGAGAACCCCTCACTTTCACCTCCTTGCCGGTGGCACATTAGGGAATGCACAATGCTCAGGCAAGCATCTGCCGAAGTTGGCGCAGCAGTATTCATGGCTAAAAGATGTTTTATAGGAATATAAGATCACAATAACCGTAACTTTGTATTCCAGCCCATGTTATCAATCGTAAATTACATATATTGATCACTAAAAACTTCTAGGAAAGCTATAACTTCATAGAACTCGCGCAAGGTAAATTGGAGTATTGATATATAAAAAACAATGCAATATGAGAAACCTACATAAGTAAACAGTAAATACATACTGTATCGTGTAAGAAATGTCTTAATTGCCAAGATTTCTATTAAATAAAATAGGACTAAATCATCATGAGAACAAAAATGCCCCCTGTTACAAACAAAGGATGTAAATATATTACCTGTTATATTTGCTGATATTACTTCCAGTGTTTGAAACAATTTGTAATGACATAAGTGATTAAAATCATGGATAGTTATTATAGATTTCCTTTATTGCAAGATGATACCAAAACAGAAAGCGACATTTTTGGTCAACTATAGACAATCCAAAGACAATCGATCAATGTAGAATATTGTGAAGTTGCTATTAGCAGACAGGCTTTCTTACAGAGCTGAGGGCAAGATGAGGACACTAAGATGCTTTTCGATAATCGCTATCGCTAACACTAAGCGGGAAATGTATTGGATTTGACATTAGCTCTGGATTGACTTTTGATCACAAATGTCAAACTCCATACATATTCTATTTAGCGATAGCGATTGTCAAATAGCATCTTGTCTAGGCCCTCGTTAACTAAATGGTATTTCATCACAATTTCTGAAATGATGATGCAACTCTAACAGATTAAAAATAATAAAGTAATTTATATTGATTAAGTTTTTTTACAGACCTTTCATAATGATTATGTAATATTATAATTTAGAAATACCTCTCTTAAAAACTTCCACGACTATCGGTCCTAGGCTTCTGAGGTCCTAGTCAAGATGCCGTTCTATAATCGCTATCGCAATGTCAAAACCAACGAAATGTCAAGCCAAATTTAGACATCATGTAAATTGATGTCGATTAAAATAAGTCTTATGATTTGAGTAGTTTTTTTTTCTTTGAATTATTCGTAATAATAATCAAAAATAATTACTTAGGTAGGTGGTAGGACTTATAAGAATCATTTATATGGAGAATTTATGATAAAGCTTTGTTAAGTTCAGCAGAGATGTAAGCCATCACTTATATCTTACTCATTTTACATACAAAATTACGAACCAATATTTTTAAAGTGCTCGGTGGCGTAGTGGTTTAAGTGCTCTGGTTTCGATTAAGAAAAAACAAAGCAACTTTCACCATGTTCGATCCCGGGATGGGTCAATTAAAATTTCTTATATGCTTCGGATTGTATGTTAAGCCGTTGGTCCCGGTTGTTACTGAAAACGCTTTAACCCACCAACCCACATTGGGACAGCGTGGTTGTTGTTGCTAGTACACCGCCGATAGACGCTTCCGTACTTCTACACTACTATAATTCAGAATAAAACTTGAAGATAGGGAAAATTGCGACTTTGTTTTCTCACGGCAAGATGACAAGACCAAAAAAGACAAAAATATATTAAAACAGGTGTCAGTTGTAAACAGTTTCAAAAATACACTTTTCAATAAAAAGGTTCTAATACATTCACAACAAACTCCCGACCGAGGCTGCGCGTGCGCAGCTTCAAAAACTTTACCACTCAAATCTAGAAGGCACTTTTACAAGCCGGCCAGAGCGCGTGGTTTTATATGGGCGTGATTTCAAAACTCAGAGCTTCATTCGCATTTGATGTTGATGCCTTAGGAGTTGCCTGAGCTACCTCTAAAGGAAATAAGCGTTGCAGAGCTCTTAAACTTACCCCGCAAACTGTTTTTACGCGCGCTATACTAACAGCGTTATCTGCCACAGGTATGATTTAAAGTATGACAAGGCCCAACGGCCGATCCTACCAACTCTACATCACCGACCCTAACACCAATAGACCCCTTCGTACACTTCTGCGTTAACAATGATAAGTACTCGCTGCGGAACCTTTGTTTTAAATCGTCACTCAGTTTTTCATGTAACGGTACCGGTGTTATGACCCAAACTTCTCATGTGTTGCTCCATGTAGGAAGGCCTGTACCCAGCAGTGGGACGTATATAGGCTGATGATGTTGATGATGATGAATTATAATATAATGTAAAATATGGGTCAAAGTGGCCCTAATTTTGGAGAACACATGCTAAGTCTAATTTTAAGTTCAGTGCATTTCTTTCTCTCAAAATGAATAAAAAAATGATGGCTGTTATATAATTTGACATTTAGAAACGTGCGTTCAATTTTCGACCTTATTGAACGTGATAAAGTGCAGTGTTTATTTAAGAGGCACCTCCGTACATGCGGTCTAAAATTATCTTTGGTTTCTTCAAAATCTATATAAATTGACAGCTCTAAACAAATTCTTGCTATCTTTTTCCTATTACATACTGCAAGAAAGAGGTATAATACTGTACTTAATTTAGAATTAGAGTGGGCCTAATTCTGGAGGCACACTCTAAGTTTAAATTTAAGTACAGTATATCTCTTTCTCACTATATGTAATAAGAATGAGATAGCAAGAATTTGTTTAGAGCTGTCATCTAAATTTAGACAGATTTCATACGAACCATAGACAATTTTAGACGGCATGTACGGAGGTGCCTCCTAAACACTGCATTTTATTACTTTCAATAAGGTCGAAAATTGAATGCATGTTTCTAAGCGTCAAATTTTATGACAGCTATCCTTTTCGTATTCATATTGAAAGAAAGAGGTAGACTGAACTTAAATTTAATCTTAGCATGTGTTTGCCAGAATTAGGGCCAGTGTGTCTTCAGAATCAGGCCAAATGCCCTAATAATTGAATATTGTGAAGAAAGGCTACATCTTGTTATGAAGGGAGTTTGTAGCCTGCTATATACCTAACGCACTTAGATAATTGGCAAACTAAAGGCTTCCGAACGTCTTCGGTGGTGCGGAAAGTGCAACCCCTCCACAGTTTTGTAACAACCCGCAGGCACTTCATTTTTACGATTTTTTACGTTTCTAAAATGGTCATTAATTTTAGGCATTAGCCTTTCGACCCATAACAGCTTTCGGTGCCTATAGACAGATCACGCAATTGACACATTACTTTAAAATCTATTAGGTCCAAGGTATGCTTGACTAGATGCCTTTTGATAGTCGCTATCGCTATCGATAAGCGGAAAATGAATGGGTTTGACATAAGCACTCCATATATTTCAGAACAAGTATTATGGCCGCAAGTGTCAAATCCCACACATTTTCTTGTTAACCATATCGACTGTCAAAAGGCATTACTTCACAGATCAACGCAAAAATAATCAGAATAAAATAAGCCAAATACAATATGAAAATATAAAAAATATAAAAATTATTGTTATTATTATATTATTAATATATATACAGTTTAAGCAAGATAAGCAGATAATTAAGTTTTAATTAAAATTCCTTATTCTTAATTTTTGATTCCTTGCTTTCAATCTATGAATCTAGAATTACAATAAAAGTATTCGCCATGAATGAGACGTCATAACAAAACGCAAATTATCTGTCGAGTTGGGTGGCTGTCAGCGAATTTTGTTTGACAAATTCTCGGGTTTTTTTATTGTTTTTCAATATTTTGGTGCTTAATAAATTATTCTACATAGCACAAATGTTGTAAATAATTTCCTGAAAACCAATGAAATAACTTATGTAGAAAATCCTGCAACTTAAATAAGTGGGTGGATTTTAATATATTTGTGTCATGCCTGCAAAGTTGTCTAATTTTGCTGATGATGAAAAATGAAGGGTGTTGATAACTCCCCAGCTGATCGAGAAGGAATGAATAACAAACCTATCGTAACATGTAAGTAAGGCGACAGGTAGTACTATGAAATATAAGTGGTTTGAGTTAATTACATGAATTTCTCTGGTGTTAGGTGCAGGCGATTGGAACTTGTTTTGTACATTAGAAGCGCCACTAGTGGCCGCTATCCCTCAGGATTCTTGTGAATGGAGGCGATCGTATGGACGGCCACCAAAGTCTGTTTACCTAGAAGCATCATTTGTAAAATACAACAAGGACAAAGTTCCTTCTGAGCTAAACTTATTAAAACGTCCAATATTTCATATCTACTGGACAGATTGTGCTGTAAGTCTTCTTTAATTGTATTCATTTTTAAAAGCCTGATATTTCAAATTTTAAAATATGTGTCATTAAGATTGAAAGCCTTTTTTATGTTCTATATTCTCTAAGTATCTCTTTTAAAAATTTAAAATTGAGACAATATCCATTTTTTTATGAATTAATTGTAATC
The DNA here is from genome assembly GCA_947347705.1 of Nymphula nitidulata. NCBI lineage: Eukaryota > Metazoa > Arthropoda > Insecta > Lepidoptera > Crambidae > Nymphula > Nymphula nitidulata. The sequence goes on along the minus strand of OX374637.1, from coordinate 6,542,453 downwards.
ATTTTTATTTAGGATGTAGAATACTACAAAACTACCCTTAGAGAAGATGTAGAGTCATGGTTCAAGCAATTAGAAAAGAATGGTGTCACAGATTGGATGGTAGTTTTAGTTGAGACATATGACATAAGGAAGACCAATAAACTCCTACCAAGAACAACGGTCTTAGACAAAATAAAAGGAGACTTTGCGGTCAAACAAACAGAAGATAGGTTCTTATCAGTAATAAATCCAATCAAGTCGGAAGCAAGGAGTGCGGAATCATGGAGAGCTTTAGTTGCCAAAATCAGACATTTTGTGCTAGTAGCATACAACAAAGCTCTCATAAAGTTCGAGGAACACATGAGAGAGCAAAGAGAAAAAAGAAATGATCCAGAATGGGATTTTTGTAAATATTTTATTTTACAGGTAATTGTAATAATTAGTAATTATAATTATAAGCTGTGAAGTACCATCTTGTCAGACACAATAGATTTTCTATTGTATGTGAGCACCAAGGGGCTTGTAGGGGTTGAAAGATTAAATTGATAAATCAGTTTATAAAAAAGCTAGAATATCTTTTGGTTGCTGAATGAAAAACTTGGTGGTGTAGTGGCTTGAATGCAACTTTGGCCATAACTAACCTTGAAATGGATCAATCAAAATTTACAAACTCCTCAATCAATCAAATCATATATTTGTTATCATTGGTAGATACAAGTTGAAAATAATAATTTTCATAAAGTTCTTTCATGATAATGCCTTAATAAAGTGTACAAATTGAAGTATACACACATGTGCAACACTACCGGATAGTTAAAATCAGACCAAAATTATATTATAATTCAAAAATCAACAAATAAGAAAATGAGTCATCATTTTAGCCGAGAGACGCCCACTGCTGGGCATAGGCCTCCCCCAAAGATCTCCATACCGATCGCTGTCCGCATCCATCAGCTTCCCGCGGCCCTCACCAGATCATCGGTCCACCTTGTGGGAGGCCTACAAACGCTGCGTCTCCCGGTACGCGGCCGCCACTCGAGGACTTTTCCGCCCCAACGGCCGTCAGTCCTTCTTGCAATATGGCCTGCCCACTGCAACTTGAGGCTCGCAATTCTTCGGGCTATGTCGGTGACCTTAGTTCTCCTGCGGATCTCATCATTTCTGATTCGATCACGCAGGGAAACCCCGAGCATAGCCCTCTCCATTGCCCTTTGGATGACATTGAGCCTTCTTATGAGGCCTATTATAAGCGGCCACGTCTCAGTTCCGTAAGTCATCACTCACAACACACACGAATTAAAGACTTTCGTCTTGAGACATTGCGATAGTTGGGCCAAGAATATGCTGCGAAGCTTCCCGAACGCTGCCCAGCCGAGTTGGATCCGTCGATTGACCTCTTTCTGGAAGTTGGACTTCTATTGTATTCTATTCTATTTTTTGTTTATGGCTAATGTCAGGTTTCACAATTCAGCCAGTGTCGAGTTTGGAGAAGACACTATGATTGATGACTATGTTTGGTTTGTAGACACGTGATCGGTCGGGCAACCTGAGGAACCTGAGGTCCTAAAGTTGGACTTACCAAGTTGGACTATTGGTCCCAGGTAAACATATTCGTCAACAACTTCCAGTGTAGAGCTTCCAACCTTTACAGGAGTGGGTATGACATGGGAATTCGACATTATTTTCGTCTTATCCATGTTCATTTTAAGACCCACTTGTTGGGAGACTCTTACAGAGGTCGTCGAGCATTGTGTCCAAGTCTTACAGGTTTTTAGCAATGACTACGATATCATCAGCAAAACGAAGGTGACTCATGTACTCGCCGTTTATGTTGATGCCAAGTCCTCTCCAGTCCAAAACCTTAAACACATCCTCCAACGCGGCTGTGAACAGTTTCGGCGATATAACATCGCCCTGTCTCACACCTCGCTGAAGACGTATTGGTTCCGAGTTTTGGTCCTGAAGGTGGACTGACATAATGGCGTTTTTGTACAGTGACTGCAGCACTTGGATGTACCGATAGTCTATTTGGCATCTCTGGAGTGACTGAAGCACGGCCCAGGTCTCGACAGAATCGAAGGCTTTCTCATAGTCCACGAACGCTAAGCATAATGGCAGGCTGTACTCTTCGGTCTTCGGTCTTCGGTCAGCGTATGTATGTTGGCTTGAATCCCGTGAGGTGTTGTTCGGAACCCCTTACACCCCTCGGAACCCCTTACACCCCGAAAATGGGTAATAATATTAAAATTTAAAGTACACAGTTGAAATATACTATGGAACTAAATTGTATTATGTCAACGTAGGGAGTGATTTTAATGTCATAATCGAGAAAAAATAGAAAAGATGAATGTCAAAACTCACAGCACAAGAATAGAGATCCTCATGTGTTACTCTCATGTAGAATAGCCTGTGCCCGGCAGTGGGATGTATATAGGCCAGTAATGATCTTTGAATTGTATTATTATTTATTTATATTTTAAGACCTTTTATACACAGTTATACAATAAAATTTTATTCTATTCTATTCTATCTTACTGTTATTTTGTCTACTATTGTTTTATCTTGATGTCTTTTCTTTTTTTTCTGTTGTTTAAGAAACATATTATATACTAAATTTTTATCCCTTACCTTGCTGGTGCTGACAAAATAGAAAATTTACAGTCTAATAAGTGGGTACTTCACAGATTAATATAAAAAAAACTCTAAATAATAATTTAAAAAAAATATTATTATAATATTGTTTACTACTTATAGTAATTATATCTAATATTTAAGTATTAAAATTTAGAGATAATAATAATCAAAACCAATATTTAAGTTATCAATACACTTTCAGGAACAACTGGCATTTGTATTAGAAATGCTAGGCTTGTATGAGGAAGCATTAGTTCAATATGATGAGTTGGATGCTTTATTCTCGCAATTTGTGCTCAATTCGAATGTGGCAGAAAGTCCAAAATGGCTTGAGACATTTAAGCAGCCGGTCACGGCTTGGCAGGCTGTAAGACTGACAGCATTGGTACCTCTGCATTTGAGAGACTTAATAACAAAGAAGAAGGCATCTCTATTAGACTTCAGAAGCTATCTTTTTCAACGTCAAAGTGCCATGTTATTACTTATGTTTAAACCTTGGGAGGTAAGTGTATATGTATATTTTTAAACAATAATTACAATGAATCACTCATTATCTTTGGAATGTGTGATTGACAGGTAATAGAACCTCTTTACCTATGCTATTTCTAATTTCATTCTTTCCGGCAATTTTTACTTCATATGTAGCCAAGAAATGGTTTTTACAAAATCAAATTTGTATTTTTAATGTCCTCTGGATTTTAGTCAATGTTGAAGTTTGGTGTCCTTAAAAAGTTTTTAAGCTTGCATAATATTACAAAAAACCTGTTCATTGCTGCCCCAAGATAATATAATCACCAGACAATTACCTTATTAACAACATTGCAAATAGGTATTCTAAATGTAGTTATTATTAGTAACTCCTAGACCGTTTCATGTCGCAAAAACGTGGTAGGCTGGGTTTATTTTGCTTTTATTATGGAACGGCGTCAGTATGAGTGGTTCAGTTAATTTGTATGAGTGGTTCTGTTAATTTACAGTCCTATTAACGTCACGATCGTCGCACGATTACTGGTAACTGTACAATGATACCGATTCTTCTACTCATTGATCACGCACTGTGATTATAAATTATCATAGTAAATTGTCTTGGCTCATTATGCTTTCTTGGTTTTGGTTGACATGGCAGCAATAATTACTCAGCGTCTGGTAAAATCTAGTTACCTCAGAGCAGGCAGGAGGGAACTAATAGCTGCATAATGTGTGGCTGCTGTAGGTCCCACCCTATTCTTACGGCCCATTCACTACCAGTCATATCCAGTATGCAAGCTTTCTCTGACTGGGTTTGTTTATAAAAGCCAATTGAAACATAAACATAGGAGTGAATCATTAATCAACTTTTACGATAAATACCGTTTATTTATAGTAAAACAATTATCATCATTTCAGCCGAGAGATGCCCACTGCTGAGCCTGTCCTCATAAAAAAACAAAATGCAAAACAAAGTAAAACAATATGTGAAGCAAAATATTTTTCTAAAAACAAAATTGTGATTTGATTCAACAATGCATAAAAATTACACTATAATGTAGCACAGTGTTTACGCCCATAGTGGAAAATATAAGTTATACTATATGCATTGGGACAATCCGCCTAATTACAAAACATCGTCTTTTCATACGACAAGCGTTATAAATAGGTATATCTACAACATGCCTGATGGCGAATGATTAATATTGCCAATAGACACTTAGCACCTTAGGCGTTACTTACGCGGTATCTTGATTGGATTGCTCCTACTCCCTACATAACGCTTCATTATGAAAGCGGTATGTAAGCTCTGGCGATCTAACCTTACTAAGTTATACGTAGTTTAAACCTGAAACCATCTCTATCCGCGTCTATAAACAGCCTTAGTTTTAAACCAAGTCTAATTTTACATCACCCTTTGAACTATTACAAAAGCGGTTTTTAAAGATAAATTTGATTAAAAACAAATTCCCATATATAGGCGATAACCTTGTCCCACATCCTGGCTCATATAATATGTGGTAAATCTAAAGCAGGAAATTAGATGTTGACTGCGAGTCACGAGTGTGTTTGGTGCTGGATTGGTTATTTGGACAGCAAAAGTCTTAACTGCACGTCCTTAGGCCCCTTACTAGATGCGGCTACTCTCAAAAATGGTCAAAATCCTATAGATCGCTGTCGCAGCATCGGGTATTGACAGTTTTTTAAAGCAATTCACGTAAAAAACTGTCAAAATCCTTTCTACCGTTGTCGTATTTAGTTTTTCGGGGTTGCTTCTCAGACTGCTCTATTCTGAATAGCTCATTTTCAATTTCGAAAGAGAATAGAACCTGTAGATAACACTGGGCGTATAATTTTCGGATAATACACCTATCCTATGCTGCGCCTGCGCAAACAACATCGGTCGCAAACTATTTATAAATTCCACAATTAACGGTAATTGTCTTGTTAATTAAACTTCTGAAATAATTACTAATGTTTTTTTGTGTTAATTTAGTCCAATATGAAGGAATAAAGCCATAATAATATATAAATTAAATTGTTTATCTAACTCTTAATTGCTGTAGTTAAAAATTTTACCACTTTAAATACTAGAACGATAGTAGTTGTTAGTAAATGAAACTAATTTAAAGACAATTCATAAAGTTTGTAGTGTGTATGTATAATAATCATTAAAGCTCATTTACACAAATCTTTATTCTATTTTTATAGAATTTTATTATACTTAGGTGTTACTGGTCATCCTTAGTATCATACACAAAAATTGCTATTTTATACAAGTTATTGAATTAAAAAATAACATTATTTAGACTCAATGAATATGGATATGATTAATTATAAGATGTAATTTATACCACAGTATAAAAGATAACATCTGCGTATCTATAGAAACACGACATTCGTGATTTATAGCTTAAGTGCATACATTACTAAACTGCCCAACAAATCGTACGTCCACTAAAGACCTATAAAAACTAGACGTTGTATTTGATATTTTCCCCGTGGTCGGCCATCTGTGACGTGTATTCTTGCCAATTACAGATCAGGCCGGTTATACTCGCTCGCCAGACATGTTTTTAATACCTAGGCTTGCCCTCCGCTTGGTAAGGAATTTTAGAAAGATGAATGCACTAGTCCGATCCAGAACATTGTAAAACAGAAATTATCTACTCGACTGCGGCAAATCTCGAAAGGAGATTAATATTATGTAGTTTATCAACAAACAGTTTCACAAAACTCTTATTGCAATGGTAATAAATTGCAAACTGAGAGTCATGACAGTTCGCCGCCCATTTTCACAAATCGTCGCCCACAGGCCTAGGTGAATCCGATCTATATTCATCTCCTTCTATCTTCTTTAGATAGACGTACTACAAAATGTTAGTTATTCATCCAAATTTATTTTATCACCTTTAAAGTATGCTCCTTCAGAAACGATATACTTACGCAAACGAATAATCCAATCATCAAAACATTTTTATACTCTGTTTCCGGAATTGAGTTCAGTTCTCGCCGCGAATTCTCCTTTATGTCTTCTACCGATTTAAAACGGGTGCCACGAAGTTGTAATTTGAGTGTAGGAAAAAGAAAGAAGTCGGCTGGAGCCATATCTGGTGAATATGGTGGTTGCTCGATGCTATTTTTTGAGTGTTTGGTCAAAAATTCGTTCACAATGATTGCCTTGTGCGTACATAAGACATTAAAACCCAGGGCAAAATATTGTACAAACTTCTAACCTTTACCATACAATACTTTTCTGCTGGCAAGAGATACCTCCCAGGAATGTTTCCCAGCGCCTTAACGTAGGCCTAAATAAGTCCTGTTATTACTCACATCACATCATCTACCTATGCAGAGGAATTTTTCAAGTGGGCGTGTGTTGCTTGACCGAAATAATGCTCTTTTTTTTTCAACACACACCCGCAGCGCAGTCATCTTCTAATCCTGTTCTAATTTTAAAATTTTACTATCTGTTCGTGGTTATACTGTTTGAACGCACAGGACAGTACAGAACACTGCTGTCTTGACAGTGACCAAGGCAGAACAGCTAATAGCTCGCTGGTCTATTTTTTTGGGGGCTGTTTACTCCCCCCACCACCTTTCTCGCTCGTCTGTCTTGTGGCTGGACTCGTGTGAACGCGAGGACAGTGCAGTGCAAAGGACAGGACAGTGTGCGTGCATCTCGACTTCTTTTGCAAGTGGCGTGTGGTTCTTTCACTTAAAATTTATTTGTTTTGATATTCTTTTCAATATCACTTAGCTCATCCAGAGGTATACCGCAATTTTGAGTAACTGTCGGAAATTTTGCTGCTGTCGTCATCGACGCTCCATCGCTACACGGATTGGTTGTCCTATATTTAAACGCCACTGTCCTTCCAAACTATTCTGCCTCACTGTCCTCCCCTTGTCTGAAACAGGAATTAGAGGCATGAGAGTGTGTAAAAAACGAAATCAACAAAGACACGTATAATGCAATTGATGACTTGAAACGATCTTTGGAAAACATAAACAGAATCAAAAATATTGTAATGTAATTCTCAATGCAGTACAATCCTTGAGATGTCCAATCCAGCTATGTATTGAAAACAATGACCATCGAGTTAGTTAAGGTTTAATAGGTAGATGAAAAGTATTTTGTTAAAAATGAACTCTTACCTCAAGTTTGCCGTATGTCATTACTTCCCAGAATTCGTTTCTCATTAGCGACACTATCGAATGGTGTAATAATACGGCGTGTTTTTTTAATCACCGGCTTCGATTCCAGACTAAAAATATTATTTTTCAAAAAACCAGTGATTCAGTTTTAGTTTTCGTCAATATCGGGCCCGCGACTCCTTTGAGTCCTTCTGCACGGGAGAAACACGTGCAGAGCGTGGACAATGACACCGCCACGCCGCGCGCCGGCCTAATCTGGGGTGTTGGTTTATAGCGGTTGTAGCCACAACCGGGACCAACGGCTTTTTTTTTCGCACCTTTATTAGTAATGTCATACGTCGCTGAAAAAACTTACGAATCTGAAAATCAAATATACGTTACTTCATATCCTTATCTAGATATGAGTAGAAGAAAAACACGATTAAAGGAGTTTGCCTCGAAACATTTTATTTCCGAAAAGACCTCTTACAATCAAGAAAACTTAAGATTATTGTTGAACGATAATTTGTATTCAATAGGAAATTACTTTAAATAGTAGATATCATTGATATTCAGCATCGTGTAAAAGCGTTTTTTTGTAGTCCATAAGGTTATTTTTAAATAAAATAATTTGTGTATTTCGTTTACTTTTCACGCGCGATCGCTGTTTTGTCTTTTTTCCTCCCGCTGAGTCAGCGAAAACTCTATCCCTATCGGTCCTGGCCAAAACAACGTTTCGATAGATCGCCTTAACGTGCCTTCCGAAGCACGGAGTAGCTAGAGATTACATATTTTGATTGACTCATCCGGGATCAACCATGGCGAAAGTTGTTCTGTTTTCGTAATCGAAACCAGAACTAGTATAAGGACCAAGAATTTTTAGATGATAAGAATGCGTGGACACATTAAAATTTCAAAATGTTTTTCAAGTTTATTTACGAGTATTACGATTAACCTCTGTATACTTATATTGTGATTGTGCATTGTCAGACAGAGTGAAAATAATAATAATACTTTTGCTGAAAGTTAAAAAATTTTAACTACAAACTTTGTAAATTATAATAAATACAAATAAAGAAAAGAAAACGATGAAAAAATATCTGCTCCAGGCGGGAATCGAACCCGTTTAAACGCTTAAAAAAACATTAAAAAAGTGATTGTAAATTATAATTTGAAAGAGTAACTACACGAGTTTGTTGCCGGATTCTTCTCGGTATTTCTACTTTTGGAACCTGTTTAAAGTCAGGCATGACAGACAGACACTATGACGTTGTTAGCGAATATATTTTTTGTCATAGTTATAAAAATGTGTTTTTTGACGATTTGAAAGTACTTCTTTATTTATAAATAAAAATATTTTTTTTCTTTTTCTTTTCACTCAAACCACTACACCCCTGAGCTCCTCCCACTGTTGCCGAGCTAACGTTGATATTACTTAAAAAATGGTTTGGTAATTTTTCTCTGTCTGTAAATGATCACAATGATCCAGATCGCTTCCCGCTGCCTGAGCACCGTCCACAACACTCTGGTCGAGCTGAACCTCCTTGGCGCCAGTACAGTGGAAGGAGCGGCGGCTTGCTGGGCTCAGCTGGCCTGCGCGGAGACGCTGCGCGCGTGCGAGAGACTCGCCTCCACGAACAACGCTATCGAGATGTGTACGGCGACGCAAGCGCCGTTGTTGCATAATGCTAAGGATAAGGTAACTATGCGTATCTGTACTACAAGAGGGTTAGAAAAATATTGGTTAATATCCGACTTACAACCAGTTAAAACTGCGTGAGAGATAAGAACATGCGATATACATATAGACATTGGGACTAATTCTGAAGACATACTCTAAATCTAAATTTAAGTATACTATGGGCCTAATTCTGAAGACACAGTCTAAGTCTAAATTTAAGTTTCTCGCAATATATAATAGGAAAAAGATAGCAAGAATTGGTTTAGAGCTGTCAACTAAATTTACACAGATTTCAAAGGAACCATAGACAATTTTAGACGGCATTTACGGAGGCGCCTCCTAAACACTGCATTTTATCACATTCAATAAGGTCGAAAATTGACCGCATCTTTTTAAATGTCAAATCATATGACAGCTATCCTTTTCGTATTCATATTGAGAGAATAAAATGCACTGAACTTAAATTTAAACTTAGCATGTTTTTTCCAGAATTAGAGTCTATATCTTTTTCTCGCAATATAATGGAAATGAAAATATCTTTATTAGGCGTATTTAACGCCACCAAGAAGCACTTTCGAATCGTCATATATCACATTTGTATGACTATCACATAAAATATATTAACTAACAACGTCATAGTGTATGTCTGTCCGTCTGTCTGTCTGTCATGTCTGAATTTACGTTCACTAACGATGGCATAATGTTTGTCTGTCGTGTCTGAATTTACACCGATTCCGAAAATTTAACTACCGGGAAAGATTCCGGCTACATGTAATAGAAAAAAGATACTTAGATTTTATTTAGAGCTGTCAACTATATTTAGATAGATTTTAAAGAAACCATAGACAATTGAAAAATGCAGAGCTTAAGAAGCACCTACTTACATGCCGTCTAAGGCATGTAAGTAGGTGCTTCTTAAGCTCTGCATTTCATCACGTTCATTAAAATCTAAAACTGAGCACACATTTCTAAACGTAAAATTATATATATGACTGCCATCATTTTTGTATTCATATTGAGAGAACGAGGTGGACTGAACTTAAATTTAGATTTAGAATGTGTTCTATGGGATTAGGGCCAAGATGTCACAGTAAATGCCCGTCATACATCATACAATTTTTTTTGTAGAAAAAGATAGAAATACTGAAATTTCAAATTCAAATATCTCAATTTTTTTGTGGCTAATATTCTGTTTTCATTTCACTATTATCAGTATAACTTTACGTTTTTTTTTTGTAAATGTATTAAAACCAGTTTTTTTTCATATTCCCTATACTCTTAAGGTTAGTTAACTTAATAAATGTAATTTGTAATTACACACAAAATTTAACACTTCATTTAAATGACCTTCCCTCAAAAATTGTCCCTCACTTCCAGCTACACGAATTAGGGAAACTCTGCGGCCTCCTCCCCGGTTCACCTGACCCCTCTTCGGAACAACTACACTTAGTAGTGATGCTCTCAGCTGGGATGGGGGACAGTGAGCCCAATAACCAGCACCCAACTCCTACAGACAGACTAAAAGAAGCGTTATGTAGCAAGACAAGCTTCCAGCAATATTATTTGGAGTTGGCCGAGCTGGCGATGGGAACCTACAAGCATATTGGAAGGTTAAGGTATGTTTAGCACTCGTTATCATCAACTATTGTATATAAGAAAACAGAGGAGCTCGATGGCTAAACTGATTTGAGCGCTCTGGTTTCGAATACAGAAAGAAAGCAACTTTCACCATGGTCGATCCCGGAATGGGTCAATCAAAATTTGTTATCTCGAGCTCCCCGTGCTTCGGAATCGGAAGGTGCGTTAAGCTGTTGGTCCCAGTTGTGACTGCAACCGCTTAAACTCACCAACCTGCATTGGGCCGGTGGTGGTGTTATGGCCCAAACTCCTCACGTGTTTCTCCCATGTAGGAAGGCCTGTGCCCAGCAGTGGGACGTATATAGGCTGGTGATGATGATGATGAAGAGCAATTTTTAGCTTTTCATACAAACCAAAAATCGCCAGTAAATTCTTTAATAATAGACTTCGAAAAATCCTCTTTCGACTAATTAGACTAGCTTAACTTGTTTATGCATGTTAATTCATATCGACTCGGCTTGTTCCTTTTCAATATCTTCGACTGGAAAGTTTGTATTTCATTCAAACTTTAAGTGGAAGATATTGGAAACGCGGGTTTACGCCGCGCGGTTTAACATGGGTACAATATCAATTCAACATTTTCAACAGGTGGATTGATAATTTTTTTGGTACTAAGTTGTAGAAACATGTTGACAACCCCTATTTGTATTCCACTCCGGAGTTATTCCCTTTGTTTTCTCTTTTCCTAAGGTCCATACTGCGCAAACATTGCCAACGTGACGAACAGTGCAAACGACTTCACCGAATTGATATAACGGTGCTATTTGCACTGTTTGCGTGTAATCAATTCATTCGTGTGTAGTGTACTACTGTCAATACCCATAGCAAAAACATTCTTAGATCTTGCGTTTTTGATTAACTTGATTGTATCAAAGTGTAAATTTAGGAAGTAATCGTAGTAAATGAAATAAGATAACTAGTTTATCGTACCACTTGCTCAAAAAAGTGACATTCTATGCCACAAAAAGCGAACATAACAATAGTCATTTTTAATCTGTTAAAAACAGGGAAAGAAAATTGTACTGAATTTCATTCATCCTCTAGGGGGAGAATGTGATTTAAATTTGGAATACTTCCGAAATTTATACTAAACTACATCTGTGTTTACACCATTTAGTTTGTATATAAAGCATTATACATCTTTTTGAAAAAGGAATACGCATTTATTGTGCAGTTATGATTATTAAATAAAATTACGAAAACCGACGAGGCCGTATTTGGCCGGCCGATACGGCCGATAATTGGACCAATGTTTCGAATGTTAACTTTTACTTTTAATTGACATTATTTTTAATAAATGCTTATCTCATATTATTATTGTGTTAATTTTTTCGCAAATGGTACGAAAAGTAGAGTATTTTCCTCGGTGATAAAGCTGTCTTAGTCTTGGGTGAACTTAAATCCCTCGCTACACTCAGGACTCGTCTTAAATCCCTCGCTTCGCTTGTGATTTAAGTTTTTAACACCCTCGCTACGCTCGGGAGTAAACCTCGAGTCCTTCGTTACGCTCGCGATTTAAATCGTCACCCGCGACAGAAGACACTGCTTTATCACCTTGGTTAATAATCTACTATTTATCAACACAAAGCTTAAATGTTCACATTTTTCACTCAAAGTCAAAACGTTATATTTGACGTTTGCGCACATAGTGGACTACCTCTTTTCCGTAAGCACTGTTAGCACGGCTTAATGACGTCACTCATGACGTCACATTACTCTCGTTGGCACGAATATATTCATTACGTTATCTGCGTTATCTGCGCAAATTGCGCATATTGGACCGTAGGGCTTAAGATTTAAGTCAATAAATCTTCGCGTCATCTTCCCTAGCGTTCAAAATAGTCGTAGATTACAGTTTATTCTTATTCTTTATAGGTTCGCTCGTCTCATAGGTCGTGATCTAGCCTCCTTCTACTCAGAATTGGGCGAGACAGGCAAAGCGGTCGTGTTCCTAATGGACGCACTACGTTCATACGAAGAACAGGGTTGGAGAGATTTGGCGGCACAGACGAGGTTAGAGTTAGTAGCTGCCGCCAAGAAGATGAATGATGCTGATAGGTGAGAATATTCTTCACTTGTATGCGTGAATCTATATACCATATACTCAAGGCGTCTCCACTACCTTCCTCCCTTTTCATCATCCTGCCCCCCAACTAGTGTAGCTGTAGTGACGCGGGTTGGACATCGAAGTGTCATTTTTTAACCGACTTCAAAAACGAGGAGGTTCCAATTCAGCCGGTATGTTTTTTCACTTATTTGGCTGAAGATCTTTGAGACATCTACTTTGGAGATCAGCCTGTACTCGTATTTACAACTGACACAATACAATACGTCTTCGATTCAGGAACTCACATCCTGCTCTGGCGCACTCCAATGAAAAGTGACAGTTTGATATATCCCTTAATCAAATTATTTATCAGGTTACACATAAAAAAATTATTTGAGCTCAATGTGAATGCCATGATAAACCTTATCCATCATAGTAATATGAACTCTTATTTTCCATCCCCTTTAGGGTTAACTTCTAATTTGTTTATACAATGAACTCTATTTGTAGGGTCATAGAACTCATGTTGTAGCAAAAAATAAAGAATCCCTAAACTAAATGGAAATAATAATTCATAATGGTGTATTACTAGGACGGCGTCCTACCAGAGGGACTGACGACCTGGTCAGGGTCGCGGGGAGTCGTTGGATGCAGGCTGCGCAGAACCGTTCCATTTGGAAATCGATGGAGAGCCCGTTGTTCAGCAGTGGGCATCATAGGCTGATATTATGATTATGAATACATCTCTTGTCTTTTAACTCGAGATGTTCTGTTTGTCATGCGCTACACGCATCCAGCGGGTACCTGCGACTTTCACCAGATTTTACACAATATTTAGGGGAGGCCTTTACCCAGCAGTGGACGTCTTTCGGCTGATGATGATCATGATTCTGCTTGTTGGGATAACACTACTCGTTAGAGTTTATTGTCACGACATATTTCAAACGAGCAAACGACGCGTGAAACGCAATTGAGCCGCGCGGCTAACGGACACTATGTACCCTTACACACGTTAGTAGATTGGCGCCTGCCTTTCTATTGATACAAACGAGGACAATCTCTAAAGCGCGTCGCCGAACCAAAAACGCGCGTTGTCTGCGTGTTTAAAAACACCATGGCATGTATGTTAAATCTTTCTTTCAGGTATACAAAGCTCTCTGCAACAATAGCGTGTACAGCCGAATTAGAGATTCTAGTCAGGAACTTTTACTTCGAAGAAATGATGAAGTCGATCCGAGTGGACCTCAAAGATAAAACTGACTCTGTGCTCACTGAACTCAACGAATGCTTCAAAATAATATCCGCTACACTCGTGCCGTCCGATCGTGGTGTTTACATCACTGATAATAAGGTTCAATGTCGTTTGATTGTTGAAAGTTTCTTCCCGAAAGAAGTTCTTTGTAATCGGGCAGCTATCAGCATAGAACCTTGCAAGGAGGATAAACAAGAGAAGAAAACTCCTGTCAAAAGCTATAAGACTGATTTAAACGTAAATGGTAGTGTAAGTACACAGACTAACTTGCAACGGAAAACTTCTGATGTCTCTACTGATAGTGATGTTTCTAATTTTATAAGCAGGTGAGCATTATTCAATATTATTGTCAGTGCCTTTAACCGGATATTGACGAGGCTAATTATTAATATGAATGGGATTATACATATAGGGAGAAGATGGAAGAAAAGATAGAATGAGTGTATGTATGATAATATGGCTTAGAGAAGAGTGAATGTTGAGATGTCGAATAATAGATGGGAATGAGAGAGAATGATATTCCGCCCACTCCAAATAATTAGAAACAGTCGAAGGAAATGATAAGAAAAAGGCTAGAGTTGCAAACAATGCGTTGAGAATGAGCGCTTTGTGTTAAAATCATATTACGTAAACTTTTCAATACACAATAATATGAATTCAAATTGCGTATGAAAAAGTTCTGGATAAAAAAACGCTGACGTTGTTGAAGCTTTTTATTATTAAAAGACTTCTTTCTTTCTCTCGGACAAAGAGAGAGAATGAGATTCTCTCTCTTACACTCCTCCAGCTTAAACCTTTTTCAAATAATATACAGTTCAAAACTCTTCTTGCGATAGCAACAAGTATTATGGGTTATCAAAATTGATTACGTGTTTTTGCTCATGATTGTATATGTAAGTTTGGTGTTTTTTTTATTATCTTCCGTGGAGAATTACCTTACGACCTTCATCCTCTTCTTATAAAACACAGACTAAAGTTAGTACTGGCCTAAAACTAATGCTGTCACTTTTATTTGTTAAAAGAAAGACTGACAGCATCAGTTTTAGACCAGTACTGACTAGTCCGCGTTTTATAATAAGGGGGTAAGAGTGCTGTGATATTAATATGTAGAGATGACAAAATTGTCGTTTATATTTCAGCATAAGACTAGACGACTTAAAACCTAAGAATCCCTTACTCAGCCCACTTCAAATCACATCGAAGCTACTTTACAAAGAAGACAAAACACTACAAAAGGCGACGATAGAGTATCACGTCCCCAAAGTGACCTTGAAAAGATCTGACAGCAGTAAATATAGGAAACCTTCGGCCACTACCAGAAATAACTACGAAACATGTTTAGTTCAAGAAAATTTTCTCGTGAAGCCAGGTGTGAATGAACTGTGTTTGGAATACTTAGCTGATAACTGTGGTACTTTTAAAATTGGCCAGGTTTCTTTGCTCATTGAAGACAAATTGGAGTTTCTTTCCAATGTTCTGATTAGTACTAAGTTGGGCTTCGAAGTGGTGACACAAGGTGTGAATGTGTATTTGAATAAAGTGGAGCCGAAAAAGGACCTGGTGGCTGGCTTGGAGCATGCCATGGAGTTGGTTGTGACGAGCGGCAGTTCGCAGATAAAGGAGGTTTGTAATGTTATGATATAATGCTTATTGGAATATGATAATTTGTGTATTGAAGGTATTCGTTAACTTTTAACGCAGAAACATAAGGACCCGGATTATGAAAGATCGTGGGTTCGGTTCCCGCCTAGGACTAGGAAAGTTTATGAATACTACCAGACTGATGAAAAGGATAAAACTTTAATCACTAGGTGGTAGGCCCGTGTGTAGGGTCGCCTGGGTAGGTTTTCTTACCACCGCTTTTCTTATTTCATCCGTGAAACAGTTCTCGGTGTTTCGGATTGAAGGGAAAGGTAGCCAGTGTAATTACTGGGCATGGAAGGCATTTCATCTTAGGCCTCAGAATGCACCTTCAATACCATTTCCTTGTTGTTGCAGGTGTCTATAAGCGGCGGTAACCGCTTACCACCAGGTGGGCCGTCAGCTTGTTTGTCATCTAGTTGTATAAAAAAATCTTTGTTGTATTTTCAAAATTTTTAATTCTTTGCAAGCACATGTGTTCCTTCCTATAACATGGGTGGGTACCTTCAAAAGAGACGTCAAATGGCACCTTTTGGTCGGTAAGGCGGAGGCGGCTAGAGCAGTGTGCTTCAAGCTGTCTTCGCTTATGGACTCTTCTTACCACCACATCAGGTGGTGTAGAGTCATTTGCCGAGCTTTGTATGAATTTTTTTTTATTAAGTTAGTCGTTCTTCCGTTCGATCATAACTTATATTATACCGTTCTAAACACACAGCGTTCTTATTCTAGAATACATCAATCGTTCTCAAAACTTCGACGGGGCTTCTAATACGGCTCGCAGAACAGAACTCTCAAATGACGCGAGAGTTGACGATCCCAGTGCCACCGAGTAGGCCCTTTGAAACCACAAGAGTACAGCTGAAGTTGTTCGCTAGCATACAACCGAAGAGGGAGAAGAGTATCGAACATACTGTAAGTTAATATTGTTAAAGTCATAGCTCACTTATACGACACCGCTCTGGCGCATAATACTAATGAACATTGAAATATAGGCTTTAAGTCGTATCCCTTAAATACACTTTACAATGACAAACCAGCCGACGGCAATGACGCGCGGCAAGCGGACTTATCTTTGTAAAGTATATTTACAGAGCACGGCATAAGGATCACATTTGAATGTTCGTTCGATTGCTGTGCCGGAGTGGTGTCGTGTAGGTGAGCTATGACCCTTAAGAGGACCCTAAGGGACTTGAAACGATATAGTTTACTTTAAACTGTATATTAGGTACTACTAGACAATTAGTAATACTCAAGATCGCGAGATAAGTAGGGAACGTCTAAGTAGTTACAGTACGTCCGTCGCGTTCGGTGGCCCGGTGGAAGTTGGTCGGCCCGTATGCTTGCATCACCGCGGCTCCTCTGGCGGCAACAACAGCCGAAGACTCCCGTACAACCATGAAATTAAAAAATCTAACAATCAAAAACCCAAGTGTCGCGACACATCTGCGGAACGTGCTGCCCACGGCTTCTTATTACTATCGCACCGCTCGCCACCGGCAGGGTTCATCCTCACAAATTGGAACCAAAGTGGTCGCGTACCGTACAGTTTCAGAGAAACTTTCTCCCGCGTACGCTCAAGTTGTGGAATGAGCTCCCTGCAGAGGTTTTCTCGAATGAGTACAGCATGGGGTTCTTCAAAAAAGGCGTGAAAAGGTTTTTACAGGGTCGCCAACGCGCAAGTGATACCCCTGGTGTTGCAAGCGTCCATAGGCTACGGTGACTGCTTACCATCAGGTGGGCCGTATGCTTGATTGCCACCAGTGGTATAAAAGTTTTTAAAAAAAACGTACGGCTGCGAACGTTCGGTTGAATACGCTCGCAGTGTTTTTGAAGTCCCCTATGACTCGCGAACCTTCCGTCGGGCGATTATTTCAGCAAATACGTATTCAATGTATTTTGCACAGCAAGCGACACATCACGCGTCGCGTTACGCGTTATTTTTCGTTGCGTAGCGCGTTGAACAAGACGCCGCGTTTGGTTTGTCATAGCAACGGAATATTACGACTGAAACGTTAGACGCTGAACTTTCGGCGCCGTACATTTAGCAGATTAGCAGCCTTTTGTATCGTCAACAATCCCATAATTATGTATATCTATCACAAAAAAAATCTTGCGTCAGCCTGTCATGTCTGAATTTACACTGGTTCCAAACGTTATTCTAAAATTAGTAACGTTTTGAACTGGAGTAGATTTAAAAATTTAACAGGCATTTTTTTAATGATATTTGTAATAGATCTGGTTGTGGCTCCTAGTTTCTGACACTAGTGAATTGTTGAGTCCAGTGACAAAATTGTCTATGGTTTCTTTGAAATTTATCTAAATTTATTTGACAGCTCTAAACAAACTGTATCTATCTTTTTCCTATTAGTTAGATATACTGTACTTTAATTCAGATTTAGAGTTGTCTTCAGAATTATGCACATTGTTTCTATTTATGATCCATTGAGATCTTAACACTTAAATTTAATTACTACAAATCGGGTTCGATGGGTCAGTGGTATTTTGCTCAAAATCTTCTAAAATAGTTTTTTGTAATAGTTTCAGTGCATTAAATGTGCACAATACATTTAATGTGCGTAGCCTACACACACAGAAACATTTTGAATCTACTAATTTGGACACTGAAATTTATTTATGTTATAATATAGAGGTGTCACGATAGGGACACGTTTTCACGTCACGGTCTTAAGCTTTTCCAGAGACTTTTATAGAATCAAGTTACATATTACAGGTATGGTTAAACTGCCCCTGGTGGGACAATGCAACTGAAGTGCCTCTGCACTTCTCCCCTCCAATGGTAGCGTCATGGCGCCTCCTCACGTCGAACACTCGGAAGTTTGTGCATGTAACTCTGAAGTCGTCTGTGGCACATCTAGTACAGTTTGTTTTGACTGAACCAACGCTGGAATGCGACGGGAACAATTCTGTCTCGGATTTGAACCCAAAGAATGCTGAGGATATGGTGAGTTTTAATTCTTTAGGCACCTATATCAAATAGATATTTATTAAAATTTATATTATTTAATAATAATAATTTAGACTAATATCATCACCAGCCTATACTATAGAGTACGTCCCACTGCTGGGCACAGGCCTTTCTACATGGGAAAAACACATTGGGAGTTCGGGCCATAACACCACCACGCTGACCCAATGCGGGTTGGTGGGTTAAAGCGGTTGCAGTAGCAACCGGGACCAACGTATGTACCTTCCGAAGCACTGAGGAGCTTGAGATAACAAGTTTCTTATTGACCCACCCCGAGATCGACCATGGCGAAAGTTGCTTTGTGTTTGTAATTGAAACCAGAGCGCTCAAACCAATACGCCACCGAGCTCCTCAAGACTATAATAGAGAGACTCATGTATATTATAATAGAGAAGAATAATAAAATAAAAAAGCAACGCCTAAATCGTCAGTAATCGTAAAAATACTCGTTCGATTGTAGAGTTACAATGATTTCCACATGACATGATTTTTTTCTAGTCTAGTACGTTTCTACATCAATTCCAATATTACTTCAACCTTTAGTATTTCGAAAATAATATTCGAGTAAAATACAACACTATAAAGTAGTTTACAGGGAAGCGCGGGTCCAGATACCCGTAAATGCGCTTGCGCCGAACCTGCGAAACACACTTCTATGAATTACAATCGTGTTGTATAAGGAAACACATAAACCTTTTCTGCAAATAACTTCCTTGCATATCCTTTTTCTGGTCCAAATATTTCTCCACGTAATATTTCCAGATGGTAGCCTCAGACGGTACAACAGCTTCGTTCATGTGGGAGCTCCTCAAAGACCCGCTAGTCAAAGGCGTCCCCATGAAGGCAACATTCACTGTACAGTACCGGCCGGTCGACATCGACGATCCTTCTCGAACGTTCTCCTGTCCGTTCGATATTCAGGACTACACGACGCTGTTTGTCATTAGGACGAAGCTGGAACCTAGTAAGGGACTGGAATTCTGCAGGGCGTCGCAAGTGTGCTGTCTGCAGCTCAACGTGCAACGGGTGAGTGACAAAGGCATAGATATATTCATCATAATATCCATGGTGGGCAAAATAAATAGTTTCGCAAAAAAATTCTGCACTAGCTGTCTTCGCATATGGACTCTCCTTACCGCTTCACATCAGGTGGTGTCAATTGCCATGCTTTGTATAATGAAAAATATGGAGAAATGTGCGTGCTTGTAAAATAATCTTTTAGCGTACATTGATTTTGACACTTATATCGTGTTTTGATCATTGAATCTTCTGTTAAATCCCAAACAATATTTATAAGCTAAAGTATTATATATGTAATAAAACACAGTTAAAAATTGATTATCTTTGTCTTACTCGATACATGGGTGGTAAACTAGTCCAATTTACTACCCTTGTAACATATGATAGTAATAAATAACCATCATAATTCAATATATCTACTATAACTTCACAGGTAAATGAAACAGAATACACATCACTTATGTACGAAGTTTTAGCGGATCAGACGATGTGGGCTGTTCTAGGAAGAACTGCAGGTGCGTGCGTAAATCAGTTGTAAAATAACTCTTAATAAAACAGATTAAAGTGTCTCAAGTTTTGAAGTGCTAAATTTGATCTGTAAGAGGATACAGATTATAATAAAATTGGTGCAGATGCGTAAAGCTCGCTTACTAAGAAAACTACAAAAATAACTAGTATTGACGTTAGCATTAGCCGAGAGCACTACTCAAAATGAATATAAAATATACAATTTGAAAAAATCGATATATGTTAAAAATGACGTATCTGTTCGACGGTGGCTTTGAGGTGAAAGAGTTTTTATTGCAAAGAAACTAAAATTTAGATTTAAGAGTCTTCAAATTTACCCCCATTGACGTAAGTTAATAGTAAGACGGTGTCTTTCAGGTGTAATAACAATGGAGTCAAATTTTACGGAACCGCAATCAGTTACTCTGGACGTGATGCCGCTAGTGGCTGGCTACTTGCCCCTGCCTACCGTCAGATTGTCCAAATACATCGCTGCCAACACCAAAGGTAATCGTTTTGCTTACTCCTAACATCGCTCATTGCTCCTCTCTAGTTTTCGGTTAAAAATATCTGCCGCTTGATGGCAAGGGAAAGAACATCTTATATTTAGTGCTTATTAGACTATTACGACAATACGACATTAAATTAAAACATGGGTTTTATTAGTTTCTAGAAATGTTTTTGCAACTTTCAAATAATTCTTATGCATTAGGTCATTTTATAACAGTCAATGTTCTAAGTTAATGTTATAATGTTGTCACAAGACCTGTATACGAAAGTAACTCTGCTTCCTTTTGTAGAGAAAGATAGTCGTAAGTATTTGACTTTGACAGTCCCTGACTCCTTTATCTAAAGAATCTTTATAGTTATTCTAATTTCACTAAAACTGCATCCAAACTACAGTTTTGTAGCTGACTGATGCAGAAGATGCAGAAGGTCTTGTAATAAACCTATTAAAAGCCTTATGAACAGTTGGAACTGTACACGTACACATATTATTCTATTCTTTTCTATTCTATGTAACTTACAGTCGTTTTTTGTACTTCAGATCCAAAGAAAGATATATCCGCTCATCCCCGCCTGGAACCCTTCAGTCCTGGCCAAGTATACCACGCAGGGAAAGCTCAGCAGGTGCATGTGCTACCACCTGTGCCGAAAGAACATCTGGAGCCTCCGGTATAATTGATAAAAACAAAAACAATACATGGTATGATAATGCAAATAGATCTATATAAGGATGTTAAGACTACATTAATTTGTTTTTTGAAGATTTTATCGGTTTGGTATTCTGTCCTGATATAATTTAGACTCCAGCCGCTTTGGTTGTTTTTAATATAAGTGAATTTAGCAGACAATTTGGAACTTTGAGTATATTTTATGGTTTTACCCCTCATTTACGGTCGCGGACGGGAGTTTACCAGATTTCAATATGAACTCTTTCTCCAACTGAGGGCAATAAGAACTAAGATGTCTATCGATTTAAATTAATTGGGAAGCATCAATTTGTGGTCATAGTAAAAAATATCAACTACGTTTTCATGTTACCAACTTTTAAGTAAAACATATTTTTATCAACATGTGTTGTTAAAAATGTTGACTGACACCAATCCCTCACTAAATATTTAAATGGCAATGAAGTGATTATCGCTATCCTATAAGCCGCCCAAAATGAAATATCTACCTCTGAATGGATACTCGCCTATTTTGTTCCACCTTTATGTATAGGCTGACTGTTTTTATGCATTGTAGTCGACGATCGACTTGTTTCCATAATTTGAATCTACTCCAGCTGTTGCCGTTTATTTAAGCGATTACCCTTACGAAAAGAAAATGTGCAAGCAATTTTAAACTCTAATACGCCTAGTATTAGATATATTATTATATAGGCGTTCTTCTCAAACGGCACTATTGTCGACTTTCCTCATCAGGGTATTATAAAAGAAGTGTTAGTTTTTTATGTTATCTTATTTATTTGTCAGAGACATTTAAAGCATTTATCATTTGACGGATAAAATCAGCGATAAAAATATCAAAAAAAACTCGTGTTTTTTTATTGTAATTAATGATACAGTCACATCAGAAATGTCGCAACGTGAATGTTGTATTAAAGTAGTGTGGTTCTAATTGAAACACACCAAAATAATAACTCACTGTAACGTGGTTTATAACTATTCTGGTTATGTTCATAATCCGGTTCATTACCGTTGTCTTCACTTGCTGTAAAAAAATCAACCAAGTTCCTAAATGAATTCTCAGTGTACTAACTTTTATAAATGTGACTATTTCCAGTGTAAAAGACCTTTATATTTAGTTTTATTTCTTGTTTCCTAAGCTCGTGCCATATATGGTAAACAGGTGGTAATTGGCCACAGAAAATTAATATAGTCGTTTACATAAACAGACAAAAGGACGGCTATATTATTACATTTGTGACTGACTACTTAACGATCGCAGATATATTGAAACGATTGACTATAGCCAAAAAGCATAATGTTCTCTAATATGTTTTTGTAATAAACACTCGTCTACGGATACATTTACAGTTCATTCTATCGTGTATTCAAAAGCACATGTGACTTTCATGTTAGGCGGTAGTAACGGTACTGTTTTATATGTACAGCTAACAGCTTAAGTAAGTAATAACTTTGACAGATCATAGCCCTTATTGCATTCCTAATAAGAGCTATAAATAAAGGCGATAGTAAAAGTTTCTATGGGATTTGGGCCAGCTCATGAGCACCATTTTTTCGTACATTTGTTTTTGTAAGAATCCATCTTACCTTATCATTTCCATAAATCTTGACTGATACAAGCAGCAAAAATTATTGTAATGTCCTGAAAAACATCACAGAGGTAGCCATTTTAATGAAAACAAAATGTCAATGTTATAATACAATTTTGTTTTTTACGACTTTACCTTGAATATTGTCGTTATATTTCTTCATGGCCAGGGTCAAACTATTTTGAAAAACACTTCAATTTCACCCAAAACATTGAGTTATTCAAATACGAAATGACATTTTTAATACATGTCAATATGACATTAAAGTCAACTTTTTAACAACATTAACAATAACGTATGTACTTTTAGGCACTTTTATGGCTTCTATTTTGCCATGGTGCTCATCAGCTGGCCCAAAACTTTACCATCTCCTTTGAGTGCCTTTTTTACATTCTATTTCTACATGATAGAAAGGGGTTTGAAACTTTTGTACCAGGTCCCGTTCAAAATTTAGATTTTCTTTCAAACTGGCCAACCAAAATCCACATGCCTGGGACACTCTACATACAAAATTCAAACCCCTTTAATGGTTGTTGTCCCGCGCAATACGGTTTGTCCTTAATAGTAGTATAGAAACATAAAGTAGAATAAATATATTTAACTATTCTGAAGCGAGAAAAACAATATTATTTCGTATTCACTTGATGTAATTGGGCAGCCTTGCGAGCCACCCGCGCTTCACGAAGTTATCTCCAGGTACTCGTAAATAAAGAAAAGATTTTTCAATAATATGAAAGTTTGGAAATATTTTATTATATCATAAAGTTTAAAAATTTCAGTCCAACAAAATTACAATTAAATGTTAGTTAGTTGATGTCGTAGAGAAATTAGAAATGTCTTTGTAAGTAGGTAACTATAAATGTAAAAAAAAAACACATTCATACTTTATCTTTAAAAAAGTGTACCTAATTGAAAATTTACGCCATTATCAATACTTTATCAGATTTTGGTAATATTCAGCGTTACCCCAAAAAGGTCAATATGACAATATTGGAAACAAACAAACCGATTATATAATAATAAGACTTTCCATGCATAAGTAGTTTAAAAATTGACAGAGAATTTTTCAAAAAACAATATAATGGTTGAGTAAGAACAATAATTTTAAACTTTTTTCTTCTATATTTCTGGCCGCGGCCAGGCTGTAAGGAGATATTTTTCCTCCTTGTGTGTGTTCTACCGTTTGTATAACGGGGTGTGTTCTGAGAAATTATGTATTTGACATGATGCCCACGGCCTCTTTCTAAAATCGCACCGCTGGCCACCGGCAGGGAGTTCATCCTCACAAATAGGAACCAAAGTGGTCGTGTACTGTACGGTTTCAGAGAAACTTTCTCCCACGTACGCTCACTCAGGTTGTGGAATGAGCTCCTTGCAGAGGTTTTTTCGAATGAGTACAGCATGGGGTTCTTCAAAAAAGACGTGAAAAAGTTTTTACAGGGTCGGCTACCCACAAGTGATACCCCTGGTGTCGCAAGCGTCCATAGGCTACGGTAACCGCTTACCATCAGGTGGACCGTATGCTTGATTGCCACCTTGTTGGTATAAAAAAAATCTTCTTTCAGCTTTCTGAACTCGCTCATTAGAATCGGTTTGTTGGTTTCTAATATTTTAGAATTGAGCGTTTGTATGCAAAAACGTGCGAGGCTAACGCTCAACCTATTTTCATTGAAACTCTGTTGAACATTGTTCATTTGACATACAAGCGAGAGAAATAAAACATTTGTTTAGACTAAAATAGGTTTTATGAACATTTTCACGTGAAGCCGATAGTATTTTAGTATTTTTCAGTTTTGATAATTGAGCTGTTGTTTTATACACCTACAATGGTTTCAAAATGTTTTTATTTCTTACCAGAGAGTATATATGAAAAAATCTAACTTTTACTCGAAATAATTCATAAGAGACTATAAATTTTATTCTATTTAAAATCTGAATGTTGGACCATCAAACATTGTGATAAATAATATTGCTTCATAAGGTTGTATGTATACTGTTTAGACTAAAATACGCTCTATTTGTATGTGTCATAGAATTCATTTTGAAATACTTACATTGATGTGGGTCTATTCGAACAATCATCAGCGAAAATAAGTGACCCTTATTGCTTTCGTAATTAGAGTTCTAAATTAACTTTTGCTGATAACCTTACCTGTATGTGATGTTTAAATTATAATAATTATGACGTCACGCTTTGTTGGGACTAGCATTATGTATGTAGAATTATTGTATACTGGATCGTTGGATTTGCTTTTGAGATTGTTTAAGATGGCAGAAAAACTAATTCCTTTTTCCATACAAAGGCAAGCATTTTTTAGACACTATGAAATTTTTTACATCGGACATGGCTATAGAAACTGAAATTATAAATTATAAGTAATACCTGATATAAACGTCATCTTAATACAGTTAACATACATAGACATTACTTTATACACTATCAAAAGCTCTGAATTCATTGAAAATACCATTTCTGCCAAAATAATATTTCAAATGTGACAGATTAGTCTCTTATGAGCAGATAGAATGTTATTTTCTTTCCAAATCACGCTTACAAACACTCACAGCGCAATGAGCGCGCTCAAAGACACAGATGAAAACAAGTTTCTTTGTTTACGGGCAATATAGATAATCATTCTAATTTACTTTCAGTTAGTGTGAACGATGTTGATACTTTTATCTTGGTCATCCAACTCATCAAAGTACCTAGCATTAAGGAGACTATCGTCAAATAATTGGCGCCACTCTCCCAAAATGCATTGAAATGTCACACCCGCATTTGACGTCAATAACTGCATTAATAATATAAATACATCAAACATGGTTGTATGGACGTAATCCCTTTGCTTTCAATAATAAAAAAGATGTCTATGGCTTTTGAAGTGCATAACTTAAACATATGCTCGAACATTCTACTGGCGCAGTCACAGTAGACGCTCATATACCCCCGTCCTCTATGTTATCTAATTGAAACTAATGAATTTAATTCATAATTAAATATTGCTGCTTGCCACAACTATACCGACAAAATTTCGCTCACCTAACAGTAGAAGCGGTTCATTCAATATTCAATCTTATACTATATCAATAATGTCGAATATCCCGATGTGTATGTCTTTATGCCATAAAAATAACTGATAATACTAGTATAGAAATGAAATGCTAGCACCAAACGTTCTCAACGTCACTATTCCACTGCTTAACCAACAAATTAGTTGAGGTATGCATTGCCTCGTGCTTTATGTTGGATTGGTAACAGCGATGCCCTTGGGCCGTTACAGCATTCTCACGCTAAGGGTTAACTTTACATCGATTTTTCGATGCTTCCAAATTTAAAGTATGAAGAATTTAAAGACATCCACACAAGAGCTAATTGTTAAGGCCTCTGGGTGGGCAAAAAGACATATTTTCATTCAGATCAGTTTTATTTTTGCTACAGCATCAACTTTATGAGTTCATTATACTATAGCAAAACTAGAATTACGTTCTAAACTGAGTGGAAAGAAGATTTCGCAATATACATACGTTTGGGTGAGCCCTAATAGCATTTTTGAATTCATCGTTCTTTAAAATTCATCGAAAAAATCGATCTATTTATTACCAACGTAAGGTTGGTTTTTCATTAACCAAATTTTAATGTGGATACATTAAGGCGACGGCTGCAAGCAAGGAGCAAGTAGTGGTTATGACCCCGCGTTTGGAGCAGAGATATTCATGCTATATTATTATAATTACTCGTATTGATAGTATTTTTAGTTATTGTTATGGTTCTCAATATTTAAAGCCGTCAATACTATTCCTCTATTACTTTAAGTATGAGATAGCGAATAATAAGTAATTAAGTAAATTGTAATGCGCAGACGATATTGATGTTAATAGAAAATGAGCTTTATCGTCATGTGAAAGAGTCGATAGTTATTAGATTAATATACTAGTTTGTGCTAGGCGAAACGCTAAGGTAAATACTTTGTAAGTATATTGTACATTAAAAGCTATAATACATTTTGATACAGGTCTTGCTGACATATTATTTGTAGCAAATGTAAGTAAATTGAAACTTGGTGTTGTCGTTTCGACATTCATCTTGTATTAACCAAAGTGAGTGCAGCTTAGCATTATGTTTTAGGGACATGCATTTTTAAATACCATCTTACATGTAAAAGTATGTCTGATTTTCCTTGATGATAATTTTCATCTATATCATAATTTAAAGCTTTAGTCTATGCCAACCCCATTAATGAAACAACGCGTTAAATTAGATGTATAACGAGAAAATACAAACTGCGCAGCGCAGCACTTATAACGCATAAAAATGCCAATGTATTAGTGCCGCTAGTGCAGGATTTTAAATAACGTTTCAGACAAGTTCAAAGTGCTTCTTGATTCTTGAGTAACAGTTTTATTGCAAAAATGGCTTGTAAATACTTACAGTACTTCACTATGAATATTGTGCGTCGGCAAAAACAATCTTATTACACATTACAAAAATTAACTTGCTGGTTATGACGTCATATTGTCATATTATTGAATTAAATTATGACATTCAAACGTCAGTGATTGTATTAATTGAAAGCAAATATAGCAATTACACGTTAATGTATGTCATAATTGATTTAATGAATGTCATAAACCTCAAAAACCATACCAATGTTCGTACCAATAAAGTATACTACCTCGGTGAAGTTTGTAAATACGAAGTTTGAAGATGCACAATATTTATTCTGAAGTAGTCCAGCTGGATGGACTAACACACAAACAATAAAGTCAAGACTGTTACACTAGCTTGATAGTTTGACTGTATGCTACGTTTAAGAGGCTTAAAATATGAATTAATACGCGGACGGCGTATCATTCATGAGTAATTAGTAAAACGAAAAAACTACGTTTGTCTAAAAATATGTTAAACCAAACGCAATAGCCGACACAACATCAACGTCCACGTCTTTCATGTTTGCCTGTCGTATGTGTCAGTGTGTTCCACTCTAGCATGTAAATGGCATCCAATCGTTTTTTGGACTGACTGTTGCTGGTGGTACCTTGGCGAGTCCTCATGCCTTGAGGGGCGAATTCGCCTCTAGACGATTTCTAATCGACAGGCATCACATCCAGGGGAGGTGTCCCGCTTACGGAAGGCTTGCAGGTTGTGGACGCTTGCCAAGCCTCGGCAAGCGTGGAAACGTAGCAGACAACATTATTTATTTTTTATTTATCATGCCTTAAGTTTTTTTATCAAGATTCGGAAAATTGCCATAAACACCGCCACAACGAATTTTGCTCTGCCTAGTCCTAATCTCGTCTTCTTTCTATCTATACCTTTCGTTTAAGCTGTACATAATAAATTTGGTGCTAACGTTACAAAGTGTCACACCAAATTGTTTAATAATAATTAAAATATTGAGTTTAGATCATTTGTCAATGGTGTTATGTTTAGTTGTAGGTTTTTTGTATATCTTGTTATTTGTAGTGGTGCAATAATTAACGTGTTATATTAATATTTTAAAATGGTATGAGATCGGAATTCCCAAATGTTTGAATAACAAATACTCTGGTGTCTGCCTCAGTTTCATAAAGAATCTAAATGTTCTTCAAATTTTTGTGGACATGGGTAAACGATATAATTGTTATATTTTAATGTTATCTCTCGATAATTGCACATGTTGCCGCCATCTGGTTGAATTCGCCGCTTAGTTGAATGCCTAGCCCGTTGATTAAACCTAATGCCTAGCCCGATAGTTAATTGAACTAGACTCACTTAACTTTTAACGACTTGACGAATTGAATGGATCGTCTTGTATTGGTATGTTCAAGGTTATTTTTTATGACCACTTATAACCGACATCGTTTTGGATCAAAGTTGTCAAAAAAAATAACCTTGAACCTACCAATCACTCAAACAGTCACACAAAACCTCTTCGATTTAAACGACAAATGTATGCCGAATTAAAACCAGACGGCTGACATGACGTTCAACCATCTGGTTAAACGTTGCGGTCAATGACTTGGCTAGTTGTACTTCAGCCGTTTCATGCCGGCGTTCAATCAACGGGCTAGGCCAGCGGCTAATTTAACCAGACGGCTGCGACACACATTGAAATAAAAAGTATAAAGAAGCTAGCGCATACAAAAGTCGTGTCCCATTGTAAAACGAAGGAATGTAGTTTTTCATGACCAAAAAGTTGTAAGCGCCGTGATTCACATGGCGCTTACACGTTTCATTCTAGCAACGCTGGCTGGAACATAGCAGTGTCTTATCTATACTTTATATCTCAATGATTACAGCCTATTCTTTAACACGTCAAGCATCAGATTCCAGACACAATTGAATTTTCAATTGTCAAAGACCTCCAAAGGTATGACGCCGCTTGACAGATTAATGAGCAAACAGTTATCTGTACAATTTCTTTTTGAATAATGTCTCGTGTATATAAACTTCGAAACGGATGGTGTGTATTTTTATCCCAATAAATTAGTGAGGAAAGTGGATTGTTTTACGTATTAAGACGGCGCTATGATTTTATTTATAAGCTATTTGATGCAAGTTACGCTGTCAAATAAATAAAGGGTGTTATAGTTAAACGCGATGAAATTTATTAAACTGATTTCTTGATTATTCGCTACATAAATATTAACTTTATTCTGAGTTTATCCTAATGCGATTCTAACGCTGTAGCACCTAATGCGGTATTGCTATTCCCAACTCGTAGAACTCCGATATGCTGACTGTCCTACAGAATCAGCTAAAGTTGTCAAAATCTTTATTTGACCACGTATTGTAATCACTGATGTTTTATAATTCTGTCTATGTAATAAAAATATTCCAAAAATGTATGGAGACCCGGCCAGGTGTATGTACAGTCGACAGCACATAAAGCGTAACAGTTTGAACTTGAGACCGCCCTTGATGCTTTCGTATAGAGGCGTCTTTCGTAGTGCAACTGTTACACTTGATGTGCTGTCGTGTGTACACTATACTGAAAAATAGGTAAAAATATACAGAACAGTGTTCAACTGTCCATTTTAGTTTTATTTACTTTCTTTCGTTGTACAAAACAAGAATTTTAATAGCAAAAACTGCAACACAGCTAAATATTCATCATGGCGCTTATGTCACTTAAGTGACGCTTATGTCCGTTTTCACTAACCATTCCTTAGGCGTAGTGTGACTCTTATCGACTTTTGTCTCTTTCTATCTCCTTCATATAGACTGGGCTAAAAATCGCTAAAAGACTTAACGCTAAGCTGATTTTTGTGAAAACGAGCATCAGTAGACTTCAATGGCGTTCGTCTATTGCTATTTTGAATAACGATGAAATCGACTAAAACTTTTAACTTTTGTACAAACAAAGTATGCACGAAAAGTAATTATTAGTATTTTTCCCGGGTTCAGATGTTTTTTCCCTGGTTTTTTGAGATAATGTACACACATATACCTGGCCAGATATGAAGCATTTGCTTTCTACAGTTAATAGTAAAAGTGTTTAGGAAAAACGTTTCTAAACTTTTGGTGTAACTTGAGACAATTTCCCAAAATGGGCAAATGATCATTATTGGAAGTTGACAAACTTCAGATTAGTTCTAAAAAAGAGATTTAATTGAGTGACCACTTTACTGTACACTTTATAAATAAGTGTCTGGCTGGACACTATTTCAATCAAAGTTTTAAACAATTTAATATTCAATTATTGAAATAAAATGTGGAACTGTCAGTGCTTAGACAATTATGAATACTTAAATTCGTTCTGCATCTGGTATTTCTGCTATAAAAAATAACAAATATCCCAAAGATGTACACAACGCTTTAATGAAAACGATTTCAGTTTATTTAAATTATGCTAGTAAATTATTGCGAAACTTAGGTAATCAATAACTTTCTTAATGAGAAAACTTGTGTGCATTTTAATTTTTTTGTAATTAGATGATTGAAGAATAATATACTCAATTATTATGTATTAGTTGTATATTTTGTTTAATTGTTAAAGGCTAAAGTTTCTACTTATTATTACGACTTTTATGTATCATATTGTGAAGATTCTTCGAAACGAATTATGTAAGTAGCTTAAACGCGTTCCAATGTAAGTAAACTTTAACTAATGGTAGGTTGACGGAATTACAGGCCTTTATGTTTGAAATCATTATAGTTGGCTACCTTTCAGCGGGCGTACAGTCGGATACAGTAGGTTAACACTTTAATACCATGTCACACCGACTATTGCGCTCGCACTTAGTTGCTACTATGGACGCCATAGTTATTGTGACACAGTACTTTTATGTTCTACCGTATTCTCTACTGTAGCTCCAAAGTCAAATTCTTTTCAGAATGACATTTACAGCCTAAATTGATGTCAAATTGAATGCTATTGCTGTTGCGAGTGAAGTTACAATTTAATCCCACAGAACCAACCATAGCATACTCAGTGGCTTGTTTCGAGATATTAATGTAAATTTAGTAAATGCTAAAAGTAGGTACAGCCCACAGCACATCCAGCGTAACAGTTTGACTTTGAAAGCGCCCTTATTTGCGCACAGAATAAGTAATTTGAATATTTGCAACCTTTTTGAATTCTGAGTGTTCATAGAACAATTAAGGAAATTGGGCCCGAAAGCTCGGGATCGTACCTACTTTTACTATATTTAGTTATAAATTGCTAAAATTCGACCAAATTATACTATTACAGTTCAGGAGTCTTACCGTGAGGCCTTTCAGCATTCTGAATCTAATCGTAGATACTTTAAAACTCGACATTATCATTATATCCAAATTTATGGATTATTTTGGTTGAACTTTTTAGGCACAGTGAATTTCGAAATGCTGTAGAAACTCATGGCAAGGGATCTGATGTAATTTGTCAAAAAATCAGCAAAAGTTCAAATAAAGACCGACCTTTGCAAATTCTTGATGTAAATATTTATAAAATACCATCTTTGTAACTGAAAAAATATATTTATGTTTCATACTATGTGTAATATATAACTATGAATATAATGTTTATTGTTAATAACTGGTTTTATTTGTTGCAATCTGTGTTATTATTATTTATAGTGGGGTGACCGCCTCATTGGTTCTGTTATGCGATTCTCAGCCTTAAATTCGTGGCTGTCGGCAGCGCTGTCATAGCTTTTGGCGTTTGTTTGACAACCGTTGGCTACACCAGCGATCCGACGACGAGCACGGCGTTAGCCGGAACTAATAAGTTGTTTATTTTTATATCTTTAATTAAAAATCAAACAAATACAGTATGAAGTCATCGCGATACATTTTATACACAAGAAAAACGGAGTCAAAAAATATCGATTTCACTTCATGTCGTATATCCAAAACAGCGACAATCATACACAGCCATGAGATCGACGTAAAGATTAGTAAATACATAATACTTCTTCATTGGTAAAAACGCGCACCCCAGTGCGCAAACGTCAAAATCAATGGCATCTCGTCATTTTGTCAGACGTCAAGCTCGATGTCGAATGTGAATCTGCTGAAATGGGTATTGTGTTTGACGTAATATTGTAATTTTGTAAGGCCTTTAAAAGCTACATGGTTTTCAAAGACCTCGGAAGAAGTTTACCAGATTCTTAATTCACCAGATTCGCAACTCAGCATATTCACGATTTAGGTACCAGATTTTGATTACAATCAAACAGGTACTGCTTATCACTATTATAAGTAACACTATGCACCATCTTAAGGGCTCGTGTATACCCGTGGTCCTACTAGACTTGTTCACTCCGTTGATTCAGTATATCAGCTATTAAATCATCATCATCATCATCATCATACCAGCCTATGATGTCCACTGCTGAACAAACGGCTCCCCCATCGATCTCCAAATAAGACGGTTCTGCGCAGCCTGCATCCAGCGGCTAACCCTCTGTCCATCTAGTGGGAGGCCGTCCTACTTTGCGCTTTCCGGTACGCGGTCGTCACTCCAGAACCTCAACGCCACACCGGCCGTCCGTTCTGCGTGCTATGTGTCCTACCCACTGCCACTTCAATTTGCTAATCCTAAGAGCTAAGTCAGTGACTTTGGTTCTCTTACGGATGTCCTCATCGCATCGCTATTAAATACATGTATGTACCTACCTATATTTCCTATTTCCTCCCTGAAGTAATACACTACCGTAAGAAAGTTATTGGTGTTGTTAAATAGTACAGCCAACAGCATTTCAAGTGTAACAGTTTGACCTTGAGACCGCCCTTACTGTGTCAAAATCGCTCCATGCCACAGACCGATACGCAGACAGACACGTCAAACTTATAACATCGCTCTTTTTGCGTCGGGGGTTATATTATAAATAATAGTGAATCTTCTTTATTTAATGGCCTCTCGTTATTACGAATTTTGCCAATGTGAAGTAAAATTTCTGCAAATAACTTGCAGTAACGTTGTAATGGTTTGTCGCCCGAAAATATCACGCAAAATAATTTGTAGTGGTTTTTGTATTATTTATTAATGAATTAAAAGACATGATTCACGACAATAGCTATTTATTACATGTTCTATATATGTATTCTGTCAGATACATAGAGCCTAGTCACTAGCACATATTCCTTAATCTAAGTATACAACAGTTTTAATCATTGTTTGTCATTTTTTAATGTAAAATAGCTGAAAATAAAACATCTCCTTTAGATTTAGAGTGTGTCTTCAGAATTAGGCTCACTGTCTGGATCAATCATTGGTGCAAGAAAAAAGGCATTTGACAATCGCTTTCCCAAAATGGAAAATGTATGGGATTTAAGGATTTAACAGTCAATCGAGAGCTTATGTCAAATCCCAAACATTTTTCACTAGCGATAGCAAGAGCCCTTACGGTCCTTATTGACGGCTTTCTAACTTGCAATAAAATAAGAATAACATACTTACCATTCGAAACCTTTTATAATATTATGAGGATGCAGTTTCTGTTCGTTGTCTCGTGGCTGTATAAACCTATATCCCTTTGCCTGTCTCAGTTACGAATATAACTATAGACGTCAAAATCATAAGCAAAAAAACAAACCTAACAGAAATAAACTCGAAGTCATTGTTCTGAGCTCAGAACAATTTATTTCTTTTCTGAGGTTCTGAGTCGAAGTCTAATTTTTTTTTGGTTCATTCCCCTGTAATAGGAAGCTCCTTAGAGTAATATTATTCTATGATAGGAAGGCAAAGGAAACTAATGCCCATACAGCCATGTCTTCAGTATTTCTTTATTTCTTCATTTATTAAATTGAAATGCTGGTGTTACACATTTCAATGTATGAACAGTCGACAGTCCATCAAGCGTATCAGTTTGACCTTGAGACCGCCCTTACTGCGTTCATAATAGAGGCGGCTTTCGTAGTGCAATTGTTACACTTGACGTACTGTCGTGTGTACCATGGGAGAATCTAACGCGAAATAAATGTTGACAGTCTCCATATGATGCCATGTGATGCATAACGTCAAGTTTAACTTTTGCGCACACACTGCACTACCCTCAGAACTTACCCACTACCTCTTTTTAGTAAGCACGGCTTCATGACGTCACTCATTACTCTCGTTGGCACGAATACGTTCCATTCGGTTCGTTTGTAAGGGATCTATCTGCGCAAATTGTCCCTTGCGTGATAGGGATCTTATTTCTTGTATCTCATATCATAACAGTACAATACAAAGTTGTGAGCTCAGAACAATAACTTAATGTTCTGAGGTTCTGAGTTCACCTTACATAATCTAAGGAGTTCACACATAGAGGCCATAGAGCTTCATGATCTTGTCTATGTTCCTGTAATATGCCAACATTCAGAAAATAAGACTTAATGTGATGATTGGTCAATGCATTTGATAGATTCTTTATGTTGGCAGTTGACCAGGCAACCGCTGCGCTGCCAACCTGCAATTTGTGATTGTGAATTGTCGAACCAAATTGTTGAGTTTGTTTTGTCTCCAAAAATATGTTCATCGTTTTACAAAACTAATACAGACATGATACACGAAATCTATGACAAAAACATATAATTGTAAATAACAATGTGAATACTGCAATATATACAATGAAAGTCAAATAAGTTGTCTTGTAAAAATGCAAAGTTTTACACTAAGATCATTGGTGGATATCTCACGGTAATTTTGAGGTTTTTTTGGAAAAACCGTGAATATTTCAGAGAGCAAACGTTACATGTACGCAGCGGGAATGACAATAATGGCAGTTTCTGTTGGAGAAATATGCGAGAATACGAAATTGGCCCGTGAAATGGCACTGATGGGGAATTATGAATCGGCACTCGTCTACTACGAGGGAACAGTGCAGATGATACATAGACTGCTGATCACAATCGCTGACCCCACACGCAAGTCTAAGTGGCAGTTGGTGAGTTATTAATTAATGAAATTTAATATAAATCATTCACATTTCTGTAACTGTTATAAAGTGGCTAGCCTTGAGTAGTGACATTCCCTTTTATGAGAAGTCTGTAATTAGTTTCGCCTTTTGAGGGAAGGCGGAAGGCCACCCGCAAAGTTAAGATTACTTGCAACTTACCACTTGCTTATAATTTTTTAATTGACAAATGACACCACATGAAGGATAAATTTAAATGTAAATTAATTTTCCTGGTAAAGTGTCTCTGAAGTCCTGTAATAAGTTTAAAAAAAAATATCAACAAAATTAATAACATTTGAAAAAAAATAATCCTATAATAGACATTATATTTAAAAATTATTTGTGTATCTCGGACGTCAAGGAATTAAGATGAAAATAAATAATCTACTTTAAAGACTACCTACAACACCATCATCAATTGCCTATATATTTGCATCCCACTGCTGGACACAGACCTACACACCCAACTTCTGAAGACCCAATCAAAATCAAAAAGTTTTTTATTTAAATTGACTCAAGACTAAGTTCTTTTAAATCGTCATAATGGGGAATATACCTACTCAAAATTGAAGTATATTATACATATATCTTTCTTGCAATATGTAATAGAAAAAGATATCATTTTTTTTTAAACTATTAAATAAGTTTAGATATATTTTGAAGAAAGCATAGACAATTTGAGATGCAATGTAAGGAGGTGCTTCCTAAACGCTGCATTTTATCAAATTGACCCTAATTCTGGAGAACACATGCTAAGTCTAAAGGACAATGCCCATTATTGTATGGCGATCCGTACCAACTTGCATCAAACTAGATTTACTTTCAAGTTTAATTTTTATTTATCTTTTCACTACCTAACATTATTTTGTCCAAAGTTTAACCACATTTTCGAAATATTCATAAAAGTTAACAAACAGAGTCACTACTTCAACAAGACACTTCAGAGTCACTATCTCGGTACGTCACGACATAAGAGTCACTATCTTAACACTGACAATACTTAATATACCAAAACGACTCAAACACAGAACACAGCTAAAAACATTGATCGAGACAAACAGACAAACATAACCAAATTGACACTGACCATAGATAGCCTAGAGATTGACAGCTCTAAACAAATTCTTGTTATCTTTTTCCTATTACATATTGCGAGAAAGAGATATACTGTACTTAAATTTAGAACTAGAGTGTGTCTTCAGAGTCAGGCCCATTCATTATGGTCGATAATTGAACACACATTCTGTAACAGTCATCCTTTTTGTATTATTTTATGAGAACATGATGGACTAAACCTAAATTTAGATTTTGAATGTTTTCTACAGAATTAGGACCAATACTTACATACCATATTATACTACAAACATTGTAATTGTATCACTATACTGGTAAAGCATAAGACTTATAAAATACTTTCATATGATAATTGTAAAATAAAAATAAAGATATCAATAAAAACAATCTAATGTTAACACTGATTACCTTTGCTGATGTTCGCTGATATGGTATAAAAGTGTTTACATTCTGTGCTAGTTTATAAATGAATCCATTTATTTTATCTGTGAAGCACCCACATATTAGAGAAAATAGGTTTTTGATTTTGTGTGAGCTTAGTGGCAGGCCAGTAAGGATTGAAAGGTTAATACGGAATACAGTCTATTCGAAAAGTAGTCAGCAATTTTGATCTTTATGGCAGGTATTGACATAAAAGAGAGAATGTTTACTTCATTTTAATGCTGACTCTACATATCTTGTAGATGGAATGCAATATTTATTTAATTAGCAATACTATTTATAAATTACAGGGGAAGGATTTTTTTTTATATGACTAGTTGATAAACAAGCTGACAGCCCACCTGATGGTAAGCGGTTACCGCCACCTATAGACACTAACCTGAATTAAACTAGTATATTCTATAAAACATGTCAGTTCTACTTTAAAGATCATCATCATCAG
Organism: Nymphula nitidulata; assembly: GCA_947347705.1. NCBI lineage: Eukaryota > Metazoa > Arthropoda > Insecta > Lepidoptera > Crambidae > Nymphula > Nymphula nitidulata. Next base: position 6,505,382 of record OX374637.1, on the reverse strand, counting down.
CATTACTAGCCTATATATGTCCCACTGACACAGGCCTTATAACATGGGAGACCCACACGAGGAATAACAATATTAAAGATAAATTTAATTATTATAATGTTAATGTTTGTAACAGTCAAAATTCAATCTATAATATAAAAATGAATCACTGCATGTGTTGCTAAGCGCAAATCTCGAAAGCAGCTGAACCGATTTCACTAATTCTTTTCTAATATTCCTTGAAGTACGAGGATGGTTCTTATGGAGAGAAAAATTTTAAAAATTACCTGAGAGAGTCTAAAAACAAAACACTTTTCTATACTCCCATACAAAAGATTCGTAATAATACTTAAAAGTCAATTTGAACTTTAATACTATACCATAAAGTTTAAGTGTTAGAGGAGTGGTTCCGGGAAGGCAAAACAATTGATTGTCGTTAGTATCGTATAAATATTGGACACGCGGTACGAAGTTCGCCAGGTCAGAAAGATAAATTACTAATGTCATAGTTTTTGTAAATATCGCATTTTTTAAATTCATATTTGCTATTATAATAAATGTACACAGTTGAATTTCAGTAGAAAATTAACTGTCTATATTTTTTTCAACACTACAGTGACTTTGTAATGGCTTCACCTGTCAAGTCACACATTCCAGACAGAATTGGTTTTTAATCATCATATTCACCCGGGAGTCTTACGCGCCTTTAAATATTCACATGTCTAAGGTGACTTTGGCTGGCCCATCCAGGATCAACTTTTATTTGAAAATTGCTGTGGTTTTCACAAATCAACAAAAATTCTCAAACTGTTATAGCAGTGAAGTCCTCTTTTCATCTACTACCAATTTTCTATGAACTAAAATAGGGTGTGGTCAAGCTGTTTCAATGAATATGTAAAATATTACAAAATTTTATAATGTAAATATGAAATAGTATGCATAATTGCCAGATAACTCTGTCAAGTGTATAGTTGTCATAATCATATCTTGAGTTATATTATTTTGATATACATAATATTAGAAGCTGAACATTTTTAATACCTAATATAATTTCACATTATAAAAATGCATGTCTCTGTGGAGCACACTAAGTGATATTAATTGATATTAATTTACACTGATGAAGTGTTAGTCATTGTTTTAAAACTCTTTCGTAATTAATTTACATTTAAAGAATGTCCTAATATTTTTAACAAAAACCTTAGAGTTAAAAATTAACAGAATAAGTCCTTAATTAATTTACATTCAAAGATGTCCTAATATTTTCATAACAAAAATCTGAGAGTTAAAAATTAACAGAATAAGTCCTGCAGTAACAGTAGGGAGTCTAATGTCAACAAATAATTAACTGTCTGTAATGTGTATATGTTTTTTTAACACCTGAAAATGAATGTGCAATTTCTTATTTTCTTTAATACATACACCTGCAATACGAAATGAGTTTCTCCCTTGTTATTGCAAGTGTCTATAGGCATTGGTACCCACTTACCACCTGGTGGGCCTATTGTGCCTGCTTTTTGAAGTTTAATTTGTAAAGTACCCAATTCGGAAAAGTAACTCCAAAAGTATAATAGCTATAGGAACTTGAACTTTATACTGAAAGTCAGACATTTTTTTTATAGCCGTGTTGAGGAGAACATTAATTTTGTTGAGGGCAATGTACATTTGCACTGAATCATTCATACTACACCCACGTTTATACAATGCGTGAGTAAATAGTGTCTACAGATGAGTATCAAAAATCAATAGAAAGTAGCTTTGAATCTAGTGTGATCTTTGTGTCTGTAGGTGGTTTAGTGGCAATCTCAGGCTTGCATGCTGGACAAATATTACATAACAGTTAAGTACATACTTAAAAATCAATACTAGGTGTTAAAATTATGAGAATTGATAAAGTGGGGATGCTAAGTCCCTAAACTCGTAATGTGTTTATCCGTACAGGTAGTTCTGTTCCCAGATCCCAGCTGTAGGACGGGTTTAGTCTGTTGATGGTTACAATATTGTAGTAACAAATCTATTAGACTGTCAATAAACACAACTGTTGTACACAAACTAAACTTATTTGCTTGTATTTTATTTCATAATATTATTATTATTTTTTAACAAAAGCGAAACGCTCTTTACTACAGTGTAATTTTATCGATAAATATTATTTTATAGATAACTTTGAGACTAATTTTGAGACGAATACGAATTTATTGATTCTTTACCTAATACAATCTATGCTTTTACAGAGGTTATCAACCTTAATCATTTCTTGAACGTAATTAGAACTTTGTACCGTTATTAAAGTCGTGAACCCCTGTCAATACAAGCAATGCACAAAGGCAGCTGAAGAAAGGAAAAGTGAGTCAGGGGTACTGAAATTTAAAATAATGTTCCACACTTCAACAGACAATGAACGTCACGACAGCGATTACATCCGCTCGACAGAATGTCCCACGATGGCTTTGTCGTATGTGTGGAAAATAAACCTTCCTTTTTGAATTTAATTACAGCCTTTCTAAGTTTATAATCGCTGTCTAGATATTTCTTCATAAGATAACTCATTATACGTTCTTATCGTCATGTTTAATTCTATAATAAAATAGATAACGACGTTGTATACATCGACAACACGATATTGTTTTTCTTAAATTAGATTATATTCGTTAGGTTCAAAGACTTTTTCCACAGAAGCTAATTTGACAAATGATTTAATTCCATTAATTTTATAAGATAAACAATACCTTAATAGGCGACCCAGAAACCCAAATCGTATATTTTAAATAATGAATGTACCATGGCGAATAATAATGTAAATAAGAAACACTTGCCCTCACGTCCTTGTGGTCGATATATTTTTTGTTGAGGTGAAACGTAACAAAGGCGTGTCTGTTCGATGAATAAAAAATATGAAATCGTTAAAAGTAATTTTAAGGTTTTTGGTGAAAATTATTTTAGCGAACAAAGCTTATTATTTTTTTGTGTGTAATATATGGTAGATGAGTAAAATGTCGGCTTTTGTATTTGATAACTATATCTTTTTTGACATGATGTCAGTATCTCAGATTGGGTGACGTATTGCCAAAATTAATCACGGCTGGTGGCACACATTTATGGCTGATTTACACTTTCATTAGTACAGTAGCGAGTTAACTTGCGGTCTTGGCGAGTTAAGTTCTTAACATTGTTTGGACGGGAATTTGCTAGTTAAGTAGTAACTTAACAATTAAGTACAAAGAATAGAATGATGTTCTATTTTTTCGGCAAGTTAAGTGCAAGTGCACCCCGCCTTAGTAATAATTTACTCGATCAAGTTACCGATTGATTAATTAAGAGCCTGCGCGAACGAAGGACAGTTCTGGGCAGATTTTCTTGACCAAAAATACACTCTTGCCTTGTGCTATACACGCAATCATACCCATACTAAAATCCCTCGAAAGCTTCATACTGATTCACGGCGGACTTTGGTCCTCCGTGGACTAAACCCTCTCATCTTCCCTGGTCTGCTGGCCTTTATGATACAACAAAGTAATTCAAACTCTTAGTCAAGTGTATAGTTTTTGTCCACTTTAAACAGACAAGTTAGATCAACGGAGCGTTAACTGATCGAAGATTACAAATCATTTGCAAGCAATAATTAAATTGTTACACTTTTACTACCATCGTGAAAATTTCGCTTGCACGCATATTTTTATAGCTCCATGCTTTTGCATATTGCTACGTAATCGTTCACGTGCAAAGGTACTATCTAATCTGTTGGTTTCATCGGCGGAGGTGTGGTTTTAGTAATTACTATTCGAAACACTCAAAGCGAATAACAGGTACATTAATCTATAAAGTGAAAATTAATTTTCAAAATGCTCGCAAGAAAAATGAAGATAAATAACTATGGAATCCCTGGGGGTGGCGTAAAATAATCGTTTTGTAAAATATCATATAGATATCTCTTTCTCGTCTTTGTTAGATAATACTTATTCAGTTATTTTACATTTTGTCCATCGGCATTTCTGTCGCAAAACTACACCAATTTTGCTACAAAAATAAATTTTATACTTACTAAAAAAATATCGAAACTAGAAAAATTTCATGTCATGTACCGGGGATCAAACCCGCGAGCTTTCACAATCCGGGTGACTGCTCTAATCATGTGAGCTACCAAAGACTTGGGATAACCCTGTGAAATTCTTCTATAGTCTACCTGTATTTGTGTTACAATGCCCTACAATGTCGAAATATTCTATTTCAATATTCGAATTTTATATTTTATTTTCTATTTAATTTTTTATATTCTATGTCGTAATTTTCTATAACTTTTATACCCTAAAATTTATACCAATTTTCGCAAAAAGTTGTTACTTAAACTATGGCGCTTAAGCTATTCTTCATTGCTACATAACAGAATTTCCTTTTGCAACAGACACAATAGAAGCAATTGCTCCGTAAACCGATTGTAATACCAATTGAATCAAATATAAATGATGTTCAGCGCCGTAAAAACGGTAGACTATTGCCATTTGAAGGCGTAATAAATCGTGCATTTTTTCCATTATAAATACAAAATTATTTTCGATTGCAGCTTTGTATTGAATTTGAATACCCTATAACTAAGAATAATATAAAAACTAACATTATTTCGAGTTCAACTTTAAAATGCAATGCAATGTAGTATTAAAAATTCCGATCTTCGTGGGTAATGTGGCTTAGTTTTTCATGAATTAAATTTGCATTCTTTTGTAAACTAATTCTCTATATTGTATGACTATCCGAATGGAAGTTCATTACTACTTGTAGTAAACTTGTTTAAGAGAAGCTAATTTGGAAAAACAAGGATACAAAGACGCTAATGATATGTTTTATATTTTATCCTAAATGAAATCACTTTAGTGGTTTATGACATATAAGAAGATAAGTTCTATCACCCTATATTATGCTAATCATTAAAACAATCACAAAACACCTACCTGCTCAATTATAGTTTAATGTCTTTGCCGAAAGTTTGCTTTGATTTATTAGTTTCTGGCTCTGCTAATGATACTTTTCTAAAACAAGGGAAAGTTATTTTCGGTATTTTCTTGATCCAATCTAATAAATTACTGAATGTAAACCATAGTCCGGGGCTCCATGGGACGATTCGTAACACTAATGAGTTCAACCAAGTTTAATTTTTCCAAAGTACATATTTAATAACAGTTATCAAATCTAGTCATTGAGTAATGCATTTGCAAGGGTTGTAAATTTCATTTGCAAAATTCTGTCACTTCTCTTCAAGATAGCAAGTTTGTTTGCTAATTATAGTTAGTACATATTATGAAGCACTAAAAATCACATAATTTTACCGTTAGCATAGTAACAATCAATATTATTTAGCCTAACTAATAGTGGAACTCTAAGAAGTCTTATTGCTGAGCAGTAAAAGCGATATTTTACAAACATTGTTATAAATAGCAGTGGTGCTCAACCTTCTCAGCCGTGCAGTCTGCAGGAGCCGATCGTAAATCTGCTATCTTATGAAAGGAAACGCTGAGACGGTATAAAAGAAATATACTTTATGACGACTTTAATTAGCTAGCGACATAACTATGGTTATTATTGTTGTCATTTCCATGGAAGAAATATCTATATATTTTTTGTTGTTGATTACATAATGGATATGGTAATCTCCAGCTCAGTCGTGCTTCGGAAGGCATGTTAAGCCGTTGGTCCATGTTATTACTGCAACCGCTTTGACAGTAGCAGCGTGGTGGTGTTATGCCCCAATCTCCTCACGTTTCTCCCAAGTAAAAAGGCCTGTGCCCAGCAGTGATAATGATTACATAATATGTGTTTGACATTTGAATATTCTGAATAAGTTGTTTTGAAGTTTCACAACTATCTTAGTAAAAGCCTGTGCAAAAAACTTCCTCGTATTATGAATTAATGATTACGAATAGCAGTGAATGACATTTACAAAATACCTATGGTAATGCAAGTCATTATGCAATTATTGATAGTGTTATGGAACTTACGGCAAGTTGACCATTTGAAGTGTGTTAGTTAATACAAAATGGAATCAAAACGACTTTAAAATGTATAACTTCTTACGGTATAATTATGTAGGTAATCGATGTGTTGCAGAAGTGTAATGATTTTATATTTTGTTTTGCTATGCCGGGAACTCCCCGAGGCATTGTTCAACCAGTTTTAAATATTTATCCGATTGACTGAAGATTTCTATAGATATTATAAGTGGCGTACGTAACACCGTGTATTGTCAATAAAAGAAGTAAGAACTCAATTTACAACCGTTTATCGTTCGTTTAGGCTTTCAGCTGTTGTTTAGGTCACCTAATCTAATTTGGTGGCTGGATGCCCGCCAAGCATTTGTCCTATTGTCGCCATTCGTCATGTTCCTTTTATATTGTCATGCTTATGTTGTTACCATTCTAGTCTAGGAGACAATGTACCCGCCGCTTTCTGTTTTGGTAACTGATGTTTCCTTTATTTAATCGGCTTACGTTTTCTTGGGGCTTCTTTATTTCGTGCGGAATGAGAAATACAGGCCCAGAGAACTGTGTATGTATAGTTTTATGGGTTATTTATAAGTATTTATGTTTAATCATATCCTTGTCTAGATGGAATTTTCAAATGTTATATTAACCGAAACATGACAACTTGTATTAATATTTTACTTTTTGGTATTTTACTAATTGTTATTTCCAGGTTTTATAAAAGTTATGAACTAACGCGTCAAATAAAGTTTCGAACTGTAATGAAATTTCTAGCCATCGTCCATTGTCATCACTCCTTTATCTCAAATCTAGAATTTCAACTATATTTTTCGGCTTTCTTCATTGTTTATAGAACAATTAGACTTATTTAGTCTTATTTTAGTTACAAATGCGTCTTAACTTTTAGATAACAAATCAGTCTGCCTCTTTTGTTATTCGCGAGGACATCAGATCCAGGTCTTGTTTGGTTGAGTGTTTTCATGCCACGGAATAGGTTCGTTGAACCCACCTTAGTAGTAGTATATCGGCCGCAAACGATGCATTTGAAGTGAATTTAGAAGTGATTTAAACTTTTATGGTAGCAAATTGTGTGCCGCAAAAAGTTCATTATAAACATTTGTGTTCGTGAAATTAAAACATTACCGTTGAGTTTTCTTAATCACAGACTTCCTAGAATACGGCCTCAAAATATTATAATTAATAATTCCTTATAAAAGCGGGTCAGGGTGGTAGCAGGTAAATTAGGTGAAAATCGAAGTGTTGTGTCGTAAACCGCCGACGGATATGTTGGCCAACGAATTCGAAGCCCGTGTGGGAAGTACTCAACATTTTTATTGTTTATTTGAGAACATTGTGTGCTAATCGTTGTGAGATCTCAATTTCACTCTTGTTCTGCAGACATTATCGTAAAGTTGTCAACATATCGAATTATATCGAGTTTTTGTGATTACCTTTGCCTCATCTATCAGTAATATAAATTAGATTCATTACATTTTTTACGCTTTCTCTTAATTTTTACTAGGAATAGGCAACACGTGAGCAGAGTGCTCAAGGAGCTACGAGCTTCTGTAGGCTACGGTAATCGCTTACCATCAGATAGGCTGTACGCTTCTGTGCCACTCTTGTTACAAAAAAAAATGAGTGAATGCTTAGCAAGCGCGGCATATTTAATTTGTCATATCGTTTTGAATTTTACAGTCGAGAAAAGTTTTGAATAGAAGCGGAAATAATCTTTATTTCGCCCTCGCTTCTCTGTCATAATCATAAATCATGACCAAGACCAAGTAACAAATATACTTTTTGTCGATTCTGAAACACATCTAAACATAAAAGTAATTTTATGCTTTCTCTTTAGTATTGTTCCCGACAGAAAGAGACAGTTACCCTTTATTTTCTCGAAGTCTAAAGAGATATTTCGGAATCGATTTTAAAGCGTTCGTGTTTGAAGTGAATAGAACGTGAAAAAGTTAAATTTTATTTTTGACATGTTTAACTTGCATAAAAGTATGCTAAAATCCTTACTTATTCAATTACTTATCTATCAAACTACGTCAGTCAATACTGTTCGTAATCTGCAATCGAGATATGAACCAAGATTGGCGATTCCTTATTGACATGATTTCTCTGATAGACAACCTTCACATAGAGTTTTAGGGTTATTCTAACGGGTTTGCATACCCCGTGGAAATTATAGAATTAAATGTCGATTGATAGAAGCGATATTCTGTATTGAATCTGAGTTAAGCATTTAGCATCTATCTTCTAAGACTCCACCAAAAATGAAAATGATTTACTATAAACTAGGATTAAAGTGAGGCCAGAGAAATATCAGCTTTAAAAATATCTGATAATGATAGACCGAGGCTCAAACATAAACCTAGGTTTAACAAGTTTTTGTGATGACTCTAACTAGATTTTTAACGGATCAAGGTAAACGATGTACGTTCGTCCATTCGTCTCTCTGTCATCATCTACCCACCCACTGAGCCACAGCACTGAGAATTTATAAGATGAAGATTATTCAAAAGAATGGAAACTGAATTTCCTGTTCTTTTCAGGTCCAGAAGCAAATGGCGCGGGAATACCAGCAGCTGAAGGCGACAGTGGCAACACTGCAGATGTTCCAGCATGAAGGAGAGAAATCCATCACACCTATGACGGGCAGTAAGTGATATCATTTTGTTTATAGTTTATTTTATTTTAAAAATTAATTACATATTTTCTTAATTTAAAATAAAAACCTAACGTCGCACGGCTTTTCATACAACCAGTAAAGTACTTGATGGCATCTTCACAAAACACTGACAGTGCATTGCGAACGTTTTTTTATTATACAGAGTGGTGCCGTCAATACGACAATAAATTGACACAGGGCTATATTAGTTCATAGAAATGACATGAAATTAACAATTGAATGAGATGTTTTTGACTGTGGCAAACCATTTCTGTGAACTAATATGGCCCATGTTTTAATTTATTGTCGTATTGACGGCACCACCCTGTATATGTTGACAGTGTCGCATCGAAAGTCAATAAAGCAATATGTCATTACAATTAATTAATTATATTTACTGATGCAATTTTTCAAAACATGTGAAATATCTGTATCAACTGAAACCATTATTATTTGATTTTTTATGGTAAAACTTGTCTAATTGTTTTGCACATTGTACTTTATGTAAAATAATGCAAATATAAGCATAGAAAATAAATCGCAGAGGTACCCTGCATTAAAAATGAGTCCTCTTATACCTTTTCACCTAACCGGTATCGCTCCTGTTGAGAACCACTGGCATAGAACGTCATCGTCCATCAAAATTTAAGGATAGGCATTAAATCCAATATGAAACTGTTAACGGTTGGTCAGTCAGTGTACCATCTCCGCCATTGTTTGCGGCTACCGAAGCGTCCGCGTCGTGCCTTCCGAAAATATTTAATTAAATTCCAAATTATTCAGTGTAACCTTTCCCTTCCTGAGTTCCATTGTGTTCAGCAGTGACATAATGGTCGCAGTGGAACTCAAATGAAGACTCTTTCATTACCATCGTTTCGTAGTTGTGGCGCATGTAACGTCACTGTACATTATCATTCATTGCCGGAACTGCCCTTCTCACAGCATGGATCTATCGATCGACATAATTTTGACATTTGAACTTCGACGTAATGATTCCCATCATAGAACTTTTGTCAGTAGAAGTCGACAAAACGGTGCTTGCCTAGTTATAAAGTCAAATTTTGTTTATCGGTTATTCCATGCTCCTACTACTCGAATTTATTTATTTATTTTATATTTATCTTATTGGAGGACCAACAGCTTAAAATACATAGTAGGATAAGGTTTATAAAAACAGAGAGCTGATAAAAGGTCTCCACTAATACACACCACATAAGCAATTTAAACACAATGAGCAATATGTAAAATATGACACTATAATAATAATAATCGCAGCTAAATAGGTGTCCAACAGATTACAGCTCAATTATTTAATTTAAAATCTAGTAGGAATAAGTTATCCTCTGTAATATGATAACATTTAATCAACATATTAGGGATATATTTTTTTATTTAACTAGATGATAAATAAGTTGACGTTTTGGTTAAGCCCTGATACCTGCATTAACAAGGAAAAATCACTTGGTATTGTCATTCTGAGGCCTTACATAAATGCCCAGTAATTACACTGGCAACCTTTGCCTTCAATCCAAAACACAGCTAACCGTTTTACGGCCAAAACTTTTTTATGTAACTAGAAAGCTACCTATGAACTAAGCTTTATTAGAATTTAATTGTAAATTATTGTGGTAGGGACCACAAGAATTTGCAATAAACTCAGTGATCATCACTTTAGAGTCTTATAGCCTAGGCAGTCAATATTTTGACTTCAGATTGACAGTTGCTAACGAATAAGCCCGCTGACCACTACATGTACAGCAACGCCAGCAAGCTCATCAAGACAGCGCCCCCGCGCACTAGGCAGCCAGGCTGCGGCAGCCAGTCAAACATATGGCGGTTCTTGGCTGCTTAGTGCGCGGGTTCCCATACAACGTCATATGTTTGACTGGCTGCCGCAGCCTGGCTGCCTAGTGCGCGGGGGCGCTTAATGTTCTCTATAATTGTCGCAAGTGAATGACACGATTCAATTGCGACACGCACGTGCATTGACATTGTCAATTTGTATGTTTATCATCAATTAGTCACTAACGTATAGCAAAAGTATTATCTTGTGTATAAGTCAGCCTTACTTTGAATGACATTTACTACTAAGCAAACACATTAAAACGACAAACTAAAGTCAGGTAGGTACATAGAATAAACTTGGTACTTACTAATAGTATCTCATTAACGTATTAACACACACAGGAATTGCCGGAAATTAAATTGCAGGTGACGATTGAAGTTTTCTATTCTCTCTTTACACATTCATATTTACACGCTGCGTATTTACTTTTTACTTGATTTAAATCAAATTAATTATAAGCGCCACACCTTATTACCTAAAAAACACGTACTGAAAATATCGTTATTGCTTTAGATTCGAAAACAATTGTTAAGTTAAGAATTATTAAACGAATTCATAGACCAAGTTTTGGAACAATAGATTTTTCTTAGGCCTGTTCTTCCCTATGTTCTCTTTTAGTGATATTCGTCCAATTCAAAGGTGTAGACTTAGTTAGCTTCGTGTTTGGAATTTCACTATTTCGATCGTCTTCGAAATTTCGGATAGGTGGTTTTGTATCTACATTTTGGGAACCGGGTGTAGTAGCGGCAGCGGTAGAATTTTTCTAGATGGTCTTCTCTTTCATCGTTATAAATTTAAGTTAACTCTTTAATTTACAGTTACAAATGCCTCAGAGCAATAGTAAAGAGAACAATAAAAATTCAAATAGGTAATGTTTTCATTGTGAAGAAGTCACAGCGTCATTAATATGTATTAAGCCTTGTCGCTGTACTCTGTGTAATGATGAAGATGTTTCTTTAAAGTGTTAATTACTGCACTGGTCACGTAGCTGTATGCTAGTCGTGACACCGCATGTAACCGCACTGTGAAAACACCGCATCGCATGCCTTCCGGAGTTCCGAGCTGGCTACTCAGCCTTGCTCACGAGAGTCCCTTAGATTTTAACATTGGTTAGGATACACATTGGTTCATCTTAATTTCAATGAAAAAGGATATGATAACTGTTCTTATTTAACGTTTCTACTTTAGTACAAAGTTAAAAAAAAAAAAAATTAACGCACACAATACATTATTGGGCGGGTGGTAAGGTGGCGGCTAGGACAGTATGTTTTTGTTGCACTAGCAGCTGTCTTCGTATAGATATGGACTCTACTTTTATAAAATAGAAAGAAAATATGTTTAGAACACTTATAGTTCTGTAGATCGGTAAATCGGTTACCTTTCCTGCCTTACAACTTGTCGAAATCATTATATCCTTTTCCCGTTAACTCTGTTTATAAGGGGAAAGAGGTTTAAATGAAATTATAGAAAATAAACATCAATAGCTTTACTTATTTCTCAGGCGTAGCAAGTCCGAAACATTATGGGGACTTCTATCTTGCAGTCCCGAAGCGCGCATTTTGTGGGTTGCTTTCAACGGAATTTTATTATGTCAAAAATCAGCGTGGGCAGGTCCCTCCAACGATCTGCTGAAGATCGCATGTAGTCGCTGAATGCATGTAGCGCAGCATAGTTCGTAGTGGAAATCATTAGGGGAGGCCTATGTCCAGCAGTGGACCCCTTTCCGCTAAAATGATGATGAGCATCAGTGTGTTTTTTAACTTAGTGATAACATTCTGTTTGATGCTTTTGCTCTTCATGCAGCATGCATTAAATTTCCTAAAGCGTGAGATTAATTTAAACACTAAAAAACCTCAAATAATGTGTAAACTCACTGTGGCTCAAGCATGCATTCTGTATTGTTTCCCTCTAACTTCACAACTGCTCTGTTACGTACTAAAACACCTAAATATTGATGATGTTTTACGTTATCTGAATACTTGTGGGTGTGGCGTTGGCGTAATTAACGCGTGGTTCAAGAGCTTCGCGTAATCAAGCGTGGTCTGAGTGATAGCAAGGCCACTTTCCAACGCCTAATTAAAGTTCACATCAGATGCTTTCTACGCAAATAAATATAAAGCGGTTGATTTAATTACACGGTGTACTACGCACTGTTTAATTTAAATCGCAATTGAAAATAAAAGTCATCGCAATCTCTTGTTGAGTTTATTGCCCGATCTACTTGATACAAGGTTGCTTTCTCAGGCTTAAAAACAGTTCACTTTTTATTTTGTTATTTATTAATGATAGAATATATAATCAAATAATGATATAATACTTTCCTCTTTTCCTAAACTACGCGATTCTTAATATGTGATGATTACAAAAATATTTAGTGCTTTTCGACGTTAAGATATACTTGTACTATAAATACTTACGCTTTAAATTCACATTACTGGTACATAATATTATCTTTTATACCGTACATAAAACTTATAAATTCATTTATAGAACGTTCCGAACTCGAACTTATATATTATACTTTTTTTTAACTTGCAGCTAACTACAGTCATTGCTACAAATGTTTGCCTTATTAGTTTTATAGCTCTAATAAAAGCGCAATAACATAAACTAGGTTTCCTAACATCAAAGAGTTATAAAGTCCGCGGCGACGGAATAGTTCATGAAGTGCTTGTTTTTATTCTTATTTGCTTAAAAGCTAAAACTTATATAGAACGGTGACATAGCCTAGACAAAAAATACACGAAAAGGCGTCTGTACTCGTAGTGATGTCATTAGTAAGCTTAAATAAATTAAAGTGGCGTCACTACCTTGTTTTAAAGCCACTATTAATTACCAACTCTTCAATGAATTATCCAAAATTGTTTTTTTTTGCGTTATTGTAACCCGTCGATGAATAAATACGAAGTATATTTTCCTTAGCTTTCTCAGGAGAAAGGAGGGCCGTTGATTTTCAAAGTGGTAGATCTTTTTCATAATATTTTCTCTTATTTGCAGCCTACGAGGATTTGCCGACCCGGGATCAGATGTGGGGCTTGGCGCCGCACGAGATCGACCCCGACGTGTGGCCGCCGCCCCCCGACAGAGACCCCAACGCGTGGCCCTCGCCCACCAGCGTCGAACACAAGTAACCAGCGAATACATTAGATTAGCGCCTGGATAATACAATTTACTTACAGACCAGATTTTATCTATTATTAGAACTCAGTGATAAAGTGGCGAATTCATACTTACCAGTCGAGAAGCTCGGTGGTTGCTTTTGATTAAAAAAATCAACTTTCGCCATGATCGAATCCGGGATGGGTCAATCAAAATTTGAAATCTTGAGCTGCTCCGTGCCTCGGAAAGCACGTTAATCCGTTGGTCCCGCTTGTTATTGCAACCGCTTTTACCCACCAACTCGTATTGGGCCAGCGTGGTGGTGATATGACCCAAACTCCTCATGTGTTTTCTACCACGTAGAAAGGCCTGTGCCCAGCACTGGGACGGACATATAGGCTGGTGATGATAAAACTTACTAGTACTATTAGTAGTAGTAAGTAGATGGTAATGTAGGGTTGTTTTGGTAGGTACCACTGCTTTTCCTATTTCGGTCGTAAAGCAGTTAGTTATGTTTCTGTGAAAGGAAAGGTAGCCAGTGTAATTACTGGGCATGGAAGGCATTTCAACTCAGGCCTCAGGACAACGCACCTGCAACACCAAGTGAATCTTTTTTTGTTATTTCAGTTGTCTATAGGGGACGGTAGCTTCTTACCACCAGGTATGCCGTCAGCTTGTTTGTCATCTAGTTGTTTAAAAAAAGGAGTAATATACAGGCAAGCTTACTTATAAAAAACATTAAAAAAGAAAAGAAAAAAACTACGTGATTTCACGGAGGTTATCTGCCGCGATCTTTCATTCTCCTACAAACAAATTATATTCCCTTCCTCCAGGGGACCTCCAACGCTAAAGTCTGCCCGCAACAACCCACGCAACGCCCGCACGGACAACAAGAAACCTACGACAGGCCGTAACGCAACCACCTCACAGAGAAAGGCCTCGGATGCCAGGAATTCTAAACTATCCTCTAACAAAGCACATAGTGGTCAGTAACTGTAACTTTTTTTGTAATAAGAACAGCAAACAAATCAATAGACATGAGAGGCAGTGGTCCTAATTGCGCAGACACTCTCTAAATCAAAATTTCAGTTAAGTACGTCTCGTTCTGTCAAATAATTACAAAAAGGATGTGTGCAGTTTTCGACCTTATTGAACGTGGTTTCTAATCTAAATTTAGTTGACAGCTCTAATCTAATTCTTGCTCTCTTCCCGATATTTATTTAGAGAAAGAGAGATACTGTACTTAAATTTTGATTAAAAGTGTGTCTTCAGAATTAGACCCAATGGTATTCTCTACTAGAATTTGGTGCGGAAGTACCCAATAACACTTCTCAACACTGGGTCGACAGAGCTTACTGCAAAATCTTTGTCTTTTGGCAGCAGGAAGATTTGCCTACTTTGATGTCAATATATTTCGTTCTTAAGTTTTATATGGTCAAGCAACGAGTCGTCACCCTTGAGCCCCTATAGCATACAATTAAATTGAAGAAGAATTGACTTTCATAGTCTAATGTGTTGTTTAAACTATGTTAGAAACTTACATCATGTAAATGGGGCTTTAATGTTACAAGCGACTATGTAAAAATTATAATACAAAAATAAAATTATAATACAAAAATAAAATTATAATAAAATAATAAAATTATAATACAAAAATAAAATTATAATACAAAAATAAAATTATAATACAAAAATAAAAAGTATTTCAGTCACTGCCGTAGTTAGAGAATATGGTGGCAATGACAATGACTGCCGTAAGATAAAAATATAATATGCCAATTTCATTCGACAAATTATGTTAATACCGTTATTAGCCTATACTGTAAGAATGAATTCGCAATATTACTCTTTATAATTTAATTCTCAATTACATACAAAAGTAGTTCCTATTTTTATATTGTCAGTTTGGTGTTCAAATTAAAATTCATCTTATTTAATTGAAAC
Organism: Nymphula nitidulata; assembly: GCA_947347705.1. Lineage (NCBI taxonomy): Eukaryota > Metazoa > Arthropoda > Insecta > Lepidoptera > Crambidae > Nymphula > Nymphula nitidulata. Next base: position 6,489,868 of record OX374637.1, on the reverse strand, counting down.
AAATATGGTGGGTCATAATCCCAAATTGGACATTTTATTTGTTAAAACCGGTAATGATACCATAATGAAGTTTGTGGTGATATTATCATAGCTACAGACGGCTGTACGGGAATTATCCAGCGATCTACAGAAAGCTACTTTTTTAGTCGCCCTGTAAAATGGAAAGCAAACATAGGTCCGCATACAGCCATGTCTAATGATCACACATTTTAATGCATCTTGGGAGAGCTTTGCGCCAAATATATGATAACATAATCATGGTAACTCGATGAGGTAGGTAACCTAACCACGGTAAAATTCCAACGTCTTTCTCACTGAGAAAACGTTTATAACAATGGATCTTCAGATTGTTCGTGTCAACACAGACACTTGTTTCACATAACTACACCAATGTATAACACAATAGCTGCTGGGATACAATTTTGTAAACACTGTAATAAAAATTTTAACTGTAGCCATTAAACTTGAGTCATGCATTTTTTTTTGACTACAGATAATTGATAAAATTATTCTAATAAAACAGGTCTGCATATTGTTCTCTGATATTTCACTGCAGGCTTCTGTCGGCCTTTTGATGTTATTTATTTTTCTCAAACGTATAAAAGTCACCAGACTAACCTAACGATATTAAATATATAAAGTTGGTTAAGATTTTATAATGAAAAAAATTAGAGAGATTTAAGCATAAGGAAAAAATACCTAAACAAACTCGTGTGTGGCACTTCAGCCTTGATCTTTAAGCAATCACATTACACGCCATTAAGCTAGTAAAATGTTACTGCCTTTATTAATCTGTCAAGCTGCAGAACACCCTCGAAGGGCTTATGGCAATCAAAACCAATTGTGTCTGGAATCTGTGGTTTGTCAGGTATCTGTATCAATAAATTGTTTATTATTCACAGCAAAAACAAAAGACACAAATAATAGCAAAGACCACAGTAGCGGGAAAGAGAAGCAAGACAGAGACAACAACAACGGGGACACAGACGATGAGAAACACAAGGAGGAGGAGCGCAGGTTCGAGCCCCCGTCCGCTGCGGACGGCGACCTTGTTGACATGTTGGGTAGGTTTAATTTTGAATGACTCTTTTTTGACATGTTGCATAATGTTGAAAGCGCCCGTGTTTTACGTGTTTAATCGGAATGTGTCCTATTAAACATGATGTAGGTTCGCTTTGACTAATTTTACTGTAAATGATTGGTTTAACTTTTATAGTCATTCAGAGGGCTACTTTGCCGTGGTGAACTTAAAAGGAGGTACTTATATTTAAAAAAAAACGCAATTTTAGTTGGAAACGGTCCTTTAATTAGAAAATTTTAACGGTAACCTTATTAATATGCTAGTTAAGTTTAATTTTGTCCAACTCTATTTTATTAAACCAAAGTAATACAAAATAGTACTATGGCCCAAACTCCTTATGTGTTTCTCCGACATAAGACCTGTCCCCAGCAGTGCGACGTATAGCTATGTATTAGAAAGCAAATCTAACAGTGTTATTTATTGTAAAGTTATTGAATTACTGGTGGACTCGCGTCATCGCCCGCCCAGAAATTATCGCGCAAAAAGTTAGCCTATGTCTTTTCTCAGGCAGTGATCTATGATAAATTTAATCTAAATCGGCTCAGCTGTTTTAGGAATGCAAACGTGATAAACAGACAGTTACTTTCGCATTTATAATACGATGATTGTTTACCAGAGAGGGACATCGTACAAAAGAACCCTAACATCCGGTGGGACGACATCGCTGATCTCAGTGAAGCCAAGCGACTACTGGAGGAAGCCGTGGTCTTGCCAATGTGGATGCCTGACTTCTTCAAAGTAAGTAATATGTAACTACTAAGTCTGTTTGATTTTTATATGAAGCGAAAATAGACTGAAACGCCAGGCTTAGAACACATTTTCGCTTGACATGACTCGTACGATTTAAGTAGGGACTTACGCTAACTTATTTTGATAGTATCATTTTAATGTTTGATTTTGTTCGTTTATAATGCCTACTTTATTGTTACATTTGCAAATAAAAAAAGAAAACGTTGAAAAAAAATATGCTCCAGGCGGGAATCGAACCCGCCTGGGGTCCGGCCAGAGGCGATTACCACTACGCCACCGAAGCATTACGTGCAACCTACCAATTTCTTACCGCTTTTCATCACTTAACGACTGTCATTACTGTGATATTTACCTTATCTCAAATTCATTTGAGTCTATTTTCGCATGTCATGTTAGAATATAGTCGTGATATTGTAAACTTCCTTTGGTAGGTTATTTTCGTATGATGATAGTAGTAGGGTGAAACATCTTTTTTTCTCTCGACTCTTCATGGCTCTTCAAGCATGGTTGCGTCGCGTCTCGGTGTGATTTGACCCTTAGTGACATTTAAAATTAATTATGACACTACGTCTCAATGTAATAAATAATTCAATTTGCTTCCACACTTTAGGCGAATATTTTAAAGTAAGCGTTTTTTTAGTTTTTTTTTTCTAATATCTATAGAAACGTGTACAACAAGATATTGATTCCTTTCCTTTATTTTTACGGTGCGTACCAATTTTTCTAAAAATTTGTGATTTTTTTTTACTTAAGTTTTAAAATGTGTTAATATGTTTTCCTTTAAACTAACATAAACGTCGATTTGTTAAATAGCAGTGTATTTTATTTTTGCAACGTTACTCCAGTTATAAGATTTAATGCAGTGATGTTTTCGTTTACCAAATATTTTATTGTTATTTTAGGGTATCCGACGGCCGTGGAAAGGCGTCCTAATGGTTGGTCCACCGGGCACTGGCAAGACAATGCTAGCCAAGGCCGTGGCCACTGAGTGCGGCACCACTTTCTTCAACGTCTCCTCGTCTACCCTCACGTCTAAATACCGCGGGGAGTCGGAGAAACTCGTGCGGCTGCTATTTGAGATGGTAAGCTTCTTCCTTCTTTGTTTTATACGACAGGTGTGGCAAACTACCGAACGGCCCGGCCCGACTCACGCATTGCCTACCGTTTCAAAATTAAATCAAATTTTTTGTTGCGAACTAAGTGTATTACAATTGGTCTTATAAGATATATTGTGCTTAGAACTTAGTTGCCCTTTTCAGGCACTGCAACGTTAAAATGTATTTAAGTTTACAAAATAATATTAATTAATATTTTTGTAATTATGTAATTACTGGGCATGGACGGCATTTCATCTTAGGCCTCAGGATGACAACGCACCTGCAATATCAAGTGCTTTTCCTTGTTATTGCAGGTGTCTATAGGCGGCGGTAACCGCTTACCACCAGGTGGGCCGTCAGCTTGGTTGTCATCTAGTTGTATAAAAAAAAAAAAAAAAAAATAAGTTGAATAAAATTAAAGAACTCAAAGCGGTATTTTCTCACCAATGGCGTCAAATCCTTCTCCTCCCAAGATAACGCTCTCCGATGGAGCTCTGGCGGTATTTGCGACGAGGAACACTACACTACAAAGAACTAATAATAATAATAACATCATTTATTGGTCACAAATTACTTAAGAAGTAACTTAACCAGTAATATGTAAGAGTTGAATATTGGTGCCTGAAACAGATTATAAACTAGTGCCGCCACCAAGAAGTTTGATTAAGTTTCGATCTTCTGCAAGGTGGAGGTGCTAATTTTGAAATACGGAATAGCATATTTATTTGTGAATCACTTGGCGGAATACTTTTAACAGATTTTTAAATATTAAACAGTATAATGATAACGGGATAGTCAAAAAATTGCTAAAGAATGCCCATCACATGTATTACTGAGAACTACAGCCGTTGGTCCCGGTTGTCACTGTAACCGCTTTAACCCAGTAACTCGCATTGGGCCAGTGTATTTCTCCAATATAAGACGACCAACAATAGGACGTATAAAGGCTGGTGATTATTGAATACAGCATATATTCCTCACAATATTGTAACATTCAACTCCAGGCGCGGTTCTACGCGCCGAGCACTATCTTCATCGATGAGATCGACTCTCTCTGTTCGCGGCGCGGCTCAGACAGCGAGCACGAAGCTTCCCGCCGCGTCAAGTCGGAGCTATTAGTTCAGATGGACGGGCTAGGGAGCGCCACTGACGAGCCCGCCAAGGTATATCCAACACTGGCCCTAATTCTGGAGAACACATGCTAAGTCTAAATTTAAGTTCAGTGCATTTCTTTCTCTCAAAATGAACACTAAAAGGATAGCTGTCATAAAATCTGACATTTAGAAACGTGCGTTGAGTTTTCGACCTTATTGAACGTGATAAAATGCAGTGTTTAGGAGGCACCTCCGTACATGCCGTCTAAAATTGTCTACGGTTTCTTTGAAATCTATCTAAATTTAAGTGACAGCTCTAAACCAATTCTTGCTATCTTTTTCTTATTACATATTGCGAGAAAGAGATGGACTGTTCTTAAATTTAGAGTTAGAGTGTGTCTTCAGAATCAGGCCCACTATTAGAAATAAGTTATAAGTAGTAATGTTATTGGGAAGTCTAGATCACAGCGTTCTGGTGGTATGGAAGCTTGCAGTAAAACAAAGTGAAATGGAGAACTACCTTCAGATCGATATCTAGACGACCCAATCATATTAGTTCTGTTATATCTGTTGTGGCTGTATGACTTAGATTCTCTTTGCTTTCTCTGTGCGAATTTTTTTTGGCAGCATTGAATGGCATCGGTGAAATTTTTTTTCACAACAAATTCAAATAGTGTCAGAGTAGAGAAATCTTGTGTAATTTTGTAAAATAAGCGGCTGAAAAAAATATGAGGAATCATTGAAGTAACTGTTGAGAAAGGTGATGATCATAGATAGATTTGGCGTCACACTCTGCATTGGATTATTTCTCACTAGCAGCATTTCAATATTCAAAATTGTAACCAACTTGCCTTTGTGGGCTAGATCCCTTTGCCTTTCTTTCATAGTGAGAACATTTTTTGCCTAGGTTTATGGTCAGTTTTTATTTATTACTATAATTTCAAAATTATGTCTGAGCGAATGTTGTGTTATAATTATAAAATTGATGTAGTTTTGTGACTCAAGTGTTTGCTTTGACGTGCAATATGGAAAATCATTATAATAGATAGGAGTTAATTTGGCGTGAAAGATGATGAGAATTTTACTGTGGTTATCCACCTTACTGAACTATCATCATACAATTGTCATCATATATTTGGCGCGAAACCCTCTCAAGTGCATTGAAATGTTTTACACTCACATTTCAATGTAGTATAGTAACTACAGAAGTATAGAAAATAGATGAGACTGTATGGGCTAGACCCTTTGCTATCTTTTTTATAGGAAATACCACCAAAAAATATTGAAGTAGAAGAATGTTGTCATATATTTGGGGGTGTTTATGATTGGGTACCATAGACACTGACGTCATTCATTTAGGGGGTCTATATTATTATTACTAGTGCCTGTACAGTATAAAGTTAATAATAAATTCACAATAATCTATTAGTGTTTTTTGAAATTTGTTATATTATAATTAAGAATTTAAAAATATAGTAAAGCGGTATAAAAATTAACTTTATTCTCCCTGGCGATAATTTTAAGCCAGTTGTATTAAACTTGCATTCACATCTGTCTGCAGGTAGTAATGGGTGTTTTTTTAATTATCTATATTTTTATAATGGGTTTTTTATTAATGTATTTGGGGCTTTTCGGTCTTGTCAAGACTGATTTGTCACTGCGACCTAAAAGATCTATTGTGACTTGCCACCAATAGTTCATAATAAAGCCTTGATTTGGGCACTTTCCATAAATTTTAGGATTTTCCCAACCAAGGTCTTAACTTCATTTGGGTTAATAGTGTGTCTCCCCAGATGAAGGCTTCGTTTGTGGATAAAAGGTTTTTTAAGCCAGCTGTATTAAACTTGCATTCGCATGTGTCTGCAGGTTGTAATGGTGTTAGCAGCGACCAATTTCCCTTGGGACATAGACGAGGCTTTGCGGCGGCGGCTAGAGAAACGCATTTACATACCTCTTCCGACGCAAGAGGGCCGGGAAGCTTTACTGCATATAAACCTGCGCGAAGTGCAATTGGAACCTGGCCTTGATCTTCACGCGATAGCTGATAAACTCGACGGCTACTCCGGCGCTGACATAACAAACGTGTGCAGGTAACAGTTTGACCTTGAGACCCTTATGCCGTTCGTTATAAAGACGGCTTTCATAGTGCGAATGTTACACTTGGTATGCTGTCTGTACCACTGTAATAACTAGGTATGCAAGGCATTTCAACTTAGGCCTCAGGATGACAACGCGCCTGGAACACTGCCAAATGATTATTAAAACCAATAGACTACCAAATACTAGGTGGTAGGTTTATGTAGGGTAGTCTGGGTAGGCACCTTATTTCAGCCGTGAAACAGTTCGCTGTGTTTCGGATTGAAGGGAAAGGTAGCCAGTGTAATTACTGGGCATGGACGGCATTTCATCTTAGGCCTCAGGATGACAACGCACCTGCAGTATCAAGTGATTTTTCCTTGTTATTGCAGATGTCTATAGGCGGCGGTAACCGCTTACCATAAGGTGGGCCGTCAGCTTGTTTGTCATGTAGTAGTATAAAAAAAATGTTTTTTCTTGCTATTGCAGACAGTACCAATCGCAATAGAAAAAAATGTAAAATATTTTTTGTAGCGAACTCGAATCAATAGTCTGTCGAATGTAGCCTAGCAACGGTTATGTAAATAAAAGTGTCAGGTGAAGAAAATTGCCTCAAGTGGCTTCTTTGTAAATAGTCATAATATTGATTTAGAGGTCCGGGGTTTGATTCCCGTGTGGGTAGAAATTTACTGCTTGGTTTGGTTGGTGGTAGAGCTTGTCTAAGTCTGTCTGCCTAGCTACGACCATCTCACCTAACTCTTCCGCCACAACAATAACATTAATAGCATTGTTGTATTCCGGCAGTTTGAGGCAAGATAGCCAGTTCCTCTGTGGTTGAGGAATCCGGATGTAGCTGGCTTCCATCTTCAGCCTTATCATCAATTTTGTGAGATGAATGCCAAGAGCTAAGTCGTTAAGAATAAAATTAAAATAAATTAAGGACAATTTAAGTCATCACATTTGACAACCTTTACATTACTCCATTGATACTTGATACTTTAGTGCACTAAAAAACTTAAATGTCATTCTGGCTCAATCTGACAAGCGGCGTTATACCTCTGGAGGTCTATGACAATCGAAAAATCAATTGTGTCTGGAATCTGATGCTTGACGGGTTAAGTTTTAGAACATCATTACATAATATTAAATTATCTAACATTTTTGACGAAGCCTGGCCGAATGGTCTGCTATCCAGGCTACTCGGTCAAAAGGTCCCGGGTTCGAATCCCGGTAGGAGCAAATGTTTGTATGATGAGTCCGAGCATTTGTTTACGAGTCATGGGTGTTCATATTATTATGTTTATTTAGTATATTTCTAATATTTATATAAATATTATTATCATTATTTCTCCGTTATCTAGTATCCATAACACAAGCTCTTAATGATGCTTACTTTGGGCTAGATAACAGGTGTGAGTGTATGAATATTATTATTATTTTTATTTACAAAATAGTTGTACGTCCATATTTATGAACAATAATCAAAATAATTCTATTTTTTCAGAGACGCATCAATGATGTCAATGCGCAGAAGAATAGCGGGCCTAAAGCCCGAGCAAATCAAGCAGTTGGCTAAAGAGGAGCTAGACTTGCCGGTGACGAGGCAGGACTTCTTGGAGGCGTTGGCCAAATGCAACAAGTCCGTGTCCAAGGGCGACATACAGAAGTACCTCGCGTGGATGGCGGAGTTTGGCTCCTCATGATTATAGCTCCAATAACGAGTCAACCACGCCACCTGTGTTCGGAACGGGAAATTGTTGAGCACTTTCAAGCAGGGGCGTAGCTACCGCCGTATCAGCCGTATCAATGATATTATTATATCCCCGGGTTACAGGGGCCCCGAACGTGCAAGAGAAAAAACCGTAAAATATTAGGTCGTGATTTTCAGAAAAAAAAATGTGATCCAAGAGAAAACCATCGATGGAGCGGCCCATGGGCTACCCGATGGACCCCCATGTATTTTTTGCAAAAATTAGTTTTCAAGAAAATAGCAGTTTTTGTCGATAGTTAGGTACCCTAAATGTTGCATACATTTTTAAATTTCTGTTATTCTACAGGCCCAATTTTTTTTTGTGAATGTGAATATTGATTAAGTCCGCTAGATTAATAATACAGTGTTTAATTCGTACTAATAATTTGTGGGGGGAAATATAAACTTTTTTTATTTAGATGATATATAAATCACATAACAAAAACGACATTCTTCAAAAACTTATCCTTAAAATATTTTCTTAAAAAAACCATGAGCCCGTCCATCGATGGTCTTTATTTAGTCCACATGAAACCCGACACTGTGTAATTATCATAGGGCCCCCAAAAATTTTTGATGCAGGGCCCATCTAAAGCAAGCTACGCCACTGTTTTCAAGTCACCACGAAAGGAGATATAGTAAAAGGATGGACAGAGTACACTTGTGAGCAGTTTTATGAGTAGTGTTGCCATTTTTATACAATAATTATTTTATTCTTTCCACTAAAATAAAAGAGTTTTGGTGTTATTTAAAGAAAATCATGTTATTAAACACATTTTTGTCTACAAACTGAAATGGTGCTCATGGGCCCAAATCTCATAAAAACTTTTACTATCTCCTTTTGTAGCTATCTGAACTTGGTTATTCTACAATATAAAAATTAAGTCCCTCTTACTTTTGACAAAATGAAGCAATTTAGTCGCCATTTTGAATCACTTTCTATAATCTTCCAACTTGTATCGGAGATTCAGCTCAGCATTGCTTTAAAGTCAGTTTCATCTGTACAGGCACGAGAAATAATATGTACCCTCTTCTCGTTCGTGACTGTCGTTTTAAATGGAATAAGACTCGCAAACAGCGATAAGTAGCTACATGTTGTCGTTCGTGACCTGTACAAGTGACAAAAAAAAATATTCGCTATTTTCGACGATAGAAAACCCATCCACTGTAAAGGTGGTTTTCCGCCAGTGGGGCGAGACGAGGCGAGTCGAGACGAGAATTGAAATCGCTCTGACCCTTTTTCACTAAAAATTGCCCGCGCGAGCTCGCGCGAGATGATTCTGTTGCAGAGTTAATTTATACTCTATATCGGAAGCAATACGGTTCATGTTTACACAAACAAATATTTCAATTCACGCCTCGCACATCCTCGTCAATCCTGACTATTTTCACCAAAGATGCGCGAGGCAAGTATTGAAATATTTGTTTGTGTAAAAATTAACCGTATTGCTTACGATATAGAGTATAAATTAACTCTCCAACAAATTTCAATTATCGTCTTGTGTCGTCTCGTCTCGCCCCTCTGGTGGAAAATCGCCTAGGGCTCGAAATCATATCAAATTTCACATTTAAATTTATACTCTATATTGCAATCAATATGGTACATTTTTTACATAAACAAATATTTCAATATACGCCTCGCACATCCTCGTCAATCCTGACTATTTCCACCAAAGATGCGCGAGGCGAGGATTGAAAATTTGCCATACAAATTTTAAATCTCGTCTCGCCTCGTCTCGCCTCGCCCCTCTGGTGGAAAATCACCTTAACAGTTGCACTATGAAAGCCGCCCTTATTACGAACGCGGTAAGGACGGTCTCATGATCAAACTCTTACGCTTGATGTGCGGTCGACTGTACGTGTTAAACAATTTTCATAATTACCGACACAACGGTGTTGCAGTTTTAGAATATTGTAGATTCTCCTTTCAAATGTGATAGTGACGTTTGACTTAATTTTACCGAGAAAGGACATAAACCTATAATAAAACATGGCTGTTTAGAGGTCGCCTTAAAAACATTATTGACGATTTGACTGTTTCAGTATTACTACGTAAAGTGTAAAATCTTAGAGGCATATCGAAATTTTAATATAGTAAGTGTGAAACACCAATTCGATATATTTTTAACATTCCTTGTGGTGTTAATAGGTTCGAAATCCCTGTACTAATGTTTATTGGTAATTTAAAAAGAGATATTTTTTCAAGCAATAATCGCGTTAGTGGTAATACTTAAAATAAAGCACAATATTCTGTGTTACAATTCAATAAATTGAAGATTCCTGCCTTTTTAATTCTAGTACAAAAAATTAAGGATGCAAAGGCATAGTTTCGTTGGCTGCTTACCTTTGGGCGGGCCGTTTGTCTTTTCTAGATACTCGACTAATAAACCCCAAATATACTAACTCAAGTAATCACAACATATTTGTTTCATATTAAAAATAATAACATACATACACTCACATCTATTCTAGAGCCCAAAGCCATCGTTAAGAGCTTGTGTTATGGATACTAGATAACGGAGAAATATTAATAATATGTATATAAATATTTGAAATATACTAAATAAACATAAAAACGTACATGACTTGTGAATAAATGCTCGTTCTCATCATACAAACATTTTCTCCTACCGGGATCCGAACCGGGGACCCCTGAACAAGTAGTCTGTTGCAAGGCGTACAGACTAATCGCCCAGCGGGTCGTTAAATAGGACAATAGTATTAAAAACATAATTTGATTAATTAATTTTAGGTTCGAATCCCGGCAGGAGCAACAGTTTGTATAGTGAGTACGAGCATTTGTTCAGGAGTCATCGATGTTTATATATTTATGTAGTATATTTATATACATATTATTATCAATATTTATCCCTTACTACTATCCATAACACAAGCTCTTAATGTTACATATTTTGGCCTATATTATAGGTGTGAGTTTAGGAATATTATTATTATTTTAATAGGACAATAGTATTTCCTACACATTGCAGAATTTTTCATTTATTTGTTTCAAGTACATACATTAATCTAGCAATCTGCCAAACTTTTACAGTTTGTCGTTATCCACTTAACACATATTTAGAACTGTCAGAGATTATCCTTGAATAAACATTCTTTACATAATCTTTATTATAATTGGAATGAAGGAGGCGTAGCTTTTTTCAGTTTTATTTGTATATTGTAACAAAGATTTGGAATCAGTTTACTCATTAAATATAGTAGTTAGTTTCCAGTAACTACCAGATATGCCATCACATTGTTATATTGTTCAGATGACGCGACGTGATCTTTGTACTTAAAATAGGTTATTTTATATATAGTTTAGATTATAATTTTATGCCATAACTAATTTATGTCCTTTTTTATAGATTTTTATTACAACTGAATTTGTTTTGTTACTATAATGAATATATTTTATTTGGCATTTATGTAGTTCTTCGCTCAATTAAAATGTAAATTAATGTGCAATTTTTTTATTGCATAGTTAGACGAAACAAAATTATGTAGATAAACATGTAGCTGTTCAATATAGTTAAACACCTCATCCACCTATACGCATGTACCTTAAAGTATCGTAATATGCTTTTAACCGAGGGTCCTGTTAGTATGATAAATAAATTCATATTATTAATAGAAATAAACTTTCATATTTTTAACCAACTAATTTCCGATAAAAGTCATTGGTCTAATGTTTAGTTATATATGTAAAGACAATATTTTTGCAAGCATGTTAACAAAAAATGTGTAACGAAGATGAAAATAAAACAATTTTATCCTATTTTGAGTTTTTATTCAAACAACACGAGTCTTATAAAGATACGTAACGGACTGGTTCCTATTGGTATAATTATTTTCCTTCCTTTGTTCCCGTTGACGACCACAGAATACTTCTATTTTCTTAGCGGCGAACGGCGGCTAAGGTCTAAGCCCTAGACTAGACTAGAGATATAGGCTATAGACTAGCTATACGGTCTCCTGGATATCTACCAAATCTATTATAATTTTATTTCGTCCTCCGATTTCTGAAACATACTTTCAGTTCTGTTAAATAAAAATTAAATGTTCTTGCTCTTGCTTGAATTTCATAGATCCATGTAACCATGCGTCTCTACTTGCTCTCTGCATCTCTACTTGGCATATAGGAAAAATACTATTTTACTTAGTCTGTTCCTGTAACGGACGCAGAACAATAGGAAGGATATATTTTAGTTATTGTTCTGAGGTCTGTGATGTCTCAGTCTGTGATGATACATATGTCGCCGCTATGTGGTTAAATTCGCCGCTTAATTGGATGCCTAGCCCGTTGATTAAACGCCGGCATCCAATTGAATGCCTAGCCCGATAGTTTATTGAACTAGACTCACTTGACGTTTAACGACTTAGTATTGAATGGATCGTCTTTCACCAAAAAGTTTTGTTTTAATTGGTAGGTTCAAGGTTTTTTTTTATGACCACTTATAACCGACATTGTTTTAGTTCTAAGTGGTCATAAAAAAATCCTTGAACATACCAATCAGACACCTACCTAACCAGACAGCTGACATGACGTGATTTTATGATCTGAGGATGTAATGTGACCCATCGAGGCAAATCCCATTGAAAGGCATTGAACATTACAATGATACTCAAAATATTCAAAGCGCAAAGCATAAGCAAGGTGATAATTTTAATAAATGAGTAAAATAATATTTTTTAAATAAAAATAATTTTTATTTAAATTAGATGTTAAGCCGCTAAGCGCCGACTCCAAAACATACCTATCTAAGAGAGAAGTACTTGAATACCTTCTTCGATTTTTTTTTTACAATATTTAATAATTATTACTTATGTTGATAGTGAAAACTTTTTTTATACAACTAGAAGGGTATTTTGATTTAAATACCAAACTACTCAATCAATTTTGATAAAATATCTTCTGTTAAAAAAAAAAGAGAAAATCTTGGCGTTAGGTAGCGGCCGCAGTTAGTGGCCACGTTTCGCTAGTTGTTGTGTATAAAAAAAAACTACTTATTAATGAAATTGGCAGAAGATGCGCCCACTGCCTTCGTTGCCGTACGCGGAGATAAGTCATTGTTAAATGTTCGTGTTAACACGTTACAATGGTCAATTCAGTGACCAACATTGATTCAATTCCATTGCGCTTTCAATGACATTGAATAATCACATTGAAATGTATTTAGACGTGTCAATGCCTTTGAAGCAATTTTAATGGAAGCAATATCGACATTGGGCGTGCAAGACCGCGTAAGAGCAGTTTGCAAGACTGCTTATAAACCTCCTTGGTTCATTCATCATCATTTCTCTACAGAGACTCTACAGAGGTCGTCCAGCATTATGTGCCTAAGTCTTCCAGGTTTTTAGCCATGACGACGATATCATCAGCAAAACGAAGCTGAGTCATGTACTCGCCGTTTATGTTGATGCCAAGTCCTCTCCAGTCCAAAAGTTTAAACACATCCTCCAACGCGGCAGTGAACAGTTTCAGCGATATAACATCGCCCTGTCTCACACCTCGCTGAAGACGTAAAGGCTGATTTACACTTGCATAAGTACAGTAGCGAGTTAACTTGCGGTCTTGGCGAGTTAAGTTCTTAACATTGTTTGGACGGGAATTTGAACTTAACTCGCCAAGACCGCAAGTTAACTCGCTACTGTACTTATGCAAGTGTAAATCAGCCATAACGGTTGTCGCGAACGCGATTTGGAACGACTTGAAATGACGTGTAGTCAGTGCCATTATGTTGGCAGGATGTAAAAAAAAGTTAGAGATTGGTACTATCTGTGGAGATCATTGAGAGGTAATGACCGCCAAAATATATGAGTTAACTAAATATTCTTGATATCATTTTAAGCTAGCATCAAAGATTTGGTGAGTCCTTATAGGATTTTGTCAAGAGATAATGATTATTGACTGTAACCGGTGGATAGGGAATGGCTGTAGGGGTGGTTTGGAGGCCATTTAGGGGCCGTATGGTTCCGCCATTAGAGAGATGGTAATATAACAAAAGAGTAAAATGTATGGTGAATTGGGTAGTACGAAACATTGATATAATGTAAATTGTCGTACCTACTCAGATTCAATAGCAACATTATGGTAATATGAACAAAAGAGTAAAATGTATGGTGAATTGGGTAATACGAAAGCAAATTGTCGTAAGCTACTCAGATTCATTAGCAAGGCTATTTTCAACTAGGTAAGTGTTTGCACAGATTAATGATATATGTATCTACGATAGTGTTTGATTCAAGAAATTTATAAAGGCGAAGCAGATTAAGTTCCCGGCAATTCTTAATTCGCAAAGTCTAGATACCCCATTTGCGACATTGGTTCCGAGTTTTTGTCCTGAAGGCGGACTGACATAGTGGCGTTTTCGTACAGTGACTGCAGCACTTGGATGTATCGATAGTCTATTTGGCATCTCTGGAGTGACTGAAGCACGGCCCAGGTCTCGACAGGATCGAAGGCTTTCTCTACGAACGCTAAGCATAATGGCAGGTTGTACTCTTCGGTCTTCTGTATAACCTGCCGCAGCGTATGTATGTGGTCTATGGTACCAAAGCTTTTTCGGAATCCGGCTTGTTCGGGAGGCTGGAAGTCGTCAAACCTGCGTGCGAGACGATTCGTTATAACTCTCAAAAACAGCTTGTAAACATGACTCAGAAGCGTGATGGGTCTATAATTCTTCAATTGGGTCCTTTCACCCTTTTTGAAGAAGAGTGTCACCACGCCCCCATGCCATGCCTTTGGCGTTTCACCCTCGAGGATGATGGAGCTAAATAGCCTCTGAAGCGCTCTCATGACTGGTCGTCTACCTGCTTTCAAAAGCTCCGCTGTAACTCCATCGTCGCCCGGCGCCTTGTTGTTCTTAAGCTGTTTGAGAGCTACACTAATCTCGTACAGGCTGACATCCGGGATATCTTCGGTGTAGTGTCGGGTTAATTTGTCTCTGGGAGCGGTAGCCTGAGTAACAGGTGTGCGTGATGTCGCGTAAAGCTGTCCATAGAAATTTTGAATCTCGGGAAATAGCGCAGGTCGGGATGTAACCAATCTGCCGTCCTCTGTCTTTAGCTTCGTCAGCAAACTTTGTCCAAGCGTCAGATCCCTGGTGAACACTTTTGAGCCCCTGTTCCGCTCGATTGCCTCTTTAATACGTTCTGTATTAAATCGGCACACGTCTCGGGTCAAAGACTTGGAGATCTGTTTATTGAGTTGCCGACGAGCGTCTCCTTGGTTGGAATAATATTATTCTATGTTATAAACAGTTTGCAAGACTGCTTATGAACAGTTTGCAATACCGCGTATGCGCTTTTTGTTTATTTCACAGGAGGAAAAAAGTTAATATCTTCAAAATTTCTACACATGTATTTGACTGCTCTTGTTTGGAAATTCTCAGAACCGTGTAATAACGGCTATATATAACATTGGGCCTAATTTCAAAGACACACAGGGCCTAATTCTGAAGACTCTCTAAATCTTAATGTCATTGTAAGTATATCTTTTTCTCGCAATATGTAATATGAAAAAGATAACAAGAACTCGTTTAGAGCTGTACGAGACATCATTTTTTCAGTTGCTTTAAAACTTTCAACACATTAGTAATTAAAATAGAATAAAACTAGAAAAAATTTCACGTCCTGAGGCAGGAATCGAACCCGCGACCTTTCGCAATCCGGGCGACTGCTCTGACCACTGAGCCACCCAGGACTTGGGATATCCCTGTGAAATTCTTCTAGTCTATCTTGTATTTGCGTTTATGAGCTAACGCCCACCCTACAATGTCGAAATATTTTATTTCAACTCTATTCTCTATTTCTGCGAAAAATCCCTGACTAAGACATTAATTTGTATTTTTGGATGATTTTAAAGCCATGATAGGTACGATACTATAATTTTTCCAAAGTGCGTTACTACGGAGGCGGGTTGCAAATTATTGTACTTTTGCGTAAGATAATTTGCAACCTGGTGTTCTCCAAGACTCCATCCGAACACCTGCAACACTTGAGGACGCTGTTCGAAAGGTTCCGGCAATATGGCGTGGTGGTGAACCCTTCAAAATGCCATTTCGGTGTGAGTGAGGTGACTTTCCTCGGTTATAACATCAGCGCCGACGGCACTCGCCCACCGGAAGATCGCATACGATCGCTCCGGAGTTCCCCCCGCCCAAAACCGTCCAAGGGATGCGCCGTTTCCTTGGAATGGTCAACTTTTACAGACGGTTCCTACCTAATGCCGCCGCCCACCAAGCGCCTCTCATTGACGCCCTCACGCAAATTGATGGCAAGGGTGCGAAACCATTTATATGGACATCCGAGCTGCTGCAACAATTCGAGGCTTGCAAAGAGAGTTTGTGCTCTGTAACCATCTTAGCTCATCCAAACCCTACAGCACCTTTGGGGTATTTCACTGACGCCTCGAACACATACGTTGGTGCTTGCTTACAGCAGAAAGTCGGTGACGACTGGCAACCGTTAGCTTTCTTTAGTAAGAAGCTGACCGCAAAGCAGTCCTCCCTTCCAGCATACTACCGTGAGCTGCTCGCCGTGTAAGAGAGCGTGCAACATTTCAGGCAATTATGGAGGCACAGCACACCACTATCTACACAGATCATAAGCCGCTTTTATACGCTTTCTCTCAAAAACGCGAGAAACTTCCACCACCCCAGTTAAACCAACTGTCATTTATAAGTCAGTTTACCACCGACATCCAACATGTCAAGGGGGTGGACAACGTTGTCGCAGACGCCATATCTCGTGTGGAAGCTATCACGCTGGAGATGGATTATGCTGCTTTAGCTAAACCCCAACAAGAAGACGCTGAGCTCGCTTTAGTGAAGACAAACTCTTCTCTCAAGCTCGAGCCCGTCCCCATCCCTGGCACATCAACATCCGTACTATGTGATACCTCAACAGCCAAACCGCGACCTTACCTGCCTCTGCCCTTCCGCCACTCTGTGTTCGAAAGACTACACAATCTAGGCCACCATGGCGCGCGCGTGAGCGCTCGCCTGGTGGCCGACCGTTTCGTGTGGCCCAACATCAAGAAGGACTGCAACACGTGGGCCCGCAACTGTCCCATGCCAACGCAGCAAGGTCTCGCGACACGTCTCGGCGCCGTTGGTTAACTTCACAGGCCCGACGGCACGTTTCCGCCATGTCCACCTAGACATCATCGGTCCCCTTCCATCTTCTAATGGTTTCTCTTACTGCCTTACAGCTGTGGACCGATTCACCCGCTGGCCTGAGGCATGGCCCATGACAAACATCACCGCCGAGGAGGTCGCGGCGCAATTTACAAATGGCTGGATCTCCCGCTTCGGCGTGCCAAGTGTCGTGACTACGGATCAGGGCCGCCAGTTTGAAGCATCACTGTTCGCGCGGTTGTTAGACACCTGTGCTGCTAGGCGTGCTCGTACAACAGCATACCACCCGCAAGCAAACGGTATGGTGGAACGTCTCCACCGGCAGCTCAAAGCTGCTCTGATGTGCCACGCAGAGACATGGTCCAGAGCACTGCCCCTAGTCCTACTCGGCATTCGGTCCGCATTGAAGGAAGACCTGGATTGCTCAGCCGCCGAACTTCTATATGGCGAACCACTAAGGCTTCCTGGCGAGTTCATTGTTCCCGCATCTTCAGAACCATCCTCCGGCGTCACATTCGACTTCGACTTCGTGTCACAGTTACGAAACACAATGTCAAGCTTACGCCCGCAACCCGCATCAAGACACGCACTGCCCTCGTCATTCATCTTTAAAGATATGGCGACGGCTACGCACGTCTTCCTGAGAGATAACACCGTCCGTCGATCTCTCCAACCACCGTATACCGGCCCTTATAAAATCCTTGCCCGGACAACTAAGACATTTACGCTGGACATAGGCGGCAAGAAGAATGAGGTCAGTATTGACTGCACTAAACCTGCTCACCTGGAACCAGAGTTCGCCCCGTGTGCCATCAGCACGCCCGAACACATAACTCCAGCACCCGCTTTAGTCGACGTCTCACCGTCGTCCGTATCTGCTCCGAACTTACCTGTCGCAACGACACCAACCTCCACCTTACCCGCCCCGACCGCCGCCTCGGCTGCTGTACCAACATCGCGCCAAGTTCCCAAGCACCGGCTTCTGCGTAAACCCTGCGAGAGCCAGTAACTACGAGAGCAGGTCGCAGAGTAAGATTTAGGGAAATCCTTGATCTGTAGTTTTTGTTTTCGTAGATTTTATTCAATATTGTTATATTTTATTGTTATCTTTTCGTTATTCCTTTTCTCTCCGTGGGGGGGTGGTGTGGCGTGTGAGCATCAGCCTTTACATATTAGGTAAATAAGATTAAGAGTGTGTAGTCATAGCTTTACTTAGCCGTCAAGTTGTCGGCTTGTTTATCCCAAATTGTGATTGGCTGCCGCACTAATACAAGCCGCCAACCTGCGGCAACTAGAATTTAATACTTTTATGATTGTTTTCGCTCTCTTCCTCTCTCGGTCAGCAACCAGCAAGTCCGGGGTTCGCTCCTCTACACAGTAAAACCCATAAAGTATATATTTAATGTAACATAGATCAGTAAATTACGCAGTGATATCAATACAAAACAAATGGACTTTTATTGACCAACGTCAACCCCAAATACATATTGGCCCTAATTCTGGAGAACACATGCTAAGTCTAAATTTAAGTTCAGTGCATTTCTTTCTCTCAAAAGGAATACGAAAAGGACGGCCATCTTATAATTTGACATTTAGAAAGGTGCATTCAATTTTAGACCTTATTGAACGTGATAAAATGCAGTGTTTAGGGAGCACCTCCGTACATGCCGTCTAAAATTGTCTATGGTTTCTTTGAAATCTGTCTAAATTTAAGTGACAGCTCTAAACAGATTCTTGCTATCTTTTTCCTATCACTTATAGCGAGAAAGAGATAAACTGTACTTAAATTTAGAATTAAAGTGTGTTCCCAGAATTAGGCCCATTGTATCGAACATCGTACCACTATAGAAATTAAAGTACAGTCGGCAGCACATCAAGCGTAACAGTATATATAACCCTAGTAAACGCTATGTATAGCTATTAGAAAGAAAGCACACCCTCTTCGCTATTGGTTCAACTTCCACCATCTTTTAGAATCTGACCAATAGCAGAGCTTGTCAGAATGCTTCGAGCGTTTATTGGTTAAAATTGGTCGAATTGTTTGAGCTAACGCTATTTGTACGCGCAGTTTAGTCTAATTTCTATGACATCGCATTTTTTAAGTATGAAGTTGGGGCTCAAGTTTAGAAGATTTTTTTTTGTATCTGTGGTATTTAAAAGTTGATTATAGAAATAGGATGTCCATTTTGTATTGAGACCTGAATTGTATGGAGCTACCTAATAATAAGGGTTCAAACTATTGAATACGAAATAACGAAATCAACATTGACTTTTCTTGTTTAATTTATTTGTAGATAAATGTTAGTTGCTTTGAAAAAAATATAAGTAATATACGAAATGGCCACGCACTTGGATGGAATGAAAATAAAATAGTAGCACTACACAAATGGTTAGTTAATTATATGAAAATCCGACCAAATATCGGTAAGTTAGAATTTTGTTCTACTGTTTTTATGAGAACAGGACACACCAACCTATATTTTAAATAAACTGCACTTTTCTTCTTGTTTTTGAAATGACCGCCATGTGTTAAGTATTTTGCTTCATTTATTTTTTACCTATACGAAACAAGTTTTGGTCAATGTCATTTGATTTTCTTCAACTTCTAACAAAGTAAAAGTATTTGGAGTATTTGGAGACTTCCTTGCTAAACTAATTAACTTATAACCTTGCATAACCTTGATAAGTTAATTAGTTTCATTATTTGGTCTAAATATACCAACTAATCATATTTGTAAAATGATTTCACCTACTATAATGTTTTGTAAAAACATCTTTAATTAAGTAGCTGATATTCTGAAAGACTCAATCCAGTTTATTTATGAACAGGTACACATAATAAAACAAATACTACTTTGCAGGTGGCGGACCATATATTTTTGGTTTTTAAATATGAGATGAAGATCCAGGCCGTTGGTAGAGGCTACAAGATAGTGTGTTGATGTGTGGTGTATTTGTTCACATAATTCTTGTTATTAGTGAATTCCATACCTATGTCAGTGAAATAAATAAGTAACCACAAACCAGACAAGAGATATTCTATTGTTGAGTGGATGCCAGTCTGCCAGTGACAAAATTTATTTAACTAAAAGCTTCAGACATAAATAATATTTTTACAAAAAGTATATATATGACCACCACATAGAGGTTAGGGTAAGTTTCAGTTTATAATTTAATGACTGACTTCGAAAAAAATGAAAGGTTATTGAAGATATTTTTTTAAGGATACTTAGTTCAACATTTTGGCTTAGCAATAGTGAGCACTTTAAATCAATACATAAGCAACCAGAGTCATAATTACATTAGTATTTGTTTCCTGGGGTGATAAGATCAACAGGGCCTGGTAAAAATACTTATAACACCACCACATTACAAAGTAGGTTAGGAAGAGTTGTCCCTATAGGTACCTATACCTATCTCTGCCTGGACAACTGAAATATTCACATGTTCATAATTGTTCAGCAATAGCAGTGTTCCAAGTTCCTACATGATATTAGTGTAACTTTCATGACCTGTAAATTCAAATGCGTACCAGTAATAGTAAGGCTATCCAATTATCTATGTGATTTTTATGATAAGAGATTGATATAATTTCAAAGAGCAATGGTGTTAATTCACCCAGAACATTATTTTGTTAACCCAAATTATAATAAAATATAGTTACTTTTCTAAACCTAACAGTCTTCTAACATATTTTCTCCTATTACTTTTGTTGTTTAATATTATTTAAATTCACTTACTTCTCATTGCAATGGTTATTTGATTTAGAATGGTGTTCAAAATTTAATTTAAGCAATTTTATAGGTTAAGTAGTAATATTTCTCACATCACAGGAATGGTTTTTGAATACCTGTCAAGTATCAGATTCCAGAGTTTCCAGACACAACTGATTTTTCAATTGTCTTAACACTCCAGAGGGATAATGCCGCTTGACAGATTAATAAATTACTAGCATGAAACAAAAATTTGCATAACTCTTTAATTAAAAGAGATTTCTGAAAGTTGTGATGTTCTACATATAATTTTGGATTTCATTAAATAATTATAGAAAAGAATAAGGGAGGTAAAATGGTGCTAAAAATACTTATATCTACCTACCTACTACCTACCTACTTAACTGCATATTGTTAGCACCTAAGTTATTCATAAAATTACCCTTTTTAGTTTTTATGACCCCCAACCCTAAAAGAGGGGCATTTTAAGTTTGATGTGTCTGTCTTTGTATCTGTAAGTTTGTCTGTGCCATCGTAGCTAGCACTGACAGATTTTGATGCATTTTTTTTTGTTAGAAAGTTAATGTGGTGAAGATGGTTCTTAGCTTTGAATTATAAAGATCTGTTCAGGCGTTTAATGATAATCTTTCACAGATCAGATTTTTTTCAAATTTGGTGCACTCTTTAGTGATATTTCAATAAGACGAGGCTGAGAGTTAATTAAAATTTTATTTTAATATTGTTAACTATTCAATAAACATGTTAAATCAATTTTGACTCTGTTTCTTATTTCTTACACATTCCCAATTAGACCTGCTCAAATAAAGAATTTCTAACTCTGTCAAGCCATGGATTGCAGAAACAATTGGTTTTTAGTTTTGTCCAAAAAAAAATGTATTCTTAAGTAATTTTACTGTCATCAATCATCATCAATATCAGTTTATCTCAGAGAAGTAGATCCAAGTAGCAGTTTCAGAATGTCAATGAAGTATTTGGCTAAATCATAATGCAATTTGAATTGCAACTTAATAAAATTACTAATCCAAATGTTTTTCATTCAAGAGACAGCACTTCACCATTTCACCTGTAATTTCAGTTTTATAATGCTACTTTTAGTTATTTATCACTATAATTTGAGAGTAGTGTCATAGAAGAACTAGTAGCGACCAGTGTCTAGGAATTATTGTTGAGTCTCTTTGATTAGATACTCATTGAACAAAGCTGTTAGCTTCTTAAACTAGTCATATTAACAACCTATAAAACTATATACAGTTTTGGAATTTGTTATTATCACCTTGAATATCATAGCATTGCAGAATATTTTAAAACTAAGTGTTTCTGGTGTAAGTGAGGTCGCCAGATTTCTTGGAGATACTAATAGTAATGATCCAGTGCTCATGGGGTGTAGCATCAGTCCGATCAGTCTACCTGTCTGTCTGTGTTTAATAGCTTCTTTGCACCATCATCATCATCATCAACACCAGCCTATATACGTCCCACTGCTGGGCACAGGCCTTACATGGGAGAAACACATGAGGAGTTTGGGCCATAACACTACCACGCTGGCCCAATGCGGGGTGGTGGGTTAAAGCGGTTGCAGGAGCAACAGCTTAACATGCGAAGCACGGAGGAGCTCGAGATAACAAACTTTGATTTACCCATCCTAGGATCGACCATGGTGAAAGTGGCTTTGTTTTTCGTATCGAAACCAAGCGCTCAAACCAATACGCTACCAAGCTCCTCCTCCTTAGCTTAAAAAACTTGTATTAAAATTTGAATCCACTACACTATTAATTCCCTACTATTATTTTATTTTAATTATTAATTTAAAAAACCCTACACATTATAATCATCACGTCAGTTAAGAGATACCCACTACTGAGCATAAGCAATTGGGCAAGGACCTCCAAACCGATCGGTCCTGCTCTGCCTAGACATGAGAATAATTTTCAATCTTTAAATTACAAATCGATCCTAAGTAGGTAAGTATGATTATCCTGAAAAAGACAACATAAAATTGTGTGAAAAATATTTCAACTAGAAAAAATGTCTGCCCCCCGCGCTCATAGCATGGCAAACTCCCGGGGAAACAATAAGATGGTCTCTCTCTCTTCGTCAGAGAGAAATAAAGAAATAAAACAATAAAACACATTAATTTGTCTCTTAGTATGTGGACAGAGGTGGTGGAACAAGGTGGTTTTGTCCACGGTCCGTTCTACCTTCTACGGGTGCTCGGCGGTCCGAACCCGTGACCTTTCACAATTCGAATGACTGCCCTAACCACTGAGCTATAGAGGATTTAACTGAATCCTTTAAAGTTAGTATAGATATTCCTTAGATATAAACAATTAATCTAAGTGATAATCTTTCAGTTTTTTAAGCGTTTACTTATGGCTAAAACTTAAAGACTAGTAACTATAAATTTTGAAATGTATTTAAACTAGGTATAACCCCCGACTTTACACGATTCTTTTACAAACTGATCGACTGCTCTATCCTTATCCTTAGACAGACCATCATAAGATATATTATCTCTAATCTATGATCGTAGGACTATAACTAACACAAATCAAAAAGTAATGTAATGTCACAGGCGAATTTTATACCCTACCTATTGATCTAAATATCATGAGCCATACCTTGATAATTAATAATCGACCTAAAGTATCTGACATAAGGTCGAGATTCCATTGAAGACGTAACCGCATTGCATCATATATTGTTATGTCGTATGGTATTGTAATTAACTTAAATAGAAAAGGATTTAGATCCTACATAAGTAAGTATATTAGAAAAAAACAAATCACTAAGACCTATCTATCATACCTACTTCACATACCTAATTGAAAATTTATTCAAGTATTAGTAGTTGATAGTTAGTGATTTACACCAACAAATCATTACAATTTTATACATTTAACACAATTTCAACTTTAGCGTCATGTAATTAAGCTTCAAAATTGCTTGCTTCACACATCACTGTATCTTGTAAAATACATTAAATAAATTCGAAACAAAGTTACAAACATCCCTGGTTGATTGCGTTACATACTTGTCTTCATTCTTGGGGAACCCAGTTCAAATCTCAAATATTGTTTGTTGATAATTTATTTTTAACACTAAAATTCAATAAGATTTTGTGTGTTTTAGTTGTGCTAGGTCTAATATTACTTTTCTTCAAAATTGTTAATTCATATTCACATTTGAAGAGTAGAATGTTAGATATTTAAAATATTGTGAATGAGTAGTATTTACAGGTATGATAATAGGAGTTGAACATTATATATGTTTTGTTTTTGTTTTTTAACATTAAATAAATGTAGAAAAACAAACCTAAGTAAATGTTTATTTTCATTTCTCTCCATAACAATGGACCATAATAATGACCCGACAATAGAAATATTTTTTAAGTTAATAACAATGAATAAATAATGAAGCCTGTATTTTAATAGGTATAATATTAGTTGATTGAAATAACTAGGTACGCTGAGCATCATTGGTAAATAGGTAGGTAAATAAAATATCATAACTAGCCATTATATGTAGAAAACTTTTTGTTTTATTAAATTAAAGCAATAGTCTCAGCCGTACTTTAATTTTAAATCAAGTTC
The DNA here is from genome assembly GCA_947347705.1 of Nymphula nitidulata. Taxonomy (NCBI): domain Eukaryota; kingdom Metazoa; phylum Arthropoda; class Insecta; order Lepidoptera; family Crambidae; genus Nymphula; species Nymphula nitidulata. The sequence continues at coordinate 6,465,556 of OX374637.1, read as the reverse complement.
AAACAACGAAGCGAAGAGAGTAGACCGCGTACATAGCTACCTACAAACCTACACATATTTCGTCGGAGGCTATATCGAACAAAAAAAAAATTTTAATAGTCGTCGCGCTCGCGTTCAAGGCCAACTGCGAGTATTGCGAGTAAGGTACAGAGTACTTGAGAGAGAGACGTTAGAAAGAGGCGCTGAGAGACATATGTTTATCCTTTGCTCACAAATTTTCTGTGCGTTGTGCTCTAGGTTCAAGGACAAACTGTTACGCTTGACGTGCTGCCGACTGTACATGTACGTACCATACGATAATTATCGTACGTCTTGCATCACTGCTTTTGTGGGTTGTCATTGGGCCTAATTCTAGAGGCAGACTCTAAGTTTATCTCTTTCTCACAATATGTAATAAGAATGAAATAGCAAGAATATGTTTAAAGCTGTCATCTAAATTTAGACAGATTTCATACGAACCATAGACAATTTTAGACGGCATGTTACGGAGGTGCCTCCTAAACACTAGGGATGTTATGGATATGAAATTTTGGATCTGGATACGGATACGGATATAGGAATAATATTATACCGGTTACGGTTATGGATATGAAATCATTTCGGATTATCCGCTAGTTTTGGATAATTTCGGTTACGGATAGTAGAATTTTAAAATTATTAAGGTAAAAAACAAATAGCAAGAATTGACTTCTATTTCTAGTCTATTATATTATTATTTGTTTTTACAATCAGTCAAATAAATAATAAAAATAAATATTTATTTGACTGATTGCCACTTTGAGTGCTAAGTATGTATTTATAATAAACAAAAATAATATTCTGATAGAAGAGAGTCTGACAACTGTTTTTTTACACTCTTGTAAAGGTGTTAGCTGATGGGGTACTCGTTGTTGTTTTTGTTGAGTATTTTTTTCTAGTAACAACAGTTCCTCATGAGCTCGTTTAGATTTAAGATGAAGTTTCAGAGTTCATCCGATCTATACCAGTTACAGTTGGGAGTTCTGTTCTCGAATATGTTGACGAGTACGTTTACCTCAGACAAATGGTCCAGCTAGGTAGGGCCAACTTCAAGAAAGAGGTAAATCGACGAGTCCAACTCAGATCGGGAAATTGCGTAAGATCTTCTCGTCGAAAACACCTCAGTGCTTGAGGTCAAAAGTCTTCAACCAGTGTGTGTTGCCAGTGATGAAATACGGTTTTGAAAAGTGGTCGCTTACTAAGGGCTTTCTTTGCAAGTTCGCAGTCGCACGACAAGCTATGGAACAAGCTATGTTAGGTGTTTCTCTGCGAGAAAGAATCAAAAATAATGACATCCGTAAGGTAACCAAAGTCACTGACACAGCTCATAGGATTTGTAAGTTGAAGTGGCAGTGGGCATGGCACATAGCACGAAGAGCAGACTGCCGGTGGAGCGTTAAAGTTCTAGAATGGCGACCACGTACCGGCAAGCGCAAAGTAAGACAGCCTCACACTAGATGGACAGACGAACTGATTAGGGTCGCGGAGAGCCGTTAGATGCAGGCTGCGCATGGAAGAGACCTTTGTTCAGCAGTCGTTATCATAAGCTGATATGATCATCATCATCATATCAGCTTATAATATCGACTGCTGAACAAAGAATAACAATTTATTAACACGACTCTGTGAAACTAAGTACAGTCGGCAGCACATCAAGCGTAACAGTATATATAACCCTAGTAAACGCTATGTATAGCTATTAGAAAGAAAGCACACCCTCTTCGCTATTGGTTCAACTTCCACCATCTTTTAGAATCTGACCAATAGCAGAGCTTGTCAGAATGCTTCGAGCGTTTATTGGTTAAAATTGGTCGAATTGTTTGAGCTAACGCTATTTGTACGCGCAGTTTAGTCTAATTTCTATGACATCGCATTTTTTAAGTATGAAGTTGGGGCTCAAGTTTAGAAGTTTTTTTTTTGTATCTGTGGTATTTAAAAGTTGAGTATAGAAATAGGATGTCCATTTTGTATTGAGACCTGAATTGTATGTGGCTACCAGCGTTGCCAATCTGTGGGGAATTCCCCAAACTGCGGGGATTTTCAGTTCGATTGGGTAATTTGTGGGGAGAGCGTTTATGTGGGGAAAATGCGGGGAATCAAGACATTTACGCTAGAACTGAACTTAGAAGTAATAAAAGTAGTCTAAGAAGTAAGTATTATGTATAAATTATGTAAGAATATTTAATTACCTTGATTATTTAAGCACCTTTTGGGCCGGCAAGGTGGAGGCGGCTAGTGCAATGGGTCAATTGCCGTGCTTTATATAAAAAAAATGAAGTTTAAAGCAATTTCACCGGCAGGAAGGTTTTACAGTTTATTTTACGGCAACATTTATGTCCATCAAACTTAGAGTATCGCAGAGAACTTTCTCAAACGCATCTGTCGAGAGAAAATTTAGCGTTTTAAAGAGTTTGAAAACAGAGAATCACAATCGCCTGCACATTGACACTGTAGCAGCGCTTATGACCACTAGAAGAAAGGATTATTTGATCCTTCGAATGATATGTTGACAAAACAAAGGCATAATAAAGAGCTGCAATAAATACCTTGATGAAAATCATTAAATACTTAATAAGTATATGTAATAAATATATTTGATTTATAGAAACAGTACTTTTATTTCTTTCCTGAAAATTTGTGGGGAAAATGTGGGGAATATTGATTTTTTTCCCCCAAAATTGGGGATTTTCAGTTAGGTTTTTGGGTAATCGAGACCGTGGCAGTTGGCAACGCTGGTGGCTACCTAATAATAAGGGTTCAAACTATTGAATACGAAATAACGAAATCAACATTGACTTTTCTTGTTTAATTTATTTGTAGATAAATGTTAGTTTCTTTGAAAAAAATAAGTAATATACGAAATGGCCACGCACTTGGATGGAATGAAAATAAAATAGTAGCACTACACAAATGGGTAGTTAATTAAATGAAAATCCGACCAAATATCGGTAAGTTAGAATTTTGTTCTACTGTTTTTATGAGAACAGGACACACCAACCTATATTTTAAATAAACTGCACTTTTCTTCTTGTTTTTGAAATGACCGCCATGTGTATAAAAGTATTTTGCTTCATTTATTTTTTACCTATACGAAACAGGTTTTGGTCAATGTCATTTGATTTTCTTCAACTTCTAACAAAATGAAAAGTATTTGGAGTATTTGGAGACTACCTTGCTAAACTAATTAACTTATAACCTTGCATAACCTTGATAAGTTAATTAGTTTCATTATTTGGTCTAAATATACCAACTAATCATATTTGTAAAATGATTCCACCTACTATAATGTTTTGTAAAAACATCTTTAATTAAGTAGCTGATATTCTGAAAGACTCAATCCAGTTTATTTATGAACAGGTACACATAATAAAACAAATACTACTTTGCAGGTTGCGGACCATATATTTTTGGTTTTTAAATATGAGATGAAGATCCAGGCTGTTGGTAGAGGCTACAAGATAGTGTGTTGATGTGTGGTGTATTTGTTCACATAATTCTTGTTATTAGTGAATTCCATACCTATGTCCGTGAAATAAATAAGTAACCACAAACCAGACAAGAGATATTCTATTGTTGAGTGGATGCCAGTGTCAAAATTTATTTAACTAAAAGCTTCAGACATAAATAATATTTTTACAAAAAGTATATATATGACCACCACATAGAGGTTAGGGTAAGTTTCAGTTTATAATTTAATGACTGACTTCGAAAAAAATGAAAGGTTATTGAAGATATTTTTTTAAGATACTTAGTTCAACCTTTTGGCTTAGCAATAGTGAGCACTTTAAATCAATACATAAGCAACCAGAGTCATAATTACATTAGTTTTTGTTTCCTGGGGTGATAAGATCAACAGGGCCTGGTAAAAATACTTATAACACCACCACATTACAAAGTAGGTTAGGAAGAGTTGTCCCTATAGGTACCTATACCTATCTCTGCCTGGACAACTGTAATATTCACATGTTCATAATTGTTCAGCAATAGCAGTGTTCCAAGTTCCTTCATGATATTAGTGTAACTTTCATGACCTGTAAATTCAAATGTAATAGTAAGGCTATCTAATTATCTATGTGATTTTTATGATAAGAGATTGATATAATTTCAAAGAGCAATGGTGTTAATTCACCCAGAACATTATTTTCTTAACCCAAATTATAATAAAATATAGTTACTTTTCTAAACCTAACAGTCTTCTAACATATTTTCTCCTATTACTTTTGTTGTTTAATATTATTTAAATTCACTTACTTCTCATTGCAATGGTTATTTGATTTAGAATGGTGTTCAAAATTTAATTTAAGCAATTTTATAGGTTAAGTAGTAATATTTCTCACATCACAGGAATGGTTTTTGAATACCTGTCAAGTATCAGATTCCAGAGTTTCCAGACACAACTGATTTTTCAATTGTCTTAACACTCCAGAGGGATAATGCCGCTTGACAGATGAATAAATTACTAGCATGAAACAAAAATTTGCATAACTCTTTAATTAAAAGAGATTTCTGAAAGTTGTGATGTTCTACATATAATTTTGGATTTCATTAAAGTATTATAGAAAAGAATAAGGGAGGTAAAATGGTGCTAAAAATACTAATATCTACCTACCTACTACCTACCTACTTAACTGCATATTGTTAACACCTAAGTTATTCATAAAATTACCCTTTTTAGTTTTTATGACCCCCGACCCTAAAAGAGGGGCATTTTAAGTTTGATGTGTCTGTCTTTGTATCTGTAAGTTTGTCTGTGCCATCGTAGCTAGCACTGACAGATTTTGATGCATTTTTTTTTGTTAGAAAGTTAATGTGGTCAAGATGGTTCTTAGCTTTGAATTATAAAGATCTGTTCAGGCGTTTGATGATAATCTTTCACAGATCAGATTTTTTTCAAATTTGGTGCACTCTTACTTTAGTGATATTTCAATAAGACGAGGCTGAGAGTTAATTAAAATTTTATTTTAATATTGTTAACTATTCAATAAACATGTTAAATCAATTTTGACTCTGTTTCTTATTTCTTACACATTCCCAATTAGACCTGCTCAAATAAAGAATTTCTAACTCTGTCAAGCCATGGATTGCAGAAACAATTGGTTTTTAGTTTTGTCCAAAAAAAAAACTATTCTTAAGTAATTTTACTGTCATCAATATCAGTTTATCTCAGAGAAGTAGATCCAAGTAGCAGTTTCAGAATGTCAATGAAGTATTTGGCTAAATCATAATGCAATTTGAATTGCAACTTATGACTTATAAAATTACTAATCCAAATGTTTTTCATTCAAGAGACAGCACTTACCATTTCACCTGTAATTTCAGTTTTATAATGCTACTTTTAGTTATTTATCACTATAATTTGAGAGTAGTGTCATAGAAGAACTAGTAGCGACCAGTGTCTAGGAATTATTGTTGAGTCTCTTTGATTAGATACTCATTGAACAAAGCTGTTAGCTTCTTAAACTAGTCATATTAACAACCTATAAAACTATATACAGTTTTGGAATTTGTTATTATCACCTTGAATATTATAGCATTGCAGAATATTTTAAAACTAAGTGTTTCTGGTGTAAGTGAGGTCGCCAGATCTCATGCGTGCTCATGGGGTGTAGCATCAGTCCGATCAGTCTACCTGTCTGTCTGTGTGTCTACTTAATAGCTTCTTTGCACCATCATCATCATCATCAACACCAGCCTATATACGTCCCACTGCTGGGCACAGGCCTTACATGGGAGAAACACATGAGGAGTTTGGGCCATAACACTACCACGCTGGCCCAATGCGGGGTGGTGGGTTAAAGCGGTTGCAGGAGCAACAGCTTAACATGCGAAGCACGGAGGAGCTCGAGATAATAAACTTTGATTTACCCATCCTAGGATCGACCATGGTGAAAGTGGCTTTGTTTTTCGTATCGAAACCAAGCGCTCAAACCAATACGCCACCAAGCTCCTCCTCCTTAGCTTAAAAAACTTGTATTAAAATTTGAATCCACTACACTATTAATTCCCTACTATTATTTTATTTTAATTATTAATTTAAAAAACCCTACACATTATAATCATCACGTCAGTTAAGAGATACCCACTACTGAGCATAAGCAATTGGGCAAGGACCTCCAAACCGATCGGTCCTGCACTGCCTAGACATGAGAATAATTTTCAATCTTTAAATTACAAATCGATCCTAAGTAGGTAAGTATGATTATCCTGAAAAAGACAACATAAAATTGTGTGAAAAATATTTCAACTAGAAAAAATGTCTGCCCCCCGCGCTCATAGCATGGCAAACTCCCGGGGAAACAATAAGATGGTCTCTCTCTCTTCGTCAGAGAGAAATAAAGAAATAAAACAATAAAACACATTAATTTGTCTCTTAGTATGTGGACAGAGGTGGTGGAACAAGGTGGTTTTGTCCACGGTCCGTTCTACCTTCTACGGGTGCTCGGCGGTCCGAACCCGTGACCTTTCACAATTCGAATGACTGCCCTAACCACTGAGCTATAGAGGATTTAACTGAATCCTTTAAAGTTATTATAGATATTCCTTAGATATAAACAATTAATCTAAGTGATAATCTTTCAGTTTTTTAAGCGTTTACTTATGGCTAAAACTTAAAGACTAGTAACTATAAATTTTTAAACAACCATATATATACCGTATAAAACCCGACTTTACACAATTCTTTTACAAACTGATCGACTGCTCTATCCTTATCCTTAGACAGACCATCATAAGATATATTATCTCTAATCTATGATCTTAGGACTATAACTAACACAAATCAAAAAGTAATGTAATGTCACAGGCGAATTTTATACCCTACCTATTGATCTAAATATCATGAGCCATACCTTGATAATTAATAATCGACCTAAGGTATCTGAAATAAGGTCGAGATTCCATTGAAGACGTAACCGCATTGCACCATATATTGTTATGTCGTATGGTATTGTAATTAACTTAAATAGAAAAGGATTTAGATCCTACATAAGTAAGTATATTAGAAAAAAACAAATCACAAAGACCTATCTATCATACCTACTTCACATACCTAATTGAAAATTTATTCAAGTATTAGTAGTTGATAGTTAGTGATTTACACCAACAAATCATTACAATTTTATACATTTAACACAATTTCAACTTTAGCGTCATGTAATTAAGCTTCAAAATTGCTTGCTTCACACATCACTGTATCTTGTAAAATACATTAAATAAATTCGAAACAAAGTTACAAACATCCCTGGTTGATTGCTTTACATACTTGTCTTCATTCTTTGGGAACCCAGTTCAAATCTCAAATATTGTTTGTTGAGAATTTATTTTTAATACTAAAATTCAATAAGATTTTGTGTGTTGTAGTTGTGCTAGGTCTAATATTACTTTTCTTCAAAATTGTTAATTCATATTCACATTTGAAGAGTAGAATGTTAGATCTTTAAAATATTGTGAATGAGTAGTAGTTACAGGTATGATAATAGGAGTTGAACATTATAAATGTTTTGTTTTTGTTTTTTAACATTAAATAAATGTAGAAAAACAAACCTAAGTAAATGTTTATTTTCATTTCTCTCCATAACAATGGACCATAATAATGACCCGACAATAGAAATATTTTTTAAGTTAATAACAATGAATAAATAATGAAGCCTGTATTTTAATAGGTATAATATTAGTTGATTGAAATAACTAGGTACGCTGAGCATCATTGGTAAATAGGTAGGTAAATAAAATATCTTAACTAGCCATTATATGTAGAAAACTTTTTGTTTTATTAAATTAAAGCAATAGTCTCAGCCGTACTTTAATTTTAAATCAAGTTCAAACAACGAAGCGAAGAGAGTAGACCGCGTACATAGCTAGCTGTAGCTATAGCTACCTATAAACCTACACATATTTCGTCGGAGGCTATATCGAAGAAATACAAATTTTAATAGGCGTCGCGCTCGCGTTCAAGGCCAACTGCGAGTATTGTAGGTACAGAGTACTTGAGAGAGAGACGTTAGAAAGAGGCGCTGAGAGACATATGTTTATCCTTTGCTCACAAATTTTCTGTGCGTTGCGCTCTAGGTTCAAGGACAAACTGTTACGCTTGACGTGCTGCCGACTGTACATAGGTATATATAAATATGTAATAAGTTTTAATTATTTTACATCCACAATTTCAAAATTGGGGCTTGTGTACAAGTGATGGCTCGCCTCGGCCGGGCAAAACAAACAAATTCCTGTAGTAACCTGTCATTTAGACTCCGCTTTTATCCGAAACTATCCGAAACATTTATATCGGTTTCGGTTACGGTTACGTATATTTTTTTATTTCGGATATCCGATAGTTTCGGTTACGGTTACGGAGCTCCATAACATCCCTGCTAAACACTGCATTTTATCACGTTCATTATGGTCGAAAATTTAATGCATGTTTCTAAATGTCAAATATAAAAGCTATCCTTTTCGTATTCATATTGAGAGAAAGAGGTAGACTGAACATAAATTTAATTTTAGCATGTGTTCGCCAGAATTAGGGCCAAATTACTAGCTAAAGTCTGTTTCAATCAGATTGAATAAAGAGTTCTCTTCAATTTCTTCTTTGATGGCTTTCTGCTATAATTTAGCCAGTGTCAAGTTTCTGTGTATCTTTGTTGTATTTGGACGTTTGTTAACAACTCTGCTTAGTATGTAGACAGGCGTTGTGCAGATACAAGAGCGAATTATGATTGTTAGCGAGAAATTATTAACAGTTTTTTTTTTCAATAAAAGCAAAAATAAAACCTGAAACTGTTGAATCACCTGAAAAAAAATATACAGAGTGTTAGTATGTTAGAATAGCTGACAAAAGCTATAACTTTATGTTATTAGAGTTAATATACGAGCACAAGACGTCCACAAACGGCGAGTTTACATACGTTAACAGGGTTTTTAAGTTGATGGGTCGAGGAACCCAAGAAGGAAGGAGGGAATATAGGGAAACGTTCAATTTAGGGCAATCAAAAAATATGTGATCGGTAGTACCTTCATCAAGACCGCATTCACAAAGGGAACTGTCCTTAACCCTAATTTTGGCGAGAAAAACGGGGGTGCATACATGACCCAATCTAAGTCTGCAGATGGTGGAGGTTACACGTTTATTAGCAGTTGGAAATTTAAAAAACCATGGTTTGTGAGGTATATCAGGCTGAATGCCTGCGTAATGAGAGCCTTTCGTTTCACTACTTTTCTTCCAATGATCAGACCAGCTGAGGAATAGTCGACCCTTGGCAATCTGTGCTAAATCAGAGGTGTATAAAGAGTTCTCTTCGCCGTAATGTTGGCTGGCCTGAACGTCAAGCAGATTTGACAGGTTAGTAAAATAAAATTCAATTCTTGATAATGCAGGTGTCTATAGGCGACGGTAACCGTTTACCACCAGGTGGGCAGCTTGTTTGTCATCTAATTGTATAAAAACAAAACCACTTTACATCTCAGAACAATAACTAACTTTACATTTACCTAAGTTTTATCAAAAAGTTTATGTCCGTTTCCTATCTAGTACTTATTTCAAGTCAGGTCAGAACTGTAACATCATAATGGAAACAAAAATTTAGCTTTGATAAAATAAATATTAGGTAGCTCGGTTTACAATACGATACAAAATTGATTTAAAAACTTTTCATAATATTGTTACTGAACCAACTCGGTATTTTTTTAGATATACAACAATAATACAGTATCAAAAATTACATTAGCACTTAAGGCACATTTGTCACGAATAGTTTTTCGTATTCTATTTCTAATTTTTAGTAATTATTTCTTTTCAGCTATAAGTTACATTTTATTATTTTTTAGTTAAGCATTCACACTTAAATAAGTGAAGTTACCGCTATTTTTTACTCCTTAAATTTTGGTAGGTACTTCATTTTCAAAACCTAGCAACATTAATTTAAATGGTGCCAACATTACGGCGAAGGGTGGGAACTCTTTCGACTGTTTGGCGGGATTTTGTGGTGTCAGTCAAGATTTTTATTACAATAATTAAAAATTGTGTCGGAGCGAACTATGTATTATAAAATTGGTGTTGTTTTATAAAACATGTGTTTGTGTTGACGTGCAACTAAAAGATTATTAGAATAAAAGTGATTAATTATGGTGTGACATACGATGAGATTTTTTGTGGGTATCCACCTCATCAAGTACCATCATATGGAGACTGTCATCATATATTTCGCGTCAAATACTCCCAAGCTGCATTAAAATGTGTTACGCCAGTATTTTAATGCAATAAATGAAGAAAAAAAGAAATACTGAAGACATGGCTGTATGGGCATTAGTACCCTTTGCCTCCCCTATATAGGGAGAATTTAACAAAAAAAAAGGGAACTCTTTCGTGAAACGTGAAACGAACTCCACTTACCTACTTATTATTGCAGAATGTATGAAACGAAGTTAAGCATATTATTGAAAAGATTTTTCGACATTGGCCCTAATTCTGGCGAACACATGCTAAGTTTAAATTTAGTTCAGTCTATTTCTTTCTCTCAAAATGAAAAAGAAAAGGATGGCAGTCATATTAATTGACATTTAGAAAGGTGCGTTCAATTTCCGACCTTATTGAACGTGCTAAAATTCAGTGTTTTGAAATGTTTTGAAATGTGCCTTGAAATCTATCTAAATTTAAGTGACAGCTCTAAACAGATTCTTGCTATCTTTTTCCTATTACATATTGCGAGAAAGAGATATACTGTACTTAAATTTAGAATTAAAGTGTGTTCCCAGAATTAGGCCCATTGACTTATTCCTGAGCACTGTGAGAACTATAAGTGACGTCATTGGCCCTAATTCTGGTAAACACATGCTAAGTCTAAATTTAAGTTCAGTGCATTTCTTTCTATCAAAAGGAATACGAAAAGGATGGCTGTCATATAATTTGACATTTAGAAACGTGCGTTCAATTTTCGACCTTATTGAACGTGATAAAATGCAATGTTTAGGAGGCACCTCCGTACATGCCGTCTAAAATTGTCTATGGTTTCTTAGAAATCTATCTAAATTTAAGTGACAGCTCTAAACAGATTCTTGCTATCTTTTTCCTATTACTTATTGCGAGAAAGAGACATACTGTACTTAAATTTAGAATTAAAGTGTGTTCCCAGAATTAGACCCATTGATGACATCACAACAGTTCGTGTGAGCCTGTGTAAAGTGTAAACACGAATTGAAACGACTTTTAGTGCTTTCACAGCCACAGACTACTTTGAATACTGGAAATTCACAGCGCTGTTAGTGTCAATGAGGCTACATTCCGAATCACGCTCATTTTTCTGAGCTGAGGTTCTGAGATGTGTACTTAAAGTAAAGACTGTGCAACTGTCCGAACGATATAGCTTCTTGGCTTTGTATGACTCGTGACGACTTGAGCGCGATTAACAATTATATTATGGTCCTGTAACTGCAATCACCAGAGAACAGTTATCTTGAGAACACACCCCCAAAATACGAAAAAATAAATACAATGAATTTAATTTTTTTAGTGTAGGATAATAGTCATTGATGTAAGTCATAATTTGTAGTCTTACTAATGTTATGAATATGTTACTGTCAAGGAACTTATAACATAACTGGAATGCTCACGAAAAATTATCATGAAATGAATATTATAACTTAGCGTTATGGTAATAAGATCTATATTTGATTGTAATTTATCAAAAGAGGAAAACGTTCCGAGCAGGACAACGACATTATGGGAGTGTGTCCCTTTCTTGCAATTGCTAGTGTTAATAATTTAAAATAAATGTAGCTTTTATACTTTTCTGGTAACTCCCTCAATAAATTTTGGCTGATGAGTTAATTGTAATAAATAGGGGTCTAATTATAAACTAAGTAAATGTTTATATTTATATTGATTTGCTATGTTATTAAAAAAAGAAAAATTAAAAGAATAGTAGCAATCAGTAACAATTTATAAATTGCGCATAGCAACAATTATGACGTTTTGATAAACAATATGGCCTATTATCTAGCGCGTTCAAGTCGTATTTCTGCACGTTGCATGCTTTTTATTTACATTTGAAGTTAAATTTTATAGTGAATAATAGTGAAAACTTATTGTGTAAAGTGGTGTACTAGTGAGGCGTTTGCTGGTAGCGGTATTTCATTTTTTGGGTGAGTTTTTATCTTTGTTTACATATTACATGGGTAGGGTAACAACAAATGAAATATTCTTGATGGACAATCACAATACATAGGTACATACAATAAACGGTAATCTAATTAATTCGCAAATAGATATTTTGCGCTTAGCAGCAAAAACGATGGGTCACCCGTAATATTCATTAACTACTAAGTCCGTGTATATAGGTAGACAATACATGTTTATTGCACTAATAATAAATTTATTTATATAAATAAATTATTAATAGTCGAGTAGGCTGCCGTGTAAAGAAACAAATCCGAAATTTCATAAAGGAATTTTGAAATTTCGGATTTGTTTCTTTAGATTAAATAGTAAGTAAACCTTTATACGGTTGTATTGCACTGTAAAAAAAAAAATCCTTATTGTTTTTTTTCAGTTTCCCAAAAAATTAACCCCTTTTGCAGCGGTGGCTGGAAGTTGTACCGGCCGCTTAAGAAAAAATTTTCAAGAACTAGCTTCATATGCAGCTACCACTTTAAAAGTGTAGATATCATAATCCATAATATGAAAACTATACTGAAACCTGATTCCGTTCCATCTATTTCTCCTGTAAGTAATACTTTTAATAATTTAAATTTTAAGTATTCTAATTTGGTATTAAAATACAGAGACATCCTGTCCTAGATTTTTAAATCAGTTATACCAGCAGTTATCATACAAAACTGCAGCAACACAAAAATCATATTACTTTATTTTTAGGTTTCACCACTTTCACCAGATAAGCATGTCAAAGTTTTAAGCAACCTTATTTTAAACCCAACTCAAAAAAACATTCATCAGTATGTTAATAAGGTAGTTTTTTACTATTTTCTTTCCTTGATATTGTTCTTGTGTTTCCCGTGGGTACCGTATCTTAAATAATTTAATTTGCTATTTTTTTACAGTCTGACAATCGTTCAAAATCTGTGAACATCGATATTTCTGAAAAAGAAAATTTGGAGCCAACTCCAGGACCCAGGACCATCAATGGAACCTCCATGGAAGAAATCTCGACAAGATGAACACTTGAAAAATCTTCAGTCCGAAATTAGCTTTCTATGCTTGTTACTAATTAATTTCTGATAGGCCTCGCTGCCACCCGGAGACCCATATACGGCGTCCATATGGGTCTCCAGTTCACAAGCCGCAGGAGAAAGTCGATCTTGTGGCAAGACTCCTTGCAGATAATACCCAAGTTTGTATCTACAACTGTTTGTAGTAAGTAACATACTAACGGCGGGCTTCAATATCGTAACAAACGAACAATCCCTTGCAGCACGGAAAAGTTTAGATAATTATATAAGTTATTAAAACCGGTCACTAAAGCAGGTTTTAGTTATAATTAAAGAAATGCTACTCGTCAACTTCATGTGTAACTTGAAAAATAAAACATCGTGTGCTACTCAATGGTTTCGTTTTATTTAAAATTCTAAAAATATCTTGCTATATTAGAAAAGGTAAACCGAGAGTTAGGTGTACAATGACGCCGTCTTGGTGAAGTGGTCAGTATGGCTGCCAACATATCAAGCGGTCCTGAGGGCCTAGACAAGATGCCAATCGATTATCGCTATCGCTTAGCGGAAAATGTATGGGATTTGACATAAGACATTGAACGACTTTCGATAGTTAGTGTCGAATCCTATACATTTTTCATTTAGCGATAGCGATACCGATTGTCAAATCGCATCTTGTCTAGGCCCTCTGATAGCGGCAAATGTTTATGTGATGAACACGAACATCTGTCAACGAGTCATGGTTGTTTATATGTATATTTAAATTTATTAACAAAATATCTATAATTATTATGTAAAATAATTCCGTTGTGTAGTATCCTTAACACAAGTTCTTAATGAAATTTACTTTGGGCTAGATAATTGGTGTGAGCGTGGAAATATATTATTATTAACAATAGGGAAAGCAGTGTATCCAAGTGCCCCAAATATCTCTTATTTGTATTGGACCAAATTTTCATAGCAAATTATGTTTGAATTTTGTTCTTTTGATTTGATAAATTTAATACATAGTAATTAAAATAGAATAAAACTAGAAAAATTTCACGTCCTGAGGCAGGAATCGATTCCGATTTATGATTCGAGAATTCGATTCCTGCCTCAGGACGTGAACATTTTTCTAGTTTTATTCTATTTAAAATTACTAAGTAATTTTTCAAACATTTATAATAATGTTGAAATCAAAAATTAAGGAAATTTAATACACTAAAAACAGACAGGTAAATGAAAACAAAATCTTTTTATTTAGAATATAATAACGAGATGTTCTTTGTTTTACGTTTTAATGTAAACATATTTAACATTTAATAAAAATGTCTTTATGTTATTCCTTTTTTTATGTAGGTACCTATGTAGTTATTCGTACATAATTTATTGAAGATTTAAGTTAATTGGCTTTAAATATATGAATAATTTTTAAATTATATGTATTCTATGCTCAATTAATTTTGTTTTAGACTCGACAATTACTTAAATATCAATCTTAATACAATTAAAATTGTCCCACTGTTCGAAGCTACTATATGGACACATTAGTAGAAAGAGACACACTCCTACTATGTCGCTTTACTCTTCGGAACGGTTTTTAGATTCCCGTCAGCATTCCAGTTAGGATATAAGTTCCTTGGTTACTGTATGATCTAAGTACCTTTGCCTTTGTTAGAGTAAAGTTACGATTGTAATAGGGTATTTTTATTGTTTTTTGTTTGAGCATCATATAAATCGTGTTTGAAATATTTTAAATGTTGTATTTTGTTTCAGTGTATTTGCCAATTTTTTGTCTTGCCCTATCAACATAAAAATAACTAAAATGTAAAAAGTAAACAATACATTTGAAGTTAGCTACGAAAGTCTTGGCGCCACCGGAACTTGTCACTGCGTACGCTTCTATATGTTGGTAGTACTGTACTAACTACGTGGTCGCGATGGTACAAAAATGTAAACATGCACATATATTTTTACTCAGCACTTTTGTTAATTTGTGTAATTATAATGTTTTGTACAGTAATTAAATAATATTGATTAGTGCAAATAGTAATACACGTTAATTTATAGGGTCTAATATGAATATTACAACATTTTAGTTTTTGTGACCGAAGTGAAGATAGGCAAAAGCGTCGTCAAGCGCCGTAAAATATCAAGTCCGTATAATGGCGGACGCCAATAATTTTGGAACTTTCTTGATTCTATTGTTCTGTTTTCAACTATTTCACTAGTTTATAAATTTAGGAATGAGTTTTCGTCTAAGTGATCGAACTCAAAGTGATAAATACGTAAAAGTGATATGAAATGTTCTGTTATATCGTGACAAAAGCTCTTGCTAGATATGTAACCTTTTCCATAACCTCGTTTACGCCAATGGTGTAGATATGTGATCGGTGTGTGTGGTTCGGTGAACGATTATTCGTCCGTTTCGCGTTACAAATTGTGTAAAGTTATCTTGCAAATTAGTGATGGAAGTGTCCGCGTCGCGGTTTTTCAATCCGACGCTAAATTTCGATGTAACGTAAGCGAGCCGGTCGATCGCTAAAGCAGGGACGGTCGCTACCAGCCGAACATGGCTGCGACGCAGGCTGAGTCTCAGCGAAGCGAAGTGAATGTAGATCAGAGTCCAACGGAGCTCAGCGAATCTCGGAACGCTCTATTACAAAACGGGACCGACAAGTCCATTGGGCGCGTCCCGCCCGATGGCGTCGTGAACACAAAGAGCAAATCGCCGATGTCGGCCGATCCGGGGCACCCGCGCGACGGTGGCGAGGCGCCCGGTCACGATCGAGCCGGAGAACGACCAACCCCCGACCAGTACGGTCAATATCGTTATGCAGAAGGCGCGGATTACTATTCCCCTCGACCCGGTTTCCCCGGTAAACCGCGACCGCCTCCACAGCAGCCACGTTTCTTTCCGGGCCAGGTGTCGCAGGCACCCGGCCCGACGCCGACGCTGAATTCCTTGCTGCAATCTAGTGGAGCGCCGCCTCACAGATACCCTAATAGTTATGATCAGCCGCCGGCGGGTTATGGGCCAGCTCCCGGCTGGCCACCGCCACGGCCAATGCCGCCCTACAATCCCCAGGGTAGTCCATACAGAAATTCAACCGTGAGTATTTATTTTACTGTGATTCTAGTAAAAATATTAAAATTATTATAAAATAGTATAATTTGATTGATTACACAGTAACTTTGTTATTGTTTTTATCTCTAGTAATTATGGATAAAGGAATATGGAGTAATTTCAAATTGTATTCAGATAGAAAATGTAACAAAAACAATAAATGTTAAATGTTTATATTATTCCAATATAAATTTAACACCTCTTGTATTATTAATTAATTATTGAAGTAAATCATAACTATCTCTTCTTCCTAGTTTCAAGTAATTTATTGCATGAAAAGATTCCACATAATTCACCCTAAACTATATTTTTTAGAATTGCAGTGAGAATAACAATGTTATAAGAGAATTACATGATCATAGAAAACTCCAGATTCTTTCTAACCAAACTATAACCAACCATCCATTGAAAGAATTTTCTAGTAAAATTATTAAAAAATTTAAGTCTTGAATGTGTGGTTTGTCATGATAATAGGTTTTGTGATTAGGAATTTTTTACACATTGCAGACACAATCCCCCTTATTATATAAATCACGGACTAAAGTTAGTCCTGGTCTAAAACTGATGTTGTCACTTTTATTCATTAAAAAAAAGACAGTGACAACATCAGTTTAAGACCAGGACTAACTTTAGTCCGCATTTTATAATAAGGGTTAAGGGTTCTTAATTTTCATATACTCCCGGGAGTCGCTACTTAATTTAAAAAGTGTTTAAGCCACTTAGCTTATCATACAAACTTTCATGTCAAAAGTATTTGGAAGCAAACAAACATATTCTAACAAAACTTGCCATGCTTAAGCAACTCAGGCTAGTCTAAAAAATTATCAGAGGATTTTCAAAAAGTCTATTAATAAAGAAATGATTGGTGTTTTTTGGTTTGTACTAGAAGCTAAAAATTGCTTATTCTCAAAATAAGACTGTTTTTCGAAAAATCTTCTGGTAATATATGTAGACTAGCTTGACTTGCCTAAGCATGTGAACTCTAATTAGAATTGGTTTGTTGGTTCCCAATATAAAATTTTGTTTGAAAAGTAAGGTGGCATAAACACTTTTCAATTTTTAACACCTTTTCTTATTTATTATTATTCATAGGCAATTACAGACAACTGATTACAACATTTTTACAAACATAAATATCTAGAAGACTGAAGGCGAACCTGTGGTCAAGTTACAAAAGTGCACAACTTTCGATGAGTAAATTGACAGTAAAAGTACTTAAACTTTTTCTTCTTCTCCTTCTCTTCTTTCGTACGGGCGGTTTCCGCAAATCGACGACTGTTGTGCCGGTTTTGCGTCGGAGGTACTTAAACTTAATCACTAAAACTATTTTTAACCATCCTGAGCGATAAAGAGTGATTAAAGTGATAGAGCTCCTAAGAGCTTTCAGTGAAATATGTAGGAATATGTTTATTATTTTTAACATCTGTATCATACCATGTTTCTTGCAAATAAATAAATTTCAATTTCACCTGAGTACCATCGCTAAATATGTCGCATTCTGAACAAATTTAATTATAGTAAAGATTCTGCTTATAGGATAATTTTTTGATACATACCACTACCTCATTTTTAAAGTCATAAAACATGTTAGATGTACCTGAATAGTTTGAGTTATTTATTATTTATTGCACAAAATAAAGTACAAAAGGCGGACTTAATGCTATACAGCATTCTCTCCCAGTCGACCAGTAAAGGGGTAAAGAAATACAATATCGGTGCAATGATAATTTATGACTAAGAAATTAAAATAATAATAATAATGCTTTACTAAAAATTTTAAAACAGTGAATAATAAAAATAATATATATGTATATATACAGGATGGTGCCGTTAATGCGACAATAAATTTAAACATGGGCTATATTAGTCCATAGAAATGGTTTGCCACTTCCAAAAATTTCTATTCATTTGATAATTTCATGACATTTGTATGGAATAATGTAACATTGGCAGCATTATTTCATACAAACGTCATGAAATTATCAAATGAATTACGGACTAATATAGCCCATGTTTAAATTTATTGTCCCATTAACAGCACCACCCTGTATATACTTATAAACGTACATATATATAATATAATAATAATAAGATGTCGGGCGTTAAGAGAGCTAAGATAATGGTCACGCACCAGTTCCTTGAACGCAAATTTATTAGGAGCCTTCCGGACGTTCAGCAGCAGTTCATTCCGAAGACGAATAGCTGTCAATGTGAATGAGCATGATACGAAGCCAAAGTGATGGAGATGAACTTTGAGAATAAGGTTGCTGGAAGAGCGTAGGTAAAGAAGGTGAGAAGAACCCACAAATTGGAATCTGGGTTTCAGATAGTCTGGGGCAAATGGATCGAAAAGTACACTAAAAAGTGTACAAACAACTCTCAGGTTTCTACGCTCTCGAATAGGAAGCCATTTGAGTTGCTTGCGATAAGGAGAAATGTGATCAAATTTACGAAGCCCAAAAATAAATCTAATACCATAATTCAGAAGTTGATCCAACTTATCGAGAAGATCACAGTAAGCGTCGGTATAGCACACATCAGCATAATCTAAAGTAGGCAGAGTAAGGGCTTGGACTAACAAAAATTTGGTACTGGAAGTAAGAGTTTTAAAGCCTGTAAAGGGACCTGAGCGTGCTATTCACCGGCAAGAGACAGCCTTGAACTGTACCTGCCAATTGAGAGCCTTATCAATATTTAGCCCTAAATTCTTTACCTCTGAAAGGTACGGTATTATGTTTCCATTGTAAGATAGCAGGCTGATAGTAGTTGTGTCAATACGAGCCATCTGCCGCGGACTCGGGCACCGCGGCTGCCGCGGGTTTTTACCGGGGATTCCATGTTTTTAGAATGAAAGTAAGATAACAAATATAATATAATAAGATAGTATCAGATGTAAAGTACTGGGGCATGTTAGAACATTTTACCCTATGGCCGTTCCGTGCCTATCGGCATGATGTTGGTTGTCATAACTACCCCGTTCCGAGCCTCAGAGAGTTGCAAAGTTATTGGTGATCAATTTGATGGTTACAAAATATTCTGACATATAAAACGTCATATGACATTAGTGACAATCTGTCAACTGAGATTGGATTTGTCAAATCTCAAAAAAATTACAGCTTTTTTTTAGTTTACTTTAATTTAATTAAAGTGAATAAAAGTCTAAAATATATTATTCAGTACTATTGTTGTGTGTGACTTGATACAGAAAATTTCATGGGAAATTAAAGATGTCGTCTTAGTTTTAGATAATAATGGAACTCCTTTTGTTATGATTATGAAGATGGTGATGTCTAGATCCAAAGGCTTGGTGGTAAATTTTACAATATTTTTTATGTGTGTACAAAACAAATGTGACAAAACATTGACGAATGTAATGTCAAATTAAGGTTCTTCTTCTTTTCTATGTGACAATGTGTTATCTTACAAAATGATAACAATTCTGCCAGCACAGTGCTTTGACGGAGCATGTGAAAATGTGGAAGTAGTACAGATGTAGTTAATTTGTAGAACCGATGTGACAACTTGTGTTATGAGTGGGAGTAACAGAGACCTGGGGAACAATAAAGACAGGTGTTATAAAGAACAATGGAAAATAAAACATTGAATACGTACCAATAATTAGGGTTATAATTTTATATTATTTATTACATTTGATAAATTTAATAAGGGAATAAAATACATTAGGGGAAGTGAGGGTCAAAAGACAACTTAAATTAACAGGGAGAGGGATTTTTATTTTATGGAGAGTATCATATAAATTATAATTTGAGTTGTATTTAGGGCATTCAAAGAATATGTGGTCTAGAGTACCTTCGGCCAGACCACACTCACAGAGAGAGTGGTCACATACTTTTATTTTATGGAGAAAAATTGGAGAGCAGCAATGACCTATGCGAAGTCTACATAGTACGGAGACTACTGTTTTAGGTACTTTTTATACTTAAACCACCAAGGTCAAGGGGCAATTTGTGACTGAATGTTATGGTAAAAAGTGCGACAAAGCACTTGATCTAATCCACCATTTCTGCAGCTCACTCACTGATTCTGTCCAGTTATACTTGCAATTTGGATTATGCGAGGTTAGAAGCAAGTATCATCGGCGTCGGTCGCAGTCCCGATTCGATACCCTGGGTGAGCGGTAAATCTGCTATATACAGAGTATAGGACAGGACCGAGAACAGAACCCTGTGGGACCGAGGCTTTTATATCACAAAGCCTGCCTTTCAAATCTAACCTGGAATTTTCGATTATGTAGATATGTCTTTAAGACCATGAAAAATGAGTTTGGAAGGGCTGTCTTGAGTTTGTTTAGTACCTAGTCCTTTGTGCCAGACTTTGTCAAAAGCTTGCTGTATGTCTAGGAAGACAGCTGAACAATACTACCTTTTCTCCAAGGACTGTCTTATTACATTTGCAACTCGGTGCACCTGTTCGACGGTGAAGTGTCCCTGCTTAAATAATTAGTTTATCTATGACAACACAGATTTTATTAACATTGAAATTTTATTACATATACGGGGTGGCACATTTAGATCGGTCAGTATGGGAAAGTCCGAAACTATAAGACATGCGAAAATCTCTTCTTAGGAACCATGTCATAGATTTTAGTGATAAGAGAAACTGCATTCATACAATTAAAAAAAACGTGTACTCAGCTCGGGAATCCAACCCGGACGTTATGAAAAATAAAACTAATACTAATTCAATTTAGATATCGATTGTGTAGGTCTTAAGCAGTAAACGTTAATATGAAACATGATTTCTAAAATGAATAAAATGCATTGTTTTCTTTAATTTATTTTAGTAAGTGTTCGACATTACCACCATTACCAATTTACCACCATATGAGGTTTATCACATCTCTGTTCAAACCAAGACGCTCCATTTTCAAATGAGGTTTATCATGTCCTTGTATCTAAATACTTATTCTAAGTGGGCTTTTCAGTTGATTATTAGTGTAAGTATGATTAATAGAAGTATGCAATATTTGTGAAACGATGTGGACATTTTCTAGCAATACCCCTGATGATGCTATTCAACAGTTCTTTAAGCAAACGAGTATTTCCAGATGAGTGGAAAAGGGCGAGAATAGTTCCAATTTATAAAAAACATGATCCAACTTATGTGAAAACCTATCGGCCTATTTCTATTCTATCTTCTTTTTCCAAAATGTGAGTCCTTAGTTTACCTATATATTTACAAGCTGGTACAAAGTAGCTTATCAATATCTCAACATGGATTCAGAAGGGGGCGTTCAGTGTACACAAATTGGGCATCAATGATTTCAAATGTCTCTATAGATGTTGATACAGGGAAGCAGGTTGACATGATATACACTGATTTCAGCAACGCATTTGACAAAGTAAGTCATGCAATTCTCTTGTCAAAATTGAATATAATAATAATAATAATAATATTTATACACTCACACCTATTATCTAGCCCAAAGTAAGCATCATTAAGAGCTTGTGTTATGGATACTAGATAACGGAGAAATAATGATAATAATATGTATATTAATATTAGAAATATACTAAATAAACCTATAAAACATGCATGACTCATAAACAAATGTTCGTATTCATCATACAAACATTTGTTCCTACCGGGATTCGAACCCGGGACCTCTTGACCGAGTAGCCTGGGGTACAGACCACTCGCCCAGGCGGTCGTCTATAACTATGGAATAGGTCTATCATTACTGTTCTGGTTCAATTCATACTTAGCAGAAAGAAGTGGTCTCAGTGTCTGAATATGACTCTAAATTGTACTTTGCTCAATCCGGTGTGCCACAGGGCTCCCATCTGGGACTGATTTTATTTTTAATATTCATTAATGATATTACCACATCTGTAAGGTACAGTAAGTTGCTGATGATCTGAAAATTTTCATGACTGTTGGTGATTTCTGTGATGTAAATTTTTTGCAAATGGATCTCGATAGCATCGAGCTTTGGTGCAAAAATAACAGCATGACTATAAACTCAGAGAAATGTGTTTACATAAGTTTTACAAAAAAAAAAAAAAATATAAACGCTGCATACTTGCTAGATGGTACGATTTTATCAAAGGTTGATAAGGTAAGGGATCTTGGAGTTATTATGGATAGCAAATTAAAATTTCATTTTCATATTGATGCAATTGTAACAAAATCTGCCCAAATGCTGAGCTTCCTAAAACGCAACTTGCGAGGGTTCCAGCGGCAAGAAACAAGAATTATTCTTTTTAACAGCCTTGTTCGAAGCACACTTGAATTTGCGTCCATTGCATGGAATCCTGTGTACGTCAATTCATCACAAAGGATTGAGGGTATTCAATGTGCCTTCACAAGACATTTAGCATACAAGTCACTGGGTATATGTCACAGAGTTCCTTACAGTGTGCGACTATCATTCTTTGGCATGGTATCACTTAAAAATCGTCGCACAATATTAGATTTGTTATTTCTCTACAAAATCCTCAACCAAAAAATACTATGTCCCGACCTGCTTGCTTCTATCAACTTGACTGTCCCACGAAAATACTTTCGATAACCTCTCACAAAAATCTTTACTTTTCCTCGTCACAGAACTAATCTCGGTCTGCATTACCCACTAGCCAGAATTTGTAACACCTACAATAACTTGAATGCAAAGTCACCTGACCTGGAAGTTTTTAGTGCTTCACAACCAAAATTTAAAAACACTTTGCTTAAATTGTTAACTCCAGTTAGTAACTCATCTCAAAAATTTTAAAATCTGTTAAGACATGATTCTAAATTTAATACTAGTTAAATTTCTATTGTAGTTTATAACTTTTGTTTTCTGTGAAATGTGTCACTTAATTTTTAACAATGTTGTGTATTTAAAATATAATAAAACTAGAAAACTTTTACGTCCTGTCCTGAGGCCGGAATCGGAACCCGCGACCTTTCCCAATCCGGGCGACTGCTCTGACCACTGAGCCACCCAGGACTTGGGATATCCCTGTGAAATTCTTCTAATCTATCTATATTTGCGTTTATGAGCTAACGTCCACCCTACAATGTCGAAATATTCTAATTCAACATCCGAAACGAGTATTTTTACAAATACCGACGATTCGGTTAAGTTGGGGCAGTGCTTTCAAATATTCTTAATTTTCGATTTTAACATTATTATAAATGTTTGAAAAATTACTTAGTAATTAAAATATAATAAAACTAGAAAAATTTCACGTCCTGAGGCAGGAATCGAACCCGCGACCTTTCACAATCCGGGCGACTGCTCTGACCACTGAGCCACCCAGGACTTGGGATATCCCTGTGAAATTCTTCTAGTCTAGCAGAGAGCTCTGTCCGAATCGTTACTTTCAATTTTAATATTAAAGTTTGTGACAATTCGGACACCATTAAAATAAGTCTGCTGTTTGTACAGTCAGGTGAAAAAGTTTTAAAATTTAAATGTACATTATGTTATAGATGGCATTTTTCTATAAAAAAATCATCATCATCATCATATCAGCCGAGAGACGCCCACTGCTGGGCATAGGCCTCCCCCAAGGATCTCCAAACCGATCGGTCCTGCGCTGCCCTCATCCAACGGCTTCCCGCGACCCTTACCAGATCATCGGTCCACCTTGTGGGGGGCCTACCAACGTTGCGTCTCCCGGTGCGCGGCCGCCATTCGAGGACCTTTCCGCCCCAACGGCCGTCAGTCCTCGCAATGTGACCTGCCCACTGCCACTTTAGACTCGCAATTCTTTGGGCTATGTCAGCGACCTTAGTTCTCCTGCGGATCTCATCATTTCTGATTCGATCACGCAGAGAAACACCAAGCATAGCCCTCTCCATTGCTCTTTGGGTGACTTTGAGCCTTTGTATAAGGCCCATTGTAAGCGGCCATGTCTCGGTTCCGTACGTCATCACTGGCAACACACACGAATTAAAGACTTTCGTCTTGAGACACTGCGGTAGTTGTGCCGAGAATATGCTGCGTAGCTTCCCGAACGCTGCCCAGCCGAGTTGGATCCGTCGATTGACCTCTTTCTGGAAGTTGGACCTACCAAGTTGGACTATTTGTCCCAGGTAAATGTATTTGTCAACAACTTCCAGTGTAGAGCTTCCAACCTTCACAGGAGTGGGTACGACATGAGAATTCGACATAATCTTCGTCTTATCCATGTTCATTTTAAGACCCACTTGTTGGGAGACTCTACAGAGGTCGTCGAGCATTGTGCCCAAGTCTTCCAGGTTTTTAGCCATGACTACGATATCATCAGCAAAACGAAGGTGAGTCATGTACTCGCCGTTTATGTTGATGCCAAGTCCTCTCCAGTCCAAAAGCTTAAAAACATCCTCCAACGCGGCAGTAAACAGTTTCGGAGATATAACATCGCCCTGTCTCACACCCCGCTGAAGTGGTATTGGTTTCGAGTCTTGGTCCTGGAGGCGGACTGACATAGTGGCGTTTTCGTACAGTGACTGCAGCACTTGGATGTACCGATAGTCTATTTGGCATCTCTGGAGCGACTGAAGCACGGCCCAGGTCTCGACAGAATCGAAGGCTTTCTCATAGTCCACAAACGCTAAGCATAATGGCAGGTTGTACTCTTCGGTCTTCTGTATAACCTGCCGCAGCGTATGTATGTGGTCTATGGTACTAAAGCCTTTTCGGAAACCGGCTTGTTCGGGAGGCTGGAAGTCGTCAAACCTGCGTGCGAGACGATTCGTAACAACCCTCGAAAACAACTTGTAGACATGACTCAGGAGCGTGATGGGTCTGTAGTTCTTCAATAGAGTCTTGTCTCTCAAAAAGTTGAAGAAGAGTGCCACCACGCCCCTGTGCCATGCCTTTGGCGTTTTACCCTCGAGCATGATGGAGTTAAATAGCCTCTGAAGAGCTTTCAGGACCGGTCGTCCACCTGCTTTCAGAAGCTCGGCTGTAACTCCATCGTCGCCCGGCGCCTTGTCGTTCTTAAGTTGTTTGAGAGCTACACTAATCTCGTACAGGCTGACGTCCGGGATATCTTCCGTGTAATGTCGGGTTAATTTGGCTCTTGGATCGGTGGCCTTAGTGACAGGTGTGCGTGATGTCGCGTAAAGCTGTCCATAGAAGTTTTCAATCTCGGCCAAGAGCTCAGGTCGGGATGTAACGAATCTGCCATCCTCCGTTTTCAGCTTCGTCAGCAAACTCTGTCCTATCGACAGATCTCGGGCGAACACTTTGGAGCCTTTGTTCCGCTCGATTGCCTCTCTAATACATTCTGTATTAAAGTGGCGTATGTCGCGGGTCAATGACTTGGAGATCTGTTTGTTGAGTTGCCGACGAGCGTCTTCGGAAGACTGCAGTGCACGTCTTTCCTTCATGAGCTTTAAAGTTGGCGCAGAGATTTTTTTACCTCTTTTGTTACGGCTGGGTTTGAAGAGCCCTGAACCCGCCGTAAGAACAGCTTCCACGAACCTGTCGTTGTACGTGTCCACATCTGTGCAGTCCTCCAGGCAATTGAAGCGATTTCGCAGTTCGAGCTGAAAGAGTTCGGGGTTTTGGATCTGGATAGCTGCAGGGCGGAGCGTAGACTTCATCAGTCGATACCTCTCGGATTTCACGTTGAGATTCAATGTGCCTCGTACCATTCGGTGATCACTCCCCGTGTTAAACGAATTGATCACTGAGACATCATTGAATATCCGAGTCTTAGTCGACATGATGAAGTCGATCTCATTCTTCGTTGCGCCATCCGGACTTTTCCAGGTCCATTTTCGATGCGGCCGTTTTTTGAAGAAGGAGTTCATCATAAAGAGTCCCTCCCTCTCCATATAGTCGGCCAGCATTTGACCTCTAAAGTTCCGGATTCCAGCTCCAAATTGCCCCACTTTCAACTCATCATCGCCACGTTTGCCTAGCCTTGCGTTGAAGTCTCCCATGACAACGGTGTAGTGAGTTTTGGAAGTATGTATTGCCCGAGAGATATCCTCATACATTACTTCTACTTCCTCGTCGGGGTGAGTCGAGGTCGGGGCGTATACCTGTATGACCTTCAACGAATACCGTTTGGTGATTCTGAGTATAAGGTACGCCACCCTATTCGACACACTTCCGATTTGTACAACGTTGTTCACGAGAGACTTGTGGACAATAAACCCAACACCACCTTGGGACAGATCTTCGCCCTCCCGGAAATAGAGCAGGTTGCCGGATTTCAGGACCATCGTGTCCTCGCCCTCTCGTCGGACTTCAGATAGTCCGACTATACTCCAGCGAATCCTGCTCAATTCTTCCTCTAGTTCCAGCAGCTTCTCCTCGGTCCGCAATGTCCGTGTGTTATAAGTTGCCAGGGCCAAGGTCGTCTGACGGGATATCTTCACCACCCGGGGATTCTTGGCACCCCTGGTACCGGCGCCTCGCCAACGTCCGTCACCGCCGGCGCGGCCTCCGGTACCGCCGGGCACTTGGGGCCTTGTGTCGTTCTGTGAGTTCATGTTTGGGGGGTTGTGGGCCGTCTCCCACCACGCTGGCCCAGTGCGGGTTGGTGGGGAGCGCCAGAGCCTCGTCTGTTGAACAGCAGGGTGCACCACGTGCAGGTGAGGTTGGCTTGGATCCCGTGAGGTGTTATCCGGGACCCCTTACACCCCTTACACACCTTATAAAAAAATGTTCTTTAAAAACTCCATCACTGTGAGTCATCTCAACATAGATTACTAAGAAATGAAAGAAAAAAGTAAAATCCATCAATCAAAACGTATATTTATTTTATTTAATAAAAATCAACATGTTGACATGTTGATTTTTATTATAGAAGTTGTGTTTATTGTAAAAAACAACACCTTATTGTTACTGTTTTATATTTATTCTAAAAAATCACATTGGTAGTAAAAAATCACAGTATTTATTGTAAAAATTAACCCCTTAACATAACTGATTTATATTTATTTTAAATAATCACATTGGTATTATAAAATCACCATTTTTATTGTAAAAATCATCATCTTAAAATTATTGTTTTATATTTATTTTAAAAAATCACAATAGGTGCTTAACGATAACTTTGTTCTCTAAGTAAATAAAAACTTTAAAATAAACTTTTATATAACCTACAACAATCACAATGTTTGGCACAGTATTCCCATTACGGATATTTTTTATTAATAATCATTAAGTAAAACTAGAAATCCTCATAATTTTAAGAAGTGGACATTCTGCGTCAGAGCAGAGCCAATACGTAATTCTATGACATTTCTATGAAATAATGTAGCCAATGTTATATTACTTCATACAAATTTCATGAAATTATCCAACGTATAAGATGTTTTTGAAAGTGGTAAACCATTTCAGTTCATAAACTAATATAGCCCATGTTTCAATTTACTGTCGTATTGACGGCTCCACTCTGTATAAGAAATATACATACACTTTTCCAGGTTTATTTCTTCCTGTGTAAAATCGGTCAATGTAGCAGCAAGATTGCTATCGAATTCTACTGTGGTTTCAGTTTTTTTGTTATATTGGAAGCATTTTGATATAGATTCTATTGATATTTGTCCTCCTTTTCTAATAAAGTTACTGCTGTTTTGTTATTTGACTGAGACACTGCGACTTTTATTATGTAACAAATCAAACTTTTGATGTTTTTTTTTTATATTTTTACTGTAAACTTATAGTTCCTACTGTACAATGAAATATTAATTATAACAATATACGTGTTTAGTGATGGATTTTTTTTTTACAACATAATGATTTATAGCAATGCACTTCTCGAGTCCCGATACAGCTAGTACCGGCAACAATTTTTTTTAATTTTAAACATATTTTGTTTAAAGCTTTTTCATCTGATTGTACAAACAGTCTGAATAACACAATATTTTGATAGTGTCCGAATCGTCACAAACTTTAATATTAAAATTGAAAGTGACGATTCGGACACAGTGTCCGAACATTTTGTGTCCGAAACGTCAGTAAGTCAGAGTCGCTTTGTTTTCGTCCAAACCATTTTGATGTGACTTCCTTTGTTGTCCGGTATTACTAATGAGTACCGCTCTTAATCAATAATATATGCAGTATTTATATCCTAGTTGAGCAAATTAGTACCATATAATCTATCAAGCCACAGATTCCAGACAATTGGTTTTTAATTGTCTTATGGCCCCTGAAGGTATAATGGAGCTTTGAGATGGTCTCTCTCTTTGATTTTTTTTGACTACAGAGTTAATTAACAGACTTCAAAAATGAGGAGGTTCTCAATTCAGTCAGTATGTTTTTTTTCTATGTAGGTATGTATGTTACCGCTAAAGCCCGAAGTATGGTAAATTCTAAGATTTACCGGTAACTCCTAGCGTTTACCGGTAGGTTAGGTTAGGTTACTGTTGTGCTAATCTTAAGATTTACCATACTTTGGGCTTTAGCGGTAACATGTACACCGATTACGCCGAGATTACTGATCCGATTTACGTGATTCTTTTTTTTCGATGCGGAATAGTTACCATTTGGTCCCATTTAAATCAAAACAACGAATAAGTAAGTCGTCTACGTGCGAAATTGCGGATTTTTGCTTTCCTATGACTTTTTAATGAAACGATACGATAGTAGGAAACAATATAAGTTGACGGTCATCCATCTAGCTTCGACCTTAGAAAGTTTTCACTAAAAATTGTGAAAAAAATAATAATTAAAAATTAAAACCAATTTCAAAAAACTGCTTCACATTCTATTATTTTTTTCTGGAAACAACTTAGCACCAACTCCAAAAAATATGTTTCAAGGGGATGAGTACCTACTTAAATTTTATTATTTTATCCTTTTTAGTTTTTTTTAATTGGTTTTAATTTTTGTTCAATTTTTTTTAAAGTCTGATTTCTAAATAAAAAATGAGTAG
Organism: Nymphula nitidulata; assembly: GCA_947347705.1. NCBI lineage: Eukaryota > Metazoa > Arthropoda > Insecta > Lepidoptera > Crambidae > Nymphula > Nymphula nitidulata. The sequence continues at coordinate 6,436,447 of OX374637.1, read as the reverse complement.
GTAGTGGTTAGTACTTTGTGGTTCAGGTACATGAATACTTTATGCACTTCAATTCAATTTGCTAAGGGCAGATTTTTCAATCCTCAGATAATTTTTATCTAGAGAATAAATAATTTTGACGTTTTGACAGATTTTCTATAGATTAACATAAACTTGTCAAAGTTATTCTGTGGATAAATCTTATCGGGGAATTTTAAATTCAGCCCGCTGTATTGAAAGTCCCCAGATAAGATTTATTTAATTTTTTTATAATTAGATTATAATTTTTATAAGAAGTTAATCTATAGAAAATCAGCCTAAAAGTAATAAATACCAAAATAAAAAAGACACTAACAATCACTGACTAAAAGTATGTCATCCTCATCCATCGTCGAAATAGCTTACGTACAAGTACCTAACTTTTTAAATAAAATCTCTGTGCCATTATTTCGCTTCGGTTCGGCAATTGAAAAAGCAAAGTGAAAATGGTTTTGCTACTCAAAGTGAATTGGATAGATACACGTGTCAAATGTCAAGTACCATTCAGGTTGATTCCGTCAAACACACGTCCCGACGCCGCTGCCTATACATAATGTATGTGCGAGAAATGGAAGTGGTGAAACGGCTGCAAAGCCTCGCGTTTCAATTCCGTTTAGCCCATTTTGGAACTGAGAGACGAACAACGCACAAATCTCCGCCTGGGAGGCGAGTAATATTTGCCTACACATCAAACTTTCACTATCGCTGTACGCTTTCGTTTTTATATCAGCGGATTCGCTTTGTTATTCCTTCACAGTGTTTTTTTTTCTTTTTTGCGCCTAGCACTTAACATGGAGTGAGAGTTGGTATTTAATAAAATATTATGAAAATTACAGTTATCGCTATGCGAGCCGTTTACGTTTCTTATAAATAGCTATAACAGTAAGCCAATGTAATCTTAGTGGAAGAATTACATCATATGCGTTCTGATATTTATCATTCGATATACCTATTATTAGTTACCCTACATGAAGGCCGGCGGGGTAATAAGGGAAAAAATATTAAAACGTTGATGTAATCTACAACAAACACAAGCCAGTAAATGGGCTTTACTCTGAAGACACAATTATCATTATCAACAGTCTAATACGTCCCACATCTGGGCACAAGCCTTAACACCACACTGCACGCTAATGCGGGTTGTGGGTTACAGGACATAGAGCAACAGCTTAACGTGCCTTCCAAAGCACAGAGGAGATCTAGATTACAAATCTTTGATTGACCCATCCACAATTAACCTAGGATAGTTTTGTTTCTGTAATCGAAACCAAAGCGATCAAACCACTGCGCCAGCAAACTCCTCAAAACACATTCTAAAAGTATTTTTTTGTAGTTGTATCTCTTTTCTCAACATGTACAGACGACAACACATCAAGTGTAACAGTTGCACTACTAAAGCCACCTCTATTACGAACGTAGTAAATGGTCTCAAAGTGAAACTGTAACGCTTGATGTGCGGTCTCCTATACCTAAAAGAAAGTAATGGATAATTCATCATCATCACCAGCCTATATACGTCCCACTGCTGGGCACAGGCCTTCTTACATGGGAGAAACACATGAGGAGTTTGGGCCATAACACCACCACGCTGGCCCAATGCGGCTTGGTGGGTTAAAGCGGTTGCAACAACAACCGGGTCCAACGGCTTAACGTGCCTTCTGAAGCACGGAGGAGCTCGAGATAACCAACTTTGATTGGCCCATCCCAGGGTTGACCATGGCGAAATTTGCTTTGTTGCGTATCGAAACTGAAACTGAAAATATTATTTATACCTATTGACATGACACGACGTAAGTAAAGGCCCATTTACACTACACGATGCCAGATTCTTGCTTGCAGCATACAACTAAAATGAAGCAAGAAATAACGTGCATAGTCCATTGCTCGTTTTCACTAAAATTTGCTTAGCGTTAAGGGTCTCTTAGCGATTTTTATCTCAGTCTATCTAAAGGAGGTAGAAAGAGACAAATGTCGTTGAGTGAGAGTTACCTATGCCTAGGGAATGGTTACTGAAAACGGACACATGTGTTTGTTTAGTTAGACTATGCAAGTCATTTCTTGCATCGATTTAATTGCATGCTATAGGCAAGATACTTGCATCGTGTCCTTGAAACCTTCTAAGTTGCATGCAGTTTCGCACGTTTTAATCCTAGCTAGTTGGTTTCGCCATTACACAACAGGGCAGCCTGCCATTAAACAATGCATCGAGCACGTGCCTGTTTACACTTTCGAGTTCACATTCAAGGTCGTACGCATTTGTAAGGATGTATGTACTCGTGTGGGTTGGCCAGTGAACAAATACCGGTTACGTAACATTGTCCCACTTCCCACGGTGTAGTTGCTCTTCCGTCACTCACAGGTTTTACAATTAGTCACATTAATATATTTTCTTTTACAATCATAAAGCCGCGTCATTTTGATAGCGAAATATGCGCATGCTTCCTTGGGTATTAGAAAATGTAGCCTATCTTTATTGTTTATTCTACATTGACTAGGTGGTAGGTGGTAGGCCCGTATGTAGGGTCGTCTGGGTAGGTACCACCGCCTTTCTTATTTCAGCCGTGAAACAGTTCTCTAATTCCTAATTGTTTCGGATTAAAGGGAAAGGTAGCCAGTGTAATTACTGGGCATGGACGGCATTTCATCTTAGGCCTCAGGTTGACATCACAACGCACCTGCAGTATCAAGTGATTTTTCCTTGTTATTGCAGATGTCTATAAGTGGCGGTGACCGCTTACCATTAGGTGGGCCGTCAGTTGTTTGTCATCTAGTTGTATAAAAAAAAATGACGTCAAATATTTTAATTAAAAAAAAGATAAACATATGGAAATTCGACATTTTGTGACTATTCAAATAGTTGGTTTGATTAATTATCATTGTTGTTGTAAGTAACCTGTTCACAGCGCGTCATTGAAATTGATGTGACGTTGCGCTAATTACGTTATTAATTATGAATGGCTTAAATAAGCGGGCATTACGGAATTAGTCATTTATCTGTGTGTTGTTTACCCGCAATCGTGTTAGATAGTTGTCGATAAGGAGACACGTGGTTGAGGGGTCGTCGACCCGACATACTCGTGCTCGCCGACAGCTTGGTAATAATAATAAAATGTTTCCGTGCGACTGGTTCAAGGGCGACCCGCTGATATCGGCGCCCGCTATATTTAGATTTAGCTGTGTGAGATCTGAGTATGTGTGCTTGCTTTCCTACACAATGGTCTTGCATCCGAAGTGATGCTACTCGTGTTAGCATGAGCCGTCAAAAAGATCGCTGTACCGATTCTGCGCATATCGATTCTCAGAAGCTTGACTGAAGGTGATGATGATCATTGTTCAGTTTACTTGCGGTATTTTCTTAATGTTTGAATGATGATCTGGTGAATTGCATGCCGTTTCTGTGCTGCTTCGCCTTAAATTACAGCAGTATTATTATTAAGTACATATAACTTGCTGGAGATTGAATGTCACACTGGTCAGCATCATTAGACTGACATAATCAGAAAAAAGTTTTTGTTTACAAATAATAAAAGTTCCTAGGTAATTACAATTAGTTGTACTTCTTGGTGTAATAAAACAGCCTCTCGGAAGCTCGGTGTCCTGAACAAGGTGCGTCGATTTTTCACGCCTGACCAATTATGCCTGCTGTATAAAACTCAGGTCCGGTCTTGCGTGGAATATTGCTCGCACTTGTGGGATGGCTCCGCCAAGTACCTACTCGATGCCCTGGACAGATTGCAGCGTCGTGCTGTCCGTATCGTTGGCGATGTAGAGGTAACCAACAACCTTGAGCCTCTGCAATTGCGTCGAGACATTGCGTCGCTTAGCGCCTTCTATCGGCTATATCACGGAGAGTGTTCTGAAGAGCTATTTGACCTTATCCCTTCTTCCCCATTCCTGCTCAGGAGCACGCGTGCCGGTCTTCGGAGTCATCAATTCACTGTCTCCACCTCAACATCACGTACAAAGAAATTTAGTAGCTCTTTTCTTTGTCGAACTTCCAGAACTTGGAATTCTTTGCCAGCACATGTGTTCCCTCCTTCCTATAACATGGGTTCCTTCAAAAGAGGCGTGAAAAAGCACCTTTCGGGCCGGCAAGGTGGAGGCAGCTAGAGCAGTGTCTGAACTGCACTAGCTGTCTTCGCATATGGACTCTTCTTACTGCTTCACATCAGGTGGTGTTGAGTCATTTGTCGTGCTTTGTATAAAAAAAAAAAAAAAAAAAAAATATCCTATTAAACATCACAGATAGTATGGAATATTACATAAACAGCAACGATATCAATACGTTGATTATGTGAACGGAATCCCATTCAGAATTTCAAAGTGGTGTTGTGTTTTAGGTGGATACGATCAATTAACGTGTCAGTGTTTTTGAGACCTATTCTCCCTTCGTATTTAGGCCAATACGTGGCTGCGTTGCGTAGTGCAGCCTGAGTAAATTTCGCTCTCACTTTCGTATCGCAATAGCGTCGGTATGTACATGAAAACGAGATGAATGGGCCGACGGAGACCGTTCATTCCGAGTCCGTGATGTGGATTTCGTAAAATCAATGCGAGTCGTCTCGGACCCGCCGCGTGCCGCCCGATAATCGTGTCATTGTGCGGTTCTTGGATAATGGGCTCGGCCTCGAACGTCTACCGCATCGGGTCATTGACCACTTAATCGTCATCTATTAAAATTTCACTTGGCATGTGCTAATATTAATAGGACCAAGGATGCACCTTGATTCGTGTGATATAGTAAACGTAGTATTTCTTAGGATATCACACAAATACCCTTGTTTTCATTTTTGTATAGCTTACGCTTCAATGTTGCTTATTTTTATTACATTCGAAATGAAAATCTACCTAACTCGGCAATGTCAAGTCGGTACTGTGGAATCATATCTGCTGTCTACATCGAACGGAATGAAAACGTCACTTTTTACTCGCCTTGCATTCATTCATACAATATGTTGTAATGGGGTCGTTAAACCGCGATGACGTCACGTAATTGCCGGCTCCCTTTGCCGGTTGCTGGTTGAAATCAAAACGTCGGATTAATAACAAGGGAAGACCTGTGTAGGTCAAGCACATGATTAGTTCGACTGTGCTCGTGAAACGGTACCGGTTTGCTTTACGATGTATGTTATAATTAAACCTTCATAATTAATATAAAAAACACTTCGACAAAACCGATCATTCAAACATCGGATCATTTTACGCGTATCATATACCTAGGTATAATACACGTGAAATATTCGAAGTTTTCACTAAGGTGTATGTAAAAAAAAAGGAAGTGTGTGTATAATAATAATAATAAATATCATACATATTTAAATTACGTTTTCAATAAACATTTTACCTGATACCTACAATGTTCGTTATATACATAAATAAATGAGAGTAAAATCCTATAAATTCTTGTTTTTATATCAAACGGATAGCGCTCACGAAAATACTACACTTATTAAATGTTCATCACATTCTCCTTGAGCTAACAATCAGCATGCAGACAATATTACGTAACATAATCGCTGCTAACATTGATTTATTTGTGCATACTGTAGTATGTAAAAGGGGCCATTGTCAAGGACTTGGCGTTCAATTCAATGAGATATTAAATACTCATAAATATTACGTGTAGAGCGAGGGGACGAAATTAATGTTAATTCCTATAAATTTTAACGTTATATTACAATTGTAACAACTTTCTTGTTTTATCATTTGTAATAGCTAAACTAATTCAGCGGTTACCATTAGACGGGTCCGTAATGTTTGGCAAAAGAGATGTTCCAAAAATGTATGGAGACCCGGCCAGGTCTTTGTACAGTCAAAGGGAATAAGTCCAGTACCACTTCAATGGCTGCTTCGGGTGCACGATTCTACGCATATCTTTGTGTGGGAATGCTCAACGCACACAATAGCATGTCACACAGAATATCAACGAAAAAATAACGCACATAGTCAACTGTCAGAGATAGCAACTATACTACCCGTTTCTATCACGTTTTGAACCAATGCTAAAATTTGCCAGACAATTGTCTGAATTGGTGGTTGATAGGTAAAAGTAAAAATAAAAAGTATTGTCTGTAAAGTTTTCTTTTTTCTATTATTAACAAATAAAAATCAAACCAATACAAATTAAGAGAATTAAATAATTTATATTTAATATTTTCATAGTATATAAAAAAGTATAACGTATGTTAGGCTAGGCCAGTGGTCGGCAAAGTGCGGCTCCAGAGCCGCATGTGGCTCTTTGGCTCCTTAAGTGCGGCTCTAGCACAATTAGCCACGGAAGGCGCAATAATATTTTTATTAAAAAAAAAAACTTGGTAAGAAAAAAGTCTTATTGATGTGAATAGAAATATTGGATCATGCCTAAAATTAAAAACCACAACATACAAACCTGACTTACTCAAACTTTCCAAGGAGATGCAAGCACATTGTTCGCATTAATAAATATTTATTATTATATTGTATAGTATTTAGTATGAAATTTAGTTTTATTTGGTGTACTACTTATTTAGAGTAATAAAAGTTGACTAAACAAGCAAATATGGCTCCCATTTTTTTTTAAATTGTTGTAATGTTCATATTTGGCTCTTTGGCTAATAAGTTTGCCGACCACTGGGCTAGGCGTTTCCCCTGCCAAAAAAAAGGGTGATACAATTAGGTGAAGGTAATACAGTTTAATTTTTTTAAATATTCTAAAACACTTCTTCTAGATACTATCCCGGGACAATCCAAAGAACTAAATAGATTAGAGGGCCCGGCTGCAAAAAGGAAGTCTAACTTTTTGGAAAAAAAATAAAAATTAAGCCACTGTTAGAGTATATTATTATTATTAATGTTCTTCATTATTTTAAAAAATCGATTATTTGAAAAACACGTCGCGGGCCGCACTTTGCATCACTGCACAGTCCTGTTCCAGGATACAAACAGTAGGTCAAAGCTAAAGTTTTCATTGTCACAAGGAAAAGTGGATTGAAACTTAAACGTCAGTCTTACAATCGGAAAATTTTACTACAATTACGGCCAACACTATTTATTGGATTACTAATACTTATTTTTATGACCTCCATTATTTTCGATTATTATGATGAACAAAACTTATAATAATCACCAAAAGTCTTTTATGAGGTAAACATTACGCTCTGGTCCCCCGGCCCTTGAGCACTAATCCACCCCCACATAGTAAAACTAAAAAAAAAATCCTAATCTTCCTGATTCCATGTTAGGAATAATATTAGTGTCAGACCAGCGTGTGTTGTGAAACAAGTAAATAAAGACATGTCTTCTTTTCTGACTGGATTTGAAAATCTTTTCATCTGAAAATATTGCTGTATCACAAATGAAATTTAAATATTCTCGAGCTAAGTGTTCTCGCCGTTGTTTATGTCTTTGTGTTAATAACGGTTTTTGAGGTGGTCTTCGGTGATGACAACCTTAACGTTGAGCGCGTTATACAGTGTGCAAAGTTATATCAAATAAATAAGCAAAGCGCCTAGTTGGTATAAAGCCATTTGTATCCAATTTGTCTACCATTGAATGCTGATTATCGGCAACTATTCAAACTTGCTTCTTCTTCGTATCTCTTCATCCACCGACGCACCGTATGCCTCTATAAACATAATAAAACTAATATGTAGTATCTAGCAACTAAATAAAAAGCTTTCACTGTTAGAAATTACTTAAATATTTTGTAACCAAAATTTGCGATAAGTGAGGCGTGGTCTCCATTTGAGAACCTTTTTACTCCACCAGTCATCGGTTCTGCGACATATGTGTCCGGTACACTGTCCTTCAGCTTGCTACACTTGTGGATGATATCAACCACTTTGGTCTTCTGCTGGATAAGTTCGTTCCGGGTTTTATCCTTTGGCGAAACTCCCAAGCATTGATCTAGCCATACCTCGCTGAGTGACGTGAATTCGATGGGCCAGTTTCATCTTCAAGTACCTAGGTACTTTATTTATTTTACATTACCTACATTACCTAACTTCTTAAATTTAATTATTTTTCCTTTTAGTTTTAATTTTTGTTTTTAAATGCACACATAGTATTTTTGTTGGTTAGGTTAGTATCATGCCCTGTTAAATCCTACATGTTCTTCGAAAATCCTACACGAAATGTGTCACCATTTCGTGTAATGTGCCAAGTAGGTACCTATTATGTTCGTTATAAACAATATTAATTATTTTTGGTCCACTTCTGGTTGTCTCCTAATTAAAATCTTTTTACACACGCTTGAGTTTTATTAAAATATCTCGGATATAAGTTTAGTTTTACAGAGAACTTCGCCCTTGTTGCTTTCTTAGTTTGAATATTAAATTGAGAAGCAGTGGAAGTTATAATATTTGTTACTGATAAAACGCCATTAGTTTCCTATAGGCTACGCGGGCGAAGCCGCGGGCTGAAGCTAGTCGAATATAAAGCAGATGTTTTAGTTCCAAATATTAGATATCCATTCACTGTCACATGAATAAGAATGAATCACTGTAATATATAACAATTGTTTTTCTATTATTATCTTTTGTGTACAGGAAAATAATCGTATTGTAAGGTTTACGCCAATTTGTATTGTAGTAGGTATTATTGAACTCTCATTTTGAGGAAATGGAAACTCGGTGCCGTTTATTTATTTATATGTTTGTAGTAAGTATTTAGTACGTGTGAGTATGTAGTTGGTTTTAGATAATTATAATTTACTCTGATTTATTGTCAAATATGTAACTTTCTCGACCAACCACTTGCATCCTTAAGGATTTTTCTTAAATTGAGGCTCATTAAATGATACCTTATTTGTTTTTATAAGCTTTAGTAAAATAATAACATAATCTCATAAATCTAATGAAAAAGTTCGTTTATGTATTTGTTTTAGCTTCCAACAGAAATAATAGTCAGTCAAAAAAAAACACAGGTTTTCAGTTCTATTTGTAATTGCGGAGTCATACTTTGATTTGAGGCGATATCTGTGCGAGTTTTTCATTGCGATAAGTGATTACTTAGTGTTGTATTAAGTGACGAGTCGGTTGTAGTAATTTTTAATGACATTTTATAATAATTAATTAATGTTCAGTGTCAATTATTACTGTATTTCAATAAACGTGATCTCTCAATTTACGACAGCTAAGTGCATACGATCCATCTAATAGAAAATTATATATATATAAAAGAAATAAGTATTCCTAATACCTACATACCAATGCAATTCACCTATATATGTCAGTGTGTCGCGAGTACAACATATACAATGACATAGTATACATCTACTCTACATTAAAAGGGTCACGACCGCCACTTCTCTATACATATACTTACTCCAGATAGTAGGTGCCTAAAAGGAGTTCTTTATTGAACCGTCTTGGGTGGGAAAGGGGTCGCTTTATTAGGTCAGTAACACTTGTAAATTGTTTGTTTACAAGGTATTACCGTTTGAGATAAGCAATAGAAGCACCATGGGGTGTGTTTTCTGTTTTATTACTTTCATACTAAATATTTTAAAACTTGGTTGAAATTAATTGACTTCAAGTTGTATTTTCTTCATACAAAGCACAGCAATTGACTGGTGTGAAGCGGTAAGAACAGCTTGTGAAACGTAAACATACTGCATTATATCTGCGTCCGGGCTGCCGTGCCATAAGGTGCCTCTCTTTTCAGGCCTCTTTTGAAGGAACCCAGGTTATGGGGGAGGAGGGCACATGTGCCGGCAAATAATGCCAAGTTTTGGAAGTACACAAAGCAACGGGTTATTAAATTTCCTTATGCGTGATGTTGAGGTGGAGATAGTGAATTATAGGTACATATATGTATAATGTTGCATTCATTCGTGTTGAAAAATGAAATGATACTTGTAAATTAAAACGACTTTCATCTTTATGTTAGTACAAGAAGTAACTTATTACTATACCATTATGTACGTACTATATTTGCACCTAAGGTGGTAGTGCAAGCCACCTGTTGCCTAACCAACGCAGCACCTAGATATTGCGAGCTTGACATTCACGGGGCTCGTGACGGCAGACCAAAATAACTTGCCGTAACCGACCGCATAACACGGCGTAATGCTCTTTCTATTTATAGAGCCTTATAATTAAATACAGACATTTGTATTTATTTACCTTCCGTTAGAGTGATTGCGCTAGTACGAGACTGTACACGCGCGTTTGGCTGTGTAGCCGGTTGATTGACGGCGTAACATTATTTTTGGTTTAATGTAATGTTTTAAATATAATTTATATCGATATTATTTTTTGCAGTCTGAGATGATGTTTTTGAGATTATTACAGGCATTTGTGTTTTTGTTTAAAGTTGAAGTATTAAATTGTTATTTCAAACATTAATTAATTAATTATACAATATTCCTAGTGCTCTTTATTCTTCAAAAAATGACTGGCAAACTTGACGGTTAGATCGAAAGTGCTGAATGGAAAGAAAAAAAATATGTTTACTACTATCGGTATCAATGTGGCACGCGTCGTCTGTCGGTAGTCGAAACAGATGATTGGATGAATACCGTTTACGTCCCATTGTTGTTACTCAAAGACGCATAAAAAGTAAACCGGTCAGCCTTTATCGTTCCTCACAGGAGCGCGGCGAAATAAGTAATAATAGTAATAACAGTCAATCTCATTCTTTTTCTCGTAACAATATATTATGGTTGGCTTTTTTTGTAGATACGCAAAGGGATAGCCCGACGGCGCGTTTAATATGTAAAGGAAGGCAAGGTTACACGCACACATTTATGTTGTGTCGGCGTAAGATGCGCTTGTAGTGGAGGGAATCCCCAACTTTTTACAAACACAATCAAAGTTATGTAATGTTTGCTCGTATCCGCCGGCACGAAGTGCCACTGTTGTTTGTACGAATGCCGATGTTACACTTACTGGTCTTTGTATTAGTCATAGGTCATTAACATTCACTGTTAAACGGCGTTTATTGTTCTACTCATTTAATATTGTTTTAGTTTCTTTGACTTGTGAAGTAATTGGTTTCTCCATGGTCGCTATTTGCCATTGACTATTTTTAAATAGGTGCGGTCATGGTCGTCTATTTTAATGTATAGTTTGTTTTCTGTGTTTTATAGACTTTTGCGTTATATATTTTTTTATTCTGTCTTTAATCAGTTCTACCTTCAAGTTCTAATTTTAATAATTTTTTATCCATTTTACATCGATAACTCAACAAAATCTTACACAAAAATTGTTTGGATCTTTGGTAATGTAATGACGCGTGAATACGCGTGACTGGTGTAATTGCTACGTCGACACTGACGTGCACTTGGAATCCAGTCGCATTCCTAATGGCCATGCACTTGCACGTGTCATGTCATGGCTGATATAATTAAATACTTATTTATTCTTAGTACCAAGTTCACTTTAAGTAATTCCGAAAAACTCTATATTAAATTTATATTGAATTTCATATGGGACTCCATTATTAATGATAGGATTATGAAAATTATATAGACAGTTCCAAGAAATTATGTTATAGAGAAGTAAACTGATAATTCTATTATTGTTCCTCCGAAAGAATTAACTCAATAATGAATACGTAGTCTTTTACTGCTAACTTTTTTTTAACAATGACGATCTTTTAGATCCCCGCGGTGTAAATATTTACTAAATAGAAAAGACAGCTTTCTGGTTTGAATAGTGTATTTACGCGAAGTTTTTATCGTTAAAATTATGTCGGTTACTTAACAACTAAATTTAATAACAAAGGTGGGTACAGACTAGAATATTCATTAGCAACAAACTCAACAGAACTAAACGCTTGTTCTATCTACATCATTATTTTGTTACAACGAAATGCTCATTTCATGAACATTTCATGTCCTAACTAACAACGAACGCAAGCTTTATTACAGGAACGTTGCAAGTAAATAATCGCATGATGCGAACATGTTATTGAACACAGCGTGGGACGTTCACGGGAAATTACATTACGTAAGAGTAGAAGCCTTTTTGAAGGGAACCTTTGCACGTAATGTATCACTCGCAATAATGTTACGTTACATTAAAATACACTACTTTAGGTATTAAAAAGGAAAGAAAACTTCATGAACTTCAGATGTTCAGTTCAGTGTTCTTTCCTTTTAACCCCCGACGAAAAAGAGAATTGTTATAAGTTTGACGTATCTGTCTGTGGGATCGTAGCTCCTAAACGAATAGACCGATTTTGAATCGGTATTTTTTGTTTGAAAGCTGACGTGACTAGGATGGTTCTTAGCTATAATTTATGAAATTCAGTTCAGGCGTTTAATAACTGTCAGCTCATTTTCTACATGATCAAAGGGTTTTACTAACTTTCACAGATCCGATTGATTTGAAATTTGGTGTACTGTCACTTCGGTGACATTCCCATGACATACTAACCTTGAGCGGATCCTATACCATCAAAATGTCTGCGGGATCCTTAATTCTTCAAAAACTTACCTTAATTTATTGATTGGATACCCATATTTTAAAACAGTTTTACAGGTAACGTTGCAAGCTTGTGCGATAGTATCCAAATAAATGCAGATACCCTAATTTTTAAGGTACCATTTAGGAGTTTATAAAATGAATAACACTAACTCGTAAATTTAAGATATCTTTATGAGTCACTGAATTTGGATACCGTTTATAATGACACACGAATTTTGTGTAAACGGTTAAAGCGGGTTTTCAGTCCTTGTTATACGACACACTTGCTGGCCACAGGCCTGCCTAAATGAAAGAAACCAGATACTGTAACGGTACCCGATGAAATGTTTTCGGTATCAGACCGTTTTCTGAGCTTTTAAATGCCGATAATATCGGTACCCAAAAATTTAGAAATCAACTAACCCATTATTTAAAGATACCGTAAGCGGTACCTTAATGATTAGGTCTGATACTCGTATTTTAAAACGGTTTTACAAGTAACGTTGCCAGCTTGTGCGATACGAATCCGATTAAATACAGATACGGTAGCCGTTAGGAGTTTTGATATATCTGTCGCGTGTAACCGCTACCGTTAAGTTTTAGACATCTTTATGAGTTACTGAATTTGGATACCGTTAATAATGATTCCCTAATTTTGCATAACCGCGTAAAGCTGTTTTTCAGTCCCCGGAAAAAACACAAAGGAGTTAATTTTATGTATTAAGGGCAAGAATCTAACATTATTGTAAAGTGATATCAAAACACTGCATGCATGCAGATTTTTTACGTCACACATCTTGATAATAATAAAATTTATGACTGTATTGAATACTTACATTTAAAAGTAGAAAATGTGACATAGAGATAATGCCTAATGACATTAAGTCCGCCAAATTGTATCTTATTTGTGCAATTAAAGTTTAAATAAATAAATGTTATATGAAACAATTTTATATCAATATTATAATAATTAGGCAAGTAATCCAAAAGAACTTTATAAGTGGAGTAATTTCCATATTACATGGATATGGGTTAGGTACCAATTTGCTTACTATACCAAGATTGTATTGTAAGATTTGGAAGTATAAATACGTACACATGTTCAAGACAACAATTGTTGCGTCGTCCTCGTTGTAATTTGAATTTCAAATATAAAATTCCCATGCTTCACCTGAAGTTTCCGTTTTAGCACGGTTCAATGTTTGTCTTTATCCGGGAATTTATACGCAACCCAAAACGATTTCGACTATGTTTTGTCTCATTTAGTTTACTGACTTGCGACGGTCGGTGTACGAGCGACCCTTAACGACTTCGGGCACCAAAAGCCCTCCCCCTTTATTTCTTTGTGAACTTTTATTAGGATTTCAAGTGATTTCGGCGCTTTAGATGAGTCAATAGGTCATTATGACAATGCATTTCTTTTTATACTTGTATGTAATTAGTTGCGTTTTAAAACTAATAAATAAAACGTTTTACCTAAATCTAAGCTGGAATGATAATAATGTATATAATTGCATGGCATGTATCATGTATTTATTACACATATCTATGCGCATAAAAACAAATAGGTGCGTAGCGGGTGGAGCCGGTGCGCGAGTTGCGCACCTACCCGCGGGTCAATTACTGCATAAATCAATACGGATGTCGCCCTATGCGGTGGCTCTTTGTTCCAACCGACTGGAGATACGAGGCCCGTCTCGGCGGCTCCAGCTCTGTCCGGAAAACTCGCTGAGGTATCGCGGGGTCGAATGATTACTTATTAACGTAGGTGGAGGCTGGCTGGCACGGGCGGGCCGCTGCGAGCTCGTCGCGCGATCGATGCTGCTTCGGCCAATGGCAGGCTGCCGCCTCCCGGCGTCCGCACCCTGCGCAACCCTCGCCTCCCCTCCCCCCGCCCGAGTGCGCACCGCACCCCGCAACAACGCCCCCATAAATCATTGAATCCGCTATAAAACACCCCAATGTTCATAAAAATGTAACTCTAATTGGCGAACATAGCTTCTGTATCTCTTAGTCAAAACTACGCCTGCAAAATCTGGTGTAAGGCGGTAGTTTAAAGACGATAAAGTATTCGATCAAAGCGAAATACCTGATCCGGGCTCGCTGGCCTCGTCGCGTAGCGAGCGGGGTTCGTACGAATAATTGAATTTCCATCATAGAACAAAATGAGAACTGAAAACTGATGCGGGCGGGCGACGTTGTTGGCACAGTGAATTATTTCGGACGTCATTTATTTAGACACGTTATTTGGTTGGAAATTAATATTACGATGAAGGTCTAATAAGATCTGGTCTTAATAAACTTTAAAACATTAGTTGTTCTCTTTTTTAGATTTGTAAAAGAGATGTTTCAATAATGTATGGAGACCCGGCCAGATCTATGTACAGTATTCTGAAAAATAGAAAAGTGTTTAATTATCCATTTTCTTATTATTTGCTTTGTTGCGTGGTACAAAAGAAGAATTTTTAGTATTTTACTAGGTGGTAGACCCGTATGTAGTTAGGGTCGACTGGGTCTTTCTCACCACCGTCTTTCTTATTTCAGCTGTAAAACAGTTCGCTGTGTTTCGATTTGAAGGGAAAGGTAGCCAGTGTAATTACTGGGTATGGACGGCGTTTCATCTTAGTCCTCAGGATGACAACACACCTGCAATATCAAGTTATTTTCCCTTGTTATTGCAGGTGTCCATAGGCGGCGGGAACCGCTTACCATCAGGTAGGCCGTCAGATTGTTTGTCATCTAGTTGTATAAAAAAATATATTTAAAAAATTGGTCTAGAGAATATCAGCCAGTTAATAAGATGGTATTCATTTCAATAAAAACTCTGCTGACGAGAGACAATAAAGACACCTGACACTTCCTTAGCGCCCTCTAATTTCTTATTTACATTGCTAATAGTCCATACCTGACTTAAAATTAAAACAATATATTCAATTAAGAATCACTCCTAAGGCACTTTCCTCCAATTCCCCATCTATCATTTGGTCCTTGAATGACCCTCTGTTTGTCTGGAAAACTAAGGAATAGAATGCAATTTATGTAGTAGAAAATTATGTAGAGTGCAATTGACTAGCAATTTATATGATGTCATTGATTACAAGTAGGTATTTGTAAGCTATGACATTATTTCTTTTTGGTTCTTTAAAATGAAACCATTCCTTGCTTTCCTTTCCATTAATACACCTATTATAAAAGAAATTGAATATTTTGTACACACGACAGCACATGAAGTGTGACAGTTGCACTACGAAAGCCACCTCTATTACGATCGCAGTAAGGGCGGTCTCAAGGTCAATTTGTTACGCTTGATGTGCTGTGACTTTACAAATGTCATGTTAGATGACAGGAGACTAATCAAATCTTAGATAATATTAAGGTCGCGACTAATGCCAAAATGCTAATTTTAAATTAAGAAACGTTAGTTTTACTCGATTGTTCTATTAATATTACTCTATTAAAAAGATCGATGAAAAAGGTTAGAGTTCAATGACCGAGAGATCTCAACTGAAAGGAGATGTTTCATATCCGGCCAAGTATATGTACCTACAGTATCACAAAAAAAGCAGGAAAATTCTCCTGAATCCACGAAAAGCATAGTTTGTTTGTACTAAAGTTGAAATTTTTCGTCGATTTCACCGTTATTCACTATGGAAAATGGCGAGCGACATAGAAGTCACCTAAACGTACCAAGGTGACATACGCGCCATGATGAATATTTGACAGTGTTTCAGTTTTTTCTATAAAAATTATTGTTTTAAAATAAAAAAAAAATTGATCACTGATCTGCATATTTTTACCTGTTTTTAACCGACTTCAAAAAAAGGAGGAGGTTATCAATTCGTCTGTATGTTATTTTTTTATATGTTTGTTACCTCAGAACTTTTGACTGGGTGAACCGATATTGATGATTCTTTTTTTGTTCGATGCAGAATAGTTCCCATTTGGTAGTTTGGTTTTTAAATAAAACTGGAAAAATTAAGTCGTCTACATATGCGAAATTGCGGATTTTTGCTTTCCTATGAATTTTTAGTGAAAAAATTATACGATAGTAATCATAATCAATATAAGCTCACGGTCACCCATCTAGCTTTGACCTTCAAAAGTTATCACTTTAAATTGTGAAAAAAAGATATTTAAACAAAAACTAAAACCGACTCCAAAAAACTGAAAAGGATAAAATAATAAAATTTTAGTAGGTAGATACTCATCCCCTAGGAACATATTTTTGGAGTTGGTGCTAAGTTGATTCCAGAAACCATAGATAGTGAAGCACTGACTCCAAAAATATGTTCCTAGGGGATGAGTACCTACTAAAATTTAATTATTTTATCCTTTTCAGTTTTTTGGAGTCGGTTTTAATTTTTGTTTAAATATTTTTCAGTATAGTGTACACAGATCTGGCCGGGTCTCCATACATTTTTGAAACATCTCTTTTAGTTTTATAGAATATAGTAGGTACCACAAAATTGGGTATTACCTTTACCTACTGATTATAATTTAAGTAACTTCACATAATAGTAAATACCTGTGTACAATTATTCAATATTACCTTTTTTGTTGTTTTTACTTTAAACTTGGTTAAATTACATCATCTATTCATCTGATTTTCACCATCATTTCTTACAGCCTCCTCGGGGTTATGGTGGGCCTCCGTATGGGCCAGGGGGTCCCGGTGGACCCCAGCAGCCTCCAGGAGCGTACGGCCCACCAGGGTCTTATCCTCAGAGATATGGACCACCTCCGCCTGGACCGCCAGGTGTCCCAAACTCTAGGCCACCTTTCTCGCCACATCAGGTAAGTTTTTTAATATGTTCTATAATGGTTATAAATAGGAAACCTTACTAAACTTACTTAGAAGGTAACTGATTATCAAAATGATACTAAAGCGTGCGAGGGATAAAAATAATTATTGTATTACTTTTATTTTATTATGTCATAAATAATTTGTAAATGTCATTACGAATAATTTGTATTTGTCAAACGACTATTCGCCGAAGCGGTCTGTGTAGGGTAGCGTTAAATTATGACGATTTAAAGTATAGTGTCTTTTGTAGGTACTATGTGCTACTCCATTGTACTCCATTTAAAAAAGAGCTTTTCTATTGTTTTTTCTCTGTTTAAGTGTTCTTATTATAAGGGGCAAAACACACTGAGACGCGACGCGACGTTGCTTGAGGAGACCCCACGCGGCGCAGCGAGACGCCCGCGCCGCGCCGCACAGTGGTCTGGATTTTAAAAGGAATATAATAAACTGAGCAACTAAAAATACTAAGTTAGCGACTAAAAATCTGTTTTGGTCGACTATTCAACGATTTGTCGCCGAAATCAGATTTTTTAGTGTCTCACTTAGTATTTTCGTTGGTTACGTTAGGATAGTATGATGTTCAGTTAAATACTTATTTTAAAATTCGGACCACTGTGCGCCGCGCGGGGTTTCTTCAATACTCTTCATGCATCGTCGCGTCGCGTCTCAGTGTGATTTGACTTTAAGTAGTCTGTAACGTATTCGGGTTGAGTAATGTTTTCTACAGATATATTTATCTTTGACTAGTTTATGTTTCGAGCCTTGTGCTGGAAATTCGACTTTAATTAATTTAAATTATAAGTATGAACATTAATAGGGTTCTCTTGTCAAAGACTATTCTTCTATAATCACAGATTTTCTATATGTTTTTTTTATTATGGTTATGTTTGACATTCAGTAATACTATAGACAAATAATAATCTATTCTTAATTTGACATACTATATGAGTGTGTGTCAAATACATGGTAGTGTTTGTGATGTTTTTATTATCGATTTAATGTATTTTTATGCATAATTGTTTAAAAAGATTGGCATTCTGCACTCCTTCTCTATATAAACTATAAGTGTGCGAAACTTCATACTACTCCGTCCGCGCAATTTCCGTAAAAAGGGGTACAAAGTTTTAGCTTCACGTATTAATATTATGATTCTGCTCGGTATCGTCTACATCAAGTCTAGTCCAGTCTATCTACATCAAAACAGAATAAATGACCATAGTTACAATATATGTATAGCATATACCTAGTATTGACATAAATACTGAAACAAAGAAAAAATAATTTTCTTTGTGTTAGTAGTTTAATACATAAATATAAATCAAATTAAAATATAAAAAGCTTATTCGTAGTGGTCTCCATTGGCTACAATACTGTCCTATAAACGCTGAGGCCAGTTATCAATAGAAGCACGCACTCTTTCCATGGGGAAATTCTTCACTGCCGTACGGATTGTTTTAGGGACTCCAAATTATAATGGCGTTTAGAGCAAGCCGTACTCTCTAAAACTGACAAATCATAATCCAGCGGATTAATATCGCGACTAGACGACGGCCAGTCTTCAGCTCTGATGAAGTCCGAAACGTTCGTTTACAACCAAGACTGCGTAGACCGAGCTTTAAGACTCGGCGCCGAGTCTTGCTGGAAGGACCATTCTTGGTTATTGAACATGGTGTTATTAAGGGGCTTCACTACCTTCTCAAGAATGCTTATTTGATACACTTGTGCCGATGTTTTGATACCTTTTTCACAAAAGTATGGCTCAGTCACTCCTTCATAGCTAATACCCCACCAAACCATCACTGAAGTCGGATAGTGCCCACGTTGCACTCTGTCGACTAATTGGGAAGCTTCCTTAGAGCTTTGAGCATAAATATGGTCATTTTCTTTGTTAAAATGTTGCTCAATTGTAAAAGTTTTCTCATCCGTAAACAAAATTTTTCTGTGACCTCCCTTTGCGTACCGCTTCAGTAGTTGTTTCGATTTTACCACCCTATTCTTTTTTAAATTATCAGTTAAGAAATGACCAGTACGTCTCTTATAGGCTGCAAGTCCTAAGTCATCTTTTGAAATACACGATATGGTTCTAGGTGCTATCTTCATCTCCCGAGATAAAATCTTTTGCTTTCGGACAGGATTTCTTCGAATTCTTTCCCTTACTGCTTTGACCACCTTTTTCGTACGAACACTACGTGGACGGCCAGATCTTTTTTCTGTCACAAACAGAGGAGGTCTCATTGTACCTATTAATAGTCCGATTCACAAACATTTTACTAAAACCAAGCGTATGGAGAGTTATGAAAATTCTATTTGGGTCCATAGCTACTTTGTGTAATGCAATTACAGCGATTCGGTTCTCTTTATCACTCCACTCCATTTTAATATCGCAAAATATTGTACAATGTATTGGCGCCAAAATGAGAAAAGTCTATGAACAATCATATAAAACACAGATTCCAAATTCAAAAGTAATACATATTTTGTTTATTTTTAATTGTAACAGTATTTATGGCCATACTAAGTATAAAGTTATAATAATACTAGCTGACCCCGCAAACGTTGTTTTGCCATAAAAAAAATAAAAAAATGACAAAAAAAATAGTAGCCGCTTCTCAGACCTACTGAATATACATATAAAATTTCATTAAAATGGTCAAGCCGTTTCGGAGGAGTATGGTAACTAAATTTGTGATTCGAGAATTTTATATATTAGACTAGCTGTGCCGGCGACTTCGTCTGCGTGAAATATTGACTTTTTCCATACAAACTTTCATCCCCTATTTCAACCTCTTACAGACCTTTTTTCGTCCATGTCCTTTCTCGGACTGTAGACTATCCCTGTACCAAATTCCATTTAAATCGGTTGAGTAGTTTAGGCGTGATTGCGTAACACACAGACAGACAGAGTTACTTTCACATTTATAATATTAATAATAAGTAATAATAAATAATATAAGTAAGGATAAACATAAAAATGGATTGTTAGTACCTATAATAGTAATTAACCTGACATTACACCGAAGATATCCTGTACGAGATTAGTGTAGCTCTCAAACTGCTTAAGATCAACAAGGCGCCGGGCGACGATGGAGTTACAGCGGAGCTTTTGAAAGCAGGTGGCATCACGCTCCTGAGTCATGTTTACAAGTTGTTTTCGAGATTTATAACGAATCGTCTCGCACGCAGGTTCGACGACTTCCAGCCTCCCGAACTAGCCGGATTCCGAAAAGGCTTTAGTACCATAGACCACATACGTACGCTGCGGCAGGCTATACAGAAGACCGAAGAGTACAACCTGCCATTATGCTTAGCGTTCGTGGACTATGAGAAAGCCTTCGATTCTGTCGAGACCTGGGCCATGCTTCAGTCACTCCATAGATGCCAAATAGACTATCGGTACATCCAAGTGCTGCAGTCACTGTACGAAAACGCCACTATGTCAGTTCGCCTTCAGGACCAAAACTCGGAACCAATACGTCTTCAGCGAGGTGTGAGACAGGGCGATGTTATATCGCCGAAACTGTTCACTACCGCGTTGGAGGATGTGTTTAAGCTTTTGGACTGGAGAGGACTTGGCATCAACATAAACGGCAAGTACATGACTCACCTTCGTTTTGCTGATGATATCGTAGTCATGGCTAAAAACCTGGAAGATTTGGGCACACTGCTTGACGACCTCTGTAGAGTCTTCCAACAAGTGGGTCTTAAAATGAACATGGATAAGACGAAAATAATGTCGAATTCCCATGTCGTACCCACTCCTGTAAAGATTGGAAGCTCTACACTAGAAGTTGTTGACGAATATGTTTACCTGGGACAAATAGTCCAACTTGGTAAGTCCAACTTCCAGAAAGAGGTCAATCGGCGGATCCAACTCGTCTGGGCAGCGTTCGGGAAGCTTCGCAACATTATTCTCGGCCCAACTACCGCAGTGTCTCAAGACGAAAGTCTTTAATTCGTGTGTGTTGCCAGTGATGACTTACGGAACTGAGACGTGGCCGCTAACAATGGGCCTCATAAGAAGGCTCAATGTCACCCAAAGGGCAATGGATCGGGGTTTCTCTGCGTGATCGAATCAGAAATAATGAGATCCTAAGGAGAAATAAGGTCACCGACATAGCCCGAAGAATTGGGATGTTGCCTAAGTTTGAAAATGGCGCTATTATTTAAAAATTCCGAAAATATACGCTACTTTTACCCATAAAAACAATTCAAACTTAAAAGATATGGAATATTGTTTAAGTTGTAATGTTTTGAAAATTAAAAA
Source organism: Nymphula nitidulata (assembly GCA_947347705.1). Taxonomy (NCBI): domain Eukaryota; kingdom Metazoa; phylum Arthropoda; class Insecta; order Lepidoptera; family Crambidae; genus Nymphula; species Nymphula nitidulata. The sequence goes on along the minus strand of OX374637.1, from coordinate 6,414,972 downwards.
AATAATCAATTTTTTTTTGCAAAATTTATCAAAAATGTTTATGATATTAGATTGCTGACATCAATTTAAACAACTATTATTACGGCAACTATTAATAAAAACAGACATAATACATACAGAGTTATTATCAATTTTGTCAGTATGCCCATACATTTCTTAGTAATATGGGAACATGTGACGTCACCTGTTCCGTAGATTTTCTATTGAGCGTTTTTGGACGATGCGCCGCAACACATCAAACATACCACTATATCTGTGAAAATATTGATCTTAGACATACTATTTACATAGATATTTCTTTTGCAATATTTCTTAATGAGCTATAAACTTCTTATTTATGAAATAAAAAAAAAGTTGTCAACTACCCTATTGCGAGCCTCAAGTGGCAGTGGGCAGGCCACATTGCAAGGAGGACTGACGGCCGTTGGGGCGGAAAGGTCCTCGAGTGGCGGCCGCGTACCGGGAGACGCAGCGTTGGTAGGCCTCCCACAAGGTGGACCGACGATCTAGTGAGGGTTGCGGGAAGCCGATGGATGCGGACAGCGCAGAACCGATCGGTATGGAGATCTTGGGGGGAGGCCTATGCCTAGCAGTGGGCGTCTCTCGGCTGAAATGATGATGATGATGATGATGATAATAGTAATTTTACAAGGATGTGATTGGTTCCAAATGACACATAAATGAATTACGACAAGGATACAATAATAATCTTATTTCGGGTGATATTTTTACAGTCGTCCTTGTTCGCTATATTATTTAATTGCTATAGGGAGGTTCGTGCTTCGGAAGTCACGTTAAGCCGTTGGTCACGGTTGTCACCGCTTTAACCCATCAACCCTCATTGGGCCCGCGTGGTGGTAGTATAGCCCAAACTCCTCATGTGTTTCTCCCATGTAGGAAGACCTGTGCCCTGCAGTGAGGAGTATAGTAATGATAAGTAATGATAAGGAGGTGCAGTCGCGAGCAATAACATGTAGGTACCTACATATCTCGTGACTCTTTTTTATACAACTAGATCAACTAGTCAAGCAAGCCGACGGCCCGCCTGGTGGTAAGTGTTTAACATCGAATATCAACACCTGCAATAGCAATAACAATCACTTGGTATTGCAGGGCATCCTGCCTGAGACAGCGAGAAGTGGGAACATGTTATTCCTTGTGACTGTACATACCAATGTAAATGAAATCATTATGACCGCAAATGCTTACAATTACATTTCAAATGAAATACTTTCTTATAAAAATATCTAAACTAGAAAAAAAATTCACGTCCTGAGGCGGGGGTGAAATACTTTCTCCTAAGAGCAATGAAAACTTGCTTACTTAGCACGAGGAACTCTAGAAAGGTTTTGTCTACATCGAAATGTTATTTTTCTCGGTTTATAGTATGAGATTTAATGTCGCAATCTGAGAAAAACCATTCTTGACTCTAGCTCATGCTACAAGGGCCCGGAGAGCGATTCCCGTGCAATAAGTAGACATGGAATCGGATTCGACAAAGTCGAAATAAAATAGCGGTAATGTATTGAAACATCTTTTGTCGTAGTCTCGCAAAATGTAACAGATAAATTAAATATGCCTAGCGTTAAATTTGCAACAAGTGGTCATATTCAGTCGCAATTTTTGTGAAATTTCAGTAGAAAATAATCAGTCCACATTTTCCCAATCCCAAATCAGCATATGTAATTGTCTCACAAAAACTAAAAATATTACAATCCAAGTTACATAATTAATTACTTATGTATTTTGCCGCACTCGTATAAATAACCTTAGGTATGCCGAAAAAAGTGTTCTAACTTTATTTTATCACATTTTATAATTGTGCAGTTGTACACCATCGATATTACACGCTTAACAATAATGTAATAATAACAAATCAGTGTTAGTTACATTGACGTATATTAGTGTAGGTACGCAAATTAATATTTATGTGCGTGCACTGCGGTTCGCAGATTAATTCTGATTGATGGCCAAGATACGTATTACGGGTCATTGGCCTTGCTTGCATCATTACTAATCCTAATAGATGTTGACGGAGCAGTAGGCAAGGGTTTTATGTTTATGATGCATATGTGATATTAGTAATACATTATTATATTATTAATAAGGGGTTTGTGATGTTGCATCTGTTCTTTCTCTGAAAATATCTGTATAAAAGAACTGTATAACTTTTAAAATTTATTAAAGTTTAATTTAATAATACATGTGACGGTAACCACTTACCACCAGAGGGCTTATTCGCTAACTCAAGTGCCAGTGGCTAAAATATTCAGTGTATTTACGTAAATTGATGTTTCACAACTAAACAATGTTTCGTTTCATACAATTAAACAGTAATTTATATCTCGGAGCTGTCTGGTTAAATTAGCCACTTTACTGGACGCCTAGGCCGTCAATTAAACGCTGGCATCCAATAAAACGGCTGAGAGACAACTAGCCAAGTCAATGAACGCAACGTTTATCCAGATGACTGCACGTCATGTTTGCCATCTGGTTAAATTAGCCATTCAATTGGACGCCTAGGCAGGTTGTTTGAATCTAACAGCTTTTGTGTAACTGTTTGAATGATTGATACGCCGACGGGCTAGGCCTCCAATTAAGCGGCGAATTTGACCAAATGGCGGCGAAATATTTAAAAGGCACAAAGACTTGTAATTTTTAGCGAATAAGGGGGCAGGTGGGTCGTCAGCTTGTTAGCCTTCTAGTTGTAAAATACAAAAATAATACAATAGATATTCTATTATTGAAGAGGGATTTTACAATATATATTTTTTTCTTTCGTTAAACATGTAGGCAGGTAAAAAATACCACCACATAACTGTACGAATAAAATGAGAGTTTCTGTTATGTTTGTCAAAAATACTGAGGATCTTAGGAATAACCATAAAGTCAAGGCCTATTTTCTTTTACGCGGATCGTCAGTATGTATGCGATATTGCTACATGAATGAGGCCGTTCACCATATAATATGGACTCGTATGGATTGTTCCTTGAATAAATCAGAAATCTAACTACAAAGATCATGAGAGACTGCAAACGAAATAAAAAAAAGAATGGACTATTTTTTTAACACAGTTTGTCCAGCAAAACTTGTTTTCCAAAGTACGAAGGAGGTCGAGATTTAAAATTGTGATATACCCGCCCGGTATCAACCATGGCAGAAGTTGTTTGGTTTTTGTAATCTAAACCAGAGTGATCTATTATGCCATTATGCCAGCGACTTCTGCCTACGATTTGGGAACTTGGCTGGCTAGTCCCAAGTGTAGGCGTCTCAAATTCTCAATTCAGGCTCGGATTGCATTGTTACACTTGACTTTTGCTGGATTCCGTGTCTGGTCTACATGTTTTATTCATATCGTGAAAAACATTACTTTGAATACTTCTATCGGTTAATGTGGATTGTAGGCATCTTGCAGATTGCTTGTTACAAATTTTCATAAAAAGATCATGTAACTAGTTCGCTTTGTAGATGGGACAGTATTAGCAAGTGATTTGGCAGCCGTGGCAGACCTTTAGTTTTTATATGGCGTAAGTGTGTGTGTGTATGTCTGCTCTTGATCTACGGTGTAAATCTCTCCTTTCATCTTTATTTTATTATACAGTCCACTCCTTCGATTAGGAATAGGTTGACTGAAATTCACTTGAAACCTTTGTTTCAGAACAAATATGAAGCAAGTTCGTTACCAATTTAGATGTGGACGAAACGAGTCCTGCGTGACGCCATATTTTTACTAGGTTCGAAGTCTGGGTTTTTATATAAATACAGTAAGGGTGACAAAGAAACATAATTATCGCTTAGTGGTAGGTAAGCGGTTTGCGTACTTTATTTCAGATCCACTGCTGGCTTAATATACTATAACGTCATAGCAATGGATAGATTATAAACATCAGTGGATGCTCATCCCGATGTTAATGGGATTTACCTAAGTTAATTTGAAATTAAGGCTATCTTTTTTTAAAACCGAATAGTTTAGAATAGTTTTACACAACAAGCGAGATAAACAAGTATACGGCCCAATTGATGGTATTCTTATAGCATCAAGTTTACTACTAGTATCAATTATATTGGCCAAGTTTTAAGTATATCAAACACTACCTACTTACTGACTTATATAGTCGCGCGTTGACTACTCCGCAAAAAGTCAAGAGGAATCCAAGTCTCCCAACCAACCCAACACTCATGCTGCCCCATAGCCTTATTTTACCAATCAAATAAAATTGAAGAAAACTCCGATCATTGTTACATCTCTAAATTTGAATAGCTGATAAATAAACAGACCAGGTTTACTATTCGATGATTATCTTTATTCTTATTATTTTTATTTAGATTGAATTAAGTGGCTATGGCTAACAAGCGGCGCACTGCTTCTGGTTGGCAGTAACCGAACTCTAGAAATGCTTGCGATGCCAGTTGATTTCAGGAGCAGGCGTCTAGTCCTCCTCCTGAAATTAAGTGCTATCGCAAGCAAAGCCCCAATTCAGTCAACAAAGTTTTTCATCTCTGTATGGTACAAAAGTGAACGTATTAGGTAACACCGTAGTTGTCAGTGAAATGTTCAGCTACTCGTGAACACAATTTTTATTTGTTTACGCAAAAGAACAATTACTTTCATAAACCTTCGAAAAACTAAATAGACTAGAGTTGTCTAAACTTTTTACGGCCGATATCAATATTCTGTTCGTTAAATCTGTATTTAAAAAATTGTTAGCTCAATAAAGTTTTTGTTTCATGACATTTTTTCATTCACAAGGGATGCTTGGTAACTTTTAGACTGCGGTAAGCCATTTCTCTATCAGTGGACAGAATATTAAACCTACTGTTAATCAACGCCGACTTTTCTTGTGAACTGTCCTGAAAATAAAGTTCAAAAGCTTATATCTCGAACAGTACCAAGTCATTACCGCAGTAAAAATACTAGTCCAATCAAGACAAACCAAAGCTCTCTACCATGGCATATTGATTTGACGCTACACGCTTGAGTTGATAGAACAAGAATTCATTAGATTATTTATTTATTATTACTAGCTTTTGCCCGCGCCTTCTGTTTTGCATACAATTAAATCAAAACATTTCGTCTCTTCGCGTCGTCTCACCATCAGAATATCTATTGTGTCTGTTTTGTGGGTGCTTCACAAATTAAGGAACATTCTAGATAGTAATAGGACAAGTAGCTATCAAAACTACAGTACAGAGTGAAATTAAATAAAATATCATTTTCCACTATTATCGCGATACGTGTCAATCTAGTAATTATTTTGGTTAGTACAGTGTCGAGCAATAAATGTAGGTACCCAATTTAGTCAGTTCGTGATTATATATTATATATTATGATATTATATTATATATTATTGCTTGCATGTAAACTTACTTTACTTTTAAATTAATGCAATATTTACTACTCCTTATTAATATTTGTTCAGTAGAATTCGTCATAAGCTACCATATTTTCCTTATGTCTTCTCATCCACCTGAAATAGTTGAAGTAGCTTGTGATATTCCTGGAAAGATCTTCCTTTAAAAATAAATTCCATTGTAATGTTATGAGAGAGGTACGTATATTCAAGACCAAAACTAGAGAGCCGCCTCGAACGTTTCTCAGAATCGTTGAGCCGGCGGCGGCGCGTCGCGTCGGAGCCTCATCCATCCACTCACGTGAACATAAATGCTCTATCATACTGGACCGGCATTCGTAGCAACTACCTCCTAAGCTTCATACGCACAAGTTCTAACTTAGCTTGCAGGTTGGAGATACGCTCGAATGACGTAAGCTGTGCCTCGCGCTCGCTGACGTAAGCTCGTTGTGCAACGGAGCTAGAGCTACGTTTTGAAGCAGGCCTCTTGGAGCGAACTCGTGTAGAAATCGGTGTTAAGAAATGAATCGACAACGAACAAGGCCGTTTTGAAACCGATACCCACAGCCGATACACTAAGATTAGTTTGCGTTTCGGGAAAACTTTGTTTATAAAATATGCATTTCTACAAATGGAATTCTATATTATTCATGTACTTAGCATGTCGAAGTTATTAAGTACTAACTAAAATGTTTCTTCAATTTGTTACGTTACAAAAAAAGGATATCTTTAAGTAACATCAATCACTTTAATATTAAATTTATAGCATACAATGCATGATATGATCTGTGTTATGATGTTACTTCTCATAACAGATTCGTAACAAACAAGAGTGTTTTGTGGTTAATGTAAGGCATTTATAGATGTTAATAATATACTGAACCTTATTTGACTATTTATCTCATTAGGAGAGATTTTCTACGATTTGGGACAGTAATCAATACATTGTAATATTTTGTTGTTGCCATTGTTTTATGTCATTTTTTAATACAATACTGGTGTACCCCATACTACCAAAACAACATTTCCTTGAACTACCAAATCAACATTGCCACCTTACTCATCGCACGACCACAAACAAGGTAGTGTTAATATCTTTGAAATGCTCCCTCAGTCCCGCGGGGCGACCGCCTAATTTTATTGGTATTAACTTATGTATGGCTTATGACTTCACATTGTCATATTAAATGTAATAGTTTGAAAGTCATATTCTGTTCATGTCATGTTCATACCAATAAAGTTAGGCGGTCGCCCCGCTGTTCTCAAATAACGAGCAGAAAATCGAATAACTCTGAAAATCGAATAACTCTTTTGAAAATAGGGGTTTTTTTTATACAACTAGATGACAAACAAGCTGACGGCCCACCTGGTGGTAAGCGCTTACCGCCGCCTATAGACACCTGCAATAACAAGGAAAAAATCACTTGGTATTGCGTATTAGGTGCGTTGTCATCCTGAGGCCTAAGAAGAAATGCCCAGTAATTACCCTTACTTAATTTTTATAAGACTTTGTTTTGAAGTTTGGATCGTTGTGTACCCATAACCTATTGATTATGGTATTTATGTTCATATTGTTGATCATAGACTAACCCATCTGCAATAGTTTTTTTATGCCGTATTAAGATAATTAATACCTTCATGACAAGCAGAACCGACAGCGCTCATTCGTGTCTTCCGAAGCACGAAGTTATTCTTGCTGAGATCGCTCTAATTTCATTAGGATAAATATTGCGATATATTATATGTATATATCTCTCTCTACCTATTTAGTTTCAAAGTTTTAATCTAAAGAGCTACGAAAAATATAAATTTAGTGGTTTGAGCGCTCTGATTTCGATTACATAAACAAAGCGGCTTTCGCCATGGTCGATCCCGGTGGGTCAATCAAAATTTTCAATCCCGAGCTTCAGAAAGCATGTCAAGCTAACCGCTTTAACTCATCAGTCCGCATTGGGCCAGCGTGATGGTGTTATGGCCCAAAACTACTCATTTGGAAGGCCTGTGCCCAGCAGCGTGACGTATACAGGGTGGCACATTTAGATCGGTGAGTATGGAAAAGTCTGAAATTATAAGACATACGAAAATGTCTTCTTAGGAACCATGTCATCGATTTTAGTAAAAAGAAAAACTGCATTTAAACATCAAAAAAAAAAACGTGTACTCAGCTCGGGAATCGAACTCGGACTTTTTGAAAAATAAAACTAATGCTGTTTTTATTTCGATATCGATTGTGTACGTCTTCAGCAGTAAACGTTACTATGAAACATGTCTAAAATGAATAAAATGCATGGTTTTCGTATCCACCATTCTGTCAATACATCATTTCTAACAACCAAGGCGTTCCATTTTCAAATGAGGTTTATCACGTCTCTGTTCAAACCAAAAAGTTCCATTTTAAAGTGAGGTTTATCACGTCTTTGTATCTACATACTTTTTCTAAGTGGGCTTTTCAATTGCCCGAAGTAAGTAGGTATGATTAATAGAAGTAAGGAATTACAATCATAGATAGATAATATTATCGCAGATAACAATATGTAAAGCAGTGTATGTAACAAGTTGCGACACCAACAAAGAGCTACAAACAACCATAGAGACAATTTTACGCACCTAAACGAGTTGAATGTTGTATTGAAAAAATTAATACCAATAGTCAAAACTCGTATTTGACTTTTTAAAAAGTTTTAACATAATAATAATAATATTCACACTCACACCTATTATCTAGCCCAAAGTAAGCATCATTAAGAGCTTGTGCTATGGATTCTAGATAACGGATAAATATTGATAATAATATGTATATAAATATTAGAAATATACTAAATAAACATGTAAACATCCATGACTCGTGAACAAATGCTCGTATTCATCATACAAACATTTGCCCCTACCGGGATGCGAACCCGGGTCCTCTTGATCGAGCAGCCCATATAGCAAGGGGTACAGACCACTCGACCAGCCGGTCGACTTAAAATTGAATACCGCCTAATTTTGTTGGTATAAGTATGGCTTTTGGCGTCACATTGTCATAATTGAATTCAATATGACAATGTGACGTCATAAACAATACATATGTTCATACCAATAAAGTTAGGCGGCCGCCCCGCGGATTTAATTTTAATTCCCATACAACTCTGTTGATTTGATGCTTATTATTATGTCCATTCCCCGCGGCAATGGTTGTGTGTACTACTGTGTACATCTAATTGTTGAATAAAGTTCAGAGAATCCATACGTCATAATGTTATAAATTCAAAAGTAACTCTTTTTGTCTGTCTGTTTCACACCTTGTCACGCTTTAACAGATAAACTGATTTAGATAATAATTTGATAGTTTCAGACCCTGGAAAGTACATAGCATATTTTCGGAGCAATATCTGACATCCAAGCGGGCGACCACTAGTTCTTTATAATTTTGTAGTAGATTATTATCCGTACCAAACGAGCGACATTATTTAAAGCTACTTCTGTGTACTTTATTTGTAATATTATACTGTCGCTGTCTGCTGATGTGTCCTTTGTTGTCACTTCGTGTCGATCATGTGCCGAACAGTCATGTTTAATACAGTAAGCACTACATACTTAATCACTGCGTTTTGTATGTTTAATTTTTTAAATTCACCGAATAACATAATCCTTAGCCCCGGATGACACTTCATCGCTAAATATTAACATATTTTTTAAATACATATTAACGTAATTTTTAAATACTTGTGACTTTGATTAAGGGAATGCAATAAAGAATGCTCTTATTTCCTTTCGGTTATGGAGCGGTCATAATGTTCGTGCTATAAGAAAAAATATTTAAACTATTTCGAAGTAATAGTTTGTGGGAGTGGACCCCAAGACCGTTAAGAAACTGATAATAATAGTAAACAACATTTATATGTTAGTATTTTTTTTTTTGAAACTAATTGTAAAATTTTTGTCAATCTTCTCAAACTGAAGGTACTTAGGAAATTAAAAATTGAGCAAACTAGCAGGGTATTAGTTTCATTCTATCTTTTCAAAGTAGTGTCCATTCACATCGATACATCGCTGCATCCGATGGAACCACTGAGAAAAGTACTTTGCCCACTCGTCGTTAGGAGTCTCTTCAACGGCCTTTTGAAACGCAGCCACTGCTTCCTCGGCGTCCATAAAACCTTTTCCTCGAATTTTTCTTTTGTTTTCGATAATAAATAAAAATCGCAAGGTGCAAGAGCGGAGCTATACGGGGCAGGTGAGTCGGTTGACCCTTTGTTTTCAACGGACTATTGCTTTTGGCCGAGTCCTCAAGCCCAGAGAGGCGAATTCGCCTCTGGAGGATTTCGAAACTCCAGGCATCACCTCCGGCGGAGGTGTCCCGCTGACGCTTAGTCTCCAGAGCGCTCGAGCTATTAGGGAGCTATGTTGCCATTACTTTTTTTTACACAGCGGTTTGAGATTTCCCGCCAAACAAAAAGTTGTAAAAAAAACTTTCCAATCCAATATTCTTTTGAAAAAAATTAGTACATTTTTATAAATTATCTAAGGGCTGATTTTTCAATCCTCACATATTCTTAATCTAGAGAATAATTTTGATGTTTTGACAGATTTTCTATAGATTAACCGTCAGCTTGTCAAAGTAATTTTCTGAATAAATCTTAACTGGAAATTGAAAAATTAGCCCTAAACCGTACAATTTCAACAATATTCCATATTTTTTTAGATTTCGTTGTTTTAATGGGTAACAGTAGCGTAATTTTCCAAATTAGTTAAAAATAGCGCCACATTCAAACGTAAGCAACATCTCTATTCTATTACGATTTTATAATCTACTAGCTGACCCCGCAAACGTTCTTTTGCCATAAAAAAAGATTGTCCATAAAATAAAAAATAAATAGATATTAGCCGATTCTCAGACCTACTGAATATACATATAAAATTTCATGAAAATCGGTCAAGCCGTTTCGGAGGAGTATGGTAACTAAATTTGTGACACGAGAATTTTATATACACGGTGAGTTTTTTTTCGGGTCAGTATGGGGAAATTCTTAACTATAAGAGATAGAGAAAAACTCTCTTAGGAACCGTGATCTTAATTTTAGATAAAATAAAAATGGTATTAAAAAATTTTTTAAATCTTAATACTAGGTTGGGGAAAAAGTTTCTTCGCATTTTTTAAGAAAATTCAAAACATGTTTTAATATAGTTTATTTACATTTAACTAAAGTATGTAGGTACCATTTTGTTCGATAACTTTTTGCCATCTTGTAGGTAGGGACATGATCCCATTGCTATAGAAATTTTGGGACTTCTGATCAAAATACCGCGACAAGTGGTTTTGGCAGTCTTCTCGTGATGTTAACCTGACACTGCCTAGAGAATTCTGAAGAGAGCGAAACAGGTGGAAATCTGAAGGTTCAGGACTATACGTCGGATGCATTTACACCTCCCAGCCAAACTCTCTTAATTTTTGCTGAGTGGCTAAAGATGTGTGAGGTCTAGCGTTATCATGATGAAAAACCACATCCCTTCTGTTGATTAATTCCGGCAGCTTTCTCTCTCGAGATATCGGATTTTTTGGTTATTTCGATTGTATATCACTATACAAACCAAAAATTGAATGGAGACCATAGGTCTAAAATTGCTAGAAGTTGTTAAAATAGCTTGAAATTAACATTTAGCATTAAAGATACATTTTACTATCTAATTGATATTGATGACTGAAACAAAACAAAACCAAAAATCTGCCAATTGCCTTAATCCCACGAAACAAACTCTATCTTATCTTATAAATTGTTCAAAATGTCCTCCACTTTCGCCTAAGCACGTTTTCACTTCGGCGCACTTTCGACTTCGGCGAAGAACACCCCGAGTTGCTTTTCTCAATGAAATATGAGTATTGTGTTTAAGGTTTGACGGACTGAAATTTTAAAATCATCAACAGTGTCGTAGCGACTTTTGTATACCTACTTCATTTTTTAAGTGACCCCATAGAATAAAATCCATGGGCGTTCTAGCAACTTTAGACCTATGGTCTCCATACAATTTTTGGTTTGTATAGTGATATACAATCGAAATACACAAAAATTTTTTTTTTTTTAATAATTCGATATCTCTAAATCTATTAAGATTTCAAATTTTTTTAAATAACATTTTTATTTTATCTAAAATTAAGATCACGTTTCCTGAGAGAGTTTTTCTCTATCTCTTATAGTTTAGAATTTCCCCATACTGACTTGAAAAAAAAACTCACCCTGTATAAGATAAATGTAATAGGTATACACACATTATAGCGTCAATTAGCATTCCATTCAACATCACCAAACAGAATTCCATTTAATTATAGTTTTCATCATCAAAAGCTAAGTTGTACTTTATTGTAATTCATTAAATTTATTTGTAACTGTACTGAAATAATTTAATACATTGTTGCCACTTTATCTTGGTGAGTAAAAACAAGTTCTCTGTTGTAAGTTGACCGTAGTTACGGGACATTGAAACGTGTGACGAAAGAGTACGGTGGGTGTGTCTTTGGTTATATGTGTATGTATATGTTGGTGGCATCTTGAGAATGCGGGTATTGCAAACTTACGAGATACAGCCCGCATCCGGGTGCAATGAATGCGACGACGGTTTCAAGGGCGCGCCTCAGGTGATGACGTACGGCACCCCTCCGACACCCCCACAACGCGGCTCCCGCGGGTGTTCCGGCACCCACCTAATAATGCACGTCTACGCTCTGTCTACCAAGTCCGTACCCGTTGCAACCTTGAGTGGTCCCGGAGACATCCACTATCCCCTAGGATGACTTGAAAATGCACCGTCGCGAATGCACGGGATAGTTACGCCAGGCTCGCCGAAGATATCAACCAGCATATTAATAGCACTAATCATAATAACTACCTTGTAAGATTTTAAAACAGTTCTCATACCAAATAGTTCATGTGCCGTTAGAAACTTCGAACATTAATTTCAATATTATTGACTCCACTGGTTCACACTTAACTATTTTGTCAGTCATGTCACAGTTAGACAGTGTCTCGCTAATATCACGTTGATAGCTCTCTAATTATCATAATAATAGTGGAGGCATGCGGGTGGGGTGGCGGCCCCGTCAGCTGAGCGAAAACGAAAGTAAACAGAACTCGGTCAAAGGGTTTGTACTCACCTACCCGCAATATTTATGTGGGTACGAGGGGGTGTACCCCCACCCGATCCGGTCACCCTCCTTTGATGGATTGGTTGGCGACTGGCGCGGATGTTCCACTGAAACTCAGCCAAACTCAACTGCCTGATGTTAGTCTCGATTTCCTGCTTCACTCTACGCGACAAAGTTTTAACGCTGAAATTATTCAGCGAAAGTACTCGTAATTCTTTTTGTTTTGTTTTGGTCGTATACGATCCAACCACCCGACTGACCCTTCTTTTCAAGTAATTTTAAGGACTCTGACGTAAATCTTTAAAATGTTCTACTCATCGTCGAAATGTTTATTTTGTTTTTGGTTCTTTACTAGGTAGCAGCATTTAACTAATAATTAATAAGTCGCTTAAGAGAATAAAAAAATGGAATCGTCAGAATTTCCATTTTTTAATTGATTTAAAGTAACTTAAAATTTAATCATTGACGTTTTTAGTTACTACAATTCAAACTAATGTATTATATATATATCAATGAAAATCTATTTCTTCTTTATTTACAAGGATCGGGATACTTAAAGAGGACGGTGTTAATGACAAAAACGTGTCAATAGGTAGGTCACCGTCGTGTATTGTACAGGTTTCGGCTTTGTCACCAAATTAGACATTCATATTGAATTACCTAGTGCCTGGAAACCAATTGGTATCTATCCTCTTAAAAACTCCACCACGTTGTAACGCACGTAAGCTGATTAAAAGGTATTTTTTATATCTTCTAAGTAAGTACTTCCACTTAATTAGGTAGTTTTATTAAATAAACAAATATTATTTGTTAGCTTCCGTGGAGTGGAATACAGTGGAATTCTTCCACCGCCATATATTTCAGACGAACTCCAAGATTTTATTGAATAAGGAGATTAACGAGCTTTTCAGTTACTTGATAAAAAGTAATCACTCCCGGCCATGGTCTGCTGCAGCCCCAGGAGTTGCAAATTTTATAGTCTCTAATTAATAAGTGTTCTAAATTATAAATTTCTTAACGTTATCTAGGTACTCCATAAAATGGAAACAATAATTATGCGTTACTTACTACCAGCTTTGTAATAACAGTGTGCCTGTGAACAATAGACTTTTCTATATAATTTACCGACATAACAATGTAGGGGGAAACGAAAAGTGAATGACTTCATTTGACCTGGATTAGTAAATATCAGGTCAACCTTATCTATAGCCTTGAAACGTGACGCGGAAATCCACCCAGTGAAAGCACTGTGCGATTGATGCCATTGACGCCTGCGGTTTCTGCGTTCTAGATGGTAGTACTATTATATTATGAATGAACTGTGAAATTATGTGCTAAGAATAAAGCAGCTTGTAATTTATTAATATGCTAATGGCCTGGTTAAAGCATTATTAGCATTAAATATTACGAGAATGTTGTTATGTTTTTCATAAAGTGCTTTTTGAATATAGGTATATTTAATGAAAGGCCCGATCATAAAGGTTTTTTACATGATACAAAGCACGGCAAATGACTCAACACCACCTGATATGAAGCGGTAAGAAGTCCAGAGTACATATGCGTAGACAGCTTGTGCAGCTAGAAACACACTGTTCTAGCCCCCTCCACGTTATCCGCTCATAAGGTCACGCCTCTTTTGAAGGAACCCAGGTTATAGGCAGCAGGGAACATGTGCTGGAAATTAATTCCAAGTTTTGAAAGTACGACAAAGAAACGAGTTACCAAACTTCTTTGTGCGTGATGTTGTGGTGGAGCCAATGAATTTGATGACTCCGAAGACTGGCACACGTACTCCTGATTAGGAAGGGCGACGTCAAAAAGCTCTTCGGAGCACTCTCCATGATAAAGCTGATAGAGGCCTATACGCGACGCAATTGTAGAGGCTCTAGGCTGTTCGTGGCCTCTACATCGCCAGTGATACGGACAGCAGAACGCTGCAATCTGTCCAGTACATCTAGGAGGTACATGGAGACATTCCATGGGTGGGAGAAATATTCTACGCAAGACCGGGCCTGATTTTTGTAAAGCAGGAATAATTGGTTAGGCGTGAAAAATCGCCGCACCCCGTTCAGGACACCGAGCGTCCATGACAGGCTGTTTTGATCACGATTTCCACGTAGTTCCTCTGATTCAGATCGCAGCATTTCTCCATATTGAGCCAGTTCATGGAGCCCTGAGCCGAGAAAGAGTAGTGCCCTGAAAAGAGGGAATAAGGTGGCACGGCGACATTTTAGCTGTGAACCTGAACACCTCAGTTTTCTTAGCTTGGTTAGGGAGGAGTTTTCTTAGATTGGCTAGTGAGGCTGTTTTGATCATAGTTTCTATGTAGTTTATCCGATTCTGATCGCAGCATATTTCCACACCAAGCAAGATGATGGAGCCATGTGCCGAGAAAGAGCAGTGCCCTGAAGAGAGGGAAGGGAAGGAACAGGGACCATTTAGCCGTAAACGGATCTTAACCTAAAAAATATTATTCAAGATAGTTTTTAACATATAAGTTCTAAAAGATTTTTATTAGACTGTAAAAGGTATATTTTCACTGTAACTAAGAAATGCAATATAAATTACCTAACTACATGATCAGATCCTTGTATAGAACTTTGCCCGATGTTCTTTTTGGGTACCGTTATTATTGGTATTTAAAAGTGCAGAAAACATTCGGGGTACCTAAAACAATATTCGTTCAAAACCGTTTTATCGGATACCGTTACAGTCTCTGGGTATTAAGTATGAATCACATTGTATGTGCACTGCTGATAAACGACACATTCTATGCGATGTGCCTGACGAGGTGATGGGAAGATATCGCAAACTTCATGTTCAAAAGGCAAACAAGAAAGAATATGTATGTGCGGTTGGAAAGGTAGCCACACGTTATGTAACGGCGCGGATTTCTTTGTTTTTCTATATGTATACGCGGCGATACTGGTAGGCATAGATGCGTTCCGGTGCACTCGTTTGTAAGTAAACGGGTGTGCATAATAGATGCACGGTCAAGGCCGTGTGGCCGCCGACCTCTGTGCACGCGCCCGATTGTTTTATATGTGCATGTGTGCGTGGCTCAGCTATTATGTTGCCTCAAAACGAAGATTGGAATGTATCAGAAAACTATGGTATTTAGCTGTGGGAATATTTTATTAGTTTATAACAACTTATGTAAATCCTTGTTTTATATGACTGAAGGTATTGGTATAGTTGATTGAGGCTTCATATATTTACATCGGCTAGTGATGAACAATACTCTATTAGAAAACAAAGTCAATAGAATAACAGGAAACCACTCAAGCAATCGCAATAGGCAATGAATGACTTATTCTATCTCCACTTAGTACTAGTTAATACTTAAAGATCCGCCTCTTTCAGAATGATAATATACCGCCATAAATAATATTTAAAATCCACGAACGGTAAAGTGACACTAAAAAAAATAGATCCTACTTTTGAGAATAAGAAAATAGTTACAATTTGACATAAGCATACATACGTACATAACCAAACAACTTAAAAAGCTTTCGGCTCTAAGTTTAATAAGCAACAAGGAAAGGCTTGAATAAGCAAACATTACTATTTCAAAGTAAAAACAACAAATGAAGACATTGACCTTAAAGTCAGGGACGCAATTCTCGCTTCCTTCGAAAAAATCTCGAAATCGAGTTCAATTGTCGATATCCTTGTCGACCAAGAATCTCGTAAATCGAGATTGGTTGCTCAAATCTCCTATTCTCATCTCTAATCGAATTATTACGAGATGTAGAGTGATAGAACATACTGTGCGATGCAACGATTTACCTCATACAAATTAATAAGAAGATTGTTAAATATACATATGTATTAAATGATTTTTAAGTAAGTAGAGAAGAATCTGCTTATCTGTGGTAGAGAACTCAACTATTTGCTCATTTTCTTCGCGAAGACCTACACCTTTGTAGCAATAATGAATTGGGCCAATGAAATTAATCAATATTTGCGATTTTTATGTTTCAATATTGATTTGTTGTCAATATTTGCAATAAATGTTTTTCGTCTTATTTTTTTTATTCAGCGTCTCTTCATATTCACACTTTGAATTTAATCTAGTACTATTTGTTGTTATTTATTTTTTAATCTTTATTGCACAAAAACGTTTACAAATGGCAGACTTAATACCTAATAGCATTCTCTATCAGTCAACCACGGGTTAGACAGAAAACTCAAAAAGCGGCGCACAGCAATAAGCAATTGATCTGACATGAAGCCAGAGCGAAAAGAAGGGAACAGCAGAGCAAGGTGGTCGTTGTAGCAAAGCGTTCGTGGGAGGAATGTAAAAATTGGAAGCGTTTTAAGTATTTTAGGAGTACTAGGCACAAATAATACACTGTAAAGAGTGCACAAAATTCGGATATATCTACGCTCACGAATCGATAGCCATTTCAGTTAGGAACGAAATGATGAAGTATGGACGTATTTGCGTAAACCATAAATGTATCTAATAGAGTTATTACGACGACGATCCAATTTATTCAACAACTCTTGAGATAACTTAGTACACCACACTTCACCATTACAATTATTGGCAAAATCAGTGATTGAATAAGGACGATTTTAATACTAACAGGATAAAAGTGTTTAAATCTGTACAATGCTCTCAGTGTTGCAGTAACCTTTTGACTGATCTCCTTGACATGCTGACTCCAACTCAAAGGTTGTCGTTGCATCCCTAGTTTAAGATGGTTAGAATTCGAAACGAAGCAATTTTCTCGAAGGAAAGCCCGAGTGGCTTTCCTAGATAAAAGTCAAATACAAGATTTTCAGAATAACTCAAATTGATTGGAACTCAATTAAAGTTCGAATTCGAATTTTATCTCGAATTCGAGACTGTTTCGAATGCACGAGAATTGCGGCCCATAATAGATATTCTATTCGAGACCGGAAAGGAAAGTTTGAGTAAAGGTCAAAGAGTTGGAACATAGTGCAAAATAAATAATAAAGTATTTTTTACGTTGTAGAGCAATTAAGAAATATACTAAACAAGAGAAAAAAAAATGTATTGGCCTGGGGCGGGGAGTTGGGGACCGATCCTTTCACAATCCTGGTGACTGCTCTAACCATCTGAGCTACCGAGGACTTGGGATAACCCTATGAATTTCTTCTAGCGTTCTGTTTTTGCGTTATACTTATGAGATAAGCTAACGTCTACAAATAAATTGAAATGATTATATATTTAGATTTGATACATTTGTTACTAAAACTTCAGCTCGTACTCCATTCTCGAAATAATTGATACTTTCATGTGAAACATTGACCATCCTGTTTTATTACTTGTCTTGTTTAATTTGAACTTAAAGCTCTACCACTAACGTTTAGTCAAAAGACTAAAATGTAACTACTTTTGCTCTGATGCTTTAGCAAGCAACATAATTGTACCTATGTATTTATTTATGAACTACTAATTGAGAAAGTTTTAAAAATTGAACCATCCTGTTTCGTATTTTTCATTCAAATTTGAACTTAAGAGTATATTATTAACGTTTAATCAAGAGACTAAAAAATTAACTAGTTTTTTATTTCTGATGCTTTATCAAGCATCATATTTTTGTAGGTTTTTCTTTGTTAATTTCTAATTTAGACAGTTTTGTGAAAATAGACCAACAAAACGAGTAATCTCTATAACTTTAGTATTGATATCGAAGAGGTGTCTAACAATGTACAAAATTTTACTCATAATTGTTATTTTTGGTCATCAGGGCTATGAGCGTGGTGGGTCCCCACAGCCGCCTAACCAGCCGCCGGGCGCGCCCAGCCCCGGCGCTGGGCAGAGTGCCCCAGGCGCCCTGTCGCCAACACAAGACGCACAGCACGCGCCACACTTGCCGCCTCATGGGGCACAACCTCCACAGCATCAGGTAAGAAAACATCCACAGAGCTCTTTTTGTTAGGTATAATTTTGGAATTTGGAGTTCTATAATCCGGTTTTGAAATCCTCACGTCGCGCGTCGACTGGTGAAGAGGATGTGTTTCAGCTTTTGGTCTAGAGGACTTGGCATCATCATAAACGGCGATTAATAATATTAGAAATGCGATAGCAACTGTCTGTATCATCATAAACGGCGATTAATAATATTAGAAATGCGATAGCAACTGTCTGTCTGTTACGTTTTCACTGATAAGCCGCTGAACAGATTTAGATGAAATTTGTCTTGACACGATAACCGACACCTAGTACTAATATACACTAAAATTAGTTTGGCTTTTTTACGCACCTAAATTATCTTTTTTGAATCATAAAATGTCTCCAGGTTGATTTCGAAATTATAATAAATAATTTTGCGGTATACAAAAAGTATATTATACTTTTTACAGAAGAGTCTTTGCTTATCAGAATTTTCCCCTAGTGTGCGTGAAATTACACGTATATTATAGAAGGTAAGAAGTGCCTAATGTTCGGCAGTATACATACTCGTACTAAAAACATCCTGAGAGGTTGTCGGGCGACACCGAAGAGCGTCGTTGTTTGCTTTACGTTTATCGAGTCGATATCGCAAGCACTGCCCGATGCTAACGGAAGTTTTATATAATTTTAGCCAAGCCACTTTATACCGAATACGACTGAGGTGAATGCATAACGATTACTCACAAGTCGAGATAAACTGACTGTAAAACCTGGTGTAATAATTCTTGACCTCTGTTGTGTTGGTTGGTGTATAGTATCAGTTTCGTATTATTCTTTTAATTTTTTTTTGTGGTTGCCTTCTTTCAGATTCCCTAGTATTTTAATCGGATAATGAACTTGGAATTATTATAATATCATGATGTTTTGTTGGAACAAGCCAATGTTGGCTAAGATAATAATATAATCAGTATAAAATGAAAGACGAGGACCGGCCGATTATAGTGGTAATAAACCAGATGTTCCGGGTTCAAGCCCCATATGATTTAGTATATTTCTTAATAATATTTGTATAATTTATAATCTACCTATGTTGTTTATCCATAACACAACATGTGAATTATGTTGATGTTAATAATACGTATGGTCAATTCAATTATTTTAATAGACTAAAAAGTCTATCGTATTAATATACAAAGGATAGAACCTTTACTTTAAAATATAACTTATTGTCGCGTTTATTTGATTGATGTGCTAGGAAAGTTTGAAACAGGCAAAAGTTTATTACACAAACACCAGTTATCATTGCAACACTTTCAAACACGGAACTGTAATCTCTATGGCTCTAACGAAATAGAACCGCTTTATATGGAAAGTACAGTAATTCACGAAACTCTTTGGATGGAACTTTGGCTATGAACTTTACTTTTATCGTTCCGTATAATACTGCTACTGAATGTACGGAGCCCGCGTTGTTAGCAATTTTTAAAAATTACCTCCACCGACCGTAACTATTTCAATAAACCGTCTATTCTATGGTCATGCCGGCCCTAATGGCCAAGTTTTACTTTCACTGTCTGTTTTTTCTCCTTTAGTATCCCTTTCCCTTCTTCCTTTCGGTTAACGCATAATAATCATTGAAGGAATACGCACGCCGTTGCTTCTGTTCGGTTTTTATACTTTCTTTTTGCGGAAATAATGTTCCAATAGATGCTCCAAATTCGAAGTTCAAAAATTTTACACCTACTTATAAATTTTCTAGCGTGATGAATATTTTATTAGTTTAAATCCAAATTGATAGTAATCCAAACTTCACCTATTGGTAATGTTTCGTAGATATTTGCGTTGATGCGCTTGAAAACTCGTAATATAACCCTTTTTAGACATTTATTGTAGGATTCCACCTAATAGGGAGAATGATTAGAACTTTTTTAAAGTGTTTATAAACTGTAAAACATCGAATTGTTTTTGAGTATCGCGAAATAGAGCGGCTAGTCGTCGAGTGGGAATAAACCGTCTCCTAACATTAGCATATTTCTATATCCCGATTTCCCGAGTACTAGCTTGACTGTATGGCTCGCACGTGGTCGGCCTAGCGGCCTATCTCCGATATAATGGAGATGTAGCACATGTTGGCATAACATTTGCATGCCTTCGCTCCTCTTACGAATTACCTACACGATATGCTCTCAAGTGCAAAGCTTAAATTAATCTGGCTTGTTGCTTTTTTAATTTTAGAAGCCGTTTTTATCACAGATTGAAATAAGCATATGAATCAAATTTATTGTTAAAAAAGTAAACATTGACATACTTTATTTCTCTAGAGCGATAACATATAAAAATGGTTGTCAAAATGAAATATCCTCCCAAGTTGGTAGTAATCAACCCGATGTATGATAAAAATAACATTGCACGAGTTCCAATACACAGAAACATGTTTTCTCTTTGAAAGAGTAGGGTGCAAAAATTAAACGTCAGTCAGTTATCACGTAACCGACGGAGCAGAACATTTCAGCCCCGGGGAACGTCTTCTGTCGATTATACACAAGAAGTGAGAACCTAAACTAAAGGAAGGACTCGCTTACTCGCGCTACAATTTAAAAGCCTACGTACTCAACCCGCTCCGTGGTCGTCACTCGTCAGTTGCATAGATGTAAAATAAAAGACCAAGTTGAATTTTACCTCAAGGCTCGCTATTTGGAAAGAAACTTTGTCTTAAATCAAACCTACAAAAATAGAAACTGTCCCATAGCAACAGTAGTGCCAAGTCACTTTTCGTTTACCTACGTATTCGGTCAACTTTTACTACTACATGCTAGTACTCTAGTACCCAAGTAAGTTATCTGTAAAACAAATAACATTCTCATATGACTGTAAAGTACTGAGATGACATAAATATAAAGCCGGTCTGAGGCTTACAAAACTCTGAGTAAGCGACGCGCGGTTAATTCCCCATGATGTTAGTAGAGAATTTTGAGAGTCACAAGGGCCATTCCAGCATCGTGATCGCTTGAGAGTCGTACGGTCGAAATGAAACGTCGTATCTTATTTTATGATTAGCGGCTCGAAAGCGCTTTGTAATTTTGTTAGTTCCGCCTTTCTGGTGCTGGGGGCGAGCTCAGCAAGTGGAGATCGATGCGAGCATTGCGCCCGAGTGCGAAAGGGAGGGAAATAGTCGATGCTTGCTACGTCCTACTCGCACGAACCGCCTACTAGGCAGCCATGTTGCGCTCGACCTGCGCTCGCCCGACCGCCATTGTAGCATTCGTAGCTAGTGATGTTCTCGTGCACACACTCGATAATTTTACTAAGAAAAACTAGGTATATTATTTCAGTCACATTTTCGATCATTACGTTTTGATAGAGCTACGTTGCAAAATCACTTCTATTTTATATATTTAAGATTATTTGATTATTAAGTCTAGGCTAACGTTTTTTTACATTTTATTTAAGTAAATTAAGTTAATATTTATCATAATTATTTATGGTCATTGCTTTTTTTTTACTTTTTATTCAAAACGATAAATAATAATGAGTCAACGCTACATAAGTAATTTAACTTTAGATAAATGATTCGTAAATACCTAATTGATTTTTATCTTTCATTTACTCAAAAATATACTACAAGGATAAATATAGAAATTCTCATTAAATCCTAAGTATTGAAACCAATTCCAAACATGATTCGTGTGGCGGGCACAAAATACAATATTGATGTTGTCACAATTGATACGCTGTCTATCTCTAAATGAAAAGATGATTTTGTTCTCACTGGCACTAGGAAAGGGTAAATGTCGATAAAATTATAGTCGATAAGAAAAGGTATGCAGTGGAGCCGAAGCCGCGGCTCCGGAATTAAAATGTCAGACGTGCGGCAGCGCGGTCGAGCGTGGGGGCTCGCAGGGGCCGCGGGGCGGAGCGGGTGGCCGCCGTTATTAATAACCATAAGCCGGCAGACGCACGAACGTCCAGAGGGGCCACGCCAGCCGAGCGGTAATGAGGAATCACTAATTATGTTTTACTGGACTACAGCCACGGAGCGTTGTTAGTGTTATTGCAATGTTTTTATATGAATGACTCTATCTGTTCATTACTATAGATACCCAAGCGGCACGATAAACTGACGATATATTTGGATAGTACTCTGTCATCTGGTTCGCAATCACGCGTCGGATAGTTCGTTTGTTGTAGATATTGCGTTCTGGGGCAGAATGGCGAGATATAATGTACCGCTGCCGGGTACGGTCCGTTTAATATTCCCCTACAGTAGGCTTCCCGCCGCCGGTTGCGCCCGACAGCTCTACCCGTTCGCTAGCCTGCGTTCGGGCCCGCCAGCCGCCGCCAGTAAAAAGTCCGTATATTTTATTGTCAAGGAAATATATTTGTCAAAGGCTTTGCGATTAACTGCCCGACTTTTGCAAAATGAGCTTCGAGAACTTTTCTAAGAATGTCGTTTTATCCAATATTCATTTAATAGAACGGTTCGTTACGTTCATCATTACCTCATGTATTCGTATGACGGCGTTATTTATCTACTTGCATCACAATAACTTTTCGTAAACCGGTTCTCTGATATATGTTTTCATTATCACACGATACTCTTTACTACACGATATGATCGCATTCGCGTTAAGTTATTCTCGGAAACTGCGCTTCTTGAACGCGCATTGAAATGTGACTTTGAGTATAGTGTCTGTTTTTCCGCTCCCGTATATAAAGAACAAGTTATCGTTGGCAGCACTTTGCTCTCATAATAACAAACTGCAAAATGCTCCGGATTCTCCGAACTTTACTGTGGTAGCGCCCGCTCTCGGCTGGAAACCTCTAAAGCGCTGACTGTGGGGCGTACATTCTCTCCTGCGGCGAAGTCACGGTGGCAGGGCTGTCGGGAATTGCAGACTTGGATAAATTATGCCGCTCGTTCCCTTTTGCAATCTCCGCGAAATAATGCAATTGAATCGTCGAGAGAGCTTGACAACCTTTGTGTTGTCTATTGTTACTCTTCATTAAATAATTGCAATGAGTGTAATGTTTTAGCTTTGAGGTGGTTACAGGCAACCCTACTAGAAGCGAACGTCAAAATATAACCGGCGCGATGCCGTGATTTAGTGTGGGTTAGTTGTTGTTTGCGGATGTCTGTGACTAGATTTCTTTGACTGGGTGGGTGTATTTCGCCTGTCACCCGTAACACAAACAGGGGTTTATTTACGAGCTCTTAGCGAAATATCAAATTGTTATGGAAACTGAAACAAACATTACACTCATATGGTATTATTTGATTTACTAACAACAGATTTACGTATTCTTACATTCACTAAATGAAATTGAACTATTAAGGATAAAGAAAACAATTTTTAATATATTTTACAACGTACACATAATTTTATGTTTGTTTCCGTATAAGGCGTACCCGTCGCGGGTGGACAAAGTTAGAACGTCTGGCCATTGGCTTACAACATAGCTCGGGACTAACTTCGAGTTTAGCTCGTGAACTTTTTGTCATTGTCGCTTGAACCAAATTGCAATTTAATTTTAGTTTCTGCTGCGTGTCAGACATTTTTGTTGAACACTGTGTCATTTCCAATAATAACGTAGTGTTCTATTATTTAACGAAATATGATTCGTAGATTTTTATCTTTCTTATCACTTGCATTATAATAATTAAGTTAAACGTAATTCTTATTTCAAGTATTATTTAAACATTTAATTTATTGCGTTATAGTAAAACAAAACCATTTTCAAGATTCATCCAAATTACAGTTCTGACGAATATACTCTAAAAATGTACACTCTTCATATTTACTATTTAAGTATAATATAAAACATACATAAAACGTACATATTTTCATATCTAGTGAGAGATAATTCGCCTAGATAATCTTCGTGGCACTCAGTAAATTAAAGCTGGCGTTTCCAAACATGGCCATACTATGCCATTTTCAGGAAATGAAATTTCAACGCGGATTAGGTAGGACTTGATTTCATTAAGAGGTGGTTTTGTCCACCGAATAGTAAGGATAATTAATGTATGAGTCTTTTAAAAGGGTAGCTATTTAGATGGTTTAGATTTCTAAAATTTTACAAAAATTGCAATCACAGAGTCATTTTTTCGGATACAAACTAAATGGAGCATAATTTAGAATTATTTTAAACAATTAGTAGAGTTCTTTTACTGTTCTGTACTATAGAGCGAGCATAATCTGAATGTTTCCGCTGCTGGTAAAGGCCGTACAGACCGGTAAGAAATAGTTGCGGAGAGAAGCCGGCCGGCGACGGTTTCAATTAGACTCTCGCCTACTGACGCCAGCTACTCGACTTGCTCGTCATTAGACCCGACGCCACGATCACGATTTTAAGTCGTATCCTTGTAAACTGTCTATTAAGCAATACACGTATTAACCAAATAAAGAAAACTTCCAAATATACTGCAGCTTGTAAGCCAATCAACATATTTATCTATTCTTCTTTTCAGGGTTATCCGCCTCCGGTCAGGCCACCCCAGCCGTCCACACCTAACGCTCACGATCCAGATTCGGTAAGCTTAAAATAATTTCACAATAATTTTCAAGTGTTATGCTACCCATTCTAATCAATGTTGCATCTCAAATCACGCACGGATGTCTTCAATATGCTAATTATATTGTAATGGCCAAATTATGCGACAGTGTCGCCCTGTTAATGCCGGTCGTTAACACTGCAACAAGCCACGCAAAATGCTCCTAAAGATGATCAATCAACACCCGATGACTCATCCCGATTAAAATGCTATCAACTGTTAGTACATTTTGATTCACTGTAATTATTATTACTTTGATTAATTTCCAGTTGTTATCTTCCAACTGATTATTTGAATTTATCTGTACGTTTTTGTTTCTTCAAGCCTGGGCATGCTGTTAATAAAATGATATTAATATTTACGACGTGGTCTATATTCATTTAACTCAATATTTTAAATCACAACATATTTTTTATCACAGTACCGCCATTTAACTACCTACATTGGTTTATTTTTGTAGATACAAAAGCAATGACAGCACGGCTCCATAGCGCTGCACGTTAATGGGTGAATAATGTAGGAGCCAGTCACGTAAATAGCAAAGTACAAAACGCTGTTTGTAATGAGAGCGTGCTCGTTCCGTTAATATCTCGTCACGTATTTAAATACGGATTACTTATTTTCAAAAGCGTTGTTTTAATTTTTGCTACAATTACAGAGCATTCCGACGCACGCATGTTATGGGAGGTAGGAGAAGGGGGTAAAATTGTGGTTTTGCTCAGTTCGGTCGCTGTAGACTATCCCCCTTATTGTGAATAAACGAGTAAAGAAAGTTAAATAGACATTTTCAAAGTGTTTTGTTTCTCTCACGTGTATACAAAACTATAGTATAATTTTGTAACTGAAATAGGCTGATAGAGGCCGTAAATCTGTAACTAAAATGAATTAACATGAATATAAAACCTTAAACATGAATTACATAAATTTAATCAATTTTCAGATATCACATGACATCATAACACAGTTCACTCGTAACGTATGCAATTTTTAATTTCGTCACTGTCACAAACACAGCCCTATAACCACAAGTGCAACATTCGCATAAAATATTTATGTGTTGATCATCACAAATGGTTTTATAATGACTCTCTATCTTGCTGACTGAATAACGCTTCGTTATTTTCTTGTGTCTACTGACTTAAATTTATTCCTCGTAATGACGTTCTGATTAATGGTAATAATTACTATTATTTTTCGCGCAGTCTGTGCTTTAATTATAGAAGCTCTCTTCGTATCAAATGGGATAATTGAATGATAGTGATCGCGTGTTTATCGTTGTTGTGATATGTAATTTGAATTAAAACTGCCTATTGAGATGAGACCTTACTTTATGCTTTTCAAATACAAAGACCCAAGCCAAAGAGGATAATTCACACTAGCAGTATTTAAGATAATTAATTGGTTTTCTACCCTTAAAAACTAACTCGAAATTATACATAATACAACTTAACATAATATGACATAATTTAAGCTAAAAAATATTTATAACTGAATCACTGTTGTGCGGTGTTATTATATTTTGGGAATCTATGGTGTTCGCTTCTGTATTTATATGATAGACATGTCACAGCAGTCTGGTTAAATTAGCCACTTAACTGGACGGCTAGGCCGTTGATTGAACGTACCAAAACTCTTCAGTATAAGGCGATCCGCCTAGGCATCTCATTGAGCGGACTTTCACTACCCCATGTTATTAAAAGTTGAGTGACTAGACTCACTCAGTATATACATAGTATATACTATTCAATTAACTATCGGCCCAGGCATTTAATTGTATGCCGGCGTTTAATCAACGGGCTAGGATTAATTAGATAAGCGGCGAATTTAACCAGATGGCAGCGACAGACACACTAAGTAATTCTTAATTTAAGGACTCTATATATTTCTCTCAATATGTATTCAATATGTATAATGTTTTAATTTACTTTTTCCTTTCCTAAAAAAAATAGGTGTTCAAAAATTAATATAAAATATTTTACAAAAGCACTATTACCGCAACTTTAATTTGAAATTATAATTTATCGTGAATCGTGAAAGGTTTTCAAGTACTTAAGGTAAGTACTTGGTAAAGGGTTTTAAGTACTTTGGAAAATCTCCTATAGACAGTATTCCGTGCTTTAAATAGCTACTTATAAAAAAACTATAGACAATATTTGAAGGCATGTATGGAGGGACTTCCTGAATTCAGTATGGTCGAAAACTTAATTGCAGGATGTATTTGGCACATTAATTTTAATTTTAGTGTACTATTTTGTCTTCTCTATAATCAGATCCATTGTCCTCTATAATTGAACTGTGTAAACATAATTTACGAATATTGCAATTTAATATAAACAGTCAGTACAAAGGTTAATGTCTCATTACGTGTATAAATTCTCCTGAGTCATACATGCTATTAACCAATTTTGTTCATGTATTGTGACATTACAAACTTTTTGTGGCTCTCATGTTTGTCTGATTTAATTAATAGAGATCAAAGTAATGTTGGGAATTTCGATGTTTATGTAAGGGTTCGATTGCGAGAATTGAAAGCTGATATTAAATACAGTGTAGTAATAGCTTATTTATATTGAATTGTAAAGTACAGGTGACAGCACATCAAGCGTAACAGTTTAACCTTGAGAGCACCCTTACACCTATTGGAGTAGAGGCAGCTTTTGTAGTGCAAATGTTACACTCGATGTGTTGCCGTCTGTAAATTTCTTTACATAGCTTATCAACGTTACAGTACAGATATAGAATGTTATAAAGTTCTTTAGTTATTCAAATATTGTCGAAGAGCTACACGCCTAAGTTTATCCGCCCATTGCATCCATAAGTGGATATCACGCGATGAAGTTTATGGGTGAAGTGTTCCCGTTCCCGTCCTCTGGATAAATTGCGTGTGCGTTACGAGCTACGATAGAAAACTGCAAGAGACATGCACTGAAGAGCGTTGTAGGGTTGAACCCCGTAATTTTCTTACTCTACCTGTCCTAATAGTAATTCTCCTTTTGTGAAGATTCATTAATTGATTATAATAAACGGCCGTGCGTTTATTTTTAGAGATAAATAGAATATATTTTTCAGAAACGCTAGTAAGAAATAGCTTTAATCCAGAGATTTGAGTTCGATTTTCGCCATGGACTTAAAAATCAAAATTTTCTTGTACTTGTCAATCAAAATTTGCGATCTCAAACTTTACCCGTTTTTACACTCTTCATGGGGTTCAATCAAACGTGGTAACAAAGTTGCTTTTGGCTTGCTACCATTGGGACGACATATATATTTTGGTAGATGGAAAAGGTCGAATGCACTCAGAATATTGGAGTAAAAATCTGGATATCAGAGTAGACATAATAAATTGCACGGCATACACACGACACGACAACATCGGGCCATTAAAAAATGTATTACGTTCGCAAAATTTCCAACCCTAGATAGAGCACACAGATAGAGCAGGGTTGTTTGATGTTGATTGATACCGTTAGGCGGGCGCGCATTGTCTCGCCCGGCCCGCCCGGCGCCCGGGGGAACCCAAATGAGTGGAATTATTAAACCGGGGCCCGTTCCGCGATGTGACGCTTTTTGTAATGAATGTGCCGACTGCCGAACGTTCGCCCCCGGAGGGGTACTGGGCCCACTCGTATCAATTGTAGCAACGAATTCGGCCCTTTTTTATACTCACCACCCTGTATTCTGAGCGCTTTATGATATGAATTTCGTTGAAATTGTAATTTGGCTATTGAGGCAGGTTGACGGTTTGTGGGAAACGATTGAAATGATTTAACGTTTGTAACCGTACATTTAAATGTGCAGAATTATTTTATCGCGATTGAACCAAAATCGGTATTAATATTTTTTATTATAACTTTTTTTTGTATATCAATTACGATACTTAGAAGGATTCGTCTGGGTTGGGCAGCATTCGGCAAACTACGTCAAGTTTCAGTGCAATCAATGCATCCGTACCTACCGTCATGATATATGGTGCTAAGACGTGGAACACTCACAGTGCAGTTGGTACACAGAAGGACAAAAATTCGGAATGACGTGATCCAATTGATAACTAAAGTCATCGACATAGCCCACTGAATTAGTAAGTTGAAGTGGCAGTGGGCTGGTCATGTTACTCGAAGAACTGACGACCGTTGGAGTAAGCGAGTACTTGAGTGGAGACCGCTGCTCGGCTAGCGCGGTGTGGGACGTCCTCAGGCTCGGTGGAGTGATCTCCGCAGAGTCGCTGGCGGTAACTGGTTAATGCTATCCATGGATCGAGCCAAGTATCATTCATATGAAGAGGCCTATGTTCAGCTGTGGACTATTGTGGGCTGATGATGATGATATCAATCACAGACAAAAACACTGTACTTACATTAAGTATTGGATACAACGTACAAATGGCGGCCTTATCGTCAAAAGCCTTCTATCGGCCTTTCTACTCAGGAGCACGCGTGCCGGTCTTCGGAGTCATCAATTCACTGTCTCCACCTCAACATCACGCACAAAGAAATTTAGTTCCTCGTTTCTTTGGCGTACTTCCAGAACTTGGAATTCTTTGCCAGCACATGTGTTCCCTCTTTCCTATAACATGGATTCCTTCATAAGAGGCGTGAAAAAGCACCTTTGGGCCGGCAAGGTGGAGGCGACTAGAGTAGTGTCTTAACTGCACTATCTGTCGCTGGCTTCGCATATGGACTCTTCTTACCGCTTCACATCAGGTGGTGTTAAGCCATTTCTCGTGCTTTGTATAAAAAAGGCAACCTTAGAATGGAAAGGATTTGTGTAAACTTTAAATGTAGGGGTAAGTTGGCGAAGTAATACACGGAACATAACGAAACGTCAACTTAATGCCTAAACTTAATTTACATAAAATACTTCGATAATTATGATTGTGTAATCATAATCAATCGTGTGCATGATTCCTTCTATTTTTAGACTGATCTTTTTATCTAAATTAATTTTACAGAAGTTTATTTTCATTATATTAACCGTTATTAACGTAAAATGTCTCATCATTATATTTCACATGTAAAAATGACACGGAAAAAACAGGTCATAATTGCTGGATGTAAACGTTTTAAATATAAAAATAGTATAAAAGTATCAATCCTAAGAACACGTACCTATCATGCATGGTATACCTCCCTCATGAGAAACGTGAAGGGTTCTAAACTTCTAATTGAGGGTCCTTTATTTATGCATGTTTACTGCGCGATGAATGACTGCTCTGATGGTGATGTATGCCGATTCTACGCTCGAGGGGAGCGCTTTGTGAAGATTATGCAACATTTCTTATTCATTAAACACTGCCTACATTGTGTAGTGCCTACGAGCTTCGGAATTTCGGAAGTGTGACAGTGACAACTTTAGATTTGGGTATGTTACAAATTTAGTTGCATTAAAAAATATATAGTAACGTGAGATAGTGCACAGTCTAGCTTAAGGCGATATATTGAAAAAATCGCACTTTCATAAGTAATGTCATACGTTGCTGAAAGATCTTACGTATCTGAAAATCAAATATACGTTACTTCATATCCTTATCTAGATACGAGTAGAACGAAAACACGATTAAAGGAATTTGTCTCGATACATTTTTTTCCCGAAAAGACCTCTTATAAACAAGAAAACTTAAGATTATTGAACGATAATTTGTATTCAATAGGAAATTTCTTTAAATAGTAGATATCATTAATATTCAGAATCGCGAAGAAGCGTTTTTTTGTAGTCCATAAGGTTATTTTTTAATAAAATAATTTCTGTATTTCGTTTACTTTTCACACGTGATCGCTGTTTTGCCTTTTTCCTGCCGCTGAGTGAGCCATATCTCTATCCCTATCGGTCTTGGCCGAAACAATGTTTCGATAGATCGCCTTTATCGACAGATTTAGCTTCTTACTCATTCTCTAGGTAGAGTACGTGTAAGGATGGTGTAAGGCTTCAATATTCAAAGTGTCAACGATTATATTGTGTATCAAGTCATATTTTTATTATACTTTCCGATTCTTTAAAATAAAATCTCTGTCCATTTGCACCTATTATGAAGATACTTTCAAGTCCCTCTACACCATAAGCTCATATTTTTTAGTATTGTCACTGTTATTTCGTCAAATAAGCTCGTTAAATTGAACGATGTAGGTTTCCTTATCTTGATTCTAAAAAATCAAGCCCATTATTATCATCATTTCAGCCTAAAGTCGTCCACTGCTGGACAAAGGGCTCCCCTGATGATTTCCACGACGCTCTGTGCTTCGCTACACGCATCCAGCTACTACTCGCGACCTTTACCAGATCGTCGGTCCACCTTGTTAGAGGCCTGCCCAGATTGCGTCAAGCTCATAAAACAACACATAACAAAACTAATCTCACCTATCTTCAAAGTTCAGGACTTCATCATAGAGTCCAACCCTTAAAAGACAAGCTAGAGTTTTGAGCAAAGAGTTCAGTTTTGAAAACAGGACTCAAACCAATGCTAGGGCGCCAAATATTTTACAATACTTATGTATTGTAAAATTCATCGACATTGTGTTTTTTGTAATTTTATTAATAATTTATTCGAATTAGTTTGACCTAATATAAGTTTTCCATCCTGCATAATTTGTAATCCCAATTATTACATCTAAATGTTTGTTATTAAAAATGTTTGGTTTTATTTTGCATTTCTAACTTTGAAAGTTTAATATTAATAATGTTTTCTTCCTAGTAAAATTATTTAAAAACATAACCAAATAAAAAGAAAAAAAAACTATTGTACAAGAACAGAATTAAAATACTCTCACATGACATGCAGCATCTGACAGAAAAGACTCGCGCAACAATGTAAAAGTAATGCATGAAGCGAAATATTCAAATGTAAAAAGAGACTGGGCCGCTCGCCTGCACGTTCATAATAAACGAGATTGAGTAGGGCGGCGCGGAGCAAATGAATGACGGTAACAGCGGAGAATGTAATCAGCCGACAAGCGACGTGCGTTCGCGTGTAAAAATAAAACAAATATGTTAGACTTCGGAAAATCTGTGGAAATTAGGTGTTAGGAACTATGAAAGTGTTTTTACTTTAGAAACGTTGATATTAGTGTTATTTACTCTATCAGTGTCTTAGATTCTCTGAACAACTCCCAAGTGTCAACCTCAGAAGTTTCGATAAAAAATAGTTCATTTCACAACAACTATATCATCTCAGGATAACTATAATCACAGGCTTTTTTTAAAAAAACTAATGTACTGTAGATATAACGACCTTTGGTCCTTCGAGCCTTTACTGCGTTTGCCTCAGCAAAATTCAACAATGATTGTCTTTTTCATTAGTACAGATGACAGCACATCAAGTGTAATACTTTCACTACGAAAGCCGCTTCTATTACGAAGAGACTAAGGGCGGTCTAAAGGACAAACTGTTACGCTTGCTGTGCTGTCGGATGTACAACAAAAAGATATAGTTCTTGATTGGTGCCGTGTATTTAATTTAGTTAAGAAAAATTATTCCATTAATTCTAAACTTAATGATTTACCATGTTAATTCATTTCTATTTTTCAAACAGTTTTATACTGTCTATTACAAAGATAGAATGTTTACCAGATATCGTCTAATTTCTCTAAGTAACGCTGCGAAGAATCTGAAGTTGTATTTGAATTTATCGATAGTACTCGTGTCTTCCGTCTATTTACCTTGTTTCTCTGAACGGAACCCAACTTTCCCGTTACGGAGCACGGCTGGATTTTACTTCGTCTTTGGAAATTTATTACGGCTTCCACAAGGATAAAATATATATTTTTGTTATTTATTATAGACAGCACATATTATTGTTAGTAAATATAACTTCAGAATATTATTTTTAGTTTACTCATTTATTTAGTTGTTTTGATGTATGAAATATTCTCAATAACAAATTTTTTTAAATACAGGGGTGTCCAACTAACAAACGTCCCTCCTGGTGGCAAGTGGTTACCATACTTACCGTAGCCTGGAGGCGGGTTTAACACCAAGCGTAGGGCACTACTCATCATCATCATCACCAGCCAATATACGTCCCACTGCTGGGCACAGGCCTTCCTACACGAGAGTAACACATGAGGAGTTTGGGCCATAACCCACCACGCTGCCCCAATGCGGGTTGGTGGGTTAAAGCGGTTGCAGGAACAACCGGGACCAACGGCTTAACGTGCCTTCTGAAGCACGGAGAAGCTCGAGATAACAAACTTTGATGGACCCATCTCAGGATCGATCATTGCAAAAATTGCTTTGTTTTTCGTATCAAAACCAGAGCGCTTAAACCAATACGCCACCGAGCTCCTCAAGGGCTCTAACTAGCCTGTAACAATAACAAATATGAGGAGGACCACAAGTCCTATGTAAGTTTCAGTACAAACCAATCACTATGCTCTACCCCTCTTGCAATGATTGCTAATTTTTCACGACCATCATCATAGTTGTACGCGATATTGCTACCCCTGCGGTTCAAATGGTTCTTCATTTTTAAATTTGATGTAAATGTTATAAATACAATTTTGAACAAAATAATATCATTTAAAAGCCTTCTCTCGTGAGAATTTCGACGCGCACGACGGGCGGTTTTAGTTTGGCGACGAACACAAATCTCATTTGCCAACAGAGGCTTTTCCTACAAAATTGCGAACAGTCACAACGCCCGCACGAGTACGTTTCGTTTTTAATTGAATAAGCGGAGGGTGCTACATAATCCGGCGCTGGTACGCCCCGAGCGCCAAAATTCACGTAGGCTGTTGTTTGTTTTTGTTGCCAAGTCTTACTTTGACTGCTTTCCGTTTCGACTTTCCCGTTTACTATACACATTGCTGAAGTTCCAACTTCATTAACAATTGAAATGTTTACTGAGTCACCTTGGAGATCTAAAGAATATCTCTGATAATCGCGGAGTTTTGAAATTAATTTGAACATTCAAATTCTGAGAGTTCATTCTTTTAAATTTTAATATAACAAGGATGGCAAACAATTCGGCTAGCCTATATATAGACGCTCGTATCGTAGTACCTTGGACACTGCTGACTCGCTGTCTTCCGTATAATTTTTTTATACAACTACAGACCAATAAGCTGACGGCCCATCTGGTGGTGCGGTCGCCTAAAAGACACCTTGCAGATGCATTGTCATCCTGAGTCCTAAGATGAAATACCTTCCAAACCCAATAATTACACTGGCTGTGGCTACGTATCAGAAACATAGCGATCTGCTTTACGGCTGAAATAAGAAAGGCTACCTACAGCTTGCGCCTAACTTATTGTTCGCTCTAAACACATGTCAATTTACTGCGCTTTATCAAAATATTCACGTTGTCAGAACAACGCGGTATGGACGGTAGCTGCGGGCAGTTGCGCTACACTGCGCGTTTTAACTTCAGAGCGAACTAAATGTTTGGCGCGAGCTCTATCTTACCTACCTAGACGACCGTACATACGGTTCTACCACTTAGTATCAATAGTAAGCGTTATGTTTACAGCATAGGAGACGATTACCGCTGCTCACAACATAGAATAGAATAGATAGAAGAATAGAATTAAATAAAATCAAATTCAATTTAACGCTTAAACTTAACCCTTTTCAATGGGCTCTGGCGACCTTACTCACCCCAGAAACACAACACTACGAAATGTGTTATTTTTCTGCGATATTCTGTAAGTAATACCTCCAGTATTACCACGGATTAGAAAATAGTTAAAGTGGTCGGCCGCTCAAAATGCGAGTAGTAAATAAATAACCCACCTCTCCTATAATGTTTAGCACATTTAATTCGAATGTCATTCGAGACGCCCAATAATATTCATTGATAAAAATTAATGTCGAACGAATATTTTATTTAGTCGTTTGGACAGATGGATGGAGTGGCCGCATTCGGCTCGAATGTAATTATTGCGGTCCGATTTCGATAATACGCCGCGAGGCCGCCTGAACAAAATGTGGTCGCGCCGACTCGTTTCGTTGCATTTTAATAATTTATATACGACTCGCAGAACAGATAAAGCTTTTTCATGTTAATTTTAATTTTGCTGGACTTTCATATTTCATTAAATAGGTAAGTTTTATCTGTCAAAAGTTCCTGATTATGAAAAAAGCTTAAATCAATAACTTTATAATTTGATGGTACTTTCGTATCGACTTTTTTAGTTTGAACATGCAATAAAACTTCGGCTACGTATACATTTTTAGTTTGATCATGCAATAAAAAGATGTATCCCAATCACGAATCCGTAGGACGGCCGGGCGGTTTAATCGTGCTGTAAAAACGTTGGAGCGCCAGTAACGAGGCAGTAAAACCGGACCCGTGCCATAACCAGAGGAGCGGCTCCTCCCTGATTCGTGCTCACTAAAACCTAGTTACTTATTTGAGCTTATCTAGTTCCAAGTTGATGCTTCGCTTGGCACAGAAACCGCGCGAACATTGATAACTATGGTGTTTAATTGCTATTCGATAATTATTTTAAGATACGATTAAAATTGACGTCTTTTATTTTAGTTTTATTTTTATTCATGTATTGCATCTACCAGTGGACCCGATTTTGAAGACACACAGCTACAACAGATATCTTTTTCTATCAATATGTATAGGAAAAAGATAGTAAGAGTTAGAGCTTATAAATAACTTAAATTTAGACAGGTTTCGAAGAAACCATATCATACAACTTTAGAAAGCGTGTAGGATAACTTCGATGTATCCTTTTTATATTTTTTTATATACGAAGCACGACAATCAAATCACTTAACACTGTCAACACCACCTGATGTGAAGTCTTTTTACGCCCTTTTTTGAAGGAACCTGTGGTTATAGGAAGTAGTGACCCATATTATACATGTGCCGGTGAAGAATTCCAAGTTTTGGAAATACTAAGAAGAAACGATTTATATTGATAGAACGATATGCACATAAATTTCGATTTATTAGGGCGCGTGCAGCGTGGCCGCGACTGGCGACCGGAGCTCGTACGATAACAGCGATTAATCGCCTCAGGTCGCTGGCGACTACGCAGAAAAGTGATATTTTAGTAAGTTAACTTATTTTCTTGATAATAATCATGGATACAGAGGTTCTATTACTATAGTATCCATTACAGTGATAGGTAAATAAATGTAAAAATCCCGAAGTAGTATGGTTCGAATGCGGACGGAGGTCGATTCAAACCAGTTGCCACGCTGCACGCGCCCTTAGTGTGTTCTGGAGAATTAGGCCCAGTAGTTTTAATTTTCAAATTAATAATTAAACCAAGCACTTTGAAGATTATAAAATTCCTACTTTACACTTCCCTTTCAAATTTTTCAATTTCGTGTAGACTGTAGACGTAATGTAAAGAGGCTCCTTGAATGGCTTGAATAGCTCACGAAATGTAAAACATCTTACTTATATTTATTAAACGTGGTGCATATTATATGTTGCGTGCAATGCAGTTTCATGTAGCTTTTCAATGAAAGCTTGTTTTATGTAGATACCGCGTAACGAAGATCAGTTTATGTTATGTATGAATTATGACTATATGGTCTGTATTAGGTCTAATAGCTTAATTCATTGTGGTAAAGTTTTATCAATCAGATGATGGCGATTTATTTCAACGAAATGGACCAATTTTTCACACTTTTATATTATACAGCACTAATATGTTAGGTGTCTACGGTAATGGTGAAGTTGTTGTAAAACAATTGCTTTACGTCTGCAACCTGTCATGATTAAGGGGACGTGTACGGGAGGCGTCGCGCCGTCCAGGCCACTCGGCACCTGGCCGAAAAGGAACGGCCTATATGGATTATGAATTTTCAAACGTACACAAGGTCTACTTTAGCATACATCAATTTCGCGATTTTATAAAGTTATGAGTGCGTTATAAATGTAAATCACAGTTGTCGTTAGACCACAGTAATGTCTACCTGAGTTCATAAGTTATTGTGATCGTGACGACAATGACCCCGCGACCCTGCTCTGACGCAACCAATGTCACCGCAACCATCAATCACTTGCTCGTTGTGACGTTTTGCAACCTGGGATACGGAGCTTCTCTGTAACTAGCTCACCGATTTATTTTATTTGTGTTGAGACTTTACGGCACTTACTGATATTGCCCGACCGCTATTATAACGTCATAATGATAAAGCTATGTGTATAGTGTAACTCAGAATAAAGTGATATTGATAGGTCTAGAAAAATATTCAACAAATCATACTACCATTATTTATTACGTTAGAATAAAATTATGAAAATATTTTTATGGACTCAAAAATATTTTTTAACAAAAGTGACAAACTAAAAACATACAAGGGGAGAGTCTACCAAGCATACACATGAATAAACGCCTACGCTTGAATATGTGTTGCGGCCAGGGGTAGGTATTCCTGTCGTATTATAATGACCCTCTAAAAATTATTAGGAGACCTATTTTATGGTTTCCTCCAGAAGCTTCAGTTCTAGCGTTACACTTCAAGAGCAAATACAGATAATTTCTCCACGTGTTTCATTTATTTTAGTTTTACTGTTTTATTCCATTTGATTATTATTAATTCGTTTTGAAATTTTGATTAGCCTTCTTTTCCTTACACGCTCTTCGAATATAGCATAGTACGTATTCACATTGCTATTTATTGTAGGGAAAACAGCCGATAGAATTCAGAAGATCGTTTATCTAATGACTGTCCATCTCAGAAGAATGATGTCATCTTATTGCAATGGGCGGGCACGCTTCGCCCGCTGTCGCCTATTCGTGAGCGTGACTGACACTAAAGTTTCGCTCCACTGTGAACACTGCATATAGTCAATTGTTACGCCCGAGAACGGCAGATTTCATACATCGAAGTACTGCTAAAAGAGAGAGAGACATTGATACTACCTTTTGTAGTTTTAGCGCTTTCTTAGAATTATGTAAAATTTAGCCAATTTCGTGATGAGCATTATGACATGTATTGTAATTGCATGCAACGTTTATCATTTCGTTGGATATCTTTGTTTCTTCAATAATGAATAAAATCTCTTGATTGTTTCAAACATAAACACTGATATTATATGAATATGCCAAAATTGCACATTGACCGTTACCTTCGGGGTTTAACACATTATCATTCGGGATTTATTTAAAGATAGCCCCTTCCTGTTGGCTGCGATCCAAAGGGGTATCCCCAAGATTTACCAGACGATATAATAATTATGGACTTTGATGTGGGTTAATGTGTGTCTACCGATGCCTGTTTGTATTAGTGTTTCATTCATGATTTTCTCTCCGTTGCGTTCTTTCGCTTGCGAATTGCTTGCTTCCCGGAAGATCTGGGTGATGTCACGTTTCTCCATGTTTTGTGTAAGTTCGTGTATTTATAGTGCAGACGACCCACAGCAACCAAGCGTTTCTTGTTAGAAAGTGAGAGTTCCAAGTTTCTGAGTGCGCTCTTCGTTGTTGGATTGAACGACATCTCAGGATTTGTACATATCTACTTCACATAGCTCAGACGTCTTCGCGGTGAATAGCGGCTTTACTTTCGTTTTAAGGTTACTCACGAAGCTCAGAGGTATTTAAATTCAATATCAGGAATTCAGAAGGTATATTTAGTCAATAGCCTTATGCGAACATTACAATGTTCTCTGTGTAGAAATTAAAATTACTATAAGGTTATTGCCACTTAACTTTATATTGAGGGGATGGCTTGAGATAATAAATTACAAGTGCAACGATTGCGACCGCCAAGCAGGGATAAGGGGGTCCGGGGAGGGTCGACCATTTTAATGTCCCGACGCCAGACTTTATATTAAACATTCGACCTTGGCAGTGGCCTACATCGACACTGGGACACGCACACACGCCCACTTCTCTCGTCACGAAAAGAAAAGTTCATTCAATGTTTCGGCACCAGTCCGCGTTATAAATAATAAGCGTGACGTATTTACTCTCCTACTAAGCTATTTAAACTTCTTATCTTTGTTGTGTTTCGATGACATTGCTAAGGTCTTTGTCACTATGCGATCTATCTAATTGTATTTATCCTTATCTGTGTTTTGTTACATAATCGTTACTTCGACCTTGACTTTATTGTATTCATTGTTGATATCGTCAAATGTTAATAATGGTGATTCATAGTACACGTGCGGTTGTGTGTATAACAACAGAATACACCTAATTTTATAAGACTATTATCAGTCACAGTTTATCATTCATCAGTTTCATCACTCAGCATCAATAGGTGAAAGGTTATACATGATATGCCACAAGTACAAAATTGAAGTTTTTATGCGCTTTAAAGAAGGTAAACACTGAATGTTTAGTAGATAGTTAAATTAATTCAATGGTCACGCATACACCTAGCTCAATAAGTCCGTTGGATGGACATCGTCGGTGCAGATGAGGACTAAAAGGTATAGTGTCTACACTCGCTAAGTAACGACGACAAATAGTCTGTAACAATTCAAGTTCTCTCATCACTTCACCACAGATTTACGAGTGGCTAGTCCGCCCATCGTGTGCTGAGTTCTTATCCAACATAAAATCATCATTATTTATTTGGCGATCACACAAAACACAACGCTTATGACTTAAGTTGCTCTTTGCTTTAAACCCATGTTTAGAACATGGTTTCAACCCATTAAACCCATATTAAACCCATGTTTAGAACATGGTTTCAACCCATTAAACCCATATTAAACCCATGTTTAGAACATGGGTTTAATATGGGTTTAATGGGTTAAAACCCATGTTCTAAATCTATCCTCCAAACATTTCCTCGACTCCACTCAACGTCAAACGTCAATATGGAAGATCTGTAAGATGAGATATCAAAATATCTTCCTCCTTCCTCTACTCCACCTCACCTTAGTAACTTCTCTCGGTTGAGGTAAGGAAACAACTGTGAAGAGTATTACGAAATTCCCGGTACCAAGTCCTAGTCCTAAACTAGTAGTACTAGTAAATCTAGAATATCGTGAGCTAATAAATAAATGTAAATTTTTCGATACTTTTATGGTGTTATTAATAAAAATTTTACGCCTTGAATGATCCTCGGAATAGCGAATATTTTGTCACATTTTTATATGTGACATTTGATATGTAGAGCAAAATACGAATTAGCTAATCCGAGGATGATCCCAGAAGTGTTTTTTTATTAACAAGGCCGCTGATGAAGAATCACTGCATAGGTATAGGTAGGTACTAGAACAACTAGATCATTCCGGTGTCATAGGCAACATATTAGACCAGACACTCTCTACTGAATCCCTAAGAAACAGGCTATACATAACAATTTTTAGTTTTCTATGTATATACAGAAATTTATAGTTTACTTTAAATAAAGTGTAAATGCCCATGCCCAGTGTAATTACTGGGCATGGACGGCATTTCATCTTAGGCCTCAGGATGACAACGCACCTGCAATATCAAGTGCTTTTCCTTGTTATTGCAGGTGTCTATAGGCGGCGGTAACCACTTACCACCAAGTGGGCCGTCAGCTTGTTTGTCATCTAGTTGTATAAAAAAATATATGTTATTATTGATTTATTTATTTATTTAATCTTTAATTGCATAAAATAAGGCATTCTCTACCAGTCAACCGGAAAGCTTAGTCCAAAATAAATAATTAGGTAGTGCAAAAACAACTGTTTTAAAATCTAAATATACAATAACATGTGAATACACATATACATATTAGTGCGAATAAATATTTTAAGATATATAAATATGGATAAATACATAATCAATAAATACATATTAAATAAATACAGCAACAGTAAGGATAGGTATATCAATTGGATAAAGGTGGTGACTCCAAAAAAAAACTGCGAACTGACCGCTTGAAAGCTAGTTTGTTTTTGGACTCTTGGATATGGGGAGATAGTGCGTTCCAGAGCCGTATTGCATGACATTGAAATGAGTTGGACACGAACCCAGTGTGGTGATAAGGAATATATAGAGTAAGCTTGCTGCTTGAACAAAGGACACGACTATGAGAATCACCTAGGTACTGATATTTACATTTGTTATATTAACAATTAATTACTAATAGTAATTAATTATCACTTACTAACTAGTGTTACTTGCACGTAGGAAAATATAATATAGTATAACATTATCCATACCTATATTAATACTAAACTGCTTTATACAAAAAAAAAATTCACTTAAACATTTTTCTTCTATAAAAATGTTAAATAAACTATACACATTGTAATGAGGAAATAATAGTAGCGGTACCACAGAGTTGTCTGTCAGATATGTTATAATATCTGTGTATGAAAGTTAAAATATTAGTGACAGAGGCAATATATCACCAAAGAATTATGAAATTAAGTAGTCCCGAAATTAGCGAAAGTTTCGGGAATTTCGTTGCTAGTACCGATTACTTCGAATTCTCGAGGGCAATCCATACGGACGATATACGTTTATCTGTAGAGTCGCAAACTATACAGTAGATTTTATATTGTCGAGTGTGGTTGAGTGGAACGTACACTGGAGACTGGGACTTTTTCGCTATATGCCATTTTTTTTTATAAAACTAGATGACAAACAAGCTGACGGCCCGGCTGACTAGATGGCAAACTGATGGTAAGCAGTCTATACACACCTGCAATAAAAAGGAAAAATCAATTGATACTGCAGGTGCGTTGTCATCCTGAGGCCTAAGATGAAATGCCGTCTATGCCCAGTTATTACACTGACTACCTTTCCCTTCAATCCGAAACACAGCGAACTGTTTCACGGCTGAAATAATAAAGGCGGTGGTACCACCCAGACGACCATACGGGCCTACTACCTTACAAATTTCCAATCGATAGAGCTCATCAGCATTAATAAAAGTTGTTCGTTTTAAAAACCTCTTATTTGCATAACCAATTCAAGTCTTTGGTATTGTATTGTATAGTATTTTCGCACGTGTCATTTACTTATTTATTTTATTTTTTACTTTTTTAAACCATCAGGAAATAGGTCCTCAGCAATTTCCTAGTGTCCTAGGAGGTTTATAAACTTTTAAGTTTATAAATTGAAAAAAAAAAAAACAACACTTGGAGGATAGAGAGAAGGTTTGATAGAATCAAACCTTGTTTGATGAAACTCCATAAAAAAAGTATTGATGTGAATATTTCACGAAAAAATAATCTTAGAATTTTTATTAACGTTAGTAAACTCTATGGAATTGGCATATAGCAAGCATCAATTGGCATACTGAGGTAAAGTCGAAGAGTTTTTTTAAATTCCAGCTCCTTGACCTGGTAAGCCACAAATTCTTCTAATTATTCATTATGCTCCAGGAAGTCTTATGATCAGCGGCTTAACAAATTAATACATATGCATCGGGATGTAGTTGTGTGACTATTTGAAATTTTGGACGATAATCCAAAAGACCTCTCTCCGCATATGATCATCATTTTAGCCGAAAGACGTTCACTGCTGGACAAAGGATTTCTACGAAGATCCCTCGCATAATTTCCATCCGCATATCGCACGTGTTTATTGTAATGAGCCGTTGAATTGTGCTTAGGCGCTGACCGTATCGTAACGTAATTAGAACTAGCAGTTGCAAATTATGTAATAAGTTTACCGTTATTGTTATTACGTGGAACGTGAGTAATGTGGGTCAGTGACGAGAACAGAGGCAGGGTCGAGATGCCATTGACGCGTCTTGCGTTGACTTACGTAACGGCCCCGTATTGTGTTGATGTGCAAGGACGCAAAGGATACCACACTGTTACCTTGCATTACACGCGAAGGCAGCTACACGAAAATAGTACCTTAAAACAAAACTGAAAACGATAAACGGAATGAAGAAATTTACGCCTTAACTTAAAATACTTAGAAAATGTATATTACGCGATAATGGTTTTAATGAAGTTTTTGGTTACTTTCAATAGTCATCCATTACCAACTAACTTTAAATGTTCCCGATTTAATTGAAAGATTCATAATCATGACGGACAAATGCGATGCTATAATAAATATGGAAATGATTGAGATAATAGTTTAGATAAGAAGCACAAAAGAAGCTAGTATTGAATACAGAAATCAGAAACAGACTGTTTAAGTATGTATTGGGTAGACATCATCTTGCCTTTACAATTACCTCAGTTTCTGTCTCCCTCGGCTGTGAATTTGACTGGAATTGTAATACTTCAGGTTTTCAATCTGCTAAAAATAAATATGAGTAACTCTATTTCTTTATACTGTAGGTGGCTTTCCTGTCCTTTTAGAGAGTCTTGAAATATGATGATCCGGGTAAAGGTAACTTCTTAGCGTAGTGTGGCGTCGGTGTTCTTGCAGGTGTTCGGTGTCGATACGAAACTGGTCGGGCATCCGGTCCGAGCCCCGCGCAGTACCCGACAGATGGCGCTACGCGTATATTCTCTACATCTACGTGTACACCCTTTTAGATTTTAGGGACTTACAGCAATTTATACACGCAGTAAACTTCAATTACACGTTTCGTGTAACTACATGAGTAAATTATAAATATTTCTATCAAAGATAAATAAGTCTTCTGTAAAAGTTTGGACATTCATAAATAAATCAATTAATAATGCTAACAGAAGTAGACAACAGATAACTGAATAAAGTTCAACTCCTAAATGACAAAAATAATTACAAGTTTAATCCTTTAGTTAGACAGACATAATTAGGCTGTAATTTAGCAAAGGTGCTCTGAGCAATAATTCCATGGCAGTATCGGGCATAAGACAAATTATCTAATTACGGTGCGATGCAGACCGCTTATGTAACTAATGGCGGCATAATCGGGTCCCAGGAATCCGATCGTAAACACGCTCGCTAACCCACTAAAACATATTTCTTTTATTTTGCGAAGCAGCTCACCTTAGCAGCGGCCGACGGCCACTTTACAGAACAGGTTCCTATAAAAGTTAACAATAAATCCGCCCGGCTAGGAGTAGCCTCACCCTCTTGCATATCGCCTTTAATATTCTC
Organism: Nymphula nitidulata; assembly: GCA_947347705.1. Classification (NCBI taxonomy): domain Eukaryota; kingdom Metazoa; phylum Arthropoda; class Insecta; order Lepidoptera; family Crambidae; genus Nymphula; species Nymphula nitidulata. The sequence goes on along the minus strand of OX374637.1, from coordinate 6,371,190 downwards.
GGAACCGTTCGTAACTATTTTGTTTTGCTCACAAACACTAGGAATCTTTAAGTGTAGTATATCAACCACTCTTTGGGAATTTTATAAATTCTACTTATTCTATTGTTTATAGAAATTCTTAAAATTTGAAAAAAAAAATAACTTCACTAGTCTTTTTATTTGCCAATAAAATAGGTTGGGGAAAAAGTCTTTTCGCATTATAGTATGTATGAACTTGTAATAAAATCTCTTTGGCTGTACTATTTGTATCTGGCTGGTTTTGGTATCATTAAAAGTTTAGATTTTAAAAAAGATAATTCCAAATTCAAATTAGGAAAATGTGTGTTTCTCATTTGTTTTTCGTACTGTCAAGATGAGTGAATCTAATGTAGAAATTCAATACATTTTAAAATTTTACTACAAAAAAGGTAAAAATGCAACGCAAGCCGCAAAAAAATTTGCGATGTTTATGGACCTAGTGCAGTGTCTGTGAGAGTAGCACAAATTTGGTTTAAGCGTTTTCAATCCGGAAATTTTGATGTCAAAGATGCACGTCGCTTTGGTCGCCCTATTACGGATAAAATTGATGCCATTTTTGTAAAACTGGAGCAAGATCGGCATATCAGTAGTTACGACGTAGCTGAAGAACTGGGAATTGACCACAAAACAGTTTTGGCGCATTTAAAAAAAAAGGGTACACAAAAAAGCTCGATATTTGGGTACCGCACGAGCTCACTGAAAGAAACCTAATGAACCGTGTACTCATTTGTGATTCTTTATTACGACGTAATGAAACCGAACCATTTTTGAAGAAGCTGATAACTGGTGATGAAAAGTGGATCACTTACAACAAGAACGTGCGAAAAAGGTCGTGGTCAAAGGCCGGTCAGGCTTCACAGACTGTGACGAAACCCGGGTTAACTCGCAAGAAGGTGATGCTGTATGTGTGGTGGGATTGGAAGGGCATTATATTCATTATGAGCTGTTACCACCAGGCAGGACCATCGATTCTGAACTCTACTGTGAACAACTGATGAGATTAAAGCAAGAAGTTGAGAGAAAGCGGCCGGAATTAATCAACAGAAGGGGTGTGGTTTTTCATCACGATAACGCTAGATCTCACACATCTTTAGCCACTCAGCAAAAATTAAGAGAGTTCGGCTGGGAGGTGTTAATGCATCCGCCGTATAGTCCTGACCTTGCACCTTCAGATTTCCACCTGTTTCGCTCTCTTCAGAATTCTCTAGGCAGTGTCAGGTTAACATCACGAGAGGACTGCCAAAACCACTTGTCGCGGTATTTTGATCAGAAGCCCCAAAATTTATATAGCAATAGGATCATGTCCCTACCTACAAGATGGCAAAAAGTTATCGAACAAAATGGTACCTACATACTTTAGTTAAATGTAAATAAACTATATTAAAAATGTTTTGAATTTTCAAAATGCGAAGTAACTTTTCCCCAACCTAATATGTTATTATACCTTGTTATTATTTTAATTGTCATTGCAAAATTTAAACGTAAATAGAAATTATATTCCAGTCAGTTATATCTATTAATATATTGATCTACAATCCCACGTTGGGAACATTATTATAAAGAATGAGGCCCTGTTCTTTGAATGCTGACATAAACTGACATAATAACAAATGTTGCTCTGGCGCAGACGCATGGGCGTCTATTGAACAATTTTAATGCCGGCGCCCCTTGCCGCAATGGCGCCATACTCTATCAAGCTTCAGACGTCATATTTTTTTATCTTATGGCACCTTGATTGAATCCATGACTCTCGCTTCAGATCCCCAGTCAAAATTATCTGTAAGTACGTCAATTGTGATGCCATTTCCAATAACATGACAAATTAAAGTTTAGCTACTGTTAAGGTATACAAATTTGAAGGTTAGCTAGGTAGGTATGTAAATTTTTATCTACTAGCTAAGATTATCTCTAGGGCGTCGCTTTCTGAAAAGAATGTAAGTAGGTGTTTCTTTGGTAAAATAAAATTTTAGTTGATCTGTGTGATCAAAATCATATTTGACAATGCTCGTCAGTATATTTAGTTTGAAGTCATAACAGGAATTAATAAATTAGATACACATAAAATCTATTACATAATTAGATATTATATAATAAGTTTCTTTGTGTACCTATTGATGTAGAATGAATATTTTATTCCTTGTAAGGCTTATTAGGTGTTTTATTGCAATATTTAAATCGCTCGAGCATAGTGCGCATATGCATTGACCCGCATTCCCATTAGACCATCACGTTTGCGTTCCGACGGTAATGAGATGTCCGATACATAGTGATATAATGCCGTTAGTATATTGGTTCAATTCGAATGCGATCAATACTGCTTGATTAGTAATGTGGCCCTTGACAGTAGTCATTATCAAAACGTAAATGTATTAGTTTCAATACACGTTGTGCCTTAGCAAGTTCTAGCCACATTATCAATGATGATAAACAATAAGTGTTCCATGAGACAGTGTGCGATCGTGACGAGTAAACGATATGCTCGTGCTCTCATGTTGTATGCTACAAGAACGTGAAACTTAATTCACCTACTGGCCTTTTTAACGTCTTAACAGTTTTAAAAGGTTCATATAAGATCTGATATTCATTCATTATACATTTTCAAGGTATATTCTTACACCAGATAAAAGAAAGTAACGTAATTTAATAAATTTTGTATAGTTTTACATCGCTACAAAGTAAAGGCACAGTGAACAAATAACTGGTCGAGTCGAAGAGTTGGTTGGGTGCGTGCAGCTCGGCGACCCCCCGCTCCACGTTCTCTGGCGTGCCCTCGCTCGCATCGTAGCTATACATATGGGTCGGACGAAGCGGCGTGCCGTCGCAATATCAGCCCGGTGAAATCGCTCGCCCGCCCGCTTCGTCGCACCGCACGCCTCGCCTGCGCCAGTCGCCGTGCGCCAACTGAAACGCGCGCACTGCTAGCGCAATCGAACGTACAATATCCCATACGAGTCTCTCGCTCTCTGGTAGCTTCCATCGCCTGAGCCCGACTTCGCTTCTATTACTGGCATCGGTCGATGCTTCCATTCCATCCAATCTGAGGGAATATTGTTCGACCCGCGTCTTTTAAATCTTAACTCGTTGTGTGTGTGAGAAGTGCATGTGCGCAGAGCGCTCTAATTTGTGTTTCGGTGTCATTCCAAGAAATCGTCAAGACGGCCGTCATCATACGGCTGCCTGCGGCCACAGTAAGTATCGCTTCGGCCGCATGACTCAATGTAAAATGGGACGATTCTTATCTACAGCTGTCGTTGTGTGTATGCGTACTGATACCGTCCGCGCCTGTGTGTGTGACATCCGACCGCTTTTGTCGCTGTGTGCGTAAAGGTTGGCTCAATACTCGAATCTATTTTGTGGCAGAGCGGGAAGATGTTTGTTTTTATTATTATGAACAGTGACTGCTGCAAGTTTGATTCGTTAGAAACATCGGATTCTTTTTATATCTTCATATAAGTAACATCATTACTTATGTCATCATTACATAAGCAATCATTTAGATGTAATTTTATTACAATGTACTTAATCAAACAAAGAGAGGTTTGAAGATCACTAATAAGTACATAAAATTGTTGGATGATGATAATGACTGTAAAATATTACTTACTAAATTGCAGAACTGCTTTTATTTAGCCGACGGCAGCGCCGCGCCCAATAAATATGCGTATCTAGCGGATATATTTTATTTGTCAGGTATCGGTCATATTACAAATTCTAAAATTTATGTTAAAGGGTTATAATAATATAAAAAAAACCTACGTTTATTATATATTCCATTATGTCCAAAAAATCTTTAAAGTTTATTTGTGTTATAGCCACTTGTGTTATAGCAACTTGTGTCTTTGCTATCTGCAAATCAAGTATCGTAGAATTTATAGGTAATACTGTTTATGGTTTTTATGTCTGAACTATATAATATCCTTCTTTATTCAAAGGTTGGTTGACATAAAACTGAAATGACTGTAAAATCAGATAATGTATCATAGTGGGACTGCATTATAGATTTGTTCATATTTCCTCGTCATTCTTTTTAAAAACTAAAGTGAGAGAAAAAAAGAGTACTTTTATTTTAAATCTAAAAAAGTATGAGTACCACAGTGTTTTAAAAAAGTGTAGAAATAATTATAAGATGAAACACTTCAAAAATATATACAATTTTATATAGATTTCTAAGTAAATCGCGTGGTCCTAGTTTGTATAATGAGGATACAGATCTTTGCTGTCAAATAAAAATATATTTAGTCTACCGCTATGTATGGCTAAGAAAATAACTAAAGTCTACACACCTTGCAGACGCAATTTATTTGAACACCAACATAATAAACGTCAGAGATATACAATTTGGGGGCATAATTACTATTCGGTTTCAGCTTAATACCAACCATATAACCAATTTTGAACCATAACGCAGCTGATCTTAGTCTTCACATTAGGACGCATTAATAAAGTGTTATCTGCGAACAATACTGTCTCACATGAATAATAATATACCTACATAGTAATATTCATCATGTGGGATAAATATAAAAAGAAGCTATGGTCCCAATGTCGCTCCTTGTGGTACACCCACAAACTTTGGCTGTTCCTGGATGAACATCTTTATTAACGACAACTTATTGTGCTCTGTCGCTTTAGTATGTTGTATGATTCTTTGATGATTTTCATAATCAAACTTAATGTTCTAATTTTCTCATCAAAATTTGATGATTAACACAATCAAACGCTTTCTGCAAGTCACAAAAGATGACTTAAACGTACCGCTAATGCTCCCATGCGTTAAAGATGTGTTGTAAATTATTTTGTATTGATGGTCACACTTTCTTATGCCTTCCCCAATAACCCAATTTGTGAAGTACCCACAAACTGGAAACAATTATTATTCTATTGTTCAGTAGACCCCGGTGGACTGACAAAAGACGAAATATTTTCGACTCTTCTATGGATGTGGATTTACAAATAACTAAGGTTCTAATTTGTCCATTATAATAAATATCTGCGGCGGTTACCGCTTTCCATAAGGTGGGCCGTCAGCTTGTTTGTTATCTAGTTGTAAAAAAAAAACTTTTCAGAGTTTTTACAGGAACAATGTATTTTGATGTATCAAAAAGTTGCGTCAAATGTTAGATAAGTTAGTGCTCATTTGGAAGACTATTTATAAAGGATTATGTGTTCTTATATTATACTTATAAGATAACCAGTAGAAGTATAATTGCAAGGTCAAAGAGAAAAGAAACACATCTCGTAGTATAATATTCAGTATGCAATTATCAACTTCCACCCTGTTCTATTATGCTCTTTCGGTGGTTAAAAGAAAAAAAAATAGGAACTTAGTACTATGAACATTATTAACCTGTGGAACGCCGTAGTGCAAATAGAAGCTCGTCTCTGTGTGTGGGTTCCTACACACAGAGACGAGCTTCTATACCTACATGGGAGAGAGACATGAGGTGTCAGGGCCATAACACCAATACGGTGGCCCAATCAATGGTGGGTTGAATAAAGTGGTTATAGTGACCATCGGGACAAACGGCTTAACGTGCCTTTCGAAGCACGGAGGAGCTCGAGATTACAAATTTTTGTTTGCCACAAAACCACTGCGCCAGCAAGCTCCTAATGTATGATGATGATGTGTGATGTACTAATGGAATCTGTCAACGTTATTCCTTAAAAACAATAAGGAAATCCTATAGAAATAAGAATGGATATTCTTTTGGTAAAGAGACGCTTACGCTTACGAAAATAATTTAATATGTAGTATATTGATCTGTTAATTTGGGCTAGATAAATAGATGACTAAGAAAATTAGAAAATGCAAAATACTGAAATTAACCCACTGTTAGTTGTCTCGTGGGTGAGAGCCACGTGAATCTCTATTCGCATGGCTCTCATGCATGACACAACTAACTAACGATAACGAATAGTAATTTATTATGCAAATTATTTTAACATAAAACCTGTGAAGGCTCGAATTCTCATCTTTTCTAAAGTATGGCATTTACATCAGCAGCCTGTCCTGTTAAATACGTCACCCGTAAAGTCAACTGAAAGAAACGGTAGCATACGTTATTAATGGAGTCTGTAAAAGAAAATAACGAAAGCTGCATTGTAAGGTAAACGATTCGAGGATTTATTTGTGGTTTGCACTATGTCGTAATATTGTCGTCGAATGGAGTTCTTGTTACTCATTGAATTTGTATTGCCCGTATGTTTGTGCTGTTCTGATTATTTAATGCGATCTCACAACCGACTCGCTAAGTGCTACAACGATATAACTGTCAGTAATGAGCCTGACTTTTTAGGTTTTATTTGCTCTAACATAAAAACTATATTATCGGAGAAAACGGCGGCGTATCACACATTCCTCTTTTGCCGGTCGCTCATACAAATTATACGATGTGTTACGTATAGCTAGGTAGGTGGGCCGTCATTATTTATGTTCTCTAACAGTCTGCTCAGTGGTGTGGGTTAAAATCGGAGCAGTCAGCTGATCGTCAATGTGTGTGTGTGTGCGTTCTTCGGGAAACACCTTTCGATGACGTGAGCGAGCTACGTTTAATTGGACATTCACATTGTTCCCTCGCTTTTTTTTGTATCGTCAACTTGATTGATATGTTTCATTCAGTGTTATTAGATAATTTGTAACAATTAGATTTGTAAACGAATGTGACACAACATTTAGTCTTTAGAATTCGGTTTGTTTCCATCGTTATTATTACATATATCGTGCATTTTGTCTAATTATTATACGTTTATTAGGTTTATGCTTCCATCGATTTGTTATCTAATTATTACGGTTACTTTTAAATTCCATACTCTTTCTTTTTCCTTAATCCCAGACTTCAATACCACCCTTAGGAAATCGTTTTTACTACAATAAAACGAACATCTTTTGCTAACGAGGACGACACCATATAAAAAATATAATTGTAAAACTAAAAAATATCTTCAGCTATGAACAAGATAACTTTGCATTATTCCCTCTTTTAGTACTTCGTTAGTTCAGCTGGAGAAACAGTCAATATAGCAATGACGTCTTTATATACACCATTTGTTGTCGTTTCGTTGTCATATTATGTAATATTTATGTAACACCCTCACACTCGTGACGAATAATTAATTTTGCAAAGTGATTTTAACTAATCAGCATAAAATTTCATAATTTTATTTTGTAATTTTACGGCAATTTTTTCTAATGTCTATCTTTCAAACAGAAACCTGATGGACGGAATTATACTCCACGACACCGTGTCGATTACAATCGAACAATAGTAGAAGTTGTCGGGGAAAGTTGAGCTTCGGAATCACCCGCCCCTCCCCTCCTCACTCGTCACAAATAAATAAGCCAGTGCCGACATCCGACAACAATAATAATAATTCGCTGGGGCCCGATCAGCTGTTTCCCCGACACCGACCCGAGTAACAGGTGGCCTATAAAGACATTCAATAAAGTGTACCACTTGCTTTCGTGCGCAACCGTCTATTTTACACAAACACACACATCCGCAAATTCGTCTTATCAAACTTTTTCTTTGCATTACTTGAAACGGTTAATTATTCGGTGATTTCGCTGTAGGACTGTCTTGTTCTCGTTACGTTCTCGAACATTGATCTCATTTTGAATCTTAATTGTCTAGTGTTGTTTGTAATTCAACTACTTAGTAAGTATTTACAATATTACTAGGTATCAGTAATATTAAATTATTCACTCGGTTTTTTTATCGCTATACGATTTCAATGACGATACTTAGTTCATTTTAACAGTAATTGTAGATCTACAGTAGATTTCAGTAGATTGTTAATTTTCCAAAAGGCTCTATTTCCACAATAGAACGAAGAACGAAATTCAATGAAGTTCCAACCTATTGTCGCAATTGTCGCGATCTAAGAAGAGCTCGGTGCTGGCTGGTGCAACCATTCGTAAGACTCGCACATTTCGCTCTCGATAGCGCGCGGTTCGATGACGAGCCGGTTATGTAATGTAAATGTTTATGTACCTACTCCACGTGGCTGCCACCACGTGCCCCAACCGAGAACACTAGCCTTGTGAATTATTTATTTACGACAACATTTTCGCACGCCGGTCGATGAACTCTCGAATGATCTTGGAACACATTTACGCCGATTAATCTCGTCATGTCTCGAATGACATTACTGACCAGCTTTGCTACGATCTGTTCTAATCTTTTACGGAATACGTGACATGCCTACAGCGCGTCACACACCCAACTTGTAAACAACCTTTTGTGCTAAGTTTATTCTTATACAGACCTTGTTTGGTTTGAATGACTTGTATTATATTTTTCCAGCACGAAAAGAAAAAATCACTGAGAAGACAATAATTATTATCCCTTTCCAAAAAATTATACACCGGGTTCACGTTCGGAGAGTAGGAGGAAAGCTCTGTTAGAATGCTTTAACTCCTTAATGTATGGAACGAGCCGGCTGTATTGTCATAATTTTTTGAAATCGAAGTTGTCAATTTATGTATAGTTGACGTCCAAAATTTTATTTCTCGTTGTTTAAAATTAGTATTTAATCTTTTTTATATCAAAAGTACGACTAAACTATGAAAAATATATACACATTACTTACTATTATTTTCATTTTAACTTGACAATGCAAAATTTGCATCTGATCGTTGGGATACTCACCTATTTGATGGTTAAAAAAATGCAATGCTGGAACTGGAACGTCCGGGCGGCTGGTTAAGTTGGGTCACCCGAAAATCGGACACCCTCCTGAGCACACCCCCTGGGGTGTCTTAGCCCTGGCTAAGACTATTTAGTATTGAATATCTAAAGAAGACATTACTTCAATTGCAGCTATCGGAACTTGCACCTGGAGTTAATTAATTACACTTATTGACCATATCTAATTTGATCTTAATATACTTGATTTTTGTGTCAATTGTCATTCATTTTATTATTTTTTTATACTTTATTGTACCTAACAAAATATAGTTAGGAAGGAAGAGTCAGATTGTGTCTAGTAGAAACAAATATGTCTGTTCAATCCATTGCATGGGAGGATTGTATCTTACTTGGTCAGTTTCTTGCACCGCTTCCTTATTTTCTGCTTATCCATAGCGTTCATTATGATACCAGCAAGACCATTGAAAATTCGCAAACATTTAAATATCGCAAAGATTCTCAGAACCCCTATTGAATTTTGTCGTAAAATTTAATTTACACTTCGAAACATATCTATTTTTAACGTTGTATTCAAATATACATAACTGATCAAACAGTTTTTTATTTACAAACTGTGAGATACCTACTTGAATTTATTAAATGCAACACCACCTAGATAGTGAAATTGGCATGTTACGAGACTACAATTTAATTCTTTAACTTATTATGAAAAAATGTCTATGCTTCATTTAACTTGAAACCATAACCACGTTCGTTTCTATTGCATACAAAAACACTATGAATACTTAGTAAAATGAATTGAACGCTTGTGGACATGAACAAGCGAGCATCGTAAACACGCGATGTAGGGGGATTTGCGGTTATTTAGGCGGTCTGCAAGCTGCAGCCCATCACTACACTATTTATAGCCCACATCAGCTCGGAACGTCCCATGCCACTGACCTAACACACTACATTAAAATTAAGTTTTATTGATACTGCCAATACCAACCCTAATTGTATAACGTCAAGGACGTTACATTGTTCACTGATACTGCTGATACCGCTGAAGTGTTTAGAAGCCATTTCACTGAAGGTGTTACATGTACACTGAGTAATTGCCCTGCGGCAACCATGCCATGTTTACCTGGAAATTTAGTGGAGGGGCGTTTTTGTTGCATTTGGTAATTTTTCGAGGCAAAGTAAATTGAGAAGCGTCGGCAGAGTTCATTGATAAAGTCTTATGTTGGAAGCAGGGGGACTCGTCTCTTTTGCTGTCAGTCAACAACATAACGCTTTCAGACTTTACAGAGTTGGCAACGCGTGATTAGTGCCCAAGGTGCTACGAGCTTACTATCAAGCGGGCCGTACGCTTGTTTGCCACCCTTGTCAAATAAAAAAAAATGTTTTGTAAAATAGTTTTATTTGTTTGAAAAAGATTTGAAGGCTGATCCTGTTGAGCATAATTATCAGGCCTTGTCTATGAAATTGCGGATTGTATTGAGAATCGGAAAACACTCCCACTACCATCTAGGCAGGTGTACACTAACACCATCCTTGGGGAGTTTTTAGCTTTACTTATGATGGATCTGCTGCCAATTGCTACGTTTTAGCTCTTACTTCATGGTCAGTTTAACCTTTTCACTAGATTCATCTTATGAAAGCAATTTCCAGAACTTAGCATTCAAAACATTGACGCATGTTGAGATTGTTTGTATTGTTTTAGTGTTTGGCCCACTGATTTGGTTGTGTTTGATTCACTATGGATGTTATGACATACAATAATATCCATAGTATTTGGCCATCGTAATTCAGATAGCTCATCATAAGCTATCTGACTTACGTTGGCCGACTTGGCCGCCCGTAACATAATTATATTTTTTAAGTATTAGGTATTTAGAAGTTCATGTGTATGGCTTTACTACGGAATAATAAAAATGATTGATCATGACGATGTGAATACTGACTTGGAAATGAGAACATCGTTAAAATCAGACAATCCGTCTTTAAATATAATCGAAAGCTAAGTTAAAGTGTGCAATTGCTTAAAAAATGTAATCATAGTAAACGGTAAATATAAAAAAAGTATAGGAATTTGTATCTGTTGGGGAAGAATTCTGTACATTTTGGTGCCATTTTATAAAATAAACTTGCAATACCAATATCAATACCAAATAGAAGCACTAAATACCTTTTCAATGTGTACAACATTATAAATGTAACATTAATCTAACAGTTAACTATAATATTCAAATCTTGCTTGTTTTTCACATGAGAGGTAAATGTGCTGTCTATAAATTTGCAATATTTGTATCAGTTTGATCAAAACCTATTTGGAAGCAAAAGAAACAAAATTCCTTATTGGAACGTGTGGTAAAGTTTCATGATCGACCTCGCCTCGTTCTCATCGCAACCTATAGATAGAGCTAAATAAACATCGTGACCAGTTTTGTATACGCAAATCGCACTCCTCTATTTACCACCACCGAATACCTACCTTGCACGCCGCATATTGTAGACGCACACCCAAGAGAGGTTTTGTGTTTATTTGCGTCCGGATTCGGGCCAAGTGCACTCGGTCGACTCATTTTAAGCCTAACATCGCTCACACATACTGCTCTACATATAACACCAAACTGTCCGATGTGAATGACGTTTTCATTTCACTTCCTATGACTACGACACCGAGCATTTGTACGACCACCAGCACCACCGTATTGTAGCCGCTTTACTTATTTAGCTATGTAGAGCTCAATGCAATTTCTTCCCGTCGAAGCCTTGATGTTAAAAGGTATTTCAGCATACTTTTAGTTTTAGTATAGAGCTTCTGCACCAAAATTAAACTAAAGATAAAGTTTTCTGATTAACTAATTAGTAAATTCCTACCGAATATCACTTCCTACATCTGGTTACTATCGGAGATGATAATGTAAGTGTTTTACTAAAATGAATTTACAACAATTGAGATTCTAGAAGAAGTTTTGTATTGATTATTTTTTTCCAATACAACGAATTTTTTTGGTTTGCTGTACGTTGTACAAAAGCTGTATCTAGATAGAGCCGCTCAGCACGTCCCGACAGCTTCCAACAATAATAATTAATTGACTCGTCTGTTCGTTATCGTGCTTTTATATTGACGTTCCCGAGTGAGCAAGCGAGCGAAGCGCATTCGGAATGAAATTTCCATAAAAACTTTTGTGCTCTGGCGGACGTTGCGAGCGCACGTTAAAATCGTCGGCTGGCAATAAAACAGCGGCCGGTGCGGCGAGGCGAGACGAAGCGGGCAACGAGTGCGACAGGGACGGAGCGAGAGATAATGGACTCTGTACGAAATGAAGAACGCGCTGGTGTGCCGAGCGAGCGAGTTGGAGCACGGCAAAAACAGCGCGGTTATCGCGCTCCCCGCCCCGCGCCTCGCCCCAGGGACCGGACTCGTCTGATCGACGCCGGAGCCTCTCGCAGGCGGACTAACCTCGACAGCGGGGGGTCGTGAGTTGCCTTGTCGAGCTCGTTCGAACACTGTGAACGCGCTGCAGCGACCCGCTCTCTGTAATATAACGAGTCGATTTTAACTTTGAAAAGCTCTACACTTACGCCTTCGTTTGACAGTTTGCTTTTGCTATTGTTGGATTTGAAGGTGGTCCAATCACGATTACCGTTGCACGTTGTGTTGGAAACGATCAACCATTACTTCACGGCTATTGGACACAAGCTTCTTTGAGACGGTATGTATGTCTATCTATACATATTCACTTATCACAGAAGTTACGTTATCAGTACTGCCCTCCCCTATCAGTAAATAACTTTTGCATTATAGTTATGTTGCATAACGTTACTCATATCATAAATTGTTACAAGTTTAACTTGAACATCAAGTTTATTATTAGCGGCCGTGTACACAAGCTTGCTTTTATTTTGATATACATACTGTACTCTGAATGTATTGTTTTGCGGGGATTCCTCATGTTGTTTTATTGTGCGATTACCGCATACGACCATACTATTGACTCAGGCCTGCTATTGTTGGTTGGTTGTCGAGGTTGCTGTGTCAAGGTACCATCTACCATATGCTTTGTGTTATCTACGAACACTTCGTTTAGTCTGCCCTTTAGTCTTCTTCGTATTAATAATGCTTTATTACAATTTTTTCCTACTTCAGTACATAGGAATATATACTAGGAATATATACTTTTATCTATGCCAAATTAATTTGAGATGTACAAATCAGACAATATAGAAAACTTATTGTTGAGAAGACGCCAGCGTACTGGTAAAGGACACATAAACTTTCTTATTAGAAGTACGATCTGTTGTGAGTAATTATTTCAAAGGAGTCTATGGTTTCGCCGTTTATCAGTATACCCGCCCGTGTTTACTACACCACCACAATAGAAAATCTATTATGACTGACATGGGGGTACTTCACAATTTCACATACCTATTTAATGTGTATCACCGTGCTTTTCTACGGTCACTGGCAGAAATTTCGTGTTAAGGACATGCATTGAAAATTGTTCATAAAACATAAAGATAAGTCTACCTTTGCTAACTTATTGTTATAAATATGCATTATAATGTGTCTAATTTTAAAAACCAATAAAGATTCTTAATTTTTGATTTTAACATTATTATAAATGGAATTATTAATTTATATCATTTTAATTACTAACCAATAAAGATGACAAAGATGACAAAAAAAATATGTAACAATATAACGTAACTGACAATTGTGTAGCACAGGTGTAATTACTTAGTTTGTGTGTCAAAGCAGACAAAAATCACCTATGAATAAATCATAATATCAATCACACCTCATTTTTATAGGTGATTGTACGTACAACCAAATTATCTGGCTTTCTGAGTTTGTTGATAATATTCCATATCTCTACCTACAGACAATTTAATCTAATTTTCAAACTGGTGAACTCAGGTATTTAACTAGATTTTTTTATTTTTTTTATGAACAGTTTGTCGAAAACAAACAATATTGCAGAACTAAGCAATAGTATATCTGCGATCAATAGTTTCCCTACCCCGAATATTCTCTAATATGGCATTAGGAAAAATACAAAAAACAGTCTAGTGCGGTTTCTGTGACTTTTATAAAATTACTACAACTTATGTTTTGAGACGCAGTTCGCATTAGTAATTCTATCACCATCAGAAATCGACAATTTTATGACAGCATCATCGACTCACTATCGTATTTTGACGGTATCAGAGCTTACCTGCGGAATCACGTATGCATATACTTGTTTATGCATATACTGTAGGTATCTTTGGTTTTGTTGAGGAAAGAATGAATTTAGTATAGGGGCTTTATATTAGCTTTGTATAAAAAATTACACTACTACGGTCTAAAATCTCATGGACGATTTTCTTAATATCTATAGTAAATGATTTTTGAGAACACAACTTTTATATTATTTATTAAGGAACAGCAAATAGCTATTACATGCATAATTCTAGGGTAAGGTAAACTAATTTATTAATAATGCAGCCCACAGTACTAAGCAATATGAATGCCACAGATAAGGAAATGGCCAGCAAAAAATTTGTAGTACAAACTTTGATAATGAAACGTAATAAAACTTATGAACTCTGCTATTAAGTGAGAAGTTCCCGTGCTGCCATTGCAACACTTCGCGAGTAAAGGAACAGTTGGAATCTTCTATGAGATGGCTCTGAATAGCGAAATACCTTTTTTTTTTCTTAGATTCATAAATTATTAAGCTATAAGTCCTAAAATCATCGTCCCAATTATAACGTTTCTGTTCCAGGATCTGACCGGTCAGAACAGCAATGACTCGGGCGGCAGCGGCAGCGCGGGTCGCGCTACCACGCCGCACTTGAGGCCTACGCCAAGCCCCACCGGCTCCAGCGGCTCGCGATCCATGTCACCAGCTGTCGGTAAGTTATATGAAAACTAAATCAACTTTATCCCCCACAGGAACATTAATTCTTGAAACAACGATTTGTGCACTCTACCGTTATGTCGTGCGTGATTGTAAGCAAAAATTTTAAACTTACTTCTTTGGCTTATTGGCACTGTGCTAATGGATTCCCCCAGTATCTAATAAAATTGTTTCATTGACTGTGCGGATCAAAAAAGTGTAATTGTGATATAGCGAATAGAGATTTGTAGGGTTTTGAGAATGTAGTCCATCAGAGCTCTAAGCGAGTTGAATGAATGAGCTATGAAAATAACACTGATAAAAGATGTTATATATAATTGGGCAGGCTGCGTTGGACCAATATTTCAGCCATAATGTTATGTGTAGCTAATAAGCCATAATGATCTTTAAAGTAAAAAAATAATGAACCGGTTTATGATTATGTCAATAATATCTAATGTAATAAAGACCTTACCACTGAATTACGTAAGTAAACATCAATAACTGTGGGATCAGTTGACCATGAAGTGAATCTTACTATTGTCATATATTTTCGCTACCATCACACATTTGAAATATTTCGCTACCATCACACATTTGAAATAAAATCACGTTAGGTATAGAATGATAATATATCATCTAATCAAACACAGAGTATAGGGTAAAGTTGGTTTATTACAAGCCAATAATCGTCTTGAGCGTCATCTATGATATGATCTACAAGTAGAGCTGGTTTTTAACAGACTTCAAGAAGGAGGAGCTTATCAATTCGGCAGTATGTTGTTTTGTATGTTTGTCACCTCAGAACTCCGTCATATTTATACCGATAAGGAACTTTGTTTTTATTTTGGATTTTTGCTTTCTTAGTAGGTACTTTCAGTTATGAAAACCGACTTCAAAACACTAAAAAGGAAATAATTAATAAATTTTCGGAGTTGGCGCTACATTTTCTATTGTTTCTGGAAACATCTTGGCACCAACTTCAAAAAATTACTTTTTATGAAATTAGTACGTAATCAATTTTTTTGTCTCAACTTTAGAAAAAACATGGTATCATTTAGAAATGAGACAGTCCTTATCACATTGCATGACTTTATTGGCACTTTAACAAAATTTTGATTTTCAACCTTATGCCACCGCAATAAGAGCTATGGCATTCTTTAGATGTTTTCGACAGTTCCTTTGTTTGGTCACGGGCATGTTGATCAGATTCGTTGTGCATACTCCGTCACCGGTAGACACGGGCTTTCCCGACATTGACCCACATAGAGCAGGCGCCCAGAGTACGCCGTATTTTGCCCCTTTTGCGGGCGCGAACCACCCCACCGCCCACCTTATGTACGAGTTGGGGTGGTCGCGGTATATAGGGCCTCGTGAAAAACTTACCCCCACCGTCGGGGCGAGCACGCAAAACAGGACCTTCCACCTCATAGTCCGAATCGTAGGCACTAGCTTTACACAAAAGTCGAAATTCCTCCAACTTTCGCTTTTGAACAAAAACAACAACTATGCACGAAAAATTGTGTTTTTAATCAATTTAGAGATCTCCAGGTACGTATTTGTCGAATCTACACAAAACACTCAATCGGATTCATATTATAATAACTTATGTCCATTTTAAGGACAAACTTGTGTCGATTTCAATACATATACAAATCAAATTTTCATAAAGGTCTTAATCCCCTAATGCCCTTGAAGATTCACCCACGGGGGATGTTATGTACTCGCCACTGTGACGAGCCTTTTGATATCTAAATGTCTATATACCTACCTACCTTTTGCGTGTCTGATTTCAAAGTAATACATACCTTACGTACTACGTTCATTCATAAAAGTTGGAATAAATTATGAATTCGTTACACTTTGTTGTTTTAGGTCGAATCGAGATATGTATTCAACACATGGGTTTGGCAACCGTCAAGTTCAAGACTGTTTATTGATTCGATTGATTTGTTTATCAAATTGGGGTTACCGACTTACAGATTTTCATAATTAGAAAACTGAATTTCTCTCGAATCTGAGTTGTGATCTTGTCGTCTGATGCGCTTCTTTATTTTGGTTCCCTAACTTTTCATCATTTTTATGACATGGCATACCATGTCATCTGTTGTTTAGCTACGATGTGGTCAACGTTGACAATAAAACAAGAGGTACCATCTTTAGCTAAAATGTCGACAATAATGGATGAATGTAACGCTAATCGACTACTAGTGTCCTGATAGTGAAAAGGCCTGGCGGAAATGTCCCCTGCAATTCCTTCGCACACTTACCAAAGCATATCCAAACCTTAAAGAATACCGATAGACAAGAGTCCAAAGTACCCAGCTGGTAGCTTATATCATCCAGAAGGTGACGGGGACTGCAGCATCCCGGTGTGTGTAATATCGTTTCACTTCGAGACGTCTTGTTTTTAGCAGCTCCGTACAATTTACTCTACGGGTTCGTTGAGGATAATATCCAACGATATTTTCATTTCTAGAAGTTGCATTTGATCAGCTTTCGGGAAAAGGAATACCTCCTGGAAAAATATTTAATTCGCAGAGAATAAACACATTTGTGTTTTGGCCGCGTTATTAACCAGGTTGGCACACCTCAAAAAAGATAGAAGTAAGGTCAGTTTCATGCGCATTTTCTTTTGAGACGATTGCATTTTCTTTTCAACTTTCTGGTGAACTTTGGATCATCTGTCAGAAACAACGACGCAGTCATCTCCTGGTTAAGGACATACAGCGAAAACGAGTACAGACGCTGACAAATATCGGCGTCCCATTCTAGAATAACTAATAGTACAATAATACATTATAGTTAAAAAAGTATCCAAATAAAGTACTTTGCAGTTGGTCACTGTTACATTCTATTAAATCAACGCCAAAAAAAATTAAACCATTATTTCACATTCCATGAAGTTACAGATGTGCATTATGTAATGTAATGTAACTAACTGAATGGAGTGTGAAAATGTATCTTCCTAATTTCATCGAATTTGAAACTTTTTCCAGAACACTTGTCAATAACTTTCAAGAGAGTACTGCATATAGATGAGAAGTTCTCAAAATAATTCGTAAATGAATCGCCAAGAATTAATTTGTGAAGTACTCACTAACCAAACAATAGATATGGTTGAAGATACGCCGGCGAGCCAGCAGGGACAACCGTTTATAAGTCTCCGTCAAATAACCCATATTTTAGCCAAAACAGCTACTTAAAAAGCGAATTGATTTGTATCTTGTTTACTCTATAGAATAGAGGTAAAATAATGTTGGGTTCTTTTCCAATAGAAAGTAAATATATGATGCAAGTTCAATATGAAAGCAATTTGGTCTAAAGTGGCAATAATGAACGGGGATTGCAAAGGCGATCGTATTTTTGTTAACGTCCGCTCGCCTGATTACCGATCGCGGCTTTCTCAAAACATCGGGCCGTATAAGTTGTGGAGTAGACCGGCCGAGCGACTGCCGCCGCACGAATACCGGTTATATGACCGCAATACACCCTCACTCCGCTTCACGAACCAAGTCGCCGCATCGAGCAATGCAATATCCAATGCTGCTTCGGCTCCTATCATTCCTGAGCTGTTTTATTTAACAGCATCAATGTACACCACGATTTGCCAACACTTACGGTATGTGTCCGCAGTGGATGGGTGTATGACGTCAACTGTTCGGCTCGTCGGACTTCTTGACTCTCGACAAACACGAAGTGAATACCTAGAGATACGTTAAGTTGCGACTTGACATTAAGAGCCCCAGCGACTAATGAAAAATACAATCAAACGCATATGCAATGCCAAGATTATATTGCTCGAAATTAATTGATGAATCATACAATATTATATTAATCTTTTGTTGCTTAAGTCGCCTTTAAATTTTTAAATGGAATGGACATAAATTCCTTCTTAATTACCCCTTCCTTCCGATTCCTTCTTAATCCTTAAAGATGTCCACATTTTAACAATTTTTAGACCAGAGGAGGACTAGCGATAAGATATTTTTTTTATTAAAAAAAATAATTTACATCAAATAAATTTTGTTCAGTAGGTAAGTAGATCATTCTTTTTATTACAAGAAAATAGTAGAACACGCTGTTCCATAGCCTGCTAGCTCCTAGGTGATCTTTATTGAACCGAAATTCTCCTTTTGAACAGTTATATTTCATCAGTTCGCATATAAAAATACAAGTCCTGTTTATCGACCGCATTGTGCTCGTTTCCAATCCAAGTTCCATCGTTATTTTAACACAATGAAGCCGCAATACCGCAACCCGACGCGTTCGAAGGTGAATTGCGTATTGTTTGACGCTTGCATGCAACGTGACTTTCGAAAACGACTTTAATTTTCGTCCAATAAGGTTTCTTTTACGCGCATTAGGTTGCACCGAGTTGCTTTTAGATTTGGAACCTTAAGTTATAGGCTTTAGGTGTGTTTATGACTGGTTTATTTCTTGATCAGTACACGAGTGCTAAAAGCGTTTCGCAGTCGTCCGTTGTGCGTATCGGCGTCCGAGCGAGCGCAGGAATGCCATCAACTAAGATAAGGCTGGCGAAGTCAAATATTGCGGCTGCTCGTCGCAATCCTGGACGTTTGGATTGCACGCGGGGCTCTTAATGGCTTGTATTTATTTATATGGAATCTTTTTCTCTAGAGATTATCTGTCGCCCGTTTTTAAAGTGTTATTCTATGGAATTTTTATTATTGTTCCGTTGTTTTAGGCGCAAAAAAATGCGCTGTCGTAAAGCAACAAGCAATATAAAAGTACCAGATTGAATAATATAATCTGATAAGAAACATGCGATGTCTTTTTACATCTAAGGGGTGAAAATAATTTCAAAAATGGGACTTGTGTCTAACACAATAACGTTGAACTTTTTCTGAACCGCTCCATTTATTACTCCCTTTTACATAATACGAGAAAAGGGAAACAGGGATTATGTACATGAGGCAGGTGTCTATAGTCGTCACACAAAGTGCCTCTATATGCAGCCACGTGCCGCAACGTCCTTGGCAAGGCCATCGACCTTCAAGTTTAAATGAAAAAAAAAGAGGAAACAAAACGCTTTTTGCTCCGATCCCGCCATAGTGTTTGTTTTGATCGTTTTCACGTAAACCATCCGTGTAGTTTGTTTTGTAATCTTTTTTTATACGGTTAGTATTGACGGGGTCGTTATTATAATTTATGATGCTTTCATTCGTCATCGCCATTTATCTGTTGATTGCGAAGAGGTTTTTTGACACATATGTAGCTTTGAAGATTTTTCTCAAACATTATACATGTCTTATCATCATGCAGATGAATTTTGACAAGTAACAATTTTGAACATTGTACTTTACTAATATCATATCAATGCCCTATCCAAAGATCATGAATTGATGTAACGCCGCATAAAAGAATATTTAATGGGTCAACTACCTGTTGCAAGCGGTCCCTCCCGCTGCCCATCGTCTAATTGTATTCAGATTACTCCGGAAAAGTGATAAATTTTGCGAGTCAAGGTCGACGGAGGGTTCGACAGCCCATTCACCCCGTTCCGTCTACCCCACGGCTAATGGTGCGGATATTCTTTCCCCAACATCGTGGTCTTGCTTGCGTTATATCTGCACTCATTTAACTCTACCATGTCATAGTAGTAACACAACATAGTGACTTGGAATTTTTTAATCAAAATAATGTATCCAAATTTAATTTCTCCAATTGATTGAAGCCTAAAACTGATTTCTAGTATACATTTTGATGAATAACTATTATATATTAAACAGGCTGCGCTAGCGTCGAATCGTTCGGCGGTGATCACTAAATAGGTCGGCAAACAGCCGACGACGTGACGCCACCGATTGTCTCAACTAGGCCGCTCTTGTTAACGCTATTGTCTACGCTCTGTTTATATCCACTTAGTACAGCCAGTTTGTTTTGGAAATATATTTCAGCACGAAGACGACGACGACGACAACGCTACTACAAGTTTGACGACTCTATGTTGATTGTAAATACCCTGGCCGGACATTTATGTTTTATTTTATTATACTAACCGCTCATATCAGTATTCCTTAGCCTAACTTTTTAAGGTAGGTAGCCACTGATTAACTTACAAGAGATTCAAACTGAATGTTCTTAGAAACTGAGCTAATGAGCCAGCTATTAGTTTTATTATATATTTTCAAATTAGTGTCCATTCTCATCAATACATCTCTGCATTCAGTGAAACCACTGAGGAAAGCACTTTTCACACTAGTCCTTAAGGGTCTCTTCGACGGCCTTTTGAAACGTAGCCGCTGCTTCCTCATCATCATATCATCATCATCATCACCAGCCTATATACGTCCCACTACAGGGCACAGGCCTTCCTATATGAGAGAAACATATGAGGAGCTTTGGGCCTTAACACCACCACGCGGGTTCAATGCGGGTTGATGGGTTAAAGCGGTTGCAGTAACAACCGGGACCAACGGCTTAACGTGCCTTCCGAAGCACCGAGGAGCTCGAGATTAGAAATTTTGGTTGACCCATCCCGGGATCGACCATGGCGAAAGTTGCTTTGTTTTCGTAAACGAAACCAGAGCGCCCAAACCTGAGATCTCTCCACTGCTCCTCTCTTCACTTTAGTTGGCAATTCCTCGGAAGGGAACACCTACTGAGCAGAGTTTCAGGATCATAACAGTAAATCCAGCTTTCGCCACCCGTGAGTAGTAAGTCGAACACAGCATTTGAGTCACCTCCGTTAAATTTTTCAATGGTACCAATCAACACGAAGGAGTTTTTGAGTCTCGGTCAAATTATGAAGTATCCATCAGGCACAAATATGCCTAATATGCCTAAGATGCCTAAGTTTGTCAGTATCTGCTGGCTGATAGGTCACTCATTTGTTATTCTCTATCATACGCCGCATAATACTGATGTTATCTACAGTCGTCGCAGTAGAAGGCCGTTCCTCACGCAGATCATCAGTGAGATTAGTGCACTACCTTTAAACTCATTAAACCAGTTGTAAATAGTGGTACGAGATGGGGCTTCGTCATGAAAGGCCAATCAAAGTTTATCATAACTTTTTTTGTTGACTTAAATAACATTAAAAGTCATAAAAAATCACTGCACGAAAATTTTGTAGCGTTAAATTCATGCTAAAGTGACTCCGACAATTTTCAATTTGCCGCTAAATCGTGAAACAAATGACAAATGAATGTAACGGCCTGGCCACGGGTACGTGGGGCAGCGGCGCGGCGTCTCGGCAACCACTGCGCGCTCACGACGACGCGCTGCGAGGCCGACATCTAGTCAGCGCGCAGTGGTTGGCGAGACGCCGCCGTCGCCCATACTCGTGGCCAGGCTTAATACATAGTCAATGATGACAAAATGTACCATTTTCAAAATTGAAACTTATTTTTTCGTTTTATTGTTGACAAGAAACAGTTCTTAAAACTTTCAGTGTCGCCCTCGTACGTAAATATAAATAGCAAAAATTAAAATTCTTTTCTACTTGATTAATGTGTAAGCAAAGCTCAGCTATTTAAGTTCAGCCCTTTCGTAACTTCAACTTACACCGATATGCTGCATGCTCATAATTTTTGAACATCAATATGTTACCATTGTTTCAATATAATCATTTATGCACACACATAGCATAAATTCGCGGTGCGTGGGTGCGGTGTGATCGTATGCGCGGAATGTGCGCCCGCTACCGGGCGGTACGTGGTTCTCCGCACACTGCGATCGGGCTTGCCACAGCCGGAAAATTCTCGATAGCGAATATCTACTCGACAATTAACTTGCAAAACACACAGGAAATTTACCCCGGTCTTAACGTCAATCCACAGTATCCACACCGTCACCTGAGCGAAGAGAAAGGCGACCTACAGTTTTTATGCGTTGCATTGCAACAGCAGGAAAGTTTCAATCGGTGAATCATAAACGGGACTATCTTTATATAATCAACGATCGAACAAATCAAAAACCAATTCTTTTAGAAGTAGTTTTTCAATGTTGTTACTATCCCAAATGACAACAACTGACACATCAATATCGATGAGCTCAAAGGTCCTAAAGGACATTTTTTAGAGTTTTTTACACAGATTTACTCAGTGTGTGTTATACTAAGTAAACGGCCTGACGCCTTATTGTTAAAAAGCAAATTGCACTATTTGGACGAAAGTAGTAGAAAATTGCAAATGCATTACAAGGTAAGGGGCATATCTAGATCGTTTTAGTTCTTTACAACCTCACACGTTCTGACGTTCCTTCGGCTGGTTATAATTTTCTATCTACAGATAAAGATGGATGAAAACAGCTGTTAAAATAGCAAAATTTAAGTATTTTTATTATTGTTTCACGTTTTTTATTAGATAAGCAACCCTAATAGATGTATTTAGTTGAATAAACAATTTGACTGTACTTAACAGGTAAAGGTACATTATAATTATTTAAAATTGTATATCCATTTATTTCCATAACATTGTTCCATTAATTGTTGCAAGATGACGTATAGTAGTCCAGTGTTAGGAAAGTAAAGGCCTCGGAACGGAAGGCGCACGCACGCAGCAGTGACGGGCGCGCTGCCCTTGAGTGGGCTGGTTTTGCAGATGCCGTGACCAACGACCAACGCAACGCACAATCACTATTTGTGCTGCAACTGAACAATTTAATTGGTATAGATTTGTTGTTGAAGTTGGGTTTTGAATTTTTATTATCAGTAGCTTATGTGAACGCTAATATTGATGGATGACTGGTTTACCCAGAGATGATTGTTAGAGTTCTTTTTTAAAAATATAATCTCAGATTCTTTGAATCATTAATAAAAAACATCAGTATGAACAGCTTTACTACTCCGCTCTAATTCAAATGATACTTATTCGTCAAAACGGAGATGTTTAAAAGCTACGCTTTTATGGGATAGTTCACTTTTTTTTGTATAAAACATGACGGAACTGGACAAAATAAGATTTTTTTTTCGTATTTTGTACAAAAATTTTTTACTTTTAATTCTCATATTGGTCTATGGGAGTGAAACAAGGAAAATAAGATGCAGTCAAGCCAGTTCGCTTCTATCTCCGATGTTGTTACATGTTGATTTACC
Organism: Nymphula nitidulata; assembly: GCA_947347705.1. Taxonomy (NCBI): domain Eukaryota; kingdom Metazoa; phylum Arthropoda; class Insecta; order Lepidoptera; family Crambidae; genus Nymphula; species Nymphula nitidulata. The sequence goes on along the minus strand of OX374637.1, from coordinate 6,347,590 downwards.
GGTGATGGTTGTCGTGGACGTTTTGCGAACTTTTGGTACAATGCTTTGAACCTGAGAATCCTCTACAAAATCTAGTCTACACTCGCCTCTTGCCACGAATATCCATTATTTCGGCTTTTGTAGATTATTTTCTTACCTACCCTGATACTATAGAGTGATAAACTCATTGTTATAATATTAAAATCATTATTATAAAAATAAGTATCTCATGAAAGATTTTGGTAAAATATGATTCCCATTTTGTTTTACTACAATAGACTCAACTAAAAAAATGTACCGTTTTGTTCGATTAAAGGGTAAAACAATATAAAAATATTTATGTCATGTCATAAAACTTAAGTCATATGATAATTCCGACTTATTCCGCCCATATTCCGAGGAATCTAATGAAAAGAAATCAATTAACTCAACTTTACTTTTTTCCTAAAAAAATTGTTTTTAATTGCTAATAATAACAAGCGCTATAGCAAAGTATGTGATGTTGTTTTAATTTATCAATATGATTATTATTAGGTAGGTAAGGTATTGAGAGCGAATATGCAGCAAAACAAAAAAGCATGCTTGTATGCATGCAAAGCAATCAAGCATGAATGCAGCAAGCAAGCAAGAATGCAGAAGGGGGCATGCAAAATTGACTAAAAGCACAAGACTTCTGTCACGACTACGGCACTGCGTGCCTACGCGCTTCTAAATTACAATCTAGGGGTAGGGCAGACAAGACTGCGTGGAGTCGGTTTTACGGCGTTTCGTTACTGTCATTTCAAAACGTGTATTTGGTATGGGCTACACTCTTGCAAGTGAATAATGAAAGCAATTTTCTAAAACTTCTATCAATTGAAAATTATAGGACTAACGATTTAACACTAGATGACAAACAAGCTGACGCCCCACCTGGTGGAAAGTGGTAACCGTCCGTAGGCACTCGCAATAGCAAGTGTCTATAGGCGACAAGGAAAAAATCACTTGGTTTGGTATTGCAGGTGCATTGTCATCCTGAGGCCTAAGATGAAATGCCGTCCATGCCCAGTAATTCCACTGGCTACCTTTCCCGTCAATCCAAAACACGTCTAAAATAAAAAGGCGGTAGGACATAATTTCGTGTACTGTCACTTCGGTGACATTCCTATGACATACTAACCTAGAGCTGATCCTATACCATCAAAAAGTCTGCGGGATGCTTAATTCTTCAGAAACTTTCAGCAGATATAGCGTGTTTGGGCTCATAACAATAGACTTAATGAGATGGTGTTAGATAGATAATTAATAAGGCCGGGGGTTACTTAAATTTTTTAATTTAATATTGTCTATGAGTATGCAAAAAGGTAGCGAGTGAAAGGGCCAAACCTATACAAAATGACATTTGGTTTGTTGACAATCATTTATCGAATTTGGCTCAAGTACAAGTAACCCTCAGCTAAGGTTTCTCCTATGTAGGAAGGCCTGTTCTCAGCAGTGTGACGTATCAGGTGAATTTTTCAAGTGGGCGTGGATGGCCAAATTCGAAACTACTTATTAATTCTGGGAAGTAATGATATACGGCAAACTTAAATAGAGTTCAATTTTAACAAAATATTTTATAATTTTCTTACGTTGCCTACCTACTTATTAAACCATTACGAATCAATGACAGTTTTTTACCCGTCAAACCACACATTGGTTGTCTTAAGACCCCTCCGGTCTTCGCAGCTTGACAAATTTATCGTGTTTGTGTAGAGCCATCGGCTGTCTTTTTGTATTTTATGGGGTTGCTAGCCCTAAAAACCAACTTATAGTGTGGTATATAGTGTTGTGTAAAACTGAGCATTTTCAACAGACTTCAAACAGGAGGAGGTTCTCGATTCATTACGTTGAGATTTATTATCCGATTTCGGCTTTATCATGAAGAGTGTTCTGAGGAGCTGTTCGACCTTATCCCACATTCGCCCTTCCTACTCAAGAGCACGCGTGCCGGTCCTCGGAGTCATCAATTCACTGTCTCCACCTGAACATCACGCACAAAGAAGTTCATTAACTCGTTTCTTTGTCATACTTCCCAAACTTGGAACTCTTTGCCGCCACATGTTCTTCCTATAACATGAGTTCTTAGTTCCTTCAAAAGAGGCGTGAAAAGGCATCTTAAGGGCCGGCAAAGTGGAGGCGGCTAGAACTGTGTGTCTCAAGCTGTAATATAGCTGTCTTCGCATATGGATTCTTCTCGCCGCTTCACATCAGGCGGTGTTGAGTCATTTGCCCTGCTTTGTATAAAAAAAAATACGTAATTATTTTTTTGTTCGACGCTGTACCTATAGTTTGCTATTGGGTCCCATAAAAATTTATTTAAAATCAAATGGGTAGTTTGGTTTTTAAATAAAAAAAAACTGGAATAATTAAGTCGTATATGTATGCGAATGCGAAATTGTGGATTTTTGCTTTTTAGTGTAACAATACGATAGTAGGAAGCAATATGTTTATGCTGACGGTGACCCATCTAGCGTTAATCTTAGAAAGTTGTCACTAAAAATTGCGAAAAATTTTCAAACCAAAATAAAAACCAACTTCAAAACACTAAAAAGGATAAAGTAATGAAATTAACATACTTTTAATGCATGAAAAAATAAAAAAATAACAATTATACTTTTTCGCCCAAAACGGGTAGAGTTGTTGTAAAAAATTATAATTATTTTAAACCCAGTCTCGATGCAGTTTTCGGAGTCACCTTTTATATTTCTTAAATTTTTAATTTGCAGTAGATTTGCTATTCGGTAGTAGTATTGTTATTGTTGACATTATCCAAAACTAATTTACGTTTTTTGCCTCCATTTCATTCAATTTCAATAAAAATATTATAGAAATAAGAGTGCCTTTTAGAACGGTATATACCGGGTGTTACAGAATATTCCGTTATAAAATTAGGAATCCTGTGGTTGCGGGAGGTATAACGGCTCGATATCGTTGTATGTGCGCGATTTGTTTGTGTCTGTATCTGTAGTATGTCGTACGTTACGCGATAATACGCCATATTATTTTTTAGGCTTGTCATGAGATGTTATGACAATGTTTTTATTAATTTAATCGGAAAATAAAAGAGGTCTGAAAGGTGTTAAACTGTCAGAGGTCTCTTGGCAAGGAACACAACCACCTCCTTCAAATTTATTTCGGACTTGTAACACAATGTATTTATTAAGGATTTGAATATCACTTGGCGAACAAACGTGCAAGAAGTTTTTTTTATACAACTACATGACAAACAAGCTGACGGCCCCTCTGGCGATAAGTGGTCACCGTCGGCCTATAGACGCACCTGCAATAACAAGGAAATTGGTGCTGCAGGTGCAAGGTATTGCAGGTGCGTTGTCATTCTGAGGCCTAAGTTGAAATGCCTTCCATGCCCAATAATTAAACTGGCTACCTTTCCCTTCAATCTAAAACACAGCTTACTTATTTCAGCCGTCACTGCTTGACGGCAGAAATAAGAAAGAAAAATCCGCTGCTATTACAATTATCAGTTGGTTAAAAGTTACAGTTGATAGATTGACTGTTCTTGAACATTCGGCTTTATCTAGCGCTATTTTTACGAGACGTCCGTCGGGCATTCGGCGACAGGCGGCCGTGTGTTAGGACGAGGCCAGATCGGGACGACCCCATTACCGTGGCGCTACACTCATTAAAGGTCGTCGTTAACAAATATATGTATAAGTATAGGTGGGCGCGTATGCCACTAGCTTGTTATCTATGATTCACCGGCGCCCCGCCGTCTGCCGGCCGTCTGATCGCCGCACACAACAATATAATGCCCCGATGATAATGGCCCACTGATGAGATTAAACTGACGACCCTCGCACTCACCTCGTATTGTTTACAATTAGTGGCCGTTACGTCGCCCTTTTCGGTATTCAGTTTCGCACGCTCCTTCTGCATATAGCGCATCCGCAATTGACGTAGTCGGACGCGGATTGCGAACCGACGACCGTGTAATAGGCCATAGTTTCTCTCACGTAACACTAACATAATCGAGTCCAAATCGACCTACATAAAAGCTGCAATACCACTTTCGTCGTCGCAAATCACAGCGACCCGTATCTCGGCCTCGGTCAATGCGTTGCGTGCATGTCGTATGCACATATACGGATGCAATAAAGTGCAGCGAGAATTCGCAGGCTAGCGGTGCATGCGGCTCACGTGCCGGTAGAAAATGAGAGTGATCGGGTGCGTCTCTCCGCCCACGATTGATGTCGGTCTAGGGATGCGCTAATCGGAACTTTCATTCATGACAAGCCAACAAATAATCTAACAAGATAAGTGCAAATCCGAATAAGTTCCATTACGAACACTCGCAAGTGGATACCTACTACCTTATTCAAAAGTTATTTCATGTAAACGAGAGCGCTTACCTTTTAGCCTTTTGTGCGTACCACAGTTTAATTTAAACGACTTCATTTCCTCTATAATAACAAAATAGTAATATGGTGAAGAGTGGCAACTTTTATTAAATTTTGCCTTTCATCCACATGAAAATCTTAAAATAAACTTGGTTTCGACGTTTTTATAGTCCTTATAATGACAGCCCTAGTTTGCCATGTCTGGCTTAGCTTAGACGAGCTCTCGTTAACTGTATTATTCAAATTGTGTGAGCGTCGAGCGGCTCCGATCGATCACACACGCCAGTGCCGGCACTGGCAACGTGCTCCACCGATACAATCCGATTTGTACACAAAACAACAGGCTAGTTTGCATTACTAAACCGACCTATTACACCCCTAATCACTTTGATCGCAGTTTGATTAAATTAAATTGCAGCGCTCAGTTTTGTTTACATTTGACGTTGTGTATTCGTTTTTGCCGGTTTTACTTTATCTTTTTCTAACATTCCCATCTGAAAAGAGCAGTTAGTTTTAGTGGATTTGTCGCCGCCATCTGGTTAAATTCGCCGCTTTATTGGATGCCTAACCCGTCGATTAAACGCCAGCATCCAATTAAATGCCTAGGCCGATAGTTGATTCAGCTACTCTTACTCAACGCTTAACAACGTAGGGTACTGAAGTCCGCTCAATGAATGGCTAATTTAACGAGAAGGCTGACATGACGTTCAACCATCTTTAAACGATGCCCTCAATGACTTGGCTAGTTGTCGTTTAGCCGTTTCATTGGATGCCGGCGTTTGATCAACGGCCCATGCGTCCAGTTGAGTGGGTAACTTGAGTAGACGACTGCGACATTTATACCACTATGCAGCTAGTTGTTTTAACTGGACAACCCTCTCTTTCTGAAAGCACTAACAAGTTCAATCTGTGAAAAAATATCAAAACATCTAGTAAAACTCTATTAATTTATTAATTTATTTATGAGGTATACTTACAGCTAGACATACAAAACATTTTAATTAAATAACACTTATTGCTAAAGGACACATATGTAACTCTATGATCATCATCAATAATATACGTTTGTTTTCAGGCACGCAGAACGTATCGATGCCGCCGAGAACGTCGTCGTCTCTTCCTGACGGCAGTGGGCCACCGGCACGGCCGGGCGGCCCGGGCGGGGCTCCGGGGCCGGCGCCCAGCCCGGGCCCGCCGCCCGGCGCGATGGTAGCGCAGTCGTACGCGCACCATCCCGCGTACAAGTCCCCGCACTACCCGCCGCAGCCGTACGGCTACCCGCCAAGAAATCATCATCCGTACCCCTACGGGTATCAGCCGAGGCCGCCGCCCCATCCGCCCCAACATTATCCCACTCTCAAGGTTGGTACTATTCACTTTACTAGTTTGTTTTGCCCGGCCCGCCCCATCGGTAGCAAAATCTTATTTTCAAATCACTTTATACATGTAACTTCATACCTACATGCTAATAAATATTAGTTATTGATAAGGAAAAAATATTTTTTAGTTTATTATTACACTTATGACACCACCACCATACTTGCGCGTTCCTAAGAAATGTGCGGCTTGCATCATAAGAACATAGTGTCGATATGGTCTGAAACTATTCGCGTACAAGTAATTCGATGCGTACGGAGCTCGAACAGCCGTTCGATGCACTTTGTAAGCATCGAATTACTTGTACAGTCACGAGTAATAATATGTATACACTTATGACAGTCAGTGACTCTTATTATAAAGAGAATAAGGCACACCAGATGTCAATTGTATCAAGTGGCATCTTAGTGCTCGTAGTTATTTATATAAAGCCACGGTAGCGTATTTTTTTTTTAAAGTACAGAGAAGTTTCGGTATATAAGATTTTGGTGAACTCTCTAGGTGCAACCATGCCGAAAGTTACTTTGTTTTTTCTGCGCGTTGTACGTTCTAAATTGCGTCCGCTAAAACATTTCCGATGTGGTTGTTATTGTATTTAACGGATGGCAAACATAATGTTGTTGCCTGTCATTCAGCCCCGGCACATGGGCCCGCCGACGCCGGGCGCGGGAACCGGAGCGGGCCCCGAGGGCACGATGCCGCCGCCCACGGCGCCCGGCGAGCCCCACGACAACGGGCCCGCCGCGCCGGCCACCGCGCTCGTCACCACCGGGCCGGACGGCGCGCCGCTCGACGAGGGCAGCCAGCAGAGCACGCTCAGCAACGCATCAGCTGGTATGTCTTGCTTATATTCACTTAAACAACTAGATTGCACATATACACTACTAGATGACAAGCAAGAACCCACCTGATGGTAAGTCACTTTGTTATTTTTAGGTGCGTTGTTATCCTGCTTCCAAATTCCTTCCTGCCCAGTAATTACCTTTCCCTTTATCTGAACTGCTTTACGGATGAAATAGAAAGGCAGTGGTACCTACCCAGTCTTTATAGTAAGTGTGTGTGATATACCTATGACGTATCGGCTCCTCCGCACCCGACATCTCATCATTAAAGCTTGCTGAAACTCTGCGCCTGCCTTCTCGCGAAGTCGCGCTTTCAGTTTTTGATCTCCATGTCTAATATTATTTTTGACTATTTTAATAATTTTCTTAAATTTACACCTTTTATCGATTCTAGTTCTAATTAAGTATCAAACTTGTGACAAAACAATACTAGATAAAGAATATGTTCTTGCTTATGACGATTCGCTTACGGCGTGGCATAGAACGGTTTAGTGGGCAGTCACCTTAGTAGTAGTAGGTAATTGTAAATAATCGGCTAAAACTTTGGTCTGTTGAGAGAGAAGTCAACCTTGCGTGTTTAATTAGAATGCCAGCCTAGCGTTATCGTTCATCAGGCGTGCACTAAGCGACTAGCTGGCTGTCATTCCAGAGTACCGGGAATCATTCGTATAATACATACGCACATTTGGACTTGTTCTAAATATTGTATGTATTTCCCTCTCACTTTCTGTGAATCAATTGGCAGCTGGACAAAGGCGTTGCCCATAGATTGCCACTAAGACCGGTCAGACTCTACCTCCGTCGTCCCATATCAGGTTGTCCCTCGATCTAGTGGGAAGCCAAAGGTACACTAAGTTCCTTAATTTATTATATCCAAGTGGTTGAGGGCACCTACCTCAGATCTAGTGGTCCGGGGTTCAATTCCCCATGGAGTAGAGATTTTCTGCTCGGCTTGGTAGTAGCGATTTTTCTAAGTCCGCCTGCTAGCTTCCAACATCTTACCTAACTAGGCCGCCATAACAATAAGGTTTTTTCAAAAGCATTTTTGTGTTACGGTAGATGCCTGGGGTTCAATCCTCATTTTCTACGCTGATTGGTTGGTGGTTAGGGCTTTTTCTAAGTCCGCCTGGCTAGTTACCATCATATTGCCTAAATCTCACCATAACAATAATGTGTTCCGCCATTTGGAGGTAAGATAGCCAGTCCGTCTGTGGTCGAGGAACCCGTGTGTAGCTTGCTTCCATTTTCTACCTCATCATCACGTACCATCAAGTGAGATGAAGGCCAAGAGGTACCCCCCTAAAACTAGATTAAACAAATCTGAAAAACATCTGTTTTCCCGTTACAGCGTCAGGCGAGGAGTCGTGCGGGACGCCGAAGGGCTCTCGCAAGGAGTACGGCGCGAGTAGCGCGGCCCCGTCGCCGTCTCCGGGCGGAGGCTCGCACTCGTCCGTGCACGACGATTACGACGCTTCGCCCTCCTGGCCGCGCCCGCCCTCTAGTCCCGTGAGTCCACACACAACATACATAAACACATCAGACAATACAATACATGCAAAGACGTACACATATTTTTTTGGTGGCAAACTTCCCAAATTGTTAAAGGAACTTGACATTGTGAAAACCCAAAACCATACATTAAATGGTATAAATACAGGGCCTAAAGTAAAATTATGATATTTAAAAACAGTAAAGCCATAAACAATAGTAAATTCTTGGGAAAATTTCGAAATGCATTGAATGTGAAATTCTATGAAAAGAAGAGGGCGAGTCAAAACACATATTGATAATTTGACATACGCCGTCATACACAAACACAAAACCATAGATAAATTGTCTCCTAAAAGTTGTCGAATTGCCTAAGAACAAAATCAGGCTAAGGGCTTAGTCAAACAGAACACGTTTTTTGCGCGCTTCAAGACGTATTAAAGCGATATTACACGGTTCAACCAAACTGAAAGCAATTCCATTGAAAAGCATTGAATATTGTATTGATTTCCTATTTACACACAAAATATTCAACAAAACATAATGTTCATTTTCGTAGCGATGTCGCGCAAAGCGTATGTGCAGGGTGATATTTGAAAGAATAAGTAGAAACAACATTTTTAACTAAAAATAAAATCTACTTCAAAACACATTTTTTTTTAAGTTGGTGCTAAGTTGTTTTGCAGAAACAATAAAAATTTAAGCACCGACTCCAAAACATACCTATTTATAAGAAAAGTACTTACGTTCTTAATTAAGTTTAAATGTAAAAGGGTATTTTGATTCAAAAACCAAACTACTAATTCAATTCTAATAAAATTCCTTCTGTTAAGAATAAAAGAGAAAATGTCGCCTTTGGTGGCCACGTACTTGGATTTCGTGAAGAATGGCCAAAGGAAACCTCAAGTATTTTACTAGATGGTAGACCCGTATGTACAGGCGACAGCACGTCAAGTGTAACAGGTGCACTACAAAAGCTGCCTCGCTGTCGGTCGACTGTACCGTTGTCTAGTAGGTAGCCAGAGTAATTAATTACTGGGCATGGAATGCATGTCATTTAAAGCCTCAGGATGACAACGCATCTGCAATAACAAGTGATTTTTTCCTTGTTATTGCAGCTGTCTATGGGCGACGGTAAGCCACTTACCACTAGGTGGGCCCACAGATCACCGTCAGATTGTTTGTCATCTAGTTGTATATATAAAAAACGAATTGATTGGAATTGGCAGCAGAAAATGAGCCCGCTTCCTTCTTTGGCGTACGCGGAATAAGTCATTGTCCAATTTTCGTGTTTACACGTTTTTTCAATCCTCAATTCAATCGATAAATATTGATTCAATTGCATTGAAAGCTAATTTAAAATTTTAGCTTTCAATGACAGTGAACAATCACATTGAAATGTATTTAGACTTGTCAATGCCATTGAAGAAATGGAATTGAAAGCAATATTGAACCGAAATTGAACAGTGTTTTACGGCTTTAGCGTCGCGTTCTAGCGCGGCGTTGTGTTGTACCAAAATGTTCAAACTTGTCACATACAGCATTAATTCGCACTATAAGAACGCAAAGCACTCACGCGAGTCGTGACGTCAGGTATATGTATACACCGCGTTGAATTTACTTAAAAATTTGTCACTGCACGCTTAACATTATTTGCGTAAATGACATTTTCCTAGGACTAAAATGTGGGAGTCTCTCTAGACTAGAATAAATATATATATTGCGATGTATCATGTATGATTTTCGAAATACTCATGCTAAGCGTGGCTTTTGACATCCAAGCTGCCCAAGCATATGACGTTTTCGCCATGTTATTAACGCGCGTTCTGTTTGACAAAGCTTTTTGCTATTTTATACAACGCAGAGACACGTTGTGTCACAATCACAGTACAATTGTCTCTGTCACTGGAAAACCCTTTTGTTAATTGTACGACTCTATCGACAGTCACTACATATCCAAATAATACCTTTATCAAAAGTTTAATTTTATGAATTATTCTTATCACAAATACCTAATATTCACCTATGTTATAAAACTTATAAATGAAATAAATACACATTAAAAACTTATGCGTAACTTATGGAAGTCAAGTAATGTATGGACGAAAACTTTTCCATGTTAGAATATTCAAGTATTACGTTACACATGGATCACTACAGTACGTTTATTGACATGATTTTTCTGACGCAGACATAGACCTAAAGCAGAGATCATTAGTTTATAGTTGTGTGAATAATAATCCTACATACATATTAACCTATGGCAGTTCACTGCTGGACGTAAGCCTAGTACCATTTAATTAATAACACCACCGTAGTCACACTAGATACATCGTGCTCAGTCTGTCAGTGAGCAACGACACACACACCTGTTCCACGATACGACTCCGTTGCTTTGTTGCACCACACACAATCCTCTTTTGGAGCTTCACTTCTCCTACGCATGATTTTCTGTTTATTCCCAAAGCAGGTGCACAATGTTGTTTAATTTTATTTTGTAAACCTAACAGATTTGTATCGTGGAAAATTCCACAAGTTGTATTTTATTTGACACGTTTTTAACTTTAGTAAAACCCTTCACGATGAGACCGTTAGTTAATGGTTATAATTGTTGTTTTTATGTTTCAATGTAAAAGAGTTCAGGGGGAGCATTGCATTTTATATAATGTATTTCAGGTATTTAACAGTCACATACCGCCGGAGTCCTACAGATCAAAGGTTTATATCAAGTTAAAGATCATAAGCATGTGTAGTGCTCTATTCGACTGAACACTATATCACTTAGATATTGCATGATTGTTTACTTCCCGCATAATACGATATTATGCATTCCATTTAATGCATTATTTTTCAATTATCTCAGCATCAAAATAAAATGACTTTATTTAGCTTGCGCTGCAGAGAATTAGAGTTTCGCTTTAAGCTGTAAAACTATTTTATTATTTTCTGGTGTTGGACTGTTGCTTACTTTTATTAATAGAACATTATTATAAAGTACACATTTATTCGTATTTAGTTAACAATGATTGATTCTGTGTTAGTCATTTTATTTTGCTACGATTCCTGTTAAATTAGTTTGATTAAAGCTAGATTACTTGTATCTAAGAGCTCATTATTAAAACACTCGTTTGTGATGCTAATTTCAATCTCCGGCTATTATTTTGATAGTAATAATGATTACTCACATTTATTCTTGTATCACTTAGGTTTGATTATAAGACGCTACTGTACATCCAAATATTGAGTGACACGACTCTGATTGTATTAATTTGGATATTACTTTACTTTGCTTTTTACAATGATAACAATTGCACTAGTTGTTTGGTATTTTTTTTAATTTCTTTGTTTCTTGCATGAAGCACACTGTGATTGTAATAGTTTTACAATAGTTTACACTATACTTTATCAACTCTACACTAAATATTCTAAAGTAATTATATTTATAATTATCCTCTAAAAAGTATGCGCCATTATTAACTTAAATGGATGATTTAGCTTTGCTATAGGCAGTAGATCAAGCGAATTAGATAGTAAATGAAATAGGGAAGAACAGCAAAATATGCAATGAATCAATGTAAAAATCTCTTGATGATTGATACGATTGTGTAGGTATTGGAGATTAGCATAATAAGATGCTTATGCAACAATTGCACCAAAATTCATCATTAGCAGAATGGTTATCACCTATCATATTTGCGAATAATCCTTAACATCGTGTCCTCGAATAGCGTTAACGTTAAGCCTAAAGTTCTCCCGATGTGACTCGAATTGTAGGCCTTAAACTTAAAATTACACCAGTTAACGTTTTGATGAGTATTCGAAGGACCATATTTTTGTATCAATCTTATTTCATAGAATTTGTACATATTCAGCGTTTTGTCATCTTTGGCATCATAATAATCCTGCATTTGTGTATAACCGTATCCACGGTTTTATGCCAGTAATCATGCAGTTTGTAGAATCAAAGACACTTCTCAAAACTAAATTTTAAGTAATGCTTTCTCTTTTTCTTTTTATGTGTAAAATGAAGAGGTAGCACTATATTAAAATAAGTTTAAGTGCAGAACAAGTGATTCAGAATCTATATTATGATCAGTAGTGTTGTATTATATAGTGGTGCTAATGTAGTGAGGAGGGTCCATTTAGACTAAGTTATCAGATGAAATCTAAAATATTATGGCTTTAGATAAAAATAAAATGTTGAAATGACTAAGTTTCGACGCATGCTCGCTCTGATGAGTCGCAGTGCAGCTATGCTTGAGCCAACTTAGATAAAGAATAAATGTGAAAAAACCTAATGTGATTTTATAGGTTTGTCCCTTTCATTCGCCAGCTTTCTTGCTCATCACTCATAAAAAGGTGACAGTTTTTTTTTGCATTTATTCTTTATCTAAGTTTTCTGAAGTATGGTAATGTTGCAAGTGGCAGTGTATGATGAGTGTTGTCTGCGCCAGAAGTCGGACTCGTTGGGCAAGCTGTACGAGATGGACGACGCCCCGGAGCGGCGCGGTTGGGTGGAGCGGCTGCTCGCCTTCATGGAGGAGCGGCGCACGCCCATCGCCGCGTGCCCGACCATCTCCAAGCAGCCGCTCGACCTCTACCGGCTGTATCTGCTGGTGCGCGAGCGAGGCGGCTTCGTCGAGGTAACCGCGATCACTTCTTACCTATCACTTTAACAGAAGGTTGACTTTGGAATTAATGTCAAATTTAGCTATGAAAATATGTTTTCGCTTGAGATCGTCACCTGCTTGCACGCGGAATTATAACTTATCATGTGACACAAACGTATACCTTTGGGCAACGGCAAGAGCATCGGGTTCTTACTTGACGATTTATACGGCAAGCCGCGAGCCGAGCTGCAATCTACTAGGTGCGCCCGACGAACATACCTAAACTGCGGCGTTACACCCCCCCGTCATGCTATAACGCGACATTTATACTCTTCCATCATCCGTACGCGATCTAAAGTAAGGCTGCCGGTCCACTGGAGCGGAGCTTTCTTGAACAAATAAATATGTACTTTATTGCTAAAATTGCGACATTCATGCTATAACGCGACATTTATACTCTTCCATCATCCGTACGCGATCTAAAGTAAGGCTGCCGGTCCACTGGAGCGGAGCTTTCTTGAACAAATAAATATGTACTTTATTGCTAAATTTGCGACATTTCTTTACAAAACTAATGATATGAGAAGCGTAGAGTGGCGAAGCTGTGCCATCTTTATCGAGTTAAAGTGACTAATGTTCTAAAGCAACGTGATTAGGTTGATTTTCTTTTTCTCAGCAAAGCTCCGCTCCGCTTGTCTCCGCTTCATTGGATAGACAGTTTATTATGACAGAAGACTGTTTATTAACAACAGGCAAACAGGGCGCCGTGGATCTCGGGGCCCTTGGTACTTGCCCAGAGTGCCCAATGGGGATTAAAGAATCCCACGGGATGCCCGATGGATACTATCGTGTGCCAAATTTCATTTATATTCGTTCAGCCGTTCTGGCGTGATTGAGAAACAAACATCCAAACTTTCACTTTGATAATATTAGTAAAAACAGCATTATATTAGTAGGCAGCCGCTAGTCCTACGACTAGTGGTTTCCCGCGGATCGACCCGCACTAATAAGGAGTGGTTGGCTGTAATTTATCCCGCCGAAAGGAAGCCGAAGTCTGTCCCCATGTCGAATTTGATCTAAATCAAACAGACGGTGTTTTTACGCAGTTATAATATTAAGTATGTATAAGGCTTAAAGTGGCTATTTTGTAGCCTGTTTTTCCCCTCTTTTATGATTTATTATGGGCGACAAACGAATAAAGGGCCGTTCGAAATATATGTATTTGGTACATCGGTCAACAACTAGAAACAAGCCCTTCAAAAGAGGCGTGAAAAGCACCTTGTGGGCCGGCAAACTGCACTAGCTATCTTCGCATATCGACTCTTCTTACCGCTTCACATCTGGTGGTGTTGAGTCATTTGCCGTGCTTTGTATAAAAAATAAAATTCGTCAGGGCTACACAAGAAATTGTATTGCAGACAGTAAACATTAGGAACAGTTTGACGACTAGTCATATAAGGTTTTAAGTATTTGAGTCAAGCAACAAACAACTTTCAAATAACTTAAATTTAGACAGTTATAAAGAAACCATCGAAGGCGTTCAGGAATAGATGTTACCTAAAAGACATTTTATCACATAACTTTCTAAATGTGAATTATTTGAAAGTTTGCAGTTGTCCTTTTTGCATTCAAATGGAGAGAACGAGATGCACTGCACTTATAATTTAAGTGATGAATTAGGCGCATTGTACAGACGACAGCACATCAAGTGTAACAACTAAACTACAAAAGCCGCATCTATTAGGAACGGAATAAGAGCGGTCTCAAGGTCAAACTGTTACGCTAGATGTGCTGTCTATTGTACAATAATTATATATATATATATATATATAGTAATACCTTTTCCACCTTACCAGCTCGGTCACGCGCAGTAAAAAATCTTTGGTCTTATATGTTGGTACTTCACAGATTGGTAACGAATTTGTGAATGTCAACCGCGATGTAACTTTCATAGTTTACAATACCTATTCATTTACTTATTAGACAGCCCACTTATAGACAAAGTGGCGTGTGCCTAGATTACGTATTATTCTCATTTCTACCATGTTAGTAGTAAATGTAAATATTATGGCTTCATCCTTCAATTCAGCTCCGTTTGCTCTGTGCAGTAAAAGCCGACATTTAATGAATGTATCGAGGACGAACGGTACGCGTAATTCAATTTGACTTTACAGTTTTAAACGGAAAAGGTTTGTGTAGTGGAGAAGCACTTTAGAGGTGCCAATAAAACTTGTGCCTGCATTCAATGCAACTGAGACTAATAGACCTCGGTTAGGATTTATGTCGGTGCATGCGCCTCGGGGTTTATGAGAATAGGTGCCATAAAACAGCCGGGCCTTTAACGATACTTAATAAATTTTTATCATTAAAGCATTCGCACACGCCGCTCGGTGCGAACAATGTTTCACCAGTAGAATCGCTCCACTCTTTGGATACGGACGTAACCACGTGTGACTAAAGGAAAATCATCGGAAAATACGCGGCATGGTGAGGTTTCCACTCGTTAACACGCAAAGTTATCGCCACTAGCACTGAACATTGTAAACCTTCACACTTTATGTTCACGTGCTGGCTGTTTCATGTAATGTTTACTGGAAACTGCTTTAAAAATGTTCAATGCTAACATTCTACTTTACAGCTGTTCTTTAATTTTGTATTGTAAATGAATTAAACCTTTTTCAACATCTAAAATAGGTTTTAGTTATTTCTTAAACTATAATTTTCAATTTCATTGCAGGTTACAAAAAACAAGACGTGGAAAGACATAGCAGGCCTCCTAGGCATCGGAGCGTCGTCCTCGGCGGCGTACACTCTACGCAAGCACTACACGAAGAACTTGCTTGCGTACGAGTGCCACTTCGACCGCGGCGGCATCGACCCGCAGCCAATCATCAACCAGGTTGAAGCCTCCACCAAGAAAAAGAGCGGCAAATCTAATAACAACAACACTGCAGGTCATTATCTTCACATCATCTAGTACTTTTAAAAACACACGCAGAGGCTACAGCACATAAGCGTAACGCTTAAACCATTGGACTTTAGACATAATGAATTGGGTAATAGGAGCAGTTTTTATGATGTGTTTGTCAACATTGAGTTTTCCAGATCGCTAAGTATAATAATAATAATAATAATAATAAACTAAAATATAAGAGAAAAATGGCTATAATTTTCACTTTAAGGAGTCACTCGCTTAAAGCCATTCTTATAAAATATTTAGTCAAATAACACTAAATTAATAATGTTATATTCCTGTATTAGTTTAAGGCTATTATAACATCAAATTGAATAAAGATAAAGATCTATAAATTTTAAAATATTTGTGGTTTGCGCACGCGCAGGGTCATCAAATTCACAAGAATCATTCCCGGGAGGCGGCGCGGGCGGCGGCGGAACTATGGACGGCTACGGACCACAGTACGCCGGCTACCCGCCGCAACCCAACCAGTCACAAGGTAACTTGCCATTATATACCTTACCGTCCTACATTTAACGTTCATATTGGTATTTTCAATAATTACTTATATCAATTCACAAAAATTCTACTGCTCTTAAAATAATCCCATGTGTGATTCAATAGACTTCGGTCACGTCGACAAGTCTTGTCGAACGGTGAATAAATTTTAGCGAACGTAATTGAAAATATCAACATGAAATACAGTTACAATTACTTTTAAATGTTAGAATCTAGATTTTCTAGAGCAAAAGGAGTCTCTTATTATTGGCACAACTTGACCACAGCACTGAGGTGTCAATAAATAAGCTGTAAATGAGCTTAATTTGACAAATAAGTTGCAGGAGCCGTGTTTACATTTCATTTATTATTTATTTCATTTTATTAGTTTGTCTTAGGCACATTGTTATAATAAAATTACATAAAACGCTTATACATACTAAATTATTTTTGATAAGATGTATTGTTATAAACACGCCTTCTGAAATTTAATTAGTTGAGACCTAGCTGTTGAGTGTAGGTTTTTAACGACTTTAATCGTTAGTGTATTTACTTTATACAAAATCCGCGGATCAATGGCAATCAAATTATGTATAACTACTCAATTAGTTAAAACCCTATGCTCTTTGTGCAGCCCGTTGGCTGTTGGCTAGTTCGTGTGCCGGCGACAGGCGCGCGTCGCTTTTTCTCTTTATTTGTGCAGTTCTCAGACTAACGCGCTAACAGTCCGAATGGTCACCGCTAACATTCGTTCGGCTCGTACTGCTTCACACTAATTCTAACCTAGCACCAAGGACTACTTCTCACGACGTACATCCAATTTATGAAAGTAGACAATGAAACTTAAAAATAAACTGCTTCATGATAAGAGTTATATTTCCATTCATACACTAGACCGTGTTGATTTAATTGAAATAAGACAAATTGTGTCATATCTTTAATAAATTGGATTTAACGCCTCAATCTGTGAACTATGAAATGGAGTGTAAACTAGTGGTTACCTCCATATGGCACTAAGACGTGTGGTTGTAGGCGGCGGGCCCGGCGGTGACAACCTCGCCGCCTCCAACCCTTTCGACGAGCCGCCGGGGCCCCGGAGACCCCCAGGTACTTAACCCCTCACACACCACACAACCCACCTCATTGCCCAGTTGGGGTAAATACCGTAAATGAATTTAGGCAGTCAATTAATTCCCAAAATTACATTATTTGCACCTTACTGGGTTTTGTCGTGGACTTCATTTGTTGCATCCTACTAACCGCATGCGTATATAACGAGTTTCCATCGTATGAAATCATGAATCAGTAATAATAAAAAAATGTTCAAATGATTTAATCAGTAATTATGTCAGTAAACCAAAGGCTTATATATTTCGAACTAAAAGGTTTTGATTGTTGTTGTTACTGTAACACATCCAAATTGTAAACAGCTTTTAATCTATGGGAATTATATTGGGTGTTGGCTATTCATTTTACCTACATTTTTATCATTATTATCTTTAAAGACTAATAAATTGTTACAATAATTGAGTAGTTTCATTATATTGTTATTATTTTTCAATAATCTTATGTATAATATACATTTTGAACATGTAGGGGTTAAGTGGTTATTTTTTTTCCTTACTCGCATTTAATATGATTTGCAGATTATCTAAAATACTTAAAAGAGTTATAAGCAATATATTTTGTTGTGAACTTGCATGCTCATTTATTGCACATTCTAAATAAACTAGTTCAGCATGTTGTTAGAGATATTGTTATATTTATTTAATATTATGCTGTAGTAGTAATTAAGTTTTATAACATGTAGTTATGTAAAATATTTATTGTGTTACAGGTTACCAACAAGGTTACGGGTACGAATATGGATCTCCTTACCAGCCAAATAGGCCAGTTTATCCTCCTTATGGACCTGATGGTGACAGGTGAGCTAATTTGATAAACAATTCATTATATCAGTGTGAAATCGCTGTTATTAAAAGAAATTTCATTTTATTTATTTTGTACTAGGTGGTAGGCCCGTATGTAGGGTCGTCTGGGTAGTTACCGTCGTCTTTCTTATTTTAGCTGTGAAACAGTTCGCCGTGTTTCGGATTGAAGGGAAAGGTAGCCAGTGTAATTACCGGGCAAAAAAGGCATCTCATCTTAGGCCTCAGGATGACAACGCACGTGCAATACCAATTTTTCCTTGTTATTTCAGGTGTCTATAACCACTTACCTCCAGGTAGATTTTTCAGTTCTATATAAAAAAAATATTTTCATATAATTTTCGAAAGATATTCAACAGTTCTTTTTTTTACTATTAAGTTGGCAATCAAGCATACGGCATCTTCTTTAGATTCTTAACGTTGTAAGTTAAAGTCCCAACAGTGGATTGATTGTGGTTTAAGAGCGTGACGTTCGCTCGGCTTTTCTTACAATAAACTTTCAACTCGAAAATATTATAAACAACTAAACCGATTCTAATATGACTAGTCTTAATAGTTTGAAGAGGATTTTTCGAAAAACAGTATTATCGTTGAGTAAGAACAATTCGCCAACCCGCATTGGGGCAGCTTGGTAGGGTTGTGGCCCAAACTACTCATATGTTTCCCTGATAGTAGGAAGGCCTGGGCCCAGCAATGTAACATAATATAGGCTGGTAATGTTGATGAAGAACAAGTTTACAATCAATTTATACAACTATTATTATGATAGCTACGAATAAAAACATACATATTACATAGTTATTTATTATTGAGTTAGTTGTCAATGTGTCTGTACATTTTCCAGTAATATAGCAAAATGTGACGTCATCTGTTCCACAGATTTTTTTTAGGGATCGTTTTTAGATGGTATGTTTGATGTGTTGCAGCGCATCGCTGCCACGTATCAAACATACCACTGTGGCCCTAATTCTGAAGAACATATGCTAAGTCTAAAGAATAAGAATAATTTATTTTGCGAAGTTAAAGTTAAGTGCATCTCTTTCTCTCGTGCGTTCAATTTTCGACCCTACTGAATAAATTTAATTGACAGCTCTTAACAAATTCTTGCTGTCTTTTTCCTGAGAAATATTGCGAGAAAGAGATATACTGTACCTAAATTTAGAATCAGATCGCGCCTTCAGAATTAGGCCCTGTATCTGTGAAATTATTAATTTTAAACGTACTATTTATTTTGCAATTTATTTGTTTATAAGTTCTAAACTTCTTATTTATGTTATTAAATAGAAGTTGTCAACTACGTATTGCGTGTTGTAGGGGGTACCGAGGCGGCGGCGAGTACCAGTACGGCGGGTACGGCGGCGCGTACCGCGGCGGGGCGGGCGCGGGCGCGGGCGCGGCGGCGGGCCCGGCGGCGGCGGGCGCGGCTCCCGGGGGCACGCCGCCGCCCGCGCAGCCCTACCCCGACTACTACCGCGCGCCGCACCCGCACCCCCACCCGCCGCACTCGCCGCACCCGCCCCACCAGCCTCACCAGCCGCACCAGCCTCACCAGCCTCACCAACCCCACCAGCCTCACCAGCCGCATCCGCCCCACCAGCCGCACCAGCCCCCTCACGAGGTAACTACAATTAATCTGTGCGATATTTGAATGTGTTGCGTGTTTGTCACTGTTTTGTAAGATTTAGGGCCAGTCTCACCGTTTGCTGCTAGATAGTTTTCTTATGATAAACTGTAAGATAGAGCCCGACACAAGGAAGTAAAAAATGAATGAGAGCATTGACGTCTCTTTCTCTAGCAACACTGACTGGTGTATCAATCATGTGTTGACATACATAAGAAATGAAGCTCCTAGCGTTTCCGTTTTCTACTCTTTTATGTCACACTGTATCAGTTGATAAACATAATTTAAATGAATATTTTTGATATAAATAATCTTCATCTGATGCAATTTATTAATGAAATGTGGTAACTTTTCACTAATAAATTGCATTAGATCATTAGAATTGTAGCAATTGGTGAAACTGTCCCATTTACTTCATATTACTATAATTCATGAAGTAAGAGATATCTTACTCTTATGGATTGCTAAATCAGCATGGTTCTTCCAATTGTTCTTGCGAATATGTATAACACTTGTAGCGTACTGAATACAGAGTTAGTCCAAATTATTTGATCCAATTACAGTATGAAAGTGATTGTAAAGTATTTTTCTATAAAAAGTAAGTGATAAATGTTTTCAGTAACATTTACTTTTAGAAGAGACACTGCATGAATGAACTATCATAATATTCAATTTGTATATTAAAATATGATGAAGCATTCTGTATTTTCATTAAACTTTTAATAAGAAACTCAATTATGACTTTAGTCGTTAATTGATTATAGAAATTAGCAACAGTTTAAAAAATACTATAATTTAACTATCTGCATGAATTGCATAGTAAGAAAATACTGTGTATGTTAGCATTGAAATGCTTATCGTATACAAGCTTCACTATTGTTTGATGTAGAAACAGCTTGTCAATAAATGAAATCATTTAAGAGAATCTATCTCTTTATGAATGAAATGCTTACTACAAAAAGCACGAGATGAATGAATTGTAGCTTTGTATTGCGCATGAAAGATTGTTCTATTGTAAGTTATTTATTGTAGCTAAGTTTAGTGAGAAATAATTCATTTTGGAAAGAAATGCAAAGAAACAGAAAGCAGTATTTGCCAGAAATTTTATTATTATTATTTAAGGTCTATTCACACATATCAGACAAGCCTCAGTTCCGGCACAGATCCGGCACAGTTCCGTATCAGTGCGAAATATTATTTCATACATTATCTATGAACGTATCTCCACTTGTCCGTTCAGTGACGGCTCAGTGCTCTCAGTGTCCGTTCCGGCGTGGTTCCGGCACGGAAGGTATCGTCGACAACGATATTTTTTGTCGGACGGACCGATCACTGACGGATCTCGGACGCCGACATCAACAAAAACAAAATAGAGGACGAGCGATTAATAGAATTGGTTCGTGAATATAGAGTTTTATCTCTATTTAGAGATGATTTATCTCATGCAAAGTATATGGATACGAAATACAATCACGATTGACGACGGACACGTTTTCACTGAAGCTCCGTGAACTGATCGGGCACTGACATGTGTGAATTGAATCACTGAAGCACTGATACGGAACTGTGCCGGATCTGTGCCGGAACTGAGGCATGTCTGATATGTGGGAATCGACCTTTATTAGTGGAGTTACTAAAAATACTACGCTCATTATTGCATAAAGATTAACTTTAAAAATTTTAATTCTTTTTTAAACTTTTCACATTGTAATGTGACTTGATTAAATACATTTTCTAATACTGATTAACTCATTTATTAATGTTCTAATTTCGTTATTATTTGAACAAAACTGTATTTGAGATTTGATTTATAAATAGTGAAATTAGATTTAATAATTTTTTTTTTATTCAATGGCACTATAATAGTTACAATAGGTGCCGATTTTTCAATCTTCAAATATGATTTATCTAACAAATCATTTTGACAATTTGAACGATTTGATATAATAATGGGCCTGATTCTGAACACACAGTCTTATTCTAAATCTAAGTACAATATATACTCTTTCTTGCAATATGTAATAGGAAAAAGATAGCAAGAATTTGTTTAGAGCTGTCAATTAAAGTGCCTCCTAAACACTGCATCTTATCACGTTCAATAAGGTCGAAAATTGAACGGACGTTTCTAAATGTCAAATTATATGACAGCCATCCTTTTTGTATTCAATAAGAGAGAAAGAAATGCACTGAACTTAAATTTAGACTTAGCATGTGTTCTCCAGAATTAGGGCCAGTGTTAACTTGTCAAAGTGATTCTCTAGTCTAGATAGATCCCGTAAACATAAGCAAAGCAATAATGAGCGGTAGGAGTACCCGTGGCTGGTATTGTGTGTCGCGTGTCTGTGGCCGCAGCAGTGACGGTGTGTTTGGTGGTGTGTAGATGTCGGCCGGTGCGCAGGCGCAGCCGGTCGGTAACCTAATGAGCTCGCAGCTCGCGCGGCAGCTCGTCGCGCCGCTGCCGCCGACCCCCAGGCCCTACGTATGACGCCCCGTTTGTACCACGCACTCAACACCGCTTCCCATCGATTGGCGATACGGTCCATACTCACTGACACGCGCCGGCGACCGCGTCGATTGTCGTGCTCGATCCACGAGACTTTTCTTATTCGATTTTAAATTGGGCTTGCGTCGGAATACTATTGGATGTTTGACGTCCAATTATAAGGGCTTTTCTAAGTCCGCCTGGCTAGCTACCACCATCTTACCTTAGTCTACCGCCATCTTACCTTAGTCTACCGCCATAGCAATAATGGCAGTTAGAGGTCAGATAGCCAGTTCCTCTGTGGTTGAGAAATCCGGGTGTAGCTCGCTTCCATTGTCGGCCTTATCTTTACTTACCATGAGGTGAGATGAAGGTCAAAAGTTACCCTGTTAAAAAAAAAAAAAAAAAAAATCGGCTTTCCGTGTAAGCGGAAGTGCTTTAGTTTTCTTTCAATATTGACTGCAAAGAAAGCATTTCATTTATTTAACGTTAAAAAAGGCACATTTTACTAATTTGCTGCACAAGTTATGTGTTGACATCCACGCCTCTATGGGTAGCATCTACTATAACTCGACATGTTCTAATCATAAGATAACAAGTTGTAAGAATACTGTCTTGTAAAATAATAAATATAATAAATTCGAATAGACGGTACTAAAGTTGTATTATGAACTCTATTCTCTTCCATTCAATTTAGGAGGGTTTAATTGTAATTTGCTATAAAATGAACTCTATTAGCAGTACTATTAAGCTAATGCTGTAGCAAAACCTAATACAGCTCACCGTCTAACTTTAGTCCACATTTTCTAATTAACACCTTCTGATCTTGTGAATTACAAGATCAGTCACCGTCAAATAAATTTTTATTATTCAGTGTTGCAGTAGAATAAATGACATTAATCTCAAATTATTCACGAAATGTCATAATTTCAAAGCCGATTTATTGAATTGTATTCGAGGCAAGCCCATTTATTCGAATCGAACTAGAATTATGTCTCATAGGTTTGGCCAAAGGAGAGGAGTTGTCTAGTTTTAACCCGATGATTTTCGTTATTGGTCGATTCTGATCTCATTATTTAGAATTTATTTATATGTACTAATTTCATTCTACTTCACTATAAAAAGAAGACCTTTCAGAAACGTCAAATAATTTGCCATTTAGGTTATCCTGTTAGACTTATTTTAGTCGGCATTTTTTTTTACCAAAATGCAATTTTAGAAACTGTCCTTTTCATGTCGAATCATAATGAAGGGTAGCACTGAACTCGAGTTATAGTCGGTGCACAATAGAATGAAGGTCATTGAGTTATATCTATTTACAATCAGTAAGGGGGGTTTATTGGTTGGATTCCAGACATCTCTTATCTCTCTGGTTAATACCTTATAAAAAGGCGACGATAACGATTCGTGCTGGACTCTTCATTTGGCTCTCTTTATAAAGTTGTAAAGTTTCTTAGATTTTTATTCCATGAAAATTCAAAAAACGAGTCAAATTAAAAGTCACTGATTGAAAACGATCATCGATGCAGGGAGTCGCTCTCATCCGTGGTTTTGGCTTCATTTAATTATTTTTCGGATAATACCACTCGCTTGACAAAATTTAAGCTATCACTGTTTAATTTTCCTCTTTTTTACGTTTTTACTAAATTATTGGCTTGCGGTGTGATTAATTGGCTTAACGATGTCACAATCGTCAGGCGCCAGCCTCGACGATATCTAAAACGAACAAATCTAAATTCGTCCGTTGGTTGTTTCAAAATTTAACAAATAATCTGAACATGGAAGTTAAGGTACAGAGTGTGTGGTGGTGGCTTTACCTTATCGATGAAATTTTGATCACTAAATCATGTGCATGCTTTTCACATATCTCATGTAAGCTTAGTTGTAAGTTTAATCGTAACGTAGCTTTCACAACGATACAAGTCCATCGAATGATTGTTTTGCAATTTAACAGTTAGTCGATCGACTGACTTATCGTTTTTAATAATCATTAATCAAACACATTTTTGGAGAGCACGGACAGTGAATTGACACTGTTAACTTTATGTGAATTGCGATTTACCCCTTCTTGCTTTTAAATAAAGTAATTATGTCAGGTGTATACATTTGACCGTTCGAATTTTGCAACTAACCCCGGTGTATGACGCTATTCAAATTGATCTTGTTACATATAAATCAAAAATAGCTGACATGAGTTTTCATTTGATATTACTTTTATTTTAATTCGTGATTCTAAAACCAGGCAGTTATATATAATTTAGTATTTCATTTTATTTATGAAAAAATCTAATGGATGAGTTTTTTTTTTTGAAAATGTAATTTCTGAACGGTCAATGTAAGGGGTGATCGCACATTTACAGACGACAGTACATCAAGTGTAACACTACGAATGCCGCTTCTAATACGAACGCGGGGCGACCGCCTAACTTTATTGGTAATAATATATGACGTGACATTGTGATTTTGAATGCAGTATGACAATGTGACGTCATAAACAATACTTATGTTGATACTAATAAAGGTAGGCGGTCGCCCCGCGGAGCAAGGCCGGTTGATGTGCTGTTGACTATAAGTGGAGGGTGTGCTATAACATGTGTGTGTCGGCGACAGTACGGCGGAGGCAAGCCGATGGGCGCGGTAGGGGGAGCCGGCGGCGTCGCGCAGGGAGCCCCCCGGCGGCACCCGGACTTCGCCAAGGCCGAGGGCGGGTACAACGCGCCGGGCGCGGGCGTGGCGCCGGGCGCGGCGGCGGGCGCGGCGGCGGCGGCGGCGCCCGCGCGGTTCCCGCCCTCGTGGCCCGCCGCGTTCCCGCGCGCGCAGCCGCCCAGCCCGCAGCCGCCCTGGCGCCCGCCGCCGCCCGCGCAGCCGCCCGCCGCCTGGCCGCACCAGCCTTACCAGCCGCAGGTGGGTACTACCACGCGACAACCGCGAAACAGCGCTGGGCGTCAGTCACGTGTGAATATAGCAATCGTGCGCCGCCTTTTGTCCGGCGCATTCGTGGCTGACGCGGTCGGTCGCACGTAAGGCTCGACAGAGAAATTTGTCTCGGTTCTCGGCCGTGCTCTCGGACATTTTTACGCGGGAGATAGGTGTCAATTGTGGCACTATGCAAAAATCTTGCACGTTACTGTCATTACGTAAAATTTAATTTTTCACGATTTATATATTCTCGGTTTCCATTCTCGGCCGAGATTTAACTTTATTCTCGGTCGAACAGCTTCCTGCCTTAGACGCACAGCGTTTCAGCAGTTCAGTCTGATTAAACTTTAATTAACGCGAGAATGATACGAGGTTACTGTTTCGCATCATTCACAATGGAAGGACGGAACGTATTTGAAATATTTAACCCCAAGCATCGAATTCCAAACACAATTGGAGTCTATGACAGTTGAATTATTAGCAGGTTCGGGCCATCAGTCTTTCATTCCGTGTGTCTGATCATTCTTCGGTCATTCTTACCAGACTGTCTGGTGAACTGATAAAATACTGAGCATATAAGCCCGAAACATTGCTCGACCGGCCGTCGGTCATTGGTGCGTATGCAATTTACGCAGCTGACAATCGGCGGGACGCGAATCGGTTGTTTTTGTTTTGCCGTTTACTTGTTTTGTTGTGAATCACAAGTGCTCAAACCATGTTACAAGAAGTCTGAGACTTATTTTCTTGAATACATAAATACATATGTAGCTTTTCATTTCAATTAGCTTACATTTTCACATAATAAGCATTTTTATATACTTACTTATTACCAGTAGCTAAAGCGTATTGCTGATGTTCACAAAATTTACAACAATTGCCTAATAAAATATTATTGACAACCATGTTTTAAATATTTTGGTAATAGTTTTGACAACATAAGCAATCTACGACACTAACAACCATCCAGCATATCATGCTTCAAACTCACGTGATGCTTATTCCAAATGAAATTTCACAGTGTCGGAAACCGAAATTAAATTGGGCCTAATTCTCAAGACACACTTTAATTCTAAATTTAAGTACAGTATATCTCTTTCTCGCAATAAGTCATAGGAAAAAGATAGCAAGAATCTGTTTAGAGCTGTCACTTAAATTTAGATAGATTTCATAGAAACCATAGACAATAATTTTAGACGGCATGTACGGAGGTGCCTCCTAATCACTGCATTTTATCACGTTCTATAAGGTCGAAAATTGAACACACGTATCTAAATGTCAAATTATATGACAGCCATCCTTTTTGTATTCCTTTTGATAGAAAGAAATGCACTGAACTTAAATTTAGATTTAGCATGTGTTTACCAGAATTAGGGCCATTGCCTATGTTTTTCTTATAAACACAATTTTTGAAATTGACAAGACAACAGAATATTTGACTACAATAATTAATGTCAAAGATAATTTCTATGAACATAAATGTTTAGTGAGGCAGTTTTTTTTAAAATTTCACTCTTTTAGATCGACAAGCTCAACGTCTTTATCAATTATATAATATTTGATTTCGCAGTTGTTTCGATAAAATTACGTGGCAACACACTAGAATATTAATCGGTATAATTATATTGTCAATTTAAATAACAGCCGAATACTAAAACGTCGAAATAAATTATAAGGAGTGCTCGAATCGATGTTTTCCAATTCGAACTTTTTAAATTTAACAATAAAATTTTATTGAAAGGTCTAAGAGCTCTTTAAATTTAAGAACCGTTTGAGTATTCTGCTGTAAGTGTTACAATAATAGAGTAGGTTGAGGTCGCCTAAGCTGAAATGACGCACCCCAGTAACACATTTACGCACGTAGTAAATTTAACACACACACATAAAAACACTTCTTTATTTGGTCTTTCAATTGCCGGTTAGAATCAAAGGTACTAAGAGATTTGTTGTCCAACTAGTACATAAGTGTCCGAACACAAGAGAGCGGACTTCTTGTTCCATACAATGGGACAGCGCTAATCATTACCAGGGTGGTTTCACTTCACTCCTCAGTTGAAGCGTTCAGGCGCCGCTCGGGCGGGGTGTTTGGCAATACGTAGCAAGGATCTCGGCTCGCGCGTAATCAAACATCTTTTCTGTGATTTTGCAACCAACGACTTCTAAACGATCTTATAGTCCGTATAAAATATATTTTACACGGGTGTCTTAATTAAAGGAAGAACAAAGAATCGGAATGACTGCGTGAGGAACTGAGAACCGTGTGCTCTTGCCGTTAAACGGACTCGAGTGAGCGGTGCCCAACAGAATGTTAACGTTCGAGTCACACGATAAGCTTCAATTTCGCGTGCAAGTAGATAACGGTCGGAGAGGTAGGCAAATTTTTGACCTAAACTTGACTTTTGTTTGAGAGTGAACCTTTTGATAAGACTATTAGTTTTCTGTGTCTATACAAAGAGCGATTTCGGATCTGTCACGTGACCAGTCGACCCCCGATGTGCGCATAAATATTGTAGTTCACGAAACAATCTGCGCTTTCACACAGATGAAGTGTCATTATTGATATTTGCACTTGCACAGCTAAGGCCGCACAGATACGGTTTCCCGATCAGGAATTCGGAATCGATAACCATGCCATTACATACAAAATGTTTGCGAAGGCTTAAACGTTCTTATATTTTCTAATGGAAAACCTGACGTTCGTTTTGAAAGTTTCGGGTCGGGAATGTCTGCGCTAGGCTCATGAAATTCCGAATCTAAGTTCCTGATCCCGAAACCGCACTTATGTGGGCCAGTCTAAATCAAGTAATTTACGAGTGGGCGCGTCATTTCAACTTAGACGACCATATTATTTAGTCATTTATCCTGTTGGTGTAATAGAGGCTTCGCCACACAGCAGCCCTGCTGTGGGCGTGAAAATCAAGTCGCGTGTTGTTGGGATGCGAATTCCTATGGCAATTTTAGGGAGACGCCACACAGCGTGCGGGCTGGGCGAGGCCGTTTCTGTGTGGCGTCTCCCCTGTATTGTCATAGTAATTCGCACGTTAACAGGCGACATGAATTTCAGATTGATTCCTTTTTCGTCGTATTCCTGATTGTACATATTCTTGTTTTGGCACATTCCTGTTTGGACGTACATATTCCGTTTTCGGCACATTCTTGTTTCGGCTCATTCCGTTTTTGGCATAAATCAATATATACAACAAATGAAATCAATCCTAGATTATTTTTTGTTTTCAAGATATACAATAAATACAATAAATTAAATCATGGGCTATATTGGATCACAGAAATGGGTTTTCCACTTTCAAAAACAGCTTGTTCATTTGAAAATTTCAGGACATTTCTATGAAATAATGCAGCCAATGTCAAATTTGTCTTTTCTTTTTGGTTCAATTAAAATATTTTACTTTAAATATTATGATTTTATTTTATTACGCAAGCAAAGTCACAAGTATTTCATAGTATAATTTATTTACTAAAATGTGTCGAAACAAGAATGTGCCGAAAACGGAATACGTCCAAACAGGAATGTGCCGAAACAGGAATATGTCCAATCAGGAATACGACGAAAAAGGAATCAATCGAATTTCATGCGTAGCCCCGGTTACTGTGTAGCAGCGCCTTAGGGCCTGGCCACGAACTCACCGCACGCGCATCCTGCGACTCGCGAATCGGCAACCACTGCGCGCTGTCTCGATGTCGGCCTCGCAGCGCGTCGTCGTGACCGCGTAGTGGTTGCCGAGACGCCGCCGTGGCCAGGCCGTTAGTGGTGATCGCGACGCGTGTAGTAACGTGGGGTTGGTTGTTGTAGACGTCCGGGGGGCCGGCGTGGGGCGGTGCGCCGCGGCCGGCCGCGCAGGACGCCTACCCCGCGCCCGCCGCGCCCTCGCCAGTGAGTCCGCACACCCTGCCCACACCCTACACACCGCACGCTAGACGCTAGCCGACGGCCCCACAATTCTGCTATTGTATAGAGATCTGAAACGAAACAGAAACGCTTTAGTTACAACGTTTTTTGTATTCTGATAGCTCAACGCAATCGCAACGTAGCCGAGACGCATCAGTTTGGTATTCTACTAAGAGGGCCTTCACATTAGCGTTTGTCCAGCGTACGCGTTCGATGAACGTGTGTGCAGCGCAGACGCCGCGACAACGTAACGCACGCGTCGCGTTTTCGCAGTGTTTCATGTTCAGTTAATTCAACGCTGCGCTAACGCGGCGCAGACGTCACACAATTTCGTGTACGTAACGTAACGCCGCGCACCTGCGACGCTAGCACAGCGTACTCATGTGCCCCAGCAGAGACGTCGCGACAACGCGACGCGTGCGTTACGTTGTCGCGGCGTCTGCGCTGCGCATACGTTCATCGAACGCCTACGCTGGACAAACGCTCTAACAAACACGTAACGCGAACCGTTCGGTTCAATCATTATTCTGCAAAATATTTAACATTTGTGGTAGCCAAAACGCATCGATAGTTCTTTGTTTGAACTGTCAAAAGTTAATAACTGTCAAGTAACTAAGCCAAAATATATTTATTTCGTGCAATATTGCTAACAAATATCCAGCTGAAGCTGAACCAACCGAAAGCGTTACGTTAGCGTTCCGGCTTTATAAGCAATGTTAGTGGAATACCTTTTTGTATTACAACCGCATTGGTAACGATACCGAATCGCTGCCGAACCGTTTCGGAAAACAAATAGCAGAATTGTGGGGCTGATCATGTTCACTTTTGAGCCCTGCCACACCTGCGAAGCGACCGCCCAACACAAAGCCTTAATGCTTTCTTGGGCGGTACAAAATCGATATTATGACCAATGCAAGTAGGCGGTCGCCCCGCGGGTGAGGCAGGACTATTTGTATATCATAATTATATCAAAGTCTTTGTTGCGCTATGTTTAAATTAAAATCTGATGATCATTCTCAGACTGAGACTGCGTATTAATCATGTTCCCATCGATTGTTTGATAAATGTATCTACTAAATTGACTAAAATAATTTATTTTTAATACACTTTTTTATTAATTTATAAGTCTAAAAAGCCTGATGGGATTATGAAATTTTGTTTGAACAACGGTTGGATACGTGGTCAAAAAACTCACACATACGAGTATGCACAATGCACAAAATAAATTTACCGTGCATACTTACATTGCCAAAGCGTGAATCCTCCTCAAGCGAGCTAAGCTAAACTAATTATGCTGACTTGTTCACTCGCTGTTTACTAAGCTTACGTCTGTGAGCAGTTCCTTGTGTGCTAGCCAAACCATAAAGAGGACATGTTGGGCTGCTAGAGAAAAACTAGTTTCGCTTAGCTTGACTTGTGGTGCACCCTACGCATTGTATAGTGCTTCTTGCTTCGTAAAAGTAAAATAACTGTTATTAAAAAGAAGCCCGTTTTACACAATGGAATATACGTAGATTTTTAATTGATTATTCTGATAAAATAGTTTTTAAAAGACTGATGGAAATACTGGTTGTTCCTCCAATATGTTTTAAAGACAAGTACGTTGTATACTCATGTAGGCACGTTACATTCCAGGGTACAGCACCAGGCATGGGTACGGGGCAGATAAAACGAGAGTTGACGTTCCCCGCGGAGTGCGTGGAGGCGACCGTACCCACCGGCGAGAAGCGGCGGCGGCTGACCAAGGCCGACGTGGCTCCAGTCGACGCCTGGCGGATCATGATGGCGCTCAAGTCCGGGCTGCTGGCCGAGACGTGCTGGGCCCTCGACATCCTCAACATCCTGCTGTTCGATGACAACTGCATAGGATACTTCGGGCTGCAACACATGCCCGGTCTGCTAGATCTTCTACTAGAGCACTTCCACAAGAGCCTCAGCGACGTATTTGACGCACCCGCGACTGACGACGAGCCGTGGTATGCCGCGACCGTTACCGCCGCCGAGCAGCCCGCGCCCGAGCGACGGCCGCTGCCGCCGCCCGACCCCGCCGACCGCGTGCGCGTGCTCTCCGGCGACAACTACACGCTGGAGACCCGCCGCCGGCAGCCAGTCACCGTCCGCCCGGACGACGAGCTGTTCGCGCCCGACGACTGCCTCTCCGACACCGACCACGACGACGTCCTCGAGCCCTGGCAGTTCGGCGGCTACGGCGGCGCCGCGCACCTCATGCCCTGCTTCAGGAGCGACGCCGCCCCCCTGCCCTTCGTGCGCGTGCTGCCCGGCCGACGCGCGCCCGAGCCCGAGCCCGAGACCGCCCCGCCCGCCCCCGCGCCCGCGCCCGCCGAGCCCCGCGCGCCCTCCCCGCCCCCCGACCACCGGCTGAGGCCAGACCCCGAGCCCGCGCCCGCGCCCGCGCCCTCCGCCCCTCCCGCCGCACACCTGTCCCCCGCGCCCGCGCCTGCACCGGCGCCCGCGTCGCCGGCCAACGACGCGGATAACCTCGAGGCGGAACCTATGGACCTGGAACCGGAGCGGAAGCCCACGCTGCTGGTGCGAGACCCCGCCGGCGTGCTCAAGAGACGGCGGATCGAGGACTACGAGGACGAGTGCTACACGCGCGACGAGCCCAGCCTCAACCTAATAGACGAGACGCGCGACGCGCTAGCGAAACGGTGCATAGCGCTGTCGAATATCCTGCGCGGCCTGACGTTCGTGCCGGGCAACGAGGCGGAGTTCTCGCGGTCGAGCTCGTTTCTGGCGGTGGCGGGCAAGCTGCTGCTGCTGCACCACGAGCACTCGCCGCGGGCGGCCCGCGCGCGCGCCTACGAGCGGGCCGCGCGCGACGACGACGCCGCCGACGCGTGCTGCTCCAGCCTGCGCGGCGCCGCCGAGTGGTGGTGGGACGCGCTGGCGCAGCTGCGCGAGGACGCGCTCGTGTGCTGCGCCAACATCGCGGGCGGCGTCGAGCTGGCCGCGCAGCCCGAGGCGGTGGCGCGGCCGCTGCTCGACGGGCTGCTGCACTGGAGCGTGTGCCCGGCGGCCGTGGCGGGGGACGCGCCGCCCGCCGCCGCCGCCTCGTCGCCGCTGTCGCCGCGGCGGCTGGCGCTCGAGGCGCTGTGCAAGCTGTGCGTGACGGACGCCAACGTGGACCTGGTGCTGGCGACGCCGCCGCGCGGGCGGCTGGCGGCGCTGTGCGCGGGGCTGGCGCGCGACCTGTGCCGGCCCGAGCGGCCCGTGGTGCGCGAGTTCGCCGTGAACCTGCTGCACTACCTGGCGGGCGCGGGCGGCGGCGCGGCGCGCGAGGTGGCGCTGCACGCGCCGGCCGTGGCGCAGCTGGTGGCGTTCATCGAGCGCGCCGAGCACGCGGCGCTGGGCGTCGTCAACCAGCACGGCGTGGCGGCGCTGCGCGACAACCCCGACGCCATGGGCACCTCGCTGGACATGCTGCGCCGCGCCGCCGCCACGCTGCTGCGCCTCGCCGAGCAGCCGGAGAACCGGCCGCTGATCCGCCGCCACGAGCGCCGCCTGCTCGCGCTCGTCATGAGCCAGATCCTCGACCAGAAGGTGGCGCACGAGCTCGCGGACGTGCTCTACCACTGCAGCCAGCGGCGGCCCGACGACCGCTAGTGGTGGCAGCGCCGGTGCCAGTGCCAGTGCCAGTGCCAGTGCAGTGCAGTGCCAGTGCTAGACCGTGACTAGTCCCCGCGCAGCACGCCCCAGACTGATACCTGTCGGTAGTACGTGTACATATAGTGTTACGGCGCCCGCCCGATCGACCGACCACCGCGGTGTCTCGAGTGTTAGCCCGTACGATCCGATTTTGTTATTTATGTCCATGATGTTTTATTTACGAGAATGTCGATGTGCTATAGTCGATTTCTATTGTTCGATCGGAGAAGAGATGTATTATAACTCGTAATTTTGATTTTTATAATAAAATGGGACTTGAATCTGTTTATTGGTTTTATGATGGAGATTTTATACCGAGTACCTTTAGCGCCTTTGTCTATAAGAGAATTCGTAGTGGAGAGTGTGAGGAGCTTATGTGGGCTATAAGTTTTAATTAAGTTTAATGTGAATTATTACAATAATCTATAATATATTGAAATTGAATCTGAATTTTATTTATTTATTTTGTGAATTGGCATTTTATGATTTTGTACACCTCTACTAAATTCACATTTTAAAAAATAAATGACATCAGACCATTAAAACTAATGGCATGTTCTTTTTGTGGGTCCCTTGTTCTCTTTTTAATTTATCCTTCTGATGCTACTTGTATGACAACTGAATCCTCTACTTCCAGACTATTATTCATTGTGGACCCAAAAATTTGGTAGGAAACCACAGTACATTTTATAACTTCCGAATTCAAGTATTTTTTATTTTTTCAATTTCTATAGTAATTTGAATATCTGAACAGGTTTCTAACTAAACTTATTTAGTAAAATATACAAATTTTATAAATAATAAATATCCTATCCTGTAAAGAACCTTGTCTAAATCTAAATTGAGGTTTAAAAACACCATATGATAGGTAAAGGGTTTCCATACAAAGCATACTAATAAAATTTCTTACAAACAATAGTATTGTCCTTAGGCTTAGTTTTGCTGAATTGAAATAAAAGAGGACTCTAATTTAGTTTTTGACATTGTTCTACAGAATCGACACCAATAAGTTACATGAATTCACGGTTAGAAAAAATCTCTTAGGCACTGAATAAGTGTTCAACTGAACGCT
Source organism: Nymphula nitidulata (assembly GCA_947347705.1). NCBI lineage: Eukaryota > Metazoa > Arthropoda > Insecta > Lepidoptera > Crambidae > Nymphula > Nymphula nitidulata. The sequence continues at coordinate 6,313,866 of OX374637.1, read as the reverse complement.
CATACACCATAGGTACTTCACTGATTAAGCCCGGAGATGTTGGTTATAAAGCCAAAAGGTAGCTTATATCCTTTTTCAGAATGCAATCTATCTCTACTCCAAATTTCATTTAAATCGGTTCGGCGTTTTTAGGAAGTGAAAACTTAGCAGACGAATGGATAGTTACTGAATTGCATTGTGTTACTAGTTAAATGCAGAATAGTATTATTGCGGGATGGATTGATTGAAATGTACATTTAATATAATAAAGAAATCGTGTTTTTTTTTTTTAATTTGCACATTTCTTTAATGAATCAGTGGTAAGGTAAGGTATATTTGAAAATTTATAGATTTAATGTCAGTTTTTTCTAAAAGTAAATCCCACGCTGAAACAAAACGCATAAATATCTACTTTTCCCTTTATCATACAGTTTACATTTTACATGAAAATTAGGCTGAATACCAAGCAATCAAACCGAAAATCACTCCCTTACTTTTATATTCGCAAGAATTGGCAAAGAATCTAAAGTAATATATGTTACAAAAGGTATTTGGAGCACAAACATAGATTAATTTAAGATTTTATTAGGAAACATTAAGGTAGAATGATGATGTAAAGTATGATAAAACCAAATAATCACTAAATTTATATAAAATTACACAGAATACAAATTATATACGTCACACAGAACGTGAGAATTGCAACATATGTTTTCTGTCCTAAATATCATGTGCAGACGACAGCACATCAATCGTAACAGTTGCACTATAAAGTTCGCCTTTATAACAAACGGAATAAGGGCGATCTCAAGATCAATCGGTTACGCATGATGTTCTGTCGACTGTACAATAGAAATCTCGAACAATACGTTTGTTCCCGTTGAGTCACACCATTTTGTGTCACACTGTTACTCAACGGGAAAAATATTCCCGATGGGCTTGTTGAAACTTAAAATATAGTAAAGTTAGTAGGAGCTTTACATATTTATTTTCTGTTTCGGAATAGTTGGGTAGTGTTGAAAAACTATACCGTTTTTAACCCCCGACGGAAAAAGGGTTTTTATAAGTTTGACGTGTCTGTCTGTGTATCTGTCTGTGGCATCGTAGCGCCTAAACGAATGAACCGATTTTGATTCGTTTTTTTTTTGTTTGAAAGCTGATGTGACTACGATGGTTCGTTCTTAGCTATAATTTAAGAAGATCAGTTCAAGCGTTTCATGAGTATCAGCTCATTTTCTACATGATAATAGGGTTTTACTAACTTTTACAGATCCGATTGATTTGAAATTTGGTGTACTGTCACTTCGGTGACATTCCCATGACATACTATCCTTGAGCTGATCCTATACCATCAAAAAGTCTGCGAAATGCTTAATTCTTCAGAAACTTACAGCAGATATAGCGTGTTTGGCCTCTTGTGAATAGTCTCTATGAGATGGTATTAGATAGATGATTAAATGACGCCGGGGATTACTTAAATTTTTTATTTTTGTATTTTTTAGTCTAAAAATAATTCTGGTATACGACCATAAAAGGAAGCAATAGACAAATACTTCTGGCAGCTAAAATCTTTCATGTCAATTGGACATAAAAATTATTCAACTGTTTATGCAGAATTGCCACCCTTTCACTAACCTGTGTTTGTTTGGATAAATTATCTGAAAAATTTCCTTTATTTGTTTAAATTGTGCTGACAGTATTTATAAACATCATCAAATATTTGTTACTGTGATGAAAATATCAAAATATTATAAGTGTACAATTTGGATCTGATGTCGCGTGATCCTTTCGAATATATCCGATGGAGTGTCAGTCGAGCGATAGCAAAAAATTTTTTAAAGTTTTCGACGCATCGAAAGGGAAACGGGCCAGGAAAAAGCGTGAGGGATACGATGAAACAAATTCTTTAGCTACTGATGATTCTAATAGCGTAAGTACAAAATAAATATCCCAATCCTATAATATTTATTATCAAAAAAATATTTCAATTTCAGTTAAAAGCTCCTATAACAATATCCGTAAATACTTTAATATACCTAAATATAGTGCAACGCAACGCACTTGTATTCCTAATCGCCTCACTCATGTATTAATTTACATATAAAGTGGCCTACCTTATAAAAAATTTTGTTCGTGCACTCTAAAACTACCTTAATATTTTATCACTTGTATACGGTATTCCATAGTTTTTTTTGGTATTTGGTAAGTAGGTATGTAAATATTTAGGAGGACCTAAGAGTTTGTTAAAACAGGGTTGTCAAGGCTCAGTTCTCCGCGTTGCATCAGCGAAGGCAAGTCTCCAAGATGTTCCCACGTCACTGACTATCGCTGTTGGGGGCCATGCTGACGATGCTAAAAGGTAATAAACGAAATTACTTAAAAACTGACTGAATAACATATTTAACGAAGAGGAATACACATTACTGATGAAATACTGTTAGGTACATAACTGGTTACGCGCTTTACTTATTATAATTTTCATAATTCAGCTCTGTTTTAATTATTTCTATAACAAATACACACAACATTTTTATTCAAGCAGTAATTTGGATGATATGTTTGCTGGCGCCACCACAGTGTCCTTTGAGCAGAGTTACCAAACACTCTTACAAGATGGCGCTAGTTGTCTTGAAATTGATTGAAAAAGGATGTACTGCGCATGTCTTGGCGCGCAGCTTTTTCTTCCGCCAACCGCCTTTAAAAATAAAAAAAGAAGATTTCTCCACGCATCCGCACCGCGCCGTATTATCGGTTTTAAATTATTAAATAATTTAATTAATAACTTTACCGCATCAAATTCGGACTATTGAACTGTTTGTGCTGTGCTAGACATAATATTGTGTTGAAGTAAATAGGGTCGACTCTTTGTCAAGACTTCAAGTTCTGCTGCGTACGATTGTGGTGGTGAGGAACCAAGGAGTGGAGACGAGGTGCTGCTGGTGAGTTAGCTGGTGGCATTAATCCCATTTATTACTGTTTTGATACATTTATGTTGTGTGTAACCCTCTCATAGGATAATACACCGTTCAGTGCAGTTCGGTAGCTGAATTTTTCTATGGTAGCTATTTACACGCTTCACCAATAACTATATTGCCAAAAGTTTTTTTTTTCTCTAAACCAAGCTTAGTCAAACTTAGTAGTTATCTGTCTTGTAAGACTGCCCACCCGCAACTAAATACAGGACCGATTTTTTTGTTAGTAAATATGAAACTACCATTGATATAAACAATAAGGGAAGACGGATTCCATGCTCAGCGCGTGTACCGCCAAAACTACGTCTAGCTGACGCAGTGCGTCGTATTTGCGCTCGGAATTCTCAAGAATCACCTTGTGCATGTACCTACCTATTATTTAATGCATCTGCCGGTAAATTGTGTTTAAATAGTTCGTACAAACGTTACATGCAATGTCATTTTTTTTGTCGCATCACAAGTTTTTTGTGGGATAAATACCAGTAGATAACTAGAAAGCGTGTCCTTTCGACTAGTTTCGTATTCTAGCGAAGGATTAACGGGGAAATCCGTATTTAGCTAGATAAAATGACCCTACTTCTGGAGAACACATGCTTAGTCTAAATTTAAGCTCATTGCATCTATTTCTCTCATTATTTATGAATTCGAAATAGATGGCTGTCATATAATTTTGACGTGCATAAGACGTGCGTACAACTTTAGAACTTATTGAACGTGATAAAATGCAGTGTTCAGGAAGCACCTACGGACATACCGTCTAATGTCTATCTATGGTTTTTTGATATCTTACTTAATTTAGATGACAGCTCTAAAAAAATTCTTGCCATCTTTTTCCTGTTACCATAATGCGAGAAAGAGATATACTGTAGGTACTTAAATTTCAATTTAGAGTCTGTCTTCGGAATAGGCCCAATATGCTGCCTGCACTTGCATATGGAAAGTAGTTTCAATGCGGGTGACTAACGTCTGGGTTGTCATTTATGCATGACATATAAAAAATAAACAAGTAAACTAGATTCAGAAAGTTGAATTACATGAATATTTACTTATAAAAATATCTAAATTAAAAAAATTTCACCTTCTGAGGCGGGTATCGAACCCGCGACCTTTCACAGTCTGGGCGACTGCTCTGCGGGGATTGTGGAAGGTCGCGAGTTCGATCCCCGCCTCAGGACGTCAAATTTTTCTAGTTTATAATAATGTTAAAATGAAAATTAAGAATACATGAATATTTCTCATAATAATATGTACCTATGGATATTTATTCCCACCTCTATTTTTAATGCACATTGGGAAATAGATGTGATTAATTTGGTCTAAAAATCTACGGCCTCCTAGACAAGACCATTCGTATCGATAATCGCTGTCACCAAGCGGAAAATATATGGGATTTGACATTTGCGCGCTATAGTTAAACAGGGGCTTAAATCAAATCCCTTAAATTTTCCATTACTCACCTTAAATAACTTCCTGATGTCACTAGGTACCCCTAGTGTAAGTTTCAATCGTCTAAATCGGTATTTTGGTTCAACTGCCACATCCTATGGAAACGACCTAAGAAGTACTTACACTCAGTAATATATGGACAGGAAATCTTGAAAAACTCCCATGTACGATAACAGGAATAGAGACAGCAGCCCTTCAGTGACCCGTTCGCCTGGCCGCGGTGACCGCAGAACGTGTCGTTCGCCGCGCAGACATCGTCGATCAACGTATGTTTGTCGTTATGGTTGACTAATTAAAAAATAAATAAATAATATGTATATAATGCGACACATGCAAAACTCACATGCAAACTATACCTACTTACTGTTTCATAACGACCTCCACGTTAGTCAACTAAGTTCACATTACATACAAAACATTTCGGATCTGAGATGAAAACCCTTACTCGAGTCGAAAACAAGCAAGAGATCTTAGAATAATAACGAAATTATTCTAAGCAAGAGATCTATGAATTGAAGCCGTATGTAAAATGTAATTAGAAGGCGCGACTTGTGATTTAACCGATCACAACGAAACTATGGAGTGTTTCAATACCAAGATATGTGCTATCTTCACTCACATACACTCCTACATACATTCAAATAGTCACTACGTCACTACTATCATTAGACATTGTTATTGTTTGATACACAGACAAAATGGCGCCAAATCTACATTTTTCTTTGCTTGTTCATTATTGAAAGTCAGCATAATCACTCGCTTGCTCACTTGTTGAACAAATAAATACTTACCTATTACATTTGAATTTTTTTTTTTAAGAATTTAACTTCTTAATTCGAATAAACACGAGTGCAGATAACATTATTTAATTTTCAGAAGAGACGGTCTGTCACTAGCTTTAAAAGCAGGCCTTGTATCCACACCGAGATCTAGCTCACCACAACATCAGGTAATTGATTGAATATAAAAAGTTGATTTAAGTAAAGTTTTTTAAAAAGAATGATAAGGCAGAGACGTAGGGATAGGTATAGGAAGGTAGTTATTATTATAACCGAACCATAAAGAGCATTATTAAAAGTTCTCGAAGAAATATCCCTTTTTACGGTAACTCAAACGGTAATCCACTGCCACGTTACAGCACCGTTAGTGATCACTGATCCAGTACCTACCTACCCCTAGTGTAAGTTTCAGTCGAATTGAAAGTTTGAAACGAAAACATTCCTCGTCGTGAAATCGACAGCAGCGCCTCTGTTGTGAATTATTGCTTGTAGGTACTTTATTTATATTGAATTTGAGAGCTAAACACGATGAACATTTTTGTATCGATCAATTGAAACTCACACTGGGGTTACGTGACCTATCACCACAGAATATCTAACTAGTCTAACAGAAGGTATACTCTATTATAAAATATTATTTCAATAGAAACGAAACGATTCGTTCGGCGTTAGAAAACAAACCAACTTTGGCTATGGTCGATCCCTGGATGGGATTGTAATCTCAATCTCCTCCGTGCCTCGGAATGCACGTTAACCCGTTAGTCCCGGTTGTTACTGCAACCTCTTTAACCCATCAACCCGCATTGGGCCCGCGTGGTGGTGTTATGGCCCATGCAAACTATTCATGCGTTTTTCCCATGTAAAAACGTATGTAGGCTGGTGATGAAAGGTGTAATGTACTGTCTGATGCAGATGTTTGCATCGCGGTCTAAAAATGTTTACCACCTAAGGTTTAAAATTCATGCACAAACCTGTGTCACATCACATCACAGGGTCGATCATTTAATTTGATTAGATATAGGGCATAGTTTTTTTCACACACGAAAATCGTTCGTAGGTATAACTATATTAGTAGGTAAAGTTACTATTGGAAACCTTAATTGTTAAAAAATTACAAAATCTTATTTGATGATAGAAACATGTTAATTTCATTTCATTTTCAATGTGTCAATGTTTAAATTATGAAATGAATTTGATAATCAAAAAGTCATTAACACTGTTCAATTGAATAGAATGCTTCACAAATATTAAAAAGTATAGGTAGGTACCTATAGACTGCATTTTAGCCTTTACCTACTGCACACGGTGTAGGAGAATAATTTGAAAACTGATAAACGTTTATAGACCGCGATTACATGCATGAACCACAAATATTCGGTAGCAAGTCGTATCTACGTATCTTTATGGCATTTCCTTATCTGATAACTAGTATCCCCTAATACCCCTGATACATTTACTATGATAATAGGTACCTACAGTTTTTTAATTTTGCTTGATTTCCGTTAGAGAATTGGTGGAAGTAAAAATATCTCTCAGTGTCCGATCATGAATTCATGAATATTGTCGTTTGTATTAAAACTAAAGTAGGTACCTACCTATAATTAAAACACTAATCTTATGAGATTTTTCCTTTAGGGAACAGATGGAATTATCGACAGTATTCCTCAAAACCAAGATTCCTTTATTTACAATTTCCTAGAAGAAGCAATCAAGAGAGATAAAAAGCGGTAAAAGCAACCAATTTTTCTATGCTTCTTGCTATTCAGAACATTAATTAACTGGATCTAGTCAATAGATTTAAGAAAGTCAATTCGCCGAGCCAGCCGGCGTCCGGCACGGTGGTAGAAAAAATAACCTATGTTTTTTACACCAGCAAAGTGTCGCAACAAAAAATGTTTGAGTTTCTTAAACTACATCGTATCTCTTTTTTACTAAAGTGGAATGAAAGGAAGTCAAATAAATTTAACTTTGTAGATTGTGAACCATGTCACCTGGGGCACATGACCTCTCATCGTAGGCACTTAAGAATCGAGTTTATTTAAAAACAGACATACCTAACTATTAGATATCCTTAGATAAATGTAGGAAGGTAAACCGAATTTCAATAAGAAATTATTTTATGTAAGCAGAGTATTGTCTTGAATTTTGTATTTATCCTACAACCATAATGTACTGGTTTTATATTATCTTTGTGCTGCTTAAGTAAATGTGCAGTAAAATAAAGAATTTCTATTCAAAGATAGAAAAATGATGCTAGCAATCAGTTAAATATTAGTGATAATATCAGACATCGTCACTCGCGGCGGCACGAGGGGCGGTGCCTCAGCCCCGAACACGAGGCGCCTGCGTCGCGCGAGCATCGGCACCATCATCGCCGGCACCGCGATGATTATGCTTCTAAAGATCGCACTAGAGACAGGTACTAGATTTTTTAATGGCCTGCGCAGACGACGAACTTTTCTCCGCGGTGGTTAAAAAAGTACGCTTCGCGAATAATAAGTCCGTCGCGGATTTACCGCGAACTAAACGCAAACGGTGTGCGGTTTATCGTCCTGCATATGTACGTCACTCTCAAACGCACAACGCGGACTAAAGTCCGCGATTTGGGGACTCCCCCGTACTTTTGGGGGGAGTCCGCATGGGGGAGTCCCCGAAAAAAAATAGAACTGCGGATTTTAGTCCGCGTTGTGCGCTCAAGAGTGACGTACGTATGGAGGTCGATAAACGTGACACCGTGTGCGTTGAGTTTTAACAAGGATTTTTGCTAACCAAAAATAATACATGCTTAACAACAGGGTAGTTCGTTTCCGACTGATGAAGATGGTATTTGGTGGAACAATAGTCAAGGAAAGTTTCATAGTGGCGGTTCAAAATACCCTCATAACCATTTGTTACATATAAATTAGTTTTTTAATTTGTCACAGGTCTAAAAAAGAGTGTGCTACGATTGACCAAACTGTTTTGTTCGAAACGTTGGCTAAATTATGTTCTCAGTTGAACGAGAAAAATGCGGCTATTCACAATCAAGTCCAAGTAGTAAGTAAAGAGACTCCTTGGTGTCAAAACTCTATTATAATATTTTGCGATTGAAGTTTGAGTTCAACTATTTCCAATTTATTCTAATCAATTTCAGCCGCGCTCCTTGAGCCATAAGTCTCTGCAATGTGAAGTTATATCCAAACCCAATCAACATGACGTAGATCAACACCCCGTGCGTTTACGAAGCAACGAGCAATCTCGCGATAACGTATCGAAAACACGAAGTCACGAGAACTTCCGCGAAAAAGTTTACAGCCACGAAAACATACCAAATCCGCGAGGAAAACTGGATAAGTGCATGTGCTGTTACGACAACGACGTCAAACAGTATACCAGCAAAGTAAACGTAACAAGGTCGAAAATGCAGAACGTGGATAATGATAGATATACATCTTATCCGCCGGACCATTTTACCAGAAATAACCTAGATAATGCATACAGATCTCGAATACAAGAATCTAGAGAGTACAGAGACTATGACAGGGAATATGCCAGAGAAAAACATTATGAAAAAGATAAAAGAAAATACTATGATCAAAAAACTAGTAGAAGCTACGATGTTAATAGAGACGGGTATCCTGATGATGATAAATATTGTCATAGGACTGCAAGAAGTGACAACGTGAAAGAAAAACACTACGATGAAAGAGAACACTACTATGATGATAAAAAAGATCGCTTAGATGCCCGTGATCGTTTTATTTCGAATAGAAGAGTAAAAAAAAATTTAGATCGTTGTGACCGCAATTCGGTAGCTTCTAGGGATGAAGAGGATAGGGATAGATATTCTGAACGCGAGCGAGATTCTGGCCTGAGTGTAGCTGATGGAGAAACTAGTACGATGAGTGGAAAGAGCAATTATTTGAGAGTTGTTAAAGTATGTATTTGATAATAACTTATAGTGACATTTAATACCGGTGTTCTATAATTTAGTCTTTTTTCTAGAAAGAGATAGCAGAGCAACGAGAAACAATGGATAAAATGATGAAGTTGTGGAAGGAACTGATGCGTTGCTTCAAAGGGCTGTCTTCAACGCAAGGGCAAAATAAATCCGTTCAGGTAATCCTCTTGATTTATTACCTACTTCTTAAGACCTATTTACACAATGAAAAAGTGTGTTACCTGTAGCATACAATTAAATTGAAGCGAGAAATAACTTACATAGTCTAATGTGTTGTGTAGACTATGCTAGTTGTTTCCTGCTTCATGCAACAGGCATGAAACTTGCATCGTGTAAAAGGGCCTTTACTTCTAGATATTCTGTATATGGTTCTGTATATGTTTACTTCTAGCACTGATGGTAAAGTTACTTGTTTAAATTGACACACCGTTTATAACACGCTGGTAAAAAGTCACTTGGACTACCTTATTGAGGTATGGGGTTGTGCTGCAAAGAGTAACATCACCCCTTTACAAAGGGCACAAAACAAAATAGTCAATCTGCTCTTTCACTACGACTATCTTGCCACAACTTCGAAAGTCTATAAAGAAACCCGCATTATAACAATCTCACAAACATAAAAATATAACACATGCATACTGGTACGAATAATTCTAGACAGCAAAATTACTACAAAAATTAATTTTACCAAAAGAGTTGAAATTCAAAACAAAAAAGTAAGAAGACGAGCCAACAATATCATCCTTCAGATGCCACGTACTAACTACGGAAAGAAAAATATAATGTTCGAGGGAGCTCAATTGTACAACAAATTACCTACCAAATAACATAAAAATAATCAAATCTTTCAATTTATATAAGACAACTCTATTAAAACACATTTTGAGTGACTATTCTGAATTCAAATAAACCAAAGCAATTGTCATTACCTTTAATATCCATCTCACTTAATTCTTTTTGAGAAATAAATATCTTAAACCGTAATTGAAATAGTTTGATTCACTTTGTGTTTTGCAGGATTCTGCGGCAAATGTGCAAGAGTCTGCGGCGGCGCAGCTTCGGTTGTGGCGCGAGTGCATGCGACGCTACGAGACGGTGGCGCGTGACGTCGGCGACACGGACGCCAGGCTCATGGTTACCTCTATGTTTATCTTTGTCCTGCCGGGCCCATGGTTCCAATTAAACCAAAGCATTAAAGTGAGACAGTGAGATTTCGATCGGAAATTGGTTCCGAGAATTTTACCATCTCAGTATAATTAATTCCTATACCTAATAACGCCCAGACAGAACTGGTAATGTTAAAGACGTTGCACAATAAAAGAGATAATAAGAAACAGAAACATGCTGCAATAGACATTGAACACATTTCCGTTGCGACTTAGATTTTAAATTTTAATTTCAGTTTGTCCAAAAGCTAGCTATACTTGGCCGCTGTTATTATTGCTGTGTAGGTATATGTCGCAGCCGTCTGGTTAAATCAGCCGCTTAACTGCATGGACGCCTAGCCCGTTGATTGATCGCCGGTCTAGCCAAGTCATTGAGAGCAACGTTTGACCAGATGGCTGAACGTCATGTCAGCCGTCTGGTTTAAATTAGCCATTAAATTGGACGCCTAGGTTCAAGGTTATTTTTTTATGACCACATAAAACCAGAACGAAATGTCGGTTATAAGTGGTCATAAAAAAATAACCATGAACCTACCAATCAAACCAAAACTCTTCAGTACAAGACGATCCATTCAATACGCCAAGTACCTACCTGTCTAGTTCAATTAACTATCGGGCTAGGCATTCAATTGGATGCCGGCGTTTAATAAACGGGCTAGGCTTCCAAATTAAGTGGCGAATTTAACCAGATGGCGGCGTCATTGTATAATATCTATGTATATATGTGTAGTCCGTTTCCAATCTATTATATATTCTATTAATCACCTTTGATTTTTAAAAAATCATCCTATGTTTTGCTGTCATAACTAAGTATGTTTTCCAATAAACAAGCATATTACCTTTTATTTCAAGGATTTTACTGCTTTTATCAGTAGGTATAAGATTAAAATAGATACCTATAGCAGATATGATATGATTAAAGGAAGAGATCAACAAGCAGCGATCGGAGATGTCAGAGATGGCCAGCATGTGGCAGGAGTGCTTGCAGCGGTACCGCGACATGAGCTCAGACTTCAACAACCTCAAGCAGCAGGTCACCATCACTAAGCAACAGGTAGTTTTGATTAAATTACTGGTACCTACTACCTATGTTTGATATTAAGCGATTAAGGACCAACCAAATTAGTTAGCTGAAGTGGCAGTGGGCTGGCCATGTTACTCGAAGAACTGACGACCGTTGGAATAAGCAAGCACTTGAGTGGAGACCGCTGCTCGGCTAGCGCGGTGTGGGACGTCCTCAGGCTCGGTGGAGTGATCTCCGCAGAGTCGCTGGCGGAAACTGGTTAATGCTAGCCATGGATCCAGCCAAGTGGCGTTCATATGGAGAGGCCTATGTCCAGCAGTGGACTTGTGGGCTGGTGTTGGTGATGATTGTGATTTTAATTCATCATCATCATAATCAATCTATATACGTCCTGCTGCTGGGTAAAGGCCTTCCTACACGGGAGCAACACATAATTAGTCATTTATTATTAGTCGGTAATAATGAATTTTATTTACTAGATGGTAGGCCCGTATGTAGGTTTGTCATTAGGGTTGCTGAGGATTCCTCTTCCGCTTCCTCATAATGCGGAAGTTCCGCAGTATTTTGAGTTCCTCATCCGTTACCGCTTCCTAATAAATAAAAATAAAAAATTCCTCTTCCGCTATCGCTTCCTCAAAATTTAAGAGGAATTTAATAGGAATTATACTGCGCATGCGTATTAGTATTCCGAACGCCGAGCAGCACGCCGAGCAGCACGATGCCGGGCCGAACGGTCAGCGAGCGAGCCATCGCCTCCCGGCACCCGCGCTCTTCCTTGCTTGTTTTGACAATTGAGATAGCGTTGTTTTGTTTAAAATCAAAAGAACATTTTCCAGTGGACCATTTAAATTATACATTCAGTCAAAAAAGTATCGGGAATGGATGATTTGTTTATGGTTCCAAATTTTTATTTTGTTTTTTGTTGTTGTTATTAGATTGGCACAACTGTTTTCCATTTTGGCGCGGAGTTTGAGCTGCATCTGTTATTTATTAAATACAGTGCTGTTTTTAGTTATATCATAACTAGAGTGTATTGCGAATTTTATTAGGTTGGGGGAAAAGTCTTTCCGCATTGTAGTATGTATGAACTTGTAATAAAATCTCTTTGGCTGTACTGTTGATATCTGGCTGGTTTTGGTATCATTAAAAGTTTGATTTTAAAAAAGATAATTCCAAATTCAAAATAGGAAAATGTGTGTTTTTCATTTGTTTTTCGTACTGTCAAGATGAGTGAATCTAATGAAGAAATTCGATACATTTTAAAATTTTACTACAAAAAAGGTAAAAATGCAACGCAAGCCGCGAAAAAAATTTGCGATGTTTATGGACCTAGTGCAGTGTCTGTGAGAGTAGCATAAATTTGGTTTCAGCGTTTTCAATCCGGAAATTTTGATGTCAAAGATGCACGTCGCTCTGGTCGCCCTATTACGGATAAAATTTGATGCCATTTTTGAAAAACTGGAGCAAGTTCGGCATATCAGTAGTTACAACGTAGCTGAAGAACTGGGAATTGACCACAAAACAGTTTTGGCGCATTTAAAAAAAAATGAGTACACAAAAAAGCTCGATATTTGGGTACCCCACGAGCTCACTGGAAGAAACCTAATAAACCGTGTACTCGTTTGTGATTCTTTATTATGACGTAATGAAACCGAACCATTTTTGAAGAAGCTGATAACTGGTGATGAAAAGTGGATCACGTACGACAAGAACGTGCGAAAAAGGTCGTGGTCAAAGGCCGGTCAGGCTTTACAGACTGTGGCGAAACCCGGGTTAACTCGCAACAAGGTGATGCTGTGTGTGTGGTGGGATTGGAAGGGCATTATTCATTATGAGCTGTTACCACCAGGCAGGACCATCGATTCTGAACTCTACTGCGAACAACTGATGAGATTAAAATGCATCCGCCGTATAGTCCTGACCTTGCACCTTAAGATTTCCACCGGTTTCGCTCTCTTCAGAATTTTCTAGGCAGTGTCAGGTTAAAATAACGAGAGCGCTGCCAAAACCACTTGTCGCGGTATTTTGATCAGAAGCCCCAAAATTTCTATAGCAATAGGATCATGTCCCTACCTACAAGATGGCAAAAAGCTATCGAACAAAATGGTACCTACATACTTTAGTTAAATGTAAATAAACTATATAAAAAAATGTTTAGAATTTTCTTAAAAAATGCGAAGGAACTTTTTCCCCAACCTATCATAATGGACAAAAACATCAAACAAAGAGTTTGTCTTAAGTTTTGCATCGCCAATGTAATTTCGTATTTGGAGTCACTGAAAATGTTACACAAGGCCTACGGTGAATCGACTTTATCAAAAACACGTGCTTATGAGTGGTACAAAGCGTTCAAAAGTGGTCGAGATGTGATAGAAGATTTGCCTCGCTCTGGTAGACCATCAACGTCTGCAACTGAAGTTAACATCGCGAAAATGAGGGAAATAGTGACTGAAAATCATCATTCAACTTTGAGAGAGATAGCCGGCGAACTTTCTGTATCTCACGAGTCGATTCATACCATTTTAAATAATCACTTGGGTATGAAACATGTTGCCGCTCGGCTAGTCCCAAAAGACCTGAATTTTCTCTAAAAACTCAATCGCATGAGAATCGCTGAGGACATGCTAGAAGCCTAGAACGAGTCAATTCCGACCCAACATTCATGAAACGCATTGTCACTAGTGACGAGACGTGAGTTTACGAGTTTGACATGCAAACTATTCAACAAGCTTCGGAGTGGCGCCTTCCAACTGAACCGAAACCGAAAAAACCACGCCAAAGTCGATCAAAAGTGAGGGTTATGCGGCGTTTAAAAGAGCAAATTTGACGAAAAAGGGCAGATCTGTGGAAAGAAAATTCTTGGATTTTGCACCACGATTATACGACTTTACGATTGTGAACGACTTTTTGACCAAACACTCAACAAATACCATCGAGCAACTACCATATTCACCAGATATGGCTCCAGCCGACTTCTTTCTTTTTCCTAAACTCAAATTGCCACTTCGTGGCAACCGTTTTCATTCGGTTGAAGACATTCGCGGAGAGAACTAAACTCAATTCCGGAAACAGCGTTTAAAAAATGTTTTGATGATTGGATTATTCGTTGGCGTAGGTGTATCGTTTCTAAAGGAGCATATTTTGAAGGTGATAAAATAAATTTGGATGTATTATTGATCTTTTCCCGGTACTTTCTTGACAGAATAGTATATTTCATATCATCCTCTTCCTCTTCCGCTTCCTCATCCGCATCCTCTTCCTCAAAAAAATATCCTCATCCTCATCCGCAACCTCTAAATTTGTGCTTGACACTTCCTCTTCCTCCTCCTCTTCCTCATAATCACTTCCTCAACAACCCTTTTGTCTGGGTAGGAACCACCGCCTTTCTTATTTCAACCGTGAAATAGTTCGCTGTGTTTCGGATTAAAGAGAAAGGTTCAGTGAAATTACTGGGCATGGAACGCTTTTCATCTTAGACCTCAGAATGACAACGCACCTGCAATAGCAAGCGATTACAGGTGTCTATAGGCGGCGGTTAACACTTAGCACCAGGTGGGCCATCAGCTTGTTTATCATTATAGTTGTATAAAAAATATTAAGAAGGGTTGTTTTGTTTTGCATTTAGAAAGAATTGTGAGTAAAGTACCGACACCATTTTTTTTAGTCTCCTTATTTGTTTTGAATAGCATCAGCAGTACGTAGGCCCGGAATGCCCGAGCAGGCTGCCGGCTGAGGGCGAGAATTCTGTGCCTCCCGCGCCCTACCGCCTGCCGCCCCACTACCCACAGGTATTTGAAAACCAACATACAAAGAAAATTTTGTGATGAATGCTTTGTACTTTACCATTAGAAGTACGAGCTTCATTAAAAAAAAACTTACAGGAATGAGTAATTAAATATAAAACTAGAAAAATTTCACGCAAACGAACGAATGTTTTTCACGAATTAATTCTTTTTTTTTTCAAATTTTTTTTTTCACAATAATGAATTACGAACGCTTAATCAATAAAAAACTTATCATTATTGTAGGTAAGTATACAGGGTGGTGCCGTCAATACGACAATAAATTGAAACATCGGGCTATATTAGTTTAAAGAAATGGTTTGCCACCTTCAAAATCATCTGATTCATTTAATAATAATATTTAATGATAAGTTTTTTATCGATTAATATCGTTCATAATTCATTGCTTTATGTTTAATTTTTTTAATGAAGCTCGTACCACTAATGGTAAAGTATAAAGCATCAATCACAAAATTTTCTTTGCTGTGTGATTGATTAACACGTTTACAGTCATATCCTATGCCTCCATATTTTATGGGAAGTGGGACCCCATAACTATCACCATCAGCATCGATTTTATAGGAAGACATAATAATGGAAAAAGTATTCCAGCACGTTTGCTAATTAATCTTTTAACATCTGGCAAAAAGATTTCAGGTTGCGACCATCTGCGTAGAGTATGAAATATACCGCGTACCTACCGCAAGAATCATAGACTAGAGGTAGGCAAGGATCTCCGCTAGGACCTGTTCATTTCCTATTTTTAACCGACTTCAAAAAAGGACATTGACAGAATTGCAGTTTTTGCATATGTTAGGTATATACCAGCTTTTGTACATGGGTTCCTATTTATGAGTGTATGTGGTATGTATGTTTTTTTATACAAAGCACGACAAATGACTCAACACCAGCTGATGTGAAGCGGTAAGAAGAGTCCATATGCGAAGACAGCTAGTGCAGTTCAGACTGCTCTAGCCGCCTCCACCTTGCCGGCCGTGCTTTTTCACGCCTCCTTTGAAGGAACCCATGTTATAGGAAGGAGGGAACACATGTGCTGGCAAAGAATTCCAAGTTCTGGAAGTACGACAAAATAAAAGAAAGAAAGAAAGAAAATATTTATTTAGTGACACACTATTGTTTACTTTACAATAAAAATCTTATGACTAAAGTAATAAAAATCTTAGTACAAAGAAACGAGCTACTAAATTTCTTTGTACGTGATGTTTGTATATTTGTATGTTTGTCCGCGCATATCTCAAAAACGATATGTTGAATTGCAAAAAATCTTCTTTTGTTGGACTAGATATAGTCCAACTTAGGGAACTGTGCAAGTTTTATTTAAATCAGTTCAGTAGTTTTAAGATAGAGAATTAAGTGTGTATAAAATATGTCATTATATGCGTGTTGTTGCATGCAATTAGGCCATCATTATTACCAGCCTGTATACGTCCCACTGCTGGGAAAAGGCCTTCCTATATGGGATATGCCTACACATAAGGAGAATCTGCCATGTACATTAGGCTCTAGCTGGGCTGAATAAAATAAAATAAAAGGGAACTTCAAAGCACTAAAAGAAACAATCATAAAGAAATAGGTAGGTACTTATCTCATAAAAAGTTTTATGAGGTACCTAATTAGATACCTACCTGCCGCAATTTAATTGTTTGTTTCTTTTTCAGTGTTTTGAAGTCGGTTAAAATTAATATTTCTTTTTATTTGTGATTTTTTTTTCAAGTTGGTTATTCGAAGTTAGTGGAAATTCCAAGTAATCCTTAGATATAAAAAAAACCGTAAGTATGGACTCTTGGTAACATAAAGTGGGTTTTCCTTGACGGTTCCTTCGTAATGCTAAGTAGGTAATTATTTAATGGTTTTAACAGGGTAAATAGTAATAAAATGTCATTTGCATTTTACACGGAACGGCATTGACGTAGCCAGGATGATCTCTAAGAATGTTCTCATTTTACTGAATTATGTCTTGTATCTACTGTAATAGAACATACTGATTCCGGTGTCCTGTGTAAAGATGGGTCCACCAGCAAGCGGTTACGGCGGAGGCTCGCCGCTGCGGCCCCGCGCGTCTGCGCCGGCGCCGCCCGCGTGGTGGTGGTGCGGCGAGGGCGGCGCCCCACGCTCTCCCCGCCGCCGCTCGTCCCCCGAGTCCCGCGGCTCAAGGGACCGCCGCAGGAGGAACAAAGACCGTGATCGCGGTAAGTACTATTTCTATTTATAACTTTAATGTGTTTCATTTCACTGTTTTGGTTGAGTTCTCTTATTCCATGTCTTTGTATGATGTTTCGGTTATAATTGGAGTTTTAGCATATTTAACAATGAAGAGCCATTGATGAATTATATCTTAAGTGTATTCTCAAAGCTCAGCAACCCAAAGAGCGCAAGAGAATTCTTAACCCTGTTACACAGCTCGCACCGCACCGCGGCTATTCATTTCTTTGTGTACTTAACAGTAACTGGGTTATGTGAATTCTAACATTACAAAATCATCCCGCACCGTTCTCTATGGGTTCTTTAGTCGTTAAATATAAAAAACTTTGTCATTTATGTGAGCAAGACAACAAGTTACGCGACAGACTTCGGTTGGCCTTTCATGATGAAGCCAGATCTCGTGCCACTGTTTACAACTGGTTTAATGAGTTTAAACGTGGTCGCACTAATCTCGCCGATGATCTGCGTGAGGGACGGCCTTCTACTGCGACGACTGAAGAAAACACCAGTATTGTGCGGCGTATGATAGACTGACTAAAAAAGTGCAATATCAGCAGATTTGGACAAGCTTAGGCATCGGTATGATTCAAGTGCACAAAATTTTCCATGAACAATTGACCGAGGCCAAAAAGCTCGTTCAAAGATTTAACGGAGGTGACTCAAATGCTGTGTTCGACATACTTACGGGTGACGAAAGCTGGATTTACTGTTATGATCTCTTAACCAAAAGACAGTCTGCTCATTGGGTGTTTCCTTGGTTTCCATGTTTCCGTCAAAAAGGTGGTGGCCTCGTTTTTCGATAGGACAAGGTCATTACGCGACAATTGTTTTAGAGGATCAAAAAACATTTACTTCAGAATGGTACACTGACAATTGTTCGCCAATTGTCTTGGAAAAACTTAAAGAGAAAAGACCTCGTAGTAGGATTCTCGTTCACCACGACAACGCTTCGTCGTAAATCGCCAGGCGAACGATCTATTATTTGGCGACGTTAGACGTAGAATTACTAGGTCATCCGCTGTAGCGTATAACTCCACCTCACACCTTGAGATTTTTATTTATTCCCGAAAATAAAAGCAAAACTTCGAGGAAAACGTTTTATGAACGCCGAGGAAGTAGTGGCTGCGTTCAAAAGTTGCTTCAAGTTGCGTCAAGCTGGCGTGCCGTTGAAGAGACTCCTAAGGACGAATGGGCAAAGTACTTTTCTCAGTGGTTCCATCGGATGCAGCGATGTGAATGGACCCTATTTTTTTTATTAATCCCTATTTTTTAATTTTATTGTTTTATTATATCTTATAAGATATAATAAAACTAATAACTTGCTAGTTTTCCTAGTATTTAATTTTCTAAAAACTTTCAGTTTGACCCTCGTACCCATAAAAACTAAACAGCCAGCCTCACATAAAACTCATTTTCTTTTACATGATAAAGGCTGGCTTTAGCTTAAGTTTGTGGAAAATTTGCATCTAACATACTTATGTAATTTCCAGACAATTCAAGATACAAAGAAAAATCCTCGAAGCCGAATGGCGCTCGTTCCGAACATAGACACAGAAAAAGATGAAAATTTTCAAACTTAAGCAAGCAAATCTTAAGTTGATCTAAAATTCAATAATCACAAAAGACTTTGTAACTGAACTCTGTTTAAAATTGTGTAATTTGTAAGGGAATCGCGAAAAATAAAAATTAAAGTAAAATAAAATGTAATTTAAATAAAATCGTGTGATACTTGAAATCAAATTTAAACCAACTTATTAAAATTAACCAACCAACCAACCAAGTTATTTACGTTTTAAAATTGCGAAGTTTGTAATTTTTTATAAGTGTTTTGTAAATTTTATATGAAAATAATAATGAATTATTTTAAAACTCAATTTGGTTTTATTTTCTGTCAATTGTTTATTGCTCTCTATAAGATTACTAAGACGTGTTGCACAGTTCTGGGCTCAGGTCAGGCACAACAAAATTGAAAGTTTACGAAAAAAAACAAAGCATTTAATTTTCGTAACATCACAGTAGGTTTTTAAACATTAGTAATAAGATTATATTTTTGATACATAATACTGCTGGTCTAATATGGGAGGAACACACTAGTTTTTTTTTTGGTTTGTGTTTTTTTAAAATGTGGTGGCAGTATAACATTGTGTATAAGAAATAACATTGTTCTTATCAAATACCAAATATATGTATGTTTATATTATACAAGGAATACAAATAAGTAGTAGTATTTTATTTAATGCATGTTAATAATTTAAATAACCACATATAAAAAGCTTTAAAAATTTTTATAATTGCACAATATATATGATTTAAATTTTTCCATTGGGAATAAAGAATTAATTTGAAATGTTAAATGCAAATTATAAAATTTGACAAATTATTAAACACATAATTTATTGATATTTAGTAAAATAGTACCCACAGGGACAGTGTAATAAGAGTCCAACTTGGATTACGTATAATAATTTTATGTTGTCTTTTTTGTTTCTAAAACACATTTTTCACTCAAATCCCATAACTTTTTCGCCAATTCATCATTCAATGCAGATTTCGAGGGATTAGCTTCTTTACAGTCAACAAAATATTTTCCAGTGACATTTTCTAGTTCAGGTGCTACTGACAGGTGTATGAAAGTCTGTGCACCTTCATATGGTGTCTTCATGACTAGAGTTATTAAAAATCTAATGATTGAAGGTTGATTTCTAAATATATCTGTACTGACAGCTCCTGGGTGCAAGCAATTTACAGTCACACCAGAATCTTTCAAGTCTTGGCTCAATTTTCTAGTAAAGAGGATGTTCGCTAATTTTGTGTTAGAATAAACCTTCATATGCTCATAATTGCTTTTGGCTTGTTTGTCAAAATTATCTAGATCATTTTTTCCAAATTTATGCATTAATGATGAAACATTGACTATTCTGCTCGGTGCTGATGTCTTTATTATGGGCAAAAGAAGCACAGTAAGCAAGAATGGACTAAAATAGTTGACTTGAGTTTCTATTGGCAAATTATCTTCAGTCAATGAGTTATCTAGTTTCCCTGTTCCTGCGTTATTGACTAGAACATGTATAAAAGTTTCTGTATCCAGAATATCACTCGCAAAATTCCTTACAGATTTAAACGAACTTAAATCAAGATGTTTGTAAACAACATTTCTATTACCAGTCTCTTCTACTATCTTGTTTCTGGCTGTAATTCCTTTTTCACTATCTCTGCATGCCAGTATGACTTTGGCACCTCGTATAGCAAGGTCTTTGGCTGTTTCGAAGCCAATCCCCGTGTTGGAACCAGTTACGATCACAACTTTGTTATTCATTGTAGTGACGCAGGTACACATACCGCAGGTCCACTTCTGATACGCTTTGTAAGCTATATATGCTACCACTGGGGTTATGATGTATGGATACATTTTTGGTTATTCACTTCATGCAAATTATCTTTCGGATTTACGTGCGTAATGGTCAGCTAAGAATCTTTTTTTGGTAAGATATAACCATAGACGTCAGGTTACAACAAAAGCTTTCGAAATTTATAGGTACTTACTATAAATAAACAAACTTTTTTACCGAACAATTTATTCACTGCTAAACAAATGGGTACCTGCTGAACAAGTGAACAATAATCAACTATTTCTTTTTGTTTGTCGTAATGTCGTAAACCTGTAATGTGCCTGTAATGCTGACAATATTTGCTGAAAAGTATGTCATTGTCATGTGCCATGACATTGACATGTGCAATATTTTTTTTTTGGTTAATTTTCCCTATAATTTTCCCTATACAGGGACGGCAAAGGGAACTAATGCCCATACAGCCATGTCTTCAGTATTTATTATTTCTTCATTTATTGCATTGAAATGCTGGCGTAACACATTTTAATGCATCTTGGGAGTATTTAAATATATGATGACAGTCTCCATATGATGCTACTTGATGAGGTGGATAACCACAAAAAATTCTCATCGTATTTCACACCATTATCACTTTATATTATAATAATCTTTTAGTCGCACGTCAACACAAACACTTATTTTATAAAACTACGCCACTTTTATAACATAAAGTTTGCTCTGACACAATTTTTAAGTATTGCAATAAAAATCTTAACTGACACCACAAAATCCCGCCACCCACACCTTTTAGATTTTTTTTGGTTCGATTCTCCGATAAAGGGAAGGCAAAGGGAACTAATGTCCATACAGCCATGTCCTCAGTATTCTTTATATCTTATTTTATTAACCGACTTCAAAAAATAAGGAATATGTTCCACTGTATGTTTTTTTTTTTGTATGTATGTTCACCGATTTCTCTGTCAATTGTGAACCGATTTGTAAAATTCTTTTTTTATTCGATAGAGTATTCTTCGGTGGTGTTCCCATTGTCACCAAGTCAGGATCTGATGATGGGATTCCAGGAAAATCGAGGGCAAACCTCAAAATTTATTGGCACGTATGGCATGTTTTACTTTTTTCAAAGCTATTCAAGTATTTGCTTCTGTTAGTCATCATTTCATGTTAATGAGCTGATGATGGAAGGTACAACTCCTTGACGATTAGGAGTTAAAAGATAATTCTTTTACTATGTATTTTAACCAAAGACTGAGAGACAGACAAGTCGATAGTGCTAACGGTCACCCATCTTGCTTTTTCCTTAGGAAATCACTTAAAAATGTTTTTTTTTTAAATAAAACCGACTTCAAAATCACTAAAAAGGAAAAAATAATTCAATTTCGGTACCTAGGTACCTACTTACCTCCTAAAATTTTTTTTTTGGAGTTGGTGCTTAGCTCTTTTCAGAGACAATAGAAAGTGAAGCACCAACTCCAAAAAATACATTTAAGGAGGTAAGTACCTAGGTACCGAAATTGAAATGGTGGTATGACATATTTCAATACACGTTTGGAGAATTTGACGCGAAACGTATGAGGCCAGTCTCCATGTGATGCTACTTGATGAGGTGGTTAGCCACAAAAAAGTTCTCATCGTCTTTCACACAATATTCACTTTTATTCTAATAATCTTTTAGTTGCTTGAAAATTACACTAAGGGCACAGTATAGTTATGTCATCAGACGCCACAAGCGTGGTGCGGAGGCCTGGTGGAAGAACGACACCACCAGGCCTCCGCTCCACGCTTGTGGCGCTGTATCGTCGAGTATGACGGAATTGATAGCCTCTGCGACTTTATCGGTTTACCACAATCTTTCAGCAGCTCTGCAGTAATTCCGTCTTTGCCGGTGACTTGTTGTTCATAAGTTGCTTAAGGGCCACCCTTATCTCGTACAGGGTGACGTCCGGAATATCTTCGGTATTTAAGTTCGGGTTATCGTCGGTATTAAAGTCCGGGATATCTTCGGTATTTAAGTCCGGGATATCTTCGGTATTTAAGTCCGGGATATCATCGGTATTCAAATCCGGGATATCTTCGGTATTTAGGCAGTGTCGGATTAATTAGGTCCTTAGGTCTTTTCCGAACTGATAGGAGAATTCTTTGTGGTAGTACCTATCCAGAGAAACTTTCGACCTTTCTCGTCCCATTGGGTTTAGACGACTTATGCTCGTTTTCACTAACATTTGCTTGGCATTAAGTCTCTTAAAGATTTTTATCTCAGTTTATCTAGAGGAGACAGAAAGAGACAAAATTAAATGTCGTTAAAGTCACCTAATCCTAAGGAATCGTTAGTAAAAAAGGTACTTCTTAAAAAACAAAAGTTCTACTTTAAAAGTAATTAAACGTTTTTTGTAGCCGTGCTAAAGAGATAAACTTTCCCGCGCGGCGACCGCCAGAGTGAAGGAAATTACATTTTTCATATTAGTAATTAATAAATTTAATTCAGATACTTACCTATAGTAAGATTTTTGGAGGGAAATGAAACTAAGTAAATATTTGCTTTGAATATTTCTTTCTTTTTTATATTAGGTATAGGAAAAAATCATTCCGTTTACAATACAATAGATAAATAGGTAGGTATACTATACCTTCTTTAAATATACATACAACTTTGTCGCCTTAACTAGAAAATGACAAAATCATGTTCACAACAAGTATTTTATAGGTAGGTAAGTCATTTAATTACAAGTAACAAAGTAACTTCAACTATGCTTGTTGTTGCTAAGGTTACAGTAACGTATAAATATGTTGAATTCAGTCTCTGTAAAAAAATCCTATCAGTCGTTCGATGCCCAAAATACTTCGGGCAAGAAGACAAAATGTCATATAAAAAAAAACGGTTACCATTCATCTGGAACATAATGGACAGTCCGAGCTAATATAGATATGCAATTTTAATTTGAAAAATATTGAAATGCTGCGATTTTGGTAGCTCAAGAACATGAAAACTCCTGCATTATTCGTGCCATTTTATTTATTTTATATGTGGCAATGCTAAACCATCAACTTGATTAATATGGCTAACGATGACCGTAAAAATGACGAAGAATAAAGGAGGCGTGTAAGCAATCAAAATATGTATAAATACTTATTAAATATTTTAACCTTAAATATTTCAGTGAATAATTTTTGACAGCACAAAAAAACACCATGGGCGAAGACATTTTTAATTAACATGTTTCAGAAAATAACAAGCTTGATTTCTTTCATAAAATACTTCATAAGTTATCTGAAAAATTCTGTCATTATAAATGATAGATACAAAATACATTTTTAAATTCCACATGGAAAAGTAGGTAGAGACAATTTGATAACCTATTTCAACTCGAGGAAGACTTGTACTAAATTATGAAACAAATCATTTCGGAACTTTTGGCGCCGCCTATAGTGCCAAAGGGAAAATCCATTAAGCGCTACCGTTTCCACTACTTTGAGGCATGCATGCTAATTCTCGTTGTCACAACATTAGACACTCTTAGCGATTTTTTTTCAGTCTATCTATAGGAGATAGAAAGAGACAAATGAGTCACCTAAGTCTAGAGAACTTATGTAACTAGAGAAACGGACTTATGTAGTGGAAACGGTAGACCCGTAGTGTACAATAAAGCATCGGTAAGTATTCCATCTATCTATCTAGGTAAATTATCAAAAATGCTCAGGAAAACTGTTTGATATTCGTAAATCGTTTTATACCTTTTTACACCCGCATTCCTCAACCACAGAGAGGGGCTAGCTATATCTCACCTTCAACTGCCGGAACACAACAATACGGTAAACATTATTGTTGTGGCGGCAGATTTCAGTTAGATGGTGGTAGCTAGTCAGCCAGACTTAGTATAAGCCCTAGCACCAACCAATTAGAGCAGAAAATTTCTGCCTCCACGGGAATCTAACTTCGGACCTCTAGATCTAAGTGAGTAAGGTCTCAAGCTCAACCACTAGACCAGAGAGGCGGTTACCTGGCCTCAGAGCTCATTGAGAAAGTGCTATGATGAGGGGTCTCGACTATTCGCATATGATCTCAAAATAACGTTTTCTGTTGTATTTTACAGGTTATAAAACGGGTAAGTAGTGCCCAAAGTGTTATAGGCTACGGTAGCCGCTTAATATCAGGCGGGCCGTGCACTTATATACATGTCAAATGTAAAAAAAGCCGAAAAATGAGACACTTTTCCAGGAAACGTACCACAGCAGTCGAACTCGGAACTTTTGTAGGTAGCTCCGTATGCTAGCGACCATTGCACGAATATCAAAGCATAGTTGATGTGACATTCTGCTCCTAAGTTCGACAGAAGGTTTTCTACACTCTACAGTAAATTATTAGATTCTGAGATTAGTAGATCCGCAATTTTGACACACACAGAATAGTTTAAGCTAAGTTATGCCATTGCATACCATACAAATAGTGTTGCGGAACAATACAATTTATAAGGGATTTATCTATAATTTCTCGATTTGAAATTGATATTTTCTGTCATATCATAAAAATAGCATAAGATTGGTTGGACTAGGGAATCATAAATTTTTATACCTACTAATAGACGTTTCATAATTCCGTGATAATTTTATTCTTGAATAACCGATCTCACAAATTATGTGATAGATAGATGTACCTACATATTATTCATTCTGTATAGTTAACTGAAAAATCAATGTGACCACCAGATTCAAAATATAATAAGTTGCAATATATTTTATGGCGGTTTAAATAAGTCTTCAATGTAAAAAAGCACACCAAAGAATTAAAAGAATAGTATTTTTCATCGTACACCTATTGTAGAGTTAGAGTTAAATTAAGGCATTTGTCGACGGATTATTAAAGTAATCAAGGCGATTTACAATACCTAGATATAAATAATTTGGTGGTAGATACCTACACTTGTGATCATTTAGTAAGTTCGAATAAATTGTTTTATTAATCACACAATATATATTTCAATTAATAATATAGTATACTAGCTTTCTTTATTTTACATTTTTTACATTGAGAAACTATGAAATTGTAGCCGTTAAAACCAAACGGCTTCTAAAATGTTATGGCTAGTTAAAGTAATAATCATTTCATTTTTTATACCTATGTCATTTGTGCGTAAATGTAAATAATTTTATAGCATCTGCGTTACAACCTTAGTAGTTTTATCTCCACAGAAACAGCTTATAAGATACCATTCAGTGATAATCCCTAAAAGAATTACTCAATTATTTAGTAATTGTGTAGGAATAAATCCGTGGATAATCACAGAACATAAGATTTATGCGGCGTGATGAAGTCTTACAATATTTCTGCCAACTAATAGTTTGACAGACGACAAACTTTAAAATGACAGTAACATATAATATTTTTCTTATAATACACAAATTGTATACAAAACAACATAGGCATAGTCTGAATGAGAAATGAATGAAAGAATAGGATGTACACACGACAGCACATCGACAGTTGCATTACGAAAGCCGCCTCTATTACGAACGCAGTAAGGGCAGTCTCAAGGTCAAACTGTTAACCTTGATATGTTGTCGACTGTAGCTGTACGTCTTGATTCACTAAGGGTTATGCAAAACTTTTATAATGGTGTGTATATTTACAAATATACAATTTATAATGACCAATGTAATTGCTTTCTTAAAGAATAAAGATTTAAGAAAATAATTACATTGGTCGTTTGGAAAGACCTTTTTCTAAATGTAAGGAAATATAATTGTGAATGTATATTTTAATGCACCGATTTCCCTGTGATTACCTATTCCAGTTTATTTGTGCAGGCATCGTGTCTTTGTACGGTGTACTCTTTTAGACATTTCGTTTTAATCACATTTCCCGCCTGGAGCATATATATTTTCATCATTTTCATTCTTTATTTGTAATTGTTACATTTCGTTTTTTTTAAATTAGAACGATTGATATAATGTGAAAATCGAATTATCTATAACATCACAACTTTTTTACTTATAATCTGATTTTAGTTTTTTTCACACCGTAGGTACCTAAGTCACTAAATAAAATAACTTCAGACGGACGGACTTACATACCAAAAAAAGTTTCCATTGTTTCCTACAAACCAGAAAGCTCTAAATTCCTTTTCATATTATAGATGAAGTAAACAACAATTATTCTCCATGAAATTATTATAAATGTGTACGGCACTCTCTAAATTAAATACAATGTAGGTAACTAACTCGTACATAATTTTATAATTGAATTACATAATCTATGTACACTCGATATTATTAACTAGAGCTTAACACTAAAGCTGGACTTGAAATACCGTAAGTTCACAACAAACACACAGTAAATTATTACACTGCTTTGTCACTAGTGTCCTTTTTAGCACCATTTTCGGATCAGTACACCTGAAAAATAAGAGAAAAAAAAACGGTTAGATTAAATGTGTCGTCGATAAATAACAGAGCTACCATAAGGGTGTGGAGGTCAACTAACAGAATATTTTTTATAAAAAACTAGTTGCTCCCGCGTGGATGTCGGTTGCCGCACCAGAAGAAAGCCTATGTCCTTTCTCAGTATGCAATCCATCTCCATGCTATGATGATAAGGTAAGATGGATTGTTACAAAAATAATTGTACGAAAAAATGGTACTCATGAGCTGGACCAAATCCCATAGAAACTTTTAGTATCTCTATTTATCTAAATCGGTTCAGTGGTTAAGGAGTGAAAACGTAACAGACAGTCAGAGTTAGTATTTTCGCATTAATAATATTAGTACAGATAAGTGATTGCAACTTGGTCAGAATCAATGACATTTTAATTAATACGTTCACCAGGCCCGAATATTATAAAAAATATATTTCACTATATGTTATATTTCACTATATATAAGAAAATGTTTTCGCGAAATGACTTAAAGCTATGCTTTGAAGTCATTTCGCGAAAAAAATTCTTTCTAATTTTTAAATAAAGAAGAACTAAAAAATCATTTCATGTCAAAAAACACTTTATGTCATGTCCACGCATTTCGCGCGGTTTCTCCTGTAGTATTCATAACTAATAAAAAATAGGGTTCTTTTATACAACTAGATGACTATGACGAGTAAGTGGTTACCGCCGCCTACAATAACAAGGAAAAATTACTTGATAATTATTGGCCTAAGATGAAGGCCTAAGAACTGTTTCACAGCTGAAATAAGAAAGGCGGTGGTACCCAAACGACTCTACTTAGGGACCTACGAGCTAGTAATATACTATGTAGTTTAATAAGTACCTATGCTTTCTATTTTTGAATTCGGATATGAACAACAGAGAAAACCATAGAGAGATATACTATACGGGTGAAAACTGTATGAATATTAATCACGATAGTAGGTAAAAGACAATTAGCAACTGTTTGTTTCCAATTAACTTACTTACATTAGTATTTTTGAAAAGATTATTTAAAAAAATATCATAAACGTTTGATATTTAGAAAAATGTCTACCTTACGCCACCCGAGCGCGTGCTCTAACGACTGAGTTGACTTGGGAGAAACCCGTGAATCTTTCTGTTTTTGCACTATGAGACGTGTGGTGGTTAAAAATGCTTGTTTCCGTTTCGTTTACCACATCCTATACCTACGTATTTAATTTTTTGGGATATTCCTAGTATTTCTTGGCATTCATCTCACCTGATGGTAAGTCATGGTGAAGCGAAACGGAGGCAGAGGAACTTCGCTACCTTACTTCCAACAGTCGGAACACAGAAAGCATTATGGCGCCAGACTTAGGTAAGATGGGGTAGCCAGACGGACTTAGAAAAAGCTCTACCACCAATTAAACTGAGCAGAACATTCCTGCCCCCACGGGGATTAAAGCCCCGACCTGTAGGTCTGAAGTACGTGGTCAAAACCTGGTGGTTTTACCACAGAGATGGTTCAAATTATCAAAATAGCACCCACCTTGACTCCGTATGCCATCTCGTAGCCGCCTTTACTTTGCATTTGGTTCTGGATGGAGTGCAGCAGCGATGAGGGCATTTCCACATCTGTTGAACCTGGAACACGAGAGCAAAAGTTGTTTTAATTGAGTTTACGGAAAAATATGATACATATGGACTCTATTTTAGTAGCAATAAGGTGTTGTTTACAAATTTTTCAATCACTTAATAAGTTACTTCTATTAGGACGTGACAGTTTGATACACGCTCCTGTATCTGGTGCTCTCTCTCTTAATTAACCCCCAGACGGAGAAAAAGCATTTTCAAAATAGGCGTCTTCCTGAAAATGTCCTTATGTAGATGGTGCGCTGCCATCTTAATAAGGCCATTTACTCTAAAGCAACTAAAACCTTGCTTATCCTTAATGTGATAAAATTAATCCTCGAAACCTGGGAGTCCATTCTGTTATTCAATCATTAATCGTTGAAAATTTTTAAAGAATTACAGTTGCCAATCCGAAAAGCTGATGAATAAATTTGTTCTGGTTTAGGGCTTTCAGTGTCTCTTATTAAAATTGTAAGCACAGAAGGACAAATTGAAACTTAAATTTTAGCAAAACCAAATACAAATTATGAAATTAAATATAACACAGTGCACGGGAGGAAGGAATTATCTCTAAAAGATATCTTACTACCATGAGCTCGTATTATCTACCATTTTAAAATTAATGTAACTTCATTTGGTTGAAATTTGATGAATTTACGAATAATGTAAGAGCACACGCTAAAGGCCATAGTCATATACTATGACAGACAGGTAGATAGATTTATAGTAGGTATGATTACAAAAAAAAAATATAGAGTTGTTTATTATGCATGACATTCAACTATGGATACATGCCAATTAAAATAATATTTAGCATTACCATAATAAAAACTAAGTAAGTATATGTTTTTTTGATGACGTTTCCGTTTTATGCCTATACGCAATAAGAATTTAACTCTATTTATAAATTGGTATTTTTGCTGACGGTACAGACTACGAAGACGCTGTAGAATGCGAGAACGACTACGACGTAGCATATACCTTACCCTTATTTATCTATGGTTACTTACAACATTTTTTATTGTGACAAACAAATATTTTTTTTTACCATAGATCATAGACTCTTTTAACAAAATAATCGGAACATGTTATCTTCATGTCGCCTTTGTGATTTTACATTACCCTCTTGATTCTGTCTTCTTCTTTGCTAGAT
This sequence comes from Nymphula nitidulata, assembly GCA_947347705.1. Classification (NCBI taxonomy): domain Eukaryota; kingdom Metazoa; phylum Arthropoda; class Insecta; order Lepidoptera; family Crambidae; genus Nymphula; species Nymphula nitidulata. The sequence goes on along the minus strand of OX374637.1, from coordinate 6,284,046 downwards.
ATTTACTTAAAAAAATGAAGTATTTGATGGTTAATGAAGTATTTAGCTTCTCGCACTCCTATCATCATCATCAGCCTATTTACATTCCACTGCCGGGCACAGGTCTTTCTACATGGGAGAAACACATGAGGACTTTGGGCCATAACACCACCACGGTGGCCCAATGCTGGTTGGTGGGTTAAAACGGTTGCAGTAACAACCGGGACCAACGACTTAACGTGCCTTCCGAAGCACGGAGGAGCTCGAGATTACAAATGTTGATTGACCCATCCCGGGATCGACCATGGCGAAAGTTGCTTTATTTTCGTAATCGAAACCAGATCGCTTAAGTCACCACACACCAGTCACACACCACAAATAAAATATAAATATTAGTTGTAGGTAACTCCTATATTAATTCGATAAATAATATAATTCCTATGAACGTTAGTAATAATAAGGAACAAAAAATTCATATTTTAAAAACTAAATACATTGTTTTTTATTTACTGTTCAGGCCACATTGCCTGAATGCATCATCAAATGTTAACCTTACGTTTTCATTCCTTTGTTTAGAAAATATTTTCACTTTGTCATATTTAAGATTTCTTAGAAGAGTTAGAAGTTTATAAGCAAGTAAGTAAACAACTTCCAAGCGGATAAATGCTGTGCGTTCTGTTAGAAAACATTATAATATATTATACTATTTTATTTCGTGTTGACTATTCCAACACGTCAATTAAAATTTATGGATAAATTGAAAACACGTTAGGTTAATTACCCAATCAATCAAAATTTCCGTTTTATTCGTTAGCATTTTAAACTTCATTTCTGTTGTGTGTTGTGACATTTGTCATTTTGATTTGTAACTATTTATACTATTCGTCTAGTTAGAAAAACGCGTTAATCCTGGCTTTAAAAACAGGTTGTTACATTTTTATTAAAGTGGATAAAGTCGGCTCTAACGTGTAATATCTTAATTTTACAAGTGATTACCACCTGAAGCTGATTACCAAAGTATGTAATATTGTTTGAACTTAGTAACCAACACAAAGAAATCAACATCAAATATAATTATGTCGAATATGTTAAGTAATCTTACATAGATTGTTAACAAAAGAAAGGTCATCCCTGGGAGTGGCACTAAGCCACTAACGAATAAATTGGACTGAGTGGCAATTTATAACAATGAGCGTTTTGTTAGCGTGATCTATATCAATCACTCGAGGAAAGGTGAACTAATTACTAACGAAGGTGAATGCGGATTTGTAAAGAACGAATATTCAAAATAAGGGTTACCTACGCCATTATTTTGAATATTCGTTCTTTACAAATTAACCTTTTATCCCTTGCCACACACAATAAATAACATCAACAAATTTTGTGATCAAAAGGTATCTGGAAAATGTTGACTGTTCTGCAGTGCGATTCACTAACAGGAACATTCGACATCGAGCTTGATGACGAGACGAACCGCCATATGTTTGAGCACAGCGCTGCATGTGAGTATATTCACTAAATCGATCCTGTGTATGTTCGTCGCTGTTTTCTCTAAAACATAATATATTCACTAGTCTCTACGTAGAGAACTTAGAGGCGTAACGTAGAGATTAGTGAATATAATCAATTGCAGCGTTGTGCTCGCATATCGAAACCAATAGCGGCTCGTCGTCAGCCTGGATGTCGAATGTTTCTGTTAGTGAATAGCACTGCAGAGCAGCGGACATTTCGCTAAATATTTTTCAAGTTCAAATGAACCCGCAACCCTGTACCTACAATCCGTATGACTCACAGGTTCAATTCCCATTATAGTACAGGAAATTTTTCCTGTCTAAATATTTTTTTGGCAAAACAAAATTATATTTTAATAACATGTTCGACTAACTGTAACTATGTGTTATGTAGCGACTACCTACTCTATGACTAATTTTCTCTGAGCCATTTAGCTGACCTTCGTGAGTCGTAAGCGTGACTGAGAAGTGTCAGTCAAACAAAACAAAACTAATTAAGATTGAACTAATGGATTGAAAATAACAATTATGAGTATTGGCTATAGGTTTCAAGCGAGAACATGTAAATTACGAGAATTCAGAGATATGGGCCTCGAACACTCTTGATCGTCGTAGAACGATTCACCCTTCACAGAATAAGTCAATAGAGTATTTGATGGTTCAAATTTTATGACATAAGTGATATTATTGATAGCCTCCCGTATTTCAAAACGACGCTGATAAAAATACATCTTTTGAGTAATTTAACTTTTCTCTTTTGCAATTACATAAGTTATTAACGCCTTAAGGGCGAATTTCTATTGAAAAAAAAAATTGTAGCTTAGCTTCTTAACTTATAGGGGAAAATAAAAAAAAAAAATAACTTAACAAATAATGAATATATTAAACATGAATATATACTCGTTAGAAACTTTTTAGTTCTACTCAATTTAAAAAAAAACAAATCAGTCGGTTGTCTATGCGTCTTTTTTACGTTTTTTATAAACCACACTGCGCATTTAAGGGCTAGGTTCTTACAACTGAACTTACAATTTACTACAAACTTGAAATTGAAAAAATATCAAAATGGATAAATAAAGAAAAATATTTGTAATGTCTTCAGAAACACGTAGAAGCTCAGATTGAAAATTTTTGGTTGACCCATCCCGGGATCGACGCTAGTCCCGGTTGCTACTGCAGCTGCTTTAACCCACCAACCCGCATTGGGCCAGCGTGGCGGTGTTATGGCCCAAATTCCTCACGTGTAGTATTTTCTTACATATTCGCGAGCACTAAACATTTGAAATAAAACCAATATACCGGATTTAACTCGCGTTTAATAAGATGTTTGACATTATTATTATACACCCGACGTTTCGATTACCTACTTTAGAGCGATCGTGGTCACGGGGTACCTTCTAGGAATGAAACGGTGTTCTTTGGCGAGGATCTGTGGATTCCTCAGGTGTTTCTCTCATGTAGGAAGGCCTGTGACCAGCGCAGTGGAATGTATATATATAGGCTAGTGATGATGATGATGATTTGTAATCTAACGATTAAACGAACTAGACGAATAGATTTAGTAAAGGCGAAGGTCCAATGATACAAAACCACGAGCCAGTTATTAAGACAGACATTTGCTTGAAACTTTTAGGTTATTAATTTCGAAAGATTTGTAAACGGTATAGGATAAGTAATGCATTCGTAGAGCAATACCATTTGGTAGATAAAAAATATGAAGCAATGTTAAATTACTTTTGTATTGGCCGTGCATTCTAAGAATTGTTCGCCAACACAATCTTTCATAGATAAGTGTTTTGTAAAAAGCATAACAAGCGGGCAGTTATTCTCCTAACATAGTCATATAAAGTACAAATAATACTATGGTATTATCCAAAAATTCTAAATTGTAAAATAAATTTCAAATTTCTTATACAAACAGTTTTCGGTCAGTGAAACAAAATGTGTAGTTTTCAAGATTAATTTTCCAGTTTAAAATTTTTGATAACACCATAGACTTTATATGACTAGGTTGTGCCCGCTTGTTATACCATGCACCAAACACCTTGCACAAGTATTGTGCACGGTACCTATATAGGTACACACACAATTTGATCTTTGAACGTGTTGGCATAATGTTCCTGAGCGAGGGTTGTATTGTTTTAAATAGGCGTTTAGGTGATTATGTAGAAGAAAAGTCGAGATAACTTGCGATGCGTGTATTGTTACAGGAAAAAAGGGCGGCAAACAAGTATTGCCAACATCAAATAAACTAAAATAACTTAAAAAATAATGTTACCATTAAATTAAATGTTGTCTATTCCAACAGTTCCTGTTACCCTCATCATTATATTAGCCTATGATTTCCACTGCAGAACAAATGTCTCCAAACATCTGCCGCAGTCGGGACTCGAACCTGGAACCCCTGGCCGAGTAGCCTGTAGAGGTTCTGAATCGGCCAGTCGACTCGGCCAGCCAGTTCACAAAACTTGGTAATAAACAAAAATGTTTCCGATTCCACACGCTTATTTTTTTTTTGTAAGTAATCGGGTAATTGTATCTCACGATTAGTTTACCACCGGCTGCTATTAAAGTGATCATCCAGCCGTCTCAAAGCAGTCACGCTAGTTCTGTACTAATAGCTATTGTCCTTAACATGAGTAAGGTTGTATGATAATTTTTATGGCCGATATGATCGACATAGTTTAGGTTTACTCATGGTGTACTAATTAATAGTATTAAAATAATCTTAAACTCAGATCTATTATACATCACCAGCCTCCATACGTCCCACTGCTGGACACAGGCCTTCCTACATGGGAGAAACACATGAGGAGTTTGGAACACCACCGAGCGGGCCCAATGCGGGCTGGTGGGTTGCAAATTGCTTTGTTACAATTTTTTTACCTATAGTCTAGTCAACATAATTGGACAAAGGACTTACAAATAATTTGACGACCATCGGCTGAGTGTCTACTAAACCAGAGCCGTTTGAATCCCGGTAGCGGCAAATGTTTGTATTATAATGAGTACAAACAGTACAAATTTCTAATACATAGATATTATTATTTGAGTTTCGCCGTTTACTATCCATAACAAAAGCTCGTAATGAGAACAATTACAAATAAATAAATAAAACGGTGAAAAAAATATATGCACCAGGCTGTAATCGAACCCGCGTCTCCTGATGTCTGGCCAGACGCGATTACCACTACGCCACCGGAGCACTAGGTATAACCTTATAATTTCTTCACCGCTTTCTAAACTTTTTTAACGTTTTTACAGCAACGTTTATCTCCTCACTCATTGAAGTTAACACCTCTAGTGATCCGAAAGAATACTTTTACAAGAATTTTTAAACTTCCAGCTAAGGAGAGAAAAGCTATTTTAATCAAATTTTATTGTTTTTGATGCGTTTGTTGTTTTCTTTAATTTTGATTTTAACATTATGATAAATGTTTGAAAAATTATTTACTATTAAATCCTCGCCTCAGGACGTAAAAAAAGAATTTTTTTCTAGTTTAGATTTTTATTAGCGTTTGTTGTTAAGTATTTATAATTGTTACAATAAAGTAGGCGTTTAAACGCATCAAAAGCATTAAAATGTGCTCTTAATGGTTACTTCATTTGAGTTGGAAAATATATTTAATTTAAGCTTAATTTTTATGATATTACAACTACTTAATCACACTAAATTAATACTCAAGGATTTGTTCGGTTGATATTTGAATCGTGAAAAATCTTCAGACAACTATTAAGCTAAACGATGATAAAACTACAAAACGTGATTATGGAACAATAAATAATTAGTATGTATAAAAAACCTAATGTGTACCTGTGTTTCGAATTTGTATACTGAAAGATCCTATGTAATACCATGACTTTCAAGGTGATCTTTGCGGAAATCCGTAAAAACACGCATTTGCTCACGAGTTACAAAATATAGTTGCACAATAAATAAACACAGACATTTGTTATTCGATACTGCAAAGTGCAAACGTTTAATTTATCAGTTCATAAACATAATGCGATATCGCATTACAAAATAAATAATCGTGTTAGCTTTGTATTACACTTTTAAAAGATCATTGCAAATTTTATGGCGAATTTCGCGCGTGTGCTTTATTGACACAATATTAACCAGAATTTTCTTGGGCAACTGGACAAATCGGTGTCGCAATATCCAACACAATATTTCGTACGTTCTTTTCACTGAGTACCACTTTTTTTATACGACGAGGGAGGCTAACAAATGTTCGGACCGCTTAATTGTAAGCAGTTACATAGCCTATAGACGTAGCACCCTGGGCACAAGATACGCGCTGCCTACCCTGTAATAGTCAAAAGAAAGCGTTGTGTTGACCGATAGGAGACTAGTCCTTCTGCTCCCAAGTGTTATAAACGCTTTCTTGAGCTCTGGCGACCTTACTCACTACAGGAACAAAACACTACCAAGTATCGTTGTTATTCTAATGACAAAGTAGTAGCTGCGATCTTCACTATGTTCTAATCTTACCCAATCGGGCACAAACAAATGGGAGATTGTCTTTTTGTTTGAATATGGCGCCATTTTCTATCAATTCGGAAAATATACGCTTCTGTTACCCATAAAAACAATTAAAACTTAAAAGATATGAAATAATGATAAAGTTGTACCTACTGTTTAGAAAATTTAAAATTGGACAGTTTTTTTTACAAAATTTATCAATTTTTTAATGATATTAGATTGCTGACATTAATTTAAACAACTATTGAATAAAAACATACGTATTACATATTTATAGTTATTATTAATTTTGATAGGAACATGTGACGTCACCTGTTTCGTCCTTTCTATGGAGCCTTTTTGGACGATGCTCCGCAACACATCAAACATACCACTGTATCTGTGAAATTATAGATCTTAGACATATTGTTTCTTATGCAATATTTCTTTATGCGTTATAAAATTCTTATTTATGAAATAAAAAAAGGTGTCAACTAGCCTATTCGAGCGGCAAAGAGTCAGCAGAAGAAGTCGATTAAACATAGTACCATGTCGTACTATGTCGTCAAGCATCCTCTGTAATAAATAATGCCGCCAATGCTATATTATTTTATACAAATGTCATGAAATTACCAAATGAATAAAGTGTTTTTGAAAGTGGCAAACCATTTTTATGAACTATTACAGCCCAACAGCCCATGCTTCAATTTATTGTCCTATTGACAGCACCATTCTGTATATCAATTCTTTAACAAAATTATATTTTAGTTCTACACACCTACTTTATTATAATTACGCACCGATCAACATAATATTTAATGAGCGAGTTTTTTAATTAGGTTACTACTTGTGTCACGAAGTCATCGCGATCATGCTGCTAAATGGGGTTCACACATGTGGTAATAATTATGTGAAATAATTTTAAAAACATTGCGTGGAATTAGCTCGCGTCGGTGGCGTCGGCACGGCAGCTTCGCAATGTGTTGATTTTAAATGCATCATGATAATGATAATGTCTATTCAAAAAAGTGTTTACTGAAATTTTATTGCAACCATTGCCTATACATGTTTTATAATGTTTGAAATTACCTATTCGGCGACAAAAAGAATAATAAACATGTAAGCATAGATTTAATTTTGCATGACAAGCAAATTTGCAAACTGGCGTTTCTGGTGAAATATGTGAAACGAGAAATTTTGTTAACATTAGTAGTAGTAGTAGTATGTAGGTACTCATATTTCAATCGAAATAAATTTTTTTTCATCCTACCAACTCGGAAAGAGTATTTTTGCTCTTCGATATCTGAGTGCAAAAGCCGTTTTTATCCGCTAGCTAGAGGATAAAGTAAAATTGAATTTAGAACATCGTGTGCACAAGTCTGTGAATTCAAAACATCATTATAGTTACCTATTTACTTCTACCTCCATGGTGCCGAATTTATTACAGATACAACCTAACTTGTTAAAAACTCAGACTCGGCACCTTCTTGGTGTACTTTTATTTCATTTGCTTTGCGCGTGCCATTTTCTTTTCACGACATATTTGTTAAAACCTTAGGTTGAAAACAAGAAACTTGGAAACAGGTGAAAAACCTAAAATGAGTGATTCTAGCGACGAAGACGTATATTTGACGCCAACAGAATTGACTGAAACTGTTAATAATGCGCATATGTTTTATTTGCATTTAATCATTTTCTCGCTGAGGTGGGATGAAAAGTTACGTGTTGCACTCGAGTGCAAAGATTTTTAAACCTCGCGCTCTTTTGATTCACTCGCTAACGCTCAGGATTCTAATTTTTGAATTCAATTTTAGAATCCTTAGCTTGCTTGGTCATCAAAATTGAGCACGCGGTTAAAAAGCAACTTTGCACTCTTGTATAACAAATAACTATTCTTTCTTAGTTATTGGCCCTAATTCTGGAAACACACACTAAGTCGAAATTCAAGTTTAGTGCGTCTCTTTCTCTTAATATAAATATGAAAAAGATGGCAGTCATATAATTTGACATTTAGAAACGTGCGTTCAATTTTGGACCTTCTTGAACGTGATAAAATGCAGTGTTTAGGAAGCTTGCACGCACCGCCGTACATGCCCTCCAAAATTGTGTATGGTTTCTTTGAAATCTATCTAAATTTAGTTGACAGCTCTAAACAAATTCTTGCTTTCTTTTTCCTATTACATGTTGCTAGAAAGAGATATCTTTCTGTAATTTTTTAGAGTGTATCTTCAGAATTAGGCCCAACGCCCAATATTAAAAAAGTTTAAAGTAACATAAAAGTCAATATTAAATTAGCTTCAGATTTTATCGCCTTTTTCACATAGGTACTTAATAAGTTTTATGTCGATTTCATGAAAGTTCATTAGATTCTTCCATCCAAGTCCACAATAGCTCAGTGGTTACTGGTACATACAGTACCTACAAACAGACACCAAAATATGTACATATACGAACTCTATGGCATAGTTGATTCAATATGCTAAGACTCTATTGTACTAGCAAGAAGGTGTTGTTTACATATTTTTGAAGACTTAAATGTAGGTATACATCTTTTTAGACGTACGTCAGTACGCTGTCCACTTTCTCATTTTTTAATAATTTTTATAATAATGTTACAATAATATGTGGTAATATATGTTACAATAATAATACATGGATCTTACATTGCTGCGATGCGAGATGGTTATATTTTGTGTATATAGCTCACTGTACATTTGTTCAGTTAACTACTTGTGTGAATCTGTAATTAGCTTCCTATCACTATAAGTAACTACTTACCTTTCATGTGTTATCAGCTGATGATATACCGAATTAAATAAAATAAAAATAAAAAATAAAATAAAACAAAAAATATATTTTTATTATCTTTTATGTACCAATAAAGGTAATCAATAAATATTTTTGTAAAAGTTGAAATTTTAAAAAAATACCACACCTACAAGTGCCATACAGTTTGGGTTTTATAAGTGCAAGTGCAATTGATTATTATTGCTTTAGCTGGTAGTGGTGGTGGCTTGTATGTTGTATACAATAAGCGATCAAAAAAATTCACAGCCGTCTCCATTCGGGACTGTGCGATGTTATCCTGTCTCCTGTCTCATCGGACGTTGGCGTGGGCTGTTGAACATGGGACTGTGTGCCTACGAATGCATGTGCGCACTGCACTTGTATGTCTCCACAGGGCATACAAACATAGCAGCTTGACACTTCGTACAGACATGAACTAAATATATTGTAGAAATATTTTCTTCATATATTACTTTTTATTTGTTTTGTTATCGCAAATTAATGTGATACAGATACAGAGTTATTACAAGGAAACTACAATGCTTGATATTTGCTAGTTGCGAGTTTTTCTACATGCTGTACATGAAGCTGCAAAAGGATGTAAACGAGTTTGATCCTTATCGGATTGACATAAGAGACATAATGTACATTTTGATACTGATTGTACATTTATTTTACATTTTTTATGATTTATCAGTTTTCATTAGTCTATGTAGAGTCATACCCTTACATTATCAGACTATATCCTTGTTGGGAACATGCCAGGAACCAACCTGGTCCAATGCGGGTTGTTAGCACAGAGGAGCTCGAGATAGCAAATGGATCAACCATGGCGAAAGTTCTTTGTTTTCATAATCGAAACCAGTGAGCACTCAAATACAAATCATTTATTCAACAAAGGCCTTATCTCAGTGCTTGCTGACGTCCAAAATAATATTACTAAACTAACCTAACAATTTTTGTAATCTGTCAAGCGGCGTTATCCCTCCTGAGGGCTATGACAATTGATAAATCAATTATGTCTAGAATCTGATACTTGGCGGGTTAAGAAATAAGTGAAATAAATTGAAGCGCTACCGCTGGTTCGGTAATTTGGTACAGCTTCTACTGAGAACCAGCAAGAAATTCAGACGGCTGTCATATTTCTCCATATTAGTACAAAAAATAATATTAAATGTCATTATTTCATATTATGAGAATAAATAGTTTCCATAAAAACATTTGTAATAAATAGCAAGCTCTATTCAAAAGTCAAACTGAATATGTAAATCCTAATTGGCTATGATAATGTGGGCCGTCAGCTTGTTTGTCATCTAGTTGTATAAAAATAAAATAAAAAAATGTCCTTTTGGCAATTTACACGAACGACACTGTGACGACCTTTTTGCATCAGAGATGGGACAGTAGACTATAAACGCATATCTATTTAATTTTAAAGCATATCTACATGCTAATTTATAATAGGTGAAAATTAACATAAAAAAGAAATTGATATGCACGAAAGCATTGCCTGTCCGACTGTACTGTTTAGAATGGAGATGAGTCACTTGGCTACTCGTATGTATTTGTAATTATTTTTCATGTGTTCACCGCACATCTGTGTTTTTACATCAGAATAATAAGTGGCTGTTGGCTTTAAAATTCATGCTATTTTTTTAAAGAGCTAATCAGAGATCCGTTCTATCCTAAATACATCATCTGTGATCCTATCCGTATTTATATGATTCTATCTATATACTTACTAATATTATAAAGCTGAAGAGCTTCTTTGTTTGGTTGAACGCGCTAATCTCAGGAACTACTGATTCAAATCAAAAAATATTTTTGTGTTTAATAGTCCATTTATCGATAAATTATATATGCTATATAATATTATGCAACGACAAATAGGAGCTGAGCATCAATGAAAGATGTTACGAAAAATGGGAAAAAATATTCATTTTCAGAGCTTTCGTTGCGAGCGCTCCGTAAACTCTTAAAGTTACGCAAAAATCATGTATTCCGGGATTGTTCTCCTTTAAAAGTTCTAAAAAAATCCGCGACAGCACATGTCTATCTTTTAAGGTAGACACACTATAACCTTTTTTTGGTAATAAAATTTGTTCTAAAATAATGCATTATCTGCGAAGGTATTTTTGTGAACCAGATATTGTTCCTCATCAAAATAATTATATTATTCATCATCAGTATTTAATTTTTTTACCATAGTTCCACTTTTACTGATATGATATGACATTTATTCTAAAATAATGCATTAATTGCGAAGGTACATGTTGTTATTTTCCGACATCCGCGCGAACAAAGTTGCGGAAACAGCTAGTATCTATATAAAAATCAATGGTTGTATGTGAAAAAAAATTAAAACCGACTTCAAAAAACTGAAAAGGATGAAATAATTAAATTTAAGTAGGTATTCATCCCCTAAAACATATTTTTGGAGTCGGTGCTTTACTTTCTATTGTTTTTGGAAACCACTTAGCACCAACTCCAAAAATAGGTTTTAGGGGATGAATACCTACTTAAATTTAATTATTTCATCCTTATTCTTAATTTTTGATTTTAACATTATTATAAATGTTTGAAAAATTACTTAGTAATTAAAATATAATAAAACTAGAAAAAAAACTAGAAATTGTTGAAATAGAATATTTCGACATTGTAGGGTGGACGTTAGCTCATAAACGCAAATACAGATAGACTAGAAGAATTTCACAGGGATATCCCAAGTCCTGGGTGGCTCAGTGGTCAGAGCAGTCGCCCGGATTGCGAAAGGTCGCGGGTTCGATTCCTGCCTCAGGACGTGAAAAAATTTTCTAGTTTTATTATATTTCATCCTTTTCAGTTTTTTGAAGTCGGTTTTAATTTTTGTTTAAAATTTTTTTTTCACAATTTTTAGTGATAACTTTCTACGGTCGAAGCTAGATGGGTGACCGTCAACTTATATTGTTTCCCACTATCGAATCGTTTCACTAAAAAGTCATTGGAAAAGCCAAAATTCGCAATTTCGCTTATGTAGACGATTTCATAATTTCAGTTTTTTTTATATTTAAAACCAAAGTACCCAACTGTTTTTGAAAAAATTTTTATGGGACCAAATGGCAGCTATTCCGCATCGAACAAAAAAAGAATCACGTAAATCGGATCAGTAATCTCGGCGTAATCGGTGTACATACATAGAAAAAAAAAAAAAAAAACATACCGGCCGAATTGAGAACCTCCTCGTTTTTGAAGTCGGTTAAAAATTGACATATTTGTGATTAAACTTTGGTAGGGTGTTCTGGGGACGCCCGCGAAGGATCCAAAACATTTTTTTTAAATTATAAAACCACAGAATAAATAAAACAAGACAAAACCTAGAAGTCTCCGATTTAATAGTTTCCGATTTACGTATAACCGGCATACGGCAGGTGCATGTAAAAGCCAAGAGTTCCACTTACTTTTTAAAAATTGTTTTTAAAAAAGTGGCCAGTGCCAGAATTTTTTATTGCGCACCAAGTATTTATTTTAGACTTGGATGTGCATATATACCTAATAAATATAATACAGGATTATGGCATTACGATTAAATATTATCGTGATAAATGTATACGTGCAATTTCGCGCCCAAGATAAATAATAATAGCTTTCATTTATTTATTGTTTAAGATTAAAATTAAACAATGGTGTTTATTTTAAGAAACTTAGATACACCTAATTGACAGCAATTAACAAGACAATACCAGTTGCCAAATATGTAATATATTTTTTGATTGTAAGCAGAATATTCCTTTAAGTTGAGCGAATTTGAAATGAGACTGTAAAGTAGTGAATATAAATAATGAATATTACATTGATCTTCCAATAGATAAAACAGAACGATCTATGTTCGAGGAAATACACCGTTCCTCGAATACATACATAGTGGTATAATGTTATTAAGGCTACGCATCAAGTCCGTAAAAGTTTAATAATCGCTGTCAAATTAAATTATTCTTTATTAACGACGAGATAAAATTCAATTTAAGAACACATCCACTTCATCAAACAGAAAATTTAAATCGACAATATACTTTATTTGTACTAGAAATAGAGTTTGAATTAGTAAGGATAGGTGGTAAGGTATCCTATAAATGGAATGTCTCCATAAAATGAGGTCCCAAGTTTGGAGAGTTCGCGACTGGCTTGGAATACTAAACGACAGTCTGGACAGTTTTTATGTAACATAATCTGTGGTGATCGTAAACGTCTGTGAATAATAAACCAAGAATTTAAATAAAGCTAATAAAGAAGGAAGGCATTTCATCTTAGGCCTCAGAATGACAACACACCTGCAATACCAAGTGATTATTTCTTGTTTTTGCTGGTGTCTATAGGCGACGATAACCACTCACAATCAGGTGGGCCGGCCGTCAGCTTTCTATTTGCATAAAAAAGAGCTATTTAGTTAATAATCATACCAATTATTATTTCTTTGCCAAAAATACGGCACTTGGGATCTTTATAAATGACAATTTTAACGAATTAAATTTAACCTTTTTATTTTTATAACTAACTACTATTAGTCTGGTTGTCCATTGACATAGACATCCTCCAAATAATGCCATTCCCTTCTGTTATGCCACACTCTTCTCCATCCCTTTGGCATATCATCCTCCAATCTTTTCAGTGGTCTGCCTCTGTTTCTTTTGCTATCGCGTTGATACCACTCTCATATTTTAATAGTGTCCATAAATATCCACTAATAGGCGGAATAAAATTTTAAATTATATTAATGTTGTATAATTTATGGAATAATATGCAAGGAACAACGCGTAAATGCTGTGGAATATTACTCTTAAAACATGATAAGTATTATAAGGATTCACAGTACACTGAGCGTTCCCGATGGTATACGATTAGTTTTTGCAGGTCTTCTATTGAAAGTGCGGTGTTATAAACTATTGAAATCTGTATAGGTAGTTTTATATGACGAGTAAGTGTTTAAAGATAAGGTTTACGATGTGATTACACATCATTTTTACGATTTAATCAAACTTCATCATGAAGACTGTCAATTTAGTATCTAATAAAGTTAGTAATAATTCTCTTTGAAATATACAAGCAAATAGTAATTAATCTATGGTTGTGTGTGTCCCGTACTCTTACCCATCATTAATATTTCTGTGCTGTGCTATACTATATCAGTTACAGTTACGAGTTCTTTTCGAAATTTTTTTGATGAGCAGCTAAGTAGATCCAACATTTAAGAAACCACGAAAGATTTCCTCACAGTAATTGTAATGGGTATTGACATATTATACATTTTAATAATATTTGTAAATACCATTAGACACATTCTAATGGAGGGCTTTCGTAATGATTTGAAAAATTACTCATGTTTAGTGCATTAAAACAGACTTTGATATTGAAACCGTTTTCTAAGGTTTAAAAGAGTCTCCTTCAAGAAATAACTACATTTTAAACAAGCATGCCCCCACTGTTCGACTACTTTCCATTTATTTTCATCACTAATTGTCCTAAAAATCTCCACTCCAAAATCAGAGTCAAACAGAAAACTCTATTGTACGAGCTATTCGATAGTTTCCTGATCTACAGTATTCTACAGTGCTTTGACTTTTAGCTACAATGTCGTGTCTCGCTGGCACTTTAGCGATATATATAATCATAATCCTATCTTGATCCGATATTCCGATAGCCCGCGTCAGTCAGCTCGCTATCAGACTCATAACCTTCCATAAAGACAAGGTGAACGACCCTATCCACGAAATAAGCTTTAGGCTGCCTTAACCTTGTAAGTGTAAGCTTTCAAATTTCATTAAGTTTTGGTACCTTTTTATTTGTAAAAATGGTAAAACTTTCACATTAAAATTTACATAATAAATGTATTTTCATTATAATAGGTAGTAAGTCAACTAATATATTAGTTTAATGATTCTTTTTAAATAATCTGAATATGAATTAACATAAAAGATTAACATAAAGATTCCTTTTGAGAAAAATATTAAAAACACTGAGAAAAAAAATAACAAATTAAATTCGTAATCATTCATCATCAATAATATACACAGTCTTATCTTACAGCTGATCTTTCTTATTCGTTACATTTGTCGTAAATGATAGGTGTCAATATTGATAGTACCATTCTCCTTTGTTTGATTTTAAGATGCCTTTATCAGTAAGAATTTATCACATCGAAACCTTATCAGCAATCTTCAAGATAAATATAACTAGGGACATTTTCAGATAGTTTATTATGTTGTGAACGTGGCATGAGTATCATACTGTGAAATTCAGTCGAAAACCGAACCAAATGACACAGTTAATAAAGATTATTTTAAGCATCTCTTTTAAAATATCTTAGACTTTCAAGTATCATAAAATTTAAACGCTAAAATACTGTTTGGCTTCACAATGACAACAATGATTTGGGTAGACATACTTTACAGGAAAACCATAACATTGTAACGGACGGCGCGCCATTTACAGTACCGGAAGTCCGGAAATCGTTCGCCTGACTGGACAGCTTTTTGAGTGTAGTTTATTTAATATTTATTACGTTAAAACGCTTTTAAAATGGATAAAAACTACTTGGAGCCAGCGACTCTACCAAAAGAATTAGCTCAACGGATTCAAATATTGAGCCTTTGGTCGTATATGATAATAAAATTATTAAACATATAAAAATGAACACATTCAAACCTTACCTATGTGTCCTGTATGTTGAAAGTTTGTTGGCGCTCCAATCATAGACCTGTCTATTCTCCGGCGAGTGCGCTGCGCCTGCGCAGCCGGCTGGTAGCAGCACGCGAACCACTGCAGCCAGATCTCACCACCAGTGCTGGCCATTTTTCACTTTTAAAGTTTTTTAAGTTCACAACACAAGTCACAGCACACGTACCGTGGGAACGTGATTGGTTTTTACTTTTTAAATTCGATTTAGCACTGCTGTACACGTGATTCGCGCTCTACTGAACGCGACACAAGACACTGTTCTCTACTCTTTCCCTTGTATTAAGAGGACGCTATCTCGAGTGTGACTGACGTTACGATTCTTCTCTCGATAACACCGATGGCATGATTCCCCGATAAGGTCTGAAAAGAAAAACAATTCGGTGACTTATTTATTTCAACGTTTATTTGTTTTGGATGAAAAAGTTGTTGATAAATCATCAACTAATGAGGAGGAAATCAACCATTAGCTTAGAGAACTATAATTATACTATAAGTATTTTAACATGATAATAATTTCATATTGATAACAATATCTGTAACTTCATTTGTAATTCTTTTGAATGGTAATATTATTTTAAAAAATAAATATTACATTAGTTTATGAATGTTAAACTTTACTATCTAATGTGTTTGTTTAACAATGCAAAATTTTCTGATGATTAATAAATTGCTTCAAATTGAAAACATGGTTCTTAATGAGGTTACTTTAAAGCAGTACCTACCTAATCAGCGGTTTCTTAAATTAATAACATTTACATTAAGCTTATTTTGTATTATTTATTATAAAAATAACAAAGTAAAGTAAAGACGACCATCCAACTAAACAAAAAAAAAATTCCAAAACTGTATTGATGGAGCAAAAAATAAAACGCACTTCCATTTCAAACACTACCTATCTTATCACGAATCCAAGAGATTAAAATAGTCAGAGATGAATATTATTTATTTGAAGATAAACAAAGACTATGATCAAGGCATGATTAAGTATTCGACCGTGATCCCCTTCTGAAACACTAAAGCCTGTTCAGATAAGCGATAGGTACCTTTTTTATGGTGGAAAAATGCATTTACGCATTGCCTGCAGCTTGAGGTAATGCCGGGATATGTGGGGCTCCTCTACCTAAGATGTTTACGGCTGAGCCTACCCACTAAAAATGATTTGGTAGGGGGTGCCTCGAACGCATTTGTAGGATTTTTTCCATAATGGCATTTTGCCACGATCGTGTTTTGTCACGTGTGTATTATTAATCGCATTTATTTATGTATTAATCGTATTTTTTTCCTATAGGTAATTGGCCTTACAGCATGTTGTCTGATTCGCTTTTTGGTCTATAAATAATTTGCCTAACAGCATACTCTTATATGCTTTTTGCCCTACTGTAAATTGAAGGATTCAATTTGTTTTTCTCTTTACGTGTATCACCCTGTGTTTTTGAAATTTTATTAATGAAGTCGGTTAAAAATACTTGTTTGGGTGTTGAAATAGAATATTTCGACATTGTAAGGGTGGTCGATAGCATAAAAGTTGTAACCAATGACTTTTTTAACGTCATTGGTGACATCGCAAATTTATACAGGTATACTAGAAATCATAGTCATAGGGTTATCGCCATAGTAGCTCAGATGGTTAGAGCAGTGAAAGGAAATTATTTTTTCTAGTTCAGAAAATGATTATTAGTCAGGCGGTAAGTGTATAATATTAAATAATGTTAACAAGACTATCGGAGAACTAAAACCTCGCTAATCTCTATTATTGCTATTTTGCAACACTAACAAATTCGTCACAATACTATTTCTCAATATCACAGACATCTAAAAAATACAGCAACTACTAGCCTGTAACTTAATATCTAAAGTTTGTACATATACTTTGCTCCTTTGTATTGTTAAAAAGTATTTTTAAGTGGATGGGTGTCTGGTCTCGAGTAAACGTAGCTAGCAAATACTTATAACAATTTCACTAAATTCTCTCCTTTAGGGCTCAGACAGAATCTAATAAGTACTACTGAATGGATCTTTTAATTGGTTTGAAGCGCAGCGCTTGATAATTTATTTGCATTTATTGCAGGGATATTTTATACTTTTAATTTTAAAATTGTGTTAAGCTAATACCGTTGATTTCAAGGTCCTTATTATTTGCACCGAAAAAGAAAATATCATAAATTGCCTTGAACTGATTATAAAACTTTTGATAATGTTTTCTTAATTTTTGTACGACCTCGTCTTAAGGTCTTGCAGACACGGCCACTTTGTTCCGTCTGCGTAAATAGGGCTATAATAACAATATTGTTATTTTTTTGTTGTCTGAACTAAATAGTTTGCAAATGAATCTGTACATTATGTGGCGAAAAATTTGATGTTTTTATTCTATGTCAAGCGTCATCGTGAGGTTATTCTGGCGGATACAGACTCTACGAGGCATGCGCTGTGTAGAGTGCAACGGATGCCTCGCCTTGAGGCGTGTATAAAAAAATATACTTAAGGCGATACCTCGTCGACACTAGCGACACCACTTGATTTTTATTAATTGTGGTGAATATAGAACATAATAAACAAAAACGCTTTAGTGAATGACTAAAGAATGTTATTTGTAATTTTTTGAGATGTGCTCGGTATAAGATATTGCTCTACATGTAACCTATTTTTTCATTATTGCCGAAAGTGGTCACTTTTAACAATAATAAAAAATTTGGTTACTTATAGGTAGACACTTTATACAATATACATCTTTAAAAATTACAAATACCGTTCTTTAGCAATTCTCTAAAGCGTTTTTGTTTATTATATTCTAAATTCACCATAATTAATAACAATCAATTGGTGTCGCTAGTGTGCACGAGGTAGCCCCTTAAGGCACTGCTCGCACTAAGCTTTAATCGTGAAGCTTTTGCCGACATACGTTGTCTCGCCTTCGCAGAGGAGCATATATCCCTCACTCCGATCTCATCAGTAGGGGTAGGCGTAACCTCTGGTTCAACCGCGATTGTGCCTTAGCTGTTGAAAACAGACAGTCGGCATACCGCGCTTGGATCAGGGGCCGAGCTTGCGGGGATCCCAACATTGACTCACTGAAAGCAGCCTATAACAACGCCACCAAGTCCTGCAAAAGGGCCTTCATCAGAGCGGATGCCCAGCGCGTTGCACGAGTTGGCCAAGAACTTCTTACGCATCCTACGGGAAGCCGTAGCTACTGGCGTCTGGCCAAAGCCGTGCAATCAAACTTCTGTCAACCCTCGCTGCCCCCGTTGAGATGTTCTGACGGCTCGCTAGCTCACAAGCCGCAAGAGAAAGCCGATCTCTTGGTAAAACTCTTTGCTGCTCACTCCCGAATCGATGACTGCAACTTACAGCCACCAACACTCTCCCACTGTGGCCACACAATGCTCGATATTCGTATTAGGCAATGTGATGTACGTGCGGAGCTTCAGTCAATCGACGTCCGGAAAGCTAGTGGACCTGATGGCATTCCAGCGATAGTACTGAAAAACTGCGCAGCGGAGTTGTCTCCTGTCTTAACGCGGCTATACCGTCTTTCTCTCTCTTCTGGGTGTGTGCCGGAATCTTGGAGAGAGGCCAATGTGCAACCGGTCCCCAAAAAGGGAGACCGATCAGACCCAGCTAACTACCGCCCGATAGCTGTCACCTCAGTTCTTTGCAAGGTCATGGAACGGATCTTAAACCACCAGCTGATCCGATACCTAGAAGATCACTCATTAATTAATGATCGACAGTACGGGTTTCGGCCGAACCGGTCAACGGGTGATCTTCTAGCGTACTTAATGCATGTCTGGGGTGAAGCTATTGACAAACGTGGTGAGTCACTGGCAGTTAGCCTTGACATTGCCAAAGCGTTCGATCGGGTCTGGCACAAGGCTCTTCTCTCCAAGCTCCCGGCATACGGTCTGCCCGCTCAGCTCTGTAACTGGATCGCCGGCTTCCTGCATGAGCGAAGAATCCGTGTCCTCGCAGATGGATGCGCTTCGCGGTTCATGTCAGTGAATGCTGGTGTACCACAAGGCTCTGTTCTATCCCCCACACTCTTTCTTCTTCATATCAATGACATGTTTCCGTTAGGAAACATTCATTGCTATGCAGATGACAGTACAGTGCACGGGGGATATTACGGTCGCCCAGGGGCTGGGCGCGCTGAAACCGAGAGGGAGAGAGAGAATCTTGCCATTGAGCTCGACAGGGTGTTGAACCTCGTATCTGAATGGGGATCTAACAATCTTGTTGAGTTCAATGCTAAGAAAACACAGGTGTGCGCGTTTACAGCTAAAATGTCGCCGTTCCTTCCCCTTCCGTCTCTTCAGGGCATGACTCTTTCGGCACAGGGCTCCCTAAATTTGCTAGGCATGGAGATATGTTGCGATCTGAATTCCAGGAACTACATCGAAACCGTGATCAAAACAGCCTCACGGAAGCTCGGTGTCCTGAACAAGGTGCGTCGATTTTTCACGCCTGACCAATTATGCCTGCTCTATAAAACTCAGGTCCGGTCTTGCGTGGAATATTGCTCGCACTTGTGGGATGGCTCCGCCAAGTACCTTCTCGATGCCCTGGACAGATTGCAGCGTCGTGCTGTCCGTATCATTGGCGATGTAGAGGTCACCAACAACCTTGAGCCTCTGCAATTGCGTCGAGACATTGCGTCGCTTAGCGCCTTCTATCGGCTATATCACGGAGAGTGTTCTGAAGAGCTATTTGACCTTATCCCACCTTCCCCCTTCCTACTCAGGAGCACGCGAGCCGGTCTTCGGAGTCATCAATTCACTGTCTCCACCTCAACATCACGTACAAAGAAATTTAGTAGCTCTTTTCTTTGTCGAACTTCCAGAACTTGGAATTCTTTGCCAGCACATGTGTTCCCTCCTTCGTATAACATGGGTTCCTTCAAAAGAGGCGTGAAAAAGCACCTTTCGGGCCGGCAAGGTGGAGGCGGCTAGAGCAGTGTCTGAACTGCACTAGCTGTCTTCGCATATGGACTCTTCTTACCGCTTCACATCAGGTGGTGTTGAGTCATTTGTCGTGCTTTGTATAAAAAAAAAAAAAAAAAAAAATGCCCTTTTTGGACAAGGTAAGATGGGATAGCGTGGTTGAGTGTGGTGTTCGCACCCACTAATCCCCTGCCGTATACCCTTTGGCGTTCTATGAGCATTACATCCATGCATTGGCTCAATTGGCGGGGGGTGACCGCTATGCCAGTCTCCCGTTTCGTATGCAGCGCAGCCTCGCAATTCCACAAAGTCCTATACCCGCATTAAGACAAACCGATTATTTTACAAATGAAAGAACTTGGTGCTATTTTATACACTGAAACTTCACTCTTTGGACTTTGTTCCGTTGATATCCTAACCTATAGGGTTTAAAATCGAACTGCAAATGTAACGCTTGCACAGTAGATCGGCGTGTTCACAGATTTATCCGATAGTTGTTATCAATAACAACTAACAACTGACGTCTGACATAACAATGATTGATTAGGTATACCCAAATATCTTCTCTGCACTGAATTAATAAATTCTGTCTCATTTACGCTATTTATCTATTTATTTAGTAGATACATAAGTTCTTTGAAACAAACAAGCACAGAGCTTCTTTTTCATTCCAATACTACGGTTTAACGGTTCTCAATATATGTCATCTTATGATTAGTGTCAATCTGACAGATTTCGACAACTGTTATCATGTCTTCCAAAGCATGAACGGGCTTTTTTATCACAAATTTAGATGCCATAGCGAAAGCACGAGGGCGATATCGAGCTTACTCACACAACACAAAAGTCCGCAAGAAAGATGTTAGAACCGATTAATTTTATTGAAAAATCCCGACTTGCATGAAGCATTATAATTTACAGTTTTTGTAAAGCTCCGAGAGTGAAAGTGGTGCGGATCATTGAAGACAGCTTAACCACAATAGCGAAAGTGACCAATGTCGCACAACACTGTCGCCTATAAAATAGAGCCTGTATCTATCAACGCTAATGACACGTACAGCTAAACGAATGCGGTGTACACCTACGACGAAGAAATACTCCTTCCTCATTGGTGTACACGAGCAACACGAGTACAACCTTGTCTCTTGTCAATGTCAAGTAAAATTAATGTTGTCCTTACATTGTTACTGTTTACCTATTTTTTATCTAGACATTTTAGTTTTTGGTAATCGATTTAGCCTTTTTTGTTTTCAATAATTTTTAGTTTACTGAAAACATAATTGATAAAGTTTTAGAAGTGCGATTTTAATTTGTCAATGTTTTCAAATTCTATACCTTTTGAAATCAAACCCAATGTTTGGCCAAATTTATTAATGTTAGCTAGAAAACTGAACCTTCCCCCCCTATTTATAAACTGTCGGATCACGGATTTGATCGAAAAGCCACATACTGTCTCGCTTTGACGCTCCGTGACAAAAAGTGACAGGTATAGAGTTACCGATATTCGAATCTTTTCCGACAGTCCTGAATAAGGGGGCTGATTGCGATTCATCGGCCGCTAGTCGCTACATACAGCGGAACGCTCGCTTCACTTTTTGTTTACAGTTTAATCTTTAATACATATTGAAATGAATAATAATAAAACCTCTGTAAAGAAAACAAATGGTTTTATCAATCGGATAAATGTTGAAAATAAAACCGTTTAGTCTACGTATGACAGTTTCTACTTTTGACATCTCTAACGTAAAAAGTTTATGGATTAAAGAGATAAAAAAATACTGGTATTGAAAATTTAAATTACGTCATACCTTTTTAGAACAAATGAATATAAAAATTACAAAAGTATGATAAATATGTATGTTACTATTATTACTTTATCAGAGAGTCAAGACATGGCCATGCAGAAATTAAAATTAATAATTTTCCTAAATAGGTACTAAAATATAAAATTTACATAGGCATACCTACTGTTACAACTTATAATTATAACCCTTTTCGACTTTGCCATAGTTAGATAATTAGGTACCTGTCATTAATTATTAAAATCCAAAGCACAGGAACTGTAATAAAACGTACACAAGTAAAAGTTTTGAATAAAAACACAGACTCAATTATACACGTGTTATGCTTCATTGCCTTGTAGTTAATTTTCACCGAAAAGTTTACAAGCCTTTTGACTTGACACCGTTAATCCGAGATTGAGTAATCGAATCTACAAATGGAGTTTCAACAATCTATTGCGAATCAGCTATAGTTTTCATAACCGATTGTCGCGAAGGAAATCGATTTCATTGAGTGCTAATCGGTTTCGCTGTCACGATCCATTAATTTGTTGTGTTTGTTTTGTTTATAGCGTTTGGATTTGGAGGTCAACAATAGGTCCGGGCTAGTAAAAATTACGGCCGTTGCGTCTCTTGCAATTTTGTACTACTGATAGCGAATGAAATAAAGAGTGACCCATTAAGTTATTAAAAAATAATAATTAAGAAACATTATCTCATTGAGACTATTCAAGAGCCCAAACACGCTATATCTGCTGTTAATCTGAAGAATTAAGCACTCCGCAGACTTTTTGATGGTATAGGATCAGCTCAAGGTCAGTATGTAATGGAAATGTCACCGAAGTGATAGTACACCAAATTTCAAATCAATCGGACCTGTGAAAGATAGTAAAACCCTTTTATCATGTAGAAAGAGAGTTGACAGTTATCAAACGCCTGAACGATCGTCATAAATTATAGCTAAGAACCATCCTACTCACGTCAGCTAGACCGATTTAAAGTTGTTTTTCTTATTTCAAACATTCGTTTAGGAGCTACGATGCCACACAGACAGATAAACAGACTGACACGTCAAACTTATAACACCACTCTTTTTTCGTCGGGGGTTCATTAGAAAAGTAAATACAGCCCACCTAGATCATTACCATACTTTCCAAGTTCCAAGCCCTTTCACAAACAATAAAGATGCATTTTTCTGGACTCGACTCAAAAAATCAGACTTGATGCTTAGTCTAGGGAGAGCGCAGTAGGCTTAAACCAGCGGCCCCTTTTTTCTTCTTATAGAGATAGCTTTTGGCTTCATCTCCCCTTATCTTTTGAAAATAGTGTCCATTCACATCAATACATCGCTGCAACCGATGGAACCACAGAGAAAAGCACTTTGCCCGCTCGTTCTTAGGGGTCTTACGCCGCACAATACTCATGTTATCTTCAGTGGTCGCAGTAGAAGGCCGTCCCTCACGCAGATCATCGGTGAGATTAGTGCGAACACGTTTAAACTCATTAAACCAGTTGTAAACAGTGGCACGAGATGGGGCTTCGTCATGGAAGGCCAATCGAAGTCTGTCATAAGTTTTTGACTAACCTCAAAAGCCAATATATTATACTATACACAGCGATAGATCGGCTTACCACAATAGTTACCAACTATACTCTATTATTCTTAAGGCTGATTTTTCAATGAGATTTATCCAGAGAATAAGTTTGACAAGTTGACAGTTAATCTATAGAAAATCTGTCATAATGACAATATTAAAAAAAATCTAGTTAAAAATTATCATGAAAAAATTAGCCTTTAGTAAAATAGTAAAACTTGCTAGGCAACAAAGCTTTAGTAAGCTTATCTATATCTGAGGATAGTATATTGTGACCGGCCGTTAAAAAGCAACAAAAGTCATAAAAAATCATTGCATGAATTTTATTTTTAAATTCATGCCAACGTGACTGAGACAATTTTAAAACAAATGACAAATGGATATAATACATACGAATAACAAAATAGAATTGGCAAAGAGTTCCATTTTCAAAACATCTTATATTTTATTGTATTGTTTACAAGTAAACAGTTCTAAAAACCTTTAGTGTGCCATCGTAAAGTGGATTGTGTTTAATATGTGGATGCTACACAGAAAAAAGGTCATTGCCAAGAGGAGCTCGGTGGCGTATGAGGAGCTCGATGGCGTATTGGTTTGAGTGCTCTGGTTACGATAAGAAAAACAAAGCAACTTTTGCCATGGTCGATCCTATAGGATGGGTCAATCAAAGTTTGTTATCTCGAGCTCCTCCGTGCTTCGGAAGGCACGTTAAGCCGTTCGTCCCGGTTGTTCCTGCAACCGCTTTAACCCACCAATCCGCATTGGCCCAGCGTGGTGGTGTTATGGCCCAAACTCCTCATGTGTTTCTCCCATGTGGGACGTATATAGGCTGGTGATGATGATGGTCATGACACGAAAAAAGTATTTGGGACTAATCATATGGTAACATTAAACTAAATTGGATTACAATTACTGGGATTACCCATTTGTTCAAAAGCTGTTAGAGTCTTACGAAGATTTAAAGCTTAGGTAATAGAGCAAATCAAAACAAAGATATAAGAAATACTTGAATTTGATAATGTTAAGCGATAACTTTATTAACTGAATTCCATAATACAGACGATATTTGAATTTGACGGATAAATTGTTTCCTCGAAATATAGCCTAACATTACGAGTTTTTTCACCCACTAATTATAATAATATCACGTTATTGTTGATAAGTTGGAAAAAGGTACACGAAAAGAAATAAAATTATAAATAGGTGTGTTCGGCTATTCCTGTGGGATCTCTCCCGCTGTGAGTCGACATCTGAGCTTCTGTTGATTGAGGGAATAAACTTTCTGGAATAAGAAGCTACATATTGTATAGAAAGTTTGTACATTTTCTTAAAATATATATTCCCAGTGGTTATATTAATTTAAAATTGTTTGTAAAATCAGTGTCTTGCTTCTAAAACTAATCTTTTGCTCATTTATGTACTTACGACATATATAATTAAGTAGTTACATAAATAAACCCCTAACTTTTCTTATAAAAAACTTACATTCAAAACTATTTCCGTTATGCAGCTAAATAATTTCTATTCGTAATATTTTTATCACGAATTAGTCTTGCGTAATTCATGTCCATTTAAATTAGTTCACAGAGTTATGGCTCCTTTTATCTTTGTTTTCAATTTAAAAATACTTAGAACAGTTAATTCAAAACGAGATAAGTATTTTATGTTAAACTTTCTAAGTTCATCACACGGCAACGGTTTCGTGTTGTCATTATCTATGGCACTATCTTTATTTAAGTAACTTCATTCCTACAAGAAGGTATTTTTATATTATGTTGCGTCACTCACATCAGTGAGATCAAGTAACGCATAAGATGGAAGTTGTATTTGGTCTATTTATGTTCGTGCTTTGTGTTGGTCGTAGGAGTCAATAACAAAAAGTTTTATGCGTATAAGTCAATTGTTTTGCATAATGTCAAAATTTTATGTATTGTCGTACGAGTCAATAACAAATAGTTTTCTGCATAATGTCAAAATTTACTGTCTAGTCATACGTGTCAATTGTTATTAATATCAAAATTTTATGTTTTGTCATACGAGTCAATAACGAATTTTTATGCATGATGTCTTTATAGTGTTGTCGTATGAGTCAATAACTACATAATAGATTTCGACACATATGACAAAATTTATCTGATTGTATGAGGTCAAGCAATGAATTTGATCAGAATTAAGTAGCCATAAAGGTAAAATTATTTTTGGTGGAGCTCTTTCAGCTTAACATTTTATTTTTATTGTGATTTGATTTATTATTTTTTTGGTGGCAACAAATATCTTAATTTTAATACAGTATTAGCATAGAATATTTAATAGATGTATTAAGCAAATAATGTCATATTAATGCTATTGAAAAAAAATGAAAGTATTATTCATTAAGTATCATCCTTGACCCAGTATGAAGGATTGCGTTTCGATTCGCGTTATCGTTACAATATCGTTAAAAAAAACATTTTTTTTGTAAAGTTCGGTTACCTAACGTTGTGGAGCCAATACACAATTCCACGTGTCGTTCGTTGACGTAAACACTTGTGACTTTGTGACATAAAAGTTTGCCAATTTGATTCATCACATTGCCTGCCGTCACAATATCAACACAATATTAGAATGAAAGCAAAATAAACGTCGAATCTAAAAAAACTACTTATAATATAAACATTTAAAATAGTACGTACATACCTATTTACTTTAAAGCCATGGAAGATACTCAATATTATACTGTAAGTTCTATTATTAAGTGTTTAATATTAATTTTAAGCGTCGTAATTATCACCAAGACTTCTCTACTATCTCTATACTAACGGTCTTACTACTTAATAGCTATTGTATAAGAATTTAATAGTTATGCAGTGTTTTATCTCCTTTTTCTAATTCGAAGTGCCATTTGAACGAACGTGACCAAACACTGTGTATCTACACAAGGCTCATTCAATGATTTTTTACGATATGTACGTCACCTAGATTTTAAGTTATATGTAGTGCTTTTAATTGTCATTTACTGATACGAATTTTCGACTTTAATACTTATTATTGGCTTGTATTTAACTGAGCATCATACTAACTTTTTTTTATTGATGGAAAAGCTTTTATAGCTAGCTTTTATAGGGAACTTGGTAGTCTTCCGCGTGGCCGCTTGCAACCTAACCTAACCAACGAAAATACTGATCTAAAATTCAAATTTGGATAAAAAATACCAATTAACGATTTTTGTCACCCACTTGGTATTTATAGTTGCTTAATTTATTATTATCCGTTAATATTCTGTAACAACACTAAAATAATGGACAGATCCTCAAATTTAAGAATCGTTTGAGTATTTAGACGATCGGATTATGTGACGCATCTAACGAAACATTATAATAAAGTGTGGATTATATGTAGAGTCAAATATTTCAGATACCAGATACAATTTTATTGATTTTTCAATTGTTATAAATCTCTGGAGGTTTAACGCCGCTTGACAGAGTTGGGAGGGCGTAATAAAACATCTACTATAGTGTAGATTGTAGTCAGTTAAGAGGGTGTACGCCGCACGACTTTTCACGCATACATTCAAGTCGAAAACATTGGAAATGTACAAACCGATTCTAATAAGACTTTACATTCATGAGCAAGTCGGGCTAGTCTAAATAGATGTCAGAGGATTTTTCGTAAAACAGTATTTTTGTTGAGTAACAGCAATTTTTAGCTTTTCATGCAGACATAAAATCGCCAATAATTTCTTTATTATTAGTCTTTTCGAAAAATCCTCTGATAACTTTTTAGACTAATCACAATACGTTTTGTCAGAATCGGTTTATTCATTTCCAATATTTTCGACTTGAAAATTTCTATGGAAAGGCGTGCGGTGTAAACGCTCTTCGTAAATCAAAGTGAAAACATTTATTTTTAAACAGGCAAAGACTATTTACAGGTCTGCAATTGTCTACACTCAATGCTACAGGATTATCTAGTATATTTAAGCTTTGTTGAAGAAGAGGTTGTATCGACATAAGTTTTCAACAATTTAAATACTTGTCGTCCGGTTATCCGGTATAGCAGCGCAAACTAACCCACGATACCAAGTATGTTCGGTTACACAACCTGTTTGTGATAAACGTGTCTATTAAACTTTAAAATAGATATAGACGACACAAGTTGTTGGTGTTTTAATAGAAAATGTAGGTACGTGAATAGTATCTAAGGAATACCTCGGAATAGAAATGTAGAGTCGAAAGCGCGTAAAGTGTAATAATTATGATGTTAGTAAGTAACTATATTCAATAATAATATTTATTTAGAAAAGAAAACTTGTAAGTACTTATATCCGTTTCTATACTTTGTGTTAACGCAAGTTGTAAAGTAATTAACAGTTACAAAGAAAATGTTCTTCCGCTATTAGGTTGCTATTGCTAAAATGGCCAAAAAGGAGTGAGAAAGAAAGAAATTTGCCCAAGAGGGCAAAGAAATACCAGTTGTTTCATACAAAACTTTTACCGAAACGCTCTCAGTAAAAGTTTTGTATGAAACAACTGGCATTTTTCTCTCAAAAACCATTGACGGCCATATTTTGAGAGAAATCCAACTTAACAAAATGAAATTTGACATGGAGAAGCAAGATTGATCACATCCTGGGAAAGGACGAAGGCTACCTTAAGACCCAACATGGACGCGGGCGAAGCTGTGGCCTGCCATTCGTTCATCATCATCATCACCAGCCTGTCTACGTCTCACTGCTGGGCACAGGCCTTCCTACATGGGAGAAACACATGAGGAGTTTGGGCCATAACACCACCACGCTGGCTCAATGCGGGTTGGTGTGTTGAAGGCGTTGAAGCGGTTGCAGTAAAAACCGGGACCAACGGTTACGTGCCTTCCGAAGCAAGGAGGAGCTCGAGATAACCAACTTTGACTGACCCATCCCGGGATCGACCATGGCGAAAGTTGCTTTGTTTTCTTATTTAAACCAGAGCGCTCAAACCATGCCATTCGTTATTTATAAAAATTGAATTTTGAATAAAAACCAATTGAACGTAGTAGGTAATCACCAGAGGTCGGAATAAGTTGGGTTATGTATGTACTTACACTGATTTCATACAGCAAAAGAAAAAAGTGGATATGGCTTAAATCCCGAGATTAATTTAAAAGATCAGGAAACAGCCGCGATTTATTAAATAAAAAGTTATTAACACCACTGCACGCGCGACGTTGCCAAATTTACATCGACGACATGGAAGATCCATAATATATTATTAACATTTCGATGCAAGTACATAAAATAACTCTACCTAATTCCGACCTCTGGTAATCACGTATTGATCTTACAATGAAATAATGTGCAGTTCACACTATTAATTGTTATCAGTTATTGAGTAGTTATTATTGGAATAAGTAAAATAAGCAACTGCTTGCATAACAATAACAACGTATGAGTTATTTCGAAGGGAATGTTCGCTTGGAATTCCTTGATGCATGCCTAATTAAAATGTATCCAGGAGGGAGAGAACTTTGAGGGCTCTGAGCCGTGAACGAATACCAAGATATGCGAGTAGGAGACAGGTTGCAAAAACAATTAAAGCCTGTTTCGTTATTACTAAGTGAAATACTTGCGTTCTTACTTTCTAGACGGTTTTTATTTGCAATAAGCGGATGGGGTCATTATTCGTATTTTCAGGAAACTCTTTTAAAAAAAAAACTTGGTAGGTAGTATTTTTTTGCACGAAAAAGGAGTCAAACAAGCGTGTGGTCAGCCTGATGGAAAGCGGTTACCGTAGTCTGCTTTAGGCTAGGTTTCCCGTACCCTTGTAGCGTAAGATCTTTTTTGGTATTTTTTTCGCTGATTGTAAATTTTTTCCTAAATATGTGAAGTCAGTTTAGAATATCTTAAAAATTTATGTAATTGTCTAGTGGGACCGTTTTCCTGTAACTTTAACGGTTAAGGTACCTGAATTTACTGTCCCGTTTCAAAAATCTATCATATTAAGGCGAAAGTAAGTGCCCTGAGATTTGAATTAATTATGTAAGTTCCGTATGTCCGTTTATGGACCCATTCATAATTCATTTATTCAGAATAAAATAATAAATAGCCTAAGCTAATTGGCGGGCGTCGGGACACTGATATTAAAGTTTATAAGAGAAACGATCAGCAATAGAATTATAGAGGAAAATCATAGTGATTTCATGAGAGGGAAAACCGAATCTAGCGCCAAAATTAAATTTAAATTTCGAATTGATATTAATTTTTATTGCCAGTAAATTTGGAAAGGGAACAGAGGTGCTTAACATCGCAATGTTTTCAGTAAGTACCAGGGCCTCGATCGTGCAAATTTTCAACGTATTGACCAAAGCAAAACCAAAAACGTTACGTTGCACACAATTTGTGTAGCGCTAAATATTTGAACAGCCACGATTAGAGTACACGTTGATGTCTTTTCCATTTAGTAAATACGTATATTAATAAAATAAAATCTTTCTAAATTGTGTAAATATATCGATTCAAAAAAGTTTGTTACACAGCCGAAAATATACGTTCCCATAAATAATGGTTCCCATTGTAACGTCTTTCGATCTAAATGCTGTCAAAAAGCACCATACAAATTGTGCTCAACGGAACGTTTTTGGTTTTACTTTGGTAAATACGTTGTAAATTAGCGGGATCGCGGCTCAGGTTCCACCTTTGAAGAATCAAGAGAAAGCGACAGCATAGGGTACGAGTCCTTCTGCTTGTAACATTATGCTTTCTCAATGAGCGACTCTACAAAGAAGTATTATTTACATTCCTGTGGTGTCAATCCTCTCTTTCGTATTTATATTTGTTTTTATACGACTAAAACACAAACAAGCTGACAGCCCACCTGGAGGTAAGCAGTTACCGTCGCCTATAGACACCTGCAGTAACAAGGAAAAAATCATTCGGTATTGCAGGTGTCATCCTGACGACTAATATGAAATTATGCATGTCTAGATTACTTACGCATTATTACACCGTATTATTTATTAGGCATATAATAATGTTTTCTAATAATAAAACCTGTTGGCGACCTGCCCCCTATTCTCAAATGTCGGAAAGGATTCGAATATCGGAAACTTGGTAGCTGTCACTTTTTATCGCAATGCGTCAAAGCGTGACGGGTTGTGACTTTGCGAATCGAATCCGTGATCTGACAGTTGAGAATAAGGGGGCTCCTTTTCACAAGAACTTAGTGTTGCCAGTTGCGAAAACATTTATCGGAACAGGGATCTCTAAATTCTTGTGAAATATTTTTTATAGAGTATTTCTTTACGGAGAACTCTGCGGTGATTTATAGCAATAAGATCGCCATTGCTTATAATTACAGACGTAAACCATTGAAAATAATTTGGCTGAATTTTCTGTAATATTTCCTAACTAGAAATTCAACAATATTGAAGACCAATTTATTTGAGGCCAAGATATTGTGGACTTGTTTTTGTTTAATTTATCCTCTCGGTTGATTCGAGTGCACAACACAAATATACAGTGACTAAAGCTTCCGAGATTTTTGATGTCACGTTTACTCATGTCACAATGTCTCTTGCACGTACGAAATTAGAACACGGGTTGACTAATTTCACTGAAATGTTCACACTACAGCAGAAGAAGGTTAAGATTTTACCGACACACGCAGAGAAATCACGATTTTTACTTTTAGACGAGGTTTAGTTAGGTTCAGACGAGGCTGCTTACAGACTAGGTTTGGTTTAGTTTCCGTTAGGTTTTTTTTTTTAAATTGTTTTTGTAGGTACAACTATTATTAAATTATTTTATAGTTTATTTAATACTAGTGATGATGATGTCCTATCAGGGTCTCAAACTATTTCCATACCAAATTCAAGAAAATCGGTTGAGCTGTTTAGGTAAGATAAATACTTTCGCATATCTTACATTAGTATGGGTGCTGTTAAATCGAATAGTCATAGATAAGATTAACCTGTCAAGTAATAAAAATAGTTTGTATCTTAGCCTACAATGATGTTAACGCTAAACGCGAAACTGCTTAAACGGGTTTTATGTAGCGTGATCGGTCTTGCTTTTGTAGATTCTTCCAATTGGAATTTGGTGCTAAAGTTGTTTTAAGATTTTGAAACGATTTTGAAACGAAAACAATATTTTTTTAGGACATATGTTTCGAAATGTGGCAAACAACCGTACACTACGGGCCTTGCCTACCTTGTGAAAAATAAAAACCTACTTCAAAACACTAAAAAGGATCAAATAATAAAATTTAAGTAGGTACTTATTCCCTAGAAGTATATTTTTTGGGATATTGTTTCTGAAAAATTCTTGTTTTGTACCACGCAACAAAGCAAGTAAAAAGAAAATGTACAAATGAACACGTTCTGATTATTTTTACCTATAAAGACAATGTAAGTCTTATTTTATAAAGGAGGTTAATAGCAGGACGAGCGCGCAGGACACGAGTTCACACGACATTCCCGATGCACGCCTGCGTCACTGCCGGCACAAATAAAACCAGGGTAAACGGGCGCTTCCTTTCCTAGGGCTGGTCTATAGGAAACGTTTAACTCATTAAAAGTAAATCACCAGAAAAAAATAGCGCTGTGCACTAATTAGTATGGTTGGCTTATTAAAATCAAAGCAAATTACTCTCCTTCGGAGTGGATGGTGAGGAACTCGGTGGCGTACTGGTTTGAGCCATCTGGTTTCGATTTTGAAAACAAAGCAACTTCGCCATGGTCGGTCCCGTTATGGGTCAATCAAACTTATAATCTCGAGCTCCTCCGTGCTTCGGAAGGCATGCTAAGCCGTTGGTCCCGGTTGTTACTGCAACTGCTTTAACCCACCAGCCCACATTGGGCCAGCGTGGTGGTTATGTAGGAAGGCCTGTGCCCAGCAGTGGGACGTATATAGGCTGGTGGTGATGACGATGATGATGATGAGAGTGGATGGTAAGCAATACGGTGAAATTCGAGAGCCGTAGCTTGGCAACTGATTAACCTATTTCCGTTTTCTGTACTTATTTATAATACCTATACCAAAATTAATTATCTTTTTAAAAATCATTTTCAACGCCAAAGGGGATTTCAATTGCTGTAAATATAAGATTATTATTAATACAGCTATGAATCGAAATTTAAAGTAAGCTTTTTAAATTGTACCTAATTATTTATACATATTTAGTGTATTATTAACATTAGGATTTTATTCTTTCATAGATTTTCTCATGGTTTCATTGCCGCATGGTTTTCATGATTAGAATTGCTATAAGATAATTTTTTTTCGTAAATGTCTTTCTTTATTATTTTTTGTACATCATACGTCAAATGAACATATACAAAAATTAACAAAAATATTACAATCTAAATACGTGAAACTAAAACCTTCAGAGGTTTACACTTGAACCGCTTGAATTAAAGTGGATGTAAGCAATGACAACCCTATCTCAAATAAATTCTTGATTAGTGGAAGTGTTTCGTCAGGAGATAACGCCGTGTCAGGCTTTGATGTGACGGGGGTCACGTCACGCGGCGAAGATTGTGCTTTGATTTTTGTGCTTTCTCAAAAGAGGGACATAAATTTCGTCTTTGAGTTAACATCTCGAGGAATTATAATTAAAATAAAAGACTGTTTTAGGGAGAGATAGTATTAATAAAGTAATTATTGACTAGGTTTTCCGATCAATTGTTTTTTTAACAACCCGTTTTTTCTTTCTTTTATAAGTGCTTATGAAGCGAATTTGTTTTTGTTTGTTTTTATACAACTAGATGACAAACAAGCTGACGGCCCACCTGATGGTAAGCGGTTACCGCCGCCTATAAGACACCTGCAATAACAATGAAAAATCACTTGATCATCATTTGCATTTGATTGTAAGCCTTCATAAAATACTGTTATTGTTAAAGAATAGATTATGTTTAAGAAAGAGATTAGGTAATTTGCAATTTACCCAACAAATGAAAGTTGTTACTAAAAGCTATGCGCATGTTAATGCTTAAAATAATAATCTACTTAGATATGTATTTATGTAAGTTCCTAGTTTTTAAGTAATTTGAACTTTCATTAATCATATTACCTACTGCTATGAAATTTCGTAATGCTGAGGAAATAACGTTACATAATATAAATTCAAAGACTAGCTTACTCTATGTAAAGAGCCTCCTACTGTCTCTTTCTTGCTTTTAAGTGATAGTTATATGACTCTGTAATAAAAAATTCTGTCTAAAATTATATTAGAAATTTCATCGTCATTTTAAGCTGCCTATTTTATTATTTAACGACTATGAAATGTAAATATGCTTAATCCACGTAGATAGATTGCTAGTCTTGTCAGTCTTAATCAATGACAAAGTAAACTGAAATACACTTCTGAGAGTCTCCGACCAAGAGGTCAAGCTACTCGTACTAACATCAAAGATGTTATAAATGCCGGACCGTCCCTGCTTTGTCAGTTTTACCGCCAAAAAAAACGAGCTAATCTTTTTCTTTTACGTAGTATATAAGATTTCACTATCTAACACATTTAAAAAATTGTAACACTGAAACTAAGAAATTTTATTAGATATCTGTTGGTAACCCTCTAACTCCCGTAAGGCATTACCTAATGCCGTGACAATTAAAATTTAATTGTGTCTGGTTTATCGGTTCACAATGGGTAAAGTAAAGAGAAAAAAATACAATAAAAAAATATATATCCGAAAATTCGGAGGCGAAACACGAAGCAACGAAGCTACGTTACGGTTTGTTTCGATGCTAAACCTGTTATTTGTACTAATAGATCCTTTCCTCTAAGCTCACTGATAAAATTTTTGAGGTAAACGAAAGAATGAGGTGTCCTAAATATATAAATGGTGGTGACGGACGACAATAACTTAAGACATGGGATATATTACTTCATAGAAATGTTTTGCAGCTTTCTTATGAGTTTAAACCTCTTATTTATGAAATAAAAAAATTGACAACTACCATATTATGTGTTTGCTATCTCAGCACATTCGCGAGCTCTGGTCCAGACACAATATTAAGTTTTATTGTTATGATAACTATTGCCGTTTACTGTGCAACCAAGAGCATAAACGAAGTACCTAAGTTAAAAAAACTGCGGCATTAATGGGCAAACATTTGGCTTCATATTACCTTCACTTAAGTCGGGGTCAAACTTCATAGGATTCGAATATTCACTTGAAATACGATTGTTCGTAGAACGAATTGATGCCCGCATCGTTCACACTTCGTGCAAGGACGACACATTGAGCATACATTGAGCATGTTAAAAAAAGCTTTTAGAGTTTTTAAACTAATATACAAGCAGATCAACATGTGGCCGGAAAATGAGGAGTCCATCAGGGATTTTGTGAAATCCTTGGTATTCTCGTTTTCCTGTCCCCTAATAAATAATTATTTATTTATGTTGATAAATTTCCTGGGGAAGTATTGCGAACGCTTATTTCTAGGGTGCGTCAGGGCAATAGGTACTACGTATTGCCTTTTCTATTTTGGAATAATAAAACCGACATTCAAAATGTATTTTAACCCCGAATAAAATATAGAATCTGATGAAAGAGAATTCCATGCAGAAAAAGACGGTGCAACGACCATCAACATTTTTATTTTTAGACGGCAACTGTCAGCTATCTCATACAATGTTTAAATGTTATCGGGTTCCTAGAGGTCGTATAAATAAATATAACTTAGTCTTCTTATCGGATACATGGACCCAATTCCACGCACAGTCATAGTTTGGATGCATTGTATTTCATCATAAAATCCCACGTAAAGAAAATCAATGATTAACTAAATAATGAATTAATTTTTCACTTAGGTTGGCGGAAGATTGCTGTATTTACCATTTATAAGACTCCATCGATCGAATGGTCTCACCAAAGGGAAACCACCTAGTGTCAAACTTTTTCACCATAATATTATCCAGGTCACAGTTCCAATGCCAACTTTTCTTTCACGCTGAGGAAAAGCTCTACCAGCCGACCCCCCAACTCCCAGGGGTTATAATATAATTCCAAACTAAATTCGATTAACTATGTGTCGGTAGTTAACTGCTCTGATGATTTAGAGCAGTAACCTAGATTATTTTTTAAATATCTCTGGAACACAATAAAAGTTTTTTTTAAAATTAAATCTAATTAATTTCCCAACAATGCTTAACTTTTAGCACCGTAATGTGAATAAACATGAGCATGAAGGTTTCAACACGTCATATATCAGATATTAATGCAACGCTATGATAGTAGTATTGGTTCTTTAATTTTTAACAAAGGAGAGGACCACAAAATGTATGAAGTTAATTTAATACTCAATACTCAATACTCAATCATTTATTGCAACCATAATGTAGTACATAGGTGTTACACATAATTATACAGATCAGATTATGGACCCTGTCGGGCATCGCAATGGGTAGAGGAGAGGACGACGTCTTACTCATTTAACAATTTCCAATTCTTTAAAGTCATTTGTGTGTACATGCATTTGTGTAATAAAATAGAGATAAATATAAATAGATACTCTTAATTTTAATTTATTTTGTCGTTTAGGTACTCTTGGAGATTGTAATAGCATTTGTGTAATAAAATTTCTTTTAAGCATTTTATGAATATTTTATCGTGTTGAATTTTGAATAGCAATCCTACTTATGCAGGGTGAAAAGGTTTTTTTTATACAACTAGATGACCAACAAGCTGACGGCCCACCTGGTGGTAAGCGGTTACCGCCGCCTATAGACACCTGCAATAACAAGGAAAAGCACTTGATATTGCAGGTGCGTTGTCATCCTTAGGCCTAAGATGAAATTCCGTCTATGCCCTGTAATTACACTGGCTACCTTTCCCTTCAATCCGAAACACAGCGAACTGTTTCACGGCTGAAATAAGAAAGGCGGTGGTACCTACCCAGGCGACCCTACATATGGGTCTACCACCTAGCTAATAATCTGGGTATAATTATTTAGAATTTTTAGTGCAATTAAAAATATTATATAGCCCCTCGTTTATTTTTAAGAAGATCATGAAAATGCCCTATGTATGTTATGTGGCAGTACTAAATAAATAATTAAATAATAGTTGCTTTTTGCGTTTTGTTATTGCATTAATATAACAACCATTAATTTTTACTTTTAAATTATAAGTAGAGCTTTTAAATTTTAGTAAAAACTTCAAATATTTACAACATTATGTGCATTTGACATATTTTACGTCTTGAAAAACGAGGGAAAATAGCAAATCTAGGTTTGGTTTCTGCTGTTACATTATTTACATTTTTAGACAAAGGTCAGCTCAAAAAATTTGATTGATTTAAAATCAAGTAGCTTATTTAAATACCTTTGTAAAGAGGTATATCACATTGCTGTTCAAATTTATTCGAAATGAAAACCCAAAAAACAATGTCATTTACTATTAAATAAAATAAAATAAATTAATATAATATATTGTGATTTAAACTCACATAATTACAATAAAGGAAGTCGTGAAACTTATGTGTGATACATATTTACTTAATTTGCATACACAAAAATTTTGGGACACTGTGTCCGAATCGTCACTTTCAATTTTAATATTAAAGTTAGTGACGATTCGGAAACTATCAAAATATTGTGTTATTCAGACTGTTTGTACAATCAGATGCGAATCAATATACTGTACCCGTACCACCATCTTTTATCGCGATCCAGTTTAGGACCTAAATTGAGTAGAATCGTTAATTCGTACTACGACGCTATCTACGACTATGACAGAGATGCAGTTTAGGAACCAATACTGAACCGAGCGGAATATGAATTGCTTTTATAAAGATGGTGGTAAGGCCCCTGATCTAAAATGTACTGACCTAAACGGGCTGAAAGTCTAGACGGTGAATAACTAAAACAAACAACCCGCTTGTAGTAACTCCAGCAGATATTTTTGAATCTTGCAGCCAAACTGAATTCGCTTACCCACGTTTCTGAGAACACCAGCCGACGATCGCCTAGTGATTCATTGAGTAAACATAACATACGACCACGCTTTGTTGGGATATTGAGATAAACGCATGCCTATTATTTTTTCCAGAGCAGAGAAGGGAGGCGGGGAGATTTGTTTTACAGAGTCGGGAGCTCTAGGTGACAAGCTTTGGTGATTTATTTTTAAAACATAAACTACCCCAAAACCATTTGAAGATCTTATCAATACAAACAACTTTTACCATGGAAGCAATTCTGAAATCGTGAAAAAAATCAGCTAATCAAATATTGTAAAAGTGAACGTTTGTATGGATGTTGGTACTCAATCGCGCCGGTATGGCTGAACGGATCTGGATAGGGTACTTTTGATCCAGGAACAATTTACCGTCCCCGTGGGATAGAACCGACAAAAGCTATGTACTTAGTCTTTTATAATACGCAGGGCTAGAGAGTGGAATGCACTGCCAATTTCGGTGTTCGTTGCTGCATATAATCTGAGTTTCTATAGGCACTTTCTGGGTAAGCTCGCTACATCACCAAACCTCTTCTCACTTCTTTCGGAGAAGAAATAGGATCAAAAGTAAGCCTTTTTTTATAAAATAGAAAAAAAAACATGTGACTAGCTAGGCTACGTTGTTTAGCCTTTATGACATAATAAAATGATGCTAACATAAAATCCGCTCCGGGCCCGCAGAGATATACATCGCGCCAAAAGGTATCTATGTTCTTGCAATACCCAAAAGTCCAAAAAGGAAAATTCATATATGTCATGCGCTTTACCTTGTTGAGGTTTCAAAGTTTTGTTTGAAGTGACTACTATGTAATTACAACAATAACATTAAATTAAAGACTCGGAATTTTCAATCAATTCCAATTAGATTATGCCTAAATCTAAATCCATACTTTACAGTTGTGTATTCATGTTACTCTTTCAGTATAACGTATGATATTAAATGAATCACAATAATTTTAGATGAAATACGTATTTAGATTAGACAGAGATAATGATATCTTTTGCATCGCAGGACAGGAAATACGCAC
Source organism: Nymphula nitidulata (assembly GCA_947347705.1). NCBI lineage: Eukaryota > Metazoa > Arthropoda > Insecta > Lepidoptera > Crambidae > Nymphula > Nymphula nitidulata. The sequence continues at coordinate 6,245,335 of OX374637.1, read as the reverse complement.
ATGTGTCGAAGAGGGTCACGCACCGCACGACACGATACAACGCGAAGAAGTCGTCCCACTTCGCAGATAATGCGCGGTCACATTAGCGCTCCGATATCGTGCTAGTGGTGCACCAACAATGATTATGTTGGGTTTAAACTGAGATAAAATTCCTTTGCAGTCCACAGTTTATCATAGTACTACGGACCTTTGTATTGACTTTGTATTTTGTTTTGGTTTCGGCGATTATCGCAATCATGTTTTGTAACTAGTTGCTGTCGGTATAGAAGAACCACCTTTTATTTATTTGTTTACAACCAGCTCCGAATAATATGCGAAAAGAATTTCACTTTTATCCTTGAAAGTTACCTAATTCTGTTCGCCATCACAATTTGATTCTATTTTAAATAATGGTAGTAGGTACTTAAAGCTTACCGGCAGTTGGTTGGTTTGGGTGATTATTTTTTGAATAAACGAACATTATTATTCGTTGACTTCATTAATTAATGTAGGTATTTTAAAAGAGCGTGTTCATTTTTTTCTTTTTTCTTAAGATGTTTTCATTACGGGTTCTTTCCGGTTTTATACTAGGAAAGGTATTGACTAAAACCCATTTTAACCATTTTTGATAGCGATAATTTATCTAATGTTTTCTTTGTTTCACTTCAATAAAGAAGCCTATGTAAGCATCCACAAACTCAAGCGAAAGTTGATGATGTCAAAGTATTTGACCTATAAAGGTATCGCGTGTGCGCCGGCACCAGGTGCGCTGACTGGACTACGGCCAACATTGACCAACAACATGGAATGCTTGCCCAATATGCAGCCAGTGTGTTCCACATACACTTGCCCTAAAGTTATTCAAGAAAAGTTTTGTATTAACATTTAGGGAAAGGTATAAGCGGAATGTTGTCTTGCAAGGATGAGACTATTAAGATTGATAATAATCACATAGAAAATGGTATTTTAATACCATCAAAAAATAAGTTGAATAAGCCGCTAAAGTCCGCACTTGATTAAGCATGGATTATTACAACAAATAACTGTGTATGCACGAAACTGGTAGATGTTCTTGTTTGTAATGTAAATAAACAAGATCACGAGATAATATTGTTGACACATTGATAGCTGCTGCTGCTACAGAACATAGTCTACTGATAAAGATAGTTCTTGCAAGGTTTAGCTTGATTTCAACTTTATTATACGTTTGCCTTAGTTTTACAAGGACTGCTTCAATATGTAAAGAATATAATTTTGTATTGTCTGTAAGGGCTAGGCGTGCTTGTAAGCTTCATTCAATTTATACGGTAAAAAGGCTTTATTAGTAATTGATATGACCTTCAAGATGGTTTGTTGGATATTGAAAAAAAAAACATTTCCAGAAATCAGACAAAAGATACATATCTCAATCGATTTATCATTATAAATTTTTGAAATACGTTTAATTTAATCGATTCATTTTATGATAAAAATAATAAGGCCTCTTTACACTCAATAGTACTGTTTGTACATGTCGAAACAGTGGAATGCGCGAGAGTTGCGAGATGAAAGCCGAACGGACAGAAATAGCCACAGACTCCCTGTCGCCATAGCAACCGCCTCCCCGAACCACAGATCCAGAAATTTCACCAGATCGGCTCATTTGAACTCTGTTTTAGCGCGAATTTTGTCTGTAATGCATAATTTTTGCATAGTTATGAGAAATTTTAAATTCGGTTTATTTTTTTCAGAAATATTAACGAAACAAAAAAGTAAGATGAAAAAGCTTCACTCTATATAATAGTACCTACTGTGATTATTGATTCAAAATGTGATGTAAGTTAAGTATAATCTACATAAAATCTTCAAAATGGTTTTAAAACATTTTTATATCATACTCTTTTACAGTCTCTATGGACGTTAGTTCTTTGAATAATGTGTTGAACACTACCGGCAACGTCACTTCCTTATTAAAATGTCTGTATCCCTATAGTGGAACTTGAATTGTGGGTACTTATATTACCAAACTGTTCACAATGGTATTGATATTACAAGTAGTGATACTGCTATTTAACGGACATCTCTGCCAGTTCTTGATATTACTGACTTTGGTATATATCTTTCTTCAAACAAAGATTTCATTCCAATAATTTCAGTGCTTTGCATAAAAACTATAAAAAGCATCACATCCACATTCCTATCTGTATATAAAAATAACTATCCACTGAGCAAAGTTCAAACATGGATTCTATTCCCTTTTTTTCTTAGTATTTTACTTATTACGTTCATTTCATACATTACATTACTCACATCATCTTAAATGTAAGTATTGTAACTGTTTGTGATGATCTAATTCTAAACAATAAATAAATATCGCGTCATTATTACCTTTACTTCTTAATTGAATTCACAGATTTGGTCATTAAAATATACGCTTCAATATAATCTTTTTTGACACAGCTATACACACACTATCTACTACTGAGAAGTTTCACAGATTTGGTCATTAAAATATACGCTTCAATATAATCTTTTTTGACACAGCTATACACACACTATCTACTACTGAGAAGTTTCCTGCGCCAAGCAAACAGGTGCAATATAACTTTGCAGGTTTAAAAAATATAACAAAAAGAAATCTCTTAATACAATTTTCAGACACATTCATCCTACTTAAGTTACAACATACTGTTGTTGTCTTGTCATTCGCGGAACTGGTTTTTATGGCCAATTGCACTGTATGAGGTGACAAACTACCCGGTTTTGCACTGTCATGTGCGACTACAAGTTTACGAAAGTATATGTCATCATCATTATATCTCAGTTAAAATATTACATTTGCCAAATAAGCTTTCTTAGAAGGGCTTTAAAGTCGTTTAGCGTCACCAATTTTAAACGGTTTTTATACATATGTTTATGTATAAACTTAAAAATTATTAGCTAAAATTTCTTATTAATATTTTATGAAAAGTAAATGCTGCTGGATCACAGATTGCAACAAAATACTGAACAATATTTTTCGTAGTGTTGTGTTCTATTTTAATGATGCTGTAGCAACTAATCTGGAAAGAGAGGGGGAACCCGTAAAACTCATTAGAAGTGAAGTCAAGTCGTAACGTGAATCGCATACCTATTTGTGTTCCGCCAAGTGAGTCATATGTTTGGTTCACTTTTGAAGTACTTACGATATCTAAACATAGGAATATACCAAATTAATAAAATTTTGCTTGATAATAAGTCAAGGTGAAATTGATAAAAACACTGCCTATGTGCAAATTGTACATCGTTAGAAAGTAAACTTAAACCTCTGATCAGTTATATTTAATACATATGAGCTAGAAATTTCTAAAGTGTGAGAATGTGGACGGAAATTTTTAAAAAGTTACAAATTTTAAGCAGTTTGTTTCATCTGTTACTGCATAAACTAAGGTGTGGGAATGTGCAATAAAAAGTGCACAAAGAAAAAAGAGCCGATTTAATGACCCATTACATTTTCCGCGACCCTAGCAGTTTCTATAATTATTGTCACAGGGGAAATGGAACCAGAAATTTCATTCGAGAAACTCGGTTGAAACGTCTTGTGTCGCGAATTTTTCATTAAACTTTGAAACGCGTGCAATTTATTTTTCTATACCTAATATGAGTGATTAATCGACTTTGTCATATAGTGTATGAAGCGATATTGGAAGATATAAATAACGTAATAAAGTTCTCACCTTACAAAGAACAAGTAACTAATAAAGAAAATGATAAGAAAAATATAGGTAACGTTTACTAATCATTGTTAGAATATTGAACCATTTTACGAAGACCTATCTTACCCTTGATTGTGCAAACGAAATCTATGGGCAGATCGATACATCAAAGTCCCAGATGAATTGGACGCACATGACTCACGAGCCAAACGAACGGCGTTTGTTGATTTTGTCGCGAGGGACGCATGCCAAGAGTTCATACGGCCTCTGTTCGGTCGCTAATTTTATCCTTATGTCTTCTGATATAAAGTTATGTTTAGATTGCTCTAAATTATTGACGTCAGCCCGTGCAATACGCTCATCTTAACAATAGCGGAGTGCCTCACGCGCGTCACACACAGTCTTCTATTGTTGCCGGCCGATCTCGTACGTGTGGTAATTTTATAATACACCATTGTGGCTCATTGTACGTTCCGTAAACACAAGTCCGCGAACTTTGTCTGTGAATGGATACTGGTCATGAGATTTTTTTTATTAACGATTTAATTGTCTGATTTTGATACTGTATAATCGTAGCTTGATTAAAAGTCATTATTTAGAAATCTGTTCGAAAGCTTTCATTGTCTTCCTTTCAGGATAATTGATTGTTAAAAGAAATTCATCACTTATGTTATTTCTAGATGTAATAGTAATAGCTCCCATCCTCAATCTCAATCAATTATCAAAGCAAACGTATACGTTATATCTATCTATAATATAGTTTAGTGGTATCTTAAAACACCAATTTGAGGCAAAATAATACTTCGGAAATATATTTTTAAAGACGTTTGTATAACTTTCGCTCAAGTGAGCCTGAATAAGTGTCGACTCCATACTCTGAATTCTGATCAATCTTTAAGTTTAAAACATTATTAGGTAATAAAATAAGCTATACCTGCCTTGACATCTATAACTAGAAATAATAATTTTTAGTTTTGTAGAATTCATAATATTTGTTACTTCTAATTCAAAGGTATTTTATAATGATGATGGAATAAAGTTAAAGATGATTATAGGCTTTGGTTCGGGTTTTCGTTCATTAAATTTCTATTTGTCTACCTTTTAATTTAATTCCTGTAACTTTTCTTTTGTACAACAATTTTATATTTAGTTACAAAACTTTGTTATTACCGAAAAAGTACCTATTACGGGTTGGATGAGCTCATAGGGAAATAATACTTTTTTGCGTTCATTTGTAGTATAAACATGTTCAGTCACGACTGAGAACTTTTTACCAAGTTCGTTGCCCCGCAGCAGAAGTTGCCAAGAATGACTCACCCTCGACAAGATGTACTGGCTAACATCATTCACACAATGCTGACAGATCCCTATTAATTGTGCTATTGTCACATGTTACTTTCCCAAAAGAATTTAACAAGAACTTATGAAATATTTTATCTCTATGAATCGTCTATGTAAATTTCAACGTCTGTTCGGTTGGTGCGCTATAACTTGCGAACCTTTTCTGTAAGGTAGGTTTCTTCAAGAAGGCTCACCACTTGAGGTACTACAAAGAAAAGTAAAGGAAGCGACGATTAATATTTAGATTCCTTATTTCTACGAACTTCGAGCAGAAGCTAGTTCAATATTTGTTTTTTGTTTAGCCGCGACAGACTCCCGCGAAATTATTACTATTAAAATCAGTTACCCCTTTTTACAAAACGCGGAGATAAGTTAGACTGGTTTCAAACTGATGGTGTCACTATTATTTGTTGAAAGTAAGACAGTAAGAGCATCAGTTCCAAACCAGGGTCTAACGTTAGTCTATGTTTTGTAATAAGGGGTAGTTTTTTTTGTTTACCTTGCACAATTTAGTACTATTTCAACTTTACAATACCTACGATACCTTCTTTCCTTCTACTGTTTAATTTAACGCGTCTTCCTTTTTAAAGTTTAAACTTACGTCAACTGATTTACCTTGTATTCAGTTATCCTCATTTGGTTTACCTTTTAAGGATATTATGTTTTGGTCGTCGTTGAAACAATTAAAATTAATATAACTCCGTTCATTATTCAAAATCTCTGCAGAAAATTGTCAACTGGCGTATGCGATTGTTGATTTATCAACAGCTGCCTATCTATTCCTTTATGTTCTTCAACAAAAGATGACTTTTACTTACAAGCTGCGATTAGGTCACATCACAGGGGCATTGTGGAACAGATCGATAAAATAAGTAGAGCAAAATTTTATTAAGTAACTACTTAAAAGAATGGGCGTATGAAAAAAAAAACTTGTTTTTCTTTAGTAAGCTACATCATATCTTTTAATTAGTAAGTCTAGACAGATAGTGTCTTTAATTGGAAAAGTTGCATTACAATTAAATATTGGTATTGGTAGTGGATTTTCTCCTCTTTAGCTGTTCAATGAGCGTGTATGTTATGGATTTAACTAGTCTCCAGCGACTTATTTAGCATGTAATAGATACCGTTTCCGTTTACTAATTTGTTAGTGTCACGTCTGCCGACTATACCGTTGCCTGGGTTCAACGTGTCAATTAAATAATTATAGTATGTCTTGCATAAAGGCTATCTAGATACTTACATTTATGTTAAAAATTATCAGTTTCTTAAGTACTGAGCTAATTCCTATTCAGATCATGATCTTCGTTTTATTTGTGGAAAAATTGTGTAAGCGTTAACAAAAGAAACTTATATACATTAATTTTAAAATTGGTAGATAACACTGTCAATTATGTATTTATTTATTATGTAGATTAGTGAATGAACAATAAATTCTTAGCTCTTGTATATATTGAGCATTAAATTACAATGTAACTGATAGCAGTCAGTAAAATAGCCCACATACACGAGGTATAAACTGATACTATTAACCGCAGTTTAGTCACAGTGGTCAGTGACGATCTGCTAATGTAAACATATTATTTACTATGAATTAATAATATAGTTAAGTAAAGTAGTGAACAAGACATATTAAGGAAAACGATGAAGCTAACCGAGTAATGCTGAAATATCTATATTAATACAGTATGAATTGATCCTAATGCATATTCATGCAAAATTAGAAATTGGATGCTCTCACTATATCGGATGGCATATATAAGGCTGATTTACACTTCCATAAGTACAGTAGCGAGTTAACTTGCGGTCTTGGCGAGTTAAGTTCAAATTCCCGTCCAAACAATGTTAAGAACTTAACTCGCCAAGACCGCAAGTTAACTCGCTACTGTACTTATGCAAGTGTAAATCAGCCTTAAGACAGACTTATAGTAGTCAGACGAGTTCAAAAGAACACATAAGTAACGGAATCACGACCGCAACATGCTTTCCCACAACTATAAACGATAATTGACAAAATATTCAGTACAACGCAGATCACTGTGGCCGACACAGACATAAATCCAATTAAGTTGGAACAAAATTTATTAGACTTACAAATACGACCGGATACCGGACGAAAAATCGATATACTTACATTATAAAAACGAAATCCTTGTAAAATATAATGTTCACGCACTATTGTATACAATACACATAAAGATAACACAAATTCTAGATGAGCTGCACTGCAGGCTCTTAACTGAACGATTTGTTAATTAACGTTATAATGTTTAGAGATAAAGTTTATCGCAGAGTGTGAGAGACGCGGGTTACCGCCGTCAAGTCCTATGACTTACTGATGACGTGAAGCGTGGCCAAGACTGGTGCGCCGGCTGTACAGCTGAGAACTGAAAGGTAAAGAGGGTTCAACGGAGCAGGGGAATAAGTACTTTATCAATAAGTGTTAACGGTTGGTTTAATTTGAAGTTGCCTGGTTCAATTTTCGCTCCACATGCATATCGTGTATGCCACGGCCGTTTACGCATTTCTTTCGAGACGGGAGAAAAGGCGAAAGGACATCTTGGCCTGTGGACCACACGACTAGCCGCCTGCAGTATCGCGTTATTATACTGCCATGAAATCGGCTTTGATGTGTTATAAAGTGGTCCTATTAAACAGACTGTGTTTGTAAACTCCGTGGTTGACACTTTCTGAGAGATAACCAGACCATTGTCGATATTGTACCAAAATATTATGCATTTGGAATCTCCTGATGATATCTTTTAAGGAAGATGCAAATATAAACTTTCAAATTTTTAAAATAGATGCTTTACATAACAAGTAGTCTTAGAAATATTATTGTGAGACATAAGACAGAACAGAATATAATTAGTATTAAAGAAACCTTGAAGGAGCGCACTCTTAGCTTTAGCTTTGCTTGTTCCGTTCAGTAACCTGCCTCCTCCAAGGCCCAAATATCATTCTCCTCAGAGATTTTCTCGCGGACTATGATAGCTGTAAAGATTTTTTAGTTTCATGAAACTGAACATAGCACAGACGAAAGCCACAAAGTTTGAGTAAAGGTAACATTTGCTACGCTCCCCTGTTGTAAGATTTGTGTCTACTATTCTTGACCGCTAAATAAAACGGGTCTATCTAAAGTAACAATTTACTTCCGAGGTATGCAATGCTTTAATTATTAATCTATTTTTTACTCTTTATTGCACGTTCAGCATACATACGTATAGTAGGTAATAGTCAGTTACATGTAGGTAATAGTGGAATTATTTCTGAAAGAGATCTCTCCCAGTAAACCATTAAACCCATCAAAGCCCGATAAACCAGACACAATTAAATTTTAATTGTTATGTCATCAATGGATTAAATGAGTGAAAAGTTCAGATTGGTCGTACACGTACATTAATGTCAATGGAATTTGAGGACGATGGAAGCGTCTTTAGTTCACATTAATTGGCACAAAGAAGTAAATTAGTTATCACAATATGAGATAAATACGCATTAACCCTTCAACCCTTTATATAATAATGAACGCGGCGGGTCACTACCGAAATAGCAAATCTGTTTCACAGATTAAACGAAAAAATCTTCGTTTTATCTAGTCATAAAATAGGAAGGCAACAGGTAGTTTAACAGGGTACGCAACGCGCAAGCCCAAGATCCTACGAGCGTCTACAGACTACGGTAACTACTTGCCACCAGGCGGGTCGTACTCTTGCTTGCTATCCATATCGCATATAAAAGATGTACCTTAAATTTTCATGAATATTTTGGTTGTTGGTCTTGCATACATATATTATTATGTTTATTAATGCACACCGATTTTATAGCACATCAATGTAGCATATTAAAGAGCGGAATCCTCACAGTAAGTACAGGTTTATGAAAAAGAGAGAATTCCCCCAACAAATAGTAAACAAAATTTTTGGGTACAATAAATATTTTTTCTGTTTATCTATTTCTGCCTTAATCTTTATAGGAACCTAATACTGTACTCCAGAGATGCTAGCTAGTAACACCAGAAGTTCCTATGCACGCATTTTTCTGGCAGTATTGGGGACAAGTACTGCTTTCATTACCAACCCGAGAATATTAATTATGTATCTCGCGATTTTACTCAGGTCAGTGGCAACCGAAGACTTATAAAGATTTGAGATTTTTTTATACAACTAGAAGATAAGCAAGCCGACGGACGGCTCAACACAGCAAAATAGAATTTACACTTGGTATTGCAGGTGCGTTGTCATTCTGAAGCCAATATAACATTATAAAAATTTACAATTCTATCATTTTGTTTAAAATTGGATTATGAAAAGTAGAACAGAAACGAGAAAACTAGAAACCAAGAACATTACCCTGTGGACCAAGAACTATACATATAGTGCTCATCAATTTTACCTTAATTCTTTGAATCTTGTTTCTCAAATTTTTATCAAAGATAACTAAAGAGATGCTTCTTGTGTATATTCGTCTTTCAATTCTTTTACAACGAAGATTCGTAAAAATCCAGTATATATTTTGAATATTTAAGTATGCAATACGAGTATTTGATATATTTTTGATGTGCTATATTCCAGATTATAGGTAGCTTATACATGCATGAAAATTAATGAGTCTTTTTAGGCCGTATCCGTATCATATAAGGTTTGAATTTTAATAAAAAGCTATTTCAGCTAGTGAATCACCGCGAATATTCTGATAAGATTATCTGTTTGAGAAATGTATTATAAAATGTATATTTTTTTTAAGTGTTACCAGTGTAAACGTTGGATCTGCTAACTTTCTTGTAAAATTATTAAACTGGTGTATATGCCGCAGCGACTACTTAGACAGCGACTTTTATACAACTAGAATATAAGCAAGCCGACGGCTCAACACAGGAAAAAACAGTTGGTTTTGCAGGTGCGTTGTCATTCTGAAGCCTAAGATAAAATGCCTTCCATGCCCAGTGATTACACTGGCTACATTTCCTTCCATCCGAAATAGAGCCAAGAGAATGGAATGGAATGGATGGAGAGATAGAGGGAATGGAATCCAACTGTTTTAAGGCCGAAATAGGAAAGACCTACCTACGCAGACGACCCTTCATTCGGGCCTACCACCTAGTAAAATCTCTTATCGATTTGTTCACAAAGCGTATGTGTAATGTGAGTAATGAGCACACGGTTCACGGACGAAATAGTTTTCAGCTCGGGCGAGCAGAGAACGCTCATGCGGGAGATGGCGACTATTCAGACGGAATATTGTTGTATGTCTGCGCTTTGAGAATAATTTAGGATACATCTAGTTACCTAAAGAAGCAGGAGTCCGCTGAAGCGTTTTGTATTCGATCACAAAAAAGCGATAGTCTGAAAGGAGGCCATGTATGTAGGTACCCACACTATCTTAAAAAATCAGGAAAATCTCCTTGATCCGGAGAAAATACTAATAATTCATTTTCATGCAAAAGTTGAAATTTTTAGCCGATTTCACCATTATTCAATATGGCAATATGGTGGGCGATAAAGAAGTTTAGAAGAAGAAAGAAGAAATTTTTTCTATAAAATTTTTTGCTTTGTACCACGCAAACAAATAAAAAAGAAAACGGACGATTGAACACTGTTCTGCATATTATACCCATTTTTCAGTATACTGTAGACCTGGCCGGGTCTCCATATATTTTTGGAACATCTGTTTGCCATGGTTGATCCTGGGCAGGTAAACAAGCAGGAGGAGTCCTGTAAAAGGCGATTTCCGCTGTGATTACCATGAGACGTGGAAATCGGTGCTCTGCATGCTTCCTATAATATGTTCCTAATGGATGTGAAGGTACATGGCAGGGGTATATGGGTAGATAAATTTTAGTAATCTTGGACTACTTGGGAAGGCACGTTCAGTCGCTGGTGCCAATTGCTCCTACAACCGTCAACCATAACCTCCGTTACGCCGGGGCGCCGCCGTGGGAAAAAAATAAACTATTAATGATGATGATATCTGAAAATGGCGTCGTAAAGTAGAAGGTAACCTCTGTTTTGGCAACCACCCATAACAATAGAATAAAATCATTGATATCCAGTTTGCGAATTTTCCTAGGACACTACAATATTAAATTCAGCTACCACAGTTAAATTTATATTAACAGCAAAGAATGTTAATACGATTCGCTTTTTTTGTCACTAAATTAGCGTAAGGCGTTACAATTATGGGCAATATTCTTTATTGTATCACAAATAACTAATATACGTACCACGCTCAAAAAGCAAAAATAAATATAGGTTCATCTTTTTTAGGCTGCGATTGTCTTATCTTTATATCTTCACTATTGATCTACTATCTAAAAAATCTATAATAGAATTGTAAAAATTTATAATGTTAAATGAATCCCCGCGAATATTCTAATAAGATTACCTGTTCAAGAAAAGTATTCTATAATGTATATTTTTTTCAAGTGTTACCAGAGGAAACGTTGGATCTGCTAATTACCTTGTAAAATTATTAAACTGGTGTATATGCCGCAGCGATGTCGTAGGCGTTTGGTTAAATTAGCCGTTTAACTGGGCGCCTAGCCCGTTGATTGAACGCCGGCATCCAATGAAACGGCTGAACGATAGCTAGCCTAGTCATTGAGCACAACCAGTTGTCTGAACGTCCTGTCAGCAGTCAGGTTAAATTAGTGATTTAATTGGACGCCTAGGCAGGCCGTTTAAATCGAAGAGCTTTTGTGTGATTGTTTGAGTGATTGGTAGGTTCATGGTTATTCTTTTTTGACCTTATACAGGCTGGTGCTGTCAATACGACAATAAATTAAAACATGGGCTGTATTAGTTGATAGAAATAGTTAGCCACTTTCAAAAACATCGTATTCGTTTGATAATTCCATGACATTTGTATGAAATAATAGATTTCTATGAACTAATATAGCCCATGTTTCAATTTATTGTCGTATTGACGGCACCACCCTGTATAATATAACAAAAGTAATGTCGGTTATAAGTGGTCATTAAAAATAACCTTGAACTCACTAATTCGGTACAAGACGATCCTTTCAATACGTCAAGTCAAGAAGTATTCTAGCGATTAATATTAGAACACATCTCAATTGTTTGTTTTCGATCATTACTTGTCGCTGAGTCGCAATGCGGTTTGGGACAAATGTGTGGTCACCCTACGTTTTCTCTGAGATGATAGCTGGGAGGTCCGCATACTTACAATATGCTTGGTCTTCGGTTGATTTTATTACAAAACTTAGAGGGCTTCTAATGGGCCTTTTAAATTTATCATAAAATATATATATTTTTTTAAATCAATGATGTTTGGGAAAGACGTGTCGATTTTATAAAAGCGATGAAATATTACTATTCCGATCCGAGAGATCCGACACAATTATTATAACATTGCTACGGCCACAGGCCATTTCGGTGACCAATATTAGGTATGAAACAAAGACTTCCATTTTTAACCGACTTCAAAAAAGGAGGAGGTTATCAATTCGTCTGTATTTTTTATTTTTTTAATGTTTGTTACCTCAGAACTTTCGACTGTGTGAACCAATATTGATGATTCTTTTTATGTTTTATGCGAAATAGTTCCCATTTGGTCCCATAAAAATGTTTTGGAAATCCATTAGGTATTTTGGTTTTTTAATAAAAAAGAAATTGGAAAAAATTAATCGTATGCGAAATTGCGGATTTTTGCTTTCCTATGAATTTTTAGTGAACTGATACGATAGTAGTAAACAATATAAGCTCACGGCCACCCATCTAGCTTTGACCTTAAAAAGTTATCACTAAAAAATTTTTAAAAAATATATATAAAAATTAAAACCAACTTGGAGTCGGTTTTAATTTTTATATAATTTTTTTAATGCTAATGCTAAGTTGTTTCCAAAAACAATAGCTAGTGAAGCACCGACTCCAAAAATATGTTCCTAGGGGATGAGTACCTACCTACTAAAATTTAATTAATTTATCCTTTTTACTTTTTTGGTGTCGGTTTTAATTTTTGTTTAAATTTTTTTCATACGTCGAAATTAGTTTTTACATATTGATAATCTATGTGGCCAGTTCCAGAAATTTTTATTGCGCCCAATGTATTTAGTACCTATACTCGTATAAGCACAGATTTGGTGTATTATGTTAAAAAAGATGTCTTTAGTATGTATCAAATAACACCTATCCATCCGAATGACATTAATCACCGTGATTAGATAATAGATATTCTGTACGTGAGTAGATAGGTAGTCAGTTGTTAATACTTTTGTGAGGTTACTGCCGGAGCCGGACTAGTGGCTCGCAGACGTTGCCAGTCGAGACAAAATGAGGGCGAGTGTAGTGTTCATCGTCGCCTGCGCGGTGGTTTCAGGTAAAGAAAACGTAACTGTTCCATAGTTATTAGTGCCAGGCATTCTTAATATACAACCTACCACTGCCACCTATTCATCATTATCATCATGTATACGTCACTCTTCCTACATGGGAGAGAAATATAAGGAGCTTGGGCCATAAAGCGGTTGCAACAGTAGCCAGGACCAACGGCTAAACGTGCCTTCCAAAGCACGGAGGAGCTCGAGATGAGAAATTTTGATGGACACATCCCGGGATCGACCAAGGCGAAAGTTGCTTTGTTTTCGTAATCGAAACCACAGCGTTCAAGCCACTGCGCCACCGAGCTTCTCGCCCTTGGTTAGTGTACCTAATATGTATAGGATGAGAGGAACACTCTTGAAATACCAGTACCTACTACCCCTAGCACGAACATTTTTTAATTTCGAATCGTAATCGTATAGTTTACGCACGCTTGAAACTTTAAACAAAAGTCAACGTAACTACTCGATACGATGGCTTTTCGAAATTTAAAAGTATTCATGCTAGGGGAAATGGTGTCCCTAAACACATGTTGAAGAAAAATTTGATATCGCAAAACAATTTGCTTTCCAAACTAAATTGTATACTTGTAAACATCTAATTGGTTTTTTTCGTGATTCCAATTTATTTTCAACGTTATCATTTCTAGGATCACCAGTACGGCCAACAGCCATCCTTCGTGTTCGAAAGCTTTCCTCTTACAGCCTGTAGGTTTTTCAAAATGGACAGGTGCTATTCCTGGCTAGGATAATACAGATTTAGCTCTCTCAAGGAGTTAGTCCACTGGTGTGTCATACCGTGACCATAGCCGTATTGGCACAAGCGAAAATAATATTGCTGCACAATTAACATGCTGACAGCAAATTCACGCAGTCAATAATAATCTTCGATTGTTTTAGTTTCTGATGCATTCATAGCTCAGTCACGGTATCAAATGGTTAAGTTTTTATCAAGATTGAGACTTCTTTGAAAGTATTTTTTTGTAGTATTTCTTATAATTGCGGGTTTGTTTGTCCATCGTCGTTGTTTGTAGGTATCAACACTTGTAAAATTTACCCTGTAAGTATACTTATTTTATTTATGCAGGTACCCTCGCTACAGAACGGACGTTCGATATTGGAGAAAAAACATCTTTTACAGTAATGACATGGCCGAATACAAATTATACCTGTCACTTAGAGACACCTACAGATATAATTAATTTTGGCCCTCAAGATGAGTGGGACAAGTCGAAGTATGTACTTGTATCTGATGCTTTACGGGGGTGCGCTGTTACCGTTACTTTTTCCGAGGATGATAGTGGAGTTTGGCGAGTATTCTTCACAGTCGATAATCAAACAATTAACGAGACCGTCTACACAATTAAAGTTAATCCACAGAGTGATAGTAAGTACCTATTGCTAATTTTATTAAACACAAACACTTAATTAATTTTTCTAGATGTATGAGCCACTGGCATGAACATTCGAAACCGTATCCGATACGGCGTATCATTATCGTCTCGTCAGCTTTTGTATGAAATTTTAGCAGCGCCCCTGGTGGGCGGCATTAGAACTATTTTTTGAAATTTTCGTATTGTCATCGAGCGTTGTAATCTCATGTTTCCTATACAAATGCATCCCATTTGTATAGGAAACATAAGATTACAAAGATAGCATGACGTCATTTTCATTTTACTGTCAAAGATTCATATCATATCATACCATTTGTTCTCTATCGTCGTTGTATCGAGTTGTTTGTGCTATGGGTTAAGAGGGGCTCTCTCTAACGGATTCCGAAACTTGAGTCTCTTTTTCGGACGATTATGTTGTTTCCATCCACAGTCAGATAAGAAAAGGCTGTAGTTGGCTGTGCGTAGTAACTAATAACATAAGAAAATAAATAACCACAGGCCACCATAATGCACAGTATTAATTCATTACAGAAAAGCTCCTATTCTACAAAAGAAAGATTATTTAAGTCAATGTTGCCGTATGGCAGTTTGTCTTGAGGTTGCCAGATGTGAAATTGAAAAGTCTGGGCATAGTGCAACGTTCCAGAAATCAATTCATAGGATGGGGGTTACACCACCATTCCTTCGGCACACTAGCGCAGACAGAGACACCATCAACCTATATTTAAAAGACCCATATCGTCCTTCTCCCACAATTCGTGTCGTGCAAATATGAAGAGATTTTTTATGTTTCATTTAGGACTGTTAGTATATAGTTATTACTCCGTTTATAGATATAATGCCGGATACGGATACATTTGTAATCAGAGAAATAGAAGAACTACCTCAAGTCAATATTATAGATACTCATAGAGGGGTTGTACACAACATTACAATAAGCGAATATCCGTTCGTGGAAACTGAAAGCTGTCATATGAAATCGAATGACGGAAAAGAATACCAGATGCCTGATGTACCAGACCATGTTGGGGTGGAGTGGATTAGGGGCTCCAATATAGCATGTGGAATTAAGATTACAGTAGAAGAAGAAATTATTGGAAACTGGACGCTTTATTCCAGAGATGTACGGTTTTCTACGCACATTGAAAGAAGGTTACCCATCACTATCTATGTAGAAGGTATATTTACAAATACTGATATAATCAAACACTAAGTGTGAGTCTATGCGTATCGAGTCACATTTGAATTATGATATTGAGGAAAAATGTGTCAAACAAATATAATTTAATTTACAGAAACTGTAGCTGCATTATCTGAACGAGTCGTAATAGCAGAAGGCAGAGACCTTTACGTAAGTTTAAAGGATTCAACTGGTGATCTTCAAGATACGTGTGAACTACAAGCACCTGATGGGATTGGCGAAGTGCTGTACGAGCGGGACGAGTTGCATCATAACACTTGTGGATATATAATAAAAAATGTTTCACTTGTATACACCGGAGTATGGTATATTAAATATGGAAAGGGTATACGTTACTCGGCACCAATTAGAGTTTTCATACAAGGTAAATAAAACATGCTTTATATTATTATTATTATTCTCTTAAAGAATAGATTTTGTAATATCTTAATCCAATCTTTAAAGTAATAAAACCTAGGTACTAAGTGTAATAACTTAATATTATAATATAAATGATAACTTAAAATTATAGACTTACATTAACCTAGATAATTATGTTAATGTAACTCTATAATTTTAATCACATTTTAATATTTTTGTTGCGTTCAAACGCCTACTTTATTGTAACAATTACTCCAGGCGGGATTCGAACCCGCGTCTCCTGATACGCGGATACTGATCAGGAGACGCGGGTTCGAATCCCGCCTGGACCATATATTTTTTCATCATTTTCTTTCTTTATTTGTAATTGTTTCTATAATTTGATTCCATAATGTTTTCCCAATAGCCACTTTAAATATTGTTAGCAGCATTTCAAGTGGCTATTTGGCAAATATCAAATGTATTACTTCCTTAATAACGTTTCTATAATAAACATGTTAAAAGCATAATTTAATGTAGTTAATAGTACAGAGTATAACAAATGTAATATGGAATCTGATAATAATACAGCAAATGAAATATTTAACGTATGAAGTACTCTTAGAGTTGTCCGATAAGAATTTAAAGGATCTCAACTTTTGATTACAGAACCTTCCTTTGAGACAGTAAACACACACCTGGAATGGCCAAGAGATACCATAGTGGATATGAATATAGGTCCAGAGGACGCTACATATTGTAAAGCAGTCGATCCTATTGGCCGCGTGGTATTTGAGAAGTTCTACAGATGTTATATCTACTTGGTCCGACCTGAAGAGCACCACGAGGGTGTATGGGTCCTTACTGTTGGTATGCCAGGAAAAATTTTGACTGAAGAATACAAGGTTAAGGTGACATTGACCGCCCCAGGTACGAAAATTTTCTTTGCATAGGTACATCTTTTAAGAGCTTTGAAATAGATCCCCTTACTCAGGACTTATTAATATAAGCATAAGCAGTACTAATAATTAAGAACTTTTGATTAGGATATTAGATACATAGACATTGTATATTTATATAGTTTTTGCAATTATAATGATAATATATATAATAATAATAATAATTATCATACACTCACACCTATTATTTAGCCCAAAGTAAGCATCATTAAGAGCTTGTGTTATGGATACAAGATAACGTATAAATATTGATAATAATATGTTTATAAATATTAGAAATATACTAAATAAACATATAAACATCCATGACTCGTAAACAAATGCTCATACTCATCATACAAACATTTGCTCCTACCGGGTTTCGAACCCGGGACCTCTTCACCGAGTAGCCTGCATAGCAAGGGGTACAGACCACTCGACCAGACGGTTGTCGATATAAAGATATATACGATACAGATATATGTAACAAACACACACTAAATAAACATACAAACATACTTGACGCGAGAACGCTTTGTACTCATAGTTTGAATTCGAACTACTTAATAATCCAAAGGCACGGAGGAAACTTTCTTAAGTTAGCTGTTTCTGGTTTCAGTCCCAAGGCCAGTGGTAATTACTAGCATAGAACAACATGAGCCACACGTTTTGCTGTCCTGCGCTCTGCCGTCTAATGATCAGTCAATCCGCAACTGCAAGTTCAAAAATCCTTCTGGAAAAATGCTTTTGGCTTTGCCTGGCATCGGAGAAGACCGCTACAGCTTCCACGGTGCTAATGTCATGTAAGTTCTCTCAAGTGTTAAATTATAACATTTGTCAAACGCATTCATCGACAGCCTGCGACTACGACTTATAGGGAATCCACCTATCAAGACACTGGCTTGCGCTTTCCGACACGTGCCACCCCACTATATGGCCTAGCCTCTGTAACTTACTACTACTATGAGCTTGTCTGTGACTTTGGTTTTCCTACGAAACTCTTTGTCCCTTGCTAAAAAAATGTTTTTTTCAACAATGCACGGATGGATAAATAGAAATCTATAACATATCAAAATTGGTCTCAAGTCTCCTTCAAGTATTTTTCGAAATTTCGTAAATTTTTCACCAATCTACCTTTTCAGCAAATATGTCATAGTATTATCAGCAAAGCTTGTGAATTTAAAAGCAAAATTAGTTCAGTCTAATTGTGTTTTTACAGTCTGGAGTCTAATGTCAGCACCAGTAGTTGTGGTATCCGAATCACGCAACCAACCAATGATGATCTTGGTATATGGCGATGCGCTATAGAGAATCAATTTTATCAAGTACACTATGGGTTCCTGGCCATGGATTCATTAGCTAACTCAACGGCATCTGTAAACACAGGTAACTAATTCATCATCATCAGCCTATACATGTCCCACTACTGGGCAACTTCTAACATGGGAGAAACACACGAGGAGTTCGGATCATGATACCATTATGCAGGTCCAATAATACGGGTTGGAGAGTTCAAGCGGTTGTAGTAACCACCAGGACCAACAGCTTAGCGTGCCTTCCGAAGCACGGAGGAGCTCGACAGTACAATTTTTTATTGATCCGTCCCAGGATCAACCATCAACCATTGAAAGTTACTTTGTTTCCGTAATCTAAACCAGAACGCACTAAAATATACATATAGATAATATACATGGAGCAGATCTATTTTCTGGCGGTGAGGAGGTACCTAAACACTGCATATTATTATAATGATGATTCTCAGACCGATTGATATTTTTTTATGAATATAAAGATAGAGTGGAGGCAGCGCGGTTGTTTTAAATATATAAAATTTTTGTTTCAGAGCCGAAGCTTACTCCAACAAAGACAACTGTGTCGGGTCCAGAAGGCAGCACTATAATGTCGTGCAAAATTCGTTCAAAAATCAGATACTGCTACTTTAGGGCGGAAAATGGATCTGTCTTTAATATCAACTACGGTAAATGTCAATTGAATTTTTTAAAGACTAACAGCTTAGGAATTTGATCGATTAACTGAATTTGTTTTGGGGAATTATTCCTCAATACCCTTGATTTTATCAAATCAATGTTTTGTCATTTCTTCGCACTCAAAATGGTGATTGTTATTAATGACTAAATTTTTTTATCTACAGGTGTAATAACTGATACCCTTGAGTACGCTGGCTCTGGATTTGAGGCTGGCGACTGCAGTGTTAGGTTTAAGCACCTCCAGGCGAAGGACTCCGGCGAATGGAGCTGCCACGTCGGACTATCGACTCCGGAGCTACCTGAGCAACGAGCATCATTCGCAGTCAACGTCTACCGTAAGATTCGCGAGAATATTAGGTCGCGGTATGATTCGCTGCTACCGCGCCGCCACTAATAAATTCTTCAGTGGTTTATTGTAATATTGAAAAACAAAATTGATATTAGGTTTGAAATTTACAATACTTATTTATAAAAAAGGAACATAGGGATCATTTTAAAAATAGGTTCTTTTCCAAAATAATTGGATTCTTTTAAAATAAATAACCAATTTCTGTTTTCCATTACAGAACCATATAGCATACAACGATTCGAGGATGGAATGGGAAGATTAGTGTTAATGTTAAATTTTCATGACCCAACCGCATTAGAGTACTGCAGATTTGTTCGGAGCGATGGCCTAGGTATGAAATTTCATAAACTGGTTCATTGGCATAGCATCTAAATGACAACCAAACCATTAGATACTAATCACACTCAGTTCCTACCAAGACTCTGTCTACGGCTTTTTACTGACTATCTTCTCTAAGTTTAATGAATATTATAAACAAAAATACTTACCTACTTACAATTTTTAAGTTTTTACTCATTTGTTAATAGATATTATAAATATCATGGACAAAATAATCAAACTTGTAAATTTTAATAATACCACTTAGGTACCTATCTTGTCAAATTAACACAATAATTGAATCCTATCGTATCGAATCTTTACATCTACTCCAGAAGTACCTAAATCCTCGTTAAGAATCATCGACAGATGGCTAAATAACTAAGATTCAATGACAAAATTGACACAGCTCCTAGAAACCATACCTATAGATAGACTATTTTATAAAGCATATAGGGAAATGCTTATCTTACCAAGGGCAAGGGGCTATGTATCACTGTATCTTCGTTCTTCTTCGTCGTTCGTGTGATTTCGTCTTTGGAATCTGTTGTGCCCCGCAGCTTCATAGTATATAGCAGGAAGGGTCCTGCTGTTACTGTTCCGGTGCTGGATATTGCTGCTATAGACTTACTATATCTTTGGACAGAGACCCTGGTAGTCTTTCCCAATTAGAGATGGCAAACCCTGATAGACTTGTTCTGGTTCCAGGTAGATGCACCTATCTAAATGTCAAGTTACTAGGTAGCTGTCACTTTCCCTATAGAAAATGAGACAATCTGTGCTCAATTTTACATTCTTTACACCACCAACTCTCATCGTCGTCGTTATCATTGCAGCCGAAAGACGTCCACTGCTGGACAAAGGCCTCCTCTAAAAATTTCCACGACGATGGTACACCTAGAATGAAGCTCAACACCAAGATTATGCCAGACCAGAATTTTATGCCTAAAATTTTCATATTAGTATATTTTCATTTGGTAATACCTATTTCATCATAATCAGAAGTTGAGGCATATATTATTATCTCTCACTCCCGAGCCCTGCGCCCTTATTCACATGTGAAATATTTGAATAACGGAAACTCTATACCAGACATTTTCTATCGTGATGCGTCAAAGCGAGACAAAATGTGACTTTTCGAGTCGAGACCGAGCTGTAGGGATACAGCTTTGATTAATATCCTTCCCACAAAAGACAAACAGACAAGATAGTACCAACAGGTTGCGTGGGTATAAAAAATTCCAGTAATAAGCGGGATTAATAAAATATAAAATTGAATTCTTGTTACAGGATTCACTCTCGACAATATTCCCAGCGCTTATCAAGGTATAAAACATCTTGATCAAGGAAGCTGTGGATTGACTGTCGTGTCGCCCACGCAGTGGGATCGACTCCCGTGGACTGTGGTGGCTAGAGTGAAGGGACATAGTAACGAGATCTGGGGAACCACTACAGAGTTGCGCATGAAGCCTACAAAAACCGGGTGTAAGTCATTAATTTTAATTATATTTATCTCTGTTTGATAGTAGAATTTGAGTAGGTATATTAAGTACCTACCCTTAAAGTTCAAGAAGTGCAGTATTATTTTTACTGGAACTTTTAGGACTGGAAAAGCACCAGCTGAATTACACATCTTTTATTCTACCGTGTTAGATAAGGTTAGTTACTAGAGTTCATCGCGAGGAAACGACGTTGGTATTAAAATGTGGATACCTTACTCTAGAATCAATTAAAAAATTTAACAGCTTATGTTTCATCCTAATAAAATACGTAAAAATTGCCCGAAGGTAGATAAAAAATTTCAAAAACCGAAGTAAAAAACTGGCCTTGTTAGTGTTCCGGAGCCGGTTTTTTGATTTGTATTATTTAATTTTTTCAATATTTAAGGATTAATAAAATTTTCAGGCTTTAATTACTTGTCTGTCTGTTAGTCGTTGGTTGAAATACTTAAAATTATTATTCTACTATCGCTTAATTGATGTTGGTTGAGAAGTTCCGTTCTCTATCTCAGAAGATCTTCATCAGATCACTAGCAAATTAAGCCAATCAAATTAGATAGTACCTAAACTTCCAAACAAAAAGAATTATGGAAATCCTTTTAGATTTGACGAAGATATCAAGTCATTAACATCTTTTTTTTCTTTTAATTCCGTTTTATTTTATTTTTCTTATTTATTTCTTACACTTCATATTTTGGTTCATTGAAAACAATCTAATTTCTAATAATATAAAGGCGGTTTATTGATGATCCTAATTTTGAAATAACTTTTTAGGCTTATATGAATAAGCCTAACTTAATGTCCATTTAAGCACCTATCGTGATTATATGGACATTAAGTTATTTTAAGAACACTATATGTTCCGCAGAATTTTATAATTTTTAAGTAATTTTACGGATAAAACAAAAGTAACTTTCTAACAAAACAAAATAAACACAGAAAGTTGAATTGACAACCTCCGCCTTTTTGGAGACGGTTGAGAATTTTTGTTAGAAAAAATTTCAAGTTTTCTAAAGCTCAAATCTTATAGAAACTAGTGCTACTGCAATTTTATCATTTAAATATTTAGCATTAATCGTGTGGCATATCTTTTTTCCAGTCTGGGGGTCTGGTTGGGATGTGGTCCTGATGATCATGCTGCTGTGCATTCTGATGGGACTGTTGACTATGCTGATGACTAGAGACGACTACAAGAGATGGAAAGCTGTCAAGAATTTAAGGAACAGTTTCCGTACCAAGAAAAGGACACTAAATTTTACTAATTCCAATAACAACAACAATGTTAGTTATATTTAAATTGCAATCTAAGCGTGATCCAAATACAAGATATTACTACATCATTATTCTCTTTTTGCGTGAGTTTTATTAATTTTTGCTTGTATATTTTAATGTTTATGAGCAATAAATTAAAGGAAGTCTGTTATACTAAGTTATTAAAAATGACAATATTTATAAAATAATACATTTTGTAAAAACAAATAACTATTAATGTATGAAATGGAACTAAGCATTTAAACTTACAATAAAACATAAATTTCAAATTTAAATTAATCAACATGCTTGATACTTTTTCGACGTGGTAAATCACCGAATACTTACTTGAAGAATGTACTTGTTAGAAGGCACATTACCTAAAGCCATCATTAAATTTTTGGACTAAATAGTCTAAGCCTAATAAATATTAGGCTTAGATAAATGGAAGCACTGCTACAATGTTTTTTGATTGTTTAATAAAGTTAAATATATCACTAAATAGCATGAGGCATAGAGTAACTGTTGTTGCGGTTCAAACCAGTATCCGTTTCAACATTTTCCTATTACTTACATACACCAATATCACACGAGGAATATGGCGGACTTCCGGATAAGGTAATGCCAGATCGGAAAATTTAATTAGTTGGCTATTTTATTTAAACTTCAATGTCTTTGGACGGACTCGAAACCTCATCAACGAAGGTAGTGATGTAGTAAGCGGCCTAATCCATGTTTCGAAAAACAATGATTTGTTTACTATTGGGTGCTTGTTGAATTTGTTAATTTAGAATTTAGACAGCAATGGCTACTCTAGTATTAGCACGGTAATGTATTGCCGTGGTATTGGTTTTTCAGCAATAAAATATTTCACAATTTAAATGTTTCGTGTTTTTATTTAAAATAGTATAGGTACCTACTACTTGCCTATCTGCGGACTTGTTCGATAATATATTTTGACATTCAGTAACCACTGCGTTGTAACTAGGTGCAGGTAGGTGGTTTTAGCTGTTAAAGTAAATTAGCGAATAGATTCGCTGGTCAAACGGTGGCACCTTCTTTCAGACAGTTATAAAGTTGGTATACATGTCGCCTAGCCCGTTGATTAAACGTCGGCATCCAATAGATTGCCTAGGCCGATAGGTAATTGAACTAAACTCTATTATCGTTTAACGACTTGGCGTATTCAAGGATCGTCTTGTACCGAAGAGTTTTGGTTTGATTAGTGGGTTCAAGGTATTTTTTATGACCACTTATTACCGACATCGTTTCGGTTATAGGTATGTCGTCATAAAAAAATAACCTTGAACCTGCCAATCCCAAAGCTCAGAAACAAAAGCTTTAAATCGAAGAGCTTTTGTTTCTGAGCTTTTGGGATTGGCAGGAATGACCTGCCTAGGTGTCCAATTGAATGGGTTATTTAACCAGACGGCTGACATGACGTTTATCCATCTGGTTAAACGTTGCGCTCAATGAGTCGGCTAGTTTCACTACAGCCGTTTGATTGGATGCCGGCGTTCAATCAACGGGCTAGGCGTCCAGTTAAGCGAATAATTTAACCAGCCGACTGCGACATACATATGTGGTTGAGAGATTGAAAAATAAAATTTGAACTCGTGAATAAAAATCAACAGTTTCATACTAAATTGCAATACTAACACTACCTGTTTGTATGGAACAACTGATTTTGGAAATCATGTTCTTTTCTGCGTGATCGAATCATAAATGATGAGATCCGCAGGAAAACTAAGGTCACCGACATAGCCCAAAGAACTGCGAGCGTCAAGTGGCTGTGGGCAGGCCACATTGCAAGGAGGACTGACGGCCGTTGGGGCGGAAAGGTCCTCGAGTGACCGCCACATACTGGGATACGTAGCGTTGGTAGGCCTCCCACAAGGTGGACCGACGATCTGGCGAGGGTCGCAGGAAGACGATGGATGCGGATGATGATGAGGACCAAAAAGTTACGCGTAAGCTGTAGGACATAGTGGTTAGGACTACTGCATGTAGAGCATGCGGATAAGACTACTAAATGTAATTGTCAATGCACGGTTCATTCTTTTACTATGGCAATTAGTTGGTAAATCATTAGATATCTATTATAATTACAAATAATTAGATAAGAGATTAAGACGTAAGCTATGATAAGATAAATCGATATAGGGCCTAAGTTTCGGATGATAATTTCATTAATTATGCTATATCTACGAATTCGATAAGGCTAATTCGTTGCATAGATGTAAGTACCTAGTTTCAGTTGGCTGTGATATCGTAACGTTAAAAATGAGGTTCACTGTTTTGATATTTGGATTTTTCATCGCTTATACTAATGGTGAGTTTATGAGTACATACCTAAATATTACTGATTATTGCCATATCAATAGATTGCTTCCTATCCCCAAGTTCGTCGTGGATAAGACGCGACAGTCGTAACTACTCGCAGCCGTTGCTTCTCTATCTATATAATACTTATTGACACTAAAACTATGACCGCAGTTATTTCCCTTAATTTAAATTCTACCTTGTGGGGAAAACATCGGGGATGGTAGGGCCGTACGTATGCTCCAGGTAATTAAGATTTGAAGGTTATTTTAGTGGGTAGATTCGGTTGCTACCATCTCCGATCAAAGAGTCCCATATATTCTTGCATTTGTGTTATAATCTAAGCTTGCATTGTTCCTTTCCCAACAATTCTGGGTAGATATAAATGCCTTCAATCGCAAAAGGATAATGAAGATATCAGGGATTTTGTAAAATCCTGGACGGTGACAAAATATCGACAATACCCGTCATATCATATAGTCATGTAGTTGACTCTTTAAAATAAAAAGCGTAGAAAGAAAACTACAAGAAAAAGGACATTTCTTCCGGGATGTCTGGAATATTATTTATAATTTTTGATGGAAAATAAACAGCATTTGATTAAGAATTAGAGATGAAGATAGTTGCAATTAGAAGATCTAGATGCAGATCCAAAACTCTACATGCTTAATTGTAGCCAAAAGCACAGGAATATCAAATATTAAAGTCAATACAAGTGAAAAGTTAATTACAAAAAATCTAACAGATTTCTCTTTACTTGTAACACTTATTTATAATTTTAAAACAGTAATCCCTGGTGTCCTCATTTACCTGCAACATATGCACATTCCATCTCGAGATAACACTACCTACTTAACATCTGTGATCTAATTTTCTAACGTTTGTGCTGGTGACATAATACTTAGATTTAAACATCCAAAAAGCAACAAGGTCAAAAAGTGGACGATCTCAATCCCAAATACCGGGTTTCAACCTCGCATGGACAATATTTCAGTCTGTACCTGAAAAAAACATCATTAGATGTAAACCGATCTTGAGTTTCTCACGTTACGCGAACTTTACATCCACGGATAGCGTTGATTTTCAGCTTGGACGCCTGTATAGAAATCATTAGCACATACGTTACTGTGCTATTGCCATACGCATAGCTTCAGGCTCTGGGTTATTTGAAGCGAAAAAAAGAATTAGTAATATATGCTTATATAATTTCGACATTGTGGAATTAGAAGTTAGCTTATAATGTAAAATAGTAGTATAAGATAATAGTAGAACAAGTAGAAAAAAATCATGCAGTCTTCAAGGTCTCTGGAAGCTCAGTGGTTAGAAATGTATTAGTTAGAATAGTACCTAACTCTGATAACTCAGATTGTGTAAGGCCGTATCTACGTGATGCTCGTCTAATTTTCAGAAAAAATATTGTAATGTCTCAAATCAGGCCCCATATTATTATGGAGTACTGCTGCCGTTTGTGGGCGGGAGCACCTAGATACCAGCTTGGACCTTTTGTCGTGCTCCAAAGACTCGCTGAACTCACAAGCGGTATTTAATCTTTAAGCATAAGGAGAGATTTTGCCTCCTTGTGTGTTCTACCGTTTGTAGAACACACACGCCGTTCTGAAAATTGTTTGACGTGATGCCCACGGCCTCCTTCTTTCATCGCACCGCTCGCCACCGGCAGGGAGTTCATCCTCACAAATTGGAACCAAAATGGTCGCGTACTGTACGGTTCCAGAGAAACTTTCGAATGAGCTCCCTGCAGAGGTTTTCTCAAATGAGTACAGCATGGGGTTCTTCAAGTGGCGTGAAAAGGTTTTACAGGGTCGGCAACGCGCAAGTGATAACCCTGTGTTGCAAGCGTCCATGGGCTACGGTAAACGCTTACCATCAGGTGAGCCGTATTCTTGATTGCCACCTCAGTGGTATAAAAAAAATGTAATGTCTTTCACCTGTCAATGATAGTGAATATTAGGAATATCTATAGGTTAATCCTTACAAATTTATACAAAATTCAAATATGTAGTGTTGAAGTTATGGGTCATTTAATTGATAAATCCAAATTAATTTACTGAACAAGTTTATTGGAAAAAAGGTAAAAAATCAATGTGACATATATGACAGTTATGATGTTTATTTGACAGACGTTCAGTAATAGGAAATGATAATTAAACGAAATATTTGTAACGTTCAGAAATTGTGTAATTGAGTAGTATAGTTACTATTTTATTTAACACTTGCCCTTACTCAAATGCACAATTTTTTATGTCTTACAATCATAACAATCGATAACATTGAGGTAATTTACAAATTTCTTATGTTTAATTTTACCTAAGGGTTTAGTGAATATGTCCGCCGTCATTTCATCTGTGGATTTATATTTAATTTCAATGTATTTTTTATCAATTGCGTCTTTGATGAAATGATGCCGAACATCTATATGTTTCGTTCTTCTATGGTTTTGATTATTTTCAACAATTTTATGAGCACTCAAATTATCATTGTAAATGGTCATAGGTGCTATATTATAATTAAAAACATCATTAAAGAAATTACATAAATATTGACTTTCCTTGACAGATTCTCCTATGCTATAATATTCAGCTTCTGTGCTTGAATAAGCAACTGTATGTTGCTTTCGAGATTCCCAGTTAATTAAACAATCAGCATAAGTAACACAAAAACCAGTATATGACTTTCTATCATTTATATCGTTTGCCCAATCAGCATCTGTGTGAATAACAATTTTAGTGTCATTCTTTTTATAAAGTAAACCATAAGAAATTGTCCCCGCTAGATATCTGAGTACTCTTTTTGCTGCCTGCCAGTGTGTTTCATCATAACAATTATTAAATTGTCCTAGTTTGCTACATACATAGGCAATGTCTGGCCTTGTACATACACACAGATACATTAGGCCACCCAATAATTCTCTATAGGGATATTTGTCTTCTTCATATTTTTCTGACTTTACTAAATTAATATTCACTTGCATTGGGGTCTCAGAAGTTTTACAATCAGTCATACCATACTTATTTAACAAATCTTTAATATATTCCGGTTGGGATAATTTTAAAGTACCATTTGCTCTATCCCTTTCTACTTTTATACCTAAACAATTTTTAACTTCGCCTAATTCTTTTAAATCAAAATTTTCTTTTAATTTATTTATTAGGTTTTGTTTTTCCATTTTATGTTCGCTAAAAATAAAAAAATCATCAACATATAGCGCTATAACAATAAATTTACCATCCTTTTTAAAAGTATAAACACAATTTTCACATTTAGAACGCTTAAATCCTATTGAGGTTAGTAAACCATCAACTTTTAAATTCCATGACCTACTTGCTTGCTTTAAGCCGTAAATTCCTTTCTTTAACAAGCAAACTTTGTCATTACTATCAGTTTCATATCCTATGGGTTGTTCCATATAAATAGTTTCTTCGAGGTCCCCATTCAAGAAGGCTGTACTAACGTCAATATGGTCAATGTCCATATCACGTTGCACAGCTATAGCAAAAAGTAATCTTAACGTAGATTGTCTAACCACAGGTGCAAATGTGCTATTATAATCAATACCATAACGCTGTGTAAAACCGCGAGCTACTAACCTTGCTTTAAACTTACTGACAATACCATCAACATCTTTCTTTTCCTTAAAAACCCACTTGCATTTTATAACGTTAGTATTTTTAGGTCTATCGACAAGTTCCCAAACACCTTTTTGTAATAAAGATTTGTATTCCTCGTCCATAGCTAATTTCCATTTGTTATTATGATAAGAAGAAACTGCTTCAGCATATGTTTTTGGTTCAACACTTAATAATACTATGTCATTGTTATCTACTACATAATCTTTCATCCAAGCAGGACGAGTACAAGAACGTATAGGTCGTTTCATTATTTCTTCACAATTATTCTTATTACTTAAAATATCATTGTTTGTATGTAAATTGCTATTATTTTCTACTGCATGTTCATTCAGTGATTGACTTTCATTATCCTTAATACTATGATTTACATCTTGCAAAATATTATTATCATTATTCATTTCATTATTTGTGTCAATTATATTATCTTGCCCTGAATTAATAGAATTTGAATAAATACTTGTATTGTTTATATACCCGGTTGACAAATGTGGGCCTGGATATGATTCTATAATAAGTGGATTTATAACTTGGTTTGATTCATTTAAACTTTTTATTACACCAGAAACATTTTCCAAGAATGTTACATTTCTGGCTTTAATCACTTTTCCTGGTTGTACTGGATCAGCAAGCCTGTACCCTTTAAATTGATCACAGTAGCCTAACATAATGTAAGGTTTGGATTTTAAATTTAATTTATTGCGCTGTACATCGGGAATCAAAGCATAAGCCTTGCAACCAAACACTCTAAGATTACTCAAATCAACCTTTGTACCGGACCATACCTCTTCCGGCAATGCATTTTTTAATGCTGCTGTGGGACATCTATTTTTTAAATACACAGCAGTCAATACAGCTTCACCCCAGTATCTTTGGTCTAAACCAGTATCACTCAACATGGAGCGGACTTTATCCATAATAGTTCGATTTAGTCGCTCTGACACACCATTTTGTTGGGGTGAATATGGAATCGTTGTTTCATGAATTATACCATGATTACTAAAAAATGAATCTAATGAGCTATTGCAATATTCTGTACCATTATCTGTTCTAATTCTTTTAATTTTTAAACCAGTTTGATTTTCAACAAGTTTTTTGAAATCAGTAAATGTTTTAAGAATTTCTAGCTGATTTTTATTTTTAAGAAAATAAACAAAGCTTTTACGTGATAAGTCATCAGTTAATGTTAAGATGTAACGAGCATTACCAAAAGTTGGAATAGGCATAGGTCCACACAAATCAGAATGTATCAATTCTAGTCTTTGAGTAGCTCTCCGAGATAACCCTTTAGGAAAGGATTGAGATATTTGCTTGCCCTCAATGCAAGGTATACATGGAAGCAGTGACAATTCTTTAAAATTAATACCATTTGCTAAGCCATTCCGAAGTAATAACAATCCCCTATAGCTTAGGTGACCTAGTCTTTTGTGCCATAACTGAATAGAGTTATTGGAAGATTGTACTTCACGTGACTCAACACACTGACCGGCAGTAGAGCTATCCACACAAGCAAAAACTGGAGACGTCTGGTGCTGATTAAGCTTGTAAATTCCATCAGTATTAGATGCTGAAAAAATACATTCACCATTAGTTATGATATTGTTTCTTGTGAATGCTTTGCATTCCTTCTCGTCGAACAATAATACATAGCCTTTTTTAGTTATACTATTGACGGACAATAAATTTGCAGCAATGCCGGGTACATATGTGACATTAGTTATTGTTTTATGACTACTATTGTCTAGTTGAACTAACACATTACCGACACCTTTACTAATCAACTTTTGGTTGTTTGCAACTGTTATGGTAGAATCATTGTTACTACATGAATAATTTGTCAGCCAATCTTTTCTCATAGTCATATGTGAACTACATCCTGAATCTACTAACCATTCTTCAGGTTGACATAATGTTGATGTTGTCATCGCAGATGTTGTAAGCGCAGTTTCTGATTTGATCAAACTAGTATTTTTTTCTTGACGAGCATTAAGCATGGGGCACTTTGGCCTAATATGACCCTCCTTTTTGCAGTGGTGACAGATAATCTTTCTTTTGTATCTTGTTAGCATGGCATTAAGTTGTCCCAATCCTTGTTCCTGTCTACGGAAGTCCCCTTGCTTTAATCTTGATATCACAAGCTCTGACGATATTTTGGTTTCAGTGCCTTCAATACCCATTACTAAAGGATCATATTCACTAGGCAAACCAATTAAAATTATCTCAGCTAGTTCCTCATCATCTATATTACAGCCAATATCACTTAGTTGCTGCGAGACATCAATTATATGGGTGACATATTTTTCCAAACTTGAAAACTTATCAAACTGAATTTTGTATAGATCTCTTTTTAAAGACAAACGGCGACTAATACCTTTATTTTCGAATGCGGCACTAATACTGTCCCAAGCAGTTTTTGCCGTACGAGCATTTTTAACGTAAGGGTAAACATTGCTATTAACATTTAAACAAATTTTAGCAAGTGCTCTTTCATCATCTGTAGTACTGCCCTGGCCAGGGTCTATGCACCGCCAGAGTCCACAATCAATTAGCAACATTTTCATTTGGAATTTCCAATTAGTATAGTTTTTGACACCATCTAGTTTTTCTATAAAATGAGTACTTGGATGCATTGCAGTCTGATTTAAATCGGCAGTATGACGCGAAACAATGTTGGCGCCAAGCATTTCAGCACTAGATGTAGATGGCTGATTTTCTGCCATGATGAACACGTAAATTTAATAAACATAGAGCAGAGACGCTAAGCAAGTCACTGGACCCATAACCTGTTGAAGTTATGGGTCATTTAATTGATAAATCCAAATTAATTTACTGAACAAGTTTATTGGAAAAAAGGTAAAAAATCAATGTGACATATATGACAGTTATGAATATGATGTTTATTTGACAGACGTTCAGTAATAGGAAATGATAATTAAACGAAATATTTGTAACGTTCAGAAATTGTGTAATTGAGTAGTATAGTTACTATTTTATTTAACATGTAGTATGTATTAGACTGACGTTCATACCCGCTTCCACCAAAAGGAAATGCTTGTTAAAAATACCTATTGAACTGGCCAGCACAAAATTATCATAAAACTATGATTATGCAGTAAATACCTTCTGACTGCATTAGATTTCTATTCCTAGCACACAAAAATGTGTCCAAAGCTAAGTACTTTCCTACATTTTGTTGAACTAGTTTTATCGCAGCTGCCCTATTCTCAGTCTTTTCTGATCCCATTCTGTTGTTGAAGATAATAATATTTTGTTACATAATCAGGACAGACCAGGATATCAGGTGGGGAGCCCACCACCATCAGTCAGTACCCATTCGCAACAGCTCTGCTGACAAACTCCGGAGCAGGTTCAGCATACTTGCAGAGATGTGGAGGAGCCTTAATCACTGCAAACTCTATCCTCTCAGCCGCATCTTGCTTCCGTACTGGTGAAAGGTGAGAACAAATAGGTATTTCATAAAGTTTATATTATCCATGTATAAGTCGCTCACAGAACCGTTTACCCATTGATTACCTAAATAACTTTTAAAAGCACATTGAGAAGTCATGCAATGATTTTGTCAGGTCTTAAGGCGAGTGTCCATCAACAGTGAATTGTCTAGCTAGAGCGCGGAGGCTGGGACTTTCCAGTATATAAAAGTACTCCGTGGCTAGAACATAACTCACTAAAATTCAACAGGAGTGGGCAAAACTGGGCGACAAAACAGAGATTTATATAGTAGGTGCCGGGGAAGGGCTAATAATTTCTTGGATCTAGCACCATTAAATCTAGATATCATCCTGTGTTCGCGACTTCCTGCGCTATTCTAACAACTCGCCACAGATATTGCTACTTAAATATTATTAGGCGAACTTCATTACTGTCAACTTCTTGTACTGGGGTCACAAAGTCAAGTTGCAATAAACATATTTCTCAACATTTTAACGAGTGTCTTTGGAAATTCCGTATGTACACACAAGACATTCCGTATGACTTTGATCCAAAGAGATTAACACTAATGTAGAGTGGAGAAGTATGTTCATCACGCCTCATCAGTGGGGATTCATTATGTGGGAAACAAATAATATGTGTAGGTTGAGTATGAGTACAAAACCTCATTGTGAGTTGACTATGTTTTTTTTAGTCTTCACCAAGCAGCCTGGTGGCGCGCCAGACTCGGGTCCGACTTCAGCAACAGTGGTGGTGTGATTTACCTAATCCGCGCCATCAACACACACTCTGACTTCGACCCGACTACCAGGGACAACGATGTTGCTATATTGAGAACAACGTTCAACGTCAACCTGCAACCAGGAGTGATGGAAGTTGCAAGATTAGCAGGCTCAGCTTACACCTTCGTCGAGTCAGTGGCTGTCACTGCTATTGGATGGGGTGAAGGTTCGGTGAGTATCTTTGCTAATATCGAAGTCATGATATAAGTGATTTGGTCGTAAGAGCGATAGAAACATAAATAGCCACACACCAGTTGGAAGCCACGTAAATATTGGTCCTGGATGTCTGCAACACCTTTTACCCATCAACCCGTATTGGGCCGGCGTGGTGTCTCCATAAGTCTACCACGCCACGCCATCCCAAAGCCCTCCATGTGTATCTCCCATGCAGGAAGACCTCTGCTGATGAAATATAATGCCAAATAAGCACGCAAATAGAACAGCTGCCTATTGCTAAGCATGTGATATACCTAACTGTCGTTTTCAATACTATAAAAGTGGCAGCGGGCTTCATCGGCTGGGAGAATTAGGTAACTTTAGTTATATAGCTTTTATTGTAAACATTACAAATAAAGAAAGAAAACGATGAAAATAAAAATATATGCTCCAGGCGGGAATCGAGCCCGAGTCTCCTGATGTTTGGCCAGACGCAATTAGCACTACGCCACCTGAGCACTAGGTGTAACCTACTAATTTCTTCACCGCCTTCTATATTTTTTTAACATTTTTATAGCAACGTTTATGTCACCACTCATTAAAGTTAACACCTTTAATGACCCGAAAGAATACTTTTACAAGCATTTTTAAACGTCTGAGCAAAGCTATTTTAATCAAATTTTAATGTTTTTGATGCGTGTAAACGCCTACATTATTGTATCAATTACAAATAAAGAAAGAAACGTTAAAAAGGATAGAAAGCGGTAAAGATCTAACAATCTTGTTGAGTTCAATGCTAAGAAAACACAGGTGTGCGCGTTTACAGCTAAAATGTCGCCGTTCCTTCCCCTTCCGTCTCTTCAGGGCACGACTATAAAACTCAGGTCCGGTCTTGCGTGGAATATTGCTTGTGCGATGGCTTCGACAAGTACCTACTCGATGCCCTGGACAGATTGCAGCGTCGTGCGATGTAGAGGTCACCAACAACCTTGAGCCTCTGCAATTGCCGGCCGGACCGGCCGGACATCAAAAGACGCGGGTTCGGTTCCTACCTGGAGCATATAACTTTCATCGTTTTCTTTCTTTATTTGTAATTGTTACAATAAAGTAGGCGTTTAAAAGCATCAAAAACATTAAAATGTGATTATACATATAGCTTTCCATTTCTATTTCCTCCTATGCACTCCGCTTCCAGGGTCAAAACGAGGCTTCGACCCAGCTGCAACACGTAGAGATCTGGCCGGTCAGCCAGGCCCTCTGTAGCGCCCGGTACAACCCCCTAAGCGTCCAAATCTCCAGCAATGTCGTCTGCGCAGGCTGGATCGACGTTGGCGTCAGAGGGCAATGCGAAGTAAGTTTATGTTTGAGGTCATACAAAAAACAGTACTCAAATTAAGGAATTTGACAGCTTATTATTTATAGAACTTACGATAGATCAGATTGATTTATGTTAAAATAAAAATCTTGATATACAGAGTGGTGCGTTCAATAGGACAATAAATAAAAACGTACTAGTTATACTAGTTCAAAGAAATGTTTTGCCATTTTCAAAAACATCTTATTCATTTGATAATTTCATGGCATTTCTATGAAATAATACAGCCAATGTTATATTTTTCCATACATCATCATCATCATCATCATTTCAGCCGAGAGACGCCCACTGCTGGGCATAGGCCTCCCCCAAAGATCTCCACACCGATCGGTTCTGCGCTGTCCGCATCCATCGGCTTCCCGCGGCCCTCACCAGATCGTTGGTCCACCTTGTAGGAGGCCTACCAACGCTGCGTCTCCCGGTACGCGGCCGCCACTCGAGGACTTTTCCGCCCCAACGGCCGTCAGTCCTCCTTGCAATGTGGCCTGCCCACTGTCACTTGAGGCTCGCAATTCTTCGAGCTATGTCGGCGACCTTAGTTCTCCTGCGGATCTCATCATTTCTGATTCGATCACGCAGAGAAACCCCGAGCATAGCCCTCTCCATTGCCCTTTGGGTGACATTGAGCCTTCTTACGAGGCCCATTGTAAGCGGCCACGTCTCAGTTCCGTAAGTCATCACTGGCAACACACACGAATTAAAGACTTTCGTCTTGAGACACTGCGGGAGTTCGGCCGGGAATATGCTGCGAAGCTTCCCGAACGCTGCCCAGCCGAGTTGGATCCGTCGATTGACCTCTTTCTGGAAGTTGGACTTACCAAGTTGGACTATTTGTCCCAGGCAAAGACTCCGTGGTCCCAGGTAAACATAATCGTCAACAACTTCCAGTGTAGAGCTTCCAACCTTTACAGGAGTGGGTACGACATGGGAATTCGACATTATTTTCGTCTTATCCATGTTCATTTTAAGACCCACTTGTTGGGAGACTCTACAGAGGTCGTCGAGCATTGTGCCCAAGTCTTCCAGGTTTTTAGCCATGACTACGATATCATCCGCAAAACGAAGGTGAGTCATGTACTCGCCGTTTATGTTAATGCCAAGTCCTCTCCAGTCCAAAAGCTTAAACACACAATTTTTCCATACAATTTTCATAAAATTATCAAATGAATAAGATGTTTTATAAGGTTAATACGACAGTAATTATAACATGGGTTGATATTAGTTCATAGAAATGGTTTTGAGGATAATATGGAATCAAACAAAAATCAAGCAGGTGTCAGCTTCATCAAGTATCTGAGATAAAATTATTCAACGTTGTCAAAATCGCATACACGTTTATTAATTGGTACCACTTACCCTATTACTTTTAAAAGGTTTTTGAAATGGGGTTGTGCCATGCAACGTTAATTATAAAGTCGCGTTTCAGCAAAGAGCTTTCTTAGATTTTATAATGCAAGCGCGCATGTAATGGATGAAATAAGTTCTATGATAATAATAAGTATGCGTGGTAGAGTTGATAGTATTTAAACGCAACATTCGATACAACGTTGCCTGCTCAAGTGTTCATGGAACTTATGGCAGTAACAATCTTAATTTTCATCGCAGGGTGACGCTGGAAGTCCTTTGCTGAGCAGTGATGGTGTGGTAGTTGGAGTGTTCTCCTGGGCTGAGGGCTGTGGCGACCTCCGCTACCCTGGCATCAACAGCCGTGTGGCGGTCTACCTTGACTGGATCATCGGAACCGCTCTTGCTTGATGCAATTAAAAACCATTACACTTATACAAAGTTATAATATTTACCCCGCTTTTCCTATTTCCGCCATAAAACAGGTCGCTGTGTTTTGGATTGCAGGGATAGTTAGCCATGGAAGGCATCTCAGATATCAGGATGACAAAGTGCACCTTGCTAATGCAGGTGTCTTTAGGCGATGGTATAGGCACTATAGCCACCAGCTGGACCGTCAATGGGGAATATGCATCTTTCAAGCGGCGCTATCCCACCAGAGGGCTATGACAATTGAAAAATTGAAAAATCAATTGTGTCTGGAATTTGAAGCTTGACAGGTTAAAATTAGATAGTTCTACACAGTTACAATTTACAACACTGAAAGAATTTAAGAAAAATATTGATGAATATGTCGCAACGGTCTGGTTAAATCAGCCACCCAATTGGACGGCTAGCCCGTTGATTGAACGCCGGCATCCAATCAAACGGCTGAAGTACAACTAGCCAAGTCATTGAGCGCAACAAGTCATTAACCAGATGGTTGAACGCCTAGGTAGTCATTTAAATCGAAGAGCTTTTTTGTGACTGAGTGATTGATAGGTTCAAAGTTATTTTTTAAGACCACTTAGAACCAAAATGATGTCGGTTATAAATGGTCATTAAAAACATAACATTAAACCTTCCAAGCAAACCAAAACTTTTCAGTACAAGACGATCGATTCAATACGCCAAGTAGTAAAACAGTTCAATTAAGTATCGGGCTAGGCATTCATTTGGATGCCGGCGTTTAATCAACGGGCTAGCCGTCCAATTGGGTGGCGAATTTAACCAGACGGCTGCGACAAATACATGACTTTTACGCTTACAGCCACATAAAGTTGCGTGTTAGACAAGGATATACGATATAAAATTTGACGGCACATTACACATCCGGCATACATATCAGGGGTTAAAGTATGAAATTGCCGATTTGTACTGAAAAATTGGAATTCATGTTTTTTTTCAATTTAACATATTTATTTAATCAAAATATCTACCATTTTTATATATACATTGCTGCCATCTAATAGGAAGGTCATTTATGCCTTTGCGATAGAACTCTGGTGATCTAGATTCTACAAACTCGGTGAAAGCCTTTGTACTGCCTTTGTACTGAACTTTTTATCGCGTAGAAAATTGTCCAAATCACGAAAAAAATGGTACTAGTCCGTTGGAGCAAGGTCTGGCAAATACGGAGGGTGACGAATGGTTTCTAATTGCAGTTCCTGTAGAGTTAAAGCGGTTTCTCGAGCTGTATGAGGTCTCGCGTTATCATGGAGCAATAACGGTGAAGATCGATTCTTGAGTCGGGACTCGGGGCTGTTTCACTGCAAGTTTTGCTATCATTGTTCGGAGTTTGGCACAGTAGACATCTGCCGTTATTGCTTGACCAGATCGGAGAAAGCTATAGTGAATAACACCATGTTGAGTCCACCAAACAGTTACCATTACCTTTTTATTGGTAAGCTTTGCTTTAGGACACTGTTGCGGCGTTTGACCTGGGGTCAGCCATAGCATTTTTCGCTTATGGTTATCGTAAAGAATCCACTTTTCATCACATTTTGGTTAAATATTACTTTTTTTTTAGTGCAACCTAGTATGTTACAAGTTTATTTTATTATTCTCTCTCTACCCACGCACAGGCGCCGCGCCGGCGGCACAGCATTTTCGTCGTCCGCCATAACACTAATTACCGTCGGAGTCGGACACAATAGAAAAACTATTTTTTGTCAGAGAATTGGTAGTCAAGAGTAATATACATATACTATATTATATTCCTTTTCCGACTTAAATTACGTGTATTTTGCACACTTATCGCATAAAGCTGTTATGCTACGCTGATAAGCTATTATAGCTGTTTAAGTTTTTCAAATATTTGAATTAGAATTATGTTCGCGATATTTACCATGCAATGTTCCATGTGTGTCTAATTCAGATGTTAATAACCATGAAAGTGTTTTTCAAATATTTTTCTGAAACAGCTTTATTCAAAATTATTGAACTTGTTTGTGTATTCTGTGTAATTAACGTTCTAGCGAATTTCGTACAGACAAATATCAGTATTCAAAATAAAACGGGCATATACATAAGTGATAAATATTTAGTCATTTAAAAATTAATATACAAAGATATTTTCATTTTTTACGCATTTTACCCTTGATAATAAGATGTTTACATAAGTAGTTCTTAAAGACGAATTACACAAACTTAGAATATCTCATTCTTAAATATTTTTATATTTTTCAGTTTCAAAATGTCCAACTGTTTTGAGATTTGCAATATATATTTAAAATTAGAAGTGAGGGGCCACATACAAAATTATTTTTAGTGAAATAAATGAAAATAATTATTATTATACTTTGACTTTTTTAATTAATAGTTTTTAAACATACATAAATTAGATATTGGCAATGAATATTTTGACTGTATTGACGGCGCTGGGTCATGTTACCAGCGCACAATTTATGTGACCGGTAGCGGTTAATAGAAAGCTTCAATATAATTGTATTATTCGAAAAATAAACAATAATAATAATTATATTACCCTATTGATATGAGAAATTAAATATCTCTCGTTTTGAGATCCCTGCCGATGAGCCAGAACCAAATCGCTTTTGTTTCACTACACAGGGCACTTGAATATGTGCTACAAACAATATACAAGTAAATGAATATAACTTCAACTGCCTTAATTCCCAAAGTGGTCCAGCCCCCTTATTCTCAACTGTCGGAAAATAATCGAATTTCGGAAACTCTATACATAACCCTTTTTATCGCATTGCGTTAAAGCGAGACGGCACGTGACTTTTCGAATCGAATCCGTGATCCGACAGTTGAGAATAAGGGGGCAGGTGGACCCCCAGGGGTCCACGGGAGACTCGACGGGGGTCTACGTTGGCGTGACAAAAAAACGCATTTCTTGTCGAGTTTAGGGAATATGGTACAAATGTAGCTGCAGGGGGTCCACCGGATCCAGCTAAATTTTGAAAGTGGTCTATGAGAAGAAATGTCTGGGAACCTCTAACTGAAACATTCGCTACTTGAAAGTTGGCCTTTTGAAAAGTGTCATTATAAAAGGCAGACCAAACGTACAGTTGGCAACTGTTAGGTTGGGAAATAAAACAAAATTATATGATAAGTTGGCAAATGATTATTCGGCAAAATAAAATTCTGCGAAACGTTAGTTGGCAAGTGATAATCTGCCAAACAATTTTCGGCGAAAAGGCAGAGATCCAAATAAAATAGTTACAAGGAAAACTTTGTACGCACACCAATGATTGTGATTATTCTACCCTCTCTCTCACAGACACACGCACACCACGTACAGTAACAAACACACACACGCACACCACGTGCACTAACAAACACACACACACACACACACATGTTTATGTTTTTTTGAGTAATTATTATGTTTGAAACATATTTTGTTATTTGAGGTGGGCTCTAATAACTGCGACATAGTCCCTGACTACTGCTGTTATTAACGCTACTATTGTTTTTGTAAAAAAAATTATTGTTTACTAATAAATAAATAATAGATATGAGGGCGAAAAAAAATCGGTCCATACGTTTAGGTGCTACGATGCCCCAGACAGACACACAGGCAGACATGTCAAACTTATAGCACCCTTATTTTTTCGACGGGGGTTAAAAATAGAATCAACCGGAATGTTTTCTAACTAGATATTGTGCAGTTTTAACATTTTTTTTCTAGCTTAATTACAGAAGCATGGTGTGTTAACGCTAATTTCGTTCAGACGATGCGAGCTAACCTGTAGGTACCTAGTCATATTCGTCACAGTGCATAATTATTGGCTTCGACCAAAGTAAGTAGATATAGAGAAGGTCATCTTTATAAACCATACCGATAAAAAGTACGTGCGCCCGCGCCGCCATCACTACTTTCTTATTTCATTTCTTGAGTACAATATATTTTACCCTCAGATATTTCTATGATCTGAGATTTCACACTTCTTGTCAACAAAACATTTGGCACTTGTTATAATACTTAAAATCAAAAATAAAACTACGAAAATAATAAAAATATTAAAAAATAAACCAGCACCCGCCAGCAAACCAAACCGTGGGCCTTTATCACAGGGGTAGCTATAAAAGCTTTTCCATTATAAAAAAGGGTGCAGTAACAAAACTCTTGGTATTTTGGCATCAATAACTTCATAAGCTACGCCTCTACTACTAATTCTTTTCACACTTTTATTTATTTATTTATTATTATTGTCTATTTATTATACAGGATGAAGACAATACGACAATAAATTAAAACATGGGCTATATTAGTTCATAGAAATGTATTGCTTTACTATGTTACCTTTCGGAGATCGTTGGCGTAGTAGTTTGAGCGGTCTAGATTCAATTACAAAAACAAAGCAACTTTCGCCATGGTCAATGTGGTTATATGGGTTAATCAGCTGTGAAATACAAGCTCCTCCGTGTTTCAGAAGGCGAGTTAAGCTTAAGCCTACCAACACGCATTGTGTGGTTTAGTGGTTGGTTTGTTTTGGGCCAGCGTGGTGGTTATATGGCCCAAAACCCTCATATGTTTCTCCCATGTAGGAAGGCCTGTGCCCAGCAGTGGGACGTAGCTATATAGGTACCGGGTGTTACAGAGTTCCAAAATATAATTTAGAATCCTGGGGTTGTGTTGTTGGCGATATCGTAGTATGTACGCAGCTTGTGTGTATGGGTGTGGTATAACTGTAGTGTGTGGTACAATACGCGATAGTACGCATGTTTCAGGGTTGTCACGAGCAGGTGCGACAATCTTTTTATATTAATATCTTCGAATTTTATTTGGTGTCTTATGCTACAATTGATTTTACAAAAAGTTACCATTTTCTGACGTTTTGTAAACGTGCGGTTTTTAATCGGAGAAAGTGGTCTGAAAGATTTCAATTTTCATTTTTTCAATTTTATTTCCATAGCCTTAAAGATTTTGTAGCACACTGTATACTGATGACAAACCCTTACTGCTTTCGCAATAACAGCCATAAGCGGGTAAAAATAAAGTTCCAATTAATTTAATTATTTCACCGATACCCACAAACTGGCTATAGAAACAAATTTTCACTGTCCTGAACCTGATAACACGAATTAATGTAAGTAATTGTTAAAATTTGTTTAAACAACAGCTCCATCGGATGCATGACACATTAGGCTAATTTACCGTCTACTGTTTTCACAAGTGAAGCTCTAAAAAAGGTTTATATTATCATTATTATGTGGAAGTTTCACTGACAAATGCGACTCTATTCGTTTACCATAGAGATCAAGATAGTGGTGATATTGAGGAAGTCAGTTTCGGATATCAGTCAGTACAAACACTTGGAGATATGAACGCGTGTGTATCAATAATATTGTTCATGTGTTTTTTACTATCGTGCTGTGTGACAGTGCATCGGTATAGCGAACCTCAGATTATTAGTAAGTAGATACTGTTATTAGATAAAATTTTTACCTGTAAAATTAATACGCCACTGCAACGATTATGATGTGAGTAATAACATATTTCAGAAATATTTAAAGTTAGTATGTAAGTATATTAAATTATTTCTCCTGGATCCATACATGGTACGCTATTGCAAAACCACGTGGGGGATAAGGCTCGTACGCAATTTTTTATATTAAGAAATGTAATTTAATACATTATATTTTTTAAAACAAGTAGAATTACATTCGCGATTCATTTTGCTTGTACACAAAAAGAAAAATGCAAAAAACTTATCTGTATTTCTATGACCAGCAAATGAATTTACAAATCATAAAATGCAATCGTTATTAAAATTACCCTAAAAGATAACATTTTGATCATCAAATTAAAAAAGGTTCTAAGGTGGAGGCGGCTGCATCAGCTGTCTTCTCCGCATATGGACCCTACTTACCGCTTCACATCACGTGGTTGTTGAGTCATTTGCCGTGCTTAGTATAAAAAATATCCATATTCTCCATTTTTTCATAAAAATACTTTTAATTGGCTGCATTTTTAACCCTTACATATCTGTTTAAAAAACTAGACAATTCTATTAAAATTTAAAAAAGGACATACACGTAACCGTAATGTTCTCGTACTTTTTTTAAAATTTCAAAATCATGTAAGCATCATCAAAAACAATAAGTTCCTCTGCACTAACAAAACAATAAAAAATACACTTTTAAAATCACGTAAAATGAGGTTCGTTTTGTTCATAGTGAGAAATTTTTCTTCAAAATTCAAAATGAATTAATTAAACCGTCAAGGATCAGCTTCTATACACAATTGATTTTTCAATTGTCATAGACCTCCAAAAGTATAACGCCGGTTGACGGATTACTGACAGGAATTTTAATATCTTATTTATTACCATATCGATCAATTATCAAATTAACGTAATTATTTCATATAATTTGAGGAAAAAATATATGGTGCTGCACCAAAAATCTCCAATTGGAGTGGAAAATTAAATATTACCAAATACAGTTTCACTTACCTATATATAACAACGGTGAAAAAATTTTTAGCCAAATTACTTCGGTAGTTATAACCAAAATTTAGCGAGGTGTAATTATAGTCTATTTGATTTATCAAAACAGTGCATTTCTACGCTAATTTATTTTTAGGCTAGGTATTATCCTGAGTTTTGTAGTCACTTTTTGAGCTACAGATCACTTTTTTTCAGTGAAAATAGTCAAATTGTTTGTTGACCCTACGTTTATTAAATAAATTAATTGACTCAATCATTGAATACCTTATCTATAACAATTACCATTATTATAAATGCGAAAGTAACTCTGTTGGTTACGTTTTCACCTTTAAGCCGCTAAACCGATTTTGATGAAATTTGGCATAAAAAATAATTATATTCAGAGAAAAAACGAAGGCTATCTTTAGGCTCGATAGCCGACATCCTTGTTGGAGAAGCCGCGGGCGACCACGATCCAGCATTGCGATGCATGGTGTATACAGGTGGTTACTTTACTGTTAACCTTTATTTTAATATTAAGGAGGTAGGTTAGTGACCTTTTATAATATCTAGCCAACAAATAGACCTGTAAAATGTATGCCACAGTGGCCTCTACTTCTGGTGACGATATGTTCGTTCAAAGGTTCATTGAAAACTGTGGAGCGCATCGGAGCGGGCGCATCCCCTATCCATTGAAGCAGTTGCAGGAGCGCAGAGCGCAAGAGGTTCGCGAGCGTAGTGAATAACGAAACGTCAAGCAACATTCTAGAGCCATATTTCTAAAAGTTGACTTAAATTTTGACAGTTGGGCAACGTTACCCAAAGCAGAATCATTAAAAACTTTTTATGAACCGTTGTAGCCCACTACACTTGCCAATGTTACTCTACAAAGTAAGCTTATTGTTAATTAAAAAGCTGTGCTATTAGTAAAAAAAAATATTTTATGTATAATAAAAAAGTGAAACTTATTTTTAGTATTTTTATGCACTTTTATAAAAGCAATTGTTACTTATTAAAAAAACTCTACAATGCGCTTGGCGTTCCCATTTTCGATCTGAATTCAAAAACAAAGAAATGCGAGAAACAAATTCGTTAACTTATACGTCAATGAAGTCGGTTAAAAAGTGTATTTGTATGGTAACGCTCCTATAGTACAGCTCTCCTTATTACCACGGTAAAATATCGCTCCAAAAAACATAGTAGGTACTACGCTTAAAGTACTTGTTCTTGGTAGTATACTTTGGCTACCCGTTGTGATGTAGGTCATACCTACTTGTATCAACAAATTCTAACAATCAAACTACTGATAGTCACGCCTGCGCGGTAAAGTTAATCAGTACCAACTTGACATAATCTGTACATATACCTTGAAGACGCCATATTTTATATACGGCTATAGCTAAAGCGATAGATGAGAAGGATATCTTCTGGAGGTGGATTCGCGTCAGCCGGGGAATTTTTGTGTTGCTAGGATCCCCAGGGGCTAAAGAAATGGAGTTCGGGTTAAGCCGCTTCATATTTAAACGTGATTTAGAATCCTGTTCAAATTTGACGTCTGTCAAACTAAATTTTTAACTAATAATATTAAATAAGTAATTAAAATATATCTAAACTGGAAAAATTTTACGTCCTGAGGCGGGGATCGAACCCGCGACCTTTTGCAGTTCGGGCGACTGCTCTAACCATCTGAGCTACCCAGTACTTGGGTTATCCCCGTGAATTCTTCTAGTCTAAGTGTCTGTATTTGCGATTTGAGCTAACGTCCACCCTACAATGTCGAAATGTTCTATTTCAACATCCGAAGCAAGTATTTTTACAAATACCTACCATTCGGTTAAGTTGGGGCATTGCCTCTAGTTTAGATATATTTTAATTACTAAATAATTTTTTAAACATTTATAATAATGTTAAAATAAAAAATTAAGAATAATAATAATTCGTCAATGCTCACTCGTGAGAATATTTTTTGTAAATAAATACTAGAATATCACATTCACCTACTTATATAAATTTTAAATAATATATATAATATATATTATAGGCATTATTTTTTTAAAATAATGCAATATAATAATATTGCAATACAATATAATAATAAAAGCTATGAAAACCTATGAAGAATGACTGTTAAATTAATTGATAAAAGTTGCTGAAGAAACGCTTTGTATAGTTGTATAGGTGCAAAGCGTTGTTAGTTTCGTAAAATATCAACAATATCACAAAATTCTATATTGGCACTTATTCACTATTAAATGAAATCTTCGTATTTTGCATGTATTTCGCATATAAAAATTCCGTAGCCACTAGTAATGCTATTAGGAACTTATGTTTTCTCAGCTAAGCTAGTTCTTGTCTATCAGACATCAAATAGGTACTTTAGTATCTATATAATTA
This sequence comes from Nymphula nitidulata, assembly GCA_947347705.1. Classification (NCBI taxonomy): domain Eukaryota; kingdom Metazoa; phylum Arthropoda; class Insecta; order Lepidoptera; family Crambidae; genus Nymphula; species Nymphula nitidulata. Next base: position 6,200,381 of record OX374637.1, on the reverse strand, counting down.
AAAATGAAACTGAAAGTAACTACATAAGATGTTTATTTTTGATAAGACGAATTTGGTAAAGTCCAAGTCAAATATTATGTCAAGACTGCTATCGCTAATATAATAATAAAAATGGCAACATTTGTTTTTTCCAGGTAAAACAAAGATTGAACTATCACCCGTCTTGATTTCCTGCACGCTATCAGATATAGTTATTATATCTGCACCTATAATAAGAAACGCTCGATATTATTTATACAATCCTAAGGGAGATGCCATTAAGCTAAACATCAGCCGGCCAATATATCCGCAGCCTAAACAGAACATCATCAACAACCAATACGAAGACGTCGTGATAAAATATACTAACAATTTTATGAGCATATCTCCAATAAATAATTACAAAGTACATAACCTCGATTCGAATACGTCCAACACGACAGACTTATTTGCTGAATACACGAGGAATATAAACTCTAACGACTTCATAATTGGACCTGTGACTGAGGACGACCACGGAAATTGGGTGTTGAGTGCGTATACGCTCGATAAAGATGGAGAATGGGCCGAGATGTTCCAAGTTATCACTATCGAGATAACAGGTGAGATATTATCTTATAAGATTTCGACGATACCTTGTCAAATTTGTTTTGTGCGAGAAAGAGAGGGATAAAGATATAAGTAATACTTCTTAGCGCAAGAAAAATGGCAAACATAGCGCACGCACACATAACGTAAGCGACATATTGGAAATGATGTACCTATTCATTAAAAAACTAGATATGTGATAAAAAACTCTTTTGAGAATGATTCCAATAGTTTATTGCCTCTAAAATAAACTTAGTTCAAATTTTAAATATTAAAAATGGAATAAAGAGATAATTTTTGGTTTTTCCTTCAAAAAAATTGTTCCAAATAAAAATTGAGAGAATTGTTTTCATTTATGTTTTGGTTTATATAAAATACTTTAATAATAAGTCAGCAGAACTCTAATAATATTAGAAAATAAAACTCCAGTAGTACGAAAAATAGGATTACTTAAATTCTTATTAAAAAAGCTATCATTCGCGACGTATCGGCTCAAAATTCATTATTTTATAATAGTTTAAATGAAATGAAATAAAAATATCTTTTTCAAAAAGGGCTTCAAGAAGCACTTTCGAATCTTTAAAAAATCACATTTGTATGACTATCACAAAAAATGGTATTACTTTCATCTTGTACCAGCTCGCCAGCTTTTTTTCAACAATAGAGAACCTATTGTGTTTAATCTGTATTTAGTTTGTAAATTAAACTGTTCTAGTAAATTTTGCAAAGATGAGATTCACCAAATAATAAAAGCATTTTAAATTAAACCTTCTAGATATGGTATGGTTCCTCAGTCAGAACTCAGAACATAATTATAATATCTCTACTATCTTCTACAGTTTCGGAACTCTCCTTACTGAACCATCTCTATATTACAATCTGTAGATCTAATAGATATTTTGCATCCTATATAAAACAAAATTACATTGACGCCGACTTGAAATTTAATAGCAGTTTTGCTAAAGACGACTCCTATTAAAACCATACTTATTTTTATTTAAATCTAGCTGCCCACCCCGGCATTTTATTCACAAAGATAAAACTATAATTACTTACCTATTATAATTATTAACTATTTCAGAATACATACCGCCAATGAAGAAAATTGCCAAGTTGCATGAAGGAGATACCTTCGAGTTGAGCTTCGCGCATCCTATTGCACACGTCGCTAGTTGCGAGTTGACCGCTCCTAGATCGACGTTCGATAGGTTCTACGACAGAGACCACGTTACGATGGACGCGTGTGGCTACGTTATCAAGAACATCACTAAACATGACCAAGGGGTTTGGAAGATAACAGCTGTGGGCAAGATTGTTTATGGAACGCACGTTTATTTGGAAGTGTTGAACTGTTCTGTGTGCGGCACCAAAGTTTCCTAAGCGCAATATTAGTTAATCAAGACAAGGTAATTCCGTCTAATATTAAAACTACTATCACACGCTTATTAAATTTATTACAAAACGTGGTACATTTGTTGACCTGATGTGAAACTCGTGCTGTCTCTATCTGTCGTTATGAATAAAAATGAGACTGCCTTATACACGGTATAAACTAGTACCTTTTTCAATGGTACTAAGGACACATTGTAGTGTCACTAGTACCATTGATGGTACAAATCAATGGTACTATAGACACCAGGGGGTTTGAACGGAGGTCTTTTTTTATTATTATTATTTTATACAGGATGACAAACAAGCTAACGGCCCACTGATGGTAAGCGGTTACCGCCGCCTATAGACACCTGCAATAACAAGGAAAAGTCACTTGATATTGCAGGTGCGTTGTCATCCTGAGGCCTAAGATGAAATGCCGTCCATGCCCAGTAATTACACTGGCTACCTTTACCTTCAATCCGAAACACAGCGTCTTAGTTTAAAACATTAAACTACGTTTTGTAATACTGAGAATTTATCATAGTATTAACAAGCTTTATTTATCTCAAGAAGCCTATGACGGGAAACTAGCTTGGATATAAGCTTATGAAAAAACTAGAAAAGAAAAAAATCCTAGTCCCCATATTAATCGTGTCATTGGAATTGTTAATTTTTCTCGTTTTACAGAATGGTTGAAAGATTGTTATTTTTATTTAGAAAAATTAAACGTAATGAATTTTATACAAAAATCATCACAATATTTTATAAAAAAAGAAGTTGGTTTAATTTTAAGAACAGACACTAGGCCTACATTCGCGATGATTGAATGAAATAAAAGCGACAACCCTATACGAGTAGGCTATTAACGCCCGCACAGGCTCCGAGTCGGCGCACTGGGGCCTTACCATCATCTTTATAAAAGTGATTCATATTCCGCTCTGTTCAGTATTGGTCCCTAAACTGCATCGCTGCCATAGTCGTAGATAGCGTCGTAGTACGAATTAACGATTCTACTCAGTTTAGGTCCTAAACTGGATCGCGATAAAAGATGGTGGTACGGGTACTGTTCTGTTTTTGAGACAAACGTTTTGTAATGTTATCATATGCCTGAATAAATCCCGTTTTTGATCAAAAATCGGAACTTGTTTATGTGTATGATAATTATGGGTAACTAGCCCAGTGTCAAACTTCAGGTTACTCTTCTAACTTAACCATTTTTTCAAAGACATAACTAAAATACAAATTTTTAAACTGAATAGGCAAGGTAGGTTAGTACTATGACTTGGAAAATCCTAATATTATAAATGCGAAAGTAAGTTTGTTTGTTTGTTACGCTTTCACGCCTAAACCACTGAACCGATTTAGATGAAACTTGGTATGGAGATAGTTAGAAACCTGAGAAGGAGATAGGATACTTTTTGGAAGGAAAACCAACATCCAGTTGCATGTAAACATAAAAAATGGGTCGAGATTGACACTGGGCAAGTTGTACCCCACAACGTAAAAGATTTTACCTTCCTCCGCTTCTTGATCAAAACCCTGGGTTTATAATAAAAATAAACCTCATATTATTTGCGACATACAAGCCTTCACTGTTCGGTCCACAAACTTAGTTAAAGATTGCAAAAGATGCCTATGATTGTTGAAATTTATAGCAATGAAACGGTTAATTTTGTTTGAAATGAAATAAATGCATTAAAACTAAATCATAATTTATTTACAGTCTTAATTCTAAATCAATACAATTGTAAAGTACACATGTGTGGTCAAGGATAGAATCAATTATAGTTTGGAATTACAACAAAGTTGTTCATATAATTATTTAGAACCGTTCATTAGTTAAGATTCTTTTCATTTTAGATAGTCTTATGTAGTTAATTACCGTCGAAAGGAGTTTCACTGCAGTAGAAATTATAAGGGATTCTAGGCGGAATTGCGTAGATATCTCAGTAGACAGTACCTTTAGGCACTGAAGACTTTGAAGATGCGCACTAAAAGACGGGTAATATAATATCAAAAGAATAGTGTCAAATCACTGCAGACTGTGTTGGCAGAATTGTTATCCAATTCCGGTAAAACACATTGTCATTGACAGAAGAATCATCTTTTAAACGGTCTTTCATGATTATCACGGTAGTATTATCCAATGTATTTAAAACCAATAGGGATGTTGACTGAACTCATTATAAAAATATAATTTTGACCCTTAGTGTCAGTTCTTACAATATAAATTCTTAGACAGACGTTCAGTGGTAGTTTTTTTTAAGAGGAATATAATAAAAGAAGTGATTTATACACAATATTTAACAGTAATATTAAGGAATTTACTTAATAATCAATAAACAAAAAATGCAATTAAATCACTCTCAGGTCACGTGACGAGTACATCTCAGTGCATGACGTCACTTGTTCTTACATCACAGCATCACGTGCTATCAAAAGGAAAACCTTAAAACTAAATTACCTTCGCAGTTTACCAGTGTTTGGTAATTTGAAACGAAATTTAAGACACATGATTCTTAAAGCATTAGTCGTATTAAAAAAACAATAGTATAACTATTCGGGGCTATATTAGGTACTTATACGGCTTGAAACACTTTCTTCAACATCCCTATTGGTCACCCAGATGAAAAAGAAAAGAATGAATGAACTAATATTGACCGTAGTTCCTATTCGCTGCCGCTATTCCCGCTGTGGCTAGGGCTGGCACTCTGGCTGCGTTGTGGAGTCTCAGCGACGGGGGCGTCGCTGCCCTCAGAGTCTGAGTCTTTGAGGGCCTTAGCGCGGTCCAAGCGACGAGCCCTGTGAGTCTCCACGTCGGAGCCTTCCGACTCTGACGAGTAGATCGCCGCGCCCGCCGATGCTGTGGAACAATTCTGGGTGAATTATCGGCTTTTCCCTATTATCAATCGAAATCGGAAGCTTTGTTTTAAATTGTGAGGAAGCCGAAAACTAGACACAATGGGCCCGAATCTGTAGTATGATAAATCTAAATTTAGCAGTACCTATCTACTTCTGGTTTTATAAATATGAATGCAAAAAGAACTATTGTCGAATGAGTTGACATTCAAAAAATGTTGAGGAGTTTTGGCGTCAACCAATGGCGATATACAACGTGTTAGAGATCCAGCTTTTTATATTTTACCTGCGTGATATACATTCAATTTTATCGACTAAAATCACCCCAGATGCGCTTCTCGCGCACTCCTCACCCCTCGAGCGGGGGTTGATTTAAAATTTTCATTTCTTATGTTTTTAACTCATAAGGTACAACAACAAAGTTTAACTCATAAGGTACAACCTAAGAATACATGAATACATTGTTAACGACCTACTTTTTAAAAAAAAGACAAAAAACTAAAAAAAATACGGTAGAAAAATTGATTATTTTTTCTAAGAAATTGAAATTTATTCATTTTTACTTTTGACTTTTTAATGAATGTGATATCGAAAGTTAGTAAATTTAATAAGCTTTAAAATGAGATACAGTTTAATAAGATACACATAGTAAAAATATAAAAAAACATGGTTTTATGAGCATAAGGAATGAAAATTTTAAATCAACCCCCACTCGAGGAGTGCGCCCCTCTCTGGGGTGATTTTTGTCGATGAAATTGAATGTATATCACGCACGTAAAATATCAAAATCTGGATCCCTAACACATTGTATAATCTTTATTATAATGATTACAAAATAAAAATCTTAGAATTAAAAAAAATACAAATTTGTAAGGACACTATATAGTATGTAACTGGATAATCTGTGAGAGTATAACAGAGTGGATTATACCTTTCTGGCCCTGTTTGTACTTGTTCTTGATTGCCTGCAGCGAGACTCCGCCCTCGTCGTCGGAGTCGTCCCCGGGCCGGGCGGCGGCGCCCCGGCCTCCGCCGCCGCCTCCGGCCCGCCTTTTAGGACGAGTAGACGCGCGAGATCGCATAGCCGCGCGTAATTCCATTTCTTCTTTCTGAAAAATAAAAAAAACTATGTAATTTTTATTCCTACACAATAGGGTAGTTGACATTTTTTTTTATTTCATAAAAAAAGAAGTTTATAACTCATGAAGAAATATTACAGAAGAAATATTGTGTTTAAGATCAATAGTTTCAGAGATACAGCGGTATGTTTAGTGTGTAGCGGCGCATCGTTCAAAAACGCTCCATAGAAAATTTATGGAACAGGTGACGTCACATGTTTCTTTATTACTACAAAATATATGGACATATTGACTAAATCAATAATAAGTAACTATATAATATGTGTGTCTCACTCAAAGTGGTCAAAATAATAGTTGTTTTAATTTATGCGAGCAATCTAATATCATCGACATTCATTGATAATTTTTGGAAAAAAAATACCAATATTATATATTTTAAACAGTATAACTTCAACAATATTACATATCTTTTAAGTTTGAACTGTTTTTATGGGTAACAGGAGCGTATATTTTCCGAATTCGTGAAAAATAGCGCCATATTCAAACTTAGGCAACATCCCAATTCAAGGTTCCACTAAAACGCGACCTTGTCACCGCTAAGATCAAATGATCGATCAGCAATAATAAACGCTATGTGAAACAACACTAAGTTGATATTTGCGTATGAACCTAACCTTCGACGGTAGCATATTTGAAATGTCAATTAATGTAAATAATAGCTAGCTAATTTTGAAGGAACTCGGTGGGTCAATCTAAATTTGTACTCTGCAGTGAATCCATTGGTACTGGTTGTCACTGCAACCAGAATAAGACGACCATCCTGTATATTAAGCGTTAAACTCTCCGAAAATGCATTGAAATGTGTTACACCCGCATTTCTATGCAAAACCCGCTATTATTATAACGTTTACACATTTCGCTAACTGGCTTAAAAGGTTTTGAAACCAGAGCCGTAAAACAAAAAAATGATGTTGGAAAAACTTTTTTTTTTCAGAAACTGAATTATTGGCGATCATAACCTCAACTCGTTGCATTAGTAGAGGATCAGAATAACGTTTCGACCCTCTTGGGCCTTAGTTAAGAAGTGTTGAGAACTTTTTAGTACTGACTGCTAATATTATTATTTCTGTAATTTTTCACAATCGCTAACAAAAGTATTACAGTTTCAAACCCACCTTCAATTGGTATTTCCTGTCAGCATCAGGGTCGGCGCCAACCTGCGACAGGATCTTGATAGCGGACGTCTTAGTGGACCTGTCAGCTAGCGACAGCGTCATCTTCCTGTGCGTGAACGACTCGGTCGAGTGAGGCCTGAAGGACAGCTTAGTGCGGAACACCGCTTGTCCTTGGAGACCTGTGCCTTGCCGCACGAACAGGTGGTTGTGGTCACCCTGCGGATGATAAAATAGAGATTTTATAAAAGGAATCCTAAAAAATACAATAGTTTATTGTATTATTACAGAATTTAAAAAAACTTTTATTAAGCAAAATGCAATTAAATCACTTTCAGGTCACGTGACAGCGGACACCAATCACAGTGTATGACGTCACTTGTTGTTAGCATCTCTCAGTCAACAGAAAAAGCCGTCTAAATCACCATAGCAACCTATCAGTGTTTGGTAACGCCAAAGCGGTCATGTGACATGTATTGGCATTTTGGAGAGAAATTTGGAAAGGAATTTATGATACAGGATTTTTAAAACAAAGTCGCATTAAAACAATTTGTGATAACTATTTAGGGTTATAATAGGTACTTATATATGACATGAAAAACCTTCCCAAAAGAAGAATGGCACATTCCTTGTTGTTTTAAATATCGAGCTTTAGTATTTGTAACTATACGCATTATATTTTTTTTATAAAACGAGAGCAAAGAAAAATTAGAAAAATAAAAATCAGTTCAGTTTGCAAGCCAGACCGCGTCATCGGCCAAAGGACTAGAATCCAGGCCATGTTAAATAAATAAATTTTAAAATAAAAATATCAAGGAGTGTTTGGCGGGATTTGTCAGTTAAGATTTTTATTACAATAATTAAAAATTGAACTTTGTGTTATAAAAGTGGTGTGGTTTTATAAACCAAATGTTTGTGTCGACGTACAACTAAAAGATTATTAGAAAAGTAATTATGGTGTGAAAGAGAATGAGAACTTTTCTATCTCCCTATTCTCCCAAGATGCATTGCAATGTGTAACACCAGCATTTCAATGCAATAAATGAAGAAATAAATAAATAATTAAGACATGGCTGTATGGGCATTAGTTCCCTTTGCTATCCCTTTATAGGGAGAATAAACAAAAAAATGTCAAACAATCTAAAATTGATTATTTTTTATTTGAATAGATAGGGAGAATATTATATTTATATTCTACATTTTGATATTTTATTAAATAAATAATTTAAGTCCTATACAATTTTTGCTTCTTTTGTACAGTCGACCACAGAAGTTGCTGAACACTTTAGTACCATGACACACTGACGTTGTGCACGTGCTATATATTTGCTACCATACTATATTAACGCCATAGTCGTTGTGACATGGTACTAAAGTGTTCTGCTACTTCTGTGGTCGACCGTACACAGGTCATCTTTCTCCGTCCGCAGCCTCCGCAATAAGATAGTGTACTTGTTAATTTCTTTGTTGATTACTTTTATCATTTTGGACAGAAATAACAGAGTTCTGTTCCTATGTTGAGTTATACTGTGTTAAAAGATTAGTGTTGTTGTATATCGTAATAAAGATCGATTGTATGCAATCCTTATCATTTATATTAGCGAGCGAACCATCCTTAGTAACAAAAATGAATAATGGTTTAAATAAATTACAGTCGACAGAACATCAAGCGTGACCTTGCGACCTTACTCCTTTTGTAATAGTGGCCGTTTTCGTAATGCTAATGTTGTACTGTACCTACCTTAGGATCATTATTAATTCTATAGACTTACATGCAACGGCTGTTTGTACATGTCGAAGATTTCCGAGCCAAGATGCAGAGACATGCTGCCGTCCGACCACTTGACCATCCGGGCGTTGGACTCCTTCACCGCGTTGCCTTCCTTGTCGAAAACCGTACGCCATCGAATTGTGTTCTCTACTTTTAGTTTTAATCTGTAAAATATTATTGAATTGTATTGTAAAAGTCTGCTCATAAAACCGTCCCGTACCTTAACCGTAATGGTATTTTTTTTGCTTGTTTGCTGCACAAGCAACAAATATACTAAGTGAAAATTAGACAGTGTACAGGTAATTCAGAATAAATAGTGTGCATCGGCCAACATCAAAAGCAATGGTGTTGCACATTACAAAAACCTACCTTCGTATTACGAAGTTTTCCGATGCACAATATTGATAGTGAAGTACTTAAAATAAGAACGTGGGCCTGATTCAGTATCGTGGCCGCGTGGGCCCAAGACCAAGTCATAGTGCACTTAGATACATTTGAATTTTTTGTGCTATTTATGTGTGAAGTTTGAAGTACCTTCTGTACCTAAATATTAATAATCTATGATTGTAAACAGCTGGAACTTTTTTTTAACAAAACATCGAGCATTCGCCGTTTTTGGATTTGTTAAACTGGACAACGAACAGAGCCAAGCTTTAATGAATGATAATTAATTGCGGAACAATGTCAAAATTGCTTGGCTCGGCAAAAAGCTCTAAGCAATTTTAAATTTTTATTTGAAAGTCGTTTCGCTAGAATGCTCACTAGAACGCTAGCTAAAATACTCCCGTTTATTTTGTAATGTAACATTCGCTAGAATGCTCATTATAAGTTAATGCCACCTTTAAACTAATAGATAAATCGTTTTCGGGACAAAGTAAAAACATGAACGGAGATAAAATTAAACTGAAATAGTTTCCAGTCATTTGCTTTAAAGTTTAATTTAGAAAATACTTCTCACCTAGCGCGACCTTCTTCGTCCAAAGTCTCCTCCTCATCGATCTCATCCTCATAAGTGTTCGGGTCATAAGGCCTCGTCTCCACAGACAAGAAATTAGGAAGCTTGACAAAGTGCAGCTCCTTGCCCAGCTCCGTCCATATCTTGGGCATGTCCACGTCAATTCGCGTTTCTGGTATCTCCTGTTCTTCTTCCTCTGGTGGTTTCTCACGATTTTCCTGTATTATTTTTTATGTCAGACAATATCAAACAAACAGATAGTCGACATTATGGTAAGTGGACACCATAATATGATAACCAGTTGAGAAAGGGAACGGGGGGAGTTGTCTCCAATGTTGTCAAAATAATGAATAGGCATCGCGTGAGTAGTGCCCAAAGTGCTACGAGCGTCTGTCTATTGGCGGGCATTTTTTTGCCATTCCTGTCGTATAATAAAAAAACACTAGCTGGTCTAGTTATCATTCCCTTTACAACGTAATACGACTGTAGTATGTAATACGGCGAACTGCTTTACGACCGAAATAGAAATGGCGGTGAAATTTAGCCAAACATAACCTGTAAGAGTCCACCAAATTTGATAATGTGGTATAAACGTGTTAGGCACTATTATAGCTGAAAGTAAATAAAATAAGGTATAAATGGCTAGAAATCTAATTAAAATTGCGATCAAATACTAAAACGTCACTTAAATTATAAGACCCGCTTAAATTTCTCGGGATTCGATCCCAGGTCGTCTCGTATTGTGACCAGCGCCAGTATTCCACAATAGTTTCCTAGAGAGCTCTCACCTCATCCCCGCTAGCTTTAGCTTCATCTCCTGATCTCCGATCATCATCCGAGCGCTGAGGGCTGCGACTGCGCGACCTTGACCTCGACCTCGACCGGGAGTGTGACCTTGACCTCTTGCCGCCTTCGTCTTCAGTGCTGATGTCAGATGCGTCACCGAACAGTGCATCGGCCGTTACTGTAAGGAATTGATGTGTTATGGGTATAATCCACAGGATATAATTAGGACTTTATCAGCTTCTGCCCGAAACTGCAGGCAGAAGCTAATAAAGTTCTAAGGAGGAGTTTTTAAATGGATGTCGACTTTAAAGGTCTAATTTAAATATTGTTAAAAGAATAAATGAAATCGGATAAGTAGTTTGGGTGATTACCTCAAACATCGAAACTTACAAATGTACCCTCTTTTTATTTTTAGTGTAGATTCTTGCATTAAATAATATGATAAATTATCATTAAACAACGCCAAGCTGGAAAGCATATGGTGTGATTCACTGACAGAAATGTTCGACATCTAGCTTGACGACGAGCCGCCATTGATTTTGACTTTTAAGCACAGCGCTGCGCGTAGGCGTATTCACTAATCACTACGTCGATCTCCTGTCCCCGTAGCATAGCGAACTCCCTGGGAACTGGACAAAAGTTTATCTCTTTCTTCGTCAATAAAAAGGAAAGAGATAAAACGCATTTTGTCTACTAATAAGTGGACATGAAGGGTGGAGAGAGATTTTGTCCACAGCCCGTGCTACAAGCGCTAGATCTGTATGATTCTATGATTATGATCGTCGCTGTTTTAGAGATACCACATGAAGTATAATCGATAACTATTTTTCGATTTAGTTTTTCTTTTGTTTAAAATGTATCGTAATGACTTCATTCAATTTAATTGACTTTTACATATATGTAGATATGAAAATGAACAAATTTTTAGTTCCATCTCACGCGGTGCTCGACGTCGAAACGCTAGTGTCGCCAACGGTTGTCAAATGGTTGTCGAACAAACGCCATAAGATACAGCGCTGTCACAGCCACGAGCTTAAGGCTGCTAACTATAGAGAATTGCATAGCTGGTGGTGGCAGGTTGTCGCTGGTTGGGTACAGCGCTGGACCGATAGCGAAAATCTTTAGGAGAGGCCTATGACAAGCTGGACGTCTTCCGATTGAAATGATGATGATTGAGAAAAATACAATTCCTTTATAGTGTTTCAGATTTAGATGGGAATCGTGAGTAACAACCTAAAACAAACACATTGGTATCCATAACACATTAGTATCCATTTTGTTGTCATTTTATAAAGTTGTGCCTCAATTTCTGTCCACTTCAATAAGAAAGGGATACAATTTACTCAAAACCTTTTACAAGGTAACCAAATAGTTTTTTCTAAACATATCTTACCAGTATCAGTTTTTTCCTGATTCTCATCATCTGAGTCCACAATTTTCTTGGTCTTCTTCTTGGGTTTGTCACTGGTATCTGAACCAGTGTCAGAACCACTCTTCTTACGTTTGGAGGGCCCTGTACCCGCATCATCCTCGGAGTCTGACAAAACTGCTCGTTTCTTCTTATCTCCTAGAATTTAGATTAAGCTGATAACACTTTCTATTAAGTGAATGTTATGAGTTATTCTTGTTCAAATACAAAATTTTTCCCTTTAATATTTTGTTAAACATATACAATATTATGTAAAGAATCCAGCAAAATGGATTATACTGCCCCAGGACATTTGTCATGTGCTAGTCAAAAATTCCACTTTAATATGGGGTGCATGACAAAGGAACGGGTGACTAGATTTCTTTGTGTGATGTTGATTGTCGAGTATGTGATTAAGATGTATTCACCAAATTGGTACTCACCGATCTCACCATCTGAAGTGTTTGAACTCTTTGATCTAGGCCGACTCTTGGACTTGGACTTACTTCGTGACCTTGAACGTGATTGTCGGGATCCAGACCTTTAAAAATGTATAATATACATTTTGGATAAAATAATCAAAAGTTCAAACAGTAGATAATAATTGTTGTGACATTAAAGAGTTAAGTGAGCAGTGATCATAATTTTAAAAACCCGAAAAGTTACTAATAATATGTAATATCTTTAGTATCTACAGCCATGTACAGTCACAAGAAATATGGAATAAGAGTTACAAATAATAAGAATTGGGTAGCTATATTGTTGCTTCTAACTAAATAAACTTTTTAAATTTTGAATTAGAGGCACATGTTCTAAATTCTCTTTGTTCTTCTGAGAATCAGCTAAGTTAATAACAATTTGAGATGTTAAGTCAATAAAATATGGAAGTACCTTGATCTGCTTCTGGATTTCTCTTTCCCCTGGTCATCATCTATCATGAGATTAGGCGAATTAGATCTGCTATCCTGAACATCTGGCCTAGCAACTGGACTTTTAGATCCCGATGAATGGCTTCCAGATCTTGACTTCCTACTTTTGGGACTAGTGCTACCTGATTTGGATCGAGACCTGCTCTTTGCTTTTGTGCTTTGAGGACTCTGTGATCTAGATTTTGGGCTTTGTGACCTAGATTTTGGGCTCTGCGATCCCGATTTTGGACTTTGGGAACGAGATTTGGAGCTGTTGGCCTTTGGACTTTGTGCAGCAGATTTAGGACTTGTTGATCGGGATTTGGCACTTCCTGATCTTGAACGAGGGCTTGCTGATCCTGATTGTGACCTCCTAGATCCACTTCTAGACCTGGAAGCTCTTTCTTTTGGACTGCCAGAAGCCTGTGATTTAGGGCTGGATGAACCAGACTTGCTGCTTTGAGCAGAGCCTGAGCGAGATCTGTTAGGTGCTGGAGAATTTGATTTGCTTCTGGAGATATTGGAAGCATTGGATGACTTTCTTGAATGACTTGTGTGAGTTGATTTTGGGGATCCACTTCCAGACCTTGCTGGAGAAACAGACCTGAAAATCAAATAATATAACACATACAGTAATTACATAAGTACTAAAATTTCTCTTAATAATAATGTTTTACTTGGATTCTGTAAGACTTTTAACTTCACTACTTATGTATACTTTTTTTATAATTTAGATTATGCATGCAACTGAAAGCTAAATAAGTTTTAGTTAAATATTCAGTAACAAACCAAATAGATGTAAATAATTGAGTTTCTAAAATTTACCTTTTGAGTAAAAGTTAAATCATTTATTGCAAAGGACATGGCTAATTTCTGCCTATGTAACTTTCCAGCATTTACAAGAACACTACTAAGGTATCAAATTATAAAAATAAAATAATGCATTATCATATATTTAATTTTATGAATCCTGTCGAAATTCACAGTTTTTTAACTGAAATGAATAGTCCTTAGTGCAAACTTCTGGTTATACTTTTACATTTGATGTTCCTTACCCCACAGACGACTCAAAAATACGATAACTTTAGCAAAACACTAAATACATTATAATATAACTAAATAAGAGTACTGTTTAAAAAATTCCAAATGTTTCATTATTCATCATCATCATCATCACATCAGCCGAGAGACGCCCACTGCTGGGCATAGGACTCCCCCCAAGGATCTCCAAACCGATCGGTCCTGCGCTGCCCTCATCCAACGGCTTCCCGCGACCCTTACCAGATCATCGGTCTACCTTGTGGGGGGCCTACCAACGCTGCGTCTCCCGGTACGCAGCCGCCATTCGAGGACTTTTCCGCCCCAACGGCCGTCAGTCCTCCTCGCAATGTGACCTGCCCACTGCCACTTGAGACTCGCAATTCTTTGGGCTATGTCAGCGACCTTAGTTCTCCTGCGGATCTCATCATTTCTGATTCGATCACGCAGAGAAACACCAAGCATAGCCCTCTCCATTGCTCTTTGGGTGACTTTGAGCCTTTGTATAAGGCCTATTGTAAGCGGCCACGTCTCGGTTCCGTATGTCATCACTGGCAACACACACGAATTAAAGACTTTCGTCTTGAGACACTGCGGTAGTTGTGCCGAGAATATGCTGCGTAGCTTCCCGAACGCTGCCCAGCCGAGTTGGATCCGTCGATTGACCTCTTTCTGGAAGTTTGACCTACCAAGTTGGAGTATTTGTCCCAGGTAAATATATTTGTCAACAACTTCCAGTGTAGAGCTTCCAACCTTCACAGAAGTGGGTACGACATGGGAATTCGACATAATTTTCGTCTTATCCATGTTCATTTTAAGACCCACTTGTTGGGAGACTACAGAGGTCGTCGAGCATTGTGCCCAAGTCTTTCAGGTTTTTAGCCATGACTACGATATCATCAGCAAAACGAAGGTGAGTCATGTACTCGCCGTTTATGTTGATGCCAAGTCCCCTCCAGTCCAAAAGCTTAAAAACATCCTCCAAGGCGGCAACGAACAGTTTCGGAGATATTACATCGCCCTGTCTCACACCCCGCTGCAGTCGTATTGGTTTTGAGTTTTGGTCCTGGAGGCGGACTGACATAGTGGCGTTTTTGTACAGTGACTGCAGCACTTGGATGTACCAATAGTCTATTTGGCATCTCTGGAGTGACTGAAGCACGACCCAGGTCTCGACAGAATCGAAGGCTTTCTCATAGTCCACAAACACTAAGCATAATGGCAGGTTGTACTCTTCGGTCTTCTGTATAACCTGCCGCAGCATATGTATGTAGTCTATGGTACTAAACCGTTTTCGGAAACCGGCTTGTTCAGGAGGCTGGAAGTCGTTAAACCTGCGTGATTCGTAATAACCCTCGAAAACAACTTGTAGACACATTTCATCATTCAATTATTGATAAATATTATTTTTGAAATATCATTTAATTATATTTTATCACAAACAATACCTGAAATGAACCAGAACTTATTTGACTGATAAGGGAGACATTAGCTGTCATCATTGCAGTCTCTCAATCAGTTTCTCAGTTTTTACTTATGGTGATTTATTATTGTTCGTTTTAGGATTATAAGAAGTGAAGTGCATTCATATTTTGGTGAACATGTTACGAAAAATGGTATTTATAATTATCAAAGTGTTGAACATTCATTTTAATAGCAAAGTATAAAATTGTACACTTTGCTTGGTGGTTTTGATTAGCATGCATTTTAATAAAACTGTTTTTGTTTGCTATGCCTGTCTGTGAAGTTCATTAAGATTTAATTTTTATATTGTTTTCATCTGTAGGTATTCAGCAAATTAAAACAATACTAAACATTAGTGTAAATGGTAATTGACAACTAGGCAGTCACTATAGAATCCTGGCCATGTCTTTTATCTATGAATAATTTGTATTGTGACTTGAGCACAAAATTTACACTAATATTTGGAATAATTTTTGTCCCATAATAAGTTACACTAGGTAAGCTGCTATCATTTCCTCAAAAATACACAAAACAACTTTATTAACACTTACCGAGATTTACTACCTTCTTTACCAGCTGGGGCTGGACTAGGGCTCTTGCTATGACTTGCACTTGAGCCACTATCAGAATCAGAACCTGAGTCTGTCTCTGAAATACAAAGAATTCAGTAAATAGTACAAAAAATATTTATTTATTTAACAATTAATGTACACAAATAATAAAATAATGGAAAAAATATTTGAGGAATATTGTTCTAACGTACTGCTTATTTCTAAATGAAATCTCTTTCAGCAGTTCTACTACAGAGAAATAAGAAAATCTATTATGACCAAAAATAATATCATAATTAACGGCAATAAAATAAATGCCTTGGGCGGAGGTCCTCCTACATTGGGGGAACAATTGAGGAATTCAGGTGTTTCTCTCATTATTATTTTACCTACAAACATAACTCAAGGTAAAAACTACTGTTGTTCAGTAAGGTTGTTGTAAATTCATTTGACAACTATGTCTATCATGCACATTTAGAAAAAAAAACCATACATAAGACGCGAATGAATGAAAAAACTTAAGTGTTCGATTACCTATTTGAAAACGGTAAATAATGTGCTGTTTCGATATAACAACAAATTGCCAAAGCTAAAGTTGAGAGGTTATGTTGACTTTGATACTTACCATCTAAAGAGTTATTCGTCTTAGGAGCCATTTAAATCAATTATTTTACAATTTCAATTGTCATGCACCGCAACTTTACTACTATATTTTATTTTTCTTTAAAAATAATCATTCAATTGCAAGAAACACAAGCAAAACGCAAATTGTCAATCACAGATTGTCAATTGCCATTTATATGTCAAACTAATGAAACGCAAAACTAGTGTCAAAATTTCAATACATACGCAACTTACTTAGAATGTAATATTGGAAACATTTTTGACATACCTACATAGGAAACACATTTTTATTAATAAGTACCTATCTAACTACAGCAAAGTTTTATCCATATTTTATTGTTTTTATGAGAAACCCAAAATTACTCCATACTAAAACAGCTATGTCAAACCAGCTTTGTAAATGGTTAACTAAAATTTTAGCTCTAGGCATCAGTGTTGCCATTCACACGGTAATTGCCGTGTTACACGGCAATTTGGGACTTTTGAGCAATAAAACACGGTACACGGCAGTATATTCACTGCCGTGTTCTAAAACACGGCAATACAATGGTTACTATTTTTTCCAATTACGACTAGACTACACTAGACGTAGTTATGAGTCTATGAGGCTGAGCGGGGAAATCCCGACGCGCATTTAACATAGATTCGCACAACTTCATTGTTTATGGTATTCGTTTCATTCAAATTAAAAAAAAACCATTATATGAAATGCTACTGCTGTTTATTTACTTTATTTAGTGTGGTGTATCAGTAAAGTATTAGCATGTATAGTGTGGGGAAGAAGGGCCCTGTACTGTGTGAAATTTTACGTATTAATTTTTTTTTTTAAAAAAAAGAACAAAAATTAAAACCGACTGGAAAAAACTGAAAAGGATAAAATATCTATCTATGGTTTCTGGAAACAACTTAGCACCAACTCCAAAAATATGTTCCTAGGGGGTGATTACCTTTTTTTTTAGTACCTACTTAAATTTAATTATTTTATCCTTTTTAGTTTTTTGGAGTTGTTTTTGATTTTTGTAAATTTTTTTTTCATAATGTTTGGTGATAACTTTTGAAGGTCAAAGCTAGATGGGTGACCGTGAACTTATATTGTTTGTTATTGTTTATTATTGTTATTGTTTTTTATTGTTTAAAATTCATAGGAAAGCAAAAATTTTTTTTTATTTAAAGTCCAACTACCTAATGTATTTTCAAAAAATTTTTATGGGACTAAATGGGAATTATTCCGCATCGAACAAAAAAAGAATCATCAATATCGGTTCACCCAGTCAAAATTTCTGAGGTAACAAACATAAAAAAAATACAGACGAATTGATAACCTCCTCCTTTTTTGAAGTCGGTTAAAAAGTACACGGCAATTTTGTAGTTTTTATTCCAAAACACGGCAATCCAGATGCCAAAACACGGCAACTTAAAATTTGGAAATGGCAACCCTGCTAGGCATGGGCTACCTATAGCAAAGAGAATATAAGAGCCACCGCACATATACAATTTCAAATCGTACAACTAAATCGCAGAATGTCTAATAGGCATAGAATCTTATGATAGCCCGCACATTATATCAACTAAGTCGTTCAACTAAATAGTTGATCAACTATCGGCCGATAGCCCGCACACTATAACAACTTAGTTGGTCAGTCGCACGGCAAGATGCAGTATGACCAGACCCGTGCGTGTGATTTCCCCACGCTTGGATTTTTGCTGACGGGCGCGCAGCCGCCCAGTCGATCTCTGCATTCTCTACTTACTTGTAACAAATGAAAAAATAGAACTGCTGATCGACGAAGTCCAAGGCCAGCCCTTAAAAACCTAATTAATAAAAGAAATAAAAGAAGTAGTGCGTTGTTTTTCCGCATTTTATCGCAGACTTCACCGCGCTAGCAACACTGTCCATCAACTAAGTCGACGAAGTGTGCGGCCTATAAAAGCACGCAATTTAGTTGTGCGATTTGAAATTGTATATGTGCGGTGGCTCTAAAACGCTACGCTGCCTATAGATTATCTCTAATCTATGGCATGGACGGCCTAGCGTAGCGTTTTATATTCTCTTTGTGGACGGCATAACTGTTAACAAAAAAAAACCGACTTCAAAAAACTGAAAAGTATATTTAAGTAGGTACTCATCCCCTAGCTAACCATATTTTTTGGAGTCGGTGCTTCACTTTCTATTGTTTTTGGAAACAACTTAGCACCAACTCCAAAAAATATGTTTCTAGGGGATGGGTACCAAGTACCTACTTAAATTTAATTGTTTTATAGGTACTGTTCAGTTTTTTGAAGTCGGTTTTAATTTTTGGTTAAAAATTTATTTTCTCAATTTCTATATAGGTAGTGATCACTTTCTAAGGTCGAAGCTAGATGGGTGACCGTCAACTTATATTGTTTCTTAACATCGTATCATCTCACTAAAAAGTCATAGGAAATCAAAAATCCGCCAATTTCGCATACGTAGACGACTTAATGATTTCAGTTTTTTTTTATATAAAAACCAAACTACCCAACTGATTTTGAAAAAAAAATATGGGACCAAATAGCAACTATTCCGCATCGAACAAAAAAAGAATCACGTAAATCGGATCAGTAATCC
The DNA here is from genome assembly GCA_947347705.1 of Nymphula nitidulata. Classification (NCBI taxonomy): domain Eukaryota; kingdom Metazoa; phylum Arthropoda; class Insecta; order Lepidoptera; family Crambidae; genus Nymphula; species Nymphula nitidulata. The sequence continues at coordinate 6,181,235 of OX374637.1, read as the reverse complement.
CGGCGTAATCGGCGTACATACATAAAAGAAGAAAAAAAAAATACCGGCCGAATTGAGAACCTCCTCGTTTTTGAAGTCGGTTAAAAATAGTGGACCGGGCCGTGACCGTCTATCATTCTTGCTCTAGTCTAGTCTATGTTTTATGCATTAACACAATGTAGAAGTCTAGATAAATCGGATATTATGCATTTCCATTGAATAAGAATTCTGAGCATCAATAAATTTGATTGCCTCTGTGGTCTCGTGGCTGAGGCCACCTACCTCAGATCTAGAGGTCCGGGGTTCGATTCCTGTGGGGTAATTCCAGTAATTATCTGCTCGGTTTGGTTGGTGGTAGGGCTTTTATAACTCCGCCTGGCTAGCTACCACCGTCTTACCTAAGTCTGCCGCCATAACAATAATTGTGTTCCGGCCGTTAGAGGTAAGACAGCTCTTTCCTCTGTAATGAAGGAATCCGGGTGTAGCTCGTTTACATCGTCGGCCTTATCTTCACTTACTTACCATCAGGTGAGATGAATGAAGGCCAAGAGTTACCCCGTTATGATAAAAAAAAAGATGGGAATCAGTATCAGCTGATATCCGTTCGCCTTTTACCTAACACAAATGTTCCTCAAGAAGTTCTAGCGAGCTTATTCACCGCAGTAACACAACTTTACACAACATAACAAAAAAAAATGTTGGTAAACAAGTGCCTAAATAAATATAGCCTCCGACTAAGTATCCTTCCTATAATTGTTACCTTAATGGGGTTAACAATTTATTTAAAATAACGATCAGCCATTTGGCTTCCATTTAAAAAATATAAAAAGTGCCTTAAAAAATAATAGGAGCAAATTAATTGAGTTACTAATTGCTACTACTAATTAAGTAGGCAGTTTATTTATTTCAAAAAGCAGCTGAAAAGGTTTATGTTGTTGTACTAATTATAGTTAACATCCTGTTGATGCTTTGTAGAACCACCACCCAAGGAATAGATTACTCTCTGACATTCATCCAACATCTGCCTCCTCTCGTCATCTCTTCACGAGCACAGCGCACATGGTGCGCCGTGTTTCTTTTCTCCGTTCACGCGCGGCGCGGGCCACCGCATCTGTTCCCACTTGAATGACCCCGACTCAATGGAATGGCATGGCTGGCACACTGTTTTTTGTTGTCAGTTGAACGATGGCTGCCGTGAACGATGTTTGTGCTGGCCTAATACGTCACAAAACTTTATTATTACGAGAACTTACCGACACAAATTTACTAGACGTATTAGTCAAAAAGGGCTTATTTAGTGTAAGTGATTTAGAATTAATCACTAGTGCCGGTAACAATGATAAGTGTAACTATTTTATAGAGATTGTTAGTAAACAAAGTGGTGTTAAGTTGCTCGAGCTGTGTTCTGTTTTGGAGAAGGAATGCCCAAAGTTGTCGAAGGAACTGAAAAATGATAAACACAGGTTTATAATCAACGGTAAGTTAGATTTCGGATGATAGTTTAGTTTGTTAGAATATTTATTGTTTTGTTTAATAGTCATAAAGAAAGTGGGTAAGTTTGAATGTTTGGTTTGTATTGTTTGAAAATATCATAATACCATGCAACCATGAATTAATTAGGAGTCAAAGAATTGAAGCAGTGATTTATTTTTAAACAGATATAAATTAGATACTAGGTACACATAGTTTTTAGGTATCTACCACACTACCCTACCCAAGTACCTAGATCCATTACTCTTTCCCTAGATCGTTCCGAAATTTAGTCTCTATCTATCATCATAGGTGTAGGTAGAGGTAGAGGTACCAAATTTCAGCGCTATAAAAATGATAAGATTGTGACTACTAGTGACTTACGAACATTTTGAAAAGTTCACAGTAAAGTTTTCGACAATACAATCATTACCTAATCAGATACCAGTATAAATTGTGTGAAAAATACTATACTTTATATTACAGTTGTACCTTTTCTACTTGATCTTGAACTAAATCATTTATGTAAATAGTAGGTACACTGACGATTTCATTTGAATTAGAATTAAACCATGTTTAAACCATGAAATATGACCATGTTGATGTTTTAACCATGAAAGTATATAGTGCTACTGACGATTTCACTCATTCATCGTATTCGTAACTATCCTTTCCTACGATTGTCTAAAACTAATCGCTATTTAGTGATATGACCAATCCCTATGACAATAATATCTATAGTTTCTTCCTTCATATCTTTGTATCTGAAATTTATGGTACTCATAGCACAAATAGGTATTCGTTCTTTACATACAAACATCTGCACCTACCCTTACCGGGATTCGAAGCCGGGACCTCTGGTTCAGTAGAAAGGGTACCTGGATGTCCACTCAATCTGACTTCAGTTGGATATAATTTTAATTATAAATGTTCGTACCTACCACCTAGGTATAAAGTACCTACTATAAGTTTTTTTTATCCCAAACGAGAAGTTCGTCGATGACGTAGGAGTTTGTAGCTTAACAGACATAATTGTGATGTGGTGTGACTGGTAGGTGGGTACCTACTATATTTTATGCTAATTGATTGCACCCACCTTGGTAAGTATTTTACGCCTACTAACTTAATACGTACTTATAATTAAAACTATAGTCCTTAAAACTCGTTTGATTGAAGGCCTAGATGATGTATTGTACGGGCGAACCCAGAAGCAACTATTTCGTTTTTAATTTTAACAGCATGCCAATACAAGCGCAACTGGCATTATAATTATACTTACTTAGAGAGTACCACATGGCACTAAACGGGAAATCTACTTCTGTCTGAGTTGGACTGCACCTGTGTAATAATTAACTCATAATAAAGATGACTCTACTTCGTCTTTTGCCTGTATTATAAGCATTTTCAATTTTATTTTAACATTATTATAAATGTGTGAAAAATATATTTAGATATCCCAAGAATTTAGAAATATGAACTGACATGAAAACGAATTTTTAGTATTTTTCCTGTTTTTTTTTTGGGCCGGATAGTGAAACACATTATAACTTCTTTTCTCTGTTCTGTGATGGATGAGTGATGAAATATCTCCTTCGAGTGACGTTTTCATATTGAAATTAATTTTACGACGATTTGAGTTTAGTTTCAGAGTAAATTAAAATCTTTACTTTTAATCAGTCTCAAAAAATCTTTACTGGGTGAGTGAGTGATGTACGGAAATAATATACGTCATGGTGTGGCTCCATGTAGCTCATGTTAATTTATGGACCACTGAAACTAGCCAGCCCGCCGAAAACCTAGGTATTCTGTCACTATTAGGAAAACGAAAGACGTGGCTTAGAAAAACGGAGACTCCCATTTTTGTTAGGTAGACAATACAGAGACGGCATCTAATTAGACCATGTTATGTTTGTAATAAATAATGTGGTGGACTTTGATTATATTGTATAATCAAAAATTAATGGTCTGTTAATAATTATGTGAGTAGGTGCTTCTCAAATTGAGAAGATTCAAAATTCAATAGTGCAGCAATTTTTTGTAAAACAATCTAATTAGTACAATTGGAAAACCATATTGTAAAAAATGGATCGAGGTTGAGTGCAATATTTTACCTATTGTTACTTACCCTAATTGCAGTCTGATACGACAATATCTTTGATTGTAAAATTGCATGACCGTTCCTTTAAAAGGGGAGCCAATTCGAAATAATAACACTAATGCGCCCCTACTGTGACAAAAAAATCTTTTGGTAACATCATTTGATACTCTATTGCCCAAACGCAAGGATGAAATTTGAAAGTTTGAGACTTAAAGATGAGCAAATGTTAAATGGAAGGTCATAAAATAAAATAAATCTATGCGGGTATTTGAGAATTGACCCCGCCTTGATTCAACAATCAATTTATTGTTGTGCACTTCTGGTTATTCTAGGGTATGACTCATCTGATTGATCTGTGGCAAATAAATTAGTATAACAAACAGTGCAATGTTGTTTGTGATAGGAACTTTCTGATTGACAAATATTGAAAGTGTGCGATATCACCAAATCCTTACAATAATCTCAGATATTATTATATGAATAAAAGTTATTTGGGGGATTTACGTTATAACTTATAATAAAATACCTTTTTAACCGACTTCAAAAACGAGGAGGTTCTCAATTCGGTTGGTATGTTTTTTTTTCTATGTGTGTACACCGATTATACGCCGGAGATTTCTGTTCTGTTACGTGATTCTTTTTTTGTTCAATGCGGAATACAATTTGGTCCCTTCGTAGTTTGGCAAAGATTACCTAGTACTCCGTGTAGTTTGGTCTTTAAATCAAAATAACTGGAATGAGTAAGTCGTCTACGTATACGAAATTGCGGATATTTGCTTTCCTTTGACTTTTTAGTGTAACGATGAACGTGAAAAAAAAAATTAAAATAAATTAAAACCCACTTCAAAAAACTGAATAGGATAAAATAATTAAATTTAAGTAGGTAGGTACTCATCCATTAGAAACCTATTTTTTGGAGTTGGTGCCAAGTTGTTTCCAGAAACAATAGAAAATGATGCACCGACCTACATCCCTTATAAACCTATTTTTTGGAGTTGGTGCTAAGTTGTTTCCAGAAACAATATAAAATAATGCACCGACTCCAAAAAATAGGTTTCTAGGGGAAGAGTACTACTTAAATTTAATTATTTTATCCTTTTTAGTTTTTTGAAGTCGGTATTAATTTTTGTTAAAAATTTTGACATTAGCCCACCTTCCTCTTGCTGCTCAGGACCACGCGTGCCGGTCTTCGGTACTGAGTCATCAATTTACTGTCTTCACCCCAAACTCAACATTAGGTTCACAGAAATTTAATACCTACCTCGTTTTTCGGTCGTTCTTCCGAAACATGAAATTCTTTGCCAGCGCAAAGGTACGTATGTTCCTTCATCTCTCCTTTCTATAACTTGAGGTTTCTACAAAATAGGCGTGAAATGAAATCTTATAGCATAGGCCGGTAAGGAGGAGGCGGTTAGAATTAGAACCGTGCCGTGCTTTGTGTAAAAAGAATCCATTGTTTTCTAAATGCACGAAAAAGGCAATGAGTTCAAAATTAAAGTGCTGGTACATTTTTGGCCATATTCCCTACGATCACGATATGATATCAGTATCAATATTTGTTAAACTTAATGCGATGAACTATAATTATAGGTTGGGTATAAACTTTTTGTACCTTTGGGTCGTGATCGTGACCCAATAAAACTACGACGATGATGGATAGATTGATGATGGAAATATCTTCACTGTAGATACCATTCAAAACCATACAAATGTAACATACGAAATTTATTAAAATTCAGTACAAGTTAAATTAAAAGCGAATATTATGTGATGCATATTTTAATAATTAGGAAAATTGTTAACTCAACTTTTTATCAAGACTTCCACATTGTAGGTGTACATAATTAAGTATTTAACCTACCTATACCTAGGTACCTACTTAGATTCTAAGATAAAGTAGTTTTTATTTGCTAAAGCCACAGTATTACGAGTATCTATCTACTAAAGCACTATTTTAGCTTGCAAATATTATCATTATCAATATATTTTAATAAGTGCCACCTAGATACCAACTTGGACCATTTGACTCGCTCCAAAGACGCGCTATGAGAATTGTCGACGATCCTGAGCTCACAAGCGGTATTGAACCTTTAAGCCTAAGGAGAGATTTTGCCTCCTTGTGTGTGTTCTACCGTTTGTATAACGGGGTGTGTTCTGAGAAAGAGGAATTATTTGACATGATGCCCACGGCTTCTTTCTATCATCGCACCGCTCGCCACCGGCAGGGAGTTCATCCTCACTAATTGGAACCAAAGTGGTCGCGTACTGTACGGTTTCAGAGAAACTTTCTCCCGCGTACGCTCAGGTTGTGGAATGAGCTCCCTGCAGAGGTTTCCTCGAATGATTACAGCATGGGGTTCTTCAAAAAAGGCGTGAAAAGATTTTACAGGGTCGGCAACGCGCAAGTGATACCCCTGGTGTTGCAAGCGTCCATAGGCTACGGTAACCACTTACGATCAGGTGGGCCGTATGCTTGATTGCCACCTTAGTGGTATAAAAAAAAAGTGCTACAAATAATATTTATTCATACAGTTTTGTTTGCACCATTTAAGTAAGTAGGTACAGTAAGTTGATTCTTTATCATATTGCACGAACATTTGATCACAGTGTTACTTTTATATTTTTAGGAAACCAACAACGAGCGCACTATTATATCGGTTTCCTATATCGCTACAAGAATCACTTTAATAGTAAATGTGATTTTCCTTGCTATGCATGTGGAGTACAGTTCAAAATGCAGTGTAATTTCGATATTTCGCTGAAACAATGGCACTCACTGTTTTGATGTTAGGGATAAGTTAACGCTGCACTTATTTGAGATGTAAAAGCATGGTATAGTTGACAAACTTACAACTTTATTGCCAATTATAATTCAGCAGACTTGTGTGTTGCGAATTTAGTGTGTGAGCTACTAGCTCTAGAAGAAACAAATAAAGTAGGGAGTTTGACAATCAAATATGATTAAAGAAGATTAAAGTAAAGATCAAGTAAGATTAAATAGCAAAAATACATATTGAAATCATAAATGTTTAAATACATATCGAAATCATAAATCTTTAAGTCACTAAAGCCTGGGTGACAGGCTTAGGGCAGGCAGGGTTATGTTGTAGAAATTCCACGCATCCGCACAAAACGCTTCGTCTGAGTTCTTTTATAATGCGTACAGCTAAGAAGTGGATCTTACTGCTTGCTTTCTGATGGTTTCCCCAAGCGATACAATTTGGTGCTATTCAAGGGAGAGTATCTGTGGTAGAGTGAATAGGCCTTTTTAGGTAAGCACGCACGATATACAGCGTTGCCGTGCGTCGGTCACATCGGCATTTAACAGCATTTAAGATTGTGTACAAGTGCTCTGAAGAGCTTTCTGACCTTCCTTCTTTCTAGTTAGGAGCACCCGTGCCTGTCTTCTTAGTGATTAATTATTTGAACATCTCGCACAAAGAAGTTCAGTAACTTTTTCTTTGTCGTACTTCCAAAACTATATAGGAATTCTTTGCTGGCATACCTATGTGTTCCATCCTTCTTATAACATGGGTTCTTTCAAAAGAGGTGAGGAAAAGCACCATAAAGGCCGGCAAGGTGGCGCAGGCAGCTAGAACTGTTTGTTCAAGCTGTCGCTGTCTTCGCAAATACCGCTTCGCATCAGGTGGTGTCGAGTCATTAGCTGTGTTTTGTATTTAAAAAGCGCTTGCACACATACGTAAAGGCCACTACACAACATACACGTAAATATCTAAGCTATTTGCTTATAATATTCCAAAAATTATTAAAGTGTTTGGATAATTGATATCCTGCTAGTAGTAGGTAAGTTCAATGAATATTAATGATTAGTATTACATTATAGTGCCACATAGTGCATTCTGTGCAGAGCAGAACAAACCAAGTTGACCTTGCTTCACAGTTTCTGCTTTAGATGATGTATCAAATTAAAGGTTGAATCATTAGTGCAGCTATCAAACTAAGAAAATATTATTTTTTATGATAAACTGATTTCAGATCATGTTTGAGGTCCTGACGCACCCTTCTTTAGTCTACGATCTTAGAAGATCTATTATATTTAACAACGAGTATACAATTACATACACAAGGTAATAAACAATAGAAAGACTGAAAAAAAATTAACTATGCGTATAGTAACTATGGCAGTAATGATGAACAATACGTCACACCAACTACTTTGTAAGTAAAAGTATGTTCCAGAATTTTCAACGCATTTCCCACTAGCCCATTGTGCCCGGAATATGTATGTGGCTATGGCATCTAATGGTCATAACCTCTCTAAGGAGATACGAAAAAGTTTTTCCGCGACTTCGGAGACGAACAAAATACGCAAGATATGCAGCTTGTTAGATTCGGAACTTTTTAGTGTGTGTGACAGTACTTTCGTGTTTGGAAAAATCCCTTTGCAGACATGAATTAAAATAATATGTACTTAACTACCGACCTACTCTTTTTATGATTTTACCTCTAATTCATTAGTTGCTTCCTGACACTTTACAGACCAACGAGGTAATGAAGTGCGCCACGTTAACTTTCGCGTTATCTATGCCCCCTGTGCTTAATTGACCATCAATACCTAATCAAATGCTATCAGCGTTGCGCTTATTTAGTATGATAAGACCAACTAGCAAGAAGGTAACGTAGACAAATTACCTACCAATTTTCCCAAACGGTCAATGAACGATAAATTTGAGTTTGGAAATGAAAATTTAAATGGTACGAAAATCATTTTAGTGAAAGACAAAACTTAGTTAAATACTATACTTTTAGGGTCCTACAGATCCTTTGTTTTTAGAAAAAAACTCTAATAACTTAGTGACTTAGTGTCTCCGTTACTTTAGTAATATAAAGTTCCTGGAGAACGAGATGCTGAGTTTCATTTTACTTAGACGATTTATGTCATATTAGCTACCTACTCAATTTAAAAAAGAACTGTTACTCACACAGTCCAAATATGTCTGAGTATGATTTGGCAACTGGTCCAAATGACTTTTCCGTTTCTGTAATAAGTCAGGCATTGTTGTTTTATTTTTTCTAAACGTTGACAATAAACGGTGATTCATAAAATTGGTTTCCACTAACTGTAAGAAGCTCTCAATAAGGGATTCTTGTGTTATCTTTGAGTAAAATACTTAGTGATAATGATATGTCTTGTGACTCATTCATCGTTTAGTGGTGGCTTGTCCGGTCTGTTTACCAAGTAACAATACAATTTTAGTTTTTACCTAAATTACCGTTTCTGAAGAAATGTCACACTCCCAGAATATCAGCCTAGCTAATGAAGGTAGGAAGGTAGGTATTATTCCGTATAGAGAAACCTTTAGTCATCACAGCATAACCCATGTTAATTTGCCCGAGAAAGAGGAGGAATGAGAGAAAGCTATGCAATGTAGTATATTATAATAGTACCTACATAATGAAATTCATTAATAACATAAAATAAGAGACTATGAGTGATCACGTGAATGAAAACCGTGAAAACACATGGAGTAGATAAAATGGATCTGAGCGTGAAAAGGTTAAAATTAAGATGTCTATTTTATTACTGTCCATTGTTGTTTTTTTCATTGGTCGTGTGAGTGAAGGAAACAAAACAGGTTTTAACAGAGTTTTAACTAAAATAGATTTAATAAGCGTTTAAGATCCTAAAGGTGTAGGTTATTCAGCAACTGCGATGTAGCGCTACATAAGCGAATTCGACTTATTTGATCAACGATAAAATACTAAAATTACAGAAATACTGACCTGAGACGCGGCATAGCAAGTTAGCATAATTATAATTTTGCTATAAATACAGTAATTGGATTGTGATCAAACACTTTTCTTTGAGGATTTTTATCCTTTTCGTTGATATGCCAAAAAAAATTACCAATTACCTAGAGAAGAGTGCAACACTTATTTATATCCACATTCACGGTGTATTTATTATACTTAGTTTACGACTATGCTTGCATAATCATAAACTTTCCTTAGTTTTTTTAGTTTATAGACGCATAGTCATAAACTTGGACGCATTCTTGTGCATGTTGTAGGTATTTAGATTAGAAGCAATGGCCCAAATTCTGGCGAACAGATGCTAAGTTTAAATTTAAGTTCAGTCTATTTCTTTCTCTCAAAATGAAAAAGAAAAGGATGGCTGATGGCTGTCATATGAATTGACATTTAGAAAGGTGCGTTCAATTTTCGACCTTATTGAAAGTGCTAAAATGTAGTGTTTAGGAGGCACCTCCGTACATGCCGTCTAAAATTGTCTATGGTTTCTTTGAAATCTATCTAAATTTAAGTGACAGCTCTAAACAGATTTTTGCTATCTTTTTCCTATTACTTATTGCGAGAAAGAGATATACTGTACTTAAATTTAGAATTAAAGTGTGTTCCCAGAATTAGGCCCAATGTCTTACAAACCATCTTCTTTATTCCAAATTCCGAACCGTCCGAAGCATGTGTTTTATCCACCTGCTTCTAGTTTTACCAAGTGCAGATGCAGTATTTGCGAGCCTGCTGTATTCAAGTTTGTAGGCGTATTAATACCGTGGCACGTGTCAGCTTGAGCAATTATGAAGACATCTGCCTATTGAGATGCGATAACCTTCTTTGGGACTGCTGTGCGAGATAAATGTTGGATGCCTTTATCGTACTGATATTAATAAAATATTCCAATTATTCATCGCTTCCAAAGCGCGTGTTTACATGACATACGTAGATAATAATTTTAATAAATCAATACGTACTTTTATCACAATCATTCTAGAATGATCTAGCTTTTTTCCAATGTGTGTTTTAAAGCGTACGCCAAACCACCCTCCAATCTTAGAATTGGATTCTTATCAGTTCCAATCCAATTGCTGAAAGAAGAATCGAATTCCATTTTCAAACCCTATGAGAGGTCAAAGGCCGCCCAACCCCGAGCAGGCCATTTAAGAAGCTATTACACCATTGCTCATGGGGTGTGACGACTCGTGTGAACACGCCATGGGAACGGCCGGAGCTATTCATCGAGAGTTTTTGTTACTTACCTACCTGTTATAAGTAGATAATAAAATGCTAGGAATGAGGATATGTGGCGGGAATGCTTTGTCGCGTAGATTGTTATTTTTAAAAAGGTTAGTGTTAAACCGCAGATAAAATTAAAAGAATTTGTGATTATACGCAATTTCATTGTAAACAAGCCGTTTCTACAGGTTTTCTTTTGTGGAAATCATTCTTTCAATTATTTTGAATTTAGCCTGATATTATCAGATAAGTAGGTATTACAATATCCATACTAACTATACAGAGGATTTGTAATCGTGTACTTGTTCGACGCACGAACTATCAAATGATTTCGTTCCACAGTTGAATTGATCAGCTGTAATCTGTAATGCCAAAATCGATTTAAACTGGACAATATCAAAAACTTGAGAGACAAGGTCATGCACGCACAATGACTTTCCGGAACACTGATCCCGATTTGTTACTTCACATTTTTATTTCAATTTATTATGTAATTGCAAATACCCAGTCGCTTCGCTCTTGAGAAGACTGTCTTGCTTGTCTGCTTCCGTTGACAATTTTGTGGTGATTAAGATTATGGTGTGTGACGGACGCGTACCTCTAAACATTCTCGGTTTCTTTTTGTTTTTTTTTACGTGAAATGCAACAAATATCTTATTGTTTCACAATTGGCCTCAAAGAATATTTTTATTTTAGAGTTATGATTATGTGTGAATGACCTGCCCTACCTATATTATTTGCATTTTTTTTTTAAGTTGACAAACAAACAATATTTATTCATATTTTTATTCGTTTCTGTACAAGCGGTTTCATTCATTCTGATTTTAATTTAAAATAAAAATATTACTCATTATTCTAAACCTGCAATATATCGGCTTTTTTTCCGATAATACTATATTGACCTTTTTATTTTATTTGCCTAATTTTTTATTTTCATTAAAAACCAAAGAAAATTTATTAAAAAGCTGCTAAAACCAGGGCTATGTTAGGGGAGCCCCCTAAACAGTACCTACGCAGTATTTCACAAGCAAAGTAAGATGTACAGATATGTTATGATTCAGCATGACCAGGAATTTGTACTTTTGTAACATTTTACGTTAACTTTGACCCTGTCTTGTCTTGTTACGCAGCTTCAAATTTCATAGTTACGTTTTCTACGTTACTTTTACACACAGAAACAGTTTATTTTTAAAATGTTGACTTCAAATATTCCGTTCTCTATTTTTAAAATGAACTTTATTACAATTATTATTGTCAAACTTACACCATTACCACAAACTAAATAGAGATACTAGCGTATATCATTACAAAGTACAACTTGGTCTAATTTGGTATAATCTTTGGTCTATTAGACAAACGAGGATAAATCCGAAGTCAGTAATGATGCAAGTTGTTGGTAAATCACGCGGCGTTATCTGAACGACAGAAGTTCCCACGGACGGGACGTTAGCACACGATATCTTTGTGATAAGAGTGGCAGTAAGACATTAGTGACATTAGGTTTTTATCGATAAAGACATAATAAATGCCCACAAAAAGTAAAACAACTGTTTCGGAGTATATACGATAAGTTTGGTGGTAAGTGGTTACCGGAACCAATAGACGCTTGTAGCACCTTGGGCATTTGTCACGCATTGCCTACCCTTTGAAAATAAAGAGAAAGCGTTATGTTGACAAATCACGGCATAGCACACGAGTATGTCTATGTTCCGAATTGCCAAAGCTGGGGAATGAGAACAGTCTAGCTGCAATAAAATCTCCATGAGTATACCTACCCGCCGTACTTCACAATGGATTCCCAGTGCTATCGTTTTCATGAGATTTGACTCGATGGTAGCGTTTTACAAACGTTAATTCTTGCACTAGGTTGGTACAGCCTCCCCAAGAGATGGGACCGAAATCGGTCAACTGTCCTACCGACGACGGTGAATGTTTTCGGGCCAACCCGTTGTGTCGGTAGAAAGCAGGAAAGAGATGCATCGCTGAGGAGTTTAGTAGGTGAGAGCCCCACATACCCTTTCCTCTTCCCCCCAGACAGAGGGAAGATAGGCTAGTAGAGCTTCACATCAGCGGGGAAAAAAGGGTTCATTATTACTGCGGTTTCACTGTGGGCCTAGAAATGATCCCGATTGCGATAATAACCGGAAACAATTGCATAGCATGCTTTCCAAATCATATCATGGCGCGGGTCGAATTCATTACTGGTGTTAGTCACCCATCCAGAACAGCCAGACGTTGCTTTGTTCTCGAGGTTGATGCAACTAATGCAAGAACTCTCTAAACAATAAACAAGTTATTACAACAAAACAATTCAGAAGCGATTTTAGTGTTTTAAATGTGATGAGTGAGATGATATTCTTCGACCGATTTTGTTGACGATTGTCTCTGTAATATTTCAGAAACTATACCTACTTACACTACCACAAAACCAATATAACTTATCAGTTTAGAGGCAATGTAAACAATAGAAACTTCTAAATCAGTTCAGCGAATTAGGAGTGAAAACGTATCAAAGGCAGTAATTTTGGCATTTATAATATCTATGGATATGTTATTAATATTATACGTAAAATGATTATTGCTATTAAATAGAAAAACTGTTAAACGAAAAACTATTAAATTATTCAATTGAAATCAATTTAATGTTCTATCTTCCTAATGCCCAATATGGTTTGAGAAAGCAATTATCGATCCAGGTTACTATCATAGACCTTATGTCTCTGATTGTCATCGGGAGTGAATAAAGCTAGCAAATGTCTTGCGGTCTTTTAAGACCTAAAAAAGCCTTTGACACTGTTTCTGTCCCCGTCCTTGGGCATAGGCTTGACGGCATTGGAGGTACGGCTCTGTCTCTTTTTAAAAGCTATGGAAGCATTTTACATGAAAGAACTCAAGTAGTTAAAATTTTTAACTACGTGAGTGATGTGTGATATTTCGGGGTACCGCAGGGGCGTGCCTTTGGACCGACGCTCTTTTTAGTGTACATGACAAACTCTGCAATATTAAGAGCGTCGGAGGAAGGATATTCTCCTATGCACATGATATGTCTATCGTTTTCACCGGTAAATCTTGAGGAGACGTCCGGGCTAATGCTAAAAGGGGCTTAACTTTGATTTCGAAATGGCTTGACAATAATTCCCTAACTCTAAATATCTCGTCTTCGAGATATTTAGAGTTAGAATCCCCATTGGGGGATTATTGTTTGCTTTACTCCTAAAAATGCCACCCAGCCTGTAGATGGGATTTGTATCAGGGTTTACAATTGCACTGACGTTGAGTTCTCAGTGTGTGAATGTCCAGGTTTTCAAAATTAACCTGTACGGTCGAGCACAGAAGTAAAATCATGCCCTATTCGCACTAAATTTGCCAGGCGCCAGTTTGATATTCAAGCTAATTTTCTATACAATAAAATAATACTAAGAATTATATCGACATAATTTAAATGAATGCACAAACATACGCGCACACACACACACACACACACACACACACACACATACACACGGGCACAGACGTATATTATTTTTATTTTAGAAATTATTTTGCATTTCTACAAATACTTAGCTTCTCAGACCAAATATTAGCTTGTTGTTTCTATGTAATCCAATAGAGAAGTTGCGAATAATTCCCAAAACCAATATCTCTGATTACTTACTGGGAAGTCTGGGTGTAAAATATTGTAATAATAGTCTAGAAATAAAGTTATTTTAATTTTATTTTATTGCAGCAAACCCCAAATATTCATACAATTCCCATATCGAATGAGAGACTTTAAGGCTTTTAAATAAATTAGTTTGTATTTGGTGAAGTTTTAACTTGGTAAGCATAATTGTCTTTCAAAGTATCAACACTAACAGCGATCTTAGGTGATATCTGAATAATTTCAGACAGTTTCAATTTCAATCTGCACTAGTTACATCTGCAATGAATGCTGTAAGGTTCTTAGACTCTGATAAATTAATAAGAATTAGTCCAATGAAACAAAACTTGTTACTACTTAGTCATCGTTACACCTTAATTGAATTAGCGAGTTTAGATTGACGATATTCGCATTCCTCACAATTTGCTATATGTACCGTTCATACTATATTTGCTTTGCTTTGTAAATGTATTAATGCTACTCTCGAAACTCGGAAAAGCTTCAATACTTGATTTTTGTGATAGTCCAAACAATCTATACTATTATAAGCTGAAGAGTTTGTTTGTTTTTTTTGGTTGAACGCGCTAATCTCAAAAACTACAAATTTTTGTGTCGAATAGTGCATATATGTATTGAGGAATTAAGTATACAATAAGCTATATAATATAACGATGCGACCAATAGGACCTGAACATCAATGAAAAATATTGCAAAAATGGGATACAATATTCCTTTTCAGACCTTTCGTTCCGTGCGCTGAGTAAACGATTAAAGTTACGCAAAAATTATGTATGCCGGAATTGTTCTCCTTTAAAAAAGTTCTAAAAGAAAGTTTGCGACAGCATATGTCCATCTTTTAAGGTAGACTCACTATAACCTTTATTTGGGAATTAAATTCGTTCTAAAATAATGCATTATCTGCGAAGGTATAATGCGAACGAAGTCGCGAGCAGAGCTAGTCCATTTATAATTTGATTTGATTTCTATAGCAACTGCCAGCCCGTGGTAGCAGTTATTGTCATGCAACTTCTAAGTTTTAGTTCCGAATGCTTTACTGACTTCCTAATAATTCAAACAAATATTAACTAATTACTTCCCACAATGCCAATAATAAAATTGGAGGAGAAACTGCCCCGAAGCGCTTGAAAGTTTAGTCTGTGGAGTTTTTCGACGATCATAAAAACATGTTATCTTTGTTCATTCCAGCAAAAATTAGTTACTACTATTTAGGAGTCATAAAATTGTCCTTTGCATTTTATTTGAATAAAAGATATTTTTTACGACAAAAATCTAAACTCCGTAATTGAGGCCAAAGTAATTTAACAGAATCAACTACCAGCATTGTTTAGTTAGGAGGTCCCCTATTTTCTCAGGGATCGGATCTCACGATGTAGGGACCTATTGTGTGGTTTTATATCGAAAACATTATCGACTGAGCCACTGGTAATCATTTTATATGGTTTAATTGTTTCTCTGCATTGGAGGGCATGTAATTTGAGTTCTGTTTCTACTCGTAAATCTATTCCTTAATTGGAATTGGAGACAACTTGATCCCATATTGCTCTGAACCGTTAGATGGAATTTCAATTTGTGGAGGTGATTGGGAATATTGGATTGAAATATTGTGGCACCATACATCACAATTTAGTACTGTAGCTGTATCATGTAACTTGATGTAAGTCTTTACAAGGATTTGTTTTTCTTTACAAACAGTGTTTCTTTAGTCGTTTTCATCACAAATATTGAAAAGCAATTATCTGAAGGTATATATGTATAAAATTCAAAGTCCTGTCTAACTGACTAACTGAGACTGACTGACTGCAACTGACTTCAATGCACAGCTTAAATTGCTGATTGCTCGTTGATTTTATAGTTGATTAATGACTTCAAGAGCACTACGTAAAAAAAGAAAGAAACCATCCTCACTTTAAAACTAGTCCTAGTTCTTTTATGTACTACCTGTATCGTGTTTTTAAACCACAAGCCTGCCAAGCCAACCACAGCTTCCTACCTCAATCTGTGAAGCACCCACATATCAGACACAGTAAATATTATCTTGTGTCAAGTGAAGTCATGACGTGTGTGAGCGCTAATGCCGTGTGTGAGCGCTAATGCCGTGTGTGAGCTGGTAATGGATGAATGAAAGGATAAAGAATCCACTGTTATTTTTACTTTCGACAAACCTACAAAAGCTGTCTACAAAACCTGAGGAGGTTCAGAACCCGAATTTGGGTAAAGGCAGATGTTTGTATCATGGGCATTTATAATTCTTTATGAGCAATGACACTCAAATTGCTCTTACTGTTTTTCAAAAAATCGTAAGAGCAATTTGAGCTTTTCAAACAAACTAATAATCGCCAATAATTTCATTACTGTTAGACTTTTCGAAAAATCCTCTGATGACTTTTTAGACTAGTCTGACTTGCTTCTGCTTGGCAAGTTTTGTTAGAATCGATTGTACGTTTCTAATATTTTCGACTTCAAAGTTTGTATGAAAGCTGGTTTAAACTACACTTTTGAGTTTGCTTTAAGTAAGTGTAGTGTTGGCAACACAGCCAACTATTAGTAGTAATATTTAGTATCAATAAGATTTTATGTGTTTATGTTGAAGGATGCCGATTTTTTACAGAACTATCGGAACAACATAATATCCTGCTTCCAGATTCTTAATATATTTACTTACGTTTTCAGTAATGGTTTTCAATAATCTATAAATTTATGAGTGTTGGATGGGAGTGCCCGTCTCTCGATGACGCACCGCGATAAAAAACGACGGGTTTAGTTTCCGATTCGATATTCTAATATTTTCCGACAGCCGTAAACAAAGGTGTAAACAAGGGTGCCGTAAATATTTGATCACCACACACATAACATAGGTAGTTAGAATATCATCAAATCTTTGCTAAAAGATCCACTATCGCTCCGTAGTCCAATTATCCTGTATCATTAACTCTTCAACACAACAACAAGCGAAATCATTAAAAGTGCATCAAAACCATTACTTAATGTGGAAATGTAACAGGCACCTTAGTTCATTGAACTTCAAAAGCTAACAAACCGCTGTGTAAACAAGCAAATGAAATGAGCAGTAAATGTAGACTAAATATAGGGACATGATCACATCAAGAAATGAGCTCCGAACATAATTCGAATCTAGTGTATATCATAGTGGATTTCGAGAGAAATAAAGACAAATTCATAACCACAATTTCTGTATTTTCACAATTACAAACTTGCTATCGTCGTTACGTTACTAGGTGGTAGGCCCGTATGCAGGGTCGTCTGGGTAGGTACCACCGCCTTTCTTATTTCAGCCGTGAAACAGTTCGCTGTGTTTCGGATTGAAGGGAAAGGTAGCCAGTGTAATTACTGGGCATGGACGGCATTTCATCTTAGGCCCCAGGATGAAAACGCACCTGCAATATCAAGTGATTTTTCCTTGTTATTGCAGGTGTCTATAGGCGGCGGTTACCGCTTTTCATCAGGTGGGCCGTCAGCTTGTTTGTCATTCAGTTGTATAAAAAAAAAAAAAAAAAAAAAAAAACTATGCCTACTAGAATAAGAACCTATGGAGTAGACCTGTGTCGATCGATCATTTCCCGCGACCCGGGTCGATCACGACCTATTAGGTTGGTGATCGACTCACAATGATCCGATCAAATGATCGATCGCGAGTCTCAAGTGTTTTCGAGCCGCACAACACATGATTCGGTTCTCTATGCTCACGGGTCGTGGATCACGCACGTCACGGGTCGCACCGTGGGTCTCGGGTCTTTTGGGTACTGTGTACGATTCGTGTCGCGCGCGCGTTGTTATAGCGTTATATAATGAACACGTAATTATGTTTCGAGGTTATAAATAATAGTATATTTAAGTATTTTAAAAATAATATCAATATTTTTATAAAGTATTTGTTCGTTTTGTGTTATTAATTCAAATTCTTAATCACGATGATTAGATTTTATCACTGTGTAAATAGAAAATTTAGTCTTTCGAAACAAAGTAAGTGATCGAGTTAAGCGCGTAAACATCGATCTCAGTGATCGAATCTTTTTGTGGCTCGCGACCCGATCACTCCTGAATGAATAGTGATCGAATCAAAGTGATTCGATCAATCACGATCGACTCAGGTCTACTATGGAGTTAATGACTAAACAATTGGCCTTATTGTGTGTGGTGCAATTACATTGCTATTTGCTACCTCTAAAAAGCGTGCTTCTTGTTCGATGTGTTCTAGTAGTGCCACAATGTACATTCCACGGTCGTTCGCTTCATATGTTTCATTGATATTTAAATAACTATTTAGCTTACTGTCAATTCATGACTAGTTAACGGTTCATTACCGAAAAAGGAACAACGTCAATTTTATAATAAAATTTTCCAAATATTCTTGTCGGCTCATTTGATAACCAATTGTGATAGTTTCATATGATGATCACTTATTGCCCATAATTTGAAGCTCCACTATGACGTCTTAATAAAGTAGCAGTGGATTAGCAATTTACTCTGAATTAATTACTCTAGATTGTAAAAATAAGTTCGTGCTGTACAAGCTCGTTGAAAGCGCTTGGCGGTCATTTTTGATTTGACGTCTAATTCGAAAGGAATGCCTTGCTACAGAATTGATCAGGTTCCCTATTTTTTGACTAAGATCACGATAGCAATACCTTTCACTTCGATATTTATTACCAGCCAGCGATGGATTGCGATTAACACCAATCGGAGATAGAAAAGCAGCCCAGTATTAATTTAAAAATTTACGATGTCTGTCTTACATTATCTTCCGTTCTTACATTACGGTGCGCTTTCCATAATATTATCTTCCCTTAACTTGATTCTGAGATTTGGAATCAATTGGAGTCTCGTTTTAGCTCTTAGTCTATTCCCAATCTCAAATAATATTACGTAGAATGCTTTATTGTAAAATGTAAACTCATATTTCTAGTAAGTTGATTTGTTCAGTCTTTTAGTACAGTTGATATTGACTCTTCCGATAAGCTAATTTTGTTTTCAAACAAGACCAGATGAGCCGCTTCCTGCAGTCGCCACTTCAATATAATCAGACTCGGTTGTTGCATTGTTGGTAAATATTATACTTATGTTTATTAATACTCAGAAGTGTATTTTCAATTTTGGGTTATAAAAATTGATAATAATATTTGAATAATTATTAATTTCAAATAGTCTAGCAAAAACACTATAAGAATATAGTTCGATTAATATTGTAAAGTTAAAATGTTGTGTGTGACTATTGTGAAAAACAAATATGTCATTTGTATTAATTTCTGGGAGCCATTTAGTAACTTGAACACTCTTGTCTAGCATTCTGATAGAAATAATACTATGCCCAGAGTCAGACATAAAATTGCAGTCCAGACATAAAAAAATAATCGATCTTATTTGTCGGCTATTTAATGCCTTCTGAATTCTTTGAACTTTAAAAGGTATGCAATACCGTTTTAGAAAAACAAGGAATCTAAAGAACGTCGAACGGGAGGTTGTGTGGCTGGACTTTTTACAGGATAACCTTTTATCGAGAACTCCGAACTAAACGAAACTATGTTTTACCATTAAGAAGGAATTGGACATTGAATCCATAAAATATACCATTGATAAATAGAGAGAATCAATCTGTGGAAGATACGGATAAGTAATGCAAATTATCGCTTTGAATTTAGTAATATTCAAATGGAAGTAGAAAAATACTTACCTTTCTACATACTTATAGTAAAATTTTGCTTAAAATTCTAAATCGCAATTTTTTGGAAGATACTGTCGACAACCTAGTAGCTTTAGAATGCCTGTATTTTTTACATCTTTTACATTTGACATCATTGTAAAGGGAGCCGGCATTGTGCCTTATCCAACTAAAGTTTAGCCAACGGATTGAAGACTTCGTCAACCGTAAGTAAGAAGTCAATCCGATGGCTCTATTCATCTCAGTAAAACAATGGTGTTTGTTTCATAATATTTGTGATTGTATACGTACACAGTTACAGACCACTCTATATTACTTTGACGTTTACGATATATTGTTACCAATGGCCAAGGTTTCCTTGTTCCACGTTCGAGTGCCATAGCAACTTTTATCGGGTTATTGTAACTAGCTAGCATTGTGATGCTCAAGTTCAATAAGAAATCAATGAAGGTTAGTCAATGCTTTAAATGCTATTGTACTATGATAATACGTAGATATTCGCAATAGGTACTGTGATGATAGAGTGAATATAGGAATGATTGTCTATCGTGACTTGGATAGAGCTTAATGAAATGTTCTTTAATTTGAATCTGCCACGATACACGTACACGACACCTCGTGCCCTTAATCAATAAATGATGAAAAAAGAATAGGAGATCAGAACCAAAAGAATAACAAAACCTTTTTGAGTTTTTAAAAAGTAAACTGTATGGTTGAATACAAGTCTTCCGCGAGGAGTTTAATAACATTGCCGCGACCGTGCTACACTGTGGCTTATCACCTCGCACTTGCTATAGCGTGGTGATGTACAGGTAAAGTAATATTATCTACCAGATTAAGTTTCTTCATATGGAAGATATCTCTTACAGATACAATACAAGTCCATTCTCAATAACTTCTTGTTACATTTTGAAGAAAGAAAACACATTGTAACGTTTTGATCTTAGAACAATTATTCTAAGATTTTGATTTATCCTAATCTTTATTATATCTCTTGTCCCTTACTAACTTGTTATGTCACTTAAATATAATCCAGCCGATTTATACTAAAACTTCATTAAAAAAAACTTGTGTAAATGGTTGCCTCAAGGAAGGATACTTGGTGCAACACATTTTCTTTGTTGTTCAAACTTTGACCTGAAAATAGAAACTAGCACAACCACAACATGTCTTCAACTCAAATGGTTCCAAAAACATTATAAACTTTGTGTAACGACATTCTTTTGTGATGAGATGAAACTGACAAATAAGTTATTTGGCTACTCTGCCATAGACAGTTAGTTATTCTATGCATACTTAAAAAATAGATTCGGGTTTCTTTTCTTCTTCCTAATGTTTCCTAATTATTCATTGAAAAAAAAACAATAAATAACATAAATGAAAAACTTAAATTTAACTGCGTCTGTGTTCTATGGTTCAGACCACACACCATAGATCTAGAGGTCCGGGGCTCGATTCTACGTGGGAAAGAGGTTTTCTGCTCGGTTTGGTTGTTGGTAGAGGAGGTGGGGTTTTTCTAAATCCGGATGGCTAGACCACCATGTTACCTTTAGGTCTTCCGCCATAACAATAATGTTATCAGCATTCTTGTGTTCCGGCAGTTGGAAATAAGATAGCCAGTTTTTCTGTGCTTAAGGGATTCGGTTGTAGCTCGCGTCCTTCATTGGCCATATTATCACTTACCTCTAAATAGGCGAGATTGAGATGAAAGCCAAGAGGAAAAAATACTCCTTCAGTTAATAAAAATTTAATAAATTTCTTTATGCCATTTTCTTCATTATTGAATTTCGAGATTTTTATCCAAGAGCCGTCTAGAATCATAATAAAGTAAGATATTTGCCAAGGAAATTTATAATATCAAAGTCGCTAATCTAAAGTCTAAATAGAAATTCCTATCTCGAAACACCGATTAGGGTTAAGTAATAGTAAAGCAATTTGCAGGCTCCAGAGATGAAAAAGCGATTGGAGCTCGCGTCTGGTCTCGTGTCCTGCGGTTACCCACATTTTTGCCGAACAAAAACGCTGGCAATGACATCCGAGGCGCATTAGCGATAGACGTGACGATGTGGCCGGACTTTCCTTGGAATTACTTAGGGTTATGGAATAAAACCCATTAAATTATAAATGAAAGCGAGCGTACCTTGCTTGTGTGAAAGTTGAAGCTGTAAACCAACTGAGGGGAAAAAAGTTATAGTTAATCTGTGAAGTACACTACCTACTCCATATATCAGACGGTAGGTTTCCTATTGGGTATGTCGCCGGCGGGCTGGTAAGGAACGCGAGTTTAGTAGTTAATTCATCATCATCAGCCTATATACGTCCCACTGCTGGGCACAGGCCTTCCTACATGAGAGAAAGGCATGAGGAGCTTGGGCCATAACACCACCACGCTGGCTCAATGCGGGTTGGCGGGTTAAAGCGGTTGCAGTAACAACCGAGACCAACGGCTTAACGTGCCTTACGAAGCACGTAGGAACACGAATTTATATTGGACTGACCATCCCGGGACCGACCATGGCGAAAGTTGCTTTGTTTTCGTGATCGAAACCAGAGCGCTCAAACCACTACGCCACCGAGCTCCTCTATAGTCATCATCATCATCATCATCACCAGCCTATAAACGTCCCACTGCACAGTGGGACATCCATAGGTCATAAATCTTAAAAACCTGCTTTCTTGTTTTACATTTTATTCCTTGTCGTTACATTGGATAGTTGCGGTACCTTCTGAAACTATAAATAGGTCAGTAATTAGAGTGCGCCTTCATTATCTATTGTGCATTCAAAGAGAGCGCATCGCCAATCGTAAATACTGTTATCAGTGAGTCATTAAAAAGCGTGACGTCATTTGTTGTCATTGCGGGACCTGTGAGTGCTGTGTGAGTTTTTTCTGAAATGGATATCCAAGAACAGGGTATGTAATAATTAATATTTTTATTTTAATTGTATCTTAGTATATATTTTCTTTAGTATGTCATTGCTACGAGGCGACTTTTCTTGGAGTATTATATTTTAATATTCAAAGTTTGAATAAACTTTTAAATATGTTCCCACTCGCTCCGACTATGGAGGTATATTGCACCATAATCTTTAGACTTTCTTATCTTAGGAAAATTAAAACTTGGCTGCCCTTATCTGCCCTTTTGGCGATGACAAGGGTGCTACGGTTGCCAGATTATCTCGTAGCATTTGCTACGAAATTAGTTTATTTAGTCTTAGTGCTTTGTGTAGGTTTTGTGACTGAATTTTAACCGTTTTTTTTTTGTTTTAGGTAATTTATATATATGCTCGTTTTCAAGAATGCATATTCTTGAAATATGGCTAACTGTCAATACCGATAATGACTCGGAAAAGTGTCGTCAAGTCCTACAAAGTTTGTTGACTACTCTGAACGATGCTGAGAACATTGATATTCATTATTTAGAGAAAATTGTTAATAATTTATGTAAAGCTATTGCTCGATTCTGGAAAAAATGTAATAGGGATAAAACCAAGCTTTTATATAAGAATTCCGATTGGTTTAATGTTATTGAAAAAATTCAACTTGTGAAAAATAATAAGCAATGTACTCCGTCTGAAACGTCGCCGTGTCATTCACGTGGTCGTCCTCGAAAACCTTTTACGCAATGTAGTAAAAGGACTAAACGTCGGAGAGTAGCTGATTTGTCAAAGTCTGATGATTCTACTGTGAGTGCATTGCTTGATGTTTCAGACTGTTCATTCGATTCGTGTATATCTAGAGTTAGCACTGATGATGTCTTGTCACTTGTGACTGATGCTCAGTTGACAAAACATCAGTATTTATTAATTAAAAACTTTGTTAATAGTAAGATTTCTCCTAATGTATTACCATGTTACCAACAAATTACTAAAGCGAAACAGAGATGTTACCCTTCTAATATAACTGTTTCCGAGTCTTCAGCTGAAGTTGAATTACAAAGTCTTTTTGATCACACAGCTTCTCGAATCCTTGAATCTCAAAAAGAGGTCTTAGATCAGATTCCTGATGATTGTTTGTCTAATATCTCTTTACTTGGGAAATGGGGATTCGATGGCAGCACTGGACATAGTGAATACAAACAATTTTTTTCAGATTCAACTTTAGAAGATAGTAGTTTGTTTGTAACATCTTATGTACCCCTTCAAATTATTGTAAAATTAGCTGAAGATAATTGTAAAATTTTATGGAAAAATCCTCGACCCTCTTCCACTAGGTACTGCCGTCCTATTCGATTTCAATTTTTGAAAGAAAGCACAGCAGTGTCTTTGCAAGAGGAAGCTTATTTTAAGGATAAAATTGAAAGTTTGCAACCTACTTTTATTCAGATCGACAATCGTGAATTGGTCGTTTCTCATAAGTTGCAGCTTTCAATGGTAGATGGTAAAATTTGTAGTGCTTTAAGTGAAACATCTACAAGTAGATGTTATATATGTAATGCTACCCCTAAAGAGATGAATAAAATAGACGAATGTTTACAAAAACCTGTAATAGAGAGTAGATACCAATTTGGATTATCACCACTACATTCTTGGATACGTTTCTTCGAATATTTTATTCATCTTTCATATAGATTAGACATAAAAAAATGGCAAGTTAGGCTAGATAGTGATAAACAATTGTTATCAAATAAAAAACAATATGTACAGTCCCAGTTTAGGGAACGATTAGGTTTAATAGTTGACAAGCCGCGTAGTGGTGGAAGCGGGACGTCTAACGACGGAAACACGGCCAGGAAGTTTTTTTTGGAATCAGCTGTATCTGCTGAAATTACAGGTTTGAATAAGGATCTCATAGATCGTTGTTGTGTAATATTACAAACGTTATCTTCTGGACATAAAATTAATGAATGCAAGTTTAAAGACTATGCATTACAAACAGCATACAGCCTGGTCGAGGAATATCCGTGGTATAGTCTTCCTGCTTCTGTCCACAAGGTGCTCGTACATGGATCAGATATTATAAGTTATGCATTGTTATCTATAGGAGAACTTTCCGAAGAAGCTGCTGAAGCGACAAATAAGTATATCAAAATTTATAGACGAAGTCACACTCGAAAAATGTCACGTGAAGTTACCAATCAAGATTTAATACAACGACTATTATTACATTCAGATCCTTATATTACAAGTCTTCGGAAACTTCCCCCTAAAAAGAAAAATACTCTGTCACAAAGTGTAATAGAATTGTTACATGTTTAATATTGTTAGAATAAGAATAATTTATTTGTATTTTGTTAGTTGTTTTGTTTTTTTTGTATTTAATTAATTTTAATTTATTTATTTCTATTATTTTATTATAATTAAATAATGTTATCAATGTTTTGACTCTTATTTTATTTAAAATATATGTTTTACATTCCAATTTTTAAGTGTTTGTTCATGATAAATTTAGGTAAAAGTATGTTATTGTTTATATTTGTTTTTTACTGAAGTAAACGTTTTTTATTCCGTAAATACATGTACTTCTTTCATTTTAATGTTCCTAAAACACTTTTACAACTATAAGTCACTAAAATAATACAATGTATTGATAGTAACAGGACTTTAACTATTTATGACCGCCCTTGTATGGAGCGTGTCCCTCCGTGCACTGCTGGGCACAGGCCTTCCTACATGGAAGAAACACATGAGGAGTTTGGGCCATAACATCACCACGCTGGCCCAATGCGGGTTGGTGGGTTCCTGCCTCTATAGTAGTTAATTATAATCATAAAATCCATACTAATATTTAAAATACGAAAGTAGTTCAGTCTGTATGTCTTCTGCTCTTTCACGCTTAAACACTGAACCGATTTAGGTGAATTTAGGTTTAACACCCTAGGAAGGATATGGTATACTTTTGAAGCGGCAGGCGGCCACTAGTTGATAATATGTAAGTTTGCAGCAAGTTGAAAGTTCAAATATTTATAAGTAACTGAGTAGGTAATCTATCAAGCGGTGTTACCCCTTCCGAGTTCTATGACAATTGAAAAATCATTTGCGTCTGGAATCTGATGCTTGAAGGGTTTTAATTGTTCCTGACTTATCCATTTTTGTTGGAAATTGTAGGGATGCCGATGTAGCGTTAATTAAATTTCCTTCTCATTTCATTTTCGTTGGTAATAGCAATAATACATTACATACGTAACCTAATGTGAAAATTGTGCGCTTCACCCATAGGACAGGCAACTAGATTGTCTTGTGTCTATGTCCGTACGTTTATTGCATTTCAACTTTTTGTTTTAAAACAAGGAGTCATCAACTAAAGAAATTTACTGTTTTTGTCTACTTTTCTTTTACCCAGCCAGCCATAAGTTTCACCAAACCACAAACTTATAACCTAACTTTCATTCTTACATTGGTGCAGGCACGCTAGTTTACTGTCCCAGAGGTAATACTGGTGAATTTGAGTAGGATCAATTTGTGGTGTACCTTCACTACCTACTGTGTATGTTTTTATATATTTTATTTTATGTTAGTTTATTCGGTAAATCATCAGCGATATAAACAGATAGGCCGAAACTTATAGTGATAGGAAGCTAACAACAGATTCACACATGTAGTAAGATGATGAAACTAGCTCACGTCCACGGCTCCGCTTGCGTGGTGTTTTTAAAAAGGTTATTGTTAGTCAACTTTGGATACTAAATAATAGACACAATCATGCTATCGGTGACTTTTGTGTAGATTTTGACCCGACTTTAAAAAGGAGAATTGTTCATACCCTAATCGAATCACTAATTCGTGATAAATTAAATAGTGATTAATTAAGTACCTACCAAATTATTTTTTTGTATTTTTTTACATTACGAGATATCTGAATCTGAAACTAGCTTCAATGATAGAAAAAACCTACCTAATATCAATATGAGGGGAGATGTAGGTTACGGGCACGAATGTGAAATGTAGGGAGAAAAAGTCAAAAGAAAACTATAAGTACACAGTGAAAATGTGAATATGAAGATCAGGAAGAAACGTTGTACCAACCACAAATAAATTGGGAATAGTGAATGTTCATCCCCACTGCTGCCATGACCGCATTAACCCGAGGGTCTACCAATTTTAGTTGCAGATTGTTATATGTGTAATGATTGTTAAATGTTTTCTCATATTCCTTTTTTGGTGTTTTGGTGATATCTTTGCACTAAATAAATATTTTGCAATTCATTGCAATTTTGTTTTCTTGAATGTAAATTTTAGTTAGTCCACCATCCACCTATTAATACCAATTGATGTGATGTTATTTAGTGAATGCTAAGTTTATAGGACTAAGGGATTGAGAATGAATTGTGTTCCATTTGCTAATAATTGGATCAATAAAACCGGATAAAACTTCCACAGTAGTAATAGAACCTCCCACGGAAACTTTTGCGACAGTTACAAATCACTGATGGCATGTTGATGCTATTGCTTCTAAATTACTTATCTTATGTGAATAAATAAAGTTTATTTTTGCTTACAGGTTTCACCGTCGCAGATAGTGCCAAAGAAAACATGGTGATGAGCCATAATTTACATAGGTTCGTATGTTAGCATTAATAAAAGTGTACTTATTCAATAGTTGATAGTCAAGCTTTTAAAATTTAAGCTCGGCTTAATTTTGATATTCCTATTACATGTATAAGTTCTTTTACATAATACATTTTACCAATAGTGTCTACTGTTTCTGTTTTTTTAATACTGGGTCATGAGCTCATGGACCTAATTCCATTTTGTTTGAAAACAATGAAACAAATGATAGGAAATAAAACAAAGCAAACTGATTAATTAGTATACCACGGACAGCGAATACTCATTGTGTTGGGAGTTTGCAATTCTGATTTGTGACATTGCACTTGTTGCTATCAATGTTTTATATACAACAGTAATTTAAAAAGAAGAATTGAAAGCTGTAAATTTTTTTGCATCAAATAAAATGGCCAGGTTAGCAGATGATGACATAGTCTATAAAGGAACGCAAGAATTAATGAGATAGAGGCTCATGCTGAGGAGTCCACTCCACCTGCCAATTTACTTTACAATGAAACGAATCGTGTCGTTATGAAACATCAATGTACGTATATCTTATCCACCGATATTTGTTAATTTGGTTAGCGAATAAAGAGGCAGATCTGTTTATAGTTTGACGACTGAATGCAGAAAGGAAGAAAGAATAAGGAAACACTATTACACCGTTGGTGAATACATCGCTATTTGACCTTGATCTTAGTGCATCAGAGGTTTGCATAGAGATCAATTTTGTGGGTGCACTCGATTGACATTTTAATGTCTGACTCATGTTGTAGTTCTGGAGACACAAAATATTGAATCATTTGCATTCATTGTTGATACTATAGATAGTTAACATAGCTTATCCGGTGCATTATTTAGCTATGGCTAAAATATCACACAAAGCATCTGGTTCATTCCTAGTTCATTACCCCGCACGTGCTCATGTTGACAAAACAAATGCTGCAGTCTATTGAACAGACCTTAATAGAAATAGTAGTGTTGCAACCGGCTATCGATAAAGAGATTGCGTTACTGCTTACTCACGTCAGCTAAGTATTTTAATTCATATAACATTTTAAACTAATAACTTTAGAATTGGAAAAAGGATCCTAATTTTTTAAATATTACGTTGCCAATTTGATGGTAAGCATATTGCATATGGCTCACAAGTTACAACACCCACTTGATTCTAAAGCATTGGCTCCTAAATGGTAATAAACGTCAATCAGACTACCGTGAAATTTTGCGGATGATTCGTCACCTAACAATTTGAGAATGGCGACGTTTCATCCGAGGATGATATCTTTTGCGGATGAGATGTCACCTAAGTCGAAATGGACTTCTTTTTAACAATTGGCTTCTTACTATTTTTTTTGTCCTACTCGATGAAACGATATGTAGGTATATTAAATTCTATCAGTATTTGGTTAATAGGAACATACGTAAAATTATTTTTAATTATTGATTTTAACATTATTATAAATGTTTGAAAAACTACTTAGTAATTAAAATATAATAAAACTATAAAAAATATACGTCCTGAGGCAGGAATCGAACCCGCGATCTTTCGCAATCCGGGCGACTGCTCTGACCACTGAGCCACCCAGAACTGGGGATATACCTGTGAAATTCTTCTAGTCTATCTGTATTTTGCGTTTATGAGCTAACGTCCACCCTACAGCTTACAATGTAGAAATATTCTATTTCAACATCCGAAACGAGTATTTTTACAAATACCGACGATTCGGTTAAGTTGGTGCAGTGCTTTCAAATATTCTTAATGATTGATTTTAACATTATTATAAATGTTTGAAAAATTACTTAGTAATTAAAATAATAATGTTTAAATCAATAATTGAGAATATTTGAAAGCACTGCCCCAACGGTAGGTATTTGTAAAAATACTCGTTTCGGATGTTGAAATAGAATATTTCGACAATGTAGGGTGGATGTTAGCTCATAAACGCAAAATACAGATAGACTAGAAGAATTTCACAGGGATATCCCAAGTCCTGGGTAGCTCAGCGGTCAGAGCAGTCGGATTGCGAAAGGTCGCGGGTTCGATTCCTGCCTCAGGACGTGAAATTTTTCTAGTTTTATTATATTTTAATTACTACTTAAAATTATACATTTCTATGAAATAATGCAGCCAACGTTACACTATTCCATACGAATGTCATTATATTATCAAATGAATACGATGTTTTTGAAAGTGACAAACCATTTCTATGAACTAATATAGCCCATATTTTAATTTACTGTCGAATTGACGGCACCACCCTGTATTTCAATTAGGCGTTGCAGTATACCAGTGTCTTTCTAAAACAACGTTTTGTAATGTGACCTCAAAGTCTATATCGAATCTCTTTGTCCAGCACGCAGCTTTAAGTGGCTGTAAATCGTTTATCAATATTTTTTTACAATGCTTTTAATATTGTATATTGCCCCTGTCTTATATCAATTTTAAAACCTTAAAAAAATATGCATATTTACAATTGAAAAACCGCAGCTCACCAAAATAAATAAACAGTCAGCGAAAATTATAAATCTATGATTTAGTGAGTGATATTTTGGTTAATCCCATTCTTTGTTTAGTCACAAAACTGTCATTCATATAAAGCTAACAGGTTACTGTGACGGCGCGGCGGTACCTTGTGGTTCCAGTCGCCTGAAAACTTAATATAAAATTAACAACTGCTATTTTCAAATACAATGTAGTTGTTACTTACAGTATTAATAATATATTTATCGATATAATTTAAGAACAACTTGATGCACAGTACAGAGGATCTTGTTTACCAACACTCAGGATATGAGATGTAACCGCAATACTTCCGGTGTGGGGGTGAGTCCCACCCGGACTCTGATAAAATGAACGAGTCTGCACTAAGTGCATAAATCGCTGTGGGTGACTTTGGCATTTTTTTTATACAAACATTTTGATTATAATGTGTTTTGGGGACATGCATATTATCAGAAATATGTCCAAGAGTAACATATATTTTTTTCACTGCGTTTATTTCAACAGATTGTGCTAAAAAAAGTTTTATGTAAGGCTCAATTAGCAATTATCAGCCTCTTAAGTATAGTATTTATACTTACATTTTATAAAGAATAGTTTGGTCCATGATTATATGTAGATATAAATACATAGTATAATATTACAAATATTCCTAGGTACAGACGACAGCACATCAAGTGTAATAGTTGCACGACGAAAGCCGCCTCTATTATGAACGTAATAAGGGCGGTCTCAAGGTTAAACTGTTACGCTTGATGTGCTGTCGACTGTACCTACACTGAAATAATTGTATGACAGTATAGGACCGTAATAATAATTGATAAATAACAGCGTTTAGGCTGGTCTTAGTTTTCAGAGATCATAAAGCAAGCGTTGAATTTTGTAAAACTTTGCTATCACGTTGGCAATTAGCTGAAGTTGCAGCAGGAGCAAAATGACATAGTGCATCTATTATGTTGTGAATGGGACAAAATTGTTTCCTAAAGAGTCCATACGATAAACGCGGTCGTCGTTGGATGTAGGTACGTAAAGGCACGGAGCAGCCGCAGAGATCATAATTTGAGGACGTTGATTAGGTATGAATTGGTAGTGCAGACTGCAGGCCTAGCACGGGCTGTAGACCAAATCTGTCTCCATCATGCCCACTTATTAGGAGACAATATGTGTTTTATCTCTTACTTTCTCAGACAGAGAGAGAGAGAGAACGAGAGAGAGATAAATTTCTGTCTACTCCCCAGGGAGTTCCAAAATAGGAAACATCACAAGGCTGGGGTAGCTAGCACCTCCAAAGAAGATCGCTGCTAAGTAATACTACTTTGAAGTTATGAGTTGAGTTTCTGCGTTAAGGTTGTCAAAGCTCATGAAGAAAGCGTTATCTTGGAAGCAGAAGTCTCAACCCCTGCTCTTGATTTTTATAGTGAGTATAGGCTATTTGACTTTGGCTAGGTTACCGCAATGACCTTAATACGAGCCGTATGCTTTTTAGCAACTATTGTCTGAGAAAAAAAATTGTTTTTACCAAGCCCTTTATAATGTGCCTAATAGACGGTGTAATATTTCATGAAAAGTTACCACTTCATAAAGTCCGTTGCTTCTTATTAGTCCATTCAACGATAGGGACCACGACATATCTATTATGTCTATCTAAAATTGGTTGTGTTCTAAGAACCGTCCGACATTTGCACTTTCAAAAACAACCAAGGAGCAAGAAGTTAGCAGTAGTCATTCAATGCACGTTTTATTTCTGGTCACTACGCCAATTTCTCCGCCGTTATTTCCAACTAGTACAACATCTAGGCTGGAGCTAGGTCGATTTATTTGTAACCTAATTCTCGGCCTGTCCAAAGTCTTGATCTTTACCTAAAAGTACTCTTAAATTTTCACATCTAAAGCTTAAATTCGCTTGTTATGCTTTTGATAAATATGTATCTTATTTCTTTGACAATTTACTGCAATGGGTTTGCAGCTGTTTTATTTTACTTTAAATTTATGTTTTCTGTAAACTGCAGTTCTTAAATAAGGGCCTTCTTTCTTATAATATAAGCCATTGTATTAAAGTTATAAATATTAATATTCATATGTAAGTACACCTTTATCTAGCACTTTTAAGCATCGAAGAACTAATCCTTGTGGATTTTTTCCGGTTTCGCCTCGAGTTTTCGTCTCACATTTCTTTCGCCAACTTGTGTTACCGATACTAGATAACTGAGAATTATTACAATTATACTAAAGTGAGTACTTATATAAATATCAATGACTCGTGTTCTCTCTGCAGCTGTGAAGCATCGGCTTCGATAATGTTTTTCGGATCCCAGGATATTTAGCTTAGTAGACAGGGGCACAGACCACCTCGACTAGAGGGCCGTCTAATTTGTGTCATATTATTTAGAGGTGGTGCAAAACTATTATATTCCACTGTTGAAATCAGTATTTCAAAGCACCTGCAATATCAAGTGGTTTCCTTAATATTTCAGGTTTCTATGGTTACCATTTACCATCAGGTGGTCAATCTGCTATTATTTTTTATTTTTTTTAAATTAGAGAGATATTAATCACATTAAAATTAGAGAGATAATAATATTTCTTTTTTTACTTAGCCTAATAGTTCCAACTTTTCAGAAAATGTTATTCTGTGAATCATGAATTAAGAGCCTAGAAAATGTAAATACAAATTAGCTTTGATCAAAACCAATCGGGGTTTCGTGACCATTTCATGTGATGCCGACTGACACCCCGGGTGGTTAAATAGTCATATCCACACAAATATCTTTCAGGAGTGGATTCTTTGGCAGACGGCCGAAAGCGGCGCCAGTCGACGCGAGCGTCGCGGCGCGTCGACCCGCGTGGACTAACTTTTTCAGAGATAAATCAAAACTTCGTAATTATTATTAATTTAATTTATTAACGAATTTCGATCGCGACCAACGAACGATTAGTGTTTATTTTTCGATAACTAACGACATTTCACTTGTGCAAAATCTGTGGAGTAAACAACATCGTACAGAAAGTGAAAACAGTGATGTATTCAGTGCTAAGTGAACCGAAGTGTGTATTAGTGTTGTGTCAATTATTCGTTTTAATTTATGCGATGCAGATAAAGTAATCATTTGCGTCATACATTCGCATTTGAGGCTACGTCTGGCTAGATTTAGTTATTAGTTCTAAAACGAAAATATAGCAAACACATTTAGAAATTTCCTGTGAAGTTGATTTCGTGTAAACAGAAAAAGAAATGATGATTTCACAATTTAACTTTCATAACAGCGAATATATTTACAGTAACAATACGAATGGCAAGATATTTTTGAGAAAGAGCTGTTTTATAAATATGCACAATACATTGACCTGAACATTCATGTCCGCATAAAAATAATCGGCACCGGAATACGCTAATGATCGTAGTGGACTACATTACAAACTCTAATAGAAACATTAAACTTTTAAACCAAAAGTCATAAATCATAGGGATATCACACTGTATACATAACCTACCTAACCAAATGACACATTCGTGAAGTATTTATGTAGTTAGGTAACTACAGTTAGGTAACTACATATTTCAATTAAATAATTGTTTTAAGATATTTACAAAGGTAGCTATTAAAATCAATTTTCAGTATCAAATGAGGGCACTGCAATATTAAGAATTTTACTAGGTATTTACTCAAACTTCATTGATTATAAAACGTAAGCATAAATGTAAGTTTTATTGATAATTAATTATTTAAGTTTTGTAATAAGTTATAAAATAATTAACGAAATCATCTTAAATATTGAAACATAATTGATAATTTAAATACATAAGTATATCACTTGAAAATATTACAAAAAGAATACTACACTACTACGTAAAAATTACAATACTTAGGTAGGTAAGTAAGTTTGTGGAAAGTTAGAACAAAACTGAATATGACCTTCTTTTATTTGCGTACTGATCACTTACAATTATATGTAATAATAAATGTAAATAGCGAAGTGTTGCGCAGTATTGCGGGACCTAATCATTAACATGATGATGAAGTGTAGGTGTACATTGAGTGCCGCCAATTTGCGGAACGAATGATGTTACTTACCGCTTTTGAAAATAAATAAACTAAGTGACAATACCCTGCTTTGCTTGTTGTCAGTTCTATTGTTTTACAATAAATTCAATTACTGATTACACAAGTAAGTACATGATTTTGGTTTAGTAGATTCAAGTTATTGGTAATGTTTAATTATTAAAGTCATTTGTTCAGTACCTACAATTGACATTATAAAAATCATGGAATTATTTATACCGTATAAAATTAGTTTCTTAGCATAATAATGACTTGTAACATTTCAGTAAATAATTTTTCTCATGAGCCTCGTGGACGTAAATATACGAATTCTCTTAGATCGAAATTAATCAAGTTTTCAGATTTATTTATTTTCTCAATGCTATTAACATACATATTTCAAAATTATTTAATTTTATCAGTATGCCCATACATTTATTAGTACCTAATATGAACATGTAACGTCATCTGTTCTATAGATTTTCCACGGAGCGTTTTTGGACGATGAGCAACACATGAAACATACCACTTTATCAGTGAAACTATTGATCTGAAACATATTATTCCATTTGCAATATTTCTCTTTATGTTATATTCTTCTTACGAAATAATAAAAAAAAAGTCAACTTCCCTATTCTGATGCCGTAATCTTAGCGTCTTTACTCGCCCAGGAGGGTATCGATAAAACAACATTATTAATAGAATTTGCGAATGACATCGCGTGTTGAACTCAAATTTTGCTCGTCACGAGTCACGAAACCACCATGGCATAACGAATTATTGAAGCAAAAGTGGAAAAATCATAATAATTAAAATTTATTTATTGCCTTTGGATAAACTTGATTAATATAATTTTCGGCAAAGACACAAATAAAAAAAGTGTTTTAAAATTTTTAGTTTAAATATTTTTATAAGTAAATAATTTTTCAAACATTTATAATAATGTTAAAATGAAAATTTATTTAATTTATTTATACCTAACTATCGGTTTCTGCTATCGTGTTTTAAATTTTATGTGCCTTATTAAATAAAAATAAACAAATTGGAGTTTTAACTCCTAAAATTAATAATAAATAATATTCTTTTCCAACCGCCTTACTTTACTTCAATATTA
Organism: Nymphula nitidulata; assembly: GCA_947347705.1. Taxonomy (NCBI): domain Eukaryota; kingdom Metazoa; phylum Arthropoda; class Insecta; order Lepidoptera; family Crambidae; genus Nymphula; species Nymphula nitidulata. The sequence continues at coordinate 6,146,213 of OX374637.1, read as the reverse complement.
TCTTAAGCTTAATATTAGCCCTTTTCTCATTATGACGAACAGAGAAAACCCATGACTTTTAGCTGTCTGTAGAGTTCCTTCAATGTTGGATGATCGTCTTTTTGTCACCTGCTAGACGTGTTCTGATTTAGACCGTTGCGTAGGCGCAGACGCCCTGCTAATTGCTGACATTCATTCTAAGATAGTATTAGGTTAGGGCTGTCTACCAGAATACTTTAACGTCAAAGCGAGACGGCATGTGACTCTTCGTGGTAACCGCTCATCATCACAATCTGTATTCCCTTTTTAAATCTAAATAGATTCTTAAACTGACTTCAAGCTACGTTTAAAGTTTCATAATCAACGTCATCACTAGCCTATTACGTCCCACTGCTGGGCACAAGGATTGTTGGGTTTAAGTGGTTGCGGTAACAACAGGGAGCAACGGCATAACGTGCCTTCCGAAGCACGGAGGAGCTGGAGATTATAAATTTTGATTGACCCATCCCGGGATCCACCGTGGCGAAAGATGCTTTGTTTTCGTAGTTAAAATCACCACGCCGGCGCCGTCTAGCTCCTCCTTCTTTCAAGTTTAACTAGTAGTAATTCCAGTAAGTTGAATAATTCCTTGACCAAACTCTAGTTGTTTTCAAAGTGTCCCGAAATACCCTCAATAATTTCTGTCTACGAAAACATAGCCGATAGACCAATCTTAAGTGCCAAGTTGTTCGATTTACCAAATTGCCTACCTACACTGATCTAAAAACTTTGAGCTTCATCAGGTAAGTTTTGAGGTTTTCTACGATGTACAGACTGCCGCACATTCAGCGTAACATACATTCAGTCAAAAAGTACTGGGAATGGATGATTTGTTTATGGTTCCAAATTCATAGTTTTTGTTTTTTTTGTTGTTGTTGTTAGATCGGCACAACTGTTTTCTATTTTGGCGCTGAGTTTGAGTTGCATCTGTTATTTATTATTAAAAACAGTGCTGTTTTTAGTTATATCATATCTAGTGTGTATTGCGAATGTCATAATGGACAAAAGCATCAAACAAAGAGTTTGTCTTAAATTTTGCATCGCCAATGGAATATCGTGTTCGGAGTCACTGAAAATGTTACAGAAGGCTAACGGTGAATCGACTTTATCAAAAACACGTGCTCATGAATGGTAAAAAGCGTTTAAAAGCGGTCGAGATGTGATGAAAGATTTGCCTCACTCTGGTAGGCCATCAACGTCTGCAACAGAAGTTAACATCGCAAAAGTGAGGGAAATAGTGACTGAAAATCCCTATTAAACTTTTACAGAGATAGCCGGCGAACTTTCCGTATCTCACGAGTCGATCCGTACCATTTTAAATAATCACTTGGGTATATAACATGTTGCCGCTCGGCTAGTCCCAAAAGACCTGAATTTTCTCCAAAAAACTCAATCGCATGAGAGTCGCTGAGGACATGCTAGAACGAGTCAATTCCGACCCATCATTCATTAAAACGCATTGTTACTGGTGACGAGACGTGGGTTTATGAGTTCGTCATGAAAAGTAGTCAACAAGCCTCGCAGTGGCGCCTTCTATCCAACTGAACCGAAACCGAAAAAACCACGCCAAAGTCGATCAAAAGTCAAAGTTGTTGTCTTTGACTCTCGCGGTGTTGTGCACTCGGAATTCTTGCCGGAAGGTCTAACGGTAAATAAAGAATATTATTTGAGCGTTATACGGCGTTAAAGAGAGCAATTTCAACGAAAAAGGCCAGATTTGTGGAAAGAAAAATCTTGGATTTTGCACCGCGATAAAGCGCCTTCGCACAAGGCCATCATTGTGAACGAATTTTTGACCAACCACTTAACAAATACCATCGAGCAAACCACCATATTCACCAGATATGGCTCCAGTCGCCTTTCTTTTTTCTAAACTCAAATTACCACTTCGTGGCACCCGTTTTAAATCGGTAAAAAACATTTAAGGAAAATTCGCCGCGAGAACTGAATTCAATTCCGGAAACAGCGTTTAAAAAATGGTTTGATGATTGGATTATTCGTTGGCGTAAGTGTATCGCTTCTGAAGGAGCATACTTTGAAGATGATAAAATAAATTTGGATGAATAGCTAACATTTTGTATATTACCTATATAATTGATCTTTTCCCGGTACTTTCTTGACAGAGTAGTATATAAGTATATGTAATTTCAAAACGATTCTTACGATTCAAAACGATACAGAGGTTAATATGTTAGTATTTCGCCTGATCTGGGGCCTTACCACCATCTTTATAAAAGCGATTCATATTCCGCTCGGTTCAGTATTGGTTCCTAAACTGCATCGTTGTCATAGTCGTAGATAGCGTCGTAGATTCTACTCAGTTTAGGTCCTAAACTGGATCGCGGTAAAAGATGGTGGTACGGGTGCTGTAGTCTGCAGCTAATGAGCTGTCAATCAATTAAATTATACAGGATGGTAACTACAATAAATTAAAACATGCCTCTATTAGTTCATAGAAATGTCTTGAAGCTATTGATTGATATTATTATGTAATTATATTATTTCATAGAAATATCATGAAATTATGCAAAAAAATTCTATGAACTACTTTTAAGAGCCCATGTTTTAATTTACTGTCGTATTGTCGTAACTAAAAACACTTTCTCCATTCTTTCTTTCTTTCTTTCTTTCAACATTAGTATTTTTGTTTTCAACATGTTGCGTTATCGAATGAGCTACATTGCACATTGCAGAGCTATTCATAAATATTGTTCTCACTGGCCATTTTTAATTGTAAAAGACCACAGCATCGCTTTCAAAAATATTTAGTTAAAATTATAATTATATTGTAAAGTTTCATTTACTAAAATTTTTACCAAAATCATTGTGCCAATGCCAGTCCAATTAGCTTTTGGTCGGTGTTTGCAATGAGAGTGTTAGGTACTTACATATCGATTAACACTTTAGTACCATGTTCTTGTTCTTATGGTCTAAGAGCATGTCACACTACGTCATTCACAGTTCATACAAGTTATCAAGAGTTCGCCCATTTGTTATTTTGAAAAAGTACTAAAGTGCTAATCGACTTCTGACGCTGTGTACTGTTGCCATAACCAAATAGATATAGTTGTTAAACGTGCTATCAACAACAGACAAGTGGTTAAAGTTTAACGACTTTAAAAGATTTACGATGCGCCGAGCCCATGCGGGCGCGTTTTGTCAATTATGATAAATTGTTTTTCCGTATTACGGCCGATTGTTTTCTAATAGAATAATAGCTTAATATTTCTTAAGTTGTCTTTTGCGTTTTGTGTTCCTGCTTTAAATCAATTAATACACACAATACTCATTACAGTACCCCTCGCAGGAACATTTTTAAATTTCGAATCATAATCGTCTCGTTTACGCACGCTTAAAATTCCAAACAAAAGCTAGACAAAAGCTAACGTAACTACTCGATCGATACAATGGCGATTCGAAATTTAAAATTGTTCGAGCTAGAGGTACAGGCCCCCTAAATGAAGACAGAAAGACATTATTTTTCTACTCGCTAAGCGGAAAATACTTATGGGAGACTGGGAGTAGTGGCCGCCGCGGCCCGTGTAGATGTCAGCTATCGGCCTATCGCGCCAAAAAGTATTCTATGTCCTTCTAAGGATCTAAAACCCAACTGAAGGAGCTATATCCAATAAAGGTTTTTTATCCCCATAAAAACTAACACGGATAAGTTATATATATTTAGATAAAGAAACCCAAAACTAACTTATCACAGTAATTAACTCACAACTAACGTAATTTTAAGACCCCAAGTTTCAAAAAAACGTTCATTTTAATGAGTTAAGCACTTAAATAAGTTACGAAAAAATGCACGTATTGATAAAACCAACAATAAACTAGCTTTTTTAAAATCTTACAACTGTCAAGGTTTTTACTATTATTGGTAATTTGGTATAATTCTGCGATATTACAAACACGGATCAGAATCAGCGTTATCTGATGACCCCAACAAATGACACTGACCTGTTTAATTATATTATTATTATTAAGTATCATTGTCAAGAACTGCTCATAATTGCTTTGCATCATATTTAAAAGATAGGCAACAATACGTGGAAATTGAATATTTTGATCATAGAAACCGAGAAATAGTAAATATCCGATCTAGAAGTATAAACGATCTCAAGGAAGTGTTGTTGGATGTCTACTATTTTTAGTTAACATCAACGACCTCCCTAAAATTATGGAGGAGCCGTGTGTCTTATTTATTTGCTGACGATATTTCACTCCTCACGTCATGTCAAAATATTACAAATATACAAAGTAAATTAAATTCCATACTATCCAAAAAATAAACATAATCTTGAGATAAATATCGACAAAACAAAATTAATGACTTTCCACCCGCGCCAAAGAACCCCATTAGAACTTGACTACACAATGACATTCAACAATAAAGAAATTAAATGCGTTAAGGATTTTACTCTACTTGGTTTAAACATGGACATATACCTTAATTGAAAAACCGACGTTCAGAAACTAAAATCTAAATTATCCAGGTTTGCATATGCACTTCGAGAGATTAAAAAAACAACCGACCTAGATACCTAGATTGGTCACTTATAATTATGATAATTTTCTAGACCAACAACTAGCTCTAATCTGTAAAATATACACAATAAGGCACTGATGTAAACAGTTAAAGTTTGTGAAACTGACACCGAAACATTTGAACAGTTTAAAATCTGTCACGTCACGATCTAAATCCAAACTTCTCAGCAGTTATTTCACTTGTCTTTCTGTTTCCTGAAGCTAAAAATAGGTATTACCGAAACAGAATCATGTTAATGTTGCCGGCGACATTTGGGGACAAAAATGTCGACGGTGTTCCAGGGAAACGGGAATTTATTAGTAGCCAGGAACCGTGGCGAGGAATGCGCCGAGAACACCAATGTTGATGAGTGTGATAAAAATAAAAATGATGTGTTAGTTTTTCTAATTATTATATTAGGAGTTCAGTGGCTTAGTGGTTTGAGCGCTCTGGTTTCGATTACGATAACAAAGCAACTTTCGCCATGGTCGGTCCCAGGATGGGTCAATCAAATTTATAATCTCGGGCTCCTCCGTGCTTCGGAAGGCACGATAAGCTGTTGTCCCGGTTGTTCCTGCAACCGCTTTAACCCACCAACCCGCATTGGGCCAGCGTGGTAGTGTTATGGCCCAATCTTCTCATGTGTTTTTCCCATTTAGGAAGGCCTGTGCCCAGCAGTGGGACGTAGTATGATGATGAACTTTCGCTGTGGTCGACGCCGGGATGGGTCGATCTCGTATTCTCAATGCTTCGGATGGCATGTTAAGCCGTCGCGTTCGGTCCCGCGTTGGGTCAGCGCGTGCTAATGCTATGGCCCAAATTCCTCATGTGTTTCTACCATGTAAGAAGGCCTGTCCCGGCCCCGTTGAATGGGGAACTTCCTGGGCAGTGGACAAAGGTTTGTCTCTCTTCGTCCGAGAGAAAAAGATATAAAACATTTAATTATCACCTAATAAGTGTAAGTAGTTGAGAAAGATTTGGTCTACTGCCCGTACTGCAGAACGGATAAATGAGATGCAGTGTATAAGTGTATAGACTGGTGATAATGCCCATTCAAATAAAAATATTATCTATACAATCAAACCGCCGCCGCTCAATCTAAAATACTTAAAGTAATTAAATAAAATTAAATTCAGTTCTTCTATGAAAATGAATCTCTCAAAACAACTTTGAAAAATATAATATCATGTTAAAATCTTTTACACTGGATCCGGTAGATATTACAAGACATCATGTTGGAATTTAATCATCAACTAAACTTGGAATTGCACTTCAGTGCAGTTGGTCTCAATTAAAAGACACTTCTAAATTCTAAACTTTGGTACTTAAAACTTTTGACGTAACTATTTCCATCTCTTTAGTTGATTCCTAAAATGGAACGACTACCCATGGAAATGATTTTTTAACCGACTTCAAAAACGAGGAGGTTCTCATTTAATATAGGGTGACAGTAACACCTATTGTTTTTAGAGTTAGACCACAGATTAGTAATAGTAAGACATTGTCTGGACTTTTGGAGCAGATGACCTTCTTCCTTCTTTACCTATATCGTAACTTGCACTAGACTTTATTTAGTATTATGTCCAGTGTAAGTTACGATAAACGTTAAGAGTCTTTGAAATTTTTAGCTTAGTAAGCTAAAAATTTCAAAGAGACTTAACGCTAAGCAAATGTTCTTGAAAACGAGCATAAGGTTTTTAAGTGTCTAGAGAGTTCATGTGAAGATCAGATCATCAGACAAAATAAACATATCAATTCGGTTGGTATGTTTATTTTGTCTGATTATTTTATGAATAAATTATTCTTGATGCACTTATATCTAAAAATTATAATAAACATTTTTACTCTTACACACCTATTCGCTATAAAAATATCTTGTCTTTTGATAGAGCGGATCAGCTATGCTTAGAAGCTGGTAACAAACTGTACATACATATGGGTCTAATTGATAACCTCCTTTTATTGACGTCGGTTTAAAATAGCCTTTGTCCATGGGCAAAAATTCGGCCGAACTTTTGACAGCTAAGTGACACATATCAAAGAAAATAAGACAGACGACATATCAAAAGCGTATTCATCTTTTTGTTCGTGATTGTAGTTGTAAGCTATATTAGCGTTAAAGAGAGATCTACTCACATTGTAAAGCCTTATATATAATCCACTAGAATTTTTTTCTATAGGTAAACTCTATGTCAATCGATTATGAGTTTATTTTGGTTTATTCTTGTCATTTCTTTGGTCCTCTATCTTTGTAAACCAAGCCAATCACTGTAACGCTCCTAGGTATCTTAGCACTTTACTAATAAGGGTTAATTTTCAAGTGAAGTGCTACGTCTGATATGTGGCGGAATTACCATCGAGTACGTGTAACAGTTGCAAGATATCCGCTTCTGTTACAAAAAGAGTAAAGGCGGTCTCAAGATAGAACTGCTACGCTTTATGTGCTGTCGATTGTACTTAATTATCCACTGTGGTCACGTATAGATAGATGAACAAAAAATGCGTAATGACCCGTGCTTGCTGACGGTACGGGTCGCTTGGCTGGCACACGCGGGCCGAAATACTTGAAGCGAGAATTTATTATCTAATCTATAGAGTAATCAAATCAATGTCAGTCTATCTATATTCATTAAAAGAAGATCTGTTACAGTATGAACTGTTATAGTATGAAAAAAAACACTACAAAGCAACTTTGGTACCTATTAATAAAATGTTTTGCACATAACTAATAGAATCAAAAGATAATTATTAAATACCTAAATAAAGCGTACACACGAAATGAAAGTTCTATTAGAAAACTGAGCAAACTAGCAAGTTATGAGTTTAATTATATTTTTTCAAAATAGTTTCCATTCACATCAATTCATCGCTGCATCCGATGGAACCTCTGAGAAAACTACTTTGCCCACTCGTCCTTAGGGGTCTCTTCCGACGGCCTTTTGAAACGCAGCCACTGCTTCTTCGGCGTCCATAAAACTTTTTCCTCGAAGTTTTCTTTTATTTTCGGAAATAAATAAAAATCGCAAGTTACGGGGTCGGGGCTAGACGGCGGGCGACCTAGTAATTCTACGTCTGAAGTCGCCAAATAGTCGATCAATGATAGATGATAGATGTGCGACGAAGCGTTGTCGTGGTGAAGGAGGATCCTACTGCGTGGTTGTTTCTCCCAAACTTTTTCGAAGACAAGTGGCAATCAATTCTTAGTGTACCACTCTGCAGTAACTGTTTCCCGAAACTCTAAAACAATTGTCGCCTAATGACCTGTCCTTCCGAAGAACGCGGCCGCCTTCTTTTTTCCCGTGCTTCGTCCTCTCTTCACTTTAGTTGGCAACTCCTCGGAAGGAAACATCCACTGACCAGAATGTTTTTGGTTTCAGGATCATAACAGTAAATTTGAAATTACTGATAAGATCCCGAAACCAAATTTTGAAGTTTGAATCACATCCGTTAAATCTTTGAAACAGAACCAATCAACACGACATAGTATTTGGGTCTCGGTCAAATTATGTGGTATCCACCGGGCACAAAACTTCCTGACCGCTTACTGTTCGAGGAGGATTTTGTGCACTTCGCTCATACAAATGTCTAAGCCTGTCCGAATCTGATAATTAGGTCACTCTTTCATCGTCTCTCTATCATACGCCCAATACTACTACAACATCTTTTAACGTAAATGATATCAAAAGTCTTAAAAAAATGATCGCACGAAAATTTACTCGCGTTAAATTCATGCTGACATGACTCAGACAATTTTCAATTTGCCGCCAATTCGTAAAATAAATGACAAATGAATGTAATACATACTCAATAATATTGGCAAAGTGCTCCTTTTCAGAATTTATAAAAACCCAATGATAGACAAGTGCAGTTCCGCAACAATATCGCATTGATAATGAACTAGTGTGCGAGTAGGTACGCTATATTTCGCCATATTTTCAAAACTTCCAGAACTCCAGGACTCTGGCAGAAATATCGACATAGATATGACTGTTTAAATGGCTTAATTGAATTGAAACGTTTCGATCGTGCTTGTGTTCAACTGGCAAGTCGTATGAAGACGATGGTGCCGGCAGCACCTGTTATAAATGAAGTATTGAAACTACTTTTATATATTTTGACAGCTAAACGCAATCGAGATCGAGAAGTTACTATAAATAAATCACTATTGAGACACTACAGATTTTTTTTCCGACCTCGTTGCCCCATTTACGTCTTGATTTTTATGTCTTGACTCAAATTCATCGCAAAATGATCAATTTATTAAAATAATTCCCAAACAACCACACATCTGTTAGCTCGATAAACGTAGGTAGATAGTGTAGTACCAATCGTCAGCCCAAAATATCTGCGCCTTAGTCATTTATCAAAAACAGAGCGGGATCATTAAATCTAAATAATAATACTCTATTTTCTTAAGATAAAATGAAATAAGCGTTTTACAGCTAATACTCGTATAACATAATTATGACTTTTGTCATTTTTCACCAGACTTCCATGAATTTTGTTCAGTCAGAAATCATTTATATTTTAGCGACGTTTTTATCTCAAAATAATTGTCTTACGCTGAGCAAAACGTCTGGGTGATGTCATCCTACGTGGGTAGACATTAGGTAGAAGATCATTTTGTTTTCATGTTAGTACTGTAAATGGGTTTAGTGACAACAATCGGTTATTGTAAGTCATGTCAAAAGTTCAAATTCGTTGGATGTTAGCTCAGTGGTAGGTGGTAAGTAAACAAACTTTCGCATTTGGTGGTGTTCTATTATCAATAGCACATTCTTTTGACTTTATTTAAACGAATTTCCTCTTTTTACTGGTGACTTCAACAAATCCACCTGGATCTGTATCCACCGAATCCTCCTCGTCGTTACCTGTCATTTCACCGCTTTTTGCAGCAGTAAACAAGTTATTAATACTTAAAATTGCAAAGTAATCTAATAACAATTAAAAAACCCCGCTCTCAGTTTCCCGCCAAAAAACCGACATCCATAGCACATGATGATCTATCATTGCTATAATTAGTGTCATTCTCATTCAAATACTCAAAATTTCTTTATTTCTGGTTCTCAAAAGTATCATCGGAAGATATTCAACATCTTTGAAGCATAGCATGGCAAAAGATATATTTTTGTGAAGGGCTCCTTGAAATGGTTATTGAAACTAAAAGATTCTGAGGAGCTCCGTGGCGTAGCAGTTTGAGTGCTCTAGTTTCTATACGAAAACAAAGCAACTTTTGCCATGGTCGATTCTGGGATGGGTCAATCAAAGTTTGTAATCTCGAACTTCTCCGTGCTCCGAAACGAACTTTAAGCCGTTGGTCCCGGTTGTTACCACCAACCCGTATTGGGCCAGTGTAGTGGTGTTATGGCCCAAACTCCTCATTTGTTTCTCCCATAGAAAGGCATGTGCCCAGCAGTGGGACGTATAAGCTCGTGATGATGAAAATAGATTCTAATCAGAATTTTCTGACATCTTACGCAACACTACGTCAAGCTGCCGAGAGTCAATGGTCGATGATTCATAGGCATCGGCATACATCTGCCACGCCATCTTATTTAGATCGACAGACACAGGTAATTCTGGTCCCTCTTCTATAGGGTTGCATAATTGATGCTAATTAAGTGAGTCGCAGAATCGCACAGTATCTGACCAAATGATCCGTCACGTGATGCCGTCATCATCTTCACCAACCTATACACGTCCCACTGCTGGGCAGGTACCCATCCCGGGATTAACCACGACTAAAGTTGCTTTGTTTTCGTAATGGAACCCAGAGCGCTAAATCTACTACGCCACCGAGCTCCTCTACTTGATGTAGTCAATCAGTTCAATTTTATCTTCTTTGAGGTTTGTTCGGAAGGAAAGGAAAACCAATTTAGCTGTTGCGTCTTTCAATATTCAGCAAATTATATATAGATGTCACTTATCATTCTGTCATTATCATTACCGCTTAACCTTGACTTTCTTAAGATCAAAAGCGTAATCATCAAGGGTAAGGCAATATGAGTCATCTGAAAATATATAGGTATAAGTCCATAACAGTTCTTTTTTCTTTATTTCCTAAATGTTAAATTAAAAGTCATAAGCAATTTCGGTCCAATTGAACCAGAGCTTTGGTTCTTATTCGTTATTCTTTAGTTTGAAACCTAAGTCGTTGTTGAAACAAAAAGACACAGTGTACTTATGACTTTGATAGTGAGTCAGAGTGGAGTTTTTAAAATTAATTATGGTGCTGGTAAAGGTGAAACATCAAATATTTTTAAGGACACGGAAATCAGATTCAAGGACAAAACATGACGGTAAAGTAAATATTTCATATCCCCATAATCGCGTCGTAATCTCTGGTTTACTGTCCGTTTTAAGTTATATGGCTTCATAAGTCACCAACTTAAATCCAATATTAATTTATTGTTTTGACAAAGCCGTGTGGTGTTGAAATCATTAGGCACCTATTTATTAATTTTACGTTGTTTTGTATTCTTTTCTCACTTTTAGTTATTTTTTTTATAGATTATTAAAGATTACGGCTACGTATGTATAAGCACAGATTATTTATCCTGTGCTATAAGCTTGTCTGTCTTTAATTTTAGCGTAAAAAGGGCAATTGGAGTTTTCAACTTTTCTACAATTACCAGTAGCCGTCTGCGAATCCGCCCACGTGGATGTCGGTTATCGCGGTAAAAGGTAGCCATGTCTATTCTCAGGATGTATTCTATCTCCATGCCAAATTTCACATCAAATCGGTTCAGTGGCAGAGAGGAGTGAAAACGTATCAGACAGACGGTTGCTTTTTCATTTATAATAATAATATGGATTACAAATACGACAGGGCGTTACCACATAATATCAGGCACAAAAGTTTAAATTGAAATACAGGAATGTTTTAAAAAATATTCCTAAATGAGTCATGCAACTCATGCATGTATGATTTTAAAAAAATATATTCAAAGTGCCAACATGTCTCTAACATTTAGGTAGTCGTAGAACATGAGCCGCCTACGCAGCACTTTCGAAGAACGCTTGTGCTGTGTTTATTTTTTTTTTGGACCCCACACAAAGAGGTCCTTATTCGGACTTCCATTGTAAGCAAGAAGTTTTTGTGATCGAAACATTTGAAAAATTGAACGTTATTTATATGGGTATAAGATTCATAAATCTATCCAGTTTTATGTTTTACTCAAAAGGTTTGATGCATGGGCAAATAGCTGTTTCATATGGGTCAGTGTTTAATTTACTGTGTCCGTGTGAATGAAGTTTCAAAGATTCATTTTTTAAATGAGTACAGTCGGGGAATTTAATGAATAAATATTTTTTTTCTGCAGGTCGTTGTCGACCTGCAGAAAAAAAATATTTATTCATATTGGTTTTTTTTTATACAACTGGATGACAAACAAGCTGACAGCCCACCTGATGGAAAGCCGTAACCGCCGCCTATAGACACCTGCAATAACAAGCAAAAATCGCTTGATATTGCAGGTGCGTTGTCATCCTGGGACCTAAGATGAAATGCCGTTCATGCCCAGTAATTACACTGGCTACCTTTCTCTTCAATCCGAAACACAGCGAACTGTTTCACGGCTGAAATAAGAAAGGCGGTGGTACCTACCCAGACGACCCTGCATACGGGCCTACCACCTAGTAGTCGTTAGGTAGTGGTGGTAGTGGTCGTCCTAGTTAGTCGTTTAATAGCGAATATAGCGATACACGAACTATAACGAAGATAGTCGATAAGTAATTAATGACCGACTGCTTTACCGAACATGATTACCGACCGATGCACAAACTTCCGTTATTGCTGCTTCGTTTCGTGATCGTGATGCTTTCGTTATTTGACCAATCTGCAATCACCCCCGGAACTATTAGCAGGTTTTTGTAGAATATTCGTTACACGTGGAGGCTGTTTCCCAGTGGGAGATTCTCCTCATCTCCTTACGACGCTTGAGGCATTTGCGGTATTTATCTTTGCCAGTAATGTGGCCAGCTCAGGCTTAAGGATTGTTTACATGTAGGTACTTAGATTTATCTCGTCACTGTTGGGATATTCAATGTCTCATGTAGTTCAGCATAAACTGGGACTATGTAGTATGCAGCTTAGTCCAAAATTTGTTAGAAAATATAGTTCTGAATAAAACCTTACTCCTTTCCTACTTAAGGTCTACTAGATGGTATAATCGATGGTAAATGGAAAATTTTAAAATGAGCTTCAACGCTATTGTAAATACAATACAAATAAAGCGTGTTTCTTTATAAATATTACAGAAATAACTTTAGAAGTTGATTCAGTGTACAGTCGACAGCACATCAAGCGTAACAGTTTGACCTTGAGACCGCCCTTAATCCGTTGGTAATAGAGGTGGCTTTCAAGTGTAACAGTTGCACTAGCAACTGTTACACTTGATGTGCTGTCGTGTGTACAAAGTCAAAGCCTTCTTTCATCATTCATCATCTATATGCGTACGATAGTTAATTCAAAGGGCCGGAATCGTGTGTAGAAGGTAAGTGATTTTAAATGTTCACAATGTGAAGGTCCGTACCGATCTGCTAATGCGTTCTCTCAGTCATTGAATTATAAAATTTGTACTTGCTAATTATTATTGATTAAAGTGTTGAACTGTTGGCTGACTATTGCTGTTAGACACAGAGTCCGCAGATGACTTTTACATCCAAGAACTCTCCTCTAAGTTGATCTAGTCTCTTAGATTAGTCACCATCTGAAAAGGCTGTATTCCACTATCATACAGTCCATAGACTGTATTCGTTAGCGCCAGCCGTACAATCACGTTTTGGATCCACCACAGGTGTTCAAAGCAGTGAGAACTCGGGTAAAACGGTTTGCAAGCACCAGGAAATGTTGCATGCATTATGCTTGCAATAATAATATCCTAAAACTTGAGCCAAGTATCAAACCCAAATTGAGCATCATCATCAAACGCTTGTGTTAAGGATAAATAAAGGCAGACAGAAGTGCTGGTCTTCCTAAGCACAACTCGTTTAAATTAAAAACGCGAAAAAAAACTTAGCTGTATCATATTGGAAAATCTGTTATTTTTTTTGCTTAAGATTACCTCGTTTTCGTTAGCGTCCCCCTTACGCCTGTATAGATACATACATCCAGTATCCGACTAATTAAAAATAGATACAAGGATCCCAGGACTTGTGTACAAAATGTTAACTTCCAACTTCGTACTCTTCATACAAACATCTGCCAATGTGATGCTACTTTACGAATATCGGGCTTCGAGCACGGGACTTCTGATTTAGTAGACAGAGGTACTGAGAACTCAATCAGATGGTAGACATAAACACTTTGTAGCTCAATAAGCGCTTTGCTGCTTATTTTTTGAACGATCAATTTTCACTAACGTAACATGAAGTTTTCTGTTAGTAAATGGCATACAATTGACTATAAAAACCCGCTATCTCTTTTTCAGACATCACGTTTGAAACGTTTTAAGATCTGTCCCTACCATAAGTTATTCAAAGGAGACTTGACCGCACCAAACCGTCCGTCGTGTGCGCATCTCGCATACAAATAGTGTCACAAAGAGGCCAGAAATGCCAAGAGTGAGCCTTATGAGGAAAGGAATGTTCATTACAAATGTCATGTGAAACAAATGGAAATAGCGGTTCAACCAAAGGTAAATATTTTGTTACAAGTTGTGCATTTTCTCTATATGTATAACTTACAAAGTTTTATGTTAATATTGTCACACTATTTCACGTGGACACTTTTGAATTAGAACCAATTTTAGTTGTAATGGGATGAAGCTGTACTGACTGGGTGCGCTTACAAGTAATTTAATGAAATCGTATTAAATTTTGTAACAAAATGTTCGCACTTTTATGCTTGGTTCGATGTATATGCATACTGTACCCTATTTTAGGGGAAATAAGGCTTTTACGACTGCCCTACATTGTGGGAAGATAACCGATGCAAGATTATGTGATTAGTTGACCATAGATGGCAGTGGCCAAAACTATTACCCACTAACGACTCGTATTCCTAGTTTCTGCCTTACTGAAAACGAAGCGACATTTTACCTTGATCATTCAATCCTCTGCTCCGCGAGTGTCGGAGCAGAGGATTAGGGAGAGAGAGCCGGACCCTGTTCACAAAAGTTTATTGCTTTGTCTTGCATTCATAAAAATATATTTTGAAAGTAACTTGAAATACCAACGTCCTTTGGTCCAACGTATCGGATTAGTCTCCCTCGGTAACCTCTTGGTCTCTTTGCCTGAATTCCGCGCGCAAAAATTACCTCCAATTTCTCTAGGCTCATTTGTGTCATAGTGGTGCAAGCAGATGGCTGACAGTGTCACTAACTGGTGACTAAGTTCTTAAGTATTGATCCGTTGGTTCTTCGAGCAGTGCTGAGGCGGAGCATTCTTCTCCAGCACCGCATCTTAACTCAAATGTATCAATGCGTCTTCGATCAGCCAGATAGGTGACGAGAAGATTAAAACAATACTTGTTTTACAATCTGGAAAAAATTACGAGACACGGTCAGTTCAGCCACAAATTTGATGAGAATCCCTAAACTCAGAAATGCCGGCAAAATCTTAAATCTAAAAAGTTATTGGATTATGAAGTGAGAATTACAATAATAATATCCTAAAACTACTACAGATCTCTGATAATTGTAACGTCTTTTACAGCAGTTGCGTTTTAATAGGATTCATGATTTACAACGAATAAGTTATGGAGCACGTGCATATCCGCTGGTTGGACTTGCACATTTCAAAAAGCTTTTATTTAACTTGCTTATGTTCGGATGGAATCTTGCTACTCGATTTTGAAGCAGATATCTTCAACCGATTGAGCTGAAATTTTGTATAGGTACACGTTTAGTTTGGATGACAATACACGATAGCTTATCGTGTATTGTGATATATGTGTATAGTGTGACGTCATTTAAAATCAAATATGGCGGACCATCCAAGATCGCGGAATAGTTATTTTTGATGCATTTCTACAATATATTATTATGTATCAAATAAAAGGGCTTGCTGAGAGTAACTCGAAAAATCATGTGACGTCATTCTAAATCCAATATGGTTGAACATCCAAAATGGCGGAATAGTTATTTATTATGCACTTCTGCAAAATGGGTATCAAATAAAAGGGCTTGCCGAGACTCAGAAAACTAGCCAGCGATAACTCAAAAGTAAAAATAAATTAAAAGCAAAAAACCTTTTAAAAAAAAGCTTTAATTAAATGCTCTAGAAAGAAGAAAATAAAATTTACCTTTAAAATTTTAACTATACACTAATAACCTCATTATACACAATATATTATGCCTCCTCCTTGCTACCGTGGTGGCACGTCACTTAGCAATAGCAACAAACTTTATTTATTTTCTATGTAGGTATTGACAGGAGATATCGACACTTCCCTCACATTTAAAAAATAGTATTAATGATTATTATGAACAAATATCGCTTTCCGTGGGAGGTCATTAAAAACAATTTTATTAATAAAAAAAAGTAACACGATAATGTCTTTCCATAATCACATTACGTCGGGTCGGGTCCTTTGTGCGTCATGAGAAGCTAGAAAATATTATAAAAAAATTCATTCATAAGGAATGTGCGTTCCCTCACGTTCTTTCATCTAAAACACAGGGTTCTATAAGAGAAATAAGTATATCTTATAGGGTTGTCAAATTACTATTAGTTATTTCAATATCGTCTGTGATCTGTGAAATAGTGCACCATAATACCGCATAAGATTTTTTTTAATGTCAAAATTATTCATCTACCTACATAAATATTTGGTTCATCATCATAATTAACTATCCTATCTAATATTATAAATGCGAAAGTGAGTTTATTTGTTTGTTTGTTACGCTTTCACACCTAAACCACTGAACCGATTAAGATGAAATTTGGAATGAAGATAGTTTGAAACCCTGGGAAGAACATAGGCTATTTTTTGGGAGAGATAACCAATATCCATGCGGGCGGCGGGCAAAAGCAAGCACATAATGAACACAAACATCCATAAGTATGTTTGTACTCATCATACAAATAAAAATTAGAAATATCAATGTATAAAGCAGCACAGAAGGGGGGACAATATACAGGGTGGTGCCGTCAATGCGACAATAAATTAAAATCTGGGTTATATTAGCCCATATAAATGGTTTGCCACTTTCAAAATATCGTATTCATTTGATAATTTCATGACATTTGTATGGAATATTGTAACGTTGGCAGCATTATTTCATACAAATGTCATGAAATTATCGAATGAATACGATATTTTTGAAAGTGGCAAACTATTTCTATGGACTAATATAGCCCGTGTTTAAATTTATTGTCGCATTGACGGCATCACCCTGTATAGAGAAAGAAATATTAACTTTAAAAATCAAGTTTTCGTGTAGAAAATAAGTTTAAATTAATTTGGAAAATCCGATATGGGCGTGTATATTCTCAGCAATTGTGTACTAAAAAACTAAAAACTTACTGTAATTATAGTAAGTTTTTATTTTTCTAATTCTAGTGCATACCTACATCATGTTTAGAAATGGAATGAAGTAGGTTTAGTTTTATTTTTGTTTAAATTGAGAACTGTGTGAAAAAAACTACGTAGTTTTAACTATATCTGACCATAGCGGTAAATAATTGAAATAGTAGATTGTCAAGGGTTGAACTGAAAGCTACCCATTTCTGCCGAGATATTTTGGCGCTTAAACGAATTAAGAGCCAATTTATAGTTCGAAGCTGAAAGAAATGGTGTCCGTGACCCGTGGCAAAGAATAATCTAAATCTGAATACACACACGCCCGATTTAAACACTCTATTTTCATTTCGAATACGAGGAAAGTAAACGATAGATAGATAAATAAATAAATTAGTGAAAATAATAATTGATCATTGAAAATAACTTCAAACTGTTCTTGCTTTTTTTCTATTTTTTTGGTTCATTCTCCCTGTAATAGGAAGGCAAAGGAAACTAATGCCCATACAACCATCATCATCACCAGCCTATATACGTCCCACTACTGGGCACAGGCCTTCCTACATGGGAGAAACACATGGGGAGTTTTGGGCCATAACACCACCACGCTGGCCCAATGCGGGTTGGTGGGTTAAAGCGGTTGCAGAAACAACCAGGACCAACGGCTTAACGTTCCTTCCGAAGCACGGTGGAGCTCGAGATAACAAACTTTGAGTGACCCATCCTAGGATCGACCATGGCGAAAGTTGCTTTGTTTTTCGTATCGAAACCAGAGCGCTCAAACCAATACACCACCGAGCTCCTCCATACAGCCATGTCTTCAGTATTTCTTTCTTTCTTCATTTGCTGCATTTGCTGCATTTGTTACACATTTCAATGCATCTTGGAAGATATATTTCAATTTCAATGCATCTTTGTCGCCAAATATATGATGATGATGATCATGGCGACTTCCATGATGCTACTTCGATGAGGTGGACGACTACAATAAAAAAGATGTTTAAAAAATGTTTGGACACCCGGCCAAGTCTATGTACAGTCGGCAGCACATCAAGCGTAACAGTATATATAACCCTAGTAAACGCTATGTATAGCTATTAGAAAGAAAGCACACCCTCTTCGCTATTGGTTCAACTTCAACCATCTTTTAGAATTTGACCAATAGCAGAGCTTGTCAGAATGCTTCGAGCGTTTATTGGTTAAAATTGGTCGAATTGTTTGAGCTAACGCTATTTGTACGCAGAGTTTAGTCTAATTTCTATGACATCGCATTTTTTAAGTATGAAGTCGGGGCTCAAGTTTAGAAGTTTTTTTTTTGTATCTGTGGTATTTAAAAGTTGAGTATAGAAAAATCTCGTCCATTTTGTATTGAGACCTAAATTGTATGGGGCGACCTAATATTAAGGGTTCAAACTATTGAATACGAAATCACAAAATCAACTTTGACTGCTTGTTTACTTTATTTGTAGATAAATGTTAGTTTCTTTGAAAAAAATATCCAAGTAAAGTAATATACGAAATGGCCACGCACTTGAATGGAATAAAAATAAAATAGTAGCACTACACAAATAGGTAGATAATATGAAAATCCGACCGAATATCGGTAAGTTAAAACGCCTACTTTTGTTCTACTGTTTTTAAGAGAACGAGGACATACCAACCTATATTTTAAATAAACTGCGCTTTTCTTCGTGTTTTTGAATGTAAACATTCAAATGAACGCCATATAAGTGTATGAAAGTATTTTGCTTCATTTATTTTTTACCTATATGTATACGAAACAGGTTTTGGTCAATGTCATTTGATTTTCTTCAACTTCTAAGTTTCTAACAAAATGAAAAGTATTTGGTTAGGTTAGGAGACTTCCTTGCTAAACAAATTAACCTAGCAAGGTTACTTATGTTACTTAGTTTGATTATTTGGTATACTTAAACCAACTAATCATATTTGTAAAATGATTCCATCTACTATTGTTTTGTAATTAAAAACATCTTTATATTAAGTAGCTGAAAGACTCAATCCAGTTCATTTATGAACAGGTTAATAAAACAAATATTACTTTGCAGGTGGCGGGCAGACCATATATTTTTGGTTTTTAAATATGAGATGAAGATCCAGGCTGTTTAAGAGGCTACAAGATAGTGTGTTGATGTGTGGTGTATTTGTTCACATAATTCTTTTTATTAGTGAATTCTATACCTATGTCTGTGAAATAACTAAGTAGGTAACCACAAACCAGACAAGAGATATTCTATTGTTGAGTGGATGCCAGTGTCAATATTTATGGAATTTTATTAGATATTAACCCGTCAAGCATGAGATTCCAGACACAATTGATTCTTCCATTGTCATCGCCCCCGGTGGTATATCGCCGCTTGACAGATATTAAAAGCTACAGACATAAAAATTTTTTTTACAAAAAGTATATAAATGACCACCACATAGAGGTTAGGGTAAGTTTCAGTTTAAAATTTTATGACTGACTTCGAAAAAAATGTAAGGTTATTGAAGATATTTTTTTTAGATACTTAGTTCATTATTTTGGCTTAGCAATAGTGAGCACTTTAAATCAATACATAAGCAACCAGAGACATAATTACATTAGTTTTTGTTTCCTGGGGTGATAAGATCAACAGGGCCTGGTAAAAATACTAATAACACCACCACATTACAAAGTAGGTTAGGAAGAGTTGTCCCTATAGGTTCCTTTACCTAGCTCTGCCTGGACAACTGTAATATTCACATGTGCATAATTGTTCAGCAACAGCAGTTTTCCAAGTTCCTACATGATATTAGTGTAACTGTCATGACCTGTAAATTCAAATGCTTACCAGTAACAGTAATAGTAATAGTAATAATTGGATAGCCATCCAATTATCTATGTGATTTTTATGATAAGAAATTGATATAATTTCAAAGAGCAATGGTGTTAATTCACCCAAATCATTATTTTCTTAGCCCAAATTATAATAAAATATAGTTTCTAAACGTAACAGTCTTCTAACATATTTTCTCCTATTACTATTGTTGTTTATTATTATTTAAATTCAAGATGAAAAACCTTACTTCTCATTGCAATGGTTATTTGATTTAGAATGGTGTTCAAAATTTAATAATACATCTTAGGCAATTTTATAGGTTAGGTAGTAATATTTCTCACATCATAGGAATGGTTTTTCTATACCTGTCAAGTATCAGATTCCAGACACAACTGATTTTTCAATTGTTGTAGCCATCCAGAGGGATAATGCCGTTTGACAGATTAATAAATTACTAGCATAAAACAAAAAAATGTTTAACTCTACTAGTAAAAGAGAGATTTCTAAAAGTTATTTTGAATTTCATTAAATAATTATAGAAAAGAATAAGGGAGGAAAAATGGTGCTAAAAATACTAATATTTACCTACCTTCCTACTTAACTGCATATTGTTATAATTAATTCCATTTAAATATTAGGCACCTAAGTTATTCATAAAATTACCCTAGGCCTTGTAATAGAAAAAAAATTTAAATGTCTAATGTAATGTAAAAAAAATGTTTTATGGTTATGAATTGGAAAGTTACTAATGGATAGATGAGTCAAATTTAATTAAGAATATTATGTAATAAAAATTCGGGCGCCAGACTCACCTCTGCACACAGATGCTACTATGTAGTTTATGGACTTCTAATCATAAGGGGGGCTTGTTTGGAATAAAAATCAATAATCCCTTTTGTTGTGTTTATTCTATAAAAACAGGTTCACCTTTATAAATTTAATTTTTAAAAATATTCTATAATGTTAGATGCTACATTTGAGCTATAAAGATGTTGCATTGTATTTGACTAGTTTATTTAATGAATTTAGTTTTAAATAATTAAATAGCTACGGGAGGAAACTGCATACCTGCGGCCGGAGATACTTAGGTACACCTTGTGGCTAGGAAGCTGATATCAGGTAAGACAGGGCTCCTCTGCCATGCGTGAAGAGTAAAAGCTTTAACTTTGTTTCATATTCAAAGTCTTGCAACAGTGAAGCATCTCGATCAACAGAACGAAACGGGTGCAAAAACGAAGCGAAAAATGGGTTCAAACCAAAACGAAAACAAAGACGGAAAGAACGGAAACCGGGAACCGGCATACTCCTAAAACAAGCAATTTTGAATTAAAATCTAACCTAAAAAAAATGAGGTTTATCAATTTTGAAAAATATTTAAAAAATATTCTTACCCAATTGTTCTTGTGGTATTAGTCGATCATTGCTTTAACTTATATTGCCATTTTAAGGCATATTCTTATAGATCCATAAGGATTTCTCACCAAAGAAAATATTTAGGCTTCCATTGTTAATGGGTCGGGTCGAATGTGAATATCACACTTTGACGTCCGCTGTCAATGACTTATATTTTTTTTTTATACGGACACTGTGTGAAGGCAAAGAAATCTCGCCCGAACAGCCAAAACTTTAGGAACGTAGGAAAATACGTTACAATTCACCCTTCCCCGATTAAAGCATCGAGAATCGAGGCTGACAAAATAAACGATTACCTTGAAAAAATGTTAAAACCAACAAAAGGAAAAATCTATGCATGTGAATAAAATTCTATGCAACTATATAAAATCTATGCAAGTGTATGAAAATCTATGCAGACAAACGACTTGCGAAAAGTAATAAGAACTAAATAACAACCAAAGTTCGAAATCTAAATTATTGGTTGGTAAACCTATAATGAAAAAGGTTCAACAAAAGAAAATAAAAACTCAATGTTAATGAGAAAAAATAATTCCTAAATTATCCGACGTGTGGAGATCTGTTGGACAACCTAGTCACAGACTCGAAAACACGACTCTCCTTTATTGAAATCAGTTGGACACCCTAGTCACTGACTCGTACTCTATCCTCTTTTCATTGAGATCAGTTGGACACCCTCGTCGCTGACTCTAAAACAAACTTTTTTTTTAAGTTAAATCTGAAAAACACCCAACGTCTATCAGACTCTTAAAGCACTATCATGGTCGGCACAACACCACTGACCTTCCGAACATGTGTAAGAAAAATTGCGTCCTACAATTCTGGAACACAAAACAAAAGACAAAACACAATCATGGCCGGCGCAACACTACCAACTTTCCGTTCATGATGTGGAGGTAAAGATGCGAATTCCAACAATTCGGGAAAGCACAAAAAAATCAACACGATCATGGCCGGCACAACACCACCAACTTACCGTACATGACGTGGTAAGAGTATGATCCAACAATCCGGGATCGTACAAAATAAAAAAAACAACACAATCATGGCCGGCACAACACCACCAACTTACCGTACATGATGTGGTAAGGAATGTATGATCCAACAATACGGGATCGTACAAAAAGGTACCACCAGTAACAAGACTAGGGAAAAAATATGTCCACCAATAGGACAAGAAAAATCCAGTACTCGAGTATAAAAATGTCAAAGCCGAGAGTTTACTTATAAATAACCAAATAAACAACGACAAGACTAACACTAAAAAGTACATCTTACCAACAAGACAAAAAGGTTCAAAATGTAAACATAATTATGTTGAACATAATTGTGCTACTTTTTAGAATATATAACAAAATGTACAAATAAAATATACAAATAAAATCTTATGATGTTTATAAGAAAAAAAATTGTTGTCTGGAGACTATTTTATTTTATTTTTTTTTTATATTTATGCCAAATCATAAACTTTGTTTCTGAAATCTATTATATTAAAATTACTTTTAATGTATTTTGAATTTTGTTTCATAAAATTTAGAAAAAAAAATGAATATATTTTTACATATCATTTTGTGATCAGGATCCATAAAATGAATTATTTACTTCCCTTTCATTCCCTCACTTTCAAAGACGATTGCCTATCATACATCACACAGGAATACAATCGTTCAGACGTCATTAAACAATGTCAGGTTAGAAACCCCAAGAACAAACAAAATATAAAAAAAATGAGAAGATTAAACTTTAAGAATATCTTTGACATGATATCGACCAACTGTATTTTTATCTAAATCTTTTAACATATAAACATTATTAGAAATTTTCTCTATGATTTTACATTTAACAAATTTTGGAGCAAATTTAGCCGAAAAATAATGAGCAGCATTAGATTGAACGAAATTTCGTCTCCAAACTACGTCGTTTACATCATAAGAAGTGACAATTCGACCCTTATTATAATAAGAAGCATTACGCTTATAAGCTTTAAATAATGAAAGAACAACTTTCTTAAAAATCTCTTCAAGTGAAGAAAGAGTCTTAGCAAAAATAGAACGATCTACCAAATCAATCTCAGCTAAATTATCAAAAGAACTACTAAAGCGATGTAAAGAAGCGTCAAAAATTAAATCTCTACCAAACATGAGAAAATTTGGCGTAAATTCAGTAGCCAAATTAATACTACTGTTTAAAGCTAATTGAATATGAGGTAATAATTTAGACCATGTTCTCTGATCATCACGAACAAAACAAGAAATACAAGTTTCAATAGACTTGTTATAACGTTCTACAGGGTTATTCTGAGGTGTATAAAGAGTATTATAAAATATTTTATTAATATTAAAACCATTAAGAAATTCTACAAAATTTTTAGAAGTAAATTGAGTACCATTATCACAAATAATTATCTTGGGACATCCAAATTTAAGGAAAACATCTCTTTCTAGAAACTTACAAATAGATTTAGTAGTGGCATTAGCTAAAGGAAATAACCAACAATATTTAGTAAAAACATCTACTATAGATAATATGAATTTATGCCCAGAATAAGTTTTAGGCAGAATACCTATCAAATCTAAAGATAGCATAACCATGGGTCTATCTACTTTTTTAGGATTAATCATGGTACCTAATGGTGCAGAAGTCGAATGTTTATAAGCCTTACAAATATCACAATTTTTAATATATTTTTGAATATCATTAAACATACTTTTCCAATAATAATGAAGTTTTATTTTGTTCAAAGTTTTATGAATTCCCAAATGACCAGAGTTTATATTATCATGATTAGCTCTAATTGTATCCAAAATATTTTCTTTTGGAATAACTATTTTCCATTTTAAATTTTCATTTAAATTAAATTTACATTTAGTATAACGATATAAAGTATTGTTTTCTACTCTAAAATTTTTATATTTACTTGGATTTTTCTGACAATCTATAAACATTTTTCTATACCAAGGATCAACAATTTCATTGTCAACTGGAATAATAGTATTAGAAGACATTGTTATATTAGCTATCTCATAACGAGAAAGTGTATCTGGAACAACGTGTAAAGCACCTTTTTTATGTATAATATCAAAAGTAAACTGTGAAATTCTAGCAGCCCATCTGGCTAAACGACCAGAAGGATTATTTAATCTTAACAACCATTTTAAACTAGCATGATCAGTGACAACTGTAAATTTCATGCCTTCGACATAAGGTCTAAAATGTTCAATGGAATCTAAAATAGCTAAAAGTTCTCTTTCTGTAGTACTATAATTTCTTTCGCATTTATTAAGCGATCTAGAATAAAAAGCTATAGGATGTTGCTCATTGTTATCATCTTCTTGACACAAAACGCTACCCATTCCAACAGAACTAGCATCACAATGTAAAAAGAAAGGTTTATTAAAATTAGGACACTGCAGCACAGGTGATGTCATCAAAGATTGTTTTAAACTAATGAATGAATTTTCTGCATCATCATTCCATTCTAATTTATGTTTAGAGTTTTTACCTGTTAATTTAGTTAAAGGAGAAGCAATATCAGCAAAATTTTTAATGAATCTACGATAATAAGAACACAATCCCAAGAAACTACGAAGTTGTTTTAATGTTTGAGGCCTAGGAAAGTTATTTATAGCATCTAATTTAGAAGGATCAGTGTGTAAACCTTGTTTATCAACAATATAGCCTAAGTATCGCAATCTTTCCTTACAAAATTCACACTTTTTTAAATTGACAGTTAATCCAGCATCTTTCAGTGTTTTATGTACTTTTTTAAGAAGCTCTAAATGACTTGAAAATGTGTCGTTAATGCAAATCAAATCGTCTAAATAGCAAAAGGTATTTTTATCAAATTCAGGACCAAACAGTCTATCTACTAATCTTTGCAGTTCTGCAGGTGCATTGGTTAAACCAAACGGCATACGAACAAATTCGAACAAGCCTTTACCAGGGATACAAAATGCAGTCTTCTCACGCGAAGAAGCTTCTAATTTAATTTGTAGAAAAGCTTTAGATAAATCTATAGCAGTTATAAACTTTGCACCTTTAAGGTTATCTAAAATATAAGAAGTATAAGGTAAGGGATAAGAATCCTTAACAGTAATTGAATTTAATTTTCTAGAATCTAAACACAATCTAATTCCACCATCCTTTTTAGGAACAGTTAAAACAGGAGAACTCCAAGGAGATTTTGAAGGTTGAATAATTCCTTCCTTAAGTAAAACTTCTACTTCATCATAAACTTCTTTTTGTTTTGCAGGACTCAAGGGATAATAACGTTGTTTGATTGGATCACCAGTAGTAATAATTTTATGTTCAGTAAGATGAGTTAAACCTAAACCATTCTTTTCATAAGAAATATCTTCAAATAATTTAACAATATTATCCAATTTATCAATCTCAGAAGGAGAGAGATTATCAACTGCAGTAATAGTATTAACTTGAATATCACTGTCTTTCACAAAAGTTACATTTTTAATTAAATCTTTAGCTAAGTCAAATTTTAACCAGAAATCGAAACCGAGAATAATATCAGGTTCAAAAGAGGGAATAACCATAAACGAAATAAATTTAGTAATATTATCACAAGTTATAGGTAAATCAATGGTTCCAATAATTTCCTGTGAAGAACCATCAGCTGTACGAGCTGTCTTAGAAGAAGATCGGATCTTAAAACCCATATCCAAAAATCTTAGATGACTATTCGCACCTAATACACAACAATTAGCACCGCTATCTAAAATACCAGTAAAACTTTTATTATAAACTGAAAATTGTAAGTAAGGTCTATTATCCTGTTTCTTAACAAAAAGTACGGGAGCTACTCGATAAATTTCAAAAAATACTTTTAAATAATCTAACCATTCTGAAAATTCTTTTTTACAATCTACTTTATTGGGAACAAAATACTTCGCCGAGGCTCGATTCACTTCTGTTTGAAGAGGAGTTCGGCGAAAGCCTCTCAGTTTTTTGGACTGTGGTCTTCCAATTTTGAAAAATTATTTTTATTGCAATTAGGACAACTAAGTGTGGTAGAACCCTTATTTCCACATTTAAAACAAACTTTACCTGTTATAATTTTACAATTTTTAAAATGATGGCCACTATTTTTACATTTTAAACAAGTAATATTTTCAGTAACAATATTGACTTTATGAGAAGAATTTGATTTCAATGATTATGTTTCCAGTGTCAAATCTTCGATTTCCTTGCCTAATCTAATGATTTGGTCAATGGAATCTATATTACGACCTATAAAGTGTAGTGCATAAGAACGCAACATATTATGTTTAATAATTTTAATTAAATTTTGTTCGGTGAGTGGATCAGATAATCGACATGACATGTCTTGAATTTCAATAATAAATTCAGATAAAGATTCCTTTGGTTTTTGTTTTCTAGTACGCAAAATGAACTCAAGTTGGTAATCAAAATCAAGTTTATCAAACTGTTTAAGCAAAGCTAATTTTATCTCAAACCAAGATTTAGCATGAGAACGAACAACACGAAACCATTTCTTAGCCAAACCGGTAAGAAAATCTGAAAAAGAAGTCACTATATGATGTTCTTCAATATCCCTAGACACAATATATTCCTCAACAGAAGTAATAAAATCTCTAACACAAGACTTACCATCAAACAATATTTTACTTTTTGAAAAATCAGGTTTCTTATAATAATTATGTTTAGCAGTATGATGAGTAAATAAATCGCTATTCAGTTGTGACGCAACAGGCAAGCAAGAGTCTAACAAAGAAGACTGTGCAACATTATGAGTATGATTCAAGCGAGGTTCTTCAGATAAAGTGATCAAATGTGATTCCATGTTGTGTGAAAAAGCAGGAGCAGAAATCAAGTCAATTGTATCTGTAGCAACATTAACAAATTTGTGTGAAGTTCCAGCAGAAGCAAGTTTTTCAGTTTCCATTGTCACCAAAGAATATAAATGTGAATGTATTTTATCAATTTAAAAGTATATAAAAAGCAAAATAGCTTATTAATGTTTATGTAATGATATTTTTAAAAAGATTTTTTTTTTGTAGAAAAATGCAACATCTTTTTACAAAGAAAAGGTTATAATTAATATTTTATGAGACACAATAAGTGTTTTTCTTATTAAAAATATATGATTAAGTATTTCAAGAAAGTAAATACCTAAGTATAATAATGTGTATTGCAAATGAATGCTTATAATAATCTATGTTTAAAAAACGTTACATAAGTAAAATTACAAATAGCAATTGCTATGATTGGCAAAATAACCTGTGAAACATGGCAAAATAACATGAAAATTATGTAATTGTAATATTTAAATGTGTGGCACAATATAAAGAAATTAACACCTTAAAAATGTTTGGTAGAATTAAAAAACACTGCCTCTTTAACCACATAAAAATTATTGTGTAGTTAAATTATACCCATTTTATAACAATAAAAGTATTGTCATAACATGTGTTATAAAAGCAATAATGTTATGTTGTTCTTTACACAAATAAAAAAACAAAAAATGTACAAAATAAGGTAAATAAAGTACACACAAGAACAGTTTATTTATACTGGGAGCATGCCGCATAAAGTTATACAATACAAGTTGTATTTACTATAAAAAAAACAAACAATGTTTATGAAAGTTATTGAAAATCTAAGTCAATGCAACAACTTTTAAAAGTAATGTGAAAAAATACAATGAACACAACAAAGAGATGGCACAAAGTATATACTCAAGTCCCTGTTCTAAGGCGACAAATGTAATAGAAAAAAAATTTAAATGTCTAATGTAATGTAAAAAAAATGTTTTATGGTTATGAATTGGAAAGTTACTAATGGATAGATGAGTCAAATTTAATTAAGAATATTATGTAATAAAAATTCGGGCGCCAGACTCACCTCTGCACACAGATGCTACTATGTAGTTTATGGACTTCTAATCATAAGGGGGGCTTGTTTGGAATAAAAATCAATAATCCCTTTTGTTGTGTTTATTCTATAAAAACAGGTTCACCTTTATAAATTTAATTTTTAAAAATATTCTATAATGTTAGATGCTACATTTGAGCTATAAAGATGTTGCATTGTATTTGACTAGTTTATTTAATGAATTTAGTTTTAAATAATTAAATAGCTACGGGAGGAAACTGCATACCTGCGGCCGGAGATACTTAGGTACACCTTGTGGCTAGGAAGCTGATATCAGGTAAGACAGGGCTCCTCTGCCATGCGTGAAGAGTAAAAGCTTTAACTTTGTTTCATATTCAAAGTCTTGCAACAGTGAAGCATCTCGATCAACAGAACGAAACGGGTGCAAAAACGAAGCGAAAAATGGGTTCAAACCAAAACGAAAACAAAGACGGAAAGAACGGAAACCGGGAACCGGCATACTCCTAAAACAAGCAATTTTGAATTAAAATCTAACCTAAAAAAAATGAGGTTTATCAATTTTGAAAAATATTTAAAAAATATTCTTACCCAATTGTTCTTGTGGTATTAGTCGATCATTGCTTTAACTTATATTGCCATTTTAAGGCATATTCTTATAGATCCATAAGGATTTCTCACCAAAGAAAATATTTAGGCTTCCATTGTTAATGGGTCGGGTCGAATGTGAATATCACACTTTGACGTCCGCTGTCAATGACTTATATTTTTTTTTTATACGGACACTGTGTGAAGGCAAAGAAATCTCGCCCGAACAGCCAAAACTTTAGGAACGTAGGAAAATACGTTACAGCCTACAAATTACTTTTTATTTTTTATAGCCCCCGACCCTAAAAGAGGGGTGTTTTATGTGTCTGTCTTTGTATCTGTAAGTTTGTCTGTGCCATCGTCAGCCATGCAATTTTTTTTGTTAGAAAGGTAATGTGGTTGAGATGGTTTTGACTTTGAATTATGAAGATCTGTTCAGGCGTTTGATGATAATCTTTCACAGATTCGATTATTTTGAAATTTGGTGTACTCTTACTTTAGTGATATTTCAAAGACAAGGCTGAGGGTTAATTAAAATTATAATTTATTATTGTTAACTTTTAAATAAACATGTTAAATCAATTTTGACTCTTTCTTATTTCTTACACATTCCCAATTAGACCTGATTGCTCTCAAATAAAGAATTTCTTTTATCTGTCAAATCATGGATTGCAAAAACAATTGGTTTTTAGTTTTGTCCAAAAAAAAATGTATTTTTAAGTAATTTTATTGTCATGATTCAACCCTCACTTGTACTGAGGTTAAAAGAGTTCACCTCAGAGAAGTAGACCGAAGTAGCAGTTTCAGAATGTTAATGGAGTGTTTGGCTGAATAATGATGCAATTTGAATTGCAATAATACACTTATGGCTTATAAAATTACTAATCCAAATGTTTTTACATTCAAGAGACAGCACTTCCCCATTTCACCTGTAATTTCAGTTTTGTTATTACTACTTTTAGTTATTTATCTTATTTATCTTAACACAATAATTTGACACCAGTGGCACAGATGAACTATTAGCGACCAGTGTCTAGGAATTGTCAACAAAGCTGTTAGCTTCTTAAACTAGTCATATTAACAACCTCGCCAGAGCCTCGCCTCGAGAGGTCGCCAGAGCTCTTGGAGATATACTTATGGTAGCCTGGTACTTCAGACTGGAAATATACATTTATTAGGTGTCAATAGATGAAATGAATTAACGGACTGAAAAACTTTCTCCAGTGCTCATGGGGTGTAGCATCAGTCCAAACAGTCTACCTGTCTGTCTGTGTGTGTCGACTTAATATCTTGTTTGCACTCTTAGCTTAAAAAACTTGTATTAAAATTTGAATCCAACTTCTATTAATTCCCTACTATTATTTTATTTCAATTAATTTTAAAATCCCTACACATAATCATCATGTCAGATAAGAATGAACGTCAAAATGACGGGACCCCACCAGGTTTTTCGAATACCAAGTGTTTAGGATATAATGCACTATTTCTTCTATTTCATACTCGTATAGAAAAATTCTACACTCATAAAATAACGAGAAATTCTTCAAAGAAAGTGGTCCCGCTATTTTGACATCAAAATGACGGCACCACTATTCAGTTATTGAAAAAGACATGGCGTGATATTAAACTAAACACATCAAATTCTAATACGATATCGTACGACTACGTTTGGATCAATAATATAATTTTAAAACTATTATTTCAATTAAAAAGTGTTGAATATAATTTACATCAGAAAAACGCCTGAATAAAATGTATCATTTTAAGCCTAATGTCATTTGATGGCTCTTACAATTCGTGTAGGCGTTTACAACGTTTAGGCCACATATTTTTTAAAAAATATTTTATTCAATTTTCTTTATAAAGGCTACTACTTGAGATTGAAAACAGTTTAAATATACTTATTTAGGTATTACTTACTATTGAACATGCATTTCTCACAATAATCCATCGAGCTGGGGGTGTTTGGCGGGATTTGGTGGTGTCGGTCAAGATTTTTATTACAATAATTAAAAATTGTGTCGGAGCGCGAACTTTGTGTTATAAAAGTGGTGTAGATAAATAAACAAAGTGTTTGTGTTGACGTACAACTAAAAGGTTATTAGAACAAAAGTAATTATGGTGTGAAATACGATGAGATTTTTTTGTGGTTATCCACCTCATCAAGTAGCATCACATGGAGACTGTCATCATATATTTCGCGTCAAGTACTCCAAAGATGCATTAAAATGTGTTACGCCAGCATTTTAATGCAATAAATGAAGAAATACTTAAGACATGGCTGTATGGGCATTAGTGCTCTTTGCCTTCCCATTACATGGACCTCAGAAAAATAACTAAAGCACATGGACTCATCTCTCTCACACACACACACTTTTAAAACTGTAATTTGAATAAAAAAGTATTTATTCTAAATAAATCAAAATAGCGCCTGAACAAAAAGTATCATTTGGAGGTCTTATAATTTATGTAGGCGTTCAGATTGTTACAATTTTACTTTGGGAGGTTATTCTAAAGTGCAGTTATGTTGTAAAAGATACTTGAAAAATATTGTACATTTTTTTATTTCATTTATTAATAACAATTTGTTACAAAAACCACTCATTAACTTTTTAACTTCTTTAACTTCAATCTAAGAAAATGCATATATGAGTAATTGAATATTTTTGTAATAAGTTGTTGATTAAATATAGTAAGTAATAGCTGGTTATGCTTATAAAAGAATATGTCAAGGAAAATACAAATAAACTTAATAGAAACAATATTTATTATTTTTTAAACATTTCATAAAATTCAGTACAATGTTGAAAGAAAGAAAGAAAAAATATTTTATATAGCCCACAAAGAAGCACTTTTAAATCGTAAAAGAAACACATTTTTATAGCTATTACAAAAAATATACTAATTAACAACGTCATAGTCTCTGTCCGTCTGTCATGTCTGAATTTACACCAGTTCCAAAAGTTGAACTACCGAGAAGATTCGGGCAACAAACTCGTGTAGTCACTCTTTTCAAATATTAAATTACTATGTTTGTAGTTAAAAAATTAAAACTTTTAGCAGTGCAGTGCCGCCCAGCGAAAAAAAAATGAAAATTACAAGAGAAGGTATATCAACGTACCAAAAAAGTAGGTACCCAATGTCAAAAATATTAACGTTATTTTCAAGCTATCTGACAATGCACAATCATAATATAGGTTACAGAGGTTAATAGTCAAAGAGTAATAGTCACAATACTAATACACTAATTCCTTTAAATAAATCGGCGTAGGCGGAGACATACACCCATCTCTGCAAGTCTTACGACAAATTTTATGCGTTAGAGAAAGAAGTACATATATCAGTTACATGCTTATTTGTGTAGGTTGTCACTAGTTTGTTGCTTTGCCCCCCCGCCGTCCCCAATTCATTCTCCCTGTAATGGGAAGGCAAAGAGCACTAATGCCCATACAGCCATGTCTTAAGTATTTCTTCATTTATTGCATTAAAATGCTGGCGTAACACATTTTAATGCATCTTTGGAGTACTTGACGCGAAATATATGATGACAGTCTCCATGTGATGCTACTTGATGAGGTGGATAACCACAAAAAAATCTCATCGTATTTCACACCATAATTACTTTTGTTCTAATAACCTTTTAGTTGTACGTCAACACAAACACTTTGTTTATTTATCTACACCACTTTTATAACACAAAGTTCGCGCTCCGACACAATTTTTAATTATTGTAATAAAAATCTTGACCGACACCACCAAATCCCGCCAAACACCCCCAGCTCGATGGATTATTGTGAGAAATGCATGTTCAATAGTAAGTAATACCTAAATAAGTATATTTAAACTGTTTTCAATCTCAAGTAGTAGCCTTTGTAAAGAAAATTGAATAAAATATTTTTTAAAAAATATGTGGCCTAAACGTTGTAAACGCCTACACGAATTGTAAGAGCCATCAAATGACATTAGGCTTAAAATGATACATTTTATTCAGGCGTTTTTCTGATGTAAATTATATTCAACACTTTTTAATTGAAATAATAGTTTTAAAATTATATTATTGATCCAAACGTAGTCGTACGATATCGTATTAGAATTTGATGTGTTTAGTTTAATATCACGCCATGTCTTTTTCAATAACTGAATAGTGGTGCCGTCATTTTGATGTCAAAATAGCGGGACCACTTTCTTTGAAGAATTTCTCGTTATTTTATGAGTGTAGAATTTTTCTATACGAGTATGAAATAGAAGAAATAGTGCACTATATCCTAAACACTTGGTATTTGAAAAACCTGGTGGGGTCCCGTCATTTTGACGTTCATAGATAAGAGATACCTACCGCTGAGCTTAAGCAATTGGGCAAGGACCTCCAAACCGATCGGTCTTGCACTGCCTACACATGAGAATAATTTTGAATCTTAAAATTACAAATCGATCCTAAGTAGGTAAGTATGATGATCTTGAAAAAGACTGAACATTTTTTGTTAGAAAAGTACCTAGGTATAATGGTGTGAAAAATGTTTCAACTAGAAAAAAATGTTCTCAGCGCTCATAGCATGGCGAACTCCCGGGAGGAGTGAATAAAAGATCTCTCTTCGTCAGAGAGAATTATATAAATAAAACACATTAATTTGTCTCATAATTTGTGGACAGGTGGTGGTGGAGGGAGATTTTGTCCACGGTCCGTTCTACCTTCTACGAGTGCTCGTGGGTCCGAACCCGCGACCTTACCACTGATCTATAGAGGATTTAACTGAATCCTATAAAGTTATTAAAGATATTCCTTAGATTTATACACAATTAATCTAAGTGATAATCTTTTGAGTTTTTTAGAAGCGTTTACTTAGATGGCCATAACTTAGACTAGTATATAACTATAAATTTTGAAATGTATTTAAACTATAATCCCCGACTTTACACAATCCTTTCACAAATCCTAACCTAACCTGAGACCATCCATAAACTCTACTAACACAAATCAAAAAGTAATGGCGAATTTGATGCCTACCTATTGATAAAAATATCATGAGCCATACCTTGGTAATTAATAATCGACCTAAAGTATCAGATATAAAGTCGAAATTCCATTGAAAACGTAACCGCATTGCATCATATAATATTATGTCGTATGGTAATTTACCTAGATAGAAAAGGGTAGCTCAAATTAAAATTGGTCTTTTTACTGTATTTAGAATCTACCCAAGTAAGTATATTAGTAAAAAACAAAGCACAAAGACCTATCTACCACATTGATCTACCATACCTATGATACCTACTTCACATAATTGAAAATTATCCAATTAATTAAGTATTAGTTTTTTGATAGTGATTTACACCAACAAATCATTACAATTTTATACATTTACTAGTATACACAGCCATCATAGCTCACAGCCGAAATATAAAATGAAGCTACAATCATTATAATTTCAACTATAAAGTGATGTAATAAGCTTCAAAATTGCTTGCGTCACACATCACTGGGTCTAGTAAAATACAATGAATAAATTGGAAAAGAAATTATCAACACCCGTGGTCGATAGCTTTACATGCTCGTCTTCACTCTTGGGGAACCTGGTTCAAATCTCAGAAATTACATTTTTATGTCAATTTATTTTAACACTAAAATTCACGAAGATTTTGTGTGAGGTCTATTTTCTTCAAAATTGTTATTTCGTATTCTATTCACATTTGTAGAGTAGAATGTTAGGTCTTTAAAATATTGTGAATGAGTAGTAGTTACAGGTATGATAGGAGGTGGTGAACTTTATAAATGATTAGTAATTAGAATATAAAATTAGAAAAATTTCAGGTCCTGAGGCACGAGTCGAACCGGCGACCTTTCGCAATCCGGGCGACTGCTCTGCTGACCACTGAGCCACCCAGGACTTGGGATATCCCTGTGAAATTCTTCTAGTCCATCTGTATTTGCGTTCATGAGCTAACGTCCACCCTACAATGTCGAAATATTCTATTTTTATTTTCTATTCTGTTTTTAATTACTTACCAAGTAATTTTTCAAACATTTATAATGTCAAAATCAAAAATTAAGGTTATAAATGTTTTTATTTGTTTTATTAACATTAAATAAATGTAGAAAAACAAACCTAAGTGTTTACTTAGGTTTATTTTAATTTCTTTCCATAACAATGGACCATAATAATGACCTGACAATAGAAATATATTTTTAAGTTAATAACAATGAATAAATAAGGAAGCCTGTATTTTAATAGGTATAATAATAGTTGATTGAAATAATTAAGTACGCTGAGCATTATTGATAAATAGGTAGTGTAAATAAAATATCATAACTAGCCATTATAATATGTAGAAAACTTTTTGTTTTAAATTAATGCAATGGTCTTAGCCGTACTTTAATTTTAAATCAAGTTGAAACAACGAAGCGAAGAGAGTAGGCCGCGTACGTAGCTAGCTGTAGCTATAGCTACCTATAAACCTACACATATTTAGTCGGAGGCTATAACGAAGAAATACTTTTAATAGTCGTCGCGATCACGTTCAAGGCCATCTGCGAGTATTGTAGGTACAGAGTACTTGAGAGAGAGACGTTAGATAGAGGCGTTGAGAGACATATGTTTATCCTTTGCGCACAAATTTTCTGTGCGTTGCGCTCTAGGTTCAAGGACAAACTGTTACGCTTGACGTGCTGCCGACTGTACAGTATACTAAATAATACAAAATTAAAAATTTTAAGTAACCCCCGGCGTCATTAATCATCTATCTAACACCATCTCATTGAGACTATTCATAAGAGCCCAAACACGCTATATCTGCTGTAAGTTTCTGAAGAATTAAGCATTTCGCAGACTTTTTGATGGTATAGGATCAGCTCAAGGATAGTATGTCATGGAAATGACACCCAAGTGACAGTACACCAAATTTCAAATCAATTGGATGTGTAAAAGTTATTAAAACCCTATTATCATGTACAAAATGAGCTGATAGTCATCAAACGCCTGAACTGATCTTCATAAATTATAGATAAGAACCATCGTAGGCACATCAGCTTTCAAACAAAAAAAACCGAATCCAAATCGGTCCATTCGTTTAGGCGCTACGATGCCACAGACAGACACACAGATACACAGACAGACACGTCAAACTTATAACACTCCTCTTTTTTCGTCGGGGGTTAAAAATAGATAACAATATGCAGAACAGTGTTCAATTGTCCATTTTCTTTGTAATTACTTTGTTGCGTACCACGCATAACAAGATTTTAGAAAAAACTGCAACACAGCCAAAAATTCATCATGGCGCCTAATATGTCAAATTGGTGACGTTTAGTTGACTTCTATCTATTGTCGCCCGCCATATTGCCATATTGAATAACGGTGAAAACGAAGAAAATTTTCAAATTTTGTACAAACAAACCAGGGATGAAAATTAGTATTTTTCCGGGATTCAGGAGAATTTTCCTGATTTTTCCGACCTGGCCGGATATGAAACATCTCCTTTATCAACGGCTTTCGCACCAAATTAACGTTTAATACAACGATCTCCATATCGCGCGTCAACACAAACGCTTTTTCAGAAAATTACACCAACATACTTAATCAAATCAATGCTATTTTTTATCATTTTATATGTTTAGTGTTCGCTTAGATCCAATTTTGTAATTATTGTTAATTTAATCTTGACCGTCGACATTCAATAGCGTCATAACCGGCGTTTTTTTTTATGCGTTAAATTTTTAGTACGTACCCACCTTTTTTCAGGTCTTTTTTCGACGCGGTTCTTCGCGCGAGATATAATAATATGTTTTATGAGTTATTTCAATCCAAATATTATGTTTAGAATATTTAAAAAAAGTCCAGAATACAATATTGTTTATCGATGTGTGGATGTAGAGGTATAGTTTTATGCCCTAGTCCAATAACAAAATGACTAAGTTTTTTTGTACTTTTCGACCCTAGGGAAGAAATGTATGACTTTCAGCCCGCTTCTTAGATCAACAATGGCTCAGTTTCAGAGTATGAGGAATAAAAAATACCGCAGTAAATAAATTGGTATCAACCCTGCAGTGTACCCGTTATGATCCCTTTGTATAAAAAATAGAGGGCAGGTAGCTTCACTGCGCTTAATGTGATGAGGCCTTAGAAATGGCCTTCAATCGATAGAGCCAAAAATATATTACTTAGAATATTTACGATAATAGTTTAAAATATAGAAAAATTTTATTCATTAAAGTGAAAGTTTAATCATTATCTAATCTGTAGTTTAAGTATGATGGTAAGCGGTTACCACAGCATAATAGAATATAGACCTATGTAGCACATTGGGCAAATGTGCTACCCTATAGTCGAGCTAAAAAAAACCATGTTCTCCACGTCTCTTAAAAATTAAAGATCACACCTTCAGGAATCGACGGAAATCGGTAGTTATTAAAGGGATGAAAGCCATCCATTTCTGCCGAGATATTTTGGTCGAACTAAGTGAGAGCACCAATAGTTCGAGGCTGAAATGGTACCTACCCGTAAGCACTCTACTTATATACTTTAGGAAAGTAAACCAAAGCTAGATTAATAATTAACCCGTCAAGCATCAGATTGAAGACTCAATTGATTTATCAATTGTCATAGCCCTTCGGTGGGATAACGCCGCTTCAGGCCTTGAGGGATTAAATTAATGAAAATAATTTAACCGAACACATTTTAATGCATCTTTGGAGAGTTTGGTGCCAAATATATGATGAGTATGATGACAGTATCCATGATACTACTTTGATAAAATGGGCGACTACGGTATAATTCTCAACGGCTATCACAACAAGTTAACGTTTAATACAATGAGTATTCATGTTGCGCTTCTAAAAACTTAGTGTCGCCCTCGTATTTAATGTTTAGGAAGATGTTGATATTTATTGAAAGCTTAAGTTGCAAGCTTTTATAAAATAAATAGTTTTTTAAGCATCATACATGTTTTTAGTAAATTCAAGGTATATATGCGCATTTAGAGGTTGAGTCGATTTGGTTGCTCGCGAGTATATTTGGACACTCTACAATACAACGCTTAAGTTCGTTTTCACTAACCATTCTCTAGGCATAAGTGGCTCTATCGACATTTGTCTGTTTCTATCTCCTTTAGATAGACTGAGCTAAGTATCGCTAAGAGACTCTCTTAACGCTAGGTAAATGTTAGGGAAAACAAGCATTACTGTCGAAATTACGAAACGAACTTCTCACTCACCGTAGGAAACTAGGAAGGCAAACTGTAAGTTATTTATTAATTAATAAAATGTCAATTACACCTTAATAATTGTTATCAATGACGATGACAACAATATAGAGCGGTAACCTGAAACCGTTTACCTTATCTTATCTCTCTTTCTATCATCTACATTTTTCGGATTTAATTGTCGCACCAAAAATACTGTGCTACTTTTCTGTTTACACAAAGTCAGTAACATAACAAACAACGATAAAAAGCCTCGAATACTCACAATTACTGGACGTGTCGCGGTAATTTACGTGCTTAAGAAATACAATAAATAATAATAATCGTGAAAAAGTGGAAATGTTACTTGGAAATCTAACCAATGATATCAACAATTACTTCGATGGCTTCTATGAAAGAAAATTGAATACTATAAATGTGATAAACTAATTAATAAATAAAATTGAATTCAAGCAGTTATGTAAATCACTCAAAATAAACAAATAACTTCAATTCGAATTTAGAATCGTTTTAAAAAGTGCAACATACTTTTTATTCGCCGCGATGCCATCGGCTTTGGATATAGAGCCATTCAGCCAGCCGGAATGGAGTGACTCTAGTGATTCTATTGGACCTGCTCCTCTTCCGCAGTTGGGATACTTCGTGCCGGTTAGATGCAGATGCGAACGGTCGACGCACCACTTGTGTCGGAGAAACAAAAGGTGAGGGCTTTCCAGTTAAAATGATGCGTTTTAAACGTTATCCATAATTGGTATAGATTAAGAGTCCATTTATAAACTTTTAAAAATATGTTTTTTTAAGTCAGATAGACGAGTTTATCTATTCTTGATTTATTATGGCAGACGAAAGTGATGATCATTGAGAAGATTGCAAATCGACTGCTGCTGATGACGACATACTGCCCTGTTGCAATTCCCCGCAACAATGGACA
The DNA here is from genome assembly GCA_947347705.1 of Nymphula nitidulata. Taxonomy (NCBI): domain Eukaryota; kingdom Metazoa; phylum Arthropoda; class Insecta; order Lepidoptera; family Crambidae; genus Nymphula; species Nymphula nitidulata. Next base: position 6,107,391 of record OX374637.1, on the reverse strand, counting down.
AGCAATTAACTCAGTGATCATCACTTTGCACTGTCAAAATTATGAAAATGAAAATATCTTTATTCAATTAGGCCCCCAAGAAGCACTTTCGAATCGACATCAAAAAAACCCTTATGTCTATCACATAAAAATAATATTAACTAACTAACAATTTCATAATGTTTGTCTCTCTGTCTTATCTGGATCTACGTAAGCTAAGAATATTATGTCAGTCTGTCTATCGGTCTGTCTGTCGGTCCGTCTGTCTGTCAGTCAGTCTGTCTGTCTGCCCGTCAGTCAGTCTGTCTGTCAGTCTGTCTGAATTTACACCGGTTCCAAAAGTTGAACTACCGAGAAGATTCCGGCAACAAACTCGTGTAGTCACTCTTTTCAATCATTAAGTTGTATAGTACACGCAGTAATAGTATTTAGCAGTGCAGTGTCGCACAGAGTATAAAAAAAGGTATATTAACGTACCAATAAGTACCTAATGATAAGAATATTTACTGTATTTAAAGTGTGCATGCGGATTGAGTGATCCTATCTTCAATCTTTACAATAATCGACGAGGATTTAGTAAATAATTGTTAAATTCGTCACAGCGAAGTAAAAAAATTGTAAAATCTGAGATAAAACAGATATAGTCAATAAAGTAGATCACTCATACCGCATGCATTATAAAAATGTCATAATGTATATCTCATAAATAAGAAAGAAAAAATAAATAAGAAGCAGAACTGTTATATAAGTTCTGCTTCTTATTTATACATCAAAAAATTGTAAAAAATTGTTAAATACCATGACCAAATTATGAATTAGCTTGCATTTCCCGTTTAAAAATTATAACGATTTATTTGGATCACTCACACCGCATGGTGGCCGTATGAGTGCTCTTCAAAAATATCACCTTATACTGAATAAATACATATTATTTTTTTGTACATTATAGCTAAACGTGAGGTTGAATTTGTTAAGCAGTGATCTTGACAAAAACTTATAATAGATGGAAGTAATTCAAGTTTCCCGTTTCCTTCAGCATGCCGTCTGAGTGATCCACATTTCGGCCTCTATTTACTTTCGTAAACCACCTACATAAACTGAAGATATACCCAAAATTGTTAAATTTTATTTACTAAAATTTGGCATATTTTCTGTTAATGTACGTGCGTTACTTTAGGAAATATCTCGTTTCGTAAATTCCTGAAGAAAATGACTGAGTAGGGTGTGTTTGATTTTTCATTGTGTGAGACTATGTGATATATCCTTACTGGGACAGGACCAGGCGTTTTTGTTATATTTATTCATATTATTTAATATTTTATGGAAAAGATTACCTTGTGCTCCGAGCATTCTAGGTGCCTATAATTTACAGGGCTGTTGATTGAGACCGATGATTAGTATTCTGGTGCATTTATTTCTATTAGGGCCTGGCCACGAACTCACCGCACACGCGTCCCGCGACGCGCGAATCAGCAACCACTGCGCGCTGTCTCGATGTCGGCCTCGCAGCGCGTCGTTGTGACCGCGCAGTGGTTGCCGAGTCGCTGCCGCCGCCGCCGCCCGTTCCCGTGGCGAGGCCGGCCACGGGAACGGGCGGCATCTTTTTATATTTTATTCACCTACTGATATGTTATAATGAAAGTTATACATGCTCTGTAAATGAAAAACCACATGTTCTAGAAAACATATATTATAATTAAAAAACCCTATATCATACAGTTTATTGACTGTACAATTTATCTATAAATTATTTACATTAATGAAGATACTCTCCAAATAGGGGTCTTTCCCTGTCCTCAGATCGGAACTCCGATTGGTAGGAGGAGCGGGAATATTTTTTCCCATATTTTACAATTGGACAAGTTGACATACGCATAGTTTTTATTTTCAGAAAAAGTATTATGATTATAATCCGCTTTGTAGAAATTATGTAGAAGAAAAAAAAATAAGCCAACACTGTCGCACGCTTGTATGTTTCAAATAGGATACAATCACTAGTACGGTTAAGTGAGGGAAGCATTATGTTCCGTGTGCGGTTTTCCAGTCTGCCATCGGACCCGTCCCCAGGGTTGCGGATAGGGGATCGCCCCCCTTGAGTGGGCTTTTGTGTACTGGATCAGGGAAATCCGTTGCTCAATCTAAGGCCCAGGAGTAATAACGGTACCACTGGGTACCCCTCGTGACACTACAGAGACGCACAGGAAAGATAGGAAGATATCTCCTAAAAATGGATTTTTTGGAGTTGGTGCTAAGCTGTTACCTGATACAATAGAAAATGAAGCACCAACTCCAAAAAAATACATTTTGAGGAATAAATTTAATTATTTTTCCTTTTTAGTGTTTTGAATGTATGTTCTTCGATCACGATAGGACGTTAGGTTCTTATGTGTCATTGGTTTAAAAGGCATTTTTTTCATTAAAGAGAAATTCTATTTGATTATATTAAAAATGTTGATTTTTAGAATGAGCCGACCAACAACAGCGTATTCGCTTTATCAACTACAGACTACGTAACTGGAATGAAGAGTAAAAGGTAAATCATATCGTGTGGTATTTTAAATTACTAAATTGGCGTGTTTTGAAGTTGGTTTTTATTTTTGATTAATCAAATGTATAGTGCTAGCGAAAATAAAAGGCGATTCGGTTTTTTACAAGCTTTTATTTAGTTTCATCTGTCCCAGTAAGGATATATCACATAGTCTCACACAATGAAAAATCAAACACACCCTACTCAGTCATTTTCTTCAGGAATTTACGAAACGAGATATTTCCTAAAGTATCGCACGTACATTAACAGAAAATATGTCAAATTTTAGTAAATAAAATTTAACAATTTTGGGTATATCTTCAGTTTATGTAGGTGGTTTACGAAAGTAAATAGAGGCCGAAATGTGGATCACTCAGACGGCATGCTGAAGGAAACGGGAAACTTGAATTTCTTCCATCTATTATAAGTTTTTGTCAAGATCATTGTTTAACAAATTCAACCTCACGTTTAGCTATAATGTCCAAAAAAAATAATATGTATTTATTCAGTATAAGGTGATATTTTTGAAGAGCACTCATACGGCCACCATGCGGTGTGAGTGATCCAAATAAATCGTTATAATTTTTAAACGGGAAATGCAAGCTAATTCATAATTTGGTAATGGTATTTAACAATTTTTTACAATTTTTTGATGTATAAATAAGAAGCAGAACTGTTATATATTATGAGATATACATTATGACATTTTTATAATGCATGCGGTATGAGTGATCCACTTTATTGACTATATCTGTTTTATCTCAGGTTTTACAATTTTTTTACTTCGCTGTGAGCAATTTAACAATTATTTACTAAATCCTCGTCGATTATTGTAAAGATTGAAGATAGGATCACTCAATCCGCATGCACACGTATTTAAAGGCTGTCCGACAATGCACCATCACAATATAGGTATTACAATACACACAGGTCAATAATTAATATACAAAGACCTAATAAAGCTAAACATCTTTCATTAATTTTAAACACTTGTCTGACCACGTCATTACAATAATAATTGTATTGTTTTTTATATAATATCCTATAATGTGCAATATACCTCAAAAGTCCCTCAAAAATGATACTATTGATGAATATGTAGGTAAATTATTACAAAATCAAGGAAGCTTAGAGATGACCATTTCCACTAGTGGCACCTGTTCACAAGTATGACGCATGTGCCAGCCATCGCATTAGTTGGACAATAAGTCTAATTGAATAAATAGCTACTATAAATTTATTTTTTTAACTTGAAGTTTAGTATAGAAAAGTCCAATAATTATAATTAATCTAAGCCAATACAATTACGTCGAGACTTTAGGTACATTTATGGGAGAGTGCTTTTCGACCTTATCCTATCTTCTCCCTTCATACTCAGGAGCACGTCTCCTCGGTCATCCATTTATTATCTCCGTCACCTCAAAATCATCCTTCCTATAATATGGGACACTGCAAAAGAGGCGTGAAATGGCACCCTTAGCATCGGAAAAGAGGAAGCGGCTAGAACAGTGTGTTTTTACCTTAGAATCATAGAGATACAAGATTTTTTCACCTTCAGCAGCATGTTCAAGCTGCATATGCTGTCTCCGCCTTCGCTTAAGGACTCTTCTTATCGCTTCTCATCAGGTTGTGTTGAGGTTGAGTCTATTACCGTGCTTTGTAAAAAAATATCCATAGATAAGATGTACAGAGGAGTCAAAAACGTAGTATTTACCGTTCACAAATTAAATACTTTATAGCGAGAAGAAGAATAAATATTTCAAAATATATTTGAAAAGAATAAAAATAATCAAAGTTTAAAATACATTACAAATTTACAGTGAATATCAGAAACACACATACATAAATATAGTATAATCATATACCTACCTACATACACGATGGTGCCGTCAATGCGACAATAAATTAAAACATGGGCTATATTAGTTCATAGAAATGGTTTGCCATTTTCAAAAACATCTTATTCATTAGATAATTTTATTTTTGTATGAAATAATATAACATTGGCTGCATTGTTCATAGCAATAACATTTCATAGCAATGTTATGAAATTATCAAACGAATAAGATGTTTTTGAAAGTGGCAAACCATTTCTATGAACTAATATATCCTATGTTTTAATTTATTGTCGTATTGACGGCACCACCCGTGACCCGAAAACAAACAATTGTGTTATCTGCCCCGGCCGGGAATCGAATCCAGATCCCCTGAAAAATAAAGCTTATAGTCTTCTCTTATTGTCTGCAGAGAATCTCCCCGGTCGCGTCGCTCCGTCTCGCAATGCTCCTGCAACAGTATGTCGCGGCGGTCGTCAGCGGCGCCCTCGCCGATGCCGCTGCCGCCGCTCAATAACACCGTCGAAATGTACGTCGAGCCGGTTGTGGAAGATGTAAGTACTAAGTAATATCTAGATACTCCTAACACGTTTGCGGTAAATAGTAAACGCGTTTGAGCGGTGGTTCCAAATGTCAGTTGTAAATTTTCTTATGTAAATTTTAGCGATGATTTTTCGTGGATGTTGAACTATTATTGATAATTTTCAACACCTGGTGAGCGTGTCAGGAACGAAAGATAGCAACAAGCTGTCAGATATAATTAGGACCGTTCAGACACAGGTAACGTGTGTTCAGCGAACCCGTCTCTGACTTTTCCATGAATTTTCCACGCACTCTTCAATTTACGTGTAGTCAATTATTTTGTATTTATTCCTATTTTTTTACTTTATATTTTATACAAATGATCACAATCACGATTAAAAGGATGTCAATACATTTTAAACTCTCGATGAAAAAAGGATGTTTTATAAGTTTGACGTGTCTGCCTGTGTATCGGAGTGTCTATCTAGGCGCTCGCCCACGGCGACTATTTGTAGCGATGCAGACACGCGACAGTATCGCTACTGCATCGCTATGCAGTACTCGCGATGCAGTAGCGATACTGTCGCGCGTCTGCATCGATACAGTCGCGAAGCGGTCGCTAGCTGTGTGCCCTCGCTCAGGGGCGCTCAGATTCAGTCGCGATACTGTCGCGATGCAAGCGCGATTCAGTAACGGCACAAAAATACCTGCGATCGCTACAGTTGCAAGATGGACTCCGTTGAGGCAACATTAGTCACGTTGTCATTGGTGCTACTTGTGCTGTGCACTCACGCGCCACCCTCCCTCCGTTTTCTCCCCGATATCGTCCGACACGGACGCGCGTTTGCATCGATTCAGTCGCGATGCCGTAGCGCGTTGGTATTGCGTTGGCATCGCTACTGTAGCGTGTTACAAATGCGACTTACACGCATTAGTAGGCCACAAAAAGTACCGTACCGTGGGCGAGCACCCTAATCTTTGGCATCGTAGCTCCTACAAGAATGGACCGATTTTGATTTAGTTTTTTTTTGAAAGCTGACGTGACAGAATGTTTCTTAAAAATATCAGATAGCTAGATAAAGATAAATATATTATAGATAACTTATAAACATCAGTTCAGGCATTTGATGACTATCCTAATACCTACTTGACAAAAGGGTTTCACTAACTTTCACAGATCCAAATTAGGTTGACTGTTACTTCGATGGTATTCCCAAGACATGCTAACCTTAAGCTGATCTTGTAACGTGTCTTAAAGTCTTAATATTTTCGAGATAGATGATAGTGAAACCAGGGATTACTTAAAATTTTCATTTCAATTTTCCATTTTTTAAAGCGAGAGATTAGCTACCAAACTCAGCTATTTTCTGCCCAAAACGTAGAATAACTATTAGCAAACTACTAAAAAGAAAAGGTAACTCTTTATCATTCTAAGGATAAAGAATTATAATTATGATTAATGCATAATCCCGGCTGTACGGTAACCGCTTACCATCAAGCGAGATGTATGCTAGTTTGCCATCCTTATCATTTATAAAGTGGATTTGAAATCTTTCTTTATTGAGTTTAATAAGTGAAGTGTTTCACTTAACTTCAGCATTCTTATTTTTCAAAAAAATATCATAAATTTATAAAATTATCGATTCTCCTAAATGATTTGATTGGTGCGTGCACTATCGGTACCATTCTTATAGTATCGGGAATTTGGGGTCGTTATTAGCACCGAAAATTCGAATCAATACAAGAAAAAAGGGCTAAAAGCCTAAAATTGATACACTTTCTGTTATTTTCTAAAAGCTTGGCCACAGTTTTTATTACTACAATAGCGAAGCCATAAACACCACCAGAAAAAAAAGAAACAAAGTAACTTACCATAATTCCCCTTTTATCGTTAAAAAAAGCCGTGAAAATTCCAATATCTACACTTTGTGAGTTAGGTACATCGTGATTCCCGCAATCTTACATGCATATCCACCCAGGATCTAAAGTATTGGGACCGGTGCTGTAAAGAACCGGGTATTATCAGATTTATCAGTTACGAGTATAGTGTACAGTAGCGATACCGATATCGAAAGTATGCCGTAATACCTACTTATCCATCTAACTGTGTAAACATGATTTCGTCGCCAAGCCACTTAGAATTCACGAACGACACTGATAAAGTTACAAGCAACGTAATACGCTTACAAAACAAAGTGGAAAGCACTATTCAAGCCGATTTATTGTAACTAATAAACAAAATCACAATAATTTCATAGATATTCATCAAAACCATATTGGATTACGCGTATCTGATTTCAGTTTCAGTCTTTTGTCATTCGTCAGCCCTGCAAACAACGAATCTATCACGTTTCTATCCAAATTGGAAAATAAATTGAATCCAAAATTAGGTAATTTTATGCTCCATGTAGAATCTTTGGATACGTATCTAAAGTTTATCATGCGTCAAAATGGTTCAAAGTGATAAATCTATCCGCTCTCAAGCCTAAAGCCTGTAATATGTTTTTAACTGAGCTGTTCTGCATGTTGTAGGTTGCAGGTTTAAATTGTTTGCCAAAATAAGATCTCCTGAATTTGTCAGACGTCAAATCTCTCTACTTCGTACTTTTCGAGAACCCGTCGCATGGACTTGGCTATCTGCTCAGGTCTGCTGTAGAAGAATTTGTGCTGGGTGCTGCCTTCTTCATTGTAAATGTCGTGGTCTACTAATCCTTGTGGATTCATGAACAGGATCCTGAAATGTTAGGCCAGGGTAAGGTATTATAGGTCAATTAAAATAATTATTTACGCACCTTGATATTTATGCACAGCTCATTGATGAAGCATTAAGAGCATAGTCTGTCAATATAACGCTTTCTCTAGATTTTACTGCGTGAGTAGTAGGTATCATGGAGTATCTTTGATGTTTTATGCGTCTATAGGCATACGATGATAAGCGGTTACCGCATATATATATGATATGCGGTAACCGCTTATCATCGTATGCCGGTTTGCTAAAATTGTTATGGTTATCTTAAATTTTGCGCGTATTGAATCATGTAAAAATGATTTGATTAAGTACTGCAAAAAATATGAAACATTTCCTAATTTTACTCTTTTCACAAACCTTGGTATGTAAGTCCCGTCAGGTGCAAATATGCTATTTTTTGGTTCCTCCTCATCTTCCAAGTTGACCATAACGAAGTGCTTGCTCAGCGCCTGAATCTCCGATGAAGTAGCGAACTTGGGCTTCAGTTTCTTGCAAGCTGAGCACCAGGACTTGTGTATGATCAGCATTATGGGCTTGTTATGATTAGTCGCAATCTGCAGCCCTGATTCAAGCGACCCTGCCCATACATAACTGTTGCCAAACCCGTTGTCCCTACCCAAGGCACCACAGTAAACCTTCGGGAATACAATGCCAAATAATGTTTTAGCTATGTGCGCAGCGACCATGTTCAGGGCGTTAAAATGTATTTTAGAATTCTAAGATGATTACATTTTTAATTTCGATTACCGATGCCCAGCCATTTTGCCCACAATTTATTTTAAAATAATTGACATATATGTGATACTTTTGAATTTGACGCCTTTGGAAATGAAGCGCCACCTAGTTAGTATAGCTGTAACTACTATATTAACCAGTCTCGCTCTCGGTCGGTAAAAAGGTTGTGCAAGATTTATAAGTTGTTTCTTTACGCGTGACAAAGATGGCGCTACAGTATAAAAAATTAAACTTTTTACTATGATGGGAGTTGTAATTATTTTCTAAGTTGTTGTTAAATTGGTATGTATTAGCTTAAATATTCTTTATTGCAATTAAATATTATACGGTACATTTAAAATTATAGTTCGTGAGCAAGGGTGGACTTATCTCTATTAGAGATCTTATCCAGCATGTTTATAGGTAACTTAATGTCAACTATACTTTTCTTTGTGCCCATATTTATTCATTTATATTTATTTGCAAATAATTTTATCACCTACATTTTATTAAATAAAATTTATTTGCTGTAATTAGTTATAACAATAATTACTATTACAGCTAATAAATAATATGTAATTAGGTACCTACTTAGTAATTACGCGTTATAAAATAATAATAACTGGTTAATATAGTAATATTGACCAGTTATTATTATTTATTTATAACGAATAGACCAGATACACTATCAAGTGTGTACCTACTAATATATTACCTACATAACAATTTAATACTCGTTGTTTGGTGAATCTAAAATAATTAGATCATCGATATTATTCTAAGACTTAGATAAGTATTATAAAATTATAGTTGAACTTCCCGTTACATAACAAATAGAATAGAACAAATGAGGTAGCGTTGATATTTGCGAATAAAAATGAATAGACACCACACAATAAATAAACACTTTTTTTCTCTTTAACACTTAGGGACATTAGATGGCACCCAAAATAAATGATACTCAATTTTATTAGTCCTGGGATAAGTAAAGTCGCTAGTCACCAGAGCTTATGAAGGAAGCGCGGTGCTTCTAAATTTTAACAGCTTGTATATCACACCGTTAAACATGGAATAATTAGGCACCCTATCTTTGGTCACTCAAACATGCAATGATAATGATAATAATGATAATAAATGTCATTTTATTTATACAGTGAAATCCAAATGCGGAGACAGCCAGTGCAATAGGTATGGATCATGTTATACACGACATGATGCAATTACCCACACTAATTAATAGGAAAGAAAAGTAATGCATTCGAGGTAAAAAAATCCTTAATCAACTCTTCTGTAGATACACTAGTCCACTTGGTCTCATAAGAGTCGACAAATCTCTGTATAATTTTGCCATACTTAAACAATTTTTTTTATATTACTAGATGAAAAGCAAGCTGACGGACCCTCTGAAGGTAAGTCACATCACATCTGTCGTCAATAGATAGACACCTGCAATAATAAAGAAAAATCACTCGGTATTCTGCAATACCGACGCACCTGCGTGCGTTGACAACTCATGCTGATGCATAGGACGAATGCTCAGTACTTAATTACGCTGGCTACCTCTTCCCTCAATCCAAAACACAGCGAACTGCCTTAATGCCGAAAAAAAAATACAGTGGTACCTACTGGGTAACTCCGCTTTTCCTATTTCCATATGCCGATGACAGACGCGAGGGTACGCATGTAGGCCGCAGCCCACCATTTAAGTATATCTACGGGCCTTCCACTTGATAGAACCACACAAAGGAGAAAATAAATCACGTAGCGTGCTACACCAAGATCCTAGGCACAAGTGTATCTTTAGAAGATACTCACAAAATGTTATCTTCATAGGACTTCATAGTGCCTACGGCGCTATCTAGTGCCGTTTTTTATTTTATGTTTATCAAGTTCTATTGAAGACACAGTTAGATAATCTATTGTCTGCCAATAACTAATTAAGGTGTAAATTATTTCTAATGAAAAACACAATCGCTTATTTTCTGCTTAATATAACATCAAGTTAAACGTTCAAACAATAAAATGACAAAACTTTTTAAAGACATTGAAGCGTGACGGCGCGTGCGCGCGTGATTGTTTTTCTGCTGTTTTCAAACATAACTATGTCGATGCGTTGCGCTCCATGTAGCCTATTGGAAAAAGCAGATAGACTATGATAATTAGTGTAATTTGAACGTATCTCACCAGAGCATTGCACGGCTTTGTAACGCACTCATTACATACCACATCAGCGATGCCAACACCCGCGCATCACAAAGAGGGGGTGCTAAGATTAAAATATTTCCCATAATATTAATCTTTTAGACACCTTCTTTCAAAAAAACACACATGCAGTGGCTTATTTTTATTGAAAAATAAGTTCTACTTAATGCTGCGTTCTGTTAGTTTTCATATTTCGCGCGGTCTTTTGTGAAAGTGTGCCAGCCAGTGTTCCGGTGCAATGATCAACATGTACTCGAGCCATGGACGTAGTCGAAACCCCTATGGAACTGTGAGATCTCTTGTGCCCCGGACGACGCCCATTCCCCCAGGCATAGAAGACATTGTGTTTAGCCCGCCTTATTTTTACCACATTCCGCCTCCGCCGCAGCCTTTGAACACCTATCCTGGAAGGAAGAGACGTAAAAGGGTATGTCTGAATTATTTTTATCGTACCATTGAAATTTCTAGGTATCTATACACATTTGCTAAAGCGACTTAGATCAGACTCATGATCATGAAACATTTTCAATTTATTTTGATACAAAAATTGTTCGTCGTTAGATATTCTATATAAAAAGGTCTGTCTAGCTAGGAAAAATACTTTGATGACCATATTTGGAGTGACAAAAAGACTTACTAGTAAAACGTCCAAAATGTGAAATCGCACAAAAGGTTAGAGAAAAAAAGGGGAAAATATACAATATTTTTTATATTAGTTATTTTTTATTATCTCAAGAAACGATTTCCCATTTTGGACGACGATGTTATTCGCAGTGCAGTGGTCATACAAATTGTAAAGAGTATGTTATTGTGAAAAGGTACTAAAGTGTTAACGAACTTCTGTTGCTGTCTGTACCAAGTACATTAGTTGTGCTCGCCGGGGAAAATCTTTCGTTCCTTATTAATAAATATAATATTGATTTTTCTTGTTTCTATTTGTTGTGTGTATGTATGTTTGAAATAAAGTTGTTTAATCAATTACAATTTGGTATGAAATAGCTGTTTTTTTCGATTTCAATCTTTTTTTCAGAAAGTCGTGGTGACGATCACTAAAAGCACTGCCTTTATCTGCCTCCGTTTAACTTACATTTTATACAGAATTATTTGTAAAACATTAAAAACCTCAAAACCATTTGAACGAAGAACCAATTTCAGAGTTGCTTCCATGGTAAAAGTTGTTGGTATTGCTGAGCTCTTCAAATGGTTTTGAGAGTTTTTGTAGTAATGAACTGTTTATAATAGTAATTTAAATAAATAAACGATCCGTGTCACAGAACAGAAAAGTACAGCGTGCAGTTTGAAATTAAAGAGAATCGGCCGTCAATTTGTGTAATTGGATCTCGCGATCTGTTTATCAATTATATTTGACTGTAAAAATGAGTGTGGAACTTCTAATGTAAACGCCCCTTTTACGATTCGTCATGCTCATATGTGATACAGAGTTGATAAGTAGATATTTATGTTGTAGCAAATAAAATCTCGGATTGAGAAAAACACTTTAATAATATTGTATCTTACCTACTTCTTTGTTATAGAGTAAATTATTTGGAATGACGTGTCATGCGATATATGATCAGTTGAACTTTTAAGTAATATGTTAGTATACGTACAAATTATCGCTGCATATTCTAATATTCAAAAAATATTATAAAGGCTTTATAAAGATATATACAATTTAAATTAACAGCAATATAAAAGGAGCTTATTACAAGAATCTGCTCTAATATAACTCTACAATCCAAGAAAAAATAGATGGAATACCTATATTGATTTCTTAGGCAGCAGAGCACAAACGAACCCCAAGGTAATTTGTCTTTGGGTTTGTTTGTGCTTTGAATTGAACCCCAACTAGTTAGATGACATATCAGCCAAAATAGTGTGAAAATGCTTTATTGACAATTAATATTACAGACTTGAGATTAAATTCCAAATTTCCATAATTTCTTACCTAAAAGAAAACACTATTGCGACTGTTGTGGTTGTGTTCGTCCGGTGAGCAAAGTTATCGAAACGTCGTTGGGTGTATAATAATAATGTAACATAACTAAATAAACGCAAGGTCGACCCAGTAATGTGGTTTTATTACAAATGTGTAGTAGTCGCAAAAAAGTAGTAAAAAAAAAATTTTAAACAAAAATTAAAACCGACTTCAAAAAACTGAAAAGGATGAAATAATTAAATTTAAGTAGGTATTCATCCCCTAGAAACATATTTTTGGAGTCGGTGCTTTACTTTCTATTGTTTTTTGAAACCACTTAGCACCAACTCCAAAAATATGTTTCTAGGGGATGAATACCTACTTAAATTTAATTATTTCATCCTTTTCAGTTTTTTGAAGTCGGTTTTAATTTTTGTTTATAATTTTTTTTTCATAATTTTTAGTGATAACTTTCTACGGTCGAAGCTAGATGGGTGACCGTCAACTTATATTGTTTCCTACTATCGTATCGTTTCACTAAAAAGTCATTGGAAAAGCAAAAATTCGCAATTTCGCTTATGTAGATGATTTCATAATTTAAGTTTTTTTTAATTTAATACCAAAGTACCCAACTGTTTTTGAAAAAATTTTTATAGGACCAAATGGCAGCTATTCCGCATCGAACAAAAAAAGAATCACGTAAATCGGATCAGTAATCTCGGCGTAATCGGTGTACATACATAGAAAAAGAAAAAAAAAACATACCGGCCGAATTGAGAACCTCCTCGTTTTTGAAGTCGGTTAAAAAATCAACGCCCTCTCTTCCACTATAAAAATATTTCGGTTGGTGGTAGGACTTTTCTAAGTCCGCCTAGCTGCCATCTTACCTAAGTCTGCCGCCATAACAATAATGCTAACAGCATTGTTGTGTTCCGGCAGCCATTCCTCTGTGGATCCGGGTGTAGCTCGCTTCCAGCTTCGGCCATATCATCACTTACCATCAGGTGAGATGAAGGCCAAGAGTTACCTAGTTTAAGAATTTAAAAAAAAACCTTGTTCATACTTACTTTGTTATAGGAATTGCAGATTATTTCTTAAACCCTTCTAAAGTTATCCCCTTTGTTCTGGACGTCTCAATGAATTGCGACATCAAAGAATAAGATACATAGAAAGATGTCGAGAACACTATCACGTCGAAAAGCAGCTTTTTGCCTTTCATTTTGGTTTTTCAAATCTATTTTTGTTACAATGATATTTAATTAAAACATCATTGGATTCTATAAATTAGTTTACATGTTTGGGAAGTTCATTCGCAGTTAGTTATTTATGAGATATAAGTATTTTTGTATTAATAAGTTTAAATAAAATGTTCATCGTCTTAACGACGATTATACGAAAACTTATTTTGCGTCAATATGACTTCTGTCATTTCATAATTATTGACATAAATATTCTTCTTAGCGTTATTGTTCTGAGTTCTTAGCTTTACTGTCTGTTTTTATTATACCAGAATATACTACTGTTTTCCTCTTTGAATAGTTTGAATCTTATTATTCATAATGAAATATGTTCAAATTGAAATTTAAACATTTATTGCAAATTAAGTGTTACAAGATATTAAGTTAATATTATTATTACAGCACTTTCGAGTACCTATAGCAAAAAATAAATAACTAAAACTACTTATTTGAAATTATTCACATTATAAGACTTATGCTGAGTTAAGAGTATCCCAGGTTTTCCCAAGGAAGCTTTTCATCATTTTCATTAACAATTTTATTGATTGTCTACTCTACATACATTTATTAGTGTTTATTTGTTAGGGTTTTTATTTCACATATTGTAATTTTGTTAGAATTTATGGTTTATGGTCATATTTTCTAGAAAACAGTTTATTAATTTATTTATCTAGTAGTATGTAGCTGTATCGCCATGTATTGCTCTTATTATAATGTCAACTTTTATCGTAATTGTAAAAATTTTGGTGTACCCTGTAAAAGTCGAGTAGAGCCTCTATTTTATACTGAGGGTATAAGATATAAGTCCTTCTTTTCCCAACACAACGCTTCCATAGTGAGCTCTGACAAACTTAAAATAATTTCAATGCTACGAAATAGTACAGTTATGCTTACTGTACATTTGTTAACTAAATGTGTGAATCTTTCATAATAACTATAGTACAGTACACGTCCACTTCCCTTTAGATATAATATGATTGTTGTACCAGTATATATCTCTAGTCTATTATGATGTTTGCAAGTCTGGAGTTCTCAAGATTGCCTTTCCCTGTAGGGATAAACAGAACTACTACTACTTGAGTTCTCAATTTTGTGCTGTTTGGTTTGAAGCTGAGGGAATATCTGATTATAATAAATGAAATACAGTTTATCTGTAAAAATATAAATTACAACAGGATAAATACCAAACATTTAAACATTATCACGACACAAAACAATACTATTTACAAAATTGCATCAAATATATATTAAAATACTATATATGAAGCATGCATTGGCAAAAGAAATCTTATCACTTTTATCAGAGATCATTATTTTGGTTATTGCTTATAATCTCCAAAGAATGTCTATTTCTCGTTTCCGTTCCACCGTCATTTCTGTGGTCTTTTGAATGCTGTACTGGTGTGAGAGGTTTCTGCACAGGCTTCTCTTGTCTCCTTAAAGCTGGCGAAGATGGTGTGAACAGTCCGTAGGAGTACGCTATACATGTTGACATTGAAATTACCACCGTGAGCAATTTTATTTGATCCCTAAGGTCCATCTCACGTAGGACTGCGTGTTTTTAAATCCATAACAGAACTGATGCCCTTTTTTTGATAATAACGTAGGCAAATAAACAAATATTTAAATTGCAGCGCAAATTCACGTCAGGGATGTGATGTGACAGATGAGACTGCTTCTGTCAATTTTTTTATCTTCAGTATTTTTTGAGTTTGGTCTAAAGAGTATTTCATTAAACACAACATTTCTCGTAAATCCTACTTGGCGATCAAAAAATGATATGCGCAAACTACAGCAGAACAAAGTACCATTCCTTTAACAACAATTTGCCGCATTCGCAGTTCAATATGAAAAAAATGTGCCCTCGATCTTCCGGTCTGACAAGATACAGACAATACTGAATTTAACAAAACATATTAATTCTATAAGGCTACTGTTATAAGTATGTACAAAATTATGTTTGTAAGATCTACGTAACTTGAGAAAGTTTATGTTGAAATAAAGGTAATCTTACTTTTGATAATGTAGGTATAATAATGTTATTCTCACACTCACACCTTTTCCAGCCCAAATTAAGTATTATAATTATGATATCATAGGCAAGAAATGAAATAACATTCTTTGCCCGTGGTCCTACTGCGTAGTCCTACTGGTAGTACCACGGGCAACTATTTATGTCCGTGGTCCTATCAGTAGGACCATGGGCAAAGAATGGAAAATAAAGTGTCATCCGGGGTTCAATTCCCCCTGCCTGATTAGGTGTAACCTTCCCACTGGTGGAAATGCTTGGTAAGGTCTAGTTCGCCTTCTGTGTTTCGGATTAAAGGGAAAGGTAGCCAATGTAGGGTCCGCAGCGGTAGCGGCAGCGGCATTTCCACTTGGTCCTCAGGATGACAACGCACCTGCAATATCAAGTGATTTTCCTTGTTATTGCAGGGAACAGGGATGGCAGCGGCGTCGAATAAATAAATTACAGTAATAAATAAATTACAGTATTTATTGTAATATTTGCTTATTAATTTATTTTTAATTTTGCTTTTATGCATACTTTATTGAAATTTGTGTTATTAGTAGTCTGTTTCTGTGCACTAATCTTTAGCGCCACAAGGTTTCATTTTTTTCGGGTTTTCTGGAGGACAAGGATCTTTAGGAGGCACACATCGTGGCTTAGTTGCAGCAGAAGGACCACATGAACCATCAGGATTTATTACAGTAGTCTTGCCATTTTTTACCTCGTCGAATTTGCCAAAGGAGTAAGTAAATCCTAAGATACCGCTCATAACTAAACCCATAAACTGTAATAAGTCCGTCTTATCCCTCTGTTTGTGCGGAGGAGCCGCTTTCTCTCTGTCTTCGATCCTTGAACGGAAATACTTCTTGCTGGTTAAGTGCCATAGACGAGTTGGTTTGATTCCGTTATGCATTTTGAAGAATTGTAATATTGAGTTTTGAAGTTTGAATATACTGTTTTCTATGTCTGGCAGCTATTCTTGTGTGGTTGGTTGACTATTTTCGCCATAGTTAAGGATAACTATATTTTCTGTTTGTGCAAATCTGAAACAATACGTGAAAGGAATTAGGCATAAATAATTTTGCAAATATCTACATGTAAGTTGGCTTAGATAGCTTTTGATTATGGCTTACATATATCAAGAGTAGTGAGTATGGATCAATAAATATTTGTAGTTGAAATGTGTTTACCATAGTGGTCACCGTCTTCTGCGGGTGCTTTTTTCCAAAACTGTAGCAATAAATGACACGCAAGCTGATATTGTGACTATATAAAGGAATTCATTTTTGTTCATGTCATCTTTGTTTACATTGTGTAAAATTGGAAAAATTTGGTTGATTGTTTTTGAGGCGTCTATAACTTTTACTTTGACAATGACGTTTGTTTATATTTCAAATTCATCGATAATAAAAAGAGATCTAATTAACAAACATTGCTCAAAAAAATAAAAATAAATGCTTTGATTCTATTATTCAATCTTCAATCTACTAATGACAGACTACTTTTATAATATGTTACTGTGACCTAACCAAAAAATCCCTAAAATATCTTTTCTATTCAAACAAACGTTTGTTGCAGTTTGGTGAATTAACATTAAGAGAATTTCTTTTGGAATACATGCCATTGCATGCATTAATTAACATTTAACCATAAAATGCTATTGTAAAACCATGTATTAAAGTAAAATATCACAAGTCAATTCATATATTTTTTTGTTTGAATCGAATTCTCAGTAACATTCTGACATTTTTATAAGATCCGCAACGAGAAATTCATAAAATTTTAATTACCACATGAGAGTTTTACTATTTATTTACTTTGACACGAATAGAATAACCACCTGCCAATTTAACTTCGCAGCACAGCGTTGTATTTATAGAAAATATCACTGAAAAAATGTCAATTACATAGCACCCTAGTCAGGTAACAACATACCCTAATTGTGTAGGTGTGTGTGCATCTGACAGCTCACTGCTAGTGAGTATAGCACACTTATTGATTGCCGTCTTTGTGTGCGCTAACTCCCTGCGCAGGAGTGTCCCATAGAGGTTGCCTCTCGCGGCCTTCACCAGAGATGCATTAGGATTTGGGACCGGTTTGATTTATCGGCCCAATCGATCGAAGCTATGACTGTATATCCGAGGGGTGTTTTCTTTATGATTATTTGAGAATCTGTCTTGAATACTGTCATGGCTACAAAAAGAATAGACTAAAATATACAACATTCTTAAACTTAAACAAAGTAAAGAATGGGAGTTATATCATAAGCATTCTATAACTGACCAGTGTCCATTTGTCAACCGCGCAATACTCATGTTTTCGAACTAAAACTTTCAAGCTCCGAGGCTGAGTCCGCGCCGTGCCTCCTTGTAGTGGGAGCAAAACCTGTAGATACTGTTCGCCCACTTCGAGACGGAGTACCTGCGCGAGCGCTGTCCCTTTCTCGCGTACCGTTGGCTCGCTTATCCGTGAGCCTCCGTTTCACAACACCACTCTGGTATGCAAAGATTGATAGCTTTTAAGACCATTTGGTTTTGAAAGCGCCCAGAAATCACGCACGGTTAAGTTTTCGCTGGCGTCCTTACAAACGGACAGACGTTGGTGCACAAAACTAGCATACTGTGTTGAACTAACTTTTATGGAGTACATCTCGTAATACCATTACTGCGGTTTATCGATTGAAGGCAGTGTAACTTGTTCGTTTAATGCTAGTGAAGCCTTAGTTGAGAAACGGCCTGTGTTTATCTAGTGAATAGTTAATTCAGTGAAGATTTGAAGAATGGATTGAGGTTCTGATGGACAGGATTGTGCAGTGTTGAAACTCTAGATGATTGTGGATGATGAGTTGTGAAAAATGGATCCAATGACATCAGACAACGGATTAGTGGTGAATAATCTAAACCATGTCCGGAGTGACTCTCAGGTAAGCGGCTTCTCTGTAGGTATCGATGGGGCAAAACACGTTTGCCGTTGCATACCTACCTATGAGTAAGTGCAATGACTTCACAATCATTTGATACATTTCAAGGTATCGGGTGACTTTAGAAATGAAATTACATCTCGATATTTTTCTATCTGTATAAGAATATTTATGTGTGTTACTTCTTACATTAGACAGTAGTATCTGGTTCTATTATACGTAGGTTGGTACCTAGACCAAGTTCCATAATAATTTGTTTAGGTTGGCTATTATAAACTGCAACATAGTCTGAAAATATATTTTAGAACATAATATATTATTTTTTTATACCTACTTCGCTCTATTTTGCTATACTTACTTAAAGGACAAAGTATCATATTCATTGCACATTACCGAATAAAATTCTTTACAATCAAAATGTTGTGAAACAACATTCCGGTGCTATAGGAATCCAAAGTTACCATGAAACTGCTTCCAATAAGTAGATGTATAGGTACATATTAAGTATCTATGTGTAGGTACCATAGCTCTCTGGAGGCGTCTAGCATGAGGATAGACCAGTTTATTTTTTGTGGACGTCACAGACAATATTATTTACTCTAAGCAATATAAAGCGGTTATGTAGCTTCATTATCTTTGTACGAATTTTGAATTGTTTTAAACTACTCTAAAGTCGTTGTCATGTGTTCTTATCTTACTGTTATAACATAAATATCATTATTTTTAATATCGACACTTTTCACAGCAAAAAGACGCTAGTCATTAAAATAACGTTCTCTTTATCACCTGTCGTCTCGATAACAAAAGCATACAAAGCGCCAATGTAATAATAAGCCGTAAAATCGAATGGATCTCGTTGAAAGACCTATTTTTTGCTACACCGATTTCGGTGGAAGGCACATGGTGTGACGTCACTGGGCCCTAAACCAGTATCGCGCCATTCCGCAGCTGTCGACGGCTAAAGTGGTTGCTCCGCCAATTTACTTTTTTTCAATTCTTTTTCTCGGCCCGTGGCTCAGGCGTTCAGCCTCTAAGGTACAGTTAACTTGTCTAATTAAGGACTTCTGTTTCCCATCTATGGATAAAGTTCAAGGTGATGTAATTTTTTAGCCTGTGAAAGGAAAAGCTAGTTTACAAGTTTATGTGATTATGGTATGTCTTAATTGAAGCTTGATGAGATCTTTGAGTGTTCATCTGACAAATCAGTGGGTACAAAAGCACAAAGTTAGTGCTGATGAACCTTTAGTAGACCTTCAAAATAAAATTTAATTTCAGTTTTGATATTCCCTTTTCCCATTCTGCGTATCCAACCAAACCAAAGTAAATTGCTTAAGTGCATAATCCATGAGTCATGCCACTGTTCCCACGTCGTCAAACCCCATAGATACATACTTTGACCATTCGTTTCCTTTCGTAAGTGTAAATTGTAAATAGCTCCGAGTCCCGACATATCTTCATGAAGTTATGTTACCATGTTAGCTCGTTCAAATTCGTTTGATGAGGTCAATAATTGCTTTGAACTTCCAAGTAATTATTATCCTCATCAAACGAATTAAATCGATTAAAATCTCATCGATTTATTTATTTCAGGGTGGACGAGTCCAGTTAAAAAAAGGCATTTCGATTGTGATCAGTTTTTTGTATCGTCATATTATTTCCTATGACCGCTTCGAAAAATATTTGAGCTTTGTGGAATTAGCATCGCTAGTAACTGAAGATCTTCAAAAATTGTCATATTTTCAAGTTAAATACATTATAATATTACTTTACATGTCGATATAACTTAAAGTACTGCAGTTTTTACTATAATAGTATCTTCTGTATGCAATACACTCCCATGTTTTAGTATCATTCAGTGGTCGAAATAACTGCTAGCTATTAGTGTTAATTTATCATAAGTTGGGAAAAATGCTTTGGATGGTTTAAATTTATTTAAATCACCAAAATTTCATAGACTTGCAACGGTACGATCAGCTTAAATGATTTTTGAGTTAAACCCTAAGTGGACAAAGATGGTATTGGTATATGTAATATGGCTTTTACATCTCTAAAAAGGTACAATGGAAATAACAAAAGTAAACAATTGTAGCTGTATCGACATTCGATAGCAGTATTATGATTCTGTAGGCTGGGCAAGAACTAATTCCATGTAATTTGTTGGTTTTTAAGTGTATTATCTGTAAATAGCACAATACTATGGTTTCCAGTAGTAGTAAGCAGTACAAATCGTTTTTATACGATATGACAGCTGTACTGAAAACTTATACTGAGTTTCAATCGAATCAATCTCTATGCGTTACTGAATTCTGGAAAAGCATGTATAGGTACAAGTTCAAGAAACCAGTCACTAAACTTCTATATGTGTGATGTTGAGGTGGAGACAGTAAATTGATGACTCCGAAGACTGGCACGCGTGCTCCTGAGTAGGAAGGGGGAGGTGGGATAAGGTCGAAAAGCTCCTCAGAACACTCTCCATAATAAAGCCGATAGAAGGCGCTAAGCGCAATGTCACGACGGAATTGACACGTTTTCAAATGTCAAATTAGAATTCCTTTATCAATTAAAGTTTTAAAGGCTGTCATTTTCCCATCCTTCAAAAAGTAGCTTATTACTTTGAGAGTAATACGGATTCGAACCCATTGTTGACAAAAGAAATATACGATGCGGTCACGAAAACCACAAGAAAGTGTAATATTTTTATGAAAACGATCGACAAACATTTTAATACCTTTTTAATGACCCTAGTATTTTGTATTAAGAGAAGAGTGAATTTCCGGTGACGTGATTTAAGTTTTACGTGCGGCCTCCTGTACTTTTTGTTGAAAATTTGAACTTTGTAGCCAAATATCTTACACAGGTTTGTAGTGTGGCATTGTGATTATGGCTGTGGTTGACCGCAGATTTCTTGATTCGGTCCGTTGCAAAGTGATCCAGTAGATGAAACCCAACCCTAATCAACCATCTTTTTAATAATGGATTTAATTGACCAATTTCACAAATCACAGTACATATTATTTTGACCTGTTTTGTGGCGAAATAATTTCTGGCGAGAGTTCGGATTGTATGAATAACAATGAAAATATTATTGATGTTCGATAGTTTCATAATATGCACCATTGCACACTGATTAACAAACATACTAATACATAAGTATTATGACAATTTGGGTTTTATTTTTTACTGACTTCAAAAACGAGAAGGTTTTCAATTCGGTTGGTATGTTTTTTGCGATGCGGAATAGTTGCCATTTGGTTCTATAAATATTTTTTTGAAATCGATGGGGTAGTTTGGTTTTAAATCAAAATAACTGGAATAATTAAGTCGACTGTGCTGTGTATGCGAAATTGCGGATTTTTGGTTTTCTATTTTATTGCTTTGACTTTTTAGTGAAACAATACGAAAGTAGGAAACAATTTACGCTGACGGTCACCCATGTAGCTTTGAGCTTAGAAAGTTATCACTAAAAATTGTGAAAAAAAAATTCAACAAAAATTAAAACCGACTTCAAAACACTAAAAGGGAAAAAATAATTCAATTTAAGTGGACCGATGATCTGGTGAGGGTCACGGGAAGCCGATAGATGAGGGCAGCGCAGGACCGATCAGTTTGGAGATCCTTGGCCTATGCTCAGCAGTGGGTGTCTCGGCTGATATGATGAGGTACATATCCCCTAGAAACATATTTATTGGAGTTGGTGCTACGTTGTTTCCAGAAACAATAGAAAGTGAAGCACCGCCTCCAAAAATATGTTTCTAAGAGATAAGTACCTACCTACTTACTGAAAATTAATTATTTCATCCTTTTTAGTATTTTGAAGTCGGTTTAAATTTTTTTCTGATCACAGATAAGCGTAAGTGCTTGTGTTATTTATCTATCATGCATGATTGTCTTATATAAATATCCAGTTTGAAATCTTAAAATAAATTATTAACATTCACAATGACCGAATCAAGCAAGCAATATCTTGACTGTGACCCAAACTTCGTTTAGTTGGACTGAGAAGTCTACAAATCGTTAGTTTGATATCTAAGTTAACGATAATTACGAACACATATCTGTAGGTGCTCGGTGGCGTAGTGGTTTAAACGCTCTGGTTTCGATTACGAAAACAAAGCGACTTTCGCCATGGTCGATCCCGGGATGGGTCAACCAAAACTTCTAATCTCCAGCTCCTCCGTGCTTCGAAAGGCACGTTAAGCTATATATTAGCGTGGTGGTGTTATGGCCCAAACTCCTCATGTGTTTCTCCCATGTAGATAGATAGACCAAATACTTCTATGATCCTTCATAGTGATGCTTATGATCAAATATTTTTAGAAGAGTGAGAAGAATGTCATTTGCATTTTTTTATTATAAAGCTTTGTATTAGATGGCACTTAGGTATGAATTAGTAATCTAGGCCGACTGCTATATTTCCCGTCTGAATCTGAAAATAACCAGCCTGCTAAATGAAGACTACATACATACTTCATTAGGGATAAACAAGACTTGTGATTCGGACGGAATCAACAAACTAAATTAAAGCGAAGTTTTAAAATATTAATTAAAATGGTTCAAACGGACAAGGATTTAGAAGCGGAATTCGGAACAAAATAATACTCGGGAACTTAATTATGCCGGGCTTTTTTTTTAAAGTTTTTATTGTTCACCTTGGTTTTTAAAATGGCATTGAATTAGCATAAACTAACAATATGTAAGCAACTGTTTAAATCGTCTTTTAAGCATTAGGAACTTTAACTTTTTTAGAACGTTTGATATTCTGAAACCTTTTTGGAATCATATATTTAAGTACAGGTGACAGCACATCAAGTGTTACAGTTGCACTACGAAAGCCGCCTCTATTACGAACGCAGTAAAGGCGGTCTCAAGTAAACTGTTACGCTTGATGTGCTGTCGACTGTACATTGAAAATAACCGCTCGTGCAGTTATGCCCGTTTTCACTAACAATTCCCTAAGCTTAGGTGATTCTTAACGACATTTTTCTCTTTCTATATCCTATAAATAGACTGAGATAAAAAATGTTAGTGAAAACGTGCAGGTGCCACCACTGGATCACAGATTGTCACACATGGATCTACGATACACTGCATTATAATTAAGTTTCAGACGTAGCAGAAATAGAGCCAATGGGATTTCACAGCCACTGGTCAAATTCTTGATTTGTCAAATTCGACATTCGTCTAATTCTATAATAGTCATACTCAAGTGATAAGCTTAATTTGTCAATTTCGCAATTCGTCAAATTATAGATTGATCAAAACCTTAAACGGTCAAATACTTGATTTGTCAAGTTGTTAAATCGTGAAATCCTTAGCTTGTCATGAGCTCTAGTCAAATCAGCTTTAAAATAATCAAGAAGATAAGTCAATCATACAGGCATTTTTAATGTTTATATTTGTTTTTTTTTCAATATTTGGATAAAAATCATATAACAAAACATTTTATATCATCAAAGCATTAAAAAACTAACCATATAGGTCGGTAATTATTTTTAAACTTAAAAGTTACTTAACACCTCTTTCTGTTAATCACTTAGATAAGAACGATATAATAACATAGAATTAAGTGTGAACTTTATCCAAAACACTTTTTTAGGCATTGTAGAGTTTGTATTTTGCCTTCTAAAAGATTGGATTGACATTAAATCAAAGACATGGGATATGAGATAAATCTCGTATTCGATTAATCAGTTTTTTCAAATAACTTGATTTTATGAGTTATGAAATTGACAATTAAAGTTTTTGACTTGTGTAGAATATGACTAATCTAGGATTAGACAAATTGCGAAATTAACAAATTAAGCTTTTGAGTGGAATATGACTAATCTAGGATTAGACGAATGTCTAATTTGACAAATCAAGAAATTGACAAGTGGCTGCGAAATCCGGCATGGTAAAGGCAAATTCTTCTATGGCCTTTTCCAAGGCTATCATAAATGTTGATTTATAACTTTGTGTTGTTGTTTCATCATATTTTCAGTGCGTTTCAAGAGATTATTTTCCGACTCTACTAAATATAGTTGTTTGATTTTTCCAGAGACTTACAATGTGTTTTTGGTTTTCTTGTAGTAAACGGATATCTCTTTTATATTGTTCGGCGAAACGGTCATACATAACCATAACAAAGTTGGTATGGTATGGTAATATACTTAATGCTTTTTTAAAAGTACATGATAGTATAATACTTCGACTTTATCTGGTTTTTATCTCAGATTTTCATTAACATTATCTCCGTCATTCAAATAGGTGATACCTACCTACTATTCAGAAATGTCTAGAGTCTAGTCTTATCTATGACATTGTACACCTTGAAGTTATCTGCAAATGATTTCCCGCCTTCTTTGGCATCTCGATTCACGTTTCGCGCGTTTTCACCCGGCATAGTGGCCATCCATTCCGCTCGCAAACCGCACTGACCGGCCTGCAGAGGAACTCTCTCTTGACAGCTATTGATTAAATTACCAATTAAAATTAATAGCTAGCCATGCAGATTGTAAATCACAGTCATTTCTAAGCGGTCATAGTATATACTGCACGACTGTATTATAATTCTATGATCTTTGTCGCGGTGTACACTCTATCATAGTATTACGAATATTTATTGTCTAGTAATATGTTAATATTCTTGTTCTTATGGTCTAAGGTTAACATAATTAATGTATTTTTTGAGCAGTCTTACATAACTTATTTGTTTAGTACAGTCAGCAGCAAAAAATGATGTTTACATTCGGTATTTTACGAGTATATCAATATTATCAATGTGATAGGGATCAAAATCGTTTATTTATATCTTTTGATGATGCTGTATATACTGTCATTAGCAATCTATTTAAAATAACAGTCAAGAACAGCTAGAAGGAGGTACATATGTTATTGCTCGTGACTGTCCAACTGCGCAGGTCACTTATTTTATTCTGAAATAAATTGCTTTTTATGTCTTATGGATGTACCGCAGGCATCTGGTTAAATTAGCCAGTTAATTGTATGGATACCTAGGCCGTTGAATAAATGCTGGCATGCAATTAAATGCCTTCGCCGATAGTTATTTTTTATACCGCTAAGGTATATGCCGTATCAAGCATACGGCCTACCTGATGATAAGCGGTTACCGTAGCCTATCGACAAAACAGTGCCATAAACCGCGTAAGTTGGTCTAGATTTTACAAGAGAGAGAAAAAACTTAATATTTTCGTTATTACTACATCTGTAACCGACTGAACTATGATATGTTTATGAATTTATGTACTTTAGCTTCTATTGGGGTTCTTATGTCGTTAAATTCACTATTCGTTTTAAAAATGCACTTTCGCGGTATTGAACCTGCCAAATTGGGTTGCAGTTGCGCATTTTTTTGTAGGTACGCGGAATTACAAAAATGTTGAAAATTAGAATTATTTACTATAACGACCATTTATTACGTAATTTCGCATAATTATGATATCTCAGATAAATTGAACTCAAAATTCTAATCACTATGAACTACAATTTTACAGAGCTTCAGAGGTAGAACAGTTACTTATTATTACTGATAATGACCACAGCCACATCATAAAAAACGTAAAAATAAACTGTGGAAAGGAAACTAAAAAACTTTATATATTAAACTCCTAACACAAAAGGAAAACTATAGAAGAGTCTAGTAACGTCTATTAAAATTGGAACTTAATCTATCATCAATTATAATAAGAATTATTCAATTTATATGAGATCTCACATTTTATAAATTGTAATAGAAACTTGCTTGTTTTTTCTGTAACGGTAAGCTATCATAAAATTGGTGGCAGTCACTACAAATCACACTCTTTAATTGTTGTGAATCCTCGTATTTACTCTTTGATTTATGGCAATTATGAAGAATAAGGAAATGGCACATTGCAAAGCAATGTTGAAATATTCTTTGATCTTCGGGGTAGTGGACTATGTACATTTAAAAAATGTTTATAAGCCGTTATGATTATATTTCAATACTCGTAGATCTGCCTCACAGTTATCACCAAGAAAGCTACCAGACCTTATGGAATAGTCTGTGAAAATGGTATAATTTCCTGGCCATTAGGCATACCGAAGTGGCGGGCAAATTTCACCATTTTTGAGTTTCTTTTATCTATTGAATGAACCGAATCTACCTCCATTTGCGTGTGCCCTTTCTCGTGATATTTTTGAGTACTAAATTGCAACGTTTTTGTCCATTGCTAGAATAAGAAAAACGTTAGAAACAATAGCGATTTCTCTTTATTCTCTTGACAAACAGAATCCGATATAGAATTTTCTCTAATGATTCCATCGCCGATCCGGACTTTGTACCGCTATCTGATATCATCAGCGTAGAGCCTTTGTTATCCAACCCTATCCCTGCCCCCCTAGCATGACCACCGAAACGCGATATGATAAAGCTATTTATCGCTTCGAACTGTCAAAAATCATTGGATATAACCGCTAACTTGAAATTTTATCGAAACTGCGAACATGTATATATACAATACAAGTTCGCAGTTTCGATAAAATTGCAAGATGGCGGTTATATCCAATGATTTTTGACAGTTCGAAGCTTTATCGTATCGTATCATATCGCGTTTCGGTGGTCATGCTAGGAGGGCTGAACAATATTGAAAGGCAGATGCAGCAAAAGAGTCAAGAAAATGAAAACAAAAAGGTCAGAAGAGAGTTGGACCGTGGGAAACACAGGCTCTACCGCGTTGGTGATATCAGATAGCGGTACAAAGTCCCAATCGGCGATGAACTCATCAGAATAAAAATTTATTCTTCGATTCTGGATTCGTCTGCAATATCCGGGTTAGCAACCGGTAAAATTATTGATCAATTGATCTGAAAATCCACAACAGTTTCGTCTGTAATAACTGGTATATCAATGGATGAAATAATGGGTAGTTGATAGTACAGCAGTTCCAATTTGTGTGGATGAACTCCTTGCCGGTGTCGAGCGGTGCGATGATAGAAAGAAGCCGCCCGTGGGCATCATGCTAAATAATTCCTCAGAACACACCCCGTTATACAAACGGTAGAACACACACAAGGAGGCAAAATCTATCCTTAAGCTTAAAGGTTAAATACCGCTTGTGAGCTCGGGATTGTCGTCAATTCTCATAGCGCGTCTTTGGAGCACATCAAATGGTCCAAGCGGGTGTCAAATTGCTCCAGCCTATAGAGGGCAGCAGAGGCATATGGGGCCTGACTTAAGATGAGACTTATACAGTAACAGTCTTTGCCCCAAAGAGAAATACCGCCGCGCTCTATCGAGCACAACAAGCTTATTGGATACCAGCTTGACTTTATCCTCCAAATGACTGCGGAACTGCACGTCGCTTGAGGTATCAACGCCAAGGATCCCGATACGCTTAGAGATGAAGAGGGGTGTGTCAAGAAATTGTGGAGCCACAACAAATGGGGTTTTTTTAGCGGTAAACGCGCAGACTTCTTTTAGTGGGGCAAAATTGGACTACAGTTTTTAAAAGGAATGAAAACAACTGACTTGATTTTACTAGCGTCAATTACGCTAACAGCATTTTCGCTCAGTTACCTACCGCTTACCATTAAGCCAAAAATGGTGGTGATTGAATTCTGAATTCACTTTTATTGCGATTTTTTACATTTATTTCAAAATATTTTCGGTTTCGATTACCAAAACCGAACATCTTTTGCTGTGGCTGTTTCCGGATGGGATAGATTGTCCCATCTGGAAACAGCCACAGCATTTGTAGCCCCGAGGTCCGCTCAGAGTTTCTAAAGGCGGGTTTATCGTAGATACCTGAGGTAGATATATATATTAGAACCTGTGTTATTAGATACTTTGTTCCTCGTTGTCATCGCAACCGTATGATCTGCGAAAGATTGTCAGTTTGCCATCGACTTGTCCTTTTTTATTATGATTAAAGTATTTAAATAAGTATTTAGGTAACTTATTATGGAAAATACTATTTGAAGCTCACAAAAGACAAAATATTGAGCTACTAAGACGTTAGCAAGGCATAATGTCGTAATATTAATTTTTTTATATCATCATAAATCACAGCCACGAATTATATCTTCATGTCACGCAAATGACCTTAAAATAAAGAGCCTGTTTTACCATAAATTCGAGAAGTTTATTCTTACTTTTACTTTCGAACAAACCAGTTTTAATCAAGATCTCCGCACCTGCAGGTCAATTATGGTTTTGTGATGTAATCCTAATTTGATGACAATATGATGTTGATGCCAAGTTGACATTGTTTTTAAATGGTATTATGGAACATTATTAGATCACATCAAGATCATATCAAGATTATATCCTGTGTCTCATTTTTAGTACTGCCATTAATTTATTCGATTTAATTAAACTTAACCGAGTAATCTCTCTTTTATAAATAAGACCACATTAATTTGTTAAATTAATTATTCGACAAATAAATAATAACTTACTGGTAATTTTAGAGCCGTTTTAAGTTAAAACTATCGAGATTTTATGTAAAACTTAAAAACAACAACAAAAAAAAACAGATTTAAGTGACCAAATGAAGTTGTCATTCATTTTTGTAGAATTAGAAGAAGAATCTGAGGTGTTAAAACGGTTTTGTGAAGAACCTCGTCCACTACTTGTATTGAAAAAAAAACTGATGGATATTTTGTTTTTATTTTTAACTTAACCTTTCCTCATGCTCATGCAGCATTTCCCTTAGATATATTCTTGGTTTGTTTAAGCCCCCCCCCCCCCCCCGGTCGGTTGGTGCCGGTTGGTGCCGTCAATACGACAATAAATTGAAGCATGGGCTATATCTATATTAGTAGGTATGTACATAGAAATGGTTGCCCACTTTCAAAAACATCTTATTCATTTGATAATTTCATGACATTTCTATGAAATAATGCAGCCAATGTTATATTTGGAACTATATATATAACAAGTGGAACTGTATTTGCAGCATGAAAATTAATTTATCATATAAAAAGCGTTTGTGTCAGGTAGCTCTACATGCATTGAAGTATATCTATCCAAAGACGTAAGAAACTTTAAACATCGTAGGTATACCTACTTAAATAGCTTACATTACCTTAGTCATTAGTGCATAGGTACATACCTACCTTAGTCTCAGCACTAATTGTGTCTCTTCTACGTGTCGATTTTAAGAAAGGCTGTAATTCTTTTATTAAGCCCCAAAGAAGGGGTTTTGTGAGGCGATACCTATGTTCAAACGCCTTGCCAGGAAGGTTAAACGCATCACATATTTTCGTAGCATTTTACGTTTTCTACTCAACCTACACATGTCCTCGGCGTGAGCACGCTCTGAGTAGCCCATTATCAACCCGAAGCGAGCCATGTTACTCTTAATTTTGTAAAAAAATGGAATTTGATTTGGAAAAACCACCTCCTAACTTGATAACTCTGTATCACGTCTGTATCACTTAATTGACGTTTATGCGATACTGTTTTATGTCAAAAAGTTGAACATAATACGCATTTAAGTTGATATCAAATTGATATCATTTTAAAAAGTTGATCATAATACGCAGAATTTGATGTCTAGTTGATGCTACTTTGATATCGCATTTTTCGGAGAGCATAATACGTAATGTGAAATTGACATCAAAACAACATCACAATTAGCGAGCATAATTGGCCTGCTGGCCGCTAATATGGTGTTGTAGACGAACTCACTAAAAGATAATAACTATTTTTTTTGTATTCTTGTGTTGCTGTACTGTAGCGAGGTAAGTAGCTAAAGTTCCATTGCTATAATTAATATAAATAAATAAATATAAATGTCGTAGCTAGTTAAATTCGCAGCTTAACTGGATGCCTAGCCCGTTGATTAAACGCCGGCCTCTAATCAAATGCCTTGCCCGATAGTTAATTGATCTAGACTCACTTGACGATTAACGACTTGGCGTATTGAAACGCTCGTCTTGTACCGAAGAGTTTACCTACCAAGAGTTTACGAAGAGTTGTAATTACTGGGCATGGACATCATCTCATCTTAGGCCTCAGGATGATAACGCACCTGCAATGTCAAGTGATTTTTGCTTGTTATTGCAGGCGGCGGTAACTGGCGGCCCACCAGGTGGGCCGCCAGCTTGTTTGTCATCTAGTTGTACAAAAAAAAAGTTTTGGTGGGTTCCAGGTTATCTAATTATGTTGTTTATGTTAGGTACTTTTATAGTCCGAAATAGTCATCATAATTATTATAATACTACTAGGTAATGTTTTAAGAATCCTGTATCTTAAATTCCGTTTCAAATTTCGCTCCAAAACACCAATACATGTCACGTGACTGCTTTGACGTCACCTGTTGCCAAACACTGATAGGTTGCAATGGTGATATACATTGTAGATGGGTTTCCTTTCGACAGCGTCTGATACTAACAACGAGTGACGTCATACACTAAGATTGGTGTTTATTGTCACCGGTCGGAGAGTAATTTAATAGCAATTTATTATTAGATATTATTTAAATTCCGTAATAATACAATAAACTATTGTGTTGTTTAGGATTTCTATTATAAAAACTATCACTACGCGTCAAAATTATATTTTAATTTGAATACAGTCAACATCCATAAGAATAAGAGCCAATAGTAATAACTTATTTCCAATTCTATGAAATAATTTAAAATAAAAAGAAAGGGACGGCTACATAAACACTCCATTATTATTATTTTATACTGACTGCTAAGCTAAGAGAAGGTAAAAAATGTTATTTTGTTCTTTTCTAGATGTCACCAAGGCTCCGCGAAAATATTGTGAGCAATTGGCTTAAATTGTTGTATAATAAAATGATAGGTGATTTTTATGTATTATTGAAATATTTCTTGTTTTTACCCTTCAATATTTTGAACCCTTTCTGCGGTCTCCTTCTATAAAAAAATAGTTATATCACCTTGGGTTGCCTGGAAGAAATTGTTTTTTAGGAATATGGCCGTCCAATCGTACCGTTATTTATTTGTAGCATAATATTGTTTATATTGTCTCTTGTCTGCAATAAAGAACATTTATGTTATTATAGATTTATCTAACTAAAGCATAAAAATAAGTGAAAAGAAATAAATTATTTTAGGTATTTTGGAAAAACTTAATCGAGTTACATTCTTTGCTTTGGTAATAATTATTATTGTCGCAGACGACCTGGTAATAGAAATGAAAACTTTTGGCTACTACGCGCGATTTAAATGATTTGATTTACTATTAAGTACATAAATATAAGTAGTCGAGGACTAGATAGTCAGTCTATTAACCCATCAATCATCAGATTCTAGCTAAACACAATTGATTTTTTATATTTGATTACAGTATTATATAGACTCATCTGTATTTTAAATTTTTATAAAAATGTCTATCTCTGCAAGCTACGTAAAACGAAACGCACGTCATGACTACCAACCTCACGTCCAATCGCAAGACCTCGGTATAGCCAATGAAAGCACTCGGACGGAACTTCACACGTAATATTTATTTTTATGTTGTCGGCTTGGGTCGGTGTCAAATGAATGAATGTGCTTTGGTTGGTCTATTGGTTATGGTTGCTGTTTGCTTGTCCATCCATTTTGAGTTTTGAGACTCTTCACGTGTGAAATGTGAGAATTTTTATAAACTGTTGCCGTGAAGTCATGGCAATGTTAGCGGGACCTCGTCGTAAACAAAAAGTGATTAATCTTCGTGCTAAAAATAACGCTTGGAGCAATGACCAAAATAAATTTGGACTTCGTATGTTAGAGAAAATGGGTTGGAGTGCGGGCAAGGGGTTAGGTGCTAAAGAAAATGGAATTGTGGAACATGTAATCGCCAGATACAAAAATGATGACAAAGGACTAGGTTTTGAAGACAAAAATGACCAATGGACAAAGCATGAGGATGATTTCAATGCTTTGTTATCAAATCTATCGAACGGTAAGGATAACCTAATTCCTTGTATAATTACTACCCGGTTTCGATTGTTTTTTTTTATCCTTATTATGTTAATTTTTTATTATAGACTAATCTTACACATTCGCCTTACGTTTGTAATCGAATATGATGAAGTAAACATTGAACTTTTACTACCTTGATATAAAGACAGTAGTTAGTTACACATTTCACATTTTAATTTACTTAATTTCATAGGGTTCTCCACTTTCATAATATACTTATGTGAATTCAAGAACCTAGTGCATTAAATTCATAGAGTGTTGAACATCATTTTATGTCTACTTTATTTATCATCACAACTCTGCTCATTTTCAGCTACTGGTGATGATGAAAAATTACACAGTGGTGTTTCTTTAGAAGTTAAGTCAAAAAAAAGCAAAGCCAGAGTACATTATCACAAGTTTACAAGAGGAAAAGATCTTACCCGCTATAGTGAAAAAGACCTAGCCAACATATTTGGAAAAAAAAGTTTCAAGGAAAAGGAAGCACAACAAGAACAAGAATGCTTGATTAAAGAAGAAATAAAGACTACTGAACAGATATTCACTGAGAAAGGGAGCATGGAGGATTATTTTAAAAATAAATTTGCTAAATTTAAAACAAAATCACAAAGACTACACCAAAATAATTTTGAGGAAGATGATGCAGATTATGCTTTCAAAGGGTTTTCAACAAACGATGAAAATGAAACAACTGATAACCATAATGATGAATTAGATTTTTGTAATCAGATCAATAAAAGAAATGAGGACTTGAATGAAGTACACCAAGAAAGTAATAAACCTAAAAAAAAGAAAAAAAATAAACGTCAGAGTATTAACTTAGTAGAAAATATTCACCAGTATACAAACGAGGAAGATTTACAGACAAACAGAGGAACTATAAACACTGATATCACTAATATTTTTAAAAATTCTAAAAAGAAAACCAATATTGAGAGTGAAAATTTACCTGAAGAAATTAAACCTAAAAAGAAGAAATCCAAATCCAAAAACTATCATGATCTACAAAAGGAATCAAATGAACAAAATTGTGATGACTATATTCCCAAGAAAAAGAAAAAGAAGAAAAACAAGGATTTGGAAATATAATATTTATTTTTACTTAGAAAATCTTTTAATCTACAATATATCAATTAGCAGGCAAACATTCATATACATCAAGCAGCATTATCCCACTGGAGGGCTATGACAATTGGTAAATCAATTATGTCTGGAATCTGATGCTTGACGGGTTCATAAATGCTCAAAGATCTATATTGATGTTGATGATTACCCATTACTAACATAAATTTAATCCTTTAACACCTAGACGCATAGAAATATGTCTTAAACAATTACAATTTAATTGTGTCTGGTATGTCAAAATAAAAAAAAATAGTAAACTAAGGTAAATTGAGCTAAGAAACCTTTTCAAAAAAAGGTTACTTAGCTCAATTAAATAATAAGAAAAGTTTGGTACCTTTATCATAACAATCATACATACCCTGAGGATAATTTATATAGATAAATTGAAAATTTTAAGTAACTCCTGTCCTCATTAATCATCTATCTAACACTATCTCGAGACTATTCTTATGATCCCAAACAAGCTATATCTGCTGTAAGTTTCTGAAGAATTGAACATTTCGCAGACTATTTGATATACAGGATCAGCTTAAGGTTAGCATGTCTTGGAAATACCACAAAAGTAACAGTAAACCAAATTTCCAATCAATCATATCTGTGACAGTTAAACCCTTTTGTCAGTAACCGTCAACCCTTTTGTAGGAAATGAGCTGATAGTCATCAAACGTCTAAACTGATCTTCATGAATTATAGCTAAGAACCATCCTGATTATGTCAGCTTTCAAACAAAAAAACCAAATCAAAATAGGTCCATTCGTTTAGGAACTATGATGCCGTAGACAGACAGACAGATACACACATCAAACATATAACACCCCTTGTTTTTCGTCGCGGGCGAATAATAGAAAAAATCTAGTTTAATAATGATGAATTGATTTCATATAACGAAATACATCTGCAGCCTGTATGCTGTTCCTGCCTAATAAAAACTCAGTTCTTTGTGATATATTGCTTTAAGCAATGCTAGCCTAGCTTACACATTTACAGATAAAATTGTAAATAATGTACTTATACTCGCACCTCCATGACTCGGAAATGAAATAAAATCATTTACCTGGTTTAGTAAACAGAACTGACTACTACTTCACCATGACCACTCAAACTCAAACAGACGGGCTTTTTATCGTTATATCATATTATATAAACATTTTTGAAAAGAGATTTTCCAATAATGTATGGAGACCCGGTCAGGTCTATATACAGTATACTGAAAAATAGGTAAAAATATGCAGAAATGTGTTCAATAGAAAAATAATTTCTATAGAAAAAACTGCAACACAGTCAAATATTCCGCCTCTGTGGTCTAGTGGTTGAGACCACCTGCCTCAGATCTAGAGGTACGGGGTTCGATTCCCGTGGGGGCAGAAATTTTCTGCTCCGTTTGGTCGGTGGTAGGGATTTTCTAATGAAGGCCTAGAGTTACCCCCAAAGAGTAATGTAAGTATAGGGGTTAGTCGGGGTTTCCCTCTTTAAGATTATAAAAAATATATATTCGTCATGGCGGTTAAGTCACTTTGGTGACGTTTCATTGTGTATTTGACTGTAAAATGTACGAAAAATTTCAACTTTTGTTACACAAACAAACTATGCATGAAAACGAATTAGTCTGGATTTAGGTGGTTTTTCCTGATTTTTTGAGATACCTACTTAAGTTAATTTACTTGGTCGGATATGAAACATCTACTTTAAAATACAATTGCTTTCTCATGAAAGCAATTTAATCATGAAAGTTTCATGATTAAATTAAATTAATAGCTAGGTACACTTGGTATAAGTATGTAAGAATAGTAATACACCACGAATTACACAAGGAGAAAGGAGAGTAGTCTTGTCATTTGTATCAAATCAAGTTAACTAGCAAGCAAGAGCCGGTTCCTGAACGTTTACTAGTGACGTAATGCTTAATCTTGGGGTGGGGCGTGGCTGGCGCATGGCGGGCGGCTGGCGGCCATTTTATCTAGTGTTGTTCGTTAGCCTCCTTCGTCGTTCAATTCGTATAAAAAGTGTAATTGAGGTTATTGTTTCCAATGGATTCATTGTAATTGTAAGAAAATTATATTTATTTCCACATTGGTGGCTGAAATATTCACGGAGTCTTATAGAAATTCTTAGAAGAACCTATAAAAATATTTCTTGTGGAACAAAATATTTCTCTAATCTGATTCAAGTACCCATCGAGTGTTTTTTATTTTTACATCACTATAACTGTAATGTAATGTCATTCACGATCCTGCATTGAATGGAATGAAATGTCAAACGTTTGACTGCCATGTGTTGTTTATTGTTGTGTGGTTATTTGCTCTAAAAGTTAATAATATCTCAATATATTGTTTCTTTAAAATGATAATTAACGAAGAAAAACATATGGGCCGTTGCAAAACTAATTCCATAAACTACAAGGACAATTTTACCAGAAATAATCACATGGAACCAATTTCCATTGAAAACTCAACAGAACAGAGTAAAGCGATTACTTTAAATATGAAAAAGAAGCGAAAATATCAAAAAGAATATGAAAGACAGACATCAGAGTCCTCAAAATGTGAAAATAGTTCGAACATAACCTTCATAAGTGAAGATGACTTAGAAGAATTACGATCAGTTTATAAAAAATGTAAAGCTGTTGTGAGAAAAATCGAAACAAAGTATGGTCATTTATTAAATCTTGATGAATCTATGACACAAATTACAAACAAAAATATCTTGGGTAATGATAATACTGAAGAAGATAAATGTGAATGTTCATCAAATAGAAAGATAATCTTTGACGAAGATGGGCAAGAAATCAGTATGGAAACTATGTTGGTAAAGCACATTTGCCCTAAAAAGTTAAAAAGAAAATTATGTGATGCTGATATCAACGTCAATACTGTCAACAACTTGCGAATTGAGTATGAAACAACAAAAACAGAATTACCTGATGACATAAGAACTTTATCAACTATATTACAGGACCCACACATAGAAATTACGCACAGAAATACAATAATAAACAAACTAAAGGGCTTAAAACAGGAATTAATTGATGATCTCAAATTTAATAAAAAAAAATTAGTAGAAATAGTTAAGTCTAACCCAGATGAAGTGTTTGAGTTTAGAGGGACTAATTTAACTAGTTTGCCAGGTTATATATATTAACTGTATTTATTTTCACTCTTTATAAAGAGAATAAATTAATTTTAATTTCTTTTTGTATTTTGTTTACTTTTTCCTCAAGATAATATCTAAAAACTTTTCATTCAAAATCATGTAAAGCATAATGTGGGTTTGTAGTATTTTCAAGCTTACAAGTATTTATCTATATAAATAAAAATCAATGTTTGTATGTTTGTCCACCCACCAATCCGCATTGGGCCAGCGTGGTGGTGTTATGGCCCAAGCTCCTTATGTGTTTCTCTCATGTAGGAAGGCCTGTGTCCAGCAGTGGGATGTATAAAGGCTGGTGATTATGATGATTATGGTGTATGTTTGTCCCCTATGCGCTCCGAAACCATTGATCAGATTGTGATACATGACTTTGGTAGGGTGTTCTGGAGATGCAAAAGTTCCTAAAAGGTTCCAAGAGTTTAAAAACTTTTATTGTTATTATTACTAAGCCTAACAATTTTCTCTCCACAGGCATTGCAAAGCATGCCGGGTGAAGCTAGTAGACTTTAAAGAGAACATTTTTATTATTATTATTGTACCCTTATAACTAATAACCAGTGATCGGAATAGGCTGAGTATAATTTACCTACAGTTTGTAGAACAGAGATAAAAATTGGAGACTTCCCTGCAAATTTTTCTTTACCGGTAAATTTACCGGATCTTTAATTACGTGAATTTAAACATCTTATTATTAATATTTACCGCGTAACAAACATACAAAAAAACAATCAAAAATAGTGGAATTAAAACCTTTTTTTTGAAGTTATTAAAAATGAAGAGCCATGTGAAAAATTTTATAAGGAACAATATTTACGCATGAGAACTTTCTATTTAATTAATTTGATGTTTGAATTTACGTAGTTAAAATTCCGGTAAATTATCTATCGGTGAGGTAAAAAAATTATTTTAACGAAGTCTCCGATTTTTATCTCTGTTCTACAAACTGTAGGTAAATATACTCACCCAATTCCGATCACTGCTAATAACAGTCAAAATGGGAAATAATATTATTATGACTTCATTCATCATATTATTAATTAGGAAGATTTTAAATTGTAAACTCTTTATTTGCATCAAATATAAAAACAAAATAAATGTATAAAGTAGTATGCAAGGGAGGACTTATCTCTTTAAGAGATCTCTTTAGTAAATAGGTATTTTCAGTTTTTATTACTACTTTTATAATTGTAACCAAAATGATGTTTTTAATTGTGTGCTTATAGAACAAAAAATCAAAATAAACATATAAACATTCATGACTCTTAAACAAATGCTCGTACTCATCATACAAACACTTGCTCCTACCGGGACCTCTTGACCGAGTAATCTGAATAGCAAGGGGTACAGACCGCTCGACCAGCCGGTCGTCAATGAATTAAAACAACTGTTTGTGATCAATAATTTATATAGGTACTTTTTATTTTTAAATTGTCAAAAAGCACTTTATTACATATAGACTTATTTTGTAATGACAAAATATTTTGCTCAAAAATTCAAATATGTAAGTACTTAAATCCTCGTCCCCGCGCCCGCCCTGTCATCCCATGACCACGATCGCTGTAAACGAAACGTCGGATCCGTGTTAATGATGTATGTAACATCTAATTAAACGCGAGTTAAATCTGGTAAATTGGTTTTATTTCAAAAGTAAGGTAGTTAAAGTAAAGTAGCAGCAGTAAGTATTGTAAATTCAGTACCTGCTTTGAATAAATAATAAATAAACTGGTAATATTAAATTACATGTCTTTTATAGGTGTTTATTAGCTACTTATCTATTTTTAACCAAATTAAATAAATCCCTACATGAGAGGTTAACATTCAGTAGGGTTCAATAGGCGTCTCGAGTCGCATCATAATGAGATAATACGAATTCTATTATCAAAGCATTGTTTTACATAAGCAAATTTGAACCTCATTTCTATGACTGTAAAGTCTTACTTTGTTTAGTGATTAGTTATCTAGATCCGTTTGCGTATAGAATGTCCATTGTATGTACGATGGGGCAATATTATCACTGCGTACGTTTAGACGCATGCCATAGGAATGTATAGCGTATCGATATAATGATAAAAGTGGTCTGGTTTTGTCAATATGTGCGGATAACGTGGTAAGTCTGCAGCTTGTGCTTGTATTCCGTCAGAATAATGATGTGGTCGCATACCTTTTAACGTGAATGACAGCTTTGTGAAATCGTTGGAATTTGTAATTTTGTACTGGGAGCTGTATTGGCATTGGCACGGCGCGGTGCTAGGTGACAAATGACTATGTAGGTACCTGCTTTATCAATATAAATAATTTGTGATAAATCAATGCAATTGCGCCTCTAGAAAATTTTGCGAAATTTAAACTATAGGAAACAGGTAATAAATTAGTTTCAAAACTCGATCATACAAAGGTTTCGAAAAAGAGACATACCTACCTAAGTATTTATGTAAAAATGTTGTTTAAAATATTAAGCCTTTTACCAGTCGCAATGATTTAAATAAGTAATCATAATCAATCATATATTTTATTCGCTTATAACTCATACTTACATTTCATTTGACTTACTTAAATTTCATTCGCGTTCTTAAGATGAATAAGGTCGCCAGAACTAGCGTGTGGTGCTAACTTAACGATTGGCTACGGTCGAGTGACAGTTATATGTATGTTACAGCATTTATTGAGCTTACGATAACCATTTACCTTAATAACATAAAAATAAAAAGATTTCATTTATTTACCGGATTGTAGGTCAGTGAGTAACAATTCTTATTGTTCACTGTGGTTATTAACCGACACCAACTATGCTAAATGGACCATAACTAAGATAAAAGTAAGGCTTTTATACAAGCTCGTATTACGAGGTGAATTTGGTACTATATCACTTCCCTATTCGTGCGCCTCTGCGTATTGCCCATAGATAAAGCTTTGATAATTAATTATGTATTTTGAAAAGAATGGTACATCGTCTACTTTGCAAGTGTGTATTTTAAATTATTTGAAATGTTTTGAAGGACTATAACTACTTGATTGAGTAGTATACGGGCCCACAAACCACACACAATAAGTTTCCTATTGTTGAGGTGACGCCGGCGTGACGAAGGATAAAAAAGCTTGGGATAGGTAGGGCCTTTTTTTTAAAGTATATTTTAGCGGTACGTATACTACTACGGTGCGGTACTAGCTTTTTCGTATATTTTTTACAAAGTCAAACTTCTGGCATGGCATCGCACACGCCCAACGAAACTTTCTAGGAATGTCATCGAGCCAAGCCTCCTAATAATGGTGAAGTGAGAGCAGACTGCAATGGGCCCGGATATCGCAAAGGGCGCTAAAAATATACTTATGTACCTACCTACCTCTAATTTGTTAAAAACAAAAGCTACGTAATAGCTAGGTATGTAGTACTTTTTTTACTGATTTCAACCGTCTTGTTTATCTAAAACCTGAAAATAATCAGCAGTTCAAAATAATTACTATTACTTAGTTAATTTAATCAATTGATTTTTTTAATCTGTGAAACTTACTAGGACCTAATAGTACCTATTAAAGTTTCACAGATTAAAAAAAAATCAATTGACCTTCTAATCCTTCTATGTGGGATATGTGGGAAATGAAATCCTGCTTGTGACAAATTAGTTCTCAGTTTTTCTTCTTTCTTTTTGAAGTACTTATGATGAAAAGTAGTAAGTACATAGATTGTTTTAACTTTCAGTACCTACCCATTTACCTATCTAATGAATTCGCACACCTCGTGAAATTATTTTATTTACAATTTTGATTTAAAACTGCTTGAGTTATTTAAGTTGTTATCGATATCTGAGTAATATAGGAAGTGAAGGAAAATATAGGAAGGAATCAGGAATAAAACGAGTTCCTAAAGGAAAGATTCAGTGACAACTAACTTTTTTGTTGTTTGCAGCGATAAGTAGTTTTTCTTTGAAATTGACACGGTTATTTGGTAATTTGAATTTGATAGCTACTTCATTGACGAGCGTTCGATTCAAATAAGGCGGCTCTATAATCTCGTATGTCTCGGGACGGCGTCAACGTTAGACGCCTACGGTATAATTTAACTCGCTTAAAAAATATAAACAAAATTAAAGTTTATTGCTATTAAACAATATCTTCAGATAGATATTAGATACCTGATAAAAGTTGGTGTTCTGAGTGTTTAATGATCTTATCGAGAATTTCATCTTAATTCAATTGTAGAGCACCTGTAAATCATAGTTTTGCTGATGATTAATTATTAATCAATTATGTACATCTGTGATTATTAGTTGGTATGTCTGTTAATTCAACCATGAAACTGGATAACTACGGTTTTGAGAAATTGCAGGTTGGTGTTAATTACCTAATAACATTATTATTCGGTGCAAATGTGTTATATAAAATAATAAGATTTAAAAAAAAAATACTTATACCCTACATTTTAAAAATAAGTCATAGTAAGTAAACATAGGCACATAGCTTTTTGCTCAATAATAGTTTGACCTGAAATTCAAATTTTTAGAATGATACACAAAAGCAACTATTTATTGTTAACAAGGAATTTATCCAAAATGGGCTGAAAATTATTATCCAAAAAATAATGCCGGGTCAAAGTTTAATCCATAGAAAAGTTCGATTATTTTTTGTAATTTGAGAAAACTTTTTATACTGTCGTAATTAATAGTGATAAAAATTAAAATAATCACAATCTTTTTGTCACAGAATGTTTTGTCCCCTTTTATCAAATGTCTCCTTCGTTAAATGTCCTTTTCAACCTATTACAATGGTTAGGGAAAGTACCTGTTTACGTGCACCAAAGTAGGTACCTAATTACCATACACATTGCGTTGGTCACCATTCGACAGTAAAATATTTGTAAGCTTGTTATTTTATAATCTTAACACGAAACAAGAAATAACAAAATAAATATTCATAATGAAATCGAAATTTCGATTCCCTACTTACATAAGTCCAGCAATTTTACGTGGGCAGAAACACAACTCACAATTTTGTTAGTTTTGTAAAAGTACTTTGAACTCTTGCTAAATACCAGTTATTATATAATCTCTCCATATATAGACAAAAGTTGCTATGATTTGGAAATGTGAATCGTCCTATAAAATATTTTAGCTGCTTTTGTACGTATAAAGGTAGGTACAAGTTGTTAAACACCTAAACAAACAGATTTGTTTCGTTCTAATATTGTATACGACTTCCTCGTTTTGGTTGTTTACTTATCTACGATTAAACTCACTTATCAGCACGCTTGACATTAAATTATAAGTACCTTATCATCATTATCACACTAGTCTATATACGTCCCACTGCTGGGCAGGTCTTCCTACATGGTAGAGACACACGTGAGCAGTTTGGGCCATAAATTGCGAGTTGGTGGGTTAATTATATGCAGTAACAACCCGAACATACGGCTAAACGTGCCTTC
Source organism: Nymphula nitidulata (assembly GCA_947347705.1). Lineage (NCBI taxonomy): Eukaryota > Metazoa > Arthropoda > Insecta > Lepidoptera > Crambidae > Nymphula > Nymphula nitidulata. Next base: position 6,065,186 of record OX374637.1, on the reverse strand, counting down.
CGAAGCACAGAGGAGCTCGAGATAACAAATTGCGATTGACCCATCCCGGGATCGACCATGGCGAAAGTTGCTTTGTTTCCGTAATTGAGACCAGAGCGCTTAAACCCCTACGCCACCGAGCTCCTCAAGTATATGTACCTACAATAAAAAACCATAGACAAGAGATATCGAACTATGAAACTGAAGCAAGAACTTACCTAATCTGTGAAATTGACTTCACTTGCATTACAGCATTGTGCTACTAAAATATTGAAATGCATCGCGTTGATGTCATATTTACCGCGCCAAAAAATAGCGTCCTCGCGTCAAATACTTTTGAAGTACTTAGCTAAATACTTAGTTACCTAATACCAAAGGAATGTCTATAAGTTGTTTATTTTACTTATTTTTCCTATTGATAAATTGATAAGTCTTATTTAATAATTGAATGCAAAAGACATAGGTGTTATTTATCTAACTTTTTGTTGTTTATTATTGAAGGTCTAAGGCTGATTTCCGTTTGCTAAAACTTGTGAATACTTTCATTTCAATTCAAAAGGACACGATAAACGATTAACCATGAGTATCACTAAATTTATCTACCAATCATGGGATTGTTCTGCCCGAAGAAGCTGTTGCATTTATTTATCCCGTCTCGTGTACGCAAGTCACCATCTTCCCGAATTTTAAGTTCCTCACAAACAATACCTAATGGAATTGTTCTGCTATGACGATGCTGCTGTTGCCTGTTGCATTTATTTATCTCGTCTTTTAAGTTTTGCACAAGCAGTATGAGGGAGGAAAATGTTTTATGTTCTTAATTGTCAGAAACTATGACATTATTCATTAGTTACTCAGTAAATCGCACTGGCCATTAGTTTGCGTCTATACCGACAGGAGTGCCAAGTAATCGCGTGAGAACCGAACCCCTTACAAATAAATACTAGGTAGGTACAAGTTGTTTAAGCTTAGTTACTAATACTCCAGATGATGCATAGGCGTCTAAGATGTATTTGTATTTTTTACAGTAGGTAATAAATATCAACAACGGGACAAAGTAAAATACAACTCACATTAATTCAGTTTGATCAATAATTTTATTTTGGTCAATCCAGTTGGATCAGAACTGATTCACAGCGAGAGGTGCTATCCGACGAAATTTGAAGGTCAATGTTAATTTAAATAAAATTTTGATCTGAATGATTCATTGAAAAGGTAATCATTATGGCTTTTGGGTTGAAATTCCAATTTGGCGTTAAAATTAATACCAGTTTGAAGTTCTGTTGTTCTAGACTCGATAAGAACAAAGAATCTTGTGGTGTATTTATTTCTTTTATCGTATTATTGGAATGGCGTAATGTCAATGCTTTTGGCTACACAACTGTTGAACAATATCGTTCTATATCTTGCTTCAATTAGGTATGTATGTATGACCAACTTTTCACACGCGATAAAATTTCTAAAATGATCTGGTATTTCTACAATGAATCTTGAAGTACGTTATCGTATACGTTGTCCCATCTTAATTTTATCTGGTTGGAATTTTAATTTGCTGTTACCATTTGCTTTTAAGATTGTTAATATAGTTGTTATATTGAGGATTGTCAAATTAATCTTAACTTATTGGTTTTTTGCATCTCTCATAAAATTTTCCTCCCCCGTACTATTTTGTTTTCCAATAATCGTCTATTTTTAAAACTATTGTTACTCTTAAATTTTGATTTTAACATTATTATAAATGTTTGAAAAATTACTTAGTAATTAAAATAATATAAAACTAGAAAAATTTCACGTCCTGAGGCGGGAATCGAACCCACGACCTTTCGCAATCCGGGCGACTGCTCTGACCACTGAGCCACCCAGGACTTGGGATATCCCTGTGAAATTCTTCTAGTCTATCTGTATTTGCGTTTATGAGCTAACGTCCACCCTACAATGTCGAAATATTCTATTTCAACATCCGAAACGAGTATTTTTACAAATACCTACGATTCGGTCAAGTTGGGGCAGTGCTTTCAAATATTCTTAATTACTAAGTAATTTTTCAAACATTTATAATAATGTTAAAATCAAAAATTAAGAATATTTGAAAGCACTGCCCCAACTTGAACTATTGTTACATCAAAATTCTTAGCAAGTTCTTATTTAAGCTATGCCGAATTGCTGATTATCTTACGCAATGTATAATACGCTATATGAAATTTTTATATTGTCTCGCATCCCACCTGCGTCAAATGTTATTCTAAGCTTCTGTATGCATGGATCGTAGACCTTGGAATTTAAAACATGTTTGAACAAGTCTTTTCCAGGCAGGGCTGCCAAATGTTCAAAACAGAAAACCTAACTAAGAATTAGATTGTGGTTGTTACTGCGTCACAACTTCGTCGAATTTTCCAACCGTCATCCCGTTTTGTTATAGAACAATTTTCTATTTATATTGGCTTATACTTCTACCGCTTCGATATTAACAAGAGAATTTGGGTCATAATTTAACAATTACAAATTATGTAAGGCCCCATAAGCCAGAGAGGAGCTCCCAAATAATAGATATTTACTGCAACAAGAAAAGTCTCGCAAGTGTTGTTTAGTTACCATTACGGTAATAATACGATAGTATTCATTCAATAAAATGACTAAGTCCATCTCAAGAGTGGCAGGCTAATCTAGGATCTTTAAATTTAAAAGAGTGGCCCTATGTCTACCTCTCTTGGATCAACGGAACGATATTGAATGTTGAATTACACGTGGATTATTATTTTTGTCATTTATATTCGTATAGTCATCATTTCCCTTTACTGATCCTAATTGGTGCAATATATCTTCCTCTTCTTCTAAATGGATGAATATTGAACAACATAATATTCAGCCCTTTGTTTGGCATGATAATATATCTTCATTAACCTACACAATAATTTTTCTTTTTTTGTACATAACATTCACCTTCTACTCCTAAGTCCTAATGTTCCTCGTCACGGACCTTATCTTTATATTGGTATATCATCTTTATATTGGTATCTTAGTATATAAATAAAAACATAGATTGTCATTCAATTGCTAAGTACTAGGTCAAGCTTTCTTATGTAGGTATTAAGCGTAATGTCTTTAGCGGTATGTAGGTTACGTCTTTCTATCGACATTTTCTACTTGAGTAAATGCAATTACAAAGTCTCTTAATAGAAAGAAGTCCGAGGGTATTTTAATTACAAATCGTAATAGGGATTCATTTTCTTCTCATTGTGAGTTTGCCTGGTTTTTTAATATCTTCATTAATCAATTGAACAAATTGATTAATGAAGATATTAAAAAACCAGGTGCGATTGAAAAATTCAACGGATTTCTTATTTATTTCTTAGGTATTATATTAATAATATAATAGCAATCGATCGCGGCTCCGCCTGTGCGGATGTCAGTTATCGCTCCAAAAAGTATCCAATGTTCTTCCCAGGGTCTCAAACTATCTCCATTCTAAATTTCATCTAAATCGGTTCAGTGGTTTATGAGTGGAAGCGTAACAAACAAACTCACTTTCGCATTGATAATATTATTTAGGGATTTGGTCCATGGTTAGGGTAATCAAAATTCAAATTTATCAAATAACCTGGTAAAAGATAAAGGTCAATTTAATTTGCCAAGATGCAAGTTGTCTAATTATTTTAAATTGAGCCCCTAAACAAATTGGTTTAAAATCCATTATCCTTTTTTCCAGACGGCAGAACGCAGCGCAGGCTGGGAGACACACAGGGTTCGCCTAAACCGAGTCGCAGGATATGGCTTCGGCATCGCGGTGTCGGGAGGCAGGGATAATCCACACTTTGCTAGTGGAGACCCTTCCATAGCTGTGTCCGATGTATTAAGAGGAGGGCCGGCAGAGGATAAGTTACAGTAAGTAGCTTAAATTTTTAATGAATTAAAATTGTTTCCGGCTGTTCCAAGTTTAATAATCATCGGCCTTATTAAGAAAAACCTAATGTCCCGTACTAGCGGGAGCCACGGCATCTCTTCAACAATAGAATATTGAGTGACAAGGAGACGCCGCGACGACGGAGACACGACAACGACGTTAATCTAGCTAATCTAAAATCTAAGGTGTAATGAGCTTTAATATAGACTAAATATATTTTATAAAAATAAGACGCTAGAACGCTTCTAAATGCACATTTTGTTTCAATAAACTTAAGACTTTAAACCTATAGTTACACGTAGCCAATACCAATCGTCCGGCTATCGAATAACTTTCGTAGTCTTAAGTATGTACAAATAAGAAACTTTTGAGACATTTAATTTTATACTTATAGTTGTATCATCTGTAATATTTACCTTTGTCACAAATAAACTTCATGTTATTTGATTTGACTACATTGATGATATTATAGAAAGCATTGTCGTTTTTTACAGAGTAAACGATAGGATAGTATCAGTTAATGGAGTACCTTTAGAAAATGTAGAATATGCTAGAGCAGTGCAAGTGTTACGGGACTCAGGGGCAGCAGTATCACTGGTAGTTAAGAGGAGGGCCCCAGCACCACCACCCACGGCACCCACCACGATCAAACTTGCCTTGTCTAGGAATGGAAAGAAAGAAGGTTGGTAATACCACAGATATACATGATATTATAACTTGTACTATAAGCTATGAGCTAAGAGCTATGGAACTAGCTATGTTAGGTATTTCTCTGCGAGATAGAATCAGAAATGATGACATCCGTAAGAGAACCAAAGTCACTGACATTAATCATAGGATTAGTAAGTTGAAGTGGCAGTGGGCAGGGCATATAGCACGCAGAACAGACGGTCCGTGGGGCGTTAAAAGTGAACATATACTCTTAAAAATATTTAGTAAATTGGAACTGTTCAAGGTAGAGTCAATGAGCAGTTTTAATAGTATTATAGTAGATAAATTATATAACGATATAGTCTTTATTGGAATAGTTTGATAATTGTGACTACATAGAGGATTGTGTTAGAAGGTGGCAAAACAGCTATCAATCAGGCAATTGTACAAATGCCTGATTGATAGCTGTTTTGCCACCTTCTCAATATTGATTGTGAAAACATCTTCATAATTTCATAGTCATATCATCCGAAAACACAGGGCCATGTAGCAGACACAGCTATAATAATATTTGAGCTTTCATTTCAGGAAACAAAGAGTACGTTTTTCGATAACAGATACTATGGGACACGCTAGCAATCACTGATACCGTGATTTGCCGGGTCTTTCGGTACAATTAGTCTTTTAATTTACTAAAGAGCTAAGCAAAATATATTACGAGTTTCTTTCATTACAGATTTTGGCATAGTACTGGGCTGTAAGCTTTACGTCAAAGAATTAACGATGAGAGCAAGAGAACAGCTGAACCAAGCCGGCCAGGGCCTCTGCGAAGGAGACGTGGTGACCAGAATCAACAACACTCCCGTCACCGACGTCATTACCCTTAAAGAAGCCAGGAAGTTGATAGAGTCATGCAAGGATCGTTTAAATCTGGTCATAACGAGGGAACTAATTAGGGAAGAAACAGTCACTAATGGGAACTACCAAAATAACTATAATAGCTTGGGTGAGTGTTGAATTTTATACATTTTAACGTTTAGTTACTTAAAAAAGTTTATTTGCCTTTAATCCGCCAAGCGTCAGATTCCAGACACAATTGATTTTTCAATTTCCACAGCCCACGGTGGGTTAACGCCGCTTAAGTGGTTAAAGGGGAAATTAATAAAATGAAAATCTAAAAATAAATGACACTGAACTATGTAGGTAATATAGAGAAATGACCCATGTCGACCACACATAGCATTGTAGCTAACTCTTTCTACATTCATATATGAACCAAGGACGTCTACGACTATGACCTTTATGACTATGCGTCGTTTGTGATGCATTGTCGCTGTCAATCCGTCAATTATGTTCATAATCATCATCATTGTCACCCTATTACAACTCTTTCGGCTTCTTTGTTTTGGATTCTAATGCTTCGGTCTCTTCTCAACCTTCATTCTCACGTCATGATGGTCTGTTGTAAGCTATGCGTTAAAATATAAATAAACTATTACATGCCATCACAATATGAGACTTAATAAACGAAGATCGTCATCCGAATGTGACCAAATTTTATCCCTTTGACTGGTATGTGCCAGCCAGATCCCGATAATTGTAGATACTGTACTCAAAGACTAACAGGCCGTCTGTCTACCTACTGGCGTTGTCGCTGCTCCTGGGAACAACTCTGTGATTGCATTAGTCCACCGTTCCACATCATATTTAGCCTAATGTCATTCTACCTCCACCTTGTCACGCTATTCGTTCGTCCACGCCATCGACTCTCGTTTTCCACCGACCATGCTTTATTGTAATTGCTTTTTAATCTATTAAACTTGAAATCAAATTGCTGACTCTGCTTTCATGTTCTATTTTAATTCTTTTAATGTCATGTAAAGGGATGGCAAATTTCACGGTCGTTAATATTAGTAACCAATCATTTATAGAAGCCACACCACACAACGCATTCCCTGGTGGTGAGCAGATATCGCCAGCATACTCGAGTAGTGGTCAAAATCTGTATGTAGCGGCGCCGGTGAGAGGGAACGAGGGTCGACGGGGGCCGATGTCTCACGAACACGAACAGCCACCAAGACCACCTCCACCTAGAAACGAGGGTAAACAAATCATATTTTGATTTGCACTATATAACATTCATGTGTTGTTAAATTGACTTGGTCTTCGAGTGAGATTGTGGTCAAATGTAACCTTTAATCATAAATTACTTATAAAAAGTTTAGCTGAATCTAATTCGTTTACCTTTACCTACAATTTTTTAATAATACGAATCACAGTAGATTGTCTAATATCATGATAGCTACAGTCGTCAGCCGATGAACATAGCTATTTAAAATTAAATATAACAAAATATTTAGATTGATTGAAATCTAATTTGACCGCAGAATATCGGTTACAGGCGTATATCGAATATTCTGCTGACGAAACTTTTTGTTACGGAAATCTATATGTAACAAAAAACGTGTTGAAGCTTGATTTGGGCTAGATTCGTTTAATAGTAAGATGCAAGTGTTTGAATTTTATTGTCAATACAATAGAATTAGTATGTTTTAATTTATTATTTCAGAATACTACAGCAGTAGAAGACAACTGTACGATGAAGATGGAACTCTTAATCAGAGGAACAAGCCAACGTAAGTCAATAAATGCTTTTGTTATACCTACTATTAGGTAACTTAAGATAAAATTATTATCATAGCTTGTACATACAGAATCGAAGATCAGAATGGGCGAGCGAGGTCGTGTCAAAAAGGAACAATTAGATAGAACAAAGACAAAAATCGTCCTATTTAAGAGGACCATATACACAACGCTTTTTTACTGAAATAAACGTTTAGTTTACGACAGATATACTGTGAAAGTACATGATTCTTTGGTAATAAAATCTATCACTCGACAATTGACGATTCATTTCCCCCGATATGGGGTTTTTCGTAACAATTTCTTTAAAAAATGATTTTGCATTCCTTTTCATAATTTTTTTGCAAACGTTTTGATATCGAGAACAATTATAAACAAGAAATTCTCGAATAGGTTTACGAAATCCTACTAATATTATAAACGCCAAAGTTTGTATGGATGGTTGTATGTTTGTTACTCTTTCACGCAAAAACAACTGAATGGATTTTAATAAAACTGTACAATAATATAGCTCATATAAAAATAATATATAAGCTACTCGAAGTACTAATCCTGCGCAGACGAAGTTGCGTGCAGAAGCTAATTAACAATCATCTCATGTTTACGAATTTGTTACCTGTATGCCTGTAGAGCTAATCTGGTGTAGTAATATCTCAAATTTTATTTCTAAAGTGTTTCTTCCCGATTTCTTGAGATACCTGTTACCTATATGTTTAATTTGTTTATATATTTCATTTCAGGAGTGAACCAAGACTAATAAGTTTCCAAAAAGAAGGTTCCGTAGGTTTAAGATTATGTGGAGGGAACAGGTCTGGAGTGTTTGTGTCGGGGGTCCAACCAACAAGTCCTGCGGCTTTACAGGGACTACAGCCAGCTGATAAAATACTCAAGGTAAATAGAAAAAAAAATGTCTAAAAATAGCAAAACTCTTCCAATTAGTCAAGAAATCATTTTGCATAGTTTAGTTTTGTTTTATTTAGCCAAACCGTGAGGAGTGTTTTGAGCAGGTTTTGATTATGAAAACAAAGCAACTTTTTCCATGGTTGATTCCGTTTGGGTCGTTAATAATATGTCATCTCGAGCTTCTCCTTGCTTAGGAAGGCATATTACGCCGTTGGTTTCGTTTGTTACTGCAACCGCTGTATCTCACCAACTCGTATTGGGTCAGTATAGTGCTCTTAATAGGATGATAGGAAGCTGTAACAAAATACGACATGCGAGAACAGCACAATGTTCAAGACGCCTCCATATTGAACTCAATTAGAGAAATGTGATCAAGGTTTGAGTCACTAACTTTTACAGGTGAATGATATGGAGATGAAAGGAGTGACGCGAGAGGAAGCGGTGTTGTTCCTGTTGAGCCTGCAGGAACGTATCGACCTCATAGTACAGCATTCTCCGGATGAGTACAACGCGGTCGCTAGTGGACAAATGCGTAAGTTAGCTTACTAATAAATAAGACAATTTAAGATTTTTGTCATTTACTTTGATCAATTTTAAACTTTAACTTTTCTGTGTCTTTTTTTAACTGCTGTCAAAACCTTTTATTTCTGCAGTAAATTATTCATTTTGCTTAATAAAATAATGAGAAAGGTGGCGTGAGATATGAATTTATAGTACTTTTATCAATATAGTTACAATAGAGTAATGATATTTTATAAATTGACGTCAGTTTTACAATTTTTACAAATATTTATTAAGATTTAAAGGTTCATACGCCTGGCATAACAATTCCTCCTAAATTCTATCAAAAAATATTACATTTATCTTACAGCCGGCGATTCCTTCCACATAAAGACCCATTTCCACTATACGGAGCCAACAGACGGCGAGATGTCTTTCCGTTGCGGCGATGTATTCCACGTGGTAGACACGCTACACAACGGCACGGTCGGTGCTTGGCAGGTCTACAGGATAGGTAAGATCTATAACCTAAACATTAAACCATTTAACCTTGTTTGTCATCTAGTTGTATAAATAAATAAATAATAATAAACTTAGAAAGGGAAGAAAGATTTCGAGCCAGTTCCACCCATGGGCGTAGCCAAAATTAGCTACAGATGTGCAAGGTTAAGTAAGACAGGGATGGATACTATTACTTTACATTGGTGTGTAGATATTTTCGAGAAACATGGCAACAGTTTAAAAAAAAAGGTAACTACTAAGTGACTTTTTCAGGTCGCAACAACCAAGAAGTTCAAAAAGGGACAATTCCCAATAAAGCACGGGCTGAAGAGCTAGCTACAGCTCAGTTCAATGCCACAAAGAAAGAAATGTCAGGAAATGACGTCAAGCACAACTTCTTTAGGCGGCGACGTTCCACGCATAGGCGAAGCAAGAGCTTGGGCAAGGTATTTAATCATTCATATAAATATTTATTTAAAACCTTTATAAATTTTTGACTAACTATTAGATTCAATGATCAATGAAAATTACATTACATACTTAATGTATCTATTATATCGGCAGCGCTTTCTAAATATAGGTAGAAAAGCAATTTAAAGTTTGCACTTTTATTTGGTCCCATAAGCCAGGTATTGACAGAGAAAGATACATAATATACTACAGATTATTACAAAAAAAACATGATAAAACGAATAAATTACAAAAAGAAAATTAGGTAACGTAGAAAATCTTGATATTGCAATAAATTTTTAAATTAAAAGTAGAGGGCCAAGTCGGGACCCCTGAGCAACCCCGATCGAAATAGCTCAAGATTCCAATCATCAAAATAGTTTAAAGTTTGTCCAATACTTACTCAGTACAATCAAACCATACCATTTCTCATTATCATTACACTTACAGCAACAATTCTCTTCTCAGGAACATTGGGACGAGGTAGTTCTATCCGATAGCATTAGCAAATTTCCCGCGTACGAGCGAGTAGTACTAAAGCAACCTGGCTTCGTCCGACCTGTGATAGTACTGGGGGCAGTAGCCGACATTGCCCGGGAAAGATTACTTAATGAAAGCCCGGATAAATTTGCTTCACCTAGTAAGTATCTACATTTGTTCACTAAGTGGTGATGCCATAGAACCATAAAATTCTTGATAGCATAAAATAAGTTGTGGAATTAGTAATATAACTGAATATAAATAATAATCCAAAACTTTTACAGAAATGGACAGTACGCTAGAAGAAAGCAAGACCAAATCAGCAGGCATCATCCGACTATCGAGCATAAGGACAATAATGGAACGAGGGAAACATGCCCTTCTAGACATTACTCCGAATGCAGTGGACAGGCTTAACTATGCTCAGTTCTACCCAATAGTGATATTCCTAAAAGCGGACAATAAGCACATTATAAAGCAGTTGCGGTCTGGATTGCCAAAGTAAGCATTGATTTGAAATATTCACCTTGATTTGTGTTTATTTTAAGACATCTTAATGGAGTTATTGGCTACGAATTAAATTCTAATTTATTTTTTATGTTAACTATATGCTTTGAAAATATGTGTATCACTCGTAGCATTTGTCAATGTTCTATTTGAACAAACTTAAATAACCAAAGATTTTGCGAACAAAGTTTGTAAATATTTTAATAAAATCCCAATACAATATCATATCCAAAGATCATGTCTTTAGACATATTTTTTGCAAATACAAATACAGTCTTAGTTATATCTACAAAGAGATTTATTTTCTGTAAGTCTCCCCTCAAATCATATATATAGCAATATACTTACCGAACAGATCAGCCCACAAATCCTCCAAGAAGCTTCTAGAACAATGCCAACACATGGAACGCGTTTGGGGTCACGTGTTCACCCACACGATAACCCTAAGTGAAGCCAACCAGAACACCTGGTTCAGCAAGCTGGTCGACTTAGTTCAGATCACACAGCAACAGCAGCTATGGGTGTCGGAAACTAAGGTGAGATTACAGCATTGGGTTATATTGGTGTGGGCAATAGCAAAAGTGAATGGCGATCATAAAGAATTCAACATCTCTTTGTATTGAAATAAGTAATAGTACTTAAATGAAATGTATGTTGGAATAATTAGATCTGACAATATTTTGGTAGTTCTGCATCTTCTAATTTTTCAATTCATGATTCTGATCATTTACTTTTGCTGTCCTCTGTGCTTCGATGTCTGGGTCTGCTCTATATGTGCAAATGTTATTGGTGAATGGTTAATTAATTAGCGGTAGTTTCCAAAATTTTAAGTTTTAAGACCTTCTCATATAGTATTGTCTTATATTTTCGCGATCCCTACACCTTTGAAATAAAACCACTTTATCGGATTCAACTCGCGTTCAATTAGAGATTGCGTAAAATTCGTAAAATTTTTTTTAGGAAACTTTGATGTGTAGTGAAAGAATTAAGTGTTAGTTCCAAAAACACTATATGTACAAGGAGAGGGTTCAACAGTGTACTTATATTTGTGATATAACTCTATTTACTTTTGACAACATGATAGAATATAGGTACTAGTATCTTAAGTGGGTTATTATTTATATCGTTGAACATCTTACTTTTTCTATTTAATAAATCCTCTATTAATAAATTTATGTTCGTTGTCTGTACAACAGTAAACAGCATTATGCTTCGAGGTGTTTGCTTAGTAAAGGCAAATTGGTGCATTTGGTAAATCTGTATACTTCATCTATAATCCATTAGCTATCTATTTTTATATATGTATATAAAACAATGTACAAACACTAGGCATATTTTAAATTATTTAGGCTATTTTAGTTAAAATTTTAAGTCAGCAGAATTTAATGGTCAGTTTTCAAATAATCAGTGTTTGTACATTATGTTATTAATCATACTTTCGTGCATAATAATTAACTTATTCTTTTCTGTTCTTGTCTTACGTTTAGCACGTTGAAATGGTGTCGGACATATACTTTCCAATACCTCCGTCTCCTTACCCTGCTTTTTATCCCATATCTTATCCTTTAAATTTCTACCCTCAGTCTCCCCAAAGGCCAACCATTCGCTCACCACAAAACATGCCTGTTTCTAACACTAAAAGCATTAAACGCCACGATCAAGTCTATGACGCTAACAGAAACCACGTAGTACCTTACTACTATTCAGAAACATTAACACATTGCATGCCTAACAACGTGTACAGCGTGCCTAATAGTTTCCTTGCAAAAAATAGACATACCCTAGCAAATTACCCTTACGATGATAGACAAAACTATTACCAAAGATCTAAGCTTAAGATGCAAGGCTTGAACAGTCCAGAGATATCCCAAATATTCGCTAAATGCAATGTCCAACAACCGCAATCATTCAGACCGTATAGCGTTCTGGAAACGTCTTCTAAATCTCCAGTGCCAAACATCCAAAGACCTTCGTCGGTTGTTCCTACATCAGAACAGTTTAGACCAGCATCCGCGTTCTTTCCAAATGATCTGGAAAAGTCCAAAGAAATTCCGGAATGGAAAGCGCGCCTCCAAAAAGAATTACCCAAACCAATTTTCAAGGCAACCGAAAAGCCCTTTAGACAAATATGTAGAATTCCCAATTGTAAATGCAATATGAAACCAGTTGTTACCAGTGAACGCTTCAGCGAGATAAGGACTCTTCCTACTGTGTCAGAAAGAACTTTGAGTAAAATGAAGAACTTGTCTTTACCAACTCTTAAATTAGAAGACATTGAGAAAGGGAATTTAACTGATAGGCCTGAGGCTGAAAGAGACGTTACTCCAGTAATTAGTAAACCAATATCTGAACAGCATTTAGGGTATGTCTAGTTTAATAAGATTCTAGTAGATTAATTATATTCATAACTTGAAGTTACCGATTAGGGTAAGCACGACATTAACTTGCACTTATAAATTATATACACTATATTTGGCTTCTGTATTTGTATATTTTGCATGCTCTTCGCTTATAAACGCTAAATGTGTTGCATTTATTGTGTATTGATCGATTTTGGTTTGGTTATATTTTGGCAAAGATTTAATGTTGCGTAATTGATTTGTTTTTAAATATAATATAAGACCATTGACCAGTGTTAAGTACCACTAAGAATACTTATTTCTTTTTGAAAATCGACATTCAAATAAATTTATTTTAGTGAATCCTAATTATGTGTTTACCTACTCAGCGAATCGTAGTGATAATTTGAAAGTCGATTTTAATGTGTGTAAAATATCAACCCCATAATCATCACCGATGCTAAACCCCGATTTAAGTTTTGTAAAGTTTTTATCTGCAATCATTCATTTGTCTTGTCTTGTCACCCCATTCCATAAACCCACCCTACCGGACGCCGCTGCAAATAAAATGGCCGACTCACACAAAATGGCGGATTGATGCAAAATGGCGTTGAGTAGAGGCCGGAGCCGTTATCAGACGACTTTTTGTTCTCAATGTCGTCAACTACAGAGAACAGATTGTCTTATGCCTCGAGTCCTGAAAGTGATTTGGAAGTGAGTCCGCCGCCTGCGCCGAGATTAGTGAAGTCTTCGTCGGATCCGTCGATAGCAACGACGCAGGACAACATGGATAGAGACGACGACATGAACCATATGTCGGACGCTGTGCCTCCACCATACACGGTTGGTATCGATAATATTAACTGCACATAGGTACATATATTTACACAGAATCATAATCAAACTGGCTTAACATCACCTCACACAGAAATATGTTCAATTTAGTCACGAACGTTTTCCAACGTCGCACAATTAAGTCGTTTTGAATATAGTGCATCTGATTGACTACATGTGATATCGCCATGTAAAACCATAACGCTTGTTCGTTATCCTTAATTTGTCAAGTGTCCGAGTCAATGTAAGATCTCCAGAGGTCTTATGATAATTTAAAACAAATAATGTAAAATTAAAATAAGCCTATATTCAAAATGAGCCTAAAGTTTGGTTTGGTGTTCCTATCTCACAAGCACGTTTGCTACACACAAAACTAAAAAATCACTCACTCAACAGCAAGGTGGTTACGACAGCAAGTACGGTTTCTCCAACACCAACGGCACGAATAACGGCGTGGGTCATGAGGTGCCACCGTACCATGGGAACTCCATGACACATTCCCCGCCTCATTCGCCGTTGTATGGGACTGTGCCGGAGTTGCCGCCTAGGGGGACTGTTAACAGGCCTACTGGGGGAGTATTACTGCCTGCTCCGCCTCCCGGTCGACCACCACTCACATTGAGACATAATCCACCTGTAAGTGTACACAATGCACTCTGATCTAAGAAAACCCAATACTCAATCTTACTTAGTGTAGAGTTTAGGTTGGATATTATTTAATCTGCGGGCTTTATAGCTAACTTTCTTTTGATGGTTAAAGTGGTAATCACTGAGTTAATTGCCAATCCATTGCTGCGTTTTGAGGCAAGATAGCCATGACGTTATAACAAAGCAGTATTTGATCTCTCAATATGTAATGGAAAGGTATTGAATAAATTTGAACGATCAAATTACTTAGGCAGGTAGTGCGCCTAATTCTGAGGACACTCCTAATCTAAAATTAACTGTGCTTGATAACCTTTGTTTACGAGGGTGTTACTCTTACATTCATATTATTTCATATCTTACGTTAGTTTTTTCAATTAAATAGTTACTTGTTTGGAAGTCAAATTTGTTTTCTACCAAATCACCACGACGCTGGTTCAATGCGGAAGGACCAACGGCCTAACGTGCCTTCCGAATTTCAGAGGAGCTTGGGATTACAAATTTTGATTGACCCATTCTAATAGTTAAAAAATAACTTGCTTGTAGAATATTCGACCGAGCGCACAAGAGCGCTTATTCGGCCCTCCCAAAGAAGCGGGTAGTGACGAAACTTCAACGTACACTGCGCGCCCAACTAGCATGATCATACAACCGACGCAAGGGCAAGGATCGCTGGACAGGCATCGGCATCCTTCTAACCCGGTGAGGATATAATCAGGTGTATAAGATAAAAGGTATCAAACATAAGGAACCTTGAACATTTGAACAGTCCAAAACAAACTTTGAATCGGATTATACAAGTTGTACTAAAGTCAGAGGTTCCCACTTTCAAAATTAGCTGGTTCCGGTGGACCCCCTGCAGCAACATTTCTACCATATTTCCAGAACTCCACAAAAATGTGAAGAAACAGCAACGTAGACCCCTGTGGACCCCTGGGGGTCCCGGATGCCCTCGGAGGGAATATCCTGAATATTGTAGATGTCAAAATTTACTCCAAGAAAACATTTCTTTATTCTCTGCAAATTCATTCTTGATAGATAATATGTAAAATGAAATACGGCAAATTTAAGGAATTTGCTACTATTTCATTATTTCAAGTTCCATACGGAGTCAATAATCTTATGTTGTTGAATGCAGTACAACCCTTGAGACGTAGAATCCAGCTACGTTATTGAAAACAAATGGCCATCATTTGAGCAGTCATTGTGTTTGTTTGAATTTGACTCTTAAAGTCACACCATTGGCGCGCGTAATAATAAGTTTGAATTAGTTTCAAGACTTGGCTCTATTATTCCTGGCCAGAATAATTCGGGATATTACTTTTTAATTCCCATACGTAGTTTTATTAGACTACTTTGCGAAGATTGCTCTAATTTGACCAAATTATACATTTTTACAGCCTAGTTCATATGACGGCACAACGTATGACTACGGCAGTTCTAACAATGGCTCCGGGATGGGGTCATGCCGACTGCCGCCCAACGCGCCCGATGACCTCAAAGTAGCCCCACCTCCAACGTGAGTTTGGTTTTAAGATTTCAAAATACCTGCCTCTAAATAATCAATTGTAACTTATCTTATTTATGTAGGTAAAGACCTTCATCTGATGTTTATTACAAATAAGTACAGCCCTGTTTTACTTTAAAGCAATTGTAGTATCTATTGCCTTGCAACGAAGCAACGGATAAGCAAAAAAGGACAAGCAAATGAATAGCAAGGGATATCCTTTAGTTGAAACTTGTCACCATATTATTTACATTACACTCGCCAGTATCAACTTAGCGACTGGAAGCGCATGCCACAGATAATACTTTTGAGCTAGTTCAATCCAGTTGGACATCATAAGTCCTTTAGTAACTCGTAAAGACTGGCTATGCTGGTTACCTTCTGTTAAGCAGAATGTTCGCTAGTTCCCCTACCACTTTTTTCAAGCTATAATAAAATACTGTTTAGTTTATAAGTAAACAAAATTATTGCAGCAAAATGGAACCTCCGCCGCCGCCTAATCCTACAGCTATGTCAGCCCAGAGCCCACAGCGAAACTCCAACTCGCACGAACACAACTCACTCGATTATAGAAACTCGGATAATAGTTATAGGTAAGTTTTTTATTAGCTTATCATATACAGCTTAAGAGCGATTCATATTTAACATTTATGAAATTCATATCGATTCAAATAGAATTATAATAATTAAAATATCTTTCGTTATACAGGGTGGTGTCGTCAATACGACAATAAATTTAAACATGGGCTATATTAGTTCATATAAATGGCTTGCCACTTTCAAAAACATCGTATTGGTTTGATAATTTCATGACATTTGTATGAAATAATATACACACACACACACACACACACACACACATACGCATATACATACACCCACCCACATACACATATACATACACACACACACATTACACATACATATACATTGGGTGCATTATTTCATAGAAATGTCATGAAATTATCAAACAATTAAAATGATTTTGACTGTGGCAAACCATTTCTATGAACTGATATAGCCCATGTTTAAATTTATTGTTGTATTGACGGCACCACCCTGTATAGAAACGCTTGTCTGGAATTACTAAATTGAAACGTTAATACAAACTTGTGCTGAATAAAATATCTAAATAAAAAACATTTAGCGAATGCTACACGCTCAGTATTTGTCACAATTGGTCACGTTCCGTATTGATCGCAATGATATCTTCTAACATGAAATTTGTGAAAACGTACGTTTATGTAGGTACATGACGTACCTACGTTTAATATACTTACTTAAATGAAGTTCCACGTACCATGGACCAGGATTAAAAAATCATGATAAATTGAGCGAACAGTCTTTAAATTTCGTTTTGTTCAATGTATCATTGGCGATACAGACTTGTGCCTCTTATCGTCGTCACTTTTTGGTTTCATCTTTGTCCCACCTTACCCTTCTGGCTCAGGAGCCAGCAATGATAGGGACATCCAAAACTTGAAAAGCTTTACCGGCACATGTGTTCCTACCTTCCCTATAGTAACTGAAGCGTGGCGTTATAGGCATATTCTTACCCGTTATCATCAGGAGAGCTTTACAAAAACTAAAGCTGGAAACATTATCTTCTTATTTACAGGGCAGTGACAAAGTTGTAAATCAATTTCACATAATTATTTCTTGTCCTCAGATCACCAGACAGTTACAGAAGTCCTCAAGCGAATCGTCCTCCGCCAATGAATGGGAACAGTCCACATACGCCCATGCACGCGCGGGGCCCGTCCTTACCTAGCGTGCCTTCCAATGATCATGCCAAATATAGGTTAGTTTTACGTCAAATATTGACAAAGAAGCTCATGGTCCGTCGATGGCGCTGAGACAAGTGATGTTTTTGCCTTAACGCCAACTACGCTAACTTTTCATTCACACGAAATAGCGAGCTGTTCCGCGGGGTAAAACGTGGTAGTCTTAGCCGCCTCTATGGTATTCTTCTTCTTCTAGTGCCTCTCCGATGAACGAAGGTTGGCAGTCAGCTCAGCATATTTTTCTTTGTCCTTCGCAAGATAGATAAGCTCTGCAGCGCTTGATATTCCGGTCCACTCCCGTAGGTTTCTCAACCAAAACTTCTTCCTGCGGCCGACACCACGCTTGCCAATTACTTTGCCCATTATTATAAGTTGCAAGAGGGCGTATCTATGTGGTATATTGGCTTAGAATATTTACCTCAGATATAGTTCCGTCGTTCAATTTCGGTGGGGGCAGAAATTTCTGCATAGTTTGGTTCATAGTATGGGTTTTTAAAGTCTACCGCGCTAGCTACCACCATCTTACCTAAGTCTGCCGCCATAACAATACTGTTAACAGCATCGTTGTGCTCCGGCAGATGGAGGTAAGATAGCCAGTTCCTCTGTGGTTGAGGAATCCGGGTTTAGCTCACTTCCATCTTCGGCCTTATCATCACTTACCATCAGGTGTGGTGAAGGCCAAGATCTACCCCATTATGAAGGCCCGTTCGCTTGTTTGTCACCCTTGTTGTATAAAAGAAGATATTTTAATATTTATTTCCATTTTAAACAGCGGACGTACCAATTCAGCGTCGCAAGCCGACTACAACAGTCGCGGTGGAGCTCCCGTCCCGCCATACAAACCTGTTCCGCCTCCAAAGCCCAAACATTATAGACCACCGGACAACGCTCATCATCCAAGAAATGGAGTAAGTTAATTAGTTTTATTATATAATCTATCTAGACGTAATATGCGTCAACGATAAAAGTATTTCTTTAAGGTTTTAAAAAGGATACATTTGAACATGTCATCTATGTAGTACCTATATTACATGTTTTATCATTTGAATGTAAGTAGTTCTAAATTGTGTAACTGTTTTTAAAAGCAACAAATTACAAAATGGAATGAATCCAACTTTCATAAATTACTAACGTAAGATTATTGTTGAGACAATTTATTTTGATGAGTTAATAGTTTAACAGCATATTTGGCAAAAACTCCTGCTTAAATCCAAATATGACATTGCAACTTTGAGTAATACTATTTTCTTTTATTTTATCGTACAAAAAATATGTCGCTTCGTCTAAGACAAATGGGGTTCTATAAAATATGTTGTAAATGATCCAAACTATCAGCCCTTTAAGGCTTTGCACTCATCTCCCAAACAACCTGTTTGTTACATTACTATTATATACCCGGCGTTTCGATTACTTTACAGCGATCGTGGTCACAGGAAAACTGAAGATGTCAGTTGTCTTTAATAAGTTAACTACCGTCACTTTGTGTTTTATTTTGAATGGTCCGATTTACGCACACAGAGCTCACGGTGTCTGTTTGTCGGACAGTGTGAGAACGAGCTGATTATTATGAGACTTTATGATTCGCATACTGGTGGTACACTCCTACCATATTCTCTATTGAAGAATGATTTTTTTATTAAGTTATTTGTCAATTGACATGCTCAGTCTTCCCGTGACCACGATCGCTGTTCCTTTCACGAGCGCAAATGCCCTCGCACACACAAGCACGCCAAGCACTAACCACACTTTTGTTATACACCGCACTCGTCGAACAAGGGTGCGAAGACCCAGTCTACACTCAGATACAGATACTTACCTGGCCTCTCCTCTTTCGCCTCTCCACTACTCAGAGACTACTCACCTGAGCCGAGGTCCGAGCCTTTAGAGGCACTGGAGACTCTAAGCGACAGCGGGATACTTCCCCCGAAGGTGATGTTGATTAGGAATCCTCCAGAGGCGAAGATCCCCTAAGGCTTGAGGACTCACCAAGGTTCTCACCTCCTTGAAGCCCCGTATACGCTGTAAAGGCCATATGCGACCAACAGCTACAGTCATAAAAAATGATCGCAGTAAAGTAATCGAAACATCGGGTATAATAAATGGTGTAACATTTTAAATAAACGCGAGTTAAAACCAGTAAATTGGATTTCTTTCGATGTAGCGCAGTGCTCACGAAAATATAAGACAATAAATCGCTACGTATCAAAGAGGGTGAAAAAATTGGTAGGTTACTCCTAGTGCTCCGGTGGCGTTGTAGTTATCGCATCTGGCCGGACCCCAGGAGACACGGGTTCGATTCCCGCCTGGAGCATACAATTTATTCATCGTTTTCTTTCTTTGTTTGTATTTCTTACATTTATGAAAATTTCAAATGTTTAAAATTATTCCACGTTTAAAATAACATTACTAAACTAACTTAACAATTATTATACAGGCTGGTGCCGTCAATACGACAATAAATTAAAACATGGGCTATATTAGTTCATAGAAATGGTTTCCCACTAACAAAAACATCTGATTCATTCGATAATTTAGAGTGCGTTACCCCAGCAAGAAAATATTTGCTAGGTGACATTGAGTTATGCCAATAATTAGAGTGTAATGTGGTGTAAATGTGACCCAAATAAAAAATTTGTGCGTGCTGTAGTTTTGGAGAAAAAGCAAAAAAACCGTTCCTGCTGGAGTAACGCTGTTCCAGCAGGAAGATTCTAAACGAATGATCGGAGGGAAAAGTAAAGTACATGAGCAGGTAGGTTATATTTGTGCATGAATGTGCGCCAAAAATGAGATTTGTGCGTCTTAAGGTTTTAGAGATATACGGTTTCCTGCTGGAGTAACGTTTTGCAGAATCCGGTATCTCGGAAACCTTTGATTGTGCGCACGTAAAATAAATGTATTTCAGTAGCTGTTGATTTGTGCGTATTTGTGAATCAATAAGTTATTAAAATATATTTATCGTTTTAAAGTAATCATACATTTCTTAAATAACAATAAAAAATTCTAGCGCTTAAATGAGCAAACGTATAAGCCAACTGAAAATGGAATTCGCTTCTTCTTGTTAATCTTCTTGTCCACAAAAAGTTTTAAAACTAAATATACAGACGTTTTTGAATAATTTAACTTTAATTCAAAACTGACAATGCCATAACTCCAACTTCAAATTACAAGAACCAGTATTAACCAAATACAATTTGGTAGTAACGCACAATTAGAGTATTTCGTGAAATATAAATGCTGAAAATTTCAGCTTCATATGTCTCGTATTAATGTAGATATAAACAAAAAACCAAAATAACCACTAGATTACCGATAATCCGACAGAATTCAAATGACCACTAAAAAGCGACCGTTTTATACATTTTGAGGACCACTTTGAAAGAACAGCATTATATTATTCTATTCTCCATACAATCGCGTTCATAACGTTTACAGGCAATCGTATTGTTTTAGTAGTGCATTATGTTCAGTAGGTACCTATCCTTATTTTAAAATTAACTGTAGTTATTTGTCATCTAGTTGTAAAAAAAAAACAAAATGTATTTATTAAATATTGATAATGTGCTTAGAGTATATTTATTAATTGTTACAGAGGGGTGTTTTAAGCCCCACCTATAATTAGTATTAATAGAACCCAAATTTTAATTTTTTTTTAAAGAAAAACATTTACGGCCTGGCTACGACTATTGGGTAGGGGCGACCGACGACGTCCAATCCAGTAGGGTCAGTCAGTAACGTTTAGCGGCAACGATGGAGATGGACGTAGTTAGACATTTTTTTTAAACTCAGTAGTGGTAGCTATAATTTGGCGAATCGAATATTTCGTAATTATATTTTTTTTACACTTTCGTGTTTTACATTAGTAGGCGACAAGATATAAGTTAGGTCAGATTGGGTTAGATCTGAAAGATAATTCACTCTTTTCTTCACAGTGAATATATTCAATACAGGGTGGTGCCGTCAATGCGACAATAAATTTAAATATAGGCTATATTAGTCCATAGAAATGGTATGCCACTTTCAAAAATATCGTATTCATTTGATAATTTCATGACATTTGTATGGAATAGTGTAACGTTGGCAGCATTATTTCATACAAAGGTCATGAAATTATCAATGAAATACGAAATTTTTGAAAGTGGCAAACCATTTCTATGGACTAATATAGCCCATGTTTAAATTTATTATCGCATTGACGGCACCACCCTGTATAACAAAACCGCTCCAAAATCGTCTAAAATATTTTGTTTATAAGTCGCCGCTGAGTCGCCGCAGCCGCTGTTGAGTCTTAAGCATGATTGCACTTCATCCGCCATACATTTGTTCTCGCCGCTCGCCTTCCCGCGCGTCAACCCTGCAGCGAGAGTCCGCTTTGTAAAAACAGCTCAGGCGGCACCAACTCCAAATAATTTACGAGCATGGTAGGTATAATAATAAATAAGAGTATCTTTGAAACAAGTACTGTATTTATTAAAAGTTTCTGTATTACCAGCATTAGGTAGGTACTTATATTTACATATAATTACTTATGTTGTGACTGAGAAAAGGTCTATGAAACAGCCTCCCAGTAGTTACTCGATGTGATTTATATCATGAAAATGGCATCTCAACCCTGGATGGATGACTGATGTAGTAATCCGCCTTGCTGCTGCCATACAATTACATTGACTAGGTATTCATACGACCTGCCCCCTTATTCTCAACTGTCGGAAAATATTCGAATTTCGGAAACTCTATAGGTACCTGTCACTTTTTATCGCTATGCGTCAAAGCGAGACGGCATGTGACTTTTCGAATCGAATTCGTGATCCGACAGTTGAGAATAAGGGGGCAGAAGCGTGAACTCGGACTTAGTTTAGATAGCAAGAACTCGTTTAGAGCTGGCAATTAAATTTAGACAGATTGCAAAGGAACCATAGACAATTTTCGACGGCATGTACGGAGGTGCCTCCTAAACACTGCATTTTATCACGTTCAATAAGGTCGAAAATTGAACGCACGTTTCTAAATGTCAAATTATATGACAGCCATCCTTTTCGTATTCATTTCGAGAGAAAGAAATGGACTGAACTTAAATTTAGACTTAGCATGTATTCTCCAGAATAAGGGCCATTGTCACATACCAGCATATGTAAAGTACTTTTTATATAAACTAAAATGCATTTTAATAACTTTCTCTAACACTTTTGTGCTTCAGTGTACCCAGGAACCAAATGTTCACACGTGTTTGTGAGCCAATTTATGAAGGTCATCAATATGTATGAAACGGTCGCTTTTTAGTTGTCATTTGAATTCTGTCGGATTATCGGTAATCTAGTGGTTATTTTGGTTTTTTGTTTATATCTACATTAATACGAGACATATGAAGCTGAAATTTTCAGCATTTATATTTCACGAAATACTCTAATTGTGCGTTACTACCAAATTGTATTTGGTTAATACTGGTTCTTGTAATTTGAAGTTGGAGTTATGGCATTGTCAGTTTTGAATTAAAGTTAAATTATTCAAAAACGTCTGTATATTTAGTTTTAAAACTTTTTGTGGACAAGAAGATTAACAAGAAGAAGCGAATTCCATTTTCAGTTGGCTTATACGTTTGCTCATTTAAGCGCTAGAATTTTTTATTGTTATTTAAGAAATGTATGATTACTTTAAAACGATAAATATATTTTAATAACTTATTGATTCACAGATACGCACAAATCAACAGCTACTGAAATACATTTATTTTACGTGCGCACAATCAAAGGTTTCCGAGATACCGGATTCTGCAAAACGTTACTCCAGCAGGAAACCGTATATCTCTAAAACCTTAAGACGCACAAATCTCATTTTTGGCGCACATTCATGCACAAATATAACCTACCTGCTCATGTACTTTACTTTTCCCTCCGATCATTCGTTTAGAATCTTCCTGCTGGAACAGCGTTACTCCAGCAGGAACGGTTTTTTTGCTTTTTCTCCAAAACTACAGCACGCACAAATTTTTTATTTGGGTCACATTTACACCACATTACACTCTAATTATTGGCATAACTCAATGTCACCTAGCAAATATTTTCTTGCTGGGGTAACGCACTCGATAATTTAAGGATCTTTCTGTGAAATAATGCAGCCAATGTTATATTATTTCATACAGATGTCATGAAATCATCAAACGAATAAGATGTTTTTGAAAGTGGCAAACCATTACTATGAACTAATATAGCCAACGTTTTAATTTATTGTCGTATGACAGCACCACTCTGTATGAAATAAATGGAATAAATAGAGTAAAAGTGGCTCCACCAATATGATATTGATTGTTATCGCGTTCGTTTAGAGTATGGAGCCCCCCGGCGTGGTGGGCAGTGGGCCCCGCGCCCCGCCGCCGGGCGCCTACGCACACGCGCCTTACTCCCACCAACACTCACATTCACAGCCTGTACACCGCCCACATAACAATTACCACCAGGTATACACTAGATATTAAGATTTTTTATGTTTGTATAATGAATACGAACTTAGCGCACTTTCAATGGAACACTGGACCGAATTATAAAGACCCTCTAAATCTAAATTTAAGTACAGTATATCTCTTACTCGCAATATGTAATAGGAAAAAAATTTTTTTTTAACAAAAATAAAACCGACTTCAAAACACTTAAAAGGAAAAAATAAAATGTCTTTATTGGAGTGGGTGCTTCACTTTCTATTAATTCTGGTAACGCTTAGCACCAACTCCAAAAAATACATTTCAGGAGGTAAGTAGGTACCTAGGTACTGAAATTTAATTATTTTTTCCTTTTAAGTGTTTTGAAGTCGGTTTTATTTTTGTTATAAAAATATATCACATTTTTAAGTGATTTCTTAAGGTCCAAAGCAAGGTGGGTGACCGTCAGCACTACCGACTTGTCTGTCCTAGGTTGAAATACACAGTGAAAGAATTATCTTCTAACTCCTATCCGTTAAGGAGTTGTACCTTCCATCATCAGCTCATCAACATGAGATGATGACCAACAGAAGCAAATACTTGAATAGCTTTGTAAAAAAGAAAAACATGTCACACGTGCTATAAAAATTGTGGTTTGCAATCGATTTCCCTGGGATCCCGTCATCAGATCCTGACTTGGAGACAATGGGACCACCCCTGGAGTATACTCTATCGAATGAAAAAAGAATTTTGAAAATCGGTTCACAATGGACAGAGAAATCGGTGAACAAACATACAAATAAAAATACATGCAGTGGAACATATAACCTCCTTCTTTTTTGAAGGCGATTAAAAAGATAGCAAGAATTTGTTTAGAGCTTTCAACTAAATTTAGATAGTAATTAATATACAATAAAACTAGAAAAATTTCACGTCCTGAGGCAGGAATCGAACCCGCGACCTTTCGCAATCCGGGCGACTGCTCTGACCACTGAGCCACCCAGGACTTGGGATATCCCTGTGAAATTCTTCCAGTCTATTTTTATTTGCGTTTATGAGCTAACGTCCACCCTACAATGTCGAAATATTCTATTTCAACATCCGAAACAAGTATTTCCAGGCAGGTCGGTTTGTCAGTTAAATTTAGATAGTTTTCAAAAAAACCATAGACAATTTTAGATGGCATGTATGGACTTGCTTCCTAAACACTGCATTTTATGACGTTAATTAAGGTTGAAAATTGAATACACGTTTCTAAACGTGAACTTTTATGACAGCCACCTTTTTTTTGTATGATGGTGAGCGAATGAGATATACTGAACTTAAATTTAGATGTAGGTTCTACAGAATTAGGGCCACTGGGGTTGATTTACAAATTGATTCATTTTACAGTTAGCCTGTTTTGCCGCCCCAGTAGGTATCTAAAATTTAATAGGAAGACAATGGACGACACTAAGCCATAATAAGTCATAATAGACTAATAGGTCATTGTTCCATTAAGCTATGAGAGTATTGTGTTATGAAAATATTAAATTATTATTTTCGTAATTAATTGGATGCGGCAAAAATAATATGCCCATGCACTAGGCATTTTTTTTTTATACAAAGAACGGCAATTGACCCAACACCACCTGTAATGAAGCGGTAAGAAGAGTCCATATGCGAAGACAGCTAGTGTTGTTTAGATATAAGTACAAATGAAAATAAATAAATGAAGATGTAGATCTTAAGGAAAGTTACTTATTACAGCAAAACATGTATGGAGGTCAAATGCCGCCTCAATCCCCGCCTTACTCGGGGCCGCCATCCCACCATAGGGCCATCAATTTACCCCATAACCCACACCTTATAGGTAAGAGATTCATTACAGTTACAATATTTCAAAACCAATAACTTTTCCATCTTTGTGAACGTAATTTATGACAAAAAAGTAGTTCGATGAAAATTAATATTGCTGATATTTTTTTTGTAAAGATTGCACTTAAAATTAATTCAAACTTTATAGTGCCTATTATTGACTTTATTTATAGTAATGTTTACATTTTTCTCTAGATTTAGCTGGTAGCAGAGAGCAACGAGGTTCTGCATTCGAATTGTATAGGAAACCTCAACATATGCACAATATCAGGTAAGGTCATCTAATTATCTGTGTGTACACACCTTTACCCGCGGCACCACTTTGTAGGTCTACCTTCAATTACACATCCGTAATTTTCAATTATTTAAATTGAAAGATAAATAAATAAACATAAATTTTGTAAAGGTACAAAAGTATTTTAATTTCGTAATGCATGCTCCAGTTGTTTGTCAGTATCCCCTTTCGATATCATTTCCAGCTGTTTCTACTTCATTATATTCAGCCCCTGTACAATTTGCTCTAACATGCAAACACCAATCGCTTCTCAAACGACTAACAATGTCTTGTCGGGCCACATTTTAGTATGGTTTTGTATATGGTTATGAAGTTTATACATATTATATTTTTGTAACATATATACTTGGAGTAAGTTTGTAAATTGTAATAACATGTAAACTATAGCATAGAGTTGTTAAACAACTATTGGCAGTGCGTGTCTGCATTTTAGTGCAACTTGATTTTAAAAAAGCATATTGATATAAGTTGTCTTTTGTACAGAAGGCAACACGACAAGTGTAACAGTTGCACTACGAAAGCCGCCTCTATTACGAACTCGGTAAGGGCGGTTTCAAGGTTAAACTGTAACGCTTGATGTGCCGTCGACTGTACGTCTCTTACTATAACTCTGGTCTCTCTTAATATATTTTTGTGATTCTTTTGTGTTTTGCTCTTATATTTAATGTTCATACTTATTAAAACCTTGTTTATATAATCATGGCATTTATTTCAATATGCTTTTATTGAATCACAAAATTCATAATGATAATTTCAGTTATCATCACGACATTTCAGATTGTTCATGATTCAATTTGTATCTGAATAGTTTTGATTATTAAAGGCATAAAATATAGTTATTTTCTTTTATCCGATAGTTGTAATAGCTGTGTAGTTTATTGCTGCAGAGTAGAAAATTTGGAATAGTTTAGTTTTGTTATTTACCTAGTTTTGAATAATCTGAAATGTTAACAACAGTCGTTCAGTAACTAAGTCGGTATTTGGTTGTGGGTTTCCGCAGCTCGTCCGATGCCATGAATTCAAGTCTGGAGCGCGACGAGTCGTTCTCACCAAAAACTAAAAAGAAATTATCGAAAAAGCCGTCGTTCATTAAAAACGCTGTATTAGATTTATTCCGCTCGAAATCGAAAAATTCACAAAAAGTATCGCGACAGAAGTCACTGTGCGAAAGTGACTTGCAGCAGAGACATCTGCCTCAAATGCCAATGCTCAGACGAGAGAAGTCAGATGTAAGCGATATGAGTATACACATGAGGAACACACATATTAGAAGTCAAATGTTGCACAGGAGTAACTCCTCTTGCGAAAAACCTGTGCTAAAACCAATATTAAAACGGCAAAGTTCCTTCTGTGATGAAAGGAACGGGTCTATATGCACAGTTAGAGATTATGACGCAAAACCAATAGTAAAGAGTCTGCGAAGACAGAACTCTATGTGTGACATTGAAACAGAACCGAAAGTTACCCCATTGTTGCGTAGACAGAACTCTCTTATTGAGTATAATAGGAGAGGAATTTACGGACAAACAAATAGCTTTAATATGATAACCAAAATAGACCCAATCTACCAAAGACAACAACATGTAAAACATGAACCCTTTCATCCTACACAACCACTACCTCCCGAACCAATGTACCAAAGTAAAGATCACATTGTTTATGATCCAATCCCAAAGCCAAGAAGGACCTATACCTCCCTTTATGATACCTCTAGCGAGAATCATTACGCTACTAGATCTGAGGCATCTAATACCAGTTATGAGAACCCTTATGGTAATCATCAGACGATAATGATGCCGCTTATGGACCCACCTTATGCTACAAGGAGTGAATGTGTGAGAGAAAATCCATATGCAACCAGGAACGAGATGATATCGGATAATCCATATGCCACTCATCAAGAAATGAGCAAACAATCCGATTCTTTTTATAGCGAGTCACCATATTCAAGCAAGGAGCAAATGTTAAGGCAAAGAATGGTATCTGAAAGTCCATACTCTACTAAAGAGGAGATGTTACGCCAAAGGTTTTCAGAGTCTCCATATAATACAAAAGAGGAATTATTGAAACAAAGAATGGAAGGTTCTTTTACGGGTAAGGAACCATTATATGGTAAAAGAACTTATGAACCTCCGCCGAGTACATCTTGGTCGGAGAGTCCATATGGGGTGAGGCCTGAAAGGAGATTACAAACTCCTGAAAATTACCTAGGTAGAACTTCACCCATGAGTAAGTGTATGAGCGAACCTCCTTATGCTACTAGAACGGAAATGATGGCCAGAATAGGTCAAAATGAGTCTCCATATGCTACTCGATGTGAAATAAAGTCTAGTTGCTCTGAAACTAATTATAGTAGCAGACAAGAGATAACTGAAATCAGACACGATATTCGCCCAGCTTCAGCAGAATGCACATACGTTTCAAAACAAGAAATTTTATCGCAAAAAGCAGCATTTCAGGCTAGCAAAGAATCTAGTTATAGTATCAAGTTAGAAGAAAAATTAGAAATCATCAAACAGAGAAATCAAGCGAAAAAAGATTTGATTTATCAATCACGTAAAGAGGCTAATGAAAGTGATTCGATAAAATCGAGGGAACCTTTGTATGTCTCTAAAAGAGAATTGAAAGAAAGTGTTATTTATGAATCTCAACAAGAGATAAAAGATCTTGCACAAGCACCTCTACAAGATGATGATGGCAGTGCAAGAAGCAGCCCTTATGAACTGAGTGATGCAAATCACTTATCGCGGCGCGAACCCTTGTATCAATCTAAATCAGAAGCTCAGGGTGCGGTAGAAAATGAAACCTTTCAAGAAATTGATTTTTCAACTCTGAGATTGACGGAATCAAAAACAGACGCAGAAAAAGAAAAATCTTTGAATGCAGAAAATAATGTGTTAAAAGGAGAACCGATCTATGCACCTAGATTGCATGGTAAAGCTGATCACATTTCTAATGCCTTAAAAGCGACAACATCTCCAATTCCCTATGAATCTACTACTTCTATGGAAACACATTATGCATCTGAATGTAGTATGAACTTTGAAAACAAACCACAAAGTACCCCTTACGCGTCTCAAGATTTACAAGAACGTGCAGCAAAATCTAATAGAACAGTGACTTTTTGTGAGAAAATAGTTGAAAAAAGTCCCGAAACGAGTCAGGAAAACTCGGAGAATACATCTGCTAGTCAGAATGATACAACTGTTTGTCAAAACACTGTAGTAAATGCCGATGGAAACGTGTCGGGAAATAAAACTGAAGAGGTGGAGCCTGATGGCCCTCATACGACTTGGGGAATATTTGATAGCGAAGGAGGAGTTTTAGAGGATAGGCAGTGGGGTGTTTCCCTAATAATACCACCTAAAGCAATTGCTCCTGGGATCAAGCAAAAGATTTACTTTACAGTGTCAGATCCAAGATTAAGTCAACGAGTGGGGGGACCTCCGATCGATATGGACAACGGTAATGCTTTTGTAATGACGTCGCACGCTCTGTAGAATATAGATTGCACTTACTAATTGGCTATTAATGTTTGCTGATTGGTTATAAAAGAAAATGTCTAAAGACGGACACGATAGAACTGGGGATTGTGTGTGAACAGCAAGTAAACTTAGTGATATGCAAGAAAGTTGTATTTTTGTAAATATCAAAATTCGTCGATGCATGGAATATTAGAAAACAGCATGCTTATTATTATTGCATGTAACATCTTTGATTTTAATGGTGAAGTGTAGTCATATCAGTATCTTAATTTAGAGTAGGTACGTATTCATTTTTATTAGAATATAACTATTTTTTTTAATACTGAGCATGGCACAAATGTGTATTTATCACTTACATCTCTTTAATCAATTGTTTAACTTGTGACTAACAATGAATCTAAAATCATTATCTATATTTACTACAGCTTCTACCACACAATACACTCGTACTTAGAGATTGAGGAGAGAAGGCGTCGGAGACTGTGCTACATTCAGCCAACTATTTGATAGTATGTTCGCAATAAATGTTTTAAAAATTTCTGCACTGTACATAGTAATGTGCAACGTGAAAATTGATGATTTGCACCGTTGTCTTTTGTCTTCTGCCGAAAAACTACTATTCTCCTGAGAATATTGCTCAATTTTCCTTCTCCTTCGCCTTAACTACTTGTTTTTATTGCATTTTGTTTTATGTCTGTGCTTTGCTTGTTTAACAGTTTGCGTTTATTTATTTTTTGCGATTTGTGTTTGTGTGTTGAGTCTTTGTCCTCTTTATTATTCAAATACGTTATAGTATCGCTCACATGTTACTGTTATTGATTCTGTAATAACTTTCAATTCACATTTCTATTTTTGAATTGTGCATTTTTCTTCCAATGCACTTAAAATATAATGCAACAAATAACTTTTAACTACACAAGTAATCTACACCATGTATTTTTAGCACTTTTATTTTAAGAGACGGTATTAAGCCACTTATTCGGTATGAATAGTAAATTGTTGTTGTATATTCATTCATACTCATCAGAATTTTTAATTCAGTTCTTAATACTGCTGATAAAAAACTAACAATAGGTCTGATTCTGGATTGATTTTACCTAAATCTAAAATTATGATTTCTGTCTTATTTCCACCTAGAATAATAGGTAAATAGAATTTATTATAGATATATGTAACTTTGCACAAAAGGGTGTTAAAATATATATTATGTTTACGACAGTTTTGTCCATTTTGGATATACCATATTACAATGTAAATTAATTATTATCTATTAACATACTGTGTATCTACACCCATATAGATGCAGTCAACGTAATCCAAAATCAGGTCTAAAGATTATCTAAAATTACTAAAATCTTGCCTAATATTTAAGCAGATGTTCCAAAATGGCACTTGAATACCTTCCTCGATACTTTATAATTATATCGACTTGAAGCTTGCAAATAGTGCTTCCGTAATTTTTTTTTATATTTAAAGTTCTGCGTTTTCAAATAAATTAGAAAACACTGTGAGGAAAACGTACAAATGAATTTCGTATGTTTATTTCGACACAAATATTCACAAAAGCTGTCCTAAGCATTTACAAAGTAAAACAATGCTTAAAATATTCATTCCAGCTGCATCGAACCAAACCTTTGCTTAGTAACTACGCTAGTAATATCATAGGTCAGTCAATGTTAGTAACACAAAAATATCATTTGCTATAATGTTGTGCTGTCATTTTTATAACCTTTGTACTAGATAGCAGCAAAACATTTTTGTTTTACTTTGGTCAGTAAATAAAATATTCCAAAAATCAGACGGCCTAATCCGAAACATGCAATTGAATCATCGGATTTTCACAGTTTTTGAAGTAAATAGTTTTAACAACGGTCAAAATCGGATATTTCCTTTCCGTGTTTCGTTTTTCAGAGTAGACACTCCGTCACGTTAATTATTTAGATTCATTAAAGGACCTACATACTTTGGCTGTTTTGCAAGTTCTTGCTCAATATGTTTTTGTAATATTGCAGAATAGAATAGAATAGAATATATTTATTTGCTTAAAATGTAGGTACACAGTATTATGATGTTACAAAATTGTTAAAGACCCTTGTACATTTTGCCTATAAGCATACAAAAACTTCGACAGTAATAATAACATAATAACCTATGCAAGTTTATCATTTAAAAAGTCTGTTAAGCAATAGTAACATTTATCGATAAGTAACAACATAAGACGTTTCTTAAAAATTCTAATTGGTTCCTCCCTAATATCATTGGGTACTTTATTATATATTGTAGTCGCCATACAAATAACACTCTTTCTTAACAATGCAGTTTTATATCCACCTGTGCACAATACATTTTTATACTGAGACCTCATAGGTACTGATCGTATTTTAGTACTATTTAAAGATGGAAATAGGTGAAGATTTGCTTTTATAAACAAGGCGATTTCTAAAATATACAGCGATGGAAAACTTAACAACTTTTTAGTTATAAAAATAGGCCTACAGCTGTCAGTAACTTTGATTCCAAAAATAGCCCTGATACAGCGTTTTTGAGCTTTGAAAATACTTGCAGGGACTTATATTTATAATTATGTATTTGCTGAAAAATATTTAATAGTAGGTATATACACTTTCTTTTTATAAAACTCTAGTCTTGGAAGTAGTTCAAATACCAGCATCTATATGATTTTGGAACATCTCCGTTTCGGCCAAGAATAGGTGGCTTTATACCAGCTCGGCTCTCCAAAACAAGCGATTTAATTGTTCTCTAAACTCTAGGTGAAGCAATGCTGTCTCCACTCGTGATGTGTGGGCCACAAGGCCTAGTCTTTCTAAGGCCCGTGACCCTCCGCCTCCCGCACTGTGCCAACGCCGTCCCGTCTTTAGGACTCACCATCAAAGCCACAGATACTGAAGCACATCTCAGCACCGATTGGGACCAAATACATCTGCCTGCCACTACTACTTTGAATACCGTCGCTGTCAAAGTAGACCATTTCTAAAGCTATGAGACGGTACCAGCGTAATAGAATCCGTGGTTTTGCTTGGTAGGTATATAAATAAAGTCAATAGTTGGCGCCAAAACGTCACTTGTCTTTGGGATCATGATAAAGTTCATATTAAAACATACAAAACAATTGAGCTGGATGCTACCTGAAAGATTTGACAATTCAAGGCATTTGCTGTAGATATTACATATTTTAGACGAAGGTTGCGCGCTTATTTGGCATCACTCCAGTCTACGATTTGACTGATGAGGTCTGAAACTCATTCTTGATTGATTTAAGCCTGGAATAGCTCCAGGACTGTGCTGATACCAAACTGAACGCGTAAACTTAGTTTTATTTATTTTATTATGAAACATAATTATTGTATCTAAAACTTGCGTTTTTGAAAATATTGAATAAATCGTTTGTTGAATTAAAAATTATATTTCACTAAAATGATGACTGTTTTGAGAGTGCTTAAAATAAGCAATTTTGTTGTTTACGAAATGTACAAAATATGCATCATATTAGATTTTGCTAAAGTTTTAAACGAAAATTTTACTAAAAAGGATTGCACAGATTACAAAAATATATTTTAATATAAAAACAACGGCGTTGGTGGAATTTCTCGTTAAGATATTTCGGCATTTATACCCACCTATTTCATTAAACTTCTGCCTTTTTGTAAGCTAGTGGTGCTAAACATAAAATATAAACATTCAGTAAGTAGTTTTAGTTTGCTCGAATCTCTAGTGAGCTTCATAAGTGATTTAGTATTTTAAAAAGTTGTCTTACTGACTGATGAGAAGAGAAAAGAAAAATTAAATTTCACTTTTCATAAATACATTTTTTAAGCAATGCCTTACCATACCTTAGTATAATTCTCGTAGGAATAGATTATGTTCATATACTTTAATGTAATATTATTTAATTAATATTTACCTTAATTTGTATTTAGCTATAACAAGTAATGTAACGTTATGATTGTAACAAAATTTAAAACATTTTCTATTTTGGCTTCCATACGTTAAAGGGA
This sequence comes from Nymphula nitidulata, assembly GCA_947347705.1. NCBI lineage: Eukaryota > Metazoa > Arthropoda > Insecta > Lepidoptera > Crambidae > Nymphula > Nymphula nitidulata. The sequence goes on along the minus strand of OX374637.1, from coordinate 6,031,499 downwards.
TAAGTTGTTGAGTCGTGTTCTGAGGTAATTGTTGTATACAATTATGTAAATTCTAATGGATTGTAGGTATTGTAATGTTGCGAGGAGAGTCAGTGTTATATTTAACGTCGTATACCTAATCATTTATTGCGAATGATACTGTATATTTTATTGTTATTAGCAATATGATGAGTTGACCTTTGACTCGATGATTAAATTTTATATAATTATGAAATATTTGTTTTATATTTATACCCACCTTTATAACGAGTAAGAATATCTAGTAAAGGAAAGAAATTGGGGTCACAGTTTCAGTTTTATAGCTATCTACTACTAGATTTAGCTTGAGTACTTCGTTTATGACAAATCAGGTTCCAAGTGTACAAGTAATGGTGGCATAAAAATGACGTGCTACTTTTTATACAGGGTGTTGCCGTCAATACGACAATAAATTAAAACATGGGCTATATTAGTTCAAAGAAATGGTTTGCCACTTTTGAAAACGTCTTATTCATTTGATAATTTTATGACATTTGTCTGAAATAATATAACATTGGCTGCATTATTTCATAGACATGTCATAAAATTATCAAATTAATAAGATGTTTTTGATAGTGGCAAACCAATACTATGCACTAATATAGCCCATATTTTAATTTATTGTCGTATTGATGGCACCGCTCTGTATAAGTACGTGCTGATTCGTTGGAAACTACACTGGAATTGCAAATTCTGCAACCTACACGGCCTTCATAATATGGGCATATCCCGGCCGAGTCTATTTACTGAAATTACTGAAATGGCGAGAAGGGTATGCGCTGGCGCAGTATCATCATCATCGTCATCAGCACCAGCCTATATACGTCCCACTGCTGGGCACAGGCCTTACTACATGGGAGAAACACATGAATTTGGGCCATAACACCACCACGCTGGCCCAATGCGGCTTGGTGGGTTGAAGTGGTTGTAGTAACACCCGGGGCCAACGGCTTAACGTGCCTTCCGAAGCACGGAGGAGCTCAAGATTAGGAATTTCGGTTGACCCATCCCGGGTACGACCATGGCGAAAGTTGCTTTGTTTTCGTTATCGAAACCAGAGCGCTTAAACCACTACGCCACCGAGCACCTCCTATCCCAGTATACTCACAGACAATGGGCCCCGCGCTTTAACTTTTATCTAATCTGGGGCCTTACCACCATCTTTATAAAAGCGATTCATATTCCGCTCGGTTCAGTATTGGTTCCTAAACTGCATCGCTGTCATAGTCGTAGACAGCGTCGTAGTACGGATATAACGATTCTACTCAGTTTAGGTCCTAAACTGGATCGCTATAAAAGATGGTGGCACGGGTGCTGTGCCCGTGCACTTGTTGAGGAAGGTCTTAAAATTGCCATTAATCACTTCGATTATTATCACATTGATTAGTTACTGATTTTGTCTGCCTATAACTAACATAGATGGCAAAATTTAAAATTCTAGAATATTGTATCGGTAAAAATTTTAAGCAAAGAAAAAATCTACTTAAAATAAAAGAAAATGCTGCTTTCCCTTACGTTTATTTGAATGATTTAGGTACTTGACCCATTGCGAAATTCTCTTCTCATGTTAGAATGCAACCGAGAGCGCAGGGAACGTGAGAAGACACTAAATCACAATAATGATTTTCTCAGACGTTCACATGTGTCTAAATTATACCTAGGTATTCATTTATAAGATGCTGTTGAGGTATGCATAGATAATCTTCAGCTCAATAGGGCTCTAAGATGACACATTTAAAAATATAACTTTTTACACATTTTAAATATGGGCTATCTACGTAGGTTTAGGTACTTGGTACTGGTTTCGTCATCACTTTCTCTATGTTCAGGTTCAGGTTAAATCGCATAGATAGGTGGTAGGCCCATAATTATGTATGGTCGTCTCGGTAGGTACCACTGCCTTCCTTATTTCAGCTGTGAAACAGTTCGCTGTGTTTCGGATTGAAGGAAAATGTAGCCAGTGTAATTACGAAAAATTTTAAACAAAAAGCACCGACTCCAAAAATATGTTTCTAGGGGATAAATACCTACTTAAATTTAATTATTTTATCCTTTTTAGTTTTTTGAAGTCGGTTTTAATTTTTGTTTAAAATTTTTTTTTTTCATAATTTTTAGTGGTAACTTTCTACGGTCGAAGCTAGTTGGGTGACCGTCAACTTATATTGTTTCCTACTATCGTATCGTTTCACTAAAAAGTCATTGGAAAAGCAAAAATTCGCAATTTCGCAATTTCGCTTATGTAGACGATTTCATAATTTCAGTTTTTTTTAATTTAAAACCAAAGTACCCAACTGTTTTTGAAAAAAATTTTATGGGACCAAATGGCAACTATTCCGCATCGAACAAAAAAAGAATCACGTAAATCGGATCAGTAATCTCGGCGTAATCGGTGTACATACATAGAAAAAAAAAAAAAAAACATACCGGGCGAATTGAGAAACTCCTCGTTTTTGAAGTCGGTTAAAAAGAAGGGTGTTATAAGTTTGACGTGTCTGTCTGTGTATCTGTGTGTCTGTCTGTGGCATCGTAGCGTCTAAACGAATGGACCGATTTTGATACGGTATTTTTTGTTTGAAAGTTGGTGTGACTACGATGGTTCTTAGCTATAATTTATGAAGATCAGTTCAGGCGTTTGATGACTATCAGCTCATTTTCTACATGATAATAGGGTTTTAGTAACTAATACCTATAGATGGTGGTAAAAAATCTGTTGAAAATTGCTACCGTATGTACTATATTAATGCTATTAGTTATTGTGACATGGTACCTACTAAAATGTTCAGCTACTTCTGTGGTCGTTCGTACTACCCCTTTCGGGTTCTCAACTTTCGATTGATAAATACCAGTGTGATTTGAGAGCAACATTCTATTTTCGTAGCTATATAGACAACGCCACACCGGTCGAGCTACAAGGGTGAAAATAAGAAGTTCTTTTTATAGAGCGTTATCTATTTTAACTAAAATAAAATAAAAAAATAATTAAATTTAAAAAAAATGTTTCTTAAAGTAGGTCTTTACTCATATGCCAAGCACCGTTTTAGTGGCCCGAAGTCGTGGGCTCTAGTGTCAAGTGTTGATCGAGGAGCAGAGTGTATCTTACTATAAAATACGATGCAACGGAATAACTTCGAACATCGACCTTAATTCAAAGAACTCTTTAGCTATGCAAGTATCGGCCAAAACACAGATGTTTGGCTTAATTTAAAAAAAAATAAGGCTTTCCACAGAGCATGCTAAAGCCTTTATTTTATTTATTTATTTGTAGTTATTTATAGGTACCCGTTCTTCGCAGAACAAGATTACGAACCAAGCGAAACCCGCGGCATAGGTACTTTAAAATGCCCGTTAAGATAAAATAAAACTGTTACCTAGGTTTTATAATAAACTTGATAAGACCCAAGACTGTACTGTTTACTGACGAAACCCCGTGCGATCTACCAATTGCACACTTCTTAAAATTTTAAATGAAACACAGAACTATATCTTGTTTTACTGTGGGGCCATGAATAAGTCACAGTGCACTTCGGTCCATTGGGATCTTTTGTGCCTCCCCCGCGTTTACTCTTCCTGTGTCCAGAATATATAGATGCCATTAGCCTTACTATATTTTTAGGCAGAAATAGCCTATAGTCTTCTGACTTTGGATATGCCACTTCCAGAAGGCTCATTCTGTTTCTAGCCAGGACATCATAATGACACAAGAGATGCGGCATTGATTCCTGGCATTCACCACATGCTCGAAGTTGTGGGAGAGTTGCATTTTGTGTAGCATGTGGTTAGCAAAGTAGGTACCCTGTGAGCGCCCCAATCAAGAAGCGAGCTTTTGTTCTACTGTTTGCATAGATGTATTTACTATATCCTCCTACCTCCTCCTAGTAAGGATTTGAAGTGTTTTAATTCCGGTATTTTATTCCTTTTAGGGAAACACAGAATAGTTCAGCATGTAGTAGTAGTATGTAGTTTATTTTATTTAGAAGGAAGGAATAGATAAAATGAAAATTAAAGTTCCGCTGAACTTTAACCACAAGGCACAGCACCGATGTTCTTTCAGCCATCACTGTAAGAGTCGCAACCAATTTGATTTTTGACTCCGCACGGCTTTTCATACACACATTTTTAAGTCAAAAGTAACTAACAAACCTTTAAGACTTTACATACTTATGCAGGTCATATTGTTGAGTTAGAGGAATTTTTAGCTTTCGTGCAAAACAAAAAACCGCCAATAATTTTTTTCGAGAAAATTCTCTGATAACATTTTAGACTAGCGTGACTTGCTTACCTATTTGTTTCTATTATTTTGAAGTATGTATGAAAACTCGTGCTTATGGCCGCCTTATATATCCCAAACTATCTCCATGCAAAATTTCATCTACATCGCCGCGAAAAATTTCATCTAAAGCGAGAAAAGGTAACAGACGGACAGACGGAGTATCTTTTACATTTTTAATTAAGTAAGGATTGGGACTGATTCTGGAGATACGCTCTAAATCTAAATTTATGTACAGGATATCTCTTTCTCGCAATGTGTAATAGGAAAAAGATAGCAAGAATTTGTTTAGAGGTGACAACTAAATTCAGATAGATTTTAAAGAAACCATAGACAATTTTAGACGGCATGTACGAAGGTGCTTCCTAAACACTGCATTTTATCACGTTCAATAAGGTCGAAAATTGAACGCAAGTTTCTAAATGTCAAATTATGAAATAATACGACAGCTATCTTTTTAACCGACTTCAATAACGAGGAGTTTCTCAATTCAGCCAGTATGTTTTTTTCCTATGTATGTACACCGATTACTTACGCCGTGATAACTGATCCGATTTACGTGAATCTTTTTTTGGTCGATGCGGAATAGCTGCCATTTGGTCCCATAATTTTTTTTTCATAATCAGTTGGGTAGGTTGGTTTCAAATAAAAAAAATTGAAATCATTAAGTCGTCTACGTATGCGAATTTGCGAATTGTTGCTTTCCTATGACTCTTTAGTGAAACGATACGATAGTAGAAAACAATATAAGTTGACGGTCACGCATCTAGCTTCGACCTTAGAAAATTATCACTAAAAAATTTGAAAAAAAAACACAAATTAAAACCGACTTCAAAAAACTGAAAAGGATAAAATAATTAAATTTAAGTAGGTAATCATCCCCTAGAAACATATTTTTGGAGTTGGTTCTAAGTGGTTTCCAAAAACAATAGAAAGTGAAGCATCGACTCCAAAAAATATGTCTCTAGGGGATGAATACCTACTTAAATTTAATTATCTCATCCTTTTCAGTTTTTTGAAGTCGGTTTTAATGTTTGTTAAAATTTTTTTGTATTCATATTGAGAGAACAAGATGCACTAAACTTAAATTTTGTGTGTGTTCTCCAGAATAAGAACTATTGTCGCCGTGCGGTGTGCTTTACATATATACGATGATTCATGTGCTACGACGCCATACGAGCCACAGCGCACAGTTTGCATGCATGCATAAATGTTCGCTCGTGCATAATCTCTTGACAGATTTGATGCGCTTAAATGCGTTCATCTTGCAAGTTGCAAGAGTCGACTTCAGTCTAAAGAGTAAATGAGGTTTCCTAAGTGTGTAGATATTAATTAAAAGTTGAATATTATTTTAATAACAATATTATAATATTGTTACATACAGCTGTAGGCTACAATTAACCGATTTCAATTATTTATGTCAGTGATTTTACTAGAGACCGACCACGTGGATATCGTTTATGTCGCTGAAGCTTATACTCCTTTCTCAGGCACACCTACTTCCTTATGGATTGAGATATCTTATTCATTTGATAATTTCATGACGTTTGTATGAAATAATTTAACATTGGCTGCATTATTTTAATGAAATGTCATGACATTATCAAATGAATAAGATGTTGTTAAAGGGGCAAACCATTTCTATGAATTAATATAGCCCGTGGGCTATATTATTTCAATTTATTGTCGTATTGACGGCACCACCCTACTATATGAGACTAGTCCCCCATTTCCCAAAATAACGTTTTCTAAATGACCTCTGCCGACCTTACCTTGATATTACAAGTGTCCTTTAGCTTCGTATACCTTTACCATCAGGTGGATCATCTGCTGAATTATCTTTGATATAAAAAAATGACGCAGACATGATCTTACAAAGGCGATGGTAAAAGTTTACGGATCGTGTCGCTGCAATGGTGCAATTTGTGACATCTATGCGTTTTAACGCAAACTAAGTTTTACTGTCATACTTACTGGTTACTAAATTCAGCGGCATAAGGTTCAGTATTCTCCGCTGTAAGTGTACCGAAATATTTGCAGATTAACTATATTAATGAGGTCTGCATCTTAGTCATCTTACGATGAGCAAGGAAGCACCATTAATGTTTTGAAATGAAATGCTATCCACGATTTGCCGTTCAGGGCACTTCAGGTCTATATAAACTTATGAAATAAGTAATTATATTTCTTGTGGGAAACAAACCTTTTTTTTTACACACCTAATGAGACAAGAAAGCTGACGGCCCACCTGGTGGTAAGGCTGCCGTCGTAAGGAAAAATCTCTTGGGACTTGGTATTGTAGGTACGTTATCAACCTGAGTGCCATTGTTAGGTAATTATTATACTAGCTATAGCTACCTTTCCCTACAATCCAAAACACATCGAACGATTTTACGGCTGACCTAAGAAAGATAGAACCTTTTTAACTAACCGACTTCAAAAACGAGGAGGTTCTCAATTCGGTTGGTATGTTTTTTTTATGTATGTACACCGATTACGCCGATATTTCTGGATCGAATTTACGTGATTCTTTTTTTGTTCGATGCGGAATAGTTGCCATTTAGTGCCGTAAAAATTATTTAAAATCGATCGGGTATTTTGGTTTCTAAATAAAAATAACTGTAATAATTAAGTTGTATTATGTATACGAAATTGCGGACTTTTGCCATTTGCTTTCCTATGAAATTTTAGTGGTAGGAAATAAAATAATATGCTGACGGTCACCCTTAAAAATAAAACCAAAAAACCGACATCAAAATACTAAAAAGGATTAAATTGAGTTAGTGCTAAGTTCTTCCAAGTAAAGCACTGACTCCAAAAAATATGTTTCTTGGGGATAAGTACCTACCTAATTAAGTTTAATTATATCCTTTATTATTTTGAAATCGGTTTTAATTTGTGTTTTAAATTTTTTAGTCTTATAAAGGCATAGCATGTGCAATGTTTAAAATTCACAATTTCACTTCACCTTATATCAAGTTATCAACCGATAACGTATCAATACTATTCACCTTTATAAATTCTTGTTCTCTATTTATGGTTAAACGATGTCCATCAGTGTATTATTACCGCCAAAGGGCAGTAATGACTTCATTTTTGATGACATGGCCCTCTCAGCTGTCATTAGGCGACCTCAAATCACTGATCAAGTACCAATATTATGTCTACTTAGAGGACTCTATATATTGAATATTAAGTGTAGCGTAGTGTCTATAACAAAAAATAAGCAATAAGTAACTACCTACCTATTATCTGTTGAAAAAATAGGGTTTGAAATTAAAAATCTGTATTTCTGTTTCGGCTGGGCCACATTCACAATGGAAAAATAATGATATTTTGTTTGTTTTTTAAATATAAAACAAGATGGCAAACCAGCTGACGGCCCACCTGGTGGTATGCGATTACCGCCGCCTATAGAAACCAGCAATAACAAGAAAAATCACTTGATATTTCAGGTGCGTTGTCATACTGTGACCTAAGATGAAATACCGTCCATGGCCAATAAACACTAGCTACCTTACCCTTAAATCCGATTACCCTTAAAAGGTTTTTTTTTGTATGTGAAATATGATTTAGTGAAATATGCCTGATTGTTAAAATACAGATAGTATTCAGGAAATATAAATGCAAAATTAAAAATTTTAAGTACCCCCCGGCGTCATTAATCGTCTATCTAACACCATCTCATTAAGACTATTCATTAGAGCCCAAACACGCTATATCTGCTTTAAGTTTCTGAAGAATTAAGCATTTCGCAGACTTTCTGATGGTATAGGATCAGCTCAAAGTTAGTATGTCATGGGAATGTCATCGAAGTGACAGTACACGAAATTTGAAATCAATCGGATCTGTAAAAGTTAGTAAAATCCTAATATCATGTAGAAAATGAGCTGATTGTCATCAAACGCCTGAACTGATCTTCATAAATTATAGGTAAGAACCATCGTAGTGACATCAGCTTTCAAACAAAAAAAACCGAATCAAAATCGATCCATTCGTTTAGGCGCTAGGATGCCACAGATAGACACACAGATACACAGACAAACACGTCAAACTTATAACACCCCTCTTTTTTCGTAGGGGGTTAAAAATAATAATAAAAAGAAGTAAAGACTTATTTTGATTAACAGTCAAATAGGGAACATCCCTGTTCAAAACATCAGATGCAGAAATTTTTATTTGGATTATTAGATATTCACATCTGCGGAAGCGGCTTGTTTGTCCTTATAAGTATTGATCTAAGCTAAGGGATGCAGATACAGATTTCAGGATTTTTAACATATTCCTATGCTGTAGGATACCTACTTTTTTACTATATATCATCAGATAAACTTGGATACAAAGGTTAGATTACATGCATGCACTTTTCAAAATTACTCAAAAATGCTGGGCTTTAAAAAAAGGTTATATTGAAGATTCTCTGAACATAGGCTTTCGTATAATATATAATTTATCGGGGGGCTTTTAAGTACCAATAACGAATATCTCTTTTAATTATTCGGTCAAGAGGTCCCGGGTTCGAATCCCGGTAGGAGCAAATGTTTGTATGATAAGTACGAGCATTTGTTTACGAGTCATGGATGTTTATATCTTTATTTAGTATATTTTTAATATTTATATACATGACATTATTTCTCCGTTATCTAGTATCTATAACACAAGATGCTTACTTGGGCTAGACAATAGGTGTGAGTGTATGAATATTATTATTATTATCTATCTTTTAGTTTTGGAATATTATAAAAAATCTTCATTTGTTCCAATAGAAACAAATAAAGTTAATAGAAGGAACAAATAAGATGGTATATTTAAAAACTTGTTTCCGCTAAGAAGCATTTCCTCAATGAAGTATTCACTTTACGTTATACTGTTCAACTATTGACATTAATATCAATAACGTTGCCAATACTATAAAATCTAAGTATATCTCATAGGACCATTACGATTTACATAAAAACCTTATACACGATCGTGATTGCCTAATCTTTTAATGACAGCTCTCGCAAGTAATTCACACTTTCCCTGTCAACAGAGCTGTAATTGGTTAATTATAGCTTTGCTTTGAGCGGTATTTAATTGCCCATACAAAATAGCTTAGTCGTAAAATTAAATAATAAATTGAACAAACCTGGTTACTTGGCCCGAGTTGGCTCTACATGAGCAATCTTTTATGTAATTTGCGAGTTGCCAATTTTTAATAACAGAAACATGGTCGGTAATCTGTCAAGCGGCATTATCCCTCCGGAGGACTATGACAATTGAAAAATCAAATGTCTGGAATGTGATGCTTGACGGGTTTAATGGGACTGAACCTCAACATAACGAATAACGCTTGCTTTCCATAGAGTCGTCTTAACAAATAGCACAGAATACGGTGACTATTTACACGTGGTACATGTCGCAGTTATCATTACATTATCACCAGCCTATATAGGTACGTCCCACTGCTGGGCACAGGTCTTCCTACAGGAGTAACACACGAGGAGTTGGTGCCATAGCACCACCATGCTGGCCCAATGCGGGTTGATGAGTCTAAGCGGTCGCAGTAAAAACCGGGACGAAAACGGCTTAACGTGCTTTCTGAAGTACGGAGGAGCTCGAGATCACAAATTTTGATTGACCCATTCCGGGATCAACTATGGCGGAAGCTGCTTTGCTATGGCGAAAGAGACTAAGAATGCTTTCTTAATAGAAACCAGAGTGCTCAAACCACTACGCCACCGAGCTCCTCCGCCGCCGAGCTCCTCAATCGACTCCTCAGCTCCACATGTCGGAGTAGGTAATCATAATTGTGATCATCAATCTTACTAATATCATAAATGCGAAAGTAAAGATGGATATTCGTAACTTAATCACGCCAGAACGGTTAAAAGGATGTATAAGAAGAGAGAATAGTCTGGAATGTAGGTGGCACATAGTCTACTTGTCATCCCGGAAAAATGTACGGTTTCCTTGGAATAGAACCACAGAGTAAAGAAGCATTCACGCGGACGTCGTCGCGGGCAAAAGCTAATGCACAGAATAATATAAATAAATATCTTACTAAAAGCCCGCCTCGACTTCGTACGGGTGCGGTGGTGTATTACTGATGAAAGAAGACTTTTTTTGCCTATTATTCCGATACAGAAATAATCCGTATTTTTACCCTTTGATATAGCTTAATAGGGTAACTTAATAGAATAATATAAGTACCTATCTATTTACAATTAATTGTCTTACATAAATTATCTTAGTTTTATAGTTATTATGGTAACTTTGAAAGAAACATTATCTTTTATTTGCGGTCTTCATCATCATCATCACCATAATAAATATTAGAGTGTTTTTCAAAATATTTAAGACGTCTTCCCCTGTTTTTGTCTCACTCGCTTTTTTTATAGCTATGAGATTTTAAAAACTTTTATCACGATTAAAAAAAACTTTAATACAAGCCTTGTCTTACCAATAAATAATAAAAAATAACCATTCAATTTGATGCAGTCGTTTGGAAGTTATGCGCGTACATACATGTCGGCGATTCATATTATAATCATATGTAGATAAGATTTTAGTAAGAATATTCTATAGGTAAACGAATAATCCTAAAGACTAAAAGCTTCCTGAAGCATTATGTTGAAAAGGTATAATACGTTTGATCTTGCTAGTGACATCTGGACCAACACCTTATGCAATCCTCAAGAGATATGAAGAGGTCATAGGTTGTAAACGTTTTTATGGAGTCCACCTAATTGCTGGCCGTCGTGAAATACATTATTCACTTGCTTTCATAGCCGTGATGAGATGATTGCTTACATCAAGTTGTATATAGTTACGCGTTTCACAAACCTATTTCATTGCATTAATTTTAAGTGTTTGTGATAGTTAAGTAATGTACGCGTAATTGAGAAGGCTTTAGTGAAATATTTTGTATAAAAATACACACACACACACGCGCACTCACACACACCGCAATATTCTGATAAAGTATTAGGTATTGGTTATTTTGTTATTGTCTTTACATTATCTTTTGTTATTTACTATCAACTCACGTTAGCGTCCATAAACAGAACTGAAATGCAAGAGGGCCCTGGTGACCTGTAACTCAGGTTTCATTGGAAACCTTTATCAGGCACCAGTCTCCTCACAATGCAGGTCATTTATGTAGCAAATAAATTTATAAGTAGCTCTGTATTTTAATTAAATGTACCTATTATGATGGGAAAAAAAATAAAATATATTATTATATGTATATTATTAGGTATATATAGTTATTTGTTATACAAGAGTGCAAAGTTGCTTTTTAACCGCGTGCTCAATTTTGATGACCGAGCAAGCGAAGGATTCTAAAATTGAAATTAGAATCCTGAGCGTTAGCAAGGGAATCAAAAGAGCACGAGGTGAAAAATCTTTGCAGTCGAGTGCAACACGTAACTTTTCATCCCACTTCAACGAGGAAATGACTCAATGCAAAAAAAAAAACATTTGCGAATTATTAATAGTTTCAGTCAATTCTGTTGGCATCAAATAAACTTCTTCGTCGCTAAAATCACTCATTTTAGGTTTTTTACTTGTTTTCAAGTTTCTTGTTCTTGTTGGTTGTTGTTTCTTGTTGTTGTTACCTATGGTTTTAACAATAATGGAAATATGTCGTGAAAAGAAAATGGCGCGCAAAGCAAATTAAACAAAAAGTACACCAAGAAGGTGCCGAGCCTGAGTTTTTAACAAGTTAAAAAAGGTTGTATGATAAATTCAGCACCATCGAGGTAGAAGTAACGAGGTTTAATGGTGTTTTGAATTCTCAAACTTAGTGCACACGATGTTCTAAATTCAATTTTACTTTATCCTCTAGCGGATAAAAACGGCTTTTGCACTCAGATATCGAAGAGCAAAAATACTCTTTCCGAGATGGGGGGATGAAAAATATATTATTACAACGAAGTTTCGATTACGTGGTTGATCAAATCAATCCAGAAATCTCTTTTTTTTATACAAAGCACGGCGAATGACTCAACACCACCGCTGTTAGAAGAGTCCATATGCGGAGACAGCTAGTGCAACTTAAAACACTGTTGTAGCTTGTAGCCATCTCCACCTTGTCCTTAGGATGCCTTTTCACGCCTCTTTTGAAGGAACCCATGTTAAAATGTTACCCATGCTATTGCATAAAAATATGACACAGTTGGTGTTATATGTTATATTCATGGATCGTTTCACAAACCTTCTACTGTCAAACAGCCATGCATTTTTACAATCCTAACTTAATATTATTAGTGCGAAAGTGAGTTTGTTTGTTTGTTACCACAGAACATAGAGAGTAGTTAGAAGGCGTAAGTGGGCGGGACGCGCGCGCCGCGCATAAGAGTAAACACTCTTATCCAGTCCTTTTGACGATTCGACGCGCTCAGTAGTTCGCTAAGCTATGCAGAGCAATATTATGCCAAAACTAGTGGAAAAATGCCTCTTTGTGCTACTTTAACACGCTGGAAGCAAAGTAAAACTTATAATCTTACTCATTGAGACATTTCTTATCATCGCTTCGTACATTTTTACTGTAAAATAGTGAAAAACATTAAATTAAAACGACGCCATGCCAAAAATATACATTGCTGGCTGTGTACGTCGTCAATAAAAGTGGCTTTGTATTTAGCCCGCAATGTATGCTTTTTGGGGGTAAATTAAAAGAGTTGCCAGCACGTCACACTTATTTTGCACAAAAGAGTCAAAAATATACCAATGTTTAATTTAATTAGAAATCATTACAACAAAGTATTATGATGTCAAATTATTGCCTAGTAACTATTTCCATATAACAAAACTCTTTGATGTTACTAGTTTTTTTCACTTGTGCCAAGTATGTAAACAAAACAAACTAACAACAATTTCGTAAATGTTGAAAAATCCGCTAGTTCAACGTAAGACACCTTACACTTTATTATCACGCCTTTTTTTGCTACGTAAATAACTATGAAATATTTACAAAAATACGAAATATTTGACACCGACTACGTTAAGTTAAGGACTACGTTTTGCCTTTAAATAAAAATAAAGCACTGAAAAAATGAGGTTATTTACTAGTTTTTGCTGTTCATATATTTTCTCTATTATAGAGAACACAAGGGGATCGAATGCCCATACAGCCATATCTTAAGTATTTTCTGTCATTCTACAAATATTGCATTGAAATACTAGTGCAATGCAACACATTTCAATGCAATTCTTAGTGTCTTTCTCAATGTCTTCACATCCAATTCACTTATATTACAATGATCTTTCAATGGCATGTAATGTAAACACAAACACTTCTTTTACAAAACTACTTATAGCAGTTTTATAACACAATGGGCCTAATTCTGGGAACACACTTTAATTCTAAATTTATAGTAAGTATATCTCTTTCTCGCAATAAGTAATAGGAAAAAGATAGCATTTTGATAGAAAGAAATGCACTGAACTTAAATTTACACTTAGCATGTGTTTACCAGAATTAGGGCCAATGTTCTTCTTCTTTTTGGTTAATGGCTTTGTCTTTGATTTCGCCAGAATCCAGTTTTTAGCTCAGACCTAAACACAATGTTCGCTCAGACAGATTTTTTTGATTATTGTAATAAAAATCTTGACTGATATGACAACATTAAACCTCGACAAAAACTCCATATATAAAAATATGATGCCATTCTTCATGATGCCACTTATTGAGGTAGATAGCCACGATGAATTTCACAACGCGGAAATTAATGAATGAATGAATGAATTTCACTATACGTGAAAACTGGATAGCTGGGACATTAAGGGATCTGCGAATTGGTCTCGCTTAAAGAGTATCTCACATAAACATAAATAAATATCTGTCTACATATACAGAGGGTACTATTAATAAAGGTGATAATAAAGGTTATTTCAGTTAGAGAGATGCGATTATTAAATAAAAAATGTATTTTGTAAACATTTGAAATAAAACTAATTAGCCAGATTTAACTCGCGTTTAATTAGATCTTACATTATTATTATACACCCGACGTTTCGATAACTTTACAGCGAGTTTTCTTCCTCCTCTTGTAAGTATTCAGTTACTTTAGATTTCAATCCATAAACAAAACGGAAATTAATATGCGTAGTGCAAGTTAAAAAGGTGATGAATTGAAGTTATCTCAGTAAAAGAGGTAAAATACACTCGCTGTCTCAATTATAGAGGTAAATATGACGATAAAATCGAAAGAATTAATCCCAAATATAGGGGATTGCATTGTCTAGCTGTGGAGGTTTCTCACTTATGCAGTTCCCACTTGACTTTAACTTTTATTTTAATGGTTTTCCATATCGCACGTCATTCACAAAACTATATCTATTTCACACAACACAAGGTTACAAACGTTCTATCAGACACAATGTTCTAATTATAAAAATCTTGACCGACCTCATAAAATAGCAAAAAAAATCTCCAAAAATAAGGTTAGCTTTTTAGGTAACAAAAACCATAGTGACATAAATAAATGAGATGTGGACAAGTAACTTTACTCTGGAAAGCCTCAAATTCCAGATTATTTGATTTTTTATTGTCATATAACTACCGGAAGTCTTACGCAGTTTGACAAATTAAACTGTAGTGATCCCTTTCTCTTTGTATGCTGTATTTTATTTATGAGTCGCTTAAGAAATTGAATTAAATAAGTAGCTATGTACTTACATATATCATATATAATATATATTCACTCATTAATGATATTATTTTTTTGTAGAATATATTTCTTATAATTTTAAAGATTCATTTGAAAGACATAGCATAAAGTGAAATCCTTCACGAGAGCTTGTTATATTATGTTTAAATTGAAAAATTAAATATTTATCTATCTTATTGTAAGACCAAGTTTACAATACATAGAAGGACAAAGTTGATAAAAACAAAGAGCCAGTAAAAGGTATCCACTAATTAAACACAGCACAGCACAAGCAATTTTAAGCACAATGAGTTGGCGAGGGCTGCAAGAAAGCAGAGGCTGTAATTAGTAAAATATATGACATATTTTAATAATCCTAATCGCAGCCTAATATGTGCCCAAAAGATAACAACTCAATCCTTTCAAAAATCTAACTGAATATGCACTGCAATGGATTCTTAGGGAACCTATCACCCTCACAATTATAGATCGTAGTTTGCATCAATTACCAAAAATGATTATAATAAGAACACCTATTGTAAAGAACAATATTTTTTTATTCCTATTACTATTATTACAACATAAAATTTAAAGAGTTCTTTCATTCGTTTAAGTCACTATTAAATACATCAACGAACTCAAAATTTCCCATCAAATTGCATTTTATTTTTATTCTGGTAACACTGCAATATATGTGCACAAACAAATTCAATCTTTATGTTGTGGAAATATGGCCTGTATTTAAATGAACTGTTTTTCACTTGGTACATTTTTGTACCGATTTTCAGGAACCAATCGCGTAATGGTGTTTTATGTTGTAAAATACGAACTTATCATTAACATGTGTGCGAGAGGCGACACTGGTTCTGGTACTAACGTCGCTTGATACTACTTCTAACCTCTCTCTTATGTTCTGTGTTTGTTACGCTTATTTGGAATAGAGATAATTTGAGACCCTGGGAAGAACATAGGATACGTTTTGGAGCGATAACCGACATCCACGCGGACGGAGCCACGGAGGATAACTACGATCATACTAAAACTACCGTATCTATAAGCTACAACGCTCGGAGCGGTGCCTCTACTGATCGCACCACTAGCCGAGACAGCAAGAATGTGCTAAGAATGAAGGATTCTTTACGACATATCAAATATTATTAATATTAGGTATTATTATTTTGTAATAAATTTTGATTGTATGTACAGACGGCAGCACACCAAGAGTAACAGTTATCCTACGAAAGCCGCATTTACTACGAACGGAATAGGGGCGGTCTCAAGGTCAAACTGTTACGCTTGATGTGCGGTTGACTGTAGGTATGTACACAAAAATTATGGGTAAATCGTATCGATAACTACTCAATTGTTTTATTGACTAATAATCGAAACTGGCAGCATGACGGTGCCATTTTATAAAAAATGATATTTTTAGTTCTATTGCTAAAATTTTCGTACCTACCTACCATAATAATTAATTATTATGTATAGGTACCTAAGTCATTGGATTATCAAACACACAAATGATTATTTAATTCCATAATGAGAGATTTCCTTCGTCTGAGCGGAGTCGGAGTCATAGGTGAACGCGAAATTGTAATGTTGTCATAATTATGATGTATTTTTGGTTTTCACGCTGTTGCTTCGTTTGTACTAGATGAAATGGGATTTTTTTTAAATTATTTTAAAGTTTTCGTTTACTTTCTAAAACTAAAAAAAAAACTTTTCATGTAAGTTACTGAACAAAGGAGAAAAAAAAACTCATTAGTTCAGATATATATAACCGTAATTTAGTGCTATAAAAATGAAACCGAGTGCAAAAGCTTGTTTTATTTTCAACTGAACAAGTGAGAAAAATAAACTCATTAGTTCAGTCACTGTACTATGTTAACTGAACTAGTGGGAATAGAGGAAAAAACGGGTATAAAAGTTATTTATTAAAATAAAAATTTAAGTTTAGTAATCTTTTTTACGATCGGCTGGCCGAGTAGTCTGTACCCCTTGCTATACAGGTTACTCGGTCAGCGGCCCCGGGTTCAAATCCCGGTAGGAGCCGATGTTTGTATGATGAGTACCTACCTACCTACAAGCATTTGTTTACGAGTCATTGATGTTCATATGTTTATGTAGTATATTTCTAATATTTATATACAAATTATTACCAATATTTCTCCGTTATCTAGTATCCATAATACAAGCTCTGAATGAAGTTTGTTATTTTCTAGATAATAGGTGTGATTGTATGAATATTATTTATTTAGGTATTAGAAAACATGGTCACCCATAACATCGATTTTCATAGCAAAACATTGTCGGCGTCAGCTTTTATCTTTCTAAACTTAGGACAAATCAACTGAGATTGTTTTTTTATAACTGATTACTTCAAGACTAAGCTCCGAGAAGTAATTAAAAAATAACGTAAGTTTTTGGAGTTTACTCCTTAAGAATCGATTTGCATATAGAGAAAAATGTGAGGAGTAAAATCTATCGATGAATGACCTCGTTACGTTTTTGGTCCGCATCCTATGTCGCGCAACTTTCTAATTTGGTTGTGAGTGTAGGGTATTGAAATTGACTATTGTAAAAAGTTTATTGTAAAATATTACGTCGATTAGTTATAATAAATGTATATGAAATGAATAAATATATATTTATATATGTATATTATTTTCATTAATTTGTTAATTTACCCTTTCATACAGTATCAATCTTTTTTAAGTTAAATAAAGTCTTTTTGCGTCTGGTTAGACTATCAAACTTAAGGAGTAAACTCCAGTCGTGCGTCGGAGCTGACACTCACAATTTTTTCCCTTTTTTTTTAAAGACAAGAATAAGTAATCTAATATGAATTAAAATATTGAAAACTTTATTGCTTACCAGATATCACTATGTACTAACATTATTAGCCGACTACGACAGAACGAAGAGAAGGCTTATGAATTTAGTAACTGGTCTATTAAGTATGTATACTACATATTGATAAACTAATGGGAGGAAAACATAACTTAAACTATGGTATTATATAAAAATATACAAATATAAGTACTTATACTAGCTGGGCTGACAGATTTATCGCTATTATATTGCTAAATTGACATTTATTTGATAGAGCTAAAAAAATCTTTTAATTTTGAGACGAGTTTGATGTTAAGAAGAATAATTAGAGCGATATCGTTACGAATTAAAAATAGCATCCGGTAAGATGGCGATCATGATCTATGTCGTGAGCGTGACTATCGTGCGTGTCTTTTACTCCTTGGAGTAAAAGTGTTCTGTGGTGACTATTTGTCCCTTCTTGCGATGAGACTGCCTCTTATTTGACATTTCATGTAAAGTATTTTATGAAAAGAAACATATTTGTAGGTATTAGTATTATTGTAATATACTTTACTAATAAATTTAGAATTCTTTGCCGCCGAAATATATGTTCCTACAACATGAGTTCTTTTAAAAGAAGTGTGAAAAATACACCTTTTGGGCCGGCAAGGTGGAGGAGGCGGCTACGGCAGCGTTCAGTGGTCTTAGCCCTCCGGAGGGATAACACCACTTGACAGATGACCTGCGCTTAAACTTAACCCGGCGTCAATGACGTGAATTTTCTAATAATGCCAGATCAAGATTTCTTGACGGACCCGAATCCGTATGTTTATCGCTTGTATCTTTTTCTCTTTCTCTGTTATTACTACGTTCACATACACGGTGTTCAATATCAACGTCCGAATCAGTCTGGGAGTCTTCACTGTCGGAATCCGACTCTTCTAACGCGAAAACCCTTTCCGGGTCATTTATCAATGACATTTTCTACAAAAACTTAAAAATGAACGAAAAAAATATGTTACAAAATTACCACGCCAGCGATGAGGCTGGGTCATATTTACCCATTTTAACTTGACGCACGTATATCTCAATGCACAGGCGGCGTCGAAAAGATAGCACGAACGGGGTGGGTAGAGAAGGACTGTATCTCCAGCTACACAAACGTTCGAAACAAACGATAGACGCAAATAAATCATATGTCTCTTTACAATTGCTTCGGGTCAATATGACCCAGCGTTATTAACGCCGTCTTACCGCTTAACATCAAGTGATGTTGACTGTTGTCATTTGCCGCGCTTCGTATGATATAAGTAGTTCTATTTATTCACTATAACTAATGTTTCTTTTTACAGGATATTACACAATGTAATATCCTGTAAAAAGTAAACTAAAGAAAAATAAACATAAATGTAACATGTAGCCACCTACATGTAAAATAAAATTATAAGTAGCATAAAAGATAATCATGACAACTTTATTTATTTATTTATTCTTTAATGCACAAAAAAGTACAAAAGGCGGACTTAATGCTATACAGCATTCTCTCCCAGTCGACCAGTAAGGGAGTAAAGATATACAATATCGGTGCAATGATAATTTATGATTAAGAAATTAAAAATAATAATAATTCTTTACTCAAAAATTTAAACAGTTAATAAAAATAACATACAATACATCCTAATACCATACCTAGATAATGATACCAAAAAAAAATACACTAAGATAATAATATATACTTACAAACTTACATATAAATAATATAATAATAATAAGATGTCAGGCGTTAAGAGAGCTGAGATAATGGTCACGCACCAGTCCAGTCCAGTCAACTTTGTGACTTCACACAGTTCTTTAGTTAATTAAATCCATACCTTTAGTGGGTATAAGGCGTGGGCGGCTTAAAATAAATATGAACAGTAGAAAGGGAGAGACGTGGTCTGGTTTGAGGGTACTTCGCCTCAACATCACGCACAAAGGACTACAGTAACTTGATTTTGTTGTCGTACATCCAAAAACTAAAATTATTTACCAGCACATGGGTTCTCTCCTTCCTATGACATGGGTTTCTTCTAAAGAGGCGCATATGGCTCTTCTTACCGCTTCTTATCAGGTGGTGCTAACTCATTTGCCAATTAAGTACTTGGGTTGGTAACAAATAAAGCTTGCCTTCATTTCTATCAATGAGTCATATCTTTCTATATTTCAAAGGTTAAAATGAACTCATGTAACACCGGGTGACGTAGATATGCTAATAAGAACATTTGGCCTTTGTACTAATTTCCATGCACAAATGTTCACCTTATAATTTTCGAGTAATTCAAAACCATTAACTATTCATTATTACAATTAAGTTTTCTTCAACCTCAGGATAGATTGTACATAATTGAAAACGAATTTAGGAATTACGCATACAGTTTGACATTTCAAATATATTTGGGTGCCGACCTAAATTGTTAAGTTAGGCAAAGATTTAAATATAAGTTAGAGTTAAGTATACAAAATTGCTAACCCAATTATTTAATACCATGAAGAGTACAAGTATGTAATTTGCGTATAAGTATTTATATTTTTTTTTGTATCAAGAACGTATATTACCGTTCCTGGGCACTGGGTGGGTAGTGGCACAGAGGCAAAAAAAGAAATGTTTGTTTCTATAAAAAAGCACGCAAAGGACAATATAGTCAAAAGTCAAAAGTTTGTGAAGGAAATCTTTTTTTTAAATGCATGGAGTTTGTAAATGTGGATATAGTTTGTGAGGTAGGCAAAAACAAGACTTTATTCTATTGCCGCAGAGACGCGGAGCCGTCAAGTTGCTCCCGTAGCATTGCAAACTCCCTGGGGAACAGACAAAAGTTTGTGTCTCTCGTCCCATAGAAAGAAAGAGATCAAAAGTTGCTGCAATAAGCGGTAAAGATTATAACATTATTCCCTGCTACTCAGACGTGTTACCTATAATCAAAAACGTGTGCCTTAGGCAGTGGAAAGAGAATTTTGATGAACGCTCAAAAACAAAAGGGATTTGGTACAGAACAATTCAATGTGAGCCTCTTCCGGTACCTTGGTTTTTGGAA
Organism: Nymphula nitidulata; assembly: GCA_947347705.1. Classification (NCBI taxonomy): domain Eukaryota; kingdom Metazoa; phylum Arthropoda; class Insecta; order Lepidoptera; family Crambidae; genus Nymphula; species Nymphula nitidulata. The sequence continues at coordinate 6,010,695 of OX374637.1, read as the reverse complement.
CCAAAATTGAATAGGAATGACATTAAGTTATTGTTTAGAGTAAGATCTGGTCACTATCCATCTAAGAAGTTGGCTTATCTAATGAAAAAAGAAAGCTCACCTAATGGTGACGTTTGTGGACATGTAGAAGACGTGCAACATCTATTGATGGAATGTGTTAAGAACAGACGAGAGAGAGAGCTATTTATCAGTAATTTTAAAATTAACCTCAACAATGTGGGTATAGTTCAAACCATCCTGCATACTCCTACTTCTAATGTAGCCTTGAAACTATGTAACCTGGTTAATTACTGTCAGTAAATATAACATTAGCTACGATGGGATTGACATGTTAAAAAAACAAATATCCCTAAATAAATAAAGAAAAAATAATAATAAAAAGAAAGAGATAAAACATATTTTGTCTCCTAATAACCACTCATTAGGGGCAAAGAGAGAGATTTTGTCCACATTCTGTGATGCAGTGGAAACTGGAAGCTGGTAGAAAAAAATCTGAATTTCTTACCAAACTCTTCTATTGGCCTTGTACCTACCCATGTTCGTTTGATATTTCTTACATAGGTAGTTGTTTATACAGAGTGGTGCCATCTATTGATGGCAAATTTTAACATGGGCTATACTAGTTCATAGAAATGGTTTGCCACTTTCGTTTTTGAAAGTGGCAAACCATTTATATGAATTAATATAGCCCATTTTTCAATTTATTGTCGTATTGACGGCACCACCCTGTATACATAATAAAAGTATTCGCAACAGATATCTCGCAAAACACCCTTTCATAAGCTAACCTTTGCTACATGCAACGTGCTGTGTTCATCTGATGACCTAAGCCGAATTTCAGGCCTTAGGATTAAGTGATGTTTCTTGATAAGCCATACGTAATTCGTAATTGAGTCGTTTTAAAATTTATTCGACCCATGTCTTCAAGAGGAGTGTAATGAAATACTATCTAGTTTCTTTCGTAAAAAGATACTTGCCGTAGTACGGTAAGGATAATAAGGACGCGCGAAAGGATTTAGACAGTGGTTGTTGCTTTTGACAACACGCTTCCTCAAAATGAAATGGAATGAAATACTGATTTCAAAATGAGTTCCTGGAAGTAGTAATATTCAAAGAGGGCCCTACAAGAAACGAAGTCGAATCTTTCATCCGGAGACCTTATTCATGGGAAGTATTTTTAAGACTTTTATTAACAATAATACTAAAGATTAATAATTAATACTGTCACAATCACACCTTTGACGACCGGCTGGCTGAGTGGTCTGTGCCCCTTACTATACAGGCTACTTGGTCGGGAGGTCCCTGGTTCGAATCCCGGTAGGAGCAAATGTTTGTATGAAGAGTACGATGCATTTGTTCACGAGTCATGGATGTTTATATGTTTATTTAGTATATTTCTAATATTTATATACATATTATTATCATTATTTCTCCGTTATCTAGTATCCATAACACAAGCTCTTAATGATGCTTACTTTGGGCTAGATAACAGGTGTGTAGGAAAGTTAATTAAGGCGCTTCGACAAATCACAAACCATCTGCTATGTAAGAATATCAAATAAGTGATAGACTAGAATAGAATAAGTGATGATATTAATGAGTGTTGATATTTAATTTAATGATAGATATATTTAATTTAAACATTTATATAATTATTTAAAATTTATTGTAGTGGAATTATTATATATAAAGTAATTATTCAGAGATATAAATGTAAATAATAAGTAATATGCATACATTAATAATTGATAGTTTTGTATAGCCCTCTACTATTGCTATGCCCTTACAGGGCGCTGCATTGTAAAATATAATCTCATGTACCTCTATATGTAATTATCTACTATGTACATCAATGTGGCATGCAATAAATGAATTTGAATTTGAATATTATCATTATTATTTTTTATATTTTAATGTTTATTCTCTCTTATACGGAAGAGGTATTTTTGTCATAAAAATGTGATTTGTGTGTGTGCGTGTATTTGTGTGTGCTATACGTATGTCTGTGTTTGTAATTATTGTGTACTCTACTCCACTCCTAGATAATTAAGTTAAATATCATTCGCCTTCTATAGATAGGAATTTGCAGACAATTCTGCAAGTATTTATAATTACAGCTTTTTGTAATTGTTGAAATGACAGGGGATGCATATTGAGCAGCTTTAAACTCTTGTGCAGTGTTTTGGGTATAACACCTGTAGAGGATATTATTATAGGTATAGTCTTAACTGAGGTGACTTGCCATTGTGTTTTATTATTATTATTATGTACCTATATAAGTTTAATAATATATACTCCACCCCTCACCATACCATACTCTATATGCTCCAACTTATCTCTTTTTTTATTCTTTTCTTTTTTACTGGTTGGGAGAAAATGCTGTACAGTGTGGATTAAAACCGCCATTTGTACCTTGATTTTCAATAAAAATGGTAATTTGGTTCGATTCCAAACGTATGGCAACCCTAAGCATAGCTGATTATCATTTAGTAGGCATTACCAAGGCATTACTTTATGATTTTTGCCAAGCCAACTAGATAATATCACTTTCCAACGCAGCCAAGATAAAAGATTTGTTTACTTATCTGTAAGTCTGAGTGCTGAGCTTTCATTCCAACGTTTTGATGAACATTAATCAATTTCACTTCATCTAGAATCTAGGTCATTAATATTATCTATATAATTACCATTGCATGCAATGCAATCTTAAATATCAAATGCGAAAAACTTTCTCAGCACGGAGTATCGTGTTTTTGAGGATCTATCTTTTTTTAGGGGTCCGCACCCAAAGGGAACGGGACCCTATTACTAAGACTCCGCTGTCCGTCCGTCTGTCACCAGGCTATATGCCTCATGCCGACAGACTCATGAATCGTGGTAGTTAGACAATTGAAATTTTTACAGATTATGTGTTTATTTTGCCGCTATAACAGCAAATGCTAATAAACAGAATAAAATAAATATTTAAGGGCGTTCCCATACAACAAACGTGATTTTTTTGCTTGTTTTTGCTCGATATTGATAATGGCATCAGGTAGACGCTTGTTAATAGATAATGGTACGGAACACTTCGTGCGCGAGTCGGACTCGCATTTGGCCGGTTTTTTTATTTCATTAGACCATCACGACTTAATACTACGATAAGTGAGCTATTTCTAAAACTCGTGACATCTCAATTGCGACAGCAAAAACGCTGGCTAGAAGACATTATACTTCCTGATGACCGACAGGGTCAGGGGTCTAGTCTCTTTAATTGTCTGTTGAATTAAAAGATTGCATGTCGGTAAGTAAATTTAATTACAAGAGGTGTGATATTGCGATACAAGATGTTCAGGTTTTAGAACATGATGTGCAGACGCTCCTAAAATGAAAGCCCAATATCGATTTCACCACTTAGAGGAGAATGGGGTTATTGTGGACGCGGGGTAACTCCAAAAGTTTATATCGCATAAGGCAGGGCGGCATAGCCGTTTTACCGACTGGGGTACCTCACAGAAGATCACAGCGACAAAAGTCTATAATTTTATTATTTATTTATTTATTTATTACAAACAATAACATTTTTCACAAAAACAATAGTAGCGTTAATAACTGCAGTAGTCAGTCAGGGACTGTGTCGCAGTTATTAGCGCCCACCTCAAACATAACACATGTTTCAGACATAATAATGCTTAACAAAACATAGACGCGTGTGTGTGTGTGTGTGTGTGTGTCAAAGTGAGGAAATGTATGAAGTATGAATTTTAAGAGGGTAGTTGTGTTCCTTGTAATGAGTTACCTCTGAAGGCTTGACAGCTTTCGGATCACTTCTTTTCTGATTAAATAAATAAAAACACTGCTGCACATCTGCTTGTGACAACCGTAAAAAATGTTCACTATCGCGTATCGTACGATATACGACAGTTATATCACACACAACCCGCGCACACTCTGAAATTGAGTAGTTACCAGTATGTTTTGTCGTCTTTTTTCATATGTATTTATTAGTTTTTATATCCACGTAGTTTATTATGTTAAATTTACAGAGCAATCACTTGTTGCTTAGCAGCTAGCTTTGCCTTTAGTCGCACTAGAGCACAATTCTGTCCAGATCATGTCTGCCCTATGTGGTCAAATTGCGGCCACCGTCTTGGCCTTCTCTACCAGCTTGAGAGCCTCTAGAGGTGAAGAGCTTTACGGGTGATATTGCCTGAAGACCTGCAGAAATGAGTGGGGGTGACATTATTGCGTTTGCAGTCGCCAAAAAATTTGGCCGCGGCCGTAGGTTATGTATGATGCTTATAATGTACATAATATGTAGTATTATATCTATATCTATATTGTTTTTTTTATATGCAGGTATTATAGCTTTGTTTATGTTTATTTTGTCCAAAACAATATATTTTTTATTGCTGTGCACGGTTTTTTAAGCTTTCTGCTAGAATTCCGCCATTTGTACACTTTTTTGTGCAATAAAGATAAAATCAATATGTAATAACAAATAAAGATAAAATCAATTGTGCTTCTTTATTTTGTGCAATAAAGATAAAATCAATATGTAATTACTGGGCATGGACGGCATTTCATCTTAGGCCCCAGGATGACAACGCACCTGCAATATCAAGTGATTTTTCCTTGTTATTGCAGGTGTCTATAGGCGGCGGTAACCACTTACCATCAGGTGGGCCGTCACAGCTTGTTTGTCATCTAGTTGTATAAAAAAAAAAGTAAGTATGGCCTCCATGCAGAGATCATTGAGAAAGTATTACGTTGGGATTTGAGCAGGGTGGACTCGTCTATATGCTACACCGGTACCACAAGTAAGTAGTGATAGAATGTATCTCCACCACTTATGTCTACTTATTCAGAGAGCAAATATGTTTTAGTTTTTTCTTTTTCTCAGAGGAAAAAAGGGATAAACTTTAGCCACTCCCCAGTGAGTTTGCCACTACGGGGCCTGGTAACATAATCTTAACATTCTCTTGATTTTTTTATAGGGTCTGCAGCGCGTGGGTAGTGCCCGAGCTGCTACGAGGACCGCACGCTAGCTGTATAAAAAAATAAAAGAAAATGATTAAAATCCCGTTGGATAATATAGTACTTCCACTATTATGGATAAACAACGTAGTGTGCAAAGCGGTTGCGAAGGCTCTTGAGCCATATTCGAATTGACATTATTTGCTTTTATTAGATTTTGAGATTATTAAGATTTATTTTATCATAATTGAACAACTCTTCCAAAACTGTCACTTGAATCATATCCTAATCAATGTTAATAATTATTAATGTAGTGTAACTAGTTCTCGATAAAATGATGAGGTGCTACATAAGATATGCAACCTTCAACTCTACTAGGTATATCTCAATACGTATGTGTTTTAGTTGCAATTTTGAACAGTTATTGATGGTTGCCCTTTTCTTTTAAGTGCAAAACATCGTGATTGTGATGACTTGTGTTATGAAAGGTTGTAAAATTTAAAATTAAAATACATATATTTTGTAGGAGGTTTGTGTAAATTAATTATAATCACCCATTTGATTGCGTAAGTAGGTAAGTGTCCATCATCGTCATCGTCCAATTTGAATGTGTACCACGAACCACGAGCACATTTTAAATTCCGTCCTAGGGTGCGCAATATTGCTGCTCATGCAAATTAAAAAAGATCAATAAAAAAAATTGTCGTTTTATTGCGCTCACTTCTCACGTATGTTAAGTTTTTTTTGTGTCGAAATGCGGTTAGTTGTTTATTATTATCAAAGGTCTTTTATTATGGGAGTAACTTAGTTATTTTAATATGAAAGTAGCTGCACTTTACATGCTTTGCAATGCCCGTAAAGAGAAACCTTTTTACTTTTAGATTATATATTACTCAAAAAAGAAGTTCTTCCAATCCATGAAACATCGCGGGCGTCACCAGAACACCCTACCATAATTTCATTACAATCTGAAGAATGGTTTCGAAACGCATAGGAGACAAACATACAAACATCGATTTTTATTTATATAAATATTCAGGGTGGTAACAACAATAAATTAGATCATGTTCTGTATTAGTTCATACAAATATTTTGTAAATTTCAAATACATCTTACCTATTGATTTGATAATATCATGATATTTCTATGAAATAATATAACGTTGGCTGTATTATTTTATTATACAGAAACGTTATAAAGTTATCGAACGAATAAAATGTGAGTATTTGAAATTTGCAAAACATTTCTATGAATTAATACAGACCACGTTTTTATTTATTGTCGTCACGTTTCTGTATATATTATACCTACATTATATTCAAGAGTGAAAAATACTGTCGTATTTTTAATTAACACGTTTTTATTAGTTTCACCTGTATGTTTGTATGTATGTAACTGACTCGTTGGGGCTCAATTTTGCCCCACTTTAAGCGATCAGATTTACTTCAAATGTTGTAGACTTATCAACGACCACCGACAATACAATATTTTGATAAGCTTATCTCATTATCCTGATTAGGATTGCCAGGATTAGTGATTTTAATACAGGTCCTTTGCGTGAGAGCAAACGATGTTGGCAACATAGAAATCCTTGAATATGTTTTCTATCGAGATGCAACTGTTAACATATCTGTACATTATTAAAGACGGTTTTATAGCAAATCGAACTAAAAAGTGAAAAATAAAATATAGTTTAAAAAAAACTAAATAAAACACGCGTTGAAAGCAAATCGAACTAAAAATCAGAAAATAAAATTTAATTTATATTTTATTCAACGATTATAAAAAGTATACTAACTCATCAATATGTTTCAATAATTTTCAAAAATTCTAAAATACAAATAAAGTTATGAAAAGAAAATTAATTTTATTGTAAAAAAGCGTGGGGTGCTCGATATCGATTGTTGTAAACATATAATTAGTAGTTATTTGTAAACATAGTGTTAGTATACATAGAAATATGATATAAAAAGCACCCCACGCTTTTTTACAATGAAATTAATTTTCTTTTCATAACTTTATTTTTATTTTAGAATTTTTGAAAATTATTGAAACACATTGATGAGTTAGTATACTTTTTATAAACGTTGAATAAAATATAAATTAAAATTTATTTTCTGATTTTTAGTTCAATTTGCTATTAAAGCGTGTTTTTTTAGTTTTTTTTTTTTACCTAATAGAACTTAAGTTTTTAAGTAAGAAGATCTATCAAATACCATCGTGCCTAATAAACTGACAAATTATATCATATGAAGTTACTAATCGAAGTGATTACATTTTAATTCTAGTATATTACCATCACGCAACTATGATTTGCCTTGCCTTACTATAATAAAGTCGGTATATTCATTATTTGCTATGAAATACGATGGTAATCACACTTTATATATTTGATGATTTCATAACGAAACGTACCAACCTTTATTACTTATGTGTTTTTAAGTGTTTGTTTTTAAATTTTTAATGGGGTAGCTCGGTGGCGTGAGGAGCTCGGTGGCGTATTGTTTTAAGCGCTCTGGATTCGATACGAAAAACAAAGCAACTTTCGCCATGGTTAATCCTGGGATGGGTCAAACAAAGTTTGCTATCTCGAGCTCCTCCGTGCTTCGGAAGGCACGTTAATCCGTTGGTCCCGGTTGTTCCTGCGACCACTTTAACCCACCAACCCGCATTGGGCCAGCGTGGTGGTGTTATGGCCCAAACTCCTCATGTGTGTCTCCCATGCCTACATGAAATAAACAACTTGACCAATGTTATATTATGTCATACAAATGTCATGAAATTATCAAATGAATAAGATGTTTTTGAAAGTGGCAAACCATTTCTATGAACTATTAATCCCTTGTTTCAATTTATTGTCATATTGACGGCACCACCCTGTATATGGGCAGACGACTTTACATAAAGTGTATTCATTTAAATACTTTAGGCATCTCTAGTTCAGTAGTAGTTTACCTATGGTTTTTTATACAACTAGATGGCAAACAAGCTGACGGGCCACCTGGTGGTAAGCGGTTACCGCCGCCTACAGACACCTGCAATAACAAGGGAAAATGACTTGATATTGCAGGTGCGTTGTCGTCCTGGGGCCTAAGATGATATGCCGTCCATGCCCAGTAATTACACTGGCTTATCATATTTTAAGTTCTAGAATCGATTAAACGAATTAAGTTACAGTTATTTCTTATAATGTTCATTTATTAAAGCTAGTCGTATTGTAACGTACTGAAATCAGATTTCTTTTGGGAGCATAGATTGGCATCCAACAGACTGCGCCATGTAATGTTTGTAGGAAGGGAGTGGTAGCTAAATAGAGGACTTCCAACTACTTAAATTTGCGACAAGCTAACGATATCCGATATAGACTTTGACGACACACTGAACGCTCGCCGTATATTGATCACATGTTTTAGTTAGAGACAGGTATAGTGTAATTTCTAATTCACATAAGTCGGGTATTTTGGCTTAAATTAATTATATTTTCACTAGTCGTAGTAAGTATAATTTTACGTATTTTTTTAAATGTATTAGCCGACCCATCGAACTTCGTACTGCTTCAGAAGCAATAAAATTATATTGTTACCGCTATTAAAAATGGGAGTTGGTGGTAGATATTTTTTTACATAAAAAATGGAAAATGGGGATTGGTGGTTTGAGCTCGCCGCCGCGGCTGAGGCTGGCCGGCGAAGAGGTGGTGAGTGAGAACCATTTGCGACGATAAGCTCGCGTGGGACCGCTAGAGGCCCGCAGCGCCGGAGCCGTGACAGAAACCTTGCATGCTGCATGTTTGCTTGCTGACTGTTGCTTGCATGCTGTCTGTTGCTTGCTGCTGTTGTTGTTGTTGTTGCTGCTGAATATTGACTTTCTGCGATACGATGGTTCTGCCTCTTAATATTATGGATATCAAATTTATGCATAAAAATGATTCTGAATATAAACTTTCTGCGGTATGATAGTTCTGCCTCTTACTTATTATGGATATTAAATATATGCCTTAAGGTGATTCTGACTTATAAAATTATGGGTTTTGAATGTATGATTAATGAGTGTCTGCCAAATGAAGTTTATGCTTTCCGCTGTTATCCATAATAAAATTATGACATAAAAAGTTCTGCGATAATAGGTAGACCCAAAAATAGCCTACGACCTATTCTTATACCTACCAAATATTAAAAAAAATCGGTAAAGCCGATGGAATTCGATAAAAAATACTGTGACACGAGTTTTTTATATATTAGTTTAAGCCCGCGTAATTTTTTATACAGGTGGTGTCGTCAATACGACAATAATTTAAATCATAGCTTATATTATAATAGAAATGGTTTACCATTTTCAAAAACATCTTATTCATTTGATAATTTAATGACATTTCTATGAAATAATGAATACGATATATTTGAAAGTGGCAATCCATTTCTGGCAATCTAATCTAGCAAATGTTTCAATTTATTGTCGTACTAGCGACCCGCCCCGGCTTTGCACGGGTGCAATGCTTATGTAAACCTTTCCTAAGAATCACTCAATCTATTAAAAAAAACCGCATCAAAATCCGTTGCGTAGTTTTAAAGATCTAAGCATACATAGGGACAGACAGACGGCTGATAGCAACTTTGTTTTATACTATGTAGTGATTGACGGCACCACTCTGTATGATAGTGTTATTTTTCATTCATGTTACCAATTATTTATTTACCGGCAGTATTTATATTTTCATGTTTTATTCTCGTTTGAGATAGCTTAAGTACAGTCGGCAGCACATCAAGCGTAACCGCCCTTATTCCATTTGTCATAGAGGTGACCACATCGTGATGCAACTGTTGCACTTGATGTGTTGTCGTCTGTACATCAAAATGTAATTTACTCATCCAAAATCTGTAAGGGCCTATTCACACGACGTCTTTTAAGCGCGGATATCATGCTTTTATGAATAAAATACGAAATTAATAATAAGTAGATTTTAGCTATCTCCGCGATGGGAGCTTTTGTCTTACATAATTTTATTTTATGCACTGAATGTTTTATTGAATGGAACTAACAGTATCTAGTAACTTCGTCTATTTAATGTGCTATTCAACACAACAAAAAGCACTATTTAGCCTGCGTTTAAAGCTTTCTGAAAAGCATCTCCGTGTCGATTTGCGTCACATAACCTGGATTCTAGTCCTCAATCGTAATAAATACTGTATGGGGGCAACATTATTGCTTCACTGAAGCGACGTGATGCGCAGGACATGACTGCGCAGAGCCGCATTGAGGGCAGATCATAAGTCAGTAAGTACTATTATACCGTGCAAATAAGACTTTACAGAAAAAAATATTTATTTAATCAAATCTTTTTTTACATTAGTAGAAACAAAATTTGGCGAGGTGTAATTACAATTTATTGATTAAAAACCCAGACACAATTGATTTTTCCATTGCAATAGCCCTCCAGTGGGTTAACGCCGCTTAAGGGGTTAGCGAAACGGTGCATCTGTAGGTATAGGTATGCACCTTTGTCTGGCTAGGTAGTCACTCTTTTTTACGCTACAGGTAGTCGAAAGTTCAATTAGTTCTATTTTCCGTGTTGGTGAAGTGCTTAGTGCTTTTTATGCTATATTTTTGGCAAACAAGTATGATTAAAAGCTCACTTGGTGGTAATTAGTAGCATGCGAATGTTAAGGGGAAGCGATGTGTTGATAGAATGTTACTTTTATTCCAACATAATACTGCTACGGGTAGCTCTGGCGACTTTACTTACCATATCATAACTACACTATGGAAATGGAAAAATCATAGGACAGTTTAAAGAATAGCATCACCATGCCGGCTATTCAAAAAAACATCTAGATAGACCACGATAAAAGTTGTTCGGTTTTCTTTTGTAATTGTAAACGAAACGCTTAGGTAAGCTATTCTTAAAATAGTCCAACGTAGGAGAGGGAGAGTAGCCAATATTCTACCATCTGAATTTCCTGCACAAAGCTGTACCACATCTGAATTTCCTGCTAAATGACATTATTTTTCTGCATTGTCAATAAAAAATAGCTGACCATTGAGGATATTAATTTTATTATAGCAATAAAATTGACTAAAGCGCCACAGACACTCTGATGCAGATACTACGACCACAGGAAAAGTATTTTTTATCTATGTAAATGTTATTTTGTATATCTTGTCAAAAAAGCTAGCACGTCAAAATTGTTAGTAGTGAATGTTTGTGCACTATGGTCGAAACCAATGTAGAAACTGAAAAGGAAAAAAATATTAAATTTTAGTACCTACTTATCTCCTGAAATGTATTTTTTTGAGTTGGTGCTTCACTTTCTATTGTCTCTGGAAACAGCTTAGCACCAACTCCAAAAAATATATTTCAGGAGGTTAGTAGGTACCTAGGTACTGAAATTTAATTACTTTCCCTTTTTAGTGTTTTGATGATTTCCTAAGGTCAAAGCAAGATGGGTGACCGTCAGTACTATCAACTTGTCTGTCTCTCAGTCCTTGGTTGAAATACACAGTGAAAGAATTATCTTCTAACTCCTAACCGTTAAGGAGTTGTACCTTCCATCATCAGCTCATCAACATGAAATGATGACTAACAGAAGCAAATACTTGAATAGCTTTGGAAAAAAGTGGAACATGTCACACGTGCCTATAAAAGTTTTGGTTTGCCCTCGATTTTCCTGGGATCCCATCATCAGATCCTGATTTGGTGACAATGGGACCACCTCAGGATTATACTCTATTGAATGAAAAAAGAATTTTGAAAATCGGTTCACAATTGACAGAGAAATCGGTGGACATACATACAAAAAATAAATACATAAAGTGGAACATAATTATAATATAAGCTGTCTCTTAGCCGACACATTTATCAAATACTTTATGGTTTTTGAGGGGCTATTTACAAAACTTTATTAATTCGTAACCGTCATCTTCTTTTTGGATCATTGAAGAAAATGTTAATCTTCATTTTCTTAAAGAAATCCAAAAAAAAGACTGATTATTTAATTAATGATGACTGTTACAAGTAAATGAATATTAATATTACAGTAAATGTATTTATTTTTTATTTTTTACAAATTGTCACAATAATAGAATTTCTAGGGATATCCCTATCAGAAATTCTATTATTGTGACAATTTGTAAAAAATAAAAAAATATCAATCCATTTGGAAATCGATAGGGGAAGCCTTTGTTCAGCATTGGATATCATAGGCTGATATGATGATGATGATGATGAGGAATTAATCAATCTCGCGAGATCTTGGCTTCACCAATATCTCGCGGGATTCCATTCTCTAGTCAGAGCTTATTGAATTAACGTTTTAGGAATAGGGACTTGTCTTCTATGCTATTCCCTCTATGTTCAATACCTACCTGACCTACCTTGATAGAGTAGGCAGCGCATGAGTTGTAAAAAGCACCATAGATATTATTTACAAACGTCAATAGTCAAAACTTTATGATAATGATATTATTAGGACGTTCTAATTTGGATACCTGTCTTAATTCAATTAAATATTCATAGGAAGATGCAACTATGAATAATATTCTGTAACAGTGTAACTCACTATGTCATTGTAACGAGGTGAACACGACTAAGTGTACGGATTACGAACAACTAGGGTCGAAGTTCTCAAAGCTTGAGTTTTTATGAATCATGACATTTGTTGGAAAATATTTCACGCACTAAAAATGGAATGAATAAAAAAGAAATAAGTAGCAGAGAAAGGAGTTTGTTTGTTTGTTACTTAATAATTTATTTAAGATTTTTCATTTTATTTTTGTAGATACCTTTAGTTGACTGAACAAATATTAAATTTAATTTTATCCACTATGACATCACGAGGGCATCCTACTTTTGAGGACTATATGGACAGACGACCTGGTCAGGGTCGCGAGGAGCAGTTGTATGCAGGCTGCGCAGAACCGTTCCATTTGGAAATCGATGGGTGAGGCCTTTGTTCAGCAGTGGACATCATAGACTGGTATGATGATATTATAAATGCGTTAAAAATGTTTTTCTATGTAAATACATGGTGGTAACGACATACGACAAGAAATTGAAACTTGGGCTATATTAGTTCATAGAAATGTCATGAAATTATCAAAAGAATAAGATGTTTTTGAAAGTTGCAAAATATTTCTATGTACTAATATATTATAGCCCATATTTTAAATTATTGTCGCATATTCGTCACCTCTCTGTATCAAAATAAAGCAAGGATTGAAACTCAAAGCTTCTATTCCTAATATATTGTTTGAAAATAACATTAAAATATAAAGAGTTTTTTTGTTCCGCTCTTCCTTTAGCTCTGAAAAACTCTAAGTTTCTAATATACTACCTATACCTATCATACTTAATTAGTCTCATAACTGCTTGCGGTCTTTGCGGCGAAGCTTAACAGAAAGGTATTAGGTACCTGGTATTACCTATTCCTTCGCAAAGGAATGCGAATACTTAGTTCCATTCTATTGCGATTGACTTCAAATTATCGGTTATCGATTTCATATCGATCGTTGGATCATAGAAAGTGCATAGTCTCCAATCAATAATCAGGCAGATGTTTTGATGTCTTAAATTTGATTGCGATATTGGAAAAGCGACTTTGTGTCGTCATTTAGTAATCATCCGTTGATTTTTGAGAGATTTGGTGAATTAAAAATTTTAAACAAAAATTAAAACCGACTTCAAAAAACTGAAAAGGATGAAATAATTAAATTTAAGTAGGTATTCATCCCCTAGAAACATATTTTTGGAGTCGGTGCTTTACTTTCTATTGTTTTTGGAAACCACTTAGCACCAACTCCAAAAATATGTTTCTAGGGAATGAATACCTACTTAAATTTAATTATTTCATCCTTTTCAGTTTTTTGAAGTCTGTTTTAATTTTTGTTTAAATTTTTTTTTTTCACAATTTTTAGTGATAACTTTTTACGGTCGAAGCTAGATGGGTGACCGTCAACTTATATTGTTTCCTACTCTGGTTTTAAAAATTCTCAGAAGGCCCTATTATGTGTCCATAAAAGTTCTGAGTGGAGTTCTGAGTTCAGCATGTGTTGCAGTTATTATGTAACTTTAATTGGGTAATATCGGGAAGGAAATGATATGTTCAAGTTCAATAGTCTCAGAGAAGCAGTGGCAGTGGCAGAACATTTCGATATTGTAGGGTGGACGTTAGCTCATAAACGCAAATCAGATAGACTAGAAGAATTTCACAGGGATATCCCAAGTCCTGGGTGGCTCAGTAGTTAGAGCAGTCGCCCGGATTGCGAAAGATCGCGGGTTCGATTCCCGCCTCAGGACGTGAAATTTTTCTAGTTTTATATTATTTTAATTACTAAATTGCAAATGTCTTAGCTGTCCACTTTCGTCGTTTAATCTAATCTTCTATTAAAGAGTGCATCAAGAACCGCAATAATATAACCGAACTAAGACTGACCCACATAAACTGCTTTTATTTCGCGCGCATCCCTTCGCGTAGTGGTGGTTGCTATGGTAACGGTCATATAAGCAATGCACGCGCACTACAACCCACAGTCCGCGCAACGCGCTAGCGCTTCGTACGCAAACGGTGAGTTCCATATTCAAATTTTGCAAATTCGAAAAAGTTTCGGAGCTGACGAAAATAGTTCTAATTTAATAAATAGAAAGGAAGCCAGTCTCCTTTGTTTTCGAAAGTGGAATTCAGAAAGTGATTAGTTTTAAGTACATATTTTTGGTTTATAATTTGTGCTAAAGGGACAGTGAAATGTGAATTGAATATGATTTGTTAGATGAATTATGATATTTAAATAAAATTCTCATGCCCGTCAAGAAACTAGTGCCCATGTCGTTTTAAATCGAAATTATAATGCTTTTATTGTTCTTGATACGAAAGACATCAACGCGTTCCACTACAGGGATCAAAATTTTACAATATTGTGAAATTAATAATACAATTGGGTCGTTTAGTATTTTTAGAATATAAAAAGATAATACCTATGTCATGGGTAGGATGCAATATTAAGAACCTACAATTTATTGCTTCAACCATTGAGGGATCGAGAAAATATTCGATTATTTCAGTGGAATAAAATGAATTTTCGGTAGAATTGTAAACTAAATTATCGATAATTGAAAGTTTACTACTTACTTTTAATAATAGGAATCAACATTATTTATTGCATTTAAAAGTTAAACAATGAAATAACATTTTTCCTAAAAATCTAGAAAGTAAAACAGTGGAATGCGCAAGTGTCAAAGGATGTGTCTGATATCCGAAAGTAGCTCTTTTATAACATACACAAATCAATGACAAAATATCGAACGGATCAATCACGCCTCTAAAGGGATTCGAACCCAGTAGGTAATACGTTTAATACTCCATTATGTTTGCCCTCCTAATATATTGGCAAAAATTTGCTTAAAATCCTGATGGTAAGTGACGACTCCCCGACCACAGTAGAACGAACGAGCTATCTTACCTCTAACTGCCGGAACACAACAATGCTGTTAACATTATGCAGGCAGCCTTGGGTAAGATGGTGATAGCTAGCCAGGCGGACTTAGAGAAGCCCTACCACCAATAGAACCGAGCATAAAATTGATGCCCCCACGGGAATTGAACCCGGACCTCAAGATCTGAGGTGGTCTCTGCCACTAGACAGTTATAGGCCGGAAAGGTGGAGGCGGCTAAAACAGTGTTTCAAGCTGCACTAGCTGTCTTTGCATATGGACTCTTCCTATCGCTTCACATTAGGAGTCATTTATCGTGATTTGTATGAAAAAAAAATGAAAACTAAACGTTTTGTTTTTTGAATTCTAGTTTTTTATTTCACATGCAAATTTATTCAACTCATTTAAGCCTCAATGATCATTTTTGCATGTCAACAGTAACAGTGGCATTGCAAAATCGCTCTTATAACGACCCAAGACAATTGGTTCAAAGTTCAGTGCCGCGATGATAGCCCCTTATTTTTATATCATTTGATTCATTACCGGTACCCACCGGCATTCTAAATAACCAAAGATTATATCTGCTCAAACGACAGGGTTGCGACTAAGTAGCTGACAAAATGACAGATTGCCTTTGAAATGTTAATATCAGACAGTGCTCTCAAACGTTGACGGACTAACCAAAATAAACGATATTTGAGATAACATACAAGTTAAAATAATTTGCCATTAATCATCGTGTCAAATTGGTATCTTTTATCTAACGAAGCGACGCGCGCTTTACTTGTGGTAACCTAGTACAAATTCTGATTGATTTGATTAGATATAACATAAGTTACACGGTCTTATTTTATCCTGTTCTTAAAAATAATAATATTCATACACTCACACCTATTATCTAGCCCAAAGTAAGCATCATTAAGAACTTGTGTTATGGATTCTATATAGATAACGGATTGATGTTGATAATAATATGTATATAAATATTAGAAATATACTAAATAAACATATAAACATCCATGACTCGTGAACAAATGCTCGTATTCATCATGCAAACATTTGCCCCTACCGGGATTGAACCCGGGACCTCTTGGTCGAGCAGCCCGTATAGCAAGCGGTACAGACCACTCGACCAGTCGGTCTTCAAATAATGTTTAAGAACTTTCAAAATATAATGATTTGAGTACTTATCTGTTTATTTTATGTATTATTAAATTAGTAAACTTAAATAAAATTAGTTATACAGATTCACATTCACATTTGATAATAATAAAATTATAATACCTATTTCCATCTGTTAAAATTTATATGCTAACGTCACTTGTATTCACGCACATTCGACCGCCTGGCCGAGTGGTCTGTACCCCAGGCTACTCGGCCAAGAGGTCCCGGGTTCGAATCCCGGTAGGAACAAATGTTTGTATGATGAGTACGAACATTTGTTTACGAGTCATGGATGTTTATATGTTTATTTAGTATATTTCTAATATTTATATACATATTATTATCATTATTTCTCCGTTAACTAGTATCCATAACACAAGCTCTTAATGATGCTTACTTTGGGCTAGATAATAGGTGTGAGTGTATAAATATTATTATTATTATTATTTATTATTATTATTCGCAGCGTATTCTACACTTGGTTACCACAAGTAAAGTGCTTGTAATTGCGGGTCGTTTCGTGAGATAAAAGTACTGTATTTGGTTAAAATATCTTCTGTACTCTATTATTTACTGATGAACGCTTATTAATAGCGATTCACTTATTTTCTGAAGGCGATATTCAGTTGTTCTGAAAGCTGTATTGCATCGATAGCCTACTTTAACTTTTCTTTTAATATAATCATTATTTATAATAATAACAGTGGCACAGAATTGTTTAAATAAGTTTCACTTTGGTGTGGATATAATCAATAACTTTATTAGTTTTCTTTGAATTTTAAGAGAATGGTTATATTATAATTAAAATTTTAATTACAAAAAGGATGACGTCCCTCATCTGACGTTGTCTGGTAATCTGAAGTTTTCTTGTTCAGCCAGTAGACAGTGACTGCATGAGGGATATACTCAATACTCAATACTCAATATTTTATTGCAACCATAATGTTTACAAAAGGTGTTTATACATATCAAAAGTACAATTATGGACCCTGTCGGGTATCGCAAATTGAAAGAGGAGAGGAGGACGTATAATTTCTATAAGAAAATATATATTATTAATTATTTTAATATGCACGCACGATATTAAATAATTAAGGTAATTTATATATAATTATTGTGTTTTGTCATTAATATATTCTTGAAGACTATAGTAACATTTATTAATTAACATTTCTTTTAACAGTTTTATAAATTTATTACTATTTTTTTCGATTCTTAATTTTTCAGGAAGTTTATTATAAATCTTTATTGACATGTTATATGTGCTAGATGAACATAAATTAAGACGTGCAGTAGGAACTTCTAATTTGTTTTTATGTCTTAATGAATATTTTAATTGTACATCATCATGTTTTGTGTAAAACTCAGCATGTTTTCTGACAAACTTACATATCTCAAAAATGTATATACACGGAAGAGAAAGGATTTCATGTTTCTGAAAAAACGGTTTGCAACTTTCAGTCTGCTCCAAGTTAACAATAATACGAACCAATTTTTTTTGAAGAATAAATAAAGAAGGAGCGTCCGTGCTGTTTCCCCATAGAATAACTCCATAATTAAGCCATGCATACGCATATGCATAGTAAGTGACTAAAGCAGTATTTAGATCGGTAGTTTTTTTAACCTCGTAGAGTGCATATGCGAAGCTGGATAATTTTGATTTAAGTTTTTGGATGTGGGCTTTCCAATTTAGATTGGTGTCTATATTTAAACCGAGTAAAGTGAATTCATTTACGCATTCTATTTTTTTATTATTAAATTTATAGCTAAATTTTAATGGGATTTTTTGACGTGGATGGAAAGATATTAGTTTTGTCTTATCAAAATTTATTTCCAGATTATGTTCATTAAGCCAGCTGACAGTTTTTGATAGTATGCAATTTAATTTAGTTTCTATATTTACACTGTTTTGACAGGATGTGAGTAGTGAAATGTCATCTGCGAACAATATACAGGGCTCCTCCATGATTTTGGGGAGGTCATTGATGTAAATCAAAAATAAAAGACATCCAAGAACACTCCCTTGAGGTATTGACGCATTTATATCTCTGCAGTTAGATCGGATATTCACAATTTCTCTACTATCAAAGTCAAAGTATTCGATTTCTACGTACTGCTGTCTATCCTTTAGGTAAGATGTTAACCATTTATGAGCTAAACCTCGTATGCCAACTCCATACAATTTATTTATTAATATATTATGTTTTATCCGGTCGTATGCCTTGGTCATATCTAGGAGTATACCAACAGCATATTATTTATCATCTAATAATTTTACTATTTCTTGCACATATTTGTAGACAGCCAAAACAGTACAACGATTTTTCCTGAACCCATTTTGACTGTCGTCGAGAATATTATATTTTTCAAAAAAAGTTATTATACGGTCATACATAGCTTTTTCGAATATTTTTGATGCTGTAGGTAATAGGGCAATCGGGCGGTAATTATTTGGGTCAGTCTTATCGTTTTTCTTGTGTAGTGGTTTGATGATTGTTTCTTTCAATAACGTCGGAAAAATACCTTCTTCGAAAGATTGGTTTATTAGTTTGGAGAATGGCAAAGTAAGTTGATCAGCACATTCTCTTATCAAATGGGGTGGTAGCTCATCAAAACCATAACTACTTTTATTTTTCAAATTTCTAATAATTTTATTAACTTCGCGTGGTTCTACTGGGCTTAGGAACATAGTATTTCGGGTGGGATACAGCACAGGAGCGCCACTACCTCCCACTGCCGGTGAGGTAGAGTTACCGATCGATGCAAATGCATGATGCAAAAAAGTTATTTAAAACATTGACAATATGGAAATTGCACATTTTTACAGCGCCATTTTTAAACTGTTTTTTTAATACAACGTGATGACAAACAAGCTTCTTGCAATAACAAGGAAGAAATCACTTGGTACTGCAGGTGCGTTGTCATCCTGAGGCCTAAGATGAAATGACGCCATGCCCAGTAATTACACTACCTTTCCCTTTAATCCGAAACACAGCGAACTATTTCACGGCTGAAATAAGAAAGGCGGTGGTACCTACCCAAACGAGCCTAAATACAGGCATATCACCAAGAAAAATACAGAAAGAGATGCAAAAGCAGTAACATCACTGCTACCAAAGAATAAACGCCAATTACTACCCCAAAATACTACTACCCAAGCGAACCAGATCTTCGCACTTGATTTCGCAATAGTTGAAAATTCATGTGTTTTGTTACTAACAAGGAAACAATTTATTCAGCTGAGATCCCAGATCGATCTCAGAGATATGCTCTCAAGTGTCGAGTGAAATGAACTCGTGCCGTGAAGAATACCCATTGTTTGAAACGCTTATCCGTTGCATAAATTGTTTAAAAGCTTAAGAACTTAATACTGGTTTGCCTCGGTCTTAAACAATATGTTATTATTGTTTTCCAAGACACAGCGAGAAGCCTAGTAGCGTAGAGGTTTGAGCGTTCTGGTTCAGTTACAAAAATAAAGCAACTTTTGGCCATCAAAATGGGTCAATCAAAATTTGTCAGCTCAAGCTCTTCCATACTACGGAAGCCACGCTAAGCTGTTAGTCCTGGTTTTAACAGCAAGCCTCTTAAATCCACCAACCTATGTCCAGCAGTGGGA
The DNA here is from genome assembly GCA_947347705.1 of Nymphula nitidulata. Lineage (NCBI taxonomy): Eukaryota > Metazoa > Arthropoda > Insecta > Lepidoptera > Crambidae > Nymphula > Nymphula nitidulata. The sequence continues at coordinate 5,990,539 of OX374637.1, read as the reverse complement.
CGTAGATACGCTGATGTTAAAAACACAGAAAGAGAAGCTGAAATACAAGAGTTTGTGATGGAGTATTTAGTAAATGATAGACAAAGTGAATTAGATATTATTAATTAATCTGTCAAGCGGCATTATACCTCTGGAGGTGTAAGACAATTGAAAAATCAATTGTGTCTTGAATCTGATATGTTAAACGGGTTTAAAATAGCAACTGTTGACCACGTCACAAAACAATAATTCTTCTTTAGGAACCTCACTGAAAATTGGATTTTTCGTTCCTATATTCATTATTGTAATAATTAACGCCATTTATTCATTTAAACTCGCTTAATTTTGGTTTAAAGCTTCGTAAATGTCGGACTCTTTATAACTATGTATCTCTCAAAACACGGAGTTAAATTACAATTAACCAACTTTGCATACACATAGTGTGAACTCCAATAAAATTAAAACTCGAAAGAATGCCAACAAAGCTAAGACAATAATTATATTGTTCGGTTTCGAGCCGCAAGAAACAGCATTGTCGGTCTGTCCGTAAAAACTGCATCTATATGAGAATAGCGTTATAATCTAACTTATTGTGTTCACGGATTATAGAATCGGAAACTGGTTTTTTCTAGTTCCGACAAAGTTAAATGCAGCACGCAATATGACTTTAGGAGAATATCACATAGTAAAATCTTAATTGTCAATATTTATATATTGACAATTAAGATTTTACTATGTGATCTTATCTGATACTTATCATCTGTTTAAAATATAAAAGCATTAGAGCAGTGAAAACTTTTCGAAATTATGACAATCAATATAAACCCCTACATATTTCCAGTATTTGTAATTTCAGTAATTCATGCACATCTTATCAGTGGTCAATCAAACTACTTTCAAGTCACTAGTCTTATTTCGAACAGGAGCACTACATAAAAAAAGTGATTTTAAGCATAAAAAAAACTTTTTTTATTACTTAATACGTCCGAATTTGTATTTATTTCAACTCTGTACACGTTATTATTGCATTAGTGGATGATTCATAATTATGATGATATTCTTTTGGTTGCGTGTAAAACAAATAAAATTATTTTCGCAAAAGAAATCCTAGAAACAAGGATCTCTATCTAAATAGAACACGCGCAATTAGTTTTTACAACTTTATGTAATAATGTTTTATGAGTACTAATTATTTGTAATGTTCCCACAGCATCAAGATGATACTTATACACAAAAATTAAAAATAAAATAGAATAATTATCATAATATTCTTACACTTACACTATATCTAGCCTAGTTTAAGCATCATTATGAGCTTGTGATAACATACCAGAAGGATCCTAAATAACGGAGAAATAAAAATAATATGTAATTACGTAACTGAAAAATAACCTCTCACTTGCAAATATTATCATGGAGGTGTGTGTCTATTACAAATGTGAGTAAATCTGCAGGTACTTTTGTTATGTCTGTCTGTCCGAATCACGTTTTACATTTTATTATGCCAAAAATAATAATAATTGTCTAAAGTACATTCATGTCTATTAAATCCATTTAAGTCAAAGAAACATTTCCTAACAAGAAGTGCAATTGGTCTTAAAATAGTTCAACTTTTATGTATTAAAATTGTCATTCAAGAACTTCTTTACTGAGTGATACGCTTTGCCTATAAAAATCGCCTTTGGTTACATTTAAATATATGAAGAGATTCAATAGTTTTGAGATATAGAGGAAGCTTGACTTTGATTGACAATACAAAACACACTATTTCTAAATAAAGTTGACTGATTTTAATATTTAAGTATGTCTTAAAGTCTTAACTGTTTAATGTATCGTACTTAGTCATTAATGTTTTTTCTTACATTAATAGCATATTGGTAAATATATTCGACTAATACTCAAACCTAATTCTACACTCTCCCCAACTACAAACTTTCTAGTAATATGTAGGTACTATATTTTATATTCATTGGGCATAGTGTATTGATACTTCTTTTGATTTTTTATTTCATTATTTGTATGTAAAAACACGTACTCGTAATTATAAAAAAAACACAAGTGAATTTGGGGTAAAATTGAATAATACTTTTCTGAATAGGCAAAATTTATTGATGCCAAAAAATGTGTATCATGGAGATATTTCATCTTCAAATACCTTTTTAAAAGACATCACTATTATACGGGCAACGCGATACTAGTTTTTACGTAATATAACCTAACTGAATTAAAAATGCTGAAATGCAGTTTGTACCGTGGAACTGTACAAGCAAACCTCTTTGGCAGTGAGATCCTCATTTTGTCTAATAATGAGATAAAATTTTAACAGAGACGTTTATAAGTAACCCATAATTTATAATTTAAAATAACCCCCGGCCTCATCAATCATTTATTTCTAACCATACGTATAGACTATTCTTATGAGCCAATTCAATGAAAACAAAACTTTTGAAAAAGGCCTACTATAAAATAAATGATAACATTGACGATAATGATGCGTGGAAATAATAGTTTTGATCTGCAATGTCTCTGGCTGCTCTATGATTTGTTTCACTTTTGTGTTTGTTTGACTAGCTTGAATTGTGGCAATTCTTGTATATTTTGTTAGACATCAATGTATTATTTGTTTGGCCTTAATGCAAAACTTTTGTGCAATGTATGCCTGTATTAATATTTAAATTGTTTTCTTGTTTATGCTTCTAAAAAACAAAGACCCATTGGTGAATTTTGAATGGAGGCTAATAGGCTTATGTTATGGATACTAAATAACGAAGAAATAATGACAATAATATTTATATTAATATTAGTTTAGTGTGACTGAAGTGGGAGTGGGCTAGTAGTCATGTAGCGAGAAAGGAAAACTTATGGTGTAAAAAAGTCTTTAGAGAGACTAACACATGATAACACCAAAAGGCAACCGCAAATAATGTGAAAGGACAACATAAAGGTCATAGCAGGCAATAATTCGACCTTAATTGCCCAAAATAGGAGTATTTGGAGAGGTTAGAAGGAGGCGAACCAAACGATTCCTCGATAGTGGATTAGTGGCTGAAGAAGAAGAGGAAAGTATTACAATAATCATGTTGTATGCTCCTAGTTGCTTCTCTTGGGAGCTTAAGATTAATAGAGCGGTAAATAATGCGAGAAGAGCCGACTACTCCTAAAAGGGGTGCCCACGTATTCAGCAACAGGCTTTACAATGCCTGTAAAGAGAAATCCGTGAGGCTTTATAGTAAAATAATTAAAAAAAAAACAGTTTTTATACTCCAGAAACCTTTACCGTACCTAAAACATCCTACAAAAGTTTTATCACAATTTTACCAATTGTGTCGGAGCACATATAGCGCAGAACCGATCGGCTTGGAGATTCCTAGGGGAGGCTTATGCCCAGCAGTGGGCGTCTCTCGGCTGAAATGATAATGATGATGATGACTTAAAGGGGCAAACAAGCAAACTTTGTTTTTTATCTTTATTTAAAAGTTCTAATTTTTTTACTACAGAACTAATGCAAAGAATTTTGCTTCTTTACATCCGTGTCCGAAATATTTTCTAGCCATCCATTTAAATTTCGTACATTTCAGCAAACAACCATATTATGTAAGATGCAATGAAAAGAAAATAAATTGTACGATTTTTTTAAGAAACTTTATTTTTAATCTTTTTTCTGCGACATTAAAACTATTCATGTTACGAGTACAGCTACATTATATTTAGACTAAAGTAGGACACTTACAGAGCTCTTTGCTATGCAAATAACTGCTTGAGGGCTTTCTTATTATGGAATTATTTTAACACTTAGGTATGTCGTGAACGGTATATTGTTTGCGACATAGTACATACCTACCGACGAACAAGTGGTGGTATTGGCACTTGGTCATATCTTACATTTTTTTGGGAAATTGACTCATTTATATTCACGTTTTTAAGTTTGATTTAATGGATAAAACTACTTTTCCGTATTTTTAAAGACCGTAATAAATATATATATTGTATAGTTTCTAACTAAATTAGCTAATTAGGTTTGCTGGTAGAAAACTCAGTTTTGTGTTAAGCTTGCCTGTGTACATCAAGTTTTATTTTTAAAAAATTGCTTTTGTGTACAATAAATAAATAAATTATACAGAGTTTTAGAGGAATGTTTCCTTAAACGATAGTAATTATGCCAGTGCTGAAAACACGACTAATTAAAAAATAATTAAAATCGCTAAAAACGCTGGTTCATACAAACATATCACGTAAAGGTAACAAAACTAAGTACGAAATACAACTTAAAGCAATGAAACATTTATTTTTCATTTTCTGTAAAATTTTGTCCAGTTACAAGGTATTCTAACTGGACACTACTTTACACCCTCGTTATTACTTCACCGTCGTGGTCGATACGTGATACTGGCCCTAATTCTGTAGAACACAATAATGCAGCCTATGTTCTACTATTTCATACAAATGTCATGAAATTATCAAATGAACTAGACGTACTTGAAAGTGGCAAACCATTTCTATGAACTAATATAGCCCATGTTTTAATTTATTGTCGTATTATCGGCACCACCCTGTATACTTATGGTGCATCTCGTTCTTTCAACATTAATACAAAAGATGTCTCTAATTTAATTTGACATTTAAAAAAAAATATGAACGTGATAATGTCAGTGTTTAAGAAGCACTTCTGGCACCTCTGTACATGCCGTCTACAATTGTTTATGGTTTCAATAAAATCTTTATAAAAGTTGCCAGATCTAAAAAAATTTTTGCGAAAAAGTGATAGACTATACTTAAATTTAAATTCAGAGCATGTCTTCAGAGTTACTCCTACTGTTTCCTGTAATTTTGTGTAAAATATTTTTGTTTGTCCACAGATTAAGTTTAGGCCTTTCTTCAAGCAGCACCAACATCATGCTGCGTTTGTCAACATTTTGTAGTAAGTGCCATTTTTTATAAAACAAAATATCGAAGTGTTTTTAGGTAAGTACGTACGATACAGGCAACAAAAAAAGCTGGATAACACCTTAGAAATTATAAAACACTACCACAAAAACAGATCTAATTTGTAGTGGGGTATCATTGGGGAATTTCAGCCTAATGAAATTAAATCAGTGGGGGTTTTTTATATTTTCTACTATAGTGAATCAAGTTAATTATTTTATTTTAAAGATCTGTTTTGTAAACTCTGGTAGATCCCACAAGATTTAAAATTGAAAATTATTGTGGGTCCCACCAGTCAGAGTCTTGGAAGACACACTTGTATTCAAAGACCTACTGGTATTCAAAGACCTACTGGTATTCAAAGACGTGTTGATCACTTTTGCCGCTGACCGTACGCCGTACAATATACTAATCTATACATGCACATTTTGATAACTATAGCATCATAGAAACATTTATAAGCTACAAAGGTAACCGTTTATCAGGTGGGTTAATTCTCACACTGTTTTTTTTTATATATACAACTGGATGACAAACAAGCCGACGGCCCACCTGATGGAAAGCGGTAACCGCCGCCTATAGACACCTGAAATAACAAGGAAAAATCACTTGATATTGCAGGTGCGTTGTCATCCTGGGGCCTAAGATGAAATGCCGTCCATGCCCAGTAATTACACTGGCTACCTTTCCCTTCAATCCGAAAAACAGCGAACTGTTGACGCTGAAATAAGAAAGGCGGTGGTACCTACCCAGACGACCCTGCATACGGGCCTACCACCTAGTAAAAGAAAAAAAACGAAACTGATTGTTGATAAAAGAAACTCCTCCTCTCTTTACTTTCTTTAAAGTCTCACAAAGTAATTTTTAAATTAATTTTCATTCACACACATTCAAATTTGATTGCCTAATTACGCCCCGAGTGAATTGCCAGATGACTATTAGCTATATGAGGAACTTTATATTATAGCAAGAAGATTTATTGTTGTAACTACTCGTAATGAGGCGGATGATTGCTATCGAGTGATGGGAAACTGTCGCAATGGACTGACCCGGGGCTACCAATCATACGTCTTGTGTTGTATACAATTGTAGAGGTCGCTTTAAACCTTATATTGGTAAATAAATTTAAACAAAAAATAAAACCGACTCCAAAAAACTGAAAGGGACAAAATAATTAATTTTTAGCAAGTAGGCACCCTAGGAACATATTTTTGGAGTCGGTGCTTCACTATCTATGGTTTCTGGAAACAACTTAGCACCAACTCCAAAAATATGTTCCTAGGGGATGAGTGCCTACTTACTAAAATTTACTTATTTTATCCTTTTCAGTTTTTGGAGTCGGTTTTATTTTTTGTTTAAATTTTTTTTTCACAATTTTTAGTGATAACTTTTGAAGGTCAAAGCTAGATGGGTGACCGTGAGCTTAATTTTTTTCTACTATCGTATCATTTCACTAAAAATTCATAGGAAAGCAAATACCCGCAACTTCGCATATGTAGACGACTTAATTTTTCCAGTTTTTTTGATTTAAAAACCAATCTACCCAATGGATTTCCAAAAATTTTTTATGGGATTAAATGGGAACTATTCCGTATCTAACAAAAAAAGAATCATCAATATCGGTTCACCCAGTCAAAAGTTCTGAGGTAACAAACATAAAAAAAACATACAGACGAATTGATAACCTCCTCCTTTTTTTGAAGTCGGTTAAAAATTTGTATCTTTATAAGCAAACCGGAAAATTATGGAAGTTTTGCTGTAGAGCTTAGTTCAACTAAGCAACAAGAAAAATAAAATAAAAAGGGGATGCCACAAAAATTGGCTTCTTAAAACTTTATTACTAACAAATTACTAAACAATACTTTGGTTAAAATAAATACATTTTAGGTACTTGTTACTTCATCCATAATAATGCGATCCGCCAGTTCAGTTTTACGGACACAGTTAGGCTCACTTAACGAATTTAACATTGAACTACATAATACAGTCATGTCATTTATCTAGCTTTAAAAACACAGCTTGTTAAAGAATACTACTAACTTATATTTATTTATACTTAAATTGTAAAATAAATATTCTTACTAAAAATACTTAGATAAGAATATTCACTAAATTAATGTTTGTGTGTATCACATATAACTAACCCGTCCAGGAATCGAACCCGGGTCTTCTGGTTTATCATACAGGATCTTTTACCACTCCGCCAGCTAAGTAGGTATATTAGTATATTTAATGTTTTTAATTTACGGGTGAAATAAAACGGTTTTCTGACAGAGTGACGTTCTATAACTTTTTAAATTAATTATCCTTTTTTGTAATCAGTAATAATCAATATTAATAGTGTAAGTACAGTCTACAGCACATCAAGCGTAACAGTTTGACCTTGTGACCGCCCTTACTGCGTTCGTAATAGAGGCGGCTTTAGTAGTACAACTGTTACATCTGATGTGTTGTCGTGTGTACCCTTACCTATCCACCTCATAATTTTGATCATGTGTGCAAATTTCATTTCGCCTGAGGTGAAGCATATCTGTGGCAACATAAATTAAAATCATTTAAGCACGTTTTGCTGCAATATCGCTAATCGAATTAATTCACGTTGTCTGATAATTCATTCCTTAACAGTACACGCTTGTCTTGACAGCTTAAAGTGTTTAGTGGTGGTATTTGAACATGCTCAACTTGAAATCTATTATGTATAAAATTAAATTGATAGATTACTTCGGTCAATTGAAACTTTTAGATCAAAGTAAAATAACTTTTGTTTTATATGACAGTGGCTACCGTTTCCTAGAGACACCTGCAATAACAAGGAATATATTACTCCCGATCTCCACCGCTAGATCATTCACCGCTGTGCTGAAGTCTATTAACGGGAGGAAAAAGTTTCACGGCTTTTTAAATTATTCTCGTTGGCCACCGCTGTGGACAGTGCCACGACTGTTTGTATAACATAACATTTCACTTACTACGCCAGGGGGCCTGTGCGACTATCGCTAAAAGACGGGGCAAAAATTTATAGTAAATTTGCCTAGGTATCAATTTCCATTTACACTAATGTTGTGAATCGTTTTATTTTGCTAAAACCTACAGATTAAAATAAAATAAAAATAAATCCTAAAGAACTTCTCATACAGGATTAGCAAACGAAAAAAAGTTATATAAAAATGCATGATGGATGATCAAAATCAAGGAAAGTGTACAATATTATACTTTGCTATTCAAATGTTTGACACTTAGATTATTATAAATGCCATTTTTTGTAACATGTTCACCAAAAATTATGAACGCGAATGTTTCACTTGTTATAACTTATAATTCTTAAACATTATTAAATCATCTGAGAAATCGATTGAGAGACCTACTACGTACCAATAGACAAAAGTATTCCAATAGATATAATTAAATATAGTGTTAATTTTCTTTGGACATAATTATGACAGTCAATATTGTACAGACGACAGCACAGCATATCAAGTGTAACATTTAGCTCTAAAAACATTAGCTCTAACTTTGCGAATGGGATTGCAAATATGCAAAAATATACGAATATTCCTCATGTGTTTCTCCCATGTAGAAAGGCCTGTGCCCAGCAGTGGGACGTATATAGGCTGGTGATGATACGAATATTCGCGAATGCGAATGGGAATATTCGTTACATCACTAGGCAACACTGTAATTACGTGAGCATCTTTGACCTCAAAATCATAAAGCCATTAGGTTTTTGAAACAGCTCCGCTTTACTTTAGAGGACACTTTAAATTGAGATGTCAGCGCAATTAACCCTCTGATGACCCAAGGAAATTATAGCAACGAATCCTGATATTATCTCGCGTAATCAGGCCTCGATAAGCCTCGATTACTTTAGCAAAACCTATTTATGTTGCGTCGTTATTTATTGGACAGATTACTAATTGTAAATTAAACTTGCCTAGCATTCTTTCACTAGCATTACAATCAAATAAGAAAAGATCGCTTACCATCATGTGGGCCGTATGCTTGATTACCACCTTAGTTAGAATAAAAAAATTAATATTTTTGCAACAAAATTAAAACCGACTTCAAAAAACTGAAAAGGATAAAATATTTAAATTTAAGTAGGTAATCATCACCTAGAAACATATTTTTGGAGTCGGCGCTTCACTAGCACAAACTCCCAAAAATATTTTTGTTGAAAATTTTTTTTTCACAATTTTTAGTGATCACTTTCTAAGGTCAAAGCTAGCTGGGTAACCGTCAGCTTATATTGTTTTGCTACTCTCGTATCGTTTACTAAAAAGTAATAGGAAAGCAAAAATCCGCAATTTCGCATACGTAGACGACTTACTCATTTCAGTTTTTTTTATTTCAAAATTAAACTAACCAAATGGCAACTATTCCGCATCGAACAAAAAAAGAATCACGTAAATCGGATCAGAAATCTCGGCGTAATCGGTGTACATACAAACATACCACAATCGGTACATCGCATCGGTGTAAAAAAATATACCAACCGAATTGAGAACCTCCTCGTTTTTAAAGTCGTTTAAAAAGAGTAGGTGATTTCATTTAAGTGTCAATTTAAGAACGTTTACGGCATACGGCTTTTCATACAAACTTTCAAGTCGAAAATATTGGAAACGAACAAACTGATTGTAACAAAACATTTTCCGAAAAGTCTAATAAATCAATGGGTTCTTTCAAAAGAGGTATAGACTTATAAAGGCACCTTATAAGTCGGCAGTCGGAGGCGGCTAGAATAGTATGTTCAACCTGTAACTAGCTGTATTCGCATATGGACTCTTCTCACAAAAATTGGCTTCTTAAAACTTTATTACTAACAAATTACTAAACAATACTTTGGTTAAAATAAATACATTTTAGGTACTTGTTACTTCATCCATAATAATGCGATCCGCCAGTTCAGTTTTACGGACACAGTTAGGCTCACTTAACGAATTTAACATTGAACTACATAATACAGTCATGTCATTTATCTAGCTTTAAAAACACAGCTTGTTAAAGAATACTACTAACTTATATTTATTTATACTTAAATTGTAAAATAAATATTCTTACTAAAAATACTTAGATAAGAATATTCACTAAATTAATGTTTGTGTGTATCACATATAACTAACCCGTCCAGGAATCGAACCCGGGTCTTCTGGTTTATCATACAGGATCTTTTACCACTCCGCCAGCTAAGTAGGTATATTAGTATATTTAATGTTTTTAATTTACGGGTGAAATAAAACGGTTTTCTGACAGAGTGACGTTCTATAACTTTTTAAATTAATTATCCTTTTTTGTAATCAGTAATAATCAATATTAAACTAACCAAATGGCAACTATTCCGCATCGAACAAAAAAAGAATCACGTAAATCGGATCAGAAATCTCGGCGTAATCGGTGTACATACAAACATACCACAATCGGTACATCGCATCGGTGTAAAAAAATATACCAACCGAATTGAGAACCTCCTCGTTTTTAAAGTCGTTTAAAAAGAGTAGGTGATTTCATTTAAGTGTCAATTTAAGAACGTTTACGGCATACGGCTTTTCATACAAACTTTCAAGTCGAAAATATTGGAAACGAACAAACTGATTGTAACAAAACATTTTCCGAAAAGTCTAATAAATCAATGGGTTCTTTCAAAAGAGGTATAGACTTATAAAGGCACCTTATAAGTCGGCAGTCGGAGGCGGCTAGAATAGTATGTTCAACCTGTAACTAGCTGTATTCGCATATGGACTCTTCTTACCGCTTCACATCAGCTGGTTCTCATCTCATTTTTATTATTATCATCAGCTCATTTTTTTATACAAAGCACGGCAAATGACTCAACACCACCGGATATGAAGCGGTAAGAAGAGTCCATATGCGAAGACAGCTAGTGCAGTTCAGACACTGCTCTAGCCGCCTCCACCTTGCCGGCCCAAAAGGTACTTTTTCACGCCTCTTATGAAGGAACCCATGTTATAGGAAGGAGGGAACACGTGCTGGCAAATAATTCCAAGATCTGGAAGTACGACAAAGAAATGAAGTACTGAATTTATTTGCCGTGCTTTATATAAAAAAACATAGTTAAATCCTTTTGACCCTAATTTGTTCGGTTGTCCTTCACAAAATGAATTGTGGAACATTAGAGACAATTGAAATAGTGTACGATAATCAGATGGTAAGATTGTGCACGCAGATTAGAATGTTGGATCGGTTAGATGGTTATCGAAACAATAGGAATGGTTTACAACTTCTGCCCAACAAATTGGCTTGACTGGAAATTAAACTGCGTAAATTGGTGTTTCGGTACAAATAGGTAACCTACTGAATCCGGAAATTAAAAAATAAGTTCTTCGTACTCACGATTATATTATTCTAAACGTTAACAATTTTACTATTGTTGACTACGCTCTTATGAATAGCCTTTAGCTAACGTAAAGAAGTATATCGGCATTTTTTATCACTTACCTTAGTCAATTTAGCCCCCGACGCAAAAAGAGGGGTGTTATAATTTTGACGTGACTCTTTGTCTTTGTGGCATTGTAGCTCATTAACGCATGGACCGTTATGGATTCGTTTTTTTTTGGTTTGAATGCTGACAGGACGGGCGATTTGATCAATTTAGGGGTTTAATAACTATCAGCTCATTTCCTACTTGGCAAAAGGGTTTTACTAACTTTCACGGCTCCAATTGATATAAAAAGTTTACTGTTACTTCGATGGTATTTCCAAGACATGCTAACCTTGAGCTGGTCCTGTACCAGCAAATAGTCTGCGGGATGCTCAATTCTTCAGAAAGTTGCAGCATATAGGGCATGTTTGGGCTCATAAGAATAATCTCAATGAGATGGTGTAAGACAGATGACTAACGAGGTCGGCTATTTAAATTTCTTTTTTTTAGATGCATACTTATATCAACATTTTTCGAGCACTCACATCTTATTATTGTCTTCTATTCTATTTCGATTTATTCTCTAGGTTAAATACCTTGCAGAAACTCGCATCCAAATGCCACTTGCACAACCTATAGAATATTATGAAAATAAGACATCGATTTAAAATGAGAAGCCATTTTCTCTGATCGAGTAGTAGCGTTAAAGAAATTCTGCGCTCACGCATAGCTTTAGGGCTTTTACACGGCGATGACGTCATATTCAACAACTATTATATTGCTTCACGCTATTAGTAAGATTTTGTTATAGAGCGTTTGGATTTAGTTCGTTTCTAGTTTTCTAATCCACGGTTAACAAGGTATTATAATGTAGGTATTTAACTTGCAAAATCATTTGAATCATTTAACTACATTGTAATCAAAATTCATAGACTTTTATAAACAAAGTCTTATATCACTTACTTAAACATAGTCTTCTTACGTAGACACCACATACATATTATTATCTAATAAAAAAATGAAATTCCTAGGTAGCTTAAAGATAAAACAAGTGCTATCTCATCGTAATGTTGGTTCTATCTTATCAGAGACATCTAAATAAACATCATTACAATGTTCTGCTTGTTAATTTACATTCCATAGCAAAATTATCTCGTAATTCCTCTAATAATCAACGATACTGAAATGTCACCGATTTTCATTGTTAATGTCGCTATTGTGGAAAAGGTCAAAACAAATTATTAGTGACTAGTTGATTTGTCTGTGATTTAAGTACTATTGTGAGATTCTGAGATATCGTAATGTTAATGACGCGTATCATACACGCACGTATCATACAATTGATAATTTAACGTTATATTTTTTTAAGTGTATGTGTATGTTATTGAGCGCTCTAGTTTCGATACGAAAAACCAAACAACTTTCGCCATGGTCGATCCGGAGATGGGTCAATCAAAGTTTGTTATCTCGAGCTCCTCCGTACTTCGGAAGACACGTTAAGCCGCTGGTCCCGGTTGTTCCTGCAACCGCTTTAACCCACCAGCCCGCATTGGGTCAGCGTGGTGGTGCTATGGGCCAAGGTCCTCATGTGTTTCTCCCATGTAGGAAGGCTTGTGCCCAGCAGTGGGACGTATATAGGCATATAGGCTGGTGATGATGATGTATATGGTTTATGATTCATCTACATTTTCTTATTAGGTATACGTATATAAATTACACACAGCCCACTTTTATTTCCCGTATTTCTGTTGCAATACCTCAAAAAAAAAAAAGAAATTTCTACTAGCAGACTGGTAGAGATTTCTTTAGAAATAAGCAGGGCCTTTGTACTCTAAGCTTTATGTTTTTTTTGAGTCTTTTGTAAGTACCTAACAGAAAAAATAAATAAATGATGACTTAGACAATACAAAAATAATTACTGAATCATCGATCTTAGTGTTGTCCGCGGCATACCTATGTATTTACGTTGGTATTGGCATAGACGATTGGCTTAATTATGGGTTATTAATTTTATTATATTATTGACCATAACGGCCAGGGTTCGGTTCCGTGAGGGTTATGTCTTTCAGACGTAGACAAGACACACGCCTGCAGATCAAGCAAAACACTGACATATGTGGTTACCTTAATCAGTTGTAATAAGACACAATTTTCAAATGAACTGGCACGTTTGATGTGGTGTCGTTTGTACAATGGTGTAAATGCGTCAGTTAACTCTATAAAGCTCAATTTTATTTAAGCCATCATTATCACCCACCAGCCTATATACGTCGCACTCCCGGGCACAGGCCTTCTATTCCTACATGGATGGGAGAAACACACGAGGAGTTTGGGCCATAAAACACCACCACGCTGGCCCAATACGGGTCAGTGGGTAAAAGCGATTGCACTAGCTACCTGGACCAACGATGTAACGTGCCTTTCGAAGAAATGGCGACTCTACGCCACCGAGCCCCTTCATATTCTCCGAAAAGATTCTAAGTGGAAATTATGATATTATTTTGGACACAAGTAGTAGGTATGCCCATTATTTATTATTACCAGTGGAGTTATGTTTGTACAATATTATAAAATTCAATCTTAAAATTTGACTGTACACAAAACCATATGTATACTTTGATTAATGATAATATTAATAATAATAATATTAATATACTCACACCTATTATCTAGCCCAACCCAACCAAAGTAAGCATCACGGAGCTTGTTTTATGGATACTAGATAAATAGAAATAATAATAATTACTTCACTCCCAGTACAGTCTTTGAAAATTCTCTCTAGCCAGTGGGTTTAACAAAAAATTTTACTAAATCATTTTTTTTTACATTATATAACTTTACACAATATGAAAATTCAATTCAATCAAGCACCATAAATTTTAACTTCTATATTTTTATTGTATACCTACTTACATACAAAAGAAACGACAGCTAGGCGTAGTAGTAAAAGCTCACAAATTATAATCACGTATTTCCCAGCAAAGTGATTGTATGGTAGAAAATAGAACACTTCGTATTGGCAACATCAGTCGGTCTTCCTTATTCCATTGTTTAGACTCGTGACAAGAAGACACGAGATGCGCCAGCATTCGGTGTCGAATGCAATTTTGTGGTAATTTTTAAACTTCCTATGGTATATTTTAGATTAACGCTTCTAATTAAGTTTGTAAATAACGCGGTTTTTCATGATATAATAGTCAATGGCTATTTTATTCTATGAATATGGGGAAAAGGCATGCGGCGTGCCTGATGGTAAACGGCTACCATACTCACACGTTACCTAAAACTGTAAAAATTAAGAAGTAGCATTATGTTGACAGCATGAAGTTTCCTAATCCCAAATATTCCCAACACAAACTATTCCAAAGCATCATCACCGCTGGAAATGAAGATCTAAATTGGCGGCGATTTTTCTGTAAGGCGCTTCCGCAGTTGGTTGTTAGAAATTCCATTATGGCCCCCTCTTTACAGTTCATAACCAACTCTTGTTACCAAGGCAGTAAAGGTTATTTAAGCTGTTGAAATTTGACTGTGCTATGATCTGATTTTTTTGACAAAATTCATTTCTTCACTGTTCCTGGACAAGTGTTGTATTTCTAATAGTTCTATCGAGTTGTACCATTAATGGTTTATAATGGTGCTCATATGCATCACTAGCATACCATTTTCATTAGGAGCGGAAAAAAATACTTACGATTTAACGTCTTAGCTGGATCAATATTAGTTGTATCAACAATATTAAGTAAGCTTGAAAAAGGTTCATTTTTTAATAATGAAGTCAACGAGTGTACCCGTCATTTTCCTAGTTGTTTGTTTCCAGCATTTTTATTACGAATGACAACTGGGATTTCAGAGAGCTACCACAGTTTAGTTATCAAGTAAATGAACTGTGGTAATTATATAAACGGTGGTAGGTCTCTGTGGATAGAATAATAAGGGACATAATAACATTGCTGACTGTAACCAAACACCGATAAAGTACAAAGTCGGGAATTAGGGTATCTTTGTTTCATAATTACCTTTCGTGTTTGGAAGAATTAAATCAGTATGAACGGTTGAAAACGTGCATATAATCAAAATTAATATATCTGGTGTTGTAAGCATGCATGGGCGACGGTAACCGCTTATTTACCACTAGACAGGCTGTCTGCTTGATTGCCGCCTTTATGTAATTCCATTAAACAGCGAGAGGATACGTTCTATACGCTGACCTCAAGGTACTACCTAGTAACTGAAATTAATACAATCATAATCGAGAATATAACTTACAACAGATCTAGCACATTATTTGTAACCTTATTCAGTCAGAATAGCAGCAGTTTTTGAAAAACGATGATTAAACTTGATGTGATTCGTTTGTACAGTAGTTGGGTTGTAGCAAATATATGTATATATGTTTACTAGGTGGTAGACCCATATGTAGGGTCGCCTGGGTAGGTACCACCGCCTTTCTTATTTCAGCCGTGAAACAGTTCGCTGTGTTTCGGATTGAAGGGAAAGGTAGCCAGTGTAATGACTGGGCATGGACGGCATTTCATCTTAGGCTTCAGGATGACAACGCACCTGCAATATCTAGTGATTTTTCTTGTTACTGCAGGTGTCTATAGGCGGCGGTAACCGCTTACCATCAGGTGGGCCGTCAGATTGTTTGTCATCATTTTGTTTTTAAAAAAAAGTAGCACGAGAAGCGTTTAAACGTGCACATATGTTTGCTTCGCTTCTGAGGAGCTACTCTAAGCATAAAGTTGATATTTACGACATGTGAAGCCCACAAATATCAAAGAATGGTGATAGGTTTTATACTTATTTTGTTCGTGGGCCCGTCAGTAACTGTAAGACTCAAAACGGTAATGCTACGGGTATTTTCTTAAAAAGCGGTCCTCAAATGACCCTACAATCAAATCGTGACATCAAATTATAAAATTGCATGATCCTCCGCAAACGTCACACGGAGCGATCACATAAACATCAGTCGAAATAGACATTTGTACGTAGCAGTCATTATTGCGTTGAGCAATGTATAAGCATCGCTACCTTACGAGAGGGACCAAATGTTTTGTCGCAGATCTCTGAAATTATAATAGTTACATAGCTGGACTTGCCTAAATTCGAAACCTTACGAATTTGGTAATGGGATATTAACTTTATTATTTTTCCATAAGGTTCATTATCTATTAGGTTCTGGTGAAAGGTGAAATAAATAGGCGGTTGATTCTACTACCGCTAAAGCAGAGACGAGGAGAGCGCGAGCGGTGCTTTCTTGGACATCTACCCTATTTAAGCTCTTTTTAAAAGCTAATAAATATAATAAAATAGATATATTTACTTTATTAACTTTATAAGTATGACATAATTTACTAGTAGTGAATTTCGAAGCGGAGACTGGCGGAGCTGTGACAGGATAGCACCAACGCAAAATCATGTTATAAAGTAACGCACATAGGTTCGCTTGGTTAGAAAGCTTTTAAAAAAGGTTTTTACAGGCAAACGGCCATAGGCTACGGTAACCGCTTACCATAAGATGGGTGGGTTTTCACTTCAGTGGAAATGCATCCATAGGTTAGAAATGTAAAATTTATGATCTTATTTTTATTTTAAACACTAAGTTACAATTACCTTATTTTAAAAAGTCAATTTTAGAATGTTGTATGGAACACTATTAGTTATACAGTTATTATATATATTTTTTCTGTATAACAACCCACAGTGTAAAACAATAACTTTCATATTTTATTTAATAATGTTGTGCATACCTATAATTTAATTGCATTTATGATACTTTTTTTATAAAAACAAATGTTGCAATGTAACTTACCTTTATGTATTTAGTTGGTAAGACTTGAATAAAAAATAAAAATAAAATGTTTGGTTCGTCGTGGTTTCGGTTCCCGTCCCAGGACATGATTTTTTATTCAAGAATTTTTTATGATAAAAAACATCACTTATAAGAATAGTGTCAGGTCATCGTAAGTTGGTCATAAGGTCAACCACCATAACTTATTTTCCAATTATTAAGGAATGTATGGATTTTATCAAATCGTAAAATAAAAATTGCAGTACGATATTTGTGGTCGAGTTGATTCTGCTTCTGTCCGATATCGAATCTGCCTAACTCGGAATCTAGGACTAGAATTAGTATTTTATAAAATAACAGAAAAAACCCCAAAACGACGACCACCTTCCTCAGATCTGAAGTCCGAGGTTCTATTCCCGTGGGAGCACAAATTTTACTTAGTTTTACTATGAGCTACAAGATTAGCTTAAATTACAATATCATATTCTGAAACAAGGAGTGCTACGTCTGCCCATTACTATACATAACTAGCTTCGTCAGATATTTGCTATACAACCCAACTACTGTACAAACGAATCACATCAAGTTTAATCATCGTTTTGCAAAAACTGCTGTTATTCTGACTGAATAAGGTTACAAATAATATGCTAGATCTGTTGTAAGTTATTCTCGATTATGATTGTATTAATTTCAGTTACTAGGTAGTACCTTGAGGTCAGCGTATAGAACGTATCCTCTCGCTGTTTAATGGAATTACATAAAGGCGGCAATCAAGCAGACAGCCTGTCTAGTGGTAAATAAGCGGTTACCGTCGCCCATGCATGCTTACAACACCAGATATATTAATTATATGCACGTTTTCAATCCATTAAAATCATTACGAATATCCACTTGCCACGTGTTTCTATTTAAGTTATTGGATTTATGTCGCAAGGAAATGAAAATTCCAGAGATTTTGGGATTTCGACGAAATGTTGAAAATGAATATTTTGTGGCTTTCAATTTTTTAAGTGGATATTAATCCAACAAATTAAACTTACCAGTTTATTAGGCAAGTTGTTTCCAGGTTTTTCGTCATCGTCCGGGATTTCACAAGCAGGGATCTTTCTATAAACAAAATTTGACGTTTTATCTAGATAAAAAATAAAAACCGTTTAGTCGAATTCTAATTTCAAAGTTTGAAAAACTATAAAACTAGTTATTTTGAGTTAAAATGTCATATTTTGTCGATCGAAAAACCATGCTCGCAGGCCAGTCCTGCCCATCTATCTATAAGTTTTTGTGGATAAAGCATAGCACTAACCTAGGTTTGGCTAGTGCTATGCTTTATCTACCGGGTAAAACTAGAACTAACCAGGAAAATCAAACATGGAAAAGTATAGAAGCTTATGCCAAAGATCTCCAAAGAAATTAAGTGCCCTAAGAAAATCAGTATTATTAAGTTTTACAAATTGTAAATCTTCATTACAAGTTTAACGGTCAGTAAGAAGGACAATGTTTCTTCCCATCGACCTTGAATGAAGTCTATATTTACTTTATCTTTATATGGCCCAATTTGCTTTTAAACTTAAATAGGCTAATAAGTATACTATACACAATCGCCCAATTAATGACGAGCCAGTCCGTCTTAAAGAGGTCGCATTACAACAATTTCCCTATTAGAGCGTCATTACGAAAGAGACGGTCTCACGCGATGTCATCTCAGGGCGTTCGCGTACAGACCCATTGTGCCCCAGGGAATCCACAAAAACACAGACGCAGAGAAAGGGTTAAGAGCGTAATAGAATAGATTAAATCATGAATGATGCTGAGAAGTCACTATTCATATTTTTATCTGAAATTATACCTAATGGGCAAATCAATTAAACGATAAAATTATGCATTTTTGCAATTGATTAGGTACGCTTTACTTTTATTTCCGATTTAAAATTCTGGAATCTGATTTATAAATTGTGCAGAAAATAGCCAAATATTATAAACCTGCTTTGAGATACGGAGAAAGAGATGAAAATAAATTGTTTGATTAAAATAACATTCTTACTTTTAATGTAAGATCCTTAATTTTAAATAAATATTTAACTAAGTAAGTTGTAGGTAGTACTTTACTTTAATTTTAACGTATCTGACAATCATAGAAAAACAACAAAACAGTAATTTAAAACGTTAAAAAATTTGAAAGCGGTGAACAATTGGTAGGTGCCCTAGTGCTCCGGTGGCGTAGCGGTTATCGCTTCAGGCCGGACCCCACGAGACGCGGGATCGATTCCCGCTTCGGGCATACAATTTTTTCATCGTTTATTTCTTTATTTGTATTTCATACAATACAGTAGGCGTTATAATCACTCAAAATCAAACGTTGTAAATGTAACGTAACTGTTTGTTTTCATGATTACTAACACTAAACTTGATCAATGCACAATCAAGAATTTAATTCGAATTTTTATACTGTTTGTTTTTTGTAACTTATTTTGAAAATTAATACCATTCCTTTTCTTTAAAGTTTTAAACTACTTAGTTATTCTTAATTTTCATTTTAACATTATTATAAATGTTGAAAAATTTTTTACACATAATATATCAAAACTAGAAAAATTTCACCCCCAAATTGAAATTTTTCTAGTTTACATATTTTCATAAGTACTTACTTAGTTATTTTATTATTAAGCTATTTTATATAGCTGCTATGAGGGAATTTAACAATTATCAGATGATGTAGCTGTTTTTAAAATTTATTGCCATTTGAAAAAATGTATTTTACCAACAACAGCCAAGCATTTACTAAACTTTTTTTTTCAAGCAGTAGTTAAAACTTATGTCGAAACAAACATGTATCTACTATATTAACCATCGTTTTATTTCATATAACCATAGTAAAGCATGAAAGATCTTTAAATCAGTTTTAGAGCTTATTTACATAACTTCTGTACTCTGTACCTCAAAAATGGCTTTTCAATTGTTGGTCTCTTTCTGCATAATTGTGGTTAGTTAGATGCGATTCCTTAATTATAAAGGTAGTAATGTAAAATTAAAATGAAAGAAACAAAAACAATCATTAAAGTCTATATTTGTTTTTATTTTCAGTGTTACTGGCTCTAGCAGTCGCTCAAAGTGGATATGAATACAACAAGCCCGGGAAACCCTTCGGTCAAGGAACAACTCCAAACAAACCAGCGTATTTAGGCGGTTCCTCGAATAACTACCCCAGTGGCCAAACTACACCTTCCCATACCTCTGGATCTCAAAATGACGATTACTCCAGTTCTGGATCAACACCCGGCTACCCGTCAGGTCCGTCTGGATATCCTTCAAGCCCCAGCCAAGGTTATCCTGGTGCTGTTAGTCAAAAACCCCAAACTGGATATCCAGGATCTGGCTCGTACCCAGGCCAAGCACCAAACAACCCATCTACAGGATATCCAGGCTCAGGCAATTATCAAGGACAAGGACAAAACTATCCTGGACAATCTGGACAGTCTTCGCCTGGTTTTGGATCTAATGGATATGGTGGTCCTAGTTCTAATATTCCAAGCTCAAGTTCTAGTGGACCTGGTTTTCCTGGTTCGGCACCAGGATATGAAACTGGATCGAATGGACTTCAAGGAGGATCCGCTGCACAAGGTGGACCTGGTTTTTCTGGATCCGGTTTTGGTGGTGGAGACAGTGGCGCTTACGAGAATGGTGATTATTCTGCCATCCCTGGAGAACCAGACGTTGATTACCCTATCCTTTCGGAGATCCCTGAGACATCATTCAGATGCGATGCTCAACAATACCCGGGCTACTACGCAGATGTAGAAACTCGTTGCCAGGTATTCCACGTTTGCGCAAACAACAAAACGTACGACTTTCTATGTCCCAATGGTACTATTTTCTCTCAGCAAGTATTTGTCTGCGTATGGTGGAATCAATTTGATTGCAACTCTGCTCCCAGTCTTTATGAGCTTAACGCCAACATCTATGACTATTCAATTACCGGTTCATCTCAATCACAAGGTAATTTACCTGGTCTAAATGATTACACTCAGGGACCGACAAACTCTTACCCTGGACAACAAGGACCATCTGGAAGCTATCCAGGAAGTACAGGATCATCTAGTTCTTACCCTGGAACAGGGCCTCAAGGTCCATCTGGATCTTACCCAGGTGCAACAGGCTCCCAAGGTGCAGGTGGAATATACCCAGGCCCAGGTGGTCCCACTGGATCTTATCCTGGAGCGGTAGGACAACAAGGACCATCTTCGACCGGTTATCCCGGTAGTTCTGGCCTCCATACACCTTCAGGTCAATATCAAGGAAGTACGGGCCAATCAACATCTTATCCTGGAAATTCAGGGCCTCAGAGTCCATCTGGATACCCAGGCGGCACTAGACCCCAAGAGCCTACTTCATACCCTGGAAGCACTGGATCTCAAGGCCCATCAGGCTCATACCCTAGCAGTTCTAGACCGCAAGGCCCAACATCATCTTACCCAGGAAGCATAGGTTCACAGACGTATCCTGGTTCACAACCACCATCAGATTATCCCAGTTCCGATGATGGAGTTAATCAAGGTTATCCTTCAGGTAAACCTAGTGGCCCTAGTTTCCCTTCTGGAAGTAGCCGACCCCAAGGAGCGCCTAAACCGAACAGAGAATACCTCCCACCTAAAAATTAAGCCCCCAAGCTATAAGATCACCAGGAAGATCCAGTATTGAAAGACTTAGATTAAATTAGTACAAAATAAAAGAGGTATTATATTAGTATAAGACTCCTTAGAGTCAGTGAAAACAACATGTTAACAAACGAAATGGTTGGTGCTGTCACTGTTTCGTGATTGATAATTATTTTTAAGGATTTTTTTGTTAAGTTTCAAAAAGATTTCATTTCTTATTTATTTAACAATAACATTTTTGTTTTCTTGTATGTGTTTATAAATATTAATATTTATACATAAATATTTAAGTTAAACTAGCCTACATTTCAGATTTGTGTATCGATGTAAGCTACTCTATACAACTTATGTATGCAATATAGAGTACCTAGTTTTCAGATCTGAAATTTTTATAATAAATCATAAAGGCAAACATCCCTATGTGTCCAAAATGATATTACAAACTTATTTTTTTCTATTTCTTATATTGGAGAGCAATATTTATTTATTATTAATTAAAACGAAATTCCATGATATTGTGATGATCGTAAATCGTAAGTTACCAAAACTAGTAATTGTAAATAAGTGCATACTTATTATTTAAATTTTAGGTAATACATATAAGAGTGACTTCATGTTATGTGTATCCAATTATTGTAAATACGCTTGAACTTTCAATAAAATTCAACTCTATGAGCACAACGCAAGTTTTATTTTCGCCCTGAGCTCAATGATTGAGAAATTGCTGACATTCGAGTAACTCTACTTTTCAGTCTACCTGACACATCTGACATTTTACCACCTAAAGGAAGCAGAATTTTTGGTAATCGTGTTAATTCGTTTAAAATTTGATATTCACTGCATGAAATTGGAAGGTTGTTCCCTTCAATTACAATTTTCACAAGTCCACTTTGGTTTAGCTTCTTAGTTACTCTGTGATACTGCAAAACATTCACCAATTTCTTAACACTTGGGTACATTAATCGATTGTATGACAAATTCAAATAACTTAAAGTCATGTTTCCGAGACAATAAGTACATCCATCTTTTTTATAAACACTGTGTGGCGCAAATGGGTCCGTAAAAGGACCAATCGATTCAGTAGCCAATATTTCTGCTTTGATTTCCATTTCTTTACTCACATTCGCTGTAAATTTGTCTCTTGTCATATCTTTTTTATTGTTCATTTTATTTTTTATTGAAGTAGCCGATAGTTTTTTTCTTTTAACAGTGTTCTTGCGATTAAGTTGACTTATTTCATCTAAAGACTTAGCATCACATTCAGACATAAATTTTAAGTAAAGAAAACTTTTAGCTTTAAGATACTCCATATGACGTCCTCGTTTCTTTAAAATTTCGTCATAGGTCAAAACAAATTCTATTAGTGAGTTCAATATGGAGATTGCTCCGTCATCACCTATGCGGTTGTCCGCCAAATTTAAATACCGCAAATGTCTATTAGTTCTGAGAGCTGCTCCCAGATGTTTCGCTCCTTCATCTGTTATGTGGTTGGACGATAGATTCAAAAGTAACAATGTGGTCTCGGAATGTGCTAAATAATGTAATCTCGTGGCTATTTCTTTGCACGTCTCGTCATTAATCCCACATCCGCTTAGAGAGATATACTTAACGCAAGCTTTTGTATTGTCCATCAAAACGGAAATATTACTTGCGTGAAACTTGGAACCATCGAAACAGATATCCGTAATTGTTGAAATACTGAGAATTTTATTTAATTCATATATTGCGTAGTTATTTACAGTGCATCGGGAAAAAGTTATTTTCGTCAAGTTATCGTATGTGGGCACTAAAAGTCTTATAATTTGCATTAATGTGTTTGGTATATGTTTTATATTGTATAAAATTAATTCTATAAAGTTTTGCATACTGTCGTATACCGCTGTGGTTTGTAAGATATCATCTCCTAATGATGACTCAGATTCAGTAATAACTGTTTCACTTGGTGCTCCTTTTCTATCAGGGTCAGCTTGCTCTACTGATGCTAAAGGTGCTACTACTGCAACCCTTTTATACCTTACCGGCATTTCTGATGCCCTCAACTTCTTAATGGAACCATCTGTAATTAAATAAGAAACATGCTACAAATCCCATCAATCTTCACAGCACAGTCTGGTGGTTTAAATGTTATATTGATAACACTACGCAAATCGTAAATATTACAGAGTGTTTCTTGCTCCTGTTTCTACTAAATAAAGTTGATTTAAAGTCCAAACTGATTGTGTATACGTTGATAGGTAAAATTGGACTATTGTATTTTAAAATTGATCATGGCGATGAAATCACAAACCTTGCTGGTACGCTTTCTTGACAAGCACGGTATAAGAACAATTATATTTCCTACAAGCTGCCGGTAAGATAAGCTCTATCTCTGGAACCGCATTAGCTAAAGCTTCGGACACTTTTATTGATTTCCCAGATCGTATTGACTTTGCTGATTCGCTTTTGCCGCTCTTCATTTGTAAGAAAAATACTAATAAACAAGAAAATAATAAAAAATATCAAAACTTTATAAATATCTTTGTCTCAAAATCAAACTATAAAATATTTAGAAAATAAAATTAGTCTTTGAAACTGAATTAAAAATGCATAATGTCAAAACTAAAAAGATGTTATTTTCAAAAGTCAGCAACTCCATGAAGAAAAATATTTTTTGAGGTATACATAGAGGAAAATAATTATAGCAATAGGAGGTCTAACTAACGAGGTTATTTTAATTAATTATGTCATACGTCTACAGTCTACCTAGTTACTTAAATCACTAATCTGTGCTACAGTCAATTTATACGCTCGCGAGCTAAGTGTGCTTTAAGAGCACCCAGAAAGATGCTGTCCATTGTGGACCATGCCAATAGGTACCTATACGATAGCTAGGTGTTTTAGTGTGTGTGCTTGCTTAGTACAGCCCAACACATCCCCTTTCTTGTTTTACCGAGTAGAACTGACAACAAGTCCTATTCTTCTACTCCGTCAGGTACTTCTTCTGTCAAGAAAAGATAGTAAAAACATTTTTCCTTCTTCTATAATATAATGAGCGTAGATCATCGTCAGAGAAACTGTGTCCAAATAATTGAAATTAGAGAGTCCCTGCTACGTTCTCAGCATGGTCATGGCTTATCAAGGCCTTAGACAAAGGCATAGAGGCCTTTATACGTATCAGGAAACAAGATCATCATGGATTTTACACGCAGGTAGGTAAACAGAATTGATTAAAGATTTTATTACAAAAATAAAGTTGATGATGATATGTAACAATTATGGATATTATTTGGTCTATGATATTAATGACAGTAACTTCCAGTTACTTCACTAACTAGTTTAAATTCCTTGTTAAGGTGAGAATAATAATGAAATAAAAGTCACATCAATTTGTTTACGTTTTAATGACTATGAAAATCTGTAAAGATGTGCCCACATTAAATGGCATTTATAAATTGAGTGTTGAGTAGCACGGCCACATTATTCAACTTTGATATATGGACATTAGAGTAAAATTAGAATGTTTATCTTCTGCTTAAATCTAACTTAACATCGTTTCTTTTAGGATAGTAAAATAAAACATAACTTAAATATAAAACGATAGTAAATTCGTAACGACAAACGTATTTTAAAAGTATTTAGTACCTTGATGCCATTTTTAGCGGTTTTTAGCTGAGGAAGCGTTGCTATTTCGTCTTTTCCACAAAGGTAATGGGGACATGGGCAACTGAGCTGCAATCGCCTTCGATAGATACATTTCAGTTAAGTCTAGTTCATAACACGTTTTAGGAAAATAGTTTCCGTCTAAAATCACCCTAATCAAGCCTGCGTTTTGGGATTTCTTCTCGAAAGCGAATTGATATTTTAGTACGTCTACAATTTTTACCAAAGACATAAACTCCAACTTGTTATAAGCCATATTTAAAGAACAAAGCTTGAAATTGCCAACGCAAAAGTAGTAACCATCTTTTAAAATTACATTTTCATTATCAAAGGGATCGTGAAATTCTCCAATAATTTCCTTTGTCATTCTTTCAGCGATATCAGTCTGCGATAATTCTTCAACAACACGCTTTTTATTTTTCTTAAATTTGGTTTGTTTGCTAGATAGAGAGAGACGTCTATTTGTATTGTGGTTTGATATGTCATCAGTACCTGGCGATTTCTGAATTTCATCCAAGCATTTTTGAAACACATCTAGATTCCTTTTACAGCGCTCCATCATTCTGCGTTTTCTTTCAACTGCTTCTTCGTATGTTAAAGGAAATTCTGACAACGTGTTCATAATGAAATATAAGCCAATATCACTGATGCCGTTTCCTGCTAAATTAAGATGCAAGAGATGCCGGTTTTTTCTCAGTACTTCACTAATGACTTTTGCGCCATGATCCGTGATAAAATTTAGACTCAAATCTAATAGCATTACTGTCTTTTCAGCTGGGCGACCAAACTCAAGTTTGGAGAAAATCTTTGCAGATACTACGTCATTTATGCTACACCTACTTAGTGACAAATATTTTAAATTAGAAGCTTGATCTAATAAAACATAGTAATTGCCTTCTGGTACGTTGGTATCATTTAGGCAAATATCCGTTAGATATGAATGAGGGAGTAACTTGCTCAGTTCATAAATCAAAGCTGAATGTAAACCTCCTTTCCGAATACTGAACTTAATCAATTGAGGGTGGAATGGTAAACATAAATTAATCGCCTGTATAACTTTTCTCGGTATCTTAGTAGTAGAGCTGTCTATCGCGATTTCAGCGAGGAATCCTTGTGGATTGTAACAGGTAGTAATTAGTATACTAATCTCGTTGGCAGTGGTGTTAGTTACAATGGTATTCGAAGTTGAGATACGACCTTTATCACAAGATTCAGGCTCTTCATGTTTTGCCCACGTTCTTCTTGCTGATTTAGTCTTGACAGAGTTTGACCGCCTAGAGTCTTTTTCTGGAAATGTAAGTTTAAAACTATCAATTATTTCGTTCATTTATCAACACAAACAAATTCCATAGGCTTCAACCTAAAATACAATTGGCTAGTTTCGGTTCCAAGTTTAATACTTTAGAGGGATATGAAGTTCAGTTCTAGTCAGTGAAGGCTGCCAATGTGTGGACTAATGATCAGGCGAAGACGGCTCTTATCTAAGGACTGCGCGACCAGGCTGTTATACCAGGCTTACCATATTAAAAGCCCTGGAAAAGATGTTTCTTTTGAGAAATTGATGGATGCACTGAAATCACGATTTGGTGACTCTCATTTAGAACACGTGTTCAAAGCTTAACTCAAGAACGTCACAATGAAAACCTTCAGCAGTACGTTGGTAGTGGAAAAGGTAGTACGGAAAGCCTACGCGTCATAACCGTAGATTATTTATAAAATGCCGGTGTAATGTTTCACTGATGGTATACGTGACATCGAAGTGATGGCTGCCGTTCGGTTGGAACACCACTATTGCGTGAAGGACGCCCTAGCCCACGCAAGTCGAAACGGTGAGAGCAGACCAGAGGACCAGCCAAATTCGCGACGTGACGGATCTAGGAAGACGGCGTTGGGGATTAACCTGTTAGTCGTGCGGGCAACATGGACAGATAAGAAATAGTCGTCCCAAGCAAGACCACCTAATGAGAAAAGTTTTAAACAGACACTGACGCTATGGAAAGATGGTGGGATACAGTGGAAGACTGAGTTTTTTTTCGAACCATTTAGCTACATAAGTGCACTGCCGCCTACTGGTGAAAGCACGCATCTTTCAGCCAAAGCTGCAGTGCAGTACCTAACTCACTTGACACCTCATTAGCTTTGGCGCCCATTATATTGAATCAGTAAAGGATTTAATCATAAAACTTACTAACCTCTATTACAAGCTGCAACCATTAAATTGCGTGATTACTTTCAATATTTATAGTGAATATTTCGCATGTCTGCCACTTCCTTGTTACTTAATAAAGCCTAAGCTTATTTACAATTTACAGTATACCTATACTTTATGTGTGGTCTAGATCGCACGAGAATTATTGGTCTAATAACGTAATACAGGCGTCATAAAATGCAAAATTAGGCCTCAATTATCATCGAAAATCTTATAACCATGTCCTTTTCCTCAGTATTGAGTTAAGCTGTACGAGTCTATGGAACAAACAAATTCAAAACATGAAACAAACCTTGATTTCTTCTGGTCACAGTAATAATTTCTGGCACTTGCATTTCCAAACAAACCCATGGCAGAAAATTGTCGAAATCTATAGGCTTTGGTCTATCCACAAAATAATTTATTCCTTTCGCATCACTGGATGAATTTCTTTTTGGAACTGAAACTGTGCTATGCCTGTCTGAGTGCCGAGATTTGTAAGTTTTAAAGATAATCAAAGGTTCTATAAATTTACTTAAAGTATCAATCAGTATTTTCGAACTTTACAATAGTGAAAATAGATTATCAAAATATGAATCAAGCTATCAAACATTAAATGGTAATTTTTGAATCTTAAACTTCAGTGACTTTATTGATCAATAATGATCAAATACTATAATGATGAACAATGTTTGTAAAATGATGTATTTACGAAACATTTAATTTGACTGAAGTGCAAATGTCATTTATTTTTTTATTTTTAAAATATTATGGGATGGATGTGTAGATTTCAACACATTATTTGAAAGAAAGAAAGAACGAAAAACCCATAGAATAAAGCTCAGAGTTATTGTTCTGAGGAATAATGGACAAAACTTGATTTGGCATTCATAATATTATTCAACATATCTGTTTAATAAATAAAAAAACAGGTAATAAAGAAATAATAACCTGCGTTCACGTACGATCAATCACGGTCAACTTTTTGGATACTTGTGGCACTTAGTGGTAAGGTCCAGAGGTTGAAGTATGCTAACCCCAAAATTGAAAAGGACTTCGAGATTGCTGGGCTGGTTGCTGCTGAGCAGCGGGTCCCCAGCTGTCTTGTCGACAGCAGTGATATGGTCGCTAGCGTTTATCTGCCAAGCCACTGAGCCACATATTACAGCAGACACAATTTGTTTTTATTTTCCGACGCTGAAAGGGTTGTTATAATCAGCTCATTTCCTACTGGACAAAAGGGGTTTAATAACTTTCACAGATCCGATTTATTATAAATTTGGTGTACTGTTACTTCAGTGGTGTTTCCAAGACATGACAACTTTTAGCTGATGCTACATCTACAAGTCTGTGGGATTCTTCATTCTTCAGAAACTTGCAGCGGATAAAGTGCGTTTGGCCTTTTAAGAATGGTCCCAATGAGGTTTCAGATAGATAATTATTAATTGTCTTAAAATCCCGGGAATCTTACGCGGCTTAACAAATTAAGGAAGTCATAAGAAGTGACTAATGGTGCACAAACAGCAAAATATGTGCGGGAGATACCCACTCGGGAAAAGAAGAAAAAAGACGTCCTTACGGTAGGTAGGTACCTGTAAGTACCGTTATACCAGAAAAATGCTATTCAAAATATCATAAGACCATGATTGGATAACTTTCGTCGCGTGACTACCTACCATAGTGAATTTAGTTTTTTTTAATTTATTGAAGATTTTGCTGTGTTTTCTTAAATTATCTAGAAATTGTCTTGATACTTTCAAGACGATTTCTAGATCGTCTTGAAAGTACGCACGAACCGCATGTCCGTGCGGTGACGGATTAAGAATACAATTCACCGCCCCATTTCTTCCCGTGGGTGTCGTAAGTGGCGACTAAGGGATCACCGAGCTACCAACTGCTCGACTGGTGGTAGGGTCTGAACACCCGTCTGGTTAGTGACCACCGTACGCATGGCGTAAAACCCGCCAAGTGAACACTTGTGGTCGCGTTCCGGGATCATTCAGCGTACAACCAGAGCTTGGGGGGACGATGCGGCGATGGATTCGGTCAGTGACGGTTTCCATCTAACCAGAGCCAGGTGGACTGCGTTGGTTGACCCGCCGACCAGGGAGACCCGAAGAAACGGCTTTTTCGCTGGCCGCCCGTAGTACAGTACAGGGGCCCAAGCGAACCTAACCAATTCGTGAGACTGCCCCATCATGTCACGCATAATCTTGGGGTGGTCCGTCGTGCCGGTTGGTGACCGGGTGTTGGGGTCCCGGCGGCCATTCCCGGGGGGGTTTGGGGGCCCTTCCGTTCGGCGGGTCAGCGCTTATCTGCTGTCGGCTTTTAACTGGGGAAACAGGCCTCACGCTTTGACCGTCTACATCGCGACAACGTCCCCTCAATTCACGCCTCTCCTCCTTCCACCATTCTCTATGGCAGCGCTCAATAACATGAACGGTCGATCAGCGGTGCACACCCCCACCACAACCACGCTGTTTGAGGTCGGGCTTACTAACATCCGTGGGCTCCATGCTAACCTCAATGCCGTCCACCAACATCTCGAGACGGCTCGGCCAGCAATGCTGTTTTTGACGGAGACGCAAATACTACGCCCGGCTGACACAAGCTACTTGGATTACCCCGGCTACGCTCTTGAAGAGTCATTCAAAGCGAAGGCCGGGGCATGCTTGTTTGTCCGGGCGGATGTTTGCTGTCGCCGTCTACGCTGCTTGGAGGACCCTACCTACTCCATCCTTGGGGTGCATGTGGACCTGGGCACACATTGCCGTGTATACGTGTGCCTGTATATATCCCACAGTGGTGACATGGAGACAACTCGACTTTTCGAACATCTTAGTCGGGTGGCAGATGTTGCGCAGGAGCAGTTTCCAACCGCGGAATTGGTGTTTTTAGAGGACTTCAATGCTCACCACGAGTCGTGGTTAAGTTCCTCTAAAACTGACCATGCTGGAAGAACTGCCCACGCTTTCGCTCTCACGCACGACCTGGCTCAACTGATAAACCGGTCCACCAGGATTCCAGACATTGTCGGTCACGCGCCCTCATTGTTGGACCTTCTGCTGACGTCTCGCCCGGATGGATATCGGATAGAGGTTCGTGCTCCTTTGGGAACATCGGATCACTGCCTGATATCCGCTGGGATGCCACGGGCGTCGCCACCGGTACCTATGGTTGCCAAACGCCGAATCTGGCACTATGCGTCAGCAGATTGGGACGGTATGCGGGATTACTTCGCATCTGTCCCTTGGAGGCAGCGCTGTTTCAGTGAGGTGGACCCGAACGCTAGCGCTACTGCTGTTGCTGATGATATCATGTTAGGGATGGAGTACTATATCCCTCACTCCCATCTCATCAGTAGGGGTAGGTGTAACCTCTGGTTCAACCGCGAGTGTGCCAAAGCTGTTGAGAACAGACAGTCGGCACACCGCGCTTGGATCAGGGGTCGAGCTTGCGGGGATCCCAACATTGACTCGCTGAAAGCAGCTTATAACAACGCCACCATGTCCTGCAAAAGGTCATTCATCAGAGCGGATGCACAGCGCGTTGCACGAGTTGGCCAAGAACTACTCACGCGTCCTACGGGAAGCCGTAGCTAATGGCGCCTGGCCAAAGCCGTGCAGTACAACTTCTGTCAACCCTCGCTGCCCCCGCTGAGATGTTCTGACGGCTCACTAGCTCACAAGCCGCAAGAGAAAGGATCGGCTTTGATAAAACTCTTTGCTGCTAACTCCCAAATCGATGACTGCAACTCACAGCCACCAACACTCTCCCACTGTGGCCACACAATGCCTGATATCCGTATCAGGCAATGTGATGTACGTACGTACCGGAAAGCTAGTGGACCTGATGGCATCCCAGCGATAGTACTGAAAAACGGCGCAGCGGAGTTGTCTCCTGTCTTAACGCGGCTATACCGTCTTTCTCTCTCTTCTGGGTGTGTGCCGGGATCTTGAAGAGAGGCCAATGTGCAACTGGTCCCCAAAAAAGGAGACTGATCAGACCCAGCTAACTACCGCCCTATAGCTGTCACGTCAGTTCTATTCTTTCTATTCATGTTCTAAGGTCATGGAACGGATTTAAAACCACCAGCTGATCCGATACCTAGAAGATCACTCACTTAATTAGTGAACGTGGTGAATCAGTGGCTGTTAGCCTTGATTGGCGCGTTTACAGCCAAAATGTTGCCGTTTCTTCCACTTCCCTCTCTACAGGGCACTACTCTTTCGGCACAGGGCTCCTTGAACTTGCTTGGAATGGAGATTTGCTGCGATCTGAATTCCAGGAACTACATTGAAACCGTGATCAAAACAGCCTCACGGAAGCTCGGTGTCCTGAACAAGGTGCGTCAATTTTCCACGCCTGACCAGCTATGCCTGCTTTACAAAACTCACGTCCGGTCTTGCGTGGAATATTGCTCGTGTTACGAATATTTATAATGAAACCACGTAAGGCAATTTTCTTCAACTGACACTTTTATTTACTTAACCGTTGCTAGGCTACATTCGTCACACTCCCGACCAGAAGGGACTGGAAAGTCCAAAAAATATTTACAATATGATGAGCAAAAGCTAAGGTATCCACGGATTGGTAACATACACTCATATAAAAACTTCACAATAAAATAATATATAAAATCACCTTAAACTACGAAATCATCAGTCTCGCTGGTGGTCGTGAAGTTCGTCCAGATCGAGTCACAGTCACATCCGTCAATGGTGTCTCTACTTTCTCGTCATCTTTTGGTGAAGTCAAAGTAATGGTCGGATTGTGTGTCAGTAAACCGTCGTCCGGTTGTTGGTGTAGCTCTAATGGGTAAAGCCTTTGAAATGGTCTTACCTTATATCCATTAGAAGTACGAACCTTAGCTACTCGTTCGTATCCGTCTCGACCGACGTATGTCTCTTCGACGATAGCTAACGGCCATAATAATCGTTTGCCATCGGACTCAATTAAAACGACGTCACCAGGTTTTAATGGTGACGGCACATTCCGTTTTGTACCCCTTTGAACTAAGGTACTAATATATTCATTGCGGAAACGCACTCGAAAATTATCCCTTAAGGTCTGGCAGTACTTAGCACGCATATTCAGAGACGCGCTATCTATTTCATCTAAGTCATCTACGATATTCCCTGCCAATGGTTGTATAAATAGAGAAGGTGTGAGCGGCCTCAGTTCGTCAGCATTATTACTGAA
Organism: Nymphula nitidulata; assembly: GCA_947347705.1. NCBI lineage: Eukaryota > Metazoa > Arthropoda > Insecta > Lepidoptera > Crambidae > Nymphula > Nymphula nitidulata. The sequence goes on along the minus strand of OX374637.1, from coordinate 5,957,786 downwards.
ATATGTCAGTGGTCTATTATTTATAGTTGCTTCGCAATCGCACAATACGGTCTGAAGTTCCGATAATGTGACTGAAGCTCTACCTAAAACTCGTACAAGCATACCTTTTACCACCCCAATAAGCCTCTCGAAGAACCCTCCCCACCATGGCGCGCTGGGAGGAGCGAAAAGCCATTTAATTTTTTGCACATTAGAGAACGCAACAATTTTGTTCCAATCTAGTGCATTAAGCATATTTTGGACACCAACAAAATTTGTGCCGTTGTCACTATAAAGACTGTGTACTCTCCCTCGTCTGGCAATGAATCGCCTTAAGGCGAGGATAAAGTCTCCGCTAGAAAGTGACTCAACAACCTCCAAGTGCACCGCACGATAAGTGGCACAAGTGAAAAGCACTATCCAGCACTTAATTTGCGATCTAAGGAACAGCGGGCCTGCCAAATCCACTCCCGTAGCTTGGAAGGGGGCGGAAGCTTCAGTACGATCCTTTGGCAACTGAGCCGGTGGGGTTTGTTGCGGCTTGGCTTTGTGACGTTTGCATATTATGCACTCCTTTATTATCCTTTTAACGACTCTTCTGAGACCTACTATCCAGAAACGCTCTCTCAGACTAATCATAAGAGTCTGAGCACCGGCATGTTGAAAGACTTTATGATGCTCTACGATGAGGCGTTGGATGATCGTCTCGCAGGCTGGTAGAACAATAGGCGCTCGGAAGTCGTAGGCTTCGTCCATATGTGCTAACCTTGTGTTAATACGTAGTACACCATCCTTATCTACGACCGTATGCAAATTTGAAAATCTTTTAAGATGTTTGGATTGTATTAACCGAAACAAAGCCTTTTCTGCTCGGTCAAGTTCATCGCAAGACAGCTCTGTATGTGGCAATGTAGAACGTTTGTACTTCATTCTCAAGATCCACCCAATCATTCTCAATGTTTTTGCATACGATGAAAAGTATGTTAACTTACGCAGGAATGATGAATCTTCTACAAGCATCGTGTTTATGGAAGGTTTCCTCCTTTCCTCGTTTGTTTGACTTACATCAAAGGGTACTTTAGTCACTGGCCAATTCTCCTTATCAAAAAGCCACGATGGACCTTCCCACCGTTTGCTTTCAAGTAAACCCTTGACACTTACGCCCCGTGATGGCAGGTCCGCAGGATTTATGAATCCAGGAACATGTCCCCATGCGTCCTTGGAGCTGGATGCTCTTATTTCCCGCACTCTGTTGGTTACAAATACGCTCCAATCCCCGTCGCCTTTTATCCAGCATAACACAACGCTCGAGTCTGTCCAATAGAACACAGGACAGTTTTTTAAATTTAGACCTTCAATCACTGTGTTGGCTAGTCTCGTAGCAAGTGTGGCAGCGATTAACTCTAGTCTTGGTATTGTAACGGTTTTTGCTGGAGTTACTCTTGCTTTTGCCATTACCAAACGAACACAAGCGTTACCGTCTAGCTCCGAGCGGAGAAACACACAAGCCGCGTAAGCTGCTTGGCTCGCATCACAAAACACATGGAGGGAGTTTTTACAGGCTGATATATCACAGCACGTCAATCGTCTCGGTACTCTGATTTCGCCTAGAAGATGTAGATGCTCTACCCAATTTTTGAATTCCTTCATCAAAGAAGAAGGAAGCTCTGCATCCCAAGAAAGTTTCGTAGCCCACGATTTTTGAAGTATCATCTTAGGAACGATTGTTGTCGGACAACATATACCAATGGGGTCAAAGATTTTGTGTACTATCGAAAGAAGACATCGTTTTGTAATGAGTCCTTTAATTCCACTGATTGACTGCACATTGCAGCTGAGTTCGTCCTGATCTAAGTTCCAAACAATGCCCAAAACAGAGGTTGTGGACGTTTCGTCGGAACGAACAGGAGCTGTTACCCAGCACCGCAAGTCGAACATACCATCACGCATGACTTCTATGGCTTCTCTTTTAAACCGCTCCATTGCCTCAACCGAACTTATACTCGTCACACAATTGTCCACATAGAACGACTTCTTGAGTTTCATCGCGGTTTCTTTTAGCCTCTCGTTGGCGTGATCTAGATGGTATGCAATAGTCGCCGCAAGATGGAATGGACTGGACTTGACACCGAATACGACTCGCTTGTGTCTGTAAACGACAACAGTTCTTTTCGTGTCTTTAATGTCTGTCCACCAAAGGAACTTAAGATAGTCACGGTCTTCTGGTTTGAGTGAAACTTGGAGAAAGGCCTTAGCGATATCAGCGGTTACTCCGATGGCTTCCTTCCTAAAATCTATTAATAAGTTAGGAATGAGCTCTATCAGATTTATACCTTTTTCGAGACAACTGTTCAATGAAATACCGTCAGTATCCTTTGCCGATGCGTCAAATACGGGTCTTATTTTAGTGGTCGCGCTTGATTCCTTAATAACGGCATGGTGTGGTATAAAGTGACCAGTATTATTCATTTGGCAGGGAGCCCTTTCGATAATACCTAAGTTAGACCACTCATTGAACGCGGCACTATAATGTTCTATCTTACCTATCGATACAAGGCGCTTTGTTGTAGATACTAGTCTTTTCAAAGCGGTCTCATAGTTTGGTTTCGGTCGGGTAGAACTGTCACACCATGGTAAGTAAACTTCATACCTGCTTTCTTCATTAATATGAACTGTTTCATTGAAGTGCTTTAGGACTTTTACCTCCCGGGCGCGCTTTGTTTCATATTCGCTCGGATCTCGTATGCCTAGAATCTCCAAATCCCACAGGTTTGAAATTTCATGATGTGATGAGCAATACAGGTTAGTCGCTGTCGTGGTGAAAACACCTGTGACAGGTCCCTGGATCGTCCATCCCATTTTAGTTTGAACTGCAGTTAAATTGTTGTTAAGATGTAAAAAATTACCAGTCATAACAGTACCTGAAAAATCAGCGCCTATTAATATTGTCACGTCGTCAGGGGTAGCCGTCGAGTCAGTCAGTGTAATCCCCTTTTTCCGTAGTTGCTCAGTTATTACATCGGACCTAACCTTAGGTAAAACGCCACATATATTCTGCTGTCCTAAAACAGAAAGATACATAGAAAAATTATCACAAAGACTCTTCAGATGAATATCGTACACTGGGTGTTCTTCAGTGCTTGTTTCGACACCGCCGAATAAACAATGTGTAATTTTCTCCATGTTTGCGGGTTTTAGCCCTAGTTTGTTGGCTAACTCCTTTTTGATGTAAGATCGTTGAGCACCGGAGTCAATCAATGCACGAACACAAATTTCTCTGTTGCCTGCTACCAGTTTGACCGCTAAGGTTTGTAATAACGTAGTAGCTTTGAGTTGGCAAGTTAATTCATTCGATCTTAATTCGGGTTCCGACGAATCGTGTTTCTCAGGCAGGTTTTGACACAAGAGCGTGACATGACGCCTTTTGCAGATAATACATTTTGGAAATGATTTACACCTCTTTGCAGTATGTGTTTGTTTTAGGCAAATTTGGCATGCCTTTTTGGTCTTAACAAACTCTAATCTCTCTTTCGGTGACATTCTCTCAGCCTTGTGGCATTCTACACTTGTATGATTACTTTTGTTACACCACAGACATTGGATCAAAATATTGTTAGTATTAGACGAACTCAGTTGACCTTTATTGATTACATTTTGACCTTTCTTATTTTCTGTAACCAAACAAGCAGTTGGAGGGCAAATAGACGATGCGCTAGGTAAACTAATTTGAGAAAATCCCTGTCGAGCCATTGTGATGCGTTCTTCCGATTCAACTTCGTTCTTAATAAAACTCATCAGTCTGGTTAACTCGTCATCGGACTCATCGTTAGCGCGTTCACGTTTAGCTCTCATGCGATTCCATGACCTCAGCAAGTCTTCTGGTAACGCACTCTCGATCATAGGATAAAGAACTGAAGCAAATTTATCTTTTGTGACGTTAAGTTCTTCCAGAGCTTGTAGGTGCGTCTGTAGGCTGTCATAGAGACGCGGCAGGGTGCACATTTCGCCTTTTAATTGAGACCAAACTAAGCTAAGCAATCCTCGGACGTATGTCTCTATCAAAATATCGTCCCGAGCAAAACGTGCCTTTAATGCTTCAATCGCTTTGGGATAATTAGCTGCACTGGGTGGGTAGCTCATGACAAGTTGGCGTGCGGGGCTATTTTCTGTTGTAGACTGTATCAGATACTGAAACTTGTCAATGTTGTCAGTGTCTACGTCTTCGTGGATTTTTCGGAATTGACCCCAAAATTGTATCCAGTTTTTTACCTCGCCGTCAAACTTACTCAATTCTAGCTTAGGCATCTTAATATTTTTGCGCTGCGGTTGCGTATTTGCGTATACTGTGTTATAGTCCGAAACATTTGATGCTAGTGACATTTGGCTATTCTGTCTAGCTAGCGGTATGGTTTGTGATTGCTTAAACTTTAGATACTTAACTTTTACCTCAGCCCAGCGTTGTTTATACTCAAGAGCCTTGTCCTGGTCTTCTTCGAAAGTAGCCTCACTAAATTCTTCCGAATCGCAAAACAAGTCCACAATCTTGGCTTCTACGCTAAATAACGCTTCGGACACATCGGATAAAGCTGTATACGATCCCTCAACAGTTTGTTGGTCATTATTGAAGTCCGTTAAAAATATTTTCTCCAAAGTTGAGAATTCCCGTCGGAGTTGTGTGCGCTTACGTTTCAAGGCGTTCATCGTTATTAAATATTGTATGTTATTAGATTACAGGCTAAATTACTGTAAAAATCACGGTCGCCACAAAATGTTACGAATATTTATAATGAAACCACGTAAGGCAATTTTCTTCAACTGACACTTTTATTTACTTAACCGTTGCTAGGCTACATTCGTCACAGCTCGCACTTGTGGGATGGCTCCGCCAAGTACCTCCTCGACGCACTGGACAGATTGCATCGTCATGCTGTCCGTATCATTAGAATAGAATAGAACTTGGCGATGTAGAGGTCACGAACAACCTTGAGCCTCTACAATTGCGTCGAGACATATGCGTCGCTTAGCGCCTTTTATCGGCTTTGTCACGGAGAGTGCTCTGAAGAGCTTTTCGACCTTATCCCACCCTTCCTGCTCAGGAGCATGCGTGCCGGTCTTCGGAGTCATCCATTCACTGTCTCCACTTCAACATCACGCACAAAGAAATTTAGTGCCTCGTTTCTTTGTCGTACTTCCAGAACTTGGAATTCTTTTCCAGCACATGTGTTCCCTCCTTCCTATAACATGGGGTCCTTCAAGAGAGGCGTGAAAAAGCACCTTTTGGGCCGGCAAGGTGGAGGCGGCTAGTGCAATGTCTATTCTGCACTAGCTGTCTTCGCATATGGACTCTCCTTACCGCTTCACATCAGGTGTTGTTGGGCCAATTGCCGCGCTTTGTATAAAAAAAATACAACAAATACAAAGAACCATCCCGATCACGTCAGCTTTTAAACAAAAAAAACCGTATCAAAATCGGTCCATCCTCTTAGGAGCTATGGTGCCACGGACAGACACACATATACCAACGCAGATACACAGACAGACACGTCAAACTTATAACACCCCTCATTTTTCGTCGGGGCTAAATAGGTTTGTACCCCATTAATTTAGATTGTGGAAGCGTAGCTAATTGTGTATACTGCCTTTTAGACAAAAACTCCACAGGCGCTTTACACACAAAGCTAAACGCAATTTGTCAAGCCGCGTAAGAGTCCGGGGATTTTATGACGATTGAACTAATTGCGGCTGAATCTGTTGCTTGAAAGGCTAACGTCAGCCAAATGCTTTGAGATTGTTTCACTTTATTTTTTTAGGTGCTCCCAACGCCTGTTCGGTTTTGCATAGCAAATACTTGATTTTGATGTTAGTTTAGTTTAGTTATTTTTTGTTATAGTGGTTGAATGTTCTCATTCTCAGACGATGCAATGAAATGAAATGAAATGAAATACAAAATAGACCAGCGTGTTCTGTGAGTGATAATCCTTCCCCTTTGGTGCAGTTTTTTTGATAGGTACGCATAGCTTGCGACTAATATCTGATCTGTATCTGTGGACTGTGGGGTATACTCAGTCTCAGAGTTGTTTTGGTTGTTGTATACGTCGCAGCCGTCTGGTTAAATCAGCCGCTTGGACAACTAGCCCGTTGATTGAATGCCGGCTTCCAACCATACGACTAGCCAAGTCGTTGAGCGCAACGTTTAACCAGATGGCTGAACGTCATGTCAGCCGTCTGGTTAGAATTAGCCATCCATTTGGACGCCTAAGCAGGTCATTTAAATCGAAGAGCTTTTGTGTGACTGTTTGAGTGATTGGTAGGTTCAAGGTTATTTTTATGACCACTTTGAACCAAAACGATGTCGGTAATTAACTGGTCATAAAAAAGTAACCTTGAACCTACCAATTAAACCAAAACTTTCAGTACAAGACGATCTATTTAATACGCCAAGTCGTTAAACGTTAAGTGAGTCTAGTTCAATTAACTATCGGGCTAGGCATTCAATTGGATGCCGGCAATTAATAAACGTTGTGTGATTCTAGTAGTTCATTCAATTAACTATCGGTCTAGCTAGGCATTTTATTGGATGCCGGCCGGCGGCGGCGGCGTCCTGGCTGCGACATATACATTATAAATTTACATATTGGGTATTATATATAATATTATAAGATACCTTTATCAGAACAGGGTGGAGAAGTGGTGGGGAACTCACTCGAAAACGAAGGCAACCCCTTATTCTCGACTGTCGGAAAGGATTCGAATATCGGAAACTATATAATACCTGTCACTTTTTATCGCGGTGCGTCAAAGCGTGACGGGACTGGATGTGACTTTTCGAATCGAGTTTTTGATCCGACAGTTGTAAATATGGACTCTGGATAATTAGGACTCTGTGAAAAATGTTATAAACATTATATTTTTGAATTGATAAACATTTGTTATCGTAGGTACTATATTTGCTACAAAATACTTCAATAAAGAAGACACGAATACGAGATTACTCTTTCATAACCGTAAGACCTTAGAACGTTTTTGTTATGGAAATTCAGAGGAGTAGTTACATACAAATGCTCGAAAGCATAGTCCGAGTTGATTGCATGCAAACAGTGCTTAAAGCACCGTATTCAATTCAGCCCAAGGTGTTTGCAGTGTTCGAAACGTTTGTACAGCAACAGCACATCAAGCGTAACAGTTTGACCTTGAGACCGCCCTTACTACGTTCGTAATAGAAGCGGCTTTCGTAGTGCAACTGTTACACTTGATGTGTTGTCGTCTGTACATTATGGACCTTGGCTGCATTCCGTTTTAAAACACTGCTCACCGTGATTATAGTGCAAACGCGCAATCCAATTCGATATTCACGTTCACAGCGCTATTGGCGTAATGTCGTTTTGGAATGTTTTGGTGAGTGCACTCAAGGACGTAACTGACGTCTGTCATCAAAACATAACCTAACAAAAACCTAAATAAAACATAAAAATTTATTGTATTTAACGATGTCGTTGTACTTTGACCTTTATTTATTTTCACTAGAAAACAACCTACTTATTTATTATTGCAGAATGTATGAAAAAAAACAAATAGAAATTTTGACATTGACGTGTGTGCTCCGGTGTGCTCACAGTGCTGACGCATTTTTTTGAGTACTGTGAAAATAATTATTGACGTCATTAATGACGTCACTAATGACGTCACAGCATTTCCTATAAGTAGAGTAAGCACGAATTGAAGCCACCGTTTAGTGTATCTACGATAGTTGATACGACTTTTATTTAGTGCGCTCATAGCGCTCGCTGTGAGTGCCAGTGCCAATAAACGTGTTTCGGAATGTATCTGGAACGTACCCCAATGTTTACTGTCGTGTCCACAGAGTACTTTGTAATATGAAGGTAATATGTCATGTCATTATCAAATGTCAGGAGATTGAGCGGGAACCTTGAACAGAAAGGCGCCCAAATTTTGTTTTACTTAATAATTTTATTTTTATTGATAATAAAGTTCAATTACTGTTTTTAAATTAGAGTAAAGTGTTTAGTAGCGATGGGAGGGACAAAAAAACGAAAAAAAGATCCTCCTGATGGGCTCATATCGCCAATTTCAACTTCAGATTCTGATGAAGATTCAATTAAAAAATATGATATTTACAAAGTACCTGGATATTCAAGAAAGTATCCCGTAAATAGTAACAAATCGGAGTACATTGTTTTTCTTTCACATCTAGACGAAAAGAAATATTTTTCAGATAAGGACAGGCTCGCCATTTCTCACGCCATACGAAAGTATGGAGTGACCGGTATATTGCATTTAAAATCGGTCAATAGGTATAAAATTGGTATCACATTCGATCTCTCTAATAATGCTAATGTCTTCCTACAAAATAAAAAAATCCTCGAAGAGTTAAGCCTGAAAGCTTCGATACCGGCTAGTGCCACCGAGGTGACCGGAGTTCTTTCTTCTGTGCCTACGGAACTTTCTAACAAACAAATTTGTTCCTTCATAGGCAGTTCTAGAAACATTATCCAAGTAAGGCGCTTCATGCGTCGGGTGCGTAATGATCAAGGAGTTGTTTCGTATCAGCCTACACAGACGGTTGCGGTTACATTTGCCTCCACAGAATTGCCTGAGTACGTCTATCTCGACTCCTGGAGACATGAGGTAAGAGTTTACGTTCCTCCTGTTAAACAGTGTCTGCGTTGTCTGAAGTTTGGACACATTGCCAAATACTGCAGAAATGATGAAGTGTGTTCCATATGCTCAGATAACCATAACTTTAAATTGTGCAAAGAGGATAGTAAAAACGCTAAATGTGCAAACTGTGGTGGCAATCACATTGCTATTTCAAACATGTGTCCACAAAAGAAGGCCAAAATTGAAGAAAGTAAAATTAAATCAAAAGCGGTAAAATATTCAGCATTATTTAATGAAAATTCATTCCCACAACTGACGTCAAAAAATATAGAAACACAAATTAATAATTTATTCAAATCAGATTTCTTTATGAATACTTTAACTAATGCAATTACTAAAATAGTTTTAAACCAAAAGGAGACCCCTATCAACTCTGTAAATATAAAAGAAATCATTAAAGACACCTTCAGAAACAGTACCCTAGCTAAACAATAATGGATTTAAATCTCAACATTGTTCAATGGAATGCTCAAAGTCTTATTTCTAATAGGCTCTCATTTATTAATTTTTTATATAGTTTTAATGTACCATCACAGAAAGATCCAACCAGGCAATTTCTAAACATTTTCGCTTGAAGGTTGAAACTGGGTAGGTACTTTAGTAGACCCCAGTCCTTAAATTATTGACCAATCGGGAACCCTTATTGCTTGTGAAAGGTTATTGCTCTTCATTGTTTTCAAAAAACATCTGGTCGCATAGACATTTCGGGACCAGATGTCTTTGTGACAAAAACAAAATGTTAGTTTTTGTTTTACTATTTTACCATTATTTTAATTGACAAAAAAATTTCGGAGACACTCTTTAATACTATTGGTGGATAGTATTCTATTGGTGCCCAAGTAGGTGGCAGGTAGTTGACGAACTTTGTGTACCAAAATGATCTTAAGTGTGTCGGTTTGGACTATTCTTTGATAGTACATATAGCAATCATTTCAGAAACTTGGTTGACTCCTATTAGGAATTTTAATGTAAAGGGTTATAAAATAGAACGAAATGATATTGGTAATAAACATAATGGTGTAGCTATTTTAATTCATAATAGTATTAATTATAGGAATATAAGTACATATTCAGATTCCTCATTACAATGTATTTGTGTAAGAATTACTGTAAATAGAAAAGAAATTAGTATTGTTAGTTTTTATTGTCCAACAAATTGTGCACCATCCTTTAATAAACATAAATTTGAAGCTTTACTTAAGTCCATCCCAGAGCCATATATTTTTGCTGGTGATTTTAATGCCCACCACACATCATGGGGATGTCATTCTGTTGACGCGAGAGGTAGAGATATTTTTGATATTATTGACAATAATAATTTGGTTTTGTTAAATACTGGAGAAGTGACAACTGTTGGCTCCCTGACTTGGCGTCCAAATGCCTTAGATTTGACTTTGGTCTCTTCATCATTAGCTCTTTCTTGTGAATGGTCTGTTCATGAAGATCCACTTGGCAGCTACCATCTTCCTGTAATTATTAAAATCTGTGTAAATAATGGTATTGTAAATAGTATAACTAATAATAATAGCAGCCTGCCCATCTACCCTAATTTCAAAATGGTAGACTGGAAATTTTATGAAAGAAATGTAGATCTTAAATTGTCCAGCTCAGAGAGTCTAAATATTTCTTCATTAGAAGCTTACAATAATTTTTGTGATATTTTGCAAGCTGCTATCTATGAGTCTTTGCCATATTATTATAATAGCTCTCCTGTTTCTCCAACTCAAAATACATCTAATAATAGTTCTTTCCGGAAATCCAAAAAAAATCCTCTTCCATGGTGGAATAATAAATGCTATGAAGTGGTTCAAAAATCAAAAGGTGCTTATATTAATTTTAAAAATAATCCCTCGGATGAAACATTTTTAGAATTTAAAAAGTTACAAGCTCTTAAAAAACTTACTTTAAAAATTGAGAGAACAAAAAGTTGGGTTGAACTGTGTAGTTCCTTCAATCGGTGTACTCCTTTATCTAGAATCTGGAATTACATGAGAAAATTTAATAAAACATATTCTAATAACGACAGTGAAGATAACTGGGTTCCAGAGTTTTTGCAAAAGTTTACTCCAGATTATGTTAATAATAAAACAAACGTCTTATCTGATAATCAATTTAGTTCTGATAATTCCTTCCTTATTAAACCTTTTTCATTCGAAGAATTATTATCAGCTTTATATTCCCGAAAAGATAGTGCTTTTGGTTTGGATGGCATTCCTTATATTATGATGAAGAAGCTCAGTGAAAAAGCATTGCAAGTCTTTTTAAAAATATTAAATGATTTATGGGCAAACAATAATATACCTGTAACATGGAAGACAGACTGTCTAGTACCCATATTGAAGCCAGAGAAGGTCCGGTTAAAACCAGATTCCTATCGTCCTATTGCTCTAACTTCTTGTGTTGGAAAGGTCTTTGAGCAATTGTTAAAACAGAGGTTGGAATTTTATGTAGAGCAAAATAATATCTTACCTAATAATCAGTTTGGTTTTCGAAGGGGAATGTCTGCTCGTGAAAGCATTTGTCAATTGCAGCTGGATATTCAAAATAGTTTAAACAATAAGATTTTTTTAACATCTGTTTTCTTTGATGTAGCTGGGGCTTTTAACAGTGTCAATATAGACATACTTTGTTCTGAATTGCAGTCTGTAGGAATTCCTGATAAAATGGTTCTCTGGATTCATAACTTTTTGATTAACAGGCAAGTTTATGCCAAGTATAATGGTAAATTATATGGTCCCAGATTTGCTTCTGTTGGAGTATGTCAAGGTGGAATTCTTTCTCCATTGATATTTATTCTATATATTCGTCGTCTCAATCTAATTTTGGGTTCCAAAGTAAAAAGTCTTCAATTTGCTGATGATCTAGTTGTGTATGCATCTGGAAATAATTTCGTAAACATTACTAACACTCTTAATAAGTCCTTGGAAGGCTTAAACAGATATTTTACTTATTTGAATCTGGATATAAATGCTTTAAAATCAAAAGTAGTAGTATTTAGCAAAACTAAAAATTTTGTAAACCCCTCTATATATTACAACAGTGATTGCATACCGGTCTCTTGTGAAGCTAAGTTTTTGGGGGTGAGTTTTACCCATAACTTGACATGGAAAAAATATGTAGATTTAATTTGTTTAAGAGCTAATAAAGTTTTCAATATTCTGAAAATACTTTGTACAACATCTTGGGGAGCTGATCCCAAAATCTTATTGCTTTTGTATAAATCTATGATGCGTAGTCATTTTGAATATGGTTTCCTATGTTACGCTGGTGACAATAAATTGGTAGATATTTTAGATAAATTACAGAACAAAAGCTTGCGACTCATCACAGGAGCTTTTAAAAGCACTCCCATTAATGTAATGCAGGTTGAGTGTAATCTTTCGCCATTAAAAATTAGATTTTCATACTTAAAAGAAAAATTCTTATTGAAATTATTTAGTCGACATAATAATCACCTGTTTCTAAACTTGAAAAATGCTCCTATATCCATGCATCATTCTATTTACATACTACAAGGTTTCACATTGTATCTAAATTTTCTTAAATCTTTAGAAATTCATAAAACATCCCTTCTTCCTTGTTATCAGGGAGATTTTAACAGCAAATTTCCTGCAATTAACATTATCATTGATCATAAGCTATCCTCTAAAGAAGATGTTTATGTTAAATTTTCTGAATATATTGGTTATAGATTTCTTTATACTGATGGATCTAAAACAGAGTCTGCGGTTTCATTTGCAGTTTTTGATGGGTCGTTAAAGACTGGTGTTGGTTACAAAGTAAATTCAAGCTTAAGTATATTCACTGCTGAGGCTGTGGCTATTCTTGCTGCTTTAAAACACATAAAACAAAAAAGTAATGGATGTCTTAAATGGGTTATAGTTAGTGATTCTATGAGTGTCCTAGAAAACTTAAAAAATAATAGATTTAATGCTAACACAAATTATATTGTTTCACTGATAAAAGAGTTTTGGTCAGATTTATCTTCTGTGTATAATTTTGATGTTTTGTTTATGTGGGTCCCATCGCACGTTGGTGTGATAGGAAATGAAAGAGCTGACTTTTTAGCAACAACTATAACCAACTCCTCAAATGTTATTCCTGATTCTAGCTCTCATCTCAATATCTCTGTACCATGTACAGATATAGTACCTGTTTTAAAGAAAAGGGCCATTGACGTATGGAAAAGGCATTGGAATTATGCTATTCAAATTGAAAATAAAGGTTTGTGGTATGCTGTATACAATGTCCCTATTGGAACTACTCCATGGTTCTGCAAAAGTCCTAGCTACATCAACAGGAAATTTTATACCACTATTCTTAGGTTGCGCTTTGGACACTGTCGTTTAAATTTTCATCTCTTTCGTTTAAAAATGGTCCAGAGTCCGCATTGTAATTATTGTGACTCTGAATCAGAGGAATCTTTATCTCATATATTCTTTTCTTGCTCATCCTTTGGCATTCAGCGCCTTGTGCTGATGGATGCGCTTATCGAAATATATGGCCAGTCAGACATGGTACCGCGCTCCATTCAGGATCTTCTTGTAAATAGCTGTACTTATTTAGCTTTATTTAAATTTATTACAAGTACTGTAGGGCAAATTTAAAATTTTAGGTTGTCCTATGATATTCAATTTTTGTTTTGTCTTTTTAAATACTTAAGCAAGTCTTCAAATGTTTTCTTTCAATTTTTATGACTTGATTTTTGGTTATGTTTATGTGGGCGAATGGCACTTCACATGGACGTCGTTGTTGAATGTTTGTGCTGCATCTCTTTCATTCTTCGTAGTATGACAGAGATGCCACATGGATATTTGGCGGATATGGCCTGGTGAAGTGCTGCGGGGTATGGAGTTTTGTTTTCCTCTGTCATTATGACGATCATTAAATTTTTCGTACTAGTTTGAAAAAAAAATATATTTAAAATAAATAAAATATTTAAATAAAATAGGGAAAAAATTACTAAAGACGAGGCTGCATGGGCTTTAGTTCCCCTTGCCTTCCCTGAAAAGGGAGAACAAAAAAAAAAAAAAAAAAAATTATCAAATGTCAAAACCATTCATTATTCATATGGTTCGTGTGCGTCAATTTTTTTAAAGTTGTTTTACCTTTATTTACCGAGACAAACATTTTTTTGAAGATGAATGTGAAAATATAAATAGTACATGATTTAGTGAAAACACTTGCTTTGTATCTAATTCAAAACTGAAGTGAAGACGTTGTTGTGAACTTGTGAATGACATAATATTTTTCCTTGTGAATTGCGTATCATGTAACTGTTGTGGTTTGTTTTGTGGGATCCAACGTCTATTTTTGGCTTGATCTCATTATTGTGAGTACTTATTTGTTCCATCTTCTACTTAGACAGATATTAAGTCAAAAATTATACCATTGTTTATCTTGCTATCTTCAAAAAAGTAATGTCAAGGTTCACATATTTTGTGAAATGTAGTCTAGATTTGATGTCGCAAAGGCTCCTTGGTAAATTGATGACTCAAACGTTAGACAAGTGATGCATTTTTATATTACAATTTTTATTTTGGTAAATTATTTTTAATATTTATCTACTTTATACCTATTTTAATCAATCATATTATTGTTCAGAGTGCCATCTTCCATTACAAGAGAATTTATTATTGAATGAACCTTCCAGAGATAATGCAATTGCACATACAATAGAAAATCTATTATGTCTGATATTAAGTAGGTCTCAGATTAGTGAAATACCTATGTATCTACGAGTGTGGGTACCTACTTCACAGATGGCGAGTTTTTGTTGTGGATACTAGTTATTAAATAGCATTATTCTACTGTTGAGCAGACAACAAGACCCTGGCAAGAAACAAAAGTTAAATGGTTTGTATTTATCACACATTTTGAAAAGGGACTTTTGTTTTAGTAACCTGGGTACAGTCACAAGTAACAATACATAACTATAGTCGGGCCGAATCCTAAACTCCCGTATGATGTATTTCAGTTTGACAATATTAGTGATGTGTCTATGCCTATACACGTATCGCTGCGATTATTTGATACTAAATATGTAATAAATCTATTCGAATGAAAATATAAGGTGGGCCTACTGTTATTTTCCATGTTTGCTGGCCATGGCCATGTGATATTTAGGTAACATCACTAGAAATAAAGATTAAATATATCTGAACGCCATAACCTTGCAAGAGCGTATTACAGAAATGGTAATAAAATGTTTTCTTGCATGTGAAACAATTTTAATACTGGAAATACATTTTTTTGTTCTTTGTTTACGATTAGCTATTTGTTTCGTTTGTTATTGATTACGGAGATAAACTATAAATGAATTTGGATTTGAAATGATGATGCAGTGACAAAGTTGTGGTGATCTATTGTTGAACTGTCACACGGGAGTTTTAGGATTCAGCCCAACTATACTTTTGATTGATTTTGACACTTAATCCAAATTTAAAATGTCAAAATGAGTATATGCATATTATTACTTGTGACTGCAATGACCACTTGACCAGACAGCCATTAAGTGTTCAATCCATACTTATATTTTATATTTTACCACATGCATACTTATATTTTACTAATTATATTCAAATGAAACAGAAAATCTGTTTGATTAAAAATCAGGGGGATGTGGACTGTATTCAAATTAAATATAATTTTAAAATCCAAAAGAACAAATTATTCATTGTATTATTAAAGAAATAAGCTAACAAAATGCAATTAAATTACTCTCAGGTCACATGACAATGAACACCAATCTCAGTGTATGAGATCACTTGATGTTAGCATCATCATCACATCTTCACCAGCCTATATGTATACGTCCCACTACTGGGCACAGGCCTTCCTACATGGGAGAAACACATGAGGAGTTTGGGCCATAACACCACCACGCTGGTTCAATGCAGGTTGGTGGGTTCAAGAGGTTGCTGGTACAACCGGGACTAACGGCTTAACGTGCGTTCCGGAACACGGAGGAGATCGACATAACAAACTCTAATTAACCCATCACAGGATCGACCATGGCGAAAGTTTCTTTGTTTTCCGTATTGAAACCAGAGCACTCAAAGAGCAATCATGCTCTGCATGCAATTGAGCTCTGATGTTAGCATCAGATGCTTCAAAAAGGAAAACCATCTAAATCACATAAGCAATGTATCAGTGTTAGGCAACAGGTGATGAAAAAAGATCCATTGACATGTATTAGCATAGCGTTAGGAAAGTAGCAGCAGCAATAATTACACTACTGTCCATTTCGAATGCTTGAGGACTTATGCTAGCTCGGCCCTGAGGCCTCGCGAGGCATTTTACTGGACTTTCAAGCAACCTACTGAGGCTACCTCGCGACTCTCGAGCCCATGGGTTAGGTGGGTACGCGGCCATTAGTGTTACTAACATATTATGTTTTGTCATAATTTCTTTATTTATCTTCTTTCAATAAATAAAAAGAGTATTTATTTTATGTTACAATTCACTATTTTAAAGAATTGTATCCAAATATAGACTATCTTCTGATATCAATAATTTGTCATTGCTATTATAAAAAACCCACATTGGTCCAGCATGTTAACGCCCAAACTTTTCCCATGTAGGAAGGTCTGTGCCCAGCAGTGGTCATGATTTATTAAATAGTCATGCTTGATTGGATCCTAAAACATAACTGGTCACAACAAAAATACATTTTTTTCGATTACATTTTCATAAAAGCAATATTTGCAGATGTATGGCGGATGATTTTAAACAAGCATCATGAGCTGGCTCCGGAATACTTCTCTCTCTTTCGCCCGGCAGCTGTCACGCTCACTCGACCCTCGTCATGACTATGAACCTCAAGCTTGCTACAACTCCTTCTGTAAACACTGGCAACAGGCATATGAAATTATAGTGAAATCTCAGGTACTAATATTGGTATACATACATAGTAGCATTCTGTCTCTTATATCAATTTGATAGGGATCAAAATAGTTTATATCTTTTTGATACTGACTATACCTACCAAGTGTGTCAAGAATAACCAGAACTGTTTATATTGTTTAAGCCTCAACACCTGCATGACGATGTCCTCGGTGTGGTGAACCATCTAGAACAACTTGCAACACTGCTGGTTTTAGAAGCAAGGGCTAAAGAGATTAATACGACCAATGGGCATGCAGCATGCTTGGAGCATCTTCTCTCTGAGAGCTTATTGGACAAACTTTACGAATGGGCTCGGTGTACTGGCAAGTAAGTAAATCAAAGCCTCTCTCATTCCAATATGAAAAAGGTATGAAATTCCACTTATCATAAGCCAAAGTTTATATGCATGTTTGTTTTTCGAAATCATGCCAGAATGGATCTGGATAAAATTTGGCATTGAGATAAATGATAGTCTGAAATAGCACACAGCACTTTCATCCCGGAGAAATGTATGGGTCCTGCCGGATAGAATCGACATTCACCCCAAAGCTAGTAGGTAAATGAAAGTTGCAAAAGCTTGAAAGTTTAGTAGTAGTGAAAATAGAGTAGTAATAGTACATTTATTTTCATCACAAACTTAAAATTTTGTAACATTTTCAAGTGATCATGCTGACCGCAGGGATGATTAATTTGGTAGTACATTGTTTAAAATTGAATTTGATTTCTGTTCCGGCCTTTCTTTTGATTCCACTCTTACTCTGAGAGAAGTAACGAGCGAGTTGACGATTTAACGAGCGAGTTGACGACGTAGCAAGCTTACACATATGCTAATTTAGTTGTGCTTTAGAGGAACTTTCATTATATGCCACAGTGAACACCGATGTTAGCAGTGAATTCCAGTCTCTTGCTGTGCGCACTATCAAAATGGCGAAAAGCGTATAGTATTTGGTATATTAAATTACCAACCATGTACGGGTATATCAACAAATTATGTTAATTATGGATCTAATGTGATGCTTTGACGGAAGTATGACCACTATTTTTAGATATGTAATTTCAGAGATAAATTAATGCGCCAACATAACATCTCATTAAAACTACTTTTATGTCCACTTCGGTTGCACTTAAAATTCAATTTCTTGTTCGCTCACTATTTCCTACAATAATTACAAAAAATATCATCTTACGTTGAAATTTAGTTATTTGAAGAACTTTTTCACTTCCGAATGTGACTGATGTGTACTCAGAAAATATGTTAAGTAACAGTAATTAATTATAAATGCTATTCTCAACTATGTAAACTTCTAGGTAAACATGATTACGTCATGACGCGCTTTGATCTTTTGTGCCCGTAGGTAAACAAGTGATGGTTAAATATTTGCTTAAATATTTGCCTATTAATTATAAAAAAATACTAAGAACGTGATTTACATTAAAAGTGATTTTATTTATGAACTAAATATTTCCATGTATATTATGTTTGTATTTGTTTAGATTTGTATGTAAGTTTTTTTAGCGATGTTGATAATGGATATAGGTACTTATCTTACAGTAGCATAAGTACTGTGCTCGATATAATGAATGCATAAGCATATTTTCTGCATACAAATATTACCTATTTCATACTTAAATAAGAGACGATTTTATTTCTATAAAATTATTTAGTTAACACTACTGCACAACACACATCTCACAAATAAAGAAACAGACATAACAAAAATTACATACAATAACAAAAACATTACATTTATATGGCTACAATGTCGGCAAATCAACTCTGATGGCATGTTCAGAACGCCCAGATGGCATTTTTAATGCTATAGTATAGACAAATAAAAAGTGTCTGGTTAAAGAGATTCGGTATATTTGACTTACTAATTCATGTCAAATGCTACGTGCAGAGATAAGATTCGTAGCCGCATATTTTAATGAGAATCGGGTTCGCATTCTTCAATTGCGTGCAAGTCGTGCAACGATTAGTACAGTAGGCAACTGATATCTTATCAAACAGAAATGATGTTTTTATTGTACTAATTATTTCTGGAACAAAACGAAAGTGGAGTTTCGTTTCAATCTGCTTATTAAGAATAGCTCATTTGAAAACTCGGGATGACAACGCACCTGCAATAAATCAAGTGATTTTTCCTTATTATTGCGGGTGTGTATAGGCGGCGCGGGCGGTAACCGCTTACCATCAGGTGGGCCGTCAGCTTGTTTGTCATCTAGTTGTATAAAAAAAAATGTAATGACAATGACGATGATGTGACTATGCTGGCATAGAAAACGCTCTTTCGAACGAAATTTTGCCATGGTCAATCCTGAAGGTGGTTTTCCACCAGAGGAGCGAGACGAGACGAGGCGAGACGATAATTGAAATCGCACTGACCCTTTTCCACTAAACATTGCCCGCGTGAGCTCGCGCGAGATGATTGAACACAACAATAAACCTATCGCGATAAGCGTGTTTCTGTTGCACAGTTAATTTATACTCTATATCGGAAGCAATACGGTTCATTTTTACAAATTCAAAAGAAATTTCAATTATCGTCTAGCGTCGTCTCGTCTCGCCCCTCTGGTGGAAAATCGCCTAGGGTTCGAAATCATCAAATTTCACATTAAAATTTATACTCTATATCGGAAGCAATATGGTTCATTTTTACACAAACAAATATTTCAATTCGCGTCTCGCACATCCTCGTCCATCCTGACTATTTCCAATTTTATTATGGCAAATTTTCGCCATACAAATTTTAAATCTCGTCTCGCCTCGTCTCGTCTCGCCTCGTCTCGTCTCGCCTCGTCTCGTCTCGCCTCGTCTCGCCCTCTGGTGGAAAACCACCTTGAGATGGATCAATAAAAATATGCATATCACTAATGCACGGATGAGCTTAATGAAACACAGTAAAGTAATTCCTTTATTTAAATCTGGGTGCAAAAGTGACCCAACTAACTTTAGGCCTATTTCTATCTTACCTTCATTAAGTAAAATATTTGAAAAAATAATTGAAGACCAATTGCTGTCATACTTTATTAAAAATGAATTCCTCCATAGCGAACAATATGGGTTTACTAGAGGTCGTAGTACTACCGATGCTGGTGTTGCGCTTCTCAAGCATATTTTCGAAGCTTGGGAGGTGCGCCAGGATGCCATTGGTATATTTTGTGATCTTTCCAAGGCATTTGATTGTGTTGAACACGATACTCTTGTACGTAAACTGCGTCATTATGGTATTAAGGACAAAGCTTTAAAATTAATATCATCTTATTTAAGTGAAAGAATTCAAAAGATTGATATCAATGGAGTCAAATCTTCGGGGTCTTATTTGAAGATGGGAGTTCCACAGGGTTCTATTTTAGGGCCTTTTTTGTTTTTAATATATATTAATGATTTACCTTTCTATGTTAAAAACCTTTGTGATATTGTTTTGTTTGCTGATGATACCTCTCTCATATTTAAAGTTGACCGGAAAAAGAATTGTTTTGACGATGTAAACAGGGCACTTTCGAGGGTCTTAGATTGGTTTACTTTGAATAATTTACAATTGAATACTAAGAAGACCAAGTGTGTAAAATTCTCTCTACCTAATGTGAATAATGTTCAAACCTTTTTAAAAATGAATAATGAAGAGCTTGAATTAGTTAACACTACTGTATTTTTAGGCATAACGTTAGATTCTAAGCTACAGTGGTTTGGTCATATAGAAACTCTTGCAGGAAAGCTTAGCTCAGCTGCTTATGCTGTTAGAAAAATTAGAAACCTAACTGATGTTGACACAGCTCGACTGGTGTATTTCAGTTATTTTCATAGTGTCATGTCTTACGGTATTTTGCTGTGGGGTAAAGCAGCCGATATTCAAACTATCTTTGTCCTACAAAAACGTGCAATAAGATCTATTTACAAGTTAGGCTCTAGAGATTCCCTTCGTGAATTGTTTAAAGAAATAAAAATACTTACTGTACCTTCCCAATACATTTACAGCTGTATAATTTATATTTATCAGAACAAATACACTTTTGAAAAAAACAGTGACACTCACAATATTAAATACTAGAAATAAGAATAAGTTAGCTATTTTAAGTTATAGACTAAAAAAAACACGCAATTCTTTTATTGGGCAAGGTATACGCTTTTATAACAAAATTCCCGCAGCAATTACTAATTTACCACTACATAAATTTAAATTATTAGTCAAAAACACCTTGCAAACTAAAGGTTATTACACTATTAATGATTATGTGAATGACAAATTTGTGTGGAAAGAAACTGTACTCCAATTTTCACTAGATATGCCAATTTGATAATATATAATATTTAATTTATTTAATTTTATAATATGTATTGAGTTGTTGTGACTGTGCATTGTCGGACAGCCTTAAAATAAAGTTAATACTTTTGTTATTAAGTTTGTATATCGTTTCTAACTAGATATACTTTTACTATTTTTTTTTCTGTATGGCACTGCACAGCAAAATATTGAAATAATGTAACCACAACAATTGTGACTTCATATTTTGAAAAGAGTGACTACACGAGTTTGTTGCCGGAGTCTTCTCGGTAGTTCAACTTTTGGAACCGGTGTAAATTTAGACATGATAGACAGATTTACAATAAGACATTGTAAGACCATTTCTTAAATAGATATACATAATTTGTGATTTTTGACGATTCGAAAGAGCTTCTTAGGAGCCTACTTGAATAAATATATTTTTGATTTTGATTTTGATTTTGAGCCGTGCATTAGTGATTATGCATATTTTTTATATGGTTTCAAAATTAATTCTATACAGTAACAACTTACAAAACTGAAAAAAAAACAGAAAAAATATTGATTCTCGTAAATGCCCGACTTAGAACCACTTGAAGATGCTAGACACTTATTTACCTCAAATGACAACAATGAAAAATGTTGTTTTTGAAAGAAACAGGTATACTAAAATTTCTATTTAATATTATATTAATTAGGGTATATATTTTTTGGCTAACATCAACTGTTTTCATTCATAACAGTAAAACTTATACGTCTTTTTAAATAAATGTATTTAAAACAGTATTTTTTTTAATGCATGCTCCCTATTTTTCTAAAAAAAGTGGCACCTTCCACCCGCGCTGGACAAACTAGCGGTGGAGCTCGGGAATAATCGGCAATATTTGCCAGATCTTATATTTAAATGAGCGATAACATTACACTTTTAGAAGTTGAAAGTATTGAATTATTCACTTTCTTATCGTTTCTCACGCGAAAGAAGCGTTTCAATCGTAAATAGTCCTATTGTCCCGTTCTCTCGTGTCAGTTGCGCTTATTTCATCTTAGGCGTCAAAAGATTCTGATACTCATTTATTTCGGCTTAAATTTATGTATTTTAGATTAAATATGAGCGTGGGTTTTCCCACGGTAAACCGGCGTGGCCCAGGGTATTTTCACCATTAATGCTTGCTTATTCCTTGTGTCTTGGACAGCAAAAGAAAAGGCGGATTGGGAAGTACTCACACGTCACTTCACCAGCCTATGTACGTCCCACTGCTGGGCACAGGCCCTCCTACATGGAAGAAACCCATGAAGAGTTTGGCCTTTAACAACACTTCGCTGGCCCCTTGCGGGTTGGTAGATTAAAGCGGTTGCTGTAACAACCAGACCAACGGCTTTCCTGTCGCATTTTTGCAGTGGATCAAAGTGAGACGGAATGTTAGTTTTCAAACCGAAAGTGTATTCGCACTGTTAATGAATGTTAATATTGCTTTATGTTTATTGGCAATAGTCATTGTTGAGCATGGTACCTACTATATTGCATGAAGTCATAGGTATGTTTGGACTTCCGTTGCTAAATGATAAAGTCGTTTTTAAACAATGATTGTCATTCTTGTTTCATTTCAATGGAGCAGGCATCTGTGTGTTGTATATTTTCTCACTCCAACAGCGATATAAATATTAAGTATTTTTGATGTACCTACCTAACTAACTTTTACAACTAAAGAAATCTGCCTCTCTTTCATTTAGCCCCAAAGAGAAAGAAATAGAACAAGTAGACACGTCAAGTTGTGACTTAGTAAGTACTCTAAGTGGTAGTTCCTATCTATACACTTTAGCCTTGCGTTCGGCATGTTTTTAGAGTTTGCTGAATTAAATCTATAATGCTATAAAATTGCCATTTAAGAATCATCAAATGAGTTATCTGTTATTTATATTTTGTCCTTTTCTGGTCGGATTGTAATGAAAGAGTAGCAATTACTTCTTGGTTCAGATCACTGACTAAGTTCCAAGTCTGACCCCACATTGAGTACTGCTGGCACCTACTGGCGGTAGCACTCATGGGCGGGGCTTATCCCACCTTCCCTCTTATATACTCAGGAGCATAGGTTCCAATTTTCGTAGTCATCAATTCACTGTCTCCACCCCAACATCACGCACCAAAAAGTTCAGTGACTTGTTGCTTTGTCTTTCATCCAAAACTTGGAATTTTTTACCAGGCATGATTTTCCTCCTCCCTTTAAAAATAGTTCCTCTAAAAGAGGCGTGAAAAGGCACCTTAAAGGCCGGCAAGGTAGACCACCTTGCCGTCACTAGCGTAAGCTGTCTTCCACATTTATGAACTCTTCTGTATAAAAAAAAGATACCATCTTGGATCTTTTGTCGTGCTTCAAGGACGCGCTATGTGTATCCTCATACTACGGCTACGGCTCATGCGGCATCAAAAGTCTAAGGAGAGATTATGCCTCCTTATGCGTGCTCTATTTTTTTGTATAACGGAGTGTGTATACTGTGGAACTATTTTACATGATGCCCACGGTCTCATTCTACCATCGCATCGCTCGCCAACGGCAGGTAGTTCATCCTCACACGTTGGATGGAACCATAGTACAATACTCAATACTTTATTGCACACCATAATGTTAGCGGAAGGTCTTACACTATATTTAATATAGATCATTACGGATCCTGATCAGTGGTCGCGTACTGTACAGTTTCAGAGAATATTTCTCCCGTGTACACTCAGGTTGTCGAATAAGCTTCCTGCGGAGATTTTCTTTAATAAGTACATCAAAGCGGTCTCCAATAACATAAATAAAAAAACAGAACCAAATATAAAATTGAAAAATTCAAGTAACCCCCGGCCTCATTAATCATCTATCTAACACCATCTCATTAAGACTATTCACAAGAGTCCAAACACGCTATATCTGCTGTAGGTGTCTAAAGAATTAAGCATCTCGCAGACTTTTTGATGGTATAGGATCAACTTAAAGTTAGTATGTCATGGGAATGTCACCGAAGTGACAGTAAGTACACCAAATTCTAAATCAATGGGATCTGTGAAAGTTATCATAACCCTTTTAGCATGTAGAAAATGAACTGATAGTCATCAAACGCCTGAACTGATCTACATAAATTACAGCTGAGAACAATCCTTATCACGTCAGCTTTCAAACAAAAAAAAAATCAAAATCGGTCTATTTGTTTAGGAGCTACGATGCCACAGACAGACACGTCATACTTATAAGACCCCTCTATTTTCGTCGAGGTTTAAAAATCGTTCAATTGAAGACTCCTTTGTTGAATTAGGTTAAAAAGGGCGTAATCAAATGTTTACAGAGTCGACAACGTGCGAATGATACCGTTGGTGTAGCAAGCGTCCATGGGTTACGGTATCGCTGGTGGACCGCGAAACATTACTGTGTTCTGAGGATAGAGACTTCCTTTGCAGAAACAGGAAACTTTCCAAATACACCTATCGATAGCTTGTCCCAAAACTAAGCTGTCAACAGGAAGGCCTATGTGAAAGGATGTGAAGTGGGAGCCCAAATAAATTGTCCGTTTTATATGCGTATACTGTCTTCTGTTGATGGTTTGATCAACACACATGTTTTTTTAATTATTTATTAATCATTTCGTAATCATAATAATTAATAATATATTACAATAATATTACACTTGTAATAAACAAGTGGATACTCTTTGAGGAGCTCGCTGGCACAGTGTTATGAGCACTTTGGTTTCGATTACGAAAACAAAGCAACTTTTGCCACGGTTGATTCCGGATTGGTCAATTTGTAATCTCGAGCTCCTCCGTGCTTCGTAAGGTTTGTTAAGCCGTTGGTCCCGGTTATTACTGCAACCGCTTTAACCCACCAACCCGCATTGGGCTGGCGTGGTGGTGTTGTAGCCCAAACAACTCATGTGTTTCGCCCATGTAGGAAGGCCTGTGCCCAGCAGTGGGACGTATATAGGTTGTTCATGGTGACTCTTTGCTTATTTAGGTCTATGATTATATTTTGTACAGCCAGAATTAGAACCATCCGAGTTCAGATAGTCTTGACCACTGAGGGTCAAGAATATCTGCACTGTTTCAGAAAAGCAATTCTAACTCTACAATGATAGAATCGTATGTTGTTTATAGCATCACTTTAATATTTAACAAGCTAAAGGTGATTCTAACGTTATAGCAATACGGTTGCTTTCCAAAAACTTCATAGTTATTTTTGAGCACTCTGAAAGCATAGATAATCGTGACTGTGCCACTACAATAAAAAATCAATTTTCCAAATCGGTTTGTAAATGACGGAATTCTGAGAAAACAAACATACAAAAAAAATACAGCCGAATTGGTATCCTCCTCCTTTTTTGAAGTTGGTAAAAAGTACATAGATAAGTACACATTGTACTACCAAGTTTGAGTTTTCATCAAACGTGTCGACCGCGTTTATCATATGGCCTTCATATATACAACTCACACGGTAGAAATAAAGAGAAAGTGTTAAGTTGACTTTAGAGGAGACGTGTCTCCCTTCCCCCAAGATAACCTTCCTCGATGAGCTCTGGTGACCTTACTCAAATACAAAGAAGAGTTATAAAGCTGCTGTTATCCTTATAAAAAATTAAAATGTTGATATTTGAATGTCATAAATTTAATTCGCAGTCGATCACTAGCTGATGAAAGAAAAAATATGCATACCTCTTCAATAATTTTTTTATCATTTTAATATGTATAAATCAAACAAAAACGTTGATAACGATAATGAACTAATAACGTTATCTATACTTAATAGCGCCGTTATCTCATTTGGAATAATAACGAGTTTGGCAAACAAAAGAGACAAATATTTATTCTTTATATCGGTATAAATCTGGATACTTATGTCGTTATTTAATATTACACAAGAGTTTGCAGGACACTAATAAATATATTTATATCTGTAAAACTGTAATGTTCCATTAGCCCTCAGGATAGCAACCCTCCCGCAATTCCAGTTTACTAGGGGGTAGGCCCATATGTAGGGACCCAGACGACCCTCACCTAGTAAAAAGTATAAATGTTTTTATAGTTAAACGTTGTTAGTAAGCGGTTACCGCCGCCGCCGCCCGTACAGGGGCCGTCAGCTTTCTTGTTATCTAGTAGTATAAGAAAACATCAACACAATGTATTTGTTGATTATAATTAATGTATCAATCAATATCGTGTGACCTAATGATATTTTCAAAATGAAATAGAACTGACGAAATAGTATAATATAATTCGACCTAAAAAGAAGCACATTCTTCCCTATAATCAGATGCCAACTCATGTGACGTTTCTAAAGAAGTGAATTATAAAAATATCATGCATTTAGAAACGTCTGTTACCTGTAATTTAACCAAACGTTTCAAGAGTCATCCCGGCCTTATTGAAAAGTAAGAACTTATTAAAATGGAATGAAAGAGACACCTCATTTAATTTTAGCTTCAGTTCCACGCCCATCCAATCCATGGCTCAGCGATTTGTTTATACTTATTTCAATTGATATATTTTCTAAAATTTCAGATACGAAAACGCACTTCGATTGGAGCAGCTGAAATTGTATGGAATTCTCATCAGTCACTATAGCAACCAGGTAAGAGAATTTTATTTTAGTTTCAAAGTAAAAAAAAAACTTTAGTTAGTTAATTAATTAGTTAAAGCGCTGAGGGTTAAGTCAATGGGCCGGATTCTTTAGCCTAAGACAATGAGACACAGCTTATCACAGACGGAGACAAAACGTCATTTAATCCTTATGGGGAATCAGCATTAAAAAGGCGTAGGTGGACCACCAGAACAAAGGTTCGACGTTATCAAAAATAGAGCCGGCAGATTAGGTACGTTTCTCGAGGTTGTTGCCAGAATCTTCTCGATAATTCAACTTTTGGAACCGGTGTAAATTCACGGTGTAAATTGACAGACATTGTTAGTTAACAACAATTTTGTTTGTGATAGACATACAAATAGGATTATTGACCATTCTAAAGTGCTTCCTGGGTGGGTAATTAAATAGAGATATTTTTTACTTTATTGTTTTTTTATAATGATTTTATGTGTATATGTCACAGATATCATATTTTTCACAGATTTTAGCTGCAGAACCCTTACTTATACCGTTATTGAAGTTACTCAGCGGATTCAGAAACTCATTACCCACACCTAATTTAGAAAGTGAGTATACTTGAAAACTAAAATTAAGAGGACAGGTTCCATTAGTGGACCTAAAGTTTAGTGAAGTACTACCCGCGACTCTGCCCGCGTGGATTCGGTAGTCGCGCGAAAACATAGCCTTTGACCTTTCCCAGGGTATAATCCTTTTTTATTTCAGCCGTATAATAGTTCGCTGTGTTTCGGATTGAAGGGAAAGGTAGCCAGTTTAATTACTAAACATGGAAGGTAATTTATCTTATGCCTCAGACAGGATGACAACGCACCTGCGATAACAAGTGATTTTTGCTTGTTATTGCAGGTGTCTATAGGTGACGGCTTGGTGGGCCGTCAGCTTATTTGTCATGTTACAACTACATGACAAATAAAAAAAATCTATCTATTTCATCTAAGGAGAGATTTCTCTTTTTGTGTGTGTTCTACCGTTTGAATAACGGGGTGTGTTCGAGGAATAATTTGACATGATGCCCACTGCCTCTTTCTATCATCGCACCGCTCGCCACCGGCAGCGAGTTCATCCTTACACGTTGGAACCAAAGAGGTCCCGTAAGGTATCGGAGAAACTTTCCCGCGTACGCTCAGGTTTTGAAATGAGCTCCCTGCAGAGATTTTCTCTAAAGAGTACTTACAGCATGGGGTTCTTTAAAAAGTGCGTGAGAAGGTTTTTTCAAGGTTGGCGCGAGTAATAGCGCTTTTTACTGTCATTAGCTTCAATATGACTTTCAAGTTTTATTTTGCCATAATATTTGTTAAGAATAGGTATTATTGTTCTTACATCCGTACGATAAGTTAATAGTCTGACAAAGCCACAGGAAGTAATTTTGTCTTCATTTTACTGTGGAAAATTTGAAGGATAAAAAATCAACAGGTCCTTCATTTCAACTAGGATTGCAACGCTGATTTTATTTAGATTTTGACTAGTGTAATTGTTTTATTGTCGTAATAATACAACAATAAAACATGTATATTCCTAAAGTATTTATTTATGTTTCTTAAAAAATAGCATGCAACGTTTAGAAAAATTCTGTGAAAAAAAGTGCAAAAAAATGTATTGTATTCATTCTTATTCATTTTCAGGTCAATTAGTAGCAGTACTGAACCAATTATGTGTGTCTCTGATGCAGAACATGAGATTTCTCGATCTGTTCTTCCTAACGGCGCATACGCAGAACGGTTCAAGTGCAGAGTAAGTTGATCTTTAACGTGTTTTCCATTTGGGTATAAAAAAATATGTGGCAGATTCTGGATCTTGTGTTTTGAGCAATTGAACTAACATTTGATAAAGATTACACATGATTCATGCGACATTTAGAGCGCCTTCACACTAGCGTTTGTCCAGCGTAGGCGTTCGATGAACGTATGCTCAGCGCAGACGCCGCGACAAAGTAACGCACGCGTCGCGTTGTCGCGACGTCTCTGCTGGGGCACATGAGTACGCTGCGCTAGCGTCGCAGGTGCGCGACGCATGCGCCGCGTTACTGCCGTGTCATGTACAATCCTGTTCACAATTAACAATTCTGTGTACAATTCTGTACACGTCACAAAATGTTACGACTTCACCACAATCCTCCTCCTTCCTCCTTCTGAACAAAGTGGCGATGCGTCTCAAAATTCAAGTCAATCTTTTGATGATTTGTACGATTAACATTGATTTATTTTTTAATTTCAATCGCATTTCTTATTAAGTTTAAGGATAATACACAAAATAAAAGTATAAATATTAAACTTGTATTTTTTTAATTAAATATCTCTTACCTAAAGTAATAACAAGTCTTTCATCAGCCGATACACAAGTATCTTGATACTCTATATCACTTTGTATTTTTTGCAACAGTTCATCAAATATAGGTTTCGCCATTCGAAAGTAAGAATGAAAATATTTTGAAATGTTTACAATAAAGCACGAAATAAACACTCACTTGACCGTACACTCCATAATAGACTCTGCCATATACTTTAATTTTTTCGATTTCGCGCTAATTTTCTTTTTAAAAGCAAAGCCTTCAATAGAGTTTCCTCGTCGGAATCCATTTTGTTTTTGATAATACCGAAGCGATTAACGAAATTGTGTGACGCGTGCGTTACGTTGTCGCGGCGTCTGCGCTGCGCACACGTTCATCGAACGCCTACGCTGGACAAACTCTAATGTGGAGGCGCTCTCAGGATAACTACACTCGTTAGCAGTAAAAAGAAATAAACATAATTGAAAAAATAGCTGACGTAAAACACAGGCGCGAAACGAAGTCGGCAGTGTGGGTGTACACGCTCTAGACGGACCCAATCACTACATCAGATTTGGTCTAATTTAAATAAAGAAGATGTTTGAAGTGTACCACCAGCTTGGGATCCCATCATGCGAATAATAAAGTCCCAAGCCCGTCCTCACACTGCACGTCGCTTCGTGAGATAAAACTACTTTATCAGTCTGAATAATCATAGAAATCGTCCACAATCTTCTTGAAAATCATGGTTTAGCTGTATTGAAACGTAAAAGATTTATTTCGACGTAGCATCAACGTCCACCTTGAAAATTGATATTTTTCCCGCCTATTACATATTTAGGCAAAATGTAGTGTAACCTAACTTGACGCAGTAATTTAGGCGGTAATTTAATGCAACAATTATTGCGGTAACAAGCGGTAGACTTACTAGTAAAAAAGATATGGCTATGAATGTACAGCAATCGTTATTATACCAGGTTCATCATAGTTCGCCTACTCCTAACGTCTGTACACCGCGAGGGCAGCACCGGATCAGCGGCAAGAGACGCCCTTCTGCTGTGCGCTAATATGTCGTCGAGGTGTACGCAGCTCGCTGAATACATGCTCAACGGGAACACGTGTCCTGTGTTGGCTACTGGTAAGCGCGTTTATTACTGTAATAATAATAATAATAATCCTATTTATTTATTTGGGAAACATACAAATTTTTATTACACATAAAATCGAACACAGTAAAATAAATCTTAAATCAGCGAAATTTCCACAGAAGGTTAAAACAGACGTATAATTATACTAATTTAATTTAAATCTAAATTAAATTTCAATAATATTACTAATTAAATTTAAACCCAAATCCTAAATATACAAAATAAGAATCAATTTTACATCGAAATTAATAATTAAGTAAACTAAAAAACATTATTCATATATATCAATAGCAATACGAGTGTCTATAGACTATATTAAACGGGTGGGCTGTAGGTTTGTTTGGCACTCTTGTCTGTATCCCTCGCACAGTGTAACATCTGAGTGAGAGAACAAGTGACTACATTTTGGACTTCAGTGAATTTTCCTTCTCAAGGAAAACTAGTGATAACGAGAAATTTCCATTTTTTACAGGTCTGAGTGGTTTATATTCTTTGTTGCCGAGGACATTAGGCGAGAAAGTCCATCGGCTGACTCCTGATGACGTCAACAAAGTGAACAAGCTGACTTTATTCATTGACTCGCTTGAGTTCTGCAATGCCGTCGCACAGGTAATTATCATACAGTAATGTCAAGATGGCTTCCCAGCCACACTGTGAGAGGAGCTTTGTACGTGGTTGCCCAGACACGTCCATAGCGGTTCGTGCGGTCTTCCACCGTCGGAAGAGGCACGGTGCGTTGCGTGATTGACCTTGGTCGTCGGCGGAGCGTGCAATCATCCTTAAAAATCACGCAACATGGGAAGCCACCTTAATAATAATGTGATTGTAAAAAATGTTTAATGTACTTCCTAGTGACCATAAAATGTCAAATGAACATAAAAATCGAACCAACTTTGACAAGATGGTTAGTTGTTTTTCTTATAGGACACACATAGCTTGTTTGTCATCTAGTTGTATAAAAAAACGTTTCAAAGTAAATTTAACTTTAGCAAATCGCAATAAGTTTTATAGATGTGTCTATGATTTTATCCTATGACACTTTTACATCTGTCATTGCTTTTATAGTGTACTATAAATGAATTCATAAGCTACTGACTAGATTCGATCAGCACACATCTTAATAGATTTCATTTTTTTTCTACATGTTTTACCCCTAAAATAAAGCAAGTTATAGGCTTGTCACTAATAAAACAATGTATGATTCGTCCCAGGTTGCCCACCCAACCATAAAGAGACATCTGCTAGATCTTCTGTACCAAGGATTCCTCGTGCCAGTGATGGGTCCAGCGCTCTTACAGGTACGGACGTAACCCGATTAACTCGCTTTGGGATGAGTGATTGTGTGTCTATTTGTTTTGTCATCAATATATTTTACTTATAACATTATAATTTTAATACAAGGTGTAGAGATATTTATTTTCAATAAGTTGAACTACAGATATATATTTCGATTCTTAGATCGGGATTATTTTATCTTTAAATGGTATCATATATCATAATGCCTTACCAGTCTGGCTTGTAGACAAATTAGAGTACTTAAGAAAGAGAGAGATACACATTACACACACTAAATTAGTTAGAAGTGAATCAGCATCAGCTTAATGCATTTTTGTGGGTATATTCCAAAACCCGTACCAGTAAAATTTTCGAATAACCGTGAATTCTATGATGCAAGTAAATATCTCGCCGCATAAGTATAGAGGAGAGGAGATGTCTAACAACCAAACAATATATATTTCCTATGGGCAATAAGCCCGCCTCTAATTTTGTATGTAACTGTATATTTGAGGGTAACCGGTGAAAGTGCTTCCCCAGTAAGGGACTCTAAATTTAAGTTGGAAATGTTTGTTATTTTAAATATCAAAATGTGTCTTGCCTCTGTGAATTTATTAACTACTAGACATGTCCTCTTTTCATCTTTTTTAGCCTTTTATAATGATATTAATATCTAATTAATTAAAGGTGTTATTTTTATATTAACAAACTAATGTTTTTTACAGTCTTGGCAGGTGAAGAATTATCAATGAGTTTTGTATAAACTTATTAACAATGCACCATTGTTTTGTGGTTGCACAGTTTCATTTAAATATTATTAGCACTGATTGTAAAAGCTACCAATGATTTTTCATAGATAATAGAGGCTAGTCCACAAAACACATAGTAATTTTCTTAAAATATGGTGACGACAACAAACGACATTAAATTAAAACATGGCCTGAAATATTTTATAACTATTATATAAATCTTATTTATTTGATAATTTCATAACATTTCTATGAACGAATGCAGCCAATGTTCTAATTTGACGACCGGCTGGCCGAGTGGTCTGTGCCCCTTGCTATACAGGCTACTCTGTCAGGGGTCCCGGGTTCGAATCCCGGTGAAAACAAATGTTTGTATATCCGTTATCTCACTCCGATATCTAGTATCCATAACACAAGCTGTTAATGATGCTTACTTTGGGCCAGATGATAGGTTAAAAAATGTATTGTTGTCGGTATTAATCTTGTAATGAATATGAATTAGCCTCAATTTTGATTCCACATACAACAATTGCACTATCGATGTCAAATTACAAAAACATAAGCCTGCGAGCATATTTGCAGTCGTTAATAACGTTCTGTAAAAAAATTAAAAGCGTAAAACTGACAGTCTTTTTGTTCCATATTGAACTCATTAATTGTAATAATTGCCCCTTCTGAAAATGGAAGCCTGGACTTCATATTATCTTGTATAAGATAGCTCATTTGCTAGTCTTGTTAGAAATCTTTCAAATATATATATCAAACACTTTAAAATTTTATTCATAAAATCTATTGCTTTTTTCATAATATCATTGCAATTATTATGTATTTTATAGAAAACGACGTGGATGTTGATCTGTCGTGTAATTTTAAGCACATATTTTTTTTGTTGTTTTCACATACTTATTTAAATATCGACAGATTGGTGTTCATAAAATAAATATGTATACGGGCAAGCGAATAAATTTAGACTATAGTCTATCCTGTTTCTTTATGTGTAAAATGAAAAAGACACGTATTACAGTCGAAGTTTATTCGCTTGTGTGAGAGAATCATCGGGCTTATGCACAAGGGATTGGTCGATCACATTGGCATCGCAAGCGAAACCAGTTCTTAAATTGAGTGACAGTGAGTTGAAAATGTATTGTGTTCTTTAAAAGTTTTGGGATATTTTTATTTACGTTTGGGTGATGGTTTGGACATGAAAGCTTTTTATTGTGCTGTTTTTAATTATACATTAATGTTATATTGTCTTATGTACAATAACAGGGGAAATATTGGTAAAAAAATAAAATTTCAACACTTACTATTTTGAAAAATCTATATTGGACGAAAATTTTTGTAACCGGAATGGACTATTTTTTTATCGTAGTAAATGTTCATTGAACATAAATATACTGTCAAATTTATATTCATCTCAAAGACTAGTATTTTTCAGTTTATTAAAAATATGTTTAATTCTCACTGTTTTCTACAAAATGGTGGGTTTATTTTAAATGCTAAAACCCCGAGAAGGCTATCAGTGTTCATTGTCAAATCCATCTCAGTACATAACGTTTAGTTTATAATTCGATGAGCCTTATCCTGAAGTACACACTAAATCTATTTAAGTACATTACATCTTGCTCTCTCAAATGCAAAACGGACAGCTGACAAGTAATTTGACATTACGAAAGGTTTGTTCATTATCGTCCTTAATGAACGTGATGATGAAGTAGGTTTTCGATATAGCTCCTCTAACTACCTCCTCGATGCTCAGGGGGCATAAACAAGATGCATTTCGATTATTGCTCAGCGGAAAATGTATGAAATTTGACATAAGCCCTCGACCGACTTTCGAGCGTAACCGTCAAATCTCATACATTTTCCATTTAGTTATGGCGATTGTCAAATGGCTTCTTGTCTAAGCGCTCTGGACAGATTGCAGCGTCACACACACAGAGTTCTATTTATGTGTGGGTGTGTATCTATGTCTGTGCTCGTCTTATTTTGACAGGCAATAAATTCCACAGTCGTGTAGAAAATGCACTGTAAAGGACTTATTGTAAAAAAATGAGATGTGCAATGGGGTTCTAGTCTCAATAATTGGAGTTTATTGGCAATGTAGAGGTCACGAACGACTTGAGCCTCTTTATTGAGATACTGAGTGGCTTAGCGCCTTCTATCGGCTATATCATGAGGAGTACCCTGAAGACTTTTGACTTTCCAACTTCCTATTTAGGAGCACGTCCCTCGACCTTCGGAGTCGCCAATTCACTGCCTCCACCCTATCGTCACGCTCAAAGAAATTTAGTAACTCGTTGCCTTGCCGTACTTCCAAAACTTGAAATTCTTTTACTGGCATATTGTGTTTCCCACCTTCCTATAACATGGATTTCTTCAAAAGAGGCGTGCTACCAGCTATCTACGCATAGAGACTCTTCTTACCGCTTCTCATCAGGTGGTGTTGAGTCAGTTGCTGTGCAGTAAAAAAGGTTTCAGGCTGCAAGCCCCCACGTACATTTTAAAATTGTCTATGAATAGCTGTCTAAACTTATCTGGAAGTTAGATTTGATATCCTTTTCCTTTACACGTTGAAAGAAAGAGATAAAAGCCGTACTTAAATTTAGATTTCGTGTGTGTCTTCACAATCAGGTCCATTTGTCCGCAACTCTATTGCAAAACTTCTTTCTTTTAACCTTATTGAAGTCCTTTTTATTCTTCTTATTTCGTTTTCAAACGTAACTTTTTTCATATCTTGTTTTTGATTGAAAACATTTAGCTAAATTTGCGTAGTTATGCTTCTTTCAAACTTACCAAAAATACTGTCACTCAACGTGCTAAGCCCGACTAATTCTGGACACGACCGTAGACGAAAGGGGGCCCGTTGCAGAGTGGGGCCGGGGAACAAGCGGCCGCTATGGCGTATTTGGAACTGGTGCTAAGGTGCGTCACTCAGCGAGGGCTGCTGAGAGCTGTACTGCACTTCCTGTTCGCGTACGAGTACGACGGAGTGAGGGTTATTGATGTGCTCTTGAAGAGATTGGAAGGGAACTCACAGGTGAGACGGCTATGCTTTTTGGTTACATTTTCTGTAACGAGAGTGCCTAAATGTTATACAAGTTTTGTGGATCTTAGACCTTGTAGAAATATTTGTATCCATTTCATGTAAAACTGGGATTGCATAAAGTTATAGGGATTTGATTAACGTACTCACTATTTGTAGGACTTTACTTCCACGTTTTCTCTTGTTAAACTTCTAAATCTCTTCTATAAAAAAAATCTCATCATCATCACTAGCCTATATATAAACGTCCGATTGCTGGGCACAGGCCTTCCTACATGGGAGATATATATAATAATATAAATTTTCTGTTTCACTACAACTTTTAATTAAGGCCGAAATTTTAATCCTCTGTCAACAATCATACAAAGAAAAATACAATTTATGTTAATCTGTAAAAGATCAAATGACAAAATTATTCGTTGGATAAATAACATCTTAAAATTGAGAAATTGACTGTAAGTCTGTCTGATTGATTAAGGCTTCGTTAAAATTTATTACAAAAATATATTTTCAGCTGTCTCTAGTATCGTTATCATTAATGGAGACCCTAATCGACCTGAATTGTGAAGACGTCATGATAGACCTGGTCTTTAAACATCTCCTTAATGGTCACCACCTAGTGGTAAACCACCGACACAGGATATCAGACCCAGAGCTTTATAAAGAAGCTGCGGTTGGATTTCTGGGTCTCACTCCAAGATGCTGCATGATGAGACCTTTGGAGAAGACGAAGGAATGGGTGGATGAGTTGGCAATCAGTGGAAGACGGGTGTTAGAGTTCAAACAGGAAGATGAGAATAGAAGACTTAACGGTGTCAACGATGGTATAGCAATGAAAAATCTAGTCCAAGAAGTTAGGTTTAATTATGGGGTAAGGATTTTACATAAACTATTTTACTGGTATGCAGTACTGTGCTTTTTCTAGGAGCTGCATTATTCATCAGGTTTAGCCGGGAATTCTCTTTAGTAAGGTGGTGGTTGTTACCTAGTAGGGCCAATCTTATATTAACGATCTCTAACAGGAATATTGATTCCAATTGGCTTGTGTTTCATGGAGCACATTTTTTTTTTACTTTTTTGAAATATTTAAGTCTTTCTAGGTTAAAACATTGTTGTAAATAAAATTACATATTTTTATTCTCAGAATCCCAACGAAACTTTATACGCAAATTACCATGCGTATTTATGTGACGCGAGATATGAAATAGTCTCTCGAACGCTAGCCTGCTCCAGTTGGTCGACTAAGTACCACAGTGTAACGTCACCGAAAAGAGAAACAAACAACAACACAAAAGAAACAAGAGAGATAGACGTGCACGTATTAAAAGAGCAGGATAGCCTGATATCTTGTACGAGCGGGTACGATACTTTGAAAACAAGCGATTCAAGCGAGAAGGAGCCGCATAGCTTAACGTCTCTTCTAGAACAAGAGACAGAGAAAGTGATGGCGGAACTGAAAGAGCAAGACAGTGTATCAGTAGGTGAGAGTAGTGACTATGAAAGTTTCCGGTATAAGGAAGACGGGGATGAAAACGAGGGATTTGCCGAAGATGCCTTTAAAAAGAGTTTAGAGAAACATGATAATGCTCCGGAGTACGACGGTGAAGTGCCTTTAGTCAGGAGTTGGAGGGCCAGCGCCGAATCAATTATTGGTAAGATAACAGATTGTATGTATACAACGCACTACCAATGCACCACAATCAATGTAACAAAAAACACATCAATGAGGCAGTCAATTATGCATCATGGAATCGTTAATATTTCTGCATTAAGAGCAATAACGTATTATTTCTATGTGGGTGTAAGTCAGTACTTACACCCTCACATGGAAACTATACGTTGGTGGTTATGTGGCGTATTATGGCTACAATATTACATGTAACATTGCAACGAAACGCCTATCCGCCAATGCGATACGGATTACTATATACAGATATAAGCTAGCTATTGTATTTCTTTTATTTTACTTTCTCAAACTTAAGATGATCTCTCTCTCTCTCCCTCTCTCTCTCCCTCTCTCTCTCTTTCTCTCTCACACACACATACTACAATATTAATCAAATCCTAAAAAATAAAAGAAAAGTAGAATGAGTTACATTTATTTATAACAAGTAGCAACTACTTTACTTAATAACGGTAATGGTAAGCAGAAAGACTGAGAAAGACGTCAACATTGTTGCCTTCTTCTGTTAAGTCCGCTAGTTAGTTTCTGTCAATGGACTCTTTATATATCAACTCCACTAAAGGTTAATATTGATATAGCTTTGCAAATGAGTTGATCAAAACTAACCACCTCTCTTATTCATTTCCAAGGCCCTCTTCTAAGCAGTCTCCTGAAGAAAGCAGCGTATTTATTAGAGTCAGAAGTAATGGTGAACTCGCGAGTGACCAGTGTCATATCGAAGTTGGTGTCGCTTCCGACCCCCTTGCTGACGTCACTACTGCTGTGTCCCAGCTTCGTGCTACAGCCGAATGTGCCTTCCTTATATCAGGTAAGGGTTCTTAAATAAATTGGGATAAAAAAACCGAAATACAATTGAAGTAATTAAATTATGGACAGACATGTGCACTAAGAATACCCACTTTCGACAGTCAGTGGCTCTTAATGCAAAGATAATAAAGCACATAAGACTTCAAAAGTTTATACACAATAGTGAGCAACCTTGAGCCTCTGCAATTGCGTCAAGACATTGCGTCGCTTAGCGCCTTCTATGGTCTATATCACGGAGAGTGCTCTGAAGAGCCTACTCAAGAGCACGCGTGCTGGTCTTCGGAGTCATCAATTAACTGTCTCCACCTCAACATCACGCACAAAGTAATCAAATACCTCATTACTTTGCCGTACTTCCAGAACTTGGAATTCTTTGCCGGCACATGTGTTCCCTCCTTCCTATAACATGGGTTCCTTCAAAAGAGGCATGAAAAGCACCTTTTGGGCCGGCAAGGTGGAGGCGGCTAGAGCAGTGTCTAAACTGCACTAGCTGTCTTCGCATATGGACTCTTCTTACTGCTTCACATAAGGTGGTGTTGAGTCATTGGTCGTGCTTTGTAAAAAAAAAAATCCTTTGCATGTGACTGTAAAGGCTATTCAGTAAGGGTATGCCCTCTTTATTCCGTCACATGTCGGAAGGATACATAAACTTACATATATTTTCACTATTGTCATTTTGTGTAATTACTGGGCATGGACGGCATTTCATCTTAGGCGTCAGGATGACAACGCACCTGCAATATCAAGTGCTTTCCCTTGTTATTGCAGGTGTCTATAGGCGGCGGTAACCGCTTACCACCAGGTGGGCCGTCAGCTTGTTTGTCATCTAGTTGTATAAAAAAAAAAATCCTCTTCATTACTCTTGCAATAAGAGTCACGAACTGTCCAAAGTGGATACTTATTATTATTGCTCGTGACTGTATACCTAGATGATTTGTTTGTACGGACAGGAAAATAATTTAGCTCCTTGCTAACGTTTTTGTCAATATTTTATTTACTAGTTAACTGTAATATAATTAATAGTAATTCATAATTTATTTATTGTATCATGATGTTAATTTTATAGATACTTAGCAAACTTAAAGAAGAAGTGGACGAGTTGACCACTGGGTTGGACAACGCGAAGGAGCTAGTGGACAAAGCGCGCGTATTTCTCATCCAGAGGGAAATGACTTTAGTCAAATCGAGGGGACCAACGAATGATGATGGTAAGATATACTGTTATACCTACACAATTGACGACCGGCTGGTCGAGCGGTCTGTACCCCTTGCTATACAGGCTACTCGGTGAACAGGTCCCGGGTTCGAATCCCGGTAGGAGCAAATGTTTGTATGATTAGTACGAGCATTTGTTAACGAGTCATGGAGGTTTATATGTTTATTTAGTATATTTCTAGTTGTTATATACATATCACTATCATTATTTTCTCCGTTATCTAGTTTAACACAGGCTCTTAATGATGCTTACTTTGGGCTATGTAATAGGTGTGAGTTTATGAATATTATTATTATTATAATGGGCATCATAAAAAGGCTCAAAGTCACCCAGAGGACTATAGAAAAGGGCTAAGCTCGGGGTTTCCCTGCGTGATGAGTTCTGCAGGAGAACTAAGGTTGCCGACATAGCCCAAATTTCTTTATTTTTCACCTCAATATTACAAGTTTGTTAGACTAAATAACTCTAAATATCAGAGAAATTATGTTGAAAGCAAGGTTAGCGAAAACACATAATATTTGGGAGGACTGGAGCCTAAACTAGGAAATTCCTGTATTCCAGGAACCTCACCCTCGCCAGCATTGCCATCTGCATTCTTTTAGGAGAACGATCCTCTTACAACCTGTATACCTCCAACATCTCATTTCTCATTTTATTCCCAATTTTACTCTGATTGCTATAAAGTTTGCTTGGTATTTTAACGAGTGTGTTTTTTAAATTCATGACGGGTTAGCTCTTGACTTGATGGTAAGTCATAATAAGGCCAGAGATGGAAGGGAGCTACACCCTGATTCCACAACCACAGAGGAACTGGCTATCTTACCTCCAACAACAAAGCTTGTAACATCGATGGCGGCAGACTTAGTTAAGACGGTGGTAGCTAGCCAGGCGGACTTAGAAAAACCATCAAACCGAGCAGTAAAATTACGCCCCCACGGGAATCGAACCCCGGACCTCTAGATCTGAAGTAGTTAACCTCAACCGCAAGACCACAGAGGCGGTAAAAATTCTAGTAATGTAGTTATAGGAATATGAGAGATAGTGGTAGTTTTAAAAAAAGGTCTTACATATCGATTGATATTGATAAATCTTTTAAATTTGGATCAGCTCCAGCACAGACTGACTCACCAACACATAAACCAGAAGAAACGCCCTTTCGAAGAGTTGAAGCAAAAAGGCGAAGCTTATCTACGAGTCTGTCCAATATGTTCGGAAGGAGGTCTTCTGGTGAGTAGTTCTTTTATTAATCAATCACCTAGCTAATAAACGTCCCACTGCTGGGCACAGGGCTTCCTACATGGGAGAAACACATGAGTTTGGGCCATAACACTACCACGCTGGCCCAGTTCGGGTTGGTGGGTCGAAGCGGATCTAGTAACAACCGGGACCAATGGCTTAACCTGCCTCTCAAACCGTGGAGGAGGTCGTGATTAGAAATTTAATTGACCCATCCCGGGAGGGCCAAGGCGAAAGTTGCTTTATTTCGTAATCAAATACAATTCGCTTAAATTACCACTAATATTATCAATGCGAAATTAACTCTGTGTGTTACGTTTTCACTCCGAAATCACTGAACCGATTTAGATGAAGCTTGGCATTACAATATATTACATCCTGAGGAAGGATATTTCATACCTCGTGCAACGACTAGCAATTTATATTGTACCAGTGAATATACCCGCTACAAAGATTAAGTCATTTCATTCTGCAGAAAAAGAAAATAATGGTACTCAATAATGGTAATTAATAATGGTAACTCACTCTAATACTCATTACCACTTGTCATGCAAGCGTGCAAGCATGACAAGCAGTAATGAGATGTTTCAACATAACACCCAGAACTTAATTTCGAAATAGCCTTGCATTTTTAATTAAAAGCTACGATTGACAGATTTTTGCATGGGACTGGACGCAAAACCAAAACACCTAAATTTTATTTTTTTAATATAAACCCGCAAGAAACTGATTCAACTTATACAATTTAAACTCGCAGCATCATCGGCACACAATCTACAGAGTTTACAGCCCATCTACGCTAGTCCTCCCAAGAGATTCGTGTTTACTCAAGAAGAATACTGGAGCCAGTCCATAACGTTACGGTCAATATTGAACGCCGTCTTACTGGACGAGTGGATAAAAGAACTCGCTGCGATGTGCGAGGAACATGCCTTAAGATTATCAGCCGATAATTACGAAGACGACACTTACA
This sequence comes from Nymphula nitidulata, assembly GCA_947347705.1. Lineage (NCBI taxonomy): Eukaryota > Metazoa > Arthropoda > Insecta > Lepidoptera > Crambidae > Nymphula > Nymphula nitidulata. The sequence continues at coordinate 5,916,949 of OX374637.1, read as the reverse complement.
TAAGGTCAGTAGCGTTATGACTGACAGCTAACGCCGCCGGCGGATTCATAAACAACAGAAATCTGCGTAGAACGGAACGGTCTGACGTCACGTCCGTATAAGTGCGTTCCGTTTCGCACTAGGCAGTCAATTACAATTTTGTGTGATATAATTTATATTTTTGAAGTTAATGTCATGGCATCTTAATTAGATTTATTTAAGAAATATCTTGGGTCCTTATTTTAAATGTTAGCTAGAGCAACAATAATAGTTAAGTTGCAAATTAAGAGTTCATGCACAATTATTATTGTAGCCAATGTTTGAATAACATTTTTACTTCTTGACTTTTTCATTACAAATTCTGAACGAAACGGAACGCACTATATAAGTTTAGTTAATTCTAATTTATAACGAGTTTTAAGTAAGGAAACTAAACATTGTAATTAGTTAGTTATTAAGAACTGTCTTATGAACAAAATATTGATTAGAAAGAGTGGTCACTTGTAACAACGTAACTTGTCAAGTAACTATAGTGTTAAGTAAGTATAGAGTTAAGTAGCGAAGGTACTATTTTATATGAAAAAAAAATATAGACTGCAGATTTGGAGTACAGCTGTATGATTACATTTTCCTTTGCTTGTACATATCCTGTGAATTGGCAATCGCGAATTAATCTTTTTTTCTTCTTAAAATAGCATACCGGGGAATCTTTTAGTCTTTTTTTCTTGTTCTTGAAAAACGACTGATTTCTCATTCTAAAACGAAATAAATGTTTTGTTTTTTAGTAAAGTACGTTTCTTCAATTAGTTTTCGTCAGCTAAAATAAATGTCAGTTTATACTCGAAGTGATTAATATGGTATTCAATAAAAATGACGTCGAATCTGAGAAACTTAGGTCTTCTCCACTCTAACTTTCTTTATGTATTCCAGGCAAAAAGAGACAACACTTTAAGAGTTATAATTTCTCAGAACTTTGGTGCCTTCGAAATTTTAAGCTTAAAAAGTAAGACATTCTACTGGCATTGTCTTGCTAATTGTCAAAAACTTTGCCTCCTGAATGTCAAAATGGTAAATGTCAAATCTCTATAGAGATAATCGGGCGCTTATTTACCATAACTTCAAGAAAAAAACTGACATAGAGTTCATACAACTACCAACCTAATAAAAATAATGTATAAATTTTCCGAATTCGAGCTTCTTTACTGGTTGTTCTAATTTAATCAGTAGTATAAATTGTACCGAAAAGAACATTCGCTTTGGACAAATAGGAGCGGTACAACAACAAGCGGTACTAACAAAAATACAAAACTAGCAGATAACGCACAAAGTTGTGTAGTACAGTTTGAGAGCTATCTTCTAGTTTTGTATTTTTATCAGGATGGTGGTTGTATCAACTCTAGGGCGGTACTCAGTAATCGTTTGCAGTATAGGTAAATTAGCGCCAGAAATCATACTTGTAACATAATTCTAGTTTTTAATTATATTTAAATCTTAGTCGCAACGATATAAAATAAAACTTTGCCATCAATGTAATTTTGAACTGTGATTTTGTGATGTTCAAAAAATATAATTATGATAATCTGATAAAATTATTTATTGTACATAAATTTTATCCTTTTAACAGTATTTTGTGACGTTTTGTCTTTAATTAAAGTACACTACTTTAAATTGCAATACTTTTATTATTAGGTATGTATTAAAATGTTTTGATGTAAGATTTTTTATAATTTCAATTTAATGCGCCTTACTAATGAAAATTGTCAGTTGAAAATAATTATTTATATTTACTATCAACACTAGTACTTTTATTTTATTAGTGAGGTTAATTAATTTTTTTAAAGAATTATTATTTTTAGTTTTATTTTACAACACTTAATTGTTTGTCTTTTCTTGGATATTTGTATTTTGATTGAATTTTATTCGTGTATGTTTGTTTTATCGTGAAACGATTTTTAGATATGAGTTGATTTGTTAAAATTTTATTTCACAAAGTGTTGTCGGGCGAAAATTCAGTTTAATTACGTCCTTTATGATGTAACGTCCCTTGCCGTCCAAAGGATGATATTTTTATGAGGGATATACAATGATAAAATCCTTGTGAAATGTGATCACTAGAGATCGGATGGTGGCTATACATTATCTAAAATGTACCGCAGTCCCGGGATCACCTTTGAGTGTATTTATAAGTCCGATATGAAGTTAGTTGCCTTGTTACAACGCACTAAGGTTGCTATTCGTCACTTTTATAAAAGTCGACAATCACTGACTATGGTCAACCAAAAATAACCTTATATCGTTGTAACAATGTCAAATCGGCCCTATTAAATGCCCAAACGCCTAGCATACATGAAATACCAAAATATCGAAATTATTATTATTTTATATTTTTTTAAGGAATTGTGAAAAAAAAACAATTTTATTTTAATTATAAATACAAGTTCACTTTCAAAACGTACAGGTTGTGATGAATTTAGAGTCTTATTATATGAAAATTATGCAAGGTAAGTGTAATTTTTTAGCAATTCTGTTGTTGCTGTTAAATTACATAATGTAATGGAAAGAACCATAAGTGCCAATGCAGGTGGATTTTGAACAATGGCCCTAATTCTGTAGAACACACGCAAAATCTAAATTTAAGTTCAGTGCACCTCCTTATCTCAATATGAATACAAAAAGGATGTCAGTCTACAAAATCTACCTAAATTTAGTTGACTGCTCATACAAAATTTTGCCATCTTTTTCCTAGTACATATTGCGAGAAAGAGATATACTGTACTTGAATTTGGATTTAGGGTGTCATCAGAATAAGGTCTAGTGTTTTTATGAAATACACAATCATTAAAAGTCGTCTCCACAATTGAAATGCAATGAACGCGCCAATCTCGTTCATATTTAAAGCATAGCAAACAAATGCCTGTTCTAATCACCGCAACATTACATTATTTTACAAACAAATATTGTCAAAACTTCGGCTATTGTACGCAGCCCCTATGCGAACTGCTTACAAACTATTCTTTGAGATGATACCTTCATTTTTCCTTCTACTGTGGCTCTTGTTTTCAAATATTCTAAAATTGACTGGAAACTATTTCATCGATAGAAAAATTCTTTAGATGATCCTTGCCGTTCCCTTTTTTGCGTTTTATAAGCAAACGGACGGATTGGGAATTATTCTCAATTTAATAACCAAATTATTTCCATTATGTATCTTACCTGGCGCGCAAGCCAGCACTGTGTTGGTTTATTCCCTTGCACTGAGAGGTTTTATCTCTCTTTCTCTCTCTCGGCCTAAACTATGTTCACGTGTTTTCACCTGAACGCATCAACCACTTAAGTAAAATATATAGACGCCATGTTTGCTCAAATGCGGATACGGTTTTTTAATACTAGTTTCACGTGGAAAAAAATCTTGCACACAATGTCTCCATCATGTTGGCATATTATACACATGGTGGACAAAAGTATCAATGCCTGATTGAAGCAAAAATCAACTATCGCTATCTCGTTCCAACTCAGTGTAGGGGAGAGACTGGATCACGAGAGGTTGGATCACGGGATCCAACCTCTCTTTTTAGTACTTTTGCTAAAACAGAGTTCCGACTGCGCAGTGAGTGAGAAGTTTTTCCTTCAAATAGAGTAAAATAAATAAAATAGATATTGAGTGTTGCATCAATTTTTTAATATCATCATTTTGTCGACATCTGTTTCTGCATTGGTCAGAGGTTCAATATAGAATTATTTCGAGGCCTGCGTTCCTTTAATAGTTATTGACAAAAAAAAAAAAATACAACACCACCTACTATTCATAAATATTGATTCAGATTATAATTTTGCGCAAAGCCTTACTGTTACCCTGTATTGAATGTGAGTTGGTATACTTAACATGTGACGTGTGAGGTATGTAAGTGATGTAAACATACTTAACAGTTTTTAATAAAGAATTATGTGAATTGATAATGTGTTTTTATTTTTTTATGTAGGTATTGAAAGAGTTACTTTCAATATACTTAGAGTACGGCCGCTGTAATAGCCTAAATTTGACACTTTGGTATATAGCCTATATAGGTATCTATGACTTTGAAGGTGCATAGGTACTAATAGGTATATTATTTGCTACAAATACTTCTAAAATTACTCTTTGATTAAAACGTAAGATCTTATAAAGAAACTTTTTGTTAGCCTTATTGACAGAAGTGTGCACGAATGGGCGAAAGTGTGATCCGAATTGATTGCACGCACACAGCGCACATTAACACCATATTCAATTCGGCCAAAGACATTTGCACTTTTCGTAACGTTTGTAATGTTTGTGTATTATGGACCGTAAGGGTAACTGTTGGTAGGTAGTTACCTACTTTTTAAAATATTTACATCATTTACACATTTTGAGCAATAAATGATATTCTATTCTACAGATATAGGTACTATTGCTTCTTCAATATTTCTTTTTTATAAACATTATTATTTCAATCGCTTAGTATTTTGAATCTTTACATCAATAATCGATACGTGGTTAAGTATGCCTACCTATTTTCCAGTATTCAAAGTACTCTGTGCTACCTATCTACTATGCCTGACGTGTTTTACTGTTGTAGTTTTCAGTTACAGTTGTATGGATTGAATATGATTCAAAGGGTGGTAGGTAAGATTATTATAAAATCGTATCTTACCTTTATTTTGGTAGTAACTAGGTAATGTTTTCAAAAGACCATTTTTTTAATACTAATACCTACTGACGTAGATGCAATGTAATATGGTTTATTATCTAGGTATTATTGGTATTAGTAACCTACCCGTTACATATAAGCTATTACTACAAAAATGAAAATTTTAATAAGCAATTAAATACGTGTAACGGGGGGAGATCACATTACTGTAATAGCCACACTGATCGCCCATTGAAGTTTTGCCTTGCATTCTAAATTCACATTATTATTTCTTTGAAAGCAATTTGAAATTGGTAGGTATTATAAATTAACTTAATATCTCCTCCCTTTTCTGTTTTACTGAATAGTTTTTACGACACAGGATAGCATAAATAAAGGAAACAATACGGTGTGTCACGACGTTCGGTCGAAATAGCGTACGCCGGCGCCCGTCAGGCTGCGCCGCGAATCAGATGACTTCTTGTTTCAAATGAGTTTGCGCGGCTTCACTCGCTGTCTCAAAACATTCTGTCTAGCTAGCTTGTTCTTGGTCTAAGTCCCAACCTCAGGTCCCACAGCGAGCGGCATAACTGCAGTTGGCATTGACCTACTAAGTCATACAGGAAAATAATTATAAACTTAGTATTTGAAACTAACTCTTCTAATAGAGTAATATGAAATATTAGTGTACTTACTTAATTTCATGCTATGTTTTCAAAACATTTATTCAACATACTTACCTATCTAAGTACTTGTTGAATTTGGCTGTATGGTGCACAATGCTATTGCCATTTAAAAAAGTAATATGACAGTAGGTATCAGTTCTGTCAGTTGTAACTTTGACACAACGAGGAAGTATTTCTTCGTCATAGGTTTGACATTATTTATTTCTTGCATTGTTTTCACTTCGCGTAATTGCGTTGCGTCACCTGAAAATGCGGAAAACATTATTTTACTGTGCTTAGTAATGAGATAGTAATTATAGCGTGTGTTCTATAATTCTAATAAAATGTCGTCCTTTATAAATCACAGGGACGATTGCAGAGTGAACGTGGAAGAGGCTTCTACTAAAGATAATGTAACGTATTATAAAATTGCAGTTAATGTAGGACCTGTGAACTGGAGCGTTACACATCGGTACAACGACTTCGTAGAACTCCACGACAAGCTTGTTTCTGACCACGGAGTCTCCAAAGAATGGCTGCCTCCAAAAAAAGTAATAAGAAATAAAACCCCAAAGTTTATAGAGCAAAGACGTGAAGCACTCAATGAATATCTCAGAAATGTACTTAATTACTTGAGGCTGACGATGCCATATGACTTTTCTCACTTTCTAGACTTTCATCTGTATGATATATATTTCCTTTTGCAAGATTTAGCTAAGACATTATTTTTAGAAGGTGACAAAATTTTACAAGACGACACTGCTTATAAAATCACACCATTGGAGGTAAGTACATATTTATTAGCGTTGCAAAACTATCGATAGTCATACATAGTTGACCTCGAAAAACAGTCACAATATCGATAGGACTAGGATTGATACAATCGATAGCCAATAGTTTGCAATACTATTGATGAAACCTAAAACTATCGATGGTATCAATACTATTGAATCTAGATACAATTGATAGTATCGATACTATCGATAGTTTTTAATCAATACTATCGATAGTATCGATTCTATAGGCTAAGAAGCAATAGTATTTATCTTAGAAAAAATTTGAATTGGCTAGTCAGCCAGTCAACTTTGACTATTAATAATAGTGAGTGCTTTTACACTGCAAAATTTGAGTGGATGTTTTCCTGCAACTACATTATAGTTTGTTAGTTTTAGGTTACATCAAAAGTATTGCAAACTATTGGCTATCGATAGTATCAATGGTATTGAACTATCGATAGTCCTATCGATATTGTGACTTTTTCAAGGCCACGATAATATCGATAGAATATCGATATTTTATACTATTGCTTGCAACACTAATATTTATGTTATTTGTATGTCTGAACCTAAGTTATTTAAGTAATTAAAATTATATTTATAGTCTCTCCTACCTTTAGTTAAATTTACTAGTTTGTCAGAATATCAAGTTCTGCAGATTTGAAAAATACTTAGTTGAAAGGTGAATTCATAAACAGTCACTTTATCAATTCAAATTGGATAATATTCAATAAAAACAACTTAAAAATATCTTTGAATTTATTTCTTTTCAGCTACATGCAATTAGCGAAAGACTCAAAATGGCTTGTCCACCCACAGAGAAAGTTGATCAAATGTTTGACTTCAGCCACATCTTGGATTTCTGCTCAAAACTCCATACATTAAGCATTGAGGGAAGCTATGAAAAACTTGGCTCAAGCAATGTTATACCAAATGACCTTAAGTTTGATTTGGTGCCTTTTAAGTCACTGGTGGACTTGAAAATTATTGGAGTACCAATGGCTTGTATTCAGAGTGTTGGTAAGTATATTATAATTGACCTTTCAATTGCTGTGGATCTCTTATGATATTGAAAGGATCCTCCCTTATGAAATCAGATTAAATAATCATAAGAAAAAGGAAGTGACACTTCAATATCACTTTGACAGCTTATTATATCTTTAATGCTTTCATGACAACATGACAAGAGTATTTCGGAAGTGATAACTTAATTTTCAGTCTCTTACTGGCCCACTGTTGTGTCAGCATCAGTGGGCTGGTAAGGGACGAAAAGATATAATTATTTAATTAAAAGAATTAGGTACAGACAACAGCACAATTAATTTATCGCTTATGACAGCACAGCTCATGACTCTTGTCATGAAAGCAATGAGAATGATGATGATAATTAATGTCTGGTATGTTAGTGAGTCCTTTACCGAATAACAATATCACTATAAATAAACAAAGTTTAAGTATAAAAAGCATTTGTTCAAATATTACAATTTCTTTTGTTTTTCTTTAATTACAGGCAGTCTTCGGGACACCCTGGTCAGTTTGTCAGTAATGATTGCTACTGTTGTATCACTAAATGAGTTTTTGCTTGTGGACATATTGCATAAAGATCCATCAAGTATTGCAGACACAGTGGTAAGTAAATTTTCATTCAATCTTCATCTACCTATGCTAATAGATAATTAAGATTCAATTGGCACCAATTCAGAAGTAAAATTATTAAATATTATATGTACAGAATTTTTTCAACTGTGTGTATCTAAACCAGAAACTTAAAGAAATGGGGATAATTTTATGCAAATACACTGGTAAGATTAGATTTTAAAAATGATTTTTCCCAGTTAGGAATCATGTCCATTGATTTTAGAAACATATCTAATCCAAAAAATCTGTTTTTTTTATTTTTAACATCCGGGACCAACAGCTTAACGTGCCTTCCGAAGCATGGAGGAGATCGATCATGCCAAAAGTTGCTTTGTTTTCGTAATCAAAATTAGGGCTAATAACATTATTTTTGCCCAAGTTCCTCATGTGTTTCTCCCATGTAGGAAGGTTTGTGCCCAACAGTGGGATGTATATAGGCTGATGATGATAATGATGAATCTGATAGCAATAGACTGTATGTGGGATAGAGAATGATAGCTGAATAAAAGAAAGATATTCTGATATAATAATTTAATGAAATAAATACAAAACAATAAAAAAAACTAATATCTAACACTGAACACCTCAAACCTGTACATACATACCATCACCCTGCAACACAAGAACAATCACGTGACTTTCCGTAACAGAATCTACTGATGTGTGAAGCCTCTGAATAGATTCAATCATTCAAACACTTAAATGATCTAAATTATTAACCTTTTGATGAATATACAATCTATCACAATTGTCTGAAACTAAATCATTGTGTGTCGTGGGACACAACCTCCAACAACTTTGGTCTTGATAATTTCACTATGCAACATAGAAGTCAGGTAATACAATCACTGACAGGAAATATTAATAGAAAATATTAATGAATTAAATAGTCATAGAATTAATAGTATCTTCCTATCATTCAAACATTGTGTGTCATCTCATTATCATTATAAGGAAATAAATGTTGTATTTTGTTGTATGTTAAATGACACATAATGTAGTTAACATCTGCTATCACAATTAGTTTAGCTATCACACTCCACACGTGTTCTTGGGTCACTGAATAATTTGTATATTATCTCTTTGTTTATGTTATTAATTATGTATTTAACCTACTATTATAATACTAGCTTTTGCCCGCGGATTTGCTCGCGTTAGTTTTCGACAGCTTAGCTTAAGTCCCCGATGACCATTTTAAATGACTTCCTCGTTGTATGAATGCTAGCACTATGGAGAGGTCAAACACTATTTCCGGTTCAACCCACCCAAATGAGATGAAATATGGCTTAGAATTTATATCGAACCTAAAGCTTCTAAACAGTGAAAACCGCGCACAGATAGACAGACAGACAATAATAGTAATCAAAATGTAAAACTAGAAAAAATTCACGTCCTGCCCGCCTAGCATGACCACCGAAACGCGAAAATCTTGAAATTTTTGCGAACATGTATTATACAATACAAGTTCGCAGTTTCGATAAAATTTCAAAATAGCGGTTATATCCAATGATTTTTGACAGTTCGAAGCGATAAATAGCTTTATCATATCGCGTTTCGGTGGTCATGCTAGGCGGGCTGAGGCGGGAATCGAACCCACGACCTTTCGCAATCCGGGCGACTGCAAATAATGCAGTAATTTTCCAAACATTAATAATAATGTTAAAATCAAAAATTGAGACAGACAAAAGTAAAAATAATAATTTTACGGCATTTTTACGTCCCAATACCCTATCCTATTCCACCCAACTGTGTACAAACACGGCTTTTATAGTTTTGATAATAAATTTTAATAATTATTTCTGTAGAAATAAAGAGAACGCGTTGGCCTGCCTGCTCCCGACAGACTGCTATAGGTTTAATAATTATATATTCGAGCCGTCCATCATATTTCCGTTTTACGGCGGACTTTTATTACTGACTTGCGGCCGCCCGTAGCTCCGCTCCGATGTCGGTTATCGTTTAAAAAAGTACCATATTTTGTCCCAGGGTCTTAAACTATCTCCATACTAAATATCATCTAAATCGTTTTAGTGGTTTAGATGTGAAAGCGTATCAAAGCAAAGAAATAATCAAACTTACTTTCACGTGCACGTGAAACACTGTGAGTAGGCTAAAAGTATGTTAACAGCATGAAAGAGAAATATTTTTTTTTATTAGAGACAGAGAAGAAGACAAAGGAGAGAAGTCCCTCTTCTCCTGCCACAACTTTCTCGAAGAGCTTTGGCGACTTACCCCATTTTTTTTTGTCTACGATATAATAAGGAGCAGCCCCAAGACGGATGCTCGATTTTCTCAAAACAAATTCCTATAATATTTTCTTGATTGTATTATATTTGGTTTTACAGAAATGGAACAAGCTGTCCCTAATAAATTTCGCAAGCAACAACATAGAGCAAGTCGACTGGGCCATAAAGCTGGTGCCTAAGCTGCAACACCTGTCCCTGTCTTCGAACCGCCTCAAAGAACTCTGTGATATATCGTGTCTCCACAACCTGAGAGTCCTCAACTTGTCAATGAACAGTTTCTCAGCCTGCGAGAACTGGCACGCGAAGATCGGGAACATAGTCAAGATAGACTTATCACAAAACAAGGTCACTTCTTTACAAGGATTCTCAAGGCTTTACTCCTTGGAAAGTTTGGATCTGAGTTGCAATCTTGTAGCGGACGTGGAAGAAGTCCAACATATATGCAAGTTACCTTGCTTGGAGTATCTGTGGCTGACAGCTAATCCTGTCGCGTCGACCATAGACTACAGAGTCAAAGTCATTGAGCAATTCGACAATAGAATGTCAGAGATTTGTTTGGATAACGAAAGTGCGTCTGAAAAGGAATTGGGTACTGCTAGAGTGTTACAGGCTTTAAGAATAGTTAAAGAAGGTAAAAGGCCAAGCTTTCTGGAAAATAATAACACAAGCCATAGTTTTTATAAAAGCTGACATTGACTTTAAACTTTTAAATGAATTTTATAAATGAAATTAAGTACTACTATTTTATTCAATGAAGTATTCAATTGTTATAAAACTTGTTTTTAGATGTTTTTTAAGGTGGATGAATGGGTATTTTTTCGATATGTTTGTCAAAGAATTATATATATTAAAGTAAGATTTGTTTGTTATGTATTTAAGTAATTTAGTTTCGGATGATTAGCGTTATGATATAATTATATTGTAAATTGCGGCTTTATAGCAAATGAGAAATCAGCCTACAATGTAACAACATGACCAGTCTTCTCGCGTGATTAAAACTCATGTATTGGTAAGTTTTTATAACTACATTATGTTTAAAACTATAAATAGTCTTAGATTTCATTAAATATCTTTCAAAGGCAAGCAGCAATCGCAATTTCTAAACTGTCTTATTGATATTGTAAAAACGAGTGACATAGTCCCTGACAAACACTGGACTTTAAAGCAAACAAGATAAGACGGTACTGACATGTTAATTGCATATAATGCATGTATTTTTAATGTTACGGCTACAATACCTTCACCGTCTACCGCCTGCTACCGCTATAATTGTGGCATTTAATTACCGCCTAAATTACCGCTTCAAGTGGTGTAGCAACACTAAAGCTCACCTACATATGCCGGGGGTGTTTGGCGGGTTTTTGTGGCGTCAGTCAAGATTTTTATTACAATAATTAAAAATTGTGTCGGAGCGAACATTGAGTTATAAAACTGGCGTAGTTTTAATATTCAAGTGTTTGTGTTGACGTGCAACTAAAAGATTATTAGAATAAAAGTGATTATGGTGTGAAATACGATGAGAACTTTTTTGTGGTTATCCACCTCATCAAGTAGCACATAAAGTGACTGTCATCGTATATTTCATGTCAAATACTCCCAAAAAGCATTGAAATGTGTTACGCCAGCATTTTAATGCAATAAAAGAAGAAATAAAGAAATACTCAAGACATGCCTATACAGGCATGTCTTGAGTATTTCTTTATTTCTTCTTAGGCAAGGCAAAGGGAACTAATGCCCATACGGGCATTAGTTCCCTTTGCCTTCCCTTTATAGGGAGAATTAACAAAAAAAAAACAACTTACAAATGCCAATAAACTATGCGGTAAAACAATTTTCCAAGATGGACCTCACAAACCATGATTTAAAAGTAGATGGTGGATGATTTTTATAATTTTTCAAACTGGTATCATAAAATAATTCAAAACTCGAGCAGTCAATATCGGTCGACGCGTGCATTTCCGATAAACTCATGTTGCACACTTACCGCGGTAATTTTCTTTGATGTGCGCAAAAACACCGCCGCCGCGCCGGGGCGCCGAAGCTATTGCCTACCGCCATATGGCAAATTGATTGGCATTGTAAAATTATGGCCATAAATGGTGGCTACAATTAGATGTATCAATTATGGCCATAATTATTGCCATATAACGGTAGTGTAGCCGTAGCAGGACACAAATAAGTTATTCGCAGAGTTTTACTGTTTTTCATCGCTTTTGCTATACAGGTATAACATTAAGGTTTCATAAAACAATGTTGTTAATTTTTATAAAGATAAAATAAACACTAAATAAGTTATCTATGCATAGATTTTTTTATTTAAAAATAAAAACTAATTAATTTACGAAATTTTTTTGTGTGGGTCGCAAGGAACAAATGTTGTTACGAAACCTTGTGATTACAATTGAAATAATTGTTTTATTATAAAGAAAATACTAGATAATCAAAATGAAAACCATTTTTTAAAATACAATAAATGCATTTTGTGATGTTACACCTGTATAGTGTACATTTTGTTAAGTTTAAATAGTATAATTATTTTTAAGAATTTGTGCTTATTAAATAATTTTGGGCTTAGCTCAAAATTGATGTGGTCCCGCGGCCGTATCACCTAAATGCATACCATATTGAATAGAAAATTAACTCGTGTAAAGAAACCGATGATCCCAATAGGTTAACAATTTATTTGAAGAAATAAATATAGAATTCCAGAATATTTTTCAACAAAAAACTATTGCAGTCAGTTTCATAAAGGAAGTTTAGTGATTGGGCAACTGCAACTTATATGAACGACCTATAATATCGGAAGTCCACTTCCACTGATCCATTTATCGATTATCTATGTCATAAAGTAATATAAAACCTTTAAAAAGGTTTGTATTACTGTCAAAGCGAACTTTTTGAATCATAAAATTAAGAAATCAAATAGTAAAATGAAGTGGCTTTTATTTGCGAAATTTAAAAACCAAGAAAGTGGTAAAACAGAAATTACTGATAGGTGTTTTAAAATTAATGTCAGTGGCAATATTGTAGATACTGATGATGGAGTGGCAAATACTTTTGAGTCTTTTTTTCCGATATACATTTTAAAATTACCAAAGAATTGAATTCGTGTACTAAACGCGCACTTGCTCTCATGGAGACGAATGTTCATAAGTGCACAATATTCCTTTCAATTTTCCCTGAAATTAAAATTAATCCGATTATAGAAGCTTTTGACTCTTTAAGGACCTATAATGTCAAACAAACTTTAATGAAATAAGGCTACATAAGGTCTAAGAATATTTAGATGATAAGAATGTGTGGACAAATTAAATTCAAAATGTTTTATATTTTTAGTAACGAGTATTTTAACTGTTGACCTTTGTGCATTATAATACCTTTATTGTGACTGTGCATTGTCAGACAGCTTGAAAATAAAGATAATACTTTTGTCACTGGGTACCTACCTACTTTGTTGGTACGTTGATATACCTTCTCTTCTAATTTTAATATACATACTTTTTTTGCTCTGGGTGGTACTGCAGTGCTAAAAGTTATCATTATGTAATTATAAACATTTTAAGTTAATATTTGAAAAGAGTGACTACACGATATTGTTGCCGGAATCTTCTCGGTAGTTCAACATGACAGATAGACAGAGAGTCACTAGACATTGTTAGTTAATTGTTGTTGTGATAGCCATACAAATGTAATTTTTGACGATTCGAAAGTGCTTTTTGGTGGCCTATTTGATTAAAGATAGTTTCATTTTATTTTATCATAGCAATGCATCGATGTGCGTGCAACACCGCGTAAGAGCAGTTTGCAATACCGCGTATTTAAAAATACCGCATATTTACAAAAAAATTGAAATATCGCGCCAGCGGGCTCTTAGCGCTGATTTGCTTATACCAAATTCTCATTAAACAACACCCAGAGAAATCCCAAACAAGTTCAGTCAAAGAAATGAGTAGAAATATCCAAGATATTATCTTTTTTCTTCCTTCCTGTGAAATAAACAAAAAGCACATACGCGGTATTGCAAACTGCTCTTACGCGGTCTTGCACGCCCACCGACGAATGCATTTAGGTGGTCGGGAGTCGGGACGGAACGCCGTCATTTCTGTATAAAAGAGTACCAAGTACATTTACAAACTGCTTCAGTATTTAGTAAAGCGCTGGTGATCATCTACTTACATAATTGTTGCGAATTTTAAGATAACTGGTGGAATTTTTACGTTTATCACCTTTCGAGAATCGGAGGGTTGATCGATGTCTTGATTATTGTTTTTTTGACTGACCGGAGCAAGCTCAAGACTCTTTTTAATAAAAAATAGAAAAATCATTGTGTAGTAAGGATAAAAATTTGACCAGTTGAAAGGTAATACAGGGTGGTGCCGTCAATACGACAATAATTTAAAACTTGGGCTGTATTATTTCATAGAAATGGTTTGCCACTTTCAAAAACATCGTATGTATTTAATAATAATTTCATGACATTTGCATGAAATAATATAACATTGGCTGCATTATTTCATAGAAATGTCATGAAACTTACAAATTGATACAATGTTTTTGAAAGTTGCAAACCATTTCTATGAACTAATTTACCCCATGTTTTAATTTATTGTCGTATTGACGACACCATCCTGTATAATTCTGATGTTGACTGTACGTATTTATATTTGTCAATGAATTTGTATTTTACACGCAGTGATTTGTATTTATCACTGCGTAAAATAAGTAATAATAAATACAGGAAACATGGCAATAGTGTCAGAATTGCGTTGTGCTTTTGTATTGAAATGTTGTGGAATTGTTTATTAAATATAATGAATAGGTGGCAGCTTGAACAAATACATACGATATAAAAAACTTAACATAGAAAACTACCTAAATACAATTTGTTTTTTAATAATTGAATGCCCCAGTAAAAAGTACTATCAACTGATCCTTAGTCAGTTTTAAAAAGAGAATAATGTTTTGTAAAAGGTTATTACAGCAATATCAGAGACATGAGCCATATATGCATCATGAGTAGGATTACATTTAAATAAATTAGGATGTTCCAAATAATATGGAGACCCGGCCAGGTCTACGTACACTATACTGAAAAATAGGTAAAAATATACAGAACAGTGTTCAATTGTCCATTTTCTTTTTATTTGCTTTGTTGCATGGTACAAAACAAGAATTTTTATAGAGAAAACTGCAACACAGCCAAATATTCATCATGGCGCATATGTCACTTTGGTGACGTTTAGTTGACCTCTATGTCACCCGCCATTGTGAATAACGTTGAAATCGATGAAAAATTTCTGCTTTTGTACAAATAAACTGTGCATGAAAACGAATTATTCGTATTTTTCGCGAATTCAGGAGATTTTTTATGATTTTTTGAGATACTGTTCATATACTTGGCCGGATATAAAACATCTCCTTTCCAGGGTTCGTTTGACAATTATACAGGATGTAAGGGGATCCCTCTTACAAACGGAGGCATCTAACAAGTCGTGTTTAGGATCACCCAGCACTCCCAGCGCATTTGCTCACGAGCGCGCTCCCCACCCTGTATATTTCAATAGTAGTAAGTAAAACTGCAATAAAATAATCTTATTGTGTTAATAATTTCAATATTTAATTTTAGTATTACATCGCAAAAGTATTATTATTGTGATTTCATTTGTAAATACAATTATTTGACACTATAAATACTTTCAATAAATACTTATAAAAAATGAATAATAAATATTTTAAATTATTGGTGTTGTTATTTAATTTTTATATATTAACATTAGTTAATAATTTAGGTATGTTAAATTATTTATATTTTATACTTGAGCCAAGTTCGATAAAGCATGTCACCAAATGCCATTGTGTATAGGTTTGTCCGTTTGTCCCTTTTACACGCTACCTTTCTTGCTTATTATTACTCATACAAAAATGACAGTTTGTTTACATTTATACTTTAGCGGATTTGGCTCAAGATAGATTGATGTAAGGCCATAAAATATTTAGTAATTAAAATGTAAAACTAGAAAAATTTCACGCCCTGAGGCGGGAGTCGAACCTGCGACCTTTTTTTTAGTTTTACACTTAATTACTAAGTAATTTTTCAAACATTTATAATAATGTTAAAATCAAAAATTAAGAATCCATAAAATATTTTCATTTAAAGAAAATGCAACACAATAATTTATTTGAAACACAGGGAAGAGGCTAACACAGACTAGAATAATTTAACAGCGTTATCCCAACAGTCTCCCGGATTTTAACAGGTTATGGATTTGGTTCTCCCCCAGGATATGATTTTTCTATATATCTCAAAAATGTTTTTACATATTTAGTATAATTAATTAATAAAATATAATCTTAAAATCATATGATTTTGATAGTACCTACCTAGGTTCATCACCATACATGTAAGAAGATCGTCAAGGGCTTAGCAATGATAATTTTACCGTATTTAACTTTTCCAAAACGATAATATTGCTTTAGGTATTTGGCAGGGATTAAAATGTAGACTAATGATTGGTGATTAATTAATAATCTAGTGGTTCAAATTAAATATAGTATATTACAACATAAAAAATAAATAAAAAAAAGAGCCAATTAATCCCCAATAGAAGATAAAACTAGCTATCTTTCATCATCGATATGATGTATACAATATCTCTTAGGTCAAAGACATAGAGCTCAAAATCGTTTGCATCACTTTTAAGCTCTACAATGTTGAAATATTCTATTTCAACATCCGAACGGATCAGTGGGTCTACGGGAAAAAAGAAATAACCGTGGACACAGTGGGTCAACAGCTGTGGGACCACGGTTAAAAGGGGATATTTTAAGCATTGCTAGATATTTTTCTAAGATTTTTTCAAACATTTATATTTATAATAACGTTAAAATAAAATTAAGAATCTACGTACCAAGCCTAACCTAATTTTATTAATCTTGCAAACACTTTACAATTTTGTCATACTCTCACCTGGCCAACAACAGATTACCTAGTTATTTGTCTTTCTAAGTTAAAGTTCTTTATTTAGTAGACTTTGGCATTTTACGCTTTCGCCCTTCAATTCTGCTTTTCTTTTAAAGTCTGTTTTCCTAGTGAAAATAACCTCTTCAAAACACACCATAGTAACATTACCACAACAACTATAATAGCAGCCAGATCGAGGAACAATTTTTGATAGAATGGAACGTCAAAAGCTGGAGAACGCAAATGTGGAGCACCCTTGGTCCGTATGACGTGTTCAATCCAATGCACCGCTTCTCTACCCGGCGGCACCGGTCGGTCGTGGTAGATCATTGATAGTTCTTTTGCCTTATTCCGGTATCTGCGAATATTTAATCATTATTTATTATTATACGATTCACCGAGCCCGATTCTCGTTAGGACCTCTTCCCATCAGTGCGTGTCATACAACGACTTTACCAAATGACATCACAGCTCTTTAAAGAACTTGATTATTTAATAAAAATAGACATACTTAGGTGTATCTATCTGTTTATGTTAAATGTGTTACTGTAATGTACAGGCTGTTAAGATGAGACAGATTAGTTTGGTCCCGTGGCAAACGGGACCAAACTAATCTGTCGGACTCCGTAATTTTACAAGGCGATAGACTTATCGTACCCACAAGATGAAGTCGACTTTATCAAATTGAGAAATCGTCTGTCAGTCGCATTTTCGGAGTGTTCGTGTCTGAAATTGAATCCGCAACGTTTCGTGGTAGGAATGATAAATATTATCTACATATTATTACCATAATACGTTCGCTATTGTGTTTTTCGGATAACGACTGCTGCGTTGGTGAAGGTCTCTACTCTTGGGATATACGCTGACCGTCGGTACTTTTGAAATTTATGATGGATTTTATCTAGTGGTTATAAGTGATGTTTTGCATTGCCACTGCAATTCTGTGTTGCTTCAATATTTACAGCTTATCATTTTTACCATTTACTAATGAAAGTTTCGCGAAGTGAAGGTTATTTCTAATATTGTTACTTACTTCGGTTCTCTCAACATAGTTTGAATAGCAGCTCTCAGGTTGTTTGGCATTTTGTAATCTAATGGCACCCTTATTGCGTAGCCGTTAGAGGCTGCTTTGTTGGTGTTGATGAATTGATCGAAGAATATCG
Organism: Nymphula nitidulata; assembly: GCA_947347705.1. Classification (NCBI taxonomy): domain Eukaryota; kingdom Metazoa; phylum Arthropoda; class Insecta; order Lepidoptera; family Crambidae; genus Nymphula; species Nymphula nitidulata. The sequence goes on along the minus strand of OX374637.1, from coordinate 5,898,875 downwards.
GCATACCGATGATAGGCACTCCGAAGTGAATAGCCTCAGTTGTAGATAGAAGGCCTCCGTGTGTGATGAAGAATAAACAGTTTGGATGTGCTGCAAAGCAAGTATCAATAATGTCAGTAAGAACTTTCCAAGTACCTAGGTACGTCACTCGGCCTCTCCTTCTAAGTCACAATATGGCGCACTTTGAAAGAAGCCTGTTGTTTAACAAGACCTAAGAAACGGTTAATGTAACCAATTAGCACTTTAGGACATAGGCAATATTTTGTAAACGGATCCCTTGAATGGTTTTATCCAATATTTCTACTCCTCACTACACGACACCCCACTGCATGCTATATGCGAGGAAAAAATCTCATCTTTACGTGTAGTGTGGCGGATATGGTAAGATAGGTACCTATTTTTTTGTAGATTTTCTTTCACTTCTTTGTAGACGTTATAAGTCGATATGTATACCGTATACCTATGCCAAATAACAGCTTTATATTTAAAAAAAATTGTGTCCTGAACTAAGCCTAGGACAAAAAAATAATTTAATTATTTATTGAACACCCATACTATCCATACTTTCATACTAATATCAATAATGCGAAAGTGTGTCTGTCTGTCTTTCTGTAACCTCTTCACGTTTAAACCGATTTGGATGAAATTGAGTATAGTGTACTTAGATATAGTTTGAGTCTCGGGAAAGAACATAGGATAGTTTTTATCCCAGATATCATTCTTCAAGGGGGTGAAATTTTGTATTTGGAATCATTAACCGCTCAACAGATTGTAATGAAATTTGGATGGATTGTAATGAAACAAATAACTTTGCTCACTTGTTGAACAAATAACTATAGTTCCGCAAGTGAGGAGAAAAGCTCTCTAAAGCTAACACGCTTTTATAAACAGCGGTAATGCAAGACTGCCAGCTGACCAATGGGCTGGTTTTAAGATTTTTTCCAGACAAGAATTTCGACTTAGTAGGTAGGTAACTACCACCTCTCTTCCTATTTCGGCCTTAAAACAGTTTGTTGTGTTTCTGAATAAAGGGAAAGCTACATAAGCAGCGTAATTACTGGGCAGAAGGCCTTGTTATTGCAGATAGACGAACGGCGACGGTACCCACTTACCACCAGGTGAATCGTCAACTTGTTTGTCATCTAGTTGTACAAAAAATGGGATAGTAGGTCTAGAGATTAGATTAGATGTATTTAATTCCACTTTAGAAAACTTCCATATAAACATGTTTAGGTAGATATAACCTACTTAGGTCATTACTTCAATCGCAACACCGTCTAGTACCTACTTGTTTTGGTAGATAACTTTTCTAGCCTTTTCATTAGATACACCACTTGTTTTTCAGGGCTTTGTCTTTCGGGACATTGAAAAGTACTTTTCCGAAGTGCTAATTGTTGTATTAGTACACAAAGGTACATACTATACAATATCTGTTTAGTATTTTTGTTTCTCTTTTACCAAATAATAAACTAAAGTAAGAAGACCAAAGCAAAAACAATTCAATGAGAAACAGCGCGAAAGAGCAATAACATCGGGTCGGGCCATGTGACGTCATGCGCTAAACTCATAAACGGTCGAGAGCAATTACTATTTAAAAATTCCTAAGTTTAAAAAAATGTAAAAAATACAATAAAAATTATTTCACGAACATTATTTAGATTTTTAGTTTGATTTTTATACATGATAAAAAAATCACGCTCATCTTCCTAATTATTATATAGGTATGTGCAAAATAATAGTAATAAAAATCGTTTACCCAATATGCTCTGTTGAGGCGCCCATTTCATGATCTTTAAATTAGCAGGTAAATTCAGCAAGTCTTCCTCAAATTTCCAAATAACTGTTTGTTTTAGTTCACCAAACGTCTTGAGCAGTTCATTGATAATAATTTTCGGGAAATCTTTACTACTCCACGTCGACCCCATGCTGAAGTATATGACTCCATGTTTGGAGTTGTCCATCAAAGATTGCAGGTTCTGAAATGAAGTGATTTTCTTCATGCAAACCCAATATTTTGGGGTAGTTATCAAATTACCCCAAAATATTAAGTTTGCATTATAGATGCCATGGAATGTTTAAAAAATATATTAAATCCAAACCATATGTAAAATTGAAAAAGTTTGTAGTTGTCGATAGGTTAACTAAGTACTAACTTAACTTCCCTATTTTGCAATCCAAAAAATCCGAATCAGTAAGTCAACGATTTCGATTTGCTGACCAAGTAGATAGGTAGGTACTTTGGTAGCTATGCAAAATTTTTTCGCTTGACTATCTATTTGAACAAATGCTTTCTACTAAAATTTACCTTCGGCAATAGTTTCGCTGGGCTTTCAATATGCTGACCGCCAATAAACTTGAAGTTCTGTGGAGTTTTCGGTATGTTCCCAAAAGTATGGTGCTCGTTACCCAGGATCAAGGATACATTGTAAATAAGGTCGGTGTATTCCGGCAACTCCTTGCCTCGTTTTGCTAATAGGGGCCCGAAGAATTTCTTATACGCCTTTTTCTCTTTTGGAATGGTTTTGGTCCTGAAATGGTAAGTTAAAACTCGACCGATTTGCACAATGCGCAGCAAAATAAACTTAGGATAAACTGTGGGTTGGACATTGTGACCACACTCAGTTTGCAAATCAAGCTGCATGTTGAATGCTGCTTGGTTGCATGCTGCAGGCTTGCTTGCATTCTTTTTTGATTGAGTTAGGGATCCGAAATTGTGGGCTCAATTTTTCAAGGCGTCTGGTGTAAGAAAATAATTAAATAAAAAAACAGTGGTGTAGTGAATGTTTAACATACTTAATATCTACTTACTTCAAACAAATGTTATTTCGGCCGAGCTTTCCGAAGTTACTTCGGTAAAAAGATTTTCGACGAAGGAAACGTCGTAGTAAGGAAAAACATTGAATTGATAATATCCGACTAAACAAAATAAAGTCGAAAATTTTTCGGTTGACTCAAATTCAGTTAAAAAATTTGCGGAATTATACAATAATAAATCGATGTGTTAAGAATGACTCGACTTGAACGTTGCCGATCTTGTAAGGATGTTCCGTTTTGTTTGATCAGCAAAATTATATAAAGGAAAGTGTTAATTTGGAACGCGATATGTACAAACTAAACATACTTAGGTAGCTACCTATTAAAATTATCGGGCACTTTATAGATATTACAACCGCAACGAACGGCGATAGTGTGCAGCAACAGACATCCAACAAAAAATCTAACGAAGTCTCTTTTAACTACTTCAGAGTTACCATTGTCGAACCGCTCAACCTTTATGAAGGTGTATAGTTCGCCATTGTTGCTCCTTATGGCGTATGGCTAATCACTAAAATCCAAATTTTGTCATTGAGATCGGCGCAATATTATGTTCCTCTACATTTTCTAAGTATATTCATCTTTCATTGGGTTTCCTCTTTTTACATAATCATTCACATTCATAGTCGTCTCTGGCTGATTCAACCTGAGAAAACAGAAATTCTTACCGTTTGTACCAACACCATTTAACCTGGGCCCACAGCTCCTCGACCCTCTGCTGGAAGGTGAACGGCAATATATTCGAGGAGAGGTAATCAGCCGTGTAAGCTGGGTTCGTGGGCTCGTCGATCAGTCGTAATGGCTGCCAATGAGCGCCCATGGAGTATGTATATATCAATGGACAGTCATATAAAACGGATAATCTGAAAATATTGCTTGTTTTCAATACTTAAAAATGAAATGTGGATCACATATAAATATTAGGTTGGGGAAAAAGTCTTTTCGCATTATAGTATGTATGAACTTGTAATAAAATCTCTTTGGCTGTACTATTTGTATCTGGCTAGTTTTGGTATCATTAAAAGTTTAGATTTTAAAAAAGATAATTCCAAATTCAAATTAGGAAAATGTGTGTTTTTCATTTGTTTTTCGTACTGTCAAGATGAGTGAATCTAATGAAGAAATTCGATACATTTTAAAATTTTACTACAAAAAAGGTAAAAAAGCAACGCAAGCTGCGAAAAAAAATTGCGATGTTTATGGACCTAGTGCAGTGTCTGTGAGAGTAGCACAAATTTGGTTTAAGCGTTTTCAATCGGAAATTTTAATGCCAAAGATGCACGTCACTCTGGTCGCTCTATCTATATATATAAAAGAAAGTCGTGTTAGTTACGCTATTTATAACTGAAGAACGGCTCAACCGATTTGGCTGAAAATTGTTGGAGAGATAGCTTAGAACTAGGAGACGGACATAGGATACTTTTTATCCTATTCCCGTGGGACGTCACGTGAATAGGATAAAAACGTGGTATAACAAAACGCAACTGACATGGAATACTTATTCTCAACTGTCGGATCACGGATTCGATTCGAAAAGTCACATGCCGTCTCGCTTTGACGTATAGCGATAAAATGTGACAGGTATAGAGTTTCCGAAATTCGAATATTTTCCGACAGTTGAGAATAAGGGGGCAGCTAAGTAATTTTGTCTTATCAACAATGTATTTCGAAACATTATTTCTAACTAAAAAATAATGAATAAGTAGTTGAGTGAGCGAGCAATTTTAGCGGCTAAGAATAAAGATGTAGATGACCTGAACTACATAATTCAAAATAAGATCATTGGAACAATGCATTCATTCAAATCTATTGACTGCGTCACAAATGAAGATGAAGCTACCAACTATCCAATTGAATCTTTAAACTCCTTGGATGTGCCTGGCTTAGCACCGCACAATTTACGCCTAAAGGTTGGCTCCGTAGTAATCATGCTTCGAAACATAAACCAACCAAAACTGTGCAACGGTACGCGTTTGGTGGTTAGAAAATTGATGAACAATGTAATTTACGTGACGATACTGAAAGGAAAATTCAAAAGTGAGGAAGTTCTCATTCCGAGGATACCGATGATCCCAACCGATATGCCGTTTGAATTTAAAAGACTTCAATTTCCGATCCGTCTTGCATTTGCCATGACCATCAACAAATCACAAGGCCAATCCTTAAAAGTTTGTGGTTTGAATCTAGAACATCCATGTTTTTTCCATGGTCAATTATATGTGGCATGTTCACGGGTCAGAAATCCATCTGCGTTGTTTGTTTTTGCGCCTAATAATAAAACGAAAAATGTTGTGTATCACAAGGTACTTAAGTGAAGAGCAACCTATGTACTGAAATACAGACATAATAATGAATGATTAATGTAGGTACTTAATTTATTTATGTATTTTTTCTAATAAAAAAACAAATTCCAAAATCTGCTTATTTGTTGCCTTTAAGGCGGAACAGAGTTCGCCGGGTCAGCTAGTTACGGATAAAATTGATGCCATTTTTGAAAAACTGGAGCAAGATCGGCATATCAGTAGTAACGACGTAGCTGAAGAACTGGGAATTGACCACAAAACAGTTTTGGCGCATTTAAAAAAAAATGGGTACACAAAAAAGCTCGATATTTGGGTACCCCACGAGTCACTGTAAGAAACCTAATGAACCGTGTACTCATTTGTGATTCTTTATTACGACGTAATGAAACCGAACCATTTTTGAAGAAGCTGATAACTGCTGATGAAAAGTGGATCACGTACGACAAGAATGTGCGAAAAAGGTCGTGTTCAAAGGCCGGTCAGGCTTCACAGACTGTGTCGAAACCCGGGTTAACTAAGCAACAAGGTGATGCTGTGTGTGTGGTGGGATTGGAAGGGCAACATTAATTATGAGCTGTTACCATCAGGCACGACCACCGATTCTGAACTCTACTGCGAACAACTGATGAGATTAAAGCAAGAAGTTGAGAGAAAGCGGCCGGAATTAATCAACAGAAGGGGTGTGGTTTTTCATCATGATAACGCTAGACCTCACACATCTTTAGCCACTCAGCAAAAATTAAGAGAGTTTGGCTGGGAGGTGTTAATGCATCCGCCGTATAGTCCTGACCTTGCACCTTCAGATTTCCACCTGTTTCGCTCTCTTCAGAATTCTCTAGGCAGTGTCAGGTTAACATCACGATAGGACTCCCTAAACCACTTGTCGTGCTATTTTAATCAGAAGCCCCAAAATTTCTATAGCAATGGGATCATGTCCCTACCTACAAGATGGCAAAAAGTTATCGAACAAAATGGTACCTACATACTTTAGTTCAATGTAAATAAACTGTATTAAAAAATGTTTTAAATTTTCTTAAAAAATGCGAAGAAACTTTTTCCCCTGCCTATTAGTTAATGTAAATATTTATTTGATCAAAAGAAGCAATTGTATGTAACTCTGTAGACAAATTCGAACCAAGAAGTTATCATCTAGAAGTCGTCAAATCGTAATGGAAAACACAAACACGATGTGAACATGTGAACTGACTGAACCATGAACCACACTTGAGTAACAGGCGTAAGTAATAGTTTCATGATTTTACTGCTTATTAAAAAACAGACACTAAAAACTTCAAGCTTCAATCAAGACCTTAGTAGGCAATTCAAGAAGTCTTTGACCCCCGACGAAAAAAGAGTGGTGTTATAAGTTTGACGTGTCTGTCAGTATATCTGCGATAACTGATTTTGATTAGGTTTTTTTTTCTTTCAAAGATGACGTGATCAAGATGGTTCTTAGCTTTAATTTATGAAGATCTGTTCAGGTATCAGCTCATTTACTACTTGACAAACTAAGGGTCTTACTAACTTTCAGATGGAGTCAGATAGACAAGATAGGCTTGGGGATACTTTAAAAATATATGTATATATTTTCTACTTTTACATCTTACCCAGAATAAATTTCAGATTCATACAAATCTATCACCACCACGTCAAATGTCTGACTTGTGTCTTCTAGAAAATGTATAAAATTCTCATCTTCAAATGTTCTACTAGCGACTGTGAGTGTGTACTCCTGCAGCATTTTTACATCATTCTTCGGCACTATGTTGTTCATTACATTTTTGATGTTGAAGCTTTCCTCTAAAGTATTAAAAGAACTATCATTATTAAATTTCACATCAGAAAACAAGTCTTGAAATGAAGACTGGAATTTCGGGCGCCCAAAAGTGCCACTGCACTTTCAGGTATTATCTGAACAGATGTGATAGATGATTTTTGAGATTCGGGGTGGGATTGCTCAAATCCCAGTTGATCGGATAGGCAAAAATTAAATTCTATTCTGACTCATGGACCAAATAATTACCAACTAGTTGATTCAAAAGATTTGATGAAATGTCTCATCTGGTTAAACTATTTGCTGCTTTTCAATTTAAAGATGAAAAAGAAAGAATGGCTTATGCATCCGCACAAAACGGGGGCAGGGGTTCGACAAGACGAGACCTTGTCGAACTCCTGCCCCGGTCAGACGATGCTGCCCTGCGGGTTGGCTGGTAGGGCTTCAATTTAGCGGAAAGGCTATCCATAAAAAACACAAACCACCTGGATTCCTGAGTTCAGAATGACTGAGGATGGTCTCCCGGAAATGTATCCGTAGTTTCGTTGTAATACAATAACGACTAAGTGAAATCGCGCTTCTTATAATTCCTAAATTGTCAATAAAGGAGCACTTAAATTGATTTCTGCTTCATTATTTACCTGCATGCAAAAGTGCTACGTTGCTGCTAATATTGACTTGTCGTAAATTTATGAATTCATTTCTGGAAGGATAACTCGTTACGAATGTCACCTGTAATACAAAAAGGTATGTGGTAAAGACTAGACTGGCGGCCGTTGGGGCGGAAAGGTCCTCGAGTGGCGGCCAAGTCCCGGGAGACGCAGTGTTAGTGTAGGCCCCCACAAGGTGAACCGACGAGGGCCTGCTGAGGGTCGCGGGAAGCCGATGGATGCGGGGACCGATCGGTTTGCAGTGGGCGTGGCGTAGTTTCTAGTCTATGTTGCCTAATTTTAAGAATGTTAAGAGGGCGCCTAAAGCTAGAAAAAAATCAAATTTCACCCGCACCCCCCGCATCGCGAGGCACGATTGCAGTGTGTTGTCAATCGAGCTCGTCTAGTCACCTGCGGACGTCATAGCATAGTATACGCAAAATATCCACATGAAAGCAACAGTAGCTTCTTAGGAGTAAATGTAATGCATTTCTAGTCTATAATAATAAATTATATTGGCTCAATGCAATATTGAAGTCTAGATTTTTATTATTACTAGGGGAAGTTGTTAAATTAGACCAAATTTTCGTCAAGGCGACACATAGTTAATTCACTAATTCAAATTTTTTTTTCAAATTAAAAAAAATAATCAATCGTTGTAAACTTAAGATCTAAGTCTTGTTTGAATTTCTTGAATGAAATATAATGTATCCTTGTACGATTTTTCGCACACATATCAACTATCCACTGCATTAATAATTTTTGTAAATGGTGCAGCATACCAAAATCATCTCTAATTTCAAATCAATGTCGGTAATTTATTTCTGGGTGCTCTTGAATTAGATGTAGTTGGCACATTAAGAGAAATGAATATATGTCACCCACCTGGAAAAAGTTACGACTAAAATAGATACGCTAAAAAATTTAATGAACAAACTATTTACTTTTGAAAATAAAATCATATTTTGTTCAAAATTTAGGTCTTCATAAACTGTACTAAATATTGCTGCTCCATCAGTTTGAACTGAATCATTGTAACATTACTAGCTATGCAGATGACAGTACAGTGCATGGTAAATTGTTATTACGGTTGCCCAGGGGCGGAACACAGTGACACCGAGAAAGAGAGAATCAATATTACCGTCGAGCTTAACAGGCAGCGTTGTTGTGTTAGTTAAACCTTATTATATCCAAATGCGGTTCGAATAATCTTGTTGAGTTTAATGCTAAAAACTACTAGTGTGCGCGTTCACAACTAAAATGTCGCCTTTCATTCCCCTGCCTTCTCTTCAGAGTATTACTCATGGAGATATGCTGTAATCTAAATCAAAGAAACTACACGACGAGGTGCATTGATTTTTCACGGCTGACCAAGTATGCCTGCTTTATAACAAAGGACCGATCGTGCGTGGAATATAACTCGCACCTGTGGGATTGCACTCTAATAAGTATTGGAAAGATTGCAGTGTTCGAGCTGTACATATAATTAGTGATATAGAGGTCACAAGGACAATTGAGCCTCTACGAGCGAGCTTATGAGAAGCGCCTTCTATTGGCTATAATAATGAAGAGTGCTGTGATGAGCTTTTAGGCCTTATCTCAGCTTCCTTTTTCCTACTCAAGTGCACGCGTGCCAGTTTTCGGAGCCATCAATTCACTGTTTCCACTCCAACATTACTCATACAGACGTTTAGTGACTCATTTCTTTGTCGTTCTTCCAACACTTGGAATTCTTAGTGGCTGTCTGCGCTTAAATACTCATCTAATCGCTGTACATGAGGTGGTGTTGAATCATTTGTTATGTTTCAACACCATCGTCAAAAAATACTCTCATACCGGCGACACCGCCATGCATTGAGTATATCTAACAGTGCAAGGCCGCGCCGCTTTGACTTTCTGGACCGTAACGCAGACCTCTATACTAAATAAAATGCAAAAACTTTAGAACCTCATCTCAAAAATAACTTTTAAAAGGTTTGATTTGTTTTTCTAAAAATAATAAATATTTTAGATATAAAATCAAAAAGCTACTGAGGTTATGCTAGAAATATGGTTTTCAATGACTATCTAGACCTAAGGTTCTCCAAACCGATCGGTCCTGCGGTGCCCCATCCATCAGCTTCCCACAATCACCAGATTGTTGGTCCACCTTGTGGGGGGCCTACCAACGGTATATGAGTATAGTAAAATTTGAAAAAATGTTTCAAAGGGGTTTCTAATACTACCGATGATTAAAGTAATACCAAATTACTAAAATGTTTGTGTCCGGGCTTTTAATAGGTACAATGAGACCTCCTCTGTTTGTGACAGAAAAACATCTGACGGTCTACGTAGTGGTTGTACGGTGGTCAAAGCAGTAAGGGAAAGAATTCGAAGAAATCTTGTCCGAAAGCAAAAGATTTTATCTCGTAAGATGAAGATAGCACCTAGAACTATGTCGCGTATTTTAAAAGATAACTTAGGATTTGCAGCCTATAAGAGACGTACTGGTCATTTCTTAACTGATTAATTTAACTGATTAAATTAAATTAAATTAAATTAAGTTAGTTAATTGAGTAATATAAGTAGTCCTGCTTTCTTTTAGTTAATTTCTAGTCCACATTGCATGTCGTGGCAACCTTTAATTAAGATGGCACTTAGCTTTAAGTTTTTTATTTTTGTCTCTAAAATTTTGACATGTATCAGTGTTTATCTTGTTGGTTGTCCTAATAAATAATAATAATAAAAAAACTGATAAAATCGAAACAACTACTGAAGCGGTACGCAAAGGGAAGTCACAGAAAATTTTTGTTTAAGTACGGATGAGAATATATTTACATATAAGGTACCATTAATTTAAATGATTACGTGTCAGAAATCGCCAAAACATTTTTCATACATTTTGTACTGAAAAATGCTAAATTAATTCGTAATATTATTTCGACAACTTTCGACACAACTGGTGAACCGCAATCACTCTTAGTACATGCCCTTTCTATAAAATAGTGCAGCCAATGTTCTGTTATTTCATACGAATGTCATAAAATTATCGAATGAATAAGATGTTTTTAAAAGTGGCAAACCATTTCTATGAACAAATATATCCCGTGTTTTAATTTACTGTTGATTATCTCACCACTCATTGAATTTAACACCTCTAGTGATCCAAAAGAAATAAACTTTAACTAACATTATGTTATGACATCTATAATGTATTTTTGTTATTAATAATCTTATAGTAGATACCATATTTTATTTACTACAGACTTCGCTTTATTAAAATTTTTAATTAGGTGTAGTTTTGGTGATATTAATTCGATGCTGATCTGTAAAAACATTGTTATCATTAAATTGCAATAAAGTTTATTATGCCATGTTTATAATAAACTAAAGTGTTGGATTCTCCAACTGCATATTGATAACTGCCCGATAATATTGTGATTTCTGTATTATAAATACATATGAAAATTTCGACCATCGAAAAAAGTTTTATTACAAATAAATCAAATACGAGTATGACTTACTCGGAAACACAAAGCATGATTTTATTTTACATATACTACGTCTACTGAGATTGAAAAAACAATGCGATTTCTGCTCAATGTACATAAAAATAAGGTCGATATCAACAATTAAAAAGTGAGTAAACAAAAGACTTGAGTTTGACACCTAGCCGTCATTTGAATTTTCAGTTTCATTTTATAGCATTTTATTTCAATAATTATGAGAAATCACAATTTACAACGTTTCATTCAATTTTTAAGTAATAGTCTTAAAATATATGTACTAAATTATGGTTTTTAAGTTATAAACTACAAATTATTTGCGAGAATATTGACGAGGGCGCGCGAGAACACAGAAACATAGTCCTCCCGTCTCAATGGAGCAGCCGCGAGTGAAACAAAACAAATATCATGCGGCCTACCATGCGACTGACAGAGACCGACGATGGCGTATAGCGCGGAAGGAAAATGGAGTATGCGCCAATACAGTTTTTTATTAATTACTTGCAAACCATAACATATATTGAAAAATCGCTAGTAGAAGCCCTCGGAAACATGGTGACTCACATATTTATCAATTTTCCCAGTGGAAAAGTAATGTGATTTGGGCAATAAATTGAATCTCGTTGGAAGTCACAGGTATCTTTGTGATTTTTTTCTATCGAGAAAATTTTATAAATTCATGTTTTTGCTCTGACACAACCCTCACAAATATAATGTAATTACCATATTTAAAATTTCAGCTCATTTGGATTTGATTTAATACGATTAAAATCAAATCTATGATTAGTGATTTGCTTTATGCCCCCTCTTAAGATTAAAATATAAGTAGGTACCTATAATATTTTGCGATATTAAAATGGAGTGTGGTGATAAAGAGAGCCGAACCGCTGATTGCATTACACAAAGTAGGTATGGTGCCAAATGCAATTTTTAAAATTCTCGATACGCTTAGTATTAGTAAAATGTTTGTGTACCGGGCTATTAATAGGTACAATGAGACCTCCTTTGTTTGTGACAGAAAAAGATCTGGCCGTCCACGTAGTGTTCGTACGAAAAAGGTGGTCAAAGCAGTAAGGGAAAGAATTCGAAGAAATCCAGCCCGAAAGCAAAATATTTATCTCGGGAGATGAAGATAGCACCTACAACCATGTCGCGTATTTTAAAAGATGACTTTAGACTTGCAGCCTATAAGAGACGTACTGGTCATTTCTTAACTGATAATTTAAAAAAGAATAGGGTGGTAAAATCGAAACAACTACTGAAGCGGTACGCAAAGGGAGGTTACAGAAAAATTTTATTTATTATTATTTTATTTTTATTTTATTTTATTTGGGGGGCTTACAGCTTACATGAAGAAATATACAAAAAAATACATTGCAAGAAGCCAGTAACAAGCCTCCACAAGTAGCACTGATAATTAAATCCTAAGTTCTTACATTGCTAAAATATACATTTTTTTTTTTTAAACAAAAAAACAATGCTATAATAAATTCACAATAATAAATTATACAGCATTTAGTCGCCTGCCAGCATTTTATTAACACTACTTATACTACTACAGAATAAATCTATGTTGTTGTTGCAATCTTCCCTGCAAACATCATTAAATTGTCTAACGACTCGAATCAAATAAGAGTTGCTATGATGCACTGTACGTGAGAATGGAACGTGAAGTAGACTTCTTGGACGGCAATGAAGAGGTGGAATATTTATATTTAATTTTGATAAAAGTTCAGGACAGTCAACTTTGGACTGAGCTATTCTCAACAAGAAACGCATGTCAGCTATCTTTCTACGAACCTCAAGTGGAATAAAATGGAATCGAATACAACGATCTTTGTAGTCCGTATACGGAATTTTGAATTTGAAGCTTAAAAACCTAGTGAACTTCTTTTGGATTCTTTCCAATCTGAGACGATGATTCGCATAATTTGGACTCCACACTAGACTGGCATATTCAAGCTGGCTCCTGACAAACGCACAATAGAGAACTTTAAGCGGCTTCATTGTAGTGAAACAACTGCTATTACGAATAATAAAACCCAGGGACGAGGATGCCTTCTTTATTATTTCATCAAGATGATTATCGTAAGAGAGCTGGCTATCTAGATGAACACCAAGATCTCGAATCCTGTCCGCACGATGCAAAAACGAGTTCGCAATGGCATAATTGTATGTTGTTTTGTTCGGCTTTCGACAGAAACTTATTGCAATACATTTACTAATATTAAGATCAAGATTATTTGCCTTACAATAGTTAGTCACTCTTGTAAGATCCTCCTGCAAAAGCATGGCATCTGATAGATCCCTTACCGACCTGTAGATTTTCATGTCATCTGCAAAGAGCAGGAAGCGGGAATGATGAAAACAGTTTCTAATATCATTGATGAAAACCACAAACAGCAAGGGACCCAACAGCGATCCCTGCGGAACTCCAGAAGGTATGGTAGACCAAGCTGACGTATAACCATTGAGCACCACTGCCTGGGTTCGATTCTGAACATACGAGGAAAACCATCTATACAAATCACCTCTTATTCCCAGACGTAGGAGTTTCTGTAATAGAATGTTGTGGTCGACCCGATCGAATGCCTTACTGTAATCAGTGTAGATGGCATCAACCTGACCACCGCCATCCATAGTCTCCGAAACAAAGTTGGTAAAGAGTATGAGATTGGATATAGTAGACCTACCCTTCAAGAAACCATGCTGCTGATGACAAAAGCTGGTTTTCAAGTGGCTATATAGTTGACCATAAACTATTCGTTCGAGTATTTTCGCAAGAAGACAGAGCTTGGATATTGGACGGTAATTCTCCACCTCATCCCTATGACCCTTTTTGTGGATAGGAGACACAAATGCGGATTTCCAGCATAATGGAAATACACCTTCAGAAATTGATCGTCTAAAAAGCAGCGCTATAGGCTCCGCTAGTGCGTCAGCACACCTCACCAAGCACATAGCGGGAAGAGCGTCAGGACCAGCCGATTTATGTAAGTTAAGAGATTTAAGATGCTTCTTTACGTCATCTTGATCAATATAAATTGTACTTAAGATACCATCACAGATGACATCATTAACTGTTTGATCAGAAGTGTTGGATTGAATCGATGATTTAAGAAACGTCGAATTAAAATAGGTAGCAAATAAATCGCTGATACCCTGGCCATCATCACTTCTTGTCCCGTTATAAGACATACTCGATGGATAATTACTATTATTTCGTCTTCCTTTGACAAAGGACCAGAATACTTTTGGGTTGTCAGTAATTGATGTCTCAACAGTAGCCAAGTACGCCTTATAACATGTTTGTTCAACTTTATTTACTCGATCACGAAGTAATCGGTACGATGTAAGGTCAGAAATGTTACTGTAGACTTTGTATTTGGACAAGTATTTATATTTTTCCTTAATGATTTTAATAAGTGCCGAGTTATACCACCTTGGGTATCGAGAAGGTTTGACTAACCGCTTAGGAATATGTAAATCTCTAATTTTAATCAAAATCGAATAGAACAAACCAAGTGCTTCCTCCAAAGTACCCCGCTTAAGTAAATCATTCCAATCTATAGTTGAGAAATCAGATAAAATCTGGTCATAATTACCACTACTATAACGGTAAATAATACGCGAGGGGACCTTAAGGGGCTGAAGCTGAATGAAATCTATTTGAATACCTAACGATGGATGATAGTCGTCCTCTGGTACCAAGGAATCCAAACAAGCCGAGACAGAGATAGAATCATTACAAAGAACCAAATCAAGTATGTTATCAAACTTGTTCATAGTTGAATTAAATTGTTGCAGGTTGCATAAATTCAATGTATCTATAAAATATTTAAATAAATTATTTGTTGGGGTGATGGGTACAAGACCATTATCCGATAAATTCCATGAAATGGCACTCATGTTAAAGTCACCGAGTACGATGAAACCATCTGATGGGTGGCTACTGACTAGATCATATAGTTTGTCTAGATAAATATAAAGTTGATTTGAAAATGTATAGCCTTGGTTTTGTTCGCAGAGGTACACAGTGCACAAATGAACCTTATAGGTAGACCTATTAGAGTTTTTGAGTATTAGCGATATCCACATATCTTCTGCGCTTGTCTGCCAACAAATATTTTCAGAAACTGATAAGTCGCGACGAACAGCAATCATAACTCCGCCACCACGAGATTGTGCTGTACCTACATAGTCCCTATCTCGCCTAAAAACGAGATATCTATCGTCGAACAGCTCGGAATTCAATATATCTTCAACCAGCCAAGTCTCAGTTAAAGCAATAATATCATAGTTTGTTTTAGATAAATTTCTATAGAATATATTTGTTTTGGTTCGCAGTCCGCGAACATTTTGATAATAAATATTTAACGACTTAACGGCGACCAAAAGTACTATTATTGAATAAATCTAGAAATATTGTAAAGAAAATTAGTTTAACCCGATCATTAAGCCAATCCCAGATTATCATAAATGCACAACTACGGCGGCGTAAAAACAAAAGTAATTTAAGCCATAAAAATAAGTATGGGGGGAAATGACTTGTTAAATAATGTATACTCTTTTTTATATAAACATAATATTTAAAACAGTAAACCGCATCCAACTTCACGTTCCAGACATATCGTTTGGTAAATGTAAACAAAATTAATTTAGTAAAAAATAAGGTAGAATTCTCAATAAGTGCAATAGTAATTAATAAATAGTAAATTAAGATAATGTTCCCATTATTACACATATTTTCGTTAGTGTGTAAAAAAGTATTATTTGCTATACCAGTGCAGGGTAACTTTAAATTAGTTTGAACTACAAACTTTGTTGCTGGAAAGAATGAATACATTATGAGGTAAATCAAGAAAACGAGAAGAAACAAAATACAATATTTAAAATTAAATTTGCAATTCGAATGAATAGGCGGCCGAGCGCAAACAAAAGGCATGCTGACAGGCGAACAAAAGAAATAGTTTGAGTGAGGTACGAGACCTAAGTTTCTCAAAGTTTTAAATATAATATATCTACGGCTAAGGAATAAATTGTTTCTATAATACACGGCATGGTAAAGAGATACTGAAAGGAATAAATATTTTTTAATTAACTGAACTTCTGCAAGTCCCGTTCTGATTTTACTGTAAAAACCTTCGATGTAGGGTCTCTTCTCACGAAAATCTTCATGTGTTTTACCCAAACAAATTGATATCCATGATCTTTGGCAAGTTTTTTTACCTTAGAGAGCAGCATTTTGTTTCTTGCCGTTAGGTGGTCGTTAACAAAGATCCTTCCATGCCCAGCGAAGCCAATATCGTTTACCATCAATGGATCTTTCAAAGCACGTGCGGCTCCCACAAAGTCCTCCTTAACATATTTGCTAGAAAATGAAACTATAATATTCTTCTCAGACGCCGAGTTCGTTGGAACTCGGTGAATAAAATTTATATTGCTCTTTGAAACTGAATATGAAATTTTTTGTCCAACTTTGGAAAGGATATCAAAAAGGTTTTCTCTGTCCCGCACCGGCACTCCCTTGATCTCTATGTTGTTGCTACGAAGCCACTGCTCAGTCTCTTGGAGATCGTCTTCTAACTTGTTGATCACAGATTTTAATTGAGTAACCTCTTGCTGAGTGCCTTCAATCTTACATAGCCTCTTCTCCACATCCTGGATTTTGATAGGAAGATCTGCTGTCGCTGTCTTCATATCACTAAGCTCTTTCCTAATTAACTGAACCTCCGATATTAAATTTGAGAGAGGGGCAAGCTTTAAATTTATATTGCTCAACTCCTGCATGACCGACTCTAGAGAGATACTTGGCGATGTGGCCGGAGATGAAGCCCGAGCGTGAACTTGCGTGGGCACTTGAGTGCTGAGGTTACCTGTAGCTTTACAGCTCCCACATCTCCAGGTCGATTGTCGTTCGCCCAACTTACGATATCCCTTCTCAGTAATACCCGAACAGGGGAAGTCAAAATGTTGCAGACACGCAGAGCAATGCACTGCCTCACTAACTTTGTCACCACATCTCCCACAGACAAACATAGTTTTAAGAAAAAATAAAATTCTATTTCGCGAATTTATAAAGTTTGAGAACCACTGGCAAAACAGAGGCAACACGTCTATTCCAAGTAATGTAAGAAGAGTGACTGTTATTTTGTTTACGGATGAGAATTTTTTTTACAATTGAGCAACATTTTAACAAACAAAATGACCGTATTCATGATCAAAGCTCTAAGGAAGCTTCCCAATTAGTCGACAGAGTGCAACGTGGGCACTATCCGACTTCAGTGATGGTTTGGTGGGGTATTAGCTATGAAGGAGTGACTGAGCCGTGAAAAAGGTATCAAAAAATCGGCACAAGTGTATCAAGATACCATTCTTGAGAAGGTAATGAAGCCCCTTAACAACCCATGTTCAATAACCAAGAATGGTCCTTCCAGCAAGACTCGGCGCCGGGTCATAAAGCTCGGTCTACGCAGTCTTGGTTGGAAACGAACGTTTCGGACTTCATCTGAGCTGAAGACTGGCCGTCGTCTAGTCCCGATCTTAATCCGCTAGATTATGATTTATGGTCAGTTTTAGAGAGTACGGCTTGCTGTAAACGCCATGATAATTTGGAGTCCCTAAAACAATCCGTACGATTGGTAGTGAAGAATTTTCCCATGGAAAGAGTGCGTGATTCTATTGATAACTGGCCTCAACGTTTAAAGGACTGTATTGCAGCCAATGAAGACCATTGCGAATACTAGCTTTTTATATTTTAAATTGTTTTATATTTATGTATAAAACTAACACTCTGTAAAAGTAATTAATGTTATTTGCAATAGAAAAATTTTTTTTTCTTTGTTGCAGTATTTGTGGCAAGACTAGGTATTATATAATTTTGATTTCCAAGATTTTAATAATAATAAAAAATAATAAAAATAATCTCCATGCCAAATTGCATCTAAATCGGTTCCGCGTTTTGGTATTGAAAATGTTACTGATAGGGAAACGGACAGAGTTACTTTGGCATTTATAACATTAATTTAGATTTATCAACAGGCTAATCAAGAAATACTTCTATTACATTATTATTTTTATCAGTTTTCATTATTTATTTCTTTATACAATCCACACTCAAAAAGCCTACACAAAATAATTGAAAAACATTTTCTAATTAATTTCCACATAAGGACATAAAAATATTTTTATTAATTAATTTCATAACCGCTATCATCATCATTATCATATCAGCTGAGAGTCGCCCACTGCTGGGCATAAGCCTCCCCCAAGGATCTCCAAACCGATCGGTCCTGTGCTGCTCTCATCCATCGTCTTCCCGCGACCCTCACCAGATCGTCGGTCCACCTCATGGATCAACGATTGCGGATCACTATCACCACAGGATGATAACTTAGGTATAAATTGATCAAGGAAATGATCATATCACGAATTGACCGATTTTACAAAGACAAAACACATACTAAACGAAGCGCCTGTACGATATAACGACGGGCAAGCGCTACCATTATGAATTTGATTTCTAGTAATAGTTAGTTGAACTCACCTCATGTCCGGCCTTCAATAGATGTCTAGTCAATCCTTCACCCAAAATATTCAGACTTTTCACAGGAAAAGGGCTTACCATTAATATTTTATACGCATCGATACAATATAACATTCCGATTATGTAAAACAAAATCAAATACATCTTCAATTTGCCTTCCACTCTATATAGGAACTCGATTTTCAAGTTAAATTTATATAAAAGATACGTTTAATTTTATTTTTTTAATTATGTGGGTCAGTAAAACAGAAGTGATTTCAGTGAGAATAATTTTTTGAGAGAACGGGCATAATTACATTTTTATAGAAATAGACAATACAGCGGTAGGAATTACAAACACTATGTTGCTATGTTATTGTTAGATACACTGTGTTAGTTTAAAATGTTATTTGTGTGTGTCACAATAATAAAATTATATTCTATGTCACCAACACAGTGATTATTGATCAGTAGAGCCATGTAGAGTTGCGTGTAAAATCAGATTCAAAACACGACAAATCTATTCACAATTGTATTGTTGATCTTATCGCGGATCAATAGGCAATTAATTTCGCAATCAGAATTGTGTCATTTTTCGGATAGGAAAATTACGTGTGAGAAATGTTACCATTTTTAAATTTTTATATTATGCTGGTTCCCCTTCAAAAATCCTGATTCTACAGCGTATTTTCACATTAAATTTGATTTTCATTTATAAAGACGTAATAATTTATTATTTCATACTAAATTTGATGGAGAACAGACTCATATCGGAGTATCGCGACTAGGCCAAAATCGACTAAAATCTAAAATAAGAAGATATTCAAAATGACTATACTAATACTGTTACCAGTAGTGCTAAACGTATACGTAAATAATTGACAAGTTTTGCCTAGATTCAGACAGTAACGTCGCTCATTATCAAATATATGTAGGTATAAAAGTACCAGCCTCATCATCAGTCTATATAAGTCCCACTGCTGGGCATAGTCTTGGCACATGTGGAGCTTGAGCCACCACGCTGGCCCAATGTGGGTTGGTGGATTAAAGCGGTTAAAGTTAGAACCGGGACCAACGGCTTAACGAGCCTTCCGAAGCACGGAGGAGCTCGAGATCATAAATTTGATTGACCCATCCCGGGACCGACCATGGCGACAGTTGGTGTGTTTTCGTGATCGAAACCAGAGCGCTCTAACCATTACGCCAGGGAGCTCCTCAAGTACCAACATATAAGTTAGAAAATAGTGTGATAAAATGAGATCATGTCTTTTGCGACCACGTTATTTACGACCACTTCTTTTATACGACGTAGACGTTTTTCTACCATGGCTTTACGACGGAAATATTTTTTGTAATCTTTTAGACTTTTGGTGTTTTCCTAATCAACGTACACATGTTAACGGCTTCTCCCATACTCCCAGTACTTAGTTCCAATGAGTTTTACATTATATCCTTTTAAGATTATTATAGGTAAAGGCAATATACATTACACTGTATCTGTGTCTATATGCTATTCACTGTCTCTACCTAAAAATCACGCACAAAGTGCCTCGTCTTTGTTGTACTTCCAGAATTTGGAATTCTATGCCAGTAATTAAATTTTCCTATATCATGGGATCCTTCAAAAAAGCACCTTGTGGACCGTCTGAACTGCACTAACTGGCTTCTCATATGGACTCTTCGTACCGCTTAACATCAGATAATGTTGAGTCATTTGCCGTGCTTTGAAATTCTTCCTCCCTGGTTGATGAAATAATGGATTAATACACTTTGCTAAGTTGCCATACTGTAGGTACATAGATATGTATGTTGTTGTTCAATGTTTTACATCGAGTCGCCTACGCAGCCATCTCCATTAATCAATTGCAGATCTGGGCTGACCTCGAATCGAATAACAAGTAAAACGCCGCGAACTTTTAAATTTTAGTAATTATTAGAATAGGCATCTACTTCATTGCATAGTAGGGGAGATTGGGGTCATTTTGAACGCAGGGTGATTCCGAATTTAGCAGTTTACACCATGATACCGCTTACCACCAGGTGGGCCGTCAGCTTGTTTGTCATCTAGTTGTATAAAAAAAAAGATAGGAAAGGAGCTTGGGCTTCCAACTCTGCTATCAGAAGTATATGTCTATTCGTTTTCGTAATAAACAGTTTAAAACTCTAAATACAAAAACCTTTTTACTTTGTATTAGGTGGTAGGCCCGTATTATATAGGGTCGTCTGGGTAGGTACCACCGCCTTTCCTATTTCAACCGTGAAAAAGCTCGCTGTGTTTCGGATTGAAGTGAAAGGTATCTAGTGTTATTACTGGGCATGGACGGCATTACATCTTAGGCCTCAGGATGACAACACACCTGCAATACCATGTGATGTTTGTCATATTGTTGTTAAAAAAAGAATAAAAAGTGTACCCGAAAAGTACGGCTAAGCTCGAAACGCAAAAACAGCAAAGAGGTTAATCAAAGACTGTACCTTTTTTCATTGTTTTATTTCTCACTTATACATAAATAACATTCTTTTTGTATAATTTGTGCAGATACATAATTAAAAGGTATAATATTACCTGATAAAAAGGTCATGCTAGGCGGGCTGCACCATTTAAAGGTTGACACCTATCAACCCACGATAAACTTTAAATGGTGCAGGTGTACTAGGAAGATTTCTCGCCTCGTTTCACCTCTTACGCATGCTGTCCTATCCATGTGTGGGATTCTCTACCACAGGGTATTAGAAAAGCCCGGACACTGGAGTCCTTCAAGAATCAAGTCAAAGGTCATGATTTGCATTCCCAATGTTCTTAACTACTATTTTACTATCTTGTATTGTTATTTGACTCCCCTTAATTGTTGAACAAATTCCGTTTGAACGTTCCTATTAGGATACCTCGTAAACCTCGGTCATTATTTGATGTTCGGTTCTGCAATACCAATCACGGTAAGCATTCGCCTGTCCCTCGCCTGTCTCGTTTGTACAATGACATTTCCCTTAAAAAATGTATTGTAAGTACTTACAAATCAGTTACCAACATAACTACTAACTTAACCTCACTAAGTATTTAATAGGACTCAATGGAAAAATGTATATCAACGAAATAAACATACCGGTACTTAAGTATTCTGTTTACAATGGTAGTAGATTTTTTCTTCCTATAAAAATTACCTCCGGTAATGGCTTCGCTGGGTTTTCAATATGCTGACCGCCTACAAACTTGAAGTTCTGCGGAGTTTTCGGTATATTCCCAAAAGTATGATGCTCATTTCCCAGGATCAAGGACACATTGTAAATAAGCTCGGTGTATTCTGGCAATACCTTGCCGCGTTTTGCTAATAGGGGCCCGGATAATTTTTCATACGCTTCCTTCTCTTTAGGAATAGTGTTGGTCCTGAAATAGTAATTCACAACTTTATCAAATTGCAGCAGAAAAAATGTCTAGCGAAACTTTGGTCGCTTGTTTGGAGAACCAAGCAACCTATAATTTGACGCAAAATAATACAATAATGACGCAAAATAATAAATAATACAATAGTTTGACACAAAATATAATAAAAACATGTAACTCAATATTTCTTAATCTAATGTCTGAAGAGGAAGTACGAAAGATTTTTTTTCTTTTAATAACACAAACTCAGTAGGCTACTGAATTTGTGTTATTAAAAGAAAAAAAATCGTCGTTTCGTTATTTGAAGAAAAAATTTGTCTGAAAAAATTTCGATGGCATTGGTACTAAGATAATTAAATCTTGTACCTACGCATTAGTTCCTGTACTAACCCACCTAAACAATTTATCCTTTTCGTATGGGACTTTTCCACAAAATCTTAAGGTATCGGTTGTCAAACCACTACATAAATAAAAAAGGTGATAAAAATGATATAAATAATTACCGTCCTATTACTCTGATACCCATTTTATCTAAAATTTTCAAAAAATGTATGTATAAAAGAATTTTTTTTTAAAAAGTATGATATTATTAAAAAAATAGCAATTTGGTTTTCAAAAACAAAAATCAATGACACTGGCTAACTTTAATCATATAAATACAGTTTTGACTAATATCAATAATAATTATTAGATAACATTTTTAATTTTTGACTTATCAAAGGCTTTTGACTTTGTCAATCATAGCTTATTATTGCAAAAGCTAGAACTGGTGGGGATAAGAGGGCTCGCATTGCAATGGTTGTCTTCCTATCGACGACAGTGTGTCGTCATCAATAAAACTGATAAAACCACACTACTACCATATTCATCTTGTTTTAAAGATAATAAATGTGGCGTTCCTCAGGGAAGCGTACTGGGGCCGATATTGTTCATCTTGTATATAAATTATATAACAAAAGTAACTAATCATAAATGTACATATAAAATGGCTCGAAATATACCTATATAATTTTTTAAAAAATTAACCAAATCTAATTTTATCCAATTTAATAAATACAAATATGCTAAATATAATTTTGAACTTGACTTTGATAAAATATCATACTTAAGTGACTCGTACTAAATTTTTAGGCGTAATAATAGACCAGGACCCCAGATTAATAACAGGCCAGGACTTCAAATGGACAAAACATGTAGATAATTTAAATGTAGAATAAATCAATTTGTTTATGCATTATATAGGACAAAAAAATAACAAATAAATAAACAGCAGTTACTACCTACCGGGCTTATATTGAAAATATACTTTGCTACGGAATTATAATATGAGGCAATGGAACAGAGTAGTTATTGCTGAAAAAAGTGTATCAGAGCTATTTTTGGAATCCCAGCAGACGTCTCTAGTACACCTTATTTCAAAGACCTTGGTTTGCTACCTTTTCAGTCATTACACATTTATGAAATTTGTAAGTTTGTTTATGGACATAAAGAATATTTTTGAAAGCCAGTGACGTCAACTCTAGACCTCAACGTGATCCTGATAGACTAGTGTTAAGAGATGTACCAAAGTCAGATAAATATAGTAAAACCTGCCTAACTATGTGTGTTCGTATGTATAATAGAATCCCTAATGAAATTAAATTGTTAAATGTAAATTTATTCAAAAAGAAATTGTATTCATGCCTTAGTGATTTTTTCGACAGTAATTATGAAATGACATAATTGTGTTATAATATTTTGCATGCAAATCAGCAAGACATGCGTACTTTTTACTGGACTGTGACATCTATATACCATGTTCTTAAACAAATAAAGATTATTATTATTATAATTATAAAACACGAAAATGTTAATAACTATAGCTCCGTAATAGGCGTTAATTTTGACTAGCGCCGTAATAGTAATAGAATAGTAATACGATTGCTAACATTATCATCATTAACTTCTTCCTTTACCGCTTTTTCTTTTTATTATCTTTTATCCAGTTTTCCTCACACTAAATAACCACCTACTTCCAGTGATTTTTATCAGATAAAACACTTACTGAAAATTCTTACTATTTGTACCAACACCATTTAACCTGACCCACAGCTCCTCGACCCTCTGCTGGAAGGTGAACGGCAATATATTCGGAAGAGGTATTCAGCCGTGTAAGCTGGGTTCGTTGGCTCGTCGATCAGTCGTAATGGCTGCCAATGAACGCCCGTAGAGTATGCCCATATCAATGGACAGCCGTATAGTGCCGATAACCTGAAGATATTGAAATTTGATTTTATAATTTTTAAGAAGTTGCAATTTCTGCAATAATTAGTGAAGTACATTCAATTTGAGTTATAAAAATAGGTGGACACAATAAGGCAAACATTTCACACCAGGTGTCCATTTGAAAAAAACTCATTAAACATTAATGAAAATTTCCTTGATGTGACTTATATACCACGAGATACAGACGTAGCCTACTAAGTAAGACGTTTCATGGTTATTTCCATTTATGACTCAATAAATGTTGTGATAATCTGAGATAGATTGGTTGCGTTGGTTTACGCCATGGTGGATCCCAGTTTCTAATCTCAAGTTTTTAGTGCCTTTGAAAGAAAGAAAGAAAGAAAGAAAAAATATTTTATTTAAATAGGCCACAAAGAAGCACTTTTAAATCGTCAAAAAAACACATTTTTACAACTATCACAAAAAAAATATTAACTAACAACGTCATAGTCTCAGTCTGTCTGTCATGTCTGAATTTACACCGGTTCCAAAAGTTGAACTACCGAGAAGATTCCGGCAACAAACTCGTGTAGTCACTCTTTTCAAAATAAATATTCAAATACAATGTTTGTAGTTAAAAAAAAATATAACTTCTAGCAGTGCAGTGCCGCCCAGCGATAAAAATAATTAAAATTAGAAGAGAATCTATATCATCGTACCGACAAAGTAGGTACCCAATGTCAAAAGTATTATCGTTATTTTCAAGCTATCTGACAATGCACAGTCACAAAATAGGTATACAGAGGTTAATAGTCATAATACTTACACGTAAATAAACTTAAAAACATTTTGGAATTTTAAGGCTAACGTCACTCAAAGGCACTAGAAGCTACATGAGATCATGCGTTGGGCAGCGTATTGATGTGAGAGCCCAAACTCTTCAATTTTTATTCTATTTTAAAGGAAGCGAAATATGCCCCAACAGATGATGATATATATGAAGTAGCGAATCATGATTAAATTACTATACTGATAACCATGAACTTACTACCTAGAAAAAGAAGTAGCAGCTAAATGCTGAATGACATCCTGTAAAAATATTATAATAATACAGATTTCCATAGAACCTCATTGAAACCCCTTAAAATAACCTTAGAATTCATCCGTCTTAAAGTCCAGCCATAAAATTGAGTTCATTCAGTTTCATTCACCACGTAACGAGGTAGAATAATAACAGGAAAAGGTGTGTAATTGCGCTAAACTGAGTTTGTATCGAAACAGCCTTAGTCAAAATGACAAAGTAACGCACATTAGTAAATAATATCTAAATAAATTTACCTTTCCACTTAGCTGAAGTACGGTAATAAATTATAATAATATACGGCTCTTTGGAAACCGACAATAATTTTTAAACAATATTTTTTTAAAATGCGAAAGATTGTAGCTACGAAGTTGAGAATTATGTAGCATTGAATGCATTAGTTTATTTCTTGTAACTTCTTTGGTATATCATGCAAAATGTTTACATCAGAAATTTAAAAAAATCTTCATAAGTTCTTCTTAATTTTTGATTTTAACATTATTATAAATTTTTGAAAAATACTTAGTAATTAAAAATGTAAAACTAGAAAAATTTCACGTAAGGCGGGAATCGAACCCGCGACTTTTCGCAATCCGGGCGACTGCTCTAACCAACTGAGCCACCCAGGACTTGGGATATCCCTGTGAAATTCTTTTATTCTATCTGTATTTGCGATTTGTTCCTGTTTCGCCTCGACTTTTCGTCTCACATTCCTAAAAATTCTTATTTCGCCTCGTGTTATTTTTTATTCCTGTTTCGGGTCACTTTTTAAAATGTTAGTTTTGTAGAGTCAGAAAAAAGTAATTTACTACAATCTTCTAATATACATATATAGGAATGATAGCTTACCCCATGTCAGACCCACCATACCCCTAGCTCTACCCCTGGGGGTAGGGTGGGACTGAACCATACCACCGTTAGTAGTGCTGGGCGCTGGGATTTAATGGAAAAATAAATAAAAAAATAGACACTAGAAATTGTCAATATTGTCATTACCTATTTGAGGATAACTCAAATATCGTGTATGTATGTAGCTGGATCATCCCCTGAAGTACCAGACTACCATATCTATGTAGGAAATGTTTAGCATACTGTTAATTTTATTTATATAATAATCGTAGGGGTACAATAAATAACCTCTGATATACTTATGGTAGCCTGGTACTTCAGATTGGAACTATACATTTATTAGGTGTCAACGGATCAAATGAATCAACGTATTTACTTTATTCTTTAAATGGGATCTGCCATTTAACGAATTAAGGAAATATTCGTACTGATTTCTAAGCTGTCTGTACAAAACATGTTATAAATACACGAATTACTAAACGAGACGAATCAAGAACAAAAAGTAGGACTAAACAAGAATAAAATAGAAAATTATTCATTAATATTACCAAGATATTACTTTCGAGACGAAACAAGAATAAAACCTAGGTCAGAAAAAGAATTTTTTGTGCGAGACGAAACTCTGCGAGGCGAATCAGGAACAAATCGTATTTGCGTTTATGAGCTTACGTCCACCCTACAATGTCGAAATGTTCTATTTTAACATCCGAAACGAGTATTTTTATAAATACCTACGATTCGGTTAAGTTGGGGCAGTGCTTTCAAATATTCTTAATTTTTGATTTTAACATTATTATAAATGTTTGAAAAATTACTTAGTAATTGAAAATGTAAAACTAGAAAAATTTCACGTCCTGAGGCGGGAATCGCCTCGGGAATCTTCATAAGTACTACGATTTCGTGATGGATGACATAGCCGAGTAATTTTTCAATTCACTGAACGAAAATTTTGCTGATTGCAGTAACTGGATACTTAAAATTACTGGTTACAAATCCTCTTTGAGGAGTTTTATTGATCATTTTTAATTAAGGCGAGTGTTAAAAAGTCTTTAGTTTCTACCTTTTGTACCTACAAAATGGCTATTCTCGACTCACGTTTTTTTTCTTTTACAACTTACCCAGAATAAATTTCAGATTCATACAAATCTATAACCACTACGTCAAATGTCTGACTTGTATCTTGAAGTAAATTAATCAAATTCTGTTCTCCAAATATTGTAAGTAGTCGCTTCTGCGAGTGCATAGTCCTGCAGCATTTTCACGTCATTCGTCGGTATTTCGTTATTCATTACGCTTTTGATGCTCTTTCCGCTGTAAGGTAAAACAGGTCTCTAATTTATTAATATTATTAATTTAATAATAAACAACTATATTATCTGAAACTTTTTAAAGGATTAGCAAATTAAAGTGGGCCAGGCACATAGCACGCAGAATGGAGTGTCCATGGGGCGTTAAAGTTTTAGCATGGCAACTATTGGCGACCACGTCCCTCCAAACGGAAAGCACAAAACAGGGCGGCCTCTCACGAGTTGGACCGACGACCTGGTCAGGGTCTCGGGGAGCAGCTGGATACAGACTATGCAGAACCGATATCGATGGGGATCTTTGTTTAGCAGTGGACTTCATAGGCTGGTATGATGAATATTTATATATTTTCATCATCAGCCAATATACGTCCCACTGCTGGGCACAGGCTTTCCTACATGGGAGAAACACACCACCACACGGGCCCAATGCGGATTGGTGGGTTAAAGCGGTCGCAGTAACCTCCGGAACCAACGGCTTAACGTGCCTTCCGGGCATCCGGTAAAATAAAAGGTATGTAAAGAAACACTGGGCCTAATTCTGGCGGCACACTCTAAGTTTAAATTTAAGTACAGTATATCTCTTTCTCGCAATATGTAATAGGAAAAAGATGGCAAGAATTCGTTTAGAGCTGTCATCTAAATTTAGAGAAATTTCAAAGGAACCATAGACAATTTTAGACGGCATGTACGGAGGTGCCTCCTAAACACTGTAAACACTGCATTTTAGCACGTTCAATAAGGTCGAAAATTGAATGCATGTTTCTAAATGTAAAATTTTAAGTCAGCGATCCTTTTCGTATTCATATTGAGAGAAAGAGGTAGACTGAACTTAAATTTAATCTTAGCATGTGTTCGCCAGAATTAGGGCCACTGTCAAATTAACTTGTAAAATAAAAGGCAATGAAACACTGCCAAATTGTAAAATAAAAGGTATGTAAAGAAACACTGCCAAATTAAATTGTAAAATAAAAGGCAAAGAAACGCTGCCAAATTAACTGTCAAATTAACTTGTAAAATAAAATTCAATGAAACACTGCCAAATTGTAAAATAAAAGGTATGTAAAGAAACACTGCCAAATTAAATTGTAAAATAAAAGGCAAAGAAACGCTGCCAAATTAACTTGTAAAATAAAAGGCAAAGAAACGCGGCCAAATTAATTTGAGAAATAAAAGGCAAAGAAACGCTGCCATATTAACTTATAAAATAAAAGGCAAAGAAATACTGTCAAATTAACTTGTAAAATAAAAGGCAAAGAAATGCTGCCAAATTAACTTGTATAATAAAGGCAAAGAAACGCCGCCAAATGAACTTGTAAAATAAAAGGCAAAGAAAGACTGCCAAATTAACTTGTAAATGCACAATTGTTTTATTCATAGAACTTTTATAACTTATCGGTTCTCCTACAAAATCCAAGTTCGAAGCACTAATTTTTTTAAATCTCTTCTCTTTATTGAATTTAATAAATATTAAAACAAATGAATTTTTTTTTAACGTTTTGACTATTCTTCTTTTCATCTTTATTACTAATATTTTACTAATAGGTAGGTACTTTAATTTATAAAGTTGGTATACTGTGTGTTGTTGTTATGTGTTTCAACACGAATTACGTACGCAACCAGTTCAACCAATCAGTGGGATGACCTCGTGTTGAATGAATAAAGAATACAGGCAAAATTCTGGTGTGTTTTAAAATACCGACAGTATATTAATACTGAAATATTTTCACATTTGTGGGTACCTAAATACGTTGCACTAAGAGTTATTTTACAACTGGCGTGTTGAGCTGTCTGTACCTACATTATTCGCTCACTTAGTTGCTGGAATTTGTGTTGCTTTCTCTTGATTTTTAGACGATAGGCAGGGCAACGCAGGAGCAGTGCCATAGGTGCTACTACGAGCGTTTATTCTATAGGCTACGGTAACCGTTTACCATCAGGCGGGCTGTACGCTTGTTTGCCACCTGTATAAAAACAAACACGTATTTTTTGAAAATTGCGATACTGAAAGTTTTTAGAACTGGTTTACAATACAATAAAAAAAAGTTTAAATTTTATATATCTTATTTTTATATAATATCTTTGCCAGTATCATTGAGTATGTATTACATTCATTTGTCATTTGTTTGACGATTTGGCGGCAAATTGGAAATCGTTTGAGTCACGTCATATTCAGCGTGAATTTAACGCGAGAAAATTATGAAAGACTTCGATTGGCCTTTCATGATGAAGTTCCATCTCGTGCCACTATTTACAACTGGTTTAATGAGTTTAAATATAGTCGCACTAATCTAGCTGATGATCTGCGTGATGGATGGCCTTCTACTGTGACAAATGAAGATAACATCAGTATTGTGCTGCGTGTGATAGAAACTGACAAAAGAGTGATCTATCAGCAGATTCGGACAAGCTAAGCCATCGGTATGAGTCAAGTGCACAAAATCCTCCATCAACAGTTAGCGATCAGGAAGCTTAATTCATAATTTGACAGTAAACTCCGTCGTGTTGATTGGTGCCGTGAAATGGTTCAAAGATTTAACGGAGGTGACGCAAATGCTGTGTTCGACATACTTACGGGTGACAAAAGCTGGATTTACTGTTATGATCCCGAAACCAAAAGACAGTCTGCTTAGAAGGTGTTTCCTTCCGAGGAGTTGCCAACTAAAGTGAAGAGAGGACGAAGCCTAGGTAAAAATATGGTGACCTCGTTCTTTGGAAGGACTAGTTATTACGCGACAATTGTTTTAGAGAATCGAAAAACAGTTACCGCAAAGTGGCACACTAACAATTGTTTACCACTTGTCTAGGAAAAAATTCGGGAGAAACGACCTTGCAGTAGGTACCTTTACCTTCTTCACCACGACAAAGTCACAGTAAGAATATTATGTTTTATAAAATACACATGATATCATTTGCTCAGTATTATTTATAATCCTAATACATTTATTTTGCAGTATGAATAATTCTTGTACATCGGCACTATTTGCCCCATAGCAATATTCCGTGCACGAATCTAGGAGTGTGCATAGACTTTATTGCTGTTGTGAATGAGACAACTGATTATGTTCTCCAAATATCGGCGTTTTATTTTCTTCCAGTTATTACTCTTCATATCTTATAGCTAGAGCAGGCATGCTCGACTGGGCCATTTGCTCTATTTTATTCATTTTTTACATATCGCAACTTGTGGCGTTTAGAGCACGACAAGTTTCATACAAACTAGACAATCAGAGGACTTTTTTCTACCTGAGCGGGACAGTCGTTCTCTGTCTCATTTTATTAAGTAGGCCCTCTGATTGGCTTATAATTTATGAGATCTTATCCTTTTAACTAATGAATTTTACTTATCTAATACACTTATATCTTCATCATCATCATTTCAGCCGAAGAGACGCCCACTGCTGGCCATAGGCCTCCCCCAAAGATCTCCATACCGATCGGTTCTGCGCTGTCCGCATCCATCGGCTTCCCGCGACCCTCACCAGATCGTCGGTCCACCTTGAGGGACGCCTACCAACGCTGCGTCTCCCGGTACGCGGCCACCACTCGAGGACCTTTCCGCCCCAACGGCCGTCAGTCCTTCTTGCAATGTGGCCACTGCCACTTGAGGTTCGCAATTCTTCGGGCTATGTCGGTGACCTTAGTTCTCCTGCGGTTCTCATCATTTCTGATTCGATCACGCAGAGAAATCCCGAGCATAGCCCTCTCCATTGACCTTTGGGTGACATTAAGCCTTCTTATTAGGCCCATTGTAAGCGGCCACGTCTCAGTTCCGTAAGTGATCACTGGCAACACACACGAATTAAATCTTAATTACTTCGTATTAATTAATTTAAACCTATTAGTTAGCAATATCCTATTCTTATTTACTTAATGTTACGTTATTATATACATTAACACATAGAAAACGCTTATTACTTGTCATATACACTGTTTGGCCCCATCGGTGAAACAAACGACTAGCTGACGGCCCACCTGATGGTATGCGGTTACCGCTGCCTATAGACACCTGCAATAACTATGGAAAATCACTTGATATTGCAGGATTTGCAGATGTACTCGTATTTCTTGGACGTTAGTCGTGGACTCGTAGGTTGTGCCAAGCTGTCCATAACGAGCATAGTATGCAGTGAGGGCAGCTTTGGTATTAGTTTCTCTTTTAAGGTGATGAAGCCGAAGAATATACGAAATAATTGTAAAATTTTAGTTTTATCAAAGTTAAGTAATAAATTATGGACACTTAGCCAGGTGAGAATTTTTCTAGAATTGAATTCAATTAAACGCTAATTCGTTTATATTAGTGCATGTTACAGTTATAGATATGTCGTCAGCAAAAAGAATGCAATGATCATCCAGTATTGTAAAACACTGCCTTGGGGGTATTGTATTACAAATTTTTAATTTTTATGATCTCATTATTTTAACGTTACCGATTTTAAAGTCAGTGCCGTTATCAGTATACTTAATAAATATATTTAAGCGTTTTGTCTAAATATTGAAGATCTTCCATACTGGCTTCTGTTTCACTCACTTACTCATCACATTTTTTATATTTTTGATGCGTTTAAACGCTTAGGTAGGTACTTTATTATAACAATTACAAAAAAAGAAAGAAAACACCCAATCGATCCCCGCCTGGAGCATATATTTTTTCATCGTTTTCTTTCTTTATTTGTAATTGATACAATAAAGTAGGCGTTTAAACTTATCAAAAATATTAAAAATGTGATTAAAATAGCTTTTCTCACGATAACTGGAAGTTTAAAAATACTTGTAAAAGTATTCTTTCGGATCTCTAGAGGTGTTAACTTCAATGAGTGTTGAGATAAAAGTTGCTATAAAAACGTTAGAAAGGGAAAGAAAGCGGTGAAGAAATTAGCAGGTTATACCTAGTGCTCCGGTGGCGTAGTGGTAATCGCGTCTGGCCGGAAATCAGGAGACGCGGGCTCGATTCCCGCCTGGAGCATATATTTATTCGTCTTTTTATTTCTTTATTTGTAGTTGTCACTTACACATGTTTCATAGTAAGAGATTGAAAAAACTTCATATAACATTTTCTAAAATTTTCTTTTTTAAATACTTTGTTCTGACAATATGCTTCGGAAATTATGCGCGGAACTTATGCATAGATTAATAGATAAAAAAATACAGCATTATTTATAAACCATTTAATTTCAAGAGTTAACTTTTCTTTGCTTTCTTTACATTTTTTAACGCTGATTTTCTTAAGCCAAATATTTTTTTCATCACTCTGTATACAAGATAGAGTATCAAGTATGCAACAGCCAATAAATCTAAATAAGCCTTTTGGTAAAATGGCAGTTTGGCCGCTGGCGAGCGTAAATGTGGAGCGCCTTGAGTTAGGATGACATGGTCAATCCAATAGACCAGTTCTTTGCCTGGGGTCATAGGTCGGGCGTGGTATATCATTGATAGCTGCTTCACTTTGTTCTTGAAGCTGAAATAAATTAGATATTAAATTAACAGAGGCTGTTGTGTAATATCAGAAATCACTTTTAATGTGAGATATTTTAATTTGATTGAATAAATCAGCGCTAACTCGACTTAAACGTAGCGTCATTTGACTGCTATATTCTGTACGGTGGTTCTTCCCCATTCTAAGGGTTTGAATTTAAGTGGCTCTATTTCAAATAAAGAAGCAGGATGGTTACATTAACGACGCAAATGACCCGTACCATAACCGGGCGGAAGACAGGCTGTTCGTACGTCGTGAAAGTTGAATGAAAAACCACAACACATTTGCCTGCTTAAATTTTGAAAGAGCCCTAGCTAGAGAGTATAAAATCAGGACTATATTGTCTAGTTCCCAATTAACAGCTCATACCACATTGGCAACGTCCATTGATAGAGTTGAAAGATTAACACTTACTGAGGATTATTTACAATGTCATCAATAGCCTTTCCTAATGCACCAGCCATATCTTCATCTAACTTCACAGTGATTCCAAAACCTTTGTATTCGGCTGATTTCATGTTGGCGTACTGATCCCCAAATACCGGTATACCAATCACGGGGACACCGAAGTGTATAGCTTCTGTTGTAGACAGCTGCCCTCCGTGAGTTATGAATACTTTCATATTAGGATGTGCTGAAATTAATTTTATTTGGTTAATCTGACTTCTAAGATAGCATTATTATATTTATTTATTTATTTATTGCAACACAAACAGATAGTTACCACAATTACACTATGTAGAGAGTTACAAGATTTGGACTAGGTACTAGCCTTAAATAGTGTTGACAGCATAACAGAATTATGTTACAGTTAGGCAGAGCAATTAAAAATGATGGAGAGAAAAACTAATTACATTTTATGTAGTAATAAACAAAATAATTATAAAAGTAAAAAAATTTAAAATTTTGAAAAACTATAAAATTTTTATGCATAGAAACTAATGTCCCAGAAAAACTTTTTGAATATTTGAGCGAAACAAACCATACTACCATATTGTAAGTTTTAATATGCTTGGAATAGGTTTTATAAGTTTTATTTTATCAGTCAATAAACCCACGAAGTTGAAAGAGTCTACCTTATTTGATGGCATTGTGAAAAACTGTTATATGTCACTTCTGATTTTTATTACATAATTTATTTTTTTGCTGCTGTTTTCTTATTGTAAATTTTTTTATTTACTTACAGGCACCATCTACCTGCATACTAAACCCCTAAAAAGCTTGTCTAGTTTGTAATTAACGACGGTTAAACCTACTTCAAATTATTGAATATATTTTCAGATACTTACCCAAATAGAATAAGAAATTAGAAATGTGAGCTAATAAACTTACCAAGTATACTTTGCTGAGGTGCCCATTTTAACAAGTGAATATTCGATGGTACATTATCTAGGTCTTCCTCAAATTTCCATATAACCGTCTGTTTCAATTTAGAAAACATTTTGAATAATGAATTCCTCATTTGGTCCGACATATCTACACTCTTTAAGTTAGATCCCATGCTGAAATATATAACTCCGTGCCTCGATTGGTCCATAATCTTTTGAAGATCCTGTGAAATTTTTGGTAAGATAAGAATATGAGACATCGTTTCAATTTGGCCAATTCGTCTTTTGGCGCTTACACATACAAGAAAATTTACTGTTTCTTTTATGAGGATTCTATACAAATTAAGGGTGTACGTGAGCCACGAAGCTGAATAACTTTCTCTTAAAACATTATATGGATAGACACTAAGCTAAATTGTCACTTTCTATACGAAATTGTTCTTCATTTCATTTTATCAATTTGTAACAACTGCAACTTATGTATGTTGTTGCACACGTTTAGCAAATAAAAATCTTATCTTATCCATGCCGGTGACGACAATAAATAAAAACATGGGCTATATTAGTTCATAGAAATATTTTGCATCTTTAAATATACCTTATTCATTTGATAATTTCATGACATTTCTAAGAAACAATATAACATTGGCTGCATTATTTTTTAGGAATGTTATAAAATTATCAAATGAATGAGAAGTATTTGAATGTTGTGAAACATTTCTATGAGCTAATAGAGCCATTTAATTTGCTGTCATATTGTCGTTACCACTTTGTATTTGGGGCCATGAGTCACAGGTTGCACTAGGACTCTTTGGGGTCTTTAGTGCTACTACATTTAATTTCATTCTTCCTGATCTCCAAATATAGTTGTTGTAAGCATTACTATCTCTGGTCAGAAAGAGGCTGTAGTTTTCTGGCTTTGGAAACGCCACTTCAAGGAGACTCATTCACATTGACACCAGATTTTCTGGAGATTCCTGGCCCGTATTAGTGACACGTACTAGACAAAGTTTTGTTAAAAAGAGTCCTAATTTCATAATGTCTATCTATCCCACCCCTATAATTGAAACTATGTTTCAACATTATAATTTGTCGTTATCTTTAATTACGTACCACATTTACTAAGATGTTGAGTTATATGTTGAACCTTAAGTAAACTGATCAGTTGTTCAAATATTGTTTGTTATTGTTTAATCAGCACACGCAGAACACTTACTGTCTGAACTAGAACTGAGTCAATCATATTAATTTACGAACTGCTTCTTTCTTGATTATTGTTAGAAAATTACAGATTGAATAAAGAAAGGTGAGTTACGGTACGGCTATTAAATTGCTAACGTTATATCAGAAACTATGATCAATACATTAGGAGCTCGATGGCGTAGTGGTTTGAGCCCTCCGGTTTCAATTACGAAAACAAAGCAACTTTCGCCATGGTCGATCCCGGGATGGGTCAATCAATCTCAAGCTGCTCCGTGCTTCGGAAGGCACGTTAAGCCGTTAGTCCCAGTTGTTATTGCAACCACTTGAACCCACCAACCGCATTGGGCTAGCGGGGTGGTGTTGTGACCCAAGCTCCGCATGTGTTTCTTCCATGAAGGAAAGGCTGTGCCCAGCAGTGGGACGGATATAGGCTGGTGATGATGATGATGATGATCAATACATAGAATTCCAAATGAGTTGTGATCGTTTGCTGAATTCATTGATAATATATGTAAAGAAGGCGATTGAAGTCACTTTTTATCTCCATCAAAATATAACAGCTTGCTGCTGTCCACTGTTGGACGTAGGCCTCTTCAAAGCCACACTGTAATATATGTTGAGAGATTATGACTGTGTTGGGCGGTTTCCTCATCCAGCTTCAACCTTTCAGCTTGAAGGTTGTCGGGTCTTAAGTCCACTACGTTTGCCGAAACGTAGATTTTGTTACAGATTTCAACCCACCAGCATTATAACTCATGAAATATTATAATTCTTTTCGTAAAAAAGGTGATATCCTATTGTAAAGCTGATCTTTTATGTTTGATATTTTACGGGACATATGTTTATGGTTGTCTTTATTTGGTGTAGCATACCTTGGGCAAAGGATTAACTTTAGTATCGATGTGGTAACCTCCAATGTATTTTACATTTTGTGGCAGTCTGAACGGTGTCCCTAAAGAGGGATGAGAATTCAGGAATACTAGAGAAGCATTGTAGATAGCGTCGTTGTAAGATGGCATAGAGATTCCTCTTTTGGCAGCAATAGTCGGATAAATACTATTGTAAGCGTACCGTTCAAATGGCATTATGATACAACTGAAACATAATGATAAATGGTTTAATGTAAAATAATATGAACTTATATCTTTTGAATTTGTTAACAACAAGTTTTAATTTTGTTTAAGATAGATTTTGCTTTCATTGTAATAATGTAACAATAATAGTACCTATATTAATAATACCTGGAAAAAAACGTCACTAAACACGTGTTACTTGATCCCAAGCCAATTCAATTGCATGTGCATTGAATTGGCTTGCATGTGCGGTTGTGGAATGACCTCCCTGCAGAGGTTTTCTCGAACGAGTACAGCATGGGGTTCTTCAAAAAGGGTTTGAAAAAGTTTTTACAGGGTCGGCAACGCGCAAGTGATACCCCTGGTGTTGCAAGCGTCCATAGGCTACGGTAACCGCTTACCATCAGGTGGGCCGTATGCTTGATTGCCACCTTAGTGGTATAAAAAAAAAAATGTGCAATAATTTTCAGTACCTACTACTGTCATGTCATACTGTATAGTCACAAAGCCCATCTCTGGCGATTCTATTTTTAATAGCAATTAAAATAATTATCCAAAGGATTAATGAAGAAAATATAAAAATAGTAAACATATTACTTTACCATCGGTAATTTGTCAATGACTTACTTTATTACTATCCACCTCCTTATTAGTGTCCATAGCTCGCTGGCTCTCTCCAAGAAGTCGAGAGGTGGGCTATTTGTGGAAAAGATGTCTACGCTGTAGGCAGGATTCGGTACCTCATCAATGAGCCTTAGTATTTGCCAATTAGCTTCTGTTGTACCCACCCAGATTAACGGGCATTGAAAGAGCGGGGCTGTTCTAGAAGTAAGATAATAATTTAGTATGTTCAAAATCATTCAGTAAGAGAAATAAGGAGTTACATTTTACTATTTTGATGATTGAGGTTAAAACTTTAAGTATTCCGCTTTCCGCTAATAAAAATGTATGTATTCCACTTATAGTATGGCTGTGTGCCCATACTTTGGCTTATTGTCTAGGTATACGTCAATGTTGTTTAATAATGTAATGTAATAGTGACTGTAAGCTATTGTGTGTATGTAACTAATAAAATAAAAGTAAAACTATATTAGCATGCTTGAAGCTTCTTAGTGAATTTTTAAATAAGGAGGGATAATTTCAGAGAAACTAAAATAGCTCATATGAACATGCACAGAAGGCCCCGATTAGCTGATTACGATGAGTTAAATTACCCAGCAACCAATTCAGAGAACAGCCATTCTGCTACGACGACGTCGAATTGCTGATTCTTATCTGCCAACAAATCTGCTACGAGCTGTTCACTCAGTAAGTTTTTATTTTTGGTGTAAACCATGTAAGTAAATGTTATAGAATCGGCCAAGTTATTTTGACCAACCAAATTTTTCAATTTAAAGGCTTCAGCTGGAATAATAAAAATAATATTTAGATATTAACATCATTGACAAAGCATGTAGCGACGTGGATATCATCTTTATATTGAGGCTCAAACTCGAGCATTTATTGCATCATAATGTTACAAACAAGATCATTAAAGCTCTCCATAGGAACGCCACTTGGCTGGATACATTGCTAGCTTCATCCAGATACTGCTAGCCACTCTTCGGAGATCGTCACTCCATCGAGCCTGAGAACGTCCCAAACCGCGCTTGCCGATCCGCGGTTTCCACTCAACTTAACTTGCTAGACAATAATTCATATGCTAGGTTAAACTGATAATAATAATACAAAATCTTTTATGCCGAAAAGACTATGCGACAACAACCTAATTTTAATTTTTTATAGCATTTAGATTATTAGTGAAATAAAAAATATTTCAAATGTTACTTTCAATGAAAACTTACAGTATTGTATATAACATTATTTAGGATATCGCAAAAATAACTTTATTACTATTTCAGATTTTACATATGGGTATCTAAAATATTTGTTTGATTCTACACTATTACAATTTGTACCATTTCAACAAGAGTATATGAGTATAGAGACGATGCAGTTCATTAGGGAGTCAAGTCAAACCAGTGTTTAATGAGTTTGGATTTCAAAGTATTCAGATGCGTATTAAAAAGATCAATCTCCACCTCAGGAAGGTCCATCAATCTAGGAGTTTACGGATCGTATGAAAAATGAGTAACTTCTGTAATTGGTAGCACTTTGAGGAACATGGAGAGTAATGGGTCGTCTATGGTTCCTGTGAGGAACTCTGAGATTTATAAGGGAAAGAAGATGTGGGGAATTAATACTAGATTGAGCTGTTTTTACTACTGAAGTAATATCAGCAATTTTCCTCCTTTCACAAAGAGGCAGTATATGTTGGTGTCTACTTCTCGCCATATGTCATTTTCATATGTTTTGCACTTATATTGAAGAAATTTTAAAAATTTTGGTTGTATGGATTCAAGCCTATTGCTATAAATTGCTGCGGGTTCCATATTGTGATACGTATTTATCTGTCATTGGTTCATATAAATTGTTATCATACATTACACACCCATTTTAGTCTGGTTGTTGAATCTCTCGTCAATGATTGAGATGTCTAATTCAGTTAAATTTGCGTTCGCAATGCGTTTCTTATCAGGTAAACATGTTATGTGGACCACCTGAAACAAAAAAAATATTCAGCTGTGTATTCTAATTAAATTATTTTGTTTAGCTCTTGATCGCTCTCTCGAGTCAATAATATGTCGATGCGGCATCGATACATGAGATTTGCTATTAATAGCGTGACTTTTGCGTAAAATATCTGTGAGAAACTGAGGGCTTTTATAACGATACCACAAAACAGGAACCGATTGAAGACAAAATATCCCTAAAAGACAAAATATCCACTAAAACTATCCCTTATCCTTACATGTTATGATAAGGATAAGGGATATAAGGGACAATTCCCCATAAAAAATGTACTCTATGAACTCGGTCAGCGTGAAATTGGCTCAATTTTACCTCATTGTTGGTTTTTCAAGTCATATAGTTAACGAATTGACCAACACAGCGACACAAACATATTACAGAAGAGTAGGCATGTTAAGAATTAATTAAGAAAATTCTGTTTTCATAAATTTTGATACACCTTGAAATGTCAGCTCTATACGCGCATTTAAAACCAATCTAAAAATAAAAACATTTAATTTTCTACTAAATATAATTTTTCGTTAGTGGATTACGGCGAGGCTATCACAAAAACACTTTTTGTAACAGTTTTTATTCAAAAAACTAACATAATAACATTGAGATAAAGCTTAAAATGTTTCAAACTATTGCAATAGAATAACTAATACAGCAATCGGACCCTTTTCCTTCCCTTTCTATCATGATTTAGATAAATATTTGTTAATAATTTGACTGTAAAAGATATAAAACAAGTATTAAATTATCATTCAATCATACAAGTTTTAAGCATTTGTAGCATATTAGGAAGTCCGTAGAAGTTGTTTTCGAGGGTTGTTACGAATCGTCTCGCACGCAGGTTTGACGACTTCCAGCCTCCCGAACAAGCCGGTTTCCGAAAAGGCTTTAGTACCATAGACCACATACATACGCTGCGGCAGGTTATACAGAAGACCGAAGAGTACAACCTGCCATTATGCTTAGCGTTTGTGGACTATGAGAAAGCCTTCGATTCTGTCGAGACCTGGGCCGTGCTTCAGTCGCTCCAGAGATGCCAAATAGACTATCGGTACATCCAAGTGCTGCAGTCACTGTACGAAAACGCCACTATGTCAGTCCGCCTCCAGGACCAAGACTCGAAACCAATACCACTTCAGCGGGGTGTGAGACAGGGCGATGTTATATCTCCGAAACTGTTTACTGCCGCGTTGGAGGATGTTTTTAAGCTTTTGGACTGGAGGGGACTTGGCATCAACATAAACGGCGAGTACATGACTCACCTTCGTTTTGCTGATGATATCGTAGTCATGGCTAAAAACCTGGAAGACTTGGGCACAATGCTCGACGACCTCTGTAGAGTCTCCCAACAAGTGGGTCTTAAAATGAACATGGATAAGACGAAGATTATGTCGAATTCTCATGTCATACCCACTCCTGTGAAGGTTGGAAGCTCTACACTGGAAGTTGTTGACAAATACATTTACCTGGGACAAATAGTCCAACTTGGTAGGTCCAACTTCCAGAAAGAGGTCAATCGACGGATCCAACTCGGCTGGGCAGCGTTCGGGAAGCTACGCAGCATATTCTCGGCACAACTACCGCAGTGTCTCAAGACGAAAGTCTTTAATTCGTGTGTGTTGCCAGTGATGACGTACGGAACCGAGACGTGGCCGCTTACAATGGGCCTTATACAAAGGCTCAAAGTCACCCAAAGAGCAATGGAGAGGGCTATGCTTGGTGTTTCTCTGCGTGATCGAATCAGAAATGATGAGATCCGCAGGAGAACTAAGGTCGCTGACATAGCCCAAAGAATTGCGAGTCTAAAGTGGCAGTGGGCAGGTCACATTGCGAGGAGGACTGACGGCCGTTGGGGCGGAAAGGTCCTCGAATGGCGGCCGCGCACCGGGAGACGCAGCGTTGGTAGGCCCCCCACAAGGTGGACCGATGATCTGGTAAGGGTCGCGGGAAGCCGTTGGATGAGGGCAGCGCAGGACCGATCGGTTTGGAGATCCTTGGGGGAGGCCTATGCCCAGCAGTGGGCGTCTCTCGGCTGATATGATGAGGAAGTCCACCGAAATTAAATGCTAAAACAGAACATTATTTTTAAATACCTAATTATAAAATTTAAGCAATAGTCTTAAAGCTAAGACAGGAAAGTATCTGACTTAAACATGACAATACATAGTAGACAATATAGGTAATTAAAGTAAACAATATGTTATCTACATAAAATGCTATGATTTTAGTACACTCGTAAACTATATAGGCTATCTATTTCTGAAGTAGACTGTAGCTGTGTAGGACTGTAGCATTTTATGAGACAACACTCATTCAGAAAAAAATGTTTTCCGCAATAAATCATAGACACAATGAAAAAACTAAACTGACAATAAAAAATATTTTTTTTTTCAAAAAGTAATAATTTCAGATGATTTAAGGTAGTGATTTCATAAGAAAATGGTCTAATTAATGTTAAGCCATAAGTAACCAACATAATAATATATAAACCTCGTTATTTTAATTACAAGAAATTTGAAAACACACTACTTATGGTGTGTTTTTAAATTTCTTAATGAGTAATTATATGTAATTTCTCTTTAATTACTACTTCACGATAACTGATAAAAGTGATATACCTAGGCAAAGTGGAACTCAAAAGATTTGATTTAACTTTGGTACACTTATTGGACGATAATTGTAAGCTCGTAATTCGTACCAGAGGTCTTGTTCGAAGAAGCACGAGTGAGAATTATTTGTTGGTGAATAATAATTATTTGTAAAATAATAAAATCCCCAGTGAATTTTTTTTCTTGAACAATATGCATCTCTAGTATCGTTGTATTTTCTCTTAATATTTCCTACTGGAGAGAGATGCATAAAGTTATAATTTTATTTTGTTTCCTGCAGCAATAGAGACAATAATAATTAAGATGACGAGCAAAGAGCATAGTAAATATGACAGTTGCTACACGAAAACCATCCTTATTGTGATAAGATGACAACAAACCATTGTGATGTTTGTTCTACTGTCGATTGTATATTGATTATTCTAGTCACGTTTCCACTTAAAAGGTGTTGAGTACCATTTATCAGCGGTTGAGCAAACTAACATTGTATTTTTATATTATGTTTTCAAAGCAATAAAATCTCGTTGTAATTATTTATTATTTACATAGCTTTATTTTTGAGTTTGATTACCAAGAATATCCTGACCACTCAAAAGAATATTAAAACAATATCATTATGTTCATTACACTTGTTGACTTATACAATCTTCTTTTAATTTTAATGTTACTTTTGGTAAGTTTGTTACTTTTGGTACTTGAAAACGATTACTACGTGTAGATTTTCGTTAAAATATAAAAAAAATATATGTTTTACAACAGATTTGCTCAAAAATAATTATTTATGATATATAGGTACTAGTGCAATTGACACAAACGAATAGACGAATTTTACTATAGCTTGCTAGTAAATAATCAGCATTTGTGTCATACAACATTATTCAACAGATTTGCGAGAAAACAGTAATTGTGTTGTTTATAAAATAAATTTAGTCGGAAATTCGGAACAATCTTTGACGTTCCTAGCCCAGTTGCCACCGCCTGCAACGCCACTACCAGTGGCAACTGGGAAGATATTTTAAAAAACTTCCCGATTGCCACCGGTGGCAGCTTACCGGTGACAACTGGCTGATTTTTCTAAAAGTTGTCGCCAATGGAGTAGGTACCTTTAAACACTTTATCAAGGTGTTTGCATGAAATCATGCAAAATAATTTAAACACTCCGATAGTTGCCTAAACTATTGTGCCCAAACATTATGTAACCTTAATGTTTGGACCGTAAGTGACATTTTTGCTTGGCCGTACGCCGTTACAATCTGCCAATCGGGAAGGGGATATTTTTGCGTGGACCAGTTCATTGAAAATTAAACTTTATATACACCCAACTTAGTACTATGTATGTGTGCCATAGTCGGGATATGGCTCGGCGGGGGTACGGTGTAACATGACGAGGTTTCCTTTACTTATCAGTGCATTCTCAACAATGTCAGGGTCAAGTGCATCCTGTAGTTCTAGTGCAGTTTCATTAGTATATAAAAAAATACAAAA
The DNA here is from genome assembly GCA_947347705.1 of Nymphula nitidulata. NCBI lineage: Eukaryota > Metazoa > Arthropoda > Insecta > Lepidoptera > Crambidae > Nymphula > Nymphula nitidulata. Next base: position 5,855,704 of record OX374637.1, on the reverse strand, counting down.
GTGGCCTTGGTTGGTTGGTTAATGTTTTGGCATAAGGATCAATATCGATCAGAGAAATTTGACAGTTTTGGATAGGTTAACGTGCAGTCGTGTGTACAGTAAGCCACACATCAAACTATACAAAACCATTGAAAAATGACTATTATGTCTGAGGCATAAGGTGCCCATGTGTATAGCATGATGTGTCGCTGACTGACTGCTTACAAAATAAACTAATCTTGACTGAATTAATAAGAGTAACTATAATACTTACACGAATCTTTATAAGTGCTCTGCAATTTTTTTATCGCTGGGTGCATTCCTATACAATTAGGCCACTTTTGTATTGTAAATTAAGTGTATATTAAGGTTACATAATGTTTGGGCACAATAGTTTAGGCACCTATCGGAGTGTTTAAATTATTTTGCATGATTTCATGCAAAGACCTTGATAAAAATGTTCAAAGGTATCTACAACATCGGCGACATCTTTAAAAAAAATCAGCCAGTTGCCACCGGTATGCCGCCACCGGTGGCAATCGGGAAGTTTTTAAAAATCTTCCCATTTGGCACCGGCGGTGGCGTTGGAGGCGGTGGCAACTGGGAATGACTCGTATGAAAATGGCGCGCATTGCAAAATTAAATGTCGCTACGCGCGCGTGGTGAAGATTAGAACTGAGGACATCTTTAGTCTCATTTTCTCTGTACTAATAAAGTGAGACAAAAGTATTCAGCAAAAGCGTTTCCAAGGATTCAATCTATTTATTCTCATAATGTGAAACTCCATGGCGGAATTCTCACATATTTTTATGGAAAAAAAACCGTAAGTAGGTAATACACACGGTGCTATATATCTGAGCGTGCGTTGAAACAGGCGCTTATGTGAGAGTACCTATTTTACCGCACGCTTCGTTGTATGGTGCCGGGTGCATAACAAGCTAAATATGCTTTGTAAATGTATTTTTGAGTAAATGTGTTTCGAATAATAGGTACTCACACTTAACTGCTTGTATTACCGCACTCTACGTTGTATAGCGCCGTGCATATTCTTTACGGATTTTTTAGTGTTGTTTTAAGTTCTCTTTATCACAGAGAAGGCGACGAACGATTATTTGTGACGTCTGAACAGTTACCTCATGTCCAGCTTCCAATAAATTGTTGACCACTCCTTTTGCCAGTATGTCGTGGCTTTTTGAGCACACTGGGAATATGACTAGAGCTCTGAATGCTTCTCCTAGGGGTATCAACGAGATGGTGATTAAAGCAGTGAGTGTCCTGATCAGCATCTGTAAGGGGATTAAAGATGAAATGAAAAAAAATACGCAGAACATGGCATAAACCAGTAGTGTGAATTACATTTCTTTGCGCACAGGGGCGCAGTGGTTCGAGCGCTTTGGTTTCCTCTACGAAAACAAAGCAATTTTCGCCATGATCGATCCCGAATCATGATTTTTAATCTCAAGCTCTTCAGCCCCCTTATTCTCAACTGTCGGAAAGAATTAGAATTTCGGAAACTCTATACCTGTCACTTTTTATCGCGCTGCGTCAAAGCGAGACGGCATGTGACTTTTAGAATCGAATCCGTGATCCGACAGTTGAGAATAAGGGCTTGCTTCAAAAGGCACGTTAGGCCGTTGGTTTTAGTTGTACTTGTAACTGCAATCGCTTTGGGCAAGCGTGGTGCTGTTATGGTCCGAACTCTTCGTGTGTTTCTCACATGTAGGAAGGCCTGTGTTTTGCAGTGGGCGTGTTGATTTCACCATGCATTAATGTCAAAAATTTTTCATACATATTTGGCAAAATAAACGCATGAAATTTCATAAAATAATAATTATTATCTTACTTTGAGTCATCAAACTTATAAGAGCCCGTATAACAGTTGCAGAGACCTTGGTAAATTTATCACAACACACAACACATGTTATCTCTCTGAATGTACGGTCTAGACTGAATTAATGAGTGATCTATCGCTTTGGTCTGATCGTATAAAAATATCAACAGAGGACATTGTTGTTTATCACTATGGCCCAGAACATAATAGGAGACTATGAGAAGTTGATTAGTCACTAAGCAAATAATTTATTGTAAGTGATACAAATAAGACACATACACATACATACATTTACAGGATGTTAGGGGGACGCTATCTGAAACGAAGGCAGATGGCACTACTTTACTTATTATGTTAGATTTTGTCAGGCTTTTGTTTGAAATTTTAAGCGAGCGTGAACGATACGATTACGATTCGAAATTTTTAAAAGTTCGTGCCAGGGGTACTGGTCACCCTAAACAAGACTTATTAGAAAATAAATATGAAATCGCGATATAAAAACCAGCTGTTTCATACAAATTCTAGCATCTACACGAACTGTTTGTATGGAAAACCTCGTTTTTTCCTGATTTCAAATATACTTCAAACAAGTCGCGTTGTGTTTCGGGTGACCAGTACTGCCGTCTAACATCGCCTATGAGAGCGTCTCCCCCCCCCCCCCCCCACTACATACACATATAGATACATTTCTTAGAATAAAGTAGGCGTTATAAACGCAATTACTTGTAATACTTACTTGTATTAGTCTAAAATAATAAGTTAATACTAAATTATAATTTGAATCTTTATCTATATATTTACCATTAGTTCCTTAATAATTTTAATAGCAATATACGTCTAATTAATACTTACCTAATTAATTCTAAATTAAACAGGCGCTCCATATGGGAGGTTTGTATAAATATTATTGCAGTACATGTAAGTAATTCGAGACAGTTTTTGTGATAAGTGACTAATGAATACAACTTATAGCAATTGTCCACTGTCGGTAATGTATCTTGTTATCTACAGTCCAATTATCTTTAGATAAATATATACTATCACTAAATATAGGCTATTGTTAAATCATTTCCTATTAAAACCAGTAATCAACTAAAAGTCTAAAGGCTATCACTATGTACTTATTTTCAGCTATTGTTGGATCAAATACGATCAAAATCAGTGATCAACTAAAAGTTTGGTCCTATTTTGTTGTTTTCTTTTTGTTTTGAGGACATTCATAAAAACGACAAAGTAATTGAACATTTATATGTTATATAATATAATTAAGATTTACATATGCAAGAAATGAAACGTGGAACCGGTATTAAAATAATGAGTAAGACACACACAGCTATTTTTAAATTGTACAGGGTGTTTGGTACAATTCCCTTACTATATTCTCCTTCTTCATAATATTTAAATCACCTAAGGTTGCCTGCAGGGGGTGTCAACTTTCCTTATACAAATATTTATACCTACGGGGGCAAACTTTTCTCATTGCTAGTTTCAAAAATGTCGTTTTTTTAATTATGGTATCCCTTGGGGATACCCTTTTTTATATCCTGAATACTGTAAGTAGATTTTTGTGAAGAAAATATTGCTTTATCATTCAATTTATCGGCAACAAAACAATTTTACACCAATACCTCTCTATGCGTTGCTATTGCTAAAAGCAAAATGTGATAAAAAAAATAATTTGATTAAAGAAAAACAATTTATTTTTCGTATGTTGATAAAATGATGGTAGATAAATTACCACGTACGCTGGCAAGACCGATCTTACAAGTGGGACGGACGTAAACAATCATGGCGTATTTTACTTTTGTTTTCCGGCCTGTCTTCTTTTGTATTTCGTGATCTCTCAATTTCATGTGGTTTACAGTTATTAGTTTTCAGAGTACTCGCATAATTTTAGATGCATACGACGTCGAATTGATTGAGTACCTCCGTCTATGTTTTTGTTCCTAAATTCTCCTCAGTGATCGATCAGTGATATGATTCCTACAAGACAATCAAGTGACTTTGATTATTTATTTATGAGGCAGTGACTCTAAACCGGTGCAATATGTCTATTACAAAGGAAAGCAGTAGAAAATGTTCTAACTGTGGCAAATCACCTGCCTTAGACTAAATCAAACATTTTCTTTTTCTAAAACCTAACCTATTGCGGTACGTACTTGTGTGCTATTTACGCCGTAATATGACATGCATCAGAATTAGTTTTATCTGAAACTTGGATTAATATATGTTATGTATGTTATGTGAAAGTACTAAATAAAAAATAAATACCTCCATAACATAAAATTATTGTTTTATTTTACCTTTTATAGGCAAACTATTTTTGAATGGAGGGATGGGCAATTTCACTTGTAAGAAAACTATTTTTTTTTAGTTTTCTTACAAGTGAAATTGCCCATCCCTCCATTCAAACTTAAATAAATATTTTTGCATGAAATTTATATTTTGCCGCTGAAATAGTTGACGTTGGGTCAACTATAGGTGGCACTAGAGTATTGTACTTCCGGTAAAACCGGAAATATATTTTTGTACTATGGAGTTGTCATTCTTCTCCTTGGAGTAATATTATTCTATGGTTGCCTGGAAGAAATTGCTATTTAGCAATAGGGTCGCCCATTTGTACTGCTTTGTGTTTGTTACTTTGTATTGTTTATTTTGTCTCATGTGTGCAATAAGGAATATTTATTCATTATTTTATTTATTTTTATAACAATCGGGCACTTACCAATGTTAACATAGTCACATAAATATAATACTATGGTGTAATCAAAAATTAAGCTATATTTGTTTTCGTTGCTATATAAATATGAAAAACAACAAAGTCATAAAAAAAACGTTACAAATGCTAGACACCTACTTTCTAACTATAACATTCTAAATTTTACTTGTAAATCAATATTAAACAAATGCGTGAGTATCATTATTGTCATTTTTCAATTTAAGCCATATTGTTGATTTCTGGTTGAAGATGATGAGGTTTATCATTTCAGACGAGACGCCCACAGCTAGGATTATTTCCCCCAGGGATCTCAAAACCGATCGGTCCTGCACTGCTTGCATCCATCGGCTTCCCGCGACCCTTGCCAGATCGTTTGTGCACTTTGTGGGGGGCCTACCAACGCTGCGTCTCCCGGTACGCGGCCGCCACTCGAGGACTTTTCCGCCCCAACAGCCGTCAGTCCTCCTTGCAATGTGGCCTAAATACTGATACTTGAGGCTCACAATTCTTATCTTCTTCTTCGTAAATATTTTTTATAAATAGAGGGAATTACAAATGAGATTATGTACACATCTGTGTTTTTTATTTAATTCACAAGCCTTATAGTTTCACCTATGGATTCACACAGTATCGACATATTGGTCTTTAGTGCCATCTTTGGTTAGTTTGGATATTTTTAATTGATACATTGCAAATGGGATAATATCTCTGGGCTCAGTTATCGTAAAGGACAAAAGTCTACTTTCCGGAGGCGTATAAAAAGAAAAAAAAGATGGACGAAGTCTCATAACAGGTACAGTTGACAGCACAACAAGCGTAACAATATGACGTCGAGACCGCTCTTATTGCGTTCGTAATAGAGGCGGCTTTCGTCGTGCAACTGTTACACTTGATGAGCTGTCGACTATACCTACCTATCTATTGAATGAAAGTTTAAATGCAAATAAGTTACCATTGAATTCACTTTAGTAGTAATGTCGAAAAGTACAAAAGTCAATACAATAGTCAAAGTACAATAGAAGTGCAACGGATATTCTATTTACTAAAGAGGAAAAGCAATTTGAAGCGCCTGCTACTTCGTTTATAGCAATCTGCGACGGAGTGTAGTTGCTCTACATTGCCTTCTGTATTATTCAGGCGCCAAACAAAATTGCTTTTTAATTTCTCTGTTTTAAACTAGGTGTATTTATGTTGAAATATTTTAATCTTATTTATTTCGATTAAGAGAAATTCGTTTTTTTACTTATATCATCTACATCATCCTAAAATATAGCATTTGCATGTCAATTGAAACACAAGTAACGACTATACCTACATTGATGATATAAAATTTAAACAAAAATTAAAATCGACTTCAAAAAACTGAAAAAGATAAAATAATTAAATTGTAGCAATTTTCGCATATGTAGACGACTTACTCACTCCATTTATTCCGATCGATTTAAAAAAAAATATGCATTGCAACTATTTCGCATTGAAAAAAAAAGAATCACGTAAATTGGATCAGAAATCTCTGCGTAATAGGTGTACATACATAGAAAAAAAACATACCAACCGAATTGAGAACCTCCTCGTTTTTAAAGTCGGTTAAGAAGCAGAAAGTAGGTATCATCTATGGTAAACATTTTTTTTAGTTTTAGGTTCTCTAAGGGGTCGATTACGTTTTTCAAGTGTCAAATAATAACTCAATTAGGCTGTCTGAAACACTTTTGCCATAAGTTTTTTTTAAGAACTAAAATTGTACTAATTTATTGAGTCGAACCGATATATCACAGGTTGTTTTTTTAATTTTTATTTTATTGTCTGTGTTAAAAGTATGTCAATAAATGTTTACCATTGGGATCATAATTTGAATTTTAAAATATAAGTGTAGATAAACATATTTTGCCATTATTTTCCAGTCCTCGCTACCACAGTTCTTCCTACTTCGTATGGGAATACCCCGAAGTCTCGTTATCGTTGTCAATCAAGGCATACCTACTAGATGATTAAATTCCATCCGTTAATCGATTTTGTTCGGTCGTTGGAATTACAGGAATACGTTAGGTATTGTAGGAGCTTTACGCTTGACAGTAAGGATGATTATGGCTTGCTACAAAGACATACGCTTTTTTGTCGTTTTTTTTATCTTCGCCTTTTAACTTTCCTTTGATAATCATCGCGTGAATTAAATTGTCCATGAGTTTTCTCACCACAAACGCGTTCGGTTTACTTTTGTTTGGTTCAGATTTCGAAGCATGGTGACCACTTAACCATCCGTCAGTTGTAAATAGTGCTGTGCAAGCCAGCCTGGCAGTTGCAATGAGCGAACACATTTTTTGGATAATAATTAATTATTTATGTTGGTTGCTTCGTGTTCGGTTTGTTGATTGAAATTTATTTATTTAATTATTGCAACTCGAACAAGTATTTACCACAATAACATTATTTACAGAGTTACAAGTTTTGGACTAGGGACTAGCCTTAAATAGTGTTGATAGCATGACACAATTATCTAACAGTTAGGCAGAACAATAATGAACAAACGAAATTGCGGAAATTCGGCAGAAACGAAATCAATCCGTCCGATTTAACGACAGAAACACGGCCATGTCGGCCATACAGATAGTCAGTAACTGTTTGGAGAAATCTTCTTCAGATTGATCTCTTGGTAATGCAACTCGTACGTTTATCGCCAGATAAAGTTTCATAAAATAACACTGCAGAGTTTATGACCTAAAGCCGGCGATTATTTGATCGGCAGTTCGACACTCTTGGAATGATCATTGGTGTTTGGTGGAAGTCGCCAGACTTCGTAGAATAAATCAAACTTGATCAGATTTTTCACAATTCGATCGAGCGCCTTAAATGCGCGTTCGGCGCTATTGTACACATTTATCCCAGGTGCTTATTTTGCTTGAAACGGAAACATTGGCTTCTCTTGAGTGTTTTGCAAAGTTGCATTTCGAGTATTTAGTATTTCAAAAGTTTAACGGCAATTGCTACGCTAAATCAGCCATACGGCACCGTCTAGCAACGGATTTCGCACCAACAGTACCCAATTTCATCACATATCGTCCAGTTCCTCCGGACGCATTGAGGATTTTTTCCCACCATTTCCGTGATATATTTTTCCTTCGTTAACATATTGTGCACATCTGCCTGAAAACTCAATTACACAGTTCAACGACATAACCTTTTGCAATGTGTACTTTATAAACCAGCACCCCTACCACCATCTTTTATCGCGATCCAGTTTAGGACCTAAACTGAGTAGAAACGCTATCTACGACTATGACACAGCGATGCAGTTTAGGAACCAATACTGAACCAAGCGGAATATGAATTGCTTTTATAAAGATGGTGGTAAGACCCCAGAACTTACAAGTTTGAAACCACTTTTAGCTGTTTAATTTAAAGAAATGTTTAGGCCGTTTTTGAGTTTTAGCGATACTAGCAAACAGAATTTCATTTTTTATTATAAAGAAGATGATATTATGTGGTTAATCTACATAATATTTTTTATTCGTACAATGTTTTAAAGTATTTCCAACACAACGTAGGTTTTTGTTTATGGAATAAATAAATGAATTCACTGTAAGGCTAGTCAAAGTTATAAATAGTTTAGAAATAAAGCCATTTTCTCTTCTACAAGGTTTTTAGCTGCACAAAGACTTCAATCTGAAGTTTTGTAAGACACGAACTGGTTTCTGCAGTTGCTGACCCGTTACTGAGTTTGCTACAGAATTGCCGTCCCAGGAAATAGCGACCAATGATACGAGGTACAGCAGATACAGCCCGAGTTTGCTAAGCGAATTGGTGTTTGACTGTTTTATCTAGTTAAAGCCGTCACCCGAGAGTATTGGTTGGCAAACTGTACCTATAGGTACTTATAAAGATTCTGGGCTTTATTGCTATTCTTCAAAGTCCTGACTACAGTACTATCTGATTATATTCATGCAAATATAAATATTTAATACGAACTGAACCTGGCATGCCTTGCAATGCTCTTAAAGAAACTTTGGTTTTATAATCCAAGGATCCTCCGCGGGCATAAATAAATGTAAGTAACAGCTTGACGATATTTTATCACATTCGGATGAATGCTATACGAAAGTAAAAGGAAAAACATACAAAAATTATTTTTTTATAAAGACTAGTGGTCTGTTATAGCTTCAAATGAGAGCCTGTGTACTTTCTCAAGATGTGCCGTGCCAAACTTCATCTAAATAAGTTTAGTGGTTGAAGCGTGAAAACTGTCACATTTATAAAATGACATGGATATAGTTTGAGACCCAGGGAAGCACAGCAGGGAAGGACTTATGGCACTTTTTTGAACTATAGCCGACATCTACGTGGGTGGAGCCGCTGACAGAAAGTAACTTTGACGACCGGCTGGCCGAGTGATCTGTAACCCTAACAAGTATCCTGTACTCGGTCAAAGGTCCCGGATTTGAATCCCAGTAAGGGTAGATCCCTTATCGGGATTCGAATTTTCACGAGTCATGAATGTTGGAATGTTTATTTAGTATAAGCATTTCTGCATTTCTTTACATTACTAGCTGACGCCGCAAACGTTGTTTTGCCAAAAAAAATGACGAAAATATAAATTAAAAATAGATAGTAGTTGATTCTCACACCTACTGAATATACATATAAAATTTCATGAAAATCGGTCAAGCCGATTCGGAGGAGTATGGTAACTTAATTTGTGACACGAGAATTTTATATAGAAGATTATCAGTATTTCTCTATTACCTAGTATCCAAGATGCTTACTTTCGGCTTTATAATGGACGTGAGTTTAAAGAAAAAACTTGTTTGTATTAATTGTATAGATATAACGTTACGTGTAACGTTGACGTAAATTGCATTTCATCCATTCATCTGTAAAGCGGCAATATACCACCGGTGGGCGATGACAATAGAAAAATCAATTATGTCTGGAATCTCATGCTTGACGGGTTAATACTGTACAATTAGTGTGTCAAAATTATTTAATATTTCTGCGATTGAATTGCAATGGATTTGCACTAGAAGGTTCACCCCCTAACCTACGAGTTCCCTTTAATCCAATTTCGATCGCTCAATATTGTAGGTAGGCAGATATAATTCAATATTTGCTTGTTGCTGTAGCTAATCGAGTTCTACAGAATATTACCGACAAGGCTTTAAAGTTTTAATTGAATGATTAAATCACAAATTGAACAATGCGTTTGAATTTTGAAATCGTGCATGTGACAACGTTTTTCATAGAAGAGACACATTGCACTTTTGTTACACAATCTTTTATTAGATTTACATAAATACAAAAAAAGCAAACAAAATTTAAAATGAAATATTTTATTGTTTTTAACTTACCTAGTCTTAAATACTCATACAGGTTAGTGACTGGTCCATATATGGAACAATATTCCTCTGAAAATACAAGAATCGACAATTGATACCAAAAAAAAAAAATTAAATTTGTTACATGTTCCCGTCAACTAGATTGTTTTTCAGGATAGCAATCAAGGTTGACTGATAACGATTATGGTAAACTGTCTATAATTGGTATTGTAATTACTGAGCATGAAATGCAATTTATGTGGTAGACCCATATGTAGGGTCGCCTGGGTCGGTACCACCGCCTTTCTTATTTCAGCCGTGAAACAGTTCGCTGTGTTTCGGATTGAAGGGAAAGGAAGCCAGTGTAATTACTGGGTATGGACGGCATTTCATCTTAGGCCTCAGGATGAAACGCACCTGCAATATCAAGTGCTTTTCCTTGTTATTGCAGGTATCTATAGGCGGCGGTAACCGCTTACCACCAGGTGGGCCGTCAGCTTGTTTGTCATCTAGTTGTATAAAAGAAAAAAAATGTCTTAGGCCTCAGGATGAGAAACCTGCAATACTAAGCGATGTTTTCCTTGTTATTTCAGGTGTCTATAGGCGACGGTTATCACTTGCCATAAGGAGGTAATCGGTTACCGTCGTCTATAGAGACTCGTAACACCTTGGGAGACAAAGAGAAAGCGTTACGTTGAAAGCATTAGGAGACAAGTCCCCACTCCTGACATATACCTAACTTTCGCAATGAGCTCATAAACTTAGCTCTGATTGACCTCACTCACTGACGGAACACAACACTTCGCTGCGAACTTCTGTAGGTAGGTACAGACGGCGGCACATCAAGTGTAACAGTTGCATTACGAAAGCCGCCTCTATTACAAACGCAGTAAGGGCGCTCTCAAGGTCAAACTGTTACGCTTGATGTGCTGTAGACTGTACATAGATAATAATATAATTTGGGGTTGATAAGGGACTAGCACTTTATTTGAGTGTAAATTATTGATGGAGTTAGGTGTTAAAACAACCTAAATATGTTTAAATTGGGTATTAGTTGAAATAATTCTGTGTTGGAAAGTATCACATAGGAGTTATTATTGTTTTTGAGCCTAGCCTAGAATACAACCTCGTACAAAATTTAATTCATCGTAAAAAAGGAAGTAATTCATCCTTACACGTTGGAACTAAAATGGTCTCGTACTGTGCGGTTTCAGAGAAACTTTCTCCCGCGTACGCTCAGGTTGTGGAATGACCTCCCCTGCAGAGGTTTTCTCGAATGAGTACAGCATGGGGTTCTTCAAAAGGGGTTGAAAAAGTTTTTATAGGGTCGGCAACGAGCAAGTGAAAACCCTGGTGTTGCAAGCGTACATAGGCTACGGTAACCGCTTACTATCAGGTGGGCCGTATGCTCGATTGCCACCTTAGTGGTATAAAAAAAAGTATTTCGTAAGTATTGCTTTCTGCATACAATGGTCAATATCAACTGAATTTCGTAAGGGCGTAGAGTCGAGTATTTCTCTCAAGCAGTACCTATTCTGAAATTCAACAATCGCTTGTTGGGTTAAAGATGAAGATAAGTACTACAATAAAAGTAATAATTGGTTGTTTTTATTTTATGACAAATGCTATCTAATGCAGTGATACTTAACAGTTTTGATATAAAGCTATTTCGGGTCGGAATTCGGTGTTAGCTGCTAATTCAATTCCAATAATCGTTAAGCACACAGTTCAAAATTTGAACTCACTCCGCCACATTATAAAACGTGGTCTCTAAGGTTCGACTAGCCTTAGATCTGCCCCCTTATTCTCAACTGTCGGAAAATATTCGAATTTCGCAAACTCTATATCTAATAGGTACTTTTTATCGCGGTGCGTTAAAGCGAGACGGCATGTGACTTTTCTAATCGAATCCGTGATCCGACAATTGAGAATAAGGGATGTCATTATATCTGCTTGTGTAATAAGAAAACTAAGACAGACCCAGATTTGATTTTGATTAGAACTATGCAAAATTAAACTGGACGAAAGCATTCAACTAACTAATTACCTATATTTAGCAACAAAAATATGATTTGACTTGCGCAATTCCACAGTTTAATCAAATGAACAGAAAAGGAGAAAGAAAAGGACTCAGTTGTCATAATTGAAAGAAAATGAGACCAAGAAAAGTAAAAATAGAAGATAAATAAAGATGAGAATCCAAGAGCTGTATGGAAATAGGACCGTAAAGGAGCATCAAGAGAATGACTAAAAAAAAGAAAAAGGAAAAGAGAGATAGATACATCTGGCACGATAAAAGAATACAAAAATCTTAAGAGATTTTGGAAAATAAAATTCAAACAAATTGCTACCTTAACATGCCGTTTGTATGTATCAGGCGTTACTGACATTTCTATTGATGAGTGAGCACCGAGCGCCCCGTGAAAACTAATGTTTCGATATGGTTGCATCAATATATCCGTAATAAAGTTCATGTGCAGTCCGCAGCGCCAATGTTGCTATCTCTGAACAGTTGTTCGGTTCAAACAGTTTTGTAAAATTTAAAGTAGGGTATTGTATGAAATTGCTTACCAAATTCGAATAGCTTTGTGCATTTATTGAGAATATGAAGTTTGAGTTTCGGTTAGAATTATTTTCGACATTTTGTCATGATTTCTCGTGGTTAAAGGTACTCATGTATATTTAGTAATCGATGTAAGATTTTGTCTGTATTTGATAACTGCGTTACAAAGCACGATATCACAATGAATACCACTAATAAAGATACTTATTCCATGACTGAAAACTTGGTTTTTGGACGAGGGAACAGGCTGTTTTCTCCCCACAAGACAAAATAGACGTATTTTGTATTGTGGGGAGAAAACACCAAGGCAAGGTAATGTGGGCACGATGACCGTGGTGTGGGGCTCTTTAGCCATGATGGTACCCTCTAAAACAAGTCCTGTGCTTCTTACTTTTCGCAAAACAAGATTTAGGCATGTTCCTTCATCCTTGAGTAAATAATAAAAAAGCAATTCCAATCGACTTTAATTCACAATTTTGTGACAGAGGTGCGTGTAAGAAAAGTATTACTTATTACTTACTAGTTTATGCCTGCGACTTCATTCGCATGATGTCGGTTCTATCCTACGAGAACCGTAGATTTTATATTTTAACCGTAAATAGGCTATTTAAGACCATATTCTTACGACCTTATAAACTTGTCAAAGTGTGCTTGATTGCCACCTTAGTGGTATAAAAAAAAGAAAAAAGAAAGCTAATTGACATCTTTAGTCTTCCCGTGACCACGATCGCTGTAAAGTAATTGAAACGTCGGGTGTGTAATAACAATGTAACATCTAATTAAACGCGAGTTGAATCCGGTAAAGTGGTTTTATTACAAATATTGTTTATATTTGACAACCCTTACCTCCATACGCTGACGCGACATTGTCTAGATGTTGTCGGCATTTACCACAAGTACAAAGGCGTTGGCCTTCTGTATTTCTTTATTCTGTGATTCTTACTTTGTGTCAAATTTCATCTAGCTCCGTTCAAAAACAAACATGCATACAAACTTCCGCATTTATAATATGAGTAGGATTTGACCTTTCTTAATTATCATAATTTCTCTATGTATGAGCCTGTAATAGTTGTCATGTGTACAGCGACGTGTGTGTACTGCACACAAACCACCTGTAGGTGAACTATAAATCAGAACTAACCCTCCAATTAAATTCTCAACCAATTGGTTCCCATTTAGTGTCCTGGCTGGTACAAGGTGCCTTTGCATTCCAAATAGGCTATGGCTACCCGTGCGTTGTTTTAGGGCGTGCCTTCGTCCTCAAGCTTATCTCCATAGCTCTTATGTAGGGATAAATCCATTAGCACATTGAGAGCAAGCAGGAATTTTCACTAAGTAAATTATATTTGATCTACTTACAATGCCAGTCCCAGAAAACTTGGCGCTCAAGGCGACAGAAAAAACGTCGCTCCTTTAAAAAAAGCACTGAAAAATAAAAAGTAATGTAATAAGATTGTGTAAATATTCATCAAATAATTGGAGCTCAGAAATAATAGGGGCGGGTCGTCCGCTTATTCGAACTATTCAACCGATTCGTGTGGTCGTGTGGCTGAGTACCCAGTACCCGTTCGTTATGCCGATGGCCGCCCGCAAATACGAGCTTCCTAGGCCATCGCCTAGTTTGCCTTGCTGGCTCGAATGGCCGGTCTTAGGTACTTACATATCCAATGTGTATAGTTAGTGCGTCTATGTTATGTTTGACAGATTGCCTTAGAATTGCAAGTTGGCTACAAAAGTTTTTGTTTAGTTAACAGGCTTTACTGAAACTTTCTACAAAAATCGTCGTTAAAACAGATCTGTAGTAACTCTGTGAGTGATTTTAATTTCGGGTATGGATTTCTACGCTATAAAAAAAGTTGTAGTATATTATTTATCGTCCAACTAGATGTGGGACGCGCTATGTTATGTGTTTCCATAGAATATAGAATTGAAAAAGAGGACATCCGTACGAAAACCAAACTCACTGACTCTCCTATGATTAGCTGAAGTGGTAATGGGCAGGGCACATAACACCACGTTCCAGGATGCAGGATGCGGAGAACCGTTCCGTTTGAAAATCGATGCCCAAAGGCCTCCCTTTGTTCAGCATTAGACATTGCATTGGAATAGGCTGCTATAAGATTTCTAATTTTAAAATAAAGTAAACCAATATTAAATTTGTTTAATCTTTATCTTTTCCCGGTGTGCCTCCGGGATGTTTCAGGCGAGCTGTTTCCGCAGTCGGGTCGCAGCCTTCACTTGACTGATGTTTGTTCCGCTTTAGTCGCAGTGTGCACAGCACAGAATGCACAGTTGTTAAGTCCTCTCCAACGACCATTTCCTAACCGTTGTAAATGTTAACAATGATAAGAACATTTCTTGAGAAGGGTTCAAGAATCTTTGAGTAAATTTTATTGGATTTGTGTAAATTAGAAATGATTTTTAAACTTTGCTTGATATGCTTGTTTTAATAGAAAATACTATCTATCCAAACGTTGTTTCGGCCGAGACAGATAGGGATACAGATATGACTGACTGAGCGGAAGCAAAAGGACAAAAAAGAGATCGCGCGTGTAAAGTAAGCGAAAATACACAAATTATTTTATTAAAATATAAGGATCACAAAAAAACGCTTCCACACGATTGTGAATGTTAATGATATCTACTACTTAAAGTAATTTCTATTAAATACAAACAGTTCCTTCCTTATAACATGGGGTGCTTCAAGAGAGGCGTGAAAAAGCACCTTTTGAGCCGGCAAGGTAGAGGCGGCTAGTGCAATGTCTATTCTGCACTAGCTGTCTTCGCTTAGGGACCCTCCTTACCACTTCACATCAGGTGGTGCTGGGTTGATTGCCGTGCTGTATATAATAATAAAAAAATAGTTTGCCAATAATCATAAGTTTTCTTAGTTTTAAGAAGTCTTTTCAGATATAAAATGTATCGGGGCAAAAACGTTTAATCGTGTTTTGGTTCTAGACGTGTCTAGATAAAGATATGAAGTGACGTTTATCTGATTTTCAGATCCGTAAGATCTTTAATCGACCTATGACATTACATCTAAGAGTGCGATTTTTATCAATGTATCGCCTAAAAGCAACATGAAGAATTTTTTATCGGAATAACTTCTATTTCATTTCAATATCTAATTTCACAAACAACATTTTCGTTTTATTTCACTTCATTATTTAGTGATGTCATTCCTTTTTTAACCCTCGACGACAAAAGAGGGGTGTTATAAGTTTAACGTGTCTGTGGCATCGTAGCTCCTAAACGAATGGACCGATTTTGATTCGGTTTCTTTTGTTTGAAAGCTGACGTGTCTCGGATGGTTCTTAGCTATAATTTATGAAGATCAGTTCAGGCGTTTGATGACTATCAGCTCATTTTCTACATGATAAAAGGGTTTTATTTACTTTCACAGATCCGATTGACTTGAAATTTGGTGTACTGTGACTTCGGTGACATTTCCATGACATACTAAACTTCAGCTGATCCTATACCATCCAAAAGTCAGCGGCATCCGTAATTGTTCAGAAACTAAGAGCAGATACAGTGTATTTGGGTTCTTAAGAAAAGTCTCACTGAGAATGTGTTGGATAGATGATTAATAAGGCCGGGGGCTACTTAAAATTTTTAATTTCATATTTTTTCTTATTATAAATAGGTTCACTCTTGATCTCACTCTTGCTCCGAGAGAAGTTAAAAGGGCTTTGACGATGCAGCCAGCTTACGGCGTGGCCACGGGAACAGGAACGCCTTGTACCACTAGGGTTATCATCCGAAGGGGTACAGATAGACACAGATTTCACCAGACAGTGATCATAAGCTCCCAGAGGAGATAAGATCCCAACTCAAGTTCGTCTGGATCCGTTGTCAGCAGGAGATCCAGAGAATTGGGTGTGTGGCTGTCAACACCTGGTAAGTAGTCGCGTCGCCTGCTAATAAGATCTAGCGATAAAGGAAGCCTCTCGTCCAGCGTGGTCAGTTTTCTTGACCGGGAAATACCGTAAAAACTTTGTTATAAAATAAAAATTACCGTATCGAAATTTCATTGTTCTATGTCTAAAAATCAGTTTTTAATTTAATGATAGAATTTAGTTTC
Source organism: Nymphula nitidulata (assembly GCA_947347705.1). Classification (NCBI taxonomy): domain Eukaryota; kingdom Metazoa; phylum Arthropoda; class Insecta; order Lepidoptera; family Crambidae; genus Nymphula; species Nymphula nitidulata. The sequence continues at coordinate 5,839,222 of OX374637.1, read as the reverse complement.
ATAACGATTCCAGTCAAATGCAATTTCAGTCAACACACAATTCACTCTCAAACTTAATTTTGAAGTACTAATTACGACATGAATAGCTACCAAATTTGACCAATCATGTTCGCACTGTCAATACATCATTTTAGCAGAATACCGATTTTGGTTTCATCAACGGTCGCATCATGATCCTAATATTATTGCGTTTTGATATCATTGTTGATGTTCAGACTAGATCGGAAGTGTATTTGACTACTTTTTTTATTTCAAGAATGGTTTTTTGGATTTATAAAGTGCTTATGATTAATTATTTGTTAGTAATTCTATAATACTATCGCCTACTGTCTGCCTTTCTCAAGCCTTTCCTGTTGTGGGTTTGTTGAAAGAAATTTCGCACGGAAATAATAAGAAGAAGCTCTTTACGATCACTACGTCAGAGTAGCAAACGTCTAACTACGCTAAAAATAAGCAAATGGTCTCTGGAAATTATTTGTCTTAATTTCGATTAAAAATGGCCATGTCACATCACTGATGTGTCTACTCAGTGTGTCCCATCCTTACCTACCTCTCTTCCGATCATGGCCGCCGTGTGTTAACAAGTGTGCTCCGCAAATAATTACTAAACTCTTAATTGAATTATGAGCTAGTCTCTCTAAGTGCACGTTGTGGTGTTTGTGGGTCGACCCAGCAAGTAGTGAAGCAAAAGGCTGTTTGAACCAGCGCCATTTAAGAAGTCATACAAGATAAAGACGAGCAGTGGGTACAACCGCGCGCATGTAAGTACGGCCATTGTCTTCTTCCTCTGTGATCCATTTTCCATGTTCCTTCGATCCCGATAAATTCTAAGGCCTTTTGTTTTGCTAAATGGTAAAAGGATGATATTTTTCTCATATTCAATTTATGGTTAGGAAGTACACGGCGTGCCCGGAAGAGCACTCTATTCCGCCATTTTTGAATGTTTCATAACGTTGTGTGGCAGCACTGCATATATGTCAAAGTGACAGTTGGTTCCCGTTTGATTTGTTTAGATTATATCATTTATTATTTCATTGGTTTGCGTTGTTTAGTGGAACTGTTTGCATCATGAGCGTGACAATAGAAAATCAGTTGTGTTTTTCACGCTTGGAATCAATTTATATTGCGTCAATCAGCTTGGAAAAGGTAGATTCGGATCCGGTAACTGTCGACATTTTTCGTATGAAATTTAAAGATGTTGAAGGATTAAAAGAGGAGTTTTTACGCACCTATGTGACCATTGAATCAAAACCGACAAAGGGGTTCGATATTGAACAACATCGCGCGAGCTTAGACAATTTTATGGAGAAGTATTACGCTATAAAGGTGGCATACGAGAAACGTTTCGGTAGTTATCAGGATACCAATAAACAAGAAGCAGCTTCAGATTCTTCAAATTCTAAGAATAGGACTCAGTTTGAATTACCAAAAATAAAATTACCAGTATTTAATGGATCTTTAACACAGTGGTCAAATTTTAAGTCAGTATTTGAAAGTCTCATTCATCAAAGTGAATCACTTTCTCCAATTCAAAAAATGCATTACTTGATTAGTAGCTTGGTTGGTGATGCGGCTAATCTTATCAAGCATCTGCCAGTAACAGAAGTAAATTATAGTGTTGCTTATCGTCAATTGTTAGAAAGATATGACAACAAAAGGTTAATTGCGGATACTCATCTTGAAATTATAATGAATTTGCCGCAACTTCAGTCAAAATTTAATGCTAATTTAAGAAAATTTTTGGATACTCTTAAGGAAAATTTAAATGCTTTGGAGGCATTAGATATGCCTGTAAACCACTGGAGTTTCATGTTGCTTCACATTTTGTTGCGAAAGTTGGATTCATATTTGAGAAATAATTTTGAACTACATGTTAAGGATGTAGCTATGCCAGGTATAAATAATTTCATTGAATTTCTTGAATCTCGCTGTAGGGCTATGGAATGTGCTGCAGGTTCTTCGTCTGGCACTAGTTTTCAAGCACAAAAGGAATTTGCTCCTGTTCGGTCTGCACCAAAATTAGGGTATGCTGCTAGTGTCAGTAAAGTTTGTATTTGCTGTGCTAAGGACTTACATTATTTGCACACCTGTCAAAGGTTTTTGAATATGTTGCCAAACGAGCGAAAGGATTTTGCTGTTGCTCAACGCTTATGTTTTAATTGTTTGCGCCCGCACACAAGTAATAACTGCACTTCAAAGAATGTTTGCAAGTATTGCAGGGGTTTTCATCATACTCTTCTTCATCTTCAGAGGTTGAATACACAACCTCGGAGTTCAGATCAACAAAGGAAAAAGGAATATGGTCATGGTATGCATTCGGTGGGAGGGACAGTAGGTGTGGAGGAAAAAACAGCACAGGGTCAGGGTAAAGGCTTGGAAGAGGTCAATGCTCACAGTTCTACTTTACAATCTACTCATAGGGGGTGTTCAACGGTTTTACTCTCAACTGCATTAATTCACATTAGAAATGGTATGGGACAGTGGTCAGAGGTTCGTGCTTTAATAGATTCAGGTTCACAATGTAGTTTTATCACAACATCATGTGCTAAAAGGTTAAAATTAAATGTCAAAGGGGATTCATTTGCAGTATCGGCATTGGGGGGGTATCAGTTACAACATACTGAAGGTTGGGTGTCGTGTGATTTAAGACCAAGGTTTGCAGAAAGTCCTATTTTTAATTCGGCCGTGTGTGTCATGCAAAGACTTACAAAGGATTTGCCTTCAACTTCTCTTCCTAAAAGTGTTGCTGAGAGATTTCATGGTTTCATTTTGGCTGATCCAAACTTCTATGATAAAGGGAAGGTAGAGTTTCTACTAGGGGCTGATCTGTATGACAGCATCCTTATTGATGGTTCTATAATAAAATTGTCTACTGAGTTGCCATCAGCAATTCAGACTAAATTAGGGTTTATTCTAACTGGTAAGGTTAATTACAATCAACAACAGTCGAATGATCAAAATGAAGTTTCGGTTTTTCATGGTGTTCTTTGTGATGACAATTTAGATGTGACTGTTTCAAGGTTTTGGGAGCTTGAAGAGGCACCAAAATTAGATAAAATTCTCAGTGCCGAAGAAGTGTTTTGTGAGCAACACTTTTTGGACACACACCTCAAGGACAAAAGGGGAAGGTTTTCAGTTCAGTTGCCATTTAAGGAAAATGAACCTACATTAGGTAATAGTAAGGAAATTGCATTACGCAGATTTTATTGTCTTGAAAGAAGATTAAATAAAGATAAAACTTTAAAGGAAATGTATAAATCATTTTTAAAGGAATACGAAGATTTGGGACACATGTCTTTGGTCAGTGACCCTCAGCTGCATCCTGGGTTTTATTTCATTCCACATCATGGTGTGCTTAGATTATCAAGCAGTAGTACGAAGTTAAGAGTTGTGTTTGACGCGAGTGCCGCTTCATCCAATGGTGTTTCATTGAATCAAATTCTTTTGTCAGGTCCAAAGTTACAGCAGGACATTGTGGACATTGTTTTAAGATTTCGACTTCATGACATTGTGTTTACTTGTGACATTCGTCAGATGTATAGACAAGTGGAAATCCAGGAGTGTCATCGTCCTTACCAGCGAATTTTATGGAGAGCTGATGAAAGTAACCCCGTCCAAGAATACGAACTTAATACGGTCACATATGGCGTTAAGTCTGCGCCGTTTCTTGCCATGCGCTGTTTAAAGAGGCTTGCTGAAGACAACTCTGAAAAGTATCCAGAAGCGTGCAGGGTGGTGTTACAGGATGTCTTTGTCGACGATGTGGTGTCTGGAGGATCATCTCTGCCTGCTATGGTGGAGTTGAGGGACGAGCTGGTTGCTTTTTTGGGATCTGGAGGTTTTGAGCTCAGAAAATGGTGTAGTAATTCAAAGGAATTTCCGTTTAACTTGCCTCGAGAACATTGTGAGGTACCATTGGAATACAACTTGGATGGAGATTCCATAATGAAGATTTTGGGTTTAAAGTGGAACTCTGAAACTGATCAATTTGTCTACAGTACAGATATTCAAATGGATACAAAAAATTATACAAAACGGTCACTACTTTCAAACATTTGTAGATTATATGATCCTTGTGGATGGTTGGCACCTGTGATATTCAAGGCTAAGTCAATGATGCAAGAATTATGGCTGCTGCAAATAGGTTGGGATGAAAAACCACCACAGGAGTTTATTGAGGGTTGGAAGAAGTTTTCAGAGACATTTTCAATACTTAAGGAAGTAAAAATACCTCGAGGGCTAAACATTAGCAAGGGGAATATTATTCAACTACATACTTTCAGTGATGCAAGCGAGAAGGGTTTTGCTGCAGTTGTGTATCTTCGTGTTGATAGTCAACAGGGCTTTAACAAGATTTATTTGATTATGGCAAAGTCGAAGGTGGCTCCGCTTAAGCAGAGATTGACAACTCCAAAATTAGAACTAAATGGTGCCTTATTAGCTGCAAAATTAACTAATTATGTAAAGAGTAAACTGGCAATTATTAATATTTCATCGACAGTGGTATGGTGTGATTCTACAATTGTTTTATCATGGCTTTCCAACTCTCCTCACATCCTAAGAATGTATGAAGGAAATAGAGTGTCACAAATCGAAGGTGGCTCCGCTTAAGCAGAGATTGACAACTCCAAAATTAGAACTAAATGGTGCCTTATTAGCTGCAAAATTAACTAATTATGTAAAGAGTAAACTGGCAATTATTAATATTTCATCGACAGTGGTATGGTGTGATTCTACAATTGTTTTATCATGGCTTTCCAACTCTCCTCACATCCTAAGAATGTATGAAGGAAATAGAGTGTCACAAATTCACAAGCTAGTTGAACCATCTGTGTGGAGATATGTACCATCTAATATGAATCCAGCGGACGTTGCATCTCGTGGGCTCCTGCCGGATCATCTTGTTGCTGATAAGCTGTGGTGGAATGTTCCATGGCTTGCTAAACCACCTGAAACATGGCCAGTTAAAAGGGTAGAATCCAGTAGCATAGCGCTGTTAACTGATGTACCAGCTTCAAAGGATACCTCTAGTGTGTTTGTTGACACCTCACAGTTGTTGATAAATAGTGAAAAGGGCATCAAGTGTATGCTTGGATTGGAAGAAGGGGAATCACTTATGTATTGTTATAGTACATTATCAAAATTAATTCGCATCACAGCATTTTGTATGAGATTTGTTAATAATAGTAAAGCACAGAATCATGATAAAATTAAATTACCTTACTTAACTTCAAGAGAACTTAAAAATGCCATGACTAAATGGGTTAAAATTATTCAACAGGCAGTTTACTCAAAGGAAATACATTTAATCTCACAAAATAAGGTTTGCAGTACAAGGTTGCAAAGATTATCTCCATTCTTGGATAATGAGGGAATTATTCGTGTGGGAGGAAGGCTAAGGAATTCTGCACTGCCTTATGATGCAAAGCACCCAATACTGTTGCCTCAGTCACATCATTTCACAAATTGTTTAGTTGATGATTACCATGTCAGATATTTGCATGTGGGTCCTAGTACCCTTTTGTCACTTATAAGGCAGCGGTTTTGGATTGTTGCGGGTAGGCAAGTTGTTCGGAAAAGAGTTTTTAAATGTATAAGGTGTTTTAAAAGCAAACCTAGATCTTCGGAGCCAATCATGGGAGACCTCCCATTGGGAAGGGTTCAGCCATCTAAGGCATTCACATCGGTTGCTGTTGACTTCGCAGGACCCTTTTACATGAAGGAGTCATCCTTACGCAAGGCTAGAATTACAAAGGGCTATTTGTGTATATTTGTGTGTTTTACAACTAAAGCCACCCACTTAGAATTGGTTACTGATCTTTCCACTGATGCATTCTTGGCCACTTTCCATAGATTCACATCTCGTAGGGGTCTCTGTAGGGATATATATAGCGACAATGGCGGTAATTTTATTGGAGCAGCAAATCACCTTAAGGAATTGTATGCCTTCTTATCAAAAGGGAAGAATAGGGATAGTATTAATTCAGGTCTAGAGATTCAGGAAATTAAATGGCATTTTGGGCCAGCTTCGGCTCCACATTTTAATGGTTTAGCGGAATCAGCAGTGAAATCTGCGAAACATCATGTCATCAGAGTAATAGGTGAACAGCGTCTCAGCTTTGAGGAACTTTATACTTTATTTTGTAGAGTCGAGGCTGTACTAAATTCGAGACCTCTGTGTCAGATATCATCGGATCCCAATGATATTCAATCACTCACTCCGGGTCATTTTTTGGTGGGGTGTCCGTTAGTATCCATTCCAGAATATAATTTCACCAACATTAATACTGTCACTCGATGGCAGCTCATTCAGAAGCTTTCTCAAGGATTTTGGAGACGGTGGTCACATGATTATTTAAACACATTGCAACAAAAGAATAAATGGATTAAACCTAAAGAAAATGTTCAGGTTGGTAGTTTGGTAATTATTAGGGATGATAACTTGCCTCCCTTACAATGGAGAATGGGAAGGGTGGTTGAAGTGCATCCAGGGAAGGATCATACAGTTAGAGCTGTTTCTGTGAGGACTCAGTCTGGTATTCTTGTGCGTCCAGTTGTAAAGGTTTATCTGTTGCCAGTGTTCGGTCTAATTATACCGAACAGCTCAGCAATTATAGTTTAGTGTAGAATTGCAGATATCGCAATATTTTTATAACTTAATTAATTAATATAATTTGTATGTTTTAGTTAGTACGTATTTAGCTACCATAGGCAACATACCATTCTAACCATTTACCTATAATTTTTACCATATTTACTACCAATTCGTTACCATATTTACCATAAGTTTATAATATATAGATTCCGTAATTTTGCATAGTAAAATAGTGAGATTTATCTGAGACTTATTATTTAGATAACGTTTATCCTTATTAATAAAGAGGTCGAAGCTAATCGCCGAGCTTTACGACCTTTTTACATGGTCCTTCGAGCTTAAGGGCCTCGGTTCGAGAGTGACAGTGCTAGGAGTGTTTCATCTGATCGAGGACCTGAGAACCAGCGCTACGTGATACGTTTCACGGGTATTGGCAGCGTGTAAGCAGACATCTTAAGGTGTTTTTAAGGTCAGATCTTACCAATTATTCTGATTTTATTTCATTACCACTACCATGGAAAGTATATTTATTAACCAATCTGAAATCTACGAATCACTAAAGAAACTTTTAACCAACTTTAAAAAAGAGGGATACGAGCGTAAAAACGTTGATTATTGTAAGCGGAAATTAGAGTTATTGAATCAATATTGGATTGAATATCAAAATAACAATAAAAAACTATGTGAGTATGCGGAAATTGACCATGTGTATTTTATAGAACATCATTTCGAGAAAGCTGAGGAGCTTTATTTGACCATTAAAAACTTGATAAGTGGAACCATAGAAAAGCTATTTGTTAAACAGCAAACTATTAGGCCAGAACCACTGAACCAACCAAATACCATTCAGAATATACCAGAAGTAGGAGCAGTATCACGACCAAGTTCTTCCTTACAAATAGAGACCAATTACCAGATGAAAAATACCAACACGACAGGTGTCCTTAGCAAACTGGACGAATTGATTAAAAAACAAAATATAAACTTTAAAGCTTTCATGCGGACTGTCAGCTCTATTGATGTTGAACTGTTACAAAATAAGTGGGAATTTGATGACACTTTGAAAAATTTAAACCTACGCTGGACTGCTATTGATAGCCTGCATTGGGAAATCGAAGGTGAAAATGACGGCGAAGACATGTTATACCAAGCAGATTACAACGAGTATGAGAAAATATATATGAACATGAAAAAGACCATAAATACCAAGATGTGGTCCATTTCCCATAGGGAAAAAGCTACACCACAAATGGATATTCCAGTATTTAACGGCAACTACCATCACTGGATATCGTTTAAAGATTTATTCATGGAAGTTATCCACAAAAATCCGTCACTATCGAATGCACAAAAAATGCAGTTCCTTAAGAGTAAGGTCGCCGGAGATGCGGAGCGTCTTATTCACCATCTGCAAATAAGCTCTGACAATTACGAAGTATGCTGGGAGTTACTTAATCATCGTTATGGAAACGTGAGACTTATTTTCACCTCTCATGTCAACACTTTGCTTAACCTTCCGAACGTACAACAACATTCGCTTAATATGATCAAGAAGCTGCATGACGTAACTAAAGAATGCCTATACGCTATTCAAAATCTAGGCGTAGACATTACTACTTGGGATCCATTGATAGTGCATTTACTTAGTCAAAAGTTAGACAGCGAGTACTTTGCAGAGTATATAGAGTCCGTAAAGAAACCAAGAGAGTTACCCGTTTTGCAGGAGTTCCTGGGATTTTTAGAATGTAAATTTACGACATTAGAAGCTTCCCGTCGTAAACAAGAATCATCGAACCAAAAGACAAGCATTAATTCTCAGCAAATCCATCAAAACTGTTCTTCTAACCAACGAGGACATTTATTACCAAAAAATATTTTTCATACTTTTAATAGAAATAATACCAATGACGCAAGAGCTAATATGAAAGCATTCCATGTGTCGCGGTCAATTACCTGTCCAATGTGTAATGCTGACCACGGATTATGGCATTGCAACACATTTTTACAATTAAATGACGAACAAAAATTGAAATTTGTCGATCGGCTAAATTATTGTCACAATTGTCTAATTAGCCATTTTAATAAATTGTGTTATTCAACCAAAACATGTAGAAAATGCCAAGGAAATCATAATTCACTACTACATGACGCATTAGTTAAAAATAAGATGTATACTACGAAAGCTAAGAAAAGTTTTCCTTCCTTCAGCCCCAACTCATCAAACAAAGATCGTGTGAACATGTCGACTCATGTGTCTAAAGATGAGATGTCAGAGATACTTTTAGCTACTGCACTAGTAAAAGTTACCGGATCCGATGGAGTTCAGCATACTTTGAGAGCTTTGATTGACCAAGGTTCCCAAATTTCATTAATAAACGAACAGTCTGCGCAATTATTAGGCTTAAAGAGAAGCCACTGTCAAGGGAAAATTTTTGGAGTAGGCGAAAAAGAGAATAGGTGTAAAGGAATGATAGTTATAGACATACAATCTATGTATAGTGAGTTTTCTTTGAGCACTAATGTTCTTATTATGAACAACTTAATAAAAAGTTTGCCGAATAAATCATTTCCTAAGCCATTATGGGATCATATTCAAAATATTAATCTAGCTGACCCACAGTTTTACGTTAGCCGTCCTGTAGACCTGCTTCTTGGAGCTGACGTATATAGTAAGATCATGCTAGGAAATATATTGAGAAGTAGCAATGAGGTGCAACCAATCGCACAACAAACTCAATTTGGGTGGTTGTTATGTGGTACTATGGAATCAAATTATAACTGTAACGTAGTTATTCATGATACAGAAGATCTAAAGAAGTTTTGGGAGAACGAGGAAATTAGTCATCAAAATGAGATGTCAACAGAAGATCACGAATGCTTACAATATTTCTTAACAACGACCAAAAGATTACCAGATGGAAGATATGAAGTTCGACTACCATTTATACCTGACAGGAAAGAAAAATTGGGTGTAACTAAACCATTAGCCTTTGCGCAATTTAAAAACTTAGAGAAAAAATTAGAAAATAATAAAAATCTCAAAGAAGAATACCAGAAGTTTATGAAGGAATATTATACTCTAAACCACATGAAAAAATGCGGTAATACGACACCAGAATGCTACCTACCCCACCATGGAGTTATCCGGGATGAATCAACAACTACTAAGTTAAGGGTCGTTTTTAACGCATCATCCAAGTCCAGTTCTGGGTACAGTTTGAATGACATCTTGTATCGAGGGCCTAATCTGCAACAAGATCTGCAAGCACTGATAGTAAAATGGAGACAATACCAATATGTCTACTGTGCAGATATCGAGAAGATGTATAGACAGATGATGGTACATTCAGAAGATCAAGATTACCAAAAAATATTATGGCGCGAATCACCAAACACACCAATTCAGTCATATAAACTTACAACTGTTACGTATGGAACGAAACCAGCACCCTTTTTAGCGATGATGTGTCTTAAACAATTAGCAACAGATGAAAAAGTGAATTTTCCTGACGCAGCAAGAGTGTTGGAAGAAAATTTTTTCATGGATGACTACTGCGGAGGAGAACACAGCATTAAAAAAGCTATAAAACTGAAAAATGACTTAATTACATTATTACAAAAAGCAGGATTCAACTTGCGAAAGTGGATATCTAATGAACCACTACTTTTAGAAAACTTAGATATAAGTCAACGTAAACACCAAACATATGAATTCAAACAGTCAGATTCTACAAAAACATTGGGCCTTGGGTGGAACCCTCATAAAGATGCATTTATTTTTGAATCTAAAATAAAATTCAATTCTGAAAAGAAGCCTACCAAACGTTCGCTTTTATCAGACATATCCAAATTGTTCGACCCCTTAGGCTGGCTTACACCATTAAGTACTAACATGAAAGTACTTTTCCAAAGTGTATGGTTATCCAAATTAGACTGGGATGACTCACTTCCAGATCACTTGGATAAGGAGTGGCGTAAAATGAGAAACGATATAGAACACATAAACACCATTGAAGTGAAAAGATGGCTAGGATCAAAAGAAAACCAAAATTTAGAATTACACGGATTTTGTGACGCGTCAAAAAAGGCATTCGCCTGTGTAATTTATTGTAAAACGCTCGAGACTCATGAAATAACCATAACTCTTTTAGCAGCGAATGCTAAATTAGTACCACTAAATAAAAATATTTCAATCCCTAGATTAGAGTTAATGGGAGCGAACCTTTTATCTCAGTTAATGGATAAGTTGCTGAATTGTTTACCAAACTACCATATAGAAACATTTGCATGGACTGACTCCATGACGGTTCTGGGGTGGCTCCAGGGAGACCCGGCACGCTGGAAACCATTTGTATCAAACCGAGTCAAAGAAATTACTAAGATAATACCACCAAATAAATGGCAATATATAAAGACGTCCGAGAATCCAGCTGATTGTGCCAGTCGTGGGTTAACAGCAAAACAACTTAAAGACCATGAACTATGGTGGACGGGCCCCTCCATGCTACAGTCATTCAAAAAGCAAAATATTGCAAGTACCATTTATGAGACAAATCTGGAAATAAAAACATCAACTATGAGACTAACAAATACAGTCATTCTAGAAAAACAAGAATCAAATATTATTACCAATTTAATAAATAAATTCAGTTCTATTAATAAAATAATACGAATTCTTACATATGTACTTCGATTCCGTACCTACAGAAAACAAGTTCAACGAACCTACCTAACGTTACATGAGCTACGTCGCGCGAAAATGCTGATTATCAAAACAATACAACAAATAGAGTTTAATACCGATCTCAACTATTTAAAAACACATGGAAAAGTGTCTTCTAAAAGTAAAATATTAGCTTTAAATCCATTCATAGATAACAATGGGATTTTGCGAGTGGGAGGAAGACTTATCAACGCGCAGATCAGTCATGAAATGAAACATCCTATTATCTTGCCTATTAACCATCGTCTCACTACCCTACTGATTAGACAAGCCCACGAGTTAACCTTTCACAGCGGTGCTCGACATACCCTTGCGACCATCAGACAAAAGTACTGGATTATTAGTGGTTACATGACTGTCAAAAAGTACATACGACAGTGTGTAATATGTAAGAAACAGGATCCTATTAAACAATACCAATTAATGGGAGACCTACCATCTTCTCGCATTAATCCTGAAAAAACATTTTACCGTTGCGGTGTAGATTATACTGGCTTTGTCGAAATAAAGTCGAATAAAGGACGTGGAATAAGGACAAGCAAAGGGTATATAGCGCTATTCATATGTATGGTGACAAAAGCCATTCACTTAGAATTAGTTTCCGATTTGACCAGTTCAGGATTTTTAGCCGCTTTAAATCGAATGGCAAGCAGACGTGGTGCTCCAGGTCATTTATATAGTGACAATGGTACAAATTTTATAGGAGCGAACAGAATATTACAAGAAGAATATCAACATCTTCAAGAAATATTTAGCGATACCTTTTTCGCTGAGATAACAGAAATGGGGATAGAGTGGCATTTTAACGCCCCTTCTTGGCCTAATGCAGGCGGACTATGGGAAAGAGCAGTCCGAAGCCTTAAACACCACTTAAAACGAGTGATCGGACAACAAAAACTAACGTTTGAGGAGTTTTATACCCTATTAGCTAAGCTAGAAGCCTGTATAAACACACGTCCACTCTGTGCTCTATCAGAAGATCCAGAAGATCTGGACTACCTAACACCAGCACACTTTTTATCAGCAGCCCGTCCGGGATTGACACTTATAGAAACAGAAAATGATGCAAAGACCAGATGGCATTTAACTTATAAACTGTTCAATGATTTGTGGAAAAGATGGAAAAACGAATATTTAACCCAATTATCTGCAAGAAATAAATGGAAAAAATCATTCCATAACATAGAAATAGGAAACTTGGTTGTCATTCACGACGAGCTTCTACCAGCGGGTAAGTGGGCTATGGGACGTGTAATAGACACACATCCCGGGGAAGACGGCCTAGTTAGGGTTGTCACGATCAAAACCAAGAATAACATAATCAAGAGACCAATAGTTAAATTATCAGTACTACCAATTAATCAGAATGAACCAGAAAAAAGTGACCAAAAACCAAGAAATCAACAGGAACCGGAGGAGAAAAGAAGAAGAAATTATTTTAGCTTCACAACCATTTTAATGTCATTATTGTTCTTCATATCGCTTCTGTCACCAGCCAATTCCCAAAATATATACCAGCTACCTAGAAATCAATCTCTGTATTTCGATCCTATATCTAACATGCAACTGATTAGAGACAAATGGACCTTAGTAGTATATTATGATTTAGAACCATATTGGACAGCCCTAGAAACATATTATAAAATATCAAACTATTTAGAAAGAATGTGTAATACAATGGATCAACAAAGCCACTGTAACATGATAGTGCTTCAATTAGAACACGAATCAAAAGAAATAGAATATTATAATGAACTTTTACTTACACAGCATTTTGACGCTCGCGCCAGACGGCGCCGGCGCCGACGAGGTCTAATCAACGGTGTTGGATATCTGGCTAATGACCTTTTCGGAATATTAGACAACCGTTTTGCAGAACAATATACGAAAGATATTGAAGTAATTCGACAAAACGAGAAGCACCTTTTAAATTTGTGGAAAAATCAGACCTCAGTAATCGAAGCAGAATTTAATATAATGAAAAAATTAGAATCGACAGTAGAGAAGCAACATAAATTTATCAACAAAAAACTTTTCGATTTGGAAGATAATAGCAATAAACTGCAGAAGGAAATTCAAAATTTATCTTATACTCAAGACTTCACGTTATATTCGATAGCTGGTAATAGTTTGCTTAGCAACGTAAAACAAATACAAAACGCGCTTCTAGACACAATTACAGATATTTACCATGGTCAAATAAGCCTACATTTATTAACGCCCGATCAAATAAAAAAGGAAATACAAATTATTTCAGGCCAGATGCCTAAAGATCTCACATTACCCATCAGTAACCTTGATTCAGATTTACAATCAATACACAAAATATTAAGAGTGAAAACAAGAGTAACCAAGAACTATGTTATATTCGAAGTAACCTTTCCGTTGGTAGACAGAGAGAATTTTAAACTGTATAAAATAATAACAATTCCTCTTCATGATAAAAACAGAATGGTCAGCATATTTCCTATTTCCGAATATGTTGCTGTAAACCTCAAGAAAGATGCATACTTTACTGTCACGTTACAAGAGCTAAACACATGCTCTCATCATGAACAGTCATATTTATTATGTCAGTTAACCAAACCTATCTTGAATTTAGAAAATGATGAAAGTTTCTGCCAGAAAAATGTTAACCAAAAATGTAGAATTAACAATGAAACTTGTACGAATAAATGGATTGAACTGCATTCGCTATCAAACTACCTATACTTTTGCTGTGACTCATACTCAATTAAAATAATATGCGAAGATTAAGTTACTATTCGCCAACTAACAGGTGCTGGAGTTATCACTATGAGTCAGAATTGCTTGATAAAAAGCAAAGATTTCACATTAAACTTCCCGCAACAAAAAACAAATAAATTAAAATATACACCAAACGTTTATATACCAGAAATTGATGAAATCAACCACATAGTAAATATTAAACTACCAACTGAAGAGACTGCAGACCAGTATGACGTCACCATGAATTCTTCTCTGGCCAAGTTAGAGGCACAAATAAAGAGTATGAAAGCCCTCAAACCAGAGCTAACCGACCTATCCACACATGATGTTCACCACTACAGTGTTATCTATGTGCTTGTGATAGGAATACTATGTGCGGTCGTCGTATGGATCTGTAGACGCAGCCGGCGCTGTTGGCGCCGTTCAAAAAACTCTCGTCGCCACAACGACTCTGTCTGCCCGCCGCCAGTGGAGATGACGGCAGTGGCGCCGATCGCAGTTGGAGACCCAGAATACAGTGAAGTGATACCGCGAAAGCAGAGTACAGCTGACCGTCAGCTTAGTGTCAGTGAATTAAGTGAAAACAGTGGTGTCAATGTGCGTGTGCCTAATTCAGTAAAACGTTGGCCCAGTGCTAAGTTACGTGTGTTAAAAAAGGACCAAAGTACATCACCAATAAATCGGAAACAATCTGTTTTTACTGTAGAGGACTCCTTAGTTTAATCTTACTTATTAATAAATAAAGATTAATGTTATGATAAAAACATAATTTAACTATGCTTATATTTTATACCTAGTGATATAATAAATAGGTGATAGCGCTTTCATGTAGTTGCTATAGTACGTTAAATATAAATATTACTATAATTTTGCTACAGTTTAAATATGTACCTATGTTCTTTTTCTTTTGCAGCATCTCAGATGATGCGCCCGGGAGTATGTTCGGTCTAATTATACCGAACAGCTCAGCAATTATAGTTTAGTGTAGAATTGCAGATATCGCAATATTTTTATAACTTAATTAATTAATATAATTTGTATGTTTTAGTTAGTACGTATTTAGCTACCATAGGCAACATACCATTCTAACCATTTACCTATAATTTTTACCATATTTACTACCAATTCGTTACCATATTTACCATAAGTTTATAATATATAGATTCCGTAATTTTGCATAGTAAAATAGTGAGATTTATCTGAGACTTATTATTTAGATAACGTTTATCCTTATTAATAAAGAGGTCGAAGCTAATCGCCGAGCTTTACGACCTTTTTACAGCCAGTGTCAGATTAAAATTAGATTTTTTTTTTGTAATGCAGTTTGAATGAGTGATTGTAGATATATTTGAACGTGATTAGAATAAATTAGTGTCAATTGGTAAAATTAAAACTTTTAAAGGGGTTAAAGCCAGCTTACAGCTGCCTTTTGGGGGGGGCAATATGGAAATTATTTGTCTTAATTTCGATTAAAAATGGCCATGTCACATCACTGATGTGTCTACTCAGTGTGTCCCATCCTTACCTACCTCTCTTCCGATCATGGCCGCCGTGTGTTAACAAGTGTGCTCCGCAAATAATTACTAAACTCTTAATTGAATTATGAGCTAGTCTCTCTAAGTGCACGTTGTGGTGTTTGTGGGTCGACCCAGCAAGTAGTGAAGCAAAAGGCTGTTTGAACCAGCGCCATTTAAGAAGTCATACAAGATAAAGACGAGCAGTGGGTACAACCGCGCGCATGTAAGTACGGCCATTGTCTTCTTCCTCTGTGATCCATTTTCCAGTCTCTGTGGCAAAACGCCCAACTATTGAAACGTTTATATAGCAAAACGTCCAATTACAAGGTGGTAGGCCCGTATGTAGGGTCGTCTGGGTAGGTACGGTCGACCACAGAAGTAGCTTCCCGCGACCCGGACCAGGTCGTCTGTCCATCTAGTGGGGGCCGTCCTACTTTGCGCTTTCCGGTACGTGGTCGCCATTCTAGAACTTTAACGTCCCACCGGATAATTTAACTAATCCTGTGAACTATGTCAGTGACT
Source organism: Nymphula nitidulata (assembly GCA_947347705.1). Lineage (NCBI taxonomy): Eukaryota > Metazoa > Arthropoda > Insecta > Lepidoptera > Crambidae > Nymphula > Nymphula nitidulata. The sequence continues at coordinate 5,823,135 of OX374637.1, read as the reverse complement.
TTGGTTCTCTTACGGATGTTTGGTTCATCATCATCAGTATCATCTCTCGAGCACCTCCATGCTTCGAAAGGCAGCTTTGCCGTTGGTCTGGATTCTTACTTTAACTGCTTTAACCCACCAAACCACATTGGGCCAGCTTGGAGTTGTTATGGCCCAAGCTCCTCATGTTCCTCCCATGCAGGAAGGCCTGTGCCCAGCAGTGGCACGTATATAGGCTTAGGCAGTTTAACTCATAAAACTTCTTTTTTTAATACGAAATAATCTAAAATTATAACAAATGAGAACGTGACGCACGGTAAACTAACTGCGCATGTTCGTAGATTTATACTGACATAAGACATTATTATTGTTAGAGCAAATGGTTGGAGCCACGAGTCGGTCCGAAGCGCGGCTCGCAGCACCACTAATTAAATAGCTCTTAACTTGACAGCTGTCCGCAGCACTAACCTTAGCAAGGGAGCTGGATGCATAGAATCAGGTATATAGAATAAAAGGAGTTAGGTACTCTATAACAGCTTGCTCATGCAACAATAGGTTAATACCTTCACTTGGTCGTCACTTACGTATGTACTATAAAAAAAGCTAAAAAAATAAAGGACTAGTGCTTTGCAGCTTTAACCTATTGATTTCTGAAACTCAGAAACATGAAACAGCTTTACTGAAAACTTTGTGAATTATATTAGACAGAAACCTTGCTAAATTGGTTGCCAGTTCCTCCCACAACCCGGCCTCTTTCTAATTGCTAGTGTCCTTAACAATTTTCTTAGAAATTTCTTTAAACTTTCAGGCTAATTTTGTAAAGTCATCCATGAGATAACATGAGGAAATGAATATTTTTTCCTCAAAACAGTTCTTAAATTATTTGTGTTTATTCAATTATTCCAAATGTTCATCATATTGTGTACTATGGCTCCTGGTCTAACAACCAGCGGCGGTGCCTAGATGAAGTTAGCAAAGAATAGTGCCGCAGTTGGACACCTTTCGCCCTCCGACGGGGCGCCCGCACAGAAATTTATAGCACTTGATTCTTTGACTTAAAATTAGTTGATAATAGAATTTATTTAAGTTCTATATCAACTTGTGAAATTTTACTAGCGCTTTTAAAAGTTTCACTATGGTCATTTACGAAGTTTACTCTATGTACGAGTATTCAAAGAAGCCTGTTTATGGCCCCATCGACGCCCAGCCAAAACTACTGAAGCTAGAAAATGTAAACTAGGACATAAATTTACTTTTATGGCGCAAAGACAAGAAGTGATTTTTCTAAACCAATCGCTAAGGAGGTGAAATGAGGTGGCAAAGTTTGGATGCTTCAAAAAAATCGGTGTCTTCTTATGTATACAAAGCACGGCAAATGACTCAACACCACCCGATGTGAAGCGGTAAGAAAAGTCCATAAGCGAAGACAGCTAGTGTAGTTTAAAATACACTGTTCTAGCCACCTGCACCTTGCCGGTCCTTAAGGTGCCTTTTCACGCCTCTTATGAGGAAACCCATGGACTAGCTTTTTGGCTACCTTTAGGCGCGATAGCCAACATCCACGCGGATGGATTCGCAGGCGGCTACTAGTGAATAAATGATTTTTTACAGAAGAGACAAATAAATTTAGTTTTAAATTTATTTGTTAGTCTAAACATCAAACTGAGTAAATTTTCCTGTTGTTTTTGTCGTTATGACAAGTTCCCTTGGGCTTCTTCTGAATTTCCCTCACGGAAATGTTATAAAATGCTCTTAATTTCATGATTCTTCCTTCTGAAGCGATGAATGAGTCCATTGGGATATACTTTTGTTATTTTAGGAAAAAACAAACGAGGATAAAAACAATATCATCACGATCTAAATATTAATACAGTCGGTAGGTATGCAAAATATTAGCGAAGTTAAATTATTGCTTTAAAATCATAATCTCCTTCAAGTTTCAGGCAGTATAATCAGCACCTATCTTGGCACCCGCAGATTGAATATGTTACTGAAAGGCTTAGGAAGCTGGTATGGGTTTTTAAAACTCTGCGCTACATTACCACACATCAACTTTTGAATCGAATATATGTTTCACTAGCACAACCGGTATTGGGATATTGTATATCGATATGGGGTGGTGCGTCTAAGACTAAGTTCTTGCAAGTGGAAAGGGGCCAGCGATGTTTATAGAAAGTAATGTATTTCAAACCTTATAAGGTTCCTACTGGCGATCTCTTTAAAACAGCCAACCTTTTATTTGTGCGGCAACTCTATATCTTAGTCGCAACCTTGAAACTTCATAGAGAATTGTCATATGACCCAACACTGACTCAAGGGAGGAGAAAGGATAAAGTTTTTAAAATTGATCAAATTAAAACAGTCTTTGCTAAACGACAGCTGAATGCACAATGTAAGCATTTATATAACCAATTAAATAAAAACTAAATATTTATAAATTACACTTTCATGATTGCAAAACTATTCTAACTATTTGTAACTACCTGGCTTTTATCTATTGATAACATTGAAACGGAAAATTTAATGAAATATCAAACGTAAAACCAAGCTTAAATTAAAACTTACACACGCACACATACACACTCACTCACACCACTTACACGCGCGCGCGCACACACACACACTCCCACACGCTTTAATATAATATTTATAAGAATACGAAGTTAATTTAAAGTTAAGTTTATAACATAATAATCACAAACATTAAAAAAAAAAGATAAACCATAGAACTCGCCAGGAAGTACTTTAATCTCAGAAACCCCTTTGAATGTAAATAAATAAATCGTAAGTTACTCCTGTTCCGCATTATTTCGAAACCATAAATATGTAGCTACCTACTAGTAAGAGTTATGGAAGAGCGGGACCTCCTGACACAGGTATATATTTTTGCCGACTAGGAGATCCCAACCACCAATATCATAATAAAATTCACTGGAAGTGGTGTAGACACTATAAAAAGTAGGTACAGTCGGCATCAAAAGTCGATGACCACATCCAAATTTCCAAAACCCCTATACAGCGTAACATACATAAGTCCCTAAACAAGACCTAAGTTAATTAGATGAACATCCGTATAAGGCAAAAATAGCTAAACTTCGGCCTCAAAAGTAGATAAACAGTGATAATTTCAAAACCACCTAAACATCAGAAATGACAAAGATAGCTGGACAAAACCCAAACAAAACCTCTTTACGCCGAAGACACATAAGTCGCTGGACAAGATTTACGTTAGAGTTAAATTAATGAACATTGTAAAATTAAAATAGCAGAACACTTGGTTTGATAAAAAGTAGTTTTGATATTTTTGATATTTTAAAGAAACTCAATGTTGGTTTCAGATAACGTAACGATTCTATCCTCTTTGGCTTTCAGTAAATCTGAGTCATAATTACAGAACTACTTCTCTTCGCAAAAATTTCTTTCGACCTTCAAGATGGCGGATGTGACTTTTTGATATAAAATCAATAATGGGTATAATTTTAGTGGTTTTCGGGGGTCCCGAGTCCGAACACAGCATATATTTTGAGCTTCAAGATGGAAGATACGAAGATTAATATAAAATAAATATAATTTTCGCAGTTTTTGGGGTCCCGATTCTGGATTCAAAATTTCTTTCGAGCTTCAAGATGGCGGATGTGAGTTTTTAATATAAAATCAACATGGGTATCATTTTAATATTTTTGGAGTCGATGCTTTACTTTCCATTGTTTCTGGAAACCACTTATCACCAACTCCAAAAAATATATATTTTTATGGGATAAGTAAAATTCTACTTAAATTTAATGTTTATTTTTCAAGAAGTTTTTTTTGTAATAACATTATTCACAATTTTTGTGATAGCTTTCTAAGGTCAAAGCTAGACTGGTGGCCGTCCGCATGTATTGTTTCCCGTCAGTATATTTTGAGCCTTACTATCGTATTTATCGTATTACTAAAAAGTCACAGGAAAGCAAAAATCCGTAATTTCGCATACATTGACGACTTAATTATACCAGCTATTTTGATTTTGAACCAAACTAGAAAATCAAATTTCTATGAATCTAATATGCAACGATTTTCCTAATCGGTTTTTAGATGACGGAGTTCTGAGGTAATATAAGTACCTACATAAAAACAAATATACAGCTGAACTAATAACCACCTTTTTTGAAGTTGGTCAAAAAGCGATGATAAAAAGAGCTACGTAATATTTCTATCTCACTGACTTTTAAAATAATCTAGGCACATTAATGAGTATAATTATACCACCTGGAAACTAAGCTAATTTACTTACCTTGAAAGCTTATACCCTCAGCAATAATCGTAAGAAACTGTTCCTTAGTTAGATTAAGACTACGTCCAGATAGGCTGTGGATTAAGGCTGCTTAATGCACGCTCATTAAAACTTATGGCTTAGTTATTAAGAGTTACTTTACAATGATTATTAAAGTGTAACTACGGGTAAATACTTATGTCAACCCGCTCAAAAGTATTTGTTGAATATAAATTGAACCACGGAACCGTTTTCAGTCGATGTTTATTGAAAATGCGAAATATTAATTAATATATTTTGTACTCTGAATAATATAAAGATTATCATCACCAGCCTTTAAATGTCCCACTGCTGGGCATAAACCTTCCTACATAGGAGAAACACATGAGGAGTTTGGGCCATAGTGTCGCCATGCTGGCCCAATGTAGCAACTACAGGGACCAAAGGCTTAACATGCCTTCCGAAGCTTGGAGTAACTCGAGTTTACAAATGATTGACCCATCTTGAAAACTCCATAGCGAAGTTGCTTTGATATCGTAATCAAAATCAGAGCGATCAAATCACCATGCCACCAAGCTCATTCCTTGCATGATAGAATTTCAATTCAGAAGTGAATGTAATTTTGTGTGTGTGTGTGATTTTGTGTTGAAAAATGTGACGTTTTATTGGAAGAGGCATGATATTACGGATTTTTATTTCGCAGTTGAATTCACAAAAGCAAGAACTATTCCCGCAATTGCTGTATCAAATATTTGAGCAATAAGTCGAGCTCAGTGATCTCACTCACCATGTACAGTCGCGAGCAATAACATAAATCAAGCGTAATAATGTGACCTTGAGACCGCCCTTACTCCGTAAGTGATAGAGGCGGCTTTCGTAGTGCAACTGTTAGTTGCTGTCGTCTGTACCTAGTTCTCGCTGTTCGTGACTCTTAATGTAATCGGAATAAGAGTCGAAAACACGAAAATCTAGCAATTGAATTCTATTTTGCTCGGTTACTTTTGTATAATTATTAAGTTTCTAAATTTCAAGATAACATGAGCTAACTGGTCAATGATAATTCTGTGGGTACAAACATTTCATACATGAAATCGTACAATCGAGGCGAAAAGTTGAAATAGTTTTGGGATTCTACGAGCTTTGAATTAATAATTAGTTCAGCGTTGCCAGAAGGTTACTTTTGTAACCTTTTAGGTGATTTTTAACTCCTAAAGGTTACTGCTAGGTTACACTACTCAAAAGGTTACTTTTAGGTGATTTTTCGAAAGTAGAATTCATTCATAATTTCTTACATAAAACCTGAGTCAAACAGAACACTCTTTTATTTATTTATCAGTCAGTTAGCTACCGCTAAACTTTATTCGTAGAGTGTTTGTAGCGTAGTGTCTAATTTGTGGCAATTTCTAGTTTGTATGAAAAGCTAAGAGTAGTCTTATTCAACAATAATACTAGTTTTCTAAAAATCCTCTGATAACTGCCAAATATTTTCGCCTTAAAGTATGTATGAAAAGTCGAGCGACGTAAACACTTTTGATTTGTTTAACTTTGATAGGTATTGTTTCTGTAAATTAAAACAATCGATCGACATGTACCTATTCTATCAACTATTAATACCTTCCCACTGAAAAAAATATGAAAGGTTACTTTTCACACTAAAAGGTTACTTTTTTATGTACTTTAGGTTACTTTGACTAGACCCGGCTGGCAACACTGAATTAGTTACAGTTATTATTCAAAGTCATTGTAGTAAAAGCTGATTTGCTTTTGGTAACTCACAGCATGAAGGCAGTTACCGAAACCTGTTTACCGGGTTTTTTGAGAGATCGCCTTTTTTTCAGAAAAATCCGCTTACGGACCTACCCGCCGCTGGCTAAGTGACCGGCCGTGCGTCGCCTAGTGACCCACTAAAACTCGCCGGTAACTCCACTGATACTCGCAAGAGGTGCCTGGGCACTGCCGAAGCAATTTTACCAGCATACCAGCCCATCACCAGGCAACCCCGCCTTCACTACGATGGAGAGTCACTTGGGCAATCCCAGACGTGGCGACCTGTGCATGCGTGTGCGGTGGCCACGCACGCGGCATGAAAGATGACCTAAAAGTATAGTACTTGTAATGTTCATCACAATGCTTGCTACGTGCCTCTACTCTGATTGCGTTCACCAGTTATTAGTATGTGTGTTAGCTGCTCACAATTAATTAAAGTTAAGTCTAATAGTAAAGAAATTATTGGCGATTTTTGGTTTGTATGAAAAGCTAGGAATGGCTCTAACTCAATACTGTTTTTGGAAAAATCCTCTGACAACTATTTAGACAAGTCTGACTTGCTTCCGCATTTATAGTATTATTAAAATCGGTTTGTTCGTTTGCAATATTTTCGACTTAAAATTTGTATGAAAAGACCGTGCGACTCAAACGCTGTTTATAATAAACTTTTATACTTTTTTTATACAACTAGATGACAAACAAGCTGATGGCCCACCTGGTGGTAAGTGGTTACTGCTGCCTATAGACACCTGCAATAACAAGGAAAAATTACTTGAGACTGCAGGTGCGTTTTCATCCTGAGGCCTTAGATGTAATGCCGTCCATGCCCAGTAATTACACTTTCTACTTTTGTTATTAATCCGGTACCAATAATGTTGGGTTTGTCAAACCCAAACATCTTTCGACTTTAGGTTTTTTTTTTACATTAATTGCTTAGTAATCAAAAAACCAATTGGCCTAAACAAAACTAAAAATTACTTTAAAAAGTACAAATAATTCAAGCTTTAATGAAAACAATTTTCAGCTCGCCTGTGTATTTATCAACGTAACTTGGTAAATATTGAGTTGTTAATAGTTTAACTCATTGGTGATTGTTTGCAATGTTGAATAACGCGTCTCATTATTAACGTGATGTATAAAGCGTACATTGTTAAGTCCTATGGGGTACATTTTAGTCACCGTAATTAGGGATTAGATTACTAATCCGATCTCTACTGATTAATAAGTAGAGATTGGGACAGTTTATGTTCAAGGAAGAGATAAGCATGGCGTGGTTAATATATTTGAATTTCATAAATAACTACTGAGAAACAGAAGTTTTGATCAAAATATCACGCGAAGAGCCTTTTTAAATTTTAATTTTATATAATTATCAATAATACGTCTAGTAGGTAATTATTACCTAGAAAGTTAATTGAAACAAAAAAAATATGGCATCGTCTATCTATAAGTAAAAATCAATGTTTGTATGTTTGCCCCCTATGCGTTTCGAAACGATTGATCAGATTATGATGAAACTTTGGTAAACTGCTTTAAGCACGCTCGCAAAGGTAACTTCTAAGGCAACTGCCTCCTATGTCATAGAGTCCAAAATTGAAACACTCAATAACTTAAGTGCCACCAATTATTTTCACCTCAATATTGAGAGGAGATGTCATTGTGTAAAGTGTTTTTATACTTAATAACACACGCCATGTAAATCTTTTAGAATTCAATCCAGTATTGGATCAGATAAAATGGGCTTAGCAACTACTTACCATAAAAAATCTAAAAGAAGATACTCGTATTATTATGTTGATGCTGTAGTCAGTTAATATTGACATTCCCTGGCAAAGTCATCATCAAAAATTATTACCCGAGACGAAATTAAGGGCACTGCAAACGGCGATCGGAAGGGGCCATCGCTCAAGCCTCAACAAGACCCCAATAAAATGCTCGGTTTAGTTTTTACGACCGAGCCTCGGCAGCGTCCCCCTTTCTGTGTAAACGAATAGCCTTTTATATAGCTGACTGTACTACCAATTCTTTGTAGCTCTTTCGCAGGATAAGGGTTATAGAACCATTAAAAGTTTTTATGAAAAACGGCTCCGCTACGGCTGTTTTTGCTATGTTCTAGTCTTAGAACTTATAACCGAGAATAAACATATACGAACCTGGGTATACACAATTTCAATAATTGAATCAAAAGGTTTACTTAGAGAAGACATCGCAAACAAACGTCATGTTCCATTTTGAAATGATTGGAAGTAGTTAGTACATACTAGCGAACAAAAGGTTTTCTTTATTTAGTATATACTGTTTCTATGGACTCTTGGTTCGTATTTTTTTAGTTGTAAGTTTTAATTATTATTTTATCTTATCTTACTATGGGGCCATGACTAAGTGACAGTGCACTTCGACCCATTGGGATCTTTTGTGCCTCCCCTGCATTTACTCTTACTGTGTCTAGAATATAGTGGCCATTAGCTTAGAATAAGTTTTAATTATTAGTTGTGTGTTAATTTAATGCGCTCCGCATTTGCACTCTTTGAATATTTTATATTGTTCGGCATATATAGGTGGTGACGACATTAAAACAATTAAAACATGGGCTACTATGTTTTAATTGTACAAATGTTTCGCAACTTTCAAACACATCCTATTGATTTGGTTATTTCATAACATTTCTATGAAATAATGCAGCCAATGTTATATTATTTCATAGAAATGTCATGAAAATAAAAAAAAAACATTTCTATGAACTAATATAGCCCATGTTTGAATTTATTGTCGTCACCACTAAATGTGTATGTGTATGTGTATGTGTGTGTGTGTGTGTGTGTGTGTGTGTGTGTGTGTGTGTGTGTGTGTGTGTATTTACTTAATTTTTTAGCATGCTTTAATTTTTTAAACTTTTTGATTTAATTCTAATACATGTATTTATTTACTAACTCAATTCTATGACCTGTCTTCATGTAATTTTTATCTTTAATATTAAATATTATTATTTGATGTTGTTACATTATATTCTTATTTAGTCGCTTAATATAATGACATGCTCTTATGACATACATTAAAGTTTGTTACATAAATATTCCTTATTATTAATTGTAGGATATTTTATAACTATCCTCCGTCTTTTCAACGTTGTGAGCGCTGTGATTGTGGCGTTTCGTTCCTGCAACGCAAGCGGCTGAAGTGTAGCGCGATAGCCACACTTGAACGGAACATAGTGGCGATTGGGGAAGTAAAGAACAAAAAATGGGTGGTTTTGTTCTTTACTTCATATTTTAATGGTTTTTTCCCAGTATTTGTTTTGGCATCATACATCGAAAAGTAGCTCTCAATAGTAGAAGTAGTGCGCGCTCTCTCTCTCTTCCTTTCTTTAACTTGTTTCTTTTGGTACGACTCTTACTCTTTCAAATACACGTATTAAGTATGTCATCAGTTACCTTATATTACACATTACACAGATCAACATAACCTCAAAATATCAAATTCATCAGCACACTATCTTAGTTTCCCGGTCGAGGTTAATCTAACTCAAACATCAGCGGCCAATTGTCAGTTAATTGGCAATATCATACAGCCATAGCCGTCCCGGGGACACCTTAACATAGTTTACATGCATTATTAATTGATATTGTGGTCCTCGTAATAATGGAAGGCTGTATCGTCACTGTCATAAAGCACGAGAGATAGGCTTTAGGGTAGGCTGCCAGTTTAATATGTATAATCTGTGGCGCAGTTGTTTGTATTGTCAATTAAGGTGAGGTTAAACTGCCAATCGATACAGAATTTGAACATTATTTTTCTTACTTGGAATAATTCTTCTCAAATCTTTAAAATTTTTTATAGATTCGTCGATATTTTAGTTTCAATGGCTACCATTGCTTTCACACTGAACAACATAGAACTTTTTCCTAATACGGTTATTCTCACCTAGACGGAAATCTTCAATAGTATATAAATATATCATAAATATAAAAACTAATTATACTTGCACTGCTTTGACCATTGATAAAAGTTGGTTTATTTTATTCTAGCTTTTTATACAATCTTAATGGGTAAAATACTTAAATATCAAACAGAAAAAAAATAGATTTTATATTGAATGAGCTGGCGAGATTTTAAAAGCCCAACGATTAAAGTCAACATACGTAGCAGTTGTAGCACCAGCGTAGAATAAACAGCTACGAGGCCGTAGCATGTAGACGTTCGAAACAGTTCTTGAGCTACGAGACCGTAGCACGTAGACATATTCAGCATCACAGTTCTTAAAAATTAAATTGCCTCCTTACTTGGTAATTGAAAAAATGCAAATAGGTTCTGGAGTCGAAGCCATGAATAAATTTCGGATTAGCAAGCTAAAGACGGATCCCAGGTATAAGGACTGTTTCAATTTACTCTTCAATCAAAACTCCGGCAACTTTTGAGCGTTAGTGAGCTTCGTTTAAATAAACTCCTAAACACGAATTAGCAGAACGCAAATTTCTGTGCTGAGTAAAAGTCATCGACTGAAATGAGGTGGTTCAAAGTTAGTGGAGATGCTAATGAAAGTAGCTTCCTTTCATGTTTTGTAGAGTAAATACTTAAAATATTCATTAGAAAAAGAAAATAATATTTTAAAGTAAGTTTGAACGGACTAAATGTTACTTATAAAATTGAGTTCCGGAACTGATTACAGTTGAACAGTCAGCAGCAAAAATATTGAATGATTTTGATCCAATTGCATTGACATAAGACATAGAATGTTTACATCATCTGCTGACTGTACGTGTGATGACAATGAAATACACACTGAAATACAGTTTAATATGCATTGTTTTTTTTTCGTCTAACGGCCTGGCTATGGGGAAGGGCGGCGGCGGGGCGTCTCGGCAACCACTGCGTGGTCACGACGACGCGCTGCGAAGCCGACATCAAGACAGCGCGCAGTGGTTGCCGAGACGCGAGACGCAGGACGTGCGTGCAGTGATGTCGTCGACAGGCCGTTACAGTCGAGTCCATGGTATTTAGACATCAAAGTTAATACCTATGCGTTCGCACGAAGTGCATAAAACAGCTGATTATTTTTTAGCGAATCCAGAGTTGGTCCCACAGTTCAAAAAGGTGAAAAGTTCCTTAAGGTCAGAATACCAGAGAATCGGCTGCAAGATCAATAAAAACACAGTGTTATCTTCTTACCGCTCACTCCTTTTATTTCACACTCCTATTACGGTGGTAAAAAAACGCCTATTACGGAATATTTATATTATCATGTTTTATTCTTGTTTACTTATCCAAACAAGAATAAAACACGAAAACAAAAATAGGCATAATGTATTTTTATTTTTGTATTTTATCGCAGTTTTTCTATTCAATTTTAAATACGGTTTTTATGATAGATCATAATATTATATAAACTTACAATATTGCGTACCCTCTCAATAATTGCATTTATCTTCAAAAATACTTGTGTAATATAACACGGATCTTACGCGAAACTTAAATATGAGTAACTTTTGGCTTGCTCGACGTTCCGGCTAGGTTTCAGAAGCCGTATCACGGGCGTAGCTTGCTGATAAAGTTCATAGTCTTAATTACATATAACATACTAGTTGTATGTTACATGGTATGAATTACTGATAGAAATCATTGAAATGTATTCAGATAATCGATGTCTAACTTGCAAATTGTTCGCATACAACAGACGAACATAGTCCCAATTAAATTGAAACTATTCTGTTAGCAGACGTTAATGGAGACCCCTAAAAGCCACGCCCAGACGAGTGTAGTAGAGGCTAAGATTTCCCTAATAAAATTACAAGCGAACTCGTCTTATGCAATTATACAGAACCAGTAATTGCTTTATTGGTAGCGGTACGATTCCGGTCACGCGCCACGGAACGTCGAAATTACTCGGAGGCATTCCGTGAATCTTCCAGTTGGGATGGTGTTGTGTCGATACCTATGCTTTAATTCTCATACCGATTATGAGTTGCCGTGGAGACATTTGTAGATTAGTTCTGTTACATCATTATGATTATCATCTAAACAGATTATCATGTTTAAAGATGAACTAAATTCGTGATACATTAATTGTTCATAAGTCATAATTGTGAAATCATTAATTCAAATACGTAATAACTCTCGCGATATTAGAAAGTAAAATTTGAAAGTTGTTTGAAAGACACATTTGCTCGTAAAGTCTCTTATTTCACCAATTTCAACATCGTATTGTGTATCTCATTACGTACTTGTGCGTTATTGTAATGTAAAACGCACGGCTTATCAAGATACTTCGTCTAAAAACGAACGGCACTCTTTTAAAACTTAGCAAAGAGTTTTTATGTCAGCAAAGTGGTCAACATTTTATGAATAAAATTAACTTTGGGAGATAATTAGGGTTGTTGATTACTTTTTATTTATTTCATAAATAAGAAGTTTATAGCTCATAAAGTAATATTGCAAAAGAAATAGTATGTCTAAGATCAATAGTTTCACAGATACAGTGGTATGTTTAATGTGTTGCGGCGCGTCGTCCAAAAACGCTCCATAGAAAATCTACGGAACATGGGCATACTGACAAAATTGATAATAACTATGTATTAAGTATGTTTTTATTAATAGTTGTCATAATAATAGTTGTTTTAATTGATGTCAGCAATCTAATATTATTAACATTACTAATAAATTTTGAAAAAAAAAATTACCATTTTTTTAATTTTTAAAACAGTATAACTTCAACAATATTCCATTTATTTTAAGTTTGAATTGTTTTTATGGGTAACAGTAGCGTATATTTTCCGAATTTGTGAAAATTACCGCCATATTAAAACTTAAGCAACATCCCAATTGATCATTTAATTCTTTAATTTAATTAATTTCGACAATAAACTACAAACATTTATCTGTAACAAAAACACAAAAATATTAATTTACTTGACAACGTTAAAGATGTCAACTGGCAACGTAATAATCAATTTTACAAATTGTTAAATTTTTTATAACTGCTTCAACAAGTGATTAAAGATTTATTCGTTTAAAAAAGTCATAGTTTTATTTATTTCCTCGCTACCAATATCGCCTCGGCTGTAATTGTCAACTTACCGCACTTATATCATAATGTACTGATTCACGCCTTTTCTGAATAACCCCTTGCTGTAATCGTTCAAGAAAACCTTTGCAGGGAGCTCATTCCACAACTTGAGCGTACGGGGGAAAAAGTTTCTCTGAAAGCGTACAGTACGCGACCACTTTGGTTCCAATATATGAGTAAAAATATTAAAGGTATTGGAAAAATATTCATAACTAAAAACTCTGAAAGTTATTGATTTCACAAAAATTCGCATCCATTTTTGCACGATAAAAGCAATCTTTAAATCGTGAAAAGCGATTTCAATTTACTGAAAATCATATCGATAACAGAGTCTGCGGTGGCAACACTATGTTTCAGCGCCATTTAATAGAGACCGACCGATGTTATGGTATACTTTATGGACTAAGGTTAATTTTATGTAGTATGTGATATACGACTTTCAACCTTTTTTAGTTTGTAAAATATTTGACCCTTTTTATTTAATATCTTGATCAGAAACAATACATATATAACTCGAGATTTTACTAGCTAAGAAGTGTTTGCTGTTCAGTTTTTTGTATTCTCAACGGAGTAGCTCTGGTCTTGGTGTTACCTGATGGTGAGCGATGATGACGCCGAAGTTAGCAGCGAGTTACACCCGGATTGACAATCACAGCTTTCTTACCTCCAACTGCCGGAGCACAGCTGTTATCATTATTATTAAAGTGGCAGGCTTTGGTAAGATGGTGGCCAAGTAGCTAGGTGGAGTTAGGAAACATTGTAAGCTCCTCATGGGGATTGAACCCCGATCCTCTAGATCTAAAGTAGGTGGTATCAACCGCTAGACCACAGTGCTACGCGTTCGCAATGTTAAGTCGCAAATCAGCTAGTAGTACGCGTAGTTTTTACATTAGCTGCGCATATGCGATGTGTACGTCTATGGTTAAAGTCATATAACGTAATTTATGGTGGAGGTTTGTACTCGTATGATAATATATTTTTTAACATAATATACCTCAAAGTGACGTATTCCGGTGTGTTATTCTTTGGACCCTCCCTTACCACCGAACGTTACAGGGTAATAACAAATTAATCTGTCTGGTGCCAGATCCCTCCGGAGGGCTGTGACAATTGAATAATCAAGTGTGTCTGAAATCCGATGCTTGATGGGCAAGAAACTAAAAAATAATGTTACTTAATATATTATGACACAAGTACATGCCATTATGAAACATGTTTAAGTTTAAACTCATCTTTAGATTCAGTACACAGTAGATGCATGCGCGCCAAATTCATTATTTCATAAGTCACTGTGTCGTGTTGGTTTGCTGGTTAGTATTTGGCATCGCAAGTCAGAGCAGCTGCCAAGCAAAAAGTTACTCTACTGCGTTTTCCGAAAATATACTTATGCATGCAATAAATTAACACATAAATCCGATTAACGTAAACAATCCTATTACGTCAGTAGTCCAATATATTTTATCGTTTTTGTATGTGTATATTTTTTTTTCTATAAAATATTTTTTTTTTGTATATATTTTAGTTTTCCGAAATTATTTTACCCTTTTTTCAGATTTTTTGTTGCACAAACAATGCCCTTTTTTAAGAATATTTATTGAAAATTCTGCAAAATGAACACCATTTTTTCGAATTCTATACGTTTGAATTCTCAGTCAAAATTTGTCCAAAGTTATTAAAGCTGGATGATTCAGTTCCGAGTTTAGTTTTCAGAAAAAAAAGATAGCCTAGCCTAACAATTCGGAACGCAAACATGTCGGATTAATTGTGCTTCACGGGCCACTACCGCGGCACGCTCGCTTTTCTCGCTCAGCTCGCACCTTTTTTTGGTCACAGTTCTCGCCAAACCTTAATATACGAGGGAAAAAAGATTTCGATTTTCAAAAAAATAAAATTAAAATTATTGTTAACAAAACATTAGTCGAAATAAATAAAAATTGTTTTGATTTAAGATTAATGTTTTTCTGTAAAATAAAACAAATGTACCTGCACAATAACAGTACATGGACTAAAACGATTAAAATACAAAATAATCAATCAAGAATTGTAAAATAATTGCAAATGTGGTTAGCATGTTATTATTATAATTGACTTATAGTAATACAGGGGCCTAGCTTATAGCACCTTCGATATTTGGTTCATAGAAAAACTTATCTAATAAATATCAGCATAAGGATGATATTTCTCATGATTAGGAGGCTGATCTTAATAAAGCTAAGTAAGTACGTATACTTAAAATTAAGATTGTTCAAAATTCGTACTGGTATCATAAAGCGGGCACGCTTGTTTGCGCCTAGGTTGCATTTGCCTTGCAGTCTCTACTACGGTGTCGATTTCGACTTTATATTTCTAGAACTTTTTCTCAGTATTAATACAGTGTGGGTTGAAAAAGACAAAAAACTCAGTATTAATGATAGTTACATTACATAGCACTCGCACAAACCAGCACTCGTTTTTATAGAAATTTTATTTTTATAAATCATGTAGACATCAGCACTTCTAGCACGAACACTTTTAAATTTCGAATCGCCATTGTAATGAGTAGTTACGTTAGCTTTTGTCGGGCTTTTTTGAAATTTTAAGCGTACACGAACGATCGATTACGATTTGAAATTTTAAAATGTTCGTGCTAGTGTTACAATATGTGAGGAACTCGGTGGGTAGCGGTTTGAGCGCTCTGGTTTCAATAATGAAAACAAAAGCCACTCGCCATGGTCGATCCCGTCGATTCGCGCTGCTCCGTGCTGCGTGACTAACGAGTCACGGTTGTTATTACAACCGCCTTAACCCACCATCCCGCATTGGGCCATTGTGGTGGTGTTGTGGCCCAAACTCCTCATGTGTTTCTTACATGAAGGAAGGGCTGAGCACAGCAGTGGGACGTAGATAAGCTGGTGATGATGATCAGTTATTTGTTTCAAAATTAAGAATTCCAGTTTATCTAATGAATGGAAGGGTTAAAGTATTCAATCACTCATTCATAACATGCATGCTTTTGTTATTTATGATGAGTGTTGTTAAAGTATTCAATCGCTCATTCATAACATGCATGCTTTTGTTATTTATGATGAGTGTAGTTGTGTTGTTCGTGTGTATTTGCATATTTATTTTGTTTTATTATTTAACAACACATCAACAGCTTAAAAACCAAAAATATCACCAGTAAATATTAATTACACAGTAAGTTTAAAATTTTGAGCCAACCACAGATTCACTTTACGTAATCGTAATGTATTACCCCCGACGAAAAAAGAGGGGTGTTATAAGTTTGAAGTGTCTGTCTGTGTATCTGTGGGTCTGTCTGTGGCATCGTGGCACCTTATCAAATGGACCGATTTTGATTTGTTTTTTTTTGTTTGAAAGCTGACGTGATAGAGAGACGCTAAGTAATTTTTCAAACATTTATAATAATGTTAAAATCAAAAATTAAGAATATGTGATAGAGATGGTTCATATCTAAAATTTATGAAGATCAGTTCAGGCGTTTGATGACTGTCAGCTCGTTTTCTACATGATAAAAGAGTTTTATTAACTATCACAGATCCTAATGATTTGAAATTTAGTGTATTGTCACTTTGGTGACACTCCCATGACATACTAACGTTGAGCTGATCCTATATCATCAAAAAGTCTGCGGAATGCTTAATTCTTTAAAAACTTACAGCAGATATAGCGTGTTTGGGCTCATAAGAATAGTCTCAATGAGTTGGTGTTAGATAGTTAATGAGGCCGGTGGTTACTTAAAAAATTTAATTTTAATATTTTAAATACATAACTCATCTATATTTTAATTTTCCAATCTATTTTAGTACCTACATATGTGTATATTGCTGCGTACAGACTAATGAAAAAATATTTTAACAAAAATTAAAACCGACTCCAAAAAACTGAAAAGGATAAAATAATTAAATTTTAGTAGGTACTCATTCCCTAGGAACATATTTTTGGAGTCAGTGCTTCACTATGTGGTTTCTGGAAACAACTTAGCACCAACTCCAAAAATATGTTCCTAGGGGATGAGTACCTACTAAAATTTAATTATTTTATCCTTTTCAGTTTTTTGGAGTCGGTTTTAATTTTTGTTTAAATTTTTTTTTCACAATTTTTAGTGATAACTTTTGAAAGTCAAAGTTAGATGGGTGACCGTGAGCTTAAATTGATTTCTACTATCGTATCATTTCACTAAAAATTCAAATAAAACCAAAAATCCGCAATTTCGCATATGTAGACGACTTAATTTTTCCAGCTTTTTTGATTTAAAAACCCAACTACACAATGGATTTTCAAAAAAATTTTATGGGACCAAATGGGAACTATTCCGCATCGAACAAAAAAGAATCATCAATATCGGTTCACCCAGTCAAAAGTTCTGAGGTAACAAACATAAAAAAAAAACAAAAAAAACAAACAGAAGAATTGATAACCTCCTCCTTTTTTTGAAGTCGGTTAAAAATAGTGTTACATGCAATATTCGAAAGAATATCCATCCACACTACTGTAATGCACTAAGCTAGGTAACATTCTTTGTAACGAACTCCAACAGGTTGTACGCAGCATTAGGTGAGAGACTTTCGAGAACATAGAGTACGGACAGATGTTTTAGTGGTGTGATAACGAGCCAAGGCACTCTTCTCTTTACAGCCTCAGGCAGAGGCGGTAATTCAGCTCTCAGCACTTAATGAACTGCCTGAATCAGCCGCCATTAAATATAGCTGTCTCCGCCACAAGAATTAGCAGGTTTTAAAATCCTCTAACTAAAGCATCTACTTTAAATGACTTTTAAGTTTAGTGAATACTAACTGTGCCCGCGACTTCGTCCGCGTGGAATATTGACTTTCCCATACAAACTTTCATCCCCTATTTCAATCTCTTACAGACATTTTTTCGCATTAAAAAGTAGCCTATGTCTTTTCTCGTCTCTCTCTCGCTTTTTTTTCTAAACAATCTCTGTACCAAACTACATTTAAATCTGTTCAGTAGTGTAGGCGTTATTGCGTAACACACAGACAGACAGAGTTACTTTCGCATTTATAATATTAGTAAGGAAGTAAGAATATTAAGGATTATTAGGAAGAAAAATATCTAAACAATAATAATATAGTGACCTGCTCCTGGAGCGGTAACCGAATCCGCGACCCTTCACTACAATCACACACATATTCACATTTATTATCATGCTAAAAATAAAATTAAGGAAATATTATTAGGAAGATAAACTGCGAGTACAAAATCATAAATTTAATACTTGAGTACAGATCAAGAACAAAAACGTAGCTGTATAAAAGTAGGGCAGTTTCCATATTTTTTATTTTATAAGTACATAGGTATCAAAGTATCTCAATAGCTGATGAATATTGCAGAAGCAAGCAATAGCATATCTGTACCCCTAACATGAACATTTTCAAAATTCGAATCGTAATCGTAATCTTATCGTTCACGCACGTTTGATCGCTTGAAATTTGAAACAAAAGCCAGACAAAAGCTAGCGTAACTACTCGATACGAAGGCGATTCGAAATTTAAGTGTTCATGTTAGAGGTCCTGCAATTAATAAGTAGTTTCTTATATATAGCGATTTGTTTAGGGTGCGGTTATAAGTTGACAAAAACTCTCTAAGTATATAAAATGTTGTGGAATAGTGACGTCACACCTTACTAGTGGCCACCAAATATGTATGGGCGCAAGGACAAAATTAATGATATCATTGTAATTTATGCGATTACACGTATAGTTATAACTCTTAAGAATTCCACCAAGGAGTATCACATTATAGGAATGAATAGCCTGTATGATCGAAACTCCTTCGAAGCACTTTAGTTAAATATGCCGGTCTCATTTTAATACTAAAAAGTAAATGTGACGAAAGATGTAGTTCTTTTTTTAACACGCGCATGTGGCGCCATTTGCAAATATGCGCCATTTTCATAATAGGAGTATCTAAGATCGGGGCGACTTTTCAACTGATATTTAGAAACACAATAATATTACTATTGTACAGTGACATCGCAAATCTGTTGAAAAACGTTGTAAGATGGGTAGAAAGACGGACGAAAGGAAATTGGTACTTATTTACAAACTCATGACTATGATATGTCATTGAATTCGTCTCGGACTTATATTCGTCTACTTATTTCCAAAAACCCGGCACCAGTATCATAAATAACCATTATTGATAGATATCAAGATTGATTATCCACCTTCACATAAATATCACAATCAATTTCATACATCACCCGAACAAGCGCGCTAGTTTATTACTTATGTATTGAAATCATCTATTATCATTAAGTACATACGATACAATGTGATAGATACGCAGCCGTATACTCAAACTCTTCAAATTACTGAAATGTTATAATACTATGCTTAGTTAGTATTTTAAGTTGGTTTTTAGTTTTTTCAAAGTCAAAAGATTGTATTGCCAAACGTCAACTTAAGTAGGACTTATCAGCGATGTTTGAGTCGGCCGACAGGCTTCTATAACTTCAATTTTAATTAAAAAATAAAATTTTGTTCAACAAGTGAGCAAAGTTATTTAGAGCTGCGAGTTCTGACTTTAAATCGAGAACCAGCGAAGTAGTCTAGAATTGAATCCCGAGAATAGCGAGTGATTCTAAAATAGACTTCTGAGCATCGTAAGTTATTTAAAGATACATATGCAATAAAATACTTGCTCTTTTGCGAAACATACAACTTTTCACCTCTCAAACTAGAAAAGTATTAGGTTACGAAAAGTAAAACCAATTAACGTAATATTTCATATAAGTACGAACTAAACATAATCATCCAGTTAAATAAACTATTTAATATTATATCTGTCAAGCGGCGTTATCCCTCCGGAGGGCTGTGACAATTGAAAAATCAAATGTGTCAGGAATCTGATGCTTGACGGGTTTAAAGTCTAAAGTGAAGTGGCTGCAATTATGCAATTTTTATAATAATATACGTATCAAAATGGCATTTATAATTTTTTATATATCTAAGTTCAATGTATAACTGAAATTTTTTAGACTAGAAAATAAAACCAGGCGGATTATGAAAAAAAAATAAACACAGTTTAGATGTTTGTGTACTACGCTGGCTTTAAGGACATGCACCCAGGCAAGTTAAATATTAAAAAAGAAAAATTCAGCGTAATATTACAATTCCGTTTTCAAAATTTAAATTAATTTTGCTCACATGTGAGCAAAATGCAACTTTGCAATGCTGAAGAGGTGAAGACATTATTTTCCAACACGAAATCATTGTTACCATACTTCATTACCGTGTGCCTGTGACCAATACCTAAGTTAGAAGTATCAAGATCGCTATAAACCCTTGGTAGCTGTCACAAACAGGACTTAACACTTTCACTAAAGAAGTAATGCACAGGCATTAAGGAAATAATGATCTAATACAGTAGACGACACGACACTTAGAGCTGTGATCTTTATTTGCTTGTAACAAAGGCGGTTTTTAACTGTTACAATTGACGTTTCTCTCTTGTACTTAACCTGCTCTTTACTTTATGAAAATATCTCAAAGGGTTAGTTAAAGTTAGTACTCTCCAACACTGAGAAGGCAGTCCACGTGAATTACCTAGTAAGAGCTTAAACTAATAAACTCTAAGTAGAAAGGAAGATAAAATACAGGGTAAATTGTACAAAGCTTGACACAATTGTTGTGAAATAGCTTTTATTACGAGAGCATAAAGTGCAATAATGTAAGATTCTGCTAAACAACTACTGACCAGAATGCAAAATGTAAGTCAAGAGAAAGCAACAACCAAATCAAAGAAAAAACAAAAAGACTATAAGAATTTAGGATTATTCCAAGTTCTCCGTAGGTTGGATTCCCACCCCAGTACATAACCACCCCAGTTCTTTGTATTGTGTATATATTTCTGAATATATTTGATAATGATTGAAAATGTATATAAAATGATTAATAATAAAAAAAATGTTTACCATGTATGTACGTATGTTCGGACCGCTCAAAATATAATACAAAGTGACGGTAGTTAACTTATAAACTTATCGAAGTCAATTGACATCTTCAGTCTTCCCGTGACCACGATCGCTGTAAAGTAATCGAAACGTCGGGTGTATAATAATAATGTAGCATCTAATTATAGGCGAGTTAAATCCGGAAAATTGGTTTTATTTCAAATGTAGTGCGCTGTGTAAAGTAAAAAACCTAAAATGAGTGATTCTCGCGGCGAAGAAGTCTATTTGACGCCAACAGAATTGACTGAAACTGTTAATAATGCGCAAATGTTTTTTTTTGCATTTAGTCATTTCCTCGTTGAGGTGGGATGAAAAGTTACGTGTTGCACTTGAGTGCAAAGATTTTTCACCTCGTGCTCTTTTGGAATCA
Source organism: Nymphula nitidulata (assembly GCA_947347705.1). Lineage (NCBI taxonomy): Eukaryota > Metazoa > Arthropoda > Insecta > Lepidoptera > Crambidae > Nymphula > Nymphula nitidulata. Next base: position 5,801,726 of record OX374637.1, on the reverse strand, counting down.
AAAATTAGAATCCTGAGCGTTAGCGAGGGAATCCTCGCTAACGCTCAGGATTCTAATTTTTGAATCACTCGCTGCGCTCGTGATTCAATTTTAGAATCCTTCGCTTGCTCGGTCATCAAAATTGAGCACGCGGTTAAAAAGCAACTTTGCACTCTTTAAATAACAAATAATTATTTTCGTGCTGGAGAGGTGAAAATGTGTTTGTATTAGAACTGAAGATCAAGACTGGAGAAGTTTCTCCAATTTGTAGATAACATCAAATGACACTTGTGTCTGTACCCGTATTCACAATTGTCCGTAGTACAGTTACAAATTGAAGGCATATATTCGGTAACATTTCAGTGTTTTCCGTGTATCCGTTGAAAAAGGAAGACGTACTGAGAAGTGCTTTGTGCCCTTTCTTTATAAACTAGCTTTTTCCCGCCAATTTTCCGAATGAACGTGTGGATCCTAGTAAAGTAGCTAATGTTCTATTCCAGACTATAATCTATTTCTGTGCCAAATTTCATTCAAATTCGTTTTTATATTCTACTAGATTCATCTAGTAGAATAAAAAAACAAGCTGACGGCCCACGTGATGGTAAGCGGCTACCGCCGCCTATAGACACCTGCAATAACAAGGAAAAATCATTTGATATTGCAGGTGCGTCGTCATCCTGACGCCTAAGATGAAATGCCGTCCATGCCCAGTAATTACACTGCTGCCTTTCCCTTCAATCCGAAACACAGCGAACTGTTTCACGGCTGAAATAAGAAAGGTTCGTTCAGCTGTTCTGGCGTGATTGAGTAGTAAACATTTAAACTTTCTTATAATATTATAATACTGACTTCCGAAAGCGGTTTTCTCCGCTTGGATGTCGGCTGTTGCTCCAAAAAGTCCCTCTTGCTAACTATCTCCGCACCAAATTTCATCTAATTCGGTTTAGTGTTTTAAGTGTGAAAGCGTAACAAACAAACAAACTCGCTTTCGCATTAATAATATTAGTTAGCATTAGTAGTAGGAAGTAGGATGAGTAAGAAATAAGTTTTAGGGCGTTTGTGCACTACAAGGAATTTTACTGTCCGGCAGTCCGATCTTTTATGGTCCGATATGGTATGAAAAAAGCGGATGATTGGCTTGTGCACTTGTCCATCTTTACTCGGATCGCAGTTTTGGTTTAGGGTAGCTGTCTTCGAAACTACACGCCCGAAACGATCAGTTTTTTGGAACGTCGGCAGTTGCTTGCTTTATTACTGTACGTCCGAAGACGTAGAAGACAAAAAGAGTTTTGGGTTCATCCCCTTATAAGTAAAATACCTCACAGGATCATTTTACATAAACCACAATAAATTGAGGCCATTCTGTATTCAATTTCATAATTGTAATATACAAAATGTTAACACTTACAATAACCAATAAACTGTATCAATCTCTATCTTTTATTTGATATATTCGCTTCGCTCGTTTTTTAAACTCACACTTGTGTATAATACCCCGCAATGAAATAATATAATAAAATAGTAAAATAGCAATGAAATAGTAATAAAGAACGTAGTAGTAGTAATGAAATAGTAGTATTTCATTGCTGTCATCTCGGACCGAAAAACTCTCTGCGTTTGCCGGCCCGGAATAGTCAAAAGTAAAATTTCGAACGGTAAAATTACGTTTAGTGCACAAGCTAGTATACAGGGTGGTGCCGTCAATGCGACAATAAATTTAAACATGGGCTATATTAGTCCATAGAAATGGTTTGCCACTTTCAAAAATATCGTATTCATTTGATAATTTCATGACATTTGTATGGAATAGTGTAACGTTGGCAGCATTATTTCATACAAAGGTCATGAAATTATCAATTGAATATGAAATTTTTGATACTGGCAAACCATTTCTATGGACTAATATAGCCCATGTTTAAATTTATTGTCGCATTGACGGCACCACCTTGTATAAATTTTATGGTGTGCCATATCGGACGGTAAAAGATCGGACTGCCGGACAGTAAAATTGCGGATGTAGTGCACAAGCGTAAACAAGTTTTTCATTGCTGTCATCTCGGACCGAAGAAACACTGCCCGGAATAGTCAAAAGTAAAATTACGGACGGTAAAATTACGTAAGTAGATGGTTATTGGGAATTCTGTCCCACCTCCGTTCGATCGGGCTCACGCCCTCTCTCACTTCGGTTGTACTGAATTCCCAATAACCATTGTATGTTTTTGTTCCATAAGTTTTTTGTCACAGTTCTAACAGCCGTACACGTTAGGTGGCGCTCGAAGTCTTATAAACTGATGGCTCAGAATATTTAAATATAGGAACATAAGAATTTGAAGTCATTGTGTTGAAGCTTTTGATACGCTACAAATAAGCAAGCAATTCGTTATGAAATTTGTAAAACAAAAAGAATCTTTAAAAATAGAATGTATTTGTCCAACATCTTCTAGTGAAAGTAAGCGTCATGGCAACTTACTACCTAACACTATTCGTTGTCTTGTCTGTGGTCCATCAAATTGTGGAAAAACAAACTTAGTGATTAGTTTGTTGTTGCATAAGAACGGTCCTCGTTTCCGTAATTTGTATGTGTATTCAAAATCTTTATACCAACCCAAGTATAAATTTCTAGAAGAAGTTCTACAACAAGTACCTGGTACATCATTTTACAAATATAATCACAATAGCGAGATTTTGAGTCCTCATGAAGCTTTGTTAGATTCAATTATCATTTTTGATGATGTTGCTTGCGAAAATCAAAACAATATTCGAGATTATTTTGCTATGGGACGTCATAAGAATATTGATTGCTTTTATATTAATCAAACTTACTCCAAAATTCCAAAACAGCTTGTGAGGGATAACTCTAATCTTATAGTTTTATTTAAACAAGATGATATTAATTTAAGACACGTTTACGATGAACATGTAGGTTCTGACATGTCATGGCCCAAATTCCGTGAAATGTGTTCTACTGTTTGGACCAAACCATACAGTTATGTTGTGATAAATAAAGACTGTGAGAAAAACAAAGGATGTTACAGAATGAAATTTGATACGTTTATCGTGTTAGATTAACATTCATAAGTGATTGTAACGTTGTTAATAATCACTCTCATTTGTGATTTCGAAAGGAGTAGAATTCTAAGCATGGAAAGAAATCTCAAAGAACTAATTGTAAAATCTGCAGCAGCTGTAAAAAGGAAGGTGAAAATGATAAAAGATGTAAAAAATTCTAACAACATGGCGCTGGAAACAATTTTTCAACCTATAGTTAATCCCCTCAATCAGTTGGTAAATAAAAGCGATGAAAAATATGAACAAGAAGAATTCGAGTATAAACCAACACTGAAGAAAAATAAGTACAGCGAAAGTGAAGAGTCGGATTCTCCCAACGAAGACTCTGAAAGACCTCTTAGTGAAGAAGAAAACTTAGATGGTGCTTGTATCAGCAAACCTGACAAAACCCTTACTGTTTCACCATTTACAGATCAAAATTTGAGTGCAGACTCGTTTAAGTCCTTTCAATCATCACCAAGCACAAAAGATCAATCTATATGGTCAGGATCATCTGAAATTACGAAAAACGTACCATATGGAATCAAGCTTGAGCGTGGAAAACTTATTCTTGGTAAAACACGAGTTTTTGACCGTGACCGCACCTGGCGAATTGGAAATCGTATTGTTAAGAAAACTCTTGGTTTAAAAGAATTATTATTTAAAAAATCACCAAACATGGAAGTTATAACGGAAGACGATTTACAAAATTATAAAATGTTGTTACTTGAAACGAATGCTCATAGACGTAATTTTGATTCAACTAAGGCTATAAACAGCAATAAAGGTTACAAATATATGCACATTATTAAACCGTTATTTAAATTCTCAAGAAGTGCAACTACGAGCACGGAAAGTCTTCCACTAGGAAAAGGATTGGAACTCTTGAAAAAAGTAAAAAAAAATACAGATTTGATTTATTGGGATGACCCTAACGAGCTAGTAGATCGATTAAAATTATTATTTGCGTCACGAGATGCTGGTAATACTGGTTTAGATAATGAAATAATTGCAATAATTGAGGAACTGTATGAAGCCGGCATAATCAACAAAAAATATAAGGAAAGTACATTAGAATAATTCAGCAGTTTACTTACAGTAAGCAGCTGATAAGCATTGCCATTGCAATGAATATAGACAAATTCGGTCACCACGTTCATAAGCGTTTACGATTATTTGAATACATAGATACCTTAAACGATTCTCTAGTAAAATCAGAAACGGGAGTCTACGATTTAAAATCAACAAGATTAAAAGGCTTGTTGCCCCCAGATAAAGACGACGAAGCTGTAAATAAAGGATATCTGGATGAATCAGTCCAGCACATGGAAAAAGAGTTGAAAAAAGTTTTGAGTGATGTTAAAAAATATTTGTCGAATTTAGAAAAAGCTGTTTTAGATCGTTTGAATACCGTTTATTACACAAAAACAGAAATAGACCACTTAATGCAAGGTCAGTCGGACAAAAAATAATGAGTAAGCAAAACATTGTTGATGAACTTCATAGAGCTGTACGAAGAAATTTCCCACGTCGATGTACAATTATAAAAGCGATAGATGATTTATGGCAAGCTGATCTAATTGACTTTCAAAAGTATTCAAAATTCAATAAAGGATATAAATTCGTATTGGTAGTCATTGATGCTTTGTCGAAATATGTATGGGTTAATCCTCTGAAATCGAAATCGAAAAATGATGTTATGAATGCAATGAAATGTATATTAATTGATTCTCAGAGAAAACCAAAAAATCTGCAAACAGATGCAGGGAAAGAGTTTTATAATGAATCTTTTAAGCGATTAATGACCCAGTATAAAATAAATCATTACTCTACATATTCTGTAAAAAAAGCATCTATTGTAGAACGGGTGATAAGAACATTGAAATTACGACTTTATAAACAATTCAGCTTATGTGGTCAGTATCGATGGTTGGAGAAGAATTTAGATTCCGCTGTACAATACTATAACAATACTATTCATAGTACAACAAAATTTAAACCCATTGAAATAAATAAAGCCAACGAGATGTTAGTTAGATCTAACATTATTAAAACACAAAAACAAAACACAAATCAGAAATCTAAGTTTGTCCTTGGCGACCATGTTCGTATTAGTAAATATAAAGGAGACTTTTATAAAGGTTATACACCTAATTGGTCAACGGAAATATTTTCTATTGTAAAAGTTAACCATACAAATCCACCAACATATGATATAGAAGATAAGAATCAACAAAGAATCTTAGGATCTTTTTATGAGTATGAATTACAAAAAACTAAATTCCCAGACCTTTACCTTATTGAGAAAATCATAAAACGAAAAGGAAACAAATTTTTTGTGAAATGGTTAGGTCTCAATGATAATGAAAATAGTTGGGTTGAAAAAAATGCATTGGTGTTTTAATATAAATTAACTGTCTTTGATCCACATAATCACTTTACTTGTACCAATGAAGAAAGGAAGTGGTATCATTAACAGCTTGATAAACAAAGTACCTTTTGAATTACATTTACCTGGGTATCAATTTTGTGGTCCTGGAACGAATCTTAAAAAACGTTTGCTAAGAGGCGATCGCGGAATAAATCAATTGGACAAAGCTTGTATGTATCACGACATTGCTTACACCAATAACGATTTGAACGTTCGACATAAAGCCGACTTAGATCTTTTGAACATGGCTAAAAGAAGACTAAAATCGAAAGATGCTAAAAAAGGAGAAAAGATTGCTTCGTGGATTGTAAAAAATGCAATGAAGGCGAAACTAAAAGTTGGTGGGGGTGTACGTTCATTTATGTCAATTGTGAAAAGAATACAATCACAAATAAAAAAATTAAAATCAAAAAACAATCATGCTGCTATTAAATATGCATATGCAGCTGCAAAAAAAATATTTGCTAATAAAAAAGGTGTTCGGTTACCACGCTGTATTCCACTTCCAAAAAGTGGAGGAATATTACCTTTGATTCCAATTTTTGCTGGACTGTCGGCCTTAGGTTCGTTAGCTGGTGGCGCAGCAGGAATCGCAAAAGCCGTCAATGATTACAAGGCCTCTCAAAAAAATCTACAGGAAGCTGAGCGACATAATAGAATGATGGAATCGGTTGCTCTTGGAAAAGGGGTGTATATTAAGCCCCATAAAAAAGGAGCAGGTTTATATTTGAATCCCTCAAAAAACTGATTCAGCGGCTGCCCAGACGTGCACTTACCAACTTGGATATATTGGAGCATGCACGAAGCATCCCATATTTTCGTGGTGTTTTTATGAGAGATACTTTACCTTCGAAACCAAGAAAAATAGAGTGTGGTATAGTAAATTTGGACAGCTCCGAGAATCCTGGATCGCATTGGGTAGCCTACGTTAAGCAAGTCGATTACACGGAATATTTTGATAGTTTTGGTAACTTGAAACCACCGTTAGAAGTACAAAAATATTTAAAAGATACGTCTCTAAATTATAATTATATACAACATCAGAGATTTGGATCAGTAAACTGTGGACATCTATGTTTAAAATTTTTAAAAAAATTTTGGAGAAGTCATTTAAATAAAGAATAATACTGTAATATTTATCAGTATTAAAATGTCTTTTACTGTGTCTATAACCGGAAAAGAAGCCTCCTTAACAACGTATTACTCACCAACCTTAGAATTAGTAGGAGAATATGAATGTGGGCTTTTATATTTTTCTACATTTAACTCCATTCCGAATATAGATGAGAGAAATAACAAGTTCTATTACGGTGAAAATGAAGTCATCGAGATTCCTGAAGGATCATATGAACTTCAAGATATTTGTGATTACTTGAGGAGTAATATCAAGAATACTATATTAAAATTATCTTGTAATAATAACACCCTGAAGACAAATATTTTCTGTTCGAAAGATATTCACTTTACTAACAGTGATTCAATTGGTAAAATTTTGGGTTTTGGTACGGAAACAATCAAAGCTAATATAAGTAGCGAGTCTAAATACCCTGTAAGCATTTTATCAACAACCATCGTGCGTATAGAGTGTGATGTTGTTAGTGGATCATTCGTGAACGGAATAGCGAGTCACATTATTTATGAATTTGTGCCCAACGTACCACCAGGATATCGAATCATTGAAATACCTAAGAACTTAATTTATTTTCCTGTTAACCAAAACTCAATAAGTGCAATAAATATAAAATTATTAGACTCTGAAAACAAGCAAATCAATTTACGAGGTGAAGAAGTACAGTTGTATTTACATTTAAGACAAAAATGTTAAACTTCAATAAAAGCTATACTACATCTTCTAATCAAATCAGTTCTAAGAGAGCAGTTAAAAAAGAAAGACCTCTACAATTAAAGAAAAAACTAACAAAAAGCAATAAGGAATTCCTCAAGCTAGTAGGCTTATTAAAATGAACATTTTAAACATATCTCAATCAACTGCATGTGATAACAGCATTGAAAGTTTTGAATATCATTCTTACAAACCATATGTGACAAGTTTTAACAAGAATGATGAAATACGAATACCTATCAACCAACAAGACTTAAACGTGTTGCCCTCTCTCAGCACTTTGTATGTCGAGGGCAAGGTTGATGTATATGATAGCACTACGAAAACAAAAGTATCAAGTGTGCACTTTGTGAATAATCCAGTGCTATTTTTATTTCAAGATATTCGGTATGAATTAAATGGAGTCGAAATTGACAAAATTAAAAATGTTGGTGTTTCTGCTACTATCAAATCTTATTTGTCATTAAATGAAAATGAATCAAAATCTGCAAAAGTTTGGGGCTGGTCTACTACTGGTACAACCAATGTAAAGGATGGTATGTTCTCAGCCTCTATACCTTTGAATAAAATATTGGGATTTGCAGAAGATTATGATAAAATTGTTATAAACTGCAAACACGAGTTGGTATTATTAAGAAGTAACACAAACCTCAATGCTTTGAAATTGAAAGAGGGTGAGGTAGTTCAGGATATTATAATAAACAAAGTAGTATGGCGCGTGCCCCATGTTAAAGTGTCAGACCGTGAGAGAATTAATTTACTGAAGCATTTAGAAAAAGATAGAGCAATAACTATAGCATTCAGAAATTGGGATCTTTATGAGTATCCTTTGTTACCACAAACACGCAAGCATACTTGGTCTATCAAAACTTCGTCACAAACAGAAAAACCAAGGTTTGTTGTTGTAGCTCTTCAAACTAATAGAAAAAATCAGGCTAAATTATCAATGGCTGAATTTGATCATTGCAATATTCGTGATGTAAAAGTATATTTAAATTCTAGATATTTCCCATATGAAAGTTTGAATATTAGCTTTGCTGAAGACAGGTTTAGTTTATTATATGAAGAATATGTGAGATTTCAACAGTCTTATTACGGACGTCGTTCTGAACCGTTATTGAGTATAAAAGAATTCAGAGACATAGCACCCTTATTTGTTATTGATTGTTCTCGTCAACAAGAAATGTTGAAAGGTTCTATAGACGTTAGAGTTGAAATCGAGACTGATCAAGAAATACCGGATCAAACTGCAGCTTATTGCCTAATTTTTAACGATTGCATTTTCGAATATAAACCTTTAAGTAACATTGTAAGAAAAATATCATGAATAAGGATACGATCATAGTGGATGTGCAGGGGTTTAAAAACGAAAAAAATTAGTTTATTGTAAAAGAATTAGTCATAGGCACTCAAGAGCATACTCAAATATTTTTAATAAAACCACCTTATCCATTTTGTGCTTTGACACTGGAAGAGAGAAAACATGTTTGGTGGATAGAAAGAAATAGAGGATACCGGTGGAGTGAAGGTCATATTGACTATAGAGAATTTAGAAGGCTTATCATACCTTATTTTAAACAACGAAAAATTATTGTAAAAGGTGAAGAAAAAGTGAAGTGGGTGCAAGAACTATGTAGACATAAAAATGTTTTAGACATAAGCAGTACAGATATACCGAATTTAAATACTCTAACAGAACTATACTGTAAAGATATTTTTGCATATAATTGTTTTAACCATTTAAAATACTGTGCTTTAAAAAATGTTCTATGCATAAGAAAATGGTGTGTAGATAATAACATTAATTTTTAATTATTTTTTAGATGAAATAAGTATCGATTATATTAGGAAAGTAAGTAAAAAGTAAATTAAATATTGTGAATTTTTTATATGTATGACAAAATGGTGTGTAAAAAAATAATGTTACTTATTTAATTCATAATAAAAATGTATTTATTAAAACCTCTTTCATTTAAAATACAATTTGTCCTCAACTTTTACCGCTAGTTCCTATTGCATCAAAGAATGAATGATAGCATTTTTTATGCATTCATTAAAAATAGCTTTAATATAAAAAATGGAGCAACATGTTAACTAACCTAAAAACCATTTCATAGGGGTAAAGTAAAGAAAGAAATATAATTTTCTTTAACAATTTATTTCGATAATTTATATAATTCACAACATATTTCAAATACTTTCACACGACAACAAACTACGCTTCATTCATTGACTTATAATATATTAGTTTGATTACACATATGACATAATTTTTAATAATTTGCTTGGAAGTTTAAAGAAATATTAAAGAAACATTTAGATTATGAAATATAGCCCCATATGAGTATTTTTAACAAACTAATATGTTAAGTATATTACAACTTACTTGTGTTTCAGAAACAACTAGTATAACTGTAACCACATATTTTTTTAGAAATATTGCTAATAATTTTTTCAGTTTGGTCCATAATTTCATCACCTATATCTTTCACCACATATTGAGAACTTAACACAACATAGTCATCTTCAACATAGTCTTTAGCTCGTTGGGATCCGTTTAATTCCAACACTTTAATTTTAATTAGACGGAGTCCTTTTTTCGGTGCACTATTGATAACAAAAGAATGTGTCGCTCCATGATGCTTATTCAAAGTTCCTGGCGTGATGCTCCTTCTTTTACACGACGTTTTACGACGTCGCTGGCCCGTGTGAAGTGGTTTCGACTGATTCTGCATGTTGAGAAATTCTTGTGTAAATCCTTCTAGTGGATCTTGAGCACACTGGAATGAGTCTAAATATTCTTGAGGATAACTAATACACTCGTCATCCGAAATGGTAGTGATGTTTTTGAGTTCTTCGTTCTGTAACAAAAATGAATTTGATTTAAAACTTTTGAAATACGCAAAGTACTAAAGTATATTAGTTAGTAAGATAAAATAATTTAACTTACCGTCGTCATGTTTATATTTTTATTAATTTGTGTTGTGAATTATATAAATTACAGTACGTGTTTATTAGCTCTGCAACAACTCGTAGTGTCTGACGAAATAATAATAGAAATGTATCGGAATTAAGTAGGTACAGATTACCAACACATTGTTCACAACTTCACACATTACATTTTGCTTACTACCAATGTTTTAAATGCTGTCTCTCTCTTGCACTCCAGTAATAGGTACTTATTTCAATTAAGCGGTGGCGCGTGCGTTGTCAATGTCATCATAATGCAACGTTCCAAAATACAAGTTTCAACTTGATTTGTATAATGAGGTCAGATGCCTATTAGTTAGGAATATAAAATCAAACAAATTAAATTATATTTAATTATTATTTATTCTATAAGTATGTAGGTAGGTACATTTTTATGATAAACGTCCATTCTTAAGCTACACTAATTAAATTACAACTACTATAGAATAACATGGTACTACAATATAACTAATAGTAATAAAAGTGTCACAAAAAGTTTATAAAAATGTTAAAAATTAAATATACTAGTGTGTCCCCACGCTCTAGTAGAAATTTTATTTTTTGATATTAAGCGTTTATCATCATCACCACTCAAAGCTATTTTATTAACCGCACAAGTGAAAATTTCATGTTTAATTGATTTAAATAAAATATTTGTTTTACGTATAATATCGCCATCAAAGAGAGTTCTTTCATAATCTGTAACATCTAATTTACGGATAACATTTTTTTTTATGCCTTTTGCTTTTTTTATTGTACTGTCCACAGTTTTAATGCAATAAAGTTTTGAACGGAGCCCGACAAATTCTGTTATTATTTTTCCTGCCATTTCATCCTTAAATAACCCAGGAACTTTTTTATTCTGAATAGGTAAGTGAAATACATTTACTTTAGGAAAATTACATGTGTCAAAGTAAGACAGGAACTTTTCTTTCACATCACTATAAAAATCATGTGTTTTTACGTGATAAACAAAACTATCGGTGTCCGTATAACACATTTTCACGTTATTTTTGTAATATGGCTTAATAACAGAATAGTGGAAATCATACATGTGACTTTTAGATAATTCCAAAACAGTAAAACCAATGTATATGGGTTTATTCAAAATAATCTGTTCAGGTTTTAATTGCACCGCAACTAAGTTTTCGGTAAATACCGTCGCACTATGAAAATTTGGACGTGCAATAAGTTGCTGAGCATTTTTTCTTTTTTTTGTGATGTTTTTTTGATCGCACCACTGATTAACCAAATCAACTTTTACTCGTTTTTCATTATTTTCCAATGTTTTTCCAAATACACTATTATTTAAGAGTTTAAAAAAATCTTGTTCAAAAGCTGAGTAGCTTTTTTGCCGTAAGCTGGTGTTCAAATCAATATATTCTTTTAAATATGGACTTTGTCTAAAAGTTATGACTCGATGTATTTTTTTTAGTACCAAACCATGTTTTAAACATGTCTTCAAATGAATGTAATGTATTACATAGTTAAATTTGTCATATAAAGTCGGAACGAGTTTACTATTTTTTCCTCCTGGAGGAATACATTTTTCTGGACAAAATGGTAAATCGTTATGCAAGTCATGTAAATGTTTTGGATATTTTAAGTCGACTTCGAGAATAAACCCGTACTCAGCGTTTATCGAAATTGCATGCACGTCTAAATTATCAATTTCATGTTGCTCTAAAAACCTGAAATTCGATAAAGGTAAATATTGACACATACTAAAACCATATAAATTATTACAATCGATGTAAGTGATATAAGAACTAGGCTTAGAAAGATCATATTCAGGCATAAATTTATTATTTGCTTTAGCATATCTATGAGTGCATAAGCAAAGACCACCTTTTATACCACCTTGTAACATTCGCAACATAGACAAATCATCAATAAGTTCCAGTTGTACCCCGGTTTTCAATAGCATTGCATCAAACGATAAACTTGGCGCCGTCAAATAGAAAGCCGGATCTAACTGATAATGCAGTTTACAAGTACGTCTAAAATTTTCAAAAATGTCTGCTAGCAACAAAACATCTGTTTTTAAATATAAATCCGTATAATTTCCTAAATTACAGATTTTAAATGTTGACCAAACCAAATGTGCATGTCGATAATCTTCGTTAGTAATCTCTTGATCAGTAAGTATGCTTTTAAAACATTCCTTTTTAGGTAAAGAATTTTCTCTATAACGTTCCCAAGAGTCCATATATTCATAAGGATAGACACCTTTGCGAGTGAGTAACTTAAATTTATGTTCACTTGGAAAAAAACTTTTTAAGTGCCCAAATTGTTCTGGCTTTAGGGTATCTGCCAATTTACTTAAGCTGGTTCCTAGGAATTTAAATGAGTCAACAAAACGAAGTTGAAAAAACTGCTTGTTTGAAACTGGTACGAATTTTGTAAATGAAATATAATTTTCTTTTGTTTTTGGTATTATTTTAATATCTCCAGGTACGTTCCCCAAAGCTTTTATGAATAAGTGACAGTCGTATCCAGCTAAATTATGAAAAAATATTGGGATGAACGAAGGACGCTTATATTGTAAATTACAATAGGGGTGCGCGGCGCCGCGGTAGCGACCTGTAACATGGCAATGATCACGAACTTTATCAGAAAAAACAAAATTTTGGCAGATATGACAAAATATGGAATTCATAAAATTAACGTTGTCTTCCTCGGTAAATATCATGGGAGCGTTTGAACTTAGTTTTTTATATAATTTTTGAACATCTTTTATTATATACTCAACAAATCGCTCAACACAATCAGGCCCGCGGTGTGATACATAGCGATTATAAGTAGAGTCATCGCAACAAACAATGTAATATGCAAACGCGACAGGGACATGGTGATGTAAAACGCTAGTATTGTTACTTGTCGAACAGGTGGTATCAGAAATGGTTTGCAACATTGACTCAAAATCTGCATAGATACAAAACGGTACGTTTTGTTTACGATCATAGTTTTTAAATTTAATTATAGAGCCTCTGTCGGGTAACACTGTTACTACACCGCTACATAAATGACTATCGACTTCTTCCACAGTATTAAAAAATAAAAGACATAGATCACAGAAATATAACTTTCCGTGATGAGAAGTTACTTGGCTTCTAAAAAGTCGGGAACAATCTTTTATCAAACAGTAGTGAGCCTTAGTACCGTTTTCAAGCAACAACAGATGTATAATTTTATTATTACTTTTCTTTTCTATGTCTGATTTATATAAAGGACCAATTATGGTTTTATTGTTTTTTAACCCATAAATTATGACCTTTATTGTTGTATTGTTTTGCTCAAACGTCTTTATATCCTGGAAAGTAACTGGGAAGCGCATCCCAGAAACATCTAACAATTCACGATAATTAGGATAGGAAGAAACTCTCTCAGGATGTTTCTTAGCTGGATATAAAGCTGCAGTCACGCACCACAGAAAACAGCATTTATCTTTATTTACGATATTAAGACATGCCTTTTTTAATTGAATTGATTTAGGCAATGGAATAAAGCTCGATCCCCCCAACGGCTGGTATTTATTTAGATTGACCTCAATATGCAAATTGTTTAAAAAAGTCCACCCACTATCGCGCTCTTCAAATTCCTCAATACATGTTTTAAGATAATTTACCATTTCGATATATACATTTTCAAAGTCGTAATTGCAAAACAATAGTTTATTTTTCGTGCCAAACGATTTAATTGCAGAAGATTTATCTTTAAATTGTAAAAATGTTGCAAAGAGTTCAAAATTTACCTTCACACATGTATGAGTACTGAGAAATTCATCTAGTAATGACTTTAATTTGTTACGAATTTCATATAAAAATACGTTAAATGAAGATTTTTGTAAATCATTGATTGGTACTATTTTATATGTAATTATTCGATTACGAAATGCAGATGCTATGATTTCTACGCCTTCGCTGTGTTTTGTTGAACAATTGTTTTGTTTATGTAAATTACTTCTCAAGTGACCGACCCATGACTTACTTGCGACAGATACATTACAAATAGTGCATAAAGGCATTTCAACTATATTATGAAAGTATTTGAAGGAAAAAAATATTTGTGTGTATAGCACTAATGTACCTACCTAGCTAATTTTAAATGTATTACTTATAATGGGAAAAAAATTATTAATGTAAAGTATAATTTTTATATTCAACTAACTTAATACACATAAAATAAAAATAAAATGATTAATAACTATTTAAAATTAATTTTGTCTGAGTAGTGCACGGGCTCCGACTCTTCAAAGAGTGCCCACGCCTTAGCCAGGTACGCCTGCAGGGCCTCCCACGAGGGCGACTCGTCGTCGCACTGCAGCTTCACCGCCACCAGCGCCTTCTTGTAGCGCACATCGATAGGAGTCGACGCGTACTCTTTTGTTTTGTAGACCTTTAGATCTACAAAAAATTCTCCTGAGGATGGTGCTGTTCTTCGAGACGAGCCCGTTGAAACTCGACTCGTAAAGCTCGACGTCGCGGTACCGCTGCTGTTTTTGGGAATGTTGTTGACCGCTTCCTCTGACTGCAGAATATGGAACAGATCCTTTTTCTTATTCGCTCTGTAACAAAATATAAAACACTAAGTAACTATAACAAAACTATCGTAATACCTAATGTACCTACCTATTGCATATTATATTTTTTTACTATTTAAATTTTACTGAACATTAAATATAGTACTAATAACTATAATAAAATATTTTCTTCACTTATAAAAATAATATTAGCGTTACATGTTTTAAAATATGTACCTGTGAGATGTAGCAATCTGGTATGGTGCTGGTGAAGAGTCACGCTTGGCGGCCGTAGTTGCTTTACGCTTGGTGGCGGTAGCAGTGGGCGATCTCGGCTTCTTCTTTGGTGGTGCCTCAGAAACCACTGAAGGTACTTCGTACTCGGAGTCAGACCTGTGTTGAAATTATGTTTTAAGATATCTTTCGGAATGATACGCATACACAAATAATTACTATTTCATATCACTTTATATTGTAGAAAATAATGATGTGCTATCCACATGTGAAAGATAAATAAATGAAAGAAATGTTGAAAAAGTATTACTTACGCACATTTTAGTTAATGATTTGGTGTTGCTCTGATGGGTACTGGTTATCACTGATGGGTACTAGAGAGCACTGATGGGTACTGGTGAGCACTGATGGGTACTGGTGAGGACTGATGGGTACTAGCGATCACTGATGGGTATTAGTGAGCACTTTACCCACAACTACGGTGAATTTGAAAATAAATGAATTTCCATCAGTGTTGATGTTTTTATGTCGAAAAAAATTTGTTGTCATCAATAAAATCGGTCAAGTGTGAACGATTTTCCTAAAAACTATATAATTTTTTAATTAAAATTGTGATTCTTATTGCGAAGGCAATAAAGTCTCTAACATTTTAACAGAATGGACTTATTTCTGTTATAGTTCAGACATATTCAATATCGATGCATCAATTCTTAGTTTGAATCTTGTGTCAAATAAAATAAAATAATTACTTGTTTCACATCAACAGGCGCATAAGACATTTTATAATAGAACGTTTAATTACAATAACATGTTTATTAACCTACTTTGTAATTTTAGCTGCATGCGCTGATGGTGAAATTGCAATGCTTGCTTTTTTACTGCATAGGGACGTTCCAACAGAAATGAACATGGAGTTGGTAAACCGATTGATTCTACCAATAATCGAGTTAATATCATAAGAAGGTTATTAATTATTGTTCTTCACATGTATTTATATTCGTTTTCTTTCTTTATTTGTACTTATTACAATATATTTATATGTTTTAAAATATAATCATGGTTCAGTTCAAAAATATACTAATTCACTACACATACTTTTTACATTTCAAGTTTTATCCAAATCTGATAAGTCGCATTTACATGATTGGAAAACCAATAACCAAATTAACATTTTTATTTCATACTAACTGCATGCTTTGCAATGCCCGTAAACTGTTTGGTTTTATATAAAATATGTACTTAAAAGTTTCATCACAATATAATCAATGGTTTCAGAGCGCTTAGGGGACGGACATACAAACACTCATTTTTATTTATATAGATATTGAAAACTATAAGATACTTTTGTATTTCACTGAAGTTTCCATACAAAATTTCTTAGGATGCAAGTCATAGACATTCGATTCATACGAAAATGTATATGAAATAAAAATAAACTTTTATTCATTCGTTCATTCAAAATATTTTATAAACATAAACTCGGAATGTGCGAGAATATCGAATAATTCAAATTGACACAGTATCAAACAATAAAACCCACATCACTATTTTCTATTATAGTTCTAGAGACAGCCTTAAAAGTTTGCGTCTCTTGTGTAAGTGGAAATATTTCAAATTAGGAGTGTTTGTTACAGTCAGTTTTCAATTAAATTAGGTAATTATTCATGACTTACATCTTCTGGATATAATATAAGACCAATACTTTTAAAACAATAGCAAAGTTACCAGACCAATTTATAAAACTATGCTAATAATAACAAACTTATTTATCAACTTTGATAAAAATACCATGAGGAATAAAAATAATCCCAAGTAATTCAGTAAAAATTTCAATAATTCAAACCTTGTATTGTTTTTATAATTATTCTTCATAAGTGTATTATAAAATTGTTGTGCGTTGGCTCGACACCAAAGAGGCTAAGCTATATTATTATTTAATGTTGCTATGCTCCTGGAGTTCCTGGACTTAGCAACGCGCATGAAATGCAAGCGAGGCTCGGGTTCCATTTGCCACGTTTTCGTCCACTTGCAACGCGGACGACTCACGGTGACGACGACACAGCCATGTAGTGTTTGTGATTGAGACTCTATGTAATAATTTATAAATTACATAAAAAAATTTAGTAACGTTCTTATTCCTTGAAGAGAAATGAAGTAACTTCAGGTAAGTGTATTTTTTGTTGTAATATTCTAAAAATAATATACAACATTTTTAATGTTTGTCCGTGTTGTAGCAATAATAAATATAAAAACTAACTGAATTATTTTGTACGCACAATATTTAAGTACCTGCCTAATATATTATTAATCTTATCGAATTTTGTATTTATTATTGCAAGTAGGTGTTGTTGTAGGTACCAAAACCTATGCACCACGTGGCACTGATTATTAACTATTTAGATTTCAATTTGTAATATCTGTAAATTAGAAATATAGTATAATAAATTTAGAAATATAGTATTTCGAATGTTGAAACCACGAAGTGAGTTATATTGCAAAGCACCACGTGTAAGTTATGAAATTGATATACCTAGCTTATTGAATAAACGTTAAATAATTTCATTTTAATGTTTTTGATGCGTTTAAACGCCTACTTTATTCAGGAGACGCGGGTTCGAATCCCGCCTGGAGCAATATGTTTTTTCATCATTTTGTTTCTTTATTTGTAATTGTTAAATAATTTTATCGAACAATTTAATCTCAATAATAAAATAAAATCAATCATTTGTATTTATTATTCCAAGCATATGCACCACGTGGTAGTAATTAAATGCCTACTATTGGAACACAAAATATCATCTTTAGATTAAATTCATTTGTAATTTATATCTTAACCAGTCGAGCCACAAAGGTATATTGTCATAGCTTCTAAGACTCCCGGGAGTCTTAGGTGTTACTCACATGCATATATGGCGCCAGCGCGGTCGCGGCGTAGTGTTTCATTCAATTTCCAAATAAAGCGTAAGGAAATAAAAGCATAATTTATAAACAGCGAATGACAAGAAATCGTTGGTAGCAAATTTTTTCCATTGCATCTTATTTCCTTATGTTAAATTTCAAATTTTAATGAGCCATCGTACCGCGTCCACACCCTTGCCTTTGTGTGTGGCTTGCGCCTTACGCGCCCTGACAAATTAATATTAGATAAATGTGTTTTACTATGAAAAATATTTATTTACTTACATAACTATTTTATTTTTAGATTCCTACTCGACAATGAAGTTGTGTTGGTGACTACAAGACAAAGTGTTTACTACTTATAAGCCATTTGTAAGTATGTGCTATCTTTGAATATCAACTTATACAAAAACATTTTGTAACTTTATAGGTCACGTGTAAAATTACAAAATGTGGAAGTGTTTTAAGTTATTATTTAACCAATTTGTTGTTTTGTTTTAGATGAACAGACCCGGGTCCACCACTCACCACAGGCCAGGCTCCACTCATTGCAGCACCACAGCAATCACAACGTCATTTTTTTTGTTTAAGTTTTGAAATTAAAACAAAAGGAAAATGTTTATTACAACACATCCCATACTCCCTGTTTCTTACAGATATGATTATTTGGTAAGCAAGCAATCACATACAAGTTTACATACCAATATGTGGTTGCTTAAGGTAAAAGGTTCAACTGGTTGGTTTTGAGGTAACAGAGTAAGTAAGTATAAGTAGGTTGAATTAGTTAGCTAGCTAGAGAGATAGAGAGATACAGTGAGCTAGTGAGGCTTATAACAATTAGGTAGTTAGGAGTCTATTCGGTGCGTGATCTTACCCATGGGCTCGCAGGAAGTTACTTACCATGGGGCTTCCAGCCGAATAGTTTAGGAGTCTGTTTGGTGCGTGATCTTACCCACGGGCTCGCAGGAAGTTACTTACCATGGGGCTTCCAGCCAAACAGTTTAGGAGTCTATTCGGTGCGTGATCTTACCCACGGGCTCGCAGGAAGTTACTTACCACGGGGCTTCCAGCCGAATAGTTTAGGAATCTGTTCGGTGCGTGATCTTACCCACGGGCTCGCAGGAAGTTACTTACCACGGGGCTTCCAGCCGAACAGTTTAGGAGTCTGTTTGGTGCGTGATCTTACCCACGGGCTCGCAGGAAGTTACTTACCATGGGGCTTCCAGCCAAACAGTTTAGGAGTCTATTCGGTGCGTGATCTTACCCACGGGCTCGCAGGAAGTTACTTACCATGGGGCTTCCAGCCGAATAGTTTAGGAATCTGTTCGGTGCATGATTTTACCCACGGGCTCGCAGGAAGTTACTTACCACGGGGCTTCCAGCCAAACAGTTTAGTGGCTTTAACATTGTGATTACAGGCTTTCTGGTTATTGGGAATACTGTTCAACCGAAGTGAGTGAGGGCGTAAGCCCGATCGAACGGAGGTGGGACAGAATTCCCAATAACCATCTACTTACGTACAGTGTACAAGCTAGTATATACATTTTATGGTGTGCCATATCGGACCGTAAAAAATCGGAGTGCCGGACAGTAAAATTCCTTGTAGTGCACAAACGCCCTTAGTACATGAACAAGAATCCTTACATGTGATGCCTATACATACTTATACGTGTATGAAGTGTAAGTGTTCCTAAATTGTAAAACTTAATGTTTGTTGTTTGCAGACAGCAACACGACAGAATAAAGTGGTCTTGTAATTGACATCGAATACAGACAACATACCATACCTATGTGAAATTTGGTCGTTCAAGACAATGGCTCGGTTACAAAAATGAAAGATCTCAGGGTTTAAACCAGAGTAAATAAAGCAATAGAAAGTGACAGGTAAGTTTTTTTTATACCACTAAGGTGGCAATCAAGCATACGGCCCACCTGATGGTAAGCGGTTACCATAGCCTATGGACGCTTTCAACACCAGCGGTATCACTTGCGCGTTTCCGAGCCTGTAAAAACCTTTTTAAGTCTTTTTTGAAGAACCCCATGCTATACTCATTTGAGAAAACCTCTGCAGGGAGCTCATTCCACAATCTGAGCGTACGTGGGAGAAAGTTTCTCTGAAACCGTACAGTACGCAAACTCTTTGGTTCCATTTGTGAGGATGAACTCCCTGCCGGTGGCGAGCGGTGCGATGATAGAAAGAGGCCGTGGGCATCATGTCAAATAATTCCTCAGAACACACGCCGTTATACAGGCGGTAGAACATACTAAGTACAATAAGTTTTCGATTCAAACGGGTTTCGATAATTGAAATAACTATGTTTACACTAAGATAATAATATATTTTGAGGATTTGGGTATATATACGTAACCATCAACACTGGCTCACGCATACATTCGTAGATATTACGCACATCCATCTCCCGGTTTCAGTTTGCCTATTCAAAGGCTTGGACATTGTGAAAACGATTCATTCTGAGCCTAACGATTTGTATGGAAGGACCGTCCAATGCCGAAAGATTTGTGTCATGAGTTCGTATCTGTGTTAATGTGTCCAGTCAGTTTTATATTCTGCTAGTTGTAGATAGGAAACTCCAAGTAGTGGCAGAATCAGGTTTATTCCCTCGTGAACAGGTATAAACAAGAAGATGTACCTAATTCAAGTGAATGCTGCATAAAATGTTATACAGGTGGCACATTTAGATCGGTCTGTATGGGAAAGTCTGAAACTATAGGACATACGAAAATCTCTTCTCAGGAACCATGTCATCGATTTTAGCAATAAGAAAAACTGCATTCAATGTAACAAGTTGCGACACCAGAAAAAATTAAAACCGACTTCAAAAAAAAACTGAAAAGGATAAAATAATTAAATTTAAGTAGGTATTCATCCCCTAGAAACATATTTTTGGAGTTGGTGCTAAGTGCTTCACTTTCTATTGTTTTTGGAAACCACTTAGCACCAACTCCAAAAATATGTTTCTAGGGGATAAATACCTACTTAAATTTAATTATTTTATCCTTTTCAGTTTTTTTTTGAAGTCGGTTTTAATTTTTGTTTAAAATTTTTTTTTCACAATTTTTAGTGGTAACTTTCTACGGTCGAAGCTAGATGGGTGATCGTAAACTTATATTGTTTCCTACTATCGTATCGTTTCACTAAAAAGTCATTTGAAAAGCAAAACTTCGCAATTTCGCATATGTAGACGACTTCATAATTTAAGTTTTTTTAAATTTAAACCCAAAGTACCCAACTGTTTTTGAAAAAAATTTTATGGGACCAAATGGCAGCTATTCCGCATCGAACAAAAAAAGAATCACGTAAATCGGATCAGTAATCTCGGCGTAATCGGTGTACATACATAGAAAAAAAAAAAAAAAAAAAAAAAAAAAAAAAACATACCGGCCGAATTGAGAACCTCCTCGTTTTTGAAGTCGGTTAAAAAGAGCTACAAACAACCATAGAGTAACTTTTACGCACCTAAACGAGTTGAATGTTGTATTGAAAAAATGGTGGTTGTTTCGAACACTTACTAAAATAAATTAAAGGTTATGAAAACAATGCATTTTATTCATTTTAGACATCATGTTTCATAGTAACGTTAACTGCTTAAAACCTACACAATCGATTCCCGAGGTGAGTACACGTTTTTTTTATAAATGTATGAATGCAGTTTTTCTTGTTACTAAAATCGATGACATGGTTCCTTATAAGAGATTTTCGTATGTCTTATGGTTTCAGACTTTCCCATACTGACTGATCTAAATGTGCCACCCTGTGAGTTAAATGTTTAGTTGCTTGTATAAAATAGAATAAAAAATTGAATACCAACTTCAAATTACTGAAAAATAATTAAAAAATAAATACTTCTTTAATTGAGAATACTATTTTTTCTGGAAACATCATAGCAAAAACCTTTTAGATTGAAAAGTACTTATAATTCCATCTTTCTCTACAGGCAAGAATATGAAAGAGACGCTCTGATCCTCAATGAGCAACTTTAAAAAAACTGCTGATGCAACTACTTCATTATGTATACTTCAGAAAGAATGCTTCGAGATTAAAGAAAAAGTTATTTTAAAACGTCTCAGTTCCAATAAAAGACTGAGATGAAATTTGAATAAGGTAATAGGATCAGCTCTTTAAGGTATTCGAAGTAATAACCATTTCCTTATCGCATTGTTATGGTAATTAGTCGATTAACTTGTATGAGGCAATATAACGGTTCTAGAAAGTCATTGGTTTTTGTGACTCTAACTAGACAATGTGAAATCGCATTCTTTTGTCTTTTGATAATTGACTCCCAGACTATCAAATTTAATGTCCAATTAACCTTTTTGCGCTAAAACATACCCTTCTGCTTGTGAAAGCAATTTTTCTTAGTGAATATTTGACAAAGAAACTTTGATATCTACAAAGGCCGTACCCCAATAAAATATAATGACTGATGCGATGTAGCTTGATAACAATAGATTGACATTATTCTGCAAAATGTGAATAGGAGTAACTGGGGTAATTACACTTTTTTTTATAAAAACTCGTTGACAAGCAAGCTGGCGGTAAGTGGTTTTTATATAACTAAATGACAAGCAAGCTGACGGTCCACCTGGAGGTAAACTACCGTAGCACAAAACACCTGAAATAACAAGGAAAAAATCATTTGGTATAGCAGTTGCGTTGCCGTCTTGAGGCCGAAGATAAAATACTGGCTACCATTTCCTTCAATCCGAAAAACAGAGAACTGTTTTACTGCCGAAATAGAAAAGGCTTGGTACTACCCAGACGACTTTACATACGGGCCTACCACCTAAATTATATTTTTATTTAATTATTTAACAATTTGTTCTGTACATATAATAAACATGGTGAAAATGGCTAATTAATATAACACCCAAAAGGTGTGGCTTATCTCTTAAATAAATTTCTTCCAACCTGCCTGCGATAGAAGTGCCGGGGTAAATAAACAATTTTAGTACTAATAATTAAGTAATTATAAATTTAAATACATACAAATAATTTAAATACCAAGTACTTAAGACATAAAAACCTACAATATACATATAAACATTTAAGTTGTATAAATACGGGAAAATTAAGCAGACGATACCTATGGGTAAGAAGAGACAGTGCTCTTTAATTCTATTCATAAATAAAGAAATAGTCTGACTGTCACGTACTATAGAAGGTAGTGTGTTCTACAATATCACTGAATAATATCATGATATTAAGGGTTAAATAAAGAGCCCATGGTCATAACACCACCTCGCTGGCCCAATACGGGTTGGTGGATTACAGCAGTTCCAGTAAACGGGACCAAAACGGTTCAACGTGCCTTCCGAAGAACGGAGGTGCTCGAGATTACAAATTTTGATTGACCCATCCCGGGATCGACCATGGCGAAAGTTTCTTTGTTTTTTAATCGAAACCAGAGCATTCGAACACTTCGCCACCTCCTTAAAATATAGTCCCCATAAACGTATGTTTCAATAAAATACAAAATTAAAAATTTTAAGTAGCCCCCCGGCGTCATTAATCATCTATGTAACACCATCTCATTGACACTATTCATAAGAACCCAAACACGCTATATCTGCTTTAAGTTTCTGAAGAATTAAGCATTTCGCAGACTTTTTGATGGTATAGGATCAGCTCAAGGATAGTATGTCATGGAAATGTCACCGAAGTGACAGTACACCAAATTTCAAATCAATCGGACGTGTGAAAGTTAGTAAAACCCTATTATCATGTAGAAAATGAGCTGATAGCCATCAAACACCAAACGCCTTCATAAATTATAGCTAAGAACCACCGTAGGCGCATCAGCTTTCAAACAAAAAAAACCGAATCTAAATCGGTCCATTCGTTTAGGCGCTAGGATGCCACAGCAGACACACAGATACACAGACAGACACATCAAACTTATAACACCCCTCTTTTTTCGTCGGGGGTTAAAAAACCAGGTTTGAAACTTTTATGTAAATGACACTTTCTTTCTTTCTTTCAAGAAACGAAATTTATAATCATAGACACTTATAGACACAAGATTAGTTCAGTTCGTAACCATCGATTACTGAATTAATGGCCACAAAATAAACTAATCTGATATACCTACATAAACGTTCTTACCTACCAAATGTAATTGTAATTTTAATAGGGTAACTGGCTGCTAAAAGTTTTGAGCTATAAATTTTCAGAAGCGTTCTCAAGCTTTTTCATTCCTTAGAGAACAGCTTAGGTAGAGAACTTCAATTGTTTTGTGTGTAACCAAATGAAAAATCGGAAAATCGAATGATTTTTTTCAACGTCAAAGGTCTTTGTTAAATGAAGCAAGAGCACAGAAGATACGGTCCTGCTATTACACCGTTTGATTGTTTTTAACCGACTTAAAAAAAGTAGGAGGTTATTAATTCGGCCATAAGTTGCTTTTTACCATTAAAGTTAAAAAAATTTAATGTTACATTAAGATATAAGACAGATTTTACTCGCGTTTAATTACATTGTACATAATTGTTACATATTCGTTTCGATTACTTTATAGTCTACGTGGTCATAGGAAGACCACCCGGGCATAAAAGAATACGGGGACATCAAATTAAACGAAAATTAAATCTGAAAACTGGTTTTATCACTAAAGAGGTAGCAAACATAAGCAGCAACCTACAGGCGCTTGAAAGTACTCGCAACACCATAATGTCACACAAGTATTGCCGATCCTACGTGTATCATGCTGGTTTTCTTTGAAAATATCTTAGAAAAGTCGTATCACAAGTTGAAAGGTAGCACAAGTAGAAAAACACGGTTACAGTAAGTACAAAATGTCAAAAAATACATCGGAACATATAAACATTCGAGCGATAGGTAGATAGAAAGAAACAAAGTCTCTCCTCAGGTCAAACTGATTAGGCGAAATTAAGTCAGTAGCGTGGGTGAACGAATATATTTACAATGCCCCCATTTTTTTGCAAGCCAGAAGTATGGTTCCTGCTGATGTAGTATTACAATGAAATTTTGAAGCCGCTGTTCAAAAGTCTGATGCCTTGGTAATGATTAACAGTTACTGTCAATACTGCAACCGGTAAACATTCGACGAGTACGTTCGTATTTACTTCAGCCTCCGAAGATGCGCTAAAGTAAAATAATAGGTACAGAATTAATTGTAAATTAGATGAGCAAGAACGGCTTACAAATATTTTGGCCTCATTTACAACCTTGCAAATTTTGCTGTCTGACTTCAATAATGGCGTAGACTAGAGAAAATGAAAATTGATTTAGGTTCAGTTCAAATGGCAAAAAGATCAGCCTTTTCAGTACATTAAAGAAAGCACACACACACACATATCTATACTATAATATTATAAAGTTAAAGAGTTTGTTGTTTGGTTGAACGCGATAATGTCAGGAATTACTAAATCATGTCAAAAAAATCTTTTAGTGTTGAATCGAGAAAAAATTATATTGGCTAACAACACGCTACGACCAATAGGAGCTGAGCGTCAATTAAAATTGTTGCAAAACCCGGAACAAAATGATCCTTTTCAGAGCTTTTGTGCTGCTTTTGTGTGTGCTGCGTAAACGGTTAAAGTTACCCAAAAATCATATAAGCTGGAATTGTTTTCCTTCTTCTTCATTCTTTTGTTATATGGCTACGTCGTACTTTGCGACATTACTGCTAATGTCAAATATTGTTCTCCTTTAAAAGTGCTAAAAAAAAGTCCGTGACAGAATATGACTATCTTTTAAGATAGACTGACTAAAACTTCTTTGGTAATCAAATTTGTTCTAAAATAATGTATAATCTGCGAATGTATTTTTAAAAACATGATTTAGTCCTTAACCAAATAAATACTCAAATAAAATCATGTAACCTACGTACGACATGTTGCTATTTTCCGACATCCACGCGATCGAAGTCCCAGGCACGGCTAGTTATTTATATTTGTTCATTCATGGATTTAATTTATTATTACTTATGAATCGGTGTGAGTGGCGGTCCATTATATTTCTATACACGCGTTTTGTTTTCGCCGACAGTTTTGGCTTGACAAATGACTCTGTGCTATCTGCGTTTCGTGGTGAGGGGTAAATTGAACGGATTAAATGTTTTTTTTTATTACTTGGCACTCGCATACTGTCTGGATGTCCATTGAGGAGACGAGGAGCATGTTCAAGTAGAAAAGGACTGAATTATCATTGTTATAATTTTCGTCAAATCTAGATACACGGTGGTGCCGTCAACATGACAATAAATCAAAACATGGGCTATATTAGTTCATAGATATGGTTCGTAACTTTCAAAAACATCTTATTCGTTTGATGATTTCATGACATTTCTTATGTTATGTATATTATTTGCGTGTGCTTTTTATCATCGTTGTCGTATAAAAAATCACCGTATACCACTTTAAATGATATATTGAAGATTTTCAGAAAGGCACTTCATATGGAATAGTTTACTTACTAAAATATAAATTAGTATTATAATGATGAAACTCAAAATTTAAAATTTTATAGATACCTTACTACGTATAATTACTCAATTTAAGTAAATGTTGTAGGTATGTCCGAAATAGATAAAAATATTGTAAGCACTATTTATTTTTTAAGACCTTTTTATACACAGTTCAACAATAAAATTTTATTCTTTCTATTCTATTCTAGTTGTGTAACTCCTACACATGCTTGTTGGTGTGCTTGTCAGACTGAATTACGAATTGCAGTATCGCTATTCCTGTAATAATTCAGCTGCGTAAACTAATTGATAGGCTTTGAATAGAGATTGGCCATCCAATCTCGGTCAGTTTATGGCACCCTGCACACTAGGTGCCAAACGATAAATCGTAGTACAAGTAACACGCTCTAATGCACTATTTGGTTTTATATGATAAAATAAAAATAATACTGAACCTGTAGGGAATGGGTGCAGAAATTTGATAAATAATATCGCACTAGACTTTACTTAAATACAATATTTGAGTAAGACTATATTTATTATATATAAAAATTTTTTTGAGCAAGACTTTCATGTATTAAAATAGTTTACAGACAGATCAATGAAAAAACAAGTAATAAATTTTAAGTAGCCCCCGGCCTTATTAATCATCTATCTAACACCATCTCATTGAGACAATTCTTATGAGCCCAAACATGCTATACTTATCTGCTGCAAGTTTCTGAACAATTAAGCATCCCGCAGACTTTTAGCAGCTTAACCGCTCGGAATCAAATAATTAATGAATGTAATGACACTAAATTTCTCGGAATCCCTTTAGATGATAAATGCAGTTGAGTCAAACACATCACTGGTGTTTGTGGTAAAATGCATTCTTTCGCTTATGCATTATGGCACCTTGTAAAGATTAGCAATGAGTCCACCGCTCTTCAAACCTAACACGGTTATGTAGGCTCATTACTTAGGTATGGTATTATTATATGGGGAAATTCTTCTCACATCGGGCATGCCTTAATTTCACAAAAGGCATGTATAAAAGCAATTTGTAACGTAGATATCATGACTTCATGCAGACCTTTATTTAAAAAACTGAGAATTTTGACTGTTGTGTCCTTATATATTTATGAAATTTGTGTTTTCGTTAGATCACATCCAGAATTATTCAAAAAGGAATGCAGGGCCAATAGTAGATACCCTAATAATTAAAAACTACCGTTAGTGACTACTACGTCATATTCAAGAAATAGTTATATTATGGCGATAAAAATTTTCAATAAACTACAAGATGATTTAAAGGTGACTCCAATTAATATATTCAAAGCTAGACTGAAAAATTGGCTTCTCTATAAATGTTTTTATTCCATGAATGAATACTTTCTTTGTTTTAAGAAATAAAAGGATTTCTAATACTGTGACTTAAGTAATTCTGATCTTAATTTATATTGTTTTGCTTTCTTTAACATAAATATTAAATTTATATTTTGCTTGCCAGTTTCTGGTGAAATATTTGGATATTGTAACAAAACCTCAAACCACTTATGTACCATATTTCATGTAAAATAAAAGTCTTTGTCTTTTTGATGGTGTAGGATCAGCTCAAGGTTAGTATGCCATGGGAATGTCACCCAAGTGACAGTACACCAAATTTCAAATCAATCGGATCTGTGTAAGTTAGTAAAATCCTTTTATCATGTAGAAAATGAGCTGATAATCATCAAACACCTGAACTGATCTTCATCAATTATAGCTAAGAACCATCCTAGTCACGTCAGCTTTCAAACAAGAAAAAAGAAATCAACATCTGACCATTCGTTAAGAAGCTACGAAGCCATAGACAGACACACAGAACAAAGAGTCAAACTTATAACACCCCTCTTTTTTCCTCGGGGGCTAAAAAGCATTGACATCATATATCATAAAAGTCTACATAGTAGAGTTCTTAGCAAAACCTTAGATCATACATTTTATATTTGTCGTGTAGTCATCAAAATTATGAATAGCATTGACTGTTTGTTAACAAGGTTCTTGTTTACAAAACTAATCACTTTATAAATATTTATATTTTATGACAGCACATCCAGAGTAACAATCTGACCCTGAGACCGCTTTTATGCTGCAGATTATAATATTATCTACCTATTTTTCGAAATTGGATTTAACACAATAAATAATTAAAGAAGGGTTTCTGTTTCGGTTTCAATTTCTTGTCGTAAAGCATTGAGAAACTTTGGTATTGTCGATATTTCCTTATTCATTGTGTAGAATTCATGAATTTTTCTTTTTCAAGGCCATAGTCATTGAATTCGATCTTCCCGTTTGTTCTGTTTATTTTTTCTCTGGAATAAGTCCTATTCTTTTTTACTGACTAATTTTGCAAATGAGCGAACATAGTATACTTCTTGATTTTACGAGACTCAAATCCATAAAACAAATCGATCGCAAATAAATAAACTAAACAAAATAGGAGATTCAAAAGAAATGTATACGAATCCTAGCAAACATAGACTATACCGATAGTTGTTAACCATATTTTATAAAACACAAAATTCTGACGGTACCTTCAATATACATATTAGAACTTGCGAAATTTATAAAATTCACCTAAATTACTTTAACAAAAAATGTGATATACCAAGACGCCATCCCTCTAGACATAAAAATAAATTAGTGTTACCACAGTCTAAACTAACATTGCATAGTACAAGTACAATGGCAATAAAAGTATTTAACTACTTGCCTTTTAATCTAATAAACGAGACAAGCGACAGAAAAAATATTAAAAGTTTAAAAAGTTTTTCAATTGACAAAGCATATTATGACATAAATGAGTATTTCAAGGATACATTTTCAATTGGTCTAACACCCTTCCCTAATTAGTACTTTTATCTATTAGTTTTATATAACTTACTTTGATAAAACAAAAAAAAACGACACAGTGTACCTACTTAATTAATAATGTACTTGACCTTAGATTTGACTTCTTTAAATTTTATGACTTAGCATTTGACCTAAAAAAATATTGTTATAAGTATTGACCACTGATATGACTTTTGTAATTTAATATTATTTCTTTGAATGTAATAAAAATAAAACAATTCAGTAATTTGGCATAATTATATAACTCGATAATTTAATCATTTGAAATTGTTTTTAAATAGCACTACTTCCAAATTGTTGTGCCCAACAGAGTCCAAAATTGTAACCACCTCAGTAATTTTGTAAACAATAAATATTGAGTATGAATACTCAATTCATAGCAAAGCTTCGCAACACTTACCTGTAGCAGCAACCGTGTTCAGACAAATTTCCAAATGGTATTAATATTGCTTGGAGGAGTTTTTCTGCCTGAATTCAAGATAACACTTTTAAAATGTGCTTTTAGCCGTTTAGATTGAATTTCGACCAACGGTTCAGATAAGTCCGTAGCACTGTACAGTGACTAGAGATCTTACCGATTAAGGTCAAGTAAAATAAAATATTCTTAATTTTATTTTCAACATTATTATAAATGTTTAAAAAATATATTTACTTAGAAAAATATCTAAACTAGAAATTATTCATGTCCTGAGGCGGGGATCGAACCTGCGACCTTTAATAATCAGGGCGACTGCTCTAAGCATCTGAGCTACCAAGGACTTTTCTAGTTTGTAAATTTTTAAAAGTAAATACAATTTGATAGTTGTTACTTTTTAGAATTTCAATTGCGAAGTACAATAGACTTCTATTGTTGATGAAACGCTGACGGACTGGCTTTTTTTATGAATCAAGGTTACTGAAAAATGTCGCGTTGCGTTTCGGTTTCGATTAATGGAACGAAACCACTTTCGCCATGGTCGATTCTGGATTGGTCAATCAAAATTTGAAGTCTCAAGCTTCTTTGTGCTTCTGAAGGCACGTTTTACCGCAATTGCTCTATCCCACCAACATGCTTTGCGCTAGCGCTCATGTGTTTCCCATTTAAGAAGGCCTGTGCCCAGCAGTGAGCCGTAGGTATACAGTCTAGTGATATACTATAAAAATCAATCACCCTAACTATTTCTTAGTTGTTGTTCGAAAGAGAAAAATGTCTAAAAAGAATTTAATCTATTTGCGATGGTAAAATTCGTTCTCTTATACTTTGGGCCATCGGAAGTTAAAACAGATAAGCTGTCACGAGCTCGACCCAACCTAAGGGATTTGGTAAAATGTTTATATTACAAACGGGATCCGACCCACGAGTTAATTTTATAGTTGTTTATACTGCCCCGTGTTATTGCTGTATGTTACTTTGCTATTAACAGATGTAGCAAAAGATATAGCGAACGATTTTTTTTTTGGATAAAGTGCTTCAAAGTTGCAGTATTTAGAAATTAGATACGAACAATGAACATAATAAAATTCGCGTTTGAACCAAGAAACGTTTGGCACTTGTCATAATTCTTAGATTATGTCTTTAAAAGAGATGTTCAAAAAATGTATGGAGATCCGGCCAAGTCTATGTACACTATCCTGAAAAATGGATAAAATATACAGAACAGTGTTAAATTATCCGTTTTCTTTAATTTGCTTTGTTGCGTGGTACAAAATAAGAATTTTTATAGAAAATACTGCAACACAGCCAAATATTCATCATAGCGTTTATGTCACTTTGGTGACGTTTAGTTGACTTCTATGTCGCCCGCCATATAGCCATATTGTATAACGGTGAAATCGAAAAAAAATTTCGGGTATTGTACAAACAAATTATGCATGAAAACTAATTATTTGTATTTTTCCCGGATTCAGGAGATTTTTCCTGATTTTCCAGACAATGTACATATACCTGGCCGGATATGAAATATCTCCTTAATGAATACCCATTAAACAAATAACTTTACATCCATTGTAGTTTCCCGGCTTCGATGTTATCTACGCTTCAAAAAGGACAAACGTAATTTTTGTGATTCCTAGCTGAAAATTGCCTTGATTTACTTTGTAATTAATATATAATAAAACTAGAAACATTTTCACGTCCTGAGGCAGGAACCCGCGACCTTTCGCAATCCGGGCGACTGCTCTGACCACTGAGCCACCCAGGACTTGGGATATCCCTGTGAAATTCTTCTAGTCTATCTGTATTTGCGTTTATGAGCTAACGGCTGCTAACGTGTTTCCTGCCTCAGGACGTGAAATTTTTCTAGTTTTATTATATATTAATTACTAAGTAATTTTTCAAACATTTATAATAATGTTAAAATCAAAAATTAAGAATATTTGATTTACTTTATCTATTTAACAATTTTTGTGTAGGTCATACGATCACACGACAGCACGTCAACTGGAACAGTTGCACTATTAAAGCCGCCTCTATTACGAACGCAATAAGGGCAGTCTTAAGGTCGAACGGATAAGCTTGATGTACTTACATAAATTGTCAAATAAATAAACCGAAGGAACGTGAACAACTACGAAATAGATTTCACGAAAGTCTTCCAAAATCGCTAAACCTTAATTCTTGTCTTTATCTTGTCTTCCAATAGATATTAACACCGGAATGATTATCGTCTAGATAATATTTCTTCTCTTGAACTCTTGACTTGTTTGTCCTTTTGAACTCTATAACTGAGGTTTAAGGTTTAAATTCGGATGCAACACCACGTTGATATTGCAAATAACTGCGCTGTGGACCTAACCGTGAATATCTAGATTTTAAGCCACTTTGCCATTTAGGCAATGCTGCTAATGTACTGTGCTAAATGGACTTAGTAAGCGTTTATGTTAAACACACAATATTTAATGGCGTATTTACCTACCAAGTATACATAAAGATGTTATTGAATTTTACTTCTCTGACTTAATCATGATAGAGCTTTCACC
Source organism: Nymphula nitidulata (assembly GCA_947347705.1). NCBI lineage: Eukaryota > Metazoa > Arthropoda > Insecta > Lepidoptera > Crambidae > Nymphula > Nymphula nitidulata. The sequence continues at coordinate 5,769,519 of OX374637.1, read as the reverse complement.
GTCATAATACTGCCATTTAATTTAACTAGTGGCCGCATACGGCTTCGCTCTCATGGATGTCAATTCTCACTCCAGAAGGTAGATGCACTGGCAAAATTCATCCTAATCGGTCTAGCGATTTAGTAAACAGAGACAAGGGCGTCGCCATGGCCTAGGGGGGGGGCAAATTGCTAATATGGAGAACTTTTTTTTAATACAACTAGATGACAAACACGCTGACGGCCCACCTGGTGGTAAGTGGTTATCGTTGCCTATAGATACCTGCACCAAAAGAAAAAAAAAGAGAAATGAGAAAAAGAAATGATATTGAGAAAAATATGAACTAATTGGGCCGTCAGCTTGTTTGTCATCTAGTTGTATATAAAAAAAAAAAATTGCGTCCGTCAACAATACGGCATTCGCAGTAGTCAATCTACTGGTGATCTTCTAATATAGGTACTTCACACACCGTTGGGCCCTTGCCATTGAAAGTCAAGGTGAGACATCTTATCTTATCTTATCATTGGGCCGTGACTATGCCACGATGCACTTCGACCCTTCGGGATCTTTTATGCCACCCCTGCCGTTACTCCTCCCACGTCCTGAATATAGCTGCCATAAGCTTCACTATATCTTTGGGGTGAAAGAGCCTATAGTCTTCTGGCCTTGGATACGCCACTTCCAGAAGACTCATTCTGATCCTAGCCAGGGCATCGCATTCACACAACAGATGTTTTCATCTCGATTCTTGGCTTTCACCACAAGTTGTGCAGGGGAAATTTCATTTTGTGGAGCATGTAATTGGTGGCAAAATGTCCTGTGAGTGCTCCATTGAGGAAGCGAGCCTGTGTTGATTGTTAGTCTATAAGCGAAGGCACAGAGCTACCAACTTACGGGCTTCCTGAGGGCTTGTGCAAATAGGTCGCTAGCTTTTTGTGCAGAAGGTGCATAAGAGCCGTTAACGATAGTTTTTCGGATAGCATGGACATCAATGCTGGCGTCCCACAAGTCTAGGTGCTGTCTCCTAACAGTTTCTGATACATATCAGTGATAAACTGTCTATTGACAGACTGCATTGTAATGCGGATGACAGACTGGCGACACCTAGTATGCGGCTTGTGCCAATACCCCTAATAAGAAAGGTTCGATCGATTTGTGTCTGAAATCGACAGTTCTCTAATCAGAGTCTCTAATTGGGTGCGACTAGGTATATTTGATTGAACCCCACTGAAGTCTGCGCGTTTACCGTTAATTGTGGTTCCAGATTTTTTTAGCACACCCCTTTCGATGTCTAAGAGTATCGGGAATTCGGGATATCCGTAGAGACGTTTAGTTCCGCAGTCATTTAGAGGATAAAGTCAAGCTGGCATCCAAGAAGCTTGGTGTGGTATATGTCTCAAGTTAGGCGCCATATGAAATAAGAGACTGCGGAGCCGGTCAGAGAGGGGTGGCCTTTAGCTGACCCGATCAGTCGCAGACGGCCACGGGTAAGAAGAAGGCGTTACGTCCATTTGCTTCTCCTGTTGTAGTGGTGCCGTAGGTGGAATGTCATGGGAGCTCACCGCCGTATAACATGGCCCGTCAAATATGAATAGAGTGGAGTTGGAAGAGGCTTGCAGTTGTGCGGGATGACCGCAGAGTGGTAGGGTTGATTGCTTGTTTGTTCGCGTGTCGCCCCATAATGATGGAAGAGGGTTTTACCGGTAGATTTGAGTGGGAAGGGCGGGATTGTTTGCCCGGGAGTACCACAAAATCGTCAGGGTCCCCCCGGACTCAGCGATAGGCGTAATCGCCACACTCCTTGTTAATCAAAAGAGAGATTTTGCGTCCTTATGTGCGTTCTGCCGTTTGCATAACGAGTTGTGTTCTGAGGAATTATTCGACATGATGCCCAAGGCCTCATTCTGTCCTCGCACCGCTCGACATTGGCAGAGAATTTCATCTTCACACGTTGGGACCACAGTGGTCGCGTACTTATACGGTTTCAGAGAAACTTTCTCCCGATTACCCCACTCAGGCTTTGAAATGAGCTCCCCACAGAGGTTTTCTCGAACAAGTACCACCGCCTTTCTTATTTCAGCCATGAAACAGTTCGCTGTGTTTCGGATTGAAGGGAGAGGTAGCCAGTGTAGATACTGGGCATGGAAGGCATTTGATCTTTGGCCTCCGGATGATATGACAACGCACCTGCAATAACAAGTGATTCTTTTTCCTTGTTGTTGCAGGTTTCTATGGGCGGCGGGAACCACTTATCACCAGGTAGGCTGTCAGCTTGTTTGTCATCTAGTTGAATAATAAAAAGTGTGCATGGGGTTCTTCAAAAAGGGCTTGAAATGGTTTTTATACGACAACGCGAAAGTGATACCTTTATACCTCTGCTATTACAATTGCAACCGTCAATAGCTTACGGTGCCCGCTTACAATCAGGTGGGCCGTATGCTTGATTGCCACCTTAGTGGTATAAAAATAAAAATTTTAGGTACAGTAAAGACTCAAGAGCATGATCGAAGCTTTACATTTGTAGCGAGAGTAACCGCGCATTACCTCTACTGTATTGTGATTGTAATAAGAACGGTTCAAAGTTCAATGTATAGAGCGTTATTAAAATATTAGAAACATCGAAGAAAGATAATTTACGACAGTTAATAAAAACATAAGTTCCGGGGGTTTTCTTAATTTTCTAGACCACAATAACATGAAATTCTTGTAAGTTTTATTTTAAAACCGTCTATAAAATATTACTTTCTGATACTTTGTGAATTTGTTGGAGTTTTGTTGGCTACATTTTTTGATTTTTGGTTCTCTAGGGGGGGGCAGCTGCCCCCCCCCCCCTGCCCCCCCTTGGCGACGCCCTTGAACAGAGAGACAGAGTTATTTTCTCAATAGTTAAAAAAAATCTTAATTTATAGTTTGGCTGAAAGAGATCTCTTGCGGAGATTATTCTACCATACACAATCGTCACCAGCCTATTTACGTCCGACTGCTGGGCACAGGTCTTACCTACTACATGGGAGAAACACATGAGGAGTTTGGGCCATAGCACCACCACGCTGGCCTAATGCGGGTTGGTGTGTTAAAGCGGTAGCAGTAACAACCGGGACCAACAGCTTAACGTGCTTTCCGAAGCACGGAGGAGCTCGAAATTATAAAGATTGACGCATCCCGGGATCGACCATAGCGAAAGTTGCTTTGTTTCCGTAATCAAAATTCGTGTATGATTGAAAATAATATTAATGCTAATATATAATATTACACTTAAGTAATTGGGATGTGTTTAAATCTCTTTAATTTCGCCGCTCAGAATGGATTTCAAAGGTATACTCTTCGTGTTTTAAGCTCCATATCATTTACTAGGTGGTAGGCCCGTATGTAGGGTCGTCTAGGTAGGTACCACCGCCTTTCTTATTTCAGCCGTAAAACAGTTCGCTGGGTTTTGGATTGAAGGGAAAGGTAGCCAGTGTAATTAATGGGCATGGACGGCATTTTACCTTAGGCCTCTGGATGCCATCTAGTTGTATGAAAAAAAATATCAACCCAACTGCAACAAAAGACGGCAAAAGTCCATTAAATTCATTTATAGGCAAAACAAGACAGTAATTGATAGTCTCGCAATGCCTTTAGCATCATCTGTAAACTTGCTGTCAAATTAAAATCATTGTTCCCCTTAGTCCAGATAAACCTCAATACAATATGATCACTATCATTTGTCTCCGTCTTCTACCAACATGATTTATGTATAATGTTGCGTCTGCCAGCCACGTCATGACGAGGGATTGGGTCTGACATATCACAATTGGTCTTTCACTTTTCTTTAACAATTTGTTGACTGCCTCTGGTTACATGTTTTGTTTTATGAAAAACTTTTCACGTTTTATGTCTGTTTTAAGTGGATTTTCGGTCTCAGGAGCGTCGTTTTGTGATTTAGCTTTTTGAAATGTAAAGTACCTTAGGGATTTCGAGCTTTCTGTTTTGCATTAAGAGTGATAGATTTTTTAGAAAAGGTTCTGAAAACAGATAGTGCGTATGAAATAAAATTGTTTTATTCCTAAGACGTAAAAGCTGCACAACGTAGGGTCCTAACCACTAGACGATCACGGCGGAGGAGCTCGGTGGCGTAGTGGTTTGAGCGCTCTGGTTTCGTTTGCGAAAACAAAGCAACTTTCGCCATGGTCGGTCTCGGGATGGGTCAACCAAAATTTCTGATCTCGAGCTCCTCCGTGCTTCGGAAGGCACGTTAAGCCGTTGGTCCCGGTTGCTCCTGCAACCGCTTTAACCCACCAACCCGCATTGGGCCAGCGTGGTGGTATTATGGCCCAAGCTCCTCATGTGTTTCTCCCATGTAGGAAGGCCTGTGCCCGGCAGTGGGACGTATATAAGCTGGTGATGATGATGATGAAAAGCTGCAAAGAAGTATAGCGATTTCCATCTATTTTTTTTAAACAAAATAGAAACCATGTATTACTACTTATCACTCATGAAAAAAATATATTTTATAACGCAGTTTTCCACCTTTAAACTATTTTTTTTAAAGATAAGAAAATAGTTACCTTATTTATTGTTCGATATCCATAGAGGTATAGGTTTGATATAGGTATATTTAGTTATTTAAAAAAGTTTATTTTTTGAATAAGAGATTTCTTCTAGTTGATTTAATAAAAGTATCATCCCTTTATATTTTTAAACTGTAACCGTTGACTTTTACTGATACCTCGTCCAATTACCCTAACAGCTTTAGATTATGGCGTTCTTAAACTCAACCGAGGGCTTGTTGTGCAAATGGCGCAACTTCTGTTTGTAAAACAACGCTACGATTAGAGAAACAAGTCGTTGAAGTTATGTCGTTTCGTCGAGAGTGACATACTAATCTTGCTAAAGTAAGTTTCGGTTTCATTTTTGCACAGCCGAGGGTGGAGGCTTACTAAAAATGGATGAATAAAGTATGAAAGATTCTATAAAATAAGTAACTGTGGTGCTGTCAATACGACAATAAATTAAAACATGGGCTATATTAGTTCACAGAAATAGTTGCCACTTTTAAGCCCATATTATTCATTTGATAACTTCATGACATTTGTATGAAATAGTATAATATTGGCTGCATTATTTTTTACAAATGTCCTGAAACTAACAAACGAATAAGATGTTTTTGGAAGTAGCAAACCATTCAAATAAACTAATATAGCCCATGTATAAATTTGTTAGCCACCTATTTATTTTTAGCCTTTCTGTAAACAGTGTGATAGGGATCGTACTACCGATACTTTACCATGTTGTATGTTAAATTTTATCGACAACAAACTATGCAAAGGGGGGTCGCAACCTTCACCCCTATGAATTGGAGCCGAGTTTATTGAAACTCGTTGTTTTACGATTTTGCGTTGTCTACGTACACAAAACTGACCTTATTTAAAAGATATTGAAATGTACTAGCATTTAAAACGGTATTTGTTAAGAAGTACTTAAAATAATAAAAAAAACCCCTTTGATTTAAACGAAAAACTTGGTAAAATTTTGTGATTTTTTTTGTTATTGTGCTCTACCTAGAATACTGGGTCGTTAACATATCGTTTTTTTTCTTCTAATTTGTTCGCAAAAGGTTATGCTAACAATTGAACCTCAAATGTTTACCGTTAATCGCGCTAATAATCAAGAAACGGAGTCTAACAAACAAGTCCCAAAGGGACAAAAAGCAACCACCAAAAAACAAACAAGTTATTCTGTCACTCAATGTGTAGTTTTATGGCTATTAAAGGTATTTTTACTATTACAAGGTGTGAGTAAGCCATTAAACTACGCATTAAGTGAAAGAATAACTTGTTTGTTTTTTGTTGGTTGCTATTTGTCCCTTTTGGACTTCGTTTCTTAATTATTTGCGCGATGAACGGTAAACATTTGAGATTTAATTGTTAGCATAACATTCTGCGAACAAATTAGAAGAAAAAAATCGATATGTTAACGACCCGGTACTCTAGGTAGAGCACAATAACTAAAAATAATCACATAATTTACCAAGTTTTTCGTCTAAATCAAAGGGTTTTGTTTATTATTTTCAATAACTTCTTAACAAATACCGTTTTATATGCTAGTACATTTCAATATCTTTTAAATAAGGTCACTTTTGTGTACGTAGACAACGCAAAAATTATAAAACAACGAGTTTCAATAAACTCGTAAAAGTACGAGAAATTAAATTTTAAAATGGCTCCAATTCATAGGGGTGAAGGTTGTGACTCCCCTTTGCATAGTTTTTTGTCGATAAAATTTAACATACAACACGTTGGTAAAGTATCGGTAGTCCGATCCCGAACACACACGACTTGTTACTTACACTTCTTATTCAAAATCGTCAGAAAGTATTCTGTCATCGGAAATTCTATACTTGTCACTTTATATCACGGTGCGTCAAAGCGAGACGGCATTTCGAATTAAATCCGTGATCTGACTGTTTCTGAATAGGTGGACGTAGGATGGAGTCTTTGCCCCATTGAAAAGTACCTCCTCGCTCTATTGAGCACAACGAGTTTATTAGAATTAGATAGAAAAGGCAATTATAGAGCCAAAGCAAAGGGTTTTAGCCAGTTTATATATCGATGGCGTAGAGCACACATGTTCTAATTACAAAAATTGCGATTTTTACTTTTTGCCTGCAAACTGTATTAATTGACGTGCTCTACCGTTTGCACTTACCCACGTGTCGATATTCCATCTCTTTCTATCAAAAACCTAGTGTCACGGTTGTATCAAGTAAGCTTCGGCTATGTCCAAAAGTATTAAAATCCTTTATTTTTACTAATCTGCTACGAAAACTCCATAAGTGATTTAAAGATTCCCTCCCGCGGTACAAGTTAACGCACAAAAATATTAAGTACATTTACCACATGTAATCTTACATATTACAGACAATCCAAATGTTGAAAGTGCAGTTAATACAAAAACTAATCTAATGGTTGCAAATATTTTTCAGTGCACAAATGTGCTAAGTCACTATGATACAAAAAAGAACTATGTTTACAAAATTATCGAAAATCACATAATTAATAAGTACACTTAATTAATTTTTGTTTTGTTTCTTGAAATGCTCAAGTATACTCAGGTGGTGAAATTTTTCTAGTTTTATATTATTTTAATAACTAAGTAATTTTTAAAACATTTATAATAATGTTAAAATCAAAAATTAAGAATATTTGAAAGCACTGCCCCAACTTAACCGAATCGTAGGTATTTGTAAAAATAAATACTCGTTTCGGATGTTGAAATAGAACATTTTTCGACATTGTAGGGTGGACGTTAGGTCATAAACGCAAATCAGATAGACTAGAAGAATTTCACAGGGATATCCCAAGTCCAGGGTGGCTCAGTAGTTAGAGCAGTCGCCCGGATTGCGAAAGATCGCGGGTTCGATTCCCGCCTCAGGACGTGAAATTTTTCTAGTTTTATATTATTTTAATTACTATGCTCAAGTATACTAACGTCATTTAAAGTTAGGTGTGCTTTCAATGGTCGTTTTGGCGCGTGATTTCTGTACGCGCCGGAGTAATCGGGCGAAGGATGTTTCAACACAGATGGCGCTTTTAGAGCAATTACATTCGACCTACAAGCTGTTCTTTCTATACCCTTTACCGATGATTGCAAAATATATTATTTACAGAAACTCATCAATCTCATCTAACTATTTTAGATTATCACGAGAATACTGACCTTTTGTATCTATGGGACGAGTGCAATGGAAAAAAAGGTTCAAGAGAAATCGGGTCTATACTGCTAAAATATCTGAACACTCTACCTGAAAACGTTACACATGTATCGTCTTTTTCTGACACGTGTGGTGGCCAGAACCTGAACAAATATGTTTCTTTGATTGTTCTATACGCAGTATACCTCATCTAGAAACAATTGATTTGAAATTCATGGAATTAGGGCATTCATACTTAGAAGCCGATTCTATGCATGCTTGTATAGAGAGAGTTAGAAAGCACAAAAGCATATTTACGGTGCGTGAATATGCATTGATAATGGGTTCTGCCAGGATCAAACCTAAACCTTATGATGTTATTATTATGAAACATGACGATTTTCATGACATAAAGGCATTTGAGAAAACTTTAAATACTAACACAACTAAAAACATAAAAAATGAGACTGTGCAATGGCTTATAATTAAGGGGCTTCGGTTAAACAAAGAATCGCCTACTTCGATATTTTATAAATACGACTTGAACGATCCAGATTTCGAAGAAATCAATATTTGCAAGGCAAAAAATGCAGGAAAAAAGAGAGACTTCATTAACAAATTAAAAAAAAAACTAAAAAGAGCATATAAATCGGTGCTTCCTATTTCACAATGTAAGAAAAATATCTTCTTACTCTTTTAAAGGATGATGTGATTCCATCGGACTATGGACAATACTATAGAGACTTAACATCCAGTGCTGCAAATATTCCTAATATCAATATAACTGACACTGAAACATCTGATGATGAAGAGGTGAATCAGGATGAGTTTAATATTGAAGAAATTTAAATGTTTTTGAATTATAATTTAAGTCTACATAAAAGGTATAAATAAGTAATGTAAGTAAGTAATCCCAAGATTATTAAAAACTTTAGCTATGATCGAAGTAGTAAGAATATACATTGGCGAAAATTTGTGAACTAAACCAACCATTTACGTTACTTGTTAGTTTATAATCAATAAAAATAAAGCTTTGCAATGTAAATGGTTTGTTTGGTTCACAATTTTCCGTCAACTTCCTTTCTCACGAGTCATATAATAGGCTTAAACGTGGAGTTTATAAAATCTAAAGGTATCTAAAACTAAAGTCTGATTATTAAATAACCTAACTCATCCTAAAACTAATTACTGATTTAAAGAAACTTGAATAAATACTTTCTCTAATTTTGTAGTGTTTAAGAAAGACTGATTTAATGACTACCTACTATCCTTAATAATTATTAAATTGTACAACAAAACTTTAATAAATGATTACCTACTAATGTTTTATTGATTTCCTATTTAATATTATTATTATTATTTTACATTCTAACCTGCAAAAAATATTTTGTGTCGGTATTCTGTGGTATTTAATAAATAAATCTAATATTTTTATTTTGATAAGTACCTGTTTCTATACTAAAATACTAAACCCGCCCCATTTAGTACATTCGTGCATTCAAATTACTCAATTTGAGGGTTCAAATGTACTAAGTGAGGGGGGTTAGTTTGGTATTCCCCAGATTTAGCTATCAATTTGACGTAATTTTGTTATGAAATTTACTAATTTCTAGAACCAGAGAATAAGTCTCATGAATAAACGTAATTTGAATGCCATATCATAGACAGTGTTTGTATTATTAATGCTTCAACTTTGAAATGCTTTCCTGAAAAATCAACTTTTTGTAATTAGAACATGTGTGCTCTATGCCATCGATATAATGTGTCTAGAAAAGCGCGGGTTCGATCCCCGCCCCAGGATGTGAAAAATTTTCTAGTTTAGAATTTTTTCTATGTAAATAAATGTTTTAAACATAATATTCAAATGAAAAAAAAGAACAGAAAAAAATAAGACTATAATATGTTAAGAGTTAAGAGAGCGAGAGAGAGCGTCAAGAGTTTCTGAGCGTTTTTTTTCTCAGTCTATCTAAAGGAGACAGATAGAAAGAAATGTCGTTTATAGTCACATGAACTCTTAATTTCAAACAAGACATGACTGCTATTTTCCCTTACCGTGGACCTCGGTGGAGGTAAATCGCAGTCGTCTGTGCGTTTCTCGAGGTTTCCGCGAAAAGTTACAATTCCTAAAGTAATAAAAAAATGCAAACCCCAAATTATTTGATAACCAAAGTCTTCGTCAATTCATTATTAGCTTTACACGCTATGCCGTTATACTATTCGCAAGTAAATCTTATCAAATCTGTAGCATTATTTTGTCGGTGAGCATGCAAGACCGCATAATTGAAATATCGCGCGAGCGGGTTATTAAACAACACCCAGACAAATCCCAAACAACTTCAGTAAGGAAACGTGTTTAAATATCCAAAATACTGACTGTTTTCTTCATCCTTTATATTAAAGAAAAAGCTGAGACGCCATATTTACAAACTGCTATTGCGCGGTCTTGCACGACCACCGACTATTTCATCTATCTCCAATTTTAAGCCTTAACAGCATATATTCATACGACGTTTTTATGTTTAACAACATACTAGCTATATTGTTATCAATTTGTAAACATGTTCATATATATACCTCTTACCTTTGTGAAGCCTTGTAAAATACGGATGGACAACATCATATAGACTCAGTGATAGTCTTCCCTCTGTTCATTTTGGGTACGGAAGCCTAAAAAGGCCTGAATTACCAGCCGCTTGGATCACGGAGGCTTTGTTTACTTCCTGCCTTTGGTGAATTTGATAGTATACTGTAGATTAATCTCACAATTCGTGATTAATGCTATTCGAGAACTTAGTCAAGGCAAAGTAAAGGTGGTTTTCCACCAGAGAAGCGAGACGAGGCGAGGCGAGACGAGAATTGAAATCGCACTGACCCTTTTCCACTAAAAATTGCCCGCGCGAGAAGATTGAGCACAACAATAAACCTATCGCGATAAGCGTGTTTCTGTTGCAGAGTTAATTTATACTCTATATCGGAAGCAATACGTTTTTTTTTTATTTTTATTTTTTTATACAAAGCACGGCAATTGACCCAACACCACCTGATGTGAAGCGGTAAGGAGAGTCCATATGCGAAGACAGCTAGTGCAGAAACGGACAATGCACTAGCTGCCTCCACCTTGCCGGCCCAAAAGGTGCTTTTTCACGCCTCTCTTGAAGGACCCCATATTATAAGTAGGAGGAAACACAAGCGCTGGCAAAGAATTCCAAGTTCTGGAAGTACGACAAAGAAACGAAGAACTAAATTTCTTTGTGCGTGATGTGGAGGTGGAGACAGTAAATGGATGACTCCGAAGACCAGCACGCGTGCTCCTGAGCAGAAAGGGGGAAGGTGGGATAAGGTCGAAAAGCTCTTCAGAGCACTCTCCGTGATAAAGCCGATATAAGGCGCTAAGCGACGCAATGTCTCGACGCAATTGTAGAGGCTCAAGTTTGTTCGTGACCTCTACATCGCCAATGATACGGACAGCACGACGCTGCAATCTGTCCAGTGCATCGAGGAGGTACTTGGCGGAGCCATCCCATAAGTGCGAGCAATATTCCACGCAAGACCGGACCTGAGTTTTGTACAGCAGGCATAGCTGGTCAGGCGTGACAAATCGACGCACCTTGTTCAGGACACCGAGCTTCCGTGAGGCTGTTTTGATCACGGTTTCGATGTAGTTTCTAGAATTGAGATCGCAGCATATCTCCATACCGAGCAAGTTCAAGGAGGCCTGTGCCGAAAGAGTAGTGCCCTGAAGAGAGGGAAGGGGAAGGAACGGCGACATTTTGGCTGTAAACGCACACACCTGTGTTTTCTTAGCATTGAACTCAACAAGATTGTTAGATCCCCATTCAGATACGAGGTTCAACACCCTGTTGAGCTCAATAGTAAGATTCTCCCTCTCTTTCTCGGTTTCAGCGCGCCCAGCCCCTGGGTGACCGTAATATCCCCCATGCACTGTACTGTCATCCGCATAACAATGAATGCTTCCTAATGGAAGCATGTCATTGATATGAAGAAGAAAGAGTGTGGGGGATAAAACAGAGCCTTGTGGTACACCAGCATTCACAGACATGAACCGCGAAGCGCATCCATCTGCGAGGACGCGTATTCTCCGCTCATGTAGGAAGCCGGCGATCCAGTTGCAGAGCTGATCGGGCAGACCGTATGCCGGGAGCTTGGAGAGAAGAGCCTTGTGCCAGACCCGATCAAAAGCTTTGGCAATGTCAAGGCTAACAGCCAGTGACTCACCACGTTTATCAATAGCTTCACCCCAGACATGCATTAAGTACGCTAGAAGATCACCCGTTGACCGTTTCGGCTGAAACCCGTACTGTCGATCATTAATTAATGAGTGACGTTCTAGGTATCGGATCAGCTGGTTATTTATGATCCGCTCCATGACCTTGCAAAGAACTGAGGTGACAGCTATTGGGCGGTAGTTTGCTGGGTCGGATCGGTCTCCCTTTTTGGGGACCGGTTGCACATTGGCCTCTCTCCAAGATTCAGGCACACACCCAGAAGAGAGAGAAGGCGGTATAGCCGGGTTAAGACGGGAGACAACTCCGCTGCGCATTTATTTAGTACTATAGCTGGTTCATTTTACACAAACAAATATTTCAATCCTCGCCTCGCGCATCTTTGGTGGAAATAGTCAGGATTGACGAGGATGTTTTCAATTTCAATACGATGAGAATACTCTATTTCGCAAGCAATATGGTTCATTTTTACACAAACAAATATTTCAATTCACGCCTCGCACATCCTCGTCAATACTGACTATTTCCACCAAAGATGCGCGAGGCGGGGATTGAAAATTTGCCATACAAATTTTAAATCTCGTCTCGCCACGTCTCGTCTCGCCCGTCTGGTGGAAAACCACCTTAAAGTGGGACTGTAAAATTAGATTTTTCACAAATAATCCACAAAAATACTTTTTTATAACTTTTTTTTACATTTATTTTTAGATATCAAACTTTAAAAATATAGTGTTTCTGGAAACCGACTTGGTTAATTTAGCTAAGTCCGTTCCGTTTCACGCTGTATAATTGTGACTTTGTGGTTTAAGCTTTACTTATATTTTTGCAGTTTTGTCAAATCAATAAAAGCTTATTTCCTCGGATTCTATTGCTTAAAATTATCAATCGTTTTTATTTGCGGGATCAGGAATAGGGATTTGTGGGTAAGAAATACAGGATGACTTTTTGACTCCACAGTGGAATTTGTATAAGTGTCAACATATACATATATATATGTGGCAATCACATAGATATATAATGTGGCAACACATAGATATTAAAAATTGACCCCCGACAGAACTGGCTAGCAAAGAAAAGTTTTCTGAAAATTCTGACCAAAATTATGCGAGAATACTAAAATATGAAGAATACTCAAATAAAAATCATCATCAAATAAGTATAATGTATGCGATACAAAACATGACATATCTACTTTAATAGGAACAAAAAAAACAACTAGAAATTTTAAATTAAAAATTTCGATTTTCTTAATATTATACCGTAATCCGTTATCATTTTTGGGATTTCTCCAACAGTCGTATTTGACTCGTTCATCACCCGGCACCCAGGAATAACATCCACATCTGACTCGAACAACTCCCTGCGCCCAGGATAACATCTACATCCATCTGACTGGAACAACTCCCTTCGCCCAGTATTGTCTTCTTTTTTTATCTTTATATTCATAAACTATTTCTCTTCATCTTCTTTAATATTTATTTCTTAAATATTCTTATGTTTTGACGTTATTCTTCAAGTCATCTTTTTCACGGTGTTCTCCTTCTTATTTACGTTCGTTTCTTCTCTGTAATTTTCTTCTTCATTTTTCTTTTGAGCACTAATACATTTCTTAACTATCTATGATAACTATACCTTTGTGTCTAACTCATTAAAATAAAAGTTATAGTATCCTTTTCAAGTAAAAAAATATAAGTCTCTGCACTTTCACTATTAGTTATTAATTAAAAGTTTTATTCTTTATAAGCACTATAGGTGCATTCTGTCCCGGCTGCTCAGCGCCGCCAATAGGCATCCTGGCAGGGTCGCCATGCAATGACAGGAGTTAATGAGAACACGTGTTAACGGTGTAGGAGCTAGTTTATTACTAATGAACTAAGCTAATTATATTCTATACCTTAAATCTATACGTAACTTAATATGAGGAGACGCGGTACACCCTACAATAATAATAATCACCATCATCACCACCAGCCTACACACGCCCCACTGCTGGGCACAGGCCTTCCTACATGGGAGAAACACATGAGGTGTTTGGGCCATAGCACCACCACGCTGACCAAATGAGGGTTGGTGGGTTAAAGCGGTTGCAGGAACAACCGGGTCCAACTGCTTAACGTGCCTTCCGAAGCACGGAGGAGCTCGAGATAACAAACTTTGATTGACCCATCCCAGGATCGACCATGGCGAAAGTTGCTTTGTTTTTCGTATCTAAACCAGAGCGCTCAAACCAATACGCCACTGAGCTCCTCAATAATATACAATACAATGATAAACCTGATATACCTGATTACATATGAGATAATAATACCTATACCCTATTATTTTGCTGACCTCATTAATGTTCTTTAAATAGCTTTCAATATATAAAAAAACACTAAAAAGGAAAAAATAATTCAATTTCGGTACCGAGGTACTTACCTCCTTAAATGTATTTTTGGAGTTGGTGCTAAGCTGTTTCCAGAGACAATAGAAAGTGAAGCACCAACTCCAAAATATACATTTTAGGAGTTAAGTACCTCGGTACCAAAATTGAATTATTTTTTCCTTTTGAGTGTTTTGAAGTCGGTTTTATTTTTGCTAAAAAATATTTTTTTTCACATTTCTAAGTGATTTCTTAAGATCAAAGCAAGATGGGTGACCGTCAGCACTATCGACTTGTCTGTCTCTCAGTCTTTGGTTGAAATACATAGTGAAAGAATTATCTTCTAACTCTTAACCGTTAAGGAGTTGTACCTTCCATCATCACCTCATTTACATGAGATGATGACTAACATAAGCAAATAATTGAATAGCTTTGAAAAAAAGGAAAATATGTCATACGTGCCCATAAAATTTGAGGTTTGCCCTCGATTTTCCTGGGATCCCTTCATCAGATTCTGACTTCGTGACAATGGGACCACCACTGGAGTTAACTCTATCGAATAAAAAAAGAATTTTGAAAATCGGTCCACAATTGAAAGAGAAATCAGTGAACATACATACAAAAAAAAAACATACAGTGGAACATATAACCTCCTTCTTTTATGAAGTCGGTTAAAAAATATCTTTGCTTTATGTTTCGTCCGTCTCAGAAATTTAAAATAAAATTTTTCACTTGCCCCTGGGTCTACACCCGATAGCTCAATAGACCCATCGGTCACATCTTTACAATGACCGTATGTATGTTTATAGCAATCCCGTTCGCTTGTCTTTTTAAATAAAAGTCTCACTGCTTTAATTATGACAGAAAGCTATAACGTTGTAATAACTAACCGTACTGCTGGTTAATAAAGTGTTAACGAGAGACCCAGTGAGCTCGGTGATGGACACACGGACATAAAAGATAATGAAATCTGATATTAGCTTCCTCTATATTAAAAATTGTATATCTGTATTTGTGGCTGGATTTATTTTGTTTACTTGTATTGATATGCGGATGTTATGATATGTGGATGTTATGATATATTATTCTTTTTTATTTTCAGACTTCCGTTGTCAATAAGGAACCGTTACAGTTTCGCCATGTTCGTCCGTCTGTTCGTGTAATACTGTAAGTAAAGTAAGTATGTTTTTGTTTTTATTTATACCATGGTGTAGGTGTGGTTGTCACCCATTTTCCAATGCAGGGATCCGATTGCAAAATACTATGCTTTATGATAATTTATTATTAGTCGCTAAGCCGCAAGAAAAACTCCTGATTTTTACCCTACGGGTTTAATACCCTAGTGATCTACGTCACACTTCCGCATTAATTGAGCTCATAGTAAAATTGTACAGACCACGTTAAATTAAAATGGATAAAATTGTGCAGCGACCTGTGTACAGACAACAAAACATCAAGTATAACAGTTGCACTGCAAAAGCCATCTCAATTACAAACGCAGTAAGAGACCGTCCGGTCTTGATGTGCTGTCGACTGTACATAAGAAAATGTCTAAAAGTAACCTTAATTCAAGACGAAGTACTTTCGTAACTTTGTTAGAAATTTGAAATCTCGTTGAAGGATCTTTAGACTTTAACCTTAATACTTTTAAGTGAAATTCAATGCTGTATATTAGTCTAATAGTGAAAGTTAAAATGGGTGAAACAGTTCAGCACTTTAACGGTTATTGTAACGGTAATAAGTACCTTAATAAACCTTACAGTGTTTATCATGATTAACTTAACAATTGGGTGCACCAAGTCCCGAAACAGAATGAATGACTCTCCTTAACACCGAGAATTTATTAAAGCGATCCTAGATGGGTTATCTCAATTGAGTATTACATTAAATCGTATTCCTGTAAAATTCGAAAATCTAATTGGGATAATTCCCTACATTGTAATTCTTTTAGATAATGTTCTTTTATATCTTAACATACTTTATTTAAGTCCTTAATCTAATTTATTCATTCTTTCATGTCAATCGAAAGACTCTAAAGATTTCTAACGATATCTAATATACAGGATGGTGCCGTCAAAACGACAATAAATTGAAACGGCTATATTAGTTTACAGAAATGGTTAGCTACTTTTAAAAACATCTTATTCGGTTGATAATTTCAAGACATTTGTATGATATAAGATTGGCTGCATTATATCAGAGACATGTCATGAAATTATCAATTGAATGTCATAAAATTAGAAAATGATTTTGAAAGTGGCAAACCATTTTTATGAAATAATATTCAGGCTTCATGAAACAACGCTCCACAACTACAAATCTTTTAATTTATACTTCATATATATTCGAAGGAATGGACGCAAACAAACAAACAGATAGTGTGTATACTGATATTCGAAAAGCTTTTGACCGCGTAGATCATAAATTACTTTTAGAAAAGCTTGCATTTAATGGTATACGTGGAAACCTATGGCGTTGGTTTAAATTTACATTATGAATCGTACACAAAAAGTTGTAGTACACGGTTATGAGTCCGATTTTATTTCGGTAAGCTCTGGAGTTCCACAGGGTTCAATACTGGGTCCCTTGTTGTTCATTATATTTATTAATGACATAAGTAACTGTTTTAAATTTTGTAACTATTTATTATATGCTGATGACCTCAAAGTTTACCATACTATAGATACCGCGGAAGACCATCTGAAATTTCAAAGAGATTTAGATGCTTTCACTGATTACTGCATTAAAAATGAACTATCATTAAGTATTAACAAATGTAAATCCATTACTTTTACAAAAAAGAAAAATATTAGTCATTTTCGCTATAAGCTGTGTGAAGTGTATATTAAATCTGTTGATCTAATAAGAGACCTAGGGGTAGAACTAGACTCAAAATTACATTTAGACACGCATGTGTACAACATTATTACTAAAGCGTATAAAATGTATGGTTTTACAATGCGTTCCAGTATTGACTTTACACAACCTTCTACTTACTTATGTTTATATAGATCATTGATCCGTTCGCAACTTGAGCACGCTGTGTCTGTGTGGAACCCCATTTACGGTAAATATATTTATGCACTTGAGTCTGTTCAGAGACGATTTTTAAAAGTTATGCACTATAGATGTTATCATAGATTTTTCACATATGACACACTCTTAAATGTTTATGATCTCCTAACACTGAAGTCCAGACGCCTCCAACTTGAAACTATGTTTCTATACGACTTGTGCCATAATCGATACGATTGTGTTGACCTTAACAATAAACTTCGCTATCGTGTGCCTTATAGAACCAATACCAGAAATGTAACTTGTTTATTTGCCACTAGTACCTGTAGGACTAATGCTGGTAAACGCTCACCTTTGCATAGAATTACCGACTCATACAATAATAATTTTAATACAATTGATATTTTCTCCACCTCAGTAAGTAATTTTAAAAGACAACTAACAGAATTATTAAGCGAACACTAAGCAAATGTATTTCTGGTCTTAGATAATAACTGTTTATAAAAAAAATATAATAGTGTCGCAGTTACATTCCAATAAGGTTAAAACTAGTATACTGTGTAAATTGTATTATTATCTCGAAGTAGAAGAAAAATTGTAGTTGATCGATGGCGACAACTCTTAACCTAATTTATTTATATATCTACTGTTGTGGTTAATGATGTGGGTGACACAATTACTTAACTGGTTCTAACTAATCTATAAGTTATACTTTATTGTGTACACTGTTTTTTAACCCAAATAAATGAAAAAAAAATAGCCTATGTTTTAATTTATTGTCGTCACCAACCTGTACCTATAAATATAAATTATGTGGGAATAAAAATAATTATGAAGTCGTTATTTTTTTTCTATATTTTTAATATCATAATACTAAAGTTCCAAGCTGCCTACTTTTGCCGTCTAGGAAAGTTTTAAGTCCACGTCTTCTTACAATGTATGAGATTGTGCCCCATTTGGAGGCTAAACGTCTTTTAATTGCGATTAAGCTCAGTTAATTATCTCTAAGCTACGTACACGAGTAATTTACGACATAATAAAGTAAAAAGTTTCTCATATAAAAAGATGTTGCTAGAAGAACTGTATCGTTAACCTTCAAACATGAAGCGAACAAATGACTCTTTAGTTGGTCTCCTTAATGTCTGTTGCAGGTTGTTCCAACATAAATAAGCAAGGTAATTTAAGCCCCGCCAAAGTTTACACACCGACATCTCTCATATTTCTGCGAGCAAGGTACAGACGACAGCACATCAAGTGTAACAGTTGCACTACGAGAGCCGCCTTTATTACGAATGCAGTAAGGGCGGTCTCAAGGTCAAACTGTTACGCTTAATGTGCTGTACATCGCGGTCTAAAAATGTTTACCATCATAAGCTTTATAATTGCATGCACAAATATGTGTCACAGGGTCGATGTTATAATTTAATTACACTTGGCATATATTTTTTCACACACGAAAATCGGTCACAATAGGCGAACAAAGAGGATAGTTATCTAGAATATAGATGACCTTTTTTATTTAAAAACTACAACATATTATCTGCTAAAGAAACTAGGACATTTCGTTTTACATAACGTCTTAGGTTTTAAATTAGGAAATGAGTTTGATCATCAAAAAGTCGTCAGTACCTCTATCTCACTTTTAAATTTTGAATCACCATCGTATCGAGTAGTTGCGTTAGCTTTTGTCTGGCTTTTGTTTGAACTTTTAAGCGTGCGTGACGAATACCAAAAAGATTCGAAATTTAAAAATGTTCGTGCTATACCTACTGCATTTTTAAGGGGGAACACATTGCTTCACAAATTTCTAAAGAAATAAGTATTTATTGCACACAGTGTGACAGAGAATCTAATTTAAAATATAATAAACATTTTTTACGATCGCGTCGTAAGTGTACTGAAACGCCTCACATAAATTGAGTTAAAACACTTAATACACATAAATTCTATTATCCTATTCTACTTTTTGTTTGACGACTTTCTGATATAATTTACCCAAAGTAAAAAAAAAAACGATTTTCAGAATGAAAACCTAATTAAGTACCTAAAACATTGTAAATTGTCAATAGACAATGTGAAAAAACAATACATGTTAGCTTTTCAAAATTTTCTCACAAATAACTCGTGAAAATAATCCAGGTACTTATTATCAAACGCCGAAGGTCAAGCAAGTCGGTAAAAGCTCAAAAATGAATACCTACCTACAAAAAGAGAAATATGAACTAGTTCACAGTGGCATTATACAACAAAATTAGGGAGCGCTTGACTATAGGGCAAAACTAACACTATTTTTCAATACTTAGCACGGCAAATGACTCAAAACCCCTTGAATAGAAGCGGTAAGAAGAGTAGGGAAGAGTGGGGTAATAGGGTATTTGACAACAGTTTTTATTTCCTGAATGCAAAGTATATCTGCAATTTATAGTTTATTAGATGAAGCGATTTGTTTGAGGAGCTGTTACAAGTTGTATGCTCCATAGAAAGTGATGCTGAATTGTGACGTCACCATTCGGTAGAGGCCACCAAATATGTATGGACGCATAACAAAATTAATGATATATTGTTAAATAATGTGGGGTGAATGCACTTCTAAATATCAAGGCAGAAATAATATAAAGTATTGTAATTTTATGGTGGTACGGCTATGTCCCACGTCCGCAATTATCCCACTATCCTCTACTTATGCGAAGACAGTTATAAATTCATGACATTTCTATTAAATAATGCAGCCAACGTCATATTATTTCATACAAATGTCATATCTGTAGCCTACGGTAGCCGCTTACCACCAGATGAACCGTATGCTAATTAGTATTTTATACAATACTAGCTGTGCCCGCGACTTTGTACGCGTGGAACAAACTTTCATCCCCTATTTTATCCCCTTGGGGGTAGAATTCATCAAAATCCTTTCTTAGCGGATGCCTACGTTATAACATCTACCTGCATGCCAAATTTCAGCCCGATCCGTCCAGTGGCGTGGGGTGTGCGTTGATAGATCACTATGTCGGTCAGTCAGTCACCTTTGAGTTATATATATTTAAGATGTATAGAAGGGATTTCGTATAAAAAATAATTCTAACTGTTACCACGTACAGATGACCACTTTTATAAGCTTAGAGTTAGACCTGATGCCGTCTTTATCTGCCTTCATTGACTTAAACAGGCTTAATTTTAAACCACCGTTGTGTAACATCTAATTAGGTTTAGATTAAGAAACAAAATAAAACGCGTCGAATAATCTGCACATCAACGAAAACTAATTTAGTTGATCCTTAAAGTGACCATTATTCATTTATAAAATATCTAAACTAGAAAAATTACACGTCCTGAGGCGCGCATCGCACCCGCCGTTTTTCACAATCCGGCTGCTCTAACCATCTGAGCTACCCAGGACTTGGGATATCACTGTGAAATTTTTCTAGTCTATATGTATTTGCGTTACAAATAAAGTAACGTCTACCCTACAATGTCGAAATATTCTATTTCACCATCCGAAACGAGTACTTTTACAAATACCTAAGATTCGGTTAAGTTGGGGCATTGCTTACAAATATTCTTAATTTTCATTTTAACATTATTATAAATGTTTGAAAAATTGACCTTGACCATGATTCAACTAATTTTACGGATAAGTAGGTACAGTCACGAGAGATAACATGTACCAACCCACTTCTCGCTGTCCGTGGCCATTATAAATGTGGTAAATGGAATAAGAAGTGGGTACATATATTTGCTTGTGACTGTCTCTATCTGTAAAAATTGTTTAATTTGCCTACAACTCTTTTTAAATAGTTAGTAACTATTTTCGTTTTCGTAAAGTGACTATGGCTTAAATATTTTTACGGGCATAGTATGTATGACTGCTTTAGCTGTCTTTGCATAGACTCCTCTTATCGCCTCACATCTGGTAGTGTCAAACAAAATGACACTGTTTCTATTTCTTTAGACTAGGCGAAATGTGGGGCGAAGTTATATGTTTTAGAAGTATTAACAACGAGAAAGATTTTTAAATACTTATTTATGTCCAGATTCATTTTTTTTCTATTTTCAATCTGGCACAACTGCCTGGCCTCAGAATTCGGAAGACGTTGAACCTCGTTAAAACGAGGGTTGCCTGCTGCAACTACCATCTGCACCAGTCTAGGCTAGAATATTCTCCGCCATAATCTTTTGTTTAATCTGTCAAGCGGCGATATACCACCGGTGGGCGATGACAATGGAAGAATCAATTGTGTCTGGAATCTCATGCTTGACGGGTGCAACTCATGTTTTAGTTATTAGCTACATCTATATATAAAATTTTATCCTAACATAATTAGTTATCGTAAGAAGAAGAGCCCACCACTGCATGCCGTGGCAACCTTTAATTAAGACTGCACTTAGTTTATACTTTTATGCCTAAAATTACTATTGAATGTAATAGTGTAAGCCTTGTTGGTTGTCCTAATAAATAAATAAAATAAAAATCAAGTTTTTCATGGTCTTCCTAACACGTACGGAAGACAGCTCATCAAGTGTTACTGTTGCTCTACGAAAGCCGCCTCTATTTCGAACTAAGAAGCGGTCTCAAAGTCAGATGGTTATGCTGGCTGTGCTGTCAACTGTACATGGAATTGCGTAACAAGCAGATAACAAAATCCACGTCACGCTATACAAACCAGTTAAAGCCGGTAACAACAAAACTTTTTGGGTACCCGCATCGTTTGCAACCGACACATTTTTATTGAAAACAGAGTTTAGAACGCACCTGTTTTTTTAACGACTTTTACTCTCCTACGTGTTGTTTTCACAACTTTCTGTGCGGTTTGGAGCATTATTGGCTTAACTTTATTAGAACTAATTTAATCTAACGTGCCTCCAGTTTTTCTTTCTTCTCAGAAAAGCTTTTTATGTGGTAGAATACTTTTTAGTAGTTACTGTTCTACTTTTTGTCACAGTTCTAGCACGATGACGGCAGATTAATTGGTTTTGGTTACGAAAACAAAGCAAGTTTCGCCATGGTCGGTCCCGGGATGAGTAGATTAAAATTTGTAATCTCAAGCGAAGGAAAGCACGTTAAGCCGTTCGTCCTGGTAGTTATTGCAACTGATTTAACCCACCAACCCTAATTAGCCCACCGCTGTGGTGTTGTGACCTAAAATCCTCCGGTCCAACCTTAAAGGAAGGCCTGTGCCCAGCAGTGGAACGTATATACTTGATGTGAAGCGGTAAGAAGAGTTCATATGCGAAGACGGCTAGTGCAGCTTAGACACTGCTCTAGCCGTCTCCACTTTGCCGGCCCAAGAGGTGCATTTTCACGTCAATTTTGAACTTTTTATAAAAATGAGGTGAATTCTAATGGGACTTCAAAGGGTAGTTTGTCTACACTAGCTAACCTTTGAAGTCCCATTAGAATTCACCCAGTTGTGTCTACAGGTCAATACTATAAATCTTGCATGAAATTCCACTGGGCGATTTTCGCAATATTCCTGCCACACTTCGTTCATTGCGCTCTAAATAATTTAAGAGATTGAAACTCGGGCTTTTACACTGCACGATATTATTTTGTTCTATATTAATTTTAAGGTTTGCAGAACAAATTGTAAAAGGGATATTGACAATTTTGCATTCATGTCGTGTGTAAGTACTTATTATAGTCCAAAATATAAGTAATGTTTAAAAAATCGTGTATCCTCAATTTCGTTTCAAACGCTCCTAAACGTTAAAATATGTCACGTGACCGCTGTGACGTCATCTGATACCAAACACTGCTAAGTTTCTATGATGATTTTCTTTTCGAGAGCGTGTGATACTAAAAAGTATCATCATACACTGAGATTGCTCTTCGTTGTCACGTGACTTGAGAATAAGTAAAAATTTCGTAATACTACTATAAACTATTGTGTTTTTTAGGATTACTATTATGAAAACTACCACTACGCGTCAAAATTATATGTTAATTTGAATACCTTCTAATTCTAAGTGGTTTGCCAACAGAAACACAATTGCTACAATCGATTTCAGAAAGCAAGCATTTGGTAGGCTTTTAACACTCTAGCGTAGCAGACAAAGAAACAGTTAGAGCTAGTTTAAATTTTATCATTTTATTTATAATATGAATGTTTGAGATATACTTAGAAAAATATGTATAGTATACTAAAAAAACATATCCTGGGGAGGGATGCCAAGCCGCGACCCTTTGCGATTCCGGTAATAACTGCTTTAACTGTTTTTTGGAGTGTTCTGTTTTAATATTATGATTTTTCCCATTTTTACGTGGAAATCTCTCGTTACAAAAAACGTAAGATTTTCCCTTTTTTTTGCTTTATAAGTGACGATTCTCTTGTAAAAAATATTTGTATTATAAATGTTTTTCTGGTCACGTCCACGTCTTGTGTGTATGCACCCTGTTTTCCAATGCCAGATATTCTTAGATTTATTTAGACGTCCACCACCTGACCCTTACATAATAACGTAATCATAGACTGTGTGAACATCGGCGGCGTGCATTATTTATATTATATATGGGGGTGAGAAGATTCATGGCTTCATATAAGGAGAAATAAAAACTGAAATTATTGCTTCAAACTATATGGTGAAACTGGCATCTATGGATAAATAATTTTACGACCAGTAGCGAAATAATACTTTTTACCACTGGTGGTGGTAATAAGTGCCACCAGCACTTCCGGGAGTCGAACCCGGGACCCCGACCAAGTAGCCTATAGCAGACTACTCGACCATCCGGTCATCTAATTGAAAGAGGTAGAGAATAATGCGTCTTTTTTTTAGTCCAGATTTTTTTAAAAAGTTTGTTTTGGGAGTTTGATAATGTCAGTTTAGAAGATGTCAAATTTGATTTTTAAAAGTTGTGACCATAAATTCTCCATATCATGTCAGAGGTTCTCCTCAGACCACGAAGGTCTGTAATACCTAAGTGAAGTTATTAACGTTCAGGTAAAATTGAAAGTATTTTTACAAAAGGGATAAAAAATAAATGATTCTCAATGACTGTTATTTTTTTATACAACTAGATCACAACCAAGTTGAGGACCTACCTGGTGGTAAGTGGTTACCGTCGCCTAAATACACATGCAATAACAAGAAAGCACTTGGTATCGCAGGTGCTTGGTCATTCTGAGGCCTAAGGTCTAGGTAGGGCCGAGGTAAGGCCTTCCGTGCCTAGTAATTAGACTAGCTACCTTTCTGAATTAAGAAAGGCGGTGGTACTTACCCAGACGCCCCTGCATAAGGATCTACCACCTAGTAAAATATATTATTTGAATTCTTTACCTACTTCTAGGATACAATTTATTATTATCAATCAAAAATACAATGAATCTAAGTTTTTGTATGTTTTCCAAACTATCCAAAAGCTTTTAAACTTCCATATAATTTTGACAAAACATTGAGATGAACATCCTAAATATTTCCAGCGAAGGACAGAGAAAATTTAAAAGTATCACACCCATATATTATCAGGATTTCACGTACAAAGTAGGAGGAAAAGAATTATTGTCACTAGTCGCCTGTTCTTTAGGCGTCGGATAACCGGTATTAGTATTACAGTCTCCACATGAAGCAGAATACTTTAAGTTTCCGTTCGAGCTTATTCAGTCGTCGTACAACCCATTTTTGCAAAGCAATTATTATGTTTCATGTATTTGTCGGCTGTTCAATGTCCATTTTTAGTTGGGATTATTGGGGGAAGGCTGCAAATAAGGTCAGGACGTAGGACGCTGTTAAAATGAGAGTTTGGACCGACTCACAATCTTAGGACTCACTAATACTGGTAATACTATTATAACTGTGATCAACCTTCCTCAATCACGTCAGAATGGTTCAATGGATCTGGAAGAAATTTGGCACGCAGATAAATTATAGTATGGAATAGCACATACGCTACTTTTTGTTCCAGGAATACCTTCCCATGGGATCATCATTATTATCGTCATCAGCAACTATATACGTCCCACTGCTAGACTTTTGGGCCATAGCACCACCATGCTGACCCAATGCCGATTAGTGGGCTAAAGCGCTTGCAGCAACAGCCGGAACCAATGGCCTAACGTGCCTTCCAAAACACGGAGGAGCGCGAGATTAAAAATTTTGATTGACCCATCCCGGGATCGACCAAGGCGAAAATTGCTTTGTTTTCGTAATAGAAACCAGAGCGCTTAACTCACTACGGCACCGAGCTCCTCAACGTTCAGCGCAGGTAAAGTCGCGGCCTTTAGCTTGTATTAAATATCAGGATCTGTTGAAAGTGAATTTCGTACCGATTTTTAAGGTTTCTGTTTATTGGCACAAAATATATAGGTATGTCGCCGCCATCTGGTTTATTTTACCGCTTAATTGGATGCCTAGCCAGTTGATTAAACGGCGGCATCTAATCAAATGCCTAGGCCGATAGGTAATTGAACTAGACTCACTTAACGTTTAACAACTTGGCGTATTGAAAGAATCGTCTTGTACAGAAGAGTTTTGGTTAGATCAGTGGCTTCAAGGCAATTTTTTGATCACTTATAACGAACATCGTTTTGGTGATATGTGGTCATAAAAAAATATTGAATCTACCAATCACTCAAACATTCACACAATAGCTCTTGGATTTTAACGACCTGCCTAGGCGTCCAGTTGAATGGTAACACTAATTTAACCAGACGGCTGACATGACGTTCAGCCATCTGGTTAAACGTTGCGCTCAATGACTTGGCTAGTTTTACCTTCGGACGTTTCAATGTGTGCCGACAATCAACGGGCTAGACGTCCAGTTAAGCGGCTAATTTAACCGGACGGCTGCGACATATCCAATGGCACGACTATCAAATGGTAAAATAGTCACCATGTAAGACGAAATATTTTATTGTTTTTACCACACACTGTTGCCGTTAGGTGGGTGGTCGCACACTGAAGTTTTACGATCATGGCAAAAGGTATCGGTATTAAGTCACTCAAAGTTTGTTAGTGAAATAGAGTTCCTGACTGGAACACTCACAGGACATTGGAAACCTCCTTCATTTCGAAAAGGTTTGATCGAGTTTATGAATTTGTCGCTTTCGGCGTTTATTTTTTCTTGGGGTAGGTAGTCTTTCAAAAACCATTTGGGTTTTTATACAAGTACACAGTTAGGTTGGTTACAAAAGCTAGGCTTAAAAAAACTATTTTTCGTATGGATTCACACAAAACCTACTGCATCCACGAACTTTGTGCAGTTAGTATAAATAACACTTCGGCTCATAACTTTCGTTGGGCTTCCCAACTTAGATGGTGTGCTTACTTGAAGAATAATATCCATTTTACTTGAAATAATGTTGCCAAGGATGAGTAGTTTGGCATAGTATTCTGCGGGCTTATTCGCTGAGGAGCTCGTTGGCGCAGTGGTTTAAGCACTTTGGCTTTGTTTCCCTACAAAAACAAAGCAATTTTCGCCATGGTTGATTCTGCACGGGCCAATCAAAACACTAGTACCTATCTCGAGATTAGGCACGTCAAGCGTCAAGCGTGTTATAGCTACAAAATTAAATTCCCCATATTACGCGAAATCTACGTCCGTTTTTCTTTATCCATTGCATAAAATCAATTTTAAAAAAACATGTATTAAGAGTACGTATATAGTTTACGTATCATAATGGAAATTTTCATAATGATTAAAACATGGATTTCCTTTCAAGGGCTCGTGAAAGCTTAATCGATTCCAGATAATAAGCCGCGCTGTCAAACTGTGCTCGGCATATTGACAGGACTAGACAGTCTCTCAATTTATACCTGGCTCAATTTCCGTTCCATACTATTCGTGCACAACGAGAGATATTTCTAATACTTTAACATTTAAGTTCGTTTTTAGTCTTATTCCAGACCAGTACAAAAATCTGTGTATATTGCTGATAAAAAAATCCATAGTTATTTCAGTCCGTAACCTAGATTCAATCGGTTGGTGAATCGAGGCTCTAAGCTCTTGCTTGTTCTTCGTTTACACCATGACACACGAACGTAAAGGTTAAAGAACTGACGGTTATCATGTAAAGTTAATATCGAGTACTTCTTGAAACTTTTTACAAGTTTTGCTAAGTAGAAATGGGATGTTGCCTAAGCTTGAATATGGTGCTATTTTTTACAAACTCGGAAAATATACGTTACTGCTACCTATAAAAATAATTTAAACTTAAAACATATGGAATACTGTTAAAGTTGTACTGTTGAGAAAATTCATTAAAGTGGATTTTTTTTCCAAACTTTATCAAAAATGTTCAGGATATTAGATTGCTGTCATCAATTAAAACAGCTTTTATTATGACAACTATGAATAAAACATACATATTACATAGTTATAACTAAATTTGTCAGTATTCCCATACATTTCTTAGATAGGAACGTGTGACGTCACCTGTTCCGTAGATTTTTATGGAGCGTTTTTGGACGATGCGCCGCAACACATCAAACATACCACTATATCTGTGAAAGTATTGTTCTTAGATATACTATTTCTTTTGAACCGACTTCAAAAACGAGGAGGTACTCAATTCAGCCGGTATGTTTTTTTTTCTATGTATGTACACCGATTACGCCGTGACTACTTATCCGATTTACGTGATTCTTTTTTGTTCGATGCGGAATAGTTGGCATTTGGTCCCATAAAATTTTTTTCAAAATCAGTTGGGTAGTTTGGTTTTTATATAAAAAAAACTGAAATCATTAAGTCGTCTACGTATGCAAAATTGGCAGATTTTTGCTTTCCTATGACTTTTAAGTGAAGCGATACGATAGTACCGTCAGCACAATATTCATCGCACGTAACATTCGTGATAAACAGTTAATACGTGATGTAATAATAAGAAAACATAATAAGTAAAATATGCAAACTTGTAAGTTCCTGTTTCGTGACTTACTACAGTCAACATTTCTCCCCCACCAATTTATTTGTTTATAGATTAATATACACGGTGAGTTTTTTTTTCGGGTCAGTATGGTTATACGTTTTAGTTTTCTTTAGTTCACCATTGAATTCACAACACAACCCATAAATTGACTAAATTGTGCATTTAATAAATGACAGATACACGAAAAATTTTTTATAATTGGAATGCTTTTTATTTTCTTTACTTATCATTTGAAAATCGGCCAGTTAGTTTCTACTACTAAAGAAAACTAAAAGTTTAACTAATAAAGAAACCTAAAACGTTAATTTCAACAACTTCTATCAACTTTAGACCTATGGTCTCCATACAATTTTTGGTTTGTATAGTGATATACAATCGAAATAACAAACAAAAAATATTTTTTTTAAAAAAAACCTATATCCAAATCTATTAAGATTTTAAATTTTTTTTCAATACTATTTTTATTTTATCTAAAATTAAGATCACGGTTCCTATGAGAGTTTTTCTCTATCTTTTATAGTTTAAAATTTCCCCATACTGACCCGAAAAAAAAACTCACCGTGTATAAAGTTACCTGTATTTTTAGTTGTTAAACTAGTCATAAATTATACTCCAGTACATTAATCAGTTGTGTTATTATTTAACTACGGAGCCTGCAACAATTGGTAATCCCGGCGTGATCAGCAACAGTAGGAAACAATATAAGTTCGGTCACCCATCTAGCTTCGACCTTAGAAAGTTATCATTAAAAATTGTAAAAAAAAATTAAACAATAATTAAAACCGACCTCAATAAACTGAAAAGGTTAAAATAATTAAATGTAAGTAGGTACTCATCCCCTACAAATATATTTTTTCGAGTTGGTGCTAAGTTGTATCCAAAAACAATAGAAAGTGAAGCACCGACTCCAAAAAGTATGTTTCTATGAGTACCTACTTAAATTTAATTATTTTAACCTTTTCAGTTTTTACAATATTTCTTTATCAGTTATTATACTTCTTATTTATGAAATAAGTAAAAGTTGTCAACTACCCTAATTAATTGAACGTAGAAACAAAGAAAGAACGATGATACGCTTGAGATAAAAAGAAATAGAAAATGAAATCTTTTGATTTAACATTATGATGTCATTCATCATCATATCAGCCAATTAATTCCACGGCTGAACAAAGCCCACGACTTAACAGTCGTCCATGTGTGGATCAATCGATTGACATCGATGGGAAAGGCCCCATCGATTTCAATCGATTGATCCACACTCGGACGGCTGTTAACATTGAACGGAAAAAAAGTGCTGCGACCGAATTCAAAGTAGGTAGCTACCGGAATATTTCCATTACGCTCTGCAAACGGCTCAACTGTTGGTAAAATCATGTGATTGAAATTGACTATAGATAGACATTATGTCAATCGCAATCCAACCTCAATTAATTTGAGATAAGGTACTGTCATCAATTATTTGTCGATCGTGCAAGCAGTGTACACCCCGTGTAGTCAAAGGCTAGCAAATTAACGTGTGCTTGGCAATTTAACTGACGGTTTTAGATTAAAGGCCTGTCGCTTTATCCAATATGCGTACTTCATTATTACATTCGGAGTTCCATTCACCAATTCAATTTATTACACTGCTTTTGTCATCGAGGTTAAGGTCGTATTATTATCGATAGTAATGACGTCACAACTTTAATTACAATTGCGTTGATTTATTGATCTGATATTAAAGTTTGAAAACAGTGGATCCTTTACAGCAAAGGTCGCCTTGATTTCGACAATTATTATAAAAAAGAAAAGCGCATTTAAAGATTCGTAGTTACATTGATTTATTATTTTGTAAGGTTTAACATGGTTACAGTGGTAAAATTATGCTTACCTTGGGGGTTACTTCGAGGAGCGCTTCATAAACCTGACCAGAAACGACGTTTTTTTTTCAATAACAAATTGTCCCAAATTAATGGTTGCAAATACTGATAAAGTATTTAATTTAATAAAAACTTATTTGTCTTCAGAATTAAATAAAATATTTTCCTTTTCCTACTTTTAAATAACTTATCCACAAACCAATTTTCATTTTTACCACAAAGTTGTTCTTGTAAATTGAGTTCCTTAGCATCCAGATAATGGGGTGATGAAATTTATTTATGTTTTTGAATTTTCCCCACTTATAATTTTTATTTGCCAGGATAGGAAGCAAATAAACAGTTGTTATAAAGAAGTTCATGTCACGGACGCGAAAAACCACACCTAACAAATATGCCGATTTTAGTGTGTTTTTTTTAACCTGTTGCTTTATGGATTAACCAAAAGTATATTAATATAACCAAATGAGTGTGTTACATATGCCATGCCCCACCTCTCCTGATCCAGCAGATTAACCAAATAAGTTACAATATAATGTCATTTTTACAAATGTTATGCTATATCTCTCATAGACCATTGGTTTGATAAATTTGTATTTTATTATACATGCTATGCCTTACCTCTCTTGATTTGTCATTCAGACAATTAAAAACCAATTGTGACTGTAATCTTTGGGTTGATAGGTTAAACCAATGGTTTATTAAATTGAATGTGTTATTGTTATGCCTTTCATAAAACAATGTTTTAACTTCATCAATTTTGTGCGTGTTATCCTAATATGAAATGAATAATGCATCATGAACATTACCCAGGTATTATGTACTTTTTATAGCAAACCTCATACGACGTTCATTTTTGCTGTCCAGTAATAATGCGGGTAGCTCCATGTCCGGCACACGTGAGCTCGTTACGGCCTCGTTGGGGACCCGTACGTGACGGCGTCGTTATGAGACGTGAAGCTTTTTATGAATGTAATATTTGTTTGCACCATTATCATAGCCGCTTTTGGTATTATGCCTCACTTGTCTGTCAACACTGTTCAATGATTAAGGCTGCAAAATTACGTTTTCTTCAAATATTCTAATTTATAGCTCTGGTTGCGAGACCATTCAAGCCAGTCGTAAAATGTGTACTACCCCTAGTTGTGACAGTTTAAAATTTCGAATCGCCAGTAGTTACGTTAGCTTTCGTGTGGCTTTTGTTTGAAATTCAAGCGAGTATGAACGATAAGATTACGATTCGAAATTTAAAAATATTCGTGCGGGGTACTGAATTCATGCCAGATTCAAATTCAATACTGCAAAGTGTTATTAAGCTGCGATCTTTAAGGTGGAGGTGCTACAGTCGACCACAGAAGTAACTTAACAGTTTAGTACCATGTCACACCGACTATTGCGCTCGTACTTAATAGTTGCTACCGTACTATATTTATGCCATAGTTATTGTGACATGGTACTAAAATGTTCAGCTACTTCTGTGGTCGATCGTACCCCAACGGGACTCTTAAAAGGCGTTGAAAAAGTTTTCCCGTGGTCAGTAATGTAGTAGTGTTGCAAGCGCCAATAAGCGCCCCAGTAATCGATCACCATCAGGTGGGCCGTATGCTTGATTGCCACTATACAGGGTGGAAAAAATCTATGGGCCCTAGAGGGGAAATTTATTATTAAAATTTTATTTAATAATTTTCTTAACGAAGTCTTTAATATGGTACTTAGAGATAAATAACATTAGCAAACCTGTACTACATAAAATATCATTGGATGTTAGAGAGATAAGAAAATTAACGTATGACTTACTTATTACAAATGAAGATTACAGTACTAGGTATTGTTAATAAAAAACTTGTAATAAATATTCAATTTCATAAGTATCTCGTACAACAGATTAGTGTAAGAGCCAATGTTTGTAAGACAAATTTTATCCTGCACAATAATCCTACCGATTTCTTTAATAAAATAGCTGGGGTTTATTTTTTTTTATTTTTAGTTGGTTCGATTCCCGGTGAGACAAGCGAATTTTAGAAGATTTTTGAATGCAGTTTTTTTTCTTTTAAAAATTAAAGGAATGTTTCTTTTCGTAAAATGTGCTAACTAGAGGATTTAAAGTTGTTCCCCTCCAGGGCCCATAGTTTTTTTTTTTACATAAAATATAAAAGTAGTTCAATCATTTTTCATCTAAAGAAGCAATAAAAACAGCTAAAGAAATTATACCTTCGTACGAATTTAATCTGGCGACCTGAAATGTTTTACGAACATAAAATTATTTGTTTTTCCTACTTTCAAGTTACCTGCCTACCCAGAAGCCAATAAACATTATTTTCCCAACGTTCTTTCGGTTTTCTTATTAAGGTTTTGAACGGTGAGCTACAGATCAAGCGATACACTTTTTACATTTATGTTCTTTCATAGAAAAATAAATGCCGGGCCGAATCGGCAATATCTAAATTTTTTATAGTAATTAGCGAATTTGTCATGTTATTTTGACGTTAATATAA
Organism: Nymphula nitidulata; assembly: GCA_947347705.1. NCBI lineage: Eukaryota > Metazoa > Arthropoda > Insecta > Lepidoptera > Crambidae > Nymphula > Nymphula nitidulata. The sequence goes on along the minus strand of OX374637.1, from coordinate 5,737,034 downwards.
AACAGGGATGCACAGAATTGCATTTACTATGCTTTTAAGAACTAGGATACAATAGGAGAATTTAAGCTAAAAGCCACAACAATTTTTTAAAAATGATTACGTCATAGTTTCAATTTCTATTTGGTTTCAATTTGGTATTGCGTCTGAGTTTGAGCAACAATTATGTTAGTACTTATTTTGTTTCTTTACTTATCGCCTTTTGTGCAATTTTTACTGATTATGACTGCCAACACTGTATTACAAGTAAAATTTAAATAAAAAAGGATTAACTTTGCACCTGTAAATTAAATGAAATTCATTGTTGCGAAATTCTTTAACGGAATGTACACACGACAGCACATCAAGTGTAACAGTTGCACTACGAAGGCCGCCTCTATTACGAACGCAGTAAGGGCGGTCTCAAGGTCAAACTGTTACGCTTGATGTGCTGTCGACTGTACGTTACTGTCGAATTTTTCCATCGCTACGTACGTTACAGCGAAAGTGCTTTACTGTTGCTTGTTGCTGTTGTGTGATTGCTATCAAATTTGTGGTGTGCGTCAAGTGCTTCCTCCTCGATTGAACGATCTGAGACTACTTAGTTCTTGTTTTCATTTCCATTAGATTATTAAATAATGAAGGCAAGTGTAAGGTTCAGTAAGGTTACTAAAGGAAAAAATAAATAAAAGTCAGGTATTTTGAAAATAATGGTAACACGCGATTTAAAAAGCAGCGCAGGGAGTGCGCGCGAGCATTCTGACTTCAGATTTGAAATTCGAGTTTGTGGCATGCCACTAACTCGCATGCCACACTCAGCCTTATATAAGTAGAGATAAAATATAAGTGTTAATACGAGTATATTACAAGTAGAAGTCTAATGATAAGGTGAATGATGGTGATAGTATACATAAAATATATACATATAATATTTGCATAGACAAGTGATATATATGAGACAATTTTACGACAGTGCTAAAATGTTACCTAAACCTGTCATAAGTTAAAAGGTACAAATTGCAAAGTAAAAACTAATTTTACCAAAATTGTAGCCTAAATAGAGATGTTAATAAGACGTGCCATTTTAGTTCAAGAAAATTGAAGTACTAGTGCAAAAATAGTAACGTTAAGACCAAAGTGTAGCCGAAAGAATAACTAACTTGAAACTTTTTATGGAATAAAAGATAATTTAGTATATACAAGTTTATTGCACAGAACTAGAATAGCAGCACAACATCACACTAATATAACTAATATAAACTAGAGGAAGATATAAAAACACTTAAGTGGAGGGCCACAGAGTCGAAGCGGACGGCGCGGTGGAGGTGCAGCAGGAACGCGCAGTAGTGGCGCGCGCGGCAGTGGCAGCGCGGCGTGGAGGTGATAGCTTATAGTGAAATGTTATGAATTCTAACGATCAAATAAAGATATATAATAGGTGAATATGTTTTAAAGTTATTTACATACACAGCTTTACAAATGAGTAGAAAGATAGGCAGTATTATTGAAAATAATACTACACTACTTTCGTCAATATCGATATTGACTTTACTCAAATATAAAAGGATAAGGGACAATGTTTATATGGCAAACATTCGTTCTACGTCGTATGTGGAAAACTCTAAAGCGATAACATTGAGTGCTTAGTAGAATCCATTTATTGGTACAATATGGAATGAATTTAGTTTGAATCGCTTTGGTTATGTTTGCTATCATTTGAATAAATACTCATCATGTTCTTAATTTGATTTGTATTTGATGCATTATTTCTTTATCTTTCATTCTCCTCAGTCACTCAACGTCTCAAAATGCACTTCTATCTCAGTTATGTTATCAATAGAGAAGCCTTTTCATCCTTTTCTTTCAATCTTTGTTCTTTCTCTAAGTACATTTTAATCCATATTTATATTATTAAGGTTCATTATCACAAGCTTCTCTCTTTCAGAAAAAATAAAAAGTAATGTTATTTCTTCACTCACACCTAATCTAGCCCAAAGTAAGCATCAATAAGAGCATAGATAAAGGAAAATATTGTTAGTAAAATCCACGACTCGTAAACAAATGCTCGTACTCATCATCATCATCATCACTAGCCTATATACGTCCCACTGCTGGGCACAGGCCTTCCTATATTGCAGAAACACAACGATAGGAGTTTCGGCCATAACACCACCACGCTGGCCCAATGCGGGTTGGTGGGTTAAAGCGGTTGCAGTAACAACCGGGACCAACGGCTTACCGTGCCTTCCGAAGCACGGAGGAGCTCAAGATTATGAATTTGATTGACCCATCCAGGGACCAACCATGGCGAAAGTTGCTTTGTTTTCGTGATCGAAACCAGAGCGCTCAAACCACTACGCCACCGAGCTCCTCATTAAACAAACTACTGCTCGTACTGATTAAACTGCTCGTACTCATTAAACAAATATCTGCTCCTACCAGGATTCAATCCCAGGACGCTGATCAAGTAACCTGTATAGAAAAGGGTACAGACTACTTACTCGGCCAGCCGGTCGTCTCAATATATTTAGTCGGTAAAGTATTCCAATCGTCTTACTATATGAAGTTTTACTTTTATTTGTTTTCATTTAAATGTTTTCGATTTTGTACGTTTATGACGCCTACTTTATTGTAAGAGCTGGGTTCAATTCTTGCCTGGAGCATACATTTTTTATCGTTTTCTTATTCGTATTTTTATGTGTTTTTCATAATTCATTTATCATCGCTGTATTATTTCGTTCTTCACGAAATATCAGTTTTTCCAAAATGAAAGTTTACTAAATCATCATCACATTACCCTATAATGTCGACTGCTGAAAAGTCGATTTCCAAATGGAACAGTTCTACGCACCCTGCATTCAATGGCTTCCCGGGACCCTGTCCAGGGTCCACTGTCCATTTTGTGATAGGTCGCTGTACTGTGCGCTTTCCGGCACGTGGTCGCCATGATGGTACTTTAACACCCCATCGACCATCCGCTCTTCGTGCTGTGCCCTGCTCACTTCCACTTTAACTTGATTTTTTGATTTGACTTATTTACCAAATGCTGGACATCATCTGAGAGAACATGTATGGATGGTATGTTAAAACTGCAGTGCCGATGCACTTTGTCTAACCATATAATATTCTAATAAATTATTCCCAACATGTATTGTATTTACTTGAAATACACGTGACTGCACTTCTAATATATATTTACAGACTAATTTCTTGCAAAGATTTATCTTGTGAAGTGTTGATTGTTCACAACCAGCAACTAGTACTCTAACCGAATACAAACTACAGTGCTACAACGGTGCGGGCCTTTCATAATAGTTTTCCTCTGGGTTTTAATACAGTTGATTGTAGAGGCTAGTCTCATTTAAAATAACAGGTGTAAACTATCTTACCCACCCTGTTTTTAATTTAGTAGAACACGCAGGGCCTTCCTGCGAAATCCATGCTATCCATAGTAATTTTATAAATCCGAAAGTAATCCGCCTTTCTTATTTCAGCCGTAAAACAAATCGCTGTGTTTCGGATTAAAGGGAAAGGTAGCCAGTGTAATTACTGGGCATGACGGCATTTCATCTTAGGCCTCAGGATGACAACGCACCTGCAATATCAAGTAAAATTCCTTGTTATTGCAGGTGTCTATAGGTGACTCCTCATGTGTTTCTGCCATGTAGGAAGGCCTGTGCCCAGCAGTGGGACGTATATAGGCTGGTGATGATGATGATGATGATGATGATGATGATGATGATGATGATAGGCGGCGGTAACCACTCACTATCAGGTGGGCCGTCAGCTTGTTTGACATCTAGTTGTATAAAAAAAAAGGAATTCGGTCTGTCTGTCTACTACGTTTTCTTTCCTAACTTATGAACAGATTTAGACGAAATTTAGCATGGAAAGAGATAACATTTAGAGAATGTATATAAGTTAAGTACTTTATAATTTATAACATATTTTGTAAAAATATTTTACAGAAGCACTGGGTATCAACAGGCTTAAATTCTATATATATATTATTTTATAGTTCAAAGTTTTAAAATTAAATGGTCGAACATCCCGTTTATTATTCAATAAAAGTTAAAGTTTCTACACAAATCAAACGGAAATTCTTTGCCATTTGTAAATCAACCTGGGAAAACTGTTTTCACTGAACTTTAATATAAGCTTTCCTAAGCGAAACTTTACAACTGACTTGAACTTTACAAGCTGCATGAAACTAAACTACTGAAAAGGATAAAAATATCACAAACAAAATAACTTCCCATTCACTACTATGGTATCGATATTATTTTGTGTTGGTAGGGAAGAGCGGGGTAATAGGGTAGTTGACAACTTTTTTTTTATTTCATAAATAAGAAGTTTATAACTCATAAAGAAATATTGCAAAACAAATAGTATGTCTAAGATCAATAGTTTCATAGATATGGTGATATGTTTGATGTGTTGCGGCGCATCGTCCAAAAACGCTCCATAGAAAATCTACGGAACAGGTGACGTCACATGTTCCCATATTACTAAGAAATGTATGGGCATACTGACAAAATTGATAATTACTATGTATTAAGTATGTTTTTATTAATAGTTGTCATAATAATAGTTGTTTGAATTGATGTCAGCAATCTAATAACATTAACATTTTAGACAAATTTTGAAAAAAAAATATGGTCATTTTTTTGTATTTCACAACAGTAAAACTTCAATAATATTACATATCTTTTAAGTTTGAACTGTTTTTATGGGTAACAGTAGCGTATATTTTCCGAATTTGTGAAAAATAGCGCCATATTCATACTTAGGCAACATCCCAATTCCGAAAGCGAGGTATATACAAAACTTCCAATTGTCATAATATAAAATGACAGTTAATAATTTATTTTTACTAGCTGATATTTTTTAAACAAAGCACGGTAATGACTCAACACCACCTGATGTGAAGCGGTAAAAAGAGTCTATGAAATAGTATTACTAATAATTTTAACATACTGTTCAAGCCGCCTCGACCTTACTGGCTTAAAAGAATTCCAAGTTTTGGAAGTGTGACAGAGAAAGGAGTTTTTTTTGTGCTTGTTGTTGAGCTAGAGACAGTGAGTTGATGATCCCGAAGACTGGCACGCGTAGTCCTGAGTAGAATAGGGGCAGGTAGGATTAGGTCGAAAAGCTCTTCAGAGCAACCTCCGTGAAATTCTTAATTTTTGATTTCATTATAGACGTTTGAAAAATTACTTAGTAATAAAAATATAAAACTAGACAAATTTTACGTCCTGAGGCGGGAATCGAACCCACGACCTTTCGCAATCCGGGCGACTGCTCTAACCAACTGAGCCACCCAGGACTTGGGATATCCCAGTAAAATTCTTCTAGTCTATCTGTATTTGCGTTTATGAGCTAACGTCCACCCTACAATGTCGAAATGTTCTATTTCAACATCCGAAACGAGTATTTTTACGAGTTTTTTTTAGAATTTCACAGGGATATCCCAAGTCCTGGGTGGGTCAGTTGGTTAGAGCAGTTGCCCAGATTGCGAAAGGTCGTGGGTTCGATTCCCGCCTCAGGACGTGAATTTTTTTCTAGTTTTATATTTTAATTACTAACCTTCATGATATAACTGATACAAAGCTCAGCGACGCAATGTCGCAATCACAAAGGCATAAGGTTGTTAGTAACTTCTACATTGCCAATAGCACGGACAGCACGACGCTGCAATTTTTCCAGTGCATCGAGCATGTACTTAACATTAGAATCAAAATATCTTTATTAAGGAAATGATCTAACAATATCATATTTTCTATATGCCTGTCATCATTGAATTTACACCGGTTTCAAAAGTTCCGAACCTACCGAGAAGAATTCAGCAACAAACTTATGTATTCACTTGGCGGAGCCATCTAAAAAGTCCCAGATCCCATGAACTACAATGAATCCCAGAGTATACCTATGTGCTCATGATTTTCATGCAAGGCACTAAGCATGGGCTATTTTTCCTATTCTATTGAAATACAAAACAGCTTTTTTTATATATTTTTATATAATACAACTAGATGACAAACAAGTTGGGTTAGTTAGTTTGGAGTTATCCCGCGTTATAAGTTGCCCCACCTCTCCCCTATTAATCTTTAATGACACATTCTAATATTGTAACCCTTATTGCCGTAAACAAGATAAGATCAGTTCTGAAATGTAGGATTTAAAGGGTAGCGGTTATGCCAATTGACTCCATATTTTCGCTTAACATTTGAATTGACTTAGGCGCGAATGCTATAATGCGAATAAGCGATGACAAGGATTAATGAGAACTTTTAAGCGTAGAGGGAATTGCTGCTTAAATTTGACGCCATATATTTAGGGAATTGTCACCTCGTGACGTCACCAAAGCACTGAAGCTAATTTCCAAAAAATGGCTACATTTTTATTGATATAATAATATGGCATGACAAAATTATGCAACAAAAATTAAGAAATAAAACCTGCTATTTCTTTTATTTCACTTTTTCCGTACATTGATACGGAATTTTTTATTAAAATATGCAGACTGAATATGCGAAGTATTCAATACGAAGGCAAGTATTGAAGCAGGCTTGAGATTTCTCTGAAATTCACCCGACATTTTCCTAAGTTTACAGAAAATTAACACAATTTATTCTCGCAACAAGAGTAACGGTAAGGCCTGACCCGATTTATACGAAAACCCAACAATCTTAGCTCTTTGCTAGGATTGAACGGACTGTCGAATCCATCGAGTTTAAGGCTACCAACACACCTTTCGATTTAAGCAATTTGAGATCGTACGAAAGCTACTTTGTTTGCAGCAGCTGCCCAGAGCAGACGTCATAAATTAACGTCGAGTAAGTTGGAATAGTGTGTATGAGAGTTAATTAAACTGTGAAGCCAACACTACACTAATCTTTATTTATATTTCTTTGAAAATACGTTTCTTTTAATACGAAGCACGGCAATGAGTCAACACCACCTGATGTGAAGCGGTAGAAAGAGTTCATATGTGAAGACAGCTAGTGCAGTTTAGACACTGCTCTAGCCGCTTTCACCTTGCCGGCCCAAACGGTGCATTTTCACGCCTCTCTTGAAGGAACCCACGTTATATGAAGGAGGGAACACATGTGCTGGCAAAGAATTCCAAGTTCTGGAAGTACGACAAAGAAACGAAATTTCTTTGTGCGTGATGTTGAGGTGGAGACAGTGAATTGATGACTCTGAAGACCGGCACGCGTGTTCCTGAGCAGGAAGCGGGATGGTGGGATAAGGTCGAAAAGCTCCTCAGAGCACGTGATAAAGCCGATAAAAGGCGCTAAGCGACGCAATGTCTCGACGCAATTGCAAAGGTTGTTCGTGACATCCATATCGCCAATCATATGAACAGCACGACGCTGCAATCTGTCCAGTGCATCGAGGAGGTATTTGGCGGAACCATCCTACAAGTGCGAGCAATATTCCATGCAAGACCGGATCTGAGTTTTGTAAAACAGGCATAGCTGGTTAGGCGTGAAAAATCGACGCACCTTGTTTAGGACACCGAGCTTCCGTGAGGCTGTTTTGATCACAGTTTCTATGTAGTTTCTGGAATTCAGATCGCAGCATATCTCAATACCGAGCAAGTTTAGGGAGCCCTGTGCCGAAAGAGTAGTGCCCTGAAGAAAGGGAAGGGGAAGGAACCACGCATTCGGACGAGTCCGCTGATGAATCGTGAGAGTACTGTAAAAGCAGAGAAGTCATCAATCAGTCTGTAGGAACGAATGAAATGGGATGAAGAGAAGCTATAGTTAAAGAAGTACATGTTTCGTACTAAAGTTAATTCGTTTCTAAAGGAATAACTCTATATTTTAAAAATACAGGACGTATTTAAAAAATATTGTAAAAACCATAACCGAATAGGTAACAAATCGATCACACGTCCGAAATCGAAAGGTCTGCACAGCGCTTCAGTTCCGATTTATAGTTAGCCCGTAATTGGTATTAAAGACTTTGGGACTTACTTGGTCGTTAGGAAAATTAGTAGATTTACCGTTCCGATACGAAATGCGCTTTCAAGGTGCCAATTGACTTTTATTAGCTGTCATTTTGTTTCTGTTAACTCAGTTAGTGGGATTTTATGTCTGTGAGAATAGATTGGTGCGTGAGTTCTTTTCTTCGCTGTTTAGCGAAAAGGCCTTTTTACAGTGAAGTTTTATCTATCTATCTTTTCAGACTCAAGTTTTTATGCGATTACAGTTCAATAAAACTTGACAGTTCATCCTTGTGGCTTTTTGATTTCAGTAGGTTTTTTGTTATGTTATGGAATCAGGGTTTTAAATTATCTCAGCTTTGAACTTTTTATGATTATATTTATTATTTGCTACAACGTCGATATTTTAAGATAATTCCAAAACCTTTTTAAAATTTTCAACATCTGTCTTTTTTTCCAAGTTTATTTGGTCGTTTTTATTACATCTTTGTTTAAATGAGATATGCTCTCCAAATACAAAAGATCCGCTTGTGTTTTTTGTGACCTGCGAAAAGCTCAATGCGTCATAGTACAATAGATGTCGCATAATAATTATTTTAATGTAATTAAAATTAACAATGAATTAATTTCCCTTATGAAAGGTGAATATGTGGACCCAAAGGTAATGTTTTGGTAGGTGAGCATTAAAATTTTAATTATGTGGATTTAGGGCGGTCGTGTTTGCTATATTTTAATGCTAATTTGTATGAACGTGGCTTAGTGTAATATTAAACAGCTTTATGTAACTATATATTATTATAGCAGTTACGTTTTTTAACTAGGTAGTAAGTGTTCCAGTAAAAATAAAAAATAAATGCTTTATTGTTCAATAGACAAATTGTAGTTTGTTAAAGGTTGGGATCTACTATTAAGTATAATATACCCGTGTCAAACGACTCCGCTTTACTATGGGTTCATACAATGTAAGTATTTTATTCATATTAACAAGATATTGGTATATTCAAGTGATTATTTTATAGTACTCAATGAAGCAATATCTGTATCTGTACATTTTGTCGTAGACATCATTGAAAGCATCATAATATTAGTATTTAATCAATAATCTTCTTCTCAACCTAAAACTCAAATATAGTAGTTTATCTTCAAATAAGTAGAAGGCACATTTGTATAGGTGGATTAGTTGGTAGGCCTCATGCATATAGCTCGCTCATATAGGCTAGTGTAATAGTTTACTGGGAATGGAAGGCATTTTACCTTAGGCCTTAGAATGACAAAGGACCTGCAATACCAAGTGATTTTATCCTTATTTCTATAGGTATTTAACGGTAGCCACTTACAACCAGATTGCTTGTTATCCAGTTTTACACTCAAAAACATTTCATAATATCCATCTCAGTATCATACGCTGTACAATCGGCGATGTGGAATAAACAAATGATAATATTTAATGATTAATTATAAACCTTTGTCTTTTCCTCACACTGTAAATTGCAACTCAATATAATTCTAAATGTGGATTCTTTCTAAAGACTATTCCTTATTAAGTAATATTTTTATTCACAATTGTTGAAGTAGTATAAGTTTCCCAAATAAATAAATAAATTAATATTCGTTAATTGTCTATTAACCCGTCAAGCATCAGATACCTCAGATTCTGAGTTTCAGACACAATTGATTTTCCAATTGTCATAGACCTCCGGAGGGATACCGCTGCTTGACAGGTTATTAGTTTGAAACTATTGCTGTTTGAATCACAGAACAACCTGATAATCTCGTATTCAAACCAGTAAATTAAGAGCGAAGCATGGTTTTAATTAAACCACAGCTTAACCGCAAATTTTGTGACCGAAAAGCTGCCGTTTGTTCAACACCCCATACTATTAGCCATTCTAGCGTCGTGCACACGAATTCGAACCTTGCATTGAACTGCTTTAGAGTCAATATGCTACTAGCTTTGAATTTGTATCTGCATAGCTGAATGAGCTTCCTGAGTGCAGAAAATAGCTGTGAAGTAGGATATAACCTGTGAGGTAATTGACTCTAACATAATTAGTAGAAGACACACAGTAATTTATACTTTATTTTCATGACTTATACGTACATCAGAAGTGTTTTAAAATATTGTAGCAGTAATGGAGCCGCAATTCTTAAATTTATACGTAAGTGGTAATATTCAACACGAAGTTATAAAACATTTTAACTATAAAGTTTTATCTTAATGAACTCCAGTAATAAGTATATCCAGTTGACATTTTAAGCTTTTGGTATTTTAAATATGAGTCAAACAACCATTAGGTATTTAAATTTTAGGGATTTTAAACGTAGGTTATTGTATTACAAGTATTACACATTATAAAGGAAATGCTTCCTACAAGAAATCTATTCCAGCAGCCCTACAACCCGGAGAATATAATTGATTTAGGAATTTTAATATTTTTCTAGCTTTTTATGGTTTCTGTCATTCTTGGGTTGCGTTGGTTCTAATATTCTGAGTTTCATATCTATCATCATCATCAATACCTATTATACTCTCTCCTTGTCCGAAAGGGTTAAACGTGTAGTAACGCTAATCAGCGTCAGTACAAAAGCCCTTAAACCCGTTAAACCCTTTCGGACAAGGAGAGAGTATTTGGCTTTGTATAAAGAAGATACAACTTTACTTAAGGTAAGTTCGTTTAATCTTATAATTATAAATTTCACTGGGCACAGGCCTTCCTACATGGGAGAAAACATAAGGAGTTTTGGATCCTAGCAACACCTTGATGGCCCAGGTAGGTAAAAGCGGTTGCAGTAACAACCGGCAGCGACGGCTCTATGTGCCTTCCGAAACAAGGAGGAGTGAGAGATCACATAATATATTTTTGGTCCAATTTGGGATCAAACCATGACGAAAGCTGATTCGTTTTCGTAATCAAAACCAGATTGCTCAAATAACTACGCCAGTTTGCTGATTTTCATTTATCATAATAGCTATAGGTATTTATCGCGTCATTTATTTTGCTCATCCATATGATTCAGTGAGTTTAGTGAGCCGCCAAAGACGAAACCTAAAATGATTACAGACATTGACTTTCTGAAACAAAGTTGATACGGTACGTCTATTTTCTTTTCTGGGTACGACGAAAAGCTGATGAGCGTTCATTCGTGTTATGACATGCTCCTTAGACGCCTTACGAGTCTTACGACCTCATTGTGTCTTATTGAATACTTTGTGCAATGAACCGTTACATCTGAGAGGAGATAGCACTAGATTATAGTTAGTGGTCGTGCGCACAGAACGCTTTCATCAATTTTCATTGACAGTAGGAGATGCTGAGATTGCATTTTCTATACTGCCTTTATAAAACGGGCGCAACTAGCAATCAGCATTTCAATCTATTTCTGTCCACTGCCGAATATTATATTCTGAAGTCGGTGTTTTTACGTTGTTTTCAAGATTATATGCTTGGAATAGTCGATCTGAATATCGATAACTGAAATAAAAGAAAAAAAATGTGCAAAAGTTTTTTTGGGGCTCGAATATGTAGAGACCTTATCCTGAAGGTTTAATCCTGAATATATATGTCGCATCCATCTGGTTAAAATAGCAACTTAATTGGACGTCTGAGCCGTTGAAAGCGCCGGTATTCAATAAAAAGGCTGAAGAAAAACTAGCCAAGTCATTGATTGCAACGTTTAATTAGATGGCTGACACGTTCAGCCATCTGGTTAAATTAGCCATTCAATTGGATGCTTAGGCAGGTCTTCTAGTACGAATAGTTTGACTGTTTCTGTGATTGGTAGGTTCAAAGTTCTTTTTGTATAACCACTTAAAACCGAAATCATCAATCAAAAGTTTAAAGGAACTCAAGTTATATGTAGGAGGGACAACAGAAGCAGACAGCGAGTGCATTCCACTCTCTGGCCATGCGCATTAAAAAGATGATGAATAGCGCATACTTAATATTAATTATTATTGTTTTTAGAAAATTGTCACTTATGACTACATTCCATGGTGGCAGTATATCAGTAAGTTTACAAAAAAGTACATTTATGTCCTTTCACAGTGGCAGTATATCAATGTGTATATATAGGTAATGTAATTGATGAGATTAGCAACAATACTTTCACAGAACACAAAAGATTTACGTCTGGTAACAATTGTGCAGGAATTGAATTAAAAGCACCCTAACTTCAACCTTAATTTATATAATGTATTAGCGACGCTAACTTCTGGAGATAGAAGCGAAGTTCAATTGGCGGGATCAAAAGAAAATTTGCCAATGTGTGAAGTTTCTGCGCCAGTTTTATTTTCTTCAAAAAAGGAAACATAAAAGTTGTCCACGGCTTTCATACTTTGCGTAATCGTATACATATTTATTAACCCCTTTTTTAACATTAACAACGTGGCAATCAAGCATAATTTTGTACAGCCCACCTGATAGGAAGCGGTTACCGTAGCCTATGGACGCTTACGCCACCAGGGGTATCTCTACAGGAAGTTTATTCCATAACCTGATCTGCAAACGTGGGAGAAAAGTTCTCTGAAACCGTACAGTACGCGACCAGTTTGCTCTAAAGAGTGTGGATGATCTCCCTGCCAGTGTTTTCACTTGTAGCCATGTTAAAGTAAATCCTAAATAATTGATTTAAAAAAATATATATATTAATATATCGAAGCTATTACTTTATTGTGTATATTAGGTATGGTTAGTAACAAACTAACCATACGTAATATACAATATGCAAACATTGTTCCTAACATAAGTAACAAAGTGATATGAATGTAAATTATGAATGGCTGAAACACGTAGGGCAATGATTATTTTAAGACCTACATTGTAAAACTATGTACACTCGTGTTTTCACAAATAAATGATTACTTACTTACTTACATATGGATGAGAATCTATCTGAAATAAATGAACTATATTATTATTAAAAGTCATGTCCTGGGGTCGGAACCGATCTGGTGACCTTTCACAATCCGGGTTCTACTCTGAACACTGCTACCAAGGACTTGGGTTAACCATTTAAAATTCTTCCAATCTATTTATTTTTGCGTTTTCACAATGTCAAAATATGCCTTAAAAAAGAAATAAAATTAAAGTAGGCTAGTGCGACACGCAACGAACCAGGTTAACTTGAATGAGGTCTATGATTTCAGATCATAGCGTGCTTAGAAATCAGTAACACCAGACACACATAACTATATTGACATCCAGACCTAAGCAAAAGTTTGTATAGATGTGCTTTCATGATTCAGGTCTCGATGGTTATCCATCAACAATTTACACAGTTCAGCAAGCACTAACACAATACAAACGCCTATTAAACTTGGACTATAACAATAAACTTGAGAGAAGAGTGTTTGTACCGACAACTTGATAATAGATCGCTGAATAAATAGTTGAGCGTTAAGTATTCTCAGAGACTTCCAAAAGTTCGGGAATTTTAACATAACAATGAATCGAATGTGCTTAGAAAGGAGTTTGCTTATAAAATTTGATAATTCCCCTTTGTATTTAAAGTGCGCTATTCTTCTTGAAGCCGCTTTTAAAATAGACATTGCCCAGTATTTAATAAGTGAAAATTAAATAACAGACAGTGGAAAATAACTTTAAAGTCATTGCAAAGTTTTCGTAGAAAAATACTTCATAGAATGAACTTAACTTTTTGGAAGGTTTCGGGAATTTTTAAAGACTTAATGTGGCAAATAAGCTAACGGCTTATCAAATGGCAAGCAGCTACCCGTAGCCTATGGACGCACGTTGCCGACTGGCAAAGGCAAGGTAAGCAAGTCTGTAAAAACTTTTTCACGCTGTTTGGAGAAACCCATACTGTACTCGTTCGAGAAAACCTCTGCGGGATGCTCATTCCGCAATCTGACGTGGGATAAAGTTTATCTGAAACTATGTACCGGGGGGTATCCAGATCCAGTATCTTTCTTATTTCGGCCGTGAGGAAGTTCGCTGTATTTTGCCGGGTAGGGAAAGATAGACACTTAAATACGGGCCATATGAGGCATTAAAATTTCTTTTGCCATGAATGATAACAGATATATACGACTTGATATTGATGGTGTCTCTAGATAACAACTAACAACTTGATATTGATGGTGTCTCTAGATGATACTAGTTACCACTTACCATCAGGTGGATCATCCAAACAAGGACGTTGTAATAAGCTATTTTGGAGTTACGGAATTACAAAGACTATTGAGCGACTTAAGGGCTTATTTAAATGTACGGAGCTATAGACAGCTGACATAATCAAAGTACGACACAATAATTTAAAAAATTATACTTGTAACTATTACTCAAAAATATTGGGAGTTCCCTCAGCTAGTCGCTAACAAATACCTAAGTGTACGTAGATATAAGTGGTAACGGTCTGTTTGCCACATAATCTTAGGTAATTTGTGATGGAGTAAACAGTAAAAGTAAAAAGTTCAACCGACACTAAAGCATGCTTGATCAGCTCCGGTGTCTCACAATTAAAGTATAATTTATTTACGACCGTCTAAAATTTCTCCACCAATTAAGATGATTAAGATTTGAGTTTGGAAACTTTCTTCCTTAATTTCATAGAAGAGGTAGAAATATCGAATTGCATGACTTCACGATTTCTACTGATTTTAAAAATAAAGATCGTAATACGGGAGTATGTAACTATTTCTATGGATAAATAACTGGCACCTGTGATATCTTAAATGGAATGTTCGTACCAGTCCATATCTACAAGTTAATCAATTATGTTTCTTGTTTTATATTAATGCGATAGGATCAATGACCTACAACTGGACTACAAAAAAGCAGTCTTCACGAAAATCTAACGTCGTAACTCCCGGTTTCTCTCAAACAGTGTAAAACATTAATTTGCTAAAATACAAAACACTTCGTCCCAAACTAATTTATAACGTCTTAAGATGCTAATTAACACGGTCTATTTATAAATTCAACTCCTTTCAGCCGGATCATCGTTCCCGATAATTTATAGCCTCCATTATTTTTAACGCAATCTTCCCTTTAACTTTACGGAGTATTTGGAAGCTAAGGCTAGTAATTATTAACGATTTAACAATCGCTAAAAAAGTACCTCTTAGTGTAAAATTATAATAGCATTTCTATTGTGTGTTAGCCGCCCCACCGACCGGCTGTTAAATGTGGAATGGTTAAAAAGCACTTTTTACCAATAATATTTGCATTGATTCTTAAACAAATCCAACCAACCAACCTCGCTAACCAATCTCCTTCAAACTTCACCGACTTGTCTGAAAAATGATTTTTGAATACCTACATTTGTTTAAAAAAATGGACTTTTCATAACTGTTTAGCGTGCGGAAAGTTATTCTTTTCCACACTAGTACAAGAGGTAGTTTTTAATCAAAAAGTTTCACCCTTCGATAAAGAAAAACCGAGGTAAACCAGACACTACCATGTGAAGTAGTAACCAATAGTCTGAATCAAACTTTAAATTTGCTCTAAAACGTTTGATATCACTCTCAACAATTGATTAAACTGTAATGTTAATTATTACTTGCACAATTATCAACCTGTTTTTTATTGATTTCCTATCGTTGTTTATTTTTTTTTGCAAATGTATTAAAAACGTCGTTCGATATACGTGTGGAAATGTCATTTTCACTCGTTCCTAGTGTTGAGTCTTCGGCTTGGGTCAATAAACTGGGACTCGTGAAGAAATTACATACTCTCCACACTTGTATCGAAAATAATGCAGTACTACTTTTCATTTCTCTTCCTATACTTTACGTTCAAATTCTAACTTGACTCTGTTTGTTCCTCTTTGTAATATTTTTTCGTGTCATTTTCCTCTCATACTCCTTTTGCGGACAAGCTTATAAAGAGGTCTCGG
Source organism: Nymphula nitidulata (assembly GCA_947347705.1). Lineage (NCBI taxonomy): Eukaryota > Metazoa > Arthropoda > Insecta > Lepidoptera > Crambidae > Nymphula > Nymphula nitidulata. The sequence continues at coordinate 5,721,253 of OX374637.1, read as the reverse complement.
AGTTTGGAGTCCATTCAAATTAAGGTAATGAATCGCCTTCTTATCCCTCTCTCTAATAAATATTATATCTACATAATCGAACTATATTCTATTCTTCTTATTTTCTTTGAATTCCTGCACCTCTTCAGCTGTTATTTAATTAATTATTTTCACCCAAGTTTGCCTGTAATTGATTGCTTTTTAGCAGTAAGGTTTTGATGTATAAATATATTTTCTTGCTCTGCTTTCTTATGTTTTAACTAGCATGCAATAAAGAATATTCGTATTATAGTGTAGCAATTATTATTACCTGCTTAGCTACCAACCGTGTGCCTGCACATTATCAGTATCAATCATTTGATATTGCTGAGTTATCTTATATTAAATATGATGATGTGTGTTTATTACTCGATATCTTATCATTCTTTTTATTTAATCGACCTTGTTTAATGAACGTCTATTCACTAGTTTTATTTTTTAATGGTTAGGTTTTAGTGTTATTATTGATAGAATAAGTTGAAAAATGTTAAAATCAGTTCTTGGTTTTTCAGTCCTAGTTTTAGTATGTGCTCAAGATAATAGATATGCTTTAAATATTCTTCACTACAATGACTTTCATGCCAGGTAAGCGAGTGAAATTTTAATTGTGTATTATCGTATTTAACATTTATTTGTTTATGCAAAACCAACAGCAATACAAAATAATAAAAACACGGTAGTTTAGGTAACATTTAAATATTCTATTAGATGGAAGGATTTAACTAGGCGAAAACTAGCTATACCTACCCTGCCTCTCTTAAAAGGTTCTTTCATTTCGTCGCTTTTGGTTTTTATGAAAAATGAAGGGACCACTAATATCTCTTTCTGTTGGGATAGCAAGTACACCTTTTCTAGCATGACAAAAAAAGTCTTTTTTATATTGTTACCGCCGGTTAACCGGCTGCTGCTGCTAATCTGCTGCCAGCTGTTACTACAATCGCTTTAACCCACCAGCTCGCATTGGGACGGCATGATGGTGCTATGGCCCAAACTCTTCTTATATTTCTTATATGTAGGAAGACCTATGCCTAGCAATGGGACGTATACAGGTGATGATTATGATGATGATACTGGTACTAATTAGGAATGAAATGTGTATCTTAACTTTAACACCAGCTTATGAAACCTGACCTTAAGACTTTAAAGAATATTATCAAAGATTTGAAAATTGGAAAAAGTATGGTACTAACGGAATAACAGTACAAAAGTTGACGATGCTATTAGCTCATGAGTTACAACTCTAAAATCAAAATCAAAAAGGCCTTTATTTAAATGGACGCAAAATAAGTTATTTCGAATCGTTATAAAGCTTCAACAAATATTTTAGCAAGAAACTTCCCCAACTTTTTAATGTTTGAAATGACCAACACAAAATAATTAACAAGATTTGTAATGTTATCTGCAGATTTGAAGAAACCAACCTGTTCGGTGGGATTTGTGACAGAAATAGCGAAGATCCATGCGTTGGTGGATTTGCTCGTCTAACAACTGTAGTTAGACAGGCTTTTCTAAGGGAACCAGACTCCTTGCTCCTCAATGGTGGCGACAGCTTCCAAGGTACCATCTGGTACAACATTCTTAGATGGAACGTCACTCAAGACTTTATGAACATCTTGCCACACGATGCCCACGTAAGACATGATACTTTGTTTATGAAGCAATCAATAAACTATTTTATTGTAATTACTTTGAAGCTGACTGACGGTAGGAGGTTAGCTTTTTTAGCGGTTATCTTTGCCTATAGACACTTGTACCAATACGAAGCTCGTATCTTGACGAACTTTAAAGCTGATGTTTAAGTAATAGCTGTTGTAACAGGTTAATTTATCATGATTACCCCAATCGTGTTGGAAATTGCTATCTCTATCTATTTGTAAAGTTTATTTATTGATTCAGCTTTTTTAATATAGATTCTTCGTAGTTTGCTATTGAAGAACATTCTTGATTTAAAATTAGACTATATTCTTAACGAAAACGGTACCGTCATCTCAGTGAGCATTGGAGTCAAAAATTATGCAAGTGTCCGGTTCTAAAAGAATTAACATAGAACTATAAAGTGAAACGTATCAATATTATCCATTTTGTTTTTAGAAACATTAGCTGTATAATAAAATGTTGCAGCTATCTGGTTAAAGTAGACATCCAATTGGACGCCTAGGTTTTTTATTAAACGCCGCGGCATCCAATTAAATGGCTGAAGGACAATTAATACTATAGCCTAGTCATTGGGCACAATATTTAACCAGATGGCCAAACGATGTTGCAGCCATCTGTTTAAATCAGTCAATTAATTGGACGCCTAGACATATCGTCTAGTACGAAGAGTTTTAGTGACTGTTGGTATGATTGGTATGTCAAAGGTTTTTTTTTAAATAGCCACTTTAAACCAAAATCATTTTTGTTATAAGTCGTTATAAAAAATAACTACCAATCACAATAAAAATCTTTAGTACATGGCGATTCGCCTAGGCGTCCAATTGAGCTGTCTTTCATACGCCAAGTTGTTAAGCGTTGAAGGAGTGTATTTCAAACAACAATCGACCTAGGAGTTTGATTGGACGTCGGCGGCATTTGATAGGCTTAGGAGTATTATTATTAAGTCTGTTGATTAACAGGCTAATTTAACCAGACGACAGCGACATATACACCACTAGACGCATAAAAAAACTGACGATAAACATAGTAACGCATCAGGATTTAAATTTCAGGTTTTAGGGAACCATGAATTCGATAACGGAATCGAAGGAGTTGTGCCTTATTTACGATATTTAAATTCATCAGTTGTGGCAGCTAATATTATTGATGATGATGAACCAAGTATTCAAGGATTGTATAATTCTAGTATTGTTGTTGAGAGAAATGGCAGAAAAATTGGAATTATCGGTGTTATTATAGCAACTACTGATGTAAGTTTATGCTTGTTAAATAACTTTACATAATTATGTTAAGATTTCAAAGTGGTTTTTAAGGTGATAAATTTACACCGTATAATAATAATCATTACTAATCTCATAACTCTGTAGGAATTGGCTTCAACTGGAAAATTGAGATTCACAGATGAAATAGAAGCAGTGAGACTTGAAGCTGATAAACTTAATAATGAAGGCGTAAATATTATTATAGTCCTGTCACATTGCGGCATTGATATAGACAGGTAATCAGTCTATATGAATTATAATCTATGTATGTATGTATGCCCCCTATGCGTTCCCAACCACACCATTGATCTGATTGTGATGCAACTTTGGTAGGGTATTTTAGGGACACTCGCGATGGTGCCTGGATAGTAAAAACTTGTTCTTTATTTTTTTATTGAGACGTAACAGTTTTATCTTCACAGGTATTGCAAAGCATGCCTGTTGCAGCTAGTATTTAATATATATTGAAAGCTATTGTTATGGAGAATGGCACTCGTTCCGTTAAAGATGAATCTATAAGCTACAATGAATAGCTTGATTTAAATTCGTGTTTGCGCTTTACCAACGAATATAAAATCGAAAGTTTTTGCTAATAAATTAAATTAAAACTGCTATAAAAATAAAATTCGTGGGTTGTTATCCATTCTTTATTATTATTTTCAGAGAAATAGCACTTCACGGAGGTCCCTACATAGATATAATTGTTGGAGGTCACAGCCACACTTTGTTGTATACTGGGGAACCACCGGATACTTCTGCTTTTCTTCCACGAGGGCCTTACCCAGTTATAGTACAGCAAGGATCAAGAGAGGTTAGATATTTATGAACAATATGTTAAAACCATATCAATCGCCAGATCATATCCAAACAACACAGAAAACTCTTAAGCCTCGATCGAGATTTTCTGTGTCCTTTCTTCAAAGAGAAACATGCAAGAGTAGTAGAACTATCCTTTAAAAGCAAATTGTCACATGTTACATGCCTCGATAAGTGCATTCAACCTAAAGAACATTATTTTATACTCACTCTAAAAGTGGAATTGAATCCTATTATTATTTCAGGTATTAATTGTTCAAGCCGCCGCCCACACGCTGTATTTGGGTGAAATTAAAATATTTTTCGATGATACTGGTAATCTTCTTGACTGGGAAGGTCTTCCTCACTATATTGGAAATGAAATTGAACAAGGTAAGTAATTTTATTTAGTTTTTAATATTTTTGGTGGTAAGCGGCTGTCGTCACCTATAGCCAGCTGCCATAACAAGGTAAAAAATGCTTGGCATTGCAGGTCTGTGCGTTGTCATCTTGAGGCCTAAGAGGAAATGCCTTCCATGCCTAGTGATTATTACACTGGCTACCTTTCCCTTCCATCCAAAACAGAACGAACTGCATTAGGTCGAAATAAAAAGTACCCAGACGATCCTAGATATGGGCCTACCACCTAGTATATTTTTCCGTGCTTTTCAGTAGGCTAAAGGACTTTGGTTGAGAGTAATCCGTTTTTCCCCGCTATGGATATAAAGCGGATCTGAACCAATGCCCAGTTTATAGGTATATAACCACATGCGTAACTTGCATTGAATATTTTTACCGATAATCGGGATGAGAACGTCTTTTCTTTCTTGTAACAATGCTGAGAAAATGTAATCTTCCATGACAGATTTCAATGTTTGAAGGATTTAATAACCTAACTATTTCACTTTAGTCAGTCTGATTATTTTTCTGCACTTTTTCATTCGCCGCTGCGTTCTTAGTAGAATTTGTAGTACTCCGATATGTGTTTGGCGTGCGTAATCAGTGATATTCCATCGGGTTTCTTTAAAACTTTTAGTTTATTGGCTGGCAATTTAGCTTAGACTCTATGGGCTCTGGCCCCTTGGGGAGTATGTTTAATCTCCCTGCAGTTAGGCTTAGGAATGTTGTTTTTATTAATAAGACGATTTAAACCACTATTGAATTTATAAAGTCACGGGTACAATAAATACGAAGAAAAACAATGTTTTCAATCCATTACTTTCAGCTCCAGATGTAGTGGAAAAAATCATGGAATACCTCCCACGTATAGAGGAACTAGCAAATGCAAAAGTAGGTGAATCAATGGTGAATTTGGGATCCAGTTGTGCATGTAGTGAATGTAACTTAGGGAGCTTCATATGCGAGGCATTCATGGACGAGGTAAGCTTCAATTATTTATAAGCATACTTAAATCGTATAAGCATAACATATAACCACTCTCATATAAAGAAATTGTCATGGAGAAGTTTATTATGTAGATTCTATTTTTAGTTTACTATCTTCATTTCTAGCATACCATCACTATACCCTGCCAAATCGTATACGGATAAAAAATATAATTATTATTAGCTAATCGTCTGTTCCAGTCTTTTACTTTTATATAATTTCCATTAGTATTTTAACGAGCTAGATATCCTGCTCAACTTTAAGTTGTTGAGTGCTCAGAAGAACCTCATTCCACTTTCCCCTCTCCTTTTCAGGATCACGCGTGCTTATCTTCCAAGCAATCTTTAAACTGTCTCCGTCTCCATTTTACGCCTATTTTACGCTTTATAACTAATTTATATAAGCCCCCCAAAACTTGACACTTCTATATCTCTAGTATAAGCTCTACTCAGATTATGCAGCTGCACGCAGATATGAAAATATCTATTTACGAACGTCAAAACTCGCACTAGAACCTCTGAACTAACTAAACTTGTATAAATATAGTTAAATATACTGTAAAAGCATACTGATACTCTGTACGTACGTTATTACCTTGCGGTCAGCCATTATAAAGATATACTCGTATTTACACATACCATAATACCTTTGTTTTATTATCAAATAAACATAATGTTTCCCGAATGTTTTCCAAAACTTAATTACTGCGCCATGTGTTTCTACATTGAAGTTATGTCTTCTTATTTTGGCTTTATTTTCCCTACTGCAGGGATCTCATATTATACCAACGTCACCGTATTTCTGTTCAAAATTGGATTCACTAGACTGATAAAGTAGTTTTACCTTACACTGATTTTAGTCAAATGAAATTTGGCTACACGAGTGAGGATAGTGCTAGAAAATGAGAAAGTATAGTGTAGTGTGGATATGAATTCAATTAAAAATTTGTTGGTGTTTCATAAATTAATTAACACCTCACTCATCAGGACGTCTAAAATTATTACCAAGCAAAAACCAGGACTTAAGGTGGTTTTCCACCAGAGGGGCGAGACGAGACGAGGCGAGACGAGATTTAAAATTTGTATGACAAATTTTCAATCCTCACCTCGCGTATCTTTAGTGGAAATAGTCAAGATGGACGAGGATGTGCGAGACGCGAATTGAATTATTTGTTTGTGTAAAAATGAACCATATTGCTTCCGATATAGAGTATAAATTTTAATGTGAAATTTGATATGATTTCGAACCCTAGGCGATTTTCCATCAGAGGGGCGAGACGAGACGACGCGAGACGACAATTGAAATTTGTTGCAGAGTTAATTTATACTCTATAGCGGAAGCAATACGGTTCATTTTTACACAAACAAATATTTCAATCATTGCCTCGTGCATCTTTGGTGGAAATAGTCAGGATTGACGAGCATGTGCGAGAAATATTTGTTTGTGTAAAAATGAACCGTATTACTTCCGAAATAAAGTATAAATTAACTCTGATAGGTTTATTGTTGTGCCCAATCATCTCGCAATCAATTTTTAGTAGAAAAGGGTCAGTGCGATTTCAATTCTCGTCTCGCATCGCCTCGTCTCGCCCCTCTGGTGGAAAACCACCTTTATAATGTACCTAGCAACCGCAGTGTTATAATCAATAGTCCAAAATACTTACAATTTATTCAAAATACCGATCAAAATAACAATGCCTAGTCTGGTCATTACGATTGTTTTTTTTTGTAAGGCATTCCACGAGAGCTCTGAGAAAAAACCTACCAATCTAAAATATTGCCAGGAAAATGGAGTAATTCTATTGGTAGATTTTTCCTCGCTCACCACTCGGTTATTTCTGGCACAGGTATAGTGGAAAGCCAAACACAAAGTCGGCGAAAATATATTTAAGCCGGCTCTACTTTAATGTATCGCGTCTGTTATTTTAGGTTTTGGAGAAAGCACAGGGTGATAATTGGCATTACGCACATTTCTGTATAATAAACCAGGGTGGAATACGAGCGCCTATTTCCAATGGAAGTAAGTTAATTTTTAATTTTTCTGGAAAGTATTTGTAAATAAGACAGAAACAACAGTAGGATTGAGTCCTGTGACATTACAGCAGCAGTTTGATTACGCAAAAAAATTTGTCCAATGTCAAATCAATCTGCAAAATGTATAGTTGTAATTATGAATGTATTCCTAAATAGTATTTATGTTGTACTAGCTGCATTCGGCATGCTTTGAAAGAAAAATATGTTAAGTTTAATAGTAAAAAAAAGTCTATTTGAGAATACTTTAGCGAAAAAGTTTTTGACACTTTAAAATATTTCAGATGTAACTTTCGCCGAGTTATTAGTGTCCACTCCGTTCGAAAATAAGGTGGAGGTTTTCGAATTGAGAGGCGATCACATCATGGAGACGCTTGAGTATTCTGTGGCAAATGTCCCTTACGCTGGAGCTAGGATGCTTCAAGTATCAGGTACGTATTTTTATATTATTGTCATTCAGGACAATAAAGTCCGCGCCACCGAAAAAGTCCCCAACGAAACAATGAACTACAGCTGTTTGACACATAGGTTAAAGTTAAAGTTACCACTGTATTGATATTTACCCACAATTTAGGAATATTGGTATTAATTTAGTTTTCATTTATTCAACCGTTATGCGCTCATTTACTATTGTAGATAAATAATACATATCACCTACTTTATAAAAATGTGGCTTAGTATTTAGAATTTAGACACCTTATGAGATAATAACCTACCTAGTAGGGGTACCTACTAGGAAAGAAAAGACCAAATTTCTACATTCATCAACAGGCATTAAGTCGGCGTATTGGATTTTGTGGCCCTGGATCAATATTATTGATAGTTTTCTTACTTTTAACATCACAAACTTAACCGCCTCTGTGGTGTAATGGATGAGACTACCAAACTCAGATCTAGAGGGCCGGGGTTCGATTGCCGTGGGGGCAGAAATTTTCTGCTCGGTTTGGTTGGTGGAAGGGGTTTTCTAAGTCCGCCTGATTAGCTACCACCATCTTACCTTAGTCTGCCGCCATAGCAATAATGTTAACGACATTGTTGTGTTCCGGCAGTTAGACGTAAGATAGCCAGTTCCTCTGTGGTTAAGCAATCCGGGTGTAGCTCGGTTCCATCTTCGGCCTTATCTTCACTTACCATCAGGTGACTTGAAGGTCAAGAGCTACCCCGTTAAGATAAAAAAAAAACTAGTTAAGAATGGGTACATTAAGATATTATGTTGGCAACATTTTTCCTCTGATGTTAGCGCTGCGTCTACTTCTTTTGTGGCGCGGACTTTAGATGTAAGATCTTATTCGATTTTGAATTTTGAATGGAACGATAGAGTACCTACACCAAGGAGGCGGTTTGTCTATTCTTAAGAAGCATAATAGTTTCATCAATAGAACGGAATACCGCTCATTCACCATCATCACTATTACCAGTAACAGCTAAACTACAATTATTTCGTTTGAAAGGTTGCAGATCAAGTTAAACACTAGACATTTGTAGATGCGTTATTCGGTTGTAATAAGATGAAAAAATGAAAATGAAAATGAAAATGAAAATATTTTTATTCAATTAGGCCCCCAAGAAGCACTTTCGAATCGTCAACAAAAAAACCCTTAAGTCTATCACATAAAAATAATATTAACTAACTAACAATTTCATAATGTTTGTCTCTCTGTCTTATCTGGATCTACGTAAGCTAAGAATGTTATGTCAGTCTGTCTATCGGTCTGTCTGTCGGTCCGTCGCACAGTGGGACATCCATAGGTCATAAATCTTAAAAACCTGCTTTCTTGTTTTACATTTTATTCCTTGTCGTTACATTGGATAGTTGCGGTACCTTCTGAAACTATAAATAGGTCAGTAATTAGAGTGCGCCTTCATTATCTATTGTGCATTCAAAGAGAGCGCATCGCCAATCGTAAATACTGTTATCAGTGAGTCATTAAAAAGCGTGACGTCATTTGTTGTCATTGCGGGACCTGTGAGTGCTGTGTGAGTTTTTTCTGAAATGGATATCCAAGAACAGGGTATGTAATAATTAATATTTTTATTTTAATTGTATCTTAGTATATATTTTCTTTAGTATGTCATTGCTACGAGGCGACTTTTCTTGGAGTATTATATTTTAATATTCAAAGTTTGAATAAACTTTTAAATATGTTCCCACTCGCTCCGACTATGGAGGTATATTGCACCATAATCTTTAGACTTTCTTATCTTAGGAAAATTAAAACTTGGCTGCCCTTATCTGCCCTTTTGGCGATGACAAGGGTGCTACGGTTGCCAGATTATCTCGTAGCATTTGCTACGAAATTAGTTTATTTAGTCTTAGTGCTTTGTGTAGGTTTTGTGACTGAATTTTAACCGTTTTTTTTTTGTTTTAGGTAATTTATATATATGCTCGTTTTCAAGAATGCATATTCTTGAAATATGGCTAACTGTCAATACCGATAATGACTCGGAAAAGTGTCGTCAAGTCCTACAAAGTTTGTTGACTACTCTGAACGATGCTGAGAACATTGATATTCATTATTTAGAGAAAATTGTTAATAATTTATGTAAAGCTATTGCTCAATTCTGGAAAAAATGTAATAGGGATAAAACCAAGCTTTTATATAAGAATTCCGATTGGTTTAATGTTATTGAAAAAATTCAACTTGTGAAAAATAATAAGCAATGTACTCCGTCTGAAACGTCGCCGTGTCATTCACGTGGTCGTCCTCGAAAACCTTTTACGCAATGTAGTAAAAGGACTAAACGTCGGAGAGTAGCTGATTTGTCAAAGTCTGATGATTCTACTGTGAGTGCATTGCTTGATGTTTCAGACTGTTCATTCGATTCGTGTATATCTAGAGTTAGCACTGATGATGTCTTGTCACTTGTGACTGATGCTCAGTTGACAAAACATCAGTATTTATTAATTAAAAACTTTGTTAATAGTAAGATTTCTCCTAATGTATTACCATGTTACCAACAAATTACTAAAGCGAAACAGAGATGTTACCCTTCTAATATAACTGTTTCCGAGTCTTCAGCTGAAGTTGAATTACAAAGTCTTTTTGATCACACAGCTTCTCGAATCCTTGAATCTCAAAAAGAGGTCTTAGATCAGATTCCTGATGATTGTTTGTCTAATATCTCTTTACTTGGGAAATGGGGATTCGATGGCAGCACTGGACATAGTGAATACAAACAATTTTTTTCAGATTCAACTTTAGAAGATAGTAGTTTGTTTGTAACATCTTATGTACCCCTTCAAATTATTGTAAAATTAGCTGAAGATAATTGTAAAATTTTATGGAAAAATCCTCGACCCTCTTCCACTAGGTACTGCCGTCCTATTCGATTTCAATTTTTGAAAGAAAGCACAGCAGTGTCTTTGCAAGAGGAAGCTTATTTTAAGGATAAAATTGAAAGTTTGCAACCTACTTTTATTCAGATCGACAATCGTGAATTGGTCGTTTCTCATAAGTTGCAGCTTTCAATGGTAGATGGTAAAATTTGTAGTGCTTTAAGTGAAACATCTACAAGTAGATGTTATATATGTAATGCTACCCCTAAAGAGATGAATAAAATAGACGAATGTTTACAAAAACCTGTAATAGAGAGTAGATACCAATTTGGATTATCACCACTACATTCTTGGATACGTTTCTTCGAATATTTTATTCATCTTTCATATAGATTAGACATAAAAAAATGGCAAGTTAGGCTAGATAGTGATAAACAATTGTTATCAAATAAAAAACAATATGTACAGTCCCAGTTTAGGGAACGATTAGGTTTAATAGTTGACAAGCCGCGTAGTGGTGGAAGCGGGACGTCTAACGACGGAAACACGGCCAGGAAGTTTTTTTTGGAATCAGCTGTATCTGCTGAAATTACAGGTTTGAATAAGGATCTCATAGATCGTTGTTGTGTAATATTACAAACGTTATCTTCTGGACATAAAATTAATGAATGCAAGTTTAAAGACTATGCATTACAAACAGCATACAGCCTGGTCGAGGAATATCCGTGGTATAGTCTTCCTGCTTCTGTCCACAAGGTGCTCGTACATGGATCAGATATTATAAGTTATGCATTGTTATCTATAGGAGAACTTTCCGAAGAAGCTGCTGAAGCGACAAATAAGTATATCAAAATTTATAGACGAAGTCACACTCGAAAAATGTCACGTGAAGTTACCAATCAAGATTTAATACAACGACTATTATTACATTCAGATCCTTATATTACAAGTCTTCGGAAACTTCCCCCTAAAAAGAAAAATACTCTGTCACAAAGTGTAATAGAATTGTTACATGTTTAATATTGTTAGAATAAGAATAATTTATTTGTATTTTGTTAGTTGTTTTGTTTTTTTTGTATTTAATTAATTTTAATTTATTTATTTCTATTATTTTATTATAATTAAATAATGTTATCAATGTTTTGACTCTTATTTTATTTAAAATATATGTTTTACATTCCAATTTTTAAGTGTTTGTTCATGATAAATTTAGGTAAAAGTATGTTATTGTTTATATTTGTTTTTTACTGAAGTAAACGTTTTTTATTCCGTAAATACATGTACTTCTTTCATTTTAATGTTCCTAAAACACTTTTACAACTATAAGTCACTAAAATAATACAATGTATTGATAGTAACAGGACTTTAACTATTTATGACCGCCCTTGTATGGAGCGTGTCCCTCCGTGCGTCGGTCCGTCTGTCCGTCAGTCAGTCTGTCTGTCTGTCTGTCCGTCAGTCAGTCTGTCTGAATTTACACCGGTTCCAAAAGTTGAACTACCGAGAAGATTCCGGCAACAAACTCGTGTAGTCACTCTTTTCAATCATTAAGTTACAATGTTTAATTACACAGTAATAGTATTTAGTAGCGCAGTGTCGCACAGAGTATAAAAAAGGTATATTAAAGTACCAATAAGTACCTAATGATAAGAATATTTACTGTATTTAAAGGCTGTCCGACAATGCACCATCACAATATAGGTATTACAATACACAAAGGTCAACAATTAATATACAAAGACCTAATAAAGCTAAACATCTTTCATTAATTTTAAACACTTGTCTGAGCACGTCATTACAATAATAATTGTATTGTTTTATATATAATATCCTATAATGCCATATACCTCAAAAATCCCTCAAAAATGATACTATTGATGAATATGTAGGTAAATTATTACAAAATCAAGGAAGCTTAGAGATGACCATTTCCACTAGTGGCACCTGTTCACAAGTATGATGCATGTGCCAGCCATCGCTCCGCTCAACCATATCATAGGGAACGGAGCGACCCGTTCTATACTTACTATACTTTAGTGCGGATTAGAGCGATACTTTTTTATAGTTACATATGCGGCGGACTGTACAAGTAGGTACCTATCGTTTTGACAAACTCATTTTAATTCGCTAGACTGAAAGACCTTAATACGTGCGATCTGAAATACTATTCATCAGACATAAAACAGTAGATATAGCTAAACTAGTAGCTACATTGGTTTTAATGATAAATATTTGACAAAATACCCCTTAACCGTTAATAAGAAAAATAAACAATTAAACTATGCAGGACTGCGTGCGGTCTTCGATGGTTCACGCCCAGTAAACGACAGGGTTGTCAACGCCTCTGTACGGTGCATCGAATGCGACGTGCCTCGCTACGAGCCGTTGCAACTAGACAGATACTACAGAGTTGTCTCACAGAGCTTCATCGGTACTGGGGGCGACGGATTTTCTGTGAGTTTTAAATCTGACTTTCAATTGCTTAAGTCGTTCTAAAACAGCTCCGAGAGTTAAGTGTCGACAGCCCTAGATACAACTACACTTTGATTGTATAACAAAATGTACTGCTATTATTGTCACATGGTAGGTACTAGGTGGTAGGCCCGTCTGTAGGGTCGTCTGGGTAGGTACTACCGCCTTTTTTATTTCAGCCGTGAAACAGTTCGCTGTGTTTCGGATTGAAGGGAAAGGTAGCCAGTGTAATTACTGGGCATGGATGTTTTATCATCTTAGGCTACAGGATGACAACGCACCTGCAATATCAAGTGATTTCCCCTTGTTATTGCAGGTGTCTATAGACGGCGATAATCGCTTACCATCAGGTGGGTGGGGCGTCAGCTTGTTAGTCATCTAGTAGTATAAAAAAAAATTGACATCATACAACATGAGTTTTGTTACACTCACTGCAACCATACACATACTTGTGTTTATATGACAAGGTTGCCAAACAGTGTACGGTCCGCAACGACAAGCGGCTACTATTGCCTATACTATACACGTAGTACCTTGTGCACTCTACTCACGCGCTGCCTATTCTATGAATTTAAAAGATCATACTAATTTTCCCATATCTCTCATAAAACAACATGACCTTTCTACACTCACTGCTACCACAAAAATACTGCAACCATCGCCAGCATCGCTGCATTTATGATGACTTTTGTAGTACTCACAGCAACCATACAAACATTGCCACGCGACTACAGTAAATTCAGGAAAAAAATATTAATATTAAAAATAGGTAGGTACATAAAAGTATATTTTATGCTGCTGCTAATATAAAAGGCGCAACAGAATGAAACTATATTAAAAATATCATATTAAGATAAAGTTATATAGAAATGTTATTGGGTGTTTGGGTTTTTTGCTTACGGTCTTTTTGCCTTCAAAATAAGTAGCTATTAGTTAATTCTTCTATAGTTATTTTTAAGAGTACCGTGATATTTAGACACAATATTGTTATAATTATACCTTCTATATTACAAGTGTGGTCTGTTGGTAAGATTTTTACATCGCTCATAGACATTAGTAGTAAAATTCACTATAGACTTCCTCTATGATCCCTTGATCCAGGAATAATGCGCACTCTGCACAGCTGTATTTCCATAATATTGTATCCATAATGGATACTCCATCGATCAGATTTTCAAACAGTTATAATGTCTGATGTTTTGAAGATGGAAAGTAACGAAATCATGACTCTAGAGTTTTGAGATCAAGATGCATTTTGTATGTATGTATTACTGTTCTTCTTGTTTCTGCCGTGAAGCTATTTGCTGTGTGACGATATGAAGGTAGACCATGGAGGCATATACAATATATAACTATTGCTACCCCACTCCATGCATTGTTCAACCTATCTTTCTAGTAGTATTTCTAGAAAGAGATTACGAAAAGGGATAGATTTTTGATTGGAATGGTTATTGGGAGTATTTTTGCTATTTTGTAAACACCTTCGTGGGGTATCTTGATTTTCATGTGGCGAGTCGGACTCGCGCACCAAGGGTTCCGTACCATTATCTATAAACATGCGTCTACCTATTGCCGTTATCAATATCGAGCAAAAAGAAGCAAAAAAATCACGTTTGTTGTATGGGAGCCCCCTTAAATATTTATTTTATTCCAATTAATAGTATTTGCTGTTATAGTGGCAACAGAAATACATCATATGTGAAAATTACAACTGTCTAACTATCACGGTTCATGAGATACAGCCTGGTGACAGACGGATGGACGGACGGACGGACAGCGGAGTCTTAGTAATAGGGTCCCGTTTTATGCTTTGGGTACGGAAACCTAAAAATGAGACTTCACTTCTAACGAAGAAAGCAACAACAATGTGTCCACTGTACAATTCTCGTTCATCCAAACTGGTCCATTGTTCAGAACATGAAAAGGGAACCAACCTTACCTAGATTTCACCTAAGATTAGCTCCGAAGTCGGCATGTTACTCTAATAGAAATAAGTAGGTATAGGTTATTTTAAGTACTCGGTGGCTCCTATCCATACTAGTGATTTGAACTGGTAGTTTATACTGCTTAATATTTTATGTGAAAGTTGAGAACTAGTTATTGTATATTGCTCGATGAGTTTGATGTGATACTTACTGAGAAGACCTTAAAAAAATGAAATTTAAAAAACCAATGTTAAAAACCGCCTCCTTGATGAATAACTAACTTAATGAAACTAAGTATAAACCACCTCCTTGGTGCAGAACTAATTCAATGAAAGTAAAATATAGGTATAATAAACTTTATATCCAAAAAAAGTACATTTTTAACAGCAATAAAACACCTAGAGCCATTTTCAGGTATAAGAATTGTATTTGACGGGTCTAAGCCCGTCGGCAGCCGCGTGGTAGATGTGAAAATAAGGTGCATAGACTGCGATGTTCCGAGATACGAAACGTTCCACCTCGATAAGTATTACAGGGTTGTATCTCAGAACTTCATAGGAAGCGGTGGAGGGGGCTACACCGTAAGTTTAATTCGTTCCCTGGCTGTATCTGTGGATATACTCGTGTTCATATCTATCTAAATAGATATAACCCTGTCTCACGCACACAAGAGGGTTACACTGCTGTCTTGGTGAGTGAGTGGTTGTGCTCCCGACTTAGTGAGCCGGCAATGGAGTTCACTTTAGCGATTTATGGGGTTCTTCCCCTGCCAATAATAATGCTTTTACAATTTATTTTTTAATTATTATTAACTAGCCAATCTTTTATAGAGTTTAGTGATAAGAATGAGTTAATTTTAGGATTCCTTGATGTCAATATTATATATTATCGCATTGTTAGTCTTATTTATTATGGTCACGATACTGTCATCAGCGAAAAGAGTTACATGTTGTCTAGTAACTTTAGGTAGATTGTAAATATGAATAATAAAAAGCAATGGTCCTATAACGCTACCCTGTGGTCCCCAAATGTAGTGATTCTCTCACTTGACCAATGTATTCCGTCCGATGAGTAATTGAACTTATCCTTTTTATTTTGTTTTTTATCCTATCTGACAGATAATGACTGACTACGTTTTGAAATATTTTGTAATAATTCTTCTCTACGCTTTTTATCTCAATTCATGTAAGTAGTCGCTAGGTGCTAAGAGCATCCAAAGGCTATGTTATTCGCTTAGATTCCGTGTGCTTGTTTGCCACCTTTGTGGTGTGATTATAATGGCTTGCACATTAAATACAAATTAATTCGTGACGTATTGCAATGCAATTGAAGTGATGTCCGAATGCTGACACTTGCAATGTGCTCTATAGACCGTACAGTATAAATTAAAATGGTTTTATCAGCTTATGATGATCTTCTCACGTTAGGTTTTTCTTTCAGATGATATCAAATAACCGAAGAAACGTGGAAGACGTGGGCGTTGATTACGAAGTGATAATGAAATACTTTGAGAAAACCTCTCCAGTTTTCATGGACATTGACGGAAGGATGCAGATCACAGATCCTTGTATGGTCTGAGAACGAGATACACACAAGAATATCATCCTTAGTGAATTATACATAGAGATCGGATATACGGATGTCTATTTACCTAAAATACAGAATACGAAATGAACAGAATTAAAAGCTCTGCATCTTTATGAATATGTTATCAATATCCAGAGTGTACTTTAGGTAAATACGTAAGCATCCAAATATCTGACCTTTACTTAAAATAGTCAAAACTAAATCTACAAATAGAAACTGAAAACCCAAGAAACCTGTATAACTTTTACGATTCCTAGCAAATTTTATTAAAGTTTTTGTATAAATATTGAATTTTTGCCATACCTATTCTGACTACATTCAGTGGCTTGAAAGGGTAGCTGTTAAGTTTCAGCTTACGTACGTATGTACTTTTACGTGCCACGGCCTTTCACATAAACTTTCAAGTTGAAAATATTGGAAACGAATGCGTTGAATAAAAAATCGTTGTATTGGTAGCAAGTTTCGCCATGGTCGATCCCGGATGGGTCATCAAAATTTGTTATTTCGAGATTCTCTGTGCTTATGGACGCACGCAAAGCCGTTGATCCCGGTTGTTACTGCAACCGCGTGGTGATGTTTTGGTCCAAACTCTTCATGTATTTCTCCCGCGCAGGAAGGCCTGTACCCAGCATTTGGAAATATATAGGCTGGTGATGATGGGGATATTGGTAACAAAGGGACTTATCTTCTATCATGTTCAATAATGCTTCCTCTCGAATTTTACGGGGTAAGCAACACTTGAGTCGTACCATAGGTACTACTACAAGTTTCTATATGCTGGGTAACCGCTAACCACCACGCGGGCTGTATGCTTGTTTTCAAGACAAGAATTCAATCTATAAATTTGTTAAGCCACATAAAACCGGGAGCATGTGATATTTGAAAACCTATTGTGTCTGGATTTCTTGGATTGAGAAGTTAAGCTGAGATGCCACCTCTTCTTTCCCACTCAGGAGCATAAGTACTGGTCTTCGCAGAGATCAATCACTGTCTCCAACTCAAAATCACGCACAAAGAAATTTAGTAACTAACACGTTTCATTGTCGTACTTCCAAAACTTGGAATTCTTTGCCAGCACATGTGTTCTCGTGTAAAATAAGAAGGCATCCCACTAGATAGACAGACGACTTGGTCAGGGTGGCTGGAAGCCGTTGGATGCAGCCTGCACAGAACCAATTGGAAATTTGATGGGGGAGGCCTTTGTTCAGCAGTCGACATCATAGGCTGATATGATGATGGTGATGATGACATATGTGGGAACATATATCATCTCCATCATATCATCTTTCATGCCTCTTTTGAAAGACGTTTTATTCTGGCATGGTAGAGGCAGCTAGAATAATATGTTCAAGCTATACTAGCTGTCTTCGTATATGGACTCTGCTTACCATTTCACAAGTCGTCAATATATTGGCCGTGCTTTGTATAAAAACAAGTAAGTTGAAGTAAAATATTTTTCATCTGTCAAGTGTACACACAAAACTATTTACCAATAAGCGTATAGATTCAAGTATTCAATTTCAGTAAAACGGTCGTTCCAATTCGTTGTGAAAAACGTGGATCGCTCAGAGCATTCGAACTAAATGGAACTGTAGAAATTCCATCTCGATTCAGCTCGACGCTGCTTATCTAGGAACTGGATGCTTATAGATAGTTGAAGCTTTTATGTACTTATAACGCCACATGAGATATAAAGAAATGCACTAAAATAAAAAATATTACCTATTTACTCTGCCTGTTCATATTAAAGGCTGATTCTTCAATCATTTCATGTTAGATACATTTTTTAATATGAGTACGACGGGTGACAAACAAGTGTACTGCCTGCCCGATGGTAAGCTATTACCGTAGTCTGTGTACGCTCATTCCTTAGGCACTACTGACATTGTCTACCCTATAACAATCAAGGGAAAACCCACCTGCTAATAATATACCGCTTTTTAATGAGCTCTGCTATGATTACTCACCGCTGCAGCACATCACTACAAAGTACTAGTATTTAGACGCCATCTTCTGTTATGTGCTCAAAATTTAAGTTGGTATACAAGGTGAGTGAAACTAATGCCGCCCGGAGGGAAAGTATCCTAAATATTAAAGTTAGCAAACTATATTCGAAGGAAACATTCCTTTATTTTTATAAATCCTAATAACTGCGCCCAAGGATTTATAAAAGTCACTTGCCTCAGCCGGGAATCGAACCTGCCTAATGTAGAGAATAAATATTCTGTATTTTTATCCGATAATACCGATCGGTAGGGTCCATCATAAGGAACAAATCTTTACATGAAACATTTTCTGAAAAATCTAAGGAAAACCAACAAATCTAACAATGAAGGTAGGTTTCATGAGACACGACGATGCACTAAGCTTTGGGGACACAAGGTTCTTAATTTACAATTGTGACGAAAAACTAGTGGAGATTATTTATTTGTTGTTTATTAGCAATCTTATTTGTTTATTAAGATTTATGTTCAGACAACTATGCTCTACATCTCTTTAAAGTATTTTTTATTATTATTGATAGCTTTTCCACAGAAAAACTATCATCTTGCAGAAGTTATCCTCTGGATAAGAGGTTTAACTCTCTATTGTACCAAAAGGAAATTTAAAAAATAGGTGAATAAGGTATTATGTAAGGCAGAACTTATGTCTATTAGAGACCACTTCCATGGGTGTGTGAGACCCGTGTGAGAGTCATAATATCCAGTCAAGTGACACCAGTGCATTTATTATAGTTAGTGCAGTGCAGATATCTGTGTTTTGAATAAACCTCGACACTTGATCAAATCTTAGTGCTTACTTTATGAAATAATCATTCAAATATGCTTAATTTTATTTTTAACATTCTTATTAATTTTAAATAATATATGTACATAGAAAAATTTTGAAATTAGAAACAATAATGTCCTGGAGGCAGGACTACTAAAATAGACTAGAAGAAAGTCCCACGTTGGGTTATTCCAAGTCCTTGGAACCTCGGATGGTTAGACCGAGGTTTGGTTATACCTATATTGTGGAAGCTTGGCCAGAGCATGAATTTTTCTAGTTAAGAAATTTTTCTGAGTACTTATTTTAATATATTTAACAAATAGCTCGTCACTTGGACCTTTTAGATGGAATTAAGCACAAATCTGACGATCTAGGTTTAGAAAACGGATCAGAATTGGCACGGCTTTTGAGTTTCGCGAAAATCGTAAACAACTGTTTTTCATACAACAATGTTGTTGCACGTCGTTTGTCTGATAAAAAACTGTACCAACATCAAACAACAGAATGCCTTTTAAGTGTAATTCAAAGTTAGTATTCATTTTAATTAAAAATAATTTGCATTTTTGCTTCCTTAAAAACGATTTCAGTAAATAACGGGTCATGGAAACGGAGAATTTTATCTTGGCCGAGTCTACTGTAATTTTATTTTCTAGTACCTACTCAGTAAGTACGTATTATAAATATTACTTTTTGATTTTATTGCACAGCTTAGGCGACTTTGCGTTCTTATACTTGTTCTTACCGCCCTAGAAAGTCACACGTGGGCACTTTATATAATCGCGCTGCAATTGCTTACAATGTGTGAAGATGGAATCCTTGCTAATTCCACATTCACACGCCATAACTAACTCTATGGTAACCAAAATACTCACATACTGTGCGGTTTAGGAGGACATTCATTCATTCTTTAAGTGCAAGAGATGAGAAATTCTCATCTCTTGCACTTAAAGAATGAACTTCCAGTGGAAGTTTTCTCAAACGAGTACAGCATACGGTTCTTACTATCAGGTAAGCCAAATGCTTGAATGTGCTCAATGCTATTGCACCTTTCAGCACTTTATTCGATAGCATCACCAGCCTATATACGTCCCACTGCTGGGCACAGGCCTTCCTACATGGAAGAAACACATGAGGAGCTTGGGCCATAACACCACCACGCTGGCCCAATGCGGGTTGGTGGGTTAAAGCAGCTGCAGTAGCAACCGAGACCAACGGCTTAACGTGCCTTCCGAAGCACGGAGGAGCTCGAGATTATAAATTTTGGGTGACCCATCCCGGGGTCGACCATGGCGAAAGTTGCTTTGTTTTCGTATTCGAAACCAGAGCGTTCAAACCAATTCACCACCGAGCTCCTCAACGATAGCAATACGAGTTAATTAATAGCAACAAATATTGTTTACTCTGATATTGCACTATTGCTAATCGAACCGAATAGTCCTGTATTTCGAAGCTTCACTCGACTGTCTCACGTTTCCGTAACTCTGAATTGAAACAATAGTATCTACTACAATCGGTAGATAATATGACCAGTGATCACTCTTACGATTAGCTACTAAGGAAATATTCCTGATAGCTTCCAAAAATTAGGACTAAGATAAGTAATGAACACGAAGAAAAAAAAAGTTTATTTACAAGGAGCTAAGGAACAAGCTTTGTCAGGTATTTATTAGTGACGTGATAGAACTAGAACTGAGACCGTCTGTAAGAGATTCACTGACATAGCTCATAGGATTAGCAAGTTGAAATGGCAGTTCTAACATGGCGACCATGCTCTGGAAAGCGCAAAGTAAGACGGCCTCCCACTAGATGGATAAAGAACCTGATCAGGGTTGCAGGGAGCCGTTAGATTCAGGCTGCGAAGAAATGTACCGTTTGGAAATCGACGGGGGAGGACTTTGTACAACAGTTGACATCATAGGCTGATTTGATGGTTAGCTAAACGAATAGCCCAAATTGTAAATTCAATCGCTGATTTTCGGCGATGTAAAAGCTAGCAACACATACTTACATCATACTCGACAGATGCATCTTAGATCTTAGAACTTACACTAAGCCCAGGCTACCCCCGCGAAGGGCAGTGCAGTTACCGGGGAGTTTTAGTGGGTATTTCCAGTGCTGCCAGCCCTGGACGACCTCCACACACGCCCGTCGCTTAGCCAGCGGCGGGTAGGTCTGTAATCGGATTTCTACCCGAAATAAGAAATAATAATAAAAAAGGCATAGCATCTAAATATTTCTATTCGGCTTAAAGTTACATAAGCCGAATAGAAATATTTAGATCGCGATTGCGTGCATCTATCAAATTTACCTATAAAAGTTGTTTACAAAAACTTCACACCCTAAGCGTTGCTTTCGTTTTTATAAATTTGAAAGCTAAACGCAAACCTAATTGAGACAGCGAGCTTATTCGCTTACTTATCATATTATATTATAAGAGCTATTTTCAGATTGACTGCAGCTTAACTACCTATAACAACATTATGATAGGCAAAAGTTTCAGTAATTTTAACTTTACCCGTCAAAATGAGTTGGTGAGCCCGCAGATTTATGATTTTGTCACTCTGACTCGACATACAATTTGTAATGAAAGTATTGTGAAAAACACTTTCCTGCAACATCTGTGCTTGATCTGTTGAGTCGTTTTCTTTCTCTTCCCCTTTTTCTCTAATAGCTCATAATACGCTTTCTTTTTATTATTTATTTATTTATTTATATTTATTTATTTATTCTATGTCTTGGTGCTCACACATAAGCAGCTGTGCCCACTACATATACATCTCATGTTCCACGGCGGTGGCTACCTCTCGCTACCAACAATGGTTAAAGCCATGGTAGTACTAGGTCGTAGTAGCGAGAGGGTATGGGCTGTCGCCTCCTTCTGTGGGACTTTTTTTTATACTACTAGATGACAAACAAGCTGACGGCGCACCTGATGGTAAGCGGTTACCGCCGCCTTTAGACGCCTGCAATAACAAGGGAAAATCCCTTGATATTGCAGGTGCGTTGTCATCCTGAGGTCTAAGATGAAATGCCGTCTATGCCCAATAATTACACTGGCTACCTTTCCCTTCGAAACACAGCAAACTGTTTCACGGCTGAAATAAGAAAGGCGGTAGTACTGTCCACGCAGAAGGAGGCAGTGGTGAGGGAGCCCGAAGAAGATGCTATAACTACCCCTCTGCGGCGTAGACGGGTGGATGTGAGGAGGCCCAAGTGACTCTGGATACTTTTTATCAGCGCAAAAACAGCCGCCAAGCCGGGTTGCCTGGGGGTAGGCTGGTGAAATTGCTTCGGCAGAGCCCAAGCTATCCCATGAAGGACAAAGGAGTTACCAGGGAGTTTTAATTGGGTGTTCCTAGTGCCGTTACAGCTATTGGAGGACCCCACACACATGTCAGTTGCTTAAGCAGCAGCGGGTAGGTCTGTGAGCGGATTTTTCCTCAAAAAATAGGTCTATCTGAGTTCCTCTAGCTCCACATTAGAAAGAGACTTTCTTGCTTAGAGATATACCAAAACGAGCACTATAAATTTGTATGTCTGTGGCGTTAACTGAATTTAACATTATGTCTATCTATCTTTCTACCATAAAACTTGAGCTGCAGACTACAAAGCATTATTAATGTCATACTTCATGTGACTATGCGATATTTATCTTTATACAGTGAACTTAAAGTTCTGATATTTCATGACTGTAAAATTAGCAGCCACAGTAAATAGGAAACATATAAGAGCAGTCGTCTCAGTATCAGAAATAAAGTACAAAGCAATCGCACGGTGGCGATTGCTGCAGACGGTGTAATACAGTAGAGAACATAGTAGACGTAAAAAATTGAACTTGGGATAGTATATGAAGAAAGGATTCAGTTGGTCATATCTATGTATGTTTTTCAGATTTGCAGGTAGTTCACTATTAACAGTAGTCGAAGTAGGGCTGGCTCAATGTCCGCGGAGGAGAAGCAAGCTAGAGGGCACATCCCATAAAAGATAATAGAGAAACGACACACAAGAGGTGGCGTTGGAAATCTGGCGGGAAAAACTTAATTGCCCGAACGCAGGACACCGCACCGTTGCAGCTATTCGTCCCGTTCTGATAAAGTGGACAGAACGAAATTGGGGGGTAATCTCCTACCGCATGACGCAGGTCCTTTCGGGGCATGGCTGCTTCGGGAGGTACCTCTGCAACGTGGCAAAGAGAGAGACCACACCAATCTGCCATCAGTGTGGCGATGGGGATGACTCTGCCCAGCACACTCTGGAGGTGTGTACAAGATAGTGTAGGGAGAGAGCCGACTTGTCGATCGTAGTCGGGGGGGTTCTGTCGCTCCCGGACGTGGTTAAAGCGATGGTGCGAGACGGAGAATCTTGGAGAGCCTTCCATACCTTCTGTGAGGAGGTAATGAAGAAGAAGGAGGACGAGGAAAGGTCCCGCGAGGAAAGTCCCACGGCAGACCCAATAAAGAGGCGACGTACTGGTCGGCGACGCAGGGCATTCGCCAGCGCGCTGGCCCCTTGAGCGGGCCCTGAGTGAAGGTTGGGGAAACCCTTTACTCAGATGATGGCCAACAGAAGTGGTAGCGGCGTTACTGGGTGTTCCAGGTGACGCTGCGGTGTACAACATACGCAAAATATGCGCCAGAGCGTGCCCAGTCGGGCGAATCGGGTACAGGCAAATGGCATAAGGGCAACTGAACACGGGGGTTGTTTTAGTGGGTAGTCTTGGTCTCTACCATCTTTGACCGAGGAGTCCCACATAACCCTGCATTGTTCTTTTCCCCACAATGCAGGGTAGACGAATTATGTCTTTTTTGCCCCTAAAAAAAAGACTGGCTCAATGTGGGTTGGCGGACTATAGAAGGTTGCAGTAACAACCAAATCCGAAGGCTTAACGTGCTTTCCGAAGCACGGAGAAGCTCGAGATTTTTTTTATTAAACCATCCCGGAATCAAAAATGAAGAACATTGCATTGTTTTCGTAATCAAAACTAGATCCATAGTATCCTTACAACAACAAACTCCATTCTAATATCAGCTAGCTCACATTCTTCGACCAATCTTACAGAAGAGATACTTAGTCAATTAAAACTTCCACGTCAGTAAAATAACAAGAATTGAATGGCAAGATAACATAAAACAATGGCCTGCCTGATGGTAAACAGTAGCTAACCTGTTTCTGCCCAGAGACATAGTGAGGCTTATGGCAGCTATATTCTGAACATGGAAAGTGTAAAAAAATAGGGCAGCACTAAAGCTCCCGAAGCTCTAAGTTCACCATGACGTTTGTCATGGCCCCATGATAAAATGAAATTTTATTTGTACACCAGGAAAAACCCTTGGTGTAGCAAGGCCTATAGGAAGAAGCGCCATGTTGACAGCATAAGGATCGAAATCACCCTGATCCTTACTCATTACAATAGTGCAAAACTATTGGCGTCATTTATTAACAGTACCACGTATACTTTTAATCGTACGTCAAATTTTAATCTAAGTGACTAATAGCATCAGACGTATTGAAAAAAAATCAAATGTTGAGTATATCTACAGGCTTTAGGTTACAATTCTTACGACTTCTTCTTCTATGCAATACCAGTAATTATGCCTGTGTTAGGAGGCACTGTAATTTGCTGATAGGTCAATCAACTCCAGCTTCAGTTTTCGGAACTCCTAATAAATTATGGCAGCGACTGAGGTCGGCCGAAGCATTATATTATCAGCAATAGACTTGTCAGTTTCAGGGTCACCAATTATTCATGAGTGATATATTTTGTTTCCTAACCTCTTCAGGTGGACTTAATTCTTTGACATGTTTGAAAACTAGAGGTCCAGTCTCCCAGACAGCGTTGCATTTCGATTCACGGTTAAAAACAATTTACTGTGCGCATTTTTATCTTAGTCGATCTTGAGAAGTTTGCAAATTTAATTTCCTGTTGAAATAATTGAATAGAGATCAAAAGAGTATACTATAAACTGTTTTTACTCTACTCCGGCGATGACATAATTTTCAATTTGTAGATACAATTTGTTTTTGTTTGTTTCATTCTTTTTCTTTTTGCCACATTTTTTTCAATACTAATGGATTGATATTTGGTACTTGATTGATAATCCGATGAGAAAAGGTAATCTGTCAAGCGGCGTTATACGAGATGACGACGACGATCGTTATACGAGATGATGAGAGAGACGTCTGATGGTCTATGACAGTTGAAAAATCAATTGTGTAATTTTGACTTTAACTTTTAACTTCACGGGTTATTTATGCAGGAATTTTAAAAAAAGAATAGTTTGCGAAAATTAGAGAAACTTTTTTTTATCTATAACCAGAGTGGTAATTCGGCTTATTGCATAATTACACCAGTAGCTTTCAGCCGTGATGGCATTAATTTTACATTTATCATTGTTTTTTTTTCTTTTTTTATTGAGTGCTAGAGTAGTAAATATCTCTTATTTAATCTAGCTGAAACCGTAATATATCTATTAAATTTCAAAGAATACCCAATACATTAAGCAGTATTATTTGAAAAATAATACCGCTTGTTATTGTTGGAGATAAGGATTTTTAAACTGATTACTTAATTAATTAGAGGGCTGGTAACAAGAACTACCAGGTTTGTAATATGCAGTTTAAATATTTAACAGAAAAAAGAAACGTCGAAAGAAATCCCGCAAGCCTCGGAAATTCCGCCACTCGCGACTGTGAAACACCGTTGAAAACCAATGAGATTATGTAATTTTTCTATTGTCATCGCCCACCGGTGGTATATCGCCGCTTTACAGATTACCGAACGTTGCGTATGTGTGCATGTACCACGTGACGCAAGTATGGAGTACCGATACTGTATTGAATCCTTCGAATTGAAAATCAGCCAATATTTTGATTCGAACCCGGAATATTAGGATTGTATACAGCGGATTCTTGATTTAAAATGTTAAACTCACGACAATATGTCGCGTGGAGACTTCTGTTTAGTCAAATAACCCACCCCGCTCATCCCTGAAGTCTTGTGAGGTCTGATTCTATATTATACAAGAATCATTAAGTTGAAAGCCATCGGGAATTTGACTTTTTGAAAATTGTATCTTATATGACGAAATTATGTTACACCAATTTTATGCTTACGTAAGCATTCAATGCCAAAGTCTAGCAAAATGTTTAAAAAATTATCACATGTAGGAAGATAGGAACATTTGTGCTTGTTCCAGGGTCTGATCCAGTAACCAGTCGACAGCACATCAAGCATAACAGTTTGACCTTATAATCGCTCTTATTAAGTGCGTAATAGAGATGGATTTCGTAGTGCAATTATTACAGTTGATGTCGGAGCAGAAGCACACGTACGTTGCTTCTGAGGATAGTTAATTGAGATGCGAAACACCTATCTATTCCTTTGTCTTATTGTGGTCTGCATCGTCTGCTTTGCATATTTTACTAGTCATACCTTTATAAGGAAAGTTATGGACGATGCATACTCCATAGTAAGAATAAAGATTATGATTTATTGCTGCATATTTCCCTAAACTAATTGCTTAGCTAAAAAAAATAACAATTAGGTCCAGCTTTATTTAAATTTGGAGCTCTCTGGCGCAGCTTTGGTTTTGATCACGAAAACCAGGCGAATTCCGCCATGGTTGATTCCGGATGTGTCAGTCAAAATAACAAAGGTGAGCATATGCGAGATATATGCTGCTTTCATTATAATTGTATGCCAAATTGATAGGTCACAGCTGGAATTGTATTTTATGTTTATATCAACCTTGTTATGTTACCTGTGTTCCACAATAAAAATATTGATTGATTGATTGATTTATATAGCGCTGGTTTTGACAGGGGTAATACGATTGGAATCGTAAGTTTAACATGTAAGCTCCAAATTGGCGATCCTCCTAAACGCTGACATATTAAACTAAAACAAAGAGCTCTGTGGACCGTTAGCGAGGGTCCGGCTGCCACCGTACCGTGAAATTGCGTTGCACTCTGCATAGTGAAACACGCTCTCAGCACGGATCATTGGTTTTTGATTACAAAACTGTAGCAGGAAGTGTTATCGCTTCGGATTTAAATGTAGGGCTTAATACTAAAGTATTTGTTTATACTTGGACGAGACTTAAATCTAATGGTCTGTAATTAACCTTTTTTTTATTCCTATTTTTTAAAGTATAATTCCATAGCTTTGTTTACGCGTCAGATATAATTAACCATCATGTTGTGTATACACGCTTTTGGGTTCCAGTCTAGATTTTACACTTTTATTATTTTTATGTTGTATGTTATATGATTGTTACCTGTTGTGTATGCCTATTATGAATAAATAAATAAATAATTAAATTTCGGTGAGAATTCTAAATGTTTTTTGTTTTAATATGATAATAAGATAAATAGTTACTTTAATTTAAAAAATATCTAAGCTAGAAAAAAACGTGACCTTTTAATACCTCAAACGGCGTTATCCCACCGGAGGGCAATGACAATTGAAAAACCAATTATGTGTGGAATCAAGCTTGACGGGCTTGAAATCTAGCTGACTTCTCTGGCAATAAAATTGTGCCGAGGACAAAAAATCAATCATTTTTGTAAAGTTCTAATTATTTAGTTTATTCGCCCACTATTCCATATATATAAAATCATATAAAATGCCGCCTGCCTATCTGTCTGTTTGGCTACAGTTGCATATTAGCGCTAGCCTAAGTCAAAAATATTAACGTATAAGACAATATGAAAAAATACTGGCTAGACTGGTCCAGACTCCAGACCTTGTCAATTGTTTTCCGTCCTTAATACCTTAACGCTCTATCTCGGTATGATACGGTCAGACACTGTTTGTTGTGACTGTATGTTTGTAAAAATATTAAATACACCCTAGTGTAACAATTACAAATAAAGAAAGAAAACGATGAAAAAACGCGCGAAAACATTTAACCATTTTTTTACATTTTATATTTTTAGGGTGCTTAAACGCACCAAAAACATTAAAATGTGATTACAACCTAGTGTTTCTCAAATCCTTAAGTGTTTATAAACGATTTGAGAGTCCAACAATGAAGAGTGCATTTTGGAAAAGTTACTCGCAAGCAATTTTGTTATTTGATGAATTTCATTCCAGTGTATTACAATTTACAACTCATATTACAGGATCAAAGATCAAAGGTGCATTGCGGATATTCATTACGGAAACAATACGATCTCACTTAAGGGAAATCCAACCAATTTTAAGCGATAAGTCGTGTTTTCCCTTGGCTTACCCGAAAGCTACTAAGTGTTTTCTAAAGAAGCTCGTAATAGTTTCGTAAAGAAGAATCTATAGATTATATAAAAAGACTAATCCTTTGATCCTTCGAGCCGTATCAAAATTGATTTATTTACCTCCAAAGATCTAAAACATTCTTGCTCAAAGGATTTTTTGAAAAAAAAACAATAAGATACATTTTATATTATTATTCATGTTTTGATTTTAGTGGAAGACCAACTGCCTTCACCTCAACATCACGCACAAAGAAGTTTAGTAACTCGTTTCTTTGTCGTACTTCGAAAACTTGGAATTCTTTGCCAGCACATGTGTTCCCTCCTTGCTATAACATAGGTTCCCTCGAAAGAGGCGTGTAAAGCCACCTTATAGGCCTTCAAGGTGGAGGTGGCTCAAACAGTGTATTTCAAGCTGCGCTAACTGTCTTCGGTTGTGGACTCCTCTTACCGCTTCACAGCAGGTGTTGAGTCATATGCCGTTCTTTGAATAGCAAAAACAAGCCTCATGACTTCGTTTGTAATAATAAGTTGACTTTGTAATATTTATGCAAAATTTTGTGAAAATAAAATGATTTTTTACATCCTTTTTTATTATGGTATCTATTTATAACACCTGTGATGTTAAGGTCGTTTAAGAGTCTCGTATATTCAAGTAATGAATAGACAGTCGCTCCCTAACTAAGCTAAATATCGAGTTTGTCCAAATTGTTTGACCATCATCATCATCATTTCAGCTGAGAGACGCCGACTACTGGGCATAGGTCTCCCCCAAGGATCTCCAAACCGATCGGCCCTGCGCTGTCCGCATCCATCGGCTTCCCGCGATCCTCACCAAATCGCTGGTCCACCCTTGTGGGAGGCCTACCAACGCTGCGTCTCCCGGTACGTAATTGTTTGACCGATTGACCAATATTTAATAGTAGTAGTTTTAAATGTTAAGTCAGTTTGAAATCGATAAAATATGGTGGAGTATGACAAAAATGTGATAATTTTATTGATTTAATAGAACACAAATTACATCATACAATAGGACCATACAGGACTAAGCAGTAGCACCAAATGTTCACAAGGATATTTTTAGGAAACCCTTCAGTTTAAAAACAAGATAATTTTGCTGTTCTTAACTGTATGATGGCTAAATACAGCTAACACTTCAGTGCAAATTCAGCAATAAGCTTCGGTATTAGCCGTTTGAAGGCTGAGTTTTATCTGTGGCTTGAAACGCTGGCAGTCTCCCAACAGCTGAAATAGTGTGGCAAAATAGAGGATTTATAACTTACCCTTTCTCTGTATGAGGCGTATCCACTTTGCGATCATTTTTAGGTTACCTATTTTTCGAACGGTGTGGATTTTTCCTTTTTATTTTGAAAGGAACACTCTATTATATTTTCAGTTAACGCAAAATGAGATATATAGGCGAATGACCCTTTGGATTTTTAACGCTCTAATCTTATCCATATTAATTTTATAAACGCGAAAGTAATTCAGTCTGTCTGTTACGATTTTCTGTCTCCTAACCCGATAAACCGATATTGATGAAATTTGCCATGGAAATAGATTTTTATTTCGTGTCATTGTATCAAATAGAAATCTTCTTCATACTTAATCCATGTAACTGACAGCAAAACTTATTACTAGCAAAGAATTACCTATCGCAATTGTTAAAAATTTACAATTAACTTCTTCAAACTTCGTCCTTAACCGTACTTTTATCTTTCCTAAAGCCAAACTCCACTTAAGCTTATAAATTTTAATCATCTTCACGGGAGTTAGGCTATGTAACTGGCATTCGATTTGGCTTTTACAAGGTTCAATCACTTGAAAACTTATAGAGGCATTACATGAAATCAATAGCTTCATAACTCCTTTAAACTTAGTCGTTGTTGGTGGCAGGTGCCCAAATAGTAATCAGAATGATAACTGACAATACAATCTAGAATGAAACAAGTATCGGCTTTGAATCGCTACTACAAGAGCTTCACCTTAAACTATAAGGCTTAATTCAAGTAGTTAGTATGTTTAGCATATAGATCTGAATCTAATGCTATTTTTAACCGATTTAGAAAAAAAGACGGAGTTTCTATGTTCCACTATGTATTTTTTTGTTGTATGTATGTTCACCGATTTCTCTGTCAATTGTGAACCGATTTTCAAAATTATTTTTTTATTCGTTGAGTATACTCCTTAAGCGGTCGCATTGTGACCAAGTCAGGAACTGATGATGGGATTCCAGAGAAATAGAGGGCAAACATCAAATTTAAAAGGCACGTTTGACATGTTCTACGTTTTTAAAAAGCTATTCATTTCCATATTTGATGTAGTTTTAGTGTAGCGTCCCTCTGTTAGTTACACCGACGTCATAAAGAAGGTACCTTACCGTATATAGTGAGCAGTAGACTGCAATAGGCCGATAATTATGATGATGATAACATGTGGTTTATTTCAAAGGTTGCCATCTTTAGGACCTGCTTAGGATGCCAGGACCTATAGAACTTATCTTTCCCGTCAAGCATCAGATTCCAGACACAAACGATTTTTCAATTGCCGTAGCCCTCCGTCGGGATAACGCCACTTGAGGGATTAAAATACTGTGTAACGAGGTTATTTTAAAATGTGTGTTACGGTGACCCAGAGCCATGTGTACTTTGGAACACATATAAGTAGGCCCTGAGCCTTCATGCTCCTTACACAAAGTTTCTTAAACATTTTTCACTTCTCTCAGAGCTAAAGTGGAATGAAGAGCAAGCCTATTTGAACCGGCTTTTTTTGTAAAGCACGACCAATGACTCAACACCACCTGATGTGAACGGACTGTCGAATCCATCGAGTTTAAGGCTGCCAATACACCTTAAGATTTAAGCATTTTGAGATCGTACGAAAGCTACTTTGTTTTTAGCAGCTGCCCAGAGCAGACGTCATAAATTAACGTCGAGTAAGTTGGAATAGTGTGTATGAGAGTTAATTAAACTATGAAGACGACACTATACTAATCTTTATTTATATTTCTTTGAAAATACGTTTCTTTTAATACGAAGCACGGCAATGAGTCAACACCACCTGATGTGAAGCGGTAGAAAGAGTTCATATGCAAAGACAGCTAGTGCAGCTCGAAACACACAGTTCCAGCCGCCTCCACCTTGCCGGTCCCAAAAGGTGCTTTTACACGCTGCTTTTGAAGGAACCCACGTTATATGAAGGAGGGAACACATGTGCTGGTAAAGAATTCCAAGTTCTGGAAGTCGACTAAGAAAAATCTGAAAGGAAATGCGTACGCTCAAGTTGTAGAATGAGCTCCCTGCAGAGGTTTTCTCGAATGAGTACAGCATGAGGTTCTTCAAAAAAGGCGTGAAAAGGTTTTTACAGGGTCGGTAACGCTCAAGTGATACCCCCGGTGTTGCAAGCGTCCATAGGCTATGGTAACCACTTACCATGAGGTGGGCCGTATGCTTGATTGCCACCTTAGTTGTACAAAAAAAATGGTATGTATAAGATCAATAGTTTTAGAGATGAGAGAGTATGTTAGTTTGTTTGACACATGTTTCATTAGTACTAAAATATTATAGGTAGTAGTTGTCATAATGATGGTTGTTTTGATTGATGTTGGCAATCTAGTGTCATTAAAGTTTTTGATAAAATTTGGGAAAAAATATTGATATTTAAAAAAAAAAATTACAATTCCATAACTGTTAAGCTTGAATTTACTATCAGGATCTATAAGCTTCAGTCACCAGTTACCAATGATCAGCAGTGCGATTCACTAACAGAAATATTCGACATTGAGCTTGACGACTGACAAGACGAGCCGCCATTGATTTTGATGTTTGAGAACATCTTTGCGTAAGCGTATTCACTAATCTCTACTTCGATCTCTTGGCTGTGTATGTTTATCTCTGTTTTAGAAATACGACATTAAGTGCGATCGATATTTTTCGATTTAGTTTTTCTTGTGTATAAAATGTGACACAATGACTTCTTTCAATATTTGATTGACTGTTACGAAAATATATAAAAATAAACAACCTTCTTAGTTCCCAGTCACGACGTGGTCGTCGTCGAAACGCTAGTGTCGCCAGCGGTTGTCAAATGGTGTCAAACCAATGCCAAAAGGTATGAGAGCACTGCCACAACCACTGACTTTAAAGAATCGCAAAGCAGGCTGTATCTTTGTTTGCTATTTTGGTCACCTGTAAAAATAACTTTGTTATAAAACTTTGAAAACCCTACGCGCCTACATCTCAATCGCGTCTTTATTCTTGACATACCATCCAATCGTAAAACGGTTTGTCGCTTCATTTATTATGAGGACGACAAAGGATTGGAGTAGACTAAAATAGTCTGTTGTTTTAGGATGTTACACAATCTAAGTGCTTGAATCGTCCCAGACGGGTTGAATAAATATTGCTTTTTTGCTTTTTATCACAATTTTTAGTGCCGTTGAACATTCCATAGGGACGTTTTTGTAATTGTAAATCTAACAGCACTGACATTCATTGCTGGGTATGGCTTTTGTAAATAATCCAGACATGGCTCCTGCAATACCAAAGTGATTTTCTCCTTGTTGTTGCAGGTGTCTAAAGGCACCATTAGCCACTTACCACCAGGTGGGCCGTCAGGTTGCTTATTGTGTTAGTTGTATGAACAGTAAAATGAACTAATTTTATAACACATTTGCTTGTAAAGGGTCTCTTATTTCACCAATTTCAATATCGTATTGTATCTGATTACGTACTTGTGCGTTATTTTAATGTAAAAGGCACGGCTTATCAAGATGCTCCGTCTAAAAACGAACGGTACTATTTTAAATCTTAGCAAAGAGTTTTTATGTCAGAAAAGTGGTCAACATTTTATGAATAAAATTATCTTTGGGAGAAAAAACACAATAAATAAACATTTAATTTTTTAATTTAATTAATTTTGACAATAAATTACAACTATTTATCTGTAACAAAAACACACTTGTCAACATTAAATATGCCAAATGGCAACGTAATAATCAATTTTACAAATTGTTAAAATTTTTATAACTGCTTTAACAAGTGATTAAAGATTTATTCGTATAAGAAAGTCCGATTTTTATTTATTTCCTCGCAATATGTTATAAAACGTTGTATGACATACGTGCGCTTTGATAATTACAGCTTCTGCTTTCTTGTAATCCTCGCCTACGACTCGGCCTAGCAATATCGCCACGGCTGTAATTTTTAACTGACTTCAAAAAAGGAGGAGGTTATCAATTCGTCTGTATGTTTTTTTTACATAATGTTTTGAAATGGTAGTTTGGTTTTTAATTAAAAAAAACTGGAAAAATTAAGTCGTCTACGTATGCGAAATTGCGGATATTTGCTTTCCTATGAATTTTTAGTGAAATGATACGATAGTAGAAAACAATATAAGCTCACGGTCACCTATCTAGCTTTGACCTTCAAAAGTTATCACTAAAAATTGCGAAAAAAAAACCTAAATTAAAATCGACTCCAAAAAACAGAAAAGGATAAAATAATTAAATTTAGGTAGGTACTCATCCCCTAGAAACATATTTTTGGAGTTGGTGCTGAGTTGTTTCCAGAAACCATAGATAGTGAAGCACTGACCCAAAAATATGTTCCTAGGGGTTGAGTACCTACTAAAATTTAATTATTTTATCCTTTTCAGTTTTTGGAGTCGGTTTTAATTTTTGTTTAATTTTTTTCAACTGACCGCACTTATATCATAATGTACTATTACCACTACCCTACTTAGAGTTGCGCATAATCTACTAATTTGTCTACAGAAATGCTATAACAACCGTAAGTATACATAACAATCCCAGAACAAACTCTTCGTAATTCAAAAAGCTGCTTACAAAGCTTTGAAGTCATTGTAGAAGTAGGCAATTTCACATGAAGACGCTTAAGTGGGAAGAGTCTAATTTTAAAAGCAATAAGCTTAGATTGGTCCTTCGAATGCAGACCTCCTTGTAAGCGCTGGCACATGCCCAAAATACAGGGCGTGTGCGCTCCGTCCGAGACATGAGCAGCCACTTATTTAGCATATTGCACTAACATCCGTTGGCAACTTCTATTTTAATAACGACTTATATAAAAAAAAGAGGACCACCCTTTTTTCTAGTCTCCACCTTTTTCTAAGCATCTTTGAAACATTTATTCTAATGTGAAAATTTAAGAAACAAATAAAATCTCTTTACCGGACTTACGAAATAAAATAATTAATGTGACATTTCGAATTTAGTAAAACCTGCAGTGCTCGCGCGATCGCGAAAAGAATGTGAGTTGTAAGATAAGGTATAAAATAAACACATCCGTTCTTTCGTTATATATATTATCATAAACCTATACATATATTTAAACCAAGTGCTGTCTATAAATATAAAAAACAAGGATTAAATAATCTTGTATATTGTGAAAAAATACATAAAATACTCCCATATTAGCATTATAAATCACAGCTTTATATCAATAATTTAAAAAAATTATAAACACTAAAATCTAACAATTTGATTATTATTCCCTGCAAGAATGTTAGAACTTTTGAGACATGCATGTCACCCGAAATAACTGACAAAATGTTAAAAAAATATTTTGTGAAGCCGATTCTAAATATATTAAATATTTTCAAAATTTCTCGAAGAAATCATGGCTCGAAAACTACAAAAATCGGGGAACTTAGATGAACCCAAAAAATACAGGAACTCACATACTGGATCACCTAGAAAATAAACAAATTTCTACACTTAAAAATCTGAACCTTCAAGAAATACATGGTACATTTCTGTTCAGCATTACAAACGATTCTGCTACCAGCCACATGTTAACAGCTGTCTAACAGGCGAGTACTGAACTGAGTGCCTGCTTAGAATTCTTAAGCATGAAACAATAGTGGCTTAGAAAACACGTGGCCTGTGTGCCGGATTAGAGAATTTGAATAAACGTAAACTGGCACAAGTTTAGTTTGTATCATTTATATTTTGCAACTCAATACAGATTTAAATTCAATTTAAATATATGCAAACTAAAGCGGAGTGTACGGCTGTTGCGATGCTTTTTTGTTTTTCAAATTCAAATTGTTCTTTTTTCGCTTTGCATTTTAAATTCAAACTATGTAAAGGTGAGTACAAAATGACTGACTGAGTTAAATGATTGTAAGGACGAGTTTTGTGTTTTATTTTATTTTATTTTATTTTGCGAAAAATTCTTTCGCGTTTGTTTAGGTAACTTTAGTTTAGGTAACTGTTTACTGTCTCTTTACTTTACTGGACTTTGAAGTAATCATACCTAGGTAAAAAGCTCTGCATTATTTCACAGGCCGACTATTGTTAGCACCTAAACCTTTCAGTAGATAAAGCTAAATAACACCACTTTGTAGTGTAGTATTCCTGCAGTGAGTAAGGTCGCCAGAGTACGTAGAGGCAACGTTATGTTCGGGGCAGAGAGACTCTTCTCCTATGCAGTCAACATAAGGGTTATTCCTTACATACGTCCCACTGCTGGGCACAGGCCTTCACGGGAGAAGCACATGAGGAGCTTGGGCCATAACACTACCACGCTGGCCCAATGCGGGTTGGCGGGTTAAAGCGGTTGCAGTAACTACCGGGACCAACGGCTTATCGTGCTTCCGAAGAACGGTCCTCCGTGTTTCGAGCTACTGCTCGAGATTATAAATTTTTGGTTGACCCATCCCGGGGTCGACCATGGCAAAAGTTGCTTTGTTTTCGTTTTCGAAACTAGCGCGCTTAAACTAATGCGCCACCGAGCTCCTCATCCTGTATGCTTACTAGGAGCTAATTCCACAATACCTTTTTACTCTTTTGCTTGACTTTTAATAGGGTAGGCAACCTCACATGCATTACGCTAACATCACCCTTGTTGATGTTGAATTTTTTTTTATACAACTAGATGACAAACAAGCTGACGCCCCACCTGGTGGTAAGCGGTTACCGCCGCCTATATACACCTGCAATAACAAGGAAAAAATCACTTGGTATTGCAGGTGCGTTGTCATCCTCAGGCCTATATAAGATGAAATGCCTTCCATGCCCAGTAATTACACTGGCTACCTTTCCCTTCAATCCGAAACACAGCGAACTGTTTCACGGCTGAAATAAGAAAGGCGGTGGTACCTACCCAGACGACCCCACATACGGGCCTACCACTACTATTTTGAAAAGAAACCACTCAACATTATGTCCATTTAGTGACTACGCAAGATTTATTATTTTTAGTAGGTTAATTAATTAAGAAAGTCGAGGCAGCAAAAGTTAAGTAAGCTTTCTTCCATCTGTTGATAGAAGCCGGAGAAATGTGGATAGAATACTAAAGTTGGGCATAACTGTCCAATCTTATACAACAATTCTTTTGCTGCAGTTTAATTTGAGGAATAACTAAGTGACAATTTTCCGATCCGCCGAGTGGTCTGTTTGTACCCCTTGCTATACAAGCTACTCGGTCAGGGGTCCCGGGTTCGAATCCCGGTACGAGCAAATGTTTGAGCATTTGTTTACAAGTCATGTATGTTTATATGTTTCTCAGTACATAGTATAAAACAAAGTCGCTATCCGCCGTCTGTCTGTCCCTATATATGCTTAGATCTTTAAAACTACGCAACGGATTTTGATGCGGTTTTTTTAATAGATAGAGTGATTCTTAAGGAAGGTTTATATGTATAATACATGCATAATATTTACATAAGCATTGCACCCGTCCAAAGCCGGGGGGATCGCTAGTTTAGTATAATTCTAATATTAATACACATAATATTATCGATATTTTCTCCGTTATCTAGTATCCATAACACAAGCGCTTAATGATACTTACTTTGGACTAGATAATAAATAAGAGTGTATGAATATTATTATTATTATGTTTTTATATATCCTATATCTCAGGATATTTCCTAGTAAGTATAAAAACGCACGGGCAACTGTGTTATTTTATGTTTTCTTTATTGACTGACAGTATGATCGGCTTCAGAATCTAATTGAATAAATTTTCAGACTATGCAACATGTATTTAAGGATGAGTGCTAATATTAATATTGCAGTTAAATTTTTTTAGTAGTTTTTCAGAAAGTAAGTCTTTCACACAGTAACCGGATTTAACATAAAGCTTAAAGTTCGTAACAGAGAGTCATAATTACGCTGGCGAGGAAAGCGTGCTTGCGTTCGACATCGCGTGCGTGTGTAAAGTTCAGACCACTTTGCGTTTTAATCGCGTTTTGTAATAAAAAAAAATGCAATTCCTTATCTTATCTTACTGTGGGGCCATCACTTAGTCACAGTGCACTTCTACTCATTGGGATCTTTTGTGCCTCCTGCGTTTACTCTTCCTTTATCAAAAATATAGATGCAATTTCTTAGGGAAGCTTCTGGATCAAATAAGTAGTCACCAGGATAAAATCTGGTGAAATACGAAACACGAAGCTACTGTAAAGCTTCCAGCTTGCTGCGTTGTCACCAATGACATGGACAGCCGTATCATTGGCGAAATAGAGGTCACGAACAGCTTAGAGTCTTAACAATTGCGTCGCTTAGACTTCTATTCGGAATCATGAAGAGTATCTTGAAGAGCTTTTTGATTTTATCCTACCTTCTTCCTTCCTACTTAGGAGCACGCGTGCCAGTCTTCGAAGTCACTATCAGGTGGAGATAGTGACTCCGAAAACATAGTTAAGAAACTCGCTTCTTTGTTGTTTGAAAGTACTTAGAATTCTTTGCCAGCACATGTCGCACATCTGGTGCCATGACGTTAGAAATGCAAAATTTGGTAAAACGTCTATTCGGTCACAAATGACGTCAAACAATATTTCCATTCGGTGCAGCATTGTCGTAAATGTTTGGAAATTATAGACTCCGGATAACAGTTTTGTCATTTGTAGGCCAAAGGATAATAAATCAATTTCATGTTAATAAATGAATAACTTTTGAATCGATCTTCTGAAGAAAACCTCAACTGTTAAATATGACATTCTTGCACCAGATGTGCGACGTGTTCCCTTCTCCTTTAACATGGGTTCCTTCAAAAGAAGCGTAAATAGGCACCTTATGGTCCGGCAAGGTGGAGGCGGCTAGAACAGTGTGTATCAAGCTTGCAATAACAGCTGTCTTCGCTTATGAACTCTTCTTACCGCTGCACATCAGGCGGTGTTGGGTCGTTTACCTTTCAAAACAAAGAGCTTATTAACCTTT
This sequence comes from Nymphula nitidulata, assembly GCA_947347705.1. Lineage (NCBI taxonomy): Eukaryota > Metazoa > Arthropoda > Insecta > Lepidoptera > Crambidae > Nymphula > Nymphula nitidulata. The sequence goes on along the minus strand of OX374637.1, from coordinate 5,682,662 downwards.
CACTTGGAATAGTAGAGAACATTCGTAAGGTAAACGACAGAGTAGACTAGGGTACATCAGTGATTTAAGGAAACACGCATCGTTTGGGTCCTAGGCGGTTAACATTTTAAAGCAGACCTGTGAACATGTGTGATCAACTTATGTCACTACCTATGTATTTGCATTTTTTAAATTTGAATTGCTTTTCTTTCTAAATAAATGCCGTCGTTCGTCCCATCGAGCCAAGCTATTTCAGTTTTGCACACACTTCCCCAGATTTTGGTATTAATGAGCCTTTTAACTGAGGCCGCAAGTTTCCACCCGTCTTCGTGTATTCGTGTAATCTCAGTGTAAGTGAGCTCGGTATTCTCAGGCGTACGTTTGCAGTCGATAGAGCAACTTTTCCTGTTATCGGCTCCTTACCAATGTTAGTTGGGAAACTTGGCTGTATTTACATTCGCCCCATATTATTCTCGTTTTACGTTCAAGCGATAAAGTGTGTTGTTTTATTAAAATTCAGTTTTCGCAGCGGGCTTTCTGCGCGGTGTAGCTGGGAATTTTAAGTAATATTTCTTAAAATATAGTCATTAAGATGGTCAGTAAATAAATCTTTAAAATAAGATGAAATCCGCCGCCTCTGTGGTCTAGTGGTTGACCGCCTACCTCAGATCTAGAGGGCCGGGGTTCGACCCCGTGGGGGCAGAAATTTTCTCTTCGGTTTGGTTGGTGGTAGGGCTTTTCTAACTCCGTCTGGCTAGCTACCACCATCTTACCTAAGTCTGCCGCCATAGCAATAATGTTAACGGTATTGTTGTGTTCCGGCAGTTAGAGGTAAGATAGACAGCTCCTCTGTGGTCAAGGAATCCAAGTGTAGCACGCTTCCATCATCGGTCTTATCTTCACTAACCATCAGGTGAGATGAAGGTCAAGAGTTAGCCCGTTAAGATTAAATAAAACAAATGAAATAAGATATACCATAATAAGCACCAGGCTCCTTTTAATAACCCTGCAAAACCAACTTTTGTTTCAAAAGCATCATGCAAATCTATAATAAGACTACAAATTTTAATTTAGATAGTAAATGCCTTCCAACACTTAATAACCATTTATTAGAGTAATAAATCAAAAACTCATGATTTAAATATTATATTATAATTTTAAGCATAAAAATTGCAAGTTAAATAAATTCTTATCAATTTATTAAATTTGAAAATGCCCTTTTTTCTCTCACATACAGACACATACACACATGGAGATTAGATTAAATACATAGAAGAATACCTTGTGTTTCTAATAACGGATATACGGAAAGGAGAATCATTCCCCTCTCGCTTAGGAAGGATAATATAGCGGTGCAATAAAGTTATTAATAAAATGTTTATGTTTAATAAGTTCAAGTCACGGAGGCCATGATCGGATCCGAAACATATCAGTGCTTATGTTATGAGAGGATCTAGCGATATTTTATGGTTCTGTCGTAAAAACTATGTTAAAGGGATCAATATCATATGTATACAATATCTAAGAATATTATTTTGTATTGAAATTAGATATAGTTTTATTAGTCAGTTGGCATTTGATAATTATTAACTTTGGCAATTGGATAACCAAAAGTAAGTCTAATTACTGGTCATGAACGGCATTTTAAATAAAACCTCAGGATGATAACGCACCTGCAATATCAAGTAATTTTTCCTTGTTATTGCAGGTGTCTATTAGAGCGCCTTCACACAAGCGTTTGTCCAGCGTAGGCGTTCGATGAACGTATGCGCAGCGCAGACGCCGCGACAACGTAACGCACGCGTCGCGTTTTCGCAGTGTTTCATCTTCAGTTAATTCTACGCTGCGCTAGCGCGGCGCAGACGTCACACAATTTCGTTTACGTAAAGAAACGCGGCGCATGCGTCGTGCACCTGCGACGCTAGCTAAGCGTACTCATGTGCCCCAGCAGAGTGGTTCGCGACGCGAGCGTTACGTTGTCGCGGGGTCTGCGCTGCGCATACATTCATCGAACGCCTACGCTGGACAAACGCTACTGTGAAGGCGCTCTTATAGGCGGCGGTAACCGCTTATCACCAGGTGGGCCGTCAGCTTATTTATCATTTAATTGTACATAAATGAAAATAACACTTCCGTACTGACTGTACCACTGTGACTTTGACTGTGACTTTTACTAGGTGGTAGGCCCGTATGTAGGGTCGTCTGGGTGGGTACCACCGCCTTTCTTATTTCAGCCGTGAAACAGTTCGGAGTCAACAGTGTTTCCGGTTGAAGGGAAAGGTAGCCAGTGTAATTACTGGGCATGGACGGCATTTCATCTTAGGCCCCAGGATGACAACGCACCTGCAATATCAAGTGATTTTTCCATGTTATTGCAGGTGTCTATAGGCGGCGGTAACCACTTACCATCAGGTGGGCCGTCAGCTTGTTTGTCATCTAGTTGTATAAAAAAAAACCTACTCGATTGCTATACCTGAAATTCGTACTACACTGGTCAGCATCCATTATACTATGGTAGGTTACTATGAGACCTCGCATTCACTTTGTACATGCAATATAGGCTACGCAGGTAATTATCTCACACAACCAAATAACCGTCGCATGAGTGTGGAAGTAGGTAACGAACTGGTTTCCAATACTTTGGACGTGTTTGCGTTTATAAAGCACTACTACGAGATTAACAAAGGCCAAAAATAACTACTCACGTGTTTTCGTATAGGAACGTTAACCTAATACAGCTTTTGATGACACATTAATATTATTGAATTATTTATTTATATAATAAACTTGCTGTTCCAAGTTTTAGACTTCACAAGACATGTCACTCATTCATGGGGAAATGTATACACATTTATAACAAAGTCCCACCAAATTTAACTGAACTGCCTTTTCACAAACTTAAGTTATAATGTCAAACAAACTTTAATGAAAGAAGGCTACTATAAGGTCCAAGAATATTTAGATGATAAGAATGCGTGGACTCATTAAAATTTCAATATGTTTTCTATGTTTATTTACGAGTATTATGACTATTAACCTCTGTATACTTCTATTATGATTGTGCATTGTCAGATAGCTTGAAAATAACGATAATACTTTTGACATTTGGTACTTACTTTGTTGGTACGTTGATATACCTTCTCTTCTAATTTTGTTTTCGCTGGGCGGCACTGCACTGCTAGAAGTTATAATTTTTAACTACAAACATTGTAATTTAACATTTGAAAAGTGACTACACGAGTTTGTTGTCGGAATCTTCTCGGTACTTCAACTTTTGGAACCGGTGTAAATTCAGACATGACAGACAGAAAGAGACTATGACTTCGTTATATTTTTTCTTCCTTTCTTACTTAATTTTTTCTTTCTATCATTTATTTGTTCATTTGGAAGACCAACAGATATAACAACAATTTGAGTGTCTTTAAATAAATAGCAAAAGCCAATTATAGGTCCTCACAAGTGGTAACATATCAACTAAGTAATATACACACCGCAACAAACTACGCACATGCACACACACTCAATCAGCGTATTAATAATCTCTTAATTAGGTTCAAAAAAGTTTTTACTCATAAGACGCTTCGCCGACACACAACTGGTATTAAATAAATCCATGTCCAGCGTTCTGGACACTATATTCAAACTGTTAGCCGCACGCCAAAGATTTTTTATTTTTATTTTTTGTTTTTTGACCAAATAAAAAAACTTACAATTTTTACAATCTGCCAAACTGCATAACAGTTTGTCGGCAGTAGTTCTCGTGGAATTTTTAAACTTAACTTACTTAAAGTTATCCCAGAAAATCTTATTTTATAACTATCACTTACAACTATGTTCTTTAAAAATAAGCTTAAGCTAGACTCCATGAGATACCTAACAATGGAAAATTTATGCAACAAAAGTGCAGACAAATTCATATCCCACACATAAAGAAAAATCAAAACTCATTTTTGTAACTCTGTCTGTCCGTCTGTCTGTCATGAGTCATATCTGAATTAACGTTAACTAACAATGTCATACTTTTTGTCTGTCTGTCGTGTCTGAATTTACACCGGTTCCAATAATTTACCTACCGAGAAGATTCCGGGAACAAACTCGATTATAACTAGATTATATAAGACTTAGCATTTGAACTTGTTTCCAACTGTTGTGTCATACTCGATGTGCGGCCGGCACTACTTATTTAACATTACATTGTGTAAGCTATGGACATAAAGATAAATAATGTTTTCGTAGGATAGTCTTAAGATTAGTTCTACTGATCACACTCTTTAACAAGTTACTAGGGAGCTCATTATTATACACAGGCGTCAACCAACGTTTTCACGCTTACCATAATAATTATTCACTTCAGGAACGCACAGCTTAGGGTTTTTAGCTGATCGGGTTGCGTACGCATACTCTCTTACCTGTTTGTATTCATTTTTGTCATATTGTTCTGTTATTATATTCATTTTGACTTTTGCTTCTACTGGTAATATGTTACATAATTTAAACAGTTTATTATATTCTTTTTCTAGTGACTTCTTTACTTTTTTATCTACTAATAGTTTGAGTATTCTAATTTGCAGAGATTTAATTTTGTTTAAGTGTACAGGAAATGTGAGACCATACGCACCCAACCCGTATGATATTAAGGCGTCAGCTAGTGCATAATAAAGTACATCGTCGTTTCAGTCGTCACTTAAGTGCGATTCGTACAACACGTCTCTTTGTTAAATTCGCGCTTCTATTAGAAAACTACCCACAATGTCAAATAAGTGTGAAAACTGTAACAAAACTATCACAAAATCTATACCAGGGGTGGAGTGTAGCAAATGTGAGCGAATTGTACATCTGAATACTAAATGTACGGGGCTTAGTAATAAGCAAATCGCTGCCCTAAAAGCCGCACCGAGCCTGGAGTGGACATGTCTTCAATGTCAGAGCGAAACACCAAGGCGTAGCTCGTCCATTATCATACCAGACGAAGAGGATGATGAGGATGAAGATACTACGGTACAAATAAATGCAAAAAAACTGCTAAACAACATAACCAAAGAGGTAGAAAAAGCAATAAAGAAGGAAATGAGAGAGTTGAATGAGTCGTTGCAATTCCACAGTGCCAAACTGGATGAAGTAGTGCAGTGCGTTGAGATCTTCAAAAAAACTATAAAGTCACTTGAAGGAAAAAACACGGAGCTCGCGAACAAGAATACCAACTTAGAAATTCGAGTAGGTGCCTTGGAGCAGCGATTACATGAACTAGAACAAGAGAAGTTAAGTAGATTTGTTGAGATCGCTAACGTGGTAACTGAGAGCAGTGATGAAGCTGAAAAAGTTATTGTAACTATAGCAACAAAACTCAAACAACCTAAAGATGGTATTAAAACTATAAGAAGAATTCAGGGAAGAAATGACCAACCTCCCAAAATTTTAATAGAACTTAAAGATGATGAAACACAGGAGAACTGGATGCTGGCTGCTAAAACAACAAAAATCTCCGTAGCAGACATTCACCCAAAACATAACCAAAACTATAATACAGTTTACATACGGGAAGCTATGACCAAACTAAATAAACAATTGTTCTGGAACACTAAACAAGAGTTGAAAATCAATCAAAAATTCAAGTATGTATGGTTCAAGAGAGGATTTGTTAGAGCTCGCCAGGACGATTCTGAAAAAATTTTCATCATAAGAACTATGAACGACCTACAGGATATCATTAACAAGAAATCCTCACTGTCTAAGTAACTTAAGTACCTATAATAATTTCCTATTAAACAAACTATTATCTGAAATCGCATGTGTAGCAATATAATACTAGATGATATTAATGAACTATCCGACTGTATAAACATAAATGATTTTCTAAATAAAATACCTACTTCTAATCTAAACCTCTTGTGCATGCATATCAACATAAGGTCTATTATAAAAAATTTCTCTGCACTAGAACAATGTTTATCTACCTCAAAAAAATGTATTGATGTTTGTATTCTAACAGAGGTAAATATCTCCGACAACCTTAGTTGCCTGTATAATATTGATGGCTATGAAATGTACTCAGTATTACGGAAGTTCCGTCGGGGTGGTGGTATAATTGTTTATGTTAATAAGAAACACAAAATTAAAATAAAAAATGTCATGTCCCAACACTTTGAATGTCTCCTTTTTACAATAACAACACAAAAAAAATATTCTGCCGATATCTGTGCAATATACCGACCACCCAGTTTTAGTAAACGCCTGTTTGTGGACGAACTTTTCAATAAACTTAACCTACTAACGAAAAACAGTGAATTATACTTACTAGGAGATATTAATCTGGACTTAAAACATGACAATCCTATAAAACATAAATACAGCAATACTTTGTATGGGTTGGGCCTTGTGTGTGGGATAACACAGCACACTAGAATTGAACTTTCTAACGGGTCACTAAGTAAAACATGTATTGATCATATCTACGGTCGATCCCGCTCACAAGACCTTTATACTTCGGCACTCGGAACCGCACTGGCCGATCATCGCGCAGTGGTACTCGCCTGCATCGGAATACAAATACAGGATGCTCCAATATATAAAACATGTTTAAATAATATTATTGTCACTGAGCTTTTGGATCAAGTAGATTGGGAGAAATGTCGTAACATAGCTTGTCCAGTGATGCTTAATAACTTTATTCACAACAAATTTACAGAATGTTATACAAAATCAAAATTTAAAATTAGGGTAAAACGTAATTATTTGAGATGCAATAATGATTGGGTTAATGATAAAATAATTAGGTTATGTTCACATAGAGACCAACTGTTTTATAATTGGATAAAGGACACGAACAATTTGCAGCTAAAACGTGAATATAACAAAGCTAGAAATTATACAAACAAGTTAATACAGAAAACTAAGAATAAGGCTCTGAAATCCGAGATTTTACTAAATAAAAGCGACCCAAAACATTTATGGCAAATATTGAATAAGATAACAGGAAGAATAAAACAATCAATAGACGAAGTTATAAGTAATGCATTTGGCAAGCAAGTTAGCGAGGATAGACAAATTGCTGATAATTTTGCTAAGACTTTTAAAAACAGTGTGAAGAGTATTATACCACAATGCTCCAGACCACTACTAAATAGTACTTCGTACACAAACTCTGCAAATGTTACAATGCGGTTTAGACGTGCTAATGCAAAAAATATTGATAATATCATAAAAAGTATAAAAGTCAATAAATCACCCGGAATTGATGGCATAAGAGCTATAGATATAAAAAGACTTTGTGCAATAATTAATACTGTCATAGCGGAGTTAATAAATAAGTGTGTCATGAACGGGGCATATCCTTCAACATTAAAGACCGGTATTGTAAGACCAATACACAAAAAAGGAAGTCGCATGGACTATGAAAATTATAGACCGATTACTATACTGCCCATAATTGATAAGATAATTGAGAAGTATATTTGTAAAGAGATTTATAGTTTCTATGAAAATAATGACATCTTGACTAAGAAACAGTATGGCTTCCGTCCGCACAGAAATACTACTCAGTTGCTTTCTGCATTTACCGACATGGTATATAAGCAATTAGACCAAAAAAGTCATGTAATAGTCGTTTTCATAGACTACAGTAAAGCCTTTGATACCTTGAGGCACGATATCCTGCTTAATAGCCTACGGGACAGTGGAATCAGGGGTAATATCCTCAGCTGGTGTGAAAATTATCTCAAGGAGAGATCGTTTGTTGTCAAAGTAAATGACACATATAGCGATCCCATTGCAGTAACTGAAGGCACAGCACAAGGTTCTGTTTTGGGTCCATTACATTATCTCACATATGTCAATAGCCTGCCAAGCTTAATATCTCAGTGTGATATTTACCAATTTGCTGATGACACTTGTCTAGTGGCTTGTGGAGTTGATCCTGAAGAAGCCTTAGGAAAACTTCAAAGTGACTTTGACATGTTGATTAAATGGTCGCACGATGTTGGATTGGTGCTGAATACAAGTAAAACTAAACTCATGTACATCAGTACCAGTCAAAACAGGAGAAGTTATCAACCCAAGTTGATAGCACACAGCCACGATTGTCTTCATAACAATATTAGTAACACAAAACCTCAGCTATGTGATTGCAAGTACATAGATGCTGTTGATAAGCAAACTTACTTGGGGTTGATTATTGACAGTAGGTTAAACTGGAAAGACCATATATACTATGTTTGTGATAAATTAAGAGCGGTGCTTGCTAAATTCTCAATTATAAAATGGAAAGTCCCTTATCAGACACTTCTACTTTTATATAAGTCATTAGCTGAATCAATAATAGGTTATGGGTTGTCTAGCTATGGTAGGGCCTTTAAGACACATCTTGACAAAGTTTACACACTCCAGTTGAGAATCCTAAAAGAAATAGTGCCCTATAATATTAAAATGAATTGTGATGGTGATTACCAAAAGCTATTTGAATACTGTAAAATTATACCTATTCATGAAAAAGTAAAACTAACCTTGTTAAATGAAGAGTACTTCAATAATGACCTAAAAACATCAAAAAAAGAAAATGTTAGCAGCATGGGTATACGCAACACCAAAAAAGTCAAACTAATTTTGCCAAGATATACGAATTTATATGGCAAACGTAAGTTAGACTACATTATTCCTTATCTCATTAATCAGTTACCCACATCATTAACAGATGAACTAACAGTCAAGAACATCAAATATAAATTAAAGCAATACTTTCTTGAGAACACACATCCCTGCACGGGATCTGTGTATTAAATAGGTAGAGGCTATTATGTCTAGTATGAATAATTCACTTCAATATAAACTAAAATCAGCATGTTAACTTTATCCAGCAAAAATAAAACAAACACTCTGTATAGTGATATTCGTCGTATAAGATTGTCAACAAGGAGGTTCTTATTTGTATGATCTACGGTAGTGAGCGAGACGACAGTGTTGGCTTGCTTTGATTAATTACCCGGTTTGGAGAGGGCATGTTTCTACGCCTACCTGCAGATATTTGCCTCTGTTTTTTAATATTGTTTCATAAATAATAAATATTAAATTTGTGTATACTGCTAATAATTGTTGATTTAAAGTGTTCGATTCTGGTGTACGGTAAAACTTTATAAGTTTATGTTTACACCTATTAATCAATTATTGTAATTTCTTTTGTAAATAAAAAAAAAAAAAAAAAAAAAAACATACATAACTCCCCTTGAGACTATAAATTTCAAGTTTTGCAGTTTACAAAGAATTGACCGTAGTTTATCACACACCATGTCTACATGGGGGCTCCATGCAAAGTGTGTGTCGACTGTAAGACCTAAGTATTTATATGTTGATACAGTTTCAATATTTTGTTTATTGCTGGTTCTGAATTAATATTACTTTTTTTTTTATACACTCACACCTATTAACTAGCCCAAAGTAAGCATCATTAAGAGCTTGTGTTATGGATACTAGATAACGGAGAAATAATGATAATAATATGTATATAAATATTAGAAATATACTAAATAAACATATAAACATCCATGACTCGTAAACAAATGCTCGTACTCATCATACAAACATTTGTTCCTACCGGGATTCGAACCCGGGACCTCTTGACCGAGTAGCCTGGGGTACAGACCACTCGGCCAGCTGGCCGTCATTTTCACAGCTACATACACTTAATTTCTTATGTAAGCAGTCATATGAGTGCCCTTTTATTTGCAATGTAATATTTTTGGTTTTATTAAAAGGAGAGATAATAGGCATACACTTTGTTTTATTCATATTAATTAATATCCCATTATCATGTGCCCAACGAACCACATTGTCAAAGTCCTCCTGCATAACATTTTGTATCTTGTCTTGATTTTTGTTGCTGTATATAATGCACGTATCATCAGCGTACATGTACGATTTGCAGTTCTTGATGACATTAGGCATGTTGTTCACGTGCATTATATACCCAACAGGACCATAGACTGATCCAGTAGGTACTCCGAATCGGATATCACCAGTCCTACTCTCACTCCTACATACACGAACCTTAAGTTGTCTATTACTTAAATACTCCCTAAACCATGCATTCACCGGCCCTCTTATTCCACATTGCTCCATGGACTGCAATAACGGGGTTATTGCAGTCCATGGAGGAATGTGGAATAAGAGGTGAGATGATCTAACGTGTCGAACGCCTTTTTAAAATCTATAAATAAAGCAAATACAATTTGTTGTTTATTTAGTGCGCTGTTAACATTATTAACAAACTCGGACAGGGCCGTAGCCGTGCTTCTTTTTGGTCTAAATCCAAGTTGTGTGTCATTTATAATTTTGTACTTTTCCAAGAAAGCTGTAATTTGTCCGACTATAATCTTTTCTACAATTTTGTTAATAACGTTTAAGATGGCTATTGGCCTATAATTTGTAAACTGCATATGGGAGCCTTGCTTATAGATTGGTCTAACTATGGCTAATTTTAATGCATTTGGGTACGTCCCTTTCTGTACACTCAGTTTAATGAAATGCGCAATCACAGGAGAAATTTTATATTTTATTTCTTTTAAGTCTTTTACTCTGACGCCGTCCGACCCCGACGCCTTATTGCAATCCATGTTATTGATCACCTTTAACACACAATCAGATGACACTTTTTTAAACCTAATGCTAACATCACTCTCAGTTACATACGAACTCCGCTCCAGGAAATTCTCTAAACACTGGTGTTGACTTTTAATGTCTTCTTTTTCCTTTGTAAAAGTATTACAAAAACCCTCACATACATATGTCTCAGTGTTCGTTTTTAACATGTACTTTTCAATTACACTATCTACCGTTTGCTTTCTCCGTCCTAACCAATTATTTATGTTACTCCATATTTTCCTCATATCCCCATTACATTTTATTAAACTATTTCTTTTGTCCTCGTTCCTAGCACGATTTATATCTAGATATGTATTCTGTCTATAATTCGAATAAAATAAATATAATTGTGGAACTTTCATTACTTGTTCAAGGTAAAAATAAATGAATGCTCGTGGAAGCATGTCATTAGCACTGCTCTCGGCAACAGCGCCACTTGAACCTTCTATCCATACTGATACCTATTATAAATGCGAGATATTCGACTGATTTTCTGTCTTTGGTATCAAGATAGATTACATCCTATGAAAGAAGCCGCGATAAGCCACTAATCCATACTACCCGTACTAATAATCTAAATGCGACAATATCTCCGTCTGCATGTAAGTTTTTAACCAATAAACGGATTTAGATAAAATTTGGTTATGAGATTGTTTAAGAACCTGGCAAAGACAATGAATACTTTATAACGCCAAAAACCAACAGGCAGAGCCGCCGCGGAAAGAAGAGTTTCAATTACTCTTCTTTGACAGATGTTTCGAAAACGTTGAGTTAACCAACTAAAACACTAAAAGCACTTGCCCTTAAGAAAACAATACAATTTGTGGTCAATACTATATATGGGCCATAACTATTATGTTCAACCCTTGGCAGATTATATGACGTGGATGTTTATAAAACGGTATGACTACCTTAATTCGTTTGGATGGTCCATAAATATCTATTCGCAATAACGAGCAGCAGGCTGTTGTTATAAACTCATAATAAATAAAGAGATTTTTTGTTTATTACATATATTAATATAAATAAATAATTAATTAATCCTAAACATATTATAACGTGACATTAGAAAAAAAACAAAAAAAGAACTTACATATTGATGTTGTACTAAGTAATGAATAGATAAATTATTTTGATCCTAGAATTATGCTTACAACAAACACTTCATATAAAAACAAACAAGGACAGTCTTATTGCTAAATTGTTATTTCTTCCTGCCATTCTTCCATGCAATTCTGCCATTCTTCTTTGTATGGACTGGATAGACAACAAGATATATCTCATTAAAATAACAACTACTAACATTATTTATATCCTCGCGTTCGCGTGCCTATATGCCTACATAAATCATTTTATGGATTCCCTTTCGATTAAGTTTCATACCTGCCTGAAACCTTCCCTGACATTTGTGAATAAGGATTCACAATTAAGGTTCGAATTTCGGAATCTCTATAGCTGTCACTTTTTATCATGGTGTGTCAAAGAGAGACGGCATGTGACTTTTCGAATCGAATCCATGATGCAGCATTTTCTGGACTTTTTAGATAGTGGGGCTGATATGTCGGGTTTTCCTATCTTGTTTTTCATTTTTTATAATATTTTGGTAAAGTATCATGTTTAAGCGCTACTAGCTTAGCTCAGTCAAGCATCAAATTACTGAGATCAACATCACTATTTGCATACCACATTTCATTATCAAGAATAGTTTACACCGGTCCGTTATTAGCTGTAACTACATATTGTATGGAGTTTGTCACAGCTTTGCCTTCGTCATCGGAGTGTGACAGATTGGGAAGCGATCCAATCTCAGCTTTTATACGGAGATATTTACACATGTGCGAATATCAGTACTGCTTGTACCCGAGGTGTAATCAAGAAGTTTCTATGACCAGATTCATGTTCACGTGTTAATGGCTAGGAAAATCGAATTGTTGGCTGTTGTGTTACTTGTAATAATAGATAGCAAAATGAAGTGGTAAAGGAGATAGTGAAAGTTTCTATGGGATTTGGGCCAACTCATATGAACCATTTTTTCCTACAGTTATTTTTGGAAGAATTCATCTTATCTTATCATTTCCATAAATCTTAACTGATAGAAGCGAAAAAAAAAAATTTCATTTGCCGAAAACCATCACCAAGGTCACCATTTTGAAGAAAACAAAATATGGATGCTCTTTTCGGCACTTTTATGACCTCTTTGTTGTCATTTTATGCAATACTTATTTTAGTTAGCTATTTTTATTGCATTAAAATAAAAGAGTTTTGTGTTGTTTAATGAAAACCATGTTATTCAGTACATCATTGTCTATAATCTGAAAGGGTGCCCATGAGCTGGCCCAAAATTTTACCACCTCCTTTAAATTCATAACTAAAATCCTGACGAAGGAATATTCGTGTGACTTAAGGCTCATTTACATGATGCTAGTTTCTTGCCTGTAGCACAAAATTAGATTGAAGCACGAAATTACTTACACAGTCTGAACAACACATTAGACTATAGAAGACATTACTTGCTTCAATATAATTGTATTGTGCAGGCAAGAAACATGCATCGTGTAAATAGGCCTATAATCTATTCTTGATTGGCAATGATTGGCTAATTAATATGTACTCACCTACAGTCCATATTAATTGGGTTTTTGTCAGATTGATCCATTATAATATAATATCTAAAATCATGTCCTGAGGTGGGATTCGAACCCTCGGCTCGGCTTTCACAATACAGGTGACTATTCATAAATGTCCGCAGATTAAGATAGACTAGGAGAAATTTATAGAGTTGTCCAAAGTCCTAGGTAACTTCGTCATAGTAATAGTGGTTAGTTACCCAGATAGTGAGGTCGCGGGTTCAGATTCAGTCTCGGGATATGTTTTTTTCAACTCTACACATAGATATTTTCCAAATAACTTTCAATGTTAAAACTGAAATTAAGAATTTTAATACCACGAGAATAATCGTGACGCCGGAGTGTCAGCTTTTTCGGTAAATAAATATGGATGAAAGAAAATGTTGCTGTCACACGAACCTGTCGTTTTATGTCAATACCAGCCACTAAAGTTATTTACACGTTGGAGTGACCCAAATAAAGAAGAACATTCTTCCTCAAACGCCTTCTTAATTTGTGAAGACTTACCCTCAAACCAGAAATAACAGACGACAAAGGCTTAGAAATATAGCGTCCATTTTTAATTGAATCATACTATTTTCCGATCCTGTAAAAATAAAACTTTCAATCCCGTGCGTGCAATGTCTCTTTATTGACGGATTAGGTCCGCAGCCATAGAATTCCTCGTTTTAATCAATGGACAGTCGTGACTCGATTTAAATTTGATTTAACCTTAATCGGCACATTATTGGAACAAGCCCTGGTGCATCTTTAGTAAATGCTATTAGAGATTATCTATAGAAAATAAATATGACTATTTTTTCTTGTTAAATATATTAAAGAACTTTCTAGAGAAGAGTCCTTAGTTATTATCAGGGGTTCATTATGCTTTTTTTATTAAACTAGATGAGAAACGAGCTGGCGGCTCATCTGGTGCTAAGCGGTTACCGCCGCCTATAGACGCTTGCAATAACAAGGAAAAATCACTTGATATTACAGGTGCGTTGTCATCCAGAGACCTAAGACAAAATGCAGTCCATGCCCAGTAATTACACTGGCTACCACGTCAAACATTAAAATTAGCCATCTCAAAATAAAGAAAAATTTGAATTAGAGTGTTTCTTTATTATTTATTTGCTTAAGGCGTCTTAAATTATAATAAAATGAAAAAAAATCCAAAATAGTGGGGAAAATAATACCAAAGCTATTTTTTGTATTTAACGATTATATCTAATTTTTTTGTCAAGTTGTTTGTTTTTTGGTTTCTTGTGTTAATAATAATATTGTCTCCTACCTATAAAGTTGCTAGTAAGGTATCAAAATGTGTAATGGTAGGAAACAAAAAGATTATTGCACATTTTTTAGATGTTTTTCGGTAGTTGCAAAATTTAATTAAGTACTGTATTTACAAAACACGCGGCAGCGGCAATTTGCTTTGAATTCTTCAGGCCGTGGACGCGAGTGTAATATACTCTTGAGGGAGAAGAAGATACACCTCTGAGCCATTATCACCGCGCTCTGAACCTGTTTACTGTTTTATGTATTTTCATTCGCTAAAACTTATACATATAATATAGAATATTACCTATGAAACTGTTCATGAAAAGTTATCTATACCAATGCTTATTGGTATTGTGGCATGCGGGGACCTACCAAGAAGGCTACATGCACATATACTTTTACTCGCTACATGTGGCAGGCAAGCCACCGACATTTTTTGATATTAATTGACTTTTCTTTATCTGTCACTTTTTTGTTGCTCCAATTTCATAGCACAATGTTGGCTGAGGCACAATTTAGTAATTATTGCAATAATAATCTTGACCGTCGGCGTCGCGGCGAGACCGTTGCCATTAAATGACGCAAAATACTCCATATCCGAAGCTGTTGTCTTCAATACTTATCCTCCGAGTAAACATTATTAGCTTTAGATAATTCTGGGCATACATTTACTATTCCGGGTTCGACTCCCGTTAAGAATGTGAGATACACGGCGCACATTAAACAATTTTACCACCCGTATGCTTGATTGCCACCTTAGTAGTATAATTATTAAAATTAAATAAAATTAATAAAAATTCTTCAGACATAATTAGATTGAAATCTGGATTGAATAAAATTTATGTTATTTGTGCGCGCATTATAACCCTTAAATAATTATGCAAGACATCACGCATGGGATCGTAACTACATGCAGTAGCTACTATAACAGATATCCCTCAAGAATTAAACATTCTTTTGATTAAGTGAAATGCCTGATACTTATTTACAGATTCTTTTTGCGAGTTTACATCCTGTCTCTTATTTTTTAATCTAGACATTTTAGTTAAATAAAATATTAAAGCAAAACTTAATTTAACTGAATCTTTGTTGATGATGTAAAAATAATTCATCGGCAGTAGCAACTCATTAATTTTGACATTGTAAAATACAAAGCAGAAAATCTAGAAAAAAATTATAGTAACCCGGGCTGTAAGTATTCGCGAGTTTGGCCAGACAGGCCAAGGACATTGTCTTTTTTTCTTATTATCTTTCAACTATTTATTATAAGTAAGTACTTAATGTTAAAATAGAATTTTAGAAAAGATATTTTTTCTTTTCCTTCGAGAATACGTTGAACATTAAGATGAGGAACGAATATTGAAGCTACATTACCAACAGCTGAACGTAGAAATTTCCTGCTTAGTAGAAAATATTTTTATAAAAGGTGCCGGTTGTAAAAGGTGAATAAACTCGAAATTAGCTATTATTCGGGAGAGTTAGAACCGTATAACTGGACTAATCACCTTGCAGAGGAGGCACAGACTTTAAACATTCAATACACTTTGGATTATGATTGAGATAGGTTTGATTTAAGGCAACCGCATTTTGAGGTCTGATTAAATTCGGAGTGTTTGGTTTGTGGCGGGAAATAAATCTTTATGTAGCCAATATTTTGTGCCTTAAATCGGCTTTGTTTTCTTATGTCTAGGCAAAACCCACCCTTGAAATCTTCTTGTTACATAATTTACAATTTCTAATTTTACAGTGCAATAAAATAACGAGTCTAAATATGTGTAGCGTCGCTTTTCCGATCTTCTTAGGATGAGGTATTTAAAGGATCCAGATTCTGGAAGACGATGGATTATGAATTTCAGAATTCTCTGAGGACCAAAAAGCTAAAAAGCAATACAAAATAATTTTAATCGCGTACGCTTTTGGACTACCATGAGTTTTGTTTCAATTTTACCTTTAATACCTTAGGAACCTTAACAATAGAATCGGGTTCCTCAATAAATATATGACGTCACAAACCTGATTCGTTTGTCTGACACCGTAGTAGATACAACAAATCAATCATACCTCTGTAAAACTGACGTGGTATGTCCAGGTGTACTCAACCAATTGCCTTCGTTGATTGATTGATTGTACTTCTACACAGACGGGGTCGCGGGCACCACAGTAAAAAATATATATTTTCGGTAGATAGCAGATTCTGGAAATGCCAGATACTTAAAACGGCAGATGTCAGCTCAGTAAAATTCAAGTTTAACAGAGTCGACGTCCTATTTCTGAGTGTTTTAGCCCTTCGGGCTTGCGAAAGAACTAACATAACCTAAACCTACTTCATATCAATAATCAAATATTACAATATCTGCCGTTTTAAGAATCTGCCACTTCCAAAATCTGCCATTCACCGAAAAAGGTATATTTTCGAAGTCTTGGGAACGTAACTATAGCTATTGACTGTACCAAAACTATTAAGTTTCATAATGAGACTTAATAACAATTTGTTATTTTGGTAACTGGACATTATGGCTACTAGACTGATATTGGACATTATGACAATCCGACTTTTTTTTTTTTTTTTTTTTCATTTATTTGGGTTAAAAAACAGTGTACACAATAAAGTATAACTTATAGATTAGTTACATCCAGTTAAGTAATTGTGTCACCCACATCATTGACTTTTTAACAATTTGTTGTTTCGGTAACTTGACATTACGACAATTGGACATTTTAGCAATTTGTTGTTTTGACACCTGGATATTATGACAAATAGGCATTCTATCAATTGGATGTTTTGATAACTGGACAATTATGAAAATTTGTCTTTTTAACAATTTGTTGTTTTGACACCTGGATGTTATGAAACTGGGCATTTTAACAATTGGGCATTATTTCCTTCTCATTTTGACACACTGTACATCCTGATACTTGGCCCAACATACCCCGGAGTCATTTCGAACAACCAATTAAAATTACAAGTGCCTAATTACTATAGAATTTATTCCGTTCGCTTTTAAAATATTCTGAGACATGATTTAGTATTTTGTGTTGATGAATGATGAGGGAAACCAGGAATTTGGCGTTCGGATTAAGCTCAGAGACTGCGAACGGACAGCTATGCATAATTCATATTATCGCTACTCTATCAATAATTCAGATGAAAACACTCCGGTTCTGATGTTTTCTTCGTATCTGATATTCAGTTGCCTAGAGGGAAACTTTTCGAAACTAAGGAAAAAGAGTAAATATACATATCGAAGAATGATTTGAATGTTATACCTATTTAAGAATAAAATCATAGATATCATTATTATGAAGCAGAAGTAGTATAAAATAATTTTATTCTCTGGCTGAGATTTAGTGATACTGATATTTATTAAAATTGATGTAGAGAAGATAGGACCCTGAGAAGCAACATAATGTTGATCCATAGGTTTGCAAGGTGTACAAAAACCATAAAAATCACACTCTTTAGTTAGAGTGTTCTGTGAAATATATTGTTTATTTTATTAGAGATATACATAATATGTATTATTTGTTCTGTGTTCATAATACGAAGCGAAATTATAAATCCTAGGATTCTAGGAGTGGTTCCATTAGGGATTTCTATCACTCGGGTTCCCGGATCAAATAATATCGATTTTTTTAAAAACAGATCACAATAAGTCACATTTAAATGTTTGATTTTGTGGGTTTATGACGCCTTATTTAGTGTATTTTTACATCGTTTTCTTTCTTTATTTCTATTGTTTATCACAATAAGTATTACAGCTTGACAGTGTTAGGTCCCTACTGAAGAATACATATGTGAAAATTGCATTATTAGCATGATAAATGGAGCGCACATATAGAATACGTAAGTTTGTATCATGATACACTTAAAATTTATTACGTCGATTCGATTGGCGTTTCATCGTATCCATAGGTGATATCGAGCCTTCCACTTTACGATGCCATTACCGGCGTTAACCACACACGGGATACGACGTTTTTACACCAAATGCCGTAATAAACAGAACAATTGCCTTTGTATTTAACAGCTTGTATTTACGACTTTATTTACCGTTTTGTACCAAACGTAAAAACAGCTGCCGATCGCAGTAGTGAAAAACTTTGAGTGGGCTTTTTAAAACTATAAAATGCTCATTGAGAAGGAAATTAACTTTTTTTATCTCACGATTAAGTATTTATTATCGATAGAATCGACCATAAATTGAAGGATTCATTCCGAATTAGTTTAAAAGGTGTTCTACATGAGTTCGGGTCTTATTTCAAACAAATGTTAGAAAACTGAAATGTTTTGGAACAATTCAATAGGAGGGGCATGTTAAAGTTTTGATGCGAAGAGTTCACGCCAAAAGTTTGAAATAATTCAATGCCTACTTTAATTTAATACTGGGTTATATACGTCAGTAAATACATGCAATAGCTAATATTTCGCTTTTCATCTGTTGAATTAAGAAAGGCTTTTGTACGGTCTGATTATTACCGTATCAGCAATAACATGAACATTTATTTTAAATAACATTTTTGGCAATAGAACTGGCAGTTTTTCGTCTACGCTTTGGATATACTTTTGTTACTTGGCAATAGCTTGACGGTTTTGGTTTGTTCACTATTATTTAGGCTCTTCATATTAGACCCTTCCCCCCCGCCGGTAGGCCAGACGTTTTAGCGGATATTGTTCCTGTATATTTCTGTTTAATTATACAATATTACTCCCTTCACTGGCGTTTCCTTCACTATCACCTATATTGTTAGTGCAACACATGATCCGGCTCAAAGGACCATAAATCGTATAATCTTGATAAATAAAGAAACGTTGTTGAGCGGAAGAACAAAAAAACCAGAGCAAAACCAATTGTACCTTTAAATTTTACTAGGTGGTAGACCCATATGTAGGGTCGCCTGGGTAGGTACCACCGCCTTTCTTATTTCAGCCGTGAAACAGTTCGCTGTGTTTCGGATTGAAGGGAAAGGTAGCCAGTGTAATTACTGGGCATGGACGGCATTTCATCTTAGGCCTCAGGATGACAACGCACCTGCAATAACAAGAGCTTTTCCTTGTTATTGCAGGTGTCTATAGGCGGCGGTAACCGCTTACCACCAGGTGGGCCGTCAGCTTGTTTGTCATCTAGTTGAATAAAAAAAAAAAAAAACTTAAAGATCTGTCTTTGCCATTTCATTAAAAGGATTACTTATATATTAATTAACAATAATGTGCATAACGAGTCCTTCAGAAAATATAGCGCTTCTACATCTAGTACTCGTGATAATAACTCTAAATAAATATAAAACACACACGAATCAACAGCAGCTTACAAGCAGACAAACAGAATGTGCTAAAAGTAAATAATTTCATGCGGTGACAAATATTACCGCAGCATTGTTTGCTCGCTCTGTGCTTGAGTAATATTTATGTTTCTGGTTTTAGACGTTAATTAACTAGATATTGCATATGAATCTGCATGCTTTGAAACTGTTGAACGTAATTGGGCTGTTTGGTAGTGGATTGGCCAAAGACTTTTTTAATTTCAAGAGAAGAATGAGAAATGTTTGTCTGACGTAATTAATTAATATTGCAACAACGCTGTATGAATGGACGAAAATATAAATAAAAAAGCTATATTCCAATCAAAATGTGAAATAACCACAGTCGAGACCGAACAGATATTTTATTGTTGAGGAGGATCCGGTGGGCTGGTATAATACGAAAGTTAAGAACCTAGTTTTAGGATAAAAAGAATAGTAGATTATTAACCAAGGGGATAAAGCAGTGTCTTCTGTCGCGGGTGACGATTTAAATCGCGAGCGTAACGAAGGACTCGAGGTTTACTCCCGAGCGTAGCGAGGGTGTTAAAAACTTAAATCACGAGCGAAGCGAGGGATTTAAGACGAGTCCTGAGTGTAGCGAGGGATTTAAGTTCACCCAAGACTAAGACAGCTTTATCACCGAGGAAAATACTCTACTTTGCGAAAAAATTAACACAATAATAATATGAGATAAGCATTTATTGAAAATAATGACAATTAAAAGTAAAAGTTAACATTCGAAACATCTCTCAAGGACTCTCTCTATCAATAATTGGATTGATAGAGAGAGTCCTTGAGAGATTCCTTTTTCAAAAAGATGTATATTGCTTTATATACAAACTCAATGGTGTAAACACAGATGTAGTTCAGTATAAATTTCGGTAAGTATTCCATATTTAAATCACATTCTCCCCCTAGAAGATGAATGAAATTCAGTACAATTTTCTTTCCCTGTTTTTAACAGATTAAAAATGACTATTGTTATGTTCGCTTTTTGTGGCATAGAATGTCACTTTTTTTAACAAATGGTACGAAAAAAATGTTTCCTGTTTCAAAATATATTTATCAGCTTAAAGTTATTCGTTAATTATAGGTGTTTCCTTGCGCTTCCGCGTCATTGTAATTAATTTTGCTGTGTCAAAATGAAGAGAGATCGAACCGTTTTTATGTCAAAGTCAAGTATCCTCAACAAATTTAATCTCAACGCTCTTTTCTATTAATATAAATTTATAAAGGCATTAGCAAGGCAATGCTTTTATCTGTAAAAGTATTGTTTCGGATCACTAGAGGTGTTAACTTAAATGAGTGGTGAGATAAACGTCGCTTTAATAGCGTTAAGAAGAAGGATAGAAAGCGGTAGAGAAATTAGCAGTAAGTACCTCTAGCACGAACACTTTTAAATTTCGAATTGCTATCGTATCGAGCAGTTACGTTAGCTTTTGTCTGGCTTTTGTTTGAGATTTTAAGCGTGCAAGAAAGTTACGATTACGATTCGAAATTTAAAAATGTTCGTGCTAGGGGTACAGGTTATACCTAGTGCTCCGGTGGCGTAGTGTTTATCGCGTCAAAATCAAAATCAATCTTTTATTTCAATAAGGTTTTACATTGGTGGTAAATATAATATTTAGGTGGCTTTTGACCTATTTAGCTTTAAAAAAATATAATAAATTGGTTGAAGTTATTCATATACATAAACCTACTTTAAATCCCACATTGGTATATCAGATATAAAAGTCAGTTAGTTTTATTCTTTAAAAATTCGTCAATTGAATAAAAGTTATTTAGTAGCAACGATTTTCGAAGAGCACTCCTAATTCCTCCTTAATAGGGTGAGTATATGGTTATGCCCATTCCATTGCAGTTTTTTTGAAACCGTTTTGTTTTGCAAAGTGTGTTTAATACTAATCTGTTTGGGTTTCTTTTGCTTCTGTCATTGATATCCTTAGCTTTTGTAAAAAACAGTTATATTTTCATTTACATAAGAATCTGGTTTAAAGAAGTTATATTTTCATTTACATAAGAGTCTGGCCGGACATCAGGAGACGCGGGTTCGATTCCCGCATGAAGCATATATTTTTCATCGTTTTCTTTCTTTATTTGTAATTGTTACAATAAAGTGGGCGTTTAACGCATCAAAAATATTTATACGTCGAAATTAATAAATTTAACTTTAAAAAAAAGAAATAGATACTTATATCGTTATATAGACTGTTTTCAGTTGCAACGTGATATGACAGCTGTAGCATATAATAGTTGGACTTCCGCCTCTCGTATTTACTTACACACTATTCAAAGACTCGATCGGAACAGACACAATTGAATTCCAGGAACTATAGTGTTATTTGCAGTGAAATACGCCTTGGTTGTACATAGTCCGAAGTAAATAGAAAGGTTAATTTAGACTTTATTTGCAAGTGAAATTCAAATACTTACTGTCTTTTTCCACTTACAGAGCCAAAAGTTTTTATTCGAAAACTTAACTAACGCATCTTTTATTTATCATCATCATCATATCAGCCGAGAGATGACCACTGCTGGGCATAGGCCTCCCCCAAGGATCTCGGACGATCGGTCCTGCGCTGTCCTCAGTCATCGGCTTCCCGCGATCCTCACCAGATCGTCGGTCCACCTAGTGGGGGACCTACCAACGCTGCGTCTCCCGGCACGCGGCCGCCACTCGAGGACCTTTCAGCCCCAACGGCCATCAGTCCTCCTTGCAATGTGGCCTGCCTACTGCCACTTGAGACTCGCAATTCTCTGGGCTACGTCAGCGACCTTAGTTCTCCTGCGGATCTCATCATTTCTGATTCGATCACGCAGAGAAACACCAAGCATAGCCTTCTCCATTGCTTTCGGGTTGAGCCTTCTTATGAGCCTCATTGTAAACGGCCACGTCTCGGTTCCGTATGTCATCACTGGCAACACACACGTGTTGAAGACTTTCGTCTTGAAGCTTCCCGAACGCTGCCCAGCCGAGTTGGATCCGCCGATCGACCTCTTCCTGAAAGTTGGATCTACCAAGTTGGACTATTTGTCCCAGGTAAATGTATTCGTCGATTTGTCCCAGGCAAATGTATCTCTTATTCAATCAGTGACAATTTGAGCAGTTCTTTGGCTGGAAGGTCTTCTATAGTGACCTAATAACGAAAGGACACCTTCATTAGGTTTTATAAAACTGGCATGTAGGGCGCTTTCCTCGTGATCTCATTGCTTAGTCCTAAAACACAACCATAATAAATCCAATTTCCATGACCCACTTCGACGTAGTTTCTCTACACTTGCATTACAGCAATCTCTTTGTTGATATGCCCCCTATTCAGAAACGCATCACGGATTCGATTCGAAAATTCACATGCCGTCTCGCTTTGACGATCGTGATAAAAAGTGACTGGTATGGAGTTTCCGAAATTCGAATCTTTTCCGACAGTTGTGAATAAGGGGGCGGTCCTGCGGGGCGACCGCCTAACTGCATTATCGGTGCATCTGTATAATTTATGACGCCACTTTATCATTTTGAAAGCAACATGGCATTGACGACACGTCATTAAAGTCACGAAGACGATCATAAATCGGTATTTTGTAAAAAAAGTCGTTTGTCGAAACGTATTAACCTGATGCTAAGCGGAAAATGTAATCCAAATTTGGAAAGAACCAGTGTGGTACTCTAACTACCCTTAACGTGCACCCTGCCTCTTTACGTTTCATTTGAAGGAGTCTATAAAAATAGTGTAGTGTATGCCGCGTCTCCTCACATTACATTATGTATAAATTTAAGGTATAGTATATAATTAGCGTAGTTCTGTAGTAATAAACTATCATCTAACTAAAAAAAAACTTAAATTATTTTGTTATAATGATATAAATTGAAATCTTTGACGAGAGAAATCTGCATCAGCCATGCAGCTAAATTAGATATAAACATCTCCCGGCGCTAAGTAATAATGATCTCCTTTGGACTGAAACTTCTCCCGGCCATATAATGTCGGACCCGAGAGTAGCTGTTAAGAGAAACGACTGTTTCAGTTAAATGATAGTTTAATACTAATGAACTATGCTAATTATATTCTATTCCTTAAATCTATAAGTAACTTAATATAAAGATACGCCGCATAGACATCTAGTATGCTACATTACTATTGCGTTGTCTGTTGAGAACAGCTCAGTCTAAAGTTGACTGTTCTGAGCTTTTATCAAAATTAAATATAAATATTCCACCTCGTCATTGCCGTCCTAGAAGTCTACTTCACGTTCCATTCTCACGTACAGTGCATTATAGCAACTCCTATTTGATTCGAGTCGTTAAACAATTTAATCATGTTTACAGGACAAATTGCAACAACATCTCAGATTTATTCTGTAGTGGTATAAGTAGTGTTAATTAAATGCTGACAGTAGACTAAATGCTCTATCATTTATTATTGTTGTATTAATTATTGCATTGTTTAGAAAAAATAAGTTTATAATTAAGATATATTATAATAATGTAAAAATGTATATTTCTCTATGTAGATGTTTGTGTATGATGTACTCTGTTGTATGTATTTCCCAAATAAAATAAAATAAAATAAAAATAAAATTACCATAGTGATAGTGCGAATAACCATATTGTAAGTGTATTTTATCTCTTTACCAAATTTAAAGAGTCTTGTTTAAAACTATACAACTGATAAGATTTAGTTTAACGGGTAACACTGAGTTACATTAATAAGGTTTTCAGAGATCATCAAGCAGAACAAGACGAATTAGTATCAGATAGTACAGCAAAGTTCAGACCAAGCCGAA
Organism: Nymphula nitidulata; assembly: GCA_947347705.1. Lineage (NCBI taxonomy): Eukaryota > Metazoa > Arthropoda > Insecta > Lepidoptera > Crambidae > Nymphula > Nymphula nitidulata. Next base: position 5,658,084 of record OX374637.1, on the reverse strand, counting down.
CCATTTGGATGAAGTAATGTTCCTACCCCGCGCCAAAGGGGCTAACGTTGAAATAACCCTTCAAATTACTTCCCATTTTGGATAGCAATTATGGATAAAAAACGAAGTAACCATTTTAACCTCAATTTTCGACTCTTCGGAACCGTCGGAAATTTTGTTTATCTTCACATTATTTATATTACTTACTAACAACACTTGGGACCGCTGCACGCTACCACATTAAGTAAATAGAAATTCCACAAAGGATCATAAATATCACCATATCTTGAGACACTTCATGGATTACTGCGCTGCCCACGCGAACTGCGAGTCATTTGATGCATTCTTTTATGGAGTATCTGGATTCCGCATTGTATAGTATCTCTAAGAAACATGTCAAAAGTTTGATACAGGGAAACATAGCGTTAAACACGCCGCTTGAAATATTTTTCTGAAGAATTTGTACATATCTAGGATTTGGTAAATAATTCACGGTTAGTAATAACCTATTATTGACTTAAGCCCAAATAGTAAATAAGAGACACTTTCAGAAGATTATGATTGAGCGTATTTCTGCATTCTTTGCTAAAGTCTTTTAAAAATAACTGGGGCTAATTCTGAAAACACACTGTAAGTCTAAATTAAGTACAGTTTCGCAATAAGATACAGGAAAAAGCTAGCAAGTTTGTTTCAAGCTGTCAACTAAATTTAGATTTAAAGTAGACTTCAATGAAACCGTAAACAATTTTAGACGGCATGTACGGAGGTGCTTCCTAAACACTAAATTTTTTCACGATTGAAAATTAAATGCATGTTTTTAAAAGTCAATTTATATGACAGCCATCCTTTTCGTATTCATATTGAGAGACAGAGACGCACTGAACTTAAATTGAGACTTAGCATTATGTTCTCCAGACTTAGGGCCACTGCTTATGTAGTATGGTTACTGTTATTAAGCTGTGCCGAGGACCACATGTACTGTATTTCTACAAGGTAGGTAGATATTAATGATGTACTGTTTACGTAAAATAAAGAATATATTCTTTATTTTCCAATGTAAACAAAGTCTTACGTGTTCTAATAGTTTCTTAGTAGACACTGCGAAAAAATCCGCGCAATAAATAAAGCCTCAACTTTCATTTAAGATTATAATACTGTTAGTACCGGTAAAAATCCGCTTTGTACTAAAGCTAGGTAAACCAGGATGAACGCAAGAGATAGCTCTCAGATAAAACGTAAGAAGACAAACAAGATTTACGACCTTTGTCGCGCAGGCAACATCTGGCTAGTAGCACGCAAGCATTTATATTCTAGCTCTCTTATTTGGTATCCGCACCCGGAATTTTCTGTCAGGAATCAAATTTGAATCAAAGAATCAAATCTGTTAATATTCATGACATCATGGATGTCAAACTGTATTTTTAAAATGAAACTTATGCTAGAAATAAATCATGTCAATATATAATATTATCAAATTAAAATCTATAATTATTAAAATTCTTGATATTTGAAAGAGTTTAAAGACTCAGTTTTTTATTTTATTTTTTTATTATTTAATTGTTTTTATCTCTTGTCTATGGTCCTTTTGTCTTACTAAGGGAGAGCAAAGGGTTAAGCCCATACAGCCATGAACAAGTAATATACAATTATTTTGTTTCGTTTTTGTTTGTGTTTATATATCTTTATGTGCAGGTATTTTTTGTATTTGTATGCGTATATATATTTATTTTATGGTTGTCTCTATTTATAATACGTCTTCGCCTAGGCCCTGTCAGAATATTAGCGCTTCTGCGACATTCCGTGAATGTCGCTGAAGCATTTGTGCTGAGACAGGGACCTGTTGGCTTTGCACTTCGTTCAATATGTTTATATTTATAATTATCTTAATTATCGTGTTTCGTGACTGTAATTTGTTTGTTATACCTAAATATTGTACCTAGTGTTAAGTCAATAAAAAGTTTCTTTCTTTCTTCTTCTTTCTTCTTTCTTTGATATCAAAATTAATGATAATCTAACTTCATTATAATGGTGGGTACGGTATATTGAGATTTTGGATTAAAATCGTCATAGTTACTCCTAAACCAAATTATTTTCATAACGCAGATATAAATTTTATTGCTCCAGATGACAAGTTTATGCTTCTAAATTATCTTGTGGACACTCATCACAATAAAAATTAAAAAGCAAAAAAAACTTTATGGAATTCATTTTGAATTTAATTCAAAAATAGGAATACGAAGCTAGTTGCTTAATTTCAAACTTTTTTCATTTATTCGGTTCTACTACAAAGTAAGAAGCGAATAAACTTCTTCACACAATAAATCTAAAGTTTCTAGCGAAGAACTAAATTCATATAAAAATAGTTGTTGGTGATTCATTTTCACCGTTAACTTTGAACTAAATTTGAATTTCAAGACTGTTTTCTATGCTAATGTCATAATTTAATAACGTAGCATTAACGCCGACGCAATAATTTCTTGCAAAATGTTCCTAATGTTCCTGCAGTTATCATTTATAAAATGCTAATGCTTTTTAGAGTCGTTTTAATGTTCTCTTTATTTTAAAGCAAAATAATCATGACATCAAGTTTTTGAGTGTTGGATAGACAGATGTGAATTTTTATTTTCTGTAGCTGCTTTTACTCGGCAGGGGTCCGACGCGCAGTTTTGTTTCGAATAATGCGCCTTGACTTACGTCCCAAAGTAACGGAGCTCATATGGCAGTCTCACTATAGTAACATACATGATGCGTGGAAGTGGCTTTTATTTTGCTGCAAGATTGACATAATTACTCTCTACACCGACTACACGGTACAACAGTAGATATTTAGTCATGTGATTGTTGCGGTTGGAATACTTACTGGATCTGGTTTGTTGTGCTGAGGTGCACCGAGGAGCTTAAATTTTTAAGTAACCCCCGGCGTAATTAATCATCTATGTAACACCATCTCATTGGGACTATTCATAAGAACCCAAACACGCTATATCTGCTGTAAGTTTCTGAAGAATTAAGCATTTCGCAGACTTTTTGATGGTATAGGATCAGCTCAAGGATAGTATGTCATGGAAATGTCACCGAAGTGACAGTACACCAAATTTCAAATCAATCGGATGTGTAAAAGTTAGAAAAACCCTATTATCATGTAGAAAACGAGTTGATAGCCATCAAACGCCTGAACTGATCTTCATAAATTATAGCTAAGAACCACCGTAGGCACATCAGCTTTTAAATAAAAAAAAAACCGAATCTAAATCGGTCCATTCGTTTAGGCGCTAGGATGCCACAGACAGACACACAGATACACAGACAGACACATCTCACACTTATAACACCCCTCTTTTTTCGTCGGGGGTTAAAAAGAAGTTATATTTTTAGATGCGCTTTTAAACTCGCTTGTAACTCCAAGGCACTCATGCGTTCTCACCTTGTAAAAGTCTTGAGGAAGGGTTCTGTCAGCAGCGCTTATAAAAGAGCTCTCTGCTGCCAATATAAAGGATCTACGAACCTATGAAACCTTTTATGCGCAGAAAACAGCGATAGAGATACGTTATTTTCATATTTTCTAAGGTTTTTCAGTCTGGCTATCCAAATGCTTCTTAATTATTTTCTGCTTTAAATTTTTATTACAGAAAAAAATCGTTATTTTGAATATATTCCTCGTCATCGTCTGGGTAATATACCACGGCTTTTCCTATTTCAGCCCGAAAACAGTTTGCTGTGTTTCTGATTTAACAGAAAGGTAGCTAGTGAAATTACTAGGTATAGCAGGTATTTCGTGTTAAGCATCAGGACGGCAACTTGTAACGTCGGGGTGCGGTCCAATAAATAAAACGCCGGTAAACTTTACTACATATGTATATTTCTGTTGTAAGATAAAGTAAGAAAATAAGGCAGTCTGGGACAATATAAGATCCACTATAAAACTGAACATTCATACACTCAATAAACACCGAAATACAAATTAGGCTTATAAAAAAGGTACTTAGAATAAGTGAATCTACGATAGAATGAAATAACGAGAGAGAAAACGAATCTACGCTAAAGTGTGAATTTGAATTTGGAATTTATATTACTTTTGAATAATGCCAGTAAATTTGGAATGGGAAAAGAGGTGCTATATAACTCACAATGTTATAGTAACACGCTACAAACCTACCTGCAATCATCACCATCATACCAGCCGAGAGACATCCACTGCTGGACAAACGCATCTCCTAATAATTTCCACTATTATCTGTGCTGAGCTGCCCGAATCCAGCGCCTATTTGCGACCTTCACCATATGTCGGTCCACCTATTTGGATGCCTGCCCACGCTACGTCTTGCAGTTCGTGGTTGCCACTTTAGAGCCTTTCCGCCACAACCTGCAATACCAAGTGATTTTCCCTTCTTATTGCAAGTTATGACAACGGTAGCCACTTACCACCAGGTGTGCTGTCAGCTTGCTTGTCATCTAGTTGTAGAAAAAAGTACTTATTTAAAACAAATATGTTGCTATAGAATCAAAAACAATAACGTAACGTACGCTTCCAGATTAATCTTTCACGTTTTATCATCAAAGAAACTTAAGCGCGCATTGACATAAGGAAATCTTCCACGGAGTTTAGAGAATAGTTAGAAACTATACAGCGCACGAATCTCGTTGTAGTTCTCGGTAAGTTCGTTGCTGAGTGATATCAATTGTATGGTTGAGTTCTCCTTTGAGAAACCATTACAAAGTGTAATAATCGTACCTTGTAATCAGCACCCGTTGCTAGTTCGACTGTGAATAATAATAATAATTAATAAATAAATAATTATTTATTTCCATTATTAATTTTATACATTAGAAGCAATGGGTTGGAGCTTCTCTTTAAGCTTTAAGGCCTGTGTTGAGAAACCCGCTCCTCCTTAATGATTCAATGATGAATATGGATCAATTTCTTAGAAGTGGTCATTTCAACTCAGTTTCTTGTAAAGACGCTATAATGGTCACCGTATTTTCAAATGTTAATAAGATATCATACAAGTATGGTAATTATAATGTTTCCATATAAAATGTCCACATCATCTTTTGGGCCACCAGTGCTTTAGCAAAAGAAATAATGTAATCTAAAAATTGTTTAAAATTAAATAAAGATTCACTAAAATTTTTTTTTTTTTTCTAATTATGAACGTCCGGCGAGAAAGACAAAGCAAGATAGGTTTATGTAGCCCCTAAGTACACTCTCCGAAGTAAAATCTGTAAATGGCAGTTAAGATAACCATAAGTAACGGCATCATCAATACATCAAACGAAACAGCGACGGTCGTCGGCAAAGTTCGGGAGATGTCGCAGAGAACCGAGTTTTTTATAACAATTATCATTATATCTGATTCGAATCAATTACCGAGACAATGCGTGATCTGTAAATCTTGTTAAACTCTAGTAAATAGTGTCCAATAACGGGATCTAATAATAATCTACAAATATTGTTGCAAAGTTGACACCTTACAAGTACGGTGGCCCAAGCAATGAAGCATAGTTTCCACCAACAGATAACCTTACAAGTACGGTGGTCCAAGCTATGAAGCTTAGTCTCCACCAGCATATAACCTTACAAGTACGGTGGTCTAAGCTATGAAGCTTAGTCTCCACCAGCAGATAACCTAACAAGTACGGTGCTCCAAGCTATGGAGCTTAGTCTCCACCAGCAGATAACCTTACAAGTACGGTGGTCCAAGCTATGAAGCTTAGTCTCCGCCAGCAGATAACCTTACAAGTACGGTGGTCCAAGCTATGAAGCTTAGTCGTCACCAGAAGATAACCTTACAAGTACGGTGGTCCAAGCTATGAAGCTTAGTCTCCGCCAACAGATAAATTTACAAGTACGGTGGTCCAAGCTATGAAGCTTAGTCGTCACCAGAAGATAACCTTACAAGTACGGTGGTCCAAGCTATGAAGCTTAGTCGTCACCAGAAGATAACCTTACAAATACGGTGGTCCAAGCTATGAAGCTTAGTCGTCACCAGAAGATAGCCTTACAAGTACGGTGGTCCAAGCTATGAAGCTTAGTCTCCACCAGCAGATAACCTTACAAGTACGGTGATCCAAGCTATGAAGCTTAGTCTTCACCAGCAGATAACCTAACAAGTACGGTGGTCCAAGCTATGAAGCTTAGTCTCCACCAGCAGATAACCTAACAAGTACGGTGGCCCAAGCTATGAAGCTTAGGCTCCACCAGCAGATAACCTATCAAGTACGGTGGTCCAAGCTATGAAGCTTAGTCTCCACCAGCAGATAACCTTACACGTACGGTGGTTCAAGCTATGAAGCTTAGTCTCCACCAGCAGATAACCTCACAAGTACGGTGGTCCAAGCTATGAAGCTTAGTCTCCACCAACTTCTGGTTGCCAATAAGCATCTTAGCTCTGCCGTCATACAAGTAATACAAGAATCCATCATACAAGAACAATACTCCATACTGACACACTTTATTTTTTAATGATACCCAGTTTTAGGTAGCAGTTGTGGATTCGACAGTGACAGTGAAATGGGGTTTAGCCGTCAACCCAATTTATATAAAATTGACAACCTTGAGATAAGTTTTCATTCGGTATGAGAGCAAGCAATGAAGATATGAGTATCGAATTGATACTTCGAAAATGGTAATGCAAAAAGAAAATAACTACATCTAAATTCGTATGCCACCGACACTATATGAAATCACTAATAATGACGTAGACAGCTTAGGGGCTAAAATCACATCTCAAAGTAAGAAAGAAAATAATGAAACGTACCAACCAGATGTTTCGTATCTTGCGAGAAAGCCTCTGAATACAAAACAAGCATCAAATAGGCTCAAGGAGACATATTACATACAATATTTGCGAAAACGTACAAAATTCGTGTCGTAAATCTAAGATTTAAAGTGCATTTGGCAGAAGTAGTTACAATTAATCTGGAGGGAACTGTGCCTGTCCCTTGGAGTTCGGCCAATTTGACTTCGTGATACTTTTATGAAACAGTTCTCTGTGAATATTGGAAATATTATATAAGAAAAGACAGGTTATGTTCTTTAAACACAGGCTATTAAGAACGAATTTAGAGTGCTAGTTATGATTTTTGATATAGTCAAAATGACAAAAAAGTATGTATTATAATTATACGCAAATGTATATAGCTTGCGCAAAATAGTCTTCACGTGGTTAAAGACGTATTTAAACACGTACTCGTAGGTTTGCATATTTTAAATACTTAGAGAGATTTATGGAACACATATTTTATAAATAATTAATGTTTTTGACAATTCTGAAATTCATACTAATATTATTGCTGCGAAGATTATTGGGGATATATGTAGTTCGAGCTGTAGGAAAGGATAAAGAATAATTTTTATTCGCAAAATAATTCCTTAAGCGTGGAAACATGGGGGCTAAAATTCTTTTATCAGTTTTCGTTATTTTTTTTATTGATTTTACAAAAATATATAAATTTAATAAAGAATGTTTACTTATGCATTTTTGACCAATAAGTAGACCACATTTTTAAGGTTTTTTATGCCGAAGTCGCGGGCAGAAGCGAATACAAAATAATTTTTTCCTTGTTATTGCAGGTGTTTATAGGCGACGGTTACTTACCACCAGGTGGGCCGTCAGCTTCTTAGTCACCTAGTTGTATTAAAAAAAGCTAGTCGCTAATTCGGTGTCCAAGATAGTGTGTGAGACCTCTAAGTTTTTTCATTTGTGGTCACAAAATCCACGTTGACTTATTAAAAACCATATACTCCCTTGCATACTGATGTCAACTTATGTTATAATTTTTAATTCAATGTTTATTTTCTAGGGATGTTCTAGTCTGACTTAAAACTATTTTAGATACTTCTTATTATAAGTAATTAGGGAGTTTGTTCTACAAATCTTAATATTCCTTAGTAAAATGAAACAAAACAGCAGCGGTAGGAGTTTGGCTTCATAAAACTAACGTAAATCAACAAAAGAACCTAGTTTCACAGCAATACAGCACAATTTTGTTTGCTTTAGCTTTCAGCGAAGGTTTCCTCGTAAAACTATACTGAAAATGAGCTGTCAACTTGTATGAAATATTAACTTATAGTCAACAAAATGCAAAGCGGATGCATAATTGAATAAAAATGTTAGTAGATAAATTATAACACTAAAGCGTTCTCTAGTGTCAGTTTACAGAAGGTAATAAAGGATCTTACATAGTGTGAGCGATTAGCGATTTGCAGACACCTTATGTTGTTATTTATGTATCAAAGATGGCCCAAGCGGTTGTAGCCTAAAGCTATTATCGTTGCCTACACTCTGTAAATCAAGCAGCTTTATATTGACAGCATAGAAGTGAAGTCCCCTTGTTCCCAACATAGCCATTGAACGATGAGCATCTTCTGTAAGCTGCTACCCTAGTCAGCAGCTCTGAAGAGTGGAGAATTCTATTCTAACCAATCTCCTTTTTATGTTTCCTTAAGGCGATCTAACGGCCAACACAGATAGGGATAGCAAAATACACAAATTATTTTATTAAAAAATAATTTTAAGGCTTACAAAAAACTATAAAACTCTACCATTTAAAGTAGTTTCCTATTAAATTATTCGCTAACTATTGTCGCATACCAAAACAATCTTAAATAATCTTATTTAATTAAAGTTTATAGAGGCAAAATTATTAATCGTGTTTTGGTTCTACAAGTGTCTAGATAGATCAAGAAATGTATATCTGATTTTCAGATCCATAAGATCTTTCAGCGACCATTACAAAAAAAAGTGCGTATTTTTTCAACGTATCGCCATAAATAAAATAAAATAATGTTAGAGACAGATATTTGTGTAACTACACGAACATTTGTTCATGAGCCATGGTTATCAATATCATAGTGTAGTCGTCAAACTAATTTGTAAAACCAAAAATATACATATATATATATATTTTTATACTAGGTGATAGACCCGTATGTAGGGTCGTCTGGGTAGGTACCACCGCCTTTCTTATTTCAGCCGTGAAACAGTTCGCTGTGTTTCGGATTGAAGGGAAAGGTAGCCAGTGTAATTACTGGGCATGGACGGCATTTCATCTTAGGCCCCAGGATGACAACGCACCTGCAATATCAAGTGATTTTTCCTTGTTATTGCAGGTGTCTATATGCGACGGTAACCGCTTACCACCAGGTGGGCCGTCAGCTTGTTTATCATCTAGTTGTATAAAAAAAAATATATTAGTCCTCAAATTATATTAAATGGTTATTTTGGCTTACTTTACACATAAATGAAATTCACAATAACTTATCTTCTTTGAATGTGTTTTTAATTAAAATTCACTTTATTTATAAGAAATATGTAAATAAAAATATATTTTTTTCTTAGATAAAACAAGTTTTTAATAATGATTAGTTTAGAATAAATTATGGTGTGGGTGTAATAAAAAAATTCGTACCTACAATATTTTTGTTTTTATTTCTTTGGTTAGTGAAAAACATTTTTTAAATTAAGAAAGTTCTAGAGATTTTAAAAGTTTTGATTACTTTTTACTGAGATATAATAACAAAAAATAAGACGTTCCATTTATACTAACATTGTTGTTTAAACGACTTTCATAATAATATGCAGTCTGTCACGAGTTCTAAAAGAGACTCTTACTTTCCTCTAAACAGGGTTATCCCTGTATGAAACCTTTTTAATTAAAACTGTTTTATGTCTTGGAGGGTCTTGAAGGAATTGCTTTGGTTTGAGCACTCTAAAATTCATTGGGTTCTACCATGTCCTTGGTAGCTTAGATCGTTAGAGCAATCACCCGGGTTGTGAAAGTTTGTAGGTTCAGTCTCCGTCCCGGGATATGATTTTTTCTTATTAAATTTTTTCTTAGTACCTATGTATATTTTCAAACATTTATTTAAAATGTTGAAATAAACATCATCATCATCATTTCAGCCGAGAGACGCCCACTGCTGGGCATAGGTTCTCGTTCTTCTTCGTTCTATCTCGACTCGTTCGAATCACTGTCATTGCTTGTTCTCTCTCTTCTTTCTACTGTGCTAGCAATCAGTCGTAATAACTTCCTAGTGAAAAGAATTAAACTGAATATAATTATCTTAGTCTTTCGAAATCCGTATTTTTATTCAGCTCCTCAAACCTATAAAAACTAAGAGTATGCTCGTATGGTACGAAATAGTAGGTACGCATTTTTTACGGTTCTCAAGAGCAGGAGAATGTTCTTATTAATTGAATCGGAAAATAAAAGTGGTCTGGAAGGTAGGTATGAAACTTTCAGAGTTAACCCTAACGGAGGTAACAAGGAACGCAACCACACCCTTAAATTATAATTCGGACTTTCGAAACATACTGTATAGGCGACGGTAACCACTTACTGTGGGCCGTCAGCTTGTTTGTCATCTAGTTATTTATAAAAATAAAAATTCATAAGTAGCTATTTGATTACATTTTTGTTTATTGTTATGTATATTCAAAAGACAGAAAGTAACAGCGCATATAATATTTTGTTTTTGAAAAAAACGGGGGCGGATGATAGTACTATAAATGAACATCCATGACGTGTAACCAATTGTCCAGACTAATTAACAAACACCTACTCCAACCAGGATCTGAACCAGCGAGCTCTTATTTCGTAGACAGAGGTACTGAGTTACTGAACCACACGACCGTCTAAGAATATAGTCTTACGAGTAATGAGTTAATGCCCTCATTCGCTGCTTTCTAGTACAGTGCCAAGTAGACCAACTGCCAGTTGAAGTAACTATTAACAGTTGGTTGTACGAATCTTACGATAGGGAAAAGCAATAACCAGGACTTAAAATACGGTCAAAGTACGTCCTTTTTTTAAATTAACAAAAAGTACTGGTTTGTATTAGGCCGAAATAACCGAAATAATCCTTTTTTATTAATAATAATATTTATACACTCACACCTATTGTCTAGCCCAAAGTAAACATCATTAAGAGCTTGTGTTATAGATACTGGATAACGGAGAAATAATGATAATAATATGTAAATAAATATTAGAAATATACTAAATAAACATATATACATCCGTGAACAAATGCTTGTACTCATCATACAAACATTTGATCCTACCGGTATTCGAACCTGGGACCTCTTGACCGAGTAGCCTGTATAGCAAGGGGTATAGACCACTCGGCCAGCCGGTCGTCGATTTATATTTGTGAACATAAATTATATTCTCATAAAGAAACAAGTCAAAATATTAATGTATTTTAATAAATCCCCGAGTGAATCTCGTGGCTTGTATAAAAAAATATCACAGTCATGTGCTTATTAATATAATCGTGTAAATTCAAATTGACATTACAATAATAAAATATCATATTGTGATTTATGCTTTTTATATTTTCTGTAGTTAATAGACGTACTCCGTACCTGTCTACATAACTGAAACAACTAACATTTCAGTTGAAAGAATGTAAGAGGAATTTTATCTCACAAGTTTTATGAGGACTAGGTGGGTATTTCCTAGAGACACTCACGAGAGTGAACTGCAAAGTCTTGGAGTGGAAGTTTAGAACGTGACGCGATGTTTGTATGTCACCTACGGTTCTCTTGAAGTTAAGCCAGAGTTTGCTCCACTGAAATATAATCTCTTGTTAGTTGGAATTAACATCCAAATGCATTGTGGGGAATTGTGTTGGTAAAGTGAATTTACCATATAAATAAATAAATTAATTGTAAACTATTTTTTTCCGATTGTCTTGGAACTCGCAGGAATTTGTCCAGTAGTGGATGTTTTTCAGCTGAGATGATGATGATGGTCACCATAAAAATCAATAAAGGATTTCTTTTAAAGAATTTTGGATTCTGGTTTATACGGATCAGTTACGATATCCACTGTCTGAATCTTCTTAAAAATGGCTTTTACATACAAAATTTCAATATGGCTGCGATGAATCTTGTTTACCAGCCGCCTTAGTTACTTAAGTTACAAAAACCTAATAATATAAAATTGAAAACTTTAAACCCCCGGCTAAGACTATTTTTATGAGTCAAAAACACGCTATATCTACTGTCAGTTTCTGGAGAATTGAGCATCTTGCAGAGTATTTGATGATACATTATCAGCTAAAGGTCATAAAGTCTTGGAAATACCACAGAAGTAACAGTAAATCAAATTTCAAATCAATTACATCTGTGAAAGTTTTTATAATCCTTTTGTCAAGTAGAAAATAAGCTGATATTCATCAAACGCCTGAACTGATATTCATAAATTACAGCTAAGAAGCACGTCAGCTTTCAAACAAAATAAGATTTTAAATCGGTACATCGTTTAGGAGCTACGATATTACAGACAGATACAGATACACGGATAGACCGTTAAACTTATCATAATACCCTGCTTTTTTCGTCGGGAGTTATAAATATAAAAGCAGTCCCCATATTTCATATAAAGTTTGAAACAAGAAAATATAAACTTTAAGTTCATTTACACAAAGCTCACATTATAAAGACCGTTTCAAGGCATAACGTCTAAAAACACCATAGCTATTCCACTCATAATCACAGTTTCTAAACGAGGGTACTTCTACATCGCTCAAGTTCGCTGCTTTGTCCATCATGGCCGCGAATATTGTATTTACAACTACTTCGTTATAAACATAGGACTAGAATGCGGCCGTCTCGAATCCCTGAGGGTGATATTACACAAAGTTTACTTACGAAACTTCGCCGAAATATCTCATAAAATGTGGCAGAACAACTGTGACGGGAAACTGACGTATTGCGGCCAATTATAAGTTGGAACTGCTCGACTTTTTTTCGTGCTTTGTCAACTTTTATAACTCCCAAAAGCGAGGTTTAGTACAAAGATATGGCCCAATACGAAACCCTCTTGAATATTTTATGTTTTTTATAACAAAAGATGACAAACATGCTGACAGTAAGGTGGTAAGTAGCTTCCATCGTCTAAATACACCTATATTATAAAAAAGAATATCACTTGGTGTTGCAGATGCGTTGTTACTCTGAGGCCTAAGATGAAATGCCTTCCATGCCCAGTAAATACACTGGTACTTCCCTTTAATCCGAAGAACATTTTTAAGACATTGTTACCTATTCGGACGACCCCACAGTCTAGTCCCAAGTATCCCCTTGTATTGTCAAAATAACTTTGTATTGGCGAATCTAGCACTTATTAAATTTTGAGTGACTAATATTGGGCCCGGTACTTAAGCTATTGGCTTAAATTTGCTCACACTACAGGTTGAGAACGAACCATAACTGGTATTCTTCTACAACCCGAGAGTTTTTTTAGCAAGTAGGGTGGCAAACATATATGTATGTTGGGTATAGCTAGCAATTACCACTTACACGGTTTCTATCTAGCAAAAAAAAAAATTTAAACAAAAATTAAAACCGACTTCAAAAAACTGAAAAGGATAAAATAATTAAATTTAAGTAGGTATGCATCCCCTAGAAATATATTTTTGGAGTCGGTGCTTCACTTTCTATTGTTTTTGGAAACCACTTAGCACCAACTCCAAAAAGATATTTCTAGGGGATGCATACCTACCTAAATTTAATTATTTTATCCTTTTCAGTTATTTGAAGTCGGTTTTAATTTTTGTTTAAAATTTTTTTTTCACAATTTTTAGTGATAACTTTCTACGGTCAAAGCTAAGATGAGTGACCGTCAACTTATATTGTTTCCTACTGTCGTTTCGTTTCACTAAAAAGTCATTGGAAAAGCAAAAAATCGCAATTACGCATATGTAGACGACTTCATAATTTCAGTTTTTTTATATTTAAAACCAAAGTACCCAACTGATTTTAAAAAAAAAATTATGGGACCAAATGGCAGCTATTCCGCATCGAACAAAAAAAGTATCACGTAAATCGGATCAGTCATCTCGGCGTAATCAGTGTACATACATAGAAAAAAAAAAAAAAAAAAAAAAAAAAAAAAAAAAAAACCAGCCGAATTGAGAACCTCCTCGTTTTTGAAGTCGGTTAAAAATCAAGAAAAAGCCTTACGTTGACAGGAGTTGTATCTTTAATACTACGTCAGCATGATCAACTTCTAATAAAACTCACGGCTCATTCACAGTCGTTCATTTCTAGAAGTGAACACAGTAAAACGACATTTTTATGACAGTAATCTTTCTAACTGAGAACAGATTACCGACAGACACAGACAACTCTTAACCGAGGGGCCGGGCAGATCTGGAATATTTCCAGGGTGCTTACTGGAATGATCCAACTAACTGGCAAATAAAACTCGCCTTCTGTAACGAAATTTTACTCTAAGGATTAGTGATGAGACTGATAATATCGATAGGTTGTGTAGTTTTATACTCTTTAGTATCGTTTCATTAATGTAAGTTTAGCTTTAATGAGATCGACTGCGAAGTTCGCGGGTTGGGGATCTAACCCGGGCATTATTTTTTTAGCTTACATTTTTTTCTTTAATGAGAAGTCTATGTTTTAGAATGTAATAATTTAATAATTAGGCCCATTTAATTAAAATTCCTTAACTTATAAACGCATATAAATGCTGATTGCCAAAAATTAAAATAAAATTCTACGAATATATATTTACATTTATATACCGATCACAACGCGCCAAAAATATTATTGTACAGACGACATCACATCAAGTGTAACAGTTGCTATTACGAGTGGCGTAAGGGTGGTCTCAAGGTCAAACTGTTACGCTTGATGTGCTGTCGACTGTACCCTACCTATACATGCCAATTGAAAGACTTCGATAGAAGACTATTCTTTCTGCAATAAGATACCTATCAATATTTTATATTCATTGTGATTTTTAATTTATTTAGGAACGTAAGCGATTGCAAGTGACGATTGCTTGATTGTACATGATCGCAAGAACCGACCATAATTATTTGCGAACTCGTTACATCTATAACTTTACAATACATAAACCATTGTACAACCCTATTCTACTATTTAAAACGTTTTGTGGGAACACTTCGTTATTTTTTCAGCTCCCTTCGGCCCGAGGCGGAAATATTTTTGCATAAAATTTTCATTTGCACACCGATGTCGTGAGTTATTTCGCAGTTTATGTTGTTTCATACTTTAAAAAAAATTAAAAGTTTTAAAGGTAAAGGATAACATTCTGCAAAATAAATTAAGTGAAACGGTTATTTAACGTTAGTGTTCTTTTTATAGGCCACGTAAGAGTTTATTTAAATTATGGAATGGGAACTATTATTTGCTTGTTTATTTTTAACTAGTGGCTACCAGGGGATCTGCTCGCGTCGATGTCGGTTATCATGCCACATATAGGATGTCATATATCTTCATATGTCAATGAAATATATTAGTTTATGTAATACATTTTTTTGTACAATAAGGTTGTCAAACAAGCTTACAGCTACGGCAGCCCTATAGAACCTTGTGCAGGTAGGTACCCTAGCATTGCCGACCCTTGACGCGCCTATCTGCTTACAACACAGCGCTTACCCAATAAGCTATGCCTACCTTACTTACCACAGAAGCACAAAATTATTTAGCCGCGATTTTTTTAAATCATAATTTTTTATGTGCAACTAAAGCTTAATAAAGAATAAACAAGGAGCTTGCTGGCGTAGTGGTTTGAGCGCTCTGGTTTCGATTACGAAAACAAAGCAACTTCCGCCATTGTCGATCCCGGGATGGGTCAATCAAACTCTATATCTTTAACTTCTCCTTTCTTCGGAAGGCACGTTAAACCGTTGGCCCCGTTTGTTACTGCAACCGCTTTAGCCCACCAATCCGCATCGAGCCAGCGTGGTGGTGTTATGGCCCAAACTCCTCATGTGATTTTCTTATGTAGCAAGGCTTGTGTCCAGCAGTGGGACGTACTATATAGGCTAGTGATGATGATGATAAATAGGTAAATAAAAGAGTCCTGACTTCCTGAATCAGCTTCGTGCTGTCAATTTAAGAAGACCGCTGGTTTATACAGGGTGGTGCTGTCAATGCGACAATAATTTAAAGCATGGGCTATATTAGTTCATAGCAATTGTTTGCCACTTTCAAAAACATCTTATTCATTTGATAATTTTTCGACATTTCTATGAAATAATGCAGCCAATGTTGTATTATTTCATACAAATGTGATGAAATTATCAATTGAATAAGATGTTTTTGAAAGTTGCAAACCATTTCTATAAACTAATATAGCCCATGTTTTATTTTATTGTCGCATTGACAGCACCAACCTGTATATTGTTATGTTTTACGGCTAGGAAAACGTTAAATTTCAATTAAAACGACCTCCTTACTATTTTCAACCCTGCCGTCATAAATTACATTATCACACAAATATGATAAAGAGATCCAACTGAAATCTCGAATGAAATACGGTGCATTTTTCATCCGCCAGCAAGCAAGGGTTAATTTCCTCTTGGGTACAGGGAGCATAATTTTTCATTTAACTGCTAACCCGGCGACTTATTCTACTATTTGGAGTTTTGTATGGACACTGTGGCTTTGTTACTGGTCAGAATTTAAATTTAATATTCGTATCTTACCTGTCTGCGGGCGGGCTCACATACAATATAGTGACGACATTACGACAATAAATTAAAACATGGGCTATATTAGTTCATAGAAATGGTTTGCCACTTTCAAAAACATCTTATACATTTGATAATTTCATGACATTTCTATGCGAAAATGCAGCAAATGTTATATTATTTAATACAAGTGTCATGAAGTTATCTAATGAATAAGATTTATTTGAAAGTTGCAAAATATTTCTATGAACTAATATGGCCAATGTTTTAATGCTGTCGTCACAATCCTGTTATCCTGTTTAAATGCTTCACAATATCTTAAGGATGGCAAAAAGAACCAATAGCACCTGATGTGAAGCGGTAAGAGGAATCCTTATTACGAAGGTACCTATTGAACTTAGCTGGCCTATTATGTGCCTTTTACGGCCTGGCCACGGGAACGGGCGGCGGCGGCGCGACTAGCGAGGTCGCCGGTCGCCGCTACGGATGACCTGCTTAGTACATCAGACAACATCACATCAAGTGTAACAGTTGCACTACGAAAGCCGCCTCTATTATGATCGCAGTAAGGGCGGTCTCAAGGTCAAACTGTTACGCTTGATGTGCTGTCGACTGTACATTGCCATACATTTGTTTTTATTCGCCGCGGCGAATTTCTCGTGGCCAGGCCGTTACTTCTATTTTGAAGCAACACAAATTATAAAAAAAGGGGGGAACTCGTGCTGGCAAATAGTTCCAAGTTTTGGAAGTACGACAAAAAACGAGTCACTTAACTTGTTAAGGTGAATACAGTGAATGGATGACTCCGGAAACCGGCACGCGTGCTTCTGAGAAGAAAGGGTGAAGGTGGGTTAGGTTAATATGAGTAGGAATGGGATAAGTGTAGCAGAAATATTTTTTATTTTTATACAAAACAATATTTTGATGCATAGGCATTAGCTATTATTTTTTTGCCCATTTAAAAATTCACTTGGCTATAAAATAACTTCTATGCATAATTTGAGTTGTGGCGCGTATGTACTATACATACGTCTCGATAGGTTACACCTTTTCTATTTCAGTAGAAGGTAAAGTATTAGTCAGATTTATAAGAAAATATTTCTTTATTTCTCTGAAAATTATAATACAAAAACATTATTATGAGAAAACATATTCGTCATTCCACCTTCTGCCGTTTTTATACATGACTAAACATCTCGGATGAGGGCAACATTGAAATCATAACGTGAAAAGGTCAAGGAACGCTTTGTTGAACATTTGTATTTAGTGAAAATATTTTATAAGATATATTTATATCAGAAAGGGCTAAGGCTAAATTTAAACCATTACTACAGATATACAGAAAAATGCTTTTGCCTAGCCTATAGAATAGACGATCGTTGGTTATTTAATAAGTACGCATTGCCAACACTATTAAAAAACAAAAGAGAGCGTAGGTAATGTTTACAGCAGAGGAGCTTTCTTAAAGAGTTCTGGCGACCTTACCCACCGCAGAAACACAACACACCAGTGTAATTTATTTATAATCTTATGTTCATTATTTTCCAGTGGTTCATTCACTGTGCGTGCCACTCGTCTCTGTAATAGATTGCCGGGAGAGATTCGTGAGAGTTCATCAGTAATAACTTTCAAATTTTTTTTTATCATAATCTGTGTAATGGCTTTATTGCGAAAGAGAAATAAATAAATATACCCACCCCATATGAAGCAGCTACCGCAGAATAAATTTGGAAGTGCTCTTCGAAAATAATAATGAAATCAAAAGAGCACTACCTTTCTAATTGATTGTGAGTATTAGGTATTTGTGTATTATATGTATTTGTGTAATAAGTATATTATGAATTATAATATTATGATAATATCTAATAAAAGTAGGTATATTATTTTTTAATGATAATCAGGAATAAATAATAATTATTTAGTGTATTATTTTCGTACACAATATCCCTGCTTAAACGTATTTTAACACTAAGGATAGAGTTGGCTGGAAGAGATCTCTTTTAGAGATAAGCTTACCCTTGCACATATATGCACAAGGCTAAACTTATCTCCGTCCGCATATGGACTCCTCCTACAGCTTTACATCAGGTGTTGAGTCATGTGTCGTGCTTTGTATGAAAAAAAAACAAGGTTTTCATAAAGTATACTTTTACGTGTTTTATGCGTGCTATAAAGGATATATAATGTCCAAAGTCGGGCACTTAAATGCCGAGTGGCAAACACCACTAAACCCTACTACACTTGACTTTCTAAGACTAAAGTCTATAACTTTCTGAGATTACAGTCACTTATTTCAAACTGTGTAACATAAGCGTGCCTACTTTGTCTTCACAATCCTATTGAGAGGTCTTGATTAAAATTAATGATATATCCTTGTTGTTTCTTTACCAAGCTGAAGCAAAGTTATTAATTACTTCTAAAATCAGTTTACAACGCAGGGTTAAGTAAGCTGCGTCACAGTTTCAAAGTTTAATTATATTATAACACTAGTGTGTACTCCAGAACACGTTCGCATATTATGTAACTATATTTGAAATTTTATGACAAACATAATAAAACACATTTGTAACAATCATAAGTGAAGTTAAATTTAATTCGTCGGCATATTTAAAGAAGTTGACTTAAGGCCATGGCTCACTTAAACAACATCGTTCCAGCACAGAAATCGGATCATCACTCAAATTTGAACCTAAAGCCGCGCACTATTACACACTTTACCATCTCAATTCCACTTAAGCTTAAGCATCATCTCATCAGCAGTACATTGAACTACCACCAGCCATTTGTACTTATTTTTAAGAGATGTACCTTTTTTAAGGCTTTACAGAAAATAAAGGACAATTACAATGACTTGAAATTGTAAATTACAATGAAAATCACTTGATATTGAAAACTACAGTGACAATCACTTGGCATTGTAAATTTACAATGTTTTCTTATAAACAAAGCACGGCAATTGCCCAGCACCATCTAATGTGAAGCGGTAAGGTCCATATGCGAAGACAGCTAGTGCAGAATAGACATTGCACTAGCCGCCTCCACCATGCCGGCCCAAAAGGTGCATTTTCACGCCTCTCTTGTAGGACTCCATGTTAAAGGAAGGAGGGAGAACACATATTGTGCCGGCAAGGAGTTCTAAGTTCTGAGAGTACGACAAAGAAACGAGGCACTAAATTTCTTTGTACGTGATGTTGAAGTGGACACAGTCACAATGTATCTGAGTATAACAGTGGTCTGTTTAAATCTGGCTGATTATCGCAACGTTTTATACTTTGTTTTTTATACCGTTAAAATATCCTTGCTTTTTGGATGGGCTGTCAAGATAGTTTGCATATTAATACTCCACTCTTGTGAACAATTATTTGGTCCTTCGAGCCGGATAGAAGGACCGAATATAAGAATAGTATCAAAAAATGGTATTAAACTGTACAATGAAATTGGCCAGTTTCCAAAAACTACATTTGAATGATTTTTCTTTTTTGTCTGATTGCTATGTCGGACCGGTGCCGTGAGCTCGATACAAAATGGGCGACGCACACGCTCGGCGTCGTTTGAGTGTACTACCTATGGTTATTTATATTTATAGTTAATCTGGTGTTGATGTTGATTGCGGTAGTAAAAAAGTCTTTCTGCTTACTTTCCAAAGCAGAAGAGTCAAAGTAAATTACTATTTTCGATCACCCACCAAAAAAAAAACAAACAAGGCGAAAGATTGATTTTTATCGTGATCTCAATAAGAGCTATTTTTATTTAAATAAAAGATGAGAACTTTACGTCTTATTACATTATTGTAATCGTTTATGTGTATTTTTCGAGGAACTCTGAAACCCAAGATTATAGGAATTGTGTCGCGTGGTGAAGACATTCGTCCTTCAGTTAACTTTATTGGGGATAAGGTCCTGTCACAGACAACTGTTTCTGTCTAGGATTTGTGGAGATTTTTGGGTTTCAGCAAGTATTTATTAGGGTTCACAGTCATAGGGATGTTAGTGGATTTTCCACAATACGGTAATAGGGCATCCAGTACTTACTTTAGTCTGTTTGATTAACCTTTCGTCCCTTATCAAACTGCGGACACACACAAAAAAATACATTTATTGCTAGGAACATAAACCTTTTTTAAAATTGACGTACACCATACTCCTTGTTGTTGTATCTCTTGTCAATAAAAAATATTACATGAATAATGTCGTATGTATCAATTTAATAGCATTATTTTCCCCAAAATAGCTTTTAAATTTAATATATTGTGTCCAAAGCTTGGAATGATTTTAATCTCTATTAAATTGACATAAGAGAAAATATTTTTTTACATCATTTTGATGCTGACTATACGCGAAACTACACTTAATGTAACAACTGTAATAATTGCACGTTAATTTATGCAAATAAATACATTTGAATTTGTACACTAATCCAATAATAATAAAGTGTATTGTGCACTAAGTAATTTAAGAGTACAAATACAAATGGACCAGTGAACAATTCACCAATGAACATGACCGCATTAACCGAAGCGGGTACTAATATAAAGCAATTTAGTGTTGCCCATACTGAACTGCGATGTAATAGTTCCAATTAAGCCTATTCGCAAAAAGCCTCATCAGCAAATACCAACCGCTATAGATAACAAAAAATAAATTTGTTATTGGTCATTTTCAGATGTAGTTAAAGATATATGATAAATACCTTAATCATTTGTAAAGTGAAGTCGAATGTAAAAGGCTAAATTAAGCTTAACACTTTCGTACCATGTCACAATAACTTTTGTGTTTATATTTATACCAACTATTATTGTACGGGTGCAATAATAGTCGGAGTAACATGGGACCTAAATGTTAATCTACTTCTGAGTTCGTCTGTACCACAAACCAGATACAATTATAATTGGAACATTAACTAAACTAGAAAAAATAATGTCCTGGTATGCGACTCTCTAAAGTCAGCAGCCTTGAATTCGTGGTTATACCTTCTGATGTTTGTTTAACAACCATTTGTCAACCGTTGGTGACACTAAGTAGCGTTCGCTGAGCACGGTTAAGCCGGAACTAAGAAGATGTTTATTTTGATATCTGTAACAGTCAATCAAATATTGAATGAATTCATTGCGATACATTATGTCGTTTATCCAAAACAGCGACAAACATAGACAGCCAAGAGATCGACGTAGAGATTAGTGAATACGCTTAAGTGCAGCGCTGTGCTGTTAAAATCAATGGCAGCTCGTCGTCTTGTCAGTCGTCAAGCTTGATGTTGAATATTTCTGTTAGTGAATTACACTGTTAAGCGGGCAACTAACCCACAACAACGCTGTGAAAGGTCGCACAATCGGTTCCCTCCTTAGGATATAAATTTATAGTTAGCAGCTACAATTTGCTTTCGTAGCAAGCTAAAATTTGCTACGACGTAGCAAGCTACGTAGCCTACGGCCTAGCGTGCTACGCAAAATACAGACTTAAAAAACAAGTGAAGTTATAAGAGGCTTATAAAGTGTTCTGTTTCTCTCACTCATATGAGAAAGAAAAAAGATAAAACATATTGTAGCAGTGTTTTATCTAAAATAGGTTTATTGAGCATTTATGAATATGGGCGTTAGTGTAACAAGAATAGCTTTCTATACAAAACTATGCTACGGGCTACGAAGATGCAAAACTAAAAACTAAATATTTAAGTAAGGTTTCCACACGTCCCGTAAAAATACTCTGAATTGTTGGTCTACATGGGTGACGGCATCAGGAAACGTACGACATCTCGAGAGCCCCTTCTATCGACACGCTCGAAGCTCTAAAAGGTTTTACTACTAGACGTAAACTGGTATCGGGATGAAAGGGACACTTTTCAATATGTTCCAGATACTTTCATTTATTTCTTCCAGAAACTTTGATAGTGATATTTGACATTTACAAGGTTCTTTTTGAACTACAAACTTACCGACCAAAGCATCTATTATTATTACAGATTGTTGAACTAGCAAGTAAAATTTAACACAGAACTTTGTTAGTTAAAGTCGGATCACAACTTTTGATTGGTAAAATTAATTATTAAACCAAAGTTCCGAATTAATTAAACGTTTTGATGCAAAGCTAATTTTGTTTATTTAATTAAATAATTGTAAGCGTCACAATACACTTTTAATGACACGTAAAGTATTCAACATCGCCAGAAATCAAACATCTTAGAATTTTATCGATGAAACTTCGCAAACAACTAACCAATACATCTTTTGTTAGAAAACAGGATTAAAAAAAAATGATTTTTAAAGCTTCGCCTAACGTTCGTGGAATGAAGCTATGTTCTTCTTTAGCGGTGAACTTATTAAAGACAATTGACATTCTAAGTCTTCTCGTGACTACGACGGCTGTAAAGTAACTAATCGAAACATCGGGATTTTTTTAAGAACACATATACCTATTAAAAACAATGTGTCAAAAAATAATCCTTTACATAGAATGTGCCATTACTACAATGAGATTTGCTCTAATCATGATATATTTAATTGTCAATTTCTTTCATTTACAAGACCACTACTGGAAATGTTGCAAACACATTAAGCGACAGTCTTAGACGATGGGTTTGATCAGACAATTTTAATTTTAACTGTAAGTAAAACTAATAGTTAAATCAATACGTTTTGTTAAAATGTTGTGCACAATTATAATTGGGCACAGATATTAATTTTTTTTTGCATGTATTTGTATATGTTTTTTTATTTCTGATGTCTGTTATTGTGTCATTGTAAATAAAATAAAATAAAATATATTATTTAGCCCAAAGTAAGCATCATTAAGACCTTGTATTATGGATACTAGATACCGGATAATATTGATAATATTTGATATATAAATATAAGAAAAATACTAAATAAACATATAAGCAGCCATGACTCATGAACAAATGCAGCCCGGGACTGGTGACAGAGTAGCTTGTATAGCAAGGGGTACAAACTACTCGGCGAAAGGGTGGTCAGGGTATAAAATAATAATATACGTAAAAACTAATTACTTAGTAATTAAAACATATCTAAACTAGACAAATATTTTCACGTCCTGAGGCGAGAATCGAGCCCGCGACCTTTCGCAATCCGGGGCGACTGCTCTAACCAACTGTTTAAAAAGCTAATTACTTTTATCTCGGGAATGCATGTCCATGGGATGTTGAAGTTGCAGACGGAAGGTAGTCGATGATAAACATTCGCAATGAAGTGATTCATCATTAACATACATTCTAACTCATGTAAATAATCTAAAACTTATAAACGTTCTGAAACCAGTTACATCTCATTATTGTTATTATGTTGTCTTTGAAAAAATTGTTACGTGAAAAAATAAAAATGAGATGAGCTTGATATCCGTCGAGTTGCCACCTAAGCCGTCACCGCAGCCTTGCTTACGCCTCACATAATTTAGGGAGAATCATTTTACCGGCTTACGCTCTGCTTCACATTCAAGTAATTACTGGAAGTATGTTCGTGGCTGTCGAGCCCAACCCTAGGTGAAGGTTAGCTGAACGAGCTGTCAATCAGAACTAACTACAGCTGAAACGCTCCATTGAAGTATTTAAGATGCTGCAGATGGATGGCTTACGGCGGGCGGGGCGAAGACTCGTGGCTGACTCGATGGGGTGGTGACAACCTTGAGCTACGGGTTTAAGTTTCTCAAAGCCGTGTAGATAGATATTCATCTTACTCCATGTAATTACTGTTAATGTTACTAGGTGGTAGGCCCGTATGTAGGGTCGTCTGGGTAGGTATCACCGCCTTTCTTATTTTAGCCGTGAAACAGTTCGCTGTGTTTAGGATTGAAGGGAAAGGTAGCCAGTGTAATTACTGGACATGGAGGGCATTTCATCCTAGGCCTCAGGATGACAACGCACCTGCAATATCAAGTGATTTTTCCTTATTATGGCAGGTGTCTATAGGCGGCGGTAACTGCTTACCATCAGGTGGGCCGTCAGATTATTTGTTATAGTTGTATATATAAAAAAAATGGTAACATCTAATTGCCACCATATTCACAGTTTGGAATGAGTGACAAACACGTCTTGCTCCGCAGTCCCCTCATTTTGGTTTCGGTACAAATACTTCCAAATTATTTTTTAAGTAAGTATTTATGTTTCCATATTTCGGCATATATTGAGGAGCTCGATGGCGTAGTGGTTTGAGGCTCTGGTATCGAAAACCAAACAACTTTCGCCATGATCGATCCCGGGATGGGTCAAAATTTATAATCCAGCCTATGCTCGTGATGATGTTGCCATATTTATTCGTATAATAGAGTACCTACTTACAATTAATAATTAACTGGATAAATTATACGCATGTTGTGTTTTTCTGTAAGTGATTGTGCAAGTAGCGTTAGAGGTAGCCTTTCATAGTTTTGCATATTTTTGTTGTGACGACAACCTCTGAAAATGAAAATGAAAATGAAAAATGAAAAATATTTATTTCACAACAACATATCAGACATCCTTAAAACTAAATTACATTATAGATATAATACGTTGTTGCACATAGGGTTGTTTCACAGGATTACCTGTGGTCCTCACACTAGGCTAGCCTGTATCGTGAGGGCCTATTGACGACAGTCAGCTCCAAGTTAGCGCGATTTCACGAGTAGCGTCAGCTGCTCATTTATTTTTAATTTATCTACTTCCTTAAAATAGTTATAATCATTGGTTAGTAATATTTAAATACTGCACCTACTTTGAAATTTTGTTTACTTTATATCTAAAAGAAAAGAAAAAGAAGCTCATAATGAGATATTTTTCTCTAAAAATTTTGTTCACTCTAAAACGTTTATGTAACCAATTTTAATATGTCTGCCATACTTATTTTCCTTTGGGTTGTGTTTTTGGAGAATACTGGACTTTTCTAAGCTACTGTTTCTTTACGCAGACTGTTTATATATTTTTATTTTATTCTAAAAAGAAAACACGTAGAAAGCAACCTCTTAATTATTACAAATTCTGCTTTTCAGGTTAGCTCTTTCGTTGTTAGCCTTAAGGTAAAGCGAGTAACCGCATTTACTTTAATAGCTACTAAGAATGGGCGTGTCTGTGTCTAAGGATTTACTGTAAATGCACAGGATCCCGTAGTGAAAATTCTGCACCGCTTATACAGCTCTTTGAAACGGTTTTCTTCTTAAGAAACTGTAAAGTTACGAAACAAAATATGTTGGAGCTACGCATTGTAATGTCTGAAACACGATACCTGCGGCCAGCACTACAAATCCGCTAACACGTCTGTAATTACTAAACATTTATTTATTTAATAATTTATGTACAGTCGACAGAACATCAAGCGTAACAGTTTGACCTTGAGCCCGCCCTTACTGCATTCGTAATAGAGGCTGCTTTCATAGTGCAACTCTTACACTTGACGCGCTGTCGTGTGTCTGTGGATAGGAAAGCAATGAAAAAGACATTTAAGGACAAATCGTATAAAAGTACTGCTTATTTCTAAACACAGAGAACTGCGAATGAAAAGGTAGAGACAACACACAAAAACGATAACACAGAGAAATATCCGAAAAATATGCAAATTAAAAAATACTTTGCAGTCGTCATTTTGGAGGCTTATCATAATATGATGATCTATTGATTTATTCACTGAAGTTATATTCATGATTGCTTTGGTAGGGGATCTGAATCATAAAAGATGGATTAGTTGTAAGTAAAAAAAAATGACATTAAGTATTAGGATATCTTTAAAGCGATCGATGCTCATTATAAAGAGAGAAAAAAGACTTTAATTTTACTTAGTTTCATAATCTGTGTTGACATGACAGAATATTATAAATCTTGGTTTTTTGAAATACTAATAAAAAATTAAGATCAAATATTACAATTAAAATTTTAGGCCCATAAACATTTGTCTAATTAGCTAAGAGGTTTCGAAGTTATACGTATAATTACACTGCAGCAGGAAACTTAATAATAAACAACTAACAAGCACACCCGCGTCACCAATGATTTACGATCTTCAACCGCAATCTAGAAATGCTTCCTTCATTCGAAACCTACATTAACTAGTTGTAAAGTGATTAGGGGTGTAACAATCCTATTCTTCAGTTGTTACACAAATGCTACTGCTCTTCTTAAAGTTTCTGATGATATTAGAGCGGGCATGGAGGAGTCACGCCTGACTGTTCTGGTCCTGATAGATTTTTCTAACGCTTTTAACACAGTCAACCATGACATACTCCTTGCTATGCTCTCTCATCTTTGCATCTCATTGCCAGTACTTGATTGGTTTTCCTCATACCTCAGTGGGCGTTAGCAAGCTATCCGAAATAAAAATACTCTCTCCGACTGGTCTGAGCTTACTGTTGGTGTCCCGCAGGGTGGAATTTTATCACCTATCCTTTTCTCCCTTTTCATCAATCACCTTTCCACTTCTCTTCAGAGTCATTATCATATATACGCTGATGATTTACAAATTTATGCACAGGCCGAGTTGTGTAATGTCGAGGATGCTATTTCTCAGCTTAATGTCGATTTAATCAGAATTCAGGACTGGTCAAGTAGATTTGGTGTGAAGGTTAACCCCGACAAGTGTCAGGCAATCGTTGTGGGTAGCTCTAGACAACTTGCTAAACTTGATGTACCTTCACTTCTGCCTCTAAAGCTTAACAATGTAATTATTAAGTGCACTACATGTGTTAAGAATCTGGGCATTATGCTAGACAGTACGTTTAGTTGGAATCAGCATATTAAGGAGATCAGTCGTAAGGTCACTGCGACACTAAGAGCATTGTACAGATTTAAACACTTTCTTCCCGTTAGCACTAAAATCCTCCTTATCCAATCACTGGTTTTGCCAATAATTGATTATAGTGATGTGTGTGTACAAACTTATCTCAAGAGTTGTTAAATAAATTGGATCGGCTTCTTAACAATTGTATTAGATTTATTTACGGTTTACGCAAATACGACCATATTTCATCATTTCGTTCCCAACTTAAATGGCTACCCATTCGTGAGCGTAGATATATCCGAATTTTGTGCACTCTTTATAGCGTATTATTTGCTCCTAGCTCTCCTTCCTACTTGAAAGAACGCTTCCAATTTTTACATTCCTCCCACGAACGCTCGCTTCGATCTAACGACCATCTTGCCCTGCTGTTCCCTTCTTTTCGCTCTGGCTTTATGTCGGACTCATTTGTTGTCTCTGCTATACGGCTCTGGAACTCAATACCTGAAAGTCTGCGGAAATCCAGAAACAGGACGCTCTTCAAGAAGGAATTGCGTACCTACTTCTTAAAGTCACTTGAGTAGTTACTAGCATGTTATTTCATCTTCTTTTTTAGGTATTGATATTTTTTTATTTGCATGTAATTTTGTTACACTTATGTGTATTATTTATGTAGTATATTTTATATTTATATATTTAGTTTATTTAGTTCATTTGATATATATGTATAGCTATTTTAACTTGTTTAGTTTAGTTTTTCGAAATATTTTTTTTTATTGCTGTGCACCGCTTTTTGAGTTTTCTGCTTAGCCCCTGGTTGACTGGTAGAGAATGCCATTAGGCGTTAAGTCCGCCATTTGTACATATTTTTTTCATTGTGCAATAAAGTTTTAAATAAATAAATAAATAAATGTCACTAACTTGCCATCAGAAAGGATATAAGCCACTTGGTTTATTTCTGACTGAAGTCCGTACCTGATAAGAAAATTTGTAACAATTTCCTCTTACCTAAAAAGGTTAGTAAATTTATTAGTGATACGACCTATCTTTTTAATTTATCCATAAAATTACTAATTACAATAATAATAATATTCATACACTCACACCTATTATCTAGCCAAAAGTAAGCATCTATAAGAGCTAAAAAGAAGATACTAAAGAAGAAAAGAAGAAACTAAAAAGAAGATACTAAAAAGAATAAAATAATTAAATTAAGTAGCTACCTATCCCCTAGAAACATATTTCTATAGACTCTAAAAAAAACGTTTCTAGGGGACAGGTACTATTTAGTTGGTTTTAATTGTTTCAAATACAGATAGCATAGAAGAAATTCACAGTGTTATCCTGGGATAAATTAGCTTTAGTAGACCACAGACCACATCCGCCAAAGTCACGGGGGATCCAGGAGTCTTAGCGGGTGTTCCCAGGGATTAGACCCTGGACGACCCCCGCACACGCCCGTTGCCTCCCGTCAGTGGATCATTTCAGGTTAAAAAAAGTTTGGCTGTGATAGCTAGTTAAAGATTGAAATTACAGAATATAAACTATATAGAGTGAGGACGACAATATGACAATAGATTAATACATAGGCACACATCTTATTCATTTGATAATTTCATGACATTTGTATGTAATAATAATAACATTGGCTGCTTTATTTCATAGAAATGTAATGAAATTATTGAAAGACTATGATGTTTTTGAAAATTGCATGCCATTTTCCTGCATTATTTCTTAGAAATTATTTAAAATTACCAAATGAATAAGATGTATTCGAAAGTTGCAAAACATTTCTATGAACTAATATAGCCCATGACTTAATATACTGTCGTCATTATCTTGTAAACTTTACATTGATAAAAAATCCATGTTTTATATAAATAAAATTATTTTAAAAAATACAGTAAACGAGATGTAAATTATAGTAGCTGTACCCCATCAAACAAAACACTTGAACAAAAGAAACACAGACCTCCACAACATAAAATTATACTCGACTAGGTTATGTATGACAATTACGTCACAGTTAATTAAAGTGTGAAATATCCAACGTTAGAGCGGTATAAAAATAAAAGGAGAAAGCTTTACAATAACCACCCGCAGTATCTGCCATTGAATATCTGTCGAGATGAATCGGGTGAAGTAAATCTAATCTAGGTTCGATTAATAAGGAATTACGTGAGTTCTAAGACGAACATAATATTGTTCGACTTAGAGCTCACTTAGTCCAATAGGACTTGATAACTTTATTCAGGGTATACCAGATGTCGACGTCAAGCCAATACTAAGTTAGGTACCAGAAAAATAAAAAATAAATCTACGTAGTGGCTTTAGAAAATAATAGCCCTTTAAAAAAATAAAGAAATGTCCTGCGACGGTCTTTTCACTCGTGTTACTACAAATAATTACTTTTCTAAATACAAAATCCAAATCTGTCTAACCTCTTCTAAATATTTGTAGCAACAAGAGTGAAAAGAAAGACTAATAAAAACATTTAACAATGCGGGGTAATCAAACAAAAAGGGTTACTTAAAAGTATCAAGAAAAATGCTCAATGTTTATATTTTTTATAGGTTATGAGTTTAATTTTAATATTGTTTATTTATTTATCAACAAACATAACAACCAACTGAGTTTCTTGCTGGCTCTTCAGTAAAAGCACTACGTTTCCAAACCAGCGGGACAAAAGTTTATTTGTGATGATGTCAACAAGCACTTCCAGAAGATTTCACGGTTAAAGAATTTTTGATTGTGATTTAACTTAGCGCTTATTCAAAGACTTATATGACACAATGTAACACAAAATTCTTTTTAAATCTAATCCACTCGCTTACCATAATAGCTAGAACTACCCATACCGTACCCAGGGTTCTAATATCGTACATTTTCCTATGAAGTGTTTACTCCCAGTAGACGGCGAATTTGCAAGTATATGTTAGGCTTTATCCGGAGGCTCTGCCGCCGTAAAAAAGAATTACATGAGAACATTACGCTTGGGTGCTGTTCAACGGAAATTTGTATTCGTATTTCGTCGTATTCTAATTTTACTAATGGCATGTGAATTTTAAAGAAAAGGTTTTTTGATAATTTAAAAAAGTAAAAAATTACAAATGACAAACGCGTAGGGCATTACAGTTATTTCCATAATAGTTTTAAACAGTATTAAAGTTTGTATGATAGATGCTTTTGATAAGAGATCCGTAACTACTTTTTCTTTAATTTGATCTCTGATCTTTTCTTCTTGATTGCTTTCTTTTGATTCTCATAGGGTAGACAAAAATATTCGAACCACCTTGTTAGAGGTGTACTTACGCCGCGTCTGTAAACACTTGTTATTGTTTTATAAAAAAAGAAGCTTAATAATGTTGTCGTCATGATCGTTGTCATAATATATGTTCCACTGCTGGGCTCAGGCCTTCCTAAATGGGAGAAACACATGAGGAGCTTGGTCCATTACACCACTATACTGGTACAATAAGGGTTGGTGGGTTAAGGCGGTTGCAGTCACAACCGGGACCAACGGCTTAACGTGCATTCCGAAGCACGAAGGCTCGAGATAACAATTTTTAGTTGAGCCTCCCGGGACCGACCATAGCAAAAGTTGCTTTGTTTCTGTAATTGAAACAAACGCCACCGAACTCCTCTTTAAGTTGAGAAGCAAAATCGAAAATAACATGATATAGGGTTAATGTTAAAGTGGCTTATCGTTTTAGGTCTTCCTATACATGGTGGTGCCGTCAATACGACAATAAATTTAAACATGAGCTACCTATAGCACATGTTTTAATTTATTAACTATTATATTAGTTCATAGAAATGGAATGCCACTTTCAAAAATATCTTATTACTTGATGAAATCTATTACAATTTCTATTAACTAACTATTTCTACGAACGATTAAAGCCCACGCTTCAATTTATTGTCGTATTGACGGCACCACCTGTATACTAATAATAATTTGACTTGGTAAAATCAATCAAAACGGCTTCATGAAAAAATATTTTTTTTCTTAATCCTTTGACTTTGTTGCCTTATTAATTTTTTTGGGCCACAATCGCTTGCGAAGAAATGCAAAACAATAACTGGGAGGAATATTCAGATCACGTCCCCAATTCTCATTATTCGAAAACGTAGCGCTTCCTTGCGGCAAATCCGCACACTTTCAATGCCGTATATTTAAAAAGTTAGGCTATCAGTTTGGAAGAAACGTTAGAGGAGCCTTACAGCTGGGAAACGTAATCTCTTTGGCCGATAAAGGTGACCTAGAAGCCATTGGTTGTCGATTTACATAACAAAACGTAGCCTTTTGGAATCAATGGCAACGTGGAACCGATAAAATGGTCTATGATCCTCAATTTATTTGTCTTTAACTTTCTATTTTATTTAGAACGGTCAGACGTAAACGGAACTTAAATCATCCGCCTTAATATGAATAATCTAATAAACAGCAGAAATGAATTCACTCTCGCGGATGTCGATTATCGTGCCATATCGTCTGTGGGCGTGCAAGACCGCGTAAGAGCAGTTTGCAATACCTTGTATTTACTTAAGTCACAAAATTGAAATATCGCGTCAGCGGGTTCTTAGCGCTTATACAAGATTCTCATTAAACAACACCCATAGAAATCCCAAACAAGATCTGCCAAAGAAATATGTAGGAATGTCCAAGATATTAACTTCTTTCTTCCTCCTGTGAGGAAAATGCTGGTACGCGTTATTAAGAAACTGCACTTGCGCGAAAAAAAAAACGATAAAAATCTAAACGGGGTAGCTCTTGCCCTTCATCTCACCTGATCGTAAGTGATGATAAAGCCGAAGATGGAAGCGAGCTATACCCGGATTCCTCAACCACAGAGGGATAGGCTATCTTACCTCTAACTGCCGGAACACAGCAATGCTGTTGACGTTATTGTTATGGTAGCAGATTATTAGGTAAGCCGGTAGTAGTTAGCCGGGTGGACTTAGAAAAATGCCACCACAAACCAAACCATGCGGAAAATTTCTGACCCCGCGGGAATTGAACCCCGGACCTCTAGATATGAAGTACGTAGTCTCAAACACTAGGCAGTTCAAATATATTCGTAACATCGGAAAATAAACGAAAGAATATAATTTCCTGTTAGAAGTCAGTATATTTGTTTCTCAAATTTTATTTCAGACTTAGAGTAATTTGAAACGCTCAATTTGGTATAACGCTTATAATTTCCTTTAGTCTCTGTATTTGCGTTTTATACTAACGTCTAAGTTAACAATGTGAGGCGTCACCCGGATTGTGAAATTGCGGGTTCGGTTCCCATCCCAGAACTAAATTTTTTTTAGAGCTAGATCTTTTCAAAATACTTTTGGATTAACCGTATTGCTAAAAAAATAAAATCGTAATAAAATATTAAAAACTTATGTATTCACTAGCCGAACCGTTCTTTTTTTTAATTTGACGCTGTAAGACGTAACTTCCACAACCACTATTTCTGTGCTGGGAAAGTTATGTATAATGCACAAGTATGAACGGAATAAAAGCCTCTTTCAAACTTAATTATAATAGTTATGTCCACAAAGCAGGAAAGTTCTTTATACAATGAATATGTAAACGTTTTTAACTAACCACCGTAATGAACTGTTTTGCTTTGAAACTTTTAATAGAGTATTTTATTAAAAAGGTATTCTTTCAAAAAGTTTTTATTGCGTTAAAGAAAAAAGTTTACCTTAAAACTAAGACTTTTTTTACTAGTTACTAAAAAAGAAAACAAAAATATATTTTATTTTAAGGTACTCGGAATAAAACACTATTTTACATGATGTTGAGTCGATACATTTAGAAAATAAAAAAAAAACTTCATCATGTTATTAATTAGTAAGCAAGGCAACGAATAAGACTTATTTAACCTGATAAGTCATGATATCCTACAGGTTCGAGAACAAGCTGACATTTACATAGCGAAGCCTTTATATCTTTACATATTATATATGATACGTGTCATGACACCAGGCTCTCGCGGCCTACACATTTCTATAAAATCCATACTAAACTCTGAATTTTATATTCGCGGAAAATCGTAAACAAAGTTATGTCACTGTTAATATGGCATTTAAGGTTTCTAAAGTTGTCTGCAAGAAATATCCTATGATTTTACTAAGTTTGGAAATGTTTATTTTTCGTAAGCATAATATTTTAAATTCCGTTATGTGAATTCTTAAACATAGCTTAATTTTATTTTATACACAGCACGGCAACTGACTCAACACCACCTGATGTGAAGCGGTAAGATGAGTTCATATGCAAAGACAGCTAGTGCAGCTTGAAACACACTGTTCTAGCCGGCTCCACCTTGCCGGCCTATAGGCTTCCTTTTGTTAAGGAGATACATTACATTCTGAGAAAGGTATCGGCTACTTCTTGGCCAATATCCATGCCATAGAGCCGCAGACTAGTATGAATGATTCGAACTAGGTAGGTAATAATTATATGGGTAGTTGTGATATTATAAATATATCTGCATTAAACTAGGTGGTAGGTTCGTTTGTAGGCTAGGCTAAGTAGGAAGCACTGCCTTTATTATTTTAGCCGTGAAACAGTTCGCTGTGATTGAAGGGAAAGATAGACAGTGTAACCACTGGACATGAACGGCATTTTATTGTAGGCCTCAGAATAACACGCACCTGAATTATAAAGTGATTTTTTCTTGTTATTGCAGGTGTCTATAGGCGGCGGTAACCACTATCCACTAGGTGGGCCGTCAACTTTTTTGTTATTGGGTATAAAAAAAGTCTCTAAAATAGGTCGCCTGGTCTTATGTGTGTTTTCGCTCCTGCTTACATTTGCGAAGGCG
This sequence comes from Nymphula nitidulata, assembly GCA_947347705.1. NCBI lineage: Eukaryota > Metazoa > Arthropoda > Insecta > Lepidoptera > Crambidae > Nymphula > Nymphula nitidulata. Next base: position 5,624,123 of record OX374637.1, on the reverse strand, counting down.
GGAATAATATGTCAAACAAAGCACATTAAAGTACAGTCGATAACAAAAGAGCTGCTTCCAACAGTGATGAGAGCGTATATCAAATAATCCAAGAGAAACACATGAAAGAATACGCAAAAAATCACATTTTCCCCATTTATTCGGAAAAATATTATGTGCCTACAAGACACATTACCGGAGCAACACCGAACTCTTACAGAGTAGCATTTTTACATCTGTTTCTTATCTAATCTAATGGTTTTTTTACGGAATATCGCTGCGTTCTTAAGTCGCAGCGTTAGAGTTCAAATTTCTTTGTAGCTAGCTTTAATGTTTCGGTTTTCGGGTCGGCAAGAAGTCGAGTAATAAAAGGCGCGTTTAAGTAACAAGTTGTAGCGTGAAAAGTTTTATATCAATATTTGCGTTTCTCACCTTTATTAATATACAAAATAAATTTTTTAATGTTTTTGAAGCCGAGTTCGTTATTCATTCACCATCGAACAACTTTCAGAACCAATGCTTCCTTGTCCTCGACTCGTCGAGTGGGTAGTACCACTCGAATTTTAAGCTTTCAGCTGGGGCAGCCTCTATCTTACAGAAGGTCGCTGCTAAATAACATAAAATTGTAGTGTTCTCATTGCAGCATAATTATTCTTTAGGGAAAAGCTCGGTAAACGACTCAACACCATCTGATGAGAAGCGGTAAGAAGAGTCCATATGCGGAGACAGCTAGCACAGGATGATCACACTGTTCTATCCGCCTCCAGCTTGCCGGCCTAAAAAATGGTAAGGTAGGAAGGGATCAGATGGGATACAGGCGATAGAAGGCGCCAAGCGACAAAATGTTTCGACGCGGCTGTAGAGGCTCAAGACCATTCGTGAGCTCTACATCGCCAATGATACGGACATCACGATGCCGCAATCGGTCTAGATCATTGGGGAGGTAATTAGCAAAGCTATTCCACTGATGAGAACATTATTCCACGGCAGACCAGACCTGAGTTTTGTAAAGTAGGCATAATTAGTCAACATCTTTTTTATTTTTTACAAAGCAATAAATACACAGATCAATTAATATCTTTAGATTAGCTCAGTCTTAATAACCGACTGACTTCAAAAACGAGGAGGTTCTCAATTCGGCCGGTATGTTTTTTTTTTTTTTTTTTTTTTTTTTTTTCTATGTATGTACACCGATTACGCCGAGATTACTGATCCGATTTACGTGATTCTTTTTTTGTTCGATGCGGAATAGCTGCCATTTGGCCCCATAAAAATTTTTTCAAAAACAGTTGGGTACTTTGGTTTTAAATTAAAAAAAACTTAAATTATGAAGTCGTCTACATATGCGAAATTGCGAAGTTTTGCTTTTCAAATGACTTTTTAGTGAAACGATACGATAGTAGGAAACAATATAAGTTTACGATCACCCATCTAGCTTCGACCGTAGAAAGTTACCACTAAAAATTGTGAAAAAAAAATTTTTAACAAAAATTAAAACCGACTTCAAAAAACTGAAAAGGATAAAATAATTAAATTTAAGTAAGTATTCATCCCCTAGAAACATATTTTTGGAGTTGGTGCTAAGTGGTTTCCAAAAACAATAGAAAGTGAAGCACTTAGCACCAACTCCAAAAATATGTTTCTAGGGGATGAATACTTACTTAAATTTAATTATTTTTTTTGGTTTCTAAATATCGTTTTTAGTATGCAATAACAACTAAACTTTTCTTTGTTTGTGCCACACTTACCTCAGTAAATTTAACTTTTTGTTTTACCTAGTTGGTCTTTACTTTCACAAAACTTATGACTTTAATAACACATGTTTTATGAGAAAACAGGTTGACAGTCCCAACCGTAGGTAAAAGCTTCTATTGTTTATAGAATAAGGTTGAAAGTAAATTAAACGTGTTAGGTTTAATTATGACGCCTATTACGAGTTAACTCATTCTTTGTCATGGAAAAGAAAATTGTTTAGTAGCTGAATCTAATATTGCGGGTTTAGCAATTTTGTGCTTTTCAAATATAAAAGCGTTTGTTAATGAAACTTTAACTATATTTCAGTATTTTCAACCACGTGGACACTCGTTTACAAAAATATCACCTATTTAATGTGTGATTTAGAAATTATCTTAAATTTTATTTTTACATAAATAAAAATTGTTGAAGATTTGTATACGAATTTTACAGATAAGACTAAGAAAGGTCGCCGTAGCGCATACTGCATAGGATTTATGGTTTTTTTTTCAAGTCTAAGCATTTATTTATCAAATTAGGTAAAATATATTATTTAAGATAGACACAGACACAAAATACATAGTATTTGTTAGTTGGTTTTTTATACGATAAGGATACCAAACTGGCGTAAGTACAGCCTGCCCGATGGTAAGCGGATCGTAGCACTTTGGGCACTAACTCATGTGCACGTGTTGCTCACCCTGTAAAAAGAAAGGGAAAATGTTAAGTTCACACTTAGCTGATGAAGCGTAATGCTTCCGCCGTTATCTTTGGCCAATCATTGCATTGAGGAGCTCGGTGGCGTATTGGTTTGTGCGCTCTGGTTTCGATAACGAAAACAAAGCAACTTTCGCCATGGTCGGTCCCGGGATGGGTCAATCAAATTTATAATCTCGAGCTCCTCCGTCGTGCTTCGGAAGGCACGTTAACCCGTTGCTCCTGGTTGTTACTGCAACCGCTTTAACCCAACAACCCGCATTGGGCCAGCGTGGTAGTGTTATGACCCTAACTTCTCATGTGTTTCTCTCATGTAGGAAGGCCTGTGCCCAGCAGTGGGACGTATACAGGCTGGTGATGATGAATTTGATTTATATCTTAATTATTGTCGTTTACTTTTACTGAATTAAGAGTATTGTCACAACACTATATGGATGAGTAATCCGAAATAAAGTATTATTATTATTATAGGTCATAACAATACCGAGGAGCTCGGTGGCGTAGTGGTTTGAGCGCTCTGGTTTCGATAACGAAAACAAAGCAACTTACGCCATGGTCGGTCCCGGGATGGGTCAATCAAATTTATAATCTCGAGCTCCTCCGTCGTGCTTCGGAAGGCACGTTAAGCCGTTGGTCCCGGTTGTTACTGCAACCGCTTTACCCACAAACCCGCATTGGGCCAGCGTGGTGGTGTTATGGCCCAAGCTCCTCATGTGTTTCTCCCATGTAGGAAGGCCTGTGCCCAGCAGTGGGACGTATATAGGCCGATGATGATGATTATTATTATTATAGATGAGTCACACATACATACGTTAGCCAACATAACGCTTTCTCCATAAGCTCTGGCCAATCATTGCAGGAAAACTATACTAAAGCGTTATTTAGCTGCAATCTTAAGTTACTGTCACCACCTCAACATCTCGCACAAAGAAGTTTAGTAACTCGTTTCTTTGTCGGACTTCCAAAACTTGGAATTCTTTGCCAGCACATGTCTTCCCTCCTTCCTATGACATGGGTTCCTTAAAAAGAGGCGTGAAAAGGCACCTTATGGGCCGGCAAGGTGGATGCGGCTAGAACAGCAACACGCTTCAAGCTGCACTAGCTGTCTCCGCATATGGACTCTTCTTACTGCTTCACATCAGGTAGTGTTGAGTCATTTGCTGAGCTTTGCATAAAAAAATGTCAGGTGCTCTGGATAGCTAGAAGTGTGATATTCTTGTGAAAAAAAAAACATAGCTTGGCATAGTTTTCGTTTATTTTTCTGAATGTTTAAACTTCATCGTGTAATTTATTGTACAGCTGCACTACTTCAAATAGAAATGTTCTCTTTACATAATTGGTATTAGGCGTATCATTCCTCGTGTAGTCGTGTAACCAATCGCGCTTGTGTTTATTTATATTTAATTTATTTCGATATTTTATATTGGGTTGAATGTTATTAAATTGTGCTTTAAAAAGCATGCACATTTTCTAGAGTTGTTCCGCTAATTGAATTATTATAACCAAAATATTTATAAATTTAAATGGCATTATTTTAAATCTTGTCTGGTATACAGACAGCAAAACAGGCATAAATCTGACTAATATTTTTTATTACAAAAGTAGTTTTCGACGTGATTTTATGTGACACAGAGTATTCTCTAACTAACCGTAAAAATGTTACATATTTCTTGTCACAGTAAAGATATCGACCTTTTCCCATATTGTTTATCCCCGAGTGTAACGAGATTAGATAGTTCTTCGCGCCAATGCCCTTACTAGCGTGTCAAATTATTCTTTCCTGTACTTTGACAGCAGACACCCCGAGAGATATAAACTTTGGGAACCATGTGAACAAATGGGTACAGACAACAACAGAAGTAAATAATAATAAAAACAATGTCCACTGGCAATGACGGCCGAGTGGTCTCTGCCCCTTGCTATACAGGCTACTCGGTCAGGGATCCCGGGTTCGAATCCCGGTAGGAGCAAATGTTTGTATGATGAGTACGAGCATTTGTTCACGGGTCATGGATGTTTATATGCTTATTTAGTATATTCAAAAGGTAGCAAAGAGAGATCCCAAACATGTAACCTGAATTTTTAAGTTATTACTATTAGTTATATACTTTTTATTTTGCTGCCAAAAAAACTAAAATAAATGGTCTGTATTTAAAATAAGTCATTCTGAACCATTCTCGAACCATTAAGTTATGTATTTTCGTCACGTTCAACATGTTTGGCAACATTGCAGAACAGAGCGACTTTGCCAGATGGCGTGCAACATGCCTCATCAGTCTTCCGTGTAGTTTTAATAGAATTGTGTAGAGACAAATTTACTTTTTTATACCAGTAAGATAAGCGGTTACCATAGTCTATGGACGCTTATACCAGGAGTATCACTTGCGCGTTGCCGACCTTGTACAAACTTTCTCATTCCCTTTTTGAAAAACCCATGCTGTATGCGTTCGACGCAACCTCCGCATGGAGCTTATTCCACATGAGCATGCATAGTAGAAGCTCTATGTTAAAAGTTAAAATTTAAAAAAAGCATAAAAGATAATCCCAGAACGAATTGTTTATCTGTACTAATACCATAAATGCAAAGCTAACCCTGTCTGTCTGTCTGTTAAATTTTGTCGCTCAGACCGATGAACCGATTTAGATGAAATTTGGCATGGCGATAGTTTGAGACACCCGTTTGTCCCGTTAAGGAGATAGAATATTTTTTGGGGCAATAAGTGACATTCAAGCGGGAAGAGCCGCGGGTGGCCACTAGTTCAGATATAAATCTGATCTTGATCATTTGCTTTTGCCGTCGACGGTACTGAATTCCCATGACATTTCAGTAATCGATTGGACGTCGATGTGTAAGGCGTGGGTCGTGCCAGATTGAGTTATGTTAGTTAGTGACTGTTAGCTTCGATTACGGAGCTTATGTTGTTGGATTACAGCTGAAAATGTTACGGGTGTCATTTTGTAAATTATTAAGTGATCACACACTAGGAGATTTTAATACTTTTGCATAAGTTATAAACTTATAATACATAATTAGTTTCAAACGGAAATACAGATGGAATAGGATAAATTCATAGGTTTATCCCAAGTCCTTGGTAGTCACTCGGACTGTGGAAGGTCGTGGGTTCGTTCAGCGTCCTAAGTTTCTTTTTCTCGTTCTGTTATCGTATATTATTTTTATGTGATAGACATAAGGGTTTTTTTGTTGACGATTCAAAAGTGCTTCTTGGGGGGCCTAATTGAATAAAGATATTTTCATTTTCATTTTCTGTCTTTATTATATAATATGTAGCTATAGTTGAATTGCTCTGTCACCTTTATATTTTTAAGCTGAAATTCTGTCTAAGTACCTTGGAAGGTAACCCATAGCCAAATTTGAAAGAAAAATAAGAAGACGACGATACACCGCTGTTTAATTTAGGAAAAAACCGTTATAAATACAGAACTAAACAAAAACTAATCTCAATAAACTATGCAACATTTACAATCGCATGTATGCGCCAAACGTTAATTGCCATCAAAGTTTTAGCTCGCCAAAACAAGCCCTGTTCATTTTGATCGAGTATACTGTTACTGTTATTTACGATTTTTCGACAATCAAAGGGTTGTAAATCACTGTCCGGCCCCTAACGCTGACTGCAAATATTTTCCACCCGTGGCGGGAAAAAATTCTACACTGATAGTGCCTCTGATGCTACAGTGTTTGGGCGCATTCTATGCATTTTATATATTTTTTAATTTGAAATCTTTTTTCTGACGCTACATGTGAAGCGCATAAGAATGTGCCATAAATTAGAATGACATAACATTAAAGGTTATACAGAAAATTATATCGGACCAACCTTATTAAGATTTATGATGAGCTATTTTTAACCGACTTCAAACAGTTGAAGGTTATCAATTGTTTGTATTTTTTACATATCTGTAGCTTGCAATCTTGGGACCCATAATATATGCGAAATATTCGGAGGAACTCATCGTTATAAGTAGGCAAGTAGGCAAATTGTCTAATTGCTCTCGCTAACTTAGGTGTGAAGTTTTTTTTTTATACAACTAGATGACAAACAAGCTGACGGCCCACCTGATGGTAAGCCGTTACCGCCGCCTATAGACACCTGCAATAACAAGGAAAAACCACTTGATATTGCTGGTGCGTTGTCATCCTAAGGCCTAAGATGAAATACCGTCCATGCCCAGTAATTACACTGGCTACCTTTCCTTTCAATCCGAAACACAGCGAACTGTTTTACGGCTGAAATAAGAAAGATGGTGGTACCTACCCAGACAACCCCACATACGGGCCTACCACCTAGTGAATCTTGATTCACACTAGGTGGGTACAAAATTAATGGTACTAGGTTCTGATGTGCCTAGAATAACACGGAAGTGGCGTGGCTCCCTTCACGTGTACCTGTTGGCCTGTCAAGCGTTGGGAAGCTACCAATAAATTAGGGGAAGGTAGATTCCCTAAAAAAGTGGTCAATAGCTACCTAGTTCGCTTTTGTGATCCAATCTAGGTCTGCAAGGTGAGTACATATTTTATTAGGCACCTAATATAGACAATTTTAAACACGGAAATTACAAAGCAAAGTAACAAACTGTGTCATCACCAGCCTATATCCATCCCACTGCTGGGCACAGGCCTTCCTACATGGGAGAAACACATGAGGAGTTTGGGCCATAGCACCACCACGCTGACCCAATGCGGGTTGGTAGGTTAAAGCGGTTGCAGTAACAACCGGGACCAACGGCTTAACGTGCCTTCCGAAGCACGGAGGAGCTCGAGATAACAAATTTTGATTGACCCATCCAGGGATGGACCATATGGCGAAAGTTGCTTTGTTTTCGTAATCGAAACCAAAGCGCTCAAACCACTAACGCCACCGAGCTCCTCAACAAATTGTGTAAGCTATCCAATATATTGTATTTTAAACTTTATCTAAATTTCATTGTAATTGAAGCCTTACAAGGTTCATGATTGTGCGACATAGGCAATTATTAATCATAATATAAACATGTAAATTCAGCAACATATTTTAGAGAACGTAATACTGCACTATCTCGAGAAGCGGTCTAGGTTACAAACGAAGAGTTCTAAATCACTGCAGTATCATTTATTATCGTTCGTTAATGTTGCAAGTGGAACACTTGGCACCTACATACTACTTGTAAACTCAATAATTTATCTTGTTTAACTTTTTTTTGTCCTAAAAATGTATTGACGATGAAATATGACAACACAATTTAAATATCAACTTAAGCAACATTAAGTATAAAAAAAAACTTATCTCTAGTAACAAACACTAACCTAATATTTACAAAGCTTAATATGTGACATTAAAAAAAAATTACAAATAATAAACACCACCTTAATCTTGCGAAACAGGAAGTGTACCAATAAGGCTGGTCGCATTACCTCGCTGAATTGCGAGGCTAAATCTTAGTCCGAAATATATACCAGCCTTATTGTCACCTAAAGTTTCACAAAGACGACCTGCAATGTCCCTTAAAAGTCGCTGAGCTCTTGGATCCCAAGGTCCTAAGGTCTCAATCCCAAATGGCTAAAATATGCAGTCCCCAGATATACCAGCATATTTGCGACGTTCGAGGGATTCAGCAGAATCAGCAGCTGATCCTGCACTTTATTTAGTCTCGTATTCGTTTTAAAAAAATATTGATTAATAAATTAATATCAGCTCAGTATCGATAACAGTCACCAAAACAAGGCCAAACCAATTTTTTTGGCAATCAAACGGTTGTATGTCACTGTCCAAACAGTTAACCAACAGCACCAAAGCTCTCTTCTAATAGCGCCCGCTGCGGTGTCCTCGTTTCCCAAGTGTTTTTTACACACATAGATAGTATCTTAATGGACTAGTGTTATTTTGTCGAGTTGTATAGTATCTAGACAGTTTATCTAGGTTTTGACACACAATTCTTAGGGACACATCAAAGAAAACCTTTTGGGTCGCGTATTGTGTGACAATAACCTCACCTTGATGCCTCAACATAACATGTAACTGACAAATTGAGCAATAAAAGAATTTTTAATTTTAATTTTTTAATTTTTTGAATAACATATCGTAGGATCTTGAATGTTAGTGATCTTAGGAAAAGATAGATTTAAGATTGCTTGACGTAATTTTAGGTACTTAACATTACGATTACCTATTTGTTTACTAATTTGTTAAGTAAGCGTAACTTTAGGATAAGAGACGAAAATAAATCGACGCTACATCAAATAATAGCACTTTTTTTAAAAAAATATTTATACACTCACACCTATTATCTAGCCCAAAGTAAGCATCATTAAGAGCTTGTGTTATGGATACTAGATAACGGAGAAATAATGATAATAATATGTATATAAATATTAGAAATATACTAAATAAACATATAAGCATCCATGACTCGTAAACAAATGTTCGTACTCATCATACAAACATTTGTTCCTACCGGGATTCGAACCCGGGACCTCTTGACTGAGTAGCCTGGGGTACAGACCACTCGGCCAGGCGGTCGTCAACCAACCAATTTAGATAATAAAAGTTAGTAAAAGGCCGATGGTTGAAGATAAAATGGTGTCAAAGTTAAAACTTCGTTCAGATTAATATCTGACAGACCGAAAATAAGTTACGCTAGCAGCAACTTTGTAACTAAACCATCTACTAAGAAAAGATTTCTTGAATTTCCCTAGAGACCACACGGGTTATAGGGACGTTCCACTGTTAAATATTTCGACTGCCACACGAAAAGTAAAGTAACATAATTAATAATTCATTCAAGAACACTTAACAACATCTAAACTTAATTTAGGTAAAAGCGCTGGGGAGGTTTAATCCACGGAACAAGATATTCACTCCTGCACGTTGGCAATCACAGCGGGGAATATTTTTCAGCCCCACCAACTTTACAGCCCATACGCTCCCAAGCGACAATAGGAAAGAATAGAAAACCGTCTTCCCTTACACCGAAGCGTAATAAGTAAAAAGAAAACGTCACATAAGGGAATCGTTCGCTTGAAACGTTTTTCTGCGACACGGCGCTGTGAAGTCTGATTTTGGTTTGATAATCAGACTAAGCTGGATAAATAGACAGATAAAATTAAATTGAGTTCATGTTTGGTGACAACTTATCAATTACTTCAGCATATGAGAGTACGCAGGAGAACTAAGGTCACCGACATAGCCCGAAAAATTGCGGGCCTCAAGTGGCAGTGGGAAGGCTACATTGCTAGGAGGACTGACGGCCGTTTCGGCGGAAAGGTCCTCGAGTAGCGGCCGCGTACCGGGAGACGCAGCGTTGGTAGGCCTCCCACAAGGTAGACCGACGATCTAGTGAGGGTCTCGGGAAGCCGATGGATGCGGACAGCGCAGAACAAATAGGTCTGGAGAGCTTTGGGGGAGGCCTAGGCCCAACAGTAGGCGTCTCTCAACTAAAATGATGATGATGAAGAGAGTCACTCTCCAGATAGATATGTTAAGGATCTATTTAAGGGCACAGGAATGGCGCGAAATCGGTGGAGCCTTTGTTTAGCAATGTTTTTTTAGGCTATTCGATTACGATGGTGAAATAAAAAAAATCAATAGAGTTAGTTAAAATAGAACACCTAACTATAATGTAGTTAGATATAGTATTGTAATTTCTTCATAATAAAAATATTATCATAGAAAACATAAAATGAAAATTCGCCGTATTTATTTAATACGAGACAAAATAGAATAAAATTGAAACATTATATTCAGTTAGAAATTTTCTAAGAAGTAACTTTTCTAAACTTTTCCATTCGAAGAAAATTACAATCATTACGCAAAAAGTTAAAAAAGTATACACGGAGATAAATAGATTATTGACGGTGTGATAGCGTCCAACCTTGCATGAAATGTTTAATCATAATAAAATTCTGAGAGGTTGAATAGATGGTTGAATAGAAATGAGTTGTAACAAGGTATATAATTTATGAATCGACATACAGACATCAAAAAAAACGATTTAATCAATCTCAATTTTTTACTGTAACTAGCTTCTGCCAGCGAGTTCACCTGCGTGGCCTACAGAAAACAAATGAAAAAAAAACATAAGCGCTCTCCCTCTTAATAGGGATGTTGCCTAAGTTTGAAAGTGGCGCTACATCGCGCTCCTCCGCACTCCCTCGCACTCTCTCGCACTCCCTCGCACTCCCTCGCACTCGACCGTCTACCACGTGTCGTGCAGGATTTTGAAGCCCTATTTTACTCTGTTGGGGAATGATTTCAGTGTCTCATAATTTTAATTGATCTTGAATTAAAATTAGAAGACTCCTTTGTATTTGCACTAATTATTGAGTCAATCGACTTAGAGAAAAAAAAGTTTCATAGAAAATTCAACCCCTATTTCACCCTTTTCGGGGTAAATTTCAAAGAAACCTTTCTTGGTGGATACTTACACTTAACAGAGTACACACCATCCAAATTTCATGTCTCTAAGATCATCGGTTTAGGCTGTGCGTCGATATATCAATGAGTCAGTTAGGACTTTGAATTTTATATAGTTCATAGATTAGTTTGTACGTACTATTGAAGCCTTTTAGTTTCATCTTATGTATGTGGATATAAGGTACAAAATGCCATGATTGTAAAAAAAAACTGTCGGAAAAGTCAATTGAGAAGCTTAGTGGCGGAGCGCTCTGGCTTCTATTACGAAAGCTTTACTTTCGCTATGGTCGATCCTGGGATGGGTCAATGAGAATCTCGAGCTCTGCCGTGGTTTGGAAGGCAACTTAAGCCGTTGGTCCCAATTTTAACTGTAACCGCTTCAGCCCACCAACCCACATTGGGTTAGCGTGGTGATGTTATAGCCCAACTTCTCCCGTGTTTCTCCAATGGAAAAAGACCTGGGACCTGGAATGGGACCTATATAGGCTGATGATGGTGATGAAAAGTCGAATTGATGAGCCTTGTAATATATATCACTACCCAATCAGAAGGGATATTATTTATGCACACTTCAGTTAAAATATTATCTATATCTACTTAAGCATATAAGTTAAGGTTATAAGTATTGAAGAGCTCGGTGGCGTAATGGTTTGAGCGCTCTGGTTTCGATCACGAAAACAAAGCAACTTTCGCCATGGTTGGGCCCGGGATGGGTCAATTAAATTTATAATCTCCTCCGTGCTTCGGAAGGCACGTTAAGCCGTTGGTCCCGGTTGTTACTGCAACCGTCTTAACCCACCAACCCGCATTGGGCCAGCGTGGTGGTGTTATGGCCCAATCTCCTCATGTGTTCTCCCATGTATCATGAAGGCCTGTGCCCAGCAGTGGGACGTATATAGGCTGATGATGTTGATATTGTTTAAGGGTATATTGTCAATGTTGTGTGAGTGGCAGTAAATTGCAAATAAACTTATTATCTATCTATCTATCTATCTATATTTTGTCTTATTACTAATCTTTCACTAATAAATTCAGTGTCGCTTTGCCCTTATGTAGGTAGTTGCTTTAATGACACTTGAATCATAATAGCTGCAATTAAGATTATTCCGTAATTAATATACTACTCAAGACTCCAATGTTTGCGTATTACTATCTGGCGTTGTCACAGCGACACTCCGCCGTGGTCCTCTGTAATTTGGCACAAAGTGGTAATAGGGCAATTAGCGGGAACTGTCGGCTATTCTGAAGACTTACGACGATAATTTACGCAGATCGCCATCAGAATCGCCTCGGGTGGCGATTAGGGTGTTAGAGATTTTAATCTCATCGGTAATTGTACTTTTTAGCACTAATACCGGATTGGAAAAGATTTAGCGACTATCATTAATTAAGCTCAGAGACTTCATTGAAAGTAATTTTGTCAGTGATTTCGTTAGATCAAAATTGATCTTAAAATCCTTTGCAGTTTTTAGATTGAATCCAATAATTTCAAATCAAGTTCAGTTTATATTTTAAGCAGTAGGTATTACTTTAAATTCGATCTGATCGTACTTAAAGTTTGTAACCTACTGTTGGGAGGAATTAAAATTAATATATCCGGCTCAAAGGACCAAAAAGTTATTGGACTTAACCATTGATGTCATTAACTTTCACAGTTATCAGGTTAACAGATATAAATATTGAGATAGAAGTATGCACCTACTTTATTATTACGGTTCGGATCACAGCCAAATACTCATACATATTATAAAAGTGGTTCAATTGTTAGTTTTTGTGCAGTTTGCTTGTAATAAGTCTAATTTAGAAACTTTCATTTGGTTTACTTATTTATTCTGATGAAAATTATTTAAAGAATCTTTAATGTAAAGAGTTATTTATTACAGGCTTCATTAACGTATTTTCGTTGGACAGAATTTCTGGCAATTTCATTCATCATAGGAAAAGTACAAAAAACAAAACTATTTTGTAGGGACCTCAGACTTTTGCGTGATTTTAAATTTGACAAGATTTTTTTTAAATAAATTACTACAACTTACTGCCACAAAGAAAATATAATATCAGAAGAGCAGCTCCGTCCGTGCTCAAAACTAATTATCTAACATTGTCTACTGCAAATTTGGGAGCGTGTGTACAGTGTGGTTTGATGTTTCTATTACTCCCTATAGATGCGCACCATACTCTCTTTATGTACTTGTTTAATTTTCCTTGTGTTTTTTTTTTTCATTATTTTACCCTAGAACTAGCTCATTTTGAACTAAAAACATAGTTAGGCTTTGGCTAAAAAAACATCGGTCAAACAACCTCACGTTTTATTTATTGTTTCATTGTATTTATAGCGATAAAACAGATAAAGCAAAGTGCAATAAGATTTCCGATAACATCTGAAAAAAAAACGAAAAAAATCAGTATCATAAACGTCTATTTGTGCCAGAAAAGTGTTCTTTGTTCGAAGCAGCGGTTCTGTATGTTTATTTACAATGTGTCACTACAGAAAAATGTGTTTCTCCCATGTAGGAAGGCCTGTGCCTAGCAGTGGGACGTATATTGACTGGTGATGATGATGATGATGACTACAGAAAAATACAACAAAAAATAAAAGGCCGTTCATTCGATTGTTTTATAAGAAAGAATTTATTTATATATCTATTTCAAATCTCGTATATCACCAACATGCCAAACAATTTTTCAAGCACAGTTTTTCATTTGATTCCGACAGGACGATCGATGCACAGAACAATGTCAGTCTTGTGTCAAATGCAGTGTATTTTCAATCTCTATACTCCAGGGAGAATGGAATGGGGTCTCGATACTCGAACCAATACTATTGTTTGGGCAGTTGACACCCTTACCCCAAGCCCTTACCAGTGTTACTCGATTGTGAAAGAAATTGAAATCGATTTTTTTTTATTGCCGATAATAGTTACAAAATAGTTAACAATAATAATAACACAACTTAAAACAATGAATTACTTAGTTACATTCCATTGATGACATGACATTTAACAAGTGATTACAGGCAATGGGCACCAATCTCAACAGAATACTGAGCTTGACCTGGTGCTAGTTTTGAGATTGGTCTTTGAAACAATATGTTTGAGAATGGGGCATTACATCGAACAATAATTGAATAAAATAATAATTTCTTTAAAATTATATTTTACAGGATGGTAGAGTCTGGAATGGTGTGTGCGTCACAGCTATGTATATGCGATGCAACGGTGTACGTGATTCTGTCACTAAAAAATATAAAAAAGAAACTGGCAGTTATAGAGAAAGGAATAAATTATAACACGCAATGGCAAACATTTAACTATACAAATTTAAAATTATATTTACAATAAATAAGGCGATTCGATATTAGGCAATTTCACACAAGCTCATTTTAATGTTCTGATAAATTAAAAAATATTTGTTCTACCTGTTATCTTTATACAATCAAAAAAGGCCGGAAGATAAAAATGAACACCGCACCGACACCGTGAGCTCCGTATGCGTGAATGGGACCGCTCAAAATATAACACAAAGTGACGGTAGTTTACATAAAACTTATCAAAGACAATTAACATCTTCAGTCTTTTCGTGACCACGATTGCTGTAAAGTAAGAAAGAAAGAAAGAAAGAAAGAAAGAAAGAAAGAAAACATATTTTATTTAAATAGGCCACAAAGAAGCACTTTTAAATCGTTAAAATACACATTTTTATAACTACTTATAACAAAAATACATTAACTAACAACGTCATAGTCTCTGTCTGTCTGTCATGTCCGAATTTACACCGGTTCCAAAAGTTGAACTATTGAGAAGATTCCGGCAACAAACTCGTGTAGTCACTCATTTGTAGTTAAAAAATTATAACTTTTAGCAGTGTAGTGCCGCCCAGCATAAAAATTATTAAAATTAAAGGAGACGGTATATCAACGTACCAACAAAGTAGGTACCCAATGTCAAAAGTACTATCGTTATTTTTAAGCTATCTTACAATGCACAATCACAATAAGGGTATACAGAGGTTAATAGTCATAATACTCGTAAATAAACATATAAACATTTTGGAATTTCAATGTATCATCTAAATATTCTTGGACCTTATAGTAGCCTTTTTCACTAGTTTGTTTGACATATAACTTAAGTTTGTGAAAAGGCAGTTCAGTTACATTTAGTGGGACTTTGTTATAAATGTGTATACATTTCCCCATGAATGAGCGACTTGTCTTGTGAAGTCTAAAACTTGGAACAGCAAGTTTATTTTTATATCTAGTATTTAAGTTATGAATATCACTATGTTTTGAAAAGGTATGTTTATATTTGTGAACATGAGTATTCGAAACGTCACCACGTCGGGTGTATAATGGTAATGTAACATCTAATTAAACGCGAGTTAAATCCTGTAAATCGGTTTTATTTCAAAAATGAATACCGCAGTCGAATACACGCGAGTGCATTTAGTGACGCTAGCAGCAATCGAGTATGTCGATAACGACACAACGAGTATAGATTTCAAAGAGAATAAGAATATTTTTTCCACAGCACTATGTCATATCGATAGTAGTGGACAATTGTGCTAGTTGTCGCGCGCTTGGACAATGGTCTGCCAATTGTCTAAGTTCACAATAGAATTTCTTTTCATTCGTGTAAAAATGAATTTTTCACACAAAATTTTACAGTTAAAGTTTTTGTTTCTGACACAAAAATCATGGTAGAAACTATTAGATTTGACGTTTTTGAGGAACTCGGCGACATAGTGGTTTGATTTCGATTTGATAAAAGCAACTTTAGCCAGGGTTGATACGGGATGGGCCAATCAAAAATTTGCAGTCCCCTACAGGAAAATCGCCTGGGCGTGAAAAAGTAAAGTGTCCAATGCTAGAAAAAATGTAAATTATAATTATTAAACTTATCAAAAATTTATCAAAATTACTTTGAAGGTTCAAAAGAGAATGTTTCTGATTTTTTTTTCTTGTTTTCAAATAAATTATCAACAATTTTTTTGGATGTCATTATTAAAAGACAAAACTTATCTTGCACTTTCAAAGACGTCTACGAAATACGCTTGACATCTCGGTAACCTCAAAAAATGTAATAGTTTTAATAAGAACTTATTTATTCGAGTCTTGCTCCGCATCAGGAGTTGAAGAGTTTTCTGAATGTAAATTACACTTTATTGCAGCTACAAAAGACGGGGAAACGAGACATTTTAATGCTAACTGGCCTTTTACTAGCACTTTGATAAGAAATCTTAGCGAGAGTTTTCACGAATACATTTTATGGCACAACAATAATAAAACTGCCGAAGCATTTATGTTTTGATGACTTTTGATTTTTATGTGTCACTTTATTTTTATCAGTTATCCATAAAATTGAGATAGCATCTTGAATAAATTGTGATTATATTGCGTAGGTAGCCACATAAAGATTTTATTAACTCTTTGACAGTGAATGTTTAGACTTTGGAATAATAATTTCTTTAGGGTGTGGCGAACTCATAACTTTTTATAACTGGGTGACTGCTCATCAAAAGACCGATATAAAAGTTAATTGTTTACCATATTTACGAAAAGAATCACCGCACCGCATTAATTCCGTATTTTGCATTCTTCTTACCGCTTCAAATCAGATGGTGTTAAGTAATTACTTACTTAATTACTTATCTGATGTGCTACGGCTAATTAGCCGTTCTTTGTATAAAGGGCACAGGGTTAAAACAGACAAAATCAGACAAAATACGGAAGAATCTCTATTAGACAAACATATTATTGGGAGTTTATTTAAGCGAAAATTAGTGATATTATTACAAAATACATATAAAATTTGTTGTATTAGTGGAGACCTTTTATTGGCTGTCTGTTTTTATAAACTTTGTCCTACTATGTATTTTAAGCTTAATAAATATCCAGAGAGTCTCGCATAAAACAAAGAAGCAGCCCCACTTGCCTCTGGGTAGCTGGTGCTATTCGTCGGCCACATTATGGTGCCACTGATTTACCAGCGTCGTTGCTTCTTACTGCTGCCATGATATTAGGCTGAGTAGTTATTTAGTGCAAAGCTATGACTAAATTAGAAAATTTGTTGCTGCTGTTTTTTATCTTTGCACTAAATAAATGTATTTCATTTCCGTAAAAGATTTATCCAACGATAAAAATGGTGCAAAAATTAGAAAAAACTGGAAAATTACATAGGAAATAATTAACACACTTTAACATTTACAAAACAAAGTCATCTGAGGAATCCAGTAAGGGAGAAGGAGGACCAGACTAGAGGCATGAAGCGTAGAAGAATATAAGAAACATGAAATTGTTTTGTCCACATCAGACATTACACTGTCCAGCGTAAATTCGTGACAGTAATGTCTTGTATCTAAAATCTGAATTTAACCAAGAAAACAGTTTTCTACTCTGTTTATTTTCGGTAACAGGGACCGACAACTTAAATCACTTTCCCAGATACAATGCCGAAGAACAAGAATAATGGAAGTGTCACTTTATCTTGTCACGAATTGACTTAATGTAGGCTCTCTTTGTTTAAACTTCCCTAGTTGATGTGATATTGATTGAACTTAACGGTAAGTAAGTTAACGGTTTGAAATTATCAGTTTTGAGGGGAGACAATAGCCTCCCTATTGTCTGACGTATTCTAAAACGGTCATTTTTTATAAACTTAATGTAGGAATTCCTTGTTTAAAAACTTGCCTATTTGAAGTGATTTTAACGTTGTACGGTAAGCGAGTACACGATCTGAAATTATCACGATCATGAGGGGCTACTTTTTCAACGTATTCTGAAACAGATATATTTTCAGCCGATGATCTTCATTTATTCTAAAGGTGAATATTGTGGTTGCCCCTGGTGGGTATCTTTTTAAGCTGAGAAACAGCTGATGCACTGTCCTCTATTCTCGGGAAAGAAAAAGGGGTGTATGGAGAAACATACTTATGGGTTCTTAATATATAGCAGCACTTTGGGTGCTCTTGAAAAACTGAAAAAGATGAATTAGGGCACCCGACCAGAGACAAACAACACCAGGCCGAAGCAACGGTACTTTGTGTGTATAGCCTTCCACTAATGACATGAATTCGAAATACGAAAATGAAACGAAATGAATTACAGAATATTAGAGCGTCGTTCTCTGGTAATTTTTCTATTTTTTTTATTACTAAGGTGGCAATTAAGCATACGACCCATCTAATGGTAAGCGTAATTATCAAGAGGCGCCAGAATTTGCCTTTATGTAGGGTAATATAATTTCGTCACTTTTATTAAGACTTACGGTAAAAAGAAAATATGACAATAACCAAACTAACATTGTTCGAATAATAAGAATAACAATGTTCGAATGCCATGAATGTAAGCGCGATAGCTACGTGTTTGATATGCCTACATGACACACAGAAGTATAACCAAACTGATCTTCATACGAAAACAGTGAGCAGTTGATTTAAGTCATTTTGAACACCAGAGAACAGCTGACATCAAGCAATCAATCACAATCTACTAACGCTTGGTGAAAAAGCGAGACACTATTCCGAACTTAATATATAATAGAACAACATTTTGGCCTGGTTGTGCTACCACTTTTAAATATATAACTTAAGTGTGGCCAGCAAGCCTTCGGTCTATCTGATGGTAAGCGATTACACAGGTATAGGCTGGTGATAGTCTGTTAGGTACGTCTTTTCTTTGATCAAGGTCAAATACTACGCTCTGACGTAACTAGAAATCTTGAGCTTTTTACGCTGCTTTCAATATTATTCCTTACAGTTTCTAATCAAATCAAATTGCAAAATACAAAAGTTGACATCGCAAATCGAATGAAAATTATCACGTATTTGTAAAACAAAAGTCCATTGTTCAAACGAGCTTAGTTAGTTGAAAGGGTGGTAATTAATGTTACGACGCTCTCGTAAAGTTTGAGAACTGTAAAGTGAGCAACCAAATGCTGTATACATCCTGTCTCTTATATCAATGCGCTAGGGATCAAAGTCGTTGATATCTATTTGATGCTGCTTGTACTAGGTGATTCTATTAAAATTTATCTTTCACTAATAACAGGTTCTTCGGTTCAGAGTTCGTAAAAATGGGATTACTGGGTCCTCTTTTTAAGGGTCTCTCGAAATGTTCACAATTTTATATGTGACAGTGAAATTTTTGTCACGAGTAAAAAAAAAGTTTTTTATAACCATGGGAAATGTTTACAGCTGAACACTTAAGTGGTTCTTAAATTTCAGTGCCTCTCAAAAGTGGAAAATTGGCAAATTATGGGCAAAAGTCAAATTGGGAACTCAATAAAATTTATGTGGGCTTCTAATCTTAGTGACATTTAAGTATTCGACCGTTAGTGAGATGAATTATAGAAGTCGCGGATTTAGCGCTTGGACCGGCAAGGTGGAGGCGGCTAGAGCAGTGTCTAAACTGCACTAGCTGTCTTCGCATATGGACTCTTCTTACCGCTTCACATCAGGTGGTGTTGAGTCATTTGTCGTGCTTTGTATAAAAAAAAGACAGAATAACACGAAATTTACAACCGCCAACGTAAAGATATATATTTTCAATTTCGTATTTAACAATACAAACATACTTGGAAAAATATTTCAACTAGAAAAATAGGGTCATATTATTATTGTTGGGTTGATTTTCATAGTGTTAGCGCCAGCGATCGAAATATTAAACGAACTAACGCCTTATGCTTTCCCGCTCTCTATCCATTGACAGCACCTAATTCTTTACACCTCTGCTCCGCGCGCACCTCAGACCCGCGGCAGTATGGCAGCTCTACCCATATTACTAAATAACCCGGTCTTTTGCTACGTAACCCGTCGTAAAAGCATCTTCCCCGGGAACTTAAGATCTACTTGTGAAAAGTGCTTGTGAGTCATCCCAGCGTGATTTTTTTTATACAACTAGATGACAAACAAGCTGATGGCCCTTGATAGTAAGCGGTTACCGCCGCCTATAGACATCTGCACTAACAAGGGAAAATCACTTGATATTGCAAGTGCGTTATCATCCTGAGGCCTAAGATGAAATGCCGTTCATGGCCAGTAATTACAATGGCTACCTTTCCCTTCAATCCGAAACACAGCGAACTGTTTCACGGCTGAAATAAGAAAGGCGGTGGTACCTACAAAGGCAACCCTACATACGGGCCTACCACCTAGTGAATGACACTCATGTGCCTAAACAAGGACATTGCGTCGTACCATACGAAATAAATGGAGCAGTTGAAAAAAACCGGTTGGTGTGAACAGCGTGCTACTCACTTCACCTCGTGGGACCCGTAGACCACGAGCCTCACAGCAGCATTGGCGAGGTAGGTGCACTCGCTCTTCGTCCCGAAATATCACTATTGAGGCGTTAGGATTTTTTTTTATTTATCGTATTCTCCTGCTCCAGTGCCTCCACTCTAGCGGCTCTATCGCCTGTGCGGTAGAGCCGCCAGATGGGAGGAATAAGCCTATGGTTATCCCAAGTCCTTAGCAGCTCAGATGGTTAGATCAGTCACCGTTGTGAAGTGGCAGATTGGGTAGCAGGACATGATTTTTTTTAGTTAGACATTATTCTAAGCAAGTGTTTAGATATTTGTTAGTTTTGGAAAGAGCAATTTGCTGTATTCTATCTATTAATGAGTTTTGTTTAGTAAACTCACAGTTTGTAGATTATTCACTGCTTTGGCCGTTCAGTATGCTAAAACATTTCACTCACGCAAGCATGACAAGCGAATTGCAGAACTAATAGCTTGATTTTAGATGTCTTAAATAGCCATCACGATTAATTGGCCACAGACGTGAAATTATTGTTCGTGATAAATTAACAATTTGTGGAAAGATTAAGATTAAAGAGCCTTCTTAAAGACACGAATCACACGGAATGTGAACATTTACAATTCATGATTGAATATAGCTGTGGCGTGGTTTAGTTAAGAATCTGATTAAGATTACAAAAAACCCTAGTAAAAGTAGGAGATTAATTGGTTGAAATTGAAAGTTTCCTATTCAGCCTTACTATTTTACTTGCTCTTAGGAATATCAATGATGTCGTATATACATAAAGATATAAGAAAGGTTTTTTTTATATACAACTTACGATTAAAACATATTCGTCGTTTACAAACGTTGTTGTCGTTTTCGTCGTAAACAGTATTTCATTACAAAATAAAAAAAAACAGTAGATAAAAGTTCACGGGCTCTAGAATTTAAATAAATTTGTTAATGTTTATTAGCTAATAATATTAAATAATGACGTCTCTAAAAACTGAAAACGTCTAGAATAGATAAGAAATTATGTCAAACAACTGGCGATCGATTTTCAATATCAAAATAGTAAATAAATCATTCGTGTGCTCCAGTTCAAAAAAAGGATTTGAAGACCTCAGTTAATAGTTCTCCAAAATCAAAATAAATATCTATTTATATCTGTTTTATTTATGTATTCGCATTTGAACCATAATGTGTTCACACGAATAAATAAATAAATAAAGTGTTTTAATGTAGAATGTGCTTTCTTTAGAGTTAATATTTCGAGTACTTTTACTCGGCATGTGATAAGCACCAAACAATGTCTAGACTTCGTTTGTCTCCTAGACATATCACTGACGGGAGTGTGAGCTTTATGGCAATTGCAATTACAAAGTTAATCGAGTGAAGTCAATAAAGAAAACTGTCTTTGATACTTTAGCCAGACGCGGTGCTCAGGTTTTTGTACGATTTAACAGTCTGGGTATTGGATTATAAATAAATACGACGGTTATTTTTTGCCTCGTTTTCACGGCATTAAAAAAAGTATTTATCGTTTCTTTCTTGAGCCATTTAAGAATCGGCAATATAGCGATCGATAACATGACATTTTATAGTCTACTAAAATCATCTTATCGATTGAATGTACTCACGACTATGATCGATTGCACTACACTATGAGGGAGAAAAAAAATCGTATCTTCTTAGTTAATAATAAAACTTGTTATTTTGATATCTAAGATTTTTTCGAATGCGTTAATTGCACTATGGAGGTGAAGTATGTTTTCGTACTCATCTCCTGCTATTATGAAGTACCTCTGTTGGCCGGAACAAGCTGATAGAGTCAGTGAAATTTATAACGCTTCCGTTCCGTTATATTATTATTCAGCTTATGCTCTGCTATAGCTCGGCTTATGACGTTAGCTTATGCTCCGCTTATAACCCGCTTATGACCTGCTTATACCCTGAGCTTACTTTACCTTCTTTGACATTTTGCCAAGCTCGAAAAGACCAGACGAGAAAATTAAAGGAGCGTGCCGCGAGTCTCCCAGCACCTCCAGCCTCTTAGTGGCACGCTATAAATACCTTCTTAGATCTCGATCTTTTTGTTGTTCCTGAACGCAAGGGGCAGGTCGCCCGGGCGTTGAGTTGTGGCCAAAGTCTAACAGCCTCTATGCTTTGACAACCTTGGGCAAATACAATACATTAGACTGGTAGTTAGTATAGCCTAAAAAGCCATTTTAATATAAGCAAAACTTATAATGAAATGATAAAAAGGAACCGAATCACACTGAAATAATATTTCTACAGTAAACAACTCGATAACCGGCGTAATTGAAATTGAAATTAAGAGCGAACCAACAAAATGAAAGAAGTACGTCGTAAATAAACTGTACAATACCTAAATGCTGAAAACTATTCAAGAATTTTTTCCATCTTGATTTTATTATTCGTCGAGACATTAGAAAAGAAAAAATAAAAAGAGGATTATATTTATACACAGTGCCAACGATAATTTCGGTCGGGTAAAATGGCGTACTTATCGCCTTATTGGCAACTGAAATAATTTTATAATAGCTAGATCCTCCGTCAAGGGTCAAAAGACACTGATCGACGTTTGATATAGGCAGACGTTGTATAACTCATTGATAAAGACTTAAAACACTTTAGGGCCAAGTATGCTCCTAAGAGGGTGATAGTGGTTCGTAAGCTCAACACTGAGTTTGAGTACATCTCCAAGTCCTTGAACGGATTTAGATAAAATCTGGGATGGGTATGGGCATAGGCCACTTTTGGGGCGATAAATGACAATCACATGGGTGGCACCGTGATCACTAGACTATTTACAACAACAAAAAATTTTACTAAGTAAGCAAATTTTTTTACGATAAACAAAGTATCCGCAAAAGGTGTATTGTTCCGTTGATATATCGTTAAATTAATCAGAACCGCATTGATTTATACCAACGACGTGTAAATTGCGAAGAATTTATTGTTGCAAGCCGGAGTGTGATTTATGCGAGCCACATTTTGACTCGGCTAAATTAATGAATGGGTACCTCGTTATAAATTGATGCACAATCATAATTAGTACAATTTGTCATTGTTCAAGCGTTTGTAAGCTTTCAAAAATTCATACGGCCTGTACTCGGTTCGTTCTGTATTCGAATGTACCTCATTTTCTTCAACCGCAGCCGCTCAAATTCCACCTGAAGTCACCCAAAGTCTTCGAGCAACTGCAACACCTTGTTTTTATAGCAAACCATTTTCTGACTGACATTTATCATTAATCGTTTGTCGTTTGGAGTTACCCGACGTTCTGAATCACCCCTCTGTTCCTTATAAAAAATCTTACACAAATTTAAGTAAAGGTAGTTGTAGGTATTTTTAGGTCTTCAGACAGTACCTATAACTTGTTATACTTGTCTTCAAAACATTGCTAAATAAATAAAACCAACTATATCCAACAGTAACAGTAACTAATAATCACATTTCGCACTCCATTCGAAATCCCATCTAAAACTTACACTGTGAAATATAAAAGAATATAAATCAAAACGTTCAAATGTAAGTGCACGAAGGCGTTGATGTATAGTTAAATTAATCAACAGCTGCTAGTTCCGTTGATTTATTTCAACGATATGCGAACTGGGATATATCGTTGTAGTGGAGCGGTGCTTTGTAAATTTGAGGTCAGGGGATGGAAACTTAAGGAAATTTGTATAGTGATTGATTGGGATAGAATTAGGTAAGTACGTGTAGATTTATGACTTTGTGAAAATCGTATATTAAACATTTTATTAACTGACTTCAACAATGGAGGAGGTTATCAACTAGGTGTGTTAGCATAAATCTCCGTCAAATGTAGATCGATTTTGAATATTCCTTTAAGGTTCCAATGAATACACCTGCAGATCGGTCCTATGTTACTTTTATCTGAATCTAATGACTTAGGAACCCCTCAATGAACAATAGTCTGTCCCTCAGTTGGATTACAAGAGACAGACGTTCGTGATCACTGAAAATTGAGAAATAAAAATTTGTACAACAAAAAAAACTTCATATATATTATTAGATAAGTAATACATAATAGTCGACAGCACATCCAGAGTAACAGTTTGACCTTGAGACCATTATTCTGTTCGTAATAGAGGCGGCTTTCGTAGTGTAACTATTACACTTGATAAGCTGTCGTCTTAAAATAAATTGAATTTAAAAGAGTTTTTGACCTAAGATTTTTTGTCAATTGTGTTTAGAGAAGTCTAAGATAAAATGAGTCTGACATTTACGTAATGTTAGAAGTCCAAAATCACTAAAAGAAAAAAATACTCTACTTTTAATATTTAAAGCAGTATTTTGTAACCTTTTTTCTGACTGTTAGTTATACTTATTTATTTATAATAATTAGCACGGTTCAACCACCCAAGGTTCATTCAAGACTTAAAAAATAGAAAATTTATAGGCTACACATGTGGTCTAGTTAATTAATTCAACTACATTATAAAGATAAAATAAAAATAAAATAGTAAATTACAAATAATTTCAAATCAATCGAATAAAGTCAAATGTCAATAAGATTATTAATGTTATTAAAAATCGTTCCTAATAGTGATTAATCAATCATGCATCACGCATTCATCCCAGAGTACTGCAGGCATTCTGATAAAATCTTCTTCCATTCATCAGCAAACAGGTCACAGTGTGGAACCGCAGTCAGGAGAGTATTGAAGGCCCTGAAAGTCCGAGGAATCGGAGACTGAGAGCGAGCCACCGTACGACACAATGGAACAGCAAACAGTTTATGCTTCCTGCACTGCAACTTCTGTTCAAATTAGCAGCATCAATGATCCCCCAGAGAATCTTACACATGGTCACCAGCTGGTCGTTCGATCTTCGGACCTCCAGCGAATTGTATACTTAGTATAAAATAACTAACGAGCTCTTTTTTTCTTAAATATTTTTAATAAGGTGAATAACCCGATAGAAGATACATCCAGATCCAGTTGGGCATTTCAAATACTTCTAAGCCCTGCCTCTTTTGACATATTATTATACATAGTAATTAAAATATAAAACTAGAAAAAAATATAATAATGTTAAAATCAAAAATTAAGAATATAATAATATACCAGACTGCCTTTTTAAATAAAATTAAAAAAAAACAACTATTGCTACTAAGTCTTGACATACTGGTCATAAGTTCTGCTTCATAAAATAAAAGTCATAGATCTCATTAGTTTTTAAATAGTAAAGGAGATGTTCCAAAAATGTAGGAGACTCGGCCACATCATGTACACTGCACTGAAAAAAAGGTTAAAATTTTCAGAACAGTGTTTAATGGTCCATTTTCGTACTGTAGAATTTTAATAGAAAAAACTGGAACACAGCCAAATATTCATCATGGCGCTTTTGCCACTTTGGTGACGCTTAGTTGACTTCCATGTCGGCTGACATATTGCCATATTGAATAAAAGTGAAACTGACGAAAAATTTTAAAGGAAATTGTTCAGTTTACTAGGGCGCTTTGGCTAAAAAGGAACACTAACAAATATTATTAAAACATGGCATTTTTAATTCTTTGTATAAATAAGATAGTAATTATAGCAATATCATCGCCGGAAGGTTAATAATGTGTCCAAATGGGCAAGTTTAATCTGTAAAGCGGCAATATACCACCGGTGGGCGATTATTATTGCTAAAAATATGTAATTATGATACCATAATAAATTAGGTGTAAAGCCAGGTCTTCATTTCGAGCGGTATTGGAGTCCATTATAAAAGCAAATCGGTTTCACAGAAAAAGGGAGTCAAAACTAGCATTCATATTACACGACGGAAAAGCGAAAACGTCATACATCAACGTGAAGGCATTGGTGTTGTCTTAAAAAAATAGGAAATAAAATCGATACAGGAATAATCGATTTTTTTATAATTGTTACTTAAACAATTTGCACTAAAACACAAACCAGTGTTTTGCAAGTTTTAGTCTAATTCAAGGTAAATTATTAATGACTTTGTAAAATACTACTTGATCGTATCGTATATGTCTTAGGGAAAAATATTTTATTTTTATAATCGGTTATTACATATCGATCCCTTAATAGCGATTAAATATTTTTATTGCTATAGCAACACAGGATGCAATGGTGTCTCTTACCTACTAAAATACTTTTAAATTTAATATATTTTGATATTTCCTTTCCGGCAAAGAGAGTATCAAAAATATTTCAAGGACATTTAATTAGATTATATCTACTGTAAA
Organism: Nymphula nitidulata; assembly: GCA_947347705.1. Lineage (NCBI taxonomy): Eukaryota > Metazoa > Arthropoda > Insecta > Lepidoptera > Crambidae > Nymphula > Nymphula nitidulata. The sequence goes on along the minus strand of OX374637.1, from coordinate 5,597,795 downwards.
AATATTTTTTAGAAAATAGCTTGTTCACGAATAGCCGATACTGAACAATTCCCTTTCTACTCACAAACAATTTTAAACTAGTAATTCGTTTTCTTGCCGAATATGAAACATCTCCTTCACAGTAAGTTTTAAGCACAATTTTGATACGGAATTATGATAATCTTCCTGTAAGTAACTGCCTCTATTAATATACAATGTATACATTAATCACGACACAACAGTTCTTATGGGGGTATCTTCGAGATATCTTAAAGGCGAATGCCATACATTATCAGGAAGACGACGTATATCACGTAATTTATGTAGAATCGAAGCGATAAAGCTGCGATCGGACGGCACTAAATTACACGCCTTATGCTCAAATAAGGGTTGTTTTGTAGTGATGCATAATATTTCGTTGTTTATTTTACGCAGGTAAGGCACCTGCCTAGTAATTCTGTAACGAATCTCGCACCTCACTTCGCAAGTCACTTCGAATTCAAATGTCAAATAGAGCAATTTTTCATACATTTTTTTCTCTATTTGTCAGTTGAATTCGAAGTGACTTGCGAAGTGAGGTGCGAGATTCGTTACAGAATCACAGCACTGTACCCCTTGCACGAATATTTTTAAATTTCGAATCACCATCGCATCGAGTAATTACGTTAGCTTTTGTATGGCTTTTGTTTAAAATTTTAAGCGTGCGTGAACGATACGATATCGATTCGACATTTAAAAATGTTCGTGCTAGGGTACCTACTGATATTGAAAAGAGTATCGTAAATCATAGTTGCGAAGTTCATTCTATTGCAACGTATGTTATTTCGAAAGTTGATTACTAACTGTGATGTTAGACGTTGCTACGAAAGTCCACCATTGCGAAGTACTATGTTTGTTACTGTTTTTTGGAAATTCGATAAAACAATCACAGTACTAACTAATTGAATATAGTTAGGAACTTTATACTAGAGTTAGCTCTCGCCCATTTGGCTACCATAATTTTCAGGCCACAATTCTGACATAACCACATTTTATAACGTACATTGCAGTGAAGGCATTCGCAGTAAAGAACTTTCAACGTACAGACGACAGAAAGTCAAGTGTAACAGTTGCACTACTAAAACCGCCATTATTACGAACATTATAAGGGCGGTCTCGAGGCCAAACTGTTACGCTTGATGCTAGGGCATAGACGGCATTTAATCTTAGGCCTCAGGATGACCACGCTTTATTATTATTATTATTAATAATATCAAGTAATTTTCCCTTGTTATTGCAGGTTGTTATTATAGGCGGCGGTAACCGCTTACCATCAGGTGGGCCGTCAGCTTGTTTGTCATCTAGTAGTAAAAAAAATGTATAATTTACACTGTAAAAAAAAGAGATAGAAGAAGAAAGAGAAGTATAAAAGTCTGTACCAAAACGCCAATACGGATCTCGATGTCAGCACCAATTTTCAGCCAGTATCTTAGTTATATTAAATCTTGTCCTGGAACACTGCTCGATACAGCTGTGTGAATAGCTTAATGGTCCGGTGGACAGCTTATGACTAACAGCCTCTACACATTACGAGCTTTTATCTACCTCGGCTAACAGCAAATGAATACTACCGGAATATTTTATCAAAGCCTTAACATAGCCCTCGGAGGGACAACGCTATCTGATGATACCTTTTATTTTCCTTTTAAAATTTGCATTATTTCTGGCGAGTTTAAGTATTTACAGTTGGTGTTAATGTTACATCCAGAAATTTTAAGAGAGGCAGGGAAAGCAGAAAAAGTGGTATTAGCCACTCTCAATTTTAACCCTGCAGTTTTCACGCGGATTTTATATAGTATAATATGTAATCCACTCATGCAAAATCGAACATTCCCGAAAACCTGGTAAAGCAAATCTTAGTAGTTTTGGGTTAAGTAGTTTTTGAAAAAGAGAGTTAAGTGTTTAAGACGTATCGTTAGCTGGCTTATCAGCGTAATTCTAAAACATTTTATTAATGGTTGCATGCGACAAGGTTCTAGCTAAACTAAATTATTAAAATAATTATACCTTTTTCAAGACAATAAAAGTAACAATTAATTAATTATCTCATAAAAAGATTTTTTTTTGGAGTTGGTGCTAAACTGTTTCCAGAAACAATAGAAACAATAGTGATCTACTTCATTTTTTATTATGGTGGGAATCAACCATACTGCCCAACTAATGGTAAACGGTTACCGTAGCCTAAGGACCCTTGCTCCAGGGGTATCACTTGCGCATTGCTAACTCTGTAAAAACCTTTTCACGCCTTTTACGAAGAACTTCATGCTGTTTTCGTTCGAAAACATTCCACGACCGAAGCGCACGTGGGACAAAGTTTCTCTGAAACCGTACAGTACGCCACCATATTAGTTCCAATTTGTGAGTCGTCAATATACTTAGTTGTTGATATACTGGTCTCATGTAAATACGTGTTTTCCCTTTATCACCGCATCTTGCTTTCTTTTATGTACAGCCTACTACCTAGCGTTAACAATACCTAAATAGTTGTTTATGGTGGCGTCAAAAACAATAAAAGGTTTATTGGTTGTATGCTAAAAAAATCATGATTGTCTTTTTATGATTCAACCAAATTTTCACATTTGTCCTCATTTTATGATTTGCTTATAAGTACTTAAGTAGGTGTTTGTCATATTCTTTCTCAGTTATTTAGTTGTAAATATAAATCGGACTACATAAAATTCATTCAACAAAATTGTTCCTTCTAAGAGCTAAAAGAATCCAGTAAGGTGGTTTATATGAGCCGAATCCATCAAGACTAAACAGCGAGATTTGTTTCGTGAATTTAAAAAGGAAATTCGTGGTGCATTAGCAAATTAAATCTTCACTTAGCGGCCCGTGAAAATTCATTTACCGAGCAGTTGTCTGATGGAGAAGTAAAGTTTTGGTAGTAAATCATTTAGGGAGAAGCTCGTCTGAATAGACGGTTCAAGAAAGGAATTTAGTGTGTTTTGTTTTAGTGCTTTCAATAAAATATTTTATGAAGAAGAAAATGATGAAACTAATCCAATAAAAACTTTAAAATGCACGTTACGTGTCATCCCAAAAGGAATTACTTAATCTTTTACTCATTTATTACGTTCCATGGAAACATTACTGATTTCTTGTAAATTTTTACTATAGAAAAAACGTCCATAAAGTCATAACAATAAAAAACTAAATTTAAAAACGTAATTAACTTAAGAAAGCCTTTATCTGGCAAGGGATAACAGTTAACTGAGTATTTTCTGAAATATCACTATGCTTTGGATTCTAGCATTTTGTAATCAAGTTCACTAATTTCATAAATCATTATTCTTTATTATATTCCTCTTTTAAATAGTTTGCTAACAACCTTCCACAAACAAAGCAACACTCGAAACATAATGAAGTTTGATTCCGCCCCGGGATTCAACTGATGGACTATTTGCAAGCACTCCAACCTGGACAAATTCACTCCGATTGCAGTACATTTGCATCGAATCAGTACTCATTGTATTTTATAATCCGTCCTACCTACTTCCAATATGTTAATTCACTATTTTGCTATGCATGAACTGCGCCGTCGGGAGCTGCGGGCTTTGTTTAGTGTACTTTAATATTGTTGATTTAAATGCCCCTATCGCATTGTAGGGTAAGCCTTTCATGCCATTGTTTATAGTTTTAGCTTCTAGCTTAAGGCGATACCTCGGACTTTGTTTCAGCCGAGACTGAGAGTGGCAGAGATAGGTAATATGACTTCACAGAGAAGAAAAAAGACAACAATACTGCTCGCGCGGAAAACTTCAACAAAAAATTGGATGTAAATTATTAAAGATTTAAAAAATTTTTGAAAAAATATTATTCTGAGAATTATTTCAAAACTTTTTTGCTTTTCTAATAGATTTTGTTTTTAATATTCGTCAGTTTGCTTAAAAGACGAAAAAAGGAAATGAAGATGTCATCTTTCAATGTTTTTCTTTCCAGAAAATGGTTTCCATTCAATTTTGTATAATACTTTATTTATTAGTTAGTTGCTAATTTATATTTATGGGTCGCGATTCCGATGGATGAGGGCAGCGCTGGACCGATAGGTTTGGAGATCCTTAGGGCAGGCCTATGCCCATCAGTGGGCTTCTCTTGGCTGATATGATGATGATGATGAATTTATATTTGTAGATTTATTTATGTTTGTTGTCGAAGTGTGATAAATTGAACGCCTGATTGGTCTTGATCTGTCTAGGCTTTTATCGATAATTGAAAAATAAAAAATAGGCTGAGTTTGACATTGCGCGAGTTTCGCCCTAAACCAGAAATTTCCGATTTATCACATAATTGCAATATACTTAGGTAATTAAAATAATTCCTAAAGAAAAATAACTCCAAAATCAATTTTCATTCGATGATTTTAGTATCTAGTTGTGTTTGTACCTATATTGCATCTTGTTGCATTGCATATTTCATCATGTGATGCAATATACAATTAATACAAATCTTTATGTATATTGCATAAAGCTGAACTCGGTGGCGTATTGTTTTGAGCGCTTTGGTTTCGATACGAAAAACAAAGCAACTTGCGCCGTGGTCGATCATGGGATGGGTCAATCAAAGTTTCATATCTCGAGCTACTCCGTGCTTCGGAAGGCATGTGAAGTCGTTGGTCACTAACCCGCATTGGGCCAGCGTGGTGGTGTTATGGCCCAATCTCCTCATGTGTTTATCCCATGTAGCACATACAATAGCTTTAATGCAATGTCACCTGACCTGGATGTCTTCAATGTTTCAAAGAACAAATTTAAATCAACTTTAATGAAATTGCTTGATCCTGGAGTTATCTAGTTTTTTTCAACTACATCATTGAATTATTTAATTGATACCAGTTTTATGTAAATATATATATATATATATGTATATATATATATATATATATATATATATATATATATGTATATATATATATATATATATATGTGTATATGTATGTGTATGTATGTGTATATGTATATATATAGTTAAGTTAGTAGTATGTCTTAGTTTTTATATAGGTACCTACACTTTTGTTTAAGAATGCTGTGTATACTTGTAAAGGCTTACATATGTGTCCTTTAGCAATAAGTGTTATTTAATTAAAATGTTTTGTATGTCTAGCTGTAAGTATACCTCATAATTTTTTTTTTTTTTTTTTCACTTTATTTTGGCAACAAACGGTCATGTGTAAACAATAGTACATTTAAGTTAAAAAAAATTATAAATACAATAGACCTATAGTGCCTAAAAATAATTAAATTATTATTATCATAGCTAAGTAACATGGTCGGAAATAAGTTACTTTTTTAATTACTCTCAAAGTTAGTTTAACATTATTTACCACAAAATATGTATAAAAAAAAATAGAATAAAATAAATCTTACTTTACTTTAATTTTTCTTTCAATCGCTGTTTAAATGAATACAGTGAATTGTTGAATAGGTCGATATCAATGAATTTTTTATTATAAATGTTGGTGGAACGATGGATTAAGGTATTTTGTGTATACTTTTTTCGTAATCGAGGGGGAACAAATAGTGAAAGCGTACGCGAGGAGCGCACCGGGAGCCGAACACGAGGTATAAATGATATTTTGCCAAGAAGTGTGGGAGAGTCTATCTGATTGTTTAAAATTTTGTGTAGAAATACTAAGTCAAACATTATACGTCTATTCCGGAGTGACATTAATTTATATGTATGTAATGAATCTTCGTATGCTTCACTTGCACGGTAGCTACGATAGTTGAGAGATTTCAGGAACTTTTTTTGTACTTTTTCTATACGGTTAATATGTAAGTGATAGCAAGGACTCCAAACTGTACTGCAAAAATCAAGAATGGATCTTACAAAAGCAAAGAATAAAATTTTCAGTGTAATTGTATGGCTAAAGGGCTTACTTATCCTGAGAATAAAGCCTAGGCTGCGGAATGCTGAACCTAGTATATGGTCAATGTGTTTATTGAATGATAACTTAGAATCCATTATTATACCCAGATCTCTGATACTTGTTACCCTTTTCAGAGTCAAGTCACTTAATTTGTAATCGAAGTGAATAATACTTTTTTTACGTGTAAAAGAAATAGAATAGCATTTATCGCTATTCAGATATAACTGATTATTTGCACAATAATTCTCTAAGGCCAACAGATCTTCCTGTAACCTATAACAGTCATTAACTGAGCCAACTACGGTGAATAATTTTGTATCGTCAGCATATTGCAAAAAATGACAGTTCTTCAACATGAGTCCTATGTCATTTATGTAAATAGAAAAGAGCAAAGGTCCAATATGTGATCCCTGTGGAACGCCTGATGATACCGGTAAGAATTTTGATCGATACCCTTTCAAACAAACAGCTTGACTTCTGTTTCTGATATAAGATTCAATCCACCTAAGAAGACAGCCATGAACACCGGCTCTCGCAAGTTTATTAATTAATAAGTCATGATTTATTTTGTCAAAGGCCTTGGAGAAGTCGGTGTACACGACGTCAACCTGTGAACCATCATCCATGGCATGTGCCAAAAAATCTGTAAAGGTAACCATATTACTATCTACACTTCGGTGCTTGAAAAAACCATGCTGCTTGTCGGATATAAAATTACGAACAAAAAACGAAAGTTGTGATGTGACGATTTTTTCTAATATCTTACCTAATATACACAGCTTGGAGATCGGCCTATACTCACTAATATGATTCTTATTTTTGTTTTTTGGAATAGGAGTAATTAATGACTTTTTCCATTTGTTTGGAAACACACCCGTTTGAATGGAAGTGCGGAATATAATGGTGACAGGAATTGCCAGTTCCTTAGCACAATTGGAAATAAAAATAGGATGAATTGTATCATAACCTGCGCCCTTGTGAATGTTTACGTTTTTAAGTTCTTTTAAAATAATATCAGTGTCAATATTAATAGTATTTATATCAATGGATGAAGACACATTATCATAAGAGGAGTGATGTTGGCAACTTGAATCACTAGCAGAGATAAAAACTGATTGAAAGTAGTGGTTAAAAGCTTCGCAAATCTCGCTTCCACCTGAGACAGTGTTCTCCTTATAAGACATTATTTCTGGGATACTACTAGCAGCCTTTTTCGATTTAACAAAAGACCAAAAGAATTTAGGATTTGTTTTAATTTTTTTTTCTGAAATATCAATAAACTTTTTATAGCACTCTTCCTCTACTTTTTTAAGTCGGCTTCTTAACAATGAAAACGTATTGTAATCACTACTATTTCCATAACGTTTCCATTTTCTATGATTTTCCTTGCCTTTTCCTTGGAAATTTTAATAAGCGGTGCAGTATACCACGGAGGATACCTGTGGCTAAGATAAACGCGTGATGTAGGTATATGTTTATCAATTAGAGTATCTATAATACTGTAAAAGTAGTCCATCATCGTTTCTACGCTATCAATGGAACTAAAAACGCATTCCCAATCAACAGACCCTAGCGCGGTTTTTATCGTTTCGAAATCCGCTTTATGATAAAGTTTTTTACCATTAAGTGCGGGTCTGAGAGGGGTAGGAAAATGCAATTCCAATTGTATTTCCAAGGATCTATGATGGGGGTCCTCTGTCACCAAGGGATTTTCACATAACTTAATCTGGCAATTTTCATTGCAGAATATAAGGTCGAGAAGCCTATTGTTCGCGTTATAATGAGAGTTATATTGCGATAGCATAGATAAATTCATAAAATCTGCAGTCAAACAGGCTAAATAATTGTTATTTGTATCTATATCCATGCAATTCGTAATTGAGTTATAAGACCACACGGCATGGGTTACATTGAAGTCCCCGAGTAAAATAAAAATGTCATTAGGTTTTGAGCTTATAAACTCGCTAACTCTGTCATAGAATGATGATAATAAAGACTCGTGGCTATCTCCGTGTGCTATGTACGTGACTATAATATGCATGTAGCGAGGTTTTAAGCCGTGACGGGCCGAGGTGGGGAACGGGGATACAGTCGTCGCGCGACTCGCACTCAGCGGCATCGATAGCCATAGCTCTTCGGCCGGCGGCGGAGCATACATGTCATTACGATTCAAAGGACAGAGTTCGCGACGGACAGCAATCATTACACCGCCGCCCCGCTCTCGTCCACTTGCAGTTACATTGCGATCGCACCGATAAACCTCGTATCTATGATCAAAGTATTCAGAGTCATGAAAGTTATCGTTCAACCAGGTCTCAGTGATACATATAATATCATAATTACTGTTTAAAATACCTCTTAAAAAATCGTGTGACTTTGTGCGTAGCCCCCTCGCGTTTTGATAATAAACGGAGAAATTGCTGTTATCTGTCATCGCGTGTTGTGTGTACAATTTCGTACTGAATGAAGGACACCAATTGTCCGTGGGATGCATAAAAAAATAGAAAGGTTCCACCAACATTAACAACAAGCAAACAGCAACAAGTAATTCTTATTTTAATCCACCATAATGATATTACAAGACTATTGTGATTTTGTGAGTAATAATCAGAAAAACAAAAACATAACTCAAAATATCGCCTATTAGGTAGTCATTGAATTTTACTTAAGTCAGCTTCACTAGACACTAACAGCGCTTTGGAAGTGTCATTTTTGCGTACGAAAATTTTACACTCGGATAACCAGATGTACTTGTAGTTCTTTTCTTTGGTGAGAAGGCGGGCTTGCCTGTACAGTAGCTTGTTTTGTGGTGCCAGATGATCATTTATAAAGATTGGCCTAGATGGACCGTCCAAGCCCACGTCCACTGTTGTTAAGCCGCGTCGCAAGCGAGCCGCCGCAAGCATGTCCGACTTCCGCTTTCTCTGTGTGAACCTGACAATGATGTTAGGTATGGCAGCTGAATCTCGGGAACTAGACACGTCCATCGCGCCTTCGTGACCCTTCGCGGTGTAACGACGAACGCGCTGAACGTAGTCAATGTCCGAGGGTGAAATTGAAAAGCCTATCTTTGTTGCAATGTTGCTAACAATATTATATAGGTTTTCACTTTTTGAGGTAGGTATTCCAGATATTTCTAAATTATTTATTCTCCCTTGCTGTTCTTTAACTCGTAGCTGCTCAGATTGCATCTTAATAGTTGATTGTAACAGGGTAATTTCTTTCGAGATGGATTCTACCCTCTGACTATTTATTACACTTGATGATTGTAGTGAAGAGATATCTTTCCTAATTACATTTTGTTCCTCGGATAGGTCAGAAACAGATTTTTTAATTTCTAGCATTTGCGATTTATATTGACTTATATCATTACGTAATGCTTCTAATGCGCTTACCATGCTTTCATTTTGGGAATCAAGAGTTGTTTTTATTGAAGCTGTTATTTTGTTTTGAAAATCCGATAATATCTCCTGAAGGTTACAGTCACACTCAGGTACCTTTCTCTTCCGTTGTGAAATAATAGGAACATCATCGCGGAGATTGGATAAATCCGGGTGCGATCCGGTACTTCGGTTCGAAAGGTTTCTTTGCGCACTCATTGTTTTTAAATTTTAAATTTTGTAGGAGCACTGACGAGGTCCAGTGTAAATATTTTAAGAGATAGGTGTCTCGATCACACTGCGAAAATCACTCGCGACACAAATAAGATCAGATGTAGATAATTCTATCTAAAGGTTCAAAATGCGATACACGTAATTATTGATTTCTGAGAGCGATTCGTAACGCGTCCGACCATGAGAGAGCTCATATGATCACTTGATAAATAAATAAATAAATGTAGGGAGGCCTGTGCCCAGCAGTGGAACGTATATAGGCTGCTGATGATGACACAGGAATTTACCCGCTTTAAGCAGGGTACCCCATTGGGGCTGTCTAATCATGACTACTAAACTACATGTATTCACATTCTGGTGGTAGTCTCTTCGCTGAGCAGTAATTTCATTGCTTACCTACAGGAAACGATTTTCACAATTTCAGGTCACCGTAAAATAACTTTTATCAAACTAAATTGACATCTTACCATCAAATTTGTTTTTCGACTGTGTTTATGTTTTGGCTTAAGATACCTTATTTTTTTTTCAAACTTTAACTCAGATTAAGAAGTGTAATAATTTATGGAGGCTTAACTCAACTAATTAGAACTACTTAAAAATTTGTCGCTGTAGGAGATAGCAACGACTTCTCAGTGAAATTTCAAGTTGTCATTGTCAAAAAACTTTCCACCTTTATAATTAGTATTTCTAAAGAAAGTTTCTTATTAGAATTTGGTTAAAGTTCACTGACAACCTTCAAAGTGAGGCCATTGCGTTTCACTCTTAATTCGGGACAATTAACGTAGATTTTCAATTAAATAAGATGTAAACTTTTGAATTATTCGTGAGGCAAAGTGACTGCTATAAGCATCAACCATTATGCTTGCTGCTAAAATTAACTCAAAGGTAGCCTCAACAATGTTTCGTAATAACGGGACAGACGCAAACTTTGATAAGTAATGGCCTTTCTATAAGATTCTCAAAAATTTAATTTTGTCAATGGTTTTGATGCTCTCCATTTCATTGCACAATAAATAAAAATCCTAAAACATGCCGCCTATAATAATATCAAAGTTGTACTGCCAGGTTAACTATCATAATATTTGAGTTGTCTAAGAGACATCGCACATATACAATTTCAAGTTGGCCAACTATCGTACAACTGAATTGCGTGGTTTCATAGGCCGCACACTTCGCCGACTTAGTTGGTGGACAGTGTAGCTAGCGCGGTGAAGTCTGCAATAAAATGCAGAAAAAACGCACTACTTACTTCATAAATTAATAAAAAGAAGACGAAAACAGAACAAAACATTTAGGGTGCATTTGATATTAAGTGACAGATTAGAGCGTAGGAAACATCATACCTTACATTCTAAACTGAGATGTTACCCAGATAAGTTATTTACGGGCTGGCTTTTTTTTCATTTGTTACAAGTAAAGAATGCAGAGATCGACTGGGCGGCTGCGTGCCCGTCGGCAAAAATCCAAGCGTGGGGAAATCACGCGCACGGGTCTGGTCATACTGCATCTTACCGTAGTTGGCCAACTATCGGCCGATGGTTGGCCAACTATTTAGTTGAACGACTTAGTTGGATATAATGTGCTATCTTAAGATTCTATGCCTATTAGACATTCTGCGATTTAGTTGGCCAACTTGAAATTGTATATGTGCGGTGTCTCTAAATGTATATTTTTTTATGCTCAGAAAATGACTCAACACCTCCTGGTGTGAAGCAGTAAGAAGAGTCCATATGCGGAGACAGCTAGTGCAGCTTGAAACACACTGTTATAGCCGCCTCCACCTTGCCGGTCCATAAGGTGCATTTTCACGCCTCTTTTGAAGGAACCCATGTTATAGGAAGGAAGGAACACATGTTCTGGTGTCGCAAATGGGGTATCTAGACTTTGCGAATTAAGAATTGCTGGCAACTTAATCTGCACGCGTTTATAAATTTCTTGAATCAAACACTATAGTAGATACATATATAATTAATCTGTGCAAACACTTACCTAGGTGAAAATAGCCTTGCTCTGAATCTTGAATCTGAATCAGAATCAGAATCTTTTTTTTTTTTAAGGTACGGCAATTTACCTTCGTACTACCCAATTCACCATACATTTTACTATTTTGTTCATATTACCATCTCTCTATGCGATGATAATTATGGCGGGACCATACGGGCCCTAAATGGCCTCCAAACCACCCCTACAGCCATTCCCTATCCACCGGTTACAGTCAATAATCATTATCTCTTGACAAAATCTTATAAGGACTCACCAAATCTTTGATGCTTTCCTTCATGTTATCAAGTATATTTTAATTAACTCACATTTTGGCAGTCATTACCTCTCCATGGCATCCACAGATTGTAGCAAACTTTAACTTTTTTTGACATCCTGCCAACACAATGGCACTGACTACACGTCATTTCTAGTCGTTCCAAATCGCGATCGCGACATCTGGCAAAGAATTTCAGTTTTGGAAGTCCGACAAATAAGCGAGTTACTAAACTTCTTTGTGAGTGATGCTTTGTGCTTCTCTCCACCTTGAGGTGATTTCTCCACCTCAAGGTGGAGACAGTAAACAGTACGTGTGCTCCTGAGTAGGATGGGGGAAGGCGGGATATGATCGAAAAGCTCCTCAGAACACTCTCCATGATAAAGCCGATAGAATGCCAATATTTTTTACCTACCTTCATATTTTAGATAGAAAACTCGGAACCACTGGAGGAGGGCCTTTAAGTTACTGTAGATTGCACATTTTTTACAAAAGAACATCTGAGTTTAGAAAGATTTTCAGATATTGTCAGGCTGGTCTTTTAAGTTTTTTTTAATACAACTAGTTAACAAACAAGCTGACGGCCCACCTGATGGTAAGCGGTTACCGCCGCCTATAGACACCTGCAATAACAAGGGAAAATCACTTGATATTGAAAGTGCGTTGTCATCCTGAGGCCTAAGATGAAATGCCGTCCATGCCCAGTAGTTACACTGGCTACCTTTTCCTTCAACCGAAACACAGCTAACTGTTTCACGGCTGAAATAAGAAAGGCGGTGGTAACTACCCAGACGACCCTACATACGGGTCTACCGCCTAGTGGTCCTACTAAGTTACCAAGAAAGTCACTTTAATTTTTACAATTCAGATAACATGGTTGACGCCTTTTTCTGACTGACTCGAGCGTCTCATTAGGTTGCATTTTAGATCATTTCATCATAAATATAATGAATAATACTGATATGATACTATGATAGAGAAAATATCGCAAACTCCAATATTTTATGTGTTAGTGAGTTCTGAATTTATTTTATTACTAAGCAATAGGGTAAACTAATCGTAATTTACATTTTATAACAACTTTTGTACACCCAGTAACCGCTTCCGTAGATAGTAGATACATTTAACACCGATACTGATAGCCAAAACGCCCCACCAACGGTGCAATTTCCTTACTTCGTACTGTATTGGATATTAAAATTATAATAAAAATAAAACTGTTGTTTTCCGAGGACAAAACCCGATATCTTCTCCAACATTCAGTACAAAATAACAATGTCTTCGCGACTTGCTAACCTATCGACTCTTGGCCTATCTCGTTAATGTTATAAGACTTTATTCACAATAAACGGATGCATTAAATTTGAATTCATTCAATCTGCTATTAAATTTAGAATTACCAAACAAAAACGTATTGTCAAAAGAGTATGAAGTCTTTCAGAAAGAATCTTCAACGAAGCTTTGATTTATTATGATGTTGCCTGGTTGAGATTGGTATTCAGATATTTTTAAAGTATCTGTACTTTTTCAAACCTCAAAATAATTGTATTACTACTCATGTACAGATACAGCACTGAACACGATTTTGATTTGTTTTCTACAAGTACAGCGCCCATTAGAAAAACTATACGTCATAAATATTTTGGGCCACAATAATTATCCTAAGTATTTTCTTTTTCTTTTTCGGCATATAGCACTGGTACTCTTATCACACTGGCTAAGTTTTATAAGTTTTATAATTCGTATTTTTGTTATAATATGTGGAGGTTTGTAATTAGCTCTAAGGCGTTACATAGTCAATGTTTTCTTTGTTAATAAAAGCTGTAAACCTTCCTAAAAATAAATAAATAAAATAAATGTGTGTCTCTCATTCAGGAAGGAAGGTAGGCAGGAAGGAAGGTCCATCAGTGGGATATATGCAAGCTGGTGATTATGATGATGGTGAAGATTGTAGACTATAAGTATATGCTGTAAATATGAACATCGATTTAGAAATCCTAAAACAAGCAGACGAAGGGACAAAAAAACTTTTTTTGAAATTACTCAGACCAAATTCAGAATTGCTTTCTTTCCTTCGTATGTTAAATTGAAAAACGTTGCCATCCAGATTGTAAAAATGAAATATTTAATAAGATGGTAAGCTCTTAATACACTTGTTGTGAACAGGTCTTTATATGAAAGGACGAAGGCTGTAGACGACAGGGCTTCGGAAAGAAAAGCCAATTTTTAGGGCAAAGATATCAAGATCCCCTTTTGTTCTTGAAATCACAAAGCTCTGGTTATTGCTAAACTATTGTGCGGTTTCTTCTTTTTTGGAAAAGATAAAATTCTTTGTTTCTGTCATCTGAAGTTGAGGCTGGCTTATAGCTATAATGACAGCGATAAATTATCTTCTTTATTTCATTTAATATAGAGATATTTTTCTTATGAAATCCTCGTTAAAGCTGCTTAATGGAATCGTCGTGATATTTACTTTGGGCAGGATATTAAATTCCTTGCGGGTTAATTTTTGTTGGGTTATCTTATTTTGATTTCCGATGAAACCTTTTGAGAGTAACTAGTAATTATTTTGACGTCTTTTGGTAAAACTTGTTTATCATAAAATTTGGTACCTAAAAGGCAAATCAATACTTATTTTTTATTTTTATAACTGTTGAATGATTTGTTTTACAAAACTCTTAAAAAAGCAACATTATAATATCAAGATTTTAAACTTTTGCAAGGTTTACCTTGCTTCATTACTAAAGTCAATTGGATTTTATAAAGACTTGAATGAGCGTGAAACGGAATTTTTCCTTAGACTTTATTATTAGACTGCAAAAAATCAACTGCATGTAATCTTAATTTTATGTCCTCATCAAAATAGAAGGTATAAACAGATACTATCAGCTCGCGAGTATCCATTCATGCATAAGGAGTAATTTTTAATTTATAATGAAAACTATGTTCTTGGAGGAACCATACGAAATTAAGGACGTGTCCGTTTGGCAATTACATTATATATATATATATGCATCAGTGGTATTAAATCTACAAATACACCGCTACATGTAACAATTGCAAACCCCGTGTCCCAACTTATTTCCCTTAAAAAAATAAACAAATAATATTTTATTGGATTATATTTTATTGTAGTCCGAAATATTTCATATTCTTATTCAAAGGAACTGTCATGTCAAAACATTGAGATCGAAAATACAACGCCAGATGTGCGTTCAACCACGTTTGTTATACTTAAAGAGACGCTACAAATGAATAGGGGAAACACGATGGGATCTTTTATTAACTTCATTTTTGACATTACTTATTATAATAAAGTAGCTTCCACCCGTGACTTCATCTGCGTTCTCCTATGGCAACGTTTTCCAGGAAAAAAAAATCCTTTGTTTTAATAATGTGAGGAGCTCGGTTGCGTAGTGGTAAAAGTGAACCAGAGAGCTCAACGTTCTGGTTTCAATCACGAAAACAATTAAAACTTTCGCAATGGTCTACCTCAGGATTGGGGTCAAACAACATTTATTTTATTTTATTTATTCTTTATTGTACACAAAACAACTTACAACAAAATTTACAATATAAAACATGATGTACACAGGCGAGCTTAACACAAAACTGTGTTTTCTACCAGCAAACCTTTAATTTCAGAGAGAGATCTTGATAGGTAGGTGAGGTAGTACGTGTAAAAAAAAAAACATAAAAGAAATGTTTACATTTACATAAATAATATAAAAACGTATCATACTTAAATAGACACCTACGTAAATAATATAAATACAAATCATACATACATACATAATATAAATACAATACATACTTACATATAAATAAACTAGGTTGTGAGGAAATGCTCTTTTAGCCTTCTTCTGAATACGTCCAGAGATGAGCATTCACGCAGAAAATGAGGAAGAGAATTCCAAAGACGAACAGCATGAACAGTGAAGGAGCCACTATATAGAGAGGACGAATGAAGCGGAATCTTAAGGAGGAGGGATTTAGAGGAACGGCAGGGTTTATTACGAGGAACGAGATACTCAAGGCGCTCACACAGGTAACTTGGGGATCTAGGATTGTGAAGGATTGAGTAAAGGAAGCAAAGGATATGCAAATCTCGACGACGTCGAATCGGCAACCACTTCAATCTAGACCGGTATTCAGAGACATGATCATATTTTCTCAGACCAAATATAAAACGTATTCCCAAATTCTGAAGTCGCTCCAATTTATTTAGTAATTCCTCTGTTGCGTCTAGATAGCTAACATCAGCGTAATCCAGCAGTGGAAGAAGTAGAGATTGGGCGAGAATTACTTTAGTATGAAAAGGAAGGAATTTTTGGAGACGTTTGAGAGACTGGAAAGAATAAAATATTTTTTACTTACCTCCGTTACATGGACAGACCAGGATAAGTTACTGTCCATATACAAGCCGAGATTTTTGACACTATTCGTGATAGGAATCGTAGAGGAATCAAAAACAATGGCAGGCACTAATTGTCTATCAAGAAGGCCATGCATGTGTCTGCTACCAACAATAATTGCTTGTGATTTAGTCGGATTAACAAGCAGTCCAAACTTTGAGGCCCAATCCCTAATTGAAGCAAGATCTCTGTTGATAGCAGCCACAGCCTCCATAGTGTCAGCAGGCTTAAAATGCCTATATAACTGCAAATCGTCTGCGTAGAGATGAAAATGAGATGTCAGAGTATGAGTGATAGAGTTAATGAAGATAGAAAACAGAAGAGGAGATAGGACACCACCCTGGGGCACGCCCGTAGCCAAAACAGACCAACCCGAAGACGTATCCTCGGACCGGACCGACTGCGATCGGCCTCGAAGATAAGAATCAAACCATTTTAAGGTAGAAGAAGAGACATTAAGAGAGGAAAGGAGCCCAAGGAGAATGTCAAAGTCAACTGAATTAAAAGCACTACTAAAGTCCAACAGTACAAGTACCGTCAGATATTTTTCTTCCATAGCTAGCCTGATGTCGTCGGTGATTTTGACCAACGCAGTTACTGTACTATGGGCAGGACGAAAGCCTGACTGAAAGGGACTAAGCAGATGCTGAGAGGATAGGTAAGAAGACAGTTGACTCTGAACGACGGATTCTAGGACTTTGGACAGTACTGGAAGGATAGATATCGGGCGGAATTGTGGAACGGCAGAAGCATCAGGAGTTTTAGGAAGAGGTAAAACATAGGCCTTTTTCCAAGCTGAAGGAAAGATGCACATTTCGAGCGAATAATTAATGATGTGGGTCACAATAGGTGCAATCTCATCTAGAATCGGTAGTAACATCTGGATTTGCAGCCCGTCATCGCCCTGTGCTTTGGAGGAAATATTACGAAGGATTTTCTTTATGTCTCGTTCAGAAGTCACAGTAAAAGAAAAAGGAGTACAGCATGGCAAAGGGAGATCAGAAAGATATTTCAGAGTTGAAGATTTAATGCTGGAATTAAGTACAAGCGGAGGACTGGTAAAATGATTATTCAGTGCTTCGAGATCTAATTTAGTGGAAACACTATTGGGAGATTTACCAATGCCTAGCGTTTTGAGAAACCGCCATACCTTTGCTGAATCAGTGTTGTCAATGGAGTTGTGAATGTGGCGCCTTTTGGAGTCTCTACACATACGATTGCAGCGATTTCGGAGTCTCCTATACAAATCCCAATCTCGGTCCATAGAAGTCTTTTTGTATTTGCGCAAAGCCCTATCCCGTTTAACCATAACTTTTTTGATGTCGTCACTAAGCCAAGGTGCCGGTGGATATTTCACCCTTACCCTTTTTAAAGGGGCAAAAATATTATAAAGAGACAGTATTAGTTGGTTTAGTGTCGATACCTTGTCATCAAGCTCATTACAATAAAAAACAGGAGACCAGTCCATGTGGTTAACCTCCGCCCTCAAACGTTCCAGGTCAAGGTTTTGGAAACTACGTAGGAAAAGAAATTTCGACTTTCGTCGGGGACAACGCACTTTATAGGAAAGGTAAACAAGGTCATGATAGGAGAAGGAAGCTGGAAGTTGGCCATGTGTAGCCACCCTTTCAACATCGGACACTAGGACGAGATCCAAAAGAGAGGGAGTACTATGAGGGGCATGGTGGGTAGCATTTAAAGGTAAAATATGCATATTGACTGAGGATACAATAGAAGAGAGTTTATTGGTACGTGAGTCGTTTCTGAGCAAACAGGTGTTAAAGTCACCCAGAATTAACACATGACTGTATAGTGCAGAAAAGTACTCTAATTTAGACTCAAAAGAAGAGAAGTAGTCTATGTGACAAGATGGATTATAATAAACACCTAACAGGACTTCAGTGTGATGAAAAGTAATTACAATAAATAAATGTTCAGCAAATTTAGCGTATTGACTTGGTGACTGGTCGATTATCTTATAATCGATGTCACCACGAAGGTAAATACCCACACCACCATAACCTTTACCCGTTCTATCATTACGCAACAGTTTATATCCTGGTAGCGCATACTGAGTGGAAGGAAGTGCAGGCTTAAGAAAAGTTTCAAAAATAAGTATTGCATGGACGACATTAGAATCAAAGGAAGAGAGGAGATCAGAATAATGAGCGGGAACACTTTGGGCATTGATATGGACGATATTTAAAAATTTGTTAAAGTCAGAAAACACGGATAAAAGTTGATCACGGAGATGGACATAATCACCCTCACTTGCTGCACTATCATACTGTTCATCAGATGGACAAGAAGATAAGCACGAAGTAAAACTATCATCAGACATACGGCTAGGTTAAACTGTAAATAAATAAATAAAATATAATATTAATAATAATAATAAAATAATATATTATTTCTTTTCTACAAGATCAAAAATCGACTCTCGTGCATTCTCCAACCGCTAAAAGTTAATACTAAATTTCGATAAACAACATAAAGAATGACATTAAACATAGCAAGTAATACTAGATTAATTAATTATATAAGTAGGTACTTATCACAAAACTAAACAAACAAGAACTTAATAAACTAGGCTGAGAGCGACTTAATCCTTTTGCCATAATAATTCCACACAACAAGAACTCTAATTGACAACTTCAACATGATAAGGCTGTATGGCTTACACGTTTGCCTGATCCAACTCACAAATAAGAACTACTTCACTATGACAATTGACAGTTGACATTGACAGAGTATTTCTTCGTCCTAACCTAATTGTTTGTTGTTCTGTGACTGTGAAATTTTGAATTAATATTGTGTGTTTCAAAATAACTACCTCAATTTATGACAACGAATTCAAAAAGCATCTACGTCATAGGTCCGCTAATTTATAAATTTTATAATTACCGTCAGTAAAGACAAAATATTTTTAAATTTAAAATACGAAAGTACAATAAGACGATGACGGTACAATCGATACTACATTTGTTATTTTCAGATCCTCCGTGCTTTGTAAGGCACAATAAGCTGTTGGTCTTGGTTGTTACTGCAACCGCTTTAACCCACCAGCCCGCATTGGGCCAGTGTGGTTGTTTTATGGCAAACTCCTCATGTGTTTCTATCATGTAGGAAGGCCTGTGCCCAGCAGTGGAACGTATATGTATAGGCTGGTGATGATAATATATATCTTTGGCCTATTTCATCTAGACTCGTTCAGCTGTTCTGGCGTAATATACTAATAATAGATGTTTGAAAGTTATTAAGAAGAATATTTAGACAAGAAAACTTGACGTCCTGGTGTGAGAATCAAACACCTTTGACAATCCAACCCAATTTTTAAATATAAATACTAAAAAGCATTGCACGATCTTCTCTTCTTGAATGCATACTCATGTGGTCATTAAAAATTGCTGGAGTCTATCTTCTTAGGTATATGGCATCAGTAACAGTTGCTCTTTCCAGCAGTTAAATGATGTATACATAAAAGATGTATACATTAGTTTACAATTCAATAGAAATCCGTTCAGACGTTTTAAATAACACAAATAATTGTTTGTATACAAATATTATTCATCATCATCACCATACCAGTCTATGATGTCCACTGCTGAACAAAGGCCTCCCTTCCTACTTTGCTAATCCTGTGAGCTATGTCAGTGAATTTGGTTCTGTTACGGATGTCCTCGTTCCCGATTATCTCTATGAAAAGATTATTTATCTCAGTTTCGTTCATACAAATAGGTAAATACCAAATACTTAGGTTCGTTCTCAGACATATTTTTTTTATAATAATCTCATATTTTTCATAACTCATATTTTTTAAATATATAAATGCCAGAAATTATATTTTACTTGTAGTTAACTTCCCTATTGTAACATTGCTGTCAATGATCAGGTAAACGCGGGCCGTAAGCTGCCGCATTGCAGCGCGCTTTGGGACCGGAGTGTTAAATCAACGAGTGCCGCGGTCTGACCCCAGGTCAATGGTTATTCGTGTCCCGAATAAGCAAATCGGATATCGATAGCAGTTTAAGTTATCGATACGATACATTATGCAGAGAGGCTGCTGCAACCAAGCTTTTTGAAATTGGTTTATTTTTTTCCCTGGAATAAGTTTTTGAGCCTATAGCTATATAAATGTGTATAAACATAAATTTAAATAATAAAAAGGTGCTGTATTTGGTATTTCTATTATAAAATGGGGAAGTCCATAGCTCCACCCGCATGTTTTTAGCATCAAAAGCAAGCCTAAGAGATTTTTAAATTAATTACAAAAATATTTTAACCTTGATGTTTTAAATAGATTTTTAAATTTAATTGATATAATTTAGTTCTTTCGACACCATTGTTTAATACATTTTACCAATAATTTGGTGAAGGATTAATAAATAATTTTTGATTTTTGAATAATATCCGTCAGACGTTTATAATTTAGAATGAATTATTATTTATAATTTGGTTAAAGCAAAAAAAAAATATTTTGACTTTGACTTACTATGTCTTTTCTCAGTGATAATCTATCTCCACGCTAACTGAACAGACAAAGTTATTTTCGCAGTTATAAAATGACTGTGAATAATACCCATTTTGTTTGCGGTGAGTAAGGTCGCCAAAGCTCGTCAAGAGAGCGTTGTATGATGAAGAGGACTTTGTACTATCAATCTATGAATAAAAAGCAGTTATTGCAAAGCACCCCGGGTGAAGCTAGTAATAGTATAATTCTTACTTACTTAATATTAGAAACATAATACATAAACATAAGACTCGTAACCAAAATTAACTGGTTCGTACTCATCATACACACATCTGCCCCTACTTGGACTTGAACCCGAAACTTTGGTCAAGGACTCGACCAGACAGCCGTCCTGCCGCCTGTCAACAAAATTGTATTCTCAAATTAATCACATTTTTGTTCGTATTACTTGAGAGTACAATTACAAATAAAGAAAGAAAACGATGAAAAAATATATGCTCCATGTATCCGGCAGGTTTTTTTTTCATCGTTTTCTTACTTCTTTTTTTTTATACTAAGCACGACAAATGACTCAACACCACCTGATGTGAAGCAGTAAGAAGAGTTCATATGCGAAGACAGCTAGTGCAGTTCAGACACTGCTCTAGCTGCCTGCACCTTGCCGGCCCGAAAGGTGCTTTTTCACGCCTCTTTTGAAGGAACCCATGTTATAGGAAGGAGGGAACACATGTGCTGGCAAAGAATTCCAAGTTCTGGAAGTTCGACAAAGAAAAGAGCTACTAAATTTCTTTGTACGTGATGTTGAGGTGGAGACAGTGAATTGATGACTCTGAAGACCGGCACGCGTGCTCCTGAGTAGGAAGGGGGAAGGTGGGATAATGTCAAATAGCTCTTCAGAACACTCTCCGTGATATAGCCGATAGAAGGCGCTAAGCGACGCAATGTCTCGACGCAATTGCAGAGGCTCAAGGTTGTTGGTGACCTCTACATCGCCAACGATACGGACAGCACGACGCTGCAATCTGTAACTTTATTTGTAACTGTAACTGTATTCTGTATCTGTAACTTTATTTGTAACTGTTACAATGAATTAGGCGTTTAAGCGCATCAAAAACATTAAAATGCGTATTACTTAACTTACATCCGACACAAAATATGTGTTTCCCGTACAAAGAGAGCCCCCAGCTATTGCTTAGCCTTATACCAATAAACGATTTACTGCCAAATTTGAATTGCATAACACCTGTTTATGTTTCTGAGCAACAAAAAGGGTATTTTTGTTCACGTAATACGTCCTTCTCCGTGCTTCTGTGACCCATTATGCTAATTTTGCCAACGTGAATTAAATACTAAGTAGCACTTAGCGTGGTTATTGTATTTTATACTGTATTTTCACGCTTTGCGACTCACAATAATTCTAGTATAATATTATTATATTAGCATAGCGGCTTGTACACTGCTGGTTATAGGCCCCTTCTTTAAAAAAAATCTCCTTAATCTCTTCTTTAACTTAAAAGATACACAATTTTGATACAAAATTTATCTGCCAAGGCGCCAAAGTGTATTACAGTTGGTCGGCAGTAGTCGCTGTTCACAGTGAGTTGTTTAAACTTTTAACTTATGATAATTATAATAATATCAATAATCTACTTCACTAACGGACATAATAGTGTTCTTTCATAATGTTCTATGAATGATTTTTGTAAGTCTTGTGGTAGCGCGTAACGTGGTCATGGCATAATCCATCGTCTCGTGTGCTTTCCAAAATAATTTCGAACTTTAGGTGTAGTGAATTAGATTGTTTACAATTACAGTTTTTAGATTGCCGGGTTGGGTACCCATACAGCAGATTCTTTTTAATAATCGTGTTTGTTAAACTGTTCTTTTTTTATCTCCTTACTGTAAAATTTCGAAAGTGGTAAAAGTTTTCTAAAGAAAAATAAAAAAGCTTCATTTCAACTGGGCTAATCCTCACACGATCCTCTATCAACAATATCTAGTGAAGTCCCTTTAGTTGTAATATATTTTTTCAACCAATACATTTAATCATATTGTACTTCATTATATTGGTACACCACCGGCTCCCCTATTAGCGTATTCTTTATCGCTATTTAGCTCTAAGACAGCCGCTGTTTAGATGTAAAATATTGACATATTATTATTTGTACCGGTCAATGGCTCCAACGTAGAAATTGCCAATTTATATTCTAAGATTCTTTAATTCTTTCGTATGTTTTACTAATTTTCATTGTATCTGCAATTTGTGTTGTACACCATAAAGCTTATTCTATTTATATTAACTGGGATCTTGTTGATAAAAAAAAATAACTTTGTATGTTAGGTAATAATATTTTTCGTGTACAATTTATGCTTAGCAAAGCTTTGTAGTTTGTGTGAAACCTTAAACTTAATCCTATGAACCTAAAAATTGAAAACAAACTTATTTTTTCTATTGCGCCACGCCAAACAAATTTCAATTCACGGGTAATCCCGCGCGGAGACAAGGGAATATACAAAGAGCAGCTGAGGCGTAAGTAATGAATTTATTATTCCCCGCAGTGGCCTGTAAATGGTACTGATCCCGTCAGCTTATTCTGTGCTACACGGAAACACATCAGCGAGTGTTCCATTCATGGTCGAACAATAGGCGTAGCTTTGCGCATATAAATGGGATATAGTTTGGTAAGTTATCTCAAGAGGATTTTGAACCTTTTTGGAATCGACTATTCAATAAAGTTGGTCATTTTTGCTTTACATTCAGTTGAGATTCTCAATCTTTTCATAAAGTTTAAATTATAATATTACTTTTTTTAATTAGTTTCGTTTTAACAAATTGACTTTATCGCAGTCAATTTGTATGAAGGACTTATGGACAGACCTCTTCCTTTTCTTATCGCTTTTAAATTATTTAGATTTAATTTGTTAAGCCGCTTAAGACTCCCGGTATCATATGGCATTATTAAAAACCCATTGTGTCTTAAAAATGTGTGCACTATTTTGTGTAATCAGCTTGTAAACAGTTTGTTAAACGTCAGTATAGCTACTACTAACTTCTCAAAAGGACCTTAGAGTATGCTAAAGTATGAAAGTTAGAGATTGTAAAACAAGTAGGCAAATGGTAAATGTACGGTATGTTACTTCGTAGTTAAGCATGTCATGAAACTTTCTTATGCTTAGGGCGTATTCACGTTCGTAGACGTGTTAGTTTCAGCTTGTCGAATCGAGGGATTTGGCAATAAACTAATTAGTATAGTAGAACAGAGGCATTGAATTATCCCATTGTGCAATTGTAAGTTGCTTAGAACGCTCCAGAGGTAATAGGGTTATCTGAATCCGAAATGCAACAATAATGACAGACTGACACGAATTCGTACTGACGGTGCAACGTTAATGAAGTATAATTGTTGTGAATATCAAATACAGCTGCGTAGCTAGCTAACCTACATTTGCATTATTAAGTATACAAATAGCGGACTTAACGCCTAAAGCCATTCTCTACCATTCAACCAGGGACAAGACTTATAAGGTAACCGCCTATGTGGTCTCGTGGTTAACACTCATCTCAGATCTAGAGGTCCCGGGTTCGCTTCCCGTCGGGGCAGAAATTTTCTGCTCGGCTTGGTTGGTGGTAGGGCTTATCTAAGTCCGCCTAGCTAGCTACCACCATCTTACTTAAGTCTGCCACCATAGACTAATGTTAACAGCATTGTTGTGTTCCAACAGTTGGAGGTAAGATAGCCAGTTCCTCTGTGGTTGAGGAATCCGGGTGTAGCTCGCTTCCATCGCCTTATCGTCACTTACCACCAGGTCAGGTAAAGGCCAAGAGTCACCACGTTAAGATAAAAAAAAATGCTCACGTCATAGCTTTTTAAAGCCAATTCTCGTTCTCAAATTGCCTACGATTGTCAAGAATTGGATCCCAGAGGTCTAAAAGAGAAAAACCAAAGGAGTCTGAAGCCGAAACGATGAGAAGGGTAAAGCAGGGCAAGATGGTGTTTTTATAAAAGCGAGCGCTCGTAGGAAGAATGCGAAAATTGGATATAGTATATAATATGTACAGGCGAATATGTCATGATACTTGAATTTTACGTTACGAATAAGATGGCAACACTGATAGCGGCTGTTTCCTGACGTCACTTCCGTGCCGTTTGTGTTTAAAAAAATGTTAAAGTTGAGGGGGTTGCACAGGAGATCTGGCTTGTAGGGCGGTCGTAATTCATTCTGGCGTGATCTTCCGAGATGTTAAGACAGGTAGCTGAATCTATGTCTGAAGTTATTATTGTGACAAGCTAAATATATGTTCTGTACCGTTTAAGGAAGTGATTCAACATAGACCTGTAAATAAATCTAAGCCCGCTAGCTTACCAATGTTAATGTTGTACCTACCCAGGTGATAAGTATAATTATATATTATTTTAGGTAGAAGTTCCCTAAAAAGTATGATACAACAATGGTGATACCTAATAATGTTTTCTGAAAACGAATAAATAGACTGTGTTAAATAAATAACAGGTCGCTTAAAGCTTCTTTTAGCGTAAGATTTTTTTATACGCATATATAAGCATACGGCCCACCTGATGGTAAGCGGTTACCGTAGCCTATGGACGCTTGCAACACCAGGGGTATCACTTGCGCGTTTCCGACCCTGTAAAAACCTTTTCACGCCTTTTTTGAAGAACCCCATGCTGTACTCATTCGAGAAAACCTCTGCAGGGAGATCATTCCACAACCTGAGCGAATGCGGGAGAAAGTTTCTCTGAAACCGCACAGTACGAGACCATTTTAGTTCCAGTGTGTGAGGATGAATTCCCTGCCGATGGCGAGCGGTGCGATGGTAGAAAGAGGCCGTGGGCATCATGTCAAACAATTCCTCAGAACACACCCCGTTATACAAACGGTAGAACACACATAAGGAAGCAAAATCTCTCCTTAGGCTTCAATATCGCTTGTGAGCTCGGGATCGTCGACAATTCTCATAGCGCGTCTTTGAACTGCGTCAACCGAAGTTGCGCGCGTTGCCTGCGTTTGAAGTTACAAGACAATTTCAATTACAAGCGTACCTAACCTTTTAACCACCAAAAACTAAATTGTTTGTTCTGAAATGCCCTACAGAAGATTGGAACAAAGACAATCTACCTGCTGACATTAAAATCACTTAATAGCCCAAGGAAGCATTGAGATGGGAACGCAGTCAATTGTTCCTTATGTTTCCTGTGCAATGCTTGCATCCTATCGAAATTAAACCCGTTCACATGAATAACCCAATAGGCCATATTCAGTTAAATTGACTCGTAATGTATGGTAACAGACTGAATAACATGGCGGGCTGTTTGAACGTATAACGAGCTCACTGGCTTACAAAGGCCGGCGTGTCTGGTGCTAAGTTTATTAGAAAATCGCCAGGATTAGTGATAGAGATGCACAGCTTCTGTTCAGGTTATGAAAATAGGAGAGGAATAAGTCGCAAGACTGCTTCCAAAAGACAGCATATTGAAAAAGGTGAAGGGAACATTAAATAATTACGATAATTTATCATCTGCAATGTAAAATAATCGCTGTCTTCAAATCGAACAGTAAAATTATAATAATTTATTACCTACATTATTATTATTTATTTCAGCATTAAAAGCGTCTAAACACACACCCACATACAGACATACACACACACACGCAGAGATATACACACACACACAGACACAACTCGCGCACATGTAACACCTAACTTCCTTTTGTGCAAGAGCATCCACATTAAGACCTTTAATTTCGACTAATTTTAAGCCAAACAAGAGATGTTCCAAAAATGTATGGAGACCCGGCCAGCTCTATGTACACTGTACTGAAAATATGTAAACATATCAAGAACAGTGTTCAATTGTCCGTTTTCTTTTTGTTTTATGCGTGGTACAAAGCAAGAATTTTTACAGAAAAATCTCCTTTGAAAACGAACAAACCGATCATAACTAAACTTGCCATGTATAATGCAAGTCAGGCTAGTCTAAAAAGTTATCAGAGGATTTTTTCAAAAAGTCTAATAGTAAATAAATTATTGCCGATTTTTTGTGAGTATGAAAAGCCGAAAATTGCTTTGACTCAACAATGCGATTGTATTTCGAAATATTCTCTGATAACTATTTAGTCTAGCCTGACTTGCATAAACATGTACAGTCTTATAAGAATCGGTTTATTTGATCCCAATATTTTCGAGTTGAAGGTTTGTATGAGAGGCCGCAAAAATATAAGAAATTAGTGACCAGCGGCTCTACCCACGTGGATATCGGTTGTTGCTCCAAATGAAACGAAACAGACATACAGGCATAAACAGACAGAGCTATCGCATTTATAATCTTATAATGGATATATAAGAAAATAAGTTATTCTAGCCCTATTCCAGACTCATTTTATTGTAATTTTAACTTGAGTGTGAAACAAAGGATATCGTTATCATATTAAATGGCCACCATGGTAAAGTAAAATATTAGCAGTCTTAGAAGAAGCTCTCTAAAAGATACACTGAGAAAACTGACAACTGAGTTTTGGACTACCTGTAGCTCAAAAAAGTTACTACATAACTTAGCACCTAGCCAAAAATAAAGTTGCTTATAGATGCATCGTTTTGTTAAATCAAATAAACTGTAATTACACCTCGTTAAATTTTGGTTATTACAAATGTAATCGAAGTTGTTTGGGTAATATTTTTTTTCAGTGTCACCATTATTCTTTAGGCGGATTTGACTTATATCCAGAGGACCGAAGCACGTATTAAGTATACTTGTTATAATATTTATTACAATTCGCAAGTAATGACGATAGCTATAAAGCTAAAATTTAATCAACATAACACGAAGATCAGTGTTCCCAACGTCGGACTAAATGTATTAAGACTATAGTTTCGCCGAAGGGTGCTAATCATTATTCATTGGTCGTTAACGCATGATTGAGAAGCCCTTCAGCGTTGTCAAGCTCCGTGAGTGGAGTATCTCCATAATTACCCATGGCAAGCAAGATTAACAACTTTGTTAGGAATTGATATTGTCATTGGGCGAGCAAGACCGCGTAAGAACAGTTTGCAATACCACGTATGAGCAGTCTGCAAAACCGCGTAACTGTGTGCTTTTTGTTTGTTTCACAGGAGGAAGAAAAAGTTAATATCTTGGATATTTCTACACATTTCTTAGACTGAACTTAGATTTGTATATCTGTGAGTCCTGTTTAATGAGAATCTGGCAGGTATAAGCAAATCAGCGCTAAGAACCGGCTGGCGAGATATTACAATTCTATTTATTTATTTGCAACACAAACAGATAGTCATCAGTACATTTGTAACATTTGAGATTAACAGATTTGTTTTAGATACTACCCTTAAATAGTGTTGACAGCATGTTCATTATGTAATAGTTGCCACAAACTAATGCTGTTACATGCCACATATCATAAATTCAGAATTATATAATTCGTCTAAAAAATATAACATAAATCAATTTTGCGACTTTAGTAAAAACGCCGTAATGCAAACTGCTCTTACGTGGTCTTGCACGCCCACCGGCGATATTGTTGTCAACGACCGCTTAGTATTTGTTCTCAAAATCGTAAAAGCTGAAATCAAAATTAAGGTAAAATCTCCTATTAAGGAAGGAAATGGCAAGATTTCAAAGTTGGAAAATAAAATAAGCATTATTATTATTTATTTTCAAATTAAATGGAGATTTAATTTTATTTACTTCCGCTAGATTGTTTATTTAAAAGGATTGGTTATACAGGTCGGTGACGACAATATGAAAATAAATTAAGAGATAGACATTTCATAACATTTGTTTAATAACATGATAAAAAATATATATTAATTATATATTAGAAAATATTGACTTTGGCACAGGAAAGATTAAACATATTAGATCCGATCTTATTCCTATTACCGGCTCTATACCACAAGGGAGTGTTCTGGGTTGTATACTCTTCTTGATTTATGTAAATGATCTTCCTAAATCAATTCCTTTTGAAAACGTGCTCTTTGCTGACGACATATCCATAGTCGTACCTTGCTCAGATACAGATCAACTCAAAGTACATTTAGATACAATATTAGACTCTACCACACAATGGCTCAATAGTAATAACCTACAGCTAAATATAAAAAAAACAAAATTAATACAATTTCGACCTTACCAAAAAACCGCATTAGATATTAACTATCAATACAAAACCAGCAACTTGGAGAATGTAATATCAGCGCCTATGCTAGGAGTGGAACTAGATACATTTCTAAATTGGAAACCTCAAATCCAAAAACTATCAAGCAGATTGTCTTCTTTCATATATGCACTTAGGCAATTAAAACGTAATACAAATCTGAATACCGCTCTCTCTGCATATTATGCATTTGCACATTCAAGATTAGCATATGGTATTATACTATGGGGAAACTCCACAAATGCTCACGACATATTTGTTCTTCAAAAAAAATGTATCAGAATACTAACTAATATAGAACAAACAGATTCCTGTAAACCGTACTTCATAAAACTTAAAATACTGACCCTCACGTGTTTATATATCTTTGAAGCCTGCAAATTTGTTAAGAAACATACAGATTTATACTCTCCAGTTACATTAATAAAACGTAATAACCGCTACCAAAATAAACTCAAACTACCTTTTTCAAATTTAAAATTAATAACAGACTCTCCACACGTCATGGTAATTAAAATATACAACCATATTCCCAATAACATAAAAAATTTGGAAAAAAATATAGCCTTTGAAAAACAGTTAAAAGAATATCTCATCAATAAAAGTTATTATAATATGTCTGAATTCTTCCAGGATAAAAATATGTGATTGAAGTTTTTATATAAACTGCCGATTAATTAATGTGAAAGTTTTGAAATGAGAGAATATCAAAAATAATATAATGGTAATAATTATAGGAAAAAATGTCATAAATAATATACTATACATGAGCATGATTAAAAATATAATTATGTTGTAATTACTAACATACCTATAATAGTACATTATGGTACAAGTGTGTAATGTTGGTGATTACCGCTGAGGCGCATTGAGGCCCGAGCCGTCAGGCGAGGGTCTTAAGGAGCCGAGGACGGTAATCATCAATACACACGTGTATCATACAACGTTTTTCAACACACTTCTGAATAAAATAATACTTAAATAAAAAACCATTTTACATACCTAGTAGATAAAAAGTTTATTTAGAGAAACAATTAGTAAATGTGCAGTTAGTAAAATTATAATTAACTATTTTTGATGATATAGCGGTCTCATCAGATAGATTATTTACTGAAATACTTTCATGTTCTATTGTTATTTGTGATGGTTCATTATTCGTGTAGGTAGGTGAAATCCAATCATTGGATGTACTTGGTATTTCGCTAGTAGGATGCGTCTCAGAATCAAATTTAATTCTTTTTGTGATTTTCGCACAAATTTCCTTCTTGTTTTGTATGGAATCTTCAACGTATGCAAAAGCATCTGGCCATGGTTTTCTATATCTTTTACAGTTATATTTGTTAATTCTTGTATCCTACAGGCACCAGTTACACCAAATATTAAAGCAACCTGAAACAAAAGAAACAATAATTAAAGTCAACAAGCTGCTATTAAATATTTAATTAAAATTAATTTAACTAACCTTTGTAGCCAAATATTGGTTATCTGGAGCATCTTTAATAAATTTTTCAATATCGTCAGATGATAAAACCTTTGATTTTTTGCTTCTAAATCCATCAGATAGTCTCTTTAGATAAGCTGACAAATTCGAGTATGTTTTTAAGTCCACTCCATTCTTTGTTCGGACTGTACTTTTTAACATTGAGTAAATACACCACAAAGAGCTAGGTTTGTACTTAGAAGATAATTCTTTAAAGTACGCCATGAACACATTTTCTGAAAAAGACTGCGTATTCTTGTTGTTCTGCCATTGTATGAAATTTTGGTACGCTAATAGATATTTTTCCTTTGAGTTTTCTGGTAGTAAATTTTCCATAACGTTCTGGGCTTCACATCTTATATCGGGCGGTGTACAACATAAATCATTTTCTTCATAAATTGTATTTGCAGACATCTTAATTATTAACTAACTAAATAACTTCAAAAGAGAAAACGAGACGAGTTGTGAAAAATGTTTCGTAATGGCGGGGAAAATTAATCAGTTTTCCTATGCGCGCGCATCGGCCATAGACTAAAAAATGAGGTTTCTTTTTTTTTGGGCTTTTCGCGGATAGCTTTTTAGCGCAAATGTAAGCGTAACTCAACCAATAATATTAAAGAAAGAAAGAAAGAAAGAAAAATATTTTTATTTGACATGCACATAACAAACAACAACAAGAAGCTTAAACAATAAAAAAAAATAGACAAATCCAAACAGTTTATACTTAACAATAAGTGCAGTCAACAAGGCCCTATCTCAGCATAAAACTTTTGCGACATTATAAAAAACGTCGCAGAAGCGCTGTTATTATGATAGGGCCTTGGGCGTGACTTTGGATTTTAAACTACATATACTTACACATATACATAAATACAAAAAAATACATATACTTACACATATACATATAGATAAGTGACATAAACTCAATCACATCAGACATGGCTGTATGGGCATTAGTTCCTTTTGCCTTCCCATTACAGGGAGATTTAACAACAAAAAAAGAAAAAATATATATATTGGCAATTTTAATTATTAAAAAAAAAACTATTACTCACTAGTGAATAATCGTAATAAAAAAGTCACAGTTTGATTATAGGTGTCATTATGTGCCTAATTGCCATGGGATTAGAGCCACTTTATGAGGAAGTGTGTTGAAAAAATAATTATTAATATTTAGTTTATAATGTTACTTATTTAAATGATTGTAGTGATAATAGTTAAGGTTTTAATATGTTAAATATAATTATTAGCATTAGTTAATTTATGTAAGCTAATAAATTGCTACGCCCCTACAGGGTGTTACTTACATGCACAGACAATACTATGTATTAGTGTTACAATTAAAACATGTAGTGACTTGCAATAAAGATAAAGATAAAGATATTTTTTTTTAATGAATAAAATATATTTGAAAGTTACATAACATTTCGATGAACTTATACAGGGTGGCACATTTAGATCGGTCAGTATGGGAAAGTCTGAAATTATAAGACATCTCTTCTTAAGAACCATGTCATCGATTTTAGTAAAAAGAAAAATTGCATTCATACATTTTAAAAAAATCGTGTACTCAGCTCGGGAATCGAACCCGGACTTTTTGAAAAATAAAACTAATGCTATTTATATTTCGATATCGATTGTGTAGGTCTTAAGCAGTAAACGTCACTATGGAACATGATGTCTAAAATGAATAAAATGCATTGTTTTCATATTCCTTCAATTTATTTTAGTAAGTATTCCATATTACCACCATTTTTTTCAAAACAAGATTTCCAACAACCAAGACGTTCCATTTTCAAATGAGGTTTATCACGTCTCTGTTCAAATCAAAACGTTCCATTTTCAAATGAGGTTAATCATGTTTTTGTATCTACATACTTTTTCTAAGTGGGCTTTTCAATTGATTATTAGTGTAAGTATGATTAATAGCAGTGAGCAATTACAATCATAGATAGATAATATTATCGCCGATAACAATATGTAAAGCAGTCTAAGCAACAAGTTACGACACCAGCAAAGAGTTACAAACAACCATAGAGACAATTTTAAGCACATAAACGAGTTGAATGTCATATTGAAAAAATGGTGGTAATTTCGAACACTTACTAAATTTAATTAAAGGATATGAAAACAATGCATTTTATTCATTTTAGACATCATGTATCATAGTAACGTTTACTGCTCAAGACCTACACAATTGATATCTAAACAGAAATAGTGTTACTTTTATTTTTTTTAAAGTCCGGGTTCCCGAGCTGAGGACACGTTTTTTTTAAATGTATGAATGCAGTTTTGCTTTTTACTAAAATCGATGACATGGTTCCTAAGATGAGATTTTCGTATGTCTTATAGTTTCAGACTTTCCCATACTGACCGATCTAAGTGTGCCACCCTGTATAGCCCATGCTTTAATTTAATGTCGTATGGTCATCACTATCTGCATAAATGTAGTTCAACTCTTCTCTCGGTAGTTCAACTTTTGGAACCAGTGTAAATTCAGACATGACTGACGGATAGACAATATGACAAACATATTTTGTAATTTTTGACGATTCGAAAGGGCTTCTTAGGAGTCTACTTGAATAAATATATTTTCATTATGATTTTGATTTTATGAAAATAAAAACATTAAAATAGTCAAGACGCTTTTCCTTATTAACGAGGTATAAATATGGTAGTTCGCTTCTAATACGGAGTGTAAGAAAGATCGATTTGCGTCATTTTTTCGACTAAAGCAACGTGGAGGGTAAGTTGGTTTCTGTTATATTTGCAAAAGTCAGTAAAGTGATGAATTAAAAGACTGTGGATGAGTAAATTCAATTTTGATTCATTGAAACTAATTCAAACGAGAATAAAATACTATAATAAAATACCGCCGTATAGGGCGCTGATATTGACTACCACTGACATTGAACACCATAAAACATATATATATATGTAACAGACGGACAGGCATTTAGTTTCACATTTATAACATTAGCATTAATAGGATTGACTTTGTTTTTATTACCCTGTAAACGGCTCTGAATCCATGCCATAATAACAATTGAATTGTATGCAAAAATTGAACCAATTACGGTCGCATGATGCCATGATGCGTCACCAGGTACCAATTTGCGACAAATTCATCTCTATTTTGAAAAGAATGATCGATGCTCACTGGACGATTTCCAATTAAGTTTTTATTGAATAATCGACCATTAACCGTTCGGTCGGATAAAAATTGTGACTGACGCGACCATTCCACACGTTACCGAGGATTTAATTTGTTCCACGTTAATTTATTTACATAATCTATGTTAGTTTTTGGTTACTCTTTTTCACTACTAGTGTATTGCACCTAAAACATTACTTGTTTGACAACCGGCTGGCCGAGTGGTCTGTACCCCTTGCTATACAGGCTACTCGGTCAATAGGACCCGGGTTCGAATCCCGGAAGGAGCAAATGTTTGTATTATGAGTACGAGCATTTGTTCACGAGTCATGGATGTTTATATGTTTATTTAGTATGTTTCTAATATTTATATACATATTATTATCATTATTTCTTCATTATCTAGTATCCATAAGTAACACAAGCTCTTAATGATGCTTACTTTGGGCTTGATAATAGGTGTGAGTGTATGAATATTTATTTTATTTATTAATTTTCGTTTCCCTTCGCCCTTATTTTCTTATCGTGCTCTTCGTTGGTGGAATATTGGGCTTGAGCACATCAGTTGAGAACTGAGCCATTCTTATGAAATCCACGCAACGTTGTATCACCCTTTTAATTTTCTATCCAACATTGACTTTGTTTCACACTAAAATTTCATATTTCAATAGAAATAAAAGTTGCCAGTTCCGTACAATGTTAGCTATAAGGTTGGTCAAATTAAACTCTTCACTTGCTGATTTGTATGATCATTTGTTCCAAAAGTAAGGAAAACGACTTCAACATTAGTCTAAGTTAACCAAAAATAAAGATTTTTTTTATAAAAAAAATATGGACTCAAAAAACTCAGAGCTCATATGGAATCTCTTTTCAATCGTTATCATTTGACTCTACCAGCGATAATACTTTAGCTGTAGAGAAGAAGCGGCATAAGAAACATCTCCAATTTTTCCATTCTTGTAATGACATTTACAAAACCTATCCACCGCTGGCTAAGCGACGAACGTGTGCAGGAGTTGCTTAGTGATCGTAATACTAAAGCTACCCGGTATCTGCACTGCTCTTCGTGGGGGTAACTTGGGCTCTGCGATGCAATTTCACCAGCCCACTCACAGGAAACCAGTCCGCCCAGTGCCGTTACGTGAAAATACGTTATTGTCCGTTGTTACCAACCATTTTCTTAGGCTTAAGTGACTTTTAACAACATTTGTCTCTTTCTATCTCCTTTATATAGACTGAGATAAAAATCGCTAAGAGACTCTTAACGCTAAGCAAATGTTAGTGAAAGCGTGAGTATGAGTAAGGTAAGTAAGTACGGTAACCGCTTACCATCAGGTGGGCCGTATGCTTGATTGCCACCTTAGTGGTATAAAAAAAAAGAGTATTGTAAAACCCTGTCACTATAGAATTTAATGCTCCATTGCCGCATCTTAAGCCTGAGGCTGCTAGAACCAGCAGAAACGATTAATGGTCTTATTTTAAAAAATCTGAAGCATATCACTAATAAGATAACATACAACAATATCCACGTAGATAAGCTTTCTTGAAAACGTATGGTGAATACATAATAGAATATTGCTGTGCAAAATCACACGGGGCACGGGCACTCAAAAGATTCCAACTGAAATTGAATTGGATATCAGTTGAAAATTCCATATTTATGCAAACTCAGAACACTTCGTCTCCTCTGTGGTGTCGCAATTTTAAAGTATTGAAAAATTTATGCCTTATATATTTACGTTTTATAGTAATAGAAAGTGTAGCTTGTCTTGTTGACGCTTTGGAAATGGGTAACCAAATCAATTGCAACCATACTTAGATGAATATCTATTTAACAGAATTCAAAAAAAGGAGGACGTTCCATGTTCCACTACATATATTTTTTTGTAAGTATGCTCACCGATTTCTCTGTCACCTGTAAGCAGATTTTCAAATATTTTTTTAAAGAGTTATAATAGTAATATTACCAATACTTCTAGATTGGACTCATAGAAATTTCATAAATAGTTGAAATTATTAAGATGTTAAAGTAAAAGAAATTACGGATTTTTGCTTTTCCGTAACTTTTCAGAGGTGCGATACGATAGTAAGAAACAAGACAATCTATTCAACCAGAGACTAGCAAACAAACTAGTCGATAATGCTCAGTTTGTCACTAAAATGGACAAACACTGATTTCAAAACACTAAAAATGAAAAAAAATGTAAGTAGGTATTATCTCGCAAATAGGTTTGAGTTGATGATAAGCTATTTCCAGAAAAAATAGAAAATGACGCACCGACTCCAAAAAATACCTTTTTGATGAGATTCGTACTTACTCCTATTGAATTATTATTTTCGTGGTGGTGACTTTTTAAGTAAGTTTACGTTTAAATTTTAATTTTTGATTCCAAAATGATGGGGCAGTGCTTTCAATTTTTTTGATTTGATTTTTTTCATTTTTGAAACCAAAAATTAAGAATATTTGAAAGCACTGCCCCAACTTAACCGAATCGTAGGTATTTGTAAAAATACTCGTTTCGGATGTTGAAATAGAATATTTCGACATTGTAGGGTGGACTTTAGCTCATAAACGCAAATACAGATAGACTAGAGGAATTTCACAGGGATATCCCAAGTCCTGGGTGGCTCAGTGGTCAGAGCAGTCGCCCGGATTGCGAAAGGTCGCGGGTTCGATTCCTGCCTCAGGACGTGAAATTATTCTAGTTTTATTATATTTTAATTACAAAATATTATAATAAAAACTCTCTTTACGGCCAAAGCCACAAATCTAACTTGTATTTTATAAAACACGAAATATTAAAAACTTTTCTAACGTCTATATTAATGAAAGTAATTTTACTCCAGCAATTTCAAAAGCTCTTAATTATTATGAATATTTAAAGGAAAATTACCTACTTTTACCAATTTCTTTTTTATGATGTAATTTAACTTTCAAGTCCTTTAAAGGCTGAGAAATCAAAATTCATGAAGATTGGGACTCTAGTATGAATTTTATCGAATACATCATCATTACTAGTTTATATACGTCCCACTGCTGGACTGCTGGGTAGATACCGGCGTTCCTACATGGGAGAAATACATGACGAGTTTGAACCACATAACACCACAAAGCTGACCTAATGCGGGTTAGTGGGTTAAAGCGGTTGCAGTAACAACCGGGACCCACGGCTTAACGTGCCTTCCCAAGGCAGATGTGTTTCAAGTTGCACTAGCTGTCTCCGAATATGGACTCTTCTTACCGCTTCACATTAGGAGGTGTTGAGTCATTTGCCGTGATTTGTGTATAAAAAAATTAGGTTATCTGAACTTAGGGTCGACCAGTGTTCAGGGCATTCACTAGGATCGTTAAAGCTCGTTGGCTCGGCTCCCGCCTCAGGATATGAAATAGGCTTTCTGGTGTAATATAAGAAAGCCTTTATGTCTAATTAACCACTTTATACCGAAACTTTTTATAGTCGACAATTTGTTTAATATTCGATGTATCATAAGCCATATGCACCGAACGTTTATATAGGTATGTTTTTTTCTTCAAAAGATTTCGTTAGTTTCCGATCGCTACGGACCGTTCCCGTTCCGTATTTTTCTGTGCATTTCTATGTGTTTTTTATGCAAATACAGCCGGTAGTGAACGCTTGCCGTGAAAAACTGAGTTTTAACTTGATTTCAATTTTAATTATGATTTCAGATAGTTTCCTGAAAAATATCTAAATAAATAAAAATAAATGCATGTTTGTCTCCTATGCGCTCCGAAGCCATTGATCGGATTGCTATGACACTTTCTGATGAGGGTGTTCTGATGGGGACGCCCGCGAATGTTTTTGAATTACCTGCAAAAACTTTTTTTTTAAATTAAACAGGGCTTAGCAAGTTCTATATAAATATTTATAATAAGAGTAACTCGTGTGTTCTGTGTATTCGATATTTGATGAATAAATAAAAATTATCACGTATTTTTTACATACAATTCTTAAAATTGATAAATTTTATTATTTTCATTTAATTCCAATACGATTTTGAAACACGTAAAGTAAGGCATAAATTTAAATATTCA
Organism: Nymphula nitidulata; assembly: GCA_947347705.1. NCBI lineage: Eukaryota > Metazoa > Arthropoda > Insecta > Lepidoptera > Crambidae > Nymphula > Nymphula nitidulata. The sequence continues at coordinate 5,560,276 of OX374637.1, read as the reverse complement.
TAAAAAAAGTAATTTGAGCGGCCTCATTCTTTCTATTGAAGTTTGTTAATGAGATTATAATTCTCTTTCTCACAATTTGTTTAAATAGGAAAAAGATGGCACGAATTTGATTAGAGCTGTCAAATTCTTCCAGTTAACGTGTTCTAAAAGTGATCGTTATTTTTTATAATGGAGACTAAGTGTAATGGGTGTAATACAGTGATCTACGATATTTCTTTTATGGAATGTTCAAGTGAACGGTGTAAGAAGTTGTACCACTTGAAGTGTCTCAGTATATCGACAGAGGCATTTAGCGGGTTTACGGAGGAGCACAAAAGTAAATGGATATGTCCAGATTGTATGAGAATAAAACCGAAGAGTAATAACTTAGATACTCCTGTTAAAAGCATCATGATGAATGAGACTTTTACCCCAGGTAGCTTCGTCAACACTGAACGTGGTAGCCGATTATTAGTAGGTGATAATGAGAGTAAAACCTTATTAAAAGAATTGCGTGAGTTTCGCGCTGAAATGAACTATCGTCTAGAAGAACAAAAGAAAGCTTATAAACAGTTAGAAGATCGTTTTCATAAAACAGAATCCGAATTGCGAGATTTGAAAAATATAATGAAGGTAGGTCAAGAAAACTCAAGCAATATTGGAGTAACAAAATATTTGGAATTAAATAAATTAGAGGCAAGGCCAACTGATAAAAAACGCAAAGAATTTAAAACAGTTCCATTTTCAAGACAAAATTCTGAAAAATTATCGTTTGCCGATATTGCAAAACAAAATCAGAAGCAGGTAATCGTCTCTGCGAAACAAAGTGGGGCCACGAAGTATCCGGAACCAAAGGACTGTCTATCACAGACAAATGAGGTAATAGAAATATTAGATCAAGAAGTTTCTCCGGCAACGCATGATTTAGTATATAGAGAGGAGAACTGGACAGAAGTAAAGAGGAGAAGTAGTAGATATCCTGGTAATGCAGTAAAAAGAGGAGGAAGTAAAAATTTTTCAGAAATCCAAGGGACAGAACGGAATAAATTTCTACACGCTTAAAGAAGGAAACTACAACAGAAAATCTGGAATTATACGTTAGAAAAAAATGTGGACAGGAAGTTCCAATAAAAATAGATAAGATACAGCATAAAACCGATCGTGATTATGCTTCTTTCAGGATAGGAGTTCCTGAAAGTATGTACGAGATAATATGTCAACCAGATATATGGCCAGTAAATGTAGAATTTTGCGAATGGGTTTGGTTTCGTCGATCAAACAACCACAACTCAAAAAAATAAAAAGCAATCAATTGAACTATATTACCAGAATGTTAGAGGGCTGCGCACCAAACTAGAAGGGTTTAATACGGGAGTTGCGTCTTCAAGCGCAGATCTATTCGCAATAACGGAAACGGGCTGCAATAGTTCCATACAAGATGCTGAATTGATTCCACCAGGATATAATATAATACGGAGCGACCGAACGGATGGACGAAAGCAGGGCGGCGCGTTTTTAGTGGCCACACAGCGTTTAGAGCTGAGAATCGTGCGTACTTCGGTTGACGTCAACCTTGACAATCATGTGTTCGAGTGCGTTTGTGCAAAGGTATTTTTGCGTGATAGATTTTTGTTCTTGTGTTGTGTGGTGTATATTCCGCCCAGTAGTAGCGAAAATGAATATATGTTGTTATTTAAAATAATAGAAAACCTTTGTAATACATATAACAAAATAGTAGTAGTAGGTGATTTTAATTTATATTCTTGTTCCATTAATGTTTGTAATTATTATGAATTTTTTTTAACATATTGTGGATTTACTCAGAGAAATAAAATAGAAAACTGTAAGGGTCGGCAATTGGATTTAGTACTAACCACAATAGACGAGGGTGTCAATGTAAGCGCGTCGGCCGAGTCGCTGGTGACTGTGGACGCCTACCACCCACCACTGGACATAGTAATTCCGATAGTCGGTTGCGCTGTGCAGAGTCCGATAAAAGTAATAAATACGAATGCACAACAAAAAGAATCAAAATGGAATTTTAAAAGGGCTAACTTTCCATTAATGTATTCTTCATTAGCTTCCATTGATTGGACTCCGCTGTATAAAATATGCAATTTAGAATCTAGCTTACAGTTTTTTTATTATACTATAAATAAAATTATAAATTTATGCGTCCCACTAAAAAAAGAATGGAGTGTACACTCGAGGTATGTATATCCCCAGTGGTACACAGCGGATTTAATTAAAGAAATAAAAGTCAAAGCTATACTTCACAAACGATACAAATCTAGTAAATTACAAATTGATTACGAAAAGTTCGCGTTATGTAGGACTCGAGTAAAAAAAATGATAGGATTCTGTCATGACAAGCATAGAGATTCTGTTCAAAATCATTTAGTAGAAGACCCTAAATCTTTTTGGAATTACGTTAGATCCAAGCAGGGCACTGGAAATACTCAAGTAATATTAAAAGATGGGGTCGTATTGTCAGGAGAACAGTGTGCCAAAGAGTTTGCGGACTATTTCTATTCGGTATATGCTACGGACCGACCAGAACTTAACGTCGAAAGAGCGATAGACGAAGCTGGCGGCGCAAATGGATCATGGAGAATAGATGTTAGTAAACTTCAGCTGGCCGATGTGACCCGGTCACTTGCGAATCTTAAACCTAAAAGATCTGCGGGTCCTGATGGAATCCCAGTTTACATCTTTAAAGACTGTCGTTTTGTGCTGGCCGAGCCATTGCTATTTATTTATAATAGGTGTTTGGAGGTGGGAGTTTTTCCAGACAGGTGGAAAACTACTAGGGTAGTTCCAGTTCCGAAAAGTGGATCAAGTCAGACGGTAGATGGGTACAGACCCGTGGCAGTATTATCAACACCTGCTAAAGTATTTGAATCGGCATTGCAAAAGAACATATTTGACCAGGTAAGCGCACAGCTGTCGGACGCACAGCATGGTTTCCGTCCTGGTCGTAGCACCACTAGTAACCTTCTAAACTATGTTTCTGAGATTATACCTTATGTAGACAGTAAAAGAGGGCAAGTAGACGCAGCGTATTTTGACTTTCGAAAGGCTTTTGATGTAGTAGATAATGATATTCTCCTCAGAAAGTTAGCCGGTGTCGGTTGCACTCCTCGTTTACTAAATTTGTTGGCTAGTTACATGAGGGACCGACAGCAGTACGTGGAGTATGCTGGTTATCGGTCGCAGTCTTACTTTGTTAGATCTGGGGTGAGTCAGGGAAGCAACCTTGGGCCGCTTCAATTTATCATTATGATTAACGACCTACCAAATGTCATTAGGTATTCTAGCTGCCTATTGTTCGCTGATGATCTGAAACTGTTTAGGATGATCAAAGATGAGTATGATTGCGAGCGGTTGCAAAATGATATTAACGAGGTAGTAGCTTGGAGTAGAACAAACAAACTTCAATTTAACGTTTCCAAATGCGTTACAATATCATTTACGAGAGCTCGTCACACCATCCGCTTTGATTATAAGGTGGAAGAAGAGACTATGAAAAGAGTCACAGGAGTGAAAGATTTGGGAGTGTGGTTTACAACAGATTTAACGTTCCGGGATCATATTGTAAATATTTGTAGAAAATCTTATAGGAGCTTAGGATTTATACTTCGTAGGGTTCATGAGTTTACCAGTATCAGAGCCATTGTCACACTTTACAATGCTCTTGTAAGAAGCCAACTTGAATGCAATGCCATAGTATGGGCTCCACACCAAATACAATACAGCCTGATGTTGGAGCGTATTCAAAATAAATTTATCAGATACCTTTATAAAAGACAATATGGGGTATATCCTTTCTACCCATTGATGTATCCTAATTTATTTATCCTAGGTATGGTGGGATACAATGAGTTGCAAGTGCGTAGGGGCTTGGCTCTGGCATCATATATATTTAAAGTGATGAGAGGGAAGATTTTCAATACCGTAATATTAAGTAAAGTGGTGTTCTGTGTCCCAGACAGATATTTGGAACGTCGTCGTAGACCAAAGTTGCTGGCGGTGCAGCGCGGGGGCACCCACCTTCAGAGTAAGTCTCCGTTGACGCGAGCACTGCACACCCTCAATGAAATAGCTGAGAGGATAGATCTTTTTCACTGTTCTCTGAGTGAATTCACTAAAATAACTTTATATGTTTTGTGTTACATTAATTAAGTCGCTTATCTATTGTATTGGTATTAACTGTGATGATAGATTTAAGCTAAATAAATAAATAAATAAAATAAATAAAAATAAATAATAGACTCGTTAAAACTATTTTTTATCGTCTATAATTGTCCTTTTTATTCGAAAGAAATGAAATGAAATTCAGTTTTAGCGAAAGTACTGCCTACATAATTAAAAATTTAATGTAAAACAATTATCGTTGGTATAAAAGAACACGAAATTGAAAAACATCGAGCAAGAATCATTTTAACAAAAACATTTTTACTGTGTCGAGTATCTAAAAAATCTTAGTTATTTTCTAAAGAGCGAAATGGGAATTCCTGGTAACTAACCCAGTTTTTCGAAGCGAACTCGATAAAAACTGCAAACAATTATGAAGTGGGCTCCCGTTTATATCCGGGTTTTAAATTTCAATCGTGTAGTCCGAAAAGTAAGAGCACTCTCACTGAATTGCCTCAATGGTCTTGGGGCAACTCCTGATTTTTTGCATGCGAAATCACGTGAAGGTTATTATAATTGGTGATGGTGGTTGAATTTGAAGATTCCTCCTGTTCAATCATAGTTTAAAAACTCATTTGGTGATAGAGGTGATTATGAATGCAGGATAACTCTTAATGATGTCATCTATGTCATGTTTCAAAAGTGTTGTCTTATATTTTTACGAGAGCGTCGGGTATTTTTTTAAACAAAGCACGGCAAATGACTCAACATCATCTTTAAGGTGACTCTTCTAACCACTTAAAGAGTCTATCTGCGAAGACAGCTAGTACAGCTTACCTTATTGTTCTAGCCACCTCTACCTTGCCGGCCAATAAAACGCCTTTTCACGCTTCTTTTGAAGGAACCAATTTTATAGGAAGAAAGAAAGAAACGAGTTACTTAACGGTACTTAACTTCTCAGTGCGTAATATTGAGATAGAGACCCCGAAGACCGGCACGTGAGCTCCGGAGTAGAAAGGGGAAGGTAGGACGAGGGTTTAAGGCTTAAAATCTCTTCAGAACACGCTCCATGATAAAACCGATAGAATGCGCTAAGTGACCCAATTGTAGAGGCTCTAGTCTGTTCGTGACGTCTGCATCACCAATGATACGGACAATATAACGCTGCAATCGGTACAGTGCATCGAGAAACCATACCATAGGTGCTAGCAATATTCAATGCAAGACTGGACCTGAGTTTTACAGGCGCAGGATTTATATTTATTATGTAACAGTTTTTTACAAACAACTAAGGTGGCAATCAAGCATACGGTCCACTTGATGGTAAGGGGTTACCGTAGCTTATGGACACCATTTTGGTTCCAACGAGACGTGTGATGGTAGAAATAGGGCGTGGGCATCATGTCAAATAATTCCTCAGAACACACTCCGTTATACAGACGGTAGAACACACGGAAGCAAAATTTCTCCTTAGGCCTAAGGGTCAATACCGCTTGTGAGTTCGGGATCGTCGACAAGTCTCATAGCGCGTCTTTAAACTGCGTCAATCGGTCGAAGCTGATATATAGGTGCTAGGTTCTATCACACATCTTATTAAACACGAGCTAATTCTGGTAAAGTGGTTTTATTCCAAAAAAAAAAAAACTTAAGGAGCCCCAGTTCTCCAAGGATTCCCAGTGATTGGTTTTGAACACCGGTTCCTTCTCACCAAAAAGAAAGACATTATCATCTATCTTTTTCTATTATGATGTTCAGGGCTTCGTTCTAAATTACCCCACGTTCCGGATCACGCCATTCTTCCCTAGTAGGTAGATAGAGTAGAGACGGTCACTCGAAATTTACAAAGGATGAAATTGTGGTCACTTCGTGTGTCCCCGCGCAACTTTGGCAAAACCTATAAGCTTGGTGTGGATTTGCGCGTCAAACTTCTTTGTAAAATCCTTCACGAGGTTGTATAAGTGTGTGGTGACGTACGTAATTCAGTCAACTTTGAATGAGAACTTCGACGAGGAACTTCCACCGATAGTTTGGTGGGCGTTTCAACAGCTGCCGTAGGCGGGCGGCCGGTGAGAAGTTATTTAAAGCACTAAAGCTTTTCTAATATAGGTATTAGAAAAGCTTTAGTGCTTTAAATAACTTCAATGTAGGCATTGCGTTAGATAAGTCATTCAATTTGCTATTTACAAAAAATAGTACATCGTTTTCTTAATGAATCGAGAGGTAATAAAATGAAAATATGAACTTAAATTTAATTTCAATATTAACCTACTTTTACAAAAAAAAAAAACACGATTTTGGTCCTTTAATTATTTTAATCGCTCCATAAACTAAAGAGTTTTACTCGTCACAATCCCTATTTCTGTACTCACATAACTCTTTGCGTCGTTTCCAGTTGGCGTGAAAGCAATTAACCGGGGATATAGTTTTCCTCAACTATAATAATAAGGGATTCCCCTCACGTCCCACCTTCGGGAAGCCTTGCCATGGCGAAATGTATGGTTTCGTGAAAAAATATCTTTATTCTTAACTTAAATATATTGTGCAATTTATGTTTTCTTTATTCCTTACTACATTTATATCCATTTATGTTTATAGCTTAGGGTTAGAACAGCTATAAAAAGGTAAACCAATTATAGTATTGCACGTGCGTTGTCATCCTGAGGCCTAACATGAAAATAAAAAGTCTTCTAAGCGCATTAAAAATATCTAAGCTAGACGAAAATCATGTCTTAAGGCGAGAACTGAAGCCCTTTCACAATTCTGGCGACTGCGCTGACCCTGTGGTCAGTCCCAAGGCAATTTATTCTAGACTATTTGTTTTTGCAGTCTGCCCTTACAATGTATAGTACCTTTTTGTTAAAATTAAATTTAGGAAATAGTTTCTATGACATAGTATAGCTTTCATTCAATTATAGAGGTTAACCATCATCAGTCCATGCACTATTTAGATGTTCAATTGTATTCAGTCATGACTTCTAAGCCTTAATTTTATTTAGATACTCATATTAAATTTCTATAGAAAACTGACATTATTCTGTTTGTTTCCGACCGTTTTTCGTTAAATTACACCATTGTCCACGGACTTTATTCACAAACACAATTATTAACGCCATCGACTCACTGTTTTCAGACAATGATGAGATACGACGAATTAATATTTAACACTTCATTACACCGATCGACTGAGTAAACAATGGACCTCATTTATTGAAGGAACCTTTTATCGAATGAAGATTGAAATTGAATTTTTCATTACGCAATTTCGTACAGATAACCAGTGAAGTGGAATGTCAAACTTATTTATGACGTATAAATTTTACTGTTTCTGTTGACATACCCGAATATTCTGGAAGTGTTGAGATGACGCATAATTAATACATGACTCGAAATCAAAAATCGAACGTTGAAACAATTTCGAGTTCAAATTGTTAGGTATGTTACTGAACTATATTTGTTTAGTAATTTAACAATAATTATTACAATGTATAATACATATTTGAGAAATTCGACAAAGGTTCTATATTTCTAAATGAAATGACTTCCGGCAGACGTATCGCAGAGAAATGAGAATAAAAAAAAAAAGTGCACTTAGCGCGTGTAAATTGTCTCAATAGTATCGACAGTATTATTATGAATATATGTATATTGTTATGATCTATTTGTTCGGCTATAGTGAATGTTGCAAGCACTTTAATTTTCTACTATTTTAAATTTCTTCTACTTTTCGTAATGTCTAAAAACTCTTTTTCATGGTGCAACTATTTAAAGTTTACTTTAATGAAGTTCTTTTGTATCTACTATTACTGAATTTGGAATAATTGGAAATACCATTTATAAATATTTTATTCGATCCCGTTCATCAAACATCTACCTGGCAGGATTAAGTCAATATTTACAAATTAACTTACATTTTTATATTTAGCTTTTATTTTTCTATTAAGCTGTCTTCTCTTAAGCTCTTATTGATCCCCCAGTTTATGTAAACAGTACCTTTAGGTTTTTCCTTATTCTTTTAACGAGAAAATTCACTTAAAATTTTTAGTTCTCTTTGAAATACTATCATGTAAGTGATTGTATTTCAAAGTTATGCAATAAACACAAACCTAAAATTATAAATAAGGTCGTATATGTAATTGAAATTTCATTACATCTTATTTTTAAGCACGCAAAAACCAAATATCAGTTATTCAGATACTCTGTCTCGTCCCACATTTCGTATATTTTATTTTTCGTCACGTTATATTCCTCAGAGGACAGCGGGATGAGATAGCATTCTGGAATAACCAAATACATTTTATGTTTCTTTTTTTAAAATATATACATATCCAGACGTTGCTGATAAATTGATAGGTTTCAGAGCAGAACAGAGGAACTTTGTAGAAGTACTACGTAAAAACTGCAATCATTGTCTCGGATGGAAGAACTATGACCGGTATTTATATTACTTAACGATAATTACATTGTCAAGTAATTAAATAAGCTTAGTAATCATGGTTGTGATTCATTAACACATAGTCAGAATACATTTTGGGACCCGGCAAAACTGTTAAATTTAATTTAATTTTGGCAAAAATAAGGATCGAAGACTTTCGTCATTATTTTTCGGTAGGCCCAAGGGGAACGTGCCGATTAGGTAAAAGCGTGATTTTTACATTTTATATAGAAGTCTAAACTTATAGAAAGCAAGCAATCATACGGATGCAGATAATTTCCCGATGGCTACTTCTCCCGTCTACACGCGCCACCCACACTTGCCTAGATACCGATTGATGACTATCGCCATGGTAGCAAATACAGCCGGTGTAGCATCCTGCTGTCGCTTACCTTTAAGTTAGTTTTTAAGTTTGTAGGTTAGTAAGTGTTTTTTGGCAAAAACTTCATAAATTTAAAGAAAATAAGCTTTTTCTCGGTAGCATTCTCTTTATATTAACTTTTTTTGGTGGGTAGACACCAAAGTGTGAACATACAAAAATTATAGCTCTCGGTTTTTAGCTTATTTAAAATATTTAAAACCTAAATGAATTAGTAAAACATTACCTCTGTGTAAGTTGATTTATTACCACAAACTTTCACACACTGATAACCATGGATAAAACAGCAGAACAGCTTTTATGCAGCATGAAAGAATTATCTTCAATGTTCAGTGACAGGATGTCAGAATTTGAAAAGAACTTGCAGCAGTCTGGTAACAAGGAGTCTAGTCCCACAGTCAAGGCCTTGGCAGCTGATTTCTCTTCTTTCAGAACCTTTGTAATGAAGACACTTGGAATGCTTAAAACACAAGTTGAACTGCTGGTTTTGAGTCTAGATCGTTTGGACAGCCATTCTCGAAGAAAGGTTCTTCTCTTTCACGGCATCAAGGAGGATGATAATGAGGATGTGCTGAGGAAGACTTTGGCTGTGTTAGCCAGCAAAATGAGATTGTCAAGTATCACTTCAGAGCACATTGAATCATGTCATAGGTTGGGTGCGAGAAGGGATTCTTCCCGGCCTGTACTTGTGCGCTTTACTTCTATGCAGATTCGTACTACAGTCTGGAAGACCAAAACATCTCTTAAAGGATCAAAGGTAACACTCAGTGAGTTTCTGACGAAGGCACGGCAAGACGTTTTTGTCACGGCCCGTATTCACTTTGGCGTTAAAAACTGTTGGTCTTCTGAAGGGACAATCGTTGTTCTTCTTCCTGACAAATCACGTAAGAAGATTTTCTCCATTTGTGAACTTGAGAAACTGAAAATCCAGTACCCGAAGCATTCGACAGAGAAAGCTAGCAGCAGTACGAAAGCTAAGTGAAGAAGTTTATAATATATGATTTTGTTGGCTAATGATAACATTTCATCACATTAATTATTATTATTACGATTTATTTTGTTGAACAACCTGAAATCTATTGATAAAAATAAAACAAAATCTAAGTCACGTCACAATTGTCATTGTCACATGTCATGATGTCACAGATGTCTTTCTTTCTTTGCTATCAAATTATTGTTTTTCGAATGTAGGTTAGGCATAGGGAGTTGGCTTATACAGCCAATTTTGTTGTATACATACCAATACAATTTTGTTTCATGTTTTAAGTTTCAGATTATATTTAAAAAAAAAAAAGTACAATAATTTGTTTACACTAGCGTTTTGGTACACGTTCTGCTTGCTTTATATTCTTAGTGATTTTATTTTGTTAAAAACAGAGATAACTACAGTCAACTTATGCATGTGGTTAGTAATAGAACTATTTGTAATTTTAAAATTTTTAGTCGAGTATATTTTATAATATTTAATATATATATATATATATATATATATATATATATATATATATAAACCTATATATATATATATATATATATATTAAATATTATATATATATATATATATATATATATATATATATATATATATATATATAATATAGTATTTATTATGTCTATTAATGATGATTATTTTTCTTGCTCTTCGAATGAATACGAAAGTGCTCATAGTAGCAACTCGTCCTTATCAGATCACGATCCTTTGGAAAACAAACTATTGGAAGTCTTTGACAATAGTAATAAATTTCTCACTTTAGTACACATTAACGCGCAAAGTATCGCAGCTCATCACAACGATCTTCTCTCCTCTTTTGACAACGGCGTGGTTGACGTTATTCTTGTTTCCGAAACATGGTTAAAGCTTTCTCTCCTATCTACTTCATATTCTGTTCCAGGCTATAAACTTTTCCGTAATGATCGCACTGGCATGGGTGGTGGTGGTGTAGGTATTTACCTCCGTGGTCACATTCCTGCCAATATTATTAGTTTTTCTCCGTCCCATTATTCCGGCACTCTAGAATATTTACTTTTAGAGGTAGTCATACACCATAAGAAGGTTCTCCTTGGAGCGCTATACAGTCCTAATATGGGAGTAGATTACTTTAATGATTTGGAGACTATTCTTGAGAACTTCGCCCCACTTTTTGATCATATTATTCTTATGGGTGATCTTAATACATGTTTATTAAGAAATGATCATAGATCCCGAAAATTAAATGATATATTGTCGTCTCTTAACCTTCATGTTCTTCCCATGTCTTCTCCTACACATTACTTTCCAAATTGTAAGCCTTCCCTTATTGACCTTATTATAGTTTCCGATCCTAATCTTGTTACTTCTCACGGGCAAATGACCGCTCCTTTTTCCTACCACGATCTAGTATTTCTTGCTTATAAAGTACGTCCTCCAAAGGTCAAAAGTAAAATACTTCTTCAGCGCAACTTTCGGCATATGGTTCTCGAGCGCTTGAGGGATGATGTTAGGCAAATAGTACTGGTACTTATGGGTGACAACATTGATAACATGACAGAAACCTTTACGATGGAACTCATAAAACTGTATGACATTCATGCTCCTATTCGACCCGTACGAGTCAAACATTTGCCCGCACCTTGGTTAAGTCTGGATATTAAAAAGGTTATGGCAAAACGGGACAGAGCTAAAAGTAGGTGGAAAAAATCTCCAACACAGGTCAACTTGGACGCGTACAAAAGATTACGCAATATTTGTAACAGGATGTGTAGGGATGCAAAACGCAAATATATTCATTCCAAAATAGAAAGCATTAGCCGGAATCACGTTTGGAGCTTCCTTAATACATTGGGTGTGGGCAAACAAAAGGAAACAGCTGAAGGTGCTGTAGATCTGAATGCTCTAAATCTTTATTTCTCCACTCCCCCTGTCATCTTGGACACATCAACAAAGTCTGTTTCTCTCTCTTTCCTATCAAATCTTATACCACCTGACTGTCCCTCTTTCTCTTTTAGCGAAGTTTCCATAGATGACGTTACCAAGAGTATCAAATCTATTACCACCAAGGCTATTGGAAGTGATGGTCTTAGTCTTGACATGATCCTTCCCTTGTTGGAGGACATTGTACCCGTCATCACTCACATAATTAATTTTTCTTTGACACACAATGTCTTTCCAGCATCGTGGAAGAAGGCCTTCATTATACCCCTGCCAAAAACCTCGAACCCGTCTACTTTCTCAGAATACCGTCCTATTTCCATACTCCCAATCCTATCCAAGGTCCTTGAATCTGTGGTTCACAAACAACTGTACTCCTTTCTTTTATCCAACACTCTTCTGTGTCCTTTTCAGTCTGGCTTTCGATCCTCCCACAGCACGGTGGGTGCGCTACTGAATATTACGGAGGACATTCGGGGTGCTATGGATAACACCAAACTCACAGCGATTGTCTTGCTGGATTTCAGTAGCGCATTTAACTGTGTTGATTTTGACTTACTCCTCGGTACTCTTCGCTCAATTAACATCTCTAATCCAGTTATTAATTGGTTTAGCTCATATCTTTATGATCGTCAGCAGTGTGTGAAATATCACGATGCCGCCTCTGATTGGTCTCACTTATCTGCTGGTGTGCCCCAAGGGGGTGTACTTTCTCCAATACTCTTCTCCATCTTTATCAATAAAATTTCATCTTCTATATCTTCTTCTTTTCATTTATACGCTGATGACCTTCAGATCTACAGGCACTTTGGGGTTTCCGAGGCGGGGGATGCTGTCGATGCCTTGAACCATGATCTTTTAGCTATTAAGGTATGGTCTGAATCCTTTGGTCTCGTTGTTAATCCAAGTAAATCTCAGGCCATGATTCTTGGTAGCTCTAAACTGAGAAGCAAGTTGGACTGGAGCTTGGTGCCGACAGTTACGTATAACGGCACTTCTATTGCTTATACTGAAAAAGTTAAAAACCTCGGTGTAATCATGGATTGCAACCTATCCTGGTCGTCTCACGTCGGCGAGATCAGTAGACGGATAAACTACTCTTTTCACTCCCTCAAGCGCCTACAATATTTCCTTCCCTTCAAAACTAAAATTATGCTTGCGCAATCTATCTTACTTCCTATCCTCGACTACGCCGACGTCTGTTACTTAGACCTAACTGAAGAGCTGCTGAATAAATTAGAACGCCTCCAAAATTTAGCCATTCGCTTCATTTTTGGGTTGCGGAAATATGACCATGTGTCCGAATTTCGCACGCAGTTAAAGTGGCTTCCCATACGACATCGCCGTAATGTGCATATACTTTCTTTTCTTTTTAAAATCCTTAATGACCCCAAATCCCCTTCATACCTTCGTTCCCGCTTTCAACTGTTACCTCCCCCTTCTCGCTCTAGGAGGCCTTGTATCACCAAGATGCTTGAGCTACCTAGAAGCAACACTCACTTTTTCCTTAATTCCTTCTCTTTCCGCGCCGCACATCTGTGGAATGGGCTTCCAACTGTTATTCAAGATAGTCCTTCTATTACTTCTTTCAAAGTGCGAGTCAAGGAGCACTTTTTGTCTCAAGATTTGTAACTATATGTTTTTATTTATTTTTTATTTGTTACTTCACACAATTTCATATTGATTATTGGTATGTATGTAAGTATATTTATATTTATAGTGTATATATAATATTAGGTGTATTTATATTTATTACATATATATTATTATTATTATTATTATTATTTTTCTATGGTTTGCGCTTTTTTGTCACTCGCTCTAATTACTAAATTATTTTACCACATTGGGCTGACTGGAAGAGATCTCTAATAGAGATAAGTCCACCCTTGCTCACAAATTGTAAATTTCAAATTTATGTATAATGTCTAAAGTGCAATAAAGAATATATATATATATATATATATAAAGAATATATATATATATTTATTTTGCTTCGTTCTGTGTAGTTTGTTTTTATCTTTATCATACTTTTAATTTTGTAAATATTTTCATACAAAATAATTCATTATTTTATTTCAATCTCGGACTATGCCATTTCAACCAGGTAATTTTAATCTTTTGTTTTTGAATCTCAGCCGGCTGTCCCCACCTTTAGTAATTATATTTCCATCTCTTTCTTTAGTATGGCTACCGAGAGAACAGCATATTTCTTTATTCGAAATTCGAAATTCATAAGTAATTCATTTATTTTGGCTGCTTTTCTCTTTGTCTTTTTCAAAATTATGTGTCAGCGACGGCCGTATAAATAAGGTCGGTCGTCTGATACTTGAGTTCGGTCGTCGAGTTTCTCTCGCACACTACGCACTGTGGTGCTGGCCGTTCCCAGGCCATTTGGCATTGGCCCGGGACTCAAGAAGGCTCCGCGTAACCTTTCGTCTTTGAATAAACGCCTGTGGCTGAAGATACATCTGACTACGAGGCTTCGGATGCTGCTGCTGGACCCCGTCGCCTGAGCTCCGGGTGCTGTGAGCACCACCACTACTGGGCCGCGGCGCCAAGGCGTCGATACCGCTGAGCTGATCGGCCTGACTGCTCCGCCTAGCCACTGCTGCTGGGCTAGGATCTGGACTTCGTACTCTACACTCCGTACCCCTCTCCCTGACCTATATATATATTCCTTTCGTACTACCACCGGTGGTCCATCGCGAGTGCCGAATTAATAATACGTGAGTGCCGGACCCTTTTCCCCCATTTCCCCGCTCTGTCCCTCCGTCGCGAGTGCCACCCCCTAGGGACACTAGGTATACAGATTTGTGTTTTTTAAAATAAATGTACGTATTGTTGCTAACCTAACCTCTCTCTTATCTTTGGTAGTATAGAGCTTTCCCTATTTCCTCCCTTCCTCTTCTCTCTCCAGTTTTCTCCACTGATCCGTTACGCCTATTCTCCTCCTGGGAGTAGGTGTAACGCGACACTGGGTCGCTCTGTTCCCTATAATATGGTTGAGCGGAGCGATGGCTGGCACATGCGTCATACCTGTGAACAGGTGCCACTAGTGGAAATGGTCATCTCTAAGCTTCCTTGATTTTGTAATAATTTACATACTTAGACACCAATATCTGCTCTGACCACTGAGCCACCCAGGACTTGGGATATCCCTGTGAAATTCTTCTAGTCTCTCTGTATTTGCATTTATGAGCTAACGTCCACCCTACAATGTCGAAATATTCTATTTCAACATCTGAAACGAGTATTTTTACAAATACCGACGATTCGGTTAAGTTGGGGCAGTGCTTTCAAATATTCTTAATTTTTGATTTTAACATTATTATAAATGTTTGAAAAATTACTTAGTAATTAAAATATAATAAAACTAGAAAAATTTCACGTCCTGAGGCAGGAATCGAACCCGCGGCCTTTTCGCTTTTGTAAAAATACTCGTTTCGGATGTTGAAATAGAATATTTCGACATTGTAGGGTGGACGTTAGCTCATAAACGCAAATAGAGATAGACTAGAAGAATTTCACAGGGTTATAAAGTCCTGGGTGGCTCAGTGGTCAGAGCAGTCGCCCGGATTGCGAAAGGTCGCGGGTTCGATTCCTGCCTCAGGACGTGAATTTTTTCTAGTTTTATTATATTTTAATTAATCTTGTCATCTTCTTAGTATGCTTATATACCTAGTTTGTATACTCTGTGTGACACTGCACTGCTAAATACTATTACTAAGTAACTAAACATTGTAACTTAATAATTGAAAAGAGTGACTACACGAGTTTGTTGCCGGAATCTTCTCGGTAGTTCAACTTTTGGAACCAGTGTAAATTCAGACAGACTGACATATTGACAGACAGACTGACTGACACAGACTGTCAGGCTGACAGACGGACTGATAGACAGATCGACAGACAGACCGATAGACTGACATTATAACATTGCTAGCTTACGTAGATCCAGACAAGACAGAAAGACAAAAATTAAGACATTGTTAGTTAATATTATGTTATGTGTTAGACATAAGGGTTTTTTGACGATTCGAAAGTGCTTCTTGGGGGGCCTAATTGAATAAAGATATTTTTATTTTCATTTCCATTTCTATTTTAATTTTTCATTTACATTTTCATTTTCCTTTTCATTTTCATTTTCATTTTACAAATTTAAAAACCCAGTCTCATACCTCAAAATGAAAAACCCCTATAGGAGATGATAGCATTACACGTCCGCCATGTTGAAATTTAAAATCTTTGTTGCGTTCGTAATCCAGTGACTCGATAAACCGTTCAAACATACCCATTTTGATTTTCAGTCACTTTGTCACCCCCTTAAAGGGGGAAATGGGGTGACAAAGTATACAATATTTATATACATATTATTATCAATATTTATCCATTATCTAGTATCCATAACACAAGCTCTTAATGATGCTTACTTTAGGCTAGATAATAGGTGTGAGTGTATGATTATTATTAAGGGGTTGAATTCTAAAAACCTGAAATACTTGTTTACTTATTTATAGATAAGAGTACTCTATTGGGTTTGGAAAAAAAGAGTAACTAATTTTGTTTCCCCATAGAAACTTCGGAACCCATTTTACCACCTTAGAGGGTGCATTTGGTAAAAGCTTTTTTTAGTGCACACCCATCCTAGGATGTACGACGATCGAAATGGCATCAAATATAAATTTGAAACCTATAGGATAACGCGAGTCTCGTGCCATACGTATTTCATGTACGCCACGGTTGATTTTATTTTAAAATCGTTGTTGTTTTTGTAATCAGCGACCCGATAAACCAAACAAACAATACCCATACTGATTTTCAGACTTTGTCACCCCATTTCCCCCTTTCAGGGGTTGAATTCTAAAAAACCTGAAATACTTGTTTACTCGTTTATCAATGAAGTACTCCTGTGGCGTTTTGAATAAAATAACCTAACTATTACAAATAGAAGGGAAAGGTAGCCAGTGTAATTACTGGGCATGGACGGCATTTCATCTTAGGCCTCAGGATGATAACGCACCTGCAATATCAAGTGATTCTCCCTTATTATTGCAGGTGTCAATAGGCAGCGGTAACCGCTTACCATCAGGTGGGCCGTCAGCTTGTTTGTCATCTAGTTGTATAAAAAAATGTTGACAGCATTTGATACAATTCCCCATGTTCCGAAAATAATACTAACTATACAGGGTGGACACTGTAATAGGAGCAAGAAATTAAAATATACATCATCCTTTAACTCATCAGCAATTACGTCTAAATGATATTAATTAACTATAACGACATATATTTTCTAACCAAATTAGTCGAGGACATTGTGTCCAGTCGCTATAATTGACAGTGACATTTAGTGACACTTTTACATGTTAAATCTATTAAAACGCCCAGTACCAAGATATCTTACGACCACTAAGCGACAATAACGCAATGTGAAAATTCATTGATGGAAAATCTTAGTTTTAAATGACCATTTAAGAACTTTGGAATATTAGGACCACTTTGTAATAACTGTGGATATAAGGAATCTTTGTTTCCATTTTTTGCTTTAGTTACAGGTCCCACACTGTATAACTTACAAAAAGGTAGCATTCAGGTGCATAACCAAATCTAATTAATATCAATCAATCAACTTTAACATCATATAAAAAGAAAGTCAAAAACTTTAAAAGTCGGTTATTTTTAGTTATTTATTTTATATGCTCTTGTTTGGCGTCAACTTACTACTTATATTTAATTTTTAACAATGATTTATCAGTTCACAAACATATATTTTTATTATAATAATAAACACAACATTTACAATGTAATACTTAAAACAGTATCAAAATAAATCTACACAATAGCATTCAATTACTACACGAAATAAAGAAAATATTGGTTATTTCATTGAGGTTTCTCATCCTCATACTACGCTGCTGATTTATTTCGCACCTGTCATCTTTCTAATTCGTCGTATTCCAATTTCGTAACTAGATTTCTTTATCACGATATCAGTCAAAAGACCAACTAGACATAAGCTCAATAAAACCTTTTTAACACTCGAATTTTCAGTCACGACTGTAGTATATCATATGTCTTACAAAAGATCGCAGATAACATCTAGTATTGTGTAAATAAAATTTCCAAAAAATATTGAGATTCCAATGTTAGGGCCTCGTCTCATCTTAGGCATTACATATCATCCAGTATAAAATAAGTGATAACATTATGTCGGCAGCATCGGTACGAGACATATGCCGCTTTCTACAAAACCCAGCGTTCGAGACTGTAATCACCACAGCACACTACAAAGTAATGTTCCTTGGCTGCAACCTTCTGGAAGATGATTCAGTTAGACAGTCTAAATTGGAGTGTGAAGGGTAAAGTTGCCAGTGTAATTTTAAATATTATCTAACCATGAGTTACTATTCAGAATACGATACACTAGAAAGGAGGCGAGTCTGAATTTAATCGTCTTGCATATCTAATGTAAAGGCTTCGACTTGAGCCTAAAGATGTTTGGCTTATTATTAACGACTGTAAAATCAATCAAGCTTATACTTTAAATTCATTTATCGCCGGTGCTGTTACTTCCGTTGGCCGCAGGCAGAAAGTAGACGAGGCTAGCGACACCTGAAATTAGAGAGTGAAACTCATTACTGTATAATTTTTACAAACCATCATTCTCTTTACAACCACTTGTATACATTTTCTTAAACCATTTTAAAATTAAATGTTTGAAACTTCGACTTATACAGGTTGGTGCTGCCAATACGACAATAAATTAAAAAATGGGCTATATTAGTTGCTATAAATGGTTTCCAACTTTCAAAACCATCTTATTTGATAATTGACATTTCTATGAAATAATGCAGTCAATGTTATATTATTTCATACAAATGTCATGAAATTATGAAATGAATAAAATGATTTTGAAAGTTCCAAACCATTTCTTTAAACTAATATAGCCCATGTTTTAATAAATATATTGTCGTATTGACGGCACCAACCTGTATACTAGCGTGTGATTATCTTCACACCCTATAATATAAGTCGAAGTTGAGTTAAATACAGATACAGGCTTGTCTTAGCGCCGTCTATCGTCGTCCTTCCAAATTATTTCGCTTTTAGACTCTTGTTACCGCTTTAGTAATATAAAATTTTAAAGGGAACGCAAAGACAAACACGTGTTTGTATTTAACTCAACTTTATCTTATGTACTAGATAAGTGTCCACGCATATAGTTTTTTTAGATTTATTTAAATCTTATTAGATTCCAGGTGAATACTGACCGGGAGCGGTAACATTTAATCTAACAATGTGGCGTTATATTCGTAACAAACCTCACTTTATGCTCGTGGTGAGGTATTCACAGATGTAAAGCATGAAATCAGAGCAATTACATTACACATGAGTTTCTATGAACAATAAATAACTTAAAGTAAAGTCTCAACAGTAATTCATCAATTTGGATTATGATTTAGAAATCAAAAAATCTAAAAAAGACGTCGCATCGAGATCTTTTCAAATTAAAATCGGTATCTTTAAACACTTACATAATGTTAATACTGATAAAGTGATGAAAGGCACCATACAGCCGTACGTCAACATGACTGGAAACAGTATGCTACCAAGCAGTGATCCAATCCTTCCAATCATAACAATTATTGAAACCGATAGTGATCTGAAATAATAATCATACTATATTTCCACATTCATTGAGTGACATAAACATATTTGCCCCGAAGGCGCGAAGATGAGTTCTTAATAAATATTGTTGGAAATACTTAAAAATAACTACATAACAACTGGCCAATCAATACACTCACACGGATATGTGTCACTTGGAGTGCTAGCGGATTTCACAATGCCAGTACCTAGTTTGTGAATCGAACCATAATACTGAGAAAACCGGCCTAATAGTTCTACTGTGTTAAGCAAATGTAATTATAATAATTATTCTGGGTAACATCAACCAATAGCTTCAGTAAAACATATTTATTAATGTTACTAGCTTCTACGCGCGATTTCGTGTGCGTTATTCCATGGCAACGCATTTCCGAAAGAAAAAGTATTCTTTATTTTAATTAAGATTATAATCTACCTCTGTTTTAAATTTTATCAAGATTGGTTCATCCGTTCTTACGTGAATGAGAAACAAACAACCTTCCATTCAAACTTTCACCTTTGTTATGATAATAGCATTAGTCTTGTATCCTAGAATTAATTTATACCATCAGACATTTAGATCTTTGGTAAAGTACAAAATTAATAATTTTGCCAAAGATTTACTTTACCGACGTCTTCAGTATGAAATGAAAAGCACCCGACACAAAATATTACGTATTTTACTACACAAAATTTCCAACGTGATCCGGCGAAATTGGTTATTGAACATGCTCATTATTCACGCTGAGAATCTATTCAAAAAGCGATGGTGTCATGACACGTTAATTCTGTTGAAATATCTGAACTATTATAATACTTGGTAGAAACTTTATCATAATAAAACACAAAGTTCATGGTCAATGAAAGTGAAACCAATGTAGGATGCCATATTTGCAGTTTTCAATGTTGTTCCAGTAAATCTTTACACGTTTCATTATGATGTATAACTTAATATATCTCAAGCTTGCGTACGTTCCATTATTCATGAAATAACGACCAATTTAGAACTTTTGCCAAATGTGCCTTTGTTATTGTTTTCATTAATGTATAATTTAATTTTAGGTCAAAAGCACGTATCGTTACAACATAGTTACAACTCATAATAAAAACAATAATCGCATATTACTCATTGTATGATCATAACATGATCATGCATTAGATTTTGGATCATCAGAAGTTTATTCGGCTTTATATGTTATAGTCACGTACCTATCCACTTTGATGGTAAATGACTGCTGAGAAAATTTGGACGGAGAATAATTGTATGCCGGCAATACAAAGGCCAGGTCTTCGTGCTTTCAATACAGCGCCTGATCATCTCTGGCAAACATTCCCACCACAATAAAATCTACTTATTTTTTATATTCTTATGCATTATATACTAAACTACTTTACGCTTAAAATTTTTTGATTGTATTTGAATAAACCTAAAAAGCTTCGTTGAATTATTTTTTTGTTCTAAGAGTTCTAGTCAGGAGACAGCAAAAATCATCATCATATTATCTGCAAGACTTCCAGCACTAAGTAACAGTTTCAACGTAAACTTTCTCAAACCAGAAACAGGATGTTCTTGGACATTCAAAAATATTTCGATACCTTTATCAAGGCTTTAGCAACATGCGGCAAACACCTATATATTTTTTTATGGATTTTATGTTTACGTAACTAGTCATGGTAAAATATGTTCGCACTTTACTCACCTCAATGTCGTTGGAAAAGCTCTAACTAAGAGATTTTGTTGTAAGCTTAAAACAGTCTGCATCAATCCACAAGTAGCAGATATCAAAATGGCGATGGTAATTAATGAATTAGTCCAATAAAGAGCCCCGGAACAACCAGAACAGATGAAAAGAAGTAATAGCATCAAAGGCTTGTGGCCAAAGAAGTCCACCGTGTATGTGCTGATTAAGATACCTAATAAGGACATGAAGCCTAGAATCATTCCATTGGTGTATGTTTCAGAGCCACTGATACGCTGAAAAATGAATTATTTACAATTACATAAATATCAAGTACAAATACAAGGTTAATTAGAACAGCATGTATGGCGGTGTCCAAAATGATAATATTTTGGTTATTATAATATAATAAATAAAATAAAGATATTCCTAAAAGAGAGTAAAATGATTGTATCTGGTTTGTGGTGCTTGAAGACGACCAAAAAGACCAAATCTACTGAAAAAGACTCCAGAATTTCTTCAACACATTTATGCTCAGCAACCACTTTGAAGACGGTGGCTGTTTGGGCAGCGCCGAAAATAAAGTCAAAACGATTATAGATCACCAAAACTATGAATTTATTATTCACTTCAAAATACAGGCTTTTACAATACTTTGGCTTATTACAAAA
Source organism: Nymphula nitidulata (assembly GCA_947347705.1). NCBI lineage: Eukaryota > Metazoa > Arthropoda > Insecta > Lepidoptera > Crambidae > Nymphula > Nymphula nitidulata. The sequence goes on along the minus strand of OX374637.1, from coordinate 5,538,453 downwards.
ACAGTACGAGAGAGAGCGCGAGACGCGGGGCTACTACGGTTGACTGGCAAGCACTGTCGTTAAGATTTCAAAAAAAAGGAAGACGCGTCCTTCCGCCCCCCGCACCCTCCCTTCGTTTAGGAATAGGCAACATTAAAACTAGTGTGACTCAATAGCCACAGATTAAACTAATTCGGTGCGCGTCGCCTACACGCCCCACCCCAGTGCTGGGCTACCAGCACTCGCCATCCAAAGGAACTGGGGCGACGCGTGCAACCGACCGCCTTAATATAGTACCAGACTTGGTCTTTACATCAATCATTCTAATACGACCATCTTTACCGGGGAAAACCGATTGAACCACACCTCTCGGCCACATGTTCCTAGGGGAATCGGGATCGACAATCAGAACGAGGTCTCCACGTCGAATCGGCGCCGACTCTCGAGTCCACTTCTGTCTGGGTAATAAGGTAGGTAAAATTTCTCTTACCCAGCGTCGCCAAAACATGTCCGCTAGTCGCTGCGACATGCGCCACTGCTTGCGAAGAGTCAGGTCCGAGTCATCAAACGCACCTATAGTAGGAAGGTTAGAAGTAGTGCCAAGAAGAAAATGGTTTGGCGTAAGTGATTCCGCACTTCCCGGTTCCACAGACACGTGCGTAAGTGGGCGGCTGTTAACCATAACCTCCACTTCAGCTAGTAAAGTATTAAGCACCTCGTCACGAGGAGCACGCTCCTTGAGCGTCACCTTAAGGGCAGTTTTTACACTGCGTATCAAACGCTCCCAAGCCCCACCCCAATGAGGACTCGCAGGAGGTATAAAGGTCCAAGTTGTACCGTAATTTAAAGCTTCAGACGTAATGCTATCGTGATCAAGCTCTTGGATAGATCTTTTCAGCTCGACATCAGCGCCTCTAAGATTAGTACCATTATCTGAATACAAATATCGAGGCCAGCCGCGCCGAGCTGCCATACGGCGCAACGCCATAATCATAGAACTCGATGTAAGCGTAGCCACGATTTCAATGTGTACAGCTCGTATGGTCAAACAGGTAAATAGTGCGCCGTATCTCTTTTCTCTACGCCTACCTACTGCTACTTCCATCGGACCAAAAAGGTCAACGCCGCAAAACGTAAAAGGTCGTTGACCGTGAGCTACACGTGCCTCGGGGAGGTCACCCATCCTCGGCACCAACGGGGAAGCTTTCCTAATCCGACAGAACATACACTTAGAGGTAACATTTTTTATTGTCGGACGCAGTCTAATTACCCAATATTTTTGTTTAATTTCATTTACTACCGTTTCCTGAGAAGCGTGAGCAAACTTTTTATGGTAAAACATAACAATTAATTTACTTAAGTGGTGACTCCCATCCAATATAATAGGTTTGGTCACTTCACGGGAAACACCTGCGGCGGCATCAACGCGCCCACCAACGCGCAAGAGCCCGTGCTCGTCAAGAAAAGGAGATAAGGTAAGTAATTTACTTTTCTTGTCTACACATTTGTTACTAGTTATTGCAGTTAATTCACTACCAAAGGATTCTTGCTGCGCTTGTCTTATTAACAAGCGCTCCGCTTTTTCCATCACGCTTACATTGTTAAAATTACTAATTTTTCTACATTTGTTTATAAATACAAATATTATGTAAGTAGACCTCAAGAGGCGCAACCAGCTGGAGAAACGAGTAACATCAGGTACAGGTAAGTCTATACATTTAACTTGAGTAAAAGCTACAATTTCTAATTTACTATTATCCGTTTCAGGTGAAACAGTATCTACCGGCCATGAGCATGCGTTTTTACGAAGAAATGGAGGACCATTAAGCCATTCGTTGTGTAATACAGAACTGTCAAGAGATGCGCGTGTTCCTATGTCCGCGACGTTCAGGTAAGTAGGTACGTAATGCCACTCGGCCGCGCGCGTTAACTCGTCTATTTCACCTAAGCGGTGAGCGACAAACACTTTATAATTTCTCGTGTCATTGCGTATCCAATGTAAAACTGTTGTCGAATCGCACCAAAAATACCTACTTTCTACATTTAATCTGTGTTCTTTTATTACAGTATCAGCCAACCGCGCTGCGAGCAGAGCCGCCTGCAATTCAAGCCTGGGCACAGACACATGCTTCACGGGAGCGACCCGGCATTTAGCAGCAACAAACGCAACTCGTACTCCCGCATCCTCAACCCATCGCCAATAGGCCACCGCGCACATAGCTTTAGTAGAAGCGTCACTAAAAATATGCAACTGTAAATTTTTATAAGTATTATCGAAACCACGTTGTGAGCTTATAGGCAACAAGGGCGACGGCGGCACCGGCGCCGGCTGTAGCAGCACTGACGGCGGCGTAAGGCAGGCGGGCGCGAAAGCAGGGGAAGCGGACATGAGCGGGGACGGCAGCGAAGAAGAATACGCGGGCTCAAACGGTAGCTGCAGAGAAGAAGCGGCAGACGTGGGTGTAATCTCCGGTGTCACACATAATTCGTTTGTCTTATAAAATCGCGGAAGACTAACTTTACTAACAACTTTCAATTGACCAATCCATAAGAAAAAAATATTATTTAAATCATCATTTAAGGGGTCATCCCACTTAATTTTATATTTCCACGTTTCTTGTAGTATAAGTTTACCGTTTAATGTAAATGGCGTTAAAAAACCGTAAATGTCAAATATCGACATAACAACTCGCAATACCTCTCTTTTAGTTGGTCGTTGCGTACCTTCGATGATTTGTTGAGGTATATTTTTAAATGATAAATCGAACTTCAAAATATCATCAATAGGTTCCCATAACAAACCGAGAGTCCGCTCACTAATAGTCTGCCGATCCTTAAACCTTACGGCGGCAGTTCCGAGAGACTCTTTGGGAATACTACCTAATACAGAACTACTATTACTATTCCAATTACAAATGTGAAAGCCCCCCTGTTTATGTATGAATATTACATCCTTAATTAAACTAATTGCGCAATTAACGTTAGGTAAACTATCTAAATAGTCATCCATGTAATGTTGTTGAGTTATCGCCTCAACAGCTGACGGCATAGAAGACTGAAAAAGTTGCGCGTTTTTGTTTTTAATGTACTGCGCTATAAAAGGTGAGCAGTTGGCACCGAATATTAATGACGTCATAACATAAGTCTTTACAGGGTCGCGGTCGTCGGCTGCTCCTCTCCAAAGAAACCTAAGGGCATCCTGATCCTCTGATCTGATCTTAATACGCAAGAACATGTCTTTAATATCACCTGTTACGGCTATAGGATTTTCACGGAACCGTAACATGATGCCCAACAGAGACACAAGCAGATCAGGGCCTTTCAACAAACAATCATTAAGAGATATACCATTAGATTTGGCAGCCGCGTCGAAAACCAAACGTAACCTTTTTTTATTGGGGTTATCGACCCCAAAGTGTGGTAAGTACCATGTTTTCGGTGACGTATTAATATTTAACAACTCTTTAGCAAAATCATTATCAAATAAATGTTTGATTCGGTCTGTGTACCTAAGTGCGAAACCACTACTAATTTTCATTTTCTTTTCGACATTACGTAACCTAGACAACGCGTGAAAATAAGAATTAGGCAACAAACTCTCCTCATTCTTCCAGGGCAATCCCACATGCCACCGACCATCGATCAGGGCAGCCGTTCGCTCTAAGTGAGCTACGGCGCGAACATCATCTGCATTTTGTCGGGGCCTTCCATTCACACCCATCGCCTCAAGAGAGAAAAAGCTACGTACCTCGTCGTGTATTTCTTGCAGCTCCTGGTTGCGGTCATTTCCGCAGACGCACATCAGCAGCGAGGAGTGTTGAGCAGGAGCTGAGGAGGACTGAGGAAGCCTACCATGCACACACCAACCCAATGGCGTTCGAGTGGCACACGGTTCATACGGTTTTCCCACAACAACATCTAAGGGCATAAGTAGGTGATTATTATCTTGTCCTATCAAAATTTCAGGTTTACACTTTTTATAAATAAAATAATTTTTAAAATCTTTTAAATGCGAATACTTGTAACAATCAACAGTGGACAAGTCTTGGTAAGGTAAGTTAAGTTCAGTTACACTTCTTAATCTAATATTATATTTATCATTACAATAATTTGACAAACAAATGTTTACTATTTGTGATTCACAAAGCATGATATTATTTTCCCAGGCACCACTCACACGCAGTGTCTCTTTCTGCCCGGCCACTCCCAATCGTGACGCGAGGGCGGCGCTTATCAGTGACACAGTCGAGCCATCGTCGAGGAGCGCGGTTGTGTCTATCGCTCCGTTAGGCCCGTAAACAGTGACGGGAACCACTTTAAGTAATACTTTGAATGTACTTACATTTAAATGTGTTACTGTTTCCTCGCGAGTTACCGTCTCCGATGGCTCGCCCGTGTACTGATTATTTACAGATACATTATTTACATTATTGGCACTAGACATTTCATAATGTAACAAACGGTGGTGTGCTCGGCCGCAATTGTTCTTATCACATAAAGGCGCACGACATACCTCGCGATCGTGACGTAGTAATAGGCACTTAAAGCACAAACCGTTGCGCTTTACGAAGCTCCACCTGTCTTTTCTTAGCGACTTTTTAAACTTTTTACACATGGGGAGCGAATGATTGTGTATACGACAAAAACCGCACTTATTATCACTTTCTTCACTTTGCACTAGCGCTATTTCAGGCCGCACTGGCTTTGAATAACTACTACTAAAACTAACACCGCTTCGTTGCTTATTATTACTGAAGGCTAGTAGGTCGATGCCGGAGGCGGCCGTTCTTACTGCTTCTTGATTTAAGAAGGCCGACAACCTCACCAGCTTTGGCACTGACTTCTCGCCCTCATGTACATAATCCGACCATTTAGTTAAAAGCACTGTAGGCAATTTACTTAAAATGTTTTTTGTTATGTTCAAATCATGTAAATATTCATCTCTGCCTAAAGCGCTAACAGCTGCGATGTAGTTTTTAATCTTTATTGCGAACGTCGTTATATGCTTATGGTATTCATTTGGTAGTGGCGGTAGCCTGTTCATCTCCCACTGAACGCGCGACAAGATGATATCCGGGTTTCCAAACTGCAGCTCCAGTGTGGACATCACCTCGTCGGCGGACGAACAGGTTACCAGTAACGCTGACACTGCTTCCTTAGCAGCTCCACGGAGACAGTTTCTTAAGCGCCATAGGTTCTCCGCAGAGCTGAATTTACATACAGCTGTTGAGTCTTCAAAAGCTCTTTTAAAATGAAGCCATTCCATTGGGTCCCCGGAAAACCAGGGTAATTCTTTAGGAGTGCTCAGCCGGCTCAGCAGGTTGTTATTTGATTCTGTCACGGTTTCCTTTATGTTGAAGTCTTTTATCGCAGCGGCCAGCTTGTGAATGACGTCATCGGTGCCGGGCGCGGCGCTAGGTGCGGCCGGCCGCGGCGGGCACAGGGCCGCCATTTTGTTATGACCATTGTCGTTGGCGTCCTGTGATTTTGTTTCACGCTGGCTGCGATCAATCCACCTGTTGACTTCACTTGTCGTTGAGCACCGTGAACTCGGTCGTGAACTGTATATTTCATCTATTTCGGCCAATTCTACTTTCAGCCGCTTATCAATTAGCGCCTTTTCGATGTTAGCTTTCTCTTCTGCCGCCTTTAGCTCCAGCTGCAAGCGGCGTGCCTGTATTGATGATGCTACTGATGATTTTGACTTTGATTTCTTAGGCGATGGTAACTCAACACGCGGTACATGTTGACTTGTAAGATCCATTTTTGCGGTATCAGGGACGGGAAGCTGTCCGTGATCAGTATCTTGTTTCTCCGTCTGTTCTTTACGTTGTTCTTTACGCGCGGCACTGCGTGTTATAGGCATACTTGTAGGAGTATGAAACATAATCCGGCTCGAAGGACCACTTTGAAGACGGTGGCTGTTTGGGCAGCGCCGAAAATAAAGTCAAAACGATTATAGATCACCAAAACTATGAATTTATTATTCACTTCAAAATACAGGCTTTTACAATACTTTGGCTTATTACAAAAACAGTACGAGAGAGAGCGCGAGACGCGGGGCTACTACGGTTGACTGGCAAGCACTGTCGTTAAGATTTCAAAAAAAAGGAAGACGCGTCCTTCCGCCCCCCGCACCCTCCCTTCGTTTAGGAATAGGCAACATTAAAACTAATGTGACTCAATAGCCACAGATTAAACTAATTCGGTGCGCGTCGCCTACACACTTATCTCACAATCCAAGACATGTATTATATTAAAACAATCGATAAACGGTCCAAAGATATTAAAAAATACTTATATACAAAATAGGATATCACAAAAAGCATTGTATTAAAACCTGTCAGCAACATCTTGTTCTTCACAAATGTATAAAACTTACCGGGACACAAATTTCTGTTACATTGCTGGAGAGACCCATCACTGTTAAATTGTATTCTATCTCAGTAGATAAAGTATTCACGGTGATTTTGTTCAATCCATCCGTATATTCCGTTAACATTTCGCAAAACCAGTCTGTTTGATTATGACCTTCGCGGTAATTCTCTACGATTGTAGATATCTGAGGATACCACATTCTCAAAGAGCTATACCTGAAAATTAAAAGGAAATTGTCAAGTATATAGTCCAACAACAGGTGCCGGAGGTGGCAGTCCCTGGCTTGAAAATGGGGTAAAACGCGATGGCACGAAATAACTTGCCAGAAATAACCTAACTTTGTATAATCCTTCTTTACCTAGTTTGCTCGGAAGCCACTGTTTAACTAAGCATAATTGGAGCCTGTTTTTCAGGTGAAAGCTCCAGGCATGATTCCGCTTTACTTGTCGTAGGCATCATGAGCTGTCACAGTTCTATGTTTCCTTTTTTTATCAAATATTTCTTGCTTATGTAGTGCTATGATGTCCTCACTATATATCTTACGGATATTATAGTAAAGTGCCCACGTCATTTCAAACGAACTATACGTAGAAAGCGTGCAGTTTTCAACAAACCGAATGGTGTGGCTGCCTTTAGGGCACAACCTTTCGGCGCATATTGTACGCTACTTTCCTGTTTACTATTAGTCGTCTGGTCAACAGGTCAGTACGCCAGTCTACTAAGCCATAGGTGTGGCTTGCCTCTAATGCTGGGCTGGGGCTACATTAGCGGGCTACGGCAAATATATTCGTGATAGCTCAAAGAGTGTGGCCGGGTAGATCGTTGCAACGCGAAGTATTCGGGCGAAGACGATGTGCTATCGGGGCACTGTTGGTAAACTGGCGTGCATCAAAGGGATTTGTCGCGACAATATTTGCTTGGGTGGCTACACCTACGTTACTTCAGTTTTGTCCAGACTTTGTAGCGGGACAGACGTGTTTGTGTTTTTTGTACACTATGGAGTGGAGTAACGAAAAAGTGTTGGAGTTCCTTCAGTTTTTTGAAACGGTGAGTATCATATGGGATCCTAGTAACCCCGACCACAAAAAAAACATTAAGTACATGATGCGTGGGTTCCATCCATTTTGAATCACGTCTGCTACACAACATGCCGAAAAATCTTCGCCCGCCAATGAAGTCAAAAACATGGCGTCAACACGATGTTTTTAGCGCGCCAACGCGACACGAATCTTCGTTCGCTAATGTAGCCCCAGCATAAGAGGAGCTAGTTCGTAACATAAACTGATCATTTCTCACGCCTCTTTTGACAGAATTAAGTCTACGGAAAGGGGAAAATCTAAATTATTAAGACTAAGTTAAACCGGGTGTTACGAATTCTGAAATAAAATTTAGAATTCTGTAGTTGCGGGGGGTCAATATCAAGTATCGTATGTGCGCGGGTTGTGTGTGTGGTATAACTGTAGTGTGTGTATGTTGTACGAGGAGGTGTGTTAATCTTTTTATTAATTTTATCGGAAAATAAAAATGGTCTGAACAGTAGAGATGGGCCAAATGTGGCTTGAACCGAATACGAATTTCGGCCGAACATTCGGTAAAAAAACAAAATTCGGCCGAAGTTTGGTTCTTTTCACGACGGTTTCTGTAGTTACGACACGTTCTTACTAGTTTACGCGCTACCTTGAATTCTTCGTCTTACATCCCGCGCGCCACCCCCTACGTACCCCCACGTATCCCGGCCGGCCGGCGGTTATCGCCGCGACAATTGCGTTATTGTTTACATTATTATCTACGTAATTTCAACTGATTTAACGAGGTTTAAAGTTATTAATATACTTTTTACTTTTTTAAAAAATACTATGATTATGAAGTGTTGGTTCAATTATCTTTGACAAAATAGTTGAGTTATTTCAATAGTTTCATGTACCGAATGTTCGGCATTTGAAACGAATGTCGGCCGAATGCCGAAGTTCGGTTCAAGCTGCCGAAATTCGGCTAAACCGAATGTGAAACGAATTTCGGCCCATCCCTACTGAAAAGTGTCAAACTTTCAGAGGTAACTCTTGACAAGGAACACAAGCTCCCTCTTAAATTTTATTTCGTACTTTTGATAAAACAAACGTTTGTACCGTTTGATAAAACTCTAAGTATACAGGTTGGCGCCGTCAAAACGACTTTAAATTAAAACATGGGCTATATTAGTTCATAGAAATAGTTTGCCACTTTCATAAACATCTCATTCGTTTGAAAATTTTCTTGACATTTATATGATATAGGTAATATAACATTGGCTGCATATAGATATATATTTAATAAGATGTTTTTGAAAGTGGCAAACCATTTCTATGAACTAATATAGCCCATCTTTTAATTTATTGTCGTATTGACGGCGCCACCCTGTATAAAAGTAAACATAATAAATTGTAGTTAACGAAATACTACCATTATTAAAACCCATCGAGCGCCAAACAACATCATATCAAGTGTAACAGTTGCACTACAAAAGTCGCCTCTATTACGAGTGCAGTAAGGGCGGTCTCAAGGTCAAACTGCTACGCTCGATATGCTGTCAACTGTACAGTCAACTCTCATTCTAGAGAAAAGATGTTTGCGAATTTATTGAAAAAAACTTATCTTTATAACACTAACCTAATATTTACAAACCTCAAAACGTGACATTAAAAAAAACAAACTTACAAATAATAAAATTAAAACAATAAAGTATTACGAAGAAACTCTTCGATATATTTTTGAAACCAAAACTGATCGATTTCATAGTTTATTTCGCGAATTGCTAACTGAAACTTATTCCGCATAAAACAAAAAGCAGAAGTATGATATCATCGTTTTCACTTCATATACCTATTTTAAAAGTTATTTTTTTCAAAGTCGTAAGTACCTAATGCCAAAGATAAGTGAATAATAAGTCTGTGTTCTATATGTTACGGAAATACATACGTAACCTCTCGACACAGGAATTGTTGTGTCCTGCTAGATTGGCTCCACAAATAAGTAACAGACCGAAATCAAAGTTTCTTTTTTCATTCTTTATGTAAAAGTACAAAGCACATTAAGCTGTGAGTGCTTCCTTCACTAGGATCGTTAACGTGTAGGTTACTTTATGTCGGGTGGACATAAAAAACAGTAGCCGCGTTATGACGTTTGGTCAACCCATATTGAGTCAATGTTGCAAGTAAAATTCCCTTTTCTCTGATGGATATTCGATGTTCAGAAAGAACGTTTCTGGACCCACATTTTCGCTTAAAATACGATGGCGTGACGTAAATCAAGCTGAATTCAAAGCCAAAAAATTAGTGCGTATGTAACTATGCGTTGTTAGGTACAACGGCTTTATTTATTTATTTAAGGTACAGCTACAGAATACAAATCATAATTTTACACATGAATATCAAACATTTTAAGATACGTAGTTAAATTTGCACTCCGATTACAACTATACACAGCACTTGATCTGTCTATTATTGCAATTTATTTACAAACATAATTTCAGAGAGAAATTAAAAAAGTAACACATTGAATAAAAACTTACATAATATCAAATAGATAAGCTGTAAACGACAAAAAGAGTCACTTGCGAAAAACTTTTACATGAATTTAGGTAAGATGTGCGCGAAAGTGCTAAATAGAGTAGTTGACAACTTTTTTTTATTTCATAAATAAGAAGTTTATAACTCATAAAGAAATATTGCAAAATGAAAAGTATATCTACTATCAATAGTTTCACAGGTATAGTAGTATGTTTGATATGTTGCGGCGCAACGTCCAAAAACGCTCCATAGAAAATCTACGGAACAGGTGACGTCACATGTTCCCATATTACTAAGAAATGTATGGGCATACTAACAAAATTAATAATATCTATGTATTAAGTATGTTTTTATTAATATTTGTCATAATAATAGTTGTTTTGATTGATGTCAGCAATCAAAAATTAAAATTTTTGATATATATTTGAGAAAAAAATATGTCATTTTTTAAAATTTTCAAAACAGTACAACTTCAACAAAGTTTCGTATCATTCAAGTTTGAATTGTTTTTATGGGTAATAGTAGCGTATATTTTCGGCATTTGTGAAAAATAGCGCCATATTCAAACTCAGGCAACATCCCTATTATCCAACTATTTACTGTTGTCATTGTGAGCCCTACACATTCGGAAGACGGCGTCATTGTATGCAGCTTTAGTGTTACAAGGTGGCAACGAGAGTATATGTTGAGTACGGGTACGTTATAACCACCTACCTTAAAAGCAAAACGACTTAAAAGTTCACTGGTGTCCCAGTCCGAGTTTATTTTATAAAGTGACCTGTCGGCTATATCTCTCCTCGACTGAAGGGTGCTCGCTCACCTTAAAATATTTAAAGCTTTGAGAACCATTATCGCATTAATCCAAAATATTTCAATATTGGTGCTTGGGAAAGCATTAAAGAGGTTGCATGTGGATGACCGATGTTGGAATCAGTCTCAACTAATATTAAATTGTGAAGTACCAGCACAATAGGTTTTTATTATGTTGGAGCCCTCCACTTTATGGTACAAATGAAATGGATTCTAAATTTCTTGCACGTCGTTTAATTATTTTGGTAAGCATTTGGCTGTTTTGGTGACCTTTTTAATTTTAATTTAGATCCCTTATAAGCTGAATTATAAAAGTTTTGCGACTAAACAGCGACGCACTAAGCAACTCAGGATGCTAACTTAAGCGTCTGTAATGAGCTATTGAGAAAATATTACACCACAAAGTAATGCAAACAAAGCTTCGTATTGTATTTTATATCTGTACCTGTGAAACACGAATTAAAATATCCTAATGAAATTAATAATTATGCTCATCTCGCAATAATTTATTTGGATCAGTAAAACAAACGAAACGGAACAGTAATTTTACTTCAAAACAATAATAAAATTTCAGGAAATGTAATTTCGCGTGCTTTGTTGTTTTGAAATTTAATTATACGAATAAAATAAAATTACATCGGTACAAATGATTGAAGGCGACATAATAACTCTTCAACTCATCTTTTACTTTTAGGTTTTTTACTACCTAAAAGTAAAAGATGTAGAAAAATATTGATAATGATATGTATAAATATCCTCAATAAAGTAGAAAAATATTGATAATGATATGTATAAATATCCTCAATAAACATACAAACATCCATGACTCGTGAACATAGGCTCGTACTCATCATATAAATATAGTGCGAAGCTTCTGAACGCTGCCAAGCCGAGTTGGATCCGTCAACTGACCTCTTTCTGGAAGTTTTGGGTACGACATGAGAATTTGACATAATATTCATTTTAAGACCCACTTCTTGGGAGACTCTACAGAGGTCGTTGAGCGTTGTGCCTAAGTCTTTTGGGCTGTTAGCTATGATTATGATATCATCAGTAAAAGGAAGGTGAGTCTATACACGCCGTTTATGCCGTGATGCCCCCCTGTCTCACACCTCGCTGAAGTCATATTGGTTTCGAGTATAGTTACAGCTATTAGGTATACGGATTACAGTTACAGGTATATAATATTCTCAAATAATACAGCATGCTCAGCATAAATAAAATATTGAAAAGTACTGTACGGATTATAAAACTAATCCATTTTGTATTTTGAAATGCACTTTGCACAAAATGATATTTTATAAGTAAATTGATTTGGTGATCAATTAACTGTTGACTACTAGACAGTCAGTAATTTTATTTTTTTAACTCGTTTATTTTTGTGTTTCAAAATATTTGATTCGGATATGAAATTAAAGACTTAAATGTTTAACAAAATAATGTTTTTAATGGTTTTTCGTTTAAAACAGTTAGCTATTGTACATTTTAAACTATTTTAATAGTTTTGCTCACAAAACTTGGTTTTCGTATAGACGGTAAATTGTACTCTGACAACGGTAAGTAAATGAAATTGTTTATTTGGTTTTCCAGGAATGACGTCAATACCTTTGACAACTTTTGGAATAATGACAAAAAAAGAAGACAGTAGTAACTTTACAGAAAAGTTTTGAAAGTTGCCACTGCATGAGTTTAAAAAACATCTATAGTCTACGGGCGGGCCGTTTGCTCCTTTCGCACCCTTTTTGTATAAAAAAAACACTTACGACACACTTTCTGATGCAGTTTACATGGTTCGTAGTGTCTACAATCTACATAGTTACCCTTTCTGTCTGTGGAGCACGCAGTTGGTTTTTGGCATATTTGTTTTTGCCACTGGTTACTCTAGCGTAAAATTGAGGCTATGATTTTTTTATGAACTGTAGATTACGAAGCGAAAATAGTGAAACCCGTTTTATAGTAAATTCTGTTAAACTTTAATCTTCTGTTTTATAAATTACTGTGTCAAAATAAAAGACATTTAAAGAAATAAAGTCAATAATGAAAGCCGCTTTATTGGAATTTCAACGACAGTCACGAATAGAATGAGAGAGCAATCTGTTGCTTAATTATTTTTGAAAAGGAGATTTAAATTAAAAGTAACTAAAAACCGGTGTTTTTTTTTCGAATTTATTTAAAATTGGATTACCAACTTAAGTAACAGCAAAAATTTTATCAATATTACATTAACCCGTCAAGCATGAGATTCCCGACACAATTGATTTTTCTATTGTCATCGCCCCCCGGTGGTACATCGCCGCTTTAAGTGGCTTAAAGCTAACTGCTCTTACAATAACAGGTAACCACAGCCTGCATATTACTTACTAACTATCAATAGTGTGTTCAAAATGCGATCAAACAGTGGTAATAATGATTATTCAACCTAAATAAGTGTAGCTTGGGCAAGTAATCCAATTGCGCTATAGGTACTTACTTAATATTAAAACTTTAAAAAAACATATTAAAAATTATTAATTTTGATCTTAACATTATTATGAATGTTTGAAAAATTATTTACTAGTAATTTTGATAGATTTTTCTTAGTAAATATTAAAAATTATTAAAAAAACAGATTAAATGAAACAAACAACTACACGCAGTCCAAGGTACTGAGGTCATTACACTTAAGAATACTAATGAATTTGGTAAGGCTCTGAAAGTGAACATCAAGCTCTGGTAACCTTTTAGTTAGACGAGTCAAACGAATGCAGGTGAATTCGTTTGACTCGTCTAACTAAAAAGTCTTGGTCCCATTCTTGTTCTACAGAATTTTGTTCTGTACAATTTACATGGGTATCTTGGTATTCGTAATGGAACATTGTAAGCAAGGCGGTTGAGCAACATGGGACTATCAATACGGCTGTTCACCAATTTATGAAGGTAAGACATATCCAGGTATATACGTCGCACAGAAAGCAGATCCAGACGAAAATGTTTCGCTTTGTCTATGTAAGATCTCATCGTTCTGGGTGTCTCAAACGATAAGATAGACTGCGAATGAGTTTTTTCTGTATTCTCTCTATCCAGTTTATATGCACCCAGCTTTTTAAAGTCTGTTGTACTTCCAATAATAAATCCTAGCGATTTATTTGCCTCTTTGATAATTCTATCAATATGCTCCGAGAACCGCAATAGACTCTCAATTATTACTCCAAGGTGAATCACAATCAAGTGTTTCACTTCATAGCCCTTATTCGATAGCTTTGAGGTTTATAAAGGTCAATCACAATCAAGTGTCACAATCACAATCAATAATAAATCCTAGCGATTTATTTGCCTCTTTGATAATTCTATCAATATGCTCCGAGAACCGCAATAGACTCTCAATTATTACTCCAAGGTCAATCACAATCAAGTGTTTCACTTCATAGACCTTATTCGATAGCTTTGAGGTTTATCCCCTCACCCCTTTTCGTCCCTGACCTCTACCATCAAAAACCACTTCGATAGATGAGCAGCATATTATGGACAGGCTTACCCGTTACTCACTTACGGTGTGATATTCTGGGGAAACTCTGTTAATGTATGGTCAACTTTCATTCTAGAGAAAAGATGTTTACCAATTATATACAACGAAATATTTTTAAAGAAATGGGTTTTCTGACGTTAAGTATATTAACATTTTAGAAGTGTCAATATTTTTTGAACAAAATCCAGAACACTTTGACAGCAAAACACGTCAAAACATCCGTAATGAATATAAATATAATTTAAGTATTCCAACAATAAATAACTATAAAAGCTCATTCAGTATGAGTTTATAAAGTTTTAACAAACTTACATTAAATATTAAAATTCTTGATACATTAAAACACCGGCTAATTAATAACGTATTTTCCAGTATGAATGAATTCTTTAACACAAAAAAAGATTGATTGTGCCCCTATCATTTAAGTAGTTAAAGTTTTATATTAGATTGCATGTTAGTGTGGAATAAATGGTACTAGCGAAACAGTGTGTCTCAATTAAAAACCAATCCTAAATATAACAATAAATAATAAGTCCAAGATATTTAGCCGTTTTAACTCCACGTATAGTATTATTGAGGTTATCAAATATAATGTCAGATTCGTTGATTAAAATGTACACAGGGTGGTGCCCTCAATACGACAATAACTTGAAACATGGGCTATATTAGTTCATAGAATGGTTAGATACTTTCAAAAACATCTTATTCATTTGATAATATCATGATATTTGTATGAAACAATATAACATTGGCTGCATTATTTCATAGAAATGTCATTAAATTATCAAATGAATACGAAGTTTTTGAAAGTGGTGATCCTTTTCTATGAACTTTATTATAGCACATGTTTTAATTTATTGTCGTATTGACGGCAGCATCCTGTATATTGTGTCTTACTTAAATTTATTTTTAAATTGCAATTTTTTAGCAGATTATAATTATATCAAAGAATTAGTTACGTCATTGTTAAATATATTTAATTGTCTACAAGGTATAGTAACTATACTGTCGCCTGTGAACAGAGTCATTTGATGTTTAATAGTTTTACGTAGTTTAGCGGAAAAAACGTATTTTGTCAGCTTTTGACATAAATTCCCTTAAAAACGGTCATAATTTTTCGTTTGCGTGTATTGTTTTTCGGAAGGCCATTATAATTCTCAAATGCCGGAAACCACTCGAGTAAAAAAAATGTAAGCATTTTCCTTATTCTTCCTATTGAATCCACTCGATTAACGTTGTGTTCTTACGTTTACGTTTCGCAATGAAAATACCAGAGGTTAAAGAAGCGTTTTGACCTCTCACTCAAGCAAACCATAAAATAAAAAAAAGGTTTCGAACAAAATAGTTTGTTTTACTAAGCGTTTATGAGAAATGTTGAGATTGGTATGCGTCTCAATTGCTTCAATATAGACAATGGAATCGATTTGAAATTCGAATAGCATTCGAGAAATTGAAAACGATTCTTAATTTAAACATACTTACGCCAATAAACAAACAAAAGTCATTACGGAGAATAGACAAAGTCTTCCAAATAAAGGTTTTCTGAATAGATTTTTGACTTCGTATAAAGCGTTTCTTGTCTGTTTCTTGATGCTCTCTTTGTTTGTTGGGGTATAAGTGTTCGTTTTGTTGAGCGATGTAATCTGTAATTAGAATTGAATTCTGAATAATGGGCTCGAAAAGGAAACATTTTCACGAAGTTCATTTGAAGTCAGCAACTCAAATAATAACAAAACATGGATCTTGGTACAGAAGAAACAATCTAAAATATCTTACAAGGAAAAGTTGTTTTGATAACCATTTGGGTTTAATAAGTTTTAGTACAAATAATTCTTTTGGCCGAAATATCCTGATTATTCTACATAAATATTATAACCGCTAACACCGCGTTAGACTCCTTAGATTTACTATGTTAATTGAAAAAAAAATCGATGCTATACAAAAGAAAGCGATGTTCCAATGCATCAGATTTCCTACTATATCATGTAAATTTAGTTCACGTCTTTACGGCTATTAATTACATTTCGAAAATGCATCCCTGAATCAAAAATAGACGAGCAAAAAAAAAATGATTTAAAGATTTTATTTTACATTTGCCAATTAACATCGTTCTGGTGTATACAGTGAGTCCCTAAACCAAGAAGGACAGACGTACGGACATGGCGAAACTTTAGCGGTCTTATTACAAAGCCTGGTTTAAACTTAGTCTAAAGTTAGTCTTGGTTTAAACGTAGTGCGCTTTCACTTGTGTCAATATACATAGATAGAGACAGCGTCAACTTAGTCCTGGTTTAAACCAGGACTAACTTTAGTCCATGTTTTGTAATAAGATAAGGGTTTCTTATTGATTACGGAACCCTATATAAGATAGGTATTATTAATGCCCATTCTTAAATAAGGCCTCTGTTAATTATTTTATCTTATAGCGTTACTGCCTACTCTGATATTGTTATCTATTTATAACTTATGTAATATAATAATTGAAATAGCACATACAGGAAACGTGTCTCTATGGTTGCCGGTATTGATACTATAAATGTTTTTAAGCACTTCTAAGGCTTCGTTCTCCTGTCCATGTGACAGCAGAAACTTGGGACTCTCAGGTAAATAGTAGTATGATATACTAGCTACCAAACTGAAGCTTGAACAGACATATAAGTATATGTTCCAGGAGTGTAGCTCTGTAATTAAAATTAAAATATGTTTATTCAAATAGGCCACCAAGAAACACGAAATCGTCAAAAACCATATTTTTATGACTATCACAAAAATATAATAACTAACAAAGTCATAGTGTCTGTCTGTCCATCTGTCCGTCTCTCTGTAAGAGACATAGTTAAACTTAATACGTTAGTTAATGAGGGTACGATCATCAATATACCATATCACACAACATCACACAAGAAGAAATTTGACTCATTGCTTCGTCGTATGGTATCTTTCCTGTAACACGAGCTTCTTCAAAATTGATGTGAAAAAGGACCTTATGGACTGAAAAGTGGAGACAACTCTATGACTGAAGTTATGTGTGTGTGATTGAAGGGGAAGGTAGCCAGTGTAATTTCTGGGCATGGACGGCATTTCATCTTAGGCCCCAGGATGACAACGCACCTGCAATATCAAGTGATTTTTCCTTGTTATTGCAGGTGTCTATAGGCGGCGGTAACCGCTTACCATCAGGTGGGCCGTCATCTAGTAGTATAAAAAAAAAATGTTCACACAAGTTAAAATGTCGAGATCTCTAAGTTGTTTTATAATTTTTGTAAAATTCAACATACTTACCAAAATATCCTTCTATGACAGTGAAATTCCACTCCTGAGGCAGTATTGCCCAAGATATTAGGGCTGTCAGTATTAGTGATATCGATATAAATGACGCGATTAGAAGTAGTACTCGATCTCGGACATTTTTGTGTACTAGTTCTGAGACCATTACTGAAGGTGTAGTAAAACAAAAACTGGAGCTGGAAAAAATAAAATGACGTAGTTTAATATTTGATTTGAAATTTGTAAAAACAAATGAAATCAGGATTGTTCTAGTGAAATGACCAATATAAATATTGTTACTATTGAGAGATCCCAGCATTTTATCTCTGGCTATTCCTATTATTCCAGAAGCTCTTGAAGCATTGACTGTGTGGCTTTACAAGCAGACCTGACGCTAGCCTTCTTGAATGAGTTTTCTCTCCTTTTGAATTTCAAAGAAAATTAAATTTTTTTTTCTACCAATCTTCTGACAGATATTTACTATTAAATAGATAACCACAAAATTATGTAAAACAAAAATATTTATAATTGAATTTCTAAACTGGTAGCACGAGAAAAAAAATTTAATAAAGTTGTACGAAAAATCTGAATACTAAAAACATTATTAAAGATTTAATTTAGAAATCTTATTCCAATAGCACAAACGAATTGTGTGTTGCCTCTTAACCTGGTTTTCTCAAAAACCAAAACATTTCATTACTCAGCACAAAATAGTTGTACAAACAAAACTTTGACGTTTCATTCTAAATAATGAATTATCTGCTAAAACGTCGTCGTCGTTATCTTCAGCAATTACAACTGCAACTAAAACAAATATAGTTATCTACTGAATGGGATGCCTTGGTGATCATTTGAACACTGATTACGTTTTGCTTTACAAAGTTATCTGTAATTATTACCCCGCAATTTTTATTTAAATTACTTAAAGGTACTCTTAACATTGTAAATAATACTGAGTAAATTTTTATTACTTAGCACTAGAGGGGCAACTATTAAATTCGAAGAAAATTAGTCAAACTTTTTACTGAACATTTCTTTAAATTTTCATATGCAATTAAATTTGCATCATTTTCATCTTTGGCGTTCGATTCCTGTGTACGTTTTATCTTTCAATTACAAGGCATACTTAATTATAATTTAATTGTTCATTAAATATGTTCTTATTAATTCTTATATGGATTTGACCTTTAAAAATTAGATTCATGTTGGTCGTCGACGAAGGGGTTCAATTTAAATCATAAATAGTTTATTAATAATACCCCAAATGTAAATTACTTGATGTCGGCTATTTCGTACGATTAAACACTTATATGACTGAAATAAGAACTGTGCTCCTAGCAGAGTTATTCCATAATACCACAAATTTATCAAATGATACAAAAGTGTTTACTCTTACCATATACCCTCAAAAAGTTTCCCGATCGCCAACATCCAGTACGTCTGACTAGAGCCTTCTACGATTGAACAGACAAAAATTCCCAATAGCCCCGCAACTAGGAATAATTTTCTGCCGAAGGCGTCTGTTAGAAAGCCTGTAAACAAGGCAGCTCCTACTTGACCTGGGAACGAGAGCAAATAAGTTTTAGAGAACTGAGTCACGGAGTGAGAAGATTCATTAATAACTACTTACATAAGAATTAATCTTCACGCAGTTTCAAATTGTAATAGCTCACAACATATCGAAATCAAGGCGCAAATACAAGAAAAACTCATACAAAGCTTTGTTATCTGATTTATCTGGTTTTTAACATGACAATTAAATACCTTTTTTAGCTCGACGTTCGTTTCACCCGCTAAAATCGTTGCTAGTTCATTTAAATACAACACAAAAGCTTAAATTCTTATCAACTCTATTGGAACAAACCAGATCGAGAGGATAACTCACTACGTAATCTGTCAACCAGCGCTTTGGAGGTCTATGACATTTTAAAATGAATTGTGTCTTCA
Organism: Nymphula nitidulata; assembly: GCA_947347705.1. Classification (NCBI taxonomy): domain Eukaryota; kingdom Metazoa; phylum Arthropoda; class Insecta; order Lepidoptera; family Crambidae; genus Nymphula; species Nymphula nitidulata. The sequence goes on along the minus strand of OX374637.1, from coordinate 5,519,022 downwards.
AACTGATGCTTGAAGGGTAAATAGGAAGATTGCTTATAATTCATATTTGAAAATGTAGGTATCTGGACAGTTATAAGTTTTTAGGTCTTGAAACTCAATAGGCGTTTTGATATGACAAGAATATTAATAGATTTAAGTAAATATTAATGTTCATAATAGGAGTTTCTACAGTAAAATATTTATCCAATATACGACTGGTGGTTATTAATGCTTAGTTTAATTGCTAGAAACTCACCAAAGAACGGCATAGAAGTAAGCAGTCCTTTTTCCATAATAGACATGTCTAGGTCACACTCAGCGTTGGGCAGAACGTATGAAGTCGTGGTTGTCACCATCATGGCGGCACAGGCAGCAGCAAAAGTGGTGAGTAAAAGCCTCACGTGAAATCGACCAAATTCACATAGGACCAGACCATCCTCGAGAATTTCCATTGACGCATCGATATCTGAAAATGGGGTTGTAATAATAAAATGATGTAGGACGTCATACAATTTTGATCAGGTCGTATCGACAGTTTAAACAATGGTCAGGTATCAAAGTTGAATTTTAAGCAACTGAACTTTAGGTAGCAAGAATGAAATGAAAGGTAATTATGATTCTGACTGCAAATATAAATATAATCATTATGCGTCCCACTGCCGGACATAGGATTTCCTACATGGGAGAAACACATGAGGAGCTTGGGCCATAAAACCACCACGCGGGCGCAATGCAGATTGGTGGGTTAAAGCAGTTGCGGTAACAACCGAGACCAACGGCTTAACGTGCCTTCCGAAGCACGGAGGAGCTCGAATTTTAAGAATTTGATTGACCCGTCCCGGGACCAACCATGGCGAAATTTGCTTTGTTTTCATAATCAAAGTCAGAGCGCTAAAACCACTACGCTACCGAGCTCCTTTAAAATTAATATAAATTATACTTATTAATATTATAAATTATTAATATAAATTATACTGGGTATTTTCAGAATGTGAATCGAAAATACCAAATTAGATTTTTAATGTTACTTTTAATGTGCTTTAAAAGGATCATTTTGCTTTTAATACTGATTACTTCAAAGTTAAATTTATTTGACTATTGACTACCAATTTGACTATTTACAAATTCCCAGATTCCCAACCTAAAGCTAATTACGCAACGAGCCTGTTATCAAATCCAATTTTATCAGCAAACTAATTACTTGGCAAATTATTGTAAATCAGGTGGTGTTGAGTCATTTGTCGTGCTTTGTATATAAAAAAAAAAAAAAAAAAAATTGGTCTCGTATTACAACCACTTGTTGGTTGATCAATCACAATTGAAATTACTTTCGTGGTTTTCTAATCTTTAAGAGTTTAAATCATCAACTTCATAACTATTCTTTTTTAATAAGGTTAATAACTCACCCTTGTCATTTTTATCGTTTTCAGTCTTCATAATGACAACCACTAACAAAAACCTATATCACTGGCACAAAAAACAAATATTCAAACACAAAAATACTCCTTTGTTCTTGTTTAAATAAAATATATAACATTTAATTTAATTAACTCATAGCGAATTTATCAAGGAAGAACATTTTACACTGGTCCACCGTCAGATAACGACCTTTTAATATATAATTTGAGATACACAGTGTACACTCAAGATAGTGTAAAACAAACATAAAAACATTATTTATCTCGGCAGAATTACTTTCCTTATATTTTTGCTATAAAAAAGCAGTTTTGCTATCTGTTTCATTATAATTTATAAACATATCGTTCACTGTAGTAACTGTTCTCCCTGGGTTAAAGATTCCGTATATAATATTTTAAAGCAATACAACATTTTTTTTTAAATGTTAACAACGTCCTATTCTAACTTTACTACCACTATTTCAACTCTTTCTTTTTACTCGAGAAAGACAGAGATACTTAAACATATAAAATTATAACTGTCTTGTTTATTTTTTTTAACGCAATGAAAATGATTGCCAAGTTTTCTTTCATCCATCTCTTTCTAGTTGAATGAGTAAGGAAATAAAATTGGCACAACTCCATGCTGTAGAAGTATTGCATAATATATATATTTTTTTTCATTCGTTATGAACATAGTTGCTCTCGTAACGTAATGTTTTATTGTTTGATAAAATCGGGGAGACCTTACAGAAAATCATAGCAAAATAACTTTTGTAATGTACCAATGCGAGTTTTAAAGTTTCTAAAATTATTGAGGTTGAGCTCAGCTGTCAAACCCTATAAACGACAGAAGTTCCTCAGTTGCGAAGTGTTTCAGAAGTTTTGGAAACTACATATGTAATAAAATCAGCGAAGCTACCACGGGTAGGTATCAGATACAACAAGTTTTTTTACTGTATGAGAGACATTAAGGAGTTAATACTCAATACTCAATCATTTATTGCAAACATAATGTAGTACATAGGTGTATATACACACATAATTATACAGAACATATTATGGACCCTGTCGGGCATCGCAATGGGTAGAGGAGAGGAGGACGTCTTACTCATTTAACAATTACCAATTCTTTAAACTTATTTGGGTGTACATGCATTTGTGTATAACAGTTAACAGAATTTTTTTAATATAAATAGATACTCTTCTATTTTAATGTTCATACGATAAACGCTGTCATCACGTTTGACGCAAAACCCTCACTTGAGTCTCAGGAAGCATTTTTTTGGAGAACGGGGTTTTATTTCCTCCTTTGCTTTTCTCTGTACAGTCACGAGCAATAACATGTAATCACTTCTCGATGGTCGTGACTCTTAATGTAAACGGAATAAGTGTCATGGACAGAGTGAAGTGGGTACATATTATTGCTCGGAACTGTACGTTAAGAATCATGAAATTAGATACAAGGCGTGCAGAACTAGTAAGGGTTTTTATATTCTTAGTAAGGAATCCTAGTTTAATTTATAAACAAACAATATTTATACGCCTTGATCTGTCATAATACATGTGTTATATTTACTAGCTGCACCCGGCGTGCTTTGAGATGCATGTCAAGAGAAAACTGTTAGGTTCATACTAAAAAAAAAATTTTTAATAAAAAAATTAAGTCAGGAGCCTATGTCCCCAGAACACCCTACCAAAGTCTCATCACATTTTGATCAAATGTTTTGGAGCAACATAGGGGACAAACATAGAAATATTATATCTTATAGTCTAATATATATATAATATAATATTATAGTCTATATCCTTTCCCAGGATCTAATCTATCACTATGACATATTTTATGTAAATTGGTTTAGCGGCTTAGGAGTGAAAATGTAATAGGCAGAGTTAATTTCGTACCTATTAATAATGTTAGTATGGATAGTTTGGATTTTTTTTTATATACAACTAGATGGCAAACAAACAGACGGCCCAACTGATGGTAAGCGGTTACCGCCGCCTATAGACACCTGCAATAACAAGGGAAAATCACTTGATATTGCAGGTGCGTTGTCATCCTGGGGCCTAAATGAAATGCCGTCCATTGTAACGCTACACGTACATGTTAGTCAAGAATTGCCAAATGGAGGGCAATTTCATTAGATATTTTAGTTTGCAGAATAGCGTATAATAAGGCTGAGTGTACTTCGGTTACAATTGTCATTAGAATTTATTATGTCGACTGTACGCGCCTTGTTTTTTTGCACGCATTACTTTCGTTTTGCAAAGTCACGGTGCGTTGGCTCATTTACCGGCAGCGGCGGCGACCGATCATTCAGGCTCGGTGCATCTGAGGAGCTACACATACAATAGTGTTTCTTGACGCTCCTCAGATTTTTGAAATCGTGAATTCGATAATAATTTAAAGCTTTAATCAACGCAGCCAATCGGCATTTATGTTTGCTGGTTTTATTATTTGAAGTAGTAAGTAATTAGTGTATTTATCACCCCAGCTGGGGTTTTTTCACTTGGGGCTAAAAGTACGCCCAGTATTTGGCCACCTTTTTGGACTATCGAGCTCACGACACCTTGAGGCCAGTCTACCGGACCCAGGAGTACGAAGCTGTCGACCACCATCGAGGGACAGCATACCAGCACAAGGGAGTACCCTGGACTAACACCGTAGGCAAAGTGATCAGACGGGCCTTCTGCCCACGCCCTAGTTTTTTTTACTAAACATATTACATATTATATATTTCGCAAATAATTTGTTTGACTAAATTTCCATTACAAACTTATTGTTTACTAAAATTTCTTCTGTTTCTTGTTTGAAATGTTTTCTTGTTGTTGTTTTCTTGTGTAATGGATACTAGATAAACATGCATGCAGCATGCAAGCAGCATGAAGTATGCTAGCAAAAATGAAAGCAAGCATGCAGCGTGTAAGCAAGCATACAGCATGCAAGCAAGTCTAAAGCAAGCAAGCAGCATGCAACCATGCAGCATGCATGGCTTCTGTCACGGCTCCGGCGCTGCGGGGCTCCGGAGTTCCCACGCGACCTTATCGTCGCAGATGGTTTCTGCCCACCACTGCAGCTTCGGCTTGCTGGCCGGCTGCACCGGCCAGCCTCAGCCGCGGCGTTGGTCATCAAAACCACCTGCTCCTCAGCTCGCGGGCCGCCTCGCCCCTCCGCGCCTTCGCGGGCTTAAATTACACTCTAGGGGTAGGGCAGACAAGACTACGTGGTGTCGCTTTTACGGCGATATATTTCTGTCACGGAATTTTAAAACGCAACAGTTGTTTAGGTTCATAAAACCACATTTTATTTAAATTATTTCAAATGTAATTGAAACTGTCTCCGGATAAAATGATTTTCTTGATAATATGTCTTATAATAACTAAGTTTTATGATATTGATAACATAACCAAGATAAACCTACTTTTAAACATATATTTTAGGACTAACAATATTATTATAAACCACAATTCGGTCTAACATACATTATACAATATAACACTTAGGAAATGTGACTTTATAGCAAGAAAAATTAGGATATCTAATTATTATAGCACCCGATCTTATGACACAAAAGCATTAGAACTGAAGACGATTAGGTAATATACTATTTCGTATACGCGAATATTATGAAAAGTGATGATTATAGCAAATGTGTTAGGGATTATGATTTTCGGATGATCGATATTCAGAGTAGAAAGTGACTAACTACCCTCGCGTTGGTTTTTAGCATGAAAATTTAAGAAATTATACGGTGCCATACCTTAAATTGCCTATTGTCTTTAGACTGAGACTAAGACTACGTAACCATATTATTAAAGAAAAATTGGTCAATAGATCTTTGTCATTTAACGTATTTGTGTTAGGAAAAATTTACTGATGTTGTTTTGTAAAATGACAATTTATGAAGAAATTACTTTATGAGATGTAAAGTTTGTGAAACATAAATAAATGGAAATTGATTTGTGAAATGATAACTTTGAATTTCGTTGCTTGTTATCTGTAAATTTGTATAATAACTGTTGACCAACCAAAGGGGAACACTTAGTGGACTATATATTTTGTTAGGCTGTTTCTTGGTCAACAGTAAAACCACGATTTATTCACCAGGCACTGTTTGTTGGCGAGGAGAAACACTAAAAAATAAATGAACAGCCCCTTAATTCTGCTATTTATCTAACCAAACGGATCGGCAGCGTTTCGGTTTCGGTGTCGTTACTATTGCGCTATTGATAAAAAAATGTATTCCACTAACATTGCTTATAAAATCGGAACGCTAACGAAACGCTCTCGGTTGGTTCAACTATTTGACAACTGAAACGTTGGTGACATAAACATTTCAAAGTTGTGAAATTCTGTATTTATATCGTGTTTATGTCTCTTCTGAATGAACAACTAAACTCACACACCTATGTCGAGTTGTCTGTTATATATAGTTGCTTAACCTATAAAAATAAGTCAATCCTATTGCAGCCACGTTTTCTTTAATATTCCTTCTGTCTCTCTAGCCCCTGGTATCAAATATCAATATAATGGTGTGAAAGAGTAACATGATACTTTTGTAATGGCTCGTACTCCGGTCACATTTGTCAGAAGCATTTGTCACTTTCATTTATTAATAGTATTATTTGTATGCCTGATATGTGAAGTTATCACATGATATCAGACGAGGGAATGTCGTGTGAGTGCCAGCAGCCTGGTAAAGGTTGCTCCATTTTCTTTTACCTTAAAAGTTAAAGAAAAGAAAGAAATATGCTGCTATCTGAATCCCAGGAACTACTCCGAAACCGTGATCAAAACAGCCTCCTGGAAGCTTGTAGTCGTGAACAAGGTGCGTCGATTTTTCACGCCTGATCAATTATGCCTGCTTTATAAAACTCAGGTCCGGTCATGCATAGAGTATTATAGCTCGCACTTGTAGAATGCCTACACTAAGTACCTTCTCGATGCACTGGACAGATTGCAGTGTCACCAAATGCAGTCTGTATCATTGGCGATATTGAGCGATTAGCGTGCAAAGAATTGCACGCTAATCGCTCAATATCGCCAATCTTATGGGCCGGCATGGTGAAGGCGTCTAGAACAGTGTGCAGGGGGGCCCCCGAACTGGGTAAGCAGTAAGCATTACCAACTTACGTATAGTATTGTTAGTACTTGTGAATAGTTTCTATGCATTTATGGGTGTTTTTTTTTTTAAGTTCAAAAGTACTCTTATGAAATATCTTTGGGTATCTTTGGTGCTACAAGCAACTACAGGCTATGATAATTGTAGCTGCTTACCTTGGCGAGTCAAATGGCTGCTTCCGACCTTGCTGTATGAAAAACCACAAGTTTGAGTAAATTATTGGTTTCTTTATCAATCAATATAAATTGGAGAGAGCCGCAGACATTTATTTACTTGTTTGAAATCAAACAAGAGGAATTTCAACAACCTTTTTTTCTGCGGAGGATTTTTTGTCTTTTTTTTACAACTAAATATGCAGTAAGTTATCATTTTCGTTTACGATTGACATGTGACAAAGCAAAAATGAACAGAGGCCGAATGGTTTCAATCGGACTAAAAGTAAACATAAACGTGGTATGTGCCCCGACCACTGCCACTTCAACTTAGTAAGAAATACAGTCACGAAAAACAATATTTATATCCGTATTCTCCACCTATCATCCTTACTATCTTCATAATAGAATTCACGAGCTGTCAAAAGCTGATACAAAATTAGCACTGATAACTGTACAAAGAGTTATTTTTTGGCAACACTTTTTCAATCACTCTGGTATTGTGGAGGTCTAAGGGCAGCGATAGCCACTTAAAATCAGATAGAAGCTTGTTTTATCGATCGTTTGTCTTGTATTTCATTAGTACTAACATCATATTATTTTTTAACTGGAAGTTTTATAAAAAAAAACTATTTACTCGCGTTTAATTTGGTAGGTGTTACATTATTATTTTATACTCGACGAACGAACGAAAAGAGGTTTCATAACAAAAAAGTGACGTCAAAATATTCTAGTAAAGTATTTTGAAAACTCAAAAATGTAAACACGACTCTAGGCAACGCACACTAGGTTTTATTTGCTTTAGTTAATTTTTAAACAAATCTCCACTCCGGCAACCATTAAAAACGCCATGCAAATATTTTTCCCGCGCACAATTTCATTTTCACCGCCACTTGTTTAGCAGTTGTGCGGCGAAAATTTCCCGCATCAAATCTACCTTAAACAGTCAAAAGCATTTTAAGAGCCCCAGATTGACTTAATAAACCGCTTTCTCATCAGCTACATAAGGTCTATCCAATGTTTAATGTGTGAATCATAATGTGTTGTCTACTGCACAGAATTTTTTCCTCACACAAATTACGGATGGAAACCTCTTGCAGAGTATCCAACACCATTTAGTTTGTGAAGTCAATTTTTAATGGTAAAGAATAAACAATTTAAGTGGGTCTAATTAAGGATCAGGTTTTTCTCTCTTGCTGCAGTGAGTTAGTCACCATCATCATCATCATCACCATACAGAGCGTAGGCCTTCCTAAATGGGCGAAAAAAATGAGGGGTTCGGAATATAGCCCACACACCCGTATTGGGCCAACGTGGTCGAGTTGGTGGGTTAAAGTGGTTGCAGTAGCAACCTCAAAAGTGACTTCCGAACCACGAGGAGCTTGAGTTTACAAACTGATCGATATTATTAACACCCATTCCGCTTTATGGGTATTTTGATAATCATTTTATACTATTACTACTTATGCGCTACTAACGCCATCATGTTGCAAGAATAAGAATTACGTCGGGGCAGTAAACGATAAACGTCACTAACAGATGGCGTTGTTATCAATAAAAATAATTCAACTGCGTAGGCGCACCTCGCACACTTATGTTAAGATTTATTTGTGTGATAAATATTAGCATAAGTGTGTGAAGTGATTTTCCAGTACCCAGACGATGCTGCTTCCCGCTATCCGGGGAGGATTATCCCTTAGTCGTTTCTTAAGACATCCACGGGAAGAGATGGGGAGGTGCTATTCTAGCCCGGTACCACACGGGTCAAATATAAATAAATATTCAATATCATCAAAATATTATAACGGCCTAGCTTACTCGTGATGCCGATACGTACAACTTAGGACAAAAAGCATTACCTTTGAAGACCTAAACTCATTGAACAGTTTTAAGTCTCAATTAGAAAGAAAAGAAAAAAGAGACAGAGGAAACAATATATTCTTGAAAACCAGGAATGCCCCCAGAAAAAATGGATAATTTTAGTAATGGTTATAATGTCCTTACTTATCCTAATTTATTACTTGGTATAGTCTATAAATATGAATGTCGGATTTTTTGTGTAATATATTTATTTTTGGATACCTGATGTTTCCATTTAAATTGACAAATGTGACCGCTACCTAGACTTAAGAATACTCACTTTAATTTTGTTCTCGTGCGATAAGTGGATTTGTGTCATCTTTGAGAATCTTTAAACTTAAATCATAAATATCTAAACCGCGCGGGGTGACCGTCTAAATGCATTGGTTTAAAAATAGCTATGACTTTAGGAAATTATGGTCAAATTTTCATCATCATGTAATCAACAAAATCAAAACTACGGAAGTAATCTTTTCATTACGTACTGCTTAAGAAAGCAAAAAGGCTTTCATAGCAATACTATTGATATTGCTTTGAGTTAGACGGTCGTTCCGCCGCGCCTTTCAGTATTACTAAGGATAATATAAGTATTACGATAATTACGTAGGTCGAATAATTAATTACCTCCCTTATGAAGATGTTGTCGATGTCAAACATTAGTGAACCAAGTAATCGAGAATCAGGCCCACTGAAAATAACTATGAAGTACATTTTATCTTATTCGCGATTGAATTCCAACTCAAAACACATCACGTAACTCGTGTTAACATATCCATTCATAATTTCATACAATCGCATCAAGGTTGATTGAAGTTGCCTATATTATGGTCCATGCTAGCATTATACATAATTTCTGTGGTGGGTACACCCCACCAATAAATTTGTACACCGCGAATGGAAAAACCAGTCTAATTATTACGTTGTTAAAGTTTAATTTGGTAAGTAACCATTTTGCGTGCCACTGATACCGGCTTTTCTACTGGCATTGAGAAAACCACTTCCTCGCTGTGAAGTTGTGTCGTAGTCATAAAAGAAATATCCAGTAAGTATTCTAGTATACATTTTTCATTGCTTTTGAATTAATCAACGGAAAGATTTATAATCTGTTTGATATTTTATATAAGTAATCAACAATTTAAACTTTACTTTTAGGAGAATTAATTGAAATTTTAAATATTTTCCTAACTATTTTCTAAATAAAATTTTAAATACTTTTAGATATTATGCATTTAATTTACCATGTTTAATGTATATTCCTCCGGTATATGGGGGGAAGTGTGATAATATTATAATTACTAATTTGGGATTACTATCAATTATGTTGATCTATTATGCTTATAAACATACTACTGAGATAAAGTATTTGAAGCACAAAAATTTAAATTGCCCTGAAACCTTTACGTGTACGATTTTTCTTGTCTTATTTCGATAAATAAAGTCAAAAATTAAAGTAATTTTTAGTAAACACTCGGGCGTCTGGGGATTCGGGGTCAAGGTAACCATGCGTTACGTCACACGAGCACAGCCGACGACTCCCGAGGGAGAAGCAGAAGCTAAACATAATGTTATTTAGTATAATAGTATACCATAACACACAGACTTTTGCGCTCATACCAACAACAGTTGCTATTAAATTGAAAACAATAGTTTTGGTGGCACGGTATTAAAGTGATAAGCTGTTTTAGAAGTTTGATCGTATACAGAGTGGTGGCCTCAATACGACAATAAATTAAAACATGCACTATATTAGTTCATAGAAATGGTTTGTCACTTTCAAAAACATCTTATTCATTTGATAATTTCATGACCTTTCTATGAAATAATGCAGCTAATTTCATATATTTTCATACAAATGTCATAAAATTATCAAACGAATAAGATGTTTTTAAAAGTGGCAAACCATTTCTATGAACTAATATAGCCCATGTTTTAATTTATTGTCGTATTGACGGCACCACCCTGTATAATCAAAATATTTAATTATGCGTCCTTGGCAAGTTTCTTGCTTGTAGCATAGATACAATTCAATGTAGCACGAAATTACTTGCATAGTTTAAAGAACTCTTTAGTTTAGACTATGCAATTCATTTCTTTCTTGCAATTTAATTGTAAATTGTATGATAGGGCAAGAAACTTGCATTGGTAAATGGACCTTAACTACACATTAAGGGTCTTTTACGTTACATTTCGAATTATATTCGAATGTTCGAATAATATTTTGAATTGAAACTAAAGGGATAAAACACTGTATCTATAAAAAGACTCAGATAATTATTATTAAAAAGGCTTTTATAGTGTAAAATGCATCTGTGACACTATAAACTATGGACCATGAACTATATAGTAAAACCAAATAATGAGCCAAATGTTATGTATAGGTATTGTTAGTTAAAATTGTATGCAGCTTTCTTTGTTGGTATCAGTAATTTTAAGTATATGTAATTTGTAGAAAACAATAAAGAAGCAACAAAATGTCTTTGACAGATAAACTGACTGAGGAATCATTTTGTATTGTATTAATACAATCTGGTCCATATTTTATGATTTGTTTTTCACAGCAGTACGTTATTAACTTATATTAAATAGTTTTTCAATTTTCTGTTCCAGGTATCAGCAACAATGGTTCTAACCCTGTACAAACTAAATTTTAGTCCCCCAGTTCGAGCCGTTTTAATGACAATTGAAGTCCTCGGAATAAAAGACGTGGAGATGGTAGATGTTGATCCTTTCAAAGGAGAAACACAAACAGAAGAATATCTCAAAGTAAGTGTAGTAAGATGTAGCGTCTTTTCTCATGTTCGGTTTCATCTAGTAAACTGAGATAAAAAATTATGGTATTATAATCGTTCATAGGAATTGTACAGACCACACTGGCAATTATCATTTATTACAAGAATGACAAATATCATATAAACAGAGTAAAACCAAAACTAAAATTATAGTCTGCAGATATGATTGATCCGAGTAAAATGAATTTAAATTGGATGTGAATTTAAAGAAAATTAAATTTTATTGAGACTTTGTCCATTGGGACAGGCAAAAGCACAACACAGCCAATTCTTTTCTTTTTGAAGTTGGTGTAACTTATTTCAATGGATCTTGGCATAGTTCAGGCCGATTCACTCGATGCAAGTGGATTGCCTGTAGCATACAATTAAATTTAAACAGGAATTTGGAACAGGCCTGATGGGATAACTCTTGTGCCTTGGAAGATGGGTAAGTCTTTGGCGTGGGACGCTACTTGTGTCGACACCTTAGCCATGTCCCATCTTTCAAACACCTCATTAACACCAGGATCGGCTGCTGCTTCTGCTGAATCCCTCAAACGGCGCAAATATGCTGGTTTAAGTATCTAGGAATAACGTATAGGCACTATTACCTAACAATTATTAAAATTTTACAAATATAATATTTGATTATAAATATTGTTGAAAACACGGCGATAAAAGTGTGCTTACTTTTTATGTAACAAAATAACGATATTATTTTAATTGTTCAATTAACTTATTTTTAAGGTTCAAGAATTTTATCGACATGTTCATTTTTTATAAAATATGAACGGATTTAAACTTAATGACAATCTTTCTTTTCAGAAAAAAGTTCTGAACATCCTAATTTAACTATGTATTTCACAGATGAATCCACAACACACTATTCCAACATTAAAAGATGACGATTTCGTCATTTGGGACAGGTATGACAACGAATTTATTTTATACTTCCCATGGCACTTGAATTTTCCTCAGAACAATGACTTAAGCATATTGTTCTGAGGAATTATCCCTTCAAACACACACAGCTCACGCACACTCACACAGTTGATAATTCAATTAGTCAACGATACATGCACAGAATGACAGATGTCTTAGTTAAGTTGTCAATTTATGAAACTAACATAAAACTGCCTCCCTCTTTTTCCGATACATTAAAAAGTAATAGAATAACTTAAGAATCCTCAAGCTATTTTATGTAATAGGGTAGTTGACAACTTATTTTTTTGTTTCATCAATGAGAAGTTTATAACATATAAAGAAATACTGCAAAAGAAATAATATGTTGAATATCAATGCTTTCAAAGATACAGTGGTATGTTTGATGTGTAGCGGCACATTGTCCAAAAACTCTCCATAGAAAATATACAGAACAGGTGACGTCACATGTTCCTATATTAATACAAAATAATAACTACGTAATATGTTGTACGTTATGAGAAATCTAAAACCATTAACATTTTTGATAAATTTTAGAAAAAAAGGACCATTTTATAATTTTTTAAACAGTACAACTTAAAAAATATTTCATAACCTTTAGGTTTGAGCAGTTTTTTTTTTGGGTATAAACAGCGTATATTTTCCGAATTTGTGAATAATAGCGCCATGTTCAAACGCAGGCAACATCCCTAACTCGATGTGACGACATAGTCTATGACGTTTGTACTTTCATTCCCTTCCGTTCCTTCAGTGTCTAAGGACGTACTTTTTGTTGTTCTGTTAGATAACACACGTAATAATTATTTACTGAAATATTCATAATTATATTACTAATCTTGCACATATTTGGTGCCTAAACCCGGGATTGGGTACTTGGGTTTGACTATATAATTTATCCTTTTTTAGAATCGTTAAATGACAAGCTCATTATACCTACCTAATCATTGACAATTTTTTTTCAGTCATGCCATCACCACATATTTGGTAAACAAGTATGCTGAGAATCATTCTCTTTATCCAACGGATCCAAAGAAGAGGGCTATAATCGACCAACGTCTACATTTTGATAGTGGCATAATTTTCCCAGCGATGCGTGGTTCAGCGGTAATAATAATTTGCATTTAGTAATTAAAATATAATAAAACTAGAAAAATTCCAAGTCCTGAGGCAGGAATCGAACCCGCGACCTTTCGCAATCCGGGCGACTGCTCTGACCACTGAGCCACCCAGGACTTGGGATATCCCTGTGAAATTCTTCTAGTCTGTATTTGCGTTTATGAGCTAACGTCCACCCTACAATGTCAATTTTTCTAGATTTATTATATTTTAATTACAAATAATTTTTCAAACATTTTATAAAAATGTTAAAATCAAAAATTAAGAATTTGCATTTAGTTTAAATTTTACCTAAGTTAGATAGATTAATATAAAATATTTTGGTTATAGTTGGCGGGATCAGGGAGATCATGACATACTTCCTTTACCTTTAGAGGTACAAATGTCTGGTCCGGGGTACAAATAGTACATTATGTAGCACAAACATTTTAATGTTATACATTTCAAATTGGGGACTTGACCCCGTCATCTTGATGCTCACGCTCGCTGTCCGCTAAAGCAGCACGCTTGCTAACATAGTATTTTTATTTAAAGACGGGTACAAAATTTGACATTAATTTAGAAGATATGTTTTGGTACGGCATACTTTGCATTCAAAAACGTCCTTTTCTCAATTATAATCATGATATTATTATATAATAATATCTGTCATCTGGTGTAAGCTTTACTAGGTGGTAGGCCCATATGTAGGGTAGTCTGGGTAGGTACCACCACCTTTCTTATTTCAGCCGTGAAACATTTCGCTGTGTTTCGGATTGAAGGGAAAGGTAGCCAGTGTAATTACTGGCTATGGACGGTATTTGATCTTAGGCCTCAGGATGACAACGTACCTGCTCAAGTGATTTTTCCTTGCTATTGTAGGTGTCTATAGGCAGCGGTAACCGCTTACCATCAGGTGGGCCGTCAGCTTGTTTGTCATCTAGTAGTGTAAAAAAAGCTCCCAATCATATTTAATTGCGGCTAGTTAACAGAAGTGAGGAGTGTAAGAAAATTATGATTATTTGAAAGAAATAATTAATAATTAATCATATTGAAATATAGATTATTATGTTTTTTTTAATACAACTAGATGACAAACTAGCTGACGCCCCACCTGGTGGTAAGTGATAACCGCCGCCTATATACGCCTGCAATAACAAGGGAAAAATCACTTGGTATTGCAGGTGCGTTGTCATCCTGAGGCCTTCCATACCCAGTAATTACACTGGCAACCTTTCGCTTCAATCCGAAACACAGCGATCTGTTTTACGGCTGAAATAAGAAAGGCGGTGGGACCTACCCTGACGACCTTACATATAAGCCTACAACCTAGTAAAACATAACATAAGTAACTTAGTCGAAAAGCCACAAAAAATATTTAATTACAATTATATAATATAGAGAAAGCTAACAATAATTTAAAAGCATAAGGTAGAAGTAAGAGCGATATTAATCTAAAATAAACAAACAAAACTTATAAACTTAAAAAAGTGCGGACCACGAGTCCGCAGACTGTAGTTTTAATTGAAAAAAAACTAAGTTTAAAATATTTTTCAATACTTTTCAGACGCCCATTTTATTTGAAGGGGAAAAGGCTTTCAGGCCAGAACTATTGGCCAAAATAGAGAGCTGCTATGAATTTCTCGAAAAATTTTTAACTTCCACGTGGTTAGCTGGTGAGGAAATGACACTGGCAGACATTTGCTGTGTTGCCAGCATCAGCACCACGAATATTACTTTGCCAGTGAATAAAAATTTGTAAGTAATATTTATCGCTAAGATGTATACATTTTAGGCTTCTAAAACTAGTATACAATACCAATATCCTAATATTTTAAAACTTTGAGTATGTACAAGTGTTCAGACTCCGGGGCCTTGCCATGAGATCCTTAAATATATTTGAACTTGTACATAGTAAAGGCACAAACGGAGGACTTGATACTATTGGTCATATTTATTATTATGTTACCTTAGTTTGTTAAGCCGCGTAAGACTTCTGAGAGTATATTTATTATATCAACACATTGCCCCTGTAATATGTGGCTTGACAATTTAAAATGATATAACGTCAAATAGTAACACAATCTGGTTTCTTTAACCGATTCAGTGTATCGTTAGACTGGTAGGACGCTTACGTGACTTGACAAATTAAGGACTGGACTGAAATGGTTATATTTAGTTTTTTATTTAGATCATTATTAATCATTAAATTATACTCGTAAAAAATGTTTCAGGTACCCTAAGCTGTCGGCATGGTTAGAGCGATGTGCTTCTCAAGATTTCTACAAGAAATGTAATCAGCCTGGCCTCGAATCAATTACAGCATTGATCAAAAGCAAATTGGAGCAATAATGACCATTGCAGAAACCTGGAAAAAATAGGTTACGATTTCAATGTTGAATTAGTTAAATAATATTTTAAAGTGTTCATAATATGATAAAAAACATTTGATTAAACCAAAATACTCCAATATTTCTTTTTATTTCACCTGTTACATCACGCGAAAGCAAAATATATTGTTACTTGAATTCTGTTTTTTTAAATATATATTTAGTGAATAATTTTAACAACTAGACGACAAACAAGCTGACCGCACACCTGATGGTAAGCGGTTACCGCCGCCTATAGACACCTGCAATAACAAAGAAAAATCACTTGATATTGCGGTTGCGTTGTCATTATGAGACCTAAGATGAAATGCCGTCCATGCCCAGAAAAATAAATACACTGGCTATCTTCAATCCGAAGCACAGCAAACTGTTTCACCGCTGAAATAATAAAGGCGGTGATACCTACCCAGACGACCCTACATACGGGTCCACCACCTAGTAAGAAGTACTGTCTTAAATGCTAACGAGTCACCGACGACCCTGAAAGTTGCAGCTGTAAGTCATACATAAAGCTAACAGGTTTTAATGAAAAAGGCTAAAGTTGATATTAATGAAACAAAAATTGCCAAGGAGTTAAACTATCAAACGGAGAAGTGAAACCGACGCTGCACATGTTAGTTTGATCTTATTATAGTAACAATTACAAATAAAGAAAGAAAATGATGAAAAAATATATGCTCCAGGCGAAACTCGAACCCGCGTCTCTTGATTTCTGGCCCGACGTGATTACTACTACGCCACCGGAGCACTAGGTATAACCTACTAATTTCTTCAACGCTTTTTTCCTTTTCCAACTTTTCCAACGTACGTTCGTTAAAAGCATCAAAGACATTAAAAATGTGCTTAATATAGTAGCTCAATATTATTTCGTTCCTAATCTTAGTTGCTGTTAGTAGTATCACCACGTTACACAACAAAATCCTGAGAGGTGCGACTATCGCGAATTTCTAAAGCTTCAAAATGATGATACAATTCTAATTATTCTCAATATTTTCGTACAGACGACAGGACAGTTATTTCAGCCGTGAAACAGTTCGCTGTGTTTCGGATTGAAGGGAAAGGTAGCCAGTGTAATTACTGGGCATGGATGGGATTTCATCTTAGGCCTCAGGATGACAACGTAACCTGCAATATCAAGTGATTTTCCATTGCTATTGCAGGTGTCAATAGGCGGCGGTTACCACTTGTCACCAGGTGCGTCAGCTAGTTTGTCATCTAGTTCTATAAAAAAACATTGTAACAGTTGCACTACGAAAGTCGCCTCTATTACAAACACAGTAAGGGCGGTCTCAAGGTCGAACTGTTACGCTTGGTGTTCTGTCGACTGTACACGAAGAAAAGTTTTATTTAATAACTTCATCATGCATGCACGCTGAAAATGCGTGAGTAGTGCCCAAGGAGCTACGAGCGTCTATTCTATAGGCTACTGTAACAACGCGTGAGTAGTGAGTGCCCAAGCTGCAACGAGCGTCTATAGGCTACGGTAACAATGCCCGAGTAGTGCTCAAGGTAAAGCGAGCGTGCAATACCTAATTAATTGAATGCAAGTATTTATTCATATCAATGAGAAAAAAAAATTCCCATAGTAAAATTCTATATGGAGCTGCAAGTAAAAAACACGCAAGACTGAATCGCATGCATATTGATGCTCATAGCATTTTAGGTATATTCGCTCTCGGAATAGAATCGTTCGAAGTTTGATTTGAAATTCTATGCAATCGTTTTGGAATCGATTATAAAGCAAACAATCAGAATATGCAAAAATCTTTTTATTTCATAGGATGTGAAGCAAGTATGGTCCACCTGAAGTACTAAAGCGACCGTTTACGTAGTTTAAATATTTATGAAGTTTGATATTTCTTCATTAATCCAACGTCTGTGGTATGAACTATTATGTAATTTATGAGGCCAAAGTTAGCTCTAGTATATGTTCAAAAGCATTTGTAAAGCATAATTATTATAAATATAATAATAATAATAATAATATTCATACACTCATACCTATTATCTAGCCCAAAGTAAGCATCATTAAGAGCTTGAGTTATGGATTCTAGATAAGGGATTAATATTGATAATAATATGTATATAATATTAGAAATAATCTAAATAAACATATAAACATCCATGACTCGTGGACAAATGCTCGTATTCATCATACAAGCATTTGCCCCTACCGGGATTCGAACCCGGGACCTCTTGCAGCCTGTATAGCAAGGAGTACAGACCACTCGACCAGCCGGTCGTCAACTGATATAACCCATGTTTTAATTTATTGTCATATTGACGGCACCGTCCTGTGTAGCCACTTTATGTACTACGGAATGATCAAGTTGAGGGCTATGATTCGTCTCCTAGGGCCAGCAAATCACCTTCATTAAAAATATGTCATGTATGTCCGAAAACCGAAGATAGAAAAACAAATACAACTACTAGATGCTTCAAATGCTAATTAAACGTGTGTCATAATCATATGATTGTTCGCTGCCTAAACTGTAATATCAAAGATTAGTATTTTTTATTGTTACTATAAAAATATTATCATTGCTTTGTTTATCTTAAAACAAAGTTAAAGAGTTGATCAATATGTAACTTTATAGATACTCATCAATAAAAGTATTATTTTAAACGAATGTGGTGTTTTCTTTCTATTCACAAATCACAAGTACAAAAACCAGTCTGAAAATATTTTTCGTATGACGCACCGCATCAGCTTTCAACTTCTTCTTACGTTAAGCTTATGACTTCAAATTATGTATGTTAAATCCTTATTATTATATACGTTGTGCTTATGCCACAAAATACAAACAAATACAGAAGGTTAGTCCTGCACAGCTTATTTTTTATTAATATCCATAGCTCCTATGTACCTGACTTGATAGTTTTATACCCCTTGGTATTGTCTGATCCGCATTGATCTCGCTTATTACTTATTATTACCATTTGCCTACGGCAGATAGATGACCGAGTTAGCCTACCGATATTCTCAATCATTTTTGAGCTTGGCTGGCGAGCCTTGCGCATATTTCATGGGCAGAGTAGTTAGTCAGTTTAGCGTCGCGTTGTGCCCAAGCCAGGGTATTAAATTTACTGTCCGCACAAACTTTAACTAGGTCAGCTATAAGACAGGCTGACTGACACGTTGCTACATAGTAAATAGCCTTACTAGGACTTGTTCTGATAACCAAGTTAAGTCATGGATAAGTTGTTGTGTTTTCAAGAAATTTGTCTTCAAATTTTCTTTAAAATACAACATAACAATCTTGATGACAAAAAAAATGTCGTCTGTTTTAACCTTGTTGATCTAAATAAGAGCACACTTAATATTGTTTCTAATTAAAGTTACTGGGAAAACAATAAAAATAAAAAGGTATTTGAACAGATTGTTTTAATATTGATAGTTTCTGATCCGTCGTAGGTTTGCATTTGTATAATTTTACCGCCATGTTATTGCACACGGGGGTAAGATGAGTCCATACGCTAGTGCATAAAAGACAGCTAGTGCAGTTTAGACACTGCTCTACCCACCTTGCCGGCCAAAAAGGTGGTTTTTCACGCCTCTCTTGAAGGAACCCATGTTATAGGAAGGAGGGAACCCCAGTTACAATTGCATGCTCTTTAAGGGTAACTGTTGGTACTCTTTATAATATTTACATCGTTGCTACACAGTTTCAGCAATAAAAAATATTCTATTCTATATTATATTCTGCCAGTGTTAGTTGGCGTTGTCTCATATTTCATACATAGAATACCAATGATTTTGCTTGTGTTGAAATGATTATGTAGTGGGCATACATACTATTTCAGTTTCGTGATTAGGGGATGATACGGAGTTACTTATTACCATATTGTGAAATTTAAAAAAATGCTTTAATAAAATGGTTTATCTGTGTTTGAATTAAATTTAATAATAATTAAAGTAACAGGAACTGAATTGCCGCCTTTGTGAAATTTTGAGAGAGTATCAATAAGTATAAAATAAATTAATCAAATTTCGACCTGAGTACCAGATAGGTTCAATCCAATTTTAACTTCTTCCAAAGGAAAACCAATTAAATTGGGAGAAGTGCCGTAACTGGTTCACAAAGCATTGATGTTTCAAATTAAAATCAAAGGCTTTGAATTGTAGAATGGACAGATTACCTTCTTTCGTTGTTATGGACTTTGAGTAAAGCGATGCTATGACTGTTACCCAATTAAGATAATTCATTTTAAATAAATTCTACAATTCATTTTAAATAAATGTGAATAATGAGTGAGCTACTCATTGGCAGGTGGCATAGAGGTTTGAGCGCTCTGGTTTCGATTAGGGAAACAAAGCGACATTCGCCATTGGTCAATCCGCTATCTCAAGTTTCTCCGTGCTTTGGGAAGGGTCAATCAAAAATCTGCGATCTCGAACTCCTCCGTGCTTCAGATGGCACGTTAAGCCGTTGGTCTCGGTTGTTACAACAACCGCTTCAACCTAACAACCCGCATTAGGCTAGCGTGGTGGTGTTATGGCCCAAGCTCCTCGTGTGTTTCTCCCATGTAGGAAGGCATGTGCCCAGCAGTGGGACATTTATAGGCTGGTGATGATTATACATAAATAAGGCATGTTCTAAACGTAATCAATCATTCATCCAGGAAACACATTATGTACAGATTACCAATACGCCACCGGAGCACTAGGTATAACCTGCTAATTTCTTCACCGCTTTCCTTTCTTGTCTAACATTTTTATAGCAACGTTTATCTCACCGCTCATTAAAGTTAACACCAGTTAAGGTGAGTAAAGATATTTTAATCACATTTTAATGTTTTTGATGCTGGCCGGAAATCAGGAGACACTAGGTGGTAGACCCGTATGTAGGGTCGTCTGGGTAGATACCACCGCCTTTCTTATTTCAGCCGTGAAACAGTTCGCTGTGTTTCGGCTTGAAGGGAAAGGTAGCCAGTGTAATTACTGGGCATGACGCATTTCATCTTAGGCCTCAGGATGACAACGCACCTGCAATATTAAGTGATTTTTCCTTGTTATTGCAGGTGTCTATAGGCGGCGGTAACCACTTACCATCAGGTGGGCCGTCCGCTTTGAGGATTGTATTTGAACCGCGATTAGCTATCATTAATCCTTCAATGTCCAGACGGCAACATAAGTTGCCATAACAATTAAAATTTTATTGTGTCTGGTAATCTGTAATTTTATTTGTGTCTGTAATTGACATATTAAATTAGAAAAATTTCACGTCCTGAGGCGAGAATCGAACCCGCGACCTTTCGCAATCCGGGCGACTGCTCTAACTGCTCAGTTGGTTCGAGCAGTCACCCGGAAAACGACGTGAAATTGTTCTAGTTTAATATTTTAATTACTAAGTAATTTTTCAAGCATTTATAATAATATTAAAATCAAAAATTAAGAATATGTGTCTGGTTTCTCCGGCTTCTAAGGGTGTTAAATGATCTCCGAAAAATAATATTGCGTTTAATTTGTATACGCGTCTGATTTCAAAGTTATTCCTCACCAAAAGAAATTCTACATTAACTTTGCTTAGGATGAGTTGGTAACTCAACTCCCAAATTGTTTTCTTTTTCTTTTCTCCCGCCATATTTTCGTTTACGCTAAATAACACTAATAACTTCTAATGATAAAAGTCGTAATCACATCAACGTTGCTCAATATTCCTAACGAAGCAATCGCCCGTTCTTGTTCTTCGTTTCCCGAAAACGTCTGCGAAACTTGCGAAAATATCTTTGGGAATAAGCTAGTTACAGCTATAATTTTTGACCTACCGCCCAGCTGCTAATAACGCTCTGCTTGAAATTCAGTCCCGGCCAAAAGTTTGAGGCAAGGAGTTGAATGAGAATTAAGCTCTCGTACCGAAGTGTTCAGACACCACCGCAGCTTAGTGGGTGTATATGAGGTGTAGTAATTTTGGAGAAACGGGCGCGAAAAGTAAGAATGTGTGTTACAAAGATCATCTATTGATCATCATTGATCTTTGGGCTAGATAATAGGTGTGAGTGTATGAGTATTATTATTATTATTATTATGTTGACGATTTGAATGTTTGATTAATTTGTGTTATTGAATTGAGATGTTGCCTAAATACAAATATTTTATTGAACCAAATTTTTTATACAGTTTGTTGGGGAAATCCTTTCTTTAAGTTTAAAAACCTGTATTAAGAAGATTCCGCTCCTCTGTCTAAATTTGAATTTCACAAATTCGGAAAATATATGCCACTGTTACCCATAAAAACAATTCAAACTTAAAAGATATGGACTATTTTTGAAGTCGTACTGTTTTGAAAAATAAAAAAATGGCTAAGCGCTCAAACCAATACGCCACCAATTCACGAATAGATGGCTTAAAATAGACATTCAGTAGGTGGTGGTAGGTGTTTATACGTGTACATTATTACTAGGTTGTAGGTTTTTATAAGTGAGTACCAGCTTTTCTGTTTCGGCCGTAAAACAGTTGGCCTTTTCGCATTGAAGAGAAAGAAAGGTCAAAAGAATATTCAGTGTTATTACTGGGCATAGAAGGCATTTCATCTCAGGCTTCAGGATGATGACACACAATTGCAGGTATCTATAGGCGACCGAAACCAATTAACACCAGGTAGGCCATTCGATCGCTTGGCATATAGTTATATAAAATACATGTATCAAAGTTGGTTATAAGATTTTTCACTTTTACTTTCCTCCATGTGTTTCCTATGATATGAGTTCCTTCAAAAGAGGCATGAAAAGACATCTTATGGGCCAGCAAGGTGGATGTGGATAGAACAGTGTGTTTCAAGCTGCACAAGCTGTCTCCGCATATGGACTCTTCTTACTGCTTCACATCAGGTGGTGTTAAGTCATTTGCCGTGTTTTGTATAAAAACAAATTTTAGATCAATAGTTTGACAATATAATAAAGTTCACTCAATCAAAATTTTAATGGTTATCAGGTTTTCCATTTCCAATTTGTGTTTGCAGCATTTTCTTTGTTCAGAGAGTACCTTTATTTTATTCGCCTTATAGCAAGAGCTAAGCATGTACTTATCCCAGGTAATGAAATATGGGCACTTACATTTTTATTTGAAAATTTTGTTGTCTAATTCCAAAATGTTCTCCGAAAAACCTTTACATTACTAGGTAAGAGGTTGAGACTTTTGACACAATAGGGTAGTTGACAACTTTTTTTTTATTTCATAATTAAGAAGTTTATAACTTGTAAAGTAAATTGCAAAAGAAATAGTATGTCTAAGATCAATAGTCTCATAGATATAAGTAGTGGTATGTTTGTTGTGTTGCGGCGCGTCGTCCAAAAACGCTCCATAGAAAATTTACGGAACAGGTGACGTCACATGTTCCCATATTGACAAAAACGATAATAACTATGTATTAAGTATCTTTTTACTAATAGTTGTCATAATAATATTTGTATCAATTGATGTCAGCAATCTAATATAATTAACATTTTTGAAAAATTTAGAAAAAAAAATTACCAATTTTTTAATTTTCAAAACACAACAATACTTCAACAATATTCTATATATTTTGAGTTTGAATTGTTTTTATGGGTAACAGTAGCGTATGTTTTCCGAATTTGTGAAAAATAGCGCCATATTCAAACTTTGTCAACATCCCAATTTGATCTACGGCCAGCAACATATTAATGTGACACTGAGCTTTAGCACAAACTGAATAAATATACTTAGCTGGGCTTTATATCGACTGTATTCATTCCTGATATTATTAATTTCTGCAAAAGATTCTATTTCTATCGAAAGATTTTACCTCCTGTGACCTTGACGCTCAGGTTTTGTCGTAAGAGTACCAACACGGAACAGCTCTCCGTACAAGGGCCTTACCACCATCTTTATAAAAGCGATTCATATTCCGCTCGGTTCAGTATTGGTTCCTAAACTGCATCGCTGTCACAGTCGTAGATAGCGTCGTAGTACGAATTAACGATTCTACTCAGTTTAAGTCCCAAACTGGATCGCGATAAAAGATGGTGGCACGAGTTGGTCCGACGTTGACGCGATCCCGCACAGAGGACTGTCCTGGATAGGAACATCAAAACACCGCAGTTTGCTTGGGTTCCGAATTATGCACTTTACTACTGTCCGGACATGACTCTTCCGGTAGGTATCTGCACAAAGTGGTCAGTAGGCGGAGTTTTCAGAGGTGCCATAAGTGCGGTAACACACGCTAGAGCATTGCCCGTCTTGGGCGGGCAGCACCGTGTCCTCACTTATCCATTGGTGGCGACCTCTTACGGCTGATCGTCGTGGTGGAGAAGATGGTCAGCAGCGAGACATATTGGGAAGCGGTAATTCTCTGAGAATGTCATCTCGCAGAAGGAGCCCGCAAAACAAGCCCGCGAGGAAGATCTGCTTGCGGACCTGATTTGCCAAAGAAGGACAGGACAAACAAAGAACTCGCGATATGCTATTCGCAGCGAGATTTTTTTTTCAATTCAATACCACATCATTTAAGTGTTGGGATAATCTTCCACCACCTATTAGACACTAGACAGGCTAAGACTAAGGAAGCTTTTAAGGCTAACCTTAGGAAACACCTGCTTACCATAGGTACAGCGCAATTTGCCATGATCCAACTAAATACCGACGTCTTCGAGAGAATTTGACGTAAAACTCATTTTATACATACATTTGGCTTTCATCCTAATTGCATTATTAAATTTTAAGGGTATTAATTCTAATTGATTTAATAGCTATAGATTTTATTCTGATCATTATAAGAATATTCTTTCTATTTGGATATTAAATTTAATGGATATTTCATATTAGATTATATATGAATATAGGCAGAGATACACAGGTGATTCCGAAATAAGCATGTGTTTAATGTACCTATGCATCAAACATCGTTTGTGGGTGTTTCCTTGAACATACTTAGCCTTCGCATGAAAAACAGCGTCACGGCTACAATATCCCCGCCGTGATACTTGCTGAGCCGGGACTTTTAAAGGGGAATCTCGGACACGGATGAGTGTTTTTGTGGCCGAATAGCCTCCCAAG
The DNA here is from genome assembly GCA_947347705.1 of Nymphula nitidulata. NCBI lineage: Eukaryota > Metazoa > Arthropoda > Insecta > Lepidoptera > Crambidae > Nymphula > Nymphula nitidulata. The sequence goes on along the minus strand of OX374637.1, from coordinate 5,494,297 downwards.
TCCTCTTTTTCACTGCTGTAGCGCTGCTCACATTATTAATATTAATGTATAATTTGTATGATATTGCTTCTTTTTGTGTGTCAGCATGTGAAATAAAATATTTTAAAATTTAAATTTAATAAAATTTTAAAACAAGCTCAGAGGTCTTTAATTTTTAAATACAATTGATGTTTTTAAACTGTCAAAAGTAATATGTACAAATAAAGCAGCGTTTCTTTTGAACTTTGAAAAGTATCGTCGCTATTTAGTAAAGTATTCTTAAAATTAATCGAATTTTGTTCAAATGTTTTGCTGTGGCTCAATTGTGAAGCCCAACAGAAACATTAAGTCCAAAAATACATAACCTGTCTTTAATCGCACAAATGTGAAAAGACAAGAAACATGAACGGTAAAATATGTTTGCAGAAATATCGAGGGCAATATATTCATGAAATTCAGCACCAAAGTATCGAAACAAAGCTGTCGGGAAACGTTTTATTCGTGTTATGAGAAAATTGGCTTCGTTTTGTATGGTGGCTTTGGTAGGAGAAAAAATAAATTAAGGGCTAAAAATATCAAATGAAGCCGCTTAAGAATTTGTACAAAAATAACAATATTTGCGTTACAAATGGCACGTGATTATTTTATTGCCTTTTTCTGCAGTTCTTTGATCTAACAAAGACGTTTTTAGTACTTTAATAAGAAAAGAGAGCAAAACAATCTATTTTTAACTAAAATTGTTATTGATATTTAAGAATATTTATCCATATATCAATCTAAACACTAGACAACAGGGTTCCTATTTTTGAGGAGACACCGGCGGGCTTTTGAATACTTGAATAGTCTTTTATTACTTGATTTAGTAGTACTAATTGAACATTAACCAAATAAAACATATTATACCCGTGACATTAATTGTACAAAGGACTACCTTATGACTTAAGATGAACAGGAATACAAATGATATTGAAAATTAGGGATGACGACCATCTAACATTTAAAAAAAATGTTTTTGAAAATGGCGAACCGTTTCTATGAACTAATATAGCCCATGTTTCAATTCATTGTCGTCGACGGCACCACCCTGTATAGTATGTACTATATTTAATTTTACCTAATATTATAAATGCGAAAGTATGTATGTCTGTATATAATATATGTTACTTCACGCTTAACCCGCTGAACGGATATAAATGAAATTTGGTATAAAGATAGTTTGAATCCCGGGAAAGGACATAGGATAGCTTTTATTCCACATATCATCCTTTAGGGGGGTAATAGTAAGCCTTGTATCTACAAGACAAAATAAAAATGACTTAAGTAAGTATTTTCTTTTAAACTTAATTGTCCCAGTCATAATTATTATTAGGGCTGTTAATCTGTTATTGAACTTAGCTTCAATTTGAACGTTTTGTAAACAATGTTTATACATTGTAAACACGGAATTTACATATAGATTTTTGTAAAAAAGCTGCGAAATAAGAGTCATGTTTATTTAGGCAAATCACTGTTTGTTTAGGATGGGGAACGTTTTAATAAGCATCCTATATATTGAAAATGAAGAATCATAATGTAAGCATAACATTTTTCTTAAATAAATATTTTTCTTTTTATACTTGTACCTGCTGGATACTGACCTGGCTTCATGGAAGTCATATACTCCATACATATGGGCCATAGTACTCGTACAGATGTCGAGTTAGCTGAACACTTTAGTACCACGTCACACCGACTATTACGCTCGTACTTATTAGTTGCTACTGTACTATATTAACGCTATAGCTATTGTGACATAATACTAAAGTGTTTAGTTACTTCTGTGGCCGACCTTATCACCTTGATAGTAGATACATCGCAGCCGTCTGCTTAAATTAGCCGCTTAAGGCGATCTATCGAAACGTTGTTTCGGCCAAGACCGATAGGGATAGAGATATGGCTATCTCAGCGGGAGGAAAAAAGACAAAACAGCGATCGCTCGTGAAAAGTAAACGAAATACACAAATTATTTTATTAAAAAATAACCATTTGGACTACAAAAAAACGCTTCTACACGATTCTGAATATTAATGATATCTACTATTTAAAGTAATTTTCTATTGAATACAAATTATCGTTCACCAATAATCTTAAGTTTTCTTGTTTATAAGAGGTATTTTCGGAAATAAAATGTATCGAGGCAAATTCCTTTAATCGTGTTTTCGTTCTACTCGTATCTAGACAAGGATATGAAGTAACGTATCTCTGATTTTCAGATTCGTAAGATGTTTCAGCAACGTATGACATTACTTATAAAAGTGCGATTTTTTCAATATATCGCCTTAACTGAACTGGCTGTTGATTTAACGCCGGCATCCAATGACACAGCTGAAGAACAATTAGCAAAATCATTAAACGTAATAATTAACTATATGGCTGAACGTCGTCTCAGCCGTCTGGTTAAATTAGCCATTTAATTGGACGGCTATGCAGGTCCTTTGAATAGAAGAGTTTTGTATGACTATTTGAGTGATTAGCGGTCTTTCAATGCGCCATGTTGCTTAACTATAAGTGAGCCTAGATCAATTAACCATTGGCCTAGGCATATAATTGGATACCGGCGTTTAACTAACGGGCTAGGCATCCAAACGGTTTGATGGCAGTGCTATTGTTTGGCCCATCAGCAACTTCAGTAAGAATAGAGAATAATATAATACAGTGACCACCCTTAGTTCTGTTCTTGTGACTGTTACTTATCGCAGCAGGTGTTCTTTCCCAGAATATAATTGAACTCATTCTCAAATTTCATAGAAATCGGTTTAGTGGTATAAGAATGAACATGTAACAGACAGACGGAAATACCAGACTGATAAATAGAGGTACTTTCGCATTTATAATATTAGAATTGAATATGGATTGGACATTTTTTTTTATACAATTGGAAGACAAACAAGCTGACGGCCCACCTGATGGAAAGCGGTAACCGCCGCCTATAGACACCTGCAATAACAAGGAAAAATCACTTGATATTGCAGGTGCGTTGTCATCCTGGGGCCTAAGATGAAATGCCGTCCATGCCCAGTAATTACACTGGATACCTTTCCCTTCAATCCGAAACACAGCGAACTGTTTCACGGCTGAAATAAGAAAGGCGGTGGTACCTATCCAGACGACCCTGCATACGGGCCTACCACCACATAAACCCTTGATTAAGTTTCGAGCGCAAATATCAAATCCTCATCTTGCAGACTATAATGAATTCTCACCGAATAAACTTCATCTAAGAACCAAGTGTCTTTTCCATGACTTGACAAAAATTTTTGAATTTTTTTTACTTCGTTGTTAGTGATCCTGTAGTACTTATTGTCTTATATATTCGAGAGCACTACACATTTGAAATAAAATCACTTCACCGGACTTAACTCGCGTTTAATTAGTAGTTATGTTACGTTATTATTTTATTACTTTTGCTTTTGATTACTTTGCAGCGATCGTGGTCTAGTCATCCTGTTTCATTTTGCCGTTATTGCAATTAATAGACAGGTTACAGTCTATCCGAAGCAAAGTCTGTTTTAACAACACACCAAGCCAGTTACAAAGAATTCTGCTCAATGTCCAAAAAGCGAAACAACACATGAAAATGTTCCCTGTCCACTGGCTTACATAAGTCACGTATTCTTTCATTTCGTTACAACACAGACTACAATAGAGCAGACGTGCGTCGTTTACGAGATATCTTTGTGCAGCGTTGAATTTTAGAAGTTTTAATAAAATCTGGCGCAAAGAAAACGTTGTACAAATTATTGGAACATTTGCATAATAGGAAAATTGAAGTTCTTTTTTGTTTACAACGCATTTTAATTTATTCGTCTCCGGTTTTTGAGAAGACTAAGTACAATGGAATTTTGAGATAGGTTCAAAGGCCATTATTCTGCATTGAAGACATTAGATTTTGAGGCGGTATAGATATCATTATTTTCAATGTAGAAAACTATATTTTTACTATAGGCAAGGCAAAGGAAACTATAGCACACACCACAATGTATATCTGATGTCATTTTTATGTGTTATTTATTAATTTTGTGTTAAAATTCGGATTGAATCAATTTTGGGAGATTATCAACTCTTGCCCAGTGTTATAATAATAAATAAACTAAGAAAAATTATTGTACACCAGATTTGGTTTGATGGCCTTCAGTTCTCTTTGCCTTCCTTGTTGTAGGGGTGTTACAACAAACAAAAAAGAGTTTTTGGCGGGATTTGATGGTGTCAGTCAAGATTTTTAAATATTGCAAATTTGTGCCTGAGCGAACGTTGTGTTATAACATTGGTGTTCTTTGTGAAGCAAGTGTTTGTGTTGAACTGCAATTGGAAGATCATTGTAATAAAAGTGAATTTGATGTGAAAGTCCTTGAAACTTTTATCGTGGTTATCCTCCTCATCAAAGTAGCATCATGGACACTGTCGTTATGTATTTCGCGCCAAACTCTCCCAAGATGCATTGAAATGTGTTACACCATCATTCCAATGCAATATTTGCAGAAATAAAGAAAATACAAATACTTAAGAATTGGCTGTATGGGAATTAGTCCCCTTATGGGCATTTTCACTAACCATTCCCTAGCCTTAGGTGACTCTTAACGCCATTGGTCTCTTTCTATCTCCTTTAGATAGACAGATGGAAATCACTAAGAAATTGTTAATGCTAAGCAAATGTTAGTGAAAACGAGCATTAGAGACAGAACATAATAATAATAATAATTTGAAAAATCATCAAACTTAGTTGTTGTTACCATCTTTGATTCATAATATGGTGTCATAATATACTTAAAGTCCCATAACTTGAGAACGTTTAAGTTTGGGGTATGGGGTTCCATAGTCAAATCAGTCAGGAATGATGAAAACTACCACCTTTTAAAGGATTTAGGTCGACTTAACCTGTAACCCTGTATATTTTTAGTTACAAGTGGGCCTTCCTCGCGTGATCGTGACGGAAGGAAATGGTGCCCCGCGTCCGCACCATTTATGTGATTTTCATCCCATGCTGGGCATCTCTCCACCCTTTGAACCCTGACATTGAATTTGTAAGATCCAAATGGTAATAGAAATATCGTACTTGGAATAAACGGAGTCCATTAATCACGACGCGGCTCGGAGGAATCAGCTATACTCATGAGATTGTTCCGGTTACTTGTAAGGGTCGAAACTTTTCGTTTGTTTTTTTTATAAGTACTGTGTTTGTAACTTTATTACTTTTTTAATTTTTGTTTTGTTCTTAAATAAGTCAAATTTCGACCGATATCTTGACAGACACATTAAGACATTGTTAGAGTCAACTTAAATGGAGACATGACAGACAGACATACTCGTACAGATAGACAGACGGACACTATAACGTTGTTATTATAGTTGATATGTTTTTTGTGTAGTTATAAAATGTTTGACGATTTGAAATTGAAAGTGCTTCTTTGTAGCCTATTTGAATAAATTTTTTTTTTTTTTTTTTAAACAATTACAGGGTGAGTAGTAAATGTTACCATTATAAATTTCAACTGTTTCAGGTAAACCTTCCCTTAAATACTTTAAAATTATATTTTTTTATACAACTAGATGACAAACAAGCTGACGGCCCACGTGGTGGTAAGTGGTGACTACCACCTAAAGATACCTGCAATAACAAGGATAGTGATGCCATGGCATCAAAAATAGTGAGTGAATTACTTTTTTATTGGTGTAGATGTACTAGCGTATAACATTATTCGGATGAATATGTATATTACCATCATCATTATCATTACTAGCCTATGTACGTCCCACTGTTGGGCACAATCGTTCCTTATATGGAGATATGTATATATATTTTATAAAAATGTACATATTGGGCATCAATTTACACGTAAACAAATATTTCTACTCATCACACCAACATGAAGATGTTGGAATGATGATACAACTGGGATTCGAACTCGGGATCCCTCGACCAAGCAGCGGTATTTACCTAATATTATTGCAATATGACGTTTTGTAAACTTTGATATAGCTAATCGACTTTCATTGGTAACCGTATATCTAACTGCGCGCTGCGAGACTACAATACTAAGAGACATTGATTGAAGCCTCACATAGTTACCTATTCAGCTTCAAACTAGGTTCCAGCAACATATTTTCCGGAACAATAGCACAAAAGGCACGCTGGTTTAAGCTCCGACCTATTTTGAATTTCAAAGCATATTTCTACCTCTCAAAAGGTGCTTCAGATAGATTCAGAACCTAACTGTAGAATTCTTTGTGGTCTGGTAAGTGCTGCTTTAATAATTGATTTGTTACCGCGTCCAAACCAAGTAAACATATTAGAGAGGTATATCGTCGGTGGGCGTGCAAGACCGCGTAAGAGCGGTTTGCAATACCGCGTATTTACAAAAGTCGCAAAATTGAAATATCGCGCCAGCGGGCTCTTAGCGCTGATTCGCTTATACCATATTCTCATTAAGCAACAGAGAAATCCCAAACAAGCTCAGTCAAAGGAATGTATAGAAATATCCAAGATATTATCTTTTTTTCCCATCCTGTGAAATAAACAAAAAGCACATACGCGTTATTGCAAATGCAAACTGCTCTTAAGCGGTCTTGCACGCCCACCGACGATATGCAGTTGTATGCCATCATAAAACAATGTAATGGTACGCACACATCAACACATATATACACACGCACACACACGCATATGCACAACATATTTATTTTATTTTTATACAACTAGATGACAAACAAGCTGACGGCCCACCTGGCGGCCACATACACTAGTTTTCCTTAGATTCTGCAATCTTTGATTCAATTTCTAAGGCGATTAATCTGTCAAGTGGGTTATGCCTCTCGAGGACGATGACAATTGAAAAATCAATTGTGTCTGCAACCTGATATTTGACGGATTAAAGCTATAGTTACATTAGCAGTCATCAAAAATAAACTTACATGAAAAATAAATCTTAGAAAAATATTTTATTTGTATGGTGAAAGCAACTCTGCGTGTTTATAAATTTACACAGCAAAATTGCAAAACTGATTTGCATGTTAAATTTACATTGGAGCTGAACTCAAAGATGAAATTGCAATATGCAATGTCAACTTAAGCTTATTTAACATTCGTTTCAGGATAACTGATTAAATAATTTAACTGGAGCAGTATGAAGTGTGACTCTATTTCCATGTGAAGGGAAAGGTAGCCAGTTGCTATATTAAATAATTTTAGGTGTCTATGGGTGGTGCTTACCACTTGTTAAGAGATATATGTGTTTGTTTACCATTCTTGATATAAAGCAAAATATTTACTGCATTTCCATAAAGTTATTAACTAAATAGTTATGTAGAAATTTCAGGGTATTTTAAATAAACAATTGGCTTTACCAGACTGAAATACTGGTCAAACTATTTAGAGTGATCATTTAGTCATCGTAAAAAATTTGTAACGATTATATCAAGCCTCAACCTTGAGAAAGGTGCCTTTTAAAAGAAATCTGTGGTTTCTGACCGTTAATCAAAAATGTCTATTGTTTGTTAAACACTGATTATTGTATAGGTTTGAAAAATGGAAGATCTTCCGAAGAGCTTGGTGTTACCTCGGGGACCGGAGACAGCTGATTCTGAACCTCCTTAAAGGATTTGAAATTGGAATAATTATCATGTAGAAACGATATTAGACACTTTGCGCTACCTACAAAAAAATCAGAAGTCACGCAACGCCGGTAAGTCACAAAATAAGAAAAGTGAAACAAACATATTTCGGAAACGCCGATCATTATTACAGTTCATTTGTACACAAAACGAAGTATTTGCTGGGGTCAGGAGAAACATGAGAAATGATATTTTGCACGAATAAAACGTGGGTGAATCGAAAGAAATATCTCGAGAAATATAATATTCGAGTGTTTGCCGATAGCATGGGATGAATATGAATAAAGTGGTGGGGCTATGACTCAGCTTACTCAGCATTCGATACGCGTAACTGGAACTTTTTCTAAGGTATAATTCCAATTGTGAATAATTTTCTGCGCGTTCTATGGCATAAATTTGACATCGAGCCCCTTGTTGTGGGAACTGCTGGCCTGTATTTGTGTAGTCGTGGAATTATTCGTTTTGATTGAAAAAGTTTTTGAAGAGAAACCGTAAATAACGTAACCTTAGCTAATGAAAATATTTTTGAAGCAACCTGTTTTTTGATCTCATTCCAATGCCGATTACTTTGCAGATCAAAGAGAGAAACGATTATGGTAATATTTTTGCTTGTTCATTGAAGTTCGAACATTGACTGTGTATATTATTATATTATAATTCCGTGATCACCATGCTTTTCATACACACAGACTTAACACAAAACGTCTTTGCAGAAGTAACAAGTCACTTCAATTTTTAGTTTATTCGTAGATTATTACAGTTTACCCATTTTATTTCAATATTTTCTTAGTATTATTTAAATGTATGATATCTAATTTATAAGAAGGTACACGAATATTTAGGCGTTAAGTCTGCTATTAGGCGTTAAGTCCGCCATTTGTACATTTTTATTTATATTGTGCAATAAAATAGAATATTTCGACATTGTAGGGTGGACGTTAGCTCATAAACGCAAATACAGATAGACTAGAAGAATTTCACAGGGATATCCCAAGTCCTGGGTGGCTCAGGGGTCAGAGCAGTCGCCCGGATTGCGAATGGTCGCGGGTTCGATTCCTGCCTCAGGACGTAAAATTTTTCTAGTTTTATTCTATTTTAATTACTTGTGCAATAAAGTTTAAATAAATAAATAAATAAATATTTTCCCCAAGCACTTCTTCTAACGTAGTTAGGTGGAAATAAATTAAGCCAAACCTTTTTGGTTTTTCTTTTCTTTTATATGCTTCTCCTATAATGTATATCAGTTCTAAATAATTTGTGAAATAAATAAAAAAAATATCATAGAAAAGGAAGCCGTTTAATTTCTTAAAAAAAAACACATAAATTGTTAACTGTCGAAATATTATTATGGTTCATGAAACTGAGCTAGTACTCGTTTCAGGAATTATGTTTCAAACTGATTCTCATGAGATGCGAAAGCGGATATGAGCGATGGACAATAGAAAAGACGATTGACTAAGTATCTGAAATCTCATTATGTGGAGATGCGAAATTACTTTACGGAGAATTTTACGTTTTGCTATTGATGTTACAACTTACTAACGATATTTTTTTTGGGTTGATAAAGACGTAAAGAGGAGCTCGGTGGCGTATTGATTTGAGTGCTCTGGTTTCGATACGAAAAAGAAAGCAACTTTCGCCATGGTCGGCCCCGGGATGGGTCAATCAAATTTATAATCTTGAGCTGAGCGGAAAGCACGTTAAGCCGTTGGTCCCGGTTCTTACTGCAACTGCTTTAACTCACCAATCCGCATTGGGCCAGCGTGGTAGTGTTATGGCCCAATCTCCTCATGTGTTTCTGCCATGTAGGAAGGCCTGTGCCCAGCAGTGCGACGTATATAAGCTGGTGATGATGATGGTGATGATGATAAAGACGTTGTAGTGAGGTTAAGAAATAAGTAAGAGGCTAGTAAGTATGCGGCCCCTTCCATTACATAAGAGTCAAATACGAGAATACTTGTAACGGTACTACTTGGAATAAGGCCCCTTGCAGGAAACACAAACAATTGTCTTCAAAAAGCTCTGACGAAGTTATTTCCTGCAAGAAAGCAACCCTGCAAAAGTAATATTACTTGTTTGAGATCTTGTAGTACAAATTTGCCGCGTTGAAGATAGCAGGGAAGTCACCCCGTAAATTTTAACATTTTTTTTTTATTACTACAATTTAAGTAAGACTCCCGGTGAGCATAAGACGACTCCAAACTAATTAAGTCTGGAATTTGTGAAAACCCCTATCGATGCTGTTGTTTAGGTAAAAAAGTAAAATGTCAATTGAGTTTGACACATATCAAAGAGACGCAGTTCATTAGAGGTTATTTATCTTGTGATTTTGCATGTCTGAGATATTACATTTTTCTATGAAACTGATGCTCGTTTTCACGGCGGCACCCCGTATGTTGCCTCTGCCCGTAATAATCGGAGTTGACAAGGTACCGCCCCAGCTGTTATTGGCGAAAACGAACCAAAGGACTGCGTTTCGCGTCTTGTAAAAGCGTTTGAGTTTTTAGTAAATAGGGATAACCCTACCAAGGCTAGGAGTCTTAATATTAATTTACCAGCTTTGGATGGTAGATTGCCATAAGATTGGTTGATGTTTAAGCGTGCTTTTTATGATACAGAAGGTTCATACTCGACCGCTGAAAACCTAGCGCGCCTTAATCCAGCGTTGAAAGGCGCAGCGCGTGAAGCTGTGTCTATGCTGTTGGTGATGGCGCGCCAAGCGTCTGACGTCATTGAAGCCCTTGACGACGACTATATTGGAAGTGTCGATTCTGTAGAGAAAGCTGCTCGTTTGGCCGCCGAAATATCAGAAATTTATAAAAGAGGTGGTTTTATGATGCGCGGATGGATTTCAAATAACCCAAAGGCACTAAGTCTGCTGCCAAATGAGCTGTTATCTGATGTTACGGCACAGATTAATAACAGGACAGATACTTCACTCTAATACAAGTGGTGAAATAATTTCGTTATATTAGCCTACTTATTATTATGGATTTATATTATTATTATTATTATTAGCCATTTTAGACGATGCGAGAAGAAATATACTCTACCAACGCGTGCCGAGAGTCGAGAATCCCGCGTACACCGCGTGATTGCGTCATCGAGCGAAAACGTAAGGGTTGTGCCACGACCATAAATTAAATAAAATGACTGAATAAGAACTTATTTTTTTAAATTTATACATCTAATGCAATGTAGTGAATGCAAAGAAAGCCGGTAAATTAAATGTGATTTAATTTTATAAAATGATCAATGTTTTTTTTCCATCTTTGTATTGATTCGTTAATATAAATCGTGTAAATAGCTTTTACAAGTAATCCTTTGGAAAACAGGGGCAATGTGGAATAAAATCAATTTCTTGTAGTATATTCATTGAAGTGCTTCCCGGCTGGTTCGTAAAGACTTTATCAAAAAATATCAAAAATGTTTTTTCTAATTCTTCCACGTAATTGATAAAAGCCTCCGGCGGGACTTTCAGCCCTCCGTAAAACGAAGATTTTTTATTGTACTATTTAAAATGAATGTATAGTCTGGTATCGTCCATATTAGGTTCATCGTTTAGTAGAGAATTAAAGACGCTACAGTTATGTTTCTTGCCACATTTGCCACAAAACGGTAGTCGACATTTAGAACTACTTCTGAAGGTGTTTTAGTGCAACGTGCAACTAGCACTCCCCCGAATCGTATTTGTAAATCGAGCTCCATAACAGTAGCACCCTCAGATTATTATTAATCTGTGCCTAGTGGAAGGTTAAATCGAAACGAAAACGATTATCGTCGTATTCACCTTTTAAATCCATACTAATATTATAAATCTGAAGGGTTTCTTTGCGTGTTTGTTTGGCTGAACACGCTAATCTCAGGAACTACTGATTCATATTAAAAAAATCTTTTTGTGTTGGATAGTCAATTTATCGAGGTATTATATGGGCTTTATAACATCACGCTACGGCTAATAGCAGATGAGCATCAATGAAAAATATTGCAGAAACGGGGGAGAAATATTCCTTTTCAGAGCTTTAGTTGCGTGCGCTGCGCAAATGGTTAAAGTTACGCAAAAATCATGTAAGTAATAATTGTTCTCCTTTAGAAGTTCTAAAAAAAAGTCCGCTACAGCACATGTCTATCTTTCAAAATTGGCTCACTATAACTATTTTTTGGTAACCAAATTTTTTCAAAAATAATGCACTTATCTGCGAAGGTGTTTTTATAAACATGATACTGTTCCTTTTCAAAATAAATGCATTATACACCACAAGTATTTAATTGTGAACAAAATTGTACCTAACATTATTTCATTTCAATGGATATCTTAAATAATATCATAGTTTTAAAATAACTCCGCTACAAAGTAACAGTGAGCCGTGAGTATCGTTGCGTTTTGCGCGGGAAAAGTTCAACGGGCGTGTGTTCAATGTCGCTTGCGGCGGCCCACTGCCGGTCGGATCGCCAGATTTCCACTTAGCGGCCGGTACTTTTAACGTTGCATTTCGAGAGTGACGGGGGCCTGGTTACGGTAGCTAGTAAGAATGTAGTTTTAGGTTTAGTAGCATCACCCACCTTCATCCGCACCTTGGGTTTAACTTGGCAACCCGATCGTGAGGTTTTAGTTCAGGTCTAAAGGGGTTTTTGCCTGATCGGTTTACCAAGCGGGTAGTTTTAGCTCAAATTATGCACATTTATGACCCACTAGGCATTTTAGCTCCCATTGTAGTGAAGGGGGATTGTTTCAAAGTCTGTGGAGAAAGAATCTCGACTGGGACGAGAATTTATCAGAGTTGGACAAAAATTCTCGGCTCGAGTGGTTTAGCAGCTTAGAGTGTATTAGTAAATTGCGAATTCCGCGTTGTTACAACTTGTACAAAACGAAAGTCGCAGAGCTGGAGCTTCATGTATTCTGCGACGCCAGTGAGCTGAGCTAGCGCATGTAGCCGTAGCATATTGGAGATACACTCTCACTAACAGGAAAGTAAATCTGGCACTGATAGCAAGCATAGCACGTGTCTCTCCTTTGAAGCCTGCTTCAATTCCACGTCTCCAGCTGCAAGGCGCTCTGATAGCTTCTCGTCTCGCCGCGTCAATTTGTAAAGCACATACGCTTATGCCGGTTCGACGCTATTTCTGGTGCGACTCAATGACAGTATTAGGTTGGTTGCGTAGTGATGCGAGGAACTACAAGCCTTTTGTAGCGCATCGTATAGGTGAGATTATTGAAAGTACGGACATATTGAGTCGCGCTGGATTGTTGGCCCACAGTTCTTGATATTATGTTCGTTTGAGTGGCCGAGTGAACCACAAGTTACAACTTTAACTCCGTTAGGGGAGAACGAACTGAAGCCATGCTTTCGACATCACACCAGTACATTAAAACATCTCATGTCACCGCCATTGTCACACAATGATGCTGTTCATTTTAATGTTGCGGATCAAATGCCCTTACCAGTTGTTGCAGAAGTCACTCATTTTAGTTCTTGGAGTAGGTTGGTAAGAGCAACTGCTAGAACTCATCAATTCATTGCCATAATTTTTCACAATCGGGGTCATAACTTTCGAAATTGCCTTATTGGGGACATCGTTCGGAATTTTACCTTCGCCAAGCGTAGCTCTGCAGCACGTAGGCCAACTGTGGCCGCTTCTCCAATGATATGCCCTTTGGACGCCGAAGCCATCCACCGTGCCAAATTGCACATTCTTATGCAGAGCCAGATTATTGCCTTTGAGGAAGAATTTCACTGTCTCATTCGCGACCGGCCTATACCGAACAAGAATCGCCTGACCTCCTTATCCCCAACTTTAGAAGAAGTCGGTCTTATCTACCTGTCTGGTCGCATAGCATCCGCCCCAGAAATTTCACCAGATATGAAGCGACCTTTTATTCTGGACGGCAAGGAGCCAGCGGTCCGTCTTATTATCAAGCACTTCCATGCTAAGTTCGCTCACGCCAACACCGAGACGGTGATCAACTAACTACGCCAGCAATATTGGATTCTCGGTCTTCGAAATGCGGTGCGGTACGTCGTTCGAAACTGCCAGATGTGCAAGCTGATACGAGCAACTTCTCTTCAGCCACCGATGGGAGATCTACCGGCGGAGCGACTTGCCCACCTTAAGCGTCCTTTTACGATTGTGGGCCTAGACTACTTTGGACCTTTACAAGTCGCAGTGGGGCGTCGTCGTGAGAAGAGATGGGTGGCGCTCTTCACTTGTATGGTTTCGAGAGCGGTGCATTTAAAAGTAGTGCATAGTTTATCGTCCGACTCCGCTTTAATGTGTCTTCGTCGTTTTTTTGCCCGCCGTGGTACACCGAGCGTTATTTATTCGGACAAGGGCACTTCATTTGTCGGGGCAAATAGGCAGTTGAGAGCTTTACAAGAACGGCCCGTCAATTGGGCACGTGTGCGTGTAACCGTTTGTGTTGTTATCTGTCTGTCTCCCAAATACCTACTTTGTTTTAGAACAGAAAATAAAATGTAAAACACAAAGATCGTGATAAAACTTGAATTAAAAGTGCGACTATGAATCCAAACAATCAAAATACAAAAAAGAGCCCTTGGATCTTGTGTCAATCTAAATCGACACCAGGTAAATTTTATTACTTCAACGTTGTGACCGGCGTTCAAGCATGGTGTAAAGATTACGAGAGAGTGAGAAACGAACTAAGAGCACGAAATATCGCAAATATATCTCGCATATCTTTGGATAGATCTAACCAAAAGAATCATTCTGATAAATACTACACAACAACACATGCTTTGCCGGATTCCTTCGAGACACCAACAACTTCGTATCGGCAATCTATCTATTCGCATAGTCCTCCAAGAAAAAGCCAATTTGATTCCAATGCTTATGAAAAGCGCGAAACTATCCCTAACTACTGTGAAACTCCATCAACTTCTTATCCGCAATTAGTACCCTCCAATCCGAATTGCAAAGTCTGGCAGTTCTAATGTCTACGAGAAATCATTACCAGTCAAAGAAAATCCGAAAATACCTCAATCTGGTAATTCTAATAATCGGGACATACGCATAAGGCGCTTCGTTTGGCAGATCATGTTTGGCGTCGAATACCTGCCTACCCTAGCTCCTCGGCGTGTGCATGGAACGAATGTTCCTGTTCAAGTTGGTGATCCAGTGCTAATCGGTGATGGCGACCTGCCACGTGGTATATGGCCCAGAGGCGTGATAGAGGGAGTTTATCCAGGGCGTGATGGAATTGTTCGAGTGGTGGATGTGCTTACAATAGGTGGGCTATTACGACGGCCACTTAAAAAGATTGTTCCACTTTAAAAAAGGGTAGAAATGTGCACTAAAAAACGTAAAAACTCTTTTATAATACTTTTTATTCTGTAAATATTTTGCCTTTTGTTTTTACTGTCAATCTTGTTATGTTTTCTTTGATATAAATATATTACGATTTCACGGTCAACGGTGTTTTCATTGCTAAACTATAAAACAATATTAAAGATAGCAAAACTCATGCAAGGTTGACCAAACTTAGCGATTTCTACCTCAGTCTATCTAAAGGAGATAAAAAGGGACAATTGTTGTTAAGAGTCACTCAAGCCTAGGGAATGGTTAGTGAAAACAGCCATGAATGTCTTTTATTAAGTCAAAGAAACACACAAAATAGATGCTTTGCTGCTGACTGATATGGTAAGTTCAGCATGACATAATTATGTATTGTATTTAATTGAAAGAGAAAAAAAATATTTTATTTAAATAGGCCACAAAGAAGTTTTAAATCGTCTTAAAACACATTTTTATAACTATCACAAAAAATATATTAACTACAACATCATAGTCTGTGTCTGTCCGTCATGTCTGAATTTACACCGGTTCCAAAAATTGAACTACCGAGAAGATTCCGCCAACAAACTCGTGTTAAACAAATTATGATCCAACTTTTCGTCTATATCCATTCTTTTTTTGAAGACTTTTTAATTATTTATTCAAATTCAATATCCTGTCCTGTCAGGGAATCTAAAGTAAATATTGTTTGAAGCGCAATGACTATTTGTGAATGTTGCATCAGGAAATATCATTTAATTTCACATCGAATCCCTGAAACTGAGCCAGAATATTGTTTTTCCTAAGATAGATGTATAAAATATCTGTGAGTGTAAGTTCATTGCCATTTATTGCTTAATTATTAGAAAAAAATACCCCTATTATTAATACACATGGGTGAACACACATGGGTTGGGGACTGTAAGCCTCACTAGGAGTTTAAATTAATGCTTCCCTATCTGCTGCTTTAAATATTAAAAGTTATGTAATTGTAGTAATGTAGTTAAATATGAAAAGCCTTATGTAATTGATTCTGAAGATTTTGTGTTCCTTCGAGTACCTGTATGAGCGAAGTATCATATTCAATTATTCACAAATACCAACCACAAACATAAGTGACTTTCATAATATCGGATTTAATGTCTTTATACAAGATTTTGTGAAATATTATATGCCTGCCAAAAGGAATCGAGTATTCACACCGACACCGTAATTCAATATTAATATCTTTGCTATTGATAATAATTGTATCTGTGTACTTATACCAAACGTAAATACGTATTAGACGAAATAAGTACCTTTTATCTTCAGCATCAGACCTAAGAAGACATCAAACGTTCACAAGAAAACTTATATTTTTGCGTGTTTCGCCTCGTTATCTTGTCAAATTTTTATTTATTCCTACCCTTGAACTTCTTGCTCTAAGAACTGAGTATTTTTCCGCAAAACAAAAGGAACGAGTATTTATTTATCAGACTTTCTTTACAGAGTAGGTACCGTTTCTATGATTACTTTATTGTTGTATAAGAACTACAAGAACTACCAAGAACTACTGAGTGGTTTTGTTATTCAGAAGCAAAATGAGAGTTCATATATTTTTTTTGAAGTTAGGAAATAACTTATATAATATTTGTAGACTTTAATACTACATTTTTTTTATTGTAATACCTTGTATAGGAACCCATTCGCTCATGGCGACATGGAGAGTTGACCATTTCGCATGGTCAGCATTCCATGTCGAAGCCTTATCCACTCCCGGAAGACCGGACCATGGCCTCTACAGTCCGAATGCCAGCCATGGATTCGTTGAGGTGTTGAAGCCAATTTCTCAGTACAGCTTCTTGCGCTCTGCTTCTAACGCTGGACCAGTTCCGGCATGATTAGCAGGTTGTTATACTGCGCACGGACCGCTGCTCTATGCCCGTGGACCTCCGCTAGGAATGTGGCGGCGAGATCCTAGGGAGGTGTCTGAGGCACCAGGCATGAAGCCTCGAAGGACACTGTGCGGTAGCTACTTTTTTTTTTTTTTTTTTTTATACAAAGCACGGCAATTTACCCAACACCACCTGATGTGAAGCGGTAAGGAGAGTCCATATGCGAAGACAGCTAGTGCAGAAACGGACAATGCACTAGCTGCCTCCACCTTGCCGGCCCAAAAGGTGCTTTTTCACGCCTCTCTTGAAGGACCCCATGTTATAGGAAGGAGGAAACACATGCGCTGGCAAAGAATTCCAAGTTCTGGAAGTACAACAAAGAAACGAAGAACTAAATTTCTTTGTGCGTGATGTTGAGGTGGAGACAGTAAATGGATGACTCCGAAGACCAGCACGCGTGCTCCTGAGCAGAAAGGGGGAAGGTGGGATAAGGTCGAAAAGCTCTTCAGAGCACTCTCCGTGATAAAGCCGATAAATGGCGCTAAGCGACGCAATGTCTCGACGCAATTGTAGAGGCTCAAGTTTGTTCGTGACCTCTACATCGCCAATGATACGGACAGCACGACGCTGCAATCTGTCCAGTGCATCGAGGAGGTACTTGGCGGAGCCATCCCATAAGTGCGAGCAATATTCCACGCAAGACCGGACCTGAGTTTTGTACAGCAGGCATAGCTGGTCAGGCGTGAAAAATCGACGCACCTTGTTCAGGACACCGAGCTTCCGTGAGGCTGTTTTTATCACGGTTTCGATGTAGTTTCTAGAATTGAGATCGCAGCATATCTCCATACCGAGTAAGTTCAAGGAGGCCTGTGCCGAAAGAGTAGTACCCTGAAGAGAGGGAAGGGGAAGGAACGGCGACATTTTGGCTGTAAACGCACACACCTGTGTTTTCTTAGCATTGAACTCAACAAGATTGTTAGATCCCCATTCAGATACGAGGTTCAATACCCTGTTGAGCTCAATAGTAAGATTCTCCCTCTCTTTCTCGGTTTCAGCGCGCCCAGCCCCTAGGCGACCGTAATATCCCCCATGCACTGTACTGTCATTCGCATAACAATGAATGCTTCCTAATGGAAGCATATCATTGATATGAAGAAGAAAGAGTGTGGGGGATAAAACAGAGCCTTGTGGTACACCAGCATTCACAGACATAAACCGCGAAGCGCATCCATCTGCGAGGACGCGTATTCTCCGCTCATGTAGGAAGCCGGCGATCCAGTTGCAGAGCTGATCGCGCATACCGTATGCCGGGAGCTTGGAGAGAAGAGCCTTGTGCCAGACCCGATCAAAAGCTTTGGCAATGTCAAGGCTAACAGCCAGTGACTCACCACGTTTATCAATAGCTTCACCCCAGACATGCATTAAGTACGCTAGAAGATCACCCGTTGACCGTTTCGGCCGAAACCCGTACTGTCGATCATTAATTAATGAGTGACCTTCTAGGTATCGGATCAGCTGGTTATTTATGATCCGCTCCATGACCTTGCAAAGAACTGAGGTGACAGCTATTGGGCGGTAGTTTGCTGGGTCTGATCGGTCTCCCTTTTTGGGGACCGGTTGCACATTGGCCTCTCTCCAAGATTCAGGCACACACCCAGAAGAGAGAGAAAGGCGGTATAGCCGGGTTAAGATGGGAGACAACTCCGCTGCGCATTTATTTAGTACTATCGCTGGGATGCCATCAGGTCCACTAGCTTTCCGGACGTCGATTGACTGCAGCTCCGCACGTACATCACATTGCCTGATACGGATATTAGGCATTGTGTGGCCACAGTGGGAGAGTGTTGGTGGCTGTGAGTTGCAGTCATCGATTCGGGAATGAGCAGCAAAGAGTTTTACCAAAAGATCGGCTTTCTCTTGCGGCTTGTGAGCTAGCGAGCCGTCAGAACATCTCAACGGGGGCAGCGAGGGTTGACAGAAGTTGGACTGCACGGCTTTGGCCAGACGCCAGTAGCTACGGCTTCCCGTAGGATGCGTGAGTAGTTCTTGGCCAACTCGTGCAACGCGCTGTGCATCCGCTCTGATGAATGCCCTCTTGCAGGACTTGGTGGCGTTGTTATAAGCTGCTTTCAGCGAGTCAATGTTAGGATCTCCGCAAGCTCGACCCCTGATCCAAGCGCGGTATGCCGACTGTCTGTTTCCAACAGCTAAGGCACAATCGCGGTTGAACCAGAGGTTACGCCTACCCCTACTGATGAGATCGGAGTGACGGATATAGTACTCCATCCCTAACATGATCTCATCAGCAACAGCAGTAGCGCTAGCGCTCGGGTCCAGCTCACTGAAGCAGCGCTGCCTCCAAGGGACAGATGCGAAGTAATCCCGCATACCATCCCAATCTGCCGACGCATAGTGCCAGATGCGGCGTTTGGCAACCATAGGTACCGGTGGCGACGCCCGTGGCACCCCAGCGGATATCAGGCAGTGATCCGATGTTCCCAAAGGAGCACGAACCTCTAGCCGATATCCGTCCGGACGAGACGTCAGCAGAAGGTCCAACAATGAGGGCGCGTGACCGACAATGTCTGGAATCCTGGTGGGCTGGTTTACCAGTTGTGTCAGGTCGTGCGTGAGAGCGAAAGCATGGGCAGTTCTACCAGCATGGTCAGTTTTAGAGGAACTTAACCACGACTCGTGGTGAGCATTAAAGTCCCCTAAAAACACCAATTCCGCGGTTGGATACTGCTCCAGCGCAACATCTGCCACCCGACTAAGATGTTCGAAAAGTCGAGTTGTCTCCATGTCACCGCTGTGAGATCTATACAGGCACACGTAGACACGGCTATGTGTGCCCAGGTCCACATGCACCTCAAGAATCGAGTAGGAAGGGTCCTCCAAGCAGCGCAGACGGCGACAGCAAACATCCGCCCGGACAAACAAGCATACCCCGGCCTTCGCTTTGAAGGACTCCTCAAGAGCGTAGCCGGGGTAATCCAAGTAGCTAGTGTCAGCCGGGCGAAGTATTTGCGTCTCCGTCAAAAACAGCATAGCCGGTCGAGCCGTCTCGAGATGTTGGTGGACGGCATTGAGGTTAGCATGGAGCCCACGGATGTTAGTGAGCCCGACCTCAAACAGCGTGGTTGTGGTGGGGGTGTGCACCGCTGATCGACCGTTCATGTTCTTGAGCGCTGCCATAGAATATGATGTAAGGAGGAGAGGCGTGAATTGAGGGAACGTTGCCGCGATATAGACGGTCAAAGCGTGAGGCCTGTTTCCCCAGTTAACAGCCGACAGAAGAGAAGCGCTGACCCGCCGAACGGAAGGGCCCTACTAGCTGCGCTCTCCGCATACTTTAATAATACGTACATAGATATAATATGCCTTTAAATAAAAAAGAACAGAAAAAATGTTAAATGAATTCTAAAACATTGCACCCATAAAACCCCCGTTCATCTTAATTTACCACGTCCCTATAAATAATTAATAATTCAGTGAACTTTGCGCAGCGGCATAGAAGGCTGGAATCAAATGATCAGAGACCGATTCAGAGATTAATTTGCTTATTTGATAACATTTTTATTTTTCTTTACTGCTTTGTATTTTATTTTTATTAACTTTGAAGTTTTTAGTAAAAAAAAAATTCATTTATTATCTTTGCACCGTGTTGTTTGTCTCTACTTTCTTACTCGTCGACTGGGAGATAACGCTCTATATCACCAAGTACCTACCTCCGCCACATAAGTACGCACCGGACAACCTTGAGCTTCTGCAATTTCATCGAGACATTGCGTCGCTCAGCGCTTTGTAGATCACGGAGAGTGCTCTGAAGAGCTTCATGACCTTATACCACCTTCCCCCTTTCTACTCAGGAGCATGCGTGCCGGTCTTTGGAGTCATCAATTCTTTGGAGTCAGTCTTCACCTCAACATCACGCACAAGTTTTAGTAACTCGTTTCATTGTAGTATTCTTTGCCAGCACATGTGATCGCTCCTACCTATAACATGTTTTTCTTCACAAGGCGTAAAAGGTGTGTAGAGCTGCACTAACTGTCTTTGCTGCTTAGGGACTCTTCTTACCGCTTCACATCCGGTGGTGTTGAGTTATTTGTCGTGCTTTTTTAATAAATAAAAAACATTATGTCTGTCATTTGTATAGCATTTTGTGTAATAAAGGATTAATAAAGAAAAACTGCTGGTTTTATCTGCACAATACTTTTAGTGTATATATTATATTCTTTCATAAAACTAAAAATATTATACAAGCTACTTAGCGAAATTACTATAAAATCAATACAAAAAGGAAATAAATACCGTCACACATAATGGACCATCCGACTTCAGAAACAATATTGTTCTTCTGAACACCCGACTCAAGTCAACTTATTGACATAGTATTTGATAGATACTCTATGAAATTGATATATCACTGTCACTTGGGTTTGGACAATAACAAGGATGGGAAATCTTAATGGATACTATTAGAAGAATACCTACAGCGAGTCACTGGTAAATAAATAAATAAATAAATTCCAAACTCGTCGGATTCCATACTCGTCGGTTTCCAAATTCGTCGGACTCCAAGCTTGTCGGCTTATGTACGATCAAAGACATAAATATGTATACGGATGACAAGATTAGAACATGGATTTAATCTGACATGATTAAAATCAATTCTACGATTAGTGATTTATAATTTATGGCTACCACGTGGTCCGTAGTGAGGATCACGCTACGTTGTATTAAGGAACCGGCTCCGATGTACACGTTGTTTGACCTTGAGCGGTCAGCTAATGTTTCCACGCTGGAATGGGATAGCAACTTAGTGATTTGCTGTTGGCCCCCTCTTAATGATTTCAATTATAAAGGTATTAAATAAATAAATAAATAAAATCTTTTAATGTACCTAGCCTGTCTATCCATGATTGCACACCCAAGTTTATGAACATGAGATTTTTATTTTTATTTTTTTATGATCTCATATTGCTATCTGCCATCGGCTGGCAAAGCCATAATCAGATGTTTTCCACTCTCCTTCTATGAACTTCTATAAAGGGCAACGTTCCAGCGATTGTTAACCCTGTGTTGATGTAGCTTTTGTTTTGTTATTTAAATATATTCACATTCTCTGATCCAGTTCCAATATTTGCCATCTTTTAAGACGTGTGAACATGAGATTAGTTCCTAATTTGTCATCTAATTAGGAACTTATAATCATATAATTATAATCAAACTTATAATCCGACGAATTTGGAATGCGACGAACTTAGAATTCGACCGGCTTGAAATCTGACGAGTTTGGAATCCGACAAACTTGGAATCCGGCGAAGTAGGAACCAATCTCCTACTAATTCTACTTCCTACTTATATAATAAAATGTCCAATAGAATCCTACTAATTCTACTTCATACTAATATAATAAATGCGGAAGTTTGGATGAATTTTGTTCCTTAATCACACCAGAGTAGTCTGGATAAAAACATATGATACTGTTTTTTTTTCAACCGTATAACTTCGGTTACCTTTGTTTGTTTGTTTAACTAAGATTTACACTATAAAATTATACTTATAACTTTTTTTTTGGCTAGGTGTGACCACTTATTTAGCCACTTTTTTGAACTACATGTCGCCGATAGTTCAGTGGTCTTTCAGTGTAGCCTATGTCTTCTCCAGGGAATGAAATTCCATGGGATAGCGTAGGCGAAGTCGCGGGTGGAGGCTTGTTTATTGTACTAGGTATAGTTTGTTGATTGAATAGTAAATATAAATATTTTTCCAAGACTCAGACCTCTTTACTTTATTATGACCTATTCATGTACAGACGACAACACAACAAGTGAAAAATAGCATTAAGAAAGTCGTCTCTATTACGAATGGAGTAAGTACAATCTCAACGTCAACCTGCTACGCTTGATGTGCCGTCGACTGTATTTATTTACCCCTATTCTTCTCTAACATCTGTAAGTCAACCTACTTCAAATATTATTTTCTACACGCTACTCAATTGATTGACCCAAGGTCACTTTCCACATTGACACCTTCACAGCAGGAAAAGGTCACACCAATATTTGTTTTCATATCCATATCTGAAATATACCGAAATGTTTTCGTCAACAAACATTTTCATTGCGTAGGAAATCGAATCCATAACCCTTTATTCCCGCGCCTTCGAAGAGTCGATTGCAAAGGGTACAGTTGACATCTAAAGTGGATGACTGAGTAAATATAAGGCGTAGCGAGAAAAGAGAAAAAGGAAATAAGGCCACGAATATTTTCCACTAAAAGTCAGAGTTTTGATTGGAGGTGAATGTTACTGAAGGCCGAAGACAAATAAAAAAAGTTGATTGTTGTTGACTCTCTTGACTTAGAACTAGGCAATTTAATTTTAGTTTTAAATTGCTTCCATTCCACTTCAAGCAAGGTACGGATATAATGACTTTAGTGAAGTTAAGCTATTTCAAGTTTAGACATCGACTAAAATTAGAATTTTGGGGATTGGCCATTAAATATCGGGATCTCTTTACAAACTAATTACATGGTAAATGTTAGTATAACGTCAACTAAAATTAGTCAAAAGTGTATGATTCCGGACTTACATTAGCCGGAATGTTTTCTGAATGTTCTGTCCTCTTGATATCAGTTTCTGGTGACTAAATAGCACCGAACTTTAATTAAGATTAAGTGGGCAAGAGAATCAAACCTGATACATTCATATCCTATTATATTTAAGATAGCTTTTCCAGATGAATTTCCTTGAACTATTTTAGTTTATCAGCGTACCTCTAAAATGTTACATGAACAACCAATTACTTTTTCGTGATGTTTGAAGACAGTTTGGCACTTAATTTTTGAATTAATTCCCACTGACTAAACACAATAGGTATTCTATTGTTTAATACAAAAAAGACTCAACTAATATTCTTTTGGTGGCCGTCTACTTACATGGGAGAAACACATGAAGAGTTTGGGCCATAACACCACCACGCTGGACCAATACGGGTTGGTGGGTTAAAGCGGTTGCAGGAACAATGCGGGACCAACGGCTTAACGTATCTTTCGAAGCACGGAGGAGCTCGAGATAACAAACTTTGATTGACCCATCACAGGATCGACCATGGCGAAAGTTGCTTTGTTTTTCGTATCGAAACCAGAGCGCTCAAACCAATACGACACAGAGCTCCTCTGCCTCGGCTATGGCCTGAATAGTGGCTTTTAACTCTGACACTGGGATAACTAGCTGTACGGGTAGAAAAAACATCAATGTAGCAACCGCTTAATCACCTCCTTTCAAGCAACGCATGGTTATTACTTTCAGTCAATAGCATCAGCCATCTATCGTTGCAGTTTGTTTTCAACACTTTTTAATTAAAAAAAAAAAAAAATTTCTTTTGATGTAGACTGTACCGTGCCGATTGGATCGTATTTGTTGGTATATTTTTGGTATCTTTAGATTTCCATGTCATTTCGTCTACTGACTGATTGATTTTATATAAAGATCATCTAGAATATAAAGTCCTTATGAACACAAATAAGTTGCAAATGTTATATGTTGACGTCTGACTTAGTCTGTTAAATTCATTTTAGTATAATCAAAGGTAAATTTATTACTATTCAGGAGCAAACACAACCAGTGTTTAATGTAGATTTTGTCAAACTGGCCACTATAAAATCATTATGATAATTAAAATACGGAATGGAACTCTTTGCTTGTTAAATTCTGTTCCAATTATCAAAAGGCGAGGCTGTTTTGATAATGCGAAGGCTTTCATTACTATTAAAGCCTTCGCACCATAGCCCCTCTGATAAACTACAAAACCTCCCTTGACACAGTCGAAGTCACATACCTATAATACTACTGCTATAAATAGTCATCCTAAAAACAGAACAGAGGGGAAGCTCTACCAGCCTATCCTCTAGTCTGGGGGAAGAGGGACGGGTGACTGGTTCTCTCTCCAACTAAACCCTTCTACGACGCACCTCTTTTCTGCTTCCTACCGACACAACAGGTTGGTCCAAAAACATTCGGCAACGCTGTTCCCCAATTCCGGTCCCATCTTGTTGGGAGGCTGTAAAGGAGCCCCCCCAATTCGACTTTATTCTTTAAAGTAGGGGCGCCGGTGCATTGGAATGCCGACTGGGCTGTGCAAGCCGGGCTACGGCCGCTGTGCAAGCCGGGCTACGGCCGCTGTGCAAGCCGGGCTACGGCCGCTGTGCAAGCCGGGCTACGGCCGCTGTGCAAGCCGGGCTACGGCCTAGCCAGAACCCCTGGCGTAAGGTTTAATAAAATTGCAACGTAAACGTTCATCGTCGTGATAACCGTCAAATCGTATGAAATCGGCAGCGGCGCCTCTTTTGTGAATTATTTGAAACCACTTTTCGTGATATTTGTACACTCACACCTATTCATCCAGCCCAAATTAATCATCATTAAGAGCTTGTGATATGGATACTAGATAATGAAGAAATATTGATAACAGTATGTATATAAATTAAGAAATCAAAATTAAGAAATTACTTGGTGGTAGACCCGTATGTAGGGTCGCCTGGGTAGGACCACCGCCTTTGTTATTTCAGCCGTGAAACAGTTCGCTGTGTTTCAGATTGAAGGGAAAGGTAGCAAGTGTAATTACTGGGCATGGACGGCATTTCATCTTAGGCCTCAGGATGACAACGCACCTGCAATATCAAGTGCTTTTCCTTGTTATTGCAGGTGTCTATAGGCGGCGGTAACCGCTTACCACCAGGTGGGCCGTCAGCTTGTTTGTCACCTAGTTGTATAAAAAAAATGTACCGCCCTGATTAGTTTCACCGTCCTAATTCAGCTTCAGCACCTTATTTGAGCGGAAACATTACAAATGTATTTAAAAAATATAAAGGTAAGTATCCCAAATATATTCTCTTTTTTCGTCAATCACAAGGAACGTTATAACATATATATATTAACGAGCACTAAAATGTTTATGCTATTTCCATAGTAGCAAGTGTGAATGAAGTGTTTAGTCTTAATAGAAATTTGATAGTAAATGGACCCAAATTAAATAGCATATTATAGTCACTATAAGCCCCACCACCACAAAGAAGCAGCTTATAGAAAGGAAATACCTACATCCTTGGAATCCTCAGAATTTCAATATGACTCTCCAATTTACATGCGAATAATGCTGGACGACTGTTACACCGTCGCGTGGCATTAAATTTGCAGATGGAATAAAAATTTATAGAATAAGATTTTTTCTTTTCAAAATAATTCCTAATTAAAGCAGTGGAATGTCAATTATAATCAAACTGCAACATATGAAATATATCATATCGCTTTAAAGATTAAATTGATTGAGCAAGATGTTTGAGATTATTAACAAACTGAACATTATCTGTCTCGAAATATTGCGTAGGACGTAAAGGCCGTTAACTAGTAGACGTGACGTAATTGTGGAATTAAATAAAAGTCAGTTTTCTAATCATTCAGCTCGCTTAATTCAACAGCATCCCACATTATTTACCGAGATTAGCTGACGTTGAAATAGATGCCTATATCATTATTTTTCAACTAGCCTGTCGTTTGATTGATTTACAGTAATCGTACTCAATGGCTGGAAGTCAATGCCTGGGTTGTTTGCCACGTACTGATATTTGTAATACAAAATTATTTACTCATTATTATCATTCTTTTTATTGTTAATTTTCAAATTAAGTTTCTACATATTTGTTAACCGGTCCAGGGTTTTAGGTACTTCGAAATCAAATAACGCTGTATCTGATTCTGATATAGCCGGCTTGTTTGGCATCCTTAAGTCAGGTGTCAGTCGAAAACTAGAGCTAAACATAAAGTCAGCCGTATTGATGAACTGGCTACATACTTCAGCGCAACATAAATTGTAATTGTAAAACATGCTATCTAATTATTGTTCTTTCCATAATGTCTACGTCACATACCATTAACTTGTACCTATTGTTTTTCGGCACTGAATGAAATTACATTTGATTCCATTTAAAGTTATAGTAGTTCATACAGTCATTATAATACAGCACACATTACACAATAGTGTAATAGATATTCATATAAAAACGGAGCAGTACGAAATCCCAAAAGACCACTGGGTTATGTGCAATCCGTCCCAGCATATCTTTTATTTTCAAACTAAACGCCGCATATGAACTGTATACGGAATACGAGTCTTCTGTATACGAGCAGAGCACGAGAGATTGAATAATGCCACTCCTTGAAATTCATAGTTTCACCAGTTTGTATTCATAACTCTGTTTTCTTGGGGAATCCTAAATTTTATTTAGAATGCAAATTTTATTGCTCCTGAAGCACTCGCAATCATAGTATGTTGTCTTTTTAGTGGATATTGCCTTTTTATGTTATATTTTGTAGTTGTATGATATCTCTGCGAAACGTTAGGAGCTTTAGAATATTTATGATTACTTTGAAAAATAATGTTTGTTACGAGTCGAGAATACAAAGACAGCGTATTGTGAGGTTTCTCATATTTACTAGGTCTAAAGTACGATTTAACAGGGTTGCCAACTACTTCTTATAATTTGTCCAACTCCACTTGTAAATTTGTATCTAGAATTTACGGAAATCGAGGTAATAAAAACATGATAAGGTTTAAGAACAAATCTCTCGACCTTCAAAATTTGTTTTATAAATAGGCAAATATTTGACCACAACTACACCTTGATTAACTTAAGTTATGCTAGTGACGTACGTTTATATATGTTTACCTAGAAAGTGCCTATTTACTCCAGCTTTAAAAACTTCCATATTATAGCATTCAGGAACGGATGAGCAGGTAGAAAGTTCTATTACTGAACGTTTCGTAACAGAAAATGCGGATGGTTGGAATATTCATAATGTAAGGTTAAATAGCCACTATGCGTCTGGTTCCTGGACGTTCAAAAGAAGCAGGTGGAATCGATTCAAGTAATTCCCTCCATTTTGTATTTGACAAAATTGATAAACTTCCAAAACTTGGAATTCTTTGCCATTCTTTTTCAACATCATGCACTAAGATTTTTTTGTGTTTCTTTGTCGTACTTCCAGAACTGAAAATTCTTTGCCAGCATATGTGTTTCCTCCATCCTATAGGAACTCATGTAGTTCCTTCAAAAAAGGCGCGAAAGACACCTTATGGGCCGGCAAGGTGAAGGCGATTAGAACAGTGTTAATGACAGGCCCCAAGATGACAACGGACCTACAATCTCAAGTGAATTTCCCTTGTTATTGCAGGTGTCTATAGGCGGCGGTAACCGCTAACCACCAGGTGGGCCGTCAGCTTGTTTGTCATCTAGTTGTATATATATATAAAAAAAGTGTTGTTAACGATAGCTATTAAAATGGGGAGGAAGTCGTAAGTAAAAGGGAAATTAAGGCTTAGGTTAGGTTAGGGGAAAGGGAAACACAGGGGGTGCGGGCTGGCAAACCTCCTCGTGGTGCACCCTGGGAGGGAGATAGGAGCAGCGCCACAATTGCGGCTGCTACTTCTACCTTTCTGCGAATTGTCAGCGGAGTCGGGCGGTTGAGCTCTGCTCCCGCGAAGATAAGATAAGATAAGATAAGATAATCATTTATTTACTGAAAACATGGTATTACAAGATGTTATGGAATATATTTACGTGCACATGTTTTGCTACTATGAATAGCATGCAAATCATAAAATATATTTAAAAATCTTACAAAATAGCATATAACAGATGTCAAATCAAATTTAATTACAATTTAAGTCAATTTCCATAAAAGCTTTAGTATCCGAGTGTTAGACGTCACCATTGCGAACTGCTCCCTGCTCCTCTCGTTTGTAAAGGAGTCAGAGGAGGCAGTGTGTAGTGCCACTTCAAGCGGCAGTGGACATTTTAAGTCGGTGGATGGCGGACAATGGCCGCGGGTCGTTTATACGGCCATGTGAGGGTGTCGTCCAAACGCCAGGCACTTTATGTGCGTTTTGTGGGGACCCCTAGGGGTCAGCGGCTGCCTTTTGGCGGCGTGGTATGGCGGACCTGCAAGGTCCGCGGCGCGGCGGGTCTGGTGACCGTGGTTTTTGCGGTCGCCAGGTGGGTTTCGGCCTCCCGCTGGGCAACCTGTTATCCCGTATGTGTGTCGTTGAACATGTCTAGCGGCACATACGGGACCAGGGGGGCTTGCCTTAGTTGGCTGACCCCAAGTGGAGAAAACCACATCAAAAACCCCAAACTTCCGTCGCTGGGAACCGTGGCGACGGGAGGCCTTAAGGTGGTGGACTGGGTAAGTCCACCAGTGAACGTTCGATCCTGGGGTACCTCCCGACCCCCCAGTTGTAATAGGGTAGCGCAGGTGCAGGGGGCACCGCCTGTGTGGTCCTATTTTCCCCCAAACTCGTGGGTCTAATATGGAGAAAAATAAAGAAACAACAAACCCAAACCCAAAAACGTTGAGGAGCTCCGGCTCGGAGAGTAGGTTGACTAGGTGGGCCTCGGCGACAAGTGTCGCTGAGAGCGAAATTACTGGTAGTGGGCGCAATTCATGCGCATCGACAGATAGAGAGACACTCCGTAGTGGACAGGTCTCTGATAATACTAGACGAAAGCCAAAGGCCAAACGCCCAAGGACGAATGGGTCTTGTTCATCAGACTCCAGCGATTTCAACACTCCTTCGCAGAAATCTGTGAGCAAAGGTCGTGGCCGTGGTCGGCCGCCAACAACGCACGAATACGTGGGCTTGGCCGCAGCAAAGGCCCAATATAAGAAAGCCTGCCAGTTAGAAGAAGCGGCTAATCAAGAGGCTGACCTCGAGGCCCAGGTGAGCGGAAAGCTTAAGGCAGCAGACGCTGCACGTGCCAAATTAGGCCCCCTCCCTCCTCTCGAAGATTCTCAGGCCGTTGAGATGTCTGCGGAAAGTCTTGCGCAGAGCGCAAAGTTATACATGGATGTAGTGTCTACAGCTGTTGGAAAGTCCAAAAATATCAAAGGGACAATGCAGCGTGATGTAAAAAACGCCAACCTTTCTTTGGGGCGTATTGTCGAGACGCTTTGCATTCGCACGGCGACGGATGAGTCCCGCAAACTACTTGCAGAGAATAAAAAAATGCAGAGCGAAATTGACGCACTCCGCAAAACTGTCGAGGAGTTGCAGAAAACTGTTTCCCAACTAAAGACCATTGCGCCTGCCGCATCTGTACCAAGGCTACCAGCCCATAAAGGTCCAGAGGAGGATATGGAGACGGAGGTCTGTTTGAACGTCCCTGAAGCAACCCTGCAATCGAGCGACCTGCAATCACTGCCATCAGCACCCAAGCCGATGAAGTCTCTCGTTCTGAGCGAGGATACCCATCTTTCCGAAGGAGACACATTCCGGGCTCTGCTTCGGGAAGTAGGAAAGATGATAGACTCCAAATTTGCCACGTATGAAGAGAGTAAGCGCACACCCGATCGCCCACGCCCTCCACTTGCTCACGAAACGCGAGCTGCTGCTGCGGCTGGCGCTGCCACAGCTGCGACTGCTTCTGCAACCAAACACGCCACAGAGTCGAGACTTACAACCAGCATGGCCCAAAATACAGCTGCCTCGCAACCAAAAGCGGGCCCTGGCACCGTTAAGGGTAAGTCCAGCAAGAAGAGTAAGGTTGTTAAGCCTCCTGCTAGTACCCAAACCATACCGTCAACATCGTCGGCGAAAACATCGTCCAAACCTGGACCTGGGACAGACGGCTGGGTTGATGTAGTATATAAAAACGGCAAACAGGTCATCCAGAGTCCGGTTGCATCTGATACCCAGCCCCAGCTCAGCCAGGGGACTGCAAGTTCGGCAAAAATTAAAAAGAAGCGAGCCCCTAGGCTGCGCCCTCCCCGCTCTGCGGTAGTAGTGGTAACTATAAGCCCGGAAGATGAGAAGAACGGGCTAAGCTATGCCGATGTCCTCACTAAGGCGAGACTGGGCATAGAAAGTGAGAAGGAGCAACTGGGCCTCCCACCTCTCAAAGTCAGGGAGACTGCAACGGGGGCTCGCATCCTACATGTCGTCGGCGAGGATAATAATGCCAAGGCGGACGCTCTGGCCGCCAAGATCAAAGAAATACTGGGTCCAAACGTTCAGGTCACAAGGCCAACCAAAACAGTTGACCTTCGTCTTACTGGCCTGGACGACTCCATCACTAAGAATGACATTATGCTAGCAATAAGCCGTCAAGGTAACTGCCAACATGATTAGGTCCGCGTTGGAGACATACGACGCGGCCCTGGCGGAATGGGAGCCGCTAGGGTACGTTGTCCAATAGCAGCTGGAAAACCCCTTGCCGATGCAAAAAGATTGTTGGTGGGTTGGAGTTCTGCGCAGGTCCGCATGCTGGACATTCAGCCTCTTAAGTGCTATAAATGCCTTGAGACTGGGCACGCTAAGCAGCGCTGCCCTTCTTCCGTGGATCTCAGCAATCTGTGCTTCCGTTGCGGTAAACCAGACCACAAGTCGGCGACCTGCACGGCTGCTGCCCACTGCCCCATCTGCGCAGAGGCTAAACGCCCATCGCAGCACGCCATGGGGGGGAGAAACTGCGCTTCCCGCAAAATCGTTAAGAAGGGTAAAGTCCCCGACAAGACCTCGGGTGAAAAAACGCTGGTTGCTGCAACGCCTCAGGCGGGTTCGCAGCATGGAATGCTATGGAACTTTAATGGACCTTGCACGCCCTATCAACATCCTACAGGGCAATCTAAACCACTGCCTGGGGGCTCAAGATCTATTTATACAGTCCTCTAAGCAGTGGTCTATTGATGTGAGCGTCATTGCGGAGCCATACTTTGCAATCACAAGCCCATACTGGGCCGCGGATACCTTAAAGACCGTAGCTGTGGTGGGCTCATGTGGTGTAGGCGCACAACAATTTTCAGTGCTGCATCGGAGTCAAGGTCTTGTTTCCATATCTTGGGGTGGTCTAGTAGTTGTGGGAGCTTACTTCTCCCCTAACAGAACCCTGGCCGAGTTCGAGATCTTTGTCCACGAAATGACTGTCGTCGTACGTCGTGCTTTACCTCGCCCAATTATCTTTATGGGGGACTTGAATGCCAAGGCAACTGCCTGGGGCTCCCCGAGAACTGACACACGGGGCGAACTCCTTCTGGAATGGGCTGCCATGGTTGGGCTCGTTCTTTTAAATCGGGGTACTGAATACACCTGCGTCAGACAACAGGGCGGGTCCATAGTGGACATCACGTTCGCCTCCCCTGCTGTCGCAACACGAGTGCACGATTGGCGTGTTATCACTGACGAAGAGACTCTTTCCGACCATAGGTATATTAGATTTAGCATCTCTCCTCGATACTTAGCGGTCAATCCGACCCTGAACAGAGGCAGTCCGTACAAGTTCCCGCGTTGGGCCCAGTCCAAACTTAACAGGGACATGGCTATCGAGGCCGCTATCGTGGAGGTCATCAATACCCGATCCACGTTGGGGGAGATCGATGAAGAGGCAACTTTGCTTGGTGAAGCACTAACGCGAATCTGCGATACGGCGATGCCTCGTGCCGCACGGCGACCCCCGAAAAAGGAGGTTTACTGGTGGTGTCCAGAAGTCGCGGCACTTCGTCAAGACTGCACCAACAAACGTAGAGTCCTCACTCGGTACCGTAGGCGCCGCACAGGCCGCGATCCAATAATTGAGGCACACCTGCAAGAAGAAGTGAGCGTGGCACGCAAAGTCCTACAAATTGCTATAAGAAGGGCTAAAACGTCTGCCCGCGAACGCATGCTGGAGGAAATAGACGGGGATCCCTGGGGCAGGCCCTATAAAATGGTCCGAGACAAACTGTCCAAAGGCCCCCCGGCTACGGAACTGCTGCAACCTCCACTTCTGCGCGAGATAATCTCGTCCCTGTTTCCGGAGCGAGGCGAGTTTGTTCCGCCGACCAGGGTATTTCAGCAGCGCCGCGATGCTGAAGATGATCACCAGTCACCTCCCCCTGATAACATCTCTGATGGGGAGTTTGACGCGGCTGTGCTAAGGTTGCGGGCTAAAAATACAGCCCCGGGCCCCAATGGTGTTCCTGGCCGTATTCTGGCAATCTCTCTCGGATCTCTTGAGAACCGCGTCCGTGATCTTTTTAATGCCTGCTTAACGTCAGGCAAATTCCCGGCCGTATGGAAAGTGGGTCGACTAGTCCTCCTGCAAAAACCGGACAAACCACTAACCGCTCCGTCAGCATATCGCCCCATTGTCCTTTTAGACGAAACGGGTAAGCTATTGGAGCGAATTATTGCTGGAAGAATCACCCGTCACCTAAACTCAGCGGGATCAAGTCTTTCGCCATCCCAATACGGTTTTCGAGAAGCCCGTTCCACCGTAGACGCCATAATGAGCGTAAAAGCAGTCTCAGACGAGGAAACCGCCAGGGGCAGGGTTGTTCTTGCGGTATCACTTGATATTGCAAACGCATTTAATACCCTGCCCTTCAGCGTGATTGACGAAGGCCTCAGGTACCATAAGATTCCACTCTATTTGAGGCGCCTCATTGGAGATTACCTACGCGGGCGCTGCATAAAGTGTGTCGATAGGGACGGTCATCTTATCGAGCGTCGTATGTCATGCGGTGTCCCACAGGGTTCGGTTCTCGGGCCGACCCTGTGGAACATCGGCTATGACTATGTTCTACGTGCTGCATTGCTGCCCGGCCTAAGTGTTGTCTGCTATGCGGATGATACTTTGGTCCTTGCTCGAGCAGCCGACTTCCAAAGCGCCATTCGCCTAGCCACTGTTGGCGCGGACCAAGTTGTGCGCCGAATCGAGAGTTTGGGGTTAAAAGTGGCAATTGATAAGACCGAGGCTATATTCTTTTTTGGGCCTAGGCGAAGACAACCTGCTGGAGCGCACCTCCTTATTAATGGAGTGCGCATCAATATCAGTGCGCACATGCGGTATCTTGGATTGTATCTGGACTCTAGGTGGTCGTTCATTGAACACTTCCGCCGTCTGAGTCCCAAACTGCTCAAAACTGCTGGAGCATTGAGCAGGCTCTTACCGAATTTGAGCGGACCGAATACGACTTGCCGCCGCCTGTTTACCGGGGTGGTACGGTCGATGGCCTTATACGGTGCTCCGGTGTGGGCGGAGACCCTGTCGCCACGAAACACGGCGCTGCTACGGCGTTCGCAGCGGGTCATGGCGGTCAGGGTCATACGCGGCTACTGCACCGTATCGTATGAGGCTGCGTGCCTGATTGCTGGTACCCCGCCCTGGGACCTTGATGCATTGGCTCTGACGGACGTGTACAGGCGCGGCGCGGCTGTCCGTAGAGAAGGCTTGCGTCCGGCGCCCGAGCTCATACAGCGCTGGAGGGACAGAGCCCAACGCATTGTCATGCGTAAGTGGCAAATTAGGCTGCAGTCGCCTACAGCAGGCCACTGGACCATAGCGGGAATTCTGCCACATACGGCAGAGTGGGTGTCCGGCGGCACGGGTCTCTGTCCTTTAGACTCTTGCAGTTACTGACGAATCACGGGTGCTTCGGTCGGTATCTGCACAGGATTGGCAGGGAGCCGAGCCCTCGATGCAACGAGTGTGGTGAAAGCGAGGACACGGCTCAACACACCTTCGAGTCGTGTGTGAAGTGGACGACTCAACGCCGCGACCTCACTTCAGTTATTGGTGGCGACCTCTCGCTGCCGACAGTGATTCACGCCATGGTCGGCAGTGAGAGGTCTTGGAATGCAGTAGCCTCCTTCTGCGAGTCAATTATGCTCGAGAAGGAGGCCGCGGAACGGCAGCGGGAACAAGCAGCAGGCGCTGATCCGATTCGCGGGCGACGACTAGGTAGAAGGAGGCGACTTTATGCCCAACAACATCTTCCTTAGTCAGGGGCGATGTGTGACGGGATAGGGCCCCGTCATTCATCACACACAATGCCCCAGCGCGTGAAGGGTGTCCATCGTATCCTGGGGACACTCTTCGGAGGAGTAGTGGTCGGAAACGACCGATGCTGGCGTACCATGCGAACGTCTACGGAGTTCCTCGCGTGGTGCGTCATTATGGCATAGCGCATCTGGGATACGGTCAGTTTTTTAGTCGGTAAATTGCAGCCTACCAAGTAGGAGTCCGACATAACCCTGGTGTGTCCCCTTATCGCGCCAGGGTACCCAAAAAGGGTTTTTCTGACAAAAAAAAAAAAAAAAAGGGAAACACAGCGAATAAGGGTAGATACGGTGACAACTGACATATACTTATTTATTATTTTTCTGACATATTAGGTACAAACTATTAATAAAAAGGAGGTAGTAAAACAAAAAAAAACATGGTAAATTATAAACGCTCATCAAACTGCTATGCGATTCCCTAAAGTCAGCAGCCTTGAATTCGTGGCTGTTGGCAGCGCTGTCATACCTTTTAGCGTTAGTTTGACAACCGTTGGCGACACCAGCGTTCCGACGACGAGCACGGCGTGAGCCGGAACTAATAAGTTGTAAATTTATGTAAAAATCAATCGAATATTGAATGAAGTCATTGCGATACATTTTAAACACAAGAAAAACGAAGTCAAAAAATATCGATTTTACTTCGTGTCGTATATCTAAAACAGCGACAATCATACACAGCCATGAGATTAAAATACAGATTAGTATTTTAATCTCATGGTCACTCAAACGTCAAAATCAATGGCGGCTCGTCGTCTTGTCAGACGTCAAGCTCGATGTCGAATAATTCTGTTTGTGAATCACATTGCTGCACTAGCTGTCATCGCGGACTCTTCTTAACGCTTCACATCAGTTTGTGTCGATTCATTTGCCGTGCTTTATAAAGAAAAAAAACCCTCAAATCGAAATCAAAATTACTCTCAGTTTCAATCGTTTTTTCATAATCCTATGCAATCAAATAAATTATAGAGAAACATTACTAAAATCTGATGCATTTTATAGTCCATCAGAGCCTATCAAGTTATAAAACAACAATCATCAAACCGATTTTGAATATTGATACAAAGTGAGACCTCATCCCTCTGGCCATATTAACAACTTTGTCAGTGCAACTGCGGTGTTTTCTATGTCCGAAGTTAGGTTAACGGCTTGATGAATATGAATGAACGCCAACTTGTTAGTTCTGCACTTGACCGCATCGCGGTGCAGCCGGAATGCTAGATGAAGTCAGATTTGGACTTTGATTTTTAGCACATGTTATCTCAGCTAGGTTATATCTTTTCCAATAAGTGGTAGCAAAATTTGCTTTATGTAGGTAAATTGAATATTCAAAGCGACCGCTATTATTGATTTTGATACAAGAAACCGATATTTTGGTCGAATAGTAAGTTTTTGAAATAAAACCAATTTACCGGATTTAACTTGAGTTTAATTAGATGTTAAATTATTATTATACACTCGACGTTTCAATTACTTAACAGCGATCGTGGTCACGGGAAGACTGAAGATGTCAAATGCCTTTGATAAGTTTTAAGTTAATGAATGGATCGTCTTGTACTGGAAAGTTTTGGTTTGATTGGTAGGTTCAAGGTTATTTTTTATGACCACTTATAACCGACTTTGTTTTGGTTCTAAGTGGTCAGAAAAAACCTTGAAACTACTAATCATTCAAACAGTCACACAAAAGCTCTTTGATTTAAGCGATCCGCCTAGGCGTCCAATTGAATGGCTAATTTAAACCAGACGGCTGACATGACGTTCAGCCATCTCGTTAAACGTTGCGCTCATTGACTTGGCTAGTTATACTTCAGCCGTTTAATTGGATGCCGGCGTTTAATCAACGCGCTAGGCGTCCAGTTAAGCGGCTGATTTGACCAGACGGCTGCAACAGATAGATAAGCAGGAGCTTGAAATTCATGAGACAGTTTAAAGGGTGCAGTTTGAATATTTTTAATTTCAAATAGTCGTGAAAAGTCATAAGGTCGCTATTAAAGATTAATAGTATTCTAAAAAAACTCAATTGTCATAATGATTGTTGATGTTTAACGATCGGCTGGCCGACTGGTCTGTGCCCCTTGCTATTGAGGTGACTCGGTCAGGGGTCCCAGGTTCGAATCCCGGTGTATGATGAGTATATATTAGGGGTTAAAGTATGAAATTGCCGATTTGTATTGACAAATTGAAATTCTTTTTTTTTTAATTTAACTTATTTATTTCATCAAAATATCTACCATTATTATCGTAGACATCTGCCGTTATTGCTTGACCAGATCGGAGAATGCTATAGTGAATAACACCATGCTGAGACCACCAAACAGTTACCATTACCGTTTTATGGTAAGATTTGCTTTAGGACACTGTTGCGGCGTTTGACCTGGGGTCAGCCATTGCATTTTTCGCTTCCGGTTATCGTAAAGAATCCACTTTTCATCACATGTGACAATTCGATCCAATATTCCTTCATTTCTGTATCGATTCAACAAGACAACACAAGTTTCAACACGCGTTTCTTTCACAAATAGTCTTTTTCAAAATTATGAGGCACCCATTTTTCATATTTTTTTATTTTATTGATTTGACGCAAAAGAGCCAATATTGTTGGTAAGGTATCGTTAAACCATGCCGCTAATTTCTGGGTAGTTTGGCTCGGATCGGCTTCCACCATCTCTTTCAATTCATTGTTATTCACCTGTGTGGGCGATCTTCCACGTGGTTCGTTCTTCAAATCAAAATTTCCATCACGAAAGCGTTTAAACCAAAATCGCACGTCGCGTTCATTAGCAGTCCCCTCTCCAAACGCAACATTGATACTGCGAGCTGTTTGTGCCGCGTTAGTTCCGCGTCGGAACTCGTATTCAAAAACCACTCGAATTTTTGTAGTATCCATCTTTTTTCTCTAAGCTGAATAAAAAAAACCACTGAAAGTTGATAATCGAATGTTGCATATTTTTTAATTCTTCATACTTTAACCCCTATTATGATGAGTATAGTTTATTTAGTATATGTCTAATATTGATATGTGTAATTGTTATTTGTGTTGATTTGTTATTGATATGTGTGTGTAACTAGAAGGAGCGGGCCTCTCCTAACACAGGTTTAATAAACTTAAATGGAGGGTAATGAAACCCAAACCCATGTAATGAATAATTACTGTAACTTAACAATAAAAACTATTTTGATTTGATTTTGATTGATATACACATTATTATCATTATTTTCCGTTATATAATATCCATAACACAAACTCTTAATGATGCTTACTTTGGGCTAGATTATTAGTGTGAGTGTATGAATATTATTATATTACTGTTATTGTACTATATTAATTGTGTCTTAAAAAAAATTGTAAATTATCCCGTTGTGGTAGAAATTCCGTGTAGATTTATGTTCCAGGGTGAGCTGGGTCGCATGGACGCAATTACCTGTTTACTAATTCAATTGACTTACTTCCGTAGCGAGGTGGGCTTCCGATTTGGAGTGAACTCAATTTATATTTGTGCCAGCGAAATGTACAAAATCTCTAAAACTTGTTTATTTGAGTTGGTTGTTGGGCGTTATGTTTTTATGTTTGAAAGAAAGAAAAGACTTTTTTTGGTCACAATTTTAGGAAATTACAAAAGAGATTAATAGTATGAGACCAGATTTAACCAAAAGGGTGACCAGTCATGGTATTCTGTAACGAAACTCGCATCTCACTTCACAAGTCACTTCGATTTCATCTGTCAAAATGTATGAAAATTTGCTTTATTTGACAGTTAAATTCGAAGTGACTTGCGAGATGAGTTGCGAGTTTTCTTACAGAATAGCACAGCAGCTCAGCATGAACTTATTGATGACTTTAGGATCTGTTTAGCTATATATCTGTGCTAACTCTTATATTAGCGCCTAATGTTAGTTGGGATGTCATGCATGACTATGGAGAGTCACAATGCTTAAGTATTTGAAAAACCGCACGAACGCTTATTCGCGCTTATTTTTTGTCAATGTTTATTTGAATTCGGGAGCACATTCTCTAACTCAAAGATCATTGTATAAGAATCATATTCAATCGAAACATTGTAATGTCGAGCTCGTTAAACCATTGGTCTCGGTGGTTCTGCAACCGCTTTAACCTGCCAACCCGCATTGGGCCAGCGTGGTGGTGCTATGGCTCAGACTTCTCATGTGTTCTCCCATGTAGGAAGGCCTTTCCCCGTGAGATTTCATATATAGGATAATGATGATAACGTAAAGATTGAGAAACAGTATTTACTTTAAATATTATAGGAATGCAAATATTTATAAGTTACACTTATTAAAGTTCAAACTGAAATACATATTATAAACAAACAATAAATCTCTATGTTAATGTCAAGAGAGAAAAAATCTTTGATTAATATTTTCTCATTGGTCGTGACATTAGTAATTTTTATATTCCTTGACTGAGTAAAAGCAGCATGCGGAAAGCCCGCAATTGAAGTAATTAATATATCGTTTACCATATTACTATAATATATACTATTTTGAGATAGGGCCATGACTACCTACATCACCGTGCACTTTGACTCTTTGGATTCTTTGGTGCCTCCCCTACTCGATAAATATGTACTAATATTTATATAAAAATGGCAATACACATGAATGTTATAAAGAGTTATTCATGAGGCATGTTACTAATGGTCCAACTCCATTTGCAGCTTACAAAAATTAGAATGTTCATAATTTCCGATAATTTGTTAGAATACCATAGTTCAATTTAAATGAAGACACCTTAACACAGTGTTTACCAATAGCATTCGCATATCGCAAACAGCACAAGTCGAAATAAACAAAACGAATCAGCAAATGTGCGTACATAATTTACCAAATCTTGAATCCATACAATGTATTCTTGTAAATGTTAAGTGAGAATGCGTTTATGACTCTCGAGAGAGGGTTATCCGCACTCCCGAACCGGAAAATATTCCGGCAAAAGAACGTTATCAACAACATTAAGCCACGTGTTTTTGTAAGATTTATAACCGAATAATCTCCATGCTGAAATCGTGCCCCATATTCTGTTTTGCATATAAACCGGGATGGTATACATTTTAAAAACGGTAGGCTTTTTTGGTATTAATAAAGGTACCCAAAACAAAATAAAAAAATGTTTACAGCTTATTACGTACTTGTTCTTTTTTGATAAAGCAGTATATTAATAGTCACATAATAGTTGCATTGCTGGTTAGTTATAATGTAATATTAAGGTACTGTTTTGTGTCATAGTAGACAGTTTACATTGTTTATTATGATTTTACTATGTTACCAAATATACATACTTTTACAACAATAATACGATGCCGAGTTCTTGTTCTGTACTCACAACATATGATACGATAAAGAATATGAGTATATGAGAATAATGGTAAATTATCATCGTTTATTAGACGCCTTCTACTCAATTTATCGTTTCAGCCTTTTACTTTGCCCGTCACTTTTATGGTTGTCTGGTATGGTAGAAATCACTTAATCACTTCTCCTTCTGACCACCAGTTCTCGGTAGCTCAGTTGTCATAGAAGTCACTTTGGTTGTGAAAGTTTGCAGGTTTCGTTTCTACCCAAGAGCATTATTTTTTCTAATTTAGATTTTTTCTGTAAATTTTTCTAACAAGGATAGTAATGTATCAACATTACTATTGTATCAACATTACTATCCTATTAAGAACAAAATAATATTGAGTTTATTTTGTCTAAGTATCTAACGCGTATGTGAATATGTAAAGTAAAGAATTCTATCATAATAACATCTATCTTTTCATGGCCACAATATAACGTCTTTACGCAAAACTACAACCAAATAGTAAAGGTTAAATTTGCTACACTTTACCTCAGATAAGGAATCACTTATCTAGTAATTAGAGTATCTGATTCAGAAGTCGAGGTAAATCCAAATTGGAATATCAGAAGCCTATACGAGTTTTATATGCCGACAACGAATTCACGCAAAAAGCAGTAAAAATACACCAAGCGAAGCTAATGAACTCATTAGTATGATAAAATGGTTCGTACCTCGTACGAAACTTGGCCAAGTTCTTTCCGAAGAACCCGTGCCAATTACAAACTATCCGGAGCTTTACGGCGAGTTAATGTTTCATAGGTACATCCTTGTTAGAAGCTAAAAGTTTTGAAAGATTTAAGGCGAAAGAAATATTACGAAATATCGTTTTTTGTTTCTGAATGGAAATATGACTAAACCTGCGAACGGAAGTTAAAGAAATCCTGTTTTAAATTTCTTGTATCAATTTCCTTTGGTTTTTGTGAACATGCTCCAATATACGCGTGATTCGGAAATTAAAAATAGGGCTTGTAGGGACACCAATACTGTTGACGCAGCGGTTCTACGTCATAGCGGAAAGTGTAACGGCACACACGCGCCAGTCGTCATCCAGTCCTTAATTATGTAGCTCGTAAACTAATGGTAAATAGGGTTACTAGAATCTGTATGTGAACCGATAATTTGGCAAATAAAATACAGTGTTCCAGTCAGAGACTTCATTATTATTATTAGTCCCACCAGTAGGACGAACGGAAATTATATAATTAATTATTTTTTATTCCCGTTCGTCCCACCATCAGGTGCAGTGGGACGAACGGGAATAGAAATTAAATATTACCACCCAGTGAAGATAAGAAAACCCTCAGGACAAGGTTCATACATTAATGATAAAACTGTAGGAATACCATGAAACTTTTCCGTAGCTTGTCATCACAATTAAGCAAGTAAGGTTTCTCTCTCAGCCAGCAGAAAGAGTTTATATCATGATGTACTAAAGGGCTTCGTTCAAAATTATCCGTTTTTTATTTTTAGGACTTATGGGCCAGCTAAGTGGAGGAAGCTAGTATGTACTAGCTGTTTTCGCATGTACTCTTCTTACCTCTTTACATCAGGTTGTTTTCAAAAGAAAAATACATCGCAAGTTTGGGATTCCCCTTCTCAATCATGGAAAACTTGCTGTCACGTCATTACAGGTAACTTTTTGCTCACGTTCATATGAAAATCTAAAGTAGGCTGTGGCCAAAGTGCACTCAAAAATAGCTGGCCAAACAAACAATTGGAAGACCCTTTCCACTTTATTAAAATTCTTGGTCTTAGGTTGGTGACGGAAACTGGGGCGGCTGTCTCATTTATTATAGTAAAGTCAGATAGAGATGATATGAGGTTAAAACTCGGAGTAACTCTAGACCATGTGTTGTGGAGGATTAAGTGGTTCCCCACAGCTTTTGTATTGAAAATACTATTCTTTAAAACACTCAGTAACTGCGTCCACTGTAATATAAATTTTGCCAGATCGCTATTTCTCTCCATGTAGATTTAAATTTAATTAAATTTAATCCTCAGAATGTGTGTGTCATAAACTGGGCTAAATATTTAAAGTGTCGTTTGGTCCTAAGAAGTCGAATTCCCTCTTCACCCGAGGGTTAAATCTAGGATTATCATGATAACAGTTAATACGCTCGGAGTAGTCGGTTGAACTTCTCAACATAGTTTAATATCATAATGTATGAGTACTGAACGAAAGATAAGCGTAACGTTTGGGTCAATTTATTAGACCTTGCTGTATTTGTTTGTGGGTTAAAGCTACCAATTTATATCATAAATTAATCCCATGTAGTGTTCTCACTATAATCTAAAGTAATCAAATTTAAAACTATTTTAATATAAATCCTAGCAGTTTTGCCATGTCCATCCATCTTGTCGGCGTTTTCCAGCTGCTAAGGCTATTATTGGAGTTATAAATTAATATATCTACCTACATAAAAAAGTAATAATAATAATATTCATACATCCACATTTATTATCTAGTCCAAAGTAAGCATTATTACGAGCTTGTGTTATGGATACTAGATAACGAAAAAATTTTGATCGTAATTTAATATATAAAATTCTCGTGTCACAAATTTCGTTACCATACTTCTCCGAAACGGCTTGACCGAGTTTTATGAAGTTTTGTATGTTTATTCAGTAGGTCTGAGAATCGGCTACTATGTATTTTATTTTTATTTTTTTGTAATTTTTTATGGCAAAACAACGTTTGCGGGGTCAGCTAGTTATGTATATAATATAAGGAATATACTAATTAAACAAACAAACATCCATGACTCGTGAACAAATTCGGGGATCCCTGACTGAGTAGCCTGTAAAACGACCACTTGACCAACTGGACCAAAGTGGAAAGAAAAGTCATTTTTAAAACATTTTTAAACCATGGGCAGTACTCACGCTTTGCAACCCTCAAAAATCAGGAGAAAACTTTATGTAAACAGAGTCTCTCTGCTCCCAACATAACGCTTCCTCAAAGACCTCTGGCGACCTTACGCACCGCAGCAGCACATCACTACAAAGCAGTGTTATTTAGCTGCGATCTTCTGTAAGGTAGAGGTGCTCCCCCAGAGCGTTCTAAACTCGAGTGATAAAGAACAATATACTTCTCTTCCTTACCAATATACTTCCCATCCTTAATTCTTGCATCTCATCAACTTTATAAATTCTGTATCGATACTAACTATCATTACACTTAATTCGAAACAGTTTTATCTTTAAGTCATTACAATTTATTGCTGAGTATAGACTTTATAATATTTATCAACATAGTTAATATGTTATTTATTACAGCTGATAACAAGAGGATAACTGGGCCCCAGCTTCGGACGGGTGTTATACTTAATGAAAAAAAAACAAATAGTGTTTTATTAGCGCTCTCCAATATCAGTTTAATAAATATTAGAGTGTTTCGTCATGATATTGAATTTCTCCCCCACTGTTTTTTCTGTCCATCACTTACTTACTTTTTTTTCTTTTTTTATGAGATTTTAAAAACTATTCGTACATTTTTTTAAATGTTCTTTTATACAAACCTTGTCCTGACAATAACAGACACGAAAAAAAATAATTATCCAACTTGGTGCAGTCGTTCGGAAGTTATGCGCGTACAAACATTTCAGCGACTCTTTTTATTTACGTAGATAAGAAAACATTTGTAAGAAATCTCTTATGCTTATGAGTGCTGACGCGGCCCAACGATACTGCATGTTTGTCTTTGAGGAGTTCCAAATTGTAACAACAAGGAAACATATAAGCAGACAAAGAGCTTCACTTCTTCATCATCACTATCATCATTTCAGCCGAGAGACGGCTGATGCTAGGTATAGGCCTCTTCCATGGACTTCTAAGCCGATAGGTCCTGCGCTGTCCGCATCCATCAGCTTTCCGCAATCCTCACCAGATTGTTGATGTACGTTGTGGGAGGACTTTCAACGCTGTGTCTCCAGCCGCCACTCGAGAACCTTTTGCGCCCTAACGGCCGTCAGCCCTCCTTGCAATGTGGCCTGCCCACTGTCACTTGGGGCTCGCAATTCTTTGGACTATGTCGGTGACCTCAGTTCTCCTATGGATCTCATCATTTCTGATGCGATCACGCAGAGCAACCCCGAGCATAGCCCTTTTCATTGCCCTTTGGGTGACATTGAGCCTTCTTATAAGGCTCATTGTAGGCTGCCACGTCTCAGTTCCGTAAGGCATTACTGGTAACACTCATGAATTAAAGACTTTCGTCGGTCAAGACGTCTTTAATTTATAAATAGTTATTCAGTGTCTCAACACTGCGGTAGATGGGCCGAAAATATGCTCCAAAGTTTCCCGAACGCTGCACAGCCGAGTTGGATCCGTCGATTGCCCCTCCTTCTGGAAGTTGGACTTACCAAGTTGGACTATTTCTTTCAGGTAAATATATTCGTCAACAACTTCAATTGTTGCGCTTCCTACTTTTACAGGAGTGGGTCCGACATGGGAACTCGACATAATTGTTGTCATATCCATGTTCTTTATAACACCCATTCGTCGGAAGACTCTACTGAAATCGTCAACATTGTGGTCTAGTCTTCCAGGGTCTTAGCCATTAGTATCATATAATCAGCAAAACGAAGGTCAG
Source organism: Nymphula nitidulata (assembly GCA_947347705.1). Taxonomy (NCBI): domain Eukaryota; kingdom Metazoa; phylum Arthropoda; class Insecta; order Lepidoptera; family Crambidae; genus Nymphula; species Nymphula nitidulata. Next base: position 5,449,687 of record OX374637.1, on the reverse strand, counting down.
AGTCATATATTTGATGCCAGGTCCTTTCCAGTCCAAAAGATTCGGCGAAATAACATAGCCCTGTCTCACACCTCGCTGAAGTCATATTGGTTTCGAATTTTGGTTCTGGGGGGGAGACTGACATAGTGGCGTTTTCGTACAGTGACTGCAGAACTTAGATGTACCGATGGTCAATTTGGCATCTCTGGAGTGAATGAAACACGGAATGCTTTCTCATAGTCCATAGCAGGTGGTACTCTTCGGTATTCTGTGTAACCTGCCGCAGCATGTGTCATGGTCTATGGTAATAGTATGAATCTGGCTTGTTCGGGAGGCTGAAAGTCGTTAAACTTGCGTGCGAGACGATTCGTTATAACTCTCGAAATAGCTTGTAAACATAACTCAGGAGCGTGATGGATCTTATATTCTTTAATTGCGTCCTGGCATCCTTTTTGAAGAAGAGTGTCACCACGCCCTCGTACCACGCCTTTTGGGTTTCCACTTCTTAGCTGTTCATAACTTTATGGTGCTAATGGGTGGTGATTTATTCGTAAATATGTAATCTGTGTTTAGTTCTATAATTTTGGAAACGGGATGGTGGAATTATTTCATGTAGTTCTGACATACACTCCCCAACGTGCTACCGATAAAAACCGATCAACATTCGATTTAACGACAACATTCCAGTACTTGGAGATTTGAATTTCAAACCGTATTCATTGTATGAATACACTTGTTACAAACAACAATTCACAAGCACATGGCAATATATGTTAGATAGAATTCTGAATAGCTCTTTTGGCCTTATTCAATCAATGAAACGTAATAAAGGATATTCAAACTAGCTACGAGTGTAACCTAATTTTCGCGGAAAAGAACTCGCTAACAAGATATATATTATGTTTTTCAGGACTTTTCCATGAGGAAATTTCAAGCCTAAATGGAGGATACGTCGAGATTTTATTCCGTATAAAGTAACTGGCACATGTTAAATCGGATTTTATTTTACAAGTGGTAGATAAATGTAATATTTAATGAAAATTTCTGGATACGTCGAGATTTTATTCCGTATAAAGTAACTGGCACATGTTAAATTGGATGTTATTTTTCAAGTGGTAGATAAATGTAATATTTAAATAAAATATCTCATTAAAAAATACAAAATTAAAAATTTTAAGTAACCCCCGGCGTCATTAATCATATATCTAACACCATCTCATTGAGACTATTCCTAAGAGCCCAAACACGCTATATATGCTGTAAGTTTCTGAAGAATTAAGCATTTCGCAGACTTTTTGATGTTATAGGATCAGTTCAAGGATAGTATGTCATGGGAATGTCACCGAAGTGACAGTACACCAAATTTCAAATGAATCTGATGTGTAAAAGTTAGTAAAACCCTATTATTATGTAGAAAATGAGCTGATAGTCATCAAACGCTTGAACTGATCTTCATAAATTATAGCTAAGAACCATCGTAGGCACAAGAGCTTTCAAACAAAAAAAAAACCAATCAAAATCGGTCCATTCGTTTAGGCGCTACGATGCCACAGACAGACACACAGATACACAGACAGACACGTCAAACTTATAACACCCCTCTTTTTTCGTCGAGGGTTAAAAATGCTTGTTACAGTCTAACAACAGGATTACAACTTTTTACGATCAAACAACACATAAAACAATTTAGGCCACTTTGGTACTAACGTATTCGAAAGATTGTGTATATAAATACGATTTCAGTTTTTTATACCACTATAGTGGCAACCAAGCATATGGCTCACCTGATGGTAAGCGGTTACCGTAGACTATAGACGCTTGCAAAACCATGGGTACCACTTGTGCGCCTCCGACCCTTAAAAAACCTTTTCACGCCTTTTTGAAGAACCCCATGCCGTACTCATTCGAGAAATCTTCTGCAGGGAGCTCATTCCACAACCTAAGCTTACGTAGGATAAAGTTTCTCTTGCTATTCAATTTACAACTAAATTGCGCACGCAGGGGTCGACAGTTTCTCGGTCTTACTACGCTGTGGCCATACTGCGTAAAAAAGCCGGCTCACTCTTACGGCGATTGCCTGTCAGCCACAATAATGTTCATAAGTCCACTGCCCACCGTGGGCACTATCCACTAGTCAAGCAACTATTCAGGATAACTGTTTTAAAATAGTTTTAATGATGGTGACACTCGTGGGTCTTTGCTGTCCGCTATTTTTTAAATTTTAATTTAGGGATCAAATACGTAGGTTCAGGTGTGCTAAACATTTTTTAATACAACATAATAAAACAATGAAGATATTGACGCCGTACTGCTAAAATAACAATCGAACAACGTATATTTTTGTCTGCTTTTCCTTTATCGTTTATTCTATCTATTTTGGTATTTTTATTTTCCTGTTAGGATAGTTGCATTTACTCAACTGGCAGATGTCAAACCGTGAGTTCTGTTAATATTTCCAAATGTCAATTAGCGTACCGCCGAAGCTAATAAGAACAAAACTAAACAATATAACGTTTAGTTTAATAAGTCAGACTGTCACTTATTTTCTTAAATAGAAAACAATTTCCTTTTTACAGGATTGAGTTTTGGGGATCGTGTTTCTCCATCCACCGAGTCAGAGTTGTATTTACTTTTTTTTGCTAATTTGTGGTGTATCTGCAAACCAGACACAATAGTATTGTATTTCAAATTAATTAGTAGTTAACATTGCTTTTTTTATTGTAAGCTTCTCTATCGCATTAGGTGAAATACCTGTAATGATAGTTGTAAGTTGCTCATAAATAAATAATAAAAAAAGGTTTTCTATTGTCACCCTAATGCAATGACATTACCGCGCGCACGTTTGCGTCTCGCGTCTCGGCAACCACTACCCGATGTGTCGTTGTCAGCCTCTCAACATCTCGTCGTGATCGTGCTAAGCTGCTGAACCGATTTAGATAAAATTTGGCATGGAGATAGATTACATACTGAGAAAGGACATAGACTACACTTTGACACGATAACTGCCATACTAGCAGAAGGCGGAGTGGGAGGCCACTTTAAATATATTTTGTTATGATTTCCTTAGTAAAGAAAGACCATGAGACAAAAAAATGGTGGCGCTGTTTAAATATTGTGATTATAATAAATCATACTCTTACGTAACGAAAAAATGTACTATTCATTTTTACGTACATGGCAAATTTCTAATAAAAAATATTGTTATAAAAGAGTTTCACCCTCTTACTACCGCACCCATTATATCTATCGACCGTGATTACAAGGTGTAAGAAAAAAAAATCCATGATGGCTGACAGTAAAATATTAAGGGTCGATGAGACCCTCGTCAAGAGATACGAGCTGGCGTCACGTACGGTAGGATTTTTCGGTTCTACCCACGATTTGATGTTGACATGCCTAATAGTGCTTCAGCGGTAACGGCGGCTTTTCTGTTTAGCGGTTCTTAATGGGTGTTTTTCTCTTTGTATTGTACTTTAGCTGGAAGTAGGTATATCTACTTATTGTTATCTTTATTTGAAAATAAAATAGAGACAAGAGACCTGTAGGAATTTGGGAATAGTGGTACCTACCGCACTCGACTTTTGTGTGCCTGGGTGCTGTAGTAGGTAAGGCCGTCAGAGCTTATTAGGAAAGGGTTTAGTTGGGAGTATGGAGACTTGCCTCCTCTGCTGACAAAAACACAACACGTTACGATGGGAGCAGAGAGACTCGCCTCCTTTTTTCTTTCGGGGAGAAATCCGTTTACAGACCTACCCGCCGCTGGCTAAGCGACGGGCGTGTGTCACCCAGTGCCTGATCGTATTGGCACTGAGAATACCCACTAAAACTCTCAGGTAACTCCACTGCCCTTCACGGAGGTAGCTTGGGCTCTGCCGAAGCAATTTCACCCACGCACTCGCCTCCTAAGCTGCCAACAATACAACACGTTTTGATGGGAGCACGGAGAGTCGCCTCATATGCTGCCTAAGGCCCATATTTTTCTAGTTTATTGCGTGTAGCATACAATTAAATTGAAGCGAGAAATAACGATGAATGATGATTTCACATTATCATAAGTCACATTTTAATATTTTTGAAGCGTTTAAACGCCTACTTTATTGTAACAATTACAAATAAATAAAGAAAACTATGAAAAAACTATATATGCTCTAGGCGGGAATCAAATGAGCGTCCTCTGATGTCCGGCCAGACATCAGCAGACGGGGGTTTGATTTCCTCCTGGAGCATATAATTTTTTTCATCGTTTTCTTTCTTTATTTTTAATTGTTACCATAAGTCATTAATATTATTATTTTCGTCGTCTAAATTTAACTTAGCTGAGTAAAAACAGCATTCAGAAAGCAAATTATTCAAGTAATTTGTCAAGCTAAAAATTTCAGTTCAGACACAATTGTTTTTTAAATATCATAGAATCCCTGGAGTCCATCCGGCTCATGTGAAAATTATGCCTTTTTTTATTTCTACTCCTGTCATATAAAAAAAACTGTGTTGTTTTTTATCCATCGACATATCTACATTTTATCCATCGATATATTATTATGTGAATACGCCCTAGTATCTATACTTTCCAAATTGCATGTTCCCAACCCACCAATACAATCTAATGCACATCCGCCATTATCGGAGGCCATATCGTCACTACAACGCAATTTTATCAAATGCTCAACGGAATTGCTATCGCAAACGGCTTAATGAAGTCCTTCAAGCGAGTAGGGTCGGAAAATAAATCATGGCATTGTTGCTTTCAACTGTGACACAGTTAGGAGAGGTTCGGAGTAATTTGGGACGATCAACGTTAGTAGGTACTTAGTAGAGCGAAAGAGTTTGATTTCAAGAAAGAAAGTATTTATTGGTGAGAAGATTACTTTATATGACTATATAATATGAAAGTAAATAACATATCTGCAAAAGAGAAATAGCGTGGTCAGGTCAGTGATTGATTAGTCTAGAAATTGTTAATTATTCGGTATTTTGGGACCAATTAGATGTTTTTAACCGACTTCAAAAAACGAGGAGGTTCTCAATTCCGCCAGAATGTTTTTTTTTCTATGTATGTACACCGATTACGCCGACACTAACTGATCCGATTTACGTGATTCTTTTTTTGTTCGATGCAGAATAGGTGGCATTGGGTCTAACTAAAATCATTAAGTCGTCTAAGTATGCGAAATCGGCGGATTTTTGATTTCCTATGACTTTTTAGTGAAACGATACGATAGTAGGAAACAATATAAGTTGACGGTCACCCATCTAGCTTCAACCTTAGAAAGTTATCACTAAAATTGTGTAAAAATTAAAACCGACTTCAAAAAACTGAAAAGGTTAAAACTTCAAAAAATAAAGAAGAAGTTACAGTAAAGAAGTCGTTTTTAATTTTTGTTTAATTTTTTTTTCGATTATCAATTATATTTTCTAAGGTTGTTTTGAGTTAAGATTGTACTCTGCCCTTCTCCGTTGTGTTGTCGCGGAGATTTATCCACGCACATTAGAGTCCTAATGGACAAACGCATGAGAGGCAATACTGTTCTGCTGTCACCTAGTACTTGTTCATGCAACAGGCTAGGACGGGAGTTATTTTAACGGGTAGTCTCCGTCGCTACCATCCTTGACCCCACGACGCGGGTCAGTCGAAAATGCCTTTTTTCCACCTCAAGCAAAAGGTAGATATACTGATCAGTTAAATATGTCTGTGATTTGCAAAACGTATTTAAGTTTAATAAATAATACAGGTGACCGCATCATTAGTTTTTCATTTACAACTAAAGCTAAGTTTGATTTTCGAACCTGAAAATAACTAGCGATTTGACCACAGAATCTAAAACAATATAAATAAGTAAGAATGTAAGCGTTTAAATTTTTCTGCCCGCTCTCCCTGGCTCAGATGTCTCCATTCCTACCCAACAATACGATCACATTCCAAGCATTCTCTACATAGTTCGCCAGCAGACTATTGAGTTCTAACTCGTTATTCGAATGGGCATGTCGAATGGACTTTCGGTTAAAGTTTAATAGGATTGTTCTTTTCGTGCGACTTTAGGCGAGAACTGGCTTAATTTAGATTTTCTTTGGAATTTTATTACTCGAGGACTCAACCTTGTAAGATATTAATAGTTCGTACTTCTGAAGAAGTATTTTTAACCCTTTAAGTAAATTTTATTTCTTTATTTATTTTACTTGGCAAATCTGATGATTTGCTAGATAGAAACTCATAGTGATTTCAGACGGACGACCTCTTGGCCGAGTGGTCTGTACCCATTGCTATGAATAGAAGCCTACTTTCTGACTCTTACTGACTCTTTTGTCAGTCACGTGATATATGACGTATTGCCGTAATGCCACATATCTCACCGCCTTATCCCACCTTTCCTCTTCCTACTCAGGAGGAGGAAAGGTGGCGTGCCGGTCTTCGGAATCTTCAATTCACTGTTTCCACCTCAACATCACGCACAAAGAAGTTTTAGTAACTCGTTTCATTGTCGTACATCCAAAACTTGGACGTCTTTGACAGCACATGTCAATGTCATGTCTTTAGGCCGGCAAGGTGGAAGGCGTCTAGAATGGTGTGTTGCAAGCTGTGCTAGCTGTCTTCGCATATGGTCTCATCTTACCGCTTCACATCAGGTGGTGTTGAGTCATTTGCCGTTCTTTGTACAGTCAACAGCACATCAAGCGTAACAGTTTGACTTTGAGATCGACATTATTCCGTTAGTAATAGAGGCGGCTTTCGTATTGTAATTGTGACACTTGATGTGTGAAAAATATTACATTCTATGCATTGTGAGGAGATAAAAGAGAGCATAATAGTGGTCTTTACCACTCAAATTTTGGACTTCTGATTATGTCAGCACCTCCAGTTCCAGAAGATTCCAGCTCAATAACAATATAGTGTTGTGTGCGATTAAAAGTATCAAGCTCAATGATTCCTTCTCATTTACGACGTAGTTTGCCATAAACCTCACACCCAAAGTGACCACAGTGAGACACAAGAGACTTTAAAACAAAACCAATGCGGCCGGGGTTAATTAAGCGGGTCGGAGTACAGTTGCAAGTTCCTAACATCGAGACTATGTTTGTTCTAGGTAATGAATGTTGCCGCAGTGTTTGTTTTTATCCCGCACTATATTAGTGGGACCTGGAAAGCTGACGGTTCTTTATTTGGGAGTGAAATTTATGACACGAAAATTCTTGGCAGAGGGTTAATGAGAGCCGCTTGAATAAGGGTTTGGACTGTTTAAAGTCAACTAGCAATTTGTTTTGCTGTAAATTCGGAAGCGTAGTTTGAAATTTTTGGTTTTTCGGTAACGATTAGATTGAGGTGGAGAGCCCAGTGTCCAAAATAGGAAAGAAATAATGTCGAAAAAAAAAAATTGATAAAAATAGTTTAAAGTTTTAGATCTTTGCTAATGATTGGATTGGATTAACCACAGATTGAAAACGCTTTGTAAAAAAAAATATCATAACTTTTTCAAAATTTAAATTTAGATCCATAAACCTTCCCTGCGAAAAAGCTCATGGTGTTCCTGTAGGAAGAAAAGTCATTTTCATTTTGATGGAGTTTTTCGTGACTTACCAATCAATCGTCAAAGTAAAATGACGTTATTGGTCGTGGTTAGTTCCCAGGTAAGAGACCTAGAACTTCTCCGTGCTTGTATAGGCACTTTAAGCTGCTGATCCTGGCTGCTTTCTTATGATAGCACTCTATAAAAGAAGCCGTGGTCTGAAAGTCTGACACCAGTTTTATTAGATAAGATAAGAAGAAAGCAATTTATAATCTGACAGTAAAATAATTTTATTTAATCATCATATTTACAATTTGTCTTTTCTAGGGTGGCAATCAAGCATTGGTACGCCCACTTAATGGAAAGCGGTTCCAGTAGCCTTTGGACGCTTGTAACATGAGGGGTGACAATCGAGGGTTGTCGACCCTGTAAATGGTTTTTCATTACCTTTTTGAAGAACTCCTTGCAATACTCTTTCAAGAAAACCTCTGCTGCAGGAAGCTTGTTTCATATATGTGTATGTGTATGTTGTGTAAATTCAGACAGACAGACAGACAGACAGACGGACCGACAGACGGACCGACAGACAGACCGATAGACAGACTGACATTATAACATGGTTAGCTTACCTAGATCCAGATAAGACAGAGAGACAAACATTATGAAATTGTTAGTTACTTAATATTATTTTATTTGATAGACATAAGTGTTTTTTTTGACGATTCGAAAGTGCTTTTTGGGGGGCCTAATTGAATAAAGATATTTTCATTATGTCATCAGTATCTTATAATTCTGGACCAGTCACGTACATACCTACACGGTCAAAATAAACTGACTGTAACATAATTATTGAATCATGTTTTATTTTTATGAAGACGCCGTTCCTAACATAAAATATTGGAAAGTCCCATGAATCACTTGTGAATTTACTAAAGTAAGTAGCACAGCGTTCCGTAAAATTAATCTTTGTCTTACTTGATGTAATAAAACGAAAAAAATACTAAACAAAAGCAGAACCATGCATTTCTGAAATTCAATGCACGTGACTAAGATCTTCGTAAGTCAGTCTAAAGGAGAACTTTCTGGAATTTCAACAGCATCGGAACAAAACTAGCCCCGTACCAATTAGTTACGCGGTTGAGCAGCTTCACAGCCCCGTTGAGATGAGAGGTTGTGTTTGGTTGTGTAACAAATGCCACACTGTTTGTTTGGTCTCGTTTGGATTTAACATTAAACATATCCAACCACATGGATAGTTGAATATTTATATGGAAATTCAAATCAAAATGGTATTCCAAGTATTTGACACTTAAAGATACACATTATCACATTATACGCAATATACGCGGAAGTTGCGTTTGACGTAGAATTACATAGAGACACAGGTGTATCTCTCGTAAGCCATAACCCAATTTCCTCAAAAAAGCCGCCTTACAAAATGTTTAATGCTCGAAATCTGCTTTGCGAAATGCGGCACCCAAAAGTTCCCTTTGTTAGTAAGATTTCAAGCAAAGTTTCATACAGAACTGTTTCTTTACCTGTTATGCGCGAAATCCAAGATTATATTGTTGCTAAATCTGAATACTGTATTGCGGTAACTTTACAAAACAAAGTAAGCAGGAAAGTTGGAAAGTTATCCCGGCTTTACTGCCACCCGCCTAATTAATTGGCACTTGAGTACTTTTTGTTTTAGTACGCGCGCAATTAAAGGAACTAGCAACCACTGCTGTGGAAGTTTAATTTTGCTGATGGCACAGCTTTGCAATGATGAGCACTGAATTTGATGGTTCGTGTTGTTATATATGAATCAGACTGTGAATACAAAAATAAATCCTAACTCCTAAGATTTAGGATTTATTTTTGTCAAACCCCACTACGAATACTAGAAAACTCGAGGTCACGCTAACGCGGGAGAAACTATAGCCTTTTCTTGCCGTAAATATACAGTATATTACAAAAGTCCGAAACAAAATTAAAAGGGCTGGTCAAAAGTTACGTTTTTCATACTATTAGACCACAAACAAACTGACCACCTGGTGGTAAGTGGTTACCGCCGCCTCTAGAGAGTTGCAATATCAAGGAAAAATCACTAGGTATTGCAGTTGCGTTGTCATCCTGAGGGCTAAGATGAAATGTCTTTCATGCCAGTAATTACACTGGCTAGATTTGCCTTCGATCCGAAACGCAGTGAACTGTTTTACAGCTAAGAAAGGCGGTGGTACCTACCCAGACGACCCTACTTACAGGCAGTTACTTCTGAAAGTCTGACACCTTACATACCATTTTTATTTTCCGATTAAATTAATAAAAACAGTCCTACCTAATTGTGACAACCCGAAAAAAGGCGCACTTTTGCGTATTGTATGACACACTACAGTTGTACCACACACACATACACACAACCCGCGCACATACTACGCAATTCTATAAGAAACGGTATCTGTAGAAATAATATTTGTAAATAATAATTACTTGTCTCGCTCGCTAAGTCGCAGTGTGGCTTACGGTTGAAAAAATTCGATGAATTCCGCCAATGTATAGTATAATATAACATCAGTATTCATGTTTCATTATGAAAGCATCAAAAGAAAACACTTCATGTATAAAGTTGTACGCTTCCTCATAAAAGATGCATTCAACCATTTTGTTTCAGGTAATATTCGTAACTGCGTCCCGTTATTACCGGGAGCTTTAGAACGTGGTTTCATATTCAATCTCCCGTCTGGAACTTTCATTTTGTTCTACGGTAACGTTCCAGAATGTTCTTGTTTTATTGTCTTGTGATGTAGTAATGCGGTAGTCTGAAACTAGAAATTCTACGATTTTTATCCTATGTCCTTCGCAAGGTCTGAAACTATTTCCACGCTATTTTACATCTTAATAGTTTTAGCAGTTTAAATGTGAAGATGTAACAAACAGACAGACACAATATCGTATTTGTAATATTAGCATGAATTATTCAAGGCGATAATTAACAGGGAGGGATACAGATATGACTTCTCAGCGTAAGGAAAAAATACAGCTACGAGTATTAGCGCACGTGCGCGTAATTTAGGCAACGAATTGGAAATAAACAAACTGATTTTTGAAAAGGAAAACTCTGGTGAATAATTTCAGTAGTTTATTAGCATGCCATTTTAGTTATATTTTTTAATGCAAATTACGCCAAATAACTCAGCACCACCTGATGTGAAGCAGTAAGAAGAGTCCATTTAAGAAGACAGCTAGTGCAGCTTGAGACACACTGTTGTAGCCCCCTCCACCTTGCTGGGTCACAAGATCATCATAAGGTCTTATAAGGTTTTCACTCCATTTTTTTCAACGAACCCATTTTACAGGAAGGAGGAAACACATATTGTGCTGGCATAAATTCTAAGTTTTGGAAGTACTAAGTGACGAGTTACTAAACTTATTTCCGTGATGTTGAGGTGGAGACAGAAAATAGATGACTCCGAAGATTAGCATACGTGCTAATGAGTTGAATGGGGGAAGGTGGGATAAGGGCAAAAGGTCTTCAGAGCACTTTTCGTGCTGAAGCCAATAGAAGGCGCTAAGCGACGCAATGTATCGACGCGATTGAAGAGACTTAAGGTTGTTCGTGACATCTGCGTCGCCAAAGATACGGACAGCACGACGCTGCAATATGTCCAGTCCATCGAGGAGGTCCTTGGCGATCCATCCCACAGGTGCGAGCTAAATTTTACGCAAGACCGGACCTGAGATTTGTACAGCAGGCAGAATTTGTCAGACGTGTATTTACGCACCTTTTTTAGGACACCGAGCTTCCATGAGGCTGTTTTGATCACGGTTTCGATGTAGGTCCTCTAAATCAGATCGCAATCGAAGCTTAGTTTAACTATAACATGAAAAAAAAGAGAATAAGAAGGATCTTCTTTAATTGTCTATCAAGAAAATGTTTTCCATTCTTGTTTCGGCTATTATAAAATACTTCATTGATGTTAACATACATGAAAACAAGAACGACAGTGGTAGGAAAAATCCTTATTAAAAACGCTGATTGTTCGAATCAAGTTTTTTAGAAATAGTATGTAATATTTTTCATGTAGGTTTCAAGATCATGTGCGAAGCTTTTGCTTTGCTGCGTGGTTTACGCTTTATTTGATTTTTATATTATTGTGTTTTTTTTTATGATTTAATAGTGACTCGCGCTTTACGGAACATAATTTGGTACTATTATGTTTCCTTTAGTGCGTTAAGTTTTTATCTAAGAATTACTACCAAAAATAAATAAAACATAGATAATCTATTCTATGTTATTCCAATTCAAATACTTTATTTCTTCTTTAGTTGATGATAACTATAATAGCGTGCAAATGTTATTTTTAATAGTTTTTATACTTATAATAATAATAACAATAATTACACATATAATCACAACACAGATCAAAGTGAAAATTATGTAGACGCCTGTTTATTTGAACAGTATTTGGTTTCAAAGACTGGATGAGCGTTTCAAAGTAATTGTTTAATATTACCTATTGCTTTGTTCATATTCCTAGAAAAGCTATAAGCCAATGAAATCTTAATAAAGGTATCAAATGTGTTGCGGGTGCGAAGATCGCTATCTCATTAATGTCATAAATTCGAAGAAGTTCGGTTACATTTGTAAAATATTAACGAACTATACTTAAATGTAAATTACCAATAACTGTTATACAAAAGGAGTACATAGAAAATGAAAGTTGATTCTTCGACATTAGTATATTTGAAGGCAAATGAAATAAATCACCCTGAATCATTCAGTCGTAATAAAAGCTAGTATTGCTGTCGACCATTTATTACCTTTCATCTTAATATCTACATTCGGGTATAGCCGAACCGAAACGCTATGGAAGATTTTACAATACTCTAACAAACTCGATAACCAATCCATGCGAGGATTTCATTCAGCCACATATTGTGAGGTTGTACAGGTAAATAATAATAAGCTTGGTGTACATAATAATATTTGTAGCACGCAAACGATTAATAAATTTAGCTGTAAAACTATTTCTGTTGCTTTGTTGTCTGAAGATGATGACGATGAAGGTAGGTTGGATTGATCCATCGATGATAACAACGCGTGATCATAGAAAGGCAGTGTATAAAAAATGGTAGCATAAGCAACAAGCGGAAGCTGTTCTGCACTTCACCAAGCCAGCAAACTCCTCGCTTTGGGGATTTATGGTACTGTAGACACCAGGGGAATAAATCCTTTGAATCTTAGATCTGCTTAGTATCCACCATATTATTATTACTATTTGGGGCTTTTCAATACCCCTAGCACAAACATTTTTAAATTTCGAATCGTAATCGTATCGTTCACACACGCTTAAAATTTAAAACAAACGCCAGACGAAGCTAACGCAATTACTCGACACGATGGCGAATCGAAATTTATAAGTGTTCGTGCTAGAGGTAGACTGATTTTTCACTGCGACCTGAAAGATCTATTGTGACGTGCTGACAATAGTTTAAAGTAAAGCCTTGATTTGGGCACTTGCCATAAATTTTAGGATTTCCCCAACCTCAAGGGTCTTAATATCATTTAGGTCGATAATGTGTCTCCCCAGATAAAGGCTTCATTCATTGATAAAAGGTCCACAGTGTATTGGGGTTTTTCATGCTCCTGTGCACAGAATTTGCAAACATGCGAATTACTTAGTTTAGGCTGAATAAGTGTCTGTTAAGAGGAGCTCGGTGGCGTAGTGTTTTAAGCGCTCTGGTTTCGATCACGAAAACAAAGCAACTTTCGCCATGGTTGGTCCCTGGATGGGTCAATCAAATTTATGATCTTAAGCTCCTCCGTGCTTCGGAAGGCACGTTAAGCCGTTGGTCCCGGTTGTTACTGCAACCGCTTTAACCCACCAACCCGCACTGGGCCAGCGTGGTGGTGTTATGGCCCAAACTCCTCATGTGTTTCTGCCATGTAGGAAGGCCTGTGCCCAGCAGTGGGACGTATATAGGCTGGTGATGATTAAGTGTCTGTTCAGTTAGCAGTGGCCTGTCAAAGCGCTTATCATAGTGTGAGTCTTGCTGAACTTTATCAGCTCTTCAGTTCGTTTGACATGAAGGTCATCAATCACAGACTTTGAATGTGTCAAGTCAGGTATCCTTAGCCATTGTTCTAAGGGCTTTTGTATATGTTTGCTTTTACATAGAATAATATCTTAACTGGAAAAATTCCACGTCCTGGGACGAGGATCGATCCCGCGACCTTTCACAATCCGGGCGACTGCTCTAACCATCAGAGCTACCCAGCCCGTCTAGCATGACCACCGAAACGCGATATGTATTGTATTTAGACATGTTCGCAGTTTCGATAAAATTTCAAGATGGCGGTTATATCCAATGATTTTTGACAGTTCAAAGCGATAAATGGCTTTATCATATCGCGTTTCAGTGGTCATGCTAGGCGGGCAAGACTTAGGGGAAGCCCGTGAAATTCTTCTTGTCAATCTGTATTTGCTTTGAGCTAACGTCTACACTACAATGTCGATATATTCTATTTCAACATCCGAATTGTTTTTCAAATATTCTGAACCTTATTTTAACATGATTAAATATTGTTTGAAAAATATATTTACATATAAAATATCTAAGAAAAATATCTAGCGATTCCTTGGTAACTAAGATGGTTAGAGCAGTCACCCGGATTGTGAAAGGTGAAATGGGGCGGGCCTCACGACGTGAACTAATTTGTCTACTTTAGTTATTTTTCTATGTAAATATATTTTTCAAAGATTTATAAGAATGTTAAAATTAAATTAAGAATATAAAGTTGTCTTTTGAGAAAGAGTATGGCTAGTACTTACCATAAGAAAATGATATTACATAGCCATCCTCCTTTATATTATAAAACATATTGTCGTTGTACCACTGATAACACAAAGAAACACCTATTTTATATAATTTCACGCGAGAGTTACCATCAAAGAAGGTAAGTTAAAGGGGAAATCAAGTCAGGGCCAGACGTTACATAAAAGGTTTTGCTTTTCTTCTCAATTTTATCTTTTTCCCAAACTTTTGCCATAACAATCATTTGTTTTATGTGAGACATTACTTCGGCATTTAAAAGTATTTTTTTATACAAAACACAGCAAACGACTCAACACCACCTGATGTGAAGCAGTAAGAAGAGTCCATATGCGGAGACAGCTAGTGCAGCTTGAAGCAACACTGTTCTTGCCGCCTCCACCTTGCCGGCCCACAAGGTGCCTTTTCACGCCTCTTTTGAAGGAACCCATGTTATAGGAAGGAAGGAGAAAGGTATATAGAATTATTGCATAATGCAGTCGTGTTCTATTTTGAAAAGTCAAACCCAAACTGTACTGCAGTACTGCAACATATAGTCGTCTAACTTAACCCACAAAAATCTTTTTAGTACAGGAGCATACGCAGCGCAATATCACTTGTATGGGTGTAGTTTTCCAAAACATTTTCAGTGCCGTAAGGCCTTCTAGGAAGGAGCTCGGTGGCGTAGTGGTTTGAGCGCTTTGGTTGCGATCACGAAAACAAGGCAACTTTCGCCATGGTTGATCCCTGGATGGGTCAATCAAAATTTGTTATCTCGAGCTCCTCCGTGCTCCGGAATTGCACGTTAAGCCATCGGCTCCGGTTGTTACAACAACCGCTTTAACCCACCAACCCGAATTGGACCAGCGTCACGTGGTGGTCCTATTGGCCAAACTCATAATGTGTTTCTCACATGTAGGAAGGCCTGTGCCCAGCAGTGGGACGTATATAGGCTGGTGATGATGTTGATGATGAAGGCATTCTAGCAACGCTGAGTGAGTTGTAGCGCAATCGCCGCACTTGAACGGAACATAGTAACGTTGGGTGGTATATTCTCTAAACTTTCTATCTCAATGTAATATTGATCAGGAGATAAAAGAAATTGGATATAGTTAAGATGTATTGTATTTAATCTAATATATGGTAAAAATGTTATCTATATTAAGCCCTCTCATAGTATGTTATACAAACATAGGCTTGTTTTCAAATTCGGAACCTGATTGCTCAAAGGATTACATAGCCAACCATCTATCGACTTGAAGTAACCGGAATTTGTAGTAGCTGTAATCTTTATTTGAATATTCGCTCCAACTTCCTTTTCTTGGATCTCTTTAAATTACTGACATCTCCACACGCGAAGTTAACCAACCAATCAATGAACGACCATGAGAGTGTCCACCAATGAGGAGCGGGTAAAAGAGGTGAAATAAAGCACGTACCGCCTGCAGTTCTGCCGTAAGTAGTAACGGCTGACTTCCAATACGACAGATGAAGAGAAGCAAATGTACTCGAGATTTAATTAAGTACCAAAAAGAGGGTCCCATTTAATATACGTGAAGAAGGTACAGCATCAAACCAGAGGCTCGAAGATCGCTTAGGCTCACCGAGCACCAGCCACCTGGATAGTCAAAGCATGCCTTGCTTTCTCCCTAGTCGCTCAATCATAATAGCAATAAATTTATCAAATTAAGGTGGTTTTCCATCAGAGGGGCGAGACGAGACGAGAAGAGACGAGATTTAAAATTTGTATGGCAAAATTTCAATCCTCGCCTCGAGCATCTTTGGTGGAAATAGTCAGGATTGACGAGGATGTGCGAGGCGTGAATTGAAATATTTGTTTATGTAAAAATAAATTTACTCTGCAACAGAAACAAGGCTTGCTGCGATAGGTTTATTGTTGTGCAATTTCAATCCGCATCTCGCCTCGCCTCGTCTCGCCCCTCTGGTGGAAAACCACTTTATTCATTAGAATAATTTGATAAATTTTAATAGTTTCGTTTCAAATAAGGAGCTAAAATAGCATGAAAGTCAAAATCAACAAACTCGTATAACAAAGACTCAATTATTAAGTTGGGACCTCCATTTATTGCGTAAGGAATTTGTGAACGTCGAAATATGTTATATGTCTTTGACTAAAATGAATTTAGGTGGCACCACAAGATGTATTTCATCGTATGAGATAATACAAGATTCGAGTTGACGGGACGTGAAATTGCAACCACAATGTAGTTTCATGCAGAAGGTCTGCTAAATGGAAAATAAACGTGAAATCTACATTCTTCATAGGTAAGAGTAACCCAGAACAAAGGTAATTAAGAAGATGTTGTAAGCTAACCTTTTGCAAGTGTACTTTATGCTTTACCTGAGGTATTAATAGCTCAAGCGTAGAAAATATTCTTAATTTACTTAAAAATACGCAACAAAATTATTGATATTTTATGTGCTAGACAGAATTTTATATTTCAATTGATATCTTTAGGAGAACAGTTGAATGAGTACCAATGTAGTAAGTGTCTTTTTTAATTGTAGTAGATATTTGAATTACCATAGATAATTTTCTTGAAAATGTTAGGATTTGAGCTGGAAATATCTGATCTATATGCCTTCATAATCTGGGATAAATAGTAAAGGCAGCACATGCTCAATTTTTTTAGTTGACAAGATGACTTTTCAGGTTTAAATTTTATTAATACAATAACAAACAAAGAATTTTCTTGTCAAGGCTCTCTTATCAATTTAGAGTGCAGGCAGAATTTCATTTAAATTACAATAAATCTGTTATCGACAGAAGACATAAGATGATTTCTCAAAAAACTGTTTCCAAGTTATTTTTTTTAAGGCCTGATATCTCACTAAGTAATACCGATGGAACAATTCGTGTTTCTAAATCTGCACAACTAATCGATATAATAACTTTGGTGAAGGTACACTTGTTTACACTTTCTTACTAATACTCGTAAATGCATTCGGATTCAACTATTTGTATAAGCGGGTAAAGTACTAATAAAAGTAAGGAAAACTGTACAAATACCACAATATAAACGAACTTAATGAATACTTTGAGTTTAGTTATATGATCTCCAAATTATCAAAGCTTCCAGAGTAATCAAAAATATCTGCACTGATTAAGAAAAGCAATTCTAACAATTCTTTATTGATACAATATAATCGTTTGTTGTTTGTACCATCACTCATAACTTGTGAAGGTTGAGATGATTTTGTAATGTTAGACTTATTATGTGTCTTGGGTTGGTCTTGGACTGTCTAGAACACAATTTGACTACATTTGATTTTTGCCTAGAGCAGACTGAGACTTTTTGAGGATGACTACTACAAATACATAATCGGTCTGGCACTCAAATCTACTACATCACAAATCGACTAGTACCGCAATACTATGGGTTTATTATAAAAAAAGTTTGCAAACGTTGTACTGCCTTAAAATTAAAAAAAAATGGAGAGCGTCACTCTTATAACTATAAAAATAGCCTACAACCTATTTTCACACTTACCGAATATATCACAAAAAATCATGAAAATTGTTTCAAGCCGTTTCGGAGGAGTTCGATAATCCCTTAAGCGACGTTATCCCACCGGCAGGCTATGACAATTGAAAAATCGAAATTGTGTCTAAATTTTGATGTTTGACGGTTTAACAAACACAGTGACGCGATATTTTTATAAATTAGAATAATTCAAATTCAAAATTCATAATTATTTATTTTCCTTTACAATTGGCACATAGGTAATGCTGATTTACTTATATGATTGTAATCCTAATTGTGAGGGGAGTGATTGGTGCCTGAAATAAGTTTTAGAAGAGGAACCTGTCCTATAGGTCGCCTGTCCCACCCAACCCTCGGACACAAACTGTAGGCATTACCATAGATCAAATTATGAACCTTGGTAGTACGTAAGACAATAAGCAATTCTTAAAATATCTATGTATTATAATATGAGCGAGTAAGAGTGTATCTGAGGTATATGAGCGTTTGATATGTGCGTTTTGTGTGGATTTGTGTTAACGATTGTATGAGTTTTTTTACTTTTTGTTTATATTTATTTATTTAGGTAGATCTTTAGGTGTTACGGAGTGTAGTTTTGGGCGTTCTATACTAAGGGAGTTATTTTTAGGGACGAATCAGTTTGTCGGATGCCTCGTAGTCCAAAGTCTTTACATATTCAGAGACAAAACTAGTGTATATAAAGAATGTCGTTAATTTTATCATCTAAGTATGGGTCTAGAATACTGAAGAATATATCTTTATACCTAGATTTATATGATAACATAAACCACTGATGGACAACTAGTTACATCTATTTATTAAATGGAACTGTTTAGTTTGAATGATGTTGATTTCAAACATTTAAAACTACGGTTTATTTGATTCCGTTTTCTTTTGAAATAACAACTTAATGAGTATGTATATTTGTGTCAAGGACTATATTTAATAAGCCTACTGTCTATCTGTGCCCTCAGTTTTATTTATCTAGACAAAATTTATGGATAAGAGTTTCGAACCTATTTAACTTTCAGATCGCTAAAGCTTACTTAGACTGCAAAGGCAGCAACTTTCTTTTTGGAGCCGTTTGATTGATTGGGGCATTCATTGGGACTGATTATGATCAGAACTTATTATTGTTATCGAAATACCTACAGTACAATACAAACGTTGTTATTTCTGCTAACTTTATTTATTTGAATTTATTAAAGCTTTTTCTTTTTTGTCAAATGTCTAGACTAGATTATTTTATTTCTACTGTAAAATGAAACGCAGTGTATCTTGTGTACAATTCACATAACACTTGATTGTTGTCCAAAAAGTAAAATATTTGAACAGTTGATGCTTTAGTTGGTTTTTAAGACTAGTGCATAAATATTTAATACTTACATGGCTGTCTGGGCTAGATCCCTTTACCTTCCCTTAAAGTCAAAATTTCATTTGTGTTTGCAATGTACAATATATTAAAAACATCTATAAACTTGTTTATTTTATGACTTAGGTACATACCCGTATTCAATTTTTTTTTTCGATTGATCTTAGCTTAAACGTCGACCATTTTTAGCAATTAATTTTGATGTTCTTTGATCAAATCGAATTTATTTATATAGATAGATAGATAGATAAAAAGTTTATTTGCATTAAAGGCACACACGTAATATAAAATTATACAATCCATTTTAGTAAAAACAACGACATAGTGGATAGGTTACAAATTAAAGTTAAATAGATCTTAAGTAAATAGATTAAAAAAGATTACTTGTGCGTGCTGCAGTAACGCAAAGGGGCCGTAGCTCAGCGGTAGTTGTTGCCTGACAGGCGCAGCTGACAAGCAACACACTGATTTTCAGCTATTACCCAAAGTGGGTGCGAGTGCGCATCTATTACAGTGAAAATATTTTGTAAAGTGTCAGTACAGGAATCGTATAAAATTAGTGCAAGGACAGTGCTCGACGGAACCCCCGTCATGACTCAAGGGATACAGAAAGTCATAATATAACGAATAAGTGAGCCATGCAAGTGATATCAAACAACCAGTGCGGTACAAAAAAAAAAAAAAAAAAACCCACTTAGACATAATATGCATATTAAAACATAAATATGAGCATAAATATGTTGTCAAAAATAAAATAAAATAAAAAAAAATAAAAAAATAAAAAAAATATTTTCTTTATAACACGTATACGTACCTGCTTTACAAAACTCGGGTTCGGTCTTGCGTGGAATATTGCTCGCAATTATAGGATGGCTCTACTGCGTACCTCCTTGATGCCCTGGACAGATTACAGCGTCGTGCTGTCCGTATCGTTGGCGATGTAGAGGTCACGAACAATTTTGAGACTCTGCAATTGCGTCAAGACATTGCGTCGCTTAGCGCCTTCTATCGGCATTGCCACGGAGAGTGCGCTGAAGAGCTTTTTGACCTTTTCCTACCTTCACCTTTCCTACTCAGGACCACGCGTGCTGGTCTTCAGAGTTATCAATTCACTGTCTCCACCTCAACATTACGCATACAGACATTTAGCAGCTCGTTTCTTTGTCGTACTTGCAGAACTTTGAATTCTTTGCCACTACTTGCGTTCCCTCCTGGGGAAACATGAAAGGTGAAACCACCTTTTGGACTGGCAGGGTGGAGGCGGCTAGAGCAGTGTCTAAACTGCACTAGCCGTCATATGGACTCTTCTTACTGCTTCACATCGGATGGTGTTGAGTCATTTGGCGTGCTCTGTATAAAAAAACTATACCAATTTAGGTATGAGCTCTGATAGCTACTGAAGTCAAATGAGGTTTATTTCTGTATTCTAGTAGTAATCTTTGAAATTATATTAGTTTATTAGCTGAGCAAATACTTTCATATCGGTGCCAAAGCTCCATACAAACTAGTAGTTCTCCTGTATTCAGTATTCAGTAAGAATATTAAACTATCTTAATAACATTACTCGCTTATTTCATTAAGCAATTCCAAGAAATTTGACCATCCTAAATAAACGTACTAACGACATTAGTCGACTAAGCAAACGTTAACTTGCTCGTAAGCTGCAAGTAATGTTTCTTTAAAACAATCTTACATTTCATTAGGTAGCGTCCTCAACTAACACTTCAACAAATAGCAGGCTAAACTTGAATCTTTTACAAGTCGAGAACATTCCAGTTAGTCGCATAAAGTAGTATAGAAGCGCGCAACACAAGTAGAAGGAACGACACCCTCTTAAAATTCCTTTTAACTTGCAGACTAACTTCGTAGGAATGTAATGCAGGCGGAGTGAACGAAGAATCTTTGGATGAGGCACTAACAGATAAACTTACTTCAATTTTCTTGTAGACCTCTGAAAACATTGTGGTGTGAGCAGTCTGCGTCATTCACCTTTTATTGTAGTTCATGTGAACCACTGGCATCTAGACGATGGATCATCGACAGTAATTAAACCTTCACCATAAAAATAATAATATCCAATTAAAATTATACAGTACTACTAATTAATGTGTGTTCATATCCGGTTCGAAGGATTATTGCTGTGTTGAATTGATGAGGATATTGAAAAGGAATTTAATGTAATTATTTAAAGGAAATTCATATATTTAATGGCGAATTCACGATAACAATCATAGCAAGCTGGCAAAAAGAACGTACGCAAACAAGACTAGGTACCACTAAACATAATAATATTGTAAAGTAAATAATTTTAAAAAATACATCATAATGGTTTCTAAAGGAGTACGCTACAGATTACAATTATAATATTTCAGTTTTAGATACCATATCTCATTCTCATAATTATTATAATTATCAAACTAAGTTATGTATGCACATAAGAGATTCGTTTTCACAAAAAAGGCGGTTTGAAGGCCAGAATAATATTATTAGTAGATTTTGTAATTTATTTTTGTTGTAAATTATCGTGAAAGCGGAAATCGTAAAATATGCCTAATCTCGAAACAGGATTTATTTACTTTTTGTGTCGGGGCTGCCGTTGTATCGAGCAAACAACAATAATGAAAATTACAATTTTGAAGATAAATTTTAATCTGCAAACCGTACCTAATGATGAAAAATCTTGTATTGTTTGTAGTTCATTAGAATAAAGGAATGAAAGAATAGACAAAGCTTGGAAAGGAAAACAAAAAATGTGTTACAAATGAGCGTCCCCCATGTGTTTGGCTCGGCGCCATATTAAAATGTCCCAAGCATATCCGGCTAGAGTTACCTTTATTTATCGATTAAGGTCGATCTATGCCTTTGACGTTAATAACGATTTTCTACACAACAATACTTTAATCTGTAAAGCGGCGATATACCACCGGTGGGCGATGACAATAGAAAAATCAATTGTGTCTGGAATATCATGCTTGACGGGTTAAGCTTACATACTGTACTAGTCATCGAACACTATCACCTGCATTTTGCATGAATTAAGGGTAGGGTAGCAGAGCCCAGGAAACCTTCGTGAAAGCCTGTGTAGTTGCCGGGAAGTTTTAATGGGTATTCCCCGTGTCGTAACGATCAATAACGGTCAATAGGCAACCCCCACAAACGCTCTACTTAATTTATTTTTTACTTATCTTAGCCAGCGGCGGGTCAGTCCGTAAGCGGATTCCTACCTGAAAAAAGGCATAGCAGTAGGGTACAGTGGGAAAATTATGAACGTGGGAAAACTGCATGAATAATCGTTTTTATCATCATAGAAACAGATAGAGAGCCTTTGCCTGACCGTGCTTGGCTTGTCCATGGGTCTCCTCTCAGCCAAAAGATAGAGATCATAAACTATACTTTGGAATTACCATCGTTCCCCCCTTCCTCATCACCACTGGAATTATGATCATTTGACTATGTTAGCACCTTCATCATCCGGATCATTATCATCATTTTAGCCGAGAGGTGGCGATATACCTCCTCCAAATATCTCCGAGCTGATCGGTCCTGCGCTGCCCACATCCATCAGCTTCATGCGACCCTCACCAGATCGTTGGTCTACCCTGTAGGGGCAACCAACGCTACGTCTCCGGGTACGCGACCGCCACTCGAGGACCTATCCGCCCCGACGGCCGTCAGTCCTTGCAATGTGGCCAGCCCACTGCCACTTGAAGCTCACTATTCTTTGAGCTATGTCGGTTACCTTAATTCTACTGCTAATCTCATAATTAATGATTTAATCACGCAGAGAAACCCTGAGCATAGCCACCTTACAGATGATCTCAGGTTAATAACACTACTTTGCAATATTGTGTTCATCAAAAAGCGCTTGAAAAGGTTTTCACAGGGTCGGCAACGCGCAAGTGATACCCCTGGTGTTGCAAGAGTCCAGGCTACGGTAACCGCTTACCATCAGGGGGGACGCATCCTTGATTGTCACCTAAGTGGTACAAAAAAAAATGTTCCTGTGGTGAATAACACCAAACCGTTGCTTGAGAAAGCGTTACGATGCCGGCCGGGAGACTCATCTTATTTATGTTGTGATCATATGGTTTCCTCTTGATTTTAGGCAAGCAGCTAAAGAGTATTGCAAAAGTGCTGCTAGCGTCTATAAAATAGGCAAAGATAAAAGCTTACGGCCTGGCCACCGGAAATTCGTCGAGGTGAATATTCGCGCTTCTATTCGTCCGAATGAAAACAAATGTATGGAAATGTACTAAGCAAGCCACGCGTAGCGGCGACCGGCGACCTCGCCAGTCGCGCCGCCCGCCGCCCATTCCCATGGCCAGGCCATTACGCTGGAGTGCCATGCACTGGTACCACCCTTATACATTGGTCAGGAACATGGGTTAAGGATAGCATCGTTCCTTCTGAATTGTTCATCTTAATTTCTGCTTGTTGTACTTTTTATGGCATAAAAAATCAATTGAATCCTTTTTCTATTTATTGATCTAATTAAACTCGTTCTGAAATGCTTACTTGACTAATTTGTCGGTGATGAACGTTTCGCACATAGACACAACTTTATGGAAATAATGGCATTAATAGTTGGTTTATGGTTATTTTTATAGCTAATAGGAGTCGGATATTTCTCTGATATTTAATGATAAGCTTTGGATTTGTCGGCGAAGCGTTCATCGTCGAAAAAATTCGTCGGCAAAGGATTTTACACCCCATCAAATTAAAAAGAGATTAGTTTGTAATTGAAATCTATGACGAAAGTGGCGTAACAGTTTTATTTCAACAAACAAATATTTTGAAAAAGAAAAAAATAATGTCACTGCCTGATTTTCTTACATCCATGACATAGTCTTGATTAAAATAAGTTTCTTTGAAAAACCTTGGTCTAGTAAATGATTAAAACGAGAAATCAAATATTCTTTCTGATGAATTAAATATTAACGTATTAACTGCAGGTAATTTTGTATAATTTGGTAGACCTATTTCTTTGATGGCTTAAATATTAAATCTATCTATCTTTGGATATGAATGCGAACATAATGATTAATGACTATGAATAATTTATTTCTGATACTAACAATTTATTGGTATGATTGTTACTATACAGTCGTTACAGTTATCGCTCCTCACTCGTTAAGCATCAGATTCTGGAGGTCTATAATAATTGAAAAAACAGTTGTGTCGATAACTGATATTTCAATTATCATAGACCTTTAGAGGTCTAAGACTAAATAATCGGATTACAATTTATGACAAAGAAGAATGAATAAAATTTTAAAGGCGTGCTAAGTTATTTTCGAAGGTTAAGGGGATTATTTTCTAATTTTATAGTACGTACAGTTATAAAAACAACGGAAATTAAATATTATAATTGGATCGCATCATCATATATTTTGACACGTTTTCAATCGTTTTTTAGATTCTTCTAATTTATAAAAAACACAATAAAATTACTCCACAGTAACACCAAAGAGAAAATAATAATATTATGATATATATATTTATTAAATAATAAAATATTTATTCATAAAAACAGGGCAAAAAATAATAGAATCAAATATCTTACAAAAATTAAAATACAACGAAAACTTAGTTCATAATTTTGATTTTAATATTATCATAAATGTTTGAAAAATGATTTAGTAATTAAAATCTAACTAAACTAGAAAAAAGGTCGCGGCCTCAGGACGTGAAATTTTTTTAGTTTAGATATATTTTAAATTAAAAAACTTATTTGCCTAAACTAGGTTAAAAACCTGTATCTTAGGCGATTCAGCGCTTATTTACACATTTCTAAAAAGTTCTATTACAATAGAATAATTACACTTTAAATGCTCATGACCGAAAAACTACAATTTATTAAAAGTAAATAGAATCTAAATTTAAATATTTAGTATTAGATTTTTATGCATACATTTTACGTTACCCAAAACCTTTTTATTACCTTCTTTGAAGAGATATGGCATAGCATTATTTTACACTCGAATTTCGAATCAGTACATCTAGCATGAACACTTTTAAATTTCGAATCGCAATCGTATCGTTCACGCACGCCAAAAATTTCAAACAAAAGCCAGACAAAAGCTAACGTAACTACTCGATACGATGGTGATTCGAAATTTAAAAGTGTTCGTGCTAGGGGTACAGGTATACAGGTGAGGAAAACCAATATTGAAGTTATCAAATTTTTATTTGAAGGGAATATTCCTTTATTATTAGAAAAAAACATAACGGTGTTCAAGGATTTATTAAAAATCACTGACCTGAGCCGGAAATCAAACCTGCCAAATGTAAAAAATAAGCAACCTGTATTATTATGATTCATAGGAGTACAATTTGATAACTTCAATATTTAAAATACTTCCCCTCTGAGGGCTGAGTCACATCCTACATTACAGAAAATCGCTTAAAAATACCACCACATTGATTCGCAAGAGCTCATTGAGGAAGCGCTGGGTAGGGAACACAGGTATCCCCCACGCTGTCAACGTACTTAATCTATTGTTTTTTACAGGATGAGTATCCTCAAGCTTCTTACGCGTTGTTACGGCCTGGCCACGAGAACGGGCGGTGGCGGCGGTGGCGACTCGGCAATCACTGCGCGGTCACGACAACGCGCTGCGAGACAGAGATCTAGACAGCGCGCAGTGGTTGCCGATTCGCGAGTCGCAGGACGCGCGTTCGGTGAGTTCGTGGCCACGCCCTTACGGTCGCATCGCATTCGCGTGTTTCTACGCCTGCTACGGTTGTTACTACGGTTTTTGCTACGATCGTTGCTACGGTCGTTGCTACGGTCGGTGCTACGCTTGTTGCTACGGTCGTTGCTGCGGTCATTGGCACGACCGCGTGGCAGCGCGTTGCTACGGTTGCTACGGTCGCGTTGAACGCATAACTACGGTAACTGATTATTATCAGACGGATCGTACACTTGTCGCTCTTTTTTTATTGAATAAATTCTTAAATGCCTTACAGGTCAGTCAGCTGATGTTTTTAAAATCCAAGATCTTTACATAAATGTCTTAGAAAGGTGGCGTAGGATGGTGGTAGCGGTAGAGACGATGAAATAAGCAATCTAAGCGATTCCAATCGTTAGCATGTAATCACCCATATTGCAAGTTATCCGAGGTTGGATGGCGTTAAATGGCAGCAATTAGGTACATTACGAACCGTATCAGAGATCGTACAATACTCCAGTTGGGCAGACTGGAGCTTTGTAACAATAATATGTACAAGTTTTGGCCTTTAAACAAAATTGATTTAATCGTTGAGGATACTTTCAATATCGCTAAGCACTACGTATAGTAAATTTTATAAAAAGTTACGATTTTCTTTAAAATTAATTTTAATAATTTATTGTATTATAAACAATTTGACTTGTGTAATTTATGTTTGGGTTAAGATTCGTTTTCATTTGTTTTCCGGTATCAGCCATCACATCTTCTCTGTTAAGAGATCTTTTAATTACTTCGCAAAAGATTGTTTATATTACTAGTTTTACTTGAGATAATGATAATTTAATTCATTGGTTTGATTTTGTTGCTTTATTATGAGAAATAATAATACAACAATAACCATAACACATCATATTAGTTTTATCAGGATATTTGACATCTAAATTAATATCGATATTCTTGAAAACCATTTTTATTTTTGCATGACCTCTTTAAACTTGTTCTAAGTGTAAAATATGTTTGCAGGATATTTAAGAGATAGAGTCGAAATAAAATTATTTAGAAATGAGTATGCATCGCTCCTCGTAAAAGATAGATATTGTTTTCCATTTGATATATTTAAATTTAAATTATTTAATGTAACGAGAATTAAATATAATGCTTTTACCATTATTAGCACCGACACAATAAAAGCTGAAAATTAGCTAAACGCGTATTCTGCGAAAATTGCCGTCCATTATGGCCGGATGTCATAAAGGGAGAATTTAGTTTAATTTACTGCGCTCAA
This sequence comes from Nymphula nitidulata, assembly GCA_947347705.1. NCBI lineage: Eukaryota > Metazoa > Arthropoda > Insecta > Lepidoptera > Crambidae > Nymphula > Nymphula nitidulata. The sequence goes on along the minus strand of OX374637.1, from coordinate 5,422,580 downwards.
ATTGGTCGGGCCACTACTGCCTTTCACAATATTGCATAAAGAGATCCCAAATAATTATGTCAAGTGGTATTAAATTTCACATGACAATTAAGTCGTTGATGAGTAAATTGATCGAGCAAATTTTAAACTAATTATACCAATCGGACTACCCAAGGTTTCTTGAAAATGTTTTTAATGTTATTAGTAACTGATATAAATTATAACTGTAACAAGGAAAGTATCGCATTATATTTTCGCGTGCACTAAATAAAATACTTAATCATTTATTGCAACTATAATGTAGTACATAGGTGTTACACATAATTATGTGTAACACGTATACAGATCAGATTATGGACCCTGTCGGGCATCGCAATGGGTAGAGGAGAGGACGACGTCTTATTCATTTAACAATTACCAATACATACATACATTTCCAGACATACTTGAAATACAACCAATTTACTAGGTTTAACTCACGTTTGATTAGATGTTACATTATGCACCCGACATTTCGATTGCTAAAGAAGACGGGAAGACCACGATTTCTTAGTGGATTGCGGTCACGTCTTCCCGTTAAGTAAATTAGTGGGTACACCACTAATTTGTAATTAATACTTACAAGAAAAAAATCACGGTTTGATCAAAACGGCGCCGGACAGTAAGTCCCAAAACGTTTTATGTAATATTAATTAAGCATATAATACCAATTCTATAGTGTCTGTATTTTACCTTTTATGTACACAAAAGCATGCCACGGCGTACTTCGACCATTGGGAATCTTTTGCGATTCCTGATTTATTCTTCGCATGTCCTGAAAGCTGCCTTAAGCATCAACTTATCTTCAAGCGGAAAGTGCCTTAAGTTTTTCGGAAGACTTAATCTGATAATGCGCAGGGCCTATCATTGATTGAAAATTTCTAGCGCTGACCAAACTATTGATTTCTAGCGCCCACCACACACTCGGCAAAGTTCTGTTGACTTTTGTAAGCCGTGTGGCTAGTGACAGTAAACGATCGAATTAAAAAGTGATTATTAAGTAAAAGTTACATTTATAGATATAATAATACCCTAGAAGACATTTTTAAACGACTTCAAAAAAGAAGGAGCTTATATGTTCCACTGTATGTTTTTGTTCATGTTCACCGATTTCTCTGTCAATTGTGAACTGATTTTCAAAATTCTTTTTTCATTCGATAGAGTACACTCCAGGGGTGGTCCCATTGTCACCAAGTCAGGATCTGATGATGGGATTCCAGGGAAATCAAGGTCAAACCAAAATTTTTATAGGCACGTTTTACTTTTTTCTAAAGCTATTTAAGTATTTGCTTCTGTTAGACATCATCTCATGTTGATGAGCTGATGATGGAAGGTACAACTCCTTAACTCCTTAACGTTAGGAGTTAGAAGATAATTCTTTCATTGTGTATTTCAACCAAGTACTGATAGACAGTCAAGTCGATAGTGCTGACGGTCAGTCATTTTACTTTGACCTTAGGAAATCACTTAAAAATGTGAAAAAAATTTGAAATGTATTTTTTGGAGGTGAAGCACCAACTCCAAAAAAAAACATTTCAGGAGGTGAGTAGGTACCTAGGTACTGAAATTCAATTATTTTTTCCTTTTTAGTGTTTTGAAGTCGGTTTTATTTTTGTTAAAAAAAAAGTTTGCAACTAAAGGTCAAGCAAACTGACGGCCCATGGTGGTATGTGGCTACTAACGCTTTAGATAGACACCTACCGGTGGTACAGCAGCTGTATTGTCATTCAGAGGCCTAAGATGAAATGCCTTCCATCCCCAGTAATTGCACTGGCTATCTTTGACTTCTACCCGAAACAGCTATTGTTTTAAGTCGAAACAAGAAAGGCAATGGTACCTAACCAGACGAGTTTCCGCCGCGCCTACCACTTGGTAGACGTTTTTTTTTATATAATCATTAAGTTAAGGGTATTTTATTCTTTTGTAAATATCATTACTTTGGTCGTATATTTGTATTTGATTGACAACTGCTCCCGCCACTTGAACAATTAGACCAAATAATCGCTATTGATTAATGAATTACGTCAATATATACTTTTCAATGTATCGAACAATATAATACGATAGCTACAGTAAAATTGTCACGAGGAATGCTCAGAACAATAACATTATACAGAAAGAGACGCCACAGGTGTCTACCATCTTGGATTATTCGAAGCTTTATACCGTCAGGGTAGTATTTACCTAGTATTAAAGCGTCTGAGAGAGCTTTAGGGGCAGTATTGGATAATTTAATCTGATTATAAAAATAAATTTTAGAACAAACGAAGTATTTTTTAAATTTCAAAAATAAATGACATTTATGATTCGTTTTGTGATAGTGAGCTAAGCTAGAATTAAAAATGATGAGCAAAGCAATCGTATCAGACAACAACTTAAGCCCGCCTAGCATGACCACCGAAACGCGATATGATACGATATGATAAAGCTATTTATCGCTTCGAACTGTCAAAAATCATTGGATATAACCGCCATCTTGAAATTTTATCGAAACTGCGAACTTGTATTGTATATATACGTGTTTGCAGTTTCGATGAAATTTCAAGATAGCGGTTATATCCAATGATTTTTGACAGTTCGAAGCGATAAATAGCTTTATCATATCGCGTTTCGGCGGTCATGCTAGGCGGGCAGGAGTATTTCTCTATCACAACTGGCTAATACCATCACTGGTTTGCGGCCAGATTCACTATTTTTCGATATCTCATCATCATCACCAGCCTATATATCATCAGGACCAGCTTTACTCAGAGAGCCTACAATGACCTGCGCATCTAATACAATAATACATTCAGGGTGTTGTTCGACTGCCGTGGCGCTGCAGTGCTTCGGGTATGTTTGCCGATGCTTGCACTGAAGAATTCTATGCTTTAATGCGTAAAAAGTCTGCTTCGCTTGTGCATAGAGTACGGGGAAGTTTAAACAGGATCCTTAGGATGATTGATGACAGGGCTGACTCTCCCTTGATTGGAAGATTCATCAAACTGCATGTCTTACCAAACAGCGGTTTAATGAGTATTTCAGGTAGCTGATAGGCCGATGTCCACTGCTGCTAAAACTATTGTATTTCTACGTTTTTTTTTTAAAAAAATAATATTTTAATGTAATATACTAACATAGTTTTTAAGCTTATTGATTGTTACTAACATCTATGGACTACATTGTCTGATAATAAACAATTTTATTTATTTATTTATTATTTACGTACCACTGCTGGGCACAGGCCTTCCTACATGGGAGTGGCACTTGAGGAGTTTGGGCCATAGCATCTCCACGCTGGCACAATGCGGGTTTTGTGGGTTAAAGCGGGTTCAGTAACAACCGGAACCAACGACAGTCCAACGTGACTTTCGAAGGACGGAGAATCTCGAGATTTTAAATTCTAGTTGACTCATTCTAGGATCGACTTGATTGCTTGTTTTCATTATCAAAGCCAAAGCCCTGAAATAACTATGCCACCGAGCTCCTCGTTACTTGTATGAACTATCGCACATTATCGATGTCAAGCCTAGTAATGAACTTCCATATCAACATCAGATTAAATAGTTGTTTCAGATACTGTGCGGTAAGTTCGTTTTAACACACGAGTAGACAAACTACTCGTACTATAGTCAACAGTGTGTGTCATACAAGGTTTTTTCAACAGATTTTCTAGAAAACAGTGCTTTAGTATTATTTTGTTTTTAAATATCAGTCGAAAAGTCACACAATCTTTGGCGCCACGTATGCGTGGTGCAAATTAGAACTACATCTTTCGTCTTATTTTCTCCTTGGTATTAAAATGAAAAAATCTCAATAACTAAAGTGCTTCCAAGGAGGTTCGATCATTAAACCTATTTATTCTCATAATTTGAAATTCCTTAGTGGAATTTTTATATAAATGTTTTTATTTAAAAAAAAACGTAACAATACTCACGGCACCACACACAACCACAGAACGGAGCGTGCTGTAGGTATAAGTACCTATTTAACATGCATTTTTTGATTAAATGTGTTAAAAACGTTTATTATGAATAAATGGATGACTAACAAATATTTTCGGTTTCAAGATTCGCTAGATATAAAAGTTGTCTATTTGATTTTAGTGAAAAACCCATAACCTGATAAATAATTTGAGCAAAAAACTCTGTTGGAAAGCATGGGCAAGGTTTAATGTAAAATTTTAATATACTTACATGCTGAAACTAGATTTCTAAGCGTTTTTGCTATAAGGATGGCAAACTATTTTCTTATTATTCATTAGAAGCAGTATATTGGCTCGTATACATTTAACGTTCCGTTGATTGATGAGAGGCCTGCGTGAGTGTACCCAGCAACACGAATCAGTTTGAATCGACCCGTCGTCGCACATTGAAATATTAATTACAAGTATTTCTTTGTAATATTCTGAATAGCGTCCTTTGGCCTTTACAGAGATGGTGTACCTAATCTATCATGGCCAAATTTTCCGCAGAGCTTAAGAATATAATATTTTATGAAAATAATTTATAGAGCTGAGCTAAATGACTGGCTTTATATTGATTTTTAATTAGCTAATTATAAAATGCCAGATAGAATAGTTGTAAACGAATTATGGGTTTTTTCCGAAAAAAACACCTTATAAAAATGCATGGTGATCTATTTTATAACGATAATGCTTTTCTGTAAATTGATTCAGCTAAAGAAAGCTAATTTAGTGTAGAAAAATATTTGCTTAATTATTAACTACTAATTTAGTTTAGAAAAATATTTGCTCAAAATGATAACAGCGCCTGTGATGTAAAGTATTGAATTTAAAAAAATATATGTATACCTTACGATTAACGCAGTCGTCCGGAACTGAAGTGAGGTCTCCAGCACTGCTCTGAATGGATTTATTTATTTGATTGCTTTACATATGAATACTAACTAATATCACAAACACAAGTTACAATATCAATCACAAACATATGCGCCTTGGAGGGCATTGCAACATAAAAGAGAGAGCAGATATCTCCTACAAAGAACAAAAAATCTTACATTTCTCTATAACACGTAAATATTTTAAACTGTTTATGTTTGGCATTCACTCAAACTCTATATATCTCTATATATACTATCGACTAATACATTCTAATACGACTTTCCAAGCGTAAGCGAGTCAGGCTAATCTAATAAATTATCAGAGGACTTTCCGAAAAGTGTTAATCATAAAAAAATATTTGACGATTTTTGAATGAAAAACTAATAATGAGACTGTTTTTGGATAAAATCTTCTAACAAGTATTAAGACTAGCCTGACTTGTTCGTATGTAACCTTTTGCTTTACGATTTATGCCTAATCCACTACAGTTATTAGACCACTTCTGCTAAGCTATTATTCATCTCCATAAAGGAGCCGGGTGGTCTGTCATTTAGGTTTAAGAACAATCTCAGGCACCAATCTCACATAAAGCAAGTTTACTCCAAGACTTTGCTGAGGAAATGAAACTAATTCTATTTCTATATTTTCATCGTACCTATACATAATATAAGTTTGAATTACGTGATGCATTTAGACTGCGGTAATACGTGTCTCCGCATTCGGCATGTCGGTACAAATTAAACGCTGCCAGCTTCCTTGCATTGAGCGCATACCTACTATATGTTTAGCTTTGAGTATATTGTAGACTAGCTCTTAATTTAAACTCAAAATCTTTGTTAAATACGTCAACGTACTTTTCGTTAGTAAATTATTGATTTTAAAATATTGTTAATTAAAAAGTTAGGCACTAAACCAAAATTTGTTACACTTTTCCCATACACTTGTCCCTTAAAAAAATATTAAATATTTCATTAAGTAGTTTCATTTTTAAAAGAAAATAACTGAAATAATTAAGTCGTCTATGTCTGCGACAATGCCGGCCTATATGCATCTCACTGCTGGGCACAGGTCTTCCTTCAAGGGTGAAACGCATGAAAAGTTTGGTCCAGAACACCACCGCGCTGGCCTAATGCGGGTTGGTGGGATAAAACGGTTGCAGAAACAACCGGGATCAATGGCTTAACGTGCCTTCTGAAGCATGGAGGAGCTCGAGATTAGAAATTTTGGTTGACTCATCCTGACGTCGCTCCAACTACGACGCCACCAAGTTCCTCATTATCACTAATATATGTAAAAAAAAAAAATCAAAAATAAAATCGACTTCAAATCAAAACATATTTTTTGGAGTCTGTGTTTCATTTTCTATTGCTTCTGGAGACAACCTAACATCAACTCAAAAAATATGGTTTGTTTTGAAAATAGTGAATTGTTGCATCGAGCAGAAAGTGACTTATAATTGCATCGAGTGTTAGTCTGGAGCCCAAGCTTTAGCGAGGGGTCTAAAACACGTTTAATTTCAGTCACTTCCATGCTTTGCAAGATTATGGAACGTGTACTTAATAATCGACTCCTAGTATACTTAGAGGATAACGATCTCCTTAGCGACCGCCAGTGATCTTCTTGTGTATGCAACCCATCTCTGGAGCGAAGCTATAGAAAAACACGAAGAAGCCCTTGCAGTGTCGCTTGACACTTGTAAAGCGTTCGAAAGGGTTTGGCACGGTAGCCTTTGCATTTGGATATCAGACTTCCTTGGGGAGCGTTCGATACGAGTGTACCTAGATAGGCACTCGTCTGATCAACAGGTGATAGATTCTGGCGTTACACAAGTCTCAGTCTTATCTGCAACTCTCTTTTTACTGCACATAAACGACTTGCTTATTCCCGGTACCATTGGGTATGCAGATGACAGCACAGTATCAACCAGGTATTTCTCCAGTGCAAAGGCCGTCAGAGTGAAAGTGCAGTCCTGTCCTCCCGCCATGGTTGATACCATTAATGTGGCCCTTCGGTCGGTCTTCGAGTGGGGTGATGCCAACCTAGTCAAATTTGATACGGACAAAACACAGGCGTGCTTATTTATCGGTAAACGAAGTCCCCTTCATCAGGCTCCTACTTTTTGAAGTGTGACCTTGCCGTTGACAGACCACCTGCACCTCCTTTCCTTGGTATGAAAATGTCAGCAGATTTAAACTTCGGCGACTATATTGAGTCTGTTGTAGCAACTGCAGCAAATAAGCTTGGTATCCTCTCCAAGCTTCTGTTACTGTATAAAGCGCAAGTCCGGCCATGTATGGAGTGCTGCATGATTTGATTCCACCTGCCCCTTTCCATCTTCGAGGATCCAGGCGTCGATTGGCGTATCACCCTTACGTTGTTGATGTTCCACTTATCCGCACAAAACGCTTCGCCAACACTCTTATAATGCATACGGCAAAGGAATGGAATTTTCTGCCTCCTGATGTTTTCCCCGAGCGATACAACTTGGAGCTCTTCAAGGCTAGAGTGAATAGGAAATTTCTAGGCGAGCACGTAACACCGTCGACCACATCCTCACTTGCCTGCCTATACTCGTATAAAAAAAACGTCACTTTTGCGTGGTCGGAATTCCAACAACTCGAATAAAGTCAAACAATATTAACAAATAAAGTCAAGCAGAAACAATTTATTTAGAATAATTATTTTTTATGGCCATTGTTTCCGGGAATAAAAAAAACGGCTTGTAGAAAACTAGCTGGTTATGCTTGTAGCTTGCGATTGGTCTGTTGTGTGGTCAGAATAGCGTGGTTGGCTGGTGTAAATCTAGTTGGCCATGATTGTAAATATGAAGCCTATGATTGGAGTCACCTGGGATTCGTGGCTTTTGGGCGAAAACAATGCAGTAATATATTTTCATACAACTTTACTGCACTGTTTAAAAGCAAAATTAGTGCAGTAATGGAGTTTCATACATACTTGACTGCACTGTTTTACTCAGAAGCAGTAAAGTGCTGCTTTGTTCTCGCTATTTAGCTTATTAGCTAAAATATATTTGATTCAGTTCAGCGGGACGACCGCTTTCTGGTCACGTTATCATATTGAATTCAAGTATGACATTCTCTGTCGTTAGAATGTCATACTTGTATTCAATTATGACAATAACAGACGTGTGAATGTTACATTTGCTTTTGAATAATAATGTCGTTTTAACAACAGATTTTTAATTACAATTCTTACATACATGTGACAATATTTTAATTTTTTGTGTCAGGTTCGTTTTCAAATATATTTTTTTAACAAAAAAAAAATTGTGACAGTCTTAAAACAATTAATTATAATTATAGTCAATATGCAAATTTTACCTACAATATTTTCATAAAATAACATGTTATTAGAATCGTTATTTCTCAGTAATATCTCGATGGCGTTATCGATAAATTAAGTTGTCATGAGTCGACGGGTTTTTGATGTCGATGTCGCAGTCGCCTCATTTGGTAAGTGGTTTATGTTCTTCGGAAATAGCTTTCGTGTGTAATACTCTGATGTTTCTTTTTAGTACAAACGGCCACATATTAAGCCTTACACGTACATTGAAAAATGATTCTTATTACAACCCAAAATTATAGTAATGCAGATAGTAATCTTACTAGGAAAATCAACATAAATAACGATATTTTATTAAATTTGGGACCTGGAGAAATTAAAACATCAGGAGAGGCACAAAAGGTCCCGTAGGGTTGAATCCGTGACGTTTAGTTTGCGGATTACAGTGGACCAAAATTTTTATAGCTTCAAAAATCAACGCTTTGAAAATACTATAACTCTTGATGGCATATGGACTCTTCTTACCGCTTCACATCGGGTGGTGTTGGGTCATTTTCCGTGATGAGTAGAAAAAATAAAAAATCGATAGCCGTAGACAGGTCATATATTGCAATGCATCAGTAGTAAGCACGATAAATCTTGTTCATTAGTAGGATCTTGTTTCTCTGTCAATAAAGAAAAATAAAATATTATTTTCAAGTAGAGTTTCCAATGATTTTTTTTTGTTTCCATACGTAGTCTAGAGACTTAATCATTAACAAACTTTACAAACCATTATCCAATAAACTGGTGATTTATAATACGGACCATTTTTGTACGTAGAATACACGCAATTCTGGTAATATTGTTATATATTTTATACAAGGACTTTACATTAAGCGAGAGCAATATATTTTTTCACACGACAATAACATTAAATCGTCCGAATAACACCGTACTATCAGCGTCAAGTTAACCATATCACTGAGTTGCAAATGCACCCTTAAAGTAAAGAAATAAGATACAACATTGTATGCGTTACGGCTACTGTGCTAACCGTTGTACTAGGCTTATCGCGAAGTCATTTTAACAAGGTATAAAACTGAAGAAAAATTCCCGCGTAAATCACAACTTTATTGCATTGGGTATTTAAATGAGGACAATTTTCCGGTGTTTCGTTACATAAATTAAGTGATTTGGAAGCAACGGCCGACACTATTGGCTGGCGGCCAAATTGTTGCTGGTTGCGATTAATGCATCGGTAGAAAACGAATTTGTCGACGATACCATAGACACGTTTGACATTGCCGATATCAAACAATAAAATTGTCGCCATACAGTTCCGAGTTTTTAGCTAAATTATCAGAAAGCAGCTAAATTATCAGAAAGCAGAGTGATGTAATCCGCGGAAAGCTCTTACTGTCAAGTTTAAAAGGAAGAGGCTAATAGAAAGAGTCTTAACATCTGATCAGATTTTGGACCGACCGTCCAGGCATGTGCTTCATCTGAAAAACCAAGAATTCAGTAATTAGAAAACTGCAAGAAGAATCGGTACAAAATAAAGAACTTGTTCATCGTGACTTTAAAGTGTATTACGGGCTACCATCATCGTCTGAAGATACTTGTATAACATTTGTATCAGTTTCATTCTTTACGCTATCACGGCATTTGTTAACCAAACAAGCAGTAACTAAAAGGAGCTAAAGGAGCTTTCGTCACTTCATGACGAAATTGGAGAATTCATTGGGTTATTCATCATCTCGCCCGAAAACAGAAATGAAACAGAAATGGTGTCAACTCGCCCCATCGGGCGAGTTGACACCTTTCGAATTTACCTAATATTTCTGTCGTCAACTCGCACGCTCGTTACAAAGTACAGCCAGGTAAACAATTTGAAAATAAATTTCAGGAACGACTTCGAATAAAACGACATTGTATTAAATCTTAAAATAAAGCTACTGAGTAGTTGACTGTTCATTTTTATGGTCGTTACCTCACATTTTTATGGTCGGGCGAGTTGACAACAGAAATATTAGGTAAATTCGAAAGGTGCCAAGTTGCCCTATCGGGCAAGTTTTTGTCGGGCAAGATGGCGAATAACTCAATTCATTTACCCTAGGAACACAGTATTTCAATACTTACCTTTTAAAGCTTTATCCAAGTGATCTTCCTCGAGGTCAAGCAGGAAAATTGTTTGGTAGATCTAGAAGAGTTTGATTGTCCCAGCATAGCAATATTGATATTAAAATTAATAGTTAATTAGTCATATTAAACGTCGATTTGAGTATTTCCATACCTTTGATGATATTTAAATTGAGGGAAATTTCCATGTTTGTTTGCAACAGCTCAAATTTGTTTATCCATTTAAATCCATTTCCTTTACAAACATGTGATTGTTTATATTTACATAATCAAAATTTGCAGGAAAAATTTCCCGCTCCACTGATCCGTTCAAATTGTAATTTCCCGTGAAAAAATTCACGAGCGTTTTAAATATCAGAAGCCTGTGGACCTAAAACCCCATTTACGCTTGAGTGTCTCCTGGTATTAAAAGCAATTTTTTAACCCTCTTTGAAACCAGGCCTTCATGCTTTGCATTTGACTTGCAATTACTGTCTCTGGCCCCATCAATCGATGGATGGAGATAAAAGATAGCCTCGCAGAAGAGTCACTTAAATGGTGATGTTAGAACCGCATAGACCAAGCTAAGCTTTTTCAGAGTATATTTCGAGTAAAACCTTATCTACACTTGGCGTTCCTTGGCGTATATTTGCAAGATTAGATCCTATTTTAAGCTAGGAAATAATATTCTTAGAGCATAAGTAAGCAGTCTCTATGGTCGAGATTACGCAAGAACATTAGCATGCTTAGTTTAAGGATCCAGACGTAATAAGTAGGATTTTTGTGATTAAACTGCTTAATGGATTCAACTCGCGTTTAAATAAATGTTGTATTGTTCGATTAGTACGTTTCGATTACTTTACAACGATCGCGGCCAGTCTTCCCGTGACCACAGTTTGCAGTACTCTCAAAAATAATAGGGCAATACTAAGATTATAATATTGAGGTTAAACTTTTTCATATCAAGCTTCTTCTATAGACTTATAACCTGTGCACGTCGATAAGAGTTTTTATTTAATTCTGGTGAATAAATAAAGCTTAATATTTGCAGTAATAACTACCCGATTATAAATCCTCGAAAGGGAAGGTATCTTATCATAATAAATACCTATTAATTTTTAATTTGAAATAGAAACAAATGAGTTTTTAGAAAAATCTGTCCCTTGTTTCAATTTTGTCACCTGACTGCAAATCTTGCTTTCTCTTAGACAAATAACTTTTTGTACCTGCATTAGCCAGTTATTTATACAGCGGCCTAGCATACTATAAATGTAATCCACTTGCAAAATTTTTCGAAATGTAAATTCTTCAAACAGCACGAGTAGATATATACCGTTGCATTATTCAGAAGTTCCGACGATAGCAGACGGAATGTATTTATAACGACATGACTTTTTAAATTTGCACACAATTTATTGAATTATACAGTAGCAGATGCCGCAAACTGTGAATTAGCGAAGACAAAGGTAGTCAGTATAATTACTGGGCATGGACGGCATTTCATCTTAGGCCTCAGGATGACAATGCACCTGCAATATCAAGTGATTTTTCCTTGTTATTGCAGGTGACTGTAGGCGGCGGTAGCCGCTTACCATCAGGTGGGCCGTTAGCTTGTTCGTCATCTAGTTGTATAAAAAAAGACAAAATTAGCTGCTCCATACTTTTTATGCGAGTAAGTAATGAACTTTTATATGGATCAATTAATTTGAGTCATTTTTGAGTACAGTCACTTCGTACGTTTTTATTGAAATAGTAAGCTTACTATAATGTCAAAAAGACTGTATGCACGCGTATATTTAAAGTCCCTTTCCTTCTTAAGTCAACCAAACAGTTCAAATTGTTTTAGAGTTTTCTTATCAGATAGATTGACGACCGACTGGCTGAGTGGTCTGTGCCTTGCTATACAGGCTACTCGCTCGGGGGTCCTGAGTTCGAATCCCGGTGGAAACAAATGTTTGTATGATGAGTACGAGCATTTGTTCACGACTAATGGATGTTTATATGTTTATTTAGTATATTTCTAAAATTTATATACACATTATTATCATTATTTCTCCGTTATCTAGTATCCATAACACAATCTCTTAATGATGCTTACTTTGGGCTAGATATAGGTGTGTATGATTATTATTATTATTATAGATTACTAAGGATCACATGCTTATGTTTCCTGTAAGTATTCAAAAGTAAGTCACTATTTAATATTACTATTGATTCTAGCACCAATCATCATTATTTTAATCTAGTTTAAGTCAAAATTATCATGTAAATAACCCTGAAATTCTTATCAATTAGCTCAGCCTTCGTTATCTTATTACGAATGACAATAAAACTGTAATTCCGAAACATTTTGAGGTAAATACATACCATTGTTACGTTGTAGAATATTTCTCATCTAAATTCCCGATTGTTTAACCTGGGCCTTTCGCATTTATACCTCGAAATATCGTCATCTCACAAATAAGGTCGGATGCATACTGTATTAGAAATTTAGATGTGTCTAGTATGTCGGGTATGGAGCGGTTAAGAGATTCATCGGATATGGCTGATGGGCAGAGAGAGAGAGAGAGGTTAGACGCAGTATTGGTAACGCTCCTCCATCCTTTGTTCGGCACGTGCGGTGTCCATTGAAATCCGAGTGACTGTCTGTACTATTATTATTTATTACCTGTGAAAGACAAATCAGTATTAAGAAGAAGCATAGTACTTAATTTGTACTTTACATATTGTGAGATGCTTACAAATATTTTGAGTGAAGTTGCAAATTAAGCTATATCCAGCTCCCAAGGTCACAGAGTGAGAAACTGGGATCAATTGGTAGGTTCAAGGTTTTCTTATGGTCACATACAACTAAAATGTATTTAAATGTCAAAATGATTATATGCTATAAAAATTGACCCTAAACTTACTCAAACACAACGCATATCATTATCAAACACACAAAAACCCTTCAGCAGAAAAAGATTTGCCAATGTTTTGCTGATAATTATCACGATTCTTCCATCGGCCTTCGACAATAGGTACTTAGTCTAAATGTGAGTCACTTTGAAGTCAATTAGGTACGAAATACCAAAAATATGAAGCAAGCAAAAAATATCCTCCTATCAAAACCTTTAAGCTGTAACAGTTGATAACGATATTATACAAGTTCAAGAGAAATAATTTCAAACGAAATTTTCTCCGATGGACAAAAACCATTCACACAAAATAATTTACGTTACTCTCTATTGCAAGACTTCATTTTAAAGTACTTACTATATTTTAGGACTTCAATTTACTAAAGCGATAAGAATTTGATTACAATGGCTCACGATATGATTCGACAAATGAATAAAACAAAACCCTTCAGTCGACTTTGCTGGAGTTTTGTAGCGACCCTAAGGCTCTTTGCGAAACATAAATTAAGCAGCTCAAGTGGAAAGACGTGGGTAAACGTAAATACATCCAGTTGCTTTCTCTGAAATTGTGAAGAATATCAGTTTTGAAATTGCTTGGAGGATTATATTCATATGTTTCATTTTATTTGTTTTTATTTGTGCTATATTCATATTATTTACCTTTGGGTAAATGATATAAATAAAACATATAAAGGGTGGCAACCAGGACTACGGACGGCCTGATGGTAAGCGATTACCAGCCTATAGACGTTCGTAGTACCTTAGACACTGCTTAGCCATTAACTATTACCCTGTGAAAAATCAGGAAAACATTCGAACTCAATGCTTGCTCAGTAAGCTCTATCCATTTTTTGTGTTACCCGTGATGACATACGGCTGCGAAACGTTGCTGTTTCTGTCACTGGGTCACAGTCACCCAACGAGTTGTAAAGCGAGCTATGCTAAGTGTTTGCTAACGAGATAGAATAAGAAATGAGAACATCCGTAAGAGAACCAAAGTCACTGACATAGCTCATAGTACCAAGTAGAAGTGGCAGTGGACGGGGCACATAGTATGAAGAACAGGCGTTGTTCTGGTATGGCGACCACGTACCGGGAAGCGGCATGTTGGATGACCTCTCACTAGACCTGGTCAGGGTCGCGGGGAGCCGTTCGATGCAGACTGTGCAGAACCGATCCGTTTGGGTGATGAGGGGAGGCCTTTATTCAGCTGTGGACATCATAGGCTGTTATGATAATGATGATGATGGCGATGATCCATTTGACCGGTGATTGAAATTTTCATGGATAACTTTTCGTAAGCTGATGTGTAACTAAAGACATTAAAATTTTAACATCTTTTTAAACTTTCCTATAAGAGTCTCGAATTGCCAAAAGTGGGTACATAATGCTCCTAAATGTAGGCCCACTGGTTATAATATCTACATAACGCCTTTGGTTTCAGTACTATAGTCACGCTGAGAATTTTCTGTTATTCCATATAATAATAGACTTCTTTGTTTCTAAACATTTCGTAATATCAATTCAAATAGCAATACGAACTTTAAGGATAAATAATTTGCATGTCGACTTTGTGATGATTCGCATCTAAAAAAGTTAAATACATTTTATTTCTTCACATATATTTTCACGTTCATGATAAGTACACAGTTTTCACCGGCTCACATGAAATCCAAATAAAGCGGGATAATAAAGACAGTCCTTACAGAAACAATAGCCTGTGATTTCTATTCCAAAACGAGAAAACTTTCCACAGTACACGAATGAAGTGTTACAATTTTAGTTTGGTATTCCATTGTAATAAGAGATAGGTATATTTGAAATGCAAAAGTTCCCTGTGTGTTTTCTGTACCTCATTCGGTCGTTGTGAACAGTGTGGAAAATTGGAACATGATGATCGGAAGCGTTATACTTTGAACAATACGTCAAAGGATTTAGTGAACTTTGTTTCTGTTTGGTACAAGTAACAGCCTGTCGAAATAACAGTCGATTTGGACTAGTGAGACAGTTACATCAGTTAACTATAAAATAGGGGAGAATGAACTTTTCCCGAACGCGTGTTGATTATGAACGAGGTCGTACACGTTGTGATAGAAAAGGGATATTGATAACCTCTTTCTAATGGCGGAAAAGGAGTCCCATGTTTAACACCAGGCATTGCACATAATTATTTATTCTTTAGTTAATTTAAAAATCAAGTTTTTATTTTAGCACTTCTTAATGATATAGTTTAATGCCGTTAAGTGTGAAATAGAGTATTTTTAACCCCCCACGAAGAAAGAGGAGTGTTATAAGTTTGAGGTGTCTGTCTGTGTATCTGTGTCTGTGGCATCGTAGCGCCTAAACGAATGGACCGATTTTGTTTCGTTTTTTTTTGTTTGAAAGCTGATGTGACTACGATGGTTATTAGCTATAATTTATGAAGATCAGTTCAGGCCTTTGATGACTATCAGCTCATTTTCTACATCATTATGGGGTTTTACTAACTTTTACAGATCCGAATGATTTGAAATTTGGTGTACTGTCACTTCGGTGACATTCCCATGACATACTATCCTTGAGCTGATCCTATACCATCAAAAAGTCTGCGAATTGCTTAATTCTTCAGAAACTTACAGCAGATATAGCGTGTTTGGGGTCTTAAGAATAGTCTCAATGAGATGGTGTTAGATACATGATTAATAACGCCGGGGGTTACTTAAAATTTTTAATTTTGTATTTTTTATTAATAACAATATCTACAAATATTGTGCTAATAGTTCACTGCATCTATTTTTCTCTGAATTTGAGAAACATAAATCATTCAGGTATTTTTTAAAACAAAATACGGACAGCACGACGCTGCAATCTGTACAGTGCTTCGAGAAGGTACTTGGTGGAGCCATCTCACAAGTGCAAGCAATATTCCAAGCAAAAGCGGACCTGTAAACTTCTAGGTAAAACCACTACAAAAATAAAATCGCCTCGGCCTTTCACTTGGAACTTCCCTTCATCAGCTTACGTGCTCGCTCTGTGTTCTTATTGTCATTCATCGTTCAAACGGCTTTTGGTGTTGTCTCCATTATTTGCCCAGTTTAGGCACCTTTTAGAAAACAGAAGCATATTGAAAGCCATTATTGATCAACTCTGTATTCTATCACCTTTTGTATTCTTATTACAGAAAGAAAAAATGGAATCAGACGCCTTTTGATTTGAGCGGTCTTGATATCAAATTCTAACGACGAAGTTGTGTGATAGAAACGGTTCGTAGCTCAATAATGACATTGTTTTTTTTGGATAAGACGACAAATTACGGATGCACACCAATTCTAATTTCTCCCTTCGTGTGTATCCGTAATCCGAGTTTGTAACAATAATTTATTACTTGTCCTCACAAGTAATAAATTATTCTTCGTTCTCTATCCACCATTACTGCAGTTATTGTGTTAATTATCCAATATTTTCCGTAATTCTTCCAAATATATTCAATGTAATTTTGATAATTGCAACAAATAGTATCCATTCGTTTTATTTGCATTCTAAAACATACGTTCAATTGGTTTCAAAAATTGAGAATTCTGTTGTTTTACTGAAGTGTCGTATGAGAGAACTTATAGATAATAGAATACTTATTACATCATATTGTATTCATACTTTTGTCATCATGCATCTTATTCACACAATTTACTATATGAACAAAGGTAAAACATTATATGAAGCTACTTGAATTTCAATCTACTGCCTATTTCTCAAGCATTTTGTACAACATTTTGAATTATAATTTTCCCTGAAGAAATATTTTTTTTATTTAAGCTAGTATTTTGTCATATTTTAAATTTTAGCATTCACTGAATATTGTTAAGTCATAAACGAGACTGTAATAATTTATTTATTTCAGTGAAGTCAAATAGGTAACTTTAAATTATAGCTTGAGATAGAAGCATTTTTGAAATTACTCGACTGGTGTATCTCTAAATTCTTTTTTAATATTTTTCGTAATTTAATTATGTAATGAAGCAACTATTTATTCCAAGTCTATGATTTCTAATAACCCAGTCAAATCTTCGCTTGGTGAGATCAGGAACTAAATTAAACTGTGTGAAAGTTTACGATTGTTCAAATTATGTAGATTTAAGATTTATCAAATGCAATGCCACTAAGATGCGATTTTTATTTTGCGTTGAATAAACATGCACTTCAAAAACGGTGTCTATGTACACTATACTGAAAAAAAAATAACCTCCTAAATGTATTTTTGGAGTTGGTGCTTCACTTTCTATTGTCTCTGGAAACAGCTTAGCACCAACTCCAAAAAATACATTTTAGGAGGTAAGGACCCAGGTACCGAAATTGAATTATTTTTTCCTTTTTAGTGTTTTGAGGTCGGTTTTATTTAAAAAAAAAATATTTTACATTTTTAAGTGATTTTCTAAGGTCAAAACAAGATGGGTGACCGTCAGCACTATCAACTTGTCTGTCTCTCAGTCTTTGGTTGAAATACAAAGTGAAAGAATTATCTTCTAACTCCTAACCGTTAAGGAGTTGTACCTTCCATCATCAGCTCATTAACATGAGATGATGACTAACAGAAGCAAACACTTGAATAGCTTTAAAAAAAACTAAAACATGTCATACGTGACAATAAAATTTGAGGTTTGCCTTTGATTTTCCTGGGATCCCATCATCAGATCCTGACTTGACGACAATGGGACCACCACTGGAGTATACTCTATCTAATAAAAAAAGAATTTTGAAAATTAGTTCACAATTGACAGAGAAATCGGTGAACATACATACAAAAAAAAACATACAGTGGAACATATAACCTCCTTCTTTTTGAAGTCGGTTAAAAATAGGTAAAAATATACAGAACAGTGTTTAATTGTCTGTTTTATTTGCTTTTTTGCGTGGTACAAAACAAGAATTTTCATAGAAAATACTGCAACACACCTAATTATTCAATATGGCGCCCGCCATATTGCCATATTGAATAAAGGTGAAATTGACGAAAAATTTCAAGTTTTGTACAAACAAACTATGCATGAAAACGAGTTATTAGTATTTTTCCTGGATTCAGGAGATTTTTCCTGATTTTATTTGATAATGTACAGACGACAGCACATCAAGTGTAACAGTTGCACTACGAAAGCTGCCTTTATTACGAACGTAGTAAGGCCGGTCTCAAGGTCAAACTGCTACGCTTGATGTGCTGTTGACTGTACGTATACCTGGCTGGCTATGAAACATCGCCTTTTAACTCGCTTTTCTAAATGTCACTTTTCTGACATTTTTCATCCATATTAATGTGTTTTATTTCAGAAACGTGCCCATTGTCAAATCTCTTTAATAAATCACAGTGTTCCAAAATATTAATAAATTAATCAGCGTCGCATCGCCATGGCGTGATCGTTGAGTCCATCTCAAACGTTGGGTTGTTAATTAATTTCTTACAGCATTTTCGATCGTGAAATAGGAGAGTGATATTTCTATTTAAAATATTCGGCTCATCTCTGTGCCTTAATAACGGGAATTTTATTAAACGAATTTGAAATTCAAATTTCTGAATTGTTTGGCTATTAAAGTGATTGCGTTAGGAATAACTTGTTTTAATGAACAGGTATTATTTGGAATACGGCCTATCAACTGTGTCTCACGCGTGGTAGATAAAATCACGGCCTATTGATTGGTGAATACGGCAGCTATTCAGCTTAAGGATATGCAATAACTACCTATTACTATATTGTACAAAGTACACTGCAACGTATCCACACTTACTTACTATTATTATAAATGCTAAAGTATGTCTGTCTATCTGTCTGTTAGCTGTGCTCTTCACGCTGAAACCGCCGAACCGATTTAGTACGGATATAGTTTAGAAGCCTCCGAAGGACATAGGATACTTGTTGGAGCGATATCCAACATCCACTTGGGCGGAGCCGCTTGCGAACACTACTACTAGTGTTTTTGCCCCACTGCTGCTATTTTGTCAGTTACGCTACGCTTATATTACAACAGAGATTTAGATTCATTACCTGTAACAGCAATTAGAATCAATAAATTTAATATAAGAGGAATACAAACCAAGGACTAAGAAACGGTGCTGATGACCAGCTTTCGCCGCCATTTGTAACAAAAAAAGAAGTTAGACAGACAGTCTTTGAAGATATGTAATACTTATATTTTTACTGAATAGTTTTTTCGGTCACGACATAGTTTTTTATACAACTAGGTGACACACTCGCAGCCTACCTAGTGGTAAATGGTTATCGCCGCCTACAGACACCTGCAATAACAGTGTTGTCATAATGATGCCTACGATGAAATGTCGTCCATGCCCAGTAATTACACTTTCTTAGCAGCAAGGTGTTGATTTGTGTAAGAGAGGTTATATAAAATGGTAGTCTTACCTCTACCTCACAGAAGATCGCAGCTTCACCATCTTCTATAAGGTGGAAATGCCAACTTGATGACACCGCGACACACTAAAGATCACTCACCAATGTGATGTTTAGTGTGTCTCGGCTAGCGTTATTTCTGTAGGAGTTGAATAAAGCAAATGAATAGCAATAATAATCAGATTTATTACTACTATACACTGAACGTCTGTGTATAACACTAAGGAGATGAGCTGATAACACTTGAAACCCACTTCCTTGCAGTGTGCTCTTCCGGTGCGCGTTGACGGTAGATATTATTCGTCCAGGTCTGCTCCGTAATTCCTTGGTAGCGGTTGTGTTGTGAAGGTATGGTCGATCTCGTAAGAAGGAACCCTAATGTGGGTTCAACACTTTTCACCAATTAACAATAATAATACGTAATAATAAACCGACTATTTTTCTCATTACAATATAGGTAACATAAGTAATTTTGGTACAACAATTACAATACATTTTCCACCTAAGTAGTAGTAAGAAAACTGGTGCCTGAAATGGGTTTATAGGATAAAAGATTTATAATTCACAGTATTTAGAAAATAACTCGTCCAATGTAATATTAATAGGCTGATATTAACATTTGAAAAGTAGTAATTAGTAATTAAAATAGAATAAAACTAGAAAAAATTCACGTCCTGAGGCAGGTATCGAACCCGCGACCTTTCGCAATCCGGGCGACTGCTCTGACCACTGAGCCACCCAGGACTTGGGATATCCCTGTGAAATTCTTCTAGTCTATCTTGTATTTGCGTTTATGAGCTAACGTCCACCCTACAATGTCGAAATATTCTATTTCAACATCCGAAACGAGTATTTTTACAAATACCGACGATTCGGTTAAGTTGGGGCAGTGCTTTCAAATATTCTTAATTTTTGATTTTAACATTATAATAAATGTTTGAAAAATTACTTAGTAATTAAAATAGAATAAAACTAGAAAAATTTCACGTCCTAAGGCAGGAATCGAACCCGCGACCTTTCGCAATCCGGGTGACTGCTCTGACCACTGAGCCACCCAGGACTTGGGATATCCCTGTGAAATTCTTCTAGTCTAAGAAAATCGTCGTCGTTCTAGTCGTCGTGAAATTTTTCTAGTTTTATTCTATTTTAATTACTAAGTAATTTTTCAAACATTTATTATAATGTTAAAATCAAAAATTAAGAATATTTGAAAGCACTGCTCCAACTTAACCGAATCGTCGGTATTTGTAAAAATACTCGTTTCGGATGTTGAAATAGAATATTTCGACATTGTAGGGTGGACGTTAGCTCATAAACGCAAATACAAGATAGACTAGAAGAATTTCACAGGGATATCCCAAGTCCTGGGTGGCTCAGTGGTCAGAGCAGTCGCCCGGATTGCGAAAGGTCACGGGTTCGATTCCTGCCTCAGGACGTGAAATTTTTCTAGTTTTATTCTATTTTAATTACTAAGTAATTTTTCAAACATTTATTATAATGTTAAAATCAAAAATTAAGAATATTTGAAAGCACTGCCCCAACTTAACCGAATCGTCGGTATTTGTAAAAATACTCGTTTCGGATGTTGAAATAGAATATTTCGACATTGTAGGGTGGACGTTAGCTCATAAACGCAAATACAAGATAGACTAGAAGAATTTCACAGGGATATCCCAAGTCCTGGGTGGCTCAGTGGTCAGAGCAGTCGCCCGGATTGTGAAAGGTCGCGGGTTCGATTCCTGCCTCAGGACATGAAATTTTTCTAGGTTTATTCTATTTTAATTACTAAGTAATTTTTCAAACATTTATTATAATGTTAAAATCAAAAATTAAGAATATTTGAAAGCACTGCCCCAACTTAACCGAATCGTCGGTATTTGTAAAAATACTCGTTTCGGATGTTGAAATAGAATATTTCGACATTGTAGGGTGGACGTTAGCTCATAAACGCAAATACAAGATAGACTAGAAGAATTTCACAGGGATATCCCAAGTCCTGGGTGGCTCAGTGGTCAGAGCAGTCGCCCGGATTGCGAAAGGTCGCGGGTTCGATTCCTGCCTCAGGACGTGAAGTAGTAATTAGCTTGATTATAGTTAGATTGAGCAGCAGGTGAAATTGGAGTTAGCTGTCGGCGATCAGCGAGCGACCGCCTGGTCTGGCAGAGACGCTATCGTACCTCTCATTAAGGAAGCGTTTTAATAGAAGCAGGAGGACTTCGTCTTTATCATTTCAGCCGGAAGACGTCTCTGCTGTCAGAGACCTGCGCTGCAAGCATCCAGCGGCTACCTGCGACCTTCACCAGTTAGTAGACCCATCTTGTCGGACGCCTGCCTAAGCTGCGTAATCTGGTTCTTTGTCGCCACTGTAGGCCCGTAGGTGTTTACTAGGTGGTAGGCCCGTATGTAGGGTCGTCTGGGTAGGTACCACCGCCTTTCTTATTTCAGCCGTGAAACAGTTCGCTGTGTTGCGGATTGAAGGGAAAGGTAGCCAGTGTAATTACTGGACGGCATTTCATCTTAGGCCCCAGGATGACAACGCACCTGTAACATCAAGTGATTTTCCTTGATATGCAGGTGACTATAGGCGGCGGAAACCGCTTACCATCAGGTGGGCCGTCAGCTTGTTTGTCATCTAGTTGTATAAAAAAAGAACCTTTCCACCCTCACGGCCATAGGTTCTGCGAGCAATGTGTCCTGCCCAACTTTCACTTTAGTTCAGCAACTCTTTTTCAGGGTCACTTACCAACTTAACGCTTTCTCTTGACTTTTTATGGGGTAGGCAGCGCGTGAGTAGTATACAAGATACTAAGAGCATCTTTCAGGCTAACCTTACATTTGTTGGCTACCCTTGTCTTAATATGACAATATACGCCAACAAATCCAATGCTCGTCAAAAACAAGGCCTGTGGGTCAATTCTGCTATTTATTTTCCTAAAAGAATCGGCTGCGGTTCGCTTTCGTTACCAATGCGATTGAAATACAAAAAGTGTATTCCACTAGCATTGCTTATCAAGCCGGAACGCTAACGAAACGCTCCCGGTTGGTTTAATTTCGGCTCGATAATTGTTAGCAATTTTGCAAGAAACAAATATATTTTGGCTTAGTGACTAGAAAGTTGTTAATTTTGGACAGTTCGAACAAAGAACTATCGATGCGTTTCGGCTGCCACAAATGTTAAATATTTAGCAGAATACGAAACTTGAACCGAATGGTTCGCGTTACGTACCAAACTGATGCGTTTCGGTTACGTTTCGATTGCGTTGAGTTAGCAGAATACAAAAACGTTGTAACCTAAGCATTTCCGATTCCTTTCAGATCAAAATACAATAGCAAAATTTGGGGGCTGGGCTGTATTATGAACTTTGTTCCATTCAGTATAGCGCTTATTTTTAATTTAGGTATACAATGAACTTTATAAGTAGGGACAGAGGGGTTCATGCTGTAATCAAAATAAACCGCTGTTTCCTGGTGGTCATACTTTTGACATTTGTCATATCAATATGACCGCGAGGATATACATGTACTCCTGGTCATACTGTAACACGTATATTTAGAAAAAAGGTTTTCCTTCCTCTTGTATGTATAAAAACATTTTTGTGAGTTATCTTCATAATATAACAGAAAACAGAAGAGTTAGAGGAGAAATAATTTTAAATATGTATAATTTATGACAGCTATTTAAGGAAGTATTGACATTAATTTATAATATTTCACTCAATCGAAATATCGTATGTATGTAGCTGGATTATCCCTTGAAGTATCAGGCTACCATATCTATGTAGGAGATGTTTAGCATACTGTTAATTTTATTTATATATTAATCGTAGGGGTACAATCAATAACCTCTGATATACTTATGGTAGCCTGGTACTTGACATTGGAAATATACATTTATTAGTTATCAAAACGGATCAAATGAATCCACGGACTGCATTACTATTTGTCGCATTGTCTGCTTAGTTTAATTAGAAGCAGTTATAAATAAAAAAAAGAATAACTTCAGAAATTAATAATGACTTTAGTTTTTGATTTTACACTTTGTAGGCAACTTGCTATTCTAAGAAAGCACTTATTATAAAGTGGGCATACTGCGACTAAATACATTATATAAAAAAAATGTTTGTCAAGTTGTGATTATAGGTATAGTGCGATCTTATGTAAGGAGGTTCCATAAAGTAGGCATGGTGCTACCGATTGCTTGAAATAATCGAAAAGTTAACTAAGTGCGAAAGTAGGCATCGTGCTATAAAATCGTTTTTTCTTAGAAAAATTACAATAGTATTTTTTAGGTTGCACGTAAATAAGTATAACGATTATAAATTATAACCCTTAAGGCGATACCTCGTCGGAACTAGCGACACCACTTGATTTATATTAATTGTAGTGAATAAAGAACATAATAAACAAAAGCGCTTTAGTGAATGACTAAAGAATGGTATTTGTAATTTTTTGAGATGTGCTCGGTATAAGATATTCCTCTAAATGTAGCCTATTTTTTCATTATTGCCGAAAGTGGCCACTTTTAACAATAATAAAAAATTTGGTTACTTATAGGTAGACACTTTATACAAGATACATCTTTAAAAATTACAAATACCATTCTTTAGCAATTCTTTAAAGCGTTTTTGTTTATTATGTTCTAAATTCACCATAATTAATAACAATCAATTGGTGTCGCTAGTGTGCACGAGGTAGCCCCTTAAATTATTTAATTTATATCCCAGAGGTTTCAAGTTCCTTGCAGAACTCTTGGTCGCTGCGTGAACTAATTACGCAATTTCTCATTCATCAACAGCCAATATTGATAATCTAATACAGTTATTTATAAGTCCTGTCCAGTTATTTCTAACTCGTCAATTTTATTTGCATTTCGGCTGGCATTTGTTTTTCTTACAGGAGGTTCAGAAAAGTGAGTATGACCACGAGGACATGTATATCCTCGTGGTCATACTGATAGGACAAATTAGTATGACCACCAGGAAACGGCGAAATAAACAGGCCAACCCCCATTTCGTTCTTAAAGTGAACTCAGTAAGCCAGTGCCTGGCGCTGTAGTGTATTTTCTTCGTCCTTTTTAAACATGGCAATGTATTAACTTGAAATACTGGCTATTTAATCTACACAAGGCAAACTTAAGACCAATTAAAACTGTCACATTTAGCTTAACCACGAACATGGCTTCTTAATTGGCCGTGTGCCCACAGCCACAGCCTGGACACTCATAAAATCTGCATACAGTAGCGGTTTTGCTACTCATTTCACAGACGCACACATATAACACGCTCAACTATTTGTGTGCGCATGCGAACTGTAACTGTAACCTCCACGAGATCTCTCGAAACCAGGGGGGTCTCGCGAAAACTGAGACTGGCGCGGGGAGAAGGGCGGCCATTCTATCCCTGTTTTACAGAAGCTCGTGGGACACCCCTCCCGCTTTACGAGTATACTCCCTACATTCACCTTTGATTCCGAGTGTTTCTATATTCTGATGTGTTTACTTACATTTTCATTTAACGTTATTTGACTTATAGTACCAACGGTAACAGGAAAGTTGGTATTTTGAGAGAGGCAGGTAATAGTGGCTTAGAGATGCTTGGTGGCGTAGTGGTTTCAATTACGAAAATAAAGCATCTTTCGCCATAGTCGTTCCAGAGATGGGCCAATTAAAATTTTTATAATCTCCAACTCCTCCGTTCTTCGGGAGGCACGTTAAGCCATTTGTCCCGGTTTATACTGCAACCGCCTTAATCCACCAACCCGCATTGTACCAGCGCAGTTGTGTTATGGCCCAAGCTCCTCTTGCGTTTCTCTTACGTACGGAGGCCCTTTTTTTACTTCACTGTGACGAATTTAACAATTATTTACTAAATCCTCGTCGATTATTGTAAAGATTGAAGATAGGATCACTCAATCCGCATGCACAATGTGCCCAGCAGTGAGATATGTGTATATAGGCTGTTGATAATGAGAGTTATAGTGGTATTTACCACCCAACTCTTGAGTGACCGGGGTAGCGCATCCACCATACAGAAGATCTCAGCAATACCGTGTGTTTCAAAATTCCTAAATAAAAACCAGCCATTTCTTCTAGGCAACATTTTTGCAGAGACCAGAAAGTATGTCAATGTGAAGATAGGTAAAAACGGCATATTTTATATTAAATACTGCTCCGTAAATCTTTGATTTAATACTACGACTAATGAGATGATCAGCTTAAGACTAACGCGTTTATCCGTTAATTAAATTAACTTATAAAAAGAAGAGAGTCTTGGTTTACTTTTTAGTTCCTATAAAGAAATTCACGAGACGAAAAGAGTATGGTGTTAAAAAGTGAAATGAAAAATAGTCTATGAAATTAAAAAGATAACTATCTCAGAACAGAGAACAGAGAACTGAAATATCTCTTCATAAATTTGCCTCGCTTAATAGTCCCTCTGGGGCAGTAACACTTCTTTATACAGTTTTTTTAGTTGGATAAATTATCTTATGACGAGCTGCGACTCAGTAAATCCTCAGTGACGTCATCACGAACTGCTGACCTGAACCAATTTTTCTTTATTTATCTACATACAAGATTTCGATATGTATCACAGACAGGCATCTATGCAGAGCATGCGTGGAGTCAAAAGAATCAGCTGCTTAAATCCCGTTACCCCTTCGGAATTTGGTATTGGAGGCGTTGGACAACTTTAGGGCACTAGAAGACAGCCTGGAGGAGCTGAGATGGCCGGAATAACGCAAGTCACCATCATTTGAAAGGATTGGCTTCAAAGAGCGTGACGTAAAGTGTCACAGTCTTTCTAGGTGTTTGATTGATTATGAAATTTGATGAAATAGTCTAGACTTTGGTAAAACCAGTCATAACAGAAATTTTGGTAAAACTCAAATTTTGTTCAATCTTGCAAGAGAAACCATAAATAAAATAATGTTTAAGTGCGCACACTGTTTATTATAAAATGTTATTTTTATCACAATATTGTACATTTAATTAATAACTTTTGATTGAATATTTAATGCTAAATTAACAGTCAACAAAAGCACCGATATGTTTTATTAATTGTTTAATGAAATCATTGTTAAATAACGCTCTTTGAACAATATCTAAGAATCAAAAAGTGGTATTAAAATAAATTTTTGGTTTAATTATATATATTTTTTTAATTATAGACACAGTTGACATATAGGGTATTTGACTGCATTTTAAATGAAATTCTATGAATTAAGTTAGATAATATTGATCTATAATACCTAATACCTAAAAATAAAATCAGTTTATCCAATGCCAGACATTCCTAAGGGAGCAAAAGTAAGTTATTTATAGCGCACTGTAAGTGAAACGCAATCAACCACTAAGATCTACATATCTTACTAAAATAAGTTATAATTATCAAAAAAATACATTAATTATCACTGTTTTAATATGTCACCTAAAAGTGTGTTTTATTATAGTTAGTATGCAATAAATATCATGATATATAGTTGAGTCAAAATCTACCGGTTTTACTTAAATAAATTATAAATTATCAAATAATCTAAATTAATAATCACTCATACTCACATGTAAAAACATGTCAGTTTTTCTCTCTGTCATTGTGTATGTTTATGGAAGTAATAGACAACGATACAGAGATAAAGCTTTTGAATTTGCGCAGACGATTACAAACATGAATCAATAAAAAGCAGGGCCTTAAATCATTATCAAGTATATCTTTTTAAAATTTGTTAACTGTCTTTGAAAATTGCTGGGGTGATATTTGCGAAAGATAAAAACATCGAACACTTGAAAAACACTGCCCTCGACCAACATAGTCAAAACTGACGTCTATTTTTCCTGCTCCGATAGAATGTATACATTTGTCCAAAAGTAACGCAATATTAAAAAAATCATCATGTCTCAAAAAATTAGGAAACATTTTATAAAACGCATGTCTACAGTCAATTACCCTATTATTGTCATGAAAGTATAATTAAGATTAATGTAACTGTTATTTTTTTACAACTGTTTTAAACTTAAATTATTCATAAATGACGTTCGTTTTTCTTTTGATTTTAATGAAAAATTATTGAATAATCTTTTCAACAATGTTATTGTTATACAATAAAAATAAATCTTATCTTAAACGCTTACATATAATTATAAAAACACATTCGGTAACTTTAATAGGTAAATATGTCTATATTTTTGTATCTAAACTATTATATTTACATCACTAATACATTATCATAAAACGTATATTTTTATAAGATTTGAGTATAGATAAAACTTAAATTGATATCGAAGATGGTGCTTAGTAGAATAAGAGTGTTATTGTTTTATTTTACAAATCAAATATTTACAGTGTGAGACGTTGAAATTTTGATATAATATCTACACCACAAATATATGTTAACTCAATATTTATTGAACCGAGATGACTTTAATCATATGACACTGATAATATGCGATTCTGTATGACATAGAAATTTATATATGTTTACATTTAGTTCATTGTGAAATTAATAAAAATCAATGATTACGTAGTAATACCGTGCGCTAAAGAGAATACACTTTTGATATGTAAAGTTCTTTGAAAGATAATATTGAAGATATGCATTTACTCTAAGTTATTTTAGTACATACATTTAATGTACAGATATTAAGGGTTAAAATATAAAATTGTCAAGCGTACTACTTACACTTCCTCTGTCATATACTATACGCTCTTTTCTAGCATCTGTATGAACACATTTTACTATAATAATGTAAATACAAAAAAGTTTTGAAATTCAATTTCGACATCGTTTATTTCATATTATCATTTAAAAAAAACACAAAATTATAATTCCTAAAATGGGCTGGCCTGTGCGGTATTTTTATTTTCCTGGCAATTTTACATTATAACACTTATTATTACATAAATTATTATTTTAACTCACTAGTGGTCCTTACACCAAACTACCCTTGGACGGTTCAGGCGAAAATGTGTGAGTGTCACTTAAAAATAGTTGTATTTATTTACCATCAATTTTTTCTTATAAGATTTTAAACTCTCGTTTGTAATTCCAAATGAGCAGCGATATTTAAATATAACAAGATGTTTAAAAATAATATCACTCTTGAATCGAAAATTATATTCATTAATCTTCAAAATTTTTTTTGTATAGTGTACATTTTTATTTGGAATAAAACTTAGCATAATTCTTAACTCACGAGATACGAATTCCAACATTAAAATTAAAAAAATATCCATAATTTTATTTTATTTCCTTGTGAAATTCTAAAATTCTTTAATGGTCGATTTTATTTCGACAAAAAACTTTTTTGGTGAATTAAATTTTACGTCTCCAAACCCATTGAATTAGTTATAATTTACGCAGTACCTACCTAATTGCATTTCAAAGTGAAACTTGCAAGATAAGCCATCGTCAAGAGTGCCAATAATCCACGGTGTATGAAAATTTGATCAGAATTCAATGTATGGCTGATATATCTAACAAAATAATTTTACGAAAATATTCTTAAGTGACTTCACATCAAAAACGCAGCGAAATGGCACAGATTCACATAATGTGAAAGAGCTGCTTGAATTACTGGGTATTCCAGTAGCCTGAAATATTTAGACATCCAATTTAACTTCCAACTATTCCCTTTTATCAAATGCTGAATGAACAAGAAATCATATTTTCTAATATTTATCAACGTATGAATAAACTAAAATTATGATGTGAACGTAAAAAACGATGTGTATTTTATAATATTCTTAGAATTTTATTGCGATATGAAATAAGTTGTTGTATATACTGATGAGTTCTACTATTTAATGTCCAGGTATATAATTTTGAATCAAAGTTAAATTGCTTATCCTGGATCAATCAAAATCCAATAAACTTCTATTCTCTACTGTTCTGTTTCAAGTATTTACAACTCTTTGGTTTATCACAAAAAAAACAAACACATTGAAGTCTCCAGCACATTAATTTTCAACATTTGTGTATTACCGTGCGTTGTTCCCGTTTCTCGATATCTAACCTTCGAGGCTTAGTCTTCTAAATAGGTCACCTTATGTCTCCAATACTGAGGAGCATCACCATGGCCGTCAATAAGAGGCTCTGGTAGCTTGTATTGGTCTTCACCCCACTTTGAAGTTCAGCAAGGCTGGAGCCTGTTGAAGAAAACTAGATTAAGTATTCTGGCAAATAATATAATATATGTATGTACACTTACACCTATTATCCAGCCCAAAGTATACATCATTAGGAGCTTGTAGTATGGATACTAGATATTAAAGAAATATTAATATTAATCGGTTATTTTACTAAAGAATCATACAAACATCTATGAGTCGTGAATAAATGCTCTTACTTATCATACAAACATCTGTCCCTACCGGGATATGAACCCGGGACCCCTTACCGAGTAGCTTATATATGAAGGTTTACAGACCACTCTACCTGCCGGTTTATAATGATATGTTTATTTAAGTTACAGTGTATCAGACTTATATTTTATGTAAACTATCGTATACGTACAATTTCAACATTATTCCATACCTTTCAAGTTTGAAAAGGTAATAGTATCATATAATTTCCGAATGGGTAAAGTGGGGTAAAATGAACGTAGATAACAAGGCAGATTATGTCATCATAGAAAAG
Organism: Nymphula nitidulata; assembly: GCA_947347705.1. Classification (NCBI taxonomy): domain Eukaryota; kingdom Metazoa; phylum Arthropoda; class Insecta; order Lepidoptera; family Crambidae; genus Nymphula; species Nymphula nitidulata. The sequence goes on along the minus strand of OX374637.1, from coordinate 5,392,434 downwards.
GACAAAAAACCATGCTCAGTGCAAGAAAATTATCCACTGTCTTTTTCTTTCAACACAAGGGTTCATGCCCTAAAATCAATGTAAATTATAATGAAAATTGTAACATATGTGACAGAAAATAAGTAAATATTCTATTTTATATCATAATGTACACGGCCTCACTCAAAATTATTCCACGCCGGGAATTACCCCACTCTCCCCTACCTACTAATATTCGATAGTTCTTGTAATCTGGGATACACGTTTCACATAATTAGTCTCTTGACATGATGCCTACTGATTACCCATTAATCTGTTTCAGTGATACAGTACATTGCACTTTGATTTAACAGCAAACCTAAATGTGGCTACAAACGGTACATAAAACATAACATGTCAGTTGGAGAATGGTTCTTAACACAACCAATTAAGGTACTTAATCAAAATGTTTACTCGATCTACAGTCGCTAATAAATTGATAAAATAACGAAAGAATGTAAAATAATATTGTAAACAAAACTTTTACTATCGCCTGTGGATCGAAAGAAATTTCTTTTAGAAAAAGCCTTAAGCTTTTTTCCTTTTTAGTGACTTCTACAATGGACACCATAAATTTTTAAATAATTGAATTCACACTAATATTAAATACGTAAGTAAAGCTGGCAGTTTACCTGTCTGACTTTTTTTTACTCCTGAACCCCTGACCTGATTTCGATCAAATTAGGCAAAGGGATAGATGACATATTGAGAAAGGACATACAATATTTTTTGGCGTGATAACCGATATCAATGGGCGGAAACAAAACGTTAAACAAGGCTGATTGGTTTTTTCAGTTTTCAATCTCCCAATTGTCATATTGTTCAAAACGAATTTTATTTTTCTCACGAATTCTAAGATAATTGAATGTAAAACAAAAGCTACTAGATCAAAGCCATTACAGTTTTAGTTCTTGTCTAGATAATCGGCTTTCTCAAAACTTCAACTTCAAAGGTAATTTGCGGTCTTAAGCGTTTACGAGGCTTCGTGTGCCTTTAACTTTACCAATAACGATAACTGATAAACTGCATAACAATATTGAAGTTTACATTACAATGGAATAATAACCTAAACTTAGTATTTACTAGAAATATCGTTGACGATATTTGAAACAAGGATTATTAGATCGGATCGCAGGGAATGGATCTGATTTCTTTGGATGTTTCTTCAAAATATGACTAAAGTCGGAACTATACTGTGATGCTTAAAAGCTCCGTAAGAACTATAATTAAAATAGTAAAAAAAAGTAAAGATAAAAATAAACCTAATAAGTAAAGTTATTTAATTTTCAAAGCCGCGTAATAGCTCTATAGGTCATAAAATGATTGAATACCAACTGCGTCTTGAATCTGGCTTAACAGGTTAATAATTATGACATAGAACAAGGCAAAATTTTAGCTTTCGGGAAGTTAGGGAAGTTTTTTTTTCACAACTAGATGACGGCCTACCTGGTGGTAAGCGGTTATCGCGTCTACTTACAGACACCTGCAATAACAAGGAAAATTCACTTGATACTACAGGTGCGTTGTCATCCTGAGGCCTAAGATGAAATGCCGTCCGTGCCCAGTAATTACACTGGCTACCTTTCCCTTCAATCCGAAACACAGGGAACTGTTATGACGTCACAAAAAACTCTAACAAGCCAAAAATGTCATCTATACCGCGACATGTCTCCTACTTCCGCGATAACTGAGATTTTTCGCTCGAATCAGAGAGCTGAGATAAAGTTTCGGATAAAATCGAGTTTCATTAATTTTCTTCATTCAAGTTGAGTCAAATACGTGCTGAATTGTAGCGTAATAGGAACATTGACGAATAAATTGGTTGCGAGTAACAGATTCACGGGTGGACCGGTATGGCGAAACTAAAAACGCGAAGAGTGCTTCATTTATTTTGATTTCCTAATTTTACCACTTAACATTTAGTCGAAATAGGTACTATATTGCAATTAAATATTATATTACTGAAGGCGTTTCGATTTTCCATGACCGTGGATGTGATATAACGGATTATAATATATTTTCAGTTATTTGACAAGATATTATTGAAAATTTACAACAGAAGTTTTAAATTATTTCCTCATAAATATTACAATAACAATAAATCAATCTAAAGAGTGAATAACATACTTATAATAAAAATAAATCTACCTACAATTATACATTTTTATTTCCGTAAAAGATATTATAATAAATGTTACGTTCATCAGATTTTCCTTAAAAAAAGAAAATAGCTTTTATTTTGATACGCTGGAGGCTGAGACGTTATTAAAATATTGAAAGGAAGGCGTATCTTGAGTGTGCTGTTTTCATATCCGTAGTAACACAATAACCTTATTAATAAATCGAAGGCTTATCCAAAGCTTTTGACAGCGATGATCACGGGATTCATTACACAAAATTGTAGATAATTTGACATCTTATCGAATATCTGAAACATAACATTAAAAAAAGTAGGAACTTGATTCAGAAAAAATAATAATCTAGATCTAATGACAAAAAAGTAGTTCCACAGGGTACAATATTAATTCATTTCTTAAAATGTAAAAGGCACTAGGTAATTTTTTATGAGTAGGAAACATTTTTATGAGCTTTTGAGACCAATGTGAACAGCTTTTAGTGAGGACCTGATATCGCATAAATATCGGTTGTAAAATACTAAACTATGATATTAAGATGATTAATTTGTATAGAACAGTAGATTTTTAGCAGTAGAGTTTTTCCCTCAAAGAGAATGTTATTCAATTCCATTGTCTTCATATACGGTTTTAAAATTGGGATTCCCATTCAAAAATAAAAACTGGTATTAATTGCGGAGATCAGTGGCGTAGTGGTTTGAGCGCTCAGGTTTCTATTATGAAAACAAAGCAACTTTACCCATGGTCGATCCTGGGATGGGCCAATATTTTTTTTAAATCTCGAGCTCTTCCGTGCTTCGGAAGACACGTTACAAATACTTATGAATTGATACAAAATTTTAGACTCTAAGTTCGCAATATCAATAAAATTATCAATATTTACCTTTTTTTTTTCATTTAAATGCTTCTATATTGTTTATTAGGAAAATGTTTGTACTAGCAATACTTTATACAACATTTCTTACACTAATCAGACAATGGTCATTGTTAAAACCAAGGCACTGTAGAGAAGCTTCGGTTATTTGCTTGGCATGAACGAGGCGCTAGAAGTGGCATATATGCACCAGGCGTGGCTGATGCCCCTCTGGTGCCAGAGGGATCTGGAGATCCGGAGCATCCTGGGCAGAGAGATCGAGGGATCATCCTGCACCTGTCCAGCCAGTGACCCTAACCAGATCTCCGATGGTCTAGATTTCATATAGCTAGATTGTTTTGATTCTATGGGAGTGTCCACAGCAATTAAATATTTAATGCTGGCAGCAGCAAAGCAGTTTGCTTGCTTTAAATGGATCGAAGCAGTTAAGATGAGTCGATCTGTAAGTTATAAAGGTAGTAAAAGAAATATGGGTAAGATTTGGGTTGTTCAGGCAGCCCATTATCGCAAACATAATGGGCAACCATTCCGCATCGCAGAGCTTGGCAATTTCCTTAAGGACAGCGAAAAAATTCACATCCATTCAGCACCTTATCATCCGGCCACTAATGGAGTTCAAGAAAATGTTGCCAAACTCTCTAAATTAGCTATTGAAACAGCCATCAAACTGCAGTTAATTATTTGGTAGTTATTTAGGGCAGAGGTGTATAGCATCAGAGACATGTTATCATCTGTGACTATGAGCACACCCGATGCGATGGCCTTGAGGGGTTGCCTACAAGGGGTGGCCTTGAGGTATTGAGAGTCTTTTTCGGATTAACGATCGATTAATTCAAATATTATTATCATGAAAGGTTATGGCAAACTAATCATAAGGCGATGAGATATGACTTCTCATTAAAAAGAACAATTAAATTTGTGTCGTTGTAAGTAAGGACACAAATTTGTTTTATTAAAAAAATACTGGATTACATAAAAATGCTTCTACACGATTGTAAACATTGATATCAACTTGTTCAAACAACCCGACACTATTCGAAGCATATCACACGTAAATGCCACAAGAGTCATTTATCAAGTTACAAAAATTACGTGTAAACAAGATATTGCATGCGGAAGTTATTACTTCATTATTAATCCGCTCATGTCAATCAAAAATTACTCATGTGAATTGTGCTAAATTGCTTGGTGTTAAAATACGAATAAGAAGTAACTACTCGTAACATCGAAAATTGTGGCGAAATAGGTAATTGCAGTGCAAATTGAATTGCAGTGCAAACTTGTTTAATATAGGTTAAGAGTCGGTGTTTCGCTTTCTTTTGCTTCAGAAAACAGTATAGCGCTTACTCTTAAAAAACTTATGTTAAATAAGTAGCTAGTAAAATTTTATATTTTTTGCATTTTTAGTGTAGCGGACTTCAAGTCCTACTTTTTTGTTAGTTATTGCGTTAAGAGATAAGAAAATCTATAGCAATACCTTGTAAGACGTGTACTCTTGCCACGGTTTTCATTTGCAGCGGAGCTTCAAGAGCACAGGTGTAGTTGCCAGCGTCTTCCGGTTTCAGCCGAGACACCTGCCAGATTACATAATGGTTAGTACTTTAATTTAGCCAGATATCTATTATACGTAGGTAAAGTATTAGCGTAAAGTTACGGATTATCGAAAAGAAAGAAATAATAACAATTATATTATTTATACCCTCACAATTATTATCTAGCCGAAAGTAAGGATACTAAATAACTTTTTTAAAACTTCCATAAAAAATATAAGAATTCCACCAAAGAGTTTAACATTAAAATTTAATAATAAATAGCCTCTTTGGAAGCGCTCTTGCTCAATACGATTATCTCAATTTATAACCAAAGAGAAAATGAAATCAATGATGCAGTTCTGATTTTACCAATGGCGCCATTTGCAAATGCGCACCATTTACATAATATATAGGAATACTAGTATTGTAGAAAATTTAAAAAAGGTCGTGGTCATGATAAAAAAGTAAAGTTAATAATCTTTTTTTTTCTGAGTGACAACTAAGAAAAATATTTCAAACAATTATTGACTAATAAAAGTTATAAAGGCGAAAGCAACTCTACCTGTTACAATATTGTGAAAATCAACCGGAACCAACGGCTTAACGTGCCTTCCGAAGAGCGGAAGAGCTTGAGATTATTAATTTTGGCTGACCCATCACCATTGAAAAAGTTGATGAATTTGTTTTCGTATTCGAAACCAGAGCGCTCAAACCAATATGCCACTGAGCTGAGCAAAATTTTAAAAATATTCTACTTATATTTTGATTGCTGACATCAATTAAAACAACTATTATTATGACGACTATAAATAAAAACATACATATTACATAGATTAATTTGATTCTATTCATTAGCATCAAATTAGATGACATCTCTGTTCTCCCGATTTAATGCAAATAAATGAATATGAATATGAATTGTCCTTAGGGATCTGCTTTCTGAGTTACGTTAGTATTTTGGCCGTTACTTTCATATTTAAAACTTCTTCGGCTTTTATTTTAAGTGTTACGTTTAGCACTGAACACCACTATTTTATGGCAGGGCACATTATTAGTATATCTCGCTATAAGTTCATAGAAATGCGTGACTGAATTTTGTTTGATATTTTCGCTGCCCACAGCGAAAGTTAATACAGCATACAAGTACCAATGAGATTTGGTCTTAATGTAAAACTATATGTTGATATTTCAACCACATTGCATTGTTCACTTGTGACTATAAAGGTGTTGCTCGTATTCAGTGACGTGCATTTTATGATTATTTTTTACTACCCGTAGTTAACAATACAAGACAAGTGTATTTTGTGATGCCAACGCTACCAAATAACAAAAAAAATTTGGTAACTACTTAACCTTTCATATTTTTGACTTTTATTTAGTTTAAGTGGGTGTTTAATTTAAAATTTCAACTACTTACATGTGAATGGTAAAATTGCGACATAAATAAGCTTGAAAGGTAACATAATACGTATATTCAGTTATTATCAGCAAATTCAAATTTTCAAATGAAGGTAACATTAAAATATTTTTAACTGGCGTCTTATTAAGGTCGAAACGATATTCTGTCATTCAATTTGGCCTCTTAAAAGCTCTTATGAATTTAAAATGAAGCTGCCAACCGTTAAATATGAAACGCTTTTAATGAAACGAAATTCGTCACATCTATCTTAAGAAGTGCTTTTGTGATGCTTTTAACATCATTTTATGTTTACGGTTTTCCAAAACTCTTCAACCTATGTTATATTCTTCAGTATAAGTAAGTGTTTACTAGTGACAGCCCAATTTTGGTTGCAAAAGTACAATTTAAACTAATCCGTCAAAAATAATCATTTACATCTTGATATCTGTCATCCTCACAAATGCAGTATTCATCTGTAAATGAGACACAATGGCATAGAAGACAGCTTGTAAAAATCTCGACGACTGAACTGGTGTTAGAATTGAAATATTATGATATACCTAGAAGTTGGCTGGTTATGCTGATCAACTGGTACTCGTACCAAATAGTTTAACAGCATGGAGGATTTTTAATCGTTTCTTGGTTCTGTTTTTTTGTGTTTAAAGTGTGGCAAACCAGCATACCCGCATGGTGTAAATACTCATTGGCGAAGTGGCTATCGTTACGTTAAGACGCTAAGACGTATAGAACATCAAGGTCACCAAGATTAATATAATGATATAAACAATTAAACAATATTTATACACTCACGCCTATTATAAAGCCCAAAATAAGCATAATTAAAAGTTTGTGCTAAGGATACAAGATAACGGAGAAATAATGATAATAATGTATATGTATAAACATTAGAAATATACTAAATAAACAAATACAATGAATCGTGAAATGCTCGTACACATCATACAAATATTTGCTCCTGCCGGGATTCGAACCCGGGATCCCTGACCTGCCAGCTGGTCGTCAAAATCGGATCAATGGTGTTTGTCTTTGAAATCTTTCCGTGAACGTATAATCTAAACAACTAAGGCACATTATTAGTTTGAGCTGCCTATCTGGCAGCAGGTGATACACCAAATAGCAATCTGTCGAATTCGACATTGGAGCCTTTATCCAATACTGCTCCAATATAGACTGTTGTCGTAGTGATATTTGTTAAAACAGCAATAGGCTTAAAACAGAAAAGGATTCCTATCGACATTGTAGTAAGAAATTAGGACAGGGCAAAATAAATTTATCGAGGTGGGAAAATCAAGAATCAACTGATTCTGACAGACGCTTAAGTACTGATAAACTTTCACAATAGATCTCGTTAAGTCTAATGATAGAGTTATATTGAAGAATCTTTGGACTGTATAACAATAATGCCCTAACTTAAAATTAGTTAAAAGGCCTTCAATATCTATACAATAATTTTCTTTACTTTTGATGCTTGTAAAACCAAAATTTTTACTAGAAAAAATTCTGACCACTGCTTCCAAGGACTTGGAATAACGCCATGGATTTCTTCTAGTCTTTTTTTTATACCACTAGATGTCAAACAAGCTGACGGTCCACCTGACAGTAAGTGGTCACCGTCGCCTATTGCAGGTGTATACCTGCAATAACAAAGAAACCATCACTTGTATTGCAGGTGCGTTGTCATCCTGAGGCCTTAGATGAAATGCCTTCAGAGAATGCCAAAATGCCAGATAAGATGCCTTCTAAGATGAAAAGCCTATTTGTATTTGGGTTTAAAGCTAACGTGGTAGAAGTTACCACGGTAGACGTGGTAACGTGGAGACATAGTCATTCTAGTATGAATATTTTTGTATTAACTAACTAGAGGACGTCGGTGGCGTATTGGTTTGAACGCTGGTTTCGATACGTAAACAAAGCAACTTTCGCCATGGTCGATCCTGGGATGGGTGAATCAAAGTTTGTTATCTCGAGCTCCTCCGTGCTTCGGAAGGCACATTAAGCCGTTGGTCCCGGTTGTTACTGCAACCGTTTTAACCCACTAACTGGTCTTATGGCCCAAACTCCTCATGTGTTTCTCCCATGTAGGAAGGCCTGTGCCCAGCAGTGGGACGTATATAGGCTGGTGATGATGATGTGATGAACTAGTAGTTGCCCGGGGCTGCGTGAATGACGGTCATCGCAACAAAAGGTAGACCCAGTTAGCAGTGACGACGACGGATAAAATATTATTATTTTACTTTACAGCGATTTTTTTGCTATTTTACCTTTGTTCGCTATGTTTCGGATCGAAGAGAAAGGTTACCAGTGTAACTAGTGCGCAAAGAAGGCATTTTATCTATTATTTACATATTTTATTAGAGCCTCAGTATGACAACGCAATGTCAAGTGATTATTTCCTTGTTTTTTTATTTTATTGTATTCAAAGCACGACAAATGACTCAACACCACCTGATGTGAAGCGGTAAGAAGAGTCCATATGCGAAGACAGCTAGTGCAGTTCAGACACTGCTCTAGCCGCCTCCACCTTGCCGTCCCGAAAGGTGCTTTTTCACGCCTCTTTTGAAGGAACCCATGTTATAGGAAGGAGGGAACACATGTGCTGGCAAAGAATTTCAAGTTCTGGAAGTTTTTTTTTTTTTTTTTTTTATGTGATGATAGGCCGAACGTTTGGCCACAATCTCACCTGATGTGAAGCGAAGATGAGGCCTAAGATGGTACACGCTCGCCTAGAAGATGCTTGTTTACTCTGGCCTTAAAGATATCCAGATTATATTGATCCGGGAAAACAGACCCTGGCAACGAGTTCCACTCCTTAGCTGTTCGCATAATGAAAGATGAAGCAAAGCGCTTCGTGCGGATGGGAGGTATATCCACAACGTAAGGGTGAAAGCCTTCGCCGCGTCTGGTCGTCCGGTGGTGGAAAGGGGTGGGGGGGATCAAATTATGAAGATCCTCCGCACACTCTCCAAAATGCAGCCGATAAAAGACCGAGAGGCAAGCTACACGCCTTCGATGGTCAAGGCTCTGGAGATTAGCCTCAGCGAGTGCCTCACTGCCGATGAGTCGCCTCGCTCGGTGCTCCACCGAATCCAGTGCATCCAACTGATAACGTGCAGATCCGTCCCAAAGGTGACAACAGTACTCCATGCAGGAGCGTACTTGGGCTCGATAAAGGGTTAGGAGCTGCTCAGATGTAAAATATCGTTTCACCTTTGAAAGAATGCCAAGTTTTTTGGCTGCAGTTTCAGCAATGGATTCGATGTAGCGACCAAAATTGAGATGGGCAGAGATATCTAGACCCAAGAGGTCCAGATGGTCGTTAACCGGAACGGAGACATTTCGGAAAGTCGGAGTCAGATGAAATGGACTCCGTTTCGCCGAGAAGAGACATGCCTGCGTTTTGGACGGATTGAACCCAACCAAGTTGGCCTCACCCCAGAGGGAAACAGCTTCCAAGGTTGCATTCACTCCCTCCACCATCGCCTCCCTCAAAGATCGGACATCAGCTTTAGACTTCGCATCAGACAAGTACCTCTGCGAAACTGTGCTGTCGTCCGCGTACCCAAAGATACCGGGAATTAGAAGCAGGTCGTTGATATGCAGCAAGAATAGAGTTGCGGAGAGGACAGAACCCTGGGGGACACCGGCATTGATACTAAGCAGATCCGACGAGGAGCCATTAATGACTACCCGAATCGATCTGCCCCCCAGGAAATCCGCAATCCAGTTGCAAAGTCCGGTAGCGATTCCGTATGATGGAAGTTTGCCAACAAGACTTGCATGCCAGACCCTGTCAAAACAAAGACAAAGAAAAGAGCTACTAAATTTCTTTGTACGTGATGTTGAGGTGAAGACAGTGAATTGCTGACTCCGAAGACCGGCACGCGTGCTCCTGAGTAGGAAGGGGGAAGGTGGAATAAGGACAAATAGCTCGTCAGAACACTCTCCGTGATAAAGCCGATAGAAGGCGCTAAGCGACGCAATGTCTCGACGCAATTGCAGAGGCTCAAGGTTGTTGGTGACCTCTACATCGCCAACGATACGGACAGCACGACGCTGCAATCTGTCCAGGGCATCGAGTAGGCACTTGGCGGAGCCATCCCACAAGTGCGAGCAATATTCCACGCAAGACCGGACCTGAGTTTTATAGAGCAGGCATAATTGGTCAGGCGTGAAAAATCGACGCACCTTGTTCAGGACACCGAGCTTCCGTAAGGCTGTTTTGATCACGGTTTCGATGTAGTTCCTGGAATTCAGATCGCAACATATCTCCATGCCTAGCAAGTTTAGGGAGCCCTGTGCCGAAAGAGTCGTGCCCTGAAGAGACGGAAGGGGAAGAAACGGCGTTATTTTTGCTGTAAACGCGCACACCTGTGTTTACTTAGCATTGAACTCAACAAGATTGTTAGATCCCCATTCAGATACAAGGTTCAACACCCTGTCGAGCTCAATGGTAAGATTCTCTCCCTCCCTCTCGGTTTCAGCGCGCCCAGCCCCTGGGCAACCGTAATATACCCCATGCACTGTACTGTCATCTGCAGAGCAATGAATGTTTCCTAACGGAATCATGTCATTGATATGAAGAAGAAAGAGTGTGGGGGACAGAACAGAGCCTTGTGGTACACCAGCATACACTGACATGAACCGCGAAGCGCATTCATCTGCGAGGACACGGATTTTTCGCTCATGCAGGAAGCCGGCAATCCAGTTACAGAGCTGAGCGGGCAGACCGTATGCCGGGAGCTTGGAGAGAAGAGCCCTGTGCCAGACCCGATCGAACGCTTTGGAAATGTCAAGGCTAACTGCCACTGACTCGCCACGTTTATCAATAGCTTCACCCCAGACATACATTAAGTATGCTAGAAGATCACCCGTTGACCGTTTCGGGCGAAACTCGTACTGTCGATCATTAATTAATGAGTGATCTTCTAGGTATCGGATCAGCTGGTGGTTTAATATCCGTTCCATGACCTTGCAAAGAACTGAGGTAACAACTATCGGGCGGTAGGTAGCTGGGTCTGATCGGTCTCCCTTTTTGGGGACCGGTTGCATATTGGCTTCTCTCCAAGATTCCGGCACACACCCAGATGAGAGAGAAAGACGGTATAGCCGCGTTAAGACAGGAGACAACTCCGCTGCGCAGTTTTTCAGTACTATCGCTGGAATGCCATCAGGTCCACTAGCTTTCCGGACGTCGATTGACTGAAGCTCCGCACGTACATCACATTGCCTAATACGAATATCGGGCATTGTGTGGCCACAGTGGAAGAGTGTTGGTGGCGACCCCACCGGGTGGTGGGGTCACCAACCGGCACGACGGACCACCCCAAGATTATGCGTGGCATGATAGGGCAGCCTCACGAACTGGTTAGGTTCGCTTGGGCCCCTGTACTGTACCACGGATGGCCAGCGGAACAGCCGTTTCTTCGGGTCTCCCTGGTCGGCGGGTCAATGCAGTCCACCTGGCTCTGGTTAGACGGAAGCCGTCACTGACCGCATCCATCGCCGCAACGTCTCCCCTAGCTCTGGTTGTACGCTGACTGATCCCGGAACGCGACCACAAGTGGTCACTTGGCGGGTTTTACGCCATGCGTACGGTGGTCACTAACCAGACGGGTGTTCAGACCCTACCACCAGTCGAGCAGTTGGTAGCTCCGTAATCCCTTAGTCGCCTCTTACGACACCCACGGGAAGAAATAGGGCTGTGAATTGTATTCTTAATCCGTCACCGCAGGGATAATATTACAGGTGTTTATAGGCAGCGGTAACCGCTTACCACCAAATTGGCCGTCAGCTTGTTTGTCATAAAAAAAACAACAACAGTTTAATCGACTAAAATTACTAATACTTCATTAAATGATGAATAATAAACATTTAAGGGATTTTCAGGATCGTAATTCGTATAAAATTAAGTGATACCAGCGCAGGGCGACCGCCTAAATGCATTGCTTTGAAAATTGCTATGTTTTATGACGTCATACGGTCATTTCATAAAAAGCAATATGACTTTCAATGAAATTATATTAATATGGGTTTGAGTTAGACGGTCGCCCCGCAGTTCAAGCGAATTCATTAATATTGGAATTGTGTACACGAATTAGTATTTTGAAGACAGTCTGTCTAGTAATTATTTCGTGTATTTACAATTCTTAGCCTTGACTCCTTTACTGACGAATGAGAACAATGTTTGTAGATTAACGTAATTTGTCTTTAGCTCTAAGCTAGGTAAGCCAGACGTTCTACACAGAAACGTATGTAAGTTCAGTCGGCATCAAAGAGATATAATTTGATATTTATCGCGTTGCCATAAGAGAGAATATTACATAAGAGATATTCATCATTTTGTTGCTGGCTGTACATAGTAATATAATTATATTGTTATCCGTGCGACTGTTAACATTTCATGTAAAGTAAAAGCATACTGGATTTATTATAAAATTAACAACATTCACTGAGGAGTCAATTCTGAATTCTCCTTGTGGAACTTTCGGTAAGTTGCTGAGTTTCGTATTTTATTTGGCGTCTCAGATTAGCTTGCTTCCTTTAAAGTTATCTAATTTCTTGTGTCAGCAAACATGAACTTTAATTATTACGCAGAGAAGGAGATCCTTTCTTATTTCAGCCGTGAAACAGTTCTATTCGGATTGAAGGAAAAGGTAGCCAGTGTAATTACTGGGCATGGAAGACATTTCATCTTAGGACTCAGGCTGACAACGCACCTGCAATACCAAATGATTTTTACAGGCGGTTACAGCTTACCACCAGGTGGGCCATCAGCTTGTTTATCATCTAGTTATATTTAAAAAAGATAGCGCTATGAGGTAGGAGTGAGGAGAAACTACCAATATGAAGAACTCTCCGGTAAAGTAAAACTAATAGATCATCGCGATACTGAGGTGTCAGAATCACCTGTGTTTTTTTACGATACTAGTTCCACACTGCATACTTTATGATGTATGTTTTCGCCTTGGAACTACTCCCATCATATCGGTTTCGTCATCAACTCTGCAGCGACACTTTATAGTAGTGATATTTAGTTGTGATTTTCTTTTAGGTAGAGTAGCCCTTGCCTCTTCAAAATGCTCATACAGCTTGGTAGATCACGCCTATGCCATTATGGGCGTAGGGCAAATTTAATATACACCTTTTACCACGATAACCCTTAGATAAGAATACTTATATCATGGAGAGTCCTCTTCGCGTAGCATGTATGAAGACAAGAGAAATTGTTGTTCATGTGCTGCTGTAATGCAAAGGAGTGGTTAACTAGCGGGCAGACTACCTGGGTAATCTGGGCAGCCTACTGGATGTGTCGCTGGGGGACTTACTGAAGGAGCTTGGATGGCTCGAGGAGTTCATCATCTTCCGATTCAAAATTTGCGGAGGCTATCCGCACGACAAAGAAGAAGAAGAAATTGGAGTTGTTTCCTCGGTCGGGCAATATTCAGGTAAAAAACCTAATCTAATCTTTGCCTTGTTTACTTAATATAAAGGTGTTTTTTCCATGTTCATTGCTGGTAATACAACTCGGTAATGTACGAGTAACAAGGAGTTTTGTATCATTAAAATAGGTATTTGAATATCAAGTTGCCGTTTTTTTCCAAATAATTTTTAACTGAATGTCTACCTAAAATTTAACAGTTTATATTCAAAGTACAGGCAGGATTAAAAGAATCGTTTTTTTTTTAATAAATTTATTAGTTGAAAATGAGGTTCATTATAGCTTGTACAATATGTAACCGATTTTAATGTTTAGATTTGTTGTAATTATTTTCTGTTCTTAAAAAGTTTTTTTACTGCATTTACTCAACAATGAATGTCTTGAATTATCCACAATATTTCAAACAATTGGTCAAGCTAATTTCGTAAAAACACCAGTTACTTAGCTATGTATTTTTGATTCAACTTTGTAGCTAAGTAACTGGTATTTTGATAAATATGAACAACACGAGTAATACTAACCGATGACAGACTATGGGTTACTCGCCATCAAAACCCTTATGTTTACCACCCTTCGATAAAAAACAAATTGTTCCAACATCACCACATTCGCAGTAAGTGAGGGAGGAGGAAATATTTAAGTTGCCACTTACACTTTCCGCAAATATATTACAGCAATTTACGAGAACGAACGAAGGTAAAATTACAGGACCTGGCTGCTTTTTTCCGGGTGGGGTGTGACTGTTAGCGAACTTTAATATTGAGAATAATTGCGTTTAGATGAATTTCTATTTTATAAAAAAAACCTTCGACAAATGTTTTCAAAAAACTCTCTATGTCCCTGTTCTTATTTTTCAAGCTAAGTAAGACTCCCGCGAGTCTCATGAAGATTAAAAACCAATTATTTTTGAAATGTGTGGCTTGACAGTTTGATTATGTTATCGTCGTGCGTGTAAAGGCAACTGACCTCGCTCTTTTTTTCCATATTCTCTATGTTCTGTCTTTGGTTGCCGCAACGGTTGCGTTTCGACGCTATTAACTGAGTGGCAACCCAGTTAACATCTAGTAATCGAGAAACTCTAATCGTACTTTATAAAAAATAGATTACCTACCCTAAAAGTAATTACTATATTAACTTATCTAATAGTAGTTGAGAGGATTGTTACAATTCTTTACCTTAATAATGAAGGATATTCAATTTTACAGCTTTAATGCAAGGAATACTTTTGAATGAAATTCTAAAACTTTATTTTGGATTTAAATTGACAGCTATTAAGCCACAGGTTCTAGGCACTATTATATAAAACTCTCGGGAGTCTTACGCGGCTTGACAAATCAAAAATCTACAAAAATGACCTAACCTAATCACGTCATTTTAGTATCGGAAATTTGCAAGCTGTTTAAGATGTTTTATTTATTGAAACATTAATATTGGAACATATATGTGATTTAATCTATTATGATAGTAATAGTGCCGCTGCTAGTGGGCATCTGTCCGTCGCAGTCGCTCGTCGCATCACCTCGCGACGCCCCCTCCAGCTCCCCGCCCCAGGACCCGTCTTCTTGTGAATGCGCGATGTTAAAGCGCGAACACGAGCTGACAGGAAGTTTGTAACGATCTTTCCTAATAAGTGTTTATATACTTTGTTTTTGTTTTCTTCCTGCATTTACAAACAAATTTCGTATTGCGAGATCAATTATTGGATGTTTATTAGAAAACTCACTCTTATTCATTAATCCAAATTCAGCATCCGGATCTCGTAATTAGTATCATGTTTATCTTTGACGTGACAAGAAGACACTTTGATTATAATTAGCCACCAATACTATTTTTGTCTCCGTGCTTCGGAAGGCACGTTAATTTGTTGGTCCCGGTTGTTCCTGCAACCGCTTTATGGCAATTATATTTAACCCACCAACCCGTATTGGGCTAGCGTGGTGGTATTATGGCCCAAACTCTTCATGTGTTTCTTACATGTAGGAAGGCCTGTGCCCAGCAGTGGGACGTATATAGGCTGGTGATGATGATGATGACTGTTTTTGTATCGTTCTAATTAGTATTAACATATACTATAAGTAGGTAATTTAAAGAAAATCACTAGATAGTATTTCTAAGTGGTAAAAACACTTCAATGTCTTTTTAGTAGATCCAAACTAATATTATAAATGTGAAAGTAAGTCTGTCTTGATATCCGTCTGTCCGTAACGTTTTACAATTTAAATAAAAGGAGATAGTAAAAGTTTCTATGGGATTTGGGCCAGCTCAGGCGCACCATTATTACGTAGAGATAACTTTGTAAGAATACATCTTATCCCATCATTTCCATAAATCTTAGCTTACAGCAGCGACCAAAGAATAAAAACATCACAGAAGTCGCCATTTTGAAGAAAACAAAATGTCAATGTCAACATACAATTTTCTTTTTTTCTACATTACGTTTAATATGTTTTTGGTTTCTTCACAGCCAAGTTCAAACAATTTCGAAAAATAACAAAAACACTTCAAGCTTAATATTTATTAACTCAAACAAGGTTTATTTATTAATTTAGTAGGAATGTATAACCGCTTGCAATTGCGCCCGGCCCTTATGGGTAGTTAAACGGCGGCTATCTTAATATGGTAAATACCACACATTTTGTTATCTTCACCATTTATATGAAGACCCTGGACATAATAATTAAGTTAGGTTCTGAATACAAAATTTTGCTTATAACTTCGTAAACACGGAGTGGAATATGGAATAGTTCTTAAATTTTAGTTTCAAAAGCCTTCAAAAACATTTTTCTTTTTTTAGTATAAAAAATATCTGGACTAGAAAATAACCATAACTTGGGATAGGAACAAAAAGATTTTTACACAAACTACGGCAAAACACTGCACCACCTGATGTGAAGAGGTAAGAAGAGTCCATAAGAAGAGTATAGTGCAGCTTACTGCTCTACTCGCCTCCACCTTGCCGTCCTTTGCCGGATTCAAAGAAATGTGATTTTTCTTCAAATTAACGAATTAAGGATTAATCTTTTTGCTTATGCTAAAAGAACTTCAAGAGGAGCTCGGTGGCGTATTGATTTGAGCGCTGTTGTTTTGATACGAAAAACAAATCAACTTTCGCCATGGTCGATCCGGTCAATCAAAGTTTGTTATCTCGAGCTCCTCGGTGCTTCGGAAGGCACGTTAAGCGGTTTGTTCCGGTTGTTAATGCAAGCACTTTAACCCATTAAACCGCATCGGGCAGCGTGGTGGTGTTATGGCCCAGACTCCTCATGTGTTTCTCCCATGTAGGAAGGCCTGTGCCCAGCAGTGGGACGTATATAGGCTGGTGACGAAGAAGAGAACTTTGATACGTACTTGCGAGTTCTATGATTTTAGGACAGCAGAAATTACCTAATAGATTTTGATTTGTCGAGTCAAAATATGCGGTATAAATGACTGTATTTTTATTTTGATAACCGTGCGATGCGAGTTTTTTTTTACCGTAGATTTTCCTAAGAAAAGAGATCTAGATAGACAGATAAACGGCCAACGAAGTGTTTAAAGTCATTAGGTTCAAAAGAAAGAAACAATTTGTGTTTCGATGGTGTTCCCTTTCTCCACTGGGCTCAAACGCGGGGAAAATCGTCTGACCTTTCAGCGCATGACAGTGATTGCATTATGTAACCC
This sequence comes from Nymphula nitidulata, assembly GCA_947347705.1. NCBI lineage: Eukaryota > Metazoa > Arthropoda > Insecta > Lepidoptera > Crambidae > Nymphula > Nymphula nitidulata. The sequence goes on along the minus strand of OX374637.1, from coordinate 5,375,357 downwards.
TGGTGGTTCATTGAAGCCTAGTGTTCCAAATCACCGCGGACTGTAGTTATAATAAAAACTATGAGTTGAATTAAAATATTTACAGAAACATATAAAATGCACCGCACTGACAACCAATCAAAACAAACAATGATAGAAAAGTCAACACTGATTTCAAAACTAAACACTACATTTAGAAACTTACGTCAACGTGGTATATGACCAGCGACTTCCCGACACCTAGATTCTAGCTTAACACTTTGGTTTTTAGTGGGTACGCTAGAGACTAGGTCAAGAAAGTCCCACATAACCAAGAGGCAGCCCCAACCGCACATGGATAGCTATAAAAGCTTTCTCTATCGAATAAATAAGGTAACACTAGCCTGCACTGGGGTAATAGTAGAAAATTGTAAGTATACGAAGAACAATCGATGAGATCACCTGGTAGGTTACGATGCCGTGTCACGAGTCACGAGTGGACTGGAGTCCACTCGTGACTACGGCTAGGGCAACTTAGCGAAAACTTCGAACGCAAAATTATCTTACGCGATAAAGCCCGTTAGAATCAGTGTTATTTCATTGTTTAGTCTTATTTCACTTTTCCTTCTATTTTTGACAATCTTCGCTATTTCTTCTCCTACATTTCCGATCGATATTTACTTTTTTAAAATATAAATCTTAGTCTTTCAGGTCCGCCACTTCTTTTGCTGTTCAGAATAGTCATAACTGTCATTGGAAACGACGTTACTCAGAATACATGAAAAAAGATCACCAAGAATAATGGGTAAATTATTAAAGTATAAATTATATGGCGGCTGATGACTTAACAATCTTCTTTCATGTCTAGAAAGAATGACTTTCGACAATCATCATCGTGATCATCAGCAATAGCCCAAAAGTTTCATTACAACCTTCAAAGTCCAATTTTTTGCAAGAAAATACGTAATGTCCACCACTTTTTTATAATTACTCGCTATAAGTGGAACCCTACCCGATAAGCAGTTAACCCTTAGCTATCTTTGCAGTCATACGCTCTGTCATCTCCGCTTATGAAGGCCTAAGGCTCGAATATCAAGATCTCGATATTAAAGCGTCTAGCTTGTTCTGTCATCAGCCTAATTACTTTTTCTTGCGCTAAAATTTATGTAACATGGGTTTGAGAGACAAAAAAAACTGTAAAGCATTTTTTTCGGGTGAGAAATGATAAAGGGATCACGGCATCAAATGACCCTTCCATTTATTTCCCCTAAAAGAGACAAAGGAGGTCTTTATGAGAAAAAAACAGGAACAAACTTTTAAAATTTAATTCCTTCAAGCAGTCGTTAAATTATTTAGGTCTCAGTCTTATCTGAAATGAATTCTGGTACTTCACGGTATCTCAGCCTATTCCTAAGTGCTAAGCATGAATAAGTTAAGAGGACTGAGTTAGCCTCTTCTTTATTATACCACTTAAGAGGCTAAATAAAGAAAAAAAAAATATTATGAGAATAGATGAGGAAATCCTGAAATTCGTATCTTAGTAACAGACATCATTTAGATGAATAGAAATGTAGATAGAAACTTGCACAATTGACCGACATTATGTCACCAATTTAGGAAAAGGATGAACTTGTCAGCTCCACGAGTCCATCGGATTTATGTGAACTCATCAAAAGTGTCAGTAACCAATCTGGAAGAGACGGAGCATAATTTTTGGCAAGTTTTTTATCACGGTAATATTCACAAAATTTTCGTGTTCGTAATCTTACAGTAATAATGTTGTTAGATTTTTTTTTGGAAATTGACGTAAACAGTCTTGTTATGGCGTTAGTCAAAGTCAACGCATATTACGTAGGTATATTTACAAGAATATAACAAGAAATAAAAATCAACTCGGTTTCGGATTGAAAGGAAAGCTAGCCAGTGAAATTACTGGCCATAGAAGGCATTTCATCTGAGGCCTCAGGATGACAACGCACCTGCAATACCAAGTAATTTATCATTTGTTATTGCATATAAAAAAAATGTACTGGCTTTCATCCCCAGGATGATAATTATTTAGGCGCTCGATTTATATAATATGAGATAAGTCCTCCCTTGCATACTACTGTATACATTTATTTTGTTTTTATGTTTGGTGCAATAAGGAGTTAATATGGTAATATTAATGAAATTGCTGATTTGTACTTAAAAATTGAAATCCGTTTTTTTTTAATTTAACATATTTATTTAATTAAAATATCATACCATTATTATCTATATGTTGCATCGATTCTAATAGGAAAGTCATTTATGCCTTTGCGATAGAACTCTGGTGATCTAGATTCTACAAACTCGGTGAAAGCATTTTGAACTGCCTCCTGGGAAGAAAATTTTTTATCACGTAGAAAATTGTCCAAATAACGAAAAAAATGGTAGTCTGTTGTAGCAAGGTCTAGCGAATAGGGAGGGTGAAGAATGGTTTCTAATTGCAGTTCCTGTAGAGTTAAAACGGTTTCACGTGCTGTATGGGGTCTCGCGTTATCATGGAGCAATAACAGTGAAGATCGATTCATGAGTCGGGGCTGATTCACTGCAAGTTTTGCTATCATTGTTCGGAGTTCGGCACAGTAGACATTTGCCGTTATTGCTTGACCCGATCGGAGAAAGCTATAGTGAATAACACCATGCTGAGTCCACCAAACAGTTACCATTACCTTTTTATGGTAAGATTTGCTTTAGGACACTGTTGCGGCGTTTGACCTGGGGTGACCTGGGGTTATCGTAAAGAATCCACTTTTCATCACATGTCACAATTCGATCCAATATTCCTTCATTTCTGTATCGATTCAACAAGGGAACACAAATTTCAACACGCGTTTCTTTCTGCAGATCAGTCAAATCATGAGGCACCTATTTTTCATATTTTTTATTTTATTGATTTGACGCAAATGAGTCAATATTGTTGGTAAAGTAACGTCAAACCATGCCACTAATTCCTGGGTAGTTTGGCTCGGATGGGCATGGTGGAAGCCCTCTTTAAATTCATTGTTATTCACCTGTGTGGGCGGTCTTCCACGTGGTTTGTTCTTCAAATCAAAATTTCCATCACAAAAACGTTTAAACCAAAATCGCACGGTGCGTTCATTAGCAGTCCCCTCTCCAAACGCAACATTGATATTGCGAGCTGTTTCTGCCGCGTTCGTTCCGCGTCGGAACTCGTATTCAAAAATCACTCGAATTTTCGAAGTATCCATCTTTCTTGTCTAAGCCGAATAAAAAAAACAATTGAAAGTTGATAATCGAATGTTGCACATTTTTTTTAAAAAAAGAACCTCATAGGCCATTATCAATGAACCAAAGAATGTCAATTATATAGGTATAAGTATGTCGCCGTACAGTTGCCGTTTTATTGTAATAGGTTACAATAAAACGGCAACTGTACGGCGACATACTTTAACCCCTTTTACAAAAGATTCCGTAAATTTTTCCCAAGATCGCTTATAATTTGATAACAGTAAATTTACCTGTAAATGACTCGTAAGAGTCAAATGATCAGTTTCAATGAGGACACCTCCGCGCAATTCGTCCAGCGGTGTACTAGCGTTCCCCTTGTACCACCGCATCACTGGTTCCACTCCACCAGCATGGAAATACTGAACTGCGCATTTGAGAGACAACGTCTCCCCACTCTCGAGGAAAGCTTCTTTGTTCATTTTTATTTCCGGTGCTGCGGACAAATCATATTCTTAAAATACAAAGTCTATAAAGGAAGAAATACTTGTGCATGTTAGACGAGAGACGTTGACGTAAAAGCCATTCATATTGCGATGGTTGAACTTTGTTATTTCTCTGTGAGAATTTTGAGGATTCATATGAAATTCGACTACGACTTTTCCATATTATGAAGAAGATAAAAGCAATGTTATTTTATAATTTTTAATATATATGATAGTTTTTCAGTTTGCTTCTACGTCATTGCATTTATATATCCTATATTATGATAAATGATAAATATATTTTTAAATTTACTTTAGTTTTCAATTGTTTCTTCGTCTTACTTGTCGTGACTTTTAATGAAAAAATATTAAAATCATCAAACATGATGCATAATATATCAATGTCATCAAACATTTAATAACAGAAATTATGGTAAGCAAAAAATACCAATATGAAGAGAATCGATTTAAAAACACCATTTCCCGTAAACTAAAGTCATACTAAAAATATCACAACAACTCGATCTCATTTGTATGGAACTTACGATGAACGATGAGCTTGAACCTCTTCAGCATTGGTGGATGTGTCGACACGTGACAGCAGTAAATGCCCGAGTCCGGTACCTTCGCGTCTGATAGAGTTAATTTCCAATTGTCCCCTGCAATATCCATTCGGTACCTGTAGAAGAAAAAAAAATTAACGTGCTACGCCGATCGTTTCTGGGAATCTATTTGAAATCATCAGAACCTAACATTGGGTAAATCAAATTAGAATGATTGTGTACGCGAAAGAGTTCAAGAGCATTTTTTTTCATTTCATTTACCACAGAGCAACCAGGTACGAACCTGTAGTCCGGAAACACAAAAGTTTCGTTATGATATAAAAAGGAGGTCCAAAGTTTCATAAAAGTTACGAGATAAATATTCAGCGGATAATCCAGACGCTTTCAGAAAACTGTTTGTTAAAGTTACTCACAAAGTTAGCGGAAAGGTGGTCGACTCGAGATATGAAAATAGTAAAAAGAAGTTAAAATAAAAAGTGAAACTTTCTCGTGCTCAGCTCATGATCGGGTTTTGTAAGAGAATGTGAAGATTACCATTGAATTCACCGTGAAAAGGGATTCATAAATTTGAATAGATTTGAAATGCACAACTTGAATTCTGATCATCCTTTGAATACAAAAATATTGGGGCAAATTTTAAAAAAATAGGATCGCCATTTAAGAAGCTAGCGAAAATCTCTTAACCAATAATATAATCATAGCGGATAATATGCAAGCTGATGTTGACAAACTTGACACCTTTTTATTAAGTTTCTATACAACAAAAAATCACCTTAAATCTGCTGTATGCGTTTCCAGGTCTACTGTAAGCAATTCCAAATTTTCTTCTTCGGATACTCGTATCCACGACACCTGTAACAAAAAATAAATTTATAAAAAATACTGTTCTTCTAAACTTTCACTGGTAAGCAACAAGTGAATGATATCTGTAGTCTGAAAAGCATCTGTAGACTGTATTTGTCTAGCATCTTTCTTTATTATTAAGAAAGGCATATTAAATTGTATTCATTTCAATAGAAGTATCGATGTTTAAAATATAATACCCGTATATAATAATTTCCTTGTTGACTAACAAGGCAATTATTATGTACATAAGTATGAAATTGAGATTCTATTTCATGAAATCTCAATTTCATACATTCTGCTTGTAGAATATAATTACAATCATTAAAATTCCATCTGTGGCTTTTATTCCCACCCAAGATATAACTGGCATAGAGTAAAACTACTCCAGATTCAAACCTTGGAACTAAGGCGGTAAATTAACGATTAAAGTTTGTACATACAAAAAAAGAAGCAAGTCTATATTGTCAGCTTCAGCCATATTCCCAATATCGGTTTCAATAATGATTATATTTTCTTCTAACCAAGAATCATACTTTAAAACTTGAGTGTGTTTGATAAATCATATATTTTCCATAGACATGCACAGTAATTAGTTCGATAGTAGTGATACTTCATAGCTTGAAATAACCTTATTCAAAAGTAGCAGAAATTCGAAATGTTAAATTTGATTAGAACCCAAAAAACTAATAATATCTTTGCGATTTCAAAAAAAATTACATAGAATCCAAGTATCATTACAAAGTTACTATTAATAAAGTTCAAATAAAGCAGTACTAACGACCAGAAATAATTGAAGTTAGCAAGGGCCAAATGAAATCTGCCCTTTGTCCACTTTCCAAATACGCCTAATTGTATTACTAAGCCAACCGTGACGCCTCAACATTTTCCAGAGTCCCAAATTGATTTACCGCAATGCCGTTTCCAGATAGTATAAATAACGTTACCGGTATTTCCTCATAGTTTCAGCGAAAGAAATTTACCACAAATTGGTTTTGAGGAAGCTTTTCTCGAAAACTTGTCACAGTTTTATTTCATTCTCTTCATTAGTACTTGGAAAAATCTTGCGTTTTCTATTATGGCCATCACTATTTGTGACGGTATTTATTAACGAGAGCGGGTTATATTAGTCGCTCTATTTAGTTCCTTGTTGGAAAACAATATGTCCATGTAACTACTACGCTTCTGTTAGAGAAATTATGTCGTTAATGCCAACAGTGCTGTGGACTCCTTTGATTTTGTTAGAATCGATAAAAAGAATGGTTTTCACCATACTCTTTATCTCCTAACCTGCGGACATTAGTATTTTCACAGTCTCCTATCAACTTTTCTGCGTTCTAGTGCTTATAAAACTTTCCGATTTTAATTATTGTCATAAAATATCGCTGCTGTTTAATGTCTTAAAACAGCAGTAAATATTACTAGCGTATTTATTATACGTGCTAATAATCTCTTTTGTAAATATATCAAGTAGTTAGGTGCACATTAAATTATGTACTCACACATTACACGAATTTTAAAAATAAGATAAATGTCAATTCAAAGCAAAAAAAATCATTTTTTTTCTTTCAACGCAGATCAGTTTATCATAGAGATTAAGTTTATCATAGTACTCATTATAACATAGCGCAGTATTACCAATCAGCAGTGTGAGAGCTGGTGCCTATTGTAGATTTTATAAAAATCTGTTTACTGGTCACCAGGCCCGTTCCGCGAATCAACAAATACAATTCATGATTGACTGACTTAACCTACAGAACTCACACACAGTGAGATTGTGAACTTATATTAAGAACTACGCAATATCAAAAATAAACCTAATTCCATTTTAATCTTTACTTTTTTTATAAATTTCGCATCGTTTTCTTTCTTTATTTGTAATTATTACAATAAACCTATATATACTCTTTATTGCACTTGTAACATAGGTTCAAAATACATAGGTAATTATAATTAGTTAGCAAGGGTGGACTTATCTCTATAAGAGATCTCTTCCAGCCAACCCACAGATGTGTTGGAAATGTAATGTGGTAAGGTGGCAACACAAAAGCGCACAGTCAGGTATTATTAGAAAGAGAAAAAAAAAATACAAAACGAACAATACTTACATATAAATACGTAATAATAATATACTATATATATCTAATAAAATCCTAAATACATACTTACAAATATAATATACATACATACATATTATATACCTATACATGAAATAATGTGGGTAAAAAGAAAAAAAAAAACATGCATTGACTACGGAAAATTTTGCGTTACATAAAGGTACTTAACTCTAGTTTTAAAAGACACAATAGAAGGACTCTCTTGGATAGCAACCGGAAGACTATTCCACAACTGTGACGCACGAAATGAAAAGGAATGAAGGAGAAAGTTTGTATTACCCTTGGGAAGCTCGAGCATCCTGGTTAAGCACGGCCGCTTAGAGCGTAAAAGAGGTGGTGACAACTGGAAACGTGAACGCAGGTAGGCGGGAGAATTAGGGTCATTCAAGATTTTATAAAGAGCAGAAAGGATGTGCCTATTACGGCGATGCCGAATCGGAAGCCATTTCAGCTGAGCACGAAAATGTGATACATGGTCATATTTCCGTAATCCAAAAACGAAACGTATGGCCAGGTTTTGGAGCCGCTCGAGCTTGTCAAGCAGTTCCTCGGTCACATCCAAAAAGCAAATGTCAGCGTAGTCAAGAATTGGGAGTAGGAGAGCTTGCGCGAGCATAAGTTTTGTTTTAAAAGGGAGAAAATATTGAAGCCGCTTGAGTGAGTGATACGAGAAATGCATACGACGGCTGATTTCATTGATATGAGCTGACCAGTTCATATTGCAATCTAGTACTAGTCCTAGATTCTTCGCCTTGTCACTATAGGTAATGACAACCCCATCATAAACTAGAGGCTGAACCACACTAAAATCTAATTTGCTTCTTAGCCTGCTGCTACCAACAATCATGGCTTGTGATTTCGCCGGATTAACAACTAGCCCGAAAGATCTAGTCCAAGTTAGAACAGCACTCAAATCCCGATTTATTGCATCAATGTTGGCATTGATCTCCAAAAGCCCCGAGTGCCTATAAATCTGTAGATCATCTGCATAAAGATGGAAGGATGAGGAAATAACGGATGATATTTTACTTATAAATAAGGAGAAGAGTAACGGGGAAAGTACACCACCCTGAGGCACACCCGCAGATAGGGAACGCCAACTCGAAGAAGTATCGTCAATTTTCACACACTGTTGGCGGCCAAAAAGGTAGGAGCGAAACCATTCAATAACTGGGGAAGAGACATTAGCGGAGCGAAGAGTACCAAGGAGTATATCAAAGTCTACAGAGTTGAAGGCGCTACTAAAATCCAAAAGGACAATCGCCGTGAGTTTGGTGTTATCCATAGCACAACGAATGTCCTCCGTTACATTCAGTAGCGCACCAACAGTACTATGGGATGGGCGAAAACCGGACTGTAGAGGACATAAAAGGGAATTCGTAGCCAGAAAGGTATACAATTGTTGGTGAACAATGGACTCAAGGACCTTGGATAGAATGGGAAGAATAGAAATAGGACGGTAGTCGGACAAAGCTGAAGGATTATGGATTTTGGGTAAGGGAATTACATAGGCTTTCTTCCACGATGCAGGAAAAACACTGTGCAGCAAAGAGTAATTTATGATGTGAGTGATGACATACACAATGTCCTCCAGCACAGGAAGAACCATGTCCAGGCTGAGCTTATCGCTACCAATGGCCTTTGTAGATATAGCCTTGATACTCTTCGCAACGGTGTCTTCATCAACAGAAGCAAAAGTGAAGGAAGGACAATCTGGTAAAACAAGGTTAGAAAGGTAATTAAGAGAAGAAGATTTTGTAGGTACATCTAAAACGATAGGAGATAATGAGAAGTGATAGTTAAGAGCATTGAGATCCACTGTAGATTTACAAGCACCCGTGGACTTGCCTATGCCTAAAGTATTTAAAAAACTCCAAATTTGGTTTTTATCAATATTATCTATTTTGTCATGAATGTAGGAACGTTTTGCGTCCCGACATAATCTATTACAGCGGTTACGCAAACATTTATAATTATCTAAATTAGCTTGATTTGAAAATTTCCTATTGCGTATCTTAGCCTTGTCACGCAGCGTCATCGCCTTTCTGATCTCCGGCGATATCCAAGGAGCTGGTACATGCTTGACACGAACAGGGCGCACTGGGGCATGAATGTCAAACACTCTGAGTAGTTCAGCTGTAAAGTGCTCCACCATGCTATCGACGTTGTTAGACATCAGCACCGGAGACCAATCTATCCCTCTAATATCTTCTCTCAAGCGGTCTATGTTCATATGCCGAAAGTTGCGCTGAAGCAGTAATTTACGTTGAGCCTTAGGAGGACGAACTTTATAAGTTAGGAATATTAATTCATGATGGGAGAATGGCGCTGCAGTTTGCCCGTGGGAGAATACAAGATTGGGATTAGAAACTATCATAAGATCGATAAGAGAAGGCCTACAATTTGGAAAATAATGTGTGGGGGATGTCATTGGAAGAATATGTAAGTTAAGTGAGGAGATAATGTTCGTTAAATTCTTGGCTCTTGAATCATCTCTCAATAAACAAGTATTCAAATCGCCCATTAGTATGACATGGTCAAAAAGAGGTGTAAGATTCTCAAGTACATTTTCCAAATGGCTAAAATAGTCAACTTTATCATTAGGACTGTATAAGGCACCCAATAGAATCTTCTTGTGATGAATGAGGACTTCTATAAAGATATATTCCAGGGAACCAGTATTTAGTGATGTAGAGCACTTGACGACACTGGCAGGAATATGGCCTCGAAGGTAGATACCCACTCCACCACCCCCCACGCCAATGCGATCATTTCGGTAAAGTTTATATCCTGGAAGAGAACATCCGGTGGACGGAAGAGAAGGTTTCAGCCAGGTTTCAGAAATCAGAATACAATCGACTACGCCGCCGCTAAAAGATGTAACCAAATCATTGTAGTGAGACGAAATGCTCTGCGCGTTAATATGTACAAGGGATAGAAATCGCGATTTTTTATCAAATATAGTTACAAGTTTGCTGTCCAAAAGTTCACAGTCAGAAAGTGAAGTGTCACTACCATTCGCACTCTCGTAACCATCAGAAGAACAAGAGAAATATTCATCGTTTACAAGCATGACGATTATTGAATAAATTATGTATAATAGGTAAATAGATATAATATTTATATAATAAAATAAATACTAAATACTAAACTATAATAAAAATAATTAATTGCCAAAATAAAACAATATCTACCAACACATACATAGGTTGACTAAAATAATCAAAAAAAATCAACTGATAATCTAAAGTTTAACAACAAAAAACGTTATAAACATCAACATAGCATCAAGGAAAAAAAAAGAAAACAACTAACATCAACAAAAAATATTGAATAATTAGATTAATAATAATAAGAATAAAATGCGCCTACAAGAGACTCAAAGTATAAAATATGGCTGTATGGGCTTGACCCTCTGCCTTCACGAATATATGTAACATTCAATAATCAAACTGCCATTAATGACAGATTACAAAGCAAAAACTAAACGTATTAATTTTCTAATCTGTGGATTCATTACATTCTCTTGGCAAAAACAACAAATAATGTACCTAATTATTGTTTAAGTTATGTGTGTCTCCAAAGTGTGTGTTTGTGAGTGTTATGTGGATATGTAATAGTATAATGAAGTTATTCATGAAATAGTATAATTAAAATATACAATTTAGCCATTACTACATTTAATTCCTGTTAAGAATTTTAGTAGAAAAAGTACGCATGGATCAACTAAATGATCAAGTCTCCAGGTAAAAATAATTATAAATGATATTATTTATAGCAGTCGCCCGGATTATGAAAGGTCGCGGGTTCGGTCCCCGCCTCAGGTGTATACGTGTCACATTAAAGGTGTCTATTCGCTATAGGTTTGAAGTCCAATAACAAGGATTGGTATGTAGATAGACAACCAATTTGTTTTATTTACCAATTAGTTCTATTCGTTAGCTGTTCGCATCAATTTGAAAAGAAAGGTCACGTAACATTAGGTGTAAATGATTAGAACAACATCTACATAAAAGTGATGAGCCAGGGTCTGGTTCCCTATTTAAAAATTAAAGGGGCTCATGGTATTTATTGTCTGTAAATTCTTGTTAATAGTTTATAAAAATGACTACTCTACATAATTTAATAAATGAAATTCTCTGTCTTTTTCTTGTAGAGTTAGAATGAAAGAGACGCGAAACTTATTCCAGACGTCTTAGGCGGTGATTTATGGCAATAGTCGATGTAACACTTCATTATGTCCCTGTTTTTCTTCATAGAACAAAACCAACCTAACAAAGCTTCATTAAAAAACATAGCTCTTCTTTCAAAATTTATGTTGAGTTTTGGATGTAACAAACACCTTACAAAAAGAACACGCTGGAAATTAAAATAAATTTCAATTAAGTTTTGTCTTAACGCGTAATGTGTTTCTTTAAAATGAATGGTGAATTTTCCTCCTTACTTCAGAAGGAACGTAGGACTCATGCCTTGAAAAATATAGTAATTGCAACCTGCATTAAATGCATTATGCAGACGATGGTAGCTTACCATCATCCTGCACGGTTTAATGCAGGTTGTAAGGAATATTAACCTACCAATATCTGCACAGTTTCATGCAGGTTTCAATTGCAATAATTTTCAAGGCATACGTTTTATTGTAAAGAAATACATCAGCCGTTAAGACAAAACACAATTGGGATTTATTTTGAACTACTTTCAGCACGTTATTTTCTTCTGTGTATTCAAACCTCAACGTTTAAAAGAAGAGTTATGTTAGTTGAAAAGCTTTTCTACGGTAGCATTCTAATTAACCTATTTAATTGACGTTAAAAAGTTCATTACCGTTTTATCTCTTAGCGATGTAACACGACAGTCAAACATAACTGTAGACCCAGTGTCAGCATTAATGATCGTCTCATCCGAAGTCTTGTCGTCTTCAAACGATGGTGGTTTGAACCTAGAAAAGAGAAGTTTGGTTAAAACCATATATTATTTTTTAAATATTACTTATAACAATTACAAAATAAGAAAAAAGCGATGAAAAAAAGGTATGCGCCTGGCGGAAAAATTGTATGTTCCTGCCTGGAGCATACAGTTTTTCATCGTTTTCTTTTTTATTTGTAATTGTTAGGTGTTATAAACGCTCCAAATCAAACATTCATATGTGAATAAAATGGCTTTCTCATTTTTACTGAAAGTTTAAAAATGCTTGTAAAAGTATTCTTTCGGATCACTAGAGATGTTAACTTCTCTACGACTCGTTCTGTTCTTTTCTCTTCTTCTCTACTTCTCGAGATGTCTTATGAGTGGTGAGATAAACGGTGCTATAAAAACGTTGTGAAGTAGAAAGTGGTGAAGAAATTGGTAGGTTACACCTAGTGTCCGGTGGCGTAGCGGTTTTCGCGTCTGACTGAACCCCCGGAAATTCGGGTTCGTTTTCCGCCTGGAGCATACATTTTTTTTTCGTTTTGTTCCTTTATTTGTAATTGTTGCAATAAGGTACATTTAAATTTGATTCAGTACCTACTCCGAACTCCGATTTTGTATTGGTCGATCTAAGAGTAACTCGGGTCACCATGCCACCATCAATAAGCTACAAAGACAGTACAATGGTCTTGTAAAAAAGGGCGTCATTGATATTTTTATTAATAAGGCACAAATATTTAAACGCCTAGCTGTACAGTCCTTAGAGAATATTGAAAACAAATAATTTAACACTAGCTTTGTATCAGTAATTAGTGAATATCATAATTTAATAATTTTAATACTAGTTTTGTAAAATTAATTTTCTCATTGTGGTAGAATTCATGCTTTACGTTGTTTAATTAGAATGAGTTGCACTTTATTTGTATTAAGATTCTTAATTTTTTAATTTAACATTATTGTAAATTTTTGAAAAATTTCTTAGTAATTAACATGTAAAACTAAAAAAAATTCACGTCCTGAGGCGGGAATCGAAACCGCGACCTTTCGCAATCCGGGCGACTCCTCGAACCAACTGAGCCACCCAGGACTTAGGATATCGCTGTGAAATTCTTCTAATCTATCTGTATTTGCGTTTATGAGCTAACGTCCACCCTTCAATGTCGAAATGTTCTATTTCTACATCCGAAACGAGTATTTTTACAAATACCTACGATTCGGATAAGTTGGGGCAGTGCTTTCAAATATTCTTATTTTTGATTTTAACATTATTATAATTGTTTGAAAAATTACTTAGTAATTAAAATGTAAAACTAGAAAAATTTCACGTCCTGAAGCGGGAATCGAACCCGCGACCTTTCACAATCCGGGCGACTGCTCTAACCAACTGAGCCCCCCAGGACTTGGGATATCCCTGTGAAATTCTTCTAGTCTATCTGTATTTGCGTTTATGAGCTATCGTCCACCCTACAATGTCGAAATGTTCTATTTCTACATCCGAAACGAGTATTTGGAAATTACGAAAGGTTGCGGGGTCGATTCCCGCCTCAGGACGTGAAAATTTTCTAGTTTTACATTTTAATTACTATGTATTAAGTTTGTTAAGTTTTAAGTCCACTACGCATGCCGTGGCAATACTTAGCTCATATATATACTCTTTAGCTTTAAACTCTATACCTTAATGTGGTGTTCGTTTTGTTGATTTTCCTAAATAAATTAATAAAAAAAACTCAGATTTGGTGTTAGTGAAAATGTCCCTTAATTTCAGAATCAGTTTGTTGGTGGTTAGAATTTCACTAATCAACTAACATTAAGCGCAACGATGTTATTATGCTGCCCGAATACCTCTTATGTTTCTTTCAAGTTGGAAGCCTTGCCCCCAGCAGTATATGTATACACTATAATGATTGATGATGACTGAGCTGTTGAGAAAGGATTCGCGTAACGTTTGGTATAGATGGTCGGTGTGGGCGCCTGACCACCAATATCTAGTTTTAAAGTTTTATCTTTGAATTCATTTTATAATTACCTTTGTTATTTGGAATTCTTCTAAAAGAACAGTAAACTGTTTTTCTTTTTTCATTCAAAGAAGCCTTTTATTTATTGAATACATTCTTCTTCTCTTTATTTATTTATTAATGTGTACCAACAGTACCTACATTGAAATATTTCAAAAATGTTTACTTAATTATACACCTATTACAGGTATGCATAACATTGTTAGGTACAAATCAAAAGTTAAAGACTAGCTTACATTTCAGTTAATTTTAATAAATAAGTTGATTTTTATGTGTCTAGATTTTATTATAATTGTATCAAAATTCCTAAATAAAATGTTATTTGATTTAAAGTAAAATATCTACTAAGAAATATAGAGAACATTTCAATCAAACATATCAAGTCACAATAACTCTGATTGCTCACTTTGATCTTGTTAAAGGTACTAAAGAAGATGAAATACTATAAAACTTGGCTATAATTAGGCGTCTATTGATACACACGGGTTTTTATTTATATTTATACTATAAACTGTGCCTTTGTACTCAACTGTGTTTTATATATTTTTTTATGAGTCTTTTGGGTGTACATAAATGAATAAATAAATATTATAATAAATTATCCCACCCTCTGCATTTTTTGAAAATAAGAAATTTCTTGAAGGATTTTAATTATGAATTTAATTTGTGATTATGTACGACAATTTTTCAATGGAATAAGGTTCGTTTGGTTGTCAAATAAGTTACCGAGTTTTAATTAATCCGTCGGAAAAGAATTCACCAAATATTTTTTACTAAACCGTTCTTCAATCATAGAATATTCGGAAGCGAAAATTGTTACTTTAATATCTTTATTAGTTAGGTATATATTTCTCTATAAATTTAATATGAATATTTACGTTAAGTTTTCCAAATACCCACATAATGTTTTTGACGTGAAAATTCACTATGAAAGTTTCTTTATATATAAATGCATAAATTTCAACATTTTTCAACAAAATCGTTTCTGAAGAAATTGTCATTAGGGTTAAAAAGCTCTCGTTGGAAAACTCGCACTTACGCCCTTTAATAAAAAAGGAAGAAAAAAATGAAAAATGGTGCTTAATAATTTATTGCAACGATAAAAATTTAATATTAATTTGGAGATGGCTACCATCCAACATAATAAAATTGTCATTTCACTCGAAGAGCGTCACAAATTTGGTAATCATTATCAACTTCCCACTGTTGGATGTGATCAGTAGTAGGCCCTGTGTTGGCAAATATTGCTTTCATTACATGGGAGAGTATAACCCACCAACCCGCATTGGGCCAGCGTGGTGGTGTCATGGCCCAAAACTCCTCATGTGTTTCTCCCATGTAGGAAGGCCTGTGCCCAGCAGTGGGGCGTATATAGGCTGGTGATGATGATGGTTTTTTTTTATATACAACTAATAGATGACAAACAAGCTGACGGCCCACCTGGTGGTAAGCGGTTACCGCTGCCTATAGACACCTGCAATAACAAGGAAAAGCACTTGACATTGCAGGTGCGTTGTGATCCTGAGGCCTAAGTTGAAATGCCGTCCATGCCCAGTAATTACAGGTGATGATGAGGAGCATAATATCGAGTCTGAGCCCACCATGGTGTTACAAGTCAGACTATACAGGATGGTAACGACAATAAATTAAAACATGGTGAAAACGTCTTGAGTAACGTCGTTTCTTGTTTGGAAGATTTATAGTATTATTTATAATAAATTATTAAAGGATAAAATATTGTTGTTGGTTACTAAGGGTTTATTGACAAATCCTCTTATCTCACAAAATAATAAATTCTTAAAAAAATACAAAAGTATAAAAGGAGTTCTGAACACATGGTCTATATAAGTTCATACTCATTTGATAATTTCATGACATTTCCATGAAATAATGCAGCCAATGTTTTATTGTTTTAAAGAAATGTCATGAAATTATCAAATGAATAAGATGTGTTTGAAAGTTGCTATGAACTATAGACCATGTTTTAATTTACTGTCGTATTTTCGTCATGATCCTGTATATCTTAAGGGGCTGCCTCGTGCACACTAGCGACACCAATTGATTGCTATTAATTATGGTGAATTTAGAACATAATAAACAAAAACGCTTTAGAGAATTGCTAAAGAACGGTATTTGTATTTTTTAAAGATGTATCTTGTATAAAGTGTCTACTTACCTATAAGTAACCAAATTTTTAACCGACTTCAAAAACGAGGAGGTTCTCAATTCGGCCGGTATGTTTTTTTTTTCTATGTATGTACACCGATTTCGCCAAAATTACTGATTCGATTTACGTGATTCTTTTTTTTTTTCGATGCGGAATAGCTGCCCTTTGGTCCCATAAAAATTTTTTCGAAAACAGTTGGGTACTTTGGTTTTAAATATAAAAAAACTGAAATTATGAAGTCGTCTACATATGAGTAATTGCGAATTTTTGCTTTTCCAATGACGTTTTAGTGAAACGATACGATAGTAGGAAACAATATAATTTGACGGTCATCCATCTAGCTTTGACCGTAGCAAGTTATCACTAAAAATTGTAAAAAAAAAAATTAAACAAAAATTAAAACCGACTTCAAAAAACTGAAAAGGATAAAATAATTAAATTTAAGTAGGTATTCATCCCCTAGAAACATATTTTTGGAGTTGGTGCTAAGTGGTTTCCAAAAACAATAGAAAGTGAAGCACCGACGCCAAAAATATGTTTCTAGGGGATGAATACCTACCTAAATTTAATTATTTTATCCTTTTCAGTTTTTTGAAGTCGGTTTTAATTTTTGTTTAATTTTTTTTTTATTATTGTTAAAAGTGGCCACTTTCGGCAATAATGACAAAATAGGTTACATGTAGAGGAATATCCTATACCGAGCACATCTCAAAAAATTACAAATACCATTCTTTAGTCATTCACTAAAGCGTTTTTGTTTATTATGTTCTATATTCACCACCATTAATATAAATCAAGTGGTGTCGCTAGTGTCGACGAGGTATCGCCTTAACAGTTGCTGTAATTACCGGGAACAACGTGCATTCTGAAGCACAAAGAGATTTTAAATTTTGATTGACCCATCCTTGATCAAACATGAGCTAAGTTGCTTTATTTTCGTAATCTTTACCAAAGCGCTCAGACCAATAAGCTAGCGATCTCCACTTTAACAGTATTAAATACGATTATATCTTCATATTTCCCCAACAAAATCAAGCCGCTACGCAAACTTAGAAGCCATGACTTTGTTGAACTTCGTAACAGTATCCCAGTTATTGTAGCGAAATATTCAGTTCAGTAGCTCGAATCTGCTTTGGATGGAGCGAAGACTATAATTGTCTTTATAACGGCTTAAGTATTGGTAACATTAATATTATGCTTACATAACTTGTTCAAGATATATAGATTAGGTAGATTTGACTTTATTTTAAAATCAACAAGGAAAACCAAGACAATAAAAGAATAAAAAAATATATATAACACTCCTAGCGCCCGCCTTCACCGGCGCAGACGAGGAAGCCAGATTTTTTCTCTTATAATTAAATATTTAAATGATTTAGTGTACATAAATGAGAAAAGTATCTATAGAAATATTCAATGGCAATTCAATAATAATTCAATAACAATTGGCAATACTAGTCCAGGGGCCCGGGTACGAATCTCAGTAGATATTTCACGAATTCATTTTCTTCACTAGTACGTTTATAATAAAGTTTATTATACCTGCAATTGAGCAGCAATCGGTGCAAGTAATCACCTGTTGCACTGCCACACTTGCACACTCACTCAAAGCCCTGACTGGGCATTTCACCCGTCATACTTGCCTTTATCGTTTTACGCACTCACCTCCTGCTGATGCCCTATGTAGATCCAATCTACAACACCTACTCAACATCTACTTTATACTCTTATTCCTTCACCGTTCATGGAGTTCGTTTGTGGACCTACTTCCGTCTGACGTACGCGATTTAGGCACTATATCTGTGTTTTCAAGCAACGCATAATAGAACATTATCTTTCCTCGCTTCTATAAATACTATTTATATCTATGTTATAGTAGTATATATGTATCAATTAAATTATTTGTATTAAATTTGATTCATTGTATGTAGGTAATATATATTATTTTAGTTTTAGTCACACACTGTCTACATAAATTTACATTAATTTAATTCGCAGGTCGGCTGGCAGGAATTTATTTAGTAATTAGCAGTGCCTGTGTATTGGAATTATCTTAAATTGTCTCCTTTCATTATATTGTGTGTATATCTACATGAATTCATAGATAATAATGAATACATTATACTATATGCATCATTATCATCAGCCTATATACGTCCCACTGCTGGGCACAGGCCTCCTACATGGGAGAAACACATGAGGAGATTGGGCTATAACACCACCACGCTCTGGCCCAATGCGGGTTGGTCATTAAATGTTATTATTTTATTAATTAAAATTACCATTTCTAAACTAGCTTCGATAGACAACCAGATATATTCTAATATTTCTAATATCAAAGATAGCATACAAAATGTCAGGTAAATAATCTCTAAACATCCTAGCGCAGTATCTAATATCATATTTCAAATAAGGACACTTTTGCACTTTACTTCAAGAGATCAAGATACTAATGGGGTTGCTATTCATAACATGCGATTTATTCTCGACATAATATTGCCCATGTTCTTTAACTCAAATAAAGAAATAAAATAACACACGTACACAAAAGCTACGATACTTTGTCTCTTTTGCAGAAAAATTGTTTAAAATATCTCGTACATATGTTTAATACAACTGGGTTCTCTCACAAAGAAAAAATGGTGACCCATCGTAGGCACATTTATTCAAAACGAGAGCGTTTGTATAGACGTGCTCAACGTACAAATTAAGTGCGCGAATACTGAAACGTTTCATTGTAAGCCTGTAAATGAGTTAGCGAACAAAAGCTAGCATTGTTATAAATGTAACGAAATTTGATAATTAAAATGGGTTCGAATTTCCGGGGCTTACACGGACCCAGCTTTTGCTTACGATGTGCCATTTTCACCCTTAGGTCATAAGAACAAGATAGACTGAACGTTTGGAGCAATCAAGTGGAGCCGGTTTTTCGCTCTTTGTGCGCGACCTGCAAGTAGGATGAATACCATCGTGTGAGGGTTCTCTATTTGTCTCATATTTTTTTTACCCATAATCTAACGTGTCATAATGTTTTGTGACATAATCATCATGTCCGAATGATAAGTAGCCCTAACATTATACAATATAACATTTAGGACATGTGACTTTATAGCAAGAAAAATTAGGATATCTAATTATTATAGCAAACGTGTTAGGGATTATGATCCCGGACATATTATACGATCGGACGATCGATATTCGGAGAAGAAAGGGACTAACTTGTGTGAGTAATGTCGCAATTTTTCGACTATTTACACCGATTCTCTGCAACGTAAATTGGAATGTACCGTTATTTAAAATTTTTATTATATGAAATATTTTACTTCTCAGCGACTTTATTCAGAATCCAAAAAGAAATATTGCGTATATTTTTTGTGGTTTTATTATTTAATTTTGGTAGCCACATCCTTGAGACGGGCGTCACTATTTGGCATCATTTTCCTATGGAACTTTAAGGCGACTTGTAGCTTCCCGAACATATTACCAAAAACACTAAAAAACGATTTCCAACAGTTAAACTGTTGCTTCTCCGATAATTCTTTATTATTAATGACATATTATTTCATTCGCTAAGTAATAATTGTTTCATCACTAATCGATCCGTGGTTAAGAATACCAACCTATTCTACTACGCATGTGTCTAATTGCTGTAGTTTTTAATTACAGTTATATAGATTCAATTAAGTAAATATTCAATCCAGAAGGTAGTATAAAAGCGACACTGAAAGTTTTTAGAACTGGTTACATGTAAGCAATACAATTTCAACTCGATATAAAAGATAAAATAAAAGAAAAAAGATATAACTAAAAACTTGCTAGTTTTTTAGTTTCTGATTTTCTAAGAACTTTCAATTTCATAGGTAGGCAAGATTCATTTAATCTTTATTTTGGTATAATGTTTGCAAAAAACTAATTTTAATATAAATATCTCCTTACATAGGAGCAATGTAAACTTATTTACTAACTAGGCATCGGTTACCCATTCTCATAAGTTAAAACAAACAAAATTTCAAATAAGTAATTTAAAAAACGGGGATATCACATTAATTCTGTAATAGCAACACTTCCATGAGGTTTTGTGTTCCAAATTTACATACTTATAATTTCATTGAAAATAATTCAACATGGGTAGGTAGTATAAATTAACATATCTGTGATCATATCTAACATAAATGAGATATCTCCACTTTTCTTCTGGTTTTCTGAACAGTTATATTATATTAAATAGAAAAAATACGATGACTTGCGACGTACGTTAGAAATAGCGTACAAACTGCGACTCAAATATGATGACTTTCTTGTTTCAGATGAGTTTGATCGGCTTCACTCACTATCGTACAACTTTTTGGTCTAAGTTTTCACCATAATAAACCGTCACAATAATACCGTCAGATTTTCAAGAAAAGTGTTTTTTTTTTTTAAATTCAACTTTGATCTTAAGCCTATAAATTGTAACAATACATCTAAAAACAAAGCGTTTTAAGATGATTTAGATGATCGAAATCAAAGTGTGTTGAAATAATTTATTGTTTTACATAAATTTTATTACCTCTTTCATGGATTATGGTGAAACCTACTTTATTCAACAAAGTAAATAATCATAGTAGTTAGTAGTAGATCCTCCTACTGTGTCGTTTTCCGGATTTTCTCAAAATAAAAAAAATATATGAAGTACACGAAATTTCATTCATTTCAAATTCCCTCGTAAAACTCATTTTTTTAAGGTAGTGTGTCGCCTAAGACACAGAAGGCGCCAATGGGTTAAAAATAATTATTTAGTAAAGTAAAAAAGAACAATGGCTAAAATTCACTTTGCCAGATTATTTACAATTTCTGCTGAACTGCGGAAGTTCAAATAAAAGTAAACAATAAAGTCAATCTTAGAAACACGAGAAATGTTACATTATACTGTTTGTAGGGGTCAAATAATCACATGCCCAGGCACACAAGCGTTCAAATAAACGATTGGCATGACATGAAATTTTATACTGAGACTGAAAGATATAAAAAAAGATCTTTATTGAAAACCTAATAAAGATAGTGGAATTGCTATCACTAAAACACAAAATAAGCTCTTATTATACTAGAATATCATAAAATAGAAACGTTCCTCGTAAAAAAATAGACAAGAAAGAACAATAGACAGAAATGTACGTTGGCAAAAATAAACGTAAGTACTTACGTAATTTAATTCGGTCGTGTTTTAAGTGATACGAAAGGATCAACCTTTATTTGGAGACCCTATAAAGGAATTCTCGGAATAGTGGATTGTTCCACTCGAGTTCTGTGCGCTCGGATGATGGAGCACCTTAGCAAAATAACTTTGTAGTGTTGTGATCAAACGGTGATATTACGACCATATGGTCGCCATAGTTCATTAAGCAAGCATTATTTTTAGGTTCAGAGGTAGTTCCTACGCTATCAATATTGATAGCGTAAGCAAGAGCGAGTATAGCAAGAGATAGCGTCATATAATGCTATCTTTTGATTTGTACAGGTATGCTTAGTTATCACTCTTGTGGTAAAAAAAAATACTTGGAATGATGCAATCGTTTGTAGGAAGGCTACGATACTCGCGTACCATAAGGCGGGCCGTATGCTTGATTACCAATTGATGTAACTTGCGTTCTTGAAACAAAAAGGTGATGTTTTTTTATTGGAGGTTGTATATTAAAGTAGCTACTGTACAGCCATTTTACTGCAGCTTCAGGATCAGAATCGTTAACGCTGGAGTATAATGGTAATGTTTGGCTATTATAGCTACTAAGGGCTGGGTAAAACTCAGAAATTGAACAACATTAAAAGGTGAAGCCTATCTTTGTAAGCTAATAATATAAGTTATTCCTGAAATCGTAAAAGTTTTGGAAGTTATCCTCGAATCGTGAAGACATAACAACATCAAAGAAAGCTATAATCTTTATTTTATGTCGTTATGTCTTCACGATTTTGTTTATTTATTTGTATTTTATTCTTTATTGTACACCAAAATTACAAATTACACACTTTGCATCATAAAAGGCGATGTATACATAGGCGAGCTTAATTTTTTATTATGGAAAACTAAAAAATATCT
The DNA here is from genome assembly GCA_947347705.1 of Nymphula nitidulata. NCBI lineage: Eukaryota > Metazoa > Arthropoda > Insecta > Lepidoptera > Crambidae > Nymphula > Nymphula nitidulata. The sequence goes on along the minus strand of OX374637.1, from coordinate 5,353,015 downwards.
TACCCCTATTGTTTTTTTTATTTTTTGTTGGTGAGTGTTTATGTACGCAGTATTGTGACATGCGTCGTTTTAAAAATATTTTAATATACCTATGTTATGTGGCAAAACCAAACGGATGAATAAACATTTTATGACACAATAGGATACAGTCATTGCAAAGCACGCCGGGTACTTAAAAAAAATACACTGTAGCATAGAACGCGTAATAAACAGAGTTAAAATGGCCACTCAATGAAATAATTTTATTTAGTGCAGCTTACGAGAGGTAGAGGATAGTGGCTTTTACTACAATTTTGGTTGCATTTTGAATGCCCAACTGGAGTAGCATCTTAATACTTTGAAGTGATGTATTGCTTTGGCGATTAAGGTCACCAGCCCCCGAATTCTGCTATTGTATTCTGATCTGAAACGAATCGGAAACGCTTAAGTTACAACGTTTTTGTATTCTGCTAACTCAACGCAATCGAAACGTAGCCGAAACGCATCAGTTTGGTATTCTACTAACAAACACGTAACGTGAACCGTTCGGCTCAATCATTGTTTCGTATTCTGCTAAATAATTAACATTTGTGGCAGCCGAAACGCATCGATAGTTCTGTGTTTGAACTGTCCAAAATTAACAACTGTCTAGTCACTAAGCCAAAATATATTGGTTTCTTGCAATATTGCTAACAATTATAGAGCCGAAGTTGAACCAACCGAGAGCGTTTCGTTAGCGTTCCGGCTTTATATGCAATGTTAGTGGAATACCTTTATGTATTACAACCGCATTGGTAACGATACCGAACCGCAGCCGATCCGTTTAGAGAAATAAATAGCAGAATTGACCCACACGCGTCGCGTACGTAGCACTCGTAGCACGTTTGAAGCACTTAAGGTCTATTCACACATATCACTGAAGCCACAGTTCCGGCACAGTTCCGTGGCAGTACCGGCACAGTGCTAAATATTATTTCATATATTATCTATGAACGTATCTTCACTTGTCCGTGCCAGTGACGGCACAGTGCTCTCAGTGTCCGTGCCGGCACCGGCAAGCACGGAAGGGATCGTCGACAACGATATTTTTGCCGGACGGACAGATCACGGACAGATCACGGACGCCGGCATCAACAAAAACAAAATGGAGGACGAGCGATTAATAGAATTGGTTCGTGTTTTATATGATTTATCTCATGCAAAGTATATGGATACGAAATACAATCACGATTGACGACGGACACGTTTTCACTGAAGCTCCGTGAACTGAGCAGGCACTGACATGTGTGAATTGAATCACTGGCGCAACACTGAAGCACTGATACGGAACTGTGCCGGTACTGTGTCGGAACTGTGGCTTCACTGATATGTGTGAATAGACCTTTATAGCTCACTCGTAGCACTTGTAACATGCTTTTGACACTCGTAGCACGCTCGTAGCACTTAGGCACCCACACCCTTGTCGTATATAAAAAAATATACGTGTCATTACTCCGCAACTTTTATTTTATTATTGAAAATGCTAAGATAAACAACTATTACAGTAAAAATGTACTTAAATTAATTAAACTGATTAAACAGCGTATAAAATATTATACTACCACAAGTTCTTGAAATGTTTTCTAGGAATTTACTGCTCACTCTGTATAATCAAAACTATTACCTAATTAAAAAGGTCAATTTGTTAATTGAAATGGAACTCAAGCGGGAAAACAATATTAAAATACAGTCATTTGGCAGGTATATTTCTAAATTCGCAAATTAAATTATACCAAAAATATTTGAGTTTGGACAATATCGATTGATAAATTAAAATAAAATAATCAATACTTGAATGTCATTCTGAAAGGTAAAAGACATAAGAAAACTCAAGTGATAGTTAAGTTTAAAGAAGAGGCCTATCTATTCTTCTCGCTTCGTAAAGTGGGGTAGAGTTAACCTAAACTAGGCGGTTTATATCATGATATAAAAGTACAAGGAGCCCATGCTCAGTGCCTGGCATTAAACATGGGTATCTCACTCAACCCGCAGACAGATAATGACCAATTATCTATTACTAACGTCAAATAGCGTCGACCCAAGAGGGGCTATCGTATAGTACCTCGTTTAAAATTACCCTGCGTTCGGAATTACTTAACGCTCCCTACTATTTTACACTCTTAACCTTTACTATGAACACACTGACAAAACCTACATCAGCGAAATTAATTGTAAAAGACTCACAACGAGACTTTCAAAGCCGTTTAGTGTCTACAACGTTAATAACATCAAAATAACGCTTACAATGCTAATTTTCTTTGGTACTATAATACTCCGCCTTCATTACTGTGCGTTTTGTGTTTACAGCAGATTTGCCATTAAGGTCTCCCTAAACATAAAAGCTAGAAGTAAATTAACTACAATACCTATCAAAAGCCCCACAGAACTCTGTATCGCAGAATTTTATGTTTTATAAGAATACATGTAACGACATGTGTTGTATTCAGTAGAATAAAATGTAATATATTTGTAGTACAAAAAGGTCGTTACATAAATCTACCTAAATCGCATAACCTTTTTTCATATTCATAAAGAAGAGAAGGTACCTGTATTGTTTCAGCGGCATTATACAGTTGTAATAATTTAAAAAGTAATTATTGGTTATGTAGATCTAGATAAAAAATTGCAAAGGGTTATTTGATAGCATTTTTTAAATTTGCCTATATTAATAGTGCATCAATAGTTAATGAGTACTGCAGAAGCAATAGTATGTGTTTCTATCAATAGTATGTACATATGTTGCATTCAATAGTTTCTTACATTAAAGCGATTTTAAGTTGTCAAAAACTTTCCACAGAAAATAATTATGTTGAATAGTGACGTCACATGTCTAAACAGATATGTAAGGATGCATAGAAAAAAATATTTTATAATTTATGTGCTCACATATTATCGATCGCCGGCTCACATTCATAGTTGGTACTTATATCAAAAGTAAAAGTACTACTGTGTACTTACTGTGTTTCTGCTATATTTATAATTCTTTATTACACTAAAATAAAAAATATAAATCTATACTAACATCTATACTAATATTATAAAGCTGATGAGTTTGTTTGTTTGTTTGTTTGTTTGGATGAACGCACGAATATCAGGAACTACTGATTCAAATTTAAAAATTCTTTTTGTGTTGGATAGTCCATTTATCGAAGTATTATATAGGCTATATAACATCACGATACCACCAATAGGAGCTGAGCATTTATTAAAAGTGTTGCAAAAACGGGGGAAAATATTCCTTTTTCAGAGCTTCCGTTGCGTGCGCTGCGTAAACGGTTAAAGTTACGTATAAATCACAGATGCAGGAATTGTTCTCCTTTAAAAGTTCTAAGAAAAAGTCCGCGACAGCATATGTCTATTCTTTGAAATTTATTGTCTAGAAAAATTTTTTTGGTAATTAAATTTGTTCTAAAATAATATCCTATCTGCGAAGGTGTTTTTTGTATACATGATATTATTCCTTATCAAAATAAATACATTACTCACCACAAGTATTTATTTTTGAGCAAAATTTTTTTTTACATCATTTGTTTTCAATGGATATCTTAATTTATGATTTTCAAGGCGGGCGGGCGCGGGCGGGTCAAGCATTGCATTAGTTGCAAAGGTGTTTTATAAACATGAATTAAATCCTTAGCCTACCTACCCGTTGATATTTTCCGCCATCCACGCGAACGAAGTCGCGGGCACAGCTAGTGTTGTATAAAACATCTGAATACAAAGTAAAACCTTAAGAAAACTGCTAAAGTTTTGAATTTACTCGTACTTTATAATCATCACCAAACTGTACATCATAATACGTCCCACTACTGGACACTGGCCATAGAAGAAACACATGAAGAGTTTGTAGTAAAGCACCACCACGCTGGCCCAACGCGGGTTGGTGAGTTAAAGAGGTTGCTGTAACAACTGGGACCAATGGCGTAACGTGCCTTCCGAAGCAAGGAGCTCGAGCTAAAACATTTTGACTGCCCCATCCCGGGATTGGCCATAGCGAACGTTGCTTGGTTTTCGTAATCGAAACCAGCGCGCTCAGACCACTACGCCACCGAAGTCCGACTTATTCAGTTTGATATTATTATTGAGTTTACTTACATATCATGAAAGTGTTTGTTGCTCGTTGCGTAAGAATCAAATATGTAGTTCAGCATTGGAGAGTCAGACTTCCTCATAGATCCGCGTCGAGGTTTCCCTGTGAACCTCATGCTGGTTTTGAAGACAGTCGGCGGAGGCATGGTGGTGATATCCAGGTCTGATGCTTCAGTTCTTGGTGGCACTAAAAATTAAAATGTAAGTTCAAAACCCTTAAATAATGCATGTTTTTATGTTCTTATTAAAAAGCTCCTGTACCTTTATTATTTTACATTGTTTTAGTTCCATGGTTTTTTTAAATTTTTATTATGTATCTATGAAAAGCTCACTATATCCACTGTAAATATTCATATACATGTTACCGTTTCAGCGGCGAGACTATGAACTGGCCTAAGTGTAGGTTCGTGTCGAAATCCTTCGGTCTTTAATGGAATTGAGTACAAACTGCTTAAAAATTTAAGAATGTCTTGTACTTATAAAATTAAAACTTTTTCAATCTCAGTAGATTTTTAAAAGTATTTTAGATGCGTATGTTTTCAGTTTGTGTTCCTTTATTAATCATCTAAAATACTCGTCACTTTTACAGATCTCGATTTTTTGAATGCATTTTTACAAAAATGTGTACTTTATGATGATTAGCTAGAAATACCGAGCTTGGATTAATTCAACTTTTGACTGCTTCCTAAACATCATAATTATCGAATTTGCATCTGTATCACTTTTGAAATGAAATAAAAATATCTTTATTCAATTAGTGGGGGGGGCCCACTAATTGAATAAAGATATTTTTTAATAAGTATATAAGAAGCACTTTCGAATCGTCAAAAAATCCTTATGTCTATCACATAAAATAATATTAACTAACAATGTCATAATGTTGGTCTCTCTGTCTTGTCTGGGTCTACGTAAGAAAGTCCCCTTAGATTTTAATTTTCAGCATAAAAACATAAACTTGGAAGTTGCTGACGAATTTTGTTCGCTCGGACTAATCATAGACAAACAAATTACTTGGAAACAACACATTAACAAAATAAGATCAAAAATAGCTAGTTTCACATATGCATTCCGTGAAATAAAAAAAACAACCAACATACAAACGGTCTTAGTCATGTATTATGCATATGCGTACTCTTGGTTGAACTACGGAGTTATCCTCTGGGGAAACAGTACTGATGCGCCAACAGTATTTATTTTACAAAAAAAATTAATTCGAATTTTAGAAAATTTGGAAAATACAGAAAGTTGTAAACCGTATTTTATTAAACATGAAATTTTAACTTTACCAGGTATCTACATATTTCAAATCTGTAAGTTTGTTCGCCAACATACTGAATTATATAACAAGCGAGGAGAAGCAACAATAAAATACCCTTCGAGATACAAAAATAAATTAGTACTTCCCGCGTCTCGATTAAAACTCTACTCCTCAGGCCCCTACGTCATGTCCATTAGAATATACAATAATTTGCCAAGACAATTACAAAATGAAATTAGTGAAACAAAATTTAGGAAAAGTCTTAAACAACTATTAATAAATAAGAGTTACTATTCCTTAAATGAATATATGAACGATAAATCCTTATAATATTTAAAATAAACAATTACGAAGTATTTTAATGCATAATAAAATGATATATTTACCTAATAAATAATTAAATAATTAAATGTAATAAAATATGTAATAGTTCATATGCTGTAATTTAATTCATTATTATTATAATAATTTATTTAAGAATAATTATTGAATTTGTAATAGATCTCTTAGGTACATTAATAATGTTTGTGGAACGTCTTCCTCTCTCCTAAATTGTTGTACCCGACAGGGTCCGAAATTGTACTGGCATTTTAAATATTTAACATCTATGTAACATATTTTGGAATAAAATAAAGATTGAAATTGAAATTAAGCTAACAATGTTATGATGTCAGTCTGTCTATCGGTCTGTCTGTTGATCTGTCGGTCGAGCTGTCAGTCGATCTGTCAGTCGATCTGTCAGTCTATCTTTCTGTCTATATAATAATAATAATATTTATACACTCACACCTATTATCTATGCCAAAGTAAGCATCATTAAGAGCTTGTGTTATGGATACTAGATAACGGAGAAATAATATATAGTATATAAATATCAGAAATATACTAAATAAGTCCACCCTTGCTCACAAATTGTAAATTTCAAATTTATGTATAATGTCTAAAGTGCAATAAAGAATATATAATAAATTAACATATAAACACCCATGACTCGTAAATAAATGCTCGTACTCATCATACAAACATTTGTTCCTACCGGGATTCGAACCCGGGACCTCTTGACCGCGTAGCCTGGGGTACAGACCACTCGGCCAGCCGGTCGTCAAACTTTAGGTTCGTCTGTCAGTCAGACAGTCAGTGTCTGTCAATCTGTCTGTCTGTCTGTCGGCTTTTCTGTCCGCCTGTCAGTCTGTCTGAATTTACACCGGTTTCAAAAGTTGAACTACCGAGAAGATTCCAGCAACAAACTCGTGTAGTCACTCTTTTCAATTATTAAGTTACAATGTTTAGTTACATAGTAATAGTATTTAGCAGTGCAGTGTCGCACAGAGTATAAAATTTATTTGTGTCCAACTTAAGTATATTATCTAACATTATCGCCAAAATAATTTTACCTACCTACAAACGTTGATTGAGGTGCAATTGCCCTGGTGAGCACCGCCATGAGCAGCACGATTCGGTGCATGCCGCTGCATCCTACCCGCTGAGCAGGTTCTGCAACAACAGAGAAGAGGTTATTCACCAATTAAAGTTGCGGTTGCTTTTAACCAGACGTAGGTCTTCAAACTAATCAAAACAAATCCAATTATAGCAAGCTGTCGGCTCGGTAGTAAGTGGTTACCGTCGTCTATAGATACCTGCAATGACAAGGATGAAATCACTGATTTGACTTGAATTCTAAGCTTAAATACTTTCAGTTCCCATTGGCTATCTTTCACTTCGATCTGGAACACAGCGAAGTCTTTCTAGAATAGAAAAGGCAGTGGTATCTACTCAGACGACTCGACATATGGGTCTACCACCTAGTGTAGTATAGAATTGTTGAAGAATAAAATGTCATTTGGATAATTTTCAAATAATATTTAGTTGAACCGATTTATTTCAAGATTGGTGAAGTCTACGTGGATTTTCTCCCTTAATATATTAATTAACATATCAAGAATTCAAACAACAATGTTATGAAAATTACTATTTGCAAATCACCTTGAGCTCAATTCATAACTCTTTTCAACAATCAACAAAATAACCCAACGCCGAGCCGAGGGGCACGCCTATTCTAAGAATAATTATCACTAACACTCATAATAACGGGGTACGCGTTGAAGTTCTATTTTCCTTGGTAATGCCGTTAATTGCTTTGGTGAACTAATGATTTAGTACTGATGATTTCGGCAAGTTGTAGATTTGGTGGCATTATTGAATTCACTGGAATAATATTGATTCTGCATTTCCCCTAAAATGTATGGAAGCTAAGAAAGAACTTCAGTGTAAAATATTGGATTATGATAATACCATCCGGTGCAAATGGTCCTTTTTAGGGCCAGGTGTTCCCATACAAAACGACTCTGCAAGGCCCAAGGCCAATGAGGAGTCAGCTTCTCACCTGTACATTGCTCATGCACGATGGCGTAGAAAGCGTAGACAAGCAAGTACCCAATTCCTCATCGGGAAAGCAAAGGCTCACTGTAGGACCACAAATCACCTTCCTTCTTTGCGGCTGGAGAGTCCAATATATCCTTGTTGCCGCCTACAAGCACGGGCTATGAGCTTAAAGTATTCCCTATATTTCTGAATAACAAGATTTGCTGCCACCACCAAAGCTTACAACTATTAATTTTAATTAAATGCTCATTTAAAGACAAATCACCAATTTTCTTACGTTTCAATAAAGAATTTAGCCTTGTTGTCTAATTAAAATAGTAGCCCTAACCCTCTCTTCAGGGATTCTGGTTTCAAATATCGGTACCCGATTATAATAGATAATAGACTCATCTATTGAATCGTTAATGAGTTTCTGCTAAATATTTAATAACACTTGGCTGCAAACGATACCGACAAAGTATGATATCGCAAAAATTCATAAAGCCCGCATCCTAATAATAAATGCTACAAGCGTCTCTGGAAGCATTTTTATCCCACTCTCGCGTTCAATTTGTAGAAGGGTGCAGGGACAAAATCTCCTATTACATATTCCGAACGCTTCTCTAGTAATCAATGTTTTGGTGCCAGTTAAAAGCTAGATTGAGAATTCCAATGGCTCAAATGAACTTAGTGTTGCCTTAAATGAAAGGGTCTCGTATTCACAACTGTTAGCCCTAGGTGCTGGTTTGTGGTATACAAAATGAAAGACAACTCAAACACAATCTTGCTTTTAGTTACAAGCAAGGCTGGTTTCGAGTTATCTTCGGGAGTTTAGAACATTGTTATGAACTAAAAATTTCATTCAATAGTCACTTCATAAAATATCCCGATAAATTCATGCAGAGGTGCCTATTCCTGGGTCCTTTATGATAAACTACTAACGTTACATTGTTTTTTTTTAAAAAAAACGTGTTACGCGCCCTATCCTCAACTGGAAAAGTTCTTATTTCATATGGCCTGCAATCAAGTATACTGTCATCCTAATGGCAAGCATTTACAGTCAACAACGAAAGTCGGCTTTACATCAAAAATTATAAAACACTGTATATAAATGGATCATTTGATTCAAGGATAATTGTCTGCTATTTTCAATTATCTGATGATCTGTTACTTATTACTTATATGTTACTTATACATATTTATTATGATAGATCTCTGATGATCTGTGAGCATAGGTGTGTTAATCTACTTATAACACATTTTAATGTTTTTGATCCGTTTAAACGCCTATTTTATTGTAATAATTACAAATTAAGAAAGGAAACGATGAAAATATATATGCTGTCCCGCCTGGAGCATATATTTTTTTAACGTTTTCTTTCTTTATTTGTAATTGTTATAATCTAGTTTTTAACCGACTTCAAAAAAAGGGAGGAGGTTATCAGTCCGTCTGTATGTTTTTTTTTATGTTTGTTACCTCAGAACTTTTGACTGGGTGAACCGATATTGATGATTCTTTTTTTTGTTCGATGCGGAATAGTTCCCATTTGGTCCCATAAAAAATATTTGTAAATCCATTGGGGAGTTTGGTTTTTAAATCAAAAAAACTGGAAAAATTAAGTCGTCTACATATGCGAAATTACGGATTTTTGCTTTGCTATAAATTTTTAGTGAAATGATATGATACTAGAAATCAATTTAAGCTCACGGTCACCCATCTAGCTTTGACCTACAAAGGTTATCACTAAAAATTGTGAAAAAAAAATTTTTACAAAAATTAAAACCGGCTCCAAAAAACTGAAAAGGATAAAATAATTAAATTTAAGTAGGTACTCATCCCCTAGGAACATATTTTTGGAGTTGGTGCTAAGTTGTTTCCAGAAACCATAGATAGTGAGTCGGTTTTAATTTTTGTTTAAATTTTTTTTTTCTTGCCGACCGTACCTACTACGTAGATCTTTTTTTAATATTTATTTTGTTTAAGAGTTTTGATCGATTTGTTCGATCATATCAGCTTCGTCTTACTACATATGATTTTACTGACTATTCCAACTTAAGACTAGAAATTACAAAATTTATAATAATTATAGCGGCCTCTGAAGATGGCTCAGCTTAAAAGTTGGTTAATAAACCAACATCATGTTGATTTATATTGAGTAAATTATACACTATGTCTCTTAAATGACGATTCCGCTCAAATTCCATTAATAAATGATGTACATCATCTAATACTCCACACATTGTACAGTTTGGGGATTCGCATAATTCGGACTTTTGTTGCTGACCGTATCTACTACGTAAATCTTAGACGCTTGTAGAACTTGGGTTATTACACGTTCTTTATCCACTTTGTAAAAATTTAGCAGAAGCATTGTAGAGCGCATTCTATTTATCTTTTATACACCATGGAATTGGTGTAGGTCTAATGTGTCATCTCTTTCTGAATCCTGATGGGTGTAAAAGCGTAGCAAATCTGCCGCGGGGGATGAAAAATTCTTTCGCTTCTTTGTTGTCCGGATGCATTTTTAAGCGGTTGGCGGTCTCCTCCCAAAGTCAAGCAAATAAATCATTCGTGGATCCTAACAGATATTTAATTGTTTCTTGATAAGTATTAGCAGGGATTTCGTATAACTGCTACTTATTGTGGAGATGTATATTGCGAGTTGGATGGTTGAAAACGACATGTCTCACCTGAGACCACATCTAAACCTTTGTTAGCCGTCAGGACTGTCGGACATAGAGCCATCTTTCCAGAAGGTGATGCCTGTCGATTAGAAATGTTCCAGATGCCATTCACCCATAAAGCTTGAGGACATAATACGGTTCTCGCCACCTTAAAAGTTACGCTGTAAAGTCCATCTGCAGCGAACAGCTATAGTTAGTCAAAAACAAGTGTTTCCAAAGCACGACGTTATTTATTTCCTTAGAAATAACATTTAAACTGTAATATTTTAGTCTAATACTATAAAGACTGTTATTAACTGGTCCCACTTTTAGTACCTTCGTGATAAACCTGGGTTTATGCAACCTGGTCCAAACTTGAAACATTAAAATGTTATTTAAATGTCGCGTAAAATCCGTTTTATTGATATTTAATAGGCATAATGAAATGCAAAAGTTTTTAAAACATAATATTTTTACGACAACGCTAGAGTTGGCTATTAAATAACTTATATTATTGAAATTATTTTGTAAATGCTCAATGCAGAGGGGCTATTAAGACTCCAACAAAATTCGGATACATTTTCCGGATTCCAGTCCCAATATCTCCAGATGTTTGTTTAGTGTGTACGAAAGTTTACCAGTTTCAATATTCATTCAGTACCTATGGATATTTGTAGAGCTTAATTTGAACGAGATAAAAGTGTTATACTAAGAATTAAATATTTTCGAATAATGTTCATTCTCATACTGGACTTTCCTCTTGTAGTTTCTTAAAATGTTTTAGGCAAAGTACTAACTACATCCCCACTACATCCCATCAAGGTATCGGACTTCGAAGTCAAAAATAATCATCATCCGAAGCAAACAATGACTCTTCATTGTTTTCAAGTAAATTGTTGAATTGACGCCTGTGGGCTGCTGAGAGCCGAAAAGGTAATAATTATTATTTTATTGTAATTAATAATAAAAATAATTACTTAACTAGTGTTCAAAAAGAGCGGAGTCTCCAGGCATAAACATTAATACCCTAATAATTTGGAATTGAAATATAATTATGGAAGATTACAGTGACAGTTAAAAAACTGAAGAATAATACTAGCCTAATATTTACCTATCAAACTTTAGTAGAATAAGATAATAATATTTAACAAAAAGTTGCTTGTGTAACAATAAATGCAAAAGAAAAGTATTAATACCAACCATAAAAAAGAAAACAAAGTACCCATCTTCTCTCTCACTCAGGCAACTACATAAAAACATAAGTTTTATTCCACCTTCCTCTTTTTCCAATTCACGTAAAAAGGTTTTCGAGAGGACTGCGGACTCCGTTGAGCTCTTAACACACTATTGTTGCTGACACCTGTGCTTTGTCTTAGTTGTGGCACAATACTTTGTGAAGGTTAATAAAAAGCAATCATTTACTAAAACGACTTGGACAGACCGTTTCACGAAAAATATAGATAAATTACTATTTTTTTACATACTCGAAATATTTAAATACTAAGGTTTTATTGATAATCGGTTTTAAGTAATTAGCAATTACTAAAACACAGATTTTGACCCTGGTAAGTCAAGATCTGGTCAAGATCTAGGGGTAGATTTAGAGTAGTCTAAATTTGGTATAATATTAGTAGACGCTGTCTGAGATGCGACAATATGAGTGTATAAAAATAGTTTAAGGAAAAGTAAATGATAACAATGATTATTTTGTACCTATTTTTTAACGCTACCAAGTATGGAAAGAGAGTGCTAAGTACTGTTGAGTACTTTAATATGTATCCATTTCAAAGCTACAAAATAATGAAACCATTTTGAGGTAGCCACTCTAAGCTACATAAATTTGTATTTAGACATCGCGGTAATTTTGTGTAAACACTCAATGTCATATTATTTATGTACACAACAATAACGACTTTACTATACCTATGATTTTGATACAGTTACAATGATAAGTGTACTTTTAAAACTCAATAAAGATGTATCCTTTGGAATCAATTATACCACACTAATTTTATGGTGTACTGGCTGTGCCCGCGACTTCATTCGTGTATGTCGGAAAATAACAACACGATTCCAGCAACGTTGGTCAAAATAGCGATTGCTTCTCTGTGTCGGTTTTTGTCCAAAATTTCGGATGACAATAATTCATGGTAGCCCTTACAACTTCAAAACCCCTGACCATAATAATACGACCTCCAGTCTATCTACTTTCAAACGCTCTTAAATACAAGTAATTTATAACCCACACCATGACAGAGAGTTCTGTAGTTCTGTGCTGTGGGTGTAAACAGTGGATAAAAAAAGCTCTCGTGTCTGGATCATTATTTAGCCGGACCGGGATAAATCGGACAAGTTTGGTACATTGTTTCGCTGATGGGAAAATTAGAGCTTATCCCGGACGAAACTTTCTTAATGGCTGATTATGTAACTATTAGACAATGAAACGGAGAATTATTTTTCGACGAAATATGGTAGTTTGTAGTATTTTGCTTTTGTACCGTACTGAATTAGTTAATTATCCGTCGGTAAGAAGTTGTAAACACTTATTTGAGTTTGGAGGCTTAGTTTCTTTCACGTGTTATTAGCTATTAGTTTTTGGTATTTCTAATTTCTCATCTTATATTATTTCTAAGCCCTGACTTATTTTATTAGAAGGATTGGAAATGACATATGTATTTTGAGGAGACTAATTAGCTATAAAATAATAAAATAAAATACAATACAGTAGGCCACAGATTTACACATCAAATGTGCTGCTCAAACTTAAAAAAAATCTAAAAAGTTTTTATAACTTTATTTACGGAAACTGGTTGGTGTAATCCATTCCTTTCCTTAAACTTTTCACGGGTAAGCCTCTCGAAATTCTATTTAACATATTTCAACTTACACAATGATAGGTTAGATATTGTAAAAGTCTTAAATCCATTTAAAATTTTTGCCCAGAAATTATGGACTCATCATCATCATCATCACAAGCCTATATACGTCCCACTGCTGGGCACAGGCCTTCCTACATGGCAGAAACACATGAGGAGTTTGGGCCATAAACACCACCACACTGGCCCAATGCGGGTTGGTGGGTTAAAGCGGTTGCAGTAACAACCGGGACCAACGGCTTAACGTGCCTACCGAAGCACGGAGGAGCTCAAGATTATAAATTTCATTGACCCATCCCGGGACCAACCATGGCGAAAGTTGCTTTGTTTTCGTGATCGAAACCAGAGCGCTCAAACCACTACGCCACCGAGCTATTAAGGACTGCAGTTAAGAAACTTACGTACCAGATAGATCCAGATTGAATATTATTTCTTTAATTTTTAAGTTCACATAACAGATGAAAGATATAAGCATTTTTAATCGAATCAAATATTACTTTTACTGTTACCTTTTATTGTTACCTCATTAAAATATTTTGGATGCCAATATTTAATTATCATCGGAACATCAGACATTGCAAATGATTGTCGTTATTTAAAATTTCTTGGATAACTTCAATCTTGGGAATTTCATCTATTCTGTAAACAACTATTTTAGTATTGCAAACTTTCGGTGGTATTTTGAAGTATTCAATTTCGGAATCTAGAGTATTTAAACTGGGAATTTAATATGATTTTTAAACTGAAATTACACGCCCGAAATATGGACAGTAACGTGCAGTCAATGACTCTTAATATAAAGGTGATAAGGTTTATAGATGCTATAAGTGTATGTGACTGAACCAAGATAAATATTGTAACAACTAAAATTTTGTTTTAGAAAAGTGTCCTTAGACATTTTATCTCCCCAACATACAAGTTGAAAGTTCTAGAACATTGTTGGAACTATGGGCAAGTTGCCGACAACTTGCCCATAGTTCCAACAATGTTCTAGAACACTCTCAACAACTTTAGTAGACTCAAACGCCACAATACATCGTCACACCGATGTGACGATGTATTGTGGCGTTTGAGTCTACTAAAGTTGTTGAGATATATGAATGTTTTGCTTTTAAAGTGCCGATTGTATATCTCTCAGGGGTAGGGGAACTCACTTCCTATGCTATCATCATTATCTTTTTTAAAAATAGGCAATGTGTAAAATGCAACGGTAACTACTTAACACCAGTAGGAGTGGAAAAAGAAGGTACGTTATGTTTTACGTCAGTTGAAAAATTAAAAGGGCGAGATAATTATAATGACTGGCGATGTGTTATGAAAAACTGTTTAATAGATGAAAATCTTTGAGAGTGATACAACTGCAGCCGATATTCGTATCAGGAGAGATGAGTACGCTTGTTTGTACGTTTTACGTTTTTCGGTTAAAGAAAACAATAATGATAAAAGCAATTATTTGGTATTGTTTTTTGTGGTCCTCAGACGAAATATCCTGAGCAATTTCTCAATTTACATATAGGCTTATCTGACACTATCTTGGCCCCAATATAATCTTTTTCTACGACAAGACTAACTTTATTGATATGATCTCAAGTAAGGCTTGTGGTACAATTCAATTATGACATTCACACGTCAGTAAATGTCATAATTGAAAGCTAGTATTACATGCACACGTAACTGAATGTCATTATTGAATGCAAGATAACATTCACATTGGCAGAATTGTTATCATTAAGATAAACACATTGCCATTAATAAAAGAAGAAGAAGAAGAAGAACATTCACACGTAAGCAAATGTCATATTTGAATAAATTAAAATAAAATAAAAATATTTACTTTTTTTATTCGGTGAATCATCAGCTGATATACACTTAATAGGTAAGTAGTTATATGAATAACTAAAATCACTCTGAGTGATAGGAAGCTAATTACAGATTCACACATGTAGTTAAATGATTTTTTTTAATGTTATTGAATTTTTGAATTTTGAATTTTGAGCAAATGTACAGTGAACTATACAAAATAATAAACAGTGTAAACACAAAATATTAAACCGTCTCGCTTCGAAGCAATGTAAGATACCAATACAATATTAAGACAATGGAATCAATATTATTAATAAACTCTACACATCTATGAATAGAAGCCTGCTAAGACAATTTCGTCGATTGGATGTTTGTATTACATAATTATGTCAAGGTCTAGATTTTGTGATGGTTTATTAAATTACTTGCTCGCTCGGTAAATAAAACTATTTTGTCTATAATTGGTATTGTAATACCAAGAGGAGAGGAAAAATATGATAATGATCCTAAGCCATATTTAAGTTCATACCAATAAAGCGAGACTCTCGCCCCTAAGTAAGGTGATATGTGGTTACAGTCGCCGATAGACACCTGCAATCATCACCATCATCATCATCACCAGCCTATATACGTCCCACTGCTGGGCACAGGCATTCCTACATGGAAGAAACACATGAGGAGTTTGGGCCAAAACACCACTACGCTGGTCCAATGCGGGTTGGTGGGTTAAAGCTGTTACAGGAACAACCGGGACCAACGGCTTAACATGCGTTCCCAAGAACGGAGGAGCTCGAGATAACAAACTTTGATTGACCCATCCCAGGGTCGACCATGGCGAAAGTTGCTTTGTTTTTGGTATCGAAACCAGAGCTCTCAAACCACTACGCCACCGAGCTCCTCCCCTGTAATAACAAGGAAACAATCACTTGGCCTTCCATACCCAGTAATGACACTTGCTACCTTTCCATTCAACCCGAAACACAGCGAACTGTTTTATGGCCAAAATAGGAAAGGCGGTGGTATCTATCCAGACGACCCTATATACATGCCGGCCTACCACCTAGTATCATGATGACTCATTTTGTATGTGTGTGTGTTCTGTCAGAACTTTTTTTTAAAGTAATAGATAGCTATACCTTGATAATAAATAACAATAACAATTTTCATTAACCGAACTCAATTTTAATTTGTCATTAAAACGTAAAAGTTTTGAAATGAATACAAGTAATATAAATTATGGAACTGATTGCCCTCAATACAATGTCTAATTATCAGAGTTAATTTAAAATCCTATGTTGTTTTAGTATCTACCAGATTAACATTCGCATTTACAACAAAAATAACAATAACAAGTTGACAAGCTAGAGCGACTTCAGAATCTATGCATCAGATTTATAAACGGCCTGCGCAATTATGACCACGTGTTTAAGTACCGCTCGCAACTCCGTTGGCTCAGTATCCGTCAGCACCGTGATATCCTTTATTGCACACATAAAACGCATAAAAAATATACATTAAGAAAAGACATATACAGAGGTGAGCTTATCTCTAAAAGAGATCTCTTCCAGCCAACCCTAACCTTAGAGAAAAGTACGTGCTAGCGGGGATATTGTATACGAAAATAATACACCATATATTAATTACTTATACCGGATTTACGTAACAAAATGTGATGATTATTACGTGATGCACACATCCTATCCCTCCTTTATGGCATCCCTATTATTCCTCTTTCTCCTCCATATCTGAAGGAACGCCTCAGCTTTCTTCAGTCATCTCAATGGGTCTCTGAAGACACCCATATATTCAAAGACCCACTAGTGGGTCTGTGAAGACATACTTGTATTCGAAGACCCACTAGTGGGTTTTATTAGTAGGTCTCTGAAGACAAAGCGATCCCATGGCAGGAACGCACGTTCCGTCGACACCCTTCTCCTCGTGTTCCTTTTAAATATTTTTATATATTTATTTATGTAATGTGCAAAATAAAGAATTTTGAAAATTCTACCCGATATTTCACAACTCCTTGTAACATATGTCATTGCTTATTCTTTTCTGTAATTTCTGGATTGGGCTCCCAAACAAAACAATTCTAAAAGCATGGAGGAAAATAAAGTCTGCCCAGAGAAATTATCTGTAATTCATATCTGTAGTCATGTCATAACAATGTGGTGGTCTTATAAGTGACAAATAATTAATAACTATAGGTGCTTAAGCTCAGTGCTAGAATTTCACTACGCCATCTAGGTTGTCCTTGACAATACATGAAAATTTCATGCAAAATGTAACGTATATTACTGCACACGAAACGTTCTATTCTATCTGTTCTATTTCGGAAAGTCAGCCATAAAACTAAATGACTGCAGGCCGCCATGAGCAGCTGAAAATTACGTTATCATCTCTAACCTATACTACGACACCAAAAGCACAATTGACTCATTAACGTAGGCGTAATTATATAGATAAATGTCATCTTACATGCAAACATTTCAATTTAGCTGGATTGCGTGATAGTAAGTAATAACCACCCCCTTTACGTTTATGATTGTTGTAAGAGAATACTTGCTGTCAGTCAATATTTGCTCGTAATTTTGTTTGTAACGTTGAAATAAAAAACAAAAATAAAATAAGAAAATCATAAGCTTACAAAACAGAATTACTGAAAAATAACTTAGGGTCATCCTAAGTTCAGTAGCTCAGTAGTTCGAGCAGTGATGGTGAAAGGTAGCAGATTCGGTACCCGCCCCAGACTTATGGCGCCTTACTCTTTGAAGTAGTATCACTACACTATATGCGTAATTATGCAACGTAAAAAATCACGTATAATATGCTAAGTTTACGCTTCTGACCTAACCCTTAACTCTGTTGATAGATTACGTTTTGACGTCATACAAATTGGCTCTCATAGTTCAAAAACGGCCTGTTTACATATTCATGAAAATGTTATGTATTCATGTATTCTCGTAAGTAACCCACGGCTATAAACTGGAACACTATATCGAGAATAAGTGTGTAATAATAAACAAACTGCCTCAAGATTATTATTTTAACCGCAGTAGTAAGTATTAATAGGTAGCTGCCGTAATAGCGATTTTACTACCAATGTCAGACCTTAAATATATAAATTGTACGGAATCAAAAACTTCACCTGGGTAGATACCACCGCCTTTCATACTTCAGCCGTGGAACAGTTTGCTGCGTTTCGGATTGAAGGGAAAGGTAGCCAGTATAATTACTGGGCACGGACGGTATTTCATCTTAGGCCTCAGGATGACGACGCACCTACAGTATCAAGTGATTTTTCCTCATTATTGCAGGTGTCTATAGGCGGCCGCTTGTCATCTAGTTACATAAAATTATGATAGCCGTTAAATGCGTTTTATTTTAATTATATTAATGTTTAGTGGACCTGTCTATCCCACTTTCACACTTCCCACTATCACACTTAGGAATTGAAACCGCGACAATTTTATTATCTTCAGCCTTCAGCATAAAATTGGAATGAAAAATATAGAAGACAACAGCCACAAATAAAAAACAAGAACACTGAATTAGTATCAAAAGGGATCGGTGGGCAGCCGACACGTAACCTTCCAGGTAGTTAGCCACAGACCCTTAAATTATCAAATTCCTAAACATTGGGCATATTTTCTAATCATAAACATTGGTCATTTTGAAGTTCGACATTGGTGACCTGTGGTAATCAGTTTGCTACGTTTTACACATAGCCTGCCATAATCCACTAAAGATTCCCAAGGTTCGACGATACTAAATTCGTTATAGAGTGGCCAGGTCCGTCGTTGTTAGGAAAAGCCATAGATATTTTTTTGCCTTTTTTTTGTTTCTATAGATATAGATACGATGTCAATGTTTTTTTTTTATACAACTAGATGACAAACAAGCTGACGGCCCACCTGGTGCTAAGCGGTTACCGCCGCCTATAGACACCTGCAATAACAAGGAAAATCACTTGATATTGCAGGTGCGTTGTCATCCTGAGGTCTAAGATGAAGTGCCGTCCATGCCCAGTAATCACACTGGCTACCTTTCCCTTCAATCCGAACGAAACACAGCGAACTGTTTCACGGCTGAAATAAGAAAGGCGGTGGTACCTACCCAGGCGACCCTACATATGGGTCTACCACCTAGTAAAGCAGCCCGAAGTGACTCTATATCACGGCTGCGCGTTCTCTCTAATGTAGGATCCTATTTAGTGTAGTGCGATTGCTGGCTTTTTACTTAGAGCGCTTTCACATTAGCGTTTGTCCAGCGTACGCGTCGCGTGCGTTACTTTGTCGCGGCGTCTGCGCTGCGCATACGTTCATCGAACGCCTACGCTGGACAAACGCTAGTGTGAAGGGAAACAGGATAATGTAATATACACTCTGGAGGTCTATGACAGTTGAAAAATCAATTGTGTTTAGAATCTGATGCTTGACAGTTAACAGTCGTGTAACTTGGAATTGGAATTATTTATCAAAGACTTTTATAGCTATTTATGATCCTAGTGCGTTAAGTTGGTTTTTACAAACGATTAGACGAATGTTACCATAGTCACGAGTTGGTAAAAACCTATATCCGCACGTGTGTCACAGAACGTTTTTCAGCAGATTTGCGAGAAAACAGTACAACTTTAATATTATTCTGTTTTTAAATAACAGACGGAAAGTCGCAACAATCTTTCACGTTCCTATTATGAAAGTAGCGCACATTTACAAATGGCGCCACGTGCGCGTGTTGAAAATTAGAACTACATCTTTCATTTTATTTTTAGTCATAAAATGAGATAATTGTATTGAGCTTAAGCGCTTCCAAGGAGGTTCGATCATTCAACCTATTTTTTCTCATGATGTGAAAGTCATTGGTGGAATTCTTATAATTTTTTAAGGAAATTAAATAAAACCGTAAAGATTACGCACGGCGCCATACAACCGAACGTGCGGAAAAACAGGTATTTAGGTGTGAGTACTTATTTTACCGCACACTCCGTTGTATGGTGCATAAAATTTATCTTGAACAATATAATATATACAGGCTTCCTAAATGCATTTTTTGAGAAAATGTGAAAACTAGTTAGTCTGGCCATAAATACTGTTACAATTAAAAATAAACAAAATATTACATTTAAATTTGGAATCTGTCACTTTTATATAATTGTTTATTGGATTTTAACATTTTGGCGCCAATATATTGTACAATATTTTGCGATATTAAAATGGAGTGGAGTGATAATGAGAACCGAATCACTGTGATTGCATTACACAAAGTAAGTATGGAGCCAAATGCAATATTTAAAACTCTCCATACGCTTGGTATTAGTAAAATGTTTATGTACCAGGCTTTAATAGGTACAATGAGACCTCCTCTGTTTGTGACAGAAAAAGATCTGGCCGTCCATGTAGTGCTCGTCCGAAAGCAAAAGATTTATCTCGGGAGATTAAGATAGCACCTAGAACCGTGTCGAATATTTTAAAAGCTGACTTAGGACTTGCAACCTATAAGAGACGTACTGATCATTTCTTAACTGATAATTTTAAAAAAATAGGATGGTAAAATCGAAACAACTAGTGAAGCGGTACGCAAAGGGAGGTCACAGAAAATTTTTGTTTACGGATGAGAATTTTTTTACATTTGAGCAACATTTTAACAAATAAAATGACTGTATTTATGCTCAAAGCTCTAAGGAAGCTTCCCAATTAGTCGATACAGTGCAACGTGGGCACTATCCGACTTCAGTGATGGTTTGGTGGGGTATTAGCTATAAAGGAGTGACTGAGCCATACTTTTGTGAAAAAGGTATCAAAACATGGGCACAAGTGTATCAAGATACCATTCTTAAGAAGGTTGTAAAGCCCCTTAACATGCGCATATAACCGCTGGATTATGATTTATGGTCAGTTTTAGAGAGTACGGCTTGCTCTAAACGATATGATAATTTGGAGTCCCTAAAACAATCCGTACGATTGGCAGTGAAGAATTTTCCCATGGAAAGAGTGCGTGCTTCTATGGATAACTGGCCTCAACGTTTAAGGGACGGTATTGCGGCTAATGGAGACCACGAATCAGCTTTTTTTATTTTAAATTGTTTTTTATTTATGTATTAAACTAACACACTGAAAAAGTAGTAAATGTTATTTGCAATAGATTTTTTTTCTTTGTTTCAGTATTAATGGCAAGACTAGGTATATTCCTTAGTAACTACTGCTTTGCTATTTAGTACTAAAACTTCATTTGAAGCTACCAAGTTATTTCATACATAAATACATTTTAATTCTGGTTCAAGAAGTGTAGTGGCAATTTAACCCTAAACTATAGCGTTCTCTTGGAGCTCATCTTGGAAACTTTAGGAACGAACTTAAACGTGTTTGTAGTCGATTACACATGCGCATTCAGATGATGAATATAATTTCTGGGCGATACAGAGGCTTGGCTAGCGGCAGAGAACTGAAATTGAGTATTGTTTCTTTGGTTAATTGCTTTCAAAATTGTTAAAGTTTCCTTGCTTGCGGGAGATATGATGCGGCATCCAATCTCCTTAGGTATTCAAATATCTGCTGTTTTCTGCGTTGTTGAATATTCAACGATGTGATATAGACGAGGATTATTACATGACAAGTAATAATTCTAAATAAGAAATAGGCAACAAAATTGTCGGTGATTTAAGACTTCAGACGAATTAGTAATTACAAATTAATTACTAATTTTATTTTTCCGCGGTAACAAAACTGAAGCATATTTTTTCACTGAGAAACTAGGTATTGCCTCAATAATAAGTGACTTAGAGACTTTTTATTTAAACAAATCAATGTGAAGTAACTTCAAAGCGAATGTTACTTATTGTTATCACGCTCATAAATAGTTTTTCTATTGTAGAAGAGACGCTGGCGGGCTGTTAATAGACGAAAGGTTCAATTCAAGTTTTAAAAGGTCTGAGAAAATACAAGACGAGAATAGGTTCGAACTCATTCTGGATCATCTTGATTATTTTAAAAAGTCACAGCCACTATCGGAAAATCCAATATTCTATTCTTAACATTAGGAAGACCATAGAGTGGTTTCATTGTCCAAAGCTAGTGATAGTGCACTTCAGATTATAATAGAGTTCCGATTCGAAAAACCTCAAAAAAAAATTCATTTTAACTGAAACGTAAAGTGCATTTCGTTCCATTAATGGAACCAGTCAAGGGAGCTTTTTACTAGGAGATATGCACTTCCCTAGGGTAAGGGAACTAGTTTTTACTGGGGAATCACCTTTTTGCAAAAAATTGAAGGTAAAAAGCTCTTTTTTATAGTTGCGTGCTCCTGAGGTAAGGTTGCCTGAGCTTAAAAGCGTTATATATTTTATATTCTTTTTTTTTCAAAATTGTTACATAATTATGTTTAAAAAATATATTTACTTATATGGCCTAAAACTCTGGTAGCTCTGATGTTTAATTCAGTCACCGGGATTGTCAAAGTTCGCGGGTTCGATCCCCGCCTCAAAACGTGTTTTTTCAAATTTAGATATTTTTCTAAGTAAAAGCTTGGAGAATTTGTCCCTAATGCTGACAACATAACGTTTTCTAAAGATTTTTAGAGGGTAGGCAACGCTAGAAGCTACGAACGTATATAGGTTAGTTAGACCAACTGCTTACCATCAAGTGGGCCTTACGCTTAGTTAGCTACCTTAGTCGCACTCGCATATAAAAGAACAAGAACGCAAGACCAGTGGGCTTATTCACTGACAGGCTTTGACAGATAAAGTCAAGGCTGATAAGTCTTAAGTAGATCCTACCAAATGACAAATATAACAATATTGTTGCTTTATTACAATAAAGGTTCGTAATTTCTGGCCTCCATGTTGACCCTGTTTCCTCTAAATGACAACATAATAAATTGGAGGGTAAACTCTAATTTTGCATTTGATTTACAAGTCTTTTATATGTTTGAATATAGCAAACGAACTGGAGCCTTTCATTTTGAACAGAATCCTCAATTTTCTGAAGGAATACTAATATAATTATGTTCGCGTAGACCGTTTCACTTTTCCAACGATGTTTCATCTTACCTTCGCAATTTAGAGTATTAGGTGATCCTAATCCTATCAATTTTTACGACGATTTTAGATAGGCGTGTTTCAGTTTTTACGATCCAAATTCGTCCAGTTGATCTACGTGTCGTGAATACAAGTTTTTTGTTTTGGTAAATTATTGTACAGTCGACAGCGCATCAACCGTAACAGTATGACCTTGAGACCGCCCTTATTCCGTTCGTTATAGAGGCGGCTTTCGTAGTGCGACTGTTACACTTGATGTGCTGTCGTCTGTACCTACTTTTGCTTTAAATTGTAGTAGCAAAAATCGACACCGTCACAGAAGAATAATTAACTTCTCGGATTATGAATTTTATTGATAACTGGATGAATAGCTTCCTAGTTTTTTGAAAAGATAACTGTCCTTTGACATCTTGCTTTAAGTATAAATTGATGGTTTACCTTTAATTTCTGTGAACTTTATGCGCGTTCTTTTATAATCTGGTCTTTTGGTCTTTTAGGAATGGAATTACACTGAAACACGTCGGCCGTATATGACATAAATATTACTAATTCTTACCTCAATAAGTAACTATTCAAGACTATTCATTTTTCGGGACACAGGAAGAGCAAAAGCAGGGGAAGCACAAAAGATCCCGAAGGGTCTAAGTGCATGCGTTTCGATACCTTAATTAATTCCTGACCGGATACAACTCCTACAAGGACATCATAAGTTACGGATCTGAAAATTTTGACATACTCGTATTTATAGCTTCATAGGAAAACGTAGGATGAAGCTCATTAATACATCAATAAATATGCAAAGCCTTTATGAAGTCATTAATGAATATTGATAACAATGTTTATTCCCTTTGAAACTGAATATTATTGAGATATTGACAGCGCAGCAACGTTAGATTTTCTATTATAAGTAGGTACTGAGTTCTGTTATCAGAAATTTATTTAAGTGGCATTATTTTTTTTTTGATAAATTCACACACAAAATGAATTCCCAATAATATTTAGTTTCAAAGGGACTAAGCATCAAACAGAATCATTTTTTACAAAATAACGTTCTTGTTTTATTAATTAACGTCCAATGTTATAAGAATATTTCTTTGTCTGAGTTATATGGACATATTATGAAATTTGGTAGCATAGCAGTTTTAGTTGCGTTGTAGGATTGGCCAAGATAAAAATGTTTTTTCTCATCGTTCGTATAATAGAAATACAAAAAAACATTTGTAAATACCACATACCTAATAGGTTCTCTGCCCACAAATTGAAAAAAAATCTAATGTTTCTCATTGGTGTTTGTTGCTGTTGTTGTATTATGTATGTTCTGCATTAAATATTATTCACACGCGTGGAAATAGGTTAATCTGTTGTAACTGCATCCGATTTCACACATTTTTCAGTTCCAGTCAATCATGGTGTCGGTAATGCCCAAACTACAAGCCTTCTATTTGGTTTGTTGAGTCCTGTCAAGATTCCCAACTTGTCGAAGTTCAGTCATGTGTTTCTTCCGTTAGTAAGTTCCGTGTTGTTTGTATTCATTGTGTTACCAGCGGAATATGTTCTTATTCCACGAATAGGAAAGATATTTATTATATTATACTCTTCTCATTACAAGCATCTTTAGATCAATAAAGTTTTCTATTAATTTAAATGAAATACTAACTAAGGCTTAAAGCCAAAAAATCCTTTGAGTATTTTGTAGATAAGTAGTTTCATTTAAAAATAATAAACTTATTTTCTTTCGTATTAACTTCTGTAATTGAAAATTTCCAATTTATTTAAGCATGAAATCACACAAAGTAAAAGGTACGTAGGTATTGGACCTATTAATTATTCTTGTAATACCCTTTATTCTCCGATTCAACTTGTTTAGTTATTAATTATAATATCAATATATATGACCCATAAATTGCTGAGAAGACTACTACCCTTGGTAAAATTGTAATTAATTTTACCAAGGGTAGTATTTAGCTGGATGCCATATTTCTCCTTTTATCAAATTCAAGGTATTGAACAAATAATAGTTATTTATTTTACTAGTGCGGTAAGTCGGTAATTTTATAAACGAGTAGACAAATGTACGGTCGACCACAGAAGTAGCTGAAAACTTTAGTACCATGTCACAATAACTATGACGTTAATATAGTACGGTAACAATTATTGAGTACGAGCGCAATAGTCAGTGTGGCATGGTACTAAAGTGTTCAGCTACTTCTGTGGTCGACCGTACATTTGTTTGTAAAAACCAATATCCGCACGTGTGTCATATAACGTTTTTCAGCAGATTTGCGAGAAAACAGTAAAACAGTATTTTGTTTTTAGATAACAGTCAGAAAGTCGAACAATCTTTGACCTTCCTAATATGAAAATTCGATCATTCAGCCTATTTATTCGCATAGTGTGAAACTCCTTGGTGGAATTCTTATAAAGTTTTTAAGGAAATTAAAAAAAATCCGTAAAGAATTACGCACGGCGCCATACACCGGAGCGTGCGGTAAAACAGGTATTTAGCTGTGAGTCCTTATTTTACCGGACGATCCGTTGTATTAAACTTTATTATCATCATATCAGCCGAGAGACGCCCAATGCTGAGCATAGGCCTCCCCCCAGGGACCTCCAAACCGATCGGTCCTGCGCTGCCCTCATCCAACGGCTTCCCGCGACCCTTACCAGATCATCGGTCCATCTTGTGGGGGGCCTACCAATGCTGCGTCTTCCGGTACGCGGCCGCCACTCAAGGACCTTTCCGCCCCAACGGCCGTCAATCCTCCTTGGAATGTGGCCTGCCCACTGCCACTTGAGGTTCGCAATTCTTCGGGCATTGTCGGTGACCTTAGTTCTCCTGCGGATCTCATCATTTCTGATTTGATCACGCAGAGAAACCCCGAGCATAGCCCTCTCCATTGCCCTTTGGGTGACATTGAGCCTTTTTATGAGGCCCATTGTAAGTGGCTATGTCTCGGTTCCGTAAGTCATCACTGGCAACACACATATGTGTTTAAAGACTTTCGTCTTGAGAAACTGCGGTAGTTGAGCCGAGAATATGCTGTGAAGCTTCCCGAACGCTGCCCAGCAGAGTTGGATCCGTCGATTGACCTCTTTCTGGAAGTTGTACTTACCAAGTTGGACTTCTTGTCACAGGTAAATGTATTCGTCAACCACTTCCAGTGTAGAGCTTCCAACCTTTACAGGAGTGGGTACGACATGGGGACTCGACAAAATTTTCGTCTTGTCCATGTTCATTTTAAGATCCACTTGTTGGGAGACTCTACAGAGTCGTCGAGCATTGTGCCCAAGTCTTCCAGGTTCTTAGCCATGACTACGATATCATCAGCAAAACGAGGGTTAGTCATGTACTCGCCGTTTATGTTGATGCCAAGTCCAAAAGCTTAAACACATCCTCCAACGCGGCTGTGAACAGTTTCGGCGAAATAACATCGCCCTGTCTCACACCTCGCCGAAGTTGTATTGGTTTAGAGTTCTGGATCTGGAGGCGGACTGACATTGTGGCGTTTTCGTACAGCGACTGCAGCACTTGGATGTACCGATAGTCAATTTGGCATCGCTGGAGTGACTGAAGCACGTCCCAGGTCTCAACGGAATCAAAGACTTTCTCGTAGTCCACAAACGCTAACCATAATGGCAGATTGTTCTCTTCGGTACATAAAAGCAGCTGTAGGACAATATATTTACATAAAAGCAGCTGTAGGACTTGAGTTGAAATATTTTTATACGGGTAAGTACCCTTCGTATACAACACAAGGCCCGCCCGATGATAAGTGCGTAGCTTAAAAGTAGCCTGTAAAGTGATCTGCGCTGTTTCTGTGACCTCATTAGGGAGGCTTTGTTTCAGCGGCGGACTTGTCTCATAAGCTGGTGTAAAAATAACGCATGCTTATGATTTTTATTAAAAGGAGGTTTTAAATTCTACGTGTATTATTTTTTTATGGTATGATAGCTCATATCTCCGTCAAATAAGCGTCTATTTTGTCCTCTGCATATTTCGTCTGGTTCTCATGGAAATCTTCGAAGACGAAACTCCTCAATGAACAACAGTGAAGTTATAAAGACATAATTTTGTATTCCAACCAGAGACTGAGCGACAGATAACATGATATTGCTAACGGTCACCCATCTAGTTTTGACAATGGAAAATTTTACGAAAATTGTGAAAAAAAATTTGCCTGCTTTGTTTAACACTACCCCGCGCTTGAAATAACCCCATTCGGGGTGAATGGGGTGAATCTGTATTGAAAATACGCTATACTTTTTACTTTAGCCGCGACAAAAGATGTATTTATAGTTAAGGCTACAAAAAATTGTATTATGGATTCTATTCCAGTAGTATTAAGGTGTTGTATAGCTAAATATGTTTAATCTCAAACGTGTAATTTTTTTAAGGCGTAACTGTACTCACAAACCAAATACAATAGATATTCTATTGTTGAAGAGACGCTCCGCTGGGTGGGCGTATGGGACATAGGTATTAATAGGAAAATAAATACAGCCTCTACATATGTATTATTTATAAGCGAATAGCTAGTAATTAAGAATAATCTTCTAGTAGAATCAGAAATGAGGACCATTCATAAAAGTACCAAAGTCACTGTGTTAGCTCATAGGATTAGTAAGTTGAAGTGGTAGGTAGGCACATAGCACGTAGAACTGACTACCGGTGGCTCACTAGTTGGAAAGACGACCTGGTCAGGGTCGCAGCTGTTGGATGCAGACTGCGCAGAACCCAACCGTTTGGAAACCGATGGGCAAAGCCGTTGCTTAGCAGATATGATGATGATAATTCTGGTGATGATCAAGGTAATTCTGATAAAAATATTTTCATTGAAATAATTTTTATATTCAAATTCTAGAAATAATTTACTAATTAAACCTGATGAGAAATACCAAGTTGCTACCAGATACGGTTAAAGATTTTAAGTACTATGCGAGCGTTATGAAGTCATTATGATAATGATAATTAGCTACACTTGAGTAAGAAACATCGCTAACACGTGTAACATTCTTTTTGGGCTTGCACTCAAATGTTTGGGCAATCAATATATTTACATAAAAGCAGCTGTAGGACAATATATTTACATAAAAGCAGCTGTAGGACTTGAGTTGAAATATTTTTATACGGGTAAGTACCCTTCGTATACAACACAAGGCCCGCCCGATGATAAGTGCGTAGCTTAAAAGTAGCCTGTAAAGTGATCTGCGCTGTTTCTGTGACCTCATTAAGGAAGCTTTGTTTCAGCGGTGGACTTGTCTCATAAGCTGGTGTAAAAATAACGCATGCTTATGATTTTTATTAAAAGGAGGTTTTAAATTCTACGTGTATTATTTTTTTATGGTATGATAGCTCATGTCTCCGTCAAATAAACGTCTATTTTGTCCTCTGCATATTTCGTCTGGTTCTCATGGAAATCTTCGAAGATAGGGGACGAAACTCCTCAATGAACAAAAGTGAAATTATAAAGACATTATTTTGTATTCCAGCCAGAGACTGAGCGACAGATAACATGATATTGCTGACGGTCACCCATCTAGCTTTGACAATGGAAAATTTTACGAAAATTGTGAAAAAAAATATTTGCCTGCTTTGTTTAACACTACCCCGCGTTTGAAATAACTCCATTCACCCCTATCATGCCCTAGCTCTAAGTGGAATTCGCACCGAATATACTAGCTTTAGCCCGTTTACTGTTTTAGCAAAAAGTGTCCCTTGTTCTTCCCAGGTTCTCGAACTGTCTCTATGCCAAATTTCATCTGAATCGGTTTCGTGTTTTAGGTCACGCCTAAAACACAAACGCAATGCAAACAACGCAATCTAATTAAAAAAAAAAAAAAAAAAATTATTTTTTGTTTTCAAAACAGTACAACTTCAACAATATTCCATATATTTTAAGTTTGAATTGTTTTTATGGGTAACAGTAGCGTATATTTTCCGATTTTTTTAAAATAGCGCCATATTCAAACTTAGGCAACATCCCAATACTTAGCGAAGTAATTTTCTAGAAGTCTCTGGTAGTACTGGCTCTGTAATGTGGTTAGTGGATTGGTTTCGAACACAGACAGTTCGATTTATTTGGTTTGTGGTTGTGTATGCAATTGACAAGTGCGTAGTTGGTTTTCAATAGTTTTCAGTCCTTATTGGTTGGAGAAAGACTGTTAATTATGACAAAATTCGAACTAATATTATAAATGTGAAAGTGAGTGAGTTTGTTTGTTTGTTACTCTTTCACAGCTAAGCCACTGATCCGATTTAGATGATATTTGGTATGGGGATAGTTTAAGATCTTGGAAAGATAATAGTATACTTTTTGGAGCGATAACCGGTATATACGCGGCGGAGCCACGGGTGGTTGCTAGTCTAAAATAAAATCAAATTCTCCGATATTTGTGAAGATTTGTTAGGGTTTGGGTGTTGAAATATATTTTGATATTGTAAAGACAGTTGCTTATAAGTAGCGCAAAAGCATAGGCTCAAAACAGTTTATAGGGTATTCTAAATCCTCCGGTAAAGTACAGTAGGTACAGTCTCCTTGTAAAAATTCGCGTGTTCAGTTTCCGCCCCATGACACGACTTTTTAGACAAGATATTCTTCTGAATATTTATTGTAAAAAAAAGAAGAAGAAGACATCTTAAAACATAAGCTGCTTATTAATTTGTTAAACTAAATAGAGAACAAACAAATAACACCACAAACGTTTGATGCCTTGGTGAGTGGACTGGAATTTTAAACCCAAAATAAATAAATAAATATTTAGATGTAAAAAAGGTGGTAGCATACAGCAATTTTATTTTAAATAAACAGCACTCATTTATCAACTCACTGGTTTTAAAAGTTGTAAAAACATGACCTATAAATAAAAATAACAAATATGAGTGCGATTAGTATAGAGCTGTTGAAGACGGCTTCGGAGGGTATCAACTTGATACCCTCTGAAGCCGTCTTCTTAATAAAATTCTTATTTTCTGTTCTTAACGCGACAGTAATAAATAATTTCTGTTTATTATATTAGCATAATTTGTTTTTCTTTACTTTCGAGAAAGCCGTATCCTCTGTATTGCACATAATTAATATTGCCGAGTTGCTATAAAGCTTATTTTTATATTTTTTCTCATAAAATTGAATGATATAAAAAAATACCGTCTTTTCATTTACATTTCATGATAAAATCGTAAAAGTTGTGTCTCTTCGACAATATCAAATTCAATTTAATAAAATAATAAATTTTCAAATGTATTACTCTTCTACTCCATCTTGTTAATTAGCTGCAATTTGGTTGCAGATTTAACACGTTACTAAGCAGCTTATAATAAGTGATAAAATAAACAACGTTATACGTTATTTATATTAGTAAAAAATATTTCAAATTACCTTACACCTTATATATAGGACATTTACAAGCAAGAGCTACAATAAAATATTCAACAGCACAGAACTAGATCCCTAAAAACCTCACACCATCCAACTGCGAGGTAAAATGTACCAGAATTTTTTAGTTAGCTTTCATTAACTGCAGTGTCACATAGTTTAAAGTTACCGTTAACTTTTACCTGAATCAGGGAACAGCGACATTTCCAATAAACGAATTTGACCCAGTTTAGTAGGTACTGAAACTATAATTAATTCTGTGCAGGAATCACTTAACAACGCCTCGAAATTTATTTAAATAGCTGCATCAGCGACAAACTTAGCGGTTTTGTTTCGTGAGAGTCCTCATTGTCAATTGAAAACATATTGTCTAAACCCTTTTTTTTTATACTACAAGATGACAAACAAGCTGACGGCCCACCTGATGGTAAGCGGTTACCGCCGCCTATAGACACCTGCTATAACAAGAAAAAATCACTTGATATTGCAGGTGCGTTGTCATCCTGAGACCTAAGATGAAATGCCGTCCATGCCCAGTAATTACACTGGCTACCTTTACCTTCAATCCGAAACACAGCGAACTGTTTCACGGCTGAAATAAGAAAGGTGTGTCCCTTGATGTGGATAAAAGTTTAAACGCTATGTTTTTAATTAGCTATATCAGTAGATTCGTCAATAAAAATATACTTATTTGTTTCACCACTTATATTATTTAAAATCAGTGGCGGTGCCTTAACGTAAAGAATACTCGTAGGTACTATTGAACTGCGAACACATACGGTACCTACTTTTTATCCAAGAATTGATTCGATGACGTTCTTTAATCTGTCAAGCGGCGTTACACCTCTGGAGGTCTACGACTAATGAAAAATCTATTGTGTTTGGAATCAGATGCTTAACGGGTTAAGAAATAAAAAAGATATTGTAACCTATTAAACAATTATTTTTTTGAATTTTTAATGTCGAGAAGTTATTTAAAAACTTTTTTGAACAAAACACAATTTTGACTGTTTAAGGAGGTTTTAATGCTGGTTGAGGTTTTAATTCAATTTTCGTAAGTTGCCAGCACTGTCTGACAGCGATAGTTGAACTCTGGAACGTCGGCATAGGTATATTGGTGCAATTGCATAGTTTTAGTTACGTTGACTTATTTTCTAATTCCTTTTGTAATAATGCCTTTGTCTTGCAGGGGTCACAAAATACACAATATGAGTGTAAATAAAGTAGTATGTAACCACAAATTATTAGGATTAATACACTCGTGTTATACTAAATATTCGTTTGAGCGCTTTAATTCGATTACGAAAACAAAACAACTTTTGCCATGGTCGATCCCGGGATGGTTCAATCAAAATTTGCTTTGGAAGGCACGTTTAGCCGTTGGTCCCGGTTGTTTCTGCAATCACTTTAGCCCACCAAACTCGTCATGTGTTTTTCCCATGTAGGAAGGCCTGTACCCAGCAGTGGGACGTATACAGGCTGATGATGATGATGATGATACTAACTATTAAAAACCTCCATAGGACTCGTTTTTCATACTCACAGTCGTGGTTTTTTATTAACTAATATTTTTTATTACTTAGCACAAAAAACAAGAGCAAATGAATGCGGCCTTGATATCGAAATAGGCCTCTGAAAACACACACGAGACGCCAACGTAGAGGTACTAAACTCTTTGGAACTCATTTATCGAACTTCGTAACGAGACACAGAGGGACGCAAAAACGTCGGGTATCCAGTTTCTTGTTACAGTTATAAGATTGTTGCGAACATCAAATGTGGTACGTTTGTGTGTTCTCGTTATATTTTATCTTTGTTTTATGGCTGTTGACGAGACGGCTCACTTGATAATAAACTTTATCAACAAGAGAAATATTATCAAAAATCGATTTTGTAGCAGTTTTTTCACGGTTTTTGTTATTCGCAAAGACTTGTAACCTATATCCAAGGCACGATGACCAAATTCAGATTTTGAGTGACTTTTTAAACGAGAAGTGTGGTGAACTAGGGCAAGTCTATTGCTAAAACGGAGCCTTTATACGCTTGTAGCTTGTAGTAAAAACAAGAAAAATAGTTACGTTGACAGCATATCAGATTAGTCTCCGAGTTCGCAATATGAGCGCTAGGGTACGGTTGCCACTAAGGAAGGTTAAGTAAGGAGTCACCGCAGGAATATTACACTACTGACCGAAGTGTCTTGTCTGCTGCTTGTCGGACACTCAAACTTAGAGTGCATAAAATGTCACTTAAATGACTTTTATTTCGGGGAGGAATCCGCTTACGGACCTACCCGCCGCTGGCTGAATGACGGACGTGTGTGGGGGTCGCTCGGTACCTGATCGTAACGGCACAGGGAATACCCACTAGAACTCCCCGGTAATTCCACTGCCCTTTAAGGCAGCCTAGGCTCTGCCGAAGCAATTTCACTAGGTCACCCCCAGCGTCCCGGTCGGTGGTGATTTCCCAAAGTCACTTGGGCAATCCCAGTCGTGGCGGCCTGTGCAATACGTGCGCGGGGGCCATCCACGCACGCGACCGCGCTTAGGGCGCAGGAAGACGAAGGATCACTAATACTTAGATGCCCTACTTCTAATATTGGTTTATTTTGAAAGCAATCCCGAAAAAATCCACATTTACCACATGATTCCACATGTTCTTCCAGAACTTGGAATTCTTTGCCAGCACAAGTGTTCCCTAGTCCTTTCCATAACATGGATTCCTTCAAAGGAGGCGTCAAAAAGTACCTTTTGGGCCGGCAAGGTGGAGGCGGCTAGAGCAGTTACTGAACTGCACTAGCTGTCTTCGCATGTGGACTTTTCTTACTGCTTCACATCAGGTGGTGTTGAGTCAAATACAGAATACATTGCGACAGATGTGTCGTGCTTTGTATAAAAAAAATGATGTTTGTTCATCATCACCAACCTACATACGTCCCGCTGCCCTACATAGAAGAAACACATGAGGAGTTAATGTCATAGCACCACCTCGCTGACCCAATGCGAGTTCAACCGAGACCAATGGCTTAATGTGCGTGCCCAAGCACGGAGGAGCTCGAGTTTATAAATTTTGATTGATTCGTCCGGGGTCGACCTTGGCGAAAGTTGCTTTGTTTTAGTAAACGTAACCAGAGCGCTCAAACCACTAGGCTAGCGAGTAGCGTTGTAAATGACATCTGAAATACATGTATTTTTCAAATAAAGCCTGTATTTTTCAATAAAATACAGAAATTTTCTATGAAATCTCTCGAATATTTGAGTATTTTTAACCGACTTCGAAAACGAGGAGGTTCTCAATTCGGTTGGTATTTTTTTATGTTTGTACACCGATTACGCCGAGATTTCTGATCCGATTTACGTGATGCTTTTTTTGTTCTATGCGGAATAGTTGCCATTTGGTCCCATAAAAATTATTTTAAAATTAGGCGTTCATTTAAGCGGCTGATTTTACCAGACGGCTGCGACATATCCAACATCATCTGTCACCAAAATCCCTCGCAAATTTTGTCATCCATCGGTGTTGCAATCAATGTCTTTGTTACATACAACAGTGTCCACTAGACCAGCGATTAATAAACACTAACATAAGACACAGATTGCGATTGATATAGTAGGTACTTAGAAAATCAAACCCTGACACGAGTTTAGTCAAGACAATTACTGGCCTTTACAGACTTTACTTTTAGGAGCCTAGGCAGAGCCTAGGCTACTCCCGCAAAGGGCAGTGGAGCTTTAGAGCGAATCAGTGCATATAGCGCTGGACCATCCCTACACACGCTCGTCAGCGACAGGTAGATCTGTAATTAGATTTTCCCCGACAAAAAAAGGAAGTCAATCTATTTGCACTCCGTTACAAGCTTTGAAGTATGAATTCGACATATGCATACGCATTAGATGGACGTCGAAAGTGAATGGTAGCAAAGTATGAAATGCCAACATATTTTATTGCTGACAAGCAGCTTGAAAAACTTTCGCACAAATGTACTTCGCTACCATGTACTTTCGAACTAACGCACATCATACTCGTATACTTTCGAACTAACATCGAAACATGGTATATACTCGTACGTCGAAATTTCATACTTCGAAATTCAGTACCAAAGTTGCATATTAAGTAGTACTACTTTCAATCCAGTTTCAGATATTAGTTGAAATAGGAACCATTAAAACAGATGCCTAGTACAATAATAAAATTAAAACACTTTGGTTAGCATAAAAATCCGCTTCAAATAATCCTCATTAATTCCTGAGCAATTAAAAAGATTTCCAGTCTCTGAAGCACTTCATTGCGTTATAAAGATAGCAATTAAGTTGTGATTAAAATTCAATTGTGATAAAAGATTTGATATCCATCGTTCATTTTAAATTAACTCTGACAATATATTGGCCATCCAACTGGTGTTTTGAATTTCAAACCGACAGATTCAAAAATGTATGTTTGTTTTTGACAAGATATTTATACTGCTAGAATGTGGTACAATTGAGTTTCATATATAAATAAGTACATAGGTGTGCAAGACATATTTACCAGAAACTGGCATGCAAAAAGTAAAACAAACTAAAGGCCCATTTACACGACACACGTTTCTTGCCTGTAGCATATAATTAAAAGGAAACAAGAAATGACGTTGATATATGTTAGTTAAACTATGTTATATAACTATATTTATTCGTATGCTACAGGCAAGAAACTTGCATCGTGCAATTGGGCCTTAAGTATACAACTGAATGCCAATATCGTTATAGGGAAAGGATTTTTTTAGTGATTAAATTAACCTTCGTGCTATTTCAGGCTGTAATCTATGCCTGTTCCAGAGGAGGATGACAATTTTTGCCTCAACCCAAGTTTAATGACCAACAAAACAATATTTCCAATAATACGCCATAAATAGAAATATTATATTTGGAAACAGTTTGAGTTATTATGACGCTAAGGTTTTGTCGACAACTTAAAAAAGTTTCAAAAATATTTCATTCCGGAATTGTAATATTTTGCCAATGGAGACCGTTGACCAGTGCGGTTTGTTTCATAGAAAACAAATACATTTTTATGTTTTTAAAAATAGATAAATATTATTTTAATAATTTTAATGGATTTTTTTATATTATTATTATTTTATTACAATTATGATGAGTCATAATTGAGTACAGTTAATTGGATTGAACAAGTTAATTATCTGGGAAGTAAATAACAAAACGCACTTTGACATTTTCATTTTAATATCTTAGAAACTGCATCTTTAAATAAAGTTGTACTGGTATCTAAAAATACTTTGTCTTAATAATATCTAATTGCGCTCTGGGTCACTTTTGGACGTGTCAGTTTTTAGGCGGAGCAAGGCTTCATAGTAAGATTGGTATCCAGATCCACTTAGCCGTTCTGGCGTGATTGAGAAACAAACATACATCAAAACTTTCATATACAAAATATTATTATGATGTCACCCTAAACATGATTTTCAAGAGCGTCCCTCTAACACCCTGTATAGTTTTCCGTTATGTAATGTCCATAATATGCTTAATGGTGCTTTATTTTGGCTCGGTAATAATGTAAGTGTAAGAATATTATTATTTGTGTAGCTGGAGCACTGAAGCACTGGAGAACAGCTTGTATTTTCCATAGTGTAAAACTTTGCACTCCACGTTCACATATGAAAGCAAAAGTTTCCCCAGCTTTTAATACTCGCCTCATTTGACATTCATAAACGGGCTGAATTTAATATAGTCGGTCTGTCTGAAACCGCACAATTGGATTTGTAGCACAAAGTGTAGTTTTCTGGGTCCTAACTATAACAGTATTCTGTTGCTCTTGTCAGAAGTTTGTCGGTTATCACGTGCTTACGTAACAGTCGTAACAATGGGACAACATTTAAGCGGGCCGCTAAAACTCCAGATACTTCAAGGTGACCCTTTGCTAACTGAATTCGGGATCTCAAGATGTTTCACAATTACAAAGGGAAGAATTTAAGAAGAGTGCCAATAAATGACTAATAAAACTAAGAAAGATTGAATTTTCAAGGAGGAAAGTAAGGACTTTCATATAAAGAAATCCAATGACGAAATTACCATAAAGTATATAAATCCTCAATCAAGAGTCCCTAAGAAGCCATTATGATGAAAGAAGCGAACGGGTCAAGGATGCATGATGTCCAGGGTAGATTGACCTAGTTAGAGCGACATCCAGGTATTTCCAAGCGCATGGAGTCCAGAGTACTGCTCATCCCAAACAAATGTTCCAGAAGAGGTTCACCTGATGCTGATACCTGCACCACACGCGCGTCCTATAAATGAGTGCCACGCGATCTCGTGAGCTGTTCGATTTTGATGATGACCCCGCAACGTGACATGATCCCAATGTCTATTTGCCTCATGCTTTCGTCCATCAAGAAAGTTCTCTAGCCTGTATTCTTGTATTCGATCTGATTTAAGTCGTTTACTTTATTAATAATATATTTATTCGTTATGTCTCAAGAATCAACAATGTGCAAGTAGGCTAAGAAAAATAAGGTTTCCTTAACCGCTTTAACATTATTATTTTTTTTTAATTTATTTCGAAACTTTGGAATACATTTTCATGGTACTCTCATTATGAGTTTATCAGAAATTAGGTTTT
Organism: Nymphula nitidulata; assembly: GCA_947347705.1. Lineage (NCBI taxonomy): Eukaryota > Metazoa > Arthropoda > Insecta > Lepidoptera > Crambidae > Nymphula > Nymphula nitidulata. The sequence continues at coordinate 5,315,929 of OX374637.1, read as the reverse complement.
ATAATATTAATCAGCTTTTATAACAGCAAAAGGATTTGCTTTGACTTTTAGGTTATTATGAGGTCGACTACTAAACACCCGCGGTGGTCTGACACGATGTAGGATAACACTTCACAGAGTGGCTCTTCGTGGGACTTTTGATAAGGGTGGAGTGGTGTTGTCCATGAATACAAGCTCCTTGGGAAGGTTGGAGCAATGACCTTGAAATAGAAAAGACTGCTCAAGCTAGTGCGATGCAGATACATAACCGTTGTGTTTATACCAAGACAAAAATCCGAGGACACGAGGAGGTCCAGGAATCGAAGAAATCTCTCGACCTTTTTTATTATTTTTAAAATAAAAAAGGGAGTGGGTTCAGAGGAGTATAATTCCCAAAAAATCGGCCTACTTAAATATGAACAGGGTTTGGTTTGATCTCAGCAGAAGATCTTAATACGGGAAATGGGAATGGCTGACGGCAGTTGGCACCATTATGCACCATTGCCTGGCACGGCCTAACCAAAACCAGGATACCTGTCTGCTTATGCCCAAAATGTATCTGCTTATGCTACAAATGCTGTGGTTGGTATGTAGGTATTGGATAACTCAAGAGACGGCGCTGACAAGCATGCCGCCATAGGTTTTGAAGCAGCTAACAAAGTAAAAGATGTGGAATATTCTAGAAAGTTATTTAACAAGGTTCAATAACTGCGATTGTTTAAAGCAATATCGCCTAAAATATTGAAAAAATCGCTTGAATATTCTTTTTTTTTTTGATCGTTTGAAATCATCCGAGAAGGAATCAAGATTAAGTTCACTTTCTTAGCTTGTTCCATATTTCTGAATAGATTGGTTGATTGAAAATACCGAATTCATATAAAAAAGCTTGCAGCTGTTTCGACGGATAGGTGATATTATATACGGCAAATTTGAATAAGTCCTAAACTTGATGTTAACAGACATTTGCTTTATGACCTCCTTGTCTTATAAGACTCTGAATTTCCCAACTTTAATTACTTACAGATCACTAATACTACTCATCTGTAAGTAATTTAGACTACATACACAGTATGATAGGGAACTTAGTTAACTTCTATATATCTCTTAATGGAATATCAACTTCTATGTTAATATTATTATTGGAATAGCCGCCACGTAATTCATGACTTTGGTACGTGAGGTGCGCCGTCCCAGAGGTAATTAGTGTAATGTGTTTTGTGACTCGTTAGGGTTCCGCGGATGCGAAATGTGAACCACGTGTGTTTTAGATCGTGACAATTATTGCAGTATGTTAAATATGAACATTACTGGAAATTAAAGGGGTACTAATTTGATAAGTTGCGTGAGACTCCAGGGAGCATATGACATTGTTGTATGACATATTGTGAAACCTATTGTTTCTGAAATTTATCACTTGTCAGGTTAAAGGTGTTTGTTTTGTGACTAAATGTGATTCGAGCGATTCCTTTATTATGATGCTAGTATTATTACAATTTTGTATAAATACAAAAGATAAATATTTTCTCCTATAGATGTATTGATAGCATATAAAGTGCACTGTGTGTAACTTTTTGGATACAAAAACCGAGCCTGTAGCTACTGAAAAGGTTGGACCTAAGTAATGTTTATTTGCGCTTGATTTCTATTTACAACATTGAAGTTCTATGTTATCTTTATACTAGTTGACTTACTAGGTGGAAGGCTCACTAGCATGTTGCCTCTAGGTATGAATGAAGCATCGTTTTTCTGATTCCAGTATTAAACCAGTTCACTGCAGCTATCAAACTATCCGTTTGATTACAAGGCAGGGGACGTGTAAGCGTTATAGCTCCCCTGCCAAGTAACAACGCACCTGTGATTTCAACTTAAAAGACCATAGTTATTGACTATATAATCATCTGTGGACCTCGGTAGCGTAGTGGTTTGAGTGCTCTGGTATCGATTAAGGCACGTTAAGCCGTTAGTCCCGGTTGTTTAGCAACCGCTTGAACCCACCAACCCGCATAGGCCATTGCGGTGGTGTTTTGGCCCAAACTCCTCATGTGATTCTCCCATGTAGGAATGCCTATGCCCAGCAGTGGGACGTATAAAGGCTGGTGACGATGATGATGTGATGATATAATTATCCTATATGAAAAGCAAAAGTTTCTCTAAAAAGTAACATAGTACAGTCGACCAAATTGAATCATGCCCCACTTGGCCGATCATTTCTTTAGAATCATAAATTTAGTTAGGTTTTCTTCGCTGTCATGCGTGTTGCACTTAGTACGTTTTAAATATGAATAAAAATGCGCCATTACGGGTCAGAGATCTATGCAACTTGAATCTTTGTTATCACTGAACTAAAGTCTCAATTGGAATTTTAAATAAGATGCCGTTCATAATCTAAGCTCTTTTCACTACGGAGAAAAACTATTATAATTTTAAAAATAAAATGACGTTAAGTGTCAGATTTCAAGTAGTAGTCATTAAAAATTTAAAAAAGCTATAAAACAAAATTGAATTGAATAAAATAAACATCTAAGACAATATTATAAACAAATCGTCGGTCTCGCCAATTTTCGTAAAAACTTTTTCGTCAAATACTCCGATCTATTCATCATAGCGATCATAGCTTTGTCAGTGACTGTCAGTGTCTAATAAATTGATAACTAGTTCGTTACTTAAGAAATGTATGTTTAAGCGAATTTCAACCTACTTTGTATAGAATGACTGTAGGAAAATGATCTTATGGTGGGTCATGATTCAATTTGGTCGACTGTACCTGAAATAAATAATTAAAATATCATTAATTATTACTTTTGCAGTTTAACGTAACATCGTATATTTCATAATATTAAGGACCACTGGAACAGTCTGGAGGATTGCAGACAGCCAAGACTTGCATAGCCGACCCTCGTCTAGGACTTAGCAATTTTAACCGATACCCTTTGAAACCTATCTATCACAGCCAGTCCTCTATGAACAGCGAGCATGGGAACAGAAGAAACAGTCACTCATGTGCTGCTGGAATGCAGCTGTGTGTCTAACTATCACGCAGGCTACTTGGGAAATCCGGGTAGCCTTCGGGAGGTCTTGGACAATATAAAAGATCTGGGAAACATCAAGGAGCTGGAATAGCTCGAATAACCCAGCTCAACATCCTACGACACAAAGAGACGTTGATTTGCGAAGACTACCCGTACGATGATGGAGAAGAAGAAGAACTGCTTGCCATCGGGCGGGCTGCACGCTTGTTTGCCAAAACTGTATATCAAATAAAGGCGTCTTTATTTTAATCTACAACAAAGATCTGTGGCCAGCAACGATAATGCATAGTGTAAACACAATGTTAATTTTTTAATATATTACACATGTCTTTTATTCACTCTCACTGTCCAGCTCGTCGTCGCTTTCAAGCGGCCATTTTGATTAGTTCGTTTTTATTTTTTCATGTAATTAATGCGAGTTGCTGTCCCGCAGAACGTGCGAGCAAAAAGATTTTAATTGGATTGTTGTTAATGTATGTTTTTGATTGTACTTTTTCATAACGTCAGCGCTAGAGGACGGAACGTGCCGACTATATGTAACTGGAAGAAGGAATGGAGAATTAATTCAATACCCACATTTTTTGTAAACTTGTCCATATTTCTGAAATGCCGTAATAAACAAAGAAATAAAATAAAATGGTTTGAATAAAATAACGAGACTGTAATTTTTTCGGTAACTATATTGAGACACATCGTTAAACTACTGTCACACGTTCACACGTACGTTACTGTCATATTTTACTTCAAAAGTAGAGCTGGAAATAAAACTCGGTTTGGATTTAGATTTTAACCAAATAATGCTAATATTTGCCATTTTAATATTGGATATTAAAAAAAATATATTTCGATACTGATTTCGGAACAGACATTTTAGAGATAGCATTGTGAGGAAGAATAATCTTCTTACATCAAAAGAGTCCTAATCTACGATATTTCTTCGTTATCACACAACACAAACTCTTAATGATGAATTATTTGGACTAGATAATAGATGTTAGCGTAAGAATATTATTATTGACCGTTATTGTCGCTAATAAAGATCAAAGTTAGGGAATAAAAATCAAGTTGTATAAAAAAAAATACGGCAAACAAATACATGACTAAACTAAAATCTAGAAAAATGGACGAACGCTTTGACCACTGATTTCTAAGACCTCGGTAGCTCAGTGGTCAGATTAGTCCCCTGATTGTTAAAGGTCGCGAGTTCTGTTTTCGGCCCAAGACTAGGTAAATCTTTTCTAAGTCTAGATATTTTTATAAATAAAATTCAAACATTTGACGACCGCCCGGCCGAGTGGTCTGTACCCCAGGCTACTCGGTCAAGAGGTCCCGGGTTCGAATCCCGGTAGGAACAAATGTTTGTATGATGAGTACGAACATTTGTTTACGAGTCATGGATGTTTATATGTTTATTTAGTATATTTCTAATATTTATATACATATTATTATGATTATTTCTCCGTTATCTAGTATCCATAACACAAGCTCTTAATGATGCTTACTTTGGGCTAGATAATAGGTGTGAGTGTATAAATATGATTATTATTATTATTATTATTATTTGTTATAATCTAGACAGCACACTCGGCATCAACATCAACGGCGAGTACATAACTCATCTTCGATTTGCCCATGACATAGTAGGCATGGCAGAATCCCTGAAGGAATCGAGCACACTGCTAGGCGGAAAAGAAAGAACTTCCCGACAGGTAGGTCTATAAAAGAATATGGACAAGACAAAGGTTATGTGGAATATCCATGTCACACCTGTCGCAACTTCGAAAACAGAACTCCCAACTGTAACCGATTTACAGTTGGGAGTTCGGTTTTTGAAGTTGTCGACGAATACCATTACCTCAGACAAATGGCCCAGCTAGGTAGGTACAACTTTGAAAAAGAAGTTAATTTAACTGGGATGGGCAGCGTTCAGAAAATTGTGTTAGATCTTCTTGTCTAAAATTGTGCTTGAAGTTGAAAGTCTTCGACCAGTGTATGTTGCCAGTGATGATATACGGCTGTAAAACTTGGTCGCTTACTAATTTTTCTGTGCAAGTTCGAAGTCGCACAACGAGCTTGGAATCATCTATGTTAGGTGTTTCTCTGCGAGATAGAATCAGAAATGATGACATCCGCAAGAGAACCAAAGTCACTGACATAGCACATATTATGATAAATGAGTTGAAAAGGCAGTAGGCAAGGCACCTAGCACGCAGAGCAGACGGCTGGTGAGGTGTTAAAGTTCTAGAATGACGACCATGTAGATGGACAGACGACCTGGTCAGGGTCGCGGGGAGCCGTTGGATGCAGGTTGCGCAGAACCGTTCCATTTGGAAATCAATAGGGGAGGCCTTTTTTAGCAGTAGACATCATAGGCTGTTGTGATGATTATAATTTATTGCATCTAAGAGAGATATGGAATAGTATTTACCAGTGCCACTCGAATCTTGATTCTTACAGAAAACCGTAGCTAAATAACACTACTTTGTAATGTTGTGTTCCTGCGGTCAGATGGGACCAGGGGCTCCTCTCCTAGGCTGTCACCAGAACGCGTAACCGCTTACCATCATGCGAGTCGTACCTACGCTTGTTTTCCACCGCTATCGTACGTATAAATTATACTGACACGTAATCTCTAAAAACGTTGCCAGTTCCAATGCTTGTAACCAACTTTATTCCCTGTAGGACAAGCCCGACCCAACCCTTTTAAGTTTATTTATCAGAAATGGAACGCAGCCGCTTTGGGAGGACTCCACTTTGGATGAACCCTTTTTTACATTCAGGTCACGGATCTCACATACGAGTTTTAAAGTTAGATTGTATTAGATTAGAGTTGCTCTTTAAACGACTAGATAGTGAAAAATAGATAATATTCACAAAGAAACTAGGATTTATCAATTTATGGTTACGTTCTGAATTATTCAAGAACTGGAGTTCATTGAAATTACATTTTTTTGTCAGTCTAAACTGTATTGTTGCTGTAGATAGACACAGAACTAGTACATCTACCTCATTAGGTTGAAGAGAATAAAGGTACAGTTAATGGTGTAAGACAAGAGAAAGTGGCAGTGGGCCGGACATATTTGTATGCAGAACGAAGGCTCGATAGAGCGTTAAAGTTGCGCCAAGTTAGCAGCCTTCCCGACCAATAACAAAAAATGATGCGGGGAGCCGTAAGATGCAGTCTTTGCTGAATCGTTCCGTTCGGAAATCGATAGATGAAGAAGGATTTTTTTCCAACAGTGTACATCATAGGTTCATATGATGATAATTAAAGGTTTGAGGATAATATTGACACAATACAAACTAAAAATGGATAAAACTAAAAGTGGAAAAGCATTTGATAAACATTAAACTACAATTTAAAAAAAACAAACCACAGACAATATGATATAGTAGACTTATCATCACGATTGTAACATAGGTAGTACATAGCAAGGCTACAATTGGGATGTTGCCTAAGTTTAAACTTGGCGTTATTTTTCACAAATTCAAAATTTCAAAAAAAATATACGCTACTGTTACCCATAAAAACAATTCAAACATAAAAGATATGGAATATTGTTGAAGTTGTACTGTTTTGAAAATTAAAAAAATGGTCATATTTTTTTTTGAAAAATTATCAAAACTATTAGTGATATTAGATTGCTGACATCAATTAAAACAACTATCATTATGACAACTATAAATCAAAACATACTTAATACATAGTTATTATCAATTTTGTCAGTATGCCCATACATTTCTTAGTAATATGGGAACATGTGACGTCACCTGTTCCGTAGATTTTCTATGGAGCGTTTTTGGACGATGCACCGCAACACGTCAAACATACCACTATAACTGTGAAACTATTGATCTTAGACATACTATTTATTTTGCAATATTTCTTTATGAGTTATAAACTTCTTATTTATAAAATAAAAAAAAAAGTTGTCAACTACCCTATTGTATTCCATTTGTGATAAACTCAACATTGGCTTGTAGTCGTTAGTGTTCTTGTTTTATAGAATAATTACTTAGCTGTAAGCTATCCTACAACCATTAATTATTAAATAAATATTCACTGAAATTGATAATTATGAAGAAGTCGATGAGGAATATAAAGGTTTTCGACAATTACCAAGCGTGTAATTATCAAGTCACCCTAAATTAAATTAAATACAAGACATTACAACTGTCATGAAACAGTCTCGCGGTCTTTGGTAGCAGGGATAAAAATATACGACAGGCTTGTTGTAATCCCAACAATCTGTTTGTTAATCCTTCTAATTGTGAATGTAATGGGAACACGTTTACATGGATTCTGTAAAGCGCTTTTGATTTAAAAATTGCTATTCACCGAATGGAGGAGCCCGGTGACTTAGTGGTTTGCGGGCTCTGGTTTCGATTACGAAAACAAAGCAAATTTCGCCATGGTCGATCCCGGGATGGGTCAAGAAAAATTAACAATTTTGAACTCCTCGGTGTTTAGGAAGGCACGTTAAGCCGTTGGTCCCGGTTGTTACTGCAGCCGCTTCGCTTTAACCCATCAATCCGCAATAGGCCAGCGTGGTGGTGTTATGGCCCAAACTCCTCATGTGTTTCTCGCGTGTAGGGAGGCCTGTGCCCAGCAGTGGAACGTGTATAGGCTGGTGATGATGATGATCATTCACCGAATTTGCTTTGAACTAACTTTTCGTATGTTATTTTAATGAATTGTTGATCTTCTAATCAAATAGATACTTATATTTAACTTGGTTCTATGAACCCGTGCATATAAATGTACAAAATAAACAGGTTTAACATTTATAATAATGTTAAAATCAAAAATTAAGAATAAAAAGGTTTATTTACCTTTCAATAAATTTCATAAAGCGTTCAAGTTAGATGAAAAGAATAATGACAATGGAGCTAGCCAAAATATTATCATGCCTCTGGCTTCCTGGGTAAATACTTAGCGAGCATCTGACCACAATCTTATCTGATATAATTGTCAACAGTGGAACATGCTTACCCAGAAAAGAAATATTTTTCGTTAAAAACATCATTTTTCAATATTAATTTTACATGCCTATCAAATTCTTTGACAATATTTTCAGATTTCACAACTTAGCAATGCTAGTTGTAACCCGCCGTTAGATATAAATCATACCAACTTAAACATTTAAACTAAACAAATATGTTTGTTGTAGCAATTTTAAATAAAGATTGTTTGTTAACAGTCTACACAACAATTAGTGTGGTCGCCGCTTGACTAATGTGTTACTTTCAACGCTTAGAACGACTCAACAGCTACTGAGGAGAACGGCAACGTCACATGCATATAGTAACCGAACATCGAGCAAAATAAAATGTGCCGGGTCTCACAGACCTAACCCCTATGACTCCGGGTTAACAATGATTGTTGTACAACACTTTAACGTACAGCCTTGTGTGAATTTACTTGCATTTGTGGGATAATTCCTTTGAGTCCGTCCTCTATGCATTAGACAATTTGCACCATAACGCTCTTCGTATTATTGGCAATGCCAAGATCTTGAGCAGCCTTGAGCTTAAATTTGCGCCAATACATAACGTTGCTTATCGCTTTCTATCGGTTTTAACATCGAGTATGCTCTGAAAAGCCTTTGACCTTATCCCACCTTCTACCTTGCTATCTGGAGCCATCCGATTTTCAGAGACATCAATGTGTACTGTCACCATTGACATCACGTACAAAGAAAGTTCGAACTTTATCGTACCACCAATAAAACTTCTGATTATTTACTAACACATTTATGTTCCTTCCTGCTTCTTCCTTTGATATAAGTTTCTTTAAAATAGGCTTAAAAAGGAACCTTATGGGCCGGCTAGAATACTACGTTCATATTGCACGCTAGCTGTCTTCGCATATAAACTCTTTTTACCGCTTCAAATCAGGTGGCGTTGAGTCACCTGCCGTGCTTTAAACACAAAATTCTAAACCGGAAATGTCCTAATTAACGAAGTGTATGCAATAAATTGTTTTGAAGTTTTTTATTTAATTAAAAATTTTAAAAATTAGCAGTGGCATGCCGTTAAGTCAACTGTATATCCAGTACGGCCTCGTATGACTCGCGTGACTATAATTGCACTGCTGACTTTCATCCTTGGAACCTGAACAATATAAACGTGTTATTTAGCTTTGGATTGGATTTTAGTCAAACTAACGTTTGTAATAGCTTACGTACGAGTTTTTGAAATAACGTGTCCAATTAGAAGTTTTTTAAGGTTTGTTATATAAAGAACAACTGTACCAATGTATGAATGTTTACTGTCGACTTAAATAGTTAAGGAAGGTCTGTGGCTAGCAGTGGGGCGTATTTATATAGGCTTGTGATGTTTGTTTCGAATTTTGAAATATTATATTTTTGATTGTGAAGTTTAAAAATTACAAGTAACTACGTAGTCATTTATACAAATTGGTCCATATTTCCATCTAGTTGGTTCTACAAGAAACTTCGTCAGGTGTGATAAATTTCAAAAAGATGAAATGCTCAACTTCTCTGAGGCGCTCCCCTTTAACGATGTGTTCACTGAAATTAGGCACATGCTACGGCGACAACGTAAACTTACTGACATGAACGGGCTTGAATTTATGTACAATATCTCACGCTACAAATTATCTAAGCGGCAGTTGCTTGCTTAATTTTAGGTTAACCCTGATGCTGGTGACCATTTTTTATACAGAAAAGATGGAAAACAAGCGTGTGGTCCGCTTATAACGCTTAAAACTAACGCGTTGCCATCCTGTATTATTTATTATTTATTTAAGCTTTATTGCACAACTAATAACAATGTACAAATGGCGGACTTAACGCCTAGTGGCATTCTCTACCAGTCAACCAGGGGCTAAGCAGAAAACTCAAAAAGCGGTGCACAGCAACAAAAAAGAAAAATATTTTGAACAAACTAAACTAAACAAAGTTAAAATAGCTATACATATTTATCAAATAAACTAAATATATAAATATAATATATACGACATGAAATTTTACACATAAGTAACAAAACTACATGCAAATAAAAAATATCAATACATAAGAAAAAAAGAAGATGAAATAACATGATAGTAACTACTAAAGTGATTTTAAAAAATATTCACGCAATTCCTTCTTGAAGAGCGTCATGAAGCCAGAGCGAAATGAAGGGAACAGCAAGGCAAGATGGTCGTTAAATCGAAGCGAGCGTTCGTGGGAGGATTGCAAAAATTGGAAGCGTTCTTTTAAGTAGGAAGGAAAGCTAGGAGCAAATAATGCACTATAAAGAGTGCACAAAATTCGGATATATCTACGCTCACAAATGGGTAGCTATTTCAGTTGGGAACGAAAAGAAATCAAGAGAAAGTGTTATGTTGCCAGCATAGAAGACCCTTGCTCTCGTCGTAGCGCTTTCCTAATGATCTATAGAGACCTTACTAACACCACACCACATTGACCCTGGGAAAGATAAGTTCAAGCGATAAGGGTCGGGGAAAACCGGGACCAACGGCTTAACATGCGACCCATGTTTTCGTAATCAAAAACATCAGAGCGCTCAAACCACTTCGTCACCGAGCTCTTCACTATACATTTACGTGCTTCTAAAAACGAATTCCGGTATATAAAGGATGCTTGAGCTGGAACAGCGTTCACAATATCTAATTAAAAAGAGGTCGCAGGTTATAGTGTTTTTTTTTACCTCAATTTTAATGAGCTTGTTTCTGACAAGATGACTAAGGCAAGGTAAGGTTCGCCGAGAACAGAAGAAGAACTTTTTTTTCTTTCGATCTTAAAGATTATATAAGTATATATAGATATTTTATCAACGCAATTTTGATTTTAATAGTAAATTCTGTTGAGTCACATGGTAGTGCGTAAATATTATTCTTGTAAATCTACAAAGCATCTGAGATACAAATTGGCAGACGGCTTTTTATATGAAAAATCTTTTTGAATTAGCTTGTTCATAATTTGAAAAATGTTTATTAAATCTGATTGAATAGCTAGAACTCAAATTAATAATAAATAGGTATTAAGATTTAAGAAATATTTTACGAAGGAATATTGAAGCCGCAGACAACGTGTAAATAATGAAATTCTTCAGCTGTAAGCGTAACTGAGTTAATTAAAAATAGTAAGACGGCAAATGAATAAGTACATAACTTTATTAAGCCTCAGTTAGTAACTTAAAGGTACTCTTTGAGTAATTTTTAATTAATGGCATGATTTAGCGGTATCAATATACTTGACGCCGAAGATATCACGCTCCCATTCGGGTCAAGCCACGATCAGTTGAATAAAACGATCCAATCTTGCTCGATTGTCTGCTCAATTACATTTTGTAGACGTAAAATAATTGGCTATCTCCACTTTACTACCTATTTCCTCTTTACGGCATTTTTTATGCCGTCTCCAGGAAATTGAAGGAAAATTTGACATTTTGTCTTTTATGGTCCCCAAATTAATAATAATCATAATAATTTTCAATTACAATGATAAAGTTCAGGAAATTGACTCCGTTGCGAAGCTTGTTATGATTCCATTTTGAACTTTGATGGAGGAAAGGAACCCTCTGTACAATTAGGACGCCAACTATGGTGCTCCGTACGAAACGCTTCGTCGCTAAGACCTTAGAAAACATCATAGGGAGTGCGTAATTTGCTAGCATAGTAAGTATTGAGACTGAAAATGTAAAATAATATCAGACTCTAGATAAGTACTTAAACTAGAAAAACAATCAGAGAGAAGAGATGTTTCAAAAATGTATAGAGACCCGGCCAGATCTATGTAGGTACAGTATAATGAAAAATAGTTCAAAATATGCAGAATAGTGTTTAATTGTCCGTTTTCTATCTAACCGACTTCAAAAACGAGATGTTAACAATTCGGTTGGTATGTTTTTTTTCTATGTATGTACACCGATTACGCCTAGACTTCTGATCTGATTTAGGTGATTCTTTTTTTGTTAGATGCATTTATGAAAATTTGTTATTTGGTCCCACATTTTTTTTTTTTCGATTGAGTAGTTTGGTTTTTAAATCAAAATATTTGGAATGAGTAAGTTGTTTACGTATGCGAAATTGGGGATTTTTGCTTTTTAGTGAAAAGATATGATAGTAAAAAACAAGATAAGCTGACGGTCACCCATCTAGGTTTGACCTTAGAGAGTTATCAATAAAAATAGTAAAATATTTTTTTTTGGGAGTCGGTGCTTCACTTTCTATTATTTCGGGAAACAACTTAGCACCAAAGCCTAAAACTGTTTCTCGGGGATAAGTACCTACCTACTTAAATTTGATTATTTTATCCTTTCCAGTTTTTTCAAGTCGGTTTTAAAATATGAATAAAAAAAATATTTGCTTGTTATAGTGTTACACATCCCTGGACGGATATTCACCATCTAATTTATCAAAACTTTTTATAACTTTTTTCAAGTAAAACTTTTATAAGTAAGCAATTAGTGCCCAAAATAATACGTGTTGAAAAATCAAATTTATATCTACTTTAAATAGGTATCGACGGTCCGAGCAATTCGCACTCATGGTCTGACGGCACAGGAGACACCCCATCTTAAAAAAGTTCAACGCGTCAAACAGACGTGCTGTTTTAGTTGTAACTACAAGTGACGTCCATTAATTTGAATATTTGTGTCACTGAATTTTGCGTGTGGCACTTCGAACACACCCAAACTAACCTCGCCCAGAATTCTGAGTATTAAGCATGAAGGTTGCAATTACCACGTTTCTAATTAATTTAGATTAAGGCTATTTTGATTCCCAAGTCGGCAGGGTTCGTATTAAGCGTGCGCTTCATTATTTAGATAGGCTTTTGTTTCTGTTGTTTGTATAAATGTTCTGAATTTAGACATCTACGAATGTGGTTCGAACATTGTTATTGTTTGGAGGTTTACATCTGTATACAAATAGTTTAAAATCTAATGTTCATTGAAACATTAACGGAATTTCCGTAAATCAAATAGACTCGCTAATCTTATATTATCAATTAGATTCAGAAGTAAAACGTAAACAAAAATCTCTTGTCTCTTTTTTTAGAATAGTAAATATATTTATTCAAGTCTTGTCGTTGTCTTTACAGTCTTCCTGTTCTTATCAAACGTGCCCAAATAATATCTTCTTTCAAACTAGTCAATAAATATAATTTACCCATACTCTCTCATACCCTCCTTCTTCCTTTATAATTTTCCTCCAATCGCTTTTATGCCTAAATACCCTTTCAAATTTGTATATGTTTTGTTGTTTTTGTATATTTTTTTACGTATAACATTATTATAATTCTAAAATCATCTTTACTTTTAAGTGTGAGTAAACTGAAGTGTGAGTAACTTTACTCACACTTCAGTTTACTCACACTTAAAAGTAAAGATTGGACTGATAGTCTGAATTTGACTGGTAGAAACCGTTTCTAGCGAGAACACCTTTTTTCCATATTGTGATGATGCTTATTGTAAGCAGATTCTTTCATAAAACTCATAAGAAATCAAACTCAATATATTGATTATACATTATAATTAATATATTGCGTAAGTAACTACTTTAAAAAGTCATAAATAATTAACTTTGATCTCAGAACACAATTTTATGTAGGAAAAAGTAGGTAATCATCGTTCAAAGTTTCTTAAAATAAAATAAATAACTTCAATTAGGAAATTCTCCGTGAAGTTTGTATTCTGAATCTTTAATTAACAATACAAAGAATCTACATTCCAAATCAGCATCTATGGCACGAAACAGTTTTTCCGAACTTTAACTTAGCCTACTAGGTTCATGATCTATTCGTATACATGTTAATACAAAAACAATACGTGCAATAGCCTTGATTCCCAATGTGTAAGGTTTATTTTAAAAGCAAAGATTAGATTACATGCATCAGTAAACAAGTTTTGCCAAAATACACAATTTGGTTTACATAAAATACGTGGAATTTCAGATAGGATTATATATTCCGAGGAGGACGCGTCAGCAATTGTAATGCCATTGTGAAGGATTAAAGGTTTACCAATATTATACTATGGCTTTACTTATATTCATAATGTATATGACATATACAACATCAGCGCCATTATTTCCTTAACTGATTAAAATGTATGGAATTACCTTATATTTTTGACTTGCGAGAAGCAAAACGAAATAAGTGTGCAACAAAATAGAAGTATCATAGTATAGTATCAGTAAATGATATATTATTCAGTAAGTAATTCTGTATCTATTAGTTTTTTGCACTAAATAAATTTATTTTCTTAAAATCATTACAATACCGATTGTCCATAAGCCAGGACATAATGGAAATAATATAATTTGCAATATGAAGGCCTTATTTTCCTACTTTATTTTGCAATTTCAATATACTTTTCAAGTGATATATTCCGGTTTCTTATATTAAAATCTCCCATGTCACCATTAATTCACCAGCCTAATATATTTTAACGCTCAAGCCGAGAACGGTCCACGCTTGGGATTAACAAACTGTCGGAAACTGCACGTCCGAAAATGCGGACCCAGAAAAGCTGACCTCCGCCATGCTCCCTGCGGTCTCCTCTTCAGTTTCCGTATGCTATCCGCCCCTGGACTTCTAGCAGACAGCAGATTATTAGAAGAGTACCACTTACAGACTTAGAAAGCATAAAGTGTAAGGCATTCTTGAACCACGCCCAGTAAATTTTGTGACTCAAGGTGTTTTTTTTCTATAATCAACCACCCGGGGACATCGCGCTGTTTGGTTAACAATTATTTATAACTAATTCGAATAAATAAAAAAAAAAGATTAAGAAAGAAAAAAAGATAAATAATTCTAATTGCTTATTGAAAGAAATGCATATACCACTCAAATATTAAATATTTAATCAAATATTAGATTCGCAAATAAAAGAACTAGTTGTGACTCGATATATCTACGAGTAAACTGTAATAATATGAACCAAATATCTAACTACTATACTATTTATATAAGTGACCATGAAATATAAAGTAATCTAAATACAAGTTAAACTTACCCTTTCACTGAATCCCGCTAACTTACAAGCCGATTTTTGACTTCAAGACAAAAACGACCAGGAAAACCCACGCTCCCAAAACAAATAGCTTGACGTAATCATCATTAGCTCCTTTGTAACAATAACACCAGTTGTTTTTAGGGCTGCCAATATAAACAACAAAACTAGTTACCTACATCCTTCCAATATAATGAATTTCGTTACGAAGAGGAAACTTCATGGTCTAATTTGTATTAGAACGACTTTGCACCACAATTGGTGTAACAGTCGCTAACATACAGTATAAAAATACAGAATGAAAATTTCCTGGCTATCATCAAACATTATACCAGCCTATAATGTCCTGTGCTATACAGAGGCCTCCCCCCTCGATTTCCTAATGGAACGGTTCTATTTTATTTCTGTTACTGGGTATAATTATTTTCAAAAATCTAATAGAGCAGATTGTTAAAATATTTGTCCTCTATGGAACAGCAATTTTTTTTAGATTTATGATTATGGTGTTGTAAGCGTTCATAGGCTACGGTAGCCGGTTACAATAAGGTGCCCGTATGCTTGAGTGCTCGGTGGCGTAGTGGTTTGAGCGCTCTGGTTTCGATACGAAAAACAAAGCAACTTTAGCCATGGTCAGTCCCGGGATGGGTCAACCAAATTTATAATCTCGAGTTCCTCCGTGCTTTGGGGGTACGTTAAGCCGTTGGTCCCGGTTGTTACTGCAAACGCTTTAACCCACCAACTCGCATTGGGCCAGCATGGTGGTGTTTTGGCCCATTCTCCTCATGTGTTTATCCCATGTGAGAAGGCCTGTGCCCAGTAGTGGGATGTATATAGGCTGATGATGATGCTTGAGTGCCACCTAAGTGGTATGAAAAAATGAAATCCATTTGCGATGACTGATTCACGCCTCGTTTGAAGGAATTCAGATTATCAATTGACCAGCTGATAGAGCGATCAGAAGTATATCTACTAAACCAGAGGTCATGATATTAGTCTAGACTTTCCACAGCTGAACGAAAACTCTCCCCTTTTGATTTACAAGCTGAACTGTTTAAACGATAAAATCGATCTGAGTTTAATTTATTTCGCATAGTTAGCTAATAAAGTTTTCGAGGACTGGGGTAATGTTTCTTGAAGCTGCAGTTGATGAACAAGAACACTAATTAAAGTTCTGCATTGTCTTTGATGGTGAAGCACCTAGGAGAAGAATCTTCTCCTTCTGCGGGCGACATTGAGTTAATTGGTTTCCATTGCTGCTTTATTAGGCAACATAATTATCATGATGATGCTACGATAAAACTGCGGTGAATTTTTAATTATATTGGCGATGAATACTAAAATACCAATAAAATTAGCGAAAAGGGCTTAATTAAACACCTGCACATCTGCGTTCTTTATCATTATCATTCTGCACGGAATTTCAGAAAGACGATGTAAGTAATAAGTTTTAAATAATTGTGTTGGTATATTCGGAGCTATGTTACCAGAGGTAATTTAAGAAAAAACATCATCAGCCAACATACACGTCCCGCTGCTTGACACAGGCCTTGCTAAATAGAAGAAATACATGAGGAGTTTCAGCCGTAACGCCCCCCGCCACAATTTGGAGAGCTGCAGACAGACTATACGTACTCGCACTGCTCCGAATCAAGCCTAAACTCTCAAAAACCCTGCTACAGCTCAGTAGACCCAGTCTTCGTCAAATAATGAGCGTACTAATCGGTCACAGCAATTTTAAATGGCATATTTTCAATTTAAGTGTCACGGACAGTCCCTTGTGCAGAGCATGCGTGATAATCGGGAAAACATCCGCTCGCGTCCTGCTAGAATGCAGTGGAGTGGCAAACTACCGGGCCACCTACTTGGGATCTCCAGGTAGCTTCCAGGAGATGTTTGGTGACATTAAGGTGCTGGGTGTCTTCCTGGGGGAGCAGGGACGACTGGAGTGAACTAGCCCATACCCTTCGATGCAAAACAGGCGCAACAGTCGGCGATGTGTGGAAACCACCCGTATGGAAAAAGAAAAAGAACATCAACTAAATGGCTCAAAGTGGATTGGTGAGTTAAAGCGGTTGTTGTTACAATCGAACCCAACGGCATAACGGATCTTTCGAAGCACTAAGAAGCTCAAGATTGTGAATTTTTAAATTGACCCAACTGGAATCACCCACGCTGAATGTTTTTGTTTTCGAAACCAGAACACCCAAACCACTGTGCTACCGAGCTACTCAATGAAATAAGAAATGCCATTACAATATTATAAATTGTAATACCGTTTCATGCCCTTTTAAGGAACCCTACGCTCTACTCGTTTGATAAAACCTCCGCAGGGAAGTTATTCCACAACCTGAGCATACGCGGGAGAAAGTTGCTCTGAAACCATACTTAAATTACGGGACCACTTTGGTTCCAACTTGTGAGGATGAACTTATCTGCGGGTGGTGAGCGGTGCGATGATAGAAAGCGGCCGTGGCCGTCGTGTCAAATAATATTTTTTATTTAATTGTGTTCTTATAATTATCTAATAGTGATGGCAGCCCTAATCAACTCGGACATTTTTATTTCTCGGCTAGTCTCAGGGTTTCCAAGCAAAAAGGGCGTTCGGATGAAAATAAAGGATATTTTCTTCGTTAAAATGGTCTATGCTTTATTTCTTTTAATTTGTGTAAGTGGAGGCAAAGGAAACAGCTTTATTAAGACTTTTCTTAGTGTATAGTTAAAATACAAGGTAAAGTTTTTATTTCCTATTAGCACAGTTATTTATCAACCTTGATTGGATAAACAAATTGTTATTACAAAAATAAAAAAGACGAGAGTGCGAATGCAAGAAAAATGCGTTATAAAATAATGCGATTGATACGAAATGTCACTTTCGGTATTTATATGTCGAGTGAGGTAATTCTAAATTCTGATAGAGGCGCTAATTACCTACTTCATGTAAGAAAAAGTTTTTAAAGAATGGTTTACTTGGTTTCTGATATGAGAGACACACATGAGGAGTTTTGGCAATACCACCACCATGCTGGCCCAATGCTGGTTGGTGGGTTAAAGCGGTTGCAGTAACTACCAGGACCAATGGTTTGACGTGCCTTCTGAATCACGGACGAGCTCGAGATAACAAATTATGATTGACCCATCACGAACTCAACCATGGCGAAAGTTGCTTAGTTTCCGTAATCGAAACCTGAGCGCTGAAATCACTACGCCACCGAGCTCCTCCATCCCATAATTACCTTAACTACGCACCACGTTCGTAATTTAAATAATAATTGAAAAATAAAAAATAAAAAACATGCTCTGTCTGGCATTAAACATGGGTCTTTCTCTCAATCAGCAGAAGAGATAATTTAAGGATAGCTTATCCTTTTTTACTATAATGTTAAGGGCGATTCGTCGCTTCGATCCGTTGCTTGTCGCGATCGGCCTATATTTTAAGCCCTATTGTAAAAATGAAACGAACTTCTCTTCATTACCTATGTAGCGGTAAATTAATAATTACTCAGAGCATCGACCTACCGTGATTCAAACCTGAGACCTCAAGGCCATCATAGCAGTCCTGGTCAGTTTTGAATTTTTCATTACATAAAAAACAATATTTATGTAGTTTGTGACTAATCAATAAACAAGTGAATCTTATCGAAAGACATTTTAATCCTTCGAAGATTTTGGTCTTCATTTTGTTAATAATGTATTTTTTTTTACCACAATAAATATTTAATTACATATACTTATGTATATCGTGCTAATTCGTCACTGTGAATAATTTTTAGGTGTCACAACGGCGAGAGATGCAGAATACCATATCAAAAAGACCAGCGATACGGGTTGGAAACCTGGAGAGAAAAAAATATGCTTCTAAAATAAAAAAGAGAGAGAGAGATTAAAAATTACCAAAGGGTCGTTGTTCAATAACCCTGTCCATGAAAACGTATAAAAAAACAATGCTAATGATGCAAATATTCTTGTTTGTAAATATAGTAATTATGTTTCTTGTATAACTTCACTCAATGTCGCGCCATGTCTGTCAACTGAGGCTTCTTATCTCGTTTAACATCCGGTGATACTACCGCAATATGCTCGTCACACATAGTCACTTAACGAATCTTAAGCGACTAGTTACTTAAGACTTTACATCCCAAGTAAAAGGAGATAGGTTTCTAATAAACCATTCATATTAAATTGCTGTGGCTTTTCAGCTATATGTTTCGCACGTTTAAGTTTAAAGGGAATCGCAGTCTTAGACCCCTACTAGATATTCGGACACTTGCTTGTCGTCGAACAAAGGTTACTGTATAAGCGCCTAGATATCAGTTCGGGACCTTTGACGTAGTACGAAGACGGGGTATGAGAATTGTCGACGATCACGAGCTCACATGCGGTATTGAACTCTTAAGTCTGCCGTTTGTACGACGGAGTATGTAGAATCATTTGACATGATGCCCACGGCCTCTTTCTACCATACATCGCTCGCTACCAGCAGGAAGTTTACCCTCACACATTAGAACAAAAGTGTTCGGTTATGAAAAAAAAACCCACGTATGCTCGGGTCGCGGAATGGCCTCCCTGTGGAACTTTTCAGACTTTTAATCGGATTATAATGACCCTCCGCTACTATGAGGTTGGATAATATCACGATGGTTTGTGAAAAAATATGCGTGAAAGATGCTCTCTTTTGATTTTTACCTATATTATTGTATATTTGACATAGGTACACTTTAAAGGAGGATGACAATTCTTGCCCCACCCCAAGTTTAATGTCCAACAAAATAATATTTCCGATAAAACCTCATAAATAGTAATATTATTTTTGGAAATTGTTTTAGTTAAAATAAAGCTAAGGTTTTGTCGACAACTTAAATAAAATCTTCAAAAATCTTACATTCCGGAAATTGTAATATTTTGTCAATGGAGACCAGTGACCAGTGCGTTTTGTTTCATAGGAAACAAATATTTTTTTTATGTTTTGACAAGCATAAAAGGTATTTTAATTATTTTTCTTATTATTATTTCATTACAATTATAATGAGTCATAATTAAATACAGTTAGTTAGATTGAACAAGTTTATTATCTAGGAAGAAAATAACAAAACGCACTTTGACAGATGACAAACATTGCTAGTGTTAATTGTTATTGCAATCCGGTTTTATTTTACGTATATCTCAGAAACCTAATCTTTAATCAAAAATGTATTGGTATATAAAAATACTTTGTCTTAATAATATCTAATTGCGCCCTGAGTCTTACTTTGTCTGACTTTAGGTCGTGACAGTTTTTAGGTGGGGCAAGGCTTCATAGTAAGATTGGCATCCTCATTTGATTCCTTTTAGCACTGCGCGCAATAAGGTGCTATGTCATAACCAGCAATATAAACTAAAAGGTACGTCATCATCATCAACATCAACAGACTTCCTACGTTGAAGAAACACATGAGGCAAGTTTTGGGCCGTAAATCACACTGTTCCAAAGCGCGCTGGTGGGTGAAATCGGTTGTAGCCGAGACAAATGTACCTTCCGAGGCACAGAGGAGTTCGAAATTACGAAATTTTCTTTGACCAAACAGAGATCTAAACTAAAAGGCTCTTAGTACTTTTTGAGGATGGGTACTTAATATTTGTTTTATAATATTTTGAAATTACTATATAACATATAAATGATTGACACAATTCTGGTAACAAACTGACACGTCAACGGATTTATCGATGTAAAACAATGCACCCCAAATCAAATCTATATTGTTCGACTAATTATTCTAACTAATTATATTTCACATAAATAGAAAAATATTACGATTTAAAATGCAAAACTGTATGAGCAACTTATAATGCAGGTTTCACAAAATTTCGCCATATTTCCAACAAAACATGAAAATACTTAGTATTAGTACATTAGTCGACCTAGAACATAATCACTAGAACTTTTTTCATGAAAAATGAAACTAGAAAGAATTTCTGAACCCAAACTAACGGTCAAGGTTGTTTGTAAAAAATTCTTAGAAAAAAAATCACATGCATTTTTGCACGTTTGCAGAATGTTTTTGCAATTATTGAAATTGTATTGTAATTATATTGCAGGAATAGAAAAAACTATGTCCTACTTCTCGCTTACTGGCACCGTGCGAGTAAAGAAAATGGTAACAATGCTCAAAAATCATCGCGTTAGTGGTTGTACACTAAGGTTTTTCACACAAACACTCATGATTGCCTTATCATTTTATTTCAAATAAAAAATCTAAAGATGGTTAAATTGTCTATAGTTGCTTATTTGTGTATAGTTGTTAGTGCGCGTGTTGTTTATTTTATTGTTTGTATTGGCATTACTTATCCTCACTTACGTAAGATCGAACAATTTAAAACAATAACTCTTTTAAGTTCTAAATTACATTACGTTTTTTTATTAATTTTGTATAGTATACCAATGTGTATTATTTATTATTCATCTGCATTTTCTGACATTACGTACTGTGTCCACTTTTATTTTCCCCACTTCCTGTTGCAGGTCTGCTGGTAGCGATTTCATTAAAAATAAGCAGTGCCTTTGCTTTTAACTTTAATTTATTTATTTTTTGTGTTGTCCAAAAATTAATGAATAAATAAATCATTTAGATGTGGCAAAAGTAAGTAATTGAAAGTACATTGGAGAAGAACATCGAAGAATATTAATACAGTGGCAGAGACCATATGCTTAAGAAGTTATAAGGTTTCTGTCACTGGTAATAGTCTTCTAACACCATTGTTATAGAAAAAAACATCTATAATTTTTTATTCATGTAAATGGGGTTTCAGGAAGTTTATGGTGTAGGAAAGCACTCGAATCACACGATGTCTCATCAGTTACGTTAAGCGATGCAAGATTAATGCACTTGCTCTTCGTACGAAGGTATAATATTATGTATGTGTAATTATTGTCTTTCTAAACGTGACAATAAGCTATAAATTTTAAACTTTCCAGACCATTAAATCGTTTCAATTATTACTTTCCGAACGTCTCAAAACACCTTTTTTTATCACCTTCCATACTTTTACCGTCTTGAAAACAATTCAATTTGAAATCCGCAAACTCCAAACTTTTAATTGTTTGAAAATACTGTCTCAGTTATAAAACACAATGGCAGTTATACCAGTGTCCTCTCAGCCTGAGATTGCGAGAATAAAAACAGAAAATAAAGTCGAAACGAGTCGCCATGAGATTGCAGAGCTGAATAAAAATAATAGTAAAAATGTCCGTGATACGGCATTTAATCGCTACCGTAGAAAATTACGTGATGTAAGATCAGTATGAGTGTCTTTTAAATTTTAAATTTTGTGAGTAAATTTTATTTTCTAATAGATCAGAAAAGACAAGGCTGCTCAGTTTTTAGACTTTAAAGTGTTATTTAGAAAATGTCATTTTTAAGTTAAAGTGATTTTATATCATAACGGACAATAATTAGTTTTATTGGAATTGAACACGGTTTCCTCCCAGCCATCAGAAAAGGATTATCAACTATCCTTTTCTCTCATGATGTAGACGACCTTGTTGGGAGTTATCCTACATTCGGAATTACCGCACTTTCCCATAAATTCTCAAGCTTCCATCGCTACTCATATAAATTTGTTGCGTTGCTATAAAAACAACGTTGGAAAAGGAAAGAAAGCGGTGAAGAAATTATTAGGTTATACCTAGTGCTCCGGTGGCTTAGTGGTAATCACGTCTGGCCGAAAATCAGGTGACGCGGGTTCGAGTCCCGCCTGGAGCAATTTATTTTTCATCTTTTTCTTTCTTTATTTGTAACTTTTACAATAAAGAAGCAAATATTAAAGAAGCTTAAGAAAAAAAAACATGTAATACGTGCCTATAAAATTCGTGGTTTTCCCACGATTTCCCGGGGATTCATCATCATATCCTAACTTTGTGACAATGGGACCACCAAGTTAGTTTATACTATATCAAATAAAAAAAGAACTTTGAAAATCCGTTCACAATTGGCAAACAAATCGGTGAACATACATACAAAAAAAAACATTGAAACATAGAACTCCTCATTTTTGAAGCCGCCTAAAAATATTTCGGTTCAAAAGACATTCTTCTCGTTGCCAACAAATTGTATCTTGTGCGTGAATTAGAATCGTCTTGGTTGCCACCATGTTGTTTTCTATAAATTTGTTGTCCCGAGATTTAAGACCCAATCAATTCAACGTAGACATTCCCAACATTTTCAATCCGTGCCATTCTTCGTTTCTAATCTAGCACTAAATTGAAAACTTAGTTTGGAAAACAAGTAAGCAATTTCCCTTGCCATGTATTTTCTTACGCTTGGAATTTACAGGCCCACGAGAACATTTTACTAAGTTTTTAGCAATGCTGAAATAAATTACAATGTCAAACGGGTCTCGTTGTATTCGTTTTGCCCGTAATTTTATAAATGTTATCGCAAAAGCTTGACTTCATTGAGGGCAAGACCTTTCTCTCAGTGTTAACATCGGATGACAAATTTAATCAGAATGATATTTCTTAAATATTTTATTCTTCAAACCTAAACTACTAGCTCATTATTGTCGTACATCTGAAAAGACATTATTTGGAGGAAGTGCCACTAACCAAATACATAAAAATAATGAATCTATAGCCGCTAGCATGTTGACTTTACTTATATTTGGATATACTAAGAATGGCTAATGTAATAGAGATGATGATTATGAACTGTTCACATTAACTTTAAACAGGAATTAATGCCAGCTGAACAGAACCTTTCTATGTCAAACCGATGCCTTTGTTTAGATGGGGACATCACTTATAATATTATGATGATGATGGCAATGATGAAACACAGAAAAGGCATAAAAATATATATAATAAATATCTCACAATTTTCATTTAAACATTTAAAAAACCCTGACCTAATAAAAATGAGAAAAACAACAGAAAGAATCATAATTATTTACGGCAGCTGAGTCCCCAAGTCATTAATATGACAGCAAAATAGAGATGGCTTACTTAATATTCAGGTGTTTGAAGTTATAAGTTTGATGTCTCTGGTTTTCGGTATGCTTTAATGGGCGCATGGAATTTTCATTTTATATTCAATCAAGTTAGGGCATAGTTGGGTATTTCCCAATTAAATTTTCGCATACCCTACTGGGGTAGTACCTCCACCTTACAGAAGATTGCAGCTACACATCACTACCTCGTGATGTCATATTCCTACGGTGTATAAGGTCGGCAGAGCAAGGTCGGGTCAAAACAGCGTTATGCAGGGAACAGGGGACACTTGTCTGCTACCCTTTCAACATATAGCTTCCTCTTGAATAACAGAGGGTAGACAATGTGTGTGTGTAGTATCTTAGGCGGCCCCTTTTGCCAAGTTTGTGGTAGGGATGTTGCCTAACTTTAAATATGGCGCTATTCGGAAAATAGACTCTACTGCTACACATAAAAATAATTCAAACTTAAAAGTTACGGAATATTGTTGAAATTGTATGGTATTAAAAATTTTTGGAAAAATGGTATTCTTTTTTTTACAAAAGTTATCAAAAATGTTAATGATAATAGATTGCTTATATCAATTAAAACCACTTTTATTAAGACTACTATGAATAAAAAACATACATATTACATAATTATTATTAATTTTGTCACTAAGACTTCCGTATCTATTTTTTAATAATATAGCAACATTCGGAGAGTGTACGAGGGAATTACACGAATTAATTCCACCAGCTCCCTTTTACCATCACGGGACCAGACGTAGATTGACTTTTTACCCTTATGTTGTGAATATTCCAGCCATCCGTACAAAGCAATACGCCAAGTCCTTTCTAATGCAAACTGCCCAGGAGTGGAACTCTCTGCCTGCCAATCTGTTTTCAACCTACAATTTGGACGTGTTTAAGGCTAGAGTAAATAGTCACCTTCTAGGTAAACATGTATCATCGTAGGCTATGTCATGACCTAACATCAGGTGTGATTGTGGTCAAATGTATGCCTATTAATTGTAAAAAAGTGACCAGTTCTGCTGATTTCATATGGAGCGTTTTAGACGATGCGCTGCAACATAACAAACATACCACTGTATCTGTGAAAGTAGCGATTTTAAACATACCTACTATTTATTTTGCAATATTCATTTATGAGGTCTAAACTTCTTACTTAAGAATTAAAAAAACGTTGTCAACTAACCTATTGTGATTAGACAAAACTTCTTCTGTAACACTTCTATTCATTATGTCAAGCTAGTCAACAATTCCTTGAAACAACCAATGTTCTGTCTTTGTTAATTTCTATGAAATGATGTGCAACACAATTTTATCGACACGTCTATATTCATCTACCCTTAAGTAACTTACAAGCCGCAAGCTCAATTCGGAGCAGCAGCAAACTTTCTTCGTAAGGCACTACCAGTCAATTTTCACACATAAACCTATGGAAAACACGCGGAAAATCCAATCCTTGCATGTGACGTGCCCGGCTGACACATCAATTCGTATCGGCAAACTTTGAATGGCGTATACCAGACTCAGTTTGTTGTGAAACGGGTTACAGATCTCGACTGGCTGACTAGTTAAAGTATATTTGTGAAATCTATGTTTAAATTTTTGTGAAACTCTGTTAGTTGTAAAATAAACGCCTGAGCGCGTAGAGTGAGAGATAGCATAGCATACAACATGAATTGAAAATTGCAATTTAAACTGGAAAATACATGTTGATTCAGTATGCACTAAACTATCTCAATTCTCCTTTGGCGTACCATACTTCACATAGGTTCAACACTAAGTTATGGAGTATTCTTTTAGGGAAACTCTACCGAGAAAGATATTGCTTTCAAAGCTCAAAAAAGGTGTGTAAGGGCTATGCTTAAATTAAAAACAACTGATAGTTGCAAACCTCACTTTATAGCGTTAAATATTTTGACACTGCCAAGCATATAATATTTACGAAGTGCAATATTTGTTGGGACCAATTTAAATCTCTTCCCAAAATTTAAAAGCAGTCGGTGTATTAATAAGATAAAATTACCTCCCAACAAAACTATCCAATTCAACAAAAGTATCATTGGTATGTCGTCGAGAATATTAACAAACTGCCGAACTAATTCACAGTCAAAATATCAATGTATTTCAACAAAGACTGAAAAAGTTATTGTTAAAGAAGGCTTATCATATTGATGAACATTTAAAAAACAAATTTTAATGATGAATTGTAACAAAGAATTGAATTGAGAAAAATTCAAAAATTGATGTTGACATTATTGTGATATTATTATTATTTTAAGTATTATTTTTTTGAATGAAATTATTTTGGTATCGTTTTATAATTATAAA
This sequence comes from Nymphula nitidulata, assembly GCA_947347705.1. NCBI lineage: Eukaryota > Metazoa > Arthropoda > Insecta > Lepidoptera > Crambidae > Nymphula > Nymphula nitidulata. The sequence continues at coordinate 5,289,638 of OX374637.1, read as the reverse complement.
TTTATGACATGATAAGGAATATGTAGTAAGTATAAGTTTGGTTATATTATATTAAGGATACTTAAATTAGTAGTATTAGTAGTAGTCTTTCAATTTTGCATGCCGAAAGATCAATAATATGCCCATTTTTTTTTTTTTTTTTTTTTTTATACAAAGCACGACAAATGACTCAACACCACCTGATGTGAAGCAGTAAGAAGAGTCCATATGCGAAGACAGCTAGTGCAGTTCAGACACTACTCTAGCTGCCTCCACCTTGCCGGCCCGAAAGGTGCTTTTTCACGCCTCTTTTGAAGGACCCCATGTTATAGGAAGGAGGGAACACATGTGCTGGCAAAGAATTCCAAGTTCTGGAAGTTCGACAAAGAAAAGAGCTACTAAATTTCTTTGTACGTGATGTTGAGGTGGAGACAGTGAAATGATGACTCCGAAGACCGGCACGCGTGCTCCTGAGTAGGAAGGGGGAAGGTGGGATAAGGTCAAATAGCTCTTCAGAACACTCTCCGTGATATAGCCGATAGAAGGCGCTAAGCGACGCAATGTCTCGACGCAATTGCAGAGGCTCAAGGTTGTTGGTGACCTCTACATCGCCAACGATACGGACAGCACGACGCTGCAATCTGTCCAGGGCATCGAGTAGGTACTTGGCGGAGCCATCCCACAAGTGCGAGCAATATTCCACGCAAGACTGGACCTGAGTTTTATACAGCAGGCATAATTGGTCAGGCGTGAAAAATCGACGCACCTTGTTCAGGACACCGAGCTTCCGTGAGGCTGTTTTTATCACGGTTTCGATATAGTTCCTGGAATTCAGATCGCAACATATCTCCATACCTAGCAAGTTTAGGGAGCCCTGTGCCAAAAGAGTCGTGCCCTGAAGAGACGGAAGGGGAAGGAACGGCGACATTTTGGCTGTAAACGCGCACACCTGTGTTTTCTTAGCATTGAACTCAACAAGATTGTTAGATCCCCATTCAGATACGAGGTTCAACACCCTGTCGAGCTCAATGGTAAGATTCTCTCTTTCTCTCTCGGTTTCAGCGCGCCCAGCCCCTGGGCGACCGTAATATCCCCCATGAACTGTACTGTCATCTGCATAGCAATGAATGTTTCCTAACGGAATCATGTCATTGATATGAAGAAGAAAGAGTGTGGGGGATAGAACAGAGCCTTGTGGTACACCAGCATTCACTGACATGAACCGCGAAGCGCATCCATCTGCGAGGACACGGATTCTTCGCTCATGCAGGAAGCCGGCGATCCAGTTACAGAGCTGAGCGGGCAGACCGTATGCCGGGAGCTTGGAGAGAAGAGCCTTGTGCCAGACCCGATCGAACGCTTTGGCAATGTCAAGGCTAACTGCCAGTGACTCACCACGTTTGTCAATAGCTTCACCCCAGACATGCATTAAGTACGCTAGAAGATCACCCGTTGACCGGTTCGGCCGAAACCCGTACTGTCGATCATTAATTAATGAGTGATCTTCTAGGTATCGGATCAGCTGGTGGTTTAAGATCCGTTCCATGACCTTGCAAAGAACTGAGGTGACAGCTATCGGGCGGTAGTTAGCTGGGTCTGATCGGTCTCCCTTTTTGGGAACCGGTTGCACATTGGCCTCTCTCCAAGATTCCGGCACACACCCAGAAGAGAGAGAAAGACGGTATAGCCGCGTTAAGACAGGAGACAACTCCGCTGCGCAGTTTTTCAGTACTATCGCTGGAATGCCATCAGGTCCACTAGCTTTCCGGACGTCGATTGACTGAAGCTCCGCACGTACATCACATTGCCTAATACGAATATCGGGCATTGTGTGGCCACAGTGGGAGAGTGTTGGTGGCTGTAAGTTGCAGTCATCGATTCGGGAGTGAGCAGCAAAGAGTTTTACCAAGAGATCGGCTTTCTCTTGCGGCTTGTGAGCTAGCGAGCCGTCAGAACATCTCAACGGGGGCAGCGAGGGTTGACAGAAGTTGGATTGCACGGCTTTGGCCAGACGCCAGTAGCTACGGCTTCCCGTAGGATGCGTAAGAAGTTCTTGGCCAACTCGTGCAACGCGCTGTGCATCCGCTCTGATGAAGGCCCTTTTGCAGGACTTGGTGGCGTTGTTATAGACTGCTTTCAGTGAGTCAATGTTGGGATCCCCGCAAGCTCGGCCCCTGATCCAAGCGCGGTATGCCGACTGTCTGTTTTCAACAGCTAAGGCACAATCGCGGTTGAACCAGAGGTTACGCCTACCCCTACTGATGAGATCGGAGTGAGGGATATAGTACTCCATCCCTAACATGATCTCATCAGCAACAGCAGTAGCGCTAGCGTACGGGTCCAGCTCACTGAAACAGCGCTGCCTCCAAGGGACAGATGCGAAGTAATCCCGCATACCGTCCCAATCTGCCGACACATAGTGCCAGATGCGGCGTTTGGCAACCATAGGTACCGGTGGCGACGCCCGTGGCACCCCAGCGGATACCAGGCAGTGATCCGATGTTCCCAAAGGAGCACGAACCTCTAGCCGATATCCATCCGGGCGAGTCGTCAGCAGAAGGTCCAACAATGAGGGCGCGTGACCGACAATGTCTGGAATCCTGGTGGGCTGGTTTACCAGTTGGGTCAGGTCGTGCGTGAGAGCGAAAGCGTGGGCAGTTCTTCCAGCATGGTCAGTTTTAGAGGAACTTAACCACGACTCGTGGTGAGCATTGAAGTTCCCTAAAAACACCAATTCCGCGGTTGGAAACTGCTCCTGCGCAACATCTGCCACCCGACTAAGATGTTCGAAAAGTCGGGTTGTCTCCATGTCACCGCTGTGGGATCTATAGAGGCACACGTAGATTCGGCAATGTGTGCCCAGGTCCACATGCACCCCAAGAATAGAGTAGGAAGGGTCCTCCAAACAGCGCAGACGGCGACAGCAAACATCCGCCCGGACAAACAAGCATACCCCGGCCTTCGCTTTGAAGGACTCTTCAAGAGCGTAGCCGGGGTAATCCAAGTAGCTAGTGTCTGCCGGGCGGAGTATTTGCGTCTCCGTCAAAAACAGCATTTCGGGTCGAGCCGTCTCGAGATGTTGGTGGACGGCATTGAGGTTAGCATGGAGCCCACGGATGTTAGTGAGCCCGACCTCAAACAGCGTGGTTGTGGTGGGGGTGTGCACCGCTGAACGACCGGAACTGTTTTTGAGCGCTGCCATAGTTGAAGATAGAAGGAGGAGAGGCGTGAATTGGGGGGACGTTGCCGCGATATATACGGTCAAAGCGTGAGGCCTGTTTCCCCAGGTAATAGCCGACAGTAGAGACGCGCTGACCCGCCGAACGGAAGGGCCCCCGAACCCCCCCGGGAATGGCCGCCGGGACCCCACCACCCGGTCACCAACCGGCACGACGGACCACCCCAAGATTATGCGTGGCATGATAGGGCAGCCTAACGAACTGGTTAGGTTCGCTTGGGCCCCTGTACTGTACCACGGGCGGCCAGCTGAACAGCCGTTTCTTCGGGTCTCCCTGGTCGGCGGGTCAACGCAGTCCACCTGGCTCTGGTTAGACGGAAGCCGTCACTGACCGCATCCATCGCCGCAACGTCTCCCCAAGCTCTGGTTGTACGCTGACTGATCCCGGAACGCGACCACAAGTGGTCACTTGGCGGGTTTTACGCCATGCGTACGGTGGTCACTAACCAGACGGGTGTTCAGACCCTACCACCAGTCGAGCAGTTGGTAGCTCGGTAATCCCTTAGTCGCCTCTTACGACACCCACGGGAAGAAATGGGGCGGTGAATTGTATTCTTAATCCGTCACCGCACGGATAAACATATTTGTAAAATAAAATATTTGATTTGATTTGAAAGAAAATTATTGCATATCCAGAAACACAATATAAACTATTTTGTTTGGTGCTTTTGAAATAATAAAAGGTGCTCTGCCTAGTCCCCAACAACACTGACTAGGAACTAGGAATAAACCTGTATGGAATGGAAGGTAAATCGTCATCTGAAAGAAATAGTTCTACGCTTCGGCGCGTCAAGAGAGAGATAACACACGTATGTAAGTATACAACATGAATGTACGGTAAAACAATATCTAAAAGAAATAGTTGAAAATGATGCTAAAAACGACAAACGAAAAAGACGCGCTCTCCTGAGGTCACAAGGAGATTTTGCCTCCTTTTGAGTAACGGTGTGTGTTCTGGGGAATTATTTAACATGATGCCCACGGCCTCTTTACACCGCTCACCACCGGCAGAGAGTTCATCCTCACAAATTGGAACCAAAGTGGTCGCGTACGGTTTCAGAGAAACTTTCTCCCACGTACGCTCAGGTTGTAGAATGAGCCCCCTGCACAGGTTTTCTCGAATTGGTAGAGCAAGGGGCTCCTTTTACAAGGTCGGCAACGTGCAAGTGATACCCCTGATGTTGCAAGTGCAAGCGTCAATAGGCCACGGTAACTCTTACCATCAAGTAGGCTGTATGCTTGATTGCCACCTTAATGTGTGTTTGTATAGACGCCTATAGACACCTGCAATACCAAGGAAAGTAATTGTCACTTTATATTGCAGTTCCGTTGTCATCCTGAAGCCTAATATGAAATGCCCAGTAATTACACTGGCAACCTTTCTTATATACGTAACGTAACACAGAAAACTATAAAAATAAACTTGCTGTTCCAAGTTTCTTGCTTCACAAGACAGGTCGCTTAGTCATGGGGAAATGTATACACATTTATAACAAAGTCCCACCAAATGTAACTGAACTGCCTTTTCACAAACTTAAGTTATGTGTCAAACAAACTTTAATGAAAAAAGGCTACTATGATGTCCAAGAATATTTAGATGATAAGAATGCGTGGACCCATTAAAATTTCAAAATGTTTTATATGTTTATTTAAGAGTATTATGACTATTAAGCTCTGTATACCTATATTGTGATTGTGCATTGTGAGATAGCTTGAAAATAACGATAATACTTTTGACATTGGGTACCTACTTTGTTGGTACTTTTAAAACACCTTCCCTTCTAATTTAATTATTGTTTTCGCTGGGCGGCACTGCCTACACTGCTAAAAGTTATAATTTTTTAACCACAAACATTGTAATATATTATTTGAAAAGAGTGACTACAAGAGTTTGTTGCCGGAATCGTCTCGGTTGTTCAACTTTTGGAACCGGTGTTAATTCAGACATGACAGACAGACAGAGACTATGACGTTGTTAGTTATTTGTTTTTTGACGATTTAAAAGTGCTTCTTTGTAGCCTATTTTATTTTAAAAAATCTATCTTTCTCTCTTCCTTTCATTTTACGGACAAAATAGGAAACGCAATGGTACCTATCCAGATGATCTTACAATCGGGCCTGCTACCACCTAGTATAGTCACAGCGGACTACTTAACAGCGCCAATGCATAGTCCCATCATAAAAATACAAAAAATAGACATTAATCTATTAAAGAAGGTTCTCATTTATAGAGGCAATATTTCATTGCTTCCCAATTTACGTTCACGCGTTCTCATTACGCCTCAGGACACAAATTGGCTTGTTATTTTACGTCTGAAACCAATATTGACTTGAAAGAAGAATTTCGCTCTGGGCTCATTATTATCATTTTTGGTTAAAATTATTTTTGTATTTTGCTGGAGGATCGCCCGCTCCTAGCGATTGCAATTAGTAACAATGAACGAAACTGTACCAGATATATTTCAGGGTTCCACAATGTAAATTTTGAATAGAATTATTAGCAATTTTAGATATTGGTTTCATCGTCAGCCTATATACGTCCCACTGCTGCGCACAGGCTTTTCTACATGTGAGAAACACATGAGGAGCTTGGGCCATAACACCACCACGCTGGCCCAATGAGCGGTTCCAGTATTAACCGGGAACAACGGCTTAATGTGCCTTCCGAAGCACAGACGAGCTCAAGATTATTTTGATTGACCCATCCGGGGACAGACCATGGCGAAAGTTGCTTTGTTTTTTAATCGAAACCAGAGCGTTCAAACCACTTCGCCACCGAGCTCCTCAATTATAAATCTTATCTCTTAATAAATTAAGTATACGGAACTTTCATTCCCGAAAAAAATCTTGCACTTATCGAGGCTCTTTTATTTGTCGACGTCCTTGACGACACAGTCTTCATTCAACACTTCGCGGTTTCAATTTTAAAAAAATCATTTCTGACACAGCGTAGACGTGTTCAACTTTTTGGCAGGTCTTTGTTGCGACCCGTATGGCATCTTTTGTTAGTTTTAATGAGATTTTCAGTTGGAGCTCATGTTTTGTTCTTACGTAAGCTTAAATTAGGGATAGACGGATAAAACAACATTTTTGATAATAAATGTTTTTACAAGCAACAGTGATTTATGTGTATGTTAATTTATTTCTTTGTCATCTAGTTGGGTAGTAAAAACTATTAAATTTGTTTATCAAACATTTTTCTACCGCGATTCGAACTCTAGACCTTCGTTTGAGTAGGCTAACCTGAGGGTGGAAGAGTAACTCTGAACATGGCCGTTTACTATGATCAATAGTTACTTGATGATCTATTCTGCCTTGATATTTTGAGGTGAGTCCACCCGAAAGAACCCATACCTAGTGCCTGGCATTAAGCGACTTTGTCCAGAGCTACCCCCGTCCGCAATCACCCCACTCTCCCCTACATACTAACCACTCGAAGTAAGAAAATGCATTTTAATTGTTCTATAATACTACTAATATTATAAACGTGAAATTGTGTATGTGTGGATTGATGTACGTTTGTTACTCTTTTATAATATATTTTAATGAAACTCTACAATAATTTAGCTCATACATCAGAATAACATTACAGGCTGTAATTTAGTTTACTGAAAATAGGCTACTTAATCCTGCGCAGATAAATCGCGGGCAGAAGCTAGTACAAAATATTTCAACCCGTCAAGGATCAGATTCCAGATACAATTGATTTTACAATTATCATCGACCTCCAGGGGTATAACGCCACTTGACAGATTATTACGAGCAAAGGGAGTGGCTCCGAAAACGCGAGCGCAAAAATTCGCGTTCTAATGATCACAAAACTGCCTCACCTTAGTATTGTATTCGTCACCTTTTACAATCTTCATAATGGGCAAATAAAAATAAATTTACAAACATCCTGAGCGCGCTCCCTTTATTCCCTATTGTTGTTTTCAGGCTATAAAAATCCTAATCATCTCCTTCATTGACCTACTGTTGCCTTTTAAAATTTCTTTGTAAACGCTCTCCCAATGAAAGAAGCCTATAAAGGAAGCCGTAACGTTGCAGAAACTTCTTTCAGAAATATTTTACTTTTAATATCAAAGCGTTAAATTGAATAATATACTACATATTCTCGCTTAGGTAGACTAAAGCTGGGCACTCAATTCAGACTTTCGTTGGTCAATTTCACGATTGACTCAAAGTGTTAGTTGCCCCGAGCATCGACCCAACGACCATTCCTCTCTAAGAAGGTACTCAAGCGCCCTGGAGACTCCTAAGTGACAGAAAGACAGGTCCCCAGGAGTTGATGTAATTTGATTAGTAATCCTATCGTACCAAAGGCTTGAGGACTCGCCAAGGCTCTCACCGCCTCAAAATCTCTCTAACAAAGACCTTCCCTACCAAGTACACTAAGGTTTTAATACAAGAAGATCTTTTTTGTTGTAAGACTTTTAACATTGAACTAATATTATGTTGCATTTGAACGAAATAAAAACGATGATAGATTGTTATGTAAGAGCGCAGCCTAACATGTCAAAATGGTTATCCGCCTGTTTATTTGTAGTTTTTTTCTTTTGCACATCCATTCATTTAGTTGTTTAAGAAAAAATAAAACATTAGAGGATTACTTTCACCTCATAGGAAATCGCAGTCTACTATCTTTGTAGTAAGTGTCATGTTCTTAAGATAAGTAAAGTTGGCACAGCTCACTTAGTAACAACTGTTACTGGGATGGGAGCCGGGGGACTTTGACGCTTCCTCTTGATAATTACTGCTGTGTTACGAATTTTCGGTAACCGATTACCACTAGGCGCGATAAATGTACTTTTGCTTCATTTCTGTTCCCCACAAAATGCTCAATGCAATCTTCTACAATGCTCGATTAGGTGATGACGCCACTATGACCAACCCTTGTCTAGTTTATTCATAAAACGATTTAAGTAATTTAATTACAACAGGGCAAATGTTAATTGGTCTAGCTTTATCGTGATTAAATATAAATCCGCTTTAGTGAACGGAAGCATAAATAGATTTTGTATTGTAAATCGCTATCGTATATACAATTTCAAAAATTAATAGCGCTATTTTTAAGATTCAAAATTCAAATTCAAATTTTTAAGATTCCAAGCTTTATAAAAAATAGTTAGTTGAGTTTTATTTCAGTGCTGTTAGTGTATATGTCTGTTATTTATATATATAATTATTATCAATATTTCTCCATTATCTAGCATCCATAGAACAAGCTTTTGATGATGCATAGTTTGAGCTAAATAATTAAATAGGTATCAGTGTGTGAATATTGATATTATAGCGAGATAGAATCAGAAATGAGAACATCCGGAAGAGAACCAAAGTCACTGACATAGCTAGTAGGATGAGTAAGTTGAAGTAGCAGTGGGCAGGGCATATAGCACGCAGAGCAGACGGCCGATAGGGCGTTAAAGTTCTAGAATGGTGACCACGTACTGGAAAGCGCAAAGTAGGACGGCCTCCCACTAGATGGACAGACGACCTGGTCAGGGTCGCGGGGAGCCGTTGGATGCAGGCTGCGCAAAACCGTTCCATTTGGAAATCGATGGCCTTTGTTCAGCGATGGACATCATAGGCTGATATGATGATGATTGATATTATTATTATTATTAGTTAATGTTCACTTTTAGGCTAGAAGAGTATCTAAGGGTCATCGCAAGTCATTGGTAGTTCAGATTGTTTTAGCAGTCACCCAGATTGTGAAAGTTCGCGGTTCCGGTCTCCGCTCCCAAGACATATAGATATGATGAACGTGACCAAAACACGATCCATTACAAAAATATCATGTTACCCTATTCTGAACACGATTATATTGATACTTGATATCAGAGGTTGAAACAGTCCAATTTAGTTGCGTTTACTATTGTAGATAAGGGTCATTATCACCTATCAACGCGTATTAGGCTACGGGATAAGTTAATCTCTGAATAGCCTAAAGATAGGATGTGTTCACACTATTATTCATTATGTTTCACACAAAATACATTGAAAAAAATGAGTGTGTATTATATTTATTTGTAGTAATAAAGCAGTCGTTTTTGATTCTGAAATAATTAACGGTAGATTCATGTTCTTTTTATTTAAAAACTTACCAATTTAGATTTATTTTACTATGAATTCCAAAAAAATAATATTTACTTATTAAGAATTTGGGTGACAGTTACATCATTAGATTATTTCTCAGCTCACGTAGCGCTTTTATTTGTGAAGTTACTCGTTTAAATACTTATAAGGTTAGGAATATAATTAGGAAAGTTTTGACACTCAAAATGTTGATGAAAATAACTTTAAACAGTCTTATTATTTTCTTCATATTACAAAGTACTGTTGAGGTATTATTAATTTATTTATTCAAAAGACCAACAGTTACTTAACAATTTATACATCTTAGATTTAATATCAAACCGCCATAATAATTGTGGGTAGAATAATAAAATTATTATACTATCAACAAACATCAAAGTGGTTAAATTGACCTGCAGGCGTCAGTACCGAAATTGAAAAAAAACTAATATTTTATTAACAGAATCGAGAATTCGTTACCTGTTACTGATTGGATAAATTTAATATTTATGCATTTAATTCACAAGATCTATTCATTTAGAATATAATATCCTAAGCTTTCTTAATCAATTCTGGGGTTGAAATTATAGATTGACCGAATAATGTAATTCGGTTACATTGTTTTAATAAAATCTATTTTGAAAGAAAGTTGTAGAACCAATTAAATTTTCAATCGAATAATTGATTTGTTTAACGTTCATCATCATATCAGCCTAAGATGTCTACTGGTGAACAAAGGCCTCCCCCATCGATTTCCAAATGGAACGGTTCTGCGCAGCCTGCATCTAACGGCTCCCCGCGACCCTGACCAGGTCGTCTGTCCATCTAGTGGGAGGTCGTTCTACTTACCGCTTTCCGGTACGTGGTCGCCATTCTAGCACTTTAACGCTCCACCGGCCGTCTGATCTGCGTGCTATCTGCCCTGCCCACTGCCACTTCAACTTACTAGTCCTATGAGCTATGTCAGTATGTATGTTTAACGTTACATTAAGCAAATTCGGTAATGTATTAGCCAAGTAGATAAAATTCTATTTACTCTTACTTATAACAGGTCCGTGGTTTTCGGAAAAAATATGCAGTCCAAAAATCTTAACCTATTTTCTACTTTTTAGGTAATAAATGTTTTAAATATATAACAACGTTGAAAATAATATTTAAACTATAAAGAACACTATCTGAAATTCATAGGATTATCTCAAGTCCTCGGTAGCGCATTAGTCAGAGTAGTCACCAATAATGTGCAATGTCACTGGTTCGGTTCCCTCTCAGGAAAATGATTTTTTTTTTCAGTTTGGGTTTAACCTTAAATTATAGTTACCCTAACCAACAATCATACTAACTGCACATCCAAAAAATATGGGTGTTGTAGACACGGCGGGCGGTAGGTTTTACTTGAACCTGCGCAGGTGTTTGCGAGAAGTTCCCTGCGCTGTGTTGAAGCCTTGACAGTGAAGGAAGACGTTGGTTTTTTAATGGGTATTTGGCCTCAGTGCTTTGAGTCCCACATAGCCCGGGCAGGGCCCCACCCTGCCTGTGCATGCATAAATGCATTTTTCCAACGAAAAAAAAAAAATAAAAAAATAAAAGGTTTTACGTGAATACGTAATATGTTACGTGTAATACTATTGATTTTTTGTATGAATTCCCTGATCATTTATCTAACGAGTGGTGCAATAATTTTTTTAGATATAGATGATAGGTATGTTATAGCTGCAACATCATAGAGTATCCCATTGTGTTATCATCAGTTTCCTGAATACGGAATGAAATTTAAAAACGTATTCACGTCAAAAACCCTTTTTGTACTATATATACATCAAAACACAAATATTTGTTAGTTGTCAGTAATTTCAGTGTGCAAGTAAGTAATTATACTCGACCATCACCAGCCTATATACGTCCCACTGCTGGACACAGGCCTTCCTACATGGGAGAAACACATGAGGAGTTTGGGCCATAACACCGCCACGTGGTGGTGGATTAAAGCGGTTGCCGTACAACCGGGACCAATGGCTTAACGAGCCTTCCAAAGCACGGAGGAGCTCGAGATAACAAATTTTAATCAACTCATTCTGGGATCGACCATGGCGAAAGTTGCTTTGTTTTCGTTACCGAAACCAGAGCGCTCAAACCACTACGCCACGGAGTCTCCACTATCATTAATTTAATTTCACTATTTTTTTTAACTTAGACATTTTTTAAAATTTCTTCGGTATATTTTGTGAATAGTCGATAAAATCACAAAAAGCTAAATTGCGTCTGGCTCCTAGATGGTGGAAAATAATGCTGGTGGATTTGATTTATGTAATTCACTGAAATTCATTCAATAGAATATCGATAAACGGATTACTCTTAGACAATATTCGAGTTCTTAAATAGAGCTCCTATTTATTATCATTGAAAATTTTATTTTGGAGTTTACATACTCATTAGTCTGCCTTTTTAACCCCCGACGAAAAAAGGGGGTGTTATAAGTTTGACGTGTCTGCCTGTGTATCTGTGTATCTGTGTGTCTGTCTGTGGCATCGTAGCGCCTAAACGAATGGACCGATTTTGATTCGGTTTTTTTTGTTTGAAAGCTGATGTGACTACGATAGTTCTTAGCTATAATTTATGAAGATCAGTTCAGGCGTTTGATGACTATCAGCTAATTTTCTACATGAGAATAGGATATTACTAACTTTTACAGATCCGATTGATTTCCAATTTGGTGTACTGTCACTTGTGATGACATTCCCATGACATACTAACTTTGAGCTGATGCTATACCATCAGAAAGTCTGCGAAATGCTTAATTCTTCAGAAACTTACAGCAGATATAGCGTGTTTGGGCTCTTATGAATAGTCTTAATGAGATGGTGTTAGATAGATTAATGACGCCGGGGGTTACTTAAAATTTTTAATTATGTGATTATTTATAATAATAAAAATATTCTAACACTTTCATCTGTTATGTAACCCGAAGTAAGCATCAATAATAACTTGACGAAATACATTCTAATATTTTAAATAAGAAAATTACTCTGTCTGTCTATCTGTCTTTCACATTTACGCGCTAAAATCACTGAACTGAACTTAGTATAAAATTTTGTATGGAGTAAGGTTGACTTCGCGAGTGGAGGCGCCGGCATCCGCTAGTTTTGTATAGATATTTTCTTACATTATATTATTATTAGAAATATGCATGCACAAATAGTCAGTATATGCAACCATGCCCTCAGAACAAAATTATATTTGTGTTCATCATACAAACATCTATTTGGCCGTGGCAGGAAACCAGGGTGGATAGCCGAATAGCTAGAGATACTGTATGAACACAAGCAGCTGGTCGTCAATAACGCGGCAATCAACCACCTGATGGTAAGCGGTTACCAAAGCCTATGGACGATTCTTACACCAAGCGTATCACTTACAGTGACTTACACGTTGCCGACCCTCTCAAAACCTTATTCAACCTTTTGTGGCCCTCTTCGCTCACTCCTTATTTACATAATCATTCATGCAGCCCATCTATCTTTTCAACGGCCTTCTTTAGCTTCCACTAACCTTTTTACGTATCGAATTGTCAATGTCCTAAACCTTAATTCGCTCAATATTTCATAAACTAATAAATCCTTTTATTGATACACTATTTTCTTCATTTGAAGTTGCTTTTTGTTTTTTAATATAGAAAAGAGAGATATGAAATTACACCCCGCCATGAGCTGCCCCTAACACTTTTTGTTTACGAAAATAATGTTATTTTTGTTCTTATTTCTCCTTGTGTTTTCCAATACAATCGGAAATGAGAAATGACAGAAAAAAATGTTTTGTCCAAAAAAACTTTTTCTAATCAATGTAATACAATATCTGATTTCCTGTTGCCTTTTGTGGAATTCGAAGCTTACTTGTTTAATTAAGTTTTTGGATTGATGTTCTTGTTTTTTTTTAGAATTAGATGTCAAACAAACATTCAGTTTGCCTTATGGCATGGTTTTGGGTGAAGCTCGCCCACAGACCTTTTGGGTCCAGTTTTTTGTATTTATTCTTTAGGGGATACTTCCAACCTAATCGAACCATTATTCAACAAAGAACTATAATATATAATCACAAGCTAAATTCACCTGCAGTGTGATTCACTAACAGAAATATTCAACGTCGACCTTGACAACTGACAAGACGACGAGTCGCCATTCATTTTGACATTTGAGCACAGCGCTTAAGCGTATTTACTAATCTCTACGTCAATCTCTTGGCTGTGTGTTTGTCGCTATTTTAGACATTCGACATGAAGTACAATAGATATTTTTCGATTTAATTATTCTTGTGTTTTAAATGTACCCTAATGACTCCTTACAAAATTTGATTGACTTTTACATAAAGCTATAAAAATAAACAACCTTTTTAGTTCCGACTCACGTCGTGCTCGTCTTCGAAACGCTATTGCGGCCGACGGTTGTCAAACAAACGTCAATAGGTGTAACAGCGCTGCCACAACCACGACTTTAAGGCTGCTAGCATTGGAGAATCGGGCTAGGTGAGAACTGTGAGTCTTGTGACGCTATGCAGTGAGGTACAGAGAACGGACGATTTTAGTGAGTATGCCGATAAGGGAGAGTCTTACACAACCCAGCAGTGGGTGCTTATCGTAGATGGGTAGGTTTAAAAGCTTTTTCATCCAAAAATTAAACATTGGGCCAGTTGGAAACAGAGCTAGTTTTCCCATAAGTCATCGCAAACAACCACCGTAGCATTTACAATTTGTATTTTTTAATTACGAGGCAAGACAAATAGCGGGAAGTGGAACCAAAATACTATCCTAGACGACTGCGTCCTGCATAAAGTGGTTCATCACGACAAAATTGAAGGAACTAGGAAGGAACACTTTGGCAGAGAGTTCCATCCATAATTAGGAAGTACGACAGAGAAACGAGTCACCAATTTTATTTGAGCGTAAAGTGAAGGTGGGGACAGTGCATCATCACTTGGATTACGAAACGCGTGTTCATGTGAATAAGGGTGGGAGTCGAAAAGCTCTTCAGAAAACTCCATGGAACAGCTAATAAAGATTCCCAGCGAACCAATGTCGAGTCGCAATTATTATTGTGGATACTCAAGGGCGTTTATTACCTCCACATCACCAATAATGGGCATAACGCGTCTTTAGCTAATAATTGGAAATTACACTATTGACATTCAAAAATTACGTTAATTCATTTGAACCACCATCATTCATCGTAAATTAAAAAAAAATACCCCGCGTAAGAGAATTTAAAATTTAATTTTATTCTAAGAAACATGTTTAATTCATTTAGGGAAATTATAGCAATCAAAAATGGTAAATATTAAAAATATACGTAAGCAGATGGTACTCAAATAAGATACCCGTTAAAATAGGAATTTATATTATACTAGCTGTCCCGGCAAACGCTGTTTTGCCATATAAAAAAATTCAAAACAAATATAGATATAAGCCCATTCTCAGACCAATTGAAGATACATATAAAATTTCATGAAAATCGGTCCAGCCGTTTCGGAGGAGTATGGTAAGTAAATCTGTGACACGAGAATTTTATATATTAGATTATTAAAATATAATAATAAGCCAGCACTATAATTATTAAAATATTTATTTTCAACTATAATTTGTTTTATAATTAAAATACCTATTAAAGTAATCGATAATTGTTTATTAATTTCTAACTTTTTCCAAATTTGATTGAAAAAAAATGTTTTATTTCATCTGACAACGGAAGCATTTAATTTAAAAAAAATATTTCCTATTTTAGCACGTGTTTTTATTTAATCCTTGATAAATAGTCTTAAGATTATATAGAATATACCAATAATTTATTTACCTATACCAGGAAACGCCGCATAGGTGTTCCCTTGGTGATCATCAATACCTCGAACCTTCCATCACTTTAAATAAATTATCATTATTTTGTCATTAACTTTCACTTTTTGTCCATATCACATCGCTACAAAAAACAACAACTATTAAAATTACCACAAAAATAATTTCTAATTTTTTTCCGTTAAACCAAATCTCTGCACGTATTTTATAATCAAAAGTTTGAGAAGCGAAATCGCCTGGTCACGACGCAACCGCCCAGCGCGATAGCTGAAGCCATACTGAAGTAATGGAGCTACCACAACCTCGAACATTTTGGATCCTGAAGGGAAGTTTCAGAATTCACAACACACATTGATTACTTTGTGATGCCGCGATGAATGGTCTTGCAACAAATACGTTAATTGTAATTAGCGACTTTTTATGGCGCTATTGATGGCAGCTAGAAACAAACAAAAGATAACAGATTTTAATTTATACCCGCCTTTTTTTCAAGCTAGTACACATGCAAATATCATTATCCATTTTGTTTTTTCACGGAAAGTCATATTCCAAGTTTAATACTGCTGAAAATTCTATTTACCGTGGGAACACACACACACACAATTTTAAGAAGTCCGTGAACATTCTTTGTATTTTTCATATAACATTTTGAATTGAAAGATGGCTTTGCGATAATATTTTGGTACAAGTAGAAGTCAACCGTTTGGCTTGTGCCTCAATTTTCATAAGAGGTGTAACATTGGTACACGATAGGAAAAGTTGTCAATTCACGACACAAAATTATGAGAATTTGGACTAAGAGCCTCCTCACACACACAACTTTTTTTAAGCGAATCGAGGACGCGCGTTCGTATTTATGCCAACGCAAATGAAAAGCGTAAATAGATATTTATTGTTATAACTGTGTACAATTCAAAATATCTTTATATATATCAGTCTCAAAGAAGCAGTTTTATATCGTCAAAGAACACATTTTAGTAACTATCGCAAAAAATATATTAACTAACAACATACAAATATTTATACACTAGGTGGTAGGCCCGTATGTAGGGTCGTCTGGGTAGTACCACCACCTTTATTATTTCAGCCGTGAAACAGTTCGCTGTGTTTCGGATTGAAGAAAAAGGTAGCCAGTGTAATGACGGGCATGGACGGCATTTCATCTTAGGCCTCAGGATGACAACACACCTGCAAAATCAAGTCATTTTCCCTTGTTATTGCAGGTGTCTATAGGCGGCGGTAACCGCTTACCATCAGGTGGGCCTTCAGCTTGTTTGTCGTGTAGTTGTTAATAGAAAAACTACCCATTTTGGACGTACAGACGATAGCACATCAAGTGTAACAGTTCACTACGAAAGCGGCCTTTATTACAAAGGGCGTAAAGGCGGTCTCAAGGTCAAACTGTTACGCTTGATATGCTGTCGACTGTAAATATAAAATTAGATTAAAATAGACTAGTACAATATCGATACAAAGGCAAACAATGTGCTAAAATGCCTGAACGACGCAAAGCATCGTCTTGCTCATTTGAAAATGTCGATTGAATAGGTCCTTTAATCTCAGATTACTGTTTCCTTATACTTTGGCTTATGTTAAGGGCAAAAAAAACTGCTACTTTGAAAATATGGCATTTGGGCATCACCAATTCCGCGAGCCCAACGCGGGTATGAAGTTTAAATGTCGCTTTATCCCATTTCCTAACAAAGCATTAGATTTCATCAACCATTTCTATTTACCCTTCCACATTCCACGCCTATACAAGAACTCAACCATACATTTCTATTATACAGTCAACATCAAATCAAGCATAAAACTTTGACTTGGGCCCTTATTAAGCCGCAACAGGATCTGTTTTTGCGCGCAACTTTAATATTGATGTGCCACTAAAGCTTCTATTGTACGTTTTGGTCAATGGGTCTCTCGAACCCGGCTGTCAGACCTGTACGCGTTATTGGGTTGTCAAATAAAGAGAATGGCCAATGGAGCTGTTTATGCAAAGTAGGGTTACCTTTTTATCCCGTCCGTAGATCGCAAAGAGTTTCATATTATTACCTTGGGTGATTTAACGTTGGATAAGGAATAAGGTTGGATCAAGGCGTGATCTTGGCTTGTGGCCTTTGTGGATACGAAAGAACGTAGTAACTGTAGTGCTGGGGAGTTGGATTTTAAGCAATTAGGGAAAAAAATGGGAGACCAGTAGCAAATGACTGAGGACAAATAATTATACCCACAGAGTATCCAATAAAGTAACGAAGATTACATACGTTTATAGCAGTCGTTTTGACACACTTACGCACGTATGATTTGACACTAATCACGACGGTGAACGTTTTCGTTTCAATCCGATTAAAACTTACACTAGGGAAACTGTATTATTTGCCTCCTGCAGTGTAATTCACAAACAGAAATATTCGATATCGAGCTTGACGTCTGACAAAACAACGAACTGCCATTGATTTTGACGGTTGAGCACGGCACTGCTCGTCTCTACGTCGTCACTAATCTCTACGTCGATCCCTTGGCTGTCTATGATTGTCGCTGTTTAGGATATACGACGTGAATTACAATCGATATTTTTCGATTTCGTTTTTCTTGTTATTAAAATGTATCGCGAAGATTCATTGAAATATTAAATGATTTTTATTTATTTATTTATTTATTTATTTATTTATTTATTTATAATTAGCACGGTTTAACCACTAACACTAATTATTCAGACTTAAAAATAGAAAATTTAAGGGCTACACATGTTGTCTAGTTAATTCATTCAATTACAATATAAAGATAAAATAAAATAATAATATAAAATGTCAATTCAATCAATACAATTCAATTACAATATAAAGATAAAATAAAAATAATAATACAAAATAATGTCAATTCAATCAATACAATAAAGTCAAATGTCAAGAAGATCATTAATGTTATTAAAAAAAAAAAAAAAAAAAAAAAATCGTTCCCAATAGTGATTGATCACGCATACATCACGCATTCATCTCACAATACTGCAGGCATTCTGATAAAATCTTCTTCCATTCATCAGCAAACAGGTCACAGTGTGGAGCCGCAGCCAGGAGAGCATTGAAGGCCCTGAGAGTTCGAGGAATCGGAGACTGAGAGCGAGCCACCGTACGACACAGGGGAACAGCAAACAGTTTATGCTTCCTGCACCGAAAGTAGTTGCTGGGAGCCCAAAAACTGCACAGCCTCTCGTTCAATTCAGGAGCATCAATGATCCCCCAGAGAATCTTACACATTGTCACCAGCTGGTCGTTCGATCTTCGGACCTCCAGGGAATTGTACCCAAGGCAACCTAAGAGAAACTTAGTCGGGTACATATATGGGTAATATCCGTAAGTCCGCTTATACAAGTATCTCAGGAAAGCCTTTTGTACCTTCTCCAATAAAAGTGTATAGGTTTTTTCGTACGGGTGCCAGATGCATGCACTTGTCTCCAATTTGCTTCGAACCAAGGATTCAAAGATAAGTTTTATAACGCCAACGTTCCGAAAATCATTGGAATTACGGAGAACAAACCCTAAGCGTCTAAAAGATTCTTTAGCTGTGGCGATAACATGGTCATGAAACGTTAATTTTTGATCAAACACGACACCCAAATCTTTTATGGTTGTTGACCTCGGTATAATATCAGTGTCCAGTTTATAGTGAAATTCGATTGGGCATCGCATACGGCTTACCGTCATTTCGGTACACTTCGAAGGATTGAATTGCATGCCATTTTCCACACTCCACATGAGCACATCATTAATATCCTGCTGGAGCTTTAGACAATCTTCCATCGTCCTGATTTCCATGAAAAGTTTCAGGTCATCAGCGTAAAGAAGACATTTCGCGTGTTTGATGACTGTTGGAAGATCATTGACCATCAAGATAAATAAAAGAGGGCCCAGTATTGACCCCTGACTCACACCAGAACGAGTGTGATAGGGCTTAGATTCATACATACCATGACGGACATACTGCTGGCGACCACGAAGATAGTCAGCAAAGAATCTGAGGAGATCCGAGGCAAAACCCAGAGAATTCAGCTTTTGCAGTAAGATGTCATTATTCACCCTATCAAACGCCTTACGGAAGTCAAAATACAGGACATCCACCTGGCCTCCATGGTCTAGAGTAGTGGAAACAAAGTCAACAATAGTTAAAAGGTTACTGTTTACCGACCTTCTCCTCCTAAAACCATGTTGTTCATTACATAGGAATGTCTCGACTTTTTTGTAAATCTTAGTATGAAGGATACGTTCAAAAATTTTGGCCAAAGTAGGAAGTATAGCAATTGGTCGATACTCTTCAACGCGTATCTTATTATTACTTTTAGGAATAGGAGTGACCCTTGACAACTTCCATTGAGAAGGATAACATCCAGTCCCGAGGGAGATATTAAAGAGGTGACAGAGAGGGTCAGCGAAAATTTCCCCTCCCATCTTTAGAAGGCTTGGAGGAATACAATCTGGTCCTACGGAACTACTCGATTTAAGGTTGCGGATTCCCTCTACCACGTCACTAGGGGTGATCATTTTTAAATTAATACACTCAGTATTACGAAGAAGGCTCTGATATTTTATATTTGTCGCATCAAGTTTGGGCGATTCAGGTAAGAAAACGCTAGAAAAAAAGTCGGCAAAAGCCTCAGCAGCTTTTTCGCCCTTCAAGATGGTACCTTTATATTCCACGCTCGGCTCGAAACCTCCCTTGGATCGTAGACTCGATATGTGGCGCCAAAATTCTCGGGGGTTAGCCCCAATGTTTTTTTCAATTTTGTCCATATACGAGTCGTAGGCAAGAGCAATGCGTGTTTTTAATTCTGATCTCAACTTAGAGAAAGATTGATATATGTCCTGTGATTTTGTTCTTTGCCAATTGCGGTGCAATTTTAGCTTATGAGCAACATCTCTAATGATATCTTGTGTGAACCAGACTGGATATCGCGCTGATTTAGATTTGTTGCGTTGTTTTTTGGGAATACAACAATTAAATATGCTGTGGATTGTATCGTAAAAATAGTTTGTGCACGAATGGGCGTCATCAAGTTGATAAAGCTCTCGCCAGGAGATCTCAGAAAGCATATGATACAACGATTCATAGTCACCTTTTTTAAAATTCCAGTCCTTTCCGGCATCAATATTACTGGGTTCAATACGATCTGACTGACGAGATGTAATAATTTTAAAATTTATTTTAAGAGGAGGGTGGTAGGCATCTGGAGGCACCACTCCATCTGTAGCACTCACAAGTGTTTCTCGACCTTCATTGCTCTCCTGAACTAGTACAACATCTAACTTCCCTCCGTGTAAATTAGTCACAAAATTTTTATCAAACAAATTACAATATGTCAAAAAGAAATTATAATAATTATTCACATTCAATGAGGCACTATTTAAATTTAAATCACCATAAATTACAACAATTGCTTTTAGGTCGTTTATAAAACTTTCCACTTTGCAAAACCATCGCATGTAGTCGTCATCAGTTGCACTTGGTTTGATATAAACTACGCACACATACATAATGCGACCATGCCACAGAAAACTCACCCACAAATCTTCTCCACAGTCCGTTTCAAGCTCCCGTTGTCGACGCAATGCTATAGGTGCACGCGCGGCAAACAGGACGCCTCCACACGGAGTGCCTCTGTCCCTCCGCATAACACTCCAGTCCGCGCTCGCAAGCTCTGAATCCTCAACAGAGCTATCGAGAAACGTCTCGGTAGCAGCGACAATATGGTGTTCCAATGACGCAAGATTATTGCGCCATACGCGGAGCTTAGTTTTTAGCCCCCGCACATTTTGGTAGAGAACTTGGATGACACTGCCGTTGCTGCTGCTGCTCTCCATCGGGATCACGAAAGGGCCGCAGACCTGAGGTTGTCTCCACCGCAGCATTCACCGAGCTTCTTGAAGGTTTCTTATAATTAATCCACACCTTGATCCTAGCGTTGACTGGCCAAACATCAATTGAGAAACATTTTTCATAGTGTGCTACAGGGACTCCCACTTTATACGATTTATAGTTTCCTCTTGGTTTCAGCTCTTCTACAGTACAGGAACCTGTGGGGCATAATTGTTTCAGGTACTGAAGGACCTCATCTCTACTAGAAGCCATATTCCACAAGTGAAGGTATTTCACTGGCTCTACTGCCTTCAAGGTAGTTATTGCAGGACCAGCTGTGCCGCACATTGATGTAGGTCGTCGGCTCCCTCTAGAAGAGACCCTCACCTCAGACCATAGCCGGGTCTCCGTATCCGTTGAATCCTTATTATAAGTGTCATTTTCTTGGACAGAATGTTGATTTATATTCACTTGCTTCACGACCGTTGCGATCTCTGCTGATGATGATTTTTCCTGCTGGACTTGATTTTTGTTTCTTGGGTTTTTAGAGCCCTTTACTTGTTTTTTGGCAGAAGAGGGGCGTGAAGGACGCAGCAAAAGTTTTTGAATGTCACTGCTTTGATATTTTTCGAGTTTCGAATTAAGTGTCATTATTTGCTCAGCGCAACTTTCAAACTTTATTTCGTAGTCGCTTATAAGAGAAATTGCTTTAGTAAGCTGCTCTTTCAATGCGGCCATTTCAAATTTCAAAGTGCGCATCTCCATTGTAAGTTCGCTACCGAGATCATCATAATCAGGCGGCGCTTCCTTGCCAATTTTCCTCCTGAGCGTTACATTCTCATCGCGGTCCCTTCTAGATAACCCGACGGGAGTAAGGCTGTTATCGCCTCCTTTTTTAGCGGCACAATTACATTCTGGACAAACCCATGACTTACTTGCAACGCCTGTATATGTCGCTGCCCCCGAGCATAACAAATGGTAAGTTTTATTGCATTGCACACAGCGTATGAAATTCTCACCATCGTCAATAGCCAAACGGCATGCAGAGCAATTCATGTCGAGGCAATACAATAATACGATGTATCTACTGCGCAAATCACACTAGTCCGATCGTAGCACTCGTGTCTTCGTAGCCGCTAGTCGTAGTCGCTTCGCGCACGTAGTAGTCAGGCCCGCCGTAGACAGCTCGTAGTATGTACCTCTATTTTGCAGCTGAGCGTGCAGTCTCCGTGGTCCAGCGGTCGGCGCGTCGACTCACTATTCTAGGAAACGCGGTTCGATCCCAGCACCGACCAAAATGTTTGATAATATTTTTAAAATATATCACACTTGGGGACTCCGAAGCCGGCTCCAGCACAGCAAGCTCAGAGAAGGGCGAAGCCCCGACGCACCAGAATTAGCAAAATAATAAAATAAAATAAATTTTACATAAAGAAACACAAATTAACAACTTTTTAGTTCCGGCTCACGCCGTGCTCGTCGTCGGAACACTAGTGTCGCTAACGCTTGTCATATGGTTGTCAAAATGGTTGTTAGGGGCGGGCGGAAGGTCTTGTCAAGGAAACGCATATTAAGACGTGTTGATGAAATCTTCCGCCTAGTTTATCTATCTGTCCCGGTAGATAATATGGCGAAGGGCCTTGGGGGAGAGCGCAGGTCGTGTAGATCCCCAAGGCAAGTCTGACTGTTGTCCTTCACGTGGTTGCTGCCTGTTATTGGCCTGATTCCATATGAATCAGACGCAACTGAAACGGTCAGTCGCATCCCTCCTCTTTCCACTTACTCCTCTCCTAACCACTTTTCCCTAACATCCTCTCACTCCCCAGGGCTGACCTACAAAGGCCCCCGGCTCCAACGGAAATGGGAGGCGTTCCGTTGGACTACTCAGCCTCTCCTGCGCTAGGACCTGCGCAGTTGAGCGCCGTACGAGTGGATGAAGGAGTCCTGGGAGGTTGAGCGGCGTGAGAGTCGGAGTAGTTACTCTCGCAACGCAACACGCCCCTTTGGTCTGGATTTCACTCTAAACGGTGGCTCCTCACCCTAGCCAAGTGAGGGGAAATGGTTCTTGCGTCCCGTCAGAGGGCCGCAGGCGAGGCGTGGGGGGTGTTCGTAAGGACAGGTGAAGGTCATGCTGACGGAGCAAGGGGGTGTGGACTGATCATTCACACTCTCCGAGCACCCGATGTCGCACCCACTCACCAACCCCTTACCCCTATACCTACCTGGCAATCCTAGTGCACCGTCTTCTACAGGCACTCCCAGATTGTGCGGGCTCCATGGAGGGTGGGAAGCCAGGTAGACGAATACTTTTGTCACACACAATATGGATCCAAACGATCATATAACTACCGATCCAAACACGCCCGAAGGGAAACCTGAGGGCACATCAACCCCGACTCACGGGAAAGCTGGGCAACCGGCGATCTCTGAGTCTAACAACACTTTGGTGGCAACCGGAGGGAAACCAATGGAGGTCACTGAAGTGTCTCATACACCTCTGCCGAACACCAACGCGGAGGAGATCCGACGCCAGATCCAGCTGAACTGGCCCCAGACGAGTCAGCCGAGGAACCAGGCCAGTGGACAACCTGCAAAGGGGGTCAACAGGCAGGGGGAAACGGCGGGCACGCCAGGGAGCCAGCGAAGCAAGAAAAGGCTGAAGAGGCTCGAGGCAAAGAGGAACCAGCGAAAGCCAGCTCAGGCATCTGCTGACCCCTTACCACAGCCTACGAATCCGGAGCAGGGAGAGGGACTGGAGCCATCTAGGGGGCCAAGGGCGGAACCACAGGGAAACCTGCCGCTCGAGAAACCCAAGAAGGCGTCGAAAGCACGGCGGGGGCCAAGGGCGGAACCACAGGGAAACCTGCCGCTCGAGAAACCCACTGTGCGGACGACACTGCCGAGGGGGCCAAGGGCGGAACCACGGGGAGACCCGCCGCTCGAGAAACCCAAAGCGGTGCCAGGACCTAGCCAGGCAAAGGCTTCGTCACACGGGAAGGCGGGGAAGGCAACGGCCTCGGCGAAAAGGGCAAGACTCGACGAGACAATGTCTCCTAGAGGTGAGCCCAAGAAACTGAAGCTGACGCAATCCCAGCATCCCAAACCAGCCTCCTATGCGGCTGCAGCTGCTTCTTCTCTAGAGCACAAGATCGCAATAACATCTGCGACCACCGGTCATATTGCTCGTGAGACGGGCGATAAGATCCAGGCTTACTTGAGGAAGCAGCTGATCCAACAGTCGCTGAGCGGGGACATTGGCTCTCAGGGGCCAGCGTTCTGCGGGAGACCATTCTACCTGGACGGTAGCCTGCGCCTTACTTGCTCGGACGTTGCCACGGTCGAATGGGTAAGGAGCAAGATACCGTGCAGTGATACTCCTGAGCTGTGCGGGCTCGCGGTGGTCAGGCCGGAGGACATCCCGAAGAGAGTTCGGTGTGGCATCATGCTGCCCGAGCTCTGGGATGAAGACCAGGCAACCATCGGAGCCAGCATCAGGATGTCCAACCCCTGGGCACAGGCAGAGCGCTGGCTCTTGCATGCTGTGCACAGGCAGGAGAATGCGGGCGCCACCTTTGTGGTTGTGAGTGTTCCCGAGGACATTGTCCCAGTGCTCGTGGCTAAGGGGCGCCGTCTCAGCTTTCTGCTGGGCTCGGTATACCTTAAGTTCCAGGATGCCAGGGGTAAGTTCGTGGACACTCCGCCGACATGCAACCTCACCAACAACCCGAGGAAGCAACCGACTGCACAGCCGTGCATTCCCACCACCGACGAGGCCCCGCGCACAAAACCTGTCGACGTGCCGGGACCCAGCCAGGAGTCACCTCCACTGGACAGTGAGGACGAGCTCCTGAGCATCGGTGAGCTGGTCCTAGAGGGAGAGGAAAGCCAAGATGGCATCCCCCTCTAAGGCCCAACTCATCCAATGCAACCTCCACCACAGCATTACGGCAACGGCTCAGTTACGTAGATGGTTGGAGGTTCACAACACAGCAGTCGCCCTGATTCAGGAGCCGTGGATCAGGGGTGGCACCATAAGAGGACTCTCCGGGCTAGGAGGTAAGCTTGTGTGTGCCCCTGTGAGCGATGTAAGATCCTGTATTTACATATCAAACGACATAAAAACACAGCCACTAACGGATTTCTGTTCCAGAGACCTTAGCGCTATAAGAATAACACCTAATCAAGATGTCAACAACCTTGACGTGGTCATCGCATCAGCATACATGCCCGACGGCGGCGATACACCTCCAGAGGAGGTAGCCCGCCTGGTTCGGTTCTGTGAGAAGGACGGGCTGGAGCTGATCATTTCAACTGACTCTAACGCCCACCACCAACTGTGGGGCATGGAAGACAGCAATGCAAGAGGTAACCATCTCGTTGAATTCTTACTTTCTACAAATTTAGAAATCCTTAACACAGGTAATGAACCCACCTTCATCGGCAGAGGATGCAGGACCATCATTGACCTGACACTAGCATCACCGGTGGTAGCCAATCACATCTCGAACTGGCATGTCTCTGACGAGGCATCATGCTCGGACCACAGATGGATTCGCTATGACATGCAGGTATCTACAAGCCCACCAATACCCCGTAGACACCCCAGGAAAACTGACAGACGCCGCTACGCCCAATTACTAGCGGCGAGCCTGGGCACGCAAAACATCGTAGCCGAAATAGACAGTACGGCAGAGATTGAACAACAGGTAACAAATCTCACTGATACCTTAACTAACTGCTTCAATTTAGCCTGTCCCCTCAGTTGCACTGCGAGACCAAACCAGGGCAGGAACCACTGGTGGGGACCTGAACTGGAGAGGTTGCGGGGAGCTGTCAGGAAAAGGTTAAATAGGGCAATGAACACCAACAACCAGTCAGACTGGGACGACTACAAAGCCATCAAAGCTAAGTACAAAAAACGTATTAGATACTGGAGATCCTCATCCTGGAGGAAGTTCAGCGAAGAGATAACCTCCAATCTACAGGCAAATCGGGTAAGGAAAATTCTATCAAAGCAGGGACCAATAGAACTGGGAACCCTGCGTAGGTCAGATGGCTCTCTTTCGAGCAGTAGGGAGGAGACAAATGACATCCTCTTGCAGACACACTTTCCCGACTGTCTAACTACTAACGATCAACCCATTTGGGATGACCAGACTGTAACACCGACTGATAACTGCTGGAGTCTTGCCCGTGAAATCGTGTCACCACAGAGAGTAAAATGGGCAATCAGTAGCTTTCTACCGTTCAAAACGGCCGGAGTTGACAACATCTTCCCGGCACTACTACAGTGGGGCGGCGACAATATCACTCAAATACTCACTTGGATACTTCAGGCTTGCCTGGCACACCGGTACACCCCCCAAGCATGGAGGGAGGTCAAGGTCATCTTCATTCCTAAGCCAGGTAAAACAGATTACACTAACCCTAAATCCTTTAGGCCTATAAGTCTCACATCTTTCATGCTGAAAACGCTAGAGAGGCTGTGCGACAACTATCTAAGGAACGGCGCGCTAAAAAGCAAACCTATCCATGGATATCAACACGCCTACAGTGCAGGTAAATCAACTGAATCGGCACTGCATCAAGTCGTTGGCAAGATAGAGTCGGCGATTCAAGGTAAACTAATATGCCTAGGCTCTTTCATTGATATCGAAGGAGCCTTTGACAAGACAAACTTCTCCAGCATAGAGACTGCGTTGAAGGGCCATAGTGTCCCTAGCACCCTAGTCGCCTGGATAGTTAACATGCTACGCAACAGATTTGTTAAGATAGAAGGTAACGGAGGACGGGGTGCCTTTGTGGCAAGGGGCTGCCCCCAGGGAGGGGTCCTGTCCCCCCTACTCTGAAATCTGGTGGTAAATGAGCTCATCACGGACCTGAACGCAAGGCATTTCTACACTGTAGGCTATGCTGACGACATCACCATACTCACTCTGGGCCTCCGAGCGGACGTTGTCTGCGACACCATGCAGGCGGCACTGAGAATAGTGGAAAACTGGTGTGGTAAGCACGATCTCTCAGTAAATCCTACAAAAACGGAACTGGTAATGTTTACCAATAAACGCAACGTGGGTAACTACCACCTCCCTCGGATGCTTGGCACGACACTCACACTGTCCAAGGAGGTAAAGTATCTCGGAGTGATTCTGGACAGCAAGCTGAGTTGGAACAGCCACATTGAACAGAAAATAAAAACGGCAAGCGTCGTCTTATGGCAGTGCCGTAAGATGGTAGGCAAACGCTGGGGACTTGCCCCTAAGATATTCAAGTGGCTCTACACAGTGGTCATCAGACCAATGGTAAGTTACGGCGCTGTGGTCTGGTGGCCCAGGTCGGAGCAAACGACCTGCGCCAACAAATTACAGAGCTTTCAAAGACTAGCATGCTGTGCTATCACGGGGTGTATGAGAACAACCCCGACTGCTGCGCTGGAGGTGATGCTGAACATCGCCCCTCTCCACCTGCACATACAACAGGAGGCAACTATAGCCGCGTTACGTCTGAAACACCTTAAACTAATCAGGTTCCCTGAGGTAAAACATATTATTAAACTTACTAAAGACTGGACCAGCAATCCCATGATGGACGCAGCCTGCGATAAAATTATGCCGGTCTTTGTCTTTGACAAGAAATACAAGATACAGCTGACTGAGGACGATGACCCCCATGTCACTCATGGGTCACTCATCATTTTCACGGACGGCTCCAAGACGCGCTCAGGTACTGGCACAGGTGTCTTCTCAGAAGACTTGAACATCAAACTGCACCTACCACTGGGAGCCCACAACACTGTGTTTCAAGCGGAGTGCATGGGCGTCCTGCTAGCAGCCCGCGCAATCTCAGCAAGGAAAGTACAAAATCACAACATCAGAATCCTTTCTGATAGTAGAAGCGTCCTACAGGCTTTGTGCAGCCCAAAGCTGTCTTCCAGTCTAATATACGAATGTCACCTGGCACTGAACGAGGTAGGCAATCAGAACTTGATCACCCTACAGTGGATCAAAGGGCACAGCGGGTCTCGTGGAAACGACGCCGCTGATGAACTCGCAAGAAGAGGATCTGATAAGAAACCGGTTGGCCCGGAGCCAATCATACCTCTTCCCTCTAGCTGGTTTAAAGGTATAGTATGCGAACATACACACAACCTTCACATGAACCACTGGAACAGTCTGGAGGACTGCAGACAGGCAAAACTTGCACTACCCCAAGTTGACCCCCGGCTCTCCAAGACTCTCATTCAGCTTCGCAGATCACGCCTACGCCTCATTACGGGCGCGCTGACTGGTCATAGCAATTTTAACAGACACCTCTTTAACTTAGGTATCACGGACAGTCCTCTATGCAGAGCATGCATGGAGACAGAAGAAACAGCCGCTCACGTTCTGCTGGAATGCAGAGGTGTGGCTAACTACCGGGCGAACTACCTGGGCAACCCGGGTAGCCTTCGGGAGGTGCTCGGCAACGTTAAGGCGCTGGGTGACTTCCTGGAGGAGCTGGGATGGCTCGAGTAACCCAGCTCACCATCCTCCGACGCAAAACAGGCGCAACTGACGTCGATTTGCGGAAACCGCCCGCACGACGAAGAAGAAGAAGAAGATGGTTGTCAAAAAACACCAAAAGGTATGACAACGCTGCCGACAGCCAGGAGTTCAGGGCTGCTGACTTTAGACAATCGCATAGCTGTACTGTAAATATAATGCTTCTTCCTGATTTTTAGTAGGAACGTGTGAGTAGCTACTTGGTGTTACAATCGTGTAACTACGGTAAACTCTTACCATCAGAAAACACCAAACCGTCTGCTTATCTGTTACACTTGTGAGTGACTTGTAGAATAAAAACACATTTCGTTGAAATATAATTATAATCAGACCATAATAGTCTAAATATGAGATAGCGCGCAATAGTGACTTTTGTCACGGTGACTCTTTCGTCACTCTGCATCAAGTCCATGAATATTGTATGGAAATGACACAAATGTCACACAGTTGTCACGTCGTATAGCAGCGCGCACTCCATATATATCCATGGACTTGATGAGAGTAACGACATAGTCACGGTGACAATAGTCACTAGTGCGCGCTATACTATAGCGCCCATATTCATAAACGCTCAATAAACCCATTTTAGATAAAACACACTAAAATATGTTTTATCTTTTTCCTTTCTCATACGAGTGAGAGAAACAAAACACTTTATAAGCCTTATATAAGTTCACTTGTTTTTATAAATACGGGGGTAATGCTTCACAACCTTAAAGTTGACTTCATGGTACTGTTTAAATTAGATTAGTTATGCAGACTGTTTTGTAGAAAACCTTTTTTTGTTCAGTAAGTATGTTATTTCTGAATCAATAATTATAATGACACTGTCATTGTCAAATATTCAAAATAAGCTATTTTGATTTTTGTGTTAATTGGTTTTAAATTACGTTATTTACGTTGTGTGTTTCTTGGTAAAGCTGTTTTTGGAAAAAAGTTTCCTTAATTTATTGCACGTAGTTGGTCTTTACTCGTATGTACCAAATATGGCTTTCGAGATAGTTTTTTGTACTACTCTTTTAGTGTTTTGAGTCGCAAATGGTTCGTCTTTAATATGCTTTGAGCCAACCCGCATTGGGCTAGCGTGTGGTGATGTATGGCCCAAACTCCTCGTGTGTTTCTCTCATGTAGAAAGACCCTTGCCAGTGAGTCGTATGTAGGCTGGTAATGTGAGCCTTGCTCTTAGGCTGTCCAGGTAGCCGGTAACCAGGATCCAGTAATGATTCTTCGTAGAGAAGACCAGTACTATAAAGATATAATACAATTTTTGGCATGCTACAGTTCAACGCAAGTATCCTTGTTTTGTCGTGGGCCAATGTTCTTCTCAATCTTACCAATCAACGGATTGTCATCAAATTTGTTTTCAGAATTAACTTTGGTTTTGTTCTGAAGAAATTGTCGTTGTTTTGTGTCTATTGTCTAACATAATTTTCATAACGTAAATTTTCTAATCATGACTTTCTCGAGTTTCTTTGCATCTCTTATTGTGTTGACATTTCGAGTTAAAAGTAAAATATTGTTATCCTTGATAATTTGTTGCACAGTGTGAAAATTGAAATTGAAATAAAGTAAAACCTATTTAAAAATTATTATCCAACCAAAGCAACGTCCAAACAACTGCCATGCAATAGTTTTAATAAATCTATTCTAAAATGATCACTCTAAGAAATGACTATGACGGACTGATTTTATTATTCTATTAATATTCGTTTCATAGCATTTACCTCTACAAAATGCTTTAATATTTAAAACAAAAATAGTGCCTTCAAGCCGGTCTGTTTTAAGTAGACTAAACATATTTTTTATACTAATTACGTAATTCTTTTTGATTTTTTAAACTTTAATTGGATCACCGTTAGCGTTATCGAATTCTTTGTCAGTCGCTTATTGCCTATTGAATACATTTGCTTTTTAACTATCAAACACAATTTTTCGAAAAAAGATCGAAACTAGTTTAGAGCCGTCTTGTACGTGGTAATGCAAATGTCGCTGCCATTCCATTACGTTGGAGCACTGAAAATCTGGTTGATTCAAACCGTACTCTCAAGTCTTGGTAGCTCTGCAGTCAGGGTGATAGCATAATTATCTAAAAGTACTATGTGGTGACAGCAATCTGATTGCGATTGAATGTGGGCTTGCATCCCAATATAGGCATTTTTCTAGACTTATCATTTTCAGGAATTAAGATCATTAAATACAATTACAACAACATCGCATCGAAGATCGCTCGGCTAGCTTTTTGCTAAAATTCATGCCCGCCTTGTACATTTTGTGCTCGTGGGCATAGTGCCGCAAGCCTCTTGAATTGTAATATCTTGATAGTGAAACAATTGTTAAGGTCTTCAGTGGTTTATTTCTATTATCCCAATGATAGTAGTACAATTAATATTAATATTAGAAATCTACGTCTAGTCGGGGCGTTGGAATGTAGGCAATAGCCGACAGTACTTATGTCAAAATATATAGCTTAGCTACACAGATAAACAAACATAATCGTTTCGTTACTTAACTACACGAAGTTGGGTATTTTATCCGCCCTCAAGGGCCTCGGTGTGCATGCTTCGTAAAGTATAGAATCCAAGGGTGTTGCTACTTGATTTTGTAGGTTGACACCGAAATTAGGACTTTATTATGAACTTAATTATGTAATGTAAGTAAACATCATTAAATTCTTATAGAGTATTATGTTCCCCTAAGTATAAAGGAAACACATTGATTTTGTGCGGTTTTGGTTCAATTGCATCTGTATGTAAATTATGGAGCGATGAACAACTTGATTTGATTTACTTTTATATAAAATGCCTTCAGTACTAGCCTTGTAGCCATTTAAAGAATGATATTGATTTAAATTTGCCCACCAACATGACATCAGAATAGTAGCTCACTTTAGAATAGGTATTTCTAAAATAAAGTCATTTCTTTCTACACTAATTATACGTTCAATCAGTACAGTTTGGATCTCTCTGTAATCCAATATATCCACGATTATGACGATACTAATTAATAAATAATGGTATATTATTTACAGAGGTGGGTCAGTTTAGACATTATGAGATCTATTTAAAAGATTTATATACTTACGTAGAGAGTAATTTCCAAAGCTACTGATTCGATTTCAAAAATTCTTTTGCTAATATTTAGAGCAAAACTTCGGAGTGAGCATCTATTTTATTTTAAGATCCGTCTACGTAGGCGGAACCGCCAGTTGAAGCTGGTAGGAAATTAAATTAAAAAAACACTTTTACAGATTGCTTTGTTAATACCTTTTTCTCAAAAATTTTTCAGTGTGCTATAAAACCTAAGTCATATCTTTCTTTCAAGTTTTCGCGTTTATTTCTATCCCTTAATGTAATATTACTCTCACGTTATCTGGAACTAAAAACTATTTCGTTTAGAAATCATTCCACGCAGCCATTTATTGTGAACCTTGATGAAAATATTACTTTAAAATGTACCAAACTTTATTTTGCTTTCGGTTGAATTGGAAAGTTTAATAGATTTAGTTAAACAAAGTTAGATTATTGTGTCGTCGTCGTCACAATTTGTTCCAAATCGAAAGAGTGTATATTAAAAATAAACTAAAGAGATTATGTGGTCAGATGGAATATTAGTTGGTTGCATACGGAGCCATAATATTATAAGACCTACATGATATTATACATGATAATATAATACCCATAGAGAATAAGAGGGTGATAACAAACGTAGGTTTCTCCAGAAGAAGCTGTTCATAATAATATCATGATAAGAATAGAATAAGGAGCCAATGCTTAGTGTCTGACATTCAATTCAATTAGACATTAAATTTCATGCAACACTAAAAGATTCGATTAGTTCCAAGTTCCAAATAAAGCTAATTGACTACTTTATTAAAGTAATAACGCCTGAAGTATAAATACCTAAAACATAACGATCCTAAATTCGTGGACTGATTTAATATTTAACTCAACGCATAATATAAATATTTTAAATAAGTAAGTACTTATTATTGTCTGACCATTTTATCTAAAACATTAAATCAATACATTCTTACTCCCGTAGAATTAACAATGAATAAATAGAATAATGCCAAAAAAATAACCACGCTGTATAGCAGCGTTGAAAATGCGCCAACGATACGAGTTTTAGATTTAAAGTTCAATCAAAATCACAGAATTCAAAAACAAATTCAATCAGTTAAGAATATTACGTTTGAATCTAAACTATTTTCAATTGTTTAAATGGCATTTGTTGCTAAAACTGTATTCCTTGGCTACGTTACGTTACCATAAAAATAACTATTAACTTAAGGATGATACCGGATTAATTATTGATAGCACTGATCATGGCAGCCAACAGAAACTCAATCCACTTTGTAATTGTGAACTGATTGCGAGCCAAGAGACGACGCTGATCGAACACGTAAATAGAGATAATTGAATAGCGCCATTGAATTCATATTTGTTTTTCAGACAGGCCGTATTTGATGTGCAAAGAGAAATTTAGTTCAATTATAATAATTATGATTTGGAATTCGAAGTGACTTCTGATCTTAAGTATATGTCTGCATGGTTGCAGAGTGAATCTCCTATGTAATGGACAGAATGGTATCCCTTCATGAAAAATCTCTCTGGAAATTACCTTGATTGACATTCTCATAATTGGGGATCGATGATCGAAAATTCACTAAAGCGTTTTCATAAGACATAGTTGTAATACCAGGTGGTAGGCCCGTATGTAGGGACATCAGAGTAGGTATCACCGCCTTTCTTATTTCAGCCGTGAAACAGTTCGCTGTGTTTCGAATTGAAGGGAAAGGTAGCCAGTTTAATAGACATGGAAGGCATTTCACCTTAAGCCTCAGGATGATAACGAACCTTCAATTCCAAGTGATTTTTTCTTGTTATTGCAAGTGCCGATAGCCCATGGTGGCCACTTACTGGTGGGCCGTCACTGCCTCTTATCTGCCTTCTCTTACTCATGCGAACATCATTTCAAATGTTGATACTGGAGCCTAAAGACAAGAAAAACTAGACATAAAAACTATGATATACATCTTATTCCACGAGTTTTCTTATCAGATTAGTGGAATTGAGTGTGCGATTCCATATTTTTAATTTTATTTTATCAAATATTTTCATTTGGTGTGCACATCATGATCTCAAGAGTACAACTCCGTTGAAGAGACGGAGAAAATGTTGGCAACTGTATAACTTATAGCTCCGAATTTCAGTGTTTTCTATCAGTCTTGGAGTATATAATGTCGATCGGGTCTTATTTCATTGATAAAGCGAACCAAGGCCAAAAAACACCTTCATTTTATACCTTTTTACTGCAACTTTCATCCGTTAACTATGTGACATCCTAAGCTCTAACACTATTCTATGTCATCCTTTTCACATAATCTAACCACCTATATAGTTGGTGGATGAACTCGATGACAATGATTTAATAAGCACAGTGAAAGCAGGTAATCAGATTAATGAACCAGATTTAGGAGAGATGGATTCGACAGTCTTTTATCTACTAATTCTTATCAAGCCGCCCCTAGGACTAAAATTGAAGAAGCTGTTGTTGTGGCAGACTCAACTCTACCATCTGTGCTCTGGCCTCATATAAGAACTGGCCACTTCAACGTTAATGTAGTCACACTTCAGTGGCCACGAGGGACGGAATTCTGAAAAGGCCAGTACCATCGCGCTAAGGGGTTACCAAGTGACTGGAACATACCACGTTAGACCTTCATACTTTTCAAGCGTCAGTATTTCAATATGTTTCTTGATGTATGGCGCTTATTAGTTCCTGTTTTAATTATTATTAGTGTTGTCATTCATCGTAAATAATCCATTTACTATTATCTAATACATCATCTCAAATAATTTTTTTCTTTAATTACAACACAGTTTTCTCAGTCGATAAGGAACAATGGTATTCATCGAGACAAGAGTTTTGAGACATCTTTCAAAATTAAAATGTAAGAAATTGCGAATATGTGCCCAGCAGTGGAATAAAAAAAGACTATTGACAATGACTAGCAATACTGCTATGTAATAGAAATGACTATCCCTTACTCGCGAAAATTTAATTATTAACACGAATTTAATTCCTTTTGAAATGCATCTTTACACATTATTTAGGCATTGTCATCAGTACCAGGTATTAGATGGCAATAATGTTCGTTTTAAGTTTAATTTCGCATAGAAAAGTCTAAAGCACAAACGAGCGACCGTTTTAGGGAAATCAACGTTTAACCATGTCAATTTGGCTTTGACGAGATTAAGCCCGATCTCATTATCGGGTGCCCTCGTTTACACGAGCATTTTGTTTTCCATTGTGGCTCTTTTTAAAGATTAATGAGTTCAGTACTGACGACGATAAGTAAGGCATCCCATTAAACCTTGTTAATATCGTTTTTATCCTTACCCTTTTCTTTATTCATTGTGTTCGGGTGTTTGTGGGTGATGATTATCACCTTCCTTTGGATAAATTGTCTATTCTCTCCTTACTTAAAGAAGGGGGTTGCTTGTTCGATAAAGATACCTATTATTAAGTTAATTTTAGTAAGATAAGTAGATATTAACGAAAACACGTATATTTTTCAAA
Source organism: Nymphula nitidulata (assembly GCA_947347705.1). NCBI lineage: Eukaryota > Metazoa > Arthropoda > Insecta > Lepidoptera > Crambidae > Nymphula > Nymphula nitidulata. The sequence goes on along the minus strand of OX374637.1, from coordinate 5,254,537 downwards.
TATTCGTGTTTTTGTTGATATTCCACAACTCTAACGTATTAATGAGACCTTATAAAAGAATACCTACAATAGCATAAGATTTTTTTTTCAATTCATAACGTTTTTTCAGTTTTCTCATTATAGTTTTCATACAAAATAATTCCACAAACATAAGATTTTACATCTAAATCACCTTTACGTTAAGAAAAACAGCGCGGACTTCGTTTCGTAAAATTTTGAATCAATTTGTTAAATGTGTGCGCGCGGCGGCGCGGCGGGGTCTTCAAGTAAATTTATGATAATAATTGTCTTTGAAGTCATTCAATTAGGTTAACCCACTTACGTTAATCGTTTTTATTTTTCATAATAAATAAAATTAAAAAAATATTGACAATGAAGAAATTTTAAAAATCCGCATTCTGTTTCAGACACATTATTTTGTGTAAGTGACACATAACCCTCATGTGTTTCGAGTAACTTAACGCACACATAGAACTCATTGTATTGTACAGTTTGACAAAGGTAGTCGCATTAGCGTCTACATTTATACAAAAAGCAACCATAAATGCATGAAGAAGAGGGTTAAAGTTTCGTGGCCTTTCCTTCACTGGATGATACGGGGACCGCGCGTAATATTGCACCGATGTACGTTTGGCAATGGCAACGTCGCAAAACTAAAGAGTCGTAATACTAGCGGCAATTCATGAAGTATTTGAATTACACATGCTGTTATCTTCGAAACGTTTCTCAGACTCTTTACATTGTTTTTATTTATAGAATATAACCTTAAAGTTATGGGATATCCACAAAAACACGTGGTATAGACTAGAGAAAAAACACGTCCTGGGGCGTATATGCAAACCCGTAAACTTTCACTATCAGCAAGGTCAAGTCTATAAAGCTTTGGGATTTCATTCAAAACTCAATTTGCTTAATAAAAAATTAAGAATATATATTGCATGTGTGAATTTTCTATTTCGGCGTGCGGACCCGTACAAAATATTAACGCAATTGTCACCATAATGTGAAACTCATCATCATAATAATAATTGGGATGTTGCCTAACTTTGAAATGTGAGTTATTTTTCACAAATTCCGAAAATATACGCTACTGTTACCCATAAAAACAATTCAAACTTAAAATATATGGAATATTGTTGAAGTTGCACTGATTTGAAAAATAAAAAATTGTCATATATATTTTTTAAAGTTTATCAAAAATGTTAATGGTATTGGATTGCTGACATAAAATAAAACAACTATTATTACGACAACTATTAATAAAAACATATTTATTACATAGTTATTGTTAATTTTGTCAGTATGCCCATACATTTCTTAGTAATATGGGAACATGTGACGTCACCTGTTCCGTAGATTTTCTATGGAGCGTTTTTGGACGATGCGCGGCAACACATCAAATATACCACTATATCTGTGAAACTATTGATCTTAGACATACTATTTCTTTTGCAATATTTCTTTATGAGTTATAAACTTCTTATTTATGAAATAAAAAAAAAGTTGTCAACTACCCTATTATGAACATCATTATGTACCTACGTCGAACTGCTGGGAATAGGCGTTCCTAGTTCTTACATGGGGAAACACATGAGGGGTTTTAAGCCAAAACGCTAATACGATGAACCAATCCGGGTTGGTAGGTAAAACTGATTTCAATAACAACTAGAACCAATGGCTTAATTTGTTAAGCCGTGTAAGAGTCCCGGGAGCATAAATAACAATACAAAACCATTTGTGTCTGTAATGTGGGGCTTGAGAGGAGTTCATGCAATGAATTTATTATTTTTGTTTGTCTTGTTCTACATGTTTCAACTTAGTATCTTTAAAATTAATATTGTACGTAATATATTTACCTAATTTTATTACCTATGTTTTATAATTTATAATACTAGCAACATCTTTCTTGTGGAGAAATTCTTGGAAATTTAATTTAATCTACTTCAGTAACAGGTTTATAATTTTTCCATATACCGCTCTCGTAATTTTCGACACAAGGAATATTTCCATCAATTTATAACCAGCCCGGATTTCTACAGAATATTTTCGTTTCGTACTTTTTCCTAGGGTTATGTTATGTTTCATTGTATTGTTATTTCTTCTATTTATTCAAACAGAACGGTCGTTTGTTTTGCACACACAAAGCTATTAGCAAACGTTGACATGTTTTCTTTGCAAACATCTGCGGATAAATAAATACTCCAGTATTTCAGCTTCCTCTGCCACTAACAAATTGTCACGAACACCTCAGGCGTTTTGAATAATATTATAATTGATTATACGGATTTGTAATGTAACCACAATTATCAATCATCAATTGTCAATCAAATTTTGAATTCCATTAAAATCAATACTGAAACTTGTAAGAAAATCAGAAGTATTGTGGATACAATGGCATCGTTATTTTCTAATATTATTTTAATTTCTCAACATGAGGTAGAATATAGAACGCTCCTATAAAATATTTTTGTAACATCTACTTTTATACCTATATTCGCAAATAAAAAGATTTGATTTGATTTGATTGATTAATGTTTCTTTAAAGTACTGCTTCTTTACAGGTATGCTTCGATAAAGTAACATGAATATTTCTCATGATCACAAAAATACTGTACATTATTCTTATGATGAAGATAAGATACTGTTTCAGATAGCAACACTTCATAAACATGGTGCAGCTGTGATTTCCCATGACTATTATTTTTCAGTCAAACATACAGGGGATATGTTGTAAATGGAATATAAAGAAAACAATATTATGTATCAGATGTGATAAGAAAAAGTACTACATGTATACCTCTATACCACATATAGATGAGTTCATTCAAGATATACAACTTTCCTAAATCGCATTTGTTTTTTTATATAACTAGATCACAAACATGCTGACGGCCCACCTAGTGGTGAGCGGTTTTCGCCGCCTACAGACACCTGAAAACTCAATTGATATTGTAGGTGCGTTATAATCCCGAGGCCTAAGATGAAAAACCGTCCATGGCCAGTAACTACACTGGCTACCTTTCTCTCCACTCCGAAACACAGCGAATTGTTTCTCGGCTGATTTGGTTCATTAAAGAGAGTAAGATTTTGATACTTTGCCTTGAAACTTTATAAACAGAACATTTGCAAGATATGTAGCTATACTTACTACACCAAAATTTAATAAATAATAACAACAACGCCCACTATTACGTAATACTAGATGCTACTCAGATATACCCGGCGAACGTAGAGAGCCGAACAACGTTGTCACTAATCTGACAGCCAATCAAGTTGCAAGTAGCATAAGTAGAACAAGTAGGAATTATTCTTTTTCTCTGATCTTTAATTAAAAAGTTAAATTAAAATGGAATCGCATGAACAAAGCAAATTCCATTTTGTTCTAATTGCAATTGGAAAATAGGGTTCCTTCTTATATCTGGTCTAATTATTCTTTATTGTTAAATGAACCACGAAATGGTTTGCGGGGAAGTCGAATCTATAGTACGCATATCATGTTATACGGATATACTACTACCAACAGAAACAGACGAAAGAAACGTATTCTGGTCCGGTTAACCTCCACATTAGTAACATTATTTTTTAATTCTTCTTCTTTTAAATAGAAATGAATGGGAATAGAAGTATTTTTTTCACTTAAAAATTATATTATGAAAACTTCTCAATAAGAATGGCGACTTATTTAACTTCCAAATCCAAATCCAAATCCATTTATTGTCTTAGTCATAGGTTACAAGATAGGTCTTACTAATATACATTTTTGTGCAGCTACAACCTGCCGTTTCGGCGTACAATATCTAGTCAAATAATAATTCATAGGCAATTATTAATAAATCTAAATAACTCTATTTAATTAATCTAAAACTATAAAAATCTGAATCATTAATACATTATATTTATTGTAACATGTCAAATTAAGTATTCTACTATTATCATTAATAAATCAACTAACTAATTCTATTCTATCATTAAAAAATTCATCTAATGTATAATAACATTTGTCAATTAATATTGCCAGCAGTCTATTTTTAAAATATTGTTGTTGTGCAGAGCTTGAAGAAACACTCTTCAAACTAGTTTGACACACCAATCTAATTTTAGAAAAAGCTTAGCCTTATAATTTATTGTATCAATAATTCAGTAAAAGCGAGAAAAATATGTGTGAAGTAAATTTTGAAGAGATTGTTCTTAAGGTTCAGTCTTAACTACGATATTTTTTTCGTTTTTGTATTTTTATTCAAAATACTAGTCGCCATTTAATTAAAGGAAAACTTATCCCTTTTGTCCATTGCGCTGTGTCTTGCCCAATTGCCTTAAAACAAGGGTCCCCGGTTCACAAACGAATCGCAATAGGCTTTGACATTTACAAATGTTGTGTATCGTGTCGCATGTCGATGAAATAGCTGCTGTGATACGCTTGAATAATGATTGAGCGATTAAATACGTAAGAAGTTTGGGCCATAGCACCACCACGCTGTCGCGCTGGTCCAAAGCAGGTTGGTGAGTCTAAAGCGATTGCAGTAGCAGGGGAACCAAGGAATTAGCATGCCTTCCGAAGAACGAATATTTTTAAATTTGCAACATCTTAACGCATTTCCTACATTTTAGCGTCGTTAGGCTGCAGCCATCGCGTATAATCAAGCTAATTATATTTCTAATGTAAAATAAATAATAATAATAGCTTTTATTTATAATCTTACAAAAACATGAGCAGGTACTGATGCTAATTTTATTTATTCATAATTAATTGACACTGGTATTGAGATTGTGTTGGGTTTTCGCATAGGCCCCCTCTAAAGTTCGCCGCAATTTTTGGTTATGTGCCATGGTCGTCCAATTGACTTCAGAAATCTTCCCATCTTTGATGTTGCCTGCCTTGTTTTCTTTTATTATACCTTGAACACCGATCAATCACTTTTTAGTCCATTTGTCTTTTTACTTCTCACCATAAATAATAAGACCTGCCCACTTCCATTCGAGTTTTTTGATAGAGTACGTTTGTTGATATATCGGTGATTTTTACTTAACGTCTTAGTGTTTTCAGTTCTATTTTATCCTTTAATTTGACATTGAGCATGCTTCGCTCCATGCTGTGATGGCAGAAATCTATTTTCCTTAGTTTCTGGCTTCATGTTTGTCATTCATATTATTATTTTATAATAGGTAGATTATACAATTCATAGATCTTTACTTTCGTCTTGAGTGATGTTTGCTTGTATTTCACATTTTTTAAGTGGTATTTGCATATCTTTTACCCAAAATTAAAACATTATGCACATGATTTGTTTACGTTTCTGTGGGATTTATATAAGTTAATTTTAGGAACTAAAATTGCAAAGAGCATGAGTGTATTGCTAATTTTTCTGTTAATCATTGATCTCTTACGCAACTTAACACTTACTGGAGTCCCGGAGGATAAAGGCGCTGGAAACCGAAGTACAGGCTCTGTTCCAGTGTCCAGCGCTAGTTCGGTAACAGATGCTGCAATACTATTTGTGTTACGTGTTTAGATGTAATTTTTATTTCAAGCTTAGGTCAATCCGTAACAGTGTATTTGTGGTCAATATTTTTTTATTATTATATTTTCCATGCCTGTTGAATTCTTTTGTTTATTTCTATTGTAGTAAGGTCCGTTGGTGGTAATGTTTGACCGAGATATGTGTGTTCATTTACGTATTAAATAAATAAAAAATAAATAAATGTCTGTGTTGCAATTCTTATTATTGCGGTGTGATATAGTGTCGATCCAGCTCGTACTCTCTTTTAGTTCTTTCCATGCTTTATTGACTCCATCTGACTTATCTACAGATTGATATAACGTATCAGCTCTTTTTTGTCTACACTTCCTTATTTCTAAGTTTATTTTTTTACTTAGATCTATATCTATATTAGATAGTCTATTTGATTTTTGTTGTTGTTCCAAACCGAAAATAAAGTTTTCATCTGTGCAATCAAGCTTCTTGTTACTATTCCTAATTTTTCCTCCGTATGCTTTTCTGGCTTTTATTATTTTATTTAGACTTTTCCTTTAGGCGCGTTTGATCCTATTCGCGTTTCGTCCAATTGTCAAAAATGGGTCTAAATTGTCTAGCAATTTTAGAATATTGCTTGCTATTGGTAAAGGTATTGGTTGTTTTCCACTTTGTACATTTTTCCTTGATACTTTAGATTCTTCTTTGTTTTCGGTGTTCCCAATAAGTGACAAACATGTCTATTTTTATTAGGTTATCTATTGAAGTAAAAAAATGAAGTAATGTAAAATAGATACTGTGATAATAAGTAATAGATACAAAACTATAAAACCTAAAAATAATTTTCTGTTCATATTTTCTACGTGTAATGTCTTTCACGCGCAGAGGCTTACAGAATTGCTACTGAATTTATCTGCGGTTAAATAAAAATATACGTGTCAAATGTATTCGAACAAGAGAAATAAATCCCGTAGCAAGTAGTTACATTAGAATATCGAAATATTCATATGAGATAGAATTCATTGAGCCTACGCGAATGATTCACTGAGCCTACGCATGTATGAATCAGTGACCTAAAAATATTATTCCAATTGAAGTAAAACGTCTTTTGGTATTTGAAAGTAATATACTTAGTATTTCAATTGTTTTGTACAATAATAAGGTATTTAATAAATATTTAAATCACAATAATAAATTATTGTTTGAATTATGTTCCAAGCGGTTAGATCAAAAATATAAAGTTACAAAATATCTCCTTTCTGGGGGTAGTAGAATCACCATAGACAGATGGGTTAATAGAAATGCATCTTCATATTTATACTAGTGGCCGCTCACGGTTCCGCTCGCGTTGATATCGGTTATCACACCAAAAACCTGCTTATGTCCGTCCTCAGGATGTAACCAATTCCCATGTCAAATTTAATCAATCAATCAATCAAATTTAATCGATCAAATTTAATTTAATCTAAATCGGTGTTTTAGGGGTAAAACGTGACAAACCAATAGACAAGACAGAGTTCCTTTCGCATTTATAATACTATTATGGATAGCTGCAGCCTATGATGTCCAATGCTGAACCAAGGCCTTCTCTCAATTTCCATATGACCTTTTTGGTGCAGGTCAATTGGGTCCTTGTGACTTCAAATTACGTCACTATTGCAGGCATCTTTTTTAATTTTTCTTCAAATTTTTAACATTATTCTAAATTTAAAAACATCGATGACTCGTGAACCAATGCTGGTACTCATCATACAAACATTTGCTCCTAAAAGGATTCGACCCCAGGACCCCTGACCAAGTAGCCTGTATAGCAATGGGTACAAACTCAGATCTTTTTATGATCGGAAGGTAGAAACCACTAGGCCACCACAGTTGTCATAATTCATTCGATCATTTTTCTTTCGTCTCCAGAGAGTCAATGCATCAGTAATACACTTATCAATTGATTTTCTTGTTACAGTCAGTATCTATATGATTCGCTGTCCGATGATTACCACCATCATCGCCTTCCATCATCATTTCTTTCTAGGACGTCGTGAGTGGGTGAATTCTAGAATACCAGCGAAAACACATTTTAAAGCAATATAGTTAATTGTTATAATAACACGAGTAATCACATTACACATATAGTTCTGTTGAGCTACGCCTAAAGTGTGGAGTTGCGGACCTCATAAAATACAGTATTGACCCATATCACCAGCCAATATACGTCTCACTGCTTGGCACAGGCCTTCTTACAAGGAAGAAACACATAAAATTGTTAAAGTTTAAGCTTTACTCTCAAGCATTTCCAAGCCGATCGGGTCGGATCGGATTGGGTGCGAGTAGCACAGGATTGCTGCCCGCACCCATCGACTTCCCACGACCCTCACCAGATCGTCAGTATTAATTTAATGTTACCTTAATGTAAAGATTACCTTAATGTAATGTTACCTTAATGTAAACGTGCTCTGATAAAATGGTCTGTCATGGTAAGTAATATTTGAAAAGAAGACAATATAGCCTAAAATAAAACAATACTTTTAGAAGTTACTTATAGTAAACTTTAGACTAAGAAACGTACCAGAAGAACTAAGGATATTGATGTAAGCAGCAGTAGCTACGTACCCCTTTAATTCAAAGAAAACTAATTAATTCAGTTTCTTGTTTAAACAGAGGAGTGTAATTAAATGCTAGCGTGCTTGATCACCGATCCTGTAAGCTGTCTACGGCACGAGCTTGAAGCACAAACAGCTCTAGTCAGGTGTTATTAATCAATCCTTTAATCAAGCGAAGATGCTGCAATCAGCTTCATTATTTCACTTTAGAGAGCTCTTTGATATCGGTCCATATCAAAATTTGCTAGCGATGGTAATTTAATAGTAAATTTAATATTGTAGAATTATAACGATAATTGTAATATTCTTTGAAATTTTGATGTCTTTTTAAGGCTGCAAAATACCACTACCGACGTTTAGATTCGCTGCAACTATCTACAGGAGGCTGGTAGTTGTCGTTCAATCTAGCCAATCGTCCATTTATGAGTCCAAAAGAATTAACAATGGTTAAATCATACTGACGATTAACTTTAATGTATTGGTATAAGTTTCTGAATTGCACCAACGTGCGATTGAGACACCGCGCGGCTGCCGTCAGACGGTGCAGTTGGAAGTACAAGTAATGCTTGCTACTTATGCTATGCATCTTGTTCATGCTTCGGCGGTTGCAGTAAATATTAGTGAATTGAAAAGGAGTTTTAATTAGTAATTTAAATATAACAATCTAGTTGAATCAGCTGATAAACTAGAACTATAAATAATTCATCTGTTCCTCAATGATTAGCATTTAAATAACTAAAATATTGTTGATGGGCGTGCAAAGGATTGGCTTCTTGTGTCCATATCATCGATCGTTGTCTATGAATAAAAAAACTTGTTCTACAATCATGCATATGACTTCTATAAACTAAAGTAGCAGGAAAGTAGTATATCTAAGTAGGTAACTTCTATGTTTGCGTGCTACCCAGTTCTGTAGAGAGACTGGCGTTTCCCATGAAAACTTTGGTGTTTATACTTTCCTGGCAACACAACACTTGGCTGAAATAAGAAGTGCTTCACTTGTTGGCAACTACAGAATAGCTGGGTCAGTTTTTAGTTGGTGTTGGGGACTGAAGTTTCTCATTGACGTTATAGATGTTGCATATGGGTCCCAATTCTTTCGTTTACTTCGTGAATGTTATCTAAAAAAGAAAACGTTTAAATCGAAACAAACTTCAGGTTACCCTCGTGTTTCTTATTTGATTCCTTCCTTTATCTCCAAAGTTTTGGATACTATTTTTCTTACGAGTCCATCATGTTCCATTGATCCCTTGGTTTCAATTCTCAATTTTGAAATAAGATCTGATTGATTCGATGAAGTACATACAGTTTCTACTCCTCTTTGACATGAAATTAATTCATTTAGATAGATGATTATAATCCAGGTCACTTTGAAATTACTTTATCAAGAAAAAAACTTCTAAATTTCTTCTTACTCCTTTATGGATACAAAGAATTACATAAACTACGTTGTTAATAATGTAATTTACGCTATGGCTTGATGATTTTCTCAGCTCCAGTCAAGGAGTAAGGATTTCTGATGTATAATAATTAGCTAACATTTCATGTGAAATGAAATCTTTGCGACATCAAAGAAACATAAATAAAGTATTCTTGAAATCATGCTCGCACAGCCTTTTTCATGTTATATTAAATTTCTTATGTCTCCCCCGTTAGATTCGTCGGATAATGTAAAAGTTTTTTAAGACGCTTCATCAGAGATCGTTTGCTTATGCTTACATCAAATACAAGCAGTATTTTTCTTATGCAGAATTTAAATAAATATCAAGATTTCTCGCTACTTACACAAAATTATGAAATATTCACAAAAATTACAAAATTTTGCCAATTAATTGCATTGCAAAAAAAAAAAAAACTACAATCAACATTGAGAAGTAGATGATAGCATAATTAACGCTAACACAGATCGACTAGAAGAAATCTAAAATACAAAAGGTTGATTCAAAAGCTTTTTAATTTATAATTTGATTACCGCCGTGCATCAATATAGCATATCATTTCTTGCGACTTAAATTAAAACTCAAAGTACTGAAAAACCAATTCTTTGTATTAAGTAGGTACAGATCATGAATAGTTTGATTAATAAATTATGTATGACTTTTGTACTTTAAAATGTTTATTGTTACTTAATTAAAATGTTCAACCATGAACTCTATTTTTAGTTAAGATCAACAGAATAATCCCATCAACTTTAATGCTAATGGTACTATTGCTTTTGATGCCAAACTATGAAAGGCAGGGCGAATTCTCTCATTTTTCATCACATGTCCAAATTACACCGTAATCCCTTAAATTAGAGATTAAAATTCCTTTCCCAAGTTGCGTTGACCAGACATTTAATTTCCCTGATTTCATTAAACGAACGCAGACTGTTTTGCCGGTTTCGGTGTGAGGGCGCTACATTCGCGGGCACTAACGAGTCTCACATTCAGACGTATTCAAATTAAGCTTTTAAATGCGAATTTTCGTCGTTCACGACCTTTATAACATGCTTTGCAAATTAATTTTTGGCATTTCTCAAAGGCTAAATCAATTATTTTTGAATTGAGCGGAGAGTTTAATATTTCTAAGTGCAGTTTCTTTTATGTTTAGAATGCTTTTTTGGGTTTCCACCTTTATAAATGAATGGTATTGCTCCACGGGTTCTTTTAGTTATTCATTGAATAAGCATTGCTAATAATATTTCCGTTGATAGTTTACTTTAAATTTTTAGAAGTGTATAATTTATAATACATTTATTCACATAATTTGTAACATTACATTGTACATATTTGTTTGTGGAAAAAATGGTGATATATTTTTTTATCTTGTGGTTGGACGTTGAAGTTAAGAAATTCAATCTCATTATCGCGAAATCTTGGCCATATTTGGCAAGATTAGTGTCGTCCAAAAATCGAATGAGATCTCGCGAGATTAACGATGTTGCAAACAAGAATAAATATATGTGTTCCTCGTAGCCTGCAAGTCTTTGCTGAGCTATGACATTTGCTAATTTGTTGAAATGTTTGGTTAACAAGGAAATGAATCTTCATGAAGTCGAAGGAATCCAAGAGAGAGGTCCACAGAGGTCCATCTTTTACTTCTGTTGTCTCTAACACTGTAGAAGCTGACAGAGCGTTCTCTGCAGCTGGTTATTTGGGCTACAAAATAAGACGCCGTCTACCAGACGGCATTTATCATGCAACTTTAAATAAATACTGTTTTTTTCTAGGCAGCTTACAACATTTTGTTGATTATATAATTGAAATTGTATTGAAAATTGAAAATTATTTATTCAGTCCAATAGCAATACAGTACAAAATTTAATTACTGTTCCAATAATAGGGTCTTAATTATTATAGTATAGTATACTTATTATTATAATTAGTAGATAATAGGTAGTAATTTACAAATTTAGGCAGTGTCCCCGGACTCCATACTAGGATTCCCGTGTCGTGGAGACCAGTCTTCCCATATAACCACCCATGTATACCTACATGTGTTTTGTTGTGCGCTCGTGTGTGTGTTTGTGTGCGTGTGTGTGCATGTGGGGGGGGGGGGGGGATCGACCTCTGACATTTTCAATCTCGCCTAAGATTTTTAACCTCGCAAGGTTTTGGTGAAGCCGCCTGGCTAGCAACCACCGTCTTACCTAAGTTTGCCGCCGTAACGATAATGCTAACAGCATTGTTGTGTAACGGCAGTCTGTTGGATGTAAGAAAACCAGTTCCTCTGTGGTTGAAGAATCAGGCTGAAGCTTGATTCCATCTTCGGCCTTATCATCACTTACCATCAGGTCAGATCAAGGCCAAGAGCAACACCGTTAAAGGTGCTGCCACACTGCTGTTTAAAAATGTTAACAAACATTTTCTAACTCTAATACATTTACTAATAAATGTTAGGAATTGTTACAATCTGTTAAGAATTGTTAAATGTTTTACGTGCTCCCACACTGATGGAAAATGTAAACAAACATTTATAACATTTGAAAAATCGGCTCGCTCGCAGTTTGGATTTACGTTCCGAGGCGTCTACACGAAAATGAAAGACGATTTGCTCATTGGATTAGCATTTATTTTTTGTTTAATTTTTTTATTACATTTTTAAACAGCAGAGTGGCAGCACCTTAAGAATTCAAAGAAGTGTTATCTAGGTCAATGAATGTTTTTACAGATAAAGAACTTTACAAAATTGGCCACTTACTTTAAAACGCTGACTATGCCAGTCCAGTAAGAAGTAGTTATTAAATTATAATACTAACTAATAACTCAATATGCATGCAATTTCAAATTATTTTCAGATTAAATAATAAAAAAGATTTTCTTTACTTTTTGTTTCTTTGGATAGGTCACGGCACTGAATTTGCGTCAGTTGGGCAAACGTATATAAATGTTTCTTTACTCGTGCAAATTGAGAAGCAAAAATAAAATTTTCTTTATTCTTTTTAACATTTCCAACACTATTTACCACAACTTCGCAGTGATGGAGAACAGCTATGCGATTCTCTAAAGTCAACAGCCTTGAATTCAATACCTTTTGGCGTTTGTTTGACAACCGTGCGCCAACACTAGCGTTTCAATGACGAGCACGGCGTGAGCCGGAACTAAAGAGGTTGTTCATTTTTATAGCTATTTTTCAAATGTATATGCGCGTTAAGTGTGTGTAATGTGTATGTGTGCTATATTTTGTTTTATGTCAATCAAATGTTAAAAGATGTTTTTATAATACATTTCAAACAAAACATTAACTAAATCGAAAATATCGATTGCACTTCATATCGTAACGTCAAAATCAATGGCGGCTCATCGTCTTTTTAACCCTAAGAATTTTTAAAAATGTTACCTTCAGTATTCCCATCAAGAAGAATCGGGATTAGAGATTCCTGATGGTTTTCATGTACAATAAGAAATAAAACCTGTGATTGCTTGACGATTATAACCCAGCTTGTAAAATAGCAATAATAAATGTACGGTTCTTCCAATTCTGAATTCCAAATAGGCTGTGTCAAAAAAAACAAATTATTATGAGTTTAATTACGGTTTTGACCTTTTGCCTTAAAAAACTTTGTATTTTATTATTTTTTTATCTTCTTTGCATTTAATCTTTCAAAACCGCAACATCCTCAGGCATGTCAAATAAAATTTATTTATTCAATAAATCAAAGTTTGGGTATGTTTTGGGAATATTTGAATCCTTTCTATTTTCATTGCACAAGTTTGATATAGGTTTTCTAGACATTCTTGAATCTTGATAATTATTACTAATTACTGACGAAATGATAATAATTACTAACTAAATGAGTTGTGCTACTTGGAATAATTAAATTTAATTATTATGTCCTACTTCGTGAAATTTCACTTATTGATCATTTTCAAAGTTGACAGGATTTTTTACTTGGGTATATCTCAATTACCCTAATCCTGTAAACTTTTTCAACTCCTTTATAGTTACAGAGTTTTGAATTTTTGTTAAACCGTCCCACCGGCTGTGTACTTCAGAAATAATATCCAATGCATCATTACAAGTCCCCTACTGTATAATTATGTAAGTTTGCAGTCACAAAAAAAATATTACTAAGCTTTATTATTTAGCTCAGTTGGTTGGAGCAGTCGCCCGGATTGCGAAAGGTCGCGGGTTTGATTCCTGCCTCAGGACGTGAAATTTTTCTAGTTTTATATTTTAATTACTAAGCTTTACGATTTTATCTAAGATTAACGAAATAGTTTCTTAACATGTTTTGACGACGGTATTTCCCGTCGTCGATACCCTATCGTATCGATTCGCACATCGCAGTATTTGTAATTAAACAACTTGATATATCCACGTAACCTGTCGTGTTACGCCTATTCCCGGTAGGAGACTACGCATAATGGAGCAGGTGAGAAAATAGAAGAGTAATTTCTCGTAATTAGCTTTCCCTTTCTTAGATTAAATTACCATGTACATTTAAAAACACAAAATAATACCCTAAGAAAGTCGCACATCCAACGGAGCGAGAGTAGGGGAAAGTGGGGCATAATGATGACAACACTCATCATCGTTATCACTAGCCTATATACGTCCCACTGCTGGGCACAGGCCTTCCTACATGGGAGAAACACATGAGGAGCTTGGGCCATAACACCACCACGCTGGCTGGAGGGTTGGTGGGTTAAAGCGGTTTTAGTACCAACCGGGATCAACGGCTCAACGTGCCTTCCGAAGTACGGAGAAGCTCGAGATTAGAAATTTTTGTTGACGCATCCCGGGATCAACCATGGCGAAAGTTGCTTTGTTTGGCGCTTAAACCATTATGCCACCGAGCTTCTCAGTCACGTATGGCTAGTTCGGTAATCGCGGAAGACCACCGGTGGTAGTATTACTAGGAGATAGGAGAGATGCGTTACGGAGTGAGTAGAATGGTGCCCAGTAGCAGACTTAGCTGACCCTGGCTGACCACCTCAGCAGCGGCGATCCAGCAAAACGGAGTTGTATCAGTTTTGTAGCAGCAAGCTACTAGTAGCGGTGCTTACCCGAGCTTAGCTCATGGTAGCTCGGGTTTTTCAGCGGAGGCCTGGCAGCAACATCTAAAGCCTCGGGAGTAGAGGAAGCTTCAGCAGCAGTAGTTTATTGAAACAAGGTTTACGTGGTGCCTTCTTTAGTCCCGGTCCAATGCCAGTTCGCCCGGAGACGGCCAGCACCACAGTGCGTAGTGAATGAGCTAAACTCGACGAATCAGCTATGCGATTCTCTAAAGTCAGCAGCATTGAATTCGTGGCTGTCGGCAGCGCTGTCATATCTTTTGGCGTTTGTTTGACACGCGTTGGCGACACTAGCGATCCGACGACGAGCACGGCGTAAGCCGGAACTAATAAGTTATTTATTTTTATATATTTATGTAAAAATCAATCAAATATTGTATAAAGTCATTGCGATACATTTTAAGCACAAGAAAAGCGAAGTCAAAAAATATAGATTTTACTTCATGTCGTATATCCAAAACAGCGACAATCATACACAGCTATGACATCGACGACGTAGAGATTAGTGAATACGCTTACGCGCAGCGCTGTGCTCCAACGTCAAAATCAATGGCAGTTTGTCGTCTTGTCAGACGTCAAGCTCGATGTAGAATATTTCTGTTTGTGAATCACACTGCAGACGAGCAACCTTATTTATACACATAATTTTGGGGAAAAAAACAAGAAACCATCGCCAAAGCAAATGAATCACGAATTTTGAATTTTCAATACAAAAAGAGATGCAAAAATGCAAACAGTGAAAAAGATGAGGCTGACGTGTAAAACAAAAGACAAAATAAAATATAATTATTGCGTGGGTGAAACAGGCTTATCCGAGGTGTAATAAAGTTATGGTTATTATTCATTTAAATTATAGTTACTAAGACATTATTTTCAAAATAAAAATTTGAAAGAGAAAAAATAAACTCTACAGAATGGAAGAAATGAAGAATGAAAAATACAATGCTAATGAGAAAAAAGCTTGTTTTCTTTAAATTTTAAAATTATTTTCAAAAACAGTTATGCCTTAAAAAAACTTAAAATCTAGAGCAAAGCTAAGCCAGGGGCAGGACGGTACTAATCTTGAGGAAAGGCGATTTAAAAGACAGACTGGCAACAAATTCTTAAAAAATGTTAAGGACAATCTCAAATTCTTAAAATTCTAACGAAGAGACTGGGAAATATGGGATTCCTGCATACGACAGTTCCCTTTCATTCCAATGAAAAATCTTAGCCATCTAACGAGTCTTATATACCGTCGTATTCAAATACAGATCTTTAATATATTTTCGACGTTAGTAATTTAAATATAATAAAACTAGAAAAATTTCACGTCCTGAGGCAGGAATCGAACCCGCGACCTTTCGCAATACGGGCGACTGCTCTGACCACTGAGCCACCCAGGACTTGGGATATCCCTGTGAAATTCTTGTAGTCTATCTGTATTTGCGTTTATGAGCTAACGTCTACCCTACAATGTCAAAATATTCTATTTCAACATCCGAAACGAGTATTTTTCAAATACCTACGATTCGGTTAAGTTGGGACAGTGCTTTCAAATATTCTTAATTGTAAAAATACAATTGTACTGTATTGTTTGTATTGTATTGTATTGTTGTATTTGTAAAAATACTCGTTTCGGATGTTGAAATAGAGTATTTCGACATTGTAGGGTTATATAGGGATATACCTACTGATTTTTTCATTTTTAATGCAGGTGTCTATAGTCGACGGTAGCGATCTAGTAATAGTTGGCCTATCAGTTTGCTTAACATCTGTTCTGGTTGTATAAGCAAATGAAGATGTTCAAGATGCTTTACACAAACCATCACACCCTGAGTATATATTTAAGAAATATTAGGCTTTGTCATGTACCTATAGGTGGATCTAAAGAGTTATTTGAATATTTTTAAAGGGTTGTATTTAACTGATCATCATACAAACTTAACCTAACCATCCTTAAAAATATAATTGATATTCAAAAATAATAAATTTTCCCTTATTTAAAATAATCACATAATAATTATTAATAGAGAGTATGCGACATCATGCACGATATCTGGGTAATTTAAAACATGAATTTAATTCCCGATTCAATTTCTCTTGCGGTGAATAGCACTATAAATTAATATAAAAGCGGCAATTATTAAATGCATATCTCCAAATTAATGGCCCATTAATGAAATCAATAGTGTTTGATAGTTTAAAATATGTTGGAGAAACATAAATGGTGTTTTAAATAGCTACCTCATTTATGTTTTCTAGATTAGATGTACAGTATGACGTGGTTAGTTTATATATAGCACCGGATGTTGTTGGAAAAGATGTTTAAGAATATCTTTAAAAACATAAGTTTGTTGAAAACTGTTAAAAAATTTACATGTATTCTCGTACGGCGCGCATTTTGATTTGCTTGAAAATTGTCATGAAACCTGCAATGAAAGATAGGTAAATTTTCCAAAAATAATTCATCACTGAGAACTATCTATATATCAGACTTATAATAATAAAAAATATTATGTGTGAGCGCCAACAGGTTGGTAAGCAACGGGGAAGTCATATCGGACACTAAAGAGTTTTAAGACACTCAGTAACTGAAGTAATAAGTATAAAGGTAAGTATTAAGTCCTAAATGTGGCGTGAATAATATCAACATAATTGTCAGGAGACCTAATGTGTACCACAAATTTATAATCTTGAGCTCCTCCGTGCTTCGGAAGGCACGTTAAGCCGTTGGTCCCGGTTGTTACTGCAACAGTTTTAACCCACCAACCCGCATTGGGCCAGCGTGGTGGTGTTATGACCCAATCTCCTCATGTGTTTCTCCCATGTAGGAAGGCCTGTGCTCAGCAGTGGGACGTATATAGACTGGTGATGAACAAAATAAAAACATATGAAGATTTGGCTCTTCTTTTGACAACCTATTGGTATCCTATTGGACAAGCGACAATGGTCAGGGCCGCGAGGACCCGTTGGATGCAGGCTGCGTAGAACGGTACCGTTTGGAGATCGATGGGTGAGGCCTTTGTTTAGCAGTGGACATCATCGGCTCATATGGTGATGAATCATGTTTTTTACGTAAAATGTCAAAATATTATTGATGTAGTATCATTCATATTTTAAGTTTTAGTAAAGTCTCATAGTAAAATGATGTAAATTAAACGAATTTTAATATCAGAGGAATTGGTAAAATACAAAGCGCTATTTAAGCAGTATTCCTATTTTTCAAAGCATGATTCCATAGCTTTGTTTACGCGTCAAATATAATTAACCATCATGTTGTGTATACACGCTTTTGGGTTCAAGTCTAGATTTTGCACTTTTGTTATTTTTATGTTGTATGTTATATGATTGTTACCTGTTGTGTATGCCTATTATGAATAAATAAATAAATTAGTGGCTTACAAAAAAAGTGCTTTCTTATTTATAAGAAATATATAGCAAAAAAATCAGTCTTTCCATCGAAACTTACCTATCAAAACTAACTGGAGCGGTAGGACAACACGCTGAAGGTAACTAAAAAACATAAATAATGCTCACATTAAAAACATTTTAATTAACATTTTAACAGTCAGACAGACCTTTATCTTACAAACCATCTTAAAAAAGCACTCACTGCTGATTTATGATCCCGAAATATTTAAGGATAAACGCAGAAAAGAATCTGTCTGCTCAATCCCTTCGCTAGAAACTGCCTCTTCACACAGATATTTCTGCTTCCTAGGGAACTACATATATAATAAAATAAATAAGTTGCTCGAAATATACCATCTTCCCAGAGCAGGCTGCAAAGCTAAAGTTTCCAATTATTTAAAAGATCTGGACTACCTATCCACTGAATCCCTTCTTGTTGTCTTAAAATTATATAAATTCCCTGATATATTATATGTTTGTAGCTGTGTATGTGTGTATGCGTGTTTTTGTTGTGTATATGTATGTATATATGAATATATATGTTTGTATGTGTGTACGTATGTATATATATTAAAACAAAGCATAATTAATTACCTAATTCAGTAAAGTTTAACATTTCTTCAAACTAGATTAAATTAATGTTTATATCATCGGAACAACCTTTTCACTGTAGATTGCTTTTGACATAATAACCCATACATAAACTTTTTACCTGGGATAATACGTACTTAATACGTACGAGTTTATTTACACGCATGGACATGGATATGTATGTATCCATACAAAACTGCAATTATGACAGTCATGCACCCCACTATCTGCAGTCACACTGAAAATTTTATATATTTTTTATTATTTTTTAGTTTTCACTTAATATTAATTTACAATTATTGTTGAAAATTACTTTAAGTTCCTCAACTACCTATTTAAAACAGCATCCTACTGCGGGGGCAAGCCTGGTGACCTAACCTAACTCAGGCACCAGCCTCTCTCACCTTGGGATCATTCCTAAGATCAATTGTGATTATCTTAAGCAATCATAATTCATAAGATCCTATTGTGAAGAGGAAAATAAATAAATATCTTATCTTATCTATCTTAATTCTAACTCACTTCAAAGGTAAATAAACAACTTCAGATAATAAGACAACATGTCATTTCAAACAAAATAACTTTGAACACACATGCTTAACTTCATTTAGAATTTGCTTGCAAATTTAATCACATTAATTAATTTTCTACGAGTTTACATTAATTTGCGAAGTTTGTGAACTAGACGTGTGAGTGTAATATTATATACATACACATTAAACAATACAACCCTAAAGTTACAGCAGAATTTGTAATAGCGGTGTAAAAACTCATGTCAATAGATAACCATACTGTCACATCACATGATAATAAGAAAATTGTGTCAAAGAACTCATCCCTGAAATCCAGTACGTCGAATACGTTGATGTGACGTCAAAGTAAGATACAGGAGAGGTTAACGTTATGTCATGTCAGATTGATATTTTTATTTTATTTATGACGCTTTGGTGTAATCTGATCGATCAACCTGTATAGAAAATTATCTTAATTTCTTTCAAAATCTAGGACTCGGTGTCAAAGAAATTAAATAACCAGGATAGGTCGGAGCACTAATAATGTATTTTACAATTGCATGTTTTAAGTTTTAGGATTATTTTTTTTTCTAATTCACTTTTAATTCAAGGATTGACTTTTGCTTTTTCTTCTAGTTTACTATTTATCAATTTCCGAAATAGAAGAATATTGGGGGCATTGCCCTTTTTGTAAAATTCTTGATAGGAACACCTTTCGAGCCAATCAAATAATTTTGGGAACCTGAAATCAAAATAAAACAAATACAATATGAAGTCATGAAAGGAGTTAAACAGGTGTACATAAGTACATGATATTGTCTTAGATTTTCGCGAGCACTACTTATTTGAAGGAAACCCACTTTTGCCGGATATTATTATTATTCCATGCCCGAGCGACGCGATTTCTCTCTAGCGATCGTGGCCACAGAAAGTTTAAAGATGTCAGTTGTTTTGTGAAGTTTCTATGATAACTACTTTTACTTATTCACCATACGGAGTTCTCGTTGATCAGACAGTTCTAGACGGGCTTGAGATTTTATAATTCATATGTTGGCATACAAAGCTAGTATTCGTAGTACACTCCAACTATCTTCTCTAGAAAAATTAGGATGATTTTATGATAGACTCCCGTAACTGTGGGAATGAAGCGGTATTCTTTGGCGAAAAATTGTATTTGATACAGGCTAAGAATAAAATAAAATGATTCAATTAAGGAGTTGGACAGCATCATTATCGCTCTGACTCCAAATAAAATTGATAACAGGGCAATTAGCAGCTTTAATGTAAACCAGAAAGCACATAACACAAATTGGACTCAAAGTAAGTACCTTTAAATCATAAATATGTCTTTACTGGAAAACTGCCTTTCATGACCTCGGTGACGTCAAGACTTAGGAAAGTGTCATTATTCTACTATATCGTGACGCCATGTGTTTTGACACGTTAACAACGAATATTCAAGCTATCTAAACTTATCATAGCGCTAATTCTCTACTTCCCTGGCCATTAAGTTTTATTTGGAATTTACGACCGCAGCCACTAAGTCTGATATATCGACAACTACCAGATGATTAAGATTTGTATGATGAAATCTGTGTCTAGTAATAGTGATAAAAATTATATTAAATTAAATTCTTACTCTCCAGCATCAATAGGAAATATCACATGCATTGAGCTGATGGTAGATACGCAACAGATGTCAGCGATTGTGATGGTATCACCGGCGAGCCAAGTCGCCACCAGAAACTTTTCCATAAATCTATAAGCACTCTTGATTTTTGCTAAATCTTCTTCTTCAAAGTCTTTTGAAAAGTACATAAAGGGCACCTAGAAAAAAAACAATTTAAATTGAATGAAGATGAAATAATAATAATTATGGTAAATTTGGATCGATCGGTCCTGCGCTGCCCGCATCCATCGGCTTCCCGCGAACCTCACAAGATCGTCGGTCCACCTTGTGAGGGGCCTACCAATGCTGCGTTTCCCGGTACGACGTCGCCACTCGAGGACCTTTCCGCCCCAACGGCCGTCAGTCCTTCTTGCAATGTGGCCTGCCCACTGCCACTGGAGGTTCGCAATTCTTCGGGCTATGACGGTGACCTTAGTTTTCCTGCGGATCTCATCGTTTATAATTCGATCACGCAGAGAAACCCCGAGCATAGCCCCATCCATTGCCCTTTGGGTAACATTGAGCCTTCTTATGAGGCCCATTGTAAGCGGCTACGTCTCAGTTCCGTAAGTCATCACTGGCAACACACACGAATTAAAGACACACACCGCAGTGTCTAGTAGGTAGTTGGACCGAGAATATGCTGCGAAGCTTCCCGAATGCTGCCCAGCCGAGTTGGATCTGTCGATTGACCTCTTTCTGGAAGTTGGACTGTTTGTCCCTGGTAGACATATTCGTCAACAGCTTCCAGTGTAGAGCTCCCAACCTTCACAGGAGCGGGTACAACATGGGAATTTGACATTATTTTCGTCTTATCCGTGTTCATTTTGAGACCCACTTGTTGGGAGACTCTACAGAGGTCGTCGAGCATTGTGCCTAAGTCCTCCAGGGTCTTAGCCATGACCACGATATCATCAGCAAAATGAAGGTGTATCATGTACTCGCCGTTAATGTTGATGCCAATTCCTCTCCAGTCCAAAAGCTTAAACACATCCTCCAACGCGGCTGTGAACAGTTTCGGCGAAATAACATCGTCCTGTCTCACATCTTGCTGAATTCGTATTGGTTTCGAGTTTTGATCCTGGAGGCGGACTGACATAGTGGCGTTTTTGTACAGTGACTGCAGCACTTGGATGTATCGATAGTCAATTTGGCACTTCTGGAGTGACTGAAGCACGGCCCAGGTCTCAAAAGAATCGAAGGCTTTCTCATAGTGCACGAACGCTAAGCATAATGGCAGGTTTTACTCTTCGGTCTTCTGTATAACCTGCCGCAGCGTATGTATGTCGTCTATAAGAAGCCTACTGAAGCCTTTTCGGAATCCGGCTTGTTCGGGAGGCTCGAAGTCGTCAAACCTGCGTGCGAGACGATTCGTTATAACTCTCAAAATCAACTTGCAAACATGACTCAAGAGCGTGATGGGTCTGTAGTTCTTCAATTGGATCCGATCATCTTTTTTGAAGAAGAGTGCCACCACGCCCCCATGCCATGCTTTTGGCGTTTTACCCTTGAGTATAATGGAGTTAAATAGCCTCTGAAGAGCTTTCAGGACCACGCGTGCACCTGCTTTCAGAAGCTCTGCTGTAACTCCATCGTTGCCCGGTGCCTTATTGTTCTTGAGCTGTTTGAGAGCCACATTAATCTCGTACAGGCTGACGCTCGGGATATCTTCTGTGTAGTGTCGGGTTAATTTGGCTCTTGGATCGGTGGCCTGAGTGACAAGTGTGCGTGATGTCGCGTAAAGCTGTCCGTAGAAGTTTTTAATCTCGGCCAAAAGCTCAGGTCGTGACTAATGAGTCTGCCGTCCTCCGTCTTCAGCTCCGTCAGCAAACTTTGTCCAAGCGAAAGATCTCTTACGAACACTTTAGAGCCTTTATTTCGCTCGATCGCCTCTTTAATACGTTCTGTATTAAATCGGCGTAAGTCACGAGTCAAGGACTTAGAGATCTGCTTATTGAGCTGCCGACGAGCATCCCCAGAAGACTGCAAAACCATACATCTTTCCTCCATAAGCTTCAACGTTGGCTCGGAGATTTTCTTAGCCCTTTTGTTACGGCTGGGTTTGAAGAGCTTAGAACCCACCGTAAGGACAGCTTCTACGAACCTGTATGTATCCACATCTGTGCAGTGCTCCAGGCAATCGAAGCGATTTTGCAGTTCAAGCTGAAAGAGTTCGGGGTTTTGGATCTGGATAGGTGCAGGGCGGAGCGTAGACTTCATCAGTCGATACCTCTCGGATTTCACATTGAGATTCAATGTGCCTCTTACCATTCGATGATCACTTCCCGTGTCAAACGAATTGATCACTGAGACATCATTGAATATCCGAGTCTTAGTCGACATGATGAAGTCGATCTCATTTTTCGTTGCGCCATCCGGACTTTTCTAGGTCCATTTTCGATGCGGCCGTTTTTTGAAGAAGGAGTTCATCATGAAGAGTCCCTCCGTCTCCATATAATCGGCCAGCATTTGACCTCTATAGTTCCGGATTCCAGCTCCAAATTGCCTCACTTTTAACTTATCATCGCCACGTTTGCCTAGCCTTGCGTTAAAGTCTCCCATGACGACGGTGTAGTCAGTTTTGGAAGTATGTATTGCCTGAGAGATATCCTCATACATTACTTCTACTTCCTCGTCGGGGTGAGTCGAGGTCGGGGCGTATACCTGTTTGACCTTCAACGAATACCGGTTGGTAATTCTGAGTATAAGGTACGCCACCCTATTCGACACTCTTCCGATTTGTACAACATTGTTCACGAGAGACTTGTGGACAATGAACCCGACATCACCTTGGGACAGATCTTCAACCTCCCGGAAATAGAGCAGGTTGCCGGATTTAAGAACTATAGTGTCCTCGCCCTCTCGTCGGACTTCATATAGTCCCACTATACTACAGCGAATCCTACTCAATTCTTCCTCTAGTTCCAGCAGCTTCTCCTCGGTCCGCAGTGTGCGAGTGTTGTTTGTTGCCAGGGCCAAAGTCGTATGATGTGATATCGTCGCCACCCGGGGATTTTTAGCACCCCTGGTCCCAGCGCCTCGCCAACGTCGATCATCGCCGGCATGACCTCCGGTACCACCGGGCGCTTGGGGCCTTGGGTTTCTGTGATTCATTCATGGGGGGGTTTTGGGCCGTCACTTACCACGCTGGCCCAGTGCGGGTTGGTGGGGAGCGCCAGAGCCTCGTCTGTTGAACAGCAGGGTGCACCACGTGCAGGTGAGGTTTGCTTGGATCCCGTAAGGTGTTGTTCGGAAACCCTTACACCCCGGTACATGTTAACAGAGAAGCAATTTTACTGAGAAACAATTTCTTTAGGATTACTAAACATTCGGTGAGATTGTGCACATTTTTTTTAATTCGAGGTAATTCTTGGCCTTCATCTCACCTAATGGTTAGTGAAATAAGGCCGACGAGGGAAGCAAGCTATACCCTGATTCCTCAACCACAGAGGAACTGGCTATCTTACCTCTAACTGCCTGAACGCAACAACGTTATTACCATTATTATTATGGCGGCAGACTTTGGTGAGATGGCGGTTACTAGCCAGGTGGACTTAGAAACCAAGCAGAAAATTTATGCCCCCACGGAAAATCGAACCCCGGACCACTAGATCTGAGGTAAGCCACAGAGACGGTTAAAGGCGATTTGCTATTAATTTATCTATTATCAAGCGGGAAGCCGATGGATAGGGCAGCGCAAGACCGATCGATTTGGAGATCCTAGGGGAGGCCAATGCCCAGCAGTGGGTGTCTCTCGGCTGACGAATCATACAAGAAGATAAAATCCTCTCTCATCCTCTTTTATTTAAACCAAATTACTTACAACTATAGCTCTCAAAATGGGGAATAGGACTTCATTATCGAAATGAAGTCTTTGTTCGATTACTGCTCTCTTCTTTGGACCAGTTGGATAAAAACTGTCGGTTTGGCCAAATTTTGTCACTAAGTAACCGCAGATTGCATGGCTGGAAAATTGAAAAGACAAAAGCAATTAGAATTTATACAGGAGACTTTATATCTAGTAGGCTTGTGTTGTGGCAATTTTGTGCATAGAAAGAGATCGCAATAGAAATGACTCCTGTATTACTAAGATATTTTTTTATTTTAACGGGCATCTCTTGGCGTACTGACAAAATTAATAATAACTTTGTAATATGTATGTTTTTATTCATAATTAGTAATAGTTGTTGTAATTGATTTCAGAAATCTAATACTCTGTGTGACACTGCTTAATACTATTACTGAGTAACTAAACATTGTAACTTAATACTTAATTGAAAAGAGTGACTACACGAGTTTGTTGCCGGAATCTTTTCGGTAGTTCAACTTTTGGAACTGGTGTAAATTCAAACAGACTGACATACAGACAGATAGACTGACTGACACAGACTGACTAACTGAGCGACAGATCGACCGTCGGGCATTATAACATTGTTAGCTTACGTAGATCCAGAAAAGACAGAAAGGCAAAGAATATGACATTGTTAGTTAATATTATTTTATACATAAGAGTTTTTTTTAATAAAGATATTTTCATTTTCATGAACATTTTTGATTTTTGGAAAAAAATGACCTTTGTTTATTAATTTTGTAAACAGTACAACTTCAACTATATTCCATGTCATTTAAGTTTAAGTGGTTTTTATGGGTAACAGTAGCGTATACAAGGTGGTGCTGTCAATGTATGGAATAGTGTAACGTTGGCAGCATTATTTCATACAAATGTCATGAAATTATCAAATGGATACGATATTTTTGAAAGTGGCAAACCATTTCTATGGAATAATATAGCCCATGTTTTAATTCATTGTCGCATTGACGGTACCACCCTGTATATTCCGAATTTGTGAAAAATAGTGCCATATTCAAACTAAGGCAACATCCCTTTACTCATACCGCGTCTTTGGGTACGTAAACTGGTCCAAGCTAAAGTATCTAGGTGTTCCCGCTCATAAATGGCAGCAGTACTGTTATGTATAGATATACATGTATGTATAAGCATAGTGTCTGCGACGCGGTTTATTCTGATTCGTTAAATAAACGTCAGTGCGTATCTAACCACGGTTCCTTTTACTTGTCCCCTTACCCGCATACATATCAGTGGCGACGATTCGATTACCCACATATAAAAAAAAATCAAAATGTCGTATTTTGGAGTTTTAAGTACTTTCGATCACAATAGTCAAACGTGGGACTCTTATAAGGGTCGGATTCTGCAATATTTCATTGCAAATGATATCGACGAAGGAACGGATCCCAGTGGTAAGAAGAGGAAGGCGATCCTTCTCAGCGCACTCACGGAGGGTACATACAAGCTCACGGTCGACCTATCCTTGCCCAAGGACCTAGGAAGCGTTCCCTACGAAGACATTATATCGCTTCTAGACGGTCATTTCACACCCAAGCACGTCGGTTTTAGTGAACGACATAACTTCTACGCAGCTACACAGCAAGCGGACGAGTCACACTCCCAGTGGGCAGCGAGGCTTCGAGGTCTAACGTCACGTTGCGGCTTCCTGAACACAGAAGAAGCACTACGAGACAGGTTCATCATGGGAATGCGCCCCGGAATGGAGAAAGAAAAGTTGTACGCGCATGACCTGAATGACCTTACGCTGGCCAAGGTCGTGGAACTGGCAGAGAACTTCAACAGCGCGCGCGCAGCTGCTGCAGTCAGCGCCAGGGACGGTGCCGTGTTCTCAACGTCTCGAGATAATCAAGTGTTCAAAATCTCAAAAAACGCGCAAAGTAGAAATGAACAGAAGGTCAGATGTCAAGTTTGCGGTTACACAAACCATAAAACTACGGAATGTAGATTTTCAAGCTATGTGTGTAAAAAGTGTCACGCGAAAGGCCATTTACGTAAAATGTGTAAAGTGAAATACGTGATGGATTGCGGTGACCAGGGTGAGGATGGCGAAGGCGATGACGGTAAAGTTTTTTTTATACGTTCACTGCGGGGGGAACCAATGGTGGAAACCGTGTTAATTAATAACATGCCTTTTCAATTTGAACTGTCATTTCTGAGCACTACTACAATAAGAGCTTAAAAAGTGTACCGTTATCAGCGACGCGTAAACAGCTGATGACATATAATGGTAGAAATATAGTTTGTGTAGGTATGATCCGATTGCCGGTTTGCTACGCAGAGCAAACTCAGTTGATAGACATTTACGTTGTTCGTGACGGTGGCCCACCGCTGTTAGGAAGGGATTTCATATCGAAGTTTAAGTTACAGTTATTACCTATAAATTATTGCCAGGACGACGACATAGTAATGACACAGTTACAAAACAAATATACAGATTTATTTTCAAATAAGTTAGGAACATTTAATAAATATAAAGTTAATCTAAGACTAAAAGATAACGCCAAACCGGTGTTTTTTAAGCCGCGCTCAATTGCATTTGCATTACGGGATAAAGTAGGGAATGAAATTGATAGGTTGGTTAATTTGGGAATCCTAAAACCCGTTCAGTACTCAGAATATGCATCACCAATAGTGCCTGTTCTAAAAAGAGATGGATCAGTAAGGTTGTGTGCTGATTATTCTGTGAGTATAAACAAACAATTGTTAATAGAACAATACCCACTCCCTTCCATAAATGAGCTGTTCTCGAGGATCTATGGCGGTAAGATATTTTCAAAATTAGATTTATCTATGGCTTACAACCAATTAATGCTGAGTGATGAAGATGAGTCACAAAATCTAACATGTATAAATACTCATAAAGGATTATATAAGTTTACGAGGTTAGTTTTCGGTCTGTCTAGTGCGCCATCTATTTTTCAAAGGGCTATTGAAGGGGTATTGACTGGTCTAGAAGGGGTGATATGCCTACTAGACGATGTATTAATTTGTTCTGGAGATAATCGAGTCGAGCATTTGCAGAGGGTAAATGCCGTCCTTAACCGTTTACAGGAGGCAGGGTTGACACTTCAGAAAGATAAATGTAATTTTTTCAAGGATGAAATTAGCTATTTAGGTTTCATACTTACTAAAGAAGGTCTTAAAAGAGCTCCGGAGAAAGTAAAAGCTATGGTTGAAGCACCGATTCCCACAAATGTCAGTCAGCTGCAGTCATTTTTGGGTTTGATCAATTATTATAGGAATTTTATTCCAAACGCATCGTCCATACTTAGTCCTTTATATGAGTTGCTAAAAAAGGGTTGCAAATGGCAGTGGTTGGACGCACAAAATTCTGCGTTTAATAAAATAAAGGAAATGATGACGTCAGAACAGGTTTTAGCACATTTTGATCCTAATTCTAAGTTAATTTTGACTGTGGACGCGTCCCCTTGTGGACTCGGCGCCATCTTATCGCAGGTAAGCTCAGACGGTGTTGAAAAACCCATCTCGTTTGCGTCGCGCACTCTCAATTCAGCAGAAAAACGCTATGCGCAAATTCAAAAAGAGGCCACGGCCATTATTTTCGCAGTGCGTCGCTTCCATCAGTACTTGTACGGTAGATCGGAACCTTTTATACTACGCACTGATCACAAACCTCTGCTGTCTATTTTTGGGCCTTATAAAGGGGTACCTGAGTTGTCTGCAAACAGACTGCAGCGCTACGCATTATTTCTTAGTAGTTATAACTACACAATAGAGTATGTTCGAAGCGCCGATAACACTGCCGACTATCTGTCTCGCGCGAGCCTTCCAATGGCCGTGGAGGCGAGAGTACGCTCTGTCGGGTGCGCATGCACCGAGCAGGACAGAGGGAACGAGATAGCATACGATCGGGCTACATATGTTTGTTTCGTTTTAGATGGTAGTTTGCCGA
Organism: Nymphula nitidulata; assembly: GCA_947347705.1. Classification (NCBI taxonomy): domain Eukaryota; kingdom Metazoa; phylum Arthropoda; class Insecta; order Lepidoptera; family Crambidae; genus Nymphula; species Nymphula nitidulata. The sequence continues at coordinate 5,226,020 of OX374637.1, read as the reverse complement.
TAACGTTGGATGTATTACGAGAAGAGACGACTAAAGACATACTTTTAAAAAAGGTAAAGGATTATATCAATAATGGCTGGCCACCCAAATGCAATGATATAGGTTTAAAGCCGTATTATTTGTGTAGATCAGAGTTGTCATATGAGAACGGTTGTGTGATGCGAGGTCACAAAGTAGTAATACCGGAAAGTCTTTACCAAATAGTATTAAAAGAATTACATTCATCGCATTTGGGGGTGGTAAAAACAAAGGCTGAAGCTCGTTCTAGATTTTGGTTCCCAGGTATTGATAAGGCATTGGAAAATATGATAGCATCATGTGACATTTGTATTCAATTGCGTCCCGCGCCTCCGCGCGCCCCTCCCAGTCCTTGGAAATATCCATTGCATCCATTTGTTAGGGTACACATTGATTTCTTAGGCCCTATAAGGAACTGTACATATCTTGTAATAGTGGATGCACACACTAAATGGTTGGAAGTGTATAATATGAATATGTCAACGTCGTCAGCTGCTGTTATCGCAAAACTTTGTGATTTTATGTCGCGGTTCGGGATTCCGGAAACCCTAGGTAGTGATAACGGTACAGCTTTCTGCTCACAAGAATTTGAAAGGTTTTGTAGATCAAATGGCATATCACACGTCACTTCACCGGTGTACCACCCGGTAAGTAACGGGCAGGCTGAGAGTTTTGTAAAAATTATCAAAAAAGGTATTAAATCAGCATTATTGTCATGTAGTAGTGCAAAGGAAACATCTGCTATTCTGTTACAATATCTGTTGGACTATCGTAATTCGATACACTCCACCACGGGTTGTTCTCCTGCTCAGTTGGTGTTTGGACGTAAGCTAAGATCACGATTGGATTTAATGATGCCTAAACCATCCTCACCCTCGACATCGATACCAAATGTAATATCAAAATTTCAGTGCTCGCCTACGAGACCAAACAGGGACGATAAAATATTTTTTTTGAAGAAAAACGACTATGTGCTACAAAACAAAATTTTCTTGGGAAAAGGGTATTATAATTAAAAGGTTGGGAAAGGTTATGTACTTAGTGAAAGATTATATAAGTAACGAATGTGTAAAAAGGCATAAAAATCAATTAGTGTTATATAAAGGGACGATTGACGCAAATAATCAAAATCAGGGGAAATTCTTATCTGGGTCACAGCCATCGACTGCTCTGCCTCCGCTGCCATCATCACCGTCTCCATCAACGCTGCCGCCGCTGCCGTTTTCACCTCCACGTCCGCCGCACACCCCACAACAACAGTTGGCACCAACACCTACTCAGTGCTCAACTCTAAACTTGCCTGATACACGTGATGCTTCACCGTACCTTGTTCATGACAGTCCACCTACATTTGTTACGCGAAGGGGGAGAAGAGAGGAGTTTTATGGGCCAAGAGAGTCTACGCCATTAAGTGATGATGGTGCATTAGAGGCGGTACCTCAAGATAGTACTTTGGATACTACAGGGGGCTCAGGTGTAATCATGAGAGAGGCTCTGATATCCGCTGAAGAAGAGTTCCATGAAGCTATTCCATAAGCTGATGGCCTTGAGGCAATAAATACCTTACAGTCTATTGCGTAATCGTCCCAAGGAATTGTTTAAGAACTGTTCTTGTATAGAGGGAGGAATGTTATGTATAGATATACATGTATGTATAAGCATAGTGTCTGCGACGCGGTTTTTTTTTTTTTTTTTTTTTTATACAAAGCACGACAAATGACTCAACACCACCTGATGTGAAGCAGTAAGAAGAGTCCATATGCGAAGACAGCTAGTGCAGTTCAGACACTACTCTAGCTGCCTCCACCTTGCCGGCCCGAAAGGTGCTTTTTCACGCCTCTTTTGAAGGACCCCATGTTATAGGAAGGAGGGAACACATGTGCTGGCAAAGAATTCCAAGTTCTGGAAGTTCGACAAAGAAAAGAGCTACTAAATTTCTACTACTTCCACTTTTCTTTCTACTTTTTACTATTCTGATTCGTTAAATAAACGTCAGTGCGTATCTAACCACGGTTCCTTTTACTTGTCCCCTTATCCGCATACATATCAAGTACTACAAATCGCTCTACGAGCGTTGAACACACTTAGCTTCTTGGATGCCAGCTTGACTTTATCTTCTAAATGACTGCGGAACTGCACGTCACTAGAGATATCGACACTAAGGATTCAGATACTCTTAGAGATGGAAAGGGGTGTATCAAGGAATTGAGAAGACACAACGAATGGGGTTTTTGTAGCGGTAAACGCGCAGAATTTAGTCTTAGTGGGGTTAAATTAGACTAAGTTAAGTCGACCGCGACTTTTCTCCACAGTAGACCGAGGGGTGCTAGCACAACCCGTGTAGTAAGCGTCACCAGTACTGTCATCTGCATAACAATATAGTCCGTCAATAGACAGCATATCATTGATATGCAGCAGAAGCAATGTTGGAGACAGCACTGATGTCCAGTCCATGCTGTCCGATCAAATGCAGTCAACGGCAGCTCTTATGCATCTGCCGGACAAAAAGCTAGCGACCCATTTGCACAATTTCTACTCACGAATATTATTGGTGAATTTACCTATCCCAAATAACAAAGTCATCGTCAATGAGTACGGGTACAGTGTGTTGTGGATTCATCTGAAATTAAAATGAATAAAAAATATATAATAATTGCAAAGATGTAATTTGGCTTTCATTAGGGTTTTGAGGCTACAAAGCTGATAAACTTAATTTCCATTTTTGATTTCCATCTTCTTACTTTAATTTAAATAAAAATGGTTTTTCTTATATTTTCATTGGTGCTTCTCTTTCTGTGTACACAAATTGCTAAATAAGTAATTGATTCTACAGTGATAGCAGGTAATGTTCATCAGCGGATGATGGGCCAGATATTATTATACTCACACGTAAAAACTCTTCAGTCATATGTTCTCCACGCTGCAAGGAAACTTCAATAAACTTTACATCTGGTATCTTCAATGCATGGATGGTCATGAACACAGAGCAACACGGAGGGCTGATATCTTTCTTATACAGTGTCAAGCCCATGTTGAGGTACTCTGTATACAAAACAACCTATAATTTGTCAAGTCGCGTGAGACTCCCGAGAGCATATGACAACTTGTCAAGCCCCAGACATAATTGTTTTTAATTGGCATTAGACTCCCTGTGGTCTGACGCGGCTTGACAAATTAGAAACCCATTATATCTGGAGTGTTTGGCTCGACAGGTTTAGTGAATAATTCTACTCCAAAATATCGATAAATTTGTATATTTTATTATCATTTGTAATGATACATGCAATTAATAAAAAAAAACTGAACAAATGTAAAGAATTCCATGTTATGGATCCAAACCATTAAAATTAGTAAAGAAAAATAAAAATACTCTTTGTCATACTAATGATAAAAATTAAAGTTTGGCAAAGCGTAACGTTTTGGTTTGGCTTAAAAAAAATTAAACATATTACAAGACAGCCATCAAACACATGCCTTGATCATTTATGGTCAAATGTCGTGGTGATTCGAAAATACCAACATAACTGACCATTCTACAACTCTGTTCTATACAAGTGACATTTCCTTTGAACAAAAGTTTGCACGGGCATGAACTAAAAGAAAATGTGACTATAAGGCCATGAACAATTACCTGAAATCAATTAACTGGTACGGTTATTACAACTCCGATGATATAGATTGGGCAACTGAATTCCTGATCAATAAACTACAATATTGCATGTCAAACTTCTCTGTAGTCTCTAGTATATCTTAAAGGAAAAGGCCCTTAAAACCCTGGATTACGATAGGCATTGTAAGATCCCTACGTAAAAGAGATAAATTACATAAGAAGACCAAAGCTTCAAATAATGAAGAAATACGTAATAACTAATATATATCTGCTATCATAATTGGTGTAATAGTATTGTAAAACATCTCAAGAGACAATACTATAAAAATCTCTTACACAAAAACTACGGAAAAACAAAAGAAACATGGCAAACGGTCAAGGAGATTTGTAATATGCATGTTATGAAGACCTCAAGTGATGAACTATTAACAATAAGTGATACACCGGAAGCCTCTCTCTCAGCGGTGAATACATATTTTACATCTGTTAAGCTCCCTGATGCAAACCTAACGATGCTTGCGAATAACACCGCTATTATATTTTACCACAAGACCTGGGATGGTGTAAAAGATGTAGTAGAAGACAAATTGTATAGTGTCACCTCCTGGCTAGAAGATAATCTTCTATCCTTGAACACTACCAAAACCAAGTAGTACTTATGTTTTGGGAAAACCGGTGTCTCCAGCCCAAAGGATACTTTCCATCAAAAAGGCTCAGGATCTCAATGACAAGCTGCTGCAGGAACGGGAAGACAGCGAGCAAGAGATACAATCAATTATTAGAAAACACTCAGAACTTAAAAGTGAACTGGCCGAACTTCACAATAAAATACTCAGAAATTGCTGATAAATGTGTCCACTTGCAGGATACAATAACTTCTTTTACAGAATGCAATGACACTCACGAGCGGGCACTGAGTCGCATCAATGACCTAGAAATTAGTCTATCAGAGGCGCATAAGACTGTGCTAATAATAGAAAATAATAGCAAGTTTACAGAAAATGATGCTTCCCAGAGTCTGTTAAGTGAGTTACTCAATTGTGATTCAGGTTTACTCAGAGAAAACACAGATAATGTAAACTCACTGTGCAACGAACTGGCATCTACACAAAATTTGTCAATGAGTAACAATAAATTAAAAAAATATTGTCGTATTAATAAATTCATAAAAAAAACTAATAGATTAATTAAGAGGCAAAATCAATTCAAGAAGCATTTATTATTGAGAAAAGAACGTACATTACTGATAAATAAATTAAAGTCATTTAGTGATAAAGTTCAACAAAATCATTCATCACATGATTGCACAACCAAACTATTAGAAAATAGATTAATGCATTTGGAGCATTCACTTAAGGATATGTTTAATGATCAACTGAACATGTATAAAAATATGATTGAATATCAAATCTCTGCAAGGCATGATATGATTGACTTGTGTAATTATAGTACAGAGAGATATGCTTCTTTAACAAATAAACATTGCTCATGTTCTAGTAACAATAACAGTAATCAAAGTAGAATAATAACAAACAACGAACCAGTTCCTCTGCAGCCAGGTGAAAGTGAATATTTGCATGTGCAGCCAGTATTAGAATGCTCTAACACAATAAAAACTAACATGACACAAAGTACAGAGTCCCACACTTATATTTTTTCTGATAAATTAGGACAAGGGCTAGGGAACTTACTTTTAGATCAAACTGATCAAATTGTTTTTAATAATTGTTATCCTGGGCTCCACTTTGAAAATATTATAAATAATGTTACTATGTGTGAAACTATAAAAAGTAATAGCAACTTAATTATACTGTGTGGTGATAGTTCAGGAGTTAGGAAAATTCACATAACAAGATGTATAACCAAGCTATTAGAATTAAATAGCAAAAAAAATTGTAAAATTACTCTGTGTGCTTTTCCATATGCTACAAATATGGATTTTAATTATAACAAACAAATTCATTATGTAAATGAACATTCGTACAATATGACGAGTCGTCATAGTGACGCGCTTATATTTTTTGATTGTAACAAATTTGTTACTAACTTTACACTGACCAGAGATACATTGTATCTGTCACCTAGATTTGAAAGACAAATTGCTACATTGTTAGCATACAATATACGGAACACGGTTATGAATACAATAACTAAGAAAAATAAAATCAATACCATATTTCCTAATGAATTGGTCTCACCTAATGTTAATTCACATTTATCTTTAAACTGAACCATAAGACAAAAGCTAAGCCTATGTTATTAAATATTGTGTACCAAAATTTGCAAGGATTAGCTGGCAAAGAACTAGAACTTGAATTGTTTACAAAAAGTCAAGATATTCATGTGGTATGTTTAACTGAACACTGGCTGAAAGTTTTTGAATCAGTGTCTATTGATAATTTTCAGTTGTCAAGCACTTTTGTAAGGAAATCTGCAATTCATGGTGGCTCTTTAATACTTGTTAACAATAAAATGAAATGTAAAGAACGTAAAGATATCGTAGGTCTTTCAGCCGAGCGTATTATTGAATTGTCTTGTGTTGAATTAGAGAGTTATGTTATAGTATGTGTGTACCGACCACCTTCTGGAAATTATAACACATTCGAGACCATAATGTAAGATGTACTCAAAAAAATAAGTACTAAAAGAAAACATATTATTATCTGTGGCGATTTTAACGTTAATTTGTTAGAGAACACACCAACATGTACTCGCTTACTTTCCGTTTTTAAATCCTTTGACTTAGTTAATCAATTTCTTGAGCCTACTAGAATCACTTCTCACTCGGCCACCTGTCTGGATAATATTTTTTCAAGTAAAAACCCTGTTTCGAAGTCTGTTATAACCAATCTTACGTCTGATCATTGTGGTTTGCTAATTACTTTTGTAGATAACTTATTGATTGAACCAACATATTTAACATATAGACCTATTACGAAGAGTCGTGAGGACATTTTTATGAATAAAATGGCTATAAAGGTAGCCACACTCCCATTCACACATTCCAGCCCGGACGATCAATATACTTATTTGTTTCATGTAATAAAAAATGAGTTCGAAAATACCTTTACAAAAAAGACAGTTAAATCTTCAAATAATAAGATGAAATTTGGTGACTGGGCTACAAAAGGCATATATAAAAGTCGAAATAAGATCGCGGGTTCGATTCCTGCCTCAGGACGTGAAATTTTTCTAGTTTTATTACATTTTAATTACTAAGTAATTTTTCAAACATTTATAATAATGTTAAAATCAAAAATTAAAAATATAGAAATAAGATGTATGAATTATACGCACAAAAGAAATACAATCACAATAAGGACTTTCATGAGTATGTAAAGAAATATTCCAAGATTTTCAAAAAGATATGTAACCGCGCCAAATCGATACACATTCGAGACAAAATTGAAAAATCTAATAACAAAATAAAAACTACATGGAATATAATAAACCGTGAAACTGGTAAAGTCAAATCACAAAACACCACGTCCACAATAAATGTAGATAATCAAATTATTAATTCTGACAACGAAATAGCTAGCATCTTTCAAGACTACTTTTCAAAAATACCTTTCATTACCACATCTAATTTAGATTCTTCTTCTCTTGAAGCTAGTTCCATCCTGAGGCGTTGTGTGCCCGAGTGTAGTGAGACGTTCCAATTTACCCATGTTGATCCTCAAAAAATCATGAAAATTTTTAAATCCTTAAAATTAAAAAATACAGGGGATTTATGGGATGTATCTGTGAAAATAGTTAAGAATATCATTGATATTATTGCCCCTTATCTCGCGCTAATTTTTAATAACTGTATAGATGAAAGTATCTTTCCTAATTTAATGAAATACAGTAATATTATTCCGCTATTTAAATCAGGTGATAGAGAGGATCCTAGTAATTTTCGTCCAATTTCTATTTTACCAGCACTCAGTAAAATATTTGAAAAAATTATTTTGGAACAATTGATTAAGCATTTTAATTTAAATAATCTTTTCCATAGTGCGCAATATGGATTTACAAAGGGTCGTTCGACTACTGATGCTGGTGTAGCTCTGTTAAGGCACATATTTGATGCATGGGAGAATTCACAAAATGCTCTTGGTATATTCTGTGACTTATCAAAGGCATTTGACTGCGTTGACCATCAGACGCTAATTTTAAAATTACAACACTATGGGGTTACAAATTCAGCTCTGAAGTTAATCTTATCTTACTTAAGTTCTAGAACTCAAATAGTTGACATCAATGGAACAAAATCTTCAGGGTCTTATGTCAAAATGGGAGTTCCACAGGGTTCAATTCTAGGGCCTTTTTTATTTTTAATATACGTAAATGACTTACCATTCTTTGCTAAGGAATTTTGTGAGATTGTGTTGTTTGCAGATGGATACTTCTTTAATTTTTAAATGTGATAGAAATAAGGTAAACTTTGACGACGTAAACAATGCGCTATCTTAAGTAATGAATTGGTTTAGTGTGAACAATTTACAATTGAATGCAAAGAAAACTAAATGTATTAAATTTATTTTACCTAATGTTAGGGAAGTGGATACAAACATTAAATTAAATAATCAGTCGCTAAATTTAATTCAATCCACCACATTTTTAGGCATTACAATCGATGCGAAACTCCAGTGGAACCCTCATATCACAACACTTTGTAGTAGACTTAGCTCCGCGGCTTATGCTTTTAGAAAAATAAGGCAATATACTGATATTGCCACGGCGCGCTTGGTTTACTTTGGTTACTTCCATAGTATTATGATTGAATATCAAATCTCTGCAAGGCATGATATGATTGACTTGTGTAATTATAGTACAGAGAGATATGCTTCTTTAACAAATAAACATTGCTCATGTTCTAGTAACAATAACAGTAATCAAAGTAGAATAATAACAAACAACGAACCAGTTCCTCTGCAGCCAGGTGAAAGTGAATATTTGCATGTGCAGCCAGTATTAGAATGCTCTAACACAATAAAAACTAACATGACACAAAGTACAGAGTCCCACACTTATATTTTTTCTGATAAATTAGGACAAGGGCTAGGGAACTTACTTTTAGATCAAACTGATCAAATTGTTTTTAATAATTGTTATCCTGGGCTCCACTTTGAAAATATTATAAATAATGTTACTATGTGTGAAACTATAAAAAGTAATAGCAACTTAATTATACTGTGTGGTGATAGTTCAGGAGTTAGGAAAATTCACATAACAAGATGTATAACCAAGCTATTAGAATTAAATAGCAAAAAAAATTGTAAAATTACTCTGTGTGCTTTTCCATATGCTACAAATATGGATTTTAATTATAACAAACAAATTCATTATGTAAATGAACATTCGTACAATATGACGAGTCGTCATAGTGACGCGCTTTTATTTTTTGATTGTAACAAATTTGTTACTAACTTTACACTGACCAGAGATACATTGTATCTGTCACCTAGATTTGAAAGACAAATTGCTACATTGTTAGCATACAATATACGGAACACGGTTATGAATACAATAACTAAGAAAAATAAAATCAATACCATATTTCCTAATGAATTGGTCTCACCTAATGTTAATTCACATTTATCTTTAAACTGAACCATAAGACAAAAGCTAAGCCTATGTTATTAAATATTGTGTACCAAAATTTGCAAGGATTAGCTGGCAAAGAACTAGAACTTGAATTGTTTACAAAAAGTAAAGATATTCATGTGGTATGTTTAACTGAACACTGGCTGAAAGTTTTTGAATCAGTGTCTATTGATAATTTTCAGTTGTCAAGCACTTTTGTAAGGAAATCTGCAATTCATGGTGGCTCTTTAATACTTGTTAACAATAAAATGAAATGTAAAGAACGTAAAGATATCGTAGGTCTTTCAGCCGAGCGTATTATTGAATTGTCTTGTGTTGAATTAGAGAGTTATGTTATAGTATGTGTGTACCGACCACCTTCTGGAAATTATAACACATTCGAGACCATAATGTAAGATGTACTCAAAAAAATAAGTACTAAAAGAAAACATATTATTATCTGTGGCGATTTTAACGTTAATTTGTTAGAGAACACACCAACATGTACTCGCTTACTTTCCGTTTTTAAATCCTTTGACTTAGTTAATCAATTTCTTGAGCCTACTAGAATCACTTCTCACTCGGCCACCTGTCTGGATAATATTTTTTCAAGTAAAAACCCTGTTTCGAAGTCTGTTATAACCAATCTTACGTCTGATCATTGTGGTTTGCTAATTACTTTTGTAGATAACTTATTGATTGAACCAACATATTTAACATATAGACCTATTACGAAGAGTCGTGAGGACATTTTTATGAATAAAATGGCTATAAAGGTAGCCACACTCCCATTCACACATTCCAGCCCGGACGATCAATATACTTATTTGTTTCATGTAATAAAAAATGAGTTCGAAAATACCTTTACAAAAAAGACAGTTAAATCTTCAAATAATAAGATGAAATTTGGTGACTGGGCTACAAAAGGCATATATAAAAGTCGAAATAAGATCGCGGGTTCGATTCCTGCCTCAGGACGTGAAATTTTTCTAGTTTTATTACATTTTAATTACTAAGTAATTTTTCAAACATTTATAATAATGTTAAAATCAAAAATTAAGAATATAGAAATAAGATGTATGAATTATACGCACAAAAGAAATACAATCACAATAAGGACTTTCATGAGTATGTAAAGAAATATTCCAAGATTTTCAAAAAGATATGTAACCGCGCCAAATCGATACACATTCGAGACAAAATTGAAAAATCTAATAACAAAATAAAAACTACATGGAATATAATAAACCGTGAAACTGGTAAAGTCAAATCACAAAACACCACGTCCACAATAAATGTAGATAATCAAATTATTAATTCTGACAACGAAATAGCTAGCATCTTTCAAGACTACTTTTCAAAAATACCTTTCATTACCACATCTAATTTAGATTCTTCTTCTCTTGAAGCTAGTTCCATCCTGAGGCGTTGTGTGCCCGAGTGTAGTGAGACGTTCCAATTTACCCATGTTGATCCTCAAAAAATCATGAAAATTTTTAAATCCTTAAAATTAAAAAATACAGGGGATTTATGGGATGTATCTGTGAAAATAGTTAAGAATATCATTGATATTATTGCCCCTTATCTCGCGCTAATTTTTAATAACTGTATAGATGAAAGTATCTTTCCTAATTTAATGAAATACAGTAATATTATTCCGCTATTTAAATCAGGTGATAGAGAGGATCCTAGTAATTTTCGTCCAATTTCTATTTTACCAGCACTCAGTAAAATATTTGAAAAAATTATTTTGGAACAATTGATTAAGCATTTTAATTTAAATAATCTTTTCCATAGTGCGCAATATGGATTTACAAAGGGTCGTTCGACTACTGATGCTGGTGTAGCTCTGTTAAGGCACATATTTGATGCATGGGAGAATTCACAAAATGCTCTTGGTATATTCTGTGACTTATCAAAGGCATTTGACTGCGTTGACCATCAGACGCTAATTTTAAAATTACAACACTATGGGGTTACAAATTCAGCTCTGAAGTTAATCTTATCTTACTTAAGTTCTAGAACTCAAATAGTTGACATCAATGGAACAAAATCTTCAGGGTCTTATGTCAAAATGGGAGTTCCACAGGGTTCAATTCTAGGGCCTTTTTTATTTTTAATATACGTAAATGACTTACCATTCTTTGCTAAGGAATTTTGTGAGATTGTGTTGTTTGCAGATGGATACTTCTTTAATTTTTAAATGTGATAGAAATAAGGTAAACTTTGACGACGTAAACAATGCGCTATCTTAAGTAATGAATTGGTTTAGTGTGAACAATTTACAATTGAATGCAAAGAAAACTAAATGTATTAAATTTATTTTACCTAATGTTAGGGAAGTGGATACAAACATTAAATTAAATAATCAGTCGCTAAATTTAATTCAATCCACCACATTTTTAGGCATTACAATCGATGCGAAACTCCAGTGGAACCCTCATATCACAACACTTTGTAGTAGACTTAGCTCCGCGGCTTATGCTTTTAGAAAAATAAGGCAATATACTGATATTGCCACGGCGCGCTTGGTTTACTTTGGTTACTTCCATAGTATTATGTCGTATGGTATTCTTCTGTGGGGTAAAGCAGCAGACATTGAAACGGTATTTATCTTGCAAAAACATGCAATTAGAGCAATCTACTGCCTTGCTGCTCGAACATCAAAGAGAAACATGCACATTAAAGAAATAGATATACTAACAGTGGCTTCTCAATATATTTATGCTTGCATAATTTTAGTGCGTCAAAATTTGAAATTCCTACCTAAGACACAGCGATGTACATGCATTAAATACAAGAAATAAAAATAAGTTGATCTTACCGTCTCTAAGACTGCATAAAGTTTTTAATACTTTTATGGGTCAAAGCATACTTTACTATAACAAGATTCCTAATAACGTACTAGACTTGCCATTTGACAAATTTAAAATTCACATTAAGAAAATTCTAATGTCCAAAGGTTACTATACTATTAACGATTATATAAATGACAAAAATGCTTGGTTGTAACTTATAGTGTCATATAGTTATTTCCACCAATAGCATTTCATTGATTTTCTGGTTGCTGGAAGATGTCATGCTCTCTATAAGTTTCTGCGGTGGTGGCGTCGTGTGCCGGGTCGCTCCGTTCCCTATAATATGGTTGAGCGGAGCGATGGCTGGCACATGCGTCATACTTGTGAACAGGTGCCACTAGTGGAAACGGTCATCTCTAAGCTTCCTTGATTTTGTAATAATTTACCTACATATTCATCAATAGTATCATTTTTGAGGGATTTTTGAGGTATATGGCATTATATGATATTATATATAAAACAATACAATTATTATTGTAATGACGTGGTCAGACAAGTGTTTAAAATTAATGAAAGATGATTGGCTTTATTAGGTTTTTGTATATTAATTGTTGACCTTTGTGTATTGTAATACCTATATTGTGATGGTGCATTGTCGGACAGCCTTTAAATACAGTAAATATGCTTGTCATTAGGTACTTATTGGTACGTTAATATACCTTTTTTTATACTCTGTGCGACACTGCACTGCTAAATACCATTACTGTGTAATTAAACATTGTAACTTAATAATTGAAAAGAGTGACTACACGAGTTTGTTGCCGGAATCTTCTCGGTAGTTCAACTTTTGGAACCGGTGTAAATTCAGACAGACTGACAGAAAGACAGACTGACTAACTGACAGACAGACAGACAGACAGACAGACAGACAGCCAGACTGACTGACGGACAGACGGACCGACAGACAGACCGATAGACAGACATTATAACATTCTTAGCTTACGTAGATCCAGATAAGACAGTGAGACAAACATAATGTAATTGTTAGTTAGTTAATATTATTTTTATGTGATAGACATAAGGGTTTTTTGTTGACGATTCAAAAGTGCTTCTTGGGGGGCCTAATTGAATAAAGATATTTTCATTTTCATTTTCATTTACATTTTCATTTTCATTTTCATCTTAACATCCACACGTACCCCTGAATTGTTTCGTTTCTTATAAAACATCTATATTAAAACGAGAGAGAAATATTAAATATTTGGGGGTTTTGGTAGACGATAAAGTAAAATGGGATCTACATTTGTCACTGGTTGCCGGCAGAGTCAGGAAATTGAACTATGCTTTTAAAAACTTACGGGCTATAGCAGATCTTAAGCTTGTAATAAATACGTACAAGGCCCTAAGTGAATCTGTTATCAACTATAACATTTGTGCTTGGCGAGGTGCTGCCAAAACGCACACACTACAGCTCAAGCGCGCTCAGAGAGCACAAAATAATGCTGTATCTACCGAGACGCTATCCGACCGAATTACAGTACGCAAATGCTAAAGTGCTCACGGTACGTGGGCTTTTTATCTACAATTGTACCAGAAGATACTATCGTACAACCGCTTCACTATTGCTGGTAAATAAACGCAAACCTCGCTGTCCAATAGGGTAGTTGACAACTTTTTTTTTATTTCATAAATAATAAGTTTATAACATATAAAGAAATATTGCAAAAGAAATAGTATGTCTAAGATCAATAGTTTCAAAGATACAGTGGTATGTTTGATGTGTTGCGGCGCATCGTTCAAAAACGCTTCATAGAAAATCTACGGAACAGGTGACGTCACATGTTCCCATATTACTAAGAAATGTATGGGCATACTGACAAAATTGATAATTACTATGTATTTAGTATGTTTTTATTCATAGTTGTCATAATAATAGTTGTTTTAATTGGTGTCAGCAATCTAATATCATAAACATTTTTGATAAATTTTGAAAAAAAAATATGATTATTTTTTTAATTTTCAAAACAGTACAACTTCAACAATATTCCATATCTTTTAAGTTTGACTTGTTTTTATGGGTAATAGTAGCGTATATTTTCCGAATTTGTGAAAAATAGCGCCATTTTCAAACTTAGGCAACATCCCAATTCCGGTAACCAAAAGTACCTATGTTCAACGCTTCTTCAATTTCTTAGCACTAAAAATGACAAAATTAATATTTTAAACTGTACTAATCACCAGCTTAAGACAAAATTATCCAAATTCATACAAAGTTTGGGATTTGAGGAAATTTAAAGCTACCTTAAACCAATAAGCTAATGGAACACTCCACATCAATCCACCCACCAATCATTCAACACACACACACACACTACATATACACTCAAATAATAAATACAAACACACATATTGTCAAATTTTAATTTTTTTTATATTTTGGTGTCAAAAAGTGTAATTAATATTTAAAATCCTCTTGCTGTACTTAAGAATTTTAATATTGTGAACTTTATTGGGAAGGAACTGGCTCCTAAAATACAGATCATACTAGCTTAGAAGTAAGGGCTACAATTTACTGTTGTGACTTGTTCTTGGTACAATGAAGATTTATTATTATTTATGTTGAAAAATCTCAGCTCGGCGCTGGTTATTATTAGATAGATAGATAGATAGATAATAAGTTTATTTGCAAATTACTGCCACTCACATAACATTGACAATATACCCTTAAACAATGTAACCTTATCTTATGCTTAGATAGGTATAGATAATTTTACACTATATTTTAACCGAAGTGTGCATAAATGATCATAGTACATATTAATATTATTATTATAAAAAATTTAATAAATGAATTCTCACCTGAAAATATGACACTAAATTATACTTTTTAGTAATGTTTTGACTTATATACGTGTCAATAACTAACCCATCAAAGCCCGATAAACGGACACCGTTAAATTTTAATTGTTATGACTATGACAACTTAAGTTGCCGTCAGGGCATTGAAGGATTAATGTGCGTTTAATGACATTCAATTAAACCAGTTTATAATAGGATGACCGTAGCGCTGACATGTGATTTTTATATTAGGAATACCTACTGTCAACAGAGTGACACTTTCACCGATCTTCCAAACAATCGTCAGGTTTTCTTTTTGCAAAATATGCGCCATAACACATATTTTATATGTGAAAGTATCCGTTCAATGACGTATTCGAAAACGTCATGGATGCACTAAATACTACTCGAACCTTATTTAGTAGGTACTACTAGTCTTAAGTATGTAAACAGCGCGATGAAACATATAGTAGCAATCATTGCTCTCATTTGACAGAAATGGTGCGACTTCTGTTATACGTCCCAATAGGAAGTGATCATCATCATCATAAGCCTATATACGTCCCACTGCTGGGCACAGGCCTTCCTACATGGAAGAAAGACATGAGGAGCTTGGGCCATAACACCACCACGCTGGCCCAATGCGGCTTGGTGAGTTAAAGCGGTTGCAGTAACAACCGACACCAACGGCTTAACGTGCCTTCCGAAGCACGGAGGAGCTCGAGACTATAAATTTGGTTGACCCATCCTGGGACCGACCATGGCGAAAGTTGCTTTGGTTTCGTAATCGAAACCAGAGCGCTCAAACCACTACGCCACCGAACTCCTCGCTAATGGGTGGTAATTGTTATAAATGTTGCGCACTCTTGATGCATTCGTTTGTTTGTCAAAAAGTGACATCGCTGTTCCACCGTAATACATTATTAAGCACTGCCATGTTGGATGATGGATGAGTAGGTAAGTTGTGAATAGGAGAGAAATTGTCGCGACATCAGCAATTACAGCGTGGGTCTTGTATAGTGATCTGCTAAACAGTCTCTTTATCTGGCTTCCGCTGTCGAAGTTCAGAGACTGATCTTAACTTTGAAGAGTTTCATACGCCTATCACATAATGTAATTAATAGAGCCTAGGTACCATCACAATATCAGGTTAATTTATAAAATTAATTTTATTCCCAATTCAATGTCTTTTGCAGTAAACAGCACCACAAATTAGTTTAAAAGCAGCAGTCAGTAAAACGCATTAATAGTCCATTATTGAAATCAATCCACCCACCAACCCGCATTAGGCCAGCGTGGTGATTTTATGGCCCAAACTCGTCATGGGTTATCCCATGTAGGAAGGTCTGTGCCCAGCAGTGGGATGTATATAGGCTGGTGATGATGATGACGATAATGATGAATGAAATCAATAGGATTTAATACCTAATATATGATATAGAAACATGACTCCCGTGTTTTTGGTTAGTTTATTATCATATCAAAGTCAATTTATAGATTTATGTCACAGTATTTTTATTATCTTATACAACGAAAATAAATTCAAAGCTTTGGGTTATACTTAAATGCAAGAT
Source organism: Nymphula nitidulata (assembly GCA_947347705.1). NCBI lineage: Eukaryota > Metazoa > Arthropoda > Insecta > Lepidoptera > Crambidae > Nymphula > Nymphula nitidulata. The sequence continues at coordinate 5,209,611 of OX374637.1, read as the reverse complement.
TATTTAATTATTCTGATATATTTCAGAAAGAGATTTTAAAAATTAGAAGTTGTTCCTACCACTCATAGAGCTGCCGGTTGACGAGTCGATTTTCTGATCACGCTGTGTAAATTATCTTCATTTTTCTTAGTAAATTGTAGGACTTGTCGTCAAAGAAATTAAATAACTACAAGCGGTCGAAGAACTTTAATATCAATAACATTGCATATTTTGTAATTTCATTTTTATCCAATTCTCTAATTTTAAGGATTGACTTTAGCCTTTTCTTCTAATTTACTTTTTATCATTTCACGAAACAGAATAATGTTGGGAGCATTTCCTTTCATATAAAATTCTTGTTCGGAACACCTTTGGAGCCAATTAATTAATTTTGGGAACCTGAAATCAAAATAATATGAACAAAATATAAAATAATCATAGTTGCCAAATATTTACAGTATGCACAAACGTGTCACATTATACCAACATTGAATATTATAAGTAAAGTTGAAGGCCCTATGAATCTGGTGCTTTGCTAGAAAACAAAATAGTCCATGCTATATAAATGAAGAATTCTATGAAAGTGGAAAAATCCTTTTCATCCTAAGGTTGCCTGGAAGAGGTCGCTGTCAGTGATAAGACCGCCCGTTGTGGTTGATGTACAATAAAGTTATAAATCATCATCATCATCACCAGCCTATATACGTCCCACTACTGGGCACAGGCCTTCCTACATAGGACAAACACATGAGGAGTTTGGGCCATAAAACCACCACGCTCTGACCCAATGCGGGTTGGTGGGTTAAAGCGGTTGCAGGAACAGCCGGGACCAACGGCTTAACGTGCCTTCCGAAGCTCGGAGGAGCTCGAGATAACAAATTTTAATTTATCCATCCCAGGATAGACCATGGCGAAAGTTGCTTTGTTTTTCGTATCGAAATCAGAGCGCTCAAACCAATACCCCACCGAGCTCCTCGAGTTATAAAAAAAAAGACTCACCTTTGATTTCGATATGTGATAAATTTATGCTTTTGTTCGAGGTTGAGTATAGGCTATGGGTATGAATGTGGAAGGTGATGATGATGTTATTAAGTCTATGAAAGGAATGAACATTTGGTGTAAAATAATTAAATGTAGGAAGTGATTGCTTAAATAATTATGCTTCTGTTCATCATCTAAATAATTTAGCCCTATCGCTGCTTTAAAGAATGCTCAAGGTATCTAGCCTAAAATAGCGCCATGACTTTAACAATAGCGTTCCCTGACTTCTCAGATTCTTTCTTGCCTTGACAACCACGGTTACAACGGTAAGTGTCTGATAAAGTCAAAAAAATACGTATCAGATCATCATGATTGTGTATGTTGGAACTTGTGCCTACCAATAGTGACAAAAAATTTAATTCTTACTCTCCAGCATCAATAGGAAATATCTCATTCATTGAGCTAATGGTAGAAACGCAGCAGATGTCTGCAATTGTGACGGTATCACCGGCCAGCCAAGTGTCCACCAGAAACGTTTCCATAAATCCATAAGCATCCTTTATTTTTGCTAAGTTCTCTTGCTTGAAGTCTTTATCAGTAGAATATAACAATGGCACCTAGAAAAGAAATGAACTTATTTTAAAACTTTTGAAAGCAAATCTATTTTTTCTTGTTTCAAAGAATATTATGCAAACAGTCACAATTATCTGCAACATCAAAGAAATCACTAAATAATATATATTTATTACGACTTCATTGTCAATTTTAGGTTTAGATCTTGTATTAGTTTAAGTGTGTGTAAATTTATATAATAAATCAATCTATATCCATGTATCTATATTGCTGGTGCATTTTGGATACAAAAGTTCCAATAGCCTTTACATGTTATTATACTGGCTACCTTTCAATTCAGAACGAAATATATCAAGCTGCTTCCCCTGCATTACTTTTTCAACCTGCAAGAGGGACTTCTACCAAGTAAACATATACAGGGTGGTGCCGTCAATACGACAATAAATTGAAACATAAGCTATATTAGTTCATGGAAATGGTTTGCCACTTTCAAAAACATCTTATTCATTTGATAATTTCATGACACTTGTATGAAATAGCATAACATTGGCTGCATTATTCCATAGAAAAGTCATGAAATTATCAAACTAATACGATATTTTTGATAGTGGCAAACCATTTCTATGAACTAATATAGTCATAGAAATGGTTTGCCAACTTTTTTAAAACAAAAGTCGCAGCAGAGTTATTCAGAAGCACAATCAACTTAAATCTGTTTTATCCACAGAACAGTAAAACCTCTTTTATCTGTTCTGTGGTTTTATCCATAGCCAAATGACTTACAACTGTGTTTTTCAGAGTGGCGAATAGAACTCCACTATCGAAATGCAGCCTTTGTTCGATTACTGCTTTCTTTCTTAGATCCGTTGGATAGAGACTATCTGTTTTGCCAAATTTCGTCACTAAGTAACCGCAGATTGCATGGCTGGAAAACAGAAAACAAAATTATTAGAAAATAAACAAGACACTTTCGCTGTAGTGAACTTGTATGAAGACAGTGCTGTAGTATGTGGAGTTATAAATTCATACAAATTTAAGTCAAAACGTATTATTCTAATTCAAAATAATAAAGGAATCTACAAAATTCTTGGATTTGATTCCTTAAATATTGTTTTCCCAAAATGTACATTCATGAAATGCTGAACTTGCAAAACGTTAAATGTTAAGTATTTTATATATTATATTTTAACATATAATATTATGAATCATGTTTGAAATTCATTAAGAAAAATGATTAGAGTAGAAGAAAACAAAGCTAAAAAGCTTTTTTTGCTATTTCATTTGTTACTACCATAATGTCAGATCTATAAACATTGTAGTCAGATCTATAAACAAAAAAGATAAGTCAACAAAATATTGAAATAGAGATAGAGAAATAGAAATTTAGAGAAAGTTATTAATTTCTCTAACATACCTGATTGCAGGTTTAAATAAAACATTGCTTCTAGTGAATGGATTATGCTTTGAGAAACTGAATTGTACCTAAATAAACTTTCTACTTCTCGTACATTCAATGGCGGCAAAGTTTAAGCATGAAAATGAAACGAGAAAGAATATCAACAACAAAATCCAATTAGCTACAGTCTTCGTCGACGACAACGTGATGCATTTCACTTAGAAATATTTTAAAAAATATTCTTTCTTTGAATTGTCGCGCTGATAAATTGTTTTGAGACGAAACACTTGGTGGACTTAATATTTCACTTTACAACTTTTTTTAAAGACAATGTCTTGAGAAAGCGGAAAGATGCGTAACTGTCATTTTTCGTCGTCGTTTATATTACTTCGTCTTTAAATTTTAAGGTGATGACAGGCCGTTGAATTTGCATTCGAGATATTATTTGCTTTTAAGATGGTAATTCAAGAAAGGCTTTTTGATTACTTAGTTTAATGTTAAAATGTTTTGACGAGTGCTAAAAGGGTGTGGTTTATAATGGATTCACTTAGTATGATAATTTTAGTGTTCGTCCGCAGTATCATAAATATCTTCTTGGCTCAAATCTATACTAATATTATAAAGCTGAAGAGTTTGTTTGTTTGGTTAAGCACGCTAATACTGATTCGAATTGAAAAATTATTTTTGGTTTAATAGAACATTTATCGATTTATTATATAGGCTATATAATATCACGCTACGACTAATAGCAGCTGAGATCAATGGAAAATGTTGCAAAAACGGAGAAAAAATATTCATTTTCAGAGCTTTCGCTGCAAAAATCATGTATTCAGGAATTGTACTCCTTTAAAAGTAAAAAAAAAGTTCTCTACAGCATATGTCTATGCTTTAAAATTGACTCAATATAACAATTTTTTGGTAATCAAATTTATTTAAATATTGCACTATCTGCGAAGGTGTTTTTGTTAACATGATATTATTCCTTATCAAAATAAATACGTTATTCATCACAAGTATTTAATTTTAAACAAAAATTGTAGGTACTTGACATCATTTGATGTCAATCATTTTATTTTATTTGTCAATTATTTGACAAAATAATGATCAAATACCATGCACGCATATATGATTTCCAAACGGGGCGGGCGCGGCCGCGGCCGGGTCGATCAATGCATTAATTTCGAAGGTGTTTTTTAAACATGATTTAAATCCTTAACCAAATAAATGCTCAAGTAAAATTATGTAACCTACGTACGACATGTTGTTATTTTCCCACATCCACGCGAACGGTCGCGGGCACAGCTGGTAAGTTCCAAAATATCCACGACTCATGAAAAAATATTCGCACATAACCCTGCCCGGATTTAACCCCAGAATTCTTTGGTTTTGAAGACACATACTAGGCAAATTAAAATTACTACTTGAGCGATGGAAATAATGATCGTATATAGTCGTTGAAAACATGTGTCCAAATCAGATTTGCAACCGACATCAAAAAATGAGGTGTAACTATGTTCCAAAATGAACAATTTGTATATTTATTTTGAATGTTCACCGATTTCTGTATCAATAGTTAAGTAGACCATTTCAAAATTATTTTTATACGATTGTCTTCTTTATGTCTTTTTTATTCCATTGTCAAATCAAATACTCGTGATGTAATAATGGAATACCACAGAAATCGACGGTAATCCTCAAATTTTATAGGCACGTATTTGGTGTTTCATTTTTTTGTGAGCTGGTTAAGGAAGGTAAAACTCTTTAATGGTCAGCAATTGGAGGATAACACTTTAAATATCATAGGTACGTATAGACCAATAGCTGAATTCTTTCAGGATATTGAGTTGAACTGATGATGGAAGGTAAAACTCCTTAACGGTTAGGAGTTAAATGGTACTTTATCGGTGGTGTGACACGACAATAAAAACTATGTTATGTGTTTCAAGCAGAGATTAAAGAGACAGACCAGTCGATACTGCTGGCGGTCACCCATCTAGCTTTGAACTTCGAAATTGATTACTAAAAATGTATTTTTGCTTAAATAAAAACCGACCTCAAAACTCTAAAAAGGGAATAAAAATAAGTAGGTACTTAACGCATAACAAGATATTTTTTGACGTCGGTTGTTCCTGATCGAGGAGTGGACTGTATAAATGAAACTAAGATGTGATGTGAAATGATGTATAATTTACTGATTTAGATTCCAATGAATTATCGTCAAGTTCCTATTAGAGATTCCGAGAATGTTGTTACAGTATATCAAGATATTTGATAGTCTCTTTAATGATAGTTAATCACGCATGTATTTATATCCCTAAGGAGTACAGGAATATTTTTTTCAACACACTTCCTCATAAAGTGGCTCTAATCCCATGGCAATTAGGCACATAATGACACCTATAATCAAACTGTGACTTTTTCATTACTATTATTCACTAGTGAGTAATAGTTTTTTTTTTAATAATTAAAATTGCCAATATATATTTTTTTTCTTTTTTTGTTGTTAAATCTCCCTGTAATGGGAATGCAAAAGGAACTAATGCCCATACAGCCATGTCTGATGTGATTGAGTTTATGTCACTTATCTATATGTATATGTGTAAGTATATGTATTTTTTTGTATTTATGTATATGTGTAAGTATATGTAGTTTAAAATCCAAAGTCACGCCCAAGGCCCTATCATAATAACAGCGCTTCTGCGACGTTTTTTATAATGTCGCAAAAGTTTTATGCTGAGATAGGGCCTTGTTGACTGCACTTATTGTCAAGTATAAACTGTTTGTATTTGTCTATTTTTTTTATTTTATTTTATTGTTTAAGCTTCTTGTTGTTGTTTGTTATGTGCATGTCAAATAAAAATATTTTTCTTTCTTTCTTTCTTTCTTTAATATTATTGGTTGAGTTACGCTTACATTTGCGCTAAAAAGCTATCCGCGAAAAGCCCAAAAAAAAGAAACCTCATTTTTTAGTCTATGGCCGATGCGCGCGCATAGGAAAACTAATTAATTTTCCCGCCATTACGAAATTTATTAGTCTATGGCCGATGCGCGCGCATAGGAAAACTGATTAATTTTTCCCGCCATTAGGAAACATTTTTCACAACTCGTCTCGTTTTCTCTTTTGAAGTTATTTAGTTAGTTATTAATTAAGATGTCTGAAAATACAATTTATGAAGAAAATGATTTATGTTGTACACCGCCCGATATGAGATGTGAAGCCCAGAACGTTATGGAAAGTTTACTACCAGAAAACTCAAAGGAAAAATATCTATTAGCGTACCAAAATTTCATACAATGGCAGAACAACAAGAATACGCAGTCTTTTTCAGAAAATGTGTTCATGGCGTACTTTAAAGAATTATCTTCTAAGTACAAACCTAGCTCTTTGTGGTGTATTTACTCAATGTTAAAAAGTACAGTCCGAACAAAGAATGGAGTGGAATGGATTTAGAAGCAAAAAATCAAAGGTTTTATCATCTGACGATATTGAAAAATTTATTAAAGATGCTCCAGATAACCAATATTTGGCTACAAAGGTTAGTTAAATTAATTTTAATTAAATATTTAATAGCAGCTTGTTGACTTTAATTATTGTTTCTTTTGTTTCAGGTTGCTTTAATATTTGGTGTAACTGGTGCCTGTAGGATACAAGAATTAACAAATATAACTGTAAAAGATATAGAAAACCATGGCCAGATGCTTTTAGTGAAGATACCTATCACGAAAAATAAAATACCTAGGTCATTCACCATACACGGTCCATTTTATGATATTGTTAAGAAGTATGAAAGTTTGCGTTCACCAAAAACAAAAAATGACCGTTTCTTTCTAAATTACCAGAATGGTAAATGTACCTGTCAGCCTATAGGTATAAACAAATTTGGTTATATGCCTAAAGAAATCGCTAAGTTTTTGGGTTTAGTAGATGCTGAGAGCTACACTGGACATAGTTTCAGAAGAACTTCAGCTACATTGCTGGCAAATTCAGGAGCTGATATAATGACTTTGAAGCGACATGGCGGGTGGCGATCTAGGAATGTAGCAGAATCATACGTAGAAGATTCCATACAAAACAAGAAGGAAATTTGTGCGAAAATCACAAAAAGAATTAAACTTGATTCTGAGACGCATCCTACTAGCGAAATACCAAGTACATCCAATGATTGGATTTCACCTACCTACACGAATAATGAACCATCACAAATAACAATAGAACATGAAAGTATTTCAGTAAATAATCTATCTGATGAGACCGCTATATCATCAAAAATAGTTAATTATAATTTTACTAACTGCACATTTACTAATTGTTTCTCTAAATAAACTTTTTATCTACTATGTAAAATGGTTTTTTATTTAAGTATTATTTTATTCAGAAGTGTGTTGAAAAACGTTGTATGATACACGTGTGTATTGATGATTACCGTCCTCGGCTCCTTAAGACCCTCGCCTGACGGCTCGGGCCTCAATGCGCCTCAGCGGTAATCACCAACATTACACACTTGTACCATAATGTACTATTATTTATTACCCACTTGTATCCAAAAAAATATTGGTGTATTTACCTGTCCCAAATAATAAAGTCATCATCAATGAGTACCGGTATGGTGTGTTGTGGATTCATCTGAAATTTAAATTAATTAAAATATTAGGTAATTAAATGACAATCAAAGCAAAAATTATACCGGGTTCCCTCTATCTGGCAGAATTTTATTGTTCCGAATTTTATTTGGCCACACTTGGCATAATGTTCTTTAAACGAATATGTTCAATGCATAAAAATAATTTAGTATAATCATTGTGCCAAATGATTTTCTGCCAAATGAAGTAAAAAAAAGGTAAAAAGTTCTGCGATAAAAAGTAGACCCGACTACACCACATAAAACAGATAGGATTTTAAGGCTGTTTAACAATTTTTTTATAGAACTAAGTAGATGACAAACAAGATGACGTCCCACCTGGTGGTATGTGGTTACCGTCGCCTTAAGACACCTGCAATAACAAGAAAAAAATCACTGTCTTGGTATTGCAGGTGCGTTGTCATGCTGAGGCCTAAGATAAAATGCCGTCCATGCCCAGTAATCACACTAGCTACCTTTCCATTCAAACCGAAACACAGCTAACTGTTACACGGCTGGAATAATTTCCAACTTTTCACTACTTTATAATTATTAACGTTCAGTGGAGCTCAGTGGCGTTGCTTGAGCGTTCTGGTTTTGAATTCGAAAACAAAGAAAATTTTGCAATGGTCAATCCTGGATGGGTCAATGATTTTTTTTTCAGTTTCTTTGGATACATAAGAAACTGTTACAATTTTCAGAAACTGCCAAACAGCAAAACAGTTGTTCGGCAACGAAATTAGTAATCTGCGACCTTGCTTCGAAAGGCTCGGAAGGCACGGAAAGCTGTTGGTCCAGGTTGTTACTGCAACCGATTTAACCAACCAACCCGCATTGGGCCAGCGTGGTGGTGCTATAGCCCAAGCTCCTCGAGTGTTTCTCCAATGTAGGAAGGGCTGTGCCCATCAGTGTGACTAGTGAAGACCTATATATTATTATACTCACGCGTAAAAACTCTTCGGTCAAATGTTCTCCATTCGGTAAGAATACATCAATGAACTTCACATCTGGTATGTTCAGTGCATGGATGGTCATGAACACAGAGCGACAAGGTGGACTGGTGTCTTTCTTGTACAGTGTCAATCCCATCTTGTTGTACTCTGTAAAAAAACAACATAATAGGAGATAAAGAGACAATTTCTATAATATGAACACCTTAAGTCTAATTGAAGTCTAAATCGGACCTTTATTCCGGAGACTAAAATACGAAGAAGAACACTCTTAACATGTCCATTCTCATTTGTAATGAACTTTCTAATCAAATAAAAGTATTAGAATATCAAAAATTAAAAAGTACACTTACTAAATGGCTTCTGGAAAAATTATTTTACAGTAATAGCGTACAGAATTTCTAAAATACGATGTGTAGGAATTTGAGAAATGAATAGTCTAGTAAAAAATAACTTTAAATTTTATTGTTTATTTAATAATGACTGTAATGGACCTAATTGAACATATGCACGCGTGTTAGACAGGCTTAACACATATACTTGGACCATATTTTAAGAGCTGAAATTCCAAACTGTATATGCAAATAAATTTCTCGTCAATTCATTTGTAAAGGACACTAAAATTTTAATAAAAAATATATTTTCAATATTTTCCTCGCATATTCTATTTTATGTATATTTATTTTACAGTAGCATTTAGGTACGTCAATTTATTTCAACAATAAAAACCTGTCGCCAACATTTTGAAATTTTTACCATCTGCGTATTTTTTCTCTCAAGTATAAATCAATAAACTATATCTAAAGGACTCACTGTTTGTTACAAACAATGGTAGTTAGGAAATCAAATAAAACCTGATGACTAGTAAAACGTGAAAGCAAGTTTCTACTGAACATTACAGTAATGTTCAGTAATTATAAATCAGACACAATAGGTATTCTAATGTTGAGTACTTCATACAAAACAGCCATTTCATTCATAAATACCTATGAGTACTATTGAAACATCTTTTACGATAGATTTGCAACTGACAAATCTCCTTGCCATATAGATTGGCAATCACGCTGACAGTCCTAAAGCATATCGGAAATTTAACTCGGCGGCATCCTGTATTATTTTTAACTTCGTATTTATTTGCATGCATTGATTTAAAAATTAACCCTTAATAATAATATGTAACATTTGGATCTCCTTACTAAGCGACTTCAAAATTAAATTATTAATACTTTTAACCACACAAACCATTCGATTCAGTAAAAAAATACTATCTAATCTTCGATGTCGTGCTATGATGACAATAGAAGGTTGGCAAAGAGTAATTTACGTCTTATGATTTTTTTATTAAAATTACAGTCTACAATATTTAATATTGAAACAAAAACTCACCTGACACGACACTGTTTTACACTTCGTAGTAAAGTTTGGGCCTATCTATCGCGTCCAGTTATGTGACATTCAAATTCATTTAACAAAACCAGTTTATAATGAGACAAGTTAAGAATTCATAGTTGTAAATGAGTACTCTATACACGGTAGAGAACTTATGAAATTCCTTGTCACGTGTTATTCTAACAAAGGCAGTTTTTGTTCTGCGATGTCAACCCAGGATGATATGTTAACGAAACGTTACCTTATTGCCCGGCCACGGTATCCACGGAAGATCAGCATCGGCGTGTCCAAGGAGGCTTCGGCATATTATTATGCTGAGCAGATGCTTTTAATGCACATGTTTTTGATGATTTTGTTCAAATATTTGGTTATTTCGCTTCTGTAACTGCATTATTATAATGATGATCATCATCATACCCGTTTATGTCCACTGCTAAATAAAGGCCTCCCCCATCGATTTCCAAATGGAACAGTTCTTCGCAGCCCGCATCCAGCGGCTCCCCGCGATCCTGACCAGGTTAACAATGATGATTATGTTACTTAATAAATTATTTCATTCATTAATTCAAGACAGCTTTTCATCAGAATGACAGTGTTGACGGTTATTGTTCTCTGGTAATTGAGGCGATTATTGCAGTTATATTGTTACATTGTATAATCTTTTAATATATAAAATTCTCATGTCACAAATTTAGTTACCATACTCCTTCGAAACGGCTTGGCCGATTTTCATAAAATTGCATATGTATATTCAGTAGGTCTAAGAATCGGCTACTACCTATTTTTTTTGGACAATGGTTTTTTTATGGCAAAACAACGTTTGCGGGGTCAGCTAGTTCATCTATAATATTCATCGTATTCTTTTGCCATGGATATCTTATGTTCCCCGGTACTTAATTTCATATTATTATAACGGCAGTGGATTAATATCAGGAAATATAATAAGCGGTTTAAAGAAAACAAAGGGCAAGCTGGGCAAGTAATAATTTATTGCAGCATGTGCAAGTTTTCTCAAACTCGAAACAGTGAGTTGATCGAGCGGGCGTCTTTAATCTTAAATTAATGAGTTTCCCTGCAATGTTAGATATAAAATTTTATTACCATGTATTCAAGAAATTATTGAGGCTTAAAATAATTATATACAGGATGGTGCCGTTAATACGACAATAAATTAAAACATGGGCTATGTTAGTAAATAGAAATGGTTTGCCACTTTCAAAAATATGTCATTCATTTGATTCAAATTTATGACATTTGAATCAAATAATGCAGCTAATGTTATATTATTTCATAGAAATGTCATGAAATTATCAAATGAATAAGATATGAAAACTTGAAAGTGGCAAACCATTTCTATGGACTAATATAGCCCATGTTTCAATTTATTGGCGTATTGACATCACCTCTCTGTGTACATATAGTATATAATCTATATTTATGAAGTAGTTCTTAACCCGTCAAGCATAGATTCCTGACGAATGATTTTTCAATTGCCATAGACCTCCAGAGGTATAACGCCGCTTGACAGATTACAGAACGACTATATAAATACAGTAGGTACCTACCTAAAGTTCAGTTTAGGTGGTGCTTAATACTTAATACTAGCTTGGTACTGAAATAACTATCTGTATCTATCACTATGCTTTTTTGTATAGACATTCGTTGGTAAAATGAATTGTAATAGAGAAGACTGTCGTGGTGCAACTGTTACACTTGATGTGTTGTCGTCTGTACCTAGTACGCAAACTAAGATTATAATCCAAATTGTAATTTTATACTAAAACCTGTATATATTCCGTTTATTTGACTGTCATATTATTATAAGAGATTATTAACTTTTCAATTTCATAAAAAAGACAGTATGAAAATATATTACTTAATTAAGAAACAAATCGGTTAGTTCATGGTTAAAGCAATGCAAATAATAAACCAGTTTCCTTATTTATATGAAAACTGGTTCTTGGGTTATCGTAATACACTATATGGTCATTCAAAAAGAATGTGCTTCATCATTGCAGGTACAAACAAGGAGGAGGTTCTATGTTCCGCTATATTGTAATGTACCTATTTTTTATGTATGTTAACCAATTTCTCTATCAATTGTGCACCGATTTACAAAGCTGGTGTTTTATTTAAAAGACTTTCAAATTGAGTTCGTTGAAATTTTATCAAAATTAATTTAGTAGTTTTTTTAAATTGATTGATTGATTAAATATGCATTATCATACAGAGACTGAGAGGCAGACAAGTCAATTTTGCTGACGATCACCTATCTATTTCTGACCTTAAAAATTTACTCGAGTTACTAAAAATGGTAAAAAAAAATACTTTCTCAATAATAGGTACAAATCGACTTCAATACACTAAAAAGCGAAAAAATAATAAACTGACTTTCTATTTTTTTGGAAACAGCTAAGCATCAACTCCAAAAAGGAATCTTTTATGAGTTAAAGTGCTAATAAACCTTGAATTTTATTTTACTTTCCTTTTTAATGTTTTAAAGTCGGATTTTGTTTATATGTAAAAATTAATACACTAATAATTTTGATGTTTTTCAACGCAGCTTCTATTACTGCTTTTAAAGTCACCTTTTTAATTCCATTAAATTCGTAACTTTTTGTTTTTTACAGTAATATTTTTGGGTATATCTTTTGATGTTACCCTTTCAATTGCGTTCAGATCTGAAAATATCAAATTCGATAGTTCATAGGCTTTAGCAGTCAGAGTTCCACAAGAAAAAATATTATGGTTTCTTATTACCAAGGAACAGAAGTGTAACACGAAAACGAATGCGGATGGAAGTACAACACGAAGGCGGATGGACCATAAATATGAAGTGTTAAAAAATAAATAAGAAATCACAAAAAATAATCACGAAAAAATATTTATTTATTTCAATCTTGACCGCGACGGTCGATAGAAAATAGAGAAAAGGGATCTTTATTAAATTAAACAGTAAATGAAGTTATAAGATATATTTACTTTAGTGTATTTTAATTGCTTGTTCACTCTTATTCTATTTTGCTTTGATCGGCGATGCTATTGAGTATAGGCCAGGCTGATGAGGTTCTTGTAGCAATCTTGAGAAGCACAAAGTTCAAACCAAATCGCCAGTTAAGTGCATCTAAAATCATAGCAAATTATTAATGAGTAATAATAATTTTATTTTAAAACTGGAGTAGTCTTAAAAGAAACAGAAATGAATAATGTTTGGTGTTGGTTGATGCAAAAAAGTTATGGAAAATATTTTATGATAAATTCAATAGGTATGGTAACCGCAGCTAACTTATTTAAATCCGGCAGGCATCGAAAATTTTAAAAAAAACAACTATAAGGAAAAAATTACTTGGTATTACAGGTGCGTTGTCATCCTGAGTGCTAAGATAAAATGCCTCCCATGCCCAGTAATTATACTGGCTACCTTTCCCTTTAATCCGAATTACAGCGAACTGTTTTAACGGTTTAAATCACACACTCACACCTATTATCTAGCCCAAAGTAAGCATCATTAAGAGCTTGTGTTATGGATACTAGATAACGGATAAATATTGATAATAATATGTATATAAATATTAGAAATATACTAAGTAAACATCCATGACTCGTAAACAAATGCTCGTACTCATCATACAAACATATGCTACGACCGGGATTCAAACCCGGGACCTCTTGACCGAGTAGCCTGCATAGCAAGGGGTACAGACCGCTCGACCAGCCGGTCATCTTATTGAGTAAAGTACGTTATTGTCATGTACAAAATAAGTATTTTGACCGTTTCTCAGATCACCGGCAGTCATTTTAATCTATGAGTTAACGAAAGAATACCTTGTGTTTCTGGTTTGTGGCTTCTTCATAAATTACGATTAATATAAATAACAAAAATTCACTGCAACTGTTAAGCCCATACGATAATTTTATTTAATTTCTTTATAAAATTATGTACTCAATTATACCTACAGCTAAATGTGAATCCTTGAATATTGTATATCTTTTCTTTTTATCTTGTAATCAAATGCTAAAGTGTGCTTTAAAACTGTGCGAATTCTCATCTTATTCTTTAAGCCATTTTGCTCATTAACAATTGTTTGAAAGATTCCAATCCTATCGCATTGCCCTTCTTGTAAAATTCTTGGGTGGCACAACGGGCCAGCCAAGCTGTCACTTTCGGATATCTGAAACATAAAGACTATTGTCAATAGTATCACAATAAATTTTCGCGAATATTTAGCGCGAGTGAGTCCGGTAAAGTGGTTTTATTTCTAAATATTTTTAAAGTGATATGTTATTTCCTTTATTGCCTATTTTTTAGAATTAAATATTTATTTTAATATGTAACTGCACTGAAAAAATGACAACTGAACTTTCGACTACACTATCTCAAAAAAATGACTACATAACTTAGGGTAAAAATAAAGTAGCATAGAGATGCACTTTTTGGTAAAATCAAATAAACTGTAATAACATCTCTTTTAATTTTGGTTATAAATAATGTAACAGAAGTATTTTGGTTATATATTTATTTCAGTGTGAATTAGAAATTTAAATAATCAAAACAACAGAATCGCAATGAAACGCAGAATCGCATCCATTCACTGTCTCCACTTCAACATCACGCACAAAGAAATTTAGTGCCTCGTTTCTTTGGGAATTCTTTGCCAGCACAGGTGTTCCCTCCTTCCTATAACATGGGGTCCTTCAAGAGAGGCGTGAAAAAACACCTTTTGGGTCGGCAAGGTGGAGGCGGCTAGTGCAATGTGGGTCGGCAAGGTGGAGGCGGCTAGTGCAATGTCTATTCTGCACTAGCTGTCTTCGCATATAGACTCTCCTTACTGCTTCACATCAGGTGGTGTTGGGTCAATTGCCGTGCTTTATATAAAAAAAACTAAAGATAAACTTGAAAAAGTACCGCAACATGTCAGCTCCTGCTTATATAAAAATAGTACTCAAGTATTAGCAGCTAGTGTAAGTGAGAGATCAATATTCTTTGTTACATATTTAATGTGGAAGTGACCTACAATAATGCACTAATGCTCGTTTTCACTAACATTTGCTTAGTTTTAGGAGTCTCTTAGCGGTTTTTATCTCAGTCTATTTAAAGGAGATAGAAAGAGACAAACGTCGTTAAAGCCTCGTATTCATTAGGGGGCATTTGTCCCGCGACCTTGTCGCCCGATACGAATTCTACATGTCGGGCGACGTCGCGGGAGTGATCGCCCGACATCGCAGGCGACATCTACGTGTCGCGGGACATGGCGACGCATGACCTTACGCGACTTCGTGTCCCCGACAGTCGCCTGACGGCATTTGAGTAGTGAGTACACTTGTCGCTCTGTGTTCCTCGACATCCGCGACTATGGCAGTAGTGTGGACCAACGAAACTGTGTTAACGATGATCCAGTTATACCAAAATCATCCATTGATATGGGACACTTCTCATACTATAAAAACAAAATTAAAAAGAATGACGCATGGGAATCTATCGCAACTACATTGAATATACCTAGAAAAGAAGTCGAAGTCAAAATGCACAACATAAGGTCTCAGTTTCTAAGGGAAAAAAAAAAGATTAAATAAAATTATGTAAGCCGCACTTAACATCACTACCTCCTCGGGTGACATCGCGACCACAACTTCGGTATGTGGACGAGCAAAATATCGTCAGACATTGTCGCCGGACAGTCGCACGTAAATGTCCCGCGACTGCTCGGGACATGTCGAGCGACTTTGTCCCCTAGTGAATACGTGGCTTAAGAGTCTCCTAAGCTTAAGGAATGATTAGTGAAAACGGACATATGTATGTGTTATTGCGACAGTCACTGCGCAAGCTGTTCGTCCTAATAACGCAAACTTCTTGTAAGTTCATAAGTTATTGAAAATCATTAAATACGTACTGAGTAAAATCAACTCAAAAAACATACTGAAATGAAATAAAATAAAAATATGTTTATTTCATTAGGCTTATGAAGCTCCTTCGAATCGTCAAAAATCCCTTATGTCTATCACAAAAAATATAGTTAACTAACAATGTCATAATGTTTGTCATGTCTGAATTTAAGTTAACTGACAATGCTATACTGTCCGTCCGTCTGAATTCCGATCTCTTCCTCTGTCTGTCTGTCGGTGTGTCGGTTGGCCTGTCTGTCTGTTTGTCATGTCTGAATTTACACCGGTTCCAAAAGTTGAACTACCGAGAGGATTCCGGCAACCGTGTAGTCACTATTTTCAATTGCAGTTACATAGTAATACTACAATACTTTATTTCTACTAGCTATTTCGGCCACAACAGAACTGCCCTGGAATTTATTTATTTAGGCCAACAAGAATGGGATCACCTTTCAAGCAATGGGCGTTGCAAGCAAAAAAGAGAGAAATAAATGTTTGGCTTGGTTTAAGATAACAAAGCAACTTTCGCAGTAGTCGAACTCGGCGTAGGACAATTAAATTTTGTATTCTCGAGCTCCTCCGGGCTTCGGAAGGCCCGTTATCCGTTGTTCCCGGTTGTTACTATATAACCGCTTTAATCCACCATCCCGCATTGGGTTAGCGTGGTAGTTTTATGGCCCAAACTCCTCATGTGTTTCTCCTGTTTAGGAAGGCCTGTGCCCTGTAGTAACGTTTACATGGTGGAACTACAATATGACAGTAAATTAAAACATGGCCCATATTAGTTCATAGAAATATTTTGCAACTTTTAAATACATCTTATTCATTTGATGATTTCATGACGTTTCTATGAAACGATCGGGGTCACGGGAAGACTACATTTGACATCTTCAGTCTTCGCGTGACCACGATCGCTGTAAAGTAATCGAAACGCCGGGTGTATAATAATAATGTAACATCTAATTAAACGCTAGTTAAATCCGGTAAATTGGTTTTATTTCAAATAATATGTAATATTATTTCAAGTGATATGTTATATTACTTCATACAAATACTATGTTTTAATTTACTGTCGTATTGTCATCACCAGCGTGTATATGCTATTGGTGATGATGATGACATATTTTTTGGATCTGCTATCGATAAATATTATACTTACAAATCTCCATTTATAGGCACGAGACAATTCATTGAGCTGACAGACGCAACACAACTAATATCAGCAAGTGTTATTTCATCACCAACTAACCACTTGGAAGTCAAAAACTTCTCAAGAAAATCATAACCACTCTCGAATTTGGCCACGGACTCTGGACTTATTTCTTTCGCTCCATTAAAGACAATCGATGCCTGTAAAAATATTCAAGTGTAATTATGATTGAAAGGCTAAGTCATTTAATAACAGATTATTTATTGTTATGTATACAATTAGGGGTAAATATGTGACATGATACCCTCGGCCTCTCTCTATCATCGCAACGCTCGCCACCGGCAGGGAGTTCATCCTCACAAACTTGAGCCAAAGTGGTCGCATATTGTACGGTTTCAGAAAAACTCTCCCACGTACGCTCAGGTTGTGGAATGAGCTCCCTTAAAAAAAGACACGAAAAGGTTTTTACAGGGTCAGCAACGCGCAAGTGATACCCCTGGTGTTGCTATCGTCCATAGGCTAGGATAACCGCTTACCGTCAGTTGTGCCTTATGCTTGATTGCCACCTTAGTGGTATAAAAAAAATTGGTTACGGCAACCGCTTTTACCCACTAACCCGCATTGCTAGCGCGGTGGTGTTATGCCTCAAACTCCTGACGTATCTCTCCCACCCACTTAGAAAAGCCCGTGCCTAGCTGTGGGACTTATGGGGTCGAATTAGGTTTAATAAATATTGACATACCATTGACCATGATATTTTGATTTAATATAAGCACTAGTTGCTGGTTGTGAAATTACCTAAATGACTTTAACAAAATAAGTGTAAAAATATTCAATCAGATAAATATAATATTTGCTTTTACTTGACATTCCATTTTTCTGTACCTCAGAAGCGCTAAACTGCCGCACATATTGTCGGTGCGCGTGCAAGACCGCGCAAGAGAAGTTTGTAATCAGAATCAGTTTTTACTTTCTTAATTTTTGATTTTAACATTATTATAAATGTTTGAAAAATTACTTAATTACTTAAAGTTTTTACTTTATTTTACATTAAGAAGAAAGTAGTTAATATGTTAGATATTTCTATAACTGAACTTGTTTGGGTTGGGATTTCTCTTGTTTGATGACAATCCAGTACAAGGGAATCAGCGCTAAGAACCCGCTGGCGCGATATGTCAATTTCACAACTTTTGTAAATACATAGGTAGTAATGCAATTAAGAGGTCTTGCACGTCCGCCGGCGATATGTCATCATAAAATATATACTACAAGAACTGTGAGTTATAGCTTAATGCTTCTGAGGTACAGATTTTATCTTATCCCGGCCGCTCCAGACACGTCTATTTAGTACAAACATAATTTCCTAAGTAAATACGAGTATTTACTGACTTTAGTTAACGATATTTGTGATATGGCTATCGCTATACTACGTCACTGTCATTTATGGAATGGTTGAAGTGATTAACCTGTCGAGTCACAGATACCAGACAGAATTGGATTTTAACTGTCGTAAGACCGGGTCTTATGCGGCTTGACTTTAGAAGTAAGCTAGGTGAATGTAGTGTACTTTCAACGTCATACGATAATAATTTTCAGCAAAAGGAGCCTGAAAACGATCTGTGATAAATAATTTATGTTTCATAACTTTAGCGTAGACATTTGAACAAAATCTTTTTTATCGGATTTTACTTACTATTAATTCTAATGAATAGTAAGTTTAATCTGCTAAAAAAAGATTTACATTATCAGACCTCGGTTGCTCTAAAGTAATCGGAACGACGGAATCGGTTGTGTCTGGAATCTGATGACTGACGGGTAATAAACGCGGGTTTAAATCGGCAAAGTTTAAAATATTGTTTTTGATTAAAAATAAAACTTCAATTTTACCTACCACTGCACCACGCGCTTGGGGGAAAAGTATTCCACTATCGAAATGGAGCTTTTGGTCGATTAGAGCCCTCTTCTTTGGGTCCGTTGGGTAAAGAGAATGGTTCTCAGCATACTTGTTCACCAAATACGCGATAATGGCATGACTGAAAATATTTCCATCACAAATGAAAAATTTTTGAAATGATCCTGAGTTCTATAGATAAATTTTATGAACGTAAAATATGAGAAAATAATTAGTGTTCATACCTGTCCCAAATGACGAAATCATCATCTTTCAATACGGGTATGGTGTGTTGTGGATTCATCTGTGAAATTTATAAAAAATGTTAAAACAGGATCATACGAAGTATAAATAATAAATAAATACCTACTTTCTTTATTGTATACTTAACGAAACCGTGTAAAAGTATTTTATATAATTTAAATTGTGGTGTAAAAGCGGCTTATAATCCTTTAACGCCTAGACATCATAAATCTATGACATGGACAATTAAAAGAGATGTTCCAAAATATATGTAGGTACACTATTCTGAAAAATAGGTAAAAATATGCGGAAGAGTGTTTAATTGTCCCTTTTTTTTATTTGTTTTGTTGCGTGGTACAAAACAAGAATTTTAATAGAAGAAACTGCAACACAGTCAAATATTCGTCATGGCGCCTAAGTATGTCACTTTGTTGACGTTTAGTTTACTTCAATGTCACCGCCATTTATTGCCCTATTGAATAACAGGGAAATCGACGAAATATTTCAACTTCTGTACAAACAAACTATGCAGGAAAACGAATTGTTTGTATTTTTTCCGGATTCAGGAGATTTTTCCTGATTTCTTTATTTTTAGATAGTGGCACCTTTAACTATGTCTGGCATGTCGGGTATAAAGAGGAGGAGGAAATTCAAGGTCAAGCCATTGATCCATCTTTTAGGTCATGAATATTTATTGCTCTAAGGCGATTCATAGTGATCTTTGAATCGCCTTTAACAAAGAGGGATAGAAACTAACATTTTGTGTATTATTGATATTTTCTCGGTACTGGCTTTATACGCAATGTTAGTGGAATACCTTTTTGTATTACAACCGCATTGGTAACAAAACCGAACCGCAGCCGATCCGCTTAGGGAAATAAATAACAGAATTGACCCACTGATACAGTTTTCACCTACAGTAACAGTTGTTTAGAATAGGTCTTTATAAAATAAAATATCAGATATAGACCTATTCTAAACAACTGTTACTGTTACTAGGTTCCTAACAACTGTTACTAGGTACCAAGTACTATATATATTATATAAAGCTTATATATATATATATATATTATATAAAGCTAAACTACCACTGACTGACTCACTCACTCACCCAGGGCTTTTTTCGAGTGGATCGAGTTTGAGTTTGCCCAAGTGATGTATGGGTGAGTTGTACTACTTTTTAATTCGAGTTGGGATCGGTGGTGAGTGGTTTCATTTTCCAAGATGGCGCCGAACGCGAGCGATTTGAAAATTTCAACGTTTTCCTGGGCCGGCCTATCCGCCCCAAACTCGGTGGGGTCGTAGGCGGCATGGGTGTGATTACTTTGAAAAAGTCGCCATCTTGAAAAACAAAATGGCCGCGGCGCCATCTTGGATTCTGTGGGGTCGTTTTCGAGAGATCGCTACGGGTTCCGCGGGCGGCCGATTTGCTCGGTTTTTTCGACAACTCGTCGCAATCATAGTCTACTTTGACAAAATGGCGGCGCCGGCTCGAAATACAAGATGGCGTTGGCGCCGGCGGCCATTTTGTGCGGCCGAATGAAAAACGCAATTTTCGCCGGCAATTTTGACCGACACGGCGGTGTCTGAGCTGGACGGCAAGTACTGGGGCCAGGTAGAACTCGGTGGGGAGTGTTGCCATGTGAAAAAATTTTTCCCCATTTTCGGGTAGTTTTCCCCGTTTTTAGGGAAAAGTGATTGCGGCGCACCCAGGTATTTCTCGGCGAAAATTGCAATACCCCCCGATGGAGGGGCGGCCGGGAACGACTTTGGGCAAAATTTGTCCCGATCGACTGGCAACACTGGCCGCGGCGGGTAAAAGAATTTTTTCGAAAAAGGGTTCCATAAACAAAAATGTCCAGGTGTCTGGGTGACCAGGGGGAAAAAAGTGACAATGGGTAGTGTCGGGGTATATAGCTGGCATCTCAGGAAAACTCCAAGACCATGAAAAACCAAGATGGCGGCGGCGCTGGCGGCCATTTTGTAAAAAGTTGCAATTTCGGAAAATTTTAACCCGACTTTTCGCCCAAATGGCAACACTGGACTCGGTCGACGTGTACTGGGTGGTCAAGCCTTTCTATGAGTTGTGTTGCCACGTGCAAAAATTTTCCCCGTTTCTGGGGTAATTTGCGAGATTTACCCCAAAAACCGAAAAAAAAGAAATACGCGTTTTTTTGACAAAACAAACACGTGGTGCCCTTGATTTTGCTCTTCTGAATGACATTTGTCCATTTTTGTCCTGGTCGACTGGCAACACTGCGAGCTATGTGAGACACAATTTTGGACCCCCATTTTTAACTTTGGCTTGCCATAGCGCGGTTCGGTTTTACCCTAGGCGGCAGTTTGAGACTTTTTTGGATGCGCTAGACGTTTGGCTACTTACTATTGGTAGCCAGTGTTGCCAGGCTCTCACGACGGATGTGCTGGCGGCCATTAAGGGAGGGGAGGGAATTTCAAAAAAAGTTTCAACTTTAATTTCAACCCTGTTTTAGACATTTTTTCGCAAATAGTCACAAGACACAATTGGTCACCAATTGTGAGTAGTGTTGCCAGCTGCAAAAATTATTGCATTATATCGAGTATTTTACGAGATGCGGTGAAAAATGCCATTTTCGTAAGTATTCAATTTAGGAAGAAAAATCTTCACTGAAATGATAAAAGAAGATA
Organism: Nymphula nitidulata; assembly: GCA_947347705.1. Lineage (NCBI taxonomy): Eukaryota > Metazoa > Arthropoda > Insecta > Lepidoptera > Crambidae > Nymphula > Nymphula nitidulata. The sequence continues at coordinate 5,187,890 of OX374637.1, read as the reverse complement.
TGTTTTTTGCCATTATTATTTTTTTGACTCGAAAATGTGGCAACACTGACACTAACAGAGATCTGCCTCTGCCATAGTAAATGTATGGGGAATCTTCTGTAAGGCTTCCTTCTTCATACATTTAGTATGGAAAGTTGTTCAAGTATGAAAATTTTTGTCAATTGTTTTTTTTTTGAAGAAGTCGATTAGTGGCAATACTGTTCATGAGGTAAATTCAATATGGCGGAATTCCAAGATGGCGGATTCCATTAGTCTTTGCACCCCACTGACATGGGTATCAAATGAAAGAGCTCGCCGAGCAGATTACGTTGAATTATTTAAGTATGCAAAATTTTCATCAAATGCTGAGATTTTGATTTCTTAACATATTGATTAGTGGCAACCCCCTTCACAATGCAAATACAAAATGGCGAATTACATTTTTCTTTGCGCCCCACCGACATGGGTAGTAAATGAAATGGCTCGTCGAGCTAATTACGATTAAAAGCAATAATTTAGTAAAAATCAAATATGGCGGCGATTCAAGATGGCGGATTCCATTAATCTTTCAACCCCACCGACATGGGTATCAAATGAAAGGGCTCGCTGAGCAGATTATGATTTAAGACAAAATATCAATAAAAATCAAATATGACGGCGATTCAAGATGGCGGAATCCATTAGTCTTTGCACCCCCCCGACATGGGTATCAAATGAAAGGGCTCAATGAGCAAATTACGTTTAAGGACAAAATATCATTAAAAATCAAATATGGCGGCGATTCAAGATGGTGGATTCCATTAGTCTTTGCACCCCCCGAAATGGGTATCAAATGAAAGGGCTCGCTGAGCAGATTACGATGTTAGACAAAATTTCAATAAAATCAAATATGGCGGAGATTCAAGGTGGCGGATTCCATTAGTCTTTCAACCCCACCGACATGGGTATCAAATGAAAGGCCTCGCCGAGCAGTCGACGATAAAAGACAAAATTTCAGTAAAAAACAAATATGGCGGCGATTTAAGATGGCGGATTCCGTTAACTTTATAACCTCATTGACATGGGTATCAAATGAAAGGATATCGTAAATGGAAAATTTCAACGTCAATAAAAATTCAATATGGCGTATTTAGTAAGTCTTTACACCCCACCGACATTCACTTGCCAGATGATTTGTTTGCAATACCTTCACTTTAGCAAAACACAATTTTGTCCGTCTGACTAGATGAATGGGAGACTGGGGGGCCGGGTGGAGGAAGCCCCCCGTAAGGAAAAAAAACTTAGAGTATATAAATATAGGTTAGGTTAGGTTAGATATTGTGACCACACACAAGAAAAAACTTATATTATAGTAATACCTGTTGTTCGCTTGTTGGTTTGATTGTTGGTTTGTTGGTTTGTTGGTTTGTTGGTTTGTTGGTTTGTTGTTTTGTTGGTTTGTTGGTTTGTTGGTTTGTTGGTTTGTTGGTTTGTTGGTTTGTTGGTTTGTTGGTTTGTTGGTTTGTTGGTTTGTTGGTTTGTTGGTTTGTTGGTTTGTTGGTTTGTTGGTTTGTTGGTTTGTTGGTTTGTTGGTTTGTTGGTTTGTTGGTTTGTTGGTTTGTTGGTTTGTTGGTTTGTTGGTATATTGGTTTGTTGGTTATTTGGTTTGTTGGCTTGTTGGTTTGTTGGTTTGTTGGTTTGTTGGTTTGTTGGCTTGTTGGTATGTTGGTTAGTTAGTTTGTTAGTTTGTTGGTTTGCGGTTTCGCGGGTTCGCGGGTTTGTTGGTTTGTTGGTTCGCGGGTTCGCAGGTTCGCGGGATCGCGGGTTCGCGGGATCGCGGGTTCGCGGTACGCGGGTTTGCGGGTTCGCGGGTTCGCGGGTTCGCGGGTTTGCGGTTTCGCGGGTTTGCGGTTTCGCGGGTTTGCGGGTTCGCGGGTTTGTTGGTTTACGGGTTCGCACGTGCGCGGGTTAGCGGGTTCGCACGTGCGTGGGTTAGCGGGTTCGCGGGTTCGTAGGTTCGTTGGTTCGTTGGTTTGTTGGTTTGTTGGTTTGTTGGTTTGTTGGTTTGTTGGTTTGTTGGTTTGTTGGTTTGTTGGTTTGTTGGTTTGTTGGTTTGTTGGTTTGTTGGTTTGTTGGTTTGTTGGTTTGTTGGTTTGTTGGTTTGTTGGTTTGTTGGTTTGTTGGTTTGTTGGTTTGTTGGTTTGTTGGTTTGTTGGTTTGTTGGTTTGTTGGTTTGTTGGTTTGTTGGTTTGTTGGTTTGTTGGTTTGTTGGTTTGTTGGTTTGTTGGTTTGTTGGTTTGTTGGTTTGTTGGTTTGTTGGTTTGTTGGTTTGTTGGTTTGTTGGTTTGTTGGTTTGTTGGTTTGTTGGTTTGTTGGTTTGCGGGTTCGCGGGTTCGCGGTTTCGCGGGTTTGCGGGTTCGCGGGTTTGTTGGTTTGCGGGTTCGCACGTGCGCGGGTTAGCGGGTTCGCACGTGCGTGGGTTAGCGGGTTCGCGGGTTCGTAGGTTTGTTGGTTTGTTGGTTTGTTGGTTTGTTGGTTTGTTGGTTTGTTGGTTTGTTGGTTTGTTGGTTTGTTGGTTTGTTGGTTTGTTGGTTTGTTGGTTTGTTGGTTTGTTGGTTTGTTGGTTTGTTGGTTTGTTGGTTTGGTGGTTTGGTGGTTTGGTGGTTTGGTGGTTTGGTGGTTTGTTGGTTTGTTAACATTTTAAAATAAATCTAATATGGCGGCGATTAAAGATAACGAATTATGTTTACTTTATAACCCCACCGACATGGGTATCAAATGAAAGGGCTCGCCGAGTACATTACGTTAAGTGATACTAAACAAAATTAAATGCAATATGGCGGCGATTAAAGATGGCGGACTCCCTTAGTCTCTACTACCCCATCGACATGGGTATCAAATGAAAGCAAATGATGAGTAGACCATCTTAACCCCAACAAAAATCCAATATGGCGGATTTCCTTGATTGCCAAAAGCCGTTAGAGGAACAAGTGCAAATTAAAGCAATGAATTTCACCTTGACATATTTAAACTTTTGAAAAAGGCAAAATCACGAAAACAAAACTATAAAGTCTCCTTACCACCACCACCACCAGCAAAGGATAACCCTCCGCGGGCTGCTCGCAGCCCGCGGCAGCCACGGACAGCTAGTATATATTATATAAAGCTAAACTACCACTCACTGACTGACTCACTCACCCAGGGCTTTTTTCGGGTGGATCGAGTTTGAGTATGACAAAGTGATGTATGGGTGAGTTGTACTACTTTTTGATTCGAGTTGGGATCGGTGGTGAGTGGTTTCATTTTCCAAGATGGCGTCGAGCGCGAGCGATTTGAAAATTTCAACTTTTTCCTAGGCCGGCCTATCCTCCCCAAACTCGGTGGGCTAGTAGGCGGCATGGGTGTGATTATTTTGAAAAAGTCGCCATCTTGAAAAACAAAATGGCCGCGGCGCCATCTTGGATTTTGTGGGGTCTTTTTCGAAAGATCGCCACGGGCTCCGCGGGCGGCCGATTTGCTCGGTTTTTTCGACAACTCGTCGCAATCATAGTCTACTTTGACAAAATGGCGGCGCCGGCGCGAAATTCAAGATGGCGGCGGCGCCGGCGGCCATATTGTGCGGCCGAATGAAAAACGCAATTTTCACCGGCAATTTTGACCGACACGGAGGCGTCTGAGCGGGACGGCAAGTACTGGGCCCAGGTAGAGCTCGGTGGGGAGTGTTGCCATGTGAAAAAATTTTCCCCCATTTTCGGGTAGTTTTCCCCGTTTTTAGGGAAAAGTGATTGCGGCGCACCCAGGTGTTGCTCGGCGAAAATTGCGATACCCCCCGATGGAGGGGCGGCCGGGAACGACTTTGGGCAAAATTTGTCCCGATCGACTGGCAACACTGGCCGCGGTGGGAAAAAGATTTTTTTCGAAAAAGGGTCCCATAAACCAAAATGTCCAGGTCTCTGGGTGACCAGAGGGAAAAAAGTGGCAATAAGGTGCTGCGGGGTATATAGCTGGCACCTCAGGAAAAATCTGAAACCATGAAAAACTAAGATGGCGGAGGCGCTGGCGGCCATTTTGTGAAAAGTTGCAATTTTGGATATTTTCAATTAGATTTTCCGCCCATATGGCAACACTCGACTCGGTCAACGTGTACTAAGCGGTCAAGCGTCTATCTGAGGTGTGTTGCCACGTGCAAAAATTTTCCCCGTTTCTGGGGTAATTTGCGAGATTTACCCCAAAAACCGAAAAAATTGAAATACGCGTTTTTTTGACAAACCAAACACGTGGTGCCCTTGATTTTGCTCCTCCAAATGACATTTGACCATTTTTGACGTGATCGATTGGCAACACTGCGAGCTACGGGAGTCACAATTTTGGACCCCCATTTTTCACTTTGGCTTGCCATAGCGCGGCTCGGTTTTACCCTAGGTGGCAGTTTGAGACTTTTTTGGATTCGCTAGACGTTTGGCTAATCATTGTGGGTAGCCAGTGTTGCCAGGCTCTCACGACGGATGTGCTGGCGGCCATTAAGGGAGGGGAGGGAATTTCAAAAAAAGTTTCTACTTTAATTTCAACCCTGTTTTAGACATTTTTTCGCAAATAGTCACCAGACATAATTGGTCACCAATTGTGAGTAGTGTTGCCAGCTGCAAAAATTATTGCATTATATCGAGTATTTCACGAGATGCGGTGAAAAATGCCATTTTCGTAAGTATTCAATTTAGGAAGAAAATTCTTTACTGAAATGATAAAAGAAGACATGTTTTTTTGCCATTATTCCTTTTTTGACTCGAAAATGTGGCAACACTGGCACTTACAGAGATTTGCCTCTGCCATAGTAAATGTATGGGGAATCTTCCTTCTTCATACATTTAGTATGGAAAGTTGTTCAAGTATGAAAATTTTTGTCAATTGTTTTTTTTTTTGAAGAAGTCGATTAGTGGCAATACTGTTCATGAGGTAAAATCAATATGGCGGAATTCCAAGATGGCGGATTCCATTAGTCTTTGCACCCCACTGACATGGGTATCATATGAAAGGGCTCGCCGAGCAGATTACGTTGAATTATTTAAGTATGCAAAATTTTCATCAAATGTTGAGATTTTGATTTTTTAACATATTGATTAGTGGCAACCCCCTTCACAATGTAAATACAAAATTGCGAATTTCATTATTATTTGCACCCCACCGACATGGGTATTAAATGAAATGGCTCGCCGAGCTAATTACGATTAAAAGCAATATTTTCGTAAAAATCAAATATGGCGGCGTTTCAAGATGGCGGATTCTATTAATCTTTCAACCCCACCGATATGGGTATCAAATGAAAGGGCTGGCTGAGCAGATTACGATTTGAGACAAAATATCAATAAAAATCAAATATGGCGGCGATTCAAGATGGCGGAATCCATTAGTCTTTGCACCCCCCCGACATGGGTATGAAATGAAAGGGCTTGCTGAGCAGATTACGATGTTAGACAAAATTTCAATAAAATCAAATATGGCGGAGATTCAAGGTGGCGGAATCCATTAGTCTTTCAACCCCACCGAAATGGGTATCAAATGAAAGGGCTCGCCGAGCAGTCGACGATTAAAGACAAAATTTCAGTAAAAATCAAATACGGCGGCGATTTAAGATGGCGAATTCCGTTAACTTTATAACCTCATTGACATGGGTATCAAATGAAAGGGCTCGCCGAGCAGTCGACGATTAAAGACAAAATTTCAGTAAAAATCAAATATGGCGGCGATTTAAGATGGCAGATTCCATTAGTCTTTACACCCCACCGACATGGGTATCAAATGAAAGGGCTCAATGAGGAGATTACGTTTTAGGACAAAATATTATTAAAAATCAAATATGGCGGCGACTCAAGATGGCGGATTTCATTAGTCTTTGCACCCCACCGACATGGGTATGAAATGAAAGGCCTCAATGAGCAGATTACGATTTAAGACAAAATTTCAGTAAAAATCAAATATGGCGGCGATTTAGGATGGCGGCTTCCGTTAACTTTATATCCTCATTGACATGGGTATCAAATGAAAGGATATCGTAAATGGAAAATTTTAACGTCATTATAAATTCAATATGGCGTATTTAATAAGTCTTTACACCCCACCGACATTCACTTGCCAGATGATTTGTTTGCAATACTTTCACTTTAGCAAAACACAATTTTGTCCGTTTGACTAGATGAATGGGAGACGGGGGGGGGGGGGGTGTAGGAAGCCCCCCGTAAGGAAAAAAAATTTAGAGTATATGAATATAGGTTAGGTTAGGTTAGATATTGTGACCACACACAAGAAAAAACTTATATTATAGTAATACCTGTTGTTCGCTTGTTAGTTTGTTGGTTTGTTAGTTTGTTGGTTTATTGGTTTGTTTGTTTGTTGGTTTGTTGGTTTGTTGGTTTGTTGGTTTGTTGGTTTGTTGGTTTGTTGGTTTGTTGGTTTGTTGGTTTGTTGGTTTGTTGGTTTGTTGGTTTGTTGGTTTGTTGTTTTGTTGGTTTGTTGGTTTGCTGGTTTGTTGGTTTGTTGGCTTGTTGGCTTGTTGGTTTGTTGGTTTGTTAGTTTGTTAGTTTGTTGGTTTGCGGTTTCGCGGGTTCGCAGGTTTGTTCGTTTGTTGGTTTGTTGGTTTGCGGGTTCGCGGGTTTGCGGTTTCGCGGTTTCGCGGGTTTGCGGGTTCGCGGGTTTGTTGGTTTGCGGGTTCGCACGTGCGCGGGTTAGCGGGTTCGCACGTGCGTGGGTTAGCGAGTTCGCGGGTTCGTAGGTTTGTTGGTTTGTTGGTTTGTTGGTTTGTTGGTTTGTTGGTTTGTTGGTTTGTTGGTTTGTTGGTTTGTTGGTTTTATGGTTTGTTGGTTTGTTGGTTTGTTGGTTTGTTGGTTTGTTGGTTTGTTGGTTTGTTGGTTTGTTGGTTTGTTGGTTTGTTGGTTTGTTGGTTTGTTGGTTTATTGGTTTGTTGGTTTGTTGGTTTGTTGGTTTGTTGGTTTGTTGGTTTGTTGGTTTGTTGGTTTTATGGTTTGTTGGTTTGTTGGTTTGTTGGTTTGTTGGTTTGTTGGTTTGTTGGATTGTTGGATTGTTGGATTGTTGGATTGTTGGATTGTGAGATTGTTGGATTGTTGGATTGTTGGATTGTTGGATTGTTGGTTTGTTGGTTTGTTGGTTTGTTGGTTGGTTGGTTTGTTGGTTTGTTGGTTTGTTGGTTCGCGGGATCGCGGGTTCGCGGGTTCGCGGGTTCGCGGGTTCGCGGGTTTGCGGGTTCGCGGGTTCGCGGGTTCGCGGGTTCGCGGGTTTGTTGGTTTGTTAGTTTGTTGGTTTGCGGGTTCGCGGGTAAGCGGGTTCGCACGTGCGTGGGTTAGCGGGTTTGTTTGTTGATTTGTTGGTTTGTTGGTTTGTTGGTTTGTTGGTTCGCGGGTTCGCGGGTTCGCAGTTTCGCGGGTTTGCGGGTTCGCACGTGCGCGGGTTAGCGGGTTCGCACGTGCGTGGGTTAGCGGGTTCGCGGGTTCGTAGGTTTGTTGGTTTGATGGTTTGTTGGTTTGTTGGTTAATTGGTTCGCGGGTGCGCGGGTTTACGGGTTCGCGGGTTCGCGAGTTCGCTGGTTCGCGGGTTCGCGGGTTTGTTGGTTTGTTGGTTTACGGGTTGGCGGTTTCATGGTTTCGCGGGTTTGCGGGTTCGCGGGTTTGTTGGTTTAGGGGTTTGTTGGTTTGCGGGTTCGCACGTGCGCGGGTTAGCGGGTTCGCACGTGCGTGGATTAGCGGGTTCGCGGGTTTGCAGGTTCGCGGGTTCGCGGTTTCGCGGTTTCGCGGGTTTGCGGGTTCGCGGGTTTGTTGGTTTGTTAGTTTGTTGGTTTGCGGTTTGCGGGTTCGCGGGTAAGCGGGTTCGCACGTGCGTGGGTTAGCGGGTTTGTTGGTTTGTTGGTTTGTTGGTTTTATGGTTTGTTGGTTTGTTGGTTTGTTGGTTTGTTGGTTTGTTGGTTTGTTGGTTTGTTGGTTTGTTGGTTTGTTGGTTTGTTGGTTTGTTGGTTTGTTGGTTTGTTGGTTTGTTGGTTTGTTGGTTTGTTGGTTTGTTGGTTTGTTGGTTTGTTGGTTTGTTGGTTTGTTGGTTTGTTGGTTTGTTGGTTTGTTGGTTTGTTGGTTTGTTGGTTTGTTGGTTTGTTGGTTTGTTGGTTTGTTGGTTTGTTGGATTGTTGGATTGTTGGATTTTGTTGGATTTTGTTGGATTTTGTTGGATTTTGTTGGATTGTTGGTTTGTTGGTTTGTTGGTTTGTTGGTTCGCGGGTTCGCGGGTTCGCGGTTTCGCGGGTTCGCGGGTTCGCGGGTTCGCGGGTTTGTTGATTTGTTGGTTTGCGGTTTGCGGTTTGCGGGTTCGCGGGTTCGCGAGTTCGCGGGTTCGCGGTTTCGCGGGTTCGCGCGTTCGCGGGTTCGCGGGTTCGCGGGTTCGCGGGTTCGCGGGTTCGCGGGTTCGCGGGTTCGCGGGTTCGCGGGTTCGCGGGTTCGCGGGTTCGCGGGTTCGCGGGTTCGCGGGTTCGCGGGTTCGCGGGTTCGCGGGTTTGTTGGTTTGTTAGTTTGTTGGTTTGCGGTTTGCGGGTTCGCAGGTTAGCGGGTTCGCACGTGCGTGGGTTAGCGGGTTTGTTGGTTTGTTTGTTTGTTGGTTTGTTGGTTTGTTGGTTTGTTGTTTTGTTGGTTTGTTGGTTTGTTGGTTTGTTGGTTTGTTGGTTTGTTGGTTTGTTGGTTTGTTGGTTTGTTGGTTTGTTGGTTTGTTGGTTTGTTGGTTTGTTGGTTTGTTTGTTTGTTGATTTGTTGGTTTGTTGGTTTGTTGTTTTGTTGGTTTGTTGGTTTGTTGGTTTGTTGGTTTGTTGGTTTGTTGGTTTGTTGGTTTGTTGGTTTGTTGGTTTGTTGGTTTGTTGGTTTGTTGGTTTGTTGATTTGTTGGTTTGTTGGTTTGTTGGTTTGTTGGTTTGTTGGTTTGTTGGTTTGTTGGTTTGTTGGTTTGTTGGTTTGTTGGTTTGTTGGTTTGTTGGTTTGTTGGTTTGTTGGTTTGTTGGTTTGTTGGTTTGTTGGTTTGTTGGTTTGTTGGTTTGTTGGTTTGTTGGTTTGTTGGTTTGTTGGTTTGTTGGTTTGTTGGTTTGTTGGTTTGTTGGTTTGTTGGTTTGTTGGTTTGTTGGTTTGTTGGTTTGTTGGTTTGTTGGTTTGTTGGTTTGTTGGTTTGTTGGTTTGTTGGTTTGTTGGTTTGTTGGTTTGTTGGTTTGTTGGTTTGTTGGTTTGTTGGTTTGTTGGTTTGTTGGTTTGTTGGTTTGTTGGTTTGTTAATTTGTTGGTTTGTTGGTTTGTTGGTTTGTTGGTTTGTTGGTTTGTTGGTTTGTTGGTTTGTTGGTTTGTTGGTTTGTTGGTTTGTTGGTTTGTTGGTTTGTTGGTTTGTTGGTTTGTTGGTTTGTTGGTTTGTTGGTTTGTTGGTTTGTTGGTTTGTTGGTTTGTTGGTTTGTTGGTTTGTTGGTTTGTTGGTTTGTTGGTTTGTTGGTTTGTTGGTTTGTTGGTTTGTTGGTTTGTTGGTTTGTTGGTTTGTTGGTTTGTTGGTTTGTTGGTTTGTTGGTTTGTTGGTTTGTTGGTTTGGTGGTTTGTTGGTTTGTAGGTTTGTAGGTTTGTTGGGTTGTTGGTATGCGGTTTTGCGGTTTCGCGGGTTCGCGGGTTTGTTTGTTTATTCATTGCATACATGGGTATCAAATGAAAAAGCTCGCGTATCAAATAAAAGGGCTCGCCGAGCTTATTAGATTAAAGATAATATTACAATAGAAATCTAATATTGCGGCGATTCATGATGGCGGATTTCATTACTCTTTGCACCCCACCGACATGGGTATCATATGATAGGGCTCGCCGAGCTGATTACGTTAAGTGACAATATTTTATTGAGAATTAAAAATTTAAGCGATCTAAGATGGCGGATTCCGATAACTTTATAACCCTACGAATATAGGTATGCCTCGGGACGGGTCATACTCGCCACAGATGCCCCTCCAAAACTGACCGGAGCAACCTCTGCTTCCGGTGCGGCAAGGATGGCCACAAGGGCTCCGAATGCAGCGCGAAGCCCCACTGCGCCGTTTGCGCCTCGGCCAAAAGGCCTGCTGGCCACGTCATGGGGGGGAGAAAATGCAACCCTCCCCAGACAAAGGGAAAGGACCCCGCTCCTAAAAAAGTGGCGCCCGCCCCCACTGAGGTCTCGCTCGCTCCCACCGAGCGACAGGAGGTTGCAATGGAGACGTAATGGATTTAAGTCTTCATTGTAACTTCCTCCAAGGGAACCTGAACCACGCCGCCAGGGCTCAAGATCTGCTGCTTCAAGTCATGGCGGAGTGGTCAGTCGACGTCGCCGTTGTCGCGGAGCCATACATGGTGTCCAACCAGCCAAATTGGGCTGGCGACTGTGATGGCTCCGTCGCCGTCGTAATCCGGCCTGCCCCGGGTTTCATTCCCCCCGTACTTCGGGAAAGGGGATCCGGATACGTGGTCGTATCGTGGGGTGGGCTCTCCATTGTTGGCGTCTACTTCTCCCCTAACAGGCCGCTGGTGGACTTCGAGAACTTTCTCGGAGCCCTGGGAGCCGCCGTTAGGAGAACCGCCCCCCCCCCAAGTTCTCTTGTTGGGCGACTTAAACGCGAAGTCAATGCTCTGGGGTAGCCCGGCCACCGACGTCCGCGGCCAGGCTGTAGAGTCCTGGGCAATCGCTTGTGGCTTGTCCCTCCTCAACAGAGGGACCGTTCACACCTGCGTGCGGCAACAGGGCGGATCGGTGGTCGATCTATCATTTGCTACGCCCGCCCTTGCGCGCAGGATCGTTAACTGGCGGGTTGTCGAAGGGGTGGAAAGTCTATCGGACCATCGTTATATCCGGTTCGAGACTTCCACCCCTCGTCCTCGGGTCTCCCGACCTTCAGGCGGTGGTCGCGGTCCCCGCTGGGCCCTGAGCCGCTTAAACAAGGAGCTGGTGGAGGAGGCGTCCATTGTTCAGGCCTGGTGCTCCCGCCCCATTGACGGCCTCAATGTGGACGAGGCCGCAAATAGATTTCGCGGCGCACTGACGGAAGTGTGCGAGGCTTCTATGCCCAGAGCGCGCCCTCCGAGGGACCGCCGCGAGGTTTATTGGTGGTCGGAAGAGATCGCTGGCCTTCGGTTGACCTGCACCTCCAAAAGACGGGCCTATACTCGCTGTCGCAGGCGTCAGGCTCGTAACGAGGAGGAGGAGGACCGCCTTTATGGCGAGTACAGGGAGGCGAAGAAGGCCCTGCAAACGGCCATCTCTCACGCCAAGGAGAGCGCCAGGGAGGAGATGCTGCAGGCCCTTGATCGGGATCCATGGGGGCGGCCTTTTAAAACAGCGCGCAACCAACTTAGGGCGCGCGGAGCCCCCCTAACTGAGTCAATGACTCCCCAACTCCTGGGCGAGGTTGTGGCGGGGCTATTCCCTCCCGATGCCAATTTCACCCCACCGTTCGTGGCGCTGCCATACAGTGAATCGGCGGCCGACGGAGAAGATGATCCTCCCCCAATTGGTGAAGAGGAGTTTAAGGACGCCGCTGCCCGCCTCAAGGGCAAGAAAACAGCGCCAGGCCCTGACGGGGTGCCAGCTAAGGTGGTGAGCCTCTCGCTCGTACACTTAGGGGACGGTGTCCGGGAGCTGTTCAACGCGTGTATCCGTGTTGGGCAGTTCCCGAAGCCATGGAAGGACGGTGTGCTGTGCCTGCTGCGCAAGGATGGGAGGCCAGCAGATGATCCCTCAGCGTACCGCCCTATAGTGCTGCTGGACGAGGTCGGTAAGGTATTTGAGAGGCTGATTGCCTCCCGAATCGTCCAGCACCTAACAGAGCAGGGCCCAAACCTGTCGTCAGCGCAGTACGGGTTCCGGGCGGGGCGGTCAACCATAGACGCTCTGTCGGAGTTACGGGACCTAGTTAGCGCGGCCACAGAAATACGCGAGCAGGTATTGGCGGTGTCCTTGGACATCGCCAACGCCTTCAATTCACTGCCCTTTGGGGCGATATTGGAGGCCCTTCGCTACCATAGGGTTCCTCGCTATTTGCTCCGGCTGGTGGGGAATTACTTGGAGGGAAGGGACGTCCTGTTTGTCGGACAGGGTGGCCAGGTCGGCCGCCATAGGATGTCCCGCGGTGTCCCACAGGGGTCTGTCCTAGGGCCCCTGTTATGGAACGTGGGATACGACTATGTCCTGCGTTGTACCCTCCCCCCTCGTGCTAGGCTATTCTGTTACGCCGATGACACGCTAGTCACTGCAAGGGGGAGGGACCTAGAAGAGTCGATGCGGCTAGCCTCGATGTTTAGCACCCTGGTCGTCCGGCGGATAGGGTCGCTCGGCTTGAGAGTGGCCTTGACGAAAACTGAGGCCCTTCTTTTCCACGGGCCTCGTCGACGTCCCCCGGCCGGGACTGAAATTGTGGTGGACGGTGTGTGCGTCCCACTCAAGCCCCACTTTAAGTATCTGGGGCTTGTGATTGACGGGCGATGGGGTTTCGATGAGCATTTCAGACGCCTCGAACCCCGTCTCATGAGTGCCGCTGACGCCCTGGGTCGTCTCCTTCCCAACGTGGGGGGGCCGAGCGCCAGTTGCCGCCGCCTTTATGCCAACATCGTGCGGAGTATGGCGCTGTATGGGGCCCCGGTATGGGCCGACGCCCTCGGCTACCGCGCCGTTGCATCCCTCCACAGGGCACAGCGCGCTATGGTGCTAAGGGCCATTAGAGGGTACTGCACGGTGTCGCATACGGCGGCGTGCATGATTGCCGGCACCCCTCCGTGGGAACTGGCCGCCCACGTTCTCGCGGCGGCCTACAAGCTGCGCACGGAGGCGAGAGCAACCGACCGGCGAATGGTGGCCATCGAGAGGGTCGCCGCCCTTGAGGAGACGCGAATAGAGATGTTCCGCACGTGGTTCGGGGAACTGGAGAGCCTACTCCGTGGACCGACCTCCGGTACCCTCCGCAGGACCGTCGAGGCTTTGAGCCCCCTCCTTACCACGTGGGCGAAACGGCGGCACGGGTCCCTCTCCTATCACCTGGTGCAGGTGCTCAGCGGCCATGGCTCCTTCGGCCGCTACCTACACCGCATCGGGAGGGAGGAGGCCCCAAGGTGTCACCACTGCGATGCCGAAGAGGACACCGCCCAGCACACCCTCGAAGTGTGCCCCGGCTTCTCCGTGCAGCGTGACACCTTGGCTGCTGCGATTGGAGACGACCTCTCGCTCCCGAGCGTGGTCTCGGCCATGCTCGCGAGCGACGGGTCGTGGCACGCGGTCAAAACCTTCTGCGCCGATGTGATGACGCAGAAGGAGGCGGCGGAGCGGGCCAGGGAAGATGACCCCCAGGCCGCTCCTTGCCGCCGCAGGAGGACCGGGCGGAGAAGGCGGCAGTTTGCCAGCCTCCTTCCTCCTGTTGGTGGCCAGCGGGGCCCGGGCTTGGGAAGCCCGAGTCCCGCATTGCACCGGCCACCACCAGTCGTCGATGCCCCAATTGTCCCGGGGCATCGTCGGCCTTCCCCGCTTTTTGGGGGGGTGAGAGGGGCTCGCTATAGGCGAGCAGGCACCGGCGGGGTCGTGGATGTTTGCGCAAGCGTTCCCATGGCTCCGTCTGGCAGCGACACGTCCGCCGCCGACGCGTCCACCTCGTCTGATGATGAGGGGAGCGCGGTGGCCGCGGACATCCTCGCGCCAAGGTGCATGTGAGGGACATCGTTGGGTTTTAGTGGGTAGGCCCCGCATTCTGCGGGGAGAGTCCCACATAACCTGTGTCATCCCAGGGCACTGGTATGCGTAACGCATTTCCCAACGAAAAAAAAAAAAAAAAAAAAAAAAAAAAGGGCTCGCCGAGCTGATTACGTTAAGTGACAATATTTTATTGAGAATTAAAAATTTAAGCGATCTAAGATGGCGGATTCCGATAACTTTATAACCCTACGAATATAGGTATCAAATTAAAAGAAATTGTGGATGGTAAATGTTAACGGCATTATGAATCCAAGATTGATGGCGGATTGCATTCGTTTTTGCACCCCACTGACATGGGTGTCAAATGAAAGCGTTATGTGAGCAGATTTGTAGGTTTGTTGGTTTGTTGGTTTTAGGTTAGGTTAGATATTGTGACCACACACAACCATCAAACGAAACTGAGAATAAACTTATAGTTTTTAGCCGTAGGTTAGGTTAGGTTAGATATTGCGACCACACACAAACATCAAACTGAACTGTGAAAAAACTAAAAGCATATATTCTGTAGGTTAGGTTAGATTAGATATTGTGACCACACACAAACATCAAACTGAACTGCAAAAAAAACTTATAGCCTATAAACTGTACCCTTCATTTAATAACCACCGACATGGGCATCAAATGAAAGGCCTCGCTACGCAGATTACGATTTAAGACAAAATTTTAATAAAAATCAAATATGGCGGGGATTCAAGATGGCGGATTCCGTTAACTTTATAACCTCCCCGACATGGGTATTAAATGAAAGGAAATCGTGAATAGAAAATGTTAACATCAATAAAAATATGGCGGGATTTCAAGATGGCGGATTTCGTTAGTCTTCACACCCCACCGACATGGGTATCAAATGAAAGGTCTCGCTAAGTACATTACGTTATGCGGTACTAAACTAAATTAAATTCAAAATGGCGGCAGTTCAAGATCGCGGATTCTGTTAGTCTTTACTACCCCATCGACATGGGTATCAAATGAAAGCAAATGAAGAGTAGAATATGTTTACCTCAACAAAAATCAAATATGGCGGATTTCCCTTATCGTCAAAAGCCGTTCGAGGAATAAGTGCAAATAAATGCAACGAATTTCTCCTTGACATATTTAAACTTTTAAAAAGGCAAAATCACGAAAACAAAACTGTAAAGTCTCCTTACCACCACCACCACCAGCAAAGGATAACCCTCCGCGGGCTGCTCGCAGCCCGCGGCAGCCACGGACAGCTAGTACTGTATATAAAGACCTATTCTAAACTACTGTTACTGGAGGTAAAAACTGAATTAGTGGGTCAATTCTGTTATTTATTTCCCTAAACGGAACGGCTGCGGTTTGGTTTTGTTATCAATGCGGTTGTAATACAAAAAGGTATTCCACTAACATGCGTATAAAGCCGGAACGCTAACGAAACGCTTTCGGTTGGTTTAACTTCAGCTCGATAATTGTTAGCAATATCGCAAGAAACAATATATTTTGGCTTAGTGACTAGACAGTTGTTAATTTTGGACAGTTTGAACAAAGAACTATCGATGCGTTTCGGCTGCCACTAATATTAAATATTTAGCAGAATACGAAACAATGATTGAACCGCACGGTTCCCGTTACGTGTTTTACGAGAATACCAAACTGATGCGTTTCGGTTACGTTTCGATTGCGTTGAGTTGGCAGAATACTAAAACGTTGTAACTTAAGCGTTTCCGATTCGTTTAAGATCAAATTACTTAGGTTACTTTACTTACTTTCATAAATTCTTCACTAAGGTGTTCTCCTGCAAACAGGTCAACTTCTATCAACTCGACGTCATTGATTCCGAGGGCTTCAATAGTCATTAAAACCGCTCGCGCTGGGGGACTGAGGTTTATTTTGTAGAGGGTTAGAACCATGGTTGATGATTTCTGGAACATTAGATTATTTTTAACGGCTTATATTTAACAAAGCATGATACTAACCTAAACCAACGAAAATACTAAGTGGGCATCTAAGAAATCCGATTCGGGCATCTATTCAACGATTAGATGCCACTTCTCGATTTTTGTCGCCCACTGGATATTTTTTAGGGTTCTCTATTTTGTCTCATAATTTTTGCATCCATAATCTTGTCTAAACTAATGTAAACGTGTCATAATGTTTTGTGACAGAATCATCATGTGTCCGAATGATAAGTAGCCCTAACTTAATGTCTCATAATATCACTTGCCCGAAAACCGAAATCCCTAAATATCATATGACCTACTTTTTTTGCTATAAATATCACAATCTATAATATTTAAAAGACATAAAAGGCTTTTCTATAATAGTTATAAGTCCTCACGTAATATCTCATAATATAACGTGCCCTAAAATCGAAATTCCATAAATATAAAATGACCCATTTTTTGCTATAAATATTTTTATCCATAATATTTGACAATGCTACCGATTTAACACACCAACCCGCATTGGGGCAGCGGCAGCGTGGTCGTATTATGGCTTGAACTCCATATGTGATTCTCCCATGTAGGAAGGCTTGTGCCCAGCAGTGGGACGTATATATAGTGATGATGACTTAATTTATAATGCGAAAAGAGCTCCGTTTGTCTTTCTATCTGTCTAATACATTTGTACTCCTAAGCAGTTGAAATTTGATAAGGAGATAAAATATAATAAGAAAACTACCCTTTTGTACAGCAGCCTATATATAGTGGTAGAGGCACTTGCCTATATGTATTATATATTATATTATTTGTTTATATATATATCACATTATATATTACAGGATTTGTGACACATCTTGTAGCAAAATAATTAATTTAGAACTTCACTAATCGGAGATATTCTATGAAATACTTTCGCCTCTATGAACATTTAATCATTTCAAATCCTCAATTGGAGTTAAACACCAATACCTAACTTCTTATTACTAATATAGTGATTATATTATATAAATGTAGGTATGTAGGGGTGTTTGAAATAGAACTAAGTCTATGTATTTAAGTAAAATTTAATACCTAAAAACACCATACACTTTAAGACATAGTGAGCAGGTTGTATAAAAAAGACATACATTTATGACTTTTCCAAATCGGTTCATAAATGACGGAGTGAGGTGAAAAACTTAATAAAATACAGCCGAATTGATAACCTCCTCTTTTTTTGAAGTTGGTTAAAAAGACAAATAAACAAAAACTATGAAACAAAGATATTATTATTGATACGACTATAAGTTAAACTCGCTCATCAAACCTATCTTTGTGTAACTAGTTAGACATTGTATGTCTTTTTCATTAGACGTAAGTGTGAGGGAGAGAAACAGAACTATGGGTTGTAATATTTCTGTTTCTCTCATTTTAATAAACAAATAGGTTGTAAGGAAGGTCGTATATGTTAGCTGATCGTGATAGTTGTCGATAAATACAATCAGTTTGCGTGTTATCCACTTGAATAGTCATTATCCCGCTATCGCAGTTCAATTATTATCTGTTTTTTGTCGTGTCTCTTAAATATTTTAAAGTTTTTTATTTATTTCATGAATAATTTGCTTTTAAAGCTACATGAACTTGTGAAAGTTAAGATGAACAAATACACGTATAAAGTTTATTCACAGTTTATTATTAGGAGCGTTTCACATTACGGCTTTTCAAAATCTAACAAAAATTGCCACGCATAAGCAAGTCTGGAAAATCGAAAAAAGAGGGGCGTTACAAGTTTGACGTGTCTGTCTGTGTATCTGTGTATAATGGACGGATTTAATTTTTTATTTTTATTGAAAGCTGACGTAACTAGGTTCTTAGCTTTAATTTACGAAGATCAGTTTAGGCGTTTGATGACTATCAGCTCATTTTCTACATGATAAAAGGGTTTTACTAACTTTCACAGAACCGTTTGATTCCAAATTTTGTGTACGGTCACTTCGGTGACATTGCCATGACATAAGTACTAACCTTGAACTGATCTTATAAGCGAATGTTTTCAAAAGATTTACGACTATGAGAAAAATATATTTAGTAAAATTCTTACCAGTAGTATTCTTAGCTTTTGAGACACGACCGCACAGCTAAGATCGAAGCTCGAACTATGTATGTCGTAACTATGTAGTAGACTCTTTAAAATCCGGCCTCAATGACTTTTAAAATATGCCGCTTATCAAAACTAGCCTTTAAACGCTTAGTTATTAAACTCTTTATTCTTTTCACGATTTAATTAGTATGTGCACGTCACAACGATGACATTAGTGTGTGAGAGCATGGATACGTTAACGAGTATTATTATTATTATGTGAGGTGTTGTAGGTTGCTGTTCTTGTGAATGAGACAATAGTAAATAACTCTAGCGACCGGCAAAAAAGTAATACTAACGCAAACAATGGTAGACCATTGATTAATTTTATCAAGATACTTTTAACAAAATTAAATAATGCGTGGCGATTCAAATGACACTCATTTCATGACACTCATTTTCTTCGGTTAAATAAAATAAAATAATAGCTATCGAACAAAAATATTTTTTCTCGTGCCAACGTGTTCCTTTTTAACCGACATCAAACAAAGGAGTTTCTATATTCCACTGTATGTATTAACCGAATTCTCTGTAAATTCTGAACCGATTTTCAAAATTCTTTTTTTATTTGATAAAGTGTCTCATTTTTTCGGTGGTCTCATTTTTACAAAGTCAGGGTCTGATGATGGGATCCCAGGGAAATTGAGGGAAAACCTCAAATTTTATAGGCATGTATGACATGTTTTACATATCCAAAGCTATTCAAGTATTTGCTTCTGTTAGTCATCATCTCATGTTGATGAGCTGGTGATAGAAGGTACAACTCCTTAACGGTTAGAAGTTGGAAGATAATTCTTTAAATATAATAGGTACGTATATACCAATAGTTGTATTCTATCGGGTTATTCGGGGGAACTGATGATGGAAGGTAAAACTCCGGAACGGTTTGGAGTTAAATATAATACTTCATCAGTGGTACGATACGATAATATGAAACAATATTATTTATTTCAACCAAAGATTGAAAGACAGACAAGTCTATAGTGATGGCGATCACTCAGCCATCTAGCATGCCTTAGGAAATCACTTAAAAGTGTGTTTTTTTTAATAAATATAAAACTGACTTACTATATTGATACTAAAATGGAAAAATAATTTAATTCTAAAAATGAATTTTTTGGAGTTGGTGCTAAGCTGTTTCCATAAACAATAGAAAGCAAGCACTGACTCCAAAAAAAATCTAAGTAAAGCCCCTTAAGTATTATTTTTTTAATGATTATGAAAGAGAGTATGGTGCATTTTCAAGGGCTACTTAGGAACCATGAATGGAAGCCGGATTAGGAAGACCCAAAGGCCTTTAGGCCTATTAGTCTCCAATCTTTCTTTTTGAAGACAATGGAGAAATTAGTGGATAAGTATATAAGGGAGGGACCATTGAACAACTTTCCCTTACACAGACTACAGTGTGCTTATCAGCCAGGCAAATCTACGGAAACGGCACTGCATTATGTAGTTAGCAAAGCGGAAGCAGCCTTAGAAAACAAGGAGGTGTGCATTGGTGCATTCGTGGATATTGAAGGTGCCTTTGGTCGCACTACCTTTGAATCTATTAAAAGAGCTGCTAAGAAGCATGGAGTGCCACATACAATCAGAAAGTGGATTAACTGCATGCTGAAAGGTAGAATCATTTACTCAGAACTACTAGGGGATAAACTAATAGCAAAGACCACAAGGGGCTGCCCTTAGGGAGGAGTGCCGTCTCCACTACTCTGGAGCCTTGTAGTAGACTCTATAGTGGACAGACTGAATGAGGGACCACTTTACACTGTGGGCTATGCAGATGACTTAGTCGTGCTAGTCAATAGGAAATTCCCGGGTACAGTATCGGATATTATGCACTGGGGGTGCTAGAAGACTGGTGTAACACCAACCAACTGTCAGTAAACCCCGGTAAAACGACTTTAATACCCTTTACAAGGCAGAGAAATCGTATATAAAAAAAACTCCATATGGAGAGAACTTTGATGAAAGCTCAAAGGGTCTTTGGAATGTGTCGCTCCACTTACGGTAAGACGTGGGGACTACAACCAAAGATAATAAAGTGGATCTATACAACCATGGTCAGGCCTGTTATAACTTATGGTAGCATCGTCTGGTGGCCTAGGACAAGGCTTCTAACATGCAAAACTGAGCTTAGCAAGTTACAGAGGACAGCATGTCTAGCGATCACCGGAGCGTTTAGAACTACTCCAACGGCAGCGATGGAGGTGCTCCTTGACATCCCGCCACTGCATATTATGATAGAAACAGAGGCGAGGAAGGCGTTACATAGACTCAAAGTAGCATGACTGTGGGACACTACTAAACCTCTGTTGAAACACACAAAATGGGCGGAAACTTCTGTCCTAGACAGGTATATGGAAAGGGGATGTGATAAAATCTGCCCCAAATTCATATTCGAAAAAAAATTTAAGATCAGCATTCCCACAAGAGACGAATGGAAATGTAGGCCACCATACCTGGAAAAGGGAAGCCTAATCTGGTTCACTGATGGATCAAAGATGGACTCTGGAACAGGTGCTGGGGTCTTTTTTTTTTTTTTTTTTTTAGCAAGTCCTGTTTTGGGCCACCGCCATCGCCTGAGTTTGAAGAGTGCCTACATGTAAAGACGAACATTTCTGCCTTCTCCAAGTTTCTTTAAGCATGGTAAACCATATGGCAACTTGCATTATCTTTAATAAAATATAGCATCGCCACCATTCCTTCAAGGCTGGTTTCACTAAAACACCATTTACGTCAGTCATTTTCCTGAATGTTTTATGCCTTGACTATCCAAACGATTAATTAAACTTCTTGTCTTACTAAATAATTCATGGCACACTACAATTTTATTTTTTACTGCGAGAATTTATTTAATTATTCTTTATTGCACAAAAAAGTACAAAGGCGGACTTAATGCTATACAATACAACATTCTCTCCCAATCGACCAGTAAGGGGGTAAAGATATACATTCAGTCAAAAAAGTAACGGGAACGGATGATTTGTATAAGGTTCCAAATTCATTTTTTTTTTGTTGTTGTTAGATTGGCACAACTGTTTTCCATTTTGGTGCGGAGTTTGAGTTGCATCTGTTATTTATATTAAATACTGTGTTGTTTTTTGTTATATCATGTCTAGGGTGTATTGCGAATTTCATAATGGACAAAAAAATGTACTACGAATATATATAAATACTATTTCTTCTACGTCACCTATACCTCCCTTTCATGAATCACAGGGCAGCTTCCACGTCCCGAGAAGTGCGACCTTAATAAAAGATTTTTTGTGAGCCTTGAGGATCTGTCAATCTCCTTCCTTTCGTCCCGCAGGCCCTGAAAACAGCATTCCCTCCAAAAACCTTGAAAGTGTGCTCCTTCAGTTTTCAAAGGGTTTTAAATATCGCCATGTTTCAACATCACAAATCCTATACATTTAGTAACAACCAAAAAGGCCTGTACCGCCTGACTTCGATGGCTCTTTGCAAGGAGACAGGAGTAGCAGCAACTGTACAGTCCCATTACCCTCTCAGGGACCACGGACAGGTCTACCAACCTGCATTCCGCCCCTTCTTAATTACCATACTCATCATGAGTGACATAAAGTATATGTTACAGTCAAAACTTATAACCAGTCAAAACCACTTTGACTGAAAAAATCAGGCAAAAGTGGATTTCACCGATGCCCTTGGTCAAAGACAGTGTTCAGTGCAATGCATGTTACCGAACACCGTTTCGACGTCACACACGTGCCGCCCGCCCCGTCGCGACAGCAAGAGTATTTTAGCTAAGTAGTACCTACAATCAATTACCGTCGCGACCGGGTGCATTCACTTATCATTTTATAATCATTATAATCATAGTTAAGTTTTGGGATAAATATAGTTATATCAATCAATTATCATTTATCATTTATTTTATGTTCCTAACCCGAACAGACAGTTTAGACTGCAAAATTTAGTGAAAAGTTGTTTGAGTGATTGGTAGGTTCAAGGTTATTTTTTAAGACCACTTAGAACCAAAACGATGTCGGTTCTAAGCGGTCATAAAAATAACCTTGAACCTACCAATCAAACCAAAGCTCTTCACAAACTCAAACACTACTACCCAATACTTTGGCAGATAAAAGTTATTTTGACCAATGCAACGTCTTTCTGCGAAATCCAGTCAAAACTGTTTTTAAATAAAAGCAACGGGCAAAACCACTTTTGCATGATTTTTTCTGTTTAAAGTGCTTATAGCCGACTATGAATTGTGACTGTAAGATATGTACATTATACTAAAACATCGATACCAACGATCGAGGACGTAATTCAATTTTTCGCTTGTAACGTAAATTTTCCCTGGTACAATACAAACGTAGTATCAAATTTTCACACCGAAAGCGATAAATAACTTTAATCTGATATAGCCAGTCAACTGCACTGGAATTGTGTGAAAAATATCGCTGAGGGAGGAATTTTATTTGTTTCCGAGATATGATTTTCTTTCGTAACTGGAAAGCTTTGCAGATAGTAACGCAGTATTTAAGAAAACAACCATATTATGGAAAAGTCGTTTTTTTTTAATTTATGCTTTAAAATGGATAAATCATCTTCATCATGCGCTGCACGCATGCAGCGTTAGTAAGAATAAAAAAATGAAAATTTTAAGTAACCCCCGGCCTCATTCATCATCCTCCTATCTAACACCATCTCATTGAAACCAGTCATATTATATAACCCCAAACACGATATATACATATATCTGCTGTAGGTTTCTGAAGGATTGAGCATCTCGCAGACTACTTTAATGGTTCAGGATCAGATCAGGTTAGCATGTCCTAGAAGTACCACCGAAGTAACAGTAAACCAAATTTCCAATCAATCTGATCTGTGAAAGTTAGTAAGACGGTTTTATCAAGAAGAAATGAGCAGATAGTCATCAAGCGCCTGGACAGATCTTCATAAGTTATAGCTTATAACAGTTTGGT
The DNA here is from genome assembly GCA_947347705.1 of Nymphula nitidulata. NCBI lineage: Eukaryota > Metazoa > Arthropoda > Insecta > Lepidoptera > Crambidae > Nymphula > Nymphula nitidulata. The sequence goes on along the minus strand of OX374637.1, from coordinate 5,165,192 downwards.
TCACTTCAGCTTTCAAACAAAATAAAAATGAATCAAAATCGGTCCATTCGTTTAGGAGCTACGAGCAAATAATACTTTTACTCCTACGATACACAGACAGATACACAGACAGACACGTCAAACTTGTAACAGCCCTCTTTTTTCGTCGGGGCTTAAAAATGGATTATTACGAACCACTTGAGTTTAGGTTGAGACAGATACAGATGCTTATACAGACCATTTTATGAGGTGCCCCTCTGAGAATGTAATAATTATGGCATTTATCTATAAGCGGCGCAGCGCCCCGCGCAACGCACAAGCGACTCCAGCGAACCGGCGACATTTTATTACATCGTTATACGAGTCAGTGAGTGTCTGACACTACTATAAATTCATTGTCAGTGGTACTTCCTTGATATGTGTTCCTTTGAAGAGAGTGAGTGGTAAAAAAAATGTAATCAATTTTTTTATGTAATGAAAGTTACTAAATTTTAACATTTTACTTTAATTAAAAAAAAAATTAAACAAAAATTAAAACCGACTCCAAAAAACTAAAAGAAGAAAATAATTGATGTACTTATTAATCCCCTAGAAACATATTTAATATCACAATTTGAGTGATAACTTTTTAAGGTCAAAGCTGAGTGGGTGACTGTCAGCTTTTATTGTTTTTGACTATCGTATCATTTCACTAAAAATTCATAGGAAAGCAAAAATCCGCAATTTCGCACACGTAGATGACTTCCAATTATTTTGATTCCAATTATTTTGATTTAAAAACCAAACTACTCAATGGATTTTCAAAAAATATATAATGGGACCAAATGACAACTATTTCGCATTGACCAAAAAAAGAATCATCAATATCGGTTCACCCAGTCGACAGTTATGAGGTAACAAACATAAAAAAACAGTAGATTTGCTAACCTCCACCTTTTTTCGTCGGTTAAAAATAACTTTTACCAGTGCTTTTTTCGATGGTTGTCATCGAGTGGTCAAATTCAGTGTCTGAGGTCCTGGGATCGAACTGTAGCGGCAGATATTTGAGTGATAAGCACGAAAATTGTTCACGAGTCATGGATGTTTGTATGTTTCTTGACTAGGTTTATTTGTGATATTTATAATGGTACATTGTTGTTATCGCGTTATCTTATTTTCTCCATTATCTAGTATCCATTGCAATTTGGGCTAGATAAAAGTGGTGAGTGTGAAAAAAAACACACTATAAGTAGGAGAGTATTTTACAGTTTTGTTTTTTATATTATTATGGTTTGATTTTCAGAAGTTTTATTTCTTACTTCCAAGTTGATTGAAACCAAGATTGAGTTAAAGCTTCAGAGCTTCAGATGTATTTTTTAAATGATGACACATTATTAATTAATTGTAAGAAATTGTGAACAACTTTCTTTTATTGTACATATTTTTGTAGTAGCAATTCTATTTTTTTTAATATTTTCCAGAAGTGAGCATGGTTATAACCCTGTACAAACTGGATGCCAGTCCTCCAGCCCGAGCGGTCCTAATGACGATGGAAGTCCTCGGAATCCATGACGTAGAAATGGTAGATATTGACGTATTTGGAAAAGAACATCTCAAAGAAGAATATCTGAAAGTAAGCTAAGTGATATAACCAGTCGTATATTTCTAAGCAAAGCACGGCAAATGGCTGAACGCAACCTGATGTGAAGCAGTAAGTAAGTCCATATGCGAACTAGTGCAGCATTTACGCACTGGTCTAGCTGCCTCTACCTTGCCGGCACTAAAGGTGACTTTTCATGCCTTATGAAGGAACCCAAGTTATAGGATGGAGGAAACACAATGGCTCTAATTCTGGAGAACACATGCTAAGTCTAACTTTAAGTTCAGTGCATTTCTTTCTCTCAAAACAAATACGGCTGTCATATAATTTGACATTTAGAATAGTGCGTTCAATTTTCGACCTTATTGAACGTGATAAAATGCAGTGTTTAGGAGGCAACTTCGTACATGCCGTCTTAAATTCTTAAAATGTCTATGGTTTCTTAGAAATCTATCTGAATTTAATTGACAGCTCTAAACAAATTCTTGCTATCTTTTTCCTATTACATATTGCGAGAAAGAGATATACTGTACTTAAATTCAGAATTAGAGTGCGTCTTCAGAATCAAGCCCAAATTTTATCAGTCGTACTAATAAAATTAAACAAAGAAACTAATGAAATTTTACAAAAAATGACAGCACTTATTTGCAAATCTAAAATCTTCACACTTTATTCCAGAAACTAAGGGAATAGTGTGACAGCTGCATTACGAAAGCCGCCTCTATGACGAACGGAGTAAGGTTGATCTCAAGGTCAAACTATTACGTCGATGTGCTATCTACTATACTTAATAAAATCTATGGGGGCTTTGAAATTACACGTTTAATTTAGACAGTGCGGGTGTCATGCTGCACGCACGGTTATTATTTTTGATACCATTTGCCCGTCCGGCAGCAGGACGGCTACGTCACAAATGACGTGTACCCCTACCGGGCGGGAGTCAGGCTGCCCTACACCGTGAAAGTTGTATGAAAAACAACAACCACCCATGTGTAGCACGACACCCGAATAGCCACGCAGCAGTACGACCGTAACTATCTGATTTGAAAGCGCCCTAAGATCGATGTCCGTGGACCGATAGTGCTTATTCAACTTGTCAATAAATTATTTTATAGATGAATCCACAACATACGATACCTACATTGAAAGATGATGATTTCGTCATTTGGGATAGGTATGTTGTACCTTCAAAATATTTTTTTACCTCATCCCCATTATATTTTCACTGAAAAAAATATTCAACCAAACTCCTTAGCTTACATTAGTAATAACCCACAAATGGTGAGGTGTAACTACAGTTTATTTGTTTTGACAAAACGGTGCATCTCTATGTAACTTCTTTTTTGGCTAGGTGTTACCCTTTGTTATCTACTCACTTAATTAGCTACAGGTAGTCGAAAGTTTAGTTGTCATTTTTTTCAGTCAATTATCCGTCAACACCTAACAGAAAAGATTCGATTCGAAAAGTTCTTGATAGCTCAGTGTAGTGAGAGCATCCATACGGATTGTGTGTTCGCGGGTTGCATCTCGCCCCAAGGCATGAATTTTGCTTGCTTGTCTTTCTGATACGGAGGCATTTTTTTGTAGTTTAGACATTTTTAGCTTATCTTTTAGATAACCTTAACGAAATATTTCATTCCGAATCCGACTTTGATAGCGATACTAACAAAAAAATCACAAACCGACAATGTTTACATGAACCCATCTATAAATCATCGCCTATAACTCATTGAGAAAAAATTTTCAGTCATGCCATCACCACATATTTGGTAAACAAGTATGCTGAGAATCATTCTCTTTATCCAACGGATCCAAAGAAGAGGGCTATAATCGACCAACGGCTACATTTCGATAGTGGAATCATTTTTCCCGCAATTCGTGCTGCAGTGGTAAACAAATACTATTTTAATATTTACATTAAGAAATACCAGAAATGTTTTATATGCAATAATATGAAAACAAAAGCCTCGACAAAAAAATAAATAATAACTCCTTTTTGAGATAATTACGGCAACAGAGCTCATAATAGAGCTTAAACATTTTAACTGAATGTGCTTCTGTCGAATATGATCAGAAACCAACAAAAAAGGAATAGATCGGGGCTTACCTTTGCTCGACAGCCATTCAAGTTTGACGATAAAAATATTTTCTTTATTTTACTTTGTACTCTATTTAATTACGTTTAGGTTTCATTAATAAGAATATATTATTTGTGCTATTATGGAACTCTCCCATATCGTAGGTCCATTTGACATATAAGTATAGACTTAAGGTTCATTTTGTAAAGCCGCAGTCACTATCGAAAACTTTCTCTTTTCTTTTTAAATTGCGTTTCATTTGTTTTTCTGAACTCCTTGCCAATAATTAAAGTTGTATCACTGATCTGCGCTCACGCGGTCCATTTCATAAAACCGTAGTCAACATCGGAAATATTCTATTAACTTTTTAAACCGCATTTTAATTTGTTTTTTCTCAACTCCTTGCCAAAGCGGTTAGTAGCTCTGATACCCTAATACTAAAAATTGTTTAACTTTATTATGTTATCGTAGGTATTCATAATCAAGAAACTAGATATATTTTCACATACTTATAGAGTACAAAACTGTGGACAGTTTAGTGCGTATCTATTATACTAAGTATCTAGTTTTTTTATTAATGATTAAAATCTATTTACATTATTGAAGCTTAGGCTGTATAAATCTTTCGATAACTGGGGTGCGATTCTGTAACAAAACTCGCACCTCACTTCGCAAGTCACTTCGAATTCAACTGTCAAATAAAGCAATTTTTCATACATTTTATGCTTCGACGACAGGCTGCTCAGATACGTTTGCTAATTTGAGAAGCATTAAAATTTAACAAATACTTTTTCAGGCACCAATCTTCTTAGGTGGAGAGAAAGCGTTCAGACCAGAGCTTTTAGCCAACGTAGAGAGTGGTTATGAATTTCTTGAGAAGTTTTTAACGTCCTCCACATGGTTGGTTGGTGAAGAAATAACACTGGCTGACATTTGTTGTGTTGCTACTGTCAGCTCAATGAATATAGCCGCACCAATAGATGAAAATTTGTAAGTGATAGGTACCTATAAATTTAGCGTGCTTTTTTTGTACTTTTTTTATTTTTTGTTATGTTTACTCCTAATCTAATAAATAATGAAAAGCAGGATGTTGATAAAAAATAGGCGTTAAATTTTGCTACGGTAAGCTTGACTAATTTGCACGCACGGCAAATGCGAACGTAATTTTGGGAATGCGTAGTGGAATATTTCCGTACCAATGTATTAATTTAGCGTGATTTTTTTGATATCTTTATTTTTTATTGTACTAATAATCTAAATTATCATTAAATACAAGGTTGCTAAGTAATTAAATTATACTTTAGTGGACGCGCAGCGTTTGATAATAATTTTAGAAATTTACAGGAACCTTAGCATTGTGATGATATTCCCGTTTTGGCTCTTTTTCTTTCGTCATTTTTCTTTATTTAAAAATCACGTCATTTTATATTATTTCTATTTATTTTATATAATTATGATACAGGCTTTTGTCTTCTGTTGTGTCTTGTTTGTAAAAATGGATCCTGCTAATGTAATCTTGTGGTTATTTCAGGTACCCTAAGTTGACTGCTTGGCTTCAACGGTGTGCTTCTCAAGATTTCTATAAGAAATGCAATCAGCCTGGCGTTGACTTGATAGCAGCGATTATTAGGAGTAAAACAGAGCAATAAAATTCACATAATCAACTTATTGCAAAAAAATATAATTAATTAGATATTAATTCATGTGTGGCGAGCGATTCCGCGTCCTTTTACAATCCGGACTAAGATTTCACTTTATGTTGTGATAAATAAATAAAATGTATGATAATTCATTATTATTCATTATACTTAATAATGAGATTATTACATGAACAGACGACCTGGTCAGGATCGCGGGGAGCTGTTGGATGCAGAATGCGCAAAACCGATCCGTTTGGAAATCGATGATGGGCTTTTGTTCAGCAGTGAACTTCATAGGCTGATAGATATGATGATGATTTGAGATATTTGCTGTCACTTTGTCATCGTGTCGCACATTATCCGACTAGAAGTCCAAAATAATGATCAAAAACATTAAAATGTGATTTTAAATTATGTTCGGTTTGGTTGGTGGTTGAGCTTTTCTAAGTCCACCTGGCTAGCTACCACCATCTTATTTAAGTCTGCCGCCATAACAATAATGTTAATAGCATTATTGTGTTCCGGCAGCTGTTGGAGGTAAGATAGCCAGTTCCTCTGTAGTTGAGGAATCCGGGTGTAGCTCACTTCCATCTTCGGCCTTATCATCACTTACCTACCATCAGGAGAGATGAAAGCCAAAACCTACCCCGCTATGAATAAAATAAAAAAAGCTGATGGCCCACCTGTTAGCAATTATGTAGCTAAAGAAGAATCACTTGGTATCGCAGATGCGTTCATCCTGAGGCCTAAGGTGAAATGCCTTCCATGGTCAGTAACCACTGGCTACCTTTCCTTTCAATGTGAAGGACAGGGAACTATTTTACGGACAAAATAGGAAAATAGTACCTATCCAGATGACCATACATATGGGCCCACCACCCAGTAGTCTTCTTAGTCTGCATGTTTTTCTTCTCATTCAAGTACCCAATATGGCAATTGAAAAACGCTTCCTTATTTATTGGAATGGGGTCCAGGTAACTTAAATTTAGTATCGGAGAAAGACACTACCTATTATGAAGAGTGCCTTGGAATTTAAGGCTAAAGGCGACCCTCGGCGAGTTTCTACTCGTCAGTTTTTTATAGCACATCGCATACAATCAATAGGTATACACTAGGGCCTTTAGTCTAGTTCCCAGATAGAATGACGTACACTTATAAAGCGGTGCGTTTCCTCTCATGCGAAGACAAGCGGAGTGAACCTTTTTTTATCCGAATGAAAATCATCCCTATTTACGTTGCTTTAGTTAGAACACTATTTAGTGTACCGAACACGCACACACCTAGCACATCTCACTCTCCGCTTTGAATTTCACAAGTAGGTGTTGCAAAGAATATCGCAACTAAGTTGATGAGTATGTATACCTATAAGTCAAGTAAATATTATTTATTAGTCCGCTTCTCTCCGCTTCAGTGGAAACGCACCCTAAATTTTTATACAACTAGATGACAAACAAGCTGACTTCTCACTTGGTAGTAACTGGTAACTACCGCCTATAGACACCTGCGATAACAAGGAAAAAATCATTTGATATTGCAGGTGCGTTGTCATCCAGAGACCTAAGATGTAATGCCTTCCATGCCCAGTAATTTCACTGGCTACCTTTCCTTCAATCCGAAACATAGCGAACTGTTTTACGGTTTAAATGAGAAAGTTACGTAAACATAAATAATTTGTCTACTTACACCTGACTGACTGCAAAACACAGCCTTTTTTATGTAGTTCTATAAAAGTAATCTTTCTAGACCGTTATACGCAGCCTAGATTTTTTTTACATGAAAATGTAAGCCGATGATTTTTCCAGGCGATATTTCTCACTATATCTCATGGTAACACTCGCTGTATCAGATTAAGTGCACAATTTATAGCTGCCGAATGCCAAAACTCGTTGAAAAATAGATCGTATCAGGAATTGTTAAAGCGAACTTTATGAAAAACCGCTTTAAAAGTAGTTCAGCTTAAAACGATCTAGTGGTCGATGGGATGAAATTGACTTTTTTACGTTGACAGTGAATTTAATTAATCAAGAATAATAGTTGCTCTGTGTTTTTTATTTGTATCCATGATCAGATAAACTGTCCACAGATTACGGCTGAAGCAACTGTATAAGGTCCATTATATTGTGTTATACCTACATTAGAATGCAGAGCTGCCACCTAAAAAATCCTTAAAGGCTGATCGTTATAATATTTGTATAAACAGTGTATTACAAAATTTCCGAAATAAAGTATAATATTGTGTTCCTTGTCAAGAGTTACCTCTGAAAGTTTGAGACCTCTATGGCCCTTTTTGTTGTCCGATTAAATTAGTAAAAACAACCTGCTCGTGCCAGCCCTAAGCAATACGTACATCGCTTATCGTTAGACACACACAAACAACCCGCACACTTACTACGATATCGATCGACCCCCCGCAACCCCAGAAATTAAGATCTGGAAGAAAGAAGAAGAAGAAGAAAGAAGATCCCTGTCCCAGACCCGATCGAATACCTTCGCTACATCCTCAGCTTGACTCTCAATGACAAGAGCCCAACTGTAACAGTGTGTGAGGTAGGAACACTAGTAGTTCACTACTTTCGGAAGCACGGAGGATCTCGAGATTACAAACTTTAATTGACCCATCCCGGTATCGACCACGGCAAAAGTTGCTTTGCTTTCGTAATCGAAACCAGAGCACTCAAACCACTACCACCGAGCTGTACAGAGCATTACACACTGTGAAATACAAAACTTTTGCTTTTATCTGAATTCAATAAACTTAATTATGTACTTATTTTGTTTTATTTATGTTGTCTTGAGAAAAAAATAATTCATAATAAAAAATAGAAGCTGCATTATTTTGAGCGCCATCTCTTCAATTGTCGAAGAACTGTATTGCTTCAATGCTTAAAATATTCTGAGGTGTTTTGTTAACGTAATATTGCTACCTGACAACAGATGTCGCTTTCTATTGGCTGGTAGCTGATCTTAAGATCAGCTACCAGCCAATAGATGTCGCTAAAGACACCAACAATGTTTACTTTCACACGTGTCGACATAAACTTAATATTATTTGTTACATGGTTAAAGTAATTAATTTAGGAAATATATTTTACAGATGATATAACAGTTGTCCAAGAAATTGCAATTATTGGTTTTCACTTTTCGAAAATAGAAAAGTTATTGTACCTAAGTTACTAGTTAACATCAAGTGAGATGAAGGCTACCCGTTAAAAATAATAACTCGGATATGGTCTTGCGTGGAATATTGCTCGCACTTGTGGGATGGCTCAATGCACTGGACAGATTGCAGTATCATGCGGTCCGTATCATTGGCGATGTACCTAAAGGCCATGAGCAACCTTGTGCCTCTGCAATTGCGTCGAGACATAATGTCGCTTAGTGCCTTCTATCGGCTGTATCACGGCGAGTGCTCTAAAAAGCTTTTTGACTTTATCCCACCCTTTCTACTCAGGAGCACGCACGCTAGTCATCACTGTATCCACCTCAACATCACTCACAAAGAAAAGTTACTCGTTTATTTGTCGTAGGTACTTTCAGATCTTGGAATTTATTGCCGGCATATGTGTTGCTGTGTTTATTTTTTATTTCAATAGACAAAGGATGTTTAGATTGTTGACGATTCGAAAGTTTTGTTGGCAGCCTACTTGGGTAAAGATGGTTTTTTATTGTAAAAAAAATATGAAAAAGTTTTAAGCTGGGTCGTCCTATCTGTAATAAATGAGGTTTCAAACTCTCAAGTTAATCATCATCATCATCATCATTTCAGCCGAGAGACGCCCACTGCTGGGCATAGGCCTCCCCCAAAGATCTCCACACCGATCGGTTCTGCGCTGTCCGCATCCATCGGCTTCCCGCGGCCCTCACCAGATCGTCGGTCCACCTTGTAGGAGGCCTACCAACGCTGCGTCTCCCGGTACGCGGCCGCCACTCGAGGACTTTTCCGCCCCAACGGCCGTCAGTCCTCCTTGCAATGTGGCCTGCCCACTGCCACTTGAGGCTCGCAATTCTTCGGGCTATGTCGGCGACCTTAGTTCTCCTGCGGATCTCATCATTTCTGATTCGATCACGCAGAGAAACCCCGAGCATAGCCCTCTCCATTGCCCTTTGGGTGACATTGAGCCTTCTTACGAGGCCCATTGTAAGTGGCCACGTCTCAGTTCCGTAAGTCATCACTGGCAACACACACGAATTAAAGACTTTCGTCTTGAGACACTGCGGTAGTTGGGCCGAGAATATGCTGCGAAGCTTCCCGAACGCTGCCCAGCCGAGTTGGATCCGTCGATTGACCTCTTTCTGGAAGTTGGACTTACCAAGTTGGACTATTTGTCCCAGGTAAACATATTCGTCAACAACTTCCAGTGTAGAGCTTCCAACCTTTACAGGAGTGGGTAAGACATGGGAATTCGACATTATTTTCGTCTTATCCATGTTCATTTTAAGACCCACTTGTTGGGAGACTCTACAGAGGTCGTCGAGCATTGTGCCCAAGTCTTCCAGGTTTGTAGCCATGACTACGATATCATCCGCATCTCAAGTTAATACGGTATAATAATCTGCAATACCTCCTTCACGCGTTTCTTTAATTTACCCCCCAACATAAATTATAAATTTATCTTGACAAGGAAATGCACGTGACTCTCTCCCAACGTTTTATATTTAGAACAAAATGAACTCGTATTTTGGATGTCAACGAGGCAGCAGCTTAGAGAAACAAAATAGGGTTCTTTATTGCTGCGACGACGCAATAAACTTTGTTCAAGTAAGTATGGTGGGCCAATACCTGAGGTACTAAATTGGAGACCTACATTCAAAACTCCAATTTAGTACGACAGGTATTTTCCAGATTGTTTTTGTAATTTGCAGGGGTGGCAAAAAGGTGCGGCACCTCTGTTAAAAGATTGTCAAAGTCTATTTCAATAGATAGAACTATTACTTTTTATTCTTTTTAACCGACTTCAAAAACGAGGAGGTTCTCAATTCGGCCGGTATGTTTTTTTTTTTCTATGTATGTACACCGATTACGCCAAGATTACTGATCCGATTTACGTAATTCTTTTTTTGTTCGATGCGGAATAGCTGCCATTTGGTCCCATAAAAATTTTTTCAAAAACAGTTGGGTACTTTGGTTTTAAATTTAAAAAAACTGAAATTATGAAATCGTCTACATAAGCGAAATTGCGAATTTTTGCTTTTCCAATGACTTTTCAGTGAAACGATACGATAGTAGGAAACAATATAAGTTGACGGTCACCCATCTAGCTTCGACCGTAGAAAGTTTTCACTAAAAATTGTGAAAAAAAAATTTTAAACAAAAATTAAAACCGACTTCAAAAAACTGAAAAGGATGAAATAATTAAATTTAAGTAGGTATTCATCCCCTAGAAACATATTTTTGGAGTTGGTGCTAAGTGGTTTCCAAAAACCATAGAAAGTAAAGCACCGACTCCAAAAATATATTTCTAGGGGATGAATACCTACTTAAATTTAATTATTTCATCCTTTTCAGTTTTTTGAAGTCGGTTTTAATTTTTGTTTAAAATTTTTTTAATTTTTATATTTATAACGAAGTATGTTTTTGACCTACATCTCACCAGATGGTTCATTACGATGAAGCCGAAAATGGAAGCGAGCTACACCCGCATTCCTCGACCACAGAGGAACTCGCTTTCTTACCTCCCAACTGCCGGAACATAACTGGCGGCAGACTTATGTATATATATTAATCCAATAACCATACTGTACAGAAAATTCTTGCCCTCGCGGGAATTGAAACCTGGAACTCTAGATCTGAAGAAGGTATGGTCTCAAGCACTTGACCACCGAGGCGGTTAGTATAACATAAATACTTTTGATACGTTTTCACTCTTAAAAGCAGTACTAAATTAGATTATATCTTGAGCAAGGACATTGCTACCATTTAGAGCGATAGCCGAAACCCATCAGGCGGGAGAGGCCGCGGGGCGCCCAGTTCTATATAAAACCAAATAACAAAGGAAGCGATTGCTAATAAAAAGTAAACGTAAAAGGTCTGTACCTCAGTCCAGCTCAGCTATAACACTGATTTTCTCCGGCATCCGAAATGAGCTCGACGTCAGCTTGGCTTATAAAGGCTACTGTAACAGCCCCTTCGTTAAACTTCGTAATACCTTCGTTACAACTTTACTGCCCTATATCGTGTGTGTTGTGGAAGGTATCGACTGAATTTTGTTTTGTACGATTAACGTGAATGATCCAATAAAAGTCAAAACCGATTAAGTGGATACGCAATGGCAATGTCAAATAATTACAAATGATGATAGAGTGCGCAAGATATTATTTTATCTACCTACGTGGCATCACCGCGCGAATTCGCAGGACACAGTTTCTCCCAATGCGTTGTCTAGACATAATAAATTGTGATAATTTTGTTTCGATTACTTAACTTCTTTTTTATTTTTGTATAGAGTATTTTATCGAGAATCCCACAAATCCAACAACAACAAAAACGCAGAGATCGTTTGCTATCTTAGTACTACGAGCAGTTATGAACTTTTTGAACACGGTAAAGTCTTTGCGATGAGGAAAGCTTTGGCAGCCTTGAATTTTCTTGGCTCATATAAAATTGGTGATAAATTGCAGTGTCTTAATTTTTATTCTGCATTATACTCAAATTATCGGGACTGTAATCGAAGATTGGAGGTATATAACCCTCCTATACGACATTACCCCTTTACAAAAGCTGTTGCTGTCATTAAAATCACTGTTATTAACAGAAACAATAAATACTACAACTAAATGTACAGTTTGAAAACAATATGGTAGGCTAACCTAAAATGTCATCCCGATTTTAGACGGCATATTAATCTGTTGGTCCCAATTGGTATCGCAATCGGTCATCAGCCTGCATTGGACGTAGTCGTAATAATCTAAGCGATCTGCATTAGGCGAATAGCGTGGTGATTCTACGGGACATTAACTCCCTTCATACGCCTCTCTCTGTTTACTAATGTTATAATTATATGAAACATTCGTAGCTATATTTAATAAGATATAGTTTACTGTTACTGTTCTTAGCTCTCAGTCAGTACTAGCTCTCACTGAATGTCTACAAACAAAAAGCTACTATGAAATTGAATGACTGATTAAAGTTTACTCAATCTAATGTGTATTAATCTAAAAATATGTAAATAAATATATACTTTGACAACCGGCTGGCCGAGTGGTCTGTCCCTTGCTATACAGGCTACTCGGTCAAGAGGTCCCGGGTTCAAATCCCGGTAGGAACAAATGTTTGTATGATGAGTACGAGTTTTTTTTACGAGATTTATTTAGTATATTTCTAATATTTAAATACATATTATTATCATTATTTCTCCGTTATCTAGTATCCATAACACAAGCTCTTAATGATGCTTACGTTGGGCTAGATAATAGGTGTGAGTGTATAAATACTATTATTATACATAACACACATTCAACTGGCAATTTAGACCATTTTATAGAAATATGTACTATTGATTGTTACGTAATACCCTTTTATTTTAAGTTTACCCCTTATCTGTATGGCGGTAATAACAAAGTTTATTGTAACCCTGCTATGGAAGCTTCAACTTCTAAAACTGTATTACTCTAAGATACCAAAATAAATATTTGAATTAGAATATGATTCATTACAATTCTTTGTTTTCCTTTTTCTTTCTACTATAATTTAAAACATTTTTTATGATTAACTATTATGCATTGCAGCGTCAATGCTTTTTGGGGCTCTTGCACAATAATATTAATTTGAGAATAACTGTAGGTAAATACGTATATACAATTTTAGATAGTATGTCACCACCAGCCTATAGACACCCCGCTGCTGGCCACAGAACTATACATATAAAGACGTACAGCTTCTATTGACAAAATTTACATTTCAAGTAGATCATGCCTAGGCGTCATTAAAATTCTTGACATTCGTCAGTAATAATACAGTCTTCTCCAACTTTTGTAATGAGAAATGGAACTGTCGAGGTGATAACTTGTTTTTTCTGATGACTATCTCTGATTAAAATAGACAAACTCTTTTTAAATGTGGGGGTCCTGTCCACACGTATATTTCATTAAATTTCATTTTCCATTTTCATCCGCGATCCCGCCTTCATAGTGTAGGCCTATGGCACCATGGAGTTAGCGAGCACGGCCAACAACAGACTTCCTGTCTTCCCTATCTGGTTGCCATGGTGACGGTTTGGTTGTTATAATTATATAGAATAATTTTACTGTTGCGTGTTACATATTAGTATTTAGTTATCTTTTGTCTTTCCATGCCTTGTAAATATTACCGCTATCTTCTGTCTATCCTGATTTATGTAGTGAGGCGATCTGTTGTAAATATTTTTAATAAACCTTTTACCTCTGAGTAGCATTGATCCCGAGGCGAGACGAGGAAGCTAAGCATCAAACTGAGATGCATTTCCCGGCTAACATTCTGGGTTGTGATGTGGAAAATTGCTAAAGCTTGTTTGAAGAACCTTTTTGATGCTTGTAAGTAGAGTAGCTTTGCGAGATTTTTCTTTGAAGTTAGATAAAATTTCTTAGAATTCGGTCGTTTGGAAAATTTGTTAACTTTCTTTGTATCCGGAAATTATTTGAATCGCTTTCCGTCTTGTAAAAAAGTGGTCATAAATCTGTTTTTTTTTAATACTTTATACCAAGGAAGGTAAACAAACATACAGCCTGATACATGGTAGCTGGTTACCGTAAGCTTTAAACGCTTATAATAGGCGTTGCCTTCACTGTAAAAAAACAAGTGTGGATTGAAAACACAAGGGAAAAATCGCTTGATACATAACCTTCATTAATAAAAATGAGACAAGCCCAGTTTTAAGCCAGGTCTGACTTAAGGCCATGTTTTGCTAAGCTAGTTGATGTAAGGATTACATTAGCCTATATTATTTAACAGAAATACAGGCAATAATTCGCAAATTCGTGACGACCGCCTGGCCGAGTGGTCTGTACCCCAGGCTACTCGGTCAAGAGGTCCCGGGTTCGAATCCCTGTAGGAACAAATGTTTGTATGATGAGTACGAACATTTGTTTACGAGTCATGGATGTTTATATGTTTATTTAGTATATTTATAATATTTATATACATATTATTATCATTATTTCTCCGTTATCTAGTATCCATAACACAAGCTCTTAATGATGCTTACTTTGGGCTAGATAATAGCTGTGAGTGTATAAATATTATATTATTATTATTATTCATACGGTTCTCCTTAGTTAGTAATTACTATGGAATCCAGGAGCATTCGGTAAGTTTTGATGCCTGGCACTTTATTAGGATAAACCTTGACCTATTCACATCAGGGAATTGTTGATATAAACTTTGTAATGGTAATTGACAGACCGGCTAGCAAAATTCTGATCATGTTATGTTCACACAATACTAAAGTATTATACTACTATATTGAAGTGAATTATTTAAATCCCAATGAACACATTCTGCGTTAGATTTTATTTTTACAACTAGATGACAAACAATTTGACGGCCCACCTGATGCACCTGCAATAACAAGGAAAAATCACTTGATAGTGCAGGTGCGTTGTCATCCTGGGGCCTTTGATGAAATGCCGTCCATGCCCAGTAATTACACTGGCTACCGTTCCCTTTAATCCAAAACACAGCGAACTGTTTCACGGCTGAAATAAGAAAGGCGGTGGTACCTACCCAGACGACCCTACATACGGGCCTACCGGTAAAACCAATCACCTAGTAGATTGTGGTTTATGTGTGAATATGAATGTTCAGTTGTGTAAAGAACGCGAATTCTTATCGACCATGTCACCAATGTAATGCTTAAAGCAGAGCTACTAGCTCTTTTATATGGTTTCTGTTTTCCAAAGGTGCTCATTTTATAAGGCTTTTGGTTAGCGGCGGTGGGAGTTCAAAGAAATTCCTGCAGGATTTGAGTAGAGGTCTTATGCCGTCAACAACATTTGCGTAACGTGATCCTGGAACTGCCGTCGTGGTTAGTACCTAAACTCATTCTTGTATTTACTCATCTCGTAAATACAAAAAGGAGGAGCACGGTGGCGTAGTCGTAGCCGCCATGGTCGATCCCGGGATGGGTCAATCAGAATTTATAATCTCGAGCTCCAAAAAATTATTATTAAAATTAGTATCATGATCACAAAGATAGAACTTAAATTTCCTATGTTATTTATATAATAATATCTAAGACGTAAAATATAAAAAATATATCTTACGTAATCCTGCTGAAGTTATGACAAAGAATACCTACAAATATAATAATATATATTATTTATACGTTAGCTACTTTTTTCCATAAATAGTTAAAATACCTAAATGAAAGTTCATCGCTTTACAGATTATTTATCTTTTTTAATGGAAATATAAATAAACAACGAGTCCATCAACTGTGCTTGACCAGACACCTCACCTTGCCCACATAATCACACGTAATTAAGAACTTATGGTGTCTGATATATGGTTGTGGTATATAACTGCTAGACAAAGGATATAGCTAGCATCTTCTCTAATCGCTCAAGTTATCCAATTACCTGTCTATCCCTCTTCAAAATAAATTAACAGGATCCGTTTGACTTAAAACGATTCTTGTAACCAATCACAAAGCAACCCATCTCCAACTATTCACCTATTAACCGAATCTACGATAGAGTACACGACACTAAACTGAAAATTACTACTCATCCCGTACTAATAATTATGTCTGTCGTCTTTTTACCTTCGTACCTTTACACTCCTAAGCTGCTAATCAATTTGGATGAACTTTGGCATACATATCTTTTGGAGCAGTCACAGTGAAGTTACGACTATATTCGTTAGATGGCCATAAACGTCTTTAATAACGATAATAATTTACTAAGGGTATTATTACTCATGCGTTGCGTACCTTGTAAGGATTTCACAGGATGTGATATATTGAGTTTTAGGAACAGAGGAGATTATAGCTAGATCTTCTGCTTCCAAATCTTAATTGACATGAAACTGGTAGCTGTTGTTTGTGGAATATTAATAATTACAAAACACGTTACCAAAAAAAAATATTTTTTGGAGAAAGTAGTAACAATAAAAATAATAATAACCTACCCTGATATCCAAAGGTGGCATGCATAAAAAATATAATAACACTTTGCTTTTGGTCGTGTATCAAATATAATAATGATAATATAAGAAGAAGAATAAGAATATTCACACATACACACCTATCTTCCAGCTCAACGCAAGCATCATTCAGAGCCTATGGATACCAGATAACGGAGAATAAGTCACAACAATATGTATATTGTCACCTTTGCTAACTTATTTTACATTAATTATATTTTGTAATTTTAAAGTGCAATAAAGAGTATAATATAATATATAAATAGAAATACCTATACTAAACAAACATTTAAATATCCACGACTCGTGAACAAATGCTCGTGCTCATCATACAAACATTTGCTCCTACCGGGATTTGAACCCGGGTAGCCTTTATAGCAAGGTGCACAGACCACTCGACCAGATGGTCGTCGAATATTTTAAAGATTCAAAAAGGCCCATAGAAAAGTTCGCAACGACATGAGTAAACTAAGCGTAATATAAAAAAATAACAGATAATACAGAGTTGAGATGGATTTAATTTTGGTTTACCAGCTAACTGTTTGTGACACTATAATTTATATTCCACTAACTTCAACAACTAAGTTGCTCTAAGTTGGAGCTCAAACTATACATTGGCTCATCTTAAATGCATAAAATACACGTAGTATTAAAGTGTATTACCAAGTAACTATTTTAATAACAGTCCTTTTTTTATTGTTGCTAGAATTCAATATACCAAGAGCGTTGCACGGCTTCTTTCAAGTCAAATATATTGTAAACGAACAACCCGATTCTAATAAGACTTTATATGCATAATCATGTAAAGCTAGTCTATATAGTTCTCAGAAGATTTTTTATAACACACTGAAAAAAAATATTCAATGAAATTACTTCGGTTACACTAATAACAACCAAAACTTGGCAAGGTGTAATTACAGTTTATTTGATTTAACAAAACGTTGCATCTTTATGTAACTGTATTTTTGGCTAGGTGCTACCATAAGTTACTGCCGACGCTGGTTAAAGCCATGGTCGCCAGCGCGACATCTTGGAATTTTACCTCCTTCTGTAAGCATGTAATGCGCCAGAATGTAATACGGGCCGGAGGAGACGGCACCATGCACTTCTACAGCCACCGTAGTCTGGGGTGTCGGCGATGGAATAGGACTCCATCGTCGAAACGATTCTCCCGGCGTTGAAGGTGATACCCCCATGTGTTCTCGGGATATCTCCTACCAGATGTAGGGACCTATAGGGCCTGCTATTTCGGTTCATACGGACGACTACAAAGTTACCCGCGCGGCCGTATACGATACAGTTGGAGAAGAACACCGCCAGTTTTAGACGGTAGACTGCAACGCAGGAATCCGACATAACCCAGGTGTGGCCCCCTATCACAGATGGGTAGCTCTAAAAGCATTCTGACGAAAAAATATGGTGTTACCCTAAGTTGTATAGTCACTTTTTTGAAGTCGAGTCGAAAGTTCAGTTGCAATTTTTTTCAGTGCAGTATTATAAATCAACAGTAGCAGCAATTTTTAGCTTCTCATACAAATAAAAAGTTGCCAAGAATTTCTTTTTCTTTGAATTTTCAATAAATCCTCTGATGACTTAACTAGTGTGACTTACATGGCATGTTGCATGGCATGTTTTGTTAGAATTAGTTTATTCTTTTCCAATAATTTTGACTTCAGAGTTTGTATAAAAAGCAAATCTGAACTTTGTATCATTTTTATTTTTGTTTTGAACCGAATTGCATTAAACAAGGAATTATGAGGATAAACGTATTATTGCTTCAATTGAAATCTTGCCATATGAAAGACAAAGACTAAAAGTCTACAGACACATAAACTATAGCAGAGGAAACGTTAATAATTATCTCTCGAGATGTTCCCAATTATCCTTCGATGTGGTTAATTCAATTGAACCCTCTATACGAAATTAGAAATCAAAGTTACTTCGAGATGTGTCTCCCTCGAGAGACACCGAACCAATTTTGTCAAAAATTAGGGTTTCATTGAAGCGCTTCTTAAAATGATTGTCCAGCAAGACAAAATAAAGAATAATTATAAATTTTATGGTGACTTTAAAATGAATATCGATCTTTTAAATGGAATCAACGATGCGTCGTTCTTAGAAGTGAGGAAACTTTTAACGAGCAATTTCCTTGAGCCAGTTTGCTCGTCAGATTAATTAAATTTCAGCCCACTTCGTACCATATTAATAATTATAATAGCTGGTGTGGTTTAAAAAATGTGTACTAAAATTAATCAGTCAATTGTTTGTAGAAGATTACTGACCTGATGAGTGACTAAAAACTTGAAAAAGTTATTTATAAAAATAGTCTTAAATAGCCAACAAAGAAATCACAAGAACCATATCTTTTCAAGATTAATTATCTTGAAAAGATATGGTTTCACTAGTAAAATGGCCTGATAATCAAATTTTTCTATTCCACTAAGGTGGAGATTAATCATGTAATACACCTAATCTTAGATCTAAAGTGATCCTGGGTTGAACCCCCCGTGTGAGCGGAATTTTTCTGCTCGGTTTTGTTAGTGGGCTTAACCATCTTACCTAAGTCTGCCGCTACAAAATTTAAGTTAACAGAATTGTTGTGTTCCGGCAGTTGGAGGTAAGATAGCCAACTCCTCTATGGTTGAGGAATCCGGGTGTCGCCTTATCATCACTTACCATCAGGTGAGAGAAAGGCCAAGAACTGCTCCGTTAAGGATAGTAAAAACGGAAATGTTGAGTCGAATTTTAAACCCTGTTGCTTGGTTATAAGAACGACAGGCACAAGGGTAAAACGGTTTAGTAGATATACTTGGTTTATAATTTACTTTTCAGACCCAGCTTATATTAAGTAGGATTATTATTCTGACGGTAAAAGAAAACTGCGGTCCTCAACCTTCAACATTCGCACACGAAATTTAGAAATTCTGCCTTCCTTACTGTGAACATTTTATAAGTTTACCCTTTATTTTAGTTATTTGAATATGAACACCGTTTAAATACTGGTGTGAAAATTTTTAGCGAGAATGTAATCTAACAATTTCAGTGTTGAGTTTGGTTTGGTTCTCACAAATCTCTAAATCATTATCATCATCAGCCCACAACAGTCCACTGCTGAACATAGGCCTCTCCTTGAACGCAACGAAAATCACAAATAAATAACCATTTTAGCTTATTATGACTATAATGAAATAGCGTTGGCGCTTTACTTGAGAATTATACAGAAAGAGGAATATCAATGAAACTTTAACTATTTATTTAGGGATCTTTCTGGGAGTTACATTTTACTTCCAAAATCCCATCAAGAGGAATGAAGGAGGAACAAACTTTTTGGAGATTATTTCATTAGCAGGAAAGTTGGTAAAAACATCTTTATAGAGATATCTTAAAATAGGTAGTCTCTCTTATACAAATGACTAATGATATCAAAAGTAGAAAAAAAAAATCATTTTTAGATACTTGAGGTGGTAAAAACTGGAGAGATATGAAGCGAAAGCCCAATTAATCGGAGAACTGGTCCGGAAGTTGATTATAAACACAATTACAACTGTAAAATAAGGGATTTTACAGTTGTATCAAGTGAAAGCAAAAAAAATGTGTTTTGTGTATTATTTTGTATACTTTCTTCCTTTTAGGGCACATTTAAAGGAACTTTTAGTACCTGACGGGAAGGAACCGTTGGTACGGTTTACTGTTATGTAATAATAAACACAAAAGTTTATAAAATAATGATTTTCATAGTCCATGAAGTTTCTAATACCAAACTTTCGAAAAGTACATAAATCGAAATCAAAAGCATTTTTCAACGTAAGTAACGTATTTAAATAATATAATTTATTGTGTAAAAGAGAATATATAGAAATTTTCATAACACGCATAAATGCCACGCGAATTAATAACAGAAATATACAAATCAAATAAATCGCAGCGAGCCACAATAAACAAAACATCAAGGGGTAAATTAAACAACTTTCCTTTTGAAATTCTCGTTGAGGCTACTCGCTGTGGATCCGCCGCACCCTTTGAACCAGCGAGCCCTAATTATAGACCTACTCTTTGAAGGTTACTGAGTTAAGTGCACGGTGAACGTAAATGTTATAGGAAAGACTTTCTACTTACTTTGAACTTTACAACCCATGTGTACCTATGTCACTCACAGGTAACTGCTGTTCTTTGAGAAAAAGCGATTAGCAAGCCGATAGTCCTTCCAAATAAAAATACGTACGTATTTGAAAATACAATACCAAATTTCAAATAACATTTTCGGAAAGTTTTCAATCAATCACAGGGGAGTGTTATTGACATGAATTAACATTATGTGAATTCTGACCTTTAATTGGTATATTGTATGATTTGAATAAAAAGAAGCGTAGGCTATCTATCGATTGAGTTATAAAAGAAGCCTGGTAAGGCGAATGGGTATCAGGAAAATATAGTTTTTAGGTCAAAGAAAGCATTTTGCGCAGCCATAATGCACACAGCCTTTATAAGACACTTATCTTGCCCTCCCACATGGGGAGTTAATGACTATAATCTTTCGACACTTAGAAGTTATTTCTTTCATGGAGAGTTTCTCGACTAGTTATTAGATTCTCTAGAAGTGAAAAAAATATTAAGTTCTCATCGAACAAGAGCATTTGACATTATTTTAGATGACCATTTTGTGGCTTTGAAATTATTAATGCTTAATTGATATGTTCAAGCATTCGTCTTTGAAGCCACAGATACTAGTAACAATCGGGTTTTTATTGTCATTAGATACCCGCGCGTCTTACCAAGCTTGACAAATAAACACTTCTGTAAAAACGCTGGTCATATGGTTTTCAAAAACAAAAAGTTTAAGTTACACACAATAAATAGGTAAAAGCAGAAAATTTTCAACATTTAAAAGATTAGAATAGGAAAGAATCTCGTTAATGGCTATCTCATGGAATCATAGCAATAGCCGTTGAAGTTTCAAGATTTTTTCAGAGTTTCGATTTTTGTTTTGAATGTTTGAATTGCACTTTTGGTTGCAACGTACTACGTTAAATATATTTATAAAAATAAAAATAAAATGTAATAATATACATTGTCAAGATCTAACGTTTTTTAAAAAGGGAAAGAAAAAAAAATTAAAACCGACTTCAAAAAACTGAAAAGGATGAAATAATTAAATTTAAGTAGGTATTCATCCCCTAGAAACATATTTTTGGAGTCGGTGCTTTACTTTCTATTGTTTTTGGAAACCACTTAGCACCAACTCCAAAAATATGTTTCTAGGGGATGAATACCTACTTAAATTTAATTATTTCATCCTTTTCAGATTTTTGAAGTCGGTTTTAATTTTTGTTTAAAATTTTTTTTTCACAATTTTTAGTGATAACTTTCTACGGTCGAAGCTAGATGGGTGACCGTCAACTTATATTGTTTCCTACTATCGTATCGTTTCACTAAAAAGTCATTGGAAAAGCAAAAATTCGCAATTTCGCTTATGTAGACGATTTCATAATTTCAGTTTTTTTAAATTTAAAAGCAAAGCACCCAACTGTTTTTGAAAAAATTTTTATGGGACCAAATGGCAGCTATTCCGCATCGAAAAAAAAAGAATCACGTAAATCGGATCAGTAATCTCGGCGTAATCGGTGTACATACATAGAAAAAAAAAAAAACATACCGGCCGAATTGAGAACCTCCTCGTTTTTGAAGTCGGTTAAAAAGCACAGTGCAGAGTTACCATAATATAATAATAATTCATGGATATAGTGACGCGAATGGTATCATTAATAATCATATATTAAATTCTATATATAGGGATGAGAAAAACAAACCAGACTTTAAAAAATTTTCGAAGTCTCTTAACTTTAAGACAGTATCCCGATTTATCTATGATTCAAGAATGAAAACTGAGTAGCGTTTCAATTAAATAATCAAATACGTAGTAGCAGTTAATTAACAAGAAATCTAGGTCAAAGAAATGTGAAGAAATAACAAAACAAGTAATACGCAATATATTTGGTTGTAAGCAAAAACATACTGATTATTCATTCGCATTGCGTTCAGGAAGTATGGGTAATTATCTGAGTAAGCTGAACAAATGGTTGATTAGGGAGTGCTAACGACCTCCATTTCTACCAATGGGCTAAACACAGGGTAAAAAATATAACGATTTGGACGAAAGATAATGATGATAACAAAATTATGGTAATACATTCACTGAAGCTTCGGATCCCTTGAGAAAATTACTTAACGCACTAATAACATAATATATTGTTTAGATCCAAGTGATAGATACATCAACGTCTTCTGAAGTTGTCGAATCATCTTCTGCTCTCTTGCAATGTATTAATACGGAGACCGATTCTAGTTTATGTGCGTGGATTCAATGTGAGATGTGATAAAAAGTGATCTTGCATTTTGGAACTACTTTGAATTAAATCAAGAGATTTATGAAATATAAATCATACTTTTACCCAAGATGGTCTGGATGAGATTGCTTGTTAGTATAATCCATAATCCCTATCGTATAATCCACTCAAATCTATGGGCCTATTCATTTCCAGGTTTGGTAATAGACTGGCATTTTTGTTTTTGTGTATCATAGTAAAGGCCAACCTTTTTACTTGCTTTGAATGTACTCCTGGCATGCTTTAATACTCTTATTGTCATTTACTTTAGCGAGAAACAGAAGTCTGCATGCTAAATGACCAGCATTTTATTACGCCTATGTCCATTTTACAGACTTTAAAACCTCACAAGAATTTATTTAGATAACCTTAACTGGAAGAATGATCAAGTGTCTAAGTACAGCCAACAACCTCCACTGATAAATCATCTCAATATAAGTACTTCCGCAGCACTTGGGAGTTCTTCCTAACTTTTGATAGAGAACGAAGTTTGAATACCGTGGAATTGGGAAAGAGTACCATGGAGTTCGATGCGAGCTGAAAATTCAAACACGGAAAACTTTGTGTAATAATGACAGGAAATCGTTACGATTCCGACGACTGGGCTTGAATTATTCAATATTGTAAAGGGCATGTTTTCTAGGAAATATGGTTTTATTTAAAGTAAAAAAGAAAATGCCTGCTATAGGCAAATAAAAATGTCGAGCAGTCAAAAATACAGAAACAATATAGAAATAAGTGTAGGATATATCATTTTCTACGACAACAATTGATAAATTAAATTCAAAATTGCTTGTGAGGACGCTATAAATTGTCAAATAAAAACTACATGTTCTATACAAAGAAACCCCTGGAAAACATAGCAAACGTTTTTAGGGTCTTCAATGTATTTCGCAGGTTTCTTTACTAACTGTAGCTAAAAAATAGATTTCCGTTTTAGCTATAATAAGTATAATTGCTGGTTAACGGTGGCAGTGACAAATGACACACCACCGACAGATGAGTAGCGTAAATAAGAGTATATAGTAATATGTGAAGAGAACTAATGCAGCATTAAGTTCTAGCCGCCTTCACCTTGCGGGACTATAACATTATATTTACGCATCTTATGGAGGAAGCCATGTTATAGGAAGGTGAGAACACGTATGCTGCCGAATAATTCCTAGATTTGAAAGTACGACCAAGAAACAAGTTACAATATTTCTGTGTACGTGATGTTAAGGGGAAAACAGAAAATTGAAGAGTAGGAGTAGGAAGGGGAAGGCGGGTTAGGGTCGTTAACTTATTCATAGCACTCTCCATGATAGAAGACGCTAAGCAACGGAACGTCTCGACTCAACTTAATGGCTCAAGGCTGTTCGTGCCATCTACATCGCCAATGATACAGACAGGATGCTAGAAGCATGATTGGTCAAGCGTCCGTGCGTTATTCACTCTATGCTATTATATCATTCTTGTGTTGTAATAGAACTTTATTAATTATCTTCATATCCTCTTTTTCACTCCGACGATGTCTTGTTACCATAACGACAAGATAAATAGCTGAACAGCTAAGCTGTTACAAAGTAGCAGATTAGGAGTTCCGAATTTCGTAACACAATCTAAGTTGCATTAAGTTGTGTGGAAACTTAAATCCTTGTGAATGTAATTGAATTACACAACATAATATAGATAATGGATTTGATGGATTATTACAAGCCTAGAGGGCTATTCTATAGACTTATTGTACATATTCGTGTTCAAAGTTACGAGTAATCAATGTCTTTTCGACGACGGCCCTCTTACTAACACAATAACCTTTCAAATACAGCTTTATTTGAAAGCTTTATAACATTAACCTGACCCAATGATTTACTAATATAAAGTAAACGAGATCTAGTAAGCAAGTTAACGAGTACAATCCACGCTAGCAAGCAAGCAGACATGAAAACAATTATCAATTTTTTTATAACAAACAAGAATTATTGAGTATTAAAATTGTATTTTGGATGTAAAGTCACTTTAGTGAAGTAAAATTTGATGTAACGAATATTTTACAGACTAAAACTTACATGGAAACAAAATTATAGAAAACAAAACATCGATAAAACACAATTTTGATATAATGCACACAATATGAAATAAATAACGATGAGGTGAGTTACTTGATAAAAACTATTCAATAAAAATTTGGATTCGATGTAACAAAATTCGAAGGGTTGTTCAATATTGAATTAAAAGATCTGCGAATACTGTTATGGTAAATGAAAATCGTTGTAGTTATTTGCCAAGAAGTGACGGATCTCTATTTCATACAAATGTCTAGATCAATACCTACAACTTCTAATATGAATGGTGCCGTCAATACGACAATTCGTATTGTATAGCATCAGCTCAAAGTTAGTATGTCATCACAAGTGACAGTACACCAAATTAGAAATCAATCGGATCTGTAAAAGTTAGTGATATCCTATTGTCATGTAGAAAATGAGCTGATAGTCATCAAACGCTCAGGCGTTTATGGTTCTTGAAGATCAGTTCAGACTGATCTTCATAAATTATAGCTAAGAATAGAGTTTTTTTTTGCTTTCAAACAAAAAAAACGAATCAAAATCGATCCATTCGCTTAGACGCTACGATGCCACAGACAAACACACAGATACACAGATACACCGCTACAAAGATACAAAGACAGACACGTCAAACTTATAACACCCCTCTTTTTTCGTCGGGGGTTAATGATAAACGATAAACTTTTAACAGTCAACTTGACTCCGTTCGGGAATCATCATAAAATGTGACATTCCATTATCAACAAACATTAAACATTAACAAGTGATATTGCACCAAAGGTGGTTGGGAATCAACAAAGCAATAAAAAGGAATGATCGCGGTTATTGCCACCCTCAATCTAAAGAAATACTGAAAAACCCCTCCAAATCTTGCTCTTCGAAGATATTGAAAAAGTTTTTGTAGAACACGGAAAATCTTTTGCAATTGCTCTGGATTATACAATCTCGACTGCTTTGGCAAGTCGACTTTTTAACTATTCAATTCAATATGCGTAGTTTTATTTAAAGGAATAAAGTCATCGACTGAATAAAAAATATTTTTTAATACGAACTGGAACAGTGACTAAATTATGTTTGTGTACATAATAAATCTCACCTTCCCCCTTCCTACTCACCTTATCCCACCTTCCCCCTTCTTACTCAGAAGCACGCGTCTACGTAGTCATCAATTTACTGTCTCCACTTCAACATCACGCATAAAGAAGTTTAGCAACTCGTTTCTTTGTCGTAGTTCCAAAATTTAGAGCTCTTTGCCAGCACATGGGCTTGCTATAACATGGATTCTTTCAAAATAAACTCACACCTATTATCTAGCCCAAGGTAAGCATCATTAAGAGCTTGTGTTATGGATACTAGATAACGGAGAAATTATGATAATAATATGTATATAAATACTAGAAATATACTAAATAAATATATAAACATCCATGACTCGCAAACAAAATTAATCATTTTCATCATACAAACATTTGCTCCTTTATTCGAACCCGGGACCTCTTGATCGAGTAGCCTGTATAGCAAGGGGTACATACCGCTCGACCAGGCGGTCGTCAAGAAACGTGAAATGCAGAAAGAGGCGTAAAAAGGCACCTTATGGTCTGGCAAGGTGAAGGCGGCCTAGAGCTGTGTGGTTTAAGCGCATAACCCAACACCACCTGATGTGAGGGCAAAGAATTCCAAGTTCTTTAAGTACAACAAAGAAACGAGGCACTAAATTTCTTTGTACGTGATGTTGAGGTGGAGACAGTGAATTGATGACTCCGAAGACCGGCACGCGTGCTCCTAAAAAGGAAGGGGGAAGGTGGGATGAGGTCGAAATGCTCTTCAGAGCACTCTCCGTGATAAAGCCGATAAAAGGCGCTAAGCGACGCAATGTCACGACGCAATTGCAGAGCCATCCCACAAGTGCGAGCAATATTCCACGCAATTCCAGCTTCAATTGTTAAGCTTTTATCAAGTTCAACGGGTCTTTTCAAGGCGTAACACGATATCATCGATAAATCGGTGATGACTTAGGTGTTGTCCATCTATATTTTGCCCATAATTGTCGATTTAAGAGTTTTAACGTCCCTCTTGCGTACTCGTCCCTTAACTGCAACTATAGAAGTGCCTTTGACATAGATTAACATTATCGCTAAATTAATAAACGCGGAGAGTGACCTTATGACGAAAATGGATTTTTCTTTATTTGTGAAATTTTGCTATGTTTTTTATACGAATACACTATTTAGGTTTAGAAAGTTAAGTTACTATTATTTATCAATATCTGTTTTAATTTCTATAGGAAAATGTAGCATTAATAGTATTAATTTCAAGCAACAATCCAATTTCAAGCTTTGTTAAATTACCTTCAATCTTAAGACGAGGGTATATCGTGATCCTTTTGTAGATAACTCCCTATTTATAATTACAAGTTTTGTGTCAATAATGTTGTACAATCAGAGTATTTTGTTCTTCATGTATTTCGAATTCCTGCATATCATAAGTTCGAGAAATTTTCGACCGAATTTCATTTAACTGAAAACTTTTCGACTATTTCCATTCCGGCTTTTTTTACCGTCGAAATCACGTTTGCCACTGTATCAGTAAAACTTTTACCAAATGGTTTTTTTCCTTACTTTGATGTTTTATTCGGTCGAAGAACTTTTTAAAGTTATGCTCGGCCGAAATAACGTTTATTTATTTATTTAAACCTCACAAAACAAATTACAGTCAAAAACAAGATAATATGATATATTTAGTAAGTAGGTGGTAGGTAGTAGTGGCAGTAGGTATTGTATGGCAAAAGTTAGATGAAATAATGAGGGTTAGTATTATTAATTTCTTAAAAGGAACTTAATAGCTATTGTTAAAAGTGTTACCTAACTATACAAGTCTATATATGTAAGTACTGCAACATATGCTGTTGTAATAGGCACGAGATATTTCTCTTAAAAGTACCTAACTTACACTCAAATCTAACGAGTAATGCTTCGGAACAGTCTCATTATA
The DNA here is from genome assembly GCA_947347705.1 of Nymphula nitidulata. Classification (NCBI taxonomy): domain Eukaryota; kingdom Metazoa; phylum Arthropoda; class Insecta; order Lepidoptera; family Crambidae; genus Nymphula; species Nymphula nitidulata. Next base: position 5,137,375 of record OX374637.1, on the reverse strand, counting down.
CAGACGACACATCCTGGTTATATGGTTATTATAGAATGTGTTATTGATGTACACTTGGAGACTCAACACTTTGGACGTAGGATTCCATGATCTATAGAAAATCTTTGATCGAAGTATTATATTATATTTCCGAACATTCTACACCACTGAAAAATATGTGTATATGCCATATTTTCATTTTGTTTGGTGAAATGCAAAATTTTAGCACACTACTCAATCCCATATTCAAGCAAAAGAACACCCTACAGCATGCTAGTACGCAGGGAAGCAAACAAGCATGTAAGCCACCCCGAGCATCACCTGCCTTGCAGGAAAACAAGCAAGCAACATGCAAGCAAAAATGCAGAATACGAGCAAGCATATTGCAACATACAAGCAAACATTCAGCACGTTCGCAACAGTTAGTTTAATTCAATAAATATGAATGCAGCATAACTAACATTCATTTTATAATTTAGTAGCACAGCGGTGGTAGCAGTTGAATTACCTACAGTAATATAGTAGTAGCCAAATAATATTCGGTAAAATGTTATTTTTCTGAAGTGAAGGTATGGAAAATAAATCATCTGGCAAATGAAAAAATTTCAAACGAGACTTCGGCCAATTTTAAAAAAATCATATGAATATCGGTGAAACGTAGTTCAGTAAAATAATACTTACGTCAAATGATATTTCCATGGTTCAAAAATATGGCAGAGAATACACAATCAGGCAACCATTTTTTGGTAAATTGAAAATTGGACAAGTAATTTTTGGACAAGTAATCGGTTCCCGTTTTTGAATATTTAAATTGTCAAACTGATTCAAGTGTAGAACATACTGCGATTTTGGTTTTTATTTCTAACGTCGTAAGTAGAGTTTTGGAAACAAAAAACTTCCATTCAAGGAATTTAATCATGATATAGAAAAGGTAAACAGATTTTAATTTTTCAGTCTTCATTAACTTTTCAATTTAAAACGAAGTGACTTTTAAATCTTACACTTTATTTCTAGAGTGAAAGGTCATTAGTCTTATCTGACTACTTTGTACCTTAAATTATTAGGCCCATGGTAGAAAATTGCTTAAGGTTACACGGTTAAGAACGGCAGTTAAAGATTGTCGGCCTTCAAACGAGAGGCGCTTTAGAGTGCTTCGTCAGCCTCTGAACAAAGCCTCGAGAACGCTTACTGGGAACAATTGGATAATTCTGGATTTTATAGACCTGAGTTAGGAGGTCATTTAATACAATTACCTACTTAAGTACATAACTGACTATATAGTCTGTATTGCATTATAATCGTAACCAAGACCACTAAAATTTTGCTTGTTTTCATTTCACCCAGAAGACGTTCTCACTCACCTAATGATTTTCACGACAATCGTGGTGTTACATATTATGGGTCTTACTAAATTAAATACTTAGGTAGGTCACGTGTTCAGTAAATATATACTATCATATCTTTAGTATATATTTTTATTAACTCTTAGTTTAGGGTGTACCTATTAAAAATTGTACAGTTTTTTTAATGCAACTGGGTGACAAGAAAACCAACAGCCCACCAGGTGATAAGTGCCTATTTTCGTCTACAGAAAACCTGCAACAACAGGAAAAAATCACTTGCAGGTGCATTGTCATCCTGAGGCTTGAAATGCCTTCCACGGCCAGTAAAACAGTGGCTACCTTTCCCTTTAATCTAAAACACAGTGAACCGATCCTAAATATCATATTGCACAGTCACCTCATGTCTATGTTACAAAATCACAAACCTCAAGGCGTGTCTTAATACTATTGAATACCTTTCCCCTTTCAGACCGCCATCCATCGTTATTAATCTTGGAAGAACTACGGCTTTTGTGGGGAAGCATGTAGGATCGTAATGGGGCTAATTAATGTGAGTATATAATATGGCACGTTTGAACTGCTCTAGGTTTGAGTAATGTGACATTTAATTTAATATAATAGGTACGTTTGGTTAAATTAATTGTTACGCATTGTGATGACAATAGTAACTTAATATACTTACCTTGTAACAGAAGCGCTGGTAACGCGCTGTAACAGAGAAGTTCACTGGCCCAGGGGTTTCAGCGCTTTGGTTTCGATCATATAAGCAAAGCAACCTTCGCCATGGTTGATTCCGGATGGGTCAATCAAATTTGTAATCTCGAGCTCCTCTATGCTTCTGTGCATGTTATTCCGTTGGTTCCGGTTGTTAATGCAACTGCTTTAACCCACCAGCCCACATTGGGCCAGCGTGATGGGGTCATGCCCCAAACTCCTCATGTGTTTCTCCCAAGCAGAAAGGCCTGTGCCCAGCAGTGAGACATAAATAGTCTAGTGATGAGTGTAATTTGACTGCGATATTCTGGAAGGCGAAAATGCTACCTATATCTCGAAATTCCAGTGCTCTGTATGCTTATGACCTGTAACTGATAGAGATTACATCCTTGCCCGATAAAATTTTGTGTCTTCTAAGAAATCAGTCTATTTTGCTAAACTCAATAACTTTTTTAGCATTTGATCAAGGCAACCCATTCTTATTATTGTAAAAGTATACGTTCTTTCATGGTTTTTTGTCTGCGAAAGAAATATATCTTTATCGGTAAAATTTTTTAAAGTATACAATTTGAAAAGTTTCTCAAAATAATTAAAAGCTATATCTTCAGTTTGACCTTGAGACAGTCCATAATCCGTCGTAATAGAGACGGCTTTCGTAGTCAACATATTTATAGTTCTGACGACTGTTTATAGTTTGATATTAAAAATCCCTCTTTTTTGATAAACACAATAACTTTTGTAGCGTTTGATCAAGGCACAACCCATTTTCACTGTAGTAAAATTTAACGTTTCTGTTTCATATTACCTTGTCTATACTTGTATAACTTTTATCTTTCAAGTTCACAACGTCAACTTATTGACATTTTACTTTACATTGTGTAATAGGTATATATTTTTATACTAAGTAGTTATCTTTTTCCTATTTGAGATCACAATTTTATAATATCATTATAATTTAAAATTTATCTTAGATTCGACATCATTATTTATTATTATATCGATTATAATCATTTTATTTTTGTATAAATTGACAATCATTTTTACTAATTCCATGTACCAAACCTAGTTTTAACTATGACAATTGTGTAAAAATGAAATAAATAAATCTCAATCTATTTCTTAGAAAACTTAAAACCTGTATGTACAGTTTGCAACTGTTACACTTGATGTGTTGACAACACATATTGTAACACATATTTCGGGATATTAGAACACAGGTCTTTAATATCTTCAACAGTCAAACAAAATATTTGATACACACACTAACACAGACAAAAGCAAATACAAACAGTTAAATAGTAATATTAAACCGTAAAAGTAATATATTTTCATTATTTTCTATTTTTTTGTTATTTAAGCATTAGATTATAAACCATTATTTGAGGAAGTCACTGCGACCTGTAACACTGTCTTGAACTACAACAGACCGCAGAGATTCGTCGAATGTTTTGTAGGTACCTACATACATGCTAAAATTTGATATTATATAAATCTTAATTATATAAATTAATATATTGTCTTTACATAATATTAAGGAAATCAACTGATCCCTATAGGATAATATAAAAGGCTTTATAACATTTATACTGTAAAGTTCATTTGGAAATTATTAATTACTTATTCCTTAATCCAACTTCCTCCAATATCACTCAAACTGAAGGGTTGCCATGACTTATTCCAAGCGAGCAAAGTTCTGGACAAAACCCAGTATTTTCCATTGCGCAAACGTCACCAAAGAATAGTTAATTAATTCGGAGCCAGAGTAGCAGGATCCTATGGGATTAATCAGATAACAGGTTCTGATTGAAATCCCTTTAAATGAATTCACACCTGACCTACATTGAAATCGAGTTGATATTTTTCACTGGAATCCCAAATCCCAAAGCAGTTGACAGATTAACGCTTAATTAAACCAGTCTGTTGACCTGATGATTTATTTACCGGCATCGATAATGTTTACCGACTAACGATGAACATTTTAAATAAAGTCATGCTTATAAAATGACAAGCAAAGAAAGAAAATGATGACAAAATTATCTGCTCCGGACGGGAATCGAACCCGCGTCTCCTGGGGTCCGGCCAGACGCGATTACCACTAGGTACGCCACCGGAGCACTAGGTGTATGGTGTAAGCTATCAATTTCTTCAGCGCTTTCTACCTCTTTTTTAACGTTTTTATAACAATGTTTATCTCACCACTCATTGAAGTTAATACCTCTAGTGATCCGAAAGGATACTAATGATTATGTGTTTAATAAATCCATAGTTCCTTATAAATAGTCAGACCGACAAAACCAGGAAAATCCGATTATATCTTTCAAGCGGCGTTGTACCTCTGGAGGTCTATGACAGTTGAAAAATCAATTGTTTCTGGAATCGGATGCTTGACGGGTTAAACTTGAGCCAACCTAAATCTATACTAGTATTAAAAAGTTAAAGAGAGTTTGTTTGTTTGTTTGGTTAGTTGAACGCGCTAATGTCAGTAGTTACTGATACAAATTGAAAAATTCTTTTTGTGTTGCATAGTCCATTTATCGAGATATTATAAAGGCTATTTAGCATCACGCCACGACTAATAGTAGCTGAGCATCAATGAAAAATGTTACAAAAACAGGAAAAAAATATTCCTCTATAGAGGCTTTCGTTGCGTGCGCTGAGGAAACGGTTAAAATTACGCAAAAATCATATATCCAGGAATTGTTCTCCTTTAAAAGTTTTAAAAAAAGTCCGGGACACCATTTGTCTCTCTTTTGATTTTTTTTTTTTTTTTGTAATAAATCTTTCACTATAACCATTTTTTGTAATCAGATTGGTTCTAAAATAATGCACTAAGTATCTGCGAAGATGTTTTTGTAAACATGTTTTTATTCCTAATCAAATAAATACATTACCACAAGTATTTAATTTTGAACAAAACTGTTAGTGACATCATTTCATCATCATCATTTCAGCCGAGAGACGCCCACTGCTGGGCATAGGCCTCCCCCAAAGATCTCCATACCGATCGGTTCTGCGCTGTCCGCATCCATCGGACATCATTTGATTTCAATTAATATCTTAAGAGGTAGCAGTTTTAAAATAACTTCGCAACAAAACAATGATCAAGTACCATGCACGCATTTATGATTTCCGATGCGGGCGGGCGCGGCCGGGCGAGCAATGCATAAATTACGAAAGTGTTTTATAAACATGATTTGAATCCTTAACCAAATAAATGCTCAAGTAACATCATGTAACCTTCCCTACCGTTGTTATTTTCTGACATCCACGTGAACGAAGTCGCGGGCACATCTAGTAAATAATAAATGTAAGCAAACCAAATGTGTCGTTTGTATAGGTTTGTCCTTTTCACTCTCTACCTTGCTTGCTCACCGCGTATACAAAAATGACAGTGGTTTGTTTATATTTATCTTGATTGGCTGAAGAATAGATGAAATTTAGCATGGAGGTGAAATACATCCTAGGACATAGACTACTTTTTGGTGGGTCTATTATATTGATATATTGACGACCGGCTGGTCGAGCGGTCTGTACCCCTTGCTATGCAGGCTACTCGGTCAAGAGATCCCGGGTTCGAATCCCGGTAGGAGCAAATTTTTGTATGATGAGTACGAGTCATGGATGTTTATTTGTTTATTTAGTATATTGTAATATTTATATACATATTATTATCAATATTTATTCGTTATCTAGTATCCATAACACAAGCTCATAATGACTTTTCTTTATTGAATACTTTGGGCTAGATAAGAAGTGTGAGTGTATGAATATTATTATTATACTCTCTCCTTGTCCGAGAGGGTTTAACGTGTAGTAACGCTGATTGTACCAGCGCCGATCACAATTTTCAAAGCTATAAAAAAAAATTGTTTCTCTCATATGGTAACTCTAAATGTATGTCATTACGTTTTTTGTGCACAGCGCTGTCACTTGGTTCTCTCATTAAAATTATTAATTTAACAATTTAAACCAATAAAAAGTACGATCTGTGATCCAAATTTTAAAGAATTATTAATCTAGTGTTATTATGTGTTCACTAATAACAGGATATCGATGCAGTATTTTATTCCCAAACACGGTCAGGTATTCCGTTAGCAAACAAGGTCAAGGTTTGTTGTGAAAACGTTAATATTATTTGGAGATTGAAGGTATGTATTTAATATTACATTATCGTTACGTTATCCGGTGAGAAATAATTCTCACCGGATAACTGGTAATATGAAACATCACAGAATTAATCTGTTAGAATATTATGACATAACCTAAAAATATCAAAATAATACTACTAAAATCTAGAAAATCTAGCTAAACTACTTACCTAGCAATATAACCCTCCAGATATTATTGTAAGAATTTTTACAAGGCTTATGATTTCCGATATTTTATAGGTTTTATCAATTTACACACTATTTTTTCTTGTATTGCCAATATTTGCCAATGGCATGTAAAATATTAAAAACATAAATAATAGCTCATTTTGAGCGATAGACAAAAATGTATACCTATTTAAAGTGCTTATGCAGTGTTTTATTAGTGTTTCTAATTAGATTTTTGGAAATAAAAGGGAAAAAGAAAAGGAGTAAGTAAATCACCTACTTTGGACAGAAAGAAGATTACAAAAAGTGAAAATAATATGACTTTTTGGATAACTTTAACTGTTCTGTGGTAACTACAAGTGTCATATACCTATCTATTACCTAAATCTTTAACACCCAGATGTCGTAAGTGACAATTATAACATAACAAAGACAATTAAAATTATGTCTGGCATATAGGGTTTAGAGAGGAAATTACAAGAAGTAAATTTTTATGATGAGAAATACCTACTCAAGGCAGGAAACAGAAGACTCATATTAAGTGCCTTCATTAATAGGTGAATGAACAGTAAGATTATGCCTTAATTTAAAACTTCTACCGTCAAGTACATATAATGGTTACCACATTATTTACCGGAGCATGCGCTATCACATTGCGGTTAGACAACGCTCTAAATGGTATGAAATTACATGAAATAGATTATAACATTTATCTGAGTATGCGCTATCACATTGCGGTTAGACAACGCTCTAAATGGTATGAAATTATATGAAAAAGGTTATCACAATATTTACCCGAGCAAGCGCTATCACATTGAGGTTAGACAACGCTCAAATGGGTATGAAATTATATGAAAAAGGTTATCACAATATTTACCCGAGCAAGCGCTATCACATTGAAGTTAGACAACGCTCAAATGGGTATGAAATTATATGAAAAAGGTTATCACAATATTTACCAGAGCAAGCGCTATCACATTGCGGTTAGACAACGCTCAAATTGGTATGAAATTAAATGGAAAAGGTTATCACACTATTTACCTAAGCATTTGCTATCACATTGAGGTTAAACAACACAGTGAAATGAAAATGTTTATCACATTACTTGCCTGAGCAAGCGCTATCACATTGCGGTTAGACAATGCTCTAATTTAAATGAAAAAGAAATGAATGCTAATAGATAACCTGGGCAAATGCTATTACATTGTGTTAAGACAATGCCCGTACTCTTGTTTTAAAACTTCTACAGTGAAGTAGAAATGAATTTATTGATAACCTGGGCAAGTGCTATCACATTGCAGTTAGACAATGCCTGTAATCTTCTTTAAAACTACTATCACACTGCGGTTAGACAACCAACTATTTAGCTGAACAAGCATTATCACACTAGAGATATACACTGCAAATGAAATGCAATATACACTGAAAGAAACAGTATAACTAATACCATAAAGTAGATTTAAAGGCAATCACTTGAACAGGTCTAGCTACTATGGCTAGACCCTTGCACTGAAATAGAAACTTCTACTAACTTCCATCAAGTAGATATACAAAGGTACAGAGATAAAACAAACACAATATGCCAAAAAGGCAATCTTATTGCTAGAAGCGATCTCTACCAGACAACTATAAGGCAGAGAGATTACTCAATATGAATAATTGTGATAGCTACAAAAATGTAAAAATAGCCATTAATCATATTTAAAATATGTAACAAAGTACCAACCCGCATTGGGCCAGCGTGGTGGTGTTATGGCCCAAACTCCTCATGTGTTTCTCCCATGTAGGAAGGCCTGTGCCCAGCAGTGGGACGTATATAGGCTAGTGATGATGAACATAAAGTAGCTGTACATGTAATTTAATAATCAGAACAAGCCCCATCACCTTGCGGACTGACTGACAAATAATTCTACTATAAAGTACCGGTAAAGTTTACTTATTAACTTGGGCCAATGTTTGTCACATGGGGGCTAGATAATGCTGCCGCATTTAATTAATAATTTTAACAACAAGATATATATTATGTTATTCTATAACCTGAATAAATGTTATTCTATAACCTGAAAATTGCTGTAAGTTATATAAATGTTTATCAATAGCCTGAGGAAGTGCTATAAAATTTAGCTACACAATGCTTTTATGGTTCATCAAAACTTTACCCTCTAGCATACCGAAATGATATTCAATGACCTGGAAAATTGCTATCACTGTATGAATGATCAGCCATTGATAAATACTTAATAAGATTATACTATCTGTCAAGCCGCGATATACCTCCGGGTGGCTATGATAATTGAAAAATCAATTGTGTCTGGAATCTCATGCTTGACAGGTTAAAGCTACACAGTGTATTCAAAAATCAAACAGCTGTTCAAACATAAAGAAAATTTATAAACCTTCAGTGACCATGACCAACAGATCATTGGTTGCAACAACCAGTTACACACAGCAAATACCATAACTTTCCTACTTTATTTAATCAACAAAACCACCAGAAGATTCAGAAACAAGCTTTCAGATATTGTTTTAATAATTCCAAATAAAAACATTACTTTAGAAAAAAAAATTAGTTACACAGATAAACTAGTAACCCAATTGTAATAAAATGATGGGATTTTTTTTCATTGAAATGTCACCTTATGAAGTACCTCATTGCACAGATTTTATGAAATGAATAAATGAGATAAGACAGAGAAAATAAGAAATGATTATTATAACTAATCATTATTTCAATTCCATTGCAATATTTTCTTACAATACAGACCTAATAAAGTGATATAAATGATGCCCTATATTTTTAAAAGAACTTGAAAATTAAGAGTATTTTCACAATTCTACTTGTACAGAATTATATAAAATAGCTAAGTTGAAATTAATAACTGTTGAAATAAACTTGTCTATTAGAAATGGAAATGGGTCTTAATAAAAAGACCATTAGGTATAATAACTACTCAGAATAAACAACTATATTTTATGAGTAAAAATAATTGTTATGATAAAATAAGAAACATTATCGAGAGTACATAATACCACAGTTGTTGGATACATGAAAATCGAGGGGGGGGGGGCATAGATTGAATCCCCACAACAATAATAAATATTAGACATTGTTGTACTTAATGATAGTACCGATTGAATTTTTACAAATTTTATTTGTGGTATTTTTATAAAAAGTCATCTTGCTTGACACAATACGAGAAATTGATTTATTGCTATGTACTTAATATATAAAAGTGTCCATATGAAGTACCTACTACCGGGTGCAATTCACACAAGGTTTTTTATTTTTAGTTCTTTTTTAGATACTGAGCTTAAATCAATGATTTATGTTATTAAATTTATATCCAGCTTATCCTAGCTGCAAATCAACTATCGGTCAAGTATAAAAACAAGGAATTGCAATATTGACAATTATTAATGTTGAAAAATGACAATATGATTTATTATTAGAAATATAATGGCCATTTGGTACAATGTACCTATACATAATATAAGCATCATAGTTATTTATCCTGTACATATGGTGCGCATGCAGGCATAATGAATAATCATGCACATAGGTATCGAGTAGTGGCCTTTCTGCAATTATGAAATAAAAAAATTCACATTAAATTTCATCAATAAGAAGTGAAATATTGGGACAAAATAATAATATGTCCATGACATGCCAGCAAAAGTTTTTTGTATGTACTAAACTAAAAGTCAAATAATTAAAATATAATACATCAATAATCAACCTGATCATGGTAAATACCTACCTACTTAAATATATATATATATATATATATATATATATATATATTAGCTCTAAATTTCAATATCATAACACCTGTAGGTATAGTAGAGCATTGTGCTTTATATAACAAATAAAAATGCCTAAGTCAATGTTTTGTAAAAACAATATCATTACTTATATGGTACCTAAACTATATAAAATGAATAATACCAGGTCAACATTACAATGACCTAAAATTGAATTGATTTAAAGATAAAAAACATTTTAATCGAAGGAGCCTCTTCAGTTTACTGACATACATATATGATTTGGAATCCAGAACTGGTATTAAAAATATTTAATGCAATAATAAGGCAATGATAAATCAAAAATGTTATTAAAGGACCTCATCAACTGATTTATTACAATTCATGACTTGAAAGCAGAAAGACTTCATTAAACATCAAGTAAAATCATTTAAAAGTGACAATCAGTAGTGACCACTATCGAAATAATAAAAACCTATGTAACTAGGTACTTTACAGCCATATTGTATCTAAAAATCTTTTTAAATGAGGATAGAAATGTATCCTATCTTGTCACTTTCATTAAATCATAATAAGACAAGTACTTTATGAATACACTTATATCATAAATAAATCAATAGAAACAATTATAAAAAACACAAGATTTCATCAATTCAATCTAAAATTCATTTGGATCAAACTAATGTTGCAGGAAATGAGTATTAGTGGTTTTAACTGTCTTCTCTACTCTTATCACAAGATATGCTTCGGTGTCGACCGCAAGCCGATTTGGTTTAAATATTGATTGAGTCAAAAAGCCAACAGGAGTGTTTACATACAAAATTCAGTTTAAAATTCTGAGTCAAAATTCTGAAACATTTCCTGCAATAAGCATATAAATGTCCCATTCGGCATTGCTAAAAATTTTAAGCGATAGTTAAAATAACAATTGTGTTTTTTATTTTTTTATAGGGTTTTGTATAAAAATCTAATTATTTTGTAAATTAATTAGTAAGGTGTTGGACTAAACATCTATACTAATATAATATAGATATCTAAATTCAATTTTTTCACAACCCCATCTTCAAACATCTACACGTTAAACCCTCTCGGACAAGGAGAGAGTATAATTATAAGATTAAACGAACTTACCTTAAGTGAAGTTCTATCTTAATTATACGAAGCTCCTTGTCCGAGAGGGCAGTCCCAAAACCCGCCCACTAATACAAGTATTATCCCAATTGTAGGGTTGTTCCAAAAATAATCTTCGAACGTAATGACATACATTTAGAGTTACCATATGAGAGAAACAATTTTTTTTTATAGCTTTGAAAATTGTGATCGGCGCTGGTACAATCAGCGTTACTACACGTTAAACCCTCTCGGACAAGGAGCTTCGTATAATTAAGATAGAACTTCACTTAAGGTAAGTTCGTTTAATCTTATAATTATCTATGCTAACTTTATTTACATCGGTTTAAAGGCTAAGGAGTGAAAACGTAACATACATACAGAGTTACTTTCACATTTCTAATATCAGTATGGATAATATTTTAATTAATATTGGTGTTGCCAACTCACCACATATACATCAAACATACTCATGGGTTGTTGACTGGAAGAGATCTCATATGCAGTCGTTTGTGCAATGGAAAATACTCGTCTATCCATGAATATCTATTGATAAAACTTATTATTAATAAATTGATTTTGTTCACTTACTCATACCTTAGCTATGCAGCTATCAGCTCTACAATATCAATAAATATGGCATTTTGATAATACATCAAATTCGCTGTACGACTACTTTACATATTTTTCCACAGCGATCGTTAAATGCTACATCTTCAGTCCTATCTTCACGAGTTTATTGATGCTGCGCCGATCCCGGATTTCGAAGGGATTTTATCTGCGTTAAGAGTGGAAGCATAGTGAAAAAGTAACAGAATACTTCATACAGTGTGGTGTAAAAAAATATACTAATTTCCTTGATAATCGACCACAATGGACCAAGTTGATGGAGTCATAAATACAAGCGATAAGTCGGAGAACGGAACAAAATATCCCATTATCTGCTATATTACATCTACAACTGCGGCAGCATGGACGACGGGTAGTCAGAAAAAGAGCATATCTGATTCCAAGGAAAAGACGCAAAAAAGTGCGGCATCTCGTCCCGATCTGCTGACCTATATCTTCACCCTCGCCTCTTACCGTCTTCCATCTTCCATCGTTACCACTGGGGGTATTATCGGGGGGGGGGGGGGGGGGGAGACAGATGTCATCAGACAGTGGTCAGACGTTCCCAGCGGAGCTGAGTCCGAAATTGAGTGTATGTATAGGTCCGTTGTCAGCAGAAGATTCAGATAGTTGTGTGTGCGGATGTCAACATCCGTTGCGAAGTGATTCCAAGGTTTTTACAGGGTCGGCAACGTGCAAGTGACATCCCTGGTGTTGCAAGCGTCCATAGGCTACGGTAACCGCTTACCATCAGGTTGGTCGTGTGCTTGATTGCCACCTTAGTGGTATATATAAAAAAAATCAATAAAAATTACAACAAAGTGAATAAAGCATTTTCATAATAGTATCAAAACTGCCATGAAATCTTGAGATCAAAATAATCTTACTTACTAACTATCGCTACAAAATAGTAGAAAATTTTCCACAGTAAGTAAGTACTCTTTTTTAATATTAAATAAAAGTTTCTGTATATGATCATTTAAAAAAATCTATTCAACTTTGACAATCTAATTAATACCAGCCAGCAAATTATATCAGCTTTTGTATTGGAGTGATGTATCTGTACTATTATTAATCTGCAGTAGCGGTTTATCGGTACTTCGATTGTTGCGGTTTTGTTTGTTGCAACTGTGTTGAATACAGTTTTAAAAGATTCTAGTTCTAAAGGATTCGGCTATAAATTATGAGGAGTGATGCGAAAACAGGAACTTTTTTTTTTGGTTAATGGTTACTAATTTTACTTTAGAAACATTGATAGGTATAAATTAATGAGTGTGCAGAGAAACTTATCATAGTTTTATTTAGCCTGTATTCAAACCATAAGCGGTATACGTACTACATATTTTTTAGACTCAAAACCATTAATGTTTAAGTACAAATACCTACAGCCTAATAAAATATTATCTTATTTAAAATTGTTGCCATAAATTATTTTTTCTTCTTCTTCTTAGAAACACAATTTCCTCTACTGTCTATTCCAGTTTTATTTGACATTTGATATTTACGATTATCTCAAAACGCCAAGACACGAAACGGCTTTTTGGGAGTTTCCACAAGATGACGCTTCGAGATAGCTCAAGATCTTATTGAAGAACAAAGCTTTTACACACATCTAGCTTTTGTGGCTACTGATATATTATTTCAAGGGTTAAAAATAAGCAAAACGAGACTCTATATTGAAACTTCTGATGATTTAGGCATAGTATCTATATCAGTAGAATGAAGAACAAATACAGAAAGTTGATTTTGATCGAATCAGAAAGATGAACTAAAGTCACCGACATTGCCCAAAAAATTGCGAGCCTCAAGTGGCAGTGGGCAGGCAACATCGCAAGGACTGGCGGCCATTGGGGCGGAAATGCCCTCGAGTGATGGCCGCTTACCAGGAGACGCAGCGTTGGATGCGGGCAGCGTAGGATCGATCGGCTTGGACATCCTAGGTCAGGGTTTTCAGACAAGAGATGCAGCAGTGGGTGTCTCTCGTCTGAAAATTAATACCGATAATAAACCTATTCCAAAAACTCCAGATCAGGTAAAAATGCAAAGATAATACTTAAATCATGCCGGAAAATGTTGGAACAAAAATCCAAATTTTTTAGTAAAATAATTAAAATAAAAAAAAACAACATAACAGTACCAAATTAAAAACAAAACAAAAATAATAAATAAATAAAACAATCAAAAAATAATGAACAAAAAAGAATTAATTTTAATAATAATTACAAAAACAATTTACCACTCTTCATTTTACCACTCTTCAAACATCAAAATTCGAAAATAGTTTTAAACAGAACCCTTCCCTTCCCTAAAATACAAGCGGGTGAATTGGATATTTTGCAAAGGTTTTGAATAAAACAAAAGCTGCCCGAATTTATAAACTTCAAATAAGTATTTATATTAAATTCTTTATTTATCGGCTTTATCATGGAGAGTGTTCTGAGGAGCTTTTCGACCTTATCCCACCTTCATCCTTCCTACTCAGGAGCACGCGTGCCGGTCTTTGGAGTCATTAATTCACTGCCTCCACCTCAAGATCACGGTTAAAGAAGCTTAGTAACTCGCTTCTTTGTCGTACTTCCAGAACTTGGAATTCTTTTCCAGCATTTGTTCCTCCCTTACTATGACATGGCTTCCTTCCTTATTTTGTATATAAAAAAGTTGTATTAATTTTTTACTTGTGTTATTTTTTGATTCTGAGTGTGCAATGTATTAAAATAAATATTCCGAAATTTAAACAATAACCATGAATGCTTTAATTAAATCAGGTTGAGTAATCATTTTAGTGAACACAACTGTCGATATGTCAATGACAGGGACAGCTAATTGATGCCGAATAGCAGAACCGATAACGTTCAATAAGTACTTTGTGGATACAAAATTAAATACAAAAACTTTTTTTTTATAACAGAAGTTGTTTTTACCAATTTAAAGTCACCCTTTTTTTCCTTAAACAATAACACATTACTATGACGTATTTAAGAAGGAAAATTCATTTTTCATTTTATTTTCTGAACTGTCAGTTTTTTGTTATTTCATTTTCTTTGAATAAATGGGATACATTTGGGAGCTGTTTGTCTTTTGCGGAATAAAAGTGACTTGTGACTTGCTAACGTTATTGTTATTATTCAATCAGCGGACTGTTATAAACAAAAATATTTTTAGTCTACTGGCAAGAGTGTGCTCTCTTTAGCTCACTAGAATATACACTGTGTTTCGAAAGTCCGGAATAAAATTTAAGGGGTGGTTGTGTTTATTCTCAAAAGTTACCTCTGAATGTTAGACAACTTTCAGACCACTTTTATTTTCCTAGTAAATTAAATAAAAACCATGTCACAACACGCACACACAACCCGCGCACATTTATTTAGGAATTCCGTAACACCCGGTATAGATTATCCTCGTTCTCTTTCAAAATTGCTATGTTTTATGACAGCAAGTTGTCATTTCGTTCATCTAATTGACTGGTACCTGAAGTGCAGTGACTTTATCTATGTGCAGAAGCGATACTTTCTTCGTAGGCGCTACAAAATGACAATATGGCGTCAAATGAGATGGTAAGAGATTGTATAGCATTTGGGCTATTTTTAGCACAGTTATTTTTGTAAAAAAACCATAGATTGAAAATTACTTAAACTTGTTTCAATAAAACGGAAAAAAATATTTTAATGGACTGAAAAACGTCAAAGAGGCAGCTATTTTGAAGAAAACAAAATGTCAATGTTAAATTACAATTTTGTTTTTTTATGCCGTTATGCAATATTATTGTTGTATTCCGTCATAGCCAGTGTCAAACAATTTCCGAAATTCAGAAAACCAGTTAAGTTTTAACGGTCTAAGCACGAAATAACAGTTTGAATTGAATAAATGTCAGTAAGTATAACATAATTTAACTGCGTCATTTTGCCTATAGACAATTTAAGCTTTTAAGCACTTTAGTGATTTCTGTGTTGCTATTTTTAACGAATAATTATTTTAGTTGCTATTTTTGCAGTACAATTACGGACATGTGATAATTGAAGAAAACCATGTTATTCAGTACATTTTTGTCTACAATCTGAAATGGCGCTTGAGGGCTGGCCCAGAACTTAAATATCTTATTCGGTACCAATCCATTTAGATGGTAGGGCTGCAGGTTGTGGAAACAGCTCCCTACGGAGGTTTTCTCAAACGAGAGACAGCATGAGGCTCTTCAAAAAGGGTGTGGATTGACGCAGCTAGAACTCAAAAAATACCATAGAAAATAGTTTTGACAAACATTATTTACTCAATACTCAATGTTTATTGTTGCCAACATTACATAGGTGGTTACAATTTTGGACCTTGTTGGGCACAACAATTTGCTAAGTAGTGCTGTTTAACAGAAATATTTTATAAACAAGCTATTTATTAAAGAATTACAAATAATTATTATTAATTATGTCAAATTACTGAATCAATTTGTTTTCATTTTCATTGCATTAAAAAAACAATGATTAAATTACAAAAGTGAAATCAGTGGTCAATACATAAAATAACAATTGTGTAGGTATAATGCTAAGTCATCAAATTTATAAAAGTCAAATTAAAATGTCAAGTATAATAATATTAATTTCGTAGGTACTTACACAATGTCGTTTTTTTTTTGTCAAAGTAACATAAATAAAACCAATAGACAAAGATACTATAATCAGGTAAGGGTGTGAGACCAATTTAAAATGTATCATTAAAATACTCTTTTAATTCGTAATATGCTTTGTCAATTAATAAACTTTTTAATTTTTTTATAAATTTTCTATCGTTTATCTCGCTTATTAGCTTAAAAGGCAGCTTGTTAAACACTTTTATAACTTAATATATTAATATATTAAGTTTCATGCAAAGGCTATGCAAAGAGTATTGCTCCCGATTCTATGAGGTAATTACCTATCTGTAAAATATTTATCGTCATGATGGAATGTTGAACAGAAATTTAGTTAGCAATAACATGGTTAGCGCCAGCTCAACTTCCACATGGCTAGGAGTTTTATCTTAGAAAATAATAATATTCAAAAAAAATATGGCCTAGAATTTCGAATTTATAGTCTATTTAGAATTCAGAGCGGTGCTCCCTTGACTAGACTCAATAAATCTATACTAATATTATAAAACTGAAGAGTTTGTTTGTTTATTTGTTTGTTTGTTTGGTTGAACGCGCTTATTCAGAAACTACTGATTCAATTTGAAAAACTCTTTTTGTGTTAGTTAGTCCATTTATCGAGGTATTAAATAGGCTATACAACATCACGCTACCACCAATAGGAGCTAAGCATTATTTAAAAGTGTTGCAAAAACGGGGAAAATGTTCATTTTCAGAGCTTTCGTTGCATGCGCTGCGTAAACAGTTAAAGGAACGTATAAATCATTTATTTAGAAATTATTTTCCTTTGAAAGTTCTAAAAAAAGTCCGCGACAGCATATATCTTTTCTTTGAAATTGACTCTCTAGAACCATTTTTTGATAAACAAATTTGTTCTAAAATAATGTACTTTCTGCGAAGGTGTTTTTGTAAACATGATATTATTTCTTATCGAAATAAATACATTTGTCACCACAAGTATTTCATTTTGAGCAAATTTGATATTGACATCATTTGATTTCAATAAATATCTTAAGATATATATCATAGTTTTAAAATATTATGCACGCATTTATAATTTTCATGGCGGGCGGGGCGACCAATTGCAAAGGTGTTTTATAAACATGATTTAAATCCTTAGCCATAACTACCACCATCTTACCTAAGTCTGCCGCCATAACAACAATGTTTGCATTGTTGTGTTCCGGCAGTTGGAGGTAAGATAGCCAGTTCCTCCGTGGTTGAGGAATCCGGGTGTAGCTCGCTTCCATCGTCGGCCGTTAAGGTTAAACAGAACAGAAGAAAAACATCATTAAATCAAATCTTTTATTTATGATGGCTCTTGCTTGGCTGCTGCTTATATATCGTTTGCAGAAGGTGTTATACATGTGTGTATTGTGTATTCAGGATGAATATATAAAATTTGATAATAATTATACCGGTTGGTGCCGGCAATGCACAATAAATTGAAACTTGGGCTAGTGTTATATCCTCCCTTATGGTTCCGGAGACAACAAAATAAAAGTATTTTGAAAACTAAGAGAAATATTTTATTCCCTTCTAATCATTAAATACTATATTATATTTTACAGGATTTGGACTATGACTAAGTTATGGATATACTGATAGTTAGATCACTTGTAAATCTTCCGAGGTTCTACTCGTGATCGGAAATGTTTGCCTTATATATGGTTTTGACAACAATGTTGTTATTTTTATTAGTCTGGAAGACAGAACAAAGAGTTGATTGCTAATTCAACAGTTCATGACCCTTGATAAGGGTTTTCAGAAGTTAGAAAAAGATCGCCATTGAAATCTACTGGCGGCGGAAAGTTCGCGACCCTGTGATAACAACATTACTGTTTACAAAATTACCTTATATTAGAAAATTAGAAGAATAAGGTCTTTATCAAAGCTTGACAAACAACTCAATACTAAGAACATTAGGCAATTAAATATACAGTAGTACAGTGTTTATAAGATTTAACAATAATCCATTATTAATTATATCAACAGTATGGCAATGAATATATTGCTGTGTTTCTAATTTGGGAATGGTACATAACATCTCCCTCCTTAAAACTAAACAATAGGTACTAATTTGTTTAGTTGAACAAATCATTAATACAGCATAGTTTTCAACCTATTCGTTGGTGAAATTTTATAATTATAGGTTTTATAATTAGGGGATAGACAAAGACAATACCAGAACAGCAAAATTTAATATAGTACAATGATCTTAACCTAAAGGATAGTAAAAGACGTATTAAATTTAAACATTTCTTAAAGTTAATTATAATTATCTTACTATACTTAGATAATTACAAATTAAGTAAAAATAGTATTTGGGTAAATTAAGTAAAATTAGTAATTAGGTAAAAATAAAAAAAATTAGGTACATTTACTCTTATTTATAACGAACCATAAAGATCTTAATATTATTTCCTTGAAACTATATAAATTTAATTATTTAAATTATAAGTATATTTCGTTTCTGTACTAGGACTTCTAGTGACTCTTAAAGGAGTACGAGATGAAGGCATAGGCCTTTCTATATTCGTAAGATCACTCATTTCAATTCGCGGTTCAAAAACACTTCCTGTATTGCGTCTCGAAAAACATTGATTGTAAATTTGTATGCAACATCCGTCAGGTTTTGGATGTGTTTCATCAGAGACTCTATTTCTTTTACCTTTATAGATTTTACATAATCTCCATAACAAATAAATACTTACAAGTCCACAAATTGAATATAAGAGATAAGGAACATGAAAATTACTTCTTAAGTCATACTGTGTTTGTTCCTTCGTCTTTATTCGTTCTTCAATTGAATGTAATTTGACTGAGGCCAAATTTAAATCATCTAGTTGAATATTATTTATATGAAAAGGAGTAAAAAGTGGTTTACTTTCATTAAGTTTTATGCGGTTACAACAATCGTCTTGATTTAAATCAATATCAATTTTGGGTGAAGTATAATTAGTTATTATTTCACTGGTTGCTGTGATTTGAATGAGATTTGCATAACCTTTGCAGTCTTTATCTAAAGTTATTATGCCTACAGAAGAGAGTTCATAATCTTTTAAATCTTTAGTTGAACAATCGATAGTAATTTTAGTTGGTTTAGAATATATAAATATCCAACGATTATTAGTTAGTCTTTGCCATATCTCAACATTTCCGTAAAGAAATTTAGTTATACATTCTTTTGGTAGTTGTTTTAGTACTTTAGTAATCAAAAGAGATTCACAAGATGGATTTGATATAGCTGAATATTCATTTATGTCATTGCAGATATAATGTTCTTTAGAAAGTTTTTTACATTGACCTAAGTTATTAAATTGAATATAAGAATGTCGGTTGGTTGTAATACCAATATATCTTTTACTTGGTTGAACAAGAGAGTAAGTTAAGTCCTGAAAAGAATGAGGAACTGGAAGTGGAAAAACGTGATACAGTTCAAATTCCTGGGGTGTTACCAAAGGAATATTCAAAATAAAAACCAATTTAAAATTTATGTAGAAGACATCAAGGGTAGAGGCGTCAATAAGTAAATGTATATCATCCAGATTAAGAGGTACTGGAAATTCTTTATGTTGCTTTAAAATTTTCATATTACTAGTAATTTCATTGTATATTTCCTTAGGAGAGATAATACTTGGGTGTAATATATTTTGTTTAGCAAAAAGAATGGAGTTTACTATTAAGTTTATTTCTTCAATCAAGGTTTCAGCCATTGAGCTTAGTATAGCAAAATGTGTGTTAAGAGTGGATCGAACATCTACTATAGAGATATTAGAGGAAATATTATCAATAAAACTTTTAAGAGCTAAAAAGTTTTTGTCTAAAGCTTCTTCATTTTGATTCAATTTCCTTATGGTGTTGTTAAAATTTTGAATAGCGGATTGAGTTACTTGAACTTGATTTTTCATAATAGAATATAATTCTTTATCATCATCCAAAACTTTATTAATAACGTTATCATAATAAATTGCATCATCATTATCGAGTGTTCCAAAAACCGTTTTTAATAATGAACCAAGACCGTCGAACCATCCTCGTTTAGAACGTCCTGTACTTGTTAAATGAGCTAATGACTCATAAAGAGAAACTATTTTATCTAAACTTTTCTCGGCGAGAGCTAAACGTTTCTTACATTTTAAACTAGAACTAATTTCTTCTAAATCCTTACAATGTACAACTGTAAACTTACATCTCGATTCATATAACCTAATAGCTTTTGGAATATTTCCAATATCTTTAAAAGTTACAAGTTTCCAATCATCGACATGGATTTTTAATGATCCTATGCGATCGAAATATAAACCGGATCCATTAGTGATGGTAGTTATTTCTATCGATTCGGTGGGTGAGACTTGGAACGTAATCCATAACCTGAAAAAGTGGATCGTGATTTAGGTAATTTCACAAAATTTTTAGATGCAGGTCTAATTCTGTTAAGGTGAACCTTTTCATGTTTACCATTTTTAGTCCTTAATGTTACATTAACTTTATCAATAGCTATAATTTCATATGGTCCTTTCCACAATGATTTAAGTTTATTATTTGATTTTGAAGACAATAACACATAATCTCCCAACTGGTAATTTGGTACTTTAAGTTTAGTATCATATCGAATTTTTGATATTTCTTTATTTTTTATTAAATTTTGACGAGCTAAAGCTTGAATCTTGGTAAGCTTGTATTTTAAATTTTTAACGTAATTATCATAACTAGATTCATTTTCATTTTCATTTATAGATGATGGAAGTAAAGGTTTCTGTCCATAAACAAGTTCGTAAGGTGTGAAACGACTACTGGAATGAACGCTGGTATTATAACAAAACATTGCGAGTGGAATGTATTTATCCCAATCATTTAAATCATTCGATACAAATTGTTTTAGGTAATCCTTTAGAGTGGAATGACTTCTTTCCAGGGCACCATTAGTTTGTGGATGATATGCAGTAGAAGTAAGTTTCCTTATTTTAAAAAGTTTTGAAAGATCTTTTAATAAGTTAGACATAAATTCTGAACCTTGATCACTTAAAATGGATTTAGGCACACCAAAATATGAAATAAAAAGAATTAGTTTGTCAGCTACAGTATGAGCTTCATGTGAGGGTAAGGGAAAAGCTTGTGAAAATTTAGTTAAGTCATCTTGAATTGTTAAAATAAATCTATTACCATTACAAGATATTGGTAAGGGACCTACAATGTCCATTGCTATTCTTTCAAAAGCTGTAGTAGAAGTAGTTGTTATTATCATCGGTGATTTGTTCTTTTTCCTGACAGTTTTATTTAATTGGCATGATTTACAATTATTTACATACTCAATTATATCCTTTTTCATATTCGGCCACGTATATTTAGATTTTATCCTAAAATACATTTTGACTATGCCATTATGTCCGGAAGTAGTAGTATTATGATTTTCTTTAAGAATGATCGGAATTAATGAAATTTCAGGGTTTGTAATTTTATTATGGCACATCCTAATTTTAATTTTAAGATTTCGGAAAACGTAAAATATCATTTGTTTTATTCTGTCATAATGCAACGAACAAAAGGGATCTTTGAAATTAGGTAAATAAATTGAGTTAACGTTATCTTTTAATAGTTCATTACGTAGATTTCTAAGTGTATAAAATAAATCTTTAAGAGTTAGTTTATCATAATGATTTTGTTTTGCAATACAGTGGTATATCGTTTGTTTATTACATCTGGATTTTAATATTTGATACAATTCCTTTTGTCTCATCATAAGTTCCTCAATGTTATTACTTTTACTAAACGCTTCAATTCCAAATAGATTTTCTTCATCAAGAGTTACATTTGTAATATATGCAATATTATCATGTTTATCATTAAATAGGATATCGTCAGTTTCCTGGAAATCTTCTATGCAAAATTCTTGCCGGGTATCGAAGAAATTTTGAAAATCACTATAAGTTTCTGATTGAGTTTCAGAAGTTAACGTATTTATAGTAATTCTAGACAAACAATCTACATTTGAATTTACACGACCTGGTTTGTGTATAATCTCGTAATCAAATTCTTCAAGTTGCAGACGCCATCTTATTAATTTACTACCTGGATCTTTTACGTTAAATAACCACGTCAATGGTCTATGGTCTGTAACTATTTTAAAATGTCTGCCATATAAATATGGTCTAAAGTATTGAATTCCCCATTTAATAGCTAACAGTTCTTTTTCTGTAGTATTATAATTTCCTTCAGCTTGATTTAAAGTACGAGAAGCATAAGCGATTGGTAAGTCTTTTCCGATTTCTCCTTGACTTAATATTGCGCCTATAGCAAAATTGCTAGCATCGGTGGTAAGAATAAATTCTTTTGAAAAATCAGGATATTGCAATATTTTCGGTGATATTAATATTTTACGCATTTTATCAAATGCAATCTGTTGTTCTTCTCCCCACACAAATGGTGTATTTATCTTTAATAATTTAGTAAGTGGTTTTGATATTTTAGAGAAATTCTCAATAAAACGACGATAATATCCTACCAAACCTAAGAAAGATTTTATTTCTTTCGGATTTCTAGGTATAGGAAATTCATTAATTACTTTAGTTTTATTCGGATCTGGTGCTACACCTCTATCAGAAATTACATGTCCCAAATATGCAACTTCACGTCTCATAAATTCACATTTATCGGGTTGCAGTTTTAGATTATTTAGTTTCAACTTCTCAAAGACTGCTTCCAATTTATTGGTATGATCTTGAAGAGAATTTGCATATACAACTATGTCATCCAAATAGACGAAACAATAAAGTCCATTGATACCACTTAAAACATTATTCATTAATCTTTGGAAAGTTGCTGGAGCATTTTTTAAACCAAATGGCATTCTAACGTACTCAAAAAGTCCTTGTGGAGTAGAAAAAGCAGTTTTGGGAATATCTTTAGCATCCATTTCTATCTGGTGAAAACCACTAGCTAAATCTAATGTGGTGAAGTACTTTGAATGTCCTAGCTGATCTAGAATTTCACTTATGTTAGGAAGTGGATAAGCATCACCTATAGTAACATTATTTAATTTACGATAGTCAATAACAACACGCCATTTAACTTTTCCAGAGGCATCTTGCTTCTTGGGAACTACCCATAAAGGAGACGACCAGGGGCTGGTCGATGTTTTAATTATTCCCTGTTTCAACATTTTATTTATTTGAGAATTTACTTCTTCCTTATGTATTTCTGGGTATCGATACGTTTTACTTTGTATAGGCTGATTTGATTCAGTAACAATTTCATGTTTTAAAACGTTGGTGCAAGTTAAATGATCACCTTCAAGAAAGAAAATATCATTATATCTCTTACAAATTTTTATTAAGGAATCTTTTTCTTCCCCGTTTAAATGATCCATTCTTAATTCGTTAAAAAGTCTTGAATTTCTTTCACTATTTTTATTATCATTAGAAGGCTTAAGATTGGCATTAAAATGAAATAATTTGCAAATACTCGAAGTACCGCAACAATAGTCATTTGAAGAACACGTATGTAAAATTTCACAATCACGCGAAGTGTTGTTAATATAAAAAGAATCACAAACACCAGAGGTGTTGCTACAAATAGGTTCACAGTTACTGAGAGTACTGTCTTCCTCAAAAGAACACAAAGGCTCTAAGACTACATCGAGTCGTTTAATAATAACCTCTTTTTCAAGAGTATTTAATATAGAAACATACGCTTGATTTTTACTGTCTACTCTTGTAATTGAGTTAGACATAAATACGCCATCTAGAATTTTTGTATTTTCTATAAGTCCTTCTTTTATTTGTGGATTTAAAATATTCGCTTTTACTAGCGTTTCACTTCTTGGTTTGATTTTATAAAGAAATGATTCTAATTCATTATCCTTTCTAAGTAGATTAAGAGTTGTTTTTTCCTGTTTACTACCTTCAAAAGGCTTAGAAAAGTTAATAGTTTTATCCTTTAAATTAATTTGCGCGTTATAATTTATTAAAAAGTCATTTCCTAAAATTCCATCATAATTTAAAGTTATATTTGATTCATCGTGTATGACATGAAATTTGTGATTAAATAAAGTAGATGTGAATTTTAAATTAAGATACGTATAGCCAAGAGTTTTACAATCCTCTTGTGATTTAGTTATACCATTGATTGTAATTCTATTATGGGTATATACTAAAGTTTCTGGTTTAAGATTTTTAGATAAAATCAAAGAAATATTCGCACCGGTATCTATTAAAAATGTCAATTTTTTATTATTTAAAGCTTCATTACAGGGAACTGTAATATGAAGTATATTTTCATTTCTTAGACTGACAGTGCCTGTATGGCATTTACCAGACTCGACGGAACGGCACCTTCCTCGAGTGACGTTGAGTTTAAAGAATGTGCTACCTGATGAGAATTTTGACGATTGATTGCTTGTGAATTTTGTTTACTCTTAAATTTATTTTTGTTTTGCAATTTATAACAATTTTCAATTAAATGTCCCGTTTTCTTACAGTAGCGACATGAATTATTTTGATATTTGTTTAGTGTTTCCACGTGATGTACTTTATTTAATTTATTATGATAATTAGCACGTCGGCAATTAAAACTGGTATGACCTGGTTTTTTGCAAATATTACAGAATTTGTTTTTTGATAATTGTAAAATATTAAATTTCTCTTCTTCAAGTGCTATATTAAATGCATCATTTAGAGTCGATGGTTCTCTAGAACGTAACATCTGAGAAATTTGTGGATTTATTCCTAATAAAAATGATTGCAATGCAAGATGATTAGTACTTTCTGCTTGTCCCGGAAGTAATGTAGGATCAGTACAAGATTGTTTTATAGAAGATAAAAGTCTTTTAAGACACGTTTCTATTCTATGTATATATTGTGACACATTTTCATTCTGTAATTGCTTACAATTTTGTAAATCAATAAGCAAATGAGTCTGATGCTTCTTATTACCAAATCTTGACTTTAAAAATTCCTTTAAATCATCCCAAGCATTAAAAACTGTATTACTGCAAGTGGATTGTGCACGATCAGATAATTGATTTTGTACATATGCGAACAAAATAGGAATCTGATTTTCTTCAGCTAAGTCGAAAGCTCTATCACAATTCGCTAGCCATGCACTTAAATCATCTCTATTACCATCATAAGGTTTAATGAACTTAAGTAAAGTATTAATGTTGAGTGCAAGAGTTTCACTTGAGCCTACCTCAGACATAATTTAAAATTTATAAAGTTTCAAGTGACACAAATTAAACTTAAGGTAATAAAAGAGAAAAACAAGAAGGAAGGAAAGTGGTGAGAATCGCAAGATTTACAAACGTTAAAACTTATCAAAGACAACAGATTCACTCACGGTAGTAATGCCAAAAAGCAGAAACGTCCCATTGATCTTCTCTTGGTGGTACTGACGCACTATACTCCTCTCCAAGTGGTGGTATTGGTGGATAGTATGTTGTTACTGGCGAATATGATGGCAGGGGCTGTTCCGGTTGAACACTGAACTGTTGGCGTTGTTGGAAAGCTGGTACAGTCTGTCCTTCGGGCTGGTATGGCGTGACTACAGCTGTGCTGCGTCGTATTTCCACAATGCTCGAACAGGTACTGTCCTCGCTTACTTCCAAATCTATGTCCAAATCTGAAATTAGGGTAAATTTAAATAAAGGTTGAAAAACCACCCTGTGACGACTTTCCGCAGAAGAATACACAGGTTTTAAATCCCACACTTCTGACACCAATTTTTATGTTATATCCTCCCTTATGGTTCCGGAGACAACAAAATAAAAGTATTTTGAAAACTAAGAGAAATATTTTATTCCCTTCTAATCATTAAATACTATATTATATTTTACAGGATTTGGACTATGACTAAGTTATGGATATACTGATAGTTAGATCACTTGTAAATCTTCCGAGGTTCTACTCGTGATCGGAAATGTTTGCCTTATATATGGTTTTGACAACAATGTTGTTATTTTTATTAGTCTGGAAGACAGAACAAAGAGTTGATTGCTAATTCAACAGTTCATGACCCTTGATAAGGGTTTTCAGAAGTTAGAAAAAGATCGCCATTGAAATCTACTGGCGGCGGAAAGTTCGCGACCCTGTGATAACAACATTACTGTTTACAAAATTACCTTATATTAGAAAATTAGAAGAATAAGGTCTTTATCAAAGCTTGACAAACAACTCAATACTAAGAACATTAGGCAATTAAATATACAGTAGTACAGTGTTTATAAGATTTAACAATAATCCATTATTAATTATATCAACAGTATGGCAATGAATATATTGCTGTGTTTCTAATTTGGGAATGGTACATAACACTAGTTATATTAGTTCCTAGAAATGGTTTGCCACTTTCAGAAACATCTTATCGATTTGATAATTTAGTGACATTTGTATGAAATAATAGAACATTGGCTGCATTATTTTATAGAATGTCATGAAATTATCTAATGAATGCGATATTTTTGAAAGTGGCAACCCATTTCTATGAACTAATATAGCCCATGTTTTAATTTATTGTCGTATTGACGGCACCACCCTGTATATATCGCTTCATACATTATCATAATGTGAATCTGTGTGCTAAGTGTGTGGTGAGTGTCTGATATGTGTGTGGTAATGTTTTCCTTTGTATTTGGTGTGTGGTGAGTGTCTGATATGTGTGTGGTAATGTTTTCCTTTGTATTTGGTGTGTGGTGAGTGTCTGATATGTGTGTGGTAATGTGTTTCTTTGTATTTGGTGTGTCTGAAGATTAATTGCTTCCATGGATGATTTTATTATAGGATGATATTATGACTTTTTATTTAATTTTTATAAAATAGAAAGTTACATAAATAGGTATTAACCAAAAAGCGAATCTGCAACAAAGCGATTAGTAAGTAGAAATAAACAATACTGCGACCATTCAAACTTTTTAAATTATTTATAAGGCAATGGGACAATATGTCTGTGGCGTATGTGTTCATTAATTATTAATGTAAGAATTCTTGCAGAAGGTATTGTAACCTTTAATATTTATAATAATTATATACAAGAAAATATTGTTAGATGGGCGGGCGTGCACTTGAATGTATATAGTCAACATCTAAAAGATTTTGATCCAGATATCATGGACATACACAAAGGGTATAACATTATTAAGCTGTTGTTGTACGGGAACCCTACGGTTCCGGAATTTAAAATATAGTTATCTTCAAAAATAAATCATGGAAAAAAATATTGAGATGAGAATTTGGCTAGTAATTTTAAAATAACAAAATTTTATTGCCACGGGAACAAAGGAAGGAAACAATCCTTCATATTTCTAATACCATACTGCCTTTTTAGTTATATTAGTCATTAATTCAGGAAAATCGGGGTCATCAAGCACAGGCTACTTTGCTTAAATGGAGGCTCCAATCCAATATTATGAATAAAAAATATTTATTTTTCATCATCATCTTCGGCACCAGCCTATATACGTCCCGCTGCTGGGCACAGGCCTTCCTACATGGGAGAAACACATGAGGACGCCATAACACCACCACGCTGCTAGATGCGGGTTGGTGGGGTAAAGTGCTTGCAGTAACAACCGGGACCAACGCCTTAACGGCATAACCGTGCCTTCCGAAGCACGGAGGAGCTTGAGAATTGATATTTTGGCGTAGACCATGGCGAAAGTTGCTTTGTTTTTGTAACCGAAACCAACGCGCTCTAACTACCATGCCGCCAAACTCTTTGCTACGCCACCAATCTCCTCTTTTATTTTTCATATCTTTGTCGTTCAATCAACTTAGTGTCATAATTTAAAATCCATCTGCCAGCCGGGCATTCGTCTAAAAAGTCCGTAACATCTCCATTGGTAGATCCGTTAATATCGTACATCCTCTATGGAGTGGTAGGATAATTTTGACTCTTAACTACAGTGGTGGGGTACAAACGTACCCCCACGCATACATTTTCACACAGCAAGCTAATAATTTTCACACAGCACGCGTGACGTTGCCATAATTGACGACCGGCTGCCGAGTGGTCTGTACCCCAGGCTACTCGGTCAAGAGGTCCCGGGTTCGAATCCCGGTAGGAACAAATGTTTATATGATGAGTACGAGCATTTGTTTACGAGTCATGGATGTTTATATGTTGATTTAGTATATTTCTAATATTTATATACATATTATTATCATTATTTCTCCGTTATCTAGTATCCATGACACAAGCTCTTAATGATGCTTACTTTGGGCTAGATAATAGGTGTGAGTGTATAAAAATATTATTATAATTCCGTGTTTTTTCTATGCTGGCCAGCTACTCTTAGGTGGTGAATGCTCGCCGTTCAAAAATACATGTGAGTAAAGTTATTTATCGTTGAGGGTACATTTGTACCCAACCAGTGACGTTATTTAGGTGACTTGTATTTGTTTTTTATTTCTAGCCAGCTTAGTTCAATATGAATCATTACATTGCGATTGTGAACCGGGCAGTGCTGATGAATTAAAGCCCCATTTAACGGTTATTGAGCATAGGAATGAAAATAAATTATCGGAAGATGAACAGGACGTGGAAGATGAGGGTTCGCCAAATCGACTAACTAGGAATCCTACTTTTAAGCAAAAAATAAATGAATGTGGGTTATAAACCTTAGCTAGATGGGTGAAACTTTAGTATTTTTATTGTTGTCATAATTGCAATACTAATTGAGTTTTTCCTTGTTAATGCATGTGTCTATAGGCGGCGGTTACCACTTACCATCAAGTGCTCACCTGATGGTAGTACCACTTGCCATCAGGTGGGCCGTCAGCTTGTTTGTCATCCACAATTACTAAAAAGTACAAAATGATTTTTATCGCTAGTTACTAGCGAACTAAGTTTGAATATGGTAGACCGTTTTCATAAAGACAGCTGTGTCGCGGCTAAGTGATTCGTCTTGTCAGTTGAAATTGACTGTCAGACTTCTAGGAGCCAGGAGTGAAGAAATTAAATCAGTTGGAATCAAATTCAGCCCTTCCAATCCGATTGATTCCCAAATGAGTATTAATAATTTTGATGAAAATTTCGAATTCCTAAAGATTTCCGGAAAATAATACTCGTAGGAGCAAGGGTATTTTTTACAAATTGAGCCGGAAATTAAATTCGGCTGAGGCTTTTAAATCGGAATATCTTTTAAAGAAAAATAATGTTTGGTTTCTTAAAAGAAAATCTTTTGCAATTTTGTTTGTGTAAATCTAAGATTAATTAATTAAGAATAAAAAAACACTAAGTGTATTCAATTATTTTATTTGTAGTTTAATAAAGTAACTACGTAAGTAAGGAGTAGTATTTTTAATAGATGTCAAAAAAGGGGGAGGTTATCTATTTAATGATTTTTTAATATCTCGGTCAAATAAAGACCTATTTTCGTAATTTTTTTAGGGTTGGAATAAACATACAAAGAGGTTGGTCCCTTATAAATTTTGTCTGGATTTAATGAAAATCCAAACACACGCACTAAGCTATTTTCATCATCTTTCATAATACGCACGGCCAGGGAGTGGAATGCTCTGCCGGCTTTGGTGTTCCCTCCTGCATACAACCTGAAATCCTTCAAAGCTGGAATAAATAGACATGTTCTGGTTAAGCTC
This sequence comes from Nymphula nitidulata, assembly GCA_947347705.1. NCBI lineage: Eukaryota > Metazoa > Arthropoda > Insecta > Lepidoptera > Crambidae > Nymphula > Nymphula nitidulata. The sequence goes on along the minus strand of OX374637.1, from coordinate 5,107,335 downwards.
GCTACATCTTCAACCCCTTCTTAACTTCTCTTGGAGCAAGAGTGGGATCAAGAGTGAACCTATTTATAATAAAAAAAATCTTGCGAGAAAGAGAATTACGGAACTCCCAAGCAAACAGTCACGTAAAAAAACAATGTAGGTATTTCAACCAGAAACTGAGAAACAGATCAATCGATAATGCTGATGTTCCTCCATCTAGCTTTGACATTGTCTAATCAATAAACAATAAGGCCTATTTAGTGACGCAGAGTCTTTTTTAAATTTCGTTTACAAGTTATTTCAATTCACGAGGTTCAAGGAAAATAAGAAATAATAACAACTTAGCACAAAATATCAAACTGAATAAACACGTAGGTTATCTACCCAGACAGTTTATTATCACCGGGAGACTATACGGTTACTAAATTAGAGTGTAATATTTAACAAGAGGGTGGCTTATTTGACACAACGAAAGTGACGCATACGTTGTCTCGACATTATTCTGAAACCTGATATTTTTCCGAGAGTAGGAAGGGTTCAGAACTTTCCTAAGGGTGCGGGTTTGTTGGATTAAAATTTATTCGTGACTAAAACTCTTGTGGTACCAAACACGAGCGTTGAAACTTTTGATTATATAAGCAAACTAAATCGAAAATCATTACTTTTTCAACAGGCGTCTTATTCAGGCGTCAGGTATTTTGCAGAGTTGTGTGGCTTTTTCTCATCCATTTTTTGTGAAAACAACGTTGATCCTGTTTTGATCCATGAGTTCATTTCTGCCGGTAGAAGATATATTTATGACTTCCATATACTCACTATTTGAACTATTACAAGCCCTGTGAACAGAATTTTCATTAATAAAATCTGCAATCTTATTAAGCTTTCTAGGAATATTCACCATAGTGCACTGAGAGTGGTATAAAGCCGAGGTTTCGGTGATTCGACCCTGATGGCTATCACAAATGGCAGTCTTTAACATCTTTATACCCGCATTGGGTAAGTTGCACAATCCAATCTACTGATAAAATCCGAGGATGCTCGGATTCATGGACAAGGATTAATAGGTTTATGTTTATGCTTTAAATAAATGTCGTTTTGGACGGTTAACAAAAAGGTCATTGGGCCTAATTCTGCAGAACACACTCTTAACCCTAGATTACTACTCTACGTCGCAGAGGCGGCCGCGTTTTTTATATTTTGCTCTCTTTTTTATCCTTCGCGTGTATCGCATTGACGTTCAAGGACATCTCAGCCATCGGCAGCCGTTTCGCAGGACGGTTGTTGCGTTACGGTAAGTTTGTTAGTTTTTGATATTACTACCCTTGGCGCTCCAAAAATGTATGAGTAGCTTGTACCGAATGAATCTAAATATTTTTTTTGATACTTTTTTACTTTTTTTCCGTTAATTACTTCATAATTGACTATTGTTTGTAGTGTTGTAGTAGTAGCTTTTTTTTAAAGTGTATACTTTAAGTTTTTTAATGAGAAGACTGTTTAATTGCCTAAAGTTAATTTGAGATTAAAGTTTTTATAATAAAAAAAATATATATAAATTAGTGTTCTTTTTTTAAGTAGTATTTATACAAAATTATAGAAACAGTCCAAATATACCAATCATACTTAAATCTAAAAAAATCTATGTGTCGATTTACATAGATTTTTAATAAATGTTTAACTGGTCTATTTTGTATATTTTATGATCTATCGAACCGTGTCTCTTATGCAAATAAATATGTATAATTTTTATTTTTAAAAATAAAGAAAGAAAACGTTGAAAAAATATATGCTCCAGGCGGGACTCGAACATGCGTCTACTGATTTCCGGCCAGACGCAATTACCACTACGCCACCGGAGAACTAGTTATAACCTACTTATTTCTTCACCGCTTTCTTGCCTTTTTCAACGTTTTTATAGCAAAGTTTATCTCACAACTCATTTGAAGTTAACACCTCTAATGATCCGAAAGAATATTATTACAAATATTTTTAAATTTCCTTATTTTTTTTATAGTTTTCTTTCTTTATTTGAAATTGTTACAATAAAGTAGGCGTTAAAACGCTTCAAAAATATTAAAATGTGATTAAAATAGCTGTTCGCACCTTAACTGGAGGTTTAAAAATATTTGTAAAAATATTCTTTCGGATCATTAGAGGTGTTAACTTTAAATGAGTGGTGAGATAAACGTTACTATAAACCCCTTGGAAAAGGAAAGAAAGCAGTGAAGAAATTAGTAGGTTATACCTAGTGCTCCGGTGGCGTAGTGGTAATCGCGTCTGGCCGGAAATCTAGAGACGCGCTCGTCCCGCCCGCCTGGAGCATATACTTTTTGATCGTTTTCTTTATATATTTGTAATTGTTACAATATAGTCTATTTGATTCAGAAGTAGACCTAACTTTTTCGGAACTTAAATTTCATTACCTACGTGACTCACCAAGAATAATATAAATTTTAAGAATTAAAACAATACCCTAATGTAATAATTTAATGCTCACAAAGAAGTACGTCTGGGAATTTTCGAGATCCTGGTATTTGATATAAATACGCATACTTTCACCTTTGAATTTCTTCACTAAATGAAATAACAATGGCTGAAACCGCCTCTAATTCTTAAAAAGCCGCATCTACCTACACAATTAAGGAAAGATACTTTGAGGTTAATTAAAGCGCCAAACAGTAATTTATAATCATAATAAATGTGGAAATACGGCGACTAGGGTCAGCTCTGAGGCAATTCTCGCAATAATAAAGATTAAAAAGGAATAAGAACGTGAAAAGAAACTGCACAAATGCTTAATTGACTTAAACCGTTTTACTGGCAAATAAAAACAATATCCTTGGCTTTCCACGTAAGTGAATAATTTGCCAATTTTCTTCGACCAACACTTGCCCTCAAATCGATTAAAAATTAAAAGTCAGAGCTCTACTTTGATAACTTGATACGGTTTAGACAACATGTGACAGTAAAATAAATATGATTATAAGATTTGCTATTTCATTAAAAAGCATAAATGCGAGAATGCCTTACCACCTTAGTAGCCTAATGGTTAAGGCTACTACCAGGTTTAGAGGGCCTTTAGTCGCAGAAATTTTCTGCTCAATTTAGCTGTGTGTGCCGCCATAACAATCCTATTAACAGCATTGTTGTGTTCGAAAAGTTGGAGGTAAGAAACTAGTTTCTCTGTGGTTGAGGAATCCGGGTGTAGCTCTCTTCCATCTTCGGCCTTGCCATCACTTACTACCAGGTGATATTCAGGTCAAGGGCTATCTCTTAAAGTCTAAAAAAAATTATTGATCTACAAATTGTTTATTTCCCACATGATCAATAAAATAAAATTTCATTTTTTTTGCAAAAAAAAAATAGTGAAAGAAACACTTAGGTACTTCCAAATACTCAAACGTCACTTAAATTTTAGGTCCCGCGTTCGTAAGCGGTGTAAGATTCCCGGGAGCATAATTGAAACATTAGAATAGAATAGAATAAGAATAGAATAAACTTTATTTGCTTCAAATGTGGTTACAATATAGTAATGTTATACAATAGGTTTCTTCACATTTCACCAGACTTGGCATGCAAAATATAAAATATACTTAGGCATATATATGTACACTATTTTTTGGCTTTACGGACAACGACAACACATAAAATCAGAGTTTATTTTTATAATCAAAAAACTCCTTTACAGAATAGAAAGACTTTTCCTGGAGCCATTTCGTTAAATTTCTCTTAAATAATTGGTTTGGCAGTAGTTTCATATCACTGGGTACAGAGTTGTAGATTTTCACGCACATAGCGTCACATTGTCGAAGATAATAGCTTAAATGTGGATAATTATTATAATCTAATTTATTGGGATAACGAGTGCTTCTACAGCTAATGCTATTTATTGTTTTAAAAAGATAAATATTACACTTTACAAAATTAGCTACTTCAAGAATGTACATACAAGGAAGGGTTAAAATGCCCAATGATTTGAATAAAGGTTAGCAAGAATCACGAGGTGAGCTGCCACACATAGCTCGAACACATTTTTTCTGTACAATAAATAATTTATTAGAGTCTACAGAATTTCCCCAAATTATGAGTCCATAATTAAGTAAAGACGAAACATAACCGTGATATGCTGTAAGGGTGCTGGACATTGCCGAGATGTGACGCAACCTGTTTAGAACATAAACATAACGGTTAAGCTTGTCTCTAACTTCATCTATATGTTTCTTCCAATTACAATTATCGTCTATTACAACACCTAAGAATTTTGTTTGTGTTACTTCCAGTATGTTTTGTCCCATATAGTTAACATCAATATTTAATTTATTTTGTTGACATGTACCAAATTGAATAAAATTAGTTTTCTTTAAATTTACTGTTAAGTTATTTTCATACAGCCAACGAATAATCGAATTGACTGTGTTATTAATGTCCAACTTATAAGATAAAAGATTTTTACTATAGGGTATGACAACTGAAACATCATCGGCAAACAGAATACATTTATGTTTTGTGACCGCAGGGAGGTCATTTATGTAGAGCAGAAATAGTAACGGACCAAGTACACTTCCCTGAGGTACACCGACTGCATTTATTTGAAATTGTGACTGGCTAGATACTACGCAAGATTCTATGTCCAAACTTTCTATTTCCACTGATTGTTGTCTATTTTGTAAAAAGGACTCGATCCAATCAAGTGCTAATCCTCTAATGCCAAGATTGTTTAATTTTGAAAGTAGTAGGTCATGCGCCACGAAATCAAAAGCGCGAGTCATATCAAAAAATACAGTAACTAATGGTATTTTTGAGTTTATTTTCTCAGATATTTCCCGTACTAGATGATAAATTGCATGAGTAGTCGATTTCCCTTTTTGGAATCCAAATTGCTCCTTACTAAAAATATTGTATTTGGTACAGAAGTTAAGTAACCGACTCTTGAATGCCTTTTCGAAAATTTTCGAAAGAACTGGTGAAAATGCAATTGGTCGGTAGTTTTCTATGCAAGTTTTGTCACCTTTTTTATATAGAGGTTTAATTATGGATTTCTTTAATAATTCTGGAAACATTCCTTTTTCAAAAGACAGGTTTATCAAATACGTAAGCGGTGGAATAAGTTCATCTGCACAATATTTAATAACTTTCGTACACAAGTTATCATAACCTGTCGCGCTTGTATTTTTAAGTGATCTAATTAATGTGCCTATATCATTTGGATGAAACGGATCAATAAAGAAAGAATTGGGTAGACTAAATTTATTTTTATTTGTATATTTACATTCCTTTATGTTTGACTTCGACAAGTTAATTAAAAAGTTGTTGAATTCATTAGCAATATGAACAGGATCTGTAATATTTTTTTCATTTAGAATTATTTTTTCTATAAATTTATTTGTATTTATTTTACTTTTATTTTTAGTAATAATATTCCATGTATTATTGTTGTGTATTCCATGTGTATTGTTACATTTGTTTTTCGCATTTCTAATTAATTTATCGTTGTGTATTTTTTGTGATGTGTATACACAGCGGCGTAACAATTTAGAGTACGTTCTGTATTGTACTTTTTTTTCCATAGATTTTTCAGTGTAATATTGATAACGCAAGATTCTTTTTGTTTTACAACTTTTTAAAATTCCTCGTGTAATCCATTTAGGCTTTTTATATTTATTTGAAAGTTTGATCTTATTTATGGGAAAGCATAAATTGAATAACATTACTATTACAGTGTGAAAAGATTGCATGGCTTTATTAATATCGGAATAATTATATGTTTCTAAAAAGGATAATTGTCGTAATTTATTCTTAAAAAGTTTCATGTTTTGTTCACTGTAATCCCGTACAAATACGTAATATTGGATTGGTTGAATCTTTTTTCCATAAACTGGTATATCTATAATTTGAGCTGTATTATGATCTGATAAATGTAAGTGAAGTAGATAGGCTTTTGCCTCGTCAATGTTACTAATAATATGATCAATACAAGAATTTTGCCTTGTCGGTTCCGCTATATGTAAAGTTAACTTATAGTTTTTTACCATATCGAAAAGTAGTTCACTTTTGCTTTTTGAAAATTTTAAAGTATTTATATTTATATCTCCAGTTAGAATAAAACGTGTCTTTTGATTTTTTGTGTACTTATGTAGGACATCATCTAACAATGATAAAAATGAGCCCACGTTAGAATTTGGTGTTCTATAGACGCATAATAATACTATGGTGTGATTTAGACCAAGTATTCGGAGGCCACAACACTCAAAAGTTACATCCTGAGCGTATTGTTTAATATCATCTAACTCTTGAAATCTAAGTCCTTTTCGCAATAGTATACCTACTCCGCCCCTACTTTTACGATTTTTCCTGCAATAAGTAGTTGCAACATCATAGCCAGTAATATTTATACAAGACTCGCTGCCCATTTTTATAAAAGTTTCGGACAAACAAATTATGTCAGGTTTCTCCCCTTATAATTTAAATTAGAAATAGCTACCTCCAAAATGTCTTGTTTTGAAATAAACCCTGCTATGTTTTGGTGCATTATTTTTATATAGTGAGCTCTACTATTATTTACGAAAAAAGGGTTCCAAATTATTTGAAATTTCGATCTGCTCTTTTTGAGTTGATTGATTATTATTACAATGAATTACGTTATTTAATAAGTTATATTTCAGTATTTTATCTATTAATAAATTTAAGTCTGCAAAAATTTTTTTGTAGCTACAATTATTTACAAAGCCTTCCTTTCGAGTAAAATACTCAAATGAATATTTCAAATTTTTATTGCTGTCTAATATGTAAGCATATTCATAAGTGGTGTTATCCGAATACAATAAATTATTAAATATTTCTACACGCTTATTGTATAAGTTTACATACTTAGCATACTTATAAGTAGGGAGACAGATGATAACATTTGTGTGTTGTACTTTTTCTAAGGCGAACCTAATATGATTGATAATTTTGTAGACATTATTTGTACCATAAAAATCAGCCTCTCCAATGAATATTATACAAAAATCGTTTAGTGTGAATGTTTTTAATTTATTGTCTATTCCATGAAGTAAGCTTTGTATATTCATTTTGGGATTTTTGAAGTGACATACTTCCGAGTAGCTTAGATAGCTTTCTGCTTTTGGTAATATTTCATTTCCAGAACAGCTGCTGAGTATGCAAAGTTTTCTATTTAGTATTCCCCTATTATCAACATCGTTTGACAGGCTTTTTAAGTTACTTGATAAATTACAAGTCACAGATGTGCTACTATTCAAATCATTTTTTAAATTTATATGTCTTTTTCTGGATATTTGTATCTTGGTGTTGAGTGGTTTGACGTCAGATTTTATTACTTCTTTTTGTTTATTTCTCATTATTGCTTCTATATCCAATTCTTTTTTTATTTCTTGAATTGCCTTGTCGATTTCTATTTCAATACTGTTTTGTAGCTTATGTATAATACTTTTATTGCTTGTTTTTAATTTCAGCTTTATTATTTCCTTCAAATTTTGTAATGTTAATTCTGTGTCTAATGCTGTTTCTACATTTTCTGTGCTGATGGTGTTACCAAGTATACTAAGATCCTCGGAGCTTAAGCTATCATCATGTTCAGTCGGAACTTTTTTCCTAATCGTTATGTTGTTTCTTGAAGGAGATATGGATTGGTTTAGACTAAAATCGGGCTGGTCCATCTGGCGCACGGGTGTATTTACGTTTTCCATTTTAGGTAATTTGCAATAACAGCTTTGACATTTCCATTTGCTTTTATGTTCCATTGTCATTGTATTGTTAAATCGCTGAATAGATACATTTGCGCATTCTAAGTCATACATTTTATTGCAATGAGCACATTTCAGGTACTCTCTTTTAGGTAATTTTTGTAAGCAACCTTCACATGATGATGCCATTTGTAAAGAATTATTTCTATTTTTATTTTGTAAGAGAAAATAATAATAATTGTAAGTATACTATATTAAGCACGTAGTAATTTCTCTCGAGTGGGAACTTATGATTAATGTACTATTTCGAAAATGCTTCAGTTACATTTCGCCAGGAGCAGGAGGTCATAGAAGAAACAGATTATTTTCTATTGTGAGAAACAATTGAGTCACGCACGTAGCAATACAGTCGTTTAGAAATAAGAAAGTGTTGGTGTAGCTCGAAAAGTAGGTACATAGGTATAATACGCTACGATTCGATGTTCGACGTTTCACGGTTCGGGTTCAATCGGTACATGTCGTTATAATTCGGCGAAATGAGTTGACCTCTCGCGGGCGGGATGCAGTGCAGGTGCACGCTCCTAGTAGCGTTATGTGAGGTAGGTCAAGGTTGAATTAAATTGTTTTACTATTTTCTTTGTTATTTCGGGTTTAGCACTCACTATTGTTAAAAGATGTTGTTTGTGTTTTTATTTACATAACACTTATATTATTTCACTGTTGGGTTGAAAATACTAGTCACTGTTTTACGAACTTAGTAAAAAATATATATTTAAAAGCGGTAATAACTTGTTAACACTAGTAATTTAACAATAAATTACTAATCAAATTCGACATATTAAAGTTAAACTGCACTTTCATCATTACTACTATGTTATAGAATGACTAAATACTATTTTTTCATATTAAAATAGGGAGCGCGAGTGAATGCTAGCAATGGCGAATGACGATCAATTATAAAATGTTTGGATTCTGTGTGGCTTGCCAGGTTATTTTCAAAAAAGTGCTCAGTATGACGTTTGCCAATAAAAAAATACTTTGTGGACTGTATGAAATTTTAGTGAATCCTGAGCAAAGCGGATAATAAGAGCCACCAACCTTAACCAGCACCCTCGCGAAGGCTTGCACGGCAAGTTGGTTGTAGGCGCGTACGGCTTGATCGGCGATATGTTCTTATCAGCTTAGTGCTTCAGTTTTAGTATCAGCGTGTTAAGATTTTGCAATAAGAAATAGTGCACGTCATAATATCTATACACCATCAGTGTCCAGGAACGTCCAGGGACAGATATTAAAAGGTGTCTATGTCGAAAATTCTTTTTGTTTCCCGCGCGGCGAGTAAAGAAGTCGTATTTTTTTCTCTTTTTTTTGGTTTATTTTTTCTATAAAGGGAAGGCAAAGGGAACTACTGCCCATACAGCCATATCTTCAATATTTCTTTATTGAAGAAGTAGTAATGTCCTCGCGGTGTTGCCAGTGTTAAACCAAATGCTTAGATGCGTGGAAAAAATTAAGTGGGCAAATTTTATTACCCGCTAAGGCAAGGATTCAACATACTTTGACCATTATCAATCTAAGAGGGCCTCAAATTTCAGAAGCATTTGAGCAGGTTTGAGCATTCGGTCATTAGTTGACGTATTAATAAACCGTACGACTTCTCGAATCCTATCTATTGATCTTGTCCAAATATTTTACTCAGACTTAGTTGTACTGCAACATTAGGTGCCTAGTGTTCTGGCCTTTGTAACCACTATTATACTTAATTTTGCTATTACTGACACTCCGATGATGAGTATTTTCCTGGTTCATAATAATATATAGGGTTAAGGATGAGACATAATAATAAGACCATAATAATAAAGTTTTATTTTTATTTTCACTGAGCAATTAATATTACATAATTGAGTATCATAATTGGATAATGCCGTAGGAACATAGCCGGAACTTTTGAGATTTTGTTACCTGCTGGCCACTGGTTATTACAAATTGTGCCAAAAAGAAAATTAATCTGACTAGCGGCGTTACCCCTCCGGAGGGTCAGGCAGGAGGCTATGACGATTGAAAAATCAGTGGTGTCTGGAATCTGATGATTGATGGGTTAAACGGTACTTCCTGTGGTGCATTGTATGAAGTGGTAACGAGAGGTGAGTTCTCAAGTTGGAAGACGCGTCCGCTGCCAAGAAACAGGTTGGTCAATGATAAAAGACGTACTTTCAGTGCAGTTTTCACCATTTGAACTATTCGTTTAGTAGTATCGGCAATAGTTGGTGCAGATGGCGGAAAGATCTCCATTCGATTTTTTTATTCGATTTGTTCATCCACTTAATTACCTACTTTTTATATTTTAATACTTTCTCGTACCAAAAAAAAATATTTTGCACCTTACGATATCATGACGTAAGTATTTTATCTAGATATCGACCTAGGCCAATATTGAACACAAATAAGTATAATATACAATGTACACAACACTTATTTATTGAATAACTTATTTATTTCTATTTATTAAAACAGGTATATCACGTTTACAAATTATATGAAATTAAAAAAATGATTGCACAGGCATGTAGCATATCATTCAAAATATAATATTTCGTACCATAATGATATCACGACGTATTTTATATTTAGATATCGGCCTAGATCGATTAGTAAATATCATTAGACTTTTTATGATTGCTCAGGCTCAGCTTCGTAACATTATCATTCAAATCACTATCCACCCATGAGGAAGTACCTTCTTCAATTTTATCATTTTCATTTGACAATTGACCAAAAACGTCATGATTTTTGAACGGCTGGCCTCATTTTTAAAAAACTTTGAGGATCCTGAACGTCCATTGTTGGGGCCAAATTTAAAAGGTCTTTATTTGTGCGGTCTTTGGCAGACCGGAAGCAAAACGAGGAATATTATTTTCAACACATTTCATTTTTTGTCAGTTCTATTTGTTTTGAGTCAGATTACTGAACTATACAATCTGAGAAATGATCTTAGTAAAGCGCTTAGTAATTTTTCACTAACAGCGCTAAGCGTAATATGCGCTTCCAAGAGTGTTTCTTACGTGCTACTCCAATCACACTGGTTACAGCTAGTGAAAGAGATATCGAAGGAAGAAGTAAGGGAGATCAAAAAACAGAATCAGAAGACTCTGACATTGATAGAGAAATATACGAAATATGCGAGAGCGATTACGTACTCCTATTGGTTATTGGTGACAATAACGAATATAGCGTTATTGCTAGCACCACTGTTGAGGTACTTATTGACTCCCTCATTCAAAGAAGGCATTAGGCAAGGAACTGAACCTTACCCTCAAATAATCAGTTCGTGGTTTCCTTTTGATAATTTAAGTACGCCTGGTTATTTTTACGCCTCATCTCTTCATATTATTATGTCAATGCAAGGTGCAGCGGTTATTGCTACATATGATACAAGTGCGGTAACGATTATGACTTTCTTGAAAGGTCAATTAGGTCTTCTGAGAAAAAAGTGTACGGAGATATTTGATTGTGAGATAGAAGACAGCAGATACCATTTTATGGTCAACATTATAGAATGTCATAGACACCATAACTTTTTAATAAAGTGAGAAATAATTTCAATGTCCTTAATTAGTAGACTTAGCTTTATTTATTTCATTTTAAACAATTTCCATCCATAGGTACAATGTATTTGTAAAAATGATTGTCAATTTATACAAAAAAAATATATTTAAAATTGATATAATAATAATGATGTCAAATCTAAGCTAAAATTTAAATTATAATAATATCATAAAATTAAAATTTCAGATAAGAAAAACAGTTTAGAATCAAAATCAAATGTCAATGATGTTAAAAGCCAATATTTCATATTCAATTTTAAAATGTGAATGATAAAAATTCGATGTTAATGAAAAATATTTATATCAATCGGAATAGCAACCTTTATAGCATCGCTTCGTTGTCCATATATATTTTAAGACCCTTTTTCTTAGTAAAGGGAGATAAAATCCTTGTCTGATACCTGATCTTCTGCATGCTTCTACGTCTGAGTAGAAGCTGGCTGGTGAAGCCTGCAGACTAGTCCCAACATTCATCACCCGGGATTCATCAGCGCCCAGGATACAGCTTTTCTTAAATGTTTTTACTTGTCATTTATCCATTTAAGCTTCTCTATTTAATTTTTTTGTAAATTCTCATCTAATATTCCTTTAAATTCTTATTCTTCTGATACTTATTACAATTTAATCACCATCAGCAATAACCAAACAAGTAAATTTATTGATAAAGTTCGAAAAATCTTCTACTGTTAAATTTTATACTATATTGCACAGCACTGCCTTATGAGGCAGCACTGGCAGAGCCGCTTTATACACTCTATTTCTCCTCTCTAATTTTGCAATATCCACAATATGTCTAGTGATTTTAGTTATTTATTTTAGGCAGTACAAGCTGTTCAATTTCTTATTATCTCCCGTAATGTCATTATACATCCTAGTATGCTCCATCACAATTTGCTGCAGCGTCGTGCAATTCACTTCAGTAAGTTACCTACCAATGAAATTTTTAAAGTAATGGCTGTTTAGTAAAACTATTAAATAACTTTTCAAATTATTTTTAGAATGAAATCACTACATATCAAAAACTTTGGGTCGTCCAGTATACGGTTGGTCAAGTTTTTCAACTATTACTGTATTGTTGGCATGCAAATGAAGTATATCTTGAGGTAAGATTTCATACTCCATTTTAAAAGTTGATTAATAAAATACATTAAAAATATATCTAAAATCCCATAACTTTAATTTTTTAATTCAAAGCACGCCTCCCTTTGAGTCGATTATTTTTTGCTAAAGTAGTAACAATATACAAATAATAAACCTAATAGTTATACTAAAGAGCAAAAATCTTTGCTTGATCAAATAATTCAAAGCATACATCGCCAATCCCAGTATTAGCAGCAGATATGGGTCGAACTTCATAGTTTTATAGCGTCAATTTGACCACATGATCAAATATTTGAAAGCATATATCTGCGATACTTTGGACCGCACATCCGTCATATGGGTACTCAGACTTCATATGGGTCTATGTGACCACCTGACTTAATCTTTAAAAATGTATATCTGCGATACTATGGATCGAAGTCCCATGTGGGTATTGGTATTGGTATTCACCCTTCATATTTTCATGGCGTCTATGTGGCCTCGTAATTACGAGATTAAGTCTTTGAAACCGTAAATATCTGCAATAATATGGATATTGGATAGCTGACCCATCATGTCGATACTCAAACCTCATATTTTATGGGTTCTATGTGACCACGTGATCAAAATTTCGAAAGTTTTATATATTACTTTTTTTTTCAATTATAGTTTACTTTAGATTTTCATGCTATTAATAATTTATAAACGCAAATAGCACTATATGCCGTTAAAATGACAATCTAAAATAAATAATTACGTACGTTAATTAACTCTGTTTGGAACAGTATTTAAACTAGAAAAAGATCATGTCCACAGGTGGAGATTGCACCCGTGAACTTAGACAATCTGCTGCTAACCAAACAAAGATGGACTAGAGGAAATTCAGAGGGTCATTCCAAGTCCTTGGTAGCTCTGCTGATGGTAAGAGCAGTCACCCGGATCGATAACTATTGTTTATTTTTGACAACCCTTGCCTTCATATGTCGACGCGACATAGTCTAGACGTTGTTGTCGGCATTTACCACAAGAACATATTATGCGTCGGCCTTCTGCTTATCTTTATTATGTGGCTATACTGAGCATGAAAACCCTTTTTTATACCGTAAGGTGGCAATCAAGTATACGGTCCATCTGATGGTAAGCGATTACCGTAGCTCATAGACGCTTGCAACACCAGGGGTATTATTTGAGCGTGGCCTTTTTTGGAGAACCCCATGCTGTGCTCATTGGAGTTCGCTCAGGTTGTAGAATAAGCTCCTTGCAGAGAAACTTGAACGTACGTAGACTTTGGTTCTAATTCGTTAGGATAAACTACCGCTTGCCACCGGCAGGGATGCCGGTGGCGAGCGGTGCGATGGTAGAAAGAGACCGTGGACATCATGTCAAATTATTCCTTAGAACACACCCCGTTTTACAAACGGTAAACCACACAGACAGAGGCAAAATATCTTCTTAGATTTAAAGGTTCATTACCTTTTGTGAGCTCAGGATCGTCGACAATTCTCGTAGTGCGTTTATGGAGCACGTCAAATGGTCCAAGCTGGTGTAGTCGCCGTGATCAATCTGAACCCATAAAATCGTCAGGTCTCTGTCTTCTAGGCCGTGGAGACGGAAACAGAAAACATCTTCCCGGCCGTACTACATACCTACCCCGGTATGACGCACAAAATTGTGCTCGAGCTTGTACCCGGGGTAATCGGGACCCTCTTATTGGTCAGGGCAAATCACCAATCCTTGAAGAGAAGTCTTCATCGTACGGTTTACAAAATAAGCATCTGAAGCATATAAAATTTCCATTCATAATGGAAATTTTGTGACATGTGATTTCAGAGTATTGATGTCGACCGTGGTATTTTCGATAGTGACTGGTGGAAGGCAGACATTTATGTGAAAAGACAAATTTTGTTGTTGGCGGGAAAGTTGAATCAACCTTTATCTTTGAGTGCTGGACCGTTTTCAGAGCTATCAGTTCCTACTTTTATAAGTGTACGTAAACTTGTATTAATATAAAGAACTTTGAAAAATTATTTAAATTAGAGATAGGGTTTTTTATATACAATTAGATTTCAAACAAGCTGACGGCCCACCTGATGGTAAACGCCTTACAGCCGCCTATAGACACCTGCAATAACAAGGAAAAATCACTTGAGATTGCAGATGCGTTGTCATCCTGAGGCCTAATATAAAATGCCGACCATGCCCAGTAATTACACTGGCTACCTTTCCCTTCAATCCGAAACACAGCGAACTGTTTCACGGCTGAAATAGTGTATGTTATTTGAACTATCTGACTTAAATTTTAATGAATCACGCGCCAGTTGAAGACTTTGCGCGACATTCCTATAAGATGTGTGCCTAAACCAAGTCGTTTAAATCATGTCGTAAATAATCAAAATAATTCAGACTTTATTTTTTCTTTGCAGATTATGAAAGGCTCCTACAGCTTCTTTACTTTGCTTGGTCAAATGCAAGAATCTTAAGATAATTAAGTCAATCCCCAAGTTTTAAGCTCGTTTTTATCATTACGCTTGGGCTCCGCTGGGTTTTTTTATGTTTTATTTTACACACTCACACCTATTATCTAGCCCAAAGTAAGCATCATCAAGAGGTTGTGTTATGGTTACTAGATAACGGAGAAATAATGATAGTAAGATGTATACAGGGCGGTGCCCGGCAATACGACAATAAATTGAAACATGGGCTATATTAGTTCATAGTTCATAGATAGTATCATAGCTATAGTAGTATTGTAATCGTTAAAGACACTCACTATAATTATTAACACTTATGGTTCTTATATAGATTCCGGTTAATATGTAAAATTTTATAGCACCAGTCAAGCAAGTGACACATGTTTTTGGGCTGCAGTCTAGCACATAAGTATGTTTAAGTGTTTTTTGTATGGTATTGCCTGTATCCTGTTATGTGTCCTTAATAAATAAAATAAAATAAAAATAAAGACATGGTTTGCCACTTTCAAAAAGATCTTATTCTTTGGATTGGCTGCATTTAATCATAGAAATGTCATAAAATTTATCAAATGAATTTATCGTATCAACGGCTCCACGCTGTATAAATATTAGAAATATACTAAATAAATATACATGACTCGAAAACAAATGCTCGTACTCATCATACAAACATTTGCTCCCACCGGGATAAGAACCCGGGACGCCTGACCGAGTAGCCTGTGAAGCAAAGGGCACAGACCACTCGGCCAGCCGGTCGTCAATAACGATTTCCTGATTTTTAATCATTATGTGTTGGTAGCGTCAATTCATCACAAATTCATGAATAAACTGTATCAGTGTTTCGCTGTTAATTTAATATTGAACGTCTTTCTTAAAAAAACACACACACACACAATAAACAACCCTGCAATCAAATTGTCTCACAAACACCTTGTTAAATCTGATACCGGTTTGATAAATGTCAAAACATAGGGAGAAATAAAACTTGTATGACCAATTCAAATTCCAGTGTTCAAATATTGACATGTCATTTTCTGTGTGACGTGTATCCACCCCGTGCAAATCATAGGCCTCGTAATAAGATTGACGACCACAAACCAAGTTAGATATCTAGAGATATTTGTAAAAGAAATATCTCAGTAATCGAAATTTCGTATTATATTGATACTTTATTTTATGCATTACCTATAACGTGTGTATTTTCCGGGTTTGAATTTTAATGGCAATAATGAAATCGGATACTTCTTCTTAAGCTCGGAAAAAATCTGTATCATTCGAAATCTGAGTGCAAAAGCATTTTATCCGCTAGCGCAGAAAGAGTATTTAAAATTCGAAACTTTCTATTCTATAACGTTTCTATACCGCCTGTCCACTGAAAATGCATTAATACTTATTACTTGTGTCAGTGCGCCAACCTCATTTGTAGAATAATCGCACTAGCCAGCGCAAAACTGCATAAAAAAACTTTTAAAAAATTATCTATTTAATCAATTATTCACTTTCCATCATTTTGTTTTTAGTTTTTGATAAAATCGTAAGAAATCATAGAATACAAACAAGTCCAGGTTAAAGAGGTAGTGCAAGTACCTACATAAAATTTTACTTTCAAGACTTTGATTATGTAAATTTCAATATTACTGATTGTAATAATTGGACTTTCAATATTTAAAAGAAATAAACATTAACTTATTATAATTTAAGTTGTCTTTTTGCAAGTAGTATACCTAATTGTACCTAGCATTTTCCTCGTTGTACTGAGGTGAAAAATTGTGTATTGCGTTGGGCAGCAAAGTATTTTTTATACAATTAAACGATAAATAAGCTGACAGTTCACCTGGTGGTAAGCGGTTACCGCCGTCTATAGACACCTGCAATAACAAGGAAAAATCACTCGATATTGCAGGTGCGCTGTCATACTGCCGTCTATGCCTAATAATTGCTCTGGCTACCTGTCCCTTCAATCCGAAACACAACGAACTGTTTCACGGCTGAAATAAGAAGGCGGTGATACCCTACCAGAGGACGGGCCTAATTCTGCGTCTCGTACCTTTGAAACTCTCGCTACTCTCAGGATTCAATACAAGTACTCGTGCCAAAAAACCACTTTGCACACTTGCATGACAAATAACTATTTCTTACTTCTCATTTCCGTAACTAAAGTTACGTTTGAAAATATGTGCGTTGTACTCAATGCTTCAAGATATGATAAATCGTATGAATTCTATTGTAGTAGCAGTAATTATTTTACAAATGTGGATAGTTTTATGGTAAATGAGTCTCGTAACTACGGAAATAATAACGAGCTGCACTAATCAGAACCGATCATCATTTAAACCATTAGTTTTCATGCCATGGGACAGCATGAAAACTAATGGTTTAACACAGGGGAACCGATGTATGCAGACTGCACAAAATGGGTTCAAACAGAAGTCAATGAAGGCAAGAGGTAGCGAAAGTACCTTAAACTTGCAGAACACAGCTTATAAAGGGTTGTGTTCGGATGGTAAGGGCACCAGAGCTCAATGTGAAAATGGGAGCAGGATACTCGTCTCCTAATCCATCAACATCATCATCATCACCACCAGCCTAAATACGTCCTACTGCTTGACACAGGCCGTCCTACACGGGAGAAACCCATGAGGAGTTCGGGCGACAACACCACCACTCTGAATCAAAGCGGTTTCAGTAACAACCGGGACCAACGGCTCAACGTGCCTTACGAAGTACAGAGGAGCTCGAGATAATAATTTTTGATTGACCCATCCTGGGATCAACCATGGCAAAATTGCTATTTCTGTAATCAAAACCAGAGTGCTCAACAAACCATTACGCTACCGAACTCCTCAACATAACTCATGATATCTCACGAGTTGTGCTCAAGGTGCTACGAGCATCTATAGGCTACGGTAACCGCTAACTGTGAGGCAGTCAGTAGGCTTCAACGATGACAATGAATCGTTAAGGCGTTTGTAAAGGTCATCGTTGTTCGATTTGAGCTCGTTGGACTGTCAATTAACTGAAAGTTTTGAGATAGGATTTGAGTTTTGTTTTAGATACTTGGTGGTAGGCCCGTATGTAGGGTCGTCTGGATAGGTACCACCGCCTTTCTTATTTTAGCCGTGAAACAGTTCGCTGTGTTTCGAATTGAAGGGAAAGGTAGCCAGTGTAATTACTGGGCATGGACGGCATTTCATCTTAGGCCCCAGGATGACAACGAACTATACTAGTACTAGACTAGTTGTATAAAAAAAGATAAATTATTAAAATTTAAAATGTGCACTTTTGTACCCTGTTGAACACCGACTATTTTGAACTATTTTGCCGATTGAATACGCTCAAATAACATCTTGCCATATCTGAATGGGTCATAAATATTATATCATGCAAAAGCCTCCGTCGTTGTACTCGTATTGAGAAGTAGTATGATTGCTTTTATTGCTTTGCATCGATTCTTTCAAAAGATTTGGCGAATGTTTTGATGTTCATCTAATGAGAATAGCAAATTTATTTGAATTGAAATGGAAATTATCGTTGTGTAAAAGCAGTACATTCATTACTTTATTTCTATTTTTATATTTCAAGGAAGTGATTATGTATGAAAGATAATATGTATCTTTTATATAAA
Source organism: Nymphula nitidulata (assembly GCA_947347705.1). NCBI lineage: Eukaryota > Metazoa > Arthropoda > Insecta > Lepidoptera > Crambidae > Nymphula > Nymphula nitidulata. The sequence continues at coordinate 5,088,878 of OX374637.1, read as the reverse complement.
ATCACTTGTGTACTGACGAGCAACAAAGTAGTTTATGGCATAGATGAAGCAAAATATGTTCTTTAAAATATTATCAAAGCTATTCGTTTATTTTCTCGTCATTTAACATTGGTTTTCGATAAAATAGGTCATATTTTCCCTATATAAGCATTTTGCTTCTTACATAAAATTTAAATTGAATTAAATTCACACGAGCTTAGACTCAAAAATTTGGAATATCAATTCTACGTATTTTAATAATGTTTCGGAAGTTTTCAAATAATCTAGAAAATGTTGAGCATCCTTTACTCGGTCCTACTCTTTGGGGTCTCGCTAGGTGGGGTATATGGTCACCGAAAAAAATACATATCATAATTCATATTTCTGCTGCTATATTCGTAATCAGTCAATATATAGAACTCTGGCTTATAAGATCTGATTTAAATTTGGCCCTCCGAAATCTTTCTGTCACAATGCTAAGTACTGTCTGTGTAATCAAATCCGGCACCTTCATCATATGGCAGGAATATTGGAAAGATATTATTGAATACGTGTCAAAATTGGAAAGAGTTCAGTTGTCGAAAAAGGATAAAGTTGCTATTCGAGTTTTTGAAGAATATAAGAATTATTCTCGCCGAGTCACTTATTTTTATTGGGCTTTGGTTGCTGCCACTGTATGGACAGTTATCTTAGCACCATTAGTAGCATTTTGGTCATCCAAAGAGTACCGTTTCCGTATTAGAATTGGTATCTCCCCGTACCCAGAAATTATGAGTTCTTGGCTACCGTTTGATAGAAGCAGAGGTGGCGGTTATTGGATGACAGTTTTTGAACATATTCTTATCTGTTTCTATGGAGGAGGTATAGTAGCGACTTATGACTCTAACGCTGTCGTACTGATGTCATTTTTTGCTGGGCAACTGAAGCTGTTAAACGTAAACTGTGCAAGACTATTCGATGATGATGAAAATCGAAAATCAGATAAGGAAAAATTGGAGAGCATAGCAGAATGTCATGAACATCATTTACTGTTGATTAAGTAAGTAGCAATTGAGGAGCAATAAATCAAATCCCAGTCAGCTAAATTAAATGTCTTTTTTCAGATATGCTAAGATTCTAAACAGTCTTCTTTCACCAGTGATGTTTTTGTATGTAATCATCTGTTCCTTTATGATTTGTGCCAGCGCTATACAAATGACCATGGTAAGATCTTTTTTCTAGACAATTCATCATCATTATCATAGACGGTCCTTTAAACGTTCCACTGCTGGGATTTCTACACGGAAGGAATACACAAGGAGTTGGTTTCTCCCATGTAGGAAGTTAACAGCACCACGCTGGCCCAAAGCAAGCTAGCAGTTAACGGCTTAACGTACCTTCCGAAGGACGGAGAACTCTATATTATAAATTTTGATTGACCCAACCTGGATCGACTATGCCAAAAGTAATTGAATCAAGAGCGCTCAGACCACTACGCCACCGAAATCCTTGTAATTATTATCTCTCAATTTAAATTAAGGTTCAAGGAAAAGTAATCAAAAATGTTTCGGGAACAAATTTATCTCAGAAACATTCGTAAAAGGAGCGGAACCTCTGAGTCGCATCATTATTCATTATATTTCCACCATTCTAAGAAACAGTAATCTAACAATAAGTAAGAAATTTACTTTCCTTTAGAATCTTTTGTCTCTTATCGACCCGCAAGCGCACACAAATATCAGAAAATCACAGATTATTTTTTTAATTTGCGACATCTAGGTGAGCCTGAAGCGTGGTAAGTGTATGGGTTTTAAAATGTTTGTCTATTCTTTAATTTTTTGTCTTAAAATACCATTTTTTTTTGTTGGATAATCATAAATGTTCTAATAAAAAAGTCTCGACGCGAGAAAGTCGGGAACGAAGGAAAGTATCATTTGTTTTCTTATAAAGTTTTAATGATAAATATAAGCCTTACCCATATTTGTGCAAACCAAATGACCTTTACATATTTATCGAAAATGAGCTAGTCTATGATCTAATAATAGTATCGAATTCCTCTCCACTGTCTAATAATTAAATTATATTCAACAGAACGGAACCACAAACATGCAGAGAATTTGGTTGGCCGAATACCTTTTAGCGTTAATCGCTCAATTATTTCTCTATTGCTGGCATAGCAACGAGGTTTTGGTTATGGTAAGACATTTTTACTGGTAAGTGTGAAATGCTCCATCAGCATCTGCTTTTTAATAGACGAGGTCGTGTACATTTTGAGAGAACAGAATAAGTAGTTAATAATCTTTTTCTGCTGGCTGAGGAGGAGACCCATGGTCAATGCCAGGTACTACCATGGTTTCGTTATTCTTTATTCTTCTGATATACATAGTCGGCTTCGCTCGGAGTTACTCCACTTTACCTTGCTGAGGAGGCAAAAGATAATGCGGTTCATAGTATGGTAAGTTATCAGCGCCGTCCACGAACAAGAAGTTATTTGTTGAAGGTCCCTAAGTTGTATCTACTTGAGAAGACTGCTATCTGATTCCACGGTTGTGAAAAGTTTTGCGAGATACAAAATTACTAATAGTGATGGATTGCGAACCGTCTAGACGGTGGTAAATAGGATATTTTAAAAAGAAATCTTGATTAAAAAGAAAATTGATCCATCCCCCATCCATTCATTGATCAAAACATGGGCGTTCAAAGCACTGCACCGAGCTCTTCCAACCAAGAATATACAGGGTGGTGCCGTCAATACGACAATAAATTAAAAAATGGGCTGTATTAGTTCATAGCAATTGTTTCCAACTATCAAAAACGTCTTATTCATTTGATAATTTCTGGACATTTCTATGAAGTAATGCAGCTATTGTCATATTTTTTCATACAAATGTCATGAAATCATCAGACGAATAAGATGTTTTTGAACGTGGAAAACCATTTCTATGGACTAATATAGCCTATGTTTTAATTTATTGTCGTATTGACCACCCGGTATAATCATCATTAACAGCCAGCACACTTATGAAAGGTATTTCTTAAATTCCAGAGTAACAAAGTGGACGCAGGCGTATACGCTAGCGCGTGGTGGCGTCAAACTGTGCGCGTGCGTCGGTGCATGTTGCTCCTTGGAGGGAAACTGCGCAAGGATGTCGTTTTTACTGCGGGTCCATTCACTAAACTAAACCTGCCTACTTTCCTTGTTGTACGGGTATTTTTTATAAGCAACCATTACGACAAACAAGCGACGATCTACCTGGTGGTAAGTGGTTACCGTCGCCTATAGACACCTAAAATAACAAGGAAAAATAAGATCCGATTAAATAGATCTTACCTACTACCTTCTGGATTGAATCTTTAACTCAATTCACTCAACTGTAATTGAAAACTACTACAATACCTGATGTACACACAATTCATAGCAGTTCAACCTTGACGTCCACCTTACTGCATTCGTAATAGAGGCGGCTTTCGCAGTTCAACTGTTACACATGATGTGGTGTCGTGAGTACATGCTCATAGGTAACGCACACAGAGAAAAAGCGGTTTCACTTCATTCCTCTACATTCTTTGCCCGTGGTCCTACTGGTAGTACCACGGGCAACTATTTATGTCCGTGGTCCTATCAGTAGGACTGAAACAAGAAAACGTAAACGTTCAGTCTAGCTTGTTTTTATAGTCTAAGTAAATTATGTATAATTGTAACTATTTACATGCTTTCTGGTATATTTTAAGTATCTAAACATTTATTTTTGCATTATGTACCTATTTATCGACTCAACTTTCCAGTTGACTGGTAGAGAATGCGTAACGGCATTAAGTGTGCCAAATTATACCTACTATCTCTCTCTCTCTGATTCTTCTATGTTTCATGATGATTCAATCCTAAGCATAGAATCTTAGAAACTCTCAAGCATTAAAATACAGGTATCTGATATATTTAATTATTTACTCAATATTGAGTTGTTACAAATTTTTTTTCCTTTGCAGATTTTAAAGGCTTCTTATAGCTACTACACTTTATTAAGCAACAAAGAGGATTAAAACAGAAAAAAAGAACCAAAAATATTTGATTGGAGGTAAAATAACTGACACAAGTTCAAGAGCAGTCTAAGCACAGATTTTACTCATTTACTTTGAAATTATATGTATAAGCAACTGTTTTACTTATAGAGTACCTAAATTAAAAAGGTAAAGGTTAACGGTGAATAAAAAAGTTAGTATACTTATCTCGATTTGTTTTATTTTTCTGAATTTTACTATCCAACGTAAAAAAATATTATATCGAAAATCGATGCGCAAATTTAGAAGGTAACATGCACGTTCGCATGAGAACGTCACAAAACAACTTTGACCCTTCGGGGTGTTTTTTCCGCCGCTGCTGTTATTCTTCCCGTGTCCCGAATATAACGCCATAAGCCTTACTATGTCTCTGGGCAGAAAGACCCTATAATCTTGAGTTGGCCATGGTGCTTCCAAGTGTCATTATTGTTCTAGCTAGGGCAGCGCATTGACATAGAAAATGCTCCATTGATTCCTGGCTCTCACCATACGTTCAGCAAACTTGTGTAGGATAGTTGCATTTTTTTGAGGGTTGTGGACTAGCAGACCTTCCCGTGGTGTACCCTGGGAGAGAGGTAGGATTAGCTACAATAGCGGCTGCTCCTGCTTCTCTGCAAAGTGTCAGCGAAGGAGTGGTGAGGCGGTTGAGGCATCCACCAGATGGATTCCTCCTGTTGAGCGAACGTAATTCGTTATTTTCCTAGGCGTGGTGTGTCCGGAATGTGGGTGCTGATTTAGTTAGTTGAGAGGAACGTCATTCGTTTTCTAATTTCTCTCTTGGTATCTTCAGAAGATGAATTCGAGATTAGATGTTTTACGTCGGTCTGCCGGTTCTGTCCAAGCAGCTCTCGGTAGTATTTCCTTATTGCTAAACCCAGTGCTTAGTGACTATTATATTATAAATAACATAAAACATACATATATAGAAAATACATTAAAATTATAAATACAAGTCATAATAATTTTCCCATTCTAAATTTATGTAAAATTTTAAGGAGTCCTGTGCCGAAAGAATAGTGTCCTGTAGATATATTATATTATTATTATTATATTATAATAATCGTGCTTGTAAAATTTTCTTGTACATGCACGGACATCGCTTTAATTGATATACTTTCTTATTTTCTTTTATAAAGCTTTTGTATTATATTAACTTTTGTACGTTATATTATTAAACACCTCAAATACTTTTGAAATCTAGGACTTTAAAAAAAAGAAAGAAAGCGTTTATTGGCTAATGGTTTAGATAAAATAAACAAAGAAATAATAATATTAAAAAAAGAAGCAAGAAAGAAAACAAAACAAACAAAAAAAAAGAACAACAGGCCAACTAGGTCACAACTTGGTCTAGGTTTATAAAAGAAAGAGAAATTCCAAGTACATAATACTTTATTAGAATACTAAAATACATGAATGTCCTAAAGTTTTAATTAGTTTAAATATTTTTGTAGGTCCAAGTTCCATCTGTGTCTTCACTAGTTTTGATTTTGTTAAATTTAATTAAAAAAAAATCCATAGGTTACAATAATATTATTAAGTTAACGCATTTGATTGATTAAAGTGTAAAAACTGTAAGTATATTGTATTATCTGAAAATAAAAGTTTGGCTTAAATTAACTTAACTTCGAAAATTGAGCATCAACCATGTCTAAATGCTGACCTAATTTTTCTTCGGATCATTTAATTGTTTTGGTGGGGATTTAGCTTTTTAAATTAATGTCCGTAAAGATGTATGATGAGACGTTTATTACGACATTCAATATATATTCCAATCGAACTTTTGTTACTATTGAGATATTGCGAAACCAAACAGTACTTACGGAGAGAAAAGTGGGCAGAGATAAGTTGGACATAGGTCCCGCATGCAGCATCATGGTTTGATTCAGCTTGCCTGATAATAATATGATATGTCGTCTCATACGCACATCTGCCTTCCACCAGTCACCAGCAAAAATACCGCGATCAACGTCTCTGCTCTGATGAAAATATTGTAAGCTACATTATTCATTATAATTATTTATTTAATCGAGTAGGGTAGAGTTGGGACATTTTGAACACGTGGTAACGCATGTATATATTCAAATATGAAATATCTTTCAAATTCGAATTAATAATATGGCACTAGATTCGAATTGTCTCCTCAGGTATTCATTCTATTTTTGACAGTCATGGGCGACATATTTTGCCCTGTATAACTTTACCAGCGTCCCGAAGCTATTATAATTAACGTAACTAACTGATTTTGATGTGCGTAGTGTAGACATAAATTAAAGTACGTATAGCAAAATACTAAATCAAAAGTTTTTTTTCGTTTTTCTAAATTAGAAACCATTTTGAATATTTTTTGTAATATTTTATTTAAACATTATATTTAAAACAAATATTTATGTGTGTATGTACTTATGCCTATATATTACAAAAGGTATTTAAGATTACAAGTATTTGTTTTTGCGCCAAACATAAATATTTACTAAGAAATCAAAATTTGAATTATTTAAGCATTAAATTTGTTTTTTATCATGATTTTAAATATAAATGTTATACATCCAAACGCTGCAAGCGCTCGGCACGAAGTGAGTGTCGCAGCTGAATGTAAACACAGGTTGCCACTGGCGCTACTCGTCCTTTGAAGTCCGCACAAAAACCGCTCTTTGGGGCAACCTCGGGGCAGCGGCAGGAGCATTGGCAGTGGCATGAGAAGTATCGCGTTTACATACAGTCATGCAGACTTCCCGGCGCACTTCCCTGCTCGCATAATGTAAATGGGGCAATACGCACAGGCCGCGTTGGCGTCGGTGTCGGGGTCGGTGTCGGCGGCGGCGGTGGCAACCACTGTGCTGTCACGACGAGGCGTTGCGAGACCGACATCGAGACAGCGCGCAGTGGTTGCCGAGACGCGAGAGCGAGACGCAGGACGCTCGTCCGGTGATGTCGTGGGTGGCCAAGCCGTTACGCTACACACCGAACGAAGCCGTTTTTAATATCATTATACATTACTATTGGCCGCCCGCGGCTTCGTCCGCATGGATATTGGTTATTGCGCGAAAAAGTAATCTATGTCCTTTCCTTTTCCGTGGCCGCTTACAACCTTCTTTTCCATCATGATATCCATGCCTTCGTTCAAAATTATCCCGCGTTTGGTTTGTTTTTTTGACAACAAGCAAGCATTACCATACTCTCCCCTACAATGCGATTGCTCTACAATTTCTTAAAAAATTGTTGAAATCGTCATCTTCAAAATATGTAATTATAATAATTAGAGTCAGTTTAAATAATAATAATATCATCCAGTTACTACCTCCACAAATACCTCATGAGCGTGCCAACAGAACATCAGAAGTTGAATAAATTGTCCAGTACAGAATTGAAAGATCCATAGTCTTTGATAGACAGATGATGAGTCGACCTAAACAGAGTTAAATTGAATTATACATTAGAATATAACACTAATCAACAGCATTTACTTGGGAGAGCTCGTTCAAAAATATCCTGTTTTCAGAATTTGTTCTGAAAGCGGGGTAATTTTAAACGCCCGTCTATACGTTTTTTAGTGCTAAGAAGTCGGTTTTTATTTTAAATTAATATTTTTTTCACATGTTTTAGTGGTAAATTTCCAAAAATATAATTATTTTTCACCCTTTTAAAACACGAAACGGACTTCAAGATATTCGATCAAAAATACATACCGATTGGAAATTCCGATCGGAAAAAAGTCCTACCAAGAGTGTCCAAGGGGTAATATTTATGCGTCTCGGTAAGTCTAGAATTGCGATACTTACTAAAGTCAATTGAATAACGCTGCAGCAAATTGTCATAGAACAAACTAGCACGTAGACAAACATCACAGGAGACAATAATCCATTGAAGAGCTTGTACTGCCTTAAATACCAAATGATTTCCTTATGAAAAACATTAAGGTATGTAAAAATTTTAATATTTGCTGACCATCCAATAACTCATAAATGTTTCAAGTACTTCAAAGAAGATGCAGGTATAATACTCACTTTGTTATAAAGTTATGATGTCTATGACACTCAATTATCCTGGCAATAAACTCATTATTATCACCAACCTCTCCATCAAAAATCTTCCTGCACTTACTTCGAAGTATACGCAATTGCCCTTTTAAGAAAACCATTACCACCACACTGTTTGCGTCAAATATAGCGATAACTGCTCCCGCGTGTGTTGGGAAGATAACCTGTATGGCAATAGCAAAGGCATACCCTGGCATTTTTGAATCATCAAAAGGGAACCACGAGAGTAATATTTTGGGATATGGTTCGACGCAAGCTCTAATAGTCTCCCTGTAAGACGAACTTGTTAGATACTTGATGAGTGGCAAGGTTACCATTAAAATGGTCGTCAAACCAACTAAAGTATAATAGGAGTAAGTTAAAAGTCTCGCATAATTTATGTACTCCTTCATGAGCTTTATAGTTTTTGTATTCTGCTTTTTTATCTCTGCTAATTCTTCATGAGATATTGCATTGACAAGTTTTATCCATTGCGACTCATATGAAACTAATAATATAATTTTTAACCCGCAAGTTACACTCGGAGCTGTCATAGAAAAAATAGTCAAAGTTTTATTGATATCATGTCTCATTAAATAAAGATCAACTAACTCGGTAACCATAAAAAGTAACGCCATTGTATTTAAAATATAAGACATTAAATTTCTGATTTTGCTTCCAGTCTGCCAAAGGCCGATTAAGTAGAACCCTTTTATGCTAGGTCCCAATAACGGGTGTTTTGGGTCTTCAAATTTCTTCAAACTTGATATTAACTTCTTTAGCACCATGGTGGTATAGCAGTCCTTTTTCTTTGTTCTAGTGATTCTAATCAACTCTTTATAAACTCGTTAACACCAGTAATTGGATGTAATAAAACCAAAAAGTGCAATTTTAGCTTTTTTGAATTAGAACGAATATTATATTGTTACTTTTCAAGACCTAACATACCGGACCCGAGGAATTTTTAATTATCTTTGGCATTATGTCATGCCATCTCGACGATTAAGGATTGATGTTATTGACGGCCAGCTGGTTAAGTGGTTAGTGCCTCTATATACTGTACCAGAGGACTTGGGTACGAATCCCGGTCGGGTTAGATGTTTGTATGATAAATACGAACATTATACAAACATTCATGACTCAAACATTTACGTATATTATTATTTAGATTGTCCATTACCTAATATGCGTACTCAATAATTACGATGTTTTTTGGATATAAGAATATAACATTATTATTGTTTTAAGCGCTTTGAGAATCAATCATATAATATTTCACCGCAAAAATCGTCACACCGTCAGCAAAGCTTAAAAGTTTGGATAAGAATAGGTCCAATGCTCTTCACAAAGATTCCTGCGGTGCAATACTGGGAACGGGTTCCAGTTAGATAGAATACCAAAGTTTTTAGTTGGTTTGGCTAAGATTTCTAAAATAGAAAACAAAACATCGAAGCCTATTTTAACGGATTGCTGTCAATAGAATGCTGTCTATTCTGATAACTGTCTGTAGAAAATAAAACTAACAAATACGACATGAATTTTTACTTTAGGTAATAAATATTATTCATGAGGTGCAGATAGACTTGATGCTCTTATCCAAATGGTTAGTTTGCAGGGGAGCCAACGTAATGTAAAAAAATGGTATTAGATAAACCATCTTACTGATGACTGGTAGCGGAACTTCTGTTGGAATTCATGAACACATGATTCAAAATGTCGTTTATTTTTACTATTCGTAAACCCACAGCCACAGCATTGTCAGCGGCACCAATTATTGTTGCCACGGATGTCTGAAGTTGAAAAACTGTTTAGAGAAATGTTGGAAGGAGGTTGGCTTGTTACTTAGGTAACTTTTAGTATACAAGTTAATATTTAGTAGTTTTTGTAATCCTACCTGATTCATACGTAGAACTAATTTTCTTACTGTCACATCTTGTCTTAACCTATCCTAATTATAATAAACACGGTGCTTTGCAACTTTCCATTATTTTAATTAACTTGAGGCTGTAGTACCTACTAGCAGGTGGAAAGGCATCAAATTATCCACTTAGCGCAAATTTCAAACAATCGACATTAGATTTAGTGGTGTAGAACTAATTGAACTAATAACAAGTTGTTCTTTATTTTATTTAAAAAGCTTGGCTATTTTCTTATGAAAAATATTGAAGGTTTTGTTGTATTCGCAATTATATAAATTTTTTTCTTGTCTATAGATAAAATTAATATTGCATAATCTTATTTCAGAGCTTATTTTGTGAAAGTACAGTCGACAGCTCATCAAGCGTAACAGTTTGACCTTGAGACCGCCCTTACTCCGTTCGCAATAGAGGCGGCTTTCGTAATGTAACTGCTACACTTGATGTGCTGTCGTTAGTACCTTTAAATATAATGTAACAAGGATGCGACCTATATTTTTAAAATCATTTATCTTAAATTCCGTTTCGAATTTCGCTTCAAAACGTCAATACATCTCACGTGAACGTGACTTCACCTGCTACCAAACACTGGGGCGCGTTCCAAGCCCACACTCCAAACACCCCGGGTTGTTTTTTGTCTTGCTCCAAGGTGTGGAACGACACAAAGTTGTTTTTATAACCTCAAATTTTGACAAGGAGTTCAATCATTATCTATAACTAATACGAAGTCTTCCATTCCGCAATAACTTTTCTGTATTATGTCTATATTTTTTTTTTATACAACTGGATGACAAACAAGCTGACGGCCCACCTGATGTAGAGCGGTAACCGCCGCCGATAGACACGTGCAATAACAAGGAAAAATCACTTAAACTTTTATTCACTTTTATTTAAAGTAAACTTAAAATAAGAAGTAACTTTTATGAGATTTGACATATCCCATCTCATTTGACGGATGGTCACTAATACATATCGTCGGTGATACTGCAATACCGCGTCACCAACAGTGGCATAAGCCGCGTAAGTTGGTCTAGACCAATTTTACAGGAAAGAGAAAAAACTTAATATTTTCGTTATTACTATATCTGTAACCGACTGAACTATAAAATGTAAATGAATTTATGTACTCTAGCTTCTATTGGTGTTCTATTATGTCGTTCAATTCACTATTCGATTAAAAAATGCACTTTCGCGCTATTGGGCCTGCGAAATTGGGTTGCAGTTGCGCATTTTTAGTAGTTACGCGTAATTACAAAAATGTTGAAAATTAGAATTATTTATTATAACGACCCATTTATAACATAGGGTACCGTGATTTCGCATAATTATGATATCTCAGATAAATCGAACTTAAAATTTTAATCACTATGAACTACAATTTTACCAAGCTTAAGAGGTAGAACAGTTACTTATTACTGATAATGACCACAGCCAAATCATAAAAACGTAAAAATGTGGAAAGGAAAGAAAAAAACTTTATATATTAAACTCCTTACACAAAAGGAAAACTAAGTGTAGAAAAGTCTAGTAACGTCTATTAAAACTGGAAATTGATCTATCATCAATTATAGTAAGAATTATTTAATTTATATGAGATCTCACATTTTAGAAAATTGGTGATAGTGACTACAAATCACACTCTTTAATTGTTGTGAATCTTTGTATTTACTCTCTGATTTATGGAAATTACGAAGAATAAGGAAATGGCACATTCCAAAGCAATGTTGAAATATTCTTTGGTATTCGGGGTAGTAGACTATGTACATTTAAAAAATGTTTTTAATCCGTTATGATTATATTTCAATACTCGTAGATCAGCTACACAGTTATCACCAAGGAAGCTACCAGACCTTATTTTCATTTCATTTTTCTCACGTTTCATTTTTCTCACAATGGTCATTTTAAATGGTTTTCATCCTAAAATAAATATGTTACACACAAATATATTATTACATTAAAATTACAGGCCGGTACGCGGCCGCCACTCGAGGACCTTTCCGACCCAACGGCCGTCAAACCTCCTTGCAATGTGTCGGTGACCTTAGTTCTCCTGCGGATCTCATCATTTCTAATTCGATCACGCCGAGAAACCCCGAGCATAGCCCTCTCCATTGCCCTTTGGGTAACATTGAGCCTTCTTATGAGGCCCATTGTAAGCGGCCACGTCTCAGTTCCGTAAGTCATCACTGGCAACACACACGAATTAAAGACTTTCGTCTTGAGACACTGCGGTAGTTGGACCGAGAATATGCTGCGAAGCTTCCTGAACGCTGCCCAGCCGAGTTGGATCCGTCGATTAACCTCTTTCTGGAAGTTGGACTGTTTGTCCCAGGTAGACATATTCGTCAACAGCTTCCAGTGTAGAGCTCCCAACCTTCACAGGAGCGAGTACAACATCGTAGCTTAACTTATAATAATTATTTAGTGTTTCCTACCTTGTCCGACGTGTTATTTTAGTTCCTTCCAATAAAACTTGTAAATATTAAATTATCTTTAATTTAATAGGAGTCTTATCCCATTTCTTTATAGCCATCATAGTTCCTCAATAAATGGACTATTTAACACAAAAAAGTAATAAGTAGTTCTTGAGATTAGCACGTTTACCCAGACAAACAAACCCTTCAGCTTCATAATAGGGTGTAAGGGGGACGGGGGACTCTCGAAAACGAAGGCAGATGGCAGTGCTGGTGACCATCAAAACGATTTGTTGAATAAAATTTAGAAATGGCAAAATATAGTTGTTTTATACAAATTGTAATACCCACACGACAAGCTTATTTATGAAACAGCTGCTTTTTATTCTAATTTCAAATTTATTTTTAACAAGTCGTGCTTAGGATGACCAGCACTGCCATCTGCCTTTGTTTTCGGGAGCGCCTCCCTTAGATGCTATATTATACTTACCCATTTTATCGAGCCGAAAATCGACTTTGTAGAGTTAAGTACCTGCTTATGGAAATTTGTACTTCTGAATGTCAGTCAAATCATTTGATGACTGACCGGTTCACATAAAAAAAAAAATAAGTCTACTTCAAAACACTAAAAAAGAAAAAGATATTAAAATTAATGTACTTATCGGATAAAAAGATTTTTTTATACAAAGCACTGCAATTGGGATGTTGCCTAAGTTTGAATTTGGCGCTATTTTTCACTAATTCGGAAAATATACGCAATTGTTACCCATAAAAACAATCCATACTTAAAAGATATGAAATATTGTTGAAGTTGTACTATTTTTAAAATTAAAAAACTGGTTATATTTTCTTTTCAAAATTTATCAAAAATGTTATTGATATTAGATTGCTGACATCAATTAAAACAACTATTATTATGACAACTATTAATAAAAATATACTTAATACATAGTTATTATCAATTTTGGCAGTATGCCCATACATTTCTTAGTAATATGGGAACATGTGACGTCACCTGTTCCGTAGATTTTCTATGGAGCGTTTTTGGACGATGCGTCGCAACACATCAAACATACCACTATATCTGTGAAACTATTGATCTTAAACATACTATTTCTTCTGCAATATTTCTTTATGAGTTATAAGCTTCTTATTTATGAAATAAAAAAAAAGTTGTCAACTACCGACCTAACACCACCTGCCCGCCTAGCATGACCACGGAAACGCGATATGATAAAGCTATTCATCGCTTCGAACTATCAAAAATCATTCGATAATATTTCAAGATAGCGGTTATATCCAATGATTTTTGACAGTTCGAAGCGATAAATAGCTTTATCATATCGTATCATATCGTATTTCGGTGGTCATGCTAGGCGGGCTGATGTGAAGCGGTAAGAAGAGTCCATATGCGAAGACAGCTAGTGCAGAATAGACACTGCTCTAGCCGCCTTTCCTTTCGTGCTTTTTCACGCCTCTCTTGAAGGACCCCATATTATGTGAAGGAGGGAAAACAATGTTCTGGCAAAGAATTCCAAGTTCTGGAAGTACGACAAAGAAACGAGCCACTAAATTTCTTTGTGCGTGATGTTGATGTGGACACAGTGAATTGATGACTCCGAAGACCGGCACGCGTGCTCCTGAGTAGGAAGGGGAAAGGTGGGATAAGGTCGAAAATATCTTCAGAGCACTCTCCGTGATAAAGCCGATAAATAGCGCTAAGCGACGCATGTCTCGACGCAATTGCAGAAGCTTTAGGTTGTTCGTGACCTCTACATCGCCAATAATACGGACAGCACGATGCTGCAATCTGTCCAGTGCATCGAGGCGGTAATTGGCGAAGCTCTCCTACAAGTTCAAGCAATAATCTACGCAAGACCGGACCTGAGTTTTGTATAGCAGGCATAGTTGGTCAGGCGTGAAAAATCGACGCATCTTGTTCAGGACACCAAGATTCCGTGAGGCTGTTTTGATCACTGTTTCGATGCCGAGCAAGTTCAAGGAGTCCTGTGCCGAAAGAATAGTGCCCTGAAGATACGAAAGGGGAAGGAACGGTGACATTTTGGCTGTACACGCACACCTGTGTTTTCTTACTATTGAACTCAACAAGATTATTAGAGCCCTATTCAGATATAACGTTCAACATCCTGTTGAGCTCAATAGTAAGATTCCCTTTCTCGGTTTCAGCGCGCCCAGCCCCTGGGTGACCGTAATATCCCATGCACAGTAGGTACTGTCGTCCGCATAGCAATCAATAAAAAAGTAAGAAGTTATAAAAAAAAAAGTTTTAAAGTAGTTAAAAAAATAATAAACCGACATCAAAACACTAAAAAAAAGAAAAATTAAACTGAAGTATATTTTGGAGTTGGTGCTAAAATGTTTCCAGAAATAATAGAAAGTGAAGCACAGACTCTGAAAACATACCTTTTTTTGAGATATTACCTTACCTTACCATTTTTTTATTTTGGTATCTACTTACTTATTTTTTTTCTTTGTGTATGTGTTTTGTGCTTTGAAGTATGTTCAACTTTTAAAAATTACTTTTTATGTCTTAGTAACTTCAAGCGAGTCAAAATCTTTAAAACTATATCTCTCAAGGTTCCTATTCAATATGAGAACCATAATTATGCTTGTAAAATTTTCTAGTACATGCACGGCCATCGCTGTAATTGATATACTTCTTTTTTTATTTTATAAAGCTTTTGTATTCTCGCAGTTATATATTACATACAGTTGTTATATATTAAACACCTCAAATACTTTCGGAATCTAGGACTTTTAAAAAGAAAGAAAAATTCCAAGTATATAATACTTTATTAGAATACTAAAATACATGAATATCCTAAAGTTCTAATTAGATTAAATATTTTCGTAGGTCCAAGTTCCATCTGTGACTTCAATAATATTTATGTGATTTTGATTATGTTAATTTTTCTAAATAATTTCTATAGCTTACAATAATTACAAGTTAACGCATTTCATTGACCAAGGTATAGAAACTGTAAGTATATTGTACAATCTGAAAATAAAAGTTTCGATTGAATTAACTGTTCACCATTACTTAAAAAATTGAGCATCAAACATGTCTAAATGCTGACCTAAGTATTTTAACGGTTAATAATATTATTTGGGATCATTTAATTGTTTTGGTGGGGATTTAGCTTTTTAAATTAATATCCGTAAAGATGTATGATGAGACGTTTATTACGACATTCAATATGTATTCCAATCTACCTTTTGTTACTATTGAGATATTGGGAAACCAAACAGTACTTACGGAGAGAAAAGTGGGCAGAGATAAGTTGGACATAGGTCCCGCATGCAGCATCATGGGCTGACTCAGCTTGCCTGCTAATAATATGAGATATCGTCTCATACGCACATCTGCCTTCCACCAGTCACCAGCAAAAATTCCGCAATCCACGTCTCTGCTCTGATTAAAATATTATAAGCAACATTATTATTTAGTAATTAAAATATAATAAAACTAGAAAAATTTCACGTCCTGAGGTAGGAATCTATTATATTTTAATTACTAAGTAATTTTTCAAACATTCATAATAATGTTAAAATCAAAAATTAAGAATATTTGAAAGCACTGCCCCAACTTAACCGAATCGTAGGTATTTGTAAAAATACTCGTTTCGGATGTTGAAATAGAATATTTCGACATTGTAGGGTGGACGTTAGCTCATAAACGCAAATACAGATAGACTAGAAGAATTTCACAGGGATATCCCAAGTCCTGGGTGGCTTAGTGGTCAGAGCAGTCGCCCGGATTGCGAAAGGTCGCGGTTTCGATTCCAGCCTCAGGACGTGAATTTTTTGTAGTTTTATTATATTTTAATTACTAAGTAATTTTTCAAACATTCATAGTAATGTTAAAATCAAAAATTAACAACATTATTATATCAAGATCGAGTAGGGTAGAGTAGGGTCTTTTTGAACAGCAACTCTTTTCCAATACTAGAAATATCTTTCAAATCCGAGTTCATACTTTGGCACTAGATTCGAATTGCCTCCTAAGGTATTCATTGTATTTTTAACAGTCATGGGCGATGTATGTTGCCCTGTTTAACTTTACCAGCGTTCCGAAGCTATTAGGGATGATTCTCATTAGAGCAGGGCGGGCCGTGTACGTCGCCCGGACGGGGCACGGATTTAGCACGTTACATACATTTTGTATGAAACAATTTATATTACACCGCGTCCCGTCCAGGCCCGCTCGACGCTTGTCTACACCACGTTTGTCACACGGTCCCGCTTGCTTAATACAAAATGTATAAATCTGTGCCACGTCCGGGCCACGTGCATGGCCCGCTCTATTGAGAATCATCGCTTAAGCTTTGGAAAGGTTTAGATGTAAGTATTAGATGTAATCTAACAGGTCTTTATGCGGATAAAAAGATTATTATACTTAAGCTTGTTTTATGTATAATACCTGTATTTATCTGTCAATAAAAATATATCCGTCACTCCAACCATACGCACTGTTACGCTACACACCGAACGAAGCCGTTTTCAATATCATTATACATTACTAGTGGCCGCCTGCGGCTTCGTCTGCGTAGATATTGGTTATCGCGCGAAAAAGTAATCTATGTCTTTTCCGGGGTATCAAACTAGCTCCGTACCAAATTTTAACCAAATTGGTTCAGCAGTTATTGATTCCTATATAAACATCCACCCCTCTTTTCAGCCCCTCAAAGATTGAAATCTGAGATAAAAACTATTCTTTGTCCTTTCTCAGGACTCAAACTATCTCAGTACCAAGTTTTATTTAAATCGGTTCTGCAGATTAAGCGTGAAGAGGAAGCAGACAGACACACTTTTGCATTTATAATATTAGTATGAGTATGGATATGGATAGAATGTGTATAACATGCTCAGTGCCTGGCATAGTTCATCCTATATCACTTTCATTTTCTATCATAATGTCCACGCCTTCGTTCAAAATTATCCCGAGTTTAGTTTGTTTTTTTGTACAACTAGATGACAAGCAAGCATTACCCCACTCTTCCCTACAATTCGCAATTGCCCTATATTTAAAAAACAACTGTCTAAATCATCATCACCTCAAAATATGTTATTATAGTAATCAAAGTCAGTTTCAATAATAATATCATCCAGCTCCTACCTCCACAAACACCTCATGAGCGTGCCAACAGTACATCAGAAGTTGAATAAATTGTCCACTACACATTGGAATGATCCACAGTCTTTGATAAGCAGATGTTGAGTCAAGCTAAACAGAGTTTAATTGAAAAATAAATTATTAAATAACACTAATCAACAACCTTTACTTGGGAGAGCTCGTTCAAATATACCCCGTTTTTAGAAGTAACCCATTTTTGAAAGCAGGCTAATTTTAAACAAGCCCGAATACACACCTTTTAGTGCTAAGAAGTCGGTTTTTATTTTAAATTAATCAATGTTTTTCACAAGTTTTAGTGATAAATTTCCATAAATACAATTCTTTTTCACCCTTGTAAAACACGAAATGGACTTCTAGACTTTCGATCAAAAATACGTATCGATCGGAAATTCCGATCGGCTTCTACCGTATATGTGCGTTTCGGTAAATCTAGAAGTGCAATACTTACTAAAGACAATCGAATAACGCTGCAGCCAATTGACGCAGAACTAATTAGCACGTAGACAAACATCACAGGAGACAATAAACCATTGAAGAGCTTGTACTGCCTTAAATGTCAAATGATTTCCTCATTAAAAACATTAAGCTATGTAAAAGTAACTGATAAATGCTTACATAAATACTAACACCCAACCAAATATTTAAGTTTTTTGAAGAAGATGCCGGTATAGTACTCACTTTAATATATAGTTATGATGTCTGTGACACTCAATTATCCTGACTATATACACATTAGTATCACCAATCTCTCCATCAAAAAGCTTCTTGCACTTACTCCGAAGTATACGCAATTGCCCTTTTAAGAAAACCATTATTTCCACTGCGTTTGCGTCAAATAGAGAAAAAACTACTCCCACGTATGCTATGAAGATGACTTGTATAGCAATAGCAAAGGCATACCCTGGCATTTTAGAATCATCAAAGGGGAACCACGAGAGTATTACTGTAGGATATGGCTCAATGCCATCTTTAATAGTCTCCCTGTAAGACGAACTTATTAGATACTTTATGAATGGCAACGTGCACATTAAAATGGTTACCAAACCAACAACACAAAAAAAGAAGTAAGTTAAAACTCTCGAATAATTTATGTACTCCTTCATGAGCTTTATAGTTTTTGTATTCTGCCTTTCAATCTCTGCTAATTCTTCTTGAGATATTGCATTGAAAAGTTTTATCCAATGAGACTCATATAAAACTAATGATATAATTTTTAACGCGCAAGTTACACTCGGAGCTGTCATTGAAAAAATAGTCAAAGTTTTATTGATATCAAGTCTTGTTAAATAAAGATCAACAAACTCAAAAAACATAAAAAGAAACACCATCGTATTTAAAATATAAGACATTAAACTTCTGATTTTGCTTTCAGTCTGCCAAAGGCCGATTAAGTTTAACCCTTTTATGTTAGGTCCCAATAACGGGTGTTTTGGGTCTTCAAATTTTTTCAAACTTGATATTAACTTCTTTAGCACCATGGTGGTATAGCAGTCCTATTTCTTTGTTCTAGTGATTCGAATCAACTCTTTATACACTCGTCTACACCAGAGATTGGATGTAATTGAACCAAAAAGTGCAATTTTGTTTTTTGAATTAGAACGAATAATATTCGTTACTATTATTACTTTTCAAGACCCAACATACCGGACCCGAAAAATTTTTAATTATCTTTGATATTTTTGATTGGATGATATTTTTGACGGCCAGCTGGTTAAGCTGGTTAATATCACTGGTCCAATGCTCTTCACAAAGATCATTGCGATGCATCACTGGGAACGAGGCCCTAGTTAGATAGAATATTAAAGTCTGCAGTTGGTAAGGTAAAGATTTCTAAAATAGAAAACAAAACATCGAAGGCTATTTCAACAGATGCTGATTGCTGTTAATATAATGTCTTTTATTCTGAAGTCTGTCTGTAGAAAATAAAACTAACAGATAGGACATGAATTTTTACTTTAGGTAATTGGTATTATTCATGAGGTGCAAATAGACTTGATGCTCTTAACCAAATGCATTGTGTGCAGGGGAGCAAATGAAATGTATAAAAAAGGAATAAGAGAAAGTATTTTAATGATGACTGAAACGGGACTTCCATTGGAATTCACGAACGCATGATTCAAAATCTCGTTTTTTTTGTACTATTCGTATGCCCACTGCGTTGTCAGCGGCTCCAATTATTGTCGCCATGGACGTCTGAAGTTGAAAACACTTTTTACAGAAATTTTGGAAGTAGGTTAACTGGTTACTTAAGTTACTTTATGTATACAAATAAATATCTGCTACTTGTTACAATCCCACCTGATTCATACGCAGAACTAATTTTTTTACTGTCAAATCTTGTCTATCCTATCCTAATTATAATAAACATGGTGCTTTGCTACTTTCCATTATTTTTCAATTCATTTTCATTATTTTTTTTTTTGTTTTCCCGTACAAAATACTTTCTGATGATAAGTGACAGTTTTGTAATTATCAATATAATGGCAACACTATAACTTAAAACTTCTACAATTGAAAATGAAAATGAAAATGAAAATATCTTTATTCAATTAGGCCCCCAAGAAGCACTTTTGAATCGTCAACAAAAAAACCCTTAAGTCTATCACATAAAAATAATATTAACTAACTAACAATTTCATGTTTGTCTCTCTGTCTTATCTGCATCTACGTAAGCTAAGAATGTTATGTCAGTCTGTCTATCGGTCTGTCTGTCGGTCCGTCTGTCCGTCAGTCTGTCTGTCTGTCCGTCAGTCAGTCTGTCTGTCAGTCTGTCTGAATTTACACCGGTTCCAAAAGTTGAACTACCGAGAAGATTCCGGCAACAAACTCGTGTAGTCACTCTTTTCAATCATTAAGTTACAATGTTTAATTACACAGTAATAGTATTTAGCAGCGCAGTGTCGCACAGAGTATAAAAAAGGTATATTAAAGTACCAATAAGTACCTAATGATGAGAATATTTACTGTATTTAAAGGCTGTCCGACAATGCACCATCACAATATAGGTATTACAATACACAAAGGTCAACAATTAATATACAAAGACCTAATAAAGCTAAACATCTTTCATTAATTTTAAACACTTGTCTGAGCACGTCATTACAATAATAATTGTATTGTTTTATATATAATATCATATAATGCCATATACCTCAAAAATCCCTCAAAAATGATACTATTGATGAATATGTAGGTAAATTATTACAAAATCAAGGAAGCTTAGAGATGACCATTTCCACTAGTGGCACCTGTTCACAAGTATGACGCATGTGCCAGCCATCGCTCCGCTCAACCATATCATAGGGAACGGAGCGACCCGGCACACGACGCCACCACCGCAGAAACTTATAGAGAGCATGACATCTTCCAGCAACCACAAAATCAATGAAATGCTATTGGTGGAAATAACTATATGACATTATAAGTTACAACCAAGCATTTTTGTCATTTATATAATCGTTAATAGTATAGTAACCTTTGGACATTAGAATTTTCTTAATGTGAATTTTAAATTTGTCAAATGGCAAGTCTAGTACGTTATTAGGAATCTTGTTATAGTAAAGTATGCTTTGACCCATAAAAGTATTAAAAACTTTATGCAGTCTTAGAGACGGTAAGATCAACTTATTTTTATTTCTTGTATTTAATGCATGTACATCGCTGTGTCTTAAGTAGGAATTTAAATTTTGACGTACAAAAATTATGCAAGCATAAATATATTGAGAAGCCACTGTTAGTATATCTATTTCTTTAAATAAGTCTCTAAGAGATGTTCGAGCAGCAAGGCAGTAGATTGCTCTAATTGCACGTTTTTGCAAGATAAATACTGTTTCAATGTCTGCTGCTTTACCCCACAGAAGAATACCATACGACATAATACTATGGAAGTAACTAAAGTAAACCAAGCGCGCCGTGGCAATATCAGTATATTGCCTTATTTTTCTAATAGCATAAGCCGCGGAGCTAAGTCTACTACAAAGTGTTATGATGTGAGGGTTCCACTGGAGTTTCGCATCGATTGTAATGCCTAAAACCGTGGTGGATTGAATTAAATTTAGCGACTGATTATTTAATTTAATGTTTGTATCCACTTCCCTAACATTAGGTAAAATAAATTTAATACATTTAGTTTTCTTTGCATTCAGTTGTAAATTTTTCACAGTAAACCAATTCATTACTTGAGATAGCGCATTGTTTACGTCGTCAAAGTTAACTTTATTTCTATCACATTTAAAAATTAAAGAAGTATCATCTGCAAACAACACAATCTCACAAAATTCCTTAGCAAAGAAAGGCAAGTCGTTTACGTATATTAAAAATAAAAAAGGCCCTAGAATTGAACCCTGTGGAACTCCCATTTTGACATAAGACCCTGAAGATTTTGTTCCATTGATGTCAACTATTTGAGTTCTAGAACTTAAGTAAGATGTGATTAACTTCAGAGCTGAATTTGTAACCCCATAGTGTTGTAATTTTAAAATTAGCGTCTGATGGTCAACGCAGTCAAATGCCTTTGATAAGTCACAGAATATACCAATAGCATTTTGTGAACTCTCCCATGCATCAAATATGTGCCTTAACAGCGCTACACCAGCATCAGTAGTAGAACGACCCTTTGTAAATCCATATTGCGCACTATGGAAAAGATTATTTAAATTAAAATGCTTAATCAATTGTTCCAAAATAATTTTTTCAAATATTTTACTAAGTGCTGGTAAAATACAAATTGGACGAAAATTACTAGGATCCTCTCTATCACCTGATTTAAATAGCGGAATAATCTTACTGTATTTCATTAAATTAGGAAACATACTTTCATCTATACAGTTATTAAAAATTTGCGCGAGATAAGGGGCAATAATATCAATGATATTCTTAACTATTTTTACAGATACATCCCATAAATCCCCTGTATTTTTCAATTTTAGGGATTTAAAAATTTTAATGATTTTTTGAGGAACAACATGGGTAAATTGGAAAGTCTCGCTACACTCGGGCACACAATGCCTCAGGATGGAACTTGCTTCAAGAGAAGAAGAATCTAAATGAGATGTTGTAATCGAAGGTATTTTTGAAAAGTAATCTTCAAATATGCTAGCTATTTCGTGGTCAGAATTAATAATTTGATTATCTACATTTATTGTGAACGTGGTGTTTTGTGACTTGACTTTACCAGTTTCACGGTTTATTATATTCCATGTAGTTTTTGTTTTGTTATTAGATTTTTCAATTTTGTCTCGGATGTGTATCGCTTTGGCGCGGTTACATATCTTTTTGAAAGATATGTAACCGCGCCAAAGTGAATTTTTGAATTATTTATAGGTACCATTCAAAATATACATAAGAAAATAAAAAACTTTTTTGATCTGACTATCAGGCTACTGAGTCCATAATTCCATATACCTAGACTAAAAACGAATGTTTTAAAAATATGGCCACAGCTTATCTCTATAGATCTCTATAGATTATGTCTTAATATGACCTCCTATATTGCCATATTTGATTTTTTATGGATGCTTTAAAATATTTTTGTACGTGGTTTAACGGCAATCATTTCTTGTCATTTTTTAATATACTGTATATGTTCATAGCTGAAAATAAAACATCTCCTTTCGAACATTCAATATTTTTGAATGTTTGATTTAGTGGTGTAGAACTAATAACAAGTTGTTCTTTATTTTATTATAAAGCTTGGCTATTTTCTTGATTTTGTTATATTCGCAAAATTGATGCGATAGTATTCTTTCTTGTCTACAGATACAATTATATATTGAATTGTATTCTGTAGCAGATGTTACATTATGATGCTACCCGAAGTTTCAGATGGGAAGACTGAAGATGTCAGTTGTTTTTGATAAGTTAATTTGTTTTTAAATTATCGAAATCTTCCATTAGGCGGCTCCACAAGAATAAATGAATATAAAACTACTAAATATGTTATTTGAATTAGTTAGATTTAAGTTTATTTAATTTGGAAGAGTAGTAAATCGCAGTTGAGTTCGAAGTCTTCTGATTTCATCTCGATATCTCGACCTTGGTTTTGTAAAGCAGACATGATTAGGTATTAAAAATTGACGCATCCTGTTCAGAACACCGCGCTTCCGTAAGGCTATTTTATCACGGGTTCGATGTAGTTTGTGGAATTCAGATCGCAATATATCTCAAAACCGAGCAAGTTGGTTCCCTAAAGAGAGAGAGGGTGAAGGAACAGCGACATTTTGGCTGTAAACGCGCACACCTGTGTTTTCTTTGAACTAAACAAGGTTGTTAGATCCCTGTTCACTATAAAAAATGTAATATTAGAACGGTCATTAGTGGGACATCTAACAGCTTAAGCAAGTGAGTCGAATATTTGCTCCCTTAAAGATTGAATAGTAAGAATTCTTAGTCATATCTTGTCTTCACCCATCCAAATTATAATATACGTCTGTTTTGCAATTTTCCATTACTTCAAACAAACTGCTACTTTATTCAACTTAAGGCTGTTGTTCAAGTAGGCGTAAAGGCTTAAAATTGTCCACTTAACGTAAATTACAAATATTATACATTTGCTTTAGTGATATAAGCTTGTTTAACTATAAATCAAGCTATTTCATAATTTTCTTCAGAAACTAGGGTTGCTATTTTCTATTCTAATTAAATTTTATTAAGATTGGCATATGTTACAAATTATTCGTAATAGGGATGTTGACAACAAGTAAAAGTGATTTTTTTTTCAAATACGTTTCAAAAATATGAAATTTTACAAATAAAAAAATACTTTGCAAAGTATTTTTTTTTGTATGGAAACGAACTTTTGTGTTATCGAATATTTACAAAAAAAAATAGCGAAAGAAATATTGTTAAAATATTCTTACATGCATAGTTGGTAATTACATAGATTATTAATAGATTAGATTACATAAATTTATTAATTTTGTCCCTATGGAGTGTTTTATAAAACTTGTAACAGGTCGTCAAACAAGTTGCTATATCAGAAACTATTAAATGCAGATAAACTATTGCCTCTTCAATATTTATTAACTATTGGCTTACTATACAGGGTGGAGCCGTCAATGCGACAATAAATTTAAAAATGGGCTATATTAGTCCATAGAAATGGTTTGCCACTTTCAAAAATATCGTATTCATTTGATAATTTCATGACATTTGTATAGAATAGTGTAACGTTGGCAGCATTATTTCATGAAATTTTTGAAAGTGGCAATCCATTTCTATGGACTAATATAGCCCATGTTTAAATTTATTGTCGCATTGACGGCACCACCCTGTATATATAACCATTTATCACCAGGTGGGCCGTCAGCCACGTAGTCATCTAGTTGCATAAAAAAAACTTTTTATATATGACATAAAAAATTTCGTCAAATACTAGCGTATTTTTTGTTACATCGCTATCAGTTTTATAAAATTAAGCTTCTCCAAGACTGTCGACCGCACTGTATGTAGCCGTTGCATCACATCCCTACCTAATTAAATAGTATGAAGTAATAGAGAATTTATTGATCAGAAAAAAGCACAACATGTAGACACAGCTAAACAAGTATACCTAGGTCACGCTTTCAAGAGTTAAGATTTCGTTTCTTACCATTCCGAGAGCGCGGCACTCACACAGAAGAAAACTTATTGCGTAAGTAATAGTTTGTGGGTACTTCACATATTTAAAACTTTTCGATTTGGGAACTTTATCATTTTTTAGAAGTAGGTTTAATATTTTAGATAAAAGTATGTAATATATTCTCATTATTGTGCAAAAATAGCAAATCTAAATTAAAACTCTATTGTAACAATTACAAATAAAGAAACGTTGCTATAAAAACGTTAAGAAGAAGGATAGAAAGCGGTGAAGATATTAGCAGGTACTACTTACCTAGTGCTCCGGTGGCGTAGTGGTAATCACTTCTGGCCGGACATCAGGAGTCGTGGGTTCGATTCCCGCCTGCAGCATATATTTTTTCATCGTTTGTTATAGGTATGTTACTTAACTTTCATTTGACGGATGGTCACTAATACATATGACGTTTTAAACATCAGAGTGTTTTTTAACCATCAAAATTGATCGCCAAATAGTTGCGACTCTCCGAGGCTTGGAACAGGGTAGTTGTGACAGCCAAACTTCATACCAAAAGGCATGGAACGGCCTTAGAGTAAAAAGTTGTAGGCTTGGAACGCGCCCTAGTTCATGTCTTTGACACTTAAAATAACAAGACAAAAGAAGCTGGTCCTTAAAGCCGTATCAAACTAACGTAAACCAGTACTAGAAACGAAAAGTTGTTTTGATTTAATTTTCCTTTATCATAGAAAATTTTAATATGGAAAAATAGTTAGCGTTGTTTTTCGTAACAGATAGAGTAAATAACTTTGGCAACATTCAGTTTCTTCGAGGGTTACCGTATGAATTTGTAGTTTTGATTTGAGTAATCAATTTATCAATGAAAATGGATTTAGTTCTTAGATTATGTTCCATGGTATTTTGGATTTCACAGATAATTCAGATAATTTCACAAACAATGGTAATTTTTTCTTACGATTTCGACCTTAATTTTTGAGTATTGTGGGAAATATTATGGTATGCTTTGGTGAAGGTCAGGATTTCAATTGTATTGCTAATCGATATAAATGTCGATTGCATTTAAATTGTTATTCGTAAGATGACCACACTTCGTGTGACATAGTGATTTGCACTTTTCTTTGCCTTGTCCACATCGTCACGAGGAGACTTCGCCTTGTCCAAGTCTATTTGGAGCCGAGCTTTTGATGTGGCGGCATTGAAAATACTTATTAACCAAACTACTTCGGCTCTACTTCTAATAACCATAAATTTGTGAGTTGTAATTACAGTTTATTTGATTTGACAAAATGGTGCATCTCTATGCGACTTCATTTTTGGCTAGGTGTTACCCAAGGTTATGTAGTCACTTTTGAGATACTTACAGGTAGTCGATAGTTGACATTTTTTCTGTGGGAGCTCGAGATTCAAAAGGCTGCCTACACAGAGGATTGTAAACCTTCTTCCCAGCCTCTAATAACTATATCTTAAAATTCGGGAACCCATACCTATCTACATGATAAGATTTTTCACCAATTTTTGCTTTTGTCATCATTTACTCATTGATAGCGTGATTTGTTCTGATGTGCAAGCTATTGTTACAGGGTTGAAATTCCTAGTTCTAGTCTTTATTTTAGTCTTCTTTTGAATATCATTCTTTACATCTTTGAGAACTCCGTAGAGGTTAAAATCCATCTATTTTGTTAAACCTTCTTGGTTTTTATATAATAAGAACACCCTGACACTATACTAATTTAAATATGACGTAAGTCATCTGTGTGTCACATCCGTTTTTGTTGTTTATCAATATACACCGTTTACGTCAGAACTCTATATATTTTATTTATTACCACGTCAATACTGTGTTTCCAACTGAAATTCTGCAAAAGGTTATGGGCCCAGAGTTTCTAGCAGTGGACAGCGTGAGTAAGATAAAATTAAAGTAACTAAAGTGCTATGGATCAACCATCGGCAACGCCGGCACTATCTTCAGGTCACCAAGATGTCTCAACATCAAGTGTAAGCTTCAACAAACTCAAAGGCAATAATTTTAACACATGGGCGTTTAGTGTTCAATGTCTTTTGACGGACTTCGACCTATGGGACGTCGTCTGTTCTCCAGTCAACCTCAACGATCCCATCGCCAAACGCAAAGACGAAAAGGCGCGTGCTAAAATCTGCCTCCTGTGTGACGAGTCCGTATATCCGGTTATAAGGTCAGCAAAAACCGCTTTTGAAACATTCAATGCGTTAAAGAAGGCCTACGCGGATAGTGGATTAGTTAGAAGACTTGGCCTAATGAAGACTTTACTTTCTTTAAAGTTCAGCGGTGATATTCAAAAATATGTCAACAACATGCTAACTGTACAGCAAGAGCTACAGGGAATTGGTGCTGAAGTGGATGATGAATTCCTAGGCATTATAATACTTGCTGGATTGCCAGAAAAATTCCACCCACTCGTTATGGCTCTAGAACACTCCAACACAAAAATTACATCGGAGAACGTGGTTGCAGCGCTTCTCAGAGAAGATTCTCGTTTTCGATCGACTACCGATCCAGTACCATACCTAACACTGCTTTACATACAAAGTGTGAATCTAAAAAGTAATTCTGTAGATATTGCAAGAAAAATGGACATTTAATTTCAGAGTGTAAAAATCTTAAAAATAAAAAATATAATATTTCGGACAAGCATATTTCGGCTACCATGTCAAATTATACAACACAATTTACACTTTCATCTTGTTTTAATACTATTCTTCCTACAGATTCTTCCCATTGGTTCATTGATTCTGGTGCAACTTCCCATATGAGTAACAGGAAAGATTGGTTTGAATCTCTTTCTACGCACATTATACCTGTTACTGTTGCCAACACGGCTCAAGTTCTTAGCCAAGGCAAAGGTACTGTAAATTTAAATATATCGGATAGTGTAAATAAAATTAGTGATGTTCTTTATATTCCTGGCCTTGCCACTAATCTTTTATCTGTTAATAGTATAGTTAATAAGGGCTTCGAAGTTTTATTTACATCGAATGGTGCAAGCATTTTTCGGAGCGGACAATGTCAAGTGACAGGTTCGGTCATTGCTACAGCCACAAACCATAAAGGCATGTACAAACTTGACACAAAAGAGTCAAATGCTATGCATACTACAACTAAAGAGTCTGCCATGTTGTGGCACAGACGTTTAGGGCATCTTAATGCAAAGAGTATGCATTTACTTAAAAATAATTCTATCGGCATAGATTATACAGGTTATTCAATTGACCAATGTATACCATGTTTACAAGGGAAATTAGCTAAACAACCTTTCCCTAATTCCAAAAGTAAGTCTAGCGCCGTCCTACAATTAATCCATTCGGATTTATGTGGACCTATGAGTACACAATCATGGGGCGGAGCTTTGTATTTATTGACTTATACAGACGACTTTAGTCGCAACACTTTTGGATATCTTTTGAAATCAAAGGCCGAAGTTTTTAGTAAATTTTTAGAATTTAAATATTTAGTTGAAAATCAAACGGGTATGAAAATTAAAGTTCTGCGCTCAGATAACGGCCGTGAATATGTTAATAACGAAATGTCTGTATTTTTGAAGGAAAATGGAATTATTCATCAGACTACGGTTCCGTATACTCCACAGCAAAACGGAGTCTCTGGACGCGCAAATAGAACTATAATTGAAAAGGCGAGATCCATGCTGCAAGACTCCAACCTTCCGAAAGCGTATTGGGGAGAAGCCATAAATACGGCTATCTATCTAAAAAACCGTTCGCCTACACAAACTTTGAATAACCAAATTCCAGAGGAATTGTGGACAGGTAAGAGAGTTAATCTTTCTCACTTGAGAGTGTTTGGCTGTGAAGCTCATGTCCTCATTCCAAAAGAAAAACGAACGAAACTGGAATCTAAAACACAAACTTGCATATTTGTGGGTTATTCAACAGAAAGCAAAGGCTACCGCCTTATTGATCCCCAAAATCCTCGGGCAATAATAATTGCTCGAGATGTTGTTTTCCTGGAAAATAATACGCTTCGGGGGCTAAACTCTTCACACAGTGAAATGCTCTCTACACCTCCCCCTACCCAAATTTCAGTACCAATTTCAAATACTGAACTTCCGGTATTTGAACCAGAAATTCAACAGGAAGAAGAATGCTTACGGCCAGAGCCTGTGTCATCGTCATCAGAACAACCTGTCTGTGATGACTCCGTAACTTCCGAAATTTCTGAAGCTCCTCAACCTGATCCGATTGTAGACATACTTCAGGTACCTCGCTACCCGCAAAGGGATAGACGTCCACCAGAGCGGTACCACGAGAACCTCTACTTGACATCTGATCTGGAACCGGAGACTTACAATGAAGTTACTAAGCATCCACAGAAAGACAAATGGTTAGATGCGATGAAAGCAGAATACGACTCCCTGTTGAAACATGGTACTTGGATACTAGTTGATCGGCCCACCACTAGAAAGACTACCAAATGTAAATGGGTCTTCAAGATAAAAAAAGACACAAGTGGATGCGTAGTTAAATACAAGGCCAGACTTGTAGCCAAAGGGTTCACCCAAGTTGCAGGAGTGGACTATGGTGAAACTTTTTCGCCAGTTGCGAGACTGTCTTCCGTAAGACTTTTGTTAGTGTTTGCTGGTAATTTGAAGGTAGACCATCTTGACGTGGAAACGGCATTCTTGAATGGAGACCTTGATGAAGATATATACATGGAGCAACCTGAAGGTTTTTCAACTGACTCTAAAAACAAAGTGTGTTTACTAAAAAAAATCTCTATACGGCTTAAAACAGTCTCCGCGCCAGTGGAATAAGAAGGTATGTGAAGCCATGTCTTCCTTCACACTGACGCAAGCTACTACAGAACATTGCCTCTATTATAAAAGAGAAGGGAAAGATTTCCTCGTAGTTGCAGTGTTCGTTGACGACTTTTTTATACTGAGCAACAACGTCAACATGAGAGATAATTTTAAAAATGAATTAAAAAAGAAATTCATTGTTAAAGATCTTGGTCCTGTCCAAGGTTGTCTCGGAATGAGAGTAACTCAGACCGAAGACAGGATAACTCTTGACCAGACGAAATACATCGAGAAGTTAATCTCAAAATTTGGAATGACTGATGCAATATCAGTGACGACGCCATTGGAACCAGGCTTAAAACTCACCTTACCTAAAAAGGAAGATGAGAATTGTTAGAACAAGAGCACATCACTAGCGTGACGTCAGTGTGCGAGCCGTGGACGATGACGCGACCATTGCGTTCTTAACTCCGATTAGAACAACACCTAATTGTACATTTTATATTTTATATGAAGTAAATTCATTCTAAGCTATAGTCATTTGGAGTTTTAATCTCAAATAAGAAGATTCATCAAATTAGCGCAATCATTTTGGTGACCCCGACGTGATTATTGCAACCAAGTCTACGATCGAGATATAGCGAGATTAACGGATATCCTTCAGGAACCAGCCAGCCAGCAGCTGCAGCCACCTTTCCGAGGGAAGTGCGCTAAATATCCTTTTGTTTTTCCTATCATTTCTACTTTAATTTGCGTAAAAACGGCCGATAGCTCAATTATTTCAAAGTTACCGTCAGTGTAAAAATAAAAATCTCGTAAATTTTATTTGGTCAGAATTTGCATTAAAATCACAAAATATATTTTTAACTTGTGTTTCATAGTGAATATTTGAAAATAATAATACTTAGATACATATTAATAACTAAATATTTCGCAATTTACTTGTCACAAGCATTCAAATTTCAACCTTATTTCAACATAGTTACCGAAACTCCTAAACAGTTGGATTTTGATAGTGTCTGGTACGTGTGTGGGTTATGAAGGGTAATTAACACAGTGTAAGTGTTTAGTTATTTGATTTGACATAGTTATTTAAATTCCCTCTTATTGTCATTTAAATAAAGTGTTGTGTATAAAAATATTATTCTAAACGTATTCTCATTGAGTTTTAACGGCTTTTCCAGGTGCCGTATGATATTGAATTTGGGGAATTTATTGTAATTCCTGTAAGTAATATCGACGCCAATATCATATTATCTTGACACAGCCGTAGTCTATAGCAGTGCACCGAAGTCGGCTACAAAACCGGTTTGTTATCGACGCTTCGCTTGGAATTACTTGTAAGTCATTCACTGTTTTTGTTTATAGTTTATAGAGATCGTTTAGTTTCTATTAGTGATACGTATTTGCGCTGACAAAATGAGTGATCTTAAGGAACTTGTTAAGCAAAGAGGTAACATTAGAGCTCGATTAACCTTATTTGAAAAATATTT
The DNA here is from genome assembly GCA_947347705.1 of Nymphula nitidulata. Taxonomy (NCBI): domain Eukaryota; kingdom Metazoa; phylum Arthropoda; class Insecta; order Lepidoptera; family Crambidae; genus Nymphula; species Nymphula nitidulata. The sequence goes on along the minus strand of OX374637.1, from coordinate 5,057,504 downwards.
AATACCACTGATGGATTCTAAAGAAACTAATACTTTAAAAATAAATGAACTTCGACTTCGATCGAGTAAAATGCGTGAACTTTCTGGTACTTTCGAGGAAGTACAGTCGAAGATAGAAATGTTTGATGAAGATATCAGTAAACAAATTCAAGAACGCGAAACCACTGAAAATTCATTTTATCATTTGATTGCACAAGCTCAGTCGTTACTAGAATATTTTGAGAACATTACCAAAGTGGAATCTTTATCAAACAGCAGTTGTAAACATCATAATAATTTAAAATTACCACCCTTAAAGATCCCCCCTTTTAACGGGGACCCTAAAAAATGGCTTTCCTTCAGAGATACGTATTTATCATTAATCCATCAAAATGAAAGTATTGACGATATTAATAAGTTTCATTACCTTAAGTCATATTTGGAAGGGACAGCTAGTTCTGTCATTAATTCAGTAACGGTTTCGGCTAGTAATTATATTATTGCTTGGAACTTACTTTGTGAGCGATACGACAATAAGCGTCTTTTAATAAATGAGCATATCAAGTGTTTGTTTACAATAGAATCACTACATAAAGAATCTGAGATAGGTATTCGTAATTTAATTGACACTCTGTCAAAGAATTTGAGTGCTTTGAATTCTTTGGGCGAACCTACCGATAAGTGGGATACTATTATTATTTATATGGCCTCGTCGAAGTTAGACAGCGTGACGGCAAGGAATTGGGAAGAATTCAGGAGTCATCAAGACTCGCCAAGTTTAGATGACTTTTATTCATTTTTACGTCAGCGCGCTGCAGTTTTAGAAACGGTACACTGTGGTAGGTTTTCTAGAAGTGAAAAACGTCATAGTATGCCCAATACAAAATCATTTATTTGTTCCACTGCCGAGTCTCAGCAGACCAAGGGTTGTCCCGTCTGTAAACAAGAACATAAAGTTTATGAGTGTTCTAAATTTAAATCTTTACCTATCTTAGAGAGAATTTCTAAAATTTCTAATTTAAAACTATGCAATAACTGTTTTCGCAGTGGCCATCAGTCATATCAATGTAAAATGAGTGGTTGTAGAATTTGCCACAGAAAACATAATACACTATTACATAAGCAAGCTTCTTTACAGTCAATGCAACATGCTACTAATAATAATACCAGTGAATCTAGCTTACCTTATCCTGTAGATGACTCCACTGCTTCAGACCCCTCCACTTCAGTGTCTATGTCTGCTATCACCACCAATCAAGCCCTTTTGTCTACGGCGTTGGTCAAGGTGATACATAATGATAAAATTATCATTTTGAGGGCGTTACTGGACTGTGGCAGCCAATCATCTTTCATCAGCGAACGGGCTCAGCGGGAGATTGGTCTCTGTAAAAAGAAAGATTATTATCATAGCGTCACTGGTATAGGCAATACAGTTTTAAATGTCACAGAACATTGTAATATTCAGTTTTATTCATTAAATAGTTCATTTAGCATGTCAGCTAAGTGTTTTATATTGCCAAAGATTACAGATAGATTACCTCATGCTAAACTACACATACAAAGCTTAAACATTCCCAATTTTGTTCAGCTTGCCGATCCTAAGTTTCATCAACCTGCGGGCATAGATTTATTATTAGGCGCTGACATATTTTGGGAACTTATTAAGCCTGCTAGGGTTAATCTTGGGCCAGAAAATCCTATCTTACAGGAAACAGAATTAGGCTGGATAGTAGCCGGTCCTGTTTCAGGGGCATTTTATAATAATGCAAAAATACATTGTCACTTCTCACAGCAAATAAGAAGACAATTATCTAAGTTTTGGGAACTTGAAGAAGTTCCTTCTAACAACGAGTACAACAAAAATGATTATTGTGAAAACTTATTTATTGCCACTACTCGTCGAGAAACCAACGGTAGATTTTGTGTACAAATTCCACTTAAAGATTCCGTAACAAGTTTAGGTGAATCTTATAACATTGCTGAAAAAAGATTAGTTCAACTTGAAAGAAAGTTTAAAAATAAACCTAAACTTAGCATCGAATATAGAGATTTCATTCACGAATATGAGCGCCTCGGCCACATGACTGAGATCCCTAAGCCAGCATTTGGTAATTATCTTCCACATCATGCTGTGATAAGAGAGGCTAGTCAGACAACAAAACTTCGTGTCGTCTTCGACGCTTCAGCTAAAACAACCACTGGTGTATCATTTAACGATATTCAACATGTTGGACCGGTGGTACAGGACGATTTATTTTCGATACTTTTGCGATTTAGACAGCACAGGTATGTAGTCTCCGCAGACGTGGAGAAGATGTACCGCCAACTGCTTGTAGATCCAACTCAACGAAATCTGCAGCTTATTTTATGGCGTAATGACCCTTCCCAATCACCTAAGGTATTCCAATTAAATACTGTTACATATGGGACGGCATCAGCACCCTTCTTAAGTACAAGATGTCTATTGCAGCTTTCGAAGGACTGTCATGATGATCAATTGGCCCAGATAATCAAAGATGATTTCTACGTTGATGATTTTCTGAGTGGGAAGGAGAGTGAGAGTGAGTTACGTCATGTTGTTCAATCAGTAACCGCTGCTCTTGGTTCAGCATGCTTACCTTTACGCAAATGGCGATCTAATGCTCCTAGTGTTATCACAGGTAAACCGGATACGTCCCAAAACAAAAACTTAGATTTATCATCTCAGTCTAGCATTCTAGGTTTAAAATGGGATCCGTCAAATGATGTTTTATTATTTCCAGTGGAAATAGACTGTAATTCAGTCGCAACCAAACGAACAATTCTATCTAACTCAGCTAAACTGTTTGACCCGTTGGGATTGCTCGGTGCATGTACTATTGTACCAAAAATAATATTGCAGAAGCTGTGGTTATCTAAACTGGACTGGGATGAACAGGTGGATGGTTTACTTGAAAAGGAATGGCGAAAATTTGTAACTAGTTTAAAATCATTATCACAATTCAAAATTCCTAGATGTGCTCTTATTAATAAAGCAGTAACAATAGAAATGCATGCGTTCTCAGATGCATCTCACGTAGCGTATGCCTCAGTTATTTATATCCGATCAATTGACATTTCAGGTCACGTATTGGTTAGACTCCTTTGCGCTAAAACAAGGGTTGCACCTGTGAAGGCCACAACCATACCTAGACTCGAGCTATGCGGTGCGTTGATATCTGCCCGACTTAGTGCCAAGGTGTTGAAGGCACTTCGTTGCAAAATTAGCTCAGTTTTTTACTGGACAGATTCAACCATAGTATTGGGGTGGTTGTCTACTCAATCCTGTGATTCAAAGACATTCGTTTCAAACCGAGTTAGTGAAATCCAGGAGCTGACCTCTTCAGGTGAGTGGAGGCATGTTCCAGGAGACATGAATCCAGCAGACCTAGCGTCTCGGGGTTTGAGCCCAAATTTAATTCCTTCTGCTAAACTATGGTGGGAGGGACCTTCGTTTTTATCTGAAGACCAGTGCAATTGGCCTCAAGCATTTAGCTTAAAAAATATTTCGGAATTACCTTAAATGAAAGCTTATCCTAAAATACTAAGTACTACCTTACAGTCTAATACTATTACTACAATCCAGCATGTTGGAATTGTAGATTTTGAGAAATATTCAAACTTCACTACCTTATCTAGATCTATGGCATTCGTGCTACGTTTCATTTATAATGTGCGATATACAGTCTCTAAATTTACAGGTCCTTTATCTACCAATGAATTAAATGCGTCATTACAAATTTTAACAAAATTACATCAGAATGAATGTTTCTCAAATGAATTAAAAATTTTAAAGAATAATCAATACTTACCGTCTAAGTCCCGTATCTTGTCTCTAAGTCCATTCGTGGATGACGCTGGTATTCTTTGCGTGGGAGGCCGTCTGCAAAATTCCGTGGAGCCCTGTGAAAAGAAACATCCAGTTTTATTAGATACAAATCATAATTTTAGTAAGTTGCTTTTCGAATATTATCACAAAAAACTATTACACTGCGGTCCTCAGCTCTTATTAAATGAGTTGAGGAACCGATTTTGGCCTTTAAGAGGAAGGGTACTAGCTAGGAGTACTGTTAATAACTGTAAATTATGCAGAATCATGAAAGCCAAAAGTTTTAATCCCATAATGGGAAACTTACCTTCTAGTAGAATCAGTCCAAGTCTTCCCTTCCATGTCAGCGGTGTTGACTTCGCCGGGCCATTTTATATAACTGATCGCAAAGGTCGCGGTTGCAAGATTTCAAAGTGCTACTTGTGTTTATTTATATGCTTCAGTACCAAGGCTTTGCATTTAGAACTAGCAAGCAATCTTACTACAGATGTGTTCATTCTTTGTTTACGGCGTTTCATATCGCGTAGAGGAAAGCCATTTGAATTAAATTGCGATAACGGAACTAATTTTGTCGGCGCAAAAAACGAAATCTCAAGCTTTTTAAGGTCAAGCAGTGATGACATTACAAGTATTGCCGCTAATGACGGAATTACATTTAAATTTTCGCCGGCATATTCTCCCCATTTCGGTGGACTGTGGGAGGCGGGCGTCAAATCTGCGAAATATCACATAACTAGAATACTAGGCGACAAACATCTAACGTTTGAGGAGCTATCGACTTTATTTACGCAAATTGAAGCCATCCTTAACTCCCGGCCATTGACTCCCCTTACCTCAGATCCCAATGACCTTAGTCCTCTGACTCCCGCGCACTTCCTAATCGGCAGACCACTCACGTCCCTGCCTTCAGAAAACCTGATGGAGATGAATCCAAATCGATTGGACCGGTACCGTTGTCTGGAGAGGATGCGGCAACACTTTTGGGAGCGTTGGAGAAGGGAGTACCTAAGCGAACTACAACAAAAAACCAAATGGCGGGTCAATCAAAAGGGACTCCAAGAAGGCGAATTGGTGGTAATCAAGGAAGCCAACATACCACCACTGAAGTGGCGTATGGCACGCATTCACAAATTGTATCCTGGACCCGACGGCATAGCGAGAGTTGCAGATCTCACTACTTCTAAGGGCATTGTGCGCAGAGCTATCCACAACCTCTGTCCTCTGCCTGGTACAACTTCAACAGCATCACCTCGAATTCCTGAAGATCTCGAGCGGGGGGAGGATGTTAGAACAAGAGCACATCACTAGCGTGACGTCAGTGTGCGAGCCGTGGACGATGACGCGACCATTGCGTTCTTAACTCCGATTAGAACAACACCTAATTGTACATTTTATATTTTATATGAAGTAAATTCATTCTAAGCTACAGTCATTTGGAGTTTTAATCTCAACTAAGAAGATTCATCAAATTAGCGCAATCAAGAATATTGAAGTGCCTTATCAGGAACTTATCGGTTCTCTAATGTACCTTGCCATATGTACAAGACCTGACATAGCACACACGGTCTCATACTTGTCGCAGTTCAACGTACATTACGGGGAGGTGCACTGGAAAGCCGCTAAGCGAGTCCTGAGGTACCTAAAAGGCACAAAGGACTTGAGACTTCAATTCAGACACAGTAGTCAAACATATCCAATTGGTTATGCTGATGCTGACTATGGGAACAATCTTGTCGACCGCCGCTCATTCACCGGTTTCGTTTTTGTTATGAGTGGAGCCCCCATCTCAGGGGAATCTCGCAAGCAGCGCACTGTTGCACTTTCGACAACTGAAGCCGAATATATGGCATTGTCAGAAGCCTGCAAAGAGGCTATATATTTAAGAACACTCATTACCGAAGTGTTCGCCATCACTCATCCCATCACTTTACACACAGACAGTCAGAGCTCCATCAAACTTGCACATAATGATACCTTTCACGCACGCACAAAACATATCGACATCAAACACCATTTCATTAGCGACACACTTACACACAATGACATTCATCTCAAATTCATATCTACACAAGACATGGTTGCCGACATACTTACCAAACCTTTAGCGAAAATTAAACATGTTAAATGTTCTAGTTCTTTAGGGTTAGGTTAAGTTTTTTTGTCTTTGTTTAATTGTAGATATTTGTTGTGTATTAAGTTAGTTTATAATTAGGTGTTTACTATTATGTTATATTGATGTTGGCCATTGTTAGTTGTTAGTGTCAGTCAAGTGTATAGTTTTGTTTTTTTTGATATGTCATTTATAGGTATATAGCGTATATACAGGGTATATAGCGTATATACAGGGTGCTCCTATTACAGGGGCTCACTATTATTAAACCTTCTTGGTTTTTATATAATAAGAACACCCTGACACTATACTAATTTAAATATGACGTAAGTCATCTGTGTGTCACATCCGTTTTTGTTGTTTATCAATATACACCGTTTACTTCAGAACTCTATATATTTTATTTATTACCACGTCAATACTGTGTTTCCAACTGAAATTCTGCAAAATATTTGAACCCCATGTTCATCATATACATATACTAGTGTTAGCAACACCAATTGAAACGATGGCGCCATCGGTAACAGAACCTATTTAGTCCTTTGTTGTCCGAAGCGCCCTCTCATTTTTGCAACCGGCGTGCGCTCCCGCAGCAGCTATTTTATTGTTTCGTTATATTTTCTGTTAGTAGTTTCTCAAAGTGAATTAATTAACTGTAGTGTCAATAATAAATTAAATGTGAAACAGAATAATAAACGTGTGCTCTAGAATATTCTTTTTTTTTGTTTTATAATGTACTCTAGATTCTATCACTATTGGAACCGTTTCACTTTATAAACTTAGTTCTATTCCCACTTAAGTGGGAATAGAAATAAGTTGGTCAAGAAACGGCTCAGCAATTCTGTAGCCCAATACGTCAGTATTGTAAAGGTAGGTATTGTGAAGATTTATTTTGTCTTTATTGTTAAAGGTGATAAATATTATATATAAGTGCACTCAGCAATATTAAATTGATGCTATTGTATGTTGGTGTTATATTTATATTAATGTTTTGTAAAATGGGAGTAAATAATTCATGCATGTAAATCAAACTTCTTAGTTTCATTAATTTCTTACTAAAATTGATTTCAATTGTGTGTAAGGCGCCCTACTCATAAATCTTACACACAGTTCCACGACCGGCTCATGTCGTCGGTAGGCGTGAAAGACTGCGTAAGAGCAGTTGCAATATTTGAGACTTGTAAGTTGTAAGGGATGTTGCCTTAGTTTAAATTTGGCGCTATTTTTCACAAATTCGGAAAATATACGTTACTGTTACCCATTAAAACAATTCAAACTTAAAATATATGGAATATTGTTGAAATTGTACTGTTTATAAAAATAAAAATTTGAGATTTTTGTTTTTCAAAAATTATTAAATATGCTAATGATATTAGATTGCTGACACGAATTAAAACAACTATTATTAAAAACATACTTAATATATTGTTATTATCAACTTTGTCTGCATGCCCATACATTTCTTAGTAATATGAGAACATGTGACGTCACCTGTTCCATAGATTTTCTATGGAGCGAATTTGGGCGATGCGCCGCAACAAATTAAACATAGCACTGTATTTGTGAAACTATTGATCTTAGACATAATATTTCTTTTGCAATATTTCTTTATGAGTTATATACTGCTTATTTATGAAATAAAAAAAAGTTGTCTACTACCCTATCGTGTTTACAAAAGTCGCAAAATTGAAATATCGCGCCAGCGGGTTCTTAGCGCTGATTCGCTTAACTAGATTGTCATTAAACTTCACCAAGCAAAATTCCAAACAAGTTCAGGCAAAGAAATTTATAGAAATATCAAAGATATTAACTTTTTTGTTCCTCCTGTAAAATTAGGAAAAAATCGAATATGCAGTATTTACAAACTGCTCTTGGGCGGTCTTGTAGGCCTACCAATTGGAAGTGTTACAATTCTAGAGAAATAGGAGATACAGGCTCCATGGAAAACAGCCTCTAGCGGCATCAGCCAAAAAGTTGAATTCCTTTTTTAAAAACGTCTCAACTTTTGCCTGTTGCCGGATTGGTCTCATCCCATTTAGTTTTGGTTCTCATTTGTCATTTTTCCTAACATGTTCAGATTAGGCTCTCGTTCGTTGCATATTTATGACTAGTGGATCCCTCGTGTATGTCGTTTATCCCGCCAAAAGGTGACATTAAAAGGTACCCAATTGCACAAAACTTTTATTAAAGTAATTTTAAGCAATGAGTATTTAACTATAAATATAATTGTATATCATAATTCCAAGTAGTAAAAAAAACATTAAGGCACTAATTGCTTTTTTAATTATCTGCATGCATCTGAGAGATTAAAGTGTAGAAACTGTATGATCCTTTTATTAACTGAAAACAAAATATTACCATTAGTTTGACCTCTTTAAACCTTCAGTTAAAGAATACAGGCTGAATTACAGGCTGGAAAAATTTTACGGGCCCTGAAGATCACCCTCTTTAAATCCTCAAAATAAAAAAAAAATACATTAAGGATACATTTTTTTACTAAAAAACTGCAGTAACAGATTTTTCGAAAAGCATACGCACGGGAATCAAACCAGCTACAAATGAAAAAATAAAAACTCGCTATTTTATTACACCAACTGGTGTGTATTGTTAAAAATAAAATTTTCTCCAAGAAATTCAAGTATCTATTGAACTTGACTGTTTAAAAAGACATCCGCGAAATCTAATGTTTAGTTCACAAGCGCTTTATTTAACATTACCATGACTTAAAACTGTTCACTTTCAACAAGTGAAAACACACATAATTTTTAACCGACTTCAAAAAGAAAGTTCTATTTTCCACCGTATGTATTTTTTTTTAATGTATATTCATCAATTTCTCGGTCAATTGCGAACCGATTTTCAAAATTCATTTTTTATTCGATGGAGCACTTCTTAGGTGATCCCATTGTCACCAAGTCAGGATCTGATGATGGGATCCCAGGGAAATCGAGGGCCTCCCAACTGTTGACCGTCAGCCTGTACAACGATTATGAGGTAGGAATACGGGGGTCGTTTTAGTGGGTAGTCTTGGTCATTAACATCTTTGACTGAGGAGCCCCACATAACCCTGTATTGTTCTTTCCCCACAATGCAGGGTAGGCGTAAATGTCTTTTTTCCCCCTACAAAAAAAAAAAGGGAAATCGAGGGCAAAGCTCAAATTCTATAGGCACGTATGACATTTTTTACTTTTTTCCAAAGCTATTCAAGTATTTGCTACTGTCAGTTACCATCTTATGTTGATGAGCTGGTGATCGAAGGTACAACTGCTTAACGGTTAGGAGTTGGAAGATAATTCTTTTAATATTTTAAGTACGTATTAACAAATAGAAGTATTCTATACCTTCCTTAACAGTTAGGAGCAGGTGTATATTGGGCATTCTAACTCACTTTTTCAGTAAAACACCAACACCGAACGTCCAAAATAGTGATTGGGCATTCTAACTCACTTTTTCAGTAAAACACCAACACAGACCGTCTGAAATAGTGATTGGGCATTCTAAATCACTTTTTCAGTAGTGGGAGCTCGCTTTGCTCGCCCATGCTCCGCTGCGCTCCGCATCACTTCACAACGTTCTGTGTTGGTGTTTTACTGAAAAAGTGAGTTAGAATGCCCATTATACACCTACTGTTAGGAATTGGAAAATGATAATTCTTTAAAAATTAACGCAACGTATTAACGAATACGAATGCGAACGTATTCTTTATGGTTATTGGGGTGAACTGATGATGGAAGGTTACTTTCATTTGTTGGACATAATCATTTTAAGCACATAGTGTTTACTTTTTGAATTTGTAGCTGGTTCGATTACCAAGTGAGGCAAGGGAATTTGAGAAAATATTTGAATGCAGTTTAGTTTCTTTTAAAATATTAAAGAATGTTTCCTTTAAATAAACTAATCTACGTTAAGGATTAAAGGTGGCTTCCCTTTAGGTCCCATTGATTTTTCCAACCTGTACACAAACAAAGTAGTGCAAATCCGCGAATCTACCAAACGTAAAGGCCGCGTATCTGCAATAGATCCAGTTTTACAGGGGAAGGTTAAAACATAAAAGCTTTTTTATTTCAACGAATTTTAAGCTCATTTATACACAGAGATTAATTATTGATGTGATCTATCTCTTGTTAGGAAAATATAAATCTCTTAAAGTAGCAGCCAATCAAGATATTGCGTGAATTGCCCGCGACAACTGTCAGATACGCGGAATTATCCAATGTTAGTTACGCGGATTTGTAATATCCCCGACGATATGTTACCCTCAAAGAATAACTATGCTAACTTAGCGGAATAACATCTCACAATGCGTTTTGGCAATTACAAAAAGACCACAAAGCGTCGTGGTTGGATATCATGATATACAACCACAACGTATAGTAGCAATGAAGAGAAGCCATGACGCATTCTGAGCTCTAGTCGGTGTACCCATAATATCACGCCGGCAGGTTGTGACTCTCGTCTCGAGTACAACGATTAATACACCGTAAAGCTAATTATTCATTCTTCTCAGTTTCTAAGAGTCAACGTACATCAGTGATTAGCACTGATGTACGTTGACTCTTAGAAACGGAGAAGAATTGAATAATTAATAATATCACGCCGGCAGGTTGTGACTCTCGTCTCGAGTACAACGATTAATACACCGTAAAGCTAATTATTCATTTCTTCTCCGTTTCTAAGAGTCAACGTACATCAGTGCTAATTATGACTAATAAAAACAAGTTTTGTTGTGAAAAATTACAGTTTTATTATAAGTACAGAAAAAATATGAAACGTCACTTCATGAAACAAAACTGACTCTGCTTCTTAAAAAAAAAACAGCAAAACAGGTGAAACTTTTGCATATTTTTTTGCTCACTAACTTTGGTCCTTCACGTCGCCTTACAGTAAAATTTACATACAGTCTGCAGTTACCAAATATTCATTAATACAACTTTACTTCACTTACACTGAGAAAAGTAGGCACAGATAAGTACATGAATGGTCCCGCCTTCAATAATAAGGGTTGATTCAGCTTGCCTGACAACAAAAGCAACTGTCGCCTAATACGCACGTCTGCCTTCCACCAGTTACTAGCGAAAATACCGCCATCCACCCCTTCACTCTGAATAAAACATTTAATAGTAATTAAAGAGACGACAACTCCAAAAATATATTTTTTTTAATAAAATCTTCTTTTATTTATTTCAGCCTGTTTGATAAGTAATGGTCCTTTGACAAGTTTTAGTAAAATCTCAGCTCAGTATCTAGACATGGGTAACTCAACAAAAAACTATGAACCACAGATCAGGTCACGGTTCACTTAAGTGAGCCGGACCTGCGAACCGGCTCACAGATCAGCTCACTACTGAGCTGAACGTTTGTAGATCTGCTTTGCGAGCGGCTTACAGAGTCGAATATTACCGAGTGCCGCCGCGCCGAGCCGACCGACACCGGAGCCGTTTCGCAGCTCGCGGTTCGTTCGCCGATAATAATACTCGCGTGTCTGTGACTCGGTGAGACTGTGACTCTGTGGGTGAATATACCTAACCTAGCGAGTGAGCCGTGAGCTGTTTGTTTTGTCGTTGAGCTGCAGGTCAACGGTTCAAGTCAATTGATCTGAACTTTTGAACCGGTTCAGAGCTGAGTTACTCATGTCTATCAGTATCCAAACCAATCAAATACTTTTCTAAAATCCTAGGACTTATACAGTTCAGATCTCGTACACGAAAAAACAAGACTCCACCTCTCCCTCATAATACCTCCCTACTCTTGTAATTTCACTAGCTTCCATTTCCACTAATATTTAGGCTATTCATAGCAATTTGCAGTGTTTAGCGAAAAGAAATAAAGGCCAGTGGAATCATAAGGGTGGGGAGGAATTATTGTCTTGTTATCAATGACAATTGTTTGTTATTTCTTTAGTAGGTGGTAGGCCTTAGTTTGTTGGTGGTCGTCTAGGTAGGTCCCACCACCTTTCTTATTTCAACCGTGAAACAGGCAGCTAGAGCAGTGTCTGAACTGCACGTGCTGTCTTCGCATATGGACTCTTCTTACCGCTTCACGTCAGTTGGTGTTGAGTTATTTGTCGTGCTTTGTATATAAAAAACAGCTCGATGTGTTCGGCTTGAAGAGAAAGGTAGCTAGTGAAATGACTGGGCATTGAAGGCATTTCATCATAGGCCTCAGGATGACAACGCACTTACAATACTAAGTGATTTTTTCCTTGTTATGGCAGGTGTGTATACGCGACGGTAACCACTTACCACCAAGTGGGTCAAAAGCTTGTTTGTATCTAGTTGTATATAAGAAATGATAATGCTACTGCTATCGGCTCAGAGTCAAACTCATTGGTGATCCAGTTTGTCCATGACCAGTTTTAAACCCTGGAAGTCGCCGAGGTGCTCGTCTATCTGATTTTTCTAAAGTTATACTTTGCTGAGAGCGCAAACAAGCTACACATATGCTTCCACCTGCCTATCACAAGGAGGCATTTGGTGTATCACCACTTGTAGACATTTCACATCATTACTTAACGCTTTTCTGGTTCTTTTATAATAAGGAGTCAGACACACAGGAGTGCAACTAGCTGCCTCTCGATGTATTATTAAATTATATAATCTTTCTATTACCTCCACGAATATATCATTAGCATGCCAACAATATATCAGAAGTTCGCATAATTCTCCAATAGAGAACTGAATGATCCATAGCTTTTGCGATGCAGATACGTCATCACCCTAAAAGGACAATCATGCTATAAAATATATCGACTGTAAATTTCAGAAAGTCTTACAGTTTGGTACTTACTAAGGTCAGTTGAATAACGCTACAGCAAATTGTTATAGAACATAATAGCACGTAGACAAACATCACAGGAGATAATAAAAAATTTAAGGAATTGCACTGCCTAAAATAAATGACTAAATTTATATTGATGTAGTTAGTATTAAGATATCAAATAAATTTTAAGACATCACATTGATAATATGATATTAATTAGGTATTGAGAAAAAAATACTCACTTTACAATAAAGTTATGGTGTCTATGACACTCAATAATCCTAGCTATATAATCATTAGCATTATTCGTTTCTCCTTCAAAAATGTCCATACACTTACTCTTAAGTATAGACAATTGCCCTTTCAAGAAAGTCATTATCACTACCGCGTTTGCGTCAAACAGAGCAGTAACTGCTGATCCTTCTATTGAGCATATGTCTTGGTAAGCAATAGCAAAGATATAACCTGGCATTTTAGAATCATCAAAAGGAAACCATGAAAGTAGTATTTTAGGGTATGGCTCAATACCTTGTTTAATATCATCTCTGTATGATGAATTTGATATATATTTCAAGAGCGGCATCACGACAAAAGATACAATAGTTATGAAAACCAGCATACAATAGTAGTATGTTAGATTACGTGCATAAATCGTATACTTTGTCATTACATTTATAATTTTGATGTTTTGCTTTTCGATCTGTCTTGTTTCTTCATGAGATATTTCATTGATGAGTTTCCTCCACCGCGATTGCCAGAAAACAAATGTCATTGCTTTAAACCCGCATATTATACTTGGAGCTGTCAGATAAACATTACTTAAAACCATATTAAGATCATGTTTTTCTAAATAAAGACCGTAAATCTCACTTATAATAAAAACAGCCCACATTGCAAAAAATATGTTAAACATAAAATTTCTAGTTCTGCTTTTGCTCCGCCAAAGACCAATTAAGTGGAGACCTTTTATATTAGGGCCTAATAATGGCCGTTTAGGGTCTTCAAATTTTTTCAATAGTGAATTTAACCTTTTTGGCGCCATTTGTAACGTTAACCGTTAGTTGGTTCGTTGTAAGTGAATCTGAATCGACTACACAATCTTCACCGTCGTAAATGGATGTCAGTCAACGTCAAAGTGCCGTTATTACGCTGTTTAAATTGCAATTGATTCTATTGCGATTATTAAAAATTGATCCAATAATACGACCATCATTTAAAATGTTCCGTCGAAATGAACAATCTATTGTAAAATTCAAGTTTTAATTTAATAATATGTAACTACATAAATTATTAAATGTAGATTCTATTGACTGAAAATATTAATTAGCCCCGAAAAACATTTAAATTAAAATATTTAACTTTATACCCCAATTGAAGCCCCAATTACTTTGTGGGCTGTTGGAGGCGGTGGCTATATCCCGTCCACCGGTGCTCCGCCTGCGGATGCCGAGCATGGCGAAAGCATCCTTCTCGCGCTCGGCCCACCTGGTCAGGCCTAGTTTCAGTTCATAATTGGTGTTCCACATCAATAAATTCTCTTTCGATCAATTTCTTTTTGGAGTTATCTGAATTTTAGTTTACCACTTTAGTTTTGTTTGCAAACGCATGGAATCTAAAGTTAAGTTGGAATATCTATTGCATAAAATCGGTAAATTCGCTTTTGAATTTCAAAACGGCCTTTTTTTTTTTCAAGACGGATTTTATTTCGATTATTTTTATCGTGACGCTATGAGTAACGTTTAAAAGTTTCAGAAAGAAGCGTTAGAATTAGTATGTATACTCAATGCGAAGATCATACTATTAGAACGGTCATAAGTTAGGTAGCTGTGGTCTTGTTTTCATTTTACCGCCCCTGTGGTCGTTGAGACCACCTACCTCATATCTAGAGGTCCGGGGTTCGATTCCCGTGGGAGCAGAAATTGTCTGCTCAGTTTGGTTGGTGGTAGGACTTTTCTATGCCCGTCTGGCTAGCTACCACCATCTTACCTAAGTCTGCCGCCATAGAAATAATGTTAACGGCATTGTTGTGTTCCGGCAGTTAGAGGTAAGATAGCCAGTTCCTCTGTGGTTGAGGAATACGGTTTTAGCACGCTTCCATCATCAGGCATAATTACCATCAGTTGAGATAAAGGTCAAGAGTTACCCCATTAAGATTTTAAAAAAAAGATAAAAAAATATATAAATTCCTAGCCATATCTTGTCTTAACCTATTCAAATTATAATACACATAATTACTGTGCACACTTTTCCATTACTTTAATCAACTTAAGATTGAAGTGCAAGTAGGCGGGAAGGCATAAAATTATCCACTTAGCGTAAATTACATACAAACACTAATTATTATCTTTAGTGATAAGATAATAGAGGTAATTTTTCTATTAAACATCTTGCTCTATAATATTCTACAGAAGCGCTTTTTTATTAGAATCACTAGGAAAATGCGATGGTAAAAGTTTAAAATAATTTTATTCATATACTCACACCTATTATCTAGCCCAAAGTTATCATCATTATGAGCTTGTGTTATGAATACTAGATAACGGAGAAAATAATTATAATATGTATATAAATATTAGAATTATACTAAATAAACATATAAACATCCATGACTCGTGAAAAAATGCTCGACTCATCATACAAACATTTGCTTTTACCGGGATTGGAACCCGGGACACTTGACCGAGTAGCTTGTATAGCAATAAGAGGCACAGACCACTCGGCCAGCCGGTCGTCGTGATGAGACTGGCCCAAATCCCATACTTTTGTTCAGACAAAAGTATGATGTATGATGAGTCGAGCATTTGATCTTTATATAGTACCTACTCATGAACTGGCCCAAATTCATAGGATTTGAGCCAGTTCATGAGTACTATTTTAACTAAATAAAATAATTTAATTTTACTAAGGTAAATTGAAAAACCACAATAAAAATAAAGAAACCAAAAAGAAATTAATTTTGCCTTTCAAGTATTTTAAAACAGTTTAATAAATTATCAGCAGCGAGTATTATTATAATATAAAGTAACTCATTAGAACACGTTAATAAAAACTGTCGAAAAATTATCGCACACAGGGAGTGGTTTTTAAAAAATACCCCATTCTTTACTTCCACTGCGTAGCATACGCACTGCCCGAAATCACTGAGGCTTTCTGCTACACAGGGTAGACCATGAGGTCTCGCTTACACGATAAAAATATGACGATTCATAACTTGATAGGCAACAACAATAGAATGCACGCACGTACCTTCGGAATGCTGCTACACTCGCTGATCTTCCACCACGAATGAAATATCCCCATACCAGCTGGTTAGAGTAGATGAGTAGTAGTTCTGAACAAGGACAAGGGTTTTTATGACACTAAAGACGATAAGAATCAGGTGAATTTGGAAGGTTCGTTTGTTCGGTACGGTGGTCGAGTAACGTCTGTCCGTATACCCTCAGTATCAAGCTTCGATTCCTTGTTAGTAGCGCGTACATGACAGTCTAAATTTTGACTGCTTTGTGTTGCCATATGGTAAGCTATGAACCGTCCATAATATTAGAGATATTTTTTGAAAATAGTTACGATAACGGAAAACACTGAAAAGCAAAAACTGTTTCCAATCAGTTTAAAACCTAGACAGATCGATAGAGACAAAAAAATCCTAATGAACTGTATATAAAACTCAATTTCGACCAAAATGGCACTTCATTTGTTTTGCCTTTCCAGCGTCGATATAACTCCAAAGAAAGTTTAGGTCGAATCAAAAATATTACAACTGTAACAAAACTTTCAAGAATTTTAATAAGAAAATTGCCAAGCTCCTGAAGAAAAATTATAGAACAATTCGTTGTTTCGCTAAATTAGCTCTACACCACTTGAGCTAATGTAAAAAGTTTGAAAGTTACGATAAGTGGATAATTTTATGCCTCTTAACTTAGAAGTACACGTAACTTACAAGCAACCTTTTACTAGGTGGTAGACCCGTATGTAGGGTCGCCTGGGTAGGTACCACCGCCTTTCTTATTTCAGCCGTGAAACAGTTCGCTGTGTTTCGGATTGAAGGGAAAGGTAGCCAGTGTAATTTCTGGGCATGGACGGCATTTCATCTTAGGCCCCAGGATGACAACGCACCTGCAATATCAAGTGATTTTTCCTTGTTATTGCAGGTGTCTATAGGCGGCGGTAACCGCTTACCATCAGGTGGGCCGTCAGCTTGTTTGTCATCTAGTTGTATAAAAAAAAAAAAAAAAAAAAACCACGTAACTTACAAGTTAATTAAAATAACGGAAAGTTGTAAAACACCACGTGTGTTACAATTTGGATAGGTTACGACCAGATGTGACAGCCATAAAATTTGTTCTTCATTTATAACAGGTATTACAACAAGTAGGTCACAAATATACACCCGTAAGGCACCCTAAGTATGTTATTATGGACTGGAGTGGACTTGGCATCAACATAATCGTCGAGTACATGGATCACCTACGTTTTGGTGATGATATCTTAGTCATATGAATCGTTATCGGAGAAAGACTCGGGCAAAATACTCAACGACCTCTGTAGTCTTCAGTAAAGTGGGTCATAAAATAAACATGGACAAGACGAAAATTTTGTCAGATTCCTATGTCGCACTCACTCCTGTGAAGGTTGGAAGCTCTACACTTTAAGTTGTTTTCTTTTATTTATTTCCTAAAACATCTTTCCATTTTTTTTTAAATAGTTGTTCAGTTGCCTTAGCCTTGCCTTACCTTAGTGGCTCATTTAGCTCAGTGGAGTTCCTGCTGTATTGATACGTCTTATAAATATGCTGGATCTTTAAAACGGGACGGAAAGGGCAGGTACCTGAACCGTTATAGTTACAGGAAAACGATCCAAAGAGAATCAAAATGAAGGAAAGGCAGATACTTAATATGAACGTTGTGCCAGAGAGAAAGGACGAGTTGTAAAAGAGACACCTGACCGTTTTAGTACATGGAATGAATGGGAATTTTGGAAAAGATTTCGCCGTAAAAGCAAACTCTAGAGTTATTACTTTCATTTATTCAGGATAAAATTAAACACAACGGCGATACATAGTTAGTTTTGAAATCGTTAGGGCCACTGGAAGCTGATTGATGCAGGCTGCGCAGAATCGTTCCATTTGGAAATCGACGGGAAAGTATGTTGTTCAGCAGTGGAAACCATAGGCAGATAATGTTGATGATGATGGCTGACCACTCAACGAGGCGGCTGTGAATTTTATTAATAGCTTTAATATTCTTTCCGATTAAACAAGCTCATTGCACATTTATGTTGCATAACATCCAACCTCTGACATTAAACAGTTTATAAAGAGTTAGGTCGAATCATTAGAACAAAGAACTAGAACTGAAATACCGCCATGCTGATAGACAAGATCATTTTTATTTTGAAAAAATTTGAACATCCTAAACACCCATTGTTGGGACCTAGCCTAAAACCTCTCTACTTTATCGGCCTTTGGCAGACTGGAAGCAAGACTAAAAAATTAATATCATATATTCTTAATGCAATGGCGTTACTTTATATTGTAACCGAGTTTATTTATCTTTATTTATCAAGACATGATATTAATAAAGCCTTGACTGTCTTTTCTCTGACAGCTCCAAGTGCGACGTTCGGGTTTAAAATTATATCTTTAGTTTTATGTGAGTCAACATGGGTAAATCTTGTCAATGCAATATCCCAAGAAGAATTAACAGAGATCAAAAAGCAGAAAAGGAAAGCTTTGGAGATTATGAGGAAGTATATAAATTATGCGAGGCTTATAACTTACTCATATTATACTCTTTTTATTTTGACACTCACTTTATTGGTCACGTTGCCACTCATGAAGTATCTAACAAGTTCGTCTTACAGGGAGAGTATAAAAAATGGCATTGAGCCATATCCTAAAATATTACTCTCATGGTTCCCTTTCGATGATTCGAAAATGCCCGGTTATGTCTTTGCTATTGGTATAGAAATTCTATTTACAATACAAGGGGCAGCAATTATTTCCCTATTTGATGTGAACGCAGTGGTAATAATGACTTTTTTGAAGGGGCAATTGCGTTTACTTAGAAATAAGTGCAAGGAGATTTTTGACGGAGAGATTTGTGACACTAATGAGTTTATGGTCAGGATAATTGAGTGTCATAGACATCATAACTTTATTTTAAAGTGAGTACATCTACATCATCTTTATAGCCCTTCCTTTTGGGTTCTAGTATTTATCAAAGAATTTCTCAGTTTTTAACCGACTTCAAAAAAGAAGGAGGTTATATGTTCCACTGCATGTATTATCATTTTTTCTATGTATGTTATGTATGTTTCTCTGTCAATTGTGAACCGATTTTCAAAATTCTTTTTTTATTCGATAGAGTATACTCCAGAGGTATTCCCGTTGTCACCAAGTCAGGATCTGATGATGGGATCCCGGTGAAATGGAGGGCAAACCACAAATTTTATTGGCACATAAGACAATGACATGTTTTACTTTTTTCCAAAACTAATCAAGTATTTGCTTCTGTTAGTCATCATCTAATGTTAATGAGCTGACGATGGAGGGTACAACTCCTCAACGGTTAGGAGTTAGAAGATAATTATTTCACTTTGTTTTTAACCAAAGACTGAGAGACAGATAAGTCGATAGTGCTGACGTTCACCCATCTTGCTTTTACCTTAGGAAATCACTTAAAAATGTGATAAAAATTTTTTTGAACAAAAATAAAACCGACTTCAAAACACTAAAAAGGAAAAAATATTTTTTAAATTTAAGTACCTAGTTACTTACCTCCTAAAATGTATTTTTTGGAGTTGGTACTAAACTGTTTCGAGAGACAATAGAAAGTGAAGCACCAACTCCAAAAAATACATTTTAGGAGGTAAGTACTGAAATTTAATTATTTTTCCTATTTAGTGTTTTTTTAAATTATATTAAGATTTGATATCTTAATTATAAAGTAACATATTATTGATACATTTAAGGCAGTACAAGCTCTTCGATGTTTTATTATCTCCTGTGATGTTTGTATACGTGCTGGTTTGTTCTATGACAATTTGCTGCAGTGTTATCCAACTGACTTTAGTAAGTACCTATTGTTACATTTAGACTTCTCTAAACTCAAAGTAACATATGTTTTTGTTTCTCATTAGCCGTGTATATACGTCCCACTACTGGTCACAGGCCTCTTTAACTGGGCGAAACACATGACGAGTTTGGGCCATAACACTACCACGCTGGCCCAATGCGAGTTAGTGGATTATAGCGGTATCAGTAACAACCGAGACCAACTTAAATATCGTAATAAACGTGACTCTCGATAAAATTTCCGTCTTGAATGGTGTGCTTCACTTTCTGTTCAACTCCAAAGTGGGTGTTGGGCTGTTTCCGGAGAGAATGAAAAGCTAGCTCCAAAATTAAAATTAGATACGTAGGTTTAATTACCTACGTATCCAATTTTAAGATAAGGTTTAATTACCTTTTTTTGTGATTCTTAGACCTTTGTTCAGCAGTAGACTTCATATAGGCTGATATGTTGATGATGTGATTCTCTTCTGTACGAAATTAGATAGGAGTACTATCTAGTTTGAGTAAAAACCTTCTTTATGTGATTCCCCATGTTTGAAGGCCTATGCCCAGTAATAGCACGTATGCACGTATTTTTTTTACGTCCTACTTATATTTAGCCTTTTGTTTTTTTTAGAATGACGGTACCGCCTGTCAGAAACTATGGATCGTTCAATTCTGTTTAATACAATTTTTTCAACTTCTGGTATACTGCTGGCATGCTAATGAAGTATTTGTAGAGGTAATCTTAATGACATTATTAATTTTTTGCATTTTTTTTTATCTTACATTTTAACCATAAAAGAAAATTCAGTTTTTTGTTCTTTATACGAAGCACGACAAATGACTCATCATCGCCTGATGTGAAGCAGTAAGAGTCCGCGAAGACAGCCAGTGCAGTTAAGACACTGATCTAGCCGTGTCCACCTTGCCGGTCCAAAAGGTGCTTTTTCACGCCTCTTTTGAAAGAACCCATGTTATACTATAGGAAGGAGGGAACACGTGTGCTGGCAAAGAATTCCAAGTTTTGGAAGTTCGACATAGAAACGAGGTACTAAATTTCTTTGTGCGTGATGTTGAGGTGGAGACAATAAATTGATGACTCCGAAGACCAGCACGTGTGGTCCTGAGTAGGAAGGGAGAAGTTGGGATAAGGTCAAAAAGCTCTTCAGAACGCTCTCCTTGATATAGCCGACAGAAGACGCTAAGCGAGGCATTGTCTCGACGCATTTGCAGAGCTTCCTGCAGGACTTGGTGGCGTTGCTATAGACTGCTTTCAGTGAGTCAATGTTGGGATCCCCGCAAGCTCGGCCCAAGCAAGGTCATGCCAACTGTCTGTTCTCAACAGCTAAGGTACACTCGCGGTTGAACCACAGATTACGCCTACCCCAACTGATGAGATCGGAGTAAGGGATATAGTAGTGTTTAAAAGAATATAGATTTATAGCAACTAATTATAGTTTAGAGGAGAGTGGGCTAATTTTGAACGAGTCGTCAGCATCAAAAAGATACATGTAAACGTAGTCCACAGTAATAATCCATAACAATAATTCTGCTGCTGACTGTACATCATGATAGAAAAGGAAAGTAGAGTAACCTATGTTCTATAGGCTCTTTATCCTTTTTAACCCGCGAAGCAAAAAGGTGGTGTTATAAATTAGGCGTGTCTGTATGTGTATCTCTGTTTTTGTCTGTGGCATCGTAGCTGGTCGAGTGAACCGATTTTGATTCGGTTTTTCTGTTTGAAAGCTGATGTGATCGAGATGGTTTCTTAGCTATAATTTATGAACAATCAGGTATGTTCAGGCGGTTCATGACTATCAACTCTTTCCTACGGGACAAATGGGTCTTACTAGTTTTCACAGATGTGATTGATTTGAAATTTGGTTAATTGTTCGAAGAGCTCGGTGGCGTAGTGGTTTGAGCGCTCTGGTTTCGTTTACAAAAACAAAGCAACTTTCGCCGTGGTTGATCGCGGGATGAGTCACCAAAATTTCTAATCTCGAGCTCCTCTGTGTTTCGGAAGGCACGTGACGCCATTGGTCAGTTGCGGACGTTGTTACAACAACCGATTTAACACACCAACGCGCATTAACTGTTACGTCGGTGGTATTTCTAAGACATGTTCACCTTAAGCTGATCCTGTACAATCAAAATTGTCTGCGGGATGGTCAACTCTTCAGAAACTTACAGCAGATATAGCGCGTTTGGTTTTATAAGAATGGTCTTAATGAGGTGGTGTTGATAGATGATTAAAAAGGGCGGGGGTTACTTAAAAATTCAACTGTATGATCTTATTTTCTTTCATGATATACCAGCCAGCCGAACACGGGTAAGCCGTGTTTGTAATTACCCTACTCTACCCTAGTCATTGTTGGCAAAATATGTTACTTACAAGTTTTTTTAATCAGAGCAGAGACGTGGGTCACGGTATTTACGCTGGTGACTGGTGGAAGGCAGATGTGCGTATGAGACGACATATCACGCTATTAGCAGGAAAGCTGAACCGACCCTTGATAATGCAGGCGGGACCTCTATTTTGCTTATCTCTCTCCACTTTTCTCTCTGTAAGTGTTGTTTAGTTTTTTTTATACAACTAGACGACAAACAAGCTGACGGCCCACCTGATGGTAAGCGGTAACCGCCGCCTATAGACACCTGTAATAACAAGGAAAAATCACTCGATATTGCAGGTGCGTTGTCATCCTGGGGCCTAAAATGAAAAGTAATTACACTGGCTACGTTTCCCTTCAATCCAAAACACAGTGAACTTCACGGCTGTAATAAGAAAGGCGGTGGTACTTACCCAGACGACCCTACATACGGGCCTACCACCTAGTAATTAAAATATCTAAAAACTTAATACTGCTAGATTGTCAGAAGGATTTAATTTAAAAGGGTAGTGTTTAACTTTGCGACAATTGTTTTTCAGATTATACACTATTCGTACAGCTTCTACACTTTGATCACTAAGCAGCGTGAAAATAAATAATTGTAGTGATGGATTTTGGATCTACGAACGTATTATTTATTTTAGAGTTTTAAAATGGAACTGCAGTTGAGTATTAAAAATATCATCTATCAAGAAATGTTGTTTTCTTCATATAGCCCTAAACTTCTAAAGCATTTTTTGAAGCTTTTAATAGTAATGACATTCTTATAAATTAAATATATATTTTATATTTTGCACATTTAATGAAATACCACAAAACAAACACAATATGCTAAAAATAGCGTTCTTATTGCTAGAAGCGATCCCTCCCAAAAGTAGAGTAGGGAGTTGGCTAAAATTGATACAAGTGATAGGAGCTAAAAAGTGTTAAATTGTCTTTCTTATATAATGATTCATTTTTTATATTTTTTTTTGTATTGAAAATGAAATTTTGAAATGTATTTTACCTATTTTTTTTTAAGTTAACCTATATTAAGGGGCTTGAAACATATATGAATCCGCCATTTTATACCGGCGGCAATCTTAGATTTCGAAGTTATCATGGTGTATTTTAGTTGTAAATACTTTTCATTTGATATTATTACCTATATTGTCGGGGTTGTAAAAAATATGTAATCTGCCATTTTGTGGCGGTGTCCATCTTAGATTTATAATGATACTGAATATATATTTGATTGTATTGTCATCACAACTAAAGGTGTACCAAATATCAGTTCAAATTGCCAACAAGAATGGGGTAGTTTTGAAACCGTTAAAAAGGTAGGGTGCAAAGAAGATAAGATTTAGTAAGTTTTAATTGATAAGACAAACTGGCGAAAGAAAACATTTGCAGATCTCTCCTGCTAAGGAAGACGTAAATATACAGTAGGTTGAGTATTATTATTGGGTCTGAAACATCTTGCAACACATGCTTTTTAGGCTTTTTGGTGGGCGGGCAAAGAAAGTAAATCGCAAAACAAAGACAGGTACTACACTCATACATATACCGATTGTTACAGAATTCCGGAATAAAAGACATGGTTAATTTCTGCCTATAGGTGACTTTTCGCCAATAACGAGGTCACCACTAAAATATCAAATCATAATAGTTAAATAATGAATTATTATAAATAAATTAATCGTGTAGAACTTGGCAGTTTTTTAAAAATTGTTTAATGTTCCTTAGTGCAAACTTCCGGCTATACTTAACGTTCCTAACTCTCCAGACCACTACAGCATAAGCATTTAGATGCAACTCTTCGAATATTTGAGGTAAATATTGACGTAAAATAATAATAAATTAGTACCATCTAATGAAGATAGAAATTAAAATGGTGTTTACCTATATAATCCGTGAACAGTATACAGAAGAAAACGTGGTTCCCGAGTATTCTTTTTGTAAATACAAAAGGCGCGTGGTAACGATTTTTTGTTTTAAATTCAAATATAAATTATGTTCCGAATTCAAAACTCATGCCCGCTACAAAATTCTCAAAGTAAAGACCTACTTTGCTCGCATTTAATAATGTGCGAACCTATCAGCGCTTTTTAAAAAGATGGGATGAAAAATAATAAAAGTAATATTAAACAATTACTTAGTAAAAAGAAATCTTATAATGTGAGTAGGTAGTGCAAATTATCTTTGTCCTGATATCTTATCTTATCTTAAAGTGGGGCCATGACTAAGTCACAGTGCACTTCGACCCATTGGGATCTTTTGTGCCTCCCCTGCGCTTACTCTTCCTGTGTCCAGAATATAGATGCCATTAGCCTTTCTAAATCTTTAGGCAGAAATAGCCTGTAGTCTTCTGGCTTTGGATATGCCACTTCCAGAAGACTTATTCTAGTTCTAGCCAGGGCATCACAATGACACAAGAGATGCATCATTGATTCCTGGCATTCACCACATGCTCGACAAAGTTGTGTTGGGGAGAGTTGCATTTTGTGTAGCATGTGGTTAGTAGCAAAATGCCCTGTGAGCGCCCCAATCAAGAAGCGAGCTTTTGTTCTACCGTTTGCATAGATGTATTTACTCCATCTTCTGTATTGGATGTATTTGTCCTGATAAGTAGACTAGGTAGATTCTTACCTACTCCACTTACACAGGGTATCACACACACACACACACACACAGGGGGGTTCGTATACAGGGCGGTGCCGTCAATACGACAATAAATTAAAACATGGGCTATATTAGTTTATGTACTAATAAAGCCCATGTATAAATAAGAAATGGTTTGCCACTTTCAAAAACATTTTATTCATTTGTTAATTTCACGTCATTTGTATGAAATAATATAACATTGGCTGCATTATTTTATAGAAATGTCCTGAAATTATCAAATGAATAAAATGTTTTTGAAAGTGACAAACCATTTCTATGAATTAATACAGCCCATGTTTTATTTATTGCCGTATTGACGGCACCAGCCTGTATACTCATTGGTTTTACATAAATCAATGGGTAATTGGGTTGGTATAGGTACATAAATGATCTATGAACCGGTTCTTGAGAAAATTATGTAACTACATTTTGACTTTGTGTTCTATATTAGTTAATTGATCGTATATGCACACATGTGTTCCCTCTTTTCTATAACATGGGTTCCTTCAAAAGAGGCGTGAAAAGGCACCTTATGGCCCGGCAAGGTGGAGGCGGCTAGAACAGTGTTGCTCCAAGCTGCACTAGCTGTCTCCGCATTTGGACTCTTCTTACTGCTTCAAATCAGGTGGTGTTGAGTCTTTGCTGAGCTTTGCATAAAAAAAATTTATATACTTCCGACCTGACGACCGCCTGGTCTGTACCCCAGGCTACTCGGTCAAGAGGTCCCGGGTTCGAATCCCGGTAGGAACGAATGTTTGTATGATGAGTACGAACATTTGTTTACGAGTCATAGATGTTTATATGTTTATTTAGTATATTTCTAATATTTATATACATATTATTATCATTATTTCTCCGTTATCTAGTATCCATAACACAAGCTCTTAATGATGCTTACTTTGGGCTAGATAATAGGTGTGAGTGTATAAATATTATTATTAATATTATTATTTTATATCATTGTTTTTCTCAGCTTCAAGCTGGTATTTGAATGTCTGTTACGGGCTGTGCCAAGTATCAGATTTCATTTTATATTTATGTGTTAGTTATGTCGTCTTGAAGAAAACGCCTAACAATCCTACTAGTATTTAATATAGCGGCTTTTTGCATTGTAATATATGTATTTTCCGGTATATCTAGTAATTTGAAGCTATGGAACAAATGTTTGGGTATAACTCCTGTGCTAGAGAGTACCAGTGGCACGATGTACACTTTATCCAGTCTCCAGATTCTTTTATTAATATTATTATTATTATTATACTTACTATATTCTACGTTGAAAAAAATATTTCAGTTAATATAGTATGTTACACATAAATATTATTATTGTTAGATATCCCAACATTAAAAAAAAGGGATGAGAGAGCTTACCAAACTTGTAATCAACACACATCACCGATTTTCGAGAAACGGGTTGGATATTTAACTCCCTTCCGTAATAAGGTTATGACAGTCAGCTTACGTAAATTTGAAATGACAGTCAACACAGTAATGCGTTATGAAACAATTTACGAACCTATTGGCTTTGTATTGTGACTGGACTATAGAATGAAATAAAAGCAACACTTAAGTATTTTGCTAAGATTTTGCGTGAAATGAAATATCAAATGTATTTTTAAGTGATAATAATTAAACATAAGAAATCCATGATCACGTTTGTTTACACAAGACAATATTTCCATCTCCTTTTAAGCCAAATATTGGATTTAACATATCTACATGAACATTACAAATGGTATCCTACCCTAGAACAGTAAAAATAATATTAATACGGGGGTCCATGAACCAAACTTACTAGTAACAACTACATACTGCTTGAGCAGATTGATAAACTATTTAAAACTGAATACATAAGCAACATCTGTTCATACTATCTTTAAACTTCAAAAATTTTATTAGCATTGAACTTAATGATATATGCACTTAATTGTCATTTTTTTTTCAAACAAAATTGTATCTAGACGCATTTTTAGAATTTAATATTATCTGTAAAATATTGTAGTTGTTAAAATGAGCAATTTGAAAAAAATAAAATAAAAACTGTTACTGTTTAGTCATTAGGTATCAGACAACTTTCAAATTATTTCGTCATGCTAATAAAGGAACAGGAAAAACTGCTGGAACAACCAGCAAAATAAATTTGAAATCAAATCAAATCAAAATTTTTTTATTGCTTCATGTGGTCAATATGAAGGTACTAATAAATTTTAAGGTTCATTAATATTGAATTTTAAGGTTCTATTTCCACTTTGAATTTATTTCATCTTTTGCATTTGTATTTCCATAAGCTTTTAAATTTATTGGCACCTATTTGTAATTCAGTTGCACTCTCAATTGTCAATATGACCACAATTAGACGTGACTATGAATGAATGGGTCCACTCAAGCTGGCCCCTTTTGATTAAATCTATCTGTTTAAACACTAACTTTGTAGGAATATTGATGAGTTCTTTTTAATATAGGTAAGTCCTTATTGTTTTGTCGCTATGATTTTATGATAACTTACTACAGTGAGGCCTCGATTTGTATTAATATCGTGAAACAAGGTACAACCAAAAATGTGCACCAGCAAACATGGGCCACGTCACGTTACAGGATATTGGCAAAAATTTTTTTGGAGTTTTCGAGCAAAGGATATGTTGGAAGTTGTATGTCTTGAAGATAAATTATAAATCCAACAATGATACTGCTGAGGTGATACGCTATCACCTCAGCAGTAACATGTTTAATTTGGGTGGTAGCTTTTATCGTACACAAAGAGAGCCTAGAAGAAATTCACAGGCTCATCTCAAGTCCTCGGTAGCTCAGTGGTCAGAGTAGTCAGCCGGATTGTGAACGGTCGAACGGTCTCGGGTTTGGTTTCCACCTTTACTTCAACGGGATTTGTTTGTGCTTTCTTTATGATCCACCGCTTTTATCAATAGCTGAACGTTTTAAAATTAACCTTATGAAAGTTCTATTTTTTTTAATGACTATTGGAAAAAGGTAGGTTATTATATTTTTATTACCAAAGAAGTACGTCACGGGATGTATACTTAAAAAATGTAATTGCCTGAGCTTATTTATACTAAGCTACTGTAGATGAATAAACGGTTTTATAATGTAATATTAAAATTTCAGTAAGTTTAAAGGATCTAAAATTTTATAAGATACGACGTGTCAAAGATTAATATAAAAAAGTAAAAAAGGAATTATTCAAATTCAGAAAGTTACAAAGAGTTTTTAAGTCACTAATAGATTTTTGCCCAAGCATGAGACCTTTAATATAGGTACATACATTTTAATGTATCATCTTTCGATCATCATCATCATCATCATCATATCAGCCGAGAGACACCCACTGCTGGGCCTCCCCCAAGGATCTCCAAACGGACCTACGCTGCCCTCATCCAACGGCTTGCCGCGACCCTTACTAGATTATCGGTCCACCTTGTCCCCACATCTTTAATGCCTCTGCATTAAAGATGCTTTAAGTTGATTATTAAATTTAACAGACTAATTGAATCAAGAAAAAGTCAATACCTATACAGTAGGTACATTAAATTGGACATTCATCATTATGAATCTCCAATTTAATTAATCCCATTGTCCCGTTTGGAACTCTATTCAAGTTTTTAATACAAATCATGAAGAATAAAGATCAAACCGACATGTAATGTCGTTATAAAATTCAAATGTTTAATGCTTCAAGAATGATAAAACCCGACTCAGAAAAAGGAGGTAATTTTAATACATTACGTTCTTAGAATCAAAGATTACGTTGAAACTCACGTTCGTTACACATAAATTGGAACCACGTAATGTAACGTGGTCTTAATCTCGGGAGCTATTTCAATAATTTAATATAAAATGAGAAGGAAATAGATAAAGAAATAGAATAAGCGACTGTAAATCAAACTGTAAGAATTGAAACGAAAAATACTAACATAACAAGATTTAAAAGTATAGGTACCTTAAAATGAAATTTTTCAAACATTTATAATAATGTTGAAATGAAAAATTAAGAATATTAACCAATTTTTGTAATTTTAATAATATTTTTAGGTAATTTTATGATAACTATTCAAAATATTAAGGAAACAATGATCTGGGCTAAATAATGCGCACTTAAAAAACTCTCAGAAAAAATTCTCATTACGGTGAAATTCTTCGGATCCTTTTAATTTCTCAGACAATGCTGCAACTGGCAAGGCATCTTGTTATTATGATTTGCATAACAACGTCGGAATTGAGCGGAAAAGGCGAGCTTCGGTTGTGAAAGTTTTAATCTCCTTAAATATTTTGGTAGTTAAGTTTAAAAGGTTATAACCTTAAATAGATTAGTAGCAGAGCATCTTTTGATTGATCATCGCAGCAGAAAGCACGTTTTGCAAATGTGTTTGCGTTAGTCCAATCCATTTGCCAACACATTGCGAAAAGACAATTTTTGTCTTGCGTTGCATTGAATGCGTGCTTTTCTCTATAAAAAATATTGATTCGGTTTAGGATTATGGCAAATACCAGTTAACTTCTTTGTTGTATTGTCTGGAAGTAGCAGACAAAGAAGCGATTTAATGTTCTTACAGCGAAGAAAACTAAGGTTGGTATCAAATCAAATTCCGTGTTAAAAAAAATGTCAGGTGTACTCAAAGATGAATCTAACAGAGGTCAGAGCAGTCACCTGGATTGTGAAAGGTCACGGGTTTGATCCAGGACATGAAAATTTTCTAGTTTGAATATTTTTCAGTTTTTAAATGAAACTGCTTCATCTAAAAGTGCAAGAACAATTTCTCCTTAGAAAGGAAAACGGAAATTGAGGATTTAAACCGAAAACGCTATTTATCAAAAGAGCACTGTGATGTATCTGTCAAGAA
This sequence comes from Nymphula nitidulata, assembly GCA_947347705.1. Classification (NCBI taxonomy): domain Eukaryota; kingdom Metazoa; phylum Arthropoda; class Insecta; order Lepidoptera; family Crambidae; genus Nymphula; species Nymphula nitidulata. The sequence continues at coordinate 5,027,866 of OX374637.1, read as the reverse complement.
AATTGATATTAAAGATATCTTTAGAATTCACAAAGATCTCGTGTTGATTGACGAACGGGGACAACTTCAAGTAAAATGACAGTAAAATATTATCATTTATTTCTTGAGAAAATAGGCAATTCGGTTAGTAGCTCCAAGAGCAACTTGAATGGATAATGAACGCTTTGGTCTTAGCGTAAATGGTAAATTTTTAGTCGCGCATAAGATTAGAAATTAATTTGATAAGCCGCGTAAGACGCCTGGGAGCTTAAGACAATTGAAACTCTGTCTCTGTCTGTCTGTTGAATAAACGTGAACTATAGTAAGTTACAGCTTAAAGCTGATGCTGTCACTGTTTTTCTTTTAATAAATAGAAGTAATAGTAGGTTTTTTAATAAAAGAACATGACCACAGCAGATCATGACTAGTATGGAACATGACTAGAATAGAACATGACCAAAGCGGAACGTGACCAGTGAGGAACCTGACTAGAGGAGTCACAGTCGAGTGGAGGAAATCGCGAGGAGCCGACTATGCCGACACCCTTATGGTGTAAATGTTAAAATTTTTAATATTTAATGACTATAACTGTGTAAAAATATCAGATATTTATGTTATACGTAACTATTGACAATTAAGATAATGCTTTAAATTAATTTATTCTTTGACATTTGCACGCTAATCTAGATATTTAGGGAGACACGTATGAATATAAATTTATTTAAATCATCATCTCTGTACCATGTTTCTTGTAAATAAATGAATTGATTTGATTTGATTATCAGTTCACTAACCTAGGGCGGCAATAGTGCACTAATGCGCAGCGCTAAAGTTTTTAACCCACTTCAAAAAAGAAGGAGGTTATATGCTGTATGTATTTTTTTTTATGTATGTTCACCGATTTCTCTGTCAATTGTGAACCGATTTACAAAATTCTTTTTTTATTCGATAGAGTATTTTCCTGAGGTGGTCCCAGATCTGATGATGGGATCCCATGCAAACCTCAAATTTTATAGGCACATATGACATGTTTCACTTTTTTCCAAGCTATTCAAGTATTTGCTTCTGTTAGTCATCATCTCATGTTGATGAGCTGGTGATGGAAGGTACAACTCCTTAACGGTTAGGAGTTAAAAGATAATTCTTTCACTATGTATTTCAACCAAAGCCTGAGAGACAGGCATGTATGTCGATAGTGCTGACGGTCACCCATTTTGCTTTGACCTTAGGAAATCACTTAAAAAAGTGAAATTTTTTTTTTAACAATAATAAAACCGACTTCAAAACAAAAAAGAAAAAATTATTAAATTTTAGTACGTAGGTACTTACCTCCTAAAATGCATTTTTTGGAGTTGGTGCTAAGCTGTTTCCAGAGACAATAGAAAGTGAATGACCAACTCCAAAAAATACATTTTAGGAGGTAAGTAGGTACTGAAATTTAATTATTTTTTCCTTTTTTGTTTTGAATTCGGTTTTTATAGCTTACGGTTAAGGTATACTTTACTTTGATTTGCGTGAATTTAAAAACAAATGTTTGGTTTGGCAACATAAAATACAATAAGAGGTCTTCAATCTGGTAGTGATCTAATATTACCAGGAACAGCTTATAGAAAATGTTTAAAAATTTAAAAAAAAACTAATCCTGTGGCTAAGCTATTGAATATAATTGAATGATTTTTTGTACAGAGTGATTATTAGTTTTTGGTTTTAGCGCTCTGGTCTCGAATACTAAAACAAAGCAACTTTCGCTATGGTCGACCCCGGGATGGGTCAACCAAAATTTATAATCTTGAGCTCCTCCGTGCTTCGGAAGGCACGTTAAGACTGTGGTCCTGGTTGTTACTCCAACCGCTTTAACCCACCAACACGCATTGGGCCAGCGTGGTGGTGTTATAGCCTAAACTTCTCATGTATTTCTACCGTGCAGGAAGGCCTGTTCCCAGCAGTGAGCCGTATAGAGGCTGGTGATGATTCGTAATCATTTAAAGGCTTTACTAAACTGTGATTACCACAGCACCTAATTTGATAGCTTGCAATACTTGTTCTGGTGGCAATTGGGTTAGCTAGATATCCAATAAGAGGCCAAACTAGCTTTTATCTATACGGTTTTCAAATTCACAATTGCTAAAACGTTCTAAGAATATGAATACTAAAGTTCTTTCAAGCGACTACCCTTATGTCGACTAACAAAATCAGTGGAACGGATAATACCAAAATCGAATACCATAAATCGGAAGGTGTCTTCAATTCGATTAAACCTCAGACAAGCATCCAAGAATCGATTAACTTCTATTGTCGTTGCGTAAAATAATGTGTCGATAAATCACTTGGGTAAATGAGATTACTTTAATGGAACTCCTGCAGCCGATGTTAATACAATCTACAGTTGATAAATAAGAGATCTCTACGAGAAAAATCGATGTCTTTAATCGAATAGTTGAGACACGTCGTGGCGTTTCTTGGTATTGAATTAGGAATGGTTATTGTAAGCTCTTGTGTGTTTTGTATTTATAAAATAAATGTAAAACTATGATTGTATTGGTAGTAGGTACTGGTACCTATACATGGACATCATTTTTAAAGCTGTCTGCTGGTGGTCAGGTAGTTAATAAACTGTTCCCCTATGAAGAATTATTTCAATGGTCACTATTTTGAAAATAGAATAACATATCAGTTTTTAATTATCAAATTCGCATGCAACCTTGACCAAGGATGATGTTACATTTTCAAAACGCCATCGTCATCGTCATCATTTCAGCCGAGAGACGTCTGCTGCTGGGCATAAGCCTACCCCAGGGATCTCCAAACCGATCGGTCCTGCGCTGCCCGCATCGTCGGTGCACCTTTTGAGAGGCCTACCAACGCTGCGTCTCCCGGTACGCGGCCGCCACTCGAGGACCTTTCCGCCCCAACGGCCGTCAGTCCTCCTTGCAATGTGGCCTGCCCACTGCCAATTGAGGTTCGCAATTCTTCGGGCTATGTCGGTGACCGTAGTTCTCCTGCGGATCTCATCATTTCTGATCCGATCACGCAGGTTTCTCTGCGTGCATAGCCCTTTCTATTGCCTTTTGGGTGATATTGAGCCTTTTTATGAGGCCCATTGTAAGCGGCCACGTCTCAGTTCCGTAAGTCATCACTGGCAACACACACGAATTAAAGACTTTCGTCTTGAGATACTGCGGTAGTTTCGGTAGTGAGACAATGCAATTTCCATTAATTATAGAGCTAGTTGACGCGAGTCACCTTTTTGGAGCTTAAAAAGCGCACATTCAATCAAAAGTTTATGAATAGTCTAAAAATACGTACCTATATTCTGTATTTAAAAATAGAATAACATCCGAGTTTTAAATTTTTGATTCTTGTTCAAGGTGCAACCTTGACAAAGGATTGTATTCTATTCTCAAAATAAAGCCCATTATGATTGCCAGTCTTGTAACGTCGCGCGCCGTCTCGTCGCCTAATTCGTCACGACATGTTTGCTTCTCAAAGACTTTTAGTTACAAGTTTTTACACCGCACGGCTTTTCATATTTTCAAAAAGTTTAATAATACAGAAAGTACCAGCGATTTTTGATTTGCATGAAATGCTAAAAAAATACTTTGACTCAACAATAAGACTGTTTTTTACTCGTATTTAGAGCAGCCTGACTTGCTTATGCATGTAAACTTCTATTCTAATAAGAACCAGTTTCTTCGTCTCTACTGTTTTCGTCTTGAAAGCTTGTATGAGAAGACGTGCAGCGTAAACGCTTCTAACAAAGTGTTTATACAAAATTAGTGATTCTGAAAAAAAATCCTTCAAAGCTACTCGACTTTACTCCGAGTCGTAGTCAAACTCACTGACTACTCCACTTTATCGGCGAGGACATGAGCAAATAGCCCTATTTCCTAAACAATTATTTTATCGTCACCGTAAATAAAAGTATACGCAATTTCGTACATGACATGCCGTTTTTATTAAGCTTTGAGGTCTTAATTAACATTCACATTTCCGGAATATGCTCCAACAATAATCCCTCGACAAAGTTTTCAGTGCGTTTTGGGCACGCTTATAATTTAAGCTACATTTTCACGAAAAGCTTACAGTTGTATTCTAATTTATGATTTCTGATTAGTAAGATGAACTGCGGGGCGTCCTTAGCAAAAAGAACGAAAGCCATATCAATAGTGTTGCTTCCAAAGCCATGTTGCTTTTAGAGGCTGTACGTAATGACAATATAACGTCACGAACCATTCCAATTTTCAAACTAATGCGGTACCACCCCGCTAGACATACGTAGCTTCCGCCCGCGGCTTCGCCCGCGTGGCCTACAGGAAACTAATGACATTTTTTCAGTAACGGAGATTATAAGCGCTATCACGTTTTTTTTCAAATTAACATTCAAACTGACCATACTTATGCCAAAAATTTCCGGAAAAGTATTACGGAAAACTTCGTTCAGTTTCATGTAAAATTAAACTTATCTCTGGAATGTGAGTAGTTTGACAAACCCCCTTATTATAACACGCGGACTAAAGTTAGTCCTGATCTAAAACTAATGCTGTCACTATATTTCTTTTAACAAATAAAAGTGTTTGTGAAAAGATCTAATTATAAGACAACCAGAAGTGGACAATAAATAAAGAAATGCGTGTAGGATCTTCGAAGGCCATGTATTTAATCAAGCATCATACTGATCTAACCAACAAAAATACTATAAAAAATACCTACATCAAAACCCTAAAAAGGAAAAAAAATATTAAACGTAAGACGTTACTTGTCTCATAGAAATGTATTTTTAAGTGTAAGACGTCACTTATCTCATAAAAATGTATTTTTGGAGTCGGTGCATCACTTTCTATTGTTTCTGCCAGCAGCTTAGCACCAACTTCAAAAAATACCTTTAAATGGGATAAATATCTACTTATTTTTTTTTTGTTTGAAATCAGTTCTTATTTAAAAATTCATTTTTAGTCATCTTAATTTCTAAGGTCAAAGCTAGATGACTGACGTAATATTAATAAATATAATGATAATGTTCTGATCTCATCTGATCTCATCTGATCTCATCAGATTTTTATAACCGGCGAATAGTACTTGACAATTCTCGAAGTTTTTTTGTCAGTTCTTGTGTTGTAGGTATATCGCGCTGTCTTTTTTTTTATACAACTAGATGACAAACAAGCTGACGGCCCACCTGATGGTAAGTGGTTACTGCCGCCTATAGACACCTGCAAAAATAAGGAAAAATCACTTGATATTGCAGGTGCGTTGTCATCCTGGGGTCTAAGATGAAATGCCGTCCATGCCCAGTAATTACACTGGCTACCTTTCCCTTCAATCCGAAATACAGCGAACTGTTTCACGGCTGAAATAAGAAAGGCGGTGGTACCTACCCAGACGACCCTACATACGGGCCTACCACCGAGTAAATGTCTGTTCGCGACCGTTCCAAAAGGTTCTTCTTTTGCCCTTGTCTAGCATGACGCGCTGTCTTTTCGCGACCGTTCCAGAAGGTTCTTTTTCTGTCCTTGTGTGGCATTAGCTCTAGCCACAGATAAGGCTGGTAACTAGTTAATTTTCTTAATTATTTGGTATGTGATAGAGCTCCCTCTAGATCGGACTGAAAACCCTGTAGTGTTGTGGTATGCAACACTACATAATTGGCTACTTATACATGTGAACTATTTGTAAATAGCTGTTAAACTCAATTGTCTGTACAATATCTTTTTTTTATCACTAGATTTTACAACATTTTCACTGTAAACCATCATCATCACTTTTTCGTCTGAAATGTATATTTCCATTTAAATAATTCACTGTTTGACGTTTGCACTTGTATTCTCCCCATTTTCACATCTTTTTCAATAATATTTAGGCTGTTATTAATGTATTTTCTCAAAATAACTGTTTATTTATTATTTTGTCATTGTCACTTCTTTTGTTGACAACTGCTTTTCTTTTTGTTTGTCTACAATTCTCTGGAAATTTCTATTCTTGTTTCAAATTCGCTTTATGGTATAAAAAGGCCAAATGGTAGGTAGGGGAGTCTCGTATTTGGTGCGGAAGAAGAAGGTCGGGTGGTTCCTGAGCTGCGGGCCTCGCCCGGCCGCCTGCTGCGTGCCAGTTGCCACTCCATGCGCCGTCTCCGTGTCCACCGCTGCTCATCGGGCCCAACTTGCCCGTCTACGCCGCGACTGTTGCGCGCCACTACATCGCATGCCACTACTAAATTATTTTTAATTCCATTAAGAGTTTCAAGACAACGCATCACAGCCTGCTGAAAACGTCTCCAAGTCCGAGAAAATTGACTTCCAAGTTGCGCAAGGCCGTAACGCTAGGTACACCGCCGTAACAATATTAAACTTGCGCTGCAAGCGTTTTTAAACGGTCTGTCTGTAAGCATGAACGTGATACTTCGTTTGTTGCCGTCCGACGGGAGAGTTTAATTAAAAACGTAATTAGATTTGCGGTTAAAACTTTTTATGAAAATGTTAATTTCTTAACACCGCCGTAATCAATTATCTCTAGTTATTCATAAAATGAGTTCTAAAAGGCAAGACATGAAATCACATTATAACGGCACCGGAGCCAGAAAAATAATTATTTATACTTTTTAAATCCACGCGTTAGTGTAAAACATATTCGGATAACGAAAACAATGATAATAAAACTTTTGCTCAAGAAGAAGTTTTCACTTTACTTTACACGTTTACCGCCGCCTATAGACACCTGTAATAACAAGGAAAATCACTTGTTATTACAGGTGCGTTGTCATCCTGAGGCTGAAGATGAAATGTCGTCCATGCCCAGTTACACTGGCTACCTTTCCCTTCAATCCGAAACACAGCGAACTGTGTCACAGCTGAAAAAAGAAAGGCGGTGGTACCTACCCAGACGACCCTACATACGGGCCTACCACCTAGTAAAAGTGTCGGCTTAATTACAAATTACTACGGCATGCAAACGACTTAAAAACTTTGAACTGAACTTGTATAATTTAAAATGCATTTTTCTTTAATTGAACACCAAAAGCATAGATTCAACCAAAGTGACAGAACTAATTATACAAAACTAGTATAAAAAATATGAACTTCTTACCAATACTTTAATAAAAAATTGAATACATGAAAAAAGAATGGAAAGAAAATTTTAACGAAAATTAAAACCGACATCAAAACAATACAGAGAAAAAAAATAGGTATAGATATACTTATATCGTAATAAAAAAAATGCGCAATTTAAAATTTTAAGTAATCCCCTGCGTCATCATCTATTTAACACCATCTCATTGAGACTATTCATAAGAGCCCAAGCATTGCTATATCTGCTGTAAGTTTCTGAAGAATTTAGCATTTCGCAGACTTTCTGATGGTATAGGATCAGCTCAAGGATAGTATGTCATGGGAATGTCACCGAAGTGACAGTACACCAAATTTCAAATCAATCGGATCTGTAAAAGTTAGTAAAACCCTATTATCATGTAGAGAATGTGCTGATAGTCATCAAACGCCTGAACTGATCTTCATAAATTATAGCTAAGAACCATCGTAGTCACATCAGCTTTCAAACAAAAAAAAACAAATCAAAGAAGGTCCATTCGTTTAGGCGCTACGATGCCACAGACAGACACACAGATACACAGATACACAGATACACAGATACACAGATACACAGATACACAGATACACAGATACACAGATACACAGATACACAGATACACAGATACACAGATACACAGATACACAGATACACAGATACACAGATACACAGATACACAGATACACAGATACACAGATACACAGATACACAGATACACAGATACACAGATACACAGATACACAGATACACAGATACACAGATACACAGATACACAGATACACAGATACACAGATACACAGATACACAGATACACAGATACACAGATACACAGATACACAGATACACAGATACACAGATACACAGATACACAGATACACAGATACACAGATACACAGATACACAGATACACAGATACACAGATACACAGATACACAGATACACAGATACACAGATACACAGATACACAGATACACAGATACACAGATACACAGATACACAGATACACAGATACACAGATACACAGATACACAGATACACAGATACACAGATACACAGATACACAGATACACAGATACACAGATACACAGATACACAGATACACAGATACACAGATACACAGATACACAGATACACAGATACACAGATACACAGATACACAGATACACAGATACACAGATACACAGATACACAGATACACAGATACACAGATACACAGATACACAGATACACAGATACACAGATACACAGATACACAGATACACAGATACACAGATACACAGATACACAGATACACAGATACACAGATACACAGATACACAGATACACAGATACACAGATACACAGATACACAGATACACAGATACACAGATACACAGATACACAGATACACAGATACACAGATACACAGATACACAGATACACAGATACACAGATACACAGATACACAGATACACAGATACACAGATACACAGATACACAGATACACAGATACACAGATACACAGATACACAGATACACAGATACACAGATACACAGATACACAGATACACAGATACACAGATACACAGATACACAGATACACAGATACACAGATACACAGATACACAGATACACAGATACACAGATACACAGATACACAGATACACAGATACACAGATACACAGATACACAGATACACAGATACACAGATACACAGATACACAGATACACAGATACACAGATACACAGATACACAGATACACAGATACACAGATACACAGATACACAGATACACAGATACACAGATACACAGATACACAGATACACAGATACACAGATACACAGATACACAGATACACAGATACACAGATACACAGATACACAGATACACAGATACACAGATACACAGATACACAGATACACAGATACACAGATACACAGATACACAGATACACAGATACACAGATACACAGATACACAGATACACAGATACACAGATACACAGATACACAGATACACAGATACACAGATACACAGATACACAGATACACAGATACACAGATACACAGATACACAGATACACAGATACACAGATACACAGATACACAGATACACAGATACACAGATACACAGATACACAGATACACAGATACACAGATACACAGATACACAGATACACAGATACACAGATACACAGATACACAGATACACAGATACACAGATACACAGATACACAGATACACAGATACACAGATACACAGATACACAGATACACAGATACACAGATACACAGATACACAGATACACAGATACACAGATACACAGATACACAGATACACAGATACACAGATACACAGATACACAGATACACAGATACACAGATACACAGATACACAGATACACAGATACACAGATACACAGATACACAGATACACAGATACACAGATACACAGATACACAGATACACAGATACACAGATACACAGATACACAGATACACAGATACACAGATACACAGATACACAGATACACAGATACACAGATACACAGATACACAGATACACAGATACACAGATACACAGATACACAGATACACAGATACACAGATACACAGATACACAGATACACAGATACACAGATACACAGATACACAGATACACAGATACACAGATACACAGATACACAGATACACAGATACACAGATACACAGATACACAGATACACAGATACACAGATACACAGATACACAGATACACAGATACACAGATACACAGATACACAGATACACAGATACACAGATACACAGATACACAGATACACAGATACACAGATACACAGATACACAGATACACAGATACACAGATACACAGATACACAGATACACAGATACACAGATACACAGATACACAGATACACAGATACACAGATACACAGATACACAGATACACAGATACACAGATACACAGATACACAGATACACAGATACACAGATACACAGATACACAGATACACAGATACACAGATACACAGATACACAGATACACAGATACACAGATACACAGATACACAGATACACAGATACACAGATACACAGATACACAGATACACAGATACACAGATACACAGATACACAGATACACAGATACACAGATACACAGATACACAGATACACAGATACACAGATACACAGATACACAGATACACAGATACACAGATACACAGATACACAGATACACAGATACACAGATACACAGATACACAGATACACAGATACACAGATACACAGATACACAGATACACAGATACACAGATACACAGATACACAGATACACAGATACACAGATACACAGATACACAGATACACAGATACACAGATACACAGATACACAGATACACAGATACACAGATACACAGATACACAGATACACAGATACACAGATACACAGATACACAGATACACAGATACACAGATACACAGATACACAGATACACAGATACACAGATACACAGATACACAGATACACAGATACACAGATACACAGATACACAGATACACAGATACACAGATACACAGATACACAGATACACAGATACACAGATACACAGATACACAGATACACAGATACACAGATACACAGATACACAGATACACAGATACACAGATACACAGATACACAGATACACAGATACACAGATACACAGATACACAGATACACAGATACACAGATACACAGATACACAGATACACAGATACACAGATACACAGATACACAGATACACAGATACACAGATACACAGATACACAGATACACAGATACACAGATACACAGATACACAGATACACAGATACACAGATACACAGATACACAGATACACAGATACACAGATACACAGATACACAGATACACAGATACACAGATACACAGATACACAGATACACAGATACACAGATACACAGATACACAGATACACAGATACACAGATACACAGATACACAGATACACAGATACACAGATACACAGATACACAGATACACAGATACACAGATACACAGATACACAGATACACAGATACACAGATACACAGATACACAGATACACAGATACACAGATACACAGATACACAGATACACAGATACACAGATACACAGATACACAGATACACAGATACACAGATACACAGATACACAGATACACAGATACACAGATACACAGATACACAGATACACAGATACACAGATACACAGATACACAGATACACAGATACACAGATACACAGATACACAGATACACAGATACACAGATACACAGATACACAGATACACAGATACACAGATACACAGATACACAGATACACAGATACACAGATACACAGATACACAGATACACAGATACACAGATACACAGATACACAGATACACAGATACACAGATACACAGATACACAGATACACAGATACACAGATACACAGATACACAGATACACAGATACACAGATACACAGATACACAGATACACAGATACACAGATACACAGATACACAGATACACAGATACACAGATACACAGATACACAGATACACAGATACACAGATACACAGATACACAGATACACAGATACACAGATACACAGATACACAGATACACAGATACACAGATACACAGATACACAGATACACAGATACACAGATACACAGATACACAGATACACAGATACACAGATACACAGATACACAGATACACAGATACACAGATACACAGATACACAGATACACAGATACACAGATACACAGATACACAGATACACAGATACACAGATACACAGATACACAGATACACAGATACACAGATACACAGATACACAGATACACAGATACACAGATACACAGATACACAGATACACAGATACACAGATACACAGATACACAGATACACAGATACACAGATACACAGATACACAGATACACAGATACACAGATACACAGATACACAGATACACAGATACACAGACACGTCAAACTTATAACACCCCTCTTTTATCGTCAGGGGTTAAAAAGGTATTTTTCAAAGTTAGTGCTAAGCCACAAACAATAGAAAGTGAAGTACCCACCGTAAAAGTTCCTTTTTATAAATTATATACATCATCATCATCATTCCAGCTGAGAGGCGTCCACTGCTGGGCATAGGGGCATTATCTTCATATTTCAAATTAATTATTTTTTCCTTTTTAGTGTTTTATAGATGGTTTTTATTTTTTGTTTTAGGTTAGGTATATTTAGGTTGATCTAACCCAGATCAAATATAAAAATAAAATATTAATATGTTTTTTTAATAAAAACAAACACTATAAACAAAACACTGGTTTAATAAACAAAAACAGTTTTATCCTTAATTGCGGCTACCCTTCATTACATTGATGCTAGACGTAGAATACTATTAGAATTGTTATTAAAACCTCAACCAGCGAGCAAAAGTAACTCTTATCGAAATAGCGCAGAGTAAAATTTTCCCCGCATATTTCCTTTCAAATTAATCTGGTGTAAGAGAATCACCAATTAAATAATTCTAATAGAATTTGAATAAGTTACTTGAAATTTAATCACAATTTACAGTGTGCCCTTTGAACGCCTGTGTTCGATAAAATTAAATCTCCCTAGTGAATCAAATTACGAAATTCAGATGTGACAGGTGACGCTCGCTTTGACAAAGAATTAAAATTGTTGTTGTTACTGATTTCATTGTTTTAGTAAACATATTTAGGTGGAATTTCAACTGAATAAAGAATAAATAGTTTTAGAAAAGAGTATTAATGAGCGAGTTACATACAAGGAGTAACAAAAAATATTTAAATAAAAATAAAACCGACTCCAAAAAACTGAAAAGGATAAAATAATTAAATTTTAGTAGGTACTCATCCCCTAGGAACATATTTTTGGAGTCGATGCTTCACTATCTATGGTTTCTGGAAACAACTTAGCACCAACTCCAAAAATATGTTACCTACTAAAATTTAATTATTTTATCCTTTTCAGTTTTTTGAAGTCTGTTTTAATTTTTGCTTAAATATTTTTTTTTCACAATTTTTAGTGATAACTTATGAAGGTCAAAGCTAGATGGGTGACCGTGAGCTTATATTGATTTCTACTATCGTATCATTTCACTAAAAATTCATAGGAAAGCAAAAATCCGTAATTTCGCATATGAAGAGGACTTAATTTTTCCAGTTTTTTTGATTTAAAAACCAAACTACTCAATGGGTTTTCAAAAACTTTTTATGGGATCAAATGGGAACTATTTCGCATCGAACAAAAAAAGAATCATCAATATCGGTTCACCCAGTCAAAAGTTCTGATTTAACAAACATAATAAAAAAAAAACATACAGATGAATTGATAACCTCCTCCTTTTTTTGAAGTCGGTTAAAAAGAAGAAGCCATATTTTAAGGGCTTATTCTACCCATCAATACAAACAACTTTCACTGTGAGGACACTACGAAATTGCGAGACATTAATCAGCTATTCCATTGTAAGGTTCAATACCTACTCGACGCAATGTATGGAATAGTTGATGTCTTTTTCGCGATTACATTGTTGTCTGTTTCACTGTCAGAGTTGGGCAGTATTTAATTTTTTTGTAATTAAAACACCAAAACGTATTGTTGTATTTATATTTCCATGACTTGAGAGGAGCTCGGTGGCGTAGTGGTTTGAGCACTCTGGTTTCGATAACGAAAACAAAGCAACTTTCGCCATGGTCGGTCTTGGGATGGGTCAATAAAATTTATAATCTCGACCTCCTCCGTGCTTCGGAAGGCACGTTAAGCCGTTGGTCCCGGTTGTTACTGCAACAGCTTTAACCCACCAACCCGCATTGGGCCAGCGTGGTGGTGTTAAGGCCCAATCTCCTCATGTGTTTCTCCCATGTAGGAAGGCCTGTGCCCAGCAGTGGGACGTATATAGGCTGATGATGATGATGATTTCCATGACTTGTAAACAAATGTAATTTGTATATTTTTTTATACAAAGCACGACAAATGACTCAATACTACCTGATGCGAAGAGCGGTAAGAAGAGTCCATATGCGAAGACAGCTAGTGCAGTTTAAACACTGCTCTAGCAGCCTCCACCTTGCTGGCCCAAGGATTGATGTTTCAAATAGATAACTAATGATGAGGTATTTCTTAGTTTGTATTTCAAATACTTTTGAGCCAACTTAGATAAAGAATAAATGTAAACAAGCCAAATGTCATTTTGCATAGCTTTGTCCTTTCTTGCTCATCACTCATACAAAAATGACAGTGTTGAACTCCCTGAGAAATGGACAAGAGTCTGTCTCTGTGTTCTTTGTACAATATGAGGAAAGAAATATTTTTTAAACTATCTCTTTCCTCCTCCTTTTCCTTCCTTCCTCCTTTCCCTCTAAAATTGCGCGCTGCGCTGCAATGTTGATAGCAACGGGCTCCGTGTTTACAAATAAGAAATATTACATAATGTGCTTTATTTGAAATAAATTGAAATGTATCTACAATAGTGCAATACACGAGTGAAAGTGTTATAATAACAAATATTGTAGTATTTGCGAAAAAAATCTAAAAATACCGATCACCTTAAAATTTACTACTTGGAGTGCTCATACATAACTTATTATCGAAGGAAGTATAACTAAAGTACGATAATTATTACCATTTATGCATGGTACCTAACTACATACATGGAGTCTGTGATGTCATTTTAAAGTGCAATACAAACAATAAAGGTGCAATTCATTCGCCAATCGAGGATACAATGAGGGTAACTTGCATTTTAATTTAAAGTGGTATGTGTAACTACCAACAGCAAAGATAAATGATCAAGTATCCCAAGAAATCTATGAAATCGATTTTTGTTCGAGACTACACGATATAATAGAACAATTTCAACAACTTTGTCGACGCAACATTGGCGCTTGTGACAGACCCTTGGTCTATGAATCGGGAAAACGCGGATCAAATCTCAACACTACAAAATTTTTTTTATTCTTTTTGTTTTTACTTACTTTTGTTTTCTTTTGTTTTTTTTTTTTTTTTATATTTCTCTAGAAATGTTCTGTTTATAATAGTTGATATACATAAAAAAAAATGTAAATTTGACATTGCGCATTAGATTAGAATTGACATTAACTTGCTTTTTTGACATCTAATTGTTTTCTAGTTTTGTATGTAATAATATGCTTGTATTTTTTTGTTACTGTTATTGTTTTTGTTTGTAAATATTTACACTTACTTATCTATATTTGTAAAAATAATTTATTGTATATTGACAGAGTTTAGTTTTAAGTTTCTTTCATTAATATTTGTATTTATATTAAAATCTCTAGTTGATATTTTTATGAAAATAAAAAAAAAACATTGACTTTCTTATATTTAATTAAAATTGTTAATTGATGTGGTTAATGAAGCTGCTTGAGTTAATAGTACATGCAACTTATCAAATTTAAACCTATTGAGTTGGCAAAAACCCAAAGAAATCTTCTCTTGCCTGAATTTGAAAAATTGTTTGTGGTCTATTTTTCCTTTCATATAAATGGACCCAGTCAGCAATATCACAATAAGAAGAAGAGTGCGGAGAGTAAATTCAGAAAATGATATTACATTCCTTAATGACACTATGCCAAATAACTCTGTTCTAATCTGTGACGAAACTATGAGAAGTTTACCCGACATTTCAATAAATAATAATTCTCAAGTAATAGAGCTAGAGATGCAAGTAGAACAGTTAACGCAAACCTTAAGTGCAGCTAATGAAGAAATTGATAATCTTACATCTGAAAATAGCAGCTTAAAAAAAGAAATTGCAAAGTGCAACATGTTGATTAAATCTTTAAAATATATACAAGGTAATACCACAGTAGAAAGACAAAATTGCTCATCGCCCAAGTTGAATTTTGCAGAAAGGAAAGCATCGCAGCATCTTAATAAGACTACATTAATGATGAGAAATTGCAAAGAAACACAAACAGACAATCGAGGTGAAAGACATCAGAAAGCTGAACCAATTAAACATAAAAAAAATAAACTTACATTAAAATCGAAAGCTGGAAGAAATAATAGGAATGTACTAAAGAAAATAAAAAGACAAGGAAAGAAGATAAAACATCTAAAGAAAAGCATAAAGGACCTTGAAATTGACAAAAAAAGATTAGAATAATGTATACTTGAAATAGATACAAAAATGCGTATGAAGGAAAGTGTAGAGTACCGAAAGACAGACTATAGTAATAAACCGTTAAAAAAAATAAGAGTAGCTATGTTTTCAGATAACTTAGGACGTGGATTGGCAAAAAAAATTAAGAATGTATCATATAATATAGATATAGTAAACAATTGTAAACCAGGAGCTACAAGTTATGAAATATTAAAAAATTTCATTCAGGATACAAGACATCTGCAGGAAAATGATTTAGCAGTAATTTTGATTTCAAACTATAATGATTCACGCTATGCCGAAGTCATAAGGGACATCGTTTTATCAAAATATAGGAGGTTCAATGTACTATTTAGTAGCCTTATATATGATGGAAAAAACAATCATTCTATATATACTATTAATAGGGAACTTGCTCGCCTGGCATCTGTATCAGAAAATGTAAAATACATGGAACTTAATGAATGCACTAAATTTAATAATCAAAATTCATTTAGGTATGTGGTAACTCAAGAGGTTGTTAAAATGGCTTTTGAATTTACTGGTTCTACATGTTTGAAATTCGTAAAACTCAACTCAGATGCAAACAAGCTCTGTAGTAAGATAAATCAGTCAAATTTCACAAAAGTTCCACTATTGATTGGAAATGGTTAAATATTTTACACACAAATATACAAAGCATTAGTAATAAGTATCTAGAGCTGGAACTGCTGACAGGAAGTAACGACTATGACGTGCTTTGCCTCTCGGAGACATGGGCTAGTGATGATAAAATAGATGCAATGTCCATCGAAGGTTACACACTTGCTTCTTATTTTAATAGGAAACTTTTTGATCATGGTGGTACAGCCATATTTGTAAGAGATGATTTGGATGTTAAGGTACGCAATGATTTATCTAAGTTGAGTTTTGAAATGAACTGTGAAGTAGCGGCATTAGAGTTGAAATGTAGTAAAGTAATTATAATTTGTTATTTATAGACCTGATAAGGATTACCAAATTTTTGAAGACATTATGACTACAATATTTGAGAAAATTAGTAAAGAAAAAAAGAGAATCATAATAGCGGGTGATTTTAATTTAAACATACTGAAACCATGTAAAAATACAAAGAAATTTCAAAAAGTTTTAGACGAATTTGATTTAGATTTTGTAATTAATGAACCCACTAGGATAAAAGAAAGATCAGCTACGTGTATTGATAATTTTATTGTACAAAAAAATGACAAGCATGGTTTTTGTACGGGGACGGTGCTAGATATGAAATTGTCTGATCATAATGTAATTTTACTTAAATATAATATAAATAATACATATGTAGATAACATTAACCACAGCCAAAAAGCCATAAGAATTATGTCTCAGTTAAATAAAGAATATTTTCATTATTTATTTTGTCAAGATTTTGTTAACTTTAAATATAAACTAGATAACACAAGTAGTGCGAATGAGAAAATGAGCGTTCTAATGCAGCATCTTATATATTCTTATAATACTGCGTTTCCGCTGAAACTTGTAAACCCAGCAAAAACAAAGCGACGCGTCATTGCAACTAAAGGGATTTTGATTTCAAAAGATAATTTACAAAAGCTAGAGTTTCTATACAATTTCCATCCAACTATAAATAAGAAAGCTAAGTTAAAAAAATACAGAAAAGTATTTAGAAATATATTGGAAACCGCCAAAAAAATTAACAATAGAAAGAGAATACAAAATTCAAGTAATAAAATTAAAACATCTTGGAAAATAGTAAAGGAACAACAAAATAAATTAAATAGAAGTGCTAACTTTAGGATCGATATAATACGTACAACTAAGGGAAACGTAGTTAATAGCGATAGGGAAATATCAAGTGCTTTTAATGATTTTTTTACTAATGTAGCCAAAACTCTAACTAAAAAATGGGAACTTAAATTGGAAAATTGTGATATGTACATGAGCAAATTGTGTCCACCAAAAGAAAAAATAAGATTTCCTCTTATTACAGTAAAAGAGCTTAGAAAAATAATTACAACTATGAAAACAAAGTTTTCACAGGATCATTATGGAATGGATACAATGCATTTTAAACAATTAATAATAGGAAATGATATTCTGTTTGGAGTGATTCTTGAAATTATAAATGATTGCATTATACAAGGAATATTTCCGGATGTTCTAAAGCTCGGTAAAATAGTACCTTTATTTAAAAGGGGAGATTCTGTAGATATCAATAATTACCGGCCAGTTTGCATATTACCGGTTTTGTCAAAGATCCTTGAAAGTGCTTTGAAATCGAGAATAGTAATTTTTTTTGAATCAAATAACTTATTTGATGAGTGCCAGTTTGGGTTTCGGAAAAACCGGTCTACGGAAATGGCTATTCAGAAAACGATATATTTCGCTCTTGAAGCCTTAGATAATTCAGAGCGATGCACAAGTGTTTTCTGTGATCTGTCAAAAGCCTTTGACTGTATACGGCATGATGTATTGTTGCATAAATTAAAATTTTATGGTTTTGAAGGAAAAGAGTTTGACATTTTGAGAACTTACCTGAGTAATAGAGAACAAGATAAGCAAGCAAATTCCGATAAGCAAATTAGTGATATAGGTGTGCCACAAGGGTCTATTTTGGGACCACTACTTTTTTTGATATACGTGAACGATTTACGGCAATGCTTACCCGAGTGGGCTATGGTTACCCTCTTTGCTGATGATACGCATATTGGTATTAAAGCTAAAAATGACCACTTGCTGACTGAAAAAAGGAAAAGTGCTATAAATGAATTAAAGATGTGGTTTCAAACTAATGGAATATTGTTAAATGAGGAGAAAAGTAAAATCTTAAACTACAGATGCAGAAAACAAAATAAAGAAGATATAAATGACAAAGTGGTATTTCTTGGATGTACTATTGACTCAACACTAAGTTTTAATGAACACATAGAAAAAATATGTAAAAGACTAGCAAGTGCAAATTATTTGCTATTTAAGCTCAAGTCCATTGTTGATAAGAAAACGTTATTATCGGTGTATTATGCGTACTGTCACTCTATTATTAGCTATGCAATAACAGTTTGGGGGAGTGTCCCACTAATAGAACGTATTCTAATACGTCAAAAAAGATCTATTAGAATCATAAATAGTTTGCAACGGTTTACTTCAGCAAGGACATACTTTATCAAGAATAGAATTATGACAGTAGTGTCCCTATTTATTTATAAATCACTTTTAGATATACATTCCCAAAAAGATCAATTAAGCAAAAAAATGGATACACATAACTATAATACTCGAAGTAAAGAAAGATTACAAATACCTAGAGTAAGATTACATAAAACTAACAAGCAAGGTATCTATTTAAAAATGTACATGTATAATAAACTACCTATACACATAACTTATTTGCCGTACAATAGATTTAAAGAAAATATTAAAGTGTTCTTTGAAAGCAATCCATTTTATAGCATAGCTGAATATATGAACAGTTCCATTCTGATTCGCAATACAATGTAAAATTATATATCTATAAAATTAAATTTCTGTAACCTATTATTAATTATGATAAGTATTTTTAATGGATTTATACTGTATTTAGACGTGCCTAAGTTGCGTAATGTAACAAACGGTGAATAAAGAAATTGAAATTGAAATTGAAATAAACTATTAATGGGGCAGCTCTTGACCATCACTCATCTCGCCTGACGGTAAGGGATGATAAGCCTGAAGATGGAAGCAAGCTACACCTGGATTCCTCAACCACAGAGGAACTGGCTATCTTACCTCCAACTACCGGAACACAACAATGCTGTGCACCTAGTGCTCTATAAGAGTGTGCAGTACTATATAAGAACTTTTTTGCTGAAAGCTTATCATTAACATGAATTACACGTTAATGTACAAAGTTCTCAATTTGAGAAATTGTGCTAAGCTTGGCTAATACCCTCAGATAAAAAATGAAACCAATTTACCGTATTTAACTCACGTTTAATTCGACATTATTATACACCCGTTTCAATTACTTTACAGCGATCGTGGTCACGGGAATACTGAAGATTTCAAATGTCTTTGACTATCGTCACTTTGTGTTACGACCTAACAAAATTTAGATTGATATATTAATCTAAATCTAATGATTCTTTCTTTACTAACCGAACAATTGTATGTTTACGACAGAGAACTATCTTGTGTTAAACCTGTAGGCATACAACGAACGAGCTTATAATAAAAATAATTGTAGATTTTTTATACGCCTATACTAAAGTAGACATAACAAATCACAAGATTCGATTTCTTAAAATAGTGACCAATTTCAATTTAACTGCGATAAAAGTAAAAATAAGGCATAGTGCGATCTTATGTGTGAAGGTTACATAAAGAAGGCATGATACTACCGATTGCTTGGAACTATTGAAAAGTCAACTAAGGACGATAGTAAAACACTTCAAATCCTTCCGAGGAAAGGAGGTAGAAGGATGGAGTAAGTACATCTATACAAACCGTAGAACGAACTCACAGGGCATTTTGATACTAACCATATGCTACACAAAATGCAACTCTCCGCAACATAACTTTGTCGAGCATGGCGAATGTCAGGAATAATATGACGCATCTCTTGTGTCATTGTGATGCCCTGGCTAGAACCAAAATGAGCCCTCTGGGAGTGGCATATCCAAAACCAGAAGAACACAGACTCTTTCTGCCTAAAGATATTGTAAGGCTAATGGCAACTATATTCTGGACACAGGAAGAGAAAATGTAGGGGAGGCACAAAAGATTCCAAAGGGTCGAAGTGCACTGTTACTTAGTCATGGCCCCATAGGAAGATAAGATAAGATGAGGAGAATAGTAGTAGTAGGCATCGTGCCACAAAATTCTTAGTAGTTCAGTGGTCAAAGTAGTCACTCGGATATTTTGCTGAAATACTGTCAAAAATGTATTCAGGTTTTTAATTGGTTATGTCTAGAGCTTTATTTATGAATATTCGAATTAGTTTCAAATAAACCATTATTTAGTCAGCAATCGAGAATTTGATTGTAATTCCTATCTAATTCTCCTGAAGTTTTTTTTCAAAACACAGTCAAAGTGAAATAAATAAAACATTTAATTTTCCAACAATTACACGCCTTTGCCAGTTCACAATAGGAAGAAATCAGTCTTGCATGCCGTTGGTTCTAATGTTGTAATATTTCACAACGATGATGAGGAAAATGGTAATATACAAACGAAAAAGAATGATGTCTTTCATTTTCTCCAACCTATATTAACTTTCGCTTTGAATTGTATATTAGGACTACCGGTGTAAATTGCCTCGGATATACCACCTACATGTTTCTCTTTAGAGAAATATTTAAACAATTTTAGAAACAAGTATAATCGTTGTAGTAGAGAAAACGTCCGGTTAGTCTCAACCACTGAACTATTCTAGGTTCAAAGTTCATAAAAAACCTTTCAATTGTTTAAAATGCATTTTAGTAGTAAATTTCTCAAATACTACATTAAAATATAACACACACATTATCATCACTACATACGTCATCAAAATCATCCTAACTGCTATAGAGGTTATGGTTTAGATCACGGGATAATGCTAATTATAAGGTCTCAAGCCTCCGACCATCGGATGCCGTGGGTTCTGTTTGCCTGAATCGGAACAATCAAAATAGTGACGGTAGTTAACTTATAAACTGAACAAAGTCAACTGATATCTTAATTCTTCCCGCGACCACGGTCGCTGCAAAGAAATCGTAACGTCGGTTATAAAATAATATTAAAACAACATCTAATTAAACGAGAGTCAAAAACAGTAAAGTGGTTTTTATTTCAAAATCATTTAAAAAAAATGAATTTTTCTATTGAAAATACACACTCGACTCCATCGGACGTGTTGCGCATTATTCCCTTTCTGCTGCGTCACCGAAACATTCCTACGAAATGCTTAACTTACAAAAAAACTATTTAAGTATGTTAGCAAGTATTTATAAATAATTGTCTACGGCACTCAATTCAATTAAATATTTTCTGATGGAAAAACTATTCGATCACATAATATTGATACTGTGAAACTCAAAGTTTTCCTATTAGTGTACCTACATTCCTTTGCTATTTACTTTGGTCTTCTGTCGAAACGAAGTTGTCTGCCAATGTAGATTGTAATCATACTATAGAGTTTTGCTTTTGGCTGTTTCCTCAGTCAGAGACTGAGGGGAATTGAAGAGTCTTAATTTGAGCGTAGCTATTAATTTTAAGCTCATAATTTTTACGTTAAACTTGTCCTAAACAGCATCTAGCTTAACCAACCAAATTGATCAGTACTAGTCTAATTAAACAAACTGATCAGAATACTTGTCTAACCAACTATCTAACTAACTCAACTGTTACACTTAACAGTTCAGCACACTAGTTTTACCAGCCAAGTCTAGCCGTTATCATACTACCAGTCACCAGAGCTTACAGTTGAAGCGTTATGTTAAGAGTAAGTCTCATCTCTTATTCTGATAACATAATGCTCAGGCATTAGTGCCTTGGGCACTACTCACGCGCAGCCTACCTGAGTAGGCTGCGCTGAGGAGCCTACTCAGGTAGGCTGCGCGTGAGTAGTGCCCAAGGCGCTACGAGTGTCTACAGCACGTAGTACCTTGGGCACCTTGAGTACCTTGGGCACTGCTCAGAGCAGGCTTGCTAACCTTGTCGTTTAACATTTCGTTTCGTACGGAATGTTAAGCCTAAAATTAATTTTACCGTTTTAAGCATTTCGAATAATTGCGAACCATTGCTGCTGAAAAGGAAAGATCTTACCTGGAGCTATATTAGTACCTGTGCGTCAAAAGACTGATGGGGCGAAAGTTAAAATAAATTGTTGGAATTTGCTATTTTAAGCCTGGCCAGGTTCAGTTAACAGAATTCCTACAAAGCTTTTAATTATATCGGAATTCTGTACAGTAAGCCTCGCTAGGAATATAGTAGCATATTCTAATTATTTGTTAATGAAACTACAAAATGATTCTCACTCATTAATTATATTTACTTTAACGTCTTCAAAACATTTAAATTAAACGCCTACGTATTATAAATACAGATTTCAGAATACCTTTGTCTATGATCACAACAACGTTACAATTAGTACAAATATTTACAATAAATAAACAAACTATATTTACAACCTAGTCTCACCAGTAAATAATTTAAAATCAACATTTTTATCCTAATTAAGTACAATCTCTATTTAAGTTTAGCACACGAAATGTAAAACAGCGTTTTCATTAAATTTAAAATTAACGCTTAATTTCTTCTTTTCGCTTGTCTTCCTTTTTGAAATCAAGGTAACAAATTTTGCTAAGTTGTACATACCTACTAATTTGTCAACAAAAAATTAATACGATATAATGCTCAAATGAAGTGCTTTTTTACTTTGCATAATATATTAAACTTCCTATTTTAGATAATATAAAGAAATGTGAAAATCTTCGATTTCATATATCTAAATATATTGATTGAGGGAAACGCAATTTTATCGACGACAACATTTAATTTCAGTGACAAAATCAGTAAATAAGGTTTCTAGCAGTACGTGGTGTGTTACCAAGTATCACATTTGTTATGTATTCAAATAAGACTGCTAAAAAACCTTTATACTTAATAATAGCTTAATAGTTTGTGCGCCGAGTTTCAAAACACAATGGAAACTATGTAGGGTTTAAATTTTGACGAAATGTAAAAATAAACAGCAAGACTGCAATAAAAACTAAACTAGATTACAATAAAAACTATCTTAAGAAACTAAAATACATTACAAACTAGTTCGTAGCCTATTCTCATTTTGTGTGCTAAGCTTCAGTGAAATGAAAGACAGATATAGTTAACAGCTTTAGGATGCGATTTTTTACAAAATTATCACATACGTGGCAGGATAGACTTACTTGTAGAAGCTCAGGAATGTAAGAAAGGACTGCCTAATTTTAGAACTAATCTGCTCTCAGAACTTAATTTAGTTCCTGATGTCCAAAGTTTAGTTTTGAATTGCCTGCTTAAGATAGTTTTTACACAATGGATTGAAAGCGTTATCACAATACACCAAGTACTTAATAAAAATCAGTGCCTTAACAGCAATTATATATAATATTATTAACAAGTATGAAATGTAGTCAGTTTAGATTACAACATCATAAAATACTTGGCTATGTTACACAAATTTATGAGCTAGCGTGCGCTTCTTCACTAGTCAATACATCTACATAAAATCTAATATTGACAAATAATTTGGTAATTTTAGAAGATTTTCTCTCATTTGTCAATGTTGTTAATAATTTATTGAGTCTTATTTGAATAAAAAGGTAAAATATTTCCATTACATAAAATAAATTAAAATTTGCAATAAATTACATTGTAATGTCCAGAATGCAAAAAAAATTAAATTATTTTAATAAATGAAAACATGAAAGTTTCTACTTAAAATTCAAAGTCTTTTTAAAGATATATATTTTTGTGCACTCGTAAAAGTTACAATAATTGCAATGAAATAAATAAAACTTCACACGTTAGAGTCGCTCAAAGTTTCTGCCTTAGACAGTAGTGGTACACTACTATAATCTTTTAGATGCTCATTGTTTTTCTTAGAGCCGTTGTCAAAAGAGCCGGTTGTAGGTATTTTAGCTATCCAATTGTTATTTCCTATTTTGTTAGACTTGTGATTACCAACTGAGTTCGTTTGACAATCCTTCAGTTTCACTCTAGGCTGTCCGTGGCTAACAGAGTTATGGTTCAATGAATGAACATTAAGTGATATGGAATTAGCTACATTGACTTTATCGGATTCCTCACCCTTATCTGTAACACCATTAGTTACGGGCTCAGTTGGATCTGAATATTGTCTTTGAATTTTGAGGTTTTGCAAAAGAGGTTGAGCTTCTTTCTCTAGTTTTGCTAAGTCGATATTTTTTTGGATAAAAACTCCTGATCCTCTACGACTAGACGATCTTGATCCTTGATCTATACGATTTCTGAAAGGCGTTAAGTGCAACATCGAGCCGCTTTCGATTGAATGAGTTTGTGATTTCGTTAAAGTTGGCTTCTCCTTGGGTGCATTCGGGTCAATTTTTTCTCCTAATAACCAATATGTGACTAGAACTCCCTTTCCCTGTAAGAATAAAACAATGACTTCCTTAAATGGTCAGTTTTTGTAAATTTTGATACCTTTCTGTTGAAGTAAACATTTTGTTGCGCTTTGTCCTTAACAAACGGTGTAATTTTATGATGATGGGAAACAATGGATGGAATGTAGAAGTCCAGTCGAGAAGAAAATACTTATGAAGTTTAGAGAGGTGGGAACAGTGGCTATTTCAACTGAAATTGAGAGCGCCTGGTTAGAAATCTACCTCCATTTTACAGAAAATTGTGTTGTGTTCTTAAGTCTTAAGTTGTTCACATAGCGCTTCCTCTTGATTTTTATTGAGAAAGCAGCGCGTGAGTACTGTAAGCGTCTTTAATAATATGTAAAAAATGTTGAAATTATGATACCACAAATATTCACACTACCTTCATTGCAACCTCTCCTCTGCATTCCAGTCGGAACGTTCCAAACGTGTCCAGGATGGCCTTCGTGTCAGGCGATACGTGAATCTTCATAGCCTCACCATTGGATTCCATACGGGACGCAGTATTAACTGTATCACCGAACAGACAATACCGTGGCATTTTTAGGCCTACGACTCCAGCTACACATGGACCTGAAACAAAAGTTGCAGTTGATAAAGAACATAATTTGGTTTACGGACAACCTATTAAAATTAAATCTGTTTTCGAAACTATACGTAGGTATTGTTTGAGAAACTAATAATTTACAACTTATTTGTTGAGTGCACAGAACAAGTTACAGTACACAAAACAGGTTACGATAGTGGCTGTAAAACAAAGGATGCAATCTAGTGACTGTGATAATTTATTAAATAAATTAATTTTGTAACTAGACAATCATCGCCAGCTATGAGGAGTTTGGGCCATAACACCACCATGCTGCTGGCCCAATGCGGGTTGGTGGGTTACAGTCGTTGCAGGAACAACCGGGACCAATAGTTTAAACGGCTTAACGTGCCTTCCGAAGTACGGAGGAGCTCAAGATAACTTTGACTGACCCATCCCAGGATCGACCATGGCGAAAGTTGCTGGTATCGAAACCAGAGCGTTCAAAGCAATACGCCACCTGGCTCTACCTCGCTCGAACTAGACAACAAGAAAAAGTATTGGCACACAGCAATACTAAGTAGTAAAAAGTGAAACACATATTATTGTTATTCTTAAACTACAACTTAGAGCACTGAAGTTATTGTTTGCTTCCAAACAGTCTGAAAAATGTAACATGCTCGGAATTTCACAAAATAATTAAAAACCATTTAACTGAGAAAGCTTGCACTTTAATTCAAATGACTTCTTCAATTACAAATTTTAAGCATCAGCGCTCAATCCTCATATTTTTTGTGTGACATATTACTTTACTTTAATGGTGAAATAGAATTAAGTTGTACAGTTTCGGTACCTTAGTCATACTTTGCTTAGCAATAAAAATAAATCTAAGTAATGGCAAAATTGTTTAAATTCAGCTGCCAATTCAATATGAATGAGAAGGTACATAAATGGGTTTTGGATTCGAAATTGTAATAAAATAAAATATTCGAGTACCTATGAAACAAATTTTCTTTGCCTCCTGTATTTCCCAAGGGATGCCAATAATTTAGTTTCGATTCAGTAGAAGATTGTGCCTATCTTTTTCAATATCACGTCCAAGCATTTAAAATTGAATGATATCACTCCCCTTACCAACCTTCCAATAATAGTTTTTGGACAGCGAAATTAAGGTAGGTGCAATGTGTAAATACCATAAAGATTACGTAACGTCATGGCCATCACATTTTAAGCTTTTCGTTTCGTTATAGTACATTATGATATAAGTGCGGTAAGTTGAAAATTACAGCCGAGGCGATATTGCTAGCCCGAGCCGTAGGGTGAGGGCTACAAGAAAGCAGAAGCTGTAATTATCAAAGCGCACGTATGTCATACGACGTTTTAATTGCGAGGAAATAAATAAAACTCGGACTTTCTTAAACGAATAAATCTTTAACCACTTGTTAAATCAATTATAAAAATTTGAACAAAAGTTGCCAGTTGGCATCATTAATGTTATCATATCAAGTTATTAGTTACAATTTCACCAGTCTCTCTCTCACTCTCTTGAGTGATTTATTGTCAAAATTAATTAAATTAGAGAATTAAATGTTTATTTATTATATTTTATGTCCCAAAGTTAGTTTTATTCATAAAATGTTGACCACTTTTCTGACTCAGAACTCTTTGCTCAGATTTAAAAAAGTACCGTTCGTTTTTAAACGGAGCATCTTGATAAACCGTGCGTTGTACTATATAAAAAAAATCGTGCGTTTTACATTATAATAACGCACAAGTACGTAATGAGATACAATACGATATTGAAATTGGTGAAATAAGAGACCCTTTACGAGCAAATGTGCTATAAAAATGATTAAACACTACTTATTCTTTTTTTGATGTTTTGGATACGTTGCACTAACCGTGGCCCGTGGTCGCGAAAACGCTAGAGCTTATAAAACCGCTTTTGTAGTGTTTTAAAAAGTTTTGTAAAATAAGTGTTTTGTTACCACAACTGATTTAGAATCAATCAGCCATTTATTTGTATACAGGTTGGTGCTGTCAATTTTTTTTATTTTTATACAACTGGATGACAAACAAGCCGATGGCCCACCTGATGGAAAGCGGTTACCGCCGCCTATAGAAACCTGCAATAAGAAGCAAAAATCACTTGATATTGCAGGTGCGTTGTCATCCTGCGGCCTAAGATGAAATGCCGTCCATGCCCAGTAATTACACTGGCTACCTTTCCTTTCAATCCGAAACACAGCGAAATGTTTCACGGCTGAGATAAGAAAGGCGATGGTACCTACCCAGACGTCCCTGCATACGGACCTACTAATGCGACAATAAATTAAAACATGAGCTATATTAGTTCATAGAAATGGTTTGCCACTTTTAAAAACATCTTATTCATTTGATAATTTCATGACATTTGTATGGAATAATTTAACATTGGCTGCATTATTCCATAGAAATGTCCAGAAATTATCAAATGAATAAGATGTTAGATAAATTAAAACATGTTTTAATTTATCGTCGCATTGACAGCACCACTCTGTATAGTCATTCATACAAGAAGTCATTGGTACATTAGAATCAACGTTTTCAGCTATTCATTTTAGTATGCAAATATCAAATGTCAAAATTTTACAAAACCAATTCAGTACAACAATTACATCAAAATTAATAATTAATCAGTGTTATCAATGAATACAAATTATTGAATGAAGCTGTCAATATTATTAAATATATACAATATAATTTTTGTTACTAATATTATTATTTTATTGTTTAAAATTAAAATATTCCTGTATAAGTAGTGTAAAAACTTTTGTCAATAAGCCAACTGCGTAGAGCGGACTTAAATCTTTTGAACGGCAATCATACATCCAATGACAGTTCTTCTGAAACCGTTTGCTCTTCGGTATAATAGCAGAGATTAATCTGTTTTTATTTCTGGTATATCTTGGGTATATATCACTGGCTTGCAAGAAGAGACACATATTTTGTTTCACAAATTCAGCTGTTTCAAAGAATTAGAAATAGTTTGTCTTTTAATAATATTACTAACATAATTCAATGAATCATATTTTAATGTTTTTGATACGTTTAAAAGCCTACTTAATTGTAAAAATTACAAATAAGGAAAGAAAACGATGAAAAAAATATATGCTCTAGGCGGGACTCAAACCCACGTCTCCTGATTTCTGGCCAGACGCGATTACCACTACGCCACCGTAGCACTAGGTAAAACCTACTAATATCTTCCGTTCTTTCTTTCCTTTTCCAACATTTTTATAGCAACGTTCATCTCACCACTCATTGAATTATGTAAGAGACATAATTCAATTACAATTACATAATTCAATTATGTAAGAGACAGATATACCAGAAGTATAAGAATCCCTAACGATTGTCGCATATAATCATACGAAAGCAAAGTAACGCGCATAACGAGTACTGGTATTCAGCTCGCCTCGAGGGAAAATGAATCTAATATCAAACTCAGAGAATTTCTTTATTGCGATAAATTTAATAGAACACCATTTTCTCCTCTTTTCTGCGAGTTATTATCAAACTTATATACACTCGTTTATACGTATTTATTTGTTTGTGAAGTGTAGCGATATTGAAGTAATGAAAACGAGTGAAATTGTTTCAAGTGCCACTTGTAAACTAGACCGAAGTGATGTAGTTTAAATTTATAGATATATATTTTTTAAATCCTTAGTAACATTTATTATTTTTAGTATATGTAGTAATTATTATCGGTCCACACCCTGTCTTCATTAATAGTAGATTATACACCGAGAGAATAAAGCACTGTTTTATGTCACAGGCGCGATATTGAATCCTGAACGTAACGAAGGACTCCAGATGTAATTCCCGAGCGCAGCGAGGGAATTAAGACGAGTCCTGAGCGCAGTGAGGGGTACAAGCGCGCCCAAGACAAAAACAGCTTTATCCCCGAGGAGTGTACTCTACTTTTCTTACCTTTATAAAAAAACAAGGCTACTAAAAACAGCGTTTTATTATAGTAAATAAAAATTAAATTTGAAAATTGATGTTCAGAAGCACTGATTCAGACACAGACTTTGCACCTTTTGCAGTTTTCCATTTGTCGAAATCGTTGTAGGCTTTCAGGTATTTTTCCTTTGAATTATCTGGGAGTAGATTATGAACAATGCTTATGGCATACAATTTAATGGACTCGGGAGTTAAATCACTTTCGTTCCTCGACATTTTACGACTTTTTTTCTTTGACTTTTTTTTATTTTGATATATTTTCATAAAATCTTTGCAGTTATTACGTATATTATTGCAGCGTCTTACAATACTCGCGGCTTTTGTTTAATTTCAAATGTGTTCCATTCAGCTTGTCGTGGCCAGCTCGATTTTAGAAAAAGTTCGATTTTCAAATTACGTTCGATTTTCAAATAAGTACGACGCGGCGCCGGCCGGGCCCCGGCCTTCGAGTATTAGTTGATCTATTATTACGAAATTAGACTTTAAGGCCATTGCAATAAGAACTATAAAAAGTGAAGATTGATAATGAGATTGATGAGATGAGATTCAGTACAACATTACACCCCGGCTAAAGCCAAGGGCTTTAGTGACTTGCTTTTCGTAAGGTTTGCATGATATGTACTAAGGCATTGTTGAGCAGGTGCTCTGAAAATAAAATTGATATTTTTTATTCTTCTCGAAGGTTGCTGGTAGAATTTTCTCTAGAAACAAGCAGTCCCTACACACTAATATTTTATTCCTGCATGAATTATTTAATGTAATAAATAAATAAATATTTTCAAATATAAATTTAATGGAACCCGAGAAAGCGTTTGGAAAGCAATTTTTCGTTGTTACGAGTAGAGTGGCACTACTTTTGTTATACTTTCCAAAAGTACCAAAACTTTGTTACGAACTTAGACAGTTTTGTAATATGGCGGCTAAAGCTGCTTACGGCAACTTTCTACATAGAAATCTACCGAAGTTTTGGAAATACCTATCAAAGAGATTATTTTGTTTGGGTGACAGAAGGCCACAAAAATTTTTGCACAAATAAAATAGCAAAAAACTATTTTATTTGTGCAAAAAAAAACTTTTTTTTTCTTGACGAAGTGGCTCTTGGCCTTCATCTCACCTTATAGTAACTGATGATAAGGCCGAAGGCAAAAGCGAGCTACTCTTGTATTTATAGCAACAATGCTGTCAACATTATTGTTATGACGGCAAATAAAGGCTAAGTTGGTACTAGCTAGCCAGGCACACTTACAAAAAGCCCTAACATCAACCAAACCGAGGAAAAGATTTCTGCCCCCGAGGAATTGCATTCCGGCCCTCTAGTTCTGAGGTCTTAACTCTCTCTCTGTCTGAGATACTCTGGTGATCTCAACCAGAGATGTAAATTTGAAAATAGCTTTCACATGTTTTTATTCAATAATAATGCTTTCAATGTTTACCTACAGAGGTTTCCTTCTCCAAATCTGTATCAATTTCCTGGAAGGGTAATGTATAACGATAGCGATAGAATAATCCCTTTACTTAAAATGGGTACCAGAATTACTCAACTGGAACAACCTTTGACGTATTTTATCATGGTCGTACAAGGTCTACTTTGAACTTACGCATAATAAAGATAAGCTTATACCAATACTAGGTTAGAAATATTTTGGTTAGGCAATTTTGAACATTATAAAAAATATTTTAGAAGCCAAATCAAAAACGTGAAGAATGGAGTAAATCAAAATGTGTTCTTACCAGAATGCAAGCCAATTCTCAACTTAAGCTGATCATGCGGCCTGTGTCTGATGCGGAATCTCTTTACCGTATCAAGAAGAGCAAGAGCCATTCTCGCAACTTCACAAGCATGCCTGTTCCCGTTGCGTTCCGGTAATCCTGACACGACCATGTAAGCGTCGCCAATAGTTTCAACCTGTGGAAAAATATTCAATAAAATTTTGCATCCGCACTGAATCAATCCGTACAAGATTAAATGATGTACGATGTGTTATTAAATCTAGATTTACCGAACTAATGCTTTGCTCACCTTATAAACATCGTAATTCTCAACAATGGAATCAAAGCAAGTGTACAGATCGTTCAAGAGATTAACCACTTGCATAGGCGTGGATGATGCTGAGAGAGATGTGAAGCCAACAATGTCTGAGAAGTAGATCGTGACCTGCTCAAAGGTTTCGGCGACGACAGCCTGCCCATTGATTAGTTGGGAGGCCACTGACCTGTTAATAGTGAAAAGGATAAAATACAAGCCAATATTGATGATTTTGTAGTGGCATCGAAAAATCCGTATTAATTTGTGATTGTTCCAACTGGCACATATTACAAGTAACGCGCAAAATATGAAAAGGAATCATCCTAAAAGAATCTAAAAGCTATAAATATGGCTCGATATTACATAATTATGAAAGTTACATTGATGAATTAGACAGAAATATCTATTCGTCATTTCGATATTGATGTGGAATGAGGTTATGATAAGTTAAGCAACTTCAAAACTTCTTAACGACGAATCCGCAATTAACCAATAATATTTAGATACAAAGAAAATAGATTTAGAAAGTTAAATTAGTTCTTTAAAACTCTCCTAATTATTACTTCGAAGTCTTTGTTCAACAATGTTCCGAAATAATTTATGTTTCGCGGTCAACCCATGAAACGTCCTTCCTATAGCAATTTACGAACAAATTAAAAAGCTACCTGCATAAATAGAAGGACATAAAAGTTTGGTGTTTTTTCGAGTTTTTAGAAAAATTAACCATTTTTTATATTTTACGAACTTCAAAAGATCCCTTCGGTCGCAAAGGGGTTTGTCAGAACTGTCTAGAAATTATGGCATAATTGATGGCAAGCCTAAATTTGAATAATGATCTTAATTTAATTTTTAACATTATAATAAATGTTTGAGGAATTTGACAAGTATTCACACAAGAAAAATCCTTGTCCTGGGACCGACCCGCCGACCTTTCTGCATGCGGTCATCCCAAGTCTATCTATATTTGCGTTGTAATCTGCCAAGCGGCGTTATACCTCTGGAGGTCTATGACAATTGAACAATCAATTGTGTCTGGAATCGGATGCTGACGGGTTAATCTAACGTGGTATACGTTATAGCTCACGATGTCAACAATACAGATAGACTAGAAAATAATCCTGGGATCATCCCAAGTCCTTGTAACTCAGATGGTTAGAGTAACCTCTTGGACTGTGAAAGGTCATGGGTTCGGTCGCCGCCCCAGGACATGTTCCTTTTTATAGCTTAGATCCTTTTTTTAATTAATGATTTTACATTATCTTATTTACAACAGCTTACAGATATCGCGCTATTGATAAAAAAGAACATAATATTAACAGCCTAGAATTATTAGATTATGAACGCCAAAACAATTAATTTTACGCTAAAATATTGCTAAAATGAAGTACGTATCGTAAATTTACTCAAATAACCCTTTGAGGTTTATTTCCTCAGCAAACTTTATTGAAACTACATTTGATATTGCCCCGAGTCCGTATTTATTAATTTAAAGTTTAAAACTAATTCTCTCTGCGTCGTGTCATTTAATACGACAAGCTGACGACGGTTCGTTTGTTCAAAACTATGTTAAAAGCTTCAAATTAGAAACATATTAAGTAACCGTAGAAATACTTGAATTGTCGTTGCAATTAAATGAGAAATTAGACCTAATTTGACAGGATCCGTCCTGTCCCATCATTTTTTATACTACTTGACGACAAACAAGCTGACGGTCCTATATATCATAAGACACTGAATTCCGTACTAAAAGCATTTGCCTATTTAGTAAACAGGGGAATAATACACATTCTGTTACACATCATTAAAGCACTGTTATTATTTATATTATTACTTACTTTGGCAATAGTTGATAGAGCAGTTCTTCGCATTTCTTCTTTTCTTCTAAGTAATCCTTTGTTCTATCTTCAACTAGCATCTCCAAGTTGTTGGCGTATTGTTCCATACGTGACAAAAGATTGTCCAATATGTTGCTACTTTCTTGACTCCTAAAATAAATAAACTAATAAATTATCTAAAACTAAAACTTGTGTTATCGCCTCTATTTAATTTTTCTTCAGTAAAAAGAGAGATGGAAAATCTTTTAGACACGTCAAGTTAGTTGATTTATGGTCGTCTGGCCAGTTAGTACCCCTGTCTACTCAACTGGGGATCTCGGGTTTGAATTCCGTTCAGGGAAAAATTTGTACTATGAGTACAGACCTTATTTTGTTATATTGTCACAGGATGTTCGTTTCGTAACATTTAAATCTTATGGTAACCATTACCTTGATATTTATTCGCTTAATACAGCTTTCTACTACCACACACATTAAGATGTATTGGTCAGAAATTATACGAATAAATATATATGTATTAGTTACCGTTGTTTTGCTCCATAGTAAAAATTTACTGAAGCCTGAATTCGTATCGATAATAACGTTCGAATTTTTATAGCTTTAGTTATTCCCACAAAAAATTCGCTATTAGTTGCGCCGATAACTGGTTTGATCCCTGAAATCCTCTTTTTATAGGTTGTTCCTGAATTGAAGACCACAAAGGCTTTGTTTGTAGGTAATTGATTACATTCAGTTTTATATTATCCTGGACTCATGTGTAGTTGGAAGCTTAATAATACTTTTATTAGATACTGTTGAATAAGACGTTTGAAAAGTAGTAAAAGTTATATCGTTACTCTAAGAAATAATTTACTGTAAATTGTTTGACAAAGTTTAAAGTGATTTGATGTTGTTGGAATCCTCTTTGTAGTAGTTTAATTAACCGATCTAATATTATTTTCGTTTCAAGAATAATCCTAAGAATAAATTACTTTATACACTGCTCTCTCCATTAGAATTTGATATCATATAGTTCCTTTTCACGCTTCTTTTCAAGGAAAGAGGGAACACAAATCATGACATGTGCTGGTAAAGACGACAAAGAACCAATTTACTAAATTTCTTGGTGCGTGATCTTGAAGTGAGACAGTGGGCCTAATTCTGGGAACACACTTTAATTCTAAATTTAAGTACAGTATATCTCTTTCTCGCAATAAGTAATAGGAAAAAGATAGCAACAATCTGTTTGGTGCTGTCACTTAAATTTAGATAGATTTCTAAGAAACCATAGACAATTTTAGACAGCATGTAGGGAGGTGCCTCCTAAACACTGCATTTTATCACGTTGAATAAGGTCGAAAATTGAACGCACGTTTCTAAATGTCAAATTATATGACAGCCATCCTTTTGATAGAAAGAAATGCTTATAGAAATACTTAAATTTAGACTTAGCATGTGTTTACTAGAATTAGGGCCAGTGTATCGAATTGAACAGATAATTGAAACTTACTTATTCAACCTTCTTATGGCACCTTTCAAATGTGCGAAGTCGGGTCTCTCGGTAGATTCTTCTGCCCAACATCTGCGCATTAAGTCTATAGCATCGTCAGACTCACAAGACCGATGCTGCGATGTGTTTGGTCGCAGTCCACTGGCTATTATAGTCTCAATAATTTCTAAAAGAATACATTTAGATTAGAGTGATAGCCTCCTCATTTTTTGAAGTCGGTTAAAAAGGAAGAGGTTTTCCATTCGACAAGTTAAGGTATGTTAACTTATAACTCTCTGTCAAATGAATATAATAGGTTCGGGAAAAAGTTTCTTCGCATTTTTTAAGAAAATTCAAAACATTTTTAATATAGTTTATTTACATTTAACTAAAGTATGTAGGTACCATTTTGTTCGATAACTTTTTGCCATCTTGTAGGTAGGGACATGCTCCCATTGCTATAGAAATTTTGGGGCTTCTGATCAAAATACCGCGACGAGTGGTTGGCAGTCCGTTTGGCAGTCCTCTCGTGATGTTAAAATGACACTGCCTAGAAAATTCTGAAGAGAGCGAAACAGGTGGAAATCTGAAGGTGCAAGGTCAGGACTATACGGCGGATGCATTAACACCTCCCAGCCAAACTCTCTTAATTTTTGCTGAGTGGCTAAAGATGTGTGAGGTCTAGCGTTATCATGATGAAAAACCACACCCCTTCTGTTGATGAATTCCGGCCGCTTTTTCTCAACTTCTTGCTTTAATCTCATCAGTTGTTCGCAGTAGAGTTCAGAATCGATGGTCCTGCCTGGTGGTAACAGCACATAATGAATAATGCCCTTCCAATCCCACCACACACACAGCATCATCTTGTTGCGAGTTAACCCGGGTTTCGCCACAGTCTGTGAAGCCTGACCGGCCTTTGACCACGACCTTTTTCGCACGTTCTTGTCGTACGTGATCCACTTTTCATCACCAGTTAAGTATCAGCTTCTTCAAAATTGGTTCGGTTTCATTACGGTGTAATAAAGAATCACAAATGAGTACACGGTTCATTAGGTTTCTTTCAGTGAGCTCGTGGGGTACACAAATATCGTGCTTTTTTGTGTACCCTTTTTTTTTAAAATGCGCGTAATTTTTTTTTTATTTTGTGGTTAATTCAAGGTTCTTCAGCTACGTCGTAACTACTGATATGCCGACCTTGCTCCAGTTTTTCAAAAATGGCATTAATTTTATCCGTAATAGGGCGACCAGAGCGACGTGCATCTTCGACATCAAAATTTTCGGATTGAAAACGCTCAAACCAAATTTGTGCTACTCTCACAGACACTGCACTAGGTCCATAAACATCGCAAATTTTTTTCGCGGCTTGCGTTGCATTTTTACCTTTTTCGTAGTAAAATTTTAAAATGTATCGAATTTCTTCATTAGATTCACTCATCTTGACAGTGCGAAAAACAAATGAAAAACACACATTTTCCTAAACCAGCCAGATACAAATAGTACAGCCAAAGAGATTTTATTACAAGTTCATATATACGCGATGTATGAACTTGATGCGAAAAGACTTTTTCCCCAACCTAATATAGCAATCTACCTATTTATAATAACTTAATAACAAAAAGTGTACAACCGTTTGGCCTTTACCAACTCTCCCAAATCTCTCCCACGTAAGCAAAATGAAAATGTCAAAATATGTTACAAAAGTTATATTCATAACTATTACTAAATAGATTAAAAGCGGTGCGGGTGCGGTGCGGGGCGGGATGTTTTCGTAATGTTAGAATTCTCATATACTTTGTTATTCTGCCCGCACCGCTCCACGACTAATTTTAAAATTGTTATGTACCCATTTACACGACTCTTAGTGTAAATGGGTACATAACAATTTTAAAATTAAAAAATCATCCCGCTCTGTGGGTTCAGCCCTTAAGTTTCATGTTTTAAAGCAAAAAAATCCGTTCAAAGTACTTTTAATTAAACAAGACAGTTCAAATCTAGCAAGTCTTACCTTTAGGTGACATTTCGATGCCTTGCCCAAGCCAAAACACTCCTTGTCGGTTAACGATCTCATGCATGATAATCCCAAAGGCGTATACGTCTCCCTTCTGAGTTCCCTCTGGAGGAGGTTCTTGTAGTCTTAATAGTTCAGGTGCTGTCCATAATAGACCTTAAACAAAGGACATAAAACATGTTCAATAATTAAGACATTTAATTAGACCCAATCGATACCTCCACCGTGCCTTTTATCTTAAATGAATACGCCATATTTATGTTACTTTATTGCTTACTTCTAAAGTTTAATTCTTATCATATGGAAGGCATCTGAGTACCACTTTTAATTGACAAGAACAATAATCTTCATATTATACAGTAAAAATTGAATTATGTAAATAATCTACCAAGCAATATCTGTTTAACTCGACCAAACTACACTCTAATAAAGTTTTTATAACCCATCAACTCCCTGTTTTAAGGGTTCGAAGAACTTACGTGTCCAATAACTATGTGCTCTGGTGTCTTTCTCAGAAGTCCTTAGGGCGTGGAGTCCGAAATCTGTAATCTTTAGCACAAATCGGGAGTCCACGACGCAATTGCTCGACTTCAAAGCCCCGTGGGATCTGATATCAGTTCCGTGTAGATAATGCATGCCCTGTACAAAAAACAAAATTCTTTATAAACTAAACTTCAAACTAATTAACATGAAACATAGTAACAGGTTGTTTATAACCCGGTCAAGTTCAAAATTCCAAAAATAAATTCCAAATAAAAATTATGTACCACAATAGGCATAGCCGGTCCTATGATAGAAGCGTACGATGTTTATACATAGCAAAAGTAACATTAATTCCTTGTTTGATTCGACTACCAAATTAACACTTGAATATTAAAGGCTGAAATTTCCTAATGCGTTAAGCCCTGGCTAATGTTTTGTATAATCTCCTCTATACACCGCCTTAAGTTATTAAATTTCGCAATCACAAACAAGCGAGAAGCTTACCCAAAATCAGTAATCCTTTACAAAAAAACTTCACAGTGACGTTGTATAGGCTTTAATTAAAATGTTGACCTAAAGATGACAACGCACCTGCAATATCAAGTGATTTTTCGTGTTATTGCAGGTGTCTATAGGCGGCGGCGGTTACCGCTTACCATCAGGCCGTAAGCTTGTTTGTCATCTAGTTATATAGGAAAAAAATGCATAAATCCATGTAAAAGTATTGTTTCATTGATGTGATCTTGTCTTCATTACAAAGTAGTTTCATTCGCTTCTGTTTTCTTTCACTTAAAGTAAAATAAACATTTTCTTTAGTGGAAAATTGAACAAATAACGTGAGAGTCAACATGAAAGCTCTGGCTTTATTTTCGACGTTGGCGGCGAGGGGTTTAATACTGCTACTACATTGCATACTTGGCACAATAGACTGGATTATGTTATATTCAGCTTGAAACTTCATAATACCTCGTGACTTTGGTGAAAGTTGTAAATACAACTTATAACTCTCCGAAAATTGAAAATAAAACAAATTGTGCAAAGCTCTCACTCAAATCTTAATCATATTATCCAATATAATATTTAGTACATAATATACGAAAAAATACAGATAAATAATGCTTTCAGACGTCCTAACTGAAAGCATTTATCTATGTTCGTTTCATTGCAACGGTCGTTAAATGAACCTTTAAAACAATAAAGATAATTTCTATGTAGCATGCGTAAAATTATTAAATGAAAATAATTATACCACCGCCTTCGTAGATTTTTGAGATTAGGTAATTTCT
The DNA here is from genome assembly GCA_947347705.1 of Nymphula nitidulata. NCBI lineage: Eukaryota > Metazoa > Arthropoda > Insecta > Lepidoptera > Crambidae > Nymphula > Nymphula nitidulata. The sequence goes on along the minus strand of OX374637.1, from coordinate 4,988,878 downwards.
AAAATTTGAGATTAGGTAACCTCGGTTAAATTTATCTTGATTGAAAAGATTTGAAATCTTATTGTTAGATCACATTTTCCATTTCGCACAAATAACAGCGAGGCTATGTACATTAATCATCCCTATCACGCGTTTCACCGATCATGTTTCTATCATTCTCAAGTAACTATGTAAAATACTATTGCAAGCTAATAAAGTGGAGAAGAAGAGGAAGTTAATTCGTCAGAATCAGTGCGGCACCGCACCGACTAGACCAAAACACTTGCTATAACACAGTTCTACGTGTCCCGTGTACATGACTCTGGAACGGCCAACGACGTTGCAGAGTACATACGGGTGAAGACAAACCTCGCCCTGAGAGTCGAACGGTTGGAGGAGCCGCCACAGGGTTAATTCGTTTGTGGTGAATGATCCGACCGGACAGCTGTCAACGTTTTTAATAGAAGAGTTTTGGCCGAAAGGTGTCGTATTTCGTCGTTTTCGGGGACGGCTACCGGACACCGCGCAGAAACGTCACACGGCGTCGAACAATATTATATTAAAGTGACTTATATGTATGTTAGTCTTTAAGGTATACATATATAATATGGACCTATGTTTTTATACGTTGTAGTTGCCTGAAATAAATAAATAAATCAAAAATAAAAACACTTACCCTAACAATATCGTGCATCAAGCTGACTTTGAACATCCAATCCAGTTTGATGGTCTCATTCTCCAATATATCTTGCAAGGAACCTTTTGGACAATACTCTGTTAGCAAACAGCAGTGCGGTGGATCAACACAGGCTCCGTAGAATCTTGCCAGATGGTCATGTTCTAAGTCTTTCATCTTCTTAAGCTCCAGAAGCAGTGGTCTGGTCAGGTCTATGCGTTGTTTGTCTACATATTTGATGGCCACTCGAGCTCCCTTGTAGATGCCACGCCTGGTGAACACTTGACGGTCACCAGCGAGAGATGTGGCTTCATCAGAGTACGCAGTCTGGAGAAAAGATAACTTTGTATTTTTGCTTTTATTACAAGAACTGTTTGGTTTACTTAGAAGATTTTGAACGCAAAATATACCCATATTACTAATACATAGTTCTGCTTTTTTGGAATTTTTAGATATACATCGGTACGGATAATTATTATTTCAGAATTGTTAAAAGTGAAAATTTCATGTTTATGATGATCTACGAAAACCTTGGCACAAAATACCGGACATAAAACAATTTCAAAATATAGTAAATGTTGATACGAGTCTACTCTTAAATCATTCAAAATCCTTTATTAGTAATAAAATACAAAATTGGGAAACAAAACAGCTGGGATACCATAGTGTAAACAGCAATAATTCAGCGCCTATTACGGAGGTTTTTTTTTATTTTTTCCTGATAGGATAACCAGATAAGACCTTAGAACTTTATTTATTTTACTATCAATAAAATCAAAATGACTGTGGTGCCATATTTATCCACTACTCCAATTCTTTACGTTAAAAGGAGACGGAGGACAAAGGCAACGGAGACTACTTATCGCCAGGTAGAACATCTGCTTGTTTGCCAGTCTTTGATACAAAAACTAAAAGAGCAATTCTACTAAATGGTGACCGGAAAAACTAATAAAACACATTTTCGCCTCGAAAAAGGTTCGCCGGGAAAAAGGTTTCACATTAAATATACTATACCTACCGGTATGAACTACGGTATAACTAAGGTACTAAAATAAAGTGTTTCGTTTATTTTTATGCAGAAACATAAGCGTAGGTACAGTAAAAGTTGAAGCAGTACGCTATGTTTGAAAACAGGTCTTCAGGGAGCGTAAAAGGCGATACATTGAAAAATATTCGCTTCTTTATTTATATAATGTCATAAGGTCGCTGTAAGATCTTACGAATCTGAAAATCAGATAAACGTTACTTCATATATTATCTAAACAAGTGTAGAACAAAAACACGATGAAAGGATTTGGCCTCGATACATTTTATTTCCGAAAAGACCTCATAAGAATTATAAAACCTAAGATCATTGGTAAGCGATAATTTGTATTTAATAGAAAATTATTTTAAATAGTAGATATCACTGATATTCAGAATCATGAAGAATGTTTTTTTGTAATCCTCAAAGTTATTTTTTAGTAAAAAAAAATGTGTATTTTTGCTTATTTTACGCGCGCGATCGCTTCTTCCGCTGAGTCAGTCATATCTCTATTCCTATCTGTCTCGGTCAAAACAATGTTTCGATAGATCGCCTTATAAGCTCTTTATTTCTTAAAAGTCTTACGAACCGCGCCGACTTGTGCCTAATCAGTAAGGAAAATGTCATCTCAGTATATTTCCTCTTCCTCTTCTTTATTTAATGGCCTCTCGTTACTACGAATTTTGCCAATGTCAAGTAAAATTAATGTGCAAATAACTTGCGGCAACGTTGTACGGTGATTGGGCAAGACGAATTCGTTTTTCGAAAAAAACATGGACAAAGGCCCGATAAAACAAAATGGATGCTGTCAGATGGCTGTGGATGCGCACAACCTGGCGATTTCACAGTCAGATAACAACCCTCAGTATATATGTTTAGGTCGTAAATGCAAATGCTAGAAACTACAAACTCACCCCAGCGCTGTACCTTCGTGCAAGCGAATGCATGCTTCCGCGCAGCCGTCCGCTGCCGGGTGGTAGGACTTCACTCCAGTTGACTCGCCAAGTCATCATTGCTATCTCGGCTTCTAGTTTGTAATGCCTTAGTGCAGAGAAAATAATAGATTAAATACAATACAAACATTGCATTTTACCTGTTATTAACAAATAAAACAAAATATGTCAGTTTTTTTTGCAAGTTTTGTCTTGCTTGTCGTTTCGTCTTGCTTACTGTAAGTCGGTACAAAAGTAGGACGCTAGAATATTGTCTATTATAGAACACGCGAGCGCAAATTTGTGAAATTGTTGTGGCTTAGGAAACCGAATATTATAAATAAAAACATATTTTTTAAACATTATGTTCCTACACTCGCACCTGTGTCCATCCCAAGCTAAGCATCATTTGGAGTTTGTGAAAGGAATCTAATAGATAGATAAGTAGATAAAAGATTTATTCCCATATCTTCATCACACACAAAAATAGTTTATAACCAATTGCATAGGTGAGACAACACACATTAACCTACATTAAACCGTGTGCGTTGTAGAAATCCAGTGATTCGATTTTGTTCACACCGCGGGATGCGAACAAAGCAATGGTATTCTGTTACAACCCGAGGGCTTCTTGCTTTAAAAATATAACAGACTGATAAGACCCTAAATAAAATAAAATACATATTAAAAACAAAGCAACTAATATGGGGACGAGTGTAAAATGTAAAACAAAATAAGAGGTATCCTTATGATAAGATACCTATTTGGAAAACAATGTGTAACAAAAAATATTATGTACCAAATAATCATAATAATATTAACATCCATGACTTGTGAACAAAATTCTATGTTTGTACTCGTCATACAAAAAATTCTCCCCTGCCGGGATTCTAACCCAGGACCTTGGTTTGGATAGTTTAGCAGACAGGGGTGATACGTCCTGTAACGACTATGGAATTTTAATTTTTAATCTGAATTGGTGGCAATAACGCAAGCTTGCGTATTATTATTATTATTTGTATTTGGGCTTTTCGGTACCGTTTAGAGACTGATTTGTTACTACGACTTGGTGGCAAGTTACAATAGATATTTGTAATATTTCAAAGCAATAAGTCTTGATTTGGGCACTTCTATAAATTTACGATTTTCCCAACCTCAAGAGTCTTAATATCATTTGGGTCAAAAGTTGCAAATAGTTGCAAAGGAGGTGCATTGGGGTTTTACGCTCCTGTGCACAGAATCTGTAAACACCCGAAGCACTTAGTTTTAGGTTGAATAAGTGTCTGTTCAGTTTGCAGTGGCCTGTCAAAGCTTTATTCATGGCACTGGTGTAATTCCAGCTGAGCTATAAGAGCTCTTCAGTTCGTTTAGCATGGTTGCAATGTATGACTTTGAATGAATCAAGCCAGGTGACCTTTGCCATTTTTCGGAGGACTCCTGTATGAGTTTGCTTTTGGGAAAGTGCATGGACTGGGTCTTTGAGATATCGCAGAAAGGTTCAGCAGAATCTCAAGTGTGCGTAACGCAAGCGATGAATTGGAAATAATTAATATACAAAAAGATATGTGAAAGAAAACTTTTTTGAGAACAATTTCAATAGCTTATTGCCTTTCTAATAAACTTAGTTTGGGTTTTACATATTCTTCAGTTTGTTTTAACAAGTAGATGACAAACAAGCTGACGGCCCACCTGATGGTAAACGGTTACCGCCGCCTATAGACACCTGCAATAACAAGGGAAAATCACTTGATATTGCAGGTGCATTGTCATCCTGAGGCCTAAGATGAAATGCCATCCATGCCCAGTAATTACAGTGGCTACATTTCCTGGCTAGTTTGCTTATTTTAATCACAATCACAAATAAAGAAAGAAAACGATGAAAAAATATATGCTCCAGGCAGGAATCGAAACCGCGTCTCCTGATGTCTGGCCAGACGCGATTACCACTACGCCACCGAAGCATTAGGTATAACGTATAACTTGCTTATTTTTTTACTGCATTCTATTTTTCTTCTTAACGTTTTATAGCAACGTTTATTTCACCACTCATTGAATTTAAAAAAAAAGGAAAAAATATATGAAAAGTGATTGTTTAAATGTGTTTGTTTGTTGAAATGTGATTTTCTTAAAAATGCTTGTAAAAGTATTCTCTCGGATGACTAGTTTGCTTTATGTAATGAAGATAGCGGAGAAAAATGAATGTAGAAGATTATCTTAGGTTTTTTCCCTAGACAAATTGTCTCCATTGATGTTTTAGCTTTTCAAAGTATTTTTTTCTTAAGTCAACTTTATCATATTTAAAAACAAGACTAACTGTAGTAGGAATATGATTAAATACTTCTTAGAAATGCTGTATACAAGGTGGCACATTTAGATCGGTCAGTATGGGAAAGTCTGAAATTATAAGACATACGAAAATCTCTTCTTAGGAACCATGTCATCGATTTTAGTAAAAAGAAAAACTGCAATCGAACCCGGTCTTTTTGAAAAATAAAACTAATGCTATTTCTCTTTAGATATCGATTGTGTAGGTCTTAAGCAGTAAACGTTAATATGAAACATGATGTCTAAAATGAATAAAATGCATTGTTTTCATATCTTTTAATTTAGTCTATTAAGTGTTCGATATTACCACCATTTTTTCAATACAACATTTCCAACAACCAGGACGTTCCATTTTCAAATGAGGTTTATCACGTCTCTTTTCAAACCAAAACGTTACATTTTCAAATGAGGTTTTAACACGTCTTTTTATCTACATACTTTTTCTAAGTGGACTATTCAATTGATTATTAGTGTAAATATGATTAATAGAAGTAAGGAATTACAATCATCGATAGATAATATTATTGCAGATAACGATTTGTAAAGCAGTGTATGTAACAAGGTGCGACACCAGCAAAGAATGTATTGAATTTTGTATTGAAAAAATGGTGGTAATTTCGAACACTTACTAAACTAAATTAAAGGATATGAAAACAATGCATTTTATTCATTTCAGACATCATGTTTCATAGTAACGTTTACTGCTTAAGGCATACACAATCGATATCGGAATAGAAATATAATAAGTTTTATATACACACACACACACACACACACACACACACTGACACACAGTATTAACTCTGGCTCACTCTGGCTTCGCTGTTTAAACAAAATATATGTATATATTCGAAATTCACTGTGTATTAAGTCTCTTTACTTTATATATAATGTAAATCCGTCATTGGCATTAAGCAAAATTTTAATTTTATATACTTTTGTATAATATTAATAAGTGTAACAAAGTGCTGTGGATTTTTGTAAACAAATAAATAAATAAATTTTTCATAAAGTCCGGGTTCGATTCCCGAGCTGAGTACATGTTTTTTTAAAATGTATGAATGCAGTTTTTCTTTTTACTAAAATCGATGACATGGTTCCTAAGAAGAGATTTTCGTACGTCTTATAGTTTCAGACTTTCCCATACTGACCGATCTAAATGTGCCACCCTGTATATTCGTAAGGTATCGCAGTGACACCGGAGAGGCGAAAACCTTATTGGGTGCTCGCGAGCCATCTGGAGAATTTTTAATTAGTCAGTTACGTATGGGTTACCCTAATATCCATAACAAGCTCTCAATGACGTTTAATTTGGACTCGAGATGGGTTGTAGGGATATTATTATTAATTAGTCTCCCTAAAGTCAGCTCGGGTGCTAGTCATGGGATCCTAAAGTCAGCTATAAAGTGAAATTAACTCTCATAGGTACAATATTCATATTAATTGCTGGTACCAGTATCATTTTTTTTTATACAAAGCCCGGCAAATGACTCAGCACCATCTGATATGAAGCGGTAAGATGAGTCCATATGCGAAGACAGATAGTGCAGGTTGGACACACTATTATAGCAGCCTCCACCTTGACGGCATAAGTAGTGCCTTTTCACGCCTTTTTTGAAGGAACCCATGTTATAGAAAGGAAGGAACACGTGTGATGGCAAAGAATTCCAAGTTCTAAAAGTACGACAAAGAAACGTGTTACAAAATATATTTATGCCTGATGCTGAGAAATCTGTAGATAAAAAAATCATTTATTTATGCAAAAAGTACCTGCTAGGGTAATATGTAGATTACTCAATTAACAGGCTGTCTGGTCGAGTTTTCAATAAACAGGGGTCCTTGGTTTGAATCTCAGAAGAGTTTGTAAATTAGGTACGAACAGTTTGTTCACGAGTCATAGATGTTGTATCTATATTTCAGTATTATTTAGTGTCCGTAAGACAAGCTCTTAATAATGCTTATTTTTGAGCAATTTGCATATTAGTTGTCTAAAAATACTAATGCTCGTTTTCACAAACCTTTCCCTAGCTTTGTCCCATATCGAAATTTTCCCAGTTTATCTCAAGTGTTAGAAGGAGATAAAATAACATTATGTATCATCTAAAACTAGGAAACTTTTGTTGAAAACGGGCATATCTTATGTCTAGTATAAAAAGCTTGTATACCTGTAAATAAATACTGATAGCACCGCAAGAACCACGACCACAGAACTCAGTACTATACTCAGAATCGCGTAAACAGGTAACGCTGAAACAAAAGAAAAATGTCATTAAACTGCGCCCACATTAAAACAAAGTCCTGGTGTAGAATAACATAACAGTAGATAGATAACTAAAGCAAGTTTCAAAACGACTTTTACGACTTTTACGTAAAATAAAAATGATGATTAAAATACTTTAAATTATTGGGATTACGTAATACATCTAAACTAAATATTCACGTCGTGGAGCGGCAATCTTTTAAAATCCGGATGGTTGCTTTGTAGCACTGGACTACCAAGCACTTGGGATACACCCAAAAATTGTATTGTGATTTGTCTTATAAAGAAATATATTGCAAAGTTTCCAAAATAACATTTGCGTGTATGAAACATGAAATGTCTGTTTCCCGACTAAGGAATGAACAAGAATCATTGCAATGATGATTCTCGGAAATGTATGGTTAAATTCGCCGCCTATACAGGTTGGTGCCGTCAATGCGACAATAAATTTAAACATGGGCTATATAAGTCCACAGAAATGGTTTGCCACTTTCAAAAATATCGTATTCATTTGATAATTTCATGACATTTGTATGGAATAGTGTAACGTTGGCAGCATTATTTCATACAAATGTCATGAAATTATCAAATGAATACGATATTTTTGAACGTGGCAAACCATTTCTATGGACTAATACATAGCCCATGTTTAAATTTATTGCCGCATTGACGGCACCATTCTGTATAATTGAATGCCTAGCCCGTTGATTAAACGCCGGCAACCAATCAAATGCCTAGGCCGATAGTTAAGTGAACGTTTAACGAATTGACGTATTGAAAGGATCGTTTTGTACCGAAGAGTTTTGGTTTGATTGGTAGGTTCAAGGTATTTTTTTATGACCACTTATATATAACCCACATCGTTTTGGTTGTGCATGTAGTCATAAAACAATAACCTTGAGTCTACTAATCACTCAAACAGTTTCACAGAATCTCTTCGATTTAAATGACCTGCCTAGAGTGCCCAGGTGTCCAATTGAATGGCTAATTCAACCAGACGGCTGACATGACGTACAGCCATCTGGTTAAACGTTACGCTCAATGACTTGGCTAGTTGTCCTTCAGACGTTTTATTGGATGCCGGCGTACAATCAACAGGCTAGGCGTCCAGTTAAGCGGCTAATTTAACCAGACGGCTGCGACTTATCCATAGTTTCACAATGTTTACCTCGATCGCTAAAATAAATCAATAGAGATATCTCGCTACAATTAGTTACAAGCATTGATTTTCATATGAAAAATTAACAAAGCTGAAATAAAATAGCACCACTTGACAAGCCAACCTTTTTAATTGGCCAGTTAGTTTGTGGCCAAACAACTATGTATTCGGTGCCATGACATTTTATCGATACATCAAGCGGCGTTATCCCCCCGAATCCAACGCTTGACGGGTTAATGAGTTATTATCATTCCAGGGCCCCGATCGCGCTAATTTATAATGTATTTACTAAAGCTAAACCAAAACGTTCCGTTTCGCACAATTTTTGTTGCGCGAAACATTTAAACGGCCACCAATCTTTGATTATAATTATATTACATATTTATTAAGTTTAAATTACATAAATTAATAAATTATAAAACACTTTCTAAATTGAGTAAATATATCGATCGGTTTTCGACAGAACCTAGATACAAAGACGTTACAATGACAACTATCTATGAGAACGTATTTTCCGCTGTCCAACAAACATTTTTGACGTTTTATGAAAAGTTGCCTAGGGACTAACTAAATCAAAAACGTGCATCCGACAGCGGTAAATACGTTCCTTTAGTTAGATGGTTGCCATAGTAACGTCGTTGTGTCTAGGTGCTGTCAAAAACCGATCGATATATTTACCGATATAAACCGATCGATATATAGGTAATAAAAACAATCCGAATTCGAAAACATGTCAATAATTCATACAAAAATCTATATAGGCAAGTAGGTAATAAAGTAGGTATAATCTTTACTAGGAATGTTGTGCCTGTCTAACTATGCCTGTCATTGATTCGTTACATTTTAACGAATAAATTAGATTAAATCGAAATCCGTAGACAAATAAACCATGGAAAAGTTATGAATAGCAAAATGATTGACGATTGCCACGAGCCAATAGAATTTATTTTATTTTGTGTTTTTATAATTTTGTACGACATTTGATATAAAACCTGTTAATCAGCATTATGTTAAAGCAAACATTTAAATTATTTTACAGAGCTTACAGCGATCGTGGTTACGGGAAGACTGAATATTATGTCAGTTGTCTAGTGCTCGCGAAAATATAAGACAAAACTTTGTACGACTTGTTAATACCTTGTTAAAACGATTTTTTTCGACATGTTTTTCTAGTCTGGATGTTTTTTTATTTGTTTACTTGGTTTGTCTTTTTCATGTCACATCATGAATGTGGGAGAAATAAAACACGTTTTAACAGTGCTTTAACTAAGAAAGGTTTGTTATGAAGGAACTAAAGTGCTCATCTACATGTGCAACCAAAACATAGAAAACAGCTATCCCAGTTCTGAGTGACTCTATAATTTTTATTTGTAGATACATAACAAAACGAAGACAACCAAGATAAAGTCAGTGTGTCATAAACCAAAATTGATTTTTCCATACACTGCTATTCATTATCTGGCACTAATTTTACAATATTAGTATTAGTACAATAAAGGTGTTGAGACACTACGATAGGAAATACGCTGGTAGCTAGTACGATGATTTTTAAAAAAATACCAAAGTTTTTGAATACGTGAGAATCTCAACTAAGTATAAAAGATGAGATTAGAGAATGACTTACACAATATGAAATAATCTGGCTACAAAAATTCTAAGCAACGCGAGATACGTATCTCGCCTGAAAAGGATTCGATTGGTTAGGATATAGAATGTCAAGGGTCAGGTTAAATTGTATCACAGAACGTGTGGAATCCCACAGTGATTTTTATTAGCTTTACTCTGTTGGCTATCAAATCTGATTATAGCTGGGAGGCTGATTGCAAATAGAAAAGAAATACGCGATAAACAAGATCTAGTATCAGTAAAAAAAACGTTTAAACCCAATTACAATGACTTATGGCCGAATACTCACCCAATTACTTCCTATATTGTCAAAATTCAAAAAATTAGTTTACTGAACGTCATTTCGAACACTCCTTAAAAATGATGTAACGTTTTAGTCCGTTAATTATGTAACTTATGTAAAGCTATGTTACGTTTAGTCGTCTCCCTGACCACGATCGCTGTAAAGTAATCGAAACGTCGGGTGTGTAGGAATAATAAATGTAACATCTAATTAAATGTGAGTTAAATTCAGTAAAGTGGTTTCATTTCAAATACGTGACGTTTTAGTTCTGCCGTTAATTTATTTATTTTGTTTAAAACTTCGTTTGCTACTATCAAGCTCCGCACTAGATACCTACTTAAATATGAAGCCTAGAGATGAATAAATCTACCACTAACGCTGATTGTTTATCTTCATGTGAACTCATACAAAATGTATAAATGTGAATCATGCTGGAGGCTATATTAGGCTTACCACAGGAATATAAAATTGTGATCTATCTTACGCATATAACCAAATAAACCTTCAAAGATAGGTACAAATAACATTTGATGTTAATCACTTGAACTTCTAATACCTTAAGGTAGGAATAATTCTATTGATGTTTCGTCTCTATGTTGAAACATATACATCTTATGTAGTTTCATGTAAAGTAATCAAACCTCAACCGGTTTTATGATTGGACTAATCTACTTCAGGGATAGCGCCAAAAGTGCTAAAATTGATTTTTATTCATTTTACTTTTTACAAAAAACAGAGTTGCAATGCAATAATTACAATAAATGTTTAAGACTCGTCATTACAAAAAACAAAGTAGATTAGAATGTCACTGTGTTTACAACACATTAATTCAATTGTTAAACAACACTCAGAATAGGCAACACTAATCAAACAGAAGCTCATTGAAATCTCTAGATACACAAAAGTAGTAAAAACAATAAAAATAAATTTTAAACAGAGTCCCAAGCACATAAATTCCAAATGTTATAAAATAGTTTACTTAAATGTGTCAATAATTGAACTAAAGCCCAATAAGACTGCTGAATAATTTCAATCATGAATTTTACATTCAGAAAATAGAGAAATTAAATTGATGAATACATTTAATACATCAATTTAATTTGGAATCATTAATTTATAATATATATATTTTTTTTCTTGATAATCTTATTATCTGGTACCTTAATCGTTATACAATGCCACGGTTATTTTAATTCTGGTCCTTGTTCCATCATAACATCACAAACAAAAATAAGATCTAGCAGAAGAATAAGACGTGGGGTGTCTTAATCATTCATTCACAATACATCACAATGAAAGCAAAGTATTTACGGTTCATCAAATTCCTATTAAAGCTTTTCAATTCGGCCTTTGGCATTTCGCCCATGAAAATACTCAAGAGAAAAAATCTATTAAGAAGTTGCGTGAATTATGTCAATGGTATTTGTGCTTGCTTGGAAAAAGGTCTACCATCAAAACAAGCAAATAACTAAATACACATTACCTAGTCTAGTCCCTCTAGATTACACATTTTAGCTAGAATTTTGTGTCGTTTTCGTAGTTTCAATGTCATTATAAAACACACTGCGGATGTTGAGAATCTCTAATATATAAAATTCTCGTCACAAATTTAGTTACCATACTCCTCCGAAACTGCTTGACCGATTTTTATAAAATTTCATATATATATCCAGTAGGACTGAGAATCAGCTACTATCTATTTATTTTTTTATTTTTGGACATTTTTTTATGGCAAAACAACGTTTGCCGGGTCAGCTAGTATTATTAGTTTTTTTCCTTGTTATTGCAGGTGTCTATAGGCGGTGGTTACCGCTTTCCATCAGGTGGGCCGTCAGCTTGTTTGTCATCCAGTTGTATAAAAAAAAAAAAATACAAATATTTAAAAAAGATATGCTTGTGAATCTATCTCAACTCATCCAGAGTTGCAAAACTTTAAAAATCGTTAATGTTGATCAAAGCGTTATAGCTTTACATCCCTGTGTTAATGGCCCTAAAGGAATCATAAAATTAAATTATTTATGAACAAGCTAAATAAATTCAAGTATTAGGCAGTAAAATTATTAATTAAATCTAAATCAACAGACATAAATCTCAAATACAAACTTCAGATATAACAATCAAATACATAATATTTACATACAAATTGTGTAACTTGAATCACTGTACCTACCAAATAATCAGATAAAAGTGTCCTCATATTTTCTAGCGACATACGAGAGACCACTATGTAATTTCTCACATCGTAGTCACTCGTATGGTGCAAATTTAGGGTCTATGTATAAATTTTATTTTGCGTAAAGCACTTCTCGATACCTCCTAAGTATAATGAGTCAACTGACATAATAGTAATTTTACAGGAGAGCGATTTGAAGGGAAATCGTTTATATTTGAATGAAATCAAACTGATTCGAAATAAATTAAATGTTTTTTTAATAAAGATTGCGAGCTCTTTCTTTGGTATAAAATGATTTTGGTGTTTTTTGTTTTTAAATGATGTTTTATGTAGATGGCTGGGTATACGCCGGCGGGACTCAATAGTAAAATGGTTTAACTACCAGTTATATTCATATACGTTGTACAGAAAAATCCATGGTTTACACCAAAATATTATGAAAATGATTGTCATTTTGTTAATATCATCTTAAATTTGGTTGTTTTTGGGATTTTCTTTCTCATTTAATAATAAAATGTTAAAATTACGTCACTTGATTCATTATACTAAGAAAGTATTTAGCTATCTTGTTAGCATTTGATACATTCACGTATACTGGACTGATATAATTTTCCTATGCTTTTTAATCTCTTATTTTATTTCTAATACATTACGAAATGTGGGATTAGTAAAGGCTAGGAAGATGAATAAGAATCATAAAAAAACAACGCATTTTAAAGAATCACAATGTACTCAAATTTTTCGCTTTAAGTAAGTAGGAACATATTTTTTTTTGTATTATTTAGTCTTACTAAAAGCTACAACTTGAACTACTCAACGAAAACAAATTACCAATGTTGTATCATTAAAGTTTTATATAAAAATACAATAAATAAAAATAAAAACTAAAACATGTACTTACTTCTCCAGTACGTCGATAAAAATACTAAAAACCAACAAAAATGCTATCTTACGATAAACAATATCAATAAAAATTATAGAAATAAATTATATAAATCTAAAAGTCTCGGCCAGAGATATCCAAACTATATTGGGCAAGACACCACTAATTAATAAGAGTGAACACTTTACAAATCCCTGGTCTGGACAATTCTAATGCTCAAAAAACAGCTATAAGGCTTAACAAAATAAAATATTAAAAATTTAAAAAATAAAAATCAGTCTGAATCGCTTTCATTAGCTTCATTACACTTTTTTGAGATTAAATTATTAAAAAATAAATGATACTCTTTAGGAATCACCAGCGTCTTACAAAGATCCATCAAGTTTTTGTGCTTATTTTGGTCAATAGGAATGGGTGTCTGATATATTAAAATAAATATTATCTATATCAATATTCAACTCTCTTCGATTTCGTGTAGCTTTAGGTTTTTTCACACAATCTATCCACTGGTAAGCATCATCTTGGTAACTCGTTTTATAAAACACCCTAAATGGATGTTCTGCTTTAACTACTAATGAAAATGAAAATAAAAATATCTTTATTCAATTAGGCCCCCCAAGTAGCACTTTCGAATCGTCAACAAAAAAACCCTTTTGTCTATCACATAAAAATAATATTAACTAACTAACAATTTCATAATGTTTGTCTCTCTGTCTTATCTGGATCTACGTAAGCTAAGAATGTTATAATGTCTGTCTATCGGTCTGTCTGTCGGTCCGTATGTCCGTCAGTCAGTCTGTCTGTCTGTCAGTCAGACAGTCTGTCTGTCTGTCAGTCTGTCTGAATTTACACCGGTTCCAAAAGTTGAACTACCGAGAAGATTCCGGCAACAAACTCGTGTAGTCACTCTTTTAAATTATTAAGTTACAATGTTTAATTACACAGTAATAGTATTTAGCAGTGCAGTGTCGCACAGAGTATAAAAAAAGGTATATTAACGTACCAATAAGTACCTAATGACAAGAATGAATGAGATGACCATTTCCACTAGTGGCACCTGTTCACAAGTATGACGCATGTGCCAGCCATCGCTCGGGAACGGAGCGACCCGGACTACTACTACTACTTACTGTGCCTAAACACACTTGTATCAATGCGTCCCCCCTCACGCCCCGCGTACACTGGTACGTTGTTACTTGGATCACTAAACAATGTACGATTTTAACTAATGTTAAACTTGATTTAGTATACGTGAAATTATCTACTTAATTATTGTTCTTTTTTAATATTTTTTAACACTAACATTAAGATCATGGTTTATTAAGCACGTTTATACAATAATAATAAAATACCTTAATTTGTTAGATGAATCAGTAAACTTAGGAGGTATCGTTCTGGTTTTTGAAAACTCGAGACATATTTTAAAACGTTTAGTAATTCCTTTGAGCAGTAGATGCGTTCATTCCATTGACGTTCATTTATGACTTTCGCGTAAACTTTACAAGAGACAATTTTATTTTAATATCATGTAAAAGAGAACTGTATTTTATTTTCATTAAAGGATTTTTTTTGTTGTTATAAAATATGTTATTATTTTAAAGATATATTCATTAGGTAGACTTCAAGTATATCATGTACTGTAATAATCACATCGCACTGCTGGGCACAGACCTTCCTAAATGGCAAAAACACATGAGGAGCTTGGGCCATAACATCACCACGTTGGCCCAATGGGGGTTGGTGGGTTAAAGAGATTGCAGTAACAACCGGGTCCAACGGGTTAACGTGCCTTCCGAAGCACGGAGGAGATCGAGATTAGAAATTTTGGTTGACCCATCCCGGGATCGACTATGGCGAAAATTGCTTTGTTTTCGTAATCTAAACCAGAGCGCTCAAGCCACTACGCCACCGAGCTCCTCTGTAATTAATATTAATTTATTAATATTTAAGTTTTGTTTTGTTATTTATCGACATAAGCGTTTTGGAATTATCGGTAAGAATTTTAATTTTATAAGTCTTATTACTTAATATGTATGGGATATTGTTTATTAAGGTCTTCGATGATTAATATCATAATTATATACTAACGTTTATCCCGCCATGTTTGTTATATAAATCAATATCAAACGTATTTCAGCCGTTTGGGGTTGATATTGAGACCTTGGGGTCCAGGAGCACACCAACTGTTTAGGGACATTGCAGATCGTCTATGTCAATAAAGTGACATTAAGTCTGATTTATATTATGCACAAAGATCAAGCCTCGACATTCAGCGAAGTAATGCGACCAGCCATATTAGTACACTTCCTGTTTCAGAAGATTTCGGCGGTAAATTTTAGTTTAATTAAATTATAAACATAAATACCAAACTTAAAGTTATACATTACACTTAGATGTAGCAAAAAGCTCGTATGTCTTTTCTCGGAATGTAATTTATGGCCAATTTCAACTAAATCCGATTAACATTTTAGGAGTGAAAATGTAGCAGACAGACAGATATAGTTACTTTTGTATTTATAATGTTGGTATGGATTGAAGAGCATCAGATTATTATTTATTATTATTTGTATTTAGGGCAATCAGTCTCATTAGAAACTGTTGTCACTGAGACCTTTTTTTCGTCAGAAAACTACTCAGCTGCGATAAGGGGCCACATCTGGGTTATGTCGGATTCTTGAGTTGTAGTCTATCGAATAAAACTGACGATTTTCTCCTCTTTCTGTATCGTAGAACCGTTTATGTCAAGTCTCTACATCCGGTAGGAGATATCCAGATTGTCGCTGTGACCAACGGTTTTAAGTAGATGCTTGGTTAGGGCACTTTCCATGGCTGTCACCACCTTCTGCGAGACTGCACTCACGTAGAAGGTGGTAGTGGAGAGGGAGCGGGAGGAGGATATTATAATCAGGCACTGGGCGAACCCCTCACACGACCGTTGCTTAGCCAGCGGCGGGTACGTCCATAAGCGGATTCCTTTTAAAATAATCACTTTATACAAATATTAGGAGTTTCTCTTATCATCTCATATCATCTTATCATCATCGATCTTGATTTCATTCAGGTCGATTATGGGTCTCACCGTTATGTTTCACAATGAGTGATCATGAGTATCAGGTTGCTTTGTCGGCAAATATTTCAGCATGTCTACAGATCAGAAGCCCCTGAAATTTACTCAGCCCATAATTTTAAAAGGCCATCAATTAAATCCAATTAAAATTCATAAAGCAAGTTCAAACAAAGTACAATTACAGACATCGAGTCAGCATAAATAACAGATATTTATTCTATCAACTTTATGTTTATCAAAGCGGGGTTATTACCAGGATCAAAGGGGCTGTTTGTTTATTTTAATTAAGTTGAACGTAATCGATAGCTACTGTAAATATGTAAATATTATGTATTGGTTTGGATCAAAGCTCCCGTATTGAGTTATTAAGATGTTTATAGACGACTCACTGATGATTTCAACAAATTGAAAATATTTAAATAAACTATATCGTTATATTCAAGGCAAGTGATGAGGTACAGAGTATGAGTAGTAGGTATTATCGGAGTGACTCTGAAATTTTTAATTCCTATAAAGATAATTTTTATTTCCGACAGTGTCAGCAAGCAGTATATGTAATACGCCTGACTTTCCTTTACGCGGGCAGTATTCTATGTAAAATGTATGTATCTAGGTAGAAAATATTTTTATACCTTTACTAATTGTTTAAAATTTTATAAGTCAAAATCTTAATTTCAGAAAATGCGTCAAGTGTAGAATAACTTATACTCTTGAAAAAGTATCCATCATACAGCAGTGAAAATGTACAAACTTGACACATTTTCTAACACTAAGATTTTATTTGTTTCTTAAAAGATAAAAATAAGAACATCAACACAATCTCTAACGTTCTTATGGTAATGTTATATTTCGCAATAAAAATTCTCTTACGGTAAATCCATGAATCATTTTGCATTCCAGTTATAAGTAAGTAACACTAGAATCTATTTTTATCTATATTATATAATAATTTCAATCGGAAAACTCGGCTAACGTAGTGTCGACACAGGTTTGTAATGCCGCACCCTCAATTTGGAAAATATGGGTAAATTTAAGCTGCTTAGGTATTATGAATAGTCATGGATGCATTTGTCCATGAGTATTAGTAATTCCAATCACATTGCATTAGTCAGACGGTATCAGAGAGTTATGTACTGAGTTTGATGTCATTCTGATCGGAATTTTTAATGAGGAACTGATGTCAGACTAAAATTGTTTCATATCCGTGTTTTAAACAATACACATAAAGACTAAGATATGGTGTATTATTTTGGGGTAACACTACTGACAAAGAGAATGTCCTTAAAGCCCAAAAGAGGTGTTTGAGATCAATGTTCGGTTTAAAACAAGCCGTCTCATGTAAACCATATTTTCTGAAGCATAAAATTTTAACACTGCCATCAATATATATAAGTGAAATTGCAAATTTCGTTAAAAACTATCCGCATTACTTTGAGTCATATCCTATTGGAAGCCGTCGTGAGGGTAATTTGAAAGTAACTCAGGGATGTAAGGCTCTTCTGCGTAAAATTAGTGTAAATTGCATGGCGCCTACCATTTACAATAAAATTCCACTATATATTAGAAGAATTAATGACAACAAAAGATTTAAAACTGCTCTCAATGGCTTCCTTGCTGAAAAAGTATATTATGACATAAAAATATTTTTAGATGATAAGACAATAATAACTAATGATCAATAATTATTTGTATATAATAAATAAAAATTAATATATTATTAATAATTTTATTTGACGTCGACTTGATTATGACATTAATTCTAATTTTATTACATTTCAATTTATAACACTTCAATATGTTCATATGCCTATATGGCGAATCATGGCTGTACTGATATTTTCTTATATTTAAAATCAATGTAATACCCATGCTTATGAATAAATAAATGAATTATGAATTATTATAAGAAATGAATTCATCTCGTCATATCTCACGTATAGTGCAAAACCATTCAACGTGGAGATTTATTCTGGAACGATAATATACAAGTTAGTTTAGTGGTTGGCTAGTTTAGTAAACAAATCTGTATTAGAAGCTTCCGATTACTATTTTAAAATATTATTATCTTTTATTATTGTTGATACAAGAGAGCGTAATAAGAGCGACAGGATATTTTCCAAATGTTTTGCTTCAATTTTAAAGGTAATAGGTACACGTAAGGAAAATTGCATGGATTAAATGACATCACAACACATGTCATGTGTAATTTGTGCACTAATTAGAAAGTACGGCCCCAATTTCACATGGAAAGTCATAATTATCTCCAATTGTTGTTTTTACCTTCAATTTGGTTTGGAATTTTATAAAACTTATCTCTGCTGATACGTTTTCAGTTAACATCCCTTGTGATTCATCGTGAATTTATAAATGAGGTATCAAGATGGCTACGTCTCGTATTGATTTTTTGATTTCCAAGCGATTGTCACTGCATGACGCCTTGTTGACTTAACAGAAATTTAAGAGCGAACTTAAGTAGCTCTGTAATCTTAAACATGAAGTTACATCTCACATCTTGAGCAGCTCTACTTGATATGTTTTTATTATATTATTAGCTATTTTAGGATTCCGTACCCAAAGGGTAAAACGGGACCCTATTACTAAGACTCTGCTGTCCGTCCGTCAGTTTGTCACCAAGCTGTATCTCATGAACCGTGATAGTTAGGCAGTTGAAATTTTCACAGATGTTTTACTGTTGCCGTTATAGCAACAAATACTAATAAACATAATAAAATAAATATTTAACGGGGCTCCCGGGGCTTATACAACAAACGTGTTTTTTTGCTTGTTTTAGCTTTATTTATGTTGCCGACGCAACTTACTTCTTTAGGCTAAAAGTACTATTTTTCTATTAAAAAACCATTACAGTCATTTGCATGAGAAACATTTAATGACGAAAATGGGGTATAGCGTCCAGATGGTAGATGGCAGAAGTAGTCAGTGTAATATTAATATAACTACAAAATTAAAAAAAATAAGTAACCCCCGGCGTCATTAATCTTCTATCTAACACCAACTCATTAAGACTATTCATAAGAGCCTAAACACGCTATATCTGCTGTAAGTTTCTGAAGAATTAAGCATTTCGCAGACTTTTTGATGGTATACGATCAGCTCAAGGTTATTATGTCATGGGAATGTCACCGAAGTGACAGTACACCAAATTTGAAATCAATCGGATCTGTAAAAGTTAGTAAAATCCTATTATCATGTAGAAAATGAGCTGATAGTCATCAAATGCCTGAACTGATCTTCAAAAATTATAACTAAGAACCATCGTAGTCACATCAGCTTTCAAACGAAAAAAACCGAATCAAAATCGGTTCATTCGTTTAGGCGCTACGATGCCGCAGACAGACACACAGATACACCGATACACAGATACACAGAAAGACACGTCAAACTTATAACACCCCTCTTTTTCGTCGGGGGTTAAAAATTAGATCCGAAGAGTCAGGTATAATGTGTTGCTTTAACATTTTTTTTAATACTGATTGATTATATTCCCTTTACACAATCTCTTTAATTAAATAAAAAAAAAATTGAAGCATGAGAACAAGTTGCTCGATTACGATACATGTATTACGTGACCTTTTTACTCTCTTAAGGGCAAATTTTTTAATCGTGAGATTTTATTTATCCAGCGAATAAGTAATTGACTTTTTGACAGATTTTCTTTAGATCAAACGTCAACTTGTCAATGCTATTCACTGGATAAAATGTTTTTTGGGTGAAGTGAAAAATTAGCCGTTATTTCTGTAATAATAGTTCTTTAAATATGCAATAGCCGATTTTTTCAAATGCCGTTTTTTTTTCAAATTGTTTGAAATGAATGGCTAACTAAAATAACAGTTCATAGTGCAGCTTAAAAGCAGGATTTTACGAATAAAATTTTTATTTTTTGTAATAAGATATTTGTTATAAATGAGGGTCAATTAGAGCTTGTAGAATATGTAGTCGATTTCAATGTTTAGATTTATTGTAATTATTATCTAACAATTAAAAAATATTTTTTTAATTAACAATGAATGTCTTAAATTATCCACAAAAACTCAAAAAAAATCAAATGTCAAGGTCAAGCCAATTTCAAATCAAATACAAAAAACATAGTATGATAATATCAGTTTTGAACATAATACTTCATACAAAACGGCAATTTTTAAGATCTAAACAACACGAAAGTAATAAATGATTGGATTAAATTAAATTTAAAGGTAGACCGACGATCTGGTGAGGGTCGCGGGAAGCCGATGGAGCAGGCAACGCAAGATCGATCGTTTTGAAGATCCTTGAGGGAGGCCTATGTCTCTCAACTGATATGATGATGATGATAATGAATCGGTTTACCTCACTGTCACCAACCTATGTAGGGTGGTGCCGTCAAAGGGCGCTTTTATAATTTGTAACGCGACGATATTATCGTGAACGGCTATGGAACGACGATAACACAGGGAAGTAAAGTATGACGTGGACGTGCACGATAAATTCATTCATTTGATAATTTCATGACATTTCTATATTGTTTCATAGAAATGTCATGAATTTATCAAAGGAGTAAGATGTTTTTTAATGGTGGCAAACCAATTCTATGAACTATTATAGCAAGTTTCAATTTATTGTCGTATTGACGGCACCATCCTGTATACCTGCCATTGCTGGGCACAGGCCTTCCTAAATGGGAGAAACAAATGAGGAGTTCAGGCCATACCAGAACCATGCTGGCCCAATGCGGATTGTTAGGCTAAAGGCTTTGGAGTGACAACCGGTACCAACAGCCTTACGTGCCTTCCGAAGCAAGAA
Organism: Nymphula nitidulata; assembly: GCA_947347705.1. Taxonomy (NCBI): domain Eukaryota; kingdom Metazoa; phylum Arthropoda; class Insecta; order Lepidoptera; family Crambidae; genus Nymphula; species Nymphula nitidulata. Next base: position 4,967,694 of record OX374637.1, on the reverse strand, counting down.
GCTCTAGATAAAAAAAAATAGTTTTGACATATCCTGTTGTCGATCATGCCGAAAGTTGCTTTGTTTTCGACATCGAAACCATTACCAAAGAGCTTTGAGCTATCATATACAGGTACTTTAGCATATTTAACGGTGCCACCACTTAATGACGTATTTATTCCACGAGCAACACCGAAATGAGACGTTAATAAGCTGCTAATGACCAGGCGCATTTTCTTAAGTCCTGCTTTCCCTCCCCTCAATAATATGAATTATAAGTTGAGGAAAACTTTTGTCATTTAAAAATGTGTGGCAATTAATAAAATCAGGATAGCTATTTTAGACCTGTTTCAAGTCTTTAGGGGCAAGAAAAAAAATCAATGTAACAAATACTTCTTGTATTTCATCGTCATCATCATCTCCAGCATATATACGTCCCACTGCTGGGCACAGGCCTTCCTGGGAGAAACACATGAGGAGCTTTGGCCATAACACTACGACGCTGGCCTAATGCGGGTTGGTGTGTTAAAACGGTTGCGGTAGCAACCGGGAGCAACAACTTAACTTGCCTTCCGAAGCACGGTGGAGCTCGAGATAACAAATTTTGATAGACCCATCCGGGACCGTCTATGGCGAAAGTTGCTTTGTTTTCGTAATCAAAACCAGAGCGCACGAACCACTACGCCACTGAGCTCCTCCTTTTTGTATTTATTTACATTTCATTTAAAATTTGGCGAAACCCTTCTCTGGGTTAGCTGTAGAAATTCGAAACGGAGTGAACGGGGGTTTTATTTAGAACAATAAAATTAAAATTCGTATCATATTTTTCCGTCAGTATTTTAAGGTTTGAGGAGAAGCGGCATTACATTTACAACATTTAACTATGATTGAACATTTATTTATGATAAAAGTTATTTAATTTTCCAGATCAAGATTAAGAATATTCAACCAACGTTATTTAAAAAAAAAACAAATATTACGATCAAAGCAATGAAAATTAGTTACGCAAATTCCATCTGAATAACTTTTAGAGTTGTTTGTTGTTTTATAAATTGTTAATTACAGTAAAATAATAATAAGTATGCAAACGGATAGTTCCATGAGGCAAAAAATCATATTTTATAAGCAAAAAAAGGTTATCAGTTATTTTTTATGCAGTCTCGTCAACTAGGCTTATAATCTGGACTACTTCCAAACTTATAAAAATACTATAACGACTCTAGATCTGCTCTTAATTTAGATTCTAAGAAGAAATCCTTTTCCTTTTTTTATCTACTATAGGACCACCTTTTCAATTTGTGTGTGGTTATTTCATCACAAAACATGGAACACGAATTGAAGCCTCTTGGGCAGTTTTTCTCTTTTTAAGGTAATTTCGATTGTGATACTCGCTGGCGGACACCCCGGCACGCTCGCTTTGCTCGCTTGACTAGCTCGAGCGTCTGGTTCATATACAAATTAACCGCTCGTCGCTTCGCTCCTAGCTACCTAATTTTTCGTGGGCTATATTTTCGTGGTTGCGTGTGAACATATTTCGTGTTGGCGTGTTGTAGAGTGTATTGGTACCACACTAACAAATTTTTTTGTTTTAATTTGGATTTTTTTGCGAGTAGCTATATATATTTTGAAGTCGTTGTGCTTATCTGGAGTCCTATAGAAATTTTGTTTTGTTACCTGCTGAGAAAACCTGAACTACGAACAATTTTTGGTTTCTGTTGCCTTGAGGTAGAGTGGACTATTTTTCAGGGTATAATCTAATAATTAAAATTTGAATATTTAATTACTATTGCGAGCTTTCAGACAAATTAGTAATTCAGTATGAAATCTCGTACTTATTTAGGCTTCTGTTTTGTTTTCATATAAATATGCTGCTACCGTTAATCCAGTTACTCTTATCCACGCCTTACCACAATATGGAGAAGGTCATCGTAAACTCTCTCTCTCACGTACTGTGCGTATGTGAGAGAGAGAGTTTACGATGACCTTCTCACTTCTTCTCACACACACACACACACACACACACACACACACACACACACACACACACACACACACACACACACACACACACACACACACACACACACGCGCATTTTGTATTGTATAATATTATTGTGCGTGTCTTTAACCCTGTAGCAAGTAACAACCAACTCAAGTAAGAACTTAATATTACTCAGGCTGGTCATTCAAAATTTTAAATCTCAAGCTCCACCGTACATGAAGCCGTTGGTCCCGGTTATTGCTGCAACTACTTTATCTTACCAACCCACATTGGGCCAGCGTAGTGGTGTTATGGCCTAAATTCCTCATGTGCTTCTCCCATGTAGGAAGGCTTGTGCCCAGCAGTCGGACGGGTTTAAGGTGGTTCCCTCTGGGCACGTGGTCCTACTGCCTTTGTCCTACCGATCGGACCACATGATTTTTCCGGTTGGTTCGATTAATTGGACCACCAGGAACTGTCATTCCGTTTCGTCCTACCGATCGAACTAAGAAAATGTCACTTTCTATTCCGATTAGTTAATCGAACCACCCGGAAAAAAAGTTCATGTGGTCCGATCGGTAGGACAAAAGCAGTAGGACCGTGTGGCCAGAGGGAGCTGAGGTGTTCTGTCATATTTATAATCAATATATTTATTCATTTTCAGCGTGCATACCGAGTCTGCTCTGGTTTCCAAACTCTCTCTTCGCTGGTCTGGAAGAGATTTATCGTGATGATGATGATGAAGTATGCTTTAATATCAAATATCGACATAATCTCTAATGGACTCATGTAGGCACGTCTTAAACTATCTATTAGGGCTCACAATACACCCGCCTAAGCTTAATGGATTATTATCTGCATGAAGTTTCATAATATTAATTAAGATACATATAATGTGTTGCCAACTGGTATTAATGAAACTCGTGTTGTTTTAGTGCTGTTTTTGAAGTGAAATAAGCAGATTTCGTAAACATTTATTAGATAAGTTTGTGTAAGACTGTTTATGTAACTTTTTATAATTCAGACTGTTTATTTTTGTGTTCAAACAGTTACGATTTTAAGCTAACAGTTAATTACCTAATTAATTTAGAAGGAAGTAGATTTTATTATTTTGCATTCTTTTGAATGCGACAAAGGTGCAAACTAGCATACAATCCGCCCGGTGGTAAGCGGTTATAAATTTAGAGACAGTTTTTTTTATCATAAGACTGGAAGAAATTCATAATAGGGTTATCCTAAGTTCTCGGTGGCTTAGTGATATTTTTTTAAAATATTTTTATCTAAGAAAAGTATTTAAACTACAAAAAAAATGTCCTTAGACGGGAAATAATCCCGCGACTCTTCTAACCATCTCAGGACTTGAATTGACCCTGCGAATTTCCTCTAGTTCATCTGTATTTGCGTTACAAGCTAACGCATACCCTACCTAATTAAGAATATTAGGCAATGCCCAACTTAACAGAATCGTAGGTATTTGAAAAAGTACTTGTTCGAATGTTGAAATAGAATATTTCGACATTGTAGGGTATACGTTAGCTTAATGCCGAAGCCTGAAGATATAATTTTTTCTAATTTAAAACATTGATATAATTAATGTAAGAAATAAAAATTAAGAATATCCCTAACTTTTCACAACATTTCTCACTATCTAAAAAAACTTTTTACACATATTTGTTATAATGTTAAAAATAAATTTATTGCAATCGGATGGATTAAAGAATAACATGATTACGGTAAAGCAGGATAAATAAATCAAAAATTTATCCAACCATCCTTTATTGAGCTTAGATTAAAACTGTAGTCGAGGGTATCTAAACGTCCAGATCTACTTACAATTGTCCGGGCAAAGAGATCCATCGAAGCCGCACTCGGGGGTGTCGGGTGGGGGGGTCAGCCTCCCCCCGGCCCAGTGTATGGGCCGGTCAGGGATGAATTGGAGGGACGAGTTAGCCGCCACGTAAGTCGCTACAACCTGCAAAGAGAGATACGTTTGAAAATGTTGTTTATGTATACGCGAGAGCTTTGTGTGTTTTGAAAGGACTCTCGGTGTCTTCGCAGTTGGATCATCATAGATTTTTTAATAAAGGTGGGAAAATTGTCGAGTGGTTGAGACTACCTACTTCAGATCTAGGCGTCTAGGGTTCGATTACTGTGAGGGCAGAAATTTTATGCTCGGTTTGCTTGGTGGTACAACTTTTATAAGTCCACCTGGCTAGCTAAGCCAATATCTTACTTAAGTATGCCGCCATAATAATAATGTTAACAGCATTTACATTTTAATGCTTTTGATGCTTTAAACGCTTACTTAATTTTAACAATTACAAATAAAGAAAGAAAACGATGAGAAAATACGTTAAAACGTGGCTATAAAAAGCTTTTAAAAAGGGTACAAAGCGGTGAAGAAATTAGCAGGTTACACCTAGTGTTCCGGTGGCGTAGTGGTAATCTCGCCGCACATCAGGAGACGCGGGTTCGATTCCCGCCTAGGGCATATAAATTTTCATCGTTTTCTTTCTTTATTTGTAATTGCGGACAGCACTGTTGTGCTCTAGCATTTGGCGGTAAGATAGCCAGTTCCTATGTAGTTGAGGAGTCCGGGGGTATCTCGCTTCCATCTTCAGCCTAATCATCATCTATCATCAGGTGAGATAAACACCAAGAGCTACCTCTTTAAGAATAACTTAAAAAACCGTAATTCACTTATGGAAGTTCGCACTGGTGAAACAGCGTAGAGACGTAAGGCATAGTGGTTTTTAACTCCCGACGAAAAATAGGGGTGTTATAAGTTTGACGTGTCTGTCTGTGACATCGTAGCTCCTAAACGAATGGACCTATTTTGATTCGGTTTTTTGACGTGACTAGGATGGTTCTTAGCTATAATTTATCTAGATCAGTTCAGGCGTTCGATGACTATCAGCTCATTTTCTACATGATAAAAGGGTTTTACTAACTTTACTAACTCACAGATCCGATTAATTAGAAATTTGGTTTACTGTCACTTCGGTGACATTAAAAAGTCTGCGGGATCCTTAATTCTTCAGAAACTTACAGCAGATATAGCATGTTTGAGCTCTCATGAATAGACTCTATGAGATGGTGTTAGATAGATGATTAATGAGGCCGGGGGTTACTTAAAATTTTAAATTTTATATTTCCAGCTTAATTACACTTCTGTGTACTTCTTGCTCCTTTCTTAGTGTTCCTGTAGTAAGTAAAGTGACCAGCCTCCTAATTCAGAAACTGTAAGATAGCGGATTCGATTCAAAAAATACATGCCGTCTCGCTTTGACGCACCGTCATTAAAAGTGACAGGTATAGACTTTCCGAAATTCGAATGTTTTCCGACAGTTGTGAAATGGGGGCAGAACTTGTTGAAAGGAGACGGAGAGTACACTATGATAATAACCCTATCATGATAGTGTAGTTAACAACATTTTTTTTATTTCATAAATAAGAAGTTTAGAACTCTTTAAGAAATATTGCAAAAGAAATAGCATGTTTAAAACCAATAGCGTCACAGATACAGTGGTATGTTTGTTACGTTGCAGTGCATCGTCCAAAACGCTCCTTAAAAAATTTGCAAACAAATGACGTCACATGTTGCTTTATTACTAAAAAATATAAATTAATAATAACTATGTAATATGCATGTTTTTATTCATAGTTATCTTGATAATAGTTACTTGAATTGACGTAAGCAATCTGATCTCATTATAATTTTTGATACATTATGTAAAAAAAAAAATTTTTTTACAATATTCCATAACTTTTAAGTTTGAAATATGGCGTAAGTATATTTTCCGAATATAAAAAATAGTGCCGTATTCAAACTTAGACAACATCCATTCATTGTAATTTTTTGACTTTGGTGAGAGAATAAACGTTATTATCCCTATTTTGTCACATCATCAAATTATATAAAAAGCGAACACGATTTCATATTATAATGTCATCATTTAAGTTAGCACTAGTAACCGCCCGTGAGTGAATATCGGTTATTATGACAAAATTTAGCCTTTCTCTTTTTCAGAATATAATCTATATTTATGCCACGTTTCATCTTAATCTGTTAAGGGAGTGGAAACGTCACAGATGGACAGAGTTAGTTTTGCATTTATAATATGAATATGGATTATTATACTAGCAAAGTTTCACTTAAACAGCTTACCCAGTCCAATTTATCCTAGTTTCCAATAGTATTTGCGTTGCGTTTCATAAATCTGATAGGACTTTTCAAAATTGCACGCTAAAGTCTGAAGTGGAAGGTACAATTTCATAACTAGAGCAGATGCTTGCGAATCTGTATTTTTATCGGATCTCTGGTTCCATCGACTTCCCTCTGATCTAGTTTTAGAGTTTCCGCTGTCGATAGTTTCAAACAATTGTTATAAAAGGCCATATTTATCTGTAGGTATTGCTTTTTAGACAATCTGTAAGCTCTCTTGAAAAGTTATGCTTTCGAAAAGTGCATTTGCGTTCCATCACCGAGTATATTAGCTAATAAATAATTTAATAATTTTACTACAATAATTATGTTGTTAATTTTATTCTAACCATATTAATATTAAAATCCGGTTGGCGCTAACATTAACTTGAGATAACCCTTTTTCTTTGAATCTGTATGTTTATGAGTGTTTAGCTAACGTGTCTAAATTTTTATTTTTTATTTTACTGCAATTTGTGCAAAATCCCTTCATATTGTTCATACTCATATAGTTTGTCTACGTGGTGAACCAGGATAGGTTTCTCTTTCGATACTCGTTTCAGGTACATTGCAAGCTATACATATATATTAGGTTATTTAGACTAAGAATAACCAATGAGTGCATAAATTATGAAGGGCATATATTTTGCCCTTCATAATTTATGCACTTATTGGTTATTCTTAATAAGTCTAAATTTTAAAATGAGTATTTTAAAATAGTATTTTAAAATGATATATTGAATTCTCTTAGTAATCGAGAACTGTGACATCGTGTCTAATTGTGTAAAATCGTTAAGTATCATACTTAAAATCCTTCACGCAGGTCTACCTGCAGAAATTTTATTAAAAGTGAGCAGTGCCTATGTACTTGAATTATCTTGAATTGCTTGCGTTTGAAATATTATAAATAAATAACATATAATAACTAACGACAAAGCATCAGGTCAAACTCGAACCAGAATTCCGCTGTTATAAAGAAAATTTTCCCCGTAAATAAAGTTCCACAAGGAAACCTTAAATCTAATTTTGACTGTACTTAAAAAAATACAATTTCTAAGAAGTTTTAGACAAGATAGGCTCGAATCACTATTAAGATTGAAGATTAAAATTATGGCTAACCCACGAGCTATTTGGACAATGTGTTGTTCGTTGTTTTTCCATGGAAGGTCGGCTACCTCGAAATAGAAAAGTTTTTTGGATTGACGATGATAAATACAATGCGTAGCTATGAAGATAAATATAATTACCATTGTGTAGTTTCAGCTAGGTTCATTATTCTAAGAACTGTACCATCTAGACCATTATCTTAAACCATTAATCTAAGACCATTATGGTCTAAGGCATTAATGTTTTAGGGAGAATGTCAAGCGAATTGTGATTTTAACACTTTGTTGTAAATTATATTTCCGGTAAAATGAAAATGATGGACAAATTGCAAAATTAAAAATTTTAAGTAGGCCCCGCCGTCTTTAATCATCTATCTAACACCATCTCATTAAGACTATTCATAAGAGCCCAAACACGCTATATCTGCAGTTTTCTGAAGAATTAAGCATTTAGCAGACTTTTTGATGGTATAGGATCAGCTCAAAGTTAGTATGTCATGGGAATGTCATCGAAGTGACAGTACCTACACAAAATTTGGAATCAATCGAATCTGTAAAAGTTAGTAAAATCCTAATATCATGTATAAAATGAGCTGATAGTCATCAAACGCCTGAACTGATCTTCATAAATTATAGCTTAAAACCATCGTAGTCACATCAGCTTTCAAACAAAAAAAAACGAATTAAAATCGGTCCATTAGGCGTTACGATGCCACAGACAGACTCACAGATACACAGATACACAGACAGACACGTCAAACTTATAACACCCCACTTTTTTCGTCGGGGGTTAAAAAGGGGTATAGCTAAAATTATTGTACAAAGAAATAAAATTTCAGATCCCGATCTCGTGCCAGTCGCAACTTTTCATATACGGAAAACTGCACCACAATATTTACAAGATCAATCGGGCCAACCTCTTGCCTACCGCTCTACACTCTGTATAATAGCCACAGCCTCCGTCTGCCTTTCGTCATTTTGACTTGTCAAGACCATATCCCACTTCCTTTCTCGCTATTTGCTCATATCTTCGTTCTTGTTCTAAGTCAAATTCGAATGATTATCAGTTTATTTGGCACAAAAATGCAACACAAAAAGAGTTATAACCCAAGTCCCCGTTCAAAAAATACATATTAATTATTATGCGTAATTATAATGTGTCTCGTTGACAACTCACAATACGGAGATGATAATTTATTGACTGAACCATCCAGTACTGTGAAAGTTTCTTTGTTTTTGTAATCAAAACCGGAGCGCTCAAAGCGGTACTCCACCGAGCTCCATTAGATATATAATCCAATGGACCTCGGTGGCGTACTGCTTTGAAGCATTAGAAGCGTTAGATTTTCTTAATCTAGCAAGCCTAGCAACAGTAACTGATTACTCAAGGGGTTGTACGAGTCTTCAGGTTATCCTAACCGCTTTGGACGCTTTATAATCAGATAATCTAGGTATTGTCAAAATTTGCCAAACTCCTTTGTGATTTTAGTAAATACCCAATACGGGTATACCCTTGTCACTGTTTTCCTGTTTCGATAAATGTGTTGTGGCTTCGTTACCTTCTAACCACATTGGAAACCTTCTTTATCGAATTTTCGACCTTTAACGTTGTTTAGTTTCCCTTTCGACCCACAATAATTTGTTAGTTTTTGAACATTGTATTCTTCCACATTTTTATGTTTTTGATGCGTTTAAACGCCTACGTTATTGTAACAATTACAAATAAAGAAAAAAATGATGAAAAAATATATGCTTCAGGTGGGATTCGAACCCGCGTCTCCTGATTACCGGCGAGAAGCGATTACTACTACGCCACCGGATGTAGATACATCCTACGAATTTCTTCACCGCTTTCTTTCCTTTTCCAACGTTTTTATAGCAACGTTTTTCTCACCACTCATTGAAGAACAGATTGGTAATCAGGAGACGCGGGTACGAACCCCGCCTGAAGCATATATTTTTTCATCATATTCTTTCTTTATTTGTAATTCTTACAATATTGTATTCTTTCTTTAGGAAGTCGCTACCATAATCATCACCAGCCTCTATACGTCCCACTACTGGGCATAGGCCTTCCTACATGGGAGTAACACATGAGGAGTTTAGGCCATAGCATCACCACGCTGGCCCAATGCGGGTTGGAGGGTTAAAGCAGTTGTATTAACAACCAGGACTTAACGTTCCGAAGCACGGAGGAGCTAGAGATCACAAATTTCGAGTGACCCATCCCGGGATCGACCATGGCAAGAGTGGCTTTGTTTCCGTAATAGAAACCACAGCGCTTGAACCACTACGCCACCGAGCTCCTCAGTTATAAGAATAGCTTAAATGATATGTCGTAAACCAATTTCACTATTAAAATTTGCTAACCCTAAGAAAAGATCTGTGTCAATATACACATACAACTGCTGGCAGATAAGGCCATATTAGGTATCGATCCAGCAGTTGTATAAAACTATAGATGACAAGTCTTCTAGTTGTATAAATTTAAAATATATGTTATACTAGCTGACCCCGCAAACGTTGTTTTGCCATACGAATAAAATTGTCTAAAAATAAAAAATTGATAGTAGCCGATTCTCAGACCAACTGAATATAGATGTAAAATTTCATGAAAATGGGTTAAGCCGTTTCGGAGGAGTATGGTAACTAAATTTGTGACACGAGAATTTCATATATTAGAAGATTAACAATAGGAATAAATAAAAAAGCGCACTGTCTCATAGGTAAAGATGACAAGTCTTCTAGTCATCTACATCATCTAGCACGATATGGTACTTTAGAAACAATTTCTATCATATTAGTATTTATAATTTAAAACATAACACCATAGAAAAATATTATCTTTAACAATAGGTTGAAGTACTGTTATTATGGCTGGAATAAATGTGCAAGCCACATAAACTGCCCAATTTCCCTAAGCAAATCGGTCAAGGGTGATTCGGGCCAGGTGTGGTGTAGGAATCCGTAACTACCCGACACAATATGCGGACTTAGAAGTGCTAATTGTTCGATACTAACTATGATAACGACTAATAATAAATTAGCACTTAGTTTGCAAACGGATTATTATGTAGTAGAGGTATTTGAAATAAAAAATGATTTTTCAAGATGCTATTTTATTACTGTATGGGTGTGGTTGCTATATTTTGTAATATTTACTAACATAGACGGCGTTGAAAAAAGAAATGGATTTATTCCGCTTTAAATGTCGTTACAGAGATAGTATAGTACTTATAAAAATAGTTGAATCACATATTCGGCCGTTTCCAGCATTTTTTTTTATTATGTTGATAATTTTAGATAATCAAAAACAGTACAATATAAGTAATCATTATCATCATCATCACCAGCCTATATACGTCCCACTGTTGGGCACAGGCCTTCCTACATGGCAGAAACACATGAGGAGTTTGGGCCATAACACCACCACGCTGGCCCAATGCGGGTTGGTGGGTTAAAGCGGTTGCAGTAACAACCGGGACCAACGGCTTAACGTGCCTTCCGAAGCACGGAGGAGCTCAACATTATAAATTTGATTGACCCATCCAGGGACCGACCATGGCGAAAGTTGCTTTGTTTTCCTGATCGAAACCAGAGCGCTCAATCCACTACGCCACCGAGCTCCTCGAGCTACAATATAAGTAATATCAATTACTAAATGGTAGGCCCGTATGTAGGGTCGTCTGGGTAGGTACCACCGCCTTTCTCATTTCATCCGTGACACAGTTCGCTGTGTTTCGAATTGAAGAGAAAGGTAGCCAGTTTAATTACAACGCATGGACGGCATTTCATATTAGGCCTCAGGATGACAACGCACCAGTAATGTCAAGTAATTTTTCCTTGTTATTGCAGGTGCCTATAGCGATAACCACTTACCACCAGGTGGTCCGTCAGCTTGATTGTCATCTAGTTGTATAAAAAAAGACAATAACAAATAATTAAATTCAAAGTAAGTGGAATATAGGAAACAATCAAAAGTACAGACGGGGCGTAACCATAAAATTAAATGTTCCTTTTTTACTACAGAACCCTAAAAACGTGAGATTTAATAAGATATCACATTTCCATGTATAAACAACAAGAAATACGGCCGCTAAAATGGCTCTACGACTCTTGTAAAAAACTAGCCAAGTGCGAGTCGGACTCGCGCACGAAGGGTTCCGCACCACTATCTATAAACAAGCGTCTACCTGTTGCCGTTATCAATATCCAGCAAAAAAAAGCAAAAAACATCACGTTTGTTGTATGGGAGCCCCCTTAAATATTAATTATATTCTGTTTATTGGTATTTGTTGTTTTAGCGGCAACAGAAATACATCATCTGTGTCAGAATTTCAACTGTCATGAGATACAGCCTGGTGACAGACGGATGGACAGCGTAGTCTTAGTTATAGGGTCTCGTTTAACCCTTAGGCTACGGAACTCTAAAATACAATAGCACATTGTCGTAATGTACAAAAAGTTGGCTCAACCGTTCAGCGTTGAGAGATTAATCTTTCACTCGCAAAAAATGGAACTGGTAATACTATTTGTTCGTGTTCGGCGTTCGCTATTGAATGAACAAAATGTAATTTGTCTTTTAGACACCAGCTAAATTCCAATATGGCTCAACTTTTTCACACATTTTCATTGGATCTCTGTGCTCTTTGTGGAATGAAGAAAGAATTTTTAATTTAAAATGACATTGTTGCACTGAAGCGCGAAAAATATTACAATAGGGATTTTCACTGTATTAAAATTAAAGTACCTAGATATAATTTTGACGCGTAGGTAATGGTAGTTTTTATAGCAGAAATCCTAAAAACACAATAGTTTATTATAATAATGAAGAATTCTAATAACATTCAATAAACAAAACGCAACCAAAACACTTATGTCACGAGACTAACACTTAACTCAGTATAAATCTAACATCACTTGTGTAAGCATCAAAGGCTGTCAAAAGAAAACCCTATAAGTTATTTTAGCAGTTTACTTCATAATGTTTTGGAGCTGAACATGTGACGTCACAACAGCCACGTGACATGTATTGGCGTTTTGGAGCGAAAATTGGAATTTAGGGTGCATAATAAGTTTATTCTCAGCTCTTATAAAATAGTGCCTATTGAATAATGAGAAAGTTCATGAATAAATTATAATCAATATGTTTTATTGTATATTGTGTCCTGCTTACTCGCATTGCAAATTTTACTATATTTCTATATTTCGTTTGGAAATATTTTATCTATAATAATATTAATAAAAGATTGAAGTACAAGTTATCAAACCATTAATACAGTTTTCTAGCTAATTAGATCATAAGTGATGTTAATAAGATAATAAAGATATCAATTCAATTTTAAATAGTTAAAATAAAACCGGCGAGGTAATGGGGACCAACCCGCATTGGGCCAGCGTGGTGGTGTTATGGCCCGAAATCCTCAAGGTCTGTGCCCAGCAGTGGGCCGTATATAGGTTGGTGATGATGAATGGTGACATTCAGTTATTTTCAAATGATAGCAATCAGTCAGCAATGTGAGGATGAGCAGTGTGCAACGGTGACGCATTGACTGAATGTAGATGGAGAAACATGTTTTATTTACCAAAACAATTACTCAAACCAATACGCTACCGAGCTTCTCTTCAGTCTTGACATCTAGATTAATGCCTTATTGTGAGATAAACCTTTTTTTTATACAACGTACGGTAAATTACTCAACACCAACGTAACTGAAGCGGTAAAAAGAGTAGGTACTTATGCGAAGACGGCTAGTGCAGTTTAGACACTGCTCCAGCCGCCTCCACCTTGCCGGCCCAAAAGGTGCTTTTTCATGCCTGTTTTAAAGAAACCCATGTTAAAGGGAGGAGGCAACACATGTGCTGGCAAAGAATTCCAAGTTCTGAAAGCTCGGCAAAGAAACGAGGTACATTTTTTTTTGTGTGTGATGTTGAGGTGGAGTCAGTGAATTGATGACTCCGAAGACCGGTACGCGTGCTGCTGAGTAGGAAGGGGAAGGTGGGGTAGGGTCAAAAAGCTCTCCAGAGGGCTCTCCGTGATATAACCGATAGAAAGCGCTACAAAATCTTACATTACATAGCATCCAAAGAGGTTAGGATAAGCCGAATACTGGTAGGACCCTCCAGAAATCACCCGTTGCTAACAAAATTTAATGTTTCAAAAGCAAGGTAGAATCTCCAATTACGACGGTATTTTTTTTCACGTTTTGTTCTCGTTTCACTAAGCTTAAGTACAAAGAAATGTAATTTACTCATCTAAAATCCCTTTCCTTATTCACACGACGCTTTTCAAATGCGAAAATCACGCAAAAAAGAATAAAGAAAATAAAAATACCCCTGTAATTGGAGCTGATTTAACTACCGCCGTAATAGGATACCTTATTTTACACCCTAAATGTTCTTACGAAATACTAATATTTACAGTCTACAATGGGTTGCGTAAGTCTTCGTTTTATTTTCAATGTGCGTGCCACTGAATGCGGGGTAGGGTCCATTTGTCTCGTGACTGTAATGAACTTTAAATAATTCAAAGTGATTTAAAGCGGCGAGGTAAAATGTTTTTTGCAGAAATTATTTCTTTTGTATTCTATAAAATGGAAGATGTTGAAAAACTTTGTTTTCTTCCTAAAGCTATTGATACTTGACCTGAATCAAATCAGGCTATTTTCTTATAGGACGTTGGTCGATACGAAATATAAAAATTTGCTTTTAAGTAGCCTCTTTTCTATGTAAAAATTACAGTACTTTCATTACTAGATAAAAAGTTAAGGTATCCGATCTCAGCCCTAAACTGGACTATTCTAGCATTAGGACTGTAAATCAGACAAGCATAATCTTTGTTAATGTGGCAATACTACCTATATATTTGATATTAGACGTAATTGTTATATAAACTTTTAATTGAAAAACGACAAAGTTCGTGTCGGGTCACGCGCAACGTAGTTTCCGTCACAAATAAATATGGGCTTGATGAATTTAGTTTCCAGATTGACGACTCCTAACAAAACGGATCCATAAATCGAAAAATGGTTTTACCTATCCTTATAATATCTATAAAATAATAAAAAAATAAGTAACCTCCGGCCTCAATATGTATCTTTCCAACACCATCTTATTGAGAGTATTCTTATGAGTCCAAACACGCTACTTATATCTGCTGTAAGTTTCTGAAGAATTGAGTAACCCGCAGACTATTTAATGGTACAGGATCAGCTTAAGGTTAGCTTGTCTTGTAAATACCACAGAAGTAACAGTAAACCAAATTTCATATCTATCGGATCTGTGAAAGTTAGTAAGACTCTTCTATCATACCCGACAATAATAATAGTAGGAAATTAGCTGATAGTCAGCTTACGCCTGAACAGATCTTCATAGTTTATAGCTGAGAAGCATCTTGATCACGTCAGCTTTCAAACAAAAAAAACTGAATTAAAATCTAAGCTACGATGCCACAGACAGACACACAGATAAACAGACAGACACGTTGTCGGCGTATTAGCCGTATCGAGACGAATCGCGCAGGTCCGGGTTCCCTTTCTACACGCACTTAGCTTCGCGGCATGATAAGCATCGGGTGTCCCTTATATACTGTATTGTGACAGTAGTAAAGCCTGCCCATATTATACAGTCCACTCCTTTTATTTACACAACCCAGTAGGGCCTAATCACACGTCAAGCATATAACACCCCTCTTTTTTCGTCGGGGTTAACAATCATCCCTACTTTTCGTGTAGGGGGAGCTAGGTACTCTGAAAAAATAATTTGCATACTTTGTTTTACTATTTCGTTGATGTGATCAATATGTATAAGTATCTATGCCAAATAACGCATTTATGAGTCTCTGGGTTAAGTCGCGGACAGACGGACAGACAGACGAACATGGCGATACTGAGGGTACCATGTTGATTATGGATGTTTAGAAAGGTTAAAGTCTTGTTATAACATAAAAATACGGAAAGAAACGATAGAATGTATCCCAGCGCTAACAATGAAGAAATCTTGTTATAAGCAAGAGTTGTTTTGTTTCCAATTACAGAGGAAATCCTGGTACCCTCCTAATAAGCCGGGCAAACTTTATTTGTTTCGTCACGATTGTTGTGGCAAAGTCAAAAAATAACAATTCCCAAGTTGCGCCATTTTTTCTCGGATTTTTCTTGTGATGTTATTCGTTTTGCGTTAGCTTATTTGGTGAGTTTAAATGAAGTAGCTAAAATTATGCTTAATTTGGTTTTACTGATACTAAGGTTTCGAACAACGACATTGGTGTCGAACAAGAATTACGGTTTGCCTGATATTAAGCCTATAGCCTATTTTTTTCCTTCAAATTGCTAATTTGTCTTTGTCATGTCAATTGTGTTGTTTTGTTTTAATTGGTATTGTTGACAGTATTTTATTCTAAGTATATTGTATTAATATAATTTGACTTTTTTTTTTTCAAATTTGATATAATTTTGATGATCTTAAATTCTATGTTTATATCTTATGACATGCTTAATTGATGATGTATTAACCTTAACTTAGCGCTTTGAACCTGTCTGTGAGCTGTCAAGTACCTTTTTATAAGTAAATAATAAAAGAATATAGATATTGAGCACTACTCACGCACTGCCTACCCTGTAAAAATCAAGGAAAAGTGTTAAGCGTTAAGTTGATGGCATAGGATACAAGTCGTCTTTCTCCCAACATCTCACTTTCTACATACTGGCTCTGGCGACCTTACTCAACAACATTTGGGTAGTGCAGGTTTTTACAGGGTGGGCAACGCGCAAGTAATACCTCTGGTGTTGCAAGCGTCCATAGGCTACGGTAACCGCTTACCATCAGGTGGGCCGTATGCTTGATTGCCACCTTAGTGGTATAAGAAAAGTGCCTAAGATGCTACCAGCATCTATAATCTACGGAAAGGGCTTGCCATCAGGTGAGCCGTACATGTGATCGCTACTCTTCATATTCTTCATCATCAACAGTCTATTTCTAGTCCCACTGCTGGGCATAGGCCTTCCCACATTAGAGAAACAGATGAAGAGTTTTGAACTATAATACAACCACGCTGGCCGAAGTTACAACCGGGACCAACGGTGCCTTCCGAAGCACGGAAGAGATCGAGATTAGAATTTTTGAATGAACTATCCGGAATCAACCATGGCGAAAGTTGCTTTGTTTTTGTAATCGGAACCAAAGCGCTCAGTACCATTTCACCAACGAGCTCCTAAATCAACTGATTGCTGCTTTTGACATATATAAAAATAGATATTTCCACTAAATGATAATAATATAATAATAATAATAATAATATTTATACACTCACACCTATTACCTAGCCCAAAGTAAGCATCATTAAGAGCTTGTGTTATGGATACTAGATAACGGAGAAATAATGATAATAATATGTATATAAATATTAGAAATATACTAAATAAACATATAAACATCCATGACTCGTAAACAAATGCCCGTACTCATCATACAAACATTTGTTCCTACCGGGATTCGAACCCGGGACCACTTGACCGAGTAGCCTGGGGTACAGACCACTCGGCCAGCCGGTCGTCAAATAAGAAGTCTTAGGTGAGGATCCTGGTAGGAGCAGTACCTCTAGAACGAACATTTTTAAATTTCGAATCGTATTGTTCACGCACGCTTGAAATTTCAAACAAAAGCTAACGTAACTTACTCAATACGCTGGAGATTTAAAATTTATTCGTGCTCGTGCCAGGGGTACAAATGTTTCTTTGATAAGCACTTACATTTGTTCATGAGTCATGAATGGTTTTATATCATCACTATCATTTGAGCTAAAATACGACCACTATTGGACTAAGGCCTCCCTAAGAAATTTCCACGACAAGCGGTAATGCGCTGCAAGCATCCAGCGGCCTACTTGCGACCTTCACCAGATCTTTGGTCCACCTTTACATTATAGAGAAACATTCGATATTTAATTCAAATACTAATTGCACTCGGCATGCATTGCAATACCCGTAAAGAGAAAACTGTTAGGTTTTAATAATAATAAAAATATATATATAATGCAGGAACCTTTGCGGGCGTCCCCAGACAGAATGCACTACCAAAGTTTTATCACCGGAGATGACAAAACAAACGAATAAATATCTGCGACTCGTAAAAAAAAATGTACGTGCTTTTCATACAAACATCTGCCTCTACAAAACTGGGATCTCCGATATACTGACAATTCAACTAGTCTTTATTGAAAATAATGTGGAAATGTGCCATGGTCGATCCCGGGATGGGTCAACCAAAATTTCTAATCTTAAGCTCCTATGTACTTCGGAAGGCACGTTAAGCCGTTGGCCCCAGTTGTTACTGCAACTGCTTTAGCCCACCAACCCTCATTGGGCCAGTGTGGTGGTGTTATGGCCTAAACACCTCATGTGTTTCTCCAATGTAGGAAGACCTGTGCTCAGCAGTGCAGCAGCATATATACGCCGGTGATGATGATGTGAAAATGTCCTATGGACTCCTGACAAAGTTTTTATTTCTATTTAATATTAATTCAATACTTTGGGTTTTTGAAATAACTGTAATACGTTTACAATCCTATTATTAAACCCACGATCAAAGCAAATAAGTAGATGAATAAGAACCATAAACACTTAAAATTATATTATGATTAGAATACACAATGAAACTGCCAGATACCGTATTTACCCACGTTAAATATGCTGATTAATTTTCACTATACGAATGTTTACCCTTTCAAAGGATCTAAAACTGATCTAATAAGGCGAAAAGCAAACTTAGTGGTAAAATGTAGTCGAGCCTTATAATAGCAAAACCACAACCACCAAATGAGGCATTGTTTTGATCTATTTATCAAAACTTAAGCCTTTCTCTTTGGAGTGTAGAAATCGTATATGTATACAAAATAATAATCAATATTTTCAAAAATAGTTTGAGAACATTTAAGGATAAGGTTTTGCCGACAATTTAAATAAATCGTCAAAAATCTTTAAATCTGGAATTTATCACGTATTTATGATGGATTTTTTTATATTATTGTCATTTCATTACATAAACAATATTTTACGATCCGAGTGTAAATAAGTATAGAATGTGTAACCGGTGTTGCTGAAAAATATATTTTAATAATGATGTGCGGAAAATATTGTGTAACACATACATTTTTAATACTAATGTATTAAAAATGTATGTGTTACACAATATTACCATAATACCACAATAATACCATAAAAACCAGCACACGTCTGTATATTTTTACGAAAGTGCTAAATCGGCCATTTATAAGCAAAAGGCCGGACTCAGATCAATGCAGGCTTAGAGCGAGAACTTTGGTACAAACAATTTATTACGAGAAGATTGTCCCAATTTTTCTGGGATAAGCCAAGATATTTATATAAATAGTCGCCTAGAATTTTTTGAATACTTAATAGCAGTTTCATGCTGTGTTTGTTTTGAAGATCTACGAAGACAGAATAAAAAATCGGCCATGTGTGTGTCGGACCACGGGCAGTGTAGGGTTTCGTACTTGACCGACTTAGAAGCGGGCTAGTTGTTTGATACGAGAATACGCCAAACTTCTAGTCCGCTCTGAGCACGAGTCGATTCACTGCGCACTATAAAAATATGGAACGGCGGAACAATGCGGTATGGACAGCTGCCCAATACCGCGCGATGCAACTTTAGAGCAAACAAGAGGTTTGGCGCGAGCCCTACCTGTTATGGACATTAATTTTGATCACGCTATCATCACTAGCCTATATACGTACATGGGAAATACATGGGAGAAACGCATGAGCAGTTTGGGCCATGACATCGCATCGGGTTAGTGGGTTAAAGTGGTTGCAGTAACAATCGGGGCCAACGGTTTAACACCCCTTCCAAAGCACGAGATGGCAGGTTTGATTGACCCATCCTGGGATCGGCAAGGGTGAAAGTCGCTTGGTTTTCGTAGTCGAAACCAGGGCGCTTAAACCACTACGCCACAGAACTCCTTAAGACGTTATAGCGGCTGTAGAAAGCACTTTAAAGTATTCTTGAAGGGCATCCCATACCAATAACATCCCACACCATGCGATCAAACAAGAAGAACGTATAGAAGAGGTAATACCTAACCTAAAAATATTTTAATTATTTTTCAAGATTTTATTTTACTACTTTGCCGGCGTGAGTAATATACCCATACCAAATTACAGTTTTCCAATAGCTACTAAGTCAGAGACGGGTGGACATAGCGAAATTATGAGGGATTCTTGCTGACACGGAACCCTAGAAATAGAGTAGGTTTTGTTCTACAAATGAGATCTATTTGCAGCCTCAAGAGAGACATGCCGAGACGGTCAAATAAAGTTGGCAGACCGAATAATAATGTTTCAGAATTCCGCAGTCTTCCAAGGACCCCTTTCGACATTACATACTTACTTCAAAATTGCCCTATTGAAAAAGCAGTGCGTCAGAATAACGTAGTCATAGTCGATACAGAAGATCGTGAATGATACATTATTTTTGAATGTATCGCAAATTCATGTGAAAAAAACTATTCACAAAATTGCGTATGGTCTATTTTAAAGAAAACACGGCAAATAACTCAACACCAAAAAAAAGTGAGATCCATCGTTTTAGAGATCTATCGTTTAAGAACTATGCCATAACTCAAAGTTTTTATACATATTACTTTTTTAAGTTCAGATGGTTCTGTTTCTATATTTATGTATTTTAGTATTTCATTTTATCTTTAAAATACTGTTATTGTCAAAACTGAAGCTTTACAATAGTTTAATAGAGTGAGCATATTCTTTCTGGATATTGTGTGACAAAAACTGGTACAAAGTTACTTATTTTAATTTAGACATGGATCAGTGTATAAACTTTTTAAAATACGAACATGGTTTTTGAATTTAATTTGAAATTCGAAATAGAACACATACGAGTATATACCGTCTACAACATTTCTAGTTCTAAACAATCTCAAGTCTCAACGAGGCCATCGTTGATCTTCAGGGGCTGTATTAGTTAGTGACCGTTCTGAAATACTAGGGACGTAACTCGTAACTGCCCGAACCTACTAGTTCGGTTAGCTTAGAGGACTTGTTGCAAGTCAGAAAGAACCTTTACTTTTTGAAAGTTGTGATTGTTCGAAACTTATGACAAGTAAAACAAAGTAACAAAAATACTGTTACGGTGGTAGTCAATATCAACGTCAATTACGGAGGTACTTTTACTATCGTTTTTTAAAAATTAGAAAACATTTTGTGTTCTGGAGTTTTTAAATACACACGAATATTTTTTTCAGAATTTTGTAATATTGTTTGTTTTACATAATCAATTAAGATATATATATATAGGAATATAAAACTTACTATTATTTAGTTTTTGTTAAATTGCTTCAAGTTTTTCTGTATATATGTTTATACTTAGTGCCGTACGTGAAGTTCTCGTGTCTGGAAGTATTTAACCAATTGCCTACACGTAGAATACAAATGAATTTGTTCAAAAGTTATCGGAGGGGCGAATGGAGTCATATGCTATGTGGAATCAGAGAAGGTCCTTTTGTTTTCGTGTGTTTAAAAATACCAAAACACAAATTGATAAGGTATTTTTAAAAAACGAGTTATGACCTGATGACTTCGGCAAAATAACCTTTGTTTTAATCTCGAAAATAGCAGAAGTGGTGGAGGACTACCGACCTGTTTCTTCGACATATTTATTAATTAAACATAATATTAAGTTATATTCATAGATACAAAAATCTTAATTGAATATGTAAAACCAACAATATTACAAAATTTTATGAAAAACATTTACAAAAATATGTAAAAACATGTACACATATTGGATCGGCGAATACCGTTAGCGCCTATCAAGGGTCAACAAGATAATAAAAAAATGGCGTTTATTTTGACTACCTAACAGGACTGTTTCCAAACAAGATTAAAACACGAAAAAACATCTGTAAAACGACTGTTCACGTTAACATTATACTCAAATGAGGTGAGAATAAAGGTAAGTATTCATTTATTCAATGAATTTTGAAAATGTTAAAGTAGGTCTAATACATTATCTTAATCAAAAACTAGGATCTTTGGTTTGAGTTTTACTTTATTGATGTGAATTTAGACGTTAATTATAAGCCTCGGACTTTACTGTTTGAAAGATTTCAAATAATTACTCAAATTGCTAATAAAATTATGAAATATTTTTCCGCGACGGATTCTAACAAAATTATACAGATTCCTGTAATTAAATATTTTAATTCCACAGAAAACAACAATCTTTCAGTCTTTACTTTAGAGGAGTCAATAAATGCGATCTAGATTAAACTACGCTTTGTGGATGTTATTGTTCTCAAGTTTCGATATTGCTCAATAAAGTAGTCAGTTATTGATGACTCGTCGAAACAATAGTGCAGGGAACTTCGAAACTTGATGATAAATATTATTTCTTACAATGTTGAAGTTACTGCAGATAAAGGCGGGAATAAATATCTGCTATAAGTTTTGGAAGATATCGTTGCGATAAGTTCAGTGATTATGTTACTTTTTTGCAGATTTCGCTGTTTTCACGCAAGGTAGGAACAAGAGCTCGTGCAGGCAATACATTGATTCAGAATCCCTGATTAGATTTTAATATTAATAAATGTTAAAATTACTCTTTTTGTCAATTTACTGTATCTCTAAAAGCGCTGAATTTTCGTCATTTACTTTAGTTTTGATATTTACAATCTTTTCTGATAAAACGAAATATCTCTATTAATTAAAACCCTAATTCGAGATTTTATTTATACAACTAGATGACAAACAAGCTGACGGTCCACCTGATGGTAAGCGGTAACCACCGCCTATAGACAACTGCAATAACAAGGAAAAATCACTTGATATTGAAGGTACGTTGTCATCCTGACGCCTAAGATGAAATGTCGTCATGCCCAGTAATTACACTGGCTACCTTTCCCTTTAATCCGAAACACAGCGAACTGTTTCACGGCAGAAATTAAATATGTGTATGATGGATATTCAATGTGTTTCTGCGTTGAGCATCTATGCTTGTATATCTATCTACACATAGAAATCTCAACGATATCCCACATAGTAATGAAGGTCTACATACATAAATATGGTTCAGTACTTTTACTCTTGCAACAATTTCCCTCTACGTTACAAACACGCGTTTCAGCTAATTAGAATGCGAGCCGAAATAAAACTGAGATCGCAGGTACAGTATCAACGAACCAAGCTTCACGTGTCAGAGTGAAACCGACTTTATTAAGTTTTCAAAAGAGCGGGTTTTGTATTGCTACTGTTATACTTCTGTGCTAGCTGTAGGTACTTTCTTTAGAACATCACAATTTGGAAGAGTAGTCATGTAATTAGTAAGATATGTAAATAAAGAGCGTGAGTAAGATTGCTCAAATTTACTGAAGTTGTTGTTTTGAAGCAGATTTTATTGTTATTGTAAAGAGTTATAAATGAAACAAGCTTATGGGCCCTGTCTCAAACCTCCTTGCACTCTAGAAGTTCGTTTTGACTTTTAAATATTGTCTGTCGTTTGAATCGTGTTTTAACCCCCGACGAAAAAAGAGGGGTGTTATAAGTTTGACGTGTATGTCTGTGTATCTGTGTGTCTGTCTGTGGCATCGTAGCGCTTAAAGGAATAGACCGATTTTGATTCGGTTTTTTTTTGTTTGTAAGCTGATGCGACTACGATGGTTCTTAGCTATAATTTATGAAGATCAGTTCAGGTGTTTGATGAGGTGTCTGATTAGGATTTTACTAACTTTTACAGATCCGACTGATTTCAAATTTCGTGTACTGTCACTTCGATGTCATTCCCATGACATACTAACTTTGAGCTGCTTGAATGCTTAATTCTTCAGAAACTTACAGCAGATATAGCGTGTTTGGGCTCATATGAATAGTCTTAATAAGATGGTGTTAGATTGATGATTAATGACGCCGGGGGTTACTTAAAATTTTTAATTTTGCAATTATTGTATTAGATTTAGGCATCAGCCTTGCCTTTGACAAATTCTATTACTACATTGATTACATTTTAATACAGACCACTTTAAAAAAGCTTAAATACCAGGCCATAAAATATGTTGCAATAAAACGCCTGTTTGTTTTGCAAATTTTATTAATGAGGACTTAAAACTCGACAGCTGTTACCACACGTGAGCCTATAATACCCGGGTTTATCCTTACGTTGATGACGCTGTAGACATAATAAAGCTACTTTTCATTACCAGCAAAGATAAGTACAGTCAGCATCAAAATTAGTTTTTAGTGTGCTCAAAATAGTTATGATGTTTAAGAAAAGCTACCTTATTGTTACATCAATAAAATCGCCTTTCACTTGTTGAAGATTTAAGTGCTGCTACAATCAACATCCAATTCTATCACTATGATGATAGAATTGCTTTACTGAAAGAGAGCAGATATTTTTGGCCACCAAGAACGCAGTGATTCGGATGCTTGTCGTACCAATATACATTAGCTGAAAATGTATCTGTCTCATATACTTAGGTTTGCTATAAAAGGTAATGAGTAATAAAAGAAAATGTCCTATGAATTTGTATTATTGCAATAATACAGATACACTTTTAATTTTGAAATGAACTTCACAAGTCCTTATTTCTTTATCATAAAAACAGGCCCTGGAGTTTTAGTACTAAAGTACGTGTAATAAAAAAGCTTAACAACAATTACTGCCAACTTGATGTATCAAAGAGAACAATTTTAACGTGCTTTTCGAGGAACAAAAGACTTAAAGATCAAGTTTTTGGGAGTGTATGTCTGAAGGTAAGCACCTCCCCCCTCCCAATGAGACCCACTGTTCCCAACATGAAGCATTTTCAAGGAACTCTGGTAACCACACATACCGCTGGAGCACTTCAATCGTCTAAGGTGGAGATCCTATGTGGGCCCTAATTCTGTACACACGCTAAATCTATATTTAAATTTAGTGCATCTTGTTCTCTCAATATGAATACGAAAAGGATGGCTGTCATATAACTTAATATTTAGAAACGTTTCTTAGCACCCCTTTAAATGCCGTCTGAAATGGTTTATGGTTTCCTTAAAATATATCTACGAGTAAATTTAGTTGACAGCTCTAAGCAAAATTCTTGCTATCTTTTTCCTGTACATATTGCGAGAAAGAGATATGCTGTGCTTAAATTTAGATTTAGAGTGTCATCAGAATTAGGCCCTTACTACTATGATTATTTTCAGTCACCTAACCCAGTTCTGACCACTGATAGTTCTGATTTGTATTTCCATTCATTCCAAATGTGAGGTTTTTTTTATTACTGTAAAAATGTTATGACGATTTTACAATAACTTTGCGAGACTACAAAGACTCACATGAAGCGTTCGGTGCACTCACCCTTAATGTATTAATGGGAGGATCCTTCTCTATCTATTTTGTGCTTAATGACACTACACATAAAGTATATTTTCAAATTATCTTCGTTAAGGTTAACAACCGATCCTTTATCTCGTGTATCCGAGACGCGTGTCACTTAATTTTGAAGATTGTTGATGAATCTTCGCAAGACGCTTTATGAAAGTTCGTTTAATTAAAGTACAAAATTGGATTATCATGTCGAACATTATTAAGAATTAATGAGAATGAACAATGCTGTCAATTTGCAAATAATAAATCAATTATTTAATTTGACAAATCTCCAAGTATGCCGACATAGTTTCACCCCCGTATTCTTAGGTTATAATAGTTTAAGTTTCTACTAATTGGTAGGCCCGTGTGTAGGGTCATCTGGATAGGTACAGTTAGCAACAAAAGTCGATTAACACTTTAGTGCCTTTCCATAATAATTATATTGACATATAACTTTGTGAATGACCTAGTGTGACATAATACTAAAATTTTAATGGACTTCCGTTGCTGACCGTACCACTGCTTTTCCTGTCTCCGATATAAGACTGTTTGCTCTGTATTGAAGGGAAAAGTAGCCAGTGTAATTACAGGGCATGGAAGGCATTTCATCTTAGGCCTCAGGATGACGGGGGGCGTTTGTTGAGAACCTCCCCGCGGTGCCCCCTGGAAACTGAACTGGACCCGGTAACGCAGGTGTCCAGTCAGGCTGATCCTCAACACAGTCAGAAAATTTTTGTGAATCAAAAAATGTCGCAAGATAGTCGCTTCACGCGGAATAAAAAAGGCCCTTCTCAGGGCCAACCAAACGGTCCTTCTCAGGACCAACCAGTTGTTGGTAGTCGTCGGGTGGAAGGAGCTCCTTCACCCACGGACTCTGTGCTAGCAAGGACCTGTGAGTGGTCGATGGAGTCCGACTCTGAATCAATGAGGTCGGGCCCTAGGACGAGGTCGCAGGCGAACTTGGTGGTTGCCGGGGCTGTCGCCCGGGCCAAGACTGGATCGGACGGTAAACCTGGTGGAGTGGTAGTTGAGAGTGAGGATGAGTCCATCAGGGGTGCCTCCCAGTGTTCGTCCCGAAAAAGACCCCTAATGGGCCGGTTTTTCGCTGGCTCAGAGGGTGAAGAGGACTCAGAGGCAGAGTTGGTAGAGTTTGTAGCCCCGAAGGTGCCACGTTCGAAGACTGGTAGGGGGGGATACCACCATGGCGTAGGATTGTCCCAAGCAAGGCGGGAACTGGAAAAGGTCGGACTGGACTCGGAGTCGGACACCCTTACGGAAACCGAACCCGAGTTGGTGGGGAAGGGAAAGAAGGGAGGAGGGGTTAGTGTATCTCCTGACCTGTCGGATGGAGCCCTCTTCAAAAGGGCGGAGGAGAGCCTGGGAGAAATCTACCGGTTGACTCGAACATCAAAGAATTTAAAAGGTTCCAGCATCCGAGAGATTGAAGATGCCTCCCGGGTAGTGTTAGAGGTGGTCCGCTCGCTTGCAGGCCGTAAAACTTGTGAGGAGGTGCGTCGGCTTCAGGCTGACAACAAGCGCCTCAGGGGCCAGCTGACGGCAGTGATGGAGGAGGTCGCTGCTCTTCGCAGGGCTTACTCTGAAAGGGGGAGCCCAAAAAAGAAGAAGAGCTCTGTAGCCCGGGTGGACAGCCCCATGCCTATGGAAAGACAAATGGAGGCGGAGTCTAATCTGCCCGCTGAAGTGGATGTGACGTCAGCCTCCGCTGGAGATGTTTTGACGAAAGGAGAGTTCGCCCAGGTCATCGGACAACTCCAGCGGGAGTTGATGAATCACATCGGCGCTGTGGTTGGTGCTCGGCTGGAGGGCTTGGAGGTGGATGGCCGACTACTTCCGGCCCAGTCTCACCGTCCTCCATTGGCGGCGGATGTTGATGCGGCCCGTGCCGTCTCCGTTTCCCATCTCCCCTCAACTCACCAGGCTGCGCCGTCAGCGCATACCACTCTCAACCCCCCAGCCAACATGCCAAAGGCAGCGAGGCAGGGGAAGGGAGCGAAATCTGCGCCTATTAAAGCGGCCATAGTTCCACAGGCAGCAGAACAAGTTGCCGGCTCCTCGCGCCAGGAGCAGCCGTTAGTGCTGGAGGAGGGCTGGTCTACTGTGGGCAAAAAGTCTCGCAAGGATAAAGCCCCAGCGAGGTCAGCGCACACCCCGAACGCCCAGAAAAAAGTGGAGGCCAAGGCGGCGAAGGTCAAGGTAGCCAAGCTTACAAAGGCCCCGAAAACCTTGGCTGTGGTGGTCACCCTTAAGCCTGAGGCCGTGGCTGAAGGGGTTACCTATAAGGAGGCCATAACTAAGGCCAAGGCCTCGGTCAGTTTGGGGGCCCTAGGTATTACTGGTCCCCCGAAGTTCAGGCGAACTATGACAGGAGCTCGACTATTCGAGCTCCCAAAGGAAACCACCGCATCCCAAGCAGACGCCTTCGCCGCCAAGGTGGGTGAGGCACTGGGGGACGCTGCCCGTGTTGTGCGCCCCACGAAAATGGCGGATATCCGAGTCGCTGGTCTTGATGACTCGGTGTCGGCCGATGAGCTCCGTACTGCCCTAGCTGAAAAGGCCGGCTGCTCACTAGAGCTCGTCAAGGTCGGAGCTATTTTGACGGACATCAGGGGGGTGGGGTCGGCTAGGATCTCTCTCCCCGTGGAGGTGGTAGGTAAGTTGGCGGACGCTGGGCGCCTATACGTGGGGTGGAGTTCCGCCTCCATTAAGGTACTAGACCAGCGCCCGATGCGATGCCTACGCTGTTTCGAGGTTGGGCACACGGCACAGCGGTGCCCCTCTAAAAAGGATCGCAGTGCACTGTGCTTTCGCTGCGGTACAGAGGGGCACAAGTCGTTAGAATGTCAGGTGGCCGTCGCCAAGTGCGCCGTATGTGCTGACCGGGGGCTCCCCTCGGCGCACCGGATGACGGGGACGAAGTGCAATCCGCCCCCAGTCAAAGGCCGTTCTCTCTCTCCGGAGCCGGCCCTCCGAACAGCAGCGCCTCGAGCCGCCCCTGTAGAGTCGATGGATATTAACAATGCCCACTAGGTCCATCGGCAAAATACTACAGGGGAATATAAACCACTGCGTCGGGGCACAGGATCTTCTGTGCCAGACGATAGTTGAGTGGAACATAGATGTGGCCATTGTGTCAGAGCCCTATTTTGTCCCTCCCTCACCTAGGTGGATAGGGTCAACAGATGGTTCTGCCACAATAATTGGATCGGCTGCCAATACCGCCACTCCTCTGGTCCCCATGGAAAGGGGCACAGGGTATGTGTCAGCGAGGTGGGGAGGAGTAGTAGTCATTTCCTGTTACTTCTCTCCTAACCGCAGTCGGGCTGAGTTTGAGGCATACCTGGCTGTAGTGGAGGGGGTGGTGAGAAGGGCTGCCCCGCTCCAAGTGTTAGTTGCAGGGGACCTCAACGCAAAATCTACATCGTGGGGGTCCCCAAGAACTGACTCACGGGGTGGAGTACTGAATTCCTGGGTTCTGGCCCTGGGACTACAGGTCCTTAACCAGGGCACCACTCCAACCTGCGTACGGTGGAATGGCACTTCGAGGGTAGACGTGTCTTTTGCCACCCCTTCTCTCGCAGCTCGCATCAGAGACTGGCAGGTGATGGAGGAAGTGGAGACCCTATCGGACCATCTATACATCCGATACGAGGTCTCCACAGCATCCCCAGGGGCCCCAATACGTCTGGGTCCCCCAGTCAGGCACACAAACTTCCCACGGTGGGCCCTAGGTAGGCTAGATAGACAGCTGGCGGAGGAGGCAGCTATGGTGCGGGCCTGGCACGATGGGCCCGAAACTAATGATGGCGATGCCGACGGCATGGCGGAGCGATTTGCGGCCGATATCAAGGCCGTCTGCGAGGCCGCCATGCCGAGGGCACGGAGTTTCCCCCGCCGTGGGCAGGTATACTGGTGGACGCAGGAGATCACGACCCTACGTACTGCCAGTATGGCCGCCAGACGCGCCTATACAAGGTGTAGGAGGCGCACCACAGCTTCGCCCGGCGAAGAGGATGCTTGCCACCGGACGTATCGGGAAGCCCATAAAGCCCTGCGGACAGCGATCTGCAGGGCCAAGGTCGAAGCCCAGGAGCGATTTATCGCGCTCTTGGACGATGACCCCTGGGGGAAACCCTACCGGTTGGTGCGGGGCAAGTTCACCAATGCTGCTCCCGCTACATCCGGTATGGAGTCGGAGCTTTTGCAAAGGGTGTTGGGGAGTCTTTTTCCTAACCCCGGGCCCTTCGAGCCCCCAAGGATGACTCCACCCGACTCCACCTTGGAGGTTTGGACTAATGGTCCCCCCGTGTCAGACATGGAGTTTGACATGGGAAGGGACCGGCTCCGGTGCAAGAATAAAGCACCGGGGCCGGACGGTGCCCCATCCAAAGTGATGGGGATAGCCTTAGGCCCTCTGGAGGACCGGTTCCGAGCGCTGCTAGACAAATGCATCGCGTCGGGCCGCTTCCCCAGCAGGTGGAAGGCGGGACGGTTGTGCCTCCTTAGAAAGGAGGGTCGCCCTGCCGATTCACCGTCGGGCTATAGGCCGGTGGTGCTGCTCGACGACTCCGGGAAGTTTTTCGAGAAAATCCTCGCTTCCCGGATCGTTGAGCATCTGCAAAGCCAGGGACCGGACTTGGCTGACAGCCAGTTTGGCTTTCGCACCGGCCGGTCCACGATGGACGCGGTAGCCCGCCTCAAAGGGTGGACTGAGGCGGCCACAGCACGGGGGGAGTTTGTGATCGCGGTGTCACTGGACATCGCGAATGCGTTTAACAGCCTTCCCCATGAGTGCATAGAGGAGGCGCTCAGGTTCCATCAAGTGCCCCTCTACCTCCAAGTCCTCGTCAAGGACTACCTCCGCGGGAGGCGGATCCTGTACGAGGACGCGGACGGCAGCGTCCAGTCGTGGACGATGGCAGCAGGTGTACCCCAGGGTTCCGTACTGGGACCTCTTCTATGGAACCTGGGGTACAATTGGGTTCTGCGTGGTGCGCTCTTGCCGCGAATGGATGTAGTTTGTTTCGCGGACGACACTTTAGTCGCGACAGGAGCGCGTAATTGGGAGGAGGTGGTTCACCTTGCGTCGGTCGGCACGTCAATGATCGTTCGGCGTATCCGCCTCCTGGGGCTGGAAGTGGCTCTTACGAAAACAAGAGCCATGTCATTCCATGCCTCAAGACGCAGAACCCCATCGGGGCTTGAGGTTCGTGTGGAGAGGGTCCGGATACCCGTCGAGGTCAATCTCAAGTACCTTGGCCTGGTTCTGGACCCGCGATGGAGTTTCGAGGGTCACTTCAAACTCCTCGCCCCCCGGCTGTGCGCTGCCGCAGCCGCGCTCGGACGGCTCCTACCGAATATAGGGGGGCCCAGCTCGCCTTGCCGTCGGCTTTATCACGGAGTAATAAGGTCGATGGCACTATACGGAGCTCCGGTGTGGGCGGAATGCCTCTCCCCTCGCACGAAGGCTCTCCTGCGGCAACCGCAGAGAGTTATTGCGACCCGAGCCGTGCGGGCTTACCGCACGGTCAGTCACGGGGCTGCCTGTGTATTAGCAGGCACGCCCCCGTGGGAAATTGATGCCCTGGTGTTGGCAAGGGTGCACCAACACCGGGTCGCGGCACGGATGAGGGGAGAAAGACCCATCGCCGAAGAAGTGAGAAGGGTCCGCACCCTGGCGCAGACGGAGGGTCTGCGCCAATGGGGCGAGACGCTTATCACCCCAGCTGCTGGCCACCGGACGATCGAAGCGATCCGTCCGGTGTTGGAAGAGTGGGTTGGGCGCCAGCATGGCAGCCTCACCTACCGCATGGTACAGATACTGACCGGACATGGTTGCTTCGGTCACTATCTGTACCGTGTCGCCCGTCGGGAGGAGACACCGCGGTGTCACCACTGCGACTCCCCTGACGACACCGCCGAACACACTCTATTGGAGTGCACGGCCTGGCGACACGAGCGGCACGAGCTACGTGCGGTGCTCGGCGGCGGTCCTCTCTCATTGTCAGCTATGGTACGAGCCATGGTTGACAGTGATAGAGTATGGGAGACTGTCGCCTCCTTCTGCGAGAGTGTTCTCACGCAGAAGGAGGCAGCGGAGAGGGGACGGGAGGAGGACCCTCTAGCCGCCCCTCTCCGGCGTAGACGGGTGGGCGCGAGAAGGCGGGCGGCAATCGCCCGTCTGCCTGCGCCCTAGGTGCGGCCGCGCGCGTCGGGTGGCTCCCACGCGCGCAATACAAAGGCCGCGAAGTCTGAGATTGCCTATGATAACTCTGGGCAATCTCCGTCCGGACGAAACCGGGCCGTAAGGCCCGGTTGCCTGGGGGTGGTCTGGTGAATTTGCTTGCAGACCCCAGACCACCTCCGCGAAAGGCACGGGAGTTATCCAGGAGTTTTAGCGGGTATTCCCAGGGTCAATTCAGACGCTGGGCGAGCCCCGCACACGCCCGCTGCTTCGCCAGCGGCGGGTAGGTCCGTCAATGGATTTCTCCTGGTTAAAAAAAAAAAAAAAAAAAAAAAGGCCTCAGGATGACAACACTCTGCAATATCAAGTAATCTTTTCCTTGTTATTGCAGGTGTCTGTTGGTGATGGTAGCCATTTACCACAATGTTACTAGTTATATAAAAAAAGTTGTGGAATGGACTCCCTGCGGAGAATTTCTTAAATGAGTCTAGAAGGTGTTCAAAAATGGCGTGGAAAAGTTTTTACAGGGTCGGCTACGTGCGAATGATACCCCTTGTCTTGCATGCCATAGGCTACGGTAACCGCTTTCAACTGTTACAAACTTACACGAGGGCTTGGTTGTCACCTTGGTGGATATTTTTCTAAATATCACATTACATTTATTTTAATGTAAAAATGAATTTAAAAAAAACAGTCAGTATATTTTTGCTGTTGGCCGCAGATGGCTTTTGCTGCGCAACCGGGATTTTAAGGAGGCGAGAACATCAAGCCTTAGGGGCGAATTTGACTCTGGAGGATTTCTAATCGACCGGCATCACCTACGGGGGAGGTGTCTCGTTGCCGCTTAGTGTCTCCAGGGCGCTTGAGCCACAAGGAACTAAAATCAGTGGGATTTGTGCCACGGATGGACAAGAGCATACTTGTGATGGCGAGAACAAAAATATGGTAAATAATTTCAAAATTCCCTGAAAAAAATGATAAGTTAAATTATTTATCTGAAATCTGAATAAAATTCTTCGGCAGATTAAAAATTCTGTAGTCCATGTTGTTTCAGGAAAGTTGTTTTATTAGCCTACTAAAACTTGATAAACCCCAAAGGTTTATTTTGAGGTTAAAACGAAACTTTACACTTAGCTTGTGGAGTTTGCTAAGTTTATAAATTAGCGAGCAAAAAGATCTTACATTACTAAACTTGTTCTATGAAATTTAGTATTAACCTGTAAGGTACTTAGTAACTTTGCAGATTTGAATGCAAAATTTATAAGAAGAAATAGTTAAGTAATTACTTGTTGCTATAATAGACAATTGAGGGACTTTGCGCACGTCGAAGGGGTTTTTTGATATGATATGAATTTTGCTATGATAGATTCGTAAGGTAAATTCCTTTTGGGCTATGTATGGTTCTACATTAAAGACGGTTTATCGATTTTTTATATACAAAAAAAGTGGCAAACAAGCATACGGTTCACCTGATGGTAAGCGGCTACCGTAGAATATAGACGCTCGTAGCAACTTAGGCACAGCTTACGCGTTATAACCGTAGTCTATAGATGCTCGTAGCACCTTAAGCACTACTCACGCGTTATAACCGTAATCTATAGACGCTTGTAGTACCTTAAGCACTACTCACGCGTTATAACCGTAGTCTATAGACGCTCGTAGCACCTTAAGCACTACTCACGCGTTATAACCGTAGTCTATAGACGCTCGTAGCACCTTAAGCACTACTCACGCGTTATAACCGTAGTCTATAGACGCTCGTAGCACCTTGGCACTACTCACGCGTTGTTAATCATGATCTGATTAATATAATTATTAAAGATTCATCGAAGCTTATATTATTATACATTTCCACTTACAATAATTTTCTTACACTATAGTTTTAGGTCTAAACGTAACAAAAATTTACTGGTAAATATAACATGCAAATCTAAAATATAGTTGAACATGGAGGTCACCAGAGTAGCAAAAAGTTTATTTTAATAAAGTTTCTTACTTACAAATATATTATATCGAAGCCGATCACTATGCTACTGATACAGGCTGGTGACGACAATAAATTAAAACATGGGCATTTCATTTGATAATTTTATAACATGCATATGAAATAATGCAGGCAATGTTACATTATTTCAATATCAAATTTTTAAATGAACAGGATCTATTTGAAAGTTGCAAAATGCGGTCTTACTTTGCTGCAAGGATATCTGTTAGGCACGCGAATATTCAGCTTAGCTAAAAGTTCGGAACAATCAATAGCATTATTAAATATCTTCCAGATAAAGCAAGGGTCATTTAGTAATCTACGGTTTGCCAATGATATCACTCTGAATAATGCTAGTTGGTCATCATAAGACGCCCTCCGCATTCTCTTGACCATACCAGCCGAAAATGCGAAATGCCAGAGAAATCTTTTCTGTATTCTTTTTAGCTTTAACGAGGCTAGCAAAATGTTATCTCCGAACCACACTACAATGTTCAAGACTACTGCGAACAAGTAGACTAATTTTGATTTAGTTAGATGATGTTTGGCATGAAGATATATTACACCTTGAACAAGGACATAGGCTGCCTTTGGAGCGTTGCTGATAGCCACACAGACGGTGCTATTAGTGGCCACTAGTACATCATAAAAATAAACTTATTATTAAAATTACGAAAGTAAATCTGTCTGTGTGTCTATTGTAACGCTTCCACTTTTCAACCGCTGTTAAATATTAAATAATGCAAAAGACGATTTTAATAATGTTAATGACATAGATGACACAAATGTAAAATTATTGTTTGCAATCCTAACGTTATTTTTGGGACAAATTCTAAATGTTTTTGAGAGCTAAGTAAGGCACGGACGTATGATTATTTCGAGTATTGGTTATGACGAGTGTGACCAACGAGTGTAACAACATTTTGATGAATAAAGATAGAATAAAATTAGGTAAAAAAGTATGGGTATTTTGTAATATATACTTAAATCCTATATCTATGACATACCTACGAACATTCTTCGTAGTTTTTTTAATAACCGTGACCATTTTTACCACTTTTATGACAACTGTCTAACAAATTTGGGAGAAACGGATTCTTCAACGATTCTATGCCCTATTTTGAGGGAAATTCTTATCCGTAGCGAAAATTCTCTAATTTAAGTTTTCACTGAATTGGCTTAAGTTGTGATTGTTTCGTTTTCAATCAAGTTGAATAAATAATAAATCATTCACTTGTTACCGTTTTCCAATTTCATTAAAGTTGTTTTTTCCGAATTGTAGCGAGCATATCTACTTTAAAGGAACCCAAGTTACAAGCAATTGTTTATAACTTGGCGAACACCGAAGCCGACAGAGTATTTCACACTCTCTGGCCGTGCGCATTATGAAAGATTATAGGGAAGATATTTGTTAAATCAACCATCTATAGGATGTAGCTTGCTTACAAACAATTATTACATGTTTCGATTCCGTACACAGTCAAAAAATTGTATCAGAGACTTTGCACTTAACTTATATTTCAATAGAGTATAGCATCAATCACCAAAGTTATTAAACTCCAGTCGAAAAACCCAGAAAAGTAAATTACCTGCTTGAATATCACACTCCAGATATATTAAAAGAGGGGGTAGATAACGGTTATGTTACGGCGCAAACTTTGCACAATCCGAAATTCATTTGTGGAATTATACATTGATATTAAATAACATTTTTATCGCTTCTGCGGTCCAGTGGATGAGACCACCTAGCTCAGGTCTAAAAGTTCAGGGGTCAATCCCCGGGAGGCAGAAATTTTCTGCTCGGGTAAGTTGATGGTAAAGCTTTTCTAAGTCCGTCTGTCTAGCTACTACTATCTTGCCTAAGTCTGCCGCTATAAAAAAAATGCAAGCAGCATTGTTGTGTTCCGGCAGTAAGTTGGAAATAAGATAGCCATCAGTTCCTCTGTGGGAGAAATCCGGGCTTAGTTATCATCTATATTCGGTCTTATCACTTAACATCAGATGAGATGAAGGGCAAGAGCTACCCCGCTTGGAATTTAAAAAGAGATAGGTATATTTAGTACAACAACAAAAATTCCACTTACTTCAAATTTGCTCGTCAGAGGGTTCATGTCGAGAAGAGAATAGGAAGCAACACGGTCGCCATTGCCATCGATCACTACTTCCCCGGTGATTCCTGCACAAATAACAAGTTGATCAAAAATAGAACATTAAACTAGTATCTTTCAGAGCCAAGTAAAATAGTGTTAACTCATTTTACTTGACGGATGGGATAGTTAGCACCATATGCAACATCATAAATATTCTAATTCATTAAATAAAGCTTTGTCTTGGCCATTTGCCTAGCCTAAGTTGTACGCTGCTCTCTTAAGAAAGTCGTTAAACTAAATTTTGGACTTGTCATGGTGATGTACATCGTAGACCACATCAAGTATAACCGTTGCACTATGAAAGCCACAATATGGAAAAAATGGCCGACTCTATTGCCAACGCAGTAAAGGACAAGCTAAAGCCCAAACTGTTACACTTGATATGCTGTCTGTCGACTCTACGTACAGCCGTACAGACTTATTGTTCATGTCCTGTGATATTGATCAATCGCATTTTTTTATATTAAAGGGAATGCAACCAGAAGTAATCTTTATTTGTAGTTCATCAAGCGTTCAAAAACATTCAGTCAAGAGTCGTTTTTTGGGACACATGGGTCGTTTATCGGCTTTTTGTTTGACAAAAAAAAGATCTAAACTATTAATTGCTGGAACATAAAACTCGAAATTGAGCTTATGATGAGGTCGAATTAGATGTAACAGTTTTACTTGGAGTTGTTGCATAATTATCCGCATAAAGGAGCACAGTACATAATAAACAGGTATCACAGGTACTAACACCCTTCCCTGAGGAACTCACTAAATTGTAGCCGAGAACGGAAGACTACAAATAGTACAAAAGCAGGATTAAGAATACATTATTTTAATTGACAATACGTATTGCTTAGACTTATGTTTCGGATTACCGGTAATCCTGAGAAGACACGCTTAAAATAAAAGAGTAATCTCACGCAAATCCACTTTAATGATCCATTTAGTAGATGAAATAAAACTTAAACTCGTTAAATACTCTGTTATAGTATCTATGCTCAATGCTAATGAAAAAGACATTCATCCCAGTACTGTTTCATCGTCCATAATGATAGGATTATCTTTATTCTCTTCCTCTGGTTCAAAATAATTGTGTTTTACGTAATTTTTATTAAAGTCGTCTGTAAGTATTACTTGTTAAAAGTAAATCCAGTACTTTTAAGTTTATGCCTTGTATTCTCAATATAATTATAAAAAAGATGAGATGCGACTCATGTCCTTTTAAAATCCGTGGAAATGCTCTAGCTACTAATCTACCGAGCACTTGGAAAAACCATAAGTTTCTTTTTAGTTTAGTTGTGAATTCTGGATATGCATTCCACGCAAAACTAACTCGTATTTTATTCTCAATCCAATTATTTTTTTAAAATACCTTAATATCTGTTAGATACATAATATAAAGATGATGAAGAGGATTGTAAGTGAAGGGCAATTTATAGTGAGCAGACATAGAATTTTGTAACATACAGGTAGTGATAGGCAACCTAGTAAAACAAAGAGGAACCAGAGGTACCATTGCACTGTCCACTCCGGTCATTGTCAGCAGAAAAGAACTTGTTGCTTTAAGACCGGTATACACAATGGCCGCTATATGTGTGAATATGTAACCTCCTAATTAATTTCTACTTACACTGAAAAAAAAATCAACCAAACTACTTCGGTTACATTTGCAATAACCAAAATTAAGCGTGGTTTAATTATATTTTTCGATTTAACAAAACTGTTCATCTATAAGCAACGTTATTTTTGGCTAGGTGTTACCCTAAGTTATGCGGTCACTTGTTTGAGCAACAGGTAGTCGTAACTTTAGTTGTCATTTTTTCAGTGTATCTGTTTGATTGGTAGATGATATCAGCGGCCAACATGTAATTATTCATGAACATGCCAAATCACTAGCGGCTGTTTGACATATTATATAATATACTAATTATATGCATCAGGAACGAAATACTGTGAGAACTGGTAAACGTTGATCAAAGTGGAATTATCAGCATCAATATCAGTAGCATTCACAAAACAATGTCTCTGTAAAAGCAATGGGACTGAATGCAATCGAGTAGTGAAATTTTAAAATCTTTACTTTATATCACTTTCCTAAAATAGATACTATGTTCAGATGTACTTATCTTCTACAACTTTGTTATCTTTTATAACCAATCATAAATTACATCGATAATAGGTCTGTGGAGTCTCAAGTTGAAAGTTCGTATTGTCCTCACATAACTCAACAAACAAGAAGCAATTTCGCCAATGAATTGTCGTCTGCAAACAATTAATTACCAAGACTAGCAACATTCTTCTTAATGACTGTTCAAATAGTGATATTGCCACCATTTATTACAGATGAGTATATTAAGTATGTATCCATAAATAATCTTGAAAAATAATGTAACAAATAATGTTTCCAGAGCAAAAGCGGTATGATCACCTCAAATTATAAATTCATTAAAATCAAAGAAGCCTGTAACTGATTCGAAAATTAAATAAAAAATTACAGCATTATTTAAAAAAATTAATCTGGGCATAGTATTACCTCTAGTTCCACGGTAGAATAAGCAAGACAAATTGAACCACACGTGATAGAAGCTCAAATTGTTTTCACCGAAATTTCGCAGCTTCCCTGTATTTTGGACTTGGACAAATCGACGCAACTTTTTCCCACAAATCGAAATGGATAG
Source organism: Nymphula nitidulata (assembly GCA_947347705.1). Classification (NCBI taxonomy): domain Eukaryota; kingdom Metazoa; phylum Arthropoda; class Insecta; order Lepidoptera; family Crambidae; genus Nymphula; species Nymphula nitidulata. The sequence continues at coordinate 4,930,046 of OX374637.1, read as the reverse complement.
TAAAAAGAAGTCGCCTTTGTCGAAGCGCACGTAGCACGTATAGTGTCTTTCCATTCATCAACGTCTATACATGGGAGACATGGAATGTGTGAACCGATGGCGTGGAAAGAACGTGTATGTTTTACTTTGACATTTTGCTGTGTATTGTTTATAACCCCCGACGAAAAAAGAGGGGTGGTATAAGTTTGACGTGTCTGTCTGTGTATCTGTGTGTCTGTCTGTGGCATCGAAGCGCCTAAACGAATGGACCGATTTCAATTCGTTTTTTTTTGTTTGAAAGCTGATGTGACTGCGATGGTTCTTAGCTATAATTTATGAAGATCGTTTCAGGCGTTTGATGACTATCAGCTCATTTTCTACATGATAATAGGGTTTTACTAACTTTTACAGATCCTTTTGATTTGAAATTTGGTGTACTGTCACTTCGGTGACATTCCCATGACATACTGTCATTGAGCTGATCCTATAACATCAAAAAGTCTGCGAAATGCTTAATTCTTCAGAAACTTACAGCAGATATAGCGTGTTTGGGCTCTTATGAATAGTCTCGATGAGATGGCGTTAGAAAGATGATAAATGACGCCGGGGGTTACTTAAAATTTTTAATTTTGTATTTTTCCAACAATAATAAGGCAATCAAATGGGAAACCTTCCAATACGCGCAATTTGATATACTTAATTCCTTGTTAGTTGGTGTTACTGGAAAATATTAAGTTTCTTCCTATACAATAGGGTTAGTATGTAATTAAACGGTTCTCCTGATGATAAGAGGTAACCGTGGCCTATAGATGGTCATAGCACCTTGATCATGTCGGGGTCACCAGTGTGAAGCCTCGACAAATATTCGTTTTTTATTCTCAACGAACTATCTCTTGGTCTTCATCTTACCTTAAGTGATGGTAAGGCCGAAGATAAAAGCAAGCTACACCCGGATTTCTCAACCAAAGAGGTTGACTATTACCTCCAACTGCCGGAACTCAACAATGCTAATAACATTATTGGTATGGCGGCAAACGTAGTTAAGAGTGTGGAAGCTAGCAAGATGGACTTAGAAAAAGTCGCACCACCAACCAAACAACCAAACGAGCAAAAATTTCTACCCGTCACAAAAATTTTAAAACCCGGACCTCTAGATCTTAGGAAGGCAAATACTAGAACACAAAGGCGGTTAAAACTTAAAAAATATTTCATATAGTTTCTTAAAAGGTGTGGAAATGGTTTAGGCGTTTTTACAGGATCGGCACCTCGGACCTCTGGTATTGCAAGCGTCCATAGGCTACGGTTATCGCTTACCATTAGGTGGGCCGTAAGCTTGATTGCCACCTTAGCTATAAAAAAACTTTCTATTTATACTACCAATATCATTGTCAGCACTGAGACGCACGCTTACACGAAACGTGAAGATTATGCTAACAGCCATCTTTGTTTGATAAATAGGCACATAAGTTTTACTTGAGTCTTTAAGCTAAGGTAAAATTCAACAAAACCCCAATCCGAAGAGCAGCCGATAACGCATGATAAAAAAATCAAGCTAGAACTCACCTTGAAATGTTCGGTTCCACATGTTCTTTATGACCGCGGAGCCGTCTAAAGGCCCCGAAGTGCTGTTAGCCTGTTCTAAAGTGGCGTTGAGGGCCAGGGCGTACAAGAGTACCGCGTCGTAAAAGGCCGCCACGAAGGTCGATACAACCTCCCCTTTGCCGAAAGTGTAGTTATATTTCGTAGCCGCCAATTGTTTTACCTGCGAATAAGGGGTAAGCGTAAAAGGATTTAAAGGATTCAAAGTGAAGCGTTCCTAATGTGGTCCATAAAGAAAAGCGTGAGGAACAGGTAATTTATTTGTCTCTTTATTTTTATTGCACCTGAAAATGTACAGACAGCATCACAAATCGATGTTAATTTTATTATACTGTAAACATTTGAGTAGGTACATTTGAAATGAAACCACTTTATCGGATTTACCTCGCGTTTAATTAGATGTTACGTTAATATTTTATATCCGACGCTTCGATTACTTTAAAACAACCTTGGTCACGAGACTGAAGGTGTTATTTGTCTTTGTTAAAAGAGATGTGTGGCACTGGGCAGGCCACATTGCAAGGAGGACTGACGGCTGTTAGGGCACAAAGGTCCTTAAGTGGCGGCCGCGTACTGGGAGACGCAGCGTTGGTAGGCCTCCCACAAGGTGGAGCGACGATCTGGTGAGGGTCGCGGGAAGCCGATGGATGAGGGCAGCTCATGACCGATCGGTTTGGAGATCCTTGGGGGAGGCCTAAGCCCAGCAGTGGGCGTCTCTCGGCTGATATGATGATGATGATGATGAAAAGAGATATTCCAAAAATGTATGAAGATTCGGCCAGGTCTATGTAAACTATACTGAAAAATAGGTAAAAATATACAGAACAGTGTTCAATTGTCCATTTTCTTTTTATTTGCTTTGTAGCATGGTAAAAAAAATATAGAGAAAAAACTGCAACACAGCCAAATATTCATCATGGCGCATATGTTACTTTGGTGACGTTTAGTTGACTGCTCTTTGTCGCCCGCCATATTGTCATAGTGAACAAACAAACTATGCATGAAAACTAATTATAAGTATTTTTCGAGGATTCAGGAGATTTTTCCTGATTTTTTGGGATACTCTACATAATATATCCGGCCATATATAAAACATCTCTTTTGTAAGTTATGTACCGTCACATTGTGTTATATTTTGAGCTGTCCGAACGTTGGGTATATAATGTAAAGGTAAAGTCCGGTAAAGTGGTTTTATTTCAAATGTGTAGTAATCCCGAAAATTTAAGACTATACTAAACGTTTACAGTCAGAAAAAGCAACGTTTAAATTACGTCTCATAAAATATTCTTCTTTTAAAAATAAACTAAGCTCCTCTGAGGACCATAAATAAACAGGAAATTGCATCTCTCTCTACGGTGAGCAGGAAATAGGTTGAAAGCTAAGTTAAGTAAGCGTAGCGTGCGCAAGGAATACATAAGCATTGTAGGTATGGTATAATTGAGCTAATAATTTTGACAGGAGTTTTGAAACTTGAGAGAATTTCGGTCTTGTATTTTGTGGAAGATTTTTCATACAATAAACGTGACTAAAAATATAGTATCTTTTCTCAAACGTGCTTGGAAATTTGAGCCTTATTTTGACAACCTTCATGTGTACAGCGGCCGGCAAAAGTTGTATGAAAATCCATATTTGTCGTGTTTTAGCGGCGAAGCAAATTAGTATGTAAACTCATAATTGCCGTGTAATTTAAAAATGGAACGATCTTTGACTCCGAAGCATGGCAACCAAGGAGGTAATTGTTAAAAAGTTTTATTCAAGCAAATTTCGAACTGGCTTGTAAAGAGAAAGCTGTTTATTTAAAAAAGTCTACTTTCAATTTATAAAATTGTACATTCTATAACTTTATTTCAAGTAAAAAGTTCTGCCTACTACTCAGTTTTAATTTCCGCGCATTATTTGAGAAAAGTCGCCATAACGTTTGTCACTTCGATGTGCTGTCACTGCAATTATTGTTTTAGTTCCACTGAGAAATGGCTCATCCCCTGTCAAAACAACTCTTTTTTATCTTTACAGGGTAAGCAACGTGTGAGTAGGTAAGTGCGCAAAGGTACACGCGTCTTTTTGCTACGGTAGCCGCTTACCATCAGGCGGGTTGTACCTATGCACGTGTTTCGCAAAAACAAAGTTGAATTTCGGACTGAGATTGAAAATAACATTTTCCAATTCCAAAATGTTGCGTAATTTACGCTGTGATAAATAAATAAAGGTTAAACATGAAGTTAAGATTTGTTAGGTCTCAGTTAAAGCAATGTTTCCATAAAAAATGTTTCTATGTAAATATAATTTTTACACATTCATAAAAATGTTAAAATAAAATTAAGAATAAATGCAGTACTTCCACTTTATATCGAAACACGTAGTCATATGTCCTGTTTCATAAAAACGATAAAACCAAGTATTGTCTTGCTTAGACAATGCTTGTTATTGCATCAATATGTAAATTTATAATAATATATTACGTTACAAAAAATATTGATTTAATCTGGCACGTGCTGGTGCGCTGCATCCACACAGGACTATTGTGATAAAGAGATAAAAAATTGTTATTCGTATAATAAATTCCATGACTCACACGAGTATATAGCGTATGTGCATGAATAAAATTCAATACGAATGCCTATGTATAAATAGTTAATCTAGTAGAAAACTTAAGGTACACGTCATTTTGGCACATAAAAGAAAGAGAACATAAGCAGAGAGAAAGAGAGCGAGAGAGGAGTGTGTTATATAAATGAACAATAGTTATAGTAACATTTTAAAATTGAAACATTTTTAAATATTCTTAATTTTTATTTTCACATCATTAAAAATAAAACCAACTCAACTCGCGTTTAATTAGATGTTACATTATTATTATACACTTGAAGTTTCGATTACTTTACAGCGATCGTGGTCACGGGAAGACTGAGGATGTCAATAATTCCCTTTAATAAGTTTAAAGTTAACTACAGTCACATTTTGTTAAATTAAAAGCGAGTTAAATCTGGTAAATTGGTTTTATTTCAAATATTTATAAAGCTCGCGAAAATATAAAGCAATACTTTTATTAGAAGTGTTTATATAAATATTGCGAAAAATGGTGGGTTCGATTTCCGTACAGAGCATAAATTGTTTTTTAGATAAGATAAATTTCTTATTGCTTATGTCTTTTTATATTTGCGTAAGTGTAAAGAATTAGTAATTGCTTAATGAGTAAGACGTCATCCTCTCCTCTATCTATTGCGATGTCCGAAAGTGACCATAATCTAATCTATATAATATTATGTCTTATGTATAACACCTATGTACAGTCGACAGCACATCAAGCGTAACAGTTTGACATTGAGACCTTATTCCATTCGTAATAGAGGCGGCTTGCGTAGTGCAACTGTTTCCCTTAATGTGCTGACATGTGTACAACATTTGCAATAAATGATTGAGTATTGAGTATTACATGTCAAAATTCGACAAAACACGCTCGATCTGTATTTGTACTGTAGCTATTTGTAACATCTTTGTAGTTTACTGTATTTAATGGCAAATAAAATATATTTAAACTGGAAGAAATCATTCACCCGCGACCTCTAACAATCCGGACGACTGCTCTAACCACCTGAGCTACCGAGGACTTGAGTGAACCTTTTGAAGTTATTCTGGTATATCTGTGTTGACAAGCAACAATTTTAATCCTTCAATTTTTTTTTCACGACTATTCGTCACATATAAAAACTTATATCTTATACTTTTGAAAAAATATACAACAGGGTTTACCTTTGTCACAACTTGCGATATTACAAGACATCATCGACCTTTACTGCGATTACAATCCGAGTTTTCTAGTTTAAAATATGGCTTTACTGACAACTATCATGCTAGCTGGGTCATTAAAAGCCACCAATGGAATAAATAAAAATTGAAACCTACTTGATCGGAAAATTCCAAGTATTCTTTCTTTTCAGGCGCTGGACTCGTGACGGTGAGCACCGCGCTGTACGCTCGCCTCGCTCGCTCGTTTCGCTCATTAGTGTCATTTGCCACCTTCCACGGCTCTTTAGATGAAGCTGATGCTAAACTGTGAAATAAAAAATAATAAATTAATAGGTTAGGTATTTATTTATTGAACTAACGCTGTTTACTTATTAGTTTTGGAATAAACTATCGTTGAAAACCCAAATAAATAAGGTAAAGGCTCCTATTACGGCAGTAATATTATTTTTGTGTGTTAGTTCTCGTCTGAGTAACCTGAAGTACAGTAACTCCCGGCCTTATTAATCGTCCATCTAATACCATCTCACTGAGACTATTCTTATGAGCCGAAACACGCTACACCTGCTGTAAGTTTTAAAAGAATAGAGCATCACGGAGACTAATTGGTGGCACAGGATCAGCTCGCGATTAGCGTGTCTTCTAAATACCACCGAGGTAACAGTGAAACAAATTTAAAAAAATTCGGGTGCGTGAAAGTTAGGAGGTTCATATTATCAAGTAGTAAATGAGCTGATAGCCATCAAACGCCTTAACAGATCTTCATAAAATATAGCTGACAACCGTTTCGATCACGTCAGCTTTCGAATAAAAAAAAACGAATCAAAATTGGTCCATTTCTTTAGGAGCTATGATGCCACAGACAAAGACACAGATACACCGACAGACTACTCAAACTTCAAACTAGTTGGAGTCGAAAAACAATGAACCTATGTCGAAAAAAACAAATGACTATCGAAAAACAGAATTTTCACGCACGAACCAGACAAATGCTTTGACACTATTGTTTGAATCATATTTATCCTGAAGTTTTACTTCATATTTTTATTTGAATCATATTTATAATTTTTAACCGACTTCAAAAAGGAGAAGGTTATCAATTCGTCTTTAATTATTTTTTTATTTCATATTTTTCAAGTATATCTTCCAAAGTAGACATAACTGAAAAACATAAATTACAAATTCAGGATAACTATGATATTTTGATGAGTATGACGCAAAAACCACTATTTTGACCCTTAGCCTGGCTCCAAATTTGCGGACCGTCTTATTTGCACGGTCGCCAAAATGTTCATACGAACAATGACACCAGGGTTTTCAAGTGTCTATATTATTTACTTCAATATAAATGTTTAACAAATTGTATGAAAAAGATATTAGATTATTCCAAATAAAAAAACCGAAGCCACCCGAAGCTTCTTCCACTTTTTTTTAAATAATTCGCGGCATCCGTCGCCCATGAATGCAAAGGAGGCCGCATACTGTCTTCCACTACCGACTCCTTTGATCGCGCGTGAACACAAAATTTGAATGTAAAAGAAATCAATTCATGTCGGAAAAACAAATGAACATCCAAAATCAATCGACTGATTTCACTGCTCGATTGCGTCATAGTGGGAGTAGGGGGGCGTGTCTCAATATACTACGAGGGTTTATAGACTATCATTAGATATGCTGCAAAAATCGGGTTAAGAACATATTTACCTACCTTTAAAAAAAACAATCACCTAAATCTGTTTAGATCGGTTCCGATTACGGCGGCATGACATTCACACAAAATAAAACAAAATTCAGTCGCATTCAGTACCCCTAGCACGAACATTTTTAAATTACGAATCGTAATCGTATCGTCAATACACGCTTGAAATTTCAAACAAAAGCCAACCAAAAGCTTACGTAACCACTCGATACGATGGCTTTTCGAAATTTAAACTTATTTTTTGAAGTAGGTTGAAATAGTGACGCACCATCTTATTACATGTTTGACATCATCATCATCATTTTAGCCGAGAGACGCCCACTGCCTTCCCCAGGGATCTCCAAACCGTAGTTTGACATAATTTAACAAAATATGTTACAGTTTATTATACCAACGAGAAATTAATGATGTCTGAAGGTGGTTTTCCACCAGAGGGGCGAGACGAGGCGAGGCGAGACGATAATTGAAATCACACTGACCGTTTTCCACTAAAAATTGCCAGCTCGCGCCAGCTCGCGCGAGATGAATTTCCACCAGAGTGGAGAGATGAGGATTGAAATCGCACAACAATAAACCTATCGCGAGAAGCGTGTTTCTGTAGCAGAGTTAATTTATACTCTATATCGGAAGCAATACGGTTCATTTTTACACAAACAAATATTTCAATTCACGTCTCGCACATCCTCGTCAATCCTGACTATTTCCACCAAAGTGCGCGAGGCGAGGATTGAAAATTTGCCATACAAATTTCAATTATCGTCTCGCGTCGTCTCGTCTCGCCCCTCTGGTGGAAAATCGCCTAGGGTTCGAAACTATATCAAATTTCACATTAAAATTTAAACTCTACATCGGAAGCAATATGGTTCATTTTTACACAAACAAATATTTCGATTCACGCCTCGCACATCCTCGTCCATCCTGACTATTTCCACCAAAGATGCGCGAGGCGAGGATTGAAAATTTGCCATACAAATTTTGAATCTCATCTCGCGACCATCACATTCAAGGTGGTTTTGCACCATAGGGGCGAGACGAAACGAGGCAAGACGAGACGAGGCGAGACGGGATTTAAAATTTGTATATATATTTGTATAGTTTAAGTCTACAACAGAAACACGCTTCTCGCAATGGGTTTATTGTTCTGCGATTTCAATCCTCATCTCGCCACTCTGGTGGAAAATCATCTGGCGCGAGCTCGCGCGGGCAATTTTTAGTGGAAAAGGGTCAGTGCGATTTCAACTCTCGTCTCGCCTCGCCTTGTCTCGCCCCTCTGGTGGAAACCTTATTCATAAATTTGTCTCTATATATTTAAAAAAATACAACGCTTATCTGTTTGTACGCTTATGCGATATTTTGATACGGTATGCAAGGGGATTTGTCAGAGATGTTTTCGGCTATGTAACACTATGCTATGACCAACGAGGAACAGTAAAATTTTTAGTAATGCCGATGTATGTCGTAGTTTCGCCATTGTTTTCAAGCGCGTACATGGCTACGGCCAGCTAAGCCTTATGAGATATATCAAAACAGTATATGGTAAAAAAAAATAGGTCCGAAAAAGGCCGCATGTGTCTATCCCTTCAGGTGACTCACAGTGACCATTTTAACAACTCTGGCAGAGTCACTGGTAGAAGCTAGGCTTACATCCTTCGTAAATCTGATTTATGCCAACTAATTTTCTCATTTCGCATGTTCTCTGGGATTATAACGTGAATTTGAATTATTACAACTATTAATTTGAACTACTTAATCTAACGTCTGAGTTTTATGGCTGTTTGACGCAGATCGGTCTTTAAAAAGATGAATCTTGATGGGGGAAGTCTTCTCTCAGATGTGCCTGATGTTTAGTCTATGAAAACAAAAATAAATCGATTGTCAAATCTGTAATAAAAGTCTTGACCGGCGACATTAATTGACGGCAAAACCTCCCTATAATATAAAACATCTACTTAGAATATCCGCAGAAAATGAACAAAATAAAATAATACTTCTCTATAAAAGAAGACGCGGGAAATTTTCTGATTGAACTTCAGTTTTCGCTCCCTTTGCTCGTCTCGCGTATTCTATGCTCTAGATGTGAGTTTCATGTCTAGCGGAACTACATCATCAATCGGATGAACTCAATAGACGGGAAATCTTTTTGATACTTTACTTCAGAAGCGCTGTAGAAGTTTTCCTAACGAATTGAGAATTGAACTTAAACGTATGGCTTATGTAATCGTATCACTGTACAGTCGACAGTTTACAAGCGTAACAGTTTGACCTTGAGACCGCCCTTACTCCGTTCGTAATAGAGGCGGCTTTCGTAGTGCAACTGTTAAACTTGATGTGCTGTTGTCTGTACACAGATTATGAATTATTATTTAAGAGCGTTTACGTCCCACGGCTTTCCAGACGAACTCTCGTGTAAGTAGCTTGAATACCTACTTTTTTTCTCTCTCTCTCTGTACGACACTGCACTGCTAAATAATATCAAATAATTATAATGTAACCACAAAAATCATTACAAAATATTTTGAAAAGAGTGACTACCGAGTTTGTTGCTGGAACTTGCTACGTAGTTTCAACATTTGGAACCGGTGTAAATTCAGACATGACAAAGGGATAGACATTTCGACATTGCTAGTTAACATAAATTCATACTTGACAGACAGACAGACAAACATTGAGACATTGTTGTTAGCACTTTTTTGTATTAGACATGCATAAGGGATTTTGACGATTCCTAAGTGTTTCTTGGTATCCAATTGAATAATAGTAGTATAAATAACTGTCACAAAATAGAAGTTATCAGAACACATGCGGGTGTTTAAAAAACGAGCCTTGGCGAGTTATTAAATAATATCACGCGAGTGTTTTAATACCAAGTTAAGTGCATTACATACACTACTTTAACTACACTCATAACTACACTCATAAAATGTCATTAGTGATCTTGAGAAACTAATGACATCAGACATTTTTATATGTAGATATTAATTTATACACACACAAAAGGCGCCAAATCTAAATTCAATTAGCTTAATGTTAGCGCTGCGCGCTCATCAAGGTTTATGTCCTCCTATGGTGTCCATTAGGGTTTTCAAGTGTCAACTAGTAACCCAATTTGGCTGTCTGAAACCCTTTGGCCATAGGTTTGTTGTCGTTTAAGAAAAATAGTTGTTATATAATGAATCAAACCGATGTTAGGTCATTATGTTACAGGTTCTTTTTTTTTCATTTTAATTATCTGTGTATAAGTAGTATGAAATAATATAACATTGGCTGCATTAATGTCATGAAAAGTATCAAATGAATAAGATGTATTTGAAAGTGGCAAACCATTTCTATGAATTAAAACAGCCCATGTTTTAATTTATTGTCGTATTGAGACGGCACCACCGTAAGTATATTCACCTTTGAGTTCATAATTCGAATTTTGAAACACGATGATAAAAGTATTTTCATTTCATTCTTTTATATAACACCCGAGCGAATAATTTTTCAAAAGCTACGATTCGGTTAAGCCCACTTAACCGCATTGCTTTTAACCTGTCAAGACACACATTCCAGACGCAGTGGCTTTTTAATTGTTATAATATCATAATATCTCTCGGGAGTATTTTGCGGCTTTATAAAAGTATTTATTTCTAACGTTACAATAAATGTTTGAAATAGTGGCTTATGTTATTGTGGAGTGTCTATTAGTACACATAATATTTCAATATCTAAGTAATTTCTTTTCACAGAAAACTATTCCACGATTTTTAATATGAAAATTACTTGATTAAACTAATAACCAGTCATTACCGTTTCATTCAATCTAACTATGTTTCATAGAAAAAATATTTCAATCTTGTTTTAGGTAACAGAATAATGGTTCATCGAAGTCATATTTGCTATTACTATGTTGTCGAAAAAACTGTTTATCGGAACATGAAAAAATATTGAACGTTACGTATTTTAACATTTTATCAAAATGTACTGTTACGGCATTCATTGCTAACTCTCCGCATGGTAACTGTTCTTACCTAATCATGTAACCTAATGGTCACTATTTCAGCCTCATCGAACCCAGATTTTGTAAATTAAAGCATTTAAGCAATTATTTATTTGACGACCGGCTGGTCGAGCAGTCTGTACCCCTTGCTATGCAGGCTACTCGGTCAAGAGGTCCCGGGTTCGAATCTCGGTAGGAACATGTTTGTATGATGAGTACGAGCATTTGTTTACGAGTCATGGATGTTCATATGTTTATTTAGTATATTTCTAATATTTATACATATTATTATCAATATTTATCCGTTATCCATCCATAACACAAGCTCTTAATGATACTTACTTTGGGCTAGATAATAGGTGTGAGTTTAAAAAAATATATAAAATATAAATATAAATATATAAATATTAATTGTCACAAACAAATGAAAATCGTACGTTCGATGTACAGTGACTTTAGTGAAGTAAAATTTGTTGTAACGACTATTTTGCAAACTGAAATGCATGTGGAAACTATATTAGAGAAAACGTAGCATCCACCTAAAAATATTTCGATGAAAGATACAAAAAATAAAAAATAACGCTGAGGTGAGTTTGTCGATAACAACTATTCGAGGATATTGAGATGCGATTTAACGAGAGTCGGTTATGTTGTTCTCAAGTTATAGGGTGACCAAGGGAAACAGGGATTCATTTTTATATTGCATATAGATTCTTTATGGTTAAAAATCTTAAAGATACACTTACTTACGTGAGAACTAAAAAGTAAGTAGCTTTAACACAATTTAAAGTATATTTATTGTGCAAAAAATTTCATGTGTTCGCAACTATAATATACTGAACATTTACTGAGATACAGAGTGGCAGAGAAAGAAAACTGGCAGTTGTAACCACTTGTAAAACAATTAAAACTACGCTATTTCCCAAAAATTGAGCTTCTGTTATTTTATAATTACTTATATGATTTTAATTATAATTTCCACGTCGTTAGCTAGTAGAGTGCTCATTTTATACCTTACCTGTCTCTACATTATGAAGAATATTCAAAACTTTGGAGTAGCTCCTTTGATACGTTCATAGCACTCGGTCATAGTATGGCACGGTGTATTGGATAGAATACTTGCCACCACTAACATGTGTTTGTAAAAATGCGACACACAATTATATACCACTCTTATTATTATTACTTTTATACAACTAGATGACAAACAAGCTGACGGCCCTTCTTACATTATTACTACAATATTAAAAACCTACCAATTAGCCAATATAAATTGAGGTTTAGCATACTCTATTGAAACGAATATACTTCAAAATTTTTTCAAAGTTTATTATGGAACATGGAGAAATATGACGTAAGATAATGTCACAAATCATGATAGATATACCCGTTTCCATTTCTCTACACACCGATTTAGCAAACTGACTAATGCGATAGTTTCAATCATCTTTAGTACGATATTTGTCCGGTGAGCTAAATCGATACATCACAATTTTCTCACGTGTGTCATGACTAAAACTGTACTTCAACTGATTTATTATTTCCTAAATTTAGGGTGTCTATTTAACGTACAGGAGTACCGATGCCGCCTTTGGGCGTACTAGCATGGGCTTTTTGACGTGGTTCAAGGATACGCTATAAGAATTGCCGACGATCCCGAGCTCACAAGTGGTATTGAACCCATAAGTCTAAGGAGAGATTTTGCCTCATTACGTGGATAACGCGGTGGGATCTGAGTAATATTTAACTTTAGTTGCTATGGCGTAAGATTTTCTAAGAACACTACCGACAAATATTTTTTATACCGCAAATGATTTCCTGATGATAAGCGGCAAGAGTCCATGGCGGTAGAGAGTTTCTGAAATGAAGCCCTCCGTAAGAGAACCGAAGTCACTGACATAGTTCATAGGATTAGCAAGTTGACGTGGCAGTGGGCAGGGCACAAAGCACGCAGAACGGATGGACGATGGGGCATAAAAGTGCTAGCATGGTGACCACGTATCGAAAAGCGCTAAGGACAGCCTCCGACTAGATAGAAAGACGACCGTGTCTGTGTCGCGAGGAGCCGTTAGATGCAGCCTGCACAGAACGGTTCCGCTTGGGGATCGATGGGGGAGGCCTTTGTTCAGCGATGGACATCATAGGCTTAAGTGATGATTATAATGAAGCGGTAAGAGGAGCTCGCTGGCGTATTGGTTTGAACGCTCTTGTTTCGATACGAAGAACAAAGCAACTTTCGCCATGGTTGATCCTGGGATGGGTCCATCAAAGTTTGTTATCTAGAGCTCCTCTGTGCTTCGAAAGGTACGTTGAGCCGTTGGTACCGGTTGTTCCTGCAACCGCTTTAACCCACCAACTCGCATTGAGCCAGCGTGGTGGTGTTATGGCCCAAACTCCTCGTGTGTTTCTCCCATGTAGGAAGGCCTGTGCCTTGCAGTGGGACATATATAGGCTGATGATGATGATGGTAAGAGGAGTCCGTTTAAAAGAGGTGTTTACCACTCTTTTGTGTAGCACCTCCACCTTACAGAAGACCACAGATAATTGCCACTACTTTGTAGTGTTGTGTCCTTGCGGTGAGTAAAAGTTCGCCCGAGCTCATTGAGAAATCGTTATTGGGAACAGGTAGATTCATCTCGTCCGCCCATTGTTTTTTTTTCTTTGTATCTACACCGATTACGCCGAGACTACTGAACCGATTCACGTGATTTTTTTTTGTTCGATGCGGAATAGCTGACATTGGGTCCCATAAAAATTTTTTCTAAATCAGTTGGTTAGTTTGGTTTTTATATAAAAAAAACTGAAATTATTAAGTCGTCTACGTCTACTATGCGAAATTGGCGGATTTTTGCTTTCTTATGACTTCTTAGTGAAACGATACGATAGTAGGAAACAATATAAGTTGACGGTCACCCATCTAGCTTCGACCTTAGAAAGTTATCACTAAAAATTGTAAAAAAAATTTAATCATAAATTTATACCGACTTCAAAAAACTGAAACGGTTAAAATAATTAAATTTTAGTAGGTACTCATCACCTAGAAACATTTTTTGGAGTTGGTGCTAAGTTGTTTCCAAAAACAATAGAAAGTGAAGCACCGACTACAAAAAATATGTTTCTAGGGGATGAGTACCTCATCATCATTCCAGCCGAGAGACGCCCACTGCTGGGCATAAGCCTCCCTCAGGGATCTCCAAACCGATCGGTCCTGCGCTGCCCGCATCCATTGGCTTCCCGCGACCCTCACCAGATCGTCGGTCCACCTTGGGGGGCCTACCAACGCTGCGTCTCCCGGTACGCGGCCGCCACTCGAGGACCATTCCGCCCCAACGGCCGTCAAACCTCCTTGCAATGTGGCCTGCCCACTGCCACTTGAGGTTCGCAATTCTTCGGGCTATGTCGGTGACCTTAGTTCTCCTGCGGATCTCATCATTTCTAATTCGATCACGCAGAGAAACCCCGAGCATAGCCCTCTCCATTGCCCTTTGGGTAACATTGAGCCTTCTTATGAGGCCCATTGTAAGCGGCCACGTCTCAGTTCCGTAAATTATCACTGCCAGTGATGACTTACGAAATCACACACACACGAATTAAAGACTTTCGTCTTGAGACATTGCGGTAGTTGGGCCGAGAATATGCTGCGAAGCTTCCCGAACGCTGCCCTGCCGAGTTGGTTGGATGAGTACCTACTTAAATTTAATTATTTTAACCTTTTCAGTTTTTTGAAGTCGGTTTTAATTTTTGTTTAAATTTTCTAAAGTAACTATAAATAAATGAATAAATAAAGAAGTTTTATTAAATAAATAAGTAAATAGCGCTATGAGCGTCTCTATCGGCTGCGGTAAACGCTTGTCGTATAGAAATAGAAAAAATCGTCCACTTTGCCGGGTTTATTACCTTTTCATTTTTACGGGCTTTGGGAATAAGGAAATACCCAAACTCAAAAAAAATTAAATTCAAAACTAGTTTTGTTTCATCTACAGGCTTAAAGATTACTTCAAAAGACCTCTGAATAAGCAATCATAATCCTGTTTTGTCAGGAGTCCGCTCTTCAGTCGAACGTAACAAACAATTATTTTTTTAACCAACCACAAAAAAGGAGATTATGAAATTGATACGTAGGTATATGTAATAATGTCAGAATTACACAGTTTTTGTATATGTTAGTCTATACCAGCTTCTGGTTCTGAACATGGGTGCCAAATTTCATAAGTATGTATGGTTGTATGTTTGTCCTCTCAACAACTTATTTCGGATAGCAACAATTTTTATTGTTGGACTCGATATAGTCTAAGTTTCATCAAAATCGGTTCTGTAGTTTTTGAGATAGACAGTAAAGTATGTATTAGTCACTAACAAAACGTGTCATTGGCTTAACAATGTAATTCTAAAACATTAATGTATCTTTTCTGAATGGTTGCATGCAATCAGGCGATCATCATCATTATCACCATCACCAGTCTATAAATCCCACTGCTGGGCACAGGCACTCCTACATGGGAGATAAACATAGGGAGTATCTCAGTATGTCCCATGTAGGAATACATTTGAGGAGCATCTCCCATTTAGGAATGGAAACAAATAGGCTCTAGCTAAACGACCTTAAAAAAAAAGAGAAATAAAAATTCCACGGACTTCAAAACACTAAAAAGAAACTAAGAAGTAAATTGAATTAGGTAGATACTTATCTCATAAAAAGATACTTTTTGGAGTTGACGCTAAATTGTTTCCAGAAACAATAGAAAGTGAAGCACCGACTCCAAAATATACCTTTTTATGAGACGTACCCGTGAGACCCACCTACATAATTTTAATTATTTGTATCTTTTTAGTGTTTTGAAGTACTTAGGTTTAATTTTTGGAAATCTGTTTTATTTTAGCAGTCGTAAAGTACATATTTCACCCGAAATTGTCGCATAAACCATAACTCAATGGTTTCAATTACTTAACCAGAGGCAAGTGCCATTTTCTGCTTCGAGTCACAGTAAATTAAACTCATTATTATACGTTTAAAACGCGAACCGCATTTAGGGTGAACACCAGCGGACAGCGAGCGGAATATCAATTCACTCTCTTGAAAATTCAACTCAAATACTTTTTGTTCTAATGAATAAACTGCCATTCAACAATTTGTAAGCTGCGGGCCTGCGACTCTCATTTGTCTTTTAAAAAAGTGTCAAATCTGAATTTAATTACATCGGCGTAAGTGAAGAAGTTTTTAGACAGAAATAGACATAAAATTAAATAGTTTTTTTTAAAACTAACTGAAACTCCTAATCCAATAGTTTATTGGTCTTATAATAAACTTAGTTTAAGTTTTGAAACTTCGTCGGTTTGCTTATAAAACAAGGATCTTGTCTATCTCATTTCTTTTGATTAGATAAAACTTAATCCTATATGGTTTATGTATAAATCAATATAATTGAACTATACATTTACTATATGTATTTTTAACCAACGACGAAAAAAGACCTAGTTACTTAAAATTATTAATTTTATGTATTTGAATATGCAAGAAGTATAGCTGCCAAATAAACTCACATGAACTTGCAAAGTACCCACAAACCAGGCAATAGAAATTCTATTGTTGATCATACGTCTTATGACGAAATTAGTCCTATTACGGTGGTAGTCCAAATCAAGGCCTATTACGGAGGCACTTTTGTTTAAGTGTTTTATTCTTGTTTGTTTATCCAAACAAGTTTTTGTGTCATACATTGTCTGTGACATCTGTGACGATAATAAGGGGGGGAGTAATTAATTAATTAATGAAATTGCTGAATGAAACATCTTTACGGATGCTTTTGAGAAATAAATCATTAGTATTAGGCATTAAGGCCTTATTACTAATTTTAATTATTTTTATATCTTACTTCATGATACAGTAGGGTTTTAACTTATTAATTATCAAATTCTATATCTAATGATGAAGCAGAACCCAAGAAAAAATCCTTTAAGAAAGAAACTCTTTTGATTCATCTGAAATGCCATATTACCTAACAATGTCATAATCTCTGTTTGTCCGTCATGTCTCAATTTACACCGGTTCCAAAAATTTAACTATTAATACCATATGTTATATTACTTCTAAGTTCTCACATCTTGTATGTATTCCCAAGTGTGGGTTCGTAGTAAAAGTTTTCTTTAAAAGCTTCGTTGAAACGGCAAATTCAATTCAATTCAATTTGTAACTAAAAGCTCCACTGCAGCGTAACTTTTTATTTTAAGCCTGTTCTCCTCGTACGATGCTCAAAATAACATAATTTTTCTTATATAGTAAAATTAAATACGCGAGTTCTAATGAAAAATAATTAAAGCCTAATACCTCCAATTAATACAACGTGAGCTACTTAATTCCGTAATTTCGTAGAATAAGCTTGAATTGCGAATTTGATATGGACATTGGACATACAAATGGTATTTTTGAAGATTCTGAAAGCATCATGAGGCCTACTGGCATATATGTATTTTTCATTTCAAATTCTATCTTCAAATTTTAATATCAAAAATAAAGCCGTCTTCAAAAACTAAAAAGGATAAAATATTAAAATTTAAGTAGGTATTTATCCCATAGAAACAGATTTTTTAGAGTCGGTGCTTAACTTTATATTGTTTCTGGAATTTCTGGATACAACTTAACACCTACTGTGACAAACCCACTAAGATTTTATACGTTGCTTGGTAACGGACTTGTTTATATTTTAACAAACCAAAATAATTTGTAGTTTTTTGCTGTATTTAATTAATTTATATAATTGCGTAAGATTTTAAGCCTTCTTTTTCCATAATCTTTTTGGCGACCGTAACAGGACTGCAGTCTTCGGATCCAAAAAAAAATATTGTTTCTATGGGAAACGACCTACTTAAATTTCATTAGTTCTAATGATAACTAATAATAATAGCTGAGATTGATTTTTAAGACCAGCTTCAGCGTAAAGTCAGATTTAACATTTTGTTAATTGATATTTACTGTAGCTGAAATGGATGTCATGTATAAAGCGATTGCCTTCTATATTGTGGTCAATAAATTAGGGGGCTTGTTGCTGGTTAGCACCAGAAAGTCGGCGGACGGTCAAATTTACACTATTCACCATTGACGGTCTTAATTGACTAAGATAAAGTAAGGTACAGGCTGGGCAATTTAAGAGATATTGAGATAGAACATAAAGGTAATTCCATTTGGAGCGTCTGATTGATAAACCTACATTTTCGAGACATATTTGCGTCGATTAGCGCCTTCTATCGGAATTATAAAGAAGGCTTGTACCCAGCAGTGTATGGGTTGGTGATGATGATTATAATGGGATGTTCACTCTTTCCTAAAATATAGCTATCTTCAAAAGAGTCGCAAAAATGCACCTTATGGACCGGCATGGTGTGTATTAGGTGAAAAGCGTTAAGCAGAGAGCAGGGAAGCGTTACCGCCTCAAAGCATTTTATTATGATCTGTTGTTACCGCTTACCATATTTCAGAAAATGCGAGAGCTCTCTTTGAGAAAAACAAGATAATATTATATCAACAGGCTTCGCTACGTTTTTCTAAATTAATATTGAGAGAGAATAAACATTGGGCCTAATTCTGGAGATACACTCTAAGCTTATATTTAAGTACAGTATATCTCTTTCTCGCAATATGTAATAGGAAAAAGATAGCAAAAATCTGTTTAGAGCTGTCTCTTAAATGTAGATAGATTTTAAAGAAACCATTGACAATTTTAGACGACATGCACGGCGGTGCTTGTTATAAGTATACACTGCATTTCATCACGTTCAATAAGTTCGAAAATTGAACGCACGTTTCTAAATGTCAAATTATATGACAGCCAACCTTTTCGTATTCATTTTGAGAGAAAGAGATGCACCGAATTTAAATTTAGACTTAGCATGTGTTCTCCAGTATTAGGGCTATTGTTATTTTTCGTAAAGTAGGTAATCATTTTTAAAATTTTAGACTTCAGTTCCACCTGTTCAATGCAACTTGACCGACAAATCAACTTTCGAAGTACGTTGGGGCTGGTAAAAAGTGACAAGTTAAATAGTAGCTGCTTTTTTTCCGTAAATATCCATTTTAAATTTGAACTTTAAACTCAATACTTTTAACCAAAATCGAAAGTTTTACTCCTCTAAGTTTTTACTATGATTTTGTAAGCGAAGACACAAGCTTCACATTTTGTTATGGCTACTGAACTTCAACGCTCTATTATGTACGAGAGTTGTTTGCATATGTCAGCCACAGCGACGCAGAGCTAATGGTCCCAACTCTTTATTCGTAAGCATGTGTAGTGAAAATGTTGCCGCCGAGGTTTTGCGTGCAAAAAAGTATAAGCAAGCAAAATATCGTTGTAACAATATTGTTACGCCGCTAAAAAGCTTCACGCGGCATTAAACACAACAAATGTTAGGATCGTGTAATTTGGTAAATGTTTCAAGAGGTCAAAGATCTTTCATTTTAATGTCTAGGATTTCAATAACTATAGATTTAAATTCAATAATGATTACATATAAAAATATCTAAACTAGAAAAATTTCACGTCCTGAAGCGGGAATCGAACCCGCGACCTTTCACAATCCGGGCGAATGCTCTAACCATCAGAGTTACCCAAGACCTGGGATAACCCTGCGGAATTCTTCTAGTCTATCTGGATTTGCGATATAAAGTAATATCTACCCTACAATGACGAAATATTTTATTTCAACATGCGAAACTAGAGTTTTTACAAACCCCCAACCTATATTTTTTTTTAGTCTTGAAATTCAAATTCTGGATTATACCGGATGTTATAGAATTCCGAAATTAAATTTGGAATTCAGGGATTACGGGGAGTCGATATCATATCATAGTATATGCGCAGGTTTTGTATGTGTATGTGTGTGTGGTATAGCTGTAGTGTGTCGTACGTTCTTGCATAGCGTAGTAGCATTTTTTAGGGTTGTCACGAATGTGACAATGTTTTTATTAATTTAGTTGGAAAATAAAAGTAGTCTGAAAGGTGTCAAAGTTCCAGAAGTAACTCTTGACAAGGAACACAACCAGTCTCTTATATTTTATTTCGAAATTTCGGAACACTCTGAATATTGTAAGGATTGAAAGATCAAATATCCAGGAAGAAGCAAGAACCATCTTAGATGTCATAAACTTTCGAAACACACTGTATATTGAAGGAACGAAAGATCAAAATTATCCACTCAGAAGCAAGAACCGTGTTATGTTAGACGTCATAAATGAGGCTATCAAATTAGAATTTAAGAGCTGTTTCTGCCTCAGCTGAGGCATCTAAAGACGTGGCGTCTAAATTAGATCAAAGATCTACGGAGCGGTTACTTGTTGGAAATCAAGAAAGAAATCGTGACATTTCTAAAAATAATTATTTCCCTTTTTTATTAAAATAAAATGAAAAAGTGTTAGGGAATGTAATTTTTCATCTTCCTACAAACCACTTAGGTACAATAAATATACTATATGTCTTTATTGCATATCAATCTCATCGTCTGGGTAGATACCACCGCTTTTCTTATTTCAGCCGTGAAATAGTTCGCTGTGTTTCGGATTGAAGGGAAAGGTAGCCAGTGTAATAACTGGGCATGGACGGCATTTCATCTTAGGCCTCAGGATGACAACGCACCCGCAATATCAAGTGATTTTTCCTTGTTATTGCAGGTGTCTATAGGCGACGGTAGCCGCTTACAATCAGGTGGGCCGTCAGCTTGTTTGTCATCTAGTTGTATATAAAAAAAACAATTACCATAGATATTAACATTTTAAGTACCTAAATCATTATCATCGTGCTTGTCTGATATAGTTTGACACAAATAATACACGTGAATTATGATCCACATAGTAACAAGCACTAATCAGCATTGCAACGTCACTAGCTCATCTCGGATGCGCTCGGATACATACAGCTTGCAATTCATTATCCTTACTTTGATACATCGCTAACTACCCGCATGTGTCGAGATTTCGAGGTCTCAGTTTAAACGTATTCGGTGTACTAAATCTACTTTCGCAGTCGAGTCTGTGCAATTAGAATAGAAATTACTTATAACTCTGCTTTTTTCCATATACTCTCATTTTTATTTCTTAAGCCATGTAAGACTTCCGTAAGCAATATGATAATTGAAAATCCATTAAAGTTAGACCAGGTTTCAAACTAATACCGTCACTGTATTTTTTTAACAAATAAAAAAATTGTTTCAGTAATAAAAGTGAGCATCAGCTTTAAACTTATAGTCCGCGTTTTATAAGAGGGATTGCTTATGGAATTTGTGGCTTGACAGGTAAAACCAAATATATAGCTGAGCACAAATGAATCTTCTAAGACTTGCTTACTTGAAATTTGTTAAAGGAGGCCATTAAGTAACGTGACAGAGGAGTTTTTTCATATTTTATTTTATTTATTAAAATTGGCTTCCTCTTAATCCCACTCTTGCTCCAACAGAAGTTAAGAGTGGGTAGACGGTGTAGAGAGCTTACCGAGGTGCCTATTTAATGTAGCAATTACAAATAAAGAAAGAAAACGATCACTAGAAGTGTTAACTTCAATGAGTGGTGAGATAAACGTTGCTAAAACGTAAAAAAAGGGTAGAAACAAGTGAAGAAATTAGTAGGTTATACCTAGTGCTCCGGTGGCGTAGTTCGATTTCCCTGGAGCATATAATTTTTTCATCGTTTTCTTTCTGCATTTGTAATAATTACAATAAAGTAGGCGTTCAAACGCATCAAAAACATTATTAGGTATTTAATGCGCATCGAGCGCATGCGCATTATATGAGATGGCGAAAAGCGCTTATTGCGGATATTTAGTTTGAATTTTGAATTTAGAATGAACATTTCCGTAATTGTCATTTGCTGTGGATATGTATGTATAACACCGTTTCAGTACTGTCATCATCGTCACTCAAGTGTAAAATAAAATAGAAAAAACATAAAAGCAGATGTTTAAGTGAATTTTGTATTTTTTACCTTCTCGTGATCCTGTCTTTATTATACATATATTTTTGGGGATGCAAGAGATGGTATATCAATATTAATTAGTTTAAAGATAGTATTGTGTTAAAAGTTATAGGTTTAATAAGAGTTTATATTTTTTATTTATTTTAGTTTTTTAATATTTACCCGACGTTTCGATTACTGGTTTGATTGAACTTTAAAGTTATCTTCAGTGTAATATTGCGGCTTGTACCACAACGAAGTTATCTTAAACTTAAATATTACATGTTACTGGAATAACGGCTTTATAATAACTGTATAAGGTTATTCTAAAGTGCAAACAGTTATTATTGATACTTTACAGACAATATAGTTAAGTACACTTACTTGGAAAACAGCTCAATGTTGAAGAAGACGTATTCTCCAGACGACACCATGTTGAGCTCATCGGCAGCCAACATTATCTCCCTGACTGTACTCGGGTTCGCGCACACCACAACGACTGTAACAAAAACGAGATTGAATAAAAAAGTACTTTATTATATTAAGTAAGAAGAGCGGACAAAGGAGTAAAGCCTACAGAGTGTCAGTTTCTAAGGAGCGGCTAAAAAGTTAACCTATTCTCATAGGGTTCGCACGGGAGTATATACTTTCAACAGTACACACTTACATAAGGATGGATCAGGGAAAAAGGTTTTTTTATTTATAAACTTAATTATTTAATAAATATTGATCGGTACAGATGACAGCACATCATTGTTGCTCTAAGATAGCAACCTCTATTACGAAAGCAATAAGGTCAAACTGCTACGCTTGATGTGCTGTCAACTGTACGTATTACAAAACTTAAACACATTTAATCCGGTATTAATATAATTCTAAAAAATAAGTTATTATAATAGGTATATACCTACATAACCTCTTCTACTTACTCTAAAAACTATTACTACAATTTATATAAGTAGGTACATATAATATTAACCACTTTAATTTAAAGTAATACATTCTATATACTTATTAAATTTCCTACTTACTTCATGGAGTCTTTACGATAACAAAAATACGACATGTATTTAATTTTCTTTTATTATTCATACACACTGTACTGTCAACCATGTTTGCCCTTTTTTCTTTTAAACATTTTCAAATCCTAAAACGATAACAAATACGAGACTCAGCAAAAGACAGTTGAAGCCTCAATTGGATCACTGGCCGAGCATTTTCCACGCAACAAAGCGGCTAGTGCTCACGCACACACGCGCGATAAGCTTGTAGTAGTGTCCCTATCGAAGCGCGGTTATACAGTTGATTTCGAATTTATTTAAACACACTTTTCTTTCAGCTCATGATCCCGAAAGCGCTCGCCCAAGATATGTGTCAAGCAAGGTCGCCCGGTTCACAAAATTAGCGGAAACGGACTCTGAGTCGGACATTGGAGACGAAACAAGCGAACGAGACGGGGAGCCTATAAAACTAGGCCTCTGTACGCTTTTTTACTCCGGTGGCGCGTATTTCATGTCATCAGGGAGTCATTCAGTTATGAAATTCAAAGCGAATAAAGCGTGCATGTGTAGCTCTTTTATTTTTTGGTTGGGTTTTCACTACAAAATTCAAAAGAAAATTTATTATTTTTTTCTATAGAGAAAAGTAGGAGTGGAATAACCACGAAAACTGTTATTAAACTTGGCCTATAGATTACATTTCGTTGGGGATAGTGCAAATCCGCGTAACTTGCATTGGATAATTTCGTGTATTTGACAATGTATAGCCCATTTAAGTTGTCACGGACAATTCACGGAAAATCTTGATTGGCTGCCACCGCCTTTTATTATATTTTCCCAACAAGAGATAGAACACGTCAATAATTACTCTCGTAAAATTCGTTGAAATAAAAAAGTTTTTAAGTGGATCTGAACTGGATCTATTGCAGATACGCGGCCTTTACCTACGTTAGGTAGATTCGCGGATTTGCACTATCCCCGACGATTTCACATTTGCTCACAAATAGAGTGTAGTTTAAATTAATAACTCAATATTTTTAACTGCGTCTCTGCTACCTCAGATCTAGAAGTCCGGGGCTCAATTTCCATAAGGTTAACCCTCATGGAAATTGAGCCTTATATGCTCGGTTTTGTTGTTGTAGGAAGTTTCTAGGTCCACCTGGGTAGCTACCACCATGTTTAAATCTGCCGCCATAGCAGTAACGTTATCAGCATTGTTGTGTTCCTGGAGTTGGAGACAACCAGTTCCTTTGTTGTTGAGGAATCCGGTTATAACTTGCTTCCGTCTTCGGCCTTATCATTTCTTACCATCAGGTGAGATGAAGGTCATAAGCTACCCGTCAGGAATAAAAAAAATTAGAACTCTACAAGGTGTCTTGCTTTTGTTCAGCAGTAGATATCCTAAGTTGGTGTGATGATGATAATGAGGGTGTATTTTCAAAATTTTAAGCTCGCTTTCTTAGAATAATACCTTCGATGATATGCATTCCTAGTACTTAGTTGTTGATAGTAACATCCTCGTTCCTTCCAGAAGTTCGTTGCTTAACTATGGGCAAATAACTTTGTCCATGATTGTCCATGATTGTCCAACCTTCTTAGGTGGGTGAAATCATACATTACCAATAGGAGTCAGGCGGTTTGTCTTAAGGGTTATATTTCTCAATTTTTGCCGGTCCCCTCGGGCGTGCCACAGGGGTCGCACATTGGACCCTTACTTTTTACGATTTACATCAACGACATAGGACCTGTGTTCAGAAATAGTTGCCATCTCCTGTATGCTGATGATGCAAAGTTCTTTAGAATCATTAGATCTGCAAGGGATTGTGCAGGATTGCAAGAAGATCTAGTTAATCTAAATCTCTACTGTAATAAGAATCAATTGTTCCTTAACAGCGATAAATGTCACATTATATCTTATACCCGGAAAAAACACCCTGTTACCTATGATTACACCTTAAATAGCAAATCTCTTAACAGAGTAACCAGTATTAGAGATCTAGGTATTATTATGGACTCAAAATTAACCTTCAATCTACATATTGATCACATCTCAGCGTCGGCATTTCGAAGGTTAGGCTTTATACTTAGAATTAGTAAACCTTTGAAAAAATCAGAAACTCAAAAAATTTTATATTTCGCTTTTGTCCGTTCGATTCTAGATTTTTGTAGTACAGTTTGGAATCCAAATTACAAGATACACATTGATAGAATAGAAAAAATCCAGAAGAAGTTTATAAAATCTCTTAACTACCGTAGTAATATTTCAGAATCTTATGACGAATCTCTTAAGTCTCACAAGTTACTATCACTTCACAGTAGACGTAAAATGTTTGATGTTGTTTTTCTCTCTAAGATTTTAAACAATTTTATTGATTCTCCAACATTGCTAAGTAAGGTATCTTTTAACAATCGTATACGACTCCCTTTGCGTTCCTCACGTAAGCCTTATCTGTTTGTAGCCCCCACAACACGTAAAAGATATACTTGTAATTCTTTCATCTCACGCTCCACCAACACATACAACAAGGAATTTAACGATCTCGATATTTGTCACTTGTCTATAAACAATTTAAAACAGACATTACTACGTCAATTATGTTAACCAGTTTTATTTTACACATTTATTTTGTCACTTTCATGTCTTAAAAAATTATTACTCTTGTTCATACCACATGCGTCTTACCATAGTAACTCAACAATATCTACTATTTTGTTATATCAGTTATTTGGCACTGTAAAGGTCTTTTGTATAATATTGTTAGAACTAAAACTGCTATTTATGTATATGACTGTTTGTTGCCAGAATAAAAGAAAAAAAAAAAAAAATGATGTACACACGTGGGACTTAGTAGTTAGAATACAGGCACAAAAGCAATTTACTTATCGCTTGAAAATGAAACATGTCGTTCGTCTACTGGATGGAACATGTAATGTTCCAACTTTAAATAGAACTGGGAAAATAACAGGCGATGATGATGATGATGAAGATGAAAATGACTCGAAATCTATGTGCGGTATTACTTTATAATAAACAATAATTTTCGGGAGCATAATACCACCAAAGAGTACACAGTGATATTCGTTTAATAATGAAAAGCTGTTACCTACGTAAGTATCTCATACTATTAATCCATTATTACTCCACCGATTTTTATTCTTAGCACAGTGTTATGGATAACTAAGTAAAGATCTCTTCACGCCATTTTTATTTTTCTTATTCAATGAATATATTTTGATTCTAATAGATGTTCCAATTATAACAGTAAATCAAGATTTAACTCTAATAGAGATTATCTCTTAGGGGTGGCATCTTCTCAATAACGAATTATCTACAATAATTGATAATGTAATTAACTCTCTCTACTACTATGCATCGTCACTATATTTTTTTATATATTAAAACCAGAAGTACTTCGTTGAAGTCCTCTTAATTAAAAATCAGCCTGGGGAGAGTTGAGTGGGGATGAAATTAATTTTAACGACCTCTCAAAAATAGTAGACGTTATTATTTTTTCATTAAACGACGTAATTTAATACTTGTTTAAATTTAATACTTACTAACTAAATAATTTACTTACAATTTATATTCGTACTAACTTTTCCATTAAGTTTAAGGTAAAAATCTAAGGATGGACATAATTCCGGCAACGTACTTCATAATTTGACAAGGAGTTATGAATGTAATAGCCAAATATAAATATTTTGATCGTAGATAAGAAAAGAAGAATTAAAGAAAAATTTCCAAGAAGATAACGTCTTGCGCACGGCTAGTAATTATTCTGTTATTTTTTCTTCCCCACGTGTAGCTCGCTCTTAGTGAGCGTTATATTATAAGGATCGTGACTTCAAAGATAGCTCCTGCCTGAGCTTCTAGGGCTTCCGTAAGTTTCAAATACGTAGCAAATGTTCCAACTAGGTAACTAATACCGGTTGGAGCTACGATGCCTCAGTCTCTAATTACAGGAGTTAATTTTAAGATATTATTATATGAACAGCTGCTTAAGGAAAATAAATAATTATAGGTAATGAAAAAGTAACCTATTTTACCCGAAAACAGAACTAATTTAGGATTAAATTTTACTTCGCTTCTACTGGTATCATTAGTAGCTGATACATTTTGGCAAATTGATGTCTTAACTCATAGTACAGATGAAAATGTTTATCTGGATCTGACCTCAAATTAAGGAATTTCGACCATAATGTTAGTTGTGATTATTGCTTATCAAACAATGTAATTACAGGACATGGACGGCGTTTCATCTTAGGTCTCGGAATGACAACGCACCAGCAATATCAGGTGATTTTTCCTTGTTATTGCAGGTTATACCAGCTATAGGCGGCGATAACCACTTACCACCAGGTGGGAGTCAGTATGTTTGTCATCTAGTTGAATAAAAAGAAGGGGAAACCTCAATAATGATGATCATAATACTGATTCCCCCACCATCTCGCTCTAAGTGGTTCTGTATGACAAAGACGCTTGAGCTCTCATCGAGTCATTTATAAGAGTGTAAATAATCACTATCTGTGACTAATCACAACATAATCATTCCAAGCTCCATAAAAAATATTTTTGTATCTCTATAACTAACGTTTTCTTTTTTAATTTTCATAAATAAATATTACAATGGAAATTACATTTGAGGAAAAATCATACAAAGGTACTGCTTACTTCTAAATGAAATATCTTCTAGCAGTCCTAATCACAGAGGAATGAGAATGAAAAGATGGAATCGGCGTGGCCAATTGGTCAAAATAAACAAATTTTAATACAAAAATAACATAAATGGATATAAAAACCTAAAAGTAGTACATTTCGAACTACCTATACAATATATTTCATGACTGAGATAAGAGTATTTTCAAACGGACTAGTTGCGCTTATTGTGCGGCCATCTATAGGTACACAAAATATAAGAACTTGTGGTGAAGCTAGCGGTTCCCTCCACATACGGGTAGTAAATAGATACAACTGCCCCTATGTGGAGCCCCTTTGAGGAATGCCTGTTGACTTAACGGAAGGTACATAGCCTAGAAGCTCAGTAACTTTACTGATTTCTATAGGAAACTAATACCGCACAGTTTAAATTTGATACCTGATGATATTTTAATGGTCATCCACCCACCCACCGTAGCATCGAGCTCGTTAAAATTAATGAAACGAAAAATGCAGAGTTCTTTTTTAATATTTTCCGATTCTAAGCCAAATCTCTTGCTTTGTCAGAGTGACTTTTATACACGCTAATTCTCGCTTTACTGACGTGGCGTACAAAAGTTGACATTTTCTTATTCGCTTACTCAATTCCTTAGCTTAATTCCACGGCTGACTATTAAGGTAAAATTTCATGACATTTCTATGAAATATTTCTATGAAATAATGCAGACAATGTTGTATTATTTCATACAAATGTCATGAAATTATCAAATGAATAAGAGGTTTTTGAAAGTGGCAAACCATTTCTATGAACTAATATAGTCCCTGTCTTAATTTATTGTCGTATTGACGACACCACCCTGTTTAAGAGTCCTTTTTCCTTTGTTACTTAGACACACCTTGTCATTTTTGTCAAGATAATGTGTTTTCATGTCAATTTTCTAATTGTTTCGACTTAAAATCGCAGGAAAAAATAGATAGAGTTTGCGAAAATTATGCGATATTTAAGTTTTAGCAAAAACAGGATCATAGCACATTCAACTATTACACATTTTTACATATTGCATTATTTTCCATTTTTGTGATCTGATTCATATTGTAAGTGCTGATGATCTCAAATTCTTGAGAACTGTAAACAACCCCTCAAATGCAATTTTACTACAAAAAGATTTGAATTGCTTAGTAGAATGGTGTGACGAAAACAAAATGGACCTGAATGTCTCCAAGTGTTTCTCTATGCTTTTTCCAGGAAAAAGACGTTATTGGCTATAAGTAAATATAATATCAAGAGTGTGATTTTAAAAGATGTGGATGTCAAAGACCTCGGCATTTGGTTAGACAGCAAGCTTAGGTTTAATATTCATATAGAAAACTTTTGTTCGAGGGGGTTTAAAAATCTCGGGTTCGTTCTTCGCAACTGTCGGGACTGTAAAGGTCATATGGCATACTATACCGGCTCCGCGACAGCACGGCTGCAGCACGGCGTCGCCTCGAATTTAGGCTACGGCTAGCCGCCAGCGCGCTAGCTACGTGTCGTCAGGAAGGTACAAGCTCACAGCCCGCGCGCCGGCCCTGAGGTGCAAGCCCGCAGTCTGCGCGTCGGCTGTTATACGACAATTGTGATTGAACACGCCTAGGACTTGCACGTTGTTGTTTTGCTGACGACTCGGAGTCGGCGCGTAGTAAGAACGCAGCCGGCTCGCTGTAAGCACGCCGCTAGCGAGCTCTAAGGACGCTAGCTGCGAGTTGAGTTGTATTCTAGCGGCAGGCGCGCTGACTGCTCGCCGTTGGCTTATTCATATAATATTGCAAAATATATTATAAGACTCACAACTTAATGCTCAAATTTGAATGGCTAGTTAATTGCTGGGTTGGGGCGGTGCCGGTATAGTGTGCCGTGACCTTTAGTCTCCTAAAACTAAGATTCTGCTTTATAACACATTTGTTCGCAGCGGCTTAGAGTACTGTAGTGTGGTCTGGAATCCTTTATTATGAAGTGTACAGAAAGAGACTGGAAAGAATCCAGAAGCGGTTTCTGTGGCATTAAGTATATTCCTGCAACCTTGGCAAGGGTATTTTAAATTATGAAGATAGACTAAACCATTTCCAAATTAGTTCTCTTTCGGATCGGAGGCGTATGCACGACCTTATGTTCCTATACAAGCTAGCGAATGGCATCTTTGATATTCCAGACTTATTAGAATTACTCTCATTTGCAGCACAATTAAAGCTTCCACGAGAGTCGAAATTTAATATACTTGTGGACCGGTCTCGCAGGTCCAACCTTGGTCAAAATTCGCCCCTAAATCATTTTATTATGAAATTCAATAGCTTGGCCAAATATAAAGACTTCGACTTGTTTACGGATAGCATTCACAGTTTTAGGAGATCACTTTTTTCTCAACGCTAATTGTCTCTTAGTACCTAGTCTTTTTTTTAATTCTTTTAAATTTTTTTTGGTCCTAGTTGCATGTAGTCTTCACCTATTAACTGTAATGACATTAAGCTGAAACCAAATTGTAAGTATGTATAAATTGTATATCCTTGATGTTTATTATGTTGGTGTTCAAATAAATAAATAAAATAAATAAATAAGTAACTTTTCGACAGCTGCTACTTCCCACCCTTAAATCAATAAGTTTCCATTAATGGATTTGCAAAGTATTTCGATATCAGCATCTTTGCTAGCCGTGTCTAAGTTGTTCACTTGTCAGACAACTTTCGTATTATGTTGTCATCAATAATTAGTCAAATGGTCTTATTAACTGAAAGAGTATGAAAAGAGGTACATTTGATATAATTTTGGACCTGCTAATCCATACACGTCGCAACTTGCAAAAACTAGCTCTGGTATATCGTCCTATAGTTTCGAGCGTCGGTCTGTGACAAGCTTACTGAGTTCTATAGATTATTTTATTATTCAGAATCAAGATTCATAATAATATCATCTATATTTTCGCCTAAATACAAATCATACAAATTCAGTCATTTTATAATCGTGTTTCAAGTCTTTACAACGTTTAAATTAAAAGCCATCAAAATTATTTAACAGTCTTAGGTGAACAGACGGGATCAGACGGCTTGTTTACTTTATAAACAACTAAGCTTTTGATAGCTTCGGCAGAAGGATCTGCAACTCCATTAAAGTAATAACATACGCATGTAAACGAATAGATTAGAAATTAATTCAATCACCTAATTGATTAAGCTAAAGAAACAGAACAGAAATAATAGAACAAAATAAATATATATCAAATACAATCAATAATGCCTTGCCTCGTTGATTCTGATGGAAAACAGGAGATTCTATGTCTTTTAGTTTCTCATAAGGCTATTCTTCTGCCACAAAACCTTGTTTTAGCAACTTTTAGGTAGGAGGTAGTGTGCTTAAGGAACTGCTATAAATTTAACTGTTTTAGTAGCACAGACAAGAACAATAGGTATTCTATTGTTTATGACACGTTGGCGGACTATTAAGTGATAAAGGTTAAGATGCAGGTATGGGATTTTTTAAATCATATAAAATTAAAACACGCTCATAAAAAAAAATAACACGGTACCAATGATAGTTAGGAGTATATGCCCTTGACACTTGAGTATAAGCGAGATAACTTCAGGATGATATTGAGAATAATAAAATTAACAAATCAGTTGACCGTCGGATAGGACACGGAACTATTTGGGAGTGCACGCTTTCTTTTTCACTCACATTCTTTCACGTATATTTCTATTTTATCTGAATAGGAACGTGATGTGGTGTATTTACTTACTCTATGACAACATAGCACTGTAAAGTGGGATTTTTCGTCCATTTATTTTGTGTAAGTCCTTATGTGATAAAAAAACTCGAGGAGGCTAACAAATGTAACATAAAAGTCTCGTTAATTATACGGCTTTTGATCAGCTCAGAGATTTTCTTTTTCCTTTCATTCCAAATTGTTCCGAAATGAAACGACTGTTTTGAATTGCAAAGTGAGTTTAGATTCCGTGTGCCCGGTCGTTTCTCATAAGCCTATCCTGTCGTGCACCACTACTTCAGATTAGATACAGAATAAACTATGAATTTACGGCAATGTAGCCTTATGCAAGATTGGTGTCAACGATTCCTGGAAATTTAAGACTAACCCGACACTTTTCTTTAAAGTTGACCCCTTCTTCTAGCCATTTAGATGTAAACAGTAATTTTCGTTTATAAAATGTAATCTTGATGCACTACTTAATTATAAAAACATTCATCATAACATATTTCTCAATATCAAAACCACAGCAATAAGAAAGGAAATAACAGCTAGTGATGAAATGAAAAAGTTTTTTTCCAAAAAGTCTATTTCGAGAGATAGTAGGAATAGGACCCACAATGGGCATATTAGAAATAGGGCAGCGATATTCAACGTGTTAGATAGTAAAACACAAACACACCTCGGCAGTGAACTCATCGTAAAATCACTGAAGGCCAGCCTACCTATCACGTTTGTCTTTTTATTTTCTCATAGTTTAGCACCTGCTTTAACCTCTGTATTTAGAAGAGGATAATTAATGTAGCGTGGTGTGTTCCGCCTGCAAAATAGTGTGTGGTGGATTGTGAGATTTACAGCTTTAAAAACAGTCTTTTTCATTGCCTAAAATGTGTTTCCGTTCGTTTCGCGAGAATCTTACTAGCTTCCAATTCCGAATATTGTAACTTATTTTATTTTATTTTATGTAAAATATTTATTTTTTATAAACTATACAATTCAATGATTTTGTCGTTGATCTGTCACCAAAATCTGACATGAATATAAAAGTCTGCCGTTGGATTCTTACCAAGGTCTAACTGTTACGCTTGATGTGCTGTGTACTGTACATTACCAAATCAAACATTTTGATTTGATGGCCAGACGTCGGAAGTGATGTCTAGCATCATTATGTAAGTCCTTTGTTTTGCACCGTTCTTAGGTTTGAGACTTTCAAGGAACAATTGGAACGTTTTTAAGATTTTGCTTAAATCCTACCTTTGTGAGTTAACTTTATCATTTGCGAAACGTGTTTCGTGAGTTTTGGACATTATTGTATAGCCAGCTTTAAGTCATTTTCTTTTGGAATTCTTTATAACCTTGACGAGTGTTTCGTTAGCTTTTAGACATAACACTTAGAAAGATTTCTTATCTTACTTTTGCTTCTATTACTACAATTAGTTCTTAGGTATCGATTCATTCAAATGTAGAAGAATGTTTGAGTATAAAAGAATGTTTGGAAAGTATTTTGAAGAAACTATTTACCAAAGATATCGCTTTTATTGCAGACAATTGCTTGCTAGTTATGAAAACGATCTAACTGGAAATATCTAAAACAGAAATACTGCCTTAGAACTATTGATAAAACTACGAAATGTATTTTTAATTACAGTAAAGGTAAAAATATTTGTTGTTTCCCTCTCAAAGTTCAGAGCATTGTTTTTTACCAAATTATACAGTTTATAAAGAATGGAAACTTAAAAGATGATACATTTAGTTCTAATTTTATACACAGTGTAAAAAAATAGTAAACGTTAAACTGATCTAGAAACTTTCTTGCACAAGACAAACAATAAAATTAAGCTATTATAAGAACCATAACTATAAACAAAAAAATATATTGTTAACTTTTACAATTCAAGTCTACTAGATTATGTCTGGAGCTAAGCGAAAAACCGCATTAAAATTCAAATCTCCTTGTCGTAGACACTGAAGCAGTGAGATAGAGTATGCATCATCAATATGCAATATGTTACACAACCGGGTGAACGTCGTTCCTATATCTTTGTAGACTGGTAGCTGTTTTTAATATTCATTGCTTCTTTTGCTTAGAAATTGCATTTTGATCTTGGAATCAAAGGTTCAATCTTTGAGAGTTCTTGAACAAAACCGGGTTTGCTACGTGTTTCATGGTTGTTGACTCGATAAGTCGTTTTGTGTAGGTTACACAGCTTGCGGTGACAAAATTGGAAAATTTTGTTAGTCCAATAAATTTTGACTTGACGATATTCTAATTATTATGAATGCTAGAGACTTATTAGCCTGTCAAGTCACAGATTCCAGAAACATTACACTACCGGGAGTCTTAAGTGGCTTGACGAATTAAAATTCATTATTTTTTAAAAGTAGGTACGCTGCTGCCATCAAGTCTTATAAACAAACAAAATGAGGCCAAAGAATTGAAAAACCCAATGGTGGGACTATCCCCAGTTATCGGGATACCGTGAAAAAAAATTAAACAAATATTGAAACCGACTCCAAAAAACTGAAAAAAGTAAAATAATTAAATTTTAGTAGGTACTCATCCCCTAGGATCATATTTTTGAAGCCGGTGCTTCACTATCTATTGTTTATGCTTAGCACCAACTCCAAAAATATGTTCCTAGAGGATAAGTACCTACTAAAATTCAATTATTTTATCATTTTAAGTTTTTTGGAGTCGGTTTTAATTTTTGTTAATTTTTTTTTAAAACAATTTTTAGTGATATTTTTTTAAGGTCAAAGCTAGATGGGTGACCGTGAGCTTATATTGTTTTCTACTATCGTATCATTTCACTAAAAATTTATAGGAAAGCAAAAATCCGCAATTTCGCATACGTAGACGACTTAATTTTTCAAGTTTTTTTTTTTTAAAAACCAAACTACCTAATGGATTTTCAATGGGATCAAATGGCAACTATTCCGCATAGAACAAAAAAAGAATCTAAGAAGGTAACAAACATAAAAAAAACATACAGTCGCATTGATGGCCTCCTCCTTTTTTGAAGTCGTCTAAAAAAAGATCTGTTATTGGATGCCGTTCCGTTTCATGGCATAGTGGCTAGTGAGTATTTCAGGAACTTCTTATAGGTTTTCTTTATAAGATTCCAAGGAACGAGTAACCTATTTCAATGAGTTTTCTTAGGGGTTTTGAGGATTTTGTTATTCATGTAAAGTTCTCATTTATTGTTTGTACAAGTTTATACTATTTTTAGGAATATAGTTTTTTAAAAGTACCTACTTATGTTTCAGATCAATACAAACTTTTACACGTTGTATATATAAAAAAAGATTTAATCAATAACATCAAAGATCCTACAATTTTTTCATTTAATAAATGTAAATAAAAACGATAAATTATACTATTATCATAGTGGAATAGTTCCCCTTTTCCCAGTAGTTTTACCGAGTAATCTTACCTGTTGAACTACTGGGAAGTTCCTTCCCAATAAACTTACTGGTAGTAAGACTTCGCTGGTGTTATTTTTTCCCATTAGTAGTTAATAGAATCTTAAATATTCTATATTTCATTAAATATAGAATATTTAACATTCTATTTTTGTATGGCTGGTAATTAATTCATTAATCCAGCAAAGGCAAGATTTACTTCAATATCAACGTGTTAGAAACGTATTCACGCGAAATGTTGAAACGTCGGATTCTCTATCATTGAATAACGAGATTGTTCGTCTTCATTTCTATTCGTCTATTGAACTAAACAAGACTGATATTCTATTCCACTGTTCTATAACATAGTTAAATATATTTTAGAGTGCCTATTACAGATTCAAAATTTAATTATCTATGGTTGACTTATTCTTTACTGAACATAAAATTGTACAAACGGCAAACTAAATGCCTTTATGGCATTATCTACAAGACAGCCATTTAATTGTAACTATACAATGGGAATCAAATAAATCCTCCTGAATACATCTTATCAAATAACATTGAATATTTACTTATATTTTATTAACTTATTCAATTATTGTTACATAAGGGCGTTAGTCACAAAAGTAATATCTTTTTCCACAACCCCCTTTTATACTCACTTCTTGTTGTCAAGGACAGTTTTTGCAATAGTTGTTTCAGTCTCGTCGTGGTCGTGTTTGTCTCATCAAACGGGATGTTCGGGATTGTCGACTCGGACCCTTTCTTCATCATTACTGTGAATATTGCGCTGAGCGTTAAGAAGCAAGGACTGTTTCCCTGTCCTGTAGTTGGGTCGTTATTGTGGTACAGCATTCCCAAACGGCGCCAGCTGAATTCCTGAAACAAAATTTATGGGTTTATTAATTGAAACCATTAACATATATTCATTGAAACCATCAACACGAACGGAAGCTACAAACAAAATAATAATATAAACAGAAATTGGTGACAGTATACATATACAATTATACATACGTACATATGATACAAATAAGCCTATTGCAGTGTACTACAGGATGTTTACCTCTACAAGGCTACTACCTCCTGCTCCTACGATCTCTTGCCGCCGATAGCCGAACTATTTACTACGTTTGCCGAGACGTGGTGTCCATTTGAAAACAAACTTTTTACTCCTCTAACTTTTCACTCAACGGTTCTGCCATCGATCTAACCTACCTACTGTCAATATTCAGCTTACTACACTTCTGGTTAGTGACAACCACATTAATCTTTCGCTGGTTAACTTTGTCCCAAATATTATCGCGAAACTCCCAGCTCTTCATAGTTCGCTGAGCAATATTAAATCAGTGGGCCAGTTTCATATTTCGGCACCGTAAGTCATAGCATGATGCATTGGTTATAAGCCTTGCCCTTCAGGCATTATGGTAGTGATGACGAGAAAAAATTAAGTAGCTTCTGAAATGCCGCCCAGCCCAACTATACTGTTTGTCTTTGCCTGATTACAGTATTTGCCTAATGTAGACGTAGATACTTGTCTATCGGTCAAGTATCTACAGTCTATCGGTCTCGGGACTATGTGATTTTTTAATATGACTTTAGATTTTATCCATGTTCATCATTGGAGAGCACCGCTAAGGCCGAACGCACCTCTAAGATTTTGCAATGAAGCCATTGCAAAATCTTAGACATTCTCTGTGCGATTGGTCTCATCTTTTAGTTTATGACCTCGACGGACATAGTTGCCATTCTATGACGTCTAATCGTCTTCCACTTAATGCCGATTGACTCGACATCACTGCATAAATTCATCATCATCATCACCAGTCAGCCAGACGTATATACGTCCCACTGCTGGGCACAGGTCTTCCTACATGGGAGAAACACATGAGGAGCTTGTGCCATAACACCACCACGCTGGCCCAAAGCGAGTTGGTGGGTTAAAGCGGTTGCAGTAGCTACCGGGACCAACGGTTTGACGTGCCTTCCAAAGCACGGAGGAGCGCTTTGCTTCTTCTTTCATAATGCGAACAGCTAAGGAGTGGAACTCGTTGCCAAGGTCTGTTTTCCCGGATCATTATAATCTGAATATCTTTAAGGCCAGAGTGAACAAGCATCTTCTAGGCGAGCGTGTACCATCTTAGGCCTCATCTTCGCTTCACATCAGGTGAGATTGTGGCCAAACGCTCTGCTTATCATACATAAAAAAAATAATCTCGAGATTAGAAATTATGGTTGACCCATCCCGGGATCAACCATGGCGAAAATTGCTTTGTTTTCGTAAATGAAACCAGAGCGCTCAAACCACTACGCCACCGAGCTCCTCCCATAAATTCAAACAAGTCCAATCCAGGTTTCCATGGAGTCGAAGGCTTTTTCGTAGTCCACAAATGCTAGACACGTTGGCTGGTTATACATCTCGGTCCTTTTTATAACCTGCCTCATTGTGGGGATGTGGCTCACTGTACAGTAGCCTTTACGAAACCTAGCTTGTTCTGGAGGCGATATGGTTTGCGAGGACTCGGGAAAAAAGCTTACTCGAAGGCTTAGCTGCGATTAGTTTGTAAATTTTCAAAAGATTATCACACTTTTTGAGGAACAATTCCATCGCGCTCCCACTTCACACCGAAGGTAGGAGGAGGGTAGTCCCATTAGCAATGACGGCATTGATAGTCAAATGAGATTGTTAATGCCGGAGTTCCTCCTGTCTTTAGGTGTTCAGATGTAAGACTGTCTTTACCTTCCCATTACCAAGTTGTTTAAGACGTTTCATAATTTCGTCTTTGTCTTTATGTGGGTGATCTTTCGTTTAGTGGAGTGTTCATATCAGGAAGAAACTCCTAAACCCTTAAGTAACGTCTGGCATCAACGTGACGGTAACACCCTCTGAGGTTATTATCAGTTGCAAACAACAAATAAACAAAAAGCATTAAAATAAATATTTCTAAAGATATACGGTAGCTTATATATCAAGAGGAAAGACTATTTGAAAATTTATATCGTACTTAATTTGTCAAGCCGCTTAAGACTCCCAAGAGCCATATGACATTTAAAACTAATTGTGTCTAGAATCTGTGTCTTGACAAGTTAATAGATGTAGATAGATACATTTAAATTTGTTATTAATTATATAAGTTATAGTAAATAACTACTGTATTAATGTAGTGCCTACTAACTGTTCTAAGGTAAAGGTATTATTTCTCGATTGCAAGGTCGATATAAATGCAAATTTAGTAAACTAAGTTCCAGGGTGCGATGAGATTTGATGAACTATTGAATTCGAATCTCTCAGACAAGAAATTGTAAACTAATGTCATAAGAGACTTGCTTTGGTGAAGACATTTCATGCAATCAGAAGCCATACGTGATGGAAATTTGATTTCAGATGCATATTACTTGTGACTATTGAATTCTCCTTTATCTCAATAAGGACTTATCAAAGTTAATTATACACAGTAAATTAATACGACGAATTTTCATGACTAAGAAAAATATAAAATTCCTTATATTTGTGTTCATAAAAACGAAGTATAAAAACACAAAAACAGGCTAAAAATATAACTCCATTTTGTTCATTAAAGTTTTATAGCCATGACCATACCTAATCTTGTTTAAATACAATAAAAATAAAAGTTAATTTTCACCGTTTCTAATATAATTATTATTTTATAAAATATTTATTGCAAGAAACATATTAAGCGAGATTCAATTATGCATACATAATGAATTAAGTAAGTTATTCTAAGTAATTAAAATATTATAAAACTAGAAAAATTTCACGTCCTGAGGCAGGGATCGAACCCGCGACCGCAAAATAGAATAGAAATATAATATTAAATATAGAAATAAAATAGAATATCAGCGCGCGAAAAAGAATAGCGCGAAATAGAATATTTCGACATTGTAGGGTGGACGTTAGCTCATAAACGCAAATACAGATAGACTAGAAGAATTTCACAGGGATATCCCAAGTCCTGGGTGGCTCAGTGGTCAGAGCAGTCGCCCGGATTGCGAAAGGTCGCGATTTCGATTCCTGCCTCAGGACGTGAAATTTTTCTAGTTTTATTATATTTTAATTACTTAGTAATTTTTCAAACATTTATAATAATGTTAAAATCAAAAATTAAGAAGTTATTCTAACACAAAATTGTTGTAGATCAATGAAACATTTATTCGAACCACGTGCAATGCCTATTCTGTGCCAAGAAAGCATATTCATTGCAAAAAAAGACAGTTTTGTATAGTATAATTTTCTATAGAAAAGATCCTAAAATTATATTTTTATAAAAACTTACAACTTACAATTATCTAACATCACGAGATATTTCTTCCATAACAAATTATAGTCACGCGAATACCTCATTGTGTTTTAATTTAATGGATAAACTGTAGTTACATTTACTTAAATTAAGAAATATGCCATTATGTTTAGATTTACACAAAAAAATGTACGGACAACAAACATAAAGGTACAATAATAAAAATAATAATTTGAAGCAACAACAATGAACAAAAACAATTACGTACAAAAAACATCAATTACTATGCTTAATAAGGCATTCGAGTGAAATTACCTCGAAAACTTTCCGGATGGCCACTCCGGCTTGAATGTAGCTACCCATCATTCTGGTAAGGGTCGCATAACTTGGATGCTTATAGCTAAATGCTTGAGCCTGAGCCCCAGCAGTGATAACAGGGATACCCCAAGGCCCAGCGTATCTTGCAACTGGAGCTATCACATATTCACACCCAGGACCAATGAAGGCATCTGCAAAATTTTTAATGTAATTTTATATCAGTTTTCGAAACCACAGGCGAAAGATAATACTGTTGAATATGAGTGGAAGTAAAATTTGGGGAAAATGATTTTAAAAATTTAATTATACCTAAAAACTTACCTGCAGATCCATTAACATAAAATTCAAATGCGGCTAGAGGTCCTTCAACAGATGAACACCCAGTATCTCGATAATCAACTAGTATTTTCCAACTAGGCAAAGGTCCATCTGGTTTAGTTACTGCACGAACAGCCATTTCCAATATCGGCAACACTTTTACTAATGAAAATACTTGATTAGGATCTGCCGGTAAAAGAACTCCCAGTTTCACTATTTTTTCATTAAACAGGTGTCTCTCTGGCCTTAAGTTGAAATTAGTTTTTTTGACACAATATGGATTGCCAGCTAAATCATGTGGGTATCCGATAGCTTTCGAATCATCGTATCCATAGTGACGGATAGGAGAGTATGGAGGCTTCTCTGTTCTGTTGCTTATTTCTTCTTTACTCTTATAAAAGTCATAATACTTATTGAAATCATCAGGTCCTGAGTATTTATCAGGTTTTTCATCGCTGACATCTGTTTGAGATGCTCGACTTTTTCGATAATTCTTTCCGTGCCAAATCTTATCTTCATACCTATGTCCACGCCATGGCTTGTGTTGCTCTCTCAATGCGTGCACGTTATATGTTTCTTTAAACGTTTTTATATTTACATCATTAACACTAACATCACACAAAGTTATCACATTTATAAAACATAAATAAAGAACGAGGAATGAATACATTGGTACCCTCCAGGATATTGAAGTAAGTTTTATTTTAACCTTGTGTGTTTCAACATTGTCCATAGTCCTATTTGGTTTTTCAAAACCATTTTGGGTGTCTATGATTCTTGCATCTGCTTTTGCATCAGTTTTTATATAAGTTCTTTGTTGCAGTGTTCTCGTTGTTCGCGCTGGGAGAATCGCATGAACGATCTCCTTTATCATTGTATTTTAAATGTTTGTCATTTTTATTAATGACATCACTCACTACATCTGTCACCTGTTTGAAATATTTTTTTTATCAAGCACTCTATATTTGGTATTGTTTAAAAACGATGATCGTTGTATGTAGTTGCAACACGTATGCGTCTTTTAGCTACGATTTACGAAGTTTTTTTACAGATACCTGCTATAAAATCTGTAAATAGGTAGGATTCTTTGAATGGAGTCATGAGAATAAATAAATTACATTACTAATTTGTATGATAGCAACATTTAAAACTCAATGAACGGTTTTTATTGTGCCGTAAATTATTTGTGACCATTGACTTATATATCATTATGACTCAATACTATGAATCGAATAGGGCGATATTTTACCAGATATATAATATCCTCGCAGTTATTTACATAAAAAATATTTAGGATTCATACCGCGTATTCTAATTTGAGCGTAATTTGGCAAAAGCTGTCTGATATGAATTCTTAATGGAATAGTGTAAGAATACCGGATAATATTTACTTAGCCGAAATAAATAGATCTCTTTATTTTCCGAAATATATATTTCTACACATTGAAGTTGGTTATGTCTTTTTTAAATTTTAAAAATGTAATATTTGAGTGGTTTTTAGCAATCTCTGTACGCGGTAAGTCTAGCGGAATTATAACTAATAAAATTAACGAGGCGTATTATTGGTAGCCCAGCTATGGTCGCAGCTCTACCAGACAGAAGATCGCAGCCAAATAATATTACTTTGTAGCATTCTGTTCCTGGAGTAAGTAAGGTTACCGAAGTTCATAGCGAAAGCTTTGTATTAGGAGCTTAAAATAAGAACGACTTGTCTTCTCCGCCGATAACATAAGATGTCACCACAAAGACCACACGAGTAGTACCACTGTGCCTATAATCAGTCGAGCATGCTTGTTTATCACGCTTGTAGTACAAATATATGAACCTACTAGTTTCACTGAAGAATAAAATTTTAAACAAAATGAGCTTATGTTTAATATGGTATGCTACGCAGAAGCGCAGATTAGGTAGCAGAAAATCCTCTGTAATCTAGTGGCGGACATCTCAGCATGTCTTTTCATTTGTTTTCACAGCGTACTTAGTTACTTATGAAATTTTCAAGTCTTGAACATTTTATTAAAAACAAAGGTAATATAGAAAAAAATAGAGAAAAATCTATTAACAAGTATGGTTTGAACATACTCGCATGAAAATTTGATGAAAATAACACCCTTCATTAGGAGAGACAACATTGGAGATACCTAATATATTTTGAAAGTCTTTGATTCGTGTGTGTTGCCAGTGATGACATACGAAACCGAGACGTAGCCGCTTACAATGGACCTTATACGAATGCTCAAAGTCACCCAAAGAGCAATGGAGAGGGCTAAGCTTGGTGTTTCTCTGCGTGATCGAATCAGAAATAATGAGATCGGCAGGAGAAATAAGGTCGCTGACATAGCCCAAAGAATTTCGAGTTTCAAGTGGCAGTGGGCAGGTCACATTGCGAGGAGGACTGACGGCCGTTGGGGCGGAAAGGTCCTCGAGTGGCTGTCGCGTACCGGGAGAACCGGGAGACGCCGCGTTGGTAGACCCCCCAAAAGGTAGACCGATGATCTGGTAAGGGTCGTGGGAAGCCGTTGGATGATGGAAGCGCAGGACCGATCGGTTTGGAGATCAATGCCCAGCAGTGGGCGTCTCTCGGCTGATGATGATGATTTTGAATATAATATTTACTGTAGTACTATAGTAGTATTGTTAGTGAACATTAAAATATTTCTAAAAACTGATTTTCAAAATTGCACGTTGACCCCTTTAAAGAGTGATGAGATAGCAGTAAGCAGTATCACAGTATGCTACGACCGTATATCATCATGTACGGTGTGACAAAGTCATAAAACACTCAATTAGTTATATCAACTAAGTTTGTCATTGTTGTTTAACGAGGCCACGTGTTGTAGAAGTCCAAAAATCAAGAACATTAAGAATTATAATCATTATTAAAAGATTGTCATAAATTAGATTGTCCGTGAATAGCATCTAGAACCGTGCATAATTTTATCACACATACATAATGTTCCAAATTTTAATATAACTTCCTTATAACAATGGGCGTACAAAAAAGGAGTTTGGTTCCGTTGGCAGATAAAAAAATACGTGTTTTGAATAAAAGATGTTAAAGAGTCTGAGTTTATTTTAAGCTTACGTCTATTATATAAGGTATGTGTAGTTTCCTTTGTGCGATTACGTTTTTTTTAATAAGATACCGGACACAACACACCAAATACGTCACGGTAATTTTTTTTCTGCGCATAAGGTTTAGAAATATGATTATAGTGCATTGTTTTAATAATATAGTCTTAATTCATTAACATATTCTGTTAAAAATATTTTATTTCCACTCTAGACCTTATTAAATCTATGGTAGCGGTTAGGTCGTCTGCCACAAGTGTTTTGACAAAACTGTAAAAATCTTACGAAGGATTATTCAAGGAAGTTTTTATTATGTCGGTGCTCAAAAAAAACTCTATCCATACCCACTAATATGTATGCGAAGTAACTATGTTTGTTTGTATGCCTATATGTTACCTTTTAACTCTTAAACTTCTTAATGATGATAAATGCATAATATAATCATCGGTATTTGTGAACATATTCAATCGAATAAAACGTAAAAACCACGGTATAGACAAACAAGTTGTCTAAACAATGTGTGACTATAAGAAATAAATAGGGTTCTCTTACATCTTCCACTGTGGTTAAAGCAGTCACCTGAATTATGAAAGAAAGCTGCAGTGTGAAACAGAAATATTGTACATCGATCTTGACGTCTGACAAGACGACGAGCTGCCATTTATTTTGACGTTTGAGAATGGCGCTGCGCGTAAGCGTATTCACTTATCTCTACGTCGATCTCTTGGCTGTACATGGGCAAAACAGTGACAATCAGTCACAACTTGAAGTGAAGTACAATCGATATTTTTTGATTTCGTTTTTCTTGTGTTTCAAATGTATCGCAATGACCTCATTCAATATTTGATTGATTTTAACATAAAGATATAAAAATCAACAACTTTTTAGTTCCGGCTCACGCCGTGCTCGTCGTCGGAACGCTAGTGTTGTCAAATGGTGTCAAACAAACGCCAAAAGGTATGACAACTCTACCGACAGCCACGAATTCAAGGCTGCTGACTTTAGAAAATCGCATAGCTGGATTGATTGCCGCCTTTACTATCTTAAGGGCAGAACCCACAGAGCACCGTGCGGGCGCGGTGCGGGTGCGGTGCGGGGTGGGATGATTTTGTAATAATAATAATATATTTTTTATTCAAAAGTCAACAAGTGGACCAATTACAAATATCAACATTCATACGAAATAATACAAAATAAAATAGAAACAAACATAAAATTCCGATAATAATTTAGATATATACATAACAATCAATCAAATTCTTATCAATGTCAATATAGTATAATACATATAAATAAATAATCACAATTCAAAATAATATTTGAACATTAGCCCGTAAATGTACCATGTTACAGTGATATATGTACTGGCAGTCAAAACGCTCGGCGAAGGCTCGCAGAATACTGTTCGGGCTAGCCCGCACCCTGCGCACCAGGGATGTGCGCCGCTTGCGCATGGATGTTTAAAAACAATCCATTCGCACTTCAGCAAACATCCCTGAGGCGCTACAGAAGCGAGGTAGCCCCAACAGCACTGTTTCTGCACTGCTCTCATACCGCTTCCGCACCGAGCTCTGTAGGTTCTGGTATTTATAGCCTACATTTACATTTACTTTTTTATTCCAGAACCTTTGAACAATTATTTAGCTCAAAACCAGCAATAATATACACTCACTGCTATTATCTAGCTCAAATTAACCGCTTGAATGCCCTCCTCGGGGCAGTTATCATAGGGTCAAGATTCGAAGATTACCACTGTGCCTACACGCTATATATTACGCCGTCGCGTTGATTGGTGTGCGTAAAGTAATGGTTACAACTGGCAAACCAATTAACGGATTATTAAGTCATTATACTACTGTGCAGCTGTTTTAATAACGATGTAAAAACTTTTCATCTTTTATATTACGTTTAAACTTTATGCAATCTCTAGTGTTGTTATCATCCGGTGCCCATGCCTGAATTATAATTTTAACACAACACACTTTTTTCAGTAATTATTAATGTAGAAACAATTCGTCAATTAAAGCTTATGTCTAGGATACCAATTATCTAGATCTATGCTATTATTTTATATGAGAAA
Organism: Nymphula nitidulata; assembly: GCA_947347705.1. Taxonomy (NCBI): domain Eukaryota; kingdom Metazoa; phylum Arthropoda; class Insecta; order Lepidoptera; family Crambidae; genus Nymphula; species Nymphula nitidulata. Next base: position 4,885,272 of record OX374637.1, on the reverse strand, counting down.
GTTGTTATGTAAGGCGCTGGACCGATTTAAATAAAATTTAATTAAGTTACTAGCTGGTAGGCCCGTATGTAGGGTCGTCGTTGTTATTGCAGGTGTCTATAGGCGCCGGTAGCCGCTTACCATCAGGCGGGCCGTCAGCTTGTTTGTCATCTAGTTGTATAAAAAAAGGTAGCCAGTGAAATTACTGGGTATGGAAGACATTTTATCTTAGGTCTCAGGATGATGCACCTGCAATACTAAGTGATTATTCTATGTTATTTCAGGTGTCTATAACCACTTACCACCAGGTGGGCCGACAGCTTGTTTCTAATCTAGTTGTATAAAAAAAACCTCCTAAGAAAATATATAGGGTAGAGTGGGGTCATGAAGAACGTTGGGTGTTCAAGCGCCTACAGAATTTCCTCCGCAACACGTTACTCGCAGATTCAACTCATTCAAGCCTATGGCGATTGTGCGCCTGACTTTGGCATTAGCTACCGAAGCAACAGCGTCATCTTCTAAACAATAGTTAAGATTCATATTATTGTACTCTATTTTCATTAAAAGGGTCAAATAATTACAAGAAGTTATTTCTAATCCATCAATGCGTCCTGGAGATGCGATACAGGGCAACTCTGAACGAGGCCGTTCATATTACGATATAAAATTAATAAATGGTCCATGCTGTTGGTCTCCCTCTTATCCGTCGGAAAGAGATTATCTTCTATCCTTTTCTGTCATAAATTGCATGGTCTCGTTTAAAAATACCCTACGTCCAAAATTTTCCTACTCTTCCCTAGGCTATCTTTTGGCGGGATCCACACGGGGAAAGCCAAGAGTGGCTACTGGTACAGTCGACAGCACATCAAGGGTAACAGTTTGACCTTGAGACCGCCCTTAGTGCGTTCGTAATAGAGGCGGCTTTCGTAGTGCAACTGTTCCACTTGATGTGCTGTCGTCTGTACATAATTGATTAACACCTAAAGTATTATGTCAGCTTTCCAGCACATTCTGTAAATAGTTTTTATGTGAGCAATCTGTTCGTATAGAAAGCAATAGGGCAATAATAGATTCGAAATCGGTTGCTATTTCCGTCAAATATATGCGCATAGTCTTCCAGATTGATCCCGATATTTGTCGCCAAGGAAAATAATAGGTACTGCTATCTTATTCTCTTTTTATACAAAAAGGTTGGCAAACTATATTACGGCCCGCCTGATGGGATGCGGTTAGCGTAGCCTATATACCGAGTATCTCACGCGTTTAATTAATTTAAAAGAAATTATGAAAAAAAAACAGTTCTATGTTAAATTTTATATCTCAAAACCAGAAATTTTTAAAAATTAAGTTTTTTAACCAAAATAAAATCAACCACGGATTCAACACCCTAGAGTGCCCAATTGTCTGCACTAATAATAAGATAAAAAAAGAGAGAATTTTACTATTGAGCTCAACAGGGTGTTGAACCTTATATCTGCACGTCGTTTTCGTCAATCAAAATTATTTTCCGAACTGTAAAGAGTTCAACGTAAAATAAAACAAAGATTACCTTAGATCGAATGCTTTAAAATTTATAAAAGCTATGAATTGTGATTACCGCAGTATTAACACCATGTTCTAATAATAGTAATTGTAGTGTGTTTTATTTGACTACCGGTTAGCCGAGTGGTCTGTACCCCTTGCTATACAGGCTACTCGGTCCCAGGTTCGAATCCCGGAAGGAGCAAATGTTTGTATGATGAGTACGAGCATTTGTTTATGAGTCATGGATGTTTATATGATTATTTTTTATTTTAGATTTCTAATATTCCATAACACAAGCTCTTAATGATGCTTACTTTGGGCTGGATAATAGTTGTGAGTGTATGCATATTTACTTATATATTTATTTATTCAAATATTGCAAGAATTAAATACAAGGTCCACTGAATGAAAAGGTCAAGAAAGAAGATATCGAATAAAATTCAAGAATCCAAGGAGAGAATTGCATTAAAAAGCTATTTTTGAAATGGTAGGCAGTATCGAATGCTAACGATTTATCTTAGACATCGATTTAACTAAGTCACTGTTGAGGGAATAGTGTGATTCGATACGATGCAGCTTCGTCTACAAAACGAATAATACCAGTTCCATTGTTCAACTTTACGTAGCAGTAAATTAATTTGCTTTAAACTGAAAATGCTATTTTCATTCATGAGATCATTCTTAAAAAACAAAAGAGAAATTAAGCTCATTCCAATTAAGCTATCAGGGTTTATTGAATGAAAATCATTTTTGCGAGAAAAGTCGTACTTAAATGGTGATTTTCGCTATTGTTAAGACTTGCGTCTTAAAATTTGTTTGAGGGGCCATTACAAGTTGTCGAAAAACGCTCTTTAGAAAATGATGCTGAAAAGTGACGTCACACTTTAGTAGTGGCCGCCAAATATGTATGGGCACATAGACAACATTAATGGTATTTTTGTAATTCATGCGTCTACACGCATACTTAGTTGCCATATAAAATATTGTTGTAAATATTAATGTAAGCCAACAGATAGTACAAATGTTTTTAATGAATTTTATCATAAGTACCTAATCCGCATTTTTTTCAAATTTCTTAGCCACATAAGTAGCATATAAAAAATGTATAGGTACTTTGAAAAGCATTTTTAGTCATAATAACTAAAATTCTATATTTTATTTCGAAATTAAAACTATAGTCCATTTCACATAGCATGAGTCCTATAACCAGTTGTAATTTGAAAGTTGTAGTGGTGTCCCCTAACGAAACCCAATAGATTATTTAGTAGGAATGGATAACATTATAAAAAGAAATACAATCAATGTTTTTTTTATTTCTTTAAGACAAGATATCCGCATCGAAACATCGCCGATTGTGAAATAATAGTGTCAATCGCTTGTAATGATAAATACCGTTCCACATATTGCGTATATTTTTAAAATTTGTCACAACTTTTTTTTAGATAAAAATATAGGTTTTTATTTAGATTGTGAGAAAGATAATCGTTGTATTTGTATAATGTTATTGCAATAAAAATAAATAAATTAATATTTTTTTGACAATTTATTTTTGTTTCTCAGATTCACTGTAGGCACCTCAACATCACACACAAAGAAATTTAGGAACTCGTTTCCTTGTCGTACTTCCAGCACTTGGAATTCTTCGCACACTTGTTCCTTCCTTTCTTTAACATGGGTTCCTTCAAAAGAGGCGTGAAAAGGCACCTTAAAGGCCGGGTAGGTGGAGGCGGCTAGAGCAGTGTCTATTCAGCACCAGCTGTCTTCGCATATGGACTCTTCTTACCGCTTCACATCAGGTGGTGTTGAGTCATTTGTCAGGCTTTTTATAATAACATAGAATGCGTTAGATATAAAAATCAAAATATTTGAAAAAGACTTTAATGGGCTGGTTGAAAAGTTCTTTAAAGTTTACTCAACACCCTTAACATACTCTATGTATAAATAACGACATTCTAATATTTATTTTTAAATCAGTGTCATAAATCAATCTATTATGTAAGCCGCAACCTAAAATAAGGTTATTAACATATTACGTTTGTATGTTTTATTATCTAATTAAAATAATTTAAACAAGAACATAAAAAAATAAAAATAGAAATAATTCTATATGGCGTGAAAAAGGACCGTGAAGAAACCGGTCTTATTTTATGATTTCAAAATTTTGTGTCATCAGAAGAGTATTTTTGACTATGAACTACTTAGTTTTTAATTACCTTTATACTTTTTTTGTTAATGCGATAGCCGTAGATTTTCACTTAGAGAAAATGTCATTGTAAGTTTCTATTAGATTGTAACATTACTCCAGCGCAGCTTCGAAGACCAGCACCACTTTCGCATGGTGCTCTCGTGTTTTTTAAAAAAATTTTGAGACTATTCATTACGGGTTGATTTTTCAAACGTCTAATAATTTTTGCAATCATTGTAATGTAACATGTTTCCTATAAATTGTAAATTTTATTGATTGAATAAAAGTTAAAAGATTGTAAAATTGGCCCCAAAGAGAATAAGCTAACATTAATCACCATAGACTAGAGCAAAAACAATCTTAGGTTGCCTTACGAGCCAAGTTTCTTTTATTCTGACTAATAAAAAACGTAGACAATGAAAGTAATTAATTTATCGATGTTGTTGCTAACCACTGATAAAAACGAGTGTAGGCTTCTTACCGTGCAACAAAAAATTACTTATCCTGACATTTCTAAAGGTGGATTCATAGCAATGTAAACAAAAGCAGCGCTAGTGAACTGATTTACTCCGATTTCAATAGCAAAAGATTTCAAATGGGATTCAATCAATCAATCAAATACTCTTTATTGCACAATAGGACACAGATATATTAGAAAGTAAAAATCAGAAAGAAAACAATACAATTGGCGGCCTTTATTGCTAAGCCGCAATCTCTTCCAAGAAAGCAAGAGAGACAGGAAGTGCAGAAGGGTATAAAGAGTGGGTGAAAGCAACATATAATATTAGTAAATTAACAAAATAAATATACCTACGCTTATACAAAATATAAGTAAACTATACCTATAGGATTTAAGTTTTATTCAACATGAAGATAGAAATAATATTTCGACACTAACGCTATTTTTTTAGCATCATTAAGAGCTTATGGATAGGTATTAGGTAACGGAAGAATAGAGATATTAGAAATGTACTAAATACACATACAAACATCAATAACTCGTAAAAAATCTTTGTGATCAACTGTCTTCCCCTACCGAGACATAGACGAGAGAGAACGCAACATCAGATTTCAATTCATGTTTACCAGTTTACTTCCTAAAGACTGTTGTTATATTGACATTACTTAGAGCAACAACTAATTAACAATTTCGCGTTGCCGACCCTGTAAAAACCTTTTCAATGCCTTTTTGAAGAAACCCTTGCTGTACTCGTTCCAAAAAACTTCTACAGAGCTTAATCCACAATCTGAGCGTACGCGGGAGAAAGTTTCTCTGAAACCGCACAGTACTTGACCATTTTGGTTCCAACGTGTGAGGATGAATTCCCTGCCGGTGGCGAGTGTTGCGATGTTAGAAAGAGGCCGTGGTCATCATGTCAAATAATTTCTTAGAACAAACCCTGTTATACAAACAGTGGGACACACATAAGGAAGCAAAATCTTTTCTTAGGCATAAGGATTTAATATCATCGACAATTCTCATAGCGCGTCTTTGAACCGTGTCGAACCGACCGAGCTAGTTTCTAGGTGCTCCCGCCCATAGGTGGCAGCAGTATTCCATATAGGGTCTGACTTGAGACCTATACAGTGACAGCCTTTGCCCCGAAAAGAACTACCACCTATTGAGCACAGAAATTTATTTTTTTGGATACCATCTTAACAAGTTTTATTTATTAGTCTACTCTATCAATGCTGTCTACATTGGAATAGTTAGAAGTGCAGTAAGTACTTTAGCGTGCTACTATTCCGTTTACTTTACCCATGGATAGCACTCTTTAGAGCTTCATAATTATTGATCTAACTTGGAGATGATAATCCTCAATATTACAAAATACGCTGATTTTTATCTCAAAATTCAAGCAGCGGCATTGGTGAAGTGTCTTAAGAAAGATCGTATCTAAATGACTCAATTTTTTAAGTGTCCTCATGGTAAACTGTTCATGGATCCATTTTATTTCATATCCTTGAATCGGCAGAAAAAACATCTTCCATTTTTACATACTACGCACAATCGATCTGGGTTTCCTACTTCCGCATTACCGTTCGCCCAACAAGACAATCCAAGAAGGCAAAGAGAAACGTAAATTTTATCACGTTCACTAAGGTTTAAAATTGAAAACACCTTTTCAACTGTCAAATTACATGACTGTCATGTAGCGTGCGTAATGTTTTACATTACGCACGCTACGAACGTTACGCATAGTACATAAATTTAGATAAAATGCGTATGGCACAGAATTCATCACTAAAAATAACTAACAAAATAAATATATAACAGACATTGCTATACTGGTATACAAGGTCTTATATTCCTGTTAATGGAAATCAAATTTAAAATAAAATAAAAATGTTCGGCAATTCACTATTTAAATCACATGTCACGTCCGCTACCACGGGTCTGCAAACATCTTTACTATCATCAAATGACTCAGGTACCGATGGCCATGACTTCGCTCACCTCGCGATCTAAAAATAAACTTGCTCGGTCTCAGGTATTTTAGGCTTAGCCGTAACACTTGGTAACTTACTATTCATAATGCTACCTACACGTTTGTACTTTGCTTACTGGTTTTTGTCAGTTTTTTTGTAGTTGGAGTTCACCTAACTTTAATTTGGGATTCCGTTTCTTACGTTGCTGAATACTAATTATTCGCAAGCAACATTTATTTTACACTTGCATGCATAATTCAATTTTTATTTTAATTTTAATTATCTGATTACTTTTTTATATGCGCACGCGCACGCACTTGCTTCATAGCACGTAGTCCGGAATGAAATTGACGTATACCATTCAATTAAGTTACAGGAAGCTTACAGAATCAGATAAACCACTGTCTTGGATTTAAACAAATAACCTGCATTTACCGATAATCACAAGTTCCCTGGGAGGGGATCACTCACAACGCGCTGCCGCATTTCGTGCGCACGCGTCTCATCTATCGATTAACCCTTACATGCGTTAACTAATATTTACAGGACAAGATACATTCTCTTTATTGTTCACCATCATCATCATGACCAACCTACATACGGCCCACTTCTGGGCACAGGGTTCTCTACATGGGAGAAACACACGAGGAGTTTGGGCTGGCCACCGCCACGCTGCTGGCCCAATGTGGGTTAGTGGGTTAAGGCGGTTGCAGTAACAACCGGGACCAATCATTTTTTTTTGGTTAATTCCATAAACTTAATGTTTATTGTTGGCTAAGCGTATACAAATATAAAATTTTATTTTATTCCACAAATGTACAGTCAGTAACATAAGTATTCTTTTTATACAAGTACCGTCAATACGACAATAAATTAAGACATGGGCTATATTAGTTCATACAAATGGTTTGCCACTTTCAAAAATATCTTATTCATTTGATAATTTTATGACATTTGTATGAAATAATGCAGCCAAAGTTATATTATTTCATACAAATGTCATAAAATTATCAAATGAATCATTGTATTCATTTTTGAAGGTGGCAAACCATTTCTGTGAACTAATATAGCCCATGTTTAAATTTATTGTCGTATTGACGGCACCGCGGTATATTCTAATCCCGGTAGGGGGAGATATTTGTATGTCGAGCATTTGTTCACGTGTCATGGCTATTTTTAGAATTTTGTTGTATATTTATTTACATATCTATATTATTTCTCCGTTATCCTTTGTACACAATATAAGCTCTTAACAATTATTAATTTAGGCTAGACAATAATGTGCGAGTGTTAGAATATTACAAAATAATAAGTAGTAATCACTGTGAGATGTTTTATTGCGATTTGTAATTCTCTGCTGTCAAGTTTATTATTATTTCAACTGTAGTCAATTACGTATTGAATTTATGAATCTCTTGTGTTTTGCAAAATAATTGTTCTTTCGTTGCTAGCCGTACCTTTACTATATTATTATAATTATTATCTAGTATTGTATTCACTGTAGCAGAATAATATAGGGAACCGTCAGTGACAATGAAATCGTATTTTAATGAATCAAGACATCACTGCCGACATACAGAAGGTTGATGCTACGATATGCTATTAATAGAATCGAAAACCTTTGGTTTGGAATTTATATTAGACTCTGTCCAGTGACAACCGCAGTCGGAATATTTTAAACGAAAACAAATTCTACAATCGCCGAACTGTATGGCGTGGGTGAAATTCGGCATGCATTTTAACTGCGAGACATACTAACGAAGTCACCTACAAAAACTTTATGTTCAGAATAAAACACTGTTTTATTCGGAGACTATATAGAGATGTCGACAATACCATCTCAGCTAAAAAGTTTGTTTGTTTCGTTAACGCGCCTAAGCCACTAAACCGATTTAGATGAAATTTGATATGAAGAAAGTTTAAGAGCCTGGAAAGAACATTGGTTACTTTTTGGAGCGATAACCGATATCCACGCGTAAATTAAAAGCCTAGTATACATTATATAGGATGGTGACGACAATTTGTAAATCAATTTTCAAATACATCTCATTCATTAGGCAATTTCTATGAAATAATATTAACTACATTGGCTGCATTATTTCATAGAAATATCATGAAATTATCAAATGAGTAAGATGTATTTGAAAGTTGAAAAACATTTCTATAAACGTCACCACCCTGTATCACAGCACATCAAACGTAACAGCTTGTTTCACCTTGAGACCGCTCTTACTGCGTTCATAATAGAGGCGGCTTTCATACTTAGTCCAACTGTTACAGTTGATGTGCTTCCGTGTGCACACTTTCTAAAAAAATCAGGTAAATCTCCTGAATCGGCGAAAATACTAATAATTCGTTTTCATGAATGGTTTATTTGTACAGACGACACGCCTCTATCTACCGTTAAAGGAGATAGTAATGTTTTGGGCCAGCTCATGAGCACTATTTCAACTTGAAGACTAAATGTACCTAATAATATGGTTTCCCTGAAATAACACAAAACTCTTGTATTTTAGTGCAATCAAATAACGAAATGAAATATTTATTGCATAAAAATGGCAACACAGAAATCATAAAAGTGCCCAAAACTCCACAGCCATAACGACACTGTTAAAAAATTTGATTTAAATGTTATATTGACAGTTATCTAAAATCAATTGAGTATTCCGACCGTGAATGTTTTGGATGTGCTTGAGTGTTTGTGTGGATTTTCGGAATTGTTTGACCCTAGCCATGAAACAATAAAACGACAATATTCAACCTAATGACATAATAAGCTCAATTGCATTTTGATATTGGCATTTTAGTTTCTTCAAAATCAACCCCTGTGACAATTTTCAGCAAATTAAAATATTTCATTGCCACTATGATCAGTCGGGTTTTAAGTAAATGTTAAGATAAGATGGTATCTTACATAAATAACTGTACGAAAAAATGGCACTCATGAGTGGGCCGATACAACTTTTACTATCTCCTTTACTCTTTTATATCTACCATTTTCATACATCGTCAACATTTTAATCAAAAACGGGAAACGTGTTTTATTATGCTCGCGGAACTGTGCATAACACATATTGTGTTTCACAGCGGGACTTTAATGAGGCCACTCTGTAACTAGATGAGACCATTTAATATGGCATACGTATAAGTACACTATATTGTTGGTGGCATTATCACCATTTTTTTTGGAAAACAATAAATCGAGCAACTAAAAAATAGCAATTGGGCGACGAAAATTACTTACTTATTATTCTCGTTGGTTAGCTTAGCTTAGTATGATGCTCAATTAAATACAAGCCATTTTTTACCAATCAAATATAGGTAACAAACAAACATCCATGACTCATGAACTATGATGTTCGTGTTTATAATAGCAACCTGGGACCTTTGGGTTAGTAGATAGAAGTTCTAACCACATAACAAGTGACGTTCATTTTTCTGTAACCACTAGTGGTGCGTGGATGTCGGTTACCGCTCCAAAATGTATCCTATCTTCTTCCTAAGGTCTCAAACTACCCCTATACAAAATTTCATCTAAACTGGTTCAGTAGTTAAAGCGCGAAAAGGTAACAGATAGACAGAGTTACATTCGAAGTTTGAGCCGTAACACAACAAAGCTTGCTCAATGCGGGTTGGGGTTACAGCGGTTGTACAGAGGATCTAGAGATCACATTAATAATATTAGTATGGGCATATTATTAGTAAGTTATTATTCGGTAACTTGTCGACGGTGGAACTGGAGCTTTATGCATGTCACCTAAAAAAAACAAATCCGTAAAGGTTTTGCAACGAATCTCTCTTAATGAAAAATTCTGAACGTTACGTGACAAAATACAGACGCAAGGGATTGAGCTTTTCTTCAAGTCCATTAAGGGGTAAATAATTCTACGACCTTCTAAGCTTATTAAGAAATAATGGATCCAGTAAAAAACAATGCTAAATGCTTGTTCAGTTACAACAGCTACAATACAATACAAATATTCTTTATTGCACACTTAACAAAACACATTACAGAACAAAGGAGAGGTTAGCCAGGTGCCAGATATATTATGTATGTACAGTATCTGGAAAAATCAGGAAAAAGCTCCTGAATCCGCGAAAAATACTAATAATTCGTTTTCACGCATAGTATTTTTGTGCAAAAGTTAAAAGTTTACGCCGATTTCATTGTTATCGCAAAATGGCGGGCGACATAGAAGTCAACTAAACGTCACCAAAATGACATACCTACGCGGCATGATGAATATTTGGCTCTGTAGTATTCAGCTACAAAATTTGGTGAGGTGCGATCACAGTTTATTTGATTTAACAAAATTCTGCATCTCTATGCAACTTCATGATTGGCTACGTATTACGCTGAGTTATGTAGTCAGTTTTATAGGCTACAGGTAGGCGAAAGTTCAATTGTCATTTTTTCAGTGGAACCGAATCGATAACCTCCCCTCTTTTGAAGTCGGTTAAAGAACCATTTACAATTTGTGTAATTATTTTCCGATAGTTTATAATCTATCTATTGGAAATTGCCAAATTGTGAAATGGTCATATTAGCCCCAATACGAGCCTCTACAATTGCGTCGTGTCTTGACACTCTCCATAAGCCAATAGAAGGCGCTAAGTTATGGAGAGTGTTCTGAGGAGCTTTTTGTCCTTAAAACCCCCCCCCCCCCCCCCCCCCTCCCCTTCCTACTCAGCTGCACGCGTACCTATCTTCGGAATCATCAGTTCACTGTCTCCACCTCAATATCACGCACAAACATGTTTAGTAACTAGTCTCTTTGTCGTACGTCCAAAACTTCGAATTATTTGTCAGCACATATGCCCAGACGCAGGCCTGAGGGCGTAGACAAGATGCCATTCGACAATAGCTACCGCTATCGCTAAATGGAAAATGTATATGATTTGACATTTACAATCGAAAGTCAATCGAGAGCTTATGTCAGTCCCATATATTTTCCACTTAGCGAGGCAAAGTATTGACGGCTAATACAGTGTATTTCACGCTTCACTCGCCGTCTTCCCATATGAACTCTTCTTACCGCTTCACATTAGGTGGTGTTGAGTCATCTGCCGTGCTTTGTATAAAAAAAACATGGGCGGTTGCTGTTCACATTTCCCACGAGATAGATTTTAAGCTTACAATTATCACAATAATACAGTAGCGGATCTAAATCTACTGCTTATGACTACATAACTCTCGAACCCGGTTTTATATCAGACATGTCACATTGATTCTTATTGTATGTGACAACTGAGAAAGTGGGGTCTAATACAGGTCGGTACCTTATTCCACTATTATATTAACTTTTATTGAGTTAGGTTATATAATTTTACCTTGCCGTAGATAAAATAAGCAACCTCTGTGATTTTTTCCTAAAATAATTATTTCATTGTTTGTTAATAAATACAGCGTAGTTCATTTAAATTTTGTTGATACTACAAAAATCTTAGACTTGTAGATAAAGTGTAACAGATGTGCGAACAAACCTTGGGAATTTGATTACGAAACATTGAGAAAATGATCAGTGGAGAAGACGTATTTCTTAAACACATTGAATATGATTAAGTACGTAAAGTCGATTCTCATCAATTGCACTGAAAAACATTTTTAGCCAAACTATTTCGGTTACATTTGTAATAACCAAAAGGAGAAGATTCATTTTCGGTTATGGACATGTGCAGAATATTAAAAAATTACAAAAAATGATTAAAACTACTACAAATAATTTTGTGTGATATTTTTGGCCGTTAAAAAACGTACGAAAGAATTTTAAAGTATCTTTAAAAAAATAAATATGGCAATATAGGCGATATTACGACATAATCTGTATAATGTGGCTATATTTTTAAAACGTTTGGAAAAACGTTCGTTTTTAGTCTAGGAATATGGAATTATGAACTCAGTAGTCTGATAGACAGATCAATAAAGTTTTTGCTTTCTTCTGTATATTTTGAGTGGTATAATTACAAAAGTTAGACGTTATAGTGTTGCCATTATATTGATAATTATAAAACTGCCACTCATTATCAGAAAGTATTTGATACGGGAAAACAACAAAAACATATGAAAATGAATTGATTAATAATGTTTTATTTCCATTTCCCTAACTTAAAAACGACTGTTCATAGCCAGGACTCCATATAAACCTGAAACATCTCCTATAGCGAAGTGTAATTACAATTTATTTGATATAACAAAACCGTATATCTCTTTGCAACTTAATTTTTGACTAGGTGTTACCTTTTGTTATGTAGTCACTTTTTTGACCTACAGGTAGTCAATAATTATATAGTTATGTAGTGTTGTGGGTGTTTATTTTTAGTGTGTTACGACATTTAAAGATTTACGACGTTATTCAGCCTCGTAAGGTGCAGTTATAACAATTTTAAAAAAAACTCTATGAGTATTTTTTTACGCGGGTTCTTTTAGAAATAAGGTAGGTTAAAACCTAAAACTGAACCCCTAGCTAGAGCATTTTTAAATTTAGAATCGTAATCGTATCGTTCACGCATGCTTTTCGCACCGCACCATACACGCGCGCATTTGTATATTCATATATTATTATAAATAATATTTTTTTCTACCTCAAAACATCAATTCAAAGAGGAGATTATTAAAATTTTAAAAAATAGGTTTTAAAATGGATTGATTATTCCTGGTAAATGAATATGTATTAAACAGTAGGTATAGTATGTAATAATAAGGGTAATTATATGTAATATTATCATATTCTATAAAATATTATTTATGTATATGTATAAAATATTATTGCACAATTTCATTTTTTTTGCATGGTATTTTTTCTATATGTGAAATGCATGGTTGTTACCATTTTACACTATTAAAGTAAATATAACACGATACTATATATACCTAGTGTAATTTAATCAGCGAATGGCTTTGTTTGTTGTTTGTATCTGTCAATATTATTCAAGCTTAAAAAAAATATTTGGTTTTTGTTTACTAGCACCAACAACGATATTATGGTTAATATAAGGAAAACCTGTTATTGGCCATACAATTATTTAAGTAATATTTGGTATTAGAATAAGTAAACGCTGTTGGTTTTCGAAATAAATAAATAAAATAAAAAAATAATAAAAAAAAAGATAACTAACACGGGTGCTTTTTATGTTCTGCTTTTTTAAGCGCTTTTTCTCGCTTACGCTCTTTTTGGGGAAGATAACGTAAGCGAAAGAGCTTAGAAGGTTACCTTTTACCCAAAGGAATAAGTCAGTAATCTGTACGTTGACCTTCGTTCAAAATATACCTATTCCGAAAGCACTACAACTGATGTATAAAACTTCGCAAACAAAGGAATTAACTTTGGGCATTATTTACGCCGATTACTTACACAAACTAACTCACTAATTAGGAGTTCCTAACTGATTCGATAATTAACAAATCACGTCAGAAGTTATTTTTAGATAACGCTTCTTTATGTAATTAAATAATTGAATTAGTGAGAGACAAAGAGGCTTTTATTGAATGGCTTGAAAAGTAGATACGGTCGACCACAGAAGTAGCTGAATACTTTAGTACCATGTCACAACGACTATGGCGTCAATATAGTACGGTAGCAACTATAAAGTACGTGCGCAAGGTCAGTGTGACATGGTACTAAAATGTTCAGCTACTTCTGTGGTTGCTGTACCATTGAAATTTGGCTCATTAACACACGCGGAAAAAACAGGAGCAAAGGTGACTGGGCAAAAGCGACATAGGAAGCCGTACGGTTGTAACTTTTGTGCTGCGATACTATAAGAACGAATGTGTGAAATGTGAAATAAAAAATAGTGTCGAGCATGAGGCAATTGATCAAACACAACGAAGTTATCTGTCATAGTAGTTTTAGAATATGTTGCAAAATTTGAAATATATTATTTTTGTTTTTGGGTAGCCTAAATTAAGGTTCAATAAGAGTTTCTGCCACGGGTACTGGTAAACGGCAAAGGGTAATTCCATCAACATTAATAATAACATAATGAACATTTAAAATCATGACTCGAGAGCTAAAATATTCGTTCTCACTAGCTCACTAGCTCCTTCGTTCATCAATCAAAAAATTGTTGATGCTTTTAAGGTTCATTTTTCCACGTTTTTGATCCTAGAACCGTTGCAATCACGTAGTTATTTTTTAAGACCGTTATACTTAAATAAACAATATAATGGTTATGCTGATGATAGGTAATAATATCAAAGGAATTACTGGGTATTGCAGTCACAAGAGATGTCAATTCTTCTCACAAAGCATCAAACTTTGACAGTTTAATTTTGTGAGTTCATTTTTCGGATTATTCCCTCTGTAATTACAATAGCTACTTTTTTATTACGACGGAACAGAGCGAACTTCTTCACAGTTATTTTAGCTGATGTCTATTAGATAAAGATGTGCAGGAAAACAAAACTTGAATAATGAATCACGCGTTCCATTAGTAGGTAGTGAATCATTAAATCAATTATTTAGGTGGGCAATACATTACACTTAAGACGCACGTACGTTTAATATAAAACCGACTTTACGAGCGATTAAATTGTGGGCGGAATTGTTAAAATTAATAGCTGCGGCATCGTTTCTCAAAACTGGTGTTAAAGTATTGATTGAATTGTAAATGATATACATATTACATTACTCTTAGATCATGGTACAGTCGACCACAGAAGTAGCTGAACACTTTAGTACCATGTCACACTGATCTTGTGCACGTACTTTATAGTTGCTACCGTACTATATTGATGCTAGAGTCGTTGTGACATGGTACTAAAGTGTTCAGCTACTTCTGTGGTCGACCGTACATCCTACCTTATTAAGGGTACAATACAAATTAATTGCTATAGCACGAAAATAGTTTACTAATGGAAATTGAATAATTTAAAAATAGTAGTAAAAATATAAGTACCTTGAACGATTTAAAGCAGCTCTATAATAAAAAAAATAACGAATAAAACATAATACTATTAATGAATTATTATAATCGGTATTTGCTTACTAACGTTTTGTGGTATAGCGTGGCCTAAAGATAATAGGTACCAGGTTTTAGCCACAGATCAATAATATTATTAATAAAAAGATAGGGCATGGTTATCACAAACGTAATCTTCAATGACCAGACGCTCTTTTAGATTACGGGCGCGCAATAGCCAATGAGCGTGAGACGTCAAGCTCAAAACAACCAATGAGATTTGTGGCACGGGCGGACACTGGTCTTTTACGTCATATTTTACGGCTGTATCGTTTCTCACGCTGTTTGTTAGTGGCGAGCTCATTGTCAAATTTTAACTAATATTTTACTGTATGTAAATTAGCGAGAATTATTGTATTTGTACGCCTAATGTAACATGACATGTTGAATTGAAACTAAAATTTACATTGTGATAACAATTATTAACTAAAATGACAGCCATGATAGCGCCAACAGGTGTCAACGGTTTGAACCTAGTAAATATTTTAACCCACGTTTTGTAATGCGGTTACAGTATGTTGAGGCAAACCGAATGCTATGCAGATGACACTCTCCTCACAGGCCGGGGACGGAATTTTAGAGAGGCGGCCAATCTGGCCTCGGCGGGCGGATCCTTGGTCGCGGAGAGGATCCGCCGCCTAGGACTGCGGGTGGCGCTGCAAAAAACCGAGGCCGTGTTCTTCCACGGGCCTCGGCAGCGCCCCCCGCCTGACGCCCACATTTTCGTGGCGGGCGTCAGGATCGAGGTGAAGGCTCAGATGAAGTATCTGGGCCTTACGCTCGACAGCAGGTGGCGCTTCGGTCCGCATTTTACCGGACTGTCGTCGCGCCTGCTCAAGGCGGCGGGGGCCCTCTCCTGGCTAATGCCAAACCTGAGAGGGCCGAGTGGGCGATGCCGGCGTCTTTACGCCGGCATTCTGAAGAGCATGGCCCTGTACGGGGCGCCCATCTGGGCAGACTCCCTCCAAAGGAGGGAGAATGCCACCAGCATCCGGGCGCCCCAAAGGGCCATCGCACAGAGAGTGGCGCGGACTTACCGCTCGGTAAGCTTCGCGGCGGCGTGCGCTCTGGCCGGCACCCCGCCTTGGGAACTTGAGGCGTGGGTGCTCGCCAGAGTTCATGAGTGGACGGCAGGGCGAAAGGCGCTCGGCGAGCGCCCTGCCCCTGAAGAGCGGGAGGCCGTCCGGCGAGAGGCGAAGGATGCCATTATCCATCACTGGACGGCGGACCTCGCCTCCGCCTTTTACGGCCGCAGAACAATAGATGCGCTCGGACCAGTCCTGCAAGACTGGCTCGAGCGACAGCACGGGTTCCTCTCGTTCCGGCTGGTGCAGGTGCTATCCGGGCATGGTTGCTTCGGGTCGTACCTGCACCGAATCGGACGGGAGGAGAGCCCGGCGTGCCATGACTGCGGCGCGGCGGAGGACACGGCGCAGCACACGCTCGAGGTGTGTCCGTCGTGGTCCGAGCGGCGTCGCGGTCTTGTCACGGCGGTTGGGCCGGACCTCTCGCTTCCCAGCGTGGTAAACGCCATGCTGGGGAGCGAAGAGGCTTGGGCGGCGGTCGCCTCCTTCTGTGAGGATGTCATGTCACAGAAGGAGGTGGCGGAGCGCGCGCGGGAGGACGACCCCGACGCGCCGCCGAACCGCCGGCGGAGGAGGGGCAGGAGAAGGCGGACGTATAACCGCCTCTCCTCCCCCCCACGGTGATGAGCAGCGGGCGACAGGCGCGGGGGCGCCCTAGCCCGCATTGCACTGCTCATCACCTCGCTGTAGAGGGTGGCCGAGCACTCGCGGTCACCCTCTGGCCTCCTCTACCTTGTACCAAGGGGGGGGGGGGGGGGGTGAAGGGCCCGCCACCTAGGCGGGCAATCGCCGGTGGGGGACTGGAAGTAGAGGCTCTGCCGGTTTCCCAGTCCCCCCACCACATTACACGATGAGGGAGTGCCACTGGGTTATTTTAGTGGGTAGACCCGGGAACCGCTCCCGGGGAGTCCCACATACCCCTCCCGTCCCCCGACGGGAGGGCATGCGTAATGCATTTTTTCCCAGTGAAAAAAAAAAAAAAAAAAAAAAAAAAAAACCGAATCTTAGAACAAAACGTCTGACCCCTTATTCAGAAACGGTTGGATCAAGGATTCGTTTCGAAAAGTCAAATGCCGTCTCGCTTTGACGCACCGTAATAAAAAGTGACGGGTATAGAGATTCCGAAATTCAAATCTTTTCCGACAGTTGTGAATAAGGGGGCTGATTCGTATTACCTTAAACACTTCAGTCGAACCCTTTTAAGCCGACAAATACTAATGTCAATGACATAGGGTCGGATATCGTTTAGCCAAAAGATTTGACCCTTCAGAAATAGGTCAATTACTCAGATTGTATTCGGAATCATACGAATATTATTTTTATGTCGTCTATTGTGGATTCGGATTGTACGTTAATGTGTGTAAATGAGTGTTTCATTCCGTGTTGGTTTTAATCCATTTTATTTTGGACTGCGTAATTTTTATATATTTTTATGTCTGCATCGCATTTAATTACATTTTTTTATGTGATTCGGGCAGAATTAAACAAATCAGTGAAAAAGTTGTCTTTACTTACAAATCTTTTAAAATTCACGTTGTTCATTCACTCCTTCCTTGTACATTATTATTTACAGTCCATCTTTTTTTCGGTCTTTCTCTCTATAAATAACCATCCTTATCAAAAGTTCTCCTCATTATTATTTACTCAAACCTATGACTTCCTATAAATTTCCCTGTATCTTTTGATACATGGTAATTCTTTTACCCAAGGTGAGAAATGGTTATGTATACATTTACTGAAGATCGCAGCCTTAACAACTCTCTCTTGTTGTATTGGTAGTTGGTCTTGTAGTGATTAAGATGGCCGAAGCTATCGAGGCAACGACTTGTTGGGAACATTTTAGACTAGCCTTCTATGCTACGCTTCCTCTTGATTTCTGCACTTTGGCGTGACAAGTGCTATAGGCTACTGTAACCAATTACCATAAGCCACCAGGCAGGCCCTATTTATGTTTTCCACCATCAGTGTATTAAAAGTAATACCATTTAAAAACACAATACCTCCGTTATTGCAAAGGTCGGAATGTAGAGTTATAAAAAAATAGACACAATGCAGGAATTAATAACGACCTTCAGTATTATCTGGATCCAACGGAAATATTGAAGGATGGTACGATTTTTCTGATTATTACATTCATGTCGTCTTACCGGGGCTTAGAGCATAGGCGAAAGCGTTTATTTTTTAATTTATTTTTTCGGTCTTAAATATGGACAACCCTGTCCACCGTCGAAAACAACCCTGCCGAAATACTAGGTTATTGGTTACAACAATGAAATTTCAGTCTATTTAAAACAAATCTTTGTGTGTCATAGACATCTGGAACTAAAATTAAAATGTAAAAGCCGCCAGAAGTGACCGCAACTTTATGATATTTATTGAGACCGTTTAGTTTACGCTCCTCGATTTTTCGACTTAATATAATTAAAAAATAAGAAGTAATTGCAAATAGTGCTACTTAATTATGTAGTAATTTTATGTACGTAAAACGCTGGTAACGCTACTTAAATAATTATCTAGTTATATAAAGGAAATGTTTCAGTGATCGATCAGGTATATTTTGCACAATATGCTAGCTCCCACAAATGGTCAATTTCAAAGTCAACTAGCGAATATTAAAATTTCAAGAATTAAAAACATTCAAAAGAAACCATTGAAATCGGTCTGTAAATATTTTATTATATTTTAGTATTGAAGCGAATTTTGATAAAATTTAATAATGGTGACGTGAATTAAAATTAGTAACGGGTAAGCTGCCACTTCCAACTGATAGGTTCCAGATGATTCACGATAGATTATGAACCTACCTTTGTACTTACGTTATTTCACATCATCGTCATTCGAGATTCAACTAAAATATATCAAAGTTCTAACATTAACAAAGTTTTCTTAAGTGAATCCTGTAGTACTAATATCATCATCATCATCACCAGCCTATATATGTCCCACTGCTGGGCACAGGCCTTCCTACATGGGAAAAACATGAAGAGATAGTATTAATATGATTAAGATTGATTTTTAGCCCCAGACGGACAAAGAGGAAAGAGGCGTGTTATAAGTTTGATGTAAATATGTGTGTGTACTACTCATCGTAGCTCCTAAACGAATTAACTGATTTCGATTCGGTGTTTTGTTTGCAAGCAGACCTGACCAAGATGATTCTTAGGTATAATTTATGAATATTTGTTCAGGCGTTTGATGACTATCAGCTCATTTCCTACTTTTTTTGTAGTCTCAAAGAGATGGTGCTATATACATATATGATTAATGAGGGCAGGAGTTACTTAATTTTTTTACTTTATATTATTACACATCTCACTCTAAGTGGCCTAATTATTTCTTCTATGAACAAAGCTTTGATCTCAAGTGTCATCAAAGTTTCTTTTATAAACACAAGAAATGCCTTATGCTTGTTACTTAAACCACTGTCTATTAAGCTTAAAATCCATACGTTTATCTGATATTGACTCGTCGCACAATTTGGTATAGCGATATTACTAACAAATATTCCATTCATGTTCAGAAACTATGCTATTTATAGCTAATACACATACTTTTTAGGGATATTACAATAATATTCTATAAGAATTGGTAATCGATTGTCTTCCCGAGTTTTGTGGAAATAAAAATTGAAAAGATACTTTAACATTTTTTAAACGTAGGTGAATAAAAATGCCTTTTTTAATACAAAGCACGGCAAATGACTCAACACCACCTAATATGAAGCGGTAAGAAGAGTCCATATGCGGAGACAGCTAGAGCAGCTTGAAACACCCTGCTCTAGCCGCCTCAACCTTGCTGGCCCATAATGGGCCTCTTTGAAGGAACCCATGTTATAGGAAGAGGGAAACACATGTGCTGGCAAAGAATTCCAAATTTTGGAAGTCCGACAAAGAAACGAGTTACTAAACTTCTTTGTGCGTGATGTTGAGGTGGAGACAGTAAATTGATGACTCCGAAGGCCGCCACGCGTGCTCCTGAGTAGGAAGGCTTTCTATTTAGTTCAATTACAAAGGTATTTTTATTCACCCACATTTAATCAACTTTTAGTCTATTGGTAACATCTATTTATCAACACTTGAAAATAAGATGACGGTATCACAGACTGAATTAATATTCTCAGAGAGTCAAAGGAAAATATTGTCAATCAAGACAAAACTCTCTGATCCTTTTTCCTTTCTAATGTACCTACTCCAGTTGTTTTGTTTTCCCGAATTCCCTTTCAAAAATTAATACTTATATATTTACGTATTATTTTATTTCTATATATTTATTTATGTACCTTATTTATTACAAGTTTAATTAGAATATTTCTAATATTTATATACATGTTATTATCATCAATATTTCTTCGTTATCTCATTATGATGCTTACTTTGGCTAGATAATAGGTGTAATAGTATGATTATTATTATTACTATCTATATTATTATATTAATATTTTAAAATGAAACATATATTTGCGTTTTCGCACCTATCACTGTTATTTATTTTAAGTAACTCCCTACCTTATTATTGTCTGTTAATGAATAGCTTCTAGCGATGAGACCATTTTACGTCTCGTCATATCAGCCGAGAGACGCCCACTGCTGGGCATAAGCCTTCCCCAAGGATCTCGAAACGGCTTAGTCCTGTGCTGTCCGCATCGGTCCACTTTGTGGGGAGACTACTAACGCTGCGTCTCCTGGTACGCGGCCGCCACTCGAGGACCTTTCCGCACCAAAGACCGTCAGTCCTTGCAATGTGACCTGCCTACTGCCACTTGAAGCTCTCAATTCTTTGGGCTGTGTAAATGTGCAAAATGAAGAATTTCACTCTATCAATCACAAGAATTTAAAAAAATAAAGTCGATACAGACAGCGACATATTTTTTTTTAATCTTCTAGCTAAGATGGTTTTTACGTGTTTTTTTTTGCTGAAAAGAAACTAGAAGCGGGACTATTAATTCTTTATTTTTTTATCAACGCTGTACTCATCCAATTACTGTCGATCGTCAATTACAAAATGTCAGTCGGTGGTTTTAGAAATCGATACCAATCAATTAAACAAGAGATTGTTGTGTTTTCGAAATTACTATTTATATCACGACGAGCTATTTTAAGCTTATCTATAATAAGCAAAGCAAAAAAAACAAAACTAGAACAAGTTACTAAACTAAACTAGATCTCTAATCTAGCCTCTGAAGTTGTGTTACTTGTGTAGTAATAAGGCTAAAGCATAAAAGTGAAATTGAATAAGTCGCGTAACTTTTTTAAAGTGTAAATCAATTTCTTTTTGCCTCCGTCTCAGATGTTTCAATGACTAGATCTTAGAATTGTCACGACATTTCGCGAGCACTCCACATCTATACTGATTTATTAAAGCTGAACAGTTTCTTTGTTTGGTTGAACGCGATAATCTCAGGAACTACTGATTCGAATTGAAAACTTATTTTCGTGTTGGATAGTTCATTTATCGAGTAAGCATATGGGTTATATAACATCACGCTTCGACCAATAGGAGCTGAGCAACAATGAAAAATGTTGCAAAAACAGAATAAAAAAACCTACTTTACAGCCATTGTGGTCACAGGAAGACTAAATATGTCAATTGTATTTCTTAAGTTTATATGTTAAGTCACTCTTGCTCGTTTTCACTAACCTTTGCTTAGCGTTAGGAGTCTCTTAACGATTTTTATATCAGTCTATCTAAAGGAGATAGAAAGAGACAATTGTCGTTAAGAGTCACCTAAGCCTAGGGAATGGTTAGTGAAAATGGACATTTGTTTTATATTTTGAGCATAAAGTATTCGCGCATACGGAGCTCACGGTGTCAGTTTGTTTTGGGGGTATACACTCCATTTATATTCATTCTCTATTTAAATCATGATGTTTTTTTGATTTTAATAGCCTCACATAACATTCTAGAAATGAAGCGAAGAATGAATCTTCTTATACGCGGTGATGCGGTGGTGTTAAACACGAATTAGATCCGGTAAAGTGGTTTTATTTCTAACCACTAGAACTTCCTAATATCTGCCATTATTATACCAAGATGAATACATCTTTGTATAAGACCAGACAGACCCTACTTACACCTGTTGATCAAGATAAGCACTTTGGAATTGGTTGGCAGCATAATCCCTTGATTATACCAATAAACAAGGAATTCATCCAGGAAGATCCAAGGAAGTAATCTGTTAAAAATAGGTTAAGGTTCAACATTAGTCCATTATTAACAGATGTGTTACGGTTGATTTGTACCCAACGAGTATTAATTTTTTGTACCTAGTTTATTACTTAAACTTACTCAAAAAGGTAAGTACACCAATTTCAACCAGATACTTTCTTTTTCGGTATTAAACTTTGAATAAAAATTTTAAAACAAAATAAATAACCATGCCCCTTAATAAAAAAAAAAAGTTAGAATCATCTAACTTTTTAGCTGGAAACACAGACACTAGTCCTTATGGAAATTATTTTTGAGTAAATATAAAGCCCAACCCAGTAAAATCTTAAACTAGATATTCCTCGTAGAATAACAGAGACAGGAGTAAGGATAATATTCAAGAATGGGACAAAAGATGGGTAAGTGCAGGACAAAAGATGGATAAATGCGAGTAGCAAATTGGTTTTCCTTTTTTATTGATGCCAATGAAGTAAGACTTTTGTTTTGCGGAAGAAAATAGGTCATAGTGAAGAGATACACAGATGAATAACTCTCTCGCCTGTACAGAAGCGAAAGCTAAATATTAATACAAGACATTTTTTCTATCTCATCAGTTACTAGTAGGTTTGAGTAATCGTATTTTAAATCTTATTTTAACGTTATAATAAATTTTGATTAAAATGTACCTAGAAAAATATTTAAACTAAAAAAAATATATCCTGGAAGGAAATGTCAGCTACCTTTCTATTATTTTGTCAGTCTAAACTTCTAAAGTGTACAAACCACATATTTATAATGATCATAGGTACGTAATTACATGAGCTTCAGTTTAATTCATATGACTAATATATTATTTTTCTAATATAAATCGATAAAAATATTATTGTAAAATTGGGTACACTAAATACTATCATGCTTTCACTGTGGCAAGGTATTCAGGTCATGAAATTTTAATTTACGCGTCTCGTGAATTTTCGTCGATTCCATAAAATTATTTTGCTCCAGATACTGACTTTTGAAATGAACAAGTTTATTGTTGGCTTTTCTTCTGATAAAATATGTAACAAACTTTTATCTCGTACCAGACCGCTGGCGTCTCGTCACCAATAGGATATTTTATGTATCTGTTTTATTGGTATTTTACATTTCGCTTATCTTTGAAATATCGGGGGAAAAAGTAAAGTTATTTCGTTTTCCTTCACAAATTTACAAGTCTTGGCGGGATCCAACCCGCGACCATTTACAATTCGGGTGACTGCTCTGACCACTGAGCTAGCAAGGACTTGAGATAACACTATGTACTTATGTGACTATGTTATGATGGGTACCTAGGTGCTAGCTTGCTCAGCTACGCACCGAACATCCTATATCAGACATTATGATATTACTATACGTTATAGCACCGCTTGCCATCGGCAGGGAGTTCATCCTCAAACGTTGGAAACAAAGGAGTCGCGTACTGTACGCTTAAAATAAACTTTCTCCCGCTAACATCGGCAACGCGCATATAATAATAAATGATACCCCTGATGTTGGAAGGTGGGTCGTTTGCTTGATTGCAACCATCGTGGTATAAAAAAAAACAATGAATTTTCTTTTATGTCTGCAACTGTCTTGCAAAGCCTTAAAATACTGCCACATATGCCACCTATTAGACAAAGGTTTTTAGGGTAAATCTAGATAAACCGTTACGTATTAATTTATTTGTCACAAAATACTTAATTATTTTTGTTATGAACAAAAGGTCAACTTCTGTAAAATTCAACTTATTTTGGAGTTTTTGGACATAAGTAGACCGTGACAGTTTGTAAGTATTTGGAACTTATCAAAATGTCAAAACTATCCGCATTTTTAATCTAATTGATTGTTTCATACACTATAATTTGTATTCTGAATAAATTATACCAATTATACCATAAATTATGCACTTCACCTACACTTGACTTGTGACAGTGTAACTTTTTATTAGAGTTTCTTGCAACGTTTACTCGGATATGTAGGCTCGTTTATTACGCATAGGTTTTTACAGGTATTTAATTTTTTCTTAAATTTTAGATTTGCTTAATTTTACCTGTGTAAAATCTGGACAAATCAGTGAATTTCATATTACGACTATGATATGAAATTCACTGATGTATTGGAGACCATAGATGTTTGCAACACTGACGTTGCTTTACTGTGTTCATCTGGGAGTAGTTCACGACCGACTGTATCGAAAATCGACGAGTATAAGTGGACATAAAATAACCTTGATCCTACCAATCACACGTCCCGTCAATATGATATGGTCTAGAGTCGATGTAGTGACCTGTCGATATAGTGAATTTGAGCTTCAATGGAACGGTTTCGATACAGCGACTGTAAATGTAGTGACGGTCGGTGTTGTGGATTAGATCTAATCTAACGTAAACAGTCCTATTACGGCGGAAGACAAAATCAACACAATTTCGCGTTTTAATTATTTTATCATCACCAGCCTATATATGTCCACTGCTTAGCACAGGCCTTCCTACATAGGAGAAACACATGAAGAGTTTGGACCATAACACCACCACGCTGGCCCAATGCGGGTTGTTGGGTTAAAGCGGTTGCACCAACTACCGGGACCAACGGCTTGACGAAGCACGGAGTAGCTCGAGATTAGAAATCTTAGTTGACCCATCCCGGGGTCGACCTTCGATCGATCGACTTAATTATGCTTACTTTGGGCTGATAATAGGTGTGTGTGTGATAATAATAATGATTTTTAAGTAAAGTTGTTTAGATTCACAAAAATGTCTTCGATGATGCTTCCTTCTCGACAGTGACTGAAACCATTGACTGTTGACTGTAACGAAAGGTCAGACGCCCGGCAATATTTCGATTCAAATAGTAAATCCTCACAAAACGTCCAATACAACTCGAAAAAGCTGAGATTTATAACGTGAATATAGTAAAGTAGTTTTACCCATTTCAGAAGTGATGTCTGTATGTTAGTAGGAAAACAAAAGGGATCGAACAATAGAACACACTTCTCAGAATTTTCTTTTTTTATATGTTACATTGATAATGTGTTTTTGTATTGTTGTAGATTATGACAAGAATGTATTACTGATTCTTTAATCACAATACTGATTATATTGTGATTTTAGCTATCTATATTTACAAAATAACAATTCACTTGACTATTAACAATTTTCGACAAATTTATGTATCATAATTTAATTTTGATTGTTGTCTATTCACATACATACATTATTATATCAAACATTGTATCGTGCCTAATTTATACATGCATTATACAGTGTGCTATAAAAGTCCGAAATAAAACTTAAGGGGGCGCTTGTGTTCCTTGTGAAAAGGGCCCTTTGAAAGTTACACATTTCAGACTATGTTTATTTTCCGGTTAAATTTAAAAAAAACGTTGACACACTTGGGCCCCGGTCGCGCTTATTTACAAAGTATTTAACAAAGCATAACCAGAAATATAAATTTGTATGGAGCTTTTTGACAGCATTGAGATCCATAGCCGTAACTATGGTTACCATTATTTATAGGAAAATTATTTTCCAAACGTTTTTAACGCTAACAGAAGTTGCTAGGCACCAACTAAATTAAAAACGTTCATCCGACAGCGGTAAATACATTTTCATAGATGGTTGCCATAGTAACGTCTTTGTATCTAAAAGCTGCCAAAATCACTCGTTAAATTATACAATTTAGAAAGTTGCTATCCTATTAATTTATGTAATTTAAACTTATTAAACATGTAAGTAATATATTTATAATCAAAGACATCATCGTATGTTCGGAAAAAAAGCTAATCGGTGGCCGTTAAAATGTTTCGCGCAACACAAATTGTGCGCAACAGAACCTTTTGGTTTTGTTTTGGGAAATACGTGGTCAATTAACGCGATCATTAAGCGATATCCACCATCCGCTGCCCCAGAATTATAAAATTTATTTCGGAAACTATAACAACCGCTATATTTCTTGGTATTTGTTTATCTCTGATTTCCTTTCTTGCATCGAAGCATCACTATATCATATTGAAATGACAAGTAATGTAGTTTTTTGATTTCAAACAACAAAAGATGCAAACAAGGGCACGAACTGCCTAAATGTCAGCGGTCACCGTAGCCTTATAGCATTTGTCACGCCAAAGGTATAGCAATACTACTTACACGTTGCTTTCATTGAAAATATGGTTTTATACAGCTTTACAAAGCATATTGATTTGAAAAATAAAACAGATTTCTCATCCCACCCTGATCGTGGCTGGGTGGAAGTAGAATTTTCATTTCTTTCGTTGTTTCAAAGATGTCATATCATCTCAAACTTTCTTAATTAAGTCCGAAAACAGCCCTCAGTTCTTTTTTAACTTGAGAAAAGAAAAACAATAAAATTGAAGTTTGTTTATCTAACGTCTTAACTTAAACAGATTAATTCTTGCCAAAACAATTACAGGAGTAGCACGCCTCATTCAATTTAAATCAGTTAAGCGTTGGAATTGAGTTCATGTGTTTACGTAGGATCGTTTTCAATCGTCTCTGGAGAGTGACAAACTATAACAAGAAATAGGCACAGAAGGAGGCGGGTTATTTGATATATTATTTGCTTTGCCTCCTCGAAAGACGTTGATGTGAAAATGTCAGATGGGAAATATAGCTTTGCTAACTGAGTTTAGCTTGGGGATAAAAGTGTAACTGTACCTACACGTGTTGCAAGCAATGTTGAAAGAGGACTTTCTAGGGAGAAATGTATTAGGAAATCTTAAAAGATACAAATGCAAGCAAGTTTTCAAAGTAAGGAAAGGCTTATCGCCATCTTTAGACGATAGTAACGATAGGTACATAAGTTGTGCATTTCTTTCCATGTAATGATAAGGAAGACGACATCATCATCATCATGACCAGCCTATATACGTCCCACTGCTGGGCACAGGCCTCTCTACATGGTAGAAACACATGAGGAGTTTGTGCCATACCAATACCGCGCTGGCCCAAGGCGGGTTGGTATGAAAACGCCATACGCTGGCAGAATCGAGGACTTGCAATGTTTTGTTGTTAGTAGCCAAGTATATTGAAACTTGTAATAGAATAAACTTTTGGACTTTAAAAGATAACGGGAAATATAGATTACACATTAACACAAATATGAACTTTATGTAAATTATAAATTTCTTTTTGACAATATGAGTTTGATTAGATAAGGTGTTGCCGTCAATACGACAATAATATAAAAACCTCATCTATAAATGTATTGCAACTTTTAAGAACATCTGAATCAATTAATAATTTCATGACATTGGTCTGAAGTAAAATAACATTAGCTGCATTGTTTCATAGAAATGTTATAAAATTATCAGATGAATAAAATGTATTTAAAAGTAGCTCTGGGTTCTGAAAGCAAACTTTCGCCATGGTCGATCCCGGGATGGGTCAACCAAGATTTCTAATCTCGGACTTCTCCGTGCTTCGGAAGGCACGTTAAGCCGTTGGTCCCGGATGTTCCTGCAACCGCTTCAACCCAACAACCCGCATTGGGCCAGCGTGGAAGGCCTGAGCCCAGCAGTGGGACGTATATAGACTGATGATGATGATGATAATGATCATTCGAATTACGTCCTCTTACAGTCTTCAAAATAAAAATTATCTTAATGAACTTGGGTTAAGGTTACTGGATAACGAAGAAATGTACCTACATAATAATATGGAAACTGCAATTGCAAAATTAATTAAATAATTCTTTGAGAGATGCTCTATTCACACCTATATAAAATACTAGCTGTGCCCGCGAATTCGTTCGCGTGGATGTCGTAAAATAATAACTTGAAATTTTATAACCAAAAAATGGTTATAGTGAGTCAATTTCAAAAGATAGACATATTATACTGTCACAGACTTTTTTTAGAACGTACAAAGGAGAACAATACATAATTTCAGCGTAACTTTAACCGTGTACGCAGCGCACGCAACAAAAGCTCTGAAAGGAATTTTTTTTTTCCCCGTTTTTGCAACATTTTTCATGATATATAGCCTATATAACACCTCGATAAATGGACTACCCAACACAAAAATATTTTTTTAAATTGAATCGGTCGTTCCTGAGATTAGCGCGATCAACCAAACAAACAAACTTTTCACCTTTACAATATTGGTATATTATATATTGTTATTTGGACATAAGAAATTTGTCTACGAATATAAAACTTTAAAAGAAATTAAAGACATAAATTTACGCTTACAGAGGGATTTCAACTGCTATTGTTTGATTTTAAGCCAGTATTTGATGCAGTCGTCTAATTTTTTTGTTTGATGAAAGATACATCTAACAGAGACCAATGGAATAGGTATGTTCGACCACGGAAGTAGCTAAACACTCTAGTAGCACGTCACAATAGCTTTAATACAGTACGGAGCGCAATAGTCGATGTGATACAGTACTAAAGTGTTAAGCTACTTCTGTGGTCGACTGTACCATTTTTACAGGAAAGACGTGACACGGCGAAGTTGTCTAACTACACGGAGGACATCTGTTTCTATTGTAATAGGGTCACATCCTAAACAAATATGTTTCGGGGAAGTGGTAAACATCTGGTCACTAATTCCAAGGTTTTTGTCGTACGTGAAAACAATTTGTTGCGTCAAGCGCGTAATGTTCTTAAATAAGAAAAGGGTAGTGACGATATGGGCCTAATTCTGGGAACACACTTTAATTCTAAATTTAAGAACAGTATATCTCTTTCTCGCAATAAGTAATAGAAAAAGATAGCAAGAATCTGTTTAGAGCTGTCACTTAAATTTAGATAGATTTCATAGAAACCATAGACAATTTTAGACGGCATGTACGGAGGTGCCTCCTAAACACTGCATTTTATCACGTTTAATAAGGTCGAAAATTGAACGCACGTTTCTAAATGTCAAATTATATGACAGCTATCCTTTTCGTATTCCTTTTGATAGAAAGAAATGCACTGAACTTAAATTTAGACTTAGCATGTGTTTACCAGAATTAGGGCCAATGTAGATAAAAAAGTTGATGGTACTGAGAATATTGTAAAATCGGCAGTACATTAAGCGTAACAGTCTGACCTTGAGACCACCCTTATTCAATTCATAATAGAGGTGGATTTCGTAGTGCAACTGTTACTCTTGATGTGCTATAGTCTGTACAACATATTCTAATCAATACACACATAATTTGACATCTTAGACACGTAATGCATTTTAGGGTTCCATATTCAACAAGGAGCCCTTATCATAACTTTTAAGATATTTATTATAAAATCGGTGAATGCAGTTCAGCATTCACCGATTTTATAAAAAATGTACAGTCAGCAAAACAAACAAATTACCAAAAAAAATTTGCCTATCGATCCTATCTCATTTGGGAATAAAAATACTCAATGGCATCATTTATGGCATGAGTACCTACTAGAAATGACATAAATCGCCAAAAACTTTTCCCATAGATTTTGTACGAAAAATCGATAAATCAACTCGAAATATTCTTTATTGCCAAACGATCCTATTTCTTGCTGTGATTAAAAGACTCTTTAGAGCCCACTGAAATTATGAGTACAGAAACTACGGTAAGTCACAACACCAGCTTCACATGCAGGCATTATCTTCTACAGCATTAGAAATTAAAAAAAATAACAAAAATTAAAACTGACCAAAAAACTGAAAAGGATAAAATAATAAAATTTAAGTAGGTACTCATCCAAAATATATTTTTCTAGGGATGAGTACCTACTTAAATTTAATTATTTTATTCTTTTCAGTTTTTGGAGTCGGTTTTAAATTTTGTTTAATATTTTTTTTATCAATTTTTAGTGATAACTTTTGAAGGTCAAAGCTAGAAGGGTGACCGTCAGCTTATATTGTTTTCTATCTGCTATCGTATGATTTCACTAAAAATTCATAGGAAAGCAAAAATCCGCTATTTCGCATACGTAGATGACTTACTTATTCCAGTTATTTTGATTTAAAAACCAAACTACTTACTTACCTAATGGATTTTCAAAAAATTTTTATAGAACGACTATTCTGCATCGAACAAAAATAAATCATCAATATCGGTTCACCCAGTCGAAAGTTCTGAACTAACAAACTTAAAAAAAACATACGGTCGAATTTTATTGTTTTTTTAAACATGTATTTTTAAACACAAAAGCAAAAATAGGTGATCTATGAAATAAATTGCGCAAAGGATATTGCGAGTTGATTTATAGTGTTTCCGTAGAAAATCAATGGGAAAATTTTTTGGCGATTTCTGTCATTTCTAGTACCTGCCGTTACTGTCCCGTCTCAAAAACAACTACAACAGGATGGCTTTTTAAGTCGTTCAAAATATTTGGAATTGGTATAACTGTTTTTCAACTCAAGGATCCGTTTGCAGTCAACTAAAACTGCTTAAATACACCTGTTAAAAGAAAAAATCATATGGTATTGCCGGTGCGTTCTCATCCTGACACCTAAGATGAAATGCCTTCATTGCCCAGTAGTTTCACTGGCTTCCTTTTTCTTCAATCCGGAACGCAGCAAACGAGAAAGAGAAAGGCGGTAGTACCTACCCAGGCTACCCGACATACGGGCCTACTACCTAGTAAACTGAGAAAGAAAAAAGAATCTTAAGTGTCACGCTTAAGCGACTATCTGTCTGTACTTACTTTTATTACTCGTTAGAGCCACAGATTATATTATAACCTTTTAGAACCAAACTAAGCTATTATCCCACCAACCCCATTGGGCCAGCCTGGTGATTTTTCGGACCAAGCTCCTCATGTGTTTCTCCCATTAAGAAGGCCTGTTCCCAGCAGTGGGATGTATAAAGGCAGTGATGATGATGATACAAAGCTATATACCAAACTTTTTCTTCTTTTAAGTTAACATGTCAACGTTACGCCTAATTTGTTTGCGTAATTAAGTCTAGCTGAAGAGATTAAAATTGGTGTACACATTGCCCCTTGTTCAACGTTTGCAGACGGGCGTTTTTAGCTACACATATTTAAGTCATATTCTAAAATAATATTATGATCCGAAGAAGGAACATTATATGTAAGCTTAAAACTTTTATTTAAACAAAATAGCTTCGTTGACTCTATAAGATCACATTTTATCATCACATTTTTTCTTTATTCGTAACATCTTATATAGATCAAGATGTTGATGTTTATGGCGTTTAAAAATGCGAATATAGAACGTACATGTATCAACATTAGGTTCAATTCCAATTTGGGACCAAAACTAAGCGTGTTTTTGTGACATCAAATATGTTTATTAGGAAATCATAATCTTTGTATGTGTAAATTAAAGATTAAAAGTTTATATAAAGGATTAACGTCACGAGAGCTGCTTTGTAATTATGTTTTTACTAATTCGTTCATCTCCAAAGCCGCTGATAGATTTTTCATAGGCTAATTATTATTTACTATGAATTCGTCTGGTTAGTGATATTTGTTGTGTTATTGATATAAATCTTTAGCATTGCTTTTATGTTAAGAAAGCTCGGGATCAGTAAAAAAGATGATTTTGATGTTATGTCTTAAAAGACACAGAGATACGACTTGCCGATATTATATTTTTACTGTAGTAAAAACATAATATCGTAAAGATGGACGCTTGTAATACAAGGGCTTAACTTGCTAACCTTTTTTACTATTAACCATCTCGTATTCTATCAATATAACGCTATCTTGACGGATAAAGATATATTTGATTTGAGAAAAAAGCTAAACTATATTGCATTGACGACGAATCATTATTCGAGCACGAGACTAAAAGCGACTCCCTCGATATTTTGTGATATGTAATTATTCCAGATGCGTTTCAAACGCTCGTCTAACAACGCCCTGCCCCATTACACATTCCAAAGTAGTACAAACATAATAGCCTATCCATTTAGTCCAGTTTAGTCCTAAATTAATCTGCTTTTGAGATAGAGATTTAAATATTTGCATTCTCTCGCAGATTACGTTTCGTGTTATAAAAATATAGTAATGAATACTTTATGACTTTGAAAATCAATTCGCTTAGCTACAAAGTGGTTTTGTTTACTAAATAAATTAAAATATTTAACTTGATGGAGTTGACAGTTTCAGGATTTATCCGAAAAATACATTTGTTTTTTGTCGTCAGTATGGTCACCTGCTAGTAATGAGTGTCAAATTGTGGTCAATGTAGCGATTATTAAATTTTACCGTGTATTAAGACTAAGCAGACTTCCAAACGTCAGAGCAATCATAAATTTACAGATCAGAAAAAAAAAAATACATACATACATTTGGAAATATAAATAAGCTTAGTGTAAGTGAATGTGTGAGTTTACCACCGCCTTTCTTATTTCAGCCGTGAAACAGTTCGCTGTGTTTCGGATTGAAGGGAAAGGTAGCCAGTGTAATTAGTGTAATTACTGGGCATGGACGGCATTTCATCTTAGGCCCCAGGATGACAACGCACCTGCAATATCAAGTGATTTTACCTTGTTATTGCAGGTGTCTATAGGCGGCGGTAACCACTTACCATCAGGTGGGCCGTCAGCTTGTTTGTCAGCTAGTTGTATAAAAAAAAAAAAAGTTTGTGAGTCTGTCTGTTTTATGAGATTTGCGGGTACATACGTATCAAATATTTCATCATCTTTTCAGTACAATGTAAAAGTGCCGCTGGCTGTGAAGGTCACAGCAAAATTAAAATTATTATGCTTGCATTCTGTAGCCAATACTATTGTACCCGTGCCTTGTTTTGGCATATCTATTATTGCTGTTTTTGAACACGTCAACCTTTGTTGCTAAGTGTCCTTCAGATACCCTTTTTAATAATTATTATAATACTGTTTCGTGCAGTTTCAATTCAACAATATATTTTTTTCTATTAACATAGAATCATTCTATGTATAAGTTAAAGTTGTTCGTTTATCGACCGATCATCTTATAGTATAGGGAAGTAAAAGAGTCATAACCTGGCTGTGTTACATTTTCGTTCTACTTATAATAATCCCTACCACCTTTTCGCTAAATCGAATAACAAGTGTACCGACACTTAAAAAACCCACCTCACTTAAAAATACCGAAGATTTTATCCTCGATTAAATCTTCGGTGTTTTTACGTACATCGATGTGTTACAATACAACGGAACGCTTAGTTTAATTGTATCGTGAAGCAGCAATGTATACAGAAGGTGGTAGGCATCAGCACTTGTCAATTAATTGAACAAGGCTGATATTACATATTCAGAATTATAATCGTAACTTTCACAAGAGTATTTAAAATACCCTGACTAAATTATGAAAAAAACAATTCAATTCAGTTTGGTTACATTTTAAGAAGATAACCAAAAGATATTTATCAAACGCCGTTTTGAAACACTGCCACGAATCTTGCTTTAAATTTCCAGAGATTTATGAGTTTTACAGTGTCTACTGAGATTAGTCCATTAGTTAGAAGATTAACTTGAGCCGAGCCGGGATGCGCTAAGAGCGATTTGCCAGTACTTAAAACTTAATTGAAATCAACTAAAAACGCGCGATAAGCTTTAATTTATTCCATTCAAAGTTACCGAAATATTAAAATGTGGAGATCTCATTTGAGGTAATTTTAAATTTAAAAAAGCGGGTCTTTCTTTGCGCAAAGCAATGACTACAATTCAAAGTCCAACAGAAATTTAATCATATACATATTCAGACGTTGCTCATAAATTGGTAGGTTTCAGAGCAGAACAGTGGAACTTTGCATAATATTTATGTGAAACCTCAAATTACTGTCGAGGATAGAAGTACTAAGGCCGGTAAAAAGATGGATGATTACATCGCGGAAAGTTAGCCGTAGGTATCCACAACAAAGCACGGCAAATAACTCAACATAACCTGATGTGAAGCGGTAAGAATAGTCTATATTATTATGCGAAGACAGCTCGTGCAGTTTAGACACAGCTCTAGCCGCCTCTACTAAATGTGCTTTTTGATGCCTCTTTTGAAGGAACCCATGTTATAGTGGGAACACATGTGCCTGCCAAGAATTCCAAGTTCTGGAAGAACGACAAATAAACGAGCAACTAAATTTTTTTGTGCGTGATGTTGAGGTGGAGACAGTGAATTGCTGACTCTAAAGACCAGCCCGCGTGCTCTTGAGTAGGAAGGGGGAGGTGGGATAAGAGGACTCTCCGTGATATAGTCGTTAAAAGGCGCTAAGCGATGCAATGTTGCGACACAATTGCAAAGGCTCAAATTTGTTTCTGACCTCTACATTGCCACGCTGCGTTGTGGTCTTAAGATTGTGGTCAAGTTGTTTTGTACCAACTCTTCATTTATTATTAGATAGTTGTTGATGTGAGTATACTGTGATGAAATGCCATAAATTCTAAGTTCCCTTATGAACAACATTGTCTTGTGTACATATGAAAATGCCATGTCCTGTCACATACAATTTTATCATATATGTATACTGAATACCCGTACTCGCGAATCCCTTGATATGACATGAATTTAATAAAGTGTAATAAGAATAACAGAAGGAAAATATTTTAATAACACGTATTCTTATTTGATATGAAGCGTTCAACCTGTTTTTTTACTTTGTGGTTCAACGTTATTATAGGTAATGTACGTATATGTCAAGTGGAGTTATTTCTAATTATCGGAATCGGAATAACGATTAGGTTCTTAGTCATTATTATAATTAAAGAGTCAAGCTAGTTTTGAATATCAAACTATCAGCCACGCAACTCATGAGTATTACCTCACAGTAAAATCCACTCTATAAAAATAGAAAACACTATTTTTTAGTGTTGAAAATGAAAGTGAAAATATATTTATTCAATAAGATCCCCAAGAAACTCTTTCGTATCGACAAAAATCCCTTATGTCTATTACAAAAAAATAATGCTAAGAATGGTATAATGTTTGTCTGTCTTCCATATCTGAAATTACGTTAACTCTGTGTGTGTATCTGTCTGTCTGTCTATCACGTCTGAATTTACACTGGTTCCAATAGTAATAGTGGAACTACCGAGAAGATTCCGGCAACAAACTCGTGTAGTCACTCTTTTCAATTATTAAGTTACAATGTTTAGAGTGATAATATTTAGCAGTGCAGTGTCGCACAAAGCAAACAAATTAGAAATGTTGCTGCGGTAATTTGGATAGGGAAACTGTAATGTCTTCGCATATGGACTCTTCTTACCGCTTCACATCAGGTGGTGTTGAGTCATCTGCCGTGCTTTGTATAAAGAAAAGAGATGATTATTTAGGCTGGACGACGTCCCTGATGCTACCAATATTGACGACCGGCTGGCCGAGTGATCTATACCCCAGGCTACTCGGTCAAGAGGTCCCGGGTTCGAATCCCGGTAGGAACAAATGTTTGTATGATGAGTACGATCATTTGTTAACGAGTCATGGATGTTTATATGTTTATTTAGTATAATTCTAATATTTATATACATATTATTATCATTATTTTTCCGTTATCTAGTATCCATAACACAAGCTCTTAATGATGCTTACTTTGGGCTAGATAATAGGTGGGAGTGTATGATTATTATTATTATTATTATATCAAAACATAGATGCGCGCCGACCATTGGACATACAAGCGATATACATAATATAATAACGTGAACTATACATCAGATAGGCTGTGATGTGTCTTTGCGTTATTTTATTCCATCAAAAAAATGATTATGTGTTATAAAGCCTCGCAAAATGGAGGCGGCTAGAATAGAGTCCTTAAGCTGCACTAGCTTTTTTCGCATAATGACTCTTCCTATCGCTTCACATCAGGTGGCGTTGATTTACTTACTTAGATTACACATTTACTTAGAGGCAGAAACGTATGGTCGTCTGGGTACCTTACCACCTTTCTTAATTCAGCCGTAAAACAGTTCGCTATGTTTCGGATTGAGGAGAAACGTAACCAGTGTAATTACTGGACATGTACGGCATTTCACCTTAGGCCTCAGGATGACAACGCACCTGCAATATCAAGTGAGTTTTCCTTGTTATTGCAGGTGTCTATAAGCGGCGGTAACCGCTTACCACTTACTATCAGCTTGTTTGTCATCTAGTCTTATAAAAAAAGTCACTGGCCAAGCTATGTTATATAAAAAAGCTATAAAAATAATTTAACACTAACGCTTTTTTTTTCAAAAATTCCTATCGACAATAAATAATCATGAAACTGGTTATAAATTCGTCATTTTTGGAAAAATGATATTTTTTCTAAATACTGTGATTCTGTTTTATGGCGTCCTTGAATGGAATAGGCATAAAACTGTTTTTAATGTCTATTTTTTTCGCGCTCAAAATATTCATCGATACCTATAGATTCATTATTAGTGGATACAGTTGATACGAAGTTTATTTATGTCACCTAAACAGGTCTTCTAGTGGTAAGCAATAGCCATCTACAATATCAAAGAATTTCAAATGCTTTAAACGTGTCTATACAATGTGTTCCGAAAGTTTAAAATAAAATTTAAAGGGTGGCTGTGTTCAAAAACAAATCAAAATCAAAAATATATTTATTTTATTCAAGTAGGCTTCTAAGAAGCTCTTTCGAATCGTCAAAAATAACAAATTATGTATATCTATTTAAGAAATAGTCTCATGATGTCGTATTGTCTATCTGTCTGTCATGTCTAAATTCCTTGTCAAGAGTCACCTCTAAAAGTTTGACACCTTTTAGACCACTTTTATTTTCTGATTGCAAAACAGAAAGAAAAAGGAGGAAAAAATATTTTATCTAAATAGGCCACAAAGAAGCACTTTAAAATTTTTAATGTTCTAATTAATATAATAAAAACATTTTTCTGCTCGTGACAACCCTAAAAATGAAACCCGCGCATTTTTTTCGCAACTATCAATTTTATTTTTGAGCAAACTCCTGTCTGAAAGTTGTTTGATAGAGATCGCTTCTAGCGATAAGACCACCTATTTTGTCATACTGTGTTTATTTTATCTCTGTAATTTTTATGTAAATGTATAAAGAATTTCAATCTATCTATCTATTCTTAATGACAGGAGTAGAAAAACTTTACTAGTATCCTGTCAATATAACGCTTTCTCTTACTCCTGATAATAATGATTATGATCATATTAATAAAACTTTTAAAATGTATGTTGTAATTCACCAAGAGGTTATAGTATCTTCCTAAGTTTGGGACTTGCAATTACTGTTTTTTTTCTACTTGTTGATGCTTAGTTGAATTAGGTTTAAATCAAGTTTATGGCGGAAATGGATGACATGTGACCATAGGCTGCCCATAATACCACCAGCTGGCAGAAAAGAAGGTGTATAGCAAGGGTTTTATTGGGTGCGAGTCCCACACATCCCTCTCTTCGTTCCCCAGAAGAGAGGACAAACGCGTTTCCCCTACCACAAACAAAAACAAACAGGTTTAAATCAAGTTTTCAAGCATGCTTCGTTTGTAGATGAATGGACCAAAATAGGTGTTTCTTACTCGCGCAGTTGTCCAAATAGCAGATTCAATAGACGTCTAACGTGGTCAATTTAAACATGGTCGTAAACTGCGAAATGCATTCGGTATGAGAGATAGCTGCCATCTTGGCAGCTGAAGGCATGAACCAAAATAGCAAACTATGCTCTTTGTGAGTAACAAAACAGAAAGGGATAGGTATTATTTATTAGAACCGTAAAATAGAAACATGACGCAAGTGAAGAATTATTTTCCACTCCATTTTAAGTGACAAGGAAGCACCTTTTTCTTATAGAAGAAAAGGTAAAATCTAATTAGTGGGCACATGGAAGGCACCTATTACTTTTATGTTTGAGTAAACTCCTTGCCTTATAGTTGCCTGGTAGAGATCACTTCTAGCGATAAGACCGCCTATTTTGTCATATTGTGTTTGTCGTATCTCTGTATTTTTTATGTAACTGTGCAAAATAAAGATTTTTTATCTATTTAAGATAAATTGATAAAAAATATTTCTATATTAATGACGGGAGCAGAGAAATTTGAAATTTCGGTATAATTTTGTTAATTTAAATTAACATATTATATACACGAACACATTTACGGAAAAATTAATCACAATTACTTAAATTGAATAAGAATCAGATATATGGTATCAGTATAATTTTTTCCCCCATTAATAAACTGGCGAGCAGTTGCTTTTAATTTATTACTTCGAATTAAATAAAACCAATTTACCGGATTTAACTCGCGTAAAAACAACAACTAAAAAACACTACTAAAAAAACACCAAAAAAAACGGTAAAATACTACTTCGAATGAATTTTCAAAAGACTAGGAATTTTAATATTACCAAATAATATAAATGTATCCAACCAATAATAATTTATCTCTGTTGAAATAGTATTAATTGATTTTAAAAATAATAACGCATTTTATTTCAAGCAATTTACCTACGCATCATTTTAAAATTAAACAGGTTGTGTTCTATAAATACCCATTTGCAATAATTACTTTAATCTATATAAAATGATTTCACTACACATAAATTTAGATATATTAACTTGTGTTACAGGTCCGCGAAGGTTATTTTTAGATTTTCTTAAAAATTTAAATATATTGTAAGAATTAATTTCACAACAAACTTACAATAATAGTCATAATAATTAAAAATACTTTTAAATTGAACAATGGTGTCAATTCAATGGATGCTATTAGCATTCTCTAAAATTAAAATTAAGTTATCGATTTTCCCTTCATTTTTCTTCGATAAGAAATGGATGAAATGACTTTGAGAAACGTCAAATCAGTTGATGTTGACTCATTGTAAAAGTGTATTGAATCAACTTAGTTGATTCAATACACTTTTTAATAATTAGCTAAAATAATATTTAATACTAATAAATAAACTGGATTTGGAATTTTTCAAATAATATAGTATTAAATAGTCTATATAGAACCTATTTCGATGGGAATCCATACAATATGATGATTATAAGGTTTATTTTTCAAAAAAAAATTTGTTTAATGAGCTATATCTTTAAGCGAATAGCGAAAAAAACTACTTTAGGAGTGTACTAAAGCTTAGTGTTACAAGTAAGGTATTTGGTATTTAAAATAGGTTTCGTATACAATATTCTATGTTTTCTACATTGAATCTTAGTATTATTATTTGATGGCATATTATTTATCTATATTTGTATCTGTGTTCTATTTTACTACGACTGCACTTCTACATTTTAGAGCAAAGTAAATAAATTTTTTTAACGGAATGTTTAATTGGACTCGAAGTGAAACAAATTCCTTTCTTTTTGTTTTAATTTAAATGAGCATGATTTTGGTCCAAGTCTTGCTTAGAGAGAAGTTAAGAGAAGTCGAAGATGCAACCAGTTTACCCAGAAGTTACCTAATCAATCCTACTTTGAAGGAATCCAGGTTATATGCAGTAGGGTATGTACACCAAAGCCCGCAGAAGATTGGTTTCATCATGGCTCTTAAAACAGATATATTATTTAAAGATGTCTCAGTGATCGCTAGTGTAGAAATATTAACGTCAACTAAGGAAGGTCTACAGAAAGTCTAAAAGAAAACAAAAGCTTGCAACTGGAACTCTGGATCGCTTCGAATGCCTGGAGAACTGCATCACAGTAGACGAGCTAAATAGCGGATTGGTTTTTCCAAGTAGTGGGTTCTAAGTTTTGGAGGACCCAACGCAGGAAAGGACCTCGCAAACTGTGCGGCGAACACACCCTTCCCGTCAGGAAAAACGGCGTCAGATGAGGTGGCAGTCTTCAGATGATGCGTCATTATGTAGGCAGCTAACAGATACCGAATTCCATGCGACACGACATTCGCCGCTTCAGTTCTAACTGTATTATAGAGGCGATGGATCGAATCAAAGGTTCTGAAGTGTTCGCAAGGGATCTGTCTACTGGACAAAGTCAGTTGACAAACCTGAAGACTGAGGATGACAGCTAAGCTTTAGGCTTGTCGTCTAAGCCCGAGGTGACAAGAGAGGTCGAAAGATAGAAAGAGAGCGCCACTATGTCAGCCCGTACAGGATCAGTAAACGAAACCTATCCAACTGCAGAGGGGTGAGAAATGGAGATTTTTCTTTATTTTTCTCATCACAAACATGAACATAATTATAATTACAATGGTAGTAAAGAGCTACTGAAACATAGTTTGTTTGAGACTGACGCCTATGATAGATATATAAATATCTGTAGTACAGGTCATCAGGCTCCCCACCACCTCGGTGATAAGTAAGATACAGTAGGAGAGCGAACAATAGGTATGAAACCTAAGCAGATTAGAAAAAAGTGGTTAGTGACAAGAGTCTAAGTGTAGGAGTATTGAGTATTTATGTGAGTGTAAGATGTGTATGTGTGGGGGGGGGGGAGGTGTATATATATATGTGTGTGTGTGTATTTGATTAGGCAATATTATAGAGTTATGAGTATGCAGTTAAATAGTTTTCCGTTTGAATGTATTTTTTGTTCAGAAGTAAAGAACGTATGTACATGGTTTTTACATTCAAAGGAAGTGAGGTTATAAATAGGTAGTCACTTAATCCGTTGTATAAAGACGGGCCGATATCTGGGTAGGATTCGGTATCAATTATCACTCATCTTCGATTTGTCGACGATATAGTAGTCTTGGCAGAATCCTTGGAGGAATTGCGAATGCCCGGTGACCTTTCCGACAGGTACGATAATAGAACAAGTGTGATATGCATATAACAATTTCTTGCAATCTTCTTAAAATCATGGTCAGAAAATGCAATTAATAAATAAATTTATTTAAATCTGTTTTTTTACTCCTTCAAGGTCTATGCAAATTATGCTAGACTATCATGACGAATTTGTATATAATTGGATTGGCAAATTGCTTAAAAACACAAAAAAACAACATTCACCAGTATTTTTGAAAATAACATTAATTTAAGTAAAGTCATCCACAGAGGGCATCTGTCTACCAAATATTGTTATCATTTCAAGTAACATGATCAGTTAATTATTAAATGGTCTGAGATTGATCAATGTAGGTATAGTAATAATCATATTATAATATAACTCAAAAAGTTCAAATTCTAAAAATCTTTTTTTCAGAACCCTTTGAGCTACCTACTCAATGCCGACATTTTCTTATTCATTTGATATTTAAATATAGCCTTATCTATATTTAAAAGTTGACAAAAATAACTTCAATGAACTTCGCTTAAATTCTAAAAATGAAATCGTTAAAATGCTAAATTTGTGTCTGTATTTTTAGCCTGAATGCTATAAATATGAATTTATTATTTTCTTATAATAAATAAGTGGAAGTGAGATAGTATTTATTTGGTGCTCAAGTTAGAATTAGAACTAAATTATTGCCGAATAATCACAGAGTTTTTAAAACACACGTTATTTGAGTCATTCAGTATGTGACAAGGAAGTAACGTTATCATCATCATCATCAGCCTATAAACATCCCACTGCTGGGCACAGGCCTTCCTATATAGGAGAAACACATGTGGAGTTTGGGCGATAACACCAGCACGCTGGCCCAATGCGGGTTGGTAGGTTAAAGCGGTTACAGTAACAACCGGGACCAACGGCTTAACGTGCCTTCCGAAGCACGGCGGAGCTCGAGATTATAAATTTGACCGACGCATCCCGGGACCGACCATGGCGAAAGTTACTTTGTTTTCGTGATTGAAACCAAAGCGCTCAAACCACTACGCCACGGAGCTCCTCAGTAGCTTTATATTTATATTAATTATTTGTGAATTAATTTACAGCCAACAAAACATTATGTTAAGTAACGTTTAAGAATAAACATAATTACTACATAACGTGAAAATTATTAAGATAATAATACCTTTAAACAGCTTAAAATAAGCGTGAAGTGACATTGTTAGGGGTTTCTAAATACATTGTTCCAAAAATAACGCTGAATGCGAATACTCATACATATTTTAGCATTATGCATTCAAACTTATGTAGATTTTTGTTTTGACGGTAAGTGTTGATGCGAAAGAGTCCTTTTTTACGAATTTGGTTAAAAATATAAGGACATTCGAGTGAGTAGCCGCTTAGGTGAATTCTCACATTTTCACATTTAAGTGATTCATACGTACCTACATTAATAACATAATAAAATTGATAATCGGTTATCGTATGCTTGTTTGCAACTCACGTGAATATCCTGACT
Organism: Nymphula nitidulata; assembly: GCA_947347705.1. NCBI lineage: Eukaryota > Metazoa > Arthropoda > Insecta > Lepidoptera > Crambidae > Nymphula > Nymphula nitidulata. Next base: position 4,842,855 of record OX374637.1, on the reverse strand, counting down.
TTCTTTGCTTGAAAAAGAATAACTGTCAATAATTATTCATGATTAACTATTGAATAATTTATTTATTCGTTGTCTATTTGAGGCAGAATCGTGATGTTAATTTAAGTAAAAAATAGTAGCCATGTTTGTGTATATTTTTATTTATTATTATTACGATTTACGAATTACACAGCAAAATCAAGACAGTGTCTTACAAACCAATTACGGTTTTACCGTTCACTGCCATTCATCTTACGGCACGCATTTTACTATTAAATATAAATTAGTTACAATGCTTGCATTTATTAGGCAAAGAGGATATACAATAAAAATACGCTTGTTAGTTAGCTAGCTAGTACGTTTCTAGATGATAAGTGTACTTACTTAAATTTTATTTTGTTCTAAAAGTTATCTATTTTTTTTTTATCGTCATAATGTTATAAACTCCTCCAATAAAAGTCTCAAAAGACAAATTCTTAATAAATACCTACATGTGTGTTTTTTTTTCTGTTTAGAGAAATGGAAAGACAAACAACCAAATATTGTTAAACAGTTGGTAGAGAAACATTTCTTTTTTGAATTCTATTTGATGTGCCATTCACATTGTGTCACTCACGTTGTATTGTCTAATAAAATACCTATATTTAAAAGTTTAATTAGTGAAATTAATGTTATTTACAAAGTTTCTTCGTTATAATTTCACAATTATTCTTTTATTTTATTAATATTATTTTTTGTGTGTGAACAATTTTTTTGTAAAAATTATTTTGAGTCAAAATGCCGAATAATTAAAATATTCCGATGTCAGGACAATTTGTGATAAGTTTTGGTGCAAATAAGAAATTTCAAAACAAATATTATTTGAAACTACTTAACTACGTTTACTAGGTGGTAGGCCCGTATGCAGGGTCGCCTGGGTAGGTACCACCGCTTTTCTTATTTCAGCCGTGAAACAGTTCGCTGTGTTTCGGATTGAAGGGAAAGGTAGCCAGTGTAATTACTGGGCATGGACGGCATTTCAGGCAGGATGACAACGCGCCTGCAATATCAAGTGGTTTTTGCTTGTTATTGCAGGTGTCTATAGGCGGCGGTAACCGCTTTCAATCAGGTGGGCCGTCAGCTTGTTTGTCATCCAGTTGTATAAAAAAAAAACTTCCAAAACCCCTAAGCATTTAAACTAAAGCTTTACTAATATTGTATTTTACTTGTGATACAGAATCCTTTTCAGGGCTTCCAAAAATAGTAATGAACTAGGGCTGCGCCACTGCTAAACTAATTTTTATCGAGGTATTCTTACAGCTAGACAACACAGAACTCCACATTAATCTACTTCGACGTTGAGAGTATTATTCTCGTAATTGAATCTTAGGTACCTACATTATGTATTAAGTAAGATCTGAACATTTTCAGTAGGGAATACTCAGTAAATTACATTTATTTATTTATAACTTATTGTTAAAACTGATGCAATAGAAATTTGGATGGTGCCGCCAATAGAACAATAAATTAAATCATGCAGCCGATGTTATGTTATTTCATACAATTGTCACGAAATTATCAAATGGATAAGATGTTTTTGAAAGTTGCAAACCATTTCTATGAAGTAATATAGCCTATGTTTTAATTTATTGTCGTATTGACGGCACCACCCTGTATATTATAGCTAGGAGCCTATACAAGAGTTTTTAAGCGTTACAAACGACATTCAATCGCATCATGTAAGCTTATATGATGCGATTGAATGTCGTTGTTGCACGCACGTTAAAAAATTTGTGGTGCTGTAATCGCGAAATGCGTGAAACATGCAGACATGCAGAGGTGATCTGAGATTATACTAAGGATTACAATGGCGTCATTTGAGACAACATTGCCAACATTCGCTTTATTATTGTTTTTAAAAAGAAAAAAAGCACTTAAAATTAGCGACGCGAAGCTTGAGCGATCTTTAATAATGTCATACGTACGTATGAAGCGATTCAGATGAGCGAACAAGCTTTTCACGCTGCTTGTTTCACTTCGTAATTGTTACCAACGGAATAATCTTCTTTTTGGCATCTACGGCACCCGTAAAAGCGCATGTCGTGTAGACAAGCTCTAAGAGGGAATAATTGAATGCTTATCAATTTTGTGCTTCACTACAACAGTAAAGCCTGGTCTGAAACCTCCTTATGACGTTCTCTCTCATTAAAGTTCTATTTTATTGACAACAAATCTGGCATGCAAATTTCATGCGTAATTTATTGCGCGTCTGTTAAATAAGATTTATTGTGAGATGAGATATTGAATCAGCCAAAGTATGTAATTTATTGTTTAGCAAACATACCTACACAAGTATTTTCAGAGTGAATCTCTAGTGCGGTATCGGTACAATATCCTAAATATTGTATAAAATATGTGCCTCAAATGCGAGTACTGCGTCAAACTGAAATACGGGGTCCATAATGATGGATTGAATATTTTTTTATTTGCATGTAGTTTTGTTTCATATGTGTAAAAATTTATGTAGTTTATGTAATATTTATATATTTAGTTTATTTAATATGTATGTATTACATAGTTTATTTAATATGTATGTATTACATAGTTTATTTAATATGTATGTATTACATATTAAATAAACTAAATATGTGTCTATTTTAACTTTGTTTAGTTTAGTTTGTTCAAAATATTTTCTTTTTTATTGCTGTGCACTGCTTTTTGAGTTTTCTGCTTAGCCCTTGATTGACTGGTAGAGAATGCCATTAGGCGTTAAGTCCGCCATTTGTACATTAATTTATTTGTTGTGCAATAAAGTTTTAATTTACTTTCTCCACCTCAACATCACGCACAAAGAAATTTAGTTCTTGGTTTTTTTGTCGCACTTCCAGAACTTGGAATTCTTTGTCAGCACATGTGTTTCCTCCTTCCTATAACATAGGGTCCTTCAAGAGAGGCGTGAAAAAGCATCTTTTGGGCCGGCAAGGTGGAGGCAGCTAGTGCATTGTCCATTTCTACACTAGCTGTCTTCGCATATGGACTCTCCTTACCGCTTCATATCAGGTGGTGTTGGGTCAATTGCCGTGCTTTGTATAAAAAAAAAAATTAAAAAAATATCATATGCACTGCTTTATTTTGATACGATTCGATAGATGAATGCAGACGTGATAATAGCTAGTTGCAAACGTCAAAACTTTTATACTGCGATAAGTATCAGTAATACAGCAGCGTACACACAATGAAATCCGGAAGTGAAAAAAATACTTCGAAGGCTCGTCATCATCATCCTCATAATTTTAGCTGAAAGACGTCCACTGCTGGACAAAGGCGTCCCCCAATGATTCCCACATGATCTATGCTGCACTACACGTATCCTCAAACTCGTACCTAGTATAAATTCGTTAGTGGGCGTGCAACACCGCGCAAGAACAGTTTTTAAATACCGCATATCAGCTTTTTCTTCATTGAACTTGTTCGGGATTTCTCGGGGTACTGTATAATGAGAATCAAGTATAAGCGAATCTGCGCTAAGAACCCTCTGGCGCGATATTTCAATTATGCGACTTTTGTAAATACGCGGTATTGCAAACGGATCCCCTACGCCATATCGATAACCAATTCATCGAATATCACTTAATCGACAACGATGTATCGAACATTAAAATAATCGAACGTTCATTATATCGAAAGCTCAAAAATCGAAATGTCGATACATCGAGTCTTGAAAACATCGAAAGTTTAAATAAATGATCGAACGTTCATACTGTCGAATATTCATTATATCGAACATTTATGTACTTAATCGAAATTTCAAAATTTCAACTATATTATCATACCATGTGTTAATATTCTATTACCCTCATCTACACCCATTCAAATCAAAGATTTATGAACTCATGTTAATTTTTTTTTCACAAGAAGTATTTTAACCACTTCCCACAGGTGACTTGTAAAACTGCTCTTTTGCCTTCCGCTGAAAAAAACTGTCCAAATTAAATATTTACTTTTATTAAAATTATTCATTTTTTTGCGAATTTAAAATACTAAAAATTTGTTGTTCACAATTTTTTTTGGAATGATTAGCGAAAAATATTGCAATTCGCAAAAAAATGAATAATTTTATTAAAAGTAAATATTTAATTTGAACAGTTTTTTTAGCGGAAGGCAAAAGAGCAGTTACAAGTCAACAGTATCGTGTGGTCAGCCGCATTTAAAAAATGTTGTCGCGAACCTTCTTGCAGTCTAGTAGGATATAAGTTCTCTTTCGGTTTTCACGTCAAAATTATAGTGAAATTGTCAGTTTTTGAAACAGGGTCTTTTATTATCAGAATTTGTCATATTTACATGCAATAATAATTATTTGATGAAGTACATCGCTTTTTCATATATTTTAGGTTTATATTAATTTATACAGTCCACAAACATAAAGCTCAGCTACATTTTTGGTCCTTCTCCGGCTTTTCAGTGATTTTAAAATGCAAACCAGAGCCATAGCCAAGCGTTTGGCACTTGAATCGCAAAATTTTTCCGAGGAGCGCCCAGCCTCAGATGTGCTCGTTGTGGGTGAGGTCGACCAGTCCCCTGTCCCGGACTACGTAAGGAGCGGCACTCCTGTACCCACTGCACACAGTTCTGAGACCCAAGCGTAGATAAGGTCACCTCGCGAAAATCGCGCGATCTTTGAAGAGCTCCCTAATACAGTTGCGAGTTCCAGGTCACGTTTGTCAGGGTCGTCATCACGTTCAACGTCTACAATAAAGGCACGAAAGTTGGCCGTGGAGGCACAGGAAGCCCGGCAACAGGTCGAACACGAACGTAAGCTCTGTCTACAGGAAAAGCAAATAGCACAGCTTGAAATGAAGGCTAAGCTAGCTGCCATTGAAGCCGAAGAACGTCGGTCAGTTATTCATTGCCGCGTACCGCATCCTGGATATATCAGATATGCATTGTTATCAACACCAGGTAGAGATTTTAGAGCCAACTCCGCATCTACAGCTCGCACAAAAGCCTGACTGCTGCTGATCGTGACCAGTTGGTGCAGTGCTGCACGGGGGGGGGGGAGGACGTCGCGAACCTTCTTGCAGTCTAGTAGGATATAAGTTCTCTTTCGGTTTTCACGTCAAAACTATAGTGAAATTGTCAGTTTTTGAAATAGTGTCTTTTAATATCAGAATTTGTCATATTTACATGCAATAATAATTATTTGATGAAGTTCATCGCTTTTTCATATATTTTAGGTTTATATTAATTTATACAGTCCACAAACATAAAGCTCAGCTACAGATGTAATCAATTTTAGATACCCATCGCATTGTCATAAGAAACGTATGTAATCTGTGACATATGTATTGCATTTTGGTGCTAACTGTACAAGCTTATTTTTAGGGTAAAAATGTGTTTGCAGCTTGTGAATGTTTCGTACTTAAATTTACTTTTTTGTTGTCTATTAAAACTGATATTAAATAAAAATACTTTGCTAAGTATAATGTATTTCTCAAAATTAGTTCTAGGCTACTTGATCATTATACCACAGTCATCGAAATGTCAATTAAGCTTTAGAAGAGTGGTAATTATTACGGACGGGCTTCAGTCTCCCAGTTTTAATAGACACTTGAAAATTGTTCGTCGCTCATTTCAGCTCGTGGAGTATTTTTCCTACAACATTGATTGGTCATTCCTCATCTTGGTGTTTTAATTCATTTTATTTCTCTAGTTTTAATTTTAAAAATCTATAAACATAATTATTTTTTTATTAATAAATATTATGGTATCACTTATTCAATTATTTAATGGCAAACAAACATACACGAGAGCTTAACCCATGAAGCATCAGATTTCAGACACAATTGATTTTTCAATTGTCCTGACCTTCAGAGGTATAACGCCTTTTGACAGATAAGCCGCTATTTTAAATATCTCAAATGCTATCTTAAAACTGAACAAGTGCACACAACATTAAAACATTTACAAAAAGAAGAAGTCACTTATAATTACTTTTCACGGTTATGTATGTATATTAATATTGAATTTTTGGAACATGTAGATAATTTTACGTGCTTGTATTTATTTATTCACTGGTAATACACAAAATGGTCACGGGGAATACACAGAAAGCTACTCATTTGTTTTCACATGCATGAAGGCCTGTGTTCCCAATAGTGGGACCTATATAAACTAGTATACTGAATACACAAAAGAGGTCAAAAAGTAACTTTATTTTTTTGTCAGTTCGTGTTTCGTAAAAAAAATGAATACAATGCCATATTCATCCCGTTCGTTATCCACTCGAGCCTTGGATTCCACCCTCGCCATGCAACTATGTGTTTCCCTCAAAGCTAAAGGTAAATTGTATTTTGCAAGTATAATGAACAGAAACACATCATGAAAAGAGTTTTTTATTGTGTGACTCTGCACCGAGTTTTTCATCTGAATTCCAAATACAATCGCGTAATGGAATTGTAACTGTTAAAGCGAGTATAGATGTTACAATCGATAATGGTGCTTCTGTGTAAAGAGATACAGCCTGAAAAGGATCGCGCGGGGATAAGCTAAAGGCTTGCTTCGTAAACAGCAAATACTTTATTTTCGATTAGCATTGTAAGAAATCGTTGGGAAATCACGAACTTCGGAGGCGAGTTCGAAGGTTTTCTTATTAAATACCGATTTTATAGATACAAAAATTCATAAAACAAAAGATTGGAGATGCTTTCACCTTTTTTTCAGTAATTTTATATCAAAAGCTTTATTGCTAGAAATAGTTTTTAAATTAGCAACAATGGTAAGCCAGGTCTGATTGTAAGTCTGTTGGTAGTACTGGTTATGTCCTACGATTTAAAAAAAACCAGCCTAGCTTTAATTTAAGATTATCTCTGGCAATATTTACCTGATGGTAAGCGGTTACCGTAGCTTATAGACGCTCGAAGCACTTCGGGCACTACTCACACGTTGCCTGCTCTGAGAAAATCATGAGAAATTATGGAGTTAGAGTTGTATGGATAGTGAAATTATCGGTGACCAGTCTTTCTATTTCCAATATTACGCTTTCTTGGTGAGCTCTGGCGACCTTACTCACCGCAGGGTACAACACTTCAAACAAGTGTTATTAAGCAATATTGTGTAAATTTAAGTTTTTATGTATTTCCTTTGAGACGGACAAAAAATCATTTTCTCGCATCAAACAAAATTTACAAGAAAAACTTCTAAGGTATCTTTGAAAACTTGGCGAAATTCGGTGTATCGGAAAATTGGTAGAAACATATTTACCATACTGTCAACAAAACCTTTTTACATTTTGAGAATGTATTTTTCCACACATAAAAGGGAAAACCTAATTTTCCACTTACATGCCCTTTGTATTTCTTTCTTCCTCACATACAATAATGTTGGTTTACCTTCTCCCTCTCACTCACTCTATAGATATATTGGTCGTCTTGTTCGCTTGCGGTGAAATCAATTGTTAGCTTAAGTATTTTAAGTGATGTATTAAAATAACAACAGATTCGAATATGCTTAAGTTGAAGAGTTTTACGCGGTTTAGCCAAACCGCGTGCAAACTTTGCACTTTATCGAGCCAATTATTTCCATGAAACACTTATTTTACTAATGTTCAAAGTTGTAAAACATTTAGGCAATATTTTTATCTAAATAGTCATCAGCGAAAAATGTTTAATTTTAACGATATTCACGTGAAGAAAGAAACCTAAGAAAAATGTTAATAAGACAAAAAATCTATTTCTTAAATTGTAAAAAAATAAAATAATAATAATAATTAATAAATAGATCGCTGTTTATGTAACGATAGATCAATACATGAAAAGTTCCATAAATTTATGCAACTAACAGTGAGCATACCTCAAAAACCACATAGGAAGTTTCTTATCATATCTTAAAATCCTTAAATAAACGCAAACAAGGTTATTGAACAACGAGTTTTATTTTTAGAATAAGGAATTTGCCAAGTCACTATATGTATATTGGTACGTGGACTTTACTTAGTATAATCTATGGAAACCAGTAATAGAAAAAAAACTAAGGCCAAACCAAATGGAGCGCTGCGTATTCATATTCTTTTTAAATGCCAAGAGAAGAAAAAAAAACAATTATTTTATTACAGTGCGCAGGTGGCCACAGTATAAAAGTAATTGCAATTTTATTCCTGCGTTTCCGCCCACGTGGATATTGATTTTTCTCGGGATGTAATCTATCTCTATGCGGAATTTCATTTACATTGTATCAGCGTAAAAATTTCAAAGAGACAGATAGACAGACGGTGTTACTTTGCCATGTTTAGTATTAGTTTAGATTATTATGGCCACGGGAGTCTTTTACATCTCATAAAGTGATTTCGATAATATTGTAGTTCTGCATTGTCGTCTACTTCTTTGAGATTCTTTGACTTATATAATGAGAAGTAGGTATCTAAGTTATCAAAGTGCTCATTGCTTTATTGCTTTGCTTTGATCACTCTGAGAGCTCAGATAATTCTGATTTCTGATGCTATCTGTACTTTTTAGTCATGCATTATAGTATTAAGTAAGTTACCGGGCGCTAAAGTAATGAGTTTCTGATCGAGTCATGCAACTTCTGCTTCTCCTAATAGCTATAGTTCTTTAACTTTTTTAAACCTATCACTTTCAAACAAAATCTTCAGATTATGGAATCCGATAAAAATAGATACAAGATAGTTAACATTATTTTCAAAACGTTATTGTACAAATGTAGTAAAAATATTATTAATTTTTCGAAAGTGCGTAAGAATACGCAGGTTTCTCAGAGTACGCGCTGGTCTTGATATATCTGGACCCTTATTTTGTATTGACATTTACTTATATTGAGTTGTTTTTAATCTCTATGTATTAGGCAAACAGTTTATGAACTCTTAAAACTAATTATGAAAACAGCTTAAGTAACCACAAGGTGTGTAGGAAAACTAATTAAATAATTACATAATAAGTAAATGTAATGACCAAGCTTATTTTCCCGTGAAATTTATAAAAAAAATATAATTTTTGTCTGAAAAGTCAAGTCAAGATAGGCGGTGAACATTTAATATTTATCTGACAAGGTTTATGCAAAATATATAAGTTTTTGGTGTCAAACTAATCTTCATACCAAATTTGGTAAAATTTAGATGAAAGTTAGTGAAAAGGACAGACAGAGCTACTTCTTCGTTTATTATACCAGCATGGATTGTGTACTATAATCCCAAGCACCTAATGCATTTTATCTTCTCCTTGTCACTCATGTGAAGTGATGAAAAATGCGGAAAACAGTTCTTTTTGCTCATCTCAAAATTAGTTTAAATGATAATCGTCTGTGATCAATAGCTAATAATAGAATGAGTTTTGGGGCAGGGTCAGCCTATGTTATGTTGTGTTGGGGGGTTACGCGTATTATAATTCAGCATTACCACTTATTTCCATAATGAATGTGTTTACCTTCAATTACCCTTTACGCCCACAATGGTGATTTTATTTCTCAGTAACCATAGAAAACAAGTAAACAAAGTGGCTTTAGGTATGTACCTACTTCTTACTTGCGACAAAACAGGATTTACTTAGTTTGCATCCGAGTTTAGTGATTTTCAGTACTAAACTTTATTAATGCACTTTGTAGATATAGGTACAAATTATTTGATAAATCAAAATCCAAAAATTTATTTGTGAATAGTCCTGATTGCGTATTTACTTATCGGACACTCACTGCCTTCGGATGATCTTCAGAATAACTAATCTATGTTGTGTCATATTTTAAAATGGGAATGTGACATTCCACATGTGTAAGAAAGACGGAGTAGCTAGGTAGAAGATAGTACAGGCTAATAAAATAAAACAATGCAAATAAAAACTTAATTACTTATCCATACAAATTTCTGTAATTAGATTATCTGTAATTTATACTGCACATTAAAAAATGTACAAATGGCGGACTCAACGCCTAATGGTATTCTCTACCCGTCAACCAGGGGCTAAGCTGAAAACTTAAAAAGCGGTACACAGGAATAAAAAAGATATTTTGAACAAACTAAACTTAAACAAATAAAAAAATCATATATTCTAACGTATACTTAAGTAACATAACTACGTGCAAATAAAAATTAATCAATACATTTGAAAAAAAAGAAATAACATACTTATCACTACCTAAGTGATTTAAAGAAATATTCACGCAATTCCTACTTAAAGAGGGTCCTGTTCCTTAATTGCCGCAGACTGTCAGGTATCGAGTTCCAGAGCCGTATAGCAGAACAATAAATGAGTCCGACATGAAGCCAGAGCGAAAATCGGAAACAGCAGGGCAAGATGGTAGTTAGATCGAAGCGAGCAATTGTGGGACTTGTGCAAGAATTAGGAACAAATAATACGCTTTATAGAGTACACAAAATTTGGATATATCTACGCTCACGAATAGGTAGCCATTTCAGTTGGGAACGAAATGATGAAATATGGTCATAAATAAATCTAATACAATTATTAAGAAGACGATCTAATTTATTCAACAATTCTTGAGATAAGTTCGTACAGCACACATCACCCTAATCAATAATTGGCAAAACCAGTGTTTGGATATGAAGGATTTAAGTACTAACAGGAAGAAAGTGTTTAAATCTGTACAATGCTCTCAGTGTTGCAGTGACTTAGCTGTAATTGTACCTATTAAAAAATATCCTGCATGTATATCTATATTATGTGTCTTAGGTTACCCAGTGTTTAGAGTGTATAAACTGAAAACGTAACAAATCTGTATCTTTACAGCTACCGATTCAGATGAAATTTCACAAAGAAAAAAAATAATAAATAAAGAACATAGGCTACGCGAGCGAAGCCGTAGGCAGCTACTTTCATAGAATGAGAATTACTAGGTCGCTATGACACAAACAAAAATTACATTTGATGGATTGGGATGTTGCCTAAGTTTCAATATGGCGCTATTTTTCACAAATTCGGAAAATATACGCTACTGTTAACCATAAATACAATTAAAACTCAAAAGATATGGAATATTATTGAAGTTGTACTGTTTTGAAAATTTAAAAAATGGTCATATTTTTCCCCAAAATTTATCAAAAATGTTAATGATATTAGATTGCTGTCATCAATTAAAACAACTATTATTATGACAACTATTAATAAAAACATACTTAATACATAGTTATTATCAATTTTGCCAGTACGCCCATACATTTCTTAGTAATATGGGAGCATGTGACGTCACCTGTTCCGTAGATTTTCTATGGAGCGTTTTTGGACGATGCGCCGCAACACATCAAACATTGGTATGTTTGATGTGTATCTGTGAAACTATTGATCTTAGACATACTATTTCTTTTGCAATATTTCTTTATGAGCTATGAACTTCTTATTTATGAAATAAAAAAAAAATTGTCAACAACTCTATTGCAGAGGCATAATTTTGAAACATGTACTGTATTTTTTTTTCAAGTGGTGTGGTCATAAAATTAAGTCATTAATTGTTTTAATTTTTTTTTAGTACCTAGTGTCTTATTTTTTCGCGAGCACTACACACAACAACAACACATACACACAAACATACGCACACACACACGAATGTAGCATCTAATTAAACGCGAGTTAAATCCGGTAAAGTGGTTTGATTGCAATTGTTTTTTCTTTCTGAAATTGAAATCTTGTCAAGTTTAATTAAACGGATCCATTGTGTCAATAAAAATAATAAATAAAAGTATTATAAAATATTTCTACTCTATAGTGATCAGTAAACGATTGATTGCTAAATTTGTGTCTTCGATCAATGGAGTTTCATCTAGCTGCTGTATATGGAAACAAAAGACGAATCTTCTCAAATTATTCAAAGCAAGATTGAAGATTGACGTTCGGTTCGCATCTAGGCAACCACTAATGTAGTTTTGGTTCCTACGGAGACTTCATCTCCGGCCGCAATTCCTATAGACGGTACAGACGACAACACATCAATAGTAACAGTTGCCCGAAATGACGCCTCTATTACGAACGGAATAATGGCGATCCCAACGGTTGATGTTACGCTTGGTGTGCGGTCGACTGTTTATTACGTACTCCTATGTGTCGTTACAATAGTCCTTTGTTGTAGTCTAAGTTTGGCTATTCCAGTAATTTATGTAGGCTTGCCTTGTCACATGAATCATTTCAATATTAGTTGGGTACTCAAAATTTTGAGTACCTTAGTTTTTATTGGATAATACGGTACAAGAACAATCACATTAATTAAAAAACACACCTTAAGTAGGTATGTATTAATTCAAAGCACATTTCAAGCATACAGTCCACTTGACGGTCACCGTAGCCTATGGAGGCTTGCAAGAGCAGGGGTACCACTTACGCGTTGCCACGTTTTCACGACATTTTTAACCGACTTCAAAAAGGAGGAGGTTCTCAATTTGACTGTATTTTTTTATGTTTGTTACCTCAGCACTTCCAACTGGGTGAACCGATATTGATGATTATTTTTCTGTTCGATGCGGAATAGTTGTCCTTTAAAAAATTTTTGAAAATCGATTCGGCAGTTTAGTTTTGAAATCAAAGTAACTGGAATGAGTAAGTCGTCTATTGTATGCGAAATTTCGGGTTTTTGCTTTCTATGAATTGTTAGTGAAATGATACGATAGTAGGAAAAAATCTTAGAAAGTTATCACTTAAAAATATGAAAAAGAATTTTTTTGAAGAACCCCATGCTGTACCTGTATAAAAAAACATAAGTGTAATGATGATGTTCATTGACATAAATGTATGAGAGTGAACATCATCATTACATTTATGAGTACCCTCTCAGAGTACACCAAATACTAGGATGATATCTCCAACCATCCCACAACAAACACTGACAATCAGGCATAGAGTCCAGACGAAGCGTCCACTAAGCACTCGAACGAAAGAAGAAAGGATATCATGCGCATCGGTACTACTTTTATATGAACATAAAAACTATTTGTGCTTTCTGCTACAGAGGTATTTATTTTATAGAAAATAATTGTGAAAAATCGCAGAGCAGATCTTCATCATCATATCTGCCGAGATACGCCCGCTGCTGGGCATAGTCCTCCCCCAAGGGTCAATTGGTTAAGCCATGCCCCATGATCCATCGGCTCCCCGCGACCCTCACCAGACCGTCGGTCCTACTTTTGGTAGGCCTACATACGCTGCGTCTCCTGGTGGAGTCGAGGAACTTTCAGCCCAACGGTCGTCAGTCCTTGCAATGTGGCCTGCCCACTGCTCCTTTAGGCTCGCAATACTATGGGATATGTCAGCGACCCTAGTTCTTGAGCAGATCTCATCATTTCTGATTCGATTACGCAGAAAAACCCCAAGCAGATGGGGAGCATCCATTTTGCCTCGCATGATCTGCGCACACTGACCAACTGAACCTTGACTTTCATTGTTGTTCATGAGATGAGCTTCACATTGTATGGTTTCGTTTATGAAACTAATATTTTACTGGCGTTTCAGAAGCAGACGAATAAAATTTTTAGTGCGTGTGTTTCCTCTTTGATATGGGCAATATCCCGAAGCTGTTTACGTGTGAAATCTTACATTGTATATTATAGAACAGTGCACAGGAAGACGTAAATTTTCATGTGCTATTTTTATTTTCTAAAATTACTAATAAGATGTTTTTGTACAATATAATAAAAATAATCCTTTCATCCATCTATAATACTGAATTTTTTTCAATAATGCTCTCTTGGGATTTCTTTATACCTAGTTGAACACAATACTGAAGATTAGGGAGGTTAGATCGTAGGCTGAAAATGAAACCACCACGTCTACTAGATACTATTTGTCGTTAAATAATTAAAATCATTCAATCAATTTATCGACTATCAAATATCTTTCATCTGTGTATGTAAATATTTCTTACAAAATTATATTCAAGAACATCGTAGAATATAAAGCGAGAATATAAAGAATAAGTTATCTACATGTGCCAAATCGTGTGCTAACTTACGTTTCTGAAAGAAAAAGAGTCAGTTTTTATCTGGTGTTACTTTTGAAGAGACATTAAAATTCAAGATAAGGCCTCCCTCACATACTACTGTCGGTATAAATATATTTTTGTTGTAATATTGTGCTTGCATAAATGAATATTCAATGGAAACGCAAAGGTTACTCAACTGATCAATAACATGAATCAGTGACCAATGACAGCAAAAAGCAAACAAATCTAAAACAAACGTATCTATTCAATTGTGAAACAACAAAGCACATAGATAGCACACACACTTCGGCACCTTTAACGCGTTCTAAATTTGGAACTCATAACTCGAAGCGCGAATAATTGGATCATCGAATTATACGGTTTATTGAACACAGCTGATAATACACAATGGGCGCGTTAAGTATGAAGCAATAGGATTAGGTGCTTTTATGGGATTGAATTTTTTTATTTAGAGTTATTAGAATTTTCACGGTACTTACATCTTATTATAATCGAAAGACAATACTATAATTATTTTTGTCTGTTTCTGTTAACATGCTCACAGATAAGCTCAACACGTCATCAAGTAAGTCATATTATCACTTTATTTAATAAATGATCTAAAAATTCAAATACATATCAATAAATTACAAAACAAGTGACTTAACATTAGCTTAGGTACAATGAAGTTAAAAATATACGTTGGTATGACAATTAATCATCAAAGGTTAACAAGGGTCATCTAAAAAAAGTTCGTAATCTTCATATACAATTTTTTTTTAAAATTTGATCAACATACTCATACGCTGCCAGTAACCTACACTTCAAAGTTATCAGCAAAAAGATTTTCGTTTTTAAGTCGGTTATTAATTATTATTTTTGATTATTTTTTATTTTCAAATAATTGTTAGTATCTATGGCAAAAGAGACACAATAATTAATACATTGCAACTTCCTTGCCGTTCAAAGTTCAGTAACATTAATTTACAAAATTGAACATCCGTTTGAATTAAAACTCAGCTACATTTTCTTTTCTCAGTTGAAGTTTCAGTACAAAAACAAGCAGTTCACTGCAACTCTATAACAGTTCGCAAAATAATTAATTGCTGCAAACGAATGCCTGTGCAAAATTTTATTTGGAAAAATTAAAACTCCATTCCTTTCCGTTTTTCTAACTAACTAATTCCCACTGCAATAGCAAAAATGTAGCGCTTATTTCTAACGGAAAAATTAATTCAACTGAGGATTTATTTTTTGTAATAGGAACAAAGGAACAAGTTTCGTAACGGTACGAACTCGTAAAAATTTTAAGGTGAATTACGAAAACGCTTTAGATATTAACACCCGTATTCACAAACGATACTTATGTAAGTGAAGTGGCAATACTATGCGAAATAAGGCATTTCTCAGTGGGTTCACTATGTCAAGCCTTTCAATTCACAAACAATACTCAAACGAATCTTTACTATGCGGACGCATAGCGTTGAATATAGCTCTGTGATTGGTTGATTAGTGTTACGTAGTTCACTTCATTGACTGACATTTCAATTTTATTGTTTATTTGCTTTTTATCGTAAGCTCCGTAGTGATTACATTCTCTTTGGTGAGCTCGACACTATTCGTTGATTAATATAGCTATCAGGCTCCCTTAGCTAAGTATTCATTATGACAAACGCATAGTGCAGATTGTCACTCAAGTATTGTTTATGAATAGGAATTTGGCACCCTGTGCGTCCGCGGGCACTGTGAGACCTCATAGTGTCGTTTGTAAATACGGGCGTAAATGACTCACGTTAGTTACATTGAAGTATACAACGATACTCGATGAGAATGAGATAGAATAGTTATTTAGCAAGTTAAATTCGAATAACGTCATAGTATTGTCATAAATTATTTTACCGGATTTAATTTACTCCCGCTTAGTTAGATGTTAATATAATTTTATACCTGACGACACGACAAGATTACTTTACTGCGACCTTGGTCACGGAAGGACTGAAGATGTCAGGTTGTCTTTCATAAGCTTTGAAGTTAACTAGCATCGCTTTGTGTTATACTTTTTTTTAGTGTTCCGATTCACGCATATGGTGCTCTCAGTTAATTAGGTTTAATCATAGTATCACAATTCACAACACACTGAACTAAATCTTGATAATGATAATTACAGAATTATTTTAATAAAAAAGTTTTTCGTTTAGGTATAAAATATAACTTGTTTCGTCGTTAAGATAATGTACCATTTATACGGTCGTGTAGAAGGTAGGCGAACAAAATTAGGGCCAGATACACCCAATGTTATCTTGGAGTTTGGGGGGATGTATATGACAGCTACGTCATTAGGTCGATGTACACAAGGCATCAAGTGTAATAGGTGCCCCGCGAAAGCCGCCTCTATTACCAATGGAGTAAGGGCGGTCTCAAGGTCAAACGTTACGCTTGCTGTGCTGTTGCTGTACTACGCCAGATTTGTTATCATCTGCTCGTAGGTTGTGTCTATAGCATACCTGACATCAAAAAGCTACATTTTTACAAAGTTTTTTTTTACAACTGAAATCATTTCAGTTGTAAACAAAACAATCATAACTGAATCTGTGTAAAAAAATTTAGCTTTGTGGTTTATGAATTTGAATTTCGAGCTATGATGGCCCACCTGAGGTAGCATTTCCACCTTAAAGAAGATCGCAGCTTATTAAAACTCGCCAGATATCATTCGTGGGAGGAGCTCGGTGGCGTAGTGTATTAGTACTCTGGTTTCGATCGTCGATCCCGAGATGGGTCAATCAAAATTTATAATCTCGAACTCCTCCGTGCTTCGGAAAGCAAGTTAAGCATTTGGTCGCGGTTGTTACTGCAACCGCTTTAACCCACCAATCCACATTGAGCCAGCGTGGTGGTATTATGGACCAAACTTCTCATGTGTTTCTCCCATGTAGGAAGGCCTAAGCCCAGCAGTGGGACGTATATAGACTGGTGATGGTGAAAAGCGTTCTATTGGAAGCATGGGGATTCGACTCCTCTGCTCTTAGCATGACGGTTTCTCCAAATTTTTATGGGGTAGGCAGCGCGTGGGTCTAACTGCTTACCGTCAGGCGGGTCATACCCTTGTTTACCATCTTCGTGCTTCAAAAAAAGGATGATGACTATTGACTAATATCAAGTGATTTCCTTGATATTTCACCGACATACGTGTCCGAGCTAGAAAAGTCTTATCTCCCACATATGACGGTATTTGTAACTTTCTGTATTTGTCGAACTTTAACATGGAAGAAAACTTTGTTTGACAAAAGAACACATAGAAACATCAATAAAGGCAAAACAATATTTAATAAAGAAATATAATCACGAAACCGCTATTACTTACAACGATAGTGAATTATCGCGCACTGATGTTGTTATGAAATTTATTACTTCCAAAATAGATAATGACGCTCATTAAGGCTGTCCGCTCACTTCAGACAAATCGGTCACCGATTTTTTAGTCGGCTAAAATGAAACATACAGAGTGCAGTATCAGAATACACGATTTAAAAGAACGGGATATATCCCGTTCTTTTGTCCGGTATACCGGACTTACTAACGTAGACTACTCACAGATTCAAATATGGGTCAAGTGCACTTCTTAGCGAAGTTCACAAAATTCGAAGGTCTAAATCATTGGATATGTGATCGCTATGGATCCACGTTTCCAAAACGAGTACACAGTGATATGAGCAAGGTCAGTAATGTGATGTCAAATGTCAGAGAAAGGGTAAAACAAATCAATAAAAAAGGTATGTCAATATTGATCACTTTAAAAGTGCACCAATAATTATGGAAAGACAAATGAAGCCAAAGGGAAGGTTCACTTTTAATTACATCAATTAAATAGTTATTTGACTTTATTTATTCCTTTGATGATTGATTTTTGAAGAAAAATGAATTATAATTACGGTAGGTGAGCAAGAGGCACGACATCTTTCTTATACTTACACTTTCGGTGTACGCAAATTGACGCGCCAAAAGCGTGCTGTCTAAGTAATGGCCGCGACAAAAGCAGCAGCTGTTCTGTCTTTTCAAAAATAATCCCACACATTTTTTAGGTTTTAGGGCCTATAACCTATTTATATAAGACATTGGAATAATCCGTGACACAAAAAATCTCCCAAAAAAACAGGCCCCGCTTTGGTCTGATCTTTTGACCTTCAAAATCAGCCGTGTGTGTGCATCTTAATACTTGAATAAATAAAATACTTAATTGTAATATTATCAAATATAATTAAACCAATGTTATTGGATGTCAGATGTTTGATAACCTGTGTTATAAGTACAAATTATACAATCATAACTGATTCGGTTGTGGACCGACTAATATTTAAATCAATTTTGATGCTGACTCTTGCATTACAATCAGACCAGAAAAAGACAGCCGGAGACACCATTTTAAATAAAATAGCAATCCAAACAGCCTGTATAAAGACCTGTTTGCTTACATTAAATTGCTGAAATAGTGTATTGATATTGTATTATGAGCAGTTCAGCTGTACAGATGTTTAATGTTTTCACACCACATGTTTCTAACGTGAAACATCTACATAATATAGCTCAAGGATCATCAGCTTCAATATTGAATATAAAAATAATATTTTAGTTAAACAGCATTTGATTTCTATGCAAGGTTGATTGGCAATTGACTAAATCTTCAAAGATTACTAACAAAATTAATTAAACTCATTTGTGCTATTTAGTGTACCCACATTAAATAAAACTTCTTGTAATAATCTCATTACGTATGTCAACGCATAAATCATAAAGATATCATTGATTTTGTTCGGTAACTTTGGAGCATTTTTTCCTTAAAAAATCGCTATATCTAAGAAACTATTGATTGCAGATATACTTATGCTTCTGCAATCATTTAATGATAGCATACAGTTTAACATCATCATTATCAGCCTATATACGTCCCACTGCTGAGCACAGGCTTTCCTACATAGGAGAAACACATGAGGAGCTTGGGCCGTAACACCACCACGCGGGCCCAATCTTGGTTGGGGGGTTAAAGCGGATTCAGTAACAAGCGATACCAACGGCTTAGCGTGCCTTCCGAAGCACGGAGGAGCTCGAGATTACAAATTTGATTGACCCATCCCCATCCCATGGTGTAAGTTGCTTTGTTTTCGTAATCGACACCAGACCGCTCAAACCACTACACTGTTATTAATCTGTGCCACTACGCCACCGAGCTCCTTGTACATTCACTTCTTGTCAAATACCCACTTGTGATAAGCCTTTTTCTGATTGTTCTATAAGTTGAATGATTGTGAGATCGGTTTTCAGCATTCAATAGTTTATTATTTATTTGGTTTGTTACTGACTTTACTAATTCATGTCTGAAGTACCCACAAACACAAAAGGAGGCGCCCATCAAGCTGGTAAAGGATGATAGGTAAAATATATTTGCCTCTCTTTTCTTTCACTCCAATAAGAACGAGATAGAATACCATTTTTGAACCTTAAATGATGTTAGCTGCCATCGTCTGGTCTTTTCTAGATGGATTTTAATGAAAGAGTTACACTAATAAATAAAGGTTAAGTCGGAGCAGATCAGTACCGTGTTCTACGTAACTTGTGTAACTTGAGTTACGCGAATGAAGCTTATAGGTTTAAACACGAAAGACGTTTAACACGACAGAACATAATGAGATCTGTGTCGGGATATCCAATATTGCCATACGTATCTGATATCGCCTATACACATACACCCATCACTGGAGAGTTTTCATGTATCTGTCGCGGCCGTCTGGTTGAATCAGCCGCTTAATTGGACGCCTAG
Source organism: Nymphula nitidulata (assembly GCA_947347705.1). Classification (NCBI taxonomy): domain Eukaryota; kingdom Metazoa; phylum Arthropoda; class Insecta; order Lepidoptera; family Crambidae; genus Nymphula; species Nymphula nitidulata. The sequence continues at coordinate 4,823,159 of OX374637.1, read as the reverse complement.
CCTATTGAACGCCGGCATCCAATCAAACGGCTGAAGTACAACCAAGTCATTGAGCGGAACGTTTAACCAGATGGCTGAAAGTCATGTCAGCCGTCTGGTTTAAATTAGTCATTCAATTGGACGCTGAGGCAGGTCGATTAAATCTAAGAGCTTTTGTGCGACTGTTTGAGTGATTAGTAGGTTCAAGGTTATCTTAGAACCAAAACAATGTCATTTATAAGTAGTCATAAAAAATCTTCAACCTTCCAATCAAAACAAAACTTTTTAGTACAAGACGATCCATTCAATACGCAAAGTCGTTAGACGTTGAGTCTAATTCAATTAACTATCGCGCTAGGCATTCAATTGGATGACGGCGCTTAAGCAACGGGCTAGGCAGCCAATTAACCGGCGAATTTAACCAGACGGCAGCGACATATCGACTCCTTCGTAAAACTTTTGTCCTTCATAGTGTTATGAAAGCACTTCCAAAAGTGTCATATTATCTAGCTGTAGCATTAACCCAGATAATGATAAAACAATATTCATGTCTGTTGTCATATATTCACAGAATTCTAATATCTGTTACTCATATTACTTGCAGATTTGGGTAGGAATATTATTTATTCATTACATGATGAATTTGAAACATTAATCCTAATTCAAAATAATTTCTAAAGTATTTTTTTTGTACACAGCAAGCTGACGGCTCATTTGGTGGTGAGGGACTACCGTCACATAAGACACTATTAATAACAAGTTAAAAATCACTTGATATTTTTGGTGCCTATACATATATCTCCCTTCAATCCAAAACACAGCGAACTACTTAACGACCGAATTTGGATAGGTAGCACCTACCCAAAGGACCTATGCGGGTCTACCAACTATAGAACCTTTAGAGACAGAGTATATAATAAATATAATTAACTCACAGTGACATCAAGCTCTCCGGTTACTAAAATTTATGTTGACGATAGTATTGTATTACTTTTTTGATATATAATTTGACTACGTATGACTATGGTCACAAACATTAGAACGTGTGACACTCCGTAATTATAATTATGGCTTGCGACGATTCATAGATATGACATGTGTTTCAGTAAATATCTAAGTACTTAAAAATGTTCTATGGAAAATCATCTTATCGCATTCACGGTCACAAAATTCCAGAAGTATATTCTTTAATTTTTTAAGATCGGAGCCGTAATGTACACTAACTTTAAATTAGTTTTCCAACTTGCCATCATCCAGCCGTTTTCCCTTTTATAGCTATTAGAATTAGACTTTTCCATGTAATTTGTTTGTTACATGCGCCGAAATATTGGGTACTCATAACACAAATTACTTGTCAGTTACATGCTAACATTCATTTAAATTTGATCAAAAGTCTCGGAGAGGTCGAAAATCAAGTCGAAAATATTTTAATTAAAGCCGATTGTACAAAAGTACAAAATGCTTCTGATTAGGTATATACCTGTTCTTGTAAAATATGCATATAATAAATTTGTGTGTAATGTAAGAGAGATTTTCTAAAGAAGTAATCATTGATTAAGCTTCAATTTCATAAATAACACAGATTGCCTACAGTTCATCTGATTCCAGCTTCAGAATATTTCTTTACGAAGCCTTCATAAAAAATGTTCAAAGAACGCTCTACATAGGCAGTTCAAATTATCAGTTAAGATTGTGAGTTTTCATATTGACATTTCTGAATGCGGTTAAATTTATTTGCTTTCTTAATAAAACTATTATTTAGATACTACTTAGACAATCTGCGTTTTATCATCTACAAGAACATTATGTATCTATGTACTTACTTTATGGGACTAAACTATAAAATATAGGTGAATTATACGATGCGATGTGTCCTTACTATTGTCATATTATTATTAATAGCAAGCTTTTATTATAATGATGCTATAAAGGTAGCTCTATATATAAATATACAAAAAGAAAAACTGACTGACTGGCTGGCGGCGTATCAACATACAGCGCAAGCCGTTGGGTCCAGAGATTTCAAAGGCAAACATTTTCCCTATGAGGTATAGGGGTGCACTAACAAAACTTGGAATTGTCTATGAAACGTTTTTCAGCAAAAAATTCGTTGGCATAGCGATTCACACAAGAACAAAAGCGATATTGTATTCGTGGGCGTTAAAAAATGATAATATGACGTCATAAACATAAACGCACTAGTGGTTACTCGTACTGCAACCTCTTTAGTCTACCATTATTGAAGATACGAAAGTGCTACTATATACGAGAGGTCTATTTAAACAAAAATATTTACATTTCATTAATTTCAATCTGAGGAGCTCGGTGGCGTAGTAGTTTGAGCACTCTGATTTCGATCACGAAAACAAAGCAACTTTCGCCATGGTTGGTCCCGGGATGGGTCAATAAAATTTCTAATCTTGAGCTCCTCCGTGCTTCGGAAGGCACGTTAAGCCGTTGGGACCGGGTGTTACTGTAACCGCTTCAACCTACCAAGCCGCATTGGGCCAGCGTGGTGGTGTTATGGCCCAAACTCCTCATGTGTTTCTGCCATGTAGGAAGGCCTGTGCCCAGCAGTGGGACGTAGACAGGCTGGTGATGATGATGATGATGATGATGATGATGAATTTAAACCCGCAAAGCATATTGTTTATCTTATTTTTTTCTATTTACTGTCTATACATTTGCATGCTGTGTTTGCCTCTTAAATATTATGCATATAGAGAATAAGTTATACCATGTCATAGTACCGTGTATTATTGTACAAATATTGGCAGACCAATAAATAAATTAATTTGACCAGCGTAGCGTTTCCCCCATGTAGGAAGACATATGCTCGTCAGTACGACGCGACTTGTAAAGATGATGTTGACTAAATCTAATTTTTGTTTTAATAAACCTAAGGGTTCTTTTGTTATACAAAAGAACCCTTAGGTTTATTAAAACAAAAACTCTTCTAAACTAAAGCGAATACATACATTCAATGTAGGCTTCACTTCAAGGCGTGAGGAGCTAGGTGTCGTTGTGGTTTGAGTGCTGTGGTTTGGGTTTCGATTACGAAAACAAAGCAACTTTCGCCATGGTCGGTTCTGTGATGGGTCAATCACAATTTATAATCTCAAGCTCCTCCGTGCTTCGGAAGGCACGTTGGTCCCAGTTGTTACTGCAACCGCTTTAACCCACCAAACCGAATGTGTTTCTATCATGTGGGAAGGTCTGTGCCCAGCAGCGGGATGTATAGATGATAGGTCTCTATTTCTACGTAACATGTCATCTAAATCAGAACAGTTAAACAGACAAAATTATCTCTGAAAATCCCTGAATGCTTGTTTTTTTGTTGTAGTATATTTTTATCTAAATGGATTGCTCTATTATAGTGATAAGCCATCATTTGCAACGAAGAACTGTAGTCTATGTTTTCGCATGAAAAACTATACCTTTATAAACAGAGGCTCATCAACAACTGCTCCTATTGTTCAATCGAACTTTTGCATCAGGAAAACAATGCGTTGGCTTTCATTAAAATCCTTAAGCTTCGTTTGGATTAAGCTAGTAATTTACGAGTGCAGTGGTGATACCTTAGTGTGTATTTCAGTATATTATTGTCATCTGTATTTTAGCTGAGGCACTAAAGGCCTATAATTTCGTATTTATATAAAAAATGTAAAATTCGACTGTAACTGTTTGCTGCCAAAATAAAGGAAAAGAATCTGTTTAAGTGGCTTAAATTAAATAAGAAGTGACTGTCAAAGTAGCTTCTGTCAATAGCAATGAAGATTTAGCAGAGCTTTAAATTTAAAAGATGATAATTGTCACAAGACAGGCAATGATTTTGATATTTGTATACGCTACTTTGGCAGATGATTTATTGAATATTTTGGTTTTTGGATCACCAAAATGTAAGGAGCGAAATTAAAACGCGTGCAGCAGTACAATTATTTACTAATGAGTCTATTTCTCCCTTATCTTCTATGTGTATACAGGACAATTTCATAACGATGCTGAATTTGGACTAGGTGATAATATTAGTAGGAACCTAGTTGTTACATTTGAAAAACTTCTTTAATAAAACTTCCTCTACAAGGTAATTTGCAGAAGAATATCAAGCACCTGTTCCATGGTCGAAAATATCAGATGATAATAATATACAAAACGTTTTGTATATCATTCACCAACCCGAATTGGGCCCCAATCCACATTGGACCAGCGGTTATGGCTCAGATGGTGTTATGGCCCAAACACCTCATGTTTTACTCCCATGTAGGAAGGCCCAGCAGTGGGACTTATATTAGCTTGTGATGATGATAATATCATTTTGCCTATAGAGCGTTTTCCCTTTATAGAATTACATCAAAACCATTATAGTGCGCTATTACTAAAAGTCACCTTAACGCCAATTCGGGTATAGTAAATGTCACACTAAAATTATATTGTCACCCTTTAACGCCTACTTCATTGGAAAGCCAAGACCGCGCTATTATTATCCGAACTATATTTGCGGTAAAAATATCTGAGCACTGAGATATTTTTGAATCAACTTGCTTCCTAATATTGCTGGGTAGTTTGCTCGGAAACCTATTTTACTACTTCGATTTAGTTGTAAAAAATAGAAAGGTCAGACGCGATTCAGTTTCGCAATATAAAAAAGTACTACTTAGTGAGTGTTTTTGTTTTTTGTCCTAAATACTGTCTAAAGTTCCTCTTCTAATTCGGATTCGGAACAAACAATTGTTGGTATATTTATGTTGCGAGTGGTAAGAAATGTAAAATAAATAAATCTGGCATCTAACAAATGATACTTATCATACTTTTAAACACAGATTAATAAAAAGAAAATTTGAAAAATATAATGAGTCGAACCAGTGTTATTATGTTACAGGTAACATAATGACCATAATAACATCGGTTCGACTCATTATATTATTACAGCTGTATATATCTTAAAAATAACAAATCTATGGCAAAAGTCTTTTTTAGAGATCCAAATTGAGTTACTATTTAACACTTGAAAAACCTAATGGACACCATAGGAGACCATAACCTTGATGAGCGCGCAGCGCTGAAACAGTAAATTAAACAGTTAATGTACATTACATTTGGCGCCACTTTGTCTGTGTGTAAAACAATATCAATTAATAAAAATGTCTGATGGTAGTGACTTTTTTGAATGAATTCATGAGTGTGGATAAAGTTGTGTATGTAACTGCACATAACTTGGTATTAAAACACTCGCGTTATACTATTTAAAGACTCATTTTTTAAACACTCGCTATGTTTTAAGAACCTTAAGTCAAATAAACGACTATTTTAACAGATATCTCAGTTTAATTCGGCTACGCGGACATAGTTTGGATTAAATATTCCAACCGACTCGAACGTATCGGAGCAACTGCTTTTATTTATAAGTATTTAAAATGTTGATTCTGGCAATTTACTCTATATTTAGTAGGGCTATAGCAGTGCGTAAAATAACACACTCTTCCTTTATATATTCGTTACGTGTATAAGTTTCGGATTCTACCCATTTGGTGGTATTTCGAAGGTGAAACTTTAACGAATTTCGAACAATTCGTTCACCGATTTCAACTTCAAGCGATCTATTATCGTTACGAAGGTAAACCGAACATGTTAGGTTTTCAGATAGGTATATTTTAATTGTGATGGATGATACCAAACATTGTCGAGGATAGCTCGGCACAGTTGACCGCAGACTAATCATTAATAATAAGTATTAGTTATTTTTAAATATCTCTTGTTATGAATTTAAATAGGCGTTATGGTTACTTGGTGTAAGCGTCTACAGTAGAAATAATTAAATAGTTGTTTTTTTTACTTTTTTATAAATTATTATAATATATATTATCTATATATATATTGCATTTAATACCACCCACCGCCTTTCCTATTACCGCCGTACAACCGTTCACTGTGTTTTAGATTGAAGGGAAAGGATGCCCGTGTAATTTCTGGGCATGGAAGGCATTTCATTTTAGGCCTCAGGATAACAATGCACCTGCCAATGCAATACCAAGTGGTATTTTTTCTTGTCATTGCAGGTGTCTACAGACGACCGACGGTTACCACTATTACCACTAGGAGGGCTGTCAGCTTTCTTGCTATCTACCTAGTTGTATTATTAAAAAAATTCAGATATCTATAATCTATAGGCTTTGGTCACCTCATATTATCAGGTGGATCGTCTTCTTATTTGTTATTTTTTGACACAAAAAAAGTTGTTCCATACTAGAGCAGATTTTTTTTATACGACAAGACAATTTGGTTTATTAATTTTATCAAATATGTGAGTACGGTGACTTTCATTGTATCGTTCTAGAAGTTTCCATCATCCGTGGTCGGTGGCAGCTCTTGTGCGCGCAGTACAGCGCCAACGGACAGTATAGTTCTTACCCTACTACCGGCGCGGCGCATACGCAGCTCTCAAATCATTTTACTCTTAATTTCTATCATCTCGAAAAGTGATGACTCTTTCCTACTGGTGAAATCTGGATCTTTGACCTGTGGAGTCATATGTGCTATACATTTGCTGGTAACAGTGCCTAGCCCTCGGATTCCGTGGCGGTGCAAGAATCAATTGCATTGCGGTAGGTTAGGCTGGGGCTTAGTATCAAACAAAAGTCATAGCTTATGTATTTCGTTTTCACCAACCATTCCCTAAGCTTAGGTGACTTATCGACATTTGTCTCTTTCTATCTTCTTTAGATAGACTGAGATTAAAATTGCAAAGAAAATGTTAGTGGAAACGAGTCGAACGAAATCATAATGTCTAATTCAATTATTTAATTCAATTCTGATCTGCTATCTGTACCTTATCTATAAATAGTCAGTACTATTAACAGAAGTAGGTACGAATACGATCTTGTTTTCATTTCCTATTAATCTAACCTTTTAAGGCACGACTGGTATTACTGTTTGCAATTCATGCTAATCTAGTGAATAAGTAACGTGTGTAACTTATGCAATACGTTTACTTATGTATATTAGAAGTGGTATTGAGTAGTGCACGGACGACCTAGCTCAGAAAAACTTTCTTGTCTAGACAACAATAGACAGACGACAGACTTAGCTTGTATAGGTGTATTCCCAATACGATGAGATTGCAAAATATCTATCAACACTCAGTATTCAATCAGTATTCTGTTCGATAATAAAGGCATGAAAATGTATCTTATTAACACAAGGCGTAGTTTAATTTGACAAAACTAGAAGCTTAACTTTCAGCTACAATTATCGATTGAAGTTATTTTAAAATATGGCATGTACCAATACAAAGGATGCCATAAAGTCCATACGATATGGTTACGATGCGACATATCGATAGAACACACACCCTTTGTAAGGCAGAGGGAATATTTTTCCCACCAAATTATTTGGTATTTTTTTCCTATACTAATTGAGCAATAGATTTTTTTCTATGGCAACATTATTTCTGGAAGTCACCTAACATAATTTATTATGGATATTAACGCAGTCACCAACGTTTTTTTTGTCTGTGTTGGTAGTTAGTGCAAAAACAACCGAATTTTTGTCATAATATGATGGTTCTAGACGGGCAATAACTGAAGTTTTACCAAGTACATCTGGTCCACGTCTCAAAGTATTGACGAATCAATGATACTCTTCAAAGGCCGGTCCTCAATGAGACAATTTAAGCCATTGAAGCCCATAAAGCGAGTCTACGAAGTATGGTGCCGTATAGAGCCAAGCAGGCAGAGGGAATATTCTTCCCACCGTGTTTTTTAACTTTTTAATTTTTTTTATTCATTTTCTAAAAATCAATTAAAAACGAATGTAGAAACATAAATAGTTTTATTGTATAACCTCAGATGCTTATGCCTTATAAAGGGTTAGCTATCTTTCACGGCATAGATTGTGACCGCTATTAGGTATGTCCCGAGAACATACATTGCCGCCAATTGCACCCCAGGTAATATACGCGCTAATTGCAATATTTTTTTATATAGCAGTGAAACAAAAAAAATACACTGATAGCAAAGGTTCAATTTGTAAGGGTGCGTTTCGATCCGGAAACCGCCAGCGGCAACGTTACGAATGGACAAGCTATGCGCACACAGACCGCGCGCTACGAGCGCAGAATTGCAGAAGTATGCGGTAGTACTAGGTGGTTGGCCCGTATGTAGGGTCGTCTGTGTAGGTACCACCGCCTTTCTTATTTCAGCCGTGAAACAGATCGCTGTATTTCGGATTGAAGGGAAAGGTAGCCAGTGTAATTACTGGGCATGGATGGCATTTCATCTTAGGCCCCAGGATGACAACGCACTTGCAATATCAAGTAATTTTCCCTTGTTATTGCAGGTGTCCATAGGCGGCGGTAACTACTTACCATCAGGTGGGCCATCAGCTTGTTTGTCATCTAGTTGTATAAAAAAAGTATGCAAGCCCTGTGCACCAATAAAATATTTTTGTGACTGACTATTGCTGTTGGTCGCAGATGGCCCTTAAGGCGTATCGGGGGCTTAAGAAGGTAACAACCTTGATGAGTCCTAAAGCCTTAGACGCAAACCGCCTTTGGGGGTTTTCTAATCGACCACCAACAAATTGCAGTGTGTGAATCGAGCGCCACTTGCCGCTAGCGCATTTGCCAGATCTGGACGCGCCCTTCGAACGGCCTCGACACCTTAACAAAATTTAATTTTGTTTTTACAAAAGGACCTCATCTGCTCGCGACTTACGGCCAATAAATCGCTAGCACTGGACATGTGAATTAATGTACACTGAGTGATGTCGTGTGGACTCTTTCCCTCATACTGTAATTGTACTGCTACTATGTTCTTTATTATCTGCATGCCATTTATAATCAAATTTTTATCAACAGAATTGAATAATTCTAATTGTATGTACTTACGTAGAAGGTACGTCGTCTTCTTTGAGCAATGAAGATTGCATAAATAAATAGTCCGATAGCTTATTCACTGTTCATAAAACTTTTAATATACACAAATTTTAAATAAAATTAGCTTTACCTTCAAAATGTTACTTTCCTGTACCAAACTGTAAAACACTCATCCACTACATACACTTTAAATAAATTTTAATATTTACCAAAATGTAATCGGATAATTTGCCCACATTTTGTAAAGGAGAAATAAAGCGCCTCATAGAAGTTGTGTAAATAATGAACAACTGCAATAACATGAATATGTTCTATTGGAGCATGTCTGTTTTTTTTTAAGTATGACAGTCGTATTAGATTTTGAAACTCCATTCACAGTTTGGCTTTCCTTTTCAACGCTAGAAGAACGAAGAAGAAGTAAAGTATTAACTAACCATTAGGGGTCTGGAGCTTTTTACATGACCCAGAATAACAGGTTCCCCAGTACTACCCTTGACGGGTCTGAAGCTTTTTATATGACTGAAAAAGAAGTGTATTGTGTGTGTTCAAGGTTCGTGTATCACCAGCCTATTTTTTTAGGCCACTGCTGACCTGCTGAACCTTGGAGGAATTTGGGGTAGGCAGGCCTAAAGCGGATTGATCAGTGGTGAGGGCTGCACTTATAACTTGGATACAATCTAAAGTTGCTGTGACCGAAACCGGTCAGTGATGATTCTAGTTACACCTCAAAAGCTTATTTTTTTATCATTTTATAACTCATTTGCTCGTAAAGGGTCTCTTATTTCACCAATTCTAATATCGTATTGTATCTCATTACGTACTTGTGCGTTATTGTAATGTAAAACGCAAGATTTATTAAGATTCTCCGTCTAAAAACGAACGGTACTTTTTTAAATCTTAGCATAGAGTTTTTATGTCAGAAAAGTGGTCAACTTTTTATGAATAAAAATAAGTTTGGGAGATAAAATATAATAAATAAACATTTCATTATTTAATTTAATTAATTTTGACAATGCATAACAACCATTTATCTGTAACAAAAACACAAAATATTAATTTACTTGACAACATTGAAGATGTCAACTGGCAACATAATAATCAATTTCACAAATTTTTATAACTGCTTTAACAAGTGATTAAAGATTTATTCGTTTCAGAAAGTCCGAGTTTTATTTATTTCCTCGCAAATATGTTAAAAAACTTCGTATGACATACGTGCACTTTGAGAATTACAGCCACTGCTTTCTTGTAGCCCTCACCTACGGCTCGGGCAAGCAATATCGCCTCGGCTGTAATTGTCAACTTACCGAACTTATAAATCATAATGTTATTATGGGACGAGTGTGACAAAGCCTAAGTGATGGTAAGAGGTTACGTACTCCAACTACTTACGCGTTGCCTACACTGTAAAAATTGGGAGAAAGCGTTATAGGACAGACGGGTCTCTCTCCCTCCTCTTCTGTAAGGTGGAGGTGCTACTTACTGCTTCTCCAGTATACCCATTTATTTTTTGCTCAAAGAATTGCGAGTCTCAAGTGGCAGTGGGCAGGCCACATTGCAAGGAGGACTGACGCCCGTTGGGGCGGAATGGTCCTCGAGTGGCGACCGCGTACCGGGAGGCGCAGCGTTGGTAGGCCCCCCACAAGGTGGACCGATGATCTGGTGAAGGTCGCAGAAAGCCGATGAGGGCAACGCAGGACTGATCAGTTTGGAGATCCTTGGGGGAGGCCTATGCCCAGCAGTGGGCGTCTCTCGGCTGACATAATGAATCATTTTTTGTGTTCATAATCTATTTGTTTAATGTAATTGAATGCGACATTACCCTATTTTTAATTATTACTCGGCGCTCTACAGAACTATAATTCGAACAGCTGTACACACTTTATAAGTAGTTACAAAAAATATTTACAGCGTCGCGTCAGTGATGTTATACTTATTTTCAAATATTCTAAAAGTTGCATAAGCATAGAACAACTGAAACAACAAGACATATTCTAATTATAAACTGGAAACGTGTTGATCATAATAACAAGACGATGTTGTATGAAAAAATAAAACATTATTTGAAAGTCATTTCGGGATCACAGTAAGTACTCGTAGACAAAATGGGTTTTATCTCTTTCTTTACCCTGAAGAGAGACAAATTTTTGTCCACACCCCAAGGAGTTTACCATGCATCGGGTGCTGGTAGGGTCAAAAAACTTGCCAGAAATTGTCTCTGTGACATAAAATCACCCGCCCCGTAGCGTGGCAAGCTCCGTGGGGAGTGGACAAAATTTGTCTCTCTTCATCCAAGAGAAAGAACAGCAGTGTGATTCACAAACATAAATATTCGACATCGAGCTTGACGTCTGACAAGACGACGAGCTGCCATTGATTTTGACGTTTCAGCACGGCGCTGCGCGCAAGCGTATTCACTAATCTCTACGTCGATCTCATGGCCGTGCCGTGTATGATTGTCGCTGTTTCGGTTATACGACATGAAGTGAAATCAATATTTTTGACTTCGTTTTTCTTGTGATTAAATTGTATCGCAATGACTTCATTCAATATTTAATTAATTTCTGCATAAAGATATGGTTGACTGGTAGAGAATGCCTAATGGCATTAAGTCCGCCAAATTGTAACTCATTTTGTGCAATTAAAGTTTAAATAAATAAATAAATATGAAAATAAACAACTTATTAGTTCCGGCTCACGCTGTGCTCGTCGTCGGAACGCTGGTGTCGCCAACGGTTGTCAAACTAACGCCAAAAGGTATGACAGTGCTGCCGACAGCCACGAATTCAATGCTGCTGACTTTAGAGAATCGCATAGCTGATCGGGCCGTCTTGAACAAATAAATATGCACCCTAATACATGGTTATAATGCTAACCCTTTGTATTATGTCACAATTTGCAATACTACCGAAATTGCAGCGGAGAGTGGCGAAAAGGTGAGATAGTATCACTAAATAGTGTTCTGAAGCAAAGTCAAAATGGTTGATTTTCGATTGCTCAGAAAAGCTCCGCTCCGTCATCTCCGCTTCAGTACAAATACACCCTCATCATTTGTGAAAAGTTTTACTATACACTCGTGATTCTCTATTCTCTATTTTGCGTAGCTGGACATAAGTCGTGGAGAGAGATTTTGTCCACCGCTCGTGCTGCGGACACAGCTGCTAGTAAGTGGCAAAGACAGCTAGTGCAGCGTGAATCATTACGCCCTAGCCGCTTTTGTGCAGGTTTAAAAGCCGCATCTTCGCGCTTTGTTTAAGAAACTCGTATCGCAGGAAAGAGGAGTAACGTAAGCCACCAGAAAGGTCTATCGAGACGAAAGTACGACAGAGTTCCGTTATTGGAAAGATTGGAGAGAGTCACCTAATTTCGTGTCAGATTCAGAAAGACCTCCTCACAAAAACCTTCTCAAACCCCCCTCACAGTTACCTACTGCATGGCTACGACCCGTATTGTGATGAGGTTTTCGTCCTCTAATCTTTACCATCGGCAGTCTGGCTCTTGATCTTGCTGCCAATAGGAATCGTGATTAATAAAAAAAAGAATACAATACAATACGATTAGGTGCTTAATCTGGTAAAATAGAAATTATAATACTATCCCAATGCTTCTTTTCACTAACATTTGAAAGAGATAAGCGTCGTTAAGAGTCACTTACTCAGGGAATTGTTAGTGAAAAAAGTTAAAATATCTTCTATCTCAACAGCTAGATATTTTTTATTACTATATTATTTGATTTAAGCTCCTATTTACTTGTTCTTAATAATCTTCAAAAAAAGGAACAGATAATGAAATTCCGGTGCTAATTCTGGTGAACACATGCTATGTCTAAATTTAAGTTCAGTGAATTTCTTTCTTTCAAAATGAATACGAAAAGGATGGCTGTCATCCAATTTGACATTTAAAAACGTGCGTTCTATTTTCGACCTAATTGAACATGATAAAATGCAGTGTTTAGGAGGCACCTCCGTTCATGTCGTCTAAAATTGTCTATGGTTTCTTTGTAATCTATCTGAATTTAATTGACAGCTATAAACAAATTCTTGATGTCTTTTCCTATTACGTATTACAAGAAAGAGATATACTGTACTTAGATAAGAGTGTGTCTTCAGAATCAGGCCCACTGTGTGTTGATTTTTTCCTTAGGAAAAGCTTAAATCGATACAGAAATGCCGGATATTTAGGTATGGCTGTCTGATAAATGATTGATCTCTCTTATGATTTTTGTAAAAGTAATCTGTCACAAAAGCCTCGTATTTTGGTAAAGTAACGATAAAGAACTTCGGATATATGGAGTGAAATTCCACCAACAGCGGCAAAGGATTGATGATTAATGAACTACAGACTAATTACAGCTCCCATCTAAAGCAATAATTCTCAAATTAGCATTTAATTAGTGCAATCTATCTATTACGATAAAAGAAACAGGAATAAGAGCTAAAATATATTGAAATAAGATTATTTCTGAACAAGGTTGCTGTACTGTAAATATTTTAAAAAAGATAAAACAAAAATTTATTGATTACGTCATGTTTATACCTAATAATATATCATGCCATGTAAAGTTGCGTAAGTTGTAAAGTTATCATCTGACTGTTTTACGGTTGAGCGACGTACTTAGCCAAAAGAGAATTGTGTATTATTATGGTTATGTAATTAAAAAATGTATGAATTTACTATTTTGTCTTTTCACACTTTTTATACTAAACTACTTGTACTCGAAATGTTTTACTAGTTTAATCCGATAAATCCTTCTATAAATAGAAAATACAGACGACTTTTAACCCTCCTTATAATAATAAATATACCGAGTGAAACCACTTTAAGCATTTAAAGTTTAATTTTGATACAGCTGCTTTTAAAATCCCCGATAAGTTTAAATGTAAGAAAGGTAGGTAATTGCTTTTTACACAAAAAAAGCATTCAAACTATCTTCAAAGACGTCCGAGGCTTTCCGAGAAAATAATTTAAATCTGTCTGAAAGTCTCAATTGTACAATGATTTGTTAAGCTTTTAAAGTAGCTTTATTGAATTTGAATAAGTTTTGACAAAAAACCTACAATTTATTTTGTATATTAATTATTTCCAAATATTAAACAATTTACAAACCATCGTATTAAAATTTTTGAAATGTTTTTTTAATAATCTAAACGTTCCTCTCAAAATGGTAGCACACTAAAAGCTTTTTAGAAATTCTCATAATTTATAGCATTTTAAATACACATTATTAAATTTTACTCATAGAAACAAGATCATGACATTCATTTCTCTAATGATTTGAGAGAATCCGTAAAATCGGTTGGATGCTAATGGATGACATTTTTGATAAACTGGCTACATGCTTTGCAATGCAAACAGAAATTTTAGGTTTTATAATTTAAAAAACGGTTTTATAATCTAACAACCGCGGGCCTCCCCACGACGTACTAAACTTTAATCACGATCTTATCAACGGTTAATGAGCGAATGGGGGGGGGGGGGGGGGGGGCAAACAAACAAACCCTGATTTTAATTTATACTTTATCGTTGTAATTTTACTATCGTTTTATTATTGTATTATTAAGTACTGCCTTACTTAATACTTTACTATTCCTATGGTAAGGAAGATATAGCCTTTCGTGTACTTATAGTAATCCAATTACCTATACTCTCCTAAATATATGTTTTATTTTCATTACCAAATAAATAGGAGTTAATTTCCCAATCCAATCGATTATCACAATGAAAATTTGACAAATTACAAAAATATGTCCTGTTAATGCTGTAAATATTTTAATAAATAGATTACAATAAATCTATTTATTGAAGTAATTAATACATGTACAAAATGTATTAAATAAGAGCCTATTCACAAAGCACTTCTTTATTATTCTATAATAATTAATTTACATTGATGCTTAGCTACGAGTAAAAAATATACTTTATAGAAGTTTATAAACCACCTTATAATTTACACTTTCCAAAAAAAGTAGGTTTATTGGACCAAAATGCCAAATAATGTTTATGTATTTGTATGTTGGTATAGGTATATGTTTGTCTTTTTTCGTTGCACTTGATATAGTCGAATTTGGGGAATTGTGTAAGTTTCATCAATATTAGTCTAGTACTTTTTGAGATAGAGAATTTACACTTCACATTTCACATTAGTGTGTAGCAGTGAGTAACAAAACGTGCTGTTGGCATAACTGCTAATTCTAAAACATGTGATTATGAAATTTATAATAATTACACATAACATGTTTTTTCAATGGTTGCTTGCAATTAGCCAATCATCATCATCATCAACAGCTTATATAAGTCCCACTGTTGGGCACAAGCCTTCCTTTATGGGAGACATTTGGGGAAGGCATTAGGATTAGGCTCTATCTAAAAGGAATAAAATATTAACTTATAGCATAAAAACCGACAACAAAGTACTAAAAAGGAACAACTAATTAAAATAAAGTACGTAGGTGGGTACTTCTCTCACAAAAATGAATATTTTTGGAGTTGGTGCTGAAAACTGAAGCATCAACTCCAAAAAAATATTTGTATGAGATAAAAATAGTTACAGCTAATCGCGTTTGACAGCCTCAAACCATCCACTAAATGTGACCGCGCCTTTATTCTTTCCTACTTGTGCAAAGCTTCTATTGTAATATAAACGCCACGGACGATTGACCATAACAATGTCAGTTGTATTGACAGAACGGGAGCATCTAGTTGTTTCCATGATATTTGATTTACAAATCCCGTGCCATGTTTACTAACACAGCATTCGCAAAATTGCAAGTAGCAACTGCGAGGTTTGACATTTGAATCTTGTTTGTTTTAATTTTAATATTTTAAATTAAAGCACAAAGTCTGTTATTGCAAATGAAATAGTTCTGTGAAATTTCGATCGATAAACACACTGAATGTGGAAATAGGGAATTGGGAACATAATAATACAACTTAAACCTAGTGATAAAGTCTTATCTCTCAAAGAAAAACTCTTGAGTCAAAAGAATGCCTAACACACATAGAAATTACCTCCAGCTTACAGGATGTTTTGTGCTAGAATGCCCCTTCTAGAACTAGAATGAGTCTTCTAGATGGCTAATAATAGTTATATTCTAGACACAAGGAGAGTAAACACAAGGCAGCAGAAAAGAAGGACGAAGTGCACCGTAGAAGCTCTACAACGCGAGACTATCGTATTCTGCACCTCTGTTACAAATTCCTTTTTGATAATTATGAATAATAATAATAATAATATTTATTCACTCACACCTATTATCTAGCCCAAAGTAAGCATCATTAAGAGCTTGTGTTATGGATACTAGATAACGGAGAAATAATGATAATAATATGTATATAAACATTAGAAATATACTAAATAAACATATAAACATCCATGACTCGTAAACAAATGCTCGTACTCATCATACAAACATTAGCTCCTACCGGGATTCGAACCCGGGACCTCTTGACCGAGTAGCCTGGGGTACAGACCACTCGGCCAGGCGGTCGTCAAGTAATAATAGCGAAAGCAAGTAATAGCGAATATTTAGTATTCTTTGATTTTTTAATTAGAGACTGTCATAACTGAAAATTATGAGAAGAATACAGCCGTATTGTTTATTTTATTTGTTTTGTACAGCGGCTATCGGTAGTGGCAGCTATCAGACTGATATTAGGGTCTATTAATACGCAGCGCGTACATATTCTTTTGAGTGTGAGCAATTCATCTCCGAAAATATTAGCATAAGTAAATATCACGCGATTATTTTGCTATGTTGTGAGGGGGAGTGAAAAGCTTCGCCGACGAATTTTCTGTCGACAAACGTGTCGATGACACATTAAAAACCCATTCCACAAATACCACTTGAAATAATTCAACAGAAATAATGGCATTACGATTGGGTTCATTTTTATTTTTTTATAACCAAGCAGAGTTGAATATTTTGTCTGGTATTTAATGGCTTTGGATTTGTTGGCGAAACGTACGTCGACGAAAAGTTCGTCACAAATCGTTTCACACCCCCTCAAAACATAGCAAAATCGTGCATGATATTTACTTACTGCGAAGTCTTACCATCACTTGAGCCTAGATATAAAGCGGTAGCTATATTCTCACCATTACATTGAATTAAAACTCGTGCTACGAACAAAAACATAATAGAATCAAGACCTAAATAAACACGAAATCTACAGCAGCTGATGTTAAATACGAGCCAACACCACGACCACGAGTTCGGTGCAAGATTTGTGAATGAACTACCTAAAACGTAATCTGTCATTATATAAGGTTTTATAAAGTGAGAGCTAACTTATCTCATATTATCATTGGGCTATGAACAAATCATGTTGCATTTAGAATTATTGCCATCTGTCACCCTGCTCAGTCCGTACTAAAAAGTTCTGTCCCCATGATAGCAACGAGGGTACAGTTTGAACTTTTTTCGCTCATTGACTTCAACCCTTCAGGATCTATTGTGCTTTCTGTGCTGTTACTCTTCCTGTGCCCAGGATAATAATATGGCTAGCTTACTATATCTATGGGCAGAAAAAGTGGTCTTCAGGGATTATATACAGGGTGGTGCCGTCAATACGACAATAAATTAAAACATGGGCTACATTAGCTCATGGAAATGGTTTGCCACTTTCAAAAACATCTTATTTATTTGATAATTTCATGACCTTTCTATGAAATAATGCAGCCAATTTTATACTATTTCATACAAATTTCATGAAATTAGCAAACGAATAAGGTGTTTTTGAAAGCGGTAAACCATTTATATGAACTAATACAGCCCATGTTTTAATTCATTGTCGTATTGACGGCACCACCCTGTATACCTTTTCCAGGAAACTCCCTGACTGGCTCGATAACCTTCCATAAATATAAATATCCATATGTACACAACAGACAATTCAATTTACTGTGTATTAGCTGTGCCTGCAGAGGGTATGGTCCGCTAAAGCCCATCCTGAAGGTCTATTCTAAATATTGGTGAAATATTTTTTGTAATCGGATTAATAGCTTCGAAGATTATCTTTAAACTAACACGCTTAAATTCTTCATATTAGTGTAGATAAAAAGTAAAACATATGCAAGAGGGTCTAATGCTTATTCCAAAAACAAACAAACATATTTTGTAAGGCCCATATTTTTTGCACCCATTGTATGCTCTTCCTGCTTTTGAATTTGAAATTTAGGTTTTTATGTCATCCTCGTATTTAAATTTCCATTTAAAAATCAAAAGAAATCCTCTTTTATTATTTGATAACGGTTACTTTTTAAAATAAACAAAAAGTGACTAAACGAGTTCATTTAATGTTGAGCTAGTTCGCCTTGACGTGGCACCACACTTAAATACAAACATCCGTTTTTTTGTGGGAATTATTTTGCAAAATCATCCTTATTACCGCTGAATATGGTTGAATTATCTGAAGTGTTATATCATACAGGTATTCAACAGTACATACAAGTGCTGTGATGCTGTTGACACTTAATTTAAAACAAGTCTAGGAAATGACCTTATTTTGTCCTAGATAGAGGCATATTGCAAGCGTCTGTAGAGGCGACCTAGAAATCCTAGGTCTTCTTACTTAATTGACTTGATTATTAACGGTTATTCATGGAACTATTTTTAAGTTTTAATAAATAATAATGAGGGAAAATTGATTATTGTTTATAAAAAACGGATAGTTTTTAGTAATTGGGATAAGCTGTCATAGTATGGATATTCCCGGCATCACTGTGATTCCAATATATTTTTTTTATTTTAAATTTACATGCGAATACCTAAATTAAGATTCACCCTCATATAGTAAAAATGACTCCTTGAACCAAAATACAAAAAGAGCTCTGCTATTGTTATGAGACAGACAATAATTAAAGAAATAATAAGGAAAAGAGACAAGTACTGCACTGATGGTCGCCTCTTTTAATACTTTATGTCACGAGTAATCGCTTTATTTTGGTGTCATTATATGTCATGTTTTTTCACATCTCCCTATCCTTATCATCCTCAAATTGATTACCAAGCACACAAATTATAAAATAATAAGTAAATTATATACAACATATTAGAACTAAACTCATACATATACGCTCGCTCGTGTTAGCTTTTATATTGAAGGGAAAGTTAGCCAGTGTAATAAAATTACGGTGCATAGAAAGCATTTCATCTGATCCTCGTGACGGCAACGTATCTGAAACATTAAGTGATTTTTTTCTTTTTATGGCAGTTGCCTATAGGCGACGGTTGTCACCAGGTAGGCCGTCAGCTTGCCTGTCACCTAGTTGTGAGAAAAATACAAACAAACAGCTACGACTCGTGAATATAATACATTCCTGCTGATTCCACAAACTCCCTTGCCGGGATTCGTACTAGGACTCAGGACTTGTGACTTATTAGAGAGTTGTACCGAATATTGAGCCCTCAAACCAACCAACCAAACTAAACGATTATGATCAATGCATATTATTATTATTAGGTTCAAAGTTTCGATTAAATTCTTTGTTAAAGTTCTCAATAATTTTAAAATGCCGTGGGCATGTCTATACTATAAAACACGTTTGAGGTCATTGACCTAGCTCTTCCTATTTCGATCATAACACACCAATTATCCAGTGCAAATTAAGCATCATTTGGGTCTCTTATTAGTATAAACATTCATAATAATATTTACACAGTTACATACAATTTTTTCATCGTTTTCTTTCTTTATTTGTATTTCTTACAATGTCATAACTTATTATGATTTTTTATACTAACACGATCTCCAATGAATATTAGACATACATGGAACAAACGTTGCATCGACAAATGTTTCGTAATAATGAAAAATAACTACACTAAATATTGGTTAGGTTAGGTTAGACTTGTGACCAGAAAAAAATGTGACTAATTTGGTATAAGTATTTACCGAAAAATTTATCGCTGCACCATTTGTCGCCGCAACGTGCTGTCGCATTATCGATTGCTGTTGCAACATGCCATCGTCAAACGTTTGTCGCCTCAAAATAGCTACGAAGACATGCCTCATCTTTAAGACAATAAATTTTGCATCCATTTAACAAATCTTTCCAAATTGAAAAGCTTATCAAGCTCTTCTCGATAGACAAAATTTTCTCGCAAAAAGACCCGGGATTAAACGTGAATAAGCGGCGAAATCAAAGTGAAAGGAAAACTATTCGGTATATTTCCTATTTAATGAGAGAATAAAAAGAAAATGTACCAAGAAAATACAGGAAAAATCGGTCAAATTGACCGCGTTGATCTCAAAGAGAATAAAGGAAAATCTTTAGATTATTGTAAGGAAACGTTACCCGAAATTGTATGGTGATAAAATAAAGACTCTTGAAAGGATGTCTAAAATGATTGATGTACACCTAAAAATGTATAACATATTTTTTGGGAGTTATGCCGTATTAATACGTTTCTTCCATTTTTTCTTATATGCATACTGAGATTTATTCCGTGGCTTTTATGGAATCATAATAAAAAGTCGGCTCGCTGAGACAAATTGATTCGAATGGCACACATTTACTCGTTTCTTTGTCGAACTTTCAAAACAGAAAATTCTTTGCCAGCACATGTGTTCCCTACTTCCTATATCATGGGTTCCTTCAACGAGGCGTGAAAGGCACCTTT
Organism: Nymphula nitidulata; assembly: GCA_947347705.1. Lineage (NCBI taxonomy): Eukaryota > Metazoa > Arthropoda > Insecta > Lepidoptera > Crambidae > Nymphula > Nymphula nitidulata. The sequence goes on along the minus strand of OX374637.1, from coordinate 4,802,687 downwards.
GACTGACAAGGTGGAGGAGGCTAGAGCAGTGTCCGAACTGCACTAGCTGTCTTCGCATATGGACTCTTCTTACCGCTTCACATCAGGTGATGTTGAGTCATTTGTCGTGCTTTGTATAAATAAAAAAAAAAACAAAAAAAACTGCACCAGCTGTCTTCGCGTATGGAGGGTCCATATGCCAAGGCAGCTAGTGCAGCTTCACATAAGGTGATGTTGAGTCATTTATCGTGTTCTGTATTCAAAAGACTTCGTAACCGTGTCGATAAGTTCAGGGCAAAGGTACCTACAAGTTGCGTCACCCAGGACTTCTGCTCCCCGAGAGTGGAAGGGTTGCCCAGAGCCGGATAGAGTTTCTCATGACTCGACGCCAAATTAAGCTGTTTATTGTTTTACTATTGATTGACTCATCAATGTTTTGTATTTGAAATATAATTTTGTTATTACTATAAATTATTCAGATTTGTGGTAATTTTATAATAAGGAATAAATAGACGCCCATAATTTTAAATAGCATTCACTCGCTTATTCTTTATTTATAAATAGCATTCAGTCACTATCAGAGTTAAAAAAACATGTTATTTATCGATTTACCATCGGCATCGTATGGTATTTACTTGTTTACTGGACTCTGTTAGACGATGCAAATAGCTTGAAGAAATAATAATACATGAAAAACGAGTCACCGTTTATTTGAATCACTGCCAATTTTAAAATCTACGTACTTTTTGTCAAAAAAATACTCGCTCTTCTACACCAGCGTGAAAAGTAATTAATTTTAAAGATTCTGAGGTTTTTGTTGTATTTGAAAAATTATTTTGAAAAATCCGGTTTTTTTTTTGCTAAAACATTCTTGCACCAAAGAAACCATAACAAAATATTTATACCTAAATGTTTCAAAAAACATGTTCAATATATATATAATTTCATACATAATAAATCCGAATGGCTTTATTATGTACTGCAATAAAATTAAAGCAATTTTTAAGTAAAAAACGTGTCAATCAAATAAACAACATCAGCGTCGTAGTAAAAATATAAAGACATTAGCAAAGATTTCAGGACACATTTCTGGAACTCTAAAACCAATACTATTTTTACATTCATCAGTCATAAATGTATAAATAGTCTATGTTATTTGTTAGTTAGTTCCAGAAATGTGTCCTGGAATCTTTGCTAATGTATTTACATCACTCTTCGAATAAAAAAGGTATCAATTACAATGTATTTTTATTTTTATCGATAATGAAGTGTGACATAATTATTCTTCATTCCCAGCGACATGTTCCGTGAATGTTCCATTCAAAAATAAGCATTTACGTTTTTTCTTAGTTCTAAGCAAACACATGTTTACCGATTCAAGTTAATTTTAGACGTAAAATTCATACCATAACATTTCGCCATGAATTATACATCAACATAAACACAGTTATTTACGATTGTAATCGGGCTATAGTCAATAAAAAATTGCTATTGGTATGGTAGTGAAGTATGTTTTGACATTATTTTCATTTGCTGTATTAGAGAAGTAACACGCCTTAATAATATGCCGAATAACGCAAATATTTAAAAATATTATAACTTACTTTCCAATCAAAATCTTACTTTAAATCAATGCTGTTAATCTGGAGAGTAAAACTTTTAGAGGTGGTTTTTTCAGTTGTGTCCAGTAAAATTTAATTACTAATATTGCCCGAGAATAATATTCAATCACTTTCATTATTTTTAATCAATATCAATACTCGTAACGTATAATAATTATTAATATAACTTTAATTTTGCTTTATGTTTTGAATTAAGCTTTATTCTTATTCATTATTAAAAGTAATTAAAGAATATTGCGCAAAAAAAGTCTTATTTGGCTGTATGTTGTTGTACCAAACAGTTGATAGTGTTACCAAAATAACGTATGGCAATATGTATTTTCAGACCTCACTACAGATAGATATTTAAATTCTTTTGTATGCAAATTCATAAATAATACTTCGCGTCGCGCCAAGACGCATACGTTTAAACAGCTGAATGTTTTCGCAAAACAACGATCATCGCTTTTATTAATTCCATTTGACGATTTTATATTATTTTGTGCACTTCTTACGGACCAGCCGGTGAAACACTGAAATCACTTAAACTCGCACACACTTGCACAAATAATACAGTGTTGCACTTTTTAAAATTGGAACTTTTCACAATTTTACACACAAAAAAATAAAACTGACAGTTTTCTTTTCAAAATTTGGTATTCAAACTCTTTTCAAGTTCCGACTCTGTAGCGAACGTGAATAGTTTCCCGCGCAAACGCTTCGGCGATGCGTGTGCCCTCTACGGTGGTGATAAGAATACTAGCGGAATGAACGAGGCTAACTTTGGAAAACAGTAAGCGAACGAGCGACAATTCTTATATTTTTCCACATAAATTTGGAGGTTTCATGTAGAATAGCGATACGGTTAGTAAAATATTTAAATAATTAGCTCAATCTTTATGTAGAGTTCATACAGCAGTGTTTCCGGTATAACACAAATGGGGTATTTTAATTGCAGCAACAAATATAAAAGTTGGTAACATGACAGCCATTTGAATTTGGAATCCCAGTCAGATCGCAATGATTTATTGATACGATTTTTACCGTAGAATATCACTGTGTAGGCCTAAAAAATGGTAGTTGAAACATGATAATTATATTTCTATGTTAATTACTTTAATGTTTGATAGCGGTTCGGTTCGGTGGATGGAGTGGTCAGTGACCCTTGTCTATAAACAGAAGACATGAGTTTTTGAAGGATGTTTACTATAATTTTGTCTTAATTTATACTGCCCCTGTAGTGACACGCCGAAGCTCAAAAAACTTTTTCTTGTTTTTTTATAAAATATACTACTCAAATATAATCAATTTAATAGATCTTTAGGGTGACCAGCACTGCCACCAACCTGCCTTTGTATTCGAGAGCGTCCCCCTATCACCCTGTATATCCATAGGCACATACTTAAATTAATGCGAAAGTGTATCTGTCTGTCTGTTACCTCTTCACGCCTAAACCGCTGAACTGACTTAAGTAAATTTTAGTATAAAGATAACTTGAAACCCGGGTAAGGAGATGGGATAGTTTTTATACTAGATATCATATTTCAAGAAGGTGAAAAGGGGGTGGAAGTTTGTATGAGAAGTCATAGACCGCTGAACCGATTAAGTTGAATCGGATGGTGAGAGTTTGAATTGTGGGAAAGGATGAAGAACAGTTTCAATCCCTTAGGGGATCATCCCTAGAGGGTGTAAAAAGAGGGGTAAAAATTTTTAAAGGGAATCAATAAAAAACAGTACTAGGGAATAATTTAATTTTGGTGGGCAGGTACTTCTCCTATAAAATTATATTTTTTGGAAATGGTGCTCAGTTGTTTCCAGCAACAACAGACAGTGACAATCGTACTCCAAAAAAAATTTAAACAAAAATAAAACCGACTTCAAAAAAGTGAAAAGGATGAAATAATTAAATTTAAGTAGGTACTCATCACCTAGAAACATAGTTTTTGAAGTTGGATTTTTTTTCACAATTTTTAGTGATTACTTTCTAAGTTCAAAGCTAGATGGGTGACCGTTAGCTTACATTGTTTCCAACTATCTTATCGTTTCACTAAAAAGTCATAGGAAAGCAAAAATCCACAATTCCGCATACGTAGATGACTTTATCATTTCAGTTTTATTTATTTAAAAACCAAACTACCTAATTAATTTTGAAAAACATTTATGGGACCTAATGGCAACTATTCCTCATCGAACAAAAAAGAATCCCGTAAATCGGATCAGAAATCTTGGCGTAATCGGTGTACATAGGAAAAAATCATTTCAACCGAATTGAGAACCTCCTCGTTTTTGAAGTCGGTTAAAAAAGGACATTTTCACCAATCTGCTGACTATTATAAGCAGATTGATAAAATAGCAGATTGCTATTAATATTTCCAAGTGGACAAAGTCGCGGGCACAAGTACTTCATAAATAATAGGTTAGGGAAAAAGTTTCTTCGCATTTTTTAAGAAAATTCAAAAGATTTTTAATATAGTTTATTTACATTTAACTAAAGTATGTAGGTACCATTTTGTTCGATAACTTTCTGCCATCTTGTAGGTAGGGACATGATCCCATTGCTATAGAAATTTTGGGGCTTCTGATCAAAATAGCGCGACAAGTGGTTTTGGCAGTCCTCTCGTAATGTTAACCTGACACTGCCTAGAGAATTCTGAAGAGAGCGAAACAGATGGAAATCTGAAGTTGCAAGGTCAGGACTATACGGCGGATGCATTAACACCTCCCAGCCAAACTCTTTTAACATACACAACATACTACAATTTCATACATACTATAATGCGAAAAGACTTTTTCCCCAACCTAATACATAAACTTTATTGCATCACAATCTAAGGTGTCAATGGCTTTTACTGTCTGCTTATAGACACTTGCAATAACAATAAAAAAATCACTTGATATTGCAAGTGCTTTGTCATCGTGAGGCCGAAATGCCTTCTACGAATATCTATGCCCAGTAATTACACTGGCTACCTTCTCGCCCCTCAATCCGAAACAACGAACTGCTTTACGACCGAAATAAGAAAGGCTATTTGAAATCAAGTATCTTTCCGCTATTTGAAAACGAGATCTAAAACACGACGACGCCGGTTCCCAAATCCGTGACGCAAACCAAAAATTCAACTTGCTAAATTAAAAGAAACCCTATTACCATAATTGTAACAGCCAAGTTTGGTATGTCGAAAATTCGAGCGCAATTATATCTGCAAAACATTGTAGGGTCTCGCAATTCTCGCAAGTTGGAGACAGCTTTGTCTTGCCATGTATGAACAGAGAAGCATGATAAAATCTTTGTACTTACTTTGTAATTTTGAGAACAACTGTACCAGGAATTGGGATCACATTAAAATTATATTACGCTTGAAGGCGTAATGGTTTGAGAAGTTATTTTTATTTTAATTAGGAGCACTTTTTGCCTGTTTTGCTATATACCAAACTTAATGACCGAAATTTTAAGCAGGGTATTACCGATAGTTATCAATGTAAGTAAGTGGTTATCAAAAACAAAGCAACTTTCGCCATGGTCGGTCCCGGGATGGGTCAACCAAAATTTCTAATCTCAAGCTCCTCCGTGCTTCGGAAGGAGCGTTACGCCAATGGTCCCGGTTGTTATTGCAACCGCTTTAACTCACCAACCCGCATTGGGTCAGCGTGGTGGTGTTATGGCCCTAGCTCCTCATGTGTTTCTCCCATGTAGGAAGGCCTGTGTCCAACAGTGGGACGTATATAGGCTGATAATGATGATGAATTACAATATAATGTAAATTATGGGTCAAAGTGGCCCTAATTCTGGAGAACGGAATACGTCCCGTATTTAAGCTGGCGATGATGATGATGAATGTCAAACTGTTACGCTTGATGTGCTGTCGACTGTAGATGAATTTATAAATAAATAATATTATTGCTACATGCTGAATGATTACAATGCCCCTGGAAGAAAAACTTAATTGTAGGAATCTTAATTACGCTAAGCATAAATTAAATTAACTCCGTATTATTTTACTTAACCGTTGCAAGACAAATTAGAGATGGTACGGATCCAGCTAGAATCCAACCGTTTGCGTAGTATGATATCGCGTGATATATATGTCGCTGTCGTTTGTACACACATAATATTTTTGATAAATGATAATTCAGGGCAATTCAGGTACTAAGTTTATCATAATTGGGTTTAGTAGGAATGCTTATATTGAAGCTTATAAGCAATTTTTGGTAGATTGATTCATGTATTTGAAGATACCTTATTTCTAACCAATACTTTAAATAAACGAAATTAACTATAATGAATTAATCACAAGATGTTCACTTGCTTAATCATCCCGATTTTCTATGTGCTTGCAAATGGAATCTTCACAAGTAATTTATGCGATGGCCAAAGGTAGATAACCTTATCCAAAACATAACCTCTTGGAGATGCTAAATTTCGGTTAGGTAAATGGTAAAGAAAAGGGCCTAATAGTATTATTTCTCATCTACAATATTCATTTTTTTATTTGAATCGTACATGTACATAATTACATTATACTATAACATTATATATAACTGTTAGAGATTTTAATAAATTAAACAAAAATAAAAGGTAGATATACCGTACTCCGATTCGACGCATCGTACACGTGCTACATTTTTTTATTACCTAATAAAAAAGCTGTCTTAAAAATTATTTAATGATTTTGATTTCGATCACCATGCGTAGGTAATCCTGAAGACTGTGTGATTTGATATTCAATCAAGTTCAGTAACCCGACTAGCATAAAACATCCACCCAATATTATGAATGTGAAAGTAACTTTGTCACATTTTCGTGAACAGATTTGGCATGGAGATAGATTATATCCTGAAAAAGTCATAGGCTACCTTTTGGCGCGATTACCACCATCCCACGCGGGTGGAGCCACGGATGATTTGTTCTGTTCAAAAATAATAATAAAAAAAAACTTTTATTGACATAGTTGTACATACCTGTGTTACAGAAGTCATATACAATTCGATACCCAATTACAATATATTTTATATTTTATTATTTTTATTTTTATATGCTATCTGTTTGTGTATGTGTGTGTGTGTGTGTGTGTGTGTCAATACGACAATAAACTTAAACGTGGGCTATATTAGTTCAAAGAAATGGTGTGCCACTTTCAAAAACCTCGTATTCATTTGATAATTTCATGACATTTGTATGAAATAATATAACATTGGCTGCATTATTTCATACAAAGGTCCTGAAATTATCAAACGAATAAGATAATTTTGAAAGTGGGGAACCATTACTAATAACTAATATAGCCCACGTTTTAATTTATTGTCGTATTGACAGCACCACCCTGTAAACGCCATACGTTGGCGCGTCAGACTAGACTAGTGAGCTGACTACATGTGAAAACCCAAAGTCCAAAAAACTTATAGAGATTTATAGAATTTTTGAAGATTGTTTGATACGGGATGTAAGGGTGACGCTCTCGAAAACGAAGGCAGATGGAAGTGGTGGTAATACAAAAAAATAAATCGCGAAAAAGAATCAGCTGTGTACTAAATTGTAATACCCACAGGTGAGTCGATTCTGCTATTTATTTTCCTAAACGGATCGGCAGCGGTTCGCTATCGTTACTAATGCGGTTTTATAACAAAAAATAATTTCACTAACATTGCTTATAAAGTCGGAACACTAACGAAACGCTCTTGTTTGGTTCAACTTCATCTGGATACCCGTTAACAATGTTGCAAGAAACAAATAAAGCTTGGCTTAGTGAGTTGACAGTTGTTTATTTGATTTTGCAGAATACAAAACGGTTTGCGTTACGTGTTGTCAGTAGAATACTTAACTGATGCGTTTCAGCTACGTTTCAATTGCGTTGAGTAGAATTTCAGAAGCAAAGTCGTAGACACCAACTAGTATCTGACGTTACACGTGTATGGACCATTATTCTCAAGGGGGCAGATTTTATGTGATGTATGTCATGTCCTATATCCTGCGGTGACATGAATTTGTTTCGTTCATTTTCTTCGACTTTTATGGGATTTGGAATTCTGCTTTGTATATTTATTTTTACTTTTTACTATAGAGATACGGGTTGCTTTTTAACGACAGACAAAATTTTATGACGTGTATAGTATGTGTCATCGCCATCTGGTTAAATTCACCGCTCAATTGGAAGCCTAGCCCGTTGATTAAACGCCGGCATAGAGTCCATTCCGTCTACATCCATAGAGTTCGTCCATTTAATACATTTTAAAGCTTTGAGTATGTATCTATTTATAGGCGTGAGTGTATAGTGTCAGCAAAATGAAATAAAAACTAGGTATGTCGATGATGTTTTATAAAAAGCGGTAAGAAAAGTCTATATGTGATGACAGCTAGTGCAGTCTTGTCACACTGCTCTAGCCGCTCGCCACAGAGGTGTTTTATAATTATTCTAATGAAAGCAATAAAGGTTAACAACTAAGTATGTTTTTCCCCGTGGTATGCTGCTATAAACGCTACAATTCGGTTTTCTGAACAAAATGTCATCACTGAATAACTTTTTTAATTTTAAATGGAACAAAACGTCCTCAATATAAAAAAAAACTACATTTGGAAAGCAAGTTGAAACGACGCCTTAGACCAATATGCACTCAGTGAGAGCAAGAAGTGAATTCAAAATCTGTGTGAAAATGAAACTACGTAATATATTATTACCATACATTGAAATAATAGTACTAAACGTCACACTTGCAGATAAAAGTTGGATAAGTAAAAACAGCAGAGTCTAGAAAGGAATTAAGGTCTAACAGTTGTTTTTTGGAATGTTGTTTAATGTTGTGATAGAGAAAATGGGTATACATTTTTGGTAGTAATAAAAACCGCGAATGCTCCAAACTAGGACATAAAGTTTGTTCCACATTATAATAGAAACTGCACGCTTCCTTCAGTACAGTCGATAGCACAGCAAACGTTACACTTCAACATTGAGACCGCTCTTACGCTGTTCGCAATAGTGGTGACTTTTGTAGTGTAGTTACACTTGATTTTCTGTCACCTTTACAATGTTCTGTGAGCATGTTTCTAATTAATTTCGTACTAGCATACTCTTAAACTATATAACTTCAATGCGTTAAATATTCAAGAAGCGGTATAGTCTGATTTTTACTCTAACAGAAAACTTGTAAATTAAATTATTCCACCGCCAGTATGACGTGTCATGATTTCTCAAGCTAAGGGCTCGCCTAAAATATCCTACAATTTTGCTTAGTTTCGAAATATATTTTTCCGTCATTTTTTTATTTGTTCTGTGAATTATAGAATAAGCATCGTAGGTCAAGCTAGCTACGTAAAATAATGCTTGATAATCAAAAGTACAACCAGCTTTACCGGCGAAAGTGGAACATGAAAATAACCCGTGGCAATCAACAAGATCTACAGGATTTTTCCACTCATAAAGTTTATTCATTTATTCCTGGACTGACAAAACAATGTTTTTTTTAAAAGAGACTCAAGTTTTGACCAGCTCTATAGTGTTATCAGTAATGTAAATTGACATAATCCCAAAATTCAGTTTTATAAACATATTATGATAACAAAAGTGTGTTACGAAAATAAAAATGGTGATTGTAAGAGATAAATTATTTTCATAGTCAAAATGGATGAAGAGTGGTTATAGGAAGCGAACTTCTCGAAGGTAAGAAACCTTTTTTTTTTTTTTTTGTAGGGGGAAAAAAGACATTTACGCCTACCCTGCATTGTGGGGAAAGAACAATACAGGGTTATGTGGGGCTCCTCAGTCAAAGATGTTAATGACCAAGACTACCCACTAAAACGACCCCCGTCTTCCTACCTCATAATCGTTGTACAGGCTGACGGTCAACAGTTGCCCTTATACCAGTGGCCTGTACGCGATATGCCCGACTGGGCTCACTTTGGCATACCTGTGTGCATATTCCTTGTTCGCCGCGGCTTGCGTTGGAACTCTCAGTAACGAAGGTAAGAAACCTACTAATTAGAAATCCATTTTCATTAGCGGCAGCACCGTTGTTTTTTTTCATGACTAAATCGGTATATAGCGTATTTTCCACTCTATTTTTGACGCTCCCGTCTCCACCTCACAAAAATAGATAGTACTTTAATTCTTAACTTACTCCCACTTATAACTTACACCGATATGCAGAGAAGTTTCCTCGAGATCGCCTCCACTCGACCTTAGTCGAAGTCACCTCAAGGAAATCTTAAAAATATCATTGAAATCGGTATGTTCAGTTACGGCTTCATCCTCCAGTGAGGAAACTCCAGTAAAGTCGAGTTGAGGTTGAGTGAAGGAATGACGTCATGAAATTTCTTATTATTATGTTGGAAAAAGTGTAGAGAATATGTTTAAGGTTCACTTTTTTCATCTGTGGATTGTCCTCCTCTGAGATTGTGTTCTACTTCTGTGAAGTATCTTTCAATTTTGCCATTATTTGTCATTCAACTCAATTATCGACTGCAATGCTTAATTTTGATTTATTTGATTTCATTCGTTTTTCGCATTTAGTATGAAAATTATTATGGCCGGGAGGCAAGTTTTTAGTGAAATGAAAAAGGCGTACCTACTTCAGGGAATTAATCATAAAGTATAAATAAAATACCACTGTAGTTTTACATAATTATATTTGCATCACAATATCTAGGTAAATTAATAAAGTTGTATCTAGCACATTTACTCACTTAAAAATTAGTCAATAAAATCATGGAAATCATTCATTATGCTAATAAAACTTGAAATAACCTCAGAAATAACGTGAAAAGCACTGTTAACAAGCTTTGAGGAGACCTCAAGGTAGATCGCGACGTACCTTGAGTTTGACAGTTCATTACTTGACTCAACTGAGGAATTTGCTCATGTCGAGGATAGTTTTTTGAGTTCTGCATACCGATTTTATCAGTCACAGTCGAGTGGAGGAAATCTCGAGGAGCCGAATATGCATATGGGTGTTAGTCCCACGTGTATACATCATAGACAAAAGTTATTTGTTATGCTACGAACTTCTGGAATGAACGAGGATTTTACTATCAACAACTAAGTACTAGTACTTAGTTGTAATAAAGGAGGATTACTTTAACTGGTAAGTCATGATAAGGCCGAAGGTGGAAGCGAGCTACACCTGGATTCCTTTACCACAGAGGAATTGGCTGTCTTATCTCCAACTGCTGGAGCACAACAAAGCTGTTAACATTATTGTTATGGCGGCAGACTTAGGTAAGGCGGTGATAGCTAGTCTGACGGACTTAGAAAAGTCCTTGCAATGTCAGAAGACGTGTTTACTGCTCAAGAGCCAGTTTATCGAACTAAGCTAATTACTTAACCTTGGTTTTTAATTTTGTTGATTTTAATTATTAATTTGGAAATATTTTCATGAACTCAGAGTTTGCACTCTTTACATATTATTTATGTTGTATCGTCGTATTTAACTTTATTGATGTTATATATTGTTATCGTTTTAATTTAATTCTATTACATAAAGTGTATTTGTAATTATTGTATTGAGAAACAAATATAAATTAGTAAATAAAACGGCTATTTCGGAATTAATCACAATTTATAGCATAATGTGGGGCGAGATATAGTCATCCAGTAATCTATCTTCAAGCGTAGGAGAAGGAAAAAGCACATTTCTGGACGCGACATTTAAAAATTAGGTGATTATTCTGGGCTCGTCTCATCGCCGATCTTATCTTGATATAGCTTTATATTGAGGTCAAGAGAGAACTCGTCGATCGTAATAAAATAAAAGACCAAAGAGTATAGTTCTTTCATGCTACGGAGTGCCCTTTTAAAATTAACCCTGAGCTACGCTCGCTATTTTCAGCCTACACAATTTCACTTTTTATGGTTCTTTAATACTTTTTTCAAGTTTTATTAATGTAAATTAATAAAAGACACTATTAACAAACTTAAGAAAACTATTTTATGTGACATTTAAAGGAATTTATATAGTAGTATTTGTATCCCTTCAATCCGATTAAATCGAAAAAAAAAACAAATGCTACTGAAACTAGGGGTGTCCTTCGGTTCGCCTAAAAATATTACATGGCCAAACCGTATTGGCCTAAACTTAAAACGAACAATTATTGTTTCGCCTCACAATTGTTATGCCACCATTATAACTTGGTCTACGAATTGAAAGCCCTAATTTTAGGATCTTTAATGTGAAATACCCTAAAATATATTGGCATAACGTTATTTGGACATTACGACGATTTCGCTTAATTTATAAAAGCTTTAATTTTAGCATCATCATATCCTCCCTCAAGGATCTCCAAACCGATCGGTCCTGCGCTGCCCTCATCCAACGGCTTCCCGCGCCCTTTACCAGATCATCGGTCCACCTTGTGGGGGGCCTACCTACAATGCGTCTCCCGGTACGTGGCCGCCATTCGAGGACCTTTCCGTCCCAACGGCCGTCAGTCCTCCTCGCAATGTGACCTTCCCACTGCCACTTGAGACTCGCAATTCTTTGGGCTATGTCAGCGATCTTAGTTCTCCTGCGGATCTCATCATTTCTTATTCGATCACGCAGAGAAACACCAAGCATAGCCCTCTCCATTGCTTTTTGGGTGACTTTGAGCCTTTGTATAAGGCCCATTGTAAGCGGCCACGTCTCGGTTCCGTATGTCATCACTGGCAACACACACGAATTAAGGACTTTCGTCTTGAGACACTGCGGTAGTTGTGCTGAGAATATGCTACGTAGCTTCCCGAACGCTGCCCGGCCGAGTTGGATCCGTCGATTGACCTCTTTCTGGCATATTGTTTACTAATATTAAATGTGGCAAAAATTTATCAGCCTAAGAAACGAACCAATTTTATTGAAAAAATAAATTGACAGAAGCGAATTGCTGCAAATCCGACTCCACGTAGCTTTGTCTGCCCTACCCTAGAGTGTAAAGCCTGCGTAGGCGCGAAGGGGCGAGGCGGCCCGCGAGCTGAGGAGCAGGTGGTTTTAACCCTCGCCACTGCGGCTGAGGTTAGCCGGCTAAGTTGGCCAGCAAGCAGAAGCTACGGTGGTGAGCGAAAACCATCTGCGATGATAAGCTTGCGTGGGACCGCCGGAGCCCCGCAGCGCTGGAGCCGTGACAAAAACCATCTTGCATACCTGCTTGCATGCTGCATGCCTGCTTGCATGCTGTTAGTAGGTATTAATAAATATTAATAATTAAAAGGCAAAATGCAATGTTTTAGACAAGTTACTTTGCCTTATTAGAATGAGTAGGCGTTTTATACTTTGTGATTTTAAATTTGTGCGAATTAATATTTAGTAATTGCAAACTTTAGGGATTAGGATTTGTTCCACCAAATGTCGCATTTGGTAAATAACAATATGGCGATAAAAAGTTAGGCGAAGTAAAATTAGACCAAACACGATTATGATGAGTGAAATTACGCGAAAAAAAATTAGGCTAACCTTTTGTGTGCCATTGCCAATTAGAAGTACAAAAAATATGGCGACTAGATGTATACCCGAAAATAGTCAAGAAATATTTACATAAGTAACTACACTTGTGGGGGACGTAGGTCCCATTGAAACCCATACTCTGTCAACCAAATACGTCAAACGGGGTGCCCCCGGTCACCTTTCGGGCGATACCAAGATTACAAGGAGCCACAGTAAAAGCTTAAAATAAAGAGATTTTTTTGCGATAACCTGTTTGCTTGAGGACTCTTTTTTTTCTTTTTCTTTATTTTGGTTCGTCAACAGTTGTTACAACAAAACACGCTAAAACTTAGTGACTAGGGCTAATACTAATTGCACAAACAATTACAGACAAACACAGCATGCAAATGATTTGTCCAGCTAAATAGTTACACAGTAAAAACTCTATTCAAACATGATTTGGCTACAGTAATTTATAAATAAATAATAAATTAATAATAAAAGTAATTATTTTAATAATAATTTGCGCACTTTTGCAACACATGTGTCTATATCCGTGCAGTATTTTTATTGTAGGTATAGGTCACAAAGACATGGAATTGGTGAGTGTCTTCCGAATTTAGTTTTGCGCTGAGGCGGTTAAATAGTGTACTAATTTTATTTCGAGGATAGCGAAAGGGAATTTTATATTGACGTTACTAAGTAATTGAGGACAGTCTAAGTATTTTATTCTGAAGTAGATTATGGAAAAATGTTACATCGAGTAAATCTCGCCGTCTATCAAGGGCAGTCATTTTAAAACGCTTTAGTCTGTCTTCATACGACTTAAGCTTTTTTCCCTCGCCTTGTGCAAAAGTTAGATGCCATAAGAATCTTTTTTGTACTCTCTCAATTCTGACCATGTGAGTTGCGTAGTGAGGCCGCCAGATTATAGATCCGTATTCCAATATGCTCCTAACTAAACAGTTGTATAATGTGAATTTGCGAAGCACAAAAACAAGAGATCTTGATGCCTTACTGATGGTCTTCTTCATGTGCGGTAGAAAAGTCATTTTTAGAAGACTCCCTCCGCGAGTAGTGTTAAGGGTTAAAAAAGTTTTATTTATTTTTAGGTCTTTGTTGTAGGTACATCGATCATATACAAAATCCATGGGTTACTTCCATGTAGTGCCCAGCAGTGGGACGTATTTAGGCTGGTGATGATGATGATGATGATGAAGATCATATACAAATATTACATAATATTTCAGTAAATCGTACAAAGTCGACCTTATGTCTTAAAACGATTTTTTCTAGGTATCCTTAGGATGGACAGGAATAAATATAAAATTAAAATCGGCAACTATCGATTGGTATGCATAATAAGAATTTGAGATAACAATGAGCTAGAATAAACATTCATCACACAGCACAGTCATCACTAAATAATTAAGAGAATAATTGGCAGTATAAAAAAGAAAAGAATATTAATAACACATTTGCTCGTAAAGGGTCTCTTATTTCACCAATTTCAATATCGTATCGTATTCTCATTGCGTACTTGTGCGTTATTGTATAAAACGCACGGTTTATCAAGATGCTCCGTCTAAAATCGAACGGTTTATTTTTTAAATCTTAGCAAAGAGTTTTTATGTCAGATAAGTGGTCGACATTTTATGAATAAATTTTACTTTGGGAGATAACATATAATAAATAAACATTTCATTTTTTAATTTATTCAATTTTGACAATAAATTACAACCATTTATCTGTAACAAAAATATTAATTTACTTACAGATGCCAACTGGTAACGTAATAATCAATTTTACAAGCTATTCAAATTTTTATAACTGCTTTAACATGTAATTGAAAATATATTAGTTGAAGAAAGTCCGAGTTTTATTTATTTCTTTGCAAATATGTTATAAAACGTCGTATGACATGTGCGCTTTGATAATTACAGCCTCGGCTGTAATTTTTAACTTACCGCACTTATATCATAATGTAGTATTAACTCAATTACAATCTCGCTAGTAGTTTAAATTCTATAATTATGTTTTAAGCCGCGTTAAACTCCCGGGGGCATGGAAAAATATAAATTACCTCTTATTGTAAAACGCGGACTAAAGTTAGACCTGATTTACAGCTGATATCGTCACTTATAATTTTTAAAAGTGACAGCATCGAGCTTATTCAGAAAGTGCCTATTTAATCCAACTTTAAAGGAATTCAGGTTATATGCGGTAGGGAACACCGAAGCCTTTTGCGACGAGGTGCTCACACAAAGAAGCCACGGAAAGGCTGCGGGAGCAAGATCCTGCCGCTTACCCTATCCGCAGGCGCAGGACTGACCAGAGGCGACGGCTCTACGGACAGCAGCTTCAGCCGCCATAGTCCCCTGACTAATTGACTGACGGGAAGCAGTGGACTACGGCCCCATTCTTGCAAACGCGTCGTCCCTTTGCCTGGGAGAGTGCCGCTGCACGGGCATTCTCTACTCGTTCTATGGGTCCAAATGGACAGTCACAAGTCGCGACTGAGAAGAATGCGATGAGCTGCCTCAGTCGCGCCTAAACAGTCAGTGGGTTAGTGTAAAGACAGTTTTTAGTGGCTGGAGACTCCCACATAACCCAAGGGGGAAGCCCTAATGTTCCCTCTGGGTATCCATAAAAGATTTTCTGTCTATAAAAAAAAGGGAACACCGAAGCCGACAGAGCATTCCACTCCCTGGCCATGCGCATTATAAAAGAAGATGAAAAGCGCTAAGTGCGTATGTTTGGTATATCAACCAGGTGTGGGTGATACGTTTAGTAGTCCTCTAGTGAAATGGGCTTGGCGGAATGAGCTCGTGAAGCTTCTGAGTACACTCAGTACAACCTGTAGAAGACCGACAAGTAAGCACCCTTACGGCGCTGGTCCAAGCTATGCAGCTTAGACTCCACCCACCTTCCGTCGCCAATACGTCTCTTGGCTCTGCGTTCCACTGAATCCAAGTGGCAAGTTGGTATTTGGCTAAGCCATTCTACAGGTGAGGGCAGTCATCATTGTCATCATTTCAGCCAAGAGACGCCCACTGCTAGGCATAGGCCTCCCCCAAAGATCTCCATACCGATCGGTTCTGCGCTGTCCGCATCCATCGGTTTCCCGCGACCCGGTGAGGACAGTACTTCATGCAAACCGTGTCTTACTTCAGTCCAGGTTTAGTACCTAATAGATTGTGCCTGGGATGTGTTGCTTCACAGATTAAGATTTCATATAACCAACTAATCCGGAATACAATCATTTTACAGTCAATATTCATCATATTGTGATTTTGTTAAAAAAACGGTATCGACCAAGTCGCTTTTTAATATTTAATGGTAATAATGAAGATGATTGTGCACAAAATTAAAAACTTTCCAATTAAGAATAATTGGAGAACTCATTATATTGTTACTGAAACCTAAGGTAAAAGCTCCAGTTAAGGGGCGGTAGTAAAAATCGGCGCCAATAATCACGGTATTTTTATTTTAGTGTTTATTTCTCGCTTAAGTAAGCTTTAGTACTTTAAAATGTAACATTATCATCTAAAATCTTTTTTAAACGCAAATATCACGATTAAGCAAATAAAACTTAAAATTTAATTTACTTATAGAATATAGAACGAAACTTTTATGGACTTATACAGTGAAGTACCGACGCCAATTCTTTATTAAGTATATAAAAGAATTCTAATGAATATATTATTATTATATACTGCCTCTCAAATAACAAAAATAAGGGTACAAATAAGCCAATTAAAGGGCTAATAACTCGAGCCGACAAAGCAACTAAGCAACAGCAACAAGCTTTGATGGGCATCAAAGCTATTAAATAAGAATTCAACGTCTGCAGAAGACGAATCTCTACAAAGATAATTAACTTCCTAAACAGTCACTTAAACGTGTAGGTCAGATGAAAATCTGGTAAGAGAGAAAGTGAGGGGCATTACTTTCACATTAAGTTAGTTGAAGAAGATGAACTCAACATTTGAGGTGAAAAATAATATATTTTCAACCTGAAGTACCAGTCTACCATAAGTATATCAGAGGTTTGTTGTCGGCTGATTGTGAAATCGACGTGTTGTGCGCTTCTACAGCCATCTAACAGCATCCATTTTGTTTAATCGGGCCGGCGACCACGTTTTCTTCGGAAAAAGAATTCGTCTTGCCCAATCACCGTACATCGTTGCCGCAAGTTATTTGCAGATTAATTTTACTTGACATTGGCAAAATTCGTAATATCGAGAGGCCATTAAATAAAGAAGAATTAGAAGAAGTATATCAGAGGTTGGATTTAAATGAAATTTAGTATGGAGATTTAGTTTGAGATCATGGAAAGAACCTAGGATACTTTTTGTAGCGGAAACCGACATCCACGCGGTTCAGACCGCGGGTAAAAGCTAGTTTTACTATAAAGAATCATAATTTATACCGATATTATGATTTCAAATTAATAGAATGCTAAACATCACCTACAAAGTTATGGTAGCCTGGTACTTGAGTTTGGAAATATACATGTAATAACTGATACACTAAATAAAATAAAAAGTTTTTGTTTTAAATAGGGATGGCCTACGATTAAATTTTGGCGCTATTTTTAATTATAATACATTTCGGCTGCTTAAAATCAAAACATAGTAACTCGTTCCAACAAGAATGTTCAGGAGAGCCAAAAAACAGGTGGGCTACTTTAATTCGTTGGCCCGACGAAACCAGAAATAGTAGCGATTGGGGTGTTTGACGAAAAGTTTCACTATATTGTTGACTGTATTTTGTGATACTCGTAATCGTGTTAGAGGTTATGGATACACTTTAATCGCTCACACTCTATTTTTATTTGAAAATTTACCCAAATATGACTATAAAAACAATATCAAAACTTAGCAAGTCGGTTTACTAAGTTCTCAATTTGATTATCTGAGGTAAGGTAAAGACTAAACAAACTCATATACAAAGAGTTTCATCATCATCATCATCATTTCAGCCGAGAGAAGCCCACAGCTGGGCATAGGCCTCCCCCAGGGATCTCCAAACCGATCGGTCCTGCGCTGCCCGCATCCATCGGCTTCCCGCGATCCTCATACGACATGGGAATTTGACATAATTTTCGTCTTATCCATGTTCATTTTAAGACCTACTTGTTGGGAGACTCTACAGAGTTCGTCGAGCATTGTGCCCAAGTCATCCAGGGTATTAGCCATAACTACGATATCATCAGCAAAACGAAGGTTTATGTTGATGCCAAGTCCTCTCCAGTCCAAAAGCTTAAACACAATTCCTCCAACGCTGCTGTAAACAGTTTCGGCGAAATGACATCGCCCTGTCTCACACCTCACTGAAGTCGTATTAGTTTCGAGTCTTGATCCTGGAGATGGACTGACATAGGTGCGTTTTCGTACAGTGACTGCAGCACTTTGATGTACCGATTGTCAATTTGGCACCTCTGGAGTGACTGAAGCACGGCCCAAGTCTCAACAGAATCGAAGGCTTTCTCATAGTCCACAAACGCTAAGCATAATGGCAGGTTGTACTCTTCGGTCTTCTGTATAACCTGCCGCAGCGTATGTATATGGTCTATGGTACTAAAGCCTTTTCGGAATCCGGCTTGTTCGGGAGGCTGGAAGTCGTCAAACCTGCGTGCGAGACGATTTGTTATAACCCTCAAAAACAACTTGTAAACATGACTCAGGACCGTGATGGGTCTATAGTTCCTAAATTGGGTTCTGTCACTCTTTTTGAAGAAGAGTGACACCACGCCCCTGTGCCATGCTTTTGGCGTTTTACCCTCGAGCATGATGGAGCTAAATAGCCTCTGAAGAGCTCTTAGGACCACACGCCCAGCTGCTGAAGCTCTGCTGTAACTCCATCGTCACCCGGTGCCTTGTTGTATTTGAACTGTTTGAGAGCTACACTAATCTCGTACAGGCTGACGTCCGGGATATCTTCGGTGTAATGTCGGGTTAATTTGGCTCTTGGATCGTTGGCCTAATTGACAGGTGTGCGTAATGTCGCGTAAAGCTGTCCGTAGAAGTTTTCAATCTCGGCCAAAAGCTCAGGTCAAACGTAAGAAGTCTGCCGTCCTCCGTCTTCAGCTTCGTCAGCAAACTCTGTCCAAGCGACAGATCTCTGGCGAACACTTTGGAGCCTCTGTTTCGCTCGATTACCTCTTTAACACGGTCTGTATTAAATCGGCGTATGTCGCGAGTCAATGACTTCGAGATCTGTTTATTGAGCTGCCGACGAGCATCCTCAGAAGACTGCAGAACTATTTCAGGGCTTACTTCCATTAGCTTCAATGTTGGCTCAGAGATTTTCTTACTTCTTTCGTTACGGCTGGGTTTGAAGTACTTAGAACCCACCGTAAGGACAGCTTCCACGAACCTGTCGTTATATGTGTCCACATCAGCTGTGCCGTCCTCCAGGCAATCGAAGCGATTATGCAGTTCGAGTATAATGAATAAGTTATTTCTTACCTGCAATGTTTTCGTTCTGCAAAGCACGCATTATACGCCTGGATCGATAAAATTGCATAAAATTTATTTTATATATTGATATCTTGGAACGAAACACTCGTGCGACGGTGTCACTGGATTTACTAAATGACATTTCATTGATTTTATAATCGGTGCCAAAGTCAAAACATAGCAAGTCGGTTTTGCAAATTCATAACTTAGTAAGTCGGTTGAGTTGCTAGGGTTTTAAATTTGTATTCTGACATACTATGTTTAGAATTGGTATTTCATTGTTTTTTTTATAGTCATGCCAAATTGCTTAGACTTGCTAAATTATATTTTTAAAATTACGTAAGAAACTGGGTGTTTTAAGGTCCACATCATATTGATACTGCCTAGTAAGTCGAAAAATGCCAAAAACGGTTTTTTTTTGAAATCACTTGTTACTAGGTTTTGAATTTGGGCAGCCGATTTTAACCTTTTTCGACGCATTATGTATATTATGCACGGTTCATATATAAAGCTCATGCAATCCCATTCTTATTTAAGTAGCACAAAAAAAAAATTAAATATTAAAAAAAAACAATGCCTTACTTAACCGAGACGTCGGTATTATATTTACAATTTCGACAGAAGTTAGCTTACAACGCAAAGTTAGAAAGACCTGAAGAGATGCATAAGCATATCCCAAGTCCTCAGTAGCTGAGTGTATAGAGCAGTTACCTGAATTGTGAACGGTTGCGGATTCGCCTCCAGCCCCAAGAATTTACTCTAGCTTAGATATTTTCGCAGCGAACTTCATTTAGTTTGAGGGAATCCTCCATAAAACTCCTGGCCCAAGTTTTGTATTCAGTGTGTGAGACAATACAATTATTTCTCATTTTTTAACCGCATATCATTATGGAATGATATGCGGTCAAAACTGGTCTGTGCCCCTTGCTATACAGGCTACTTGGTCGGGAGGTCCCGGGTTCAAATCCCGGTAGGAGCAAATGTTTGTATGATGAGTACAAACATTTGTTCACGAGTCATGGATGTTTTTTTTTTTTTTTTTATACAATTAGACGACAAACAAGCTGACGGCCCACCTGGTGGTAAGCGGTTACCGCCGCCTATAGACACCTACAATAACAAGGAAAAGCACTTGATATTGCAGGTGCGCTGTCATCCTGAGGCCTAAGATGAAATGCCGTCCATGCCCAGTAATTACACTGGCTACCTTTCCCTTCAATCCGAAACACAGCGAACTGTTTCACGGCTGAAATAAGAAAGGCGGTGGTACCTACCCAGGCGACCCTACATATGGGTCTACCACCTAGTTTATATGTTTATTTATTATATTTCTAATATTTATATACATATTATTATCATTATTAATCCGTTATCTAGTATCCATAACACAAGATCTTAATAATGCTTACTTTGGGCTAGATAATAGGTGTGAGTGTATGAATATTACTAATTACCATTGAAATGCCACGCCTTGTATCCTTGATTATAATAATTAACTGGCACATACATTATTGGTGACACACTGTCAACCACCTAAACAGGGTATTGTAAACCTCTAATTACAAAAGCACGCTACGCTCATAAGCGTAATTATGACAATAGGTAATATTTCGAGTTGAAATTCGTTATGATAAATGTAAAGGCTTGTGTACAATTAAAATTCAATTACTTAAATATGCTCCTCAAGCGTTATTAAAACAATATTATTTTATGTTAAAATTAGTAATGTAAATACGTTATTAATTATACGCTATAAGAGTTATTGAGCGACAATATTTAATTTTGAACGGGTGTGACTAAAAAAATATTTGTTTATAATTGTTTGATTCTTTATTTTAATTTTAATTTGACATTTATGATTTTTAATATTATTTATTTTAAGGAATGAATATTTAAAATAAACGTAATTTTACATTTTGACATTTTCCTTACATACGATAAATACAGTAGATATATTTTATATAATTTAAATTTTCGATTCTTACATGCATAATTTGGATATTTTATTATTATTTGACATAATCAAGCATTACTGATGACAATATTTATATCTAAATATATATAACTCAAAGGTGACTGTCCGACTGACATAGTGATCTATCAACGCACAGCCCAAACCACTGGACGGATCGGGCTGAAATTTGACATGCAGGTAGATGTTATGACGTAGGCATCCGCTAAGAAAGGAATTTGATTAATTCTACCAAGGGGATAAAATAGGGGATGAAAGTTTGTATGAAACTTTGTCAATTTTCAAAGGTGTACCCCACCGTTGTTATTTTCTGACCTCCACGCGAACGAAGTCGCGGGCACAGCTAGTTTCGTTATAAAATGGCTGCGCCCTGATAGGGTTTATGTTGGAACAAGTATGTAGACTTACGATTTATGTACACAAATGAATGCAGTAAATGATATATTTTAATTTTTAATTATAATTGTGAAGGCTGGTTTATTTGCCTACACATTTTTTAATAATTACGAAAACCATGAGACGTGAATCAGTTTTATTATTGTCATAGAACTGTATTTTTCTATATAACTGGTATTTACTGTTTGAATCTTGAGCTCCACACTGGGTAGCACTGCCACCTTAAGGTACTATTTTGAAGGGCTGTAGAAAGTATCTGCTGATAGCACGTGCAGCTGCAGCGGCGTTCCACATCCTCAAAGACTTTAAAAGGTAACGAACGCACATCGATAGAAACTAATTGCCATCAACTGTTCGAATACGTAATAAGTCCACATAATTCTGTAACTACCGACCAACTACCGACCAACGACAGTGATATTTTGTGTCAATTTTGTCATTGTATCCGTACTTGCGTACTATTTAAATATTGTATTTCTCATTAAGTGAAATGTAATTTCTTTTGAGAAATAAATTCTTAAACCTTAAGACCTTAAACCTTAGAAATACATATACCTACAGCAGCCATGCTGCCGCTGACGGCTGCGTGCAGCCACTGCACGTGCAGCTGCAGCGACGCTCGAAAAGTAAAGACGACGCATCCTGGTTATAGGTCAGGAGAGAGGAAAGCCAAGACATACCCTGTTAGGAATAAAAAAAATGTCGGGAGCTGGGAGACCCTTCTCCTCTGCTAGCACATACCTCTGATTTGGTAGACGGGGCACTAATGTCTTTTTTTTCCAACTATGCAATATTTTATCATAAAACTAGCCTAAATAGTAAGAAAAAAGCAGCACTTTACAGCTTCAGCGTAAAACAGTGCAGTAAAGTTGTATGAAAATCCATTACTGCATTGTTTTCGCCTTAAGCCACAAATCCCAGGTGACTTGTCCAATCGCAGGCTGCATCTTTACAATCATGGCCAACTAGATTTATACCAACCAATCAGCGC
Organism: Nymphula nitidulata; assembly: GCA_947347705.1. Lineage (NCBI taxonomy): Eukaryota > Metazoa > Arthropoda > Insecta > Lepidoptera > Crambidae > Nymphula > Nymphula nitidulata. The sequence continues at coordinate 4,779,902 of OX374637.1, read as the reverse complement.
TATTCTGACCACACAACAGGCCAATCACAGACTACATGCATTACCAACTAGTTTTCTACCAGCCAATCAGCACCATTTTAATTCCCTGGAACAATGGCAGAATAAATATACAACCATTGCCAAAAAACATTTTTTTTTAAATAAATTGTTTCTACTTTATTTGACTTCAATTCTTTATTCGGTAGTTGGAAGAAAAGCAGATTATGCACCTCGGGAAAGTGACGTTAATAATTGTACTCGTGTTTTAGAATCTAACATTCGATGCAATTATAAGTCACTTCCTGCTCGATGCAACATACTATATCAGCTGATCCACTAGATGTACGTGTTGTTTTTCCCCTGAAATTTTGATATTTTCCAAGAATTCAAGAAATTACACGTCACTACTTATTTATTATGATTAAGATTCCACTTGGAAAGTTCCGAAAGATACAATTGAAAATTTCACAACATTCCGTTTAATTATTTGCAGCAAAGTTTGCTCAGCTCCCAATTTAGAAATACCAATATCGAAGTTATAGACTAAGTTCTATTTCAACAACACATTCGGAGCCAAACTTGGAAGCGTTTCTAAATTAAATATTCTGTTTACATAATAATAATAATAATAATTATTATTATCATTAAGACTCTTATTGACATTGCAAGAAATTTTGTGCAAACAATATATGTCATCAAATAAATCCCAATGTTTCAAAGCAAAGTACGGCAAATGAATCAACACCACCTGATGTGAAGCGGTAAGAAGAGTCCATATGCGAAGACAGCAGCTTTATCACACTGGACTCACTGCCTCCACCTTGCTGGCTCAAAAGGTGCCTTTTCACGCCTCTTTTGATGGAACCCATGTTAAAAGAATGGGAACACATGCATATTGTATGACCAAAAATAAAAATAAAAAATAATCAATTAAATATTTTTAAGCATGATGTGGCTACCCATTTAAGCCATTCTTCTTCTAACGAAAGCAAATTTGATGGTTGGTTGATTTTCGAGATGACGTAACCAATTACCCTACTAATTGCTTTAATTTGATTAGCTAGGTCAACATCTCAGCTAATTATTTAATTTTAAAGACAAAATACCAGCACATGACTAAAGGATTGAATTAAGAATGGTATTATTGTTTCATCACCGATGGATCAAAGGCAGTTTTTTCCTTATACCAAAGTTCATATCGAATCATGAACACTTTTAAACAAACCGGAATATGTATAATAAAATAAATAACGGTACAAGTATCAAATCTTAAACCATAGGTCAATGCCGCTCTTTCATTGTAAGTAAAAAAGGACGGACGAAAAGTTGAAGTATCTAAACTAAAAATAATAATCGACCGCTCATATCATTTATTCAACAATCAAGCGTTCAGCGTACTATTTTCATTATGCAAATTATTATTCATTATCAAAATGAATAATAATTTGCATAATGATAATAATAATGACTATTTAGGTAATGGAGAGTCTTTCAATAGAAATGAATATTATAGCCGCGCATGGGATTTGAGCCCATTCACCCCATAAACTATCGTGGCCTTAATTGACACTGAGAATTTTTTTATAATATTTTGTTCTTTCATACAAAGCACGGCAAATAACTCAACACCAAGATGGGAAGCGATAAGAAGGTCCTTATGCGAAGACAGAGAGTTTAGCTCGAATTCACTGTTCGAGCCGCCTCCACCTTGCCGGCCTTTAGGGTGCCTATTCATGCTTCATTTGATGGAACTCATGTTATAGGAAGATGAGAACACATGTGCTGGCAAAGAATTCCAAGTTTTAGTAGTAAGACAAAGAAAAGAGTAACTAAATTTCTTTGTACATGATTTTGAGGTGAAAGACAGTGAACTGATAGATCCAAATCCAAAAACCGGCACGCGTGCTCCTGAATAGGAAGGGGGAAGATGGGATAAGGTGAAAATGCTCTTCAGAGCACTCTTCGTGATGTAGCCGATAGAGGGCGCTAAACGACGCAGTGAAAGATTTCTCGACTCAATTTTGGACTAAAAATGCTTACATGTATTTTTTTAGCTAATTTATCAGTGATAGTATTATGATATGGCGCTGTTTAAAATCGGTACACCGTTATGACCAGCTATAAGCTCAGCAGCAAAATGATGTAAGAATACATTTTGTCTCTAATGCAATGGAATGGGGATCAAAATCGCTTATATCTTGTTGATGCTAATTGTACAGATTACCCATTTCCTATTCCCCGGTGAAAAGATAACAGACAGACGAAGTTTCTTTTACATTTACAATGCTAGCTTCCGCCCGTGACTTCGTCTGCTTGATCCCATGGCAACACATTCCTTCCTGGGATAAACAGTAGCTTATGTGCTATTACAGACTTTAATCTTTCTCTATGCCAATTTTTATCTAGATCCATTTCGGCGATTTGACATGATTGAGTAACAAAAATCATACAAACTTTCGCAATTCTAATATTACTAGCAACCGCCGTGAATATCAGTTATTGCTCCAAAAAGTATTCTATGTCTTTCCCAGGGTTACAAACTATCTTTATACAAAATTTCATCTAAATCAGTTCAGTGGTTTAGTGGTGGTGGCGTGACCCGTAACAAACAAAGTAATTTGCCTTTTGCATTAATAATATTAGTAAATATTCTTAATTTTTGATTTTAACATTATCATAAACACATTACATTATTTTAATAAGTTTATATTCTAATTACTAAATATTAGTTAAGATTAAGAATACTATGAACAATAATTACATTAAAATTGTTCATCACGAAAATGTATATCAGCAAAAGCTTAGATACTCATACACCTAATAAAGTTAAATTAAATCTCATCAGGATCAGAGCGAGACGGGAAAGTAAATTGAATAAGCTAATAAGTTTTTACCCATTCCGTGTTTTAACGTAATAATTATGTACGATACTTCACAACTCGGAGACAAAGATTAAACGAGATTACTCTGTAACAACATTTAACTGGAAAAGTAATCTGAACAGCTATAGAATAGGTAAGTATATAATATGTTTTATTTCCAAATAAGATATTTTGTTATAGAAAGCAGTAAAGCACGACTAATGAAATGACTCAACACCACCTGATGTGAACCGGTAAGAAGAGTCCATACACGAAGGTGGTGCAGCTGGTGCTTTTTCATGCCTCTTTTGAAGGAACCCATGCTATAGGAAGGAACCCATGTATAGGTATGTACTATCAAAGAATGCCAAATTCTGGAAGTACGACAAAGTCACGAGGTTGTACTAAATTTCGTTGTGCGTGATGTTAAGGTAGAGACAGAGAATTTATGACTCCTTTACATATTGATTATTAAAGTGATATTATTATTCTTAAAGGGTAAAGGGTCAAAATTATGGAAGTAGGTTAGCTGACTCAAAGACAATAATTTTGTCGGTTTTTAAGACGAAAGTTTCTAATATTTTTTTTATAAAACAACTAAAGTTGATAGTCTTCTACCAGTATGTGTTGCCAGTGATGACATACGGCTGTGAAACGTAATCGCTTGCTAAGGGCCTTCTGTGCATGTTCACAGTCAACAAGCTATGGAGCAAGCTATGCTAGGTGTTTCTCTGCGACCGGGCTGCCTGGGGGTGGGTTGGTGAAATTGCTTCGGCAGAGCCCAGGCTACCCCCGTGATCATATAATTCTTCACATCAAAAGTGACCAAATATATATTAACGAATAAGGTATTCTTTTATATGTACGCTGCTTGAATGATCACTGGTATCTAAGCTAAGCATCCAAAGTCATCATAAATATCTTCACTGACGCGGTATAAACAATTTTAAATACAATGCCCTAAGGATTATTATTATTTTACCGTAACATGAATAGAACAAAGACGTAATTTATGAAACAAGATTCGTATTGACGGTTATTCAAACTGTATAAAAAAGAAATACTGATTTTTCTAGTTTAGATATTTTCTACAAGCTTTTATTGTAACTGTTTGTTAGCGTGAAATATTGCAACTCTATTTTGACGCAGATTTCTTCAACCGATAGAGCTGAAATTTTGTATGCAAGTTTATTTTGGACGACAATGCATGGTTAGCTGACTGTGACATCATTATAAATCCAACATGGTGGAACACCCAAAATGACGAACTAGTTATTTAGTTATAATGCACTTCTACAATATGGGTATCAATTGAAAGGGCTAGCTGATAATAATTCGAAAAATGAAGTGGCGCCACTCTAAATCCAATATGGCGGCCTTCTAAAGATGGTGGACTAAGTTTTTTTGCTTTCCTACAATATGGGTAGGTATCAAATTGACTGAGAAACCTGTCCAGCGATAGCTAAATAGTAAAAAATAAATTAAAAGTAAACATGTAAATGTAAAGCCTTATTTATATTCGGTTTGTTCGTTTCTAATATTGTCATAAATTTCATACTTTCAAAGTTTGTATAAAAAACTGTGCAACTTAAACGCTCTAATGGGTTCTATAAAACACCGGCAAACAAGAAACTGCTGGTATTATGCAATATATCAGTCATTATGAAAAAATTATCACAACGACACCTATTATTACCTAAATATGTTAATTTTACAATTAATTTGGTTAATAGAGGGTCTTAAATTTGAAATTGCCGTTTTTTTCCAACGCCATTTTATTTCTCATCATTTAAAAAAAATGTTTACCTAAAATATAACGGTTTACATTCAAAGTGCAGTAATGTGTAAATGTTAAAATTTATTACTTGAAAATGAGAAGCAATTAGAGGTTGAAAAATATGTACCCGATTTCAATGTTTAGATTTTTGGTAAATATTTTCCACTATTTAAAAAAAAGATTATTTTTTCACTCTTTAACTTAACAATGAATATCTTAAATTATCAACGAAGTTCCAAAAAAACGGTTAGTCCAATTTCAAATTCAATAGAAAAACGTAGTATGGAAATTCCAGTTTGCACAAAATACTTACTTCATATAACTACATACTTTGATTTAGTTCTGATATTTGTAATGTGACGATCAGTCCTGAGAGCGCTTCAGAGGCTATTTAACTCCATCATCCTCGAGGGTGAAACGCCAAAGGCATGGCATGGGGGCGTGGTGACACTTTTCTTCAAAAAGGGTGACAGGACCCAATTGAAGAATTATAGACCCATCACGCTCCTGAGTCATGTTTACAAGTTGTTTTCGAGGGTTATAATGAATCGTCTCGCACGCAGATTCGACGACTTCCAGCCTCCCGAACAAGCCGGATTCCGAAAAGGCTTTAGTACCATAGACCACATACATACGCTGCGGCAGGTTATACAGAAGACCGAAGAGTACAACCTGCCATTATGCTTAGCGTTCGTGGACTATGAGAAAGCCTTCGATTCTGTCGAGACCTGGGCCGTGCTTCAGTCACTCCAGAGATACCAAATAGACTATCGGTACATCCAAGTGCTGCAGTCACTGTACGAAAACGCCACTATGTCAGTCCGCCTTCAGGACCAAAACTCGGAACCAATACGTCTTCAGCGAGGTGTGAGACAGGGCGATGTTATATCGCCGAAACTGTTCACTGCCGCGTTGGAGGATGTGTTTAAGCTTTTGGACTGGAGAGGATTTGGCATCAACATAAACGGCGAGTACATGACTCGCCTTCGTTTTGCGGATGATATCGTAGTCATGGCTAAAAACCTGGAAGACTTGGGCACAATGCTCGACGACCTCTGTAGAGTCTCCCAACAAGTGGGTATTAAAATGAACATGGATAAGACGAAAATAATGTCGAATTCCCATGTCGTACCCACTCCTGTAAAGGTTGGAAGCTCTACACTGGAAGTTGTTGATGAATATGTTTACCTGGGACAAATAGTCCAACTTGGTAAGTCCAACTTCCAGAAAGAGGTCAATCGAGAGATCCAACTCGGCTGGGCAGCGTTCGGGAAGCTTCGAAGCATATTCTCGGCCCAACTACCGCAGTGTCTCAAGACGAAAGTCTTCAATTCGTGTGTGTTGCCAGTGATGACTTACGGAACTGAGACGTGGCCGCTTACAATGGGCCTAGTAAGAAGGCTCAATGTCACCCAAAGGGCAATGGAGAGGGCTATGCTCGGGGTTTCTCTGCGTGATCGAATCAGAAATAATGAGATCCGCAGGAGAACTAAGGTTACCGACATAGCCCGAAGAATTGCGAGCCTCAAGTGGCAGTGGGCAGGCCACATTGCAAGAAGGACTGACGGCCGTTGGGGCGGAAAGGTCCTCGAGTGGCGGCCGCGTACCGGAAGACGCAGCGTTGGTAGGCCTCCCATAAGGTGGACCGACGATCTGGTGAGGGTCGCGGGAAGCCGATGGATGCGGACAGCGCAGAACCGATCGGTATGGAGATCTTTGGGGGAGGCCTATGCCCAGCAGTGGGCGTCTCTCGGCTGAAATGATGATGATGATTTGTAATGTAATGTAGTGGCAATGTAATGTAATGTTAATTTTTTCTATGATCCAAGATGGTCGAAATAAATGAATTTATTACTATTATTATTATTATAAACAGGCAATTTCATACTTAAAAACCTATTCTAATATTATTTCATAAGATTTTTTAACAATTACCTAGTCTTGCTCTTGATCCCACTGTTGTTCAGAGATTCGATGGTGCCAGTGAAGTTAATATAAGACGTCTACTCCATTCGAAGAAATCTTAGACGATAGGCAATTGGAAGAAATGCACTCCATTGAACGGGCTCCTTTTTGTGTGAAAAGACACGCACGATTGTGTTTTAGAGGTATTGAACGTTTTATTTATTCAATTTTTATTTGATATTTTATTGACGTAGTCAAGACCAATAAAATTGTTACCAACGTCTCAAACGGTACCAGATTATTGTCTCTCCATCGAAAGGCAGCATTTAAAATCTCAACCATTGGATTCAACATATTTTCCTTGAGGGATTGAACATTCGCCGATCTGTCCTTTGGACTGGGTACTATGTCAGTCCTGTCTCAGCATACCCAACAGTGACAGGCACAAGCAAATCATTTACGTGAAACAGGAAAAGAGTAGCAGAGAATACAGAATCTTGAGGAACTGGGTATGATCTTCTGATTGATGCTGCATATCCATAAGATCAGAAGAACATATCCAAAAGATAAGAAGAGCAGTCATCATCTTTTCGACCGTTCACTCATGAATACCCAAGATGTCAGATATCCAAATTCTGAAGGCAGTTAGAATGAAGGAAGCTTGCTTAAAAAGCTTTCATGTCAAACTCGGCTAGAGACGAAGACGTCAAATAAAGATACTATTTGGGTTAGTGGATGGCCTGGAAGGAGGACGTGAAAACTCTTTGTCACAAAATCAATTTATTTTATATAAGTGTGTAAAATAAATTGATTTTGTGACAGAGAGTTTTACAATTATTTTTGGTGTTATAATTTATTTTATTTTATGAAAAAAAAACATGGTAAATATCAAAGACGAGATATTTTTGAGCTAAACTTTTCAAAGTAGAGAAAGAAAAGAACAAGATTATGATTTCGGAATTACTTTATAATAACAAGATGATTCAGATGAAACTGATAATTATTCGAGTGATTCTGATTTATTTAATTATATATGACACAAGTAACATGGTCTTATTTTATTTTGTTCTTATTGTTCAATAACCTTCAAAATATCATGATTTATTTTTTATTTACTTATCTGCTTGTTTAATTATTATTACTAAACTTTAATAAATTAAGTTTTAAAGATTCACATTCACATTTGATAATAATAAAATTATTATACCTATTTCCATCTTAAAAAATTTATATGCTAACGCCGCTGGTATTCGCGCACACATTCGCAGCGTGTTTGACACTTGGTTAATACTAGTAAAGCGGTTGTCAGTGGAAGTTGCTTCGTGAGATAAAAGAACTATAGTAAATAATGGCAAAGATTTTTAACCACCTAACAAAATTTAAGGGAAATAGTCTAAAAGTTAGAAATTCTAGCTTCATTATAATTCAAGAAAGAGCCATATATTGGCAAATGATAATAATAGTTTATTTATTATAAATTGGTTCACTCCTTATCCTGTTGCTCCGAGAGAGGGACCCAAGAGCACTCAGAGCACTATGCGTCCTCTGGTGAAATGGGTTTGGGAGAATGAGCTCATGAGGCTCCCGAGCACACTCTCCAAAGTACAACCTGTAGTTTTACCCTATTTACCAAATTTTTTAATTTAGGATCTCTAACCAACTAGCAACTATGCGCCGTATGTGTATTTTTATAGATTTACTATTATTTACATTGAATATTAAAAGTTAAAAGTGTCTTCATTTGAAAGTTGAATCTAAAATTAAGTCGTCAAACTTGAACTTATGCTAATCCGCTACTAGTAAAGTAGTTTAGCTCAAATTTAGCTTTATTCCGAATGACTAATTTGTTTTCTGTTTGGCCGAGTAACCGTATGCTTTAAATTATCCTTTCAAATCCACCATCACATCATCATCATCATCATATTATCAGTGTATGATGTCCACTGCTGAACCAAGGTATCCTTTATTAATTTCCAAATGGATCGGTTCTGCTCTGCCTGGCATCCAACGGCTCCTCGCGACCCTGAGCAGGTCATCTATCTATCTAGTGGGAGACCTACTTTGCACTTTCCGGTACGTGGTCGTCATGCTAGAACGTAAACATGATTCATACTAATTTAGTTACTAGTTCAAATCGTAGGTATTGAAACAATCCTACTTTTGCTATAAATGTGAAAGTTTGGAACTTTGGATGCATGGATGTTTGCTACTCAATGACTCCGCAATAGCTAACCTCGACAACAAGGACTTTGAATGAATAACACTAAGATAGTTTATAATCTGGCTTAAAACAAAGGGTACTTTTTCTTTTAGGAATCCCATGGGATAAGGCCGACGAAATCGCGGACGGAAGATAGGTTTTGAATATTTATTTATTTGCTTATGTAATTCGTTAATGTAAAGATTTAAAATCCGCTGTTTCGATTCCAAGACGAATCAACTTTCATCCTGGTTGTTTCCAGGTGGAGAAAAACTCAAAGCTTCGTACGTCAGAAACCATTTGATTAGGGACAAAAAGTCCTTGTTGTCGATTTTAAATGTATTATACCCCATTTACACAGATGACAGTCGGTCGGACAGACGGACTGATACTAGGGTTTCTTGACTGAGGAACTCTAAAACGGCGCTGTTTAAAATAGAACAATACAAGTTCAAAACCACACCCAACCTAGTGAAGTAGACTCCTCAAAGATCTCTTTATAAAGATTACTTTGTGAAAACAAAACAGAACAATCCAAATTGACTAATTAAATTTGTAGTAAAATATACATACTTAATTATGTTTATCATTATTCATTAATGTCTATGTGAATCTTGCTCTTGTTGTACTGAAGACAGCACATCAAGTGTAACAGTTGCACTAACGAAAATCGCCACTATTACGAACGCAGTAAGGGCGGTCTCAAGGTCAAACTGTTACGCTTGATATGTTTTCGACTGTACTTTCACAGGAAAATAGCTGTTTCAGATTAATTTATTGTTCTGCTTTAATTTTAACGGTAAAATTAATTAATATGAAAAACAATATTAACTTCTTTAGCAGAAATAATTACTTATAAGGTTCACAAGCGTATAAAATGGTTTGTAAATTATACGAGAAGCCATAAGTATAGAAATTTCGTGTCTAAATTCAAATATTTACTTCATTTAATATACTTAATGGAGGAGCTCGGTGGCGTATTGGGAGGAGCTCGGTGGCGTATTGATTTGAGCGCACTGGTTTCGATACAAAAAACAAAGCAACTTTCGCCGTGGTCGATCCTCGGGTGGGTCAATCAAAGTTTGTTTGTTATCTCGCGCTCCTCCGTGCTTTGGAAGGCACGTTAAGCCGTTGGTCTCGGTTGTTCCTGCAACCGCTTTAACCCACCAACCCGCACGGTGGTGGTCTCTCTCTCTTGAAGTACTTCATCATTAGATAGGTCATTTTAATTAAAGGGTCAGTAGTGACCCTTCGCGAGTACTTACATCTGTATTTTAATGCGAGTAACTAAGGGTTAAGGTTAATACACAACTTAAAATTAATGTTACTCATTTAAACTCTAAGGCATATTGTATTTTCAAAGTTTGAAACGTTTAAAATGTGCTACAATGTCGATAATTATTATGATAAAAGGTTCATTATTGATAGACCCTGATTAAATTTTTAAAAGGTTTTTTAAACCACTCAAATAGTGAGTCTTCCATCCCTGAATGAGGCAAGTATCTCCCGGGGCCTTTTTAACGTGATTCGTCTGTCCGCCATTCCAGGCCACTATACCTTTTTTAAAACGTCAAATAAAAACGGGATTTACTCGAAATTAATAATAATTGCGTTGAAGAGGATTGAGGACCATAGTAAATTAAAAGACCAATGTTTTACTGTAGACGCAACATAGTGTCAGTATAATAGAGATTTCTTAAAAAGTGGGGCAGTTATGCGGCTTTTACCCTATGCTTATACAGGATGCTGACGACAACACGATAGTAAATTAAAACATGGGTTATTATTAGTTATTATTAGTTCATAGAAATGTTTTTCAACTTTCAAGTACATACTTTTCATTTGATAATATTTTATCATTTCTATGTAATTATACTCTCTCCTTGTCCAACACGGTTTTGCTTAATGTAGTAGTATACATTCCAATGCATGCGCCACCACACGTTTCCAAGCCTCAAACAAAAAAAAATACACACAGTTTTTGTTCTTACAACACTGGATCGATCTTCATTATGTATTCGTGTGCGTGAATGCCACCACGGTGTATTTTGTAAAAATCGTTTTGTGATGTTTTTTGTGTAAATAGAATAACATCAACAAAGTCTAAATATAAATAAGAGGTGATGTCACAAAAGGTGATGTTATGAAATTTAAGTCTGGTATGTCACAAAAACACTGAAATCAAACTCCATTCATATATGACGCAATAATGGGTTGTGTTGGTAAGAAAATACTAACAGAAAAACGTAAGTAAGACTATTTTATTACTGCAATTAATAAATAAAACATTCTTTTAAAATTAAGAACAGTTGAGCGTTCGTGCATATCTTTTTATTGAATGCAGAAGAGCCGGCTTTATTTTTAAGGTTATGTTTACGTTTGTTGGAACATTTCCGTCGGAACCAAAAATGCTAAAATAGTTTTCTTAATTAAAACGTCAGTTTGAACACTTTAGCATACTCTTTTTTCTTAGAAATTGGCAGCAAGTAAATACTTGTATTATCGTTTTCTATAAACTGTATTTTCGTAATCATTTGATCACTTTCGGTCGACGGTCTTTTTCCGCTCTCGCGATTGCAATATAGCTGCATTTTACCAAATAACATTGACTAAGGAATCATAAAAATATGAAACAATAAAGAACAGTGCAAAGATTGAAAAAATTAAAAAGAAAATAAGAAAACTTCAAGTTAGATTGGAGAATGGAAGTAACTCAACCAAGAACACCATCGAGTTAACTTGATAATATCTAGCTCTAGAGGAATCCGGTGTGTAAACAAGCATTTTCTTCAGTTTAAAGTGCATTGGTTAATATGTCATATTAATAATGATGTAAGGTCAATATATTAGTACTTTACTACAATTATGAAGGATGGAAGTAGAGATGACTACCTACCTAATTAAAATAAAAAATAAAAAAAGATTTAATTTGAAATCACTATGAATAAAATTGACTTTGTATAATTATTTTTATCAGACATATGCGCTACTATTTGTGAGTAGACAATGTCTGTGCATTCTTGACATAAGTACTACTGATTTGAAATAAACACACCTTGCCGGATTACAACAACAAGAAAATACTATAAGTGCTACTACTTGTGAGTAGGCAATATCTGTGTAATTTTGACTTAATAGCGACTATATATGAGACTAATGAGCACATAATATTTTTATATTCTGGACATAAGCGCTACTACTTGTGAGTAGACAATGTCTATGCATTCTTGACATAAGTGCTACTGATTTGAAATAAACACACCTTACCGGATTGCAACAACAAGAAAATACTATAAGTGCTACTACTTGTGAGTAGGCAATATCTGTGTAATTTTGACTTAAGGGCTACTACGTATGACACTAATGAGCACATAATATTTTTATATTCTGGACATAAGCGCTACTACTTGTGAGTAGACAATGTCTATGCATTCTTGACATAAGTGCTCCTACTTCGAAGGAGAAAAAATCTGTATATTCTTTATGAGCACATAATATTTTATATTCTGGACATAAGCGCTACTACTTGCGAGTAGACAATGTCTATGCATTCTTGACATAAGTGTTCCTACTTCTAAGGAGAAAAGATCTGTATATTCTTTATGAGCACACAATATTTTTATATTCCGGACATTTAGCGCTACTACTTGCGAGTAGACAATGTCTATGTATTCTTCACATGTGCTACTACTTCTAATGAGAAAAAATCTGTACATTCTTAACAAAAACGCTACTACTTATGAGAGTTATGAGAAGATAATTACTGAAAATTCTGGACATAAGAGCTACTACTTGTGAGTCGACAATGTCTCTGTATTCTTAACTTCAGTGCTACTAATTATCAGAGTAGTGAGAAGACAGATTTTATAAATTAATGTGTATAAAACAATGTGTACTCTCGACTCAAGCGCTACTACTTGTGAGTAGACATGTCATCAAAAAATAAGAGGAGGGTGCATAAAAGAATACTAATGGGCAAATGTCAAATTAAAATAATATAAAATAAATAAAAATTAAGTGGGTTGGGAAAAGTATCACAAGAATCAAATATGAAAAAGTATCCCATACCTATAAATTTTTATAGAGCCCCCCCTCCAAAAATTAATGATGAAATTGATGAAGCTCTTCCTTGTATAAACACTAAACGAGACCAAAGGCTTAAATTCCATCAATGCCCAGACAGAATGTTTATCAGGCTTTGATGGGTTAACTGACAAGAGATAATTTCAACTGTAATTGGACATACAATCAAAAATATTTTGAAGGGTAACAAAGAAGAGTTGTAAGATGCAGCAAAAATGACTGCTCAAACTTTTTATGATGATAACTTATCTCAATTTTTTTTGGCATTAGACTAGTTTTGCAATTAAAAATGCTCTTGAAGATGAATATGCGGATGAATATTTGTTTCATGAAGATTGTGGAGCAAAAATCAAGACAGCCCAGACAGTACCAAAGACTGGCCCAGAAATAAAAAACAAGGACAAACTGCCTCCATAATAGGAAAACTGGGAAGGCCTGCTGCAAGGTTATCAGCAACATCCCAGCGGGCCTTATCGCTGGCTATCCCAACTAGCAAAACCAGCTTAAAGATCTTGGTTCTACCAGAAAAAACTTAAAGATCTTGGTCCTCCATAACAATAGAAATTCCTTAACATCATGACCAAATTGGAATTTAAGATACCTAGCGATTTGGGTGCATCAAGGGTTAATTATATATGTAAAGTTTGTTTCTTGGCTAGGAGATCCAGAAGCAATAACAGTAGATACATTTACATTGTGTCAGAAGTCATACTTTTTTACATTATACAAAAATGCATTCATATAATTGAAGCATATAAATCATCTGACATTCTAATTTTATCCATAGTGGCTTGGTTTCCTTTGTAAAAATCTATACTAAAATATAATTTCTAAATGAACTTTATCAGTTAGGACATCAGCTATCTCCATACAGATAAGTCCTTGAATAGAAGATGAATGAATCAAAAGACTTTCTAAAGGGTATTCTTAATCTTAAACCACCGGTACCATTAAAGAACACAATTTAGGACCCAGGATTAGTTTTAATATATTTAGCTTCATAGTACCCCTATGAAAATTTAAAAATTACAGTAGTCAACTAAGAAACTTGTCACTTCACTAACACTAACAACACAGGTCCAAAGTGCAAAATTTGTCTTTTATTTATAAAATTAAAACATATTAAATTCACATCAAGTGGTGTACAAATAAAAATTCCAGATAGATATACCACAAGTGTAAGTGCTCCAACCTTTATTACATGTAGAAGTATATGAAAAGTAGTTTTTTTTTTCAATTGCACAGTAACCACTATACCTTTAAAAAACCTTATAAGAGTGCATTGTTCCGAAGTTATAGGTCATTGTATAAAGTATACAATAAGAGAGACTGGGGTGGTTATTATGTACCTAAATTTACAGCTCTCAGTAGCTGCTACACTTGCTGTTACACCTGCTGCTAATAGGCAGGACTCAGAATTGATTGTCAATTTTTATAATAGGCCTTTGCCAGATAATAATTACCTCTAATTTTTCAAATACCTACTACCTATATGTGATACATACATAATTTACTAAGTAAATATATTTGTAACTAGGAATAAGTTTTTAGCTAGTTACCTAAATTCAAGATTTAATTTCAAATAGAGAACAAACATTAGAAACTAAATCATAATTCATTCACAACCCTATCTTCAAACATCTACAATAATTATAAGATTAAACGAACTTACCTAAGTGAAGTTCAATCTTAATTATACGAAGCTCCTTGTCCAACACGGTCAGTCCCAACCCCCCCGTATGATATACTTACCCTAATGGAAAGGGTTGTTCATGAAGTCTTTGAACATAATGAAGATCGATCCAGTGTTGTAAGAACAAAAACTGTGTGTATTTTTTTTTGTTTGAGGCTTGGAAACGTGTGGTGGCGCATGCATTGGAATGTATACTACTACATTAAGCAAAACCGTGTTGGACAAGGAGAGAGTATAATTAAGATTTAACTTCACTTAGGTAAGTTCGTTTAATCTTATAATAATGCAGCCAATGTTATATAATTTCATAGAAATGTCATACTATTGTCTTACTATTAACTGATATAGACCACGTTTTCATTTACTCTCGTATTGCCGTCACCACCCTGTATAGATACCGAAAATAAAAAGTTAAATATTCTCATTTTTTTAATTAGGTACACCACCCGTGCGAAGCAGGGGCGGGCAACTAGTAAAAAATAAATCTGATACCCGAAAACCATAAGATCCTTTCCTCGTAATCCTATCTCATGGGAGACTAAGGCTGAAATACTTTCCTTATCTGTCACGTTCGTGTTTTAAGATGGGACATAAGTGTCCCGGGAAGCGGGAAACCAGAATTCAAGATCTGCTTTTTTGATAAAAAAATGTATTAAAATCGATACTCGCTTACGAGGTGCCTTCACAAGCTGTTAAAATAACAAAGTTTTTGTCTATGAAATTTCAACAACCGTCGTGAGTTAATGATATAGGAAGGGAATTTGTACCAACATAATAATCGGACGTATTATTAATGTTGGTTAACTTATTCTTAATTTTTGATTTTAACATTATTATAAATGTTTGAAAAATTACTTAGTAATTAAAATAGAATAAAACTAGAAAAATTTCACGTCCTGAGGCAGGAATCGAACCCGCGACCTTTCGCAATCCGGGCAACTGCTCTGACCACTGAGCCACCCAGGACTTGGGATATCCCTTTGAAATTCTTCTAGTCTATCTTGTATTTGCGTTTATGAGCTAACGTCCACGTCTAACGTCCGTCCGTTGGTTAACTTGTCAATTCTACTAGCCCGCCATATTTAATTTGCTATCATGACCAACTCTGCTTTACGTGATAAATTATTATCCAAAAAAAAATTCTGAGGCGTAGTTGTAGTACCTACTATATTGTGGCAAATCTTTTGAATTTCGTATATTTTTAATCTTTAAAAATACACGAAACTCAAAAAAATAAAAAAACGACGTCGCAGAAGATGATATCTACCCATCGTAGTAGAACTCTGTCTGACTATAATTTACGTACCTAACTGGTTTTGATGTGTGTACTCTAGACTCTAATCATAAATTAAAGTATGTATAGCAAAATACTAAATCAAAAGTTTTTGCTCGTATTTCTAAATTAGAATCCATTTAAAATATTTTTTGTAATAATTTAAACATTTTATTTAAAACAAATATACATGTGTGTATGTACTAATTTCTATGTAGGTATAAGAAAAAAATATGATAGGAAATTAAGATTACAAGTATTTGTGTTTGAGCCAAACATAAATATTACTAAGAAGCCAAATTTGAATTATTTAAACGTAAAAATATTTTTAATCATGATTTTAAATATAAATGTCATACATACAAACGTTGCAAGCGCTCGGCGCGAAGCCGCGAAGTGAGTGTCGCAGCAGAATGTAAACACATGCTGCCACTGTCGCTGCCCGTCCTTTAAAGTCCGCACAAAAACCGCTCTTTGGGGCAACCTCGGGGCAGCGGCAGAAGCATAGGCAGTGGCATGAGAAGTATCGCGTTTACATACATTCATTCATGCCCACTTCCCGGCGCAGTTCCCCGCCCACTGCGGCATAATGTAAATGGGGCATATGAAATAATGCAGCCAATGTCATATTACTATTTTGGGCAATAACCGAAATCCACGTGAGCAGAGCCGCGGGTAAAAGCTTAGTAATCGTATAAACATTTTTTTTGGTTAAACGTGCATTGGTCTACAGTTCATTCGGTGAAAATTATAAAAGTTAAAAAAATCTATGAGAGCTATTAGTTGGTAAAATGGTTTTCGGAAACATGAATGTCACCCATTATAATATTAAATTATGCCACTAATATTAGCATGCTAATATATTCCTGCCTATGTCAGAATTCATTGTCATCAAATTATTATTCATATCATTATATTATACTAAATTGATTTCATACATTAAAAATTACATACAAAAATCTTAATTAACATAAATTCATTAATTATACACATTTATCTATTTGCTATTAAGAAGTTCCTGAACTGTCAATCTCAATTTAAGAACAGTCCATCTCTTTCTCTCAACATGGACAAAAAGGCTAACAAATAATAGAACCGTTAAATAGCTTAAACTTTAATGAGTCGTAAAATCATACACAATTTTATAAAGCACATAGAGATGTATGCAGAATACTTTAAGTTTTGTCAAGTGCTAAAAATTCACAACAAAATAAAACTTATCGCTATCGAAACGCCGAAATGTTTCGACCGAGACAGATAGGCATAGAGATATAACTGACTCAGCGGGAATAAAAAGGAAAAACAGCGATCGCGCCTGAAAAGTAAGAAAAAATATTTTACACAAATATTTTACTTTTTAAATACTGTAAGGATTACAAAGAACGCTTCTGCGAAATTATGAATATTAATGATATTTACTATTAAATGTAAATTTCTATTGAATACAAATTATCGTTTACCAATAATCTTAAGTTTTCTTATTTCTAAAAGGCCTTTTCAGAAATAAAATGTATCGAGCCAAAATCCTTTAATCGTGTTTTGGTTCTACCCGTGTAAAGGTAAAGATTTGAAGAAATATATATCTAATTTTTAAATCTGTAAGTTCTTTAAGTTTCTAACATAACATATAAAAGTTAGATTTTGTTCAATGTATCGCCTTAAAGTTGTGTAAGAAAAAATGTAAATTTTTGTCCGTAAAGATGTCGATCTTAACGTTTATGATTGAGGAGCTCGGTGGCGTATTGATTTGAGTGCTCTGGTTTCGAATACGAAAACAAAGCAACTTTCGCCATGGTCGACCCTGGGATGGGTCAACCAAAATTTATAATCTCGAGCTCCTCCGTGCTTCGGAAGGCACGTTAAGCCGTTGGTCCCGGTTGTTACTACAACCGCTTTAACCCACCAACCCGCATTGGGCCAGCGTGGTGGTGTTATTGCCCAAACTCCTCATGTGTTTCTCCCATGTAGGAAGGCCTGTGCCCAGCAGTGGGACGATTAAAGGCTGGTGATGATGATGATGAAGATGTCGATCTAAATGTAGTAGTATTATTTGTGTTTAGGGCTAATCATTCTGGTTTTACCTGATTTGTCACTGCGACCTAAGGATATGATCTACTGTGACATATTTATGCCGCCAATAGTTTAAAATAGAACCTTCAATTTGGTACTTTCTATAAATTTTTGGATTTTCCCAACCTTACGATTCTTAATCTATTATATAACGATAACAGTCTTATAAACTTTTTACGGTTTTGTTATCCAATCGAGAAAAAAACACGAAAATAATAATACCTCCATAATAGGCGTTGATTTTGACTACCGCCGTAATAGGACTGTTTATGTTACGTATTGCCAAGATATGATAACTTTCATAGAATGAGAAATTGGAAGTATTATACATATACAAAATGTTAAATCAATAAGACTATTTCATAATTATAATAATACGTTAAACATGAAAAGTGACATAATCTCAAACCTACTTATATAAATAAATAGGAACACGTCACATGACAAATATAAAAGCTCTTGTAGCTTACGCCAAGTGATAATTACAAATGTTTTTGCATGGATCAATAAATAAATAAAAGATACTTTCTAAGCATGCATTTGTATCTGATTACGAATCAGTTTAATTTAATGCTGAGTTAGTGAACTAGACCATACCTACAGATATTTAAATAACTCCAATGTATTAAGAGTCCAATATAATAGGACAGTGAAACAAAACAAAGACTACGATAGTCAATTGAGATTCTAAGGGAGCAGACAAACAAATGATTTTTGGGTCAGCAAAAAGGATTCGGATTTGGGAAAGTGCCAATAGCGTTAAATATTATCAGTTGGGAAATATGACATCATGAGATAGCTATTGGGCGATCCTATTATGAGGCTTATCTTTCAATGAAATTTTGTTGGTTGTTTTGTTTTGTTTGATATTGGTACTCGGATTTACCGCAACTGTATTTGCTATGATTTTCAATAGAAAATGGAACTAAAATGAAAAGTTGATCAAAAATGGTTACAACGATATTAGTATCGTAATAAAGACCGATTAATTGATTCAATGGTCCATTTTTTTAATTATTGCGGAACAGATTCTTAATAACAAGCAAATGAGTTAAAAATAGTAAAAACTTGAATCAAAGGTTCATCAATTTATCAAGGTAAGATCAGAAATTCAAATCCAAAAAATTGGGTAACTGCTTCATAATTATCATTTAACACATGGTATAGGTATCTATGTTCGTCATAGGAGACCAATGCCTAAATGTGATAGAAAACATCTAATTTTTTCACTAACAAATCTTAACACGTATTTTTAAACTCCAAAGACTATATAACGTGTTAAACTTGTATTGCCAGTGAATAGTCTCCGCTACTACAAGATATTGATGGATAGATAATAAGTTTATTTGCAAATTACTGCCACTCACATAACATTGACAATATATCCTTAACCCGTCAAGCATGAGATTCCAGACACAATTGATTCTTCCATTGTCATCGCCACCCGGTGGTATATCGCCGCTAGACAGATTAAACAATATAACCTTAACTAATGCTTAAGTAGATATAGATATAGATATTTTAACATTTTTATTTAACTGAAGTATGCATAAATAACTATACTACATGTGTGTGAGCAGTAATAGCAAAAAATCACTGATTTCAACTATTGCCTCAAAGATGCGTGGTGCGACCGATGCGTGACTAGGAATGCAACAAAAATAAAAGAATAAAATTGTGTTTGGAACATAAAATTACTTCACGTTACGTATCTGTATGGAGTGTGTACACTTCAGAAAGTGTACGTGTAAACTGATATAGGTTAGGTTAGGATATTCACTCATGTAGCTTTATGAGTTGCCAAACTAAAGTAGCCATGGGTAGGACACATTGTCCGCAGAACCGATGGCCGTTGGAGCATTCTACAATGGTGACCACGGACAGGAAGACACAGTGTGGGCAGGCCTCCCAAAAAGTGGTTCAAGGATCTGGTGAAGGTCGCAGGAAACCGCTGGATGCATGCAGCGTAGAACCGATCGTCAAAGAAATCATTAAGGAACGGTCTTTGTACAACAGTGGACGCCTTTCGGGTAAAATTATGACTACAAGATAAACTAGTTACAAAGAAGGCGATAGAATCAACAAGTCTTCATGAACAAGACATAACAATAACAATACAGCAAGCAATAGCAAGCTTCCGATTTGGGAATTTGGCAAAAGTTATATTTGTGGTTAACTAGCTTCTGCCCGCGGTTCCTTTTTAGGGTTCCGTACCCAAAGGCTAAAACGGGAATCTATTACTAAGACTCCGATGTCCATCCGCCCGTCCGTCTGTCATCAGGTTGTATCTCATGCATGAACCGTGATAGTAAGACA
Organism: Nymphula nitidulata; assembly: GCA_947347705.1. Classification (NCBI taxonomy): domain Eukaryota; kingdom Metazoa; phylum Arthropoda; class Insecta; order Lepidoptera; family Crambidae; genus Nymphula; species Nymphula nitidulata. Next base: position 4,759,745 of record OX374637.1, on the reverse strand, counting down.
GTTGAAATTTCCACAGATCATTCATTTCTGTTGCCGCTATAACAACAAATACTAATAAACATAATAAAACAAATATTTAAGGGGGCTCCCATTCAACAAACGTGATTAATTTGCTTGTTTTTGCTCGATTTTGATAACGGCAACAGGTAGACGCTTGTTTATAGATAATGGTACGGTCCCTTTCGTGCTAAGAACGATTCGTCTGTCAGCCAATCGCTCTTAGGTGAAAGATTCTATCGGTAAACTGCCCGATGGCGAAACGTTCTGTCGGCGAATTGTTATTCGGTGAAAGATTCTGTCGGCGAACTGCCCGATGACGAAACGTTTTGTCCGCGAAGGGTCAAACGGCGAAATGACTGTCGGAGATACGTTATTCACCCCAAATCTTCTGGTGTCGCGATAGTGTGGCCTTAGTATAACGCACACATAGCACTCATACACAGTTTGACATAGGTAGCCGCGACAGTGACAGAATAAAATTCAACCATCAATGCATACAATTCTACCATAAATGCATGCACGGGGAAATAGCGCGCCTACTAATATTGCGCTGATGTACGGTGGGCAACGTCGCAAAACTAAAGACTCTAATATTGCGCCGATGTACGTTTGGCAACGTCACAAAACTATAGACTCGTAACACTAGTGTAAATTTTTGAAGTATTTTAATTACAAATATAGATTGATAAAAGATTTCTTTCCAAATCTTCATCACACACAAAAATAGTTTGAATTTAAACAAACAATTGCATAGATATAACAATACACATTAAACAACAATAATTGTGTGCGTTATAGAAGTGAAAAAAGGTCGCAACTCAGGGACATCACACCGCGGGATGTGAACTGGTATTCTGTTTCTGATACATACAACCCGAGTGCTTCTATTTTTAAAATGTAACAGACAGAGAACACACTAAATAAAATAAAATATGTTATAATAATGAAGCAACTATGCTATGCATTTTGTAGCCCATGTTTCTCAGACTTTTTATAGTAATTTTATTCATAGAATATAACATTAAAGTTATCGGATATCAATAAAAACCCGTTGTATGATAATAAACTTTATAGACAAAAGCTTTGACTACAAATTGAAACTTAAGGAAAAAAAACGGGAATATATGCTAACAAATGCTTCTAAATTAGAAAAACTTAAAATAAGACGTGATTTTATTACACCTGACTCTAAAATCACTAGCAATCAACTGTATATTTTAACTACCTACTCATGTGAGCCGACTCAAAAACATAGACGAAAATAAACAGGTAGGTATGCCTGCGTATTTAATTCTAAAAATGTAATAAAATTGAGCCCACAAGTCACTATGGAAATTGCCTATTCAAGGTCAAAGAACCGAATTGAATTGGTTATAATACAGCTATATACTATACCTAGTTAGTTTGTAGGTCGTAAACTCGTAACCCAAACTAATGTTTATTATCTATTTAAAAATAGAGATTAGAGAATTACGAGTGTATAGAAAAACTTTTCACAAATGATGAGGGTGTATTTGTACTGAAGCGGAGATGACGGAGCGGAGTTTTTCTGAGCAATCGAAAATCAACCCTTTTGACTTTGCTTCAGAACACTTATCAGTGATACTATCTCAACTTTTCGCCACTCCGCTGCAATTTCGGTAGTATTGCGAATTGTGTCATAATAATGCTAACCATGTATTAGGGTGCATATTTATTTGTTCAAGAAGGGCTGATCAGCTATGCGATTGTCTAAAGTCAGCAGCCATGAATTCGTGGCTGTCGGCAGCGCTGTCATACCTTTTGGCGTTTATTGACAACCTTTGGTGACACCAGGCCTCCGACGACGAGCACGGCGTGAACCGGAACTAAAATGTTGTTGATTTTTATATCTTTATGGAAAATCAATCAAATATTGAATGAAGTCATTGCGATACAACACAACAAAAACGAAATCAAGAAATATCGATTGTACTTCATGTCGTTTAGCAAAACAGAGACAATCATACACAACCATGGGATCGACGTAGATATTAGTGAATGCGCTTTCGCACAGCGCAGTGCGCAAACGTCAAAATCAATGGCAGCTCGTCGTCTTGTCAGATGTCAAGCTCGATGTCGAATATTTTTGTTTGTGAATCACACTGCTGCTCGTACATACTTACGCACCTCAAAGGTTGGAAACTGAATTCAGATCATTAGTTTATTTTCTCTAGTTTTTTTTAATTAATACCAATGTATTCATAAAAAGACCTTCATAGACCTAGACGCCCTTCATCTCACCTGATGGTAAGTGAAGGTAAAACCGAAGATGAAAGCGAGCTACACCCGGACTCCTCAACCAAAGAGGAACTGGCTATCTTACCCCCAACTACCGGAACATAACAATGCTGATAGCATTATTGTTACAGCGGCAGATTAGGTAAGACGGTAGTTACTAGCCAGGCGGGCTTAGAAAAGTTCTACCACCAACCAAACCGAAAAAAAATCTGCCCGCACGGAAATTGAATTCCGGACCTCTAGATTGCAGTAGGTGGCCTTAACCACTAGACCACAAGGCGGTTAAAATAACAAACAATTTACAAATTACTTAAAATCGTTTTAATCGTCCTCATTAATCATCTGTCTAACACCATCTCATTGAGACTATTCATTAGAGATATTTTAATCCATTCAAATTACACTAGGATAAATGGACAATGCCAGATTCCTTATAACAAGTGGTTTTATCTAAAGTACTTATAATGTGTTAAGAAGAAAATAATCTTATTAAAAACTTTAGCAACCGATATAACTTGCCTCTGAAGAGTGATTCATAAAAATCTTCGTAAAGTGAAATATTATCGATTTCATAAGTACTTAGGGCTTAGCAACAGATTGGAAACTCAAGTCTTTATTCGACAACTCCATTAATAATATTACTTTATATTTTATCCACGTGTATTCAAGTTATCCAAGAGAAATGTTAGTAAAAGTCTGGGATCTTGATTGATTTTAGTAAAAAAACGTAATTTTGTTGCTTCAACATTTTACAAACATCAAGAAATGTATTCCAAATAATTTTATTATTTTCCCCTTTATTGATATCCTACGAGAAATCTTACTTTTGCTAGAAGTTTGGTTGTTTTTTTTAAATCGACTCTGTGTATAATTTGTATGATAAACAATGTGTTTAATCTTTATTTCAACGTAAATATAGGATGAAATACCTACATAAAGAAAAATATAGAAATAGTCAAGACCAGCAGTGCGATTCACAGAACTTTTTTTTTTGAGCAATTCACTCCCATGTCTTAGTATCATTTTGACAGATTAGTAAAGTGAACTTTTCTACAGTCCCACCTTTATTGTTGTTGAAAATAAATTAGAGGGTAAGACTCTAGTTTCGTGGAAGCCATTTCACACAATCCACAACTTTTTACTCTATGGCCGTTCCGTGCCTTTCGGTGTGACGTTCGGTTGTCAAAACTACCCCGTTGCGAGCCTCAGAGAGTTGCAACTTTTTAACCGACTTCAAAAAAAGGAGGAGGTTATCAATTCGTCTGTATATTTTTTTTTTTATGTTTGTTACCTCAGAACTTTTGACTGGGTGAACCGATATTGATGATTCTTTTTTTTTCGATGCGGAATAGTTCTCATTTGGTCCCGTAAAAAATTTTTGGAAATCCATTGGGTAGTTTGGTTTTTAAATAAAAAAAAAACTGGAAAAATTAAGTCGTCTACATATGCGAAGTTGCGGATATTTGCTTTCCTATGAATTTTTTGTGAAATGATACGATAGTAGAAAACAATATAAGCTCACGTCACCCATCTAGCTTTGACCTTCAAAAGTTATCACTAAAAATTGTGAAAAAAATTAAAACAAAAAATAAAACCGACTCCAAAAAACTAAAAAGGATAAAATAATTAAATTTTAGTAAGTAGGCACTCATCCCCTAGGAACATATTTTTGGAGTTGGTGCTAAGTTGTTTCCAGAAACCATAGATAGTGAAGCACCGACTCCAAAAATATGTTCCTAGGGGACGAGTGCCTACTTACTAAAATTTAATTATTTTATCCTTTTCAGTTTTTTGGAGTCGGTTTTATTTTTTGTTTAAATATTTTTTGGCAATCAATTTAGAATAGTTTAGAATGTTTATTTGCAAGAACACGGTTAATAAGATTTTATACAAACATAAAAGTCCGACATATTCTATTGATGTAGTCAAAATGCAAATATTATACAGCATACATCCCGGATGTACAAAAATGGTAATGAAAGAATTTTTAATTTGATAAATAGTGGTTTACAACTATCCAAGTATTGCTGTAACACTATTTATATATTACTATCCACGCATTGCTGTAATTACTGGGCATGGACTATGGACGGCATTTCATCTTAGGCCCCAGGATGACAACGCACCTGTAATATCAAGTGATTTTCCCTTGTTATTGCAGGTGTCTATAGGCGGCGGTAACCGCTTACCATCGGGTGGGCCGTATGCTTGATTGCCACCTTAGTGGTATATAAAAAAAAAAAACCTCGTATGCACTTTGTTGGAGTTTAAAAACTGTATCCACCTCCACAGAGTTTCCCCACAAAATAATCCCCTATTTCAGCACTGATGACACATAGCTGACACATAAAAACTCTTTGCCTTAACCTACTCAGCGCAAACACAAAAAGATCTAATTTTCACATAAACATCAAACAGTTAGCCATTTTGAAGAAATCAAAATGTCAATGTCAAAATACAATTTTGTTTGTTACGACTTATGTTCAATATTGCCGTTTTATTATTCACAACCAGCATCAAATAATTATAGAAATCCGCAATAGCACTCAACCGCAACTAAAACCATTCACGGCCGAAACATGGCGTATACACAATTTAGCACTTTATACTTTCATGGTTATTAACATTTGAATTAGAATTATTTACGGGATATTTACCACGTTTGGTTCGTGAAGCGATAGAAATTACAAAATACAGTAATTTTAATCGGGAAGACGGGTTTCAACTGTCGAGTGTCTGGAATCCAGTGTTACGGTTATGTGGGAAAAAGCGTCCCGTATCAGTGCAGCGAGTCGATAATGTGAGTGTTGTGTGTCGGGAACCAGTTTGTGTTAGTAGTGAGACTGAGTCCAGTGGTAGGGACATCGATCGTAGCAAGCGTCAACGAAAGAGGGTAGATCGATATATCTGCCCGCAATGAAGTTGACTTCTACTCGCAGTTTCAGCAGTCTACCCGTGATCATGGCGCATGCAACTGCGCCGAAATATCGGGAACTCACAACTATAAAGTTACATGGTAAATATCCCGTAAATAATTCTAATTCAAATATACACAATTTAAATATATGTCAAAATGACATAAGATTCAACTTTTTGACAGCGTTGTTATGGATCATAGAGTACCTAAATTTTTTGTCTATAATGAATAGTATATTTAATTTTCATTACGAGTGCGGAAAGCCTGTCATTGCAAAGAGTTTCGACAAATGTCCCGAGGCGCAGCCGAAGGTGAGGGTTGACAGTCGGAACAAGTTGCAATGACGGCAGTCTAGCGCAAGTTCGAAAAAATTGTATGAAACGTGCACGCTCAGTAATGGCGGTATAATCCGCCTCAATCCGAAAGAAGGCATTATCCATACAATCAATATGGTGGTCGACGCTCTTCATAAACAGGTGATTTATATCTGTCATCTGTCTCTGTCGCTGTTGTCTTGTTTAAAAACGTTTGACATTTCATTTAGTTGTGTTGGAGAATTTTCTAAAATCACAAATTAATGTAAATTATTATTAAAAACGAGTGTTTTTCCTCAAGAAATAAGCTTGACCCAAAAAGGATTGTGTGTGATGTGAAGTAAACTAAATGAGTAAACGAATAAGTTAAGAAATATGTAATTTATAGACACGCCGGCGGCCAATGTAAAACGAACATATTATGTCTGAATTTCCTCTCAATGATGATCGGTAAGTACCAATGACTGTTAATTAGTTCTATTCTAAAGCTATTATTGTTTAAATAGTGATTTTAGTACAAATTTCACTACATAAAAGTAATATTTACCTACCGACCTAAGTAAAAAATAGTGCTGTCTGTACAATTTTATTTCCCTATCGATGTCGTGCCCATTGAATAAACCACTTTATTTTTTTCGCAGATGTAAACAGTGGGTTCAATTGACAGGGAAGGATTTGGTGTAGGTACCAATCGACAACAAAATAGCGACATATTTTTGGTGTAGTCGGAATCCAAATCGGAGTTGATGGCCGATCCAGGACGATTCACACGCCTACCGTCAACCTAACAACCTACCATGTTGTCATAGTAGTCAAGCTTGATATATTGTATATTGTACTGAATAAAAGTTTTTCAAGTACCATTGTGTATTAATTTCAAACACCTATAACTATCGATAAAAATCTAAAGTATATCTCTAATCCCTACTAACCACATCCCTATTTTATTGCTTATGTTGGCATTATTGTTGCCAGACTGTTGGCTGAATTTTTATTATATTGGTATGAGTCTGGCGTGCACGTTCTATAGATTTTTTTTTTTCCTTGAAGTCCCGTCTCTTCTAGCGTAGCGTTTTATATTCTCTTTGATGACGGTTCCGCACGTGTACTGAACAACTATTTTTAATACAGTTGCGAAAAAATAAAGCAATTTAATAACACAATAAACTCAACCAACTAATCATTTATTTCTTATAAAAGTTATAATTCACATATACATTGAAATTGGTACAGTTTTTTATACTAAGTGAGGAAGTTTTAGGTTGCATATTTACTGTAACTATTTGCTTTTTTCTCTTCTCTCTACGCAATAAATTCGTCGTATGTAGATATGTAGCGACTATTAGACTTTTTCGGTAAAATGTTCTCCGAAGCATTTTGTGCAAATCTACTGCGTTCCGGGTTTGTTAATTCAAATAAAATATCGTCGAAATCACTCATTTTGTGCAACAAACAACTAAACTCGCAAATATTTTTTTTGGAAAATGGCGCCAACCGTAAAAGAATATTAGCAGTTTTTTTTTGTTTTTTTTATTATTATTTTAATTCTCCCTATAAAGGGTAGGCAAAGGGAACTAATGCCCATATAGCCATGTCTTCAGTACTTCTTATTTCTTATTTTTTTGCATTAAAATGCTGGCGTAACACATTTCAATGCTTCTTGGAGTATTTGACGCGAAATATATGATGACAGTCACTTTATGTGCTACTTGATGAGGTGGATAACCACAAAAAAGTTCTCCTCGTATTTCACACCATAATCACTTTTATTCTAATAACTTTTTAGTTGTACGTCAACACAAACACTTTGTTTATAAAACAACAACACTTTTATAACACAAAGTTCGCTCCGACACAATTTTTAATTATTATAATAAAAACCCGCCGAACACTTCTTTTTTTGTTTTCTTCACCCATTCTGGGTAGGCAAAGGGAACTATGCCCATACAGCCAAATCTTCAATGGAATTTTTTTATTGATATAAAGTGAAAATGAAATTTAATGAGATGAAATGAAATGAAACCTAACCCAACTCATTGAATCAAATCATTAAATCTGATATTGAAACAAATTAGTAGCTTCTTTTAAGAAATATTTGCATGAATCATAAAAACTTCTATAATTTTTTTAGTAAAAACTTCGTGGTTGTTTTTTTTCTTTTTAATAGACATTATTTTGACAGTTGGGAAAGAGAACGCACGAGTTCGGAAAAGCGAAAGAGCTATTACATACTCGAGCTTTTGCTTGAGTTTGTAATAGCCCACATCCCGAACGCTTTAATACGTCCCTGCAATACGCTACTTTTTGAGCAACTGTATTAAAAATCTTTTTTATTCGTGGCACTACCGGTAGTGTCATGGGATACTAAAATTTCCCATGAAACTACTGGTACTTAGTGCCAAGCAGTAGTGCCTAAGGTAAAAAATGATCTGGAATGGTGCTTACGAGCTGGACCAAAACTTTACTATCCCCTATCCGAAGAAAACTGTTTTGAGAATCATTATTATTGTTCATTTTTCAGTTGGGTTTAAATATTCGCCCGTTAGCTTGTAAAACGAAAAGAAGGTGTGTGAAGGATCATTTTTGGAATTTAAATCTATCGAAAAAATGGTTTTATTCATCTTTTGGATTTTGTAAAGTACTTTATTGATGAGCCAACCGTAACATAATTAAAAAAAGTACAATGATTTGGAATAATAGCATTACGTCCGTACCTATTAATAAAGCCCCACTATCCCATACCAAATTGAATGACAGTAATAATGTTGAAATTGAAATCTCAAAACTAGTCAAAACTAATACAATAACTTTAGATAGACTTCAGGGGAAGAAGGTAGGTACTTGATATTCCCAAGGCCCAAAGTCAAATAAAGTATACGATCCAATGTAAACATGTTTCATAGTCAAACATTATTTGGAATTGAGACCCAATTCTGTTATATTGGAACAAAGTTCCCGAAACTTGGTACTGAAGTAGTCATTATCATGAATTGATGGAACTGTATAATACTACTCATAGTACTTGGCATGAATTCCACCTCGTTTCTCTCGTGATTTACAGACGACAGCAAATCAGATGTAACGGTTACAGTACTTCAAATATGGAAAGAGGTTTTTGTGTGTGTGTTCACCGATTTCTCCGTCAGTTGTGAACGGGTTTTGTAATTCTTTATTTTTCGATAAAGTATACTCCTATCCTGGTCCCGTTGTCACCAAGTCAGGATCTGATGATGGGATCCCAGGGAAATCGAGGGCAAACTCACGGATACACAGTGACGTGTGTCACTGCATAGAGTATATTTAAGTTGAAAATAAGGGCACACTGTAACCAGATAGAATAAATTTAAAAATGAACACTTAAAAACGTGACACTGGATATACCGAAATACCAAAATAGGGCTATAAAAATAAGGTAGTTAAAAAAGTGCCTTGAGACTAGTGAAATATTATTTTCATATAAAATAATCGGCATGTTACACCCATAATAAAATAATATAGTATTGCCCAAGCTAACGAAAGGCACCGAGAGCGAGACACTGGTAAGGTAATAAGATACGTCTCATCTCACGGTCAGCAATAGAATGACTTTTGAAAGAAAAACCGAGTTAAGCGCCAATGTATGAATTTGAATTTTTAATTTATGTTACTTTTTTTTATACAAAGCACGGCAATGAACCCAACACCACCTGATGTGAAGCGATAAGGAGAGTCCATATGCGAATACAGCTAGTGCAGAATAGACACTGCTCTTCACGCCTCTCTTGAAGGACCCCATGTTATAGGAAGGAGGGAACACATGTGCTGGCAAAGAATTCCAAGTTCAGGAAGTACGACAAAGTAACGAGGCACAAAATTTCTTTGTGCATGATGTTGGGGTGGAGACAGTGAATTAATGACTCCGAAGACCAACACGCGTGCTCCTGAGCAGGAAGGGCAAGGTGGGATAAGGTCGAAAAGCCCTTCAGAGCACTCTCCGTGATAAAGCCGATAAAAAGCGCTAAGCGACGCAATGTCACGACGCATATGCAGAGGCTCAAGGTGACCTCTACATCGCCAATGATACAGACAGCACGACGCTGCATTCTGACCAGTGCATCATGGAGTTGGCGGAGCCATCCCACTTTTAAATATTGCCAGTAAATTTAAAAAGAAATGAAAGGTTACAAACTGTTACGTTGATGTCCAATGAGCTGACTTTCAATACGCCAAATTGTTAAACGCTGTGTGAGTCTACTTCAATTAACTATCGGCCTAGGCACTTAATTGGATTTCGGCGTTTAATGAACGGCCTAGGCATGCAACCAGATGGCTGTGCTATATATAAACTAACTCAAACCGACTTTAATAACCGACGTAATAAGTAATAATTGTATAAAAAAGAGTAAAATATATCTTACACTATTTACATGAACCTACAATACCTAATGTAGTTTTGAGGCAAATTAGGTATACTAGTGGCAACAGAAAGGGCAATATCTCGTAAAACTGACGACCCAACGGGGCAAAAAGATTGTTGAATAGACAGTACAGTCAGCCTCAATAATATTTAAATGATTTTGATCCCTATTCCGTTAATATAAAAGACGGAATAACTACATTATTTTGATGCTAGTTGTACAAGATGGTGAACTGATAAAGGTTGCAAGAAACTGGAGAATAGCGGTCACATCTGGCGGGTCTTTATGGGAATTATAGGGATAACCTAAATTCAACTCCTTCGCTGAATTGGGAAGAAGTTTTTACTGGTGTTCTGTTGTAAGATTAGCTGTTATTCTCCTTAAGGGGGTTCACGCCGCGTGGCTTTTCATACAAACTTTCAAATCCAAAATATTGTGAACGAACAAACCGAATCTAATAAGACTTTACATGCATAAGCACGTCAGACTAGTCTAATTAGTTGTAAAAGGATTTTTCAGAAAGTTACATACCTACGAGTGGAATTTATTGACAACCTCCTTTTTTCGAGGTTGGTTTATAAAAATAGCAACTGTTCTCAGATAAACAAAGTCAATATTTTCTCTCGTCGACTCAAATTAGATTACTATGTGCGGCGATTTTTTTGTTATCCTATTAATATTAGAAATATGCGAAAGTTAGGATGTTTGTTATTATATCACGTCAAACTGACTTAGTAGATTTCAATGAAATCAGAAATTTAGTACTTAAAAAATTTTATTAATTCTGAATTAAAACGTAAGATACTTTTTCTCCCAGAAATGCGTTCCAACGGAAAACGCAGATGAAGTCGAGGGCGTAAGGTAGTTACCTATAAAGCTGCATTTGGATAAGAAACATCTATAATGGTATGCTTAAATTCAACGTTAAGTAGGTATAGTAACAACTACGACAGTAACACTCTTATCCCCAGTCCCTGAAATGTCATGAAAAATTACGTTTTCACATTGTCACCGTTTTTAACCAAAATGAAGATCAAATTCTCGATCCTTGACAGTGATTTATTATTCTGTAAGATCTTGCAAAATTTTTACAAGAAATAAAAGAATTAGTATAATGTTATTCCGACGCTTTATTACGTGATATGACGTAAGATCAATTTTTGTAATCAAAATTAGGATCTTCATTTACCTAAAACAGATTACCTACTTTAAAAACAACCCATATTTGCCCTAAAAGCTTCAATTCAAAACCGGGCAATTTGTCTACGTTTATAGTTTTTCTGTAAAGGCATTGGCTTTTAGATAGGTACATGAATAAACGGGCGTTTTGAAAATTTATTTAATGCATTTATAAATACCTACGCGTATAATTTCAGTTTTGTTTTTGATGCATAAAACCTTGACCTCTAAATCTCATCGAATTACCTCGAAATAACGGCTGACAACAAACGTCTGATAATTAATTATCTTAAAGTAACTATTTTTAGACTAAAATAAAAACGGACTTTAAAACACTAAAAAGAAATAAAGAAATAAATCTAAGTGGTGATTTTTGTGGGATAAGTACGAGTAGCTATTAGATAAGTATATTTATTTTATCCTTTTTAGTGTTTTTGCGTGTTGGTTTTCGAAAAAAGAAACTGTCCAGCATGTATTGTTCCTTACCATCGTATCGTATCACTGAAAAGTCACAGGAAATCAAAAATCCGCTTTGATGACTTAAGTATTCCAGTTATTTTGATTAAGAAACCTAACTACCAAATCGAATGTGATAAAACTTCTATGGGACCAATTTGAAAGTATACTCTTAAATAGGTTCATAAATGTAGGAGTTCTGAGGTAACAAACATAAAAAAATATAATAATATAGCCGAATTGATAACTTTCTCCTTCTTTGAAGTCGGTTCTAATTACGTTATTTAGTTACTTACATAACGTTAATATGTGAAATGTCTATCACAAGAAACGGTCCGCTGTAGTATTCGTCTTTTTTTCTTATCCGACTCCACAGCCTGACCATCGCATCGGGTCGGGTAAATAACTTCAAATTCCTATTTCAGGCCTTGTAACTACTAACGGTTGAATCGAAATCCGGAATATCTTTTATCCTCTCACTCGAATCAATACTACACGGAATGCTTTTACAATTAATGCGCGATCATGCCTGTACGCCCGTACGTACTGAATTCGTAATTGATCCCTAATTAATTGGATACCAACGTTTAGGGTAGGTTAGTGGTGATTAGTCAATTATATCTATCATTATGTTCATCTTGTTAATATCAGTATCTAAGTGATAGGTTTTATACCCTATATTTCCGTTATAAATGTTAAAACATTACTCGTCACTTTTACTTTACACTCTAGGGATGAAATCGTCAATTCTCACTCATTTCACTTGGCAGAAATTTTTATCTGCCGTGTTCCATTATACTTTAGTGGGCTCTAGTCGCAGGCAGGTGAGAAATGCTTTCTGATTGAGAGCAATTTTATTGAAGGCTTTTTATATTAAAATGAAATAGTAGTATCGAATTTGAAAAGTCTTCATTCTACAAAGAAAAGAAAATGGAATTACAAGGAATTTGAAGGAAATGGGAAAAAGTAAAGATGGGAATAAGTATGGTAGAATAAAGATTTGTTTCAAAGAATTTTTTTACAAAGCGATTCTAAGGTTTGGTTTTAGGAAAATAGATGAATTGCTGATTTTTTCTTTCTGCTGAAAATTTCCACCTGTCGAAACAAGAGTGAGTGTTGATTTTATTGAGAGTCACATTTCAAATGATAAAACGGCTTAGAGTAGTACCTAAGTGCGCAGTTTTAAGTGACATGTGTCCTTATTATCCAGACTAAATACTAAATACTTGATAGAGTATAAGAAAGAATGAACTAAATCCAATTTACGAGGATACTATCTGAAATGGTTGTTCGCAACAGACGCGATGACAGTAGACTTTGTCTAAGAACTGGACGAAGTACAAAATACGTTTGTTATGTGAAAAGCGTATTTTGTATGGCTCCAATAATATATAACAGGCTTCCCAAGTCACTAAAGGAACTAAATCCAGAAAGATTTAAGAAAAAGATTCGATGTTTACTAGCTGACAATGTTACTACCACTTAAGCGAGTCCTTAATGGATTCTTCATAAATTTTAATTGACATTCTAATAATTGACCACCTATATGTAAATTTGACTTTTTATTGATTTTCAACTAAGTAATAAAACATTGATCTAATTTGGATTTGGATTTTAAATATATTGTACTGACTATAACTTCTTCAACATTAATTTATGTATGTCTTTATTTTGAATGGTATTGACATTATCATGTTAAATTAGGTGCTTAGGTATATTAGGTAGGGTGATATCCAAATGCACGATCTGTGTTTTTTGACATTCATCAATGCAAAAAAGCACTTTGACTTTAACTCTGACTTTGACATTAACTTATAAGGATTCAATCCTAGTTTCCTTTGTTCTTGTTTAAAATATGTTAAAGTTGACTAATAAATTAATTATTTTACAAAGCCGAAACATGAGCGGTAACCATTTTCTTGATAGTGAGAAAAGTTATAGATGATAATTAAAATAGAATAAAACTAGAAAAATTTCACGTCCTGAGGCAGGAATCGAACCGGCGACCTTTCGCAATCCGGGCGACTGCTCTGACCACTGAGCCACCCAGGGCTTGGGATATCCCTGTGAAAAATTAAGGCTATAGATGATCTTTCTCTTTCTTTGTCTTTTTCTTCGCATAGAGAAGACATAATCTTCATTATGCACCGTCCTATCCCAAACAACAGTCACGAGGTATCGCTTTAAGTACATCTTGTTCTTTCAATGTGGACAGGACTGAGACATTAACTACCTTAAATTTGGCAGTAGGTAATCAAAGAAAAAAAGCAATAGGTACACAACAAAAAAATACTGGTAGAAATACGTAAGTTTGTCCCAAGTTGTCACCCGGATTGTGAAAGGATCGATTCGGTTTCCTCCCCACGACATGAATTTTTTTCTAGTGGTTTTTTAAAGTTATCAGCCAACTATACAGCAGCTTGTAGATTACTTAGAAATATACCAACCTTTACTCTTTAGCATTATAAAAGGTACACCAACGCGCCACCTCTCTCCTCGTTCGTCAGTGATATGAGATCACAGAAAACGTGCGCCGTTTCGCAAATTTTTAAGAAATCAAGACCCAAGTGGGCAGTAAACACGTGCCTAGCAGTTGGATTTTATAACCGTTACATTGAAAATATCTGCTCAGTTTGCTTACGTAGAGTAATCTTAAAAATATAGCACACAAAAGAAGACTTTATATTTCAAGAAATTTTTGTCTTATTTTTGGCGTGGGAAACAGAATCAAACTTGCGTATGGCTAGCGCTAAAGAAAGCTTAATTGATAGGTAATAATAAAAAACATGCTAGTTCGTAGGATATCCTTTAAGTTTCAATAAAAAATAAAATGTTTAAAAACTTTAATCTATCGAAAATAAGAAGTAACGAGGTTAGTGAAATTACAAATCATTATGATCATCATCACCAGCCTATATACTTTTTCTACTATCAAGAAAATGATAATTAAAACTATATGTTTCCTAAATAAATAAATTATTGAAAATGCATAATTTTTTGAGGTATCGACGTCGCCTAAAATTTAGAAGCGTGCCTATCGTAGAATACGTACACCATGAAATTTCTAGCAAAACAAGAGTTACTTTGCCACTGTACTATAATTATTTATTCAACAATTTCAATACATACACCATACACACAACATAAAGTGATACATGAAACTTTTTTATTAGTGATATGTTTGTTACCTTTATCACCCAGACATGCTTCTCCAAACAATATTTAAGTTGAAAATGGTCGACCACGTGCAAGCTAGAATGTGCTACTAGGGCGATTACGTTTCTCAATAAACTTTAAGTGCAGAAAGCTAAATCGCTCTCCCTAGTTGTTTCTGAGGTAGTAAAAAGGATAGTACAGTAGTTACCCATTTTGTAGAATCCAGGTAAGTTTTTTATATAAGAAGGATAGCGACGAAGCCTTCTTGATGAAAAATTGTTAATACAGCTATTCTGCGCCGTCTGACCCACATTATTGCGGGTATCGAACCAGGCACAAGAGTTATTGTAATATCAGAATTGATACGCCACGGAAATATTTGTCTTTAGCATAAAATGTTTACTCGGAGGATAAGATAAGGCATTTATTGTCATTTTTGTGACGGTACAATATCTTAGGGATCAACAGATTCCATTCCGGACGTACACAGTAATATATTATTAATAATATATTATTGTCTTATATTTTCGCGAGCACTACACATTTGAAATAAAATAACTTTACCGGATTCAACTCGCGTTGACTCGCGTTGAGTTTAATTTCAAACAATATATTAATCAAGTTCAATTTAATTTAGCAATAGTTTTATCAAGTAACAAAACAGTTTGATATAAGACAAGTGTGAGAGATAAAACAAAAGAATATAGAAAAGTAAAATTTAATCAAAAGGAGGCGGTGGGCAGGCAACATGCAACCTTCTTGGTAGGTCGCCACAATCTAGAAGCAATGGTATTCACTGACATTTTTTCCAATCTACAAAGGCTAGAAAGATAACTAACGCTATGGATCAATCAATTTATTTGTGTGCAGATATGTAGTTTTAATACGTTTAAGTAGGTCTATCAAATAAGTATTTCCAGTACGCATACATCAGAATTAATATGCATGCAAATACTACATATTATAATAACGTAACTTACCCATTTATTACCCAGCAAAAATGATGGAACTGATTATTTATAATGTCAACTACCATAAATATCTAAAAAATAATCTAATGTTAAATAGTCTAAATTTTAATAGTCAAAACATTGTCAAAGGTTATTAGGTACAATACGATACGATAAAATTTAAGGAGCGTTAAAAAATGAAATAATTTTTGTCTTCTAAAATGTCAGATTTAGACTTCAAAATTTATCCTTTAAAAAATTCGCTGACGTCCTAATATGCTTTACTAATTTTAAAAAAAATTGTAGCAATTTCATAATCTATCTGTATCTAACATGGGTTTTGGAAAGTGACTATACAATTTAGGGTCAATACACATTACTATATTGCCTTGTATTGCAAAGGGTATACACAGTATGGTTATGCCTTTGTGACCGTAAAAATGAATATTCGATCTAACAAGTGATGTAGGCGACGTTAAAATCGTAAACAAGCTCTTTATTTAAATGCACTCCTTTGAGAAAGCTTACGCGTGGAGCTCGTCCTACAGACCTAGCTTATACGAATACAGTTTGGTTCTAACGCGTGATGATAGGAATAGGATGCGACCGTGGATATCATGTCATATAATTCCTAAAAATGGTCAAACTCATATATAGAGGCTTATGGAAGAGCAGAGCTGACGAGATACAACTTTTGTATCTGTCTAACTTTTCACACGCCTCTAAATCGGTACAATCGGCACAAAATTACCGACTGCCAATTTGCCGATTTTTTTTATTAACTTCCTATTACATGTCACTTACTGTGTAAATCTAAAGTGCAATAAAGAGTATTAAATTGATTGCTACTTTCCCTACAAAGCTACAATCAGATAAATTAACAAGTATTTCGTTTTTCCTTAAACCATTAGACAACAGAACCAACCCTTTGTCCAAGAGAACGAACCAATTTCCCTAAATGCCACTAATAAAATGCAACAGTCTACCTTTAAGCCTCCTTGATGTTATTAGTACAATTTAGTACCTTAATTTTAGTGTTCTTCTGTTTCTGGCATTATAAGCATCGTAAATAACAAGAGAACAGCATTAAATAGCTGCTTCCGTTTTATACATTAGTACTGGTAGGCTTAATTTGTGTTCATTATTTCCTGCTCGAAGCTTTGTTCAAATATAAAGACTGCCATTAATTTTATATGATGATCCATTTAAGAATTGTGCGAATGGTTTTGGGGAGTGAAAAAATTATACTTCCCATTTGTTATCCATACTATTATAAATGCGAAAGAACTCTGTCTGTTACGTTTTTACTTCTAAACCGCTGAGCTGATATGGATGAAATTTAGCATGTAGATAGTGAACAGCCTGATAGCTAAGATCTATGCGGATGGCCACTATATAGGGCTATTTTCAAAACACCAAAAACCTCAAAAACATCGCGAAAAATTAATCAGCTGTTTCATAGATTTCAGCTGAGTTCATTTGCAAAGTATGGAACAGCTGATTGCTTCCATAGTAAAAGTTGATTGTATTGATAATTTCTTCAAATGGTTTTGAGGTTTTTGATGTTTTAATAATAAACCTATATAACAAATCTATTACTACACCGAAATATAATATAAAAACAAGATACTCCTTAATACTTTATGTTGATGAAAGCCTGATAGTCTGCGAAAATTTAGGAACAGGACGCTCTTCAAGAAGGAATTGCGTGAATATTTCTTAATATCACTTGAGTAGTTACTAGTATGTTATTTCATCTTATTTTTTTTCTTATGTATTCATTATTTTTTTATTTGCATACAGTTTTATTACATAATTATGTGTAAAAATTTATGTAGTACCTACTTAGATAATATTATGTTTATATATTTAGTTTATTTGATATGTATGAATAAGCTATTTTAACATTTTTAATGTTTTTGATGCTTTTAAACGCATACTTTGTTGTTACAAAATAAAGAAAGAAAATGATGAAAAAATTTAGCCTGGAGCATAATTTTTTTTAATCATTTTCTTTCTTTATATGTAATTGTTACAATTAAGCTATTTTAACTTTGTTTAGTTAATTTTGTTCAAAATATTTTTCTTTTTTATTGCTGTGCGCCGGTTTATGAGTTTTCTGCTTAGCCCCTGGTTGACTGATAGATATTGCCACTAGGCGTTAAGTTTGCCAATTTTTTTATTGTGCAATAAAGTTTAAATAAATAAATGAAATGAAGTCGAACTAGGTAAAAACAAAACAAAACTTGTGTTATAATAATATCCTAAGATTAGACCCAAGCGGTCACTATAGCTAGCTTTCAGCGATATTAGCGGTCGTTTGGACCCTCTGTTATTGTTATAGTCTTAGTAACAACTGAATCGGTTTGACTGTGTTGAGTTGGGAACAGGGTTTCTGTATTATGTCTCACATCTAGTGGAATAGTTGCACTACGAAAACCGCCTTTATTACGAAAGGAGTAAGGACAGTCTTCCAGTCAACAGTAGACCGACATAGTCGAGGTAAGAGCTTCCAGCTGCACAGAATATCCAATAAATAACACCGACATACTTTTACAGTGTGGTAGCTAACATCGAGTTAAAAGGAAAGTCCAAAACATGTATAAGGCCCGAGCTAGTGATTTTAATTTTAAACAGCGGCAGTATACCTGCGGTCAGTAAGGTCGCCACAACTTGAATACATGTATATGTTTGAAACTACAGTGTAAATTCTTTATAAAATTATTCTTTATAACGATAAACTCTCTATAACATAGAAAAGATCACATTTGGTTGGTTTACCTTAAAACCCACACATTGATACACTCTTTATAGCGCAGCAGCCATTCTCTATTACGAAGAAATGTGTTCATATTTAGACACAGAAAATCGACATTATTGGTGTTATTGTTTATGTTATCTTATCAGGTTACAAAAGACGCCGATTATTCTTTGAGGACCCGAAACTGAAAGACGCCGACTATTCTTTGAGGCCCCAAAACTTCTGAGGTCGTAAACAGCCGTCTTGTCTTTGTTAATTGCCTATCGCCTTAAACACGTGTTTGCTTTGCTTGAAAATGATGGTATCGAACTAAACACCTACCTATCGTATCATCAGTCGTCAACCAATTTTGAAACTGTTAACATGGCCAGTAAAAGAAAAACATTATGTGTTGACGAAAAAGTTTGTGTGATACGTGCGATTGAAAAGGGAGAAATCTTCTTCACTCCATATAATGGTAACTCTCTATAACGAGAAAAAATGCTCGGTCCCTTGAATTTTGTTAAAAAGAGTTTACACTGTATATTATTTTACAAAAATAAAGTAAGAAGCGTAACCGGGTGTTCGTCGACGAACAAAATCAAAGCCTTTTCTCAAATACCAGACAAAATATCCAACTTCATGAACCCACTAGTAATGCCATTATTTCTATTGAATTACTTCAAGTGGTATTTATGGAATGGGTTTTGAATGTGTCGGCAAAACATTCGTCGGCGAAGCGTTTCACACCGGGCGTGACACAATGGTATTTCGCCCAAGCAAAACTGTCCTATTTAATAATAGTATTTTTGGAATGGCGCCCCATATAATCATCTTCCAAAAGAAATAACTGGAATATAGCGGTATACTGTTTTAATAGAGCTCTTCATAAACTACAGACAAAGCATATTACTCCACTAAAGAATACTAATTGTACTTCAATGAATTTTCCCGTCGTGTTTTTTTTTTGAACGAACGTCATGGAGTACGGTAACAACGCGTGAGTAGTGCCCAAGGTCCTATGAGAGTCTACAGACTACGGTAACAACGTCTGACGAGCGTCTACTCGTAGTTTCGTGGCACCTTGTTTATTATGTTTATCTATAGATATCGGTTTAGCATCAGGCTAAACCGACTCCAAATTTTACCAAACCTCTTAAAGTTTAATAAACTAAGCCACTTTTTTATTCAAATTTAAACAGGTAAATAAATTCAATAGATCGAGCTCCTTCGTGCTTAGGAAAGCACGTTAGGCGATTGTTGCCGGCTGTTATGTGAACTCATATGTAGGAAGGCCTGTGCCCAGCACTGGTATGAGAGCTAGTGATGATATATTTATCTATAGCGCATAAAAGAGCTGAGTTCTATTACAAAACAAGGGTTGTAATCAAGCCTGCCTCATGGAAAGCGGTTACCGTATCCAATAGAGCTTGTAAGACTAAAGCTAGGTACTAATCACGTATCGCCAACCCTATGAAAATTTAAGAGAAAGCATAATTAAAAAATTAAACCGACTTCAAAACACAATAAGAAACAATGATTAAAATGAAGTATGTAGGTACTTATCTCATAAAAATATGTAGGTACTTATTTTTGGTAGTCCGTGCTTCACTTTCTATTGTTTCTGGAAACAGTTTAGCACCAACTCCAAAAAATACCTTTATAGGAGAAATATACCTACCTACTTCATTTTAATTATTTGTTTCTTTTCACTTATTTATTTATTCTTTATTGCACAAATATTTACAAATGGAGGTGGACGGTTGTTTACCTTTTAGTGTTTTGAAGTCGGTTTATTTTCTTTTTTTTTTTATTTCTTTTTTAATTCCGTTTAGCTAGAGCCTAATTAACTCGGAGGGAAGGGTTACTTTCCCCTTACCAAGAGACGTATATGGCAGCAAGAGTCCCCTACTGCATTCTCCACAAGCCTAGGAGGTCTGCTATACCACGACCCTCCCTCTTAGTGGGGTCCGCTGGTCCTAACCCGCTGGCCTTAGAGACCAGCCATCTTCCGACCCGGGAGAGTCCGCTGCCCCTAAAAAGAAGCCCACAACAAACGCGAGCATTGCTCCTGCGGCGATTCGTCACCACCAACCCGGTGAAGTGCGACCCGCGGGCCTTAGAGGCGTGCCACGACCAAAAGGCATGCCACGACCACTCCACTCTTGGTAGAGTGGAGTAAAAATATGGCGCTAAATGTATAAAGATAAAAATAACTTTTATGGGTTCAAACTCAAGTTTTTATCATATCAAAGCTAAGTGTATAAATTCAATGCACATAGGTTGGTAGCTACATCTAATAAAAAAGCAAAGTTTACCTTGTTACTTTTAACGGAATAGAAAAATTCTTATTTAAGTAAACCAAACTATTTTTTCTGCGCTAAGCCTAGTCTAGTTTATTCTAAGCCTCGTGTTTAAGGTCTAAAACACACGGAACTTTCTTTGACCGTACCTGCCGTGACTCACAGCTTCTGTAAATGATGATAATCCATGGCAGGTGATTAACTTACGATCTGCTCAAATGGTCACTTACAGTCTACGCTCGTAGCACCTTGGCCACTACTCACGCGCTATCCGTATAAAAAAGATGAAACTTTATGCTGACAGCGTTATATTGCATAACTCGATTCATTGTCGGACATTCAAAACTTGGAATTCTTTGCCAGCACATGTGTTCCCTCCTTCCTATAACATCGGTTCCTTAACAAGACGTGAAAGGAACCTTATACTTGAACAGTGTATTTTAAGTTGTACTATAGCTGTCGTCAATATCGTCGGTGGGCGTGCAAGACCGCGTAAGAGCAGTTTGCAATACCGCGTATGTGCTTTTTGTTTAATTCACAGGATGGAAGGAAAAAGATAATATCTTGGATATTTCTACTCATTTCTTTGACTGAACTTGTTTGGGATTTTGCTGGGTGTTGTTTAATGAGAATCTGGTATAAGCGAATCAGAGCTGAGAGCCCGCTGGCGCGATATTTCGCGACTTTTGTAAATACGCGGTATTGCAAATTGCTCTTACGCGGTCTTGCACGCCCACCGACGATATGGACTCTTGTTACTGCTTCTTAACAGGTTGTATTGAGTCATTTACCGTGCTTCAGCGTGCCGGAGTTCAGCGTTCCAGCAATTTATCCAGTATTTTGTTCATAACTAGTAAACCAAGTTCAAAAAAATCTCAAAACCAAAACACCAAAACTTAACAACTTAGGTAATTTTCTCCAATCTCGTTACTATAGCTAGCTATGTTTAAAACCATTTCAGTGACTGCCTTCACTTGTGAAGTTTGCTCTCAAAAAATACGAAACATTTATTTACTCCTTATTGAGAAATGCCCTAACAAATTAAATATTATTTCAACCCGAAATGAAAATGGCCCACTTCAAATCCCAGGCTATAAAATAAGATTTTCTAGAAAAACACATACTGAATCCTTTTTGTGAACATTTGAACCTTAAAATCGCGAGTTACTGCCGCAGCGACTAAAGCCGAAAATAGTAGCCTAAGCTCTGAACCGTCTGACTTGCTTTTAAACTTCTCCGTCAGGCCTTTTGTTAGGCAGACGTAATGTGATAGATATTGTAAATGGCTAGCTAGATTTTGGGATTGAATGGACCTTTTACACTGACAATACCGTGAGCCCTAGAAATATGTTACTGCTTTCCCTTTTTTTTATCACGGACCGGTAAAATGGACCGACGCGAATCAAAAAACCTTACAAATGTGTGTGTGTATGAAGTAGTTTGAAATAGGAACTTATGGTATGTTAAATAATGATTTAGATTATTATAGTGAGCGAGTGCTTTTAAACAACCGGATTTCTAAGTTTGCGATGCCGAAGAATGCTTAAAAAAGACTTATTATACAAATAAATTTCTTTTTTATATTTAAAAAAAGCACTAGCGCGATTATAATTAGTGAATACCAATAAAAAGACGCTGATTAATGCGTGCATATTCAAACTGGAAATTATTATAACAAGTGCAAATCAAATCACCCCGCCACCTCCAACCAAACGTGCGACCCCACTCAGAAAACTCACTTGCAAACTCATTTCCAACATCTTGCACCAACATTTCCTCAGGGGGTTGGCTATCGCGCAACTCTCTGCCCATTACGGCTATGCCTTCCCATGTCATATACTGATGGATAGTTGAAGCCAATATAAATCCCCCAGCGCCACCTACTGTCTGGTGGTAGGCTGGAGTGTCGTATAAAAGTATGGTTTTTGTCCAGCCGTATCTGTGGAACAAATGTGACTAGTGACGCCCTCTGTTGGTGAATAGCAAAACTTATACGTAAACGTTCCTTGGGTGCTACAAAACTTTTGCACCAGATGGGGTTGAATGATAATATTACTTAACCAAAAAATATGTTTTCATGTAACATACATATTTTCCAAAGTATGTGAAGATATAATTTCAAAGTATATGTTTCTTTTCCATTCCTTTTTTCATTCATTGTTAATGTTTTTATTCAAATATTTATGAAAACTTTTAACTACAGCGGCATCTAGTGGAGGGTAGCAAAAATATAGTTCCCTCTGTAAGTTACTTTTTAGTTCCGTAAGCTTCACAGTATCCGTATAGATGTCGCTTTTATAGGTCGTGAACTTTTTATCTAAAGAAAAAATAAAAAGAGCAATAAATTCCCAAAAAAAATTGTAAAACCGCACTTTTTCAAAACATTTAAATTTTTTAATGGAGATCCTCCAATGGAGATTAATTTTGATAATTATAAAAACTTCGTATCATAGATAGTTGTATGCACCTACCTAGGTACTGATGTTGAACGTTTTCGTGAACAAATTAAATAACAAACTAGTGCTATTATTACGAGTTCATAATCTTCTTTTTGAGTCTCCCCGCATAAATCTACTAAAATATAATGCTTACAGTAATTTAGAGTAGGTTGTATAAAGAGCGTCTCTCGGTACTTAGTACGAATTGTAAATATTTTGACATAATCTATTTTTAATTGAATTTTAAGGGTCTCAGTTTTGTTAATACACTTATCCGTGCCTAAAACATATTTCATTTATTAGAAATTATTCATTTATTCTAAACTTATTCGGGGATAAGTAAGTAGTTTCATTAATTGATAAAAGATAACGCTTTTTTTACTTCAAGAAATTATTCTTGTTTGATTGGGGCCCAATGTTTAATCCACAGATACTATTTATCTAGATAATAGTATAACGTTTTGACTATTTCTCTTTTCAAAATGTTATCTAGGGATTGGAAAATGGGCTCCAGAAAGAATAACATTTTGAATAATAACAGCGACAAATGTAAAATTTTAAATTATGGAAGGAAAACTCATCAATACAATCCACATGTAGCGGCAAACTTAGTTTTATTAAATCGAACCACTAGCGGTCTCGGATGATAAAACGAGTAGATTTTTTTCCAAAATACAATAACAAATAATCATAGGTAATTGAAACGCATTAAATATCTAAAAAATTAATGTTGATTACAATTTCTTATAAGGATTCATATAAAGTTGAATGTTACATGTTTCTTTTATAATTGAAATTTCCAAAAAATTCCAATTGTAGGTAACTAGGTACATATAATATTTTGAGCAATTTACGTAAATAGGTACTGGCCAAATAATTTGATGCAATTTGATAAAAGTTTGTCATACAGGCCTTCGTTCTGATGGAAACCAGTAAAATGTTTTATATTAATTTAATCTTATTTGGTCACCATCAGCTATCTCAGCTTTCAGTGTGCTCATAAACAACTATGTTGTTTTATAAAATCAACTGTATTAGAGCAACATTAGCATTGCTTATCACTTGTTACAGATTTAAGTGATGCTACAAGCAATAGGCGACTCTATCTTGGCAGTGTTAAGTTGCTTTTCTGAAACTGCAGTTATTTGATCACTCAGAGCATAGATTATTCTGAAGCTGACTTTAGGTACTGTCAAACTCAGAAGTAGCTGATCGCTCCGACTTTTGCACTCATACCTTTAATATTTGCTACGGATTTGAAAGCAGTAGTTACTTATTGTGACGTTGTAGCTATTAAAGGGTCAAGCTATTTCTGAGTTTGACTGTACTAAAAACTTCTTCGTTGGTTCTTCTTTTAAAGCTTATTCCTATATAACTATTACTTTAAAATCATTCTGTTTATACTGGGCTACTTTTGAGGCATGAGCGATATTTTCACAATGTGTTCTACCCGCATAATTATGAACAACTTTCACTTTAGGACCAACTTTGAAATCACGACAAAAAGTCAGCTGTTCTACCTATACATTTTGGTCAAGTGGGTTTTGAACTTTTTTTTGACAGTTGGTCTGACAGTAAAAGTTGTTCATATTCACGTGTAGAACACAATGTGAAAATTTCGCTTATGCTTAAAAGTAACCCAGTATAAACAAAATGATTTTAAAATTATATAAAATTTTAAAAAGAACCAGATTTGATTTAAGTACGCTTGAACTCAGAATTAGCTTGACACTGAAGCACCATGTTACAATACTTAACTATTGCTTTCAAATTCATCGCAACTATTACTATTGCTATTGATATAAACAAAAAGTAATCGCCCTAAAATTGAATCGCTTTGACGTCGGTACCTTTCCACGCATATTAGCCAAACTTCTGCTGGTTTCGCAAAATTACTCTGCGACATGGTGAGACATCGCTAGTTGTCAATGTATTCCTGTTAATATTCTTTTTTTTCAATACATGCATAAAATGATACATGATTATGACATGATTTGTTTGTTAGTTTATTCAATTCCTAATTAGGAAAACTATTATAGTAGCAACATGTACAAGTTTACGATTAGACTGGCATGTCTTAAAAGACCAAAGTCCTTAAATTAAATAAAGAGAATAAAAAGGTAACAATTTTTTCTTTTTAATTAATAAAAAAATAATTAAAGTATTTTATTATCTAGAAACTGTACCTGTCTCTGCTGACTTGTAGAAAATCACTGCAACTAAATAAATAAAAAATTACTTACTTGTGTATTTGTAGCCGAGATAGAACTTCAAATTCTCTGTGTAGTTCAGGCCACCATCAGAAGTGGTATCCCACGGGATGTACATGATCTCTTCAATCTTCAAGTAGTTCGCGAAGGTCTTCATCATGAGATAGCAGGAGGATTTGCCGGCGACTTGCAGCTGGGATTCAGGGTCGTCGATGAGAAGGAGCTGCTTCCAGTTGAAGCTACACGGTGTGGAGAAAACTGTGTTAGTGCAAAGCCACACTGTGCGGAAAACTGTGCAGGTGGGACAAGTCACGGGAATGCACTCATGTTCCAGTCAACAACTGATATCAGGAGCTGGAATCATAGTCAGATAATTCTACACTTTTGATTCAATCAGTAACATCCGCGAATTACATCATTACACATCCTAAGCCTAAGTACATCCCACTGCTGGGCGCATGCCTTCTTACATGAGAGAAAGACATGAGGAGTATGCGACTATAACACCAACACGCTGGCCAAATGCAGGTTGGTGGGATGAAGCGGTTGCAGAACAACCGGGACCAACGGCTTCCGAACCCGAGGTTACTAATTTTGACTGACCCATCCTTGTATCGATCATGGCGATAGTTTCTTTGTCGATACCATAGCGCTGAAACCACTACGCCACCAAGCTCTTCAATCGATTTAATTATGGGGATGAATAAAGGAACCGGCCATCCTGGATTATTTACAAAATTTTATAAAAACCATTTTACTGTCAGATTTTGTAGTAAATTGCGGCTTTTCTATATTTTCGACGCCTAATTGTTTTGTCTATTATCTTTATCTTGTCTTCGATAGGCTTTATTATTATGGCAAAAGTTGCTTGGCTTGCGTAATTGAAACCAGAGCGCCCAAACTACGCCACCGAGTTTCTCGTCATTATCATCTCAGTGTCATCTGTTACATCAAATAGCATCTAGTAAAGACTATTTGCTCCATGGAAGGTAAAGTATTCACCAGTCGAGTTTTGAGCACCCAACTGAAGACCCACCTTACGAGAGAAGACAAAGAAAAAGCTGCTTTTGTGAAAATAAAAACCACTTTTTTTAAACAAACCACTCCTGATACAATATCATGCACTCAATCTAATTCAATCAGACAACAGAACAGATAATTGAGATATGCCTAAAAGCTTTTGATTTTGGCTTAAACAAGTGTTTGTTAACTGCGAGTTCGTTTTAGAAGGAACATTTTGTAGTGAAAACTAGCATAATGCTATACGAGGTAAAAAGTGTTGGCTCCAATTTTTCTTACAAGAATATTGTTTTTAATGATTTTGATTATTACCTCATTTCCTTAATCCCTACTTTCCTGAAATTTGCCCTTTTGAGTCTAATATTGGGTTAATCAATAAATTATTCTTTCATTCTTTTTCCGTTCTGAGGAATTATTTGACATGATGCCGACGGCCTCTTTCTATCAACCGCTCGCCACTTACAGGAAGTTCATCCTCATAAATTCCAACAAAAGTGGTCGACTTTTTCACGTGTATGCTCAGGTTGCGGAATGAGCTCTGCAGAGGTTTTCTCGAACGAGTACAGCATGGGGTTCTTGAAAAAAGGCGTGAAAAGGTTTTTACAGGGTCGGCAACTCGCAAATGATACTCCTGGTGTTGCAAGCGTCCATAGGCTACGGTAACCGCTTTCCATCAAGTGGGGTTTGCAATCTTAGTCTTTATAAATAAAAAACAATGTTTTTATTTTTGTCTCATATGCGCTCCATAGTCATTGATCAACTTGTTATTAAACTTTGGTAGAGTATCCTAGGGACGCAAAGGTTCCTGAATTGCTATTTTTTAATTCATATATTTTATTAACAGTTTTCTCTTCACAACTGTGCAACTAGTGGTATGTAAATTAAAACACAACATTATGACAACTAAGGCGTTTACACAGCTAAGCCGGCAGAGGTTGCGTCAAATTTCTGTCGGTTGATTAGCTACCAAAAATGCGGCTAGAACCCGTCATAGTACATCGCAGGGATTGCAGCGTGCTGGCACGGCGGGCGGAAGCGCCCCCAGTCCCCCCTGTGGCAGTAGCCGGGTCCACTCCGGTCTCCTCCTCCGGCACGACAACTACCACAGGGATTTTGCACAAACTGGCGGTTCAGCCTCCCAGGGCGGAGATTAAGTAATCCCTGAGTTCGGGAACCTGTTCAGCCTGCGGGCGGCCAGCGGACAGCCGTTTCACTGGGTCTCCCTACCGCCATGCCAACACGATGCACCCACACGAGTAAATGACGGTGCTTAAGACACCACAGATCTACCCGCGGCCAATATGGCGACTCCTTGAGGAGCTCTGGCAACCTTACTCACCGCAGGAGTACGACACAAAAGCAGCGTCATTTGGCTGCGACCTTCTGTAAGGTGGAGTTTTACACCAGTCGGGCTGCTCCAGTTCGAGCGAATTAACGCTATGCCCTACTTCTCTTGAATCAATATCAACGGATTTTACCCTGTTATTGCAGGTGTCTATTGGACGGCGGTAACCGCTTACCATCAGGTGGTCCGTCAGCTTGTTTGTCATCTAGTTGTATAAAAAAACTATGCACACATAGACTACTACTTCAAGTCCCTTATTTATGATACATACTAATGGAAAATACTTTATCTAGACATTTTGAGAGGTTCTGATAAGATAAACTGGATTAGAAGTTTATTTATACCACATTTAGCTGTAGGAAGGTTAATTTTGGCATTCCAACTTTAATAAAACAGTACCCCTAGCACGAACATATTTAAAATTCGAATCGCAATCGTATCGTTCCCGCACGCTTTCATTTTAAACAAAAGCCAGACAAGAGCTAATGTAACTACTCGATACGATGGAGATTCGAAATTTAAAAGTGTTCGTGCTAAGGGTACAAAGTCAAAGTCAAAGTATTTATTCGCGCATTTCTATAAACAAAGAAAAGGACATGCGGCATCCATGCTTTGCTGAAACTACGCCTAGCTAACGCAAATAGCGCATGGTTGTTGCGCCAATTGTGCTTCACCCGTCAAGCGGTGTTATACCTCTAGAAGTCTGTGACTTTTGGAAAATCAATTGTGTCTGGAATCTGGTGTTTGATGGCTTAAAAACATTATTTTTTATATTCCTCAAAATGTTTAATAGCTTCAATCTATGTATCTAAATTATTTGGCAAGAAAAAAGTCACTGAAGTTGGCTTATAAAACTGTATTATTATTGAATTTTAAAGACACCTCTACAAATACACTTTATCATGGTAATGGTATTTAAAATCTATTTTATATTTTGTAGTGGTTTCTTTCTAAGACCAGCAGTATTTTGTTGTGGCCTGTGTGTGTGAGAGAGATAAACAAAATTGGTTTGTTACGTGTCTACACGATTAGCTGAAAGTTTTACTTTTTTTATACAATCATAATTTCTAAATCTTTGAATTTACTTACATAACTCTTTTATCGTATTCTTTATTCTCTTAAATTTTTTTTTCATATTTTAAAGTGGTTTATTTTTTGTACCCAATATTGTGGCCTGTATGTAGACACCCACAGGTGTGTGTGTAAGAGAGAGAAAAAGAGGGAGAGAGAGGTTTGCTACGTTTTTTCATGATTGCTCAATAACAATATTGATTCTATTTAAACTTCTAAACACTAAAGGTGCTCTACGGATCTCTGAATTTACTAACAAAGCACCCTAAAAATAAAATACAATTTCTGCACGACGCGACTTTATAGTTTTCACTTGCCTTGGTTGTATTGATTTATGGCCATGGCAAATAACTTTACTCCACCTGATTTTTAGCCCTTTTACTTCTTTGATCCCTAAGGTGTTCCCTCATATCTTGTTAAAAGGATCCAATAGCATAATCATATGCTATTGATCCC
This sequence comes from Nymphula nitidulata, assembly GCA_947347705.1. NCBI lineage: Eukaryota > Metazoa > Arthropoda > Insecta > Lepidoptera > Crambidae > Nymphula > Nymphula nitidulata. Next base: position 4,730,534 of record OX374637.1, on the reverse strand, counting down.
TTAAGTGCAGTTTCATGCTCTGAAAGTGCGATAAAAAACCGAGTCTCCGAATTTCTTTGTGCCGTAATGTTATATGAATATAATGCGTGAACTCGTCGGGTGGTTTTCGTGCGATTTAAGTTTGTATTAACAGAATTTACATATGTCATTTAACAATTTTGTTTATCATATGACAGCGGTGACAAACAAACGTACGGCTTGCCCGATGGTTAGCAGTTACCGAAGCCAAAAGACATTCGTAGCACCTTGGGCACTACTCACGCTTTGTTACCGTAGCCTATAGACGCTATTAGCACCTTGGACACTACTAACGCGTTGTCACCGTAGCCTATAGACGCTCGTAGCACCTTGGGCACTACTCACGCTTTGTTACCGTAGCCTATAGACGCTCATAGCACCTTGGACACTACAAACGCGTTGTCACCGTAGCCTATAGACGCTCGTAGCACCTTGGGCACTACTCAGGCTTTGTTACCGTAGCCTATAGACGCTCATAGCACCTTGGACACTACTAACGCGTTGTCACCGTAGCCTATAGACGCTCGTAGCACCTTGGGCACTATTCACGCGTTGTATCCGTAGCCTATAGACGTTCGTAGCACCTTGGGCACTATTCACGCGTTGTAACCGTGGCCTATAGACGTTCGTAGCACCTTGGGCACTACTCATGCGTTGTCACCGTAGCCTATAGATACTCGTAGCACATTGGGCACTCCTCACGCGTTGCCAATCTTATACAGAGTAGCGACGACATAACGATATTAAATTAAAACAAATACATCATTTGATAATGTTTAACATTTCTATGAAAATAATGCAGCCAAAGTCATATTACTTCATCGAAATGTTAAAAATTATCAAATGAATGAGATACTTCTACATTTAAATGTTTTTGATGCGTTTCAACGCCTACTATAAAAACGTTAGAAACGGAAAGAAAGCGGTTAAGAAATTAGCAGGTTCTACCTACCTAGTGCTCCGGTGGCGGTTTCGGGTCCCGCCTGGAGTCTACATCTTTTCAACGTGTTCTTTCTTTATTTGTAATTGTTGAATGATGTATTTGAAAATTGCATAACATTTCTATGAACTAATATGGCCCATGTTTTAATTTATTGTCGTCACCAGCCCGTATAATGTCCTCTTTATCGTGAGACATAATGGTGCAATGCAGGCAACCTTGTAAGAACCAAAAGCGTTTCATTGACAGTAATAGGACACGAATCCTCCCTTTTTTACGTTTGAGAAAGATTTTATAGCTACACTGAGGCGACTGGGGCTGCCCCTAGGTTATGTGGGACTCTCCAGAACTACTCTCCGGCATACCCACTAAAAAAGGCTTTGACGCACGACAGGGTACTTATCGCAATCACTGTCACGCGCCGAAGGCTGAACGACTTTGCCCGCTTCCGGGCTCACTAGGGTAAGGGATCACCTTCGGAACAAAAAAAGGTGTTTCTCCACGCAGGGACGCTTGGCGCTGGTGATGACGAGGCCCCACTCCATCACCCGCCACCCCTATTATGGCGGTTGAAGGAGGATGTGGAGCCGCCTTCTTCGGCCCATCCTTCTTTTGCGGATCGGACCCGCAAGGGCATTTTCCTCCTTCGCTCCACGGCTTCCATCTACGAGATCACATCCTTGCATGAGGAGGCTACCGCTTTCCAGTACGTCTCGCTGCTGACCACCTTCTCCGCGATGATTGGCAGCGAGAGGTCGTCACTAATGCATGAGGGGAGGACGTGGCCCTAGATCGCCCAAGCCAGGCAATGCTCCAGTGTATACTGCGCCGTGTCCTCACTGCAGCCGCACATAAAACACGCGGGGACACGAATCCCCCTGCTACCAGCATCAATAAGCTTTGACGAAGCAGGAACACAATACTATTAGTTATTTAGCTAGGATCTTCTTTCTGCTTCTAAAGTCTTATGTCGAAAATTGAGTTATCCATCCACAACACTCGTTGTCACGATCAAATAAAACTTTTATTAGCGGTAGTCTCACCATCTTTCCCTGTTATCCATCACCCTACTGTGTAATAATGTTGCTCAATTGGAAACGCTTCTCAACGAGTGGCTTATGTTTGAATTTTGTGGGTTTTTACATTTTACGCTTCATAAAATAAAGGGTGCGAAGAAATTCCAAGTATACGAAATGAGATACGAAAGATTTGAGACGCGGATAAAGCGAAGAATCCTTCTTTGCTCGGTAAAAGTAATTCCATGATTGATATTACTTAGCGTAATAAAAAAAAACATGGAAAAGAGGTAAAATTAAATAATATACGAGTAGATGGATAGCTCAAAACGCTTTGAAGGCAGCTTTGGATTAACGCTATTATCGCCGAGCCTGGATAAATAAACCACTTTTCAGAAATAAAAATGTGGACGAAAATGACGTTAAGCTTTATAAATAATTTTATGTGCTGTGCATTTGTTTTGTGCTGATTTTGGTTAAGCTCCTCTTTCCATTCAAATTTAAAAAGATATAAATAGTTCTGTAGATTTTTAGGAACTTTAAGATCGAATGACAGGCTGCATGTTATCGATTAGTCATACTTCTAGATGTATTTACATTAGAATAGGGACAAAATGCTCTCAAAGTTCTCACAGTGCAGTTGGTACCTACACAAGTTTTAAGTCGCTCAGCGATCTATGGAGAAGGCCATGCTCGGAGTTTCTCTGAGAGTCATAACTCGGAATGTAGTGATCCGATAGAGGACTAAATTCATCGATACAGCCCACCAAATTAGCAATTAAGAAATGCCTGATGAAAAATTTAATGCCTTTCAACTAATTTTGTTAAACTTCCTAACAATATTATAAATGCGAAAGTGAGTTTGTTTGTTTTCACATGTGCATCTAGATTGATTCTCTGTGATTCTCTCTTATATTTTGTTAAAACCAAAAATGGTCATCACTGGCAACACACACGAATTAAAGACTTTCGCCTTTAGATACTGCAGTAGTTGGGCCGAGGAAATGCTGTGTAGCTTCCCGAACGCTGCCTAGCCGAGTTGGATCTGTCGACGAATAACAAAAAAAAAATTAAGCATCAAGAAGTATTTGGCGGTATTTTTAAAACCTCTTTTTTAGATTACTGCTTTTTAGAGTCTGCACAACAGAATAGGACATTGGTGAGAAAATTCTACAGAATTTACGTACTTAAAATTGAAATATCCTCAAAAAATATTAAAAATACAATATAACCTGAACTCTTTCAAAGCTAGATTAAATAGGCACCTTCTGGGTAAGCTCGCTACATCGTGGACTGCCTCATAACTTCCCCCAGAGCAAGACTGGGATCAAAAGTGAACCCATTTAATTTAAAAAAAAATCTTGAAATCAGCATTCGCGTCCGCGGATATAAACCTGTTATATTCCGCATCCACATCCACGGATGTCAAAACGTTAGTATCAGCCACATCCCTGGTATGTAAGGTCACCAGAACGACTTATATTAAATTACTATATTAATATTAGAAGTTAATATTTTGTCATCAACAACTGCCTGAATAAGTCTATGTTGACTAAGTTACTTTGAATTTGAATTTGTGATCTCATTAGAGAGCATTAGATGTAGCGCTTTCTTTTTTTGCAGGGTAAGCCACGGGCTAGCGAAGTGCCCAAGGTGCCAAGGAGCATCTACTACTCCATAACTTATTACAGAAAACACTGGTTTGTTACCGTTGTCTTATGAAAAATAAAACACGTGTTGTATCCACGAACGTTTCCTTAGGGCAAATTCTATAAGTTAAGTCTAGATTGATTAGGGCGTAATTACACATTATATTTATGACCTAGATTAGAGCATGCTATGTATATTTCATTAAGAATCAAGAAAGGAGGCCTTGATTGGCGTCTGGATGTTATTATGAAAGTTAAGAAGTGAAAGTTTGTAATAGCTACTGCCTGATTCTAATCGAATTCTCAAGTGATAATTTTCGATTTGTGATGGCGACACACATTTTAATCGCCTCATGTTAACCCTTAATTGTTATCTTTTATTGAGGCTTTCAACTAACTTACTCCCAGTGCCTTTTCTTATAATATACTACTTATTAATTTTAAAGAAAATGTTCCTATAATAAATACATCGATGTTACTGTTATGTGGTGATAAACGGGCTAATGAGATACGAAAGTTTAATTATGTTATGAATTATTAAATATTGTTAGAAAAGAAAGACTTTCAGATCCCACATCTACTTATATGTTCGAAATGTATTATTTCCTTAATCCAAATCAAGCAAGCCTAACCTAAAGTTCCCGAAGAACCTCAAGATTATTTCTTCGTTACCTTAGGCAAGATAATACAGTCAGTGACAGACAGTTTACACTGTGTCGTAAAACAACTCTTATTACAATTACTCAAGGTGATATATCGTAAAGCTTTGCTCTTGTTGTTTCTACGTACCTCAATACCGTTTGGAAACATTCTTTTTCTGCTTACAATCGACCTTCTCGTAAGGGTCCTTGAGTTCAAATTATATCACACGTGAAGACGTATAAGTGGTTTTAGTGAATGTCTGTAGATTCAATTACGGAATCTTAACCACCAATGACTTACGGTTCAGTTCCGCAAAATAGTGGAAACCCTTATAATTATTTAATGTAGAAGTAAACGAAACGAGAGAAAGCATCGTTAGCATTGAAGGCAGCAAGTTTTATTTTAAAAAGGACATTTAATTTAAAAAATAAGTCAAATCAAATCAAACTTTTTTTGCGTAGGAACGTCACGGCTTACCACCATTATATAATTTACTTATCATATGATTATATGATGAAGTGTGGAATATGTAAGTATATGCTCCAAGTGAATGAAGTTTTCATTCATAAATTCATAGGAAAGATTCAGCCGAAAATCGAACCAGCGTGAATCATATACCGTTTATAAAGAATCATATTTTCTTGATTTTTGATTTTAACATTATTATAAATGTTTGAAAAATTACTTAGTAATTAAATTCTTAGAATTTCACAGGGATATCCCAAGTCCTGGGTGGCTCAGTGGTCAGAGCAGTCGCCCGGATTGCGAAAGGTCGCGGGTTCGATTCCTGCCTCAGGACGTGAAATTTTTCTAGTTTTATTCTATTTTAATTACTATGAATCATATTTTTTCAAACTGTCATAGTCATAACAGTGTCTTTTAATTCTTTTTTTTATAATAAAGAATACATGAGAGCTTTGGTTTCGAATTCGATCACAAAAACAAATCAGCTTTCGCCATCGTTTATTCCGCGTGGGTCAATCAAAGTAGGAATTCTCGAGCTCCTCCGTGCTTCGTCGTGCACGTCAAGCCGTTGGTCCCATTTTAACTGCAACCGCTTTAACTCATCAGCCCGCATTGGGCCAACGTGGTGTTCTATGGGTCAATCTCCTCATGCTTCTCCCATGCAGGATGGCCAGTGCCCAGGCAGGCTATTGATGATGATTATAATGATGATTTTATTCATCTATACTCATCTGACCAGAGCAGAATAGTTTAGTCGAGAAATGTATATTAACTAAAATGAAGCTAATCAGTATAATTTGTTATTAACAGGGCTTGAAGGCATTAACCCTCTCTTTTCTGCAAAACATCATGGTATGAGCGATATAAACCGATTGCTTGGCTATTGCACTTTGGTGTCCATAGGGATGGCTACCAACCTACAAATCACTATCACTCAAGTAATCATCATCAAACAGCTGTTGCAAAATATGTTGTAATTTCACTAACATAACATTTTTTATAGTGGTGTGAACATTTAAATCACTGTAAAAATCTTAGTTATTTAATTATAGTACGCATATAGAGCGCAAATATGAAATTTTGAACATTATTCTCTACACAATGCATTAAAATTTGCTATGAAAAGGGTATTGTTTGACACAAGATACATATATTATGTCTAAAACCCTTTTCATAGCAAATTTTCAAGAATAATAAACGGGTCAACACGTAATCTAAATTTAGGCGGTGTAAATATATTAGTGGGACAGAATTTGTTGTGTCTCTGCGTACATTCACGAACAATAATAAATAATATTATATTCTCTGACGTTTAAAGATCCTTATTGTCATTGCAATATGGGCCACGATTGACTTGTGAAGTGTCAATAGGGTACAAATATTCGTGAGTGTATTTACCTACTTTGTGCGTAAACATCTTATACCTTTATATATTAATTACTATGTATATTACACACATATATCTATCATCTGGTTTCGATTACGAAAACAAAGCAACTTTCGCCATGGTTGATCCCGGGATGGGTCAACAAAATTTCTAATCTCGAGCTCCTCCGCGCTTCGGAAGGCACGTTTAGCCGTTGGTCTCCGTTACTGCAGCCGCTTGAACCCTTCATCCCACATTGGGCCCGCGTAGTGGTGTTATGACCCAAAATCCTCTACTTCTCACTTCCGAAAAGACCTCAGTACCGTAAGTATACCACATAAGTGCATACGCATCGACAGGTTATACAGAAGACCAAGTACAACCTGCTTATAGTTTGTGGACTATGAGAAAGCATTCGATTATGTTGGGACCTGCGCCTTGCTTACGAGATAATAGGTGTAAGTGTATTCATCATCACCAGCCTATATAAGTCCCACTGCTGGGCACAGGTCTTCCTACATGGGAGAAACACATGAGGAGATTGGGCAATAGCACCACCACGCGGGCCCAATGTGGGTTAAAGCGGTTGCAGGAACAACCGGGACCAACGGCTTAACGTGCCTTACGAAGCACGGAGGAGCTCGAGATAACAAACTTTGATTGACCCATCCTAGGATCGACCATGGCGAAAGTTGCTTTGTTTTTCGTATCGAAACCAGAGCGTTCAAACCAATACGCCACCGAACTCCTCAAGCAAATAGCTTCGCGAGCTCAGTAAATGTATTATAAATCGACATTTTTCTCTCTAAAACTGTAATATGATTTCCCAGCACCGAACCAAAATTGAAACTTCTACTTGTCATAAAGTTGAATAGAATAGGTACTATCAAAGTCCACAAACTTTTGGCTATGTTCATCAGTGAATCTTGTTCAATTTACATTTATATTGCACTCCTCGCTGTGCACGGAGTGTATATTATGGTCACACTCGCAATAACTAGTCAGGATTTTTTGTACATTAAAACGGGTAGGTTGAAATAAAACCCTTTTATTTCTGCTGTAAATCTACGTGTCCTTCTTTGATCCTATTGCAACATCAAATGCTATGTAATAAATGTTGTTGTCATACCAACAAGTGATGATGCCGATTCGTTTGTGACTAGTTAATATTCTTTTGCAAATTACGACATTCTCTAAAGTTGGAATTTAATCAATTATTTCCATAATAGATATATTATCTTTTTTATACAACTATATGACAATCAAGCATAAATAAATATGGCGGTAGATCGCTACCGTCGCCTATATACACGTGCAATAAAAAGGGCAAAAATAACTGGGTATTGCAGGTCCGTTGTCTCCTGAGGTCTAAAATGAAATGCTCTCCATACCCAGTAATACACTGGCTTCTATTCCCTTCAATCCCAAATACAACGAAATGTTTTACGGAAGAAAAGAGAAACGATTACACTTTTGTCATCACAGTAGGTAACCTACCGTAATGACCAAGTGTAATCGTCCTCAAAGGTTCTTAGAAGGGCGTTCACACTGTTTAATTTACTCAATCATCATTAGAAACTACATCATGGACATACTTAAATTCTCTAATCTTAATTTAATTATGTTGAAATAGTTGATGAACAAGCTGTGATAGTTAATTCACAACTCATCTTAAATATTAGTTCCGATTTATGTCAGGAGCAAATCCATCGAACCAAGAGAAGCGAGGCAATGCCTTTAAAATTTCAATGCAATACTCCCTGAATCCCATTTTGCAAATAATTAAAACATAATTCTAGAAGCAAGCTTTCCCAAACAATCCTTCACCTTTGTCTTACCCGCGTCAAACGCATTGCTGCCATATCTCAGGTAGTTCACATATTTCGTGTGGTTTTCGCCGTTTGCGATTGAAAACAAATTTGTACTTACTTCCATTTATCATTAAGGCACCAATTGATCCTACAGTTGGATTACTACAGCATACCTGTTTACTTGTTGTTATTATATTTACAAACCTTATTTTAAATTTCCATTTCGTTGTTTCAGCTTGGGTGAGGTCTAAATCGTATATGGTAGACACAGAAAAGAATACTCACTGTCGGAACAAATCGATTAAAAAGTATGCCAAGTCCTTGAATCCTAGCGGACCAGCTCGCACCATCATGTAGAATTCAGTGAAGCAGTTTTGCTTCGGTTCCGCAAAATCAAATGAAAAGCCTCCAGTTGTGATGAGTGGTGTGCCAGTGCTGCCGAGGAATTTGGTGATCCTGCCCACCGAAGCTGTAAAGACAGAAAATTGGATTTGAAAAGGCTTGAATAAAATCCAGTTCTCGGACACTGGGGATCAAATTTCAATAGATAATATAGTTGAAGCCGCCAAACATTTGTAATGTTAAAAATCTTTGGAAAGTCATTTAGTCATGGGTTCCTTCAAAAGAGGCGTGAAAAGGCACCTTATGAGCCGGTAAGATGGAGGCGGCTAGAACAGTGTGTTTCTAGCTGCACTAGCTGTCTCCGTATATGGCCTTTTCATACCGCTTCACATAAGGTGGTGTTGAGTCATTTGCCGTGCTTGTATTAAAAAAGTCAGTCCTTCGCAAATATTGGGCAAACAACATTTTAAAATATCTTAAACTTGCCAAATTGAAATAATTCTGAAAAAACTCTACTCATTACTCGCACTGTGAATTTATCACCGAATCTGTTCTCAAGACCGACTTAAATTAAATGATAACAAGTTTATTAAAAAGTCTAGATCAGAAAAAAGACAGGTCCTGAGGCGGGATACGAACATGAGACCGTTTACAATCTGGGTGACTATTCTAACCACCGCGCTATCGACTTGGGTGAACCCTATGAATTTATTTAAGTCCAGTCACTTTGAATAATGATCGATCTCTTATTATGAGAGAACAAAATTTTTGACCGGACGCGGCCGTGATAGGTTAGAAATCTTTAAATTCCGTGGGTTTTTTTTCATTACTTGATATAAATATTTCGAAGTGTTAAAATTAAAATGTTAAAGGTTAGAACCGAACGGTTAAGGCATGATTTAGCTTAGCGACTACTTTATTATACATGAACACCTGATTCCGCTATTGTAAATATTATTTCAGGATTTTAATTTTTAAAGTTTGCGGATTTCATTACGAAACATTTTAATTTTTGACTATCGTATAATATGATTCGCACTTTTACTATAGGTAATTATAGTATATTGACTATTTCATCCCTTTCAATGTAATTCACTATGACTTGTTCTTACAAATTAATAATTTACTTTAGAAACGTTCCTTGTGTTTTTCTGTTGTGTTTGTTAATTGAGTTTAAGACAAGTCAAATTTCGCACCACTGACTGTGCCAGTTTTGCGGAAAACGCCTTGCGTCAATAGTAATTAAATTACCCTTCTGCTAATACAACGTTTATAAAGAAACTCTGGTAGCTTGTTTATTAGATGAACGCTATATTGCGCAAAAGACCAAGCTACTTTGCAATATTTTATAAGGCATTCTGTCTCACGTTTTCATATTCTGTAAACATTATGATATTTTAAAGTTAAATGAAAATGCTTTTGTCATTATCTGTTAAAAATTAGATATTTCCTTTAGGACCGATAAGTCTATTGTTTAGTATTCTCTGAAGCCTGCTTTTCATTATGTTCCGTTACAATTACATTAATGATCATTGGTACCAAACCAGAATCTAAATTAACATCTCGATTGAATTTTCCTTATCACTTTTCAGTGAACGTTTGATCTTGGTATTGTCTAAAGGTAGGAATATATTATGTTTCTTCGAGTTGGATGTTATTATCAAGGAATACAAACAGTTTCGTATAGTTTCAATAGAATGGGAATATTGTGGTCAGAAAAGGTAAAGGAAAGTAACGGGTAAGAGACCCTTTTTATGAATTAAAAATTCATTACGCTTACCCCGGTGAATTTAGGTGGCTCTTGGTTATTTAAGTCCTCCACTGTAAATCAGGCGAATGCGGCAGCCCTATCCATTTAAATTGCCCCTTCTCTTGTCTGAATATGGGGACTTGGCACAATGAACTTTGTAGTTGTCCGCATCCAGCCCCTTAGTTCATTTCTACCTGTCGCCACTTCCCGTAGGAGGAAGACTTAAGACTTTCCTTCCACATGGGGTTTTTTTGAGGTGGCAAGGGGCCTACTTCTTGCCACTGCCTCTGTAAGTCTAGGAGACTTTCTGTCTCGCTACCCCACTCCAAAGAGGAGAAAGGTAAGAAACCTTAACTTTCAGAACACGCATTTTATTTAAAGCCAGGTCTTCACATGGGATGCTCTGTTTATTCTTGGCCCTCACCAAACTCATCGTGGCAGCGCACTTATTAGTCGCCTAATGGTTAAATAAAGGTTTGAATTGCAACAAAACAGTCAATCAAAAGTAATATAATGGGTAATAAATGGACAAACAGTTGTATAAAGAGGACTGGGATTGATTTACATTACCAGAGATTCGTAGAAAGGTTTGAGAACTGACCTTTTTGTTTTATAAGAGGTTTAAAGTAACATTTTCACGGTGTTTACTTGTCATTAATAATGCGTTCATGTTTTAAAATGTTATTTATAAAACAAATTCATTTTCGCCTTTCGGCTCACGAAAAGATTTATCTGTTTGTGGTTTCGGTGACAAACATTGGACAAAGAAACTTGAAATAGAAGGTAACTTGAAATAATTTATTATTGAAAATAGAGTCCTACATCAAGATTTCCATGGGAATAGGAACCATCTAGATCACGTGAGCTTTCAAGCAAAAAAAACGAATCAAAATCGGTCCATTCGCTTAGGAGCTACGAAGCCACAGAACACATACAGATACACAGACAGACAAGTACGTCAAACTTATAGCAACCCTTATTTGCCTTCGGGGGTTAAAAAGATAATTAGTACCCAAGTTTTGATTTAGAAGGTCTTTAGAATCGGTCGCACTGTCTATTAATTCGGACGACAAGCTAGTTAAGTCAAGAAACAAGGTTCGCAATTTACATGGAAATAGGACTTTACGTAAGGTTGCGTCGGTTTGACATGGCTACCACTCGTGTACAAATTTAAATATAGCTATATCGTTTGTATGTGTCTTTATTGCACAATAAAATAAAATATAAAATACATGTTATTACATGCAAAGGTGGATAGCAAAGATGCAAAGATAGAGATAGCAAAGGTAGACTTATCTCTATAAGAGAAGTCTTCAAGCCACAGCTTTTTTATTAGGCGGTAGGCCCGGTGTTCCAGGGTAAGATAGCCAGGGTATTAATTGGCATGGAAGGCATTTCATCATATGCCTCAGCTGACAACGCACCCGCAATACCAAGTGATTTTTTCCTTGTTTTCGCAGGTGTCTCTAGGCGATGATAGTCACTTACCACCAGGTGGGCCTGTCGGCTTGCTTATCATCTAGTTGTATAAAAAAATCCAACCCATAAATGTGTGAGATATACCTACACGTGGAATGCAGGCAACACGAAGTGCATCTAAAGCATCAATGGACAACGTAAATATCATGGACATTATTATGAGAAACCAGATCAACTACTCGCGATATCTTCTATAGGCAAGCATTAGGCTTTTCAGGCTGTAACGTTACTATAACATTGCGATGCTATAGCATCTTGTTTCACCTTCCAAAATTTAAATTCATGCTTTGGCGTTTGATTCGGTTTTATCTTTCAAATCATTATTTTGCTGACCGTCAGAGGAGACGTAGCTCCTTAATTTATCAGTGTCTCACTCTCGACGGCGACATATTATTATTATTTTAACATAGCATACCGGATTTAATATTTTTATTAATATGTCAAGGCAGTTGTTGTCAGTACCTTATTTTTATAAGTTTAATTTGTATTTCAGTGTTTATAAGTGTTCAGTATTTAAGTGCATTATATATTATTTCAGAGTGCCTTATTTCACTACCTTTATTTTTAAACATATTATACATTAAAGTGACGTATTCCGGTGTGTTGGACCCCATAACAAAATACGTCACAAGTCACTTCGATATCATCTCTCGCGGACGAGTATTTCCTTATATTCGGACACTTGTCCCCTTATCCAGAAACTGTCGGATCACGGATGCGATTCGAAAAGTCACATGCCGTCTCGCTTTGACGCACCGTGATAAAAAGTGACGGGTATAGAGATTCCGAAATTCGAATCTTTTCCGACAGTTGTGAATAAGGGGGCTGAAATAGGATGAACATGCGAGTTTTTCCGAATAGCACGTAGTTTTAGGAAGCGTTGCGTTAGTAACTACGTGACTTATTGCTCATGCTACGTGCACATTCTCTTAATTTATAAGGTTAGCATTGTCACACCGTCACAGTACGTAATACAGGGTGGTGATGATAATACGACAGTAAATACAGGGTGGTGCCGTCAATACGACAATAAATTAAAATATGGGCTATATTAGTTCATAGAAATGGTTTAAAATAGTATAAAATTGGCTGCACTATTTCTTAGAAAGGTCATGAAATTATCAAATTAATAAGATGTTTTTGAAAGTGGCAAACCATTCCTAATGTAGCCCATGTTTTTATTTATTGTCGTATTGACGGCACCACTCTGTATATAATTGAATTTAAACCAACGCTTATAGTCACTATACAAAAAATCATTCAATTATATTTACTAGTTTAGCCACGGGATTAGTTTTTTTTTCATTTTGAAACATTTTCTACACGCTGTACCTGGTAATACATCTTTGCCAGCCTTTTTATTTCCATTTCTGCGTTATTTAGTTTGTGTTAAAAAATGGATTCTAGAGTTTTAGTCATTAACGAAGTATAATGACATTATAAATAAAATTCTAGAATTACCCTCAAATTTCTGATTGCATCGTGTAAGGAAACGTTTAAAAGGCCCTCAGTGAAAAGAGATCCAGCCACAATAAATTTTCAATTATTAACAAAGCTATTCACTTTAGGAAACGTGTAAAATTTTTATTTTATTGATAAAATACAAGTACTTTCTGAATGTTTACTTTGTCCCCAATAATGCCGTCAGTCGAGTCTAAGGGTGCGTTTTTACTGAAGAGGAGAGGAGTAGAGTGGTGCTTTCTTGAATAAGTAAATATGTTTTTTATTGCCTTTGGAATAACGATGTTATTAGCAATAATAACTCAATTTGAAGTTAGGAGTAATGTGTCAGCCGTGGCGGAGTAATACTACATCGTCTTCTAAAACAACGTAAATAAGGCTGATTTTCGTTTGCTTGAAAGATCTTCGCTCTGCATAAAAATATATTGTTATTTCAAAAAAAAAGTCACAAGATATTTAATTAGTACTTTCTGAATAAAAATGTTTACTGACTACAGAATTTTAACGACTAGAATCTGAAGAATGTTTTCTACAGCAGTCACATAAAAAAATATTGGAAAATTAATTATAGCAAAAGATCAAACTCTGAAGAAAATCCTTACAAATCGTTGCAATTACAAGTTCCAGTGAAACAGCAGAAATTTATTTACCTAGTGAATATTGAGCTTATGTAAGTTCGCCATTCTTGTTAAAGCTTTCGTCACACTGCCGACGGGATTGAAATACAAGAAACTATGCGTTCTACTATAGCGATCGTGGTAACGGGAAGACTAACACCACACACACATCTAATTAAACGCGAGTTAAATCCGGCAAAATGGGTATTATTTCAAATAAGTATATTTTGATACAATAAACAATTGGAAACTTTATCCTATGCCTATGTGTTGATTTACGTGATGATCTTTTGATGTCTGTTTGAAAAAAGGTGAACGTGTACCAAAAAAGGCGAAGTATCACCTTTTTTCTCGCATGATTTTCCACACTTAAGGTTAATTTTTCTTGGTGTTAAAGATGCATGTCAATAATAATATAATTTAATTCTACAAACAAATTGTTAGTTACAAAGCTTGTTACTAGAAGGCGCTGAACGCTTTTAAATCGCGCTAACTTTTTTACTTCGTCTTTCATAAGTAGCGTCAGTTACTTATTAAAACTTTTACCAAACTTTAAGCAAAGTACTGTTTTATGTTTTATTTTCAACCCTATTAGTATCCTCATATAGTTCAAGGTCAACCCCCTTTACACTCGGAATGGTACAACGCCGTATGCATGGATACAACGAACTCGCACTCACAATTATGAACAACGTTCTTAAATATATAACGAGCTTACACCAGTAAAACTCATCGGTACAAAAGAGATTTCTGTCTGATGTTTTGAGTGAGCAATATTGTGTGTTTGTTCTGTGACAAATTGAAGCGCAGCGGCACATGTGTTATTCTAAATTGGGTTATTCATGCTTATTACCCAGTGACTCCACTGGGGCATCACAGAGGGAACAGGTACCTTACTATGTGCTCTAAAATAATTTGCTTATTCATCGTACATATGTTTAGTCTTTCAAAAAATCCGAAATGAATGAAATGCTATAATTATTACTATAGGTTTTAAGATTAACCAATTTTTATCCTTATTTCTTAACCCATAAGAGTCACGAACAGTCAGAAGTGGGTACATAATAATATTATTGCTCATGACTCTACGATGAATCTATCAATGCCTTAAGGTATAGCTGAAAGATAGGATTTGGAAATAAACTAATCGACAGAGGACTGACTTGGTAATTCAGTCTAGTTTAGCCATATCATCCACAAAAAACTCTTTAATATAGGTCAATTCTGAAAGACCACATCGGAGTTTGGATCCAAAGTGATCGCATACTGGTAACATACTCCTCCGAAACGGCTTGACCGATTTTCATGAAATTTTATATGTATATTCAGTAGGTCTGAGAATCTATCTATTTTTATTTTATTTTGGACACTTTTTTTATGGTAAAGCGTTTGCCGGGACAGCTAGGAATTTTATATGTATATTCAGTAGGTCTGAGAATCGGCTACTATCTATTATTTTTTTTTGGACATTTTTTTTTTTTTATGGCATAATAACGTTTGCGGGGCCAGCTAGTTAAGATATATATACAGGGTGGTGCCGTCAATGCGACAATAAATTTAAACAAAGGCTATATTAGTCCATAGAAATGGTTTGCCACTTTCAAAAATATCGTATTCATTTGATAATTTCATGACATTTGTATGGAATAGTGTAAAGTTGGCAGCATTATTTCATACAAGTATCATGAAATTGACGGCACCACCCTGTATACTGGTTGGTGAGGACAATACCACATTAAATTGAAGCATAGTTATGAAAACATCGTATTTATTCATTTTATAATTTCATAAAATTTCCATGAAATACTAACATAGGCTGCATCATTTCATAGAAATGTTGTGAAATTAATAAAATGTATTTTCAAGTTGCAAAACATTTCTATTATCTAATATAGTCTATGTTTTGGATTAATATTGTATTTGACGTCACCCGCTGTATAAAAAACTTTTCTAATCTCTATTTTAATGTCCCAAAACTAAACATTGTGGGCGCATGACAAATTTTATCGCAAATGAACTCCAACCCTTCCAGAGAAGTGTATCAATTTTCTTGTAACCCTGTCTATACAAAGCATATATAGCAAGTTACTCCACACTTTCACTATTGGTAAGAAGTTAGAGGAGCCCATATGCGAAGCCAGTTCTGCAGCAAGGGCCGTACCGTGTCTGCCTGCTCTTTGCTAGCCCATAGATTATGATGCCGTTAGTGAAAAAAGGTGTATTGTTGACTGCAATATCAATCGAACAGCTACGAAAACGAAAACAAAGCAACTTTCGCCATGGTCGACCCTGGGATGGGTCAATCAAAATTTGCAATCTTGACCTCTTCCGTGCTTCGGTAAGCACGTGAAGCCATTAGCCCCTTTTGTTATTGCAATAGCTTTAACTCACCAACCCGCATGGTGTTATGGCCCAAAACTCCTTATGTCTTTCTCCCATGGAGGAAGGTCTATGCCCAGTGGTGGGGCGTATTTAGGCTGTTGATGCTGAATGTTTTATCAAGTATATGCTCGATCACACAGGTGATACTAAAAGTCTTTGATTCAAGAATCAAATTCCTTACTTAACGGTAACATTCAAACATTCAAATCACTTTAAGTTACTAACTTTAAGGAAAGAGTAGGTAGCAGGAACGTGTTTTTACCAATTCAACCTATTATGAGAGTGAATCCTAAAATATTTTTTCAGCATAGTGAAGTCGTAATGGCGCAAAGCTTCTCAAAACAGCTCCGGGTACTTTTTTATTAAGTAGAATCAAGGGTCTGGAAGAAAAATAATGGCTGTAAGAAAAGGTAACGAACAAAATAGGACTGCTTCTAATCAAATTTATATCTTAAATTGTTCTTATAATTCTTTTGATTCTAAATAAAATATTCCTTATTAGTTAGGCAGATTAAAGGAAAATGTATCATTCAAATATACATAATGGTGTTAATTAAACTATCTTTTCGGCGTAATGTAATTATACAAAATTCCACGTTAAATCCAATTGAGATAATAATTAATTAAAATTAATATTTTTCAAAATATAACACAGTAATTGAAATAAAATTACAATCTCCACTGTAATTTACAATTTGTAGAGTTGTTTTGTACCTGAAGCGAGTAAGGTAGCTAGCGCTCGTTGAGGGGATGTTTCGTTAGTTTTACTGAAAGTGAACCGCTTACAGTAAAACTGTTTAACAGCATCTCTGTGTTTAAGTTACGCCAAAAATACAATAATCATTTAACTGACTAACATAAATGCGAAGTAACCAATCACAGATCACAGTATGTACCTTTTAAAGAAGTAAATTTAGAAGTTTTACTTTTCGCAATTTTTATAGATTCTATATGTAAGCTTAATCTTTTTTCATCCTACCACCTCTATGCAGATGATTTACAAATTTACTTTCAGACTCCATAACACCAACTCAATGAAGCTGTAAACAAAATAAACTTAGATCTAGCCCGCATTTGTAAATGGAGCAACGCTTTTGGACTCAAGGTCAATCCTTCTAAGACCCAGGTCATTATTGTTGGTAGCCAAAGGATGACGTCGAAAATGGAGTGGTCAAAATTAACTCCTGTAATGTTTGATGGAACTGTAATCCCCGTTAACAAACGTGTTAAGAACTTGGGTGTCCACATCGATACCAATATGTCCTGGGGGGTTTCACTTACAACAGGTTAGTAGGAAATTGTTCGCGTCATCTGGGTCCCTTCGAATAGTTCGTAATTTTCTCCCTACTGCTACGAAAATTGCGCTGGCTCAATGCCTTCTCCTTTCTCTTCTTGATTATGCTGATTCTAAATAGTTATCTAGATCTCACCGAAGAGCACCTGAACAAACTTGAGCGGCTTCAAAACGTTTGCATAAGGTTTATATTTGGTTTACGCAAATATGACCACGTTTCAGAATTTCGCGCAAAGCTCCATTGGTTGCCTATTCGCCTTCGCCGGAATGCCCACATCGCTTCCCTTCTTTATACTATCCTATTTTTTCCAAATACTCCTTCATATTTAAAAGAGAGATTTCATTTTCTCAATGACACCCACCCACGAATCCTGCAGTCATCAAAAAATTCAATCTTGTCGACACCAATACATTCCACAAATTTCTACAATAAGTCGTTTACCGTGCAAGCTGCTCGCTTGTGGAATGCATTGCCTATTGAGATAAGACGAGCTCAGACGATAAGTGCCTTCAAGAGACTTGTAAAACAATTTTATTTGACACTAATAAAGGTATCCATGTATTTCGACATCTGCATATTTATGTAGTTAATAATAGGTATCTTAACATATATATTATATACTTATTTATAAATGTATGTATGTATTTATTTAATATATTATATGAATGTTTATATGTGTATTTTATGTAAATTAGAAAGTTAAAACATTTTTGCTTGGTAGTCATAGTCATACATCGCCCACCTTCCTTACCCTATATATTATTTTACATCCTGTCCATCCTAAGGTTGCCTGGAAGAGATCGCTTTTAGTGATAAGGCCGCACATTGTACAAGTTTAATTTATTCATTCTTTCTGTTTGTTTATTTGTGTGATGTGTCTTGTGCAATAAAGTGTTAAATAAATAAATAAATGTAACGAGTACTTCTTTGGTTAAACTGTCAAAAGTTAACTTAACTAAAATAATAATACATTTGTTTCTTGCAACATTGTACGCGATTGTATCCAGCCGAAGTAGAACCAACCGAAAGCGTTTCGGTTAACAAAACGCTTTCGGCAATTATTAATTGCTTAGTAATGTTAGTAGAATACTTTTTTAACCCACGATGAAAAAATAAGGGTGTTATAAGTTTGACGTGTCTGTCTTTGTATCTGTGTCTGTCTGTGGCATCGTAGCTCCTAAATAAACGAATGGACGTGCTTTTCCTTGTTATTGCAGGTGTCTATAGGCGGCGGTAACCGCTTACCACCAGGTGGGCCGTCAGCTTGTTTGTCATCTAGTTCTATAAAAAAAAAAAAAAATAGACCAATTTTGATTCGGTTGTTTTGTTTGAAAGCCGACGTGAATTTATGGAGATCAGTTCAGGCATTTGATGACTGACTATCAGCTCATTTCCTACATGATAAAAGGGTTTACTAACTTTCACGGATCCGATTGATTTGAAATTTGGTGAACTGTCACTTCGGTGACATTCCCATGACATAGCTAACTTTGAGTTGATCCTATACCATCAAAAAGTCTGCGCTATCCTTAATTCTTCAGATACTTACAGCAGATATAGTGTGTTTGGGCTCTTATGAATAGTCTTAATGAGATGGTGTTAGATAAATGATTAATGAGGCCGGGTTAACTTATAATATGTAATTTTTGTATTACAACCGCATAATTTGCCCATTCCTTTTGGATAATAAATAGCAGAATTGACCCACAGATCGCTAGCCCACCTTGTAGATAGCCTGCCCAAGCTGGGTAAGTCATCATCATCATCACCAACCTATGTATACGTCCCACTGCTGGGCACAGGCCTTCCTACATGGGAGAAACACATGAGCAGCTTGGGCCATAATACCACCACGCTGGCCCAATGCGGGTTGGTGGGTTAAAGCGGTTGCAGGAACAACCGGGACCAACGGCTTAACGTGCCTTCCGAAGCACGGAGGAGCTCGAGATTAGAAATTTTGGTTGACCCATCCTAGGACCGACCAGGGCGAAAGTTGCTTTGTTTTCATAAACTAAACCAGAGCGCTCAAACCACTACGCCACCGAGCTCCTCGCTGGGCAAGTATAGATATATAATTAATATTGTATCGTCTATTGTTTAGTTCCTTAGCTCCCAATATGTTGCAGGTAGACCCCCAGGGGTCCACGGAAGGGATCTACGTTGGCGTATCTTATCTTCACATTTTTACCTATCTAGTTTTGGGAAGATGGTAAAAATTGTAGCTGCCCACCGAAACCAGGTAAATTTTGAAAGTGGTATATAAAGAAAAAAAGTCTGGGAACCATTTAGTTTCGTTTAACACCAAACTGTAACTCTGTAAAATAAATATTGTTTCAACATAAATCATAATCAATCATTTAACTAGCGATTAATTTGGTATGTGAGAAATTGAGTTAGCTCAATGACTTTCTTTCGAAAATGTTTTCATCTATTTTAATAATTCGTTGTTTTGTGAATATTTACGCAGTTTTCTTTTTCTCCCATTTTTCAATATGCGCAATAATTTTGATGTTTATTCCGCTTTTACAATATCAACTTTCATGCAATCTATCTTACGCCTGACCTCTCTCTAAATTGCTCTAAAGTCAAGAGCAAGAGGGATTAATATTCAGGAATAACTTTACAACTTTTCCTAAACGGATTTGTCTTAACAAATTTTCGCGTTGTTAATATTTTTTACACATTCCCAACGAGATATATAATTTAAAAACAGAACGCTTACAATCCTTATATAGAAAATAAAGGAGATAATGAAAGTTTCTATGGGATTTTAGCCAGTTCATGAGTACCAATTTTAGTACCCACAGTTATTTTAGTAAGAGTTTTACCTTCTCATTTGCATAAATCTCGACTGATAGAAGAGGCAAAAAAATATTTCAATTATGCTGAAAAACATCACAAAGGTCGCCATTTTAAAGAAAACAATATCAGAGTACAATTTTGTTTTTTACGAATTTACGTTAAATACTGTCGTTTTACTTCTTCATAGCCAGGGCCAAACGATTTTGAAAAACAACAAAAATACTTTAAGCGCATCCAAAACATTCACGGTTGGAAAATGACAATTTTAATAAATGTCAGTGTTTTTTAATTGTAGCTATGAACTATGCACTTTTGGGCACTTTTAAGACTTCTATGTTGCTATTTTATACGATACTTATTTACTTTTACTTACGATACTTATTATTTTCGTAATTTGTTATTCAGTACATTGTCTACAATGGCCCAAAACGTTACCATGTCCTAGATTAATTTCAATTGATTTTCATTGATGGCAAATTTATTTATTTATTTAAAGACTCTTACTAGCTTACAGTAAAACCAAAACCCCAGCAAGCTAGTTACATAGTAAGTACTTAATTAAAATTAAAAAGTCTTAAGTCTAGAGATCCACCACCAAAACTAAGTAGTATGATTAAATTATGTCAGTCAGCAAAAAATACAAATTGTCAATATAAAAATTTAGAAGAAATGTCACATATACAAATAGTCAAAATACAATATAATGCTAAGAACTAAGAAACAACTGGGCTTTTCTGCACAATTGCTGAAAGCTGTCAGCAAATATGTCGGTATCATAGTCGTCGTGAGCGAGCATATCACTAATGAGCCATAAAGCACGAGTAGTAGGCGCGTGTGCGGCGTAGCAGAAGGCGCGGCCACCTCCTCGGAACGACCGTCCCCTCCACATCCCAACTCAGGTGCATGGGAACAAGCAGCCTAATTCTACTCACTACACCGGGACTATCTATCTTGTTATGGATGATCGATAGATAATGCATTATCAACTGCAAAATCCAAATCATTGTAATACGATTCGAAGTAATTTTTAATACAACAAGGCATGCATAAATAATGGTAATAGTTACGTAGCCTAGAACCAATAACACCAAAGCTCACACGTTGCCTATCCCGTTACAAACAAAAGACAGCGGTATATTGATGGGCTTTATAGGCCCTCGCCTAAAGTCACCCACAATGCAATAGCCAGGAAAACACTCATATGGTATTGCAGGTGCGTTGTCATCCTGAGAAAAAAAAACACTACAAAGTACCACTCCCTAAGGGGGTGATGTTTTTTGACTATGAATATCATTAAAGCCGTTGGAGTCCTTTTTTTAATAGGGGCTATAAATGATAAAAGTAAAAATATTATACCAGCAAGATTATCTATTATTACTGACCGCATTTTTTAAAAGCCAGTTTGATGTCACAGAAATATTTCTAAAGAGTTTCAACTTAATTAAGCCACTGAAACCTTAAGGAAAAAATAAAAACTAATTAAGTATTTCAATGAGTTTTTGTCGTAATTTTTCATATCACAAAGGCAAAATTGAGTTTATTCACGAAACAAATTTATTCCGGAATTATTAATTTAGAGAACAACGGGAGGAACACTTAGTATAAGAGTGCCGTGCTAGTAATTAGTTTGTATTACTTATATTACTTCAAGTTCGAAAACTTTGTTCATTACTTTCTAATTGTGATCTCGAAGTCAATTAGAAATTGTAAAGGTGGGTTCTGATTATATGCTGGATGGTACTAGGTAGCAGATCACTTCAAAAGTGCATCGATACATGACACCGTCTTGACAGAAGAATGAAGAAGCAGAGCAGTGTTCAACTGCCTTATTCCTCCCCAATCAGTAAGTGTGTAGCGCATGACTGACCGTCGTGAAAATCTTTATGCGAGGCCTTTGTCTAAAAGTAGACGTCTCTCGACTGGAATTATGATGATGATCATGATGATGAAGTCTATAGTCTACGGTAACCGTCTACTATAGTCAGGCTTTACGCTTGTTTGCCGTCCTTGCCTTAAGAAAAAAATTAATACTTATTGTACACACAAAGCTATGAAACTGATGGGCACAAACCTCCCTACATGCGAGAAATACATGAGGAGTTTCAGCCAAAACACCACCACGCTGCCCAATGCGGGTTGGTGGGTTTAAGCGGTTGCTGTAACAACCGGGAACAATGGCTTGACGAGCCTATCGAAGCACCAAGCTTGAGATTACAAATTTTGATTGACTCAGCTTTGGATCGACTATGGCGAACCTTTACATTTTATTGCATGTGACAGGACATCAAGAGTACAAATGCCTTTCGGCGCACAATGGGGATTTCTTAAAATGGGGATTTCTCAAAATGGGGATTTAACTTTATATCCCCGTTTTGCTAACTCCCCATTTTGAGAAATCCCTATAGTGCGCCAAAAGGCACAAATGTATAGGTACACTTTTGACTCTCTCTCTCTCTTTTTAAGTAACTCTTATTACACAGAGGATAAGGCACACGATAAATCAAAAGTGTTTACATCTTAGTGCTCGTGCTGTACAGTTTGACTTTGAGACCACCTTTAATCCGTTCATAATAGAGGCGACTTTCTTAGTGCAACTTTCGAACTTGATGTGCTGTAGTCTGCACATAATGCAGAATAAGAAATAAGTAACTATATTTAGAGGAAGACAGTATTATTTTAGTGCACAGAAGATATTACAGCGTCGTAGCTGTAGGTAAGACACTGCTAGATCGCAACTATATTTTAATAAACTGGTATCTGTTTTCCGTCTGATTCGCAGTTCGAATTGGTCTTTATTGTTAAATATAATATTTTACTAACGAATAGGTACTGAAACTTAACTTAATTAAATGCGACTTTAAATTCTGTCTGTCTGAAATCCTACAATATCCTAAATCCTAATTAATATTATAAATGCGATAATGAGTTTATTTGTTACGCTTTCACGACTAAACCGATGAACCGATTTAGATAAAATTTGTCATGAAGATAGTTTAAAAAGTTAGAAAGGACATAGGGTACTTTTTGGAACGATAAGCGATATCCACGCGGGCGGAGCCGCGGGCGGTTGCTAGTTATTATTATAAATGTGAAATTTTGGATGGATTTTCGTTACACAATCACGCCACAACGCCTGAATGGATCTAAAAGAAAGACGGCACAGAGATAAATTGTAGTCTGGATTGAAATATAGGATACTTTTTGAGTTACTATGGTTAGAAAACTAGTTATAGTGACTGGGACTATGAAACATGTTCAGAAGTTTCGGAACAAAATTAATCATGTGACATTAAAGATGATTCAACGGCAAACTTCCAATTTTTTTCTAACTTAACTGAACACTTTACAGAAGTGTAAAAAAGGTGTAATAAAAATGAGAAGCTATTTTCACGTCCATTTCATTTCAGTACCTGTAGCACGGACTACGGAAAATCTCTTTCCACCACTTATCAGGAGACAGAATGTGTTTTATCTCTTTCTATCTCTTAAACGAAGAGAGAGAGACAAACTTTTGTCCACTCCCTAGGGAATTAGACAGGCTCGCCAATAATTAAGTTTATATGTTTAAATATATTAATTTTGCCATTGAATTTAATGTCAAACAGAACCCTATTTTTTCGTTCAACTCATTTTGTTTTTTCTTCTGTTTTTTAGTCTGAATGAAAAGAACAAAATCGAAACAAACCTCATGGTAGCTTCGAGTATTTATTCCTCTATTTCTTAATTTCGTTCGACTTCTTAGTTTCCAAAAGATTGTGATGTTTGCTATTATATGGTGTTTTGTTACTAGGTGGTTAGCCCATGTAGGGTCGTCTGGGTATTTAAATACTTTTCTCTCCTAGGGCCGAAATGTATCACTTTCAGACAGTTTCTTAGATGAAAATGACCTACTTTCAAAGTACGAGAAGTGAAATAAATATACAATTGCAAAAAATAAGATATCAAAAGAGGACTTATCTCTATAGGAAAACTTTTACAGACATATAGCCTTTTTTACTAGGGTAAGCCTGTATGAATGGTCGTCTGGAGAGGTACCACCGCATTTCTTATATAAACCGTAAAAAACTTCGCTATTTTTAGGATTTAAGATTAGGATAAGCAGCGTAAATACTGGGAATGGTAATTTCATTTAGATATTTCATTTAGACCTTAGAATTACAACGCACCTGCAAAACCAAGTGCTTAGTTTTTTCCTTGTTATTGCAGGTGTTTCCATTGGATGGGCCGTTAGCTTGCTTGTCATCTAGTGGTATAATAAAAAAACATTTAGCTTTTATGGTATTACGCGATGGATACCTTTTTCATGGCAGGTCCTCTCGTTCTTTATTATTTCACGAAAAAAGGCTATTACAGCTTTTAAATAAAGTGAATAACAGCTTTCAATATCATCAATTTCGCTGTCAATAAGTAGGTATAGCGCCAGTTCCACCAGACTGTGCTCTGACTACATAATTATATTCCATTTTTACTTTAATACGCCCTAAGATGGCTTTAGTAAGACGAGGATGTTTTTTGTCAACGTCTCACGGAATGTATTTAATGAAATTTGTATGCTAATTTGTAGGGCAATAATTGCTATCATACAATGAAATACAATATATGCGTAATAAGATATGGAATAGATAATGTTTTTTCTATTCCATATCTTATTGCTACAGATCAGACACAGTTTAATATTTATTCTATTGTTGGCTACTTATCAAATTTACCATCTTAGAACCGTGAATAAAATGTACAGAGGTTGTATAACGTTACTGTATCTATCCTCTATTCAATAATGACATGACTGAGACATACACGCGCACAGACAAAGTGAAACTACTGTTCTTGTTTTACAGATTCATAAAAAAACTATACTTTATATTCGCAACACTATCTAAAATGGGTTGGGTGAGATGAGTTTAACATTTTTTTGTGTTGCAGTTTCGAATCACTCGGCTGAATCTGCTGAAATGGCCATTTTGTAGAATCCTTTTGTTAAAAAGATAGTTCCTAAGCTCTACCAGAAAAAGCTGCGTCACGTACCCTTTTAACACCGAGGGTGAGTTGTATAATACTAAGTCCTTGAAACTTGATTTTGGAGACTCGTTAATACATTTACGTGTTTTAGAGGGTCATGAAATCGAGTCAAATAAGTGCTATAAAGCTCGGTAAACAGCGAGCTTAGCGCACCGGAAAAACTTACATAAATAACTGAGCTTTCGACTGCAAAAAAGTCACACATAATTTGGTTATAGTATTGTAGGAGCTAGGTAGCGTAGTGTTTTGAGCGCTCTGGTTTCGATTACGAAAACAAAGCAACTATCGCCATAGTTGGTCCCGGGATGGGTCAATCAAATTTATAATCTCGAGCTCCTCCGTGCTTCGGAAGGCACGTTAAGCCGTTGGTCCCGGTTGTTACTGCAACCGCTTTAATCCACCAACCCGTATTGAGCCACCGTGGTGGTGTTATGGCCCAAGCTCCTCATGTGCTTCTCCCATGTAGGAAGGCCTGTGCCCAGCAGTGGGACGTATATAGGCTGGTGATGATGATGATTGTAGGGACTGTGTAAGTGTGCAAAGTGTCATGTCAGCGATTCTGAGCGTAAGCGTGACGTATGAATTAAAGTTGACAGTTACACTGGCCGACTAGAGCGATTGTGATAGTGATTGGGTATTTTTGTATATATAACTAGGTGTGATTCGGTTGAGTGATTTTTATTGGTTTAGTCAGTGGCAGTAACTCCCAGTGTAGCTAGGATCATCACACATACACACAGGTATTAGATAGTAGATTTCATACGTAGATACTCTATTGCAGGGATGGCGAACCAATGGCACGCGTGCCCTTAATGGCACGCGACACAATATTTTGGGCACCAGACACATTTTATTGTTTGAAGAATGCTATTTTAACAATATTTTCATCAACCTCTGCCTGTGAGTCATTATTTTCCAAGAAGAATAAATAACAATAAAGACCAGGTTATAAACTGTTTGACAGATGACTCCAGGTCAGCATGCATTCTGCTAAAAGTAACATCTTACAATCCTAACTTAGGTTAATTGTCATCTAATCTGCAACAATAGAAGTCACACTAATTTTACTTTAATTGAAATTACTCGTATAATTGAAACATTGCAAAATGTTCCTATTTTTCTGTAGTAAATAAAGAGTTTTGAGTTGATAGTATTTATTACTATCATTTTCCCAATAATCGCAAAAGTCAAAATTATTTGATGACACGTCTATGACCTCATTAAACATTTCTTTTAGAAAAATGGCACGTTGATACGTAACGGTTCGCCATCCCTGCTCTATTGCATACAGACACGCATTTTTTATATTGATTGAGGTAACACTTTACAGACCAAGAGGCAATAGTATTTACAGTATCTAAACTAATGGATGCATTGAGATAACTGTAAATACCTTGCCAAAATTTGTTTTATCTTATGTGACCGAAGCAGTTTGGCTAAAAAAAAATTCAGTGCGACTCTAGTCTTTTTAAGCGGTAATTTAATCGCGGTCTCTTGATCAAACGGTTTAATGATTGAGTCAATTGAGTGATACTCATAGGCACATCAACAATTGGAGACAGTACAGTTCTTAGTAACAGAAATATGTTAGACTAACGCACAAAGAAAATTAGCAACTCTTGTCCATGGTGCACTTCCCAAACTTGAAATTCCTTAACCGTTTAAAGCTTATAATAAAAGCTGGCGGTGGCCAGATGCGACATGCAACCTTTTTGGTATATCGGCGTACACCGTACAACAATTATAACAGGTTATCAACTCCTGGGCCTCAATCGCGCTAATTTTCAAAGTAGGAATGTATTTAATAAAACAAAACCAAAAACGTTACGTTTACTTTACATCCAAAGACGTTACTATGGGTACCATTATTTTTGGTTTTGCTTTGGTGAATACGTGCCTTCGAGACACTGTTCCATGTCCATGTACCATAAATCTTAAAATGTCGCATTTTTGCTTTATTACTATATGTTTACTTACTAGAAGATAAATATTGCAATATAATAAAAAGTATAATAAATCCATCTACCAAGTTACGCCAATAATTTCCGTGTTTCATTTCTCCAATTCAAACAGCCGCGTATTTTAACTCATTATAGCTCAAAAAGGTTGAAAGCAATTATACTGGTTTAATTGTTTTATCTGCCATGGACTCCGGCCGTCACGATCTTACCAATTTCATGTAAACAAACAATAAAACAAGCCTGCCCGAACATAAAAGCTGAATAGATGTTTACAGAATTTTGTTCTCGGGATAGGTACTTATGAGTTTTGTACAAATGAAAAGCGAAATATTTGTGCCTGTTATATTTGGACTTAGACATGTCTTATTAGGCAGGTGAAGATTTTAATATTAAAATTGGAATCTTTTTTGTACCAACATTACAATAGGGAAGTGAAGCGACAACCATAAACTAAGCAGGTAGTTTTCAGTTTTATGAATCATGCTTATAATTCACGGCATAATTTTATTTTAACTTGTACTATCAAGCCACACATTCCAGACACAGTTTGTTTTAAGTGTCATATTTAAGCTCCCGAGAGCTTTACGCAGCTTTACATATATTTTGAAATTTTAAGTCACCCCCGACCCTCGGGCTCATTAATCATCTATCTAACACCATCTCATTGACATTATTCTTATGAGCCCAGTTTCTAAAGATTTAATGAAAAAAGGTTACTATAATGTCCAAGAATATTTAGATGATAAGAATGCGTGGAAACATTAAAATTCCAAAATGTTTTTAAGTTTATTTACGTGTAAGTATTATGACTATTAACCTCTGTATACCTATTTTGTGATTGTGCATTGTCAGATAGCTTGAAAATAACGATAATACTTTTGACATTGGGTACCTACTTTGTCGGTACGATGATATAGATTCTCTTCTAATTTTAATTATTTTTATCGCTGGGCGGCACTGCACTGCTAAAAGTTATATTTTTTTTAACTACAAACATTGTATTTGAATATTTATTTTGAAAAGAGTGACTACACGAGTTTGTTGCCGGAATCTTCTCGGTAGTTCAACTTTTGGAACCGGTGTAAATTCAGACATGACAGACAGACTGAGACTATGACGTTGTTAGTTAATATTTTTTTTGTGATAGTTGTAAAAATGTGTTTTTTTTTTGACGATTTAAAAGTGCTTCTTTGTGGCCTATTTAAATAAAATATTTTTTCTTTCTTTCTTTCTTTCTTTAATTGAGTATCCCAAAGACTACTTGATTTTGATGGTACAGGATCAGCACAAGGTTAGCTTGTCTTGGAAATACCAGCGAAGTAACCGTAAACCAAATTTCTAATCAAACTGATCTGTGAAAGTTAGTAAGACTCTTTTGTCAAGTTTTTGTGTCAATAAAGTTTATTATTATTATTATATTATTATTATTATAAGTAGAAAATGAGCTGATAGTCATCAAACGCCTGAACTGATTTTCATAAATCATAGCTATATAATATGACTCCGGAGACCTTTTCCGTTCCTATTCTGGCCACTGATTGACCTGAGTAGAAAGATAAAAGTTGGGATAGGATCAAAAACATTCACATTATTCTCCATGGTACTTACAGCTGATAGACAACGCTTGGTAATGCAATGAATCGACGCAATTAAAGATGCTCAAATCTCATTTTATAATTTTTTTTTGATGCGTTAAACTAAAAATAGCTTTTCTCACCTTAACTGGAAGTTCATATTCATATTCAATATTTAAATATTCAAATTCATACACTCACACCTATTATCTAGCCCAAAGTAAGCATCATTAAGAGCTTGTGTTATGGATACTAGATAACGGATAAATATTTATAATAATATGTATATAAATATTATAAATATACTAAATAAACAAATAAACATCCATGACTCGTAAACAAATGCTCGTACTCATCATACAAACATTTGCTCCTACCGGGATTCGAACCCGGGACCTCTTGACCGAGTAGCCTGCATAGCAAGGGGTACAGACCGCTCGACCAGCCGGTCTTCAAGTTTAAAAATATTCTTTCAGATCATAAGAGGTGTTAACTTCAATGAGTGGTGAGATAAGCGTTGCTATAAAAACGTTGGAAAAGGAAAGAAAGCGGTGAAGAAATTAGTAGGTTATACCGGTGGCGCAGTGGTAATCGCGTCTGGCCGAAATGTCTGGTCTGTTGTGACCCCGTGAATGAGCAAGGAAGAAGAAGAAAATCACTTTTGGCAGGTTATAACTACGTACCTACTCTTATTTTTTTTTTATCAAAAAAGTCTTAAGTGAACTTCAGCCTATACTAAACTGTACATCAAATTAAGGAAGAATTTCATTAAGTTTGCTTGCTAAACGGTTGTATATTCAAGGCAAATAAAATCGCAGAAGTCGGTTATGAATAAAATGTAGTAGGTTTTTTTATGCTTCAAGTAAGAAATGTTTAAAATCAAGACAGGAACAATAATATAATAAAAATATTCTTTATAGCACACTTAATAAAACACATAACAGAATAATTCACACAGGACAGTACAATAGGTAAACATTTTATAAACTACACATAACTGACAACTGTATGATATTAAATGTAGCAAAGAAGTCTGTCTAGGTAAAGTAACATTTACAAAACTTCTATACGCGTGGGTGGAGCCGCGGGCAGATGCTAGTGTGCTATATAAATCTGGTATATGGATAAAATGAATTACTAGGGTTTGGTAAATAAACAAGAATGAATAGACAAAGGTACTCTTAAACAGGATTTTATTAATCCAGCGTACACAATTTTTTTCACTAACGACGAAACGAGATCCGACACAAAAAATATCGTGAATTACGAGGAAAGTATTACACAGACAAATAAACTTACTTCACTAATGAGGCGATAAGAAGTTAGAAATTCATAAGACCATTGTGTAAAAAGACCTCTAGACATGTTTCTGTCACTTTCACTCATACTTAGTACGAAAAAGCTAGTGATAATGCTTAGTGATTGAAAAAACTGGCAGGAGGGTTTTGTTTTTACTCGGCAATCAACAGAAATAATAAAGACTCTTTCTGAAGCCGCTCTTCGTATTACACGGTTTTTTAAGATGATTTTCTGAGAATTGTAAGAGTGAAATCATAATATTGGTCGTAAGTAGCATTTTCAACAAACCTTTTTTGTTAGAAGCTTTTATAGGCTACGCTCACTTATCATAAGGAGCGACGTAAGCTCCTTCGCCAATATTAGGCTAGGTGCACACAAATATTATTTCGTACTGTTTTACCGAGTAAAATTTGTATTTTCGGGACTAAAGCTTTATTGAGTTTCAGAAACGATGTTTAAATATTTTTGTTCGAAAAGTCATAAAAATTCGCACGGTTGTAAAAAAAACTTACCATAGCACATAGCTAAATAAAAAAATAATAATTTGTACCTCTTTAATTTTAAGACGTAAATAATACAAAAAATTTGCAAAATTGCAGTACTTTAAAAAATAGTGAATATTTATGTTTTACTTTCTACATAAAACGTGGTATTGGATATTGCAATAAATGGCTTTACTTTTATTAGATCATATTTAACTTATTAGTATTTATTTATTTTACAAAAATTTACAGTTTTTTGTGCTAACACTCTTATTTAGTAAGGTAAGTAAGTATACAAGACAAAGCCAATTACGGATACTTACTAAACTACGAGAGTATAAACATAATATTATTATAACGAGAATGTAAGACTAATTATTAAATATGAATTGAAACTTTTATAACATTTGGATAGTAAAATAATATATATTAATGATGACATGACATTATAAAGTCAATGACAAGGATGAACGGGATGCATGTAAGTTTATGTTTTTTCATAAGTTTCACACTAGATCATTTTTTTTATGACTCATCTTTAAAAAAGTCACTCCTGTGCTCAGTATTCTACACCACTTCGCTAAATAAATACTCACTTGTTGAACAAATAAGTTGATGTTTTATGCGGAAAAACATTTCTCGGGTATTTAGGTACCGAATGGCCACTGAGTCAACAAGGGAGAAAGGTATAAGGAAAAAAGTCAAAAGGTCAAAAGTGTAAAATTAATTTTGAAATTTCCCATACATTTTGTTTAAAACCGAACTATTTGTATGAAGAAATTTGAAATTTATTTGACAATTTGGAATTTTCGATAACACTTTAGTATTTACACCAATGACAAGAGAAAATCGCTTGGTATTGTAGATGCGTTGTCATCCCGAGGCCTAAGACAAAACGCCTTCCGTGCCCAGTAATTACACTGGCTACCTTTCCCTTCAATCTGAAACAAAGAGTTTTACGGTCGAAATAAGATAGGCGGTGGTATCTACCCAGACGACCCTACTTACGGGCCTACCATCTAGTAACTGGTCGGTATTTCCATTATGTTTCAGTACATTCTAGAAATATTAATACCGCCCGCAGTTATTCTCACGCGGATGTTGGACATCGCACCAAAAGGTACCTATATCCTTTTTAGAGGGTAATCTATTTCCATTCCAAATTTCATTCAAACCAGGAGGTTTACAAGTGAAAACTTAATGGATAGACCGACAGACAGCTTTACGTTTACTTTCGAATTAAAATTATTAGTATAAATGTTTTTTAGTTTCACAAACTACTTATCCACTGAACGTTCAATAAAATATGACTGTGCGTTATTTAGGATCTCGGAGAATAATGTAGAATCATCTAGAATGATGTATTACTCCCGAGGGATAAGTTATCATAGCTCCATTTGGTATACGCTGAATAAACCTAAGAATGTAATACGTAAATAATACTGTAATATAACGGTTTCTTTACCATATAATACAGATCATATATTATTATCTTGTGCCGGAACAGATACTAGTCATTGTTATAATAATACAGAGAGTTTATTGGGACTTCTGGTTTTCTTTTGATTTTACAGGGTAGGCAACGCGTGAATAGCGCCCAAGGTGCTACGAGCGTCTATTGGCTGGTATCACCGCGTGAGTATTGCCCATGGTGCTACGAGCGTCTATATGCTACGGAAACAATGTGTGAGTAGTACCCACGTTGCTACGAGCATCTATAGACTACGGTAACAACGCGTAAGCAGCGCCCAAGGTGCTACGAGCGTCTATAGGCTGGTATCACCGCGTGAGTATTGCCCATGGTGCTACGAGCGTCTATATGCTACGGAAACAATGCGTGAGTAGTACCCACGTTGCTACGAGCATCTATAGACTACGGTAACAACGCGTAAGCAGCGCCCAAGGTGCTACAAGCGTCTATAGGCTGGTATCACCGCGTGAGTATTGCCCACGGTGCTACGAGCGTCTATATGCTACGGAAACAATGCGTGAGTAGTACCCACGTTGCTACGAGCATCTATAGACTACGGTAACAACGCGTAAGCAGCGCCCAAGGTGCTACGAGCGTCTATAGGCTGGTATCACCGCGTGAGTATTGCCCATGGTGCTACGATCGTCTATATGCTACGGAAACAATGCGTGAGTAGTATCCACGTTGCTACGAGCATCTATAGACTACGGTAACAACGCGTAAGCAGCGCCCAAGGTGCTACGAGCGTCTACAGGCTTTGGTAGCAACGCGAGAGTAGTGCCCAAGGATCAAAGAGCGTCTATATGCTACTGTAACAACGCGTGAGTTGTGCCTAAGGTGCTACGAGCGTCTACAGGCTAGTATCACCGCGTGAGTATTGCCCAAAGTGCTACAAGTGTCTATAGGCTACGGATACAACGCGTTAGTAGTGCCCAAAGTGCTACGAGTGTCTATAGTCTACGGTAACAACGCGTGAGTAGTGGCCAAGGCACTACGAGAGTATATATGCTACGGAAACATCGTCTACAGGCTATATAATCAACGCGTGAGTATTGCCCATGGTGCTAGGAGCGTATACAGGCTGGTAATAGCATCGCGTGATTAGTGCCCAAGCTGCTACGAGCGTCTATAGGCTAGTGCATAGATTCTCAACGAAAAAGCCAAAAAGTTAAGTAAAAAGTCTTGCGACCCTGTCACTATAAAATTATAATAATATTTTGATTAATAATTTATTCAACCGTTTAATAAGTAATTTTTATTATATTATTTTTCAACAGACTGCGACCCCCTTTAATAACAAACGCGACCCCCCGTTTGAGAAACAATGGGCTAATTTTTTTGTTTTTAACGGTTTTCCATCAGGCGAGCCGTAGGCTAGTCTGCCGTCTTTTTGACCCTGGAAAATCATTAATAAAAAGCAGCAAAATCTTAAAAAAGTAGAAAGAAAGAAAAGTATTCTTAATTTTTGATTTTAACATTATTATAAATGTTTGAAAAATTACTTAGTAATTAAAATATAATAAAACTAGAAAAAAATCACGTCCTGAGGCAGGAATCAAACCTGCGACCTTTCGCAATCCGGGCGACTGCTCTGACCACTGAGCCACCCATGACTTGGGATATCCCTGTGAAATTCTTCTAGTCCATCTGTATTTGCGTTTATGAGCTAACGTCCACCCTACAATGACGAAATATTCTATTTCAACATCCGAAACGAGTATTTTTACAAATACCGACGATTCGGTTAAGTTGGGGCAGTGCTTTCAAATATTCTTAATTTTTGATTTTAACATTATTATAAATGTTTGAAAAATTACTTAGGAATTAAAATATAATAAAACTAGAAAAATTTCACATCCTGAGTTCAGTGGTTCAGTGGTCAGGCTCAGTGGTCAGAGCAGTCGCCCGGATTGCGAAAGGTCGCGGGTTCGATTTCTGCCTCAGGACGTGAAATTTTTCTAGTTTACTTAGCACCAACTCCAAAAATATGTTACTAGGGGATGAGTACCTACTTAAATTTAATTATTTTATCCTTTTCAGTTTTTTGAAGTCGGTTTTAATTTTTGTTTAAAATTTTTTTTTTCACAATTTTCTAAGGTCGAAGCTAGATGGGTGACCAATCAACAAATCAACAGGTCAACTTATATTGTTTCTTACTATCGATCGTTTCACTAAAAAGTCATAGAAAAGTAAAAATTTGCAATGTCGCATACGTAGACGACTTAATAATTTCAGTTTTTTTTTTATTCAAAACCAAACTTCCCAACTGATTATAAAAAAAAAATTATGGGACCAAATGGCAGCTATTCCGCATCGAACAAAAAAAGAATCACGTAAATCGGATCAGTAATCTCGGCGTAATCGGTGTACATACAAAGAAAAAAAATATGTAGACGACTTACTAATTTCAGTTTTTTTATTTATAAAAACCAAACTACCGAACTGATTTTGAAATAATTTTTATGGGGCTAAATGGCAGCTATTCCGCATCGAACAAAAAAAGAATCACGTAAATGGGATCATTAATCTCGGCGTAATCGGTGTACATACATAGAAAAAAAAACATACCGGCCGAATTGAGAACCTCTTCGTTTTTAAAGTCGGTTAAAGAGAGGATTCCCTGACCAAACTGTAACATTTTATTTTACTAAATAAATTTATTATTATTTTTAACATAGTTGTGTCAAGCGAACTGAGTCAAATTTGCGTACTGGCTTCAAATTGATTACACGTACCTACCTCGACTATTAGGCGTTATTATTCGAAGGCTGTGGATTTAAACCCAATGCTTTCTCATTTCTAAACTGTGCGTTAATATGCTCATTTAACACATAAACAATGTATGGTCGGTACAATAGATACTGAGTTATTAATCTAACTCACTTTAACTTAGCTCCACGCTCCTTCCCGCGGGATGATATAGAGAAAAGTAATTTATTACTGCCTTATGAGAACTTTTCTTCGTTTTCTTTCATTTTTTAGGTCTGGTAATTTTATTAGTAAAAGAGAAAAATAGCTATGCGAAAAAAGAGTAATCTAAAGTTACCCCAACATCTCAATGACATTTTATGAGAATACAAAGTTTAATAGAGAAGAGAGTAAAAACTTTTAATAGTACGGTTTATTATTTCATTTACGTTTTTTACAGCAAAGAAGAATTGCCCAATTTCAGAACCAGTGGTAGAATAATTAAATTAGTTGACGTTAAAAATCATTAATTGTAAAAGTCTCAGTTGAGTAAATGATTTTCCACGTACGACAGCACATCAAGTGTAACAGTTGAACTAGGAAAGCCGCCTCTATTACGAACGCAGTAAGGGCGGTCTTAAGGTCAAACGGTTCCATTACATGTTCTGTCGACTGTACATACAATGAAAATATTGTGGAGTCGTGTACCTACTATGAATATTTGTAATAAACATGGCTATCTAAATTTCTAAACATTGAGGAAAGGTTATATATGTCTGTGACAAACTGAACGTATAAAATCTTATGCTCCCTTTTCATGGAAACTATGTGCCACAACCAATTCTGGATGTGTCGGAAATGCTCCGTGGAGTGAACGCATTGAATACAAATTTATGACATACAGTGTACCAATATAGAATGTCAAGACCAGTATGTAAACTTTAGAAACTATTTTAAACTAGTCTGCCAAATTTTTTTTATACTACTAGATGACAAACAAGCTGACGGCGGTAACCGCTTACCTGATGGTATAGACACAATTGATATTGCAGGTGCAGAGCGGTCAAACCTCTACCGAGCTTCCCCTATATTTTTTTTACAAATTTTGCTAATTCGGTTTAATGTGTATGCAAGATACAAATAAAACAAGTCTAGACCATGCCTAGTTATTATTATCTTGTATTTGGGGCTTTCCGGTCTTGTTAAGACTAATTTGTCATTGCGATCTAAAAGATCTATTGTGACTTACCACCAATAATTTATAATAAGGCCTTGATTTGGGCACTTTCCATAAATTTTAGGATTTTCCCAACCTCAAGGGTCTCAACTTCATTTGGGTCAATGGTGTGTCTCCCCAGATGTAGGCTTCGTTTGTAAATAAAAGGTCCACAGTTGCAAAGGAGGTGCATTGGGGTTTCGCGCTCCTGTGTACAGAATCTACGAACATCCGAATCACTTAATAATTTTAGTTTGAATAAGTGTCTGTTCAGTTTGCAGTGGCCTGTCAAAGCTCTAATCATGGCACTCGCGTTACTCCTGCTGAGCTTTATCAGCTCTTTAGTTCGTTTAACATGGTAGCCATGTATCAGAGACTTTGAATGTATCAAACCAGGTGTCCTTAGCCATTGTTCAGAGGACTCCTGTATGAGCTTGCTTTTGAGATAGTGCATGGCCTGGTTCTTTGAGATTCCGCAGAAAGGTTCCGGTCTAATCTGTAGTCCCTGAGCCCCAGCTTTAGCTAATTCATCGGGTTTTTCGTTGCCTATGACGCCAGAGTGACCAGGCACCCATCTCAGAGTGATTCTGTTGTTGAGCCCCAGTATATTTAATTCCTCCACGCAGTCTTTTATTAGTTTTGAGTGCAGTGTATTCGCATTTATAGCTTTAAGCGCTGCTTGGCTGTCAGAGTAGATGTAAATTCTTGGGTTAACGTAGTTCCTTAGGCGGTTGGCCTGCACACATTCAATTATGGCGTAGACTTCCGCCTGGAAAATGGTGGCGTATTTTCCGAGGTTTACGCTCTTACTAAACCTTGGTCTGACTCCATACACCCCACATCCTACGTTATTACCCATTTTGGAGCCATTAGTAAACCATGTGAGGCATCCAGCTTCGGAGGGAGCAGTGACTTGTGGACAAATGTTGTTTTGGATATCTGCCCAGTCTTCCCTGCTAGGCAGTTCAACTGTATAGTTTTTGTGGAAGTTGAGTTGTGGAAGCATGACGTCAGAAGTCATTGCTAATGGAGGTAGTTCAAACACAGCTTGATGTAATGATCGCAGTGTTTAAGATGCCCATTGTGTTTTCCCAGTGACGCCTGCCCTAAACATTCCTTTGCCTCTTTTCCAATAAATAGATCCAGAGGCGTTAAGTTGAGAAGAGCATTAAGGGCTGCCGCCGGGGTTGTGCGCATAGCACCAGTTGCCATCAAGCACGCGGTGCGTTGCAAGCTGGTTAGCTTGTTGATGGTTGTTATTTGCATGACTTTTTTCCCCCAGACTACGCAGGCATACGTTAACATCGGCCTTACGATGGTGGTATAAAGCCATAGGGCGCTTTGGGGTTTAAGCCCCATCTCGTCCCTGCAAGGCGGTGACATATTCCTAAGGCAGTTGTTGCCTTTTGGACTACGTTGTTTATGTGTGTTTCCCAATGCCCAGTAAAGTGCTGGTCCAAATTTTTTCTAGTTGACAAGTGTGGCAAAAACTATACGGCTCACCTGATGTAGAAGCGGTTGCCGCAGTCTAATACATGCTCGTAGCACCTTAATAATAATTCTTAATAATAAACTAACATAAATATTTTAGGCAATTTAATGTTGGATTTGGAAATACGTATTCTCATAAAATTCTTGTCCTAAGTATTGCATGCTGTATAACAGTGAAATATGTGAGACTATTTGAAATAAGTATGAAGAACCATTTATGTACCATATTTTTAGCAATAAATAATTTTGAATTATTGGAAATTTTGAATTTTGATATACCTTATGATACATGCTGCGCTGTCTGTTTTTGGATTTCAATTCCACTGCACGCTTAATATCGTTGGTTCAAAACATCATTTGACGAGTGTTTTTATAAAAATAAACCAGCATCGCAATAAATACGGACGAATATTTCGGCAAAGAATAAACATTGCTAATCGTACAATATTTTTAGCATTAACATATATGTAGGTACTTTATTTATATGGCTGTATCAAAGAATCTAGTAGTCTGTGGTTTGAGGGTTGGACAAGAGTCTCGACGACTTTGGAAGCTCTAATGATGATAAAAATAAAAAATAAAACATAAAATGAAAGATCTAAATAAGACATGGCTTTAATGTCTTAAAATCACGCCATTATATCTTTATAAAAAGAGTCTGAGCCTTTTTTATGAAAAGAAACTAATGTTCGTTTTCACTAAGAATTCCCTAGGCCCTAGGCTTAGGTGTCTCCTAACGATATTTGTCTCTTTCTGTCTCCGTTAGATAGACTGAGATTAAATCGCTAGGAGACCTAACGCTAAGCCAATGTTAGTAAAGATGAGCATAATCGTAGTGATTACATTTTCTTTGAAAGAAAGTTCGAAAAAAAGAAAAAAGTTAAAATCACGAAGCTACCGTAAAAAGTCCTATTACGGCGGTAGTCAAAATCAACGCCTAATTCGGAGGTGTTTTTATTTTCGTTTATTGTTTTGATTTGGTTATCCAAACAAGAATAACACACGAAAATAAAAATGGGTATAAGGTATCTTTATTTTCGTGTTTTACCCTTCATTTGATAAACAAATAAGAATAAAACACAGAAATATAAAAAAACCACCACAAATGTCAAAACAACGATCGAACCGAACGGTTCGCGTTACGTGTTTGTTAGTAGAATACCTAGCAGATGCGTTTCGGCTACGTTTTGATTGCGTTGAGTTAGCAGAACACATAAACTTTGTGACTATAATGTTTAAATCAAATCAAATCAAATCAAATTGTTTATTGCTCCATAATGTACATACAGATGGTAAAATATTATAGTAGGTTTAAGGTAACAATTATGGGCCTTGTAAGGCATTGCAAACATTTTATAAATACATTATGATGACGCTGTTTAACTCTAATTACATTATTTTTCTCTATATAAGTAGTTACTACAGCTATTTGTATGAATATTTCATATATATATATATATATATATATATATATTATATTTAACTTAGGTAAAAAGTCTATTAATTTTGCAACATAAGAATTTCTTAATATACCAGTCATATGGTTAAACACAACTCAATATTCAACATATCAAACTAAATTTAAAATTTATCATTCAGGTATTCACTTATGCTATAATAACATTTATCTATTAAAAACTGTTTTAATATTTTATAAAATATATATATTTTATCGCTTTTTTCTTGTTTTATTACTTCAGGTAGTTTATTATAAATTTTTATCGACATTACAAACGGACTAGAAGAGTGAAGTTTCATGTGTGAGGTCGGGAACAGAAGTCTAAGTTTATGGCGTAATTGGTAAGTAAGTGAGTAGGTCTTCGCGTTTTTGTAATAATCTGGATGCTTTTTTACAAATTTGCAGATCTCATAGATATAGATGCACGGTAAAGTAAGGATATTGTGTTCCTGAAAGTGTGGTTTACATGTCTCAGTAGGTTCTATGTTAACTATAATTCTCATGAGTTTTTTTTGCAAGATGAACGTTTCTGATTCGTTTCGAACAAGTTTCTGATTCGTTTCAGATCAAAATACAGTAGCAGAATTAGGAGACTGGTTATGTTAGGCTAGGTGGTAGGCCCGTATGTGACCCTACATATGGGCCTACCACCTATCCTGGATAGGTACCACCGCCTTTCTTATTTCAGCCGTGAAACAGTTCGCTGTGTTTCGGATTGAAGGGAAAGATAACAAGTGTAATTACTGGGCATGGACGACATTTCATCTTAGGCCGCAGGATGACAGCGCACCTGCAATATCAAGTGATTTTTCCTTGTTATTGCAGGTGTCTACAGGCAGCGGTAACCGCTTACCATCAGTTGGGCTGTCAGCTTGTTTGTCATCAAGTAATATAAAAAAAATTCTTTCGCTAGTGGCGTAGTCTCATTTTTGCTAAGCGTGATGTTTCTAGATTAAAATATAGTGGTGATTAAATCCGTTATCATTAAGTAAGCGACTGCTGAGGACGGCTGTCAAAAGTTTAGTAGGGTCTGACATGACTGCGTTGTTATTTGTCGGGATTGTGCGCGGAGAGCTACAGATAAGAAGACTTCGGTTCCCGTTCATGGTTTACTTGGCTTCAGGCACTAATCCGGCTGTCTCATGTTAATCTTGTATTATTTTATACAGGCTCGTGCCGTCAATTCGACAATAAATTAAAACATGGGCTATTTTAGTTCATAGAAATGGTTTGCCACTTTCAAAAACATCCTATTCATTTGATAATTTCATGAAATTTCTATGGATTTTCATGACTTATGGATTTTCACAATCCAGATGATTACCCGGAGTGCAAGTGATTGTTCTAACCTGTGCCTTTTCTAATCTTTGAAACATTTAATATAGGTAATGTTAATAATAATAAATAAATAAGAATAACAAATGTCAAACTGTTTGTGGATTACATAATACCTACCCAACACCACTCAAGACGATTGACTTCTCCAACCGATAACTCTAGAAGCCTAGAAGCTTAAATAAAGATTCTCTCCTATATTTTCAGGAACCATAATATTGCCATGTTGTATATAGTCGGTGTCATGTAAATAAACCATACAGCTTATAAAGTATCCTATAGCTTTGTTAATGACTTTGCGCAGGATTAATTGTAACGTGATTAAGCTCATGAGACGTTCAAAATTAATGATATAAGATACACGTATACAATTATAATGTAACGCTTGGTATTGAGTAATTACCATGCAGATTTTTGTAAGTTAACTTTTTTTTTATACCACTAAGGTGGCAATCACGGCCCACCTGATAGTAAGCGGTTACCGTAGCCTATGGACGCTTGCAACACCAGGGGTATCACTTGCGCGTTGCCGGCCCTGTAAAAACTTTTTCAAGCCCTTTTTGAAGAACCCCACGCTGTACTCATTCGAGAAAACCTCTGCAGGGAGGTCATTCCACGACCTAAACGTACGCGGGAAAAAGTTTCTCTGAAACCGCACAGTACGAGACCATTTTAGATCCAACGTGTGAGGATGAATTACCTGCCAATGGCGAGCGGTGCGATGCACCTATGACTACTTTGACAACCTAACCTTATTTATCGCTTTCCAGGTTCTTTTTTTGTGGGTTGTGTTAAACTTATTTCAATTTCAACTGTTACCAATATCGGCGCACTTATATCCTCTATAGTATTATACCCTATCGTACCTATCCTATCCCTTATAAAAATGAATTGTCGAAATCAGAGTATTATGTAAAAAAATATGTACAGTCATTGAAAGACATACACACGTTGAACACGAATTATTTGACATGATGCCCACGGCCTCTTTCTATCAGCGCACCGTTCCCCACCGGTAGACAGTTCATCCTCACAAATTGGAACCAAAGTGGTTGCGTACTGTACGGTTTCTTAGAAACTTTTTCCCAGGTTGTGGAATGAGCTCCCTGCAGAGGTTTTCTCGAATGAGTACAGCATGGGGTTCTTCAAAAAAAGGCGTGAAAATGCTTTCACAAGGTCAGCAAGGCGCAAGTTTTACAATGGTGTTTATTTATTTATTCATTTGTGTGTTGCAAGCCTTCATAGGCTACGGCAACCGTTTACCCTCAAGTGGGCCGTATGCTTGATTGCCACCATAGTGATATA
Source organism: Nymphula nitidulata (assembly GCA_947347705.1). Lineage (NCBI taxonomy): Eukaryota > Metazoa > Arthropoda > Insecta > Lepidoptera > Crambidae > Nymphula > Nymphula nitidulata. Next base: position 4,689,199 of record OX374637.1, on the reverse strand, counting down.
AAAAAGTCGATAATTTTTCCTTTCGTCTGTTAATAAAAAAAAATGACAGTAAATATCTACATACCTACGATAGAATTACATATATAGTATACTAGCTGTGCCCGCGACTTCGTCCGCGTGGAATATTGACTTTATTCATTCAAACTTTCATCCCCTATTTCAACCTTTTACAGCCCTTTTTTCGCATTAAAAAGTAGCCTATATTCTTTCTCGGACTCTAGACTATTTCTGTACCAAATTCCATTAAAATCGGTTCAGTAGTTTAGATGTGATTGAGACAGAGTTACTTTCGCATCTATAATATTAGTAAGATTATACACATCGCCCCTTTACTATGTCAGAGTATGCAGAAGTAAGAAATATATCTATTTAGGTGATATTGAATACGATTTTCGCTGGAATATTCCAATCACGACCGAACCTCATTGCATTGCTCTAACAAAATAGATTACTCCTTTGATGTCAAAGATAATTTGAACTTTCGAATCAGAGCATAGGAAAATTAATGAAGTAGAAAAATTTCTCGTCTTGGTTATTTTTTTTTTCTATGTTAATATATTCTTCAACTATTGAAAGTCTTTCATTCGTGTGTGTTGCCAGTGATGACTTACGGAACTGAAACGTGGCCGCTTACAATGGGCCTCATAAGAAGACTCAATGTCACCCAAAGGGCAATGGAGAGGGCTATGCTCGGGGTATAATGAATTTTATTGAAATTCATCTTAATGACATAAATCAAACAATATATAGATTAAAGTACTTTAGAAAATTCTATTCAATATCAAGAAAAATTGCGTACCATCCTCTTCACAATAAAAAGAACTATGTAAGTGTGTACAGCGCGTTGTACACACTACATAGTAGCTTTCCCTGACGGACTGAGAGACAGTCTGCCTACATCAAAATGATGTAGGCAAACTGTCTCTTATATCAATGCTATAGAGATAACATTCGCATACATCTTTTTGAAGTTGACTGTATTAACTTAAGAACACTAAAACCACAATAAGGGTCTTACTTTTAAAATCTCATTAAAACTGTTTCAGTAAAAACACCGTTAAACATGGTTTTCCATTTACATTTCAATTTTTCTTATGCCTGTCTAAGTAAAACTATTGTTTTAGTATATTTTATTTAGAATAAATTCAGATATCGGTATTATGAAGAATTTATTTTTAATTGTACTATAAAGAAATTGTAATCTTAATGATGATTATTATTATAATTTTATTCAGAAAAAATAAATAACAAAATAGCTTCAAATGGTTACTATGTTTATTAAGATATAGTAACAGTTGCACTTCAAAAGCCGCCTCTATTACTAACGCAGTAAGGGCGGTCTCAAGGTCAAACTATTACGCATCTACTGTTCAACAATATGCCTGAACTATTAAATCCTGTAAAAATTGTAGTTTCTGTAAGCGAGAGAAACGAAATATTTAAACATCAAATATTTATGTATAGCATAATTCATAAGGGCCATATTAAGGCGGTGCTTAAAATCGATTAAATCTACGGCGGTATTTCTATTTTCTTGTTTTATTTTCGCTTAAGTCCGCTTACGTACACGAAACTAGAATTTACTCACCCAAAATCACTTAGGGACAATAAAATTCACACTACGTTTTTCAAACAAGTATATATGAAAATAAATTTCACGTATGAATATATGAAAATAAAATACTAGCCTATATACGTCCCACTGCTGGGCGCAGGCCTTCCTACATGGGAGAAACACATGAGGAGTTTGGGCCATAACACCACCACGCTGGCCTACTGCGAGTTGGTGGGTGAAAATGGTTGTAGTAACAACCGGAACCAACTGCTTAACGTGCCTTCCGAAGGAGGAGCTCGAGATAACAAATTTTGATTGACCCATCCCGGGATCGACCATGGCGAAAGTTGCTTTGTTTCCGTAATCGAAACGAGAGCGTATCAACCACTACGCCACCGAGCTGATCAACCGATTTTAACTACCACGGTTATAGGAATATTATTATAAAGCATGAGCATATATATGCATAAAGCAGATAGCTTATTCAAAGCAAAATCAATTAAATTGATGCCTTTTTATTTTAGATAAAATGAAAATATCTTCATTGAAATAGACCACAAAGAAGCACTTTCAAATCGTCAAAATCACATTTTTATGACTTTCTCAAAAAATATACTAACTAACAATGTCATTGTATCTGTCTGTCCATATATCACGGAAAGTTTCTTAAGTTAAGCAAGTATAGAATCAAAAGATGCCATCGGTGAAGTGATCACGTCCTGCTGAGATATAAACGCTCTTCACAGACCGAGCTAGTAAGACTCCCACTAACTCGAATAATCCGATGAGGAATCCGGGAGTACCTCGCTTCTATCTTAGGCCTTATCATCTCTTACCATCAGATGAGTTTAGGCTAAGAAAAACCCCGAACTACCCCTTAAGAATAAAAAAAAATATCTTCGCGTCTCTAAGACACTTATTCAGATAAACTTGCATATAACGGAGGCCTGGACTTGGACTGGAATTTCGGACTAAAATTAAGCAAGTTATGTCACATTATGTTTATTTATTTATGTCTATACACACGAAAGAATCAGAAGAGAATACATAAAACACAGTTGAGTACAAAGGCACTGCTTAGTAGCAATCCTCATTAATCATAATTATTTAAATTTATTGATTTATTTTAGACTGCAGTCTATAGTGGATTAGTATATTAGTAGCGATTTTGACTTACGTAACAAGTTCACAGTGTTAGAGCCAATCTAGTACCAATATTATCAAATTGAAATGATATGTATTAACATTATTATCTGTTCTAAATTTATCCATAAACAGGAGCTTTAACTAATTGATCATTAGTTAGTACATGAACCATACAACAAGGTTCTTATGTAATGGAAATTGTACTTAATGAATGGTACTAAATCGTAACCAACTTCACGGTAACACCTTGTTTCGTTTTTCAGTATTTCGTTCGTCTCCGAGGATTTGTCTAGTCTAGAGTGATCTGGCATTTCTGTCCCCACGTAAAAAATGCCATAAGTAGACATCGATTTGCGGAGATCAATATGAAAGCGAAAAAAGAAAATCATAACTAAACAAATCTGATTTTCTGCTTTCTCATACTGCATATTAGATGCAGTATTTTATTGTCAGTATTCTATTCATTTTTTTTTTATAATTTAATGGAAAAATTGTGTAACCTGTAAATGAAATAGCTACTGAAGAAAGCTTCATTCATTCAATCATCATTGTGAGGGTTTATTCAATAGCACGTAAAATTACCAGAGATACGATGGACTTCCGGTCTGCACTCCAGGCTCCGTTAATTATTCTTATCCGGTATCCAACCGAATGCCTAATTATTCATGTTCAAGTGATTTATTTTATTATTTGGAGAAAACACGGGACGGGAGAATATTTTATTCAATTACATGACAACAAACATTCCGGGATATGTTTTATTACACTCACAAAAGTATTCCAGTATAAATGTGAAGTCGATAATTGAGCAATGTTTAAACTCTTTTAAAATTTCAATTTGAGGACTATACCGTAAACATCTTTACTGTGTGGCTATTTTCAATGATTTTTTTTTTTATACAACTGGATGACAAACAAGCTGACGACCCACGGCTGATTATTCTCCAATACAGCAGAAATGGTTGTTTTGACTAATAACGACCGATAAATAATAATAAAAGTGAAGTGTGAGTGAAGACTTTAGAATAGGCTATCGAAAAACAATTGATTGATCTCTTTGCTCCAATGGACTTCTTCTTATCAGAATATCGTCGCTTTAGTGTCTCCACCTCAACATCACGTTCAGACATTAGAAATTTAGTAAGTAACTCGTTTCTCTGCCGTACTTGCAATGTTTAGAGTTCTTTCTTAGCAATGGGTTCCCTCCTTTAACATGGGTTCCTTCAAAAGAGGCGTAAAAAAAGAATACCAAAATTTATTGCATTTATTACATTATACATTTTAAACTAAATGCTAAAATACTATTATGCATTTACATTATGCCTAAAACCATTATGCAAATTGTAATAATGAGTAATTACATAAGTCTAAATTATACTTATGCCACAATAATGTTATGCAAAAGAACAATTATGCCAAAGTAATATTATAAAAGGCAACGTAATGCAAAATCATTATGCCAAAGTATATTAGGAGTAAATACATTATACCCACGTAAAGGATCCCAATAAACATGATCCGACATCTTACTATAATATCTTTTCTTTTATGTTTCTGCGTATTCGGTATACCACTATAATTGTTGTATACTGGCTAGTTTTATAATCTAGATTGTTATTTAAATTATTTAATTCTAAGTCACTTCTTGACAGCTTGTTACATGGTTACCAATATATCTTTGTACACACGCATTTTACTTTATTTTTATTTACAACATTCGTTATCAGCACGAAGATCTAGTAAAATGAGTGATCAGTTTAGTGGTATTAAATTATTAACTAGTCGTGATGGATATAGCATCTGGAAATTTAAAGTTCGAGCACTGCTTATCCACGAAGAGTTGTGGCAGTCTATTGCAGGCTATGCTCCCGGTGATATGACCTCTGAGGATGTGAGGATTAGAAAGGATCAGAAGGCCTTGTCTAAGATATCCCTCACGCTGGATGGTTCAGCCATTACTCATGTTAGATCTGCTAAATCAGCAAAAGAAGCATGGGATGCGTTGGCAAATGCTTATGAAGACAAAGGTATGGGTCGCCGGTTGTCATTAGAATGTCGACTATACAGGTATGCCTTAAATGATTTTACCACAATTGAATCATATATAAATGCTGTTTTGTGTACGGTACAAGATTTGTCCGACATTGGAAAAGTCATAGATGACGAATCTGTAGCTGCTATTTTGTTGGGAGGATTGTCAGTCAAATATGAGCCTCTCATAATGGCACTGGAAAACTCCAATGTTAAGGTGACAAGTGATTTAGTGAAAAGTAAATTGTTAAACGAAATGGCTAAAGATGTTACTCAAAATGACATATTAGCATTGAGTTCGAAAAAGTCAAATAAAAATAAAAAGCCCATTATATGTTATAAGTGTCACGAGCCAGGACATAAAAGTCCTCAATGCCCATATAAGCAAGGCAAGAAGAAAACCAATATTGGTTCTTTGGAGACTAAAGGTTCCTTGTGTGCTCAAGATTCAACACTACTTACTGCATGTGTGGCTGATGGTAATGAAAATAAATGTCAAAAATGGTATATTGACTCTGGAGCAACAAGTCATATGAGTCCTTGTTTGGAATATTTTGAGAACTATAAGCCCTTGATCAGTAATGGTCGTTCTGTCACCATTGCGAATGGAGAGAAATTACCAGCTGTAGGAACAGGTGATATAGCTATTAGTGATATTCCAAATATTAGTAAAATAAAAGACGTTGTTTTTGTACCTAATTTACATTGTAATTTAATATCCGTTAAGAAAGCTGTTGATAAAGGATTCACTGTAATTTTTGATAAACATGGTTGTAATTTTTATAATGATATTGATGTAACTTTAACTGGCAATTCTATTTTACAGGGTTCTTATAGTGGTGGTTTATATAGTTTAAATTTAAATCCAAGTAAACCATATAAGTATGCAGCTTTAGATGTGGTTGACAATACAGAACGTACGGTGCACTTTGATTTGTCTGAGTATCAACTGTGGCATAGGCGTCTGGGTCATCTGTGTCGTATCGGTATGGACAAACTTAAAAGAGGCCAAGCAAACGGTATGACGTATTCTGCTATCGATAAAGATCCCTGTATACCATGTATAGAAGGTAAGCAAGCCAGAAAACCTTTCTTGAAAATTAAATACAAACGTGCGTGTTGTCCTTTAGAATTGATTCACGCCGATGTTTGTGGTCCGTTTTCTACTACATCTTTTAAGGGAAATAGTTACTTTATTACATTTATTGACGATTTTACACGTATGATGTTTGTTTATTGTTTTTCTTTAAAATCTGACGTTTTTGAGATTTTTAAAACTTTTCATTCTTTTGTCGAACGACAATTAAACATGAAAATGAAATGTTTGCGAACAGATAATGGGACTGAGTTTGTTAATAAACAACTGTCCAATTATCTTAATAGTTTCGGCATTAAACATGAGACAACAGTTCCTTATAGCCCGCAACAAAATGGAATTAGCGAGCGAAGTATAAGGTGTATTGTTGAAAAGGCTCGAACTATGTTAGCTCAAAGCAACCTCCCTAAAGCATACTGGCAGGACGCTGTGGAAACCGCTGTATACATTAAAAATAGTTCTCCACACCGTGCTTTGGTGTGTGTAACTCCATACCAAAAATGGTATAACGAGAAACCGAATATTTCTCACTTAAAAGTATTCGGATGTAGGGCTCTTGTGCATGTCCCAACATGTCATCGTACCAAGTTGGACGTGAAGGCCGAAGAATTTATCTTTGTCGGCTACTCTGACGATCCAAGGAGCTATTTTTTCAGGCATGCACAGTACCCTAGAAAATTTACTAAAGAGAGAGACGCTGTATTTTTTGAAAATGTTTTTACTGGTTTGAAGGCTGAAAAACAATGTGTAAATACATTTTCAGAACCTCTCATTTTAGAACAATGTACTTCTCTTTTAAATAATAATATTCTAATGCAGTCATCAGGTGCCGTAGTAACTGATAGCAGTGAAAATTCTTTGACGGAAGGCACCAGTGAAAGCAGTCATGAAGATGTTGTTTCTTCAACTGAACCATCACATGAAAATTGTGATAACGCTGTGAGTCGTTACCCGAAAAGAGATCGTAAACCTCCTGATTTCTTTTCTTATAATACTTTGGTTTCTAATTTAGACGACGAGCCAAAATGTTATATTGATGCGATAAGGAGTGAAGACAAACTTCATTGGGTCTCTGCTATGTGGGACGAGTATAACGCGTTGATAAACAAAGGCACATGGATTTTGGTTGATAAACCTAAAAACAAACCGTGTATCCAGTGCAAGTGGGTGTACAAAGTCAAACGAGACTCTGTCGGGAATATTTTAAAATATAAGGCGCGTTTGGTTGCAAAAGGATTTACGCAGGTATATGGCGTAGATTATTTTGAAACATATGCACCAGTTCTGCGTAACTCTTCTTTACGGACTTTGTTAGCTTTTGCTGTCCAAGAAGGTTACAAAATCCGTCATATGGACGTGGATACGGCTTTTCTAAATGGAGACTTGGACGAAGAAGTCTACATGTTGCAGCCAGAAGGTTTCACAGATGAAACACAGAAAGACAAAGTTTGCTTATTAAAACATTCTCTTTACGGTCTTAAGCAGGCACCGAGGTCTTGGAACATTAAATTGAAGCAAACATTGTCAAACATTGGTTTCAAACAGTCACCTTCTGAGACTTGCATTTTCTCAAAGAAAATTAGTGACAATGAAACTCTTTTCTTAGCTGTCTACGTTGATGACCTAGTTTGCATTTTTAAAAACAATTTGACTTTTGACAATTTCAAAAGTGACATACAAAAATGTTTTTCAACAAAAGACTTGGGAGAAATAGAATTTTGTTTGGGAATGAATTTGAAATATGAAAATAATAGTCTTAAAATTTATCAAAAGACTTACATTGAGAAAATAGCGAAGCGATTCAATATGAGTGATGCCAAAAGTGTTTCTGTGCCGCTTTGTAAGAGGTTAGAGAAATCTAAGGAAGAAAGTTCTTATGATTGTCCATATCGAGAGCTAATAGGATGTCTAATGTTTCTTGCTGTGACCACTAGGCCAGATATTGCGTTTACGGTAAGTTACTTAAGTCAGTTTAACACCAAATATGACGAAAGTCATTGGAAATGTGCTAAACAGTGCTTGAAATACTTATTAGCAACTAAAGATTTGGGTATCACTTACAGAAAGACAAAAGATACAGGACTTTGCGGCTATTCCGATGCAGACTGGGCAAACTGTACCGAAGATAGACGCTCATATACAGGATACTACTTTAGTATAGCTGGAGGTCCTGTTACGTGGGAAGCGCGTAAGCAGCCAACCGTAGCTCTTTCGTCTGCTGAAGCTGAATACATGGCTCTTTCTAGCGCTGTCAAGGAGGCCTGTTTTCTCAGACGACTATACGCAGAACTTTCAGGTGAACACCACAAAGTTGTTTTATATTCTGACAGTCAAAGTGCACTTGCGTTAGCTTCCAACCCTATCCATCACAATCGAACTAAACACATAGATGTTAAGTTTCATTTTATTCGTGAGAAGGTCAATGATGAAACTGTCAAATTAAACTTTCTATCGACAGATAAGTTACCTGCCGATATATTGACCAAACCCTTAGGGCGGATAAAACATAAAGTATGTCTAGATAGAATGGGCATTACTTAAGTTTTTGTGTTTTTAGTTATGTTGTTTATATAGGATAGAATTTAGTTTGATTTTTAGTAGCTGTCTGTGCTCTAATTTATAATTTTATAACTAATTTAGATTAAGGGGGCGTATGTTGTATACTGGCTAGTTTTATAATCTAGATTGTTATTTAAATTATTTAATTCTAAGTCACTTCTTGACAGCTTGTTACATGGTTACCAATATATCTTTGTACACACGCATTTTACTTTATTTTTATTTACAACAATAATCCACTGAGCAAACCCTCGATTGGGTTATACTGTACCTTTATTTCGCTGAAATCCGTTTATCACGCTCCACTCTATGGTTTGCTAGAGAGTACTAGAATAAAAAAAACTGCTGATATCATTTTCGGCTATCAACATGTACAGTACATTAAAAAAATGACAAAAAATGATTAAAACCACTACAAATTATTTTGCGGGATATTTTCGACCGTTAAACCACGTACAATTTTTTAAAGCATGAATAAAAAAAACAAATATGGCAATATAGGAGGCCATATTAAGTCATAATCTCTATAATCTGTGGCCATATTTTTAAAACGTTCGGAAAAACGTTCTTTTTAATCTAGGAATATGGAATTATGTACTCAGTAGTCTGACTGACGGATCAATAAAGATTTTTGCTTTCTTCTGTATACATATTTTGAGTGATATAATTATATAAGATGACGTTGTAGTGTTACTAATAACCTTATTAGTGTTAGTGTTTAACTGTACATACTCATAGTCGGGACTTCATATTAACCTGAAACATCTCCTTTCATCTTAACCGGCTCAGCGGCTTAGGAGTGAAAATACAAACAGATAATGATAGATAATCCACGTGGTGTATTGATCATTCATAAGTAATTATGCGGAATTTTAGCAATATAACAACAATTCAATTCTAAATAAATACATTATTATTATACGCTCTGCTTTGAGGACTTATGGAAATTCATGTCTTAGGGTGGGTGACAATAGTGTCACAGTGTTGCAATAAAACAGTTTCAAAATGGTATGGTTAAACGTTAGCTTAAAACTTACTCAGACCACTCTAGTGTCTATCATAGGTTAGGGACCCTAACACACAACACAATACTGTTATAGATAAAGTACTTATAAAATATTAATTAGTAATCAATCTTAAAAAAAATAAGGTACCTTTCATTGAACCAAAAAAAAAATTAAAACAAAATATATATAGTAAAAATACATATCTAAACAAACAAACACACACATGCATACACACAAATAATACTTATAAATCAAATATATATCTGACCAAAGAAAAACAACAAAACTAAGCTAAGCTTCATAACTTAAATAAAATAAGTAATTTTCAAACACAAATCTTGCACTGCCATCGCAAAAAATCCCCCAATTTGGAAGCAGTTTTAGTACACAAAACAGAATTTTAAAGAAAAAACTTGTTTAGAAGCAGTAACAAAAAATGAACTGCTGTAACTTCACAAGCATGTGCACAGAGCATGATAAATTGCAATTATCCATCGCAAAAAAATCCCCCAATTTGTTGCAAATATACTTAAATTCCGGTAAAGTCGCTATCAGAGCATTTATCCGGTGTCGATTCTACATACCTAATAATATGTACCAACTAACGTTTGCATGGGTATGTATATGTATGGATTCAGAAAAGCGCTTTGTTAGTGAGCTCCGAGCCGCAGGCATTCGTTCCATTTTTAGGGTTCTAACGAGTAATTACAAAAATGCAATCCTTAGTTTCTAAAATTTCGGCCGTGTAACAGTTCGCCATGATTCGGATTAAAGGGAATGGTAGATAGTGGAATTACTGGGTATCCAAGGCATTTGTTTTTAGGCCGAATTGCATAGGCCGCCACATCTGGGATTACCCAAGTGACTCTGGGTAGGAGATTACCCAAATCGGCGCGTCCTGTCCATATGATCAGACTGCTTGGGGATGGTCTGGTGATATTGCTTTGGCAGAGCCCAGGCTACCCCCGCGAATGGCAGTGGCGTTACCGGGGAGTTTTAGTGTGTATTTCCCGTGCTGCTAGCGCTGGACGACCCTATACACACGTCCGTCGCTCAGCCAGCGGCGGGTAGGTCTGTAATCGGATTTCTCCCCGTAAAAAAAGGATTACAACGCATTATCAAGTGATTTTTTACTCTCATCCCGCGTGTGTCAAATAGCTCTCCAACTCTCAAATATCCGCTCGTGAATGTCGAAATCCGTGCAGAATCCTAAGCGATTGAAACTTCATAGTGTCGCGCCATTAGACATTTACATTTTAGACAAGTCAAGTGATTTTTTATCCTAGTGTCTTTTTCTATTAGATCATGAAGCAGTGTATATGGACAGTGGACATGTGAGGCAATAACGTCTCCTGACTCCAGGATTTCAACGCACCTTTCAATACCAAGTGACTTCCTTGATATTGCATGTACCTACACAGTAGCCCCCTATTCTCAACCGTCGGAAAATATTCGAATATCGAAAATTCTATACCTGTATCGCGATGTGGCAAAGCGAGACAGGATGTGACTTTTCGAATCGAATCTGCGATCTGACAGTTGAGAATAAGGGGCCAGGTAGTTCCTTTATTCTTTATCGGCTTGTTTATCATTATTTTGATATGTCAAGCCACACATTCCAGAGACAATTAATTTTTACTGTCATATACTCCCGGAAGCCTTACGCGGCTGAAAATATTATATAAAAGTGTTATATTCTGCGCCCTTAGACGTTAAACGATGTTGTTAGAGGACCCTTATATGATTTCGACACGTTCTTGGCCATTTTTGCGTACTTTACACGCTGTGTTATCATTTTGTCGCATACTTTTGTCACAATACCCATTCTTTGAACATATCTCTTCTCGTGAAGATAATAAAACAGGGTTCTTTTTTCTTTTAAATAATAATGAAAATACTCGTACCTACGTGAAAAAAACGTACCATTTTAGGCGTTGATAAAAGCTTAAAGTATTTAATCAGCGAAGCAGTCTATAGAAAGACCCTATCTCGCTCGGGCATTCAGGATATGAGTGAGAAATATTTAAATGTTGAGAAAGTTAGTACTTACCTAGTGAGGAGCTCAATGGCGTATGTGAGCGCTCTGGTTTCAATATGAAAACAAAGCAACTTTCGCCGTGGTCGATATCGGGATGAGTCAATCAAAGTTTGTAATTTGAAAAGAAAGAAAAGAAAAAATGTTCATTTAGTGCAAATATGATAAAATACAGAAAACAAAATAAAACAACAATAAGATAAGACATAACACATCTGCAACTAAAATGGTAACCACTCAGCTTAATGTCGCGGTACCAATGAGGAGCCATGACGCTGGTTTTCAGTGGCACCATTATGGGGGTGGACAAATAGCACCACCATCCCATATGATTACATTATTTGCTAATAATAGATATCTGCTATAACTACTTAAACATGGAGTTGACTAAAATAACAAAACATGAGAACAGTTACAATTAAACCATGGCATGTGGAATTTTACGCGAGCAGTGCAATGATTGTGTAGTGTTAATACTGGTGTAGAATGGTTAAACAGTGTATGTAAATAAATAAAACCTAAAAGAAATTAAATAGACAAGGATGAAAATGAAAACATAGAACAGCCGCTTAAAATTTTGATATTTGTTCTTGATACAGAAACTTCGAAGGCATATTTTTGAAGAGTACAAGGATTTCGCGCACCTTACTGGTGGCGGGAGATTATTCCAACACTTCGTGGCAGCATAACGAAAACTGCCACGAAAAGCAGCTGTTCTACATTTTGGGAACAAAAGGCGTGGGGCTATTCTCAGTTGACGTTCCGGGAACTTCAGTTTATCATACAAATATACCGGCGTCTTCATGTTTATGATGCCGAAAAGTAGCGATGCAAGAATTTCGAACTCCTCCGTGCTTCGGAAGGCACGTTAAGCCATTGCTCCGGTTGTTACTGCAACCGCTTTAACCCACCAACCCGCATTGGGCCAGCGTGGTGTTGTTATAGCCTAACTCTTCATGTGGTTCTCCCATGTAGGAAGATCTGTGCCCAGCAGTAGGATGTATATAGGCTGGTGATGACATCATCATCATTGATGATAGTAAGTAGTACTATCCACATAGTGGGAGATACTTCCCACTAGACTTCAGGATCACACCTCCATCTGACAGATGACCTACTGTTTAATATTGTGCTCTTGTGGCAAGGTCCCCAGAGCTTATTGATCATCATCACCAGCCTATATACGGCCCACTGCTGGGCAAAGGCCTTCCTACATGGGAGAAAGACATAAGGAGATATGACTAAGCGTTAGTTAAGCGCAAAGGGACTTGGTTCCTGTGCTGCCCACTTCTTGCTTTTTATTGTTTTTTTTTTCAGAGTAAGCACACATTTGTGAGAGCTCACGGTGCTACGAGTTTCTATCATTGTATGTTTATACAGGGTGGTGCCGTCAATGCGACGATAAATTTAAACATGGGCTATATTAGTCCATAGAAATGGTTTGCCACTTTCAAAAATATCGTATTCATTTGATAATTTCATGACATTTGTATGGAAAAGTGTAACGTTGGCAGCATTATTTCATACAAATGTCACAAAATCATCAAATGAATACGATATTTTTGAAAGTGGCATACCTAGCACCTGATATGTCGGATTACCCATGGGTTCAACCAATAAACCAGTGGCCATGGCAGGATGAATTTAGCTTTCGACCCGTAATCATTTATTTGTGTGTCATTAAGTGTGGTGTCTGATATAAACTTTCATACAAAAGGTAACTAATACAATTCGATTCATAATAAAGTTCAAAAGCAAAACACATGATTTGAAATTTTAGCTAACTTAATTGCTCTGAAGTACCTACCTACCTTAAGATTATGAAAAATTTAATGTAAAATGTTTTAAGTATAAAAGCTACACAGATTATTAAAAAAAAATGGCATTCCATGAATTGTATACAGAATATTTTCCATGTTAATGAAAAATATATTTCATAGTGCACCGTAATAGCTCAAAGTAATAACGTATCACAAGAATTTAATTAAAATGTAAAAGTATAAAAAATCTTCTATCATTTTTACGTTGCTTATTACCGCCCATACTCGTTTTATTTACGAACAGGCGTTATGATGGTAATAAAATAACTTTATTATCGTCGGATGACTTCCCGGATCTTTCATATGAAATTAAAGTTGTAGTATTCATTATTTATTTATATGTGTAATCACAAAAGATTCAAACACAGTTGAGTGCAAAGGCACTGCTTCATTATTGTGTATGTATTTAAAATTGAATGCTTACAGTAAGATTAAATTTGGTAGTATCATTTGGTCATTCTATAACAGAATGTGTAGTTCAGTGAAGATTATATAAGTAAAGCAATAATATAAAATTGAAACTTGTAAGTAACCCAATGAGCTGATAGGCTTCAAACGCCTTGTATTGTACCTTTGTCGCGACATTACGTTATGTATAGAATATAATTAGCGTAGTTCTTAAGTATTAAAGTATAATTTAACTGGAACAGTCGTTTCCTTTAATAGCTACTCCCGGGTTAAACATTACATGGCGACCCTTCCAGTGCTGGGCAGCACTGGCAGGGTCGCCATGTCACCACTTGCTTGGACATTTTAAATAATATGTTTTTAAAAGTGGGGACAATTGCAAAAATAGTTGATAAAATCAGACATGCGACAAAGACGTTAAACAAAATGAAATTAACACATAATTAAGTTCATAAAAATTTTAAAATTCTTTAAATAAGTAGTTTAATGAATAGAAATGTGTTCTGATAAAAGTTAAAAGCAAAAAAAAACCATTAGAAAAATGCAGATTTAATACGTGGAGAAAAGAAAAATATTGGTTATTAAAAAAGAAGAATAAAAATAAGTAAAAAGTTAAAGGTTTTTTTATCGTTTTATTTTTTTATTTGAAATTGTTACAATAAACAAGGCATTTAAAGGCATCAAAAACATTAAAATGTGAAGATTAAGAAAACTTAGTGTCACAGGCGATTGGTAAAAGATTTGACTTTTAAAATGCTGATCGCCAGTCCAATGAGTAGATAATCCTGGGCGCTGGGAGATACTGGAGTCAAAGAGGACATTCCTTAGCGTCAGGAGATATTTAAATCCAATTTGGCTGACTGATGCAGATTTCTGTCGTCAATCAAATATCTTCAAATCAGCTGCCCACAATAACAAGCCATATGACGACATCACACTGTGGAAGCAGCAAAAGAAACTGTATCAACATCACACAAAGAACTTATATTTTAAAAATTTTAAACAAAAATTAAAACCGACTTCAAAAAACTGAAAAGGATAAAATAATTAAATTTAAGTAGGTATTCATCCCCTAGAAACATATTTTGGAGTCGGTGCTTCACTTTCTATTGTTTTTGGAAACCACTTAGCACCAACTCCAAAAATATGTTTCTAGGGGATGAATACCTACTTAAATTTAATTATTTTATCCTTTTCAGTTTTTTGAAGTCGATTTTAATTTTTGTTTAAAATTTTTTTTTTACAATTTTTAGTGGTAACTTTCTACGGTCGAAGCTAGATGGGTGATCGTAAACTTATATTGTTTCCTACTATCGTATCGTTTCACTAAAAAGTCATTTAAAAAGCAAAACTTCGCAATTTCGCATATGTAGACGACTTCATAATTTCAGTTTTTTTAAATTTAAAACCAAAGTACCCAACTGTTTTTGAAAAAATTTTTATGGGACCAAATGGCAGCTATTCCACATCGAACAAAAAAAGAATCACGTAAATCGGATCAGTAATCTCGGCGTAATCGGTGTACATACATAGAAAAAAAAAAAAAAAAAAAACATACCGGCCGAATTGAGAACCTCCTCGTTTTTGAAGTCGGTTAAAAAACATAAGCAGCTGAACTAAGTCTTTTAGATAGGGACGAGATATGCGGATATCATTGTAAACGTGAATCGAACTTCATTCCTAATAAAGCACCGTAGAAAAAACAAATTAAATATTTTTTCTTTTGTGGGGCCGTAACTATTTATGATATTGAAAAATTATTTGGAACAGCTGTTTACAATTATGTTGTTATAGGAGAATATAGTCACACAAGTTCAGCGGCTTTGGGATAAAAGCGTAACAAACAGAAAGACTGAGTTACACATACATTGTTTATGTGTGGAATCATTATTAATATTATTCATCATTTTCACCTACCAAAATAACGTACCAAATCAAGCATCTAGTCTTTTGATATTACCATGGACCAAGTTCTCACTATCTTTGTAGATGTTTAAAATATACAGGGTTAATATGCAAAATATACAAAATATACTCGGACACAGCGCACCTTTTTAGTCTATTACATATTTGATGATTAAACGAACTTACAAAGTGAAGTTCTATCATAATTATACGAAGCACCTCGTCCGAAGAGATAAGTATCCTGAAATAAAGTTATTATACGTAATATGTAGTACCGCATAGGTGCTACCGTTCTTGCACTATGGTTTAGAGAGAAAAAAAAAATCTATAACATGACAGATCTCCCGCCCTCGCTGCCTGTCAGTTGGCTATGTTTGGCTCATTTTGTCTCATTTGTTTAGAGTGTTTGTTCAGGTTTGTTCGATGTGATGTTGTCAAATCATTAAATGGGTATGGGTGGGAGGGGGTCATACTTATCTCTTCGGACGAGGTGCTTCGTATAATTATGATAGAACTTCACTTTGTAAGTTCGTTTAATCATCAATTATACTAGCACCTCGTTCTCGAGATAAGTATCCTGAAATAAAGTTATTATACGTAATATGTTGAGAGATGTATGAAATTAAATTTATATTTTCTATTTTTTCACAAACGGATTTAACTCTTAATTATATTTATTATAATCAGTAGGAAATCACATTCATTGGTAAATCATTACAATTTTGTGAGTAAAAATAATTTTATACAACAATAATAATAATAATAAGTGTATTATTTTTACTCACAATTTAGTACCGCCCTGGCTAGGGTGGTCTCATCATTATTAATTATTGCTCTATGATAGAATTTTCCAAAAGTGGAGGAGGTGCCGCTCCACCCCGCGGTTTTTCGGATGACATCAATATTGACGCCTAGTCCGTGGGCTCTGGAGGTGGATGCGTGACGGGTGCTGTGGGCCGTAAATATAGAGACATCAATGCCACTATCTTGCATGGTAGCTTTTATCCATCTACTGATACTTTGGGTGCTTGCTACACCATGTGGTTTTCTAAATGCAATAAATAAATTATTCTGCTTTCGTAGAGGGGCAGTTCGATTAATATATGATAGTAAGGTGGTCGCTGGGCATATCTGTGGCATTTCAGCAAAGAAAGGTAAGCATAGTAATGGTTGATTTTTGCCAGGGCCAGAGGTTTTAATTAAGTCAGGAATTTTGATATTGATTTGAGCTGGTAGTGATTCTATATTGTTAATTTTAATTTTTTGGAGTGTCTGGACTCTGTGGGCTGTTGTAATAGCTAGCATGGCACACTTCCTAGAGAGCTTTTCTAACGATATCGTTTCGTTAGGGTACCACGAACTCAGATGGTCCAAAACTTTGGACGTGTCCCAGGTGACGTTGTATTTTGGCGCTGGTGGTCGGAGCCTAAACGCGCCCTTAAAGAATCTTTTAATTCTATCGTCTGTGGATATATGTGAACCAATTAAAAGAGAAAGCGCTAATAAAAGATATAGCTACTGCATATTTTACCTCTTCTATCGACGGAAGTTGTTCGTCCTCTGCTGCTGCGATGACGTCCTGGATGATCTGCCGTGCTGATTCGGTTGAGAGGTATGTTGGCGCGTTTTTTGAGGACCCGCCGGCGGCGGCTTCCTGTTCGGGGCCGCCGGCGCTCTTGAGTTTAAAGTACTCGTTTTTGAAGTCGATGGTTGAGGCTTTTTGTTTTTATTAATAACGCTTTTTATTTCCGCGCTAGATTTGGAGACAGCCTTAGCAGTCTTTAGAGTATCGGGTAAATTTTCTCCAAATAAGAGTTTGTCAATCTTTAAATTGAGGATCTGAGATTTGACGTCTTTTTTGAGCACAGATGTGCTGAACATTCCTCTAGTATTGGAGTCAGAGTGTTGTATGTCATACAGTATTCTATTGGTGTCCATTAACATTTGCAATAGCTCTTTATTCTTGTCTTTGGATTCTAGCAATTGTGTAGTAGCTGAAGCTATACACGATATGGCAGAAGCAAGTAATTTCTGTTTTGATTCTATTGCCGTATCCCTGTTAACTAGCACGTCTGATAAAGCCGCTTTTATTTCGGGGTTCATTGCGGGAGCCCCGAGGAGTATCCCATTCGAAGGTAACAAATATTTTTGTTGTAACTCTTTTCTAGCCGCCTTAGATAGACCAGAAATTCAATGTGTTGTAAGCGACTTGCTAGTTCTTTGTGAATATCTTTACCATACTGCGTAGTATTTGAAGGGTCATTTCCCAGTATTTCTAGAATATCTGTGTCTAAATTATTATCCAAAGTTAAGTCAGAGGGTACTTCATTATTATTTGGAATATCGGATGTTTCCGCTAGTTCCGGCAAGGTTTGTTCTATAGTAATCTCATCATTTATTATAACCTCTTCGTCAACCAGTTGTTCCGGCATTAAGCCGTTTTCTGAAATTAATTATAAGTACTTGTGTAACTAAAGTAGGTAATAGTTATTTTTATTGTACATCCGACGTGTGTAGGGTGTACAGTTTTTTATTTGGGTGTAGAGGAACAGCCCAAGAGCGTGCCCGATAGTTATATTTTCACTAATGAAATATGTAACTTCAAAAATAAGGATAATGTAGGTAAGTATTTGCAGAATGTGGTGAGGCAGTCCAAAGAACGGCTCGATTACATTCCATAACAAAAAACAAATGCGGTGAGACAGTCCAAAGAACAGCCCGAATTGCATTTGATTTAACGTAGCAAATACGTTAATATAAAAAGACTCACCCAAAAAAAATATATTTTTATAGCGGGTAGATAATAAATAGAAATGCGTGAGACAGTCCCATGATCTGCTCGAATTGCATTTGAAAAACGTGATAATTACGTTGTCTGTATGTAAAAAAATAAACTCTTATTTTTTCTTTTTAATGTGTGTAAATTTGAAATAAAAATGCGTGAGACAGTCCCATGATCAGCTCGAGTGCATTTTTGTCGTACTAATGAAGTAAAATACAAAGGAATATTTACTGACCTTCTGTACTATTTTTTGATTCCGTTTCGCTTGAAGATGATGATTCATCATGCTTAGGAACTCGCTTTAACTTTCTTTTTAGCTTTTTGATTTGAGCACTTATATAGTCTAAATCACTATCATTTTTATGTTTTGGCATGATGTTTAATCAAAGGTGGGTACTTAAGTACTTTTGTTACGAGTGCGCAGATAACGTGTAGAACGGTTGGGCACAAAAATGCGAATGAGACAAAATGAGCCAAACATAGCCAACTGACAGGCAGCGAGGGCGGGAGATCTGTCATGTCATAGATTTTTTTTTTCTCTCTAAACCATAGTGCAAGAACGGTAGCACCTATGCGGTACTACATATTACGTATAATAACTTTATTTCAGGATACTTATCTCGAGGACGAGGTGCTAGTATAATTCACGGAAAAAACAAACATGTTATTTTTTGATATTTTTTATTTTATCCACTACAAAATTCAAGTAACTTTGTCACTCTACGTTTGGTAGTGAAAGGGGTAGGTTAGAGGAAGCGCGGGGGTGACAAGCGCGGTGCGGCGCGGGTTATGTGACATTGAACTAGTCAGCGCAACCATAGAGTAGATTGAATAATGATGCTGAGATAGAGTCTGGCTGACATCTATTACCGTGTTTGCAAACTATTCCGTTGTTATCAAAACTTTTTACAGGAAATTTGCTATTGCTAATTTGTTTCGGTAAACAATTTTTTTGGAGTGTCATTGAAGTTTTAAAAGAAATAAACTACTTATTATTAATTTATAAACTTTAAAGTTTTTTTGGCAATATTCATAACATAATTCATGTAAATTCACGTGACTTTTATATCGTGAACCACAGGAATGAGATAAAAAAAAGCAACTGCACCTTACAGAGATTTTACACAACACTTTTTATAAATTTTGCAATGGAAATCACTATCACAGTTCTGAAAACGTAGCAAGATTCAACAGATGATCAAATCAAATGTAGTCCAGAAGATCCGATCCGTATTATATAAAAGCGAGAGTTAACTTTTTAATTTTTAGTTGGTTCGATTCCCGGGTGAGACAAGCGAATTTGAGAAGATCTGTGAATGCAGTTTTCTTTTTTTTTAAAAAAATAAAGGAATGTTTCTTTTCAGTAAAATGAGCTAACTAAAGGATTTAAAGTAGTTCCCCTCCAGGGCCCATAGAATTTTTTCTCCCTGTATATAAGAAATATACTAAATAAACCTAAAAACATCTATAACTCGTGAACAAATGAGTACGGGTACCTACTCATCATTTGCTCCTGCCGGGATTTGAACTCGGGACCCCATGGCCTAGTAGACTGTATAGCAAGGGGTACAGACCACTCGGCCAGCCAGTCATCAAATCCCAAAAAACAACAAACAAACCAACTAGGTACCTGTTGGAAATACCCAACATATGAACTTTTTGCTTCCTCTCACGGCCACCGACGATATAAATGTTTAATATTGTAAGCTCAGAACCTACGGCCGTTTTTTCATCCACAGCCTATAAGTACCATTCAGAATAGCGATCTTACAGCTTTATGTATGAGTCTGTGAGTAACATGTGATATAATTCGTCCTCCGTCTTTCCCTCTTTATTTGTAACGTCTTTTGGTTCTGTAAGTGAAATTAAATATTAATGGAACAAAAAGATAGATGTAGTATCCCTTCTCCAAATATCGATACAAAGCCTGATATTATGTTTCGTAGAACGAAACTGAACTGACTGTCATAAATATGAACTACAAAAGCGCCGTAATTACCGCCGCAGTATCAGACATAAATCGGTTTCCTATATTTCGATGTAAAGGGGAAGTGTAATTCTGTTTAGTACCACGAAATTGACCATTATTTTTGTTAGCTAGATCACAAAATGACAAGGCTCAAGGTTTCCATAGTTAATCGTAGCTACATCACAAACAAAATATTATCACCGTAGACGGCTACGAATATAGCTCGTAGCATTACACTACGTCGTAGTCTCGTAGTTAATAAGTGGAGGTTTATGAGACGCGATTCGTAATATAAAAATAAGTTGCATTGTGATTTGTGCCTTTATTACGAAATCACGGGACGCGGTAGGCTTGTGAATAAATATGATGTAGGATTTCCTTTTTTCATAAACATTGTGTATCCTTTTATTCATTTTATTTTATTTCAAAAAGGTAAACAGACCTTATATACAATATTTTACGCAATTGAACTTAACATGATGCCAACAAACTTCCCACTTATGATCATTATTACATTTCATTGAAATACGTCCAAACAGACACAAAATTATGTTTTTTTCTGGAATAAATACACGCAATTAATATCATACAAACAAATAAAACAATGACATCACATTATATCGATTGATTGCCGAGACAAAGCCGTTAAAGGTGGTGTAGAAAATATCAAGAAAGAAGAAGTTTTGTGTAAGAAGTGTCTTGGTCGCAGCTATCTGATTAAATAAGTCAGATGATTGGATGCCAGGCCGTTGATTAAACGCCGGTATCCAATTAAATACCTAGGCGAGTAGTTAATTCAACTAGAATCACTCAGCAATTAACAACTTGGCGTATTGAAAGTCAGGTCAATTGGACGCCCAGGCGGGTCGTCTTGTACCGAAGAGTTTTGGTATGATGCGTAGTTTCAAAGTTGTTTTTATTACCACTTATAAGCAAAACGATTTCAAAAAAATAACCTTTAATCCAATACCAATCTAACAGTCTTCCTAATTCACTGTTTTTTTTTTTAATTTTATTAACGTTTGCACTTCTACCATATTGGTAGGTTTACCAATCATACAAACAGTCACACAAAAGCTCTTCAAACTAAGTGATCTGCTAAGGCGTGTAATTAACTGATTTAATTAATCAGATGGCTAACACGCCTTTCTGCTATCTGTAGTCTGTACCTCTAGTACGAACACTTAAATTTCGAATTGCCATCGTATCGAGTAGTTACGTTAGCTTTTGTCTAGCTTTTGTTTGAAATTTAGAGCGTGCGTGAACGTTACGATTACGACTCGAAATTTTAAAAAGTTTGTGCTAGGGCTACTGGTTAAACGTTATTGTAAATGATTTGGCTAGTTGCCCTTCAGCCGTACCAACACATTTATACTACCAATACTATACTTTCTTTCAATTTTAACTGGATTCGAAAACAACAATTTTAACTTATAAAGAAATATTTCAAAGAAAGTATGTGTAGAAACTCTCCATAGAAACTCTACTTAACAGCATCAGTTTCAGACCACGACTAACTTTAGTCCGTGTTGTATAAATAAGGGGGAAAGTGTCGTGTCCTCAAAATCTCATAGAAACTTAAGATCACTCATTTAGATAAACCCTTCATTATTCAACCACAAAGAATTAGCTTCGTTTTTGTAATCTAAACCACAGCTCTGAATCTACTAAGCCAGCGGGCCATGAGTGATAAAAAAGCTTCCGTCTCTCTCTGTCAATTAGGCGATAAATCAAACAACGGTGAGAGGCAAACATTTCAGAATACATCAGCTGACTGAACAAACACCATTAATTTCCCTCTTATTTAAATAGTCCACCACATACATTAAACATGGCAAACACGGTTTTGGGTGTTCGATTTTGCTTCAGTAATTTTATAATGATTTCTAACGGAAGAAATCTGAGAGCATTTCCATGTTTAAATGAAGAGTATGTTTTAACCTATACATTTAAGCGTCCGAAAATTAAGATGCAGAACCTGGGCCCCGATCACGCTAATTTGCAACGTATTTACCAAAGCAAAGTCAAAAACGTTCCGTTGAGCATAATTCGTATCGCGATTTTGACAGTATTTAGAACCAAAGGCGTTACTATGGGAACCATTATTTATAGGTATTTTCCGCTGTCCAAAAAACGTTTTTACATTTTTTTTCAAACATTTGTAAGTTAATAGAATCAGAAACTTTCGTTCAAGAGCGGTAAATACGCCCATAAAGATGATGGCCATAGTAACGTCTTTGTATCTAAATGCTGTCAAAAACACTGCTGCTTGATATATTTACACAAATTAGAAAGTATTTATTTTATTATTATTTTGGAATATATATCAAATAAAGTTTAATATGTAATATAATTATAATCAAAAACATCTACATCTCCTCCAAAAAATGCTAAATGGTGGCCGCTCCAATGTTTAGCGCAACACCACGTAACGTTTTTGGTTTTGCTTTGGTAAATACGTTGAAATATAGTGCGATCGAGGCCCTCTTACTATAGCTCTCAAAATCGTTGCATCGCAAACTCTTCGTTGAAAAACTGGTTCCTTTTAATACAAAATGGTGGACAAGCAAGTTTTACGGCCGTTTGATGATGAGTGGTTACCGTAGCCTCAAGCGCGTTACGCACCCTGTAAAAATGAAGGCATTTCACCTCTATGCTCTGTAGAAAATTGTTTATATGTAGAAATGCTCTATGGAGCACGATTCACAACGCCATTCAATTCAATTCAATTCTTTATTGCAAAAAATATGGTACAGAAGGTGTTATGATAATAAGATTGTATCACATATTTCGACTGACACACAGCATGCAATTTTGCAGTTATTTCGGTGTAAAAATATAGTATGAAATAGTACAAAGCAATTTTAGTCATTATAAATTATTATAGTTACATACATAACACATGTCACAAGCATTCAGTATATAGCTAAGTACATATAAATTTTATTATTAAAGTCATTTAATACCTAATTACAAAATTGGAATAAAGATAAATGCCAATTTCCAATTAAATTCAAGTTGATATAAGTTTGAGTTACATTTGCTAAATCATAATTTGTCATTTAGGAAGTCACTAATAATATAATAACACTTAATCACCTTGATTTATGCATAGTTAGCATAATACAAGTTTATACTTTGAATGTTAGTAATCTCAGTGTATAGTTCAGTCGGCACCACACCAAGCGTCACAGTTTGATGCTGTGACCGCTCTTACTGTGTTCGTAATAGAGACGGCTTTCGTAGCGCAATTGCTATACTTGATGTGCTGTTGTGTGTACTAGTTTTAAATGAATTTCACAATCTTTATTTCGCCACATTTTGGAGCCATTTAAACCACATATTGTCAATGTTTTACAAATGAATTATAGCAAACTTTTTTGATTTACAATAACTTTTATTTTGAAAATGTAAATACGTGGAAAATCTACTTTTTAATTGTCTTTTTTCCTCTAGTCGAACTCGCCTTTGATCGAGTTCCAGTACATGAAGTGAGCATCTACCTTTATGGTTTCCCGGCTTTCACTCATCATGGGCATGAATATTAATCACTCAAAATAGTCCGCAGTACCCGGCTTAATTTAATATAGATTAAATTAATAAATATGCATACCATAGATAGATAGATAGATAGATAAAATGTTTATTTTAATTCTTCAACACACACATACAAAATACTAAAACATTTAACGTAACCTAAACACAAATTAATAAATTAAAATAAAATAAAAAACAAAATTAAAACATATCAAGTAGGTAGGAAATATTTGTGTGTGTGTTGTAGAAATATAAAAAGGGTCGCAGCTCAGTGTCTGGTTCTGCCCACACCGTGGGATGTGGACAAAGCACTGATATTCTGCTACAACCTGAGGGTTTTAGAGAATAAATAAAATTGCCAAACGTACTCAAGAGGTGTTTGCCACTTGAAATTCCCATGAAATGTCGTGGTATTTTTCAAGTTGTAAATTCGTTTGTTATTTGTTAATCGTTTTTGGGGTGTTTTACAAAAGTAGCTACCTATTTTTATTAAAAACTCTAAAATGTGCTAAATAAATAATACTTGATCCTGAGTTATGAGAATATTATGATATTCTTATAACACAGAAATTGATATGTATTAAATGGCATTATTTAATTATTTCCCAGAATACCTTTCTTCAGCATTCTATTTCCTCGAAGACGTCTGTTTTTTTTTCTAATACAACATTAACTGCCTCAGTTTGGTCTAGCCTAAATTAATTCTTCCTCTCAAAATTGTCCATTTCATTTACCACTTATGTATGTGATACAAAACCACAAATATGAAGTATTTTATTTTATATTGCTAGTGGCTGCGGCATCCACAGCGTGAATATCGGTTCTGGTAAAAAGGTGCCCTACTCCCTTTCTCGAGATTATCCTCCAATCTATGCACGCTTTATTTCCCCTATTGACATGAAATTTAGCCTAAAGGATGATACGGCTACGCAGCTCAGAAGTGAAAACGTGACAGACTAAGAGAATAATTAAGTTATTAAGTTGATTTCGATGATAAAATATTATTATCACTTTAGATTTGTGGCACTACAACTGAATAAAAATAGTGTACGGTGCAGCGTTTAGTTGACCACACCGACACGGTACACCATGAGTTTATAGGCTTGATGTCGTGTTGGCTTGAGTTGAGTGGCCGCAAGTTATGAAGTGTCTTCAAGAAAAACCTATTTTTCTCTACACAATGTTGGCTTATACAGGATGGCACATTTAGAACGGTCAGTATGGGAAAGTCTGAAACTATAAGACATACGAAAATCTCTTCTTAGGAACCATGTCATCGATTTTAGTAATAATAAGAACTGCATGCATACATTTAAAAAAAAAAACGTGTACTCAGCTCGGGAATCGAATCCGGACTTTTTGAAAAATAAAACTAACACTATTTCTGTTTAGATATCGATGGTGTAGGTCTTAAGCAGTAAACGTTACTATGAAACATGATGTCTAAAATGAATAAAATGCATTGTTTTCATATCCTTTTATTAAGTAAGTAATTATCATTAAATAATAAATAGTAGTAATAGTAGTAATTGTCATTATTTTAGTAAGTGTTCGAAATTAGTGCTGGTCTTCGATGTCATTAATTTACTGTCTCCACCTCAACATCACGCACAAAGAAATTTAGTACCTGTTTCCTTGGTCGTACTTCCAGAATTTGGAATTCTTTGCCAGCACATGTGTTACCTCCTTCCTATAACAAGGGGTCCTTCAAAAAAGGGCTTGAAAAAGTACCTTTTGGGCCGGCAAGGTGGAGGCGGCTAAAGCAGTGTCTAAATTGCACTAGCTGTCTTCGCATATGGACTCTTCTTACCGCTTCACATCAGGTGGTGTTGGGTCATTTGTCGTTCTTTGTATAATAAAAAGTCAAAGCAACTTTTTCGGGTTTCCAAAAATTTTATGAAAATATATTTATTCAAATAATCTTCCAAGAAGCACTTACGAATCGTATAAATCACATTTGTATTGTCAGTCTGTCATGTCTCTAGATAGATTAACATAAAATTACAGAGATTAAGCAAAAACAAAGTGGCAAAAAAGGTGCTTACTTTGGGCTAGGTAATAGGTGTGAGTGTATGAATATAATTATTCTATAACGCAAAAAATTTGGCACCGACTTTATTATCACACGTGTCGCTTGTAACTCAGTTACCCAGCCCTCGTCACAGGTCATCGTTGTTAGCTAATCAATCAATCACCATTCATTAGCCCGGTTAGTTTAGGCTTTCATTTAAACACCCCTCGCAGGACGGGTGAAAATTGTTATTTATTGAGTTCAAGGTTACCTGCGTACTCCTAATAAAGCTAAAATCACATGACATTTTTATTGGAAACACCGCATTTTTTTCTATCATCTTTATCAGCCTATATATGTTTACAGGCGTTCCTACATGAGAAAAAAACATTAATATTTACAATCGTGTAGTGTTCTTCTCCTTCTCCTTTATTTAATGGCCTCTCGTTATTACAAATTTTGCTAATGGCAAGTAAAATTAATCTGCAAATAACTTGCGTCAACGTTGTACGGTGATTGGGCAAGACGAATTCGTTTTCCGAAGAAAACGTGGACAAAGGCCCGGTAAAACAAAATGGATGCTAGCAGATGGCTGTGGATGCGCACAACCTGGAGATTTCACAGTCAGCCGACAACAAACATCCTTATATAGTTATTTTCAATAAAATAACTCGTCTATTTTCACTTATTTTACACGCGCGATCGCTATTTTATCTCTTTTCCCCCCGCTGAGTCATTCATATCTCGATCCCTATCCCCCTTTGCCGAAACAACGTTTCAATAGATCGCCTTAATCTGTCTAGCCGCGTTATTATCCCTCCGGATAGCTAAGATAATTGAAAAATCAATTGCGTCTGGAATTTGAAAAAAACCCGTCAATCTATTTTTTTTACTAGATGACAAACCAGCTGATGGCCCACCTGATGGTAAGCGGTTACCGCCGCCTGTAGACACCTGCATTAAAAAGGAAAAATCATTTGATATTGCAGGTGCGTTGTCATCCTGGGGCCTAAGATGAAATGCCGTCCATGCATTGCCCTTTGAAGCCCGATAAACCAGACACAATTAAATTTTAATTGTTATGGCAACTTAAGTTGCCGTTTGGGAATTGAAGGATAATAGAGTCAAGCTGAATTCATATACATCCTCATAATAATTCTACCTCCGCTTCGACAAATACTTCAACTGTGGACAAGCAACGGCTAAGTAATTCTACCGCGCTTCGTTAAATATTTTCGCTGTGGAGTAGCAACGGCTCAAGAAACTCCTCAAACTTTTAAACGTTTGTGATGACATTTTCAAATTACTTATGTATGCCATTACGCGTCAATATATTAAAGGTATTACAATTATTATCTTTGATTTAAGGTCTTTGAGCAATTCACTCCTAGCTACGCTAGATTTAAGATATAGTTTTTCTGTCTATAGTTGATAATGGGTAAGTCTCTAATAGCGGAATACGGCAGTTTATTGTAAAACCGTATACAGTGCCCTATAGATTAATTGTATACTTTTTGGAGACGAGTAGTGTATACAGCAGCATTAGGTATGCTTTTAGAAACATTTACAATCTTTTCGTAGGCAGCTTTGTGACTATCAATATAACTAGTTCAAAGGACTGGTATGCTGTGATTCAATAAAGAGTCCATCTTCATGACGGCATGTGCAATTTGCGCGGTTGGCTACAACTTCGTTATGAGTCTGCAGTCGCACGAAGCGTTGAGTGGGCTGGGGCAGAACGGGGTGAAACCGAGAGTTAGTTAATTTTTCCATAATTAAATAAACGATTTAAAATAACGAAAATAAACTTAGATGCTTTTAAGCTCTGGTGTCTACTTAGTAAATAGATGCTCATGAAAATTCACGCAAAAACAATTCGGACAAATTTGGTAAGACTTTTTAACTGATGTGTGCATTCCCCCTTCAGAATGTGAATAGCTAGCTCCATTGAAATATACAAGCCAACATCTGGACGACTAATTTTCCTCAGAGTTAGTTGCTAATGTCCCATTAATTCAGTAATTTAAGAGTAATTATCAAGATCTCATTGAGACTATTCAAATGAGCCCAAACACGCCTTATCTGTTGTAAGTTTCTGAAGAAATGAGCATCTCGTAGACTATTAGATGGCAGAGGATCAGCTCAAGGTTAGCATGTCTTGGAAATACCACCGAAGTAACAGTAAGCCAAATCTCAAATCAATAGGCACTGTGAAATTTAGTATGACCCTTTTGTCAAGTAGGAAATGAGCTAATAATCATCAAAAGTCTGAACATATCTTCATAAATTATAGCTAAGAACGATCTCATCCACGTCGGCTTTCAATAAAAAAACTAAATCAAAATCTTTGCATTCCTTTAGAACAGACAGATACACAGAAAGACATGTCAAACTAATAAAACCCCTCTTTTTCATCAGGGCTTAAAAATATAAAAAATACTATCTTAAAAATTAAGTTATAAACTTTATTTGGTTATGGTAATAATAATCCAATACCCAAGGGACATGTTATGCAAAGAAACACACACACAAAATATTAAGGAAATACCAAAAAAGTAAACTCACAGTGGGTTTTTTAATTTATTTATTTTTCACTGTAAAAACATCCACTTCATTGCTATTATTATATAAAGTAACATCAAGAGTAATTCCCCTAATATAATTAAGAAAACTGTAGAAACTTAGTTTAATAATAAAGAATAGATAAATAAAAAATTACGGCAAATATCTTTTATAAAGTGAGTTGAAAGGACGAGAATCCCACAGGATTCCCGACCATGGATTACACCTATGAAGTTACTTGTAAAGGTACAGTCAACCGAGAAATCAGTTTTCCGTTCCAACCTGAGGCGCTGTTTGCACACTTTTGAATCAAGGTCTATTCTAGCTTCCGAAAACGATGAGAAAAATTTGTTCTTTCTGTCAACTGAAATCACGTGAAATAGCTGTAAAATGTGGTAGTCAAATTTAAAGAAAAAAGACTTCTTATGACTAAGCAGCTATAATTTATGTTTGAAAATTTCTTAGGAAATTATGAACTTCACGATCGCTATCAAAAACTATATAATAACTTCTCTAAACATTAGGGAAATTATTATGTAGGTAATTATGTATGCGTCAGCAAAGCAAAGAATTTCTATATCTAATAAATTCAAGTAATGTAGGCTTATGTTGAACAATTTAAGGTTCAATTACGGTCCCTTAATTTTAATTTGTGCAATATAAATTGTAATTATTACAATTAAGTAGGCGTTTAAACGCATCAAAAATATTAAAATGTGATTGTAATTTGTTGTTATAATTATAAATAAATGAAGTTTATTTCTCTAACATTTGGTACAAAGTATATGCAATAGCCAGAACCAACCCAGTAAACACTTGATAATGCTTATAGTAGGAGGGTCTGCTCTTCCCGAAAATAACATCTTAAGTATGAATCAAATTTTGATAAACTATTATAAGTTTTACTACTTAATGTAGGTATACAATTGTACATTTAAGTGTTTACAGCATTCAAAATTACTGGTAGCCTCATACTATGAGTTTGAGTGTGTGAATGTTGTGTGTGTGTGTGTCTGTGTGTGCATGGTATGATTTACTTTGCACAAACAAATTACCGCCTCCTCTGTGGTCTAGTAGTTGAGACCACCTCCTTCAGATCTAGAGGTCCCGGGGTTCTATTTCCGTGGGGCGGAAATTTTCTACTCGATTTGGTTGGTGGTGGGACTTTTCTAAGTCCGCCTGGCTAACTACCACCGTCTTACCTAAATCTGCCGCCATAACAATAATGTTAACAGCATTGTTGTGTTCCGGCAGTTACAGGATAGCCAGTTCATCTGCGGTTGAGGAATCCAGGTGTAGCTCCCTCCCTTGTATGAAGATGACCAACCAATTTTATGTAAACTGAATACCCTATTTATAGCAAATAAAGCATTTTATTTATTTATTTATTTAGGTGCTTCGGCCTTGTCATCGGTCTTGCCATCAGGTGAAATGGGAAGTCAAGATCTAACCCGTTACTAATTGTTAAAAAATGGCTACCAGGTAGGCTGTCAGCTTGCTTGCTATCCAGATGTATAAAAAACTAATAATAGGTTGGGATCAGCCATTCATCAATGACATTTGACTATTGTATTGATGAAGTATTCTTCACGTCAGGTCCCTCTCCTTTACCAAACAATCGTGTGTGTGTATTTCAATAGATGGATGTGTGGGTGTGTGTGTATGTCTGTCAGCATAATTGGTCCTATACATCCTCAGATCGTGATATGAGTATACAAATCTATGCTCAACTCAACCTCTTTTTGCTTTATGTTAAATCTTATATATGTCAACACTAACGGCGGCTAGTGTTGATGCTGGGTATTGCTTAAGATGTTGGCGTAAGTCCTTTTCTATGATGTAATCTATGTCTATACCAAATTTTATATAAATCGAATTAGCGGTTTGGGGTTGAAAACGAGACAAACAGACTAACAACATTACTTTAGCATTCCTTATATTAGTGTCTATACTAAAGTAAGATAATTGTTTTGGGCATAGTAGTATAATGGATTCAAATGTAAATGTACAGTTGACAGCACATCAAGCGTAACAATTTGGCCTTGATACCGGCCTTATTACGTCCGTGATAAAGGCGGATTTCGTAGTGCAACTGTTACACTTGATGTGTTGTCGTCTGTACCTATGTAATATTTTGTTTGACAAAAGGCTGAATATGGAAAAGCCCTATAATTGTATTTGAGCACCACCTGTATATGACCCACCCTTTTTTTTTTTTTTTTTTACAGGGAGAAATCCGATTACAGACCTACCCGCCGCTGGCTAAGCGACGGGCGTGTGTGGGGGTTGTCCAGCGCTAGCAGCACTGGAAATACCCACTAAAACTCCCCGGTAACTCCAATGCCCTTCGCGGGGGTAGCCTGGGCTCTGCCAAAGCAATTTCACCAGCCCACCCCCAGGCAACCTGACCTTGTGGCCAGGTTTCGCGCCGATGGAGATTACCCAGAGTCACTTGGGTAATCCCAGACGTCGCGGCTTGTGTAATGCGTGCGTGGGAGCCAACCACGCACGCGGCCGCGCTTAGGGCGCAGGAAGACGGGCAGTCACCGCCCGTCTCCTCACACCCACCCGTCTACGCCGGATAGGGGCGGCTAGAGCATCCTCCTCCCGCTCCCTCTCCGCTGCCTCCTTCTGCGTGAGCACAGTCTCGCAGAAGGAGGCGACAGCCTCCCATACCCTCTCGCTACCAACCATGGCTCTTACCATGGTAGGTAGCGAGAGGTGACCGCCGCCGAGCGCCACACGAAGTTCGTGGCGCTCGTGTTGCCAAGCCGGGCACTCCACAAGGGTGTGCTCGGCTGTGTCGTCGGGGGAGTCGCAGTGATGACACCGCGGAGTCTCCTCCCGACGGGCAATACGGTACAGGTAGTGACCGAAGCATCCATGTCCGGTCAGTACCTGCACCATGCGGAAGGTGAGGCTGCCCAGCTGGCGCCCAACCCACTCTTCCAACACCGGACGTATCGCTTCGATTGTCCAGTGGCCAGCTGCTGGGGTGGCGAGTGCCTCACCCCATTGGCGAATAGCCTCCCTCTGCGCCAGGGTACGAACCCGCCTCACTTCGTCTAGGTCGAGTCGTTCCCCCCGCTCTCTTAACGCAACCCGGTGTTGATGCACCCTGGCTAGAACCAGGGCATCAACCTCCCACGGGAGCGTGCCTGCTAAAACGCAGGCAGCTCCGTGACTGACCGTGCGGTAAGCCCGCACGGCCCGGGTCGCGATAACCCTCTGCGGCTGCCGCAAGAGGGCCCGTGTGCGGAGGGAGAGGCACTCTGCCCACACCGGGGCTCCGTACAGTGCCATCGACCTTACCACCCCGTGATAAAGCCGACGGCATGAAGAGCTGGGCCCCCCTACATTCGGGAGGACCCGTCCGAGTGCGGCTGCGGCGGCGCACAGCCGGGGCGCGAGGAGCTTAAAGTGCTCCTCGAATCTCCACCGAGAGTCCAAAACCAGTCCGAGGTACTTAAGGTGAACCTCGACGGGGATCCGGACTCTCTCCACTCGGACTTCGAGCCCCGGTTGGGTTCTGCGTCTCGGGGCGTGAAAGGACATGGCTCTCGTTTTGGAGAGAGCCACTTCTAGTCCAAGGAGGCGGATGCGCCGGACGACCATGGTTGTGCCAACCGACGCAAGGTGGACCGCCTCGTCCCATTCACGGGCCCTTGCCGCAACCAGAGTATCATCCGCGAAGCAGACGACATCCACCTGCGGCAAGAACTCACCACGCAGAACCCAGTTGTACCCCAGGTTCCATAGTAAGGGTCCTAGTACGGAACCCTGGGGCACACCTGCCGCCATCGTCCACGACTGAACGCGGCCGTCCGCGTCCTCGTAGAGGACCTGTCTCTCGCGAAGGTAGTCCCCCACGAGGACGCGGAGGTAAAGAGGCACTCGGTGGAATTTGAGTGCCTCCTCTATGCACTCGTGGGGTAGGCTATTGAATGCGTTCGCGATGTCAAGAGACACCGCGATCACTGCCTCCCCTCGTGTTGTGGCCGCCTCAGTCCACCTTTTGAGGCGAGCCACCGCGTCCATCGTGGACCGGCCGGTACGGAAACCGAACTGGCATTCTGCTAGGTCCGGCCCCCTGCCCTTCAGATGCTCGGTGATCCGGGAAGCGAGAATTTTCTCAAAAAACTTCCCAGACTCATCGAGCAGCACCACCGGTCTGTAGCCCGACGGCGAGTGAGCAGGGCGTCCCTCCTTTCTAAGGAGGCACAGCCTCCCCATCTTCCATCTTCTGGGAAAGCGACCCGACGCGATGCACGTGTCGAGCAACGCGCGGAACCGCTCCTCCAGGGGGCCCATGGATGGGGCGCCATCCGGTCCCGGTGCTTTATTTTTGCACCGGAGCCTATCCCTCCCCATGTCGAACTCCATGTCCGACACGGGGGGACCGTCAGCCCAAACCTCCAACGCGGAGTCAGAGGGGGGCATCCTGGGAGGCGCGAATGGTCCGGGATTTGGGAATAATGACCCCAGCACCCTCCGGATAAGTCCCGGCTCCATACAGGAAGTGGCGGGCGCTGTGCTGGAGAATTTTCCCCGCACTACCCTATATGGCCTCCCCCAGGGGTCATCGTCCAGGAGCGCGATAAACCGCTCCTGAGCGTCAGCCTTGGATCTGCAAATTGCCGCCCGTAGGGCCTTATGAGCCTCCCTATACGCCCGGTGATATTCTTCTTCTTCACCGGACGTAGCAGAAGCGCGCCTCCTACACCTATTGAAGACTCGCCTAGCCATCATACTGGCGGTACGTAGGGTGGATATCTCCTGCGTCCACCAGTATACTTGTTCCCGGCGGGGGTAGCCCCGTGTCCTCGGCATGGCGGCGTTGCAGACGGCCTTTATGTCATCCGCGAAATGCTCCGCCATACCGTCGGCATCCCCAACACTGGTGTCGGGCCCATTATGCCAGGCACGGACCATTGCCGCCTCCTCCGCCAGCTCCCTATCGAGCTTGGCAAGCGTCCACCGCGGAAAAGTAGGAGGCCTTGCCGGGGGGCCCAGATGGATAGTAGCCCCTGGGGATGCCGTGGAGACCTCATATCGGATATACAGATGGTCCGATAAGGTCTCCACCTCCTCCATCACCCGCCAATCTCTTATTCGGGCCGCAAGCGAAGGAGTAGTAAACGACACGTCGACCCTAGACGTGCCCTGCCATCGGACACAGGTCGGGGTGGTGCCCCGGTTGAGGACTTCAAACCCCAGGGACAAAACCCAGAGCTCCAGGATGCCACCCCGAACGGTGGTGCTGGGGGACCCCCACGCGCGAGACTTTGCGTTCAGATCCCCCGCCAGGAGCACCGGGAGGGGAGCAGCTCGCCGTATCACCCTCTCAACCGCAGCCAGGAACCACTCAAATTCAGCCCTGCTGCGGTTTGGGGAGAAGTAGGTGGATACAACTAGTACCCCTCCCCATCGCACTGCCACATATCCCGGTCCCCTATCCACAGGAACCAGGGGGGGAGCATCTCTCGACGCTGACCCCACTACAACGGCAGAGCCGTCAGTCGCCCCGACCCACCTAGGGGAGGGGGGGATGAAATATGGCTCTGACACGACAGCCAGGTCTATATCCCACTCCGCTATTGACTGGCACAGAAGATCTTGTGCCGCGGCGCAGTGGTTTATATTCCCCTGTAGTATGTTGCCGATGGACCTACTAGGCATTGTTGGTTTCCATCGGCACTACAGGGGCGGCACAGGGCGCTGCTGCTCGAAGGGTTGCCGCCTCCGGGGTGACTGGACGACCCTTGACTGGAGGCGGATTACATCTCGCCCCCGTCATTCGGTGTGCCGAGGGGAGCCCCCGGTCCGCACAGACGGTGCACCTGGCGACAACAGCCTGGCAGTCCACCGACTTATGCCCCTCTGTACCACAGCGGAAGCACAATCCACTGCGGTCCTTTTTGGAGGGGCACCGCTGCGACGTGTGTCCAACTTCGCAGCAGCGGTGGCACCGCATGGGGCGCTGCTCGAGCACCTTAATCGAGGCGGAGCTCCACCCTACACAAAGGCGTCCAGCCTCCACCAGCTGGCCTACCACCTCCACGGGGAGTGAGGCGACAGCCGACCCCGTGCCCCTAGCACTGTTTGAAATTTTAGCCAACTTGATGGCATCCGGCGAGCAGCCCGCCCTTTCTGCAAGGGCGGCCCGGAGCTCATCAGCTGACACTGAGTCGTCCAGACCAGCGATGCGGATGTCGGTCATTTTAGTGGGGCGCACAACCTTCGCTGCGTCACCCAATACCTCTCCGACCTTGGCGGCGAAGGCGTCAGCCTGAGCCGTGGTGGTTGTTTTGGGGAGCTCGAACAGTCGAGCCCCCGTCATAGTCCGCCTGAATTTTGGAGGGCCCACAATGCCTAGGGAACTCAAGCTGACTGTCGCCTTGGCTTTCGAAATGACCTCCCTGTAGGTGACCCCCTCAACCACTGCCTCAGGCTTGAGTGTGACCACCACCGCCAAAGTTTTTGGGGCCTTGGGTGGCCTGACCACTTTCTTGGCCGTCTTAGCCAGTACAGGCTTTGTCGGAGCTGGAGCCTTCCGAGTCTTCCCTTTAACGGTATTCCAGCCCTCCTCCTCCAGCACCACTGGCTGCTCCTTTCTCGAAGGCCCCACGATCTGCTCCTCCGCTCTAGCAGCTGGGGGCTTGGGAGGCACGGCCTTAGACTTCTTCACCCTCGCCTCTTTCGGCATATTTGCGGGGGGGGCGAGGGTGGTTGGAGCCGATGAGGTGGCCCGGGACGCCGCGAGGACGTGTGCCTCACGCTTCTCCGCCGCTAGTGGCGGGCGGTGAGATTGGGTGGGCAGTAGTCTACTGTCCACTTCCAGGCCCTTCAGTCTAGCCCCGACCACTGCCCCGACGTGGGACATCAACTCCTTTTGGAGCTGGCCAATGGCATCCGCAAATTCAGACCTAGTTAATACACTACTTGGGTCTTGAGCTTGCCCGATCGAACTCACCGGTTTAGTCTGCACCGGCTCCGGCTCGGGGCTCGCCACCAGAGCCACGGGACTCCTCCTCTTCTCGCCTCGAGGGCTGGGACGCTCAGAGAACGCCCGCCTCAGGGCCGCCACCTCTTCCATCACGGCGGACAGTTGACCCTTTAGGCGCTTGTTGTCCGCCTGCAGTCTCCGCATCTCCTCAGAGGCGCCCCGATTAGCCAGTGACCGTACCGCGGCCAGCATTGCCTGCGAGGCCTCATCTATCTCCCTGATGAAGGTCCCCTTGAGGTTTTTGGATTTTCGGGTAACCTGGGAGATGAGACCCGCCCCTTCGTCCGCCCTCTTTAAGAGTTCATCCACCGACAGCTCAGGGGACCCTTTTCGAACAATTTTAGCCCCAGACTCGGGCTCCACCTCGGTGAGGGTCGACTCAGAGTCCGAGTCCAGACCACCCTCCGTCAGCTCTTTGCGAGCTTCAGGGAGACTCTTATGGTGGTAGGCCCCCCTTCCACCCCGTGAGCGTGCAACCTTCGCTGCTAAGCACCCTGGCCGTCGTACTTCCACGTCCGACTCGTCGTCCGATGACACTCCCGCAAAAAAACTTTCCCCCAAGGGGACGTTTCCTTGACGAGGCCCTCGACTCCTCCCTGAGGGACTTCACATCTGAGTGCCGGTCAGAACGGCTTATTCTTCTTACTCCCGCCATACCAACAACTCCAGCATATGACACATTGGGGGAAGCCCCCTTCGGCCTTCCATCAACAGCCTCGACATCTGACTGTCCCTCCGATTCCATGGACCACTCGCATGCCCTCACTACCTCTGAGTACGATGGAGATACCGCTTCATCACGATGGGGCCGCGATCGGCTCATCCGGTTGGCCCTGAGAAGAGCCTTTTGGTTGGCCCTGAGAAGGGCCTTTTGACAATCGCATTGAGCGCCGTACGGTGGACATATTGAGCACTTTCACAACAATTTAAACAATCCAAGCAGAGGATCGGCCTGACTGAACACCTGCGTTACCGGGTCCAGTTCAGTTTCCAGGGGGTACCACGGGGAGGTTCTCTGCATCCACCCCCCATATGACCCACCCTAGTAAATAAATTTAAATTTGAATTCATCTTGAACAATCAATTAATAATTCTGTTATACTTATGCGGGTAATTTTCGAAACCCCGACGCTCCACCGCATTAATTTTAATAAAATAGTGTGCAATTGACTAGCCTGTTTACTTGACGTGTAAACTCTGTACCCTTCCCGCCATATATAACATTTATTAATCATCTCAACCGTATTTGTAACGAAATTTCCACTCAAGTCACGTAAAAATAACTGCATAAAGTCATGAGTCGTGGGTTTCACAGCATGTAATATACAGCGGGGCACTTTATTGGTTTTCATATGTCAATAGGTGGTCTGGGAGAGGAAACATGAATGCAGCATGAAGATTTGCTCGGACGCGGATTATCGTTAAACTGACAAGAGCTTTTGCTCCACTTTGCTCCAAGAAGCTGTTTCAAGATTATAATTTATTCCTTTCCATACCCATTTCACAAATCAGCAAACATCCTTTCATAACAGACGACCGCTGCCGAGCTGAGCAAACACAATCTGTTTTCAACATTATAACACGAACTGCTGTAGGCACATAAATATCAAAGGAAAATATCTGTACCGAAAATGGACACTATGGATGAGCCCATAATGTGCCTATTTTTGGTATTGCATAATTCACTAGAGGAGCTCGGTGGCGTAGTGGTTCGCTCTGGTTTCGATAACGAAAACAAAGCTCATGGTCGATCCCGAGATGGGTCAATCAAAATTTATAATCTCGACTTCTCGAGCTCCTCCGTGCTTCGGAAGGCACTGTTACTGCAACCGCTTTAATCCACCAACCCGCATCGGGCCAGCATGGTAGTGTTATGGCCCAAACTCCTCATTTGTTACTCCCATGTAGGAAGGCCTGAACCCAGCCGTGGGACTTATATAGGCTGGTGATTATGATGATACTTTAACTTAGATTTTTTTTTTTATATAAAACACGGCAATTGACCCAACACCACCGATATGAAGCGGTAAGATGAGTCCACATGCGAAGGCAGATAGTGCAGCTTAGACATTGCTCTAGCCACCTCCACCTTACCGGCCCGAAAGGTGATTTTCAAGCCTCTCTTGAAGGAACCCAAGTTATAGGAAGGAGGGAACACATGTGCTGGGAAAGAATTCGAATTATTTATAGAAAAGTAACGCAAATAGTAAATACGGTACAGTATGAGTGGCTGTACTTTTCCAGTCAGGCGTTTAAAATTTTAACATCAGATACGCCCAACTTTTTAATTTACAAAGTTATGATGGCAATTTTTTAGAAGCTATTAAATGTCGTCTAAGCCTGAATTCGCAAAAACAGGATTAGAAGAGATTAATGAGCTTAAATACGTCGGCATTATGTGTAGGTACTTACATTTTTATTTTTATACTACGCAGAGCTCTTTCCGTTGGGTTAAGATTTTTTTATTTTTACATTTTCAAAAAAAAGAAGCAAGGAAGAGATGGTCGGATAGAACAGTGTGTTGAAGCTGCTCCAACTATCTTAGCATATGGACTCTTCTTACCGATTTACATCAGGGATTTTGTGTCATTTGCTGTGCTTTGTAAACCATTCTAAGTGAGTTATTTTTTGAGAAACAAATTTATCTAAAAACGTAGTGTAAATATTTACAGTAAATTAATTGCCTAAATAATAACAAAATACCATTAACTACCAACCCATATCTCTTAAAAGTAACTCTAAAATTCTTTAGATACATTACAATTTCGCCAAAACATACTTTCTCCACGTACATTTCGGGGAAATTCTTTGAATTCAATTTTCCGATAGAGTAGTCTTAGGTGGAAGGCTTAGGACACCTTATAGAGAATATACGACGCCCCCTTACTTTTACGGCAAACGAACTTATGACTTGGGATATCAAACTTATTTCTGCGTAGGAAAACCGCAATTTCACAAGGGTATAGTGTTACGTATTTGTCCACTATTAAAAGGGAGTTTGGACCGCGAAAAAGTTTTGACACGCATAATATAAAAATAAGTACTTTTAAGATTGTTAAAATATTTATAAAATTGATTGTTTTGTTTCCCTCTATCACAAATGAATTACTTTTACATAGTGTCAATAGCGTGTACGTGATAAAATATGAAACACAAACAAAATGGGGGCCGTAAAAATAATTGTGTTTATTTATGTCAGCGAACCGACAAAATGAAATTCCGTTTTGGTTACCTCCGTAATAAAAAGGAAGTGGAATGTAGATTCTATTTTGTATACTTTTTGTTGGATATAGAATTGAATACAATGAAAGAATATTTGACATCGTAATATTAAAATAGAAATATATATATATTTTTAACTGACATTGATTTTAAATGATTTTAATATATTATAATATATTTTATTATTTAATATTTTATTTATTTGATTCTATTGATATTTTAACTATGATAACATTGTGTAATATATTATTTATTTATTATGTTATTCTCTTTAATTATACAGGGTGGTGCCGTCAATACGACAAAAATTTAAACATGGGCTATATTAGTCCATAGAAATGGTTTGCCACTTTCAAAAATATCGTATTCGTTTGATAATTTCACATTTGTATGGAATAGTGTAATATTGGCAGCATTATCTCATACAAATGTCATGAAATTATCAAATGAATACGATATTTTTGAAAGTGGCAAACCATTTCTATGGATTAATATAGCCCATGTTTAAATTTATTGTCGCATTGACGGCACCACCCTGTATATACATTGACGGTCATTTTACAAATAATTTTAAGCCATAATTTATTATATAATCATGTTAAATGAGATAAATAAATCTAATCTATACTTTCTATAACAGCCTCTGTGGTCCAGTGGTTAAAACTACATACCGCATATTTAGAGGTCTGGGTTTCAATTCCCGTTGGGGCTTATTTCCTGTGCAGTTTGTTTGGCGGTAAGGTTTTAAATTTTCTAAGTCCATCTAGCTAGCTACCACATTATTAGCATAATGTTAACACCATTGTTGTCTTACAGCAGTTGGAGGTAAAATAGGTGGTCGTTGGTTGAGGTATCTGGGCTGTACCTCGCTTCCATCTTTAGCCTTATCATCACTTACCATCAGGTTAGATGAAGGCCAAGAACTACCCCATAAAGAATTCAAAAAAAATACTCGTCGTGTCTCATACGGACCCCGCGCGCAGAAATGTCACCGAGAACAAAATTTGTATGAAGATGTAAAGAATTATGAACCAGCTGAACGAAGTTGTAAACAATTTTGAACCAGCTGAACGAAGATGTAAACAATTTTGAACCAGCTGAACGAAGTTGTAAACAATTTTGAACCAGCTGAACGAAGATGTAAAAAAAATTGACGTCTTTTACAGCAGCCGAGGTTGAAGATATTTTTATTTTACAAAAAAAGGGCTATGCGTGCTATTTATAGACTTAAGCCACGTGATTAACTCAGGCATTTATTAAAAGAAATTAATATTTTGACCGTTGCTTCTCAATATATACATATACGAGAACATAATTTATGTTCACTAATATAAACATACATTTTCAAAACATAGTGATAATTATAACTAAAACACTAGATATAAAAATAAACTTACTGTTCCAAAATTTTCACTTCACAAGACAAGTCGCTTATTCATGGGGAAATGAAAATACACACACATTTATAATGTGCATTGTAAGACAGCTTGAAAATAACGATAGTACTTTTGTCATTGGGTACCTACTTTAGTTGGTGCGTTGATATACATTCTCTTCTAATTTAATATTTCATATATTTTATAATCGCATTACCTTCAACTTCGTTGTATATACCAACAACTCTGAATCGAGTTATTCAGTTCCCTACCAGATTGTATAAGTATCTGACCTAAATTTTGGTTAGTGAAGTAATTAGAAAGTGTTAATCTAAGGTTTTTGTCTTACTTGAAACAACTACTAGCAACTCGGTCAATTACGGATTAGGGAAATACCATATATTAGGGATTGCATGCGCCGCCTTCGTCCTGATTGGATTGCAATTGCAAGAGGTTGCCCTGAATTGAATCTAATACCAGTTAACGTTGATTCTATTAATTGTGACGGAGAATAAAGCATTAATCACTACTCTGCCACTTGATTTCTCTTCCGACCTCATCGTGCCTGTCCGTCACCTTAGCGTATTGAATTTCCTTTAGTCACATACATAAAGTGAAATATGTGAAAATTTCCCCTATGTCAAGAGATTACCACAGTGTCAGAATGCCCACTTCAAAATGTCCTATTATCAGAATGACCACTACACCAAATTGTCCATTTCACCAAAATGCCAACTGTATCAAAAGATCAACTCCATTAATTAAAATCCTTTAGTCACATAAAGTCCACTATATCAAAATGTCAACTCTATCAAACCGACCACAGTATATTATTCTGACCACACCTGCTTTTCATGACATTTGTATGAAATAATATAATATTGGCTGCATTATTGCATAGAAATGTCATGAAATTATCAAATGAATAAGATGTTTTTGAAAGAGGCAAACCTTTTCTATGAACTAAATTATAGTCCATGATTTAATTTATTGTCGTATTGACAGCACCACCCTGTATGTACAGACGACCGCAAATCAACAACTAGGTGTAGCCACGAGTTTATGGCCACGAGTGAACGCCAATCAATATGGTATATGGCAATAGGAGTATGAGAAACGCACGTGTCGACCGACATTTATTGGTTGAATGAAAGGGCGCTCGAGTTTTTAATTATTCTAATCTAAACCATGTCTATGGGATACCAGTCCAAAGAATCATACAAATCGTCCACCACCTTCTTCTAAATCTTGGTTTTACTTTATTGAAATGTAAAAGATTCATTCTGCCGTAGCATCAACGTCCATCTTGAAAAATTATGTTTTTACCGCATTGTTCATAAGCATACCTATCTACGTAAACTGCAGTGTAGCCATACCACTTGATGGTTAATTTAGGCGGTGATTAAATCCCACAGTTATGGCGGTAATAGGCGGTGGACGGTTACTAATTTTATTACACATTTGAATATAAATAAAATATAAAATAAATGATTTTTCTTTGTTTTGTACATACACTTCCTTAGAAAGCGTAGCAGCAAACAACTTTTTCCAATAATTTAAACTAATATTCCTAAATTTAAGTTGTTCTAACTTAGTTCGAACTACACAACTCAAGTTTGTTATACTTCGGACAATTTCGATATCAAAATAACCTTGTTAAGATAGCACAAAGTTGATTGGTATTTGAACATTTTATTTGTACAAACAAATTAGATTTAAATTACTTAGGTTCGTATTCAAACAAATTGCCCATTAAAACTTATAAAAGTAAGTGTATAAATTGATGTATATTTAACTACTTTTTAACATAAGGTATAGGTTTTTGTTTTCAGTGACAGGTGAGCTGAAAGACAGTAATCTCTAATTGAGATAAATCCTCCTTTGTTAGACTAAATAATCCTTTTTGTGATTTGTATTTGATGCAATAAAGAGTTTTTAGATCTATACAAGATTTATGTAAGTAATATGCTTCCGAAATCAATTCGAAACAAGTTTAACTCTAAATCCTATTACCTCTTTTTCAGTCCAATCGAACCAGAAATGGACGGAATCTAATTTCGCCTGAAAATACTTAGTCCTGAAAACATCTTATCCTTATTATGATGGTTATAAAAGCTTCCATTCATTCGTCCCTTGGGTATAACCTTTTTAATTTATCAAAATGTGATTCACTGAAATAACGAACATTTATTTCTATCGACAGATGATTTTTAGACAGATAGTGTTACGACTGCTATCATAGTTAGGGGTAGTAAAATGCGCTGGTTGGGTAAAATCATGTATTTATATAAAAGTAAAAAGGGGTCTATTGTTTTTGGGTAAAAACCTGGAGAAAGAAAAAATACTCGTAGAGTATTTCTTCTTTCACCAGGTTCGTCTTCCACCTGCTTGCTAGGAACATAACGATACAAATAGCGAACATCATATTATAATGTACCTACTGTTATGTTGCGCTTCCGTAAAACTGACAACAACATATAGCTACGCTCATTATTTTTAATGGCCATAAAATTATATTCGCCGGAACATTTGATAAAGGTAAGTAAGGTAAAAAAAATAAACAAGCATTTACTATATTTAGTCGCTCTAATGTGGGCAAGAGTTTGTAAGAACTTTTTTTTTATTTGGGGCTTTTCATTAGTTTAGACTGATTTGTCACTGCGACCTGAAAGATCTATTTTGTCTTGCTTGAACTTTGAATTCTTTGCCAGCACATTTTCCTATAACATGGGGTTATTCAAGAAAGGCGTGAAAAAGCGCCTTTCAAATCAAATCAAATCAAATTATTTTTTGCATATCACATTACAAAAATATGGGGTGGCACATTTAATAAGGTGTACATGTGGCGCCCTGCCCCCCAATTCTGCTATTTTATTTTGATCTGAAACGCTTAAGTTACATCGTTTTTTCTGCTAACTCAACGCAATCGAAACGCATCAGTTTAATATTCTATTAACAAACACGTAACGCGAACCGTTCGGTTCAATCATAGTTTCGTATTCTGCTAAATATTTAACATTTGTGGCAGCTGAAACGCATTGATAGATCTTAGTTCGAACTGTCCAAAATTAACAACTGTCTAGTCACTAAGCCAAAATATATTTGTTTCTTGCAATATTGCTAACAATTATCGAGCCGAAGTTGAACCAACCGAGAGCGTTTCGTTAGCGTTACGGCTTTATAAACAATGTTAGTAGAATACCTTTTTGTATTACAACCGCATTGGTAACGATACCGAACCGCAGCCGATCCGTTTAGGAAAATAAATAGCAAAATTAGGGGCTGCAAGGGCATGGCAATTAATAAAGTAGTGCTAGGTATAAATTACTTACTAACATAATGAATTTTCCATGTTCTAAAAAAAATAACAAATTTATTATAAATTATGAACAGTCTAATCAAATTAACAACAATTTATCCCAGCTATTGAATTATAATTTACAAATTATTTTTACAAATATTACAAATTTAATCAAATTTTATATTGTATTCAAATTAAAATTTTACATACCAATTAAATCTTTGGCAGTTAACATTAGAATTAGGATTCAGTTGTAAAATAAGGGCTTTCAAATTTTAAATTTATAAATGAGATTATATTTCTCATCAATCAAGATAATGATGCAAGTAAAATACGAGCCAGGAGAAAAGATGTTATTCCCTTTATTCAAACTAGGACCGCCTTTGCTGGCAACCAATTCATTAGTCGCTCGGCATACCTTTACAACAAAATAAATAAAATCCACGAGATATATAGTAAAACACTACACGACTGCAAGAAAATTATAACTAGTTTTCTAATGCATCTTAACTATGAGGAAACAGAGTCTATACTAATACGCACGGAATAACATACATACTAAATAAATACAACTCACACACAAACACACACACATACAAACACCCACACATACAAACACCCACACGCACACAAACTCACACACCCACACACATACTCTCTCTCACACACACACACATTTGTATACGCTACACATATTTATGTTTATTTTAATATATTTTCCTTTTCCTTTTCTGTATGATTCTGTATGATTTTTCATTAATATTTTCTACTTTTTGTAAGTACCTATAGAACTTTTTAATAGTAGTTATGGAAGAGCGAAGTCACCTGGCACAGGCATTTTTGCTTAAAAGGTGACTTCGGTCACTATTTGTAAAATATAAAAAAACGTGTTACAGAAAGTAAATAAATTATTGTTATTATTGTTAAATTATTAATCAAGTCATTGTCAAATAACAATATAATCAAGATTAAATTGTAAATTAAAGTCAAGTATGGTCCAAACATACTTATTTTAATTTCTTATACCCAATTTTCGTCAAAATATTCTTTTAAATTGTAATAGCATTTAGTTCTGAGAAAAGACTTCAATTATAAATTAAACTGTGTAGAGCTCTCTAATTGCTCTAAGATACTTGGAAGGTGATTAATAATTTCGATTAACATAGAAGGAGGGCCAGATGAAAGTAGTTTTAGTTTTGTAAATGGTACTATAAATTTATTGAAATCTCGATTGTTTCTTTTAGTGGCTGTAGTTGGTAAATATAAAAATGTGTAGTTTGACGATTTAAAAGTGCTTCTTTGTGGCCTATTTAAATAAAATATTTTTTCTTTCTTTCTCTCTTTCTTAATTCTGGATGTTTTTTGACAAACTTATATGATTCTAAAATTTAAATAGAGGTAAGAGTGAGTATTTGGTGTTTAGTGGGGCCTACAGGATTCTATTTGGTCAATATTTACTAGTGTTCTGGCACATTTCTTTTGGAGTATAAATACTTTATCTACGTCACAACAATTTCC
The DNA here is from genome assembly GCA_947347705.1 of Nymphula nitidulata. Lineage (NCBI taxonomy): Eukaryota > Metazoa > Arthropoda > Insecta > Lepidoptera > Crambidae > Nymphula > Nymphula nitidulata. Next base: position 4,644,353 of record OX374637.1, on the reverse strand, counting down.
CCATAAGATAATGCCATAATAATGTATGACACCACTAAGAAAGCGTAAGCATAGTAGGCCGTATGGGATGTTTCGAAATTGTTTACGCGCTGAAGATGTTGCAGTGCATGTGAATGAGGAGATTTTATTTATTACTAGCTGTGCCCGCGACTTCGTTCGCGTGGATGTCAGAAAACAACAACAGTAATTTTAATACAAGTATTTTTTTTTAAATCTAAATCATGTATATAAAACTCCTTCGCAATATAATGCATTGATCGCCCCACCTGCGCCCGCCAGTCTTGGCAATCATAAATGCGTGCAATCGTGCATGCTACGTTGTAATTATTTTTTCGCGGAGTTATTTTAAAACTATGATATTTTATTAAGATATTCATTGAAATCAAATAATGTCACGAACAATTTTGTTCACAATTAAATACTTGTGGTGAATAATGTATTTATTTTGTTAAGGAATAATATCATGTTTACAAAAACACCTTCGCAGATAGTGCAATATTTTAGAACAAAGTTGATTACCAAAAAATACTTATAGTGAGTCAATTTCAAAAGATAGACATTTGCTGTCGCGGATCTTTTTTTAGAATTTTTAAAGGAGAACAATTCCTGCGTAACTTTAACCATTTACACAGCGCATGCAACGAAAGCTCTGAAAAGGAATATTTTTTCCCCGTTTTTGCAACATTTTTTATTGATGCTCATCTGCCATCAACTATTAGTCATAGCGTGATGGCCATGTATCAGAGACCATAAATGTATCAAGCTAGGTGTCCTTAGATATTGTTTGGAGGACTCCTGTATGAGTTTGCTTTTGAGAAAGTACATGCCCTAGTTTTTTGATATTCCACAGAAAGGTTCAAGTCCAATCTGTTGTCTCTGAGCCCCAGTTCTGGGCCTGCCTAGTTTAACATACAGGTAACTGCAGCCGCTGATCTTTGAAGTTGATATGTAGTTACGGTCAGGAACAGAAGTTGATTAACACTTTAGTACCTTGTGACACTATCACCCGTATTCACAAACGATACTTATGTAAGTGAAGGAGCAATACTAAGCGAAGTAAGGCATTTCTCAGTGCGTTCACTTTGACAGGCCTTTCCATTCATAAACAATACTCAAACGAATCTTTACTATGCGGACGCATAGCGTTGAATATAGCTCTGTGATTGGTTGATTAGTGTTACGTAGTTCACTTCACTGACTGACATTTCAATTTTATTGTTTGTTTGCTTTTTATCGTAAACTCCGTAGTGATTACATTCTCTTTGGTGAGCTCGACACTATGCGTTGATTAATTTAGCTATCAGGCTCCCTTAGCTAAGTGTTCATTGTGACAAACGCATAGTGACGATTGTCACTCAAGTATTGTTTATGAATAGGAATTTGGCACCCTGTGCGTCCGCGGGCACTGTGAGACCTCAAAGTGTCATTTGTGAATACGGGTGTTAGTCATTTACAAACTTCATACAAATCGACAAGAGCCAATACCTTATTGTGAAAAGGTACAAAAGTGTTAATCCACTTTTTTGCTGACTGTTCCTCTGCCGTTGGCAAGGTGCCCCTCGTAGCTCTTATTTACCTGCGATCTTCCCAAAGGGTCGACTAGTTCCAGACTGGTATATACCTTTATGTACCCCTCCTTAAACTTGAATTTACAACTGTGAAAAACAGTATTAAACCTGCTTATCATATTACAATGACGTAACGATATTATCAACAAGACAAATTGGTCTTTATCAGTTATTGATTCTCGTTGACAGACAAGCTTAAGATAGCCAAGACAATAGTGTTTTATCTTCAATACCTAATGTCTACACGTTCTCGCTCTGATTTTTGCACTATAATAGGTAGCTCTTAGAAAGAAACTACAGAAATTATCAGAAATATTATACTTTAGCCATTATTAATACAAAAATAATTAAATATTCTTATTAATTTGTCAAGCCACTTAAGACTCCAGGAAGCCTTCTGACAATTAAAACCCGATAGTGTACGAAATACATCAGTAGCTATTACTTTGCCGTACAGTTTCCAGTGCTTGATAGTACACGCAGGATCAGTGGCAGACAAACACGCCCCGTTTGTGAGTGTCACACGTATTTTTATAAGGTGGCAATCAAGCATACGACCCGGGAACCCATCACTTCATCCCAATTAAGTTCATCGATTTTCATTCCCCATAAAACTATTCGCAGATCTTTTTATACAGTATTTAACAACTCCTCGAATCAGTTTACATCGCAATTTTATTTCCTCGAATAGTTATTATCTACAAACTCACTCCATCGTTATTTCTTTTCATATTTTATGTATTTTATCGAAATAATGTTAGATCGTTGTGTTTTTACCCATAATTATGTTTTCACGAAAGTATCAATTTGCAAAATAGTCAAAAAATCAATTTTTACTTCACTAAAGTCTTAATTAATCATTTTTATTACCCTGTTAAGAAGACCTGGGTTAGGTTAGGTGAGATTTTTAGTCTTATGAACCTAAACAACCGTTGCGTTTTAAAATTCAGTGATTGAAATGTATCGCTGTAAAACCGACACCACGTAGTCTTGTCTGCCCTACCCCTAGAGTGTAATTTAAGCCCGCGAAGGCGCGGAGGGGCGAGGCGGCCCGCGAGCTGAGGAGCAAGTGGTTTTGACGACGGTAGGCAAAAACCATCTGCGACGATAAGGTCGCGTGGGGACGCCGGAGCCCCGCAGCGCCGGAGCCGTCACAGAAGCCATGCATGCTGCATGCTTGCATACTGCATGCTTGCATGCTTGAGGCTTGCTTGCATGCTGCATGCTTGCTTGCATGCTGCATGCTTGCTTGCATGCATGTTAATCTAGTATCCATTACACAAGTTCTTATGATACTTATTTGGGCTAGATAATTGGTGTGATTGTATGAAATTTATTTATATTTTATATTTATGTGTTTCAAATATTATGGATAGAAATATTTATAGGAAAAAAAAGGTCATTTTATATTTATGGAATTTCGGTTTTAGGGCACGTTATATTATGAGATATTACTTTAGGACTTACAACTAATATAGAAAAGCCTTTTATATCTTTTAAATATTATAGATTGTGATATTTATAGCAAAAAAAAATAGGTCATATTATATTTAGGGATTTTGGTTTTCGGGCAAGTGATATTATGAGACATTACGTTAGGGCTACTTATCATTTGGACACATGATGATTATGTCACAAAACATTATGACACGTTAAATTATGGTATAAAAAATTATGAGACAAAATAGGGAACCAAGGAAATCATGTAAGTTGTTATGCATGGTTCGATGAAACGTTACAGCGATTAAAGGTATTATAATGTGTACCGTAAAACATTGAAACATATATATGAAATGTTACTTCGATAGATCGTTATTCAAGTAACCAAAACAACTTTGAAACATTTTTTTTATGAAAGTTTATTCGATATTATGAAACAGCGATGATTAGTTATTCGATCAATCAATACAAATACATATTATAAATCGTGGAACAGTTTTCTGTGAAGTGAAATTCGATGTTAAAAAACTCTGTATTATGATGGGTACCCATACGTCCCACCTGATGGTAACTAGTTACCGTAACCTGCCGACCCTGTAAAAACCTTTTCACGCCTTTTTTGAAGAACCCTACACTGTTCTCATTCCACAACCTAAGCGTACAGTACGCGACCACTTTGGTTCCAATTTCTGAGGATAACTCCCTGCCGGTGACGTTGCGATAATAGAAAGAGGAATACAAACACTATTCATGTTCCCTTAATCAATTCCTAAACAGGACTTTAAAAATATGCTTAGTAGATGCCTCTCTATGAGGTGGTTAAGAGTTGAGAGTTCCCATTCAAATATCATCCCATACAGATAAAATACGAATAAACAAATACAGTATGAATAGGCAATTTACAATTTGTATAATGAAATTATTACTATTGCCATGGACCAAATAAATACTTCATTCTTGCTATTGCTGATCTTTTTATGTACATGTGACGTACGGCTAAAGTTGGTAGTAAAATTTTTAAGTTTTCGTTAAACATCGGGTTAACTTAAGTTTCGGTCGAAAGATTAGATTACTTTAATAAAGCAGCAGCAGCGGTATATAACAAAAAATACATAACGTGATGTATCCCGCATATATTTATTTATCATAGACATGTTTCTATACATATTACTAGTTACGAGATAGAATCAGAAACGAGGACATCCGTAAGAGAACCAAATTCACTGACATAGCTCATAGCATTGGCAAATTTAAGTAGCAGTGGGCAAGGCAAATGGCACGCAGAATGTACGGCAGATGACGGCGAATGGCGGCCACGTGCCGAAAGGCGCAAAGTGGGACGGCCTACCACTAGATGGACAGACGACCTGATCAGGGGAGTAGTTGGATGCATGCTGCGCAGAACCGTTCCATTTGGAAATTAATGGGGGGTATTAAACACCCGGTTCAGCAGTGGACATCATAGGCTGGTATGATGATATTACTAGTTGCTAGTCCCGAAATTTACACTGGTGGTGTACACTGTAACTGTGGTAAAATTTTAATGTCATTAGTCCACTACCACTGAAGTTAAATTTGTCTCTTTTTTGTCATTGGGTACCTGAAATTATCGAAGATCTCCCCCACTGTCTTCTGTCTCACTCACTTAATTACTTTTCACGGTAAGTGATTTTAGAAACTTTTTCGTACGATGTTTTTTAATTTTTTCTTTTACACAAACCTATGTTTTTTACCGAAACAAAAATTTTTAATCACTTGCTTATTAATGTCGTATGGACTGGTATGGTTCGCTACAATGCAACGGGCTGGCGAACGTCGCGTTGAGGGGTGACGGAGGCACACCAGCTATGTAATTGTCTATAGTCAGCAGCCTTGAATTCGTGGCTGTCGGCAGCGCTGTCATTCTTTTTGGCGTTTGTTTGACAACCGTTAGCGATCTTTATGTAAAAATCAATCAAATATTTAATGAAGTCATTACGATACATTTTAAATACAAGAAAAACGAAGTCAAAGATATCGATTGTACTTCATGTCGTATACCCAAAACAGCGACAATCATACACAGCCATGAGATCGACGAAGAGATTAGTGAATAGCGTATTCGTGCCGTGCACAAACGTTAAAATCAATGGCAGCTCGTCGTCTTGTCAGGCGTCAAGCTCGATGTGGAATATTTATGTTTGCGAATCACACTGCTGGTGAGCATTCTCCCAACGGGCGTAAACAGTAACGAACACAAGAAAAAATATCATCTAATTTAGTGCAGTCGTTCGGAAGTCATGCGCGTACATACATTTCGGCTATTTATTTTTATTTACATAGAAGAAAGTTATATAAGAATCACTTACCAAGTCCAAAATCGCATGATGGCCCAAAGAACACGTGTGAGCAGTCATTGTAACCGTCAATTGCAGATATGATAGCGTATGCCGCGTCGCAGTCTAGCACGTCATACGGCGTCAGCTCCACCGACAGTCCTGGCCGAAGGTACTGAGTGATGGCCGGGTCAGCTAGAGCCAGGTCGAACACTGAACGGACCTGTAGATAAAGACCACGGTGAAGATGTTTTTTTTTCAACTAGATGACACAAGTAAGCTAATCCAACCTGCAAAGACAAGGAAAATATCACTTAGTAATTGCAGGTGCGTTGCCACCTTGAGCCCTAAGATGAACTGCCTTCCATGCCCAGTAACTACACTGGCTGCTTTTCTTTTCAATGTTTCTTTTGACTTTTATGTATTTGCATTGATTGATTGAAACTAGGTAATATAAATATGTATATAATTTTCGTATGAAACATTGAGATCTATAAGCTTTATTTTGTTGTAACACCATTTATGTACCTTTGTTTGCGAATAAATTCATTAAATTGAATTGAATTTCCCTTGATTTGAAAATTGCTTTTTAGCAATCAGGTCGCCCAATTGTACTACATTGTATTTTTTAATTTATATTGTTCAGTTTGTCTCTTGTGTGCAATAAAGAATATTTATTTATCATTTATTTATTCCCTGTTCGAGTGGAAAATGTACCTTTGCCCTACCTCTATTGACACCTCTTTATTATGACATACTAGCGGATACTCGTGGCTACTCTCGTCTGGATACCAGTTTTCGCGCCAATAGGTAGATCCTGCCTCAGATGAACTCTATTCCCATGCGAAATTTTATATCAATCGGTTCAGCGACTTAGGAGCGACAAGGCAACGCATTAATATTATTGGATGGGCTTCAATCCATCGATCACCATTATTGTAAGGGGAGGAAAAAATCTTGGCGAGTTTCTTGTCCCTTTCTCCAGGAAGAAGAGCTAGTTGTTAATCCGGCGAAATCACAAGCCATGATTGTTGGTAGCAGCTGGCTAAGAAGCAAATTAGATTTTAGTGTGGTTCAGCCTCTAGTTTATGATGGGGTTGTCATTACCTAAAGTGACAAGGCGAAGAATCTAGGACTAGTACTAGATTGCAATATGAACTGGTCAGCTCATATCAATGAAATCAGCCGTCGTATGCATTTCTCGTATCACTCACTCAAGCGGCTTTAATATTTTCTCCCTTTTAAAACAAAACTTATGCTCGCGCAACTCCCAATTCTCGACTACGCTGACATTTGCTATTTGGATGTGACCGAGGAACTGCTTGACAAGCTCGAGCGGCTCCAAAACCTGGCCATACGTTTCGTTTTTGGATTACGGAAATATGACCATGTATCACATTTTCGTGCTCAGCTGAAATGGCTTCCGATTCGGCATCGCCGTAATGTGCACATCCTTTCTGCTCTTTACAAAATCTTGAATGACCCTAATTCACCCGCCTACCTGCGTTCACGTTTCCAGTTGTCACCACCTCTTTTACGCTCTAAGCGGCCGTGCTTAACCACGATGCTCGAGCTTCCCAAGGGTAATGCAAACTTTCTCCTTCATTCCTTTTCATTTCGTGCGTCACAGTTGTGGAATAGTCTTACGGTTGCTGTCCAAGAGAGCCCTTCTATTGTGTCTTTTAAAACTAGAGTTACGAAGTACCTTTATGTAACGCAATATTTCCCGTAATCAATGCATGTTTTTTTTTTCTTTTTACCCACATTATTTCATGTATAGGTATATAATATGTATGTATGTATATTATATTTGTAAGTATGTATTTAGGATTTTATTAGATATATATAGTATATTATTATTACGTATTTATATGTAAGTATTGTTCGTTTTGTATTTTTTTTCTCTTTCTATTAATACCTGACTGTGCGCTTTTGTGTTGCCACCTTGCCACATTACATTTCCAACACATCTGTAGGTTGGCTGGAAGAGATCTCTTATAGAGATAAGATAAGAGATAAGTCCACCCTTGCTAACTAATTATAATTACCTATGTATTTTGAACCTATGTTACAAGTGGTAGACCCGTATGTAGGGTCGTCTGGGTAGGTACCACCGCCTTTCTTATTTCAGCCGTGAAACAGTTCGCTGTGTTTCGGATTGAAGGGAAAGGTGTAATTTCTGGGCATGGACGGCATTTCATCTTAAGCCTCAGGATGACAACGCACCTGCAATATCAAGTGATTTTTCGTTATTGCGTTATTGCAGGTGTCTATAGGCGGCGGTAACCGCTTACCATCAGGTGGGCCATCAGCTTGTTTGTCATCTAGTTGTATAAAAAAAGTGCAATAAAGAGTATATATAGAACGCCATCTGGTAGCCGGTAGCTGGATTAAAATATTGTGGACCATAATCTTGACTTTCAGAAGAGTATGTGATACGGTTTATTATTGTTTATTAAATAAATAAATAATAATAAAAATAATTATTGTCATCACCAGCCATTATACGTCCCCACTGCTGCAACACATGAGGAGCTTGGGCCATAACACCATCACGCTGGCCCAAAGCGGCAATCACTCTAACACACCAGTAACAATCCGGACCAACGGCTTAACGTGTCTTCCTAAACACGGAGGAGCTCGTGATTATAAATTTGATTGACCCATCCCGGGATCGACCATGGCGAAAGTTGCTTTGTTTAAGTAATCGAAACCAGTACGCCACTGAGCTCCTCCTAAGCTGAGAAGATGTGATATACCTAGACGAAACAACCGAAATCAGTTTCACCTTACAGAAGATCAAAGCCAATTGACGCTGATTTTGGAGTGTAGTGTTCCTGTGGTGATTGCAAGCATTAATTGGGGTCAGGAGGACTTGTCCTCTACGCTATCACCGTAAAGCTTGCTTATCATTTGTATAAGGTTAGTAACAAATGACCTAGTAATAAACCTTTACGGTAAAAATATTTTACTCCTTCGGTAGTCCTCGGATAAGCTATTCTGTGTTTTGTCTTGTTCTAACACATGTTACATGTAAAAATATGACATAAAATTGCTTAGCTAAGCAATTTTTTACCTCGGAATAGCTATTCTGAGGGATCTTCAGCAGCTCTGCACCCGTACCACCATCTTTTATCGCGATGCAGTTTAGGACCTAAACTGAGTAGAATCGTTAATTCGTACTACGACGCTATCTACGACTATGACAGCGATGCAGTTTAGGAACCAATACTGAACCGAGCGGAATATGAATCGCTTTTATAAAGATGGTGGTAAGGCCCCTGTATGCTTAGTTGCTACGTCTGTTGTATATATAAAAAAACGAATACTCACAGCTGGTAAATTTGCGTAGAATTTTCCGTTCTGTGGTAACAACAAGGCTGCCTTGATAGTACAATTGCCACTGTTATCGCACAGATCCTCGCACACCCCTGCCTTATCGCGAGGGTCGTCATCGCGACAGCTTTTGCTGAATACGATATTAAATACGCCGAAAAGTAACAACACACACAGCCGCATTTTATCGATATTCCATATTACCGAAATCACTACATCACTATTATTTCACTGGCACAAAATATTCACACGCGCACTAAAATCTGAAACAAAAAAAAAACATTGTGAAATTATGTCCGTTTGATATCTGGGCGTCTAGTTATGACCTCATTTCCATTGAATCTGTTGTTATGCTACATCATGCACTCTACGGAAGTGATAATAAAGTTCATTTTACAGCAAGATTAGTAGTGGAAAACATTAACAAAATAAATGGAAATAAGAATTCATAAAACGAGTCTGAACGAGGAAGAGACTTGTAACATAGATTATGAACCTTCCGTCCTAACAATTTTATGTATATGCACAAAAGGACATATATGCTTTTAAAATTAATGTATTTCCAAAATAAAAAACTGCATACTTATTACATTAAAAAATTCACTAGACATGGACAATTTAAAAAGTATATTTATACAACTAGATGACAAAGAAGCTGACGGCACACCTGGTGCCTATAAACACATGCAATAACAAGGAAAAAATCACTTCCTATTGCAGGTGTGCGTTGTCATTCTGAGGCCTAAGATGAAATGCCGTCCATGCCCAGTAATTACACTGCTACCTTCCCCTTCAATCCGAAACACAGCAAACTATTCCACGGTTGTCACAAGAAAGCCGGTGGTGCCTTAAGTATTCCACAGTATGAGTGAAAATATTCAATTAAAATATTAATTCCATAGTCTATATAAACAAAAGTAAAAAAATTCACTTTGCCCTATCGATCGCAGGCAGTCGCACAAAGTAATGACAGGGGATTTATCAGACGAGATTTCAAGGTTACATTTTTAAAAACTCCATAAATCACAAGCAAGGCAAAGACCCCATACCGCTTTCTCTGGTGTCAATTATTTTCTGATTTTTGGTAATAAAATGCAGATTTTAAAACATTTTGTAAGAATTTGAACCGGACTTTCTGTTATTATAGTAACTCTACTTTTAAAAGAGTCTGTTATAATCTAATTGTTAAATAATTACCGCATAAATTACGTGAAGAATTCTGCTAAGTAAATGCCAGATGTGTTTTAAGCGTGCTTAAACATTGTCATAAAAAACTAACTTACTTTTTACTTTCATGAAAACAATATCTAAACAAGATGTTTGGAGATGTTTGCCCTTTTTAGATAGGTACCCTCGGCCGAACGAAAAGCAGCAAATTATTTCGTGGTTTTTAAGAAAATATAGGTCACTGCAAGGTCACTTTTTCCGACTCTACAAATATAAATGATCTGACGAAAGATATTATTTACCTTTATCTCTCTAGACTCGCGATATTTTTTCAATAAAGTCATCAATAGAACTTAATATTTATGCACAGTTTTATGTCAGTCTCTGTAATAGTTTAAATATTGCAAATATTATTTCTATAGCATTTCTTTTCATGAATAAAACTTGAAAGCTTTTAAAATCTTTATTACAGAGCTGATGACATTTCGGATAAACAAAGCTTTGAAACGATTATACATCAGTGTCGATAAGACGAAGAATTCAATCACCTTACGCAAATAGAAACTCAATTTTAAGACTGGCGGTGTTTACTCATTTTTTTGGTACAATTGGTTGGGTACCTGAAACAGCGCGAAATGGTAAACTAAATATAATGCCAACTTTATTTAGCACAAATTTATTTAATTATGGAAAAAGAACCTCTCTCTCTCTCTTTCTCTTTGAGTGCACTGAGATAAAAATTTTTTTTCGGAAAGTTATTATTACATTGATTGACACTATCAGTTAGTTTGAACTGGACAAAGATGACACAAACTACGTTTACACAGTCCTTGGGCTATCTTAGATACCATCACATTATATTTTTAAACTTTAATTTAATTTCGCCCGGATTTAGTATGAATAAACAAATTCAAAAGCCAGATGTGACAGAAAACAATATTATAAGCTTTTTAGATACAAATCTATCCACAGGCAAAATATTAGCCTGCTGCCATTACTGCCATTTGTGAAAAAACTTCTTACAAATATTGGCTCATCTCCGCAACTCCGCCAACTCCGCTTGGAATTTCACTAATATTGCAAAGAATGTCGTAATTTTATGACAAAAAATATGTTTTTATACATCATCATCATCATTTCAGCCGAGAGACGCCCACTGCTGGGCATAAGCCTCCCCCAGGAATCTCCAAACCGATCAGTCCTGCAGTGTGATTCACAAACAAAGATATTCGACATCGAGCTTGACGTCTGACAAAGACGACGAGCTGCCATTGGTTTTGACGTTTGCGCACTGCGCTGCGTGAATCCGTATTAAGTAATTTCTACGTCGGTCTTTTGGCCGTGTACGATTGTCTCTGTTTTGGTTATACGACATGAAGTACAATCGATATTTTTTGATTTTTTTTTGTTGTGTTAAAATTGTATCGCAATGACTTCATTCAATATTTGATACATTTTTTACATAAAGATATAAAAATCAACCACTTTTTAGTTCCGGTTCACGCCGTGCTCGACGACGGAACGCTGGTGTCGCCAACGGTTGGCAAACAAACGCCAAAAGTATGACGGCGCTGCCGACAGCCACGAATTCATGGCTGCTGACTTTAGAGAATCGCATAGCAGCGCTGCCCGCAGTTTTTATACAACTAGATGACAAACAAGCCGACGGCCCATCTGGTGGTAAGCGGTTACCGCCGCCTATAGACACCTGCAATAACAAGTAAAATTCACTTGATATTGCAGGTACGTTGTCATCCTGAGGCCTAAGATGAAATGCCGTCCGTGCCTAGTAATTACACTGGCTGCCTTTCCCTTCAATCCGAAGCACAGCGAACTATTTCCAGGCTGAAATAAGAAAGGCGGTAGTTAACCTTTTTTTGTCGGGGAGAAATCTGATTACAGACCTACTCGTTGCTGGCTAGGCGACGAGCGTGTGTGGGGGTCGCCCAGTGCTAATGACACTGGGCATATCCACTAAAACTCCCCAGTAACTCCACTGCCCTTTGCGGGAGTAGCCTAGGCTCTGCCGAAGCAATTTCACCACCCTACCCTCCGGCCTTACGATCAGGTTTCACGCCGTTGGCGATTACCCAGAGTCACTTGAGCAATACCTACCCAGTCGACTCTACATACGCATACGGGCCTAGCACATTATACATTAGAAAAATCAAACAGTGGACGGAATAAAAACATTCGAAACAAAACCGTAACTTTATTTGTAGCTTAATTTATGTAGCATTTTCCGCTAAAAGAAAGAAAGAAGATATCTGCAACGCTTTATTTTTTCCAGATTTTTATCATTATAGTAAATTGATAACATTTCTATATTGGACATTATTTATTTTGGTAAGCAGTAGCTACCAGTTCATATCTGATGAATAAAAAATTTTAATCTCCTTATCAACTAGTAACATGTCTTTTGTAATCTTGTTGGTATTGGTAACCTAAAATATAACGAAGAAATTTCCAGAAATGAGGAAAAATTTAATTTTTTTATAGTTTTCTGTTGCCAGCATTTTTTTATTTTAGTGGTACGGTTGTATAGTCGTACGGCGGTTATCACTTACCACTTGGTGGGCTATCAGCTTGTTTGTAAGCTACATTCGTCACCATCAATTGCTGAAAGACTTCCGCTACTGCAAAGGCCTCCCCTAAAGATTTTCAGACGACCAGTCCTGCTCGGTTACCTGCGACCTTCACCAAATAGTCGATTCACCTTGTTGGAGGCCTGCCCTTTTTTGTCTTTTGGTCCGTGGTCACCACTGCAGAACCTTTTCGCCCCATCGTCCACGCTACATCCATACTAATGTAACAAATATGAAAGTTGCCATCTGTCTGTTATGTTTTCACTCCTAATCTGCCAAACCGATTTAGATGACATTTTCCGCGATTAATTACATCCTGATGCAGACTTAGGCTTCTTTTGGAGCGATAACCGATATCGGTCGGTATTACCATCAGGTGGGCCGTATGCTTGATTGCTCACCTTGATTGGTATAAAAAAAATCCAAGTTTGAAGCGGTTGCAGTAACAGCCCGGACCAACGGCTTCACATGCCATCCGATGCACGGAGGAGCACGACATTATAAATTTGATTGACCCATCACGGGATCTACCATGGCGAAAGTTGCTTTGTTTTCGTAATCTAAACCAAAGCGCTCCAACCACTGCGGCACCGAGCTCCTCATAGTTACTAATAGAAAATAAATCATGCTACCGATATCTATTCAATAATAAAGGAGTTTCATGCAAACTTCAATAGAATACCTACTTCTCCCAGATGGGCATTATAAAATTGGAATTGAAAATAAAACTAAGCTTTGCTGAACTACAGCTCTGTCAAAAAAAATCATAGGCGCTGGTTGTTTATACAAACTGCTAAGCCCGTTTATAATACGGATTTCATTACGGTACGTCAGAGCCAAAAGCTATTTAATAACACTTCAGCACCTTGACATAGTAGCATATTGAGTGTAGTTAATTTTCATGCACACTATTACGTAGTGTCGGCCTGAAAAACAGAAAAGAAATTTAGAAAATATCTTACTAAAAATAATTAAATTAATAGAAAGATTAGAGGTAAATCGACGACTCAAGTTCGGATGGACAGCGTTCTGGACATTGCGAAAGATCTTCTCGTCCAAAGTTCCTCAGTCGAAAGTTTTTGGCCAGTGATGAAATGCGGACCTTCTGTGCAAGTTTGCAGTCACCCAACAATCTATAGAACGAGCAATGTTAGGTGTTTCTCTGCGAGATAGAATCAGAAATGAGGGCATCCGTAAGTGAACTAAAGTCACCAACATAGCTCATAGGATTAGTCAGTTGAAGTGGCAGTGGGTTAAAGTTCTAGCATGGCGACCACGTACCGGAAAGCTCAAAGTGAGTGGCCTCCCACTAGATGGACGACCATGTCAGGGTTGCGGGGAGCCGTTGGATGCAGGCTGCACAGAACCGATCCATTAGAGAATCGAAGGGGGAGGCTTTGTTCAGCAGTGGACATCTGAACTGATATGATGATGATAATGAATAGAAATATCAACGTTAACAAATAAGAAAAAGCAACAACAATACAAAGAGGACAGCCTCTTTGTACGTAACGTAATGAGAAATCAATTTTATTATACGACTAAAACAAACTTTTTGTATTTTTATTTATATCTTTACCAGATAATCACGATTTCAAAGAATGAACTGATAACTCGAAAAGGGAGTATAAGATAAAATTCTTTACCTAACTCACTGATTTGTAAATAAATTGATTCTTATTTATCAAACATACCGTCATGCGCCAGCGCCTTGTTCAAAGATTAGATTAAACGTTTTTTTCCGTTTTGTTTCGTTATATACCGTTTCCGAGTAACATTCTCTAATTCAACATTAAATTTATTACTTCCCTTTTATCATCTTGCCGATCCTCATAAGGGTCTGAAGAATATTCCGACATATTTTTAAAATGATATCTTATTGCGCAAAAGTAAAATTGCTCGATAATTTAACTTTCCGATCTTCAATATCCCGACGGCGGCGGCGGCGGCGGCGTTTCCCCAACAATAGAATGCCAACATTGCCTTCACAGACTTGTTTCACAATTATATTTGTAGGTATATATTTTTCCACTCTTTTGAATCTTTCCCATATCTTTGAGTATACATCTTTAAGATGGTATTATTTTCCCTCTTTTTCATTACTCACTGTTCTGTTTATTTTATTTATATGTATCCATCGTGTGCACACAGTTGTGATTTCTCAGGTGTTTCCCTTGCGGATCTTATTATTACTTTACTAAATAAGCAGATTCGGTCTTCCATTTGTATTGTGTACGTAAGTTATTAAAATAATCATATATTAACTACAAATTAGAATCACTAGCAATAAAGTAATCCAAAGTATCTATTAGAAACACCTCATCATCATCTAAATAAAAATCATTACTTGCAGTTAAGTTTAGAACAATTTATTTATCCGCCGTAAGGTTGATTGATTGAACTACCGACATACGTTTTAATTTTAACTATCAAATAAACGATTGCTTCAAAACTAAACTGTTTGAAAGATCGCTCGACCTCCGTTCTATTAGTTCCTGTAGTATAATCGTATAATCTTATTAATCTTTTAATGTCTTTATTGCATTATGTATTATGAGCAATAAATTTGATACTATAACTGCTTAGTGCAATAAAAACTAATAATGTTTCTAAATATTGTTTGTTCTTGCAATTCCCTGTGTACAATAAAGTAAAATATCCTATTTGAAAAAATTGGTTTATTTTTCAATAAATAAGCTATTTTTGAATCTCGCTTACGTTAACTTTACATTAACTTACGTTAACGTTTCAAGAGAGGTAGGGCATAGCGTTAATTCGCTCGAACTGGAGCAGCCCGACTGGTGAAATACCTCCACCTTACAGAAGTTCGCAGCCAAATGACGCTGCTTTTGTAGTGTCGTGTTCCTGCGGTGAGTAAGGTTGCCAGAGCTCCTCAAGGAGTCCCCGTATTGGCAGCTGGTGGACCCATGGTGCCTTAAGCACTGCCACTTACTCGTGTGGGTGCATCCTGTTGGCGCGGCGGTCAGGGAGACCCAGTGAAACGGCTGTCCGCTGGCCGCCCGCAGGCTGAACGGGTTCCCGAACCAAGGGATTACCTAATCTCCGCCCTGGGAGGCTGAACCGCCAGTCTGTGTAAAATCCCTGTGGTAGTTGCCGTGCCGGAGAAGGAGACCGGAGTGGACCCGGCTTCTGCCACAGGGGGGGACTGGGGGCCCTTCCGCCCGCCGCGCCAGCACGTTGCAATCCCTGCGCAGTACCTTGGCGGGATATGACCGCATTTTGCCTATCATGCTGCCAATACGGAGACTCCTTTTCAAAAAACCCTTTTCATCCTTATAATATGGCAATTATAAAAAAAAGTAGGAACGTTTTGTCAGCGGCTTCCCTATCCACATTTAAAGTGGATTTTTGCAACATCAGGGGACTTCACAGCAACATCAACGCAGTCCACCAACACCTTGAGACTGCGCAGCCGACCCTACTTTTCCTAACGGAGACCCAAATCTCCTGCCCGGCTGACTCATCGTACTTACTCTACCCTGGGTACAAGTTCGAGCACAAATTTGTGCGTCGTGCCGGGGTATGCATGTACGTCCGGGAGGATGTTTGCTGTCGCCGTCTTTATGGCCTAGAAGACAGGGACCTGTCGATTTTGTGGGCGCATCGATCACGGCGGCCACACCCGCATCTACGCGTGCCTTTACAGGTCCCATAGCGGTGACTCAGACACGACTCGACTCTTTGAGCACCTGCAATCGACGACTGACAAAGTTATTGAGCAGTACCCTACCGCGGAGTTAGTGATATTAGGAGACTTTAATGCCCACCATGTCGAGTGGCTCAGTTCTCGGTCCACTGACTACGCGGGAAGGTCTGCTCACGAATTCGCCCTGACCTATGGATTCTCGCAACTGGTTAATTCTCCTACGAGAATACCAGATATCGAGAGCCATACGAGCTCTTTACTGGACCTTCTGCTGACTACGCGTCCGGACGGATATACCATCTCAGTGGATGCGCCTCTAGGCTCATCAGACCACTGCCTCGTCCGGACCCAAGTGCACAGTGTGCTGCCCGATGCCCCCCGGCCAGCTGGGTGGCGTCGAATGTGGCACTACAAGTCAGCAGACTGGGATGGGTTGCGTGAGTTTTACGCATCGTACCCGTGGAAGCAGCTCTGCTTCACGTCAGATAATCCTGACACCTGTGCGGCTGCAGTCTCTGAGACGATACTGGCGGGTATGGAATGTTACATTCCTAACCTGCTAGTGGCCGCAGGCGTTAAGAGGCGACCGTGGTTTAATCGGCCATGCAGGGAAGCTCGCGAAAGCAAGCAGGCTGCGTTTAAGGCTTGGACCACGGCCCAAATCAATCAGAATCCCAACGTCTCTGACGTGAAGCGGAAGTTAAACGCTGCTTCGAGGTCCTGTAAAAGAGCGAATGCCAGAGCGAAATTCGATTTTGTCGGCAAATTTGCCGATCAACTTGCAAGACATCCCTCCGGGTGTCGCGCTTTCTGGTCGCTCGCCAAAGCTGCCGAGGGAAATTTTTGTAGGTCGTCCTTGCCACCACTGCGTAAGCCTGAAGGAAACTTGGCCCACAGCGCTAAAGAGAAAGCCGATTTACTGGGTGCTCTTTTTGCCTCAAACTCGACTTTGAATGACGGAGGTGCTGCACCACCTACCATCCCCTGGTGCGGCAACTCTATGCCGGAGATCTCCATTACGCAACGGGAGGTACGGCGTGAGTTGTTATCTCTGGATATTCATAAGTCGAGCGGGCCAGACGGTATACCGGCAGTGGTGCTGAAGCAGTGTGCTCCTGAGTTGTGTCCTGTTCTGACGCGTCTTTTCGCGCTTTCGTACTCCACCAGGCAAGTTCCGTCTTCATGGAAGACTGCCCATGTGCACCCGGTGCCCAAAAAGGGCGATAGATCAGACCCATCGAATTACAGGCCAATCGCTATAACCTCCCTTCTCTCAAAGGTGATGGAGCGCGTTATAACCACGCAACTCCTCAGGTACCTAGAGGATCACGACCTTATTAGCGACCGTCAATACGGCTTTCGCCACAGTCGCTCGACGGTGATCTTCTAGTGTATCTCACGCACCGTTGGTCTCTTGCCATTGAGAGTCATGGCGAGGCATTGGCAGTTAGCCTAGATGTAGCGAAGGCGTTCGATCGGGTCTGGCACAGGGGTCTTCTTTCGAAGTTACCATCTTACGGGCTGCCTGAGGGGTTGTGCAAATGGGTCGCTAGCTTTTTGTCCAGCAGATGCATAAGAGCCGTCGTTGACGGCAGTTGCTCGGATAGCATGGACATTAACGCTGGCGTCCCGCAAGGCTCGGTGCTGTCTCCAACATTGTTCCTGCTGCATATCAATGATATGCTGTCTATTGACGGACTGCATTGTTATGCAGATGACAGTACTGGTGACGCTTACTATACGAGTCGTGCTAATACCCCTCGGTCTACAGTGGAGGAAAGTCGCGGTCGACTTGTGTCTGAAATCGAGAGTTCTCTAATCAGAGTCTCCGATTGGGGACGACTAAACTTAGTCCAATTCAACCCCACTAAGACACAAGTCTGCGCGTTCACCGCTAAAAAAACCCCATTCGCTGTAGCTCCACAATTCCTCGACACACCGCTTTCCATCTCTACGAGTATCGGGATCCTTGGTGTTGATATCTCTAGCGACGTGCAGTTCCGCAGTCATTTGGAGGATAAAGTCAAGCTGGCATCCAAGAAGCTTGGTGTGCTCAATAGAGCGCGGCGGTATTTCACTTCGGGGCAAAGACTGTTACTGTATAAGTCTCAAGTCAGGCCCCATATGGAGTACTGCTGCCATTTATGGGCGGGAGCGCCTAGATACCAGCTTGGACCATTTGACGTGCTCCAAAGACGCGCTATGAGAATTGTCGACGATCCTGAGCTCACAAGCGGTATTGAACCTTTAAGCCTAAGGAGAGATTTTGCCTCCTTGTGTGTGTTCTACCGTTTGTATAACGGGGCGTGTTCTGAGGAATTATTTGACATGATGCCCACGGCTTCTTTCTATCATCGCACCGCTCGCCATCGGCAGGGAGTTCATCCTCACAAATTGGAACCAAAGTGGTCGCGTACTGTACGGTTTCAGAGAAACTTTCTCCCGCGTACGCTCAAGTTGTGGAATGAGCTCCCTGCAGAGGTTTTCTCGAATGAGTACAGCATGGGGTTCTTCAAAAAAGGCGTGAAAAGGTTTTTACAGGGTCGGCAACGCGCAAGTGATACCCCTGGTGTTGCAAGCGTCCATAGGCTACGGTAACCGCTTACCATCAGGTGGGCCGTATGCTTGATTGCCACCTTAGTGGTATAAAAAATAAAAAAAATAAAAAAAAACTAAACTCTTTGCCCTCATAATATTTTTCTTTTTTATAATTTTATGTTACAACCTTCTTTTGTTTTTTCTGTGGTCAAAAAAAATATATTATTTAAATAATATCGTCATAATCTTAATGCAGAATTTTACGCACAACAATTTCAATAATATAATAATAAATCATTATGATTATTATTACAGTTAAATCAAGTTGAAGTTCATTTCAAAATAAACATTCCTATATATATTACTACTTATTTCATGCAAGGTAGCTCTACGATCTGATTGATTCCACTCAAATGACGTTTAAATAAAATGTTTATCCATCCTCGTACCCAGTGGGAAGGCGCTGCTAAGTGGGTTTCCATATTGATGGGTAGGAGGATGGGATTTTGTTTACTTTACATAAACGAGTTAATAACATAATATCATCAAGAATAATCATAATATTAGTTACATATAGTGTGCAGTATTACGCAGTCAGTTGCTTAAACAAGAGTTAAAGTCAAAATTTTCTCTTGAAGTTTTTCATCATCATCATCATCATCATCACCAGCCTATACACGTCCCACTGCTGGGGACAGGCCTTCCTACATGGGAGAAACACATGAGGAGATTGGGCCATAACACCACCACGCTGGCCCAATGCGGATAGGTGGGTTAAATCGGTTGCAGTAACAACCGGGACCAACGGCTTAACGTGCCTTCCGAAGCACGGAAGAGCTCGAGATTATAAATTTGGTCGACCCATCCCGGGATCGACTATGACAAAAGTTGCTTTGTTTTCATTATCGAAACCAGAGCGTTAAAACCACTACGCCACCGAGCTCCTCCGTGAAGTTTTTACATAAAATATATATACTAACTAATTCATCGTTAATTCTAAGGCCTTCGTTTATATAACGGGGGCTAGCGTAAAACCTTCAGTACAAAAGCGAAGAGAGGTAGGGTTAAGTGCTATTTTCAACGTTAATTTATAACGCCTCTACCTCACAGAAGGTAACAGCCAAATAACGTTATTTTCTTTCTTTTATTTCATTTTTATTGTCTGTGTAACCCTTGGTATTAAACCCCCATACCCTTAACTTATAAGCATAAATAAGCAACTGCTTAAAAATAAATTACGTAACAATATATTTTGCGTAAAGTAATTACAACACAACTTGATATCACGAACGTACAAAATTGGGAATAGAAAAATTGTTTCAACCTTTTTGGTAAGAAGTGAGATTTTTTTTAACCTAAACGGGGTAACTCTTGGCCTTCATCTCACCTGATGTTAAGTGACGATAAGGCCGACGATGGAAACGAGCTACAACCGGATTCCTTAACCTCAGAGAAACTGGCTATCTCACCTCTACTGCCGGAACACAACAATGCTGTTAACATTATTGTTATGGCGGCAGACTTAGGTAAGATGGTGGTAGCTAGCCAGGCGAACTTAGAAAAGCCCTACCACCAACCAAACCGAGCAGAAAATTTCTGCCTCCAGGGAAATCGAACCCCGGACCTCTAGATCTGAGGCAGGTGGTCTCAACCACTAGACCACAGAGGCGGTTTAACACAGAGGAGGATAAAAAGAAAATCATTTAAAAGACTGACTGAGAACTAATTTAGAAGAATGATTTAACTAACTTGGCATACGGAAACATAATGTGCGTGATTGAATGGCACTGGCTTCTAATTTTTAAAAAGTAAAGTATTAAACGGCATTTTCATAAAAAACACAAAGAAAATTTAAAATAGCAATTTATCGTCGAACTCGTAGACGCGTCAGCTTTTCATCCGAACAAAGGGAAACCACAATTTGTTTTTCGTGTATTTATTGGCTTCCAGAGTAAATTTAATATTTTCAATAATCAAAACGATAAGAAGCTCTATGTATGTACGATATGTGTGATTTTTTTATTGCAATCTTATATTTAACTTCATTTTGATTATTCCTAAAGAAAAAGTATTACAGTATGTGAGTAAAGTGAACAGCGGGAAAGTCCGTCTATGGGGCAATTCCATTTAGGCAGCCAAAATGAAACTTGGAATAAATATAAAATTCCATTTGTAGTGTTTTATATTTTATAAAAAAAAAGCACAGCAAACGACTCAACAACAGGGGCGCTAGGACCCGATCGCGCTAATTTACGTTTTTACTAAAGCAAAACCAAAAACATTCCGTTACGATACGATTATCGGGTACGATTTTTCTGCTGTCCAACAAATATTTTGACTTTTTTTCCAAACGTTTGTAACGCTAACAAAAGTTGCTAGGCACCAACTAAATCAAAATTGTTCTTTCAGCAACGATAAATACATTCCAATAGATGATTGTCATAGTAACGTCGTTGTATCTAAAAAGCTATCAAAAACCGCTCGATATATTTACACAATTAAGAAAGTTTTGATTTTATTAATCTAAGTAACATAAATATTTATTGATATTAAATATTACAACCAAAACTTAATAGCTTACGCACTGAGCCATAGTAATGTTATGTAACATTATCGTGATTAAGCTGTGCTTGTATCACAGTGAACAAAATTATGTTTTCATCACAATTGCTCAAAAAATGCATTTTCGAAGCCTATATATGTTCGAAAGATAAATATTACGCACTATACAACGGAGCTTGCGGTAAAATTGGTTTTACCGCACGATCCGTTGTATGGCGGCGTGCGTATACTTTATGGTTTTCTTTTTAATTTCCTTGGAAAATAAATAAGAATTCCACCAAAGAGTTTCACATTTTGAGAATAAATAGGCTGAACGATCGAACCTCTTTGGAAGCGCTTTATCTCGACACAATTGTGTTATTTTAATAAAAGAGAAACTTATTTCAACACGCGCACGTGGCGCCATTTGCAAATGTGCGCCATTTTCATATTATATTGTTGCGACTTTCCGACGGATATTTAAAAAGAAAATAATATTACTCTGTACTCTTATCTCGCAAATCTACTGAAAAACGTAGTATGACACACGTGCGGATATAATGGTGTACTTTTTGTTAAAATGAAATTCTTAGAAATATAATCAACCATTGTAGCTCCTGATTTCAAACAGAATAAAATTATTTATTACATCTCATGTGTGTTGTTTGTGTGTGTGTGTATGTTTGTGTGCGTGTGTGTGTGTGTGTGTGAGACAGAGAGAGAGTGTGTGTGTGTGAGTTTGTGTCAGTGAGTAAGTGAGTGAGTGAGTTTTTGAATATTTATTATTAGGTAAGGAAAATGGTGGCCTATGTCGGTAATTTAGCCTGATCGGTACATAGGTACTTGTTTACTATAATAACAATGCAACATTTTAGAGAGTCCAGTAAAAGTGTCTTGCGATAGCTACTTTATTCTGTTTCAAGTGTTAGCGATAGCTCAAGTGTCGCCTACTAACTGGCCTGTATTACGCGATATCACTTTATCAATATATAAATAGCCACAAAAATGAGGTTAAAATGTATCACAGCTCTTGACCTTGACCTTGGTCTAAGTTTCTCACTAGTTTTATTTTTAAAATTAATAATTTTTCACGAAAATTTTTAAGATTGTTTACATCGAACGCCTCTTCATACAGACTCTCAAATCGAAAATTGGAACTGCTGAGCAGATTAATAGTACGCATACACATGTTCTAGATTGTGGCAATATACTATTATGAAAAGGTACTAAAGCGTTTATCGATTTCTGTTTCAGACTGTGTCCACTGTACCTAACTGTACCGTAAATTACTTTTTATTAGACTTTTCGGAAAATTATCTAACTAATTTTTAGACAAGCCTGAGGGCCTAGACAAGATGCCTTTCGATAATCGCTATCGCTAAGCGAAAAATGTATGGGATTTGACATAAACCTACCTATATGTTTACTAGGTGGTAGGCCCGTATGTAGGGTCGTCTGGGTAGGTACCACCGCCTTTCTTATTTCAGCCGTGAAACAGTTCGCTGTGTTTCGGATTGAAGGGAAAGGTAGCCAGTGTAATTACTGGGCATGGACGGCATTTCATCTTAGGCCCCAGGAAGACAACGCACCTGCAATATCAAGTGATTTTTCCTTGTTATTGCAGTTGTCTATAGGCGGCGGTAACCACTTACCATCAGGTGGGCCGTCAGCATGTTTGTCATCTAGTTGTATAAAAAAAAATTAAATTATGGGGTAAGTTGGCGATGTAATATTTGCTTGTATATTAAATATACCTAATTATTACATCGTCAACTTAGGTACCCCATACTTTAAAGCTTACACAAATCCTTTCCATCCCAAGGTTGCCTAGAAGAGATCGCTTTCAGCGATAAGGCTGCCCTTTGTACGTTGCTTAAACTAAGTGCATTGTATTTTGACCACCTGGTTGATGTATGTACAATAAAGTTATAAATAAATAAATAACCTCCTTCTTTTTTGAAGTCGGTTAATAAATAGCTTTAGCATCACTTATTGTGCCACAGCACAAATAACCTGTTTTTGCCAGGGCTTCCTAAACTAGATTACTTCTGTATTTTGGGACACTAAAAACATTAAATATCATCATTTAAATTACATTTCGTGGGTTTAATTTTTATTTTATTAGATTATTTTTTGGTTTATACTAGTATTGTGGAAAGTAATGGTAATTTTAAAACGTTAAAAAATACGAAATAAATACAGGCACATACAAGGAAGCGAGGTTGCATTCTTTGAAAGTGGTAAAAGTAAATATTAAATTGAACTTTTCGCAAATAGGACAACTCGACTAATTCAGGACTACTGAATGACGTAATACAATGAAAAAAAAACAAAGTTTTCAACGTTAAAAATAGATATTATTAAATCAAGAAATACCAATACAAATTTATTTAGCCTGATATTTTGCTAAAGATATTTTTATTGATACTTTTAGCTATCGTTATCAATTTTATACCGGTATTTTCGGTCCCAGCGACGTAAGCATAAACCCCTCTTGAGAATTTGGTTTGTTGTCCCTTATTACGTAAATATTTTCAATTTGAAGCATTTTCATTTTATATACAATCCTGAAGCGTCGAAGTTTTGAATAAGACGTTTAAAGGTTTTTTTATACAACTAGATGACAAACAAGCCGACGGCCTACCTGATGGTAAGCGGTTACCGCCGCCTATAGACACCAGCAATAACAAGGAAAAATCACTTGACATTGCAGGTGCGTTGTCATCCTGGGGCCTAAGATGAAATGCCGTCCATGCCCGGTAATTACACTGGCTACCTTTCCCTTTAATCCGAAACACAGCGAACTGTTTCACGGCTGAAATAAGAAAGGCGGTGGTACCTACCCAGACGACCCTACATACGGGGCTACCACCTAGTAGGTTTTTAAAGAGTCGGCAACGCGCAAGTGATACCTTTGGTGTTACAAGCGTCCATAGGCTACGGTAACCGCTTACCATCAGGTGGGCCGTATGCTTGATTGCCTCCTTAGTGGTATATAAAAAATATGTCGATGGACTTTTTTCCAAAAATTATTAGTACCTACAGTCAACAGCACAATGAAGCGTAAAAGTTTGACCTTGAGACCGCCCTTACTCCGTTGGTAATAGAGGCAGCTTTCGTAGTGCAACTGTTACACTTGACGTGTTGTCGTCTGTACATGACTCAGGTTCGGTCCTGTGTGGAATATTGCTCGTACCTTTTTACTGGCTTCGCCAAGTACTGCGATGTATTAGACAGATTGCAGTGAGCTATACGCTTATAAGTCTCTACACAACTGTACCCCCAGCACGAACATTTTTAACCGACTCCAATAAAGGAGGAGGTTATCAATTCGTCTGTATGTTTTTTATTATTATTATTATTATTTTTATGTTTGTTACCTCAGAACTTTTGACTGGGTGAATCGAGATTGATGATTCTTTTATGTTCGATGCGGAATAGTTGCCGATTGGTCCCATAATTTTTTTTTAAAATCAGTTGGATAGTTTCGTTTTTAAATAAAAAAAAAACTGGAAAAATTAAGTCGTACGTATGCGGAATTACCTACCTACTCGATACGATGGCGATTCGAAATTTATAAGTGTTCGTGAAAAAGTGTGAAATCGATGTGCCATTGCTTCGCTGAGCGTTATTTATGGGATGCGCCATAAAGAGTGTTCTGAAAACCTTTTGAACAATATTCCTTATTCAGTAATTAAAATAGAATAAAACTAGAAAAATTTCACGTCCTGAGGCAGGAATCGAACCCGCGACCTTTCGCAATCCGGGCGACTGCTCTGACCACTGAGCCACCCAGGACTTGGGATATCCCTGTGAAATTCTTCTAGTCTATCTTGTATTTGCGTTTATGAGCTAACGTCTACCCTACAATGTCGAAATATTCTATTTCAACATCCGAAACGAGTATTTTTACAAATACCGACGATTCGGTTAAGTTGGGGCAGTGCTTTCAAATATTCTTAATTTTTGATTTTAACATTATTATAAATGTTTGAAAAATTACTTAGTAATTAAAATAGAATAAAACTAGAAAAATTTCACGTCCTGAGGCAGGAATCGAACCCGCGACCTTTCGCAATCCGGGCGACTGCTCTGACCACTGAGCCACCCAGGACTTGGGATATCCCTGTGAAATTCTTCTAGTCTATCTTGTATTTGCGTTTATGAGCTAACGTCTACCCTACAATGTCGAAATATTCTATTTCAACATCCGAAACGAGTATTTTTACAAATACCGACGATTCGGTTAAGTTGGGGCAGTGCTTTCAAATATTCTTAATTTTTGATTTTAACATTATTATAAATGTTTGAAAAATTACTTAGTAATTAAAATAGAATAAAACTAGAAAAATTTCACGTCCTGAGGCAGGAATCGAACCCGCGACCTTTCGAAATCCGGGCGACTGCTCTGACCACTGAGCCACCCAGGACTTGGGATATCCCTGTGAAATTCTTCTAGTCTATCTTGTATTTGCGTTTATGAGCTAACGTCTACCCTACAATGTCGAAATATTCTATTTCAACATCCGAAACGAGTATTTTTACAAATACCGACGATTCGGTTAAGTTGGGGCAGTGCTTTCAAATATTCTTAATTTTTGATTTTAACATTATTATAAATGTTTGAAAAATTACTTAGTAATTAAAATAGAATAAAACTAGAAAAATTTCACGTCCTGAGGCAGGAATCGAACCCGCGACCTTTCGCAATCCGGGCGACTGCTCTGACCACTGAGCCACCCAGGACTTGGGATATCCCTGTGAAATTCTTCTAGTCTATCTTGTATTTGCGTTTATGAGCTAACGTCTACCCTACAATGTCGAAATATTCTATTTCAACATCCGAAACGAGTATTTTTACAAATACCGACGATTCGGTTAAGTTGGGGCAGTGCTTTCAAATATTCTTAATTTTTGATTTTAACATTATTATAAATGTTTGAAAAATTACTTAGTAATTAAAATAGAATAAAACTAGAAAAATTTCACGTCCTGAGGCAGGAATCGAACCCGCGACCTTTCGCAATCCGGGCGACTGCTCTGACCACTGAGCCACCCAGGACTTGGGATATCCCTGTGAAATTCTTCTAGTCTATCTTGTATTTGCGTTTATGAGCTAACGTCTACCCTACAATGTCGAAATATTCTATTTCAACATCCGAAACGAGTATTTTTACAAATACCGACGATTCGGTTAAGTTGGGGCAGTGCTTTCAAATATTCTTAATTTTTGATTTTAACATTATTATAAATGTTTGAAAAATTACTTAGTAATTAAAATAGAATAAAACTAGAAAAATTTCACGTCCTGAGGCAGGAATCGAACCCGCGACCTTTCGCAATCCGGGCGACTGCTCTGACCACTGAGCCACCCAGGACTTGGGATATCCCTGTGAAATTCTTCTAGTCTATCTTGTATTTGCGTTTATGAGCTAACGTCTACCCTACAATGTCGAAATATTCTATTTCAACATCCGAAACGAGTATTTTTACGGTCGCGGGTTCGATTCCTGCCTCAGGACGTGAAATTTTTCTAGTTTTATTCTATTTTAATTACTAAGTAATTTTTCAAACATTTATAATAATGTTAAAATCAAAAATTAAGAATATTTGAAAGCACTGCCCCAACTTAACCGAATCGTCGGTATTTGTAAAAATACTCGTTTCGGATGTTGAAATAGAATATTTCGACATTGTAGGGTAGACGTTAGCTCATAAACGCAAATACAAGATAGACTAGAAGAATTTCACAGGGATATCCCAAGTCCTGGGTGGCTCAGTGGTCAGAGCAGTCGCCCGGATTGCGAAAGGTCGCGGGTTCGATTCCTGCCTCAGGACGTGAAATTTTTCTAGTTTTATTCTATTTTAATTACTAAGTAATTTTTCAAACATTTATAATAATGTTAAAATCAAAAATTAAGAATATTTGAAAGCACTGCCCCAACTTAACCGAATCGTCGGTATTTGTAAAAATACTCGTTTCGGATGTTGAAATAGAATATTTCGACATTGTAGGGTAGACGTTAGCTCATAAACGCAAATACAAGATAGACTAGAAGAATTTCACAGGGATATCCCAAGTCCTGGGTGGCTCAGTGGTCAGAGCAGTCGCCCGGATTGCGAAAGGTCGCGGGTTCGATTCCTGCCTCAGGACGTGAAATTTTTCTAGTTTTATTCTATTTTAATTACTAAGTAATTTTTCAAACATTTATAATAATGTTAAAATCAAAAATTAAGAATATTTGAAAGCACTGCCCCAACTTAACCGAATCGTCGGTATTTGTAAAAATACTCGTTTCGGATGTTGAAATAGAATATTTCGACATTGTAGGGTAGACGTTAGCTCATAAACGCAAATACAAGATAGACTAGAAGAATTTCACAGGGATATCCCAAGTCCTGGGTGGCTCAGTGGTCAGAGCAGTCGCCCGGATTGCGAAAGGTCGCGGGTTCGATTCCTGCCTCAGGACGTGAAATTTTTCTAGTTTTATTCTATTTTAATTACTAAGTAATTTTTCAAACATTTATAATAATGTTAAAATCAAAAATTAAGAATATTTGAAAGCACTGCCCCAACTTAACCGAATCGTCGGTATTTGTAAAAATACTCGTTTCGGATGTTGAAATAGAATATTTCGACATTGTAGGGTAGACGTTAGCTCATAAACGCAAATACAAGATAGACTAGAAGAATTTCACAGGGATATCCCAAGTCCTGGGTGGCTCAGTGGTCAGAGCAGTCGCCCGGATTGCGAAAGGTCGCGGGTTCGATTCCTGCCTCAGGACGTGAAATTTTTCTAGTTTTATTCTATTTTAATTACTAAGTAATTTTTCAAACATTTATAATAATGTTAAAATCAAAAATTAAGAATATTCCTTATTCATTCACAGAAACACGCATGATGGTCTTCAGAGTCATTCATACAAAGTTTTCTACTTTATGCAAAAATTATCTTACTAAATCGATTCTCTGTCGTACTACCAAAGTATGAAACTCACTGCTAACGCACATTTCTCTCCTTCCAACGATATGGGTTCTTTCCAACGAGGCATGAAGAGGCATCTTACATAATGCACTAGCTATTGGGGAGAATTGCATTTGGTGAAACTTGCGGCTAGTGCAGGCAGAATCCCTTCGTTCTACAAGACCCTTTGCTCCCAACGCTTCTTTATTGTGTCACCTTACTCACCAAAGGAACACAACACTAAAATCTGCCTTTTTTGTAGAAGCATCTTAAATACTGCAGTAACTGTTGGGGAGAATTGCATTTTGTGACACATGAGGCTAGTGCTACAAGACCCTTTGATCCCAACGCTTCCTTAATCAGTTATAGCGACCTTACTCACACAGGACAACATAACGATGATGCTGATAATGACTGCGAATGCTGCAAGATAAAACTGTACACGAACATTTTTAAATTTCGAATCGTAATCGTATCGTTCACACACGTTTGAAATTTCAAACAAAAGCCAGACAAAAGCTAACGCAACTACTCGATACGAAGGCGATTCGTAATTTACAAGTGTTCGAGCTAGGGGTACTGTATGGGAAAGTTTTTTAGCCTCAAATATTGCCACGCTTCTGCTAATACAGGTAATCTTAATAATGCTACAATTAGAATATTAGCTGTGCTACTTACATTGCTTGTTTAGAAATATGGCGCGCCGTCCAATTATTAAATTACATTCGACGCGGTAATCGGCTTAAGTGGACCGTTCCTGCGTGACTATAAATATATTTATCAATTATATCGGTCGATATCACATATCTGATCTTGTGTCGGGAACTAATTAAGAACTTTTATCCATGAAATGTAAAGTGGGGCTCAGTTTTTCCTTTATGGAGCTGGACCGAGAAATAGTGCAAGTTTTGACGTTTGTAACACGAAAGTATTAAGTTTGCATTCAACTGTCAAATTGTATAAAACGACGCTTATGTTGTGAAGTATTAGAAGCAAACGCTTTATACACGTGATATGATGATGATGATACGGCATGCTTAGCAATGCCTGTAAAGAGAAAACTGTTAGGTTTATAAAAAAATACTTGTTTATAATCCAGGTACGTCTGCGGGCATCCCCAGGACACCCTACCAAAGTTACGTCACATTCTGATCAATAGCTTTATAGATAACATGAACTGATCAATAAACACTTTTGATTTTCAAATATTAGGTCAAATCATGCCATAATAAGACAGACTGATCAAAAACATGCGCTTTTTAACCCCCGATGAAAAAAGGGATGTTCTAAGTTTGACGTGTCTGTCTGTGTATCTGAGTGTCTGTCTGTGGCATCGTAGCTCCTAAACGAACGGACCGATTTAGTTTCGGTTTTTTTGTTTGACACAAAAAAACAAAAAAACAAAAAATGGTTCTTAGCTATAATTCATGTAGATCAGTTCAGGCGTTTGATAACTATCAGCTAATTTTCTACATGATAAAAGAGTTTTACTAACTCTCACAGATCCGATTGATTTGAAATTTGGTGTACTGCCACTTCTTCACATTACATATTAACCTTGAGCTGATCGTATACTATCCAAAAAATTTTTAGGATCCTCAATTCTTCAGAAATGTACAGCAGGTTTAGCGTGTTTGGGCTCTTATGAAAAGTCTCAATGAGGTGGTGTTAGATAGATGATTTTTGTTCATTAAAGACTCGAAGCTAACTCCGCAGTTTCAGAGTTCATCGCTCAACATCGTAACTAGCTCCGGATTTGACAGTCTCACGATTTTAAAAGCGCATGCACTGTACTAGAGTGCATGCGCTATATTACGGTCGCCATGAGGCTGAATGTTTTCAAACCGAGAGGGAGAGAATAAATCGAAAAGGAATAATTTGAGCTCAACAGGGAGTAAAACCTTACATTTGAATGAGAATATAATAGCCTTCTTGAGTTAACAATGCTAAGAAAAAACAGGAACGCGCGTTTACAGTCAAAAGGTCCGTCGTAACATCGCCTTCTCTCTCTTCAGGGCACTAACAGTGCACAGGGCAGTGTCAACTTACTCGAAGATATGGGAGAGAACAAGGTGCGTCGAGTTTTCAAGCCTGACCTCTTATGTGGAATAAATTGCTCGCACTAGTGGGATGGCTCCGCTAAGTACCTCCTCGATGCACTGGATAGATTACTGAGTCGTCCTGTCCGTATCAATGGTAGATCAATGGAGATATAGAGGTCACGAACAGCCTCAAGCCTCTACAATTGCGTTAAAACATAAAATCATGTAGATTGTTCTAAGAGGTCTTTGACCTTATCCCATCGTCTTCCTTCCTACAAGTAAAGTAAAGAATCAAGTTTACTAATAACTGTTCTTTATCGTACATCCTAAATTTGGAATACTTCGCCAGCACACGTGTTCTCTTCTTCCTTCTTGAATGGGTTTCTTCCTATAAGAAAAGCGTAAAAAGGCACCTTTTGAGCCAGCAAGGCGGAGATGGCTAAAACAATATTTTTTAAGCTGCACTAGCTGTCTTTGAATATGGACTCTATATAATGCTTCACATTAGGCTGTGTTGACTCATTTAACATGCTTTATGTAAAATACCTGTAGATTTGGAGCTATAAACAAAAAAACTGAAGAGATTTCCAAGACACTGTAAATCTACAGTTGAACGGTTGGCTTAACTACACTAATAGGATATGGGTTATTACACTAAAATAAAAATAAAAAAATAAAAAAACAAAAAAAGTAGATTTTGATGGCGCCACTAGTAGGTACATCTGAGAGCTCAAAACTTGGAAACGTAAGGCTTTACGAGTTTTCTGCAATTTATGTTTTGTGTTTATATTAGGGTAAACTATCGATAGATTAAGGCTTCGTGCGTATCTGCCATTTTGAAAAAAAAACTAAATTTTGAAGGAGACCGGTACAAAAGTTTCAAACCCCTTGACAATTCTTACTATAATTGTGTATCTTCTACTCTTATTGTATATAAATACATTGACTTATCAAAAAACCTTCCATATCTACTACACAATGGATAGCTTTAGTGACTGATTTATATTGGCACGGTTACATAGTGTAATCCTCACGTGGCCCGCTCATGTCGATACGTGAGACGTTTTATATTGTTTGTCCATTCTTTTATGTAATACACCATTGATGGTGAGTTACTTCAAATGTTTTATAGTCAAATCAAGAGCAACTTCACCTCACAGAAGATCATACTCAAATAGGCGTGAGTTAATGCCAGAGCTTGTTAAGCGTTATGTTAGAAATCAGTCTTTGTCCCCTAAGCTATTATTATAATTACATATAATAATTTCATTTATTTGTCCATCATTTTTTTTTATACCACTAGATGACAAACAAGCTGACGGCCCACCTGATGGTAAGCGGTTACCGCCGCCTATAGACACCTACAATAACAAGGAAAAATCACTTGATATTGCATGTGCGTTGTCATCCTGAGGCCTAAGATGAAATACCGTCCATTCCCTTCAATCCCAAATACAGCGACCTTTTTAATGGCTGAAATAAGAAAGGTGGCGGTACCTACCCAGATGACCCTAAATACAGGCCTACCACCTAGTATATTAGCAGCTTAAATTATACATAGTGTTACAAAATACCCGACATAGCAGAAAGAGTGTTAAAGGGGTTTTACACGGCGCGACTTTCTATCGTCATCATCATCACCAGCCTATATACGTCCCACTGCTGGGCACAGGCCTTTATAAATGAGAGAAACACATGAGGAGTTTGGGCCATAACACCACCACACTGGCCCAATGCGGGTTGCTGGGTTAAACCGGGACCAACGGCTTAACGTGCCCTCCGAAGCAAGGAGGAGCTCGACCACTTACCACCAGGTAAGCCATCAGCTTGCCAATGAGGTCCCGTAATGGAATCGCTTTTCTGAATACAATACACATAGTAACATTACTTATTGTTTAAAAGTTAAGATGTTTTTTAAATCATCAAAATCGGTCAATCCGTTGCAAAGTTATAAAACAATTTGCATTAACTGATTTTATTAAATCCGCTGCGCTCTACGCCAAGGCTGTGACGGGAACAACGGCTTAACGTGCCCTCCGAAGCAAGGAGGAGCTCGACATAAAAAATTTTTATTGACCCATCCTGGGATCGACCATGTTGAAAGTTGCTTTGTATTGGTAAAAAAGCGTTGCGCTCAAACCACTACGCTACCGAGCTCCTCATCTTTCGATACTAACTTTCAAGTCGAAATATATTGGAGACTAACATACCGATTCTAACCAAACTTGACACGCATATGCAAGTCAGGCTAGTTCAATTAGTTATAAGATTTAGTATTCGCAATTTTTGATTGGTATGAGAAGTTAAAAATTGCTCTTACTCAATTATTATTAGACTTTTATAAAATCCTCTTATATTTAATTTGACTAGCCTCACTTGCTTATGCATGTAAAGTCATAATAGATTCGATTTCTATATTTTCGTTTAGTTCGTTTCTTTTTGTCTTGATATTTGGTATGAAAAGCGTAAACCCCCTTAAGGTTCCTTGCGTATAACATTGCCATTGTGCGACAATCGTTGTATAACATTCCATCAAAAACATTACAGGTAAAAAGTTGCAAGTGTCGCAAACCATTTTTTATACTACAAAAAGTTTTACGATTCAGAGTTAAGCCAAGTCGGAATCTAGCCAGAAGTAGACTGACAGGAAGGTCCTCGCATCCAGGCACCACGACACTGTTCCTGAGAGTATCGCCGCTGCTTTTCCAGAGATTGTACGGTATCCCCATATGATCCTCGTGGCTGTTACCCTATGTGGTCAACATAAGTAAGATACAGCTGAACTTAAAATAAAATTGACATGAGTACCGCGTTTAAAGGCGAACATGAGTAATCTTGTTTAATATCCGTGTACAAAAACGATATGGTTTTATTTATTTTTACCGCATGATAACGCAGTTTCAAGCTAACAAAAAAACAAAATATTTTATTACACAAATACCTACTAATCACCTAAATACCGACATAGCCCGAAGAATTGCGAACCTCAAGTGACAGTGGGCAGGCCACATTGCAAGGAGGACTGACGGCCGTTGGGGCGGAAAGGTCCTCGAGTGGCCGCCGCGTACCGGGAGACGCAGCGTTGGTAGGCCTCACACAAGGTGGACCGACGATCTGGTGAGGATCTCGGGAAGTCGATGGATGCGGACAGCGCAGGACCGATCGGTTTGGAGATCCCAGGGATCTTATACTATGGGAGGCTTATGCCCAGCCGTGGGCGTCTCTCGGCTGAAATGATGATGATGACCTAATAATCTACGAGAAAAATCGAAAACAGATGAACAGTTTTTGCGTAATATCTGAATGACGTCTACAAAATAGGGCACCGTTAAATAAATGAAGTTTAGGGAAACGGATTAACTCGAAGAGCAGAAATTAAAGTAGAATTAGTATGTAAATAAAACGAAGAACAAACTTACTCGATATTCCATTGCTTATTTTGTTCCCGCAAATTTTAAAAGCTGTTTTACGCGCTCACCAAAGTAACGCGTACATACTTTTCGTATAGCTTTTAAGAAATTTTCACAGTAGCGTTTCTGTTATCTGTTAGAAGTCAGGACTCGCTCTAAAGTTTAAGGTAGAAGCATTTAAACTAAATTAAAAAGCTTCAGTACTATCAGTCTTATGTTTACATATAAGAATGTGTTAGCTGCCAACATCCAAGCCAACGTATTTTTTTAAAGTTTAAGGATAAGATACATTTAAAAAAAATACTATGTGGTTGTCCCGAATGTGGGGTGGTCTGGATTTTATTTCCGAGCTTCTTTTTTCGACCGTAAAGCAGTTCGTTGAGTTTCAAATTGAAGGGACCAGGATTAGGACCAGGTATCCAGTCTACACTGGTTACATTTTTTTTTAATAATACTCATACCTAATAAACCCGCCACAGGACGTGAAATTTATGTAGTTTAGATTTTTTTTATTAGTAAATAACTTTGTCAAAAATTATAATAATGTTAAAATCAAAATTTAAGAATATACTCATACCTATTATCTAGCCCAAAGAAAGCATCATTAAGAGCTTGTGTTATGGACACTAGATCATCATCAACACCAGCCTATATACGTCCCACTGCTGGGCATAGGCCTTCCTACATGGAAAAAACACATTTTTTTTTTTTATTTATTTATTTTTTTTTATTTTTTTTTTATTTGGGTCAAAAAACAGTAGATACAATGTACATTACATATTAACTGAAAATATAAGTAAGTTATTATTGCACTACCAGCATCATTAACCACATATTACTAAATTCATATTAGTATCTGTATCTGACACTTGGAAAGCGGTGGTGTATATTCTCAAACCAACAAATACAATAAAAATACATAGTTTTACTTTACACTAAAAAATAAAAATAAAACTTTACTCTAACATCTTTATATTTTCCATTATTTGCTTTTTATATATGAGGAGTTTGGGCCATAACACCACCACGCTGGCCCAATGCGGGTTGGTGGGTTAAAGCGGTTGTAGTAACAACCGGGACCAACGGCTTAACGTGCCTTCCGAAGCACGGAGGAGCTCGAGATTATAAATTTTGGTTGACCCATCCCAGGGTCGACCATGGCGAAAGTTGCTTTGTTTTCGTATTCGAAACCAGAGCGCTCAAACCAATACGCCACCGAGCTCCTCCTCGGATACTAGATAACGGAGAAATAATGATAATAATATGTATATAAATATTAGAAATATACTAAATAAACTCATAAACATCCATGATTCGTAAACAAATGCACGTACTCTTCTTACAAACATTTGCTCCTAACGGGATTCGAACCCGGGTCCTCTTGACCAAGTAGCCTGTATAGTATAGTAAGGGGTACAGACCACTCGGCCAGCCGGTCGTCAAAATTACTGGACATAAAAGGCATTTCATCCTATAACTAATAGCTTAACCTCAGGATGACAACGCACCTGCAACACCAAGTCTATAGGTAGCGGAAGCCACTTACCACCAGGTAAGCCATCAGCTTGCCAATCATCTAGTGGTATAAAAAATAGAATAGGAAAATATTTATTATTTCGTCTTAGGCCTCAGGGATGACAACGCACCCGCAACTCCAAGTTTCTTTATTTTTACTATTGCGAGTGTCTGCAGATGACTATTGACTCTAGCCACTTAGTCTAGCAAGCTGACGGCCCACCACCAGGTGGGCCGTCAGCTTGCTTGTTATCTAGTTGCATTAAAAATTCAGTTTCAAGAAATATAACAAAATTAAAAATAGCCTGACACTGAAAGGATACCATTATTATTATTATACTTAGCATAATATTGCGTTACCTGCCGCAACGCTCGTTTCTGTGGAGCCAATTTCCTGTGTCCAAGAGAGGTATATAGCTAATAAAATATAAATGCAAAGGTAGAAAGCTTAATAAGTGCTATAATAAGAAGATTATAGTAGGAAAATTAAAGACGCCTGCCTAAGATAACTATAGGTGCTTACGTTTACTATTGTTAAAGCATAACACTCATGCGGTTATAACCCTAATCCCAAAGCAAACGCGTTTTTTCTCCAAGTAAGCAACTTTTGGAACCGAAATTAAGAATGCAGCTGGTATCTCTAGTCCATCTGGTACCTAATGAAATACCAGCTGGACTCAGCACTAAACTAGGCTGGTATCTCTTTAGATACCTGCTGAGTTTTTACCTGTTTCAACTTTGTGTAGTCAAACGGTTAAACTTTTGTTCCTGGGCCTCGATCGCGCTAATTTATAATACTCTTTATTGCACTTGTAACATTGGTTCAAAAATAAGACGTCACTATGGCAACCATCTAAAGGAACGTATTTTCCGCTGTCAACAACATTTCATAAAACGTCAAAAATGTTTGTTGGACAGCGGAAAATACGTTCTCATAGATGGTTGTCATAGTGACGTCTTTGTATCTAGGTGCTGTCAAAAACCGATCGATATATTTACTCAATTTGGAAAGTTTTTATATTATTAATTTATGTAATTTGAACTTAATAAAGATGTAATATAATTATAATCAAAGAAATCAACGTATGCTTCGAAAAAACAAATAATTGGTGGCCGTTGAAATGTTACGCGCAACACAAATTACTTACTTAAAAATTTCTAACATAAACTCATTATAGGACTGTCATGTACATAAGTATAAAAGTCCCTAAATAAAGATAGATAAAATCACCTATTTCCTCTTCTTTATTAAAGAGGTGAGCAGTTACTAAAGCAAGTGAATATTTTATTAATTATTAACGCTGTAGGCGTTTTCTAAGTTATTAAAGGCCCAAGCTGTCAAATTCCCTGGGCTCCCGGCCATAATCAAAAGTCTATTAATTAAAAGTAAACTCGGAGTTTAGTCTGCTGGCAACTTTGCCTCGTGTTACCTTTAAAGAATCCAGTAGTTTTGTAATCATGGAACAAAAAAGAACACAAAAAAACTCAAAAATACTATGTACCTAATAGAAGTAAAATTATAATAATAAAAAGATAATTTAAAATATTTGAAATGAAACCAATTTAACGGAGTTTTTTTTATATTTGTGCATTGGGTTTATGAGTTTAATAGTTAAGTCACTCAAATGTTATTGTCATTACCCTACCGTGAACTCTGGGTCGTTATGTCCCAACATTATTGTAACAGCATAATGTACACAGATTGTATACATTTACCTAATATTATGAAGAGGAATATAGTATAATTGAAAATGATTGAATTGACTACTCGGTGCTACTAAAGTGTATAATAGAAATTACTATTAGTAGTGTCTTTGTCACTTAAGTGATGTTTATTTGATTTCTATGTCGCCCGCCATATTTTCCATAATCAAAATTTTCGTCGATTTCACCTTTATTCAATATGGATTGAATAAAGATGAAATCAACGTAAATTTTCAACCTTTTGTATTTTTCCAGGATTCAGGAGATTTCTCCTGAATTTTAGACACACTGTACACATAGCTGGCTGGATATGAAACATCTTCTTTGGTTTCGGATTTTGATTAATTGAAAAATTTCTCAATGCGGATTTTTGAATCAAAATTATCAAAAGTTCAAAATGAATCAAAATGAGAGAAGATCAAAATGAATATTTAAAGTTTTAAAAACCGACTTCAAAATGTTAAAAAGGCTCTCTCATCATACTTTTCTCCTCTCTCATCATAGGCAGGATTTCCCATATGGGAGAAACACACAACAAACAACAACAACAAACTGGGCACAGGCCCAGCAGTGGGAAGTATATAGGCTGGTGATGATGATGATGACTTATCTTATATTATATTTCGCGCTCGTACCACATTGGGGACTCAAGTACTGCCTACT
Organism: Nymphula nitidulata; assembly: GCA_947347705.1. NCBI lineage: Eukaryota > Metazoa > Arthropoda > Insecta > Lepidoptera > Crambidae > Nymphula > Nymphula nitidulata. Next base: position 4,606,897 of record OX374637.1, on the reverse strand, counting down.
CTATGAAAATTAAGAGAAAGCAATTATATTAACGGCATAGGAGACAAGTCCCCTACTCCCAACGGAACGCTATCCCAATGAGCTCAGACGACCTTACTCACTGTAGGAACACAACACTGCATTACTAAGCTACGATGTTCTGTACGATCACAAAATTCTAGTGGTAAGCCACCACCACTAAATATGACCTGCGATCCACAGGAGAACTAAGGTCACCGACATGGCCCGAACAATTGCGAGCCTCAGTGCCAGTGGGCTGGCCCATTGCAAAGACTGACGGCCGTCGGGGCGGAAAGGTCTTCGAGTAGCAGCCACAGCTTTGGTATGCCCCCACAAGGTGAACCAACGATCTGGTGAGGGTTGCGGGAAGCCGATGGATGCGGACACCCCAGGACCGATCCGTTTGAAGGTCGTTAGATGAGGCCTATGTCCAGGAGAGGGTTCTTTCAGCTGATATGATGACGATGTCTTTTTCTCGCCAACAATTTTGCCTGAAGAATTTTAGAACCTAATTGCCGTGGTTACCGTCCAACTTGTCAAAAATTTCTAAACAAATTCTAAACCACAATCCATGAGACGGACGGTAATTGGATAAATATCTCGAGGTTGGAACATGCAATCTGGTAGCTGTCAACTCTGACATTTTGATAGCTATTAAGATTAAATCAGCTATTTATCAAATCTTCTGTAGCAGTTGTAAAATGATGCCTATTAGTATTTAAAGGGCAACGTTTTTATCTAAAATAGAAACATAAAGTAATAAAAAACATAATTGTGTTGTTTTGTCACTTTCCTGGAACTCATTAGTAGAATAAATTGTCAGTATTCCTCATGGCTTAGACTTAAAGCCGGCATTCACAGACGAGCCATTCGAACGTCCCAAATGGCTCGCCACTGCTCTGATTTTGATCACGAAAACAACGCAACTTTTGCCATGTTCGATCTCGGAATGGGTCCATCAAAATTTGTTATCTCGAGCTACGGAAGGCACTTTAAGTCGTTGATCGCAGTTGCCACCGCAACTGATTTAACCCACCAACGCACATTGTGTCAGCGTGGTGGTGTTATGGTCCAAACTCCCCATGTGTTTCTCCCATGTAGGAAGGCCTGTGCTCAGCAGTGGGACGTATATAGGCTGAATAACTCGCCAACTCTCAAAAATCCGCTCGTGAATGTTGAAATCCACGCAGAATTCCAAACGATTGAAACACCATCGTGCCATTGGTGCGCGGGCCGAATGGCACGCTTGTGAATGCCCACCTTTACCTAGATGGGTGAGCACCTAATGATGTGCCCGTTATCATTACAAATCAAAATATTTCTTCACCTACTTCTACTTCGTGCTGTTTATTTATTAGATTACGTATATTCCTAGTGCCCTGGACTTAGAGTGACTAAAATAATTATGTGCCTCTTAGCACTAAAAATGAAAAATTTATATGTCCGTTTCAACTTTACACCATTAAACTGTTAATCTTAAGTCCCTTATCAGCGGTCTCCCCGAAAAAAGCTTATTGTTTATTGATTTTAATATTGATTTATATCTTTTGTCTCAATTTTCCTTTAGTGTTAAAATGAGACAATCATATTGGGCTAAAGCGCTACCAAGGAGGTCCGATCTTTCAACCTATCTTTTCTCTATATGTGAAACTCCTTGGTGGAATTCTTATATAGTTTTAAGGATATTATGAACCTGTAAAGAATACGCATGGCGCCATACAACGAAGCATGGGGAAAAACATGTACTTATGTGTGAGTACCTATTTTACCGCACGGTACGTTGTATGGTGCGGACCATTTAAAATTTAACCACTCTATTCAGGCTCATTTTTTGAGCAAATGTGTTGGATTTTTTTTTTGTAGTTTAGTGTGTCTTTATATATGCATCAGACTTATGATGTAAACACACTAATTAGTGCAGGTCTGACATAGCGCAGTATATTTCTGGTCGAGTGATCAATAACCACCCCAGATAAATGATTACTGAGCCAGAGATCGAAGGTTAGAGTCCCGGTAAAGTCAACGTTTTTGTGTGATGACCACAAATAGTTTTATTGACAAGAAATGATTTTCTTTTTCTTATGTCCGTATATTTTAAATGTTTATACTAAAATTTTATATTTATATTAGATAAAAAAGGCCCCCTTCAACTTTGCATTTAGTGGATGTCGGTTATCGCGCCAAAAGGCAGCGTGAAACGCCGCCTTATGTCCTTTCTCAAAGTGTAATCTATTCACTGAAGTCGGCTTAGTGACATAGAAGTAAAAAGACAAAGAGAGCTAACCTCGCATTTATAATACAAGTTTAGGTGCTTACTCTTTATCCTTATGTCCAATAAATAAGCTCATAATTAATTAAAACTTTATACTTGGTGTGAGCTTACAGTTCACATTATGATTACTTATTAAGCAATATCTATTTAATTAAGACAAGCGTCTCAGTATAATTTATTTTCATTTTGTCTTTATCGCCTATAATTTGTGAAGTAGACTCAAACAAACCATAACAGTTTTTTATTGCTGAGGAGACGCGGGGAGATGCTAAAGGATGAAAGATTAAACAACCTCTTTTATTGTATTTTAATAGCATTTTCATATTTGTAATTATTTTACTTAGTCTGGCCATAAATACTGTTACAATTAAAAATAAACAAAATATTACATTTGAATTTGGAATCTGTCATTTTTATATGATTTTTCGTTCACTGAGTTTTCTCATTTTGGCGCCAATACATTGTACAATATTTTGCGATATTAAATCGCTGTGATTGCATTACACAAAGCAGGTATGGAGCCAAATGCTATTTTTAAACTCTCCATGCGCTTGGTATTAGTAAAATGTTTGTGTACCGGGCTATTAATAGGCACAATGAGACCTCCTCTGTTTGTGACAGAAAAAGATCTGGCCGTCCACGTAGTGTTCGTACGAAAAAGGTGGTCAAAGCAGTAAGGGACAGAATTCAAAGAAATCCTGTCCGAAAGCAAAAGATTTTATCTCGGGAGATGAAGAACCATGTCGCGTATTTTAAAAGATAACTTAGGACTTGCAGCCTATAAGAGACATTTAAAAAAGAATAAGCTGGTAAAATCGAAACAACTACTGAAGCGGTACGCAAAGGGAGGTCACAGAAAAATTATGTTTACGGTAAAGAAAATTTTTACAATTGAGCAACATTTTACCAAACTAAATGACCGTATTTATGCTCAAAGCTCTAAGGAAGTATCCCAATTAGTCGACAGAGTGCAACGTGGGCACTATCCGACTTCAGTGATGGTTTGGTGGGGTATTAGCTATAAAGGAGTGACTGAGCCATATTTTTGTAAAAAAGGTATCAAAACATCGGCACAAGTGTATCAAGATACCATTCTTAAGAAGGTAGTGAAGCCCCTTACAACACCATGTTCAATAACCAAGAATGGTTCATCCAGCAAGTCTCGGCGCCGGGTCATAAAGCTCGGTCTACGCAGTCTTGGTTAGAAACGAACGTTTCGGACTTCATCAGAGCTAAAGACTGGCCGTCGTCTAGTCCCGATCTTAATCCGCTGGATTATGATTTTTTTTTATACAATTAGACAGCTAGTGCAGTTCAGACACCGCTCTAGCCGCCTCCACCTTGCCGGCCCGAAAGGTGCTTTTTCACGCCTCATGATTTATGGTCAGCTTTAGAGAGTACGGCTTGCTCTAAACGCCATGATAATTTGGAGTCCCTTAGATAATCCGTACGATTGGCAGTGAAGAATTTTTCCATGGAAATAGTGCGTGCTTCTATTGATAACTGGCTTCAACGTTTAAAGGACTGTATTGCAGCCAATGGAGACCACTTCGAATAAGCTTTTTATATATATATTTTTTCTAAACACCTATTATCTAGCCCAAAGTAAGCATCACTAAGAGCTTGTGTTATGGGTTCTAGATAACGGATAATTATTGATAATAATGTGTATATAAATATTAGAAGTATACTAAATAAACATTTAGATATCCATGACTCGTGAACAAATGCTCGTATTCATCATACAAACATTTGCCCCTACCGGGATTCGAACCCGGGACCTCTTGATCGAGCTGCCCGTATAGCAAGGGGTACAGACCACTCGACCAGCCGCTCGTCGAGTTTTATATTAATGTATTAAACTAACACACTGTAAAAGTAATAAATGTTATTTGCAATAGAAAAATATTTTTTTTCTTTGTTTCAGTATTTATGGCAAGACTAGGTAAATAAGACCGCGGCCATCAAATGTCTTGCGGTGTTCCATAGGGGGTCGGCACTTGGGGCTGCGAAGCGCTAATCTAAGCTAAATCTAAATCTAGGGGTAGTAAAGACGATTTTCTTGCAAATATTATACTTATAGAACTGTGACGAAAATTACATTTTTTTTTTAAGTTCAAAATCGTGGGACCACCTTTGAGACACTTTGACCAGTCCACACTGATATTTACATACTTACAAATTGTACAAGTACACTTTATTTACTTGTATTTGACAGGTATCATAAAATAAAATCTCCGTAATATCGGACTTTATCTTGATTCAAGTACAGCGTGAATTCATATTAACCTACCTATAGCAAAAACAATGTTTATGAATATGTACCTATCAACGCTACAGGTACGTAACCTTTATCCAAAACAATATTTTAGAATATCTACACATATTTTCAGTATTTATTATCAAGTAATAAAAGACTCGCCTAATTTTAATTTGCCTAATAACAACGTTTAATAGAACTTTATTACAATAATAAAATTCACCGGAACCGATATCAGTTTGTTATTTGTAAAACAAAAACGTATTGACTTATTAAAACACGTATCCAGACACAATAGGTATTTTATTGTCTTAAGACCCCCGGGAACCTTGCACGGCTTGTCCGATTATTTACATAGATACATTTGAAAGACTTACCTGAACATAATCAGGAGATCCTCATTAAATTTTCCAACTAAATCCAAAGTTTCAATCACAGTGTACACAAAAATTCAACTCGCGATACAATAAGTTTGGAAATGTCGCGAAAATTCCGTAACGCAAGCACACGCGCGCATCCCACCGCGGTAGGGACGAAACTGTCTTTCGCGAGATAAACCATTGATGGATAACGCGATGCTATCCGTTATTTTCACTGATTACTGATAAGGTTACTATACAAAAATGGGTCTATTTTTATAATTTAATCGTAAAGTGCATGTTTGTCATGATCACGGGCGTTGTGGCGAATTGATATTGTTTTGTTTATGAGACAGACAGTGTTTTTTTTATTTTTTTTATACATTGCATGACAAATGACCCAACCAACACCACCTGATGTGAAGCGGTAAAAAGAGTCTATATGCGAAGACAGTTAGTGCAGTTTAGACACTATCCCGGTGGGAGCAAATGTTTGTGTAATGAGTACGAGCATTTGTTCTCGAGTCATGGATGTGAATGAACGAGGAGGAGGAGCTCGTATTGGTTTGAGCGCTCTGGTTTCGATCACGAAAACAAAGCAACTTTCGCCATGGTCGGTCCCTGGATGGGTCAATCAAATTTATAATCTTGAGTTCCTCCGTGCTTCGGAAGGCACGTTAAGCCGTTGGTCCCGGTTGTTACTGCAACCGCTTTAACCCACCAACCCGCATTGGGCCAGCGTGGTGGTGTTATGGCCCAAACTCCTCATGTGTTTCTCCCATGTAGGAAGGCCTGTGCCCAGCAGTGGGACGTATATAGGCTGGTGATTATTTATTTATTATTTGTGAAAAATTTGACCGAACCGACTTTGTTTTTCTTGGGCAAAATTTGCAAAAAGCGTTTATGAACATGAATTTTCAAAATTGGGATGTTGCCTAAGTTTGAATTGGGAGATATTTTTCACAAATTCGGAAAATATACGCTACTGTTACCCATAAAAACTATTCAAACTTAAAAGATATGGAATATTGTTGAAGTTGTACTGTTTTGAAAATAAAAAATTGGTGATTTTTTTTTTTTCAAAATTTATCAAAAATGTTAATGGTATTAGATTGCTGACATCAATTAAAACAACTATTATTATGACAACTATCAATAAAAACGTACATAATACATAGTTATTATCAATTTTGTCAGTATGCCCATACATTTCTCAGTTATATGGGAACATGTGACGTCACCTGTTCCGAAGATTTTCTATGGAGCGTTTTTGGACGATGCGCGGCAGCACATCAAACATACCACTATATCTGTGAAACGATTGATCTTGGACATATAATTTCTTTTGCAATATTTCTTTATAAGTTATAAACTTCTTATTTATGTATTAAAAAAAAAGTTGTCAACTACCCTAGGGGTACGAGATCAACCGTAATCAAACAGTTCAGACTTTCCTTGTACTAATATGGTTCCGAGAAGGTGGCTGGGCGTGGCGGCCCTACGAGTACAGCAGAGCAGTTGATTTTTTCTCTGGGGATATTACAAGGGTTCAATTCAATTCAATTCTTTATTGCATTTACCATAATGTTACATGAGATGGAAAGTATTAGGCTTAAAGCTATCAGATCATTATGGACCCTGTAGGGCACAGCAATTTATTAATATTAGGAGGGAGGAGGATTTATTATTGATATTATTTCTATACTCAAGGTAAAAATTCATAAAGATAAATAATATGGACATTAATAAAGGCATTTCTTATGTTACATTTCATTTATAAATGTACATTTATAATGGTAGTAATCAGTTTCATTTGTACTTAGAGATAACAGTTAATTTATTTATATAAATTAGCAATTATATTTTATTATAAATTATGATTTGTTCAGTAATTTATTATATTTTGTATTAATTAATAATAGGTCAAGATAACTTTGATATTTAAAATACATAGTTCATTTTCTACTTTGGCTTATTATAGTTATTGGAAGTTAATATTCAAGTGCTGTTTTCCAAACAAAATATTATGAAGACTTTTATACAGTCTACAACGCCATAAATATGTTTGTTTCAACCATCTAAAAGCACTTGAATTGGATTTTATCTTATTCTTATCCCCGACGCTGACAAAAGGGTGTTATAATATTGACGTGTCTTTTTTTTGTAAAGCACGGCAAATGACTACACCACCTAATGTGAAGCGGTAAGAAGAGTCATAATGCGGAGACAGCTAGTGCAGCTTGAAACTCACTGCTTTAGCCGCCTCCACCTTGCTGGCCCAAAAGATGCCTTTTCACGCCTCTCGGTGTGTACCCAACTGTTTATCCATATGTTTCACTATGTGAAACACGTAGATGACACACAGACAGAGGTGTGTCTGTCTATGGCATCATAGTGAAATGACCGAATTTGATTTAGCTTTTTGTTTTGTTTGAAAATTAACGCGAAATTTTGTTCAGGCGTTTGATGATTGCCAGCTCTTTTCTTTTTGACGAATGAGTCTTACTAACTTTCACAGATCCGATTGATTTGAAATTTGGTATACTGCTACTTCGGTGGTATCTCCAAAACAGTCTGCAGGATGATTTATTTTTCAGAAACTTACAGCAGATAAAGCGTGTTTGAGCTCATAAGAATAGTCTGGTACTTATTTGATAAATGATTGATAAGAGCCGGGGGTTATAAAATCTTCAATTTTATACTTTCGCGAGCAATACACATTTAAAATGAAACTACTTTACCGGACTTACCTCGCGTTCAATTTGTTGTTACATTATTATTATAAACCTGTCGTTCCGATTACTTTACAGCAATCGTGGTCATCGTTTTCAATTTTATATTTTATTAATAAACATAACAGTTTGCGTTTAAAATACTCGTCCTTTTTCCCTTAATAATAAGGCATATAATGAAATGAAACGATCATCTTTGGATTTTTAGTAGTCGAGAAAGCTGTTTCCATTCACGTATTGGCTTTTGTGAAATAGTTTATTGATTAGTGTTTAAAAACAAGAACCAAGGAAACAGGCAAAATAATATGATGATTATATCCTTTTATTAAAAATGCTAAATAATATTCGCGAAGTATCACCTTAACTAGCCGCTGGTAAAAAGAAAATAATATGGTTAAATCCTTGCTCTGAAGAGCTTTTTAACCTTAACCTACCTTCCCCCTTCCAACTCAGGAGCACAAGAGCTGGTCTTAGAAGTTCAGTCAATTCACTGTCTCCATCTCAACATCACGCACAAAGAAATTTAAAACCTCGTATCTTTGTCGTACTTCCATAACTTGGAATTCTTTGCCAGCACATTTGTTTTCTTCTTCCTATAACATGAGTTCCTTCAAAGAGGCGTGAAAAAGCACCTTAGGGCCGGCATTGGGGAGGTGGCTAGAGCAGTGTCTGAACTGCACTAGCTGTCTCCGCATATGGACTCTTCTTACCGCTTCACATCAGGTGGTGTTGAGTCATTGGTCGTGCTTTGTATAAAAATAAAAATAAACGCTTATTATCACCTTGACTAGCCGCTAAAAGCTGTACATCAAATATTTTCAGGCAATATTAATAACTTATCTCTACATTTTGAAGTGACGGTCTTTTCTATGCGTAATTTAATATCCAATCAGGCACCACTTCAACATAGATAACGAAACTAATAATAAACACTTATCATTTATATGAATTAATATTGATTTAGCAAATTTATTAATTGACTGAAATGGCTATCTAATCGTTCAAAATGATTTAACTTGCGTCACTTCTTCACATTTGATAGGTAAGTATTTGGTCATAATACGGACTAATGTTAGAAGTTAGAAGAATTATTAAATCGGGCCTACGGTGTTACATACTTATTGTTTATTATCCATTATTTTATTATTTATGCACACACAAATGGTTCGTAAGAGATCACATAAAATAATTGAGTAGGTACAAAGGCACTGCCTATTTTAATTGAAACCTCTATCAGAGCTGCTAATCAATCTACCGGAAATTCTAGAGCTAATAATATTTAACTTATAGGGACATAAGAGTACATGCTGTAGCTAAAAAATAAATAGATACTTAACTAAATGGAAATAAGAGTACTTAATACACCCTCTGATGTGATTCATGGAATAAAGAGATGCGTCGTTATCATATGTCAGGAAATATCCGTTTGATATAAAATATTACTGGCGTCATTTGCACCAGGAATAATAGCACTTTTCTTTTAAAAAAACATATTGAAATTGCTAAATACTTTTTATCCTTATAAAAATCAAACATATTTTGCTTCTTCAATCTGCCCTTGCATAATATTGTCTTATATTTTTGTCAGCACTACACCCACATCCTTAATTCAATAAAGAAAATGGATGAAGTGTACCAGCAGCTGGAGATCTTATCATGCGAATAATAAAGTCCCAAGCCCGTCCTCACACTGTCCGACAAACTGTCACCATGATCTTTGTATGCGTGTATGCGTGAATCACCACTCAAAATATAACACAAAGTGATGGCAATTAACTTATAAACTTATCAAAATCAACTGACATCTTCTGTCTTCCCGTGACCACGCTCGCTCTAGAGTAATCTAAACGTCGAGTGTATACTATCTAATTAAACGCAAGTTAAATCCTGCAAAGTGGTTTTATTTCAAACGTGTCCATGCATTCTTAGTAATGACTTTATGTTCTCAAAGGCTTTGAGCCTGAATAATTATGACAGCTTCATTGAGCTGAAAACATTAATTTATTAGCTCTCTCATAAAAACGTGCATTTGAAGTTTTATGAATCCAAAACTGGATACGATATTCGAAATTTTACGACAGCCTCTTTATGAATGTTTACGTTACAAAATGGCGTAATAATTTTCCCAAAATAAAAGATTTCGGATAGTGATTGCTGAATGGACCTACCATCTAGCTGGTCGATGCTTTCTGGATAATGGTGATCGAATGCTTGGGTTTGCCTCGCAATTTCCTTTAATAGGTTAGATATTTCATTCAGGAATGAGTGTCCAAAGCGCGACCATTTTCGATATAATCTAACTAGATATATGAATAGTGAACTAGATCACAGTAAGCGGAAGCTGAGCGTATAAATATAGGTGCTTTTACATCTGAAATTATTACTTTTACTCCTGTTGTTACTCCTATTGTAAATAATCACCTATCACCAGTAAGCATGATTGAGAGCTTGTGTTTTGGATTCTAAATAACGGATAAATATTGATAATAATATGTATAGAAATATACTAAATAAACATATAAACATCCCTGACTCGTGAACAAATGCTCGTATTCATCACACAAACATTTGCCCCTAACGGGATTCGAACCCGGGACCTCTTGATCGAGCAGCCCGGGTAGCAAGGGGTACAGACCACTCGACCAGCCGGTCACCCGGCTAAATAATTAACTTAATATCATAGCTACCTATTTGACTCGTAGGTATCATTGATTTTATCGTTTGACTTGCAATATTGAATCCTTTACCCCGGAGGCAATGAAAATAATACGGATAAATTGACAAAACGCTACTTACTTGCAAGTCTTGCAATTTATCCATATTATTTTCAAGACTGTCTTATAAGACTTGTCTTAAAATGCATTGACTTTTTGAAATTATTGTCAAAATGTTAAAGTTATTTAAAGATTTAAAGCTGAAATAACACTATCGTATTATTTAAGATATCACGTAACACAAAATAATAAAAGCGGTGTACTTATTTTGTAAAAATAAATACACGATATTTTCTTTACCAAATACACTTACCCTTCATTTGACACATTGACACCGAATGGCATTATTTATTACAGCATTCAATATTTTGGAGACCTTGTAGGCTGGTCCTAGCGAAATTTATTCTCCGAGGTATCCCGAAAACTTTCTTCGGGAATACATAAAATGTCTTCTTGATATTTAAGTTTATTTCTGTACCTACTTAATTAAATTTGTCTCATAGTAGTAGTATAATTATTAGTTATTTTCTATTATAATTAACTAACTTTTATTTTATTTTTTAGTTTTGAAGTAGTACTCGTATAATTGTGTTTGTTGGATTATAGGTATATTGACGATTAAATATTTATTGACTTCAGTACTTAGTTAAAACTAGGAAACCAAATTTTGGGATATTCTAATTAATTTTTACCCTTTGAAGCCCGACAAACCAGACACAATTGAATTTTAATTGTCATGTCAACTTAAGTTGCCGTCTGTTAAAGGATTTAACGGTTCTAAAGTATGCAGTAGTGGAGGTGTCTTCTCTATGCTTTATATTTTAATGATATTACGCATGTTTCAGAAAGACAGATTATTATACTTTACATACTTTAGAGCTGAATTGGGATGTTGCCTAAAGGTCAAGGCACACTATACCGACTCCGCAACAGCACGGCTGCAGCACAGCGTCGCCTCGAATTCAAGCTACGTGTCGTCCGGAAGGTGCAAGCTCCAAGCCCGCGCGGCGGCCGTGAGGTGCAAGCCCGCAGTCTGCGCGTCGGCCGCAAGGTCCAAGCTTGCTGTTATATGACATTTGTGATCGTGTGCGGGCGACGTTACGTTGTTGTTTTGCTGGCGACGCGGAGTCGGCGCGTAGTTAGCACGCAGCCGGCTCGCTGTAAGCACGCCGTTGGCGCGCTGTAAGGACGCGAGCTGCGAGTTGAGTTGTACAGTAGCGGCGAGCGCGCTGACTGCTCGCCGTTGGCTTTTTCATATTAATATTGCAAAATATATTATACGACTCTCAACTTAATGCTCTAATTTGAATGGCAAGTTAATTGCTGGGTTGGGGCGGTGCCGTTGCAGTGCCGGTATAGTGTGCCATGGCAGTTAGTTTGAATATGGCACTATTTTCGACAAATGCGAAAAATATACGCTACTTATTGTTACCTATAAAAACAATTCAAAATTAAAAGATACGGAATATTGTTGAAGTTGTGCTATTTAGAAAATTCATGAAATATGGTCCATCTTTTTCCAATATTTATCAATAATTTTAATGATATAAAATTGCTGACATCAATGAAAACAAATATTATTATGACAACTTCCAATAAAAACATACATTTACACATTCATCATTAATTTTGTTAGTGTTCCCATACATTTCATATTAATATAAGAACATGTGACGTCACCTGTTGCGTAGATCTTCTATGGAACGTTTTTGGACGATGTACTGCAACACATTAAACATACCACTATATCTGTGAAACTATTAATGTTAAACATACTTTGAGTTATATGCTTCGTAGTTATGATTTTTTTTTAAAAGTTGGTAACTACCCTATTGATAAAAAATTTACTCAAAATATGCATTTCATCAGTAATAATTACAATGTAGACTCGCCTACCACAATGACCAAGACCAAATATCCATAGCCCTTTGAAGGTTTGAAAAATTTATTTTCATAGCGGCCAGGAAGTTGACGAAATTTTAATGAGTCTTCGCGAGATTAAAGTTTTATTTAGAAATTTATAAATAGTTAAACATTACTTAGCTATTGTTATAAAAAAGCGTAATTTTTGTCGAGTAAAAATAATATTCTGCAATTTTATTTTTGGCCAAAAAATAAATGTTTTGTTGAATTCTTAACGTCAAGAATTCAACAAAACTTTTTTTTTGCAAACTCATAGTGAAAAAGAAGATGCAAACGTATTTTAAAATCATTGAACAAACATAACTGTAAGCATGCATAACTCATGAATAAATGTTCGTACTCGTCATACAAACATCTGCTCTTGCCGGGATTCGAACCTGGGACCTCTGGTTTTACAGACAGGGGTGCTTACCACACACGACCAGATGACCGCCGAATTAATTCAAAGTGTGCCATCTATTTTAGATTTCATTAGAATTAGATCTAAGACATATATTTGTTGTAGGTTGCAGTAGAACTGGCTGCTAAACATAATCTTTGGTCGATTTCGATGTCACTATCTGATTGATTATGTCAATGTTGTTTATGCTGTTTTAATTCGGCTAATATATTTTTACTTTAAAATATATGTTTGTTTTTCGATTTATAATAATTTTATTTGCATCTTTGGCATTATTCTGAAAAGCTTTAACTTGTATATTTTATGCAAATTAAAGCTTTTCAGAATAACCGAATAAATAGTTTACGGTTTTCTACTGAAAACCCCATTTCAATGGATTAACCTGTGCCTATTTTAAATGCAGGAGAGTTAAACCCCTTTGACAGCTCTTTAATTTTATTTGGAATTACTAAATGTCATATTGAAAATTCGCTCCTTTAATGTATCATTTTGAAACGAATATTAAAAAGATTTTGTTTATTCACTTGATTATTTTTTAATTTCAGCCATAAAGATAGAAGATGAGGTTTGAAGGGTGTTATTCAATTATTTTAATTGTAATTAATCAAATTATTTTATAGCCAACGTGAGGAACTCAGCGGCATAGTGGTTTGAGGGATCTGGTTTCGATTACGGAAATAAAGCTACTTTCATCGTGGTCGATCCCGGGATGGGTCAATCAAAAATTTTCTATCTCGAGCTCCTCCGTGCTTGGGAATGCACTTTAAGCCGTTGGTCTCGGTTGTAACCACAACCACATTAATCCATCAACCCGCATTGAGCTAGCGCGGTGGTGCTAAGCGCAGGCCACACCACCAGCGAGCGGGCGAGCGAGCTAGGTGGGCGAGCATCGTTTCACCTCTTTTCATACTTTGGTTCAAACCGCGAACAACATAGCTATGCGAACGAAGAGAACGTAATATGCAACGATTCCAGTGAAATTACTTGTTGACCTCGTTAGGCGCGCCCGGTTTCCTAGCTCGCTCGCCCGCCAGCCCGCTCGCCCGGTTACTTCGCCCGTCCTCCCCGTTTTGACTATGTTTTTCGGACTGGTCGACGCTTGTCTTTCGAATAGCTTCGCCCACCTAGCTCGGTCGCCCGCGCTGGCCCGTTCGTAGTTTTTGGTGTGAACCCCATAGTTAAGCTCGCCAATATTCCGCGTAGTTTGTATAGTTTCCTTCTCTCGCTTCGCCCGCCCGCCTAGCTCGCTCGCCCGCTCACTGGCGGTGTGGCCTGCGCTTTATGGCCCAAACTCCTTATATGTTTATCTCATGTAGGAAGACTTGTGCCGAGCAGTGGAACGTTTATAGGCTGGTGATGATGATGATTATGATAGCCAGCGTAGTGGTGTTACGGGTCAACTCCTCATGTGTATCAATGTAGGCAGGCCTGTGCCCAGCGGTGGGACGTGTCAATAGGCTGTTGATGATTATATTGTCTCTAGTTTCAGGACAACGGGTTCCCTCTGTTAATTGCGAATTCGTATAGTATTATAATAAAATAGAGTGCTGCTCACGCCGCAATAAATAACGAAGAAAACTGCATACATTCGACAGTCAGTATCTAAAGATACACTTACATGATTTTTATCCTTATTACATTTGCTTAAGAGATACATACACAATATATATATTATTTTGCTGTTGCCTGTACCTAGTGTTGTGGCCCCGTATTCTAGAAGAGCCTATTTCAGATGTACAGCAGTCCGCTGTGTTTCGGATTGAAAGTTCAGAAAAAAGTTCGTAAAGGTTCTATACCCGCTCCCGTCACTCTGACTCTGGATAAAGGTTTTTACGTGTTCTGTCGTAATACGTCGAATGTGCGGCCTACCGTACGGATTTCTGGATTTGGGTAGGGGAATCCGGTAAGCTTCATCGCTTACTCTCCCCTAGCCAATTTATTTAAACGAACCAAGTTTTCATTAGAATATTCGCTTTCGGCAAACACTCGGAATAACGAACACTGGAATGATTTTTATGTTTAACAAAACTTGACCTTAGGTTTGAAACCGGTTAAAGTAAAACAGATAAAAAAAACTGCTATGGAATGGGCATAAAGGGCATAAGCATATACAACCATATACCCACCCACGTAAAACAGCTACCGCAGAATAAATTTAGAAGTGCTCTTCGAAAATGGTTGCTAGTAAATATAATAAACTGAGCAACTAAAAAATACTAAGAGACACCGCACATACACAATTTCAAGTTGGCCAACTATCGAACAACTAAATTGCGTGCTTTCATAGGCCGCACACTTCGTCGACTTAGTTGGTGGACAGTGTTGCTAGCGCGGTGAAGTCTGCGATAAAATGCGGAAAAACAACGCACTTCTTAACTTAATAAAAAGAAGACGAAAACAGAACAAAACATTTAGGGTGCATCCGATATTAAGTGACAGATTAGAGCGTTGGAAACATCATACCTTACATGCTAAACTGAGATGTTACCCAGATAAGTTTTTTAAGGGCTTGCCTTTTTTGGACTTCGTCGATCAGCAGTTCTATTTTTTCATTTGTTACTAGAAGAGAATGCAGAGATCGACTGGCTGCGGCGGCTGCGTGCCCGTCGGCAAAAATCCAAGCGTGGGGAAATCACGCGCACGGGTCTGGTCACACTGCATCTTACCGTGCGACTGACCAACTAAGTTGTTATAGTGTGCTGGCTATCGGCCGATAGTTGGCCAACTATTTAGTTGAACGACTTATTTGATATAATGTGCGGGCTATCATAAGAGTCTATGCCTATTAGACATTCTGCGATTTAGTTGGCCAACTTGAAATTGTATATGTGCGGTGGCTCTAGGTTAGCAACTGAAAATCTGTTTTGCTCCACTATTCACGATTTGTTGCCGAAATCAGACTTATTAGTTGCGCATTTAATATTTTTAACTGACTTCATCGTTGATTAGGTTAGGTTAGTATGATACTCAGTTAAATACATGCCAATGAGCGCTGTTATAATTTGTAGCGCGACAATATTATCGTGGACGGCCATGGTACACCGATAACACAGAGACGTAAATTGTATGAAAATATAAGAAGACGCTTTTAAATTCCCACGTTTTAAAGTCCACGTTCACGTCACGGAAATTTAAAAGCGTCTTCATATATTCTTAATTTTTGATTTTAACATTATTATAAATCTTTGAAAAATTACCTAGTAATTTTTTTTTTTTTTTATACAACTAGATGACAAACAAGCTGACAGCCCACCTGGTGGTAAGCGGTTACCGCCGCCTATAGACACCTGCAATAACAAGGAAAAGCACTTGATATTGCAGGTGCGTTGTCATCCTGAGGCCTAAGATGAAATGCCGTCCATGCCCAGTAATTACAGAGGCTACCTTTCCCTTCAATCCGAAACACAGCGAACTGTTTCACGACTGAAATAAGAATGGCGGTGGTACCTACCCAGGCGACCCTACATATGGGTCTACCACCTAGTGAAAATATAATAAAACTAGAAAAATTAGGAATCGAACCCGCGACCTTTCGCAATCCGGGCGACTGCTCTGACCACTGAGCCACCCAATACTTGGGATATCCCTGTGAAATTCTTCTAGTCTATCTGTATTTGCGTTTATGAGCTAACGTCCACCCTACAATGTCGAAATATTCTATTTCAACATCCGAAACGAGTATTTTTACAAATACCTACGATTCGGTTAAGTTGGGGCAGTGCTTTCAAATATTCTTAATTTTTTATTTTAACATTATTATAAATGTTTGAAAAATTACTGAGTAATTAAAATATCATTAAACTAGAAAAATTTCACGTCCTGAGGCGGGAATCGAACCCGCCTTCATATATTTCCATACAATTTACTTCCCTGTGCTATCGTTGTACCGGGGCCGTCCACGACAATCGTCGCGTTACAAATTATAAAAGCGCCCAATAACTTCTAGTCTATTGACGAATTTTTTAAGCATAAAACCAACTGACTTTTATATTCGATATACCAATGTGGGATTTAAATATGGTCTATTTATATGAATAATTTCAACCACTTTATTGAAATTTGTAATAATTTTTTTGCATGCTCTAATTTTACTAAATAGGTCAAAAGCCACTTAAATATTATTTTACCACCAATGTAAAACTCTATTAATCGCAATACAAAACATTTTGTATTTGTCATTTTGATCTAGCTATTTTCTTTTCGTTCCTTGCCAGCCCTCTGGCGGCGTCTCTACCACAGTAGAAAACTTTCGCCATGGTCGATTCCACCTTCTCCTTATAAAAGATTTAAATAGCACCCTACTGTTACTGACTCTGGTGAGTGGTGTCCTTTTATTACTAATGTGAAATGAAATAATGTAGATAAATCTTTACATTTCGAAATTGCAGCAAAATCAACATTATTATTATGAACTTGCTTCTGCCCGCGACTTCGTCTGCGCAGAATTAGTACATCGAGTAGCCTATTTTTAGCAAACTAAATTACAGCCTATATGTTATTTTGATGAATGAGCTATATTATTGTAAAGTTTTATTTAAATACATTCAATAGTTTTTGCGTGAGAGAGTAACAAACATACATCCAGACAACTTTTTTTTTGTAATATTAATTTGATGACCATTTCGCTTGATCGAGCGGTCTGAACCCATTACTAGTCTGTATAAGACTACTCGATCAGGAGTCCCGGGTTCGAATCCCGGTAGGGGCAGATGTTTACGAGTCATGGTTGTTTGTATGTTTATGTAGTATATTTCTGATATTTATATCCATATTATTCCCTATATTTCATATCCATAACACAAGTTCGTAATAAAGCTTAATTTTGGCTAGATAATAGGTGTGAGTAAAAAAAAAGAGAATAGTAATAGGATAGGATATTTCAAGACAGTTATGGCCATAATTCGAAAATACACGATTTTTATAAATCTAACTTTTATAAATCCATACTTTTTGAAAACTATATCGAGGTCGGAACCTTAGTGTAACTTAGTTAACTCAATTTTCGAAGTAGGTTGTATATTCTTTAGTACATACATACAGAGGTCGGTTGGTTCCTCCGTCTACAAAAGCTTTGATTGCGCCGTATTGTGGCTTCGAGGCGGTGGTGTGCCGTGACATTCGGGAATTTGGGGGAAAGATCCACTCAATCTTTATTACTTTGCCCTTGGCTTGGTATTCTTATACTACAATAGCCAGGCATCACAATGTAATCCTAAGATGTACTGAGGCTGTACAGGAAACTTAGATACAAATAATTTTACCATGTTAAGTTGTGCAATGAAATATGTTGTTAAAAGTCAGTCAGTCAAAGATACAATGAAATCAAAAAACATATGTATAGGCATTAATAATGACTGTTGCCTGCCCGCCTATCATTGTCAACATTTTTGTAAGTAGTGTTAAAAATCATATAGGCACCGCAGGTTGAGTATGGCTGTTGTATACTACAACACAGTGTGTCAAAAAAGTCTGAAATAAATTCAAGGGGATGGTAGATGGCCATGACTTACCTCTGAAAGTGTGACTTCACTTAGACCACTGTTATTTTCCGATTAAATTAATAAAACATTGTCACATCTGCTCGTGACAACCCTAAAAATGCGTACTATCGCTACACACACACAAACACGCGCGCGCACACACAACCCGCGCACATACTACGATAGCGACGCCCCGAAGCCGCAGAATTACAAATTTTATGTCGGAATTTTCCACCTCTAGCACGAACACTTTTAAATTTCGAATCGCCATCATATCAAAAAGTTACGTTAGCTTTTATCGGGCTTTTGTTTGGAATTTAAGCGTGCGTGAACGATACGATTACGATTCGAAATTTAAAAATTGTCGTGCTAGGGGTATATTGGCAGCATAAAGGTCATGGCACACTATACCGGCACCGCAACGGCACCTCCCCAACCCAGCAATTAACTTGTCATTCAATTTAGAGCATTAAGTTGTGAGTCGTACAATATATTTTGCAATAGGTATTAATATGAATAAGCCAACGGCGAGCAGTGAGCGCGCTCGCCGTTACTATACAACTCAACTCGCAGCTCGCGTCCTTACAGCGCGCTAACGGCGTGCTTACAGCGAGCCGGCTGCGTGCTTAGTACGCGCGGACTCCGAGTCGCCAGCAAAACAACAATAAGCTGCAGCCGTGCTGTTGCGGAGCCGGTATAGTGTGCCATGACCTTAAGACGTGTCCCCTGCCACCTGCCCCCAACATGACGTTTGCTGAATGAACTCTGGTAACGTCACTCACCACACAAAAATATGCAAAGATGTGTAATTTAGCTGTGTTCTCTTGTAAGGTAGATTGCTACACCATTTAGGCACTCAAAGTTCTTACCGCTATGAATAAATTTTTATTTAGGTATTTATATTTAATATTTAAAACTGCTCCGTGCAGAGGTTTTCTTTAATGTGTACAGCATGGGATTCTTCAAAAAAGGCGTGAAAAGGTTTTTTCTGGGTCGGCAATACGCGAGTTATACCACTGGTGTTGCAAGCGTTCATGTAACAGAAACCGCTTACCATCAGGTAGACGTATACTTCATTTCCAGCTTAGTAGCATAAAAATAAAAATTCCTTTAGCTTTCCCGAGTACCTCAACGCAAAATTAAACAAAAAGTAGATAAAAAGTATAATTTATTTATAAAAATTAAAACAACAATGGCAATTGAGTTAATGGACAAAAATAAACTGCTGTACACGGATAAACAATATCTTTAAAAGACGATAATTACATATTTATAAACTTATAAGTAATTAATTTTATTTCATTTATATCATCAGACAGAAACTCTGGGTATTTTCCTGAATTATCAGATTCACTCTGGAATCATTCGATAACGACCGTGAAAGCTTATGTCATAACCTTTCGAGGTCGTTACGACGCATTGTGAATCGCATTGTTTACATGAACAAACTTTTGATTATAAAGCTTAGCAATAAACTGCCTAATTACGAAACGTGTTCTAAGATTAGACCTGGTTTTATGCTGTCTCTATTTGCCGCATATAAATAAACGAGACAGTGTCAGTTTCACACTTGTTCTAATTTTAAAAAGGTAGGTTTAAAAAATGCACCAGAATCTTCGCTTCGTTTTTCTTCTGTTTACTAATAGAAAGAAAATAACTTTCTCATGCCAAATTTTACTTGGAGACTATTCCATACTCATTATAAATATTGGCATACAAAAGGCAGACAGTACCGTAATTTGTACAATTTAAACCGTACGATTATAACGCAAATATCAATTCCATTCTTAACTTTATATGGAGCAGAAAAATCGGCCGAACGTTATACGAATTCATTAGTGCTACCATTAATGTGCTTTCGGCTGTACATTCGACATTTTTGTAGTCCAACTTTTTTCAATAAGCATTTTGAGTTCTATGGCACAAAATTATAATTGTACTTTTTGTTTTAGTACGATGCTTATGTAACTCCGGTTCTCCTGCGCCTCACAAAAAAGAAAACCATTTTGCTTTCGTTTAAAGAACGATTTTCGAGTGTCTTTTCTTTCCTTTCCTTTCCACATAACAGGTTAAACAATAACAACATCGTTTCCCCTTTTCAAAAATGTAAGTTTATTATTCGACCTGTCATCCTGTATATATCGGAATTTTGCGCTGATAAAATGGATGGATGAAAGTTGATTACATGTGGCTAAGATGCTTGTGAAGATTGGGGAAGGAAAGAATGGCTTTAATAGAGAAAGGCTGAAAAGGAAATTTAACAGACACATTGATAACAAATCTAACTGCGTGTAACGAGGACGTTTGTAAGTATAAGCTCGTTATGTAGGGAAAAGAAGATTGAAATATATATTCACAGACGTGTAATATCTATTATCACTATTATTATTGTAAAGACTGCAGTTTGAAATGGGCTAAAGGTAACATAACATAAGACTCTGGATGATTGTGTAAATAATGATATAGATAGAGTAAGAAAGGAGTGGATGCTGAATGTCAAATTAATGAAGATTTATGAATTTAGAGAATGTAAAAGGAAGATAGATAATAATGACACCAAAGAAATTTGGGATGCGAGCAGAACAAACAGGTGGGTTACTGTCACCTTGTCAAATCTACCTTGTCACACTGTCACCTTGTCAAATCTAATAGCACTTACCACATTGAATATAAAGTAGACATCTATAGTACACCTCAAAGAGTCTGTGTAACAGCAAAAAAAAATACTGTCCCTCTCTCACTAGATGATTAGCTTTTAATATAGAAAAAATAATAAGGGAAAATGTATCCTGGCTTTCCTAATTGCCTCAAAGTTTTGTATCAGGAAAAATCTGCTTATCTTTTAAAAATGTATCTACGCTTTGGGATTACTAAGAGTAGCTTTATTTTATCTCGTTTCCAAAATTAAGTTTTAAGTGACAGATTTCTCCATTAATTATTTTATTCTAAATACCACTTTCTAACAATTACGTTTATAATACCATCCTTTAGGATCAAACTGCTAATGGATAGTAGAAACCAAATTCCAAAACCAGTATCAGTATCGGTGATTGATTATAAAATTATTACCTACAACAAAAAGACCACTAAGCCTAGGACGGGTTAGCGTCCTCAGACATAAACTGCAAACATAAGGAAGTCTGGTCATGTCATCACGTAGTTCTATGACACACTCAACATTGGCAATGAATAGTCATGGCAGCATGTTTTATCTCACTGATCCCTAGGTCACACTACCTTTTTACCTAGTTTCGAAAATAGAGGTTGGACGAGGAACAATCAATGAGTTCACTTGGCAAGCGACCAAAAAAACAACAGCCGCCGTGATGTAAAAATCCAGCAAATAAAAAGGCATCTCAATAAGATTAGTTCGCAAAACCCTGCAGTAATTTCCCATCTATCTTCTTGAAAATGCGGATTAAAGATTTTTTTTCACAACGTTGCTAACATTTCTATTCACTGAGCAAATGGTTGAGTAGATGTGTCTGTTATAAGTACAATTTCAAGCAAGGGTACTTAAAGAAAGCTTAGGTATTATCAAGGATGACAGAAGATATCAATCAAATGGAATGTAATATCATTCGACGTCAGAACTTTCAGATACAAAGAACATATCGGAATGAAATTTGTAAGTCTTTGTAGAGTTTCCGAAAGCAGAATCAGCAAATTCTTGACTTTCAATAATTGTCAATATAACTTTGATATTTGTTGGTTAGAAGAATGACCCGAAATTGCATTAAACCACAGAAATATTATCATGTCTTATACTCCATGTTATAAATTATAGTTAAAGCTCATATTTTTTCCAACAAATATAGACAACAGATATTTGGGAGCATCATTCTTGAGTAAAAAAAGACCGACAAATTTCAGATAAGCTTGCGAACTACAATATAAATTAGATTGATCTGTTGGGAATTGAATAGACTTAGTAACTAAAGGTTTTATAATACACAAGTATACTATATACAGAATTATTTAGTCAATAAACATACAGCTTTTGTTGAAGCATTTACAAAATATATATTTATTTATAAATTTTAATTTACCCTAAGGAAAAATTTAATTACTGTACAAGTTGTTAATAACTTATAAATAATAAGATATACGAATTACAACTTCACACCTCACTGATCGCATTGGACACATTGGCTTACATGAATATTTAGTAAGTTACCTACAAGCAACTTAAGTAAGAGTTAAGGTTATTATAATGATTTAAACACACTTGTGCTTGAGTAATTAATAATAACCTTTGCTCTGCTTACCGCTTCACATCAGGTAGTGTTGAGTCATTTGCCGTCCTTTGTATAAAAGAAAACTAAACCCAATCACCTACAAAATCTTCAGTTCTATCCATACAGAGGAGTCCAAAGTTATCCATCTGGTGTTAATCGTAACTAAGAGCCTTTAATCTTTCCTCATCATTATTTGCAAAGTTCAGAGCTTTTAAATTCTCTAAGAGAAGTATAGTAAAGTCAATAGCACTGAGCTATAAAACTCCTAAATAGTTAATTCATCGAATTTTACATTCAGTATTTTTGACAGAATTAGCCTTGTATCCTTACAATGAAAGTAGTTACATATGTTTTTGTACCCTGTTTAATTATTTGCAATTATCTATGTTAGTAGTTGGGTTTCTAATGTCATAAATACTTTGATTCACATACTTTGATTGACTTTCAACCTTCATCTTTAGCTTCTATCTTTCCATTGTAAGTAAAATTGGTAAAATTGGAGATTGATGATATTCCGGAAAAATATCGAGAAAATTGTGACAACAACCGATTTTAGAAATCTTGGAAACTAGAAATAATACGGCTTAACAGAACATAAAAGGATCACGAGGATACCATTTCGCAGTTTCATACCCAATATTTTCACTTTAAAATGTCCAGATTGTGACCAAAGCATTGTAACTTTTAAGACTTCTTGCTTTTAAGTCATAATTTACCATCACTAGACAGTCTTTTCTGCAGATCCTCAACAAAAGCCAGGGTTGGTATGTTCAATGACACATCTTTTGCAGTACTTTTTGACAGCTCTGTATCCACGGAGCGTAACTGGCGTGTCTTGGATGTTCAGCTGCGTGAGTCCTCGGCAGTAATAGGCTACGGCTTCTAGTCCGTCATCACCTATGAGCTCACATCCTCGAAGTGCAAGCTTCTTAAGATTTGGACAGCAGCGAGCCAGAATCTGAAACATGAGATTTCTTTTATATGCGTAGTGATTATGCCCAAACTCCTTATTTGTGTTTCGTGTAGGAAGGCAAAAGCCTTCCTACACGAAAAAAACACAAATAAGGACAAGCCCGGCACTGGGACGTATGTAATATATAGGCTAGTGAAGATAATCGATACATTCAATCTGAGATGCATAATTTACTTAAATTAATATGTTACATTATGGTTGGCTTATAAGAGCCGGCATGCTTCTTATTTGCAGCACTTACAAGACATTGCCACTAATCAACTGTCAGCATCATAACGCGAAATACTCGTATGCTTGTTTCATCATCCTTGTATCTTTTGCTTTGATTGAAATAATTATCAGTTTGTCTTACCTGTAATCCCGCTTCAGACACATCAGTGGCTCCCAGATCTAGCGCCCTCAGCCTGGAACAGCCTCTGGCCACTGCTTCCACGCCATCATCTCCTAACGCTCCACACCCGCGGGCGTTGAGATACCGCAGTTTGTAGCACCGACGAGCCAGGGTGCGGATACCGGAGTCTGACACCTAAAGTAAGGTAAGGTGCATTTCAAAATGACTTTCTGAACTTGTAGTAAGGTTAACGAAAACACAGCAGCTTTGGCTACGACCGATCTCGGATGGAACAATTAAAATTTGTGCTCCGTGCTTCGCAAGGCCTGCCAAGATACAGTTGTTGCTGTTGGTCCTGGTTGTAACTGCAACTACTTTAACCCAGCAACCAGCTTTGGTTCAGTGTGGTGGTGTTATGGCCCAAGCTTCTAATGTGTTTCTCCCATGTAGGAAGGCCTGTGCCCGGTGAGAAGTATAAAGGCTGGTGATGTGAGACGTAATGTTATTAGCAGAGAGTCCATCTCCTGTGCTGTCAACAAACGCTTTCTCTTGATGTTCACAATGAAAGCAACGCGTAAGGGCCCAAGGTGCTACGAGCGTCTGTAGGCTGCGGTAACCGCTTACCATCAGGCGGGCTGTAAGCTTGTTTGCCTCCCTTGCCGAATAAAAAATCTTACCTGAGTACATTTTGCGACAGAAAGGTATCTTAGTGCAGGACCGAGTTTTGCTAATTCGTACAGCCCAAAGTCTGTGACGCCGGTACAGTCGGACACACTGAGCTCTTTCAGAGCGCAGTATGATGGGATCCACCGGACACCAGCATCTGAAATACAAAATGTCTCTTTTACTCTTCACACTTGATTCTCTTTGGAATTCAGTAAAAAAAATTAGAAAAACACAAAAAGTTTTTTGTACAGTTGACAAGACATCAAGCGTATCAGTTTGACCTTGAGACCGTCTTTATTCCGTTCGCAATAGAGGCGGCTTTCGCAGTGCAACTGTTACACTTGATAAGCTGTTGTTACTACAGACATTGAGAATTTGTAACCCCAAAACTGTAAATAAGTTTATACATATCATATGATTCAAATGTCAATCGGAGATTTCGTAACTCCAAGCTGTCTGATTGAATTGTTTTCTTATCATCTCTATTAGGTCACAAAATAGAATTTATGTACCTATACGTCTCATCAAATCAAGATTGTTCTAAAGTAACATTAGGTATTGGTAATTTTGGCCCTCGTTGACTATTAAAATATTATAAGACCAATTTTATTCAATGATTAGTGCTATAATGTATTGACTGTACCTACATACTGTGCCGAAATAAAGGTGAATTTATAAATTTATTGTTTGTTGTTCAATTACCATGAATTTTTGCCGAGTTTTGTGCTATAACACTTGAAAAATTTTAAAGCGTTGTTTTGTATGAACTTTTGAATCAAATTATTGTTTCTTTTGCTTTCAAATTACTGGTAATAAGACCTCGTGTCAGATGTATAAATATTGTACTTGAGCGGTACCGTTATGCCATAAAAATCAAATTGTTTTTGTTTTTATGCGAACTTTGTAAAAAAAATTACAAATATTTATACCTCAGTCTAGTAAACCAGAGGTCCTGGGTTCGAGCTCCGGAAGAGGCAGATGTTTGTATGATGAGTTTTGTATAATGTGCTTATATTGTACCTACATTTCTAGTATTTATATACGCGCACATTGTTATTATTATCTAAATTTCTCCGTTATTTATTATCCATAACGTTACCTCGATGATGCTTGATGAATCAAATGTAGATTATTATTATTTTTTAGAAGATAATAGGCGTGAGTGTAAAATCATTATTTTTACTATAGATGCAAAATGTCCTAAATTATTGTTAGGAAATAAAACATTTAAAAATTACTAACCGTATTCTTATTTATAAATCTTCCAAACTAATTATTGACAAATAAGGTCCCAGAGGCGCAACGGTCTTGGTTGAAGAAAAATAAATTACATTTTATTTCGAAATAAACTTACAAATCCTATAATACCCAACAGAGCTTGTAAAGCTGTTTGCACTTAAACAATTGGTGTTGATTCTGAATTTAGTACAGAGATAGATTAACTTGAAGCAAACATAAGCTCCTATTTATTCCGGAAAAGGTACGGTTACCGTAGAATTAGAATCGATATTCACGCGGACGAAGTCGCGGACAAAAGCTGTCAAAAACTTTAAAGTTCTCTGCTGAATTACCAGACATCATCACGTAGTTCAGATTTTAAAAAGTTAAAATAATGGATATATATACCTAATATGTATATTGTGGACGTCTGGTTCCATACTTGTTAGTGTCACTAAAACCTATAAGCTTTTATGTCTCAGCGCACATAGAAAAACAACTTAACACTTTAAGTTCAAGAAAACGATAACTACTGGTTCTTCAGAAAACAATGAATCGAAAAATTATGAAGAATCGAACCGGAAAAAAAAGTTCATGTGGTCCGATCGGTAGGACAAAGGCAGTAGGAAGACGTGGCCACAGGGGAACTTTTTACTGTTTTGATTTTATCAACTGACATTCCAATTTTTTTTCTGGAAAACATTTACATTTAGGAAAATGGGGCTTATAGTATTTTGCAAGAACTTAGTATAGATTTTTTAAAGTTATTACTTACGTTTTACTATTTCACGTTTTAAACTGATTGATGTTATTTTAAAGAAGAACGACGAGAATTAAGAACAAGTACCTAACTACATCACAATTTGCTGTATAATTTTAATTATTCGTACTAACGCGTTGATAAAACTAAACAAGATATGACTTAAGGGTTTTCTGTAAGACTCCACAAAAATTAATCCAAGCGACTATTATTCGAGTTTTGGCGACATTAATACATAAATTCGGTTGAGAACATCGTTTTCTGGGGAAGCCGCTTTAGGAAAAAACCTGTTCAACGAATATGTTTTTCTCTGAATGCGATTACAAGCCATTTACAACTCTAATGTTAGGGAAATATGAAACAAATTGCCAGTACGTTTTCACAATGACAAAATTACGCTAGGGTCCACTAAGTCGTTGCAATTTCTGATAGAGTCATTAGGAAATCACTCTTCTGATTATGGTGAATAGCCACATTTTCCTGTAAGCGCAGTTATTTATGTTAATGATCAACAGGTGGACGTAGAAAATGTTGCAGACGTGGCTAATGTAAATTTAATAAACGTGATTTATGAGTATCCCGACCAGAGATTACTTACCAGCGATTCTCGCTATCCTTTGAAAGAAGGTAAAATAGAACGTGTTTTGCATGAAGTTATACGTTTGATATAAGTAATATATGTGGTTTTTTTTGGATTTATATCAAGTTAAGTGTCAAGCAACTTCATTCATAACTGTGATTTATAACGTAAATACGTCATAATTATAAATTTATTAACAGGTATGTGTATAAATATTTTCATTCGGATTCGCTAAGTGTTATGATTTATTTTACTAATCTCGACGTGGTGTTATATCACACTATGAAATTAAAAGGCTATAATTTTATAACCATTAATTATTTTCATATTTCAAAAGTCATTACCCTTTAACGGATTATTTAATAATTATTTATGATAGCACAGTGAGGTCAACGGAGTTTTGGATAAATAGGCATTTTTTTAGCAAGTATGGCAGTTTTTTTAGTGGTAAGTGGCTATCGTCGCCTATAGACACTTGAAATAACAATGAGAATATCATTTGGCATTACAGGCGCGGTGTCAAAAAAATCCCAATTGTCCCCCAAGGGGGAAAGGCTAGAGGGGGCTACTGGGATACACCGATCCTGAGGACGAAGATGAACTTGACTTTCGTTCCTGTATGAAGCTTTATTAAGACTATTAGTTATTCTGTGGTGACGCGCGAGCGGTATTTTTGTCTTTATTCTTCGCGCAGAGAAGTCGTATTTCTAGACTGTCTTAGCCAAAACAACGTCTTAAGAAAAGGTCCTTGAATCGATGACTATACTGCAACATAATCAAATTACCTGTGACTAGAGTGCAGCGTCGTAAGTACAGATACTGCAGCGACGGACAGGTGTGAAGTAGCGCGCAGAGGCCCGCGTCGGTGACCGACCCGCAGTCCGTCAAGTCGATGTACTCCACCGGTGGCCTCCTCGTCGCCAATCTGCTTTCCAGCCACCCCCATTCTGGCCAGTCCACGTTTGGGCAACCTAGGTATGATATAACTTTTAGTTAACAGAGGTTCCCAGACTTTTTTCTCATTTCAAAATTTAGCATCAATTTTAGGCTTATGATGGTTCGAACTCGAAATCTACGTCTCGACTGCTTCCGACCACTCGAAGCAATTGTTTCTAATGCATGAGAATTATTGACCTGGTTTAAATCTGATGTTGTCACTTTTACTTGTTAAAGAAAGACAGAGACAGCATCAGTTTAAAACCAGGTCTAACTTTAATCCACGTTTTATAAAAAGGGGGAATGGGGTTTTAATATTTACGTATATGCCTTACGCGTTTTAACAAATTAAAATTATTATATTATTCCACGTAAATAAAATATCTATTTACCTATAAATTCATGAATAAAGAAGAAGTAACAATACATACATATATATCAGCACTTTCAGTATAATATTATACGTAGGTATTGCGATGTTTGTCATACGTTAGTAGCAGATTACTATTCATCTCGCATGAAAACTGTAACATGGAAAGACTTGCAGAATAAACTTTACTTCGTACTGAGCCAGCGTTTACCATATACTAAGCTCGAATGAGTTTGTGTAGCATTTCCACGAGATGTGACGATAATCCAAGAAAGTCTGAATTAGCATCAAAAATACTTTTAAAGGTTTTCAGCCCCGGCTAATGAATCTTTAGAAACTTCGAATGTCGGTACGCGTATTTCAAATTTATACAAAGCTAAAACTCAGCCATGGGAAACTGCTCGCGTATATAATAATATGGTATTTTTAAATCTGTGATTACAATTGCATACATGAATTTTGCGTAACGTCGTGGTTCCAAACCATACTACATCATATGGGGTTGGTTCTTCGAATTTTCCATAGTTTTTTATGTACCTACATGATGTGAAGCGGCAAGAAAGAGTCCATATGCGAAATCAGCCAGTTCAGCATGAAACACGCTGTTCTACCCTCCTCCACCTTGCCGACACATAATAGTACTTATCGATATTTTTCGTTACGTCACTTACGTCTGACAAGTTGTTGAAAAGATGGTTAAGAAAAATAATTTATTAGTATATGTACTAATAAATTATTTCACACACGAAGACACGAAGACAGACATGAAGTTTACTTCATGTCTAGAATTACATACATAACAATGACTTTTAGATCATATTTTAGAAATAATAGTAGGTACATATAAATATAATATAAATAAGTGAGCATTAGTGTTTCGTTAATATTTAGTTAAAGTCTCATTTAAGTAACCTAAAGGTAGTTTAGGTAAGTTAAGTATTTTGTGACTACGCAAGCATCAAATACAATGCAATATTATCATTTTATGATTTATTTAAAAAACAAAGCGAGCGGTGCATCATTTAAAAATACAAAGTTATCATTCTTTGATTTCTTTAAAAAACGAATAGAGCGGTTAATCATTTAAAAATACGAAGTTATCATTCTTTGATTTATTTCAAAAGCGAAGCAGCGGTGTATGAAAAAAAATGCAAAAATATTTTTTTGAGTTATAAATCGTACTAGCACTGTATTTCACCAAGGATCATAATAATATGACTTTACGGAACAAGCTAGTTAATATAACGAGGAGCTCGGTGGCGTATTGGTGAGGAGCTCGGTGGCGCATTGGTTTGAGCGCTCTGGTTTCGATACGGAAAACAAAGCAACTTTCGCCATGGTCGATCCTGGGATGGGTCAATCACAGTTTGTTATCTCGAGCTCCTCCGTGCTTCGGAAGGCACGTTAAGCCGTTGGTCCCGGTAGTTCCTGCAACCGCTTTACCCCACCAACCCGCATTGGGCCAGCGTGGTGGTGTTATGGCCCAAACTCCTCATGTGTTTCTCCCATGTAGGAAGGCCTGTGCCCAGCAGTAGGACGTATATAGGCTGGTGATGGTAGTTAATATACGCGAGTATTAGCTTAAGTACTAATCTTGTATAGATTCGAGACCCTAGTTAAAAAGTGATTTCCAGTTTATACGCGATTAGCTTCACACCCCTGCGTTCTGGCCTTGTACAAAAAGGAAAGACGCAGTCGGTACTTTGGCAAAAGTTTTCGTTCTGGTTGATGCCTGAAAACAAAATTTGTAACTTTATGGTAACTAACTTTGTAATAAACATGTAGCGAAATGTTTTTTGGAATAGAAACACTAGTTGACAAACCGTAAAAGTAGTCTGTTTTCAAGACATGAATGCATTTTTTAGATTATAGTTCAAACAAAATGAAGTTTGACATGACCTAGGCTTTAATCTGAGGGGAACCCAGAGCAAAGGAGACGACCAAACTTCGACTTCAAAACGAAGACAAGAAGAGAGAGAGAAGAAACAATAGAAAATGAAGCACCGACTCCAAAAAATATCTTTGCAGGGGATGATGACTTCCTATTTAAATTTTATTATTTTCAGTGTTGTCAAGTCGGTTTTAATTTTTGTTTAAAATTTTTACTATTCATTTTTATACGGGGAACGAAAAGAGCCTGTATACGCATATTTAAGCAACTTAAAATGTAAGAATGCTATACCTTTATATTAAGCGCGCATTACATTATGATTTAATTTAAGGGTGAAAACCCTCTTACCCGGGCTGTTTAGGCTATTAACCCTGCTTACTGAGAGCCCTGTGGGTTCTACGAGACCTCGTAGATTTTACGACACGGCCAACATTGATTTTAATTAAGATTTATTCAGGCCACACTATTCAGTGGCTTCTACATTGTCGTCACGTTAACCCCAGGTGGATTTCCAGAATTCCTGCTAAGCTCGAATTTACGCTATAAATTTTATTAAGTGTACACAGTTGACCTAGTGTGGCACTTTCGAATCTTATTCAGTTGTAAGACGATTCGTTTTACATGGAACAAATTAATTGTAATATGGGAACTTTTAATAAGTTTCCTTTGCACTTGGAAACACCATCATTACCAGCCTATACATGTCCCACTGCTGGGCAAAGGCCTTTCTACATGGGGGATACACATGAGGAGTTCGATCCACCACCACGCGGGCCCGATTCGTGCTTACCGTGCCTTCCGAAGCACAGAGTATAGAGATTACAAATTACAAAAGTTGGTTTGTTATTGTAATCGAAACCAGAGCACTCAAATCACAACGCCACCGAGTTGAGCTTTCTTCTCGATTCAGATTTCATAGAATAGGTAAATAGTATTTTTTTTTATTGATAATAGGTTTTTATGTTTTTCTAGAACTCCGTGGATGATCCTATTTACCTTCATTTTAAATGTATTTTGATTATTTGAATTACTTTTAATATTAAATAGGACAATATTCTTTTATTTGATAATGTCTAGACTTTTGCTCTCGTCGACATTTATTTGTTTTAGTTTTTAATTTCCAAGTTGACCTTTAACAATCTGTTGGTAAATACAGTCTGCATATATGAGAGATCTGAGACCTACTCCGAAAATGAGATAGTAAAAGTTTATATGGGATATGGCTCAGCTTATCAGCACCATTTTTTTATCATTTCCATAAATCTTGACTGATAGAAGCGGCAAAAACAAAATTTGCTGGAAAAAAACCACAGAGGTCGCCCTTTTGACGAAAACAAAATATCAATGTCATAATACAATTTTGGTTTTTTTAAGACTTTATGTACGTTGATTACTGTAGTTTTATTTCTTAATAGCTATGGTCTAACAATTTCGAAAACTCACCCAAAACGTTCACGGTTGAAAATACGGAATGACGATTTAAATGTCAATTTGACATTATAGTCCACTTTTTAACAGCGGCTATGGACTATGCACTTTTGGGCACTTTTATGACTTCTATGTTGCCATTTTATACAATACTTGTTTGATTTCGGTATTTTTGTAAAAAAAGAAGAGTCTTGTATTTTTGATGGAAACCATGTGATTCAGTACATTATTGTCTACAATCTGAAATGATGCTCATGAGCCGGCCCAATACTTTACCATCATATATTGCTTTTAAACACGCGATCAAAGCATCGGATTTTGACAATTTATAGAGCAATTTACTCAAAAATTGTCAAAATCCTTTATCGATACCGTTTTATTTTTGGGCTAGCACTTCTGAAACTCAACTTACTTGAGTGCGTGAGAACCTGACCATTAGGCAATTTATTCCAGGACTGTTTGTCGAGTCTGCGGTTCTCCGAAGTTTTGCCGTTGTTTCGCCGTGTGA
This sequence comes from Nymphula nitidulata, assembly GCA_947347705.1. NCBI lineage: Eukaryota > Metazoa > Arthropoda > Insecta > Lepidoptera > Crambidae > Nymphula > Nymphula nitidulata. Next base: position 4,574,858 of record OX374637.1, on the reverse strand, counting down.
CTATTCGCGGATAGGATGTTTTGTTTATGAGAGTTTCGCCGTTAAGAACCAACAGCAGTGTGATTCACTAACAGAAATATTCGACGTCTAGTTTGACGACTGACAAGACGAAAAGCCGTCATTGATTTTGACGTTTGAGTGCAGCGCTGCGCGTAAGCGTATTCACTAATCTCTACGTCTCTGACTAGGCTGTGTAAGTTTGTTGCTATTTTAGCGATACGACATGAAATACAATCGACATTTTACGATTTTGTTTTTCCTGTTTTTGAAATGTATCACAATGACTTCTTTCAATATTTGATTTACTTTCAGATTAAGCTTTAAGAAAACAACCTTTTTAATTCCGGCTCACACCGTAATCTCGTCGGAACGCTAGTGTTGCCAACGGCAGCCACGAATTCAAGGACTTAGAGAATCTCTCTGCAGATTTTTTAGTTGCTCACTTAGTATTTTTGTTGTATAAGTTACGTTTGTATTGTGTGTAGTTAAATACAACCCGTATCTCGATAACGAGGTTTCTCACACGGCTGAGAGCATCTGAGTCGCCAAACAAACTTAGTGACTGAATATTCGACAGATAAGGTTCCCGACAAACGACTGTTACGTTGGGTCTTTGACAGTAAAACGTTGTTCAATACAGATATAGCAATAGGTAGCTTAGTATCTTCATGAAACATTTTAGGATCATTACAGATGAATTGAAGTGCAAATTGCAAAAAACTACATCTAAACTTCAATTCTCACACTATTTGTATAAGAAAATTTTAGTCTGTGTAAATCAAATACGGCTGTTTAAAATATGTTTCTTTTGTATGATGTCGAAATTATGTGGTTTAAACACTTTTAAAAGTGACAAAATTAAGGTGTTTTAAATATTCATCAAAACAGTTTTTAAATACTATCTACTCACATTAAACGTAACAACATTTAGTATGCCAACTATGCATGTAACTTCACAAAACAAAATTCTTCTACATTTCAATTTTTTTCGAAATTTGGGAATCGGTAGGTAATGAGACACTAAAGTCGAATCAAGTTTCAAATGGTGGATCATTGTCGAATTATCACCATTTTCTTACATCACACATAACAGATTCAAAGGGTATACAACAACAGAGGGCTTACTCCGAAAATCAAAATACGACAACGATTGAACAATAAAAATGGCCCTAATTCTGGTAAACACATGCTAAGTCTAAATTTAAGTTCAGTGCATTTCTTTCTATCAAAAGGAATACGAAAAGGATGGCTGCCATATAATTTATCATTTAGAAACGTGCATTCAATTTTCGACCTTATTGAACGTACTAAAATGCCGTGTTTAGGAGGCACCTCCGTACTTGCCGTCTAAAATTGTCTATGGTTTCTTTGAAATCTATCTAAATTTAAGTGACAGCTCTAAACAGATTCTTGCTATCTTTTTCCTATTACTTATTGCGAGAAAGAGATATACTGTACTTAAATTTAGAATTAAAGTGTGTTCCCAGAATTAGGCCCAATGTCTACTTTTTGACGTATATTTTTTTTTAATCGTCACACTACGATGTTTTTAAGTTTTTTTTCGTATACTCTAAAGTACCTCCGTTCACCTTGCGCTTACTTAACTATGCCAAGATAATTTACTGCGACTGTTCGTCCATCGGGGAACGTTCGTTTGTCAGAAGCCTAAACGTATTCTGGTAAAATGTTTTGTACAACTTCGACAATTAGTTTGGCGAGAAGTTGGAGTATGTACTATGATGAATAGACTGGTAAATACATTAGCGTCACTCAGCCGTGAAAATAGTACAAAGAGCGGCAAACGACTCAACACCACCTGATGTGAAGCGGTAAGAAGAGTCCATATACATAGATATTACGGCTTGAAAACACTGTTCTAATTGGACAAGATGCTTAAATACTTTCTCCCTTTTTAAAACCAAAATTACACTAAAAAAATATTCAAACCAACTACTTCGACTGCATTTGTCATAACCAAAATTAAGCGAGCTATAATTACAGTTTAATTACAGTTAAATGCTGTTAACATTATTGTTATAGCGGCAGACTTAGGTAAGACTGTGGTAGCTAGGCAGGCGGACTTAGAAAAGTCGTACCACCAACCAAACGAAGCATAAAATTTCTGCCCCCACGGAAATCGAACCCCGGACTCTAGCTCCAAAGTAGGTGATCTCAACCACTAGACCACAGACCTCCTCGGTAGAATCACGACCTACGGATAGATGAAGATTTGCAGATTTATAGGGAATGTGAGTAATGATTACAAACTCTTACTGGCAACACTGATTGATCTAATAAGTGAAATCAGAATTGTGCTCAATACAATAACTGCAGTGTAGTATTATTACACTCACACCCATTATCTAGCCCAAATCAAACCATTAAGAGCTCGTGTTTTGGACACTATGGCGAAATAATATGTAAATCGATGTGGGTAATGGGTATGTAATGTACAGGCATTCCATGTAGCATTCAATACATTCTTTTGATTTCGACATCTTCTTGTGTATCTTTTAACCATAACGAAGCTAAGAAAAGAGATGTTCCAAAATGTATGGAGAACCAGCCAGGTCTATTACACTATACTAAAAAATAGGTAGAAATATGAAGAACAGAGTTCAATTGTCCATTTTCTTTTTATTTGCTTTGTTGCGTGGTACACAACAAGAATTTTATTAGAAAAAACTACAACACATGCAAATATTCATCATGGGCCATGGCGCAAGTGTCACTTTGGTGAGATTTAGTTAGCTTCTAAGTCGCCCGCCATAGTGAATAACCGTGATATCGACCAAAAATTACAATTTTACAAAAGTTGAAATTTTTGGTCAAACAAACTATGCATGTATTTTTTTTTATATACAAAGCACGGCAATTGACCCAACACCACCTGATGTGAAGCGGTAAGGAGAGTCCATATGCGAAGACAGCTAGTGCAGAATAGACATTGCACTAGCCGCCTTCACCTTGCCGGCCCAAAAGGTGCTTTTTCACGCCTCTCTTGAAGGACCCCATGTTATAGGAAGGAGGGAACACCTGTGCTGGCAAAGAATTCCAAGTTCTGGAAGTACGACAAGGAAACGAGGCACTAAATTTCTTTGTGCGTGATGTGATGTTGAAGTGGAGACAGTGAATGGATGACTCCGAAGACCGGCACGCGTGATCCTGAGCAGGAAGGGGGAAGGTGGGATAAGGTCGAAAAGCTCTTCAGAGCACTCTCCGTGATAAAGCCGATAAAAGGCGCTAAGCGACGCAATGTCTCGACGCAATTGTAGAGGCTCAAGGTTGTTCATGACCTCTACATCGCCAATGATAGCACGACGCTGCAATCTGTCCAGTGCATCGAGGAGGTACTTGGTGGAGCCATCCCACAAGTGCGAGCAATATTCCACGCAAGACCGGACCTGATTTTTGTAAAACAGGCATAGCTGGTCAGGCGTGAAAAATCGACGCACCTTGTTCAGGACACCGAGCTTTCGTGAGGCTGTTTTGATCACGGTTTCAATGTAGTTCCTGGAATTCAGATCGCAGCAAATCTCCATTCCGAGCAAGTTTAAGGAGCCCTGTGCCGAAAGAGTAGTGCCCTGAAGAGAGGGAAGGGGAAGAAATGGCGACATTTTGGCTGTAAACGCGCACACCTGAGTTTTCTTAGCATTGAACTCAACAAGATTGTTAGAGCCCCATTCAGAAATAACGTTCAACGCCCTGTTGAGCTCAATAGTAAGATTCTCCCTCTCCCTCTGGGTTTCAGCGCGCCCAGCCCCTGGGCGACCATGATATCCCCCATGCACTGTACTATCGTCCGCATAGCAATGAATGTTTCCTAATGGAAGCATGTCATTGATATGAGGAAGAAAGAAGAAATGTAAAAGAATTATCAGTATTTTTCGCAGATTCAGGATATAATTTCTTAATTTTTGAGATACTGTACAACATCTCCTTTAAACAGCTTTCAGTAAATGTATGCTCTCCAAAACCCAGAATAATCTTTTAATTAATCGCCTTTCAGAGCATAACGCTTCCATGCCCAAAGTGTGTGTACTTTAGGTATTTTACGCATGAAAGTAATTTGGTTATTACGTATTTTGCTCACATAACAGGTTTAAAGCCAGACTTAGGAATTATAGTAATAGTTTCATGAGAATATAAAGAAAAGGTTTTAATAGGTACCAGAAAAAACTTTATTGCAGAATGTAAAGCTTAATATGTTTATTAAAATGGTAAAAGAACTTAAGGTTTGAAGAATTCAATGGTTGTTTATTAAAGCCTCATAAATCTAACGAGCGTGGAGTTGATGAAAATACCGTTGGAACATATTAAGTATATTTTTGGTACCTTAGCAAACATTCATTCAGCCTTGTTGGTACAAGACAAACGAGGCCTTTAAAACCGCTAACATTTTTATGCAATCCACCAGCGTCTGTGATATGGAGTTCATACGAAGACCACTTCACCACACGACCACAGTGAAAGACAGCTTTATCATTTTGATTCCTGAAAGTTTACCTGTGAGATCAATGTGCCTTAGGTCCACCAAGTCGCTGATGATGGGTGCGAGACTTCTAGCGTCCATGCTACCGGAGCCCGTCACAGCAAGGTGGGTTAAATTCCTGAACGTGGAGACCAGAAGTTGTGTACTTGCTATCGTTACCTGAAAGTGAAAATATTTGATGAGGTTTTCCAGTAAAACCAAGTGTCAATGACTTAACTAGCAGAGCATTGTTCGAATCTCACGGAGGCGATTGAATTACGATTTTGTTAATTCTGGGAGAAATAGACAGATCACGATCATGCAAAATTTCGTTCAGACAACTCGTTTAAATTATAGGTATCCGGGTACAGGGTTGGTTGGAGGAAGTTTCGACTTAGTTACCACATAAATGCTTATGTATAGGAAAACGTTCGCACATAGCTTGACCTGAGGACCTGAGTAGAACAATAGTTTGTTCGTGGAGGATTACGAAACTGAAATTCGTTTAAGCACAGACGTATTAAGACTTCAAAATATTTTGATTTTGAGTACAGAAACTATTAACTTCCTGGGTATCGTTTTTAAATGAGTTTTCACGAAATTTGCGTAAAAAAAACTTTGGACCACTTTAAATAAGATAGTGGGTATTTATTTAAATTATTTGGAGGATATTATTAGCATTAAACAAAAACAATAAAACATTTTGATCAGTTTGACTGAAACTACTGAAATAATTTATTGTTGAATTCAAGTAGATTATCATTATACAATATTCAACTTCAACATAGGTAGTCTTGGGAACATTCAAACTCCGGTGAAGTATTGGGAACTTTATTTGTAAAATTAACTACTTAAAAAATCAAATGTCTCAACATGTTGTTGACGAAAATTGCATTTATTGGGTATTTAAGACAAAACAAGTTATACCAGGATACTTCTTCAAATTAATTTAGGTGATATCTTTCTAGGAAAAAGAGAGAACAAAGAACAGTTTAAAAAGAGGTGGGGGAGGGCTATATACGTCCAACTGTTGTGTAGAGGCCTTCCACATGGCAGAAACACATGAGGGGTTTAGACCATAACCCACCAAGCTGGCCCGGTGCGGGTTGGTGGGCAAATGTATAGTTTATTAGAAATACTGCTTTCGCTGTGTGTCGGAATCAAGGTAAAGATAGCCAGTGTAATTACTGGGCATGAACGGCATTTCATCTTAAGCCTCAGGATGACAACGCACCCGCAATATCAAGTAATTTTTCCTTGTTATTGCAGGTCATGCAGGTGTGTCAATAGCTTGTTTGTCATCTAGTGGTATAAAAACAATACTTACGGGAGACGCCTTAGATCTCCACTCCCGAACATCATTGACGCAAGGCCCGGCTCGTGCGCCCGCGCATCTGGCGGCTATCTCCAACGGCCCTGCAGCCCGCACCCTTCTCCATACCTCCGGTCGCGCGGTCAATCGCGTTATCAGCCGGGCCCATCGCCGACAGACGCGCGACATGCGACATAGGTCAGATACCTGAAACAAATAAAGTTCACATCAGCGCATGTCCACGGAACAAAGGCGTCCCCCTTCGAGTCACAAACAGAACGGTTCTGCGCGGCCTGCATCCAATGTATATAAATATTAGAATATACTTGTAGTCATCATACAAACATTTGCTTTTACCGGGATTCGAACCTGGGACCTCTTGACCGAGTAGCTTGCATAGCAACGGGTACAGACCGCTCGGCCAGCCGGTCGTCAAAGCACAGGATATAATTCGCACTTTTTATTATTTTAATTGTAGGGAATTTTATGTAAATCTTTGTACACTTATTATTATTTTTGGAGACGAGTCCCCCTGCTCCTAACAAAGGGTTTTCTTAATGCGCTCTGGCGACCTTACTCGCCACAAGAACACTATGAAGTAGGTAATTTAATTTGATAAGATTTATTCTTTATTGTCCACGAAGCAACATACAAAATAAGACATGACGTACGCTGGCGAGCTTAACACAAAAATGTGTTTAAGTAGAATGATTTAGCTGCTATTGTTTCTGGAGTTTCCAGAAACAACATATTTTAACAAAAAAGCATTTCACATTTTTAGATTTTTTAAGGTCAAAGCTAGATAGATGGGTTGAACGTCGACTAGGTGGTAGACCCATATGTAGGGTCGCCTGGGTAGGTACCACCGCCTTTCTTATTTCAGCCGTGAAACAGTTCGCTGTGTGTCGGAATCAAGGTAAAGATAGCCAGTGTAATTACTGGGCATGGACGGCATTTCATCTTAGGCCTCAGGATGACAACGCACCTGCAATATCGAGTGCTTTTCCTTGTTATTGCAGGTGTCTATAGGCGGCGGTAACCGCTTACCGCCAGGTGGGCTGTCAGCTTGTTTGTCATCTAGTTGTATAAAATAAAAAAAACGTCAGCATTTTCAACTTGTCAGTCTTTTAGTGTTTGGTTTAAAAACATAATATTGTTTCATATTATCGTATCGTACCACTCATAAATTATCTAGCTCCAAACCGTTCCAAAGTTTTACCTTCCATCATCAGTTCACCCGAATAACCCGATAGTATACACCTATCGGTGTATACGTACCTATAATATTCAAAGAATTATCTTTTAACTCCTTTTTTTTTACGGAGATGGAATCCTCTTACAGACGATACCCTAAACCACTGGACTATGTTTCAGCGGACCGCCAGCTTAGCGTGGGCCTGTGTGGGGGTCGCCCAGGACCTGATATTGGCGGCACTGGGAATGACGAAGATGACCCGGGATCTGCCGAAGCAAGTTCACCAAGCCAACTACGGGCAGCCCTTCCCAAAAACCAACCGAAGTCAGCCTCCAGGGAGAGCGCCAGGCCCCCCTCTAGAACCGGCCGCAGCCACAGACCGCAGCCGGCACCGGAATGGAGCCCCCGGCACCACCTCAGAACCCGCCGAAGCAGGATCCAAAGTGGCCTTTAGCGCCCATGGAGGTTGCCCAGAGGAATACTTGAATATAGCTTTAGAAGAAAATAAAACATGTAATACGTGCCTATTAAATTTGAGGTTTGGCCTCGATTTCCCTGGGATCCCAACATCAGATCCTAACTTGATGACAATGTGACCACCTTAGGATCATACTGTATCGAATAAAAATTTTGGCAATCGGTTCTCAATTGACAGAGAAATGGATGAACATACATACAAAAAAATACACACAGTGAAACATAGAACCACCTCCTTTTTTTGTAGTCGGACCTCGTTTTAGTGAAACTTCGTCCATCATCATCACCAGACTACATACGCCCCACTGCTGGTTGCTGGCCTTCCAGCATGGTAGAAACACATGAGGAGTTTGGGCCATAACACCACCACGCTGGCCCAATGCGAGTTGGTGGGTTAAAGCAGTTGCAGTAACAACCAGGACCAACGTCTTACGGTGCCTTCTGAAGCACGGAGGAGCTCGACGTAACTAATTTTGATTGACCCATTCCGGGATCGACCATGGCGAAAGTTGCTTTGTTTTTGTAATCGAAACCAGAGCGCTCAAAGCACTACGCCACCGAGCTCCACACGCCACCGAGGTCTTATTATATGAATAATAACTTATTTATTCAAGGTAAGTTAAGCCTCAACATACATTCTTTCAAATGAAATATGATCACCTCGATTATAACATAACATGACACGGTTCGTTACTAAAATTGTCTAATACTTTATTTAAGTATAGCAATGTATATGTCGCAGCCGTTTGGTTAAATCAGCCGCTTAACTGGACGCCTAGCCCGTTGATTGAACGCCGGCATCCAATCAAACGGCTGAAGTACAACTAGCCAACTCATTGAGCGCAACGTTTGACCAGATGGCTGAAAGTCATGTCAGCCGTCTGGTTTAAATTAGCCATTCAATCAAACGCCTAGGCGGGTCGTTTAAATCGGAGAGCTTTTATGTGACTGTGTGAGTAATAATAACCGACATCGTTTTGGTTCTAAGTGGCCATAAAAAAAACCTTGAACCTACCAATCAAACTAAAACTTTTCAGTACAAGACGATTCATTCAATACGCCAAGTCGTTAAACGTTAAGTGAGTCTAGTTCAATTAAATATCGGGCTAGGCATTCAATTGGATGCCGGCGTAAAATCAACTGGCTAGCCTTCCAGTTAAGCGGCTGATTTAACCAGACGGCGACGACATATATATATAGACTTATTGAATATAGATAATATCGAAGTAATGTTATATGCAAATGAACATAGTAATTGAATTACACTACACAAACTCAGATACAATATCAAGATACCTACTAACAAACAGAGCTACTTAAATGGAGTTTGAATTAGATCTGAAGACAGTTTACGGGCTTCAGATGCTTTTTTAATATCCACTTTCCTCTGCAGCCTTTGAGATGTGATATCAACTTGTAGATTGTATAAATGAACAACTGTTTTACTGACTACTTCAGTCTGCAAACACCATTTATAATAAAGTAGTGCTTCCGTTTCATAATTTTATAAGAAGAAGGGCAAATGACTCAACACATTCTGATGTGAAGCGGTAAGAAGAGTTCATATGCGAAGACAGCTAGTGCAGTTTTTAAGCATACTGTTCTTTTGAATTATTTACAATTTGAAGCTCTTCTGAAAATTACAGTCCAAAACGAAGAACTGTCTTATCTTAAAGTAGAGCCATGACAATGTCAGTGTCCGCCTCGACCCTTTGGGATCTTTAGGACTTTTTTTCTCTTTCTGTGTCCAGAGTCCAGAATATAGATGCCCTAAGGGTGACTACGAATTTAGGTACACTGCTATAGCACAGTGGAAAGACTAATACAGAGGTCCGACCAAGCCGTCTAGACAGGGCAATATTGTAGGTGCGTTGAGAGGGTGCGTCCCGCCCCCAACTGGCCTCAGTAGTTGGGGACATCTGATTGAGGGCTATCGCGTCACGGTCGCACCTTCATAATGAAATTTAAATACATATATTTCGTTTATAAATAATGTTTAGATTCAAAATCTATTTCCACATTATTATATGATAAGCATATAACTACATGTATTATAAACTCACTCAATTCTATGGCTCGACCGAGAACTCGGTCTCTTTTTCAATTTTTCAAGATTTATCTATTCTTTGTTTCCGTTCTCAGTCTCGGTCGAGATTTTACTTTATATCTCGGTCTCGGCCGAGAACGAAACCCCTGTCTCGGTCGACCTCTACTCAATTCCTAAGCTTATTTCAAATTATTGTTGAATAATAAAAACACTGGTGGATTTTTTTGTTTTATTAGGCTGCGGTCCGAAAACCGCTTAAAGTAATTATCAGCGCTATTAGCGCGCTCAAATGCGTTCCGAAATGCTGTAAGCGCGCTAACATTAGCCATGTTAGTGTGGTGGCGACAATAAATTAAAATATGGGCTATATTAGTTGATAGATATTTTTTTTCAATTTTGAATGTCATGAAATTATCAAATTAATAAGATATATTTGAGAGTTGAAAACCATTTCTCTTATTTAATATCGCCCATGTTTTAATTTATTGTTTTATTAACGTCACCACCCTGTTTGCTTTTTAAACTAAGTTTTTTTTTAACGTATTTTCATAAGAGATGGCTTACAATGTCCTTTGTAAAGAATATTAATTAATCCATTCGCTAAGAAAGCTCAAACAGATTGCCAGACTTAAACTTTATTAGAATCCAGAGGTAAAATACTAAAACAAACAATTCAACATAAATTGTAAGCACTTGAGATTATTTCAGTCTGAAGAATTAATACATAAACTTCTTATTAATCACTTACATAAACAATACGGACTTGAATATTGTTATATTAGAACATCGGAAACAATGAAAATAATGTGTTTATTTGCTAATCTCCCAATCCATCACTTGATGACAATCATTCTGACAGCCGCGATGCCTCTTTGACTAAAAAAGTATTAAGTAGCTTAAAAGAGTGTTTATACAACATCACCCCCCACGAGGTTTAAAAGCCGAATCGATCGGGGGGCCTGCGCTGTCTGTCGGAGCGGCGAGGGCCAGCCGCATCAGGCGCGGCGCGCGCTGGCGGTGTAGGCGCGGGCGCGGTCAGTTCCAGTCGTGACGGCCCAGGCTGCGGATCTGATTGAAACTGCTGGGTTCGCTGGTGGTCGCAAAATAATTCAACTCCGTGTTCACCTCTTCCCTCCGGCACGACTGGATGTTTCAAATAGTGACTAAAATTATGTGGCGTAACTGTCATATCATCACTCGACCCGCGTAGTTGTGGTGTGACATTATTTTTTACCATTCGAGGCCTTAGCTGGTCTGTATGTTTCCGTTTAAGACTTCCGTCGTTCATTCGCACTTTATAAGAGTACACGCCGGTTCGCCTCTCTACTACGCCGGGGTCAGAACCCTTATTAGTGGGACGGTCCACCCACACTTCGTCCAGCGGAGCGTATTCCTTTGCTACTTGTTGCCTTGTAGTTGGTCTTAGCTCCTGGGTTAAACGTGACTTTTCCAATCTCTCACTTGCATTGGGCTTCAGTAGATCGAAAGTGGTTCGCATGGGTCTTCCGAAAAGCATTTCAAACGGAGAACGATTGGTAGAGCTCCGAGGAGTGTTACGGTAAGCGTTAAGGAACTTATGGAGGCGTTCAAACAGTTCAATGTTTTTGCTTGCGGCAGACATGTGTTCTTTAAAAGTTCGAACAGCGCGTTCAGCCAATCCGTTTGTCCGAGGATGGTACGGCGTCGTCCTAATGTGAGTTACCCCGGTTTCCTTGCAAAAAGCATTAAACTCCTCTGCCAAAAACTGTGGACCATTGTCCGAGACGATGTATCGCGGGATGCCGAAAGTTGAGAAAACTGCTCTCAATTTTGAGACTGTCGCTCTGGCTGTAGTTGTTTTCATTGGATGAATTTCAAGCCATTTAGTGTAAGCGTCCACAATAACAAGCCAGGTATAACCGTAAAAGGGGCCGGCAAAATCCACGTGGAGCCTGTGCCACGGTTCAGGGGGTACTCCCCATGAATACACGGGTGCATGAGAAGTGTTTTGGCGTGACTGTTGGCATAAGGTACACTGTTTCGAAAATTCAATAATGTCATTATCTATCTTCGGCCAGTAAACATGCAACCGTGCCTGTGACTGCATTGCGTTGATCCCATTGTGACCGTCATGAAGCATTTCCAGTATATGTCCCCGCAGAGATTTTGGTATACACAATCTACCGTTCCAGAGGACTATTCCATCTTCATACGACAGCTCGTTCCTCTTTTCGTAGTAATTTTTCAACTCATCTTCCAAATTGTTTTTTACGGGCCAGTGTGATGTTAAGTAGTTCTTTACTATGCTCAAAGTTTCATCCCTTAGAGTTTGTTGCCTAAGGTTTTTTCTGGTTACGGGGAAGTTGCTCAGTCGAAGATGTAGCAAATGTGCAAATTTAGGTAGTCCTGTCCGTTCTTCTAGCGTCGTTTCGGTTCCAGGCAGTGGTAATCGGGAAAGTGCGTCGGCCGGTGTATTTTCCTTGGCGGCGTGATAAGCAATTGTATAATCATAACTGTTCAAGATCATAGCCCATCGAAGTAAGCGATTACTTGCGACCTTTGGTGTCTCTCTGCTGGGGCTAAAAATCCTTTCAAGTGGTTTATGATCGCTAAGTAACGTAAATTTCCGACCATACAAATATTGATGGAACTTAGTTGTTGCGTAAACCAGTCCTAAAGCCTCTTTGTCGATTGTTGAATAACGACGTTCCGTATCCGTTAATGTTCTCGACGAATAAGCAATGGGTCTCATGACTTCGCCCGTTTTATGAAATAGTACTGCCCCAACACCTTTATCCGAAGCATCACTACTTAAATACAGAGGAAAGCGTTCATCGTAGTGTGCCAAGGTGTCTTTCGATGTTAAAATGTTCTTCAAATTATCGATCACCTCAGTGTCTTCGAGAGACCAGTTCCACGTTTGGCCCTTTTTCAGATGTCGGTAGAGTGGGGCACAACGTCCATGCAAGTTATGTATGAAGCGACCATAATAAGTAATAGATCCTAAAAATGATCTTAGTTCCGAAACGTTGGTAGGAATAGGCATTTCCTTAATTGCTTTAATTCGTTCATCAGTAGGATGTAGACCGCGTTCGTCTACTTTGTGGCCGAGGAATGTTACACTTTCCTGAAACCATAAACATTTAGCGGGTTGACTCTTGACACCTGCTGATTGGAGTTTATGTAATACCGCTCTTACTCGTCGTAAGTGTTCATCCAAACTGCTAGCCGTGATCAAAATGTCATCCAAATAACAAACTACGCCTTTGAGCCCACTCAGTATATGGTGCATCGTTTTCTGGAAAATCGATGGAGCATTCATTTAATAATTTCTTAACTTCAATATCAAAATTAGTAACGTTCTGGTTAACTTCGCATCGTTTAATGTTACAGAGTTTTGCACCTTCAGGCATTGGTATATTAAAGTGCATACACCAGTCTAGTCCAAATAGTGGCATGTCATCATGTTCCGTTACGTACGCTACTAAGTTTTTAACCGTACTAAAAGCTTTAACTGTCAGTTCACATGTTCCCAGTGTCTTGATTTTTACGTCTGTATATGCAACCAGTTGCTTGCACTTTTTCAATTTCGGGCGGCCTATGGTTTTCCATAGTGTTTTCCCTATTACAGTATGTACAGCTCCCGGGTCAAAAAGCATTTCAACACTTATGTTGTTTAGTTCTGTCGGAATTAAAACTTTCGTAACCGGATGACTTTGTGATTTAACCGGAAAGGTATTGCCACTGCTGTCACTATCATCTTTCTCGTTATCATTATGTTCCTGTGTTACAAGTCTTGTTTTGAAGTGCTCAATCTTAGCTTTCCCACTAGTAATGCAGACTTTGGCGAAATGGTTTTCTTTTCCACAGGCTCTGCAGGTCTGTCCCGTTTATTTGCTAATCTCCCAATCCATCACTTGATGACAATCATTCTGACCGCCGCGATGCCTCTTTGACTAAAAAAGTATTAAGTAGCTTAAAAGAGTGTTTATACAACAAATATTATAAGAGAAAAGGTGGATCTACCAACAAATTGTAAACGAAATTTTTGGGAACACTAAATATTATCCATTCTATTTTCTATCTACAAAACAAAATTAAAACAGTTTTGTGATATCGAACCGTATCGATGTGTGGCCACAGATTAATAATAGTGTGTGGCGATCTACCAAGAAGGTTGCATGTCACCTACCTGTAATTCTAGCACGAACACTTTTAAATTTCGAATCACCATCAGGACCCCATGTTATAGGAAGGAGGGAAAACATGTGTTCATGTGTATGCACATGTTCACATTTTGTCTGGCTTTTGTTTAAAATTTTAAGCGTGCGTGAACGATACGATACGACTACGATTCGATACGATTACGATTCGAAATTTTTAAAATGTTCATGCTAGGGGTACTGGCCACCGACGCCTTTTGATACTATTTTGTTTATGATTATTCTTTTGTTTTTTACCTGCCATTATTGTCTTCTATATTTTCCGATAGTAAATGATTTTATGCTAACAATTATTGTTTCCCTAATAATAATATGTGGGATAACCGGCGCCCACAGACGCATCAATTACGCTACTAACTAGTATATCCTGTACAGAGTATAAACGTATGAATCATTGTTCCATTTTGATTTTTATGTAAATAATTTCATATTATTCATGTTTCTATATTCTCAGACCCTAAGTCTTCGCTCATGTACCTATTGAATTAAATTCGTAGAACTGTCGGCGTACAAACAATGTTTCTAAAATCAACTCAAAAGCAATTGTATGATATCATTCTTGCTATGTTACTCAAGTTTAAAGGCAATGATTCGATTCGAAGGCACAATATTCAAAACAATCAAATGTGATTACTACGTACTAAAGAGACCTTATTATCCTGAATCAATTGAATTCAAAATATCCAGGGCACCTCAGCTATTACTAGATATGAAGATCTCTGACTTTTCCTACGTCATTATAGGTATGTCTCTAGGCACATTTCCATCGTTGTACTAACCTCTAAATAAGACAGTATCTTGAGCCAGATAGCGTCGCTTAGTTCCCTGTTATCCCGTTTCCTCCTCGGCGGGCCACAGTCAGCCAACGTGTGATAGCCCTGGTCAAGACTCAGCTCACTCAGGTCTGCTGCAAGGGAGATGGCGGGCTCGGGGGGAGGAGGGGGGCGGCGGCGAGCCCCGCCACACACCCCCGGCCCGGAACAACTCCCGGTAGACATGTTGGGACCCTGGAACAAGAAATTTATTTTTTTATTGATTGCCATTACCATCTATCCAGTTTCGGGAATGAAGCAAATCCTCATCTCTAAATATGAGGGATGCCAGATGAGAGAGTCACTGTAATTAAGGAGTTACTAATTACAATCTATCGCTTACACCTAATGATTATTATAGCTATACTAGCTGAAAAGATGTAACCTAGTTGAATTTAGTCAAGTTTAGTTTTAGTAAATAATTTATTTATAGTTACATGTTCTATAATTGTTCCCAAAGTATTTATTTGTAATTCAGTACCTAAAATGTACCAATATATGTATTGTAAGTCTAATATATTTATTTTTATGGAAATTTAAGTTTATTATAACACATCTCACACCCAAGGCCTGAGATAGGCCCTTGTTGACGGCACCTACGGATATGTGTTAATTGTTTTATTGTTTCTACCTTTTCTGTGTTTTTAATGTCTAAGTTTTATGTTGTATGCTTCTTTGTTTGGTGTCTGTCAATAAAAATAATTTTCTTTCTTTCTTTCTTTCAAAAATGAATAAAATTATAATCATACCTAATTAAATCTATTATCTACAATGTCGTAACGTAAGCCACGGACAAGTGGGGACTCTTCTAATACAGGTTTGTTTAAACTTAACAGAAGGGCTCCCAAATCATGTAATACCACCATGTAATAGCTGAAAATAAAAGTATTTATTTTATTATGATGTCATCAATAAAAGATATCTTCCGACCGGTATGGTGATGATTACCTTTTAATACAAGGTGGGCTACGAATACTCCTTACCCTATTTGTTTTAAACTTTTCATCGTGGTTTTATCTAACAAATACAATATTGCTTTAACAGTCGATAGAAATGTTTTTTTTAACTAAAGTGAGGCCGATAGACGCTCGTAGCACCTTGGGCACTACTCACGCGTTATCACCGTAGCCTATAGTCGCTCGTAGCACCTTGGGCACTACTTATGCGTTGTTACCGTAGGCTACAACGCGTGAGAAGTGCCATGAAGTTAAGAATAAAAAATAAAAAAATAATGTCAACTAAGTACTCTATCCATATTAATATTATAAATGCGAAAGTGTCTATCTGTCTGATAGTTGTGTGTTTCAAATCTAAAGCTTGATGTGTTATACTTATAACAGTTTCCTAGAACTCCCATCTCGTACTCAAATATGTTGTTTAATAGCCTGTCAAACGCGTCACAGGCTATAAAATGTCTAAAACAACAAACCCATCCCACTTGTCGCTATTTTGCAATTAAATGCAATTGTCTTCACAATGGTCGCATACATCAAAACCAGTTGTCATTCAGTCTAAAGGCAAGAGGCTGGAGGCTCCTTGTGAAATCATATAGGCACCTAATAAGGCGTTTGGCTTAGTTTATCGCTGTCTGCTTTGAAACATGCCTTTGCTATTATGTTTAATCTTTGATCTTTACGACAGAGTGATAATTCACTTAATAGTATTGCTAGAGTAGAACGAAACTTGATTGAATATGTTATAGCTGTAAGCGTGGGAGTTGTTATCTTTTTTTACACATAATAAGTGGCGAACAAGGATTATGGCGCACTTAATGGAAAGTCGTTACCGTAACCTTCAAGGTGGTTGCGATACCTGTCTAAAGAAATCCTACTTCTGGACACAGATGATGTTAAACTGAAACTCTTCAATCTCAATCTTTTATCGCATACCCTAATGTTATACAAATTCTTTATGCTAAAATATTTAGACATCATTATGGACTCTGTCGGGTATAGCAGAGTGTCGATACATTTTTTTTTACTTTAACGGGGTAACTCTTGGCCGTCATCTCACTTGATGGTAAGTGAAGATAAGGCCGACGATGGAAGCGACTTACACCTGGATTCCTTAACCACAGCGGAGCTGGCTATCTTATCTCTAACAGCCGGAACGCAACAATGCCGTTAACATTATTGCTATGGCGGCAGACGCAGGTAAGATGGTGGCAGCTTGGATTAGGTGGACTTAGAAAAGCCCTACCACCAACCAAACTAAGCAGAAAATTTCTGCCCCCACGGGAATCGAACCCCGGACCTCTAGATCTGAGGTAGGTGGTCTCAACCACTAGACCACAGAGGCGGTTAAAAAGGAAGAGTTTTTAACATTGTAAAAGTTATTACTCTCGTTGCCAATTTTTCTCGAAGACTTGTGTCTGTATTGTCAAGAAGGCTGTGCAAAGGTCAAAAGGATATTCACTCCCGGACTTTAGAATCATCAAAATGGCAAAACATATTTACCAACACCTACTAGGTTAAAATTATGCTCTGAGACAGAACCTAAAACTAAATCTGCGAAGACAATCATAGATGTAAGCTTTTGTGCCTCCTTTTTTTGGAAGAAAAAGAGAGCTTTTGAAAGGATTATCATTAAATTAAGAAATCTATAGTTACAACTTTTTAAGAAGCATTCGAAAAAAAAAGAAATATTTTTAAGTCACCCCCGGCCTCATTAATGATCTACCTATCTAACACCATCTCATTGAGACTATTCAACGCTATATCTACTGTAAGTTTCTGAAGAATTAAGCATCCCGCAGATTTTTGATGGTATATAGGACCAGCATAAGGTTTGCATGTCATGGAAAGGACATCAAAACAAATCAAAATCGGTTTATTCGTTTAGAAGCTACGATGCCACAGACAGACACACAGATACACAGACAGACACGTCAAACTTATAACACCCCTCTTTTTTCGTTGGGGGTTAAAAAATTTAGTTATAATATAAAGTGCTATTTGCAGCATGCTGTTTTTTATAAAAGTCTCAGTAAATTTCTGCACGCCACTCCTTGAACATGAACATATTATAACATAATGCACGAGCCACCTCAAACACCTTGTTGGCCTACAAGGTGCCTTTTTAAACCACTTTGGAAGGAATCCATGTTCCAGATTCCTCTTATAACATTGCTTCCATCTACGAAACAAATAGTCATCTGTTCGTATTTAAATCAACCAATTCGTTACCAACGCTCTATGTTTGAATTCTTTATTTGCCCTCAAAACCCCATTTTTAACATGAGTAATTTACTTTTGCTTGTTCTGAATTCCCATTCTTAATTCTCATTCTCGTAACAGATTAAGACAACTAGGCAGAACATAGGAATTCGAGACAGTAAATAAAGCATGTGAAAGTAGGTATGTCAAATGTTTCTGCAAAAGGTGAAGTCTTCCCTCCATCCCATTTGTGAAATGTTGTCAAGCTTGGATTAGACTAAAGTTAAAGTTGTAGCTTGAAGTTGAAGTTTAAATATTATCATCGATGTATTCCAATTTTTATTCATTTCGTATACTTTGGCTTATTGTCTGGTTATAAAACAAATCTTATCTAATAATTTAATCTAAAATTGACTGTAAGCTAGTAATGAAAGTAAACAAATATATATAACTTTATCCTTCACACTAAATCCATACTCACAAATCTAGATTTCAATCACTACCATTCTCAGTTCTCACGGCGAATATGGTTGATGTTAGATTTTGTAACGCCAGAGATTTACGATAGAACATTAAATATTGAGTCATGAAACATGACGATAAACGGTTTACTATAGCGCCAATAATAGTCTATGAAGAACTTAAAATTTTATCTACAGAACATAAAGATGGTGGATGGAAGGCAAAATAGGAAAATTGAGGCATTCGGTGCAACATTGTAGGAATACTCGCCGTGGCAGTGGGACTTGAATGATCTCCAATCAAAGTGCGATGTGATTAAGTATGACATTTCTGTTACTATACATCCACTTTATGTAAATATACAGGTTATAGATCCTGACAGCTATTTAAATAATCTTTGGAAGCAAACCTCGTGATTTCTAATATAGTTTCTAAGCATGACACATAAAGTTAACTTAACAACACAGTCACAATAATTTTTGTTATTGAATATTTGAACCTAATCATAAATCGTAATCATATTCAACTACGAGTAAAAGCAAATAAAATTGATAAGAAAATATCTTGAGACTTTTTAGAGTTGAAAAATCACTAGAACGTGATTGGTTCGTGTCTAAGGGTTTGGGAGAAACCATAAATCGTTTCTACTCTATTAAGTTTGTTGGTTTACTTATTTATTATTGAACAATAAGTCCACACCACAACGCTGCGTAAAAACATTAACCTAATTACGGACTTCCATTTCGTATTCAATTTACATTTATCATTATGTATGGACATTAGATTTATTAGGTACCTATATAATAGATTTGAAATAAAACCACTTTACCGGATTTAACTCGTGTTTGATTAGAGAATAATATAACCATTATTATTATACACCCGACGTTTAGATTACTTTACAGGGATCGTGGTAACGGGAAGACTCAAGATGTCAATTGCCTTTGATAAGTTTTTATGTTAACTACCGTCACTTTGTTTTATATTTTGAGCGGTCCGATTCACGCATACGGAGCTCACGGTGTCAGTTTGTCGGACAGTGTGAGGACGGGCTTGGGACTTTATTCGCATGATGGGATCCCAAGCTGACGGTACACTCAACCATCTTCTCTATTGAAATTAGGATGTTTTTTTATTTCAATAGCCTCACGTAACATTCTAGGAATGAAGCGGTGTTCTTTGGTGAGGATTTGGGGCTTATCAAATCTTTTTTTTATTTTATTTTTTTATTATTTAATTGTTTTTATCTCTTGTCTATGGTCCTTTTGTCTTACTAAGGGAGAGCAAAGGGTTAAGCCCATACAGCCATGAACAAGTAATATACAATTATTTTGTTTCGTTTTTGTTTGTGTTTATATATCTTTATGTGCAGGTATTTTTTGTATTTGTATGCGTATATATATTTATTTTATGGTTGTCTATATTTATAATACGTCTTCGCCTAGGCCCTGTCAGAATATCAGCGCTTCTGCGACATTCCGTGAATGTCGCTGAAGCATTTGTGCTGAGACAGGGACCTGTTCGCTTTGCACTTCGTTCAATATGTTTATATTTATAATTATCTTAATTATCGTGTTTTGTGACTGTAATTTGTTTGTTATACCTAAATATTGTACCTAGTGTTAAGTCAATAAAAAGTTTCTTTCTTTCTTTCTATCTTTCTGATGTAGTGATTGGGTCCGTCAAGGGCGTGTTCACACCGTTTCTGCCGACTTCGTTTCGCGCCTGTGTGTAGTGCTCTCGAAAATATAAGACAATACTATAAAATAGATTTATTTACTATTAATAGACATATTTTTACTGGATTTATTTAATCCTTAAGATTAACGCAGGGCTTATATATATATGCCTCCTTGAGTTCATCTCCATAAATGAGCAAGATTGACCCAAGACCCAATAAATTGTTTCTCTTTGTATCTTCAGAGTAGACACAAAGAGAAATTTATTGGGTCAATAGATAATGGTATTGAGCACTTTTGTTTCTAATCGAAAACAATGCATCATTTGCCATTAAAACCGGGTAATTAAACAATATTATTAATGATCTCGAGCTCCTTCGTGCTTCGGAAACCAATTTTAGACTTAGGCCCCTGATATTGGAAATGAAGATCAACAGAAATTATAATTATGTATAAAGTTAACAGCTCGGTCGCGTTTGTGTGTTTTGGTTTTGATTACGAAAACGAAGCAACTTTCTCCATGGTTGATGTCGTCAAACAATTTGTATCGAGCTCCTCCTTGCTTCGGAAGGCACTTAGCTATTGGTCCCGGCTATTACTGTAACCGCTTTTTCTCACCAACCCGCATTGGGCCAGCGTGGTGGTGTTATGGCCCAACCTCCTTCTGTGTTTCTTCCATGTAGGAAGACCTGTGCCCAACAGTGGGACGTTTATAGGCTGGTGATGATAGGTTACTACACGACCGCACACTAGCATAATCATATGTCGCTTTTGTTAACGAGTGGCGACATAAGGTTATACATAAGACATAACGCTGTTTTTTGTCTGTCTGCCACGGTTTTTTTCATTCCTAAACCGCTATACCGATTTAAATGAATAGAAAAATATTTCTAAAGAGCGTTTATAAGCAATTAAACTTATATAAATGCTCATAAAGCGTATTAATACTGATTTGTTTGCAAAACTATAAATGTACTACAAAATTGTATTCGAAAAATAATGTGATTTTATATTTAAATATCAATATGTTGTTAAAGTAGGTATCTACAATTTTAGGTGGTAGGCCTGTATGTAGAATCGTCTGGGTAGGTACCACCGCATTTCTTTTAGCCTTGATACAGTTAGTTGTGTTTTGGACTGAAGGAAAAGGTGTAATTACTGGTCATGGGACGGCATTTTATCTTAGGCCTCAGGAAGATAACGCACCTTATCTTGGGATTTTTCCTTGTTATTGCAGGTGTTTATAGGCGGCGGTAACCGCTTACCACCAGATGGGTCGACAGCTTGTTTGTCATCTAGTTGTAGGTATATTATAAAATTAACTAATAAGGTACAATCAATATTAACATAATTGGCTTCCACTTTATTGAAATGAAAGCGAAGATAGAAGACGAAAACGTACTCCAATAACTCCTTATAGACTTACAGACCGAATAATACTTTAAATGCTATTACCCCTTTATTGTCAAATTATATATTTATTTATTTCTTGTCCCCAAGCTAAGCGTGGGCAGTTCAATTTTGTGCTCGAAGTTTTATAGATTTAGAGTTTATGATTCGCCTCCGACTCTCCGAAGGCTGGACAATGGCAGTAAATTTGCTCACTACTTCCTTCTAAAGGCTGTAGCACAATAGACGAACGGTTGAGTGAGTTATAGTTCTTTAAACTTATAGAAAATGCCTTTGCGCCAAACGTCGTAAAACCGCAAATTGTTTCCTCTTTTCTTATTGATCTTTGTGCCTAATGTGTCTTCGAGAATGTGAAATGACTTTATTCAATTCTAGCGTTCCAGCATGTGAATACTGGACACTGAACGGTCACTGACCCTGTCATCTAAGCCGAAGGTCCCGCGTCTTGTTTTATTTATCCTGTGGTACTAGTGACCGCGTGGATGTTGGTTATCATACCAAAATTTTTCTCAGGTGCCTAATCTGTTTCCATGCCAAATTTCATCTAACTCAGCTCAGAGGTTTAGGAGCGAAAACGTAGCAGACAGACAAAGTTAGTTTGGCAAGTACAATATTATATTAATATTGTGAACTAGTGTGTTATCCATTTGTAGTATACATGATTAAGGCTTTCATGGTCCTTAAGTTATATAGACTACAAAATTTTGGATGAAAAAGAATATTATTACTACCGGGTGCTACGTAATTCCAAAATAAAATTTGGATTTCTGGGGTTGCGGGGGGTCGTTATCGTTGTATGTGCGCGGGTTGTGTGTGTGTAGTATAACTGTAGTGTCTTATTACCATACGCGATAGTACCTACGCATTTTTTTGGTGACAACAACGGCAGGTGTGACAATTTTTTTATTAATTGAATCGGAAAATAAAGGTGTCAAACATTCAGAGGTAAATTTTGAAAATGACAAAATATTTACATTTTCTTTACGACTTGAATGGAGTCTAAGAGCCTAAAACAACATAAAATATAAAAAAAATCGTGCTCGTCTGTCAAAGCATGTTTGATTAATGGAATGATTTGGATACTGATTGACAGATCTGACTTATGAACACTTGCCTCTCGTATTACGATAGGGTTGAATGGAACTCATAACTTAACGTTGTGAAATTTGGGTATTACTTCAATTACGACCCTAATAAATTAATTATTAATTGTAATAGCTTATACTTTATTAGCTATATTAGAATGAGTAAATATTCTTTTTTATTTCTGCTACGTATTAGAGATCAATCTGTTTGATAAGAATGCCCAATGAATCTGTTTTAGTTGAATTGTTGTTGATAATAATCTTACACTCACACCTATTCAATAATACTAAATAAATATTATCTAGCCCGAATTAAGCTTCATTTAGACTCGATGTTAAAACTACATAGATACCCGATAAAAAGATTAGAATTATGTTTATAAATATTGGTAATATGCTAAATAAACATACAGAAATCCATGACTAATGACGTCAATCAGTGTTCTACTCATTATAAAAACATCTGCCACTACCGGTAGTCGAACCCGACGGCTCTGGCAGACAGGATAAACTGTATTGAAATTGGTTTTATAAATGTTCAGCAAATCAAATTTTCAATTTTATTTTAATCGGTCAGTGTGAACCATGCCCTAGCAATGTCCAACCTACATCAGATCCGATAAATCCTAGATTCCCGACAACGACCACAGATTCAAGGGGGCTCGCGCGCCACTAGCTATAAAATGAATTCAAAGTGACTTGGATACGGTTTTAATAGACACAACTGGAACAACTAAAAATTAGAATCATATTACAAATATTTTAAAACCAATAACACTCAACATAACGAAAGAACTTAGCGGTTAGCAGTAAAACATCGCGCACATTTACACCTCTGCACTTTTTAGAGCAAATTATTCCTATTAAATACTTATTCTACTAATAATTAAAAAATACCAATGGAATGCAAAAAACGACTGAGTATTGAGTATTGAATTATATATCTAATGTGCATTGAGGCAGACTTATTTGAAAGAAACTCCTTCCATTAAGTCTGCTGTGTGGCAGAAAGATTCAAAAGCGTTTGCGCGGACAGTTTTATCCTCAGACTATGTCCTGAGACTTTGAGATGAGGACTATGATCTCCAGCACGCATAGCACAAGCAACACGAGAAGCTCGAGAAACGATTTTGTCTACACCGTAATGTCATTTTTACCCGAGAAAAGTGACATTACGGTGTAGACAAAACCGTTTCTCGAGCTTTTCGTGGTCCTTGCATGTGGTAAAAACATTTTTAGAAACAAGCTTTTATTTAGCACGTAATATAATTTTATTAATTGAAGGCTCGGTAAATAAAAAAATAAACTACGAATTGAATCAAACCCCATCAATTGATTACATTGCCACAATTTAAATGACATTGAAGCTTGTCGCGAGATAAATGAGAGTGTTTACGGAGTTTGAAAAATTATAGTAAAACTGGACCCCTATAGCACGAACATTTTTAAATTTCGAATCGAAGTCGGATTGTTAAGGCACGCTTAAAATTTCAAAGAAAAGCCAGACTATTGTTAGAAATTTTAAGCGTGCGTGAACGATTAGCACCTACTCCAAAAAATACATTTAGGAGGTTAGTACTTTGGTACTAAAATTTAATATTTTTTTCCTTTTTAGTGTTTTGAAGTCGGTTTTATTTTTGTTCAAAAATTGTTTTATTTTCATATTTTTAAGTGCTTTTTAAGTTCTAAGGTCAAAGCTAGATGGGTGACCGTCAGCACTATCGACTTGTCTGTCTGTCAGTCTTTGGTTGAAAAACATAATATTGTTTCATATTATCGTATCGTACCACTGATAAAGTATTATCTAACTCCACACACCGTTACGGTAACCGTTACCTTCCATCATCAGTTCACCCAAATAACCCGATAGAATACAACTACTCGTTAATACGTACCTATTATAGTGAAAGAATTATTTTCCAACTCTTAACCGTTAAGGAGTTGTACCTTCCATCACCAGGTCACCAACATGAGATGATGACCAACAGCAGCAAATACTCAAATAACTTTGGAAAAAAGTAAAACATGTCATACGTTCCTGTAAAATTTAAGGATTGCCCTCGATTTCCCAGAGAACCCATCATCTGATCCTAATTTGGTGACAATGGGACCATCTCAGGAGTATACTCTATTGAAAAAAAAAAAGAATTTTGAAAATCGGTTCACAATTGACAGAGAAATCGGTGAACATACATACAAAAAAAATACAGATAGTGGAACATAGAACCTACTCCTTTTTTGAAGTCGGTTAAAAAACAAAGAAACAAAGTAAGTATAATTTGAGTATTTTTTTTGGTTTGCGTTTTTATAATCATAACTCCTGTTCACGCTTCGAACATGAAGTGTGGTACTCGCAGGACAACCGTTCACAGTTTAGAAGGTTACGCCACAAGCCGAGGACGGAACCCAACGGCAATTTTAATCGGCTTCAATATTCAGGCAAGTCAAGCGGTTCATTTAGGAGAAAACTTCCAAATTGATTTTCAAGTTATTCGGTACCTACGTACTCGTAGAGCAATCCAGCAAGATATTGGAAATGGGAGTCGGATTATATTTCCTTAATCTTACGTAATCATATTATACGACGCAGATAAAGTTAGGCAAAAAGAATCTAGAATATTATTAGCACGTTACCTGTCCAAGAAGTAGACACAATATGAAACCTGTTGGTACGCGTATGCATCGTAATTCGTATGTGATGCATAGGCCTGAGTTTGATTGGAATAGCGTATTTAGCGGGTGTGGCAGCTTCCGAACGGCCAGTTTCGTATTTCCATTCATCACCTAAACGTGTCTCCTAAGTAAGGTGTGCCGAATTTGGTTGAAATGAAGGTTTAGAAATAAATTCTAATAAAGTGTCGTTCATATGGGTACAGTTGATAGCGCGCAAGTTGCTTTGCAACAGATCTTCTTACGATTGAATAAGATCACTTTAATGTATAAACAGTAACTGTATAAACAACCATTCCTTCAGCCACAGAATAAAATATTCTGTGCTTAAGCCAACATATTATCGGATACGGGTACATTCCCAACATTAACAGACGCTTGCGACAGCATTTATATTTACTACTCAATTTCAGACACCGCCAATTCAAAGAAGTACAAATAAAGACTATTTAAGTCTCTTCCCATCGTAAAAGAGGCTTTATGATACAAGAATATCCAGCGTCATCCTAACCTTTCGCCTCTGCTCAGCGGTAGCCGATTATAGTTTCGAATTAATGTGACTAGAGTCTTACATATAATTTATTGTTCAGCTTGTTGTGGTATTGGGTTGGCGTCAAGGTGCCAAGGTTGTCTCTGCCTAGGTGAATGTTGGCGCCATTACTGTGTATTATTTGAATGTTTAGAATATCGTTACAAAGCTTATAGTAGTCAGAATAATGTAAGATGTCGTTTCCTTTGTTTATCTGACTCGAAGGACCATATTGAATATTGTCTTAAATAATATAAATGTTTTTAGATAATTATTTAGATTTATTAGCTCTGAGCGTAAGACAGAAATAATAGAAGAAATTCATAGGTTAATCTCAAATTCTCGGTAACTCTATGGTCAGAGCCTTTGTGGCCCGGAACTTATTAGTGTGCACACGCACACACTATCACTAATTTTCTTTTATAATAACTAATTTTATTTTTTCCCCTCATTGTAATTTGGGAGCATATATTTTATTTTATTTTATTTTTATTGTAACTTTCATCTTTTTTCCTTTATATTAATATCGGTGTCTTACTCAGATATCGGGATTGAGTGAGGTCAGTCGCTGAGCTGCGACTCTTTTTAACTTCTAGCCTAAGTTTCAAAAAATTTGTGTTCTGCCTGTTTTATGTTCCTAATTTTTAATTAAGATTTTAGTACAATTGCTCTGAGCTCAATTTATTTCGAAATCAACCGAATGATATGTGCAAGGACATTAATATTTTACTGCTCGCCCTGATTGCGAATGGGCTTCGTGGTTGTAAATTGCCATAACTGTTTTGCACCTTATCTTTGTCACGTGTTATTATTTTATAAATGGTCTGGACTAGATCTTGATTCGTGCTGCAAAATTTCTTTGTAAATCGAGTCTTACCTGTCAAGTCACAGATTCCAGATACAATAGGGAAATCGCATAATTTTCATTTCAGTTTTAAAATTAATACTCTACCGTAACAATTTACAGAATTTATAAGAAATATTGATAAATATTTTGACGTCACGTACACGCTCGCCATACCTTTTTATATAAAAAGTTATATTTTTTTATTTTTAACCAGGTATATAGCTCTTCACCTTCATCTCACATGATGTAAGTGATGATAAGGCTGTAGATGGAAGCGAGCTACACCCGGATTCCTCAACCACAGAGGAACTGGCTATCTTACCTCTAACTGCCGGAACACAGCAATTACCATTATTATTTTATATATACAACTAGATAACAAACAAGCTGTCGGCCAACCTGATGGTAAGCGGTTACCGCCACCTACAGATACCTGCAATAACAAGAGAAAATCACTTAATGTTGCAGGTGCGTTGTCACCCTGAGGCCTAAGATGAAATGCCGTCCATGCCCAGTAATTACACTGGCTACCTTTTCCTTCACTTCGAAACACAGCGAACTGTTTCACGGCTGAAATAAGAAAGGCGGTGGTACCTACCCAGACGACCCTACATACGGGCCTACCACCTAGTAAATAATGCATATATTGTTGAGTATTTAAGCCCAAATCTCTAGATTGAACACAACAAAAACAAAATGTAGTATATTGTACAGTCGTCAGCACATCAACCGTAAGAGTTTGACCTTGAGACCTTACTGCGTTCATAATAGAGGCGGCTTTCGTAGTGCAACGGTTACACTTGATATGCTGTCGTGTGTACAATAGGAGATTAAAATAATAGAAGACGCTGTTATCTAATTAATATGTAATATATTACTGAGGAAGTACATTTCTAATAATAAAACTTTTATTGGCTTTAAGAAAAACACCCTTATTTACGAGACATGCGCAAGTTTACAACTCAATGGGAAATTGCGCGCAAAATAAAACGCTGAACTGGTGCAAAGATCTATGCGAGAAGAAAGCCTGGCCTCTAAGTTCAATGTTACTTCAGTGGAGCCATGAATCGATAAAATTTATTAGCTTTATCGATGAATCGTTAGACAATATATCGATAAAACTAGAATAATACTTTCCAATGATTATTGATGAAGAAGAGACGTCATTATTGCTTACAGCTCCCGGGCATGGGGGCGCTGTATGAGCGTAATAGAAAAATTGTTGTGTCTGATATGTGGGTACTGGTGGATATCCTGAAGCCATAGTAATTATAAATGAAAATAACATATTATAGAAAACACAGATAATAGTAAATTACTAGGCATATAAATATTAGATAATTATTCTGTATTCTGTATACAAACCTCCGGTAGGAATAACTGTCTGTATCAATTTCGTTAATTTTAGCGTCGTAAAAATTATAATAGCCGAAAAAAGGTTCCAGTGTTTCGGATTGAAGGAAAAGCTAGTGTAATTACTGAGCATAGAGGGCATTTCATCTTAGCCCTCAGGATGACAATGCACCTGCAATATCAAACAAACAAAACAAAAACAAACAAAATGATTTTTCCTTGTTATTGCAGATGTATAGGCGGCGGTAACAGCTTACCAACAGGTGGGCCGTCAGCTTGTTTGTCATCTAATTGTATATTTAAAAAAACTACTTTTACTTCAAGACCAGGTCTTGAAGTGTGTAATACTAATGTAGGTAATATATGTATTTTATGGCCACGAACGGCATATATATTATTTGACATGAACATTGGTACACAAAATATAAATGCATTGAATTAAGCTATGTGCTTCATTAATCAATCTTATCATTAGCAAATTAGGCATATGCCGACATTTTATACAGGACTAGAAAAAACTCACAAAAAAATATTCATTTTTCTATCGGTCAATGATCATCGATAAACTATCGACACCACTACACACTACCTTATAATTGGAGTTGTAATAATGCTGCCATAAGTTATGGCAATTGCCATAAATTCCTTTCTAGTCTGCACTAAACCTGCTATAGCTTATATCGGCCTACGTAAACGACAATGGCGCATATCTTTTGACAGCACTGACATGCCTCCGCCGTTAAAGATTGAAAGATAGCGAGGAACCAATTAAATTTTTAATGCTCACGCTTCGTTCCTAAAGGCAAAGATTCCGGGACACAAACGTTCGGGTTTTTCACGGGAATATATACCTTATTGCTTGAGCGAAACTCTTAGAATAAATGGCTTTTAAATTGGCGCAAATACGAATCAATGCATTTTAAAGTTGACACAAAGCGAAGAAAATTAACGAGTTGAAAGTAGGCTTAAGAATGCTGTCCCGCACTTATCTGACGTATCTCTAAGTATAATCTATGGGCAATTTTAGAAAGAGAAAGACAGTGGTATTTTTAGTACCCCTTAGTCTTTAGATGAAACTTTATATTTTATAATATTCGGTTGCGTATAAGTAAACAGCTACGGGTATTTTATGTGTTTTATTCTCATATGCGTGATAGATAACTTGATAAGTATTCGCGTTAGAAAAACGTCGTCTGACGAGCTTTGGATGAATGAATTCTATTTTGATGTACTTGAGGTTATTCAAACAAGAATAAAACACAAAATTAAAAAATTAACAAACAAACATTTGTTTCACATTGGTTCTTTCACTGCCTATTTAATCATTTTGGTCTCAACTTTCCGATTGACTGGTAGAAGTTGCCTAATGGCAGTAAGTCCGCCTAATGGCATTGTAACTTATTTTGTACAATTAAACTTTAAATTAAAAGAAATAACTAAATTAAAAAAAACATTAATAAAAACCGACTTCAAAACACTAAAAACGATAAAATATATTAGATATTTTATTGTTGGAATTGATGCTTTACTTTCTATTGCAACTGAAAACAACTATTAGTACCAACTTAACACTTTTATTTTTGTTTAAAAAATTACAAGTTTTAGTGATAACTTTCTAAGGTCAAATAAGGGTGAACATCAGTACATATTGTCTCCGACTATCGTATCATTTCACAAAAAGTCATAGAAGAACAAAAAACTGCAATTTCACATACCTACTTAGACGAATAAATGATTTTAGTCATTTTGATTTAAAAACCAAACTGCCCAATCAGTTATAAATAAATTTTTACGGGATCAACTATTTTGTGTAGAACAAAATATAATGACTTAAATCGATCAGCCCCCTTATTCTCAACTGTCGGAAAGAATTCGAATTTCAGAAACTCTATACCTGTCACTTTTTATCGCGCTGCGTCAAAGCGAGACGGCATGTGACTTTTCGAATCGAATCCATGATCCGACAGTTGAGAATAAGGGGGCTGAAATCTCGGCGGTAACCATTTGAAGTCGGTTAAAAATACCACCATGAATGATAACATAATTTACTTACACACATTTTAATGTTTTTGATGCGAAAAAAGAAAGAAAACGATGAAAAAGTATAATATGTCTCGCCTGGGCCATATATTTTTTCATCGTTTTCTTGCATAGCTCATGGGGTAAGTGTTATGTCATCTCTCAATGTCTCTCTTCTACGTTCCGGCGCAGCATCATTTCGATATAAAACGAGAGCAAATACATCCCGTACGGCAAAGCTTCACAGGCATATGTATACGTGCAATAATAACCTGTTCTCTCAGAGCAGCATTTCCAAACTTAACAGATGGCAAACAAGGATACCTACGCCAGATGATGAATGATAATAGTAGATTGTATCACAAGGGAGCAAAGAAATATTTTTACGGCAAGGGCGCTTTTTCGAATCCAGACTGAAGCGAAGGATTCTAGAATAGAATGTAAAGTAAAATCCTGAGCGCAGCGAGGAAGACAATATACGTCGCTCAAGGTAAAAATAAATTTGCAACCCATATGATACACTCTGCTTTTCATACCTTATGTATATGAGAAAAAAAATAAGAGGCGTTTTAAATACATCTCATTCAATATTTAAGGTAAGTAACTAGTAATTAGAACCATGTAATGTCAATAGGAAAGAAAGAAAAAAAGTCCGCGAACAATAAAATAGAATACAATACAGCGGAAAATGTAAAAGGTTTTCTTTTTTTTAATACAGAAGGCGCGTGGCGCAGCCCCCCGCCTACGCCTCCCGTCTTAGGTTCCAAATTTAAAACTCATAACTAATAATTTGCTCGTAAAGGGTCTCTTATTTCACCAATTTCAATATCGTTATGTATCTCATTACGTGCGGTAATGTAATGTAAAACGCACGGTTTATCAAGATGCACTGTAATCTGTGGCTCAGTCTAAAAACGAACGGTACTTTTTAAATCTTCGCAAAGAGTTTCTATGGCAGAAAGTGGTCAACATTTTATGAATAAAATTAACTTTGGAAGACAAAATATAAGAAATAAACATTTAATTCTTTAATTTAATTAATGTTATCAATAAATTTACAACCACTTATCTGTGACACAAACACAAAAATATTAATTTACTTTGTTAGTAATACTAGCTGTTTTAAGTGTCTTTGCCTAAAAAGCGGTGATGCGCGCGCATCGCTAATTTGTGAAAAAGTAAAAATTTTTCCGCGCGATTTTCGTTATATTATTTTTATTTGAAAATGTCGTCAAGTAGTGATAAATTAAACATTCGATACCGCCAGAGAAGTCTCAGAGGTAGCGAAAAAGGCTACTCTAAGCCTCTTGCCCGAAAAATCGGCCGATATGCATGCTTACAAGCGTATCAATGTACTATTTAAATTCAAACTTCGTTATGTTCCAAATTCAAAACTCATAACCGCCCGGTACAAAAGTCTCATACATAAAAGACCTCCTTTGCTCGCTCTTATTTGCGAACCAATCTGCGCTTTTTGTATAGATGGGATGAAAAAATCATTACATAAGCCTATGACCCTTGCTATATGAGATGACTATCGCTTGACATACCAGCGCAGCATTTCTTTACAAGTGAATAAAGCATCACTTGTAAAGAAATGCTGCACCGGAACGTAGATATGACTTCGAGAAGCTATGCCGAAAGCGGCCCCCTTATTCTCCACCAAAAGTACCTATTATATCGGAAAATCTATCAATGTCACTTTTTATCGGATTGCGGAAAAGCAAGGGGGTGAGACTTTTCAAATCGAATTCGTGATGCGACAGTCAAAAATAAAGGTTTGTTTTTAGGAATGTTTTTAGGAATTAACTGCATTAAAAGTAAATGTATTTCAAATGAATAATACAAAATAAGTATCAAGTTACATCTATCCTACATACGTGTAGACGGATAGGCAGTATTCGGCACTGGCATTAAAATCAGCTGACGAGTTAAATCTCGAAAATCGAGTTAATTATCAATCAATCAATAAAAAATTTATTTGCTCACTAAATGTACCTACATTGGATCTTTGTATACATTTGTAAGCACTTAAAATCTAGTTACCGCGAGGTGTAGCAAATTTGAGGGCATCGAGCCGTTATTATTATAAGTTGTTACATAAATTATGCATTAGAATTATAAATATTATTAAGAAATACAATATATGACAATCAAATCAAATCAAATTGGAAAGATAAAAAATTAAAATCTCACAAAACACTATTAAATAACGATCAATGTAACATAAAATATACATTTAACATATTCCATATTCTTTTAAAATAATATTATAATTTATCAATTAAGTTTTGTTATTTTAGTATTTACGTACCGAAAAAATAGAGGGTCAAAAATTTCCATTTTTTCATTTTCATATAAATTACAAACTACTCGGCCCAAACCACTTTATTTAAACCACGGTTAAAATGAAACAATTTTAAAATACGATTTGTTTTGTGCTTTTAAACCTCACTTGTCGTCCGCCCAAATCAAATATTTTCATTGACATAAAACAATAAGACTTAAATATTTTTTCATACATAGCACGACAAATGACTCAACACCACCTGATGTGAAGCGGTAATAAGAGTCTATATGCGGAGATAGGTAGCGCAGGTTAGACACTGCTCTAGCCGCCTCCACCTTGCCGGACCAAAGTGTGCTTTTTCACGCCTCTTTTGAAGGGTGACATTCATGTTTCCAAAAACCATTTTACCAACTAATACATCCCATAGATTTTTTTCACGTTTATAATTTTCATCGAATGAACTGTAGACCAATGTACGTTAGACCAAAAAAGAAAAACAAAATAACCACGAAATCTAGGTAGGTACCTATAAGAGATCAGACAGAGCTGTCCGTGGAAGCCCGACACGGCCGTGGTAGGTTAGAAATATATCGTGGTTATTTTTTTTTCTTTTTGGTCAAACGTGCATTGGTCTACAGTTCATTCGATGAAAATTATAAAAGTGAATAAATCTATGGAATTTATTAGTTGGTAAAATGGTTTTCGGAAACATGTTCGGGACTCCTTTTGAAGGATCCCATGTTATAGGAAGGAGGAAACACATGTGCCGGCAAAAAATTCCATGTGCTGGAAGGACGACAAAGAAATAAGTTAATAAACTTTGTGCGTGACGTTGAGGTGGAGACAGTAAATTGATGACTCCGAAGACCGGCATGCTTGCTACTAGTAGCAAAGGGGAAGGTGGGATAAGGTCAAAAAATTAAGAATAAAAGTAAAAAGCCGCATCTAAAATTACAATTATTTTTTAGGTGTTATTCTAAAGCAATTTGTATGTTAACTAGTATGAGATGAAAGGGCTTTTTAGAAAACTGCGAGTGGCGATAGAACAATCCCTCGGTTCCTTTTTCTCTGGGTAATTATAAAATAATATGAAGGTAGCCTTGTATAAGGCACATTAAACTAAATACAGGATGTTAGGGATATGCTCTAGACGCCAGCGCTGGTCACCCTATACACGATTTGTTAGAAAATAAATTGGAAATTGCGAAAAAAAGCAGCTATTACATACCTACAAATTGTAATATAATATTTACACAACCCTATGGAACAGCTGATTTTTTTGCGGTTTCAAATTTATTTTCTAACAGCCTTCGTTTTCGAGAGCGTTCCCCTCACATCCTGTATATAAATACCGGACTCTCACAGACTCTTTGGATGACGACACTGACCGGTAGAGTAAGGTCTTTAGTTGACATTGACGGACGGTAAAACTAGGGTTTTTCTACAAATTTTGTTAGAGCTAGTTTTATTTATTAGTTTGCATTCAAAGACGACGACGCCCTCTTCTCTTCACCACTTGTACAGGCGACAGCACATCAAGCGTAACAGTTTGACCTTGAGACCGCCCTTACTGTGTTCGTAATAGAGGCGGCTTTCGTAGTGCAACTGTTACACTTGACGTGCTGTCGTGTGTAAAAAATAAAGTACTATGCGTTGAGTTGTTGGAAACCGCGTGATGAGAAGCGATAAGAAAACTCCATATGGACTGGAAGGACGGAACACATCTTTTATACAACTAGATGACAAACAAGCTGACGGCCAGGAGGTGGTAAGTGCTTACCGTTGCCTATAGACGCCTGCAATAACAAGGAAACCAGGAAAATAACAAGGAAATCACTTGGTATTCCAGGTGCGTTATCGTCCTGAGGCCTAAGGTGAAATGCCTTCCATGCCCAGTTATACATACAGGTTGGTGCCGTGAAAACGACAATAAATTGAAACAAGGGCTATATTAGTTCATAAAAAAATTTCATGACATCTAAATGAAATAGTGCAGCCAATCTTTTACTATTTCATACAAATGTCATGAAATTATCAAACGAATAAGATGTTTTTGTAAGAAGGAAACCGTTTCTATGAACTAATATAGCCGATGTTTCAATTTATTGTCATATTGACGGCACCAACCTGTCGAAACACAGTGAACTGATTTACAGCTGAAATAAGAAAGGCGGTGGTACCTACCCAGTTGACGCTACATAAAGGCCACCTAGTAAATAATGGTATTATAAATTATTATTATTATGCCTACATCAATAGGCAACGCGTTAATGGGGCCCAAAGTGCTATGTGCTACGATTATTCGGTATTGGGCTTATTGACTTTGGTAACCGCTTACCATAAAACTGAGAATAGAATAGTATTCTATTCTTAGTTTCATGGTGTGCGGACTAACATCAATGAGTAACACTAACCTACATTTCACAAAGAAATTTATTCTATTCAATAGAATAGAATTAAAAATTTATTCTATTCAATAGAATAGAATAAATTTATTTGTGAATTGTAGGTTAGTGTTACAGTCATTGATGTTAGTCTTATGTCTAGTCTTACTACATTTCCACCTTTGTCAAGGCATACAAATATCAAATTTAATAAACGTAAAATTTCATGTCAATGTCAGCAAATTTATAAAATATGACGTCAATAAATGTAATCACAGGCTTAATAAAAATAAAATCAAATGTCAAGAATATTCCAATTCATACAATATTAGTTAAAATGTCAATAGATCTAGTCAGAGTAATTATAATAAAATCAAAAATAATGTCACGGAAGAAAAAAAAACATGTCTAATTACTTCAATGTAGGTATTGGTATTTAAAAATCTGCTACTGAGTAATATGCTTTATCGAGGAGCAATGTCTTCTTATGAATTGATTTCGTGTCGAGTGTTCATAATTACAATATTTTTTTTATACACAATGCATGTAAATGGCTTAACACCACTTAATGTGAAGTGTCGAGTGTATAATAATAATAATGTAACATCTAATTAAACGCAAGTTAAATCCGATAAAGTGGTTTTATTACAAACGTATGCAATTATGTTAGGAAGGTCGGAAGGTCCTTGTAAAATGTCGGATAGTACCACAATAACGCTTTAAATTTGACGCCTGTTATTAAGCAAGTCATAATTTGCACGCTACACCATTCTGACAGCTATCTGAATGGACGGTAATAATAGAATAACGATAAAATTAGATATTAATCAAATCAATGCTCAAGTATGTAACGAGGGCATAGTTATGCAAATTATAATTGATCTATTGTTTGAACGAGTACGGCGACAAGTTAACGCCGCTCATTTGATATTCTAATACACGAATAACTAATCGGTTGTCACTTCTCTTAAGAGCGTTAAACGTCGCACGGTGTTTCATACAAAATCTCGAGTCAAAAATATTGGAATCGTACAAACCGATTCTATTAAGACTTTCTGTGCATAAGCAATTCAGACATGTCTAAAAAGTTGTCAGAGATTTTTCGTGATGTTCTTTATGGCAACATGTCGACCCTCGGTATCAGAAGGAGAAACCAGCAACTTGCTATTGAGGCATAGTATCGAGGAAGACACTCAAAATCGAAGTTTTTTTCGAGTGAAACGAGAGTTGCGTTTCAGGTGGTGTCGAGTCATTTTTTAAGAAATTTTTCCATTTTAGAGTTACTTACCTAATCATAATAATAATCTTCTCACACTCACAACTACTGCCCAAAGTAAGCATCATTTAGAGCTTGTGTTATGGATAACGGAGAAATAATGATAATAATATGTATTGTATACACTACTGTAGACATTATACTAAATCTTATATATAAAATTATCGACTCACAAATTTAGTTACCATACTCCTCCGAAACGGCTTGACCGATTTTCATGGAATTTTATATGTATATTCAGTAGGTCTGAGAATCGGTTACTATCTATTTTTTTTGGACATATTTTTTATGGCGAAACAACGTTTGCGGGGTCAGCTAGTAAACATATAAACATCCATGACTCGGACCAATTTTCGTACTCATTCTGCCAATCAAAGGAAGCGTTAATGAAAATGAAAATGAAAATATCTTTATTCAATTAGACCCCTTAAGAAACTCTTTCGAATCGTCAAAAATCGTTTATATCCATCACCAAAGTAATATAATGTTATAATTTTTGTCTGTATGTCTGTGTTTGTGTGTGTGTGTTTGTGTGTGTGTGTGTGTGTGTGTGTGTGTGTGTGTGTGTGTGTGTGTGTCTACATATAGATACAATGTTACAATGTTTGCAGTTTTGCAGTTACATAGTGATAATATTTAGCAGTGCAGTGCCGCACAGAGCACATAACTAAATTTAAAAAAATTAATTTAGTTATGTTGACAGCATAGGAGGCACTTCAGCGACCTTACCTTGGGAACAAAAATTACAAAGTAGTGCGATTTTGTATTGCAAATCAATAGCCAGTTTCACTGAATCCATTGATTCACTCGACCAGCGGTCGTCAATCTTACCATTCACTGTCGCCAATCTTTTCCCATTCACTTGAGTGATGTTTTAATTTTGGTGACAGCTGAATGTGCAGTCCTCCTTTATTTGATTGACTCGCGCATGCGTCATCTGCCAAAAACAATTTCTGACAGGTGCGGCTGTAGCTCGAGGTGTGCAATAATAACATGCAGACGACCCATCACACTCTTTGACTAGATACATACCCGTGGGATGTACAATCGACATCGCACTGAGCTTACAGCTCCATTGCAAAACCGCTTTAATTCCGTCTGCATAAGCTCGATCAAATTTTATCAGTGTTAAGCTTGGCGAGCTGTCTCCTATCCTTTACATAGCATGTTTAATTCAAACTCAACCCACGTTGCTGTTTTATTGCCTTTCCATGATGAGTTATAAACCTATCAACATGTAATTCACGGAATGAAACTGATTGAAACACTTATTAAGAATATAATGCGTGCATAGCTCGCTTGCCCCCGGGGCCACAGAATAGATAATACGCCGGTGTCACATTATATCTGGTTTGTGTCTTTAGATCATAATCTAGGCAGTTAATGCTTATTCATTTATACTCTAATATCAAACTTAATCGTTTTATAGATTGAAGGGATCGATTCTGGCATATAAAAAGGTCCTGTCTAGTTATATTTAGTATCTATTGTCTAATTTGTGATATATTAGCGCAGGACCGATCGGCTTGGAGATGCTTATTGGTAGCCTATGCCCAGCAGTGGGCGTCTCTCGGCTGAAATGATGATGAAGATTAATTTTAGTAATTATTTACGTAATTTGGCATAGCTTGCCAAAGGAGACTATAAATACTTGACATTGACAAAACTGTATTTTAAAGTTAGATCACGAGCAAAGTCCGATCCAAACTTTCTTACTTGTTACAAAGAAGCAATTGTATTTTCATTATGAATGCAATATATCTTCGCGCAAGGCACATTTTCGTTTAGCAAAACAAATACTTCTTGAAGTTGGAAAATGCGAATGTTGGGCACCACGTCAGTTAAATTTATCGCTGTGTAAATTCATGTTAGCGCGAGGTACAATATTTATTTTACCCTTACATTTGCATAAAAAAATTTAAAAATGCTAATAATATTAAAAAATTATCTTTTGTTTATTCATAAATCTGTTCGGACTGCAAAATTGTTTACTAATCATTTTATAACCTCGCTTGTTTTGTGAGCTTAAAATATATCCATATATATAGCTTAAGTTATAATATGTGCGCTATATTAATTTTTGGTTTCATTTCATCTGCTTCGTCACGAATATTTTGATATTGAATTAGACTCTCCGCATATTAGTCAGCTTCAATTTTAAAATATACTGCTGACAACCCTACATCACTGTGAGTTAGATAATACCAAAGGATACGCTACGATTTAGCATTTCGTCATTGAACAATAGTTTGTGTGCAACAAAATTTTCATCTAAGTAACAGAGATACACGCGGTGACAGGGTTGAGTAAAAAAGAAACTTTTAATAGTATACTTCTTATTATAAACCACTTCCGTTCTTCACACAGTTACAGTACATTTTTGATAGACAACTTAGTCACTAGTGTATTAATTTTGCAAAACATATCCAATATATCACTAAAGTTATAATAATAGGAAGTTAAGTTCACTTCTTTGACATCACAAAATGACGCTGGTTCCATCCTATTCTTTGCAATGTTCTAATTGACCATTTTTATTCAATTCATTCGGTGCTCATAAAAATACGTCATCGGAGTACTTCAACTGTCTTGACTCGTTTGAGTGGGTGACTGTACACACCGCAACAAATATTAATTGGGTCAACTATGTCACGAAGTGTTAATCTTAAACACCTTTTATGAAACCACACAAAATTAGATACTCCTTCACAAAGTGCGCAATAAATTTATTATCAGATTTCTTTGCCGCTATCACATGATAGATAAATAGTATGTAAATTTTATTTAATAAATTCAAGAATAAATACATACAGTTTCGAAATAAGCTTTGCGAAAGCTCTGTATTTATGTGCAAGGAGATTGCTAGCATAGTGGTTTTAAACGCTTTGGTTTAGATTGCGAAAAGAAAGCTACATTCGACGCGGTTGAGCCTAGATGGGCCAAAGAAGTCGTATTCTCATAGCGTATCAGACAATTTATACCATTTTTGTCCTAGCTATTGCGATAGACGGTTTTAAGAAAGTAACAAAAAATCATTTGACTTACCTAACATAAAATTATTACAAACACTATTATTTGATAAACAGTAACCATCCCAATCATGTTGATTGCGTCTGTCTTAAATCTATTTTGATAAAATTTCTATAGGAAATTTAACAAAATAGATTCAGTAAGTAATTTGGTTTTGAAATCAAATGACCGTATGATTAAGTCATCAATATAAAATGAAAGCGGAATTTCCGATTTCTGCTTTGCTGTGAGTTTTCTGTGGTACTTGTGATAATTATGTTTTCGTTGGAATAATACCAGGTTGGTACTCGGTCACCCATCAAGCTTTGACCTTAGAAAATAATCTGTAAAAAAATAAGTAGTGAAAATCAAATTAAAACCGACAAAAAAACTATAAAGGAAAATGATGAAATTATCTAATTAAAGTACCCATCGGATCTTTATAGACGATACTTATTATTTGATTCCTTTTTAGTGGTGTTCAGAAATTTTTTACCTCTTTCTCTGTGTGATTGTAAACTCGCCATAAAGTAAACTCGTCACATTTTTGTAAGTCCCACACATTAAAACTTTCTCGTTGTGTTTTATAAAATACACTCATTTTATTTATTACCGATAGTAAGTCACTATATTGGAAATGCTGTTTATCTCTCTTGTTTTGCGATTCGATCGGCATAAATAACAGTCGATTTATAGCCCTCTCTTAATTACCCAGATATAAAATAAATATACCTACATTCAGCTCAACAACAACACATTCTACACACGCATATAGAAAGTCAGAAACACAATATTTTATGACAGATTTGATTCACCCTCAGTTATACATCTATAAAATCGTAAATAGGCAAATCATGATATCGCCTACCGTAATTATAGGGTTTCCACAAATTATTATTTTCTACTGAGACGTTTCTAATTGCTGATGTATTGCATATAGTCTGACAGGCTACTGAACTGGTTTTACTAGTATCAATTGGTTAGATAAAAGTAATCAATTGATCCTCATGATTACTAAACTAAAGTCTAAAATCCAAGAAATTCTAAAAAAAATGTTAGTCATATCTGGTCTCCAAAAAAATCTTAATTTCATAAAAAAACATCTTTCTAATAATCATAATCTCACATTCATACCTATTGTCTGGCCTAAATTATGCACCATCAAGATCTTGTGTTTCAGGTACTATACCTACAAGCGTTGGTACTCGGTATAACAAGCGGGCACCTTGTTAACATTGTTATATTATTACTAGGTGTTAGTAATTAAAATATAAAACTAGAAAAATCACAAACTAGAAAACTAGAAATTAAGAATACTAGGTGTTATCAAAAGTTCAAAATTCTAAAATTTATTTTGAAAGTTCCCACACATTCTGTTTAAATTTAGTAATTAATTAGGCAGGAATCGAACCCGCGACCTTTCGCAAAAGGCCTTTTGCGAAAGGTCGCGGGTTCGATTCCTGCCTCAGGACGTGAAATTTTCATAGTTTTATTCTATTTTAATTACTAAATATTCAACATTTTAATGAAGGGTTAAACTATTATTTCTTTGACTGTTGTTATTGTCCTTTTCTAAGCAAACTGATGATTATTTAAGCCCCTTATTATGTTTATTAGAGGAGTAACAATCTATTTTAATAAATGTCAAGAGTTTTTCAAAAATCATTAAGTTTCTTAAGGGCAGGTTATCCCAGATCTGTAGGTATTTCTTACACTGCCTCGGCCCCCCCAAAACACCAATGAGTATTGCACGACAAAATAGACAGGTGGAGAAGGCTGGCTACATTCTTATTCTATTCACTAACATAGACACCTACTTTAATCAAAACATAAAGGACACTTCGACATAATTTGACGTCCTTACGTACGCGTCTGTGTGACCAATAGACCCATGTTTGCGATTTTTTCTGATCGAGATAAATAACACAAATCGTCGCCAACTACCGGGCGAACTTGCCCAGGTAGGGCTACCCGGATAGCCTTCGGGAGGTGCTCGGCAACGTTAAGGCGCTGGGTGGCTTCCTGGAGGAGCTGGGATGGCTCGAGTAACCCAGCTCACCATCTTCCGACGCAAAACAGGCGCAACTGACGTCGATTTGCGGAAACCGCCCGCACGACGAAGAAGAAGAAGAACACAAATCGTGTTACGGACCACGATCCTGCATCTAAAAGGGACTCAATAATAACATTTTTTTTTTATGTTTGTCACAAATATGTTTATGAATAAATATGTTTATAAAACGGGTGCTTTCAGGAAATCCCCGTGTCAATAAATAAGTTATATCCACTTTATGGCTTACGGTACGTCAGCGCACGCTATTGTTCAGTTTTTCACTCGCGCTGACAAGACATAAAATGTATATCTGTGGACAAAACACGACGTATCGCCATAATCACACCACATCTGGTTTCAAACCCGGGAACAATTTGGAGCGGAAGTTACTATTATAAAGTAACTTCCGCATCAGTATCTAAACCAAAGCGATTAAACTTTTAAGAGAAAATTTTTATAAAATTATTTTGGGCAACCCTAGGGCACCATAACAACGCATGTGCATGTATAACATAAACGTTTTACTGCCAACATAAAAAGTCGATCGTACGACATAAAATATGTTGAAGTGTCACTTGCCGCATTTTTATTAAATAACTGGGAGATAGACACGGCGGGTCGGGGCAATTATAATCAATTTACATGCAAATAACTTCACGGGGCTACTATGTAGAAGACAATTCTTTTTCGTGTATTTTATAGTACCTATATTGGCAACCAGCGTGAATGTCAGTTATCGCACAAAAAGGTTTTTCTCAAGATTTAATGTATCTCCACGCTAAATTTCATCTAAATCGGTTCAGTGATTTAGGAAGGACAACGTAACAGACAGAGAGAGCTACTTTCGCATTTATAGTATTAGAATGGATAAACAATAAATGTAAAGAAACCAAACGTTGTATAGGTTTGTCTCTCTCACTAGCTACCTTTCTTGACCCTCACTCGTAATATTTACGAATTTGGCTCGACTATACACTTATATGTACAGACGACGTCACTTCAAGCGGAACAGTATGACCTTGAGACCGCCCTTATTTCGTTCGTAATAGAGACGGCTTTCGTAGTGCAACTGTTACACTTGATGTGCTGTCGTATGTACTTTACAGTCGGGGAATTTAAATGCATAGCAGGTTAAACAATGTTCACATGTAGTCATACCATAGAGGTATGAATTTTTTGTCAACATAGGTAACATGTATAATTCGGTTTTAACATACTTCTATCATTCTTGGTCTTAATGAATAAAAAAAACAGCTACGTTAACCTACCGGCGCACAGATATTAGGAAAACCAGGATCCCAAAAGATTAAAGTTAAATATTAAACATTAGTCAATATGTTTTCAACAGTCAAATATAACTTACAATACAATAATGTCATCTGTAATACAAACTAGGTAACGATAAAATATATTCAAAGTCAAAAAAAGTTACACGAGTGATCACAAAGAAAGTCGATAATTTACAATCTGGCACCTCATTTGTGCCGTGATATTGAAACAAAAACTCTAACTTGCTACACAATTAAACAACCCGACTCTACCTGGTCTAATGTCTATTCGGGTACTTTTATGAGCTTCCGCCATTTTTAAATTGGCTACTTCTTTAGTTTATTAAGCAACCACCCACAAACTTTCGCCATCTTAAACTTGGCATTTATTTTATAAAGCGCAAAATAGATACAGTAAATATTCTATTCTTGAGCAGACGTCGTCGATGTTATGGAACAAAAGGCAAGTTTGTTCCCAGTTGCTCTGCTTTGCGGTAGCGAGTGCTCTGCTTTGCTGTCGCGAGTGCTCTACTTTGCGGTCGCGAGTGCTCTACTTTGCGGTCGCGAGTGCTCTACTTTGCGGCCGCGCGTGCTCTACTTTGCGGTCGCCGGTGCTCTACTTAGAGCTACCGATGGTGATGAATTTAACTACTATACTTTAAATACGTTAATTTGTAACACTTCAAGGCCTGTAACGGTACTCACCATTGCACACATTTTTCCAAATTTATAGACAAAAAAAATTTTAAACAAAAATTAAAACCGACTTCAAAAAACTGAAAAGGATGAAATAATTAAATTTAAGTAGGTATTCATCCCCTAGAAACATATTTTTGGAGTCGGTGCTTTACTTTCTATTGTTTTTGGAAACCACTTAGCACCAACTCCAAAAATATGTTTCTAGGGGATGAATACCTACTTAAATTTAATTATTTCATCCTTTTCAGTTTTTTGAAGTCGGTTTTAATTTTTGTTTAAAATTTTTTTTTCACAATTTTTTGTGATAACTTTCTACGGTCGAAGCTAGATGGGTGACCATCAACTTATATTATTTCCTACTATCGTATCGTTTCACTAAAAAGTCACTGGAAGAGCAAAAATTCGCAATTTCGCTTATGTAGACGATTTCATAATTTCAGTTTTTTTTAATTTAAAACCAAAGTACCCAACGGTTTTTGAAAAAAATTTTATGGGACCAAATGGCAGCTATTACGCATCAAACAAAAAAAGAATCACGTAAATCGGATCAGTAATCTCGGCGTAATCGGTGTACATACATAGAAAAAAAAAAAAAAAAAACATACCGGCCGAATTGAGAACCTCCTCGTTTTTGAAGTCGGTTAATGAATAACAATGTATTGTAAGAACGCTCTGAAGGAAACAAAAGAAACCACGAGTGCACTGATTGAATATCAGTTTATTAGAATAAAGATTTGAGAGAATAGCGAGACTAAAGTAGGAGTGCGTTGGTCATGTAGCGAGAAAGGAGAGCTCGTGGTGAAAAGACATGGAGGCCGTTCGAACAAATAAGACCACGAGAGAGACTGCAAATGAGGTGGATAAAGGCGATTACTTGCAGCAATGGATCTTGACTGCCCAAAATAGGAG
This sequence comes from Nymphula nitidulata, assembly GCA_947347705.1. Lineage (NCBI taxonomy): Eukaryota > Metazoa > Arthropoda > Insecta > Lepidoptera > Crambidae > Nymphula > Nymphula nitidulata. The sequence goes on along the minus strand of OX374637.1, from coordinate 4,531,245 downwards.
AATTAGGAGGCTATCACGAAACAATTGGTCGATAGTGGCTGAAGAAGAAGAAAAGTTTAAAACGTCAAGGCAGCAGACAAACATGAAGCACGTCATAGAGTTATGTCTAAAATCTTTTTGCTCTTATTCCAACAATATGATATTGATTTGGAAGAACCCCTTTGACCTTACAGAAGATCGCAGCGATATAACACCACTTCTTGTCTTTGTAGTGCTGTATTCCTGTGGTGAGTAAGATCGCCAGAGCTCATTAAGAAAGAGTTATGTTGGGAGGAAGGGGACGTGACTCGTAAACTATCAACCTTTCCGCTGGTTAATACAGGGTTCTTAACGCGTGTGTAATCTCCATACGGTCACCGCTTACCATCAGGCAATTCGTATACTTGTCTGCCACCCTTGTGGTTTAAAAAAATATATATATTATTATATATAGTATTATTATATATATAGTTATATCATAGGTATCTAAAAAAAAGTCTTACTTTGAAATGTGAAAATTTTAAAGTTTTATTCATTTAGGTAATTTAAAAACATTACTTAATTCAGTTGGGTCTGTATAAGGTCATAGGTTCATCTTACCCTAGGGTATGTCTATATTTTTTTCAAATTACCTCACAGTAAGTTTTTAAGTCTTCGGCCAGTGTGCGTGATGCTCACTAAGGGCCTTCTGTGCAAGTTCGCAGTCGCACAGCGAGCTATGGAACGAGCTTTGTTAGTTGTTTCTCTGCGAGATAGAATCAGAAATGATGACATCCATAAGAGAACTAAAGTCACTGACATAGCTTATAGGATTAGTAAGTTGAAGTGGCAGTGGGCAGGGCACATAGCACGCAGAGCAGACGGCCGGTGGGGCGTTACAGTTCTGGAATGGCGACTACGTAATGGAAAGCGCAAAGTAGGACGGCCTCCCACTAGATGGACAGACGACCTGGTCAGGGTCGCGGGAAGCCGTTGGATGCAGGCTGCGCAAAACCGTTCCATTTGGAAATCGATGGGGGAGGCCTTTTTTCACCAGTGGACATCAAGGCTGATATGATGATGATGATGATCTTTCAAACATATTATAAATTAATAATGTTAAAAGTAAAATTTAGGAATATATTGAGCATTTATAATGAGAAATTAATTTGAAAATACCTCCGACTTGCGCTTAAGCCAAATTGTTTTTATCGGACCGATTTTTTGCAATAATAAAATTTTATCGTTCGTCAAACGGCCAAGATCTATAAAATCAATATATAAAAAACGTAGATTTATATTTTGGCGCAAACAGTGTAATCTAATAGTCCATTAACATCTGTAGTGCTCATTTAACCTGGTTTTTGAGCCTATAATCGTTTTGTTACAACCATACATGTCATATGACCGTTTTTATTCGTTATATCTATTTTGTTCTTAGATTAGACTAACAACCTAACGTTTTGCTTCGCTATAAATACTGCGTGACAAAGTCTATTACCATCAAATCAAAATATTTATTTGCTTAGAATGTAGGTACAATCAAGCGTCACAATTCGACTTGTGTTGACGAGTCATTCTTGAGATGACTCTTACTACGTTAGTAATAGAGACGAAAGCTGCCTAGCTTTCGTAGTGCAACTGTTACTACCTCAGGTTACTACACTTGATGTGCTGTCCTTTGTACAATATATATTGACGGCGAAAAGCATATACATGCAAATGACTAATTTTTTAAATTTCTCTTAAGATCAGATTAATTTGTGATAAAAATTCTAAGGATGGTGACTTGGTCTGATATATTTATCCTTAGTCGACAAAGAAAATATAAAGTGAGACTTACGGCCAAAAACTGAAACTGTACCCAAAAATATATCTCTTAAATTATAAGGACTGTTCAATATGACATTTGCCTACAAAATGTTAACATTGACAGCATTAACGAATAGAAATTAGCTAGTCGGAATGCGACTAGACTGAAATGAACTTCCATCTGTCAAGCGGCGTTATACCTCTAGAGGTCTATGACAATTGAAAAATCAATTATGTCTAGAATCTGATGCTGAATTATATTTAAAATTATACACAAACCTACCGATATCTCTTTCGTTACCTAAATAGATTAACTGACGTGTCCGTCAACATTTAGGAGATTTCCTATCGTATTTTGATTACGTCACCAATAAGCATAACCTTCCTCTGTACTGAATTATCTTTATCTTACGTGGAATATATAAAATACTTCGAGGAGCTCGGTGGCGTAGTGGTTTGAGCGGGTTTGAGCGCTCTGATTTCGATTACAAAGCAACTTTCGCCATGGTTGGTCCTGGGATGGGTCAATCAAATTTATAATCTCGAGCTCCTCCGTGCTTCGGAAGGCACGTTAAGCTGTTGGTCCCGGTTGTTACTGCAACCGTTTAAACCCACCAACCCGCATTGGGCCAGCGTGGTGGTTTTATGGCCCAATCTCCTCATGTGTTTCTCCCATGTAGGAAGGCCTGTGCCCAGCAGTAGGACGTATATAGTATGATAATGATGATGATATAAAATACTTCAAGCCTATCTTTCGATGGGGAAATTATACCTTCTAATTCCAGATTGTAGGAACAAGGAAGCATTTAGCCAGTTTTCGTGCTTCACTAAATACTGTAATCGCTACACGGCATACAAAAATCGCCTCTACGTCCTCTCGATAAGGTCGAATAAATACAACAATGTTATGTACGTTAAATAGTTGTTATCTCAGCTTGGTAGTCATTAACACCCACTGACTTGCTTTGCGAGACAAGGTCGGCTAATGGCGTGAACTCCATCTTTTATTAACCACAGTAAGCAGCCTGCTGAGATAATATTTCTTAATATATTTTTCATTATTTTATACTAAGCACGGCAAATGACTCAACACCAACGATGTGAAGCAGTAAGAAGAGTCCATATGCGAAGACAGCTAGTGCAGCTTATATATAACACACTATTCTAGCAGCTTCCACCTTGCCGGCTCATAAGGTGCCTTTTCACGGCTTTTTGACGGAACCCACGTTATAGGAAGAAAGAAACACAATTGAACCGGCAAAGAATTTTTAGTTTTGCAAGTATGTCAAAGAAACAAGTTACTCAACTTCTCTGTATGTGATTTTGTGTTGATGATTACGAAGACCGGCACGCGTATTCCTGAGATAATGTATTATGCTAAAAATTCTCTACATAGAGCATTCTCCATGATATAGCTGATAGAAGGTACTTATCTTTTTATATCATGATATGAAAGGATAAAGAGCTCATGCTCAGTACATTAAATATGGGTCTCCCTCTCATCTAGCAAAAAGAGACATCAACATATCAACTATCCTTTTCCATCATGATGTGAAGAGCCTTGTTCAAAATAGGCACCCCGAGTTCGGGATATTTTTTATACTAAAGAGAAATAACTGATATCTCTGCTTCGTATCAAGCATTCGTTACGGTAAGCATAGTCGCTTTATTATTATAGGTTAAGAGCAATTTCTATAGGCTAATAGGTTATGCTTTTGAATTGTATTGAAATAGACTGACATGACGTCCTGGCATCCAAATGGAAAATGGTAAGTGGCTACTGCGCCTAAAGAAACCTGCAAAAACAAGGATAATTACTTGGTATTGCAGGTGTAGCCTTAGGATGATCTTGAGGCTAGAAGAGGAAATGCCTTCTATGTCCAGTAATTTCACTGGCTACCTGGCTCCCTTCAATCCGAAGCACAGCGAACTGTTTCACGGCCGAAGTAGGAAAGGTAGTGGTAAAAACTACCCAGATAGTCCTACATATCATGGGCCTTTACCACCTAGTGTGTGTCTTTCACATAACTGAATAATATAGGAAAAGGAACATCAATTGAACTTGAATTATTATTGGAATCTTGCTACATAATATACTTTATCCATGCATACCACTTATGTGTTCAATAACAATATTCCTGGCCTGTAATAAACATAGCAATATATGCTCCTACGCAAAAAGGCAACCAGTGATCGACCTTAATCGATCCGCGATGTATCTACATCTTGCTTGGGGCCACTAAAATAGCGCACTTTAGTATGAACCTACTTATTGACTGCTTACGAATTATGATTTTTAAACTTGTCTGTTTAATGTAGTATCTTATTACAGACGAAAATTATTACTACAATACTACTCATATCATACTATAATGTAGTCCCAGTAGGGACAGATGTTTTTACTACGAGTACGAATATTTCGATGGCTTAGGTCACAAATGTACTAAGTGCTAAATTAATGATTTTCACTTTTCTAATGCCAAATACTTTCATCCTCTTTCGTTTGCTCGTATCGAACTGACATAAATCCATCTTTTTCTACGAAAAACTTAGCGTCACAGTAAATAAGATCCATGAGTGTCGATATACACTAAAATACTTTGACTGATTTTATGTTACTGAACTGCAAAAAAATTGAAACCACAAACGTATTACATGCATTTTATTTTTTATTACCGTTAGCTATGCCAGTGAATTATGTGTTGTTAATACAAACAGATGCCGTTATATTTATAATATTTGTAGAAGTAAGATGTACTTCTCATAGATCATCTACCTATATTTCTCCGTTATCTAGTGCCTAGTATCTGTAGTGCTCTAAAGATGCTGAATTTGGGTCAGATTATTTTTATTATTATTAGTATTACTAGCGTTACACTCACACCGATTAATCTCCTTTAGGTGCAAGTGTGATGCATACAGGATAATAAATAAATAACGTACATCAATAAGCATACAAACAAGGAACCGAGAACAATAGTTCACGTTCATCGAATTCACAGACATTCAAAAATCTATTGTATCTGAATGAAGTCATGACGGAAAACTAGACGTCAATTCCATATTTATTTATAAATTCCATATTATTCACTACAATAACTAAAAAATATAGTTAGCACTTAGAAGCACCTCTAGCTAAATAGTAGGTATCTTCTTATAAAATCGTTATTTAATTATTGATGCTCACAGCACAATACCACAAACTCGTTATTCAAGGATCGTGACATCTCAAGATCTTAAATTTTGAATATCCATTTCAATAAACCAGCCGATACGTTATTTAAATCACTTTAATAACAGTAAAGCCCAAATACGACATTTAATAAAAAACAGAATTTATTCGAACTCACGACATATCACAACTAACATTGTATTGATACTGAAATCTTAGAGAATACAATGTTAGTTACAAGTTGCAAACGTCCTAATTTATGAGCGCAATTTGTTTGCAGGTCATTTTAGCTGCCCGACCAAGAAGCCCCACGATTTCCCCGCGGCGAAACGGACACGAAACGACGGACAACGTTTTTTTTAATATATCAGCATGAGTTTTATCTTTGCCAGGAGCAGTCGATGTGCGGGCTTATTATTAACCTGCGAATACACTTGGGGTTTATGTCCCTAGCGCTCATTTTGTCTTTTTTGTAATTAATAGCTCGGTTGGTAGGTAATACAAATTAGTGAGTAGGTATTTATTGTCTTGTAAAAGAGTTGTTATGCATTTAACTAGTTGGCAATACGATTACCGTAGCTTATAAATGACTGAGATCGGTGGCGTATTGGTTTAAGCGCTCTGGTTTCGATACGAACAGAAAGCAACTTTCGTCATGGTCGATCGTTTGATGCGTCAATCAAAGTTTGTTATCTTGAGCTCCTTCTTGCTTCGGGAGACATGGTTCCTGCAAGGCCTGTGCCCAGCAGTGGGACGTATATAGCCTGGTAATGATGATAAATGTCTGCCAAAACATGGTGTCAATTAAATCCGAAGTAAATGTAGAGTTCCGATCAAATTCTATAAACTTTTCTTTAAGGAAATCCGTTGGAATCTCTTTGACTGGTCGATAACGGTCTAGACCGTTTATATCTTTAGTCTATGGTCTAGACGTAGATTTCGGATCCGAACCGTAATAAACGTAAAATAACGACTGGGAATTTAAATAAACAGAGTAATTTTTGGTTTATTTTTTGGTTAACTTTAAAAATGAATACTTAATGAAATATTAGAATATTTTATGCAAAGCAGATTATTAATAGTAGGCAGGCAGCTACGTCGACGACGCATCAACAGTATGGACCCGTTTGAATTAAGAGACGCCCAACGCCTAATTTGAAAAACATTTTGACCAAACAAAAGGAGATATCCGATTCATATCCGGCCAAGTATTTATTTATTTCTTTATTTGGGAAACATACAAATTTTTATTACACATAAAATCGAACACAGTAAAATAAATCTTAAATCAGCGAATTTCATTTTAATCCACTTAAATTTTAATATAATTACTAATTAAATATAAATCCAAATTTTACATTTTACATCGAAATTATTAATGCACAACTATGTCCTTGGCAAGGTCTTAAATCTCCCTACCAATTTTTATCCAACTCGGTTTAGCGGTTTAAAGCGGTTTAACCGTTTAAGCGCTTAAGTGTGAAGAGGTAACAGACAGACAGAGCGACACACTTTCGCATTTATAATTTTAGTATTGGTATAGATTACCTATATTTCGCAGATATTTAGTATCCACAACCATAACACAAGCTCTTAATGATGCACATTTTTATTCTTATTTATTGTTATCATTATTAATAAAAGCTACCGTGATAATAAATTTACAATATAAACTAGATACCTTTTGGTCTGTAGGTACTCATAAACGTATAAAAGGCATAATCAATTAATTATTTGATATAAATTAATTTCAGCAAAAGCCAGCTTATTAATATTTAAATTACATCTTAAAGAAACAAAAATAAAGAAAATGAAATATTTAAATGAAAAATTATTCAAATAAAACATGGCACTTCGTCAACATGAAATAAAAGTCTCTTAAATTAAGTTAACAATTCAATTAAACAAGTTAAAAACGATTCCTAATTACTAATGTGTAGGTAATTTATGAAACCTAATCGATTTTTTTAAATATTATTTAGGTAATAGTCGCGATGCGAGCATAATTTAAATGCTAATATGTGAATACAATTCTAGTATCAATATCCTTCCCACGAATTGAATATAAATCTGATTTGTATGTAATGTCGTAATTTTCGCTGCCAATGAAAATACGTGCGGCCTTTTTATTACTTTTTTATTTTAATTATACAACTAGATAACAAACAAACTGACAGTCCACCTAGTGGTAAGTGGTGCTCAACTTTTGGAGAATTAGGTTTCTCCAAAAGTTGAGCACCCCTGCTGGAATAGAAATCTTTTTTCTCTATCGTGTCCTTTTTTTATACAACTAGATGACAAACAAGCCGACGGCCCACCTGATGGTAAGCGGTTACCGCCGCCTATAGACACCTGCAATAACAAGGAAAAACACTTGATATTGCAGGTGCGTTGTCATCCTGAGGCCTAAGATGAAATGCCGCCCATGCCCAGTAATTACACTGGCTACCTTTCCCTTTAATCCGAAACACAGCGATCTGTTTCACGGCTGAAATAAGAAAGGCGGTGGTACCTACCCAGACGACCCTACATACGGACCTACCACCTAGTGAAGTCCATTAAGTTGTATTTTCTTATGTAAAAGACATTCCTCTGTCAGGCGTCGCCAGCTATAAGTGAAATTACTAACACAGCAACAACAGCTAGCGTTGTTGCTCATAAATTGTCTGTAACAATAGTGTTGTGTGCACACGTGTTGGTATCAATACCACGATTGAAACAAGGTTAGATTAAAAACTTTATGCATAATTGCCCCAAGCTCTCTTCTCACCGCTTACTGCCAGTGCCAGTTAATAGAGGAAGCGATTAAAATATGTAGTGGTTCGCCAATGTAGTACAAGTCGACCAAATAAGGTGACGTTGCATCGTTACGGGGACCGTGCCCCTAGGCTAGCGTAGCGGTGCTCAAACTTTCTTTTGTGGTGTCGTTTTGAGAAATAACTAAAAACGGATGGCTAAATAGGTGGTATAAAATGACCCTGTAACTTAACGTGCAGTTAAGGGGAGTAGTGAAATATAAAACACCTAAATACGTCACCATACCTACAATTAATTAATTTAAGTGCTTTGAATCTCTTAATATTTAGGTAACTCCCATTTTGTCCGCTTATGGACTTTTAGGACTAACTCGACAAGTATCTAATACTTAAATCTCTGAAGCTTGAAGGTGTCGTCGAGACGCTGGTATATTTATATAAAGTCAAGATACATCTTCTATGACGGCCAACTAATATAAAAAGATATTTATTATTTTTAAATATTGCCAGTATATTGAAAGCGAGACAAAAGTTGCTATAACATCGCAATTTATATCAATAGTTATCCATACTTACGGCCTGGCCACGAACTCGCCGCACGCGCGTCCTGCGACTCGCGAATCGGCAACCTCTGCGCGCTGTCTCGATGTCGGCCTCGCAGCGCGTCGTTGTGACCGCGCAGTGGTTGCCGAGACGCCGCCGCTGCCGTCGCCGTCGCCGCCGTCACCGTTGCCTGTTCCCGTGACCAGGCCGTTACAGTCTGACCCGGGGAAATTCGCCGCGGCGAATATTCGCGCTTCTATTCGCACGAATAAAAACAAATGTATGGAAATGTTAAGCAGGCCACACGTAGCGGCGACCTCGCCAGTCGCGCCGACGCCGCCCGTTCCCGTGGCCAGGCCGTTACATTATAAATGCGAAAGTAATTTTGTAACGTTTTCACGCCTAAACGACAAAACTAATTTAGATGACATTTATTATAGAGATAGTTTAAGACCCTTGGAAGAACATAGGATACTTTTTGGAGTGATAACCGATATCCACGCGGGCGGAGCCGCGGGTAAAAGCTAGTGCCTATTATAAATGCGAAAGTAACTTTGTCTGTCTATCTGTTATCTTTTCACGCTTACACCGCTGACTGATTTAAATGAAATTTCATATGGAGATAGTTCGAGACCCAGGGATCAACATAGGATACTTTTTGGAACGATAACTCACATACACACGGGCGGAGCCGCAGGCGGCCACTAGTGTTATATAGAGGTTGGTGCCGTCGTCAGTACGACAATAAATTGACGACCGGCTGGCCGAGTGGTCTACTCGGTCAAGAGGTCCCGGGTTCGAATCCCGGTAGGAACAAATGTTTGTATGATGAGTACGAGCATTTGTTTACGAGTCATGGATGTTTATATGTTTATTTAGTATATTTCTAATATTTATATATATATTATTATCATTATTTATCCGTTATCTAGTATCCATAATACAAGCTCTTAATGATGCTTACTTTGGGCTAGAAAAAAAAAAAATTTAAACATGGGCTATGTTAGTCGATAGAAATGGTTTTCCACTTTCAAAAATATCTTTTTCATTTGATAATTTCATGGCATTTGTATGAATTAATATAACATTGACTGGATTATTTTATAGAAATGCCATGAAATTATCAAATAAAGATGAGACAAATGAGATGTTTGTGAAAGTGGCAAACCATTTCTATAAACTAATATACCTATAGGCATTGTTTTAGTTTATAGTCATATGGACGGCACCACCCTGTTTAGCACCACGGTACTAGCCCTCAGAATTGTAAAAATTAAATAGCTTCATTAAACTTTGATACCTTTGAAGGTACTCTGAATGAACGTTAAATTTTAGCTGCCCCTAATGAAAATCCTTTCTCAAATTATTAGCCGTAGGAGAACCAGAGCATGATATAATCCATTACGATTTTCTAAACAAATATTAAACTTTATTTAAGCTTTAACAGAGCATAATTACCAAATACTTCATTCTTAAACTTACTTCCTTGTATAAGTAATTAATTTGATTGGTGTTACAAAAGTAGATTAGCATCTTCGCTCTTCACCATGAGCCCTTGTATATAGCTATCATGAAACGGTGTTAATCCAAAATTTGGTTCATCCAAAAACCGTCCTTAAAAGGGTGATAATTCGGTCAATTTTGCAATAAAATTAAGGTCCCTGAATACGTTGAAATGTAAAACAATATTACTTGACGAAATGCTATTTTCCAAATCGAACCCGTAAACAGTTAGAATGAATAAAGGCGCCGATGAACACTAAAAAAAATATTTAGATAAACTACTTTGGTTACATTAGTAATAATCAAAATTTAGCAAGGTGTAATAACAGTTTATTTGATTTAACAAAACGGTGCGTATCTATGCAACTTTATTTTTGGCTAGGTGTTAGGTACCATAAGTTATGTAGTCACTTTTTAGAACTACAGGTAGTCGAAAGTTCAGTTGTGATTTTTTTCAGTGCGTGACTATCCAGTGTTGCAAATAAAGTACTGATATCGCACTGTAGCAAACGTGTACCCGTCATCATAATCCATTGTTTGAGATTACAAATTATCAGAGTAAAACCTACAGGTATTTCTATTAATAGATAAACAAGTAGGTAGGTACTTATCCTCAATCCCACCTGATGTTAGCTATTATAAATAAAGGTTGAGAACCACTGCCCTTTATAACAATAGACAGTAAATTAACAAGAAAGCCTCTCTTAACCTGTGGGTCACATTCCGAAGAAATGTGTTTTAGCTTCAAACGATCAAACATATTTTTTGATACTGGTGTTGCTTGTTTCATCGTTCTCAAATCCAAATACTTAAAATTTACTTCATAAAGGAGATGTTTCATATCCGGCCAGGCATATGAATAGTATCTCAAAAAATCTCCTGAATCTGCGAAAAATACTAATACTTAGTTCGTTTTCATGCATAATTTGTTTGTACAAAAGATGAAATTTTTCGTCGATTTCACCGTTATTCACTATGGCAAGATGGCGGGCGACAGAGAAGTCGACTAAACGTCACTAAAGTGATATACGCGCCATGACGAATATTTGACAGTATAGCAGTTTAAAAAAAAAAATTTTTGTACCACGCAAATAAGCAATTAAAAAGGAAATGGACAATTTAACACTGTTCGGCATATTTTTACCTATTTTTCAGTATAGTATAGTATACATAGACCTGACCGGGTCTCCATACATTTTTGGAACATATCTTTTACTTCTTCAATTTTATTTAGCCCATGTTTTAATTTATTGTCGTTTTGACGGCAGCACCCTGTATACATTATTGTCAATATTTATGCGCTATCTAGTATCCATAACACAAGCTCTTAATGATCTTTACTTTGGGCTAGATAATAGGTGTGAGTGTATGATTATTATTATTATACAAAATTATCACCAATATAGTGTTGTACCCTACTGAAAGTTTGAAGCAGATTCCGGTTTAGAGATAATTAGCCGCAACCCACGGGTCACGTTCCAGGGATGTCCGCAACTGATCTGCTTCGGAGACAATAAATAACTCGGTTAACGAGGATTAGCTTTCAGGTATATTTTCCTTGTACTTTCTTTTTTAAAGGTTTATAAAAAAAGTCATGTTGAAAAGGCGATACGTTAACGTTGTTTAGGTCAACACAGTATGAGTTCTTAGCGCAAGGAAAAAGGACTAAGTATTTATAATAGCGCTCATGTGTTTATATATAAAACAGTTAAAATTAATCCTTTTTTGAAAAAATAACTTTTGAGAAAAAACAAATAATGTAGGTACAGCTATTCAAATAAATAACTTTATCAGAAATAAAAGGCATCAGATTACTTGAATTATTCTCTAGAGTTTTTTCCAATTGGCGATCAAATGTTTTTTTTTATTTATTTGATTTATTTATATAAAAACAAACAGGTTAAAAAAACTATTTTGATAATGATTCCAATGGTTAGTTGCTAAACAACAATAAAATAAAACGGAAAAAAGGAAATGAGAAGGTCATCTTTTATAGAGAATTTGTTTAGCTTTGTTAATAAGTCAACTCTAACATATTTCAAACAAGGACAGTAATAGTAAAAACAATATAATTAAATCCTCACAAAAACTGCAAAATATTCACAACATATTGCCTTTATAGGCTTCGCCACACAGAAAGCGGGGCTGGGTGTGAAATTTACGTCGCGTTTTAATCAGGTGTTCGTGGTGTGCAAATTACTATAATAATTATACACGTACTTACGGCCACTGGCCACGGAGCATAATTTTGTAACATTTTTAATTAGTGTTCAATTAGAAGATTTTGACATAACTCCTCACTTTGCATTTTTATTTTGATTTCTTTTGATACTCATTTGCATTGACATGGACGTGGCTTTTCACGCCAGCCCGCGCGCTGTAGGCATGGCGTCTCCCATAATATTGTCATAAGCCATCATTTCGCACGCCAATAACACGCGACGTGAATTTCACGCCCAGTCCTGCTTTCTGTGTGACACGGCCTCGAGGTGTTGCGCCCACGAAAGATTCACTGGCCCTACTTCTGGAGAACACATGCTAAGTTGAAATTTAAGATCAGTGCATCTTTTTCTCTCGTAATGAGTACGAAAGGGATGGCTGTCATATAATTTGACATTTAGAAACGTGCATTTTATTTTCGAACCTATTGAAAGTAATAAAATGCAGTGTTTGGGAGGCACTTCCGTACATGCCGTCTTGCCTTCCATTATTGTCCATGGTTTCTTTAAAATCTATATAAATTTATTTGAGAGCTCTAAACAAATTCTTGCTTCCTATTACATATTGCGAGAAAGAGATATACTGTACTTAAATTTAGAATTAGAGTGTGTTTTCAAAATTAGACCCACTGAGTTAGCGACTTTTATCAATGATTTTAGCACTTTCCCTAGCAAGAACAATTGGACTTCTATCTGTGTTCTAGTTTTATATTCTTTATCTTCTACTACTGCTTCTCTTAGGACTTTAGTCACACTACAGTACTACAATAAATCATCATAATTTTATTAGCCTTCATAATTTAAAGAACATCAATACGTTATCATAATTACTTTATCATGATAATTTATCAGTTAATATTTAGGTTTTAAAACTACATGATGCCTGGAAGGCGTTAAGAATCGCAATAATAATATCTTAGCAGTCGATAAACAGACTATACATTATACATATATAGATGCCGAACATAATACTCGTGATTACGCCGATACAGTAATTGATAGGTTGGTTATATTTTTTGCTAAAGTTTATTGCCCCGTTAGGATGTGAAGAATTAAGTATGAATTGAAGCACAATATAATATTTTTATAACTGGTGCAGACATACAAAATCTATCGGTTACGATAACCTTCTTATTGTTATGGACTTTCAAAGACAGCTTTTTCCTACAAAACTCCATTCTTCACTTACTTATAACATTCAAATTGATACTCTTTGTTTTTTAAATCAAATGATTTATCAAACTTATGATCCCTACGTGTTTCTTCCGTCATCTATGAAGACTTTAGTAAACTTTTATTCTCAATAATATTAATAAAACTATTCGTACTTACCTAATTAAGCAATAATAACATTTAATAAATATTATTCAATCTTTCTATAAATACAGTTTTTCGTCTCCTTTTGATTTGAAAAGTTTCCCTAACTTTGTTATCGGCCAATTTACTCACGTGCAAGCTAACGTAATAAAATTGGCCTCAAAATTATTTTCAGGAGTATAATAAGATAATAACTTATACATTACATATAAAAGTGAACATTATTTTTTGTATTCGATGACAAAAACAAAGGAACTTGTTTGGTTGGTTGATCTCAGATTTTTCAATCTTGTTAACTAGAACTCATAGCTCATGGAGATGGATTAAACCGTTGCTCTTGTTTGCTAATACAACCGTTTAGATATTCTCTTCCATCTCATCATCCCTAGTGTCTTGCATGTAGGAATGTATGTGATCAGCAATGGCGCTTTTATATGATTTTGGTGGTAATAATGATAATTCGAAGTAGTTCAGAATAAGTGAAATCTGGGTTCCAAGATGATAAGTAATGAGTTTCACATGTAAGGTTTTAATTGCTAACCACATGTTACGCCGGCTGTCAGATTTAAATGTAACCACAAACAGGTACAATACAAGCCAACAAGGAACCAACACAATAAATAAAATTCTCGACGCTATCTCGATTTGTTCGTAGACCGAAACGTTGAATAATCACGTACAGTGATCAACAAAAGTAAGTGATCACTTGAAACAATTCAGTCTTATTATGAAAGCAGTAACGGATAAGAGCTGACAAAGATGAACACTTGCTCTTGCTGATGACTGTACAAAGATTAACTAGTTTCGAAAAATTCGCGCTACACAAAAGAACGTAGATTACATCTGACAGCTTAATTCGTACCTTTAGTTTTGAGCTTAATAAAAATTGTGATAAAGACGATTTTACATAATCACGAGATACTGATCAAATTCCCATACGATGATCCTTTGTTTACTCGCCTGTTGTAGTTCAAAATTCAAATGGATGTCTATGATAAAATATGCTTGTTGATTCGAACCACAAAGACAAAGACGAGTAACACAAGCTTGCGCAAATATTGAAAGAAAAAATTGGGATTGATTGATTTCATAATACCTACGTAAATACAGTCACTTTGAAACTTTAGAGGCATTTAATGCTATGGTCTTCAGAATAAACGAAGATCATCACAGTGCAGCAGGGGTGTCGACTTTTATGCTGTCAACACAACTTTCTTTCTTAATTTCACAAGTAACAATGGGCCTGATTCTGAAGACATAGTCTAATTCTAAATTTAAGTACAGTATATCTCTTTCTCGCAATAGGTATGTAATAGGAAAAAGATAGCAGAAATTCGTTTAGAGCTGTCAATTAAAATAAGATAGATTTCAAGGAAACCTTAGACAATTTTAGACGGCATGAACGAAGGTGCCTCCTAAACACTGCATTTTATCACGTTCACTATGGTATAAAATTGAACGCACGTTTCTAAATGTCAAATTATATGACAGCTATCCTTTTCGTATTCATTTTGAGAGAAAGAAATGCACTGAACTTAAATTTAGACTTAGCATGTGTTCTCCAGAATTGAAGATGCTACAAACGTCGTTATACTACAGTAACAGATTACCATCTGGTGGGATGTAAGTTTGTTTGTCTCCCTTATCGTATGAAAGGTTTCGATTATTTTAAAATCGCCTAAAACATTTATTCGTCTTCCCTTATTTTATGGCTGCGATTTTACGAATTCTGCCAATATCATGTCAGTGTATTTCTATGTGTTATGTAACATCTAAATTCGATGATCACTTTTGACAGCCAATCAGCTATATTGCCAGTACGAAGGCAGGGAGAGAGATCTCCGTCTGATAATCGTGATTATAGGTAACCCGTCAAGCATCAGGTTCCAGACACAATTGATTTTTCAACTGTCATAGCCCTCCGGAGGGATTAGTAATGAATTCAAATTTAGTGCCTCACAATTTGGAAATTTGCTCTGCTAACAAAAAGGTTTCAATACTTCTGATCTAAAGAGGTATAGAAGCTTTGTAATAAAATTTGCATTCTCGCTCAATAAGCACCTACCGCTAGATTATTCGTATCACACAGTCGCAAATGAAGACTTCTTTGAATGTCACTGAATAGTGCACGGTGAATGCATACTAAATGACGGTACCACAAGCAAAAATTGACCCTGTTTCGCGGTAGCAAAAATGAATTTCACTAAAAGAGATAAGATTTACCGGTTTTTCTCACTGATGCAACGTGACCTGTCTCTCTAATTTTTATAGGCAGACAATGCACGTATATTTTCTTATTTACATCACATAGAAACCATATAAATTGATCTTTATCGGCTACTGAACAAGGTTTGTTGATGTGACTATGTATAGTCCCTCATAATTTGCATTTTTACTGAGTAAAACGCCACCGACAATCTTTGAAGCACCCTTAAAACCAAGAAAACAAAATTTCACAAGCGATACTTTTATTACTCTGAAAATAGTCATTTTGAAAGTCAATATTCGACTTAAAAGGTAAAAGTAATCCATGTTTGAGGATATCTTGAAAGTTGACATAAATTATGTCCATTATCAAAATATTTAATAATAGTAAATACACAATGTTAAGCTACTTGAGACGGTTTAATTGTGCCTCTGCTGAGTTTTTTCACCATGAAGTTTAAATAGATCCTCTTGCGTTTTTCTTTGAACACATTATGAGGGCTGTCTAGGAAGAGATAAACGATGCCATAAAAAAATTAAGAAGAAGGATAGAAAGCGGTGAGGAAATTAGCAGGTTATACTTATCTAGTGCTCCGGTGGCGTAGTGGTAATCGGGTCTATCTGGCTAGACATTCGATTCCCATCTGGAGCATTTATTTTTCATCGTTTTCTTTCTTTATTTGTAATTGTTACAATAAGAGGGTTTACGTGGCACAGCTTTTCATACAAACTTTCAAGTTTAATATAATATTGGAAACGAACAATCCGATTCTAGTTTAAAAAGTCATCAGATTTTTGGTTCGTATGAAAAGCTAAAAACTACTGTTTTTCAATTAATTATTATTAGACTTATATCAAGCAATAGACTTATATTCTCTGATAACTAATAAGACTAGCCTGACGTTCGTATGCGTGTAAAGTCTTATTAGATTAGGTTTGATGGTTTTCAATATTTTCGATTTGAAACCCCCTTAAAACCCGACAAAACTATCAGCCGACTGGTTTGTCTGCAGTGAACGTCACAGGCATCGATATATTCAATATTACCGATTATGAAACTGTGAGACTCGCACTATTTGTATACAGTCGAGGCGAGGTAATGCTGTTTAAGTAGTGGTCACATTTGCATGAATAAACACCGGGGAACATATCTTATGGTCCCCAATGATAAAGTAAATATGAAATAGGCAGGCCGTTCTATAGGCTATGATAATGTGTGTTCGTAGGTGTGAACACACACCAGTTATATTCTGTTTAGGTGTTAAGTATTTTTAGGGTGTTTTGATTTTAAAACTTCAATGTTTTGTCATTATAATATTTTTTATTATTTAATCAAAATTAACAAGTCTATGTTAAAAGCGTCACGCGTTAACAATAAAAATTCATGGTAGTTAAGGTATATACAATACTAATGCCTGCCTGCGGCTTAGCCCACGTTGATATTTGACGTTATCGCGTCAAAAGGCAACCAATGTCCTTTATCAGAATGTAACTATCTCCATGCTAAATTTCATCTAAATTGGTTAAGCATTTTAGTAGTAAAAGAATAACAGATAAACAGACAGAGTTACTTTTTCATTAATAATATTAGTAAAGGTATCCCAAGATAATTTTATATTAGCCAACCTTTTTCACTGCATTCTTATCAAAAATAAGATAAAGTTACTAATAAGGGATCCTTAAGAGTGCGCCTAAAGCTAGAAAAAAATCAAATTTCACCCGCACCCCCCGCATCGCGAGGCACGATTGCAGTGTGTTGTCAATCAAGCTCGTCTAGTCACCTGCCGACGTCATAACATAGTATACGCAAAATGTTCACATGAAAGCAACAGTAGCTTCTTAGGAGTAAATGTAATGCATTTCTAGTCTATAATATTAATCATATTGGCTCAATGTAATATTGAAGTTAAGATTTTTATTGTTACTAGGGGTCAAAATTAGACCAAATTTTCGTCAAGGCGACACACAGTTAATTTACTAATTCAAGAATCTTTTTCAGATTAAAATTATGTTAAATCGTTGTGAACTTAAGATCTAAGTCTTGTTTTATTTTCTCGAATGAAATATAATGTATCCTTGTCCTATTTATTTTCGCATACATATCAACTATCTGCATATATAATTTTTGTAAATGGTGCAACATACTGAAATCATCTCTAATTGCAAATCAATGCGGGTAATTTATTTGTGGGTGCTCTTGAATTAGATGTAGTTGGCACATTAAGAGAAATAAAGATATGTCACTCATCTGGAAAATGTTATAGATACGCTAAAAGTTTAATGAACAATCCAAAACAGAGGTATTTTCAATGGTACTATTTACTTTTGAAAATGAAATCATATTTCGTTCAAAATTTAGGTTACCATCAACTGTACTAAATATTGCTGCTACATCAGTTTAAACTGAATCATTGTAACATTAATAGCTATGCAGATGACAGTACAGTGCATGGTAGATAGATATTACGGTTACCCAGGGGCGGGGCGTATTGTGAGCGAGAAAGAGAGAATGAATATTATCCTCGAGCTCAACGGACAGGGTTGTTGTGTTAGTTAAACCTTATTATGTCTAAACGGGGTTTGAATAATCTTGTTGAGTTTATTGCTAAAAACCACAAGTGTGCGCGTTCACAACTAAAATGTCACCTTTCATTCCCCTGCGTTCTCTCATGGAGATATGCTGAAAGCCAAATCAAAGAAACTACACGACGAGGTGCATTGATTTTTCACGGCTGACCAAGTATATTTGCTTTATAACAAAGGACCGATCTTGCGTGGAATATAACTCGCACCTGTTGGATTACACTCTACTAAGTATATGCACTGGAAAGATTGCAGTGTTCGTGCTGTCCATATAATTAGTGACGTAGAGGTCACAAGCACAATTGAGCCTCTAAAATTGCTTCGACACATTGTGACGCTTATGAGAAGCGCTTTCTATTGGGTATAATAATGAAGAGTGCTTTGATGAGCTTTTAGACCTTACCTCAGATTCCTTTTTCCTACTTAAGAGCACGCGTGCCAGTTTTCGGTGTCATCAATTCTGTTGTAATAACTGTTTCCACTCCAACATCACTCATAAAGACGTTTAGTGACTTGTTTCTTTGTCGTTCTTCCAAAACTTGGAATTCTTAGTGGCTGTCTGCACTTAAAAACTCTTCTAATCGCTTCACATGAGGTGGTGTTGAATCATTTGTCATGTTTTTTTAAAACTTATCAGTAAGCTTGGCATATTGATGTTACCGGGGACATATAACGAGATGCTCACTAATATTGGTCAGAGAGGCATTAAAATTTACACCTAAGAGTGAAATAGAAGATTTGATAATGTTTCTTAGAACCTTCCTAGAAGGCGTGGAAATGGAAATATCAGTAGTGAAAATTATTTAAGATTTTTTTTGAAACGTGAAGAATGTTTAAAAACATTTAGGCTATTAAAGTTACTTTTCATGAAAATGAAAATTAAATTTTTTTTTCGTCATTTTAACCTACAGTTACCAACAGATACAGACGAAGAGCTCAAAAACATTGACACTCACTTATTCTCTTGAATATGCGTTTATGTCTAAATGCGGCTAGAAAAACTGAGATTATGAGATGGGAGACTAAGGTAAAAATCGATTATACATAAAGCACACGTGACAAAACACGATCGTGGCAAAATTCGATTAAGGAAAAAATCCTACCGAAGAAAAATGCGTTCGAGGCACCCACCTACCAAACCATGTATGTGTACTAGAAATGTCATAAATCGCCTAAAACATTTATCATACATTTTGTATTGAAAAATGCTAAATGAACTCGTAATATTCTTTAGACAACTTTCGACACAGCTGGTGAACCCGAACCACCTTTAGTCCATGTCCTTTCTATATAATAGTGCAGCCAATGTTGTATTATTTCATACGAATGTCATAAAATTATCGAATGAATAAGATGTTTTTGAAAGTGGCAAACTATTTCTATGAACAAATATATCCCGTCTTTAAATTAACTCATTTTTGTACGTTTTATATTATTATGAAATGTATTTCCAATTTTCCATCTTAAAATAACATAGAAGAAATGCACCACTTAGTAAAACTTACATTAAAAAAAGACATTTTTTTTGTTTTTATTGTTGTTAATAGTAATAAACTATTCATATTTTAATGTTTTTGGTGCGATTAAACGCCTACTTTATTAAAACAATTACAAGTAAAGAAAGCAAACGATGAAAAAATATATGCTCCAGCCAGGAATCGACCCGCGTCTCCTGATATCCGACCAGACGCGAATAGTCAGTCTACGCCAATGGAGCATTAGGTATATCCTACTAATTTCTTCACCGCTTTCTATCCTTCGTCTTAACGATTTTATAGCAAAGTTTATCTCGCCACTAATTGAATTTATCACCTCTAGTGATCCATAAGAAATAAACTTTAACTAGCATACATTATGTATGACACTATAATGTTTTTTTGTTTTAAACATCTTATAGTAGATACCAAATTTTTTTACTACAGAATTCACTTTATTAAGATTTTTTAATTAGATGTAGTTGTGGTGGTATTACTCCGATGCTGATCTGAAAAAACATTGTTATCATTAAATTGCAATAAAGTTTATTATGCCATAGGTGAATAGTATAAACCCTTACGGTGTTAGATTCTCCAACTGCATATTGATAACTGCCCTATAATATTGTGATTTTTATAAATGCATATGAAAATGTCGACCATCGAAAAAAGTTTTATTACAAATAAATCAAATACGAGTAAGTCACTAAGAAACACAAAGCATGATTTTATTTTACATATACTACGCCTACAAAGATTGCAAAGACAATGCGATTTCTGCTCAATGTACATAAAAATAAGGTCGATATCAACAATTAAAAAGTGAGTAAACAAAAAACTTGAGTTTGACACCTAGCCGTCATTTGGATTTTCAGTTTCATTTTATAGCATTTTATTTTAATAATTATGAAAAATCACAATTTACAACGTTTCATTAAACTTTTTAAGCAATAGTTTTAAAATATATGTACAATATTATGGTTTTTAAGTTATAAACTACAAATTATTCGCGAGAATATTGCCGAGGGCGCGCGAGAAAGCAGAAACATAGTCTTCCCGTCTCAATAGAGCAGCCGCGAATGAAACAAAACAAATATCATGCGGCCTACCATGCGACTGACAGAGACGGACGATGACGTTTAGCGCGGAAGGAAAATGGAGTATGCGCCAATATAGTTTTTTATTAATTACTTGCAAACCATAACATATATTGAAAAACCGCTAGTAGAAGCCCTCGGAAACATGGTGACTCACATATTTATCAATTTTCCCTGTTGTGAAGTAATGTGATTTGGACAATAAATTAAATCTCGTTGAAAGTCAGAGGTATCTTTGTGATTTTTTTCTATCGAGAAAATTTTATAAATTCATGTTTTTGCTCTGACTCAACCCTCAAAAATATAATGTAATTACCATATTTAAAATTTCAGCTCATTTGGATTTGATTTAATATGATTAAAATCAAATCTACGATTAGTGATTTGCTTTATGCCCCCTCTTAACGTTTGCATAATTAATGTATTTACTCCTAATAATTTGGTAATTCAATAACTACAATATTAGCTCCTGGTAATTTTTACGAGATCAGCCATGGTATTCTGTAACGAAACTCGCATCTCACTTCACAAGTCACTTCGATTTCATCTGTCAAAATGTATGAAAATTTGCTTTATTTGACAGTTAAATTCGAAGTGACTTGCGAAGTGAGGTGCTAGTTTTCTTACAGAATAGCACAGCAGAGCTATTCGCGGAAGCCTTCAATATGATATGCCAATGATAATTATGATTAAATTGTTATGCTGAAATACCATTATGCGTAAGTTTATCTAGTACGAATTACATTATGGCAATATAGAGGATGGTGCCGCCGTCAATACGACAATAAATTAAAACATTGGCTACATTAGTTCATAGAAATGGTTTGCCACCTTTAAAATCATCTTATTCATTTGATAATTTCATGACGTTTCTATGAAGTAATGCAGCCAATTTTATACTATTTCATCATACTAATGTCATGAAATTATCAAACAAAAAAGGTGTTTTTGAAAGCGGTAACTAATAAGGGACCTATATTATATTATACCTATAAATTTTATGCAATTCGATAGGGAACCTATTAATAACTGTATATTATTTTTGTAAATAATGCAGTGAAAAAAAGTTAAATCACTGTGTAAGCGCGTGTTACCGCCTTAAAAAAACTAGAAATGACGGTGACAATATCATCGTGTTTCAAAATGTGTGGGTAATGGAAAAATAAGGACAGAAAATAATATCATCGCAAAATGATTTATATTATCATCACATTTTTAATGATTTCGGTGCGTTTTAATCCCTACTGTATTGTAACAACTTTAAATAAAGTACTTCTTTAGTCATGACTAAAAATGTTTATTAAGCGTTTGTATTTCAACTCAAAATACCCCGTTTAAAGTATAAAAAAATATAGCCTTAAAATTAAGAGTAAATATTTGGACTTAGATTCTGTCTACTCCTCCGATGCTCTTTCCGATACTCGCATAACGGTGCCTTTGATCATCGATATTTCGTTATTCGTGACGTCTCAAATCGGCATATCAGATCAAGTCTATCCCGAGGAATCGATCTCTAATCGATTCCGAGAGATCATACCCTGACATTCCCACGAACCGACGCCATGATCTACTAAATAATACGTTGGAGCGATCGGGCTTTGAATGGTACGATACCGATTTCTTTTCTTTTATTTGCTTTTAAATCGCTTTGAATAGAAATATTAAGCGTCATAAAAGAGTTTATTTCGGAAAATTCATAATTCATCAATTGCTTAATGATATATTTATATAAGTTTTAATATAAGAGTTGTATTTGCATCTTGCTTATAGAAATTCACTGATAAACTTTGCTAATGATAGTTCATGAGCTTTATTACGAAAGCAATAAAGTTATGAGTTGCCCAAAGTTATCACTGACCACCTACTTTCCAGAATTACACATTATGTAGAGCACAGAACAGGAAAAGAGGTTTTATCTGTTCCGTGATGTAGAGTATTCTGCAAAAGTAGGTGATAAGTGATAAGTTTGAACTTACCTATGCAATAACTCAACTAAGTACTTGCCAATAGAAGCATTCACACTGCAAGAATGAGGATGAACTTATTCTTAGCACTGACTGACTAACAGACGATCCGCAAGAACAATGAACGTTAAGTAGGCGGTTAAGTTTGTATGGTAGTAGGCAATTTGAATATCGGATCGGTAAAAGAGATATCATGCAAAAAATCAAAAGTTACTTATCCTATGGTATAAAAAATACGAAGCTAGGTGGATTCTGTGGGTCTTAATAAAAAAAACTATTTGTGTATCAAGAGTGTAATAAATCGTTATTTAAGTTATTTGAGAATCATTTCTCGTTGCGCTTCTGAATATTCTGATAAATCGTTCCATAAGTGTAGTTTCTGCATCAAATATGGTAGCTATTTGGGGTTTAAATACAGCCAGAAGTAAAGTAGGCTTTAAGTGGAGTTCACAGATGCAACGGGCAACTCGCCCGTTCTCAAGCTCGGTGTCAACTTTCGCCGTGGTCAATACCGGGATGGGTCAATCAAAATTTGTAATCTCGAGCTACTCTGTACTGCGGAACCAGTACAGAGTAGCACCAACCCGCATCATTGGGCCAGTGTGCTGGTGTTACCAGCCTAAGCTCCTCATTGCCCTACAGTGGGACGTATACATATAGGCTTCAGTTGATAAGGTATTTTAAAAACATAATTCGGTTAAGTCAGACCTGTAACCTGAAAAATAAAACATAAACGTGTTGTGAGTTTGACACTGTACGAATAAAATTGTCTTTTGGTCAGAGGGCAGTGCTGGCAGACGAAAACATACAAAAGTTTGTGTGAACCGCGCCTCGATTCGCTTACGTCATCGATTCGATAAACCGGGTTAGTTGAACTGCCGCGTTAAAATAATTTATGTGCCTTCTGTGCTATAAGAGCTTGTAAAGCCGGCTATACACATTAGGCCAAGGTGCTGGGCCAGTATTATGGGCCAATGTGTAGAGAGTAATAGAGACCTACTTGGCGTATTTCACCAACTGCAAAGACACGCTATGTCGACTTCTACACGTGGGCACAATACGCTGGCGCAGCACCTTGGCCCACAGTGTACATCCCCACACCAAGGAGTATCTCCCGTGTTGCAAAGTAACACTGCCCCCTTTCCACAAACATTGAATAGCAAAAACTCATGAAATCTCTATACCTGTGTCTTTTTATTGCAATACACCAAAGCGAGTGTCGTAAAGAAAACAATTTTCGATTTTCTCTGAATACGGAAATAGTATTTAGATAAGAACACAAAATTGAATGTTCTTAATTTTGTTTTTAACATCATTACTAGCCTATATACTTCCCACAGCTGGGCACAGGCCTTCGTATATGGAAGAAACACATGTGGAGTTTGTGCCGTAACTCCGCCACGCTGGCCCAATGCGGGTTGATGGGTTAAAGCGGTAGCAATAACAACCGTGATCAACGGCTTAACATACCTTCCGATCCACGTAGGAGCTCGTAATAATCAATTTTGATTGACCCATCCAGAGATCGACCATGGCGAAGTTTAGGTGACTGCTCTAACCATCGGAGCTACAGAGGTCTTGGGATAACCCTGTGAATTTCTTCTGATCTATCTGCACTTGCGTTATAAGCTAACTTTAACCATTACAATGTCCAAATATTCTATTTCAACATTTTTTTCTAGTTTGGATAGTTTTTAAAGTAAATATTACTTGCGGTGTACAAGTTACTTTCAATGAAAATTTCATCTTTGCCCTACCTACCTTTATCCCAATAAGCACATAACTCCAACCCGAATAAAATCTATAATACTAAACGCACCTAAAGCAACACCGCTGACTAATTTAAATTCAACGCGGCGATACAAAATGAAGTCTGTAACTTTGTAATCAAGAATCAAGGTACATTGAGCGACAAATTTGGTTCCACTTTAGATGAGGATTTTCTTTATTTTATTATATTTTAAGCTCCATTTAAGAATCTTTGATTGAGCTCATTCTCACCTCTGTTTGAAGTTAAGATTACTACAGTTAACCATTAGTATGATTCCAGCCTGACGGGGTCCCGAAGGCAATAGAAAACCTATGCCGCCATATAAAGCGTGGCTTAGAGACACCGCACATATACAATTTCAAGTTGGCCAACTATAGTACAACTAAATTGCGTGCTTTCATAGGCCACACACTTCGCCGACTTAGTTGGTGGACAGTGTTGCTAGCGCGGTGAAGTCTGCGATAAAATGCGGAAAAACAACGCACTACTTCATAAATTAATAAAAAGAAGACTAAAACAGAACAAAACATTTAGGGTGCATCCGATATTAAGTGACAGATTAGAGCGTAGGAAACATCTTAACTTACATTCTAAACTGAGATGTTACCCAGATAAGTTATTTAAGGGCTGGCCTTTTTTGGACTTCCTCGATCAGCAGTTCTATTTTTTCATTTGTTACAAGTAAAGAATGCAGAGATCGACTGGGCGGCTGCGTGCCCAACTATCGGCCGATAGTAGCCAACTATTTAGTTGAACGACTTGGTTGGATATAATGTGCGGGCTATCATAAGATTCTAAGCCTATTAGACATTCTACGATTTTGTTGGCCAACTTGAAATTGTATATGTGCGGTGTCTCTTAAAATTAAACTTGACTTAATCCTGATGTCGTCTATATCTGTCATAATTGACGAAAATGAGACAGTCTCAGACCGTCAGTCCTTCTTGCAACGTGGCCTGCCCACTGTCACTTGTGGTTCGCAATACGTAACTTTACGTATATTTAAATATAGCTACATCTCATTCTCTCAATAGGAATTAAAAAAATTAAAACCGACTTCAAAAAACTGAAAAGGATGAAATAATCAAATTTAAGTAGGTATTTATCCCCTAGAAACATATTTTTGGAGCCGGTGCTTTACTTTCTATTGTTTCTGGAAACCACTTAGCACCAACTCCAAAAATATGTTTCTAGGGGATGAATACCTACTTAAATTTGATTATTTCATCCTTTTCAGTTTTTTGAAGTCGGTTTTAATTTTTGTTTAAAATTTTTTTTTCACAATTTTTAGTGATAACTTTCTACGGTCGAAGCTAGATGGGTGACCGTCAACTTATATTGTTTCCTACTATCGTATCGTTTCACTAAAAAGTCATTGGAAAAGCAAAAATTCGCAATTTCGCTTATGTAGACGATTTCATAATTTCAGTTTTTTTTAATTTAAAACCAAAGTACCCAACTGTTTTTAAAAAAAAATTTATGGGACCAAATGGCAGCTATTCCGCATCGAACAAAAAAAGAATCACGTAAATTGGATCAGTAATCTCGGCGTAATCGGTGTACATACATAGAAAAAAAAAAAAAAAAACATACCGGCCGAATTGAGAACCTCCTCGTTTTTGAAGTCGGTTAAAAATAGCGTGCTACAGAACTGTATTTTTAGTATCTCTAAACAAAAAGAAATTTTAGGTAGCACTCTTTTAACCTTTTGTCATTAGACTCTCGTCGTCTCTTCAACAACAGATCTGAGTCAATCACGATTTATTGAATCATTCTGACTGGATTGCGACACATTGAAGAGTGATCGGGTCGTGAGTCACTTAACAATCGGATACTACGACATTTATGGATAACCATTTTGTACCTACACGAAGGCGGGTCCTTTAAAATATTTACTTGATCACTACGATGTTAACAACCAACCCCTCGATGTTAGTAAGTGCGATTTGCACGAAATCGCACTTACTAACATCGAGGGGTTGTTTTTACCAAAACAATGTTAACTTTATTCTTCCAGTGGTCCCCTACCTTATTTTTAAGCAACCACAAATTTAAGTATATCATTCATCTTTAGCTTAGTCTGAATCGTACCGCAATCTGTTTGTATATAATATTTCAGCATTTGTAGTTTTATTTGTGACTTGTAAAATTTAAAGGTTTTTTTTTTTTTTTTTTTTTTTTTTATACAAAGCACGACAAATGACTCAACACCACCTGATGTGAAGCAGTAAGAAGAGTCCATATGTGAAGACAGCTAGTGCAGTTCAGACACTACTCTAGCTGCCTCCACCTTGCCGGCCCGAAAGGTGCTTTTTCACGCCTCTTTTGAAGGACCCCATGTTATAGGAAGGAGGGAACACATGTGCTGGCAAAGAATTCCAAGTTCTGGAAGTTCGACAAAGAAAAGAGCTACTAAATTTCTTTGTACGTGATGTTGAGGTGGAGACAGTGAATTGATGACTCCGAAGACCGGCACGCGTGCTCCTGAGTAGGAAGGGGGAAGGTGGGATAAGGTCAAATAGCTCTTCAGAACACTCTCCGTGATATAGCCGATAGAAGGCGCTAAGCGACGCAATGTCTCGACGCAATTGCAGAGGCTCAAGGTTGTTGGTGACCTCTACATCGCCAACGATACGGACAGCACGACGCTGCAATCTGTCCAGGGCATCGAGTAGGTACTTGGCGGAGCCATCCCACAAGTGCGAGCAATATTCCACGCAAGACCGGACCTGAGTTTTATACAGCAGGCATAATTGGTCAGGCGTGAAAAATCGACGCACCTTGTTCAGGACACCGAGCTTCCGTGAGGCTGTTTTTATCACGGTTTCGATATAGTTCCTGGAATTCAGATCGCAACATATCTCCATACCTAGCAAGTTTAGGGAGCCCTGTGCCGAAAGAGTCGTGCCCTGAAGAGACGGAAGGGGAAGGAACGGCGACATTTTGGCTGTAAACGCGCACACCTGTGTTTTCTTAGCATTGAACTCAACAAGATTGTTAGATCCCCATTCAGATACGAGGTTCAAAACCCTGTCGAGCTCAATGGTAAGATTCTCTCTCTCTCTCCCGGTTTCAGCGCGCCCAGCCCCTGGGCGACCGTAATATCCCCCATGAACTGTACTGTCATCTGCATAGCAATGAATGTTTCCTAACGGAATCATGTCATTGATATGAAGAAGAAAGAGTGTGGGGGATAGAACAGAGCCTTGTGGTACACCAGCATTCACTGACATGAACCGCGAAGCGCATCCATCTGCGAGGACACGGATTCTTCGCTCATGCAGGAAGCCGGCGATCCAGTTACAGAGCTGAGCGGGCAGACCGTATGCCGGGAGCTTGGAGAGAAGAGCCTTGTGCCAGACCCGATCGAACGCTTTGGCAATGTCAAGGCTAACTGCCAGTGACTCACCACGTTTGTCAATAGCTTCACCCCAGACATGCATTAAGTACGCTAGAAGATCACCCGTTGACCGGTTCGGCCGAAACCCGTACTGTCGATCATTAATTAATGAGTGATCTTCTAGGTATCGGATCAGCTGGTGGTTTAAGATCCGTTCCATGACCTTGCAAAGAACTGAGGTGACAGCTATCGGGCGGTAGTTAGCTGGGTCTGATCGGTCTCCCTTTTTGGGGACCGGTTGCACATTGGCCTCTCTCCAAGAATCCGGCACACACCCAGAAGAGAGAGAAAGACGGTATAGCCGCGTTAAGACAGGAGACAACTCCGCTGCGCAGTTTTTCAGTACTATCGCTGGAATGCCATCAGGTCCACTAGCTTTCCGGACGTCGATTGACTGAAGCTCCGCACGTACATCACATTGCCTAATACGAATATCGGGCATTGTGTGGCCACAGTGGGAGAGTGTTGGTGGCTGTAAGTTGCAGTCATCGATTCGGGAGTGAGCAGCAAAGAGTTTTACCAAGAGATCGGCTTTCTCTTGCGGCTTGTGAGCTAGCGAGCCGTCAGAACATCTCAACGGGGGCAGCGAGGGTTGACAGAAGTTGGATTGCACGGCTTTGGCCAGACGCCAGTAGCTACGGCTTCCCGTAGGATGCGTAAGAAGTACCAACATTAAAATTCGATCACCAGTCAAACAGGTCGCGATAGACCCAAGAAATGATCGATCTACTCGGCCCGCCTTGACAAGATGCCTTTCTATAATCGCCATCGCTATCGCTAAATAGACAATTTATTCGATTTGACATGAGCCCTTGATCAACTTTCGAACGCAATTGTCAAATACGATATATTTTCCGCTTCGCGATAGCGACAACGACTATCAAAAGGTATTTTGTCAAGAAGGGCTGAGTAAATCGAACATTTTTCACGACTAGTTTGGCCGGTGATCGAATCTTAATGTTGTACCTTCGCGTTATATAATGACAAATAAAATCTAATGATATGGTTTATATCAACCAAATTATATGGTCTATAATATATTCTTCTGTTTCTCTTTTGTAGATACTTCACAAATAACAAATCAATGGTATTAACAAATCTACTTAAGACATTTTAGTTGCCGA
This sequence comes from Nymphula nitidulata, assembly GCA_947347705.1. Taxonomy (NCBI): domain Eukaryota; kingdom Metazoa; phylum Arthropoda; class Insecta; order Lepidoptera; family Crambidae; genus Nymphula; species Nymphula nitidulata. The sequence continues at coordinate 4,502,346 of OX374637.1, read as the reverse complement.
CTGTACTAGCTGATTGTACCAACCAGTAACTGTGTCTGAACAGCTGGCTGCTTTCACAACGACAAAACACTCGTTTCATAATGAGATAATGAAATTATAGCGATGGTGTTCTAGCATGATACGTAAACGCGATAAAGGTAGCTTTTTCTAATGACCCGCGTCGATCATGTAATTTCTGGTCGACTTTATACCGTCGCAATTAGAACGATTTTAAAGCGGGTTTATACTTGATATTCTTTTGAATAGAAGTGCAGTCAACAGCGCATAAAGGGTAACAGTTCGTCCTTGAGATGGCCCTTACTCCGTTCGTAATAGAGGCGGCTTTCCTAGTGCAGCTGCTAGTGTAGATGTACTGTCGTCTGTCTTATTAATATGGTTTTACTCTCAGAGCAACCGTGAACAAAGTTTGTAGGTCTCACCTCGAAAAACACTTTTAAGGTTTTACTCTCGAACAAGCCTTGCAAAGATCATTTCGCAAGTCACTTTATTAATACCACTCGAATTTGAGGGCCCTACTGGGGCAGCACCTCCGCCTGACTGAAGATAGCAGCTAAATAACATTCTTTGTAATGTGATCCTGGGGTGTGGACAGGACTGAGACGTGGCCGCTTACAATGGGCCTTATACGAAGGCTCAAAGTCACCCAAAGAGCAATGGAGAGGGCTATGCTTGGTGTTTCTCTGCGTAATCCAATCAGAAATGATGAGATCCGCAGGAGAACTAAGGTCGCTGGCATAGCCCAAAGAATTGCGAGTCTAAAGTGGCAGTGGGCAGGTCACATTGCGAGGAGAACTGACGGCTGTTGGGGCGGAGAGGTCCTCGAATGGCGGCCGCGTACCGGGAGACGTAGAGTTTGTATGCCCCCCACAAGGTGGATCGATGATATGGTAAGGGTTGCGGGAAGCCGTTGGATGAGGGCAGCGCAAGACCGATCGGTTTGGAGATCCTTAGGGAAGGCCTATGCCCAGCAGGGAGCGTCTCTGGGCTGATATGATGATGATGATCCAAGGGGTCGCCTCACTGTGAAACCGTTATGCAGGGAGAAGCAGTGTGATTCGCTAACAGAAATATTGGACGATCGAGCTTGACGACTGACAAGACGAAGAGCTGTTATTGAATTTGACGTTTGAGCATTGCGTATATATTACTAATCTCTACGTCGTCGGTCTCTTGTCTATGTATGTTTGTCACTGTTTTAGAGATACGACATAAAGTACAACCGATATTTTTCGATTTAGTTTTTCTTAAATTTAAGACTTCTTTCAATATTTGTTTGACTTTTACATATCTATAAAAATAAACAACCTTTTTAGTTCCGGCTCACGCCGGGTATGAGCGGTGCGGTACTTTTTTGATCAAATAAATATGTCTAATATTAACAATAGCATTACACTATTAATACTTTCTTTTTACTAATGCTCCAAAGTAATTTCAATAGGATGGAGTTTCGTTTGCTCTGAAAGCTGAAAAGCTCCGCTCCAAAATTATTTAACTGACTTATTTAAGTTTCATTTAAATAAGAAAACATAATTGCGGAGTTCATTTCAAGGTACTCTTCATAAATTAATTAATTTATGGCAAGTCCATTAGCAAGCAAGTAATGAATAGACCTACTTTCCAATTAATCTTAACAGCCGGTGAGCTTAAGACACTGGTACCTACCTATCAGACTGTAGAAGAACCGGCCCTAGCCACGTCCGCCCATGAGAAAGTATGCAAATACTATGGACTATGGGCAGGATCTGATATACAAGAAGTATGGTTTGATGGGAATACTTTTGGCGGACCACATTTGACAACTCAATGAATGTAGACACTGAATGTTTAAACTGTGATAGGTAACTGTGATAAATAAACATAAAATTAACAAATGGTATGAAGTAATGAGGTTTTGGTAATCTATATAAATAAGAATCTAGGTTTGTGTACGTTTTCCCTCTGTCTGTTCCTAAACCATTGATCAATTTGTGATGAAACTTTGGTAGGGTGTTATGGAACGCCCGCGAAGGTTCCTGGTTTATAAATTCTTTTTTTATTACTATTATACTGTAAAACGTTACAAAAACTTGCAAAATGTAAAGAAAACTATTTGCATAACATGCCGGGTGCAGCTAGTAGTTACATTATAAACTGAGATATAGTAAAGAAGTATAAAACGGCTTATAATAGTAATTAAATGATTTTAAATTTTTAGTTTTTTTTTGATAACTTTTAATAAAACTAAAGGAAAAAGTCAGGAAAACTCTGCTGAATCTGTTAAAAATACTAATAATTCATTATCCTGTATACATTACTGGTTCAAAGTTTAAAATGGTTCATTAATTTCAATATTATTCAATACGGCAATATGGCCCCCGACACAGAAGTTACCATTACCAAAATGATATAAACAACATGATTGATTATAAGACAGTTGTATTTTCTTTATAAAAAATATAATACAAGCCTATTAAAAACTTTTCTACGCATTTTTTATTTATTTTAGTATCCACAGACCTGGCCGGGTCTCCATACATTTTAGGGACATCTAATTTTTTCCATTTTTAAGACCGGAATTTCACTAGTACCTTTTTCTCATTTGAGGCGCTCAGGCGGTTTATGAGCTCAGCTTTCAAGTGTTCTTATCTCTCGCTTTCAGGTGGATTCGTAATTATGTCCTTAACTTCCGTTGAAAATTGTCTATCTAGTTGACCGATGACATAATGGAATTTAGTAAGGTCATTGGCGATTCCTGAAATAAGTGTGATCTTTCCTGTATGAACATGCTTGGTTATGTAATAAAACGAAATCCCACTCCAATATTTACTTCGGAATGCGCTAATGAAGCATAACATTGTAACTCTCTTGGCGGCGCCACTGTCGATTTGCAATTATGGACCCCGGAATGTCAGACAGATTCCATCACTAGAATCCTAGATGTAAATCTATAATGAGCAACATGCATAGTCATCTGTCCCTAGTAAAAGATGGACCTGTGCAGAAATGTTTAGACATGAAATATTTTAATAGATCTGAGTGCAGTGTGTCACCAGCGTAAGGTTCGTAATTTTTTTTTACCTTAACGGGGTAACTCTTGGCCTTCATCTCACCTGATGGTAAGTGAAGATATGGCCGACGATGGAAGCGAGCTACACTCGGATTCTTCAACCAAAGGAACTGGCTATCTTACCTCTAACATTATTGTAATGGCGGCAGACTTAGGTAAAATGATGGTAGCTAGCCAGGCGGACTTAGAAAAGCCCTACCACCAACCAAACCAAGCAGAAAATTTCTGCCCCACGGGAATCGAACCCCGGACCTCTAGATCTAAGGTAGGTGGTCTCACCCACTAGACCACAGAGGCGGTTAAAAACATGCAGTGGTTTTGAATTCCGCATCGATACTAATACTAATGGCTGCCCGCGGGTCTGCCTATGTGGATGTTGGGAGGTAGCCGGTGTCCTTTATCAGGATGTAATTTACCGTCTTGCCAAATTTAATTTAACTCGGTTCAGTGGCTTACTGGGATTCATATCTTATTAGATATAAATACCTGTATGATAAGTTTTTAAGTGTATCCGTTAAGAATTAAGATTAGACACAGGTCAGACTTATTCTGTGATATAATGGATTTTCTCCAGAGTTGTTTTATCGATGAATTAGTTAATGATTAAGTATATCTTATGACAATGTATGTCAAACAATAATTATTTTATTAAATAAAGAATAAAGATGAATCTCGTTTAAATTCTTGGCTGTTCATTTTACAACATAGCCAGCCATTGATATTCATAAGCTGAAGTTTTTAAAAAAACTTAACTCTCTTCACTTTAGGTCGCTTAGCCACAACCTCCTTTTACGTTTTTATTGTGTTTTAAATGTGGTTAAGGTCGAAAGTACGAGTAAAAAACAAGAAGCATAGAAATCTGTATTATTAAGTTAGTAATAAATAACTATATAAGACTTTTAATAAGACCTGACACTTTTGTTCCTGGTAGCAGAATTATCAATTAATAACAATTTTTAAGAAACACATTAACCCTTCGACGGACCGCTACAACACGATTCGTGGAAGATAATTCCAGTCCCGGTTTAAAGGTTTTAATCAGTGCTTTTATAAAATTTTGGTATCTGTTTAAAGGGAATAATTTAAATTCAGCTTCCTACATGGTTTATAAAATATTTACGAATAATAACGGTTTTATTTCATTAGATGGTTAAAATATGTATATTTTAACATTCTATTAAATAAATTTCTGTTCACTTCATTAACTTAGGTACGTACTAAACGGAAATACCTATACAAACTAATCCTCTATATCAATAAATAATTAATGAATTACATATAGCAGGTAAATTGTATTTAAAAAAGAAACACTAGAGATAATGACAAATGTTGCCTAATTTTTAACCGACTTCAAAAAAGAAGGAAGTTATATGTTTCACTGTATGTATTTTTCTTTGTATCTATGTTCACCGATTTCTCTGTCAATTGTGGACCGATTTTCAAAATTCTTTTTTTATTCTATAGAGTATACTCTAGCGGTGGTCCCATTGTCACCAAGTTGGATCTGATGATGGGATCCCAGGGAAATCGAGGGCAAACCTCAAATTTTATTGGCACGTATGACATGTTTTACTTTTTTCCAAAGCTAATCAGGTATTTGCTTCTGTTAGCCATCATCTCATGTGAATGAGCTGATGATGGAAGGTACAACTCGTTAACGTTTAGGAGTTAGATGATAATTATTTCACTATTTCAACCAAAGACTGAGAGACAGACAAGTCGATAGTGCTGACGGTCACCCATCTTGCTTTGACCTTAGGAAATCACTTAAAAATGTAAAAAAATATATTTATTAACAAAAATAAAACCGACTTCAAAACACTAAAAAGGAAAAAATAATTTAATTTCAGTACCTAGTTACTTACCTCCTAAACTTTATTTTTTGGAGTTGTTGCTAAGCTGTTTAGATAAATAGAAATAGATAAATAGAAAGTGAAGCACCAACTCCAAAAAATACATTTTTGGAGGTAAGTAACTAGGTACTGAAATTTAATTATTTTTTCCTTTTTAGTGTTTTTTAAATTAAGGAAGTACCTACTTGAATGTTTGTTCATTATCATTAGTATAGGCAGGAGGCTGTACAATAAGACAATGTTTTACTGATCCAGTAAAAGAACTTGTATCACAAGTGCTTAAGGTACATAACTCTTCGTCTGCTTTTGCTGCACAACACCTTCCGCAGTTAATGTTCGTGACATTACCTAATAGTTATAATGAATTGTGTTCTTTAGGTACCTACTTTAGTATCTACGACATATTGGACTTGACGTTTTAGTTTCCTCTTTAGAGTTCCGATTCCCAAAGGGTAAACGAGACCCTATTACTAAGACTCCGCTTTCCGTCCGTCTGTCACCAAGCTGTATCTCATGAACCGTGAAAGTTAGATAGTTGAAATTTTCACAGATGATTTCTGTTGGCGCTATAACAACAAATTATACTAATAAACAGAATAAAATAAATATTTAAGGGGGCTCCCATACAACAAACGTGATTTTTTTTGCTTGTTTTTCTCGATATTGATAACGGCAACAGTAGACTCTTGCTTATAGAAAATGGTACGGAACCTTTCGTGCGCGAGTCCGACTCGCACTTGGACGTTTTTTAATTCAGAACTGGGAATGTAAGGCTGTTTATGTGGACATAAATGTCGTAATAATCGTGTTCGTGACAGGCTTGTATCATAACAGATCATTTTTGTTTTCTACTATTTGGTCCTAATCCGGCTCGAAAGACCAAATAATAGATTATGCAAACCTTGTTCAAATACGTGTTTGCAATGTAATAGTCCAAATGTAATTTTATCCTATGTAATTTAACGTGTATCAGCCACATATTAAACGTGGCACTTCATTTCAAAATTGTCGCTTACAATCAAATCGACTGATTAGTTATTTTGTGGTACATTGCAGCATGTATATATTAAGTTGCTAGTTACTGTCATATTGACCGATCGATGTAATAGACCGTGGAATTTACAGTCATTGTGTAAGTCGAGCTTTAATTTGTTCCAACTAATTGGTTAAGTTATTTGAGATTCACTGTCCTAACAAAAAAATGCTTCTTTGGTTAGTATTATTGAGAGGTAAGTAATAATGGAGAAAATATTCTCATTGTTAAGTCTTCAAATTTTTTACCGACCAAAAATATTAATAATTTTTGATATTTCTTCAATAATGGTATGAATATCGTGGCCGAAATTAAAATAAAACAGCAGCCTTAGAAATGTGTTAGCTTATGAGTGCCTCGAAAACAATTTAGAAAGGTACTCGTCGCAATTTAAATTCTTAAAAATACTCAAGTGGACCCGCTTTAACATACACATTCCATTTCTCAACGTAACCATAATCCCTTCAAGTCCTTACGTCTCGGAGGCACTTGACAAGACTGACAAAAAGCTTACCATGTCACTTACAAAGTAAGCCTCATTGGACTGCTTTTATATCCACATACCATACGCTGATTCCACTGTAATTTATATGAGTTTTATCGAATATTACTTACCTATAAACCAGGTCCCTTTTTCCGTACTGAATTGCCGTAGCAGAGAGTTTCCCACATCTTCAAAGCAGTAACACTGCCATATCCAAAACAACAATTTTCCGTACACTCATAGTTTCACTAAACACATATCACACACACCAGAAAAGAGATATAACACTTTGTTTTTGGAACTGTCAAAAACTGCCGTTTAAAGCTTCGCTATATAGCGTTTGATGACCCCAAATGTGGCTCTACAACTGAATGCAAAACGCACGGTTTCTCCTGCGCGAGCGGCGCCCGGTATGCGCGGGCGCTTGTCTGCGTGCGTACTTACGGCGGCGGCGCACACAGGCTTGTATACGCTGCATGGTTTTTGTCGATGTCCACGGGGCAAGTAACCTGCATCCCACAGCGATGTAGCTCGCCTTTGAAGCTTTTAATTTGAACTTTTAAAGCTCTTTTTGTGTTTTCGCATAATTTCTTTGGCACGTGTAATGAACTATATTAAATATCAGTTTGTATCAGAAATGATCCAAATTTTTTGACGTTATAGTTATCAAATTTTCGACCCACGACGCAAAAAGAGGGATGTTATAAGTTTGACGTGTCTGTCTGTGTATCTGTGTATCCGTGTCTGTCTGCATCGAAGCTCTTAAACGAATGGGCCGATTTTGATTAGGTTTTTTTATATGAACTATTGAAATGTCACAATATGAAACTTTATTTTACAAAGCCTACTCCTTGCCATCTAAATTATGTATGAATTACAATAACGTACTACTGTATTTATCTGAAGTTACTTAATTCTTTATGGATATCGATAAATCTTGTACATTATGAGAACATGGATACCTAACTGTATTCACATTTTCAAGTTACAACACTGCTGCTCTGCGGCTAAGTTTTTCTGAAAGCTGTTGGTCGATGTCCCGCTAGTGAGTCTCAAGCTCCAACGTTGTATCTCTTTCTAGCCTTCTTTCATTCTTACACAAGAAAGAGAAAAATATACAATCATCGCTTTCCGATCAATTGGCAGAACTTGAAGTGGTTCTACTATGGAATTATTAATAACTGAGATACGGTCGTTTTACGGTCAACCGAAGGAATTGAGAAGCCGCTGTACTTCACACTGCGGTATGATTTACTGTGACATTTTCTGTGGTTGGATTAAAGATGATTTTATATCGCAATGATATAGTGGTAGAGGGCTTATTGGTTGAAGTATAACGCTATTGATCAATTTCTATCGGCAATAAATTATATTTTTTACAATAAACATTGTAAAGTTATTGTTGAAATATGTCTGCACTGTCAATCAACACGTTTGTAATAAAACTTTTTTCAATTTAATAAACTGGTTATGCAATAATATGGGGTTAGTATACCTAATTCATTTCGTTCATATTTGTGACAGTTGAATAAACAGGATTTAATGTGTAAAACTTCAAATACCTAAGTATATAATAATTACTGCTTGTTTACGGTGGCGAGCGCTTCCTAGATTTAAGTCCAAGCGCGAGCTAAAACAAAATTAGTTCATTTTTATTTAAAAACAGGTAATTAATATGAGGAGCTCGGTGGCCTAGTGTTTTGAGCGCTAGGGTTTCGAATACGAAAACAAAGCAAACTTTCTCCATGGTCGATCCCAGGATGGGTCAACCAAAATTTTTAATCTTCGAGCTCCTCCGTGCTTTGGAAGGCACGTTAAGGCGTTGGTGCCGGTTGTTACTGCAACCGCTTTGGGCCACCAACCCACATTGGGCCAACGTAATGGTGTTATGGCGCAAACTCCACACATGTTTCTCCCATGTAGGAAGGCCTGTGCCCAGCAGTGGTACGTATATCGGCTGGTGACGATGATGATGATATAATATTGCGCATCTACTCTTATGACATCTACACAAAATGCGGTTATTTTTTTATATAAATAGCCCACAAATAATAACAAGCCATACAATATGTGTCAAAATAAATAAATCATTAATAATTATCTTCAAAATAATATTAATAATTTATTTACCGTATTCTTGCAAATAAATTTTATCTTATCTTATCTTACAAACGTCTCCCCTGGATCTGAGTTACTCGACCAGCTGTCCGCCATGATTAATTAAGCTCCAAAATCATAAGAATCTTAATATAACAAAATTGTCCCACAATTACTGGGCATGGACGGCATTTCATCTTAGGCCTCAGGATGACAACGCACCTGCAATATCAAGTGCTTTTCCTTGTTATTGCAGGTGTCTACAGGCGGCGGTAACCGCTTACCACCAGGTGGGCCGTCAGCTTGTTTGTCATCTAGTTGTATAAAAAAAAAAGTTTTAGGAATTCCCATCAAATTATTAATAAGAAAGTTATTCAACCACCGATGAAATTTTCGATGAATAATAATAAAAGCACGCAGGACATTCCTCGACATCGCTTTGTCCCTTTCACTCTGTGCTGGTTACAAAAGAGAGAGTTGACGAAGGAAGTCCCTTATCGTTCATTCCAAGAATAACTCTCCCATAGATTGTAAATGCAGAAGGGTTACGCGGCTGGAATGCAAAAAAACCTTAAGACGTTTGTCATAAATATACTTTTATGCCTACAAAACTCGTAACTTTGACTATTGTATACAATGGTCACTTGTAATTTTGTGCTTTATTCTCTTTGCGATAAGGGTCATAAGATGTTGAAGGGTACGTATAATTTGTTACACGTGACAAGTAATGTAATATCTAAATAAAATACAATGTCCTGTTATAAATAACACTGTTTATTTAATAGATAGATAAATAATATACGGGGTGTAAGCAGAACGCACTTAAAATCAAAGGCAGATGACAGTGCTGGTGATCATAAATACGACTTGTTCATCATCATCATCATCATCACCAGCCTATAAACGTCCCACTGCTGGGCATGGGCCTTCCTGCATGGGAGAAACGCATGAGGAGTTTGGGCCATAACATCACCACCCTGCCCAATGCGGGTTGGTGGGTTAAGGCGTTTCTAGTATCAACCGGGACCAACGGTTTAATGTGCCTTCCGAAGCACGGAGGAGTTTGAGATAACAAATTTTCGATTGACCCATCCGAGATCGACCATGGCGAAAGTTCCTTTGTTTTCATAATAGAAACCATAAAAGAATACGACTTTTTAAAATATTGAAATCGCGAAAAAAGCAACTGTTTCATACTAAATTGTAAGGGTCCGTATGTAGAGTTGTATGCTGCCCAGACGACTCTACATACGTAATTGCACTACAAAAAACGCCTCTATTACGAACGGTGTAAGGTCGATCTCAAGGTCAAAATGTTACCCTCGATGTGCTGTCCACTATACCACCGCCTTATTTACTTCAGCCGTGAAACAGTTCCCTGTGTTTCAAGCCAGAGTAATTACTGGGTGAAATCATTTCATCTTAGGCCTCATAATGACGCACCTGCATTACCAAGTGATGTTTTCCTTGTTATTGCAGGTGTCTACAATAGGTGACGGTAACCACTTACCACCAGGTTAGCCGTCGGCTCGTTTGTCATTTAGTTGTTTAGAAAAACCTGCAGGACATGTTTGTATGAAACGGCAGTTATTTTTTCGCGGTTTAAAATTTTTTGGTGAACAATTCGTGCATAAGGTCAGCAACACACTCATCTGCCTTTGTTTTCGAAAGCGCTCTCTTAGAAAACATAATCTTTAACTAAAATTAAGATGACCATCCTGAGACAGAGCATAAGCTGCCTTGTGGCACGATAGCCAACATCCACGCAGACGGAGCAGCAGGCGGCCCCTAGAAGTTAAAAAAATGGTTAAATGCTTTTAAAATAGATGTTTTTTAGTTTATAAATCATTATCATTTCAGCCGAGAGATGGGCACTGCTGGCTATAAGCCTCCCCCAGGGATAGCCAAACCGATCGACCATGGCATCCATCGGCTTCCCGCGACCCTCACCAGATTGTCGATCCGTCGATGAGGGGGGCCTACCAACGCTGTGTCTGCCGGTTTGCGGCAGCGTTGGTGTATAAATAACTTAACAAAATTTTAAATACATAATTTTATTGAAGTGAATTGAGAAACCCAGCGCTTTTGAGCTAAACCTTAAAATTCAACTACATATTTTGTAAGGCCTAAACTTACAATGTAATTTGCAATGAATCTAAGTCAATAATAAAATTGCAACATAATATAATCAGTAAAGCATAAATATAAAACATGCTAACAAAATGATTAGGTTTATACTCTATAAACTTAAGGAGAGATTACCTGATTACATTTCCGCTATGAAATAAATGCTTTCCAATATTAATTAATATATTCCCATATCAAAGAGATAACAATAAAACACCAGCAATATATTATTTCTTTATGTCGCAAGGTAAACTTAACATCAATTATAAATTAATGGGATGTTGTTATAAGAACCACTTTTAGATAATGAATTGTTTAAAGCTGTACATTAATTACTAAATTTCATTTGTTTTATTCTATGCATATTTTAATGAAACGCTATACGTTTTTATTGTAAGCAAAGTCATAAATAGACAACATATTAGAATTATAACCAAAATTTTAAGAGCTCTGAATTTACTTTCTTTTACTTAAACACACAGTCATAAACACAAATATTCAGACATGCACACATCCACTGGTGTGGTATTATGCATTTATATATTTTATGTTTTTCTTAATCTAACTCACTGTACTGTGTATTGTTTACTTAGGTGGTAGGCCAGTATGTAGGATCGTCTGAGTAGGTATCACCGCTTTTTTTTTCAGCCGTGATACAGTTCGCTGTGTTTCGGATTGAAGGGAAAGGTAGCCAATGTAATTACTGGGCATGGACGGCATTTCAACTTAGACCTCAGGATAACTACGTACATGCCAGTGATTTTCCCTTGTTATTGCAGGTGTCTATAGGCGACGGTAACAACTTACCATCAGGTGGACAGTCAGTTTGTTTCTAATCTAGTTGTATAAAAAAAAACTGTAACATGTCTAGTTTCGCCGCAATAATAGTATTCTCTTAATTAATCTGAATCCGTCGGTGGTTTTGTGATTAAAACAAGTTGTTATAATACTAACAAAGCGGCGGGGGATGTGGAGCTTCGTAAATTAAATAAAAATTCTACCGGCTACAATAATAATTACAAACAAAATTTAGCATACCTAGCAAAATTAAAAGATAAATCAAATAAGATTACGCAAGGTGAAAAAAAACCTATGATATAAAATTTGTTACGAGACATTACGCAAGTAATATCTATTGTTCAGTTGTCATTAAAATTACGCATTAGTGGCAACAAAAAATACATGCCGAAATTGACCTTAATTCGTAGATGAAAGTCAATTTCTTAATAAATATAAGATAGAAGTAATTGGCACTATGCCTGAAAAATAATAATTTTACACAATTGTAATCACAATTATACATTAAGTTAACTAGTGGATGCAATAAAACATCATTATGGGTAGTAAGCAATTTCACGTAAGCATTGACTAACAAACACGTATTTTGTACGGCGTTGATATCATCAACTCCTTTATTTCAAGACCTGTAATTAAATCTTCTCCGCTACTGTACTTTAACCGGCGTCATAGTGTAAGTGAGACGGTTCTACAATTATTCGCAGCCCGAAAGAAGGATGCAAAATATTTAGATTTTACATCGACAACTACGACGATTGAAGTAGTTTTTTTTCTATACAATAGATGAAAAGCAAGTTGACGACCACCTAGGGCTATAGACACCTACAATTACAAGGTATATACTTGGTATTGCAAGTACGTTCTCATCCTGGGGCCTAACTCCTAAGATGAAATAATACCTTCCATAGCCAGTAATTACACTGGCTACCTTTCCCATCAATCTAAGCCACAGCGAACCTGCTGAACCACATAAGAAACGTGTCACTGACAAGATTGGCAACATCTTGAAGCGTGCTTCAATTCAAAATTAATTTCAAGCCGCCGATTAAGATTAACCAATTCCTACCACCTGTCAAGTGTAACATTCCCTTACAAGATGCGGGTATATACAAGTTAGATTGTGACTGCGGCCTCTCATACATAGGCCGAACTAACAGAAGCATAGGAAATTTAAGACAATTCTAAAAAGGATCCATTTTAAAAATTTAAACTTTTTTTCATATATTGTATTGTTGACAAGTAACCAGTTACAAAAACTTTCAGTGTCGCCCTCGTACGTAACTCTGATTATACATGTTATTTTGCAAGTTTATTATGAATGTACTTACTGCTATTCACCCCACTATGACAGTAACAGGGGTCGGTACTGCAGGGTGAGGGGAGCAGGGCACCGCACGTGACGTCACGTGGTCCTTCGACCGGATCGGTTAACCTAATTAAAACATTCCCCTGCGACGATTATCGGCAGCGGATCGGAGATGGTCAACGTACAAATTATATTGTTTTTTTACGATTAATTAGTGCTATTATCGAGTTTTTAATTGCGGTTTTTCTATGTGGTAACATAGAGACAGTTTTTGCTTTAACAGAATTCCGATCTAATCTTCATAATTTTCAATTGTGTTTAACCTTTAATATACATATATCGGTGTATAAAAACACAGCCATAGTAGTGAACTGACACAACTCACAGATACTTATTAACATAATTATGTTAATTATTCATGTTTAAAAACTTACAATGTTCATGGTGAAGTATTACGAGAAAAGTTACTAATTAGATGCGCGCGCGTTGATGTCTTTTATATTGCGCGTGTAAAGCTCGGCTACTTTATTGGCTACGAGTCAAATATTTAATTGCACGATAATTTAATTTATTACAGCCTGTTTATAAAATATAATAATAATAAATATGAAATATTATATTTTTTGGGAAATTAATATGATTACTCTGTTTAAAATCTAAGGACCTTCTCTGTCAAAAAGTTAAGTCATCCATATGTATTTTACGAAAATATAAAATCTTAGTGGTGATAGACAGGCTACTCAGCCAGTGTCCCGGGTTCGAGTCCCGGCCGGGGCAGATATTTGTGTAGTAAACACGACCATTTGTTCTCGGGTCATGGTTGTTTATAAACTACTGTATTTTTATTTGTAATAGTTTTGTCTTGTTGTATTCTAATATAAAAATATATAATATACTATAATATCAAAATTGTTTTACGTTTTCTAATATCCATAAAACAATCTCCTAATGATACTTACCTTGGGCTAGAAAATAGTCATCAGTGTATGAATATTATTTTTATTTTCGTAATTAAATTTAAGTTTTTTCCCGGTCCTTCAATATTTATATTAGTATAATTCAAGTGCCCTGTCTCTTTAGATTTTTAAGCTGTACAAAATCGGTCACGTAATTTACGTTAGTACAGATAAGCGTAGTCGACCCTGCCCGCCTAGCATGACCACCGAAACGCGATATGATACGATATGATAAAGCTATTTATCACTTCGAACTGTCAAAAATCATTGGATATAACCGCCATCTTGAAATTTTATCGAAACTGCGAACATGTAAATATACAATACAAGTTCGCGTTTCGGTGGTCATGCTAGGCGTGCAGGACGTATTTGGTTCAATATAGCCCGACGGCAAAGTATAAGACTCGAAAAACGCGACATAAAACTAACAACATGGCGTTTCAGCTTGCAGCAAGGCGATACATTTACGGCGCCAAGCACATCAATAATTATTGAAAGAAAGAAAGAAAGAAAGAAAAAATATTTTATTTAAATAGGCCACAAAGAAGCACTTTTAAATCGTCAAAAAAACACATTTTTACAACTATCACAAAAAAATAATTAAAAAATATTAACTAACAACGTCATAGTCTCTGTCTGTCTGAAATATTAGAATTCATACTTTCATAGGAGCTCGCTGGCGTAGTGGTTTGAGCGCTTTGGTTTTGATTACGAAAACAAAGCAAACTTCGCCATGGTGGATCCCGGGATGGGTCAACCAAAATTTTTAATCTCAAGCTCCTCCGTGTTTCGAAAGGAACGTTAAGCCGTTGGTCGCTGTTGTTACTGCAACCGCTTTAACCCACCAACCCGCATTGGGCCAGCGTGGTCGTTTTATGGCCCAAACTTCTCATATGTGTCTCCCAGGCTTGTGTCTAGCAGTGGAACATATATAGGTTGGTGTTGATACTTTTTTAAGTAAGTATTATATTTTAACCACCACTCTGTCTGTCTGTTAGGTTTTAGTATGGTGGTGGATTACATACAAAGGACATACATAGGTATGTCTGCACCTAGACCGCCTTTTGATACGATAATCGATAGCCAGGGGCGGAGCCGCAGGTGGTAGTAAGCCATAAATTACACTACTGGTTCACCAAGTGACATAAAAAATGTGTTGAGAATTTAGGCGCCGAATGCCTTATTCTAAAAATGGCAATTAGGCATGGGCGAATGAAAACAAGTATCGATATACAGGGTGGTGCCGTCAATGCGACAGTAAATTTAAACATGGGCTATATTAGTCCATAGAAACGGTTTGCCACTTTCAAAAATATCGTATTCATTTGATAATTTTGTGACATTTGTATGAAATAATGCTGCCAACGTTACACTATTCCATACAAATGTTATGAAATTATCAAATGAATACAATATTTTTGAAAGTGGCAAACCATTTCTTTGGACTAATATAGCCCATGTTTAAATTTATAGTCGCATTGACGGCACCACCCTGTATATCGTATAGATATTTTACAAAAGTATCGATATTATATCGATTTTATTGAACACCGGCTGGCCGAGTGGTCTGTACCCTTTGCTATACAGGCTACTAGATCTGGGGGTCCCAGTTTTGAATCCCGGTAGGAGCAAATGTTTGTGAGATGAGTACGAGCCTTTGTTTACGAGTCATGGATGTTTATAACATATAATATATTTAATATAATATAATATATATAATATAATATAATATATTATAAATTTAGTATATTTCTAATATTTATATACATATTATTATCATTATTTCTCCGTTATCTAGTATTCATAACACAAGCTCTTGATGATGCTTACTTTGGGCTGGATAATAGGTGTGTGTGAATATTATTATTATTTACACAGAGCACGCACGGCAAATGACTCAACGCCACTCGATGTGAAATGGTAAGAGCAGTCCATATACGAAGACATAGCTGTCTTGAAACACACTGTTCTAGCCGCTTCCACCTTGCCAGCCCAAAAGATGCCTTAACACGACTCTTTTGAAAGAATCCATGTTACCTGTAGAATGGACCCATGTTTTATAACCTTGTTGTTTGGTAACCGATGTTTTTTCTCCATGCGTGAAATTTTTTCTTAATATCAGATGTGTATTCCATTTTTTAATTTTTAAAAATGGAATACACAGCTAGCAGTTTTATTAATACGGACTACAAAGAGGTTAAAGACTAGAACCCCTACATTGAGGCAGCGTGGTAGTTTAATGGCCCAAACTCCTCATGTATGTCTCGCATGAAGGAAGGCCTGTGCCCAGCAGTGGGACGAATATAGGCGATGATGATGATGATGAACTGCTTACCATCAGGCGGGCCGTAACGTTGTTTTTCTTTCGGCTCTCTTACAATGGCTATGTAGCATTTTAAAGACTTGTGTATACATACTTGTATGGTGCCGTTAATACGACAATAAATTAAAACATAGGCTATATTAGTTCAAAGAAATGTCATGAAATTATCAAACTAATACGATGTTTTTGAAAGTGACAAACTATTTCTATGAACTAATATAGCCTATGTTTTAATTTAATGTCGTATTGACGGCACCAACCGATATAACTGCCATACTAACATTTTTTGTGGAAAACCTTTTAGAGCTACTCAGCACAGAAGGACCTCAGTTGAGTTATGTGAAAGTCTCTAACTAACTGGTGTATTATAATTCTATTTACACATACTACTATGTATCTTTTTTCTTTTTAAAATTCATATAATATTTCAATATGAGGAGCTCGGTGGCGTAGTGGCTTGAGCGCTCTGGTTTCAATTCCGAAAACGGAGCAACTTTCGCTATGGTCGATTCTGGGATGGGTCTATCAAGTTTGTGATCTCGAGCTCCTTCATGATCCAGAAGGCACGTTAAGCCTTTGGTCCCGGTTGCTGCCACCGCTTTAACCTTCCAACCCGCATTGAGCTAGGCGCGTCAGACTCGTTAGTCGGAAGCCGTCTGTGCATCCATCGCCGCAACGTCTCCCCAAGCTCTGAATGTACGCTAACTGATCCCGGAACGCGAGCACTAGTGATCAGTGGCGGGTTTTACGCCATGCGTACGGCGGTCAGTAACCAGATGAGTGTTCAGACCTTACTACCAGTGGAGCAGTTGGTAGCTCAGTGTTCCCTTAGTGGCCTCTTACGACACCCAGGGAAAGATATGGGGCGGTGAACTGTATTCTCAATCCGTCACCGCACGGAAGGTACCTACTCTTGGCTTATTGCTTTTATGTTTCTTTTTTCATAATAATCTCTAAACTCTAGACACATAAACCCCTGACAGATTTACTTTCGTTGCGAGCCAAGAGAATTGGCTAAGCCTTTTGTTATACAATTATTGCATAAGGGACCGGTCTCGGACAATGCAGTCTAGGGACCGGCTTTCAAGTGATACGACATTTTGATAAGACTGATAAGAGTAATATTATTTTAACATTTTGAATGTATGAAACGTATTAAGAAAAAAAAGTCTATTTTATTTGGATAGATATTAAAAGGCAATTCCCAAGGCAATAAAAATACTCGTGGGGTGTTGAAATACAATTAGTTAATCGATATTATATAGGTTAATCTCCAGGTCCTTGATACGCGACATACGGTTTAATACAAAACGTCGAGCGAAATAAAGACTCCAAAGTGTTTGCCAGAGATACTTAGGCACAATGCTTGACAACCTCTGTAGAGCCTCCCAAAAAGTGGATCATAAAACGAAATCGATAGAATA
Source organism: Nymphula nitidulata (assembly GCA_947347705.1). Classification (NCBI taxonomy): domain Eukaryota; kingdom Metazoa; phylum Arthropoda; class Insecta; order Lepidoptera; family Crambidae; genus Nymphula; species Nymphula nitidulata. The sequence continues at coordinate 4,484,899 of OX374637.1, read as the reverse complement.
AGTAGAAGTCGGATTCCCAAGTCGTACCCACTCCTGTAAAGCTTGGTAGCTCTACACTAGAAGCTGTTGACGAATAGTCTTACTTGGTAAGTCAAACTTCCAGAATCAATCGTAGGATCCAAGTCGGCTGGGCTGCGTTCGGGAAGCTTAGCAGCATAATCCGCAGTGTCTCAAGGCAAAATTCTTTAATTTGTGTGTCTTGCCGGTGATGACATACGGAACCGAGATGTGGCCGCATGCAATGGGCCTCATACGAAGGCTCAAAGTCACTTAAATGGCCATGGAGGGGACTTTTCTGTGCGATAGAATCAGAAATAATGAGATCCGTAAGACAATACTAAGATCAGCGACATAGCTCAAGGAATTGCGAGCCTCAAGTGACAGTGGGCAGGTCACATTGCAAGGAAGACTGACGACTGTTGGAGCGGAAAGGCCTCGAGTAGTGGTCGCGTACCGGGAGACGCAGCGTTGGTAGACCCCCACAAGGTGGACTGGTGAGGGTAGCGGGAAGCCGATGGATGCAGCGCAGGACCGACTCGTTTGGTGATCCTTGGGGGAGGCTTATGCCCAGCAGTGGGCATCTCTCAGCTGATATGATAATAAAGATTGATGTTTCGAGTAGCTGATAAAGAAAAATCAGAAAAATTAGTTTGCCGCCATAACAATATCTGTTAACAGCAGAGTTGTGTTCCGGCAGTTGGAGGTAAGATAGCCAGTTCCTCTGTGGTGTAGCTCGCTTCCATTTTTGGACTTATCATCACTTACCCACCATCAACACAAAACAAGCACGAGGTAGGTCGATTTGCAGAGACCATCCACACGAAGAAAGACGACCGCCTGGCCGAGTGGTCTGTACCCCAGGCTACAAGAGGTCCCGGGTTCGAATCCCGGTAGGAACAAATGTTTGTATGATGAGTACGAACATTTGTTTACGAGTCATGGATGTTTATATGTTTATTTAGTATATTTCTAATATTTATATACATATTATTATCATTATTTCTCCGTTATCTAGTATCCATGACACAAGCTCTTAATGATGCTTACTTTGGGCTAGATAATAGGTGTGAGTGTATAAATATTATTATTATTATAAAGATTTCACTCTCTGGCGAAATAGTGGCCATTTCGTACACGAACTAACCCCTGGACGTTTCCTCTTCGCGGATTAAATACTGGGTGTATCATAACAATATTAAACCACTATACTCTAAATACCTAAACAGAGTGCAGTCCAACCGCTTGTCGGTTTATAGTTCTGCAGACTCGTCGTTTGTCAAACTTTCAGAAGATCTAATGTAGGTATTCGAGCAACAGAATTTTTGGACCTACGTTTCTCAATAGGTGGTTTTATTGCCCAAGTTCCTGATGGTGTTTCTCCCGTATGGGAAGATAGCAGCAGATGAAAGTTTTATAAAAATTGTTGTATTTTTATAACTAAAGACGAAATTTTCATCAGTACAGCACATCAAGCGTAACAGTTTGACCTTGAGACCGCCCTTGCTGCGTTCGTAATACAGGCGACTTTCGTAGTTCAACTGTTACAGTACACAGATTATTGCGATATTTAACTAACAGAACCCAATCTTATTTACGTTAGATTTCTGCAACTGACTGACTGAATACGGATAATGAACGCCATTTAGAGTCAATATTGACGTAACAAAGTGTTTTAGTTATTCCAATTGGTCTTCCTATTGCAAACATGGACAATACAAGACGTAAGATAAATCAAATACAGTTGTTTTGCTGCTAACAATGACCAGAACTCCAATAACGAATAATATCTGAATACTGAATAATATGACAAATAGCTATACAAACAATCAATGAGAATTTAGTTGCACTCTGTACATTTTTATCGCGATGTGACAACGGACCTGCAATAACCAACTGTTTTGTTCCTAGTTATTGCAGTGCCTATAGACGACGGCAACCACTTACCACCAGGTGGGCCGTCAGGTTGCTTGTCATCTATTTGTTGCTCAATGTGGTGGTGGTTAGAGCGTTTTGTTTTCGCTTTCAATCAAAATTGGAAATAGCGAGCTCCTCCGTGCTTCGCCTGGTGGTTATCGATTACAGTAGCATGTAGACGCTCGTAGCACCTCAGGCATTGGAGACGAGTAACATGTTTTCTTTTTGAGTAAAAGAGCCACTTGGTTCTGTATTTATATCTTTTTTATATATATACTACTAGATGACAAACAAGCTGACGGCCCACCTGATGGTAAGCGGTTACCGCCGCCTATAGACACCTGCAACAACAAGGGAAAATCACTTGATATTGCAGGTGCGTTGTCATCCTGAGGCATAAGTTGAAATGCCGTACATGCCCAGTAATTAGATCTTGGGATTTAGTGTCATTCACTATTTTACTGGCCAGTAGCTGTTTTGATAATTGTGCGTTGCCAGCACGCGTAGCACAAGGAACACGAGAAGCTCGAGAAACGGTTTTGTCTACACCGTAATGTCATTTTTGTAGGGTTAAGAACGACAAAAATGACATTACGGTGTACAAAGCCATTTCTCGAGCTTCTCGTGTTCCTTGTGCTACGCGTGCAGGGATGACATATGGGTGTAAAACATTTTACTAAGCGGCTCAGCCTCAAGTGACAATGGGCAGGCCACATTTTTGACTGACTGGCGGCTGTTGCGGTGGAAATGTCCTCGAGTGGCGGCCGCATTTCGGGTGACGTTGTGACGTTTCTATCTTATACCCTACGGTCCGAAATGAATAATTTGCGCACATAACGTGCTTACAAACGAAACGTATTCGAGCCAACGAGAGTAATGTGACGTCATGAGTGACGTATGAAGCCGTGCCAACGCTGCTTACGAAAAAGAGGTAGTGAAGCGTGTGCGCCAATGTCGAATTTGGGGTTATATGACTTACAGTTTGTGAAAAATGCTGTAAACATTTTATTTTGAATTGATAAAAAACATGTTATCGTACTTTATTAGCTACAAATACTTTGATAAAAACGTTTGATACTCTGATAAAAACTTTGACAAAAACTTTGATAAAAAATTTGCTAAAAACTTTGACAAAAACTTTGATAAAAACTATTTGATAAAAACGTAAGATCTTAGAACGTTTTTTTCTGGACAGTGGCACATACACAAATGCGCGAAAGCGTGGTCCGTAATAGAACAGTGGTTAAGCGCCGTATTTGTTTCGTTTGCACTATTCGGAACGTTGGTAATGTTAGCGTATTATGGACCGTAAGGTAAGTTTACTCGTCTAAAACTCAAAATGATTCGTTACTTTCATTGTTGTTCAATAAGATTAATATAATGGCAGGCGATTGATAGATAGATAAATAGATTACTTTATTTCAAACATACATACATACACAAAAAATAAGAAACAATATTATTTCACAAAAATCTTGAACATAAAACATGAAGAAACTAGATTAGAATGTATAAAATAATTAGGTATAAGTGTGTGCTACAGATTTAAAAATGATATAGCTCAGTGCAAGAGCCATAGATTAGAGATGCAAGAGCCCAGCACGGGCAACACTGATTTTCAGCCATAACCTAGGTTTTCTTTTCTTCGCCAAGTAACTACGGTGCGAATCAGTATCCAGGTATCAGGAGAACGCTCCTCTCCTTGGAGTAAAAGTGTTCTGTGGCTCCTATCCAGTGTATACCTATAAGCAATAATTATTATAATTGCAAAAAATGGAATAAAAGGATAGATGGATAGGTAATTCTTGAATTCTTGCATCCTGTCAACTAAACTAGACCAATGTGACGTAAACACCATGATGATTATTTAGCTGTTTTGCAGTTCTTTTTTACGTAAAATCTTGTTTTAAAAAAAATCGACATTAAAAATTGCTCTGCATTTTTTGCCTATTATTCAACACAAAGCGTAGGTACTAGACCAGTCCTGTGCAAAACATCTCCGTTGCAAATTGTTGTCATAAAATCTTTAATTTTATAAAATTCTCGTGAAAAATCCACATTAACAGTCAGTAGATTTTAAGAATGATACTCAATTTTGCGCAAGAGTTTAAAAACATGAATTACTTAAGTAAATTACTTTTTCCGTTTTCTATTCGCACATTTCTGTGGAAAGCCAGTCTAAGATTCATATCATTCTCGTAACTTGTTCACAACATATTCGCTCCGTGCACGTTATTAGTTCGCGTAAGCAGACACTTTCTCTACATGCTAGACCAGATTCCATAAACCTAATCGATGTGGCGTTAGTCGCCTAAATATTTGATCTTTAATATACAGGGCGTCCCACGGCCATGCCATACGGAGAGAAATTATATTAAATATTGAACGTAGGATATTTTACTAAAAGAAGACATCGTTTTATTTTTAATAATAAGTAGAACTGCATTCATAGACTTTTTAAAAATCGCCTACTTCAACCGGGAATCGAACCCGCCAAATGTGATAGAAAAATTACATGTATTTTATAATAGCGTTTGAAAGGGCTACTCATAAGCATTATTTTTTCCTAAATAACCTAGCATATTAAATGAAACTAAGATCATAAAATTTTTCATTTTATTTAAAAAAAAAATTTAATTTATCAAATGCTCAAAATGTGATCCGTTCTGTTGTATACAAATTCTCACTCTTTTGATAATTTCTCTCCCTGTCGATTTACTTATTTTTGCATGGTGGATGTTTGAAATAATACGTCTAAGTTCATTTTGTAACTCCTGCACACTGTTGTACCGGTTCCTGTAAACTAAATCTTTTACATAACCCCATAAAAAAAAATCAAGTGGGATTAGATCTGGGGATCTCGGTGGCCATCTAATTTGTCCAAAAGTGCCGATCCAGGAAGGAAAATATTCATTAAGAAACTCGGCTGTTCTCCTACTGTTATGAGCCGGAGCCCCATCTTGCTGGAATATGAGATTTCGTCGATCTGCATCAGGAAGATTATTAATCTCATTTCTTAAAATCTCAAGTATTTCTAGATATCTTTCCGTGTTCAGAGTTCCTTCGTAAAAATGTATTAAGAGAACCCGGTTACTTACAATCCCACACCAACAGTTGAAAGAAAAACGCACTTGATCATTAGGCTCGCGGATTCGTAAGGGATTCTGTCTGGACCAAATGCGATTATTACGCCGGTTGTACATACCGTTGTTACTAAAGTTTGACTCGTCTGACCAAATAATAGTGTTCAAAAAATTTTGATCCTCAAGGATGAATCTCTCGATATGTTGGCAGAAATTAAATCGTCTTTCAGCATCTCCCGGCCGTAATTTTTGCACTATTCGCCCTTCAATATAACTTTTAAACTTGTATTTTTTCAGAACGCGATGTATTCTACTCTTTGAAAGTCCAATTTCTTCTTCACCTTCCCTCACTGAACTCTTCGGGTACGCTTCAAAGTAAATCAGAATGTTGAGTTCATCATCGCTGACGTTTATTATCTGCTGCTGTGGTTGCTATAAGCGATGATCAAAACGTCCTAAATTTGTTAAATAATCCACCATTCTTTTCAACACTTAACGAGATGGTGTGCGTCTATCGGGATATCTTTCGCGGTACCACCGCAAAGCTAATGAAATGTCTTTGTGATTTAAAAAGTATGCTTCTATTAAATCCAAATTATTTTGGTACGCCATGGTAAGTAAATTAACACAAAAATTGCTAATAAACGAAAATGAAACTCACAATAAACAAAAGAACAGACGCTTGAAAATTTACGTGTTCCATTTTCGAATTATTTATTTTTACTAATATCAGCCAGTTGCATGGTAATTGTGAGCTCATGAAGAAATGCATACAAGTACCTACTACACTTCATGTATCGCTTTATTATTATCATGTATTTACACCACGGAAATCTCGTATCTCAAGTGGGTAGGTCTTTGAAATGATAATGTTAATTGTTGGAAGCATGGCCAAGTCAGAGGAAATTTCCCTGAACAAAATTTTAAATAAAATGAAAAATTTTATGATCTTAGTTTCATTTAATATGCTAGGTTATTTAGGAAAAAATAATGCTTATGAGAAGCCCTTTCAAACGCTATTATAAAATACAAGTAATTTTTCTATCACATTTGGCGGGTTCGATTCCCGGTTGAGGTAGGCGATTTTTAAAAAGTCTGTGAATGCAGTTCTACTTATTATTAAAAATAAAACGATGTCTTCTTTTAGTAAAATATCCTACGTTCAATATTTAATATACTTTCTCTCCGTGTGGCATGGCCGTGGGACGCCCTGTATAATAAGAAATTAATAACAAGTTTTTAATAACAATTGACCTATCATCATCACATAATCTCAGCCGAAAGACGTCCACTGCTGGACAAAGACCTCCCCTAATGATTTCCAAGAGGATCTGTGCTGCGTTGCACGCATCCAGCGGCTACCTGCGACCTTCAACTAGGGTTGCCAGATGATAATTTGATAAAGGAGAGCAGATGTGTCTAAAAAGGAGGATTTTCTGTAAAAAAGGAGAACATTCAGAAATTAAACGATTTTTTATATTATTTTACTTTGTTTTAATCATATATAACTGAGCTGCCAGTTTTGGAAAAAGTTATTGGTTTTTTTACCAATAAATAATGAAAATCTTCACATGCCAGTCCCGTCCGATGTTTAGCAAAAAGGAGGACTTACAGTAGGTAAGGGAGGACAAAACATAGAAAAGGAGGACTTGTCCTCCTTTTGGATACCATCTGGTAACCCTACCTTCACCAGATCGTCGGTCCACCTCTTTGGAGGCCTGCCCATGCTGCATCATCCCTGGTCGCCACTATAGAACCCACAGAATAGTTAAAAAAAGTTATGTGGTAGAACCGTTTCCGCTCCAGCCGCCATCGGTACTGAGAGCGATGAGTACAGCCCACTGCAACTTTTCTTTGTCAACTCATTGAGCTATGTCGATGACTTTGGTTCTCCGACGGATCTTTTACGATTCTCCTATTGAATTATATGTATATGTTAGGGTGGGCTGGTGAAATTGCTTCGGCAGAGCCTAGGCTACCCCCGCGAAGGGTAGTGGAGTTACCGGGGAGTTTTAGTGGATATTCCCAGTGTCATTTAGCGCTGGGCGACCCCCACACACGCCCGTCACGTATCCAGCAGCTGGAAGGGAAGGGAAAAAAAAGAGTCCTACTGGGACATAAATAATGGACGGTTTTATGCTGGTTACCAATTTACTTTCCGCCCTAAACAGAAAGTGCATAGGTAGATTAAAAACTAATGTTGCTAAAACTATGATGCCGGTGGCCAAGAGCGAGCTTACGGGCGGCCGCGTCCTTGATACCGCAGCCCCCTATTCACAACCGTCGAATCACGGATTCGATACGAAAAGTCACATTCTACAAATTTACAAATTCGCCATTCGATACAGTTTACAAATTCGAATATTTTCCGACAGTTATGAATAAGGGGGCTGGGTCCCAGCCAGCTCCCACTAGTAGCGGCGATGTCCCACGCTCCAGTCGTCTCCTCTCGTGCGAATGTTACGTCTCAACATAATATAAAATTGGCTGTGTTTCTGTGGTGAGTAAGGTCGCCTAAGCTTATTGAGAGAGAAGTAAGAAACTGAGGGTTTTGTTTCCTTCTTGATTTTACTGGGTAAGCAACGCGTGAGTAGTAGACTACCATATGCGCTACGAGCTCGTATAGGCTACATAGCTACGGTCACCGCTTACCATCAGGCAGGCCGTATGCCTATTCGTCACTGTTGCTAATATAAAAGAACCTAATTCTTCTATATTAAACGAGAAATGCATCTCATATAGCACTTTCAAAAGAAAAGAAACCCTACTCACATAATCATTAAAACCAATTTTCACAACACAATCGACTTCTGTAATAGACTGTATATTCAGAAATAGGAATTTTATCTGTGCCCATATCGTGGGGTCAACCCAAACTGGGGCCATCTAGTACCTACTTCTACCAACGTTTTAATACTTACAAACTTGTTTTCAGCAATGATCAACATGCTTAGAGCTCAGGTGTTAGAGTCCAATTTGTAATGGTGAACTATTAAATATATTCTGGTTAAAGGGCACCGCACCGGTGCTATCAATCATAGGCGAAGTGACATAGTGTCTCGTATCGTAATGAAAGAGCGGGTGAAACTACGTGGACAAATACATTGCTCGCAATCAAGAGGGAATAAATACTTATTAGGTAGGTACTCATTTTAAATTAAAATAGATGATGTGAAACTTTTTCTAAAATCAAGATTTTCTTTTTTGAAATTCGAAAGTCGAAATTCGATTCCAAACTCAAATTCTATTTTGCTTTTTTTCAGGGTCATGTCAGATTCACTTCATAAAAAAATTTTAACTATTTATATATTTAATGTATTCTATAATCTAAAAAATTGTTAATTTAGAAATATTAGTGTTGCTTTATGTGACACTGCCCGCCTAGCATGACCACCGAAACGCGATATGATACGATATGATAAAGCTATTTATCGCTTCGAACTGTCAAAAATCATTGGATATAACCGCTATCTTGAAATTTTATCGAAACTGCGAACATGTATTTAAACAATACAAGTATTTAAATAATACAAGTTCGCAGTTTCGATAAAATTTCAAGATGGCGGTTATATCCAATGATTTTTGACAGTTCGAAGCGTTATATAGCTTTATCATATCGCGTTTCGGTGATCATGCTAGGCGGGCTGATGTCTGGAAGTCGATAATTTGAAATTCTATCTACTTACCATTCAGTGAAAGTAGGAAAATTTGCTAAAATAATTGCCAAAAAAAAATTTATAAAAAAAATGTCGTAAAAAGCTTTCGACATTTCTGGGGTCCGGATTCGGAGCAAGAGAGTTCGACGCACGCTAGATCGAAATAGTAAATAAAAAATTAGGTTACATTAGAACCGTGACCTGAAAAATGAAATGTGTCGACAAACGGTTGTACGAAAAACGCCTTTTTTATTAAATGCCTTTTTTTAAAAGATCTAACTATTACACGGAACATTGCATTTTGTTCAATTTATCAAGAAATGCATGTAATTACGAAATCATAAAACAAACTTAAATGTCTCGTTATTACTTCAAATCGCTTCCATTCCAAATTCAAGTCATTTGCAATCAAAAATATTTTTTGATTATTGTTTAGTGTGGCCTCTCTAGATCAGCCTTGTATACAAAACAACGTGAACAAACCACTGAAAGGGATCCCTGGAAACCTCCAGACTCGTGAGCACGTAACGCCAAACCACACACGTTGCAGGCCAACAATTTGCCCACTAAATGTCATTACAACATTTTATAACAATTAAGCAACGAAACGAGGTAATAAGGGCGATATACACTCAAGCGGTTAAAGACATTAAAATTTTATTAAGTTTTACAATAATAGTGCTCATAATGTTGTATAGGTAGATCTACTTATTGAATACTTAGAACTTTAAACCTTTTAAGCCTTATGCGGCTAAACAAACTAAAATTTAATTTAAGGTAATTTATCAAAAATTGAGAAATCAAAAGCTTTGAAGAAAAATAAAACTGACTTCAAAAAAAAAATATAGAGGTATTTTTTGGGATGGTGTTGGTTTTTATGAAACCAACTACGAAACATACAAATTTTTAAACAAATAAAAAATGTTGATAGGTACGGGAAAAGCACGCCTCCGTTCCGCTTTCAACCGCCTTTTTACGCAGTCCTTATTTAACATAGGGGCTTAATTCGCTGAACACAAAACAAAAAGTTTTTTCTAATTGCCCTGTAATTTGTTTAGTTTCTGGGAAATGTTGATTACATATTTCTCATGTTGGTATGCGACAGAAATATTTTGGTATGACTATTGTTTCGAGTCCTTTCTGGTGTAACTAATGAGGTTGTTTCCGGGAAAAATAACAAACGAAGCAAAAATGCACGAGAAGCAGAGTGATCTTAAGACGGTACAGTCGATAGCACACAAGTTTGACAGTTGCACTGCGAAAACCGCCACTATTGCGACTCGATAAGGTCAGAAAGTTACCAATGTTAAATTGCCAACATCTGTATTATACAGGATGAAAGGGGAAAGCCCTTAAAAACGAAGGCAGATGGCAGTGTGTTAAAATAATAATTTGAAATCGCGAAACAAATGAGCTGTTCCATACAAACAGGGTCAGTTGGCGGTTTCAATATTTTTTGAAAAGGCGTGTTTAGGGTCATCAGCAACTTTCACCATGATCGATGTCAAGATAGATCAACCAAAGTTATAATCTCGAGCTCCTCCGTGCTTCATCGTGCATGTTAAGCCGTTGGTCCCGGTTGTTACTGCAACCGCTTTAACCCGCATTGGGCCAGCGTGGTGGTTTTATGACCCAAGCTCCTCATGTGTTTCTTCCATACAGAAAAGTCTTTGCCCAGCAGTGGAACGACAGCTGGTAATGTACTTTGTGGATTAATTTTTAATAATAATACTCCCGGAAGCCTAGGTATGACAATTAAAAATTGACTCTGGAAAATTGTGCTTGTGAATTCATTGCACCACAAAATTAGTTTCGTTGAAAAACTAGCGGATAAGTCACGTTGCGTCGTTGGTAGCCGCACAGAACAAAATAAATCAAATATCTATAGGTGCTTAGCAAGGAAGCTAACTGCTAAGCAAAGGTATATATTATTGGCGTCAGTTAGAGAAATGCGTTTTCCTAACAAGAAATTGTTAAGACAGACATGACATGACAGAGGAGAGCGTATCAAAACTATCAAAGACTCGATTGAACAAAAACTACTGTTATTCACAAAAATCTGCTATGAATTGCTAAAACGTAATTTTTTTGTACAACTCAATGACAAACAAGCTGAAGGCCCACCTGGTGTTAAGTGGTTACCGTGGCCTATAAACACCTGCAACAACAACGAAAAAATCACTTTGCAGGTGTGTTGTCATATTGAGCCCTAAGATGAAATGCCCCTTTGATCCCATATGTTCTACTGAGTAGTTCTACGGTAGAACTAGTGGGACTTTGAAAGTCCTACAATTTTTCATCCATACCCAGTACCTAATTACACTGGCTACCTTTCCCTTCAATCTGAAACACAGCGAGCTGTTTTTTCGGCTGAAATTAGAAAAGTAGGTAAATAATAAGGCTTCGAACTCGTTTTTTAATTTGTTAAGACTCCCGGGTGCATAATGATATGCTTATTAAAAACTCATTACGTGTGATTAGCTACCTCCACAGATAGTGGAAAGCACAAACAATGATCTACGATACACTAGTAAGCTTTTACGAAGTTTATTTGGAATCAAAATCTCACATTTGGTATAATAGACATTTCTAAGTTGAATGAAAAAATCATCTATCATGACATAAAACACGGATATCATTAATCGACTTAGGGAGAGCGCCACATACTTCCCTTACTCTTCCTCGGGATTGGGAAATAGGCAGGCAGACCTTGCTCTCATCCTCAGTATGAAAAAAACGTTAGAACAATAACATGAAAATGAATAAGTGGGTGGGTTTCCCCATAAGCCGTTGATTTAGGTCCGAAACTTTGAGAAACGTTTCATGGAAACCATAAGGTATCTTATCTTATTTTATAATAGGGCCGTGGCCTCGCCAGGATGCACTTCAAGCCTTGGGGATCTTTTGTACATCCCCTGCTTTTACTCTTCCTGTGTCCTGAATATAGCTACCTACCATGCTTTACTATATTTTTCGGGTAAAAGAGCCTCTAGTCTTCTGAGTTTGAATATGTTACTTCCAGAAGACTCACTCCGATCCTAGCCAGGGCATCATTTTGACAAAAGAAGTTCTATCGGTAAATCCTAGCTCAATCATCGATCGGTCCTACGCTGCCCTCATCCATTGGCTTCCCGCGACACTCACCAGATCGTCGGTCCATCTTGTGGGGGGCCTACCAACGCACGCCGTCTCCTGGTACGTGGCCGCCACTCGAGGACCTTTCCGTCCTCCTTGCATTGTGGAGTGCCTACTGCTACTTTAGGCCTAGCTCAATAAACCAGTGTAATAACTGGGCATGGACGGCATTTCTATCTTAGGTCTCAGGATGACAACGCACCTGCAATATCAGGTGATTTTTCCTTGTTTTGGAGGACGGCGATAACCGCTTACCACCAGGTTGGCCGTCAGCTTGTTTATCATCTAGTTGTATAAAAAATAAATTACTCCAATCCAGTGTAGTATTGTCATAATTTTAACTGAAATAAACTTGAATGTAACTCTAATAATAAAAACTGCAAATCGCTACAGCTTATCACTAACATCTGTCACATTTGCACACTCACTGGACTAGTGATTAGAGCCATAGATACTCTAGGTGTCCGGTTAAATGAAAAGCTTAGAACTAAATACCCTGTTAAAGTTGTAAATGATTATTCGAGATGAGTCATTCCTAATTACTTTTATATCAACAATTATTAATCCAATACAATGACCAAAACAATGGCTACCCCAACCGTAACTGGGGTATGTAAAAATACTCATTAGCGTGTTGAAATGTAATCTTAGCGATAATGTGGAGATAGACGTTAGCTAATAACCTAAAATAGGAAGCTTAAGGAATTTCATTGAATTCATTGGCCACAGTAACCAGAGGCGTAACTATACCATCTGGGGCCCGTGGCAAATTCTTGTGATGGGGCCCTTTGAATAAAAATTGACACGTTGTACAACATAGTGTAATTTTAATAAACCACTTAAGTAGTTACCGAACACTAATATCAATTTTATTTTAAAGAGCATAGGTCTCTATATATTTACAATGAAATAAAAATTTGACTTTGATATAATATTTATTAAGAAAAATATTTTCTCTTTCACAAAAGTATCTATGACATCGTCAAAGCTTAACTTAAGCCTAAGTTACAAACCTGTCTTGTCCCATAGAGTTTCTTAAATTGGTTTTTAATAATTTTAGTTTTGAAAATGATCGTGCAGCACTAGCTGCAGCCACAGGAGTTGTAACTAATAAGATTAATGCAGTCCATACTTCAGGAAAGCTGCTGGACATAAAATGATTCTTTATTATCAATAAATCAGCAAGGTCTCTAATACACGAACACTTTTCTATTTCGTCTCTGAAAGTGGACCGAAAACTGAGAATTTCCCTGTCGAATGATTCAGATATGTCTTTGTTATTTATATACATCAACAAATTCTAGAGCTTTTTTTAATAGATCGTGTCATTTAAAATTTGCAAAGTCGAAGGTTGCAAAATACTGAAATTGGAAACAATTTCATTCGTCGGAAGGAAACGCGATTTCAGTTAAAATTTATATAACTCAGGTACAATGTTAAAAATTTACTTCTGAGCTTACGGCCATAGAGTAAAATGTATATAGGGAAACTTACGGCCTCTTGGGCCGGGTCCCTCTTGGGTCGGGAGCCCGTGACATTTTGCCAGCCCTGCCACTCTATAGTTACGCCACTGACAGTAACCCTGAAGGTGTCAGCAATCTTTGTGACATTCCTAACAGACTCAACAAGTTGATATAGTGATGTAGATCCAACGAAATTGTTTTGTATGTTGATAGTTTTACCTTTGTACTAGTACAGATAATATTAGAAAAGTATCTATCTACACTAGAAAAAATCATGTCCTGGGTCGTGTACTGAACCCTCTACCGAAGACTTCTGGATTCACATGGTCATCCCAAGTACTTGGTAGCTCAGATGGTTAGAGCAGTCACAAAAAAAATAAGTCTCATCTAGTTTATTAGTGATAAAACTTATTTTTGCTCTCCTCATCTTGCTTTACCTTCGAGAAAACCATGATATAGTATCCAATAAAATCACACCTTAGCAGACGTCGGAAATCATTATTCTGCTTTCTTAATTCTTGGGAAACGTGATGAAATCAGATGGTATTCTATGATTAAGTCGTAATTTAGATTGAAATCAATGCATTTAATTTAAGTAAAGTTGATGGGTATTTTATTTACTAACTGTACCTTATTTATTAAGTTGGAAAGGTAGCTGAAAGATATTTACTGATCCATTAGTACTTTTCTATTTATTTTTGGTGGAAATAGATTGTCCCACTGAATTGCCTGAGAAAATGGATATCCAGAGATTTTTAGAAAACTTATTAACGATATTATTGAGTGCGTTACCCCAGCAAGAAAATATTTGCTAGGTGACATTGAGTTATGCCAATAATTAGAGTGTAATGTGGTGTAAATGTGACCCAAATAAAAAAATTGTGTGTGCTGTAGTTTTGGAGAAAAAGCAAAAAACCCGTTCCTGCTGGAGTAACGCTGTTCCAGCAGGAAGATTCTAAACGAATAATCTGAGGGAAAAGTAAAGTACATGAGCAGGTAGGTTATATTTGTGCATGAATGTGCGCCAAAAATGAGATTTGTGCGTCTTAAGGTTTTAGAGATATACGGTTTCCTGCTGGAGTAACGTTTTGCAGAATCCGGTATCTCGGAAACCTTTGATTGTGCGCACGTAAAATAAATGTATTTCAGTAGCTGTTGATTTGTGCGTATTTGTGAATCAATAAGTTATTAAAATATATTCATCGTTTTAAAGTAATAATACATTTCTTAAATAACAATAAAAAATTCTAGCGCTTAAATGAGCAAACGTATAAGCCAACTGAAAATGGAATTCGCTTCTTCTTGTTAATCTTCTTGTCCACAAAAAGTTTCAAAACTAAATATACACACGTTTTTGAATAATTTAACTTTAATTCAAAACTGACAATGCCATAACTCCAACTTCAAATTACAAGAACCAGTATTAACCAAATACAATTTGGTAGTAACGCACAATTAGAGTATTTCGTGAAATATAAATGCTGAAAATTTCAGCTTCATATGTCTCGTATTAATGTAGATATAAACAAAAAACCCAAATAACCACTAGATTACCGATAATCCGACAGAATTCAAATGACCACTAAAAAGCGACCGTTTCATACATATTGATGACCTTCATAAATTGGCTCACAAACACGTGTGAACATTTGGTTCCTGGGTACACTGAAGCACAAAACTGTTAAGAGAAAGTAATTAAAATGCATTTTAGTTTATATAAAAAGTACTTTACATATGCTGGTATGTGACAATGGCCCTAATTCTGGAGAATACATGCAAAGTCTAAATTTAAGTTCAGTCCATTTCTTTCTCTCGAAATGAATACGAAAAGGATGGCTGTCATATAATTTGACATTTAGAAACGTGCGTTCAATTTTCGACCTTATTGAACGTGATAAAATGCAGTGTTTAGGAGGCACCTCCGTACATGCCGTCGAAAATTGTCTATGGTTCCTTTGAAATCTGTCTAAATTTAATTGCCAGCTCTAAACGAGTTCTTGCTATCTAAAGTAAGTCCGAGTTCACGCTTCTGCCCCCATATTCTCAACTGTCGGATCACGAATTCGATTCGAAAAGTCACATGCCGTCTCGCTTTGACGCATAGCGATAAAAAGTGACAGGTACCTATAGAGTTTCCGAAATTCGAATATTTTCCGACAGTTGAGAATAAGGGGGCAGGTCGTATGAATACCTAGTCAATGTAATTGTATGGCAGCAGCAAGGCGGATCACTACATCAGTCATCCATCCAGGGTTGAGATGCCATTTTCATGATATAAATCACATCGAGTAACTACTGGGAGGCTGTTTCATAGACCTCTTCTCAGTCACAACATAAGTAATTATATGTAAATATAAGTACCTACCTTATGCTGGTAATACAGAAACTTTTAATAAATACAGTACTTGTTTCAAAGATACTCTTATTTATTATTATACCTACCATGCTCGTAAATTATTTGGAGTTGGTGCCGCCTGAGCTGTTTTTACAGAGCGGACTCTCGCTGCAGGGTTGACGCGCGGGAAGGCGAGCGGCGAGAACAAATGTATGGCGGATGAAGTGCAATCATGCTTAAGACTCAACAGCGGCTGCGGCGACTCAGCGGCGACTTATAAACAAAATATTTTAGACGATTTTGGAGCGGTTTTGTTATACAGGGTGGTGCCGTCTATGCGACAATAAATTTAAACATGGGCTATAATAGTCCATAGAAAAGGTTTGCCACTTTCAAAAATTTTGTATTCAATTGATAATTTCATGACCTTTGTATGAAATAATGCTGCCAACGTTACACTATTCCATACAAATGTCATGAAATTATCAAATGAATACGATATTTTTGAAAGTGGCATACCATTTCTATGGACTAATATAGCCTATATTTAAATTTATTGTCGCATTGACGGCACCACCCTGTATTGAATATATTCACTGTGAAGAAAAGAGTGAATTATCTTTCAGATCTAACCCAATCTGACCTAACTTATATCTTGTCGCCTAATAATGTAAAAACACGAAAGTGTAAAAAAAATATAATTACGAAATATTTGATTCGCCAAATTATAGCTACTACTACTGAGTTTAAAAAAAATGTCTAACTACGTCCATCTCCATCGTTGCCGCTAAACGTTACTGACTGACCCTACTGGATTGGACGTCGTCGGTCGCCCCTACCCAATAGTCGTAGCCAGGCCGTAAATGTTTATCTTTAAAAAAAAATTAAAATTTGGGTTCTATTAATACTAATTATAGGAGGGGCTTAAAACACCCCTCTGTAACAATTAATAAATATACTCTAAGCACATTATCAATATTTAATAAATACATTTTGTTTTTTTTTACAACTAGATGACAAATAACTACAGTTAATTTTAAAATAAGGATAGGTACCTACTCAACATAATGCACTACTAAAACAATACGATTGCCTGTAAACGTTATGAACGCGATTGTATGGAGAATAGAATAATATAATGCTGTTCTTTCAAAGAGGTCCTCAAAATGTATGAAACGGTCGCTTTTTAGTGGTCATTTGAATTCTGTCGGATTATCGGTAATCTAGTGGTTATTTTGGTTTTTTGTTTATATCTACATTAATACGAGACATATGAAGCTGAAATTTTCAGCATTTATATTTCACGAAATACTCTAATTGTGCTTTACTACCAAATTGTATTTGGTTAATACTGGTTCTTGTAATTTGAAGTTGGAGTTATGGCATTGTCAGTTTTGAATTAAAGTTAAATTATTCAAAAACGTGTGTACCTATATTTAGTTTTGAAACTTTTTGTGGACAAGAAGATTAACAAGAAGAAGCGAATTCCATTTTCAGTTGGCTTATACGTTTGCTCATTTAAGCGCTAGAATTTTTTATTGTTATTTAAGAAATGTATTATTACTTTAAAACGATGAATATATTTTAATAACTTATTGATTCACAAATACGCACAAATCAACAGCTACTGAAATACATTTATTTTACGTGCGCACAATCAAAGGTTTCCGAGATACCGGATTCTGCAAAACGTTACTCCAGCAGGAAACCGTATATCTCTAAAACCTTAAGACGCACAAATCTCATTTTTGGCGCACATTCATGCACAAATATAACCTACTTGCTCATGTACTTTACTTTTCCCTCCGATCATTCGTTTAGAATCTTCCTGCTGGAACAGCGTTACTCCAGCAGGAACGGTTTTTTTGCTTTTTCTCCAAAACTACAGCACACACAAATTTTTTATTTGGGTCACATTTACACCACATTACTCTCTAATTATTGGCATAACTCAATGTCACCTAGCTAATATTTTCTTGCTGGGGTAACGCACTCGATATTATTAACCAATGACTTCGAGCTTCGGGTACGGAATCCTACTTTCAATCACTGCACCCGTAGCATGGGCCGTGGACAAAATCTTTTTCCAAGTCTCCACCACTTATGTCCCTTATTAGGAGACAAAATGTGTTCTAACTATTTCTTTCTTTTAGTACGAAGAGGGAGACAATCTTTTGTCCACTTCCCAGGGAATTCAGGAAAATCACTTTATATTGCAGGAGCGTTGTCATCCTGAGGCCTGAGATGAATGCCTTCCATGTCCAGTAATCACACTGGCTACCTTTCCCATTCGGATAGGCCTCTGCATAAGCCTTTCTTAATTTTTTAACTTACACTCGACCTGCACCGCCTCTTTATGCGGACGCTTTTTTTCTGCGACACCCCGTTGCGCAGACGCAGCGTCCTCGCTGACCGACAACGGATGAAGTAATAAATCGCGCGAGTCGCGCAACTGCCCCCTGCGCCTACAAAACCAACAGCGAGATTGAAATATATGTTTAATCGATTATTTATTGCGACGTTGCTATTGTTCGGGTGAATGATTCAAGTATCATGTGATGTTACAATATTGAAGAATGTTTACGCCGCACGGGTTTTCATTCAATCTTTTAAGTCGAAAATATTAGAAACGAACAAAGACGAGATTCTCACATGACTCTACATACTTAGGCAATATCTCGCCTAAGCATGTAGAGTCAGACAGGCTAGACTAAATAGTTTATCACAGGATTTTTCGAAAAACAGTCATAATGTTGATTAAGAGTATTTTTTTAGCTTTTCATAAAAACAAACCCAAAATCGCCAATGATTTTTTTATTAAACGACTTCAAAAAGGAGTAGGTTCTATGTTCCATGCAATGTCTTTTTTTGTATGTATGTTCACCGATTTCTCTGGCAATTGTGAACCGATTTTTAAAATTCTTTTTGTATTCGATAGTTTACTCCTGAGGTAGTTCCACTGTCACCAAGTCAGGATCTGGTGATGAGATTGCAGGGAAATCGAGAGTATTACATGTTTTATATTTGTGTTCTTAACCTATTCTAGTATTTTCTTCTGATAGTCATCTTCTCATGACTTTATCAGTGGTATGATACGATAATATGAAATAGTAAAAACATATTTCAACCAAAGACTAAGAGACAGACAAGTCGATAATGCTGACGGTCACTCATCTAGCTTTGACCTTAGGAAATAACTAAAAATGTTAAATAAAATTAAACAAAAAAATAAAACAGACTTCAAAACATAGTGTTGTTTTACATTTTCGGGAGCATTACACATTTGAAATAAAACCAATTAAATCCCTAAGCTCGTCCTCACGCTGTCCAAAAACTGACACCGTGAGTTCCGTATGCGTGATTCGGACCTCTCAAAATATAACACAAAGTGACGGTAGTTATCTTGAAACATCTTCCCTTGACCACGATAACTGTAAAGTAATCGAAACGTCGGGTGTATAATAATATTGTAACAACAAATTAAACGCGAGTTAAATCCATTTAATTGGTTTTATTCCAGACTTCAAAACACTAAATAGGAAAACACAAAAATAGGAAACTAGGTACTCTCGTAATAATATATTTTTTGGAGTTGGTTTTTT
Source organism: Nymphula nitidulata (assembly GCA_947347705.1). Classification (NCBI taxonomy): domain Eukaryota; kingdom Metazoa; phylum Arthropoda; class Insecta; order Lepidoptera; family Crambidae; genus Nymphula; species Nymphula nitidulata. The sequence goes on along the minus strand of OX374637.1, from coordinate 4,465,711 downwards.
GTTAGTGATTTGAAGTAGGTTTTATTTTTATTAGACTTTTCGACAAATCCTGTGAAAACTTTTTATACTAGGCTAACTTGCTTATGCATGGCAAGTTTTGTCAGTTTTTTTTAACCGACTTCAAAAACAAAGAGGTTCTCAACTCGGTTGATATGTTTTTTTAGCGAACCGTATGTATTGTGAAAACCGCTGCCCTCATAGAGTTAATGGAATATCATTAAAAAAACGCTTGCCCCTAATTTCAATTCTGTATTTCCATGGAAATAGTGGCATACACCCGCTGTTGGTCTTCCAATAAGAATAATAAGATAATGAAATAATAATCACTATGCTCTAACTTGATTATGGATGTCGTACACACACGGGTAGAGTGAACGGCATACTATCAAGGTACAGTAGGTACTAACCACACAGGACTTTTATAATATGGGAGTACTAACTATACAAATGTAGATAACATTTAGCAGAGCAGTCGTAACTAAAACTGGTGGAGTACTCGAAACTGGTAAAGCAGTACACTCCACCGTTTTCTCCACCCATGGACAGCACCCTGGTTACATAAGTCTACTTTCAAAAAATAAAACGCTCACTTCTAAGCCTACAAAATTTATTTGTACATTTATTTATAGTCTTAAGAATAATCTATCACAAAAGCTATGTTATTCTCTATAGGGGAAACCATCTTGCTGCACCGTCTAATCGTATTACTTCACCATTTAGCATGGGATTCTCTATTATACTAGTGACAAGTTGTGCAAACTCTTCCGGCTTTCCTAATCTTGATGGGAATGGCGACATTCTCATAAGGAAGGCCACCATCTTTTCTGGCAAGTGCGAAATGAGTGGTGTATCAAAAATTCCTGAAAACCAAACAGATTGTTTGAGAGACATTTGTAAACCTTCCCCAATAATTTATACCGAGTAGCGGTGACAAAACGACGTAAAATTAGAACATTGGCTGCATTCATCATCATACCAGACTATGATGTCCATTGCTGAACAAAGGCCTCCCCCATCGATTTCCAAATAGAACGGTTCTGCGCTGCCCGCATCCAACGCCTCCCAGCGACCCTGACCAGGTCGTCTGTCCATGTAGTGGGAGGTCGTCCCACTTTGCGCTTTCCAGTACGTGGTCGCAATTCTAGTACTTAACGCCCCACCGGCCGTCTATTCTGAATGCTATGTGCCCTGCCCACTGCCACTTCAACTTAATTAGTTCATAGAAATAATATGAAATCATCAATTAGTTAAGATGCAAAACATTTCAAAGATGGGGGTGGGGAGTCCTAATTTTTAACCATAAATAGTCAAGTGATATAATGTCTACTTCCTTCTGAGAAGCCAGGCGTAGTATTTTGAGCGATTTGATTTCGATTTCGACTTTGGCTATGGTCGATGCCGGAATGGGTCATGTGCTTTAAAACGCACGTTAAGCTGTTGGTCCCCGTTTTAATGCAACCGCTTTAACCCACCAACCCGCATTGGGCCCGCATTGTGGTGTACATCCCAAACTCCCCATGCTTCTCCCATGTAGGAAGGCCTTGCCCAGCAGTGGGACGTATGAGGGCTAGTGATGATGATGATGTCTACTTCGCATTTTGTAGGCTAAGCTTGGTCTGTGGTTGCAATATTTAATAAGAACATGGATTCAAAAGAGGCATGAAAGACACCTTATAGGCTGGCAAGGTGTAGGAGGTTAGAGCAGTGTGTCTATACCAGTGGCGTAGCTTGCTTTAGATGGGCCCTGTATCAAAAATTTTTGGGGGGCCTTTGATAATTACACAAAGTGTCGGGTTTCATGTGGACTAAATGAAGACCATCGATGGACGGGCTCATGGTTTTTTGAGAAAATATTTAAAGGATAAGTTTTTGATGTATGTCGTTTTTGTTATGTGATTTTTCGAAGTGAAAACCTCCGAAAAGAAGAATATTAAATATCATCTAAATAAAAAAAGTTTATATTTCCCCCCACAAATTATTAGTACGAAATAAACACTGTATTATTAATCTAGCGGACTTATTCAATATTCACATTCACAAAAAAAATTGGGCCTGTAGAATAACAGAAATTTAAAAATGTATGCAACATTTAGGGTACCTAACTATCCACAAAAACTGCTATTTTCTTGAAAACTAATTTTCGCAAAACATACATGGGGGTTCCTTCAGGTAGCCCATGGGCCGCTCTATCGATGGTTTTCTTTTGGATCACATTTTTTTTTCTGGAAAACACGACCTAATATTTTACGGTTTTTTCTCTTGCACGTTCGGGGCCCCTGTAACTTGGGGGCCCCGTATCATTGATACGGCGGTAGCTATGCCCCTGGTCTATACTAGCTGTCTACGCATAGCCTCTTCTAACCACTTCACAACAGGTGTTGCTGACTCATTTGCTGTTCTTTGTATAACAGACTATTTACTCATGTCTTATTGACTGAGGTCTTGTAAAATAATATTACGTACCTGGTGCAATAGTAACCACCCGAATACCCTGCGATGCCAAATCTCTAGCTATAGGCAATGTCATGCCTATAACAGCTGCCTTGGAAGCAGCAAATGCTGCTTGACCGATATCACCCTCATAGGCAGCAGTAGCTGCTGTGTTCACAATGACACCTCTTTGTCCATCAGCATTAGGTTCATTTTTCCCTATCAATCCGGATGCTAGTCGTATTGTATTAAATGTACCCACAGTATTTACCTGAAATTAAGCATGTTTATTACTTTTTAACTTTTTCATAAGCCTTTTATCAACAACTTTACTAGGAAAATACATCTAGTATTGAGAATAAAAACTGAGCTTAGATTTGACTATCAATTAATTTGTCAAGCCACTCAAAATTCATACATTACGCTACTGAAAAGAAAGAAAATTACAATTACAATTTTATATTAAACTGTTGTTCCGTTGCCATCTTGCCAAGATTTGAAATTAGAAGGAGACGTGATTCGACGGCGACCGACATGGCGGGTATCGCGCGACTATTGGCGGACGCGCAGGATACCGGTAGCGTAGTGTGCGGAACACTATACAAATGTATGTGAGATATCCCTCGGCGACCCGTCTTCGAGACTCGCGTAGGATACTAGTCGTCTGTAAGTAGCGTAATGTAAGAAGGACCTAAACCTTCAAGCAGGCGAGTGGTCATTATTAACGGAAGCGGTCGCGCATAACCTAAAAGACCTATGAGATACTTCAGGATTTTAAAACACTAATTTATGAAAAGTTACTTATTTATTTTGTATACAGGTACATTATCATTATGATAAGATACAATAGAATTAAAAAGAAAATAATCTTTAAGCTGAAATAACTTTGGTTTTATTAACTGATTTCGAAACCGAGGAGGTTCTCAATTAGGTTGGTATGTTTTTTTTCTATGTATGTACACCGATGACGCCAAGGTTTCGGATCCGATTTACATGATTCTTCTTATGTTCGATGCCATCGAATACTTGCCATTTGGTCCCATAGAAAACTATTTAAAATTGATTGGGTAGTTTGGTTTTTAAACAAATATAATGAAGCAATGACTAAGTTGCCTATGTATGCGAAAATGCGGATTTTTGCTTACCTATGACTTCACATTTTAATGTTTTTGATGCCTTTAACACCTACTTTATTGCTAAGGTAGCAGTTCCTAAAAGGTGTTTCTCAGAACCCTAGGGTCCCTATATGTTATTGGCAAAAGGAAAAATTGCAATGGAAATGTAAATTAAAAACATATAATTGTACATAATACATAAAACATACTAAGCAGTATTTTTAAACTACTTACATTTACACTTTTAACAAAGCTCTCCAAGCGACATTCTACATCCTTATTAAAATTATATATCTGATAACTTTCTGAATGTCCAGCACAATTTACTAATGTATCTAAACGGCCAAATTCTTTCTTTACTAGCTCCAAAGCCTTCTTAACATCCTCTTCTGAAGAAACCTAAATAAAGTATTTCTTTCAAAACCAATACAATTAGTATTATTAACCAGTACATTGTTCGAAAAGTTTGCTTTTTAAACAGAATGTCAAAAAGTTTCTGTTATTATCATTAATAAATTTATTGGTTACATCAAGATATAATAGAACCATCTTACACAACCCGGCGAGACCAAAACATCCCCACCAATTCGCTGTGCTACCTCATGGGCCCTTGAGCTTTGAATGTCGAGTATAACAACCTTTCCGCCATTTTTTATCAACCTTTCCACTGTAGCTTTTCCAAGACCTGAAGCTCCACCGGTCACTAAACTAACCATACCCTAGAAAGACAGGTTATTATAGTAAAATTTTTATAATAATTAAAGTAACATGAATATGTCTTCATTACTTACTTTAAACATGGCGACTTATATGTAGATTACTATTTTATTTAGGTTTTTATTAATAAAATGAAAAATGAATTAACCTATTATTGGAACTAACCTATTATTTATTTATTTGTTGTTTTTTTTTAAATTCATTCTCTCTCTCCCTTTAATGGGAAGGCAAAGGGTACTAATGCCCATACAGGCATGTATTCAGTATTATGTTATTTCTTCATTTATTGCATTAAAATGATGGCGTTTTTAATGCATCTTGGGAGTATTTGACACGAAATATATGATGACAGTCTCCATATGATGCTACTTGAAGAGATCGATAACCAAAAAAAGTATTTCACACTTTAATCACTTTTATTAATAATCTTTTAGTTGCACGACAACACAAACACTTGTTTTACAAAACTACACCACTTTTATAACATAAAGTTCGCTCCGACACAATTTTTAAATGTTCGTCTGGCCCGCCCAACCCCGCGGCTTTGGAAAACGAGATTTACATCAATCCTATGTACTCATTTACCCAACCATATGTACAACTTTCATTTTCAATGTAACGCTAATATAAATAAGTTAGAAGCATTACTGGTGGCCGGGCCAGCCTGACGTTTTCAGCCCGGCCCCTTTTACATCACCACTACTACAACAACTAGTGACAATATATTGTTAGAGAACTAATGTACTACATAAAATACACACATTCAAGCCTTTATTTCATACTAAAATGCAATATCTTAGGAGATATCAAAGTAATGTGGGGCCGGGCTGAAATTATTGAAATAGCTAATAACAATAAAAATACAAAACCTAAGAACCCATATTCTATGTGTGTGTGATCTCCCAGAGGTGCAGTATATATGTACAACTTTATTTTTAAGTTACATTATTTAAATATAAAAATATGAACACTAGAAATTATTTCAGCCCGGCCCCCTACAATCGTTTATATCTTTTTAGCTATTGCATCAATCTGCACAAAACGACAATGTGTGGACTCGTATACAGTAGTACTTTGATAAATTTTGGCTCATGAATTTACTAAGATTATATTCGACAAGATAATTAAAATCTAAGATAGTACTAGTGGAGTGACCATCAGTCACGTGTCAATTTCAGGACATGTGTTTTATCGAATGAAACAAGTAATAATTAGAGTTTTTTTTATTAATACACATTTTTAGATTTATAAAAATCAACAACCTTCGTATTTAAAATTATTAATACGTAATAGGGATATTGACAACAAGTAATAAAGTAGGATTTTCACTTAAATTAAAAAATATGAGTTATTTTATTTACAAAAATACTTGAAGAGCACATATTTTTATGTCATATTGGTCTTATTATTTGCAATTTTAAAAAAATGACGAAATAAATATAACAAAACTAATTATGGTAACATGGTGATATATAAAGTACTAAGATGCTATTAAACATTCAATAAAATGTTGTCAAATACCCTATTAATTAACTTCCATATAATCTATTAAATCACAGTCTTTCATTAGGTACTTCAAAAATTATAACTTATAAAAGTATTGGTTAATATTTGGTATACATATAAGTAGTAGGTAGCAATTACTTTTATAATCTAGGTAACTTCAATAAATTATTATGGTACGGTTGTAAATATTATATTATACTATTGATGAGGAAATGCCTAGGAACAGACTGACTGACCTGGGTCGCTGGTTGCTGGCCTTGCCGCGATGGTACTCAGACGCCGTACGTCCCTGCACTCCTCAGCACTTAGTTGATGTTCTATATAAGTTGATTGTAAGGTGATTACGCGGCGCGAACCGTGTATGAGTTTATATGGTGATGTCTCTAGGGAAAACGATGCGTGCTATCGATTCCGCTGGTTGACCGTGAGAGCACCACGAGATACGGACCGGTAATGACGAGTCATCAGTCTGTAGGAGTGAATGAAATTGGAATGGGATAGGTAGGGAGGAGCTAACGCGAGCTACCTTCGTCTAAACAAAAAAATATGAAATTCGCGCTCCTACAACTGTGTTGTTTACCCATCATACTCCCCCCCAAAGAGCGAGCTAGCTCTTTCAAGTTGAGAACAAAAATGAAGTTAATTTTGGATTAAGAATTAAAATAAGTTAAAACTATGAAGCTATGTTGGCAAAGATATATGTATAATAAATACTTAATATAAATTTAGGGTTTAATAAGGTGTAGTTGAGCAGCCTCTAATCGGACACAAGTGGGCAAAGCTTGACTACGGGTCTAAGTAGAGTTCCAGTAGACGTCTTAAGCTCTACTACCCTGACAACACCGTCCGCACCAGGACAAAGCCTTATAACGCGTGCCTTACGCCATTGGAGCGGAGGAGAATTGTCCTTTATAATGACCAATTCGCCAACTCGAATATTGGCTCGTCTGACCAACCATTTTGGACGCTGCATTAACGTGTGTAAATACTCAGCGTGCCAGCGCTTCCAAAAATGTTGGGTTATTTGACGCGTCAATTGCCAGCGCTTCAAGTTACTAATAGTGATATCGCCCATGTCTTGCTCCGGCAATGATAAGAGTGATTGGCCTATAAGGAAGTGGCCGGGAGTTAAAGTTTCACAATCTGTGGGGTCATTAGTTAGCGGACAGATTGGCCGAGAATTTAGGGCGGCCTCTACCTTTGCGAAGATGGTCGCTAACTCTTCGAAAAGCAGAATACGCTCCCCTATGACACGATTTAAGATGAGCTTGGCGGACCTTACTGCACTTTCCCACAAGCCACCCATGTGAGGGCTAGCGGGAGGATTAAGGTGCCAATTAACTTGATAATTGGCCAAATGTTGATGAATGTTACTTGTCGACATTTTCAGAAGCTCGCTTACATCCTTAAGATAATTGCGTGCGCCTACAAAGTTAGTGCCACAGTCGCTGAAAATATCTGTTGGAAGGCCTCGGCGAGATACAAAGCGATCCAAGCATGCAATGAAAGCCTCAGTGGACAGCTCGGAAACGATTTCCAAGTGCACGCACTTGGTAGAAAAACATATGAATATGCACATATATGCCTTTAGAGCCTTAGCGTTGCGAACCTTGGACTGTTTTAACCAAAATGGACCAGCGAAATCTACCCCAACGCGTTGAAAGGGTCGACACTGCGTAACCCGACTAGAGGGCAGATCCCCCATGAAAGGCTCAATGGACTTGGGCCGCAAGCGATAGCAACGATGACACTTAAAAATGACATGCTTTATGACGCGTCGGGCTGATATAATCCAAAACTTGTGCTGGAGCAGCGCTTGCATAGTACTTAGACCAGGATGAAGATATAACCGATGGTAATGCTCTATGATAAGATGGGTGATAAAATGATCTTTGGGCAATAACATGGGATGCTTAGCCCCATACCTTAATTGAGACTTCACCAGCCTGCCGCCTACCCGTAAAATACCATCCTGATCAACAAAAGGATTCAAGCGCAACAAGCTTCCTTTCAGGCCTTTGCCTGCACGCAATAATTCCAAAGTCACAGAGAACACTGCAGACTGGACTAACTTGACAATCGTTGTTAGGCTATCGTTCAATTCCGAAACTGATAATGGACCAGAACGACGATGCTGCGACCTTTGCGAGTTGAATATAAAGCGCTTGCACCAGGCTAAAACGCGGTGCAACTTGGAAAACGTGCTAAAACGATCAAGGCACAATGACGTGGCATTATCCTGTACCACTGCAGCTAATGGCAAGGGCTTCAGGCTTGGCAAATCAAATTCGCTGAGCAATGGAATTTCACTAGGCCATGTCGAAGCGTCAGCTCCAAGCCATGCTGGCGACCACCACAAACTGTGACTCAACAAATCTGAAGGTGAAATCCCTCGACTAGCGCAATCGGCGGGATTTGCCGATGATGGAACATGCTTCCACGAGACGTTAGGCATGAGCATTTGAATTTGCGATACGCGATTGCCTTCATAGGTATGAAGCTTATGAGGGGAAATGCTCAACCAAGACAGGACAATACTGGAATCAGTCCAGGCGAACAAACTATTTATGTTGAGTTTACTTTGTAAAATATTGAACGTGCGCTCCATCAACCGAGCAAGTAAAAGCGCACCATTCAACTCTAGTTTAGGAATGGTTAATTTTTGTTTTAGAGGAGCTACGCGGGACTTGGCAGCTAAGAGCTGAACCAAAGTGCTTCCATCAGAGCTCTCCACACGAAGATAAATACAAGCTGAGTAACCTTGTTCGGACGCATCACTGAAACCATGAACTTGAATGTCCGCTGGTTGATCAGGAAGAATGCGACGCTGTATAGAAATAAGATTCAAGTTGTGGAAGTCAGACAAGAAAAGATGCCACTCCTTCGCATAGTGGGAAGGCAGCGGGTCGTCCCAGCCAGATTCCAACAGCCAAAGCCTCTGCATAAAGAGCTTGGCGTAAAAAATAATAGGAGCCAAAAAACCACATGGGTCATAGAGTTTGGCGATGTTAGACAGAACACCACGTTTTGTCATGATGCTCTCCATCTCGGTAACGTGATAGATGAAATTATCAGTCCCTGAATTCCACTCTATACCTAATATTTTGTAAACATTGTCGCCATCCTCGAACCTGTACGGAGATTCACAATGGTCGACTGGACAAGCTGACAAAAATTCTGGGCTGTTGCTTGACCACTTGCGAAGCAAAAATCCCCCCTGAGCAAGGATAGCAGCAAGATTACGCTGCAACTGCAGAGCAGAATCAACGCTAGAGGAACCACTAACCACGTCATCAACGAAGGTATCCTCCAGAAGTACCTTGGCAGCATCAGGGTGACGCTCCGAATTGAGATGGGCGAGCTCATGGATGACACGAATCGCCTGAAACGCAGAACTGGAAACACCGTAAGTAACGGTGGTCAGCTCATAATGCTTAAGCGGAAGATTTGGCGATTCGCGCCACAAGATCGTTTGGTATTTACAGTCGTCCTTGAAGATATTAAGTTGGCGATACATCTGCCTGATGTCACCAGTAAAAACTATCTTGTGCAGTCTAAATCGCAGGATGATATCCTCAATATTTTTCTGCAACTTAGGACCGCTCATGAGAATTTGATTGAGCGACACACCGTTTGAGCTAGGCGACGAGGCATCAAAAACAGCTCGTAACTTAGTGGTGCTGCTCTGCTCCTTGAGAACGCCGTGATGAGGGATATAATACCGATCGCTTGAAACAGGAGTGACGACTTCACGCATGTGACCGGCCTCTAAATAGTCCTGCATGAATGCTATGTAAAGCTCTCGCAACCTATTGTCTCGGAGAAGTCGCCGCTCTAAGTGGAAAAACCTTTTGGTCGCTGAAAAATATGTGTCGCCTAAGGGTTTATGATTCACCTTGAAGGGCAAGCGAACAATAAAACGACCGGTGATGTCCCTGCTATGAGTTTCAGAAAAATGTTTCTCACATTGTATGTCTTCAGGATCCTCTATTATTAGCTTAGGTGGCTCTTCCACCTCCCAGAAACGACTAACAGCTTTACTAAGGTCCATAGTACAGGTCATTGACATAATGCTAGCAACATGAGTAGCTGCTGTTGGAGCCGAGCCCATGATGACCCAGCCAAAAACAGAAAAGTATGCAGTAGGCATGTTCTCACCAAGACTGAACTTTCTGCCATCAAAGATCTGGTCATACAGACCTACACCTAAAAGTAGGTCAATGTGCCCGGGAGTGCAGAAATGTTTATCCGCTAAGACCAAATGGTTGCATGTATTCAAAACTGATTTGTGTATAGTGACTGACGGAAGGTTACCCGTTATGCGTTTCAAAATAATAAAGTCAGAAGTTAAAATATTGTCAGCTCCATTTAAAGATTTTATACTGCTATGTACCACTCCATTTGTTGATTGGCCTGCGGACATGCCTAACCCATATAAAGAACCAGACTTAGTGCGAGGCAACCTAAGTTGTTGTGCCAAACTCTCAGTCATAATAGACACCTGCGAACCACTGTCAATCAATGCCCGAGCTGTATGAAATTGGCCGGACACATCCTGCACGTGGACAAGAGCGGTACCAAGAACCATGGTAGACGTACCATCGACACTGTGCAAGGACTGGCCCTGCACGGGACCATCGACAACTTGTGCTGATACAGGCTGGGGTGGGACAAGCTTTTGAGTAGTACCTAGATGTAGCTTTGTGTGATGCCTACCACGACATATCTGACATACACTACGAGATAAGCACTTAGACACAGGATGAGAACGCAGGCAATTAAAACATAATTTTTGTTGAGTTATAAAATTCTTCCTGTCAACGGGGTTCATTTTTTCAAATTTTTGACATTTATAAATAAGATGATTCTCACTGCAGCAAGGGCAGAAACTATAATCACTTGTGTTTTGTGATTTGCTGTTTGCATCAACAATATTGAATGTATTGCTTGGTGTTGACTTATGTGTGGAACTAGAAAGGTTCTCTAAAATTCGCAGCTGATTTTCCAAGAACACCATCAATTGATCAAATGTTGGAATAGAATTCATAAATATTGTTGACTCAAACTTGCTTCGCATATCGGTAGGAAGCTTTTTTAGAATAATGTGAAGCAACAAGAAACACCATGAGTTGACATTAAAATTAATGGCAACCAGAGCCTGTGTATTTTCCTTAATAGTAAAAACAAACTTGCTAAGAGATTTAACGTTAATTTGTGTTAGATTTGATAAACTTAAAATTGCATCTATGTGCTTATCAGCAATAATCCTTCTATTCTGATAACGTTCACTTAACAATTTGTATGCCACCATATAATTCTCAGCTGTGATGCTGAGATGCTTCACCAAAGATAGGGGCTCTTTGTCTAAAACACTTAGCAAATAATGCATTTTTTCTACCTCACTTATGTTTGTATTATTATGAATTAAGCTATTGAAAATAGAAATAAAATTAGGCCACTCAACACATACACCGCTGAATCTAGACAGGGAAATCTTAGGCAAGTGAAACTCATGGCTAACTTTGCGTTCAGGTGTTGTTGAGGTATGACATTGTTTTGGACTTATGTTGGAATGCAACACTTGTATAGAGTAGTACTGCTCCTGGAACTCATTATAGCAACGCTCCAAGCCAGCGCGTTCTTTGTCATCAAACAAGGAATCCGACATTATTGCGGCGAATATGGTGTCCATGTGATCGCGATGTTTTTCGATGTCTTTATATCTAACTAGAAACTGCTCAATTTGACCATCATCACCGCCACGTTCCTTAGACGCGCTGCATCTAGTAGCAATATCATATAATTCTCGCATACGCTTGTTTAGAACGTTAAAACGGACGATATTTTGTCCACCTTTCGACATTTTTAATGATAAATGCAAAGAATAATAAAATTGAAACAACTCAAAATTTTAAAATGTAAAACGTAAAAATGTAAACAAACAACCGAAATGACAATTGAATGGAGAATGACAGGTATGACAGCTAATCGATCACAGACTCACTCATCCACAATCTCATTCAGATAATGTTGCCAACCGTAAAATTTATGTGAGTGAATGTATGAGTGAATGAACAACACAGTTAGGTACCCGCTTCTTATCGTTACAAATTTATAAAAGTTATGACGGTAGAAAATAATAATTTTATCAAAGGAAAAAGTTATGATTTTAAGATGATTTTTAGATAAGATGAATAAAGAAATGAATATTCGGATCGAGGGACCAAGGAAAATGATGAGGAAATGCCTAGGAACAGACTGACTGACCTGGGTCGCTGGTTGCTGGCCTTGCCGCGATGGTACTCAGACGCCGTACGTCCCTGCACTCCTCAGCACTTAGTTGATGTTCTATATAAGTTGATTGTAAGGTGATTACGCGGCGCGAACCGTGTATGAGTTTATATGGTGATGTCTCTAGGGAAAACGATGCGTGCTATCGATTCCGCTGGTTGACCGTGAGAGCACCACGAGATACGGACCGGTAATGACGAGTCATCAGTCTGTAGGAGTGAATGAAATTGGAATGGGATAGGTAGGGAGGAGCTAACGCGAGCTACCTTCGTCTAAACAAAAAAATATGAAATTCGCGCTCCTACAACTGTGTTGTTTACCCATCAACTATAAAACATTGATATAAACTTATATCTATGTATAAATCAACCACTGTATCTGTGAAACTATTAAATTACACTCTAGGGGCAGGGCAGACAAGACTACGTGGTGTCTGTTTACAGCGATATATTTCTGTCACTGAATTTTAAAACGCAACGTCTGTTTAGATTCATAAGACAACATTTTAGTTAAATTATTTCAAATGTGATTGAAACTGTCTCTGGATAAAATGATTTTCTTCATAATAAGTCTTACAATAACTAAGCTTTATGATATTGATAACATAACCATGATAAACCTACTTTTAAACATATGTTTTAAGACTAGCAATATTGTTTTAAACCATCATTCGGACTAACAATATTATTATAAACTACCATTCGGTCTAACATACATTATACAATATAACACTTAAGACATGTGGCTTTATAGCAAGAAAAATTAGGACATCTAATTGTTATAGCACCCGATCTTAGGACACAAAATCATTAGAACTGAAGACGATTAGGTAATATATAATTACGTATACGCGAACCTTATGAAAAGTGATGATTGTAGCAAACGTGTTAGGCATTATGATTCTCGGACGATCGATATTCGGAGAAGAAAGGGACTACCGTTTCAAATAGAGGACATGTCCGTTACAATACCTGGCTTCATCTTAGACCATAAGAACAAGATAGATAGAACGTTTGGAAACAGTGAATGAAACAGCACAAACTCCAGCCGAAACAAGAAAGTCATCCTATTTGAGTCGCAGTGTGACTGGTATGACAGCCGGCGCACGCTATTTCGAACGGTGTAAGGACGTCGTATTTTTATCTTTTCATCATAATTTCAGCCCAGAGGACCTAGACAGATGCTATTTGACAATTGCTATCGCTATCGCTAAATAGGAAATGTATGGGATTTGACATATTCGATTGAAAGTCAATCGAGGGCTAATGTCAAATCCGCTTAGCGATAGCAATAGCGATTATATAAAAGCATCTTGACTAGGCCCTCAGAGACGCCCACAGTTTTTCACAGTCCAATACAGATCGGTTCTGCGCTGTCCGCATCCATTGGCTTCCCGCGACCTTCACCAGATCGTCGGTCCACCTTGTGGGAGGCCTATTAACGCTGCGTCTCCCGGTTCGCGGCCGCCACTCGAGGACCTTTTTTTTCGTCTTAGGCCTGAAGATGACAAAGCAACTGCAATACCAAGTCATTTTCCTTATTATTGCAGGTGTCTATAAGCGGCGGCAACCAGTTACCACCAGGTGGACCATCAACTTGTTTGTCATTTAGTTGTATAAAAAAAGAATTAAGTATAACTTATCAATTATATAACTTAATTTAAGAGTTACCCCGTTATGGTTAAAAAATGTTTTTTTCCTTGTCTAAACCTCATAAAATCAATTTTATTATAATTATAATTGTTGATAGTAAAAAATAAGAATGTTGCTGAATTTCACCGAATTGGCAACCTCTTCGTTTTTGAAGTCTGTTACAAATCCTCTAATTATAAATTGTATCATTCAATAAAAACATGTTTCCTAGATGGTAGGCCCATATGTAGGGTTGTCTGGGTAGGCCTTTCTTATTTCAGCCTTAAGACAGTTCGCTGTGTTTTGGATTGAAGGGAAAGATAGCCAATAAAGTAATTAGAGGGCATGTACGGCATTTCAACTTAGGCCTCAGGATGACAACCGAACTGCAATATCAAGTGATTTTTCCTTATTAAAGCAGCTGTCTATAGGTGGCGGAAACTGTTTACCACCAGCTGGGCCATTAACTTGTATATCATCTACTTAGATCATTAAAAAAAATGTCCTGAAATTAGCACGTGCCTGATGGTCACTCCACTAGTACTATCTTAGATTTTAATTATCTCGTCGAATATAATCTTAGTAAATTCATGAGCCAAAATTTATCAAAGTACTACCGTATACGAGTCCACACATTGTCGTTTTGTGCAGATTGATGCAATAGCTAAAAAGATATTAACGATTGTAGGGGGCCGGGCTGAAATAATTTCTAGTGTTCATATTTTTATATTTAAATAATGTAACTTAAAAATAAAGTTGTACATATATACTGCACCTCTGGGAGATCACACACACATAGAATATGGGTTCTTAGGTTTTGTATTTTTATTGTTATTAGCTATTTCAATAATTTCAGCCCGGCCCCACATTACTTTGATATCTCCTAAGATATTGCATTTTAGTATGAAATAAAGGCTTGAATGTGTGTATTTTATGTAGTACATTAGTTCTCTAACAATATATTGTCACTAGTTGTTGTAGTAGTGGTGATGTAAAAGGGGCCGGGCTGAAAACGTCAGGCTGGCCCGGCCACCAGTGATGCTTCTAACTAATTTATATTAGCGTTACATTGAAAATGAAAGTTGTACATATGGTTGGGTAAATGAGTACATAGGATTGATGTAAATCTCGTTTTTCAAAGCCGCGGGGTTGGGCGGGCCAGACGAACATATTTTTAATTATTGTAATAAAAATTTTGACTGACACCACAAAATCCCGCCAAACACTCCTTTTTTTTTGTAATTCTCCCTGTAAAGTTAAGGCAAAGGGATATAATGCCCATACAGCCATGTCTTCAGTATTTCTTTATTTCTTCTATTATTGCATTAAATGCTGGCGTAACACATTTCAATGCTTATTGGCAGTTATTGACACGAAGTATATGATGACAGTCTTTTTATGTGCTACTATAATGAGGTGGACAACCACAAAAAAGTTCTCATCGTATTTCACACCATAATCACTTCTATTCTAATAATCTTTTAGTTGCACGTCAACACTATCACTTGAATATTAAAACTACGCCGCTTTTATAACTCAATGTTCGCTTCGACACAATTTATAATTATTGTAATAAAAATCTTCACTGACGCCACAAAAACCCGCCAAACACTCCTTTTTTTGTTAATTCTCCCTAAAAGGAAGGCAAAGGCAACTTATGCCCATACAGCCATGTCTTCAGTATTTCTTTATTTCTTCTTTATTGCATTAAAATGCTGGTGGTACACATTTCAATGCACGTTTGTAGAATTTTACGCGAAATATATGATGACAGTCTCCATAACTTGATGAGGTGGATAACCACAAAAAAGTTCTCATTGTCTTTCACACAATACTCACTTTTATTCTAATAAACTTTTAGTTACACGTCAACACAAACACTTGGTTTATAAAACAACACCACTTTTATAACATAAGGTTTGCTCCGACACAATTTAGAATATTGAAATAAAAATCTTGACTGACACCCCAAAATCCCGCCAAACACTCCCTTCTTTTGTTAATTCTCCCTATAAAAAGAAAGCAAAGGAAACTAACGCCCATACAGCCATGTCTTTAATATTTTTAATACTAGAAATTCGAAGAAGCGTGTGAACAGAGTAAGCAAGAATTAAAACGAGTTTTAGTGCGCTCCATATTGGTATAATTATTTACCTCATAAAGTACGCTAAGAACGCTGTGATGTGAGTGCCAATGAACGTGATTCAGAATTACCCATTGTAGTAACCTATTACGGTCCTGAAGTTATTTAGAACTTCTTGCCCTTAATAAGAAAACATTGGGCCTGATTCTGAAGAGACAGTCTAATTGTGTTTAACTCTTTCTCGCAAAATGTAATAGGAAAAAGATAGCAAGAATTTGTTTAGAGCTGTCAAATAAAAGATAGATTTCAACAAGGAGCTTTTATGCACTGAACTTAGACTTAGGCCGCGTTTACATTTATCTGATGCCTTCTGACGTGACGCGTCAGAACGGGAATCGATATCATATCATTACAATGGTTAGATTTACATTAATCTGTCGTTTCTGACGCCACGTCACGACTGATTAATGTAAATCTAACGCGGAAATGTAAACGCGGGGTTAGCATGTGTTCTCCAGAATAAGGGCCAGTATGTATATAAATATAAGAATAAAAGTGATTATGGTTGTAAAGACAATGAGAACTTTTTTGTGGTTATTCACCTCATCAAGTAGCATCATATGGAGATTTTCATCATATATTTCGCGTCAAATACTCCTAAGATGCAATAAAAGAAGAAATACTACGTTCGTCGGGCCCGCCCCCCCCCCCCCCCACGGCTTTGTAAAACGAGATTTACATCATCCTATGTATGTACTCTTTTACCCAACCATATGTACCGCTTTCATTTTCAATGCAACGCTGATATAAAGAAATTAGAAGCATCATTGGTGGCCGGGCCAGCCTGACGTTTTCAGCCCGGCCCCTTTTACATCACCACTACTACGACGAGTGGTGACAATGTATTGTTAGAGAACTAATTGTACTACATAAAATACGCACATTCAAGCCTTTATTTCATACTTAAATGCAATATCTTAGGAAATATAAAAGTAAGGTGGGGCGCGGCTGAAATTTGTCATTAAATTAATTCAGTTTGAAGTGAATTGTGATTAAATAGATTGGTTTATTATTGAAAACTGTGATTTTTAAGGTTATAAGAAAGTTAAGTTATTACATACCGTTTCTACTTGTTAATTGTTATCCTGGGTGGATTCGCATTCCCCTCTTGGAAATGTCTTTTTTCTTGTCTAGATACTTTTTAAACATTTATTAGAATGTTAAAATAAATTTAAGATACAATTGTTGATAGTAACAATTTGGAATTTTGCCGATTTTTACAAATCTAAAAAGGTCTTTATGATAAAAACTCTAATTATAAATTGTATCATTCAATAAAAAACATGTCTACTAGGTAGGCCTTTCTTATTAGCCGTGAAACAGTTCGCTGTGTTTTGGATTGAAGGGAAAGCTAGCCAGTGTAATTACTGGGCATGTACAGCATTTCATCTTAGGCCTTAGGATGACAATATCAAGTGATTTTTCCTTGTTATTGCAGGTGTCTGTCGCTTACCACCAGCTGGGCCATCAACTTGTCTGTCATCTAGTTCTATAAAAAAATGTCCTGGAATTTGCATAAGACTTCTGGTCACTTCACTAGTACTATCTTAGATTTTAATTATCTCGTCGAATAGAATTTTAGTAAATTCATGTGCATATATTTATCAAAGTACTACCTGTATACGAGTCCACACATTGTCGTTTTGTGCAGATTGATGCAATAGCTAAAAAGATATAAGCGATTGTAGGCGGCCGGGCTGAAATAATTTCAAGTGCTCATATTTTTATATTTAAAGAATGTAATTTAAAAACAAAGTTGTACATATATACTGCACCTCTGTGAGATCACACGCACGTAGAATATGGGTTCTTAGGTTTTGTATTTTTATTGTTATTAGCTATTTAAATAATTTCAGCCCGGCCACACCTTACTTTGATATTTCCTAAGATATTGCATTTTTTTGTATAAAGTAAAATGTTTGAATGTGCGTATTTTATGTAGTACATACATTAGTTCTCTAACAATACATTGTCACCACTCGTCGTAGTAGTGGTGATGTAGAAGGGGCCGGGCTGAAAACGTCAGGCTGGCCCGGCCACCACTGATGCTTCTAACTTCTTTATATTAGCGTTACATTGAAAATGAAAGCGGTACATATGGTTGGTTAAAAGAGTACATAGGATTGATGTAAATCTCGTTTTACAAAGCCGTGGGGTGGGGCGGGCCTGACAAACGTAGAAATACTGAAGACTTGGCTGTATTAGTTCCCTTTGCCTTCCCATTACAGTGCGAATGAATTTAAAAAAAAACGAAAAAAAAATCATTACCTATTTATTGATTCTAAAATTTTTATACAATACTTTCCGTTCCTATATTTATTCTTAGTGTATTATTTTACTGTGTCCACTTTAGAGATATTTAAAGTTTTAGTAAACCGATCTTTTACCATGGCAAAAGTAGATCAACCAATATTTGTCTTACCCAAAAAACGAAATGGAAAGAAGCAAAATTCTGTGGCCACCCATGTAGATCACATTATGTGTGTTCAAGTGAGTTTACTGAATTGGTAGTCCGTCTACAATTTATTATTCATGCCTATAATAAACACATTCTTTCCTAAATATTGTGAAGGTACAGAACGGTATTAAAGTAGTTTAGAAAAACTTACCAATTGCAATAGGTAATTGATAGTAATTTCCTTTAGTTTTAAGAAATTTATTTTATTTACTTCAGGGAGCCATGGATTCAGATTTACCTACGAAGTATAATAACGGTTTCTCTCCTGTCTCTGAACATGTAGTCAATGGTATTATACATTCAACAATGGAAGGTTTAAAATCTAACATGAAAATTAACCTCCCAATAATCAATGATGTTTATGATGAAGAATTCAATGAGTCTAATGCAGATGGAGACATTCCAAAGATACACAGTGGACAAAAGAATGGCTATGAAATCCTTTCAGCCATAAACAATAGCCGTGAAATTATAGACTTATCACCTATCTATGAAAACTCTTCTGATGCCTGTTCCAGTCATGGTGATTTGAGGGAAAGCCATGAAAATGACATCCAAAAAAGCTGCAAGATCTTAAACGATTTCCATGAAAGCTCTTCTGCCACCCCCATTAGCCTGTCCCAAACTCAATCCGAAAACAGCTTTGAAATGGGTACTCTTTCGGACAGCCTAAAAAACAGTGTCAAGAGGAAAAAACGAGTCAACATTGTGCCTGGCATTGTAGAATCGGAACACACAGACACTGAAGTTACTGCTTTGAGAGTTGGCTCTGAAAGTTCGATTTCACCTGACTGCTCTATGACAGACCATTCCAGAGAAGGGTATTTAACAATGACAGGGACAATAAAAAGAGGAAAAAAGAAGGGGCAGAACATTGATGTGAAACTGAACATATCGAGAGAGGAATTGGAAATTATAGAAGCGGCAATTGTTGCAGAAGAATACAATAAGATGGATATATCTAAATGTTCTCTCTATAATGGACTGCACATCTTTTTATTTAGTTTGGTTTGTACACCATTTGTAGCATGCATATCAGCCCTGTATTCCTTTTACTTGGGTACAATGACATGGTACAACATATTCACTCATGTAACTGAGGACTTGAACTGTATCAAGAAGGTGCTGCTTTCTCCAATAGTGATTTTGTGTTATCCATTTTTAATAGTGATATTTACTATTGGTCTTGGCTTATATGCTGGTATAGTTCAGCTTACATTCAGTGGTGCAAATTGGTGGAAAGATGTGTGTGATTTTGAAAAAGGTTTTTATGGGTGGCTCTGTAGTACATTAGGAATGTCCGAGTGTAGTCCTTATGAAGTTGTGGTTCTGATGGATGTCAAGCCTTCTTAAAAAGGTCCAAACATTATATACAAGCTATAGCCTGCCATTTATGATCCTGGACTTGCATGTGTGGCATAATGAACCCTGGAAGGTTTGGTTAATCGCTACTATTATTTTTCCTCACACATTTCCTCATGGTCCTATCATTCTTAATCTGCCACTGTATACAAAAAAACAGTCATCTTCAAATCAACCTATATCAAAATCTTTGGAAAATTACTCACTGTGCCCATGTGTTTAGTTTGCCATGCACATCTATAACATGGCACTAAAAAGTGTTTCATGGGAAGAATAATATTTTAATACCCTTAGATGCATTAAAACAGACCATGCTCTTACAAGTGAAAATAATATATCTTATATTTTCTAAAAAAATAACACTGATGTATATTAATAATAAATTAATTTCTATTCACAATTTCTTCTCAGACCATTAATAGGATTAATCTTTAAACAATTTTTATTGCGATGATACTTTTACATACAGGTCATAGATTAATAATGGTCTAATCACTAGAAACTAGACTTCCTTGTGGTCTAACTATTACGACAAATTAGTAGGATCATGAGAAAACAGTTTTTTTACCAGACCAAATTACTGAAATTTAAAACTTAACCCTTCTTAGTGTTCTTTATCCTAACCACGCTTTAAAGAGCGTCATTCTTGATGATACTCAAACTCGCATCTCAAGAATAGATCACAATGTGACTTTTTTTAATAATTATGAGCCTAGTTATATACTTTCTATGCTGTGACTGATATAATTCCATTAGGATTAGCTTTTTATACTGTAATATTACCCCTACTTACTCCACCAGAATAATGTTCATTAATAGTAGATTTAACACATTATGTATTATCTGGCAATGAGAATATTGGAATGGGAAAACCAAATCAAATTGTAATGTAAGGAATATACAGATTACTTTTAAAATTTTGGTTGTTATAAAATTGCAATCATTCTTAATAGTTTCAAATCACTGTTATGGCCTTTTAAGTATACTTTTTGTACATCATCATATATAGAAAGGACCAAATTTTTTATAGGTGATAAAATAAATAATATATATGTATTGTTTGTTTACCCAAATTTCTAACAGAAATTTGTTTAGTTTATTGTCCCGATACAATTTTCTTGTAAGTAAACTAGTCGGTAGTAACAATAGATTATTTTCATAAATTTTTATTTGCTCAATTTTTCTTCCTGTTTTACAATTATATTAAGGTAATAATTTAGAGCAACAATTTCTAGTCAAATGTACTGATATTTTATAAAGTTGTAATCTTAGCCATAGGTAATGATTTACATATCTATTGTATGTTCATGTTTCTGATATATAAGCGTAATGTTTAAAATAAGAAGAAATAACGAAATTATAATCTGATGATAAAGGTTCACTAATTTGCAAGTATACAATGTTGCAAAACATTAATTTTTTAAATAAATTGCATTACAAGAAATTAGTAAACTTTTATGAGAATATGATAAGTAGTAATAACAAAAAAAGCTGTTTAACAAATTTTATTGATCCTAATCTGTATCATGCCTCCGTAAGTATAGCAGCAAACATTTTTACCATATTTTTATTTGCTGAATTATGATAATAAAATAATTAATCTTTTATATTTATAAAGACTGATGTACTCTAGTCACTATTGTGGTAATCATTTTCTACATAATAAAGTATTTTACAAAACCTCAACTTGTTTCTTCTAAAACCAGTATCTACTGTAAATAAAATAATGGCTTCAAAATGTTTTATAGTCACTAAATAGCACTAATATCTCATGACGTATCTTTAGGTTGACTTTGCCTTTCTTTTTCTTTAAATTCAACATCTATCCTTTCCTTTGCTCTCACAATTTTCGATTGTAAATAGAAGGAACCACCATTAGACTTTTCGTTAGATGTAAACAAATGTTCATAGTTTCTCTGAATTTTTTCAGGTTCTAATTTATCTAAATTCAAAATTTGCATAGCTTCTTCTAGAGTAACACCGGTGGACGCATTTGCTGCTGCTCTTCTAGCACCCTCTGGCCCACCACCAGCCCTCTTTGCAGCTTCTTGGGACGCTGCTATTTCTTGTTTCAGTGCCCGTGCAAATGCTCGACCTACTACTTGAGCACCCAAAACTATTATTTGAGCTATATATTTAGCCATTTTTTTTCTACTAAAATATCTAATAACATTACGAAATCAAATTGACAATTTAAAAGTTTTGAGGTTAAGTGCACAGTTAAGTGACAGATCAGATTATGGCTGCGGTCCGAATACCGCTAAAAGTAACTGTCAGCGATATTCAAATGCGTCCCGAACGGCGACCGATAATAACATAGACGAGTAACTAGCCATTGATATAAACAAAAAAGGGAAGATACGGCATCGACGCTCGGCACGCGTTCCGGCTCAACTATGTCCATGGGCTCACTTGGCAAAAAGTGCGTCCTAGTTGCGCTTGGAATTTCAAACAAACACTTTCTCCCGGTAATAAATTGTGGTTTAACATTGGCTAAAATGCCGTCTTGTTCTTTTAATAAGTGTACAAACCACTCACGGAGAGAAAAAAAGTCACTTAGTTTCACTTTTCACCCGTAAAGTATATAAATTTTGAGTTTTAAATACAAATCTACTTAAAATAAACAAAACAGCCAAAATCGCCATATTGCTGCATAAGTGGGATAGAATTATACGTATAGGCATGCAAGTGACGGAGATAGCGCGTACTCCCGAGCGACCGAGTAGTTCCGAGTCCTACCGAAAGGTAGCATTACCTGGTAGCGTTAGCATAGAAAACACATTAAGAAAATAATAAGTAAAAATATATACACATTTTATGTCATGGTTTTGTTTACGATACTGCTATTTACAGATTTTCCAAAGATGAAAGACGATACTCCTTGTAATTTGTAAAATACTAACTTCATGCATTTATGAAAGGGATTGAACTTATAAATCAAACTGCTTAGTATACAATAATCAGTATTTATTGTGAATGACGCGATATCAACTTGTGTCATAAAACTCAACCTGAAATAGACTTCTTAAGTAGATCTTTTTGAATTTGAACATAATAACAATATTTTTATAATAATAATAATCAACGAAGCCAAAATGCTATGAATGAAATAAAATTTTTCAAATAATATTATAGTGATATACTTATAATAAGAGGCTAGTTATTTTTTTCTGATTTTGGTAAACAGACCATTTTTTTATAATGTATATTCTTGATTGTGTTTAAAAAAAAATCATATTGGAGACTATTTGTACGTTATAATAAGTACTTAATTTTGTTTGATTCATAGCATTTTGGCATCGTTGATTAAAAGATTGTTATTATGTTCAAATTTTTGGACATTTTATATGAATTTTTTGATTGTTTATAAAAAAACCATATTGAAGACTGTTTGTATGTTATAATAAGAATTGATTAATAATTTTGTTTGGTTGATAGCATTTGGGCTTCGTAGATTAGGAATTACTATTATTTAAAAGATTGTTTTAAAACTTTTTTTTCCCATGTGGCCCGGCACCGGGCCAAGTCACCGGGCCAGATGGGATACACTCTGGAATCTACTTAATATACTCGGTATGGAGATATGTTGCAATCAGAATTCCAGGAACTACATCGAAACCGTGATCAAAACAGCCTCACGGAAGCTCGATGTCCTGAACAAGGTGCGTCGATTTTTCACGCCTGACCAATTATATTTGTTTCACAAAACTCAGGTCTGGTCTTGCGTGGAATATTGCTCGCACTTGTGGAATGGCTCCGCCAAGTACCGCCTCGATGCACTGGACAGATTGCAGCGTCGTGCTGCCCGTATCATTAGCGATGTGGAAGTTACGAACAACCTTGAGCCTCTGCATTTGCATCGAGACATTGCGTCGCTTAGCGCCTTCTAACGGCTATATCACGAAGAGTGCTATGAAGTGCTTTTTGACCATAACCCACCTTCCCTCTTCCTACTCAGGAGCACGCGTGCAGGCCTTCGGAGTCATCAATTCACTGTCTCCACCTTAACATCACGAAATAATAAATTTAGTACCGTGTTTCTTTGTCGTACTTCCAAAACTTGGAATTATTTGCCGGCACATGTGTTCCCTCCCTCCTATAACATAGGGTCCTTCAAAACAAACAAGCAACTTTTGGACCGGCAAGGTGGAGTCGGTCTGTAATAATTACAAATAAAGAAAGAAAACGATGAAAAAATTTTTGCTCCAAGCGAGAATCCCACGTCTCCTGGGCCCTGGGGTCCAGCCAGACTAGCACTAGCTGTCTTCTCATAATATTATAGACTCTTCTTTCCGCTTAACATCAGGTGGTGTTGAGTCATTTGCCGTACTTTTTATATAAAAAAAAACAACGCAAAATATACAGGGTGGTGCTGTCAATACGACAATAAATTAAAACATGGGCTTTAATAGTTCATAGTAATGGTTTACCACTTTCAAAAACATCTTATTTATTTGATAATTATTTCATGACATTTGTATGAAATATTATAACATTGGCTGCATTATTTCATAAAATGTCCTGAATTTATCAAATTAATAAGATGTTTTTGAAAGTAGGAAACCATTTCTATGAATTAATATAGTCCATGTTTTAATTTATTGTCGTATTGACGGCACCACCCTGTATATTTCAGTATAATTAATAAATTATATCTTCAACAATTTTATTAATGCTAAGATTAGTCACTGATGCTCGTAAAATATTATTAAAATTCCTAATTAAAATTATAGTATGCTTTCACAGTTTAAACGATTTTAAATAATTTGGGAATGTTTAAGTCTAGAAGCTTTTTGTTCTTACTATAGTAAAATTAATATTTTAAGTAAAAAAAATAAGTTTCTTATTTCGTAAGATTGTTTGTTGACGGTACCGCAGTACGAAGAAGGGGAGGTGGGAGACGAAGTCGGGAATTCCCTTTTGTAATACTATACACTAACAGTCGTCTCGCTTGCACTAGGCAGTCAAGGGCGTTTATCTATCTCTGTTACCTGATTACCGTGCTTCATGCGTATTTAGAAAAAAATGTTGCTGTGTGCGGACTCGTGTGTATGTAGTGCACGCAGCCCGTTTTTCGACGATGAAATGCTTAGGCGTACCGTATCTTCCCTTTTTTGTTTATATCAATGTAACTAGCCCATCCAAAATGACACCCCGAAAGAGACTCCAAAGTGGGCGGGGCTTAAATCGGACTCCGCGCCATGATTTGGTTTGTCATTGACTGCGTCACGGTGATGTACTCGTAAAAAAACATTAAAATCTCAGTAAATATGTTCAAAAGTGAAGTAAAATGGTGTGTCAGCCGCGTAGGTGAACATAATAAGAACACTGGAATCAAATTTTACATGTAAGTCTCTCCTAAACCTTTATAATCGAGTCAAATATAAACAATAATATTAGCCGCCATGTTGGCCCAATATTTGTGGACAATTTGAACAAATACACGAGTGGATGATGTTATGCAGTCATTTGTGTGTGACAGTATTTATTTATTTTCAACTCATTTTCAATAGAGAAGATAGTTGGACCACACCAGCTTGGGATCTTATCATGAGAATTACAAAGTCTCAAGCCCGTACTCTTCCCGACCTTCGGACACTGTAAGCTCCATGGCGTGAATTGGAACACTCAAAATATAACTATAAAAAATATGACGGTATTTAATATTAAACTTATCAAAGACAACTGATGTTGTATTTTATTGTCTTGCAGGTCTTTAATATACTCTTAGCTGCGAGACTGTCGGAGAATTGAAACACGAGCTTCGAAATTATAAAATTAGCCTTTTATTTTCATCACACAGAAAATACAATTAACATAAAAACAATTAATCAAGACATGACATCTCCGTTGTAAAAAATAATATAATCATAAACTAGGTTCCAACATCCTCCCCACCATGGCGCGTGATACCAGATGTAGTATCCCGTGCCATACTTTACAAGCAAGTTTATGACAAATATAATACAACTTCCTTTTGGAACAAACAAATAAACAAACACAATATAAATGTTAAAAATACAACCTGTCCGGCACTTTGACTAACGGTCCAGAACGAGTCGTCGTAGTGTTAGGTGTCGCTTGGACAGGATC
Source organism: Nymphula nitidulata (assembly GCA_947347705.1). Taxonomy (NCBI): domain Eukaryota; kingdom Metazoa; phylum Arthropoda; class Insecta; order Lepidoptera; family Crambidae; genus Nymphula; species Nymphula nitidulata. The sequence goes on along the minus strand of OX374637.1, from coordinate 4,439,965 downwards.
AGGGTCAAGTGTATTGCACTTTCTGGCGATTAATTCATCGGAATCCACACAATTTAATTCTAATGGGTAAATTAATTTCAAAGCTCTTAACCGCTCTCCATCGCGGGTCTTTACCCGAGCAACCCTGTTAAAACCATCAACCCCCTCAATTACCTCTGTGATCATTCCTAAAGGCCACTCTACACGCTTCTTATTACCTTCCTCTATCAGCACTATGTCACCGGGCTTAACGGTATTGCGTTGTCTTTGAGAAGGATTTTTGTTAATAAGTAAGCCTAAATACTCCGATCTAAATCGCTGTTTTAAGTCTAAACCTAACTTCCTAATATAACGCCATCGTGAACCCAATATATTACCATCAATTGATGCTATATGTAAGTCACTTGAATTTGAGGATCTATTCAACAATAAAAATGATGACGGTGTTAGAGGTTGCACATTCTCCGAGCTGTCAGATATATAAGTTAGCGGTCGCGAATTCACTATCGACTCTACTTCGCAAAGAACTGTTGCCAATTCGTTAAATTGAAGAGCAGCTCTACCTAACACGCGTCGTAAAATCTCCTTAACAGTACGCTGAATGCGCTCCCAAAACCCTCGATGTTGGAACCTCATAGTAGGTTAGTTTATGATTTTATTATTTTTTACAACGAAGATGTCATGTCTTGATTAATTGTTTTTTTGTTAATTGTATTTTCTGTGTGATGAAAATAAAAGGCTAATTTTATAATTTCGGAGCTCGTGTTTCAATTCTCCGACAGTCTCGCAGCTAAGAGTATATTAAAGACCTGCGAGACAATAAAACACAACAACTGACATCTTTACTTAAGTCTTCCCGTGACCTTGATCGCTATAAAGTAATCGAAACATTGGGTATAAAAAATCATAATGTGACATCTAATTAAACGCAAGTTAAATCCGGTAAAGTGGTTTTATTTCATGAAATAAAACCACTTGATGACATTTAATTTTTTTCTTATGTCCTTAATACAAATAAATAATATCATGACAGATATTTTTTTATTTTTATTTAAATGAATGAAGCGAACCCATTTCATTTCTGATTTCTGATCTCAACTCTAAAATTGAATAAGTTTACCGATTTACAACGTTACTATATTTATAAAAAATGACGATCTAAAATTATTAGTCATTAAAAAAAATGCATGGTTACATCCTGCATATATGAACCGTCCGGTGCGTGTAAATCAGAAGACCGAGAGGGCGCTATACAATTTCGATATTAGCCGATTTTATCCGACGTGCTCTTCTAGCCGCCGAGGGTACCCATTTTGCGACGAGTTTTGTATGAAGTTATGCTTCTAAAGTCGAATTTTTCATTAGACGAAGTAAACTGACAGCGGTTTATGTCACTTTGTGAAATAATGTTGCCATCTTCAATGTAATAGTGATGCGTTCAGTTTTTGTTCACTCACAGGAATGAATGATGATATAAATGAGTACATTGTTAATCATAACACACTATACGAAAAAAGAAACTATTTCTATTTTACTTGAGCTGGTTTGGGCGCAGGCCAAAGGATATGTTGCAAGAAATAACAAAACGTTTAAAATAACAGAAGTGAAAAATCTTTTCGAAGAAGGACTTAGACATGTAACCGCTGAAAAATGGAGTCGTTGCGTGGCTCATGAAATAAAAGAAGAAGACAAAATGTATTATCTCGACAACATGATCGACAGTGTTTCAGACAGGTTTATAATTAATGTCACTGACAGCGACAGTAATGATTTTATATCCGATGACGATGAATAAAAACAATTGTAATAATCGTAGTTTTTTTATTTTCATTATGATTCTTATATATTTTATACCTATATCATTACACTGCGTGTAAGGAGAGGCCATAGCCTAATCACTGCCCTATTGGATGTTGAAGTTGATGTTGTTCGAAGAATTAATCATTTCAGACTTCCAGGTTTCCTCACGATGTTTTCCTTCACCGTTATGCTACATTTACACGCTTGCCAAAACTCGGCAAACGTCCATAAGCTCCAAGCCTTTACAAACGCTGGATGTCATTTACACGCTGGCGAGTTCTTTATTATGTTCCAGACAGGAAGCATGACAGACGTGGATGACTAAATTTTCGTTCATTGCGTTTGGTTTCAAATTTTTAATTTAAAATATAAACAAAAACAAAGAAAGCGCAAATGACGACAGAGGTAATAGATGTTAAAAATCCACAGAAAACATCCCAAGTACTACGCAATACAACTAAACTACTAAATCCAGTTTTATTTTAAATAAACGTACCAGCGTATAAACTTAACATTAGAGCACTCTTTACCTGGTAAACGTAGGTACCTAATATACGTAGTGGTTAAAAAATACGAAAAATTTTTCGTACCTATTACATGACACTAGGCTACCTACGCTACTTTAGTAGTTTTTTATACTAGATAACAATTTTATACCTCATATGATTGTTTCATTCATTCACTTTGTCACAACACTGTTTTTGTTTCATCAAAACCTGACAACCCAGTAAACGTCAGTTGACTTCGTCTAATTAAAAACCGACTTTAGGCTCTCTACGTTCGCCGGTCCCGAAACCCTTTTAAGCGCGCTAATATCGCTGACAGTGTCTTTTAGCGGTATTCGGACCGAAGCCTATGTCAGATATTAGTAGCAAGTGCAATTTCTAAGATATGACGAAGAAATACTATGGACTGGCCCCAATTACCTACTGAGCGTGCCTACTTGGACCACTAAAGATGGCTGTCTCTTAAGTGTTATAATTCTCTATGTGCATCTGTTGTCAATATTTTTGAATCAAGTTGAAACAACGAAGCGAAGAGAGTAGACCGCGTACGTAGCTAGCTGTAGCTTTAGCTACCTATAAACCTACACATATTTAGTCGGAGGCTATGACGAAGAAATACAAATTTTAATAGTCGTCGCGATCACGTTCAAGGCCATCTGCGAGTATTGTAAGTACAGAGTACTTGAGAGAGAGCCGTTAGAAAGAGACGCTGAGAGACATATGTTTATCCTTTGCGCACAAATTTTCTGTGCGTTGCGCTCTAGGTTCAAGGACAAACTGTTACGCTTGACGTGCTGCCGACTGTACCTTCACAATCATTTTTTATATTTTAGCAAATAAAAAAATATTTATTCTATAGATAGGTACTTCAAGATCGTAAAGACCGCACTGTGTTATTGTGTGTGACAGCAAATGTACCACGTGACTTGGCGCAGACTGGCTTCAAAGGTACATGCTAATGACGTCACAGAGAATTGGCAAAAGAAGTACTCAACAAGTAATATTTATCCCTCTATTCAAATGCAACATTTGCTTAGTTAAAAAGAGACACCATGACGTTTGACGTTTTTATGTCGATATGATAGATATTTCTATACTCACGATATGTAAAGAACATTAGAGCATCTCCATATAATCCTTCCTCATTGTTTCTAAGTCATTGAGCAAATGCCACCGCTTACCACCAGGTGGGCCGTCAGCTTGTTTGTCATCTAGCTGTATAAAACAAAAACAAAAAGAAAAGTGACGTTTCGTTTTGATATCTCTTTGGCTGCGGTCCGAAAACCGCCAAAAGTAACTATCAAAGATATCAGCGCGCTCAAATGCGTCCCGAAATACTGTAAGCGCGCTAACATTAGCCGGGGGTGGGGAACCACGTGACGTCATCGATGACATCATAGCACACTTACAGCGCTAATGCACTCGAGGAAAATCACTGTGAGCGAACTGTCAAATTGTGGTTTGTTTATTTATTTTAGGTTATTTATTGTAAGCGGAATTGTTGGTGTTAAACAAAATTTGTATTGTGATTAAATACACAAAGGCGTTTTTTGAAAAAGATGTATTAAGAACTTTTTGTGGTTATCCACCTCATCAATTAGCGTCATATGGAGAATGTCATCATATGTTTCGCGTCAAATACTCCCAAGATGCATTAAAATGTGTTACGCCAGCATTTTAATGCAATAAATAAAGAAATACTAATGACATGGCTGTATGGGCATTGGTACCCTTTGCCTTTCCATGACAGTCAGAATGAACAAAAAAAAGGAGGGGAGAGTGTTTGGCGGTTTTTTGTGGCGTCAGTGAAAATATTTATTACAATAATTAAAAATTGTGTCACAACAGCGAACATTGAGTCATAAAAGCGGCGTAGTTTTATTATTTAAGTGTGTGGCGGCTCAGTCAAGCCTCCACTTTATACCATGTTTTCTTTAGTTTTTTTCATGACGTTTATTTCTTCATAAATTTCTTGTCATCAGTTTTTGTCATTCTTTCTCTCTGACTTTTGCCCACTTTCCCGATGTATTATATTCCTCTATGCTTTTGCCTATCACCTAAAATTAATTATTTTCCGTTCAGTTTTATATTTTTATTGTAAATTTCCATTCCGATTGTAAATACACGTTGTAAATAGAAGCCTATGTTTTCATCACTCTTCCCACTTCTATATTGGTGACCCCGACGTGATCATCGGAAAAAAAGATACAATAATTGAGCCGCAGTGTGAAAAATGACAGAAGTCGAGTCGCCGCATACTGATGTACCAGCTCGGAGCTACCCACCCGCTGTGCTTTGCCGTGTTGCCGTGCGGCCGCCGCCGTTTTGGCCCGACGAGCCCGCAGTATGGTTCGCACAGCTGGAAGGTAATTTTCATCTCTCTGGCATTAAGCATTAAGGACGATGAGAACAAGTTCTACTATGTAACGTCGACGCTTGACCAACGGTATGCCAACGAGATTAAGGATATCATCACCCATCCTCCAGCGACGGAGAAGTATGAGAAGTTGAAGGCCGCCCTCATTAAGCGACTGTCCGCACTCTTCCCACTTCTATAAGTGTTTGTGTTGACGTGCAACTTAAAAAATATTAAAATAAAAGTGATTATGGTGTGAAATACGATGAAAGCTTTTTTGTGGTTATCCATCTCATCAAGTAGCACATAGAGTGACTGTCATCATATGTTTCGTGTCAAATACTCCCAAGAAGCATTGAAATGTAGTACGCCAGTATTTTAATGCAATAAATGAAGAAATACAGTAGACATGGCTGTATGGGCATTATTTCCCTTTGCCGTTTCTTTATAGGAAGAACTAACAAAAAAAAAAAGAAAAAAAAACGAATAAATACAATTCCCGCGCATTTTTGACAAGTCCTAGTCTAACCTATTTGTTTTTTCCTGTGTTGTTTTATTTTCATTTTCTGTTTTTGTTTTTATAAAATTTTGTTTTATTCTTTATTGAAAGCAATCTAACAATGGTAAGTTTTATTTTCTATTCTTAGCGCTTGCTATGTACAGTTGCCAAGCACAACAAAATACCTATAGCCTTTAATTTTATTTACATTTTAGTGCCAAAATTTTTAATTGTCTTTCGAAAATATGGAAATTTAAACGATTAATTTAATTTTAAAGTTAATACTACCTATCACTAAAGTATATATAACCTTTTTTTACTTTTCAGAGTTCGCCAGCACCTGATACACCTTCTGATAGAGATGGAGCACGGTCTCGCATGACGTCACCAGCTCGAGATTATGAAATGTTTGAAGATGAGGGTGCTATTCTCGGAGATAATCCTAATGAGGAAGAAGAGGAAGATGGAGAAGAGTTGTTCAATGATAACATGGAAGCGTAAGTATAGTGTGTGTTTAACCCCCGACGATAAAAGAGGGGTGTTATAAGTTTGACGGGTCTGTCTGTGTATCTGTGTGTCTGTCTGTGTATCTGTGTGTCTGTCTGTGTATCTGTGTGTCTGTCTGTGGCATCGTAGCGCCTAAACAAATGGACCGAATTTGATTCGGTTATTTTGTTTGAAAGCTGATGTGACTACGATGGTTCTTAGCTATAATTTATGAAGATCAGTTTAGGCGTTTAATGACTATCAGCTTATTTTTTACATGATAATAGGATTTTACCAACTTTTACAGATCCGATTGATTTCAAATTTGGTATACTCTCACTTCGGTGACATTTCCATGACATACTAACCTTGAGCTGATCCTATACCATCAAAAAGTCTGCGAAATGCTTAATTCTCCAGAAACTTCCAGCAGATATAGCGTGTTTGGGCTCTTATGAACAGTCTTAATGAGATGGTGTTAGATAGATAATTAATGTCGCCGGGGGTTACTTAAAATTTTTAATTTTGTAATTATGTAGTTGTGGGTGAATTAACTAAATCAAAATTGAATTCAAGTTATTAGCAAATAAAGCAGTAGTGCATAAATTGTGAATGGTAGTACTATAATTATACAGGGTTACTGGGAAAGTCGTGTTGAATATTAAAGGATGTTATTTTTCAGGTCATTTCTAATGGATTTATTGCATTATAAGGTCTCCAAAACTTAACCATTATGGAGATATTGAATTTCAAAGCCAATTTTTTTATGTATCTAGGTAGAAGACATGTCAATTAATAAAAATCTACTTTAGAAGATCGAGAAGAAAAATTGTTATATCGAGTAATTTGTTAAACTGAGGTTTGTTATATTGTATAGAGGTAAAAAAAAAATGGTTTTATTCACCTCAACATTACATGTACTCATGTTGTTATAGTGAACAAATTCTACAAAAAAAATGATAACACATTTTTATTAAATTAGAAGAAAGAAAGAAAGAAAGAAATACATTTATTCAACGCCACACTAAGTAGGTGGTATTAAAGACAATTTTATTAAAAGAAAATACATACAGTAGTTTGATAAAAATGCCTCAGCTGCCACCGGTTCCCATGGTCAGGCCGTAAGGGTCATACATTGGTGGGATAGTTATACAAGGTGTATCAGAATAACCAATAAAAAATAAATTCTTTATAGAAAACTCAAAATGAAAATGTTATTACTCTAGTAATCGCCTGTGAATGTCATTCAACCTAAAATTAATCCCTGATTGATTAATCAATTAATCTCTTTAAATACCATTTCTTTTATTGCAAAATGTATCGATCTACTTTAGGCACTATACCTGGTTTTATTTTAAAGCTCACTGCTGGAGTTGTATACAATATTCCTAGTCCCAATCCTAATACTCTTTTATATTTTGCTAAAGTCCTATTAATTTCATTAAGATCAACGAAATCAAGCCTAGTATTATACACTCCTTGTAGAGATATATCCAATTCATTGAACCAAACTATTAAACTAGGACCATTCCTTTTTGCAATTGCCTATTAATCAATCCTCTATAATCCTCAATCATAAAAAAGGAGATAGATCTGAAATAGGAAACTACCGCCCAATAAGCCTTATGTCTAACATCTATAAAGTATTTTCAAAAGTTATATTAAATCTTATTGCAAAAAAACTTGATGATGAACAATCGAGAGAACAAGCTGGATTTAGATCAGGATTCGGTCTATTCCCAGTTGTCACCACTGGCTTTGTCACCACTGAGGATAAATGGGAAAAATAATCCCGATTGTCACCAGTGGGGGCGTACGACACAGATATTGTCGCAAATGCCACCATCCATGACACACACAAAATAAAAGTCAAGTCAAGTCTGGATTCAGTCACAATCTTTCGTAAGAGAGTCAAAGAATATAGTTTAGCTCGACTATTAAACGGCATAACTGAACATTTATTATAATACTGAACATATACAGAATATTTCTTTTTTTATTTTTATTTTATACCTGATGGTAAGCGGTTACCGCCGCCTGCAATAACAAGGAAAAATCACTTGATAGCAGGTGTGTTGTCATCCTGGGGCCTAAGATGAAATGCCGTCCATGCCCAGTAATTACACTGGCTACCTTTCCCTTCAATCCGAAACAGCGAACTGTTTCACGGCTGAAAGAATAAGTAAGGCGAAAATAAATAAGAAAGGCGATGGTACCCAGACGACCTTACATACGGGTCTACCACCTAGTAAAACATCAGTTTTCAGATTACTATCAGTGTTGACACCTGTAAGGTTTTTTAATGTGTGTGTGTGTGTGTGTGTGTGGACGCGCGCGGGGTTTGTGTTAAAAGTTTTGAGGTTAATTTCCAATTTATTTCACCTTTCATCTATCTTTTGTGGGTTTTAAAAAAAGAGACTGCAATTACTTTTTTATACTTATTATGATTTTGACAACATTTTACATATTTCAGTGATTACCGTCCAATGCCAGCTTTGGACCGCTATGATGCTGAAGATCTTGATGATGAAAATTACGATCCCATGTCTATTGAAGACCGAGTGGCTGCTGAACAGGAACTACGCCGGCGTGATAGAGATGCGGGCCGGGTTCGGAGAGACGACCGTGGCTTGTTATATGGTATGTTCATAAAATCACGCTATAACATCTGTCTGGAGATAAAAAGTACACAATATTTATTTTTAGTTAGTTCTGTTTCATAATTTGCAAATCATGAAATCTGATTATAAACTAGGGGTGGGCGTTTTCAGAATAACGGTGCCAGGTTTGGATGCGCGCATCCGATGCGACTTGGTACCGTTATTGGATGCCGATGCCATCTAGTTTTTGTCAATGTAACTAACCTTTAAGTCATGATTCATGCATCTAAACAACAATCTGTCTTATTTCGTATCACATCGCATCCTGTGATACTAAGATACTTGCTAGACTGACATTCACTTTGCATCGATGCCGGCATCGATGCGCGCATCGGATGCAATTTATCTGATATCGATGCGCATCGATATCACCAAAATCTCAAAGCGCCCATCTCTATTATAAAATAAACTTTTAAAATATGATAAAGTGATTTACTACTATTTATATCGGCGAACTATACAGCTTCCTCGTTGTTTTGTCTCGGTCGTTCGGGCGGTCTCCGCAAATCGACGTATGTTGCGCTTTTTTGCGTCGGCGGGTGTATGGTTGGCTTACTCCAGCTACCCCGGCTCCGCCAGGAAGTCACACAGCGCTTTGCTATTGCCTCCTGGGAGTTACCCGGAGATCACATGTACCTAGGCAGTCTGGTTTTGACTACTGCTCATAAAATAATGCTTCAAAATGCTTCCATGCACTCCGTTGCATTTCAACAGGATATTGCCTGTTTCTTCTGCCACCGTGCACGCTATGCACAGCCCGTGACACGTATGCTTGATTTGGGGTGATACCAGTCTTGTATGCCTGTGATCCTCAAAACTGTTCTAATATGGTTCATGTAGGTATTTGACATGTTGATTAATGCTACCTATGAACAAACTTGGAGATCGGGAAGCTTAAGCCCGACAGGTTTCATGCCTGATGACGCCCTACTGGCTAGCTCATCTGCAGCGTTGTTGCTTCGCGCAACACTTTGTCCATTGTTCCAGTGCAGGGTGATAGAGTTTTGTGTTCCTATTCCTACCATTCTTAGACAAAAAGGACACGTACATAATACTCAAAATCCTCTTGAGAACCTCTTTTTGATGTCGGTGAAAATCATATTCCTCCTATGTTTATGCAGAGATAGCATTCGTGAATGTGGCTCGAAGTAGTCGAAGTTATCATGAAGCAGTAGTTATCATGGGGCTTGCAGTATTGATTTGTTTTCTATGAGATTTAAATGTTGTATTTGGTTGTCTTTCTCGTTTCTATTGTGTTCGTAGCCAACATGGTGTCGCCCATATATTTAGCCTGAAAGACCGAATTATCGGTTCCTATTGGCATGGTTGGATGATCTGAAAGGTCTACTGTGCCTTTTCATCTCATTTTTGAGCCATCTTTGAAGATTGTAGGTAGTAATTAAAATCAAAAACAAACAACAAACAAAAAAAACAAACATGTTTTTTTTCAAACATTTATAATAATGTTAAAATCAAAAATTAAGAATGATTGTAGGTAGTATTTGGGCTGGTGTCTGACAACTGTATTTTATACTCTTTTTCTAAGGAGAAATCAGGTTCAAACTTGTCACAGATATCCTCCCGCAACGGGGGCTTTGCCCAGTCCTGTATAAGGCTATAACAATAAAATAAAAACCAGGATGTATATTTAATTAAGAGCCGATTTCTCCACATTATTTATCCAGCGAATAATTTTGACATTTTGACTGATTTTGTATATCTTATTATAGTAGGTATATTATAGCTTTCTGAGCATTGAAAAATCTGCCCTTAAAAATATAATATCAACAAGAGTATTCAATTCAAAACATCCAAACAAACAATTACAGATGAATCTGACGAGGAAAGCGGAGATGCGCCTCGTGCTAAACGCCGCCGAGCAGCTGAGAAGGCGGCGATGGGTACAGACGAGCAGGTCGAAGAAGGTATCGAAAGTATCGAGAACCTCGAGGACACAAAGGGATACACCACCAAGGAGTGGGTGTCTATGTTGGGCCCAAGGACAGAAATCGCTAATAGGTAATCTATAATAGACCATCATAGCTGATATTTCTTTTTGTCATCAACAAGTGCCATACTTTTCAATGTCGAGAATAAATATTTTATTTTAACACTGACCTATTGGAACATAAGTCCATACATCAAAGTTAATTTAAATACAGATTACAGACAATATTTTGCAGTGAGACTGTTGACGCCGCCCCAGTGATATGTATTTTCAAAGGACGATGATAGACGGCGCTAAGACAAGCCTGTGTCTGTATTTAACGCAACTTTAACATAAGTACTAATAGGCCAGTGTTCGATTAAGAGAATGAATATAATAATATGATGGTGTGAAAATTAATATTATTTCATTCACAGGTTCAAAAATTTCCTCCGTACCTTCACAAACAGCAAAGGGCAGTATGTCTACAAGGATAGAATCCGACGCATGTGTGAGCATAACCAGGCCTCCTTCCATGTGGAATTCGATGTTCTGGCCCGAAGAGAACAAGTGCTCGCTTACTTTTTACCCGAAGCACCGTTTCAAATGCTCCAAATATTCGATGAAGTGGCTAAAGACATTGTGTTACAAATCTTTCCAAGTTACGAAAGAGTTACTTCGGAGATACATGTTCGGATATCCGATTTGCCTCTCATTGAAGAGTTGCGGACATTCAGAAAGCTTCACTTGAACCAGTTAGTGAGAACTGTGGGCGTTATTACGGCTACCACTGGTGTGCTGCCGCAGTTGTCTGTTGTGAAGTATGACTGTAATAGATGTGGGTATATACTGGGGCCGTTCGTGCAGTCACAAAATGCAGAGGTGAAGCCTGGGTCTTGCCCGGAGTGTCAGAGTGCTGGACCATTTATGGTAAGCAGATTATTTTACTACCAATCTCGCTGTTAAGTTCTTTGTTTCTAAAATGAGTATTACAAAGCATTTGAACCTTATTTTAATCCGTACTTAAAACATGGTGCCGAAAGAATGTCAAAATCCCGTGGAATATATTTTTAAATTCTTATTTTTGGCATATTACAGTTCTCCTTGTAAATTCTTCAATCGCCAGTAACAAATACTTTTCAATGCAACCATCACCTCCGGCTTAATTTATTGTTTCTTAAAATAATTATATTTATTTCCTATTGAAATAAGTGGAAAGGAACTTAAATTTACTCTGGATTAGGGTGTACTACGCGTGAGTAATAGCGTTTAAAGGCTACGGTAACCGCTTATAATCAGGCAGGCTGTATGCTTGTTTGCCACCCTTGTTTATTTAAAAAAAAAACATAAAATTACCAAGTCTTCACTAATACACAGGATGGTGACGACAATAAATTAAAACAAGGGCTATATTATACATCTTATTCATTTGGTTATTTCATAACATTTCTATGAGATAATGCAGCCAATGTTATATTATTTCATAGAAAGTCATGAAATTATCAAATGAATAAGATGTATTTGAAAGCTGCAAAACATTTTAGCCTATGTTTTAATTTTTTGTCGTATAGTCGTTATCAAATAAAATGTGACATATCTCCAAACCCGAAAATTAACATGATAATTTACCCACACTTCTAGGTGAACATGGAACAAACAGTGTACCGTAACTACCAGAAGGTAACAATCCAAGAGTCTCCGGGAAGAATCCCCGCTGGTCGCATTCCTCGCAGTAAGGACTGTATCCTGTTAGCTGACTTATGTGACCGTTGCAAGCCTGGTGACGAGGTGGACTTGACCGGGATATACACTAACAATTATGATGGCTCCCTCAATACTGAACAGGTTTGATATTTTTATGTTTTTGCTAAATCATTTGTACATTATACAGGGTGGTGCCGCCAATACGACAATAAATTAAAACATGGGCTATTTTTGTTCATAAAAAAAATACAAAATTAAAAATTTTAAGTAACCCCCGGCGTCATTAATCATCTTTCTAACACCATCACATTGAGACTATTCATAAGAGCCCTAACACGCTATATCTGCTGTAAGTTTCTGAAGAATTAAGCATTTCGCAGACATTTTGCTGGTATAGGATCAGTTCAAGGATAGTATGTCATGGGAATGTCACCAAAGTAACAGTACACCAAATTTCGAATCAATTGGATGTCTAAAAGTTAGTAAAACCCTTTAATAATGTTAATAATAATAATTAGTAGAAAATGAGCTGATAGTCATGAAACGCCTGAACTGATCTTCATAAATTATAGCTAAGAACCATCGTAGGCACATTGGCTTTCAAACAAAAAAAAACGAATCAAAATCGGTCCATTCGTTTAGGCGCTACGATGCCACAGACAGACACACAGATACACAGACAGATACGTCAAACTTATAACACCCCTCTTTTTTCGTCGGGGGTTAAAAATGGTTTGCCATTTTCAAAAACATCTTATTCATTTGATAATTTCATTACCTTTCTATGAAATAATGCAGCCAATGTTATATTATTTCATACAAATGTCGTAAAATAATCAAATGAATAAAATGTTTTTGAAAGTGGCAAACCATTTCTATAAACTAATATAGCCCATGTTTTAATTTATTGTCCTATTGACGGCACCACTCTGTATAATTTGGTTAGCTGAAAACAACAGCCGAATTCTCAAACCTCACAAATTTTAGGTCCCACTTAAATATTTATAGAGTGCTAAATCTGACGTTTTCCCATACAATTTTTTGACTTCGACTTCTGCAAGGACCTCTAATTTATAAAGCGATTGAGTATTCGGGAGTAAGTCTGTAAAAAAATATAAACTTATTCACAATCAATCATTGAACCTATGTTATCTGTTTTTGAAAACTTGTTTCTCTATAAGAGTGATACACTGTAATAAGTTCTAATAACTTCACTCTGTTTTACAAGAAGTGTGTTTAATATCTGCAACTAAGTAGTACTAGACTTTTCTTAAAATTTATTTTAATATTATGATAAATTTATGAAAGTTGAGCTACCGAGGACTTAGAGCAGAAATCTATGACAAAACGACTAGAAATATTTTTTTCTAGATCTAGAAAGGTCTAGAATCTAGAAAGGTTTTCCCAAATCCTTGGTAAATCAGTGGTTATAGCAGTCATCTAGATTGTGTAAGATTGAGGATCATAAAGGCATCCCATCTCAGGACGTGTCTTTTTTCTAGTCTACACATTCTGAATACTTGGTCAGAAGAAAGTAGAAACATTTATTTTTGTACGATGTTTATTTTTAACTTTAAGGTTTTCTTACGAGTTTAAAACTTTTTTCACAAACCTGAAAACCAGATATACTTTTTATTTACTTGTGATAAAGGATGCAAAAGACTAATTGCCTTTCTGATTTTCCAGGGATTCCCCGTATTCGCAACCGTTATCATAGCCAACTACATAGTAGTTAAGGACTGCAAGCATATAGTTGAATCTCTCACTGATGAAGACGTGGCCAACATTGTGAAGTTGTCCAAAGACCCTCAGATAGGAGAACGTATCGTTCAGAGCATAGCACCGTCTATATACGGACATGATTATATTAAAAGGGGGTTAGCATTGGCTCTGTTTGGAGGGGAGCCAAAGAATCCAGGTAAATACTTTTAAAAAAATTCTTTTAAAGCACTAAGTGTAAAGTAATTTAAGTATTTAATTTATTTATGCACACATGACAAAAAAATAAAAGAAAATATAAGTACAAATGTTCCACTTATTTTGAAAGGAAATGTCCATCGGACCCAACAGGAATAGTCATAAGGAAATAAAAATAAAAATAATAATTTTATAAACATAATTACGTACAGAGATTTATAAGTAATAGACATGCGGACAATATTATTTTTTAATTGAAAAATAATTCTTTTTAAATCAGGAGAGAAACACAAACTGAGGGGAGACATCAATGTACTAATCTGTGGCGACCCAGGCACAGCTAAGTCACAATTCTTGAAATATACTGAAAAGGTAAGAATTATTGTTTAAATTAATAGCTATCGAAAAGTTGAGACTACCATTTGTTCCTAGATTTAAGTAATGATTTAATAATTTATGCACATCCTGAAAATAATTAGTAGGGTTCATCATTATGAACATCTTTTTGTAACAACTGAAATCACAAAAAAAATGTTTAATTGTTTTTTCTATTTCAGTATTGCTTCCATACAAATGTAAAAATGTGCGTTAATTATGTTACACATTGTATATTTATTACCGACGACTACCATCGCCTATAGACACCTGCCTATAGAAGGTTTTTAAAGCAACGTTTATCTCATTTCCTCCATTGAATTTTACACCTCAAGTGATCTAAAAAAAAAAATTGTGTGTGTCAGCTCCGACGCACGACTGGAGTTTACTCCTTAAGTTCGATAGTCTAACCAGACGCAAAAAGAGTTTATTTAACTTAAAAAAGATTGATACTGTATGAAAGGGTAAATTAACAAATTAATGAAAATAATATACATATATAAATATATATTTATTCATTTCATATACATTTATTATAACTAATCGATGAAATATTTTACATTAAACTTTTTACAATAGTCAATTTCAATACCCTACACTCACAACCAAATTAGAAAGTTGCGCGACATAGGATGCGCACCAAAAACGTAACGAGGTCATTCATCGATAGATTTTACTCCTCACATTTTTCTCATACCGGGCCCCTTATGTATGCAAATCGATTCTTAAGGAGTAAACTCCAAAAACAAGTATTTTTAATTTCCAGTCGTTACTGGAAGTTAAAAATGCTTGAAAAAGTATCATCTTGATGAGAAAGCCATTTTAATCACATTTCAATGTTTGATTTTGTGCGATTATAACATCTACTTTATTGTAAGAAATACTAAAAATAAAAAAACATTGAAAAAATTGTATGCTCCATGCAGAAATCAAACCCGCGTCTTCTTGCGTAAAGTATTCTTTCAGATCACTTGAGGTGTAAACTTCGATGAGTGGTGAGATGAATGTTGCTATAAAAACGTTAAAAGTAGAAACCGGTGAAGAAATTGGTAGGTTACACCTAGTGCTCCGGTGGCATAGCGTTTATCTCGTGTGGGCCCAGAAGACGCGGGTTCGATTCCCGCCTGGAGCATACAATTTTTTTAACGTTTTCTTTATTTGTATTTCTTACGATACAGCGAACTGTATCACGGCTGAAATAGGAAAGGCGGTGGTATGTCCAACGCAGACGACCTTACATACTATTTTCATTTTGTATTGTTGTAGATTGCGCCCAGAGCAGTGTTCACTACAGGCCAAGGCGCAAGCGCTGTTGGTCTGACAGCTTACGTCAGAAAGAACCCTACTACAAGGTATTAAGGTCTATTATTTGGCTACTCTTAAAAACCTACATATTTATGGGCCTCCTCCCTTACTCACATCTATCCGACAGTTGTCTGACTCGGATTCGAAAAGTCACTTCCCATCTCGCTTTGACACACCGCGATAAATAGTGACAGTTACAGTTTTCGTTATTCGAAGTTTTTTAGAAAATTGTGATTGAACAACTATTATTATGACAACTAATACTAAAAACATACTTAATACATAGTTATTATTAATTTTGTCAGTACGCTTATACATTTCTTAGTAATATGGGAACATGTGACGTCACCTGTTCCGTTGATTTTCTATGGAGCGTTTTTGGACGACACGCCGCAACACATCAAACAAACCGCTATATCTGTGAAACTATTGATCTTAGACATACTATTTCCTTTGCAATATTTCTTTATGAGTTATAAACTTCTTATTTATGGAATAAAAAAAAGTTGTCAACTACCCTATTGGACATTCTGCGTCTTAACCAATTATTTATCCGTCAGAGACTGGACGTTAGAAGCCGGAGCCCTAGTACTGGCCGACCGGGGTGTTTGTCTAATCGACGAGTTCGACAAGATGAACGACCAAGACCGAACCTCCATCCACGAGGCCATGGAGCAACAGTCCATCTCCATCTCCAAAGCTGGCATTGTCACATCCTTGCATGCCAGGTGAGGTTATAATAAGTCTTTAAATAACAAATCCAACATTATAAATCTGAGCTATGGTAATCCTTAGGATTTACCAGTTGATTAGCTTAGTGTTTTACTTTAGCTGGTAAATCTTACAATAAAAACTACTTCGGGCTTTAGCAGTCAAATAACATATAAATCTATAATATAAAAATGAATCGCTGAATGTGTTGCTAAGCGCAAATCTCGAGAGCAGCTGAACAGATTTCGCTAATTCTTTTTTTATAATATTCCTTGAAGTACGAGGATGTTTTTTACGGAGAGAAAAATTTTAAAAATTGCCTGAAAAAGTCTAGAAACAACACTTTTCTATACTCCCATACAAAAGATTCGTAATAATACTTAAAAGTAAATTTGAACTTTAATACAATACCATAAAGTTTAAGTGTTAGTGGAGGGGTTCCGGGAAGGCAAAACAACTGAGTGACTTTAGTATCGTATAAATATTATTGTCAATATTTGTCAATTTTTATATTCTTTTTTTATCTTACTAGCTGACCCGGTGTCCCGAATAGCTAAATAAGTATTAAAAGTAATAATTAAAGAATCGACTGTTAGGCGGTACCAAGTTCGCCGGGTCAGCTAGTTATAAATAAATACATCTCGTGGAGCTCTGTGGCGTGGTGTGGGTTAATTAAAATATGTTATCTCGAGCTCCTCCGTGCTTCTAAAGGCACGTTAAGCCGTTGGTCCCAGTTGTTACCATCAAACTGCTTTAATCCATTAACCCGCATTGGGCCAGCGTGGTGGTTTTATGGCCCAAACTCCTCAAGTGTTTCTCCCATGTAGGAAGGCTTGTGCCCAGCAGTGGGACGTATATAGGCTGTTGATGATGATGTTGATTATATTTTATTACACATCATTTTTAGTTTTCTAACTATTCCTTGGGGTTGCTGGAAGAGGTTTCTTTTAGAAATATTCAGATCTTTAGCACTTTTATCTGTTTTCCTTGTTTATAATTTTATTGTTGATTTGTTTTGTGTGTATATGTCGCTGCCGTCTGCTTAAATCAACCACTTAACTGGATGTCTAGTCCGTTAATTGAACGCCGGCATCCAATGAAAAGGCTGAACGACAAATAGCCAAGTCATTGAGCGCAACGTCAAAACAGGCTAAACGTCATGTCAGCCATCCGGTTAAATAAGCCATTCAATTGGACGCCTAGGCAGGCCGTTTAAATAGAAGAGCTTTTGTGTGGTGGGATTGGTAGATTCAAGTTTATTTTTTTATGACTACTCATAACCGAAATCATTTTGGCTGTAAGTGGTCATTAAAACAATTCCTTGAACCTTACCAATCGCACCAAAACTCTTCAGTACAAGACGATCCGCCTAGGCATTTATTTTATCGGACTTTCAATACGCCATGTTGTTAAACGTTGAATCTAGTTCCATTAACTATCGGCCTAGGCATCCAATTAAGCGGGGAATTTAACCAGATGTAGCTAGATAATTATACATTTTTTTTTCACTAACCTATTGTTAATTCAATATAGTATTTTGTTGTTCATGCATTTTGTATTATCTGACATTAATATAATGATATTCCTTATTTATTATGAATGAAAATATCTTTATTCAATTAGGCCCCCCAAGAAGCACTTTTAAATTGTCAAAAAAAACCCTTATGTCTATCACATAAAATAATATTAACTAACTAACAATTTCATAATGTTTGTCTACTACTTGACATTCTTATAAAATTTTTAGTTTATCGTAATGTTGTGATGACCTTGTAATGTATTAGACTTATCTAATTTTTAAATTGACATTGATTTTAATATTTGTATTGTAAACGACATAGCCAATATAGTCTTACAGATTTTAAACTCGTACGCGACTTGGATTTTAATCTGTAAGCATGCAAGTGTTTTGAATAAATAAATAGGCCCGCTTTCATCTCTTCTGTTATCTTACTTCTTATAATGTTGGTGTACAGATGTCATCTCTTCTGTTATCTTACTACTTATATGTTGGTGTACAGATGTTCAATAATAGCGGCAGCCAACCCTATAGGCGGTCGATACGACGCCTCGCTTACGTTCTCGGAGAACGTGAACCTGTCCGAGCCTATCCTGTCACGTTTTGACGTGCTCTGTGTAGTGCGGGACGAAGCAGACCCTATGCAAGACGCACACTTAGCCAAGTAAGGGATTTTTTTTATACAACTAGATGACAAGCAAGCTGACGACCTGGTGATAAGTGGCTACTGACGCGTTATGGAAACCTGCTATTATTAAAAAAAATCACTTAAAGCCGATTTTTCAATCCTCAGATAATTTTTATCAAGATAATAATTTTGACATTTTGACAGATTTTATATAGATTTACTGTCAACTTGTCAAAGTTTTTCTCTGGTTTAATCTTAACTTGGTATTGAAAAATCAGCCATTAGTAAAGTATTACTAATGATAACGCATCTGCAATACGGGCTGATTTTTCAATCCTCAGATAATTTTTATCTACAGAATAATTTTGACATTTTGACAGATTTTCTATAGATTATAACTGTCAACTTGTCAAAGTTATTCTCTGGATAAATCTTATCTGGGGATTGAAAAATCAGCCCTAAAATTATAGTATTGCAGATGCGTTATCATTCTGAGGCCTAAGATGTAATTAACACCTTCGATACCCAGTAATTACCATAAATATTTTAAGATCAGACATCATAGGCAATAATTAAACATTTGTTAATTTGCTGTCAATAAGATCTGGATTCAAGTACTTTGAAATTGCTTGATTATGTAATAAAAGTAATAAATATAAATAAATACTTATGAAAATTCTATAAACCATTGATTTGATGAGAATTTATAAATTTTTTGTTACTCAATTCGTTTTCCTTTTTGTTGGCTTAGCTAGGTTAGTATAGTGAGAAATGGCCCTTTGTAAATAAAAACACTTGATTGACATTTTTTCAACTGATATAGATTCGTAGTAAGCTCCCACATTCGGCATCATCCAACTCAACGCGGGACCGTGCTAGAAGATACTAACGCCCCTGATCCAGACTTTGTATTGCAACAGGACTTGCTCAAGAAATACATTGTCTATGCTAGGGAGAATGTTCATCCCAAACTACAGGTGAGAGAAACTATTTAGTTATTTATGGAAGACTAATGACTAGTAAACAAGGTATACATGCGATTAAATACATAATAGTCTGTGAAAGGTCCCCCATATATATCCATAAAACAGTTTTTTATTAGTTTATTAGCCATCATCATCAGCCTATATACGACCCACTGCTGGGCCAGTCCTTCCTACATGGGAGAAACACACGAGGAGCTTGGGCCGTAACACCACCATGCCGGCCCAATGCGGGTTGGTGGGTTAAAGCGGTTGCAGAAACAACCGGGACCAACGGCTTAACGTGCACGGAGGAGCTCGAGACTATAAATTTTTGGTTGACCCGCCCCGGGACCGACCATGGCGAAAGTTGCTTTGTTTTCGCTAACGAAACCAGAGCGCTAAAACCAATACGCCACCGAGCACCTCAATATTATTATTAGCTATGGTAATAATAATATTCTTAGTCTGACGCCATCATCTAGCCCAAATGAAGCATCATTAAGAACATGTGTTATTGTTATGGATACGGATTCTATATATATATATATATATATAACGAATAATATACAGGCTATTTGGTACTTGGGCACCTACCCATTCAAATTTTCATAGCTAACTTTTTATTCTTCAGAACATGGACCAAGATAAAGTTGCCAAAATGTACAGCCAGCTGCGACAGGAGAGTTTGGCCACAGGAAGTCTGCCTATCACTGTCAGACATATTGAATCAGGTCTGTATTGTTAATATTTTATTGTCCTACAATATTTTCGTAAGAGTTTGGTCCACAACACCATCACGCTGGCCCAATGCGGTGGTGCGAGATTACAAATTTAGATTAACCCATCCTGGGACCGACCATGACGAAAGTTGCTTTAATTTCGTAACTGATACTTCATCCGAGTGTTTAAATAAACCTTAAATATTGTTGAACATTGCCGTCCTTGGCGTACAGAGTAAAGGACCTCTGTCCTTCGTCATTCCTCAAACAAAATAGAGATACAAGCATCGTCATTTGGATTACTTCCCCGGCTCCATCAGTTCAAGTTGGTATCCGTTTTGGCCTCACGACAAAGTCATTTTATTTTATACCTACCCTATTTTTTTTTAGATTCAAAATAATTAAGTTCTTTCATATACAGGCTGCAGTTAATACGACAATAAATTGAAACATGGGCTATATTAGTTCATAGAAATAATTTACCACTTTCTAAAACATCTTATTCATTTAATAGTTTCATGACATTTGTATAAAAAAATATTACATTGGATGCATTATTTCATAAAAATGACATGAAATTATCAAATGAATAAGATGTTTTTGAAAGTGGTAAATTATTTCTATGACCATAGCCCACGTTTAAATTTATTGTCGTATTGACGGCACCACCCTGTATGTATATTGTAATTTATCATTTTTTTTGTTGAGTGATGAATGCGAAATAAAGATAGTTTTTCTTTCTCTGTACAGTGTGATTCTGTAAAACACACGCTAAATCTAAATTTCAGTTCAGTGTTTCTCATTCTCTCAATATGAATACAAAAAGGATGGCTGTCATATAATTTGACATTTAGAAAGGTGTGTTCAATTTTCGACTTTATTGAACCTAATAAAATCATCCATCTACCACTCTATATAAGAAGTTTATAGAAGGAAACGTTATTTATTGAGCGACTGAAGATCCTCTTGATAGATAAAAGCTATTATAGTATTGAGGAATTCTTCAACGATAAATTTGAATCTGCCAATGTACCTAAATAATAATAATGAAATTGATGTGTCTCTCGTAATTTATATTATATTATATTATATTATTTTAAAATGTGAATGATTTGTAATGTACCCTACTATTGTAATGTTGCGGTGCCCTGACAGGGTGTCACATATCGGTCTAATTTCATTTAATGTAATAACATCATTGTTACATGTAACTTGCAATAAACATAATGATGTTGATATTAAATATAATGCAGGGAGTAGGAAGCACGTCCATTAGCTAACCTAAAGGAGAGGACCACAAATATATGAAGCCTGGGCTTAAAATAATTTTAATTTTGAACAGCAATCCTACTTAAGTAGGGTGAGTAGGTATAATTCTTTAGAATTTTTAGTGCAATTAAAAATATTTTATAGCCCCCCGGTTATTTTTAAGACAAACATGGAAATGCCATCCTTTTTGCGTATTGTTATTGCATTATAACACTACTACTCTTTACTTATAAAATATAGAGCTGGATCTAAAACTATAGTAAAATCTTAAAATATTAACAACAATAGGTGCATTTGGCATGTTTTACGACTTGAAAAACGAGGGAAAAAAGCAAATCTGCATTTCGTTTCTGCTGCAAGATAATTTTCATTTTTAGACAAACGGGCGATTCGAAAGATCTTATTGAATAAATTAAATTACCTTTTTAAAGAGCTATATCACATTGCTGTTCAAAATTATTCCTTTATTTGACAGCTCTAATTAAATTCTTGCTATATTTTTCCTATACATATTAACCCGTGTAGCATCAGATTCCAGACGCAATTGATTGTTCAATTGTCATAGCCCTCCGGTGGGATAGCGCCGCTTGACTGATTAGGAGAAAGACAAATACTGTACTTTATAGATTTAGAGTGTATCTTCAGAATAGGGATGTTGGCTGTATTCAAATTAATATACAATTTTGGATCGTAGTGGTAGGTTTTATAATAATCATCCTAAAAAGATAATAGTCAATCATGGGTTGACTGGAAGAGATCTCTTACAGAGATAAGTCCACCCTTGTTAACTAATTATCTTTAATTGTATTGATAAACTTTGTTACAAGTGCAATAAAGAGTAATAGTTTATTGTATTATTACGGAGTTTAAAAAAAAACAAAACTCAATCAAATCACCCTCAGCTCCCGTGAGAACAAACACCAATCTCAGTGTATGACGTCACTTGTTAGCATCAGACGCTGTCAAAAGGAAAACCAGCGGTGTTTGGTAACAGGTGACGTCACAGCTGTCACGTGACATGTATTGAGGTTTCGGCGCGAAATTTGATACGGAATTTAAGATACATGATTCTTAAAACATTAGCAGTTAGTTTGGGCTTTAATAAGTACTATTGACATGAATCACCTTGCCAAAACATGTTAACATCAATTTAGGCCCATCTCGCTTTAGTACTGTGACATTCTTTTTTTTATATATACAAAACACGATAAATGACTCAACACCACCTGATGTGAAGCTTCCTGACGTTCAAAACATTAAACCTTATTTTCCTGTGTCCAGTAATCCGTATGAGTGAAGCCCACGCCCGGATGCATCTCAGACCGCAAGTGTCAGAGCAAGACGTGAACATGGCCATCAGAACAATGCTCGAAAGCTTCGTCGACACACAGAAGTACAGCGTTATGAGAGCCATGAGACAGGTGATATTTTTATTTAATTTATTAAAATTAGGTAAAAGACTCAAATATATGTCAAATACTTTCCCTAGTGTACTCAGTAACAAAGGCACAACTAGCACTTTTTAGACAAGTCTTAAATATTAAGACAGCAGGAAGATTTTTAATTCAATCAAAATTCGTTATTGTTTGTTCTTTATTTATTTATTATTTCTTTTATGATAAAGTATATTTGTATTATACTGTAAAACTGGCTGAGGCATATATATTTAGTAAGAAAAAATTTAACTTATATATAACGCAAATACAGATAGATTAGAAGAAATTCATAGGGTTATCCCAAATCTTTGGTAGCTCAGCTCAGATGGTTAGAGCAGTCACCCGGATTGTGAAAGGTCGCGTGGTCGCACAGGGCGTGAAACTTTTCTTGTTTACATATTTTTCCTAGAAAATTTATTTTTCAAATATTTTTATATAATTGAGAATATATTACTTTATCTGTATATCTCATTAAAAGTGAAATTTCAATTTCGCTTTTGATTTATGACAAACAACCATGATATAATTCTCCAGAAAATATTATGATTTTTTCTAATATAAATTGATTAATTTCAGACATTCCAAAAATACCTGTCATACAAGAAGGATCACAGCGAACTACTGTACTACATCCTTCGTCAACTTACAATGGACCAGCTCGCTTACATGAGGGGATTACACAACCATTCACAGTCCACCATAGAAATATCAGAGCGAGATCTCATTGAGAGAGCGAGACAGATCAACATTACGGACTTGAAACCGTTTTATGACAGCAGAATATTTAAAATAAACGACTTTTCATATGATCAGAAGAGGAAAATGATTGTGCATACTTTGCCCGATGCGCCTACTGAAACATAATAAATAATTCCAGTCTGACTGTCAGTCAAGCGAATGTGATTTTTTTTTTAAATATGTTGACTGAATAATAAAAAAACTCCATCTTGCTACTATTCAAAGAAAAGAGATGTTCCAAAAATGTATGGAGACCCGGCCAGGCCTATGTACACTTTACTGAAAAATAGGTTGATATATGCATAGCAGTGTTCAATTGACCATTTTATTTTTATTTTCTTTGCACCGTGGTACAAAACAAGAATTTTAAGAGATAAAACTGCAACACAGCCAAATATTCATAATGGCGCTTGTCACTTTGGTGATGTTTAAACAAACTATGCATAAAAAGGAATTATTCGTATTTTTACGGATTGAGGAGATTTATCCTGATTTTTTGATATAGTGTACATATACCTGGCCGGATATGAAGCATCTCCTTTCTGAATTGTCACAGTACTCTTATTCAAGGAAAGAACCAGTGTGTGTCTGTCAAGCGAATGTGAAAAATGTGTTTTTATGAAATTTTTTCTTGATAATATGATCGTAATTCCTATCTTTCTACTATTTAAAGAAAAAATCTTAATTGTCCCAGTAGTCTTACTCGAGGAAAGAATCGGCGTGTGACTGTTAAGGGAACCTGCAACTTTTAAATATTTATTTGATTATAAAATTAAAATTCCCATCTTGAGAATTTTGAAGTTGTCCCTTTTACTTTAAAAACTTTATGTTCATCTTCAGCCAAGAATGTGGTCTACCACCCTACGGTTGAAGTTCATTTGCATGTCCTAAAACAACAAGTTGGGTTTTCCCTTGCAATTTAATTGACATTACCGCTTTCGCCAAACATCAGTTCGCTCTGAACACGAGTCGATTCACTGCGCACTATTAAAACACGGAACGGCGGAACAACGCGGTATGGACAGTAGCTGCGGGCAGCTACGCAATACTGCGTGATGCAACTTCAGAGAACTAGAAGTTTGGCGCGAGCTGTACCTTATTTTCTTTGCATTAAGAGTCCATTAACTGACAATTGTATACTGGACTGCTCTGTAGAATTAAAACCTTAAGCTAAGTGTACTTTTTAAGATTCTTTATAAAGTCGCCAGTGTTTAATCTTAATAATTTTTAGTAGACCGGTTTATTGTAAAGAAACACTAGTTTTAAGTGTATTTTTTTAAGTGTGGAGTTAAAGTACAAACAGCATGTCTTCGACTGTTAAACGATCAGTATTCTTAACACATAATATGAAACATAGCATAAATCACAGAACAACAAGGGTTGCAAAGGTAATGTGGGTATGGAAGACTTGCCGCGAATATGATTTGACAATCACACTTCAGCAGATTTATTCAGACCCGCACGTAGTTATGTGCGGGTCTGTTAATTAATATCTAGTATTAATCGAGGAGCCATATGACAATATATCTTTTCATCTGTAACTTAAAATCAATGTTTAATTATCATTTATGTAAGTATATGTCAAAATATGTTGATCACTATGAAATAAACGATACAATATCGGTTATTTCATTTGAAATAACTTCCAAATATTTACATAATTTGTTATGTAAGTACTCATCTAATTATCGCAACGACCGTGCTTACCCGAAATGTATTGAGATTTGCATTCTCCAACTTTAGCCACTGTTAGCAATCATTAATGTCTCGCGTACTGAATTTTGTTGTGTTTATGTGGTAAGATATTGTTTTATTCAGAAAATATCTAGATAAACAAAATTTGCCCTGGGCGGGAACTGAACCCCCGACCTTTCATAATCCAGGTGACAGCTCTGAGCACTGAGCTACCGAGGACTTGGGATAGCTGACGATGCGTTCAAGTTAGGTATTACTTTATTCCTGATGAGAAACCATATCCCGTCTCGGTTAAAACAGTGGTTTCATGTGTCGCCTAGAATCTCTCACAAGGTCATTACTGCAGCCCCTACACCTATTAATTTTTAGTACGTTAAATGGCCGCTCTTGCACCTTACTTTCTATCCTCAGGGTCAGTCAGTACGATATATTATCTGTATAGTCACGATACTGAGTGTAATGGGTCACTTTATTGATCAAAATTATTTCTTATGTATAATCTCAAGTACACAAGATCTGTTTCATGTTAATATAAGCTTAACCGACTTTTATATAGTTGCTTTTTTGTGGGTCCATCGAATATTTGCAATTTTTCAACTTGTGCCTAATGACTAATTTAAACCCATTTTAATATTGATTTAGTTATTTGATCATGGGTATTAATTTTTTTACAAATGTTTATGTTTATATCACCAGCCTATATACGTCCCACTGCTGGGCACAGGCAGAATTTGGGCCATAACACCACCACGCTGGCCCAATGCAGGTTGGTGGGTTAAAGCGGTTGTAGTAACAACCGGGACCATCGGCTTAACATGCCTTCCGAATCACGGAAGAGCTCGAGATTATAAATTTTGGCTTCCCATCCCAGGGTCGACCATGGCGTAAGTTACTTTGTATTCGAAACCAGAGCGCTCAAACCAATACACCACTGAGCTCCTCAATAATTAATCTATAAATATATTGTTTGTAAAATTGTCACATGTTGCATTGGTTTCTGTAATGTTTGTGTTAAAATGAAACTATTGTTAAATTCCATCAAAATTGTATTCATTTTTTATCAAAATTTATGTAATGACATTTTTCTAATAAATGATTTGAAAGAATCTAATACACATTTTTAATCATAGAGACTTCCTTTTTCTCATATACACAAGTCTTAATAATAAAATATAATATTACATAAAATCTAAACCTAAAGACATAAGTCTAGTACAATATATTCAAGAATGTCTATGACTACTTCGGAACAGCTTGTTTTTTTACAAAGCATAAAATAACTTTATCCTAACATTAAATGTCATTAATTGTGATACAATATGAAACTTCATTTGCAAATGTTTGAGTCATGTAATGATTGTGACATCCCTATCATGCTTAAATACTAAAATTACACTGTTATAAAATTACCCTCTTACCAATAAACAAGTTACAGTATTTTTCCAACAATTTTACACAACTAAGAACTAGAGTCAACTAAAATTAATTATCAATTTCACAATTTAATTGTTTATTAGCAATCAGGTAACACAATACAATCACATAGCAAATTACATATCAAAATATAAAAAGAAATGTGCTTCAGATGTAAGATTTTATGCATTTCAGAGTTTACCAGTCTAAAGAGCAAATTAAAATTACTTATCAACTTGTATTTACAATTTGTAATTTGTAAATACAAGATGTTATTGAATATAGGAACATGTGGATTGGCAGTCACATAATCCTATAAGATTGGGTGTTTTGTACAGACAACCCATCAACTCAATGGCGTCAAAGAGCTATTGGTAATCCCAGATGCACAACATCTCAAATGACCAGCATTTTTAAACCTGAAAATACCAAGAATAAATAAAATATTTTTGCGTTAAGTAGGACAGCATGCATTGTAAATGCACAGAATACCTAAGGACTACAAGATCCAGATATAAATTACTTCTTAAAATCTAGCAATGCTATAAATATGTTTACCATTCACATTGACTCAAAAAGTTTTTATGCGATATTTTTCAAACCATTGTTGAGAACTTAAAATATTATCATCTTTCCCATCAAAGATGTGAAATAAATAATATTGTTTCTAAGCTTAATTAATTGGTAAATCTATTTATAGAACATTGTAATCCTTACATTCTGTGTACATTTAACAGTCACTACATGAGCCAGACTCGCTGCTGCTTTCGCTGTCACTCTCAGAGTCACTGCTGTCGCTTGATGAGCCTGAGCTGTCTGATGAGGACTCTGAAGAGCTGTCTGATGATGATCCCTTGTCTGAACAGTCAGAGCAATCGGATTCCTGACGCTTTTTCTTGTTTGGAATCTTGCAGGAACCATTGCTGCAAAAATTTAGACCACTTTAAAGGTACTCATATTTATTTCCAAGACTACCCTACAGCAAAATGTAAGAAAATTTTACTAGGTACATGTTTTCTTGCATGTTGTTACTTCCGTTGTGTAGTGAAGTTAGTCAATGGCACATCCTATTCTTAGATAATTATCTAAACTAGAATAAAGAATAGACAGACAAATAGAGTAAAAGAAAATCAGTCTTAGGTAGTTAATAATGGTTAGAGCAGTCTAGGATTGTGAAAAGTCGCGGCTTTAGTCCCTGCTCCAGGACATTTTTTTCTTTTTATAAATATGTTTCAACAAATTATTATATATAAAGAAAAAAAAATATATTTCAGATCATCCTTATCATATTTTGACAGTTTAGTACAGTAGATACTTTAATGTTTAGGAGATGCTATTGAGTTGGCAAGGGACAAAAGGATAAAATTCACAATAAATACACAAGTAATTTGCTTCAAAGATTAAAGTAGCAGTAGAAATGTTTTCAATAGCCATTAATTTGTGAAGTACTCACAAACCAGACACACACCCATAGTTTTGGGACTATCAAATTTTCAAGAATATTGAATAAATATTACTTTTGACTAAACACAAAATCAATATAAACAACCGAAAACATGCTCTAATTTAGTGAGGTTATAAGTTGGAGGTAGAATTAAAAAAATATATACCAACCTGCACTGCCCTTCTTCCTTAGATTTCAAATTCTTCTTCAGCACCTGAGTACGCGACGGACGCACGAGAATTTTGCGTTTGCCTTTACACTCGTAGCTCCAGTGGCCATACTCGAGGCACTTCTGGCAGCGGATGCCTTGAGGAAAAGCAGCCGCCAGAGCAGCTTGCCTGAAAAAGAACAAAAAGGTTAGAAAATGGTGTTAAAAATAAAGAAAAATATCAAGATAGCATTAGAAGACAAACTTCTTCCTCTCAGCTTGGTGTCTGTTGTATGTTCCCAAAGTCATGTTGATTGCAGAGGAATATGATCCTCCGAGCTCAAATAATTATTGCAGGTAGATAAACTTTTACAGTGCTATTGGAATTAGTATATGTTGCTATCACTTATCAATTGTTAATGATGAAAAATCCCAAATTCTGAAGATCGCAAATACCAAACAGTGAGGACAAAATATTTTCTGACAGCTACATTGTTGCCAGACTAGTAATATAAAATAAATAAATATTATACAGATTTTTTTGCCGTCGTTTCGGCGACAGTCATTGTTATTAAATTAATTGTGAAATTGTGTCTGAGCAAATAATGTGTTATAAATTAATGGTATACTTTTGTGAAAAAGTGTTAACCAGAAAGAAAGTCCGAGAAGAGTTATGCCACTAGCAAAATAAGTAAGCGAGTTTACCACCGACATAAGCAATGTAAGCGACGGACAAAGTGTAGTGGCAGATTATTTTGTCACGCATAGCAACAATAAATTGTCCCACATTAATCAATTTCGCAGAAATCACAGAACAACAAAGAATGACAAATACCTACGAGAAATGAAACGTTACAAACGCCAGATAGTAAACTGCAGTCTATGCAAGTAATGTTACCCGACTGCGAGAAACCAAAGTCGCATCAAACAAAATAAATCTTTATTTACCAAAAAAATATAGGCAAACAGCCTTTCATTTCGTGCATAATTTTAGTCATCCTGGAATAAAGTGTACTTACAAAAAAAAATGGTGTGAAAGACGATTAAAACTTTTTGTGATTATCCACCTCATCAAATAACATCATGAGGAGACTGTCATCATATACTTCGCGTCAAATACTCCTAAGATGCATTGGAATGTGTAACATTAAATGAAGAAATAAAGCAATACTTAAGACATGGCTGTATGGGCATTAGTTCCCTTCGCCTTCTCATGACAGGGAGAATGAACAAAAAAAACACTGGAGTGTTTGGCGGGATTTTGCGGTGTCAGTCAAGATTTTTATTACAATAATTATAAATTGAATCGGAGTGAGCCTTGATTATAAAATTGGTGTAGTTTGATAAATCAAGTGTTTGTGTTGACGTAAACTAAAAGATTATTAGAATAGAAGTGATTATGGTGTGAAAGACGATGAGAACTATTTTGTTCTAATCCACCTCATCAAATAGCATCATACGCAGACTATCATTATATATTTCGCGCCAAATACTTCGAAAATGCAGTGAAATAAATAAATATAAAGATAAATGCAATAAATGAAGAAATACTTTAGATATGGTTGTATGGGCATTAGGTCCCTTTGCCTTCCCATAACAGGGAGAATGAATGAACCAAAAAACACTTGGATTGTTAAGTCAATTTGACATTGACAATAAACAGGTGATCCATGATTCTTACGTGGACCTACTGGCTCTATCATCTGTGACTGTTTTTTTTACATCCGTAATATTTTCAAAAGTTTCGTAAGAAATAAATAAACAAACAGGACTACGGTTTGAAATGCCCAAACAACGCTTTTCACCGAAACAATGTCGGACTGGTATTGGAAGGTCATAGCTTTGAAAGCGGCATTTGTGTTAACATGTTTTGTAACTTATCTCCGAGCCGATGATAATGTACAACAATTACCATTCTGTAATCCCCACAATAATGCAAACGGTGCTTCAGTTATTAATGAGTGAGTTTATATCGCACTAAACATTTTTATTCCACATCTAAACTGTATATTAACTTTTAAACTTGTTTACGTTCTTCATGTCAAGTCTGTTTCAACAGGATTCAATTTATAGATCGCAATTACATCTCACGTGGATTGTAATTCTAAAAAGCTATACGATTCATGCTTATTTAGATACTTAACTATGTAATGCAATTGGTACTTTTCAAACAATGTAGGTAGTTACCTATTTCACAGTGAGTCATGCTAAACAGCTTTTGACATGTTTATTTAATTAAGCCTTTTTTTCTAGTAGTTTCTAGCAAATTTTTTGAATTTACACATTTATAATTTTTGTGTATTATCATATTATATATTTATAAAAGCTAAGATATCATATTTAAATGTAATTACTTGGAATAGTATGTAAGAGTACCTAAGGTTTTAATTGACAAAAAGTGAACTTGTAGTTGAGAGAATGTTCTCTCAAGGACAGTACAAATGATTGAATGTTCTTGATGTGGCAATAAAATCCAAATTACCATTACATTGTATTGACAAATTAATATTGCTGAAATAAGGATTGTATTGAAATTTCTCGCACTAACATGAGTGTGAAGTGCAAGAAGGTAAAATAAATGAAATCAAAACAGGATGATGCAAACACGTTTTTTTAGCCCAATTTTCATTTTATAGATTTCTATGATTACTTGAATTTTCACCTTTCACACCTAATAATACCACCATTGAAGTCTTGAAAGTAACATAGCTACATATAATATTATCTGTGAGACTCATTATAAATACTATTGTAGTCAGATACGGGAAGAAAGCATTCTGTAGAAGAACTTTTCTGCTTAGTACAATTTGGTTAGAGCTTAAAAGAGACAAAGCTACTTATATAATCTGTGAGATTCATAATTTTTTTCATTCATCTTCAACTCCTCATGTGTTTTTCCCATGTAGGAAGGCCTGTGCCCAGCGGTGGGACCATAAAAAGGGTGGTCATGATGAATATCTACTTACATGAATAAAGCATTCTGAAGGAGATCTCATACAGCTTATTAGAAATTTATTTAGAGCTGGTACCATTAATGATAAGTAATAACACTAATGCCCATTGGAGTTATAGTTGAAATAGTTTTTATCTTTATTGTCCATCCAATTCTGGTTTCCTATCTTATAAGGCAAGATGCTGTTATAGTGAGTGAATATGCAATAAATTTCTGTTTAAGCCTGGAATTACATAACTACCATAGTTATGGTAATTCATTACCATTGAAGTTAAGTATTTTCCTTCAAGGAGAAAACTTTGGTTAGATTTGGATTTATTCATTTAAACAAAAATCAATGTTTGTATGTTTATTCTCTATGCACTCCAAAACCATTGATTAGATTGTGATGAAACCTTGGTAGGGTATTCTGGGGACGCCCAAAAAGATACCTGGATTGTTAAACTTTTTTATTTTCTTAAGGTAAATGTTATTTAAAACCTAATAGGCATTGCAAAGCATGCCGGGTGCAGATAATTAATTATAAATAATTTTTAAAACCTATCTTTAAAAATATTTGATGTTAACTTTTATAACCTGTTCTAAACAAACTTATGTACTTAAATTATACAACCACTGGTTCAGTGATTTCGATCTACCCTTTCAATATTTTTTACAGTCTAGTCATCGTCAGCACATTGGATGGAAGACTGACAGCATTTTCTGCTGAAAATGGCATCAAAGCCTGGGACCTGGAGACAAAACCATTACTCTCATCTAATTTGCATCATGTTGAGGTCAGAACTAAACTATCATTTAGCTAAACAAACCATTTTGCTAATTTCTAAACTATTTTTTTACATGACAAAAGTGGCAAACAAGGTTATGGCCCACCTGATTGTAAAGGATTACCATAACTTATAGAACCTTGTTGCACCATGAACATACGTCACCCACCCTGTAAAAATATAAAACCTGCTCACAATACAACACTTCCTCAATAAATTTAGCGACTCACCACAAGAATTTCTTTGTGAATGTGTTTTGCTAGATGCTCAAAATTGGATGCCAAAATATCACCCTGGCCTACTTCTCATAAAAGACTATACTAAATTCCCTCTGAACTGCAAACTTTTCTGTTAGGGGTCTGAGATATTGAGTTTGTGCAAAAAAGGCCCTCGAGTGGCGGCCGCGTACCGGGAGACACAGCGTTGGTAGGCCCCCGACAAGGTGGACCGACGAAGTCGCAGCGCAGGACCGATCGGTTTGGAGATCCCTGGGGGAGGCTTATGCCCAGCAGTGGGCGTCTCTCGGCTGAAATGACGATGATGATTGAGCTAGGATTTACCGATAAAACTTCTTTTGTCAATATAATGCTCTGGCTAGGATTAGAGTGAGTCTTCTGGAAGTAACATATCCAAACCCAGAAGACTAGAGGCTCTTTTACCCGAAAAATATAGTAAAGCTTATGGTAGGTAGCTAAATTCAGGACAGGACACAGGAAGAGTAAAAGCAGGGAATGTACAAAGGATCCCCAAGGCTTGTAGTGCAACGTGGCGAGGCCACGGCCCCATTATAAAATAAGATAAGATACCTTAATAGTTTCCATGAAACGTTTTTCGAAGTTTCGGACCAAAGTTTCGGTTCTGGTGAGGGCCGCGGGAAGCCGATGGATGCGGGCAGCGCAGGACCTAAGGGGAGGCCTATGCCCAGCAGTGGGCGTCTCGGCTGAAATGATGATAATTATGAATAGGGATGTTTACTACACGTAAAAAAGTACATCACGAAAATGTTAGTTATTTGTGAGTTATTTTATTTATGTAAAAAAGCTTGGCAGCATTACATTTTTCTTGTATGATATAGATTTTATGGGGCATTGAAATTTTCAATAATTATTGAAATAAATATTTCGAAATTCATTTGAACCATTTATACTATTTGTTTACTCATTTGAAATGTAACAACTTTAATATACCAACTGTAAACACAAAAATTACAAAGATATCATTAATTTTCTCCATGCACCCATCATATTTGGTAGCCACTAATATGTTGTGGCGTCACAATGCAAGAAATTTTTTTTGGAGCGTTTTTCGACAACTTGTTCTTCAGCAACCAGCTTCTGAAACAACTTGTTATATCTGAGGAACTATTGATCGCAGATATACTGTTGCTTCTGCAATATTTATTGTTTTTTGACATACTATTTATAAATAAAATTTAAAAATCTTGTAAAGTTACCCTATTACCATTTAGTTTAGTTTTAGTCTGGAATTGTATTTTATTAAAATTAATTATATCTCTCTAGCAGTTCCGCTGGCAGAAATTTCCATAATTTCTTTTGAATTTATAAATAAATGAATTATGATAGTAATTTTTAAGAACAGAGTTTTTTTAAGCGAGTTTGTGAAGAGTGAATAAAGTTTATTATTACATATTGTTCTACTAGCAATGCCCATGAACATTTCAGAATTTTTTGTCCCTAATTGTAATTATTAATTTTAGCTTACATCAGGCGGTAAGTGGGTGCGACTCGTGCCTTCCCTTCGCGGGACTCTCTATAGCCTCAGCGGGGATACAATCGAGCCCCTGCCTTTCGACGCGGAACAGCTGCTTTCGGCGTCTTTTAAATATTCAGAAGACTTGGTTATAGCTGGTAAGTAGATTTCTTACTGACAATGTAATTGAATAGAAATTTTTATTTGATTAAATACAGTTTGGAATCGCAGTTCATAAGATAGGGTTCAGTCGTCTGGGTAGGTACTGCCACCTTTCTTATTTCAGCCGTGAAACAGTTCGCTGTGTTTCGAATTGAAGGGAAAGGTAGCCAGCGTAATTACTGGGCATGCACGGCATTTCATCTTAGGCCTCAGATGACAATGCACCTGCAATATCAAGTGATTTTTCCTTGTTATTGCAGGTGTCTATAGGCGGCGGTAACCGCTTACCGTCAGGTGGGCCGTCAGCTTGTTTGTCATCTATATAAAAAAACATTTATAGCTATCTTATCTTATCTAACGACTATATAATAGTGCATTTCGACTCTTAGGGGCCTTTTGTGCCCCGCAGGGTCGAAATGCAGATTTTTTTTAGTGTTCTTACGTACATTGGGCCTAATTCTGGCGGCACACTTTAAGTTTAAATTTAAGTACAGTCTATCTCTTTCTCGCAATATGTAATAAGAAAAAGATGCCAAGAATTCGTTTAGAGCTGTCACCTAAATTTAGAGAGATTTCAAAGGAACCATAGACAATTTTAGACATGTACGCAGGTGCCTCCTAAACACTGCATTTTAACACGTTCAATAAGATCGAAAATTGAATGCATGTTTCTAAATGTCAAATTATATGACAGCGTTCCTTTTCGTATTCATATTGAGAAAACGAGATAGACTGAACTTAAATTTAAACTTAGCATGTGTTCTCCAGAATTAGGCCCATTGATGTTTTACAGCGAAACGTATCGTTTTATTGTAGCTTCAAACAGCTATGTATGTATATAGAAGGTGGCCATTGGCACTTGTCATTATTAGCGATTAAGACCCTTGATGTAAAGCGGTAGTTGAGTCGATATGCGAAAACAGCTAGTGCCGCAGAACACGCTGTTCAAGCCGCCACCATCTTGCCGTCTTATAAGGGGCCATTTAACTCCTCTTTTGAAGACTCCCATGCAAAGAATTCCAAGTTTTGAAAGTTCGTTACGTAGTTGGTGATAAAGTTATTTTTCACCAGGCGCTCGTGAGACCTTTTGGCTTGGCGTCGACGCCAGTACCGGCAGCGTGATCTACGAGTGTGGGTCTAGTGGTTGTAACAGCGAACAACAAACCGCAGGCGCGGGGAAGGATATTATAGTGCTGAGGCGACATTCCAACACCGTACGAGCGTTGGATCCTCGCTCTGGCACTGAAAAGTAAGCCTTATAACTATGTACTTAAAGGCTGTTTGCGACATTTTGTATGAATGTTCAATGCTTACTGCTTAGCTTTTTATGCATCCGCCGAATCTTAAAATTAAATTTGGATTTTTTCCAGTTGGTAAACAAATACCTTATCATATATTTATTGCTTTATAATTTTCATTGTTCTATATATGTTTTATTGCTATGTAATCAATACTGTCTCTGTGAAGTGTCTTTCTTTTGCATTTTTATTTTCAATAAATTCATGGTCTTCTGACACTGTTTGCTATGCGAGTGATATATGTGGATCTATTTGTTATTTACAGAAAATATGATTCTGTATTTATTCCCTTCAATCTGAAAGCATATTTCACATCTATTACTCTCTTGATAAAAAAATATCCCCCAAGCTTTAGTTGATCAAAATAAAACATGTGCCAGATTGTGAATCTCTTTTTTAAACTTTATTTTTTTATAGATGTATAGGCAAGCACTAGGTATAAATTAATTTGAATATCTATAAGCAATGTGAAAATCAAAATTTTAGAATATACCTTATCGCCTTAATTATTTTTAAGTTGCCTGCCCACTACTGCATGCGCTGTGCTTAATAATTGTGAAAAAGCAACTTTGCAACTTTCGCCATGGTCGATGCCATCTATGAATATAATTATGAATAAAATTTCTAATCTCCGTGCTTGTGAAGGCACGTTAAGCCGTTGATCCCTGTTTTTACTGCAACCGCTAAACCAACCCGCATTGGGCCAGCGTGGTGGTGTTATGGTCCAAAACTCCTCATGTGGTTCTCCCATGTAGCAAGACCTGTGCCCAGCAGTGGGACGTATATAGGCTGTTGATGAATCATCATCACCAGCCTATATACGTCCCACTGCTGGCCGGCTGGTGATGATGATGTACGACTATTCGTATCGATATGGTATTTTCATTTGATGATTTTGTTTAGTGAAACATAACTCAACGCGTTGGACAGTCGGCGTTCTTCTTGATATATTTGGAAACAAAACTTGCAAATGCTTGTTTTTTTAAAGAGAAACTTCATGTACCTAATAATTAAAATCAAAGACAGGCTCTTTGATTTTAATTATTAGGTACATGAAAGGTAATTTTATTATTACTATACACTATAATTGTTTATTATACATGTTTTTTAATAAACAATTGATGTATGTATTCGTATTTGTTTGAGTACTTTTTGTTGCAAAGTCTGTTCGTTTATCGTTCCCTATTTAGATGTGAAATTAAATTTACGCGTTTTGCCTTCATTTTTATTCGCCATTGGAAACCAACAAAATTTCCACCATTATTATGATGTAGTATATTCAAATCTTTTCGTGTAGATGGAACTTCAGCGTAGCAGAGCATAACCTAGCACTGAGTCGTCGGGAGTGTGCTGGGGGCACTAAAGGCCCCTCGGCCCCAGCGGTGGCGGTGGGCGTGGCCTTGCCCGAAGGCGTGGTCGCGGTCAGGAGGCCGGGGGATTCTGGACTGTTATGGAGACAAAAGGTTAGTTTGAATATTTATAATCATTTTTAACCCCCGACGAAAAATGAGGGGTGTTATAAGTTTGACGTGTCTGTCTGTGTATCTGTGTGTCTGTCTGTGGCATCGTAGCGCCTAAACGAATGGAATGATTTTGATTCGGTTTTTTTAGTTTGAAAGCTGATGTGACTTTGATGGTTCTTAGCTATAATTTATGAAGATCAGTTCACATTACATTACAAAATCAGTGTCACATTACAAAAATATGGGATGGTACATTTAAAAAGGTATACATGTGACGCCCTGCAAGGGCATGGCAATTAATACAGTGCTAGGTATAAATTACTCACTAACATCATTACATTTACATTTTCTAACAATTTAGGAAAAAAAAACATATTTTAAGCTATGAACAGTAATCAAAATAACAACAATTTATCCCAGCTAATGAATTATAATTTTACAATTTAATTTTACTAATATAACAAATTAATTTTTATTTTATATTGTATTCAATTACCTTGCAGTGTAGGTATACAAGTAGGAACAAATTACGTCATTAAAAACTCATTTATAGAATAATAGCATTTGAATGTCAAGTAAGACTTTAGTGTTCTAGAAAATATTTTAAAATTTTGTTCGTTTTTAATGTGTGCCGGTAATTTATTAAATATTTTAACAGACATATAATAGGGGCTGGTATTTAACATTTTTATTCTAGACTGCGGTAAGTATAGCCTGTCCTTATATCTAGTATTAACATTATGAATATCTTTTACTTTGGTAAAGTTTTGAAAGTTCTTGAAGGTGAATATGCATATGTCATAAATGTATAAAGACGGTAGTGTAAGTAGATTAAATTTTATGAAATAAGGTCTGCATGATTGAGTGTTATCTATCTGGGCTATTATTCTGACACATTTTTTTTGCATTATGAAAAGTTCGTTCATGTCAGTGCTATTTCCCCAAAGCATTAATCCATATTTAATTTGAGAATATGCATATGCATAGTAAGCCGATAATGCGGCGTCAATATTTGTGCTGTGAACCAATTCAAAGAGGGCATATGTGAATTTAGATAGTTTAGATTTAATATGTTGTATATGGCTTTTCCAGTTTAGGTGTGAATCTATTACTATGTCGAGGAGGTTAAAAGTATCTACTGATTCTAGTTTTTTGTTGTCAAAATTTATATTAAGGTCTAAAGAAGCTTTATTATGAAGTCTGAATTGTATAATTTTTGTTTTCGAGTAGTTTATATCAAGGTGGTGGTGTTGCAGCCAACGGCTTATTGTTTGTATTGTTTCATTTAATATATTGTTAGCACTATTTGAGTTATCACATTTTATTAAAACTGATATGTCATCCGCAAACAATACTGGTAAGGTTATACTGTTTTTAATTATCTTAGGCAGGTCGTTAATGTAGATAAGAAATAGGACGCAACCAAGTACACTTCCCTGCGGTAAAGAACAAGTTAAGATTTTTTCTTGAGATACGACTGATTTTATTTCATTTTTTTTGTTGTCATAATATTCTATTTGTATTTTTTGCTTCCTATTTTGTAAGTCGGATTTAAACCAATGGTAACTTGGACCTCGAATGCCCGAACCATATAATTTTGACAATAAAATGTTATAATCTACACTTTCGTAAGCTTTTGTCATATCCAATAGTAAACCTAACCCATATTTCCTTTCATTGATATGCATAAGGGCTGTTTGGATGTATTGATAAACGGCTAGTGTTGTTGATTTTGTTTTTCTAAAACCGTTTTGGTGTTCATCAAGTATTTTATATTTTTCTAAAAATGCGTATAATCGATTACACATTGCCTTTTCAAATATTTTTGAGAAACTGGAGAGTAATGCTATTGGCCTGTAATTATTAGGTGAGGTGGTATCTAATTTTTTGTGTATCGGTTTTATTATGGATGATGATGTATCTGTTTTATTATGAATGGATGATGGATGATTTATTGATGATTATCGTTTTCTACATGATAATAGGATTTTACTAACTTTTACAGATCCGATTGATTTCAAATTTCGTGTACTGTCACTTCGATGACATTCCCATGACAAACTAACTTTGAGCTGATCCTATACCATGAAAAAGTCTGCGAAATGCTTAATTCTTTAGAAACTTACAGTAGATATAGCGTGTTTGGGCTCTTATGAAAAGTCTTAATGAGGGCTAAATAAAAAGGGCTTAAGAAAAGTGTCCATAATTTTTCAACCTCTATGGATTTAGGAAATATTTTCATCCAACTTTTATTAAGGATAGTATACTAGACAAACACATATTTATCTTTCCAGTTAGACGCCCCAGTGGCGGGCATGTGGCGTTTGCAAGACGGCTCGCTTCAGAACATTGACGTGCTGTGGCAAGCCACGCAATCGTTGACTGAAGGGAGCGCTCCTCTGTCGCCGCCTTCGCTCTACATTGGAGTACACGATCGACAGGTAATAGACAAAATACACACACACACACGGCCTAAATACACATACACACACAAACACACTAATATTGGATTTCCAGATACACCCTAACACACGTCCCAAATACATACACACGCTGAAATAGATTTTAAAGTATGGGCTCTTTGCACGACTTTACGCCATCTAGCGTCTGCAATTTTATAGGCTTTGACGTTTTCACAATTGTGACAAAATCATGTTTGGTAAGTAAATAAAAGTAAAATTTATTTTAAGTGTGTTTTATTTTGGTAACTTCAGGGTTTGTTTACTTCATTTTTTGTTGTAATTTTACTTAAAACAAGAAGATAAAACGACTTTTATGGTTTCATTAAATAATAATAATAATCATATGTAATTATTCTTGTAACGCTTTTTAAAAATTAAATATATCGTGTACATGTCAGTGATGTAAAGGAATTAAGAACAAAACAAGTACAGAGTTCAATAATTAAAGCTTGCATTTTAAGACAAATTATGTATTACTTTGACACCTTAAAATAATAACGATAATTCTAATTTTGACACCTTACAAAACGTTTTTGAAGGTAATTAATATCAGGTGATTAATATAAGATATTTTAGCCGTGAAACAGTTCGCTGTGTTTCGGATTAAAGGGAAAGGTAGCCAGTGTAATTACTGGGCATGGACGGCATTTCATCTTAGGCCCCAGGATGACAACGCACCTGCAATATCAAGTGATTTTAGCTTGTTATTGCAGGTGTCTATAGGGAGCGGTTACCGCTTTCCATCAGGTGGGCCGTCAGCTTGTTTGTCATCCAGTTGTATAAAAAAAAAGGTGAAGACAGTATGAGTAACAGATGACAGAGCCTAAATTATTTCTACTTTTGGCCACTATGAGCGCTGCAGTAGTACCTAGTACTTCGCACCCAGCGAATAGGTTATGTCATTTATAGCAAAAATCTTTTATTTTTGCGTGCACTAAACATCTATAATGAAAATCAATGTTTGTATGTTTGTCCGCAATGCACTTTGAAACCATTCATCAGATTATTACGAAGCTTTAGTAGGGTGTTCTGGGAACGCCTTAGAAGGTTCCTGAGTTATAAAAAGTTTACTTTTTTTGTTATAAAACCTAAAAGTTTTCTTTCTACGTGTAGCTAGGTTGAAATAAAAACATTACCAGAATTAACTTTCGTTTAATTAGATCTGCCTTTTTTATTTTATCCCCGACGCTTGTCCTTATCTAAGACCACGATCGTTGTAAAGTAATCGAAATGTCGAGTATAAAATAACAATTTAACATCTAATCAAACGCGAGTTAAATCCGGTAAAGTGGTTATATTTCAAATGTGAAGGCAAAACGTTGTGTAAGACTTCATAAATATATTTATATTTATGAAGTCTTATACACTGGCTACTTTAGCCAGTACTGGCTTCTTGTATGCTTTATGTAAGCATTGTAATCTTATGTATTGATTTCAGCTTTATATCCAAGAAAGCGTACTCTACACACAAAAGCATGACTCTGCAGTATCATCCAAACCAGTACCGTGGAAAGTGCGCCATTCCAGGCCGTTGCTGGACTCGAACGGGCAGGAAACCGCTCTACAACTACAAGACGCAGACCCCAATACGCTGTCGCTTATAACGCTATATGGAAACACGGAGCCTGCGGGTAAGAATAAAAAATATATTGTTTTTAGGGTGAATACTCCGAGGTTTTATTCTAAACATGGCGACGAAAGAGAAGAGATAAGGTTTTGACGGAGGTTGGACATCATAGTGTATTTTTCCTCAACCAACTTCTA
The DNA here is from genome assembly GCA_947347705.1 of Nymphula nitidulata. NCBI lineage: Eukaryota > Metazoa > Arthropoda > Insecta > Lepidoptera > Crambidae > Nymphula > Nymphula nitidulata. The sequence continues at coordinate 4,399,187 of OX374637.1, read as the reverse complement.
TAAAGAATAAACTATTTACCGCTGTCATTTATTCATTTTTGTGTAAGTAATGATAAAGAAAAAAAGTTTACTAGGTGGTAGATCCTTATGTAGGGTCGCCTGGGTAGGTACCACCGCCTTTCTTATCTAAGCCGTGAAACAGTTCGCTGTGTTTCGGATTGAAGGGAAAGGTAGCCAGTATAATTACTGGGCATGGATGGCATTTCATCTTAGGCCTCAGGATGACAACGCACTTGCAATATCAGGTGATTTTCCCTTCTTATTGCAGGTGTCTATAGGCGGCGGTAACCGCTTACCATCAGGTGGGCCGTCAGCTTGATTTGTCATCTAGTTGTATAAAAGAACTTAGTTACTGAAATGGACGAATCTATACAATAATAATAAATATACAATAACAGTTTGTTTATTTCATCGTCATCAGCCTATATACGTCCCACTGCTGGGCACAGGCCTTCCTACATGGGCGAAACACATGAGTTTGGACCAAACACCACCACGCTGGCTCAATGTGCGTTGCTTTGCTTACCTACATTCTTTATCGAAGTTGGCTCAAGTATAGGGTACGGTCAGCACTCGGGGTGGGTCGGTGAAATTGCTTCGGCAAGGCCCAGGCTACCCCCGCGAAGGGCAGTGGAGTTACTGGGGAGTTTTAGTGGGTATTCTAGTGCCGTACTGGGCAACACACGCCCATCGCTTAGCCAGCGGGTAGGTCTGTAAAGGGATTTCCCCCTGAAAATAAAAGTTACGGTCAGCAACAGAAGACAGAAGTCGATTAACATTTTTGTATCGAACACAAGTTCGCATCTTAATTTCCTTCAATTCAATTTCAATTCCATCGACTCTGAGAAAGTTAGTAAAACTCTTTTATCATGCAGAAAATGAGCTGATATTCATCAAACGCCTGAACTGATCTTCATAAATTATAGCTAAGAACCATCCTAATCACGTCAGCTTTGAAATTAAAAAAAAATCTAAATCGGTCCATTCGTTTAGGAGATACGATGCTACAGACAGACACACAGATACACAGACAGAAACATCAAACTTATAACACCCCTATTTTTTCGTCGGGGGTTAAAAACTAGAAAAACTCATCCTAGTAACAGTTCTAACCATCTGAGCTACCGAGGACTTGAGATGACCCTGTGAATTTCGTCTAGTTCATCTGTTTTTATGTTATATCCTAGTGTGTTTTAATCGCTTATGAAGATCGAGACATTATAAAGTCATAATAAAAAAAAAATCAAAATCAAAAATATATTTATTCAAGTAGGCTCCTAAGAAGCTCTTTCGAATCGTCAAAAATCACAAATTATGTATATCTATTTAAGAAATCGTCTCACAATGTCATATTGTATATCTGTCTATCATGTATAAATTTACACCGCTTCAGAAAGTCCATAGTATATCATAGTATTCTTAGTACATCGCGCCTATGTTTCACAGGCAACCATGGCTTCTTCCTATATCTTCAAGAAACCTGCGATCAATCGGTGCAAGTATCCAACGACGACCTATCAGCCCCGGATATAATCCCCCCCATCAACGGAGAAGACCACGAACACCACCATATACATGTGCACGTCTACTCTCTATGGTTCTGGTGGAAGGAGGTGCTGCTTATAGCCGTCAGTTCAGCATTGCTGATGAATTTGATGATATGGCCCAGGTTTTTCGCGCCGAGGGTCAGGCCGTCGACTCCTTTGCCTCTTAGTCAGGTATGTATTCTTTTTATTTATTTTAATAAATCAATGAAAAATATTGTTTCAATTAAAATTACAGTAACGTGCAAAAAGATGAATTCATTTTTGCATCTTGTGTGTTTTGAAATTGCTGTTTGATTTTGTGCATTTATATCGTAACAATTACATAATCGGCGGTGTTTCAATGTGACAACGTTCGTTCGAAAATGCTATCTATACCTGCTAATAGTAATTAGAGGATATCACCATAATTATCAAATTTGAACTATCACCGAACTCAAACGACGTGAAAAAGAGTATAGTACACATAAAACACTTAAAATTATGTGACTGTGAGAATATATCGAATACATAATGAATTGACTATAATTCTCGTAGCAAGAGAACATCGTAGTAGAGCGGTACTACGAGCGGCCGCAGTCGAACGCCGTAGAGTACTCCGGCCGCTACGAGAATGACTTCACGCCGCTACGGTGCCTCGGCAGGGGTGGGTTTGGGGTGGTTTTCGAGGCCAGGAACAATATTGACCATTGTTCGTATGCCGTGAAAAGGATCACATTGCCCAGGAGGTGAGTTGGTGATTTCATTGATGAAAATTAAGTAAAAGATTATTTCTAGGCTTAATTAATTTATAGACGATTATATGAGCATGTTTAAAATTTCGGTCTTAACCTACTTGGCTTCAGTCTGTACTGCTTCTGATAGATAAACAATCTCTGATTCGTACCTACAGCTTGTGGGAAGTAAATAATATTGTATACATACATTATTTAAAAGTTGATTATGAAAAAGTTGCTGTTATCTTATCTTATCTTATAGTGGGGCCATGACTAAGTCACAGTCCACTTCGACCCATTGGGATCTTTTGTGCCTCCCCTGCGTTTACTCTTCCTGTGTCCAGAATATAGATGCCATTAGCCTTACTATATCTTTAGGCAGAAAGAGCCTGTAGTCTTCTGGCTTAGGATATGCCACTTACAGAAGACTCATTCTGGTTCTGGCCAGGGCATCACAATGATTCCTAGCATTCACCACATGCTCGACAAAGTTGCTCCTATCATGACTGCATAAGGTCGACTAACGAGTATTTGTCCACAGGGAATCAAAAAGGGAGCGCGTATTACGTGAAGTTCGCGCTCTAGCCAAGCTGGAGCATGAGAACATAGTGAGATACTTCAACGCGTGGCTGGAGGAGCCGCCGCCGCTGTGGCAACAACAGAGAGATGCTGTTTGGATGAGGTAATCTAATAAAAGCAACATAGTATGTGTGTGTGTGCTTTAGAATTAGTTTGTAATCCCGATAGGGCAGATTTTTGTGTGTTGTCTGAATGAACATTAATTGACGAGTCATGAATGCATGTATGCTTATTTAGTATATTTATAATATACATTATAATTATATCATGTTATGTTTCTTTCTCTTTTGACAAGTCTATTAAACTGTTTTGTAAAATTCAAACTTTCTTAACGCCCAGATGCCATGATATCAACCATAGACGATTAAAATTTTATTGAGTCTGATATGTCGAAAAACTCACTCTCTGAACTCAAATTTTTGCTGGTAGACAACACAGTTTTGTGTTAAACTCGCCTGTGTACTTACATCATGTTTTATTTTCTAAATTTTGTTTAAAGTTGCTTTTGTGTACAATAAAGAATAAAATAAAAAGTTAATGTTTGGATTTTACTTTTGAAATTTGCATGCCTACGCCGTTTTAAAATATGTTTACAAATAAAATATTACTGTTAACTTATTCTCTGTTATATCTGTATGCATATTCCGTAATACAAGCTCTTAAGACGCTTGATTTCGGCTAGATAATAGGCGTGACCAAAGAGAATAAATACTGCGTTTAGGCATGACTTAAATAATATATGTCTTATTATTAATTTTCAGGGAACTAGATGGTATATCCCTACCGATGACAGAAGACTATACGGCCACTTCGCCCCCGCCTAAATCTATCCACAAAAGCGGTAGCGTCAAGCTAGACTTGCAGAAGTGTGACGAGTGCTTCGATGCGCTTGACTTTGAGAAACAGCTGGCTGAGAAGTCCAAGCGACAAAGGTATAAATGAGTCACAGATAGGGATTGTGAATTCTCGACAATTTAAAAATCCCGGGACTTTGAAATTTTATTCATAAAAGTCTTAACTTGATAAAAAGGCATTTTTTGTAAAAACATCATTTATTAAAACATAAAATAAAATCAACGTTAAGTTCAGTTTAAAAATTGGTAGATATGTTTATTTCTTTTAATCACACACAGATTCACTTCTAAGCAATTCAATCTTATAGTTTTAATTATAATAACCAATGTGCAAACGCATTTAATGTGTTGTGTACTCAGTAGTTACGTAGTAGACCAAGTAATTATTCATCAAACTAACAGATGGCGCTAAGCTCATTCAATGATTTGAAAATAAAAATGATTACTATACAATTTCGATAATCGTGTCACGTCTTGAGTCTTGACCTGAAAGTCTAAGTCTAGTCTTGAAACTAAATTTACAAAAAGTCCTGGGACTTAGACACACGAGACGTCCCGTGACCCAAACCATATCACAGATATTTTCACTCAATGTTTTGACTTCTTTGACCATCTGTGTCTGCAAATGATAAAAGTCCACATGGAATTACGCAATCAATTTATAATAGGCTGCCGTGTTATAATATAGCATAATGGGCCTAATTCTAAAGCACTTTAAAAATTACAATAATATAATTCATAACAAAAGTAAAAAAAAAATGGTGAGAGGAAAATGGTGGTGGATGGTCCAATGGTGAGATGGAGTTTTTATCAACTGTATGAACTATCTTTATCACACTAAATAAGTCAGCTTCGTACTTTACTTCACAACTTGTAATACTCTTATGGCCTTATTTCTTAAGAACACACTTTAAATCTAAAATTAAGTTCAGTGCATCTTTTTCTCTCAATATGAAAACAAAGGATAGCTGTCATATAATTTGAAATTTAGAACGTGATATAATGCAGTGTTTGAGAAGTACCTCCGTCTAAAATTATTACATGTCGTCTAAAATTGTCTATGGTTTCTTTATATCTAAATTTAGTTGACAGCTCTAAACAAATTCTTGCTATCTTTTTCCCATTACATATTGCGAGAATGAGATATAATGTACTTAAATTTAGATTTAGAGCGTGTCTCCAGAATTAGGCCTATCGTTAATTTTAAACTATATTTCCCCAGGTCACTCAGCTTCAACGATTCCTACAGTATAATCTTCGACGAGAACGCGCCAAAACATTCCTCTGTGTCCATCAAAGACATATCATCACCTAAACTAAACTCTAGCGACACAAGTCACAGCTTATCTAAGCATTTAAGCGATTTAAGCAACCGGAATATATCTAAGCGTAAAAGCGAAGACAACGATGACTCTTTTGTAGTGTTCGCTAATTCTGAAGACCAAAGCGGCCAGTTTTCAGAGGCTAGAAAGGAGAACTCGCTCGATAAAAGACTGGAAAGAGTGAAGGAAATGGATTTGTGTGTTAAGACTGAAAGCTCCAATCATAGCAAGAAGAAAAAGGTTTGTAAATACTTTTTTTTGTTTCAACTTCAATTTTTCGAGTGATTAGTACTCTCTACCAAGTCTGAGGTCCCGGGTTCGAATGCCGGTAAAGCAGATGTTGGTATGATGATTACGAATATTTGTTCACAGGTCATGGATGTTTGTATATTTATTTAGTATGTTTGTAAACTTATTATTAAGATTTTCCAACTTCAGTGAATGGCTGATAATGTCATTCAACCTCAAATTGTTATCTAAATCATGGACTATTAATTTTTTGACTTGTATCTTCGATATCATAAGCCACTACCTACTTACCAGGAGTAGGAAAGGACATGTTCTGAAAATGTATGGGGGCTGGTACTCAGCTACCCCCCAAGACAAAAGTTATATGGGAAGAAAGTGTATATTTTAAAGAATATTATGAAATAAAAACTATAATTTTAAATGCCTGCATATAAATAAAAAATAACATTTTATTCTGGTCAATAAACTGTTATCCAGAGATGTAAAATTCCATTTTAAAAAATATGACTCATCTCAGACAGTCTCAGACATACAAGTCAATGTCAGTCAGACATACAAGACATACATAGTTGTAGTATAAAACGTCAATGTCGTCTATTGTCTTGTCAAAAATTTTTTTAATAACTAGGCACGGGTTTCATTTGGTTCAGCCTACGACTATTTTGCAATAATATTTTATTGTAAATGCTAGAAGAACATGGCAAATTAGTTTCTGCACTTGTTTCTGACTAATAATAATGATTTCAATTAATTTTTTACTATATTTTGTCAGAGAAACTTGGATATGAAGCTTAGAATTCTTGCATACACTTTTCAAAATTACTCAAAAATGCCGGGGTATTAAAATGAAAAAAGGGTATATTCAAGATCCTCTGAGCATAAGCTTTCGCATAATATATAATTTATCGTGGGGGGCTTTCGAGTACCAATATCGAACATCTCCTTTAGGTGACATTATTATTACAAGGATATTTCTTCTGGCAAAGGGAATGAAATCAGAAATATACGTAGCAAACGTACAATCGTGGTCGTACGAGACGCGCACGCGTATACGTTTTTTTCTCCGTCAAAAAGGCAGTGTCTCGCTTACACGAAATCTTCTTTGATGCGATGAATAATATGTATCTTCTATATACTGATCTGTGCTTATGTACGCGTCGAGAAAGCAACTTTTGAATATAGTCTTCACACTTTTTTACGTAACCTGACTAAAGGATACTTTTGAGACACAATGGGCCTAATTCTGGGAACACACTTTAATTCTAAATTTAAGAACAGTATGTCTCTTTCTCGCAATAAGTAATAGAAAAAAGATAGCAAGAATCTGTTTAGAGCTGTCACTTAAATTTAGATAGATTTCATAGAAACCATAGACAATTTTATACGGCATGTAGGTGCCTCCTAAACACTGCATTTTATCACATTCAATAAGGTCGAAAATTGAACACACATTTCTAAATGTCAAATTATGTGACAGCTATCCTTTTCGTATTCCTTTTGATAGAAAGATATGCACTGAACTTAAATTTAGACTTAGCATGTGTTCACCAGAATTAGGGCCAATATCACCTGAAGGATTAAACTGTAACTCAAACTTTTATTAATGTCCGTAAACCGAGTTAATGAATTAGTTTTTAATGTGTAAATAGCTTCCCTTACCTTCTTCAAAACTCGCCCCAGTCCGGGAACGTTCACAAATATAAGTATTTGCTCAACAGAAAGGCCACCGTCGCCATTGGTCCCTCGACCTGTGTGTCCGCGAGCCGGCGCCGCCCGATAGCAAGATGTACCTGTACATACAGATGCAGCTATGTCGCCGCGACAGCCTACACGACTGGCTCAGGCACAACAGGACCGTCGAATCTAGGGGAGATATGGTAAGAAAGAAAGAAAGATAAATATTTTTATTGACATACACCAAACATAAAATAACACTAGATGGTAGGCCCGTATGTAGGGTCGTCTGGGTAGGTACCATCGCCTTTCATATTTCACCCGTGAAAAAGTTCGCTGTGTTTCGGATTGAAGGGAAAGGTAGTCAGTGTAATTACTGGGCATGGAAGGCATTTCATCTTAGGCCCTAGGATGACAACGCACCTGCAATATCAAGTGATTTTCCCTTGTTATTGCAGGTGTCTATAGGCGGCGGTAACCGCTCTTGGGCACAGTCCTTCTTGCGTGGTGGGTAAAAGCGGTTGCAGGAACAACCGGGGCTGAACGACGAAGCACGGAGGAGTTCGAGATCACAAATTTTGATTGAGTCATCCGGGGAAGTGTGAGAGTGTTTGTGAGTGAGTGAGTGTGTGTGTGTGTGTGCGTGCGTGCGTGCGTGCGTGCGTGCGTGCGTGCGTGCGTGTACACTTTACTATTACGAAATGGCATTAAACATTTTAAGTTTTTCTCTTCAGGTAAAGATCCTGTTTAGCCAAATCGTGGCAGCAGTGGAATACGTCCATTTAGCGGGACTCATACACAGAGATCTCAAGCCCAGTAATATATTCTTCGCGCCAGACGGCCGCGTTAAAGTGGGGGACTTTGGTCTGGTCACCGCCATGTCCGATAACTCGCAAGATGGCGAACCGACCGATGACATGGACGCGCATGCGAGGCACACGTACAGAGTCGGTGAGTTATTAAAGCTAACTTTTGTTGGATAAAAATAAAAAATAAATGCTAGATCTGGCCGTCATAGAAATTAAATTCGTATAATCCCTAGCAAAGCTGCCTTACTTTAATGACCGACTGTTCTAAACCCTTTAGCGGTAGAGAGTGGTCAACTGAACCCATGGGCTAAGTAAACCCTTTAGCGGTAGAGAGTGGTCAACTGAACCCATGGGCTAAGGAAACCCTTTAGTGGTAGAGAGTGGTCAACTGAACCCATGGGCTAAGTTAACCCTTTAGCGGTAGAGAGTGGTCAACTGAACCCATGGGCTAAGTAAACCCTTTAGCGGTAGAGAGTGGTCAACTGAACCCATGGGCTAAGGAAACCCTTTAGTGGTAGAGAGTGGTCAACTGAACCCATGGGCTAAGTTAACCCTTTAGCGGTAGAGAGTGGTCAACTGAACCCATGGGCTAAGTTAACCCTTTAGCGGTAGAGAGTGGTCAACTGAACCCATGGGCTAAGTAAACCCTTTAGCGGTAGAGAGTGGTCAACTGGTAATTACTGGGCATGGACGGCATTTCATCTTAGGCCTCAGGATGACAACGCACCTGCAATATCAAGTGCTGTTCCTTGTTATTGCAGGTGTCTATAGGCGGCGGTAACCGCTTACCACCAGTTGGGTTGTCAGCTTGTTTGTCATCTAGTTGTATAAAAAAAAAACTGAAAACATGGGCTAAGTAAACCCTTTAGCGGTAGAGAGTGGTCAACTGAACCCATGGGCTAAATAAACCCTTTAGCGGTAGAGAGTGGTCAACTGAACCCATGGGCTAAGGAAACCCAAGGGCTTTTTATGGTTTTGAAGTCGGTTTTATTATTGTTAAAACAATATTTTTTTTCCTAGGAGCCTATTCTAGGATGAGAATGTGAGAGAGGTAGCCAAGGATAAGTGATAATAGAACACAACAAAACAAGCTCAAAAAGCAATCTAATTTGATGAAAAAAAAAATTTTGATTATTCGCCCGTCCCAGGTACCCACCTGTATATGTCCCCGGAACAGCTGCTGGGCCGGCCGTACAGCTACAAGGTGGACATCTACTCGCTGGGCCTCGTCCTGTACGAGCTGCTGCAGCCGTTCGGCACCGAGGCCGAGCGCGTCGAGTGTCTGATGCGCGCGCGCAACTCGCACTACCCGCACCATTTCCACGATCACCACCCGTTGGAGGTAAGTCTTGTATAGTATAGTCCTTTTAACCGACTTCAAAAACAAGGAGTTCACAAACCCACACATCTCGCGCAATACTACTATATTGACCCCCTGCAACCGCAGAATTTAAAATTTTATTTTGCAATTCTGCAACACCCGATGTATACGGCGTAAATATGATTTCTTGGTCAAAAATACTAAAAAGTAAATTATTTTGGAAATAACCTCATGCCCTGCTTCGAATAGATGCTTGATATTTTTTTTTAATGCATTGGGTAGTTTGGTTTTTAAATCAAAATAACTGGAATGAGTAAGTCATACAACAGTCATACATGTCGTATGCGAAATTGGGGATTTTTCCTTTCCTGCGGCTTTTTTATCCCATCTATTCAAAAAGCGCTGATTGGTTCGTGCATAAGTGCGAGCAAAGTTCACATTCAATTTTTAATATGCTTACCTTAATTCTATGAGTTGTATCTAAATTCGCCTCTACTTTCCTTATAATACTAATACCCTCTATATACAGGGCGGTGCCGTCAATACGACAATAAATTGAAACATGGGCTATATTAGTTCATAGAAATGGTTTGCCACTTAAAAAACATCTTATTCATTTGATAATTTCATGACATTTGAATGAAATAATATAACATTGGCTACATTATAACATAGAAATATTATGAAATCGTGTGTGCTGAATAAATTTTTATTCTATTCTATTCGAACTAAAAAGCCAGTGAGCTCCTAAATATGTAAAAAAATACATTTACTCAGATGGAAGTCCTCAAAATGATGTTGAGCGAAGACCCGAGCCGGCGGCCGACGGCTATGGGCGTGAAGGCTCGGGCACCACTCCACCAAGACACCGACGAGCGGTGGCACTTTACCCTGCCCACCATGAATACCTAGAACGACCATGTAAGTAACGTAAGGCGTTTCCCCTGCCACAAAAAAAAAAGTGTCTAAAGGCGACCGTAACCACTTGCCAGTCGGCGGGCCGTTAGCTTGTTTGTATAATGAAAATAGAAAAAATCCTAGAAGGATCGAACCCGCGACCTTTCACAATCCGGGTGTCTGCTCAGACCACTGATCTACCACCAGTCATCCCGCCCCAGCCCCCATAGCATGACAAACTCCCTTGAGACTGGACAAAAGTTTGTCTTCTTCTAAGTAGAGTATGTCTCACTCTTCGTCCAATAGAAAGAAAGAGATAAAATGCATTTTGTCGCTTGTTGAGACAGACTATGTGCACAGTCCATGCTACGGGTGCAGAACATATTTTTTTCTAGTTCTGATATTTCTGCTCAATATTTATAAAACATTTATTATTTATAATGTGAGCATTATAATAATAATAATATTTATACACTCACACCTATTATCTAGCCCAAAGTAAGCATCATTAAGAGCTTGTGTTATGGATACTAGATAACGAAGAAATAATGATAATAATATGTATATATATATTAGAAATATACTAAATAAACATATAAACATCCATGACTCGTAAACAAATGCTCGTACTCATCATACAAACATTTGTTCCTACCGGGATTCGAACCCGGGACCTCTTGACCGAGTAGCCTGGGGTACAGACCACTCGGCCAGCCGGTCGTCAATTAAATAATTTAGAGTAAATGAAATTAAATAAAATTAAATATGTTACTTATGAGAATTGTTTGCAAACGATTTATTTTACCAATTAATTCTTAGAACTTTGTTTCAATAATAGTAACAAAGTGTGAATAAACGATGTACTGTAAAACGAAATGTTTTATTTACAGTTATAAATTGTATCCAGCAGAAAATTCAGTGGAATTTTATGGAGTTGGTGTCTACTGGAAGAAACACTAGTTTTTAAGACAAATTATGATTATAATACTTTATAAATCATAAAACAAAGTATAGTTACTATACTGATCTCCATACATTACAGGTAGGTACTACATTTGAATTAACTTAATTTCGACATCACATATATTTATGATACATTTCAATTAATTTAAATAAAATCTCTTAATTTTCAATTTTTTAAATGCTTATTAACATATTGTTGTCAACTTTTTATTTCACAAAAAAAGTATATAGCTCATAAAGTAATATTGCGAAGGAAAAAGCGTGTTTAAATTCTATAGTTTCACTTAAACACTGGTAGGTATGTTTGATGTGTTGCAGCTCTATATAAAATCTACGGAACAGATGACGTCACATGTCGCTATATTACTAAAAAAATGTATCTTAAAAAAAACATACATATTATTACTAATAATATCTATGTTTCTATTCATAGCTGTCATAATAATAATAGTTTTAATTGATGTAAGCCATCTAATATCATGATAGTTTATGGAAAAAAATAACATTTTTATAATTTTTCTAAATTGTTTTTATGGGTAACTGTAGCGTATATCCCTATTTAGTTAAGACATTGTTAAATCTCACTCATGTGAGAGAATATTGGTATTTAACATAGTCACCAGAGCTCATTCAGAAAGCGTTATTCTGGCAGCAGGAGGACTTGTCTCCTATCCTGTCATCATAATGCTTTCTCTTGATTTTTATAGGGTTGGCAGCGCGTGAGTGGTACCCATGGTGCTATGAGCGTCAATAGGCTACGACAACAACGCATGAGTAGTGCTCAAGCTGCTACGAGCGACTATAGGCTGTGATAACAACGCGTGAGTAGTGCTCAAGGTGCTACGAGCGACTATAGGCTACGGTAACAACGCGTGAGCAGTGCTCAAGGTGCTACGGATGACTGTAGGCTACGGTTACAACGCGTGAGTAGTGCTCAAGGTGCTACGAGCGACTTTAGGCCACGGTAACAAGAGTAGTGCTCAATGTGCTATGAGCGACTATAGGCCACGGTAACAAGAGTAGTGCTCAAGGTGCTACGAGCGACTATAGGCTACGGTAACAACGCGTGAGAGTGCGCAAGGTGCTACGAGCACCTATAGGCTACGGTAACAACGCGTGAGTAGTGCTCAAGGTGCTACGAGCGACTATAGGCTACGGTAACAACGCGTGAGCAGTGCTCAAGGTGCTACGGATGACTGTAGGCTACGGTTACAACGCGTGAGTAGTGCTCAAGGTGCTACGAGCGACTTTAGGCCACGGTAACAAGAGTAGTGCTCAAGGTGCTACGAACGACTGTAGGCTACGGTTACAACGCGTGAGTAGTGCTCAAGGTGCTACGAGCGACTATAGGCTACGGTAACAACGCGTGAGCAGTGCTCAAGGTGCTACGGATGACTGTAGGCTACGGTTACAACGCGTGAGTAGTGCTCAAGGTGCTACGAGCGACTTTAGGCCACGGTAACAAGAGTAGTGCTCAAGGTGCTATGAGCGACTATAGGCCACGGTAACAAGAGTAGTGCTCAAGGTGCTACGAGCGACTATAGGCTACGGTAACAACGCGTGAGAGTGCGCAAGGTGCTACGAGCACCTATAGGCTACGGTAACAACGCGTGAGTAGTGCTCATGGTGCTACGAACGACTATAGGCTACGGTAACCACTTACCAACAGACGGGCCGTAAACTTGTTTGCCAGCCTTTATTTATACCCGTTTTTAACTTTTTATTTATCATTGATGGATGGTTAACCATATTTAACAGTTTTTTACCAAAAATAGATTTAATGAGGTTTTTTAATTAAATCCGCTTATCATTTATTTTAGGTGACAGCGGGGAAGTCCGTCTATGAGGCAAGTCCGTATAGGCTGCCAAAGCGTATAGGCAGGCAAAATGCAACTGAAACGCATCCATTTCGTGATTCGTTTTCTTCTATTAATGTATTACCAACGTAATCGCAGAATGCCGTAAGTAGATTGCAATTGGATTTGTCTGCCTATATGGACTCGACCCATAGACAGACTTCCCTGGTCACCACAATCATTGTTTATTCATGTGTAAAATTATCTAAGTCCGTTCAGATTTGATAAAAATATTATCTTTATTCAACAATATAGTATAACACAGCCTCGTTAATAAGCAATTTCTACTTTTAACGATTTTCTAAAGCATTTCAATATTTAAGCTTTTTACATGATGTGCTCAATTCTGGTGGCTCACTAAGGAAATCCTACATACTACTAGTTAAATACTAGTGCCATCTCTTTCTTCTAATATGTAAAGGAAAAGGATAACGAATATTAGAAATGTCGGATCACGTTACTACCATATCCAGAAGTTTTTTTGTGCCAAAATGTAAATAAATATGGTTGCAGACGTAACCTTCTTAATGTGTATGACAATTAAATGGGTGCTGTCAATTTATACTCTGTGTCGTTTTGTACGAAAGCGATAGAGAGATGCAATTGTTGCACTTAATGTCTATACATTATGTGAGCGAGTAACAAAAAATATTTTGTAAGTTTTTCCACAGACCTTTTTCACACAATTATTGAAAGAAACAAGATTACTTTACAGGCATCAAAATGATGTACACATTCTGTCTCTTATGTTAATGCGATAGGGATCGATGTCGTCTACATATTTTTGTTTCTGACTGTTCTGTAATTTAATTTTAGTGATTGCAAACAGAGTCCAATGGTGAGATAGCGAAAACCCATTTTCTGTACAATTTCAAATCTATATTAGATTAGTTATACTTAGACTTAAAGTTTTATACAATAAGGTTCTTTATATTGAAACAAATCCTACCTTAACAAATGACGTGCCGTGATACTGAATGTACACTAGACACCACATCAATCGTAACATTTTAAAATGTATTCCCTCCTTATTCCGTTAGTATTAAGTGTTATATTGGCAGCGGTACTCTTACTTCTGACTTTGTATGTATTAATTAATAAGTAAATAACTATAAGACATCACATGCATTCTGATTGTAAGAGCCTAAATTAATTTATCATTAGTATACTTATAGTAGGGACTTGATAGCAACACCTAATGTAGGTAATTTTACGAAGACTCGTAGGGTTCAATACCCTTTATTCACAAAATCTAATTTCTTTGAGTTTTTTAATTTGTAGACTATATTTTATAATTATGAATTCCTGAAAGCAAAAGTAAAAATAAAATAATAATCTTCAAATAAAATCAACACTAATATTAATTTGCTTTGACTAAAATATTTGGTATGGCTCGAAACGTATTATTCTACAAAATAGGTAGTTGGTATTAATTATGCATTTTCCTGTAAATAAACTTAAACTTACTGTAATTTTTATAGTTTATACTTTTTAAGTGATAATGATTTAAGCTTGGTCAAAAAACTGTCTCATGATGCCATATTGACATTTAACAGACTTTGGTCGCGAAGATCTGCAGAAAGCGAATATTGTAATTGTTTTTTGACTAAGCTTAACGATAAATATACAGAATGGAATGTTTCCAAGGTTGGAATTGACACCTGCGCGAGCGCATGGACTTTGCACGCGAAACGCAACAAACAGCGGAGAAATTTTCACTTGTTAACTGTCACACTACTTTAGACCACTGTATTCGTGTTCGTTTGAGGAGCTCGGTGGCGTAGTGATTTGAGTGCTCTGGTTTCGATTACGAAAACAAAGCAACTTTCGCCATGGTCGACGCGGGATGGGTCAATGAAACTTTGTGATCTCGAGCTCCTTCGTGCTTCGTCGTGTACGTTTAGCCGTTGGTCCCGGTTGTTACTGCAACCACTTTAACCTACCGACCCGCATTGGGCCAGCGTGGTGGTGTTATGGACCAGACTCCTTGTGTCTCTTCTGTAGGAAGGCCTGTGTCCAGTATTGAGACGTGAATAATCTGGTGATGTTAATGATGATGATGATTCATGCTCATGCGCAGACGCAGTCGTAAATCTACCTTTTAATTATAAGGACAGTCGACAGCACATCAAGCGTAACAGAATGACCTTGAGAACGTCCTTACTACATTCGTAATAGAGGCGTAGTTCAACTGTTACACTTGACGTGCTGTCATCCGTACATTTTCGTAAGATTTGTACAATAAAACTAGCGAGATACTGAATTACTCTGAGGCCTTAATGCGTTGAATAAAATTATGTAATAATTTCAATTGTTTTTCCCTATATCGTGGTTTTAAGCTGCAATTTTGTATGTTTTTTATTTTTATACACATTTGCCAGTAACTGTAAATTATGTTGCTCATAGTTGGAGTTTATTAGTGTCATAAAATAATTATTATCAATGCGATAACCAGTGCTAATATAGTGTAATCAAAGGAAATGTTTCATATCCGGCCAGGTACACAGGGTGGTGCTGTCAATGCGACAATAAATTAAAACATGGGCTATATTAGGTCATTGAAATGGTTTGCCATATTAAAAAAAACATCTTATTCGTTTGATAATATCATGAAATATTTATATGAAATAGTCTAGCATTGGCTGCATTATTTCATAAAAATGTCATGAAATCATCAAATGAATAAGATGTTTTTGAAAGTGGCAAACCATTTCTAGGAACTAATATAGCCCATGTTTCAATTTATTGTCGTATTGACGGCACCATCCTGTATGTACACTATCTTAATAAATCATAAAAAAAACTGAATACGCGGAAATTAACAATAATTCCTTTTCATACATAGTTTGTTTGTAATAATTTGAAATTTTTCGTCGATTTCACCGTTTTTCATTATGGCAATAAGGCGGGCGACATAGAAGTCAACTAAACGTCAAAAAAAAAATGGACAATTGACTTGATTGATTTTTCAGTATAGTGTACGTAGACCTGACCGGGTCTACATACATTTTTAAACACAGAACATAGAGAGTAGTTAGAAGGCGTAAGTGGGCGGGACGCGCGCGCCGCGCATAAGAGTAAACACTCTTATCCAGTTCTTTTGACGATTCGACGCGCTCAGTAGTTCGCTAAGCTATGCAGAGCAATATTATGCCAAAACTAGTGGAAAAATGCCTCTTTGTGCTACTTTAACACGCTGGAAGCAAAGTAAAACTTATAATCTTACTCATTGAGACATTTCTTATCATCGCTTCGTACATTTTTACTGTAAAATAGTGAAAAACATTAAATTAAAACGACGCCATGCCAAAAATATACATTGCTGGCTGTGTACGTCGTCAATAAAAGTGGCTTTGTATTTAGCCCGCAATGTATGCTTTTTGGGGTAAATTAAAGAGTTGCCAGCACGTCACACTTATTTTGCACAAAAGAGTCAAAAATATACCAATGTTTAATTTCATTAGAAATCATTACAACAAAGTATTATGATGTCAAATTATTGCCTAGTAACTATTTCCATATAACAAAACTCTTTGATGTTACTAGTTTTTTTCACTTGTGCCAAGTATGTAAACAAAACAAACTAACAACAATTTCGTAAATGTTGAACAATCCGCTAGTTCAACGTAAGACACCTTACATTTTATTTTCACGCCTTTTTTTGCTACGTAAATGACTATGAAATATTTACAAAAATACGAAATAGTTGACACAGACTACGTTAAGTTAAGGACTACGTTTTGCCTTTAAATAAAAATAAAGCACTGAAAAAATGAGGTTATTTACTAGTTTTTGCTGTTCATATATTTTCTCTATTATAGAGAACACAAGGGGATCGAACGCCCATACAGCCATATCTTGAGTATTTTCTGTCATTCTACAAATATTATTATAGATCGTAGTTTGCATCAATTACCAAAAACGATTATAATAAGAACACCTATTGTAAAGAACAATATTTTTTTATTCCTATTACTATTATTACAACATAAAATTTAAAGAGTTCTTTCATTCGTTTAAGTCACTATTAAATACATCAACGAACTCAAAATTTCCCATCAAATTGCATTTTATTTTTATTCTGGTAACACTGCAATATATGTGCACAAACAAATTCAATCTTTATGTTGTGGATATATGGCCTGTATTTAAATGAACTGTTTTTCACTTGGTACATTTTTGTACCGATTTTCAGGAACCAATCGCGTAATGGTGTTTTATGTTGTAAAATACGAACTTATCATTTACATGTGTGCGAGAGGCGACACTGGTTCTGGTACTAACGTCGCTTGATACTACTTCTAACCTCTCTCTTATGTTCTGTGTTTTTAAACATGTCTTTTGCTGTATTCTTCGTAGATATTTTAGTTATTATAAGAAACAATTAAGAAGAGTGAGGTCGATTTTAGTCACGTATTGTTGAATTTTATTGTTAGAAACTTCATGATACTTTTGGTGACTATTCTAGACTTCAACCAAAAATAATACAAGCAATAATGTTGTAGGATCTATTTTTATGAAATTGTAAGACTGTTTTGGTATTTGTTGCAGACATATACCTTGTAAGAATCGAGGTTTGAGTGATTCTTTTTAGTAATTAAGCGTATCTATACTTAGGCTTATAAATTGTCAATCAATTATAAAACCAATAATAAATTTGTTAAATTTATGTTTGCCTTTTATTCTACATTTAAAATATTTCGCTCTTGTCATATTTGAGTCTAAAAGCATTAGAGACACACACAGGCAGATATCGACGGTCTGTCTTAATACCTGTCAATGTCAAGCCATAGATTCCAGACACAATTGCATTTTAGTTGTCGTAAGACTTACGGATAAGACTTACGCGGCGTGACAAATTAAAGGTAGAAATAAAATCGATGTAATCTCACCACTATAATAAATTTTAACTCTGCGAAACTAATATAATATTATAAACAAAACAACTGATTTCGAACATTCTTCGATAATTTCAAACCATTAAACGTTCATAGTCCTACACTTTTACAACAAGTACCTACCTATTTGTGGAGATCAAATATTTGAGTATACGCAGAGCGAGTCATACCAGGAGGGCACTCCGGACGGAAAGTATTCTATATATTGAAGTTAGCAAATTATACTCCAAGGAAACTTTCGTTTATTTTTAGAATTAACAATAACTGCATTCAAAGATTAATTAAAAGTCACTTACCTGAGCCGGGAAGCGAACCCGCAAAATGTGAAAAATAAACATTATGTATAATTATGATTAAGTAGGTAAACTATAAATAAAAACAGTCAAGAATTCAATTCTATCTATGACCTCCACATCGTCAATGATAATTAGCGCAGCCATACCTCAAGTGCGAGAAATATTTCACGCAAAAATTTTCCTTTGTGTCTCACGGTTTCTATAATTCCTGGAATTCAGATCGCAGCATATCTCCATACCGAGCGAGTTGATGGCGCCCTATGCTGATACCTACAGTTGTGCCATCAAGAAAGGCAAGGGGAAGGAACGGCGACATTTTCGCTTTAAACTCATACATCTGTATTTCTTTAGGACTAAATTTAACAAGGTTTTTAGACCCTCATTCAGATATAAGGTTCAACTCCCCGTTGAGCTGAATGGTTAGATTCATTCATCAGTTACAGCGCGGCTAGCCTCTAGCCGATCGTAATATTCACGCACTATTCTGTGGTCCGCATAGCAATGACTGTTTCCTATGGAAGCATGTTGATTCTCTCTGATTCCGGCACTATTACGGTACAGACGGTAAATGATTTAATATTTATAGGAGAGGATGGCTCGCCTTGACATAACACGGGCGCAGGGTTTCCGAGAGTGTTCGGCGTGGGCTTTGTACTCTGTGCCGTAAACCCTGTACCATCGTAAAGCCGGCACTGTACCTATATTTATGGCGGTAGGTTTGCGCCCTCTAGGACTGCGTAGGGTGCATCGCACCCCTTGCACCTCCGGCTAAAGATGACCCTCTCACAATGTGTTAAGGCTTACTTGTACAGGTTAAGTGAACGATGGTTAGACATTATTGTATTCTCCTGTAAGTAAATACAAGAACTTGCTTGTTTGTTACTAATTAAATTATATTTAAATGGATATTATTGCTTATTCGACAACGTCCGTCAATGATAGCCGTCAATTGCATAGACTCGCAGTTTAATTGCGTATTTAGACACATACTACAACAATACACCTGATTACTTTGATTCATATAATTATTGTCATTCAGGTGTGTACGAAATCGTGGGCACATCTAGTTTGATGATTATCTTCCGCAAAGTTGTAGAATTTATGTTCTTACGAGATTCAGTAATTGTCTGCATTATGGTTGCGGTGGACGCTAGTACAGTTTTTTTTTAAATTTATTTAGGGTAGAAAAAAATATTAAGTTTTGTCACGATGGCGAAAATTTTATATTTAACGTGTTTCCTACTTACATTAAGTGTCACAAACGCATATAAAATATTAATAGTATTTAGTTTTCCTATTAGAAGCATCAATATATTAGGCGAGGGATATGTTAGGCATCTTATGAGAGCCGGACATGAGGTGAGTACAATTTATATCAGATATTTTTATAACGTACACACGAGAGCACATCAGGTATAACAATTGCACTACGAAAGCCACCTCTATTACGAGCGCAGTAAGGGCGACATCAAGCTCAAACTGTTACGCTTGATGTGCTGTCGACTGCACATAACGTTTTTATACGTATTTATGAATATGAATTAAGAGCTTATGGTTAGGTGGCAGGGCCTGGGCAGGCAGGACAGCTTACATAAATTACTTTTACACAATTATTAACATAAGTCACCTCACCAGCCCGCCTAGCATGACCACCGAAACGCGATATGATAAAGCTATTTATCGCTTCGAACTGTCAAAAATCATTGGATATAACCGCTATTTTGAAATTTTATCGAAACTGCGAACTTGTATTGTTTATATACATGTTCGCAGTTTCGATAAACTTTCAAGATAGCTTTAAATATAAATAGCTTTATCATATCGTATCATATCGCGTTTCGGTGGTCATGCTAGGCGGGCAGGGCTAAGCTTTACAATGTATGAGTTCTAAAATAACTTTTATAAGCCAGCCTTTATGGTGTTTTAAAAATTCTATTGTGTCTATTCTTGACTGAATTGATTGTATTGTCGGTAACGAAAATGTAAACGATCCGGTGAGTGGCTCTCTGCCTCCCAAGGTTATCCCCGAACGTATCACGAAAAATTAGGAATTCTCAGAGAAGACAAACTGCACCAAGGGCTATTATTCCTCCCTATCCAGGGTTGTAACATAGCTGCGATGAGGGGTCCATCGCCCTATCTATAGGTACCAAATAGGATGACAGCTCAGCAAGAAAAAGTCCAGGCTGCGTGCCAAATACTCGAGGCCTGTAACTTAGGAAAGCGGGAGAAACGAAGAAGCCCACAGACCGTCCGTAACGGTTCCCTTCATCAACGAGCGTGATGATCGATGAAGGGAGGTGATAACTGTCGATTAGGAATCTTTTCCATGGGAGCTTAAGACTCTCTAACGTTCTCGCGTCTTTAAAAAAACCCCTGTAAAGACCATCTGCGTCTGCGTTAGAAAATGGAAAGTTCGGATAGGTATAACATACGATCTTTACTATTAACCGCTTATATAGGCGCGGCGGGGTCGGCCGTTTAGGTACAGATTTTTTGTTTTCACTCGTAGGTATGACGTGCGTAAGTAAAACTAAAGTCTGCAAGAGTAGTTAAGGATTGGGAAAACGTTTGGTATTGGGGAAACGCTAAATTGACAATAAGGGAGGGTAAATAAGGACCTGAATTCAATTCGAGTGGATCAAACCTAATCGAGTATTGTAGCTAGCAGTAGGTACTTGTTAGTTATACAAATATACCTAAAACAAGTTCCGAGAGATCTCACACACAATATGTAGGTAACTAGGTAAATAATAAAATAATGTACAACACAAACATTATAAACGTATTATTATTTAATTGTCTTTGCATGACAACAACCACTTGGATATGTTGATATTTATAATAAGCACTAATGGAAATATAATGGCATATATTTACATTACTCAGATGTAAACAGGCAGTTAGTCGTAGTAGGTACCGTCTTGATAACAAATATTGAATAAATACTTACCTGATTAAGATAGGTATAAGACAAGCCATATAATTAAAAGCAAATATGAAGACACTCACGTAATTACTGGGCATGGACGGCATATCATCTTAGGCCTCAGGATGACAACGCACCTGCAATATCAAGTGATTTTTCCTTGTTATTGCAGGTGTCTATAAGCGGCGGTAACCGTTTACCATCAGGTGGGCCGTCAGCTTGTTTGTCATCTAGTAGTATAAAAAAAAAACTGAATTGTATCGAAAAGGCTTTGAATATGTATTATACATGGATATTAAATATATATATAGTTAAGTACTTATTACTTATATAGTTACTTTCTATGGGAACTTCCCTGATTTAAAGCTTTATATTACGGTTTTCAGTTTTTTTTTGTAATTTGTATCTTTCCCAAATAAATAAATAAATAAATATGTACCTATTTAGAAAATATTAAATAAATTTATTTTTGTACAATGGGGTGGCTAACAAGATAGACCCTCGTTAAAGTAAAGGAACGGCCAAAATGTTAATCCATTCTTGTAGGGTTCGCACATTAGTATATGCTGTCGAAACACACTTACATAGGATCGATCAGAGAACCACGTATTTTAATTTATGAATATTTATTCAATGACTATTACAACTATATTGAAGAGCTCGGTGGCGTATTGGTTTGAGCGCGCTAGTTTCGATACGAAAAACAAAGCAACTTTCGCCATGGTCGATCTTAGGATGGGTCAATCAAAGTTTGTTATCTCGAGCTCCTCCGTGCTTCGGAAGGCACGATAGGCCGTTGGTCCCAATTGTTCCTGCAACTGCTTTAACCCAACAACTCGCATTGGGCCAGCGTGGTGGTGCTATGGCCCAAACTCCTCATGTGTTTCTCCCATGAAGGAATTTCAGTGGGATGTATATAGACTAGTGATGACGATGATGATATCTGTACAGATGACAGCACATCACGATTGCACTACGATAGTCACCTCTATTGCGAACGGAGTAAGGGCGGTTTCAAGGTCATACCATATTAATCTATGGTCATACTGTTATGCTTGATGTGCTGTTGACTATACGAAAACTGTGTGAAACACCTATAATTCGGTAATAATAATATTGTAATAAGCTAATTATAATAGACCAATATCCTACCTATATGGAGCAAAAAAACTTACTTAAAAAAACTACTAGGTATATCAATACTAATACGTGTTTTTACACCACTATAAATAGTTGGTAGTAGGTACTTAAAGTAGGTACACAACATTTGAAGTATCTAATATACATTTTATTTATTAAATTTACACTTTAGAATTAGTCTTTAGAATTACAAAAATATGACATGTTTTTAATTGTATTTTTATTGTTCATACACACTATACAGTAAACCATATTTACCCTTATTTCTTTTAAATACTTTACAAATCTTAAAAATTAAAATACAACCACTTTAACGGACTTGACTCGCCTTTCGTAGCGCGGTTGTATGAATTTATTAGGTGCTTCATAAGCCGACATTCTATTAATTTTTCTATGGTCAGAAATTGAACGCCTTTCTAAATTTCAAATGACCGATACTTGCCTTGACCTAAGTTTCCTTGTAAGCGTTGAAGTACCTCCACGCTTACAAGGTAAGTAAGGTCTCTAGAACTTTTCGAGAAATAGAAAAGTTAAAGGAAAAATTCCTATGTGTCGATGTTGTGTCACTTTAACTTTAATAGATATTAAGACTAAACTTATTACTTTCGTTTACTAATAAAATGTATTTAAACTAGAAAAAAATCACGTCCTGAGGAATTGGAACGTGAAATTTTTCTAGTTTAAATAAATTTTTATTAGTAAATAATTTTTCAAACATTTATAATAATGTTAAAATCAAAATTAAAAACAATTATTGCTTACGTATTACTTGTATCATCCTTGTTATTATACACAGATAAGTATTATAGATCATGCCGTGTGAAAGTAATAACTTATTTTTGCTGATCACTGTAAGTAAGTAATCTTTTTGTAAATGACTCATCATCATCATCATCATCATCATACCAGCCTATGATGTCCACTGCTGAACAAAGGCCTCTCCCATCGATTTCCAAATGGAACGGTTCTGCGCAGCCTGCATCCAACGGCTCCCCGCGACCCTGACCAGGTCGTCTGTCCATCTAGTGGGAGGCCTTCCTACTTCCCACTTTCCAGTACGTGGTCGCCATTCTAGAACTTTAACGCCCCACCGGCCGTCTGCTCTGCGTGCTATGTGCCCTGCCCACTGCCACTTCAACTTACTAATCCTACAAATCCTGTAAATGACTACTTAGAGTGAAATTGGCCCTCGTATTCTTTAGGTGACATACATCACAGCGTTCCCCATCAAAAACCCGCCGAAAGACAACTTCACACAAGTTGACGTCAGTTCTACCTTGGATTTGTTTGCGAGTGAGTATTGTTCTTTACTCTTTGTAGGAAAAATACAAATATACAGTGGCGTAAATAATGGATAAACCAGTCCCTGCTGATGAGCCTCCTAGTGGGCTATTCGAGTATGGATTGTTTATTTTTTATTTCAGCCTCGTCTTAGTAAAAATGGCGATAGTCGCGTTTTTAAAAAAATGGTATTTTCCCTGTTTTTTGTACAAATTTTGGAATTTTTGCGTTCTGAGGGCCTAGAGAAGATACCTTTCGATAATTGCTATTGCTATCGCTAAGCGAAAAAAAGGTATGGGATTTGACGTAAGCCCTCGATTTTCTTTGATCGAAAGACAATCGAGGGCTTATGTCAAATCCCATATAAGTACTATTTCCCATTTAGCGATAGCGATTATCACATGGCATCTCGTCTAGGCCCTCTGTTTTTTCGTAATACGGCTGAAGAATTGTGCTATTGTTAACAAAATAGAACTTGCTATTCGTGCCACTAATATAAAAAAAAATAGCATACCTAAAATGACAAAAACTATTATTTAGTATTTCATTTGTTAACTTTGTACACCACCTAGCGTGAAAAAACTCTGTGGGAGTTGGCTTGCCCATTGTTTTATGCTCATCATCATACCAGCCTATGATGTCCACTGCTGAACAAAGGCCTCGTTTATTTCAAATTCCGAAATGGTATAGTTTTGGCGATAGCCAAAAATTCAGACAACGGTTATTATTCGACTTATTTATTCACTCTTTACAATAGTTCAGCAGCACTTTTACAAAATCGATGACACTCATTACCGGTGGAAAAACAACTGTCTAAATTGACGCGCCTTTTCGCTCGCTACGTTTTACCGGAAGTGCTCAAGACGCGCCAAAAAGGTGACAGTTTGCAAATAACACTAAATATTATAAATAAAGTATTACAATGTGCAAAATTATCTGGCAATAATATCCTTTTATAATAATATAAATTTTAAAACATGTCATTGTAATTACGATCTATTATTTTTATGATTTTAATTTTATTCTAGTTTTTGACCGGATGTACTCGACGTTTTAAGATTACGTTCAAGAAATGGTTTTTATGTACTATTACAAATAAACTATTTTCATTAAATAAATAATAATAATTAATTATCCTTACAATAGGTACTACCTGTTACATGTTGCGATATCGAATTCCCTGATTTTTTTCAATAACTAAATGATAAACTTTATTAAGTTTAAAAACACAAAGAAATCAGAGGTATTGCGTGGGTTATAAAGATCAACACACAACAAAAGCGTTGTGTGCCCTTGAGCAGATAGTATCGGTAGACGAACAAATAACGACCGTAACCCGAATACTTGTGGTTGCTTGTCGCAGGGCAACGCCCCGCGGATGATGTCTTCCTAGAACAGAGGCAAAGCCTGTCGGGGTCAGCTAAACAAAGGTTGTGCGATAGAGACAGAATGATGTTCACTGTTCTCGCAAACTCTCTCATGTAGGAAGGCTTCTGCCCAGCAGTGGGACCTCTACAGGCTGGTGATGACGATAATGATGATAAAGTAGATAATTTTAACCATAAGAAATCGCAATCGACACCGGGCGAGTTTTCACGAACCCTTAAAGCATTATTGGTATTTAAAAAATAATGATAACTATTTGGGGCTAGGTTGTAGGTACTTAGACACGACTAGGAACACTTTCCCAAAATTTAACCAATAGCAGTTTTTTTATTATTCTAGACGATAAGACTTTAAACATAGAGTTCATGATGGAAAACGAAGCTTATTATACGGACATCTCATATATCCAATCAGTGGTCATCGATGGGATGGAGCGCACCTTCAGAGACCAGAATTTCCGTAAATTCCTGGAGGATACTACACGTTCTTACGACGTGGTCATTGTGGACTTTATGGAAACTGAAATCTTTGCCGGGTGGGTAATGCATGCCTTTGTTTGTGTATATTATAAAGGTGGCTATCAAGGCCTGCCTGATGATAACTTATTGGTAAGTGGCAATCGCAGCCTAAGAGGAGGTAGGTATACATGAGTTTAATAATAATAATAAATAATATTAATAAATATTAATACACTCACACCCAAACTACCCACTCTAGCCCAAAGTAAGCATAATTAAGAGCTTGTGTTATGGATACTAGATAACGGAGAAATAATGATAATCATATGTAAATAAATATTAGAAATATACTAAATAAACATACACATCCATGACTCGTAAACAAATGCTATTACTCATCATACAAACAGTTTCTCCTACCGGGATTCGAACCCGGGACCTCTTGACCGAGTAGCCTGTATCCTGTATAGCAAGGAGTACAGACCACACGGCCAGTCGGTCGTCAATTTAAATAGTAGTTTATTGCAGAATGCATAAAATGCATTACAAGAATTCCACTAATGACTACTACGTCTTTAAGTTCCTAGCATAGGGAGTTTTCCCCACATCAAGAACGTTGGCCGAGTAGAACTATTCATCACCATCATCTTTTTAAGCCGAAAGGCCTCCCTTAAATATTTCCACGGCGATCGGTCATAATGAGCTGTACTATTGTCTAATAGCAAATAGTTCTATTCGGCCACGGCTTAATGATATGTTCATGTGATATGTGCATTCTTATGATCTATTCGAAATATTCTTAGAAGTCTTTTTTATTTAAAGCAATGCAAATGACTCAATGCCACCTGTTGTAAAGCGGTAGGTAGAGTCCATTTGCGAAGGCAGCTAGTGCAGTTTGAACACTGTTCTTATCGCCTTTTCACGCCTCTTTTAAAGGAACCCATGTTATGGGAAGGACGGAACAAATGTGCATGTTGTTAAGGCATAGATTTCCAACTTTTGGAAGGAGGGTACGACAAAGAAACGAGATAAAACCTCACTTTGCACGCTACAATGCGATATTGTTACAGTCTCTCAGCTGTGTACGACTGCCCCGTGATTTGGGCATACTCCATGGGAGCGCACTACATGGCGCTAAACGTTTTGGACCAGCCGTCCAACCCTGCTTACTCCATGGACTACCTCACCAGCAATGTCGTGCCTTTCACCTTTTACGAGCGCGTTGAGCAGCTCTACTACCATGTCAAGTGGGAAATTTACAAACGGTACGATATTAGTTACGTACGACATTAAATGTTATAGTGAGTGATGCAAATTCTAATTTTACGAGTGCTTTGGGGTGTCTTCAGCTCATCCGTTCGAGTCATCAATCATGGCTATACTCTTAGTATGTTTTAATCGATCGAGGTTGCGTTCAGCTGACAAAGATGGTGATGTTTCAATTGGATTGAAACTTATACTAGGCTAGTATCTATGTCAACATCAAAAAGATCTAATTTGATCTTTTATCAAATTAAATTCTAATACTGACTCTACCTAAGAGTTGATTACTGTTAAGACATCTATTCATCACTGAATCATAAAATTGATCCGCAGATAGAAGCTACTAATTATGTTAAATTAGATATATTTTTCTTAGTCCGTAAGATGGTTTTATTTTATAGTCAAATTTTAGATATTATAGTTACCTAGATGTCCTGGTCGGTTCTAGGGTCGGGCTGCCCGGAGGAGGCTCGGTGAAATGCTTCGGCAAACCCCGGGTCGTCCCCAATATGGGCATGGGGAAACCGGAGTGGTTTAGCAGGTATTCCCAGTGCCGCTATGATCAGGCGCTGGGCGACCCCTGTACAGGCCCACGTCTAGCCGACGGTCCGCTGGTCCACCTAACCAGCGGTTTAGGGTATCGCCGGTAAGCGGATTCCACTTCCAATAAAAAAAAGGTACCTTAGATGTTAATTTATCGTAGCCCAAGTAGCCCGCGTAGCCCCCGTAGATAGCCCCCATAGCTCCCGTAGCCCCCGTAGCTCCCGTAGCCCCCGTAGCCCGCGTAGCCCGCGTAGCCCGCGTAGATCGCGTAGATCGCGTAGCCCGCGTAGCCCGCGTAGATCGCGTAGACCGCGTAGCCCGCGTAGATCGCGTAGACCGCGTAGCCCGCGTAGATCGCGTAGCCCCTGTAGATCGCGTAGCCCCCGTAGCCCGCGTAGCCCCCGTAGCCCGCGTAGCCCGTAGCTCGCGTAGCAATGTAGCTCGCGTAGCACGTCTTCAAGTCAGACTCAGATCATAGAAAGTAGATGTCAGACAAGTAGCTATCAGTCGAAGACAAAAATATTTTTATTTTATTTTTGCCATTTTGACTACTCCAAGAATTACGAAATTTTCAGGAATTGAATTAACGATGATATTTTTCTGCTTAAACGTTTTTTGGTATCAAAGATAGCCCTTTGTGGTCATATGAGCCCATAGACCACTTAGCCCGCGTGCTGAGCTTAGGTTGAAGAGAGATTGAGGAGCTCGGTGGCGTACTGGTTTAATCGTTCTGGTTTCGATTACGAAAACAAAGCAACTTTCGCCATGGTCGATTCCGAGATGGGTTCAATCAACATTTGTAATCGCGGGCACCTCCGTCTTTCGAAAGGTCCTACGTTAAGCCGGTTGCTACTGCAACCGATTTCACACACCAACCAGCATTTGACCAGCGCGATGGTGTTACGGCCTAAATTCTGCATGTGTTTCTTCCATGTACAGCCAGTGCCCAGTAGTGGGACGTTTATGGGCTGGTGATGATGAAGATTTAATTATTGTTTAAAATAGTTAGTATTTTCGACTCCCATCCTTGTGATGTGACAGTAGTCGATTAGTAAATAAAGTATATAACTAGAAAAAATTCACGTCCTGAGGCGGGAATCGAACCCGCGACCTTTCGCTTTTTTTTGCGAAAGGTCGCGGGTACTATTCCCGCCTCAGGACGTGAAATTTTTCTAGTTTTATATTTTATTTGCTTAGTAATTTTTCAAACATATTAGGTTGGGGAAAAAGTCTTTTCGCATTATAGTATGTATGAACTTGTAATAAAATCTCTTTGGCTGTGTACTATTTGTATCTGGCTGGTTATGGTATCATTAAAAGTTTAGATTTTAAAAAAGATAATTCCAAATTCAAATTACGAAAATGTGTGTTTTTCATTTGTTTTTCGTACTGTCAAGACGAGTGAATCTAATGAAGAAATTCTATACATTTGAAAATTTTACTACAAAAAAGGTACAAATACAACGCAAGCCGCGAAAAAATTTGCGATGGATTTGCGAAAAATTTATGGACCTAGTGCAGTGTCTGTGAGAGTAGCACAAATTTGGTTTAAGCGTTTTCAATCCGTAAATTTTGATGTCAAAGATGCACGTCGCTCTGGTCGCCCTATACCGGATAAAATTGATGCCATTTTTAAAAACTGAAGCAAGATCGGCATATCAGTAGTTACGACGTTGCTGAAGAACTGGGAATTGACCACAAAACAGTTTTGGCGCATTTAAAAAAAAATAACAAAAAAAGCTCGATATTTGGGTACCCCACGAGCTCACTGAAAGAAACCTCATGAACCGTGTACTCATTTGTGATTCTTTATTACGACGTAATGAAACCGAACCATTTTTGAAGAAGCTGATAACTGGTGGTGAAAAGTGGATCACGTACGACAAGAACGTGCGAAAAAGGTCGTGGTCAAAGGCCGGTCAGGGGCCTTACCACCATCTTTATAAAAGCGATTCATATTCCGCTCGGTTCAGTATTGGTTCCTAAACTGCGTCGCTGCCATAGTCGTAGATAGCGTCGTAGTACGAATTAAACGATTCTACTCAGTTTAGGACCGAAATTGGATCGCGATAAAAGATGGTGGTACGGGTGCAGGCTTTACAGACGAAAAACCACAACTCAATTAAAAAATTAGTAATTTAGTAGCAATAGATACAGTAACTGAACACACATTATTAGGTCTAAAAATCGATACCCATATAAATTGAAAACTCAGGAATAGAAAAATTACAAAGAAAATTAAGCAGCTTTATGTACGCATTACGAGAAGTAAAAAGAATTACAGATGTGGCCACCGCAATAACAACTTATTACGCATATGCATATGCGTGGCTTAGCTATGGCGTGATTCTTTGGGGATACAGTACTGACGCAACCAGCCTGCTAACAAAGCAAAAGAAACTAATTAGAATAATATTTAATATAGAAGAAACTGAAAGCTGCAAGCCTTACTTTGAAAAATATAACATTTTTACACTACCCTGTATATATGTCTTGGAGTTGTGTAAATTTGTTCGCAAATATCCAAACTTCTACACAAGGCATGACGACGTCACAACTCGGCATCTCAGACATAGAAATAAATTAATGCTTCCATCCTCGCAAATGAAACATCACTCTTCCAGTCCATTAGTCATGTCAATAAAAATTTTCAATAAGTTACCTGATTCATTAAAAAACATCAGTGATGAAAAACACTTTATGAACAGCCTAAAACAATTTCTTACTAAAAAGAGCTATTATAACGTAAGAGAATACTTAGAAGACAGAAATATATAATAATAATAATTATCATAAAATACTGAAAAATTATAATAGATAGGAAACCAAATGACATAACTTATGTATGAAAATTAAATATAAAAATAAGACAGTCCTTTACAAAAATAGTTATATTTCTATTTAAAATTATAAAATACTAATTAAAATATCTAATTAATAATAAAATTAAATATAATAATAATAACAATGACATAATAATAACAATAACATAATAATAATAATGACATAATAATGAATAATAATTAATTATAGATTTTAAAGATAAAATGCTAATCAAAATAATGAAACTAACAATGACAATATAAGGTACATATATATTACTAATAATAATGACAAGTATTCCTCCTCTCCATTATTGTTGTGCCCAACAGGGTCCATAGTGATTCCTACTGTGTAATCAAACATCTATTGTAAATACCTATGGAAAGCAATAAACGATTGAGTATTGAGTACTGTGACGAAGCCCGGGTTAACTCGCAACAAGGTGATGCTGTGTGTGTGGTGGGTTTGGAAGGGCATTATTCATTATGAGCTGTTACCTAGAGGCAGGACCATCGATTCTGAACTCTACTGCGAACAACTGATGAGATTAAAGCAAGAAGTTGAGAGAAAGCGGCCGGAATTAATCAACAGATGGGGTGTGGTTTTTCATCATGATAACGCTAGACCTCACACATCATTAGCCACTCAGCAAAAATTAAGAGAGTTTCGCTGGGAGGTGTTAATGCATCCGCCGTATAGTCTTGACCTTGCACCTTCAGATTTCCACCTGTTTCGCTCTCTTCAGAATTCTCTAGGCAGTGTCAGGTTAACATTACGAGAGGACTGGTAAAACCACTTGTCGCGGTATTTTGATCAGAAGCAGAAAATTTCTATAGCAATGGGATCATGTCCCTACCTGCAAGATGGCAAAAAGTTATCGAACAAAATGGTACCTACATACTTTAGTTAAATTTAAATAAACTATATTAAAAAATGTTTTGAATTTTCTTAAAAAATGCGAAGAACCTTTTTCCCCAACCTATTAATAATGTTAAAATCAAAAATTAAGAGTAGTCGATTAGTAAATTAAATTCATAAGTATTCCTTGTCTAGATTATTTTAATTATACACTTTCGATAATGTATTAAAACATAGAACTCTATCTATTATTAAAGTACCGCTTGTTACAGGTTTGTCACAATGCCTAAAGAAGAGGCAGTATACAAGGATTTTTTTGCTCCGTATTTAGCGATGCGTGGCAGAGTTCTTCCAGACTACAAGAAGCTTAAATATAACGTTTCATTAATGTTTAGTAACGATCACCCTACTTTAGGAAATGTACCGCCCACTCCACAGAACTTCAAATTTATTGGAGGGTTCCATATCGAAGATCCTCCACAACCTTTGCCACAGGTACTTTACTATTTATATCAAGTAGGTACAGCTTATGTAATAAATAGCAACTAAAACTCGAAGTCATTAATATGGATAGAGGTTTATAAAAATATCAAAATGGACAACCAATCACACTGTACAATGCTTTTGATGTGTGGACGTTCGCGTATTACGTAGGTAAGTTCTATATACTAGAAGAAATTCAATACGGTTATCACAAGTCCTCGGTATTTCTGTTTCACGCTACAATGAAATGAAATCTGTCGTAGGGAAATATCAATGTACGTAAAAACACCAGACATTTTATCCACCAACACTTGTCATCCTCCCCCCCTTACAACTGTCGGAAAAGATTCCAATATTGGAAACTATACCTACCTGTCACTTTCCATCACGGTGCGTCAAAGTGAGACAGCATGTGACTTTTGGAATCGAATCCGTGACCCAACAGTTGTGGATGGGCTTACTCACAGAACACCTGTTTTATATGTCTGTGGGTTTACTGGATTTTACTGGATTTTGGATCTCATGCTTGAGCGTCCGAATTGCCGTCCAAGGGCCGGTCGCGGTCAGTCCGCAGTAACGGTCGCAGTTACAGGTTCGTTTCACACCTCAAGGCATGAATTGTTTCTAGTTTAGATTTTTTTTCAATATGTTTTAGACGTTTATGTAATTTGTCATTCATAATTTCATTTTCATTACATCCTGAGAATGGATTTAGGCCTTTCATCTTAACTTTCAGTTTAACGGTATAAGAGTGAAGAAAACGTAGAAAACATACAGTTAGTTATTAAACAGATTAATTTAAATTTTATTGGTGAGTATTTAGATTTTATTGGTGAGTGCAGTTCTGTCCGAGCTCCTCCTTAGGAAGGAGTTCGGACAGAACTGCACTTCCTCCTCCTTAGGGAGCAGCTCGTGGCGGTGACGGTGACGGTGGCGTAGTGTTTTTACGCTCTGGTTTCAATTACGAAAACAAAGAATCTTTTGCCATGGTCTATACCGAGATGTGTCAATCAAAATTTATAATCTCGAGCTCCTCCGCGCTTCGGAAGCAACGTTAAGCCGTTGGTCCCGGTTGCTCCTCCAACCGCTTTAACCCACCAACCCGCATTGGGCCAGCGTGGTGGTGTTATGGCCTCAAACTCCTCATGTGTTTCGCCTGTGAGGCTTGTGAGACGTACATAGGCTGGTGATGATGTGTATCTAACCATGGCCTTTTATCTCATAGGACCTACAAAGCCTAATGGACAACGCGAAGCACGGCGTGATATACTTCAGTATGGGCTCGACGTGGAAAAGCAAGGACATTCCTCAGCGAGTAACGGAAGGTCTGCTAAAATTGTTCGGGGACCTGAAACAAACTGTCATATGGAAGTATGAGGGAGATCTGACCGGAACGCCGCCTAACCTGCACATTGTGAAATGGGCGCCTCAACAGAGTATTTTAGGTGGGCTATTCAAATGCAAGTGTGGGGAACACCCTCACGCGATGTCCTATCACAGTCAGAGGAACGGTTTAAGTCGTTATCAACTTTTTTTATAATATACAGGGTGTTATGGGGACGCTCTCAGAAACGAACGCAGGTGGCAGTGATCGTCACCTTAAGCACAATTTGGTGAAAAATAAATTTAAAAACACAAAAAAATCAGCTGTTCCATAAAAAAAGGCCGTGTAGATATTAAAATTTGTATGAAACAGCTGATTTTTCCGCGATTTTAATTTTATTTTTTAGCAAGTCGTGTTTAGGTTGACCAACACTGCCACCTGCTTTAGTTTAAGCGTTCTCCTAACACTCTGTAAAATTATTACAGCTCATCCGAACCTTCTCCTCTTCATCTCCCACGGAGGTCACCTATCTTCAACAGAAGCATTCCACTATGGAGTGCCTCTGATCGGCATTCCCGTGTTCTTCGATCAGCACATCAACATTAAGAAAGCTGTTAAGAGAGGCCATGTCCTCACCACCAAGCTGAACAGTGACTTAGCCATCAATTTGAAACCACTAATCCAAGAAATGTTGGACAATCCAAAGTAAGTAGCTACTTCTATCACCCTTGCTACTGGCGACATGGTTTAGATGCTTGATGATTCTTGAGATGCTGATGTGTTGTTACTTGTTACCTACTGCTTTGATGATTTGTTATGACTGAAGCCAATTCGAAGTTTTGATTGCAACTTCTTCATGAGTGTCATCAGCAGGCTACAGGGTGGCACATTTTGATCAGTCAGCATGGGAAAGTCTGAAACTATAAGACATGAAAATCTCTTGTTAGGTCATTGATTGTCATGTCTTAAATTTGAGTAATAAGAAAAACTGCATTCTCAAACATTAAAAAAAACGTGTACTCAGCTCGGGAATCGAACCCGGACGTTTTGAAAAATAAAACTAACACTATTTCTATTCAGATATCGATTGTGTAGGTCTTAAGCAGTAAACTTTACTATGAAACATGATGTCTAAAAT
Source organism: Nymphula nitidulata (assembly GCA_947347705.1). Taxonomy (NCBI): domain Eukaryota; kingdom Metazoa; phylum Arthropoda; class Insecta; order Lepidoptera; family Crambidae; genus Nymphula; species Nymphula nitidulata. The sequence continues at coordinate 4,365,583 of OX374637.1, read as the reverse complement.
GAATAAAATACGTTGTTTTCATATCCTTTAATATATTTTAGTAGGTTTTTTTCAATACAACATTTATCTCGTTAAGGTGCGTAAAATTGTCTCTATGGTTGTATTTAGCTATTTGCTGGTGTCGCAACGTGTTACATACACTGCTTTACAGATTGTAATTTGCGATAATAGTATCTATCCATGATTGTAATTGCTTACTTCTATTAATCATACTTACACTAATAATCAATTGAAAAGCCCACTTAGAATAAGTATGTAGATACAAAGATGTGATGAACCTCGTTTTTGAAAAGGAACCGTCATGCTTTCGGTATAGTCGATTTCGAACACTTATGCATTTTATTCATTTCAGATATCATGTTTCATAGTAACGTTTACTGCTTAAGACCTACACAATCGATATCTAAATCGAAATAGAGTAACAACCGGGACCAACAGCGTATCACCCCTGGAGCACGAAATCAAGCAGATAACCTCAATTTAAATCTGTTAAATACTTACATTAGATACAATAGGTAGGTATTTAATTATATAGCGTGGCTGCGTGCGTGGTTGCACACGCCGTCACGTCTGGGATTGCCCAATGACTCTGAGCAATCTCCATCGGCGCGAAAGGATCAAAAACGTGTGTATTTGTTACTCGTTCCAAACACCATATAAATTTTTCTTTTTTAGATATCGTGAGACAGCGAAAGAACTGTCTTGGATCTACCACCACACGCCGGCGTCTGCTTCCGCAGAGCTGGTCCACTGGACGGAACACGTGATCAAGACTAAGGGGGCGCAGCATCTGCGCTCACCTGCTCTCCAAATGCCCTTTTACCAAAAATACTATCTAGACCTAGCTGCTATCCTTCTAGCCATTTCAGCAGTTATTATTGTCATCATTACAAAATGTTTGAGATTATTCTGCGCTTCGTATAGTCGGCAAAAACAAAGCAAGGAAAAGAAAAATTAGACCGAAATTATTGAAAATTGAAGCTAACTTTTTTATACAACTAGACGTCAAACAAGCTGACGGCGTACCTGGTGGTAAGCGGCTACCGTCTCCTTTGTTATTGGAGATGTCTATGAGCTCTGCAATGACAACAAAAAAACAACTGGTATTGCAGGTGCGTGTCATCCTGAGGCCTAATATGAAATGCCTTTTATGTTGGATACTCTAAAAATGGCAAAAAAATCGTATTTTTAAGTCGTAATTCAAACACGGTAATTTAGTGTACGTAAAAATATAGGGAAGGTATGTGAAGGCCAATAATAGCAATTGTTTTAACCTTGAATATAATTATGGTTTAGAAAAAGATCGTACAGCTGCCGCGCGTCAGTTGGAAAATGATTCTTACACAAACGAATTAAGTTATACCTATTAATGTTGCGTGTGTACATACAAATATTTTAGTTTGATTAAACATTGGTAAAAAATTTTTTGTTTCTCTCACTGACATGCGAAATCAAAAAGAAGACATGTTTAACAGTGGTTTAATTTTACTGGTTTTAACTGTGGGATTATTTGTCTGCCAATTCTGCAATTGACTGTAATTTGTACTGTTTTTGTAACTATGTATTATTTAATTGTGTCCAGTAAAGAATATTTCTTATTATTATTTTATTAATTCATTTTGTTTTTATTCTAAGCACTTTCTAAAACTGATAACACTATCATACATGTCACCTATACAGTACCGCTTCCTCACAGCAACCGACCGAGCATTCAAATGTGGTCTTAAGGTCGTGCTCTTTAGATACACTTTACAAAGACAAGTACGTATGCCGCGCGCAGTTGTCGTCAGCTGTTTCGACATTTTAAAATGTACCTTCGGAAGAGGACTTTAAGCCTATATTTTTATGTTCGCACGCATGATGTGCCGGAGCTCCGTTGATATCCACGGGTAGAATAGCAGAGCACAGTAGAGTATTAAATAAATAAAATAAATAAATAATATTCATACACTCACCATTATCTAGCCCAAAGTAAGCATCATTGAGCACTTGTGTTATGGATAAGCAAGACGGGCTTCCGGTCTGTTAGGACAGATTTTTAAATCATACAAATCTCTTATTATTATCAGAAGTTCTTACTATCTAACAGAAAAGGTACATTCAGGATAGACCGCTCGGCCTCAAACCATACTAATAAATATAGGTATCGGAGATACCTCTCCCAAATGAGAATTCTCTATCGGGAGATAGAGATTTCTCTAGAATCAGGCCGAGGGGCCACGCGCGGTGGTCGGTTACTAACTAATAATATAATTTTATACAGCAATACATGTATTAGTTTCGAAGAAATACAAGCGATTCACAAGTTTCCCGGAGGTTTTACACAAAAGGTTCTAAGAGAATAAACATTTGAGTATAATAAAGTCCTGCCAATGCTAGTAATATAATTTATAAGTCAACGGGCACTGCTTATTGTATTTGCCCCGAGTCTTACTTGAGTATTTTTTGCCTGGATTGACTATTCACGAACATATAATATAATGCAGAAATACGTATAAAATTAAATGAAACATAATATTTTAAAGTAGTTGTTTTATTGTCTACCAATTCTTATCTTAATTAATATTAGTAAAAGGTACACTGAAATTTACATTGTTGTTTTCCCGCGGCAAAACAATTTATATTTAATAGTATAACAGAATACAGTATTGTAACGAATCACCTTTGATGTCGGTCAATGCCGAACCGCCCGTGCAAGTACTTACACTGACATGCACAGATAAGCAAGGGTTGTCAAGAAATTAAAATCAGTAAATGTTCGGTAGTAACAAGTAGGGCGACAATATTTCAGTTCGTTGATTCTGTTTATAGTTATAGACATTTCTAATCTGAAGCAGGTACCAGGCTACCCTATGTATGACCTTATTTAATTTTATTATAAAAATAGTTATACCCGTATTATGATTTGGAATTAATAGTACCTATAATAAACATTTCCTACATAGTTTTGGTAGTCTGATACTTCAGATTGAAAATATATTTTTGTTTTTGATTGTATTTCTTGTCACTTGAGAATCTAGTGAGTTGCGAAACTGGTGAATTGAGAGTCTGGTAAACTGCTCCAAAGGGTTTAAGTGCACCATTATTTTAAGTACATAAAGTACAATATACATACACAACAAATATAAAAAATAAAGAACGATTAACGTAACAACGCTGAATGCTAATAAATTGTGAGCACGTAAGCGTCGACCCTCAGCGCATCATCCAAAAATCTAGCCACGTTTCAAAGGAATGGACTCGAGGCGCCCCCCGCGTCGTGTCTCTGCGCAATACATTCGATGTGCCCGCGCTACTGCTTTCTTTTGATTCTACTAAAGAATACATAAATCGATTGTACGGTCCATCACAGAAGTAGCTGAGAACTTTAGTAACATATCACAATAACTATATACCTACGGTAACAACTATTAAGCACCACGTGCGCAATAGCCTGTGTGACATGGTACTTAAGCATTAAGCTACTTCTGTGGTCATCTGTAGGTAATACACGACTAAGCCATTTCGCTACGGGTAAACCACCACTAAAATGTCTGCTTGTGTAATTAATACTAGGTATTAACTACTTTAGTTTTTCTTCTGCTTCTTTTGAATCTTCTTTTTTCTAAATATCCGCTTGATGAGGAGGTAGACAGCAACCAGGATTGCTACTATGAGCGCTCCCAAGTCGAGGAAGTATTTCTGGTAGAACGGCACGTCTATAGCGGGCGAGCGTAGATGCGGCGCGCCGCGGGTGACGGCCACGTGCTCCACCCAGTGCACCAGCTCCGCGCCGGGGCTCGCGGGCCGGTGGTGGTAGATGTACGACAGCTCTTTCACTCTCTTTGTGTAACTGGAAAGAGAAACGTCGTATACCTTAGCCAGGTAACATTTTCGCTTCTGTTCCCGAGGTTATTTGCCATTCAGAAGGTCTACAGCTTATTCGAGATTTCTTGAAATTTTGATACAAATTCTCACTATCTTTAAGCGCCCCATTGGCCAATTACGTCATAAAAATCCGAGTTTGCTGGTATTTTTCTTGTTCAGCTGGTTTTATTTCAATGTTAAGTATATGTGTGTGTGCACAATAAATTGTTCAATAAATAAAATTATGTATATACAATTGCAGAAAATAAAGCTGATTGGTGTGATTTTGGATATCTATTCTATCATCCTCGGGTTTCTACTTGATACTATTTTTGGGTCGCCACATCCAAATAAAATTGTTTATTTTCTACTTTTACTACGACTACATATACTTAGATCGTCTTCTTTCTAATCATATTCTGGTACACAACTAATCCTGAGACTACAATGAGACCCTTGGACGAGTTCACTTCACAAGTTTCTAAAATATGTAAACTCGTAAGTTCATAAGCATTCTTAAATCCGTCGTACTTTACAATTTGATCCATTGCAAATTCACCTAATATTTATGGTCATTGACGGTTTTTGAGTAACCAACATAACAAACAGTAGGTAATACAGTATGGTATCCCTAGAAATATTCTAAGAGCGTATGATTAGGGGGCAGTTAGCTCGTCATAAACAGCGTATTTTAAAAATAAAATTGGTTTAAATCGATTATGAGCAAGCAATAGGTTATTGAACAGTCCCCTAATGAGACTAATTCTGTAGAACACACGCTAAATCCAAACCTAAGTTCAATGCATCTCGTTCTCCCAATAAGAATACAAAAAGGACGGCTGTCATAGTTTCTTTAAAAGCTACTTATCTAAGTTATTTGACAGTTATAAATCTTGCTATTATTTTCCTATTCATAATGAGATAAAAAGACACCAACATTTTAATATTATCATTGTTACCTGGGATTGTAGAGAACTTCATCTAAAGCCACTTTCAGATCTTCGGCCATGTTGAATGATAGATCCACTTTTATGGCGTATCCACTCTTGACAGCTCTCTCGACGTTCACGAACTGATCAGCGAAGACTGGAATACCGATGATGGGTTTACCAAAGTGGACTGTCTCTGTGGTGGAGAGCAGACCACCGTGGGTGATGAACAGTATGCAGTTGGGATGAGCTAAAAAATAATAATAATAAAAAATCCAGAAACATACAATGGCTTAATAATATACTTATATTTATTATAATTTGTTACTGTTGGAACCCAAAAACTAGAGTTAAGCCTGCATCTTGGATTCCATGATTGTATTTTTACAAGTTATAATAAATGTATGTATGTTGTTAAGCCATTGTAATATAACATTGGCTGCATTATTTCATACAAATGTCATGAAATTATCAAATGAATAAGATGGTTTTGAACCGGTGGCGAACCGGTTCTATGAAGTAATATAACCCATTTTTTATTTTTTTTCATCGCCTCCAATAGCAAGAAAATTACTTGACAAATTTCAAGTGCGAAGCGTGTCTACCATTTCCACAGTGGCCGTTTCTTAAGAACCGTAATAGGAAAGGCAGTCTATGCAGAAAACTGGATACTGGCGGCATCCATCAGGACAGCCGTGCCTGAAACTCATTAAAACTGCATGTTCTTTTGTTCCTTACCAAGTATGCTAGGTTGCGGCGCCCATTGTAAAATCTTTACATTAGCAGGTGTTCCCGGCAGTGTCTCCTCGAATTTCCATATCACCGTCTGCTTTAATGTGCTGAACGTTTTCAGTAAGCCTTTCTTTACCTCGTCAGGTAAGGAATTACTCTTCAGATTCGAACCCATGCTGAAGTATATGACCCCATGTTTAGCATTGTCCATTAACTTTTGTAGATCCTGCAAATACACAGTTGGAAATGTCAGTAATTGATAAAAAGTATCTACTTAGATGTTTTGAAAATCTGCGAGTGTGTGTGTGTAAGATAGTTGTAGACCTCTATATATATCATAATATGGTTTGTTAATAATCTAAGTATGCTGCTGTATATTTACCTCTGGCAGTGGCTTCACGTCGGGGTCAATATGGTAGCCAGCAACGGCTTTGTAGTTCTGTGGCAGAGACATAGCTGAGCCCATGGATACGTGCGAGTTGCCAAGCATCAAGGACGCGTTGTATCTCAGTACTTCAAAGTCGGGGACTTCGTGGCCTCTATATTTTATTAGAGGTTGAATACCTTTATACACTTCTTGTTCCACTCCTGAAATGTAGCTAAAATAACATAATAAAGTCACCTTAACTATCCAAAGATATAATTATTATTTTTGTTTTGGAGCCATCCAAACTCGTGTAAGACCGTTGTCACTTAATCAAAAATATGCCTCTAAAATCATTTGAAAGCTTACTTGACTGACTACACAGGCCTGGCACAGCTACCTAACGAATATACAGGTGAGTGACGACAATATGGACAATAAATTAAAACGTGGGCTGTATTTGTTCATAGAAATTTATTTGTCATTGTGCCCATGACACTTTAAATGCACCTAATGTAACGTTTATTTGATAACTTTTGTTGTGTTTTGTTTCATATTAATAAATAATAGATATGTCAATAATAAATAAACATTGCAGAAGTAATACTGCACCTGCAGTCAGTGGTTTCTGAGATATAGCGATGTAATTGTTTTAGTTATAGCTATTTGCATAAGGAGAAAATTATGACGTTACAATGAAGTACTGTCACCGAATATGTACGGACGCATAGAATAATTCATGATAAAAATATTTGTTATTTATGTGCACGAGAACTGCTGCCGACAAACTGTATAGCAGTTTGGCAGAGACTAATTTTGTAACAATCTAGACTAATAAAAAGGAATAAATAAATAAATAAAAAAAAATGTTTAGCAACTTTGAAATACATCTTATTCATTTCTTAATTTCATGACATTTCTATGAAATAATAAAACATTAGCTTTATTCCTTCATACAAATGTTGAAAAATTATTTAACGTATAAGCTGTATTTGAAAGACAAAATACATTTCCATGAAATAAAATAGCCTATGTTTTGACTTATTGTCGTTTTTCTTCACCACTCTGTATAAAAGTCTTATGTCATTTTCAGTATATGCAGTTTACAAGTGGCTTACGATTATTGCTGTGCCGGAGAGGTGTCGTTTGAGTAAGCTATGTGTAGTGTTCGTGGTAGTTTAATCATTAATCATTTTTATTATTAAATATATTATTATTAAGATTCCTTTTCAGTGGCATATTTGTATTGGTTTTTTGTTCAAGTGTGTTGTATTCATAATTATGTGTTACTGAATTATTTTATTTCATTTCATTATTAGGGTACTATTAATAATGAGCCTACGTTAGAATTTCAGAACGTTACTATAAAATGTTTTGATTATAAAAAAATAATTCCAATATCCTAAAACCCGATTGTGCGGTGTTATAATTATAAAATATCCAAAAATAAATAAAGTAAGTTAATACTGTCATTAAAAGCAATATAGTATAATTTTTGCATAAATTGTCTTTTTAAAGCCTATAATTTAAATCTATTTAAAAAAACGACTCTACTTTTAATAGTCATAATAGTACCTAATAGATAATAAGTTGATAGGGTTGTTTCAAAAAAAAAAATTAAACAAAAACTGACTTCAAACAACTGAAAAGGTTAAAATAATTAAATTTAAGTATGTACTAGTCCCCCTTTTTTTTTAACGGGGAGAAATCCGATTACAGACCTACCCGCCGCTGGCTAAGCGACGGAACTGTGTGGGGGTCGTACAGCGCTAGCAGCACTGGAAATACCCAATAAAACTCCCCGGTAACTCCAATGCCCTTCGCGGGGGTAGCCTGGGCTCTGCCAAAGCAATTTCACCAGCCCACCCCCAGGCAACCTGACCTTGAGGCCAGGTTTCGCACCGAATGTACTCATCCCCTAGATAGAAACATATTTTTTGGAGTCGGTGCTTCACTTTCTATTGTTTTTGGAAACAACTTAGCACCAACTCCAAAAAATATGTTTCTAGGGGATGAGTAGATACATATTTAAATTTAATTATTTTAACCTTTTCAGTTTTTTGAAGTCGGTTTTTGTTTATTTTTTTTTTCACAATTTTTAGTGATAACTTTCTAAGGTCGAAGCTAGATGGGTGATCGATAACTTATATTGTGTCCTACTATCGTATCGTTTTACTAAAAAGTCATAGGAAAGCAAAAATCCGGCAATTTCGCATACGTAGACGACTTAATGATTTCAGTTTTTAACCGACTTCAAAAACGAGGAGGTTCTCAATTCGGCCGGTATGTTTTTTTTTCTTTTCTTCTATGTATGTACACCGATTACGCCGAGATTACTGATCCGATTTACGTGATTCTTTTTTTGTTCGATGCGAAATAGCTGCCATTTGGTCCCATAATTTTTTTTTTAAAAACAGTTGGGTACTTTCGTTTTAAATTAAAAAAAACTGAAATTATGAAATCATCTACATAAGCGAAATAGCGAATTTTTGCATTTCCAATGACTTTTTAGTAAAACGATACGATAGTAGGAAACAATATAAGTTGACGGTCACCCATCTGGCTTCGACCGTAGAAAGTTATCACTAAAAATTGTAAAAAAAAAATTTTAAACAAAAATTAATACCGACTTCAAAAAACTGAAAAGGATGAAATAATTAAATTGAAGTAGGTATTCATCTTCTAGAAACATATTTTTGGAGTTGGTGCTAAGTGGTTTCCAAAAACAATAGAAAGTAAAGCACCGACTCCAAAAATATGTTTCTAGGGGATGAATACCTACTTAAATTTAATTATTTCATCCTTTTCAGTTTTTTGAAGTCGGTTTTAATTTTTGTTTAAAATTTTTTTTTATATAAAAACCAAACTACCCAACTGATTTAGAAAAAAAAATTATGGGACCCAATGGCAACTCTTCCGCATCCAACAAAAAAATAATCACGTAAATCGGATCAGTAGTCTCGGCGTAATCGGTGTATATACATAGTAAAAAAAACGTAACGGCCGAATTGAGAACCTCCTCGTTTTTGAAGTCGGTTAAAATTCAAAGCTCCTGTTATGGTTACAGAAAGACAAACGTATGTATATTATGCTGCTCATAATCGTTCGGCTAATTCTGATTCTACTTTGATGCGTATTAAAATAAGCGATTCATTAAACCACTAATTATACTGGTTTTGTTTTCAATCGTCATCATGGCCTTGCATCAACTTGAATTGAAAATATTGACATCACGTGGATAAGATAGATAGATGCTATATATGTATATTCAAAAAAAGGAACTGGCAACGCGCCATGTGTAATATTAGGTACGCGAAACATTTCGAGCTACTTTTGACCCTTTTACAACTCGTGAACTGTTTAATTTAAATAAATAATTTTAAATTTCATTAATTTATTCTTAATTTTTGATTTTAACATTATTATAAATGTTTGAAAAATTACTTAGTAATTAAAATATAATAAAACTAATTAATACTTCTACTACTTCTTTTTCTATTGATACTTCTTCTACTTCTACTATTTTTTTTTATTACTAATTTCATTAATATAGCTCAAACAGTTATTGATATATTAACGTTTGAAAACCGGCAACTTTGTGACTGACTGACTCACTCATCAATAACCTATCCCACTTCTAGATGACCTAAAAACTTGATATTTGGTACCACTTTATATGAGTATACTAAAATATACACATATAAAAAAAAATATCATCATCATCATCACCAGCCCATATAAGTCCCACTGCTGGGCACAGGCCTTCCTACATGAGAGAAACACATTAATACTAATACTAATACTATAACAATACTAATAGTTTGGGCCATAACGCCAGCACTCTCTGGCCCAATGCGGGTTGGTGGGTTAAAGCGGTTGCAGAAACAACCGGGACCAACGGCTTAACGTGCCTTCAGAATCACGGAGGAGCTTGAGATAATAAACTTTTATTGACCCATCCCAGGATCGACCATGGCGAAAGTTGCTTTGTTTTCGTATTCGAAACCAGAACGCTCAAACCAATACGCCACCGAGCGCCTCCTGGTTTCGATACGAAAAACAAAAAGCAACTTTTGCCATGGTCGATCCTGGGATGGGTCAATAAAAGTTTATTATCTCAAGCTATATCGGTTGTTACTACAACCGCTTTAACCCACCAACCCGCATTGGGCCAGCGTGGTGGTGTTATGGCCCAAACGCCTCATGTGTTTCTTCCATGTAGGAAGGCCTGTGCCCAGCAGTAGGACGTATATAGGCTGGTGATGATGATCGAAACCAGAGCGCTCAAACCAATACGTCACCGAGCTCTCCGTCGAAAAATATAAATATAATAATATAAAAATACTTTTTTGATGGGATTTTCAGGTAACCATGTTGGTTTCTCTGGGACGCTGTCGCTTCCTTCTGTGAGAATGTGCACTTGCAGCCAAGAAGGAGGCAGCGGAGAGGGAGCGGGAAGCAGATGCTCTAGCGGCTCCTATCCAGCGTAGGCGGGTGGGTGTGAGAAGGCGGGCGTTAATCGCTCGTCTTCCTGCGCTCTAGGTGTAGCCGCGTGCGTGGGTGGCCCCCGCGCATGCATTGCACAGGCCGCCACGTCTGGGATTACCCAAGTGACTCTGGGTAATCTCCATGGGCGCGAAACCTGGCCGCAATGCCGGGTTGCCTGGGGGTGGGTTGGTGAAATTGCTTTGGCAGAGCCCAGGCTACCCCCCGTGAAGGGCAGTGGAGTACCGGGTAGTTTTAGTGGGCATTCCCAGTGCCAATACGATCAGGCACTGGGCGACCCCCACACACGCTCGTCGCTTAGCCAGCGGCGGGTAGGTCCGTAAGCGGATTCCTCTCCGAAAAAAAAAGGTATCCATATTGGGTTCTGTAGTTTAATTTCGTAGCATCGCAGTGTGTTTCATGTTTCTCTTTGTGATATTCTCCTATTTTCCACCTCATTAAAAAACGTTAAGCCTTCAACGGTAAATATCTACCTAAGTTATAGTTTTTTGTACCTCGAAAATGTAAAATAGTTACTTACTATTTTTTCAAGCCCATTCCTACAATTTGGTAAATAAGTTGTTCAACCCTCTCAAAGAACGAGAAAGGTGGTATTTTCGTTGACATGATGTCAGCTGAATACGACGGATTGGAGTGCTGATCAATCAGCTTCAAAACTTGCCAATGGGGGTCCACCGTCGACACCCAGATGAATGGTGTTTGGAAGATAGCCGAAAATCTGGAAATAAAAGAATATAATACGTTTAATAAATAAAATCTGGAAATAAAATAATACCTTTTTACAACTAGATGACAAGCAAGCTACCTGGCCATCCATCTGGTGTTAATTGGCTACCGTTGCCTTTAGACACCTGCAATAACAAGGAAGAAATCACTTGGTATTGCAGGTGCGTTGTCCTGAGGCCTGGGATGAGATGCCTTCATGCCCAGTATTTGCCTTCAATCAGAAGCACAGCGAACTACTTTACGGTCAAAATAGGAAAGGCGGTTGTACCTATCCAGACGACTCTACATACAGACCGTTGATATTATGAATGGTGGTAGCTAGCCAGGAAGGCTTAGGAAAGCCCTACCACCAACCAAACCGAGCAGATGATTTCTGCCACTACCAGGAATTAAGCCCCGGATTTCTAGATTACAAACCTTAAAACTAATCCCTAATTACGAATTACAAATCTTAGATCGTACCGAACACCCTCTTTAAACATTAATTTAGATTATAAAAATATCAACATAGAGACTGTAAACGAATTCAACCTACTTGGAATAAAAATCGACACAAATATAAACTGGAAGGAACACATTTCATATGTCAAAGCGAAACTAGCCAAATTCAGTTATGCTTCATTTCAAGTGAAAATCAGCACAAACACAGAGACCGCACTGTCCACCTACTATGCATACGCCTATGCTTGGTTGCGGTACGGAGTAATGCTGTGGGGAAATAGTGTGGATGCTCTAGAACTTTTTATCGTGCAAAAACGGTGTATTTGAATAATTGCTCAAATTGATAACACAGATAGCTGCAGGCCATATTAAAAAATATATAGAATACTAACTTTACCCTCGATTTATATCTTTGACATATGCATATTCCTTTTTAGAAATAAAGATAAGTTTAAACAAATAAGTGATACCCATGCTATAAATACTCGACATAAAAATAGACTATACCTTCCTTATTCTAGAATAAAAATGTTAAACTGCAGTCCATACTACATGGCTATAAAAATATTCAACAAATTACCCCCTGAAATAAAATATCTACCAACATTTAAAGCATTTCAAAATAAATTACGAAATTACTTAATTGAAAATTGTTTTTATTCTGTAACTGACTATCTTACCGCCTAATAAACTTATTTACTTAGCTCTTTCTTAAATAAATATTGAATACAATTAATTAAATAATTACTAATTATTTAATTTAATTACTATAATTCAAATAATAATGACTCGACACTAACACTTGATTTATAATTTAAATACTATTAAATAATTATAATATACTTAATATAGGTTATGTATGTTGATATGACGATTTAAAGATTTTAAGTTATAATTTTAATTTTGTTATTTGTAATTCTTTGTTATTTATAATTGTATTGTTGTTTTTGTGTATTATAGATTTTTGCTGTTTAATTTTATATTAAACAGTGCTGTACCGTTATTCGAAGCCTATCAATTGAGAGAGAGTAGCGTTTCCGTTCCGTTTGTGCTAAACATGACTTCCGCTTCCGTCCACGTGCACCGCAACATCCCGCCGTTTTACCTGCGACACTAGCGCCGTCGATACTAGCGCCACCAAGGAAGTTTGCGTTCGAATGAACGCTCACTTTTTCGTCATTGGCGTTTTGGATTCCGAACGAGTCGGTCGCACTAGCGCAGCACGCGCTCCGTACCGCCTCTATAGTGCTAATAATTAAGTAACTAAAAATAACGAAACGTCGTTATTTAAGCCGAACAAAATTTAAAGGGCAGTAAAACTGTGAGTATTGCAGAATTTATTTTTGCCGATATGAGAACTAAACCTTTTTAACGGTTTTACCGTTCGATAATTCAAATTTTTTTTTTCAAGATACTACGTATTTTAATCATTTTCTTTTTTTTTTGATTTTGTTGTTTTACTAACGGTAGCATCCGTTAGATGTATTAAGATAAGTTCTTTCGCAGAAATGGAGCAGAATAATCCGCCCACGTGTGAAGAAGATGCAGGAAAAAGCTACGAAACAGCACGTACAACAAAAAGAAAACGGAAACGGACAAAAACATCAAGTTCTGATACCGATAGTAGTTCGTACGATTCAAGCTCATCGAGTGATGACCGCAAGCGTGGAAAGAGACGCAAACGTGAAAGATACAACGACAAAATGTTATCGCAACTCATAAACGATGTAAGTCAACTTAAATATCAATTAGGCAGTACTTCTAAGACTGATAGTAATGCATGCCCTTGTGATAACTATGTAAGCGCCGATATTAGCGGTGATTTATACGATTCTGATAACTACCCTCTAACTAAAAGTGATAAAGAGGTTGAGCTAAATTTAGTTATGAATACAAAGGTCAAAGAGCCGGTAGTTCCTAATACTCCTAGTAATATGCTCGAACAATTAGAACAACTCCAACGCTTTGGTAAAGTAGATTGGAATAGTGTACGCTATGCAGACGTACAAAAGTTATGCCTACATTCGCCAGGGTTTACTAATTTAGAATGCAACGAAGAAATTAAAACGTATGACACTTCAAAATTCACCGCTAATATGGAGAAGGCGTTTGCTAGTATAACGTTTGCACTATTAAAACAACAAGACACCTTGCAAAGTGAAATGCGGAATTTCTTGTCATGGATAAATCAAAATGAGACTCTTTCCTATAACGATATTTGTGCAAAAATGCATGATATATTTTCAAAAAGCGAGTACTGCACCGCGGCTAGTAATACTATTCAGTTAGTATGTGGGCATAGGGCAGAGCTTATTCAGCAGCGTAGGGAGAACATATTATCAAATATTAAAGACCCCTCTCACAAGAGCGCACTCAGAAGGGTTCCGCCCTCAAGCTCTACCCTTTTTGAAGTCGAAAAGTTTAGTACCATCTTAGAGAAAGCTGGTGGGGTAAGAAAGGTATTTTGGCAACGAAACAAGGATCGCTTCTCTGCTCCGCAGAACGGTCCGGGGACTTCTTCACAGATTCCCGCTTATAAAAAGCTTACACACCAAAGACCGAATCTACCTAAAAATTACGCACCTCAGTCGAAGAAGGGGAATAATAATACATTTCGTGGAAAGCCTAAATACCCTAGCAAACACGAGGAGAAAGCGAAAGGGATTCGCGGGCACTCACCAACGTCCCACCGGGACAGGAGTGATAGGCCAAAAAGACGATTTTGACTCGAAACCAACGTTCCGTGCCGGCCAGTTAAGTCAGTTCTACGATTGCTGGCAAGAATTAGGGGCTCCGCCTCACATTCTCAAAATGCTTCAAGGGTATCGTGTCCCTTTTATGATAAAACCACCTCTGATTATGCCTGATTTTCGACACCAAACGCCACGTTCACCAGAAACATCAAAAATAATCAAAAAGATGCTAAATCAAGGAGTGCTCGAAGTGGCAAGTCTGTCACCCAGTTTCATTTCCACAATATTTCTCCGGGCCAAGAGCGACGGCACATTAAGACCGATTTTCAATCTAAAAAATTTGAACAGATTTGTTTATGCAGGCAAATTCAGATTAATAAATCTTCATCGGATACCCGATTTCATACAATACAAAGACTGGATGGTGAAAATCGACTTTCACCAGGCTTATTTTCATCTGCCTATAGCCCGCAGTCATCGAAGGTTTTTACGAGTAATATACGACAACGAAATAATGGAACTAACATGTCTGCCTTTCGGACTCAATGCAGCCCCAAGAACTTTTGCGACGATAACCAACTGGCTATCTCAAAAAATGAGAGAACGTGGCATGCGTGTCCTCGTCTACTTGGACGACTTTCTTCTGGTCAATCAGAACCCAGCTGTGCTACGCACACAGGTTGCGATCATGTTACGGAAAAAGAGGGCCGTGCGGCGTACCGACACGTTCATTTATTACCTCCGTAAATGATATTGATAAAAATTAAAAACAGTGAAGTTTCACGAACATTGCCTCACAAAAGTATACACAGTGATATATTTGAACAGTGTAAATATCATAAATTAATTAAAGACTAAAATTAACTAGTTATTGCGGAAAAATAATCCAAAAAAACAATTTTATATCCAGTGTACGTACAGTGCTAAAACGATTTAAGGTGATGTTATGGAAATTCTTAATTCCCGAATCCGGAGTAAACATTTAAAAGGAAGAAAAATTAAAGATTAAATTAAGTACTTAATGGTGGGTGTCTTGAATTAGTTGTGCTAAGAAATCATAACAACCGTCCTACATTTTTATTCAAGCAATAGACTGATAGATGTGTTCTGTTATTTTGTCACTGAGCTCATATTATGAGTAGCGGAGACACATAGTGACCGGATAAGACTATATTGTGAACGGTGGGCCCGCGGTTCGATCCCCAGTGAAACTGAACAGAGAAAATTAGAGTGTCGTTGTTTCCTTTTTTATATATACATTTTTTTATTATTATTTTTTATAATTATTTCTATTACTTTTTTGTTTCGATTATTGAACATTTTTTTTTTTTAATATATAAAAATGTCTTCGAAAAATTCGTCATCTTCAGAAAAATGTGCAGCATGTACAAAATCATTACCTAAAAAGGAGTACTTAAGGTGTTCGACGTGTAAAGAGGGCTACGATTTATCATGTTTGAATATGAGTGCCAATCGATATTATTCATTCTATGCGACTAATCATGAGCGTAAAAGTATTTGGAAATGCCCAGAATGTTTGAGTAAGCAGCCTAAGCGAGGAAATTTGAGCACTCCTGTTCGCTCAACAGCTAATGAGCTGTTCGATGAAGCAGAAACCTGCCAAAGCCGCCAGACTGAAGAAAATCAGAATGTAACACTACGTGTACACCCACCCCATGGTGCCACAGACAATGCAAATAGCTTCAATGAAACTGAAAACGACGACTTGACTATGGCGGAGGTAAGCTTACTGTTGAATGAAATGCGCATTATGCGACAGGAAATGAACATGTTTCGTACAACTATGGCAGACCTTACTACTACGATCAAGACGCAAAACGCACGTATAGAAGGCTTGGAAACTAGAATGGAGTCGATGGAAGTCAAACTAAACATATCGAGCTCACATGAAGTTGAAGTTTTAGAAGAGACAGTTGCGCAGTTAAAGCTTGAAATACAGCACCGTGACCAGGAGATGTTGAGTAACGATATTGAAATTTCAAGTTTTCCTGAAAGTGGAAATGAAAACACTACTCATATTATTTTAACGGTAGCCCAGAAACTCGGTGTGGAGCTGGAAGCAAGGGACATCGTGAGTATCGATCGAGCTGGTCCAGTGCGAGCTTCCGTGGAGGGCGCTACGCCCCCACGCGCGCGACCACTTGTCATACGCCTGGCACGCCGCGTCACACGGGAGGCGCTCCTACGTGCTGCGCGTGTTCGTCGCGCCCTTAATACCGAGGGCATGGGTCTTCCTGGTCCTGGTCGCCCTTTCTACATCAATGAGCGGCTTACAAGATACAACCGACAATTATTCCAGAAAACTCGAGACATTGCTAAACGACTAACATGGAAATATGTGTGGACAAGGGAGGGGAAAATATTTGTACGGCAGGATCAAGGAAAATCACGCCATCGAATTTCCTCTGACGCTGATTTTACAAGGGTTTTTGGTGTTAATAATGTTGGCTCTTTTGGCCATTCTAATGATCAGAGACAGAAATAGTAATTTATACCTAATATTTCCCCTTTTTTCAAAATGTGGATTTATGAAATTATTTTTAATTGTTAATTGTTTGTCAACTTACACTATGCAAATTTTCATATTTATAATTCTATGGTTAACTATTTATATAATTATATATATTGTTAAATATATATTGCATAAATACTTATATCCCTTTGTAAAAAATAAGGTGCATCCCACATATTATTTTAATACTTTTATAATATATAGTTGCGTCGTTATTGGTGTGGATTTTCGTCATGTAAGTCTGTTGCGAAAGCTAATAATGCATTGCACTTTCATTCAGGTTATTCATTCGTTTATATTTCAATTTATTAAAGGAAAAAAACTATCATTTGGCTTATTGAATCCTGGTTCACTTGGAACTCGCCATGACGAATTTATAGTCGCAATGGCTCGATATGATGTCGATATCATGGCAATCAATGAGACTTGGCTTAGAGAGGGCGAGGATGCCCGTGCGCCTTCTCCTCCTGGTTACCGTCTGCGTCATATCCCAAGGCCTACGTCCATTAGGTCCCGCGGTGGTGGGGTGGGCTTTTATATTAAACAAGGAATGAACGCTCGAGTAATTACACATCCAAGTGCACCCATGGTGGAACAAATGTGGTTAAGTCATAACTCTAACGGAATAAGGCTCGCTATCGGCACTGCATATCGTCCGCCGTGGCTCAACGTTGATGTTTTCATTGACGCCATCAGTGAATCTATCTCATCATTTGGTAGATATGACTACGTGATAATGGTGGGTGACTTTAACATAAATCTGCTGAAGGCCCAAGATATAACTACAAAAAAACTTTTTGATCTACTAAACTGTATGAATCTTACACAATGGGTGGATAAACCTACTCACATTATGGATCATAGCGAAACCTTAATAGACTTGGTATGTTCTAACCTTCCTGTGTTCAATGTAAGTGTTAATCATATACCAGAACTTAGTAGCCATGCATTCATTACTTTTAACCTTAACATAAAAAAAGAAAAACCACCCTCACAATGGATAATGTACAGACCATTAAAATATATTGATATTGATCAATTTAACATAGACAACAATTTGATTCCATGGGATAGTCTACGCGATGATGACGTAAATATTATGTTGAAGGAATTTAATAGTTACGTACTTCACTTATTTGATAAATATGCTCCTGTGAGGAAAATCTACATCAAGGATCGCTCTTACCCTTGGATAACATACAATATCAAAGAAATGATTAAATTAAGAGATGAAGCATACAAAAGAAGTAAATCAACAAAACAGGACGTACATGTAAGGTATTATAAGGATCTAAAATCTATTGTCAACGCAGCAATTAGTAGGGAGAAAACCGCGTATTTTAATCAACATATCGTTTCACACTTAAAAGATCCAAAATTGTTGTGGAAAAATATAAGACGTAACGTTAGTAACTTTAAAGATAAATATTCGGACTTGCCTCACCATTTAAGTGAACCTAACAGTATGAACGAACAATTTTTAAAAGTACCAGGAAAAAAGAACGCAGAATTAACGTTAATAAATAAATTAAACAGCGCTAGGTTTGGTCTTGCTGTCTTCGAACTTAAACCAGTATCAGAATCTACTGTGTGCAATATAATTAAATCAATACAAACTAATGCACAGGGTGCTGATGGAATTACGTTGGATATGATTCTTTTAACATTGCCTCGTACATTGGCGTCTATAACAGCTATTGCAAACAAGTCAATCGTATCTGGTGTCTTCCCCGATCAATGGAAAACTGCGGTTATTCGACCTATACCAAAAATACAAAACCCTATTAAATATAAAGATTTAAGACCAATCAGTATTTTGCCGTTCATGTCTAAAATTGTAGAAAGAGCTGTTTGTTCGCAAGTGACTCAATATCTTGAAATGAATAATATGCTACCCATGAAACAATCTGGCTTTAGGAAGACTCGTAGCACCACTACAGCTTTAGTAGATGTGGTTGACGATATTCTAACAGCACAAGATACCGGTGAAGGTACCATATTGGTATTACTGGACTTTTCACGCGCGTTCGATACAATAAACATTGATCTCTTGCTGTCAAAGCTCAAATACTATGGTTTTGATTCTCATGCTTTACAATGGTTTACAAGCTATCTCTGTTATCGCGCACAGTATGTTGAGACACGTGATAAGGATGGTAAAATCAACGTTTATAGAACTTTAGCTGTAGACCGGGGCGTTCCACAGGGATACATTTTGGGTCCAGTACTTTTTATTTTGTATACCGCTGACATAATTGGCGAGATAGATAACTGTAATTATCATTTATATGCAGATGACCTCCAGTTGTATATTTCATTCACCCCTGACAAGACTGTTGAAGCGGTGGATAAAATAAACGAAGATTTGAATCGAGTGGCTGTTTGGTGTGAGCGCAATAATTTGGTTTTGAATTCTGACAAATCAAAATTTATGCTACTAGGTACAAAGAATACAGTAAATATCATCAAAAATAGAAATTTGCATATATCTATAATGGGTAATCAACTGGAATATGTACCTCAGGCACGTAACTTGGGTGTCCTTATGGACGAAAAGCTGCAATTTGAGGAGCACGTACAGAACGTAATGCGCAACTGTTTCTTCAGGCTTAAAGTTTTATACAAAATTCGGGAATACATAAACATCGACATGCGTGTAAAACTGTGTGAAACACTCATCCTTTCTAAACTAAACTATGGTGACGCTGTTTTCGGTGAATGTTTGCTAGCCCGTACGAAGAAAACAATACAGCGAGTACAAAATGCTTGTGCTCGTTTTTGTTTTTCAATTCCTCGTCGTTCTCACATTACTCCATTCTTGAATAAGCATAAATTGTTAAATATGAACGCCAGGAGAACTTTGCATTTCGCTACATTACTTTTCGGTATAATAAATGGCAGGCAACCACTGTACCTGTTCGAGAAACTGACGTTCACACAGCGTAAGACTAGACTCGCATCACGATTAACATGTCCAAAGCACAGATCGGCTAGCTTTCGTGGTAGCTTTCGGTATGCTGCCACAAAGTGCTGGAATAACCTTCCTCCACCAATTAGAAATGCTAAATCCGTCTCAGCGTTTAGGCAGAATCTTAAAAAAAATCTAATGGAAAAACAACTCTCTGTCGCATAAGCAGTCCTTCTGTGTTTATGTTTTGGTTCAAGTCAGACATTATAATGGATGTGCCGAACGTGAGCTGTCAACAGCTATACGTAAAGCATAATGCATAATAAAATTGTAAGGAAAATATAAATAAAATATTTATTTTAGTAATTTAATGTTATATAATAAATATATATGTTGTTATATATGTATTGATATATATTTATATTTTAACTAATAATATACTAATTATTACCTCATATAATAATAGTTGAATTTATATTTATAATTATGGAATAATATGAATATAGTTTAAAGTGAAAGTGTATTATAATAGTTTAGTTTATTCTATAGAAATATATATAATAGGGTTAACTGGTTCCACTGAAAACCAGCGTCAAAGGATCTAACATCCTTTGACATATAGCTGAGTGGTAACCATTTTGGTTACATATCATTTCTAGGTCATCAAATGTTACACGTAAGAAGAGAATATTTGTAAACATTATGTGCCTGTATTGATTTTATTGTTGTGTATACTTGTGTGTGATATGTGCCAAATAAACGCATTTTCTTTCTTTCTTTCTTTCTTAGACACACTCACTTACCTGGGCTGGACAATAAACACCGAAAAGTCTGTCCTCGAACCACAAAACATATTAGAATTCCTGGGTGTCATTTGGGACCCTTGGCAGAACATCAAATACCTTCCAGATCGAACAAAGAGCAAAATAGAATCCCAAACACTCGCCCTTTTAGAAAAAAGAATAGTTACTATGAAAGAACTGCAGTCGATCATAGGATCAATGAATTTTGCAAGTTTTGTGATACAAAGAGGTCGGCTACACTACCGTTACCTACAATTGATGTACAACAGACTGTTGAAGTCAGCAAAAACAAAGTCAGTACCCATAACGACACTGGCACTCTGGGAATTAAAATGGTGGCACAATCATTGCAAAGATATATCTCCGATTCATCCGCCTCTCCCAACACATTATTTAACAACAGACGCAAGCGATGTGGGCTGGGGCGCGAAATTAGAC
The DNA here is from genome assembly GCA_947347705.1 of Nymphula nitidulata. Classification (NCBI taxonomy): domain Eukaryota; kingdom Metazoa; phylum Arthropoda; class Insecta; order Lepidoptera; family Crambidae; genus Nymphula; species Nymphula nitidulata. The sequence continues at coordinate 4,344,664 of OX374637.1, read as the reverse complement.
AACCAGAACCTAAAAGGCACATGGTTGCCGACTCAACAAAACCTTCATTGCAATTTAAAAGAAATGATTGCGATAGTCAACGTTTTACAAGATCACGGTCGTTACCTGCGCTCGAAAGCACTTCTTGTACAGAGCGACAACAGGACAGTAGTGTCCTATCTTCGCAACGAGGGTGGTACCAGATCACAGGCGCTCATGAAACTTACCCAGAAAACTTTTCAAATCTTAGACAAACAAAATATTCACCTGACAGTTTATCATATACCCGGAACTTACAATTGCCATGCAGACCACTTGTCGAGAAACAAAATTTTGCCAGAGTGGCACTTGCTACCTCAACTAACCCGGAGAGTATTCAGCAAGTGGGGGCACCCCGTTATAGATCTGTTTGCCTCACGACGGGCACACGTAGTGACGGCATATTGTACGATCGACCGCAACGACAGCCTAGCACTGTACTACGACGCATTGAGCATGAAGTGGAGTTTTCCACTAGCTTGGGTGTTCCCACCACCCTATCTCATCCCCAGAGTACTTTCACACATGAACAACGCCTCGGGGATATATCTCCTAGTAGTGCCTCGATGGGACAACGCCTACTGGAGACCAGACTTGAAAAGCAGAGCAATCGCCCCACCGTTCACTATCAAGAACCTCTCAAATGTCTTAATAGACGTGTCGACAGGCGGGGCACCCCCAAAAGCGACGGACATGACTCTGGAAATCTGGAAATGTGGGGGTGGACTCCACTCTTGACCAAATGGACCGATGAACAACGATCTCTACTTTCATCAAGCTGGCGTAAGTCTACGCTTAAAACATATACATCAGTTCTACAAAAATGGAAAACGTGGTGTGAAAATAAAGGAATAAATATGAATAATCCAACAGGATCTGACCTAGCTCGATATCTTGCTGACCTACATCAAATAGAAAAACTGTCTCTTGGGAAAATACTAGTAAGTAAATCTGCTATATCTACTTTTTGCAATACAGACAAAACCGAAAACCTCAGTTCCCACCACCTAGTGAAACAAATACTGAGAGCCATATCTCTGGCTAAACCTAAACTTAACAAGCCTCCAATTTGGGATACGGATGTACTAACAAACTATTTGAAGAATAAGAATGCTGAGATGTCACAATTGTTTGAAGTATCTAAGCGCACAGCCACAATACTATTACTTTGTTCAGGCAGACGTGTACATGACCTCACTTTATTAAGAATTTCACCTACAAATTGTGTAATTAAGAATGACCACATCATCTTAAGACCAGCATTTGGCTCAAAAACAGACTCCAATACTCACAGGCAGTCGAATTGGAAACTGACATCGAATAATAACTGCAAGGCCTTGTGCCCAGTCCATTGCATCAAAACTTTAATTCAACTATCACATGAGCGACGAAGTCTAGCGGAAACAGATCATCTGTTTATTACTATAACAGGTAAACCACGACCTGCAACACGTACTATAATAGGAGGATGGGTTAAAAAGGTACTCCAAGAAGCAGGGATAACAGCTTCAGCGGGAAGTTGCAGAGCAGCTGTGGCTTCCAAGAGTTGGGTGGAAAATTTTCCACTAGACGAAATCCTATCCAGAGGAAATTGGAAATCATCCAATACGTTTAAAAAATACTACTGTCGTGAAATTTTGAATATATCAAATAATACGTTATCTATAGCACCATTGTTTAGTGCAGTTAGTGATTGATATACGTAAAACAATTATTGTTAATCATAAAACTTATTCACTTATTATAATCTATGATTTGTTGCAATAAAACCTTTTGAGTTTGTATTTCAATTATGTTTTTGTGTCCACTCACACCACACACACCATTATTTATATCACATTGGCGTTATTTACCAGCGCCACCAGGCGATAATAAACACTTCTCTCAATTGATAGGCTTCGAATAACGGTACAGCACTGTTTAATAGCGACGTTTTACCTGAAAATAAAACGTGTATTAAACATGCTTACCTTATTCGAAGCCTATACTCCACCTCTGCCTGGTGACATGAGAGAATCCAATGACGAAAAAGTGAGCGTTCATTCGAACGCAAACTTCCTTGGTGGCGCTAGTATCGACGGCGCTAGTGTCGCAGGTAAAACGGCGGGATGTTGCGGTGCACGTGGACGGAAGCGGAAGTCATGTTTAGCACAAACGGAACGGAAACGCTACTCTCTCTCAATTGATAGGCTTCGAATAAGGTAAGCATGTTTAATACACGTTTTATTTTCAGGTAAAACGTCGCTAAAAATAGGGAGCGCTCTATTAAATTGCTATGTCCGAAAAGGGCGACTGAGTATAAAGTGCCATTTTTATATTAAGATCTATATATGTACACTTGGTCTGCAATAAACGATTTGTATTTGTATTACTAATAGTGCTTAAAACAGTACATCAACTCACGATATTTTATGGAAAACATTATTCTGTAATTGTAGAGATGGAAATAATCATTCTAATGACATCAACCGCGTCGGAATGGAATTCCATTCCCAAATCACGCGACTCTACATATGGACGTTTTCTTAAATTTGTGCCTTACGATTACTGCGTTACAAGACAAGATATTTCAACGACGATATAGTTAAACAAGCAATGGACACTGAAATATAGCTCATTGACGTTACCATTGAAGCTACGTGATTAGGGTGTTGATTTTTACTTCCAACATAATTATTTTCCTCGTTAAGTTAAGCTTGAGCCCTCGCACAAGTGCGAATAAGCATTGTATATTCAGCATCACAAATCGCTTAACTTTAGTATCTTTTCGTAGTAACATATTGGCATTCTGTTGACGATTTCAATGAACATAGTGAATGACGTAGTGTGACATGGTACTAAAGTGTTGATCTACTTATGTAATTGTCCTTACAAATGTCGCCAAACATTTAAAAGAAACGTAGGTAGACTTACGCTGTGTATAATTCATTAAACATCCACTCGGCGATAATGACATCGAAGTGCTCATTAGGATCCTTGAAAATTTTTTGCACGTTGGGATTACCGAATGTCATTCCCTGTACAACCATGGTAAAGTTGAAAATAAGTGTCAAGTCCATTTTTCCTCCGGAAGTCATGAATGTGTTTAAGTTAATCATATCATCTAAAAAATTAAACACATTTCATAAATGAAGCGGTAAGAATTTTTAGTTCGATACATCTCATAACAGATAATTCTCCAAAATACAGTAGGCCTAACTCTCCGTAACACGTCAGTTGGAAAATGATTCTTATTAGAACGAATTAAGATGCCCATAAAGGCCAATTTCAAAACTAGAAAGAGCTAATGAATAATATTGCAATAAAGAACTGAACTGAACTGAATAGGATTTTTTTTATAGTTATAAACATAAAATACTTACGATCAAATGCCTCAAAATTGTCACTAACATCTATTTGTCGAAGATTTGGATGTGGGTTTTTCTTGTTTATTATTGGTGTAATATACGAAACCTGTAATGCAAATTTAACCGTAGAACACTTTATTCTAGTTGATAGTGTTTATAATATTTTATAACACCAATAAAGTTGATACAGTTGATATTGTTTAAAGTGTAAGAGTCCAATCTAGAAGATAGAGCTAATACAGTTGATGGTATAATACTCCAGTCTAGTTGCTATAAATAGTGTTCATCCTAGTCGATAGAGTTGATAGTATAACACTTCAATCTAGTTGCTAGTTCTTTTATTATTTTAAAACACAGTTCTAGTATTTCTGATAAAAGTTTAAACTCTAATATAGTCGATAGAGCAGATACAGTTGATAGTGTAACACTCCAATCTAGTTGATACAGTTGATAGTATATGGTATAACACTTCAATCTAGTTGCTAGTGCTTATAATATTTTAAAACACAATTCTAGTATTTCTGATAATAGTTTAACACTCTAATATAGTTGATAGAGCAGACACAGTTGATAGTGTAACACTTCTATCTAGTTGACAGAGCTAATAGTATAACACTTCAATCTAGTTACTAATGCTTATAATATTTATTCTTATATACAATTCTAGTATTGCTGGTAATAGTTAAACACTCTGATATAGTTCATAGAGATAATATTGTAAGTTTTGTAACACTCCAGTCTAGTTTACAGAGTTGCTACTGTTGATAGCGTGTGGGTAGTTCTTGTGACTTAATATCCTGTTCTTACCTCATGTCCAGCGTTGAGAAGAAGCCTGACTACCCCGTCACCGAGGATGGTGTGACTTTTGCCGGGAAACGGGAACACCACCAAGATCTTATGAGCCTCTCCTACGTAACAACAGGCTAGCATTGCAAGCAATAGCCATGGTAGTTTCGCCATATTCTGAAAGTAAATAATTACTAATTAGTAAATAATTGAACAATGGTTTCGATTCTATTATCATTCTTTAAAACTAAACTGACTTAGCTCTCCCGTTCTTCTTCAATAAGAAAATTGGCAATTTTATAGTATTTTAGCCTAATTATAAGGCTTCATGCTTATTTTAATACTCGCAACCTTCCTTCCACAACCCGGATGACTGCTCTAACCACAACCGCTCTAACAGCAACCGAGGACTTGGGACATCCCCGTGAATTTCTTTTGGTCGTTCAGTTTTTATGTTAAGAGATAGTTACCTTTACAAGTTTGAGAATACATATCAACATCCGAACGAGTAGGTATTTTTTTACGAATACCGAGGATTCCATTAAGATAAAAATTGTAATTCAGTAGTAGGTAAATGTAGTGTACATTTATTTGTAATTATTACAATAAAGTAATATATATTCTATTAGTTAAAACTAATAAGGTTAGAAGAACCAAACATAATGAATGATTTGAGGTACTTATGTGTATAATGTACTTTTTGATGGTTTAAACCAATATATTAGTTTACTTAATGTTAACTGATGAGTTTGTTAGTTAGTTAACATTTGTTAGGCTAATGATTGGCCAATAGAAATTGTGCTTAAATGTATTATTAAATCTGTATGTTTCTTTTCCTCAAACAAATAAAACAAAAATGTTATTTTGCCGCCAATGCATTTTTATTTATTTTGAATAACGGTTTTTGAGTTTAGTATTATGAGCAGATTGATTCGCGCTTAGACTGATTGGCTTAAAATTCTCATAACACAACATTAGTTAAGCATTTAGATGCTTGAATCTACAAGTACTGAAAGATATTCGACCTAAGCTGAGCCTTTTTATAATCTATTTATTATTTATTGTCTATTGAAGTAAGTAAGTACACATAATATTCAAAAATATAAAATTGAAACTTATCGTCTATCTAACACCATCTCATTGAGACTATTCATAAGAGCCGAAACATACTATATCTGCAATAAATTTCTGAAAAATTAAGCATCCCGCAGACTATTTGATGGTAAGTACATTCCGAAGCACGAAGGAGCTCGAGATTAAAAAGTTTTAATTGATCCTAGGACTGACCATGGCGAAAGTTGCTTTGCTTTCGTAATCGAAACTAGAGCGCTCAAACCACTACGCCATCGCCACCGAGAGTCCAACTTACCAGTAACCACTAGTATATAACTACAATGCTATCCACAGATTCTATGATCTGAGATGCAATCTTATTATGAGAAACATTAAAATATCATTATCTTTATTTAATCTTACTTTTACGCTACTATTATAAAAGATGTGTAGAACGTTTAAATGTTAAAATCTATATTACGAAATAACACTTCCTCAGGGCGGGATGCGTATCCGCGACCTTTCACAATCAGGGTTGGAAATTTTTCTTCTGTATTTATTTTTAGAGCATTGTCTATATCTAATTCAATTCGTTACGTCAACAGCTAATACGTATTTGACTACCGAAAATAGGAGAAAAAATAGTAAGATAATTTTTCTGAAACAACGCAATAACATCCACAATTAAGTACTTATTTTCAAAGAAATAACAATCAAAGTGTCACGTTTAAAGGCTCTATCCACTACACCGCGACATACCACGACCGTGCTGAAAATATCTGTTCAGTTTGCAGAGGCCAGTTACTCGTACAGCCTCTTTAAAAAACGTGGTCTAGTGTTAGACATGGTTTACTACTTATACATGGGTGCCTGACCGTGCCTGGTTAATATGGTGTCATAGCCAACGAAAGGCCGCTGAACTAGTTAGAGTTGGAGCTCAGGGACAATAGATTGGACCGGAACCTTTCTGCGGAACCTCCAAGAACCAGGCCATGCACTTTCTCAAAAGCAAACTCATACATGAGTCCTCTGAACAATGCCTAAGGACATCTGACTTGATTTGATACATTCAAAGTCTCTAATACATGGCTACCATGCTAAACGAACTGAAGAGCTGATAAATATATAAAAAAACACCAGTACCATGATAAGAGCTTTGACAGAGGTCTGTCAAAGGTTGAATAAGTGTCTGTTGAACCGTATTCAACCTAGAACTAAGTGATTCGGATGTTTGCAGATTCTGTGCACAGGAGCGTGAATCCCTAATGCACCCCCTCTGCAACTGTGGACCTTTTATGTACAAACGAAGCCTTCATCTGCTGAGACACATTATCGAGTCAAATGATATTATTAAGACCCTTGAGGTTGGGAAATCATAAAATTTATGAAAATTACCCAAATCGAGGCTATACTTAAAACTATTGGCGTCAAGTCAGTTGCAGTGACAAATCAGTCTAAACAGCCGTGGTATTCTGTAACAAAATTCGCATCTCACTTCGCAAGTCACTTCGATTTCATCTGTCAAAATGTATGAAAATTTGCTCTATTTGACAGTTAAATCCGAAGTGACTTGCGAAGTGAGGTGCGATGCGAGTTTCCTTACAGAATAACACAGCAGCTCCGAAAAATCCCAAATACTTTGTGATTGTGATTTTTGATTGTGCGTAGGGGCGTGGGCTCCAGATATAAGACCTGTCAGTTCTGGGTTTATTTAGTTTATTGGGTTTACTAGTCCGGTTGCATTCTTGTAGTCACATGTTATTTCAGTGTTGACAAGGGAAGGTAATTTGTTTATCTTGGTACAAGTAAAGTAACTTTTATTTAATTCTCTAAGCATTTAAGAAGTTGTGGAAAACTAGGTATTAAATCTATTATATCTCAAGGCTGATGGTTTCTTGCGTATACATAGAACAGACACATGGAGGATAATTATTTATACGCAACAAATGTAAGTAATGGAGGATAATTATGCAACTGTAAGTACTGTTATTAAGACTTCAATTTTTTGCCATACATCATCTTCTTCGTCATCAACGTCCTACTGTTGGAAATAGGCCTTCCCACAAAGTCAAAGTCAAAATATTTTTATTTAAATAGGCAACAAAGAAGCACTTTCAAATCGTCAAAAAACTCATTTTTGTTAATATTACAAAAAATATCTTAACTAACAACACTATAGTTTCTGTCTGTCTGTCATGTCTGAATTGCATGGGAGCAATGCATGAGATGTCGGGTGACTAGGGCCCTAGCACCACCACGCTGGCCCCTTGTGGTGGTGGTGGGCGAAAGCGGTTGCAGCTACAAGGTTACCAGAACTAAAACGCTTCTTAACTCCTTTACTCCTGTTGTGTGTGTCCTTTCTTTTGTCCTGTGTGTGAGGAGCTCGGTGGCGTATTGATTTGAGCGCTCTGGTTTCGAATACAAAAACAAAGCAACTTTCGCCATGGTCGACATCGGGATGGGTCAACCGAAATTTATAATCTCGAGCTCCTCCGTGCTTCGTCGTGCACGTTAAGCCGTTGGTCCCGGTTGTTACTGCAACCGCTTTAACCCACCAACCCGCATTGGGCCAGCGTGGTGGTGTTACGGCCCCAAGCTCCTCATGTGTTTCTTCCATGTAGGAAGGCGTGGTGTGCCCAGCAGTGGGGCGTATATAGGCTGGTGATGACTCCTGTGCCAAAACGGACGCGAACGATCATACATAGTGAAACTTGTTGCTATAGGTTTGTTTGATTGTACACACGACCGCACATCAAGTGTAATAGTTGCACTACGAAATCCGCCTCTATTACCACGTGGATAGGGCGGTCTTAAGGTCAAACTGTTACGCTTGATGTGCTGTCGTCTGTACACGGCACGGAGGATCATACACAGGGTGGTGACGTCAAATAATACGACAGTAAATTTCATTATTTCATTTGATAATTTCATGACGTTTGTACGAAATAATACAAAATTGGCTGCATTATTTTATAGAAATGTAAAATTATCAAATGAATAAGATAGCCCATGTTTTAATTTATTGTCGTCACCACCCTGTATAGTGAAAGTTGTTGCTATAGTTTTGTTAGATTGTACAGTCGACAACACATAAATCGTAACCTTTTTGTACAAACGTTACGCCTGCAGACCAAATAAAACATCACAAAAAATTATGTACGTTTGTTTTTAAAACATATTCAAGGTTTTGAAATCATTATCCATAAATAATAATCAATATGTGTAAAAACCTAATTTACATAAAAAGAATAACGAGTATTTTATACGTAAATTTAAAATTATTCATTGTATTACAGATATGCTTGAATTAGTAGACCAGTCTAATAGCGAAAAGAGACTAGTTATATCAGTCAAGAAATAATCATTGACGCATAAAGATTTCATTTTTTTATTCTACCTATATCTATTTTCATTTAGTTAATAATTGGACACTAAATAACATAAGTCGGCAAATAAACATAATAATTAATATAATTATCCCTAATATTTTATCTTTGATTTTAGCGATTTACTCAATTAATTGTAATTGAATTTGGTTGAATAAATACATAAGAAGTATATGTTATTACTTTTTATTATGTATAAAAATACTACTGGTATCAGTAAATAAACTGATATTGTTAGCTCTGAATTTAAAAAGAATCTTACTTATTATTGGACGCAATACCCACGTGTACGTATCTTACTTACATATTTCATAATATATAGAAATATTATCAAACTTATTTTTTACGCGAATGAGAATCATAAAATTTAAGATTCTCAGTTAATTTCTCAGATCAAACCACTCGTAACGAAGTTGCAATAAAAGTTAATCACAAACGAGCTCTGAATTATACGAACATATACTGAGTTATCTATTTATTTCGATTTATAATCATAAAAGTACTTACTGTAAAAAAGCGATCTAAGCGTGACACGCAATCCTGCACTGTAGCTGTCCCACACCACACTACTAGACGAATTGTGTTTACAAAATCATTATATGTAGAGATCTATTTATAATGTTGATAACGTGAGAGTCATCAACAAGCCGTGTGGCGCGTGCGGTCCAAATCTCGGCGTTTGCTATAATGTCTAACATATCTAACTAAATGTTTAATATCAGGTACAGTCAAGCACATCAAGATTCACAGATTGACCTTGAGATGACCCTTACTACTACGTTTGACCAGCTACTTTTGTAGAGCAGAGCGAAACAGTTACATTTGATGTGCGCGTCAGTTGGAAAATGATTCTTACACCAACGAATTAAGTTACATATTAATGTTGCGTGTAAAAAATGTTTTGTTTCTCTCACTGACATGAAAAAAAAAGAGAAGCCATGTTTATCAGTGGTTTAATTTTGGTGATTTTAACTATGGGATAACCTACAGTCAATAAGTCGCATTATGTCAATGCAGTGGAATTTGTCTGCAGATTCTGCAATTAACTGTAATTTGGTACTGTTTTTGTAACTATGTATTATTTAATTAGTCTCTTGTGTGCAATAAAGAATATTTCTTTCTATTATTTTATTCATTAATTTTGTTTTTATTATATGAACTTTTTAATAGTGCTATCATACATAGCTCATTTTTAAAGTACCGCTCCCACACAGCAACTGAACGAGCATTGAAAAGTGGTCTTAAAGTTTTGCTTTTATATACACTTTATAAAAAAAATCTAACAAAAATAAAACCGCCGCCTCAGGACGTGAAATTTTTCTAGTTTAGATATATTATCATCACCAGCCTATATATATCCAACTGCTGGGCACAGGCCTTCCTACATGGCAGAAACACATGAGGAGTTTGGGCCATAACACCACCACGCTGGCCCAATGCGGGTTGGTGGGTTAAAGCGGTTGCAGTAACAACCGGGACCAACGGCTTAACGTGCCTTCCGAAGCACAGAGGAGCTCAAAATTATAAATTTGATTGATCCATCCAGGGACCGACTATGGCGAAAGTTGCTTTGTTTTCGAGATCGAAACCGGAGCGCTCAAACCACTACGCAACCGAGCTCCTCATTCAAAGAAATACAATTTAATATATTATATATTATACGCGATAGATATATTAATTACTAAAAAATAAAACCGACTTTAAAACACTAAAAAGGAAAAAATAATTAGTACTTGTCTCCTCAAAATGTATATTTTGGAGTTGGTGGTTTCGTTCGACTGTTTTACCAATGTACCAGAAAACATCATATAATGCAGAAATACTTATAAAGTTAAATGATACATAATATTTTAAAGTTACTATTTGTTTTATTGTCTAGCTATTCCTATCTAAATAAATATTAGTATAGGTACATTGAAATTACAATGGTTGTTTTCCCGCGGCAAAACAATTTATTCTTATTAGTATAACAGAGTACAGGGGACTTACCACCATCTTTATAAAAGCGATTCATATTCCGCTCGGTTCAGTATTGGTTCCTAAACTGCATCGCTGTCATAGTCGTAGATAGCGTCGTAGTACGAATTAACGATTCTACTCAGTTTAGGTCCTAAACTGGATCGCGATAAAAGATGGTGGTACGGGTGCAGTATATTAAAGAATCGCCTTTGATGTCGGACAATGCCGTCCCGGCCGTGCAAGTACTTACACTGTCATGCACAGATAAGCAAGGGTTGTCAAGAGATGAAAAGCAGTAAATGTTCGGTCCATCATAGAAGAAGCTGAACACTTTAGTAACATGTCACATTAACTATATACGGTAGCAACTTACTAAGTAGCTACTTCTGTGGTCGACTATCGGCATGACTAAACATTTCGGTACGGGAAAACAACCACTAAATGATCAACTTGTGTAATTAAGACTAGGTATTTAGCTACTTTAGTTTTTCTTCTGCTTCGTTTGAGTCTTCTTTTTTCTAAATATCCGCTTGATGAGGACGTAGAGAGCAACCATGATTGCTGCTATGAACGCTCCCAAGTCGAGAAAGTATTTCTGGTAGAACGGCACGTCTATAGCGGGCGAGCGTAGATGCGGCGCGCCGCGGGTCACGGCCACGTGCTCCACCCAGTGCACCAGCTCCGCGCCGGGGCTCGCGGGCCGGTGGTGGTAGATGTACGACAGCTCTTTCACTTTCTTTGTGTAACTGGAAAGTGAAACATCGTATCCTTAGTCAATTAAAAGTTTCGCTGCTGTTTCCAAGGAAATTTGCAGTACCTACCGAAAGTCTACATGTTCACGATTTTTTTTGGAATATTGATACAAAATCTCACTACCTATCTTTCATTTCCCCATTGACCAATTACGTCATTAAAATCAGGGTTTGTTGATCTTTTCTTGTTCAGCTGGGTTCTACAATGTTTATGGTACACAATAAATAAAATATATTATGTAGGTATATAAAATAGCAGAATATAAGGTAGATTGGAGTTATTTTGGATATCTATTCTATCATCCTAAGCGGAAAGTAGGACGGCCTCCCACTAGATGGACAGACGTCCTGGTCAGGGTCACGGGGAGTCGTTGGATGGGCTGCGCAGAACCGTTCCATTTGGAAATCGATGGGGGAGGCGTTTGTTCAGCAGTGGACACCATAGGCTGATATGATGATGATTCTATCATCCTTGCATATGAATTTTCTATCCCAAAAATAGTGTCTACGTGACACTATTTTTGGGACCGCACATCCAAATAAAATTGTTTATTTATGCGACTACATATTCTTAGATCGTCTTATTTCTAATCATATTCTGGTACACAACTAATACTAAGACTATAGGTAATGAGACCCTTGGACGAGTACACTTCATACGTTTCCAAAATGTGTAAACTCGTAAGTTCAAAAGCATTCTGAAATCCGTCGTTCTTTACAATTCGATTCCTTGAAAATTTGACCACATATTTATGGAAATTGATGGTTTTTTACTAACCAAATAAAGTATGGTATCCCTGGAACTATTCTATTAGGGGGCTAGCTTATCATAAACAGCATTTTATAAATAAAATTGGCTTAAATCGATTATAAGCAAGCAATAGGTAACAGAACTATCGATTATGAAATTAATTCTGTAGTTTCACGCTTAAGTTAGGTGCATCTCGTTCTCCCAATAAGCTACTTATCTAATTTAAGTTAGTTCTAATTCTTACTATCTTTTTCCTATACATATTGAGAGAAAGAGATACCTAAATTTTATTATTAGGTATTAGGTATCATTGTTACCTGACTTACCTGGGATTGTTAAGAACTTCATCTAAAGCCAGTTTCAGATCTTCGGCCATGTTGAAAGATAGATCCACTTTTATGGCGTATCCACTCTTGACAGCTCTCTCGACGTTCACGAACTGATCAGCGAAGACTGGTATACCGATGATGGGTTTACCAAAGTGGACTGTCTCTGTGGTGGAGAGCAGGCCACCGTGGGTGATGAACAGTATGCAGTTGGGATGAGCTGAAAATTTGAAATTTGGGTTCCTACAGTAACAAATTATAAGAAATTTATGTATGTTGTTAAGCCAATGTACTATAACATTGGCTGCATTATTTCATACAAATGTCACGAAATTATCAAATGAATAAGATGTTTTTGAAGGTGGCAAACCATTTCTATGAACTAATATAGCCCATATTTTAATTTATTGTCGTACTGACGGCACTACTCTGTATAATAATCATCGCCTCCAATAGCAAGAAAATTACTTGACAAATTTCAAGTGCGAAGCGTGTCTACCATTTCCACAGTGGCCGTTTCTTAAGAACCGTAATAGGAAAGGCAGTCTATGCAGAAAACTGGATACTGGCGGCATCCATCAGGACAGCCGTGCCTGAAACTCATTAAAACTGCATGTTCTTTTGTTCCTTACCAAGTATGCTAGGTTGCGGCGCCCATTGTAAAATCTTTACATTAGCAGGTGTTCCCGGCAGTGTCTCCTCGAATTTCCATATCACCGTCTGCTTTAATGTGCTGAATGTTTTCAGTAAGCCTTTCTTTACCTCGTCAGGTAAGGAATTACTCTTCAGATTCGAACCCATGCTGAAGTATATGACCCCATGTTTAGCATTGTCCATTAACTTTTGTAGATCCTGCAAATACACAGTTGGGAATGTAAGTTATTAAAAAAAGTAGTTAATTTTTTTTAACAATCTCCAGACTAAAAAAACATATGTCCTGAGGACGGTAACTGAACCAGCGACTTTTTTCAATCCGGGTGACGTATAACAATAAGACTAGAAGCCAATTCATAGTGTTAATTCCAAGTCCTCCGTATGTGATGTATGTAGTTTATAGTTAGTTTATATAATGTATTCAATATAATAAATATTTGTATTCTGTTAGTAATAACACGTAATCCGTTCGATACAGTCGTTTCATTACTCCGAACCTCATATGGTGACCCTGCCATCGGAGTACTCTAAAATTCCATTACCATATAAAGCGGTGTTACTATAAACATTGTTAGACTACAAGCAATTTTAATGAGCATGATGATTTCACTAAATTATTCAGCGTTACCACTTGTGGATCAATTTTCAGGAAAAAGTTATTTCGTCAATAAAAACGGGAAAAGCACAAAGTAGAGTGTCACCTCAAGAAATTGTAATCGCACAAAATGCAGCAGGAGTGGCAAACTCCGCGTCTACAAAGAAATTACTATTCCATATGAGCAACAACAGTTTTCTGATGACAATCCTGGTCATTGGGTTGATCATTAATCTGCTGACCGCGTTGTAGCGGGGCTACAAGCGCTGTCACCGTGGTTGGACTCAGAAGGCAAATAACCACTTCATGAGACGCCCGTCTTTGGTTCCACATCGCCCAGGGATTAGCGAAGAACAAGTTTAATCTGAGTGAAGTGATGTGAAAAGTGAAAAATGTGAAATGTGCAAAAGTATCAGCCTGGTATTATTTGATTATATTTAATTTCTTTATTCAATTATATCAAAATAATCATTTATTTACTCGCATTTAAATATGTTTCACCGCATTTAAGCCCATATTAAGTACATATATATTTATAATATTAGGCCAAAAGATATAATGGAATGGCAGAAAAATTGCATGAGTTACATGATAATTAGGATGAGGATTAAACCGCAGAACAAGTAAAGTAAAGTCAGAAAAGTGCATAGAGGTAGATAATTTATTTGAAGAGTTTAAAATAGAATACAGTTTATTATTAAAACAAATAGGAAAACGAAAATTAAAAGTGTAACAATAAAATATATTAGCGATTTAAAAGATAGTGTTTATTTATTGTATTATAAGATATTAGAATATTGTGGAGAATCAGAAGTAAAGGAAAACACCAATATGAAAAAGTTCGAATTAAAAACGACTGTACGTCTGAACTGACTGATCAAAGCAGCCATACTGTGTAATTAGGTTGCGGATTCGGTTACCACCCAAGGACATTGTTCCTTTCTAGTCCAGATATCTATCTTAATATCTTTCAAACTTTTATTCATCGCTATCATCATCATTAGCATAAATACGTCCCACTGCTGGGCACATGCCTTCCTACATGGTGAAACAAATGAGCTTAGGCTATAACATCCCAACGCTGGCCCAATGCGGGTTGGTGGGCTAAAGCGGTTGCAGTAAGAACGGGACCAACGGCTTAACGTGCCTTCCGAAGCTTGGAGGAGCTCGAGATTATAAATTTGATACACCCATCCCGGGATCGACCACGGCGAAAGTTGCTTTGTTTTCGTAATCGAAACCGGAGCGCTCAAACCACTACGCCACCGAGCTCCTCTTTTATGATTTTATTATTTTAAACCAACTTGGATATGGAATAAATGTATGCAAACCAAATCTCATTTTGTATATGTTTGTCACTTTCAATCATTACCTTTCTTGTTCATTGCTCATAATTAACAATGACTGTGGTTTGTTCACATTACTTATTTCTTTCTTTAAGTTGGCTGACTGAAGTATAGTTGCCACACGATTCATAGATTTTTATACTGAGTACTACTTTGCTTGTTAAATATTATATGGTGCTGTATATTTACCTCTGGCAGTGGCTTCACGTCAGGGTCAATATGGTAACCAGCAACGGCTTTGTAGCTCTGTGGCAGAGACATAGCTGAGCCCATGGATACGTGCGAGTTACCAAGCATCAAGGACGCGTTGTATCTCAGTACTTCAAAGTCAGGGACTTCGTGGCCTCTATATTTTATTAGAGGTTGAATATCTTTATATATTTCTTGTTCCACACCTGAAATGTAGCTAAAATAACATAACAAAGTCACATTAAGTATAAAAGGATACAATTATTATTTTTGTTTTGGAGCTATACAAACTCGTGTGAGACCGTTGTCACTTAATCAATAATATGTGTTCGTGGTGCGTTAATCATATTTATTATTAAATCTATGTTATTCATTATTATTATTTTTGGTACTATTTATAATGAGTCTACGTTATAATTTCAAAACGTACCTTTAAAATGGTTTTAATTATAAAAAAACGAAATCCAATATTATAAAATCGGATTGTGCGGTGTTACAATTATAAAATATCCAAAAATAAATTAACAAGATACTAGGTATCATTAAAAGAAAAATAGTATATTTTTTGCATAAATCGACTTTTCAAAGCCTGTAATTTAAATTTAGTGAAAAAAAATAACTACTCTACTTTCAATAGTATAGTAATAGATAATAGTTATGGGTTGTTTCAATAAAATCATAGCTTCTATTGTGGTAACTGAAAGATAATCGTAGGTATATTGTACTGCATAAAATCATTTGGCTAATTTAATGTCTACTTTTATGCGTATGAAATTACGGCATTTATTAAACAACCAATTATACTGGTTTTGTTTTCAATCTTCGTCATCAGCCTTCTTTTTCTTATTTATTTAATGGCCTCTCGTTATTAGGAATTTTGCCAATGCGGCAACGTTGTACGGTGATTGGGCAAAACGAATTCGTTTTCCGAACGCCGGCCCGATAAAACAAAATGGATGCTGTCAGATGGCTGTAAATGCGCACAACCCGTCGATTTCCCAGTCAGCCGACAACAACCGTCAACAGCCTTGCATCAGTATGAATTGAAAATAATGATACCTTTAACGTGGATTAGACAGATAGAAGCTATATTATATTACCTATGCACCATAATGTACACGCGGCAGCGTGTTCAGCCAAGTTCAACAAAGGAACTACTTTTGACCGTTTAATCTATATGTATACATGAAATTAGGCACATTATTAAAGCCCCCTAGTTTGTAAATAATTTTAATTTCATTTGTTTAGCTTAAACGGGTATTTGATATAATAATATTAACGTTTGAAAACCGGCATTTTTGTGACTGACTGACTCACTCATCAAAAATATAACCCACTTCTAGATGACCTAGAAACTTGATATTTGGTACCAAATTATGCTTCAAGTATTCAAGTATTATGCTTCAACAAAGTAAAAAACCTGGAAAATAATAATAATATAATATATTTGCTTAGGGGATTTTCAGAGATAACCTAGGGTTCAGTAGTTTCGGGCCAGGGAAGATGACCCCCAGGCCGCTCCTTGCCGCCGCAGGAGGACCGGGCGGAGAAGGCGGCAGTTTGCCAGCCTCCTTCCTCCTGTTGGTGGCCAGCGGGGCCCGGGCTTGGGAAGCCCGAGTCCCGCATTGCACCGGCCACCACCAGTCGTCGATGCCCCAATTGTCCCGGGGCATCGTCGGCCTTCCCCGCTTTTTGGGGGGGTGAGAGGGGCTCGCTATAGGCGAGCAGGCACCGGCGGGGTTGTGGATGTTTGTGCAAGCGTTCCCATGGCTCCGTCTGGCAGCGACACGTCCGCCGCCGACGCGTCCACCTCGTCTGATGATGAGGGGAGCGCGGTGGCCGCGGACATCCTCGCGCCAAGGTGCATGTGAGGGACATCGTTGGGTTTTAGTGGGTAGGCCCCGCATTCTGCGGGGAGAGTCCCACATAACCTGTGTCATCCCAGGGCGGTATGCGTAACGCATTTCCCAACGAAAAAAAAAAAAAAAGGGTTCAGTAGTTTAATTTCGTCGCAGTGTGTTTTATATTTCTCTTTGTGATATTCTCCTTTTTATACCTCACTCAGCCTTCAACGTTCACTATGTACCTTATTAGCTATTTAAATTTGTCGATGGCTAATTTTAAATTTAAAAGTTTTTATGTTCCTAGAAATTGTAAAATAGTTACTTACTATTTTTTCAAGCCCATTCCTACTATTTGGTAAATGAGTTGTTCAACCCTCTGGAAGAACGAGAAAGGCGGTATCTTTGTTGACATGAGGTCAGCTGAATACGACGGATTGGTGTGCTGATCAATCAGTTTCAAAACTTGCCAATGGGGGTCCACCGTCGACACCCAGATGAATGGTGTTTGGAAGATAGCCGAAAATCTGAAAATAAAAGAATATTTTAAAATACAAGCAATATTTTTTTAGAATGTTTTTTATACAACTAGATGACCACCTGCAATAACAAGGGAAAAAGCATTTGGTATTGCAGGTGCGTTGTCCTGAGCTCTGAGATGAAATGTCTCCCATGCCCAGTAATTGCCTTCAATCCGAAATACAGCGAAGTACTTTACAGCCGAAATAAGAAAGGCGGTGGAAAGACAAGACAACGACGACATAGTAAAACAAGTAGTGGATTTGCAACAATCTTCAAAGTTATGTAGCTCATTGACGTTAGCGTTGAAGCTACGTGATTAGAGTACTCATTATTACTCCTAACGCTACATTTGAATGTACAATGCTTATTCGCAATTGTGTCTGCCATCAGATTCGATTCATTATTCGCACCTGATGTTAAGATCAGAAGCCTCTTAACTTGACAATTTCAATGAACATCGTGAAATTCGTGAATGACGTAGTGTGACATGGTACTAAAGTGTTAATCTACTTCTGTTACTGACCGTACACATGTCGCCAAAGATTTAAAAGAAACGTAGGTAGACTTACGCTGAGTATAATTCATTAAACATCCACTCGGCGATGATGACATCGAAGTGCTCATTGTGATCCTTGCAAATCTTTTGCACGTTGGGATTACTGAATGTCATTCCCTGCACAGCCATGGTCAAGTTGAACATAAGTGTCAAGTCCATTTGCTGTCCGGTAGTCAACAATGTGTTTAAGCTCATCATTTCATCTAAAAATTGAAATGTCATGAATGTTCAATAAACTGGTCCTAAATGAAGCGGTAAGAATTTTAATTCGATACATCTCATAACAGATAGTTCCTTTAAATACAGTGAGCCTAACTCGTCGTAACACAAACACGTCGTTGGAAAATCAATTATAAAGTGTTCAAATATCTGATAGTCATCAAAAGCCTGAACTGGGGCCTTACCACCATCTTTATAAAAGCGATTCTTAATCCGCTTGGTTCAGTATTGGTTCCTAAACTGCACCGCTGTCATAGTCGTAGATAGCGACGTAGTACGGATATAACGATTCTACTCAGTTTAGGACCTAAATTGTGTCTACGACTATGACAGCGATGCAGCTTAGGAACCAATACTGAACCGAGCGGAATATGAATCGCTTATATAAAGATGGTGGTAAGGCCCGATCTTCATAATTCATCGTCGGGGGTTAATAATAAAATTGTTAAACTTTTAAACATAAAATACTTACAATCAAATGCTTTAAAATTTTGACTAGCATCTATTTGTCGAAGATTTGGATGCGAGAGCTTCTTGTTTATTATTGGTGTAATATACGAAACCTGTAATGCAAATCAATCTGTAGAATACTTTATTCTAGATGATGTTTATAGTTTTTTTTAACACCATTAAGGTAAGTTATTAAAGTATAGTCCAATCTAGAAGATGATACAGTTGATAGTATAATACTCCAGTCTAGTTGCTATATAGTGTTCATTAATATTATTATTATTTTGATACTATTTATATTTATTAAAATGTTTTAATTATAAAAAAAGGAGTGGTAGACCCGTATGTAGGGTCGTCTGGGTAGGTACCACCGCCTTTCTTATTTCAGCCGTGAAACAGTTCACTGTGTTTCGGATTGAAGGGAAAGGTAGCCAGTGTAATTACTGGGCATGGACGGCATTTCATCTTAGGCCCCAGGATGACAACGCACCTGCAATCTCAAGTGATTTTTCCTTGTTATTGCAGGTGTCTATAGGCGGCGGTAACCGCTTACCATCAGGTGGGCCGTCAGCTTGTTTGTCATCTAGTAGTATATAAAAAAAAGGAATTCCAAAATTAAAAAACCCGATTTCGTATTGTCAGTAGTGTCACAATAATAAAATATCCAAAAATAAATTACAAGATACTGTCATTAAAAGCAATATACATTTTATCCTTATATCGTCTTTTGAAAGCCTATAACTTGAATCTATAGATAAAAAAATAACTACTCTACTTTCAATAGTTAGTAATAGATAATAGATATGGGTTGTTCCAAAAAAATCCTAGCTCCGGTAATGGTTACAGAAAGATAAAAGTGGGTATATTATGAAGCATAAAATCGTTCGGCTAATTTAAATTCTACTTATAAGCGTCATTTTACGCGATGCATTGAACAACTCTTTAAACTGGTTTTGTTTTCAATCGTCGTCATCAGCCTAGCATCAGCGTGAATCGAAAATAAACACCATTAAGGGCTATAGGGTTGATATTGTGTAAAGTGTAACAGTCCAATCTACATAGAAGATAGAGCTGTTACAGTTGATAGTATAATACTCCAGTCTAGTTGCTATAAAGTGTTCATAATATCTACACCATTCTAGTAATTAGAGTTGATACATGTGAAAGTAAAACAATTCAATCTAGTTGCTAGTGCTTTTAATATTTTTAAACACAATTATAGTATCTCTGATAGTAGTTTAACACTCTAATATATAGTTGATAGAGCAGACACAGTTGCTAGTGTAACACTTCAATCTAGTTGATAGTATAACACTCAATCTAGTTGATACAGTTGATAGTATAACACTCAATCTATTTGCTAGTGTTTATAACATAAAACACCATTCCAGTCGAAGGAGTTGATACTGTTGATAGTGTTACACTCCAATCTAGTTGATAGAGCTGTTTCAGTAGATATGTACTTCAATATATTAGGTTGGGGAAAAAGTCTTTTCGCATTATAGTATGTATGAACTTGTAATAAAATCTCTTTGGCTGTACTATTTGTATCTGGCTGGTTTTGGTATCATTAAAAGTTTAGATTTTAAAAAGGTAATTCCAAATTCAAATTAGGAAAATGTGTGTTTTTCAGTTGTCTTTCGTACTGTTAAGATGAGTGAATCTAATGAAGAAATTCGATACATTTTAAAAATTTTACTACAAAAAAGGTAAAAATGCAACGCAAGCCGCGAAAAAAATTTGGGATGTTTATGGACCTAGTGCAGTGTCTGTGAGAGTAGCAGAAATTTGGTTTAAGCGTTTTCAATCCGGAAATTTTGATGTCAAAGATGCACGTCGCTCTGGTCGCCCTATTACGGATAAAATTGATGCCATTTTTTAAAAACTGGAGCAAGATCGGCATATCAGTAGATATGACGTAGCTGAAGAACTGGGAATTGACCACAAAACGGTTTTGGCGCATTTAAAAAAAATGGGTACACAAAAAAGCTCGATATTTGGGTACCCCACAAGCTCACTGAAAGAAACCTAATGAACCGTGTACTCATTTGTGATTCTTTATTACGACGTAATGAAAGCGAACCATTTTTGAAGAAGCTGATAACTGGTGATGAAAAGTTGATCACATACGACAAGAACGTGCGAAAAAGGTCGTGGTCAAAGGCCGGTCAGGCTTCACAGACTGTGGCGAAACCCGGGTTAACTCGCAACAAGGTGATGCTGTGTGTGTGGTGGGATTGGAAGGGCATTATTCATTATAAGCTGTTACCACCAGGCAGGACCATCGATTCTGAACTCTACTGCGAACAACTGATGAGATTAAAGCAAGAAGTTAAGAGAAAGCGGCCGGAATTAATCAACAGAAGGGGTGTGGTTTTTCATCAAGATAACGCTAGACCTCACACATCTTTAGCCACTCAGCAAAAATTAAGAGAGTTTGACTGGGAGGTGTTAATGCATCCGCCGTATAGTCCTGATGTTGCACCTTCAGATTTCCACCTGTTTCGCTCTCTTCAGAATTCTCTAGGCAGTGTCAGGTTAACATCACGAGAGGACTGCTATAACCCCTTGTCGCGGTATTTTGATCAGAAGCCCCAAAAGTTTAACACTCCAGTCTAGTTGATAGAGAATATCTCTATCAACTAGACTGGATTGTAAGTAGTGTAACACTCCGGTCTAGTTTACAGAGGTGCTACTCTTGACAGCGTGTGTAGGTAGTTCTTGCGACTCAATGTCCTGCAGTATGATTCACTAATGGAAAATTATTTGACATCGATCTTGACAACGAGCCGCCATTGATTTTGATGTTTGATTGAGCACAGCGCTGTGCGTAAGCATGTTCTGTCATAGATCATTACGTCGATACGTCGATACCTTGGCTGTGTATATTTGAAGGTGCTTTTTTAAAGACACGACATGAAGTAGAATCGATATTTTTCGATTTAGTTTTTCTTGTGTTTTCAATGTAGGTATCATAATGACTTCATTCAATATTTGATTGACACTTACATAAATAATAAAAATAAACTATATAGCTCGTCGTCGAAACGCTAGTTCAATTCAATTTCTTCTTTGATGGCTTTCTACTATAATTTGTCACTAACGGATGTCAGACAAACACCAAAAGGTATGACAGCCTGCCACAACCACGAAATCAAAGCTGCTAAATTTAGAAAATCGCATACTTAGTTGTTTATACCTCATGTCCAGCGTTGAGAAGAAGCCTGACTACCCCGTCACCGAGGATGGTGTGACTTTTGCCGGGAAACGGGAACACCACCAAGATCTTATGAGCCTCTCCTACGTAACAACACGCTAGCATTGCAAGCAATAACCATGGTAGTTTTGCCATATTCTGAAAGTAAATAATTAAAATTAAAAAATTGAACAATGGTATCAAATCTATTGTCGTTCTTTAAAACTAAACTGACTTAACTCTCCCTTCTTCAATAAGAAAATTGGCAATTAGATAGCATTTTAACCTACATCCAAGGACATCTTGCTTTTTTTAATACCCGCCACCTTCCTTCCACAGTCCGGGTGACTGCTCAGACCACTAAACAACCGACGACCTGGGATATCCCCGTGAATTTTTCTAGTCTTTTATGTTATGAGATAGTCTACCTTCACAATTTCGAAAATACATATCAACATCCGAAAGAGAACACGGAGAAGGTCGGTATCGTATTGGTTTGAGCGCTCTGGTTTCGATACGAAAAACAAAGCAACTTTCGCCATGGTCGAACCTGGGATGGATCAATCAAAGTTTGTTAGCTCCTCGAGCTCCTCCGTGCTTCGGAAGGCACGTTAAGCCGTTGGTCCCGGTGGTTCCTGCAATCGCTTTAACCCGCCAACGATCATTGGCCACACACTAAAAGATATGGAATATTGTTAAATTTGTACTGTTTAGAAAATTTTTAAAATGGTCTACAATTTTTTCCAAAATTTATCAAAAATGTTAATGATATTAGATTGCCGACATCATAAAACAACTATTATTATGACAACTATGAATAAATCATACATATTACATAGTTATTATTAATTATTTCAGTATGCCAATACCTTTTTAGTAGGTAATAGAGGAACCTCTGACGTCACCTGTTCATTTTCTTTAGAGCATACTATTTCTTTTGAAATATGCCTATGAGTTATTCTTTTTATTTTTGAAATAAAAAAATGTTGTCAACTGCCCTATTCAAGTCATATACAATAGACACTACATATTTCTGAAGATATTTCTGCCATTACGAGAAGATATAGATAAAAGAAAAAAAAATAGGACAGAGAATAGATAAAGTTTGATTTACTCAAAGGTTAGATAAAATTTGATTTACCCAAACTTGGATGTTGTAAATAAATGTAACCAGTTTCACTTTTAATTTAAACGTTTATGATACCTTTTTTAGTTAAAACACTGTTTATTCATGGCTTGCCATTTGACTTTAAATATAAGAGTGAGAGAAATTGGCACCTAAAACTAAAGTAACTATTTTGAGTTTCAGGATTTATAAGTAAGGCTGAATGGGGGTATATTAAGGCGCCGAATAGACGTAACTTGGGTTTTACTTGGGAGTAACTTGGAAGTTGGGAGGTACCTATCCCATGACTCTATTTTACTCTTATCTTTCGGCAACAATTAATAATAAAATATCTAATACTTATTTATAACTTATGTCTGGTTAGCTTCACAGATTAAATATAGGTAGATGACTTGATTTTAGATTTTGAATCAAAGGTCCAGCATATGTTTAAGTTAGCTTGAGACCTTGCCTATAAAATGTATGTTGTGACACTTGTGACATAGAGTGAACGCTGAGTGTTTATTAAATTAATATTTCAAATTAGTTAAAATTTTTTGATGGTCTCAAATATCTATAAAAATCGATACTTACACACAATCTGTGATTTGGCTATAGTAAGTTAAAGTGATTTTGGAATACCTAATTACCTACTTTTTATTTTGTAAAAAGCCTACATTGGACTGCTTACTTCATCTTACTTACTTAATTAAATCATAAAATAGAAATATTATCAAACTTATTTTACGCAAAGAAAAAGCAATAAATTCGTTGATAAAAAAATGTTACATAAATAGTGAACACTCGTAACGAAATTGCGATAAAAGTCAATCACAAACGAGCTCTGAATTATACTGAGTTATCTATTTATTTCGATTTATAATCATACAAGTACTTACTGTGAATAGGCGATATAAGCGTGACACGCAATCCTGCACGGTAACTGTCTCACACCACACTAGTAGACGATTGTGCTTACAAAATTATTATATTATGTAGAGATCTATATAGAATGTTGATAAGAGAGAGAGAGTCATCAACAAGCCGTGTGGCGCGTGCGGTGCAAATCTCGGAGTTCGCTATAATGTCTAAAACATCTAAAGGTTTAATATCAGGTACAGTCAACAGCACATCACGAATAACAGTTTGACCTTGAGACCGCCTTTACTACATTTGCAACAGAGGCTACTTTCGTTTCGTCAACTGTTACATTTGATGTGCTGCCGTCTGTACGTACACACGCGTTGCGCATGCTGTAAAAATGAAGAGGGATAAGTTAACAGCATCAATCCTAGACTTCATAAATATGGGTATGACTATGGGCAACCTACCACATACCACAGATTAATAATTAATCTCTGGTATGAAGCGTTAGGTTGCCCATAATGCCTTCTCAATGAGCTCTGGCGACCTTGCTGACCGCTGGAACACATATCATATCACCAGCCTTTCTAATTACTCCTATGGCCATAACACCACCTGCTGCCCAACCCTAATGTGAGGGTTGGTAGATGAACAGAGTTTCAGTAACCACTAAATTGCTTTGGCAGAGCCCAGTATACCCTCACGATGGGCAGTGGAGTTACCGGGGAGTTTTAGTGGGTATTCCCAGTGCCTTATAAGCGCTGGGCGACCCCCACACACGCCTTTCGCCTAGCCAGCGGCGGTAGGTTTGCAATTTGGTTTCACCCCGAAAAATAAGCCCTTTACCACACACTTTTACCTTTAGATTTAGACGTGGGCGTGTCGTAAGCCGCATGAAACATTCCGCGATCTTTTAAAATCTAAGTGGGCATATTTAAAATTTAATTAACTGTATGACATGGACAGCTAAAATTTAATTGTGTCTGGTATGTCGGGCTTGGAGAGTATTGTTTATGACGTCACATTGTCATATTGAATTTAATTATGACATTCACTCAAGTGTGAATGTCTTAATTGAAAAAAATGAATGATTGTTTGAATTTTTTTTATGATGTGATTGTATTGTATAATTATTATTTTTTCATATAATTGTCATATGACGTTTAAACAACAATACCAATGCTAGGCGGTCGGTCAACCCGCCACGCAACCACAGATAACGCCAACCTGTAGACTCAGATCCGATCCGATAGATAGTCGGCATTATATCCAAGGACGCTATACGCTATGTAGAGCTCAATGAGAAGCGTTATGTAGGTAAGTAGGCAGCAGGGAGACTCGTCTCCATACTAAAAAAAAAGTTAATTAGTAATTGTAATTAGATAAAAATAAGCACTGGCTTATTTATACTTACGAAAAATGCTGCGTCATGTTTTATTTGCGAATGCAGATTCGCAAATACATCATTAGTCAGCATTTTTCGTGTATGTATACTCACTTGTATCATAATAATATAACCTTATTTAGTCCCAAAGAGAACGACATATACGAATCTCGGAAAGGTATGATGAGGTAGCAACAGCAAAGTTTGTCCTTACTATAATGATATGTGTTCTATTTCAAATGCAATAACGCTCAGTTTCGACTGAAACAGACATGAGGCTCATTTTATAACTAAAAAACTGTGCCTGTATAGTCGACAGCACATCAAGCGTTACAGTTTGACCTTCAGATCACCTTTACAACATTCGTAATAGACGCGGCTTTTATAGTTCAACTGATTCACTGGATCTATTGTCGTTTGTATTAAGTAGTATCAAAGTCTCTGCTTTATCAAGGGAAACCAGTTTTATGTAAAAAATGCCCATTAATCATCACCAGGTAGTTAGATTACGAGAATATCTATATAAAAACATTCACGCAAATGAAGCTTATGTAATCGTAATATGATTCAATTTACAACTGTCTGCTCGCTATTAAGAGTTATTCATTGCATAATATATGTTGTTATTGCTTTTGCTTTCTTGTTATAATTTTCCAATACTAATAATGAAAAGTTAATCTTTTCATCAGCCGTTTTCGTCTGGTCATGATTACTGCGTATAGTATTATCATGGATCAAATTATCATTAGGAAATATTAAGCCTTTTAATATTAAACCTTTAGAATTATTATTCTAAGGCTATCCTACCACTATTACAACAGGTATGCATTAAAGCAGTTTCATAAATTATCACAAATTTAACTTTGCATATTCTAAGCAAATATCAAATCGGAGAAAGAGTCAGAAGGTTTCTAATTCTAATCATACTCGTGTAGATTCAGATGATCTGTCTGTCGTATATTTTGTTTACGACATACGTATTAGGGATTGAGTGATCCATAACATTTCGAAAACATATTTTCCTTATGATTGTCATTTTTTTTTTTTTTTTGCTATAGTTTTGACTATTTTTCCCTAAATATACGTTTTGGTTTTAACAAAATAAACAAGAGAACCACTCAATTTGATGGAGTGTAGATGTTATTAGTAATAAATTTATTATTGTATTTGTTTACACAGATTTGTGCTTAATATTGTGTCATACACAAATTTTGAATTCGGTATTGGTTTATATTTTTTACCACCAACAAAAAAGAGGGGTGTTATAAGTTTAACGTATGTGTCTGGATATCTGTGTGTCTGTCTGTGGCATTGTAGCTCCTAAGCGAATAGATCGATTTTGATTCGTTTTTTTTTGTTTGAAAGTTGACGTGATCAGAATGGTTCTTAGCTATAATTTTTAAAGATCAGTTCATGCGTTTGATGACTATCAGCTCATTTTCTACTCCACAAAAGGATTTTACTCACTTAGAAAGATGCGATTGATTTGAAATTTTGTGTACCTACTGTTACTTCGGTGGTTTTTTCAAGACATGGTAACCTTGAGCTGATCCTGTACCATCGAACAGTCTGCGGGATGCTCAATTCTTCAGAAACTTACAGCAGATACAGCGTGCCGCCCGAGCGATACGCCCTTGCGTCGTTCTTTAGAGGCGACTTTCGTAGTCCAACTGTTACACTTGACGTGCTATTATCTGTACATTCTGCGTACGCACGTCCGTTCTTTATTGTGCAGGCAGTGTTACGTACTTAGCAACTATTATACAATATGTGGGGTGTGAGACTTGTCTCCTTTGCTGCCGTCCCTGTGCTGTTGCCAAAGCAGTTTTTATTTCTACATGAAGGCAAAGCGTGACTAGCACATTAGGTATTTCAAGCGCCCCGCTGAAAGTAATTATCCAAATAGTATTGATAGCGTGGCTGATGGGTGACCTAATAATCGAAATGACAATCCAATATTGTACTTTAACATTTCCACTTCACGTAATACTTATCGCATTATCGGGTTGATATCTTATCAGAAATGACAACTACAGCCTAACCCTGCGTGTACGACGTGGGGTATAACATACCCCAGCCACAAACATTTATTTATTATTTAATAGAAAACTCCACTGAGTTTTTCATGCCTAATAGAACTTATATGTATAGTGTATACATATAACTCTTAGCTAATTACAGTTCCAAATCATAGTCCAGACGACAGCCACATCAAGTGGAATACTTGCTCTACGAAAACCGTCTCTATTACGAACGAGGTAAGGGTGGGGTCAAAGTGAAACTGCTTGATGTGCTGTCGACTGTATATACATAAATGAATAATAGTTTATTTTGTAGCGTACATAACTTAGATTTGGTATGGGTACAAAAGAATATGGAAAAGCGAAGAGTGAAATATTTAATACCATGCCACAATGATATTATTGTAGTGAAAAAAAAAATTGTAAAAGCATGCAAAAATACAAACCTTATTACAAAAACTTTATAATAATACACAAAGTTAGAGAGTGATAGAAAACTATCAAAGATCTAACGTGTTTGTATGTTCATTTTATCTTTTAATTATACCTTAGATTATAATAAGCAGCCCTAATAAGGCGGTAGACAAAATCAAAGCCTATTACGGAGGTAAGGCGTAGCTTTTGTCTACCACCGTAATTGGATTGTTTACGTTATACATAATTACAGATTCGTAATAGCAATTTGTTTCTTTAGAAACTGACATTAGGTATATTATATTCTTATTTTTTTTTACATTGTAATAAATTAATCTTTGAAAAATATTTAGCAAAATGCTTAGACTAGAAAAAAGACTCGTCCTAACGGGATGCAAGCCTGCGACCTTTCACAATCCGGGGTGACTGCTTTGACCCTGAGCTACCAAGGACTTTGACAACCTTAGGAATTACTTTTGGTGTGTCGATCAATAGGTACCACCAAATTTTTGTCCTTTTTCACGTAGGGTATTTGATACCCTAACTGGCTTAGTAGAGGACATTTATTTACCTATTATATGGAAATGGTTAAAAAAACCAACAAATAAGATAGCTACCTAGAGTCAAAAAGTGGCTTACACAAATTAAGTGCAGTGTTAAGAAATATTATGATTTAAACTTAAAGGTAGGTTACCTATTTATCCTCTGTAACAATTCTTAAAGATCGTATCGTTTAAAATACGATAAGGTATTTAATTAAAGTTTATGAGTCAATTTTGAAGCGACTCTAGTGACAATACACCAATCAACCTACGAAATCGTTGATCGGTTACAATTTTTGTCACGCTAACTCCTTCAAGATATTTCAGTTTTTTCAAGTGACACGGTTCAATTTCTACAAGAGGGGGCAAAATTTTCATAAGTTGACATACAACCGTTATCGTATACATAGGTAAGTAGGTATTACATAATAATAATATTGATACCACTATACAGAATGTAGAGCAACCGCTTATTTTCATAAGTTGGCATACACACATAAGTAAGTAGGTACCACATAATAATATTGATACCACTATACATAATATAGAGCAACTGCTAATTTTCATAAGTTGACAAACGGACGTAATTGTATAGATAGGTAAGTAGGTACCACATATTAATAATATTGATACTACTATACATAATGTGGAGAAACCGCTAATTTTCATAACTAGAGATACAACAGAGCAAAACATATAATAGGTAAGGAGGAACCACATAATAATAAAATTTATACCACTTTACATAATGTAGAGCAACCGCTTATTTTCATAAGTTGACATACACACATAATCGTATAGATAGGTAAGTAGGTACCACATAATAATATTGATACCACCATGCATAATGTAGAGCAACCGTTAAATTCGTATTTTATCAAATTTTCCAAAGATAGTGACGTTTAGCGTAAGTAGGCCTATTTTCCTAATAGCTTCTGATTGTAAGTGGTTATATATAAAACTGGTATTTTTATCGACGACGATTGGTGGTTCAAAATGTAACGTGAAAAAGGTTCCTGACATCTAGGGGTATCCAAGAATAAATCTTGTATATTCCAAGATTTTATGCCAATATACCTACTGCAGAAAACAGCAAGCAGACTGGAGAAAATAGAACATCGCAGCCAAATATCACTAATAATAAAATGCGGTAAATATCAGACGCATAGGAACCTACCAACTTTGAAGCTTCATTATTTTTCGCTACAACAACGTAAACTTTATGCTTTTAATAAGTAATAACGTTAATTTTATAGTGAAATTTGAACTAGACCTAAAATAAAAGGATAAAACATAATACACGCCTAGGTGTGCCTAGGTGTTTCGTAAGATAGATAGTACAAAAAAAAAATCAAAGAATACCCAAGCCTTTGTTAAATAGTAGGTAGAAATTCGTAGGAAGGTAGGTAGGAAATAAGTAGGAAGTAGGTTTGAATGTCAATTTGAGCCGTAATGATCAAATAAATTTTTGATAAAAAATGTAAGATTTGTTTTTAATTGTTTATCTACGGCTACGCTGTAGTTTATCAAACCAAAGATCAAATACCTTCTTTAATGAGTAAACTTTTAAGTGCTTAAATATTACAGAAGATGAGCCAGATTCCATGGATAATACTCTCAGTTCTGGGGTTCTGCCTCGCTACGGAGGGCTTCAAAATTCTTGCCGTGTTTCCAACGCCGGGGAGGAGTCATGTCATCTTATCAGACGGCATGGTCAAGCATCTACTCGAAGCAGGACATGAGGTTATTTCTAAAATATTTTTTTTTGAGTAGTTTTGACCAAGAAATCATATTTACGCCATATACCTCGGGTGTTGTAGAATCCTGAAATAAAATTTGAAATTCAAGTGGCAACCCTAGAAATTAAAAATAATATTTCAGGATTCTATCTGCGGGATGTGTAATTTTAGGGGTGGTCACGAGCAGGTGCGACAATATATTTATTAATTTAATCTGAAAATAAAAGTGGTCGGAAGATGTCAAACTTTCAAGGGTAACTGTGGACAAGGAACACAACCGTCCCTTTAAATTTTTTTTCGGACTTTTGTAACACACTGTATACATGTAACATGGGTTTTAATAGTTTATAGAAATGGATAGAAATTTCATGACATTTGTATGAAATCACACAACATTGGCTGCATTATTTTATAGAAATGTCATGAAATTATCAAATGAATAAGATGTTTTTGAAAGTGGCAAACCATTTCTACGAGATAATATAGCCCATGTTTTAATTAATCGACGTATTGACGACACCACTCTGCATATAAAACAAGATCTGGTTTAAAACTGTGTTATTTTGTTTAAAAAAAACAGTTGGAGACGACACGTCCCCCACGTTTTTTTTTATACTACTAGATGACAAACAAGCTGACGGCCCATCTGATGGTAAGCGGTTACCGCCGCCTATAGACACCTGCGCTAACTAGGGAAAATCACTTGATATTGAAGGTGCGTTATCATCCTGAGGCCTAAGATGAAATGCCGTCCATGCCCAGTAATTACACGTTTTGTAATAAGAAGGCGAATTCATATTAGAACCATTTAAAAATTTAAAAGCTATTACTTACTGAGAGGCATTAACCTACCGTGGAATTCTAACGATAAACATAGATTTATGTGATAAGACAATAATTGAGATAAGTATCTACAGCAAATCGACTGCTGCAGAACATATTACAAAGGCGCTGGTGTTAAAAGATCTTCCTTCATTGTGAAGTGTTGCGATGCGAAATAACTTTTCTTAAGCTGCTAGACTATTAATAGTGTAAACTTAAAATAATAACTAAACTTAGAATAATAGAAAGACAAACATTATGACATTGTTAGTTAATATTATTTTATGTGATAGAAATAAGGGTTTTTTGACGATTCGAAAAGGCTTCTTGGGCCTAATTCAATAAAGATATTTTCATTTTCAATAACAAATATTTTAAGAGTGTATATTATATTCTTTGCTATTACTTCTACTCTCATACTCATATCATTTACTTACTAATACATATTGATCGTGTGGTTTAGGTACATTGTGGTTACAGTTAGATACGTTATACTTAGTTAATCTTATAATGTAGATGCAGAAAAAATATTGATATCATAACTTTCAAGCAACTCTTAAGCAACATGGTATTGGTGACTCGACAATGATTGTCAAAAATCGCAAGTAACAACCATTTGTTTAAAATTGTTTCTAGATTAGGTTACGATGGGACTGACATACTTTATAGTAAAAGTCCATAAATTAAAATAAAATAAAAAACTTTCAAGCATTGCAATTTATCTATTTAATACAACAGAATGGAATCAATCAAATACATTCATCAATAAATTTTAAAAATTATTGACGTAGAAATTATGAACTTTTGATTGTTTCAATTATTAGGTGCCAATTAAGACAGGCAGATCCATACAGTTTAATATTATCAATAAAATGTTGATTAATATTAGAATTTATTTTTTCAGGTGACTTATATTACAGTGGCCCCAAGAAACAATACTCCACCTAATCTTCGACAGATAGATGTTAGCGAAAACTTCAAAGATTCTATAAAAGGTGAGTTTGATAAATAAAATGATGAATTGATGACATTTCATCCTATTGTATTTTTTTTTTAAAAAAACAACAAACTTTTAACTTGGCATAAATTTGTTAAAAGTTTTAAAATACTCTTAAAATACCTATGTGATATAGAGATCTCCCTCAGATATACCGCATACAAGTAGCAATGTATCGCGAATTTCGGCTAAGAAATCTTTAACAGACAATAATCCCTTTTATAGACGAGTTGTTGAATTTGGAATCAATAATGAGCGAAGGCTTAAAATTAAATGTAATCAGTAGCTTGGAAATGAATATGGCGGTACATAATAACACATTACACTACCCGCAAGTGACAAAGATCCTACTCGATTCTCAGGAGAATTTTGATGTCGTCATAGCCGAGTGGATGTTCTCCGAATTATATTGTGGGTAAGTTTATTTATTCAGTAATATTACGTAGACGCTCATACCTGCGTCCACCACCTAGAACTTTCAACCCCTCAAAAGTACCGTACGAATGGTCCCTATCTCAAACGGTTGGTTTTTAAGTGATGGAAATGTATTAATAATGTATTTGCACAAAGACGAAAACTCTATTTCCACGTCTCCTTTTAGAGAAGGGTTTCAAGATAAATGTAAAGCTACAATTTAATATAACATACAGATTAAGTTTATAAGATAAGAAACAGCCTGGTGGTTGGATTCTGGAATTTTGGAAAACATATTATAATAAATATGTACAACATAATGCTGACGGACTGTACCAAAAACTACTTACTATTAAAAGAATTTCAATTAAATATTAAAGATATATAGAAGAATAATTAGAAGATATATAGTCATATCCGTGTGGATAAAAGCCCCAAATTAAATAAAGAGATTTTTTTTTATACCAGTAAGGTGGCAATCAAGCAAACGGCCCACCTGATGGTAAGCGGTTACTGTAGCCTAGGACGCTTGCAACACCAAGGGCATCATTTGCGTTTTGCTGATCCCGTAATCCTCTGGAGGGAGCTCATTCCACAATCCGAGCGTACGTGGGAGAAAGTTTCTCTGAAACCTCACAGTACAAGACCATTTTGGTTCCAATGTGTGAGGATGAACTCTCTGCTGGTAGCGAGCGGTGCGATGATAGAAAGAGGCAGTCGGTATAATTTCAATAATTCCTCAGAACTCACCCCGTCATACAAACGGTAGAGAACACACACAAGGAAGCAAAATCTCTCCTTAGGCTTAAAGGTTCAATAGCGCTTGTGAGCTTAGGATCGTCGACAATTGGACCACGTCAAATGGTCCAAGCTGGTATCTAGCTGCTCCCGCAAATACATTCGTACTCCAAACGGGGCCTGACTTGAGACTTATACAGTAACAGTCTTTGCCCCGGAGTGAAATACAGCCGCGTTCTATTGAGCACACTAAGCTTCTTGGATGCCAGCTTGACTTTATCCTCCAAATAACTGCGGCACTGCACGTAACTAGATATATCAACACTAAGGATCCCGATAATATTAGAGATGAAAAGGGGTGTGTCAAGGAATTGTAGAACTAGATATATCAACACTAAGGATCCCGATAATATTAGAGATGAAAAGGGGTGTGTCAAGGAATTGTAGAGCACAGCGAATGGGGTTTTTAGCGGGAAATGCGTAGACTTGTGTCTTAGTGGGGTTGAATTGGACTTTGGAGAAATAATATAATAATTATATTTTCCATTTGTAGATTCTCAGCTATCCTCAATGTTCCACTCATCTGGGTATCTACTGTTGAACCACACTGGATGATTCTTAGTATCATAGACCAACTCCTTAATCCAGCTTATACATCTGACATACTCTCGTCAAAGGTACCACCATTCAATTTCTTTGAAAGAATTGAACAGCTGATGCTGCAAGTTACTGGATTGCTAGCTGATAAATTGTAAGTACTATTATCGCCATTTAATTTACGTTTTTATGAATCGAATACCTTAAAATAACAATGCCAGAAACATAGACAAGCAACTAACGAAATTCCAACTAATATATGTATTATACATACTATATCTATAATATACCGAGTGTTACAGAATTCCGAAATATAATGTGGAATTGGGATCTTGCCTAAGTTAGAATATGACGTCACTTTTCACAAATTCGGAAAATATACGCTCCTGTTACCCATTTAAAAACAATTCAAACTTAAACGATATAGAATATTGTTGAAGTTATAATGTTAAGAGATTTTATAAAATTGGTCAATTGCTTTTCCAAAATTTATCAAAAATGTTGATGGTGTTAGATTTGTCACATCAATTGAAAAAACTATTTTTTGAATAAAAATATACATATTAGGTACATAGTTATTATTGATTTTGTCAATATGCCCAAACATTTTGTAGTTATAAAGGAACATGTGACGTCACCTGTTCCGTAGATTTTCTATAAAGCGTTTTTGGACGTTGCGCCGCTACACATCAAACATACTACTGTATCTCTGAAACTATTGATCTTAAACATACCTACTATTTCTTCTGCAATATTTCTTCATGAGTTGTAAACTTCTTATTTATGAAATAAAAAAAAAAGTTGACAACTACCCTTGTTGGAGGTTGATACAACGAGTATTTGCGCGGGTTGTGAGTCTGTGTGTGTGGTATAACTGCAGTGTGTCGTACAATACACAATAATAGTACGCAGTTTTTAGGGTTGTTATGAGCAAGATAATCTTTTTATTTTTTAAATAAAAATAATAAAGTGGTCAGTAACTCTTGACATAACACAGCCACTCCCTTATATTTTATTTCGGACTTTAGGAACACACTGTATTTGTTTTATCGTTGTTTACCTACGTACAAAAGGCTTCCTTAATACTTAGAAGCAATCTCTTCCAGGAAACGCAGGCATCGGTGATTTTAGATATTTCAAAATCACTTCTTATATTTGACAGGCAATGAAGTTGGTTTGATAGTTAGTTTATATTTAACATAACCATTTTATTTTTAAGTTTAGTGAAACCGAGAGAGAGAGAAATATTTGCTAGCCTTACCCAGTATATCAAGCAAAGAGGCCACGAGGTACCCGATTACGACGATTACAGATATAAAGCTGCTTTGGTATTGGGGAACTCTCACGTGTCTATGGGCTCTGCCATGTCTTTGCCGCAGAGCTACAAGCCAGTGGGAGGATACCACATTGACTCTGACGTGAAACCACTGCCGAAGGTTTGTTTACCAAGTTCTAACGTCTAGTATCAATCTACATAAAAACCCCTTTAGCAAAATTGAAGAAGTGCAGCGCACCGAAGTACAACAACCGTAGCTGCAATGAAGGCACCAACAAATCCAGGCATAGCATTAACACTCCTACTTTTTGTAGTCTTTTCAATGTAGTCCGGTACGGCTAGGCGATTTTGAGGTGCTAAGTTACAAAAATTCTAAAGTTTCTGAATTTTTGCAAGGGGATACAGTATTACCTAAAAAGCTTATATTTAATTTTTGTGTCAAATCTTGCTATTGCATTTTCAGTAATTCAATATTTTGTGACTTAAATGTTAAAATATAAATAAAACTGCCAAAAATAATTTAATGTGTCAAATGCTAATAATATTGAGTGTAAAATAGCCCAGGCTGTGTGCAAACTAAGTGTGTGTCGTTTTCATCCAGTGCAAAGTGACAGGGGGCCCAATATATGTTTAAAGTGTCAAAAAAATATTATAGTTTATAAAACAAATACAACCTAACTCAGGGCACCTAAATATGACCTAGACGTGATTTTGTGCCAAACTAAGCCATGGGTTATTAAGATATTTAATAATTTAGCTTTTCCAAGCCATAGCGGCTGTAAAAAAATATTAAAGTTATTAGAGTTTGCACATTTAATATCATAAAAGCATAAAATATCTGCTATAAAAATTTGTGTCATTTTAATCCATGATATACTTAAAAAATAAATTTCATTTCGTACATAAATATTAGTTCGCTCGGGCGTTGTGTACCGCACCGAGCATTTACACACGTTTGCAAAGAGTAGCAAGTAGGAACAGTCAACCGAAGGTCACGTTAACACAAACGCCCAAATTAAGCTAAACGTTTTGTACTTTATTTCGATTTCGTTTAGGTTGAAAATTGATTGGATTTTTTTTCTCATATTACGGTTACCTGACCTGCTATTGTTCGTACAGTCGACAGCACATCAAGCGTAACAGTATGACCTCGAGTTTGACCATACTGCGTTCGTAATAGAGGTGGCTTTCGTATTGCAACTGTTACACTTGATGTGCTGTAGTCTGTTACATATAAGTATAAATTTATCAATTCTTGTGACAATAGTGTACAGAACATAACAATTTCGTATTAGGTATATTTTTTATTTATAAACATTTGCACATTATTAATGGTTAGATCGGATAATCCGAATTAATTTCATATCCGTTATACAGTCCTACATAATGAAAAATTTAAGAGCATACTTTATTTGATAAATAAAACAAGTGCGGGTACCGCGCGTTGTGAGCGAAATTATATAATAATAATTTTATACAGGATGGCGCGGTCAATGCGATAATAAATTAAAACTTGGGCTTTATTAGTTCATAGAAATGGTATAAGATTGGCTGCATTACTTCATAGAAATGTAATAGAAATAGAAATGTAATGTTCATAGATAAAATTATCAAATCAATACTATGTTTTTGAAAGTGGCAAACCATTTCTATTAACTAATATAGCCCATGTTTTAATTTATTGTCGTATTAAAGGCACCACCCTGTATAACCTTTTTTCCCCTTTCTTTTTGCGGGAGGCAAAGACTAGTGCTCAGAAATATGGACATCCCATTTCTCTCTGAAGCTGATTGAACAATTCTAGAGATAGTAAACTTATTAATAGTAGTAATAAAACAGTTATATCTCTAAAATCTTATTTAAAAAATTGTACCGTGCGGCGCCCCATTTCCTCCCGTGGGTGTTGTAAGAGGCGACTAAGGGATCTCGGAGCTATTAACTGCTCCACTGGGGGTAGGGTGTAAAAACCCTGGTTAGTGACCACTGTACGAAAGGCGCAAAAACTCGCCAAGTGACCACTTGTGGCCGCGTTCTGGGATCAGTCGGCGTACAACCAGAGCTTGAGGCGACGATGCCGCGATGGATGCGGTCAATGGTGGCTTCCATCTAACTAGTACCAAGTGGACTACGTTGACCTGCTGGCCGCCCGTGGCACAGTACAGGGGCCCAAGCTTTCCTATCCAGATCGTGAGGCTGCCCTATCATGCCTCGGATAATCTCGGGGTTGTCCGTCGTGCCGGTTGGTGACCGGATGGTGGGGTTCCAGCGGCCATACCCGGGAGCGTTCGGGGGCCCTTCCGTCTGGCGGGTCAGCGCTTCTCTGCTGTCGGCTGTTTGACTTGACTTTGCTGACCTGGCGAAACAGGCCTCACGATTTGACTGCCTATATCCATCCCTGGTAGCGACAAGTAATGTGTATGGTCGTACAGCGGTGCACATCCCCACTACAGCCACGCTGTTTGAAGTCGGGCTCACTAACTTCCGTGGGCTCCATGCTAACCTCAATGTCGTACCAACATCTTGAGATGGCTAGGGCAGCGCTGCTTTTTTTGACGGAGATGCAAATACTCCGCCCGGCTGACACAAGGTATCTGGACTATCCCGGCTATGCTCTTGAAGAGGCCTTCAAAGCGAAGTCCGGGGTATGCTTGTTTGTCCGGGCGGATGTTTGCTGTCTGCCTCTACAGATCCCACAGCGGTGACATGGAGACAAGTTACGAGTCGAGTCGAGTTTTTGAACACCTTAGTCGGGTGGCAGATGTTGCGCAGGAGCAGTTTCCAACCGCGGAATTGTTGTTTTTGGAAGATTTCAATGTTCACCACGAGACGTGGTTATGTTTCCCCAAAACTGACCATGCTGGTAGAACTGCCCATGCGTTCGCACTCACGCACGACCTGACTTAACTGGTTAACCAGCCCACCAGGATTCCAGATATTGTCGGTCACGCACCCTCTTTGTTGGACCTTCTGCCGACGACTCGCCCGGAGGGATATCAGTTAGAGGTTCGAGCTTCCTTGGGATCATCGTGTCACTGCCTGATTTCCGCCGGGGTGCCACGGGCGTCGCCACCGGCATCTGTGGTAGCCAAACGCCGCATCTGGCACTATGCGTCGGTAGATTGGGGCGGTATGCGGAATTACTTTGCATCTGTTCCTTGGAGGCAGCGCTGTTTCAGTGAGGCGGAGCCGACTTCTAGCGCTACTGCTGAGTGAGCTGCTGGTGAGATAATGTTAGGGATGGAGTACTATATCCCTCACTCCGATCTCGTCAGTAACGGTAGGCCTAACCACTAGTTCAATCGCGAGTGTGCCTTAGCTGTTGAGAACAAACAGTCGGCATACCGCGCTTGGATCAGAGGTCGAGTCAATGGGGATCCCAATAATGACTCACTGAAAGCAGCCTATAACAATGCCACCAAGTCCTGCAAAAGGGCCCTCATCAGAGCGGATGCTCAGCGCGTTGCACGAGTTGGCCAAGAATTACTAACGCACCCTACGGGAAGCCGTAGCTACTGGCGTCTGGCCAGAGCCGTGCTATCCAACTTCTGCCAACCCTCGCTGCCCCCGTTGAGATCATCTGACGGAACACTTGCTCATAAGCCGCAAGAGATAGCCGATCTCATAGTAAAACCCTTTGCTGCTCACTCCTAAATCGATGACTGAAATTCTCAGCCACTGATCAGACCCTGCTAACTACCGCCAATAGCTGTTACCTCTGTTCTTTGCAAGGTTATGGAACGGATCTTAAAAAACCAGCTGGTCCGATACCTAGAAGATCACTTATTAATTAATGATCGTCAGTGTGGGTGTCGGTCGACACGGTCAACGAGTGATCTTCTAGCGTATTTAATGCATGTCTGGGGTGAAGCTATTGACAAACGTGGTGAGTCAGTGGCTGTTAGCCTTGACATTGCCAAAGCTTTTGATCGGGTCTGGCACGGGGCTCTTCTCTCCAAGCTCCCGGCATACGGTCTGCCCACTCAGCTCTGCAACTGGATCGCCAACTCCTTGCATGAGCGGCGAATCCGTGTCCTCGTTGATGGATGCGCTTCGTGGTTTGTGTCAGTGAACGCTGGTGTACCATAAAACCACAATGCTCTGTTCTATCCCCCACTCTCTTTCTTCTTCATATCAATGAAATGCTTCCATTAGTAAACATTCATTGCTATGCGGATGACAGTACAGTGCATGGTGGATATTACGGTCGCTCAGGGGCTGGGGGCATTGAAACCGAGAGGGAGAGAATCAATCTTACCATTGAGCTCAACAGGGTGTTAAACCTCATATCTGAATGGGTATTTAACAATCTTGTTGAGTTCAATGCTAAGAAAACACAGGTGAGCGCGTTTACAGCCAAAATGCCGCCGTTGCTTCCCCTTCCCTCTCTTCAGGGCACTACTCTTTCGGCACATCAACTTGCTCGGTATGGAGATATGCTGCGATCTAAATCAGAGGAATTATATCGAAACCGTGGTCTAAACAGCCTCACGGAAGCTAGGTGTCCTGAACAAGGTGCGTCGATTTCTCTCGCCTGACCTGGTCCGGTTTTGCGTTGAATATTGTTCGCATCTGTAGAATAGCTCCGCCAAGTACCTCCTCGATGGGCTGGATAGATTGCAGCGTCGTGCCGTCCGTATTATTGACGACTCTACGTCGTCACGAACAGCCTAGAACCTCTACAAGTCCGTCGTGAGATTGCATCGCTAAGCGCCATCTATCGGCTTTATCGTGGAGTGTTCTGAGGAGCTTTTCGACCTTATCCCACCTTCCCCTTTCCTAATCAGGAGCACGCGTGCCGGTCCTCGGAGTCATCAATTTACTGTCTCCACCTAAACATCACGCACAAAGAAGTATAGTTACTCGTTTCATTGTCGGACTTCCAAAACTTGGAATTCTTTGCCAGCACATGTGTTCCGTCCTTCCTTTAACATGGGTTCCTTTAAAAAAGGTGTTAAAAGGGCTGGCAAGGTGAGGGCGGCTAGAACAGTGTGTTTTTAAACTGCACTAGCTGTCTCTGCACATGGACTTTTCTTACCGCTTCACATCAGATGGTGATGACTCATTTGCTGAGCTTTGTATATAAAAAGCGGTTTGGTGAGTTAAAGCAGTTGTGGTAACGACTGATACCAACGGCTTAGCGTGCCTTCCAAAGCACGGAGGAGCTGGAGATTATAAATTATGATTGACCCATCTCGGGGCATGGCGAAAGTTGCTTTGTTATTGCAATCGAAACTATAGCGTTCAAATCACTACGCTATCGCCACCGAGATACTCAAATCACTGTATAAATTAATTAAATTAAAAACAACTTAGCACCAACTCCAAAAATTTTGTTTCTAGGGGATGAGTGTACCTACCTA
The DNA here is from genome assembly GCA_947347705.1 of Nymphula nitidulata. Taxonomy (NCBI): domain Eukaryota; kingdom Metazoa; phylum Arthropoda; class Insecta; order Lepidoptera; family Crambidae; genus Nymphula; species Nymphula nitidulata. Next base: position 4,304,445 of record OX374637.1, on the reverse strand, counting down.
CTCAATTTAATTATTTTATCCTTTTCAGTTTTTTGAAGTCGGTTTAAATTATTGTGTGTTTTTTTCACTATTTTTAGTGTTAACTCTCTTAGGTCAAAGCTAGATAGGTGACCGTCAACTTATATTGTGTCCCACTATCGTATCGTTTCACTAAAAAGTCATAGGAAAGCAAAAATCCGCAATTTCGCATACGTAGACGACTTACTGATTACAGTTTTTTTTATTTAAAGCCTAAACTGCCCAACTGATTTTGAAAAAAAATTTATGGGACTAAATGGCTACTATTCCGCATCAAACAAAAAAAGAATTACATAAATCGGATCAGTAATCTCGGCGTGATCGGTGACATACATAGAAGAAAAAAAAACACAGCTTTACCACCCAACATTAGCCCACAAATATGACATGTTTTATTAGTTTCCATTTTCTACGCAATTATCACAAGTCACTACTCGTAGAACAGCAAACAAATAGCGCCTCGCTCCCGGCCGGCAGCCGGTCGCCGGGCGGAGCCAGTGACTGCCTACGCGCTCCTTTGCCACGCGCGCTGTTGCCGCGCTAGTGTTCTTCGCACCAAAACGTTGAAAATAATATAAATCATAATCCCATGGATAAAAACGACACAAATTAAGCATAGGGCTTCGTTTTACCTTAATATTAATAAAGACATAAACTCTAATAACTTGAATTTTCTTTTATGGCTATTACAGGGGGTTAAATAGGAAAAAAAATATAGTTCCGAACACCATCGATGAATATGACACAAAATGATTTAAACAATAGATACTAGAGTTAGAGAACCGTTAACACTGATTTCACCAACTTTAATATTTTTCTATAGCTATTACAGCGATGGGTAAGGTATTTGGGTGAAACCAGTATTCCCATGGAGTGAGATGGCACAAAAAGCTTATGTATATCAGTTATGACTTTGCTATCATCATGGAAGTTAAATTTTCAACTCTAATTTTCTTTTCAACGAAATAATGCATAAAAAGACAAATACCTAAATTGTGACCTTAGCAACCACCAAAAATGACACAAAATCATGATTTGGGTTGGTCTAATAGTATACTAACTGTATGCAAAAAATCATAAACTTTAATATTTTTGGAACCTCAAAACCTAGCGGTACCGGACTAATGGGACTATATTGATCGTACCGCAACAAACGTAAATATTTGTCTTGTACCTATGCGGTACAACCAAATATTTCCCCACTATGATGGCTCTGATGAGCTTGGTGGTGTAGTGGTTTGAGCGCTCTGGTTTCGATTACGAATACAAAGCAACTTTCGCCATGGTTGGTCCCGGGATGGGTCAATCAAAAGAGATGTTCCAAAAATGTATAGAGACCCGGCCAGATCTGTATACTGGAAAATCGGTAAAAATATGCCGAGTGGTGTTCAATTGTTCATTTTCTTTTTATTTGCTTTTTGGCACAAAACAAGAATTTTAATAGAAAAAACTGCAATACAGTCAAATATTCATCATGGCGTCTTTGTCACTTTGGTGGCTTCTATGTCCCGCGTCATATTGCCATACTAAATAACTGTGAAATCGACGAAAATTTTCAACTTTTGTACAAACAAACTTTATTGTAGATATTCTATTCAAAATCTTATATAAAATAATATCTATTGTTTATAGCTGTTCATTCTTTACATTCAATTCCTGTTGACAGGACTTGAAGAAAATAATGGATAATGCTAAGGATGGCGTGATATACTTTAGTATGGGTACAATGGTGAAAAGCGAGACCTTACCAGAAGCAATCAAACAGAACCTGGTGCAGATGTTCAGTAAGCTGAAACAGACGGTGATTTGGAAGTTTACGGAAGTACTGTCGGGGTTACCTGATAATGTATATATTGTTCCGTGGGCGCCGCAACCCAGCATATTAGGTGAGAGCCCTCAAAGGAATATACCGGTTAATTTTAAGTCTTCAGAAATATTTAATGCATGTGAAATAAAACTGAACAAATATGACCTTTATTCCAAACATTTTAGACAATCATGTTGATTGGCGCCTTAATTTTTTTATTATGTTCTCAGCTCATCCTAATTGTGTGTTATTCATCACACATGGTGGCCTGTTGTCGACAACGGAGGCAATATACTTTGGAATACCTATCATCGGGATCCCAGCCTTTGCTGATCAATACATAAATGTCGCAAGAGCTGTCAAAGTGGGATATGCCCTGAAAGTAGACTTATCTCCCAAAATAGTCGATGATCTGCAAAAAGCTATCCCAGAAGTTATAGGCAATCCAAGGTGATATAGGTGCTAAATTTTTGGTGTGGTAATATCTGATTTTACATTGAAAGCTATGGATAAACCCTTCTTTAAACTCGATTGGAATTCTGTGTGCGATTTGATTTCATCACTTAAGAAATCACACAATAAAATAAGGTTTCTTAACTCTCGAGGATTATTCTGTGCTGGCAGCAAAGTATTCAGCTCACAGCAAAGCAGGTTTAGATCTGTTTATATTTCATAGTATCGTCAAGGATGCCCGTATTTGTGATAAAGAAACTATAATACGTTTACAGCTATTCAAAGAAAGTGAAGGAGCTATCATTCGTCCACCACCACCGGCCAATGTCCCCCGGTAAAGAAATCGTGCACTGGGTGGAGCACGTGATCCAAACAGCTGGAGCACCCCACCTGAGATCTCCGGCGCTGCACGTTCCTTTCTACCAGAAATTCTTTCTAGACCTCGCAGCTGTGCTATTACTAACCCTAATAATAATAAAGAAATTAATAGAAATCTTTTGTAAATGTCATAACATCAATAAAACTGAAGCTGATAAGAAAATAAATTGAAAAGTTTTTTAACAGGTTGTTTCAGTTGAACTTACATAATGTCATTATTATAATTCGGTTTAGCTTTTTATAATTTTGTTCATATTTTGTATTTTATTAAGTCTTACTCTTTATAATTTAGGACAATATTTTTTTACCCAAATGTTACTGTATTCATATTTTTTTTATAAATCTTCAATCTTGCATCAAATAGCATTAGACCGTGATCGTTTTAACTTCGATAAGTGTGATATGACGGAGTATTCCAGCCATAATACAAGGATTAAAAAATAAAGGATCAAGCATTCATCATCATCATCATATCAGTCTATCAAGTCTATTGCTGGACCTTTGTCCGGCAGTAGCCTCCCCCATCGATTTTCTAACGGATCCGTTTTGTGCAGTCTACATCCAATGCAACGACTCCCCGCGACACTGACCGGTTCGTCTGACAAAGCATTTAATTACTGAAATCAAAGCCCCATCATAAGCCCAGTAAGTATTTGTAAATCCGACTTACATTTCGTTACAGAGCCAAAAAGTAAAAATGTAATATATTTATCATTTTCTTGTTCTTGCAGTACCCAATAGATTTAATATAAATACCTTGCTTATAAAGGACTTAATTGAGGCCATTTAAAACTTGAGAATTGGTGTTCGACAGGCGCTTAATCAATTATTTAAGAGGAGTGGAACAATGCGCCTGTAAAATAAAAATAGCAATTTAATAAACAACGAAATGATGAGAATGAAATTGAGAAGCTCGGTGGCGGTATAAGTTTGAGCGCTCTGGTTTCGATATGAAAAACAACGTTCGCCATGGGCGTTGCTGGGATGGGTCAATCAAAGTTTGTTATCTCAAGCTCCTCCGTGCTTCGGAAGGCACGTAAAGCTGTTGGTCCCGGTTGTTCCTGCAACTGCTTTAACCCACCAATCCGCGTTGGGCCAGCATGGTGATCTTATAGCCCAAACTTGTAATGTGTTTCTCCCATGTAGGAAGGCCTGTGCCCAGCAGTGGGACGTATAATAGGGTGGTGATGATGAGACAATGAAAAAGAAGATGGTACAAATAAACATAACCCCTCAATGTAAATCATGTGTATTGTCTTACATTTTCGCGAGCACTACACATTTGAAATAAAACCAATTTTCAAAAATACCTTTGCAGATACCTAATGCATTATTTTAGAACAAATTTGATTACCAAAAAAAGGTTTTAGTGAGTCTACCTTAAAAGTAGACATAAGTATGCTGTCGTGGACTTTTTTAGAACTTTTAAAGGAGAACAATTCCGGCATACATGATTGTTGCGTAACTTAAACCGTTTACGCAGCGCACGCAACGAAAGCTCTGAAAAGGAATATGTTTTCCCCATTTTTGTTCAAACAAATGCACATCTTTTTAGAAAGTTTGATGGTACACGCAATAATGCCCGTTTACGCACATTGGCTTCTAAAACAGCCCTCTTGCACAATAGCCTGTTCTGCATGGCAACAAAGTTGTATAACAAATTGCCAAATACTGTAAAAGAAATAAATAATACAATCCACTTCAAGCGCACAATTTTTAAATTTTTAGTTGAAAAAGCATACTATACTATAAGTGAATACCTCAATGACACAAACTTAAATATAAAAGTGTGATTTTGTGATGTTGTAGTTGATTTAAACGAGTGACTAACATGACGTAGCATTATGGAATTTAAGCTTATTTAATGTTTTAAACTTATTAATTATTTGAAATTCGATACACTGATATTTTATAAGACTAAAATAATTTATAATAACGATAATAATAACAATAATAATGTAATTGAAAACCTATTGACAATTGTTCTAATCATACTAGTACCTAATAATGGATTCTAATGTTATTCTACACCTATGTAATATTTTGCTTGCCAAAAGGCTGAATATGGATAAGCCCTTTATTTGTATTTGAGTACCATCTGTATATGACCCATGTTCGCAATTAAATAATTTGAATTTGAATTTGAATTTGAATTTTTGCAACATTTTTCATTGATGCTCAGCTCCTGTTGGTTGTAGCGTGATGTTATACATATTATATAATAGCGTATATTGATTAAAATAGCCTTCACAAAAAGAATTTTTTATTTGAATCCGTAGTTCCTGAGATTAGAGCTTTCAACCAAACAAACAAACTCTTTAGCTTTATAATATTAGTATAGTTATCTAAATGGCATAGCTGAAACTAACTAAAGTCTTGAGTCAAAATGGAAGATGGTGATTCTTCCATTTTGACTCAAGACTTCGCTAGAAGGCGATAAGTACCCCGTGAACTTTTGTTTCGGCCGAGAGTCCGAGACAGAGAAGGCTGGAGACAACGAGAGCACACGCGCGCGTAAAAGAAGCGAAAAATTGCAAATAGTTTACTTATAGAAAAAAGTAACAGGTTTTTGAATAAACTCTTTGGGAATAATTCCAATAGTTTATTGTTTACGTTTCAAGGCTCGTCTGTTTTCTTAAAAAACAGTAAAGGGGAATGAGAAGGATCTTCTTTGGATAATTTCTTCAATCGAGGAAATTGTTTCTATTCCTGTTTTGGCTTTTATATACGACAATAAATTAAAACATGGGCTACATTCTTTGATAGAAATGACATGAAATTATCAAATAAATTACTCAGATGTTTTTGAAAGTGCCAAACCATTTCTATGAACTAATATAGTAACATTTTAATGTTTTTGATGCGATTAATCGCCTACTTCATTGTAACAATTACAAATAAAGAAAGAAAACGATAATCCCGCCTGGAGCATATATTTTTTTTCATCGTTTTCTTTCTTTATTTGTAATTGTTATGATACATATAGACCAATGTTTTATTATTTATTGTCGTATTCATTATGGATTAATCAACTTAATTAAAAATGCGGAAGTTTTATGACAAATATCTCGAAGTATTATTACAATTTAGGTACATTTAGAATAAATGAGTTTATTTTGTTTTCTTCGCAATATCTATACTTTTGTATCTTATCAATCGTATGATGACGGTAGCCAGAATAACCGTGGCGGCTATGACCGCTGCTAGATCTAAGAACAGCTTCTGGTAGAAAGACACAAGCAAGGCAGGCGAGCGAAGATGCGGCGCGCCACCAGTCTTGATGGCATGTTCCACCCAATGCACCAGCTCCAAGCCTGGTTTGACGGGTCGATGGTGATACACCCATGACACTTCTTTAGCTTTTTTACGATAGCTGAAAAGATTAAAGGTTTCAATTAAGTATATTCACAGTGTTTCGTATTGAAGGGAAAGGGCATGGACGACATTTTATCTTAGGCCTCAGGATGACAACGCACCTTCAAATCAAGTGATTTTTGCTTATTATAGGTGTCTATAGGCGGCGGTAACCGCTTACGTGGGCCGTCAGCTTATTTGTCATCTAGTTAATATAAAAAAAACAGTCCCATTAAGGCAGTCGTCAAAATCAGAGCCTATTAAGGAGGTATTTAAAATTTTATTGTTTTTAAATTTATTTAACACAGTCAACAAAACAAAACTAAATCATCGTGTAGAGTTCAAAGATATATAGTACATGAGCTAAGTGCTGTCTTAATAAGAGATTGCTAAGGCATACACAGTGGACATAAAACATAACTTAAATAATATAAAGTGCAACTTTCTCTAATTGAACACAAAAAATGCATAAAATCTACCACAATGATATCAAATAAAAATACAAAACTACAAAACAAGTATTAAAATTATCAAATTTCGATATTAACTAATTAAAGGTTTACAAAACCAGAATAAATTTATAAATTTTCAATATTCTCTAGGGACTGTACAACTTGGCGTTTAAATTTTTGTGCCTTTTTCAATTAATTGACACTAACAATAAAATCAGTGATTATTAAAATAGATGACGAATTAAGAGTCGTCGCTTCGACAGTCGCTTCCCAATAAACATCTATAACTTTTAAAGTCACGAAATACGCTTAATTTTGGTCTGAAACTTCCACAAACGTTTGAAGGTAGGCTTGGTCTCTAACTGCCTTTATTAATGATGGAAAATGAACCAGGCCAGACAAATGTCTCAGTTTTAAACCAGGCCTTCCTTACTAGCAAGAAATTATATAATTACCTAGGATTGCCGAGTACATCTGCAACTGCGTCTTTAATATTCCTTGTAAAATCTCTATCAAGGTTAACTTTCCTCCCAAAACCTTTCCTGGCTACCCGATCCATGTTGAGGAACTGGTCAGCGAACACTGGCACTCCGATCAATGGAACTGCGAAGTGTATAGCCTCCGTCGTAGAGAGTAGACCTCCGTGGGTTATGAACAGTGCACAATTTTTATGAGCTACAATGAGAATATTCCTAGTATTATTAAACTTACATAGCCTCCCAAATTTCTTGACGCTTATAAATAACTCAGCGATAATTTCCAATGTGTAAATATTTTAGTAAATTAAAATGGCTTGTATTTAACAATATTCAGCATAGGTACCAATTAACTATCCTAACCAATATTAAAATATAATTGATCATGAAAAATATCAAATTGGTCCGCAAAATACCAACAAATTAACAATTTGTCTGATCACGCTGATATGTTTTGCACTCTTTATTGTTTTTCAAATTATGTTTATTTACCCAATACACTCATTTGTGGTGCCCAGTCTACAATATGCACATTTTCTGGCATGTCAGAGAACTTCTCTTCAAACTTCCAGAGGACTGTCTGAGGCAGCCCCCGGAATAGTTCCATCAGATCCAGCTTAAACTGCATCGGGAACGATTTGCTTTTCACCATTGAGCCCATGCTGAAGTATATTACACCATGGGTAGCATTGTCCATTATTTTCTGGATTTTCTAGGATAAAAATAAAATGGAGATTTTACTGAACTGTTTTCGACAGAAAAACAATTTCTAAATACCCGCAATCCGCAATAAACGCAGCTGTGATTTTTCCTTGTTATTGCTGCCTGAAAGATAAAATTTCAAGATAGCGGATATATCCAATGATTTTTGACAATTCAAGGGATAAATGGCTTTATCATATTGCGTTTCGGTGGTCATGCTAGGCGGGCAGGTGTCTATAAGCGGCGGTAAACGCTTACCATTTACCAACATTTGGGCCGTCAACTTGTATAAAAAAATAGATGCAAAGCTAAAAATAAATCTGAATTGCCTCTTTTTATTATATCAAACTGTTGTGAACGCCACAATTATCAGCATTAACATCAACATCGGGCTATATACGTCCCACTGCTGAGCACAGGCCTTTCTACATGAGAGAAACACATGAGGGGCTTAGGCCATACCACCACCACGCTGGCCCAATGCGGGTTGGTGGGCTAAAGCGGTTGCAGTAACAACCGGGACCAACGGCTTCACGTGCACGACGAAGCACGGAGGCGCTCGGGATTATAAATTTCATTTATCCAGCCCGGGACCGACCAGTGCGAAATTATCAGCCTATAAACTGATAATATCCACCTTGTTATTTCTACTATATTTAATCATAACAATAATTTTTTGGATGTTTAAGTACTCATATCAGTAATCATCATCAAAATCTGTCTATATACGTCCCACTGCTGGGCACAAGCCTTCCTACATGGGAGAAGCACACGAATATTGCCGTTAATACGGTATTAAATTGAAACATGGGCTGCATTAGTTCATAGAAATGGTTTGCCACTTTCAAAAACATATTATTCATTTGATAATTTCATGACATTTGTATGGAATAATATAACATTGGCTGTATTATTTCATAGAAATGTCATGAAATTATCAAACAGAATAAAATAGAAACAGTTTATTTAGTGTCGCAAATAGAATTAATACATATTTCCGACCCTAAAATACATTAAAATTAGTGGCTGGCCCAATGTTTTAATTTATTGTTGTATTGACGGCACCATTCTGTAGGTATACAAACCCTTTTTTTAAGATGATGAGGTTACTAAAGGCTGACGTAATTATAATTATTTTTTCTATTAGTGTCACAAATATTTAAAAAAGACGCACGCTATAATATGAACCTTGTTTTGACACAAACACATTATTACAAACGCATTCAAGACACGTGCGTATATGCAAATCTCCGAGTAGATTTTTATATTTAAGTTTAATACTCACCTCAGGCAATGGTTTTATAGTTTCGGGAATATGGTATCCAAGAATTGGCTTGTAATTTTGAGGAATCGATATCGACTGACCGAATGAGACGTGAGAGTTACCCAGCATCAAGGATCCGTTGTACATAATTTCCTTCAAAGGTACGAACTTAATGCCCTTCTTTTTTGCAACTGGACTAAAACCTTCATTGTAAATTTGGATCTCCTTTGCACTGAGTGACCTTAACAAACATACGTCTTTTAGAAATTGAATAAATAAGACATTTCTGCGACCTTATTTGCTAAGTTATTTTAAAAGTCTAACTTTAAAGTAATTAATACTAAGATATATGATTGTAAAACCATTGCTTCTTCACGTTACTGTAAATTCATTGTTAGAAACCAAGGCACAGTCTTTCTTCAGCTAGTGAGAGAATTGTTCGATGATAGTGTGCGTGCACTATGGTTATCGGTAATAAGTTTGTTATAAATAATTATATTATGTTTGTTATATTCTTTGTTGAACTAAAAATCATAGAGTAAATCTGAATTTACAATACGGATGGATTTATCTCTTCCAATTCATTTCTCTTCAAATATTAATTTCTATATAATATGTCACCATCTCACTATTGTAGTTTCAAGTTTTCAACCATTAGTATTAAAATACTGATTACTTACTGCGCTATATACATCTTGTGCATCAGTCCCCATAGTTCGTTAACTCTTTGCCAAAATGTGAAGGGTGGATGATCTTCAGAGACGTGATCCGCTGTGTATGCTGGATTCGGAGCTTCATCAATAAGTGAGAGTACCATAGCATGAGGGTCCAATGAAGACGACCAGATCAGAGGACAGCCGAGGACTAACGAAAAGCTGAAAAACATTATGAATGGTTTCCGATTTGGAATTACATATTGATATTTTTCTCTATACAGCAGCGAATGTTTAGATAAGTTTACCAAACATATAATGGCCTTTGTTTACCAAACTTATATGTGATACCATAGACCAAATAATATTGATACTCACTAATCAATCTGAAAAACGACTAAACAAAATGACTGTTATACATAAAATTAGGTTAAACTGTATTGCTATACAGGCTTCTCGTTCAGGGGTCCCGGGGTCGAATCCCGGTAGGAGCTAATATTTGTATGATGAATACGACCATTTTTTCACGAGTCGTGGATATTTATATATTTCTAATATTTATAGACGTATTATACTATCATTATTTCTCTGTTATATAGGATCTAAATCACAAGCTCTTAATAATGGTTACTTCGGGCTAGATAATGGGTGTGAGTGTATGAATATTATTATTATTACTTAAAGTCACATAGTATAAAAGTCCGCGAAAACTTCGGCAAGGACTATAGGTACTCTCGCTGCTCACTAGTTTCCCATAAAAAGTTATGAAACATTGTAACTGTTAGACAATTAAAATTTTCAATTCTATACTGATTCCAGTGTAGTCTTTAAGCTTTATGATAATTAGAGGGTCCATAGTACTAGAATTGATTACTACAATATCATAACAATTTATCAACTGAAATTTTACCCAGAATAAATTTCCGTATACAACCATTCAACAATTACAGCATCAAATTTCTCATTAGGGTCTTCAATGAGTTTCTTCACTTTCGGGTTATTTATTGTGGCGTTAGCAAAGTCCAAAAAAATATTTTTCGCAAAATGCATATCCTTCATGTCTATTTCTTTGTTCATAATTTTTTCAACGCTCAACATCTCTCATAAATAATAATAGTCGACGATTAATGATTCACATTGATATCGTCTCATTGTAAATGGCTGTTGCCAATATTGTTGATAGCATGAATTGTATTATACAGGGTGGTAACGATAATACGGCAATAAATTAAACATGGGCTTTATTAGTTCATGGCAACGCGTTGCAATTTCAAATACAACTTATTCATTTGATAATTTCATGACATTTCTATGAAATAATATAATATTAGCTGCATTATTTTATGAAAATCTTATACAATTAGTTATACAATTTACTATGAACTAGTATAGCACATGTTTTAATTTATTTTCGTATTGTCCTCACCAGCCTTTATACAGAGTGTTAGAGAGACGCTCTCAGAATCGTAGGCAGGTGGCAGTGTGATCTTCACCTTAAGCACGATTTTTACAAAATCACGAAAAAAGCAGCTGTTCCATACTAACAGGCCGTGTAGATATTACAATTCGTATGAAACAGCTGATTTATTTTTTCGCGATTTTCAGTTAATTTTTTAGCAAGTCGTGTATATGGTGACCAGCACTGCCACCTGCCTTCGTATTCGAGAGCGTCCCCCTAACACTCTGTATGAGCATCATTCAATTTTAATTTACTTTTATTCTTTTCGATGTTGCTTTTTGATATTTGGAAAAAGTAGTAAAGTAACTCTACTAAGCCAATTAAGTAACTGGGTATCAATTAGGTGAATGCCATTTATTTGCAAAATATATGTATAAAAAAACATGTATTTCTGTGCTACGATTACAAAACAGCTCGTGAATACTATCCCTACCATAAGTGTATTTATTATACCTACCTTCCAATCTTTCAATGCATACCTAACGAATGTATTTTGAAATTTTCGGATATATCCACTAGCCGAAGATTTTGTGACGGTGCATGGTGAAGAACTGGAGTGATGTACGTCACCTTAAACCAAGTATGTTAGAATTAAACCAAAATATTGTTAAGTATTAGTTTTAACATAGAAAGAGGAAAATTGGTTTTGATAAAGACAATACTCTGGTTCTTTTAACCCAGAGCAATGAGGTCTGAAGAGAGGCAGGGCATAGTGACATAGTGACATGTACCATACCGGTCTGGGAAAGCCGCCCCACCACATCCTCTGAAGCACTGATAAACTCCCTGGGGACTGGAGAAAAATTTGTCTCTCTCTTCGTCCAAGAGAAAGAAAGAAATAAAACAAAATTTGTCTCCTAGTTTCCTTATAAGTACTTTTGTCCACGCCCCGTTGAATAATACAGTTAAATTACATGATGTTGCCAGAACTCATTAAGAAAGTGTCGTTATGGAAGCTGCGGAACTGAACGCCTATGCTGACAACATAACGTTATCTCTTGATTTTACCGGGTTGGCAACGCGTGAGTAGTGCCTAAGTTGCTACGACTCGTAGCACCTTAAGTTGACGCATAAGTACGTATTTTTCCGTGCTCTTCGCTTGTTTGCAACTCACGTCGTAAAAAATACAGTACCTAATATGTGTAAATAGTTTTTAAAATACATATTTTTAGAAGCCAATATTTTCTTGTTTAGAAAAAGTTTCAATCGATTGGAAGTGGATTGATTGTCTAGATAACGCTGTTTTTGTGACGATAGATAGCGACATCAGCGGGTTGCGCTCATATGTGGGCAACATGGGAACGCTCGTGATATTTTATGCTCTGAACCCGTACCACCATCTTCTATCGCGAGCCAGTTTAGGACCTAAACTAAGTAGAATCGTTAATTCGTACTGCGACGCTATCTACGACTATGACAGCGATGCAGATTTGGAACCAATACTGAACCGAGCGGAATATGAATCGCTTTTATAAAGATGGTGGTAAGGCCCCTGTAGAATATTCGCTGTTGTGCGTAAATTGATGAGAACTATCCGTCATGAGAATGCAAAACCATTCTGCCAGTCACACAATAAAATGACAATCAATTTTCCTAATTGATATAAATGCCGTCTAACAAACTGCTCATTTGTCTGTTTCATTGTAACCTCAATGTCGAATATATGGGACATCATTTCATTATATTATTTTCTGACAGCAAAAGTAAGTACTTATCTACTTATAGAAGGTGGTGTCGTCAATACGACAATTAATTGAAACATGTGCTCTATTATATTTTAATGTTTGATATTGTAACAATTAAAAATAAAGAAAGAAAACGATGAAAAAATTAATACGCTTCAGGCGGGAATCGAACCTGTGTCTCTTGGGGCCGGCTAGACGCGATTACCACTACGCCACCGGAGTACTAAGTGTAAGCTACCAATTTCTTCACCGCTTTCTACCCTTTTTAACCCCCGATAAAAAAAAGGGGTGTTATAAGTTTGACGTGTCTGTCTGTGGCATCGTAGCGCCTAAACGAATGGACCGATTTTGATTCGGTTTTTTTTTGTTTGAAAGCTGATGTGACTACAATGGTTCCTAGCTATAATTTATGAAGATCAGTTCAGGCGTTTGATGACTGTCAGCTCATTTTGTACATGATAATAGGATTTTACTAACTTTTACGGATCCGATTGATTTATAATTTGGTGTACTGTCACTTCGATGATATTCCCATGACATACTAACTTTGAGCTGATCCTATACCATCAAAAAGTCTGCGAAATGCTTAATTCTTCAGAAACTTACAGCAGATATAGCGTGTTGGGGCTCATATGAGTAGCCTTAATAAGATGGTGTTAGATAGATGATTAATGACGCCGGGGGTTACTTAAAATTTTTAATTTTGCAATTATTTAACGTTTATATAGCAACGTTTATCTCGTCTTAGTTAGTAAAACCCTTTTATCATATAGATATTGTAGAAAATGAGCTAATAGTCATCAAACGCCTGAACTGATCTTCATAAATTATAGCTAAGAACCATCCTAATTACGTCAGCTTTCAAACAAAAAAAGACTTGGCTGATTCGTTTATGAGTTATACGATGCACACAGACAGACACGTCAAACTTATAACACTTACATATTTAGTCGTCGGGGGTTACAAATAAAATATTTAATTTGGGTGTCTTTCACGTACCTCATGTCCTGCAACCAATAGGTGGTTAACATAACCATCCCCCAAAATGGCATGGCTTTTACCAGGTATCGGGAACACCACCAAAATTTTGTAAGCGTTAGAACTTGCTATAAATAGAAATAACCACTGCAACATAATTTACTGATATTCTAAGAACCGTGTCTAGGAAGTGTGTTCACTCGATGAGGACCTATCACATATTGTTGTGGCACATAGAGGTCACAATAAAGCAGAAAAAACTGTTTGCGTGAAGCAATTCTAAGAGTATTGACTTCAGTTATTACGTTACATAATTGAGTTAATCGGCTATACAGGGCGAACCAAACCAATGCCCCCAGAACAAAAGTATCCTTAATATTGAAGTTAGCAGATTTTACACGAAGGAAATTTTGGAAATAAAAATAACTGTATTTAGTGAATACTTCGGCTTACGCCTCCGCTTTCATATTCACCTGAGCCGAGGTCCGAGCCTTTCGATGCAAATTACGATTCTCTAAAGTCAGGAGCCTCGAATTTGTGGACAACCACAAATTGTGCACAGGCACCAAAGAGAATATATAACGCTGTGGAGGCTTGGGCAGAGTGTGGCAAGCAAAACAATGGTCAGCTGATTAATGAATGTTTATTGAGAGAGGCGTGTTATATTTAAACGACTGTTGGACAGAGTTGGCTAGATAGGTAATTAGGCTGTCCTACTCGCACAGTATTAATATGTCCAGTCCTCTCGTTCGTCGTCTCAGTGCCCGGCCGATGGTCGGTTGGTGCGCACATCCATTTGTCTACGCTGCTCTGCGAGGCGGTGTGGGAGCGAGACACAACGGCGGTCCTCTCGTTCTAGACGTATAAATATGCCTGGACTCGTTACGCCACACCAGTACGGCGCTGCCGCGCCTCGGCCATGTTATGCACCATGACTCCCATATCACTCCCCCTCAAGAGAAGCGTACGGTTCTCTTTACTACACGACCGCTTCTCGTAATATAGGGTTGATTTGCAGATGCAGTGGTCGAGTCATGGGGAGGCGTCGTCGAGTGGTAGGTTGCTGCCGATGTTTGGGTGCTTGAAGTGCAGGCCTCGGAATGCATGTCTTCTGTCACGATGTAAGCAGGTTTCAGACGATCTAGTGACACAACTGCAGTCCGTAGTGGTAACTGGATCTTGTAGTTCTTGTCGTATCGCTTGAGTACTTCATACGGGCCATCGTAGGGTGGTGTGAGAGGCGGTCTGACTGTGTCGTTGCGAATGAACACATGTGTGCACGTTGCTAAGTCCTTGTAGACAAAAGGACGCTGAGTCGACGGTGAGCGGGGCGGGGCGGGTGTGAGTGACGACATCGTGTGAGCGAGACGGCGCACTAGTTCGGCGTCATCTATTCTTGCGTCTTGGGGCGTAAAGAAATCAGAGGGTACGCGAAGTGTAGTGCCGTATGTCATGAGGGCTGGACTGAGGTTGTTGTCTTGCCGTAGTGCAGTCCGTAGTCCTAGTAGCACGGTGGGGAGTTCCTCTGTCCACTTCGTGGTTGCGCCGCGAGCCATGAGCGCGGCTTTCATTGTACGGTGCCACCGTTCAACTTGGCCGTTTGACTGTGGATGGTAGGCCGTGGTGCGCAGTCTAGTGATGCCGAATTTTTTCATGAGCGCGTTGAACAGAGAGGACTCAAATTGGCGTCCCTGGTCTGTTGTGATGCGCAGTGGGCAGCCGAATCTTACTATCCAGGTGTCATATAATGCTTGCGCGACGATCTCAGCTGTGACGTCACGCACCGGAATTGCCTCGGGCCACTTCGTGCAGCGGTCGATGATAGTGACACAGTAGCGATAGTCATTTGATAAACGTAGCGGGCCAACTATGTCGATGTGTAAATGTTCGAAGCGCTGCGACGGCGGAAACTTTTCTAGTGGTGTGGCTACATGTCGATGTATTTTAGCACGCTGACAACTTATGCAGGCTTTAGTCCACTGCCCAACTTCTTTGTTTAAGGACGGCCAGAAAAATTTGCTTGTCATCAATTTTCTTGTAGTTCTGATGCCCGGGTGACATAATTCGTGTTGTGCTTTGTAGGCTGCATAACGGTATGTCGCTGGAAGATAGGGTCGCGGTATTGAAGTTGATAGCTCGCACGTGATAGGCCGATCTAGACCAGGTAGTGTTATCTGTCCAAACTTCAAGTTGCTCTGTGACTTTAATTTTTTTAGGTCTTCGTCTTTGTCTTGATCGATACTCAGCTGTCTGTAGTCGATGGTGTTAGGACACTGTATCTCATCTAGGCGTGATAGTGCATCGGCGACTGCGTTCTTCTCTCCCTTAATGTATGAGATCTTCGAGCAGAATTGACTAATAAAATGCAGCTGTCGTTCTCGTCTGGGCGTGTCACTGTTGCTCGCTGATCTAGTGAGTGCGTAAGCGAGTGGTTTGTGGTCTGTATAAATGACTACTTCACAGCCTTCAATGAGTCTTCGGAAGTGTTTTACAGCTGTGTACATTGCTAATAGTTCGCGGTCGTACACACTGTAGCGGCGTTGAGTTTCGCTCATCGATTTGGAGAAGAAAGCGAGTGGTTTCCATGCACCGTCTATTTTCTGTTGAATAACGGCGCCGAGGCTGCGATCAGATGCGTCGGTCATGATGGCAAGGGCGCTGCCGGCGACTGGATGGCTGAGTAAGGTAGCTTTTGAGATGCTTTGCCGGCATTTTTCAAAAGCTTCTTCTGCTTGCGGTGTCCAGTTGATCAATGTTTTGTCATTCTTCTTTTTGTTGTGCAGGTACTTATTTAGCTCAACTTGCAGCTCGGCTTGACGTTGTAGGCAGTCTCGGTAGAAGTTTATCATGCCAAGAAAACGTCGTAGTTCAATGATAGTGTTCGGCTTGGGGTACGAAGCGATTGCCTTGATGCGATCTTCACTAGGTTTGATGCCGTCCGCCGATACGTCGTAGCCCAGGAAGTTTATTGACGTTTTCCCGAATTCACACTTTTCTGTATTTAGTGTGACACCGTGTTGGTCCAGACGCTGAAGTACCTGGTGCAGAAGTTGTTGGTGACTATCTTCATTTTCTCCGCACAGAAGGATGTCGTCGATGAAACAAAAACATCCATCTATCCCTCTCAGCACTTGATGCATGAATCGCTGGAATGTTTGGCTTGCGTTGCGAAGTCCGAACGTCATGCAATTAAATTCAAACAACCCAAACGGCGTTAAGATGGCTGTTTTCTCTGCATCTTCCTTGGCGATAGGAATCCAATAGTATGCCATTTTTAAATCAAGTTTGGAGAAGACTTTCTTGTTGTGAAGTTGATATGTAAACTCTTGTATGCGTGGTATGGGGTAGCGGTCAGGCTGTGTAACTGCATTAAGCCGTCTGTAATCACCACACACTCGTAGTCCACCATCTTTCTTCTTCACGACGTGCAAGGGGCTTGCCCAAGGACTCTTGGATGGCTTGCAGATGCCCATCTCCAGCATGCGTTCGAATTCTTGTTTCGCGGCTTGATACTTATCCGGTGGTAAGGGGCGCGGACGAGCGGAGAGTGGGGGGCCTGTCGTTTCAATATGGTGAACGACCTCATGCTTGCTCGGCTGCTTCAGAGACATTGGCCGGAGCACATCAGGGTACTGCATGAGGATCTTGTGGTAGGCTTGTTGGCTGCTAACGACGTGCACTGACTCAGAAGTTGTTGCGACTTCCAGTGCGTCCACGGATAACTCGGTGACTTTGTCAACTAGCTTCCTTTTGTCCAAATCGACAAGCAGCTTGAAGTGTCGCAAGAAATCAGCACCCAGGATGGATGTCTTCACATCAGCTACCACGAACGTCCATAAAAAGCTGCGGCGGAGTCCAAAGTTCAACCTCAAAGTTTTATCACCGTACGTGTTGATTGGTGAGTTATTTGCTGCGTATAACTTGTAGGCGCTTGAAATACTGTTTCTGTTTTTTTTATGTGTGGCGGCTAAAACTGAGATGTCGGCGCCTGTGTCAACGAGGAAACGTTCTCGGGTGTCGCGATCGAAGACACACAGGCGATGACTAGTATGTGCGACACCGACGTCCGCCACTGTCGATGTCGATTTTAGTTTTCCGCAGTCTTCTTCCTCCTGCAGCAGGGTGACTCGCATCGCCTCGCTTTATCTCCAAAGCGGAAGTGGTAACGGCACTCCCAGTCGGCGTCTCCAGGCTTAGGTGTGTGTGTGCGCTGCGTCGTCTGCGAGCGTGATCGGGATCGAGCATTGAATGGACGGCGACGGTCTCTTCGTTGCGGCCGGCCCCGTCGCAGTTCGGCGATCTCGAGTGTCAGCTTCTCTACCTGTTTGGCCAGGGCTTCAATTTGTGTCGTTGGCGTCGACGGGCTTGACACCGATATTGCAGCGACGCTGGGACCTTCCGCATACTCCACCATCTTGTCAGCCATCGCAGCGAGAGTATCCAGCGATGACTCCTTGTTCACCGAAAGTACGACTCGGACTTGTGCGGGTAGATGGTTCAGCCACTCGATCTTGAGACCTTCCTCGGTGATCATGCCACTGGCTAACTCTCGCATCTTTCTCAAAAGCTGAGAGGGCTTCTGGTCTCCCAATTCCAGGCCACTAATTAGTTTCTGGAAGTTCTTCACGTCCGACTTGTCATAAGCTTCAAGCAAACGCTGCTTCACTTTCTCGTACTTTCCAGTGAAAGGTGGATTGTATAAGATATCGCTCAGGTGCTGCAGGTCAACCGTCTGTAACTGTTGTAGTAGGTACCGGAACTTCTGGTCATCAGAGGTCCTCAATGAGTCGATTACGGCTTCGAACTGGATGAACCAGGCACGGGGAATTTCTCGCCAAAAGGGAAGAAGTCTTGATTGCACGGAGACAGCGCTGACGTCGTAGTTTGCCTCTGCAAAGTTTTTTTCTTGCTGTCCCTCTGCCATGTTATAGTAGGAGCTCCACAGAGTCCTTCTTGAGCTGCTGTTGTATAGCGGACTTGATCACGTCGGGGTCACCAGATGTGGAGGCTTGGGCAGAGTGTGGCAAGCAAAACAATGGTCAGCTGATTAATGAATGTTTATTGAGAGAGGCGTGTTATATTTAAACGACTGTTGGACAGAGTTGGCTAGATAGGTAATTAGGCTGTCCTACTCGCACAGTATTAATATGTCCAGTCCTCTCGTTCGTCGTCTCAGTGCCCGGCCGATGGTCGGTTGGTGCGCACATCCATTTGTCTACGCTGCTCTGCGAGGCGGTGTGGGAGCGAGACACAACGGCGGTCCTCTCGTTCTAGACGTATAAATATGCCTGGACTCGTTACGCCACACCAGTACGGCGCTGCCGCGCCTCGGCCATGTTATGCACCATGACTCCCATAACGCTAACAGGCACAAGGCAGGGCAGTCATATCTTGTGGCGTTTGTTTGACAACCGTTTCTACGACTAGCACTAAAAAGTTGTTTATGTTTATATCTATTTAAAAGTCTATCAAATATTGAAAGAATTCATTATGATACATTTTAATTAAACAAAAGAAAACCGAAATTGAAAAATATCGATTGTACTCCATTTCGTATCTCTAAAACAGCGACACAGCCAAGAGATCGATGTAGAGACTAGTGAATGAATACGCTTACGCGCAGCGCTGTGCTCAAACGTCAAAACCAATGGCGGCTCATAGTCTTGTCAGTCGTGAAGCCGGGTGAAGCTCGATGTCGAATATTTCTGTTAGTGAATCGCACTGCAATAATTTCAAAATAGAATATGACTGTTGCATGCGATAGATTCTAAAGAGTCCTTTAATCTCAATGCGCCAGACACGTTGAAACGACTATATTATCAACTTCTATCTTCGCATTGTAAATAACCCGCGTGAACTTATAAATAAAATTATCATTATCTTTATCATAACTATTGCGAAATGAGCTAATTGCAAGTCCGACTCGTGCATCATGAGTTCCTTATAGTCGAATAATATATAAACAATCAAAATATTTTGTAATGACATGATGTGATTCAGATTTTTTATATTATAAAAATAATAAATATAATAATGTTCATACACTCATACCTATTATCTAGCCCAAAGTAAGCATCATTAAGAGCTTGTGTTAAATTTTGTTTTATGTCTAGATAACGGATAAATATTAATAATAATATGTATATAAATATTAGAAATATACTTAATTAACATATAAACATCCATGACTCGTAAACAAATGCTCATACTCATCATACAAACGTTTGCTCCTACCGGGATTCGAACCCGGGATCTCTTGACTGAGTAGCCTGCATAGCAAGGGGTACAGACCGCTCGACCAGACGGTCGTCGAATATATGAAGTAACGTAGGTACATCTGATTTTCAGATCCGTAAGATCTATCAGCGACCTATGACATTGCATATGAGGAGTCGGCACAATTCTTTCCTTTTCCTCTATGACTGAGTTGCCTATTTTTATCAATCCGGCTTCCGGCACAATTTTATATTCATGGTAATGGTACCTAATAATTGGGCCTAGCGTTGTGGTGTTAAGGTATAAACTGCTCATGTGTTTCTCCCAAGTACGAAGGCCTGTATCCAACAGTGGGACGTATATGAGGTAATGACACGTAGAGTCCTGACGGTTTTTTATTGTCATATTTATGCTCCATATCACCGTGAATTATACACTGTTGTATTATATTTTCCTTCTCTGTCAAATAAAAAAAAGACAACTTTATCTAAAATATGGTTGATGAATATTTATAAGTAGGTAAGAAGAATGAAGTAACTAACGAAAAAAGTGTGTAGCCAAAAAACCTTCTCACGTATAATGACTGAGCTGAGCTGACCTATGATAATATGACGAACGACTGATAAAAAAAAGATCCTGGCACAAACTTGTTCTGAAGAACAACGTGGGACTTGTTTTACGAGAAACTAATATACTATAATCATTTTACAGTCACTATCAACTTACCGACCTTACCGTGCAATACGGAATACTTATAGTTTCAATATCAAAACCTGCATCTACAACGCATTCTGTAATAGTGTCTCCTTGGCGACACACTTATTCGAGCTATAATTATATGCTGAGGAAAATCATACTTCTCGAATAATGTGGAAGTTGTATTTCTTAGTTGTAACAATTGTGCAATTGTGTAGTGCATTCAGAATATTAGTGGTGTTTCCAATACCTGGTGGAAGTCATTCCATTTTAGGGGAAGGCTATGTGCGACATCTTTTGAACGCTGGACATGAAGTGAGAATTTTTATCTAATATTTCTTAGGTATTTATTATGCTCATGCACAAAACCCGTAGGCCCGTATGTAGTGTCGGCTGGGTACTGGGTAGTACCACCGCCTTTTTTATTTCAGCCGTGAAACAGTTCGCTTTGTTTCGGATTGAAGGGAAAGGTAGCCAGTGTAATTACAGGGCATTGACGGCATTTCATCTTAAGCCGCAGGATGACAACGCACCTGCAATATCAAGTGATTTTTTACTTGTTATTTCATGTGTTTAAAGGCGGCGGTAGCCGCTTACTACCTTACTTGTCATCTAGTTGTATAAAAAATCTTCTCTGACTATCGGGCACCAGGCAACATTTTTGTAAGTTTAACTGATCAAGCCACACATTCCAGACAAAATAAGCATTTAATTGACATAGGTACGAGTCATATGTTCCTGGGAGTGTTACGCGGCTGAACAAATTTAAAACCATTTTAGATGGTCTAAAAACGGTAAACTAATAGATATGCCCGTTTGCCTAGAGTCTGTCTGCGCAAGTACGTATGATCCAGTGTAAAGAGAAAGGTAGCCATGTATCTATAAGGCATGAGCGAGAGGCATAACTTCGCTTGTTTCCAGATTGTCAATGCGTCTGTAATATCGTAAGAGGTTGCGGCAAGTGGTATTAACCACCCGAAGATCGCAGCTAAATAACACTGTTTTGTATCCTGCGGTGAGTAAGGTCGCCAGAGCTCGTGAAGACAGCGATGTAGGGAGCAGGTTGACTTGTGTGCTAGGATGTATCCATAACGCTTTTTCTGGATTTCTACAAGTTTGGAGCAGCGTATAAGTAGTGCCCAAGGTGCTAAGAGCGTCTGTAGGCTACGGTACCCGCGTACCATCATCAGGCGGGCTATAATTGTTTGCTCCCTTTGTCGCATAAAAAAAATATTTCCATAGTCTTAGCCACATTTAGCACCCATTTATGGACCATTTTTTTACTCAGTTAAAATTAATAAGAAGCGAAAACAAAAGCATTCATAAGTTCCAATGATAAAATAATCATCCACACTCTTTAACTAAGTAACAATTAGACAAGTTCTAGTCTCAATGAAATAAGTGAATATCATTATATTTCGCATTTTGTTCTTAAAAATGATAATCTACATTATTGAGTTAGATGTTTTATTTCAACTATCTTCTTTAACTCCAAGGCCCAGCGCAGGCTTGCGGCACGTCGAGGAAACTGAGAAAATAATATGATGTATTCTGTGACCTAAATTCAGACATGACAGACAGACACTATGACGTTGTTAGTTAATATATTTTTTGTGATAGTTATATTAATGCGTTTTTTGACGATTTGAAAGTGCTTCTTTGTAGCCTTTTTGAATAAATATATTTTGAATTTGAATAAAGAAGATGTTCTAAAAATGTATGGAGACCCGGACAGGTTTACGCAAGTACTCCAGTCTAAAAAATAGCCAAAAATAAGCAGAAAAGTGTTTAACTGTCCATTTTCTTTTTGCTTATTTATTTAAACTTTAATTGCACAAAATAGGTTACGATTTGGCGGACTTAATGCCATTAGGAATTTTATTCGCTTTAAAGTTTTTTTTTAGAAACCACTGCCACAAAAGAGCAATATTAATCACGGTGAATATGTCAATGTCGCCTGCCATATTGCCATATTATTGAATAATGTTGAAATAGACGAATAATTTTGAATTTTGTAAACTATAGATAAAATCGAATTTCCCTGATTTTTTGAGATAGTGTTCATAATGTCGGATATGAAGCATCTCCTTTATTTTAGTAGTAGCTTCCCGCGACTTCGCCCGCGTGGATGACGGTAATCGCGACGAAAAAATAACCGATGTCCTTCCAGAGGATAAGTCAGATAGATAGACAGAGTTAATTTTTATAATATTAGATTAGTATGCTATGGAATGGATGTAGTCTGTGGTAGTGCGCTCCCAAGCTGCCACGAGAGCCGTCACGCGAATTCAAATTTAAACCTAATGCCATGTAAAATAAGGTTAGGTTTGAATATTTTTCAGTCCCTATGCCGCGCCTCCGCAGGTCTACGCTGATTCTAAGTTTTAATTTAAAACGAAACAAGATAAACGGCCGGCGTTGTAAATGGTAATCAAGTCTTTTGTTACATTGACGTTTGTTTATTATACTTTGTCCTTCATAATAAATTATGAACCAAAGTTCTAATTAGATACCTACCTACGTACGTACAACGTATTTTTGTTAAGACAATTTAGGAAAATAATTCATTATTATATTCTATGACTGGCATAATTTGAATGTTTTACTATTGACTAATAATTATAATGACAGATTATTCATAATTATGTCCAGACGACCGCACAA
The DNA here is from genome assembly GCA_947347705.1 of Nymphula nitidulata. Taxonomy (NCBI): domain Eukaryota; kingdom Metazoa; phylum Arthropoda; class Insecta; order Lepidoptera; family Crambidae; genus Nymphula; species Nymphula nitidulata. The sequence goes on along the minus strand of OX374637.1, from coordinate 4,281,190 downwards.
CACGCGTAACATGTCAGTTGAAAAATGACTCTTATTACCAAGGATTATGGTACCCACAAATGTCAGTTTTTGACTTGAGCCGCAGACGTGTGCAAAATACTACATACTAATATGGTTCCGTGTATGATGATAATTGAAATTCACTATTTGTAAGTACTGTCGACACACACAGTGGCACATCAAGCGTAACAGTTTGACCTTGTGACAGCGCTTACTCCATTCGTAATTCGTAATAGAGGCGGATTTCATAGTGCAATTGATGTGCTGGCGTCTGTACCTAGATAAATGTATCTTGGTTCCGCACTCACATTTTGTAATTACAGTTCTCTTTACCCTTTTTTTTCTTGTTACGCCATACCTATTTGATGTGCGATGGAGAATTCTCTTGGTTTATGTGTGATTTGTTGAAGGCTTTTGACTGCGTTGATCATTATTAGACGATAATTTGTAAATTACAACCCTGTGGTGTAAAGAACGAAGAAATTATGAAGTGATCCCATCTTATTAAAGGTATATTACCTAATTGGTCGATTTAAATAGAACAAAATCGTCGGGGTCTTATGCCAAAATGAGAGTTCCACTGGGTCCAATTCTAGGACCTTTCTATTTGTACGGTCATGTCGCCTGATTCCCAATATAACGTTCCCAACGTAACGGTTTCTCATCGACTTCTGGCGACCTTACGATAATTCTTTTTTAACCGACTTCAAAAACAAGGAGGTTGTCAGTTCGGTTTGGTTTTTTTTTCTATGTATGTACAGTCGGCAGCACGTCAAGCGTAACAGTTTGTCCTTGAACCTAGAGCGCAACGCACAGAAAATTTGTGAGCAAAGGATAAACATATGTCTCTCAGCGCCTCTTTCTAACGTCTCTCTCTCAAGTACTCTGTACCTACAATACTCGCAGTTGGCCTTGAACGCGAGCGCGACGACTATTAAAATTTGTATTTCTTCGATACAGCCTCCGACGAAATATGTGTAGGTTTATAGGTAGCTATAGCTACAGCTAGCTATGTACGCGGTCTACTCTCTTCGCTTCGTTGTTTGAACTTGATTTAAAATTAAAGTACGGCTGAGACTATTGCTTTAATTTAATAAAACAAAAAGTTTTCTACATATAATGGCTAGTTATGATATTTTATTTACCTACCTATTTACCAATGATGCTCAGCGTACCTAGTTATTACAATCAACTAATATTATACCTATTAAAATACAGGCTTCATTATTATGGTCCATTGTTATGGAGAGAAATGAAAATAAACATTTACTTAGGTTTGTTTTTCTACATTTATTTAATGTTAAAAAACAAAAACAAAACACTTATAATGTTCAACTCCTATTATCATACCTGTAACTACTACTCATTCACAATATTTTAAAGATCTAACATTCTACTCTTCAAATGTGAATATGAATTAACAATTTTGAAGAAAAGTAATATTAGACGTATCACAACTATAACACACAAAATCTTATTGAATTTTAGTGTTAAAAATAAATTCTCAACAAACAATATTTGAGATTTGAACTGGGTTCCCCAAGAATGAAGACAAGTATGTAACGCAATCAACCAGGGATGTTTGTAACTTTGTTTCGAATTTATTTAATGTATTTTACAAGATACAGTGATGTGTGAAGCAAGCAATTTTGAAGCTTAATTACATTATGATAAAGTTGAAATTGTGTTAAATGTATAAAATTGTAATGATTTGTTGGTGTAAATCACTAACTATCAACTACTAATACTTGAATAAATTTTTAATTAGGTATGTGAAGTAGGTATGATAGATAGGTCTTTGTGATTTGTTTTTTTCTAATATACTTACTTATGTAGGATCTAAATCCTTTTCTATTTAAGTTAATTACAATACCATACGACATAACAATATATGGTGCAATGCGGTTACGTCTTCAATGGAATCTCGACCTTATATCAGATACCTTAGGTTGATTATTAATTATCAAGGTATGGCTCATGATATTTAGATCAATAGGTAGGGTATAAAATTCGCCTGTGACATTACATTACTTTTTGATTTGTGTTAGTTATTAGTCCTACGATCATAGATTAGAGATAATATATCTTATGATGGTCTGTCTAAGGAGAGCAGTCGATCAGTTTGTAAAAGAATTGTGTAAAGTCGGGGGTTATACCTAGTTTAAATACATTTCAAAATTTATAGTTACTAGTCTTTAAGTTTTAGCCATAAGTAAACGCTTAAAAAACTGAAAGATTATCACTTAGATTAATTGTTTATATCCAAGGAATATCTATAATAACTTTAAAGGATTCAGTTAAATCCTCTATAGCTCAGTGGTTAGGGCAGTCATTCGAATTGTGAAAGGTCACGGGTTCGGACCGCCGAGCACCCGTAGAAGGTAGAACGGACCGTGGACAAAACCACCTTGTTCCACCACCTCTGTGACCATCTTATTGTTTCCCCGGGAGTTTGCCATGCTATGAGCGCGGGGGGCAGACATTTTTTCTAGTTGAAATATTTTTCACACAATTTTATGTTGTCTTTTTCAGGATAATCATACTTACCTACTTAGGATCGATTTGTAATTTAAAGATTGAAAATTATTCTCATGTCTAGGCAGTGCAGGACCGATCGGTTTGGAGGTCCTTGCCCAATTGCTTATGCTCAGTAGTGGGTATCTCTTAACTGACGTGATGATTATAATGTGTAGGGTTTTTTAAATTAATAATTAAAATAAAATAATAGTAGGGAATTAATAGTGTAGTGGATTCAAATTTTAATACAAGTTTTTTAAGCTAAGGAGGAGGAGCTTGGTGGCGTATTGGTTTGAGCGCTTGGTTTCGATACGAAAAACAAAGCCACTTTCACCATGGTCGATCCTAGGATGGGTAAATCAAAGTTTGTTATCTCGAGCTCCTCCGTGCTTCGCATGTTAAGCTGTTGCTCCTGCAACCGCTTTAACCCACCACCCCGCATTGGGCCAGCGTGGTAGTGTTATGGCCCAAACTCCTCATGTGTTTCTCCCATGTAAGGCCTGTGCCCAGCAGTGGGACGTATATAGGCTGGTGTTGATGATGATGATGATGGTGCAAAGAAGCTATTAAGTAGACACACAGACAGACAGGTAGACTGATCGGACTGATGCTACACCCCATGAGCACTGGATCATTACTATTAGTATCTCCAAGAGATCTGGCGACCTCACTTACACCAGAAACACTTAGTTTTAAAATATTCTGCAATGCTATAATATTCAAGGTGATACTAACAAATTCCAAAACTGTATATAGTTTTATAGATTGTTAATATGACTAGTTTAAGAAGCTAACAGCTTTGTTCAATGAGTATATAATCAAAGAGACTCAACAATAATTCCTAGACACTGGTCGCTACTAGTTCTTCTATGACACTGATCTCAAATTATAGTGATAAATAACTAAAAGAAGCATTATAAAACTGAAATTACAGGTGAAATGGTGAAGTGCTGTCTCTTGAATGAAAAACATTTGGATTAGTAATTTTATAAGTCATAAGTTGCAATTCAAATTGCATTATGATTTAGCCAAATACTTCATTGACATTCTGAAACTGCTACTTGGATCTACTTCTCTGAGATAAACTGATATTGATGATGATTGATGACAGTAAAATTACTTAAGAATACATTTTTTTTTGGACAAAACTAAAAACCAATTGTTTCTGCAATCCATGGCTTGACAGAAATAAGAAATTCTTTATTTGAGCAGGTCTAATTGGGAATGTGTAAGAAATAAGAAACAGAGTCAAAATTGATTTAACATGTTTATTGAATAGTTAACAATATTAAAATAAAATTTTAATTAACTCTCAGCCTTGTGTTATTGAAATATCACTAAAGTAAGAGTGCACCAAATTTGAAAAAAATCTGATCTGTGAAAGATTATCATCAAACGCCTGAACAGATTTTTATAATTCAAAGCTAAGAACCATCTTGACCACATTAACTTTCTAACAAAAAAAATGCATCAAAATCTGTCAGTGCTAGCTACGATGGCACAGACAAACTTACAGATACAAAGACAGACACATCAAACTTAAAATGCCCCTCTTTTAGGGTCGGGGGTCATAAAAACTAAAAAGGGTAATTTTATGAATAACTTAGGTACTAACAATATGCAGTTAAGTAGGTAGGTAGTAGGTAGGTAGATATTAGTATTTTTAGCACCATTTTACCTCCCTTATTCTTTTCTATAATTATTTAATGAAATCCAATATTATATGTAGAACATCACAACTTTCAGAAATATCTTTTAATTAAAGAGTTATGCAAATTTTTGTTTCATGCTAGTAATTTATTAATCTGTCAAGCGGCATTATCCCTCTGGAGTGTTAAGACAATTGAAAAATCAGTTGTGTCTGGAAACTCTGGAATCTGATACTTGACAGGTATTCAAAAACCATTCCTGTGATGTGAGAAATATTACTACTTAACCTATAAAATTGCTTAAATTAAATTTTGAACACCATTCTAAATCAAATAACCATTGCAATGAGAAGTAAGTGAATTTAAATAATATTAAACAACAAAAGTAATAGGAGAAAATATGTTAGAAGACTGTTAGGTTTAGAAAAGTAACTATATTTTATTATAATTTGGGTTAAGAAAATAATGTTCTGGGTGAATTAACACAATTGCTCTTTGAAATTATATCAATCTCTTATCATAAAAATCACATAGATAATTAGATAGCCTTACTATTACATTTGAATTTACAGGTCATGAAAGTTACACTAATATCATGTAGGAACTTGGAACACTGCTATTGCTGAACAATTATGAACATGTGAATATTACAGTTGTACAGGCAGAGATAGGTATAGGTACCTATAGGGACAACTCTTCCTAACCTACTTTGTAATGTGGTGGTGTTATAAGTATTTTTACCAGGCCCTGTTGATCTTATCACCCCAGGAAACAAAAACTAATGTAATTATGACTCTGGTTGCTTATGTATTGATTTAAAGTGCTCACTATTGCTAAGCCAAAATGTTGAACTAAGTATCTTAAAAAAATATCTTCAATAACCTTTCATTTTTTTCGAAGTCAGTCATTAAATTATAAACTGAAACTTACCCTAACCTCTATGTGGTGGTCATATATATACTTTTTGTAAAAATATTATTTATGTCTGAAGCTTTTAGTTAAATAAATTTTGACACTGGCATCCACTCAACAATAGAATATCTCTTGTCTGGTTTGTGGTTACTTATTTATTTCACTGACATAGGTATGGAATTCACTAATAACAAGAATTATGTGAACAAATACACCACACATCAACACATTATCTTGTAGCCTCTACCAACAGCCTGGATCTTCATCTCATATTTAAAAACCAAAAATATATGGTCCGCCACCTGCAAAGTAGTATTTGTTTTATTATGTGTACCTGTTCATAAATAAACTGGATTGAGTCTTTCAGAATATCAGCTACTTAATCAAAGATGTTTTTACAAAACATTATAGTAGGTGGAATCATTTTACAAATATGATTAGTTGGTATATTTAGACCAAATAATGAAACTAATTAACTTATCAAGGTTATGCAAGGTTATAAGTTAATTAGTTTAGCAAGGAAGTCTCCAAATACTCCAAATACTTTTCATTTTGTTAGAAGTTGAAGAAAATCAAATGACATTGACCAAAACCTGTTTCGTATAGGTAAAAAATAAATGAAGGAAAATACTTTTATACACATGGCGGTCATTTCAAAAACAAGAAGAAAAGTGCAGTTTATTTAAAATATAGGTTGGTGTGTCCTGTTCTCATAAAAACAGTAGAACAAAATTCTAACTTACCGATATTTGGTCGGATTTTCATATAATTAACTACCCATTTGTGTAATGCTACTATTTTATTTTCATTCCATCCAAGTGCGTGGCCATTTCGTATATTACTTATATTTTTTTCAAAGAAACTAACATTTATCTACAAATAAATTAACAAGAAAAGTCAATGTTGATTTCGTTACTTCGTATTTAATAGTTTGAACCCTTATTATTAGGTAGCCCCATACAATTCAGGTCTCAATACAAAATGGACATCCTATTTCTATACTCAACTTTTAAATACCACAGATACAAAAAAAAATCTTCTAAACTTGAGCCCCAACTTCATACTTAAAAAATGCGATGTCATAGAAATTAGACTAAACTGCGCGTACAAATAGCGTTAGCTCAAACAATTCGACCAATTTTAACCAATAAACGCTCGAAGCATTCTGACAAGCTCTGCTATTGGTCAGATTCTAAAAGATGGTGGAAGTTGAACCAATAGCGAAGAGGGTGTGCTTTCTTTCTAATAGCTATACATAGCGTTTACTAGGGTTATATATACTGATACGCTTGATGTGCTGCCGACTGTACACCGATTACGTCGAGATTTCTGATCCGATTTAAGTGATTCGTTTTTTTGTCGATGCGGAATAGTTGCCATTTGGTCCCATAATTTTTTTTTCAAAATCAGTTGGGTAGTTTGGTTTTTAAATTAAAAAAAAAACTTAAATGACAAAGTCATCTAGTTACGTATGCAAAATTGTGGATTTTTGCTTTCCTATGACTTTTTAGTAAAACGATACGTTAATAGGAAACAATGTAAGCTGACTGTCACCCATCTAGCTTTAGCCTTAGAAAGTTATCACTAAAAATTGTTAAAAAAAACTGAAAAGTAGGTATAAAATAATTAAAAAGTAGGTACCTACTCATCACCTAGAAACATATTTTTTAGACTGAGAGGTGACAGGATTTTTGATAACGATAATGGATACGGTTTAATTTGCATTTATAGTTTGTAGAGTAGTCCCACTGTTTTGATTTGTGTAGTGTGAGGTGAAATAAAATACCATGGATCTTTAACACGTGCGGCCATGCAGGATTTATTGGAGCAAGAGAAACGTCAAAATTTACACAGAGACAAAACAAAATATTTCACCATAGACATTGGGGTTGTCAGTGAAGAATATTAAATAAATACATTATTCTCAATTTCTTACACTTCCCCTTATTCTTAACTAAAACCCTGAACAATAGTTAACAGTTACAAAATCATAGAGTTACACATTCATAATGATCAAACAACAAATCAACACTACAACAGAATCTTATCAGTTGGCTTTAACTCTACCTTGTCAAACAGAAAACAAAAAATGCAATAGTCATTAACTTATTGTTAAAAAAAATACAATCTAAAAAAGACTACATACATTTACAATCACATGTGCATAAACATAAGTCATTATTAGACAATACACAAGAAACATTTAAACTGCTAACTAAATTCATAAGAATAAGTCTATTTCTTTTAAGTCTTATTTTAAATTTAAGTCACATACAAAACTATAATGCTTATTTACACCTAATGGCTTAGTAAATATATCTGCTGTCATATTTTGTGTTGACAGGTATCTCACAGTTATAAGATGTTTTTGAATAAGGTCTTTCACAAAATGGTACCGTAAATCAATATGTTTTGTACGTTTGTGGGAATATTCCTTAGCAAGTAACAATTTTTGTGCACTTTGGTTGTCATTAAAAATAACAATATTATTATTTTTATCATTAATTTCATTCATGAAATTTCTAACAAAACATAACTCCTTTGCTACATCACTGATTGCTAAATACTCTGCCTCAGTGCTAGACAACGCAACACAACGCTGCTTCTTTGCTTCCCAGCTAACTACATTCTTGCCTAACTTAATTACATACCCAGTATATGACTTCCTATCAACACAATCATTACCCCAGTCAGCATCAGCATAAGCTGAAATATTCATGTTAACACTTTTATAAAAACATAGACCATAATGGATAGTACCTTTCAAATAACGTAATATTCTCTTGGCAGCTATCCAATGAGTCTTATCAAAGTTGGTGACAAACTGACTAAGCTGACTGCAAGCATATGTAATATCAGGCCTAGTACAAACAGACAAGTACATTAAACATCCAATCAGTTGTCTATATTGATAAATATTGTCATCTAAACTATCATTGTCAGACTTTATTAGCTTATTATTCTGCATCATTGGTGTTGACACTGTTTTACAATCTAACATGCCAAATCTACTTAACAATTTATTAATATAGTCAGATTGGTCCAAAGTTAAAACATCATTATTTCTAGTAACCTTAATGCCTAAGCAATTTGTCAACTCACCAAGATGTTTTACATTAAAATTCCTTTCTAATAAGACAAATAGTTCCTTTGTATTACAATTACTAAATATATAAAAGTCGTCGACATACAAAGCTATTATTGTGAGATTCCTTTGTTCTCTCCTTTTAATATAGACACAAGGCTCACATCTACTCTGTACATATCCATTTGCACTTAACAATTCATGTACTTTCATATTCCACATTCGACTGGCTTGCTTTAATCCATAAATACTTTTTGACAGCAAACAGACCTTACCATTATCTAAGCTAAACCCTAAGGGCTGTTCCATATAAATCCTCTCATTCAAGTCTCCATTCAGAAAAGCTGTGGCCACATCTATATGTTCTATAGTCATGTTATACTCATGAGCCAACGCGAATAATATTCGCATCGTCGAATGACGAACAACTGGCGAAAAAGTATCTGAGTAATCAATTCCTTCTTTTTGACTGTAACCACAAGCCACTAAACGAGCCTTAAACCGATTACAATTCCCTGAAGCATCATGTTTTATTTTGTACACCCATTTACATTTTACTACATTTACATTACAGGGTCTATCAACTAACTTCCAAACATTGTTTTCAAGTAGTGAGTCATATTCTAATTGCATGGCCTTTTCCCATTCTTTACAATTAGATGATGCAAGGGCTTCATTATAAGACTTAGGCTCATCATAGACATAACTAGCATAAAAGCCTAATTCATAATCACAATACCGTAAAGGTGGTTTTCCTCGCGTACTACGCACTGAACGGCCGCCGACAGTCACAGAACAATCTGGACTTATCGCGCCATCTCCAGCTGGCTCTCCAGGCGATCCTGGCTGCCTCTCTGGAAGTGCCGACCCGACAGAGGAACTCTCCTCCTCACTGTCGCCTGTGCAGTACTCACCAGAGGCTCCATCTAAATATACAAAACTTTCATTAGCATTCACATTTGAATTATTCACATTATTAGAATTAATACAATTATTATCATCATTATTCCTTATATTAGTCTCATTGTGACAGGAATTACATTCAATTATTTCATTCATTGGAGAAATTAAAATTTCATTATTATGATTATATTTAATTATGTCATTGCATAAAATATCTCTATAAAACTTATTCTCCAAAAACTCTACACTCCTAGATAAAATTACATTGTATGGGTTGGATGGCTTCATTAGTCTATATCCTTTTGTTGTCTCAGAATAACCAACAAATATAGACATATCAGCTCTAGGTCCTAATTTACTAGTACGAGTCTGTTCTGGCACTAAAGCATAGGCAATGCATCCAAAAACACGGAGATGATCCAATGACACTTTGTGTCCGGACCACACCTCCTCAGGCAGCTGTCCTGAAAGAGCCACAGTGGGGTTACGATTTTTTAAATAGAGAGCAGTCATGACTGCCTCTCCCCAAAAGCGGTCACAGAGACCTGCTTGCCTTAATAAGCACCTAGCCTTCTCAAAGATGGTGCGGTTAAGCCGTTCCGCCACACCATTCTGCGCAGAACAATACGGCACTGTAGTTTGGTGAATGATACCTTCCTTATCAAGAAACTCTTTAAAGTTTGCATTGCAAAACTCACCACCATTATCTGACCGGAGACACTTTATAAACAAGCCAGTCTGCTTCTCCACTAGAGCCTTAAATTTAATAAAATTGGAAAATACCTCAGACTTCCTCTTCAGCAAGTATCCAAATGACTTTCGGGAGAAATCATCAGTAAAGGTTAACAGGTAGTGTGCACCATTCCAGCTGCTTTCCCTCAACGGCCCACAGACATCAGTATGAACCAGCTCAAGCAGGCGGCGAGCACGCCTAGCTTCGTCCTTCGGGTACGCCTTGGCCACCGACTTCCCCTCAAGACAAGCAGTGCATTTGTGTAGGCAATCCTCATCAGAAACCTGAAACACAAAATTTAGTGCAGCCCTATCCCGCAGAGAACACATTCCTTTATAACTAAGATGTCCTAACCTTCTATGCCATAAATCAGCATTCACACTGGATGCAGCAAACTTTGCAGTCTGTGCTACCTGCACTTTATGTAGGCAAGCCATTGACTGCCCCTTTACACACATACCATTTAATTTGTATACACCTTTACATAAATCAGCAGACATAACAGGCTTACCAATGACATTGCATTTTTCATAAATAAAACAGCCATCCCTATTAAACAAGACAGACATGCCTCTCTCAGCCAATTTGCTCACTGATAATAGATTTGCAGAGAGTTGAGGGACATACATAACATCTACTAAAGTTCTACAAATATTATTATTTAATCTTACATCTATGTCTCCAATACCTTCACTTGTTAAAGTACTATTTTTATTGGCTACATTTATCAAGTTTTGAGAACTTCTTAAGTCTTTAAACAAATCTCTCTTCAGGCACATATGGGAAGAACAACCACTGTCCACTATGAAGTCCGCATCACTTATTGCTAAAAAACTTGACGCTAGCATAGTTTTATTGTCAGCGCTGTCAACATTTTGTGACTTCTTTTGTTGTTTAGCTTTCCAGCATTTAGATTTAATATGTCCTATCTTGCCACAATAGTGACATGACACATTTCTTAACTTTTTATTAGCAACAAAAGCATTGGCAGCATCACTTCCATTTTTGCGAAACTCTTCTTGAAGTAAACGAGTCCTTACAAGTTCACTCGACAGTTGATTTGTAATGGATGCCGTCTCCAGCCCAGAAACAAGATTGTCATATTCCTGCGGTAGTCCACTCAACAATATTTCTGCTATCTCAGCATCTTCTATAGTTTTCCCAATATCTTCAAGTTGGCGCACGACTGTCATAACTGTGTCTATATAAGACGTCATATTACTAAAGTTAGACAAGTCCACTCTGTACAATTGTCGTAAAAGTACCACGCGCCTATATAACCCTTTATCTTCAAAAATTTTTCCAAGCTTCTGCCACGCCTCCTTGGACGATTTACAACAGTGAATATGTTGAAATAATGCGGGTTTAATACTGAGAGCAATCCTGGCGAGGGCTTTCTGATCCTTGTCCCTGTCAGCGTCAGTGCCATCCACGCAATTCCAAAGCCCGTCTAAAATAAGCGCCATTTTGATTGCAAATTTCCAAGACGCATAATTGGCCACGCCATCAAGCTTTTCAATGCTGTATGCTGTGCCATTATTCTGTACGGCAAGCCTATCTGACGAAGCACGTGGAACTTGCGGGTCGGGCATGCTTCAAACGCAACAAGTTCAAAAACCCAACAATGAATTATCAAAAAAAAGACAGTACCTTTAGGCATTCGGCACGCACGGTTTTATGGCGAGTCTGGGTCCAAAACCTGTTTTGATTTGTGTAGTGTGAGGTGAAATAAAATACCATGGATCTTTAACACGTGCGGCCATGCAGGATTTATTGGAGCAAGAGAAACGTCAAAATTTACACAGAGACAAAACAAAATATTTCACCATAGACATTGGGGTTGTCAGTGAAGAATATTAAATAAATACATTATTCTCAATTTCTTACACCCACAAGGTGAATGATATTGGTCTGCCTGTTCTCAGTGGTTGCAACTTCGAGTTATAGAGCTTACAAGCGGGGTCATTGTTGCAAAAAAAAAACGTTTAGAGAAATGGTCAGTTTTTGTACATATTCAAGGTATGGTGTCTCCACAGATGAAACAAGTTGGTCTGGCAGCTCTCAGTGGTTGCATTTCAGAATTATGATGCGCGCAAGTCACTGCATTGTTGCGAGAAAAAAAACGATAACTGAAATGTTCAGTTTTAGTACCTTTTAGAAGTATGGTGACTCCACAGGTGAAACGAGTCGGTCTGCCTGCTCTCAGTAGTTGTATTTTAGAGAAGAAAAAAAATAACAGTAATCAATAAAATAAAAAAATAAATCGAACAAGTCCAATTTTTATTAATCTAACTTTCATAATCTAATCAACTTTGAGTAAAGACACAAATTAATCACTTTGTAGGATATTGCAAACGCCTAAAGAGTTAACTATTTACTTACTTCAAATATTATTTTAATATTTTTTTGAGCTTCTTCATTAGTCACATTAAAATCTTTAATAATCCACAATATAAAGTATTTAATCCAGTTTTTTATAAATATTTAGCTTGATATATAATCTAATAATTTTTAGGTAAAATACTTTTTACCTAAAAATAAAAAATACTTTTTAATTTAGATTTCGTCATCTTCAGAATCTTCCCCCTAAAAAAATGCGCAGCGGAGTTGTCTGCCGTCTTAATGCGTCTATACCGTCTTTCTTTCTCTACTGGGTGTGTGCTGGAATCTTGGAGAGAGGTCAATGTGCAACCGGTCCCCATAAAGGGAGACGGATAAAGGATCCTAAGCAACCAGCTGATCCGATATCTAGAAGATCAACCATTAATTAATAATCGACAGTGCGGGTTTCGGTCGAAATTAATGCATGTCTGAGGTAAAGCTATTGACAAACGTGGTGAGTCAGTGGCTGTTAGCCTTGACATTGCCAAATCATTTGATCGGGTCTGGCACAGGGCTCTTCTCTCCAAGTTCCCAGCATACGGTCTGCCCGCTCAGCTCTGCAACTGGATCGCCGGCTTATTATTCCACCTTCCCCCTCCGAAGAACAGCACGCGTGCTCCTAAGTATCTCATGAGCACGCGCCCTTTTTTATGAGCATGTTGCTTGGAGTGTAAAGGGACTTCCTTCAAAGGTCCTTCCCTTATGCATTCGTCTATGATTTTATCCATACATTTTAGCAGGAAAGGGGTTAGGCTTATTCGTCTAAAGGATTTTGGTTGTGAATAATCCTTCTTGCCTGCTTTAGGTATAAAGCATACCTTGACCAATGTCCAGTTTTCTGGTATGTATCCATCCCCATGCGTAGCTCAGACGAAATATTTTTACCAGGAGCGGTGTGAGAATGTCTTTTATTTTTACTGCTCTTTTCCAGTCTTCGTTTTTAGGCCTGGTTAGGCAGTACTGATACTCAGGTGTATATTCGGTATTCGATAATGTTTCTGATCCAGGGAAGTGTGTTGTCGCTAAGAGCTCCAGGGTCTCTTCCACTGTATCAGTAAAATTTCCATCTGGTTTCTTTAAAGTCCCAGTTGGTTGGCTGGCGATTTCACTAAGATTTTGTGAATTCTGGCCCCTTGAGGAGTATTCTTGATCTCCTCGCAGAACTTCCGCCACGGAAGTGTTTTCGCCATCCGTATTTCTTTATTGTATTCAGTTAAGGCTTTGTGATATCGCTCCCAGTCCTCGGGAGCTTGTCTTATTGAATAGTTTACGTGTTTTCTTCCTGAGATTGTCTAGTTTGGGGTGCCACTATGTTACTTTATTGTCCCTCTTGGTCTTGAGAGGGCAACTCATCTCATAGGATGCCGTGATGGCCTGAGAAATAAGGTGGACCGCATATTCTAGAGTTTCAGGAGACCTTATATTCTTAGGGACATTATGTAGTTGTTCTCCTTACATATTCCTATATAGGAACCTATATATATATATATAATTTGTGGTTTCAGGGTCCCTAAAGGTTATATTTTCGTATGTTTTGTTTGTGTTAATTACGAATCTAATCTGTCGTTGGTCGGACATAGATATTTCATTGCTAATGTTCCAGTCGTTGATCGTCCTGGCTAGATTGGTTAGTAGCAAGAGTTACGTCGAGAACTTCCTGTCTAGATCTCGTAACAAAGGTGGGAAGGCAGCCTTTGTTAAGTATCTGAAGACAGTTCGTTAAGATGAAGTCATGGAATAACTCACCCCTGTTGCTGATCTTGGTTATTAAATTACCGTTAATACGAACTGTTAATTATATTCTTAATATACCATAACATTTTTCCAAACTTTTTTTATTAAAAGGCAACATTTTTTTGTCCGTCTTACTTTTACAAAACAGGCACTTAGTATTTATTTTCGACATTATTGTAAAAATGCTAGTAACGGTTGAATTGTATTTAAAAACACCAAAAACGAGCGCAAGCGCACCCCCCAACAACGATTATTCCACGCTCACTGACGCGGGGGCGGGTGCGGGAGGAGGAGGAGTCCTGTGTGTGTCAAGTCGAGACACGACAGCAGCGGTCAATAAGAATTTTAATAATTTGTCGATTGTCCCGTTTTTGGCTATTTTTTTAAGCTTTTTCATATATAAGAGTATTGCGTACACAATGATATCTCTGAAATACTACCACTGAGAGCAGGCAGACCAACTCGTTTCACCTGTGGAGACACCATATTTCTAAAAGGTACTAAAACTGACCATTTCTGTTATCGTTTTTTTTTCCGCAACAATGCTGTGACTTGCGCGCATCATAACTCTGAAATGCAACCACTGAGAGCCGCCAGACCAACTTGTTTCATCTGCGGAGATGCTATACTTTGAATATGTACTAAAACTGACCATTTCCCTGATCGTTTTTTTTTCGTAGCAATTAAGCCTCTTGTAAGCTCTATAACTTGAAGTTGCAACCACTGAGAGCAGGCAGACCGACATCATTCACCTTAGGGGACTACTCTACAAACTATAAAAGTAAATCTAACCATATCCATGATCGTTATGAAAAATCCCGTGACCTCTTAGACTGTAAGTTGTTTCTAGAAACAATAGATAGTGAAGCACTGAATCCAAAACATATGTTTCTAGGTGATGAGTACCCAATTAAATTTAATTATTTTATACAAAGCACGGCAATTAACCCAGTACCACCTGATGTGAAGCGGTAAGAAGAGTCCATAACATTATCTGAAGACAGCTAGTACAGTTTAGACATTGCTCTAGTCGCCTCCACCTTGGGCCGCAAAAGGTGCTTTTTCATGCTTCTTTTGAAGGAACCCATGTTAGAAAAAGGAGGGAACACATGTGCTGGCAAAAAATTCCAAGTTCTATAAGTACAACAAAGAAACGAGGCACTAAATTTCTTTGTGCGTGATGTTGAGGTAAAGACAGTGAATTGATGACTCCAAAGACCGGCACGCGTGATCCGAGTAGTATTTATTACCACTATGCCCTGCCTCTCTTAATTTTTGTAGTTGCATATATATAAATTTTGTGATGACGATGGGGTTAAATTCAGAATAGCCTGCTCATAATGTTATATCTTACTGCGAATTGGTTTCAGGTCACGTATATCACGCCTATTCTTCGCAACACACCGTCATCAAAGCTTCATCTAATTGATGTATCCAGTAATTTCAACTTATATGCATTTGGTATGTACTCCTGAAATATCTAGACTACGTATGGTCGAATTCTTGACTGAATCTATTTTTGAACTCCTAGATACTTATAGTTTAACAGTAATAGTTTTGATATTTATTACAGATGAAATTTTTAATATACGAAAAAAAATTAACAAAGAAATTGATTTGGATGACTTTTATTCAATGAAGAATGTGATGGTGGATATTGCTAATGCCACTGTAAATAACCGAAATGTAAAGAAACTGATGGAAGACCCTAATGAGAAATTCGATGCTGTCATCGTTGATTGGCTGTACACGGAGATTTATTCTGGGTATATCAACTTCAATCAATATATTTTCAATGTTAAATATTTAATTATTCAGCATAAATGGATGCACTTTACCACTATAATAAAACATGCTAACGACTTGATAAGTAATGTTTCAGATATTTTATAGAAGTTATGCATTAACTAACTAGTTTTAAATATTTCAGCTTTTCTTTAGTATTCGGCTGCCCTCTAATCTGGGCTTCCTCTATGGACCCCCACGCTATGGTATTCTCTCTTATAGACGGTATACCAAACCCCGCATATACAGCTGGCCACTTCTCGTCAATTCATCCACCCTTCACATTTTGGCAAAAAATAAAACAATTATGGGACGCTGCATATATTATGAACGTGGCATGGTATGTGATAGCCCTGTCAATTATTGTAAAGCATGACTTTTCATCGAAAGTATATGACTATTGCAAAGTTACTCTGATCTCATAGACGTGTCTCTATCATTGAGTCTGATCTTCCAACAAAAACACTATTTAGCATCTTGAGCGTAACCAGAATAACTAGGATTCATGTCGTCATTTAAGATTTTAGCGTGTAATTCCATTATTAAGTATCATTATTTAAACTAGGCGGTAACTAATAGACAAAAGCCATCTGAGCAATGCCCAACTTTGATATCTTTCAAAGCCAAGTTGTTACAATTATATACCTACTGACTTTCTCTAATCCAGATCCAGACACAAATACCCTTTTTAACCCCTGACGAAAAAATAGGGGTGTTATAAGTTTGACGTGTCTGTCTGTGTATCTGTGTGTCTGTCTGTGGCATCGTAGCGCCTAAACCAATGGGCCGATATTGATTTGTTTTTTTTGTTTGAAAGCTAATGTGACTACGATGGTTCTTAGCTATAATTTATGAAGATCAGTTCAGGCGTTTGATGACTATCAGCTCATTTTCTAGATGATTATAGGGTTTTACTAACTTTTACAGATCCGATTGATTTGAAATTTGGTGTACTGTCACTTCGGTGACATTCCCATGACATACTATCCTTGAGCTGATCCTATACCACCAAAAAGTCTGCGAAATGCAGACTTACAGCAGATATAGCGTGTTTGGGCTCTTATGAATAGTCTCAATGAGATGGTGTTAGATAGATGATTAATGACGCCGGGGGTAACTTAATTTTTTTAATTTTGTATTATGTAATAAAGTAGCAAACATATCAACTTATAAACTTCTTGCACATGAATTAAGAATTATGAAGGACATTCATAAATTATAAAATATTACTTAGGTTATTAAAACCGAAAGAGATCCAAATTTACAACGATAGTTTTGATCCCGTTGCAAAAATGAGAGGCACAGTGTTTGTGCCTTTGAACGAAATGATGTACAAGGGGTCTTTGATGCTGGGTAACTCTCACATTTCTTTTGGTCAGTCTCTGCGAATGCCTCAAATTTATAAGCCGATTCTAGGATACCATATTCCGGAAGTAATAAAGCCGTTGCCTGAGGTGAGATATCATCACTTGTCAAGTATAAGAAACATCGTCTTTGAATCATATTTTTTGTTCTTGTCGTTTTGGCCATTAACGGTATCTTATCTGTGTAGGTTATCCAGAAAGTAATGGATAATGCTACCAATGGAGTGATATACTTCAGCTTGGGTTCGTTATTGAAGAGCAAATCGTTCCCGGTACAGTTGAAACGAGACCTGATGAAGCTGTTCAGCGGATTACCGCAAACCGTCTTATGGAAGTTAGAAGACCCTATATCAGACGTGCCGGACAACGTGCATATTATACAATGGGCGCCACAAACGAGCATATTGGGTAATTACATGATTATGCCACTTCAATATAGAGCATCCAACTAAAAAAAGCACCATCATCTTACAAATCTCTACCAAGTAACATTAAATAAATAATTATATAACTACTTTTCATCTCTCGACCACGAAAAGGGTACATTTGCTGCTTGAAACCTCTCAGCAAAGTTGCATTTTGCCCACATGTGAAGGAAATCTATTTAAATTTTGAACAAGGGATTTTAATTAGTGTTCCCGGAGCCTATAGGCTTTTGTATTGTATTTATTTTTAAATTTAATGAAAACGAATATTATTTGAAATTGGAAATAATAAGTACTTGTTATATATTATTCCCTAAAAAATTTAGCCATGATGACAAGCACATTGAAGATCTTATATTTTTGAAACAATATTTAAAATCGTATAATTAAGTTGACGATTATTATACTCGAACAATAAATAAAATAGACCTAGCTTAGGACTAAAAATCTTTATAGGCTTTTATCTCGCTGTAGCCCCTTAATTCATAGGCTAGCCTTAAAAAAAAGCCTAAAAGCCTATAGGCCTCGGGAAAACTAATTTTAATACTCCACGGCGCAGTTTTTTTCTTTTTTGCTATTTTATTGGCCTGGATGCATTTCCTTTAGGCCAGCGCAGCTCAAAAAAATCTAAGTTTCGTAAATATAAATTACTTTTATAAGATCAACAGAAGAAAGACACTTATGTTTAGAAGCAAATTTTTGTTTTTTTTCATTGTAGCTCATCCGAACTGCGTACTTTTCATTACTCACGGCGGCCTCCTCTCCTTGACTGAAGCCGTGCATTTCGCAAAGCCGATCATAGGTGTACCAGCATTCGGCGATCAGTTCCTCAACGTAGACCGAGCTGTTAGAAAAGGTTTTGGGAAGAAAGTTGATCTTGATATAGATTTTGCAGAGAATCTAAAGCAAGCACTTGCAGATGTACTTGGCAATGCAGGGTAATTATGAATCAGATTTTTAATAATAGTCTTAATATTTTCTTTTTACTAACACATCGCATCTTCGCTTTCATATTACATTATGAACACACAGTTTAATAGAAAAATTACCTTGAATAATGGAATGTCTTTAAACTAAGTTTTCAGACAAAAGAGTCAAACTCTGGCAATTCTACCAAATATAATAATAAAGTTATAGATAGTAAATATTATTATAATAAGTCAAAATCCATTTCCAATTATTTAAATATTGTACATCAGAACATTCAGGGTATGGCTGGCAAGGACCTTGAATTAGAACTATTTTTAAAGTATCACAATATTCACGTTTTATGCGTTACTGAACACTGGCTGAAAAAGTTTGAATTGTTTAATATCAATGATTACCAGATAACAAGTGCTTATTCTAGAAAGACTGCTATTCATGGTGGTTCACTAATTTTAGTTAGGAATAATTACAAATGTAAGGAACGCAAAGATATTGTGACCCTCTCTATAGAACGGACTATTGAGATATCATGTGTGGAATTGGAGAACAGTGTTATAGTCTGCGTTTACCACCCGCCCACTGGTAATTTTATCCTGTTTGAATCAACAATGGAGGATGTGCTGAAAAAAATTGTTATCAAAAATAAAAATATTGTTGTATGTGGGGACTTCAATATTAATATACTTGAGAAATCTGTTTCCTCGGTTAGATTATTAACATTGTATGCTTCATTTGATTTAATTAATCAATTTTTAGAACCAACTAGAATCACTGCTTCATCAGCGACTTGTCTTGATAATGTTTTTTGTAGTCACTCACCTATTAATAAAGCTATTCTAACAAATCTGACGTCTGATCACTTTGGTCAGATGATAACTTTTAATATAAATAAGGCTGAGATACAAAAGAAAGTTACTTGTAGGCCAATAACGGCAAATCGTATTGACCGTTTCAAAAATAATGTTATTGTAAAACTTTCTGAGCTGTCATTTGAAAATAGAAATCCTGACGTTTTGTATAGTAACTTATTTGACTGTGTTCAAAATGAATTCGAAAAAACCTTCACTATCAAAACTTTTATGTCGAACACTAAATTTAACTTCAATGAGTGGGCCACTAAAGGTATTTATAAAAGTAGAAACCAACTTTATGAATTATACGAGACTAGAAAGTATAACCACGCACCCTCTTTTGTTGACTATGTGAGGAATTATTCAAAGCTATTCAAAAAAGTATGTTTTATTGCTAAATCTTTATATATAAAAGATAAAATAATCAAGTCTAATAGTAAAGTTAAAGCTACATGGGAAGTTGTAAATCGTGAAACAGGTAAATCTAAGCCACGCGATACTAAAATTAGCTTAAAAATAAATGACGTCTTTTTAAATTCAGAAACAGATGTTGCCGGTGCTTTTGAAAATTATTTTACAAATATACCTATAATAACAACATCTACATTAAATTCTTCTCCAATGGAATCTGAAGAACTTTTGAAAAAATATGCACCATGTAAAACTGATCTTTGCTTTAAATTTAACTTTGTAAATCCCTCAGACATTATGAAGACTTTCACTAAGTTAAAACAAAAAAAGTCTCGTGATATATGGGACATGTCAGTGACAGTAATGAAGAACATAATAAGCAATATTGCACCTTATTTAGCTGTAATATTTAACAATTGTGTTGAGGAAGGGGTGTTTCCAGACTTAATGAAACACAGTAAAGTAATTCCTTTATTTAAATCTGGGTGCAAAAGTGACCCAACTAACTTTAGGCCTATTTCTATCTTACCTTCATTAAGTAAAATATTTGAAAAAATAATTGAAGACCAATTGCTGTCATACTTTATTAAAAATGAATTCCTCCATAGCGAACAATATGGGTTTACTAGAGGTCGTAGTACTACCGATGCTGGTGTTGCGCTTCTCAAGCATATTTTCGAAGCTTGGGAGGTGCGCCAGGATGCCATTGGTATATTTTGTGATCTTTCCAAGGCATTTGATTGTGTTGAACACGATACTCTTGTACGTAAACTGCGTCATTATGGTATTAAGGACAAAGCTTTAAAATTAATATCATCTTATTTAAGTGAAAGAATTCAAAAGATTGATATCAATGGAGTCAAATCTTCGGGGTCTTATTTGAAGATGGGAGTTCCACAGGGTTCTATTTTAGGGCCTTTTTTGTTTTTAATATATATTAATGATTTACCTTTCTATGTTAAAAACCTTTGTGATATTGTTTTGTTTGCTGATGATACCTCTCTCATATTTAAAGTTGACCGGAAAAAGAATTGTTTTGACGATGTAAACAGGGCACTTTCGAGGGTCTTAGGTTGGTTTACTTTGAATAATTTACAATTGAATACTAAGAAGACCAAGTGTGTAAAATTCTCTCTACCTAATGTGAATAATGTTCAAACCTTTTTAAAAATGAGTAATGAAGAGCTTGAATTAGTTAACACTACTGTATTTTTAGGCATAACGTTAGATTCTAAGCTACAGTGGTTTGGTCATATAGAAACTCTTGCAGGAAAGCTTAGCTCAGCTGCTTATGCTGTTAGAAAAATTAGAAACCTAACTGATGTTGACACAGCTCGACTGGTGTATTTCAGTTATTTTCATAGTGTCATGTCTTACGGTATTTTGCTGTGGGGTAAAGCAGCCGATATTCAAACTATCTTTGTCCTACAAAAACGTGCAATAAGATCTATTTACAAGTTAGGCTCTAGAGATTCCCTTCGTGAATTGTTTAAAGAAATAAAAATACTTACTGTACCTTCCCAATACATTTACAGCTGTATAATTTATATTTATCAGAACAAATACACTTTTGAAAAAAACAGTGACACTCACAATATAAATACTAGAAATAAGAATAAGTTAGCTATTTTAAGTTATAGACTAAAAAAAACACGCAATTCTTTTATTGGGCAAGGTATACGCTTTTATAACAAAATTCCCGCAGCAGTTACTAATTTACCACTACATAAATTTAAATTATTAGTCAAAAACACCTTGCAAACTAAAGGTTATTACACTATTAATGATTATGTGAATGACAAATTTGTGTGGAAAGAAACTGTACTCCAATTTTCACTAGATATGCCAATTTGATAATATATAATATTTAATTTATTTAATTTTATAATATGTATTGTGTTGTTGTGACTGTGCATTGTCGGACAGCCTTAAAATAAAGTTAATACTTTTGTTATTAAGTTTGTATATCGTTTCTAACTAGATATACTTTTACTATTTTTTTTTCTGTATGGCACTGCACAGCAAAATATTGAAATAATGTAACCACAACAATTGTGACTTCATATTTTGAAAAGAGTGACTACACGAGTTTGTTGCCGGAGTCTTCTCGGTAGTTCAACTTTTGGAACCGGTGTAAATTTAGACATGATAGACAGATTTACAATAAGACATTGTAAGACCATTTCTTAAATAGATATACATAATTTGTGATTTTTGACGATTCGAAAGAGCTTCTTAGGAGCCTACTTGAATAAATATATTTTTGATTTGATTTGATTTGAAACAATATTAGTTAGGATGGATTTTATTGTGAAATAAAATCCATCCTAACTAATATTATAAATACGAAATTAAGTTTGTCTGTATGTCGAACTGCTAAGTTTTGACTCCTAAGCCGTTGAACCGAGCTCGATGAAATTCATCATGGAGATAGGATAGATCACATCCCGAGAAAGGGCACAAGCGATCTTTTAGCGCGATAACCGACATTCACGCGGTTGGGTTTAAGTATCCATATACTATTCTTATTTTAAAAACTTCACTGCCGAAGTGCCAACTGACAAACGATGCACACTTGTAGATCCATGCAATCCTATAAAATTCTATTGGCTGTCGTTCTGTTTCCTTGGAACTTTAGCCACCAGCTTAAAGACACGTTTGATTAAAGAGTTTCGATGTTTCCAGGTATCATAAGAAAGCCAAAGAAATATCATGGATTTACCACCATCGACCTGTGTCCCCTGGTGCAGAGCTGGTGCACTGGGTGGAGCACGTGATCAAGACTGGTGGCGCGCCGCATTTACGCTCGCCTGCTTTGCCTGTGCCTTTCTACCAGAAACTTTACCTGGATTTGGCAACAATTATTATAGCAACCACGACTATTCTGGTCGCTGTTTCTACCCGGTTGCTCAGATACAGGGGAATCGATACTGTGAAGAAAAATAAATGATAATTTTATTTTGTGATTTTTGTCTTTGCTTTTGTGATCATATTCTCATTTGTTATTTTCTTTAGATAGCACATTTCGAGCTCATCAACTTCTTACCTATCAGTTCCAGACACAATTGGTATTTAATTGTAATATGGGCCATATGGAGCCTTAAATTTAGAAAAAAAGGGTCATCTTCCAAATTAGTTTTATAATGTGATGTTGTTGTGATGTTGTTAGTTTTATAATTTGACGACCGGCTGGCCGAGTGGTCTGTACCCCAGGCTACTCGGTCAAGAGGTCCCGGGTTCGAATCCCGGTAGGAACAAATGTTTGTATGATGAGTACGAGCATTTGTTTATGAGTCATAGATGTTTATATGTTTATTTAGTATATTTATTATATTTATATACATATTATTATCATTATTTATCCGTTATCTAGTATCCATAATACAAGCTCTTGGTGATGCTTACTTTGGGCTAGTTAATAGGTGTGAGTGTATAAATATTGTTATTATTATTATTAATGTAATTTCTGTGTGAGTTTGGAACACTTACATCCAATTACTCAATCGCTTCGTAAATTTAAGGCTTGCCTAAATATTTTACTAGTGGGGTGTTTCTTGCTCAAGTTGACTCGGTAATAACTTTAAGTACGTAAGCAATGAATAATAAAGCTTTTAGAAAAAAAATGGGCGTCATTCTTGCCACACTCACTTAATTTAAATGTAAGCAACGTCTCTTTATAAAAGAGAAAAGTATAGTAGCAAGGGAGATATTATCTCAAAAATCACGAAAAATCTCCTAAATCCGGGAAAAAACTAACAATTCGTTTTCATGCATAGTTTGTTTGTTTGTACAAAAGTTGTAATTTTTCGGCGTGTATACCATTATTCAATAGGGCAATATGGCGGGCGAGTTAGAAGTCAACCCAATGCCAATAAATTATTTTTTTAAAAAAGATAGAAGTCAACTAAACGTCACCAAAGTGACACAGGCGCCATGATGTGTATTTGGCTGTGTTGCAATTTTTTCTCTAAGAATTCTTATTTTATACCACAAAACAAAGCAAATAAAAAGAAAATGGACAATTGAACGCTGTTCTGCATATTTCTACCTAATTTATATTATATTGTACATAGACCTGGCTGGGTCTCCATACATTTAAGTATCTCTTTTGGAGTTTTCTAATCACTTTTAATATACAGGTGAAACGCAGGCAGGTGGCCGTGCTCGTCACCCTAAACACAACTTGCTGGAAAATAATTTAGAAATCGCGAATTAAAGATATGCTGGTTCATACAAATTGTAATATAAAAATATCTACACGACATGTGTCTATGAAACAGCCGTTTTTTTTTTGCTCGATTTCAAAATTATTTTTTTGCAAGGCGTATTTAGGTTGACGAGCACTGCCAGTACAACCACCTAACTTCGTTTTGAGCGTCCCCTTTACACCCTACTTATATAAGTCAATAACTTAATCCATCAACAAATTTAAAAACATGTGAGAAAGTGCTTCCTGAAGCATAAACATTCATACGTTTTTATCGAAAATTTAACACCTTTTCAAAATGTCAAGTTATTTGACCTATATTCTTGCCAAGGTAGATATTTCTTTACTTAAATTTAGATTTAATGAGCGCAACATCGCCGTTATCTTTTATTCTTTTTTTTATTGGGCTTTTTTGTAATAACATTTTGTTCCTTTTTAATGCAAATCTTCCGTAAATGATTGTAAGCACAATTAACAGCAAAATGGACAACGAAGAACATCGCTAGTAGAACAGCTGCGAGGTCTATGTAATATTTCTGGTAGAAGCTCGTTAGAAGTGCCGGGGAGTGAAGGTGCGAGGCGCCTCCTGTCGTGATGACGTGCTCCACCCAGTGCACCAGCTCTGCACCAGGGGACACTGGCCGGTGATGATATGTCCACGATACCTCCTTCATTCTTGCGAGATAGCTGTAAATATTATTATTTATATTAGTCGTGTTTGATTGCAAACGCTCGACATTTCCCACACGATCGCGAAAACAAAGAAGATACAGAACGTTCATTTGTTACTGCCATTTACACTAAATTGACAACATCCAATGATTACATCAGATTCGTTTAAAAAATATAAAACCCAAATTATTTAATACAAATTAGGCAAACCTAGCTAATGATAGTATGTGGTACAATACAAATTAATTAAAATGGACAGCTAATGTGATATACTTAAGAGAACTGTAAGCAAAGCTTAAGAATCCTATGTACGAACAGAACACCCCTGATACACTCCTGCAGAGAAATCATGCACGGCAAAATAATAGGAGGGAAATCATTGGAGTAATTAGGAATATCTATAGTAAAATTAAAAAATAACGAAATCACATTCTAAATTAAATTAATTTTGTTTTCGATACTAAACACAAAAGATACTTGTTCACTCTACATTGCTGTCCCTAGAGGTACTTGATCTGATGTCCTACTATTATCGGTCTAATTAATTGAAAATGTTAAAACTTTGCTATCGTTATTATTGGAATAGGCAGCCATTACCCATTACTTGAGAGACAAGTCAAGTAATTTATGTAACGTGGAAACAAATAAATAAAGTCTTCTTACCTAGAATTACCGAGAACGTCTTGAAGTGCAACTTTCATGTTCTTGACAAAATCCATATCAAGGTTAACTTTCCTCGCGAAACCTTTCCTGACGGCTCTTTCGATGTTTAGAAACTGGTCAGCGAATGCCGGTACCCCAATTACTGGTATAACATAATGTATGGCTTCTGTCAAGGAGAGTAAGCCTCCGTGGGTGATGAAAAGGATACAGTTAGTATGAGCTGCAATAAAAAATCCTTCTTAAAAATTTGATTGCCACAAAAAACTAAAGAATAATACTAGCCTAATATTTACAAAGCGTGACATTAAAAAAAAACTTACAAATAATAAACAGCACATAAATCTTGTGTACCAATAAGGCTGGTCGCATTACCTCAGCTTTATCTTTGTGCGAAATATATACCAGCCTTATTGTCACCTAAAGTTTCACAAAGATGACCTGCAATGTCCCTTAAAAGTTGGTGAGCTCCTGGGCCCCAAGGTCCTAAAGTACAAAATACAACATCTGTCGAATAAATTTACTATATTTGGAAGTAACACAAATAAGGCTGGAAATTTAAAATTACATTATTATGAATATTTTACCCAATACGCTGGTTTGTGGTGCCCAGTCAACAACGTGCACGTTCTTTGGTAATTCAGGCACTGCTTCCTCGAGCTTCCAGAGCACGGTCTGTGGTAGCCCCCGGAACAGTTCCAATAGGTCTCTCTTCACCGTCGCTGGAAACGATTTGCTGCTCAAAATAGACCCCATGCTGAAGTATATCACACCGTGGGTAGCGGCGTCCATTATTTTCTTTATTTTCTGTAGTTATAATAATTAAGTTGAATGATTACATTTCCTCGCGTGCGAAGTGAAAATATCTATAATTTATCAAAAATGACAAATTCTCACCTTAGGCAGAGGCATTATTTCATCTGGAATATGGTAGCCCAATATTGGTTTGTAATTTTGTGGTAACCGTATAGCTTGGTCAAATGACGCATGAGAGTTGCCCAGGGTCAAAGATCCGTTGTACATAACTTCGTTCAATGGGACAATCTGGGCATTCCTCTTAACTAACGCCGGACCAAATCCGTTGTCGTAAATCAACGTTTGTTTATTATTTAATGCCCTGAATGAGTTTAATTGCATTATTAAATGTTGTTTTTGTCTAGTAAAAGTCCGTTTCTATTTTACCATTTGCACTAAATGGTTAGTGACATCACTCAAAATTTATTTAGGTCACTTACCAAGCTATAAACTCTCGCTCAATTCTTTTCCATAATTGCTTTAGTCTTTGTAAAAATGTAAAAGGCGGGTGAACAGCAGTCCAGTAATCAGCCGTGTATGCCGGATTTGGCGACTCATCCACCAAAGACAACATTGTAGCGTACGGGTCCATTGAGCATGACCATATCAGCGGACATCCAAATACTAAGGAAAACCTAAGGAAACCTTATTAAGTGAGAACTGAGATACAAATAATTAGTATACATACACAAAATCTAACATTGTCGAGATGATGCAGGCAGGATTTCCTGCTCTCTCACAGTAGAGAAAGGACAAACCACCGCTTGAGTTTAACACTGCTTGTAACTGCCGCCAGCAAAACCCAAATCAATATACGCGCTAATTCTAACTAAAATATCCTTAATTTTTGATTTTAACATTATTATAAATGTTTGAAAAATTACTTAGTAATTAAAATATAATAAAACTAGAACGGCAGGAAACTACGCGTTTGGCTACAAGTTTGTGGTGCCCCCCCCCCCCCCCCAATAAAATTCGCTAGCAACGCCAATGAGCACTGCCCCAACTTAACCGAATCGTAGGTATTTGTAAAAATACTCGTTTCGGATGTTGAAATAGAATATTTCGACATTGTAGGGTGGACGTTAGCTCATAAACGCAAATACAGATAGACTAGAAGAATTTCACAGGGATATCCCAAGTCCTGGGTGACTCAGTGGTCAGAGCAGTCGCCCGGATTGCGAAAGGTCGCGGGTTCGATTCCTGCCTCAGGACGTGAAATTTTTCTAGTTTTCTTATATTTTAATTACTAAGTAATTTATCAAACATTTATAATAATGTTAAAATCAAAAATTAAGAATATTTGAAAGCACTGCCCCAACTTAACCGAATCGTAGGTATTTGTAAAAATACTCGTTTCGGATGTTGAAATAGAATATTTCGACATTGTAGGGTGGACGTTAGCTCATAAACGCAAAATACAGATAGACTAGAAGAATTTCACAGGGATATCCCAAGTCCTGGGTGGCTCAGTGGTCAGAGCAGTCGCCCGGATTGCGAAAGGTCGCGGGTTCGATTCCTGCCTCAGGACGTGAAATTTTTCTAGTTTTATTATATTTTAATTACTAAGTAAAATATCCTTTTATTTTTGAACTACCGTCCTGTTGATCCGCTGCTCTCATCCGTCAGTGCAAATTCTATTGGTTTTGTTTGTAATAGGGCTTGGTATTCGAATATTTGTAATATTTGCCTTATTTACTATTTGAATATTATTGAGATTATTAGTACTCGAATTTTACGAAATTTACGAATACTGTACTTCATAATAAAAGTTAACACAACTGTAAATGAATTTAACAAAAAAGGACGGAAGAATTTAGTTAGCACCTGTTCTCTAGAGTCATACGGAACCGTTTTGCGCGAAGACTCGACGAATTTCAGCTCCTACAACAAGCCGGGTTTCGGAGAGGATGTCATCATCATCATCAGCACCAGCCAATATACGTCCCACTGCTGGGCACAGGCCTTCATGGGAGAAACGCATGAGGAGAGGACGTGGCGCCATAGATTGCGTTCATAGTTTCACACAGTGAGTCAGTTTCTACAGGTTATACAGGGGACCAGGGAGAGTGATCCGCCCTTGTGCTTGGCCTTCAGTGGCTGTGGGAGACCTTGGACTCCATCGATGCCTGGGCAGTTCTAGAATCTTTGCGGCATTGCCAAGTTCATTAGCAATATGTCCGGGTGTCGGGTAGATTGTACAATGCAGCCAGCACAACTGTCCAAGTAGAGAACTATAAGAGTAACCATGGGTGGAGGTGTGAGACAGGGGGACGACAAAGACCGACGAGCAAAGTTGTTCACAGATAGATTAGAGGATAAATATTCAGGATACTGAACTGGAACGGACGGGGTATCAACTTTAATGGCAAGCGTCTCTCTCACTTGAGATTTGAGTATTCCCCTCGATATTGTTTAGGAGTATATTTATCTTTATCTTGGAGGAGCTCGGTGGCGTGAGGAGCTCGGTGGAGTAGTGGTTTGAGCGCTCTGGTTTCGATCACGAAAACAAAGCAACTTTCGCCATGGTTGGTCCCTGGATGGGTCAATCAAATTTATAATCTTGAGCTCCTCCGTGCTTCGGAGGGCACGTTAAGCCGTTGGTCCCGGTTGTTACTGCAACCGCTTTAACCTACCAACCCGCACTGGGCCAGCGTGGTGGTGTTATGGCCCAAACTCCTCATGTGTTTCTGCCATGTAGGAAGGCCTGTGCCTAGCAGTGGGACGTATATAGGCTGGTGATGATGATGATGATGATGATATTTATCTTGAACAAAGTCTAAAACTCATCATTGTCAGTGTAGTACCTCTGAAGGGATTAAATCACGGCCCATGTTTCGATTGAATCGAAAGACTTCTCGTAGTCCCCAAACGCTAAAACCTTTACGGAACTGAAATGAAATGAACTGAAATATCTGAATTCAAATAGGCCCCAAGAAGCACTTTCGAATCGTCAAATCCCATTTGTATGTATGATTATACCAAAGTATTGTAAAATAAAAAATATTAATTTCTTAAAAAAAAAACCCCTAAGTGAATCTGGTGGCTTGAGTCTCTTTTCTACTTCAAAATCTACTTAGTATATTTAAGTGATGATGATGTATTTTGCTCTTTAGACAAAAAGTAGGTATTCGAAAAATTCGTAATATTCGAATAATAGTTTTGGGACTATTCGATAGTAGAAAATGACGAATATTACAAGCCCTAGTTTGTTCACCCGTATTCTACAAGAACAAAAAGGTAAAGTTTTTATTTTCATATCCGTAATAATCGCGTTTGAAAAATGTCGTATTGTAAGAGATTTTGATGTACAGTCGACCACAAAAGTAGCTGAACACTTTAGTACCATGTCACACCGACCTTGTGCACGTACTTTATAGTTGCTACCGTACTATGTTGACGCTAGAGTCGTTGTGACATGGTACTAAAGTGTTCAGCTACTTCTGTGGTCGACCGTACCGCGACAGCACGTCAAGTGTAACAGGTGCACCACGAAGTCCGCCTCTATTACGAATTCAATAACGGTCTCAAGGTCAAACTGTTACGCTTGATGTGCTGTCGTCTGTACTTAAGCTTTGTCAAACGAAAACAATACGGAAATGAAAATATCTCCATAATTATAACCGATTGTACCGCCCGCCGTAATAGGAGATTATAGCTTATTGTGCATTGAAGACATTGATCTGGTTTTATATGATCCTGTTGCGGTAACCGTGCCTTATTTTTATGATCCATTGTCACGCCAATCGATTGGGCATTGCTTAGCCCGTCAAACATCAGATTCCAGACACAATTGATTTTTCAATTGTCATACATAGCCCTCCAGTGGGTGGGGTTAATGTTAGTAATTTACGTATTTTCCAAAGGTATATATATTTACCCCGAATAGATCTCCGAATACATCCATTCAACGATGACCGCATCAAATCTCTCATTCGGATCTTCCATAAGTTTCTTCACATTGGTGTTTGTTACAGTAGCGTTAACAACGTTCAACATTAAATTCTTTATGCTGTACTGGGACGGCAAGACCCTCTTCATTAAATTTTCAATGTTCAATGCTTCGCCTGTAGCTTTGAAAAAAAGGAAAAAATTACTTCTTCTTCTTCTGCTAAGGGTCTTCTCTAAATTTAAGGTAAGACTTCAACATTTAGAGAAACATTCAGTAAGATTCAATTTTGTCTTACCCAGAGAAAGCAGCTTGTAATTATCTGATACATCAATTTGACGAAGATTCTTTGGTGGGTTTGCACGGGGATATGGTGTAATATAAGTAATCTGAAATCATTTAACCTCATTAAGAATTTCCGCTGTAGCAAATCCATGAAATTAAATCCGGATGGCACAAACAATGTTTAAAATTGCAAAAAAAAAATTTGAATTTTTAAACACGTTGTTTTTTCGCAACCTAGGAAAGGTTGCGGAAAAACATGTCTCATGGGACATGGGACTTGGGACATGGGTCATGTCTTAAATAGACAGAGAGAACGACATTATCGTAACTACAACCACCGAGGCTGCGAAAGATCTGAGAGAAAAGCTGGAGCCACGGATAGGGGACCGCGCCAAAAGAAGAGTGTGCAGTCTAGTGACTGCAGTCTAGTGGTTCAATTAACTATCAGCCTAGGCATTTTGCCGGCGTTTAAACAACGGCCTAGGCATCCAATTAAAATGGCTAATTTAACCAGACGACATATACCATTCTGTCTCTTAGGACAAAGCGAGAGTGATTACAATCTTTTATAAATATATTTTGGATGCTGATGATAACTGTACGGTGTTTAGATAACCGGAGCACGGTAATGACGGCTTAGGGCCGGCGCTCACTGCCGCCGGCGTGGCACGCACGGTATGTCACGGCAAATTGTGCTGCGGCATCCCGCTGCGTTTCGTGGCATGCCCACTTGCCCCCGCGCACCGATCGGACTGCGCCCATTGACCGAAATGACCGCTGCACAAGTTTCAATCTTATTTCAACTTACTTAGCAATCATAATTCCTCGACACAAAGTCGGTACTTATCGCGGGGTGCAATGGCGCGCCGCGGCAGCATCTCGCGGCGCGTCGCGTCATGCCGCAGCATCCCGCGGCATCGTGGTATCGAAATAAAGTAACATGAATTCTAAACTTATGGAAATAAGTATCAAAATAACTTGATTAGTAATAAAATCCTTTGCCATGACACGCCGTGCCGTGCCGGCAGTGAGCGCCGGCCCTTAGCAAGCAACTTCATAACATTTATGAACTAATGGAAAACAAAGGGGTCTTTCAATCGGCCAATAGTATGTCTAGTTGTGTGCGTAATATAATACTCAATTGTATGCAAACCTCACAAGTTAGAAGGAAACTATTTAAAGAAAATAATTCAACAATGCAACACTGTAAGTAGAAACGTGCTTTATCGAGGTATTTATAATTTAGTAACTAGGGTATACATAGCTTTTTACAACATATTAGAGTACTTTTACTGACTACAGTTATACAAAACAAACCAGACTGTAACCAAATAAATTTGTTATAATAATCCCATTTCTGTAAAAATATTTTTTTAAACAACTAAATGACAAACAAGCTGACGGCCCACCTAGTGGTAAGCGGTAACCGCCGCCTATAGACACCTGCAATAATAAGGAAAAGCACTTGATATTGCAGGTGCGTTGTTATACTGAGGCCTAAGATGAAATGCCGTCCATGCCCAGTAATTACACTGGCTACCTTTCCCTTAAATCCGAAACACAGCGAACTGTTTCACGGCTGAAATAAGTCTGAAAGGCGGTGGTACCTACCCAGACGACCCTACATACGGGCCTATCGTCTAGTAATATATTTTGTGGAGTTTTAGTGTAGGTACAACTACAACTCCACAAAATATAATACTAGATGATACTTTTATACCCTTACTTAATTTAAAGATCTTAGGGTAAGATTTGCTGGTAGAAAACTCATTCGAGTTTAGTTCGCCGTGGTTTAATACAAATCTTTAATAAATAAAAATTAAACTGTACTATAAATATCGAAGAAAATGTTGTTTTGTAAAATTAACGAACAAAGCAATCCTAGATTTGAGCTTGACATATTAAAAAATGTATATTATAAGAAAAGTTCCGACTTGCCAAACGACTATTGACGTGAATAGCGTGCATTTTAATTTTTTTGTTCAACAAACACTGGACTTTATTTAGTAAATTAAAGTGTATTTTGATAATGTGGTCAGAAAAGGTGCCAAACTTTAAGAGATAACACTTGCTCTACAAAGAACATAAACGCCCTCTTAAGTTTTATTTCGGACTTCAAAAGTTTTGAAGAATTTTCCAATTAAATTAATAAAACCATTGTCCTGCTCGTAACAACCCTAAAAAATGCGTAGGTACTATTATATCGTAAAACCCACTACAGTTATACCACACACACACACACTAACAACGCGCTCATACTTTGATATCGTACCCCTTCGGCCCCAGAATTCCAAGCATACGGCCACCTGATAGAGAGGTTACCAACCTTATATCCAGCGTCCAAGAGATGCCTCACCATACCATCCCCCAAAATGGAATGACTTCTTTTAGGAAACGGAAAAACAAGTAATATTTCGAACGCACAACACAATTCCAAAATTATTATAAATACCACACTCCACTTGTACATATTGGGAATTTTCATCGTTTAGAAAATTGCAAATTTTTCAGTTTGATGTGTGCACTCAAGGAAGACCCATTTAACAATGAATCTTGCGAGACTTGCGAGTATAAATGGCCTCAGTATGTAAACAAAATTTTATACATTAATGGAACTCGTCTTTCGTATGATAACAAAATTAACATGTTGACTTGATAATTTATCTTTTAAGTCAATATAATACAAAAGAAAGCATTCAAACTATAAGAAGAAAGGAAAATTAAGGATCTTTGTACAGACGACAGTACATCAAATGTAACCGTTGCACTACGAAAGCCGACTCTATTACGAACGGGATAAGGGCGGTCTCAAGGTCAAACTGTTATGCTTGAGTGCTGTCGACTGTACAATATAACTCATTATGTAAACAGTCCTATTAATTAGGGCGACATTTTTATATTCGTGTTTTACTCTACCAAACAAGACAAGAATAAAACGCCAAAAATAGGTATAAATGACCTCCGTAAACCGACGTTGACGTTGACCTACCGCCGTAATAGGGCTTTACTGATAATTCACTGACAAGGTGCTTATTATAAAAATCCAGTCAGGTGCCACATGTATAAACCACTTTATCTCTCTGCGCAAGACCACTTCTCACCAGTGTAGCTCTCGCTCACAAGTATTAACTAGTTTATCAAACCCAATGCCTATGTGGACATACGAAACGTCGCGCGTTTACCAGCCGGACGGCCTAGCCTGCACGGCATCACCGCACGCGGGTCCTGTGTCTCGGCAACCACTGCGCGCTGTCTCGATGTCAGCCTCGCACCGCGTCGTCGTGACTGCGCAGTGGTTGCCGAGACGCCGCCGTCCGTTCCCGTGGCCAAGCCTTGAGGCATCAGCAAGCAATAAACCAAACAAAATATTGGCGATAGACACCAACTGATTGTATCACAAATTAAAACCGACTCCAAAAAACTGAAAATGATAAAATAATTTAATTTTAGTAGGTACTCATCCCCTAGAACAATATTTATGGAGTCGGTGCTTCACTATCTATGGTTTCTGGAAACAACTTAGCACCAACTCCAAAAATATGTTCCTAGGGGATGAGTAGATACATATACCTACTAAAATTTAATTATTTTATCCTTTTCAGTTTTTTGGAGTCGGTTTTAATTTTTGTTTAAATATATTTTTTTTCACATTTTTTAGTGATAGCTTTTAAAGGTCAAAGCTAGATGGGTGACCGGGAGCTTAAATTGATTTCTACTATCGTATCATTTCACTAAAAATTCATAGAAAAGCAAAAATCCGCAATTTCGCATATGTAGACGACTTAATTTTTCCAGTTTTTTTGATTTAAAAACCAAACTACCCAGTGGATTTTCAAAAAAATTTTATGGGACCAAATGGGAACTATTCCGCATCGAAAAAAAAAAGAATCATCAATATCGGTTCACCCAGTCAAATGTTCTGAGGTAACAAACATAAAAAAAAACATACAGACGAATTGATAACCTCCTCCTTTTTTGAAGTCGGTTAAAAAAGAGTAATAATAATTGCATTGTATGTTTATCTTTTTAACCTCACTTTGTATAAATGTAACGTTTTATAATGATAACAAAACGTGCTTCGATGCTATGTCTGGCCTCTGCTACAAACTAGTTTTCCTATTTTAGAACTATTTATTGCAATTTCAAATGATATTTCCTTTTACTACAAAATCTATTGACATAGATTAAACTTCGCCATTGAAGGTCAATCCTTAGTTGAGAAAGTTATAAACTAAAGAAGATGTTCGAAATTGGTACTTAGATGTATATGTAGATACGATCACGAATTTATAATAGTATGTACGTATGTATGTAAATTGCACAGACAATAAAGTTGTTATTAATAAAATGTATTGCACGTTAGATGTAGCAAATATTTATTTGACATTTTTGATTAGATACAGTCGACCACAGAAGTAGCTGAACACTTTAGTACCATGTCATACCGATCTTGTGCACCTACGTCATAGTTGCTACCGTACTATATTGACGCTAGAGTCGTTGTGACATGGTACTAAAGGATTCAGCTACTTCTGTGGTCGACCGTACCTATCAAAATTTGATACAAAAGCTGACGATAATGAGACGAAAATTTCGAATTTTCGTGCGTGGGGTATACTGGGTGTGCCTGGACCTCCTGACACAGGTATATATTTTTGCCTACTATGAGATCCCAACCATTATTATCATAATTGTTTACCGGTTGTTGAAATAAAAATATTTTGATTTTAATTTTTTGGTGTAGGGTCAAGATTTTATAATAAATAATAAGAAGAGGATATACCTACTTTACCTTTTTTTTCTAAAAATAAAAATGACTATTTTGTTACACTGCCCCCACTTGACCCTACCATTCTTTTGATTCTTTGACCAAAAAAACATGAGTTTACTTTTGATACTTTGTATTTATTCAAATTCTTAGCAATTATGATTTTATATTCAACATTAAAAGCTATTAACAACACTATCGGCCTTTTTAATGTATAAACCATTCTGATTTTGTATGGTGCACGTTTTGTAGGTTTTAATGGTCGATTGACATCTATCAGATCTGAACATCTGCAGCAGTGCACAACTGCACATGCATTGAATGGCTATGGATAAGTTGTACAGTCATACGTCAAAAAGATAAAAATAAACGTAAGGTTTCAAAAAAAAATATGTTGGCTGCCATACAAATTGATAATTTCATGACATTTCTTTGAAATAATGCAGCCAATGTTATGTTATTTCATACAAATGTCATAAAATTATCAGATGAATAAGATGGTTTTGAAAGTGGCAAACCATTTCTATGAACTAATATAGCCCATGTTTCAATTTATTGTCGTATTGACACCACCGCACTGTACCTATATACGAGTGTTGCATGTGTGTTAAGTCCAATCAGAAGTAGTAGAGTCGGTAAAGTCTGCAGTGATTCTCGTCTGCGCCCTATGAAGCCTTATATTCGAATAGAATATAATGAAGAAATGTGTAATACTGCCATGATGAAGAAAAGTGTAATGGAAATGGCTCCACGATTATATAATAAAGTTACCTGATGACATAAAGGAGTTATGTAGAAATAGGTTTTTAGATGTACTGACTAAATTATTAATAGACAAATGTTCTTAAACTATTAGTAATTTTATGATGATAGTAATTTATATAATTTATAAATTGTTTTAGTTAATTTAGTGAATGATTTAAATTTTATATGACATATTAATATAAACTAAAGTAGAAATTTATGTTTGATATTATTGAATAGATTTTTTGAATTATTTGAACTTGACATGTTTATTTTAAATTATGTGTCTAATTTGAGTTTCATAATTTTGCATTTAAATTTTGTATTGTTCAGTGTTCTCAATTTATTTCTCATATACATAGGTACCTGACGTGGTTAAACATAGACCTTCTTATTATAAAACGCGGACTAAAGTTAGTACTGTACTAGTCTAAAACTGATGCTGTTACTGTCTTTCTTTTAACAAATATAAGAGACAGCATCAGTTTTAGACCAGGACTAACTTTAGTCCGCGTTTTATAATAAGGGGGAGAGGGTCTAATTTATATTATACAACACCACACATGTACTTACCTATGTTTATAAAAGAATAAATGATTCTGATTCTGACTTTAATGTAGGTTTGCAAGCGCTCGAAAATTAAAAAAAACTAAGCTCAATTAATTTTATTTTTAATAGTCTTGCTCTTTTGTCTACATATAAGCTTATATGAAGCCGTAATTATTAAATAGAGGATGTAAATTATGACGCATAGCACAGCAGACAGATCTAGGTAGTACTTCTGGTAGAAAGGCACGTCCAGCGCAGGAGAACGTAAATGCGGCGCGCCACCAGTCATGACCACGTGCTCCACCCAGTGCACCAGCTCTGCGCCGGGGGATACCAGTCGATCGTGGTACAGCCATGACACCTCGTCCACTCTTTCACGATAGCTGAAAATATGTCACGGAACTATATAATATTGACGGCAAGTGCCTCTGTCTTCTAAGCGTGAAATGAAATCTAAACCGATTTCTAAAATTATATATATATATATATATATATATATATATATATATATATATATATATATATATATTGTAATATATTTGTACATCATCGTCACCAGCATACAGGCTGGAAAAATGTATGGGCCCTAGAGGGGAAGAACTACGTTAAATCCTTTAGTAAGCTCATTTTACTGAAAGGAAACATTCCTTTATTTTTGAAAAGAAACATAACTGCATTCAAAGGGCTTCGAACACATTGGTACGATTTCCATATTAGTACAATTCCACATTCGTACAATTCCACATTAGTACAATTTAAAATGTTTACCCACGTAGCTAAACCGTGGCCACAAATTGTACAGTTTTCCTATATTTACTTTCTACTTTCATATGACAACTTATACCAAGTTTTTTTATGTACTTTCATGCTTTCTAATGCAGACATCTTCAAAGAAAAGAAATTTTGAAAAGTCTCTGGTCACTTTTCAACATTTCTTTCAAGTGTCACTGGTATTGTGCCGTCGTAATATTTTCAACGAAGTTATTGCATTAATTTCATTTTATCATCTTATCCTAATTATTTAAGTGGTCACTTGAAAGACATAATAAGTTGTTAATTTTGTTTGGTTTATATTTAATTTTTCATAAGCCGCATGTTTATGTTATGTTGATGTAACATGTTTTCATTAAAAGTTTTTATTTTTTTACATAAAAAACTGGTTTTGTATTCGTTAGCAAAACATTTACAATTTGAACAAATTTGGAAAATGACTCATTAAAAATTGTACAAACTTGTACTGCCAGTGCATTTGTACGAATATGGAAATTGTACCAATGTGTCCGAATGCCTATTTTATAATACGGATCTGTAGAATTATCGTTCAGAATAATTTTTTTTGAATTTATATGTAGAAGGCTGCTTCTACATTTTGAAATATAATACTTTTGGAATTTTTGTATCTATTCGTATAAATTCACATTTTGTTTCTTTACGTAGTTATTACTTTTCCTCAAAAATGTAGTCTAAATGGTTACCTGGAATGGATGAGTACATCTTTAAGTGCTTCCTTCAAATTCCTGGCAAAATCCATATCAAGGTTAACTTTCCTTGCAAAACCTTTCCTGACTGCCCTGTCTATATTTAGGAACTGATCAGCGAATGCCGGCACCCCAATAATGGGGACTGCAAAATGTATAGCTTCTATCATGGAGAGAAGACCTCCGTGAGTGACGAATAGGATGCAGTTAGGGTGTGCTGTAATAAAATAGTATCAAATGTTATTGTCACTTTTATTTAACGAATTTAGAACAACTGGGATGTTGCCTAAGTTTGAATATGGCGCTATTTTTCACAAATTCGAAAAATATACGCTCCTGTTAACAAAAAAACCAATTCAAACTTAAAAGAAATGAAATATTGTTGAAGTTACAGGTGTACTGATTAGAAAAATTTATTAAAATGGTCAATTGTTTTTTCCAAAAATTATCAAAAATGTTGATGGTATTAGATTGCTCACATGAATTTTTATTACCACTTTTGATAAAAACATACCTACATAGTAGATAGTTATTATTGATTTTGTCAGTAGGTACGCCCATACATTTTGTAGTAATATAGGAACATGTAACGTCACTTGTTCCGTAGATTTTCTATGGAGCGTTTTTGGACTATGAGCCGCTACACATCAAACATAGCACTGTATCTCTGAAACTATTGATCTTATACATACTATTTCTTCTGCAATATTTCATCATGAGTTATAAACTTCTTATTTGTGAAATAAAAAAAAAGTGGCCAACTTTTTTCGTGTCGTGCATCTTCATCTGCACACTTTGGATATCTTACCCAACACTCCCATTTGTGGCACCCAATCGACAAGGTGCACATTCTCTGGTAGTTCGGGTACTGCTTCTTCGAACTTCCAGAGCACAGTCTGTTGCAACCCACGGAACAGCTCCAGTAGCTCTTGCTTTACCGACGCTGGGAATGACTTGCTGCTCAGGATTGACCCCATGCTGAAGTATATCACACCGTGGGTAGCGGCGTCCATTATTTTTTTAATTTCCTATAAATGCATTGGTAATATTCTTATTAGTTACCTATAATACATTATTCTCACTCTCACTCATTTAATGAAATGTCTCTTCTCACCTCAGGTAATGGCGTTATTTTTTCTGGTATGTGATATCCCATAATTTGTTTATAGTTATGTGGCAACCGTATACCTTGGTCAAATGATGCGTGAGTAGTGCCCAGAATTAAGGATCCATTGTACATCATTTCATTCAAGGATACGAACTTGGTATTTCTTTTATCTAACGCCGGACCAAAGCCGTTCTTATAAATCAATGTTTGCCTGGGATTTAATGACCTGAAGAGAAATTTTCTTTGATCATTAAAAAGAGTTTTTATACAGGATGTAAGGGGGACGCTTTTGGAAACGAAGGCAGGTGGCCATGCTCGTCAATTTAAACAAGTTTTGTTAAAAAATAAATGTGAAATCACGAAACAAAATCAGCTGTTCCATATAAACAGGCTGTGTAGATATTACAATTTGTATGAAACAGCTGTTTTTTTTCGCGATTTAAAATTTATTTTTTAGTAAGTCGTGCTTATGGTGACCAGCACGGTCTGTATATCGCTGAGTATTGTTGGAACCACATCTATTACTTTGATTAACTTCACAAAAACGAGGTCTGCTTTTACTAAAGATGAGTTTAGTGATGCAACTGTGGACGAAAATGTCATGACACTCACCATGCTATGAATTCTCTCTTAATTCGTTTCCATAATTGTTTTACTCTTTGCAAAAACGCGAAAGGCGGGTGAACTGCATTCCAGTAATCTGCCGTGTACGCCGGGTTTGGCGACTCGTCCACCAATGGCAACATTGTGGCGTAGGGGTCCATCGAGCATGACCATATTAGTGGACACCCAAATACTAAGGAAAAACTAAATAAATTCTTATTTAGAAAGTTCTTGTTGTGAAGAACATAAATTATAAAAACAAGCATCCCATATACCCAGAATAAATCTCTGAATACATCCATTCAACGATAACCGCATCAAATCTTTCATAAGGGTCTTCCATGAGTGTCCTCACATTCGGATTTGTTACAGTAGCATTAACAATTCCCAACATTAGATCCATAGCAGCATCCTGGGGTGAGACTACTTTGGTCATCAATATCTCCATATTTAACTGTCTGCCTGAAATTTAGAGTTTTAAAATAAAATAAACTAGCCAAAATTAAGTCCCGGCAAATATCTTGAGAATTTTCATAGTTAAAAAAAATATGCGCAGTTGCAAAATCCAGTACAAAAGCTTTTCTGTTATTTGTAAAAAATGTCAAGCAAGATGTTTGCCGGGACCTGTACCTCGTTTTTTTATACAAAGCACGGCAAATGACTCAACACCACCTGAGGTTAAGCGGTAAGAAAGAGTCCATATGCAAAGATAGTTAGTAGTTAGTACAGCTTCAGCTAGCTACCTCCACCTTGCCGAACCGTAAGGTGCCTTTTCGCGCCTCTTTTGAAGGAACCCATGTTTTAAGAAGGAGGAAACACGTGCTGGCAAAGAATTTCAAGTTTTCGAAGTACAACAAAGAAACGAGTTACTAAACTTCTTAAGAGATGTTGAGGTGGAGACAGCGAATTGATGACTCCGAAGACCGGCACGCGTGCTTCTGAGTAGGAAGGAGGAAGGTGGAATAAGGTCAAAAGGTGAAAGGTGAATCAAAAGGTCAGAAGGTGGAAGAAGGTGGAAAAGCTCGTCAGACAGCTCGCCATGATAAAACCGATAGAAGGCGCGAACTTTTAAGCTAATTTAATAACAAGCCAGGTTGGATTGATCCAAGCTAGTTTCTTACTAGAATTATTTTATTAACACTCATTAATATGGTTACCAACCCCCGACGAAAATAGAGGGCTGTTGTCAGTTTGAAGTGTCTGTGCAGAAACACAAATGATGATGTCTGTCTGTGGCATTGTAGCTCCTAAACGAATGTTCCGATTTTGATTGGTTTTTTTTGTTTTAAAGCTGATTAAATATGATGGTTCTTAGCTATAATTTATGAAGATCAACGTTTGATGACTATCAGTTCATTTTCTACATGATAAAAGGTTTTACTAACTTTCACGAATCCGATTGATTTGAAATTTGGTGTACCGTCACTTCGGTGACATTCCCATGACATACTATCCTTGAGCTGATCCTATACCATCAAAAAGTCTGCGGGATGCTTTCTCTTCAGAAACTTACAGCAGATATAGCGTGTTTTTTCCTCATAAGAATAGTCTCAATGAGATAGTGTTGAATAGATGATGAATGAGGCCGGGGGCTACTTAAAATTTTAAATTTTATATTTTTTTAGGGTAACGTTCATTATTTTATGTCTTACCTATAGGAGCCCTCATAAGATTGTCTGTAACATCTATTTGACGGAGATTAGGTGGTGGTTTCTCGCGCAGATATGGTGTAATGTAAGTGATCTGAAAAAATTCAAGGATTACAATATGAAACAGCTATTTTATTATCATTCAATCCTTGTGGTACTAAATAAGAAGAATAAGTATTCGCACAAAATAGTACCATCACGTACCAGAATGGTACTGAGACTTCACACTAATGGTAATTAGATATCTAAGAAAATTGTAAAGAGGTAATCAAAATAACACCCTTACGACTTGTCAGTTAAAAACTCATTGTTACTACAATAAGATTTTGTGAACAACAATCGTGCCCTCAATAATAGAATATTTACTGCATCAGTTTTGAAAGTACATACTTCAAAAATATAATAAAATTTCAAGAATACTTTCTTATTTATTTGATATAATAAAATAAACTACAGAATAATGTCAGGGATCCTACCCACCTCATGTCCAGCGTCCAGAAGGTGTCCCACAATACCATCCCCCAAAATGGCATGACTTCTCCTAGGAAATGGGAAGACCACTAATATTTTAAAAGCACCACACAATTCTAAAGCTATCACAAAGAAAATACTCCACATTGACATGATAATGCTGGCAATAACTATTTTCAATTATAAACTACCAGAGATATTATGTCTACTGACGAAGGAGCCAACACGCAATGAAGGATCCGTCCTAGATGGACATACAATAGCAACATTGGGTTTCAGATTGTGTTAAGCTATGTTAGCCCTAGTGTAATGTATGATTACAGTTGTAATTACAATGGCGTGTTCTAGTTGAACTCGTTTTTCGTACGATAAGAAGCTGATAATAAGTTGATTAAATACGTAGGTAAGGAACTATGAAAAATTAAACAAGATTTGATGTTTAACTACACTTGCCTAATAAAGTAATTCTGGAAATACCTAATTAATATTTTCATTTTTTTTTATAGGGCAACTTTAATAACTCTTCCTGAACTGTGATAAAGAGCCCCAGTTAGGATGTGTGTGACTGTCTGACTGGTATACCTACTACTCACTAAATACCATCCGTACTTCCTACCTCGCTGTCTTTATAGTCATAGTGCCTAGCAACGCGACCGACCACACAGGGAACTTGGTAGTCGTCCACGTAGCCTCTTCAGCAGGCCACCACAAAAATATCCCAGAAAAAAATCGAATATTTCAAAAATGAAAAAAAATTGGGCATGTTTACGTCCCAGTCCTAACCTATCTCTATTTTTTCTGGAATGTCTTCAATACACGGATTTTTTTCACAGTTCTTTAATAGTAGAGATATTGCGAGATATTGCTATATTTAGATTAGTTTTTTTTTAGTAGATCGGGAAAGTTATGGAAGCAATCGTTATTTTACCATTAGATCTTTTAGGTAGAATTTCTTTTCAGTTCTAATTACAACACTCTACGTGCACAATTTGTTCACGATCTTTTAATTATGATATAAAGTTGTATCAATGAATCACCACCTACTTATGCCTATTTCGTAGTTTATTTAATAATATCGTGACTTGCACTTTATCATTGGCTTTGGTCATGTCCGAAATTGAACTGATTAAATATTTTTTATCGTTAAGTGTATTGGAAATTTCCTATACTACAATTGATAACCCGTTTGCGGAAACCATTCATCAATCAAGCAATCAGCAAACGTAAATTTTCATATTCTTCACAGATGCTATCATCATCATCATCATATTAACTTATGATGTCCACTGCCCCCCGCGACCCTGACCAGTTCGTCTTTGCATCTAGTGGGAGGCCGTCCAACTTTACGCTTACCGGTACGTAGTCATCGTGCTATAACTTTAACCCCCCATTGGTCGTCCACTCTGCGTGCTATGTGCCCTGCCTATGAACTATGTCAGTCACTTAGGTTTTCTTACGGATGGCCTCATTTCTGATCCTATCTCGCACAGCATAGCTCGACACAGCTGTTATAGACGCAATTAAATTTCCCACTCAAAATCTTCTGATGCGGCTGGCAGAAAGGCAATAGGCCGATCGATGGTAATAAAACCAGAAATTGAAATACAAATAAAATTTTGAAGAAACTACATTGAACAAAGTCTAAAGCTATCGCTAACTTTCTTGTTTTTTTTTCATCTCTTTTCTTACACATTGGGTTTATTATTGTGTTTTTTAGTAAACCATGCATTTTATTCATTTAAGACATCATGTTTCATAGTAATGTTTACTGCTTAAGACCTACACAATCGATATCGAAATAGAAATAGCATTAGTTTTATTTTTCAAAAAGTCCGGGCTCGATGCCCGAGCACGTTATTTTTAAAATGTTAGAATGCAGTTTGTATTATTTCTAAAATCGATTACATGGTTCCTAAGACGAGATTTTCGTACGTCTTATAGTTTCAGACTTTCCCATACTGACCGATCTAAATGTGCCACCCTGTATATAGGTATGATTCTCCGGTGACTAGCTGATGTAGCCAGAGCACGTTGGAACCATGGTGTTAGAAGAAGATCCCTTCTACTTACACCATGTTTGTACCATTTAATATCACTATTTATTATCATGGTTGTACCACTTAATACCACCGCAAAGCTTTTTCTTAACTGTCACCACGTGCTATTCACCGTACAATGTGTAACTATATGACTGATTTTCTTAGGCAAATAAATTAGTGCTTTCTGCATTCTCCACGGGTCCATTGCTCTGGAGCTTACAATAAAAACCAACTTTAATATTAATTCTTTTTTTTATTCATATTCACCTTGTTTCGTTTAAAAATTCGTTTACAAAGATACTTAATGGCTAAGTAGAGGATGTAGCTTGTTCCTATTAGGACAACAGCAAGATCTAGATAATACTTCTGGTAGAAGGGCACTTGCAGCGCGTACGAGCGCAAGTGCGGCGCGCCGCCAGTCT
This sequence comes from Nymphula nitidulata, assembly GCA_947347705.1. Taxonomy (NCBI): domain Eukaryota; kingdom Metazoa; phylum Arthropoda; class Insecta; order Lepidoptera; family Crambidae; genus Nymphula; species Nymphula nitidulata. The sequence goes on along the minus strand of OX374637.1, from coordinate 4,237,173 downwards.
TGACCACGTGCTCCACCCAGTGCACCAACTCTGCGCCGGCGCTCACGGGTCGGTGGTGGAAGATGAACGATGCCTCTTTCGCCTTAGCGGCATAGCTACAACGAAACAATAATATTGAATAACTTAAAGTCATTATAATATTAATAATAATACTCTTTATTTCACTTAAAAAACATGGTTTTTATCTGATGGACTGCAAATATGGATTTATCACTATAAGAGATCTAAATCTTATTGGAAAGACAAAGGATATCAGTTTAAATAAAATAAAACAATACATGATTCCTGATGATTTGATTCATGATGTTTTTTTTTGTGATTTTTCCTTGTTATTGCAGGTGTCTATAAGTGGCGGTAACCGCTTAGCATCAGGTGGGCCGTCTGCTTGTTTGTCATCTAGTTGGATATTTTTAACAATAAAATAAAATTATACCAATGTCTAAAACAAATTAATACCTCGGGTTGTTCAAAATTTCTTTGAGAGCAGTTCTAAGATTTTTTGGCAAATCGTAGTCTAGATCTACTTTTAAGCTGAAACCTTTCTGAACTGCTATGTCGACGTTGATGAATTGGTCACCAAAGACCGGTATACCGATGGTCGGCTTGCCAAAGTACACTGTCTCCGTGGTGGACAACCCTCCGCCGTGAGATATGAAGAGAATGCAGTTAGGGTGCGCTGAAAAGAAGTTAAAGTTTAATTAAAACATACCTAGCCCTGGAGAAAAAACCCCCGTTTGTGCTACTCTAAATAAAAAACAACTAAGGTATTTGTTTATATCCACCTTATTTCAAAATCAATTTTGCTGAACACTGCCTTTGTTATTGTTATTACTAAAATAATCAATCACTTTACTAGGTGGTAGGCCCGTATGTAGGGTCGTCTGGGTAGGTACCACCGCCTTTCTTATTTCAGCCGTGAAACAGTTCGCTGTGGTTCGATATGAAGGGAAAGGTCATTTCATCTTATGCCTCAGGATAAAAAAGTACATGCAATATCAAGTTATTTTCCCTTGTTATTGCAGGTGTCAATAGGCGGCGGTAACCGCTTGCCATCAGGTGGGCCCGTCAGCTTGTTTTATCTAGTTGTATAAAAAAAACTTTCCTAAAAACTAGCTAGACCATAATTATACACATACAAGCTAGAACATTACCTAGTAAATGAATCTAAAATTCTTCTTACCAACCTAAAATACTTTGTTGCGGTGCCCATTGCACAATGTGCACATTTTTTGGTAAATTCTCCAAATTTTCTTCAAACTTCCATAGCACAGTTTGTTTCAATTCACCAAAGGTTTTCAAAAGTCCTTGTTTAAGTTCATCATCCATATCTTTACTCTCGATATTTGAACCCATACTAAAATATATGAGACCGTTCTTTGCATTATCAAGTAATTTCTTCAAATTCTGAAAATTTTACGTACTAAAATATAAACTCAAATTAATTAGTTCGTTACTATTTATATTTCATTTGTAGCTTTATTCTAATTTTAAATTGAGCTTGACTCTATCCGTGAAAATTAAATAAAAACTCCTATCGTAACAATCTCACTTCAGGTAATGGTTTGACATCTGGGTCGATGTGATATCCTCGCACAGCCTTATAGTTCTGCGGTAGTCTCACTGGATGGCCAATAGATATATGAGAATTGCCCAACATCAAGGAAGCATTGTACTTCACTTCGCTAAAGTTCGGTAGTGATCTACCTTTCTTTCTTAATATCGGTTCGTAGAGTTCAAAGAAATTTTTTCTTTGTATACTGTCAAAGTATCTGTAATGAATAATTAAACCAAAAATAAAAATTGTATGCTAAAACTTTCCACGCTTATACGCACAGAGATAGTAACTACGACTATGAAATTGATTACAAATTTAACAGCACTTACACGTCTTTGAGAAGCGTCGATAAAACGTGAATCAATAACTCTTTTGCCCTCTGCAAGAAATTGAATGGGGGGGCACTTGAAGCAAGTAGGCCAATGTTGTAGGAAGGATTAAGTCTGTCATCGACCAAGCTCAGAGCAAAGGAATTGGCCTCTGTGGTGGCCAACCAGATGTACGGGCAGTCAAATACCACAGCTAACCTGTGAATAACCATAAAAAATCATTCAAGATGATGATAAAGTTTGAAAAAATTTACTTTAACTCAATTTTTGGCTTCTCAAGAATAAATTTAACTTTTGAACTTCTCATGTGTTTTTGCCATGAAGATAGGCCTGTGGGCACAGGGTCATTTATAGGCAGTTGATGATGTTGTTTACAAGCAAGAACTATGCATATAACTGAGATTCACTAAATAATAGGGCTTAATTTTCACCGATAATAATAGGAGGTAGGTAATGAGGTAAGTATAATTAATAATCTAAGAAAACTACACATACCCACAATGCAGTTCACTGAACATCCACTCAATAATTACCAAGTCGAAGGTTTCGTTTGGATCATTCATCAGCTTCTGAACTTCTTTATTCAAGATTGACTCTATACCTATCGTTTGAGTTACGTTAAAGAATTTTCTTGGATCAGCAACAGAAGTCTCCTTATCCATGATCGCCTTTAGAGTCATTTCTACAGGAGAAAAAAAGATATAAAGTCACTGTTTCTTATTAATTCTTTAATGTTATATGTCTTGTTATATATCCAACTGTGCGAAGACCGAGCAACATTCGATTTCTTCGTTCCATTACGGCAAATATAAGAACAAACGTTATATTTTTACGTTTCTTTTTAACTAAATATCGATCTCTTACTAACCAATTATTCAATCCCCAAATGACAAAGATTGATGTCATCATCATCATCAGCCTATATACGTCCCACTGCTGGCCACAGGTCTTCCTACATGGGAGAAACACATGAGGAGCTTGGGCCATAACACCACCACGCTGGCCCAATGCGGGTTGGTGGGTTAAAGCGGTTGCAGGAACAACCGGGACCAACGGCTTAACGTGCCTTCCAAAGCACGGAGGAGCTCGAGATTAGAAATTTTGTTTGATCCATCCCGGGACCGACCATGTCGAAAGTTGCTTTCTTTTCGTAAACGAAACCAGAGCCCTCAAACCACTACGCCACCGAGCTCCTCGATTGATGTAGCCATCGTCAACTATTCGTTTTTGCACTCGTAGCAAGACATTAAATTTTGTAGTGCAAGTAAGTAGTACCTCCTCCAATATTTTTGTTTTTATATTTTTAGCAGTTTTTTATTTTATTTTTTGACCAGTTTTGCAACGCGAAACCAAAGCCAAAAAATAAAGCGGTAATCATAATTTTCTTTTATGACACGGCGTCAGCGTCATTTTGTATCAAACTAACTGTAGGTATCCCCTTATCAATGTTATCTGTTACTTCTGTAAGTGTTGGAACTGATTCTGTGCCTATTATTTATTGACTTTTCACTTAAGTGGTTCCCTCTTATTGTAAAATGTTTACATTTGAATAGATGGTACTGCAGTTTTGTAACTTCTCTTAGAACTGCTTTTTTATTTAAATTTTACGAGTACTAATGAGTAAATCTGTAATTGGCTTCAATGATATTATTTACTATGCAATATTCATAAACTTTAAGCATAAGCTTTGTTGATTTGTTGCATTAAAAAAATGATAAATAACATATAAATATTTACCTTTCGCAGCATGGAAAATATGATTGACTTCTATCTGACGAAGATTTTCTTTAGGGTTCTTAACGGGAAATGGAGTTATGTAGGTTACCTGTAAAGAAAAGATTGAATAAAATTTCCCAGTCTCCCAACAATATTTTATTTAGGTACCTCATAAAATTAATATAATGTTAAAACTACCGAAAATATTAATAAAAAAAATATTCCTCTTGCAGTTGACTGGTAGGTAATCTATTTATAAGGCGGAATGGAAAAGAAAGATATAAAAGGAGATTTACTTTCAGATGTATCAACATCCTTGCTTACCTCATGTCCAGCATTCACGAGAAGCCTCACAACTCCATCTCCCAGAATACTGTGGCTCTTGCTGGGCAGCGGGAACACTACAAGTATCTTGTACGCTGCGCATGCGTTCATGAGCGTAAACAACAGCAGCCACTTGAACATTTTCTGTTAATCAATTCATCATCATCATTTTGACGATAAAATACGACACTTACTTACTTATAATAAGTCGGTATGTACAGACGACAGCACATCAATCGTACCAGTTGTACTACGAAAGTCGCCTCTATTACGAACGAAATAAAAGGGCGGTCTCAATGTCAAACTGCTACGCTTGATGTGTTGTCGACTGTACTAATAGCCGCACGCGTGGGCTTCGGTTTTCGCACCTTATGGTAGCCTAAGTATGCCATTTCCCAGGAATGCTCAGGATGTAATTTATTTCCATGCCAAATTTAAAATTATTCACATTTGAAATTTCCTTGTTATTGCAGGTGTCTATAGCCACGGTGACGATAGCCACTTACCACCAGTTGGGCCGTTAGCTGGTTTTTCCTCTAGTTGTATAAAATAAATCGGTTCAGCAGCATATGAGTGAAAACGTAGCAAACAGACAGACAAACAGACAGAACTTTGGCGTGGAGAGTGTTCCTAATAAACTAAACACAAACATCGCAACCTCAGATCATAGAAATAAGATCGCAACAACGCAACAATCTCCATGCCAAAGTTCTCTATAGCGGAAATTTCTTACTTTTATTTATTAAGTTTATTTTGCTCCCTAAAACATCGAACTTTCGGACATTAATATTTTTTCGATATTTCTCTCATACCTATACTTTTCAATCGATGATAACATCAATGTTTTTCTAATATCGTCATATACGTAAGTACTTTACTTGTGAACATCTTTCACTCATTAAGAAACACCGGTTATGGAATGTTATGATGGATGTCGAAATTTGAATATCGTCTGCTAACTATTTATCACTGCTTAAAATCTTTGTACAGGTTAATTGTTAATCTCACCTTTTACCGGCCACCTTTTACACAATTCGGTAATAAAACATATAGGTAGTAATAGGTACATACGACGACACATTAAGTGTGACAGTTACACTACTAAAGCCGCCTTTATTACGATCGCAGTAAGGGCGGTCTCAAGCTCAAACTGTTACCCTTGATGTGCTGTTGACTGTACATTGCTACTTCTTGTTACCAATTTACCACATACCTTACAGTTTACAAATATATTTTTTGCAGATGACTGGAGCACAACAATCTACGTATGCAGTTAATATCAATAAGTTGTCATTAAACTTCGCAAACGACATTCACGAGCTAAACTAATGTTTTTACGTTCGCGAACATTAATATGTAGTGTATTATTAATTATCTTATCAATGTTTATCATTGTTTGTAGATACAGTAGGTAGGTACCACACTTTATTATATCTCACGACGCGACGCGCGCTGTACGCGTATAGGAGCTCTCACTTACTTGTCTATGTGCCTATATCTACTCAGTGCCGTCCGAGACACGGGTCGGCTATTATTCAATCTACTCTATGACACGGATGAAGTCAAAAAGGTATACAGTCCACGTCCAGTCATTAGCAATAGTAATTACCTACTTTTGCCACGTATTGCAAAGGTAAAGGTGGTTTTCCACCAGAGGGGCGAGACGAGACGAGGCGAGACAAGATTTTTTGTATGGCAAATTTTCAATCCTCGCCTCGCGCATCTTTGGTGGAAATAGTCAGGATTGACGAGGATGTGCGAGGCGGGAATTTAAATATTTATTTGTTTGTGTAAAAATTAACCGTATTGTATCCGATATAGAGTATAAATTAACTCTGCAACAGAAACACGCTTATTGCGATAGGTTTATTTTTGTGCGATTTCAATTCTTTTCTCGCCACTCTGGTGGAAAATCAATTTTTAGTGGAAAGGGATCAGTGCGATTTTTAGTGGAAAAGGGTCAGTGCGATTTCAATTCTCGTCTCGCCTCGTCTCGCCCCTCTGGTGGAAAACCACCTTAATACGGACACTAAATTGCTTGCCCGTGACGTCGTAAGTAATTTATTTATGTTTTATACAAAGCACGACAAATGACTCAACACCACCTGATGTGCAGCGGTAAGACGAGTCCATATGAAGAGTGCAGTTCAGATACTGCTCTAGCCGCCTCCACCTTGCCGACCCGAAAGGTGCTTTTTCACGCCTCTTTGTTGTATGAAACGCATGTTATATGAAATGATGACGCAGTGCAAAAGTTGTGGCGATCTATTGTTGAACTGTCATACGGAAGTTTAGGATTCGGCCCAACTATAGATTAGGTTACGATGGGACTGACATACCTTTTTTTTTTTTTTTTTATACAACTAGATGACAAACAAGCTGACGGCCCACCTGGTGGTAAGCGGTTACCGCCGCCTATAGACACCTGCAATAACAAGGAAAAGCACTTGATATTGCAGGTGCGTTGTCATCCTGAGGCCTAAGATGAAATGCCGTCCATGCCCAGTAATTACACTGGCTACCTTTCCCTACATATACCTGCTCTATAGTAAAAGTCTCTAAATTAAAAAATAGATTAAAAGAGAAATTAGAAGCATTTTAGTAAACATCACTTACATTATGGCTTGGCAGGCTAATTAAATAAAACACAATTAACAATGTCTTATTTTATTCAGTTCTCAAATGTTAGACCATGAGTTAAAAAAAACTGCAACTGTAATACTCAATTTCGTTTCTTCATAATAATACTCGGCCTATTTATTTTACAAATTATCTTACAAAGATTCGTAATAGCTAAGTAAAGGATGTAGCTTGTGACTATTAGGACAACAGCAAGATCTAGATAATACTTCTGGTAGAAGGGCACTTGCAGCGCGTGCGAGCGCAAGTGCGGCGCGCCGCCAGTCTTGACCACGTGCTCCACCCAGTGCACCAGCTCTGCGCCGGCGCTCACGGGACGGTGGTGGAAGATGAACGATGCCTCTTTCGCCTTAGCGGCATAGCTACAATAAATAATAAGTATTGATACACTGACGCCTATTATCTAGCCCAAAGTAAGCATCATTAAGAGCTTGTGTTATAGATACTAGATAAATGAGAAATATTGATAATAGTGTATTCAGGTTGAATTTTTCATGTGGGTTTGGATGGCCAAATCCGAAACTATGAGGAGTAGCGAACAGTACTCAAAGTATTTTGTTAAAAATTAGCTGTTTCCGTAACTTTGCAGTACTTGTATTATTACTTTCCAGAATTCGTTCCTCATTTGCGACACTGTCGAATGGGGTAATAACAGTAATAATAAAGGCAATGTTTTTTTTTCCAAAATCACCGGGCCCGATCCCTGGCTAGGAATATTGATTTTTCAAAAATCCAATGATGCAGTTTTAGTTTCCATTAAAATAGGACCCGACACCCGTTTAAGTACTTTTTGCTATTCCTCATAGTTTCGGATTTGGCCATCCAAGCCTACTTCAAAAATTCAACCTGTATATAAATATTAGAAATAAACTAAATAAAAATATAAACATCCATGACTCGTGTACAAATCCTCGTACTCATCATAACAAACAACTGCCCCTACCGAGGTCCGAACCCGAGGACCCAGCCGGTAGCCTATATAGTAAAGGGGAAACAGACCACTCGACCACCCTGTCGTTTACAATGAAATTGGTGAATTACTTTTAGTACATAGGTACTTACATACAAGCTGTTTTATAAAAACAAGTGCCTGTCTTTACCATAGCCAAAAAAGAATATAGGTATACTAACGCTCTAGTACGACTGCCACGTGAGAAAATATTTGCTTATCTTATTTCCCCTTTCATACTTAATCTAAAATTAGCCCGGCACTAGAATAAATGAAAGACCTACCTTGGATTGCTCAGTACTTCCTTGATGGCAGTTTTAAGATTTTCAGGTAAATTGTAATCCAACTCTACTCGTATACTAAAGCCTTTCTGAACTGCCATGTCGACGTTGGTGAACTGGTCACCGAAAATAGGAATACCGATGGTCGGCTTGCCGAAGTACACAGTCTCTGTAGTGGATAATCCTCCGCCGTGAGATATAAAGAGAATACAATTAGGATGGGCTGAAAAAATAACGTTTAGGTTTTAACAACACTACATATCATCATGTAAGCACATCCATTCTCTTTTGATTTTATATGGTGAATAGAAAAAGAATAATTTAATGATAATTACATCAAGTGAAAAGAAAATACAAAATAAAGACTAGACTTTTAAAAAACTTTATGATAGAGCCTTAAATTCTTATTGCATACACAAGATCGATTCAGCTAATTATTTTTCCGTTTTTACGCTGACTGTACATTTTTTTCAATAACACAAAAAACAAGGAATAATAATAATTAATCTTCTAAGACCAAATCATAGGAGAATGACCTGTCTTAGATTTCCACTATTTACACAAAGATAAAACATTGAAACCAACCTAGAATACTTATTTGCGGTGCCCATTGGACAATGTGCACATTTTTTGGCAAATTCTCTAATTTTTCTTCAAATTTCCATAGCACTGTTTGTTCTAGTTCACCAAAGGCTTTCAAAAGTCCTTGTTTTAGTTCATCAGCCATATGTTTACTTTCTATATTTGAACCCATACTAAAGTATATCAGGCCGTTCTTTGCATTATCTAATATTTCCTTTAAATCCTGAAACGAATCGTAAATATTCTACTCTTACTTATAGATCTTTTGGGAAATATAATAAATTATTAATATCAATTTCACCTCTGGCAAGGGTTTGATAATCGGGTCAATATGATATCCTCTCACAGCTTTATAGCTTTGGGGTAGCCTTAGCGGCTGGCCAATTGATATATGAGAATTGCCCAACATCAAAGATGCGTTGTACTTCATTTCGGCAAAAGTAGGCACTGGTCTACCTTTCTTCCTTATTATCGGCCCATAGAGTTCTTCAAAATTTTTGCTTTCTATAGCATCAAAATAGCTAAAATGGTATGGGTAATATTATATTACGACTTCATAGTTACAATCCATAATAAAATCTATATCAGATACTATATCAGATACCTACTATATTATTTATGTAGCTACAGCCAAAACAGATAATGCTCTATACGTTTGATTAGCTGTGTGCAAGGTTGTTATAAATATTAAAATATAACTTACATGTATTTCATAAGAGTCGAAACTACGTGAATCATCAACCCTTTAGCCCTTTGCAAGAAGCTGTACGGCGGCACGTGTGATGATAAAAAGGAGAGAGAGTTGTATGAAGGGTTGAGTCTGTCATCGATCAGGCTCAGAACTAAGGAGCCAGGCTCTGTGCTGGACAACCAGATGTAGGGGCAATCGAATACCGCAGCTATCCTGGAGATATCGATACGAGGTTATAAGCTGCTAGAGAACATTATAACTTTTAATAATCTAGTGTATTTGCAGCACTAAAAATGGGTATTCGTATTGTTAGGATTTATTTTATAAAACCCCTCCTAAATCGGTAATGTGACGTTTGATATGTTTAATTAGATATATTTGCATGTAAAAGAGAGAGGGTATTTTCCTCTTGAATTTTAAATTTCCGACTGGGGTACCACCTCTACCTGACAGAAGATTACAGACAGCTAAATGACACTTCTTTCTGTTCTTTGGGTTGAGTAGTGCCTCTGGCAAGGGTTTGATCGTCAGGTCAATATAATATCCTCTCACAGCTTTATAGCTTTGTGGCCAATGCATACTCTTCCTCATTTATACCAATAACTTTCCAAAAAGTGTTGACCATCAGATACTTCATCCGCAACAGCGGGTAACACAACTGTTGTTATCAAAGATACTTGGATGAAAGCTAATAACTTGGTTGTTAATCTTGATAAATCAAAGTGTAGGTATTTTCTTTCAATTTTCTTTACCGCAGAGACGTAAACTAAAAATCACTGTTAAATATTATGATTACAAATAGAGGAGGTAGAGGAGATACGTTTTCTGGGTGTGATGCTGGATAGTGCCGTAAGTGTGAAGCCTCACAAATTATTTTAAATATAGATACTTAATATTTCACATAATTTCTGTTAATATTTCAAATAATTTCTGTTAATATTTTAAATAATTTCTGTTAATATTTCAAATAATTTCTGTTAACATTTCAAATAATTATGTAACAACGCGCCACTAGATGTCGCTAGCCTGCCAGCCAGCCATAGTCAAGCCGCTACGTCACTTCCCTTCCCGCCAAAACGCCGCCGGAAGAACCACAGCTGTCATAAGCCTTGCCGGTGGAAGGGGAAACGTAGCCAGCCTATATAAGCCCGCCGGCAATATGATTGTTTGCTTTTTCACTCTGTAATTTTGTATGGGTCGAATCGCTGCCCGAAATATACCAGATTGTCAGTTATACTCCGGTTTTATTTCCACACCTGATTTACAATTACAAACATCCGTAACTCGTGGTACCACTACGCCATCGAGCTCCTCAGTTAGGTACCTAACCCGAAAAACTATACAGAGAGTCAATATAGTTTTACTTACTCACATTTACGATAAATTACCTACTTACCCACAATATAATTCGCTGAACATCCACTCGACAATCATCAAATCGAAGGTTTCCTTCTGATCATTCATCAGGTTCTGAACTTTTTTATTCAAAATTGTATTTATGGCTATTGTCTGAGTCATGTTGAAGAATGTCCTTGTATCTTCTACAGTCGACTTCTTATCCATTATTAATTTTATATTCAATACTATAATGGGAAATTAAAAAATGGCAATATTTTTCATACGGGGGGCATGGCATAATGGCAGTGCTGATGAACACCATCAACACAGCATCAACAGAAAAAAAATCTGCTGTTTCATACTGAATGATAATAATAATAATAAAAGTTTAATTTCAGACTGTAGTCCTTATAAGTGTTAATTACAAAAATTATTTCATGCTAAGGGTTAGTAACAATAACTATAACATTATTTATTATTACAGATTGGCTGATAAATAACTAATTGGTCATCCTTGTAGCCTATACGGGATTACACTCTGTATTTTCGTGTTTAGTTCTCTGTGTCCCTAGTATTTATTTGTTTTCATCGAATTGAAACGAAAAAGTTCGTCGTCATGCTAACTGTCAGATTGTATGAAAACGGCAGCAGCGACTCTGTTTTGAATTATTGGAAACCACTTTTTATGCAGGGTGGTGCCGTATTAGTTCATAGAAATGGTTTGCCACTTTCAAAAACATCTTATTCATTTGATAATTTCATGACATTTGAATGAAATAATGCAGCCAATATTACATTATTTTATATAAATTTCAGACGATTTTTTTTTATTTTCAGACGACCGGCTGGCCGAGTGGTCTGTACCCCAGGCTACTCGATCAAGAGGTCCCGGGTTTGAATCCCGGTAGGGCCAAATGTTTGTATGATGAGCACGGGCATTTGTTTACGAGTCATGGATGTTTATATGTTTATTTACTATATTTGTAATATTTATATACATATTATTATCATTATTTATCCGTTATCTAGTATCCATAACACAAGCTCATAATGATGCTTACTTTGGGCTTGGTAATAGGTGTGAGTGTATAAATATTATTATTATTATTATTATAAATGTCATTAAATTATCAAATTAATAGGTTATTTTTGAAAGTGGCAAACCATTTCTATGAACTAAGTAATTAATGTAGTCAGTTTATTGTCGTATTGACGGCATCACCCGCTATATGGATTTGAGAGGTGAACATCTTCATCATCTTCGATGATCGTTATCGTTTCGATTCATTGGAAACTGACACTAGGGGAACGGATTAATAGAGATTTTGTTCAGATCGAAGCACCAGTGTTGTAAGAGCACGATTTTATTTCCTCCTATTAAATAGAAATCTCACGGATGTTGAAAGTTTTTTTAAAGATCTGGCTGTGTTTTTTTTCTATTAACACAAGTATTGACCTTAGTGAACAAAATCTATTAATCTAGATATACTTTACCACTGCTTGCACCATGGTACATCTTAGAAATTTCGATCTGACGAAGATTTGGCGCAGCATTCTTAATGGGGAATGGAGTTATGTAGGTAACCTGTAAGAAAAAATTCTTGCTAATAAGGTACTTCACTCTTGCTTACATGTTGGTTTAATTAAAGGCTGGTCATGTAGCGAGAAAGGTGAACTCGACCTTAAGAGGCTGATAATTGCTAATTGAGCCTTACTTAAAACTTTTTTTAGCACAATCTGTTGAAATAAACGCAGTGAAAAAAATATATGTTACTCTTGGACATATTTCTGATAATATGCAAAACACATTATAATCAAAATGTTTGTATAAAAAAAATGCCAAAGTCACCCATCAAAATCAGCTTTCAGAACAAATTCTGCGTTATATGTCAAAGGTTTTTTTCTTATTTTTAGGGAACAAACTTTATATATTAAATTTTATAATATTGATGTTTTACAATTTCAAATAAGTAACTAGTTCTTGGCATAACAAAAAATGAGATCGACTTCATCATGTCGACTAAGACTCGGATATTCAATGATGTCTCAGTGATTAATTCGTTTAACACGGGGAGCGATCACCGACTGGTAAGAGGCACATTGAATCTGAATGTAAAATCCGAACGATATCGACTGATGAAGTCTACGCTCCGCCCTAATGCTATCCAGATCCAAAACCCCGAACGCGGCGGGCGGAAGGTCTTGCCAAGGAAACGCATATTAAGACGTGTTGATGAAATCTTCCGCCTAGTTTATCTATCTGTCCCGGTAGATAATATGGCGAAGGGCCTTGGGGGAGAGCGCAGGTCGTGTAGATCCCCAAGGCAAGTCTGACTGTTGTCCTTCACGTGGTTGCTGCCTGTTATTGGTCTGATTCCATATGAATCAGACGCAACTGAAACGGTCAGTCGCACCCCTCCTCTTTCCACTTACTCCTCTCCTAACCACTTTTCCCTAACATCCTCTCACTCCCCAGGGCTGACCTACAAAGGCCCCCGGCTCCAACGGAAATGGGAGGCGTTCCGTTGGACTACTCAGCCTCTCCTGCGCTAGGACCTGCGCAGTTGAGCGCCGTACGAGTGGATGAAGGAGTCCTGGGAGGTTGAGCGGCGTGAGAGTCGGAGTAGTTACTCTCGCAACGCAACACGCCCCTTTGGTCTGGATTTCACTCTAAACGGTGGCTCCTCACCCTAGCCAAGTGAGGGGAAATGGTTCTTGCGTCCCGTCAGAGGGCCGCAGGCGAGGCGTGGGGGGTGTTCGTAAGGACAGGTGAAGGTCATGCTGACGGAGCAAGGGGGTGTGGACTGATCATTCACACTCTCCGAGCACCCGATGTCGCACCCACTCACCAACCCCTTACCCCTATACCTACCTGGCAATCCTAGTGCACCGTCTTCTACGGGCACTCCCAGATTGTGCGGGCTCCATGGAGGGTGGGAAGCCAGGTAGACGAATACTTTTGTCACACACAATATGGATCCAAACGATCATATAACTACCGATCCAAACACGCCCGAAGGGAAACCTGAAGGCACATCAACCCCGACTCACGGGAAAGCTGGGCAACCGGCGATCTCTGAGTCTAACAACACTTTGGTGGCAACCGGAGGGAAACCAATGGAGGTCACTGAAGTGTCTCATACACCTCTGCCGAACACCAACGCGGAGGAGATCCGACGCCAGATCCAGCTGAACTGGCCCCAGACGAGTCAGCCGAGGAACCAGGCCAGTGGACAACCTGCAAAGGGGGTCAACAGGCAGGGGGAAACGGAGGGCACGCCAGGGAGCCAGCGAAGCAAGAAAAGGCTGAAGAGGCTCGAGGCAAAGAGGAACCAGCGGAAGCCAGCTCAGGCATCTGCTGACCCCTTACCACAGCCTACGAATCCGGAGCAGGGAGAGGGACTGGAGCCATCTAGGGGGCCAAGGGCGGAACCACAGGGAAACCTGCCGCTCGAGAAACCCAAGAAGGCGTCGAAAGCACGGCGGGGGCCAAGGGCGGAACCACAGGGAAACCTGCCGCTCGAGAAACCCACTGTGCGGACGACACTGCCGAGGGGGCCAAGGGCGGAACCACGGGGAGACCCGCCGCTCGAGAAACCCAAAGCGGTGCCAGGACCTAGCCAGGCAAAGGCTTCGTCGCACGGGAAGGCGGGGAAGGCAACGGCCTCGGCGAAAAGGGCAAGACTCGACGAGACAATGTCTCCTAGAGGTGAGCCCAAGAAACTGAAGCTGACGCAATCCCAGCATCCCAAACCAGCCTCCTATGCGGCTGCAGCTGCTTCTTCTCTAGAGCACAAGATCGCAATAACATCTGCGACCACCGGTCATATTGCTCGTGAGACGGGCGATAAGATCCAGGCTTACTTGAGGAAGCAGCTGATCCAACAGTCGCTGAGCGGGGACATTGGCTCTCAGGGGCCAGCGTTCTGCGGGAGACCTTTCTACCTGGACGGTAGCCTGCGCCTTACTTGCTCGGACGTTGCCACGGTCGAATGGGTAAGGAGCAAGATACCGTGCAGTGATACTCCTGAGCTGTGCGGGCTCGCGGTGGTCAGGCCGGAGGACATCCCGAAGAGAGTTCGGTGTGGCATCATGCTGCCCGAGCTCTGGGATGAAGACCAGGCAACCATCGGAGCCAGCATCAGGATGTCCAACCCCTGGGCACAGGCAGAGCGCTGGCTCTTGCATGCTGTGCACAGGCAGGAGAATGCGGGCGCCACCTTTGTGGTTGTGAGTGTTCCCGAGGACATTGTCCCAGTGCTCGTGGCTAAGGGGCGCCGTCTCAGCTTTCTGCTGGGCTCGGTATACCTTAAGTTCCAGGATGCCAGGGGTAAGTTCGTGGACACTCCGCCGACATTCAATCTCACCAACAACCCGAGGAAGCAACCGACTGCACAGCCGTGCATTCCTACCACCGACGAGGCCCCGCGCACAAAACCTGTCGACGTGCCGGGACCCAGCCAGGAGTCACCTCCACTGGACAGTGAGGACGAGCTCCTGAGCATCGGTGAGCTGGTCCTAGAGGGAGAGGAAAGCCAAGATGGCATCCCCCTCTAAGGCCCAACTCATCCAATGCAACCTCCACCACAGCATTACGGCAACGGCTCAGTTACGTAGATGGTTGGAGGTTCACAACACAGCAGTCGCCCTGATTCAGGAGCCGTGGATCAGGGGTGGCACCATAAGAGGACTCTCCGGGCTAGTAGGTAAGCTTGTGTGTGCCCCTGTGAGCGATGTAAGATCCTGTATTTACATATCAAACGACATAAAAACACAGCCACTAACGGATTTCTGTTCCAGAGACCTTAGCGCTATAAGAATAACACCTAATCAAGATGTCAACAACCTTGATGTGGTCATCGCATCAGCATACATGCCCGACGGCGGCGATACACCTCGAGAGGAGGTAGCCCGCCTGGTTCGGTTCTGTGAGAAGGACGGGCTGGAGCTGATCATTTCAACTGACTCTAACGCCCACCACCAACTGTGGGGCATGGAAGACAGCAATGCAAGAGGTAACCATCTCGTTGAATTCTTACTTTCTACAAATTTAGAAATCCTTAACACAGGTAATGAACCCACCTTCATCGGCAGAGGATGCAGGACCATCATTGACCTGACACTAGCATCACCGGTGGTAGCCAATCACATCTCGAACTGGCATGTCTCTGACGAGGCATCATGCTCGGACCACAGATGGATTCGCTTTGACATGCAGGTATCTACAAGCCCACCAATACCCCGCAGACACCCCAGGAAAACTGACAGACGCCGCTACGCCCAATTACTAGCGGCGAGCCTGGGCACGCAAAACATCGTAGCCGAAATAGACAGTACGGCAGAGATTGAACAACAGGTAACAAATCTAACTGATACCTTAATTAACTGCTTCAATTTAGCCTGTCCCCTCAGTTGCACTGCGAGACCAAACCAGGGCAGGAACCACTGGTGGGGACCTGAACTGGAGAGGTTGCGGGGAGCTGTCAGGAAAAGGTTAAATAGGGCAATGAACACCAACAACCAGTCAGACTGGGACGACTACAAAGCCATCAAAGCTAAGTACAAAAAACGTATTAGATACTGGAGATCCTCATCCTGGAGAAAGTTCAGCGAAGAGATAACCTCCAATCTACAGGCAAATCGGGTAAGGAAAATTCTATCAAAGCAGGGACCAATAGAACTGGGAACCCTGCGTAGGTCAGATGGCTCTCTTTCGAGCAGTAGGGAGGAGACAAATGACATCCTCTTGCAGACACACTTTCCCGACTGTCTAACTACTAACGATCAACCCATTTGGGATGACCAGACTGTAACACCGACTGATAACTGCTGGAGTCTCGCCCGTGAAATCGTGTCACCACAGAGAGTAAAATGGGCAATCAGTAGCTTTCTACCGTTCAAAACGGCCGGAGTTGACAACATCTTCCCGGCACTACTACAGTGGGGCGGCGACAATATCACTCAAATACTCACTTGGATACTTCAGGCTTGCCTGGCACACCGGTACACCCCCCAAGCATGGAGGGAGGTCAAGGTCATCTTCATTCCTAAGCCAGGTAAAACAGATTACACTAACCCTAAATCCTTTAGGCCTATAAGTCTCACATCTTTCATGCTGAAAACGCTAGAGAGGTTGTGCGACAACTATCTAAGGAACGGCGCGCTAAAAAGCAAACCTATCCATGGATATCAACACGCCTACAGTGCAGGTAAATCAACTGAATCGGCACTGCATCAAGTCGTTGGCAAGATAGAGTCGGCGATTCAAGGTAAACTAATATGCCTAGGCTCTTTCATTGATATCGAAGGAGCCTTTGACAAGACAAACTTCTCCAGCATAGAGACTGCGTTGAAGGGCCATAGTGTCCCTAGCACCCTAGTCGCCTGGATAGTTAACATGCTACGCAACAGGTTTGTTAAGATAGAAGGTAACGGAGGACGGGGTGCCTTTGTGGCAAGGGGCTGCCCCCAGGGAGGGGTCCTGTCCCCCCTACTCTGGAATCTAGTGGTAAATGAGCTCATCACGGACCTGAACGCAAGGCATTTCTACACTGTAGGCTATGCTGACGACATCACCATACTCACTCTGGGCCTCCGAGCGGACGTTGTCTGCGACACCATGCAGGCGGCACTGAGAATAGTGGAAAACTGGTGTGGTAAGCACGATCTCTCAGTAAATCCTACAAAAACGGAACTGGTAATGTTTACCAATAAACGCAACGTGGGTAACTACCACCTCCCTCGGATTGGCACGACACTCACACTGTCCAAGGAGGTAAAGTATCTCGGAGTGATTCTGGACAGCAAGCTGAGTTGGAACAGCCACATTGAACAGAAAATAAAAACGGCAAGCGTCGTCTTATGGCAGTGCCGTAAGATGGTAGGCAAACGCCATCGTTATGGTTGATGTTGGTGGATTGTTGTTGTTGGTGATGGTTTCGTCGTCAAAACCATCCAGATCGTTACATGTCTGGCTAAAAATGTAGGTTGTAGCTTGTCGACAGCGGACGTGAAGGATATCTACAGAGTTCGTGGAAAAAAAGCAGAAGCCCGTAATTCCTCTATTGTTGTGGAAACCAACTCGACCATGATTAAAACAGAAATGATAAAAATGACTAAACAATTTAATATGAAACACAAAACCAAATTATGTGCGAAACATCTTGGCTTCCACAGAGCGGAAGATACGCCAGTATTTATATCGGAGCATCTAACACGCTGTGCATCTAGACTTCACTTCCTCGCGAGAGACCTAGCAAAGTCTAAAGGATACAAATATTGCTGGACCGCATATGGAAAAGTGTATGTAAGAATGACTGATACTTCACCTATTATTATAATTACTAGTGAGGCTCAAGTACAGAAACTGTTTATGATCGAAAAATGACTAGACATAAATTATTTTTGTGTTTTGCAACATGTTGGATTTGAATCTCTTTTAACTTTACTTTTACACTGTGCTTACTTATATTTTTCTTTAATCTTCTCTGAAGCCATAAAATCACAATTGTTAAACATACTAGAAAGAAATGTTTACACTTTATACATACAAACCTCAACAATTAACATATACTTACAAATAGGTATAAATACAAGTACTTTACTTATAAATATC
Source organism: Nymphula nitidulata (assembly GCA_947347705.1). Classification (NCBI taxonomy): domain Eukaryota; kingdom Metazoa; phylum Arthropoda; class Insecta; order Lepidoptera; family Crambidae; genus Nymphula; species Nymphula nitidulata. The sequence goes on along the minus strand of OX374637.1, from coordinate 4,219,153 downwards.
ATATCACTCACCTGTGTTATCAAACAAACTCGAATCACAATGCAGAACAAATCTAATAACTATAAAATTAAGCAAAAACAAAAAAATCCTCTTTTTGAGAAATCTCCATTGTGCGCCGAAAGGAAATCATACTTAAAATCAATAAAATACCAGTCTATAATATTGCAATTTGTATACAGTTACACAAAGGATTATTATTATTATTATTATAAAACGGGAACACGTAGGATCTCTTATCTTATAGGACATCTATACAACCCCTACTTCGAAATGTTACCCAGGTGTTTTAGCTCTTTGCAAAATGGCTGACACGCTTCAAACATTAAATGAAATAGACGATCTAAATATAGCTACAGCTATCACATGTGATAGTGATCACATAAATCACTGCAAAATAAAGGAAAATGATTTTACGATTATCTCTCAGAATATCTGCAGCATATACAGTAATTTTGATGATTTCCTTATAACATTATCGACTTTTAACTTTAAAGTTGACGTCATCATCTTAACTGAGTGCTTTCTCAACACTGACAAACCCATTCCCAAATTAAACAACTACCACTCGTATGCGACTACTAAACATCTTAACAAAAATGACGGGGTGGTAGTTTACATAAAAGACAACCTTAAGTCTAATGTCAAAGAAATAGTATTGGATGGAGCATCCTGTCTGCAGCTAGATATTCTGAACCATATTGTCTTAGGTATTTACCGTTCTCCGTCGAATAGAAATGCGGGAAATTTTATAACTTCTTTAGAGACCCACCTGAATACACTAAAATCAGTAAAAAATATAATCATTGCCGGAGATATTAATATAAACCTGATACCTAAAGCTATGGAACAAACTTATGAATACAATAACAGAACACATTACCTTGATATGTTATCATTTCACGGACATCGATTAGAAACTAGGAAAGAAAGTTGCCTTGACCATTTTATGTTAAAAATAAATAAAAGAAAGATCTCTGCATTTATAGCTATTCTGCAAACCACCAATACAGACCACTTCACAACATTTTTGTCATTAACTAAAATAAAATACCGTAATAATGTACCTAAAACTAATACCACAATAGATTTTGAAAATGCACTCAAACATTTACAACAACAACATATCTCTGATTTACTCTTTTGTGAAGACCCAAACGTAATAGTTGAAAGTCTAATAAAGAAAATAACAGAATCAATAGAAAAAAATACTATCACTACAAATATCCCTAAATCTAAACGAATAATCAAACCTTGGATCACTCCTGGATTGCTAAAATGTATTAGAAATCGAAATAAGCTTCAGAAACAATATAGTTCTGATACATCAAATGAAATTATAAAAATTACATATAAGCGATATAGAAACTATTGCAATAATTTAATAAAAAAAGTTAAAAGGAAATATGAAAGAGAACTACTTACTAATTCAATTAAAAATAACAAACTGCTTTGGAGAAATATAAAAAATATAACATATACAAATAAGACCAAAAAAACAAATTTAGAACTGATTAATATCAAACCGACGCCTGTAGATTCTGCAAATTTTATTAACAACTATTTTACTAACATTGGAAAACAGCTTGCCGAGACTATTCAATCAACTATTACTCATGACAGTTTAAACAACTACCTCGCTAGTATACCAACTCAAGCTCAGTCAATGGTCCTTTTAGACACTGATCCTGAAGAAATTAACTCCATCATAATGAACTTAAATACTGATAGTGCCCCTGGATGGGATAAAATATCTACAAGATACCTAAAATTTATCAAAAATGAAATCATACCTATTATGACTTACTTGACCAATCTTTGTTTTAAGACTGGCATCTTCCCCGCCTTATTGAAACAGTCCGTAATAACTCCTGTGTACAAGGGTGGGGAAAGGGACGACATCAGCAATTACAGACCTATCTCTGTATTACCGGCACTATCCAAAATCATAGAAAAGTTATTAAATACTCGATTGCTAAGCTACCTCACTACTTACAACATAATATCACCATCTCAATTTGGTTTTAGAAAAGGCATATCAACTGAAGACGCCGTGACAACTTTAAGCTCACTTATATCTGAACAAGTAGATAAAGGAAAAAAATGCTTAGCCATCTTTTTAGATCTAAAAAAAGCATTTGATACCGTTTCTATCCCCATCCTCGTACAAAAATTAGAAAAAATTGGAATAAGAGGGAATCAACTGTCTATATTTAAAGACTACCTTTTTGATAGGAAACAAAAAGTTAAATTAGAACAATATACCGGTGAATACATCACTGTATCTAGCGGTGTCCCACAAGGTAGTATACTTGGTCCCACCTTCTTCCTTATTTATGTTAATGATCTCTGTAATATGAATATCGTAAATGCTAAAATCTTTGCATATGCTGATGATACAGCTATTGTCTTTACTGGTCCGTCTTGGAATGCCACTAAAACTGATGCTGAACATGGAATGGCTCAGGTGACTGATTGGCTAAAACATAACCTCTTAACATTAAATACTACTAAAACAAACTACATATGTTTTAGTATATACAACAATTTACAGCCTAAGGACGATTTTAATATAAAAATTCATATGTGTAATGACTCATTCAATAAAAAATGTGATTGCCCATCTATTAAAAAATTGGATCAGATTAAATATCTGGGTGTCATTATAGACCAGAAATTATCTTGGTACCCCCAGATAGAAAAGATATCTTCTAGGATCAGAAATTTTATCTGGATGTTCAAGACTCTGAGATATGTGGTACCAAAAAATAATTCTGGTGAAACAAGTTCTGCAAAAAACATCTTAAACAAAATTTACATAGCCTTGGTACAATCAATTATAATATATTGTATACCCGTATGGGGTGGAGCTTATAAGTCACGCTTTCTTGAAGTTGAAAGAGCTCAGAGAGCATTACTAAAGGTCATGTATTTTAAAAAACAATGTTTCTCCACCGAGAGCTTATACCAAATTAGCGACTTACTATCGATTCGTAAACTATATATTGTAAGTTTGATACTAAAAAAACATAAAACCTTAACTTATAATCCTAATTTGATAAATAAAAGAAGGAAATACAATATTTTAGAAGTTCCCAGAACAAAAACAGTTTTCGCTAGGATACAGTACAAAACACAATCAGCTTATTTATACAACAAAATTAATAAAGAAATACAAATCTATTCCAAAACCTATCATGAGTGTAAATCTTCGTTGAGTAGATGGATAAAAACTTTGAACTATGATAATATGGAATCATTCTTAGTACCCCACAGGTGAAACTCTCATAAGATATATACGCACACACGCTATCGCACACGCACACACACACATACGCACACGCTAGCACACACATACGCAAACACACACACACTTACACACATACACACTTACACTTACACACAAACATACACTTACACACACACACACACACACTAATTCGAGTATTGTATTAAATAAAATATACTTACCAAATGTATGGTTAAATTTGTTAATAAAATCTTTAACGTTATGGAAGAGCGGTGCCCCCTGGCACAGGCATTTGTATGCTTAAAAGGGGACTCCAGCTACAATTTGTTAAGGTTTACAAGTGAATGTAAATAAAGATTTTTTGATTTTTTTTTTGATTTTTTTTGATTTTTTTTTGAACGCTGGGGACTTGCCCCTAAGATATTCAAGTGGCTCTACACAGTGGTCATCAGACCAATGGTAAGTTACGGCGCTGTGGTCTGGTGGCCCAGGTCGGAGCAAACGACCTGCGCCAACAAATTACAGAGCTTTCAAAGACTAGCATGCTGTGCTATCACGGGGTGTATGAGAACAACCCCGACTGCTGCGCTGGAGGTGATGCTGAACATCGCCCCTCTCCACCTGCACATACAACAGGAGGCAACCATAGCCGCGTTACGTCTGAAACACCTTAAACTAATCAGGTTCCCTGAGGTAAAACATATTATTAAACTTACCAAAGACTGGACCAGCAATCCCATGATGGACGCAGCCTGCGATAAAATTATGCCGGTCTTTGTCTTTGACAAGAAATACAAGATACAGCTGACTGAGGACGATGACCCCCATGTCACTCATGGGTCACTCATCATTTTCACGGACGGCTCCAAGACGCGCTCAGGTACTGGCACAGGTGTCTTCTCAGAAGACTTGAACATCAAACTGCACCTACCACTGGGAGCCCACAATACTGTGTTTCAAGCGGAGTGCATGGGCGTCCTGTTAGCAGCCCGCGCAATCTCAGCAAGGAAAGTACAAAATCACAACATCAGAATCCTTTCTGATAGTAGAAGCGTCCTACAGGCTTTGTGCAGCCCAAAGCTGTCTTCCAGTCTAATATACGAATGTCACCTGGCACTGAACGAGGTAGGCAATCAGAACTTGATCACCCTACAGTGGATCAAAGGGCACAGCGGGTCTCGTGGAAACGACGCCACTGATGAACTCGCAAGAAGAGGATCTGATAAGAAACCGGTTGGCCCGGAGCCAATCATACCTCTTCCCTCTAGCTGGTTTAAAGGTATAGTATGCGAACATACACACAACCTTCACATGAACCACTGGAACAGTCTGGAGGACTGCAGACAGGCAAAACTTGCACTACCCCAAGTTGACCCCCGGCTCTCCAAGACTCTCATTCAGCTTAGCAGATCACGCCTACGCCTCATTACGGGCGCGCTGACTGGTAATAGCAATTTTAACAGACACCTCTTTAACTTAGGTATCACGGACAGTCCTCTATGCAGAGCATGCATGGAGACAGAAGAAACAGCCGCTCACGTTCTGCTGGAATGCAGAGGTGTGGCTAACTACCGGGCGAACTACCTGGGCAACCCGGGTAGCCTTCGGGAGGTGCTCGGCAACGTTAAGGCGCTGGGTGACTTCCTGGAGGAGCTGGGATGGCTCGAGTAACCCAGCTCACCATCCTCCGACGCAAAACAGGCGCAACTGACGTCGATTTGCGGAAACCGCCCGCACGACGAAGAAGAAGAAGAAGAAACCCCGAACGCTTTCAACTCAAACTGCAAAATCGCTTTGATTGCCTGGAGGACTGCACAGATGTGGACACATACAACGGCAGGTTCGTGGAAGCTGTCCTTACGGCGGGTTCAAGGTTTTTTAAACCCAGCCGTAACAAAAGAAGTAAGAAAATCTCTGAGCCAACATTAAAGCTCATGGAGGAAAGACGTGGACTGCAGTCTTCTGAAGACGCTCGTCGGCAGCTCAACAAACAGATCTCCAAGTCCCTAACCCGAGACGTGCGCCGATTTAATACTGAACGTATTAAAGAGGCAATCGAGCGGAACAGGGGCTCAAAAGTATTCACCAGGGATCTGACGCTTGGACAGAGTTTGCTGACGAAGCTGAAGACAGAGGACGGCAGATTGGTTACATCCCGACCTGAGCTATTGGCCGAGATTCAAAACTTCTATGGACAGCTCTACGCGACATCACGCACACCTGTCACTCAGGCCACCGATCCGAGAGCCAAAATAACCCGACATTACACCGAAGATATCCCGGACGTCAGCCTGTACGAGATTAGTGTAGCTCTCAAACAGCTTAAGAACAACAAGGCGCCGGGCGACGATGGAGTTACAGCGGAGCTTTTGAAAGCAGGTGGACGACCAGTCCTGAGAGCGCTTCAGAGGCTATTTAACTCCATCATCCTCGAGGGTGAAACGCCAAAGGCATGGCATGGAGGCGTGGTGACACTTTTCTTCAAAAAGGGTGACAGGACCCAATTGAAGAATTATAGACCCATCACGCTCCTGAGTCATGTTTACAAGTTGTTTTCGAGAGTTATAACGAATCGTCTCGCACGCAGGTTCGACGACTTCCAGCCTCCCGAACAAGCCGGATTCCGAAAAGGCTTTAGTACCATAGATCACATACATACGCTGCGGCAGGTTATACAGAAGACCGAAGAGTACAACCTGCCATTATGCTTAGCGTTCGTGGACTATGAGAAAGCCTTCGATTCTGTCGAGACCTGGGCCGTGCTTCAGTCACTCCAGAGATGCCAAATAGACTATCGGTACATCCAAGTGCTGCAGTCACTGTACGAAAACGCCACTATGTCAGTCCGCCTTCAGAACCAAAACTCGGAACCAATACGTCTTCAGCGAGGTGTGAGACAGGGCGATGTTATATCGCCGAAACTGTTCACTGCCGCGTTGGAGGATGTGTTTAAGCTTTTGGACTGGAGAGGATTTGGCATCAACATAAACGGCGAGTACATGACTCACCTTCGTTTTGCGGATGATATCGTAGTCATGGCTAAAAACCTGGAAGACTTGGGCACAATGCTCGACGACCTCTGTAGAGTCTCCCAACAAGTGGGTCTTAAAATGAACATGGATAAGACGAAAATAATGTCGAATTCCCATGTCGTACCCACTCCTGTAAAGGTTGGAAGCTCTACACTGGAAGTTGTTGACGAATATGTTTACCTGGGACAAATAGTCCAACTTGGTAAGTCCAACTTCCAGAAAGAGGTCAATCGACGGATCCAACTCGGCTGGGCAGCGTTCGGGAAGCTTCGCAGCATATTCTCGGCCCAACTACCGCAGTGTCTCAAGACGAAAGTCTTCAATTCGTGTGTGTTGCCAGTGATGACTTACGGAACTGAGACGTGGCCGCTTACAATGGGCCTAGTAAGAAGGCTCAATGTCACCCAAAGGGCAATGGAGAGGGCTATGCTCGGGGTTTCTCTGCGTGATCGAATCAGAAATGATGAGATCCGCAGGAGAACTAAGGTTACCGACATAGCCCGAAGAATTGCGAGCCTCAAGTGGCAGTGGGCAGGCCACATTGCAAGAAGGACTGACGGCCGTTGGGGCGGAAAGGTCCTCGAGTGGCGGCCGCGTACCGGAAGACGCAGCGTTGGTAGGCCTCCCACAAGGTGGACCGACGATCTGGTGAGGGTCGCGGGAAGCCGATGGATGCGGACAGCGCAGAACCGATCGGTATGGAGATCTTTGGGGGAGGCCTATGCCCAGCAGTGGGCGTCTCTCGGCTGAAATGATGATGAATGAACTAGTTCTTTAGTAAATAAATTTATTCTGAATTCTTCAGCCGATTTCAATAGCGACTCACGCCATTATCCATTCTTCTCTTTCATTTGTAGAGGAAACGACAGTGATCGCCGAGGCGTGCTGCTAGGTGGGCCTGTGTCGCTTCTTTGCTCGCGGTTCTTAAAAATATCAGTCTGCGTCTGTTTTAATTTGCAAATATCAAATAGACAATTATATTTTAGGTTTTAGTGATTACTATGTGAGTGTATTATAGTAGATAGACAAAAATGAGTAAATAATTTCGTAAATTTTTATTGTGAAAATTTTATTTCATTAATAATATTATTTATGAAATAAAAATTTTATGGTATAAATATTATTTTGGACTATGGAAAACCAAGAAAAAGGTCTAAAAAGAGTCAAAAACCACTCGTATAGGGGTAAATAACACAATAATAACCTGATTATTTTTTCTTTAGATAGCTAATTTTATCTAATTTTAGGAACTATCAAAAACTCCATTATCATCTCGAAAGTTGTACTTATTCAGATTCACAGTCACAGATGGAAGTTGTAAAGTAAGTTTATGTTTACTTGAAGGGAAATGTATAAGTATATCGTATAATTCAGATAGTTAATTTCGACATAAATGACTCTGTCGCGATTGTGTAGGGGTTGAGTTGCACGACTTACTATCCGAGAGGTAGGGGTTCAATCCTTCAATGATTCACAACTTTTTTTTTATTATTTGTATTTTTTATTTCTTATTTGTTTTTTGAATATGAAATATGAAAGTAAAAAAAATATAAATAAAAAAAAAGATTAAACTATAAATACAAAAAATATTTTTTGTATCAATTTTTTTTTACTTTTGTTTTTTTTTATTATTTTTATGTATGTTTATTTCTAGTCCTTTTTTGTTTATGTTTCTTATTTTTTCATTCTTTACTAATTCTTTTTTAATATTTTTTATTTTTTTATTATTCTTAATCTTTGTATCTCTTTGTTTATCTAATAATGAATAAGGAAAGTAAAAAAAAACTAATGTATTTATATGTAATACATAATACAAAGATAAATTTCAACAAAGTTTTTATATAGAACCATAAAATAAGTTTGGTTTATTTCATAGACCTACGTAATTGTCAGACCCGGCAGTCTTAAAAATAATCAAGGTATCGAATGGTTCGTTTCTGTTCTTTTTAATATTAATTTTTCCGGTTACAAAATGTGATTCATGAAGAACAACAGGCACAGTTAATTTTAGATTGTTAAATGCATACAACACTAATTTAGCTTAAGCCTAGCCTAGGCTTAAAGGTTCTTTTATATGTAAATTTTAAAACCAGAACTTTTAACATGTGCTATAAAAGAGATGTTTCAAAAATGTATGTAGACCTGGCCAGGTCTATACACAGTTTACTGAAAAATAGGTAAAAAATTGTAGAACGGTGTTCAATTGTCCATTCCAGGACACGGTGTTGAGTATTCTATATTTCAACTTTTGTACCGGCAAACTATGCATGATTCAAATATGTCCTCTTTCCACTATATTATTGTAGCACAAATTAGCTCTCAGCAATAGGGTAGTTGACAACTTGTGTTTTATTTCATAAATAAGAAGTTTATAACTCATAAAGAAATATTGCAAAAGAAATAGTATGTCTAAGATCAATACTTTCACAGATATAGTGGCATGTTGATATGTTGCGGCGCAACATCCAAAAAGGCTCCATAGAAAATCTACGGGACAGGTGACGTCACATGTTCCCATATTACTAAGAAATGTATGGGCATACTGACAAAATTAATAATAACTATGTATCAAGTATGTTTTTATTAATAGTTGTCATTATAATAGTTGCTTTAATTGATGTCAGCTATCTAATGACATTATCATTATTGATAAATTTTGAAAATAAATGTCTTTTTTTTATTTCGAAAAGGGTACAATTTTAACAATATTTTATATCTTTTAAGTTTGAATTGTTTTTATGGGTAGTGGTAGCACATATTTTCCGATTTGGTGAAAAATAGCGCCAATTTTAAACTTAGGCAACATCCCAATTCATGTTTATTATAATTTATGTTAATGTACCTAATCTGTGGGCAATGTTGTTAGGATTACATTTAAATGTACTATTTATTATTTATATTGTTTAGCTTAAACATACTATAACACTGTTTATCATCATCATCATCATCACTAGCCTGTATACGTTATATAAGCCTTCCTACATGGAAGAAACACATGATACACATGATGAATTTGGGCAATAACACTACCACGCTAGCCCAGTGCGAGTTGGTGGGGTAAAGAGGTTGTAACAAAAACCGGGACCAACGGTGACCCATCCCGGGATCGACCATGGCGAAAGATGCTTTGTTTTCGTAGTTGAAACCAGAGAGTTCAATCTACTACGCCACCGAAACATATAGTCTTCAATAAATGAAAAAAATCCGTATCAGACCTTCGGATCTTGAGGTAAATATAACATGAACGCTGGCACATAAATAAAGATAATCACATACCTAACCTACAGAAAGAAATCTATAAAAAAATCTAACATGTTCCAAATTTCAATATACTCTAGACTGTTTCAGATGAGTATTTATTAAAACACATAATTTTTCAATTTCGTATATCATTTCAAAGATTACTGTTCCAGAATTTTAATAACTAAATTTCTTGATTAACCTAATAACCAATCATTACTGTTTGATACAATCGAATAAAGTTTCATGCGTTTCATAGAAAGTATATTTCATAATATTATTATTATTATATCGACAAAACTCTGTATCGAAACATGAATAAATATTAAACAGCACACATTTTAATATATCACCAATCGCCGCATTCCTGTGGTGACTAAAAAGCTGTTGTAGTCAGTTGTATATCAATAATACCTTTCCGACATTGAAGTAATAATTGAAATGTTACGGCATTTACTTTTTGTTAAAAAATTAAGTTTGTATTGAAAGCCTTGCGGCGTTAACGCTCTTAACTTAAAAAAATAAATACTTACTTGATTAATCTTTCTATTACTTCGAACTGACATTATTTTTACTGTGATAAGATGACACATCCATACTCTTATAATTGCGAATGTAACTGTGTCTTTCTGGGTGTTACATTTTAACACTTAAGCTGCTTAAACGATTTGGATAAAAAAATAATCTATTATGGATTCCGAATTCCAAATAGAAATAACGAAAAGTACTTAAAAGAGTATCGAGACCGATTTCGATAAAAACTAAAAGTGCAGCATTAGATTTTTGAAAAATCAAAAATTAAGGTAGAAATAGAACCCGTTGATTTTGAAAAAAAAAACACTATCATTACACGATTCGATAGTATCGCGGTATACAAGGAACAAAACATTCCAGGAAGATATTACATATGGTTGGATTTTTATAAACTGCTACATGTTTTAAAGTAATGTTAAAGGCCACAGTGAAAAAGAAATAAAATGTAAACAAGTGCGAGTAATCCACTTTACGTTTTAATAACATCGTGCCAATAATTTACATTTGTAATTAAAATATAATAAAACTAGAAAAATTTCCCGTCCTGAGGCAAGAAACGAACCCGCGACCTTTCGCAATCCGGGCGAATTTACATTTGGTTCGACGTTTCGTTGATTACTAGTAACTTTTTGCATACTGCTTCGTACTTTGTAGCATAATTTATAAAAGCAAAACCTACTTGAAACTTGAATTTTGTAATTTGGAATCTAATCGAATATTGTAATACACCATGTGAGTTTTTTTTAAACAATAGTTTTGATTCCTGGCTAGGAATATTTTGTAAACATCCAATGATGCAGTTTAGTTTTTCTTTTACGTTTTCGAGAGTCCTTTGAGTACTTTTCGCTATTTCTCATAGTGTCGGATTGGGACTATCCATGCACTTAAAAATTTACAAGGCGTTTCAAAACCAAAATTTATTCAAGTCGAGCTCTAATTTATAGAACAGCTGAAAATACGTATGTCAAAACTATTATGATTTGTCTTTTATAATTGCATCCCTGATTGTCATGTTTCGATTTCATAATAGGTCCCTTACAAAAATTTGTTAGTATAAATAAGTATATTGACCGTGTATAATATTTACCATTAATTTAAAAATACCACATATTTTTTATAAAAGTGTATAGTTTTTTATTGTTCATTTCTATTTTTATAATGGCCTATGGAATAAAGCACGTGGAGCACGCCATCTAGTGACATTTTTTTAGCTTGGCGCTTTTGAGGTTGTAGTAGTTACGCGGCGGGTCGGTGTAGTATTGTGGAGCCACGTTATCGGAAATATTAGTGGGCAGGGCCTCGAAATTCATTTTCTCAAGGTCGCTGGCGTTTATCAGCCTCTTAAATGAAGCAATAAGACTGTAAGACCTAGGGGGATACCGCAAATGAGGTGGAAGGACGACATAAAAGCGATAGCAGGCAATATTGAACCTTCACAGCGAGTAATTGGAGAATTTGGGTTTGAAAGACACCTAAATACATGAAACGAGCGGTCGATATATAGTGGCTGAAGAAGTAGTAGATGGTACATACTTTTAACGACGTAATATTAAAGTTTACGAAGAGACCGTCGCGTCGTCCGATCGATCGGACTAAGTAGTCGAACCAAGTGTTCACAAGGACTTGACTTCATCAGAGCTGTAGACTGGCCGTCGTCTAGTACCGATCTTAATCCGCTGGATTATGATTAATGGTCAGTTTTAGAAAGTATGGCTTGCTCTAAACGCCATGATAATTTGGAGTCCCTAAAACAATCCGTACGATGGGCAGTGAAGAATTTTCCCATGGAAAGAGTGCGTGCTTCTATTGATAACTGGCCTCAACGTTTAAAGGGCTCTATTGCAGCCAATGGAGACCACTTCGAATAAGCTTTTGTAAAAGTAATAAATGTTATTTGCAATAGATTTTTTTTAAGTATTTATGGCAAGACTAGGTATTTGCATTCTGAATCACAACTTTCTACTGGATTGGTTTTCCAAAAAAGTTTTGTCGTCCGAATATAGGTACGCAAAAAATTAAATTTGGAGTATTAGACTTTTTTCTTTGGTAAGCCAAATATCTATTAGTAGCACGTTAATTATTTCTTATCTACTCTATTTAAACAATATTGATTTATTGATATGGTACTCCATGATAAACAAGCGTGACTTATAAGTTTGTTATCTTATTTTGCGTTATAATCGTAAAAATTAAATGATGGATATAACTCTGTGCTTCAACTGTAAGTTTACTCAAACTCAACGATCGCATAACGCCATCGCCATAACAAAAAATGTTTCTATACAAAAATAAAATTAAAAATTTTACGCAACTCCCGGCATCATTAATCATTACTCATCTATCTAACTTCATCTCATTGAGACTATTCTTATGAGCCCAAAGACGCTATATCTGCTGTAAGATTCTGAAGAATTAAGCATTCCGCAGACTTTTTGATGGTATAGGATTAGCTCAGGGTTAGTATGTCATGGGAATGTCACCGAAGTGACAGTAGGTACACCAAATTATAGCTAAGATCCATCCTAATCACATCAGCTTTCAAACAAAAAAAAAAACAAAAAATAGGTCTGTTCGTTTAGGCGTTTAGGAGCTGCGATGCCACAGACACACAGATACACAGACAGACACGTCAAACTTATAACACCCCTCTTTTTTGTCAAGTGTTAAAAAGACACGCTGCTTTCGTTTTTAGCCGACTTCAAAAAAGGAGGAGGTTATCATGCGGAATAGTTCCCATTTGGTCCCATAATTATTTTTTTAAATCCATTGGGTAGTTTGGTTTTAAAATCAAAATAACTGGAATAAGTAAGTAATCTACGTATGCGAAATTGCAGATTTTTGCTTTCCTATGAATTTTTAGTTAAATGATACGATAGTAAGTAGAAAACAATATAAGCTCACGGTCACCCATCTAGCTTCGACCTTAAAAAGTTAACCGAACCCGAAATAATAAGGAATAGCGAAAAGTAGGTAGGTAACTTAAGAAAAAGAAAATAGTATTTTTTTAAGTTTGGTGCTTAATATTACTCCCTAGACACTATGGAATGGTCTAATAATAGTGTAATATCCATATACTTTTACAAGCATTTTTAAATTTCCAGTGAAGGTGAGTAAAACTATTTTAATCACATTTTAATAAATTTTAGTTTAAACACTTACTTTTTTGAAACAATTTGATGTCTGGCCAGACGTGATGAACATAAATAAATAAATAATATTTATACACTCACACCCATTATCTAGCTCAAAGTAAGCATCGTTAAGAGCTTGTGTTATGGATTCTAGATAACGGAGAAATATTGATAATAATAATTATGTACCTATATAAATATTAGAAATATACTAAATGATCATATAAACATCCATGACTCGTAAGCAAATGGTCGTATTCATCATACAAATATTTGCCCCTACCGGGATTCAAACCGGGGACCTCTTGATCGAGCAGCCCGTACAGACCACTCGACCAGCCGGTCGTCAAACTACAACATAATATCGTTTTCTTACTTTATTTGTTATTTTTTGTTTTCTTTTATTATTTGTAATTGTTACAATACAGTAGGCGTTTAAACGCGTCAAAAACAGTTTTTTTTTTTTATACAACTAGAATACAAACAAGCTGACGGCTTGGTGGTAAGCGGTTACCGCCGCCTATAGACACCTGCAATAACAAGGAAAAGCACTTGGTATTGAAGGTGCGTTGTCATTCTGAGGCCTAAGATGAAATGCCGTCCATGCCCGGGTAATTACACTGGCTACATAGTCTTTGCTGGCTACCTTTCCCTTCAATCCGAAACACAGCGAATGTTTTACGGCTGAAATATAAATGTGATTAAAATAGCTTTTCTCACCCTAAATGGAAGTTTTAACATGCTTGTAAAAGTATTCTTTCTGATAACTAGAGGTGTTAACTTCAATGAGTGGTGAGATAAACGTTGCTATAAAAACGTTGGAAAAGGAAAGAAAGTGGTGAAGAAATTAGCAGGTTATACCTAGTGCCCCGGTGGCGCAGTGGTAATCGCGTCTGGACGGACATCAGGAGACGCGGGGTCGGTCGGTTCCCGCCTAGAGTAGTTCGGCGTGTGATGTGTTAATACAATTTATCTACACGGCCTATTTGTATGGTACGGCTGGTATTTTTTTGTGGTTTCAAATTTAGTGTTTAATGTGAGGAGCACTGCCTTTGTTTCCGAGAGCGTCCCCCTAACACCCTGTATTATGTCTTCTCTATCCTTCTCGTCATTTAAATACCTTCGCTTACCTCATGTCCAGCATTCACGAGAAGTCTCACAACTCCATCTCCCAGAATACTATGGCTCTTACTGGGCATTGGGAACACTACAAGTATCTTGTACGCTGCGCAAGCGCTCATTAGCGAGAACAACAGCAGCCACTTGGACATTGTCTAAAATAAAACCAATAACTATTATATTAAAACTATAATGGTATTAATGAAATGTTTGTATAATTAAAATTTTTGATAACCAGCCACATTTTTGATACTGTCGGCAGCACATCAAGCGTAACAGTTCGAGCTACTTTATGCCAGTCGTAAAAGAGGCGGCTGGGCAGAGGGGAACCTCGACGAGAGGGACCCCCACACATCTCGTCGCTTACCCAATGGCGGGTAGGTCCGTAAGCGGAGTCCTCCTCGAAAAAACGGGTTATGGTATTATAACTAAGAACCATCTTGATCACGTCAGCTTTGAAAAAAAAAACAGAGAGACACACAGACTGACACGTAATTTTATAACACCCCTCTTTTTTCGTCAAGGGTTAAAAAGAACATCGCTTCAAAACGCCTACCTCCAGATAAAACCCGTTATCATTATCATTGGAGTTGCGTAATAATATATTGAGTCAATGCACCTAAGTGCATCGACTCGGTACCTACTAAGGCCTTCACGTCAGGTTGAAGTTAGGTGTAAAAGTCGCAAAGCATGATTTTTTATACTAGGCAAAGCAATGTTATTAATGGCTTAGCTCTGATGGGTCGCCGAATTAATGTGGACTTGAGCTCTTCTATAAAGCGGTTGGGTTTTAAAACTTACATAATATATCCAATAAACTACAGCGAATTTTTTTTTTTTTTTTGTACTTTACTGTGTGGTCTGTGTGTGTGTGAGTTTCATTTTTAGGCAACATATTGTCAAAAATGAAACTCGCACTTAATTTCGGTTTCATATTTTTAGAAAAGATAAGATTACTTACTTATTATAATTAAAATGGTCAAATTGTTAGAACCGATCAAAAAATAAAACCTAAACCAGATACTTACTTACCTACATTTTGAACATAATAATGATTGTTTGATGTTTTTTCTTTATGAAATGTTGTTTATTTTTGCTAGTTTAGAAAAAAATAATACATTTAAATAAAAAAAATGCTGTTATTCGCAATTTACCACACGAAAACAACAATTTTTTTGTCTGTCAGAAAAAAAATATAACGACCGAATAAAATAACTAACACTCAAATCTATTACCGACTGATAAAGAATAGAATATGTTTTTTTTAAGTAGCTTCAGCGGTTTTGTCGCACGCCTCCTTACATTTAATTAACTCCAATGATATAAAACACTTACAATTGTTACAATCAGCAGCTTCTCACGAAACAACTATTATTTATTTATTAAAACACACTTTAGTTACTGCTTCACATAACCAGAGGTTGAATCAAGTGGTCCTTCATTTATTTATTTAAGATAATTTTATTCACGTTATTCATCACGTGTGTCGCTTACAATGTGTGGATGTTAACTAAGTAATAATTACCTTTGTCGTAAAATGTATAGAATTACTTGCGTTTATGAAGCAAATAATAATTACAATATAAATATTCTAATTGTTATGCTAATAATTAAAAAGTACCTAAACTAATAACCGGAATGCCGGATTCGGTCACGTAAAATTTTGTGTGGTAAGGTCACTGATATAAACAAAAAAGGGTAAGGTTAGTAACTTAACAGCATGAGTAGGTACAAAGCTAATTCGAAATATTTACTATGCACGGTACCCGATCATACTTTCGGAACTGCCCCGCGAGCATGGATCTATTGATCGACAAAATTAGACATTTAAACTCGACTTAACAGATTCCTTCATACAAAGATTAACTTCGGACATACGTGGAGTGGAGATACGTGGATTTGACAAAACGTACAGAATTTGATAAAATAAACAAATGAAAATCGAATCTAATTTCTAAATTTTGTCAATTACGAATTCGGTAATTTCAAAATTATAAAAAACAAACAAGGGCAAAACGGTATCGAAAAACTGAAATTCGTTAAAAAAATAAATTTAAGGTAGGTAACCGCGTAGCACTGTTTTGAATTTGTTAACAAAATTAGTAAAATAAAAAAAATATCTTGAAAATGTCACCGGTCCTACGACGCAGAATCCAAATATGAATAATATAAAATTGAAATTTTTGAGTAACCCCCGGCGTCATTAATGAGATCATTAATGACGCCGGGAGTTACTCAAAAATTGTAACATCTCATTGAAAGTATTCTTATGAGCCCAAACGCAATTGAGTATCCCGCAGATTATTTGATAGTACAGGATCAGCTCAAGGTTCGTATGTCTTGAAAAATCCACTGAAGTTACAGAAAACCAAATCACAAATCAATCGGTTATGTGAAAGTTAGTAAAATCCTTTTGTCAAGTAAGAAAGAAATAAACTGATAGTCATCAAACGCCTGAACAGATCTTCATAAATTATAGGTAATTACCATCCTGATCACGTCAGCTTTCAAACAAAAAAACTATTCAAAATCGGTTCATTCGTTTAGGAGCTACCATGCCATAGACAGATACACAGGCAGACACGTCAAACTTATAACACCCTTTTTTTCGTCAGGGGTAATAAAAAACTAGGCTAGGGGCTTCGATTGTCAACACAATGTATTCTAACTAAAGAGAAGAATAATTAAAAATTATCCTAGAACGAGAAAGACTACAGAAACGAATCACGGTTCTACTTAATTCACTGAACTCCAAACAAGTAGGGACTATTATGAGATATAGACTGGGGAGAAAAAAATCAATTCAACACTTGCAAGAGTTGCAAATATGGTATGACCATATTCCAAGTGTAACAATAAGTTGAAATGTATGACTTGTTTCTTCCTGAGAGATGAGATCCTTCGATCGATTATGGTGCTGTAATACATGATACACAGTACACTAAAATTACACTAATCTCATTTTTAATTCACAGCAGCCAAAACAAATTCGAATTCTGCAGCGTCGTGCGTGTCAACGTGTCATGCCTCCAACATAAAGATGTGGAAATATTATTTGACATGAAATTGAATTACATGTTGCGTGTGCAACATAAGTTTTATTATTTTAATCATCAAAGTACAAGTTTAAGTTATATTGTTCTCATTTTGCAATGAATCAGCTGATTTGTATTGGCATTTTCATCAAAGACAGAAAATTCGCTAAAGCTAACGTCCATCCAAGACTACAATGACTATATTGAAGTTGATTCTTATAATTCTGGAGCATTCGAACCTGAGGGCCTAGACAAGATGCTATTTGACAATAGCTATCGCGTTCCCTAAATGGAAAATGTATGGGATTTGACATTTGTCATCGAAAGTCTATCGATGGCTAATGTCAAAACCTTACATTATCAAAAAATGAAATACTATATGACAGATTGTGGAGAACTGGTATGCAGGGCACATTCTTGAAATGATAACTCAAACTGATACATCACAGGTAAAATATCAAATGTAAACAGTGATTTCATACCAACTCAACAAGGTTAGTACGGCTCAAGGTTCTAATAGGGCCGACTGAGTACCTGCTCTGCTATATGTCAATGACATGTGCAATGCTATTAAGAATAGATCGGTTTTTTAGTTTGCCGATGATACTTGCCTATTTGCAGTTCACAAGAAATTAATAGAGGTTCAAAGTGATATGCAAGAGAATTTCAACCAACTATGTAAATGGGCCCATGATTTAGGTTTGGTAGTGAATTTACAATGCTTAAATTCAAGTTTTCATACAACACTCTCAGGCTAATGGCGCTAGCTGACTCTGTTATTGGATATGGCCTGAGTAGCTATTGTTTGACATAGAAAACATACTTGGAAGATATCTATAGCTTACAATCAGGAATTCGAAAAACTATTGTCCCAAAATACCTATATTATCTACTAAATTAAACAACTAACTAACATATCCTTCTCGCAGGTCTGCTGGCAGAATTTTCTTTAGAAATAAACAGTGCCTGTGTACAAAGATTATTTAAAAATTGTTTCTTTTTATATAGTGTGTGTCATAAAGTTATAAATAAATAAATAATAATAATAAATATTACATTAAAATAGCGACATCGGTTTTAGGCATTTGATTTAGGCATTGTAGAATCGTGAATATTTATGACAAAATTAAATTTACTATTCTAACTATGTTTACTAACTTAAATACTTAATTATTAGGCCGCATAACCTGCGAAATATACGAAATAGGAAATATATACTAACTAAAACGCATAATGTATAAGGCACTCGAAGACTAAACTATATAAATCCTAGCTACATAAATGAATTGCCTGCGGGCATCCAAAACTTATATACGGAAGGAAAATGTAATTTTAAAAATACACTATAAAATCTCAATGGAGCGAGTCGTTGCGGACTTGCGGACAGATAAACTATCATGGTTTGTGAGCCGCAGCTTCATTGTAGATGTGTAAAATTGTAACTTTTGAATAAAAAATTGCGATGGCGCGTAGGTGGTATTCGCACAACATAATAAAGTATTGTATTAATTATTTAGTGAGCTACTTTTAGAGGTTGATCTGTACTTCGTTACATCATGTGTGTTATTTTTCTCGATCAAAAAAATGAGTCTGAAAAGATAAACAGTATTTCTTGCATGGATAGGTACTATTGGTAAATAACGGACTATTGTTAAGAAAAAAGATTGTCCATACCTAAAAAATATGCAATAAAAAACAACTTAAAGATTCAATTTCTCTTCTTTTTATTGACGTTAGGAATATTTTTATTACAAATTCTATTACAAATAGACTTAGTGGCTAAGCAAATGATATAGATTGCTGCTGCTAGTAGAGCAGCAAAATCTATATAATACTTCTGGTAGAAGGGCACTTGCAGCGCGTACGAGCGCAAGTGCGGCGCGCCGCCAGTCTTGACCACGTGCTCCACCCAGTGCACCAGCTCTGCGCCGGCGCTCACGGGACGGTGGTGGAAGATGAACGAAGCCTCTTTCGCCTTAGCGGCATAGCTACAACAACAAATAATAATACTAATCTTATAAACACGCGTTCTAATGCGCGCGGTCGCCTTTGCACAACACGAGCAAACAACATGTCCGGCGAGAGGACATCTTGTTATCTAGTTCCCCGCTACATAAACCAACCACCCCCAGTGTTAAAAATAAACTATCGGGAAAAATATTAAAACAAAACTAAAATCTTTCTTCCTCCAGTTTGATAATTGGCTTATATTATGCTGTACTGGTTAGGTTTTGTAGTACTGGTTTTGGTTTCTGTATTAATATAAGTAAGATTGTTTTGTTTTGTGTAGCTTGAAATTTTTAGGAATAAGTTCATTGCCTTTTATGACGGCCTATTGTTAATTGTCCGCGGCATTGTAGACAAACCAATTTTATTACAATGCTCATTATTTGTTAATCCTTCAATGTATTTTTATGTTGATAATAATAATAGTTGTTATTATTATTATCAACATACACCATCTTCAACATAAACACATCACAAGCTACAAAACACAGGCTCTTAATGATGCTTACTTTGGAATGGATAAAAGGTGTGAGTGTATGAATATTATTATTATTATTATATTCATGCCCAAAGTAAGCATAGTTCTGAATGTCCTATATTAAGTAGTCTAAGTTTTAATAGATCCGAATCGAAACGCTTCAATCGTTGGTGCGTTCAACAGTCAAACGAAATAATAATAATAATAATAATAATAATATTTATACTCATACCTATTATCTAGCCCAAAGTAAGCATCATTAAGAGCTTGTGTTATGGATACTAGATAACGGAGAAATAATGATAATAATATGTATATAAATATTAGAAATATACTAAATAAACATATAAACATCCATGACTCGTAAACAAATGTTCGTACTCATCATACAAACATTTGTTCCTACCGGGATTCGAACCCGGGACCTCTTGACCGAGTAGCCTGGGGTACAGACCACTCGGCCAGGCGGTCGTCAAAACGACCTTTTTATTAAAGGTGATTTAAAATAATAATACGCAACAGAGGCGCTGCTGTCGTTTTGATACGATTCGACAGCTGAACGCATATGATTCGTCTGTTCAACCTTACTAAACTATCTAGATACAAGAATAAAAGCATAATATTCTAATACCTCGGACTGTTCAACATTTCATTGACAGCAATTTTAAGATTTTTAGGTAAATCATAATCCAGTTCAACTCTTATGCCGAAGCCTTTCTGAACTGCCGTGTCAATATTGACAAACTGGTCGGCAAAAACAGGAATGCCGATGATGGGCTTGCCAAAGTAGACTGTCTCTGTTGTGGACAACCCTCCGCCGTGTGATATGAAGAGAATGCAGTTAGGGTGTGCTGAAGAGAAAGAAAAAATGATATTAAGAGAAAAGAAAGCATGTTGAATTTTATTTTGATATGTTCCACAGCAGATTAAATAAAAATAAAGATAGTAAACAGAAAATCGTGGCTTCTTATTTTCGCTTCATGGTCAACTGATCCCACATAAAAATCCTCCCGCGGGCTGCATGACCCCTTTCGGATTTTTTGCATGGGACTTGACTCAACCCGCGGGCTCAGACGACTACTATTTTCAGCTAAAAGGTCTACTCAGCCCACGGGCTTAAGTTAACATTCTATTGCTTACCCAATCTAATGATGGTCATTGTTTTTGGACAATAAAGGTAACAAAGAAGCAGACGGCTGATCTAATGGAAAGTGGGCACACTGGTGGGAACACGTGTTTCAAAATCAAATACAATTTTTTCTTAGGACATAAAACTAAATTACATTGAACATACCTAGAATACTGGTTTGTGGCGCCCATTGCACAATATGTACATTTTTTGGTAAATTCTCTAAATGTTCTTCAAATTTCCAAAGCACCGTTTGTTTCAATTCACCAAAGGTTTTTAAAAGTGCTAGTTTTAGTTCATTGTCCAAATCTTTACTTTTTATATTTGAACCCATACTAAAGTAGATGAGGCCGTTATTTGCGCTATCTAATATTTTCTTTAAATCCTGAAATTTAACCATAATTGTTTTATATAGGATATCTATAGTAGTATATCTTAGTGATTCGGATGTTTATAGATTCTGTGCACCGGAGCGTGAAACCCCAAGCACCTCCTACGCAATTGTAAATCTTTTATCCATAAATGAAGCCTTCATCTGGAGAGACACATTATAGACACAAATGATATTAAGACCATTGAGGTTGGAAAAATCCTAAAATTTATGGAAAGTGCCCAAATCAAGGCTTTACTATATTGGCTGCAAATTACAATAAATCTCTCAGGTCGCAGTAACAAATCAGTCTTATTAAGAATGATAAGCCCCAAATACAAATAATAAATATCTACAAATATTTTATCACCTAGCATAATAAATACTGTAAATAAATTTCACCTCTGGCAACGGTTTAACGTCTGGGTCAATATGATATCCTCTCACAGGCTTGTAGCTCTGAGGTAGCCTCATCGGCTGTCCGATGGATATATGAGAATTACCCAACATTAAGGAGGCGTTGTACTTGACGTCGGTATAAGTCGGCACTGATCTACCTTTCTTCCTTATTATTGGTCCGTAGAGTTCATCGTAATTTTTGCCTTCTAAATTGTGAAAGTAACTGGAATCATTAAAAATAAATGTATTGACTACATACTACATATCACCTTACTACAGCTCAGAATTTATTAATTTATATTTTTTGAAAATATATATATTTAAAATAACAAAAGTTTCTTAAAATTTATTTAAACTTTAATTAATGAATGTTTGAGAGATATTTAATTGTAGATATTATTAAAAAGTCATATAATTGACGATCCTATACAGTGTTACAATACAAAAGACCGAAATAAAATTTAGGGAAGTGGTTGGCTCCTTGTCAAAAGTTACCTCTGATGCCTTTCATTTTCCGATTACATTAATAAAAAGATTGTCTCTGCTGCTCGTGATAACCCAAAAAAATGCGTACTATCGTGTAACGTACGACATAACACACACATACGACCCGCGCACATACTACAATATCGACCCCCAGCAACCCGAGATTTGCAAAGTTTATTTCGAAATTATGTAACACCCAGTATGTATTCTTGTTAGTTGCTTGTTTATGTTTCTGACATTGTTATTTTAAGGTATTCGATTCGTACAAGCGTCAATTAAATGGCGATAATAATACTTACAATTTATCAGCTATCAATCCAGTAATTTGAAGCATCAGCTGCTCAATCTATTTATTTATTTGTATACCTACCTACCTAGTTAGACTTAGTAGGTATACAAAAAAGTGTCTAATGTTATTAGATATTATTTATATATTAAATGGGGCGACCCACTGAAAAGGTTACTGCAAGTAAGTGAGATAGACGCGGCGCCCACATTGCGTTAATACTATAGAAAATAAGAAAATAAAACTCACACATCTTTTAGAAGTGTCGAGAAAACGTGAAACAGCAATCCTTTTACCCTCTCTAGGAAATTAAACGGTGGCGCATGTATTGATAGAAAACCAGAGTTGTATGAAGGGTTGAGTGTGTCATCGATCAGACTTAAAACCGTGGACTCTGGCTCTGTGCTGGCCAGCCAGATGTAGGGGCAATTGAATACCGCTGCTAACCTGGAAATAAGAAGGTGACGAATCACATATGTAATTAGTAAATAGAATGTGATCCGGATGGTTGAATTAAAAAAAACCTTCAAGTTTTCACCAGCTTTCATGTCCACCCCAAAAAAAAGATATTTTCTTTTGGAACAGAACAAAAATTGTTTTTATAATCAACAGAATATTTCTCATTCTTAACTTGTCCAAAAGGAAATGTTTATTTCCCACTTGGGTGAGGCCTATGCTCAGCAGTGGCCGTCTCTCGGCTGATATGATGGATGATGATGGAAGCTCGAAAATGGTCCAAATAGAAAATTATTTCTCGTACTTGCTGTTATAGTGTAAGGTACATTATAATTTTACTTTTAAACTATAAATAAATAATGGTTATATTGCAGACGTCACGTAGCAAAGAAAATTTCAATAATAAGATCTTGTAACGACATGAGCAATAAATTAATTAATTAAAGTTTTTGGTTTTTTTTTTATAATAATAATAATATTCATACACTCACACCTATTATCTAGCCCAAAGTAAGCATCATTAAGAGCTTGTGTTATGGATACTAGATAACGGAGAAATAATGTTAATAATATGTATATAAATGTTAGAAATATACTAAATAAACATATAAACATCCATGACTCGTGAACAAATGCTCGTACTCATCATACAAACATTTGCTCCTACCGGGATTCGAACCCGGGACCTCCCGACCAATTAGCCTGTATAGCAAGGGGCACAGACCACTCGGCCAGCCGGTCATCAAGGGAAAAAGTGAGTGATAATTAAAGTAAATTTATTACCCTAAAAGTGCACAAAAGAAAGAAGGGAGAGTAGGAGCAGATATTCTCATCGGAGGATTCACGATGCATTGTTTGTGATTTGTCCAAGGCCTTGGATTGCGTAAGTCATGATACTCTCTCAGCAGAAAATTAAACCATTATTGTAATTAGGAACAAAGCACTCTCTCTTGTCATTTCTTATTTAGGCAATGGAATTTAGAAGGTTGATACAAATGGATCGATCTAACTGAGGTAACAATGGGTGTTTCACAGGGTACTGTTCTGGGTTTCTATTCTAATTTATAAAAATGACTAGTGGCCGCTGCGGATTTCTGTTATCGCGCCAAAAGGTAGCATATGTTTTTTTATGGTATAATCTATCGATATCCCAAATGTCATCCAAATCGGTTCAGCAGTTATGGAGTGAAATCGTAAAAGACAGACAAACAGGCAAAGTTACTTTCCCAAGGGCAAATCTTTCGTAGCTGGATGCTAACATATTATGCATAGTAAATCCAAAACCATCTTCTAGAGCCCTGCATTATAACAACTTATAATAGTACAAGGCAATACCTACCCACAATATAGTTCACTGAACAACCACTCGGCTATCATTACATCGAAAGTTTCCTTCGGATCATTCATCAGCTTTTGAACATTCTCATTCAAGATGGTCCTTCTATTTATATTTTGAGTAATATTAAAGAACTTCCTTGGATCACTAAGGGAAATCTGCTTATCCATGATCGCCTTTAAATTTAATTCTGTGGAATTAAGAGATTACAGATCCTGAATATTTCTTGCAATTCCTTATTTTTCGTTTCTAGATAGAGATGCAATACAGACTTTTACACCAAGAATAATAGGTACCTAGGTACATATTTCTACTACTACATTCATGCAATACGAAGTTTGGCAAATAACTACCTACTTAACATTTTAATTTCAATGGTCATGTGATCAATACTCTGTGTCTCAAAATTTCTATGGCATCAATAAACTTACTCACTCTCTTTCGAGCATTTATTTTATAAAAAAATCATAACATCATACCAAAATATTGACAGTACATTGAAAATTTGATGGTATTTTTCATTCGCTATATTTAAGATTTTTGTAAAATTTACTCTGCTATTGTGGCACGAAAAATTAAATTTTACACAATTTGAACACTAAAGTTATTTATCAGAGTTGTACTTAGATGAAATTTTAGCCGCGCCTCTAGAGGGACGGTGTGCGATACGTTTAAAAATGGATTAGTTATATCATTTGATATTAAAAAATGACTTTAAAAAAACATAGAACCTACATACTTAATTACACGTTCTATATAATGGCATTAGTTTAAATACCATTCAAAATAATCGTGGTCGTGTTCAGGGTATTTATTACATGTTACTACTGACTGATAGATCACTTTCACTATGACAATTATTATAATTATTGATAGCATTTTTTTACTTTCTAATGTAAATTCTACACAATTAAATCTATTAAGTATTTCATAAAACCAAATCATCTATCAAAAAAAAGTTAAAAATAATATTTACCGTTCGCAGCATGAAAGATACTAGACACTTCGATTTGGCGAAGATTTGCCTTTACATTCTTAATAGGAAACGGAGTTATATAGGTTACCTGTGTGGAAAAACAAATTGGAATAAGTAACAGTTTAACCACGTAGGAACTTTGAAATGAGACTTTCTGCTTACCTCATGTCCAGCATTTACCAGAAGCCTCACAACTCCTTCACCTAATATGCCGTGGCTCGTACTAGGCATTGGGAACACTACAAGGATCTTGTACGCTGCGCACGCGCCTGTGAGCGTGAATAATACCATCCAGTTCAACATTTCTGGAAAATAAAATTAATTGAGTTACTAACATGGCATGGCACTAGATGGACAAACTATGACAGACGACCTGGTCAGGGTCGCAGGAAGCCGTTGAATGCAGATGGCGTAGAACCGATGGGGAAGGCCTTAGTTAATCAATGGATATCATATGATGAAGTTAAAGATAATCATCAGAAGATTCGTGCCATATCATCATTATTGCCTTGATGTCCACTGCTGCAGAAATGCCTCATACCAAATGGGGAAGTACCATAAATTGAAATCAAGGAAAAAAAGCCCATGTAATGTAGACATTATGCTTATGCAATTTAGGCTAGTCTAAGATATCAGAGGATTTTTCGACAAACAGTCTTATTGTTGTGTAAGAGCAATGTTTACCTTTTCATACAAACCAACAATTGCTAATATTTTTTTAATTATTTAGTCTTTTCTAAAAATCCTCTGATTACGGTTTAGACTAGCCTAACGTGCTTATGCGTTACAAGTTTTGTTAGATTTGTTTGTTCCTTTCTAATATATTCGACTTGAAATTTTGTATGAAAAGCAATGCGGCGTAAACGCTCAAAACAAGTACAGACGACAGCACATGAAGTGTTACAGTTGCACTACGAAAGCCGCCTCTATTGTGAACGGAATAGGGATGGCCCCAAGGTCAAACTGTTAATCTTGATGTTCTGTCGTTTGAAGTGTACCTCCTAGTTAATGAAAATAATTAAAATAACACCTTATTAAATTCGTGATTTTTTATTCGACATAGGAGATAGGAGGCAAACTAGTGTACGGCCTACCTAGTGGTAAGCGTTTACCATAATCATAATCATAAATCTTTCTTGAGGATTTGTGGTTTACATGTGATAGCACAAATGTAGGTGTAATAGAAAATTAATAAAATATTAATTCACACAATTACCTCATTAGGCATACATTAGAAAAATTGATAATAGAAAAAAAGTGATTGATGTATGAAAAATAATACATTTATTAATATTTTAATACCTACCTACTAATACAATTTATTCCTATTAGTACGAAAAAAGAAAAGAAAATAAATAATAAATTATTTTGATTATTGCATAAAATACATTCCTACAGTGGAACATAGAACCTCCTTCTTTTATTGAAGTCGGTTAAAAATAGACAATACTCCGACGCTGGATATCGATGTGACAATTATGTGACAGTGTGATGTTTCATGTTTTGATATACAGGATGGTGCTGTCAGTCAATAAATTAAAACATAGGCTATATTAGTTGGTATGGTTCATAAAAATGGTTTGCCACTTTCAAAACATCTTAGTCGTTTGATAATTTCATGACATTTCTATGAAATAATTCAGCCAATGTTATGTCATACAAATCTCATGAAATTATCAAACGAATACAATGTTTTTGAAAGTGGCAAACCATTTCTATGAACTAATATAGCCCATGTTTAAAATTGTCGTATTGACGGCACCATCCTGTATTTCGTGAATTTTTGTGTTTTATTATATTTTTTAGTGTATATAACACAGAAAGGTTAATCAAATGTATATTTTATAAATAGATGAATAAACAAATTTAATCAAAGATTAAAACCGACTTAGAAATACTAAAGAGGATAAAAAATCATATCCCCTAAAAACATATTTTTGGAGTCGGTAAAAAATCATAGGAAAGTCGCAATTTCCCATACATAGAGGACTTAATTATTCCAGTTGTATTGATTTAAAAACCAAACCACTCAATCTTGTTTAAACAAATTTTTATGGAACCAAATGGCAACTATTTTGCATCGAACAAAAAAAATCCCTTAACTAGGTAAATCGGATTAGAAATCTCGGCGTAATCGGTGTACGTACGTAGAAAAAAAACATATCAACCGAATTGTGAACCTCCTCCTTTTTGAAGTCGGTTAAAAAAGTAATAAAAAGGTGATAACAAAATGTATCACTGCAAATACTTCAATATAAATATCGATACTAGTTATCTTATCTAAATTGTCATTGAAAGTATTTGATCTTCGGTAGTAGGAAAATAGTAGGTAATTTTAATAATTCTAATAGTATTTTCCTTTTTATGTTTCTTTTTTACCCGTACGAAAGTAAAAAGACAGAACAATCAAATACTCTTTATTGCACTTATGGACACAAAGAACAAACGATCTACAAAAGATTTACCTGTAGGCATCGTTTTTGTAGCCAAGCTTATGTACGTAATTACATCAGACAAAGTACAACATTTTCAAATGAAGTTGGTAATCAGAGGAGTAGGTAAAATAATTTTAAATAATTTTATAATTCTATTTAATTTAATTTACCTAATTCATAGTTTTAAGTTCTCATTGTTATTAACAAAATTTGGATGAAATATAATCTGAAATAAATGAATTAATATTATTATTATTAAAACTGTGTTAAAATGTGCCTTATTACCAGTTGTTAAGGTAAAACTTTGATTAATAGTCGCAATAAAGTTTATTCAATCCCAAAAATACTGTGAAATACTCACTCAGCTTATATTAACACTTGACCGAAACTATTGTCTCACTGTTTCATATAAATAAGAAACTTTGTTAATGTTAGAATACCTATTCATTTTATTCAACACACGGCACGTGATACCCGTTCAATTATAATCAATATTCTGACCCGGAAAACATGATGTAATGATCATTCAAACACTCAACGATACAAGGTTGACATGAATAGTCTCACGGCCTTTTTATTTTTTGTCTCTTTCGTGCTGCATACGAGTGAAAGAAATAAATAACTTATAAGACTGTCATATTTAATACAGGCGATGGTTTAAGCCTCTCAGAGACATATCACAGGCACACCACAAGCCACAAGGCAATAAAGCGGCTAAAGGATGACGCCGGGCAGTAGCTCTACCCAAAGAGTACATTTTTATACGGGTAGCTCTACCGGCTAGGCTACGTATGCTTTGACTGTGATAAGCAGTCACAAAAATGTGGTTAACCGCTAGCGAGCACCGGTTTACCCGTTGTGGCCGAGCACTTTACCTGACAAACTTCCCCTTGAGAACTATATAACATATCCGAGCACAAAATGTGCGTGTGGAGTAGCGTTGCCAGACGTTCCGATTTTTAAATCAAAATTAAATGTCCCGCGCGGGACAGGCTCAGTCCCGCTTTTTGGGTATAACTCGCTGCCGTGCGTGCCGCGCCTCAGCAAGCGCAAAAAAGACTCAACCACCTAACAATAGGGTAAATCTGATTTAAAATATTATATTTTTATTAAAATACATTTTCTATGGTTAGTTTTTAGTCCGGTCAAATTAGACCAAAAAATAAGAGTAAAGGTACATAAATTGCCACCAAGCTAAAAATCAGTAAGATTGTTAAAAATGTGATTAAAAATAAAATTTGAAAGTTCCCCATCGTTCCACTGTATGGAAAAAAAAATATTCAAGGTAAAAAGTCAAAAAAAAATGTTTTTAGCGATTTTCAGCAAAACGGTAAGTTTTATCATAAAAATACGTTATACAAAAATTGTACATCATAAAATTATCTACAAAAATGTACCAATACTTTTTTACTACGAACTACCGTTTTTGAGATGTAACTATTCAAAAAGTTGTAAAAGTTGTAATCGTCATAATATGCATGAGTACGCTATGTACTATTTTTACACGCAATAACTGGCTGTGATACGACATTGCATTTTACAGGAGGGGTAAAATAACAGTTTTCAAAATGTTTGAAAAACAAAATTTAGTTCAATGTGCTGAAGTTTTTAAAAATAGTAATTTAACTCGACAAGAAATTATCAGTAACGGCATTCGCTTTCTTCTTTCTATGTACGAAGTTCCTAGAAGAACTACCTGCGTAAATAAGTATAGATATGCATGTTTCCTTAAAAATACCAAAAGTAAAAAACAAGTACAATTAGCTTGTCTTCCTCCAACCTCAGTTGCTGCTCATCAACATCCTTTTCGGGTATATTACCAAGTTCAAGTGTGGCTTGGTTATCAGCTAGACCCTACAGACTGGGGTTGGAAGTTGGTTAACAATTTATCAGAACCAGTCCAAACTTTACTTCCACCTGCGCCGGAAAAACTGGTGAACACAATTTTTTGCAACTGCAAAAAGGGGTGCAGTGCTAAATGTGGTTGCAAAAAAGTCTGACTGTTTTGTTCTCTGTCACGTACACATTGTCAAGGCCGGTCGTGCCCTAATATTGAATCACCAACAGTTGAGGATCCGTTTGATTCCAACGAGGCGACATGCGATACGTCGCTATTAGCGCAGTTTACATGTACTCAGGATGAAGAACAAGAAGAAGAAGAACCAGACGCACAAGAACAAGAAGATCAAGAAGAAGAATTTGAAAGTTACGACTCGGACGATTAAATTTCACTACTTTTTTTTAACTTGAATTGTTTTTATCTTTTCAATGTCTGCTGATATCCATTATTTTGCAATAGTTTCAAATTAAACAGAATCACAACTGACCCTCGGAATAGGTTCTCGGAATAGAACCACTTTAAAAAAAACACGCTAAGTACACTACCTCATAGGTGACGTGGAAACGTGTGCATATTATGACGATTACAACTTTTTGAATAGTTACATCTCAAAAACGGTGACTCGAAGGAAAAAAGTATTAATACATTTTTGTCTGCAGTATTTTTATGATAAAACTTACCGTTTTGCTAAGTCATCTCGAAAAACTCATTTTTTTGACCTTTGACTGTGAATATTTTTTTTCTATACAGGGGAAAGATGGGGAACTTTTAAATTTTATTTTTAATCATATTTTAAACAATCTTACTGATTTTTAGCTTGGTGGGAATTTATGTAGCTTCGAATGTCTAAATTGACCGGACTATTTACTATCTATTGTACCTACTACAACTGAGTAAAACTCAAATAAAAAGATGAATACATATTGAAAAACAATCCCGGCTTCAACGAAAGAATCCCGATTTTTTCACTCAAAAAGTTTCAAAATCCCGACTTGCCAAAAATAAAAATCTGGCAACGCTCGCTGGTGTGGAGACAGCGCATACAATTTCATGATAACAAACTGAACACTGATATATTTTCCTTGATAGGTCGGTTATTGAGATCCTTGATAAGTGGTTCAGGTAGGTACAGATCTCTCGACTAAGTGAACCATACCTACTCCATCTTTAGGGGGGAGTGATTAAAAAATAAGCAGACTTACTTTATAATATTCGACTGTTTGCAGATAAATAAAGTTTCGATCATTGAGTATTTTATGTATTTAAGTACCTACTACTACATCTCATACCACATTAATTGAGTCAATTTTATCATATTGCCATCATCTATAAATAGATTCTACGTCTATATCAGATGATGATGATGACGTCTAATACAGCCATAAAAGAACTTTGGACTCGTTGTTCGATACAATGCGAACATACACATCACTAGTTTAATTGCTATGTACTACACACGAACAAATATATTGTATATGTATTTAGGTTGGTACATGTGATTTTCTCCCTCTTGTTGCCTCGACACTCGAGAGAGGCAAGGGCGTTGTGCAGGCTATTGTCGCAAATAAATAAATAAAAAGTTAATATAATTCAGCTGCCGCAACTTATCCTAATTTTGTGCCACTATTGCATCCAATTAGATCCCGCCACCCTCTTCATGCTTTTCACCGCATCTGCTTTATGTCTGTTTCTGGGGCGCATTTCCCTGCAATACTACTTCAAGACCTTCTTGCACTAGGAGCCATGATTCTGAGCAACAGAGCAACAATTAAAAGGGCCATATCATGACCAAAGAGAATGCCATCCATAGGCAAAGTATTGCTCAAGACGCTACGCTACAGATGGAGGAGGCTGGAGGAGCTCGGTGGCGTAGAGGTTGAGCGCTCTTGTTTTGATTGCGAAAACAAAGTAATTTTCGCCATGGTCGATCCCGGGATGGGTTTAGGTTTAAAGAATTTATTCTCAAAAAAGATTACAAAATCCACTTACATGAGAATAAAATTATACTAAGTATTCTTAAAACTAGGTAGCGGTCACATATAACAATTTAAAAGGAAAACAATTTAGATATAATAATACAATAAACTTTCACCATTAATAAACTAGGACAATCCATTAACATATCATATCTCGGTGAATTAGTTATTCTCTAGAATATAATTATGCAATTTAGACTTAAAACTGTTTAAGGAGTCTATATCCTTAATATATGAAGGTATTCTGTTATAAAAATGCGAACCCTCAAAGGTAATGCTTTTTTTCCTAAATTCGTACGTGTAACGAATTATAGTATACGAATTATAAATATCGAAACGTAGTTTTCTAGGTATACATTGATTTACGTTGTGGAGTGAACCTGTAAGGGACGTTAATTTGTTTTTTGTGTATTAAATTTGTTTATCCCATGTTAAATGACTATCCATTCTCAGACCAAGACATTTTTCACATTTTTTTTGTTCCAGTGGGATATTGTCAATTGTTAATAGATTGTGTGAAGGGATTTTTTTATTCTCTGATTTGAAGACAATATAGCAAGTTTTAGAGATGTTTATAGATAATAAATTATACTGAAACCATTCAAATAATGTGTTAAGGTCTTCTTGAGCTTTTGAGATGATTTCATCCATATTACTACCAAAATAAAATAGGCATGTGTCATCTGCGTATAATGTTACATGACCATGAAGTCCTAAATCTGCTTTATTATTTATATAGATAAGGAATAATAGCGGCCCTAATATAGATCCTTGTGGGACACCATAGGTAATGGGTTGGGTATTACTTTGGCTGTTATTAATTTTGACTACTTGTAATCTATTTGTTAGATACGACTCTAATATTTTAAGGGCATTACCTTTAATACCGATGTATTCTAGCTTCCTCAACAGCAATTTGTGACTTACGGTATCAAAGGCTTTTTTCAGGTCGATAAAGATGCCTAAAAGGTTGTTTTTCTTATCTAAGTTTTCTTTTATTTTGGTTGTGAGATCGACTACTGCTGCAGTGGTGTTACTTTTTGACCGGAAACCGTATTGACGTGCAGATATAAAATTGAAAGAATCAAGATAATTTAATAAACATGTGTGTATTATTTTTTCTAATATTTTTGATAATACCGGTAATACAGAAATAGGACGATAGTTTCCTGGGTCGGTTGTTGGTCCAGATTTGTGAATCGGTGTTACTTTTGCGACCTTCAAGCTATCTGGGAATTCGCCATCATCATCGTTAGGGTCTCAGAAATTGGATCTTGTAGACATTTTATCACTTTTGTACTAATTTTGTCTATACCACTACTAGATTTTGGATCAAGATTTTGAATAATTTTCTTAATTTCATTTGCGTTACATGGAGTTAAAGTAACCAGTTCGTGATTATTTAATTTTTGTTGTTTGAAAAGAGTTTATCAAAATTTATAATCTCGAACTCCTCCGAGCTTCGGAAAGCACGTTAAACCGTTGATCCCAGTTGTTACTGCAACCGCTTTAACCCACCAACCCGCATTGGGCCAGCGTGGTGGTGTTATGGCCCAATCTCCTCATGTGTTTCCCCCATGTAGAAAGGCCTGGAAAACTATTTAACATTAAGAAAACTGAGCAATTTGTTGGTTTCCTTGGAACCAATGGCTTTGGTTGGTTGGTTTATTTATTGGTTTTGAAACTGAGCAATTTGTTGGTTTTATTGGTTTAATTGGAATAATATAGCATTATTGTCTGCTTTATTTCATAGAAATGTTATACTTTAATACGAATAAGATGTAGGTAACTATTTGAAAGTTACAAAATATTGTTATGAACTAATATCATCCATGTTTTATTTTATTGTCGTATTATCGTCGCCATCCTATGAAAGCCTTGCATGCACCTTGCATGATACTCGTAGATCAATTTAGAACATAGAAAACAACTTTTACGTCCAACCCGCATTGGGTCAGCGTGGTAGTGTTATGGCTATATAGTACCTAGGTATATTAGAATACCTACCCATATGTATACGTACTTTATGATAATATTAAAGTACCTACATGACTTCGCTTTAATATTAATGAATTATTTTATAATGAAACTTAATAAAAACCTTATCTCGAGTACCTACTGTTTCATACAACTTCGTATTCACCATGAAACTAATTAATTTACCTTAGTTATAAAAATGGGAGACAGACACATCGACTATCATTTTAGTCTCGCGATCACTACCGGAAGTTTAAGTATTCAAAATGAAAGTATTTCTAGTGATTTGTATTATTTCATTAGTCCACTACAACGCTGTTGAGGGAAGGCCT
This sequence comes from Nymphula nitidulata, assembly GCA_947347705.1. NCBI lineage: Eukaryota > Metazoa > Arthropoda > Insecta > Lepidoptera > Crambidae > Nymphula > Nymphula nitidulata. The sequence goes on along the minus strand of OX374637.1, from coordinate 4,185,332 downwards.
AAACAGCATAGTAAGTTCACGTTTAAATGTTTGATTTTGTGAATTTATAATATAAAAAAAAGAAAGCGATGAAAAAATTCTATACTCCAGGCGGGAATCGAACCCGCATCTTCTGGGGTCCGGCCAGGCGCGATAACCGCCACCAGTTCTAATTTCTTCACCGCTTTCTACTTCAACTAGGTATAGCAACGTTTATCTTGCCACTCTTTGAAGTTTTCCACCTCAAGTGATCTAAGAGAATACTTTTTTAAGCATTCTTAGACTTTCAGTAAAGATAGGAAAGCCATTGACCAGGCCCCATGGCCTCCATGACCTCATGGCATTATTCCTCCGTTATGTATATCTAGTGTCCATAACACAAGCTCTTGAAGCCAGATAAACCAGACACAATTTAATTTTAATTGTCATGTCAACTTAAGTTGCCGTCTGGATTAATGATGCTTACTTTGGGCTAGATAATAGGTGTGAGTGTATGAATATTTATTATTATTATTACTATTTACCTAACTCTTCTTACGTTAAAAGAATGCTTTTCAACCACTCCCCCAAACTCAGGGATGCCGTCTCCTTTCGATTACGAAACCGATACCTATAGGTATCGGTCTGTTGCACTGCGTCCAATACCTATAGGTACAAAATGTTACGAAAGTCCAAAATAAAATTAAAGAGGATGGTATCCATAGTATTTTCTTACATTTTCGCTAGCACTACACATTTGAAATAAATCCAATTTACCGGATTTAACTCGCGTTTAATTAGATGTTACATTATTATTATACACCCGTCGTTTCGATTATTATACAGCGATCGTGGCAAAGAGTAATGTAAGTTGGTCAAGGGAAGACTGAAGATGTCAGTTGTCTTTGATAAGTTTTAAGTTAACTACCGTCATTTTGTATTATATTTTGAGCGGTCCGAATTACGCATACGGAGCTCACGGTGTCAGTTTTTTGGGCAGTGTGAAGACGGGCTTGCGACTTTATTATTCGCATGATGGGATCCCAAGCTTGTGGTACACTCCAACCATCTTCTCTATTGAAATTAGGATGTTTTTTGATTTCAATAGCCTCACGTAACATTCTAGGAATGAAACGGTGTTCTTTGGCGAGGATCTGGGGCTTATCAAATCTGATAGGTATAGTGATTGGGTCCGTCAAGAGCGTGTTCGCACACTGCCGACTATTTTTGTAAAGTAATCGAAACGTCGGGTGTATAATAATAATGTAACATCTAATTAAACGCGAGTTAAATTCGGTAAATTGGTTCTAATTCAAAAAGATGGTATCCATCACGATGTACAGACAACAGCACATCAAATGTAACAGTTGCACTACCAAAGCCGCCTCTATTACGAAAGCAGTAAGGGCGTTGTTACGCTGCAAGATATCTGCAAGACCTGGCTAAAATTACCCCACTCTTCTAATACATGCATGACAAATCGTACTCTTGTTTTCAGATGCTCACCTCCCTAGATGCGTTAATATGTGGGATGAAGGCTGCATCAATGGTCAAATCAATGGTGCAGGTATGATTTTGCAAACAACGTGATTCATTTAAAATTATTTCTATGATCTGAGAAAATAGCATTGTACGAATAAACTGAAAGTTCTTAGAAAATCTGAGCAAACCAGCAAGTTATTTGTTTTATTATACATTTTCCAAATAGTGTCGCTGCATCCGATGGAACCACTGAGAAAGGCACTTTGCCCACTCATCCTTATGGGTCTCTTCGACTGCCTTTTGAAATGCAGCCACTGCTTTCTCGACGTCCATAAAATTATCCTCGAAGTTTTTTTTGTATTTTCGGGAATAAATAAAAATTGCAAGGTGCGAGGTCGAGAATGAGCAGTATCTACGTCTGGCATCGCCAAATAGTCTATTGTTCGACCGGCGGTTTGACGAAGCGTTGTCGTGGTGAAGGAGGATCGCGATACTGCGAGGTCGTTTTGCCTGAACTTTTTACAAGACAAGTGGCAAACAATAATCAGTTCTCAATACCACTCTGCAATACAGTAGCAAATGTTTTTCGATCCTATTTAACAATTGTCGCGTAATGACCTGTCCTTCCGAAGAACGAGACCACCATATTATTTCCCACGCTTCATACCCACTGAGCAGACTGTTTTTGTAATTAAAATAGAATAAAACTAGAAAAATTTCACGTCCCGAGGCAGGAACACGGACTGAACACGAACTGAGGCACGTTCCTGCCTCAGGACGTGAAATTTTTTAGTTTTATTCTATTTTAATTACTAAGTAATTGTTCAAACATTTATAATAATGTTAAAATCAAAAATTAAGAATAGAGTGTTTTTGGTTTCGGGATCATAACAATAAATTCAGTTTTTGTCATAAGTATATCGAACTCAGCATTTCAGTCACCCCCGTTAAATATATGAACCATTTCATGGCACCAATCAACACGACAGAGTTTTTGGGCCTCGGTCAAATCATGAGGTATTAAGCTTCGACCGCTATTTGTTCATGGAAAATTTTGTGCACTTGACTCATGCCTAAGCTTGTCCGAATCTGCTAATAGATCACTCTTTTGTCAGTCTTTATCAAACGCTGCACAATATTGATTAGTGCGACCACGTCTAAACTCATCAAACCAGTGGTAAACAGTGGAACGAGAGAAGGCTTCTTCATGAAATGCCAATCGAAGTCTATCATAACTTGTTGACTTAATGAGAAGAAAATTTTTGTGCAATGATTTTGTATGACTTCGAGTCATACAAAATCATTATACAAAAATTTTCTCGAGTTAAATTCCTGCTGACGCAGCGATATGACTCGGACAATTTTAAATTTGCTGCCAAATTGTAAAAATGTCAAAGTTCTAAAAACTTTCAGTGTCGCCCTCGTATAGATTTAGGCCAAGCAGATCAAAAAGATGCAGGTCGCAGGTAGCCACATAATGGACTGACCGTGGTAGAAATCTGTAGGGTGCATTATCTAGCTGAGATGAACCTAATGATGATGTTTTGTTGGTTCAAATTATTGAAAGTGGTCGTTCTACCTTAATGACTACATAAGAAATATAATTAATGTATTATACAAAGAGTGAACTCAATCATTCCGATCGTCTTAGGTGGCGATGACGGCTTCCTAAACGGCGGCTTCAATCCTGGCAAGCGTTGCGTCAACATGTGGGACGAGGGCTGCATTAACGGACAGATCAATGGAGCTGGTAATAGCAATACATATTATGGGTTAGGGGGACATTCAGTGTAAAGGTTGCTCGAGTGTTTTAACTAGATAGCTACATATTGGGATGAAAATTTTGCGAGGCAAAATTCAGTTATGGCAGCTAGACAAAGAATCCCGCGGAACATAAATAACCATTATGTAAAACCTAATCAAAATAAAAAAATCTAAATATCTTTATTCAAATAGGCCACAAAGAAGCACTTTCAAATCGTCAAAAATCTCATTTTTATGAATATCACAAAAAAAAATGTGCTTTACAGATTGAGAGGTAAGACACAGTGGTATTTACTCCACGAGTGGGACAGGGCCTCCACCTTACACTACTTACTTGTAATTGTGTTGTTTCTGCGGCGAGTAACCTTAGAGTTCATCAGGGAACGTCTATATGTTGAGAGCGAAACTTGTCTCCTATGCTGTCAACATAACGATTGACGACGAAATAAAAACAAAGTAAATATCTAGTCCTTTTGTTCCCTTTTGTTACGCCTGTTACGCGGATGAGACCGTGGGCGGCAAATAATTCCATTCTAATATTTTTTATTATGTTTACTGTTCACACCATGAATTAATGTCTAGCTAGTTTAAGTAACGATAATGCATGATTTTGTAAACCCTGGTCCTATTTATATTGCGCGTGCTTCGCCGTGAACCTGCATGGTGTGTTTCAAGATCAAGAATCCGTTACCATTTAAAGTTTTTGATAAACTGACAACTTTTTGAGTCGCGTTTTTGAATCATCTTCTCTAAAACTATTATAATGAATCGCTACAGGTGGCGATGATGGCTTCCTGAATGGTGGCTTCAACCCTGGCAAGCGCTGTGTCAACATGTGGGATGAGGGCTGCATCAATGGACAGATCAATGGAGCTGGTTGGTAATCTGAAACAACCTTTTCAGTAGCTTTTTCTAAAGAATATACAAATATGCAAATAACTCAACACCACCTGATGTGAAGCAGTAATAAGAGTCCATATGCGAAGACAGCTAGTGCAGCTTGAAAAACACTGTTCTTTCCGCCTCCGCCGCCGGCCCATAAGGTGCCTTTTGACACCTCTTTTAAGGAAAGTTATTAAAAGAAGCTTATAGGCTGGCAAGGTGGAGGCTACTAGCTAGAACAATGTTTCAAGCTGTAGGTACTAGCTGTCTTCTCACATGGAGTCTTCTTACCGCTTCACATCAGGTGCTGTTGAGTCCTTTGCCGTGTTTTAATAAAAAAAAATCAGCAAACTAACATTATCATTCGGTAATATAGCAGTATAAACATTTTTCATTTTCATTTTATTTTTTCATAAGCCAGATAATTTTGATCATCTTAGGCGGCGATGACGGCTTCCTGAACGGGGGATTTAACCCTGGCAAGCGTTGCGTCAACATGTGGGACGAGGGCTGCATCAACGGACAGATCAATGGAGCTGGTAAGAAGCAGTACATATGGATAGGGTTAGCGGGACATTCACTGTACAACTTGCTCGAATGTGTTTTGATGGCAAACCAGCCAACGGCCCACCTGGTGGTAAGTGGCTACCATCGCCTATAGACTACTGCAATAACAAGGAAAAAATCACTTGATATTGCAGGTTGTTGGTATTGGCGTTGTCATCCTGAGGCCTAAGATGAAAAGCCTTTTATGCCCAGTAATTACACTGGCTACCTTATCCTTCAATCCGAAACACAGCGAACTATTTTACGGCTGAAATAGGAAAAGGCTATAGGCACCTACCCAGACAATCCTACAGGGAATAAAAATTTTTTTTTTTTTCTTTTATTTGCTTTTCTTATTATGCAGTATACATCGAGAAGTTTATTACGACTGGCTCGTAGGACTAAGGGTAGTTTTTAAAGTTTAATTGATCGTTTTTAGGTGGTGACGACGGCTTTTTGAATGGCGGCTTCAACCCCGGCAAGAGGTCCCTTGCTGAGATCTTCGAAAAATTGAAGAAACATCACTCAAAGAACAACTAATGCGAAGCTAAAGCTATAGATGCTATTTATTATATTTTTTATTTCGAACTACTTTATTTCACGCATCTTTCATATAAATAATAAAATAGGTACCTATGTATGTAAATACAGATTTCATACTTTTTTTAGCTGACTGCGACAGTAGGGTTATTTTACGTTATATTATTACCTAGTCTCATAATTGTGATTTGTGCGGTTTTCAATATATATATAACTAAGTATACCTACTTACTTACATTTATTTTAAACCTTATCTATTATTCCACAAAAGCTTTTTTCGTTACCCTCGCCCATTACCCTATATACGAAAAGTATACCTACAGGATGGTGACGACAATAAATTAAAACATGGGCTAAATTCAGCATCATCATCATCATCATCACCAGCCCATAAACGTCCCATTGCTGGGCACATAGGAGAAACACGTGAGGAGCTTATTGGGCTATATTAGTTGGGTTGGTGGGTTAAAGCAGTGGGTAGAAGCACGGAGGAGCTCGAGATTACAAACATTGATTGACCATCCCCGGTCGACCACGGCGAAAGTCCTGAGCGAAATTTCTCCAGTATTATAACTACAGTAACCTTTGATTCGATTGAAACTTACTCAGTTGTCAAATTATATGAAAACGGCAGATTCTGTTGGGAATTAGTGGAAGCCACCTTTCTGTGTATTTGACAGCAAAACGCCACCACGATCGAAACGTTTTGATTTCATTGTAACTTACACGTAACCTTTAAACGTAAACCTTTCGTTGCCCGGACTTTTATTGAAAAAAAACATACCAACCGAATTGAGAACTTCCTCGTTTTTGAAGTCGGTTAACAAATGTTTCCAATATTTTATAACAGAGACGCTGTTGAAGTTACTTAAATTAGTTTATTTGAACATTATTTGGAGAAGCTCGGTGTAGTAGTTAATGGTTTGAGCGCTCAGGACTCGCATGGTCGCTCCCGGGACCCATCCCGGGAACTACCATCAACCAAACCACCCACCAACCAAATTTCTTATCTCGAGCTCCTCCGTGCTTCGGAAGACACGTTAAGCCGTAGGTCTCGGTTGTTACTGCAACCGGTTTAACCCACAAACCATATGTATAACATAATGGTGGCGTTACCGCCCAATCTTCTCACGTGTTTCTCCCATGTAGGAAGGCCTGTGCCCAGCAGTGGGATGCAGATAGGCTAATGATGATGATGATGATTTAAACATTGTAATTAATATTTAATAGAAAATATATCGACAAGACTAAAGCATAATGCCTTAAAAAAATTACAAAATTAAAAATTTTAAGTAACCCCCGGCGTCATTAATCATCTATCTAACACCATCTCATTAAGACTATAATTAAGAGCCCAACCAAACACGGTATATCTGCTGTAAGTTTCTGAAGAATTAAGCATTTCACAGACCTTTGATGGTATAGGATCAGCTTAAATTTAGTAAGTCATGGGAATGTCATCGAAGTGACAGTACGTACAGCAAATTTGAAATCAATCGGATCTCGTAAAATTTAGTAAAATCCTATTATCATGTAGAAAATGAGTTGATAGTCATCAAACGCCTGAATTGATCTTCATAAATTATAGCCAAGAACCATCGTAGTCACATCAGCTTTCAAACAAAAAAAAACCGAATCAAAATCGGTCCATTCGTTTAGGCGCTACGATGCCACAGACGGACACACAGATAGACACGTGAAACTTATAACACCCCTTTTTTTCGTCGGGGGTTAAAAAGCAATGCGTAACCCAAATTGTCGTTATTATAATTCTCGTTCGGGTGTAGAAATAAAATGCTTACTTCGACGTTATGAAGGTAGACATTAGCATAAATTAGAAGAAATTCATCAGGTTCTCCCGTGACGTCGACAGCGCAATGGTTATAGCAGTCGCCCGGTTTGTGAAAAGGGTTCGCATTCCGCCCCAAGACCATTGAGATATACAGGGTGGTGACGACAATAAATTAAAAATGAAAGTTTTATTCTATTGTAATTACATATTGTAATCCAAGCTGTTAAGATTGGGAAAATCTCAGATCATAGAAAGAAGAGGAAAATAATATGAAACAAAAGCATTAAAATGACACAAACTTTTAATTGACATAAACAGTGCCACTGCACATATATTTGCTTACATAAAAACAATAATATAAAAATATTTTTAATTTGTCCCATTTGCTGCACTTTTTGGCAATTAAATTGCTATAATATTATCTACAGACAATTCTAATGATAACAAACTAACTATATTAATACTAAAATACATTTATTTATGCTAATTTTTCTAATTATTATTTTAAAATGGCTGTTTTATTGAGTCTTCAAGGCAATTAAGTGAGGCTTCATGCTTGGCAAGTATTATAAGGCTTTAATTTTATCGTATAGATATTGTAAAATGGTCTGAATAAATCACATTAAATTTCCTTAAAATTCGAATATCCAATTAATGTCAGTGCTACCCTTATTAGTGGCAGATTTTTCACCTACAAAAAACATTTATCAAGAAAATAACCTCGACTAGTTGACAGTTAATCTACAAAAAATCATCAAACTTATTCTCTTGATAAATAGTATCTGACAGTTGAGACATCAGCCCTAAAATTTGTAAGGATAGCTAGGTACATTATAAACATACATAACTATTTTAGAACTACTACTTCTTATACATGTCTTATATACGTCCTGGTTTAACAAAAAATGTGACTGATGCTACACCTAGCTGTTTACTATTCAGATGCAGCATCAACATAATTTTAAATGATGAAAATCTTGCTTTGTAAATCAGATAACCAAGATAACGGATTTCCAATTTCATTCTTTAGTTAACCTCATTGTATTATTGTTTCCACCACTGTCAAAATTATAATAAACTCATTGAACACAATAAGATCACAACAAGATGTAAATGCAATAGATGCTATTTTTTTATGATTACAATGTTACTACCTCAGAAAAAATAGATATATCACTATAAAGCGGTGGGCAAAGCATTGTACTTTTAATAGGACCAAATCAAGCATTTGAATTGCTAAAATAATTCATTAAATTTATTGTCTTAATGTTGTTGCATCCATTTCATTATGAATTTGCATCAAGCTATCACAGTATTTTATAACAAATTCACATTATAATGTGGTATAATCTATACATATTTATATTTCAAGATTTTTAATTTTATTATAAATAAATTGTGGGAATATTAGTTTCACCAATTCATTAGGTATGTATTTATTGGCATAGTGGCATTTATTATTGACATTTAAAAGAGCACTCATAATTTTCATTTGTAATAAAATCATATCATAAAATCAATCAAATATAAATGTTAAAAATTGTCATCAAAATAAGCAGGAATATTTATAGTTGAGATCTGATAAGAAAAAATTGAAGCAACAGTTTCTAAGTACTATAAATAAAATCATAATAATTCAGTGTTCAGTCAGACTTCTATAACTGATAAAACTCTTCACTTGACAGTGATAAAGCAGAACAAAACTACCCTTTGGATTCTAATGACCATAACAGAAAACCACACTAAAAGAAGCCCAAGGTAATTTTCCCATTTCTTTTAGGTCAAGACACAGGAGATAGTTAAGAAGGTATGGGTTGTGGTTGACTATTATGATTGTAAAAGTGATACGATAATTTGTAAGTACTACTGCTAACTTACATATGCAAAAGAATAACTTAACACTAAAATAATATTTAAAAATAATTTACAGAGACTACGGTGTTCATTCTGAGACACTTCCCCAAATTAAAAAGTAATTTATTAGTACCTACTATCTTATTTTTTTTTAAAGAACATATCTGACTCTAAAATTAATGAGTGGTACCCCTGTCCCCTTTACTACTTTTCAATTTTAGAGAGAGGTAAATTTTAATCTACACCATTATTCCAATGACATAATATAAAAATATCTTCAATTGAAATCATAAAGACATGTTGGCTGGTTGAAAAGATAGGTTCTAAACTATATTAGTTGTTTTGTCCATGCCAATGATCTTGGTTGTAAGGAGGCAATTCCATGGGCAATTTGTTGTACATATTATTTACACTTGGCACTGGGTTAGCAGGGGGATTCTTCTGGACATTAGCTTGTCTAAACTTTGTAGAGTATTTGTAAAAGTCAGACATTTCAAATGGTTTAGTCTCTTCTCTATATGGTATACATTTACCCTGCTCAATAACAGTAAGGTTCTTAGGTGATTCCAACGATACAGCGCTAGGCGACAAAACCGGAGGACTATGAGGCACTTGATTTGGGCTCTGCATTGCAGAATGTCTGCCCGATGAGATCATAATCTCATATGCTTGTGAATTACCTATACTAGATGTCCGTTTCAAGCTAGATGTCTTCTTTAGGAGAGGAGCCTCAGCTTTAGTTGGCGAGTCTAAAGATGTCTCATACCATTGCTTTTCTTTTACTTTCATATCTGACTGAGAGACTGGTGAGAACTTATTCATACTCACTGAATCAAAATTCGACTGTGAGTAGCCAGACAGTTGACTTACTGGGCTCATAGCATCAGGATATGCTCTCCTGTCATCTCTGACATAGTCATCAGTTGCAACTTGCAGCTGCATATGCATTGGGTTCCTAATAGTGTTACGTTCACGGAGAGGAAGTGTATTAGGGACAGTCACAACTCTTTCTATTGGTACATGTACCCTTTCAGACTGTTCTTGTATGTCTGGCTGGGATCTGTGCTGATATCCGGGCATTGGTGGCCTATAATTGTCAGTCATATTCTCCAAATGTTGGTTATAGTCACTATGAGAAGTCAAGTGGTATGTTTGAGTTCTTTGTAATGTATTCCTACGTACAGCTTCTGGCCTCCGCTTAGCCGGGCCCTGCATCTGGTGATGATGCAGAGCACCCAAATGTTGGTTCTGAGCTTTCAAATGTGATGCATATTGGTATAGAAGTGGAATATTCCGCATCCCATTTTGTACTGGATGAGGTGCCACAACACCATGAGTATAATGGGTAGTGATGTCAGGATGGCTGGAACTAAAGTGAGTTTCTCTTAATCGAGACACATTGTGAGCTTCAGGAGTTCCATTATAGTAAATTTTGTTCATATATTCTGTTGTCATAGTATGGTGTCTGTGCATTTGACCTTGTACTTCATTGTGCATATTTTCAGGTGTGGGTTCATGGCGTCCAGCCAAGGCAGGATATGTGTGAGAAGTGTGTATAGAAAATGTATCTGGGTTACGTTCCTGCGGGGGCGAAGGAAAGAAATTAGAGCAACTAGTGTCGGGGCGCCGTATGTGTCTCGAATGGGAGCTTTTTGTCGAAAGTCCGGATATAGACGGCGTTGACAGTCTGTGCGATAAATGTTTACGTGCTATCTGGTCGGCGTCAAGTATTCGGTCACCAGTACCGGCTCGAAGACGACGAGATGAGTTATCAGACCCGTCGTGGACGTCGTTACCATCTGTAGACCTTTCGATACTTTTTATACTTCCCAATCTTTCGCGTTGTGAGACCTCTGGACTTAACGGTGCTTCTGGTGGCATAATACCTGTCAACTGCACTTCTTGAACACACAGTTTGTATAGCTCTTCATTTTTACTTGCTAGCATTTGCTCCAATTCTTTCTTTCGAGCTTGCAACTTCAAAAGTTTGTCCTGCTTATCTGAATGCAAATCGCTACCCATTGTGCTTGTACCCATATTCAAAATACACTTCAATATAGATAAATCATAAGATTATGAAATAAACACTGAAACTACTGAAAGTCTAGCAGTAAAATAAAATAAACAAAGGAAAACTAAAAATTAATAAACACTGACACATACACAAGCGCACCCATTTTTAAAAAAGTACGAGAGCTAGTGTTGTAGTTGTAAAGTAAAGTAACTTTTAATACGATCGATTAGTTCAATTGCTTTAAAAATTAAAGGTTAGAATAAAAAAATGTATAAATACAAATACAAAAGTTTAAATAAAAATTATAACTGATTGAAAATATTTTCATGTATTGTCAACACTTGATATGAGTGCCTACTATTAAAATATCACAAAAGTTCAGTTATACAGTTCGACAATAAAAACTACAAGGAAATATTAGATTTTGTAGTTCAATGCAAAGAAACGGCGTTAAAACGACAAAATGAGAAATCTCAAATGTAATAACTATGGAATCAACAAAGAGGATGTAGATGTAGGTTATTCTGCCTTACCTTCTCTTTTGTAACTTACCAAAAAACAATCCTCTTTATTATCATCAGCACTATATGTGCAACTCCGAGTTTTTGCCGGATTTGATAAAAATCTAATAATTTAAATATAAATCTTGACTGACAACATTCAGTCAAGATGATGAGGTGGTCAGTCAGTTAATGAGGTGGATCTTGACTGACACCAGTCAGTCAAGCAAGATCCACCTCATCAAAGTAGCATCATTAAGACTGGCATCGTATATTTTGTGCAAAACTCTCCCAAGGGTGTCAGTCAAGATTTTTATAACAACAATTAAAAATTGGGTTGGAGTGAACTTTATGTCATAAAAGTAGTATAGTTTTATAAAGAAGTATTTGTGTTAATTTAGCTAAAAGATTATTAGAATAAAAGTGATAAAGGGGGGAAAGACGATGAGAACTTTTTTGTGGTTACCCACCTCATAAAGTAGCATCATATGGAGACTGTCATCATATATTTTGCGTCAAATACTCCTACGATGTATTGAAATGTGTAAAACCAGCATTTCAATGCAATGAAACAAGAAATAAAGAATGAGTGAAACAGGGCAGTATGTGCATTAGTTCTCTTTGCCTTACCATTACATGGAGAATGAAGAAAAAATGCAACAACAACACAGATCACGATCAGAGGACCTAGACAAGATGCCATTTGACAATCGCTACCGCGAACGCTAAATGGAAAATGTATGGAATTTGACATTTACAATCGAAAGTCAATCGAGAGCTTAAGTCAAATGCCATATATTTTCTGCTTAGCGATAGCGATAGCGATCATCGATAGGCATCTTGTCTAGGCCCTCAGAGGACCTACACAAGATGCCTATCGATAATCGCTATCGCTAAGCGGAAAATGTATGGGATTTGACATAAGCTCTCGATTGACTTTAGATTGTAAATGTCAAATTCCATACATTTTCCATTTAGCGATAGCGGTAGCGATTGTCAAATGGCATCTTGTCTAGGCCCTCAGTTATCTGTGATCACGATCGCACAGCGTTGCTAAAATACTCAGAACACTAAGTTATTGTTCTGAGCTAAAATATTACTTTTGTTTGACCCTCTCATGTTAGTACTTTCGTGTTACATGACTCAAAATGCTACTTTTAGGTAAAAGTGGCGAAAAAAATCACACACCGAGTAGTAATAAAACTACGCTATGGAGTAGCTCATAATTACCCTTTTTTATTGAATAGTAAGTCTCGCGATCTCAATAGATTGTTACGATTTTTCGAAGTTTTTTGTAAGAATTTGCTATGTTTCAGTATTAGTCTTTTTTACGTATAAAAAAACTAATGTTACTTTTGACATGAAAATGTATGTTACTTTTGATCTGTCTCGTGTTACTATTGACTTTCGGTCACTGGTAACACTGCAATCACACGTTACGCTGACAGTCTTAAGGATTTGTATCCAATGCCATTAAATGATTTAAAAAAAAATTAAATTTGACTTTGACAATTTTGTCCAGCCGTAGGAAACAACCAAACAAAGGTACCTCTGTTAGTGGATGACATTACCATACGCTTTTTTCCATTTTGTAGAACAATGTTGTCTCTGAGTGAACTAGCTGAATTATGGTTTTCAATATGTCTACCTGTCAGCCAAATAAATGACGCCATTTTTATTTTATCTTGAACCATGTTTTTTCTTGCTAAGCTATAATTTGAATTTTAAATCTGTTCTTTTCATTTTCATTTGATTCTTTACCCCGATTATGTGTGTAGTTGTGATTAGCAAGACATTCCAGTACTTTTCGCTAATGTGTGCAGATTTTAAGGTATGTTCCGTTAACTGATAGTAAGATTTTAAGGTTATTAATTAGTTTGCATTCATTTATCTATTTCATTCGCAGGGCGACAAAAAATAAGTTTTAAATTCTACACACATGCACTGACCTCATTTCTACTGATAAAATGTTATGACAAGCATGGAAAGATGTTATACTTGCAAAGTTCCCTCCTTGATATTGCTACTAGACCGAAATGTATGATGTCAACAATATGGTGTTGTAGCCTCCACTTTGAAGCCAAATACTTGAGGGCCATACAGAAGACTGAAGCACTCTATACCCTCTCATTATTACCATGTGAGATACATTCAAGAAAACCCACTAACCCCTCTTCACTGAGTAAGTACTTGTCTATATCATGATTTATTATAATTTTAATTCTAACTCTACTACCTACTTAATATTCACATTTATATTTTAAAACTAATCTATAAGTACTTTGAATCCATTAACACCCAGACCTAATAAATGTATTTGTCTGGTATGTGGTGTTTGAAAAGGTTAAATTAAATATCCATCTTTCTAATTCTGATGATAGCATATCAAGGCTATTATTCAAGTCAGACAGTTTTTAACCGATTTCAAAACCATGGAGGTTCTCAATTTGTTTAGTATGTTTTTTTTTTATGTATGTATACTGATTAGGCTGAGATTTCTGATCCGATTTAACTGATTCTTTTTTTGTCAAAATAACTGGTATAATTAAGTCATCTGTGTATGCGAAACTGCGGATTTTTGCTTACCAATGACTTTTTAAACAACTTCTAAAACAAGGAGGCTATCAATTCAGTTTGTATGGTTTTTTTTTATGTATGTACATCAATTACGCCGCGATTTGTGATCCTATTATGTGATTCTTTTTTTGTTTGATGCGGAATAGTTGCCATTGGATTCTATAAAAGATTTGTTAAAATCTATAGGGCAGTTTGGTTTTTAAATCAAAATAACTAGAATGAGTAAGTCGTCTATGTCTCCGAAATTGCAAATTTTTGCTTTCCTATGACTTTTTATTGAATAGATATGATAGTAGGGAACAATTTATGCTGATGGTCACTCATCTAGCTCAAACCTTAGAAAGTTGTGAAAAAAAAATTGTGAAAAAAAATTAAACAAAAATTAAAACCAACTTCAAAATACTAAAAAGGATAAAATTCAAATAAAATTAAAGTAGGTATTTATCCTCTAGAAACATATTTTTTGGAGTTGGTGCTAAATTGTTTCCAGAAACCATAAAAAGTGGAGCACCAATTTCATTATTTTATCCTTTTTAGTATTTTAAAGTCTTTTAATTTTTGTTTAATTTTTTTATTTTTCTTTCTGGAGGTTTGACTCAATGAATTATAACTAAAATTTAATAAAATAATGTAATTTGTTTTTATTTTACAGGTTTGAATAGGCAAGAAAACATTATTGATAATGACAGCCTGCCAGCGAACATTGATTTCAGGTAATTTTTCTTATTAATTTTGACATAAAACTAGCCAGCTGGTCAGTGTCGTCTTTGGGGCAAGTTGGAGTATAGCGTTCGGGGCTTTATGAGGTGTGTTTGTTACATTTTAACCTGTTTGTATCATAGTCCTCATCAATTTAGTTCATATACATGAAATCCTGCAGACTCATAGTTTTAGAGTTAATTCTAAAACAACAAAAAATAACTTTGAAATCAAATAATTCTAATACTATTAGTCTAGGGTATATCTTGTATTTATGAAATCAATTGATGGAGATAATGATACAAACACGTTGAAATGAAAAAAATAAAGAGTTATCAGTCATTGAAAAAAACATTCTTGAAAAGTTTTTAGTCCCAAAAAATTTTTAATTATTTATAACTCGGTAAATAATTATGCATTTTAGGAAAAAAGTTTATAGGACCTAAATTGTTGTTATAGATGTCCTAAAGTACGATTTAGACCGACGATTTTATTCCGACCAACAATGATAACTGACTCTAGAAGACTCCATTTACGGTGCTATTGAAGGAAGCGGGCAGTCACGAAAAATTTTCGAAGCTTCCGATGCTCCTACAACACCTTTTTTCATGCCTATCGTGTTGTGGCTATCAAGACAAACATAGTGTATAGAAAACATTTTTTCCTGCTCTTGATATTTTTTGAGTTATTTGATTTCAGTTTTTTTATTAACTCACAAACTATGAATTCGGGGTATGTCATGTATATGAAATAAATTGATGGGTACGATAATACAAACACGTTGAAACGAAAACAGGGGAGTAATGTTATCGAAAAAATATCGCCAATTTTTTTTTAGTCACAAAATATATTTAATTTTCTATAACTCGGTAAATATGCATTGTAGGAAAAAAGTTTATATAACCTAAATTGTTCCTATAGATGCCCCATAACGAATTAGACCCAGAGACTTATGAGTGGTCCAATTTATTGGAGTATAGATAGAGGTAAGGGCTCTATGAGGCGTCAATAAAGCTAGAAAAATATTACCAAAAATAATAAGCTTTTACGCCTCTTTCATTCTTAGAAAAATGTTGACGAATAATAATTGACTACTAACCTCCTTTTTTATGTCATTTGATTTAGGACATATATAGGAACAATTCAGATTTTTTTAACTTTCTTCCTAAAATGTATATTCAATGAGATAAAGAGAATTCAAAAAAATTAGGACGGGAATTGTGGAGAATTTGTTTGACAACCGATAACCATCCCTTTTTCTCTTTTGAACGTATCTGTATCATCGTCCCCATCAATTTATTTCTTAGACTTCCCATCGACTTCCCCTAGTTTTCAAAAATAAGAAACTCTAAAAAATATTTGAAATGAAATAATTCACTAATTCAAAAAGTACCAACCGTAGGCGATTGTCAGTCATCGAAAAAAAATCTCGTTTTTTTTTAATAAGTTCTGAGCCAGTTGGGGCAGAAATTTTCGAATCTACAGAACACCTTTTTTAATTCCTATCTAGTTATGGCTATCATAATAAACATTTTTTATAATATATTATTTTTTCCTGCAGTTTGTTTTCATTGCTTTTTGAGTTAATTCATTTCAAAGCTTTTTATTTCTTCTTATTATTGAATATTTTAGACAACTAGCCTTTTACAATTGAACTACATAATATAGTAATGCAGTTTATATCATGACTATAACTATCTTCAGAAAAAAGTACACACAAAGTGTTAGAAGCTTTTAAAAACTTAATTCTGATTTTAACATTATTATAAATGTTTGAAAAATTAATTACTAATAAAAATGTATCTAAACTAGAAAAATTTTGTGACATGCAATTTTTTTACTTTAGATACATTTTTATGAGTTATAAAGATAAATTATTATAATTATTATTATTAAAAACTTGTTAAACATTGTGTAAAAATGTCTGCAAATGGTTTACTTATATTTTTATTATTCACAGATCTAACATTAAGAGTGGACACCAGTGGACCGCAGTAAACTTACATGATATGATCATATTTAAAATGGTAAGAAATTTTATTTAATTAATAAACATAAAAAAGAAATAAAATTGTTTCTTTTTTACATTAATCAATAAAACTATTTGTTTGTCAAGAACAAACTATGCATGATTGTATATGAATACTTTGTAAAGGTGCTTCTACTATGATGTGATTTATGTTTATATTATTTCAGATGCAGAATCACCAAGGAGATCTTGGCATTATGTGAGGATTTACAAACCTTTCTGAATATTATGGTAAGTAATATGAGCAAATTATTCTGTAAAGCTGTATCCATACATACATTTATATAGAAAAGTATTTAACCTAGAAAAAAATATTTTCCTCAGGAAGGAACTGAGAAAAGTATTTGACCCAGAAAAATGTAATTTCCTCAGAAAGGAACTAAACCATCTGAGCTACCAAGCACTTAAAAGAAGATAAGTTCTTGGTAGCTCAGATAGTTGGGGCAGTCAAATACCCATTGTAAAAGATTAGGAGTTCAATCCCCGCCTGAGGATGTGTTTTTTTTCTTTAAATGCATTTCTAATATTTAAAAAAATATATAATATAATACTATAAATTGTTGTTAAAATATAATTAATAATTAGAAATATTAATTAATTTATAACTTTATAACGTAATATGTAATTAAATATTTTTTTTAAACATGTTTGTTTAGATCACCAAATCATGCTGTGAGAAGATACTTTCTTGATCATCATTGCTCCATGATGCACACTCAAGGGTGGGTTGGCTGGCGCAACTCAGAGATTTTCTTAGCATATAAAGTAAGTGTATTTTTTGACACTTTTTTTCTGAATCTAATCTTTAGTTTAACAATCATTCCAATTTTTTTTAATTTCCCTTATACAAATTACCAGCAAACCATTATTCGCAAACTGACCAGTGCCGGTGAAAAATCTTCAATGTTCTACGTACATTTTTTATACATCATCATCATAATTATCATCAGCCTATATACGTCCCACTGCTAGGCACAGACCTTCCCACATGGAAGAAACACGCTGGCCTAATGCGGGTAGGTGGGTTAAAGCGGTTGCAGTAACAACCGGGACCAACGGCTTAACGTGCCTTCTGAAGGGCGGAGGAGCTCGAGATTATAAATTTGATTGTCCCATCTCGGGACCTTCCATGGCGAAAGTTGCTATGTTTTCGTAATCGAAACCAGAACGCTCAAACCACTACGCTACCGAACTCCTCCACTATGCCACCGAGCTACTTCGGTCCACTGATATCCAGATAAGTTGACATCAGTGGGCCACAGTAAACTTACATGATGTGATCAGGAATATACAAAATACTACATGTAATAATGGAAGATTTATATTGAAACTGGTAAGAAAATTTATTTACTTTAACTAAAATTAATAGGTGTAAAAAAGAAAGTAAATTGAAGTGTTTATGAATTTATAAATAAATAAAACTATATGTGTGTCAAGATAAAACTATACAAAGTTGTTTAGGAATACTTTGTAAAGGATATTCTGCTACGTAATCATTTATGTTTATATTATTTCAGATGCAGAATTACCAAGGAGATCTCGGCATTATGTGAGGATTAACAAATCTTTCTCAATATTATAGTAAGTAATATGAGCAAATTATTCTGTAGAGTTGTATTTTTTGGAATCATAAATTAAGAGACAGAAACATAATTATTATTTCATAACATATTCATTATCATAATTAACAGAAACATAAGAGAACATAATTCCAAAATAAATGAAAATAAATATTATTTTGGAAAAGTTTCATGTCCAAAAAAAATTCATGTCCTCTGGAAGGAAATGAACTACCTGAGCTACCAAGCATTTAAAAGAAGATACGTCCTTGATAACTCAGATTGTTGGAACAGTCAGATACCGGTACTGTGAAAGGTTGAGTTTTCAGTCCGGCCTGCGGATGTGGTTTTGTGCTTTAAATACTTTTCTAATATATATATTTTAGTTATAAAACTAAATGACAAATAAACTGACGGTCCACTTGGTGGTAAGTGGCTATCGTCGCCTATGGACACCTAAAATAACAAGGAAAAATTCACTTGGTATTTCAGGTGCGTTGTCATCCTGAGCCCTAGATGCCTGCCATGCCCAGTAATTACACTGACTACCTTTCTCTTCACTCCGAAACACACCGAACTGTTTCATTAATTTAAAAAATAGTTCAGTTTGTTAATTTAATTAGTGTCAATAGTATGTGGTTAACTGTTGACATTTGAAGACTCAATATAATAGACTAATCAAAGTTATATTGGTCTATTATATTTGGTCTTTCAAGTAAGAATGAAGAAGTTTCAGAATAATTTAAAAATTAATTCAATATACCTGTTATGAATTCAGTCATCACCAGCCTATTATGCGTCCCACTGCTGGGCACAGACCTTCCTACATGGAAGAGACACATCAGAGGTTTGGGATTGATGAATTTAATAGAAGAAATAAAACCGGTTATAACAACGTTATTTCATCATCATTTCAGCCCAGAGACGCCCACTGCTGGGTATAGGCCTCCCCCTAGGATCTTCAAACTGATCGGTACTGCGCTGTCCGCATCCATTGACCTTCACCAGATCGTCGGTCCACCTTGTAGGGGGCCTACCAACGCTGCGTCTCCAGGTACGCGGCCGCTGTCATTTTCCATATTTTTTTTTCGACAACTAATATCTACCCATTTTTATCTTTTCGACATATTTTTATAGTCGTCCTCTTCAATTTATTTTATATGCATGATATACCCCGGACCCATAGTTGTAGAGAAATTTGAAAAATAAGAAAAAGTAAAAATACTTTGAACTCAAATAACTCGAAAAGTATCAACCGCAAAAGAAAATAATCTACGATAAAACATTTTTGTATGTTAGCCTTAACAAGATAGGCACGAAAAAAAGAAGTTGTCAGTAATCGAAAAAATAATCTCGAATTGATTTTTTCGTCAAAATAAGTTTTGATACAGTTGGGGCCGAAATTTTGGAAACTACAGATGTCCCTAAACACTTACTTTTTTTAATGCCTATCTTTTTAAGGCTATCAATACAAACATGTTTAATAATAGATTTTTTTTCCTGCGGTTTGTGTTAATTGATTTCAAAGGTTTTTACTTTTTCTTATTTTAAAAATTTTAAGAAAACTATGTGTCGGGGGTATTTTGTTCTTCTTCGTTTTACAATTAAACTTCGTAATACATAAAGTACATAATCATGACTATAACTATGTTAAAAAAAATACACAAAATGTGTAATAAGTTTATGAAAACTTTTCACATTTCACACATTTCATTCAAACATTGCGTGGGAAACTGATTTACTTATATTTTTATTATTTACAGATCTAATATTAAAAGTGGACATCAGTGGACCACAGTAAACTTACATGATGTGATCAGGAATATACAAAATTCTACATGTAATAATGGAAGATTTATATTGAAACTGGTAAGAAAATTTATTTACTTAAACTAAAATTAATAAATGTAAAAAAGAAAGTAAATTGAAGTGTTTATGAATTTATAAATAAATAAAACTATGTGTGTGTCAAGATAAAACTATACAAAGTTGTTTAGGAATACTTTGTAAAGGATATTCTGCTACGTAATAATGTATGTTTATATTATTTCAGGTGCAAAATCACCAAGGAGATCTCGGCATTATGTGAGGATTTACAAATCTTTCTCAATATTATGGTAAGTAATATGAGCAAATTATTCTGTAGAGTTGTATTTTTTGGAATCATAAATTAAGGGGCATCTCAAATAGATATATAGTTCCAAATTAAATGAAAATAAATATTATTTTGGAAAAGTTTCATGTCCAAAAAACATTCATGTCCTCAGGAAGGAAATGAACCACCTGAGCACCTGAAATGAAGCACTTGAAAGAAGATAAGTCCTTGGTAGCTCAGATAGTTGGAACAGTTAGATACCCGGATTGTAAAAGGTTGAAGTTTAAGTCCGGCCTGCGGATGTGGTTTTTTGCTTTAAATGCTTTTCTAATGTTTTTAAAAATGTATACATGGTGATGCTATCAATACGATAATAAATTAAAACACGGGACATATTAGTTCATAGAAATGTTTTGCAACTTTCTTATTCATCTTTCTTACATCTTATTCATTTCATAATTTTATAACATTTCTATGAAATAATGAAGTCAATGTTATATTATTTCATACAAATGTCATAAAATTAACAAATGATAGTATTTAAAGGTTGCGAAACATTTCTATGAACTAATATAGCCCATGTTCTATTTTATTGTCTTATTAACCGCACCAACCTGTATAATGTTAAAATGTAATTTAGAATGCGGAAATATTAATTATTTTATCACATTAAAAAGTAATATCATTAAATAAATTTGGTTTTAAATTGTTTGTTTAGAGATCACCAAATCATCTGCTGTGAGAAGAAACTTTCATAACCATCCTTGCACCATGATTCACACTCAAGGCTGGGCGGCTGGCACAAGTCGAAAGATTTTCTTAGCCAAAAAGTTAGTGTAATTTTTTTATGTGACATCTTTTTTCTGAATGTTATTTGTCTAATGAAATTTTTCTAATAATTTAGTTTCTGTATAAATAGTATGCTAAACAGCCCCCTTATTCGTTAACTCAGATGACATCCGTCTGTGCATAAAAATTCCGCGTTTTTACGTTAATTGAAGTTTCAACAAAATGTTTCATTCCATTGTAGTGTGAAACAACAACGTATAATATTAAAGCACTGATACTCGTCATTTTTATCGAATAAGGAGGCAGAAATTATTATTTTATCCACTCATGTTTTAATATTCAAATTAATATCTCAAAGGGGAATATATTATGTTGACATACTTTTTAATTGGATGTGTGGATGTATATTTAAGGACATTTTATGTCTATAAAACAATATTCTACAATAGCCATCAATATCGCCAAGCGGTAAATGTATGGGATTTCACATAAGCCATCAATTGACTGTGGGCTGGAAAAAATGACAAATCCTATACATTTTCCATTTAGCTATAGCGTTTCTGAAACGGCATTCTTGTCTAGAGGGGCTGAAGTTAATAGTGCGAATTAATCAGTATAGATAAAGCACACATAACTAGGTATTAAAACACGTAATACTGTTAAAAACCTCATCCACGTGCGGGTCGGTTTTTAAACAAACGTGTTTGAATACCCCTCATTTAATGCGTTAGTTTCATAGACTGATATTTTAAAAATACTATATTATTTTGTTATGGTATATACTTTATTATAAAATCGTGTTTTTGTTTAGATCCAGAATTACAAGGACCCGAATTATAAGGAGGAAGAATCTTTTCCTGTACGAGATAAAAAATCTTCTGAAAGAGAATTTATTTATTGTTATTTTTGTTTCATTAGAATAAAAAAATCATTCTTATCGTTGATATTTTATTTATTAATCCATAACCTTGTAAAATACTTCCCAATATTTTCATTCCATACTAGGGTTGTATTTAGTTATCGATAGTCTAACAGAATTGTATCGATATCGATACTAGCTAGTCGATAGCTTCCGCACGTCACTTATCAATGGTCGGCTGTCATCCACTATCGAATAGGCCTATCAAGGGCTGTTTCCCATCTGTATCTTATAGTAATCTGTGATTTTGTCTGTCCGTTTCACGGGGTCTCGACACGGTGAATTCAAGTGGAGATGTAAATTCTCTCCAATAAAACAAACCTGACCTGATAGAATAACAAATTTACCCTTCCGATCTCCTTAGTTCCTGGCCCATTTGATTTACCTGTGAAACCTGCTAGAAAAAATGTCAAAAGTATACAAAACACTCATTACAGCCGCAGACAGATTTGTGCCCTCTAAACTACGACCACTATGGGAACACGAAGCTGGTAAGTGATTATCGTGTTCGCATATGGTTACAATACATTTTGAAAGTAACAGTGTATTATTTATCTATTTCAGGTCCAAAAACTATATTCTTTTGGGCTCCTGCTTTCAAATGGGTATGTATATTGAATTGTCGATAATTGAACATACTGCGGATATCTTCAAGGTCGGGTTATTCTTGTCCTAAGACCTTGTACAGGGGCATCAAAACGTATACGATATTATTACAATTGCAATAGTATTTTAAATAATAATGTAGGGAATGCATTATTATATAAAATACTTTACAAATATAAATGGATTCTAATTATTCTTATCTTTGCATGTCAATGAAATGCCTCAATGTAATTTACTCAATGATAACAAGAATCTCTTCTCATTTCTCGGCTTAAATTTTTATGATGTGCAATAAAGCTATCATGAAAATTTTTTAGCTGTTGAGTAATCTAAAAGTGTAATTGAAAAAACTACAGCTACAACTAGTTGGCTTATACAAGATAAGATATTAATATTACAAGTTTAAGGAAAAATATTGGGTACCTAACTAATACCATATTTAGAGTACCTAAATATTATGTTTGTCCATTTCTTAAATAATAAATCAATCATACTTCTATTACTCTGTTGTGAAAATGTACATAATAATTGTTATTTTGAATTATTTCATTTGTTAAGCCCCGTTAGACTCACGGGGGTCCGGACAATTAAAAACAAATTGTGTCTTGAGTCTTGTGTATTGTGTCTGTACCTTGCTAGGTTAATCTAAAATTGACTTCTTGAACTGTTCATTATTAGGCTTATAATACACATCCTCATTTAAACATTCTTTATAAAATCTTATATGTCGTGTCTGAATTATGTTAATTTTATTTATTATTTTATCACAGATAAATATTCTACCAATGTAATATTTTTTCACAAGGTTTTAAGAAGTTAACTTTGGCAAATAAACCATTTTAAATAAATATTGATATACAGCATTTATTTTAAAACTTTATAGTATAATTTCACACAGATATAATTTTCATTGTGCTGTCATTTCTTATTCATCACCTTAACACTTTCAGGGCTTGGTGATTGCTGGGTTGGGTGACTTGAATCGGCCTGTCGAGACCTTGTCCATACCTCAGTCCGCCTCCCTTGCGGCGACTGGCATCATCTGGTCCCGCTACTCCCTAGTCATCATCCCTAAGAACTATAGTCTTTTTGCTGTAAACGTTTTCGTAGCTTGTACTAGCCTATACCAAATAGGTAGAGCATACAAACATCAGCAGTCCTTAAAAAGGGAAGCTAAGGAAAAATGAGCTTTATATTTATTTGCATATAGAGTAGTTCTGGTCATCAAATCATGGACAAGGTGTAGGTGTTGTAGACCCAATTTTACACAGTCCTGTGGCCTCTTTACTATTAACGTAATATCACAAATTCTCAAATGATAGATTCATGTCACAAAAATATCTATTTAATAATGACCAATATTGTTTTGTTATTGTAGAATAATGGGGATATTGTTAAATAGTGTGTAGTCTGGGATCAATCAAATGGGTATTAAAATTCATTTAGTGTCTCTTTATTCTTTCAATTCTAGAAGGAAACGACAGCTCCTTTCGTTTATATAAATTAGTAAAACTATTGATAAGTGCTTATTAATAGTTATTAACTACCTTTACTTTTCTATCACAATAATTCATTCTCTTATAATATATTTCATCCAGTAGGAGCTGTTATTATTTGAAACTGACTTATATATTACTACTACCTTCATGTATGGTACTTACTATTAGCCATAGATATAGATCCTTAGGTTATGGCTAAGGGTTTTCTATCCTGAAGATATTATCTCACATTATACTTGAATTGATATGAATAAGAGGCACTTAACAGAATTCAATTAGTAAATGCAATTTAGAATCTTAACCAATACATGTAGGCAGATATATGCCATAAACTCAAATATTTGCACAAAATTTCTTCATTGATATTGTAATGAGTATTTTTAAAATATTCTGAAAGTTAAATTATGTTTGGATTTAAGCTAAAATTACTGCAATGATAGAAACTCAAAGAGTTTTTGTTATTATCTTATAAAGACATTAGGGTGTTTATTGTTAACTATGCTCTACCTACATAAATAGGTAGATATCAAGTGATTATGATCACAAAATATATATGATTAAATTATTTACAACAAATTATAGATCTATATATTTGATATATTAGATACATATCAGCACTAGTGTAGTGTGCTGAAGCCAAAATTTAAAATCGATATTTGGTGCTCAAAATAGTTGTGGCCTGTGGCAACTAATGTGATGATAGACTAATATATCATTGTAAGTTACCTAATGTGAAATAGACTATGATATTATAACGATATTGTATGTAGTACATGGTGCAAGTAATTCTGTGTCCAATACTTTATATGTTAAAGATTAATAACGCAAAGAATGACCATTAAAACAAACCCCTCATTTTCTATTGTGCGTGAGCTTCTAATAAGTTTAAATAATAGTACATAACTGTTCGCGTGGTCAGCACGTTAGCCGACACGCGCAATATTACCTAACTTATAATATTTTTTTAATTTTTTCACTTTATAAATATTGATGTAAAAATGGGGAGTTGTTTTTCGTAATATTTACAAATAATATTGCAAATGTAGAATTTTACCCCTAAATAATGGAAATGATTTCAGTTACATTATTCGGCAGAGTTTTCTAGGTATTTTATGGATCTAGTATGTTAGGTCGTTGCGCTTATTATATAACAAATTATATAAATATATTACAGGCTGTCACCCATCCCAATTTTCATTGTGACTTCCGTTTACTATTTTACTAAATCATTCAAATATTATTAACATTAGCAAACGCCTAACAACGTATTCAACACAGAACACGGGCTATATGTTATGGAAGTTATAGTTTTTAAATTGGACGCGACCATTTGAAATGAATGCTTTTGCATGCAAAGCATGGAACCTGGATTTTTAAAATTTTGACTAAGTATAGTTAAAATTTGCAAGACATAGTTGGAATTTTTTCGCCAATCTTAAGAATATTACTTATTCAATACGCAGCCCGTAATTTTATACGTATTTGACTTCGGGTGCTAGCGAGCCATGCATGGCTTTGTTTAATCACACTAAGCGTTTCTAGGCGTTATTATTCGAGATTTTTTGTCTTGTATATCTTATTTATATATTTTTATTCTGTTACTCCTATAATCCACGAAGTTACTATGTCCACTTGCATCATGTACAAACGCCTCTTTACATGCGGGTATTATGTAAAAATTGACAAAGTAAATTAAATATTTTATAAATATCTGTTTATTTTTGTAAAATCTTTTACTAACTGTAAATATATTTATTCTCAACAGAACTCGTATGTCTTATTTCTTCCGCCTGGCTTCATTTATTCATGTACTAATCGATCGTTTCAGTCCTCGAACTAACGTCACTCTGCCTTTCCACATTTCTCTTTACTTACTTTATGGCATGTGGGGATGGGGACTTCTTTTCATTCTCATTTGGTAAGTGTATAAGATGAAACTGGTCAATAACACGATACTGAAGCAGATACGGATTTCCGTTAAATGCATGGACTTTCTACAAAATCTATTTATGACTAATACTATAAGTTCCCTCCTTCCTATAACATGGGTTCCTTCAAAAGAGACGTGAAAAAGCACCTTTTATGCCGGCAAGGTGGAGGTGGCTAGAGCAGTGTTTGAACTGCACAAGCTGTCTTCGCATATGGACTCTCACCGCTTCACATCAGTTGGTGTTGAGTGATTTGTCGTGCTTTGTATAAATAAAGGTATTTTACCTATATAGGTACAAGAATAGAATGTCGGTACTTCATCCCAAAACAAAAGGGTTAGCGATGTTGTTAACCACCTACATATTCATGTATCACTTACCTACATTGTTTTACCAGAAAGTGAACTGTTTTTACGAAAGAATCAAATACTTTGGGACGCTTTGTTACCACACTAGTAGGTAAGCGATTATTTTGAAATGACATAAACAAAATATTAAATTTTTGGTAAAAAGTTTTGTCTTGATTGATACCTACGTACGCCCACGAGCCTATTCCAATAGTCCCAACCAATGCGTGTCCCGTGGTGGGGTAAAGTGGAATTCATTTCCTACTATATTCATTTTCTTTTCCAACTCTACCTACTGCCCAGCCGGCGGCGGCGGCGGGTTATTTAATTATATTTATTTAAGACCTATGAGCCTATTCACACGTAGTTTTTAAATGAGCATACAACACGCATAGGTACCTACTCTGCTCATCGTCTGGGCATTTTAGCACGCGTCGTCTCATTTGCGTTTGAATGTAAACGCGGTTCGCCTGCTTGCTTAAAAAGCGACGTATAAACAGGCTCTAATGGCTCAATAGATTTCTAAGAAGCCTAGATCACTGTACGCCCCCGTCCACGAACATTATATCGTGTGCGCGCCATCGATCGCAGGTGTCTTTTAATGGAGAAAGACTGTCAAACCGCGCTCTCCGGACATCAATGTCTATGTATAAACATACCGTAAAGGCAGGCCCTTTGGTTTTTTTAATCTTTGAAGCAGTTTCGAAGATTAAAGCCTATTTACACAATGCAAGTTTCTTGCCTGTAACAATTAAATTGAAGCAAGAAATTACTGGCATAGTCTAAAAACAAGACAGTCAAAATCAGAAGCGGACATTACTAGAACTGGGCATAATAAGAAGTGGTCAAAAACAGGATTAGTCGTATCCAGAAGGGGACATTTCAAGATTTGTCACAAAGCGCCTAAACGACATAAGACTATGCAAGTCATTTCTTTCTTAAATTTAATTGTACGCTACAGGCATGAAACTTGCCTTGTGTAAATGATCCTTTACTTATACTGTTACATACAAACTACCTCTTTAGGTATAATAATAATGTAGAAAACACATGTGACAACTTGTACGTAAAATTACTAAACATTTATGAATAAGGCCTTAAAGTAGGTGTCAAGTGAACGGCATGTTTTAGTTTTTCAATCGCTAATTCTTTTATCTAATATTCCACAGGCACTAGTTATGGCTTCCATAGACGACTACCGGCGACCACTGGAAAAGGTTTCGACCACGCAGTCGGCAACGCTAGCCGCCACCGGGCTCATCTGGACCCGGTATTGTCTCGTCATCAGACCCATCAATTACGCCTTGTCGTTATGCAACTTCTCGCTAGGAGTCGCCAACGCAGTACAATGCGTTAGGGCGTATCGCTTCCAGAGAGCTATGAAAACTATAGCTTAAACTTTTTACGTCAATTTAAAATTTAATTCCAAGCTTTTTCCTCGTGGCCCTATTGGGTGTGAGGAAACAGAACATATATGATTATAACAAGAACACATAATGGCTGATAATAATAATTTTATTTCTTAACACAAGCTAAGAGTATCTATAGTTCGTTTGTCCACAAAAACTAATTGTAGGTATTTTGTTTTTTTTCGTTAAATTCTCTATAGAACAGATAAAGCAAAGGAAACCCAAGCCCACAGCCATATCTGTGTTATGTTGGGTTTTTCTTTTTCGCATCTTGGGGCATTTTTTACTTTGCAAATATAATTTATCAAATAGAATTTTATATAAGACAACCCTTTTTCACGCAAGTCTATTATGATGATTTATTCATATCACTAGGAGTGTTTTATTCTATTTTTTTTCGCGAAATAAAACAAAAGTCAAATACGCACAAAATGTATGAAACTGATTATATTTTTTCGCGAATTCAGAGTTGGTCATGCCGTTTTATCAATAATTCAGTCCAGGACAAAATTAAAAAAACTTACTATTTTCTTCAGATAGCCCATAATAAACCTTGTCGCTTTCGTAATATGCCACGATTAATCAAAACATAATACTTCTAGAAAATCAACCGTTTCACTTGAGCATTATGATTGCGTTTCACTTGTTTAAGATTTAAGTTATGCTGCAAACAACATGCGACTCTATTATTGGTGTGTTACAGTTGCTTTTTTTAACCGTGCAGATATTTTTGATCACACTGTGCGCTCACATGATTTTAATGCTAGTTGTACAGTCTGCTTCAAAGTAGATTAACACTTTAATAGAGCTCGCGTCAAACATCTAGTTCGCTTAGAAGTTGCGGTGTATTGCACAGCTGCCCGCAGCTACTGTCCATACTGCGTTGTTCCGCCATTTAATATTTTTATAGCGCGCAGTGAATCGACTTGGGTCCAGAGCGAACTGTAAATTTAGCTCAAGCTGTAACCATGTCACACCAGCTATGGCGTCTAAAATATGGTTACAATTATTACTGCATACTTATCAGTCAGTGTGATATGATACTAAAGTGTTAATCTACTTCTGAGGCTGACTCCACAAATATATATTATAAATGGCCTATATGTTCTGCAATGTTCAATGGAACCACGAGGATCAAAGCATATAAATCATTGAGATATAAAGTTAATCTATACTTAATTAACACATACAAGAACAACATAGTTATGTGTGGTGGTTTCTCTATAGAAAACACCATCGATCACTGTTCCATTTAAGTGTGGCGATCGAGCTACAGTTAACTCAGACGCTTGCTAGCGTTGCTAGAATGAAACGCGTAAGCGCCACGAAAACCACGTCGCTTACAACCTTTTGATCGCGAAAAACTACATCATGCAGCTTGGTGCCGTCAATGCGACAATAAATTAAAACATGGGCTATATTAGTTCATAGAAATGGTTTGCCGCTTTCAAAAACATCTCATTTATTAGATAATTTAATGACATTTGTATGTAATAAATAATACAACATTAACATTGGCTGCATTATTTCATAAAAATGTCACGAAATTATCAAATGAATAAGTTTTTTTTTTCTTTATTTATTTAGGGGCTTTTGTTACAAAACATGTCAGCCCCATCGTACCCTATTCTGTAAATAATTGTACATACTTTTATGATGTGCGGGAGCGGAAGGGATTCCAGTATCCAGAAAAAAGAATTCTGATAACAATTTTGCAGCTACAGATGTAGGATCAGCCAAAAATAAGATATTTTTGAAAGTGGCGAACCGATTCTATGAACTAATATAGCGCCCGTTTTAATTTATTGTCGCATTGACGGCACTACCTGTATAGTTTCAATATGAATTTTGTACGCGATAGCTTTTCTATTATAACTCAATGAATGTAATATACGTGTATGATTAACTAATTTGAAATGTGACCACCTAAAACTTGTATCATGACTTCAAGCACCGCCAGTTGCAACATAGCAACAAACTAAACTGATTTTAGTAGTGAGAACACTAAATCCAAATTACATTACTGTCCGCTTTCACTAACCATTCCCTAGGCGTACGTGGCTCTTAATGACATTGTCTCTTTCTATCTCCTTTAGATAGAGTGGGATAAAAAACGCTAAGAGACCCTTAACGCTAAGCAAATGTTAGTAAAAATGAGCATACATCTCTTTCTCTCAATCTGAATTTGAAAAGTATAGCAAATATGGGAACTGTAACATTATTTACACTCCAGGCAATTTAGATTAAGAATGTAAACAAACTTTTTTTGTATGAGGTATGAGCGAGAATTGTAGCGAGTGAGAGGGACAAATATAGATTTGTCACATTTGTTTTTTTGTTATGGACAAACAAAATGTCATTTGGTTTGTAAAAATTAAACCGACTTCAAAACACTAAAAAGGAATAAATAATTAAACTTAAGTACCTAGGTACTTAGCTCCTTAAAATGTATTTTTTGGAAGAGAAACAACAGAAAATGTAGCACTTAGTCCAAAAATACATTTTAAGGAGATAAGTACCTAGGTGGGTACATGAATTATTTAATTTTTTTTTTAGATTTATTGAGTGGGATTCAGAATCAGGTCCAACTTTATCTTAGACACATTTCAAATTGGCTGATCATGCCTCTGGGATAACATGTTGGCATTCTTACTAAACTGTGTGTAAAAATCACAAATGACTGTGAAATATCAAAGATTATAGATACATTGTTATAAAACCTAACCCTCTTAACATGTTAGATAAGTACGACTATATTCATTTTAATAACCTTAGTCAAATCCAAAGATCAAGTAGTTTAGACCCACCTATAGTTGGTCACCTACGTTAAAACTAAGATAGTGTAATGTTTTGGACTGCACTTGCGTGTCATCAATAAACAAAAAATGCCTATAAATTAGTATTCGGCCTATTTGTCGAATTTGTTGCCGCATACCAAATAATAAAAAATGCATATATTGATAAAAAAAACTTCCGTGGTTTTATTGTTAATTGATTTTTTTTTCTTAAAAAGTGGGGAAGAATCGTCATCGGTACTACAAACAAATATTGTAATTTAGAACAAATTTTCAAAACTTTTAAAAAAATTGTCTTACTCTTTCATAGTGGGGCATATTCAGTATTCGGCTAAATCACTAATTGTGGCGTTTCTTTATTAAATCCTATAATCTCGGGAACAAAAATAACCTTTAGCTCATTCAATTTCAGACAAATCCTTTTGTTCCACCAACAATAATGTTTCCTTCCGTTTAAACCCATATTTTTTAACGTTATTTTTTTAATGCTGGTATTCATCTATTTATGTACTGAAAAATATTTAAATTTATGCTCTTTTGTTTCATAAAACTTTAGTAATGAAAGAAGTTCCCACATTTTCTAAAATATCTTTTGAATTTATTTATATAAATAAAGGGTTGTAAATAGTTGTAATTAACACAATATTTTTTTTTCGTAAACTCAGAAACGACTTCTAGAGTCTTTATACTCCTAAAAACGTTAGCGCCATAAAGAATGACCATTCGTGAGTGCAGTCGCAGCATTACTTGACAAAAAAAGTCTTGCCAGTAGAAAATATTATACTTAACGCAATGTATATCAATCTACTAACTCGCAATGTATATCAATCTACTAACTCTATATACGTAATTAAAAGAATTATTTTAGCACAGTTTGTTGTACAGGCAACCACAAATCAAACGTTACCTATGAATTGACACCTTTTAAAAATGATACAGTGAACACAAAATCAGACTGACGTTTGCTCTGCGGTATATTGTACCTTTAGGATGCAAACGAAATTTGTTGTCTTGCTTGCCGTCATGGTTCTTGCTATTTATTGGTGGTGTTGCTATCGTAAAAAAATTATAGAAAACAACTTTAGTTCAATGTTGTACCTACTTACACTTAGTCAAAACTTGCCATTATTGTGCCATTGTTACAGATTGTTATGTAGTCAATTAGATAGAACTAATATATTAAAATATTTTGTTGGGTAGCTTTTAATAACTTACAATTTGCCAAAAAACTCTAGGGGGGCTATTTTATTTCTCTCCTGGCAACACCCTGTCTAACGTCAAGTGACTCTAAAAAAACACTATTTTTGGCAAACTGTATTGCACGATTTGTTTTATTTAGCGTTTGGTAAGGTTACGTGCATTTACGAAGTCTTTCAATAAAATTGAGTTTCATACGAAAGCTTACTTCCTGTTGCTATAATTGACCGTTAAGTTATCACCAGTGATCGGAATTGGGTGAGTATATTTACCTACAGTTTGTAGAACAGAGATAAAATCGGAGACTTCGTTAAAATAAATTTTTTACCTCACCGATAATTTTCCGGAATTTTAACTACGTAAATTCAAACATCAAATTAATTAAATAGAAAGTTCTCATTCGTAAATATTCTTCATTATAAAATTTTTCACATGGCTCTTCATTTTTAATAACTTCAAAAAAATAGGTTTTAATTCGACTATTTTTCATAGTTTTTTTGTATGTTTGTTACGCGGTAAATATTAATAATAAGATGTTTAAGTTCACGTAATTAAAGATCCGGTAAATTTTCCGGTAAAAAAAATATGGCAGGGAAGTCTCCAATTTTTATCTCTGTTCTACAAACTGTAGGTAAATATACTCAGCCTATTCCGATCACTGGTTATCACAAAAAGTGTAAATTTAATTTTGTTAATAAATATCTAAACATTTTGAAAACTTTAACAATGCAAGTGATTGTACTAAACGCACATAATGGTTAACTGTTTAGTAGTTTGTAGTTATACTCAGTAGTTATTTGCATGCCTTAGTTTTCATTATTATCATATGTTACAATAAATCATTGAAAAATATAGCATTTTTTTTTCTATCAATCCTTAAGTATAATGGACCCAACATCACCTTTCGTAGGTAATTATTTTCTATATTAAAATCCCATAATAGCCTTGTTTTTCCCCATGTAACCTATACATAAGCGCTAAACGCTCATATATTAGGTTGGGGAAAAAGTCTTTTCGCATCATAGTTTGTATGAACTTGTAATAAAATCTCTTTGGCTGTACTATTTGTATCTGGCTGGTTTTGGTATCATTAAAAGTATAGATTTTAAAAAAGATAATTCCAAATTCAAATTACGAAAATGTGTGTTTTTC
Organism: Nymphula nitidulata; assembly: GCA_947347705.1. Taxonomy (NCBI): domain Eukaryota; kingdom Metazoa; phylum Arthropoda; class Insecta; order Lepidoptera; family Crambidae; genus Nymphula; species Nymphula nitidulata. Next base: position 4,152,400 of record OX374637.1, on the reverse strand, counting down.
ATTTGTTTTTCGTACTGTCAAGACGAGTGAATTTAATGAAGAAATTCTATACATTTGAAAATTTTCCTACAAAAAAGGTAAAAATACAACGCAAGCCGCGAAAAAGATTTGCGATGGATTTGCGAAAAAAATTATGGACCTAGTGCAGTGTCTGTGAGAGTAGCACAAATTTGGTTTAAGCGTTTTCAATCCGGAAATTTTGATGTCAAAGATGCACGTCGCTCTGGTCGCCCTATTACGGATAAAATTGATGCCATTTTTGAAAAACTGGAGCAAGATCGGCATATCAGTAGTTACGACGTAGCTGAAGAACTGGGAATTGACCACAAAACAGTTTTGGCGCATTTTAAAAAAAATGGGTACACAAAAAGCTCGATATTTGGGTACCCCACGAGCTCACTGTAAGAAACCTAATGAACCGTGTACTCATTTGTGATTCTTTATTACGACGTATTGAAACCGAACCATTTTTGAAGATACTGATAACTGGTGATGAAAAGTTGATCACGTACGACAAGAACGTGCGAAAAAGGTCGTGGTCAAAGGCCGGTCAGGCTTCACAGACTGTGGCGAAACCCGGGTTAGCTCGCAACAAGGTGATGCTGTGTGTGTGGTGGGATTGGAAGGGCATTATTCATTATGAGCTGTTACCACCAGGCAGGACCATTGAACTCTACTGCGAACAACTGATGAGATTAAAGCAAGAAGTTGAGAGAAAGCGGCCGGACTTAATCAACAGAAGGGGTGTGGTTTTTTATCATGATAACGCTAGACCTCACACATCTTTAGCCACTCAGCAAAAATTAAGATAGTTTGGCTGGGCGGTGTTAATGTATCCGCCGTATAGTCCTGACCTTGCACCTTCAGATTTCCACCTGTTTCGCTCTGTTCAGAATTCTCTAGGCAGTGTCAGGTTAACATCACGAGAGGACTGCTAAAACGCCTTGTCGCGGTATTTCACCCCCCAACGGATCAGAAGCCCCAAAATTTCTATAGCAATGGGATCATGTCCCTACCTACAAGATGGCAAAAAGTTATCTAACAAAATGGTACCTACATACTTTAGCAAAATGTAAAAAAACTTTATTAAAAAAATGGTTTGAATTTTCTTAAAAAATGCGAAGAAACTTTTTCCCCAACCTATTACTTTCAATCGTCATGTGGAACAGCGACAAGGCGAGCACCAAACTCATTTCCAAACGAATAATACTATTAATAAAAACATAAAGTATTTTCAGAGTCTATTTATTGATTAGACATAATTTGACAGTTTTATTTTTTTAAGAACAATAATATTTGACAAGTAAAAAGGTTAAGTAATTGGTCATCATCAGTTTTTGCTTCTTGCAAAAACCTCTTCGTACGGAACCTTAAAAGAATATTTCAATATTTGTATAGTCACTTCAAAATCGGTTTAACCGGCTTCGACTGTATCATTTCCTAGTAAAACTAAGATTTTTCTTATTAGTAACATTGAAAGCGTAATCGCTTTCGGGCCTAGTTTGGGCGCCAATTGTAAACATGTTTTATATTTTCATATCATAACATGATATTGATTTGTTGAAGGCCGCTACGATTATTTAGCAATAAATACTTTTGGCGGTTAGTAACATTTATCCTCAGATCTCGCAAATACTTACAATCAATCTTCAACCATAGCCAAAAGCCTATCCATGCTGATGGGACTGAACATTCTTCCGTTATCATCGGAGTACATGACAACATTCCTAATGACATAGCACTGCATGTCCCCAATCTTGTATATCGGCCTCCCTTCCCTAGTTTTCCCCACTAAAGGCACGAACGTTATGCCCTTTTCAATACACCTTGATTCCAACAACTCCGAGAAGGATTTCTGTTGGGTCGCCGAAGTTAGAACATCGGCTATTCTGGAAGTTTCCTTGGTTTCTGTTATAGTGAACCGTGGCGGAGGCGGCGGTTCGACGGCGTCTATATCTGTGCTTCGGTTTAGCATATCCAACGCTTTGCGGAAGGCGTCCCTAACCGCTGGCTCTTTTAGCACTTCTTCGGGAAACATTTTCTGTAAAGGATAAAATAAGCTACTACAATATTTTAGGATTTATGTCTGTTTTCAAGACCATTCCCTAGGCTTTATCGACATTTGTCTCTTTCCATCTCCTTTAGATAGACTGAGCTAAAAATCGTTAAGACACTCTTAACGCTAAGCAAATGTTAGTAAAAACGAGTATTAAACTCATAATATTATAAGTACTTTCGGGCATTAACAGCGAAAATATTCTATAAAATTGGCGAGCTTTAAAGTATTAGTTAGTGTAAGGATGGGCCTAATTCTGTAGAACACACGCTAAATATCAATTATAGTTCAGTGCGTCTCGTTTTCTCAATGTGCATACAAAAAGGACAGCTATCATACAAATTGACATTTAGAAAGGTGTGTATAATTTTCGACCTTAAGGAAAGTGATAAAATGCATAGGACGACCTCCGTACGCGCCTTCTTAAATTGTCTATGGTTTCTTAATCCTTTGATATATCCCTCCTTTCTATATCCTTTCAATATTTGACTGTTCTAATTCTTGCTATCTTTTTCTATGCACTTTGAGGGAAACAGATATATTTCACTTAAATATAGATTTATATTGTCTTCAGAATTAGGCCCCGTATCTATAATTTGATTAAATTATTTCGTTATAATAATCGAGCTCCAAACTTATAGATTAGGACATTTTTTGTGTAAATAAATGGCAAACGCATACGAACAATCATTTCATTCATACTACTAACATCAGACATTTTTATAAATCGATATTGTTTTAAGCAGAAACAAAATGGCGCCAAAAATCTACATTCAATTCATTGCGTGTGTGTTTGCGCCGCGCACGCGTCATGGTATGGTTCTATTAAGGTGTCGGTTACGTTGTTCAAGTGTCAAATAATAATTCAATTTGGCTGTCTTAAACACTTTAGCCATGGGTTACTTATTTTTTAAGAAAAAAAGATGTAATATAATGAGTTTATCCGATGCTATAATATTTATTATGCTACAGATTGTTTTCTAAATTTTCATTTTTATTATCTGTGTATGTCAATAAATGTTCACCTTTGAGATCATAATTCGAATTTTAAAACAAAAGAATAGATGGGGTTTTTCAAAGGTTCAGCAACACGCAAGTGTTACCCCTGGTGTTGAAAGCGTCCATAGGCTACGGTAACCGCTTACCATCAGGTGGGTCGTATGCTTGATTTAATTAACTTACTGAAACAAAAACACCGCAACAAGAGCTGCTTGCGCCGCTATCCGCATATTCGACACGAGATGTCTTGTGCTATAAGTCGTATGACGCACCTTGAAGTCTGTGTAAGAAGTGAGCACAGTGGCGTGCGGCGGGCCAGTGTTGAGCCACGCCGCCAGCGCCGCCAGCCAGCGGGGCAGCAACGAGCGCGAAGCCAGCGCAGCCAGCGTGGGCGCGCCCAGCAGTTCTAGCCAGTCCACGCACCACAGCCACGCGGCTGGAAGTCATAATTGGGATGTTGCCTAAATTTGAATTTGGCGCTATTTTTCCCAAATTCGGAAAATGTACGCTACTGTTACCCATAAAAACAATTTAATCTTAAAAGATATGGAATATTGTTGAAGTTGTACTGTTTTGAAAATTAAAAGAATAGTCATATTTTTTTTCAAAGTTGATCAAAAATGTTAATGAGATTAGATTGCTGACAACAATTAAAACAACTATTATTATGACAACTATTAATAAAAACATACAGTTATTATCAATTTTGTCAGTATGTCCATACATTTCTTAGTAATATGGGAACATGTGACGTCACCTGTTCCGTAGATTTTTTATGAAGCGTTTTTGGACGATGCGCCGCAACACATCAAACATACCACTGTGAAACTATTGATCTTAGGCATACTATTTCTTCTGCAATATTTCTTTATGAGTTATAAACTTCTTATTTAAGATATAAAAAAAAAGTTGTCAACTACCCTATTTGGTTTTAAATACTTTTTTTAACTTAACGGGGTAACTATTGACCTTCATCTCATCTTCATGACAAATTGGCTCTCAACTAGTCTTTTATATTCTTAATTTTTGATTTTAACATTACTATAAATGTTTAAAAAATTACTTAGTAATTAAAATATAAAACTAGAAAAATTTCACGACAAAAATTAAGAAAATTTGAAAGCACTGCCCCAACTTAACCGAATCGAAGGTATTTGTAAAAATACTCGTTCCGGATGTTGAAATAGAACATTTCGACATTGTAGGGTGGACGTTAGCTCATAAACGCAAATACAGATAGACTAGAAGAATTTCACAGGGATATCCCAAGTCCTGGGTGGCTCAGTTGGTTAGAGCAGTCGCCCGGATTGCGAAAGGTCGCGGGTTCATTTCCTGCCTCAGGACGTGAAATTTTTCTAGTTTTATATTTTAAAGTGGTAGTTTAGCTTTATATAATTACTTAGTCTTTTATACATTTTGTTGATAATCTGTGGGCAATGCTGTTGGGCTTACATTTAATTATGCTATTCATAATCCATATTTTAGAACCTATGTACACTGTTAGACTGTTTATTGTCCTAAATAAATGAAAAAAAAACTCACCTGATGGTAAGTGAAGATAAGGCCGAAGTTGGAAGCGAGCTACACCCGGATTCCTCAACCACAGAGGAACTGGCTATCTTACCTCTAACTGCCGGAACACAACAATGCCGATAACATCATTGCTATGGCGGCAGATTTAGGTAAGATGGTGGTAGCAGCCAGGTGAACTTAGAAAAGCCCTACCACTAAACAAACCGAGCAGAAAATTTCTACCCCACCTCTAGATCTGAGGCAGGTGGTCTCTACCACTAGACCACAGAGGCCGTTAAAAATATTCCTCCGCGCTTCGGAAGGCACGTTAAGCTGTTGGTCCCGGTTGTTACTGCAACCGCTTTAACCCACTACCCCGCATTGGGCCAGCGTGCAGCGTGGTGGTGTTGTGACCCAAGCTCCTCATGTGTTTCTCCCATGTAGGAAGGCCTTGCCCAGCAGTGGGACGTATATTGGCTGGTGATGATGATGATGACTGAAAATATACACCTATAGCCCAAAGTAAGTATCATTCAGAGCTTGTGTTATGGATACTAGACTAGCCTTATTCTGTGAAGAAAGTGTTTGTGTTGACGTGTGATTGAAAGATAATTCTAATAAAAGTGAATATGGTGTGAAAGACGTTGAGAATTTTATCGTGGTTATCCACCTCATCAAAGTAGCATCATGGTGATTGTCGTCATATATTTCGAGCAAAGCTTTCCCAAGATGCATTGTTCACACTAGTTCATTAGCATTCTTATAAATATATTGGATCGTATTGGTTTGAGCGCTCTGGTTTCGAATACGAAAACAAAGCAACTTTCGCCATGGTCGACCCTGGGATGGGTCAACCAAAATTTATAATCTCGAGCTCCTCCGTGCTTCGGAAGGCACGTTAAGCCGTTGGTCCCGGTTGTTACTACAACCGCTTTAACCCACCAACCCGCATTGGGCCAGCGTGGTGGTGTTATGGCCCAAACTCCTCATGTGTTTCTTCCATGTAGGAAGGCCTGTGCCCAGCAGTGGGACGTATATAGGCTGGTGATGATGAACATCGGTTATTATAATAAAAATACAGGCTTAAAGACAGGCTCAAAAGGCCTTCAAGCTAGAGGCGTAAACCTGAAAAATCTGTAGGTACCGTTCACTTTGTGCCCGTGGAGCAGTTGGCTTACACTACACGTACTGATGCGGTCGGGAGCAGGTGGGCTATACGCACTTTGTGACCGGGTGCAGGTAGGCTACACGTACCGTTGTGACCGGAAGCAGGTGGGCTAAACGCACATTGCTGCCGGGTGCGAGTGGCTACACATACCATTGTAACCGGGTGCAGGTGACTACACGTACCGTTGTGACCGGAAGCAGGTGGGCTACACATACGTTGCGGCCGGGTGTAAGTGGCTACACGTACCATTGTAACCGGGTGCAGGTGACTACACGTACCGTTGTGACCGGAAGCAGGTGGGCTACACATACGTTGCAGCCGGGTGCAGGAGGGCTACACGCACATTGTGACTGGCAGCAGATGGGCTACACGCACGTTGCGGCCGGGTGCAGGTGGCTACACGCACGTTGCGGCCGGGTGCAGGTGGCTACACGCACGTTGCGGCCGGGTGCAGGTGGCTACACGCACGTTGCGGCCGGGTGCAGGTGGCTACACGCACGTTGCGGCCGGGTGCAGGTGGCTACACGCACGTTGCGGCCGGGTGCAGGTGGCTACACGCACGTTGCGGCCGGGTGCAGGTGGCTACACGCACGTTGCGGCCGGGTGCAGGTGGCTACACGCACGTTGCGGCCGGGTGCAGGTGGCTACACGTTGTGGCTACACGTACCGTTGTGGGGCGGCACGAGGTCGAGCGGCGCGGCCTGCAGGCAGTGCTCCAGCTTGGGCAGCACGTGTCGGTGCAGCATGGCGGGCAGCGCGGGCCCCCAGGCGTGGGCCCAGGCCGCCAGCAGCGAGCGCGCGGACGCGTCGGCCGGGTGCCACGCGCCCAGCGCCGTCGCCAGCCGCGCGCGGATCATCGGGTACGTGCCGCGCGACAGCGCCGCCCCTGGAACAAAGCGCCACCTTGTCATTAGGCACTTCTTGGTATGCTTATATACCTATTTTTATACTCTGTGTGACAGTGGGCCTAATTCTGGGAACACACTTTAATTCTAAAGTTAAGTACAGTATATCTTGAGAGACATAGACTGTCAGGCTGACAGACGAACCGACAGACAGATCGACAGACAGACCGATAGACAGACTGACATTATAACATTGTTAGCTTACGTAGATCCAGACAAGACAGAAAGACAAACATTATGACATTGTTAGTTAATATTATTTTATGTGTTAGACATAAGGGTTTTTTACGAATTGAAAGTGCTTCTTGTGGGGCCTAATTGAATAAATATACTTTCATTTTCATTGAAAACAAAAAAAATGAAAGTGTTGTGCGGGATTTTGTGGTGTCAGTCCAGATTTTTATTACAATAATTGAAAATTGTGTCGCAGCGAACTTTGTGTTATAAAATTGGTATAGTTTTATACATTTGTGTAGACGTACAACTAAAAAATTATTAGAATAAAAGTGATTATGGTGTGAAATAAGATGAGAACTTTTTTTCCACCTCCATCCACCTCATCAAGTAGCATCATATGGAGACTGTCATCATATATTTCGCGTCAAATACTCCCAAGATGCATTGAAATGTGTAACAACAGAATTTTAATGCAATAAATAAAGAAATAAAAAAATACTGAAGACATGGCTGTATGGGCATTAGTACCCTTTGCCTTCCTATTACAGGGAGAATGAAGAAAAATAAAAGAAAAAAATATATTTAATTTAAATAGGCTACAAAGAAGCACTTTCAAATCGTCAAAAAACACATTGTTATGACTATCCCAAAAAAATTTAACTAAGAACGTCACAGTGCCGTCTGTCTGTCGAGTCTGAATTAACACAGGTTCCAAAAGTTTGAACCAAGTTTCTTTCATTGGATAATTTTGTTTTGACATCAGTGGATCATAGGAAAATCTAAGCTGTGATTGATCTATAGGAAAATCTAAGCTGTGATTGGTCTATTTTTGACACATGACAGTAAATTTCGGTCATTTGTCAACAACAAGGGCGGCGCGTGGTTTGCGTCTCGGTCTTGACAGCCCAAACTCTTTTGTACTATATGAAGTACGTCCGGTTGCAATCGAAGTCGGTAAAAATAATGCTTCGGTGTCAGGAGGCTAATATAAATAGATGGCCAAGTTACCTGCCAGGTCGTGCCAGGGCAGCACCCAGTGGTGCAGCGGCTGGGTGTCCCCAGTAGGATCCCAGTCCCGTACGGCTGCCAGGAGACGAGGCACGATACACCGGCCTGCGGAACTGGCCGCCACCCACTGAGGACACGCCCCCGCCTCCACCCAGCTCATCAGCGCTCGAAGCATGGGCTCGGGCGCGCGGGGGTTCCAACTCCTGGTCAGACCACATCAAAGTCAATCACCATCGTACAGGGTGGTGCCGTCAATACAACAATAAATTAAAACATGGGCTATATTAGTTCGTAGAAATAGTTTGCCAGTTTCAAAAACAACAGGCTTTGCCAAACAGAACGCGTAGGTACTGAGCGCGCGTCAAGGTGGTTTTCACCAGAGGGACGAGACGAGGCGAGAAGAGAATTGAAATCGCACTGACCCTTTTCCACTAAAGAGCTCGCGCGAGGTGATTTTCCACCAGAGTGGCGAGGGAGAATTGAAATCGCACAACAATAAACCTATTGCGAGAAGCGTGTTTCTGTTGCAGAGTTAATTTATACCCTATATTGGAAGCAATACGGTTCATTTTTACACAAACAAATATTTCGATTCACGCCTCGCACATCCTCGTCAATCCTGACTATTTCCACCAAAGATGCGCGAGGCGAGGATTGAAAATTTGCCATTCAAAATTTTTAATCTCATCTCGCCTCGTCTCGTCTCGCCCCTCTGGTGGAAAACCGCTTTCAGAGCGCTTGTTTGACGCCGCGCTATAGCGTCGATGTGTTGAACTATGAACGGTATTAGCCGTCAAATAGAGCACCGGCGTTACGTACTGTTAGCGCCGGTGCTCTGTTTGACAGCTAATACCGTTCATAGTGGAACACAATCCGACGCTATAGCGCGGTGTTAGACTAGCGCTCTGACGCGCGCTAAGTACGCGTTCTGTTTAGCAAAGCCTTTATTCATTTGCTAATTTCATGACGTTTGTATGAAATAATGCAGCCAATGTTATATTAATTCATGCAAATGTCTTAAAATTATCAATTTGAAAGTGGCAAACCATTTCTATGAACTAATATAGCCCATGTTTAAATTTATTGTCGTATTGACAGCACCACCCTGAATACAGAACCAAACCAATGCGCATCAATGGAGGGAAAGTACGCTAAATATTGAAGTTAGCAGATTTTACACGAAGGAAACATTTCTTTATTCTTAGAAATGAAAATAAGTGCATAGCATTAAAATTCACTCACCCAATAATCATAATATTCATACACTCATACCTATCAACTAGCCCTAAGTAAGCATCATTAAGAGCTTGTGTTATGGATACTAGATAACGGAGAAATTATAATAATAATATGTATATAAATATTAGAAATATACTAAATAAACATATAAACATCCATGACTCGTAAACAAATGTTTCGTACTCATCATACAAACTTTTGCTCCTACCGGGATTCGAACCCGGGACCTCTTGATCGAGTAGCCTGTATAGCAAGGGGTACAGACCGCTCGACCAGCCGGTCGTCATCATCAAATCAAATGTAGAAAATAGACATACTGTCCATAATAAGAAACTAATATCGCTAAAAAACTTAAAAACTATGTAATAAGCTATTTTGATTGATAGAATAGAATAGAATAAAATTTTATTGTATAACTGTGTATGAAAGGTCTTAAAATATAAATAGTGCTTACGGATAGTGATTTCGGACATACAATATTTACTTATTCTAAATTGATCTCAAAAGAGACTTCGAAACCCGGTAAGGTCAGTTGCTTGTATGATGAGTATGGGCATTTGTTCAGGAGTCATGCATTTTTTTTATGTTTATTCCAAGAGAGAAAGAATTTTATTTTTATGTTCGAAAGAAACTCGGGTTTCCGCCTCTCTAAATGCCGCTATACTTCGTGAAATTTTATGGAAGGGTCAATACCAGCCCGCCTAGCATGACCACCGAAACGCGATATGATAAAGCCATTTATCGCTTTGAACTGTTGGATATAACCGTTATCTTGAAATTTTATCGAAACTGCGAACATGTATATATATAATACAAGTTCGCAGTTTCGATAAAATTTCAAGATGGCGGTTATATCCAATGATTTTTCAAAGCGATAAATAGCTTTATCATATCGCGTTTCGGTGGTCATGCTAGGCGGGCTGATAACTTTTACTGACGATTTTTTTATTTTCAATAGAGTACCTTATACGATGAGCCAAAAATCAAACTGAGAAAATATTCTATAATATCAAAGATTATTTTATCTTATAAGAGAAAAGGTGGCAAAATGGTAATGGTAAAATGATATTTGCGAAGGCGCAATCATAACATGCTACTCTTGTCTTTCCTGAATAACCGATTGCTGTTTACGTGTTTGGAGAGTCAGGAGAATTATAACATTTCACAATACTTCACAATACATATCACAAAACGTCACGAGTAAAAGAAAAATTATAGGCTAAATTATTGACAAATTCGAAAAAATCGCAGACAAATTCGCAAAAATCGCAGACTAATTGGAAAGTATCTAAAATTAACCTGACGGTTACGAAAGGGACAGAATGATAATAAAATGATTTAACTTACTCAGCTGCAGTGCTAATATGGGGCACATAGTGTTGCCACAATAAGCTGTTGTAGGCATCATCCGTAAGCAGATTCTTCCATTTGAGAAATGTTCCGATTGGTTCTTCTGGATTTTCTAGGGGTTGCCAAGTTGCTAACAGCGCACTCAATAGTGGACTCACAATGTTGCCAGCTATAGTGCCTAGCCCGAAAACTAGGTATTCGGTCGGGAACGATTCCTGTTAAATGGAAGTGGATAAGCATAACATATTAAAGGCCTTTCCTAAATAACGAGATGTCAATAGAAATCGCTTCATTTAGTTACGTATTAGGGCACAGTTCTCAGGCTCAGACTACACGAATGCGGAATACCACGGACTCTATAAATAACGGCTTGTATCAGGGGCTGTTGAGTTTAAGATGAGTAATTTGTTTGTTTAACACCTTTTGTTTGTTACGCACCTTTATCCCGATTTTTCTCCCTACCGTCCTTTCCTATCCTAAAAAACGACTTTAGCGACGGTACGGTCAGAACACCTGTCAAATGCCTGTTGCAACTCTGCCGCGAACGCGAACGATCGACTCTGTATAAGGTCCCGCTTTAAATGATAGTAATACCGACAGTTGGCTTGACATAGCTTATAATCAGACTTAAAATCATCTGATCGTGTAACGGACGGAAAGGCGAACCACTGCAGCCCTAAGCTAATAACACCCGACTACAAGCATCAGATTCAGCACGCGATTAATTGGATATTGCATTATTATTTTACTCCCAACCACACTATCCAACCAACTGACGCCGTGAGCTACGTATATTCGTGAATCGGAACACACAAAGTGGCGGTAGTTATCTTATAAACTGACATCTTCAGTCTTCCCGTGACCACGATCGCTGTGAAGTAGTTGAAACGTCGGGTATAAAATAACAATGTAAGTTTTTTCATATATACTACTAAGGTGGCAACCAAGAATACGACCCACCTGATGGTTACCTAGCCTATAGACGCTTGCAACACCAGGTATATCACTTGCGCGTTGCCGATTCTGTAAGAACCTTTTCAAGCTCTCTTTGAAGAACCCCATGCTGTATTCCTTTGAGAAAACCTCTGCAGGCTCATTCCACAACTTGAGCCTTTTTCACGCCTCTTTTGAAGGAACGTGTTATAGAAAGGAGCAAACACGTGTCATCATCATCATCGCCAGCCTATATACGTCCCTATCACATGAGGAGTTTGGGCCGTAACACCACTACGCTGGCCCAATGTTGGTTGGTTGGTTAAAGCGGTTGCAGCAACAACCGGGACCAACGGCTTAACGTGCATACCGAAGAACGAAGCAGCGCAAGATTGCAAACTTTGGTTGACCCATCCATCGACCATGGCGAAAGGTGCTTGGTTTTCATTATCGAAACCACTCCTCCGTGCCGAGCCGTGCTTCTTCTTCTTCGTCGTACTGACGTTAGTTGCGCCTGTTTTGCGTCGGAGGATGGTGAGCTGGGTTACTCGAGCCATCCCAGCTCCTCCAGGAAGTCACCCAGCGTCTTAACGTAGGAGCAAATCTCGAAGGCTACCCAGGTTGCCCAGGTAGTTCCCCCGGTAGTTAGACACACCTTTGCATTCCAGCAGAACATGAGCGGCTGTTTCTTCTGTCTCCATGCATGCTCTGCATAGAGGAATGTCCGTGATGCCTAAGCTAAAGCATCACAGACCCACCATACCCCTAGCCATACCCCTGGGGGTAGGGTGGGACTGAACCATACCACCGTAGTGCTGTGCACTAGATGTTTACATGTTTTGTTTTTCCAGATATTATAAACCTGGTGTTAATAGCATAATTCTTTTTTTTATTTTGTAATTGTTCATAATTACCGACAATGCGACAAAGAGAAAGTAATTCAGTCCGTTGATTCATTTGATCCGTTGACACCTAATAAATGTATATTTCCAATCTGAAGTACCAGGCTACCATAAGTTTATCAGTAGTTATTTATTGTACCCCTACGATTATTATATAAATAAAATTAACAGTATGCTAAACATCTCCTACATAGATACGGTAGCCTGGTACTTCAGGGGATCATCCAGCTACATACATACGATATTTCGATTGAATTATCTCACTTCTAAATATAATGACAGTACTGACAATTTCTTGTACCCATATATATATATTTTTTCTATTTTTCCATTAAATCCCAGCACCCAGCACCACTAACGGTGGTATGGTTCAGCCCCACCCAACCCCTAAGGGTAGGGCTAGGGGTATGGTGGGTCTGACATGAGTTAAAGCCGTGCTTTGTGTGAAATAAATAAAAAATCCTACCTGCAAGTCCGCCAGGACCTCATAAGCCGTCTCCAAGGACAAGTCTGGTTTGTCCAGCTCTTCGACCCGCTGCACGATGCCCTGCATCTTGGAGATCACGTCGTCCTGCTCCACCAACTTGGTGTTACACTCGTCTAGTTCCCGCTCTAGGACCACTATCTCGTCTTCCGCTGTTTGAAGTTCGCGTGCGTTTTGGATTATATCCTAAACGGGATAGTGCAATATTTGAGAAAAAATATACATCGTCGGTTTTGTTAGTGATAGGGCTTTTCTAAGTCAGCCTGGCTAGCTATAGTGTAAATTCCGACATGACAGACACTATGACGTTGTTAGTTAGTATTTTTTTTGTGATATGTATAAAAATGTGTTTTTTAACGATTGGAAAGTGCTTCTTTGTGGCCTATTTAAAAAAATAATATTTTATCTTTCTTTCTTTCTTTCTTACCGCCATTTACTTAAGTCTATAACAACAATGTTGTGTGTCGGCTATTGGTGGTCAGATAGACAGTTTCTCTGTGGTTGAGTAATCCGAATGTAACTCGCTTCCATATTTTCCGTTATCATCACTTGCCATCAGGTGAGGTACCAAGAGCTACTCCAGTAAGATATTTTTTAAAAATTAACTCACTTCTTGAAAAGTGGTCAAAGTACCCATCAATAAAAACAACAAACGCATAGTAATGCCATTAATCTAGATCTCGTATAAAAAATACATTTTACTTCAATAAGTATTAGCAAGCAATTCAACCACTATGTTGACTATGCAGGCACAGGTCTAGGAAAACCTCTTGAACAATTTAACACATTAAAATAACATGCACTGTAAAAGAATTTGTACTAAATATTGCGACTACGCATGTTTTTGTAATCTGTGAAATTGTTCAAGATGTTGATCAAAGTGAAATATCTACAAACAAATATATTTAAGGTCATATATGCCCCTCTATTTGGGCCGTATAACATTTCGCTATTTCAGATCGAAGGCAAAGGTAGGCAGTGTATAACTGGGCATGGAAAGCATTTCATCTTAAGGCTCAAGATGACAACGCACCTGCAATACCCAGTGGTTTTTCCCTCGTCATTGCAGGTGTCTTTAGGCGATGGTAGCCACTTACCGACTCAAAAACTGAGTTTCGACAAACTTTTGTACGACAAGATTAAACTCAGACAATATAGAACCTCGACTGTTGTGAATTGTGTATCTGTGCAAACTACAGGTATTATCTGTAATATTTTTTAATCTATTTTTCTCTTGGAAAATATATGTCTCTTGAAGAACATCACGTTGTTTCAATTAATAGGAAAAAATAACACACGGAAGAAATCCATCCAAAGGAACCCCCATACTAAAACATCGACCTTTCTCAATTCCGATAATACATTAGATAGACATCTCTTAACTCCAATACTACTATACTCAGACAAAATGTTTATGACTTAACTAGGAAACGACGCGAGTTAGGCGACATTCTATTACGACAACAATTCTACAACGACATGAGGATACTTCGACGTACGCTACTCAGACACGCTATGCGTCGACACTATTTTAAATTGACACTACTCATCTTAGACACAATCATAAATTTTAATTTCTAAAAAAAAGCTTGCAATGAATCGGAGTTAAGAGACGTCTATCTAATGTATTGTCGAAATTGAGAAAGGTCGAGGTTCTATATTGTCTGAGTTTAATCTTGTCGTACAAAAGTTTGTCGAAATTCAGTTTTTGAGTCCTACTTACCTAGGGTTGCCAGATGGTATCCAAAAGGAGGACGTGTCCTCCTTCTCCATGTTTTGTCCTCCCGTCCTCCCTTACCTACTGTAAGTCCTTATTTTTGTTAAATATCGGACAGGACTTACTCAGTGGAGCCAAGAGAGGAATAGACTCAGTGTGCAGTCAGTTAAATCTCTAATTCTTACTCTATACAACTTTAAAAACATGACATGTGAAGATTTTCATAATTATTTGTTGAAAAACCAAGAACTTCTTTGCAAAATTGGCAGCTCAGCTAATTAAGATTAAAATAAAGTGAAAAAATATATAACAAAATAGTTTAATTTCTGAATGTTCTCCTTTTTTACAGAAAATCCTCCTTTTTAGACCTCCTTTATCAAATTATCATCTGGCAACCCTACTTACCACCAGATGTACCCTAAGCTTGCCTGTCATTTAGTAGCATGAAAAATAAATCAGACCTGTTCACAGCACTGCACCATAAGCTCCAAGTTGTGTACAAGTTGCGGCGCGGCAAAGTGGCGGCAGTCTCTCCGCGGCTCGTGTTCATACCGCGGTGCCGCCGCTCTGAGCGCGTGGTAGCCACTTAACACCCGCTTCTCCCGGCCCGTCATGTCGATCACGGGGACGCGGGATAGCTCGCTACTATAATAACCACATGCCTACGTTATTTAAAAGAAGCAGACAAAAAAATACTTAAAAAGAACTTGGTGAATTGATGCCATTATCACCAGATATACGTCCCACTGCTGGGCACAGGCCTTCCTATATGGGGGAAACATATAAGGAGTTTAGGCCATAACACCAACACAAAACGAAACAAGTAATCGAAGCATCTGATTTTTAATGAAATTTATGTCAAAAACGTCAAAAACTCCTCATGTGTTCCTCCCATGTAAGAAGGCCTGTGCCGAGCAGAGTGGCGTGCACAGGCTAGTGATATGAGTCTTTTTTACCTTGGTAAAGTTTGCATTGAAGGCTTGCCTTCTTGTATGACGTCAGCAGCATCTCTGTAAAAGTAGCGTCCTTTGTGTGACTTCTTCCAGTTGTAAGTCTTCTCTGTTGTACCTTTCTCTTGGTCTTCTTTTTCTTTAAGACGGCGTTCCTCTTCCTTTTTGGCTTTTAGCTGAAAGACACAATAATGAGGTCAAATAAATTATCATCAATAATCAATTAATTTTTCTGACTACCGTCATAAACAAATTTCCAAATTTCTCTTGCCGGTTTTTGTGTATTATTTCGAATTGACTTTTTTTATATAAACTTTTTATTAAATCAATGAACAACATGAAAATAGTTAAATTTCTAAACATAAATAGCAATGGCTTACAGAAGAAACTTGAAATTTAAAAGCTACTAAAATGGAAGTTCGACGAATTTTTTTGATTTGCGTAAAGTATAATTTGATGTACTTTAAATTGAACTTTACGTAAATGAAAAAAATTCTTCGAACTTCCTTTTTAGTAGCTTTTAAATAACTATTAATTAGCTTGATGATTTCGTTATTTCATTAGCTTGACTGCAATGCTTTTTGCTTATTTTTCTGTTATTTAGTTAGAGAGATAGAAGTGTTACTTTGCGCTTCGGTAACTGCTTCGTAACATTGCGCGCATATCACTATGACCTTGAACATAGTAGCCTGGATGGCTTAGCAGATTCTTCAATATATTAAATTTTCGACTATGTATTGAGCAAAATGTACTTACAGTTGCTTTCTCAGGTCCGTAAGCTCCAATGGCTCCCCTCCCCTTTCTTACGGAGGCTTCCACTGGCGCTGAAATACCTTGCAAGTCCTTACCCAGACCCTTGCCTGGTTGAAAACCCATCTAGAATATTGAAAACATAAAAATAATTATTAAAAAGACGATAGAATGACATAATACTAATTATTATTTTTCAAAGGTTGATAATTATTTTTATAAAAACTCCCACAATCCCGACATGTCAGCTTTAAAATCTTTATCCATAAAATGTATTTTTTAAGATACATGAACACAATGAGGAATCATGGCAGACACAATGATATAATTTATGACAGTTGTTTTTTAACAATTTCGAAATTATTTATTAAAAAAATTGTAGCATTCTGAGCTTGCCACTCATTTTTCAGTTCACATAGTTGGGGACTTAGTATCAACGACAATAAAATCATATACCACCAACTCCCTAGCTATAATACACTCACTAACATCAATCAACAACTCATACTCACTATACTTACAGAATACACACAAAAAAAAAACTTCTTTTCTTCTCTATAACTCGGTAAGTTACTTTGTTAATTCTAGTGGTTTGCTTAGTTGTATTAATATCATAGTTTCAATTTATTACTTAGTACTTGTAATAGAATAGTTTTTATGCTTTCTGCTGGAGGGGCCTGGTGACCTGTGGAACAGGCCTGGAGGCCTTTGTGTCACAAGGACACGCCAATCAGGTGGAGGATTAAGTGTGACAAATCATGGTTTTATAAAACCTTCTGTATCTGCTAAAAAGGCTAAATAAATACCTTAATAAGTAGCTTTGCACCAATTCCTTTTGTATGTCTCTCCCAGGCACCAACATTTCCGCCAAAGTTGGCTGGCCTCATGCCCTGTCCCTGTCGCCTCAAGCCTGCCGTCTCTCTCTCGTCCGGATTGACTGGCTCCTCATCAGAACTGTCTGCTGCAACTGCCGGCCGAGATGTAGACGCGTCAGCTGATTCTATTTCTGTGGAAAAGTTTAAAAGCAATTTTGGGTAATATTTTTCAATCTTGTACAGAAACACAATATACACACTAGAATTTCAATGGTTGTTTAACCCACAGCAGAACTGTTACTATTACATTTTAAAAATAACATATATTTTGTTTTTCTGTTAAAAAATATTCATCAACTCGCAAAATTTAAGAAACAATCGTAGGCAGAAACATTGCTAAGTGAGTGACCGGTCATGTATGGAGATTAAAAGGTAAAACTAACAAAAATCTATGTGTCAAGTACTTGGATGCATTTGGATCATACTTGACAATATAAAAGTTCCTATGCTTTCTAATTGGATAAGAACGTTAAGAATATTCCACAAGCTGAAGTTTGTAAGTATGTCCTTAAATCAAAAGAAACAGGATGTTAATTTTGTACTTTTTCCACTACATTTAATATTAATCCTAAACTTCCAAGGACATCCTATACTCTTACCTTTGTTTTCTTCCTTCTTCTTTCCAGCCTGCTGCACCCCACCAGCCACAAACCCAATTGGTGCAGAGAAGTCTTTCTGTTTACGATTCTTCTGTCTGATATTGTCTTCATTTTCATCATCATCACTGTCTTTCGCCCATACACCTTAAATTGCAATTGTAAAAAGAAATATAATAGTTTCTTCTAGTATTTTGGACAGCACCAGAACTAACCGTAAAGAGACTAATAAGAGGCAGTTTTAAATCTAGCCAGGCACAGCTCACCCTCTTGCCTAAATTTATATAGTAGCTTATGCACAAGCATGACCATGTAAGTCACCCCAAGTAGATCTTTTGATCATACATACATTTAGACATATCGTCTAAATGTGTGTTAACACTGAAATTTATTTTTAAATTATCATAGTCTCTGGAGGTTTCATATAACTTAACAGATTAATTTAATTTGATGATAGATGATAGCGCACAAGCCACTACGCCACCTAGCCCCTCCCATCACTGCTCATTGTAATCACAATTAAAAGGGATCAGTAATTGTCACTTCCAAACATCAAACAATATCAAACCTCTATATACAAATTTTGGTAATTGAAAACAGAGAGTAGGTAATATTGCTAATCAAGGAAAAGAATATGAGTAATAAATTATTTTCAAAGCAAATATAAACAAATATTGTAACTGTGTAGAGCTGTACAATGTAAATCCTCAAGTGTCACAATTATAGAATATCTTTCCAATGCTTTCTGTCTGTCTGATCTTTTGTATGCTTTGTGTTGGATACTCCCTGATTAGGGTTACCATTTAAAAATTTGAAAAGTCCTGACAAAAAGCCGGACATTTTAGTCACAAAATGCAAACATCACCCACTTAGTTACTGTGGTATGGCACGCGTGGTAGCAGACGCTCTCATCGCAAGATTCGAATTAGATATAACTTAATATGTAGTTTTAATCATATTCCATCTAATTCCAAAAATCTGGACAAATTAAAAAGCCGGACATAGTCCGGACAAAAGGCAAAAAGTCCAGACATGTCCGGACAAAACCGGACGGATGGTAACCCTATCCTCGATTAAATTATTTCATACCAAATTATTTGTATATAAGAGAGGTTCTAAGGTTTAATTGTAGTAATTTTGAGCATTGATATGTTGATAGGCAATTATAATTATTTACTTACCGTATATTTGGTGCTCTTTCTTAGCTTTTCTACTTCTGTTTGGATTGAATTCATTGTCCAAATCATAGTCGGTGATTTCAAACCGTATAACCTCATCGTCCGACATTGTCTTAGACTATGCTTTATCCACAAGAAAAGAACAGCAATTACCACCTTAAAAAACTAATAACCATCACTAATGTGATCTGGTGATGAACACAGTTGACTAAATAATATAGTGTGATGAACACACTCACTCCGTCACAATGAATGAATACAATACTAGTAAATAGTTAGTCTGCGACAATACTCTGAAAGAATATTATATGTAATTCACAGAACAAGTAGAGATTACATTGAATCATCAAAATAAATTAAAAAAGGTAAAACTGATCTGTTTACACAGACCATACAGGATTATAATACAACACAGACTATCTGGAAATCATAACATAGATACATCACATCATACATAGATTAGGCCAGTCCACAGATTAGAAAGAGTATGTGGCCAGCCAGTATGCCAAATTATGCTTCCTCATTGGAAGATGGGAATTAACGGAATTATCCAACAAGTCAAGTGTCAATGTCCTGCCAAACACTACAACTACTACTTAATACTACTTGTACTACTACTACTACTACTTGTATTTGGCATTGGATAATTCTGGCTCACGCTCATTAGGCCGATAATACACGGTTCAATTTCAGTTCAATATTGCTTTCAATTCCATTGCGACATCGCTACGAAAATGAACATTGAATGTCTTGTAGAATATTTTTTGTGTAAATAGGCAATCAATGCACTGTTCAATGCCTTTCAATGGGATTGCTTTCAACAGCGTTGCCAGAATGTTACTTTTGTAACATTTTATGTTACTTTTGACCTCAGAGTTGGTTTATTTGCTCTGAGCTTTTGACACTCTCATGTTACTTTCATGTTACACGACTCAAAATGTGTCTTTTACGTTACTTTTAGGATTTCCAAAAGTAGCGAAAAAATTCAGACACCAATTAGTCATAAAACTACGATATTGAGTAGCTTATAACTTTTTGTTGAATAGTAAGTTTTACGATCTCAAAAGATTGTTACTTTTCCAAGTTTTTTTAAAAATTTCGAAATAACGAAAAATGAATTCTGAAACATGTTTCTTTGAAAAAAATAAAAATAGATTTTGAAACATGTTTCAGTATTAGTCTTTTTTTACATAAAAAAAACTGATGTTACTTTTGACATGAAAATGTTACTTTTGAACTGCCTCGTGTTACTATTGACTATCGGTTACTGGCTACACTGGCTTTCAATTTCATTAGCCATTATCGAAATGCATCACGTCTAAGCGAAAATGTATGGATTTTGAATGGATTTCGACCTAAGCCCTAGCCCTCGATCTATTTTCGGTCTCAGTTTCGCCTGTAAAGGTCAAATCCCATTCATTTTCAATTCAACGACGGCGATAGCGATTATTGATTGCGAAATGGTAAATGTCTACTGTACTAAATCGAGTATAGTTCGTATAACTATTTGAATTCACGTTCACGTCACGTGATTAATTCAATTAAATAAAACGTAAACAACCTGCCTGACTCTATGACGAACCTCTCATTGGCCTGACTATATTTATGTGATCTGTGATTGTGATCTTGACGACTCGTTCTATCTTATAGTAATCTGTGACTCGTTCTCCCGTCACAGTCACAGTCACAATTTTTAATTTTCCCACAGAATTTTCTCAACAATTTTCAGAAATTTTCATTATTGTTACAGTTACTATAAATTAGTATGAAGGCTTGAAGCGTATTTAGTAGATGCATAAAGATAGTAAAATATTACATAATTATCAACTACAAATGAAGTAAACACGAGCAACAAAAATGCTTAGTAGATTTTCTGATGTTCTTCAAAGTGCAGCGGATGTTGTAAGTACGGATGATTAAAAATTATAATGTAATAAATTAAACATTTAATGGTATTATATGTAGATATATTACTTTTCTTTCTAGTTGGCACCGCCTCCTACAAGGTTAGAAGATTTTGAATATCATTGGAAAATGATTCTTAACTTTTATCAGAATTACGATGATAGCAGCAAAATACACATTGAGGATACCAGGATACCTCACTATCTGCATCAGATGCTACAGGTACTACTGGGCATAATTTTTTGCTCTAGATGTATAATTTTTACTTTTAAGCTTTAGTACACATCTCAGCAATTTTATTGCTTCAATTTAACATGATTAATAGGTACACCAGATAGAAATTGCCCCAGCTATTGATTAGTCACCCACAATTTTTAGTTTCAGATATTTACCATTTGAAAGATTATAGTTTTAAAAAATAGATCTTGAAAATGTGTTTTTTTTGTAATAATTAATTGAAAACAGTAAAAACACCTCACTTCACTCCTGTTATCCGTTAGGTTTAGTAAATTTTCAAAGGACATGTATCAAAATGCTACTGAGTAGGTACAGTCGGCAGCACATCAAGCGTAACAGTTGACCTTACTACATTCGTAATAGAGGCAGCTGCAGCTGTTACACTTGATGTGCTGTCGTCTGTACAATGCTAGATTTTTGGGCGTAATATTAGGTACATTATGATTTACCTCAAGCATTCAGCTTTACGTCAGCTATGAATAATTCAACTCCTTTACTTTTAATACTATTTCTAAACATATCTTCCTAGCTATGATTTCAATATTCATTTAAATGACTATGGAAACTGTAGCTAGCAAGTAAAATGAAACAGTTAAGCAAAAGCTTTTAAACATATCAATAGTCATACATTCACAATTGGTAATGTAGCAATCATATTTTTTATGAACTCAAATCAATCAAATGTCATTAAGCTTTTAAAAAACAGAGCCTGCCTATAAAGCCAGTTTTTTTTTATAAAAAAAAAATACTGTGTGCTAAAGCGGTTGCAGTAAGTAACAACTGGGACCAATGTCTTAATGTGCCTTCCGAAGCACAGGAGCTTGGGATTACAAATTTTGATTGACTCATCCAGTAACAACTTATGGTGAAAGTTGCTTTGTTTTGTAGTCGAAACCAGAGTACTCAAACCACAATGCCACCGAGCTCATTTCCTTATTTTATGTAAAAATAATTTTACATGGTTATTTTACCCCACACAAAAGTTCTTTTTCCCCAATTTATATTTTATAATGAAACCCTGTGAGCAGAGAGTTTGCCTCCCTATAATAACTACTTTCTATCATCACAATTGAAATTTCCCCTTAAATCTTTGAAATGAAGAAAGTATATCGAGGGCTTCGATAGGCAACCAAATTTAATTACATATTTGAAAATTTATGCTAGAAGAAACCTGCTGGAATATGTACAATAATCCCGTCATGTAAATAAATGCTTTTTATCGGCAACTCCTAATAAATGGAACTGTTCATTCATTAAACTCACCTGAGATAACCTGCATATAATTAGATATGGGTTTGAGTTTACTAGTGAACTTAATAGCCATATTGGTTCAAATGAATACTGATAGCAAGCCAGTTATGCAAACTTAGATAAGAAATTTTGTTAATTATTTATAAACAAACATCACACAAATAAAGAAAATGAAAAAAAATATTATAATAATATGTAAGCAATGCTTGCACAATGGCTGACCTTATCGTTAAGAGCAATCTCTTCCAGGCAAGCTTAGGATGGACAGGATATACAATAGGAGGTGGGTAAGGGGAGTTGGAGAAGTATGACGATGACAATGGAAAACTAACATACAGTAAAATTACATGATGCAAGTTTCTTGCCTGTAGCATACAATCTAAAATTGAAGCAAGAAATGACTTGCATAGTCTAAACAACACATTAGACTATGCAAGTAATTTCTTGATTCAATTTAATTTTATCGTGCAACGAAAAGACACCTCCACCTTAAAGAATGTGGCAACTAAATATGTCTATGTTGTAGTGTTAGGTTCCTGTGGTGATTAAAGTAGCCAGAGCTCATTGAGGAAGTTAACTCTGCACTTATCATGTCATTCCAAGCTTCCTCTTGATATTACCACTTTCCAATGATTCGGTGATTGCTAAAGTGTCCCAATGTTCTACATAGCCGCCGTTTCTAATAGAGGCGGCTTTCGTAATGCAACTGTTTTACTTGATGTGCTGTCGTCTGTACTATTTTTACATTTTTATTCTTTGGCCAGGAGTTTCGGGTTCGAATCCCGGTAACGGCATGTCGGGAACGTTTGTATGCTTATTTATTATATTTCTAATATTTCTCCGTTATATAGAATACAATAAAAGCTCTTAATGATGCTTACTTTGAGCTGATAATAGGTGTGAGTGTATGAATATTATTATTTTCAGTTAATAGTTGATGAAGAAAAAGAAGAGCAAGGGGGCACAGTAGGTCCTTGCCTTGAAGCCGTCGTGCAGCGTAAGATATGCGTGCTAGACGCCCTGACCGCGCTCGCCGCGGCGGACCGGCCTCCCGGGGCGAGAGCCCTGGCGCTCACGACGGGCACAGCGCTGCTGAGGCGGACTAGGCAGCCTTGTGTTAATAGCGCTCACGTATATAGGCCGCTACAGGTTAGTTAAACACCTTCTTATAGGAGTATCTCAAGAGCTACATTCCTTCTCACTTAAAGGTAAATGATTAGGCCGAAGATGGAAGTGAGTTACACCTGACTGAAGAAAAATCATTTTTATAAGATAATTCTTTTTTTTATACAATAGATGACAAACAAGCTGATGGCTCACCTGGGTTAAGCTGGGTAAGCGGTTACCGCCGCCTATAGACACCTGCAATAACAAGGAAAAATCACCTGATATTGCAGGTGCGTTGTCATCCTGAGGACTAAGACGAAATGCCGTTCATGCCCAGTAGTTACACTGGCCACCTTTTGCTTCAATCCGAAACACAGCAAACTGTTTCACGGCTGAAATAAGAAAGGCGGTTGTACCTACCCAGACGACCCTACATACGGGTCTACCACTTAGAAAAAAACCACATAAAATTGGTATTTTATGTTGGCACATAAATTTAATTTTTAATGTTCTGATGTCGGTTTTGTTTTTTGAACCTCTGTTACTGACTACATACGGCGATGTAGGTAATCGAAATATCGCGCCCTCGGCATTCGCTTGTGTCGCACATGACGTGAAAATTATAACGTAGTGATTCTATCCTCATTGATAACGACTTTAAGATAGTCACACCCAAAACAACTTTCGCGCGCATAGGGAGCATTGTGGCTTTCATCCCCAGCAAGACCTAAGTTGGCTCAAGTATAGTTTTTTGTACCACTAAGGTGGCAATCAACCGTACGGCCCTCTCGATGGTATATAAGCGGTTACCATAGCCTATGGACGCTAGCAACACCTTAAAACCTTTAACGTAAAAACCTTTTCACGCCTTATTTGAAGAACCCCATTCTGTACTCATTTGAGAAAACCTATAGTCACTGCTTTTTATCTAGTAAGGGAATATTTGCAAGATAAGTTTAAAATAGGTGCCATTATTTTAGCAAAGGAATCAAAGTCCATGCAGACAAATTTTGCAAAAGGTTACTATTCTTATTTTCCATGACATTTTGTTCGCAGAGAATGTTAATCCAGTGTAACGAAATCCCAGCGTCGCCAACAGAGAAAGAGGAAGTGGAACTGCTACTCACACTCTGTGGCCTAGTGCGGCAAGAGCCAGGCCTTGCCAACATTTTCACCACACCCTTCGTAGAAGACAAAACCAGTTTACTTAGCATACCTGAAGATATTCAGAAACTTATACCGATTAAGTCAAAAGTTCAAACGCCGAAGAAGAATACGCTGTTTGAAGTGGAGCTAGCGGCTAACCCTTTGAGGAATATCTCGATCGTCCGGACCAATGGCAATGATGGTAATGCGACGTCGAGCGGCTCGGGAGCTGACGATGCGTCGTGTAAGAGCCATAAGACTGTATATGATGATAATGACAAGTTTCTGCTGATAGATTTGCTGCTGTCTTACCTGAATAGTGCAGTGAGTATTAATCATCATTATCATCACCAGCCTATATAGGTACGTCCCACTGCTGGGCACAGGCATTCCTACATGGGAGAAACACATGAAGAGTTTGGGCCATAACACCACCTAGCTGGCCCAATGCGGGTTGGTGGGTTAAAGCGGTTGCAGTAACAACCGGGACCAACGGCTTAACGTGCCTTCCGAAGCACGCAGGAGCTAGAGATTAAAAATTTTGGTCGACCCATCCCGGGATCGACCAGATCGCTTAAACCACTACGCCATGCGCCACCTAGCTCCTCAGTGAGCATTCAATATGTGAAAAACATGAATTTATAAAATCTTTTAGTGTATATTTTCAGATATACATCAAAAAATAATATACAAAAACCATAAAATAGTTGATAACCTCAAAGGTGCTTTTTAATTTTATGGATTTCTCTCAAGTTTTAAACATTCAAGTATTTACCAAAATTAATGGATTTGTCTCAACAATAGTTTTAAATAGTATTTTGATATCAGTCATGCAAAAAAGAAATTATGGTCCAGTTATGTATGGGACCCGGCCGTTGTTCTTTAATAAAAAAGTAGTATGAAACTTGCTTTTACCCAAAGTTGGAGTATACCGCTTAGTTTACTTGTTATAATACTCTCTACTTTCCTTTTTACCGCAGATATAATATATATATATGTATGTATAAGTATGGGGTGGTGACGACATTACGACAATAAATTAAAACACGAGCTATATTAGTTCATAGAAATGTATTGCAACTTTCGAATACATCTTATTCGTTTGATAATTTCATGCGTCTGATGCCAACAACAAGTGACGTCATAGAATAAGAATAGTGTACATTGTCACGTGACCTCAGAGTGATTAAATGCACTTTGTTTATTAAATATTATTCAAATTCCTTAGTAACACAATTAGGTAACTAATGTGTTTGTTATGATTTCTATTATAAAAACTACCACTACGCGTCAAAATTATATTTTATTAAACATACCATTGACATCCTCAATGTGTTGTTTTACCCTTTTTATATTTTAACCCGTACTCTATTAAACCGACTTCAAAAAAAGGAGGAGGTTGTCAATTCGTCTGTATGTTTTTTTTTATGTTTGTTACCTCAGAACTTTTCACTGGGTGAACCGATATTGATGATTCTTTTTTTGTTGGATGCGGAATAGTTCCCATTTGGTGTCTTATAAATGTTTTCAAAATCCATTGGGTGGTTTAAATAAAAAAAAATGGAAAAATTAAGTCGTCTATGTATGCGAAATTGCGGATTTTTGCTTTCCTATGAATTTTTAGTGAAATGATACGATAGTAGAAAACAATATAAGCGCACGGTCACACATCTAGCTTTGAACTTCAAAAGTTATCATTAAAAATTGTGAAAAAAAAATTAAACAAAAATTAAAACCAACTCCAAAAAACTGAAAAGGATAAAATAATTAAATTTTAGTAGTACTCATCCCCTAGAAACATATTTTTGGAGTTGGTGCTAAGTTGTTTCCAGAAACCATAGATAGTGAAGCACCGACTCCAAAAATATGTTTCTAGGGGATGAGTACTACTAAAATTTAATTATTTTATCCTTTTCAGTTTTTGGAGTCGGTTTTTTGTAATAAGAATCACAAATAGAATCCAAATGACTAACACTCCGATATTGTTGTACAACCACCACAGGACAACCAGGTAGTCCTCCGCGCGTGCGAAGGCATCATGATAGTGTCGTCTCTGCCGGAGGACGATATAGCCAACTTGGTGACGAGCTGCAGTCCCGCCTGCGAGACCGTCATAGACAAGCTGGCCGCCAAGTATAGGTGCATCCCGTCGAATACGGAGCCCACAGACGTTGACCACCTGAACATCACATGGGCGTGAGTATGGCACAATAGGATAGTTGACAACTTTTTTTTATTTCATAAATAAGAAGTTTATAACTCATAAATTTTATATTGCAAAAGAAATAGTATGTCTTAGATCAATAGTTTCACCGATATAGTGGTATATTTGATATGTTGCGGCGCATCGTCCAAAAACGCTCCGTTGAAAATCTACGGAACAGGTGACGTCACATGTTCCCATATTACTAAGAAATGTATGGGCATACTGACAAAATTGATAATAACTATGTATTAAGTATGTTTTTATTAATAGTTGGCATTATAATAGTTGTTTTAATTGATGTCAGTAATCTAATATCATTAACATTTTTGATAAATTAATATATTTTCAGAATAGTACAACTTCATATTTAAAGTTTGAATTGTTTTTATAGGTAATATTTTATTCTATGTTTATTTATTCTTATGTTTATTCTATGTTTTATTTATGGCTATACGCTAAGTTTACACGAAGCCAGTGCTCTGCCGCTAGTCCTACAGACAAGCCAGCGCTGGCCCGGCCCGTGTTGTTTAGACGAGGTCAGTCATTTCTGGATTTTTCTTGTCGTGAGCACACGTTCGAAACAAAAATGAATTCGGGACAAATCCGGCTGTTGTAGAAAAAATGTATAAAAAAATATCTCTGCACTATTATTAGAAGAGATAATTAATATGATAGAGGAAGAAATCTTAAAGAAAAACGACTTTGGACAAGAAAATGAATAACAGATAGAACCAGTACAGAACCGAAGTTTGAGTCACTTTTTCCGTGTTTCCTAACCAAGTTCCATCTTTAGTAAATTTTCTCGTCATTTTCGTCAGTCAAGAAAGAAAATCTCAATAAACGAAACACTCGTATTCACTACACGGATATGCGCCAGTGACTGGCGCGATGCGTCTACACGTGTTGCAACGCTGGCACGGGGGCTGCGGGGCACGCGGCCGGAGGTCACTGGCTTGAAAAATAGACGCGCGCTTTATTTTAGCCAGTGCTGGCAGCCAGCGCTGGCTTTTCTTGAAAAACTGTCAATACCAAGCCTACGCTGGCCTCGTGTAAACCATACAATATGTCAAGCTTGACAATTCCGCCAGAGTCGAGTTTGGAGCAGACACGATGATTGATGACTATTTCGCCACCACTATTCCATTGCGAACGTAAAACTTTTAAGGTGATATATATGTCGCCGCAGTCTGGTTGAATTCGCCGCTTAATTGGACGCCTAGCCCGTAGCCTACCTATCAAATGCCTGGGCCGATATTTAATTGATCCAGACTCACTTAACGTTTAACGACTTGGCGTATTGAAAGGATCGTCTTGTACCGAAGAGTTTTAGTTTGATATTTTTTATGACTTCTTATAACCAACATCAACTAATCGATTAGTATTCATTAGGGGACACCATACAACTATAAAACTTAAACTCTCACGTTAACTGAAATTGACTATAGCTCTGGCGACTTTACTTTAAGCAAGACACTTACAAAGCAGTGTTATTTAACTGCGATCTGCTGTTGCTACCACGGTCGGACGCTCGAAATTAGATTCTGATATTTTACATTACAAAGACAAAAAACAAAATACTTCATGTTTATCGATTTTAAGATACCTCGTATTTTAATAATAATACCTTGTTGTTTCAGATATCTAGCGCAGGACTACGGAGATAAGGCATTTAACAAGTTCCACGGCTACCGGGAGCTGACTAGTTTTTTTTCCTGGCTGGACTACTGTGATACACTTATGAAGGTAACTGGACTTAACAGCCTTCTTAGTTTGTTATCTTCTTCTATTATATAAAAATGAATCGCTGAACGTGTTGCTAAGCGCAAATTTCGAGAGCATCTGAACCGATTTCGCCAATTTTTTTATATATTATTCCTTGAAGTACTAGGATGGTTCTTACGGAGAGAAAAATTTAAAAAATTGCCAGAAAAAGTCTAAAAACAACACTTTCTATACTCCCATACAAAAGATTTGTAATAATACTTACAAGTCAATTTGAACTTTAATACCATACCATAAAGTTTAAGTGTTAGTGGAGTGGTTCCCGGAAGGCAAAACCATTTAGTGACGTTAGTATCGTATAAATATTAATGTCAATATTTGTCAAGAATCGACTGTTAGGCGGTACGAAGTTCGCCGGGTCAGCTTGTTTGCAATAAAAAAAGAACATTTTGCCGCCATTAAATGGTGACGGTCTATATATTATCACAATTTTCCAACTATTACTAAATAGTGCTGTAAAATTAGTGTAACTTTGAGAATGAACATCGTTATAAAACTTCACTTCGTGTGAAAGACGTAGAGAATTTAATAGTGGTTATACACCCATCGAAATAGCACAATGAAGACAACTCCCATATTCATAAACGCTCAATAAACCTATTTTAGATAAAACACTGCTAAAATATGTTTTATCTTTTTCCTTTCTCATACAAGAGAGAGAGAAACAAAACACTTTATAAGCCTCATATAATTTCACTTGTTTTTATGAATACGGGGCTAAGTATATATTATGCGATCTGCGCAAAGTGGTGCCCTCCGAATAAGTATCCACGGAAGACCAACGTCGCAGTGTCGAAGGATGCTTCGGCTTATGCGGAGTGGATTCCTTTACAGTGACATATTTATATTGTTTTTTTGTGCAAATGTTTTGTATTTGGCTTCTGTAGTCATTAGATAAATGTTACTAAATACATTCTCTCATTTTATTTTATCACATATTTTGCGTGAAACTGTCTCCTCAATGCTATATTTGCAGAATTAAAGAAAATACCTAAGACATGGCTATGGTATGAGCTTGATTCCTGTGCCGCCCCTACACAAGGAGTATTTATCAAAAAAAAAATAACAATACCACACCAATATATTATAATATATACAATAGTCTGTGACCTTCTAGGAATGCCACCCAACGATAGCGTCGCACCTCTCTCGAACGTTCCGGCAGAACTTTCTAGAAGGAGCGGCAGAGAGTGGCGTGGCGGACTTACATCACGCGGCGCTAGTGACGGCCGTTCTAGCTAAATGTTTGAAAGTGATCGACTCGCCGGATCTTATTAACGGTGGGTACTTACCTTTCACTGGCACTAATTCTGTAGAATATATGCCAAGTCTTAATTTAAGTGCACTACATCTCTTTTTCTCAATATGGATAAAGTCAAAAGTCAAAATATTTTTATTTAAATAGGCAACAAAGAAGCACTTTCAAATCGTCAAAAAACACATTTTTATAACTATCAAAAAAATATATTAACTAACAACGTTATTGGTCTGTCTGTATGTCATGTCCGAATTTACACCGGTTCCAAAAGTTGAACTAACAAGAAGATTCCGGCAACAAACTCGTGTAGTCACTCTTTTCAAATACGAGAAAGTTTTCTATATGTAATATAATTTGAAATTAAAAAACGTGCGTACAATTTATGACCATTATAAACGTGATAAAATGCAGGAAGTACCTCCGTACATGCTTCTAAAATTGTCTACGGTTTCCTTGAAATCTATCTAAATTTAGTTGACAGCTCTGACAAATTCTTGCTATCTTCATATTGCGAGAAAGAGACACACTGTACTTAAAGAAGATGTTTCATATCCGGCCAAGTATGAGACCAATTCTCCTGAATATACTAATAATTAGTTTTCATGCATAGTTTGTTTGTACAAAAGTTGAAACATTTACAATTTTGTAAAAAAAAATTTGCCTGCCCTTACTCCGTACGTAATAGAGGCGCCTTTCGTAATGCTACTGCTACACTTCATGTGATGTTGTCTGTACAGATATTTAGATATAGTTTGTGTCTTCAGAATAGAGCCCAATACCAGTTTATTTATCATATCATGGTCTTAAAAAATTTATGGAGACCCGGCCAGGTCTATGTACACTATACTGAAAAATAGGTTAAAATATACAGAACAGTGTTCAATTGTCCATTTTCTTTTTATTTGCTTAGTTGCGTGGTACAAAACAAGAATTTATATAAAAACAACTGCAACACAGTCAAATATTAATCACGGCGCATATGTCACTTTGGTGACGTTTAGTTGACTTCTATGTCGCCCGCCATATCGCCATAGTGAAAATTTTCAACTTTTGTACCAACACACTATGCATGAAAACGAATTATTAGTATTTTTCGCGGATTTTTTCTGATTTTTATAGATAGTGTAGATATACCGGCCGGATATGAAACACCTCCTTTGCTGATATTGTCAAGTCAATTTGATTAAGACAAGGTTCTACGATGGGTCGCGATTCAATTTGCTCGATTTTACCTACCCTTTTTTTTCCTTGTAGAATTTTCTAATTGGTTAGTGGGCGACGGGGAAGTGTCAGAATGGCCGCTTCTACATACACTGATAAGCAACTGCCTTACGGACAACTACGAGATCACGCTAGAAACATTACAATTCTTTCAGGTGAGCACTGAAAACGAAATCCAAATAGGCGGCAATCGTGCATTTTCCGCCTTTCTTTATTTCGCCTGTAAAATAGTTCTGTTTCGGATTAAAGGGAAAGGTAGCCAGTGTAATTGCTGGTTTTAAATCCAATGCAACGATTCGACCTATCATCAATATACTTTATCTAAACTTATTTTTCGATGAAAATTGTTACGTCGCTTTTTGTAGTAATTATTAATTCAGTGTAAGATAAATCACCATAGTGTTAATAAGGCTAAAGAACGACTGGCGAGCGTACGCTAAAATAGTTTTTGTCGCTATTTAATGGCGACGGTCAAGATTTGTATTATAATAATTACAAAATTGTGTCTGAGTCAAAAACCACACCAATGTTATGACGCAAAGGCCCTAATTCTAGAGAACACATGTTAAATCTAAATTCAAGTTTAGTGCATCTCTTTCTGTCAATATGAATACAAAAAAGATGGCTGTCGTATGATTTGACATTTAGAAACGTTTACTAAATTTTCGACCTCATTGAAACACCTCCGTAAATGCTGTCTAAAATTGTCTTTCGGCCTTTAAAATCTATCTAAATTCAGTTGACTGCTCTAAACAAATTCTTGCTATACTTTGCCTATTACATATTGCCAGAAAGAGATATACTGTACTTAAATTTAGATTTAGAGTGTCTTCAGAATTAGGTCCAATGTCATAAAATTCTCATAGTTTTGTAAAACAAGTATTTGTTCTGACGTACAGACAGCAGCACATAACAGTTGCACTACATAAGCCGCCTCTATTACAAACGCAATAATTAATCTCAAGGTCAAACTGTTACGCTTTATGTGCTGTCGACTGTACAATATGGAAAATTATTATAATAGACGTTTACTTAGTGTGAAAAAAGCATTTGCTAAATTGGAAATTCTTCAAAAACTGTCCATAAACAGATCGCTGTGTATGGACAGTTTTAACGCAAAAGTACACATTGCGTTGGGTCAATCACAATCACAATATTTATGACGTGGGCAGAAAGGCATACGATTATGACCATGCAAATTAAAATAGTTGTCTAAAAAAAAATTGCGTTGAATTAATTTCCCTGCATATTGTGTAAGTAAATTCAAAAAAATAAATTCCTTTTTGTCTAACCACAGACAATAATAGAGAAAGGCACGGAGCACAGCATCCATAGACTAGTGCTGTCACGCGTGTGCTCCCGGGGGTACTTCTCTCAACAGCCGCAGCTAGAAGACGACGACAGAGACAGACTAAATGACGTGTCTTTGTGGAGAGAGCGAGAGAGGAACAGGTGCGATATTGTATTTATATTAAGATTCTATACAAGGTGTTATAAAAAGGTGTAGTCATATTTTAAGGGCTTATTGTACCCATCAATACAAGCAACTTTTACTATGAGGACAACTACGAAATCGCGAGAAAGAAATCAGCTGTTCCATAGTAAGGTCAATGTACTTACTAGACGCAATGTATGGAACAGCTGATTGCTTTTTTGCGAGTAAAAGTAGCTTGTATTAATGGGTAGAATAAAATATGACTACACCTTTTTAAAGTATACAGAGTGGTGCCGTCAATACGGCAATAAATTAAAACATGGCATGCATTGAAATAGTTTGCCACTTTTAAAAACATCATAGTCATTTGATAATTTCATGACATTTCTATGAAATAATGCAGCCAATGTTATATTATTTAAATCAAATGTCGTGAAATTAAAAAAAGAATGTGATGTTTTTGAAAGTGGCAAACCATTTCTTTGAACTAATATAGCCCATTTTTCAATATATTGTCTTATTGACGGCACCACCCTGTACATGTTTCTTGCTTCTTTTCAGTAGCTTCGCGTTTGTGGCATAAATAAAGTATCTAAAGATTTATGTTTAGAAGTTTCGTTGTCTAATGCCAAAAAGCTAGCCGTGTTACTTGGATGTATATCAAAGACTTGACTATCCAGGCTGGAACCCTTTGCTTTCCCATACAGTTAAAATGTTACTTGTTTTGTGTTTGATACTTACTAGTTTTGGGCTAGATAACAATAGGTAGAATTTTACGAATATCATTATTTTAACGATTGTCTATTAATCGTTGAGGAGTTCAGTCGCGTAGTAGTTTGAGCGTTCGATATAAAAACAAAGCCACTTTCGCCACGGTTTACACCGGATGGGTCAGTAAACAATTTGTAATTTCTCACGCCTCCATGCTTTATCGTTGTCGATAATCCGTTTAGGCCAGCATTGGGCTAGCGTGGCGGTGGTATGGCCGAAACTCCTCATTTGTTTCCACCATGTAGGAAGGCCTGTGCCCAGCTGTGGGACTTATATAGGCTTAGAAATAAGCAAGCTAAGAATAGGCACAGAACTGAATGGCACAAGGTACCGCGATTAAGACACACCAAGTCCTTTATGGGGGGAGGGTAGGGGAATGGAGTAAATATATCTTTACAAACGGTAGAACACAGGCTCGCTTCCTCACTGGAGCACTCACAGGACATTTTGCCACCAACAACATGCTACACAAAATGCAAATTTCCCCTGCACAACCTAGTCGGGCATGTGGTGAAAGCCAGGAATCGATGGAACATCTTTTGTCTCAATGCGATGCCCTGGCTAGGATCAGAATTAGTCTTCTGGAAGTGGCATATCCAAAGCCAGAAGACTATGGACTCTTTCACCCCAAAGATATAGTGAAGCTTATGGCAGCAATGTTCAGGAGGAGTAAAGGCAGGGGTGGCACAAAAGATCCCGAAGGGTCGAAGTGCATCGCGGCATAGCCACGGCCCCATGATAAGATAATATAATAAAGGCTTCCGCTGTTTGCTACTATTAATCATTAACTTGTTTTGTAATTTGACGGATTATTGTTTTCCGTAATATGTGGTTAATATCTGAGATCAATATGATTCAATGCCATTTGTTTACATACAGTATATTATCTTATCTTACTTACATACTTTATTGTAACAATCTCTGTCTCCTGATGTCCGAAAGGAATCTAATTTCGGAATCTCTATACCTGTCACTTTTTATCGCTATGCGTCAAAGCGAGACGGCATGTGACTTTTCGAATCGAATCCGTGATCCGACAGTTTCTGAATAAGGGGGCAGGAGACGCGGGTTCGATTCCCGCCTGGAGATATAATTTTTTCATGGGTTTTCTTCCATTATTTGTAATTGTTACAATAAAGTAGGCGTTTAAACGCATCAAAAACATTAAAATTTG
Organism: Nymphula nitidulata; assembly: GCA_947347705.1. Taxonomy (NCBI): domain Eukaryota; kingdom Metazoa; phylum Arthropoda; class Insecta; order Lepidoptera; family Crambidae; genus Nymphula; species Nymphula nitidulata. Next base: position 4,118,108 of record OX374637.1, on the reverse strand, counting down.
ATTACAGACATACAGTAAATTATATATGTATTGTATGACAGAGAGGCGATGAAGCAACTTCAGCATGAAGACCACGTGAACGAGCAAATCAACGACATCTTGTCCCACGAAGGAGTCAACGTAGACCAGGCCGCTGGGGAAGACATGCACAGGATCATTAACAGGTTAAAACTAATAATTATTATTATAATTCACCATGCTGTGGTAGGCCCATCCGTATGTAGGGTTGTCGGGGTACCCCCGCCTTTCCTATTTGGCCGTGCAACAGTTCGCTGTTTCGGATTGAAGGGAATGGTAGTCAGTGAAATTACTGGGCTTTGAAGGCATTTCATCTTAGGCTTCAGGATGACAACGCACCTGCAATACCAAGTGATTTTTCCCTTTTTATTACAGGCATCTATAGTCTTGTTAATCATCTAGATGTGTAAAAAATAGTTTTATTTTATTTCTCCTTTAGGGTCGTCCATTAATCACGTGAGGCTCCGAAAGGGGGGAGGGGTTCGGGAAAAATCACGAAATATCACAAGGGGGGAGGGCGGGTGCAGTAAGATATCACATGTATTTATTTATTCGTCAAACACGCTATATTTAACGAACGAAATTCCCGCGCACCGCGACTACCGACTGCCGGTCTCCGCTTGCCAGTCACCAGTTATTCTGTTACTTTGGCGCTTAATACAAGCGTAAACCTTACCTCGTATTTTTGTCTAAACTAGGTGATCTGTATAGGTAAAGACCTATTTGCAGAGTATGAGAAAGGGAAAAAAAACCTAGTGTGGCTGAAAAAGAATTTAATAAGTTGTGACTTGTGGGTTAATGCGAAACAAAAATCGCGCGGGGGACCTTATCCGAGCAACAATAGGCTAGAGATGCACAATGTTCATCCTTCACGCATCCTCACGCGACGATCGATCGGTAGATCTAGAGAGATTCTCTCTGCGCAAAAATGATACCGGCGAGTCGCTTGATGAAACCGTCGTTGATCTTCAACAAAGCACAGTACCAACAACTGACTTGCAAGATGCTAATCCAGTTGTTAGTGTTGAAGAAAGTCTTGCTAATCCGTGGTCCGAGGACAATGTGCATTAAATATATTCATGTATGTTAGTTATGTTACGCATATGTTTTTCGCATGATTACACCATTCCTTTATATTCTTTTTATACCAGTAAAAACAACCTTAATTTTATTTGTAAATACAATCTGTATTTACAGATAATATAAAAATAAATTAAGATTCTTTGTAGGTACCTACTAAAAATACACGTGATTTTGAAGGAGGGGGATGGGGGCTGTCTTAAACCTCACCACGTATCACCAAGGGGAGGGAGTGGGGTTAAAAATGCTAAAAAAATATCACATGATAATGGACGGCCCCTTTTTTATATTTTTGAGCCAGGCATAGTAATTTTTAAAAAATGTTATTTCTTTACTAAGTTTTTACATTGAAATGCGGATGTAATTAAGACATTTCTATGTATCTTGGAACAGTTTGCCGCCAAATATATGATGACAGTCGCCATGATACTTTTATTTTTCTTTAACAAGGGAAGGCAAAGAGATCAAACCTCTACAGCCATGTCTGATTTTATTATTTTTGCAAATTTGACGGATTTTCAAGAGAGTTTGAGCCCAAATGTATGATAATAGTCTCCATAATGCTTCTTCGATGAGGTGGATTACCAGGATAAAGTCTTTCAGTAAACGTTTATTTCATTGAATCTCCATCTTGTTTGAGAACTCATGATCTACATTGACTCTATTAAAATCATTTAAAAAAAATCTTGACTGCCGCCATTAATATCGCCAAAATACTGTATTCAAAATCGCCGCGTTTGTGTCTCTATTTTGTCAGATAATGTACTACAAATATTGTTAAAATCTACCAAGATCGAATTCTGCTATTGATATATTTCGTTCTATAGTTTGTGTGTATTTTTTGGTCTGGATTCTTGTCTTATGAAACATACTATGCAAATTAAAATTGCTTTATATTATCTACGTTACACTTGCGCTTATTAAATCACTAAATCTTTATGTAATTCTCATTTTTAACCCTCGACGAAAAAAGAGGGGTGTTATATGTTTGACGTGTCTCCCTGTGTATCTGTGTGTCTGTCTGTGGCATCGTAGCTCCTTAACGAATGAACCTATTTCAAATCGGTTGAAGCTGACGTGAACAAGATAGTTTTTAGCAATAATTTTTAAAGATCAGTTCAGGCGTTTGATGACTATCAGCTCATTTCCTACTTGACAAAAGTGTTTAATTAACTTTCACAAATCCAATTGATCTGAAATTTTGTTTACTGTTAGTTCGGTGGTTTTTTAAGACATGCTAACGTTAAATTGATCATCTATCATCAAGTAGTCTGCGGAATGCTCAAATTCTTCAGAAACGTACAGCAGATATAGCATGTTTAGGCTCATTAGACTATTCTCGATGAGATGATTAATGGCGCCGGGGGTTACTTTTTTACAAAGCATGGCAAATGACCAACAGCGCCATCATGAATGATTAATTAATCAATGACTATGAGATCATGTGATGTTCAAATATAGGTTGAAACCTTTTATATTCATGTTTTCGCACTCTCACACTAAGTAAAGGCTTAGCTTGATAATTTATTAATGTGGAACTCGATTAAAAAGTTTTAAATTTAAAATTTTGTCATCGCAAAGTATCTAGTCTAATATTATCTAACTAATTTTAATTAAAATTATAGACTATTTAAAAAATCACTATTGCTTTCTAAATCACAAACAATTATTTTTTAGGCTAAAGGAGCTTAAATTGCGCATTGAAGACATAATGGCGAGCGAAACTAACATTCCTTCTGACGCGAATTAAATATAATATATTCATTAACAGAACTCAAAAAATGCTAACTATTTTAAAAATATTACTTTTTGTAAATTTTACACTAATCTGTACATTAAATTTTTAGTAAATAAAATTTAAAATGGTAATCATTTTTTGCGTTCCCGTTATAGATTAATCGCAAACTAAACGTCCATACTATATAAAGCTAAATTATAATTTTGTAAAATATAATTAAATTAATTACAATGTAACGGCTGGGTTGTGGGTCACTAATTATAATCCTCAAAACAAGGACTAGACGAAAGCCTATCTTATTTATAATGAAGATAAGTAGGATAAAATGAGCGTTACCGCTCAAAGGAGATTGCCCAAGCGCACAATTATTTTTTAATGTTTATATCAATTTGAGTTGTAGAACTAAACTTTTTTATTCCAAAAAGATTCGCCATTCATTATACTATAAAGATACACTGGCACTATCCTGTATATTTTTTAAGTCTGACCTATAAAACATAATTTGCTCATATCCATAACCTATGATATATGATATATCTTATTTTGTGCAATATTATACAGAGAGAAAGTAACACGTAAAATAATATTTAGTTTAGAAACATCGTACCTAAATTAACAGTTAAGTGTGCCATTAGAAATAATTAGATTTAATCTTACTATAACGTATGTAATATTGGAGATTTGTACAAATACATGTATGCCATGTTATAGATCGGATAATCGGGCGCTTATTTACCTAAACTTCAAGAAAGTACTGACAATAGAGTTGATAAAACCACCATCCGGCCAAAAATAAATATCAATTTTCCGCATTCAAACATAGCTTTAGTAGTCTTTGTAATCGCTAGTACTGGGTACTGAATAGTGCAAAACAATTTTTATCTACACTCATGTCTTATAATTGAAATTATTATCTCAAAGGTTAGGGCATACAGGGTGGTGCCGTCAATGCGACAATAAATTTCAAAAATATCGTAATCATTTGATAATTTCATGACATTTGTAGGAAATAATGCTGCCATAGTTACACTATTCCATACAAATGTCATGAAATTATCAAATGATTACGATATTTTTGAAAGTGACAAACCATTTCTATGCACTAATATAGCCCATGTTGTTTTTATGCCGCATTGACGGCACCACCCTGTATACTGACATGTACTTTTAATATAGATAATTACAATGAAAATTTAAAAAACAAACTAACATAATGATCATTATAGTATCGATTTGACTCATTATCTTACAACTTTTTTTTTCCTTAAAAAATAACAAACCTATGGCAAAAGTGTTCAAATAACCGAATTGAGTTACTAGTTGACTGACACTATAGTGAATACAAATACAAATACTTTAATACAAATAGTTTATTGAAATAGTTATGAGAGATTACAATTTGTATACCTATTTTACATCATTGAATTGAATATGCAATGTAGATTTGGCGCCATTTTTATCTGAATGTACGTATGAATGTATGAGTGTAGATAAAGTAGTAAGATAGCATACTGTAACTGCTCATAACTAGATATTAAAACACTCGCGTGCTACTATTAAAAAACCCGCCAAGACTCGTGTTTTAAACACCCGCTCCTTTTTTAATAACCTATATTATATTACAGTTAGATAAACTACCATTACGAGTTGAATATATCATACATAACGAAAATAATATATTACGAGTTTGGTCTTTATACGCTACTTATGGTAATTTATTATTCGCTTCGAACAAATTGGAACGGTACAAATATTCGCGCCCTTTCTTCCAGTTTTGTATTTTTATACGGATGGTGGTTGTATCAACTCTAGGTCAGTACTCAGTAATCTTAAATTCAGGTAAATAAGTGCCCGATTTTCCGATCACTGTGATATAGAAATTTATCTTTGTAAGGCCTGAGGATGGGAGGCTGTATATTATTAATTTACTATTAGGAAATGCTAAGGGTAATGTTAGTTCTGATTGTCAACGCGGAACTCTATTGAGTTCACTGTGTTTGCTCAGTTCATTTTATTTTACTTTAAAATTCTTTTGGAATAATCACAGATGTTATTTTAATATTTTAAACTTTTATTTAAATAAATACAAACGGATTTTTTAGAACTATAGACTGTCAATAAAAACAACGGAATATTTGTGATAACATAATCTGATTGTGCCGTGAGATCTGTGATTTTGTATTTTATAATTTATTTTTTTATTTATATTCAATACTTTTAAACTGCCTGTCGGGACTTTTATTCTTATTTACATACAAACAAACATGTTTGTTTTGTAATACAAATGTTATAAAGTTTTAATTTTAAAAGTCGGTATATTCGTTATTGTCAAATCAAAATCTACTATGTGCATGTTGATTCTGACTATTACTTTTAGCTCATTTAAAAAAATGCACCTAAAATTAAATATGATTACCATTTTATAAGAATAAAAATGGAAGTAAGGACCTATACGTTAGAATCAAATTAATTTTTATCCTATGTTTACATCTAATTTTAAGTAAATTTAAAAGCATCTCAAATTGCCCATAGCAGATTTTGGTTTGACAACGATGAATATAAAGGTTCCTTTGTAACGGTATTGTGACATATCAGTGTACAATTGAGTATTAAAGTTGTTTGAAGTAAACTTGTGTTTGATTGGTCCCTGTGTCTTGCAGCTTCCTGCTGCTGTTGCCGCGCGCGATACTGTCCGACCCCGTGGGCGCCGACTACGAGCACTACATCCACGATGCGCATAGGCATTATCAGGTAAATAATAGGCATGATCAGGTAAATCGTAGGCATTATCCAGTAAATCATAGGCATTATCAGGTAAATCATAGGCATTATCCGGTAAATCATAGGCATGATCAGGTAAATTATAGGCATTATCAGGTAAATCATAGGCATTATCAGGTAAATCATAGGCATTATCCGGTAAATCATAGGCATGATCAGGTAAATTATAGGCATTATCAGGTAAATCATAGGCATTATCAGGTAAATCATAGGCATTATCAGGTAAATCACAGGCATTATTAGGTAAATCACGCGATCATCATCCAATCACTGGCACTTATGACACAAAAATCAAAAAGAAAATTAATCGAAGTAAAACATATGAGGTCTTTTGTTTAATTTAACTACTAAGTCAATTAAGGCTGCCTGTCCACTTAATTGTCTAGCGGAGCCGTGCCAAAATTAACCAATAGAATTGCATAAAACTCTGCTCCGCTTTAGTCAACAGGGACTTGCAAACTAGTTTTCAAATTCATACTATTTATAACACGGCGGGGAAGTGTAGAGGAGAAACGACCTTAGGCGCGGGGTGCGCAATGAAAATTAAGAATATTTGAAAACAATGCCCCAACTTAACCGAATCCTAATATTTGTAAAAATACTCGTCTGGAATGTTGAAATAGAACATTTCGACAATGTAGGGTAGAGGTTAGCTTATAACGCAAATACAGATAGACTTAAAAAATTTCACGTGAAATTTCTCTAGTTAAGATTTCTTTTTTATTATTACTATTATTATTAGATAATAATAAAAAAAGAAAGAGAAAATCCTAAACGTTTTTCAAATTCTAAAGATGTCCATTAAAATTAGACCGGATTTGATTGAATAAACACAGCCAATTAGTTCGTACAGACGATAGCACGTCAAGCGTAACAGTTGCCGGCACAGCACGGTGTGTCATAGCAAAGGATTTTATTACTTATCAAGTTATTTTGATACTTATTTCAATAAGTTTAGAATTCATGTTACTTTATTTCGATGCCGCGGCATGGCGCGCCATTGCATTCCGCGATAAGCACAGACTTTGTGTCGAGGAATTATGATTGCTAAGCTAGTTGAAATAAGGTTGAAAATTGTGCAGTGGTCATTTCGGTCAATGGGCGCAGTCCGGTCGGTGCGCGGGGGCAAGGCGGCATGCCATGCCGTCGACTGTACATAAACTGAAAAATATTATTTGTTTCAATGGCTGGGGCAGAACCGAACCCGCGACATTTAGAATGTACGATATGTAATTATAAAGTTATCCCAAGTCTTCAGTAGCTCCTTGGTCAGAGCAGTCACGCGGATTGCGAAAGATCGTGAATTCGGATCATACCCTGGTACGTTCAGCAACGAAATTCGGGTAACACATGCGGACTTACAATTTAAATACTATTGTGGGATAGTTCACCGCTCTAACCACTCGGCTATCGAGGACTTGGGGAATCTCATGAAAAACCATCGATTTATTTTATTGGGCCTAATTCTGAAGACACATTCTAAGTGTAAATTTAAGTACCGTATATCTCTTTCTCGCAGTATGTAATTGGAAAAAGATAGCAAGAATTTGTTTAGAGCTGTCACCTAAATTTAGACAGATTTCAAAGGATTCGTACACAATTTTAGACGGCATGTACGCTGCCTCCTAAACACTGCATTTTATTACGTTCATTAAGGACGAAAATTAAACGCACGTTTCTAAATGTCAAATCATATGACAGTCATCCTTTTCGTATTCATACTACGAGAAAGAGATGCACTGAACTTAAATTTAGACTTGGCATGTGTTCTCCAGAATTAGGCCCATTGTGGCTTACTTCTTGTTAGAAGAAAACGTTCAGAAACTTCTGAGGATCATTTATCTTCCAGCTATGGCTAGACCTAACGTCTACGTTCAATTGGCCGACGGATAGCTGGGATACTACCGCCAGCTCTACCCATAGCTATGACAGCCGACCCGAGGCCGACATACACCTCGACGATGTCTTCGAACCACACAAACCGACACACAAAACAGACCAACTCATACACAAATTCACCCAACAAATAGTCCACTCGAAAAAAGACTCTATCACCAATAGCATAGAAGAAGAATTTGACGAAGGCCCTTTCTTCAAAATGCTGTACAAACTCCTCGGGAACATGCCGAACCAGCCTTACCAAGTGAATTTGCACCTTACTGCTATAATCTCAAAGCTGGCTTTGATTCCGCATCCGAATCTGCACGAGTATATATTAAATCCAATGTTGCCAACTGCGAAAAAGACGCAGACGTTGTTTAAATCGTTGCAAGAGTTAGCGAGGAAGTTGACGATAGAAATACCGAGGATAAGAAATTATAAGAAGGTGATAGAAAACACGCGGCTGCAGCTGATGAGTGAGGATCCTTATTATGATGAAAGGTTTGTTAATATTTTTACTTTTGAACGTACATTGCAAATGAAAATACATGATCTGATGGTAAATGGTTACTAGTAATTTTTGACGTAATCTTACTAAAAAGAGAAGGCAAAAAGATCAAGCTTATACAACCATGTCATCATCATCATCACCAGCCTATAAACGTCCCACTGCTGGGCACAGGCCTTCCTACATTGGATAAAAACGTGAGGAGTTTGGGCCATAACACCACCACGCTGGCCCAATGCAGGTTAATGGGTTAAAGCGGTTGCAATAACAACCGGGACCAACGCCTTAACGTGTCTTCCGAAGCACGGAGGAGCTTGATACAGCAAACTTTGATTGACCCATCCCAGGATCACCATGGCGAAAGTTGCTTTGTTTTTCGTATCGAAACCAGAGCGCTCAAACCAATACGCCACCGAGCTCCTCCGATGTCCGATATGATTTAATTATTTACGAATATTTGTTCACGAGTTATGGATTTCTGTATGTTTATGTAACATATTTATGATATTTATATACATTATATTATGTATAATTCTCCGTTACCTAGTTTTTATTATGGGCTAGATGATAGGTGTTATTAACATTATTATTATTTATATCTTAAAGATGAAGTGATGATGAAGAACTGATTCAGATGATTTTCCTTTCGATAGCGTCTGATGCTAACAACAAATGACATCACTGAGATCGGTGTTCGAAATATTATGTAAATTCCGCTATAGTACAATAAACTATTGTGTTTGTTAGGATTTCTATCATAAAAATTACCACTACGCGTCAAAGTTATATTTCAATTTGAATACAGTCAACATCCCTATACCAATTGGTTTTTTCTTGTCAGGCACTTACCACCAGGTGGGCCGTCAGCTTGCTTGTCACCTATTTGTGTTACCTTACCTTTTGTGTACTCATTAACAAATTGTTGTCATTTAAAGCGGTGATCACAATCAACTGGTGGAGTGTCTCATAGTCCTCGAGGAGTTCTGCAAGGAACTGGCAGCCATCGCGTTCGTCAAATACCAACACGGCCTGCACATGCAAAGGTAATGGCCCTAGTGACGTAGCAGCTTTGGGCCTTACGTCCTTTTTAAGGGCTTACTAATAAGCATAGGGTCAAATTCTGTAGAACTAAATCTAAATTTGAGTTCAGTGCATCTCGTTCTCTCAATATGAATGCAAAAGGGACGGCTGTCATATAATTTGACATTTAGGAGGTGTTTCATATCCGGTCAGTTAAATGTACAGTATCTGAAAAAATCAGGAAAAATCTGCTGAATCCGCGAAAAATACTAATAATTCGATTTCATGCATAGTTTGTACAAAAATTTAAATTTTTCGTCGATTTCACCGTTATTCACAATGGCAATATGGCGGGCTATATAGAAGTCAACTAAACGTCACCAAAGTGACATACGCCCCTGCTGTGTACTACGCAACATAGCAAATAAATAGAAAATGGACAATTGAACACTGTTCGGCATATTTTTACCCATTTTTCAGTATAGTGTACATAGACTTGGCCGGGCTCCTTACATGTTTGAAACATCTATTTTACGACCATAACGAACATGATAAATACAAAAGTGTGTGAGCACATCCCTACAGTACACGCCTTCTAAAATTGTATATAATAGCTTCTTTAAAAACTATAAAAATTAAATATATGACAGTTCTTATTCTTGCTTCTTCCATATGCATATTGCGAGGAGATAATTATACTGTACTCTAATTTAGATTTATGGCCAGCGCAGACGACGGACTTTTCTCTGCGGCGGAGAAAAAAGTACGCTCTGCGAATAAAAAGTCGCCGCGGATTTACCGCGAACTCAACGACCACGGTTTGCGGTTTATCGTCCTGCATACGTACGTCACTCTTGAGCGCACAACGCGTACTAACTAAAGTCCGCCATGTGCGTTGCTTTGCCTAGTCACACCAGTTCTATTTTTTTCGGGGACTCCCCCGTACTTTTGTCCGGTCCGCTCTCTGCATGGCCTCGGTTATTCGGCGGACTTTTTGTACGCGGTACTTTTAATCCCTCGTTTGCGTTACTCGATACAGTTGTCAGCAATCTATTTTAGCGGACAAAAATCCCTCGTCTGCGCAGGCCATTAGTGTCTTAAGAATTAGGTCCCTTGAATACATAAATATGGCGGCTAAAAATAGTTGCCCTTGACCTTCATACTAAGAAGTAATAGTAATGGCGGGAACAATACGTGGTTTGAGGTTGTCACATTATCCCTGTATGATGCATTAAGTAAAGCCATTATGCCTGTTTCATCAAACGTCACCTATTTATTTATGGGCGACATTTATCACTACTTCCTTTAGGGATAAATATCTGAAATCTAGGTAACGGTTGGTAAAACGGGCATCTTGAATATATGCATTTTAGGCAATATTTACCATGTGAAAATTTATTCTTTAACAATATGACGCATTTATCAAATTAAAATTAATGTACCCCTCAATACCCTCAATTATTATTATCTATATGTCCTATATTCAGGTTTATAGGACTATAAAACCAAATATAATGCAGATTACGGACCACGTTTAATGGTCGGTTGCAGACTGCTCAAATGTCCAAATACCCACTTCTAACAAATATACAACACTATAATAGCACCTGACTTTTTAATTTTAGACATTGAACGTCGTAAATTTAAGTGCAGTAAATCTCACCCTCTCTCTCTCTCTCCAGATATATGTGTATGTTTACAAAAAGGACAGTTGTCAATTATTTTATATTTAGCAAGGTGTATTCAAATTTCGATCTTAATGAAAGCGATACCAAATGTAAGTACATTTATTATCACAATTTTAGAAACCGTAAGATTTTTTCTAAAATTGTATAAGGTTTCTTTTGTATAACATATTGTGTGCGCTAGAGAGAGAAAGAGAGAGAGAGAGATGAATTGAGCCGTATTAGCGCTGGCGTATGCGACTGCGCAGCTTGTCAGAACACAGTCGGGAGGAGAATGTTCGAACACTGCATACTTTTACAGTGGAATAAAGTTGATATTTAAATAATTACTTACCATTCAAAATTTCGAATATTTTCTACCAAATCTGAGTTGATCCTTACCACAGAATACTAAATAGGGGCAGAAAGTTCTCTCCGCACAATCAATTAAATAAATACGGGCTCTCGCTATGACAAAAAAAAGTGGAATTCAGGTCGCACACCGTTAAGGTCGATTCCCACATATCAGTGAAGCCACAGTTCCGGCACAGATCCGGCACAGTTCCGTATCAGTGCTTCAGTGTTGCGTCAGTGATTCAATTCACACATGTCAGTGCCCGCTCAGTTCACGGAGCTTCAGTGAAAACGTATCCGTCGTCAATCGTGATTGTATTTCGTATCCATATACTTTGCATAAGATAAATCATCTCTAAATAGAGATAAAACTCTATTTTCACGAACCAATTCTATTAATCGCTCGTCCTCTGTTTTGTTTTTGTTGATGTCGGCGTCCGAGATCCGTCAGTGATCTGTCCGTGATCGGTCCGTCCGACAAAAAATATCGTTGTCGACGATACCTTCCGTGCTTGCCGGTGCCGGAACCACGCCGGAACGGACACTGAGAGCACTGAGCCGTCACTGAACGGACAAGTGGAGATACGTTCATAGATAATGTATAAAATAATATTTCGCACTGATACGGAACTGTGCCGGATCTGTGCCGGAACTGTGGCTTCTCTGATATGTGTGAATAGACCTTTATTGTACGTACCGATAAATTCGCCTCTATGTTGCCTCTCTTTCCGACTGCGGCACTGGACCAACACGTCGAGGCCGCCATGTACTTATAGTTATAACGTGGAGTGAGATCGGCCTGTCCTTACAAAACACAATGGGCCTGATTCTGAAGACACACTCTTAAGTTTGGATTTAAGAACAGTATATCTCTTTCTCGCAATATGTAACAGAAAAAGATAGCAAGAATTTGTTTAGAGCTGTCAACTAAATTTAGACAGATTTCAAAGGAATCATAGACAATTTTAAACGGCATGTTCGGTACGGCGGTGCCTTCTAAACACTGCATTTTATTACGTTCAATAAGGTCGAAAATTGAACGCACGTTTCTTAATGTCAAATCATATGATAGCCATCCTTTTCGTATTCATATTGAGAGAAAGAAATGCACTGAACTTAAATTTAAACTTAGCATGTGTTCTCCAGAATCAGGGTCATTGACAAGTCTCGTGATTGGGTTATTGCGACAAAGTTCGAAAGTGATCATGTTTTCACAAGTTGATCGATATGTGCAATACCGATAGATATTTTCGATACTGAGTCCCAGTTGTTGACCCCCCCGTGGAGATCTTAAAATGTACTTATTACATGGTCACAAGACAAATATGTGGTACCTATAATTTAAGTCACAAATAGTTTATTCATTGAGGTTTGACAAAACTCAATCGCTTCCTAAATTTGAGACCCTCTTAAATATTTTAAGTATTTAAGCGTAAAACTCATAAACTTATATTGTCAAAAGTCAAACTAAGCACTGAGAGTCAAATTTAGGCGGGACCCGAATTTAAGCAGCGTTTAAGTTTTTGGCATTATTGTAAATCTTACACAAAATAAAATAACTAATTCTTTACTTTTAAGACCGGATTCGATGGGTCAGTGGTGTTTTTCTAAATAAAGATTTTCAAAACTTAGCTTTTCTTGATTATTATAATAATAATTTATAATATACTATACATCTTTAACGTTTTAGATCTCGCCCCCACAGACCCATCTGAATGGAACAACTTGTCAGTATTCTACTAATTCTACTCAAGTAATTTCATTTTAAATCACGCTATTACTATAGTAATTAATGTTATGTATTTTTTATTTATTTAGTTTTAATTATCCAGATTGTTATCAGAATGTTATCCTTTTAGAGATTTATTGAGATTGTTTTAAATCATCGCCGGTGGCAACATATTCCAACAGCTACTAATTTATTATAACGAATACTTAAGTGTTGATAATTAGTTTATAGGGCTCCGCTTATTTCACTAATTCTAATTACCAGTTGTATTTATTGATAGAATGTATAGATAGATAGAATAGTGGCAACACTTAAAAATGTAAAGGAAATACTATTGTGTTTTTGTCTAGGATTTGTAAATTTTTATGGTCTTGGAAGCGGCCAGTGAACTAAAGAATGTGTCGAATATTATGATATAATTTATAAAATTGTTAGTTTTGAAAAAAAAATATTTTTTCTTTTGATTTTGTACACTCCAGTCATTTTCTAGTCTAGTTTAGTTATTTATTCATTAGTGTAAACATTCCTTGACCATTATTGACCATAAATTTGCTTACGCGTTCAAGTGTATGTAAAATGTTATATTTTTGTATTATTAGCTGTAGCGCTCGGTACGAATGCTAGTGTTTTATTACCGCACAATGATGCCGATACGATGCACCAGTTCACTATACAGATTTAGTCTTAACATTGTTCAATTCCTTTCACAACAACAAGAAAATGACTGCGATGCTGTGTTAAAGACTTGTCAGATGGGTTTAGTGAACTGAGACATATTGGCATCAATATTGTTGTACTGCACATACTCACTTGTATGAAATGTTGAATAAAATGTTTGAGAAAGTGTTCTTGTTTTGTTTTGTAGGCACTAACCACTAACCACTTAGGCATTAACCACTTGTTGAACCAATGGTCTAGCCCTTGGTTCCCAAAGTGGTTAATGTGACCCCCAGGGGTCCACGGGAGACCCGACGGGGGCGTATATCTTCAGATTTATGTCGAGTTTTGGGAGAATATGGTAGTAATGTAGCTAGCTGCAGAGGGTCCACCGGAACCAGCTAAATTTGAAAGTATTCTACGAGAAAAAAGTCTGGGAACCTCTGGGCTAGACAAAGGTATTGAAAAAAGGTGTTATTCATAATAAAATCAGTATTAAAATGCAATGGTGATTATATTTTTCTCAAAAATTAAATAATGCATATAAACATGAAATAACCATTGAACAAAAACTTTAAAACTATGTACAAACATGGAATTATTAAAACCCAAACAGTTTATAAGAAGGATTAGGTCTTACGAGTAATATTAGTATGAATTGATACAGTTTGACTTTTTTTTATGCTCAGTATTTTTAATGATCGTGAAAACTACTCGTACTCAAGTAATAAAATTTTAACTTTGACGCTTTCTTTAGAAACCATAAACTGCAACTTACAATAAATTTCATTACAGTAACAAATTATTTTACTTGCAGTCTTATGCAATACACAATAGAGCCTAATATACCTAATTCAGTAATTGTAGTCAAGGCCTTTAATAATTACTTATTTTAAAACCTATACTTCCTTCTTATAAATTGTTAGAGTTCCATTTTATTCGCCTAATTCATCCATACGTCGTTCTCACTGTATAGAATATAATTATACATATAAACAGATTTATTTATAAACTTGATAATGATTATGTGAAACTTTGTACAGGTTGGAAAGTAAGTAATCGATCGCAGACGATTTTTGACATTTTTTTTGTAAACTCTCCCTGGGTAGGGAAGGCAAAGGGATCAGACCCTTACAGCAATTTCTTAAGTAATTTCTATATTTCTGCAATTATTGCAATAGTGTTACACATTTCAATAAATCTTGGGAAAGTTTGGCGCCAAATATAATAATATTATATTTGGCGCATATGATCATATGATTACATTCTCCATGATGCTACTTTTATGAGGTGGATCACCACGATAAATTCTCAACGTTTTTCACACCAAATTCACTTTTATTAGAATTATAAGCCGCAATCTTTCCACACAGAAACAGAGTGGGCCTAATTATAACGTTACAATCTAAATTTAAGCTCTTCCTTTCAATATATATAAGAAAAAGATAGCAAGAATTTTAACTTAAACAGTAGCATATAAAGAAACTCTAGACAATTTTGGAAAGTAAGTAGGGAGAGGTGCTACCTAAACTAGCAAACCTACTGCTTTATCACAATAATTATAAGGTCGAAAATCTAGCAGCTTACTAAATGTCAAATTGACAGCCATCCTTATTGTATTGATTTTGAGTTAACGTGATGCACTGAACTAAATTTAGATTTAGCTGTGTAAGTTCTGCGGAATAACGCCCAATGAATGTTTGCGTTGCAACTGTTTAAATATTTTTCCCTAACACAAGGGTTTCACATAATCATGCAAGTAACCCAATTAACTATTTGATCAATATTACAAATTACTAAACATGATATCTCGATACTTGTACAAAATATTCGGAATAAGTTAACAGAGGATTGTACTATTTTTTCAATTTTAAAATATTCTGCGCGCGTTCTGTGCTACTGATAATTAAACGCAGAAAGGAAAATAACAAAATAACGCTAGTTGCGTCTGCGTGTTTTATGTATTTTACGTAAAAATAAAACTATCACTTTTAAGTAATTCCCGTCTTGTTCGCAAGTCTTTTGTGTGAAAAGAACAGAAACACCTCATTTAGTATTTACCCAGCAAAACTATTATTATAGCATAATGTTTCCTTGGTTTCTGTCCTAAGATATACTTTGAATAAATGTCTAATTAATCTCTTTCTAACGCCGTATGACAAATGTAGCTAATTCTTTAAAATGTGTCCTTTAAAGAAAAAGCTGAAGTTATTATATCAACATATAATAATCATTTCAATTTTATAATAATTGAAACAGTCTTCACTGAATGCTAATAATATCAAACCCAAAGTAAGCATGTGTATTGGATAATATATAACGAAAAAATATTAATAATAATTTTGTATATACATATTAGAAATATACAAAATGATACAGACATACAAACATCCATAACTCGTGAACAAAACATAGTACTGCTTTGTAACTTTCTAATATGTCTTATTTATTTGATAATTTCATATAAAGGAACTAATATATCCCACTTAAATTTATTGTCGGATTAACTGAATGTGTGTTGTCTGACTCACGTATATCGTTGTTGTTGTTGTTGTCTGAATCACTTGCGGCAATAACAACAGGCCATCCCACATTTTAAATAAAGGGTTAATGAAAATTTAGCCATTATCGCAAAATAAATAAAAAACGTAACACCTTAGAGTTACGTCTGTGCATATATTGATATGTCCCAACTGAATTATTATGTTATATGTTCATTTATGGAATTTTAATTATTATTAACGTTTCGAACTTCACAAGCCTACCGGCGGGCACAAACAATATAGAACCTATTGTCTGATATGCGGGTGCTATACAGACAGTAAATCCTGCATGCCCGACGTGCTCTTGACAAAAATAAAACAATAATAATAATAATAAATAAGAGATCATGTTTTACAAGTATTATTTCACAGAAGAAATTCTAATGTCTATTTTTTATTATTTACAATTACTAATAATATTGTGACTATCCAATATCCAAGTTTATTATATTTATTAGTCACAAAACTAATTAATAGAGAGCAGAAAGAATAATTTCAACCCGAATTATGAATGATTATGTACAAAAAAAAATATATGTAGTATTCAAGAACACTGTAGAGTAATAAAATATTTTAAGCGTGACATCTTCGGAAACTCTTTAAGGTTTGAGTGGCGTTAATTAAGCAACATAGGATTCATTGTCACTTAACCATTTAAAGCCCGATAAACCAGACCCAATTAAATTTTAATTGTCATGTCAACTATTGATGACGTCTCGGCATAAAGGATTAAAATCGGCCAATTTTCAACTATTTAAAAAATAATGATAAAGTTTAAATAATTTTCAAACATTTATATAATGTTAAAAATAAAATCAAGAATATAACTTGCAAACCTTTATACTTATACTATCGCACCTTAACCAAAAATTGTTGTGAATCTATACAAATATTATAGACAACTCTCGTCTGTCTGGCTGTTACATTTTCACTCCTAAAACGAGCCAATTTAGATGAAATTCGGCATGGACATAGATCCTGAGAAATGCATAGCGACATTTTTTAGCGCGACAATTGATATCCAAGCAGCGGCGCCACTAGCAGTTGAATACAATACAAATTTGCAATTCTTTGGTTAACTCTATCACTTCATAAGCATTAGAAAGAGATTAATTTCTTCATATTATAAAAATAATTAAAAATATTCCTTGGATTGACCGAATAAATTAATTAAACATTTGAAAGACATAAGTTTGATATAAAATGTCAGCCAAATCGCACGTTTGGCACTAATCGCAAGTATAGTTGCATGAATCAATACGTATACACTAGAACCTTGTCGCATTATGATAACAATAAGTTTTTTTTTTGTGAATTAGTTAATTTCTCCGAGAAAAGGCACGAAATGTATGAATATTGAGGCAGCGTATCTATATTAAACGGTCTTTTGATTTTTTGTCTACGAACAGCACGTAACGTTAGCGCGAGCTTGATAGAGACTTTATATTTTTATTAATCAATCATAGAAGCCACTTTTGGTATCATTCGTCTCCATTATGTCTTAATAGCGTTACGTCACACGGGTTTTCATGCATTGCAAGTTGAAAATATTGGTAAACGAACGAACCGATTGCAATAAGACTTTACACAATTGTCAGAGGATTTTTCGTAATACAATATGTAAATGTATAATATTTGATTTAGAGCAATTTTAAGATTTTTATACAAACGATATTTTATACGAAGCGAGTGTTTATCTTGTGTGTTTTGTATGTTTTTATTTTATTTTGACTGTACTCGTGTGCTAAAAAGTATTACTAGATACCAGTTACCTCTTTATTATAAATTTTAACTGCGGGTGGCGCGTAGTAAGGCAGGTTCTGGAACGTACTTCAGGAACTAGTTTCTTCACAAATGTAATAGTGCTACATAAAAATAGTGACTAAGATTATTTTTGTGAAAGACAGAAATAAAATTATTTTATTTATTTATATAATGGAATTTTTTTTTACTTGATTTTGTATGGAAAGCCGTGCGCCGTAAGCGTTCTTAATCGCAACTCTCTCTGTCTTTTTTGACTCTCTCTCTCTGTCTCTTCTAAGTTACGTGCTAGTCATAGTGATACTATTTTAAAGACACTCCGTTTATAGCTCTAAGTAACTTTTCTACACGTGGACTACGTGTCGCGCTGATGATTGGCTGAAGCAAGCCTCAAACGAAGTACCAACCTAAGAAACAGATATATTCAGTATGGCAATCGTTTTTGTTATAATGTAATACATATTTCTATGTCCATGAAAGAAAAGTTTCTCAGTCACATGTTCCTTGAAATAGTATCAAGTGATTGTAAACTATTTATATTACATTAGTGTTTGAAATTCCAGATATTCAGAATAAGCGAATTCGACTAGTTTTGGTCCTCAGTCGACCATATCACTTCTACCGCTAAAGTCAGAAACTGGTGTGTCTAATACCGAAACACATAATTATAACATCTATTAGGAAATCTTAAAATAATTACAGGATTGTGTACAAAAATAGTAATAGTCTACAAATTGATAAAAACTAAAGAAATGATGGCGTTAGATTAAAAAGTAAAGTGACACGACCGATTACTTTAAATTATAATGACAAAAATCTAGGAATTTTCAGTCCAGCTGAAATCCCAAAAAGATAATTTTACATTTTTACAGAAATCCTCTTACATTACGGAACTGATCACTTATAGAAGTAGTGAAGTAAAATATGTTATAAGAAGGAGATGGACCTTTAAGTAGAAATTTTATTCGTTAATTGATATTATCTGTCGATAATTTTATTCTAAATCTATTTTAATATTTGTTATAACGATATCTAAGTAGGTGAGTCCTTTGTTCTATTAAGTATGTATTTAAATTGAACACGCGAATTCACGATACCTTTTATCCTGACGCGAAAACTTCCAACTTCAGCAGCTGTTTCTTTATAATATATTATTTATTTTAAATTTAAAATGCGCTATTCTACATACATACATATACATACAGTTGTTATATTCATCAGTTTCGCCGAGGGAGCTCAATCACTTTTATAGTATCAACCTGAAAAAATAATAGATCTATTGAATATAAATCGAATCATCATCGTCACCAGCCTATATACGTCCCACTGCTGGGCACAGGCCTTCCTACATGGGAGAAACACGTGAGGAGTTTGGGCCATAACACCACCACGCTGGCCCAATGTGGGTTGGTGGGTTAGAGCCGTTGCAATAACAACCGGGACCAACGCCTTAACGTGTCTTCCGAAGCACGGAGGAGCTTGAGACAGCAAACTTTGATTGACCATCCCAGGACCGACCATGGCGAAAGTTGCTTTGTTTTTCGTATCGAAACCAGAGCGCTCAAACCAATACGCCACCGAGCTCCTCAAAAAAATAGCATATAAAATAAATAATAATTTTTTTTTTAAGATAATCTTACGTGCACGTATACAAACCAATATATTATTATGTTCATTTGTAACTTCGAGTACAGTGGACATAACATCAAGCGTAGCAGTTTGACCTTGAGACCGCCCTTACTGCATTCGTAATAGAGGCGGTTTTCGTAGTGCAACTGTCACACTTGATATGCTGTCCTGTGTACACACTCATAAAATAAAAATCTTAACATTATCCTGACTAATATTGGATAATAATAAATTGACTAGGTGGTAGGCCCGTATGTAGGGTCGTCTGGGTAGGTACCACCGCCTTTCTTATTTCAGCCGTGAAACAGTTCGCTGTGTTTCAGATTGAAGGAAAAGGTAGCCAGTGTAATTACTGGGCATGGACGGCATTTATCTTAGGCCTCAGGATGACAACGCGCTTGCAATATCAAGTGATTTTCCCTTGTTATTGCAGGTGTCTATAAGCGGCGGTAACCGCTTACCATCAGGTGGGCCGTCAGCTTATTTGTCATATAGTCGTATAAAAAAAATATGTCCGAATCGGATTACTTAGATGTCCACTTAGTATTTTCGTTGGTTAGGTTAGTATGAATACAAGCTACTAAGCTAAGCTTTGTTACGCTTTCACGCCTAAACCACTGAACCGATTTAGATGAAATTTGGTACGGAGACAGTTTGAGAGCGTGGGAAGAACATAGAATAATTTAAAGGCGGAGCCGCGAGAAAAAGCTAGTTAATATTATAAATGTGAGAGTCTGGATGGATGTTTGTAACTCAATCACGCCAGAACAGTTGAACGGAAAAACATATACTTTATGAAGCCTATTCCTGTGTTGAAAAGGTTGACAGTTTATTTATTCTACATCTAGTCTAAAATGATCTGATTAATGATTTTTTCACATAGTGGAGCCATGACTAAGTCACAGTGCACTTCGACCCATTGGGATCTTTTGTGCCTCCCCTGCCTTTACTCTGTGTCCAGAATATAGATGCCATTAGCCTTACTATATCTTTAGGCAGAAAGAGCCTGTAGTCTTCTGGCTTTGGATATGCCACTTCCAGAAGACTCATTCTGGTTCTAGCAAGGGCATCACAATGACACAAGAGATGCATCATTGATTCCTGACATTCACCACATGCTCGACAAAGTTGTGTTGGGGAGAGTTGCATTTTATGTAGCATGTGGTTAGTAGCAAAATGCCCTGTGAGCGCCCCAATCATGAAGCGAGGTTTTGTTCTACCGTTTGCATAGATGTATTTACTCCATCCTCCTACCTCCTCCCCTAGGAAGGATTTGGAGTTTTTTAATCCAACTTCATTTAATTTTATTTAATGAATGAACACTAAAAGGTATCCTCTACTCCAAGCCCGACGACCGACAGTGTGAACTCAACATCTGTGTAGAGAATTGTCTCTGCAGTTTAATTTTAAGACACTATTTTTTTTATTCTTTCGTTTGTATTTGGCAGTCATATGAAAGCCTGAGTTTTATGTCGAACTAGTAAATTTTATAAAATACACATGTGTGGATTTCAATCTAGATGTGAATTGTATAATTATAAGTTGAGTGTTTAATCAATTGTAATTTGTTTTGTGTATAAAATAAATAAATAGATAGGTTAATCCCCTGACCTGGTACGGAGTTCACCACCAGGAGAAGAATGGCGACTTATGCTGGAACCTTTGCTGGAACGAGTCGAAGAAACGCGACGAAGTCGTACCGCTTTTGGACCTGCAAATTGGTTAAGTTATAATTATCACCAGCCTATATACGTCCCATTGCTGGGCACAGGCCTTCGTACCATTAAAAAATAAGCCAAACTATCACACTAAAGATCATTTCTGTACACAGAAGTCGGCAACTACCTGCCGCTTTCTTAGAGTATCATCTACCAATAGAATTTAGGGGGCCTCTGAAACATTTTTGTCAATTGAAAACAATGGAAAAATAAAAGACAAAAGCTAATACTATTAATTTTTGTCAAAAAGACATCTGGTCACAAAATGTCTTTGCGACCGGATGCTTTTTGAATAACAATGGAAATCAATAACTTTTTAGTAAAAAAATAAGGGTTTCCTATTGGTCTATTATGTAAGGGCTGGGTCTGCTAAAGTAGCCAGATTCAACTTTCAAGCGAAAATGTTTTGAAATTGGCAGGGCGGCTCTTTTTGTGATAGTACATGGGAGAAACAAATGAGGAGTTGGAGCCATAAGACGCCTGGTTGGTGGATTAAAGCGGTTGCAGTGACAACCGGGACCAACGGAATAACATCCGCGTCGAAGCACAAAGAAGTGAGATTACGAATTTTTTATAGACACATCCAGGGTCGACCATGGCGAAAGTTGCTTTGCTTTCGTAATCGAAACCAGAGCCAGAGCGCTCCAACCACTACATCAGCCGGTATATCATCATCATCACTTCAGTCGAGACGCCCACTGCTGGGCATAGGCCTCTCCAAGGATCTTCAAATCGATCGGTCCTACTCTATCCGCATCCATCGGCTTCCCGCGACCTATTTTCTGCAAAATTCTGGCGTATCGGCACAAGCAGAAAAATCCTATACAGGAAGTGACGACATAAAATAGTAAATTAAAACATAGTGTATATTAGTTCGTAGAAATGTTTTGCATCTTTCAAATAAATCTTTTGCTAATTTTATAACATAACTATGAAACAATCCGGGCGACAGCTCTAACCATCTGAGCTACCCAGGACTTGGGATATCCCTGTGAAATTCTTCTAGTCTATCTGTATTTGCGTTATAAGCTAACGTCTACCCTACAATGTCGAAATGTTCTATTTCATATTTCAACATCCGAAACGAGTATTTTTACAAATACCAAGGATCCGGTTAAGTTGGGGCATTGCTTTCAAATATTCTTAATTTAAATTTTAACATTATTATAAATATTCTTAATTTTTGATTTTAACATTATTATAAATGTTTGAAAAATTACTACGAAACTTACTTGCGAAAGGTCGCGGGTTCGATTCCTGCCTCAGGACGTGAAATTTTTCTAGTTTTATTCTATTTTAATTACTAAGTAATTTTTCAAACATTTATAATAATGTTAAAATCGAAAATTAAGAATATTTAAAAGCACTGCCCCAACTTAACCGAATCGTCGGTATTTGTAAAAATACTCGTTTCGGATGTTGAAATAGAATATTTCGACATTGTAGGGTGGACGTTAGCTCATAAACGCAAATACAAGATAGACTAGAGGAATTTCACAGGGATATCCCAAGTCCTGGGTGGCTCAGTGATCAGAGCAGTCGCCCGGATTGCGAAAGGTCGCGGGTTCGATTCCTGCCTCAGGACGTGAAATTTTTCTAGTTTTATTCTATTTTAATTACTAAATTATTATAAATGTTTGAAAAATTTACTAATCAAAATGTATCTAAAGTAGAAAAATTTCACATTCTTTTTTCTAGTTTAGATACATTTTTTTTAATAAATAAGTTTTCAAACATTTATAATAAAGTTAAAATTAAAATTAAGAATATATCTATGAAATTTAATTTAAACGTTATATTATTTCATAAAAATGTCGTGAAATTATCAAGTTAATAACATTTATTTAAAAGTTGAAAAACATTTCTATGAACTTTTAGCGGGGTGGTGATGATGATGGTAATATTCCCCGCGTAGGGTTATGTGCAGAAGGTGTGCAAGAAGGAAACAAGCGTATAGGTAACACAAAGCGCGTAAGCAGGTAGGTATGTGCCGAATCAAGTGACATACGGTCCGCGTCGCTGATAGATTCAGACTGGCGGGCGGCGATCGTACTACGCGCGCCTCTTCTATTCATTGGGACCGGTTTTGGTCGCTAGTAATTTAGACAATAGCGGCTCGCGAGGAAGAAACTACAGTGCGCGCGATGTTAGAAATATATCGCGCGACAATTGAATAGACCTTTCGATGCTTACGCTTTATTAATATATATTTTATTTATAATAGATAATGTCAATAGATATTTAATAATAATAATGTTAATATTTACTAGATTTAAGTTGTATATTGATTAATTACTTTAGTTAGTTATTAAGGTGTAAATATTTATTCTTATTATGTTAATTAGATAATAAGTTTAAGTTATAAGTTATTCATATATAATATATATAATAATAAGAAATGTGAGTACACCACATCACTCCCCCCCAGAGACCGTCCTACGGGCGATAAAAATCTGGTAATCTGACTCGTCTTCCAGAACGTGTAGTTTTTGCTTCAGTAGTATCGGGAGCAATAGGAAGCGATAGATTGGTCGAATTTTCATTGGAATATTGGTCGGGTGACAGTATGTAGGCTGGTTTTAGTCGGTCTATGCTTACTGTTACTGGTTTACCTTTAATTTCCAATTTAAAGACTTTATGGCCTCGGTCCAATACTTTATACGGACCAGTATATGCTGGTTGTAAGCTACCACGTACAGTATCGTCTCGTAAAAATACGTGAGAGCTGGTTGACAAATCTTTGTAAATGAAGATTTTACCAGTGGAGTGCCGAGAAGCTGGAGTAGGCTGTAAATTATTTGCGAATGATTTAAGTCGCGCGGAAAAATCTGTAATGTCAGTAGTGGTATTGAGGCTACTGAGAAAAAATTCACCGGGAAGTCTTAGAGGTTCGCCGTAAACAATTTCTGCTGACGAACTATCCAAGTCTTCCTTGAAGGTGCTTCGGATCCCTAAAAGAACTAGTGGAAGGGATTCCGTCCAGTTCATGTTTGCGTGACAAGTAATCGCGGCCTTCAGCTGACGATGAAATCGCTCAACGAGACCGTTACAAGCCGGATGGTATGCTGTGGTTCTTCGGTGCTCGAAACCAATCATTTGTGACAGGAATTTGAATAGTTCAGATTCAAACTGTCTGCCACGATCTGTTACAATGATGGTTGGGCATCCGAAGCGAGAGATCCAGTCTCGTAACAGTGCTTTCGCGACTGTCTCAGCTGATATGTCTGGTATCGGTATTGCTTCAGGCCATCGTGAAAATCGATCGACTGCTGTGAGGCAATATCGGAAGCCGTTAGACATAGGAAGCGGTCCAATTAGGTCAATGTGAACGTGTTTAAATCGTCCACGAGGCAAGTTGAAAGTACCTAATGGAGCTGATACATGCCTATTGACTTAGCGCGTTGACAATTTAAACAAGCTCTTGCCCACTCCCTACAATCTTTTCTGACGCCTTTCCAGACATATCGCTGAGATATCAGCTTGGCGGTGGCGTTAGTGCCAGGGTGGCTCAAAGAGTGTAAATTGTCGAAAATTTGTCGACGCATGATTTTGGGAATGTATGGCCTGGGAGTCGGTGTACTAGTGTCACAATAAAGTTCGTACCGGCTTCCGGGCAGTTTAATTTTGGTTAAACGAAGAGAAGTGCTATCTTCGAGAAGGTCTTTTAGCTCAATGTCACCATCTTGAGCCTTTGCAAGAGAACTATAGTCGACATTCATCTCTAATTCCTCGATACGCGATAACGTGTCTGCGACAACATTGTTTTTGCCGGCAATGTGTTGTATATCGGTGGAGAATTGAGAGATGAAGTCGAGATATCGGTATTGCCTGGGAGAACAACTAGACTTCCTTTGGTGGAAGGCAAAGCTGATGGGCTTGTGGTCTGTAAAAATTACAAAGTCTCTTGCTTCAAGCATGTGGCGGAAGTACTTTATAGCCTGGTATATGGCAAGGAGCTCTCTGTCGTATGGGGAATATTTACGCTGAGAGGGGCTCAACTTGCATGAATAAAAAGCAAGAGGTTGCCAGGCGCCTTCTTTTTGTTGCTGAAGAACAGCACCTATGGCAATATCGGATGCGTCAGTTGTAACTGCCAATCGAGCGTGACAGTCTGGATATGCCAAGAGTGTAGCATTACAAAGACTACTCTTGCAATCCTGAAAAGCTTTCAGAGCATCGTCCTTGATCTCGACTGGATGGTTGCCTTTCACTGAGCCAGTCAACAGAGCGTTAAGAGGAGCTTGGATTTCGGCTGCACGAGGAATGAACCTCCTGTAAAAATTGAGCATTCCAAGGAACCTCCTAAGCTGTTTGACGGTTGCTGGCTTAGGAAACTCTTTAATGGCCTGCACTTTGTCATCTAGGGGCTTGACACCGTTGCAAGATATCCGGTATCCTAAAAATGTCACTTCCGACGCACCGAAAACGCACTTAGAAGTGTTAATTAAGATTCCGTAATCGGACATTTTTGAGAAAAGTTTTCTTAAGTGTGCTTCGTGTGTTGAAGCGTCGGGCGAAAAAACCAAAAAATCGTCTAAATACGGATAAACGAAAACCATATCCCTAGTGAGCTCGTCTACGAACCTTTGAAAAGTTTGTCCCGCGTTTCTCAAACCAAAGGTCATAAACGGGAATTCGTAGAGACCGAATGGGGTGGTAATAGCCGTTTTGGGGATGTCATCTTTAAAAACTGGGATCTGGTTATATGCTTTCACGAGATCTATTGTAGAAAAGATTTTACAACCAGAGATGTTATAGGTGAAATCGTGAATGTGACGAACTGGGTATCTATCCGGGATGGTACGAGCATTCAGCTGTCGGTAATCACCGCACGGACGCCAACCGTCTTTCTTTGGTGCTAAGTGCAGAGGAGAAGACCAGGGGCTGTCCGAGGGTCTTGCTGTACCGTTCTGAAGCATGGAATCAAATTCGTCCTTGGCAATTTTGTATTTGTCAGGCGCTAGTCGCCGAGGTGTGCTGGCTACTGGCGGTCCTGGAGTGGTCCGTATGTAATGTAGTGTATTGTGTACTGTAGTGCGTGGTATACCGGCAGGTCGAGTCAATTGAGGAAACTCACCGAGAATGGCGTGGTATTGCGAGTTACCAGTCAAAACTTTGACGGATGCTAGTGCACTATACCTCGCTGCTGACACTGCTGACACTTTTAATGTTGTTAAATTGTCTATTAACATTTTGTTCCTTACATCTACAATTAAATTAAAATGGGATAAAAAGTCGACACCTATAATTGCCTTGGTCACATCGGCTATAATAACGCTGCACACAGTTCATAGTCAGTCTTATGCCGCTTTTCTTTTAATGCCGAACGGGGGTAAACGCACAAGTCACTACCGGTGTCCACTAGAAATTGGGTCCTGGAGTGCCGATCGGTGACGAATAAGCGACCGTGGTTGGCTGGGCAATCGTCGGTCGCCATTACCGATCGCCCCGAGAGTTTTCCGGTTTGTAGTCACACGGTCTGCTGCATTTACTTGCCTTGCTGCCGAACTTCGCGTGATACCAGCAGGTGGTGTATTTTCGGTAGCTGGCCTGTGATCTGCTGCGACTGCGACTGCGATTTGGCTGGCGGGATGGTGTCCTAGGTCTTCTGGTACTTCTCGTGGTCAAGGCGTGGACCTGTTGTGTCAGTCTCTCGATCTGTTTAGCCATCTTGTCTATCTTTTCTTTTGACGTAAGGCGAGATGTTGAGGCTGATGCAGAAGCTATGTGAGGAGAAGTTGGAGCTATGTCCTGAATCCGGTCAGCTAAGTCTGCGAGGCTATCTAGTGGGGAGTGGAGCTGGGAAGCGATTATGGACTGCATGCTGGTGGGTAAGCGGCTGGTCCAGATGGTACGAACAAAGTCCTCAGGCACATCTGGTCCGGCGAGATGTTGAAGGTGCCGTAAAAATTGAGATGGCTTACGGTCGCCGAGTTCTTCGTGGTCCAGCAACTGTTTCACCTTCCTCTCCTTGGACGCTGACAATCGTTTTATAAGCTCGCCTTTTAATTTGACGTACTTGTCATCGACTGGAGGAGACTCGATAACATCAGCAACTTCTAATGCATATTGGTGGTCTAACATACCGATTGCATGGTAGAACTTGGTGGAGTCTGTAGTAATATTCGCGAGTGCGAATTGTCCCTCCAGCATAGAAAACCACAGCGATGGCTTGTCGGGGTAAAATGGTATATTACGGATACCGACGCGATAAACATCGCTCGCATCGCTTGAAGTGTAGTCGCGCCCTTGCGTACCTGTATTTTTGTTGGTGTCCATCTTGATTATGTGCACTGTCCGGGGTCACCAGTTTGGCGGGGTAGTGATGAAGATGGTTATATTCCCCGCGTAGGGTTATGTGCAGAAGGTGTGCAAGAAGGAAACAAGCGTATAGGTAACACAAAGCGCGTAAGCAGGTAGGTATGTGCCGAATCAAGTGACATACGGTCCGCGTCGCTGATAGATTCAGACTGGCGGGCGGCGATCGTACTACGCGCGCCTCTTCTATTCATTGGGACCGGTTTTGGTCGCTAGTAATTTAGACAATAGCGGCTCGCGAGGAAGAAACTACAGTGCGCGCGATGTTAGAAATATATCGCGCGACAATTGAATAGACCTTTCGATGCTTACGCTTTATTAATATATATTTTATTTATAATAGATAATGTCAATAGATATTTAATAATAATAATGTTAATATTTACTAGATTTAAGTTGTATATTGATTAATTACTTTAGTTAGTTATTAAGGTGTAAATATTTATTCTTATTATGTTAATTAGATAATAAGTTTAAGTTATAAGTTATTCATATATAATAATAAGAAATGTGAGTACACCACAAACTAAAAATGACTAAAATAGCCCATGTTTTAAATAATTGTCGTCACCACCCTGTATAAGAATTTAATATGGTCTATACATACCTCTCAACGATGACAGCGGGCATCTGGACCAACTGTACGGGACTCTTGCCGTCTTTGAGTGCCTGCGTTAGGTTCAGGACTTGTCCTCGCATCACAGACATTTGCCGCTCGAACAAACCCTTGTCGAAACCTTTGTCTTGCTGCAGAACGAGATAACACGTTTGTTAAACATA
The DNA here is from genome assembly GCA_947347705.1 of Nymphula nitidulata. NCBI lineage: Eukaryota > Metazoa > Arthropoda > Insecta > Lepidoptera > Crambidae > Nymphula > Nymphula nitidulata. The sequence continues at coordinate 4,089,929 of OX374637.1, read as the reverse complement.
TGACAATATCTCAGTATATTTAAATTTAAAATAAAATCCATTTTAAGCAACTCTTCAATAAAGTGTTTAGTTTTTCTTATTTTGACCACATATCCCTAAAATTTAAAGTGGGCTTAACAAGGACCCCTGAGGAACTCTATCTGATATCAATCAAATTTAAAGTGGGCCTAACAAGGAACCCTGAGGAACTCTATTTGGATATCAATCAAATTGAAGCAACAGTACTCACTTTAAATAATATATGTAATTCATCACAGAGCTCTTGCACGAAATTCATATCCGACAATAATGGAAGAACCAGTTCTCTGAAAACAAGAAAGTAAGAATTTAATTTGCATATTAAAGTCTAATGGCTTTGATTTCTAGGCCTACAGAGCTTTGGACTCTGTACTGTGGTGCCATGATAAACGATGTCTTATCGCCAACACAATAGAGTTGACTATTAATCGAAGATGACTCGTAAATTAATGAGATACATTGTCGCATTGCAGTGTGTAAAAGAGACATATTTTATAAGATATATGTATCCGTAAATGATTTCGTTCAGATTATTTCAGATTCATATAAATTCTGATGTGACATCCTGATTTTTAGCCGACTTCAAAAAAGGAGGAGGTTATAAATTCGAGGAGTTTAGAGTTTTGGAATGTTGATCCATTTTGATAATTCTTTTTATGTTCGAATGAGTAAGAAAATCTTCGAAGATAGAGAACAGAACTCCTCAATGGACAACCTTCAAGTTATAATAAAAACAAGACTTACATGTATTTCAACCAGATACTGAGAGACAGACAGGTCGATAAAGCTAACGGCTGCCGATGTAGCTTTGACCTTGGATAATTTATCACTAAAAGTTGTGAAGAAAAAAATTTTTAAACAAAAAAAAACCGTCTTCAAGACACGGCAAAAGTAACTAAATTTATGTAGGTACTTACTTATCTAACATAAAGGTATCTTTTGGAGTTGGTGCTAAGCTGTTCACTCCACTCCTTTATACATAAATTTAGTAACTTATGCCTTTTTAGTGTTTTGAAGTCGGTTTTTATTTTTGTTTACAGTTTTTTATACAATATTTTTCCACATTGGTGGTGTACTCACTTAGTCTCTTGGCTGAAGGGCCTCTTGGCTTGAGGCAGCCAGGCCCAGTGGTAAGGGTAGGCTCGCCAGGAGTCGGGATGCTTGAACGGGAACGCTAAGCCGTTGTCGATCGCCGCGATACGGACTTCTGCGCCTTGCCATTCCTGATTATTAAGGTAGAATTATAATTCTTTTTTTTTTCAATCTCCCTGTAATGGTAAGGCAAAGGGAACTAATGCCCATACAGCCATGTCTTAAGTATTTCTTTATTTCTTCTTTTATTGCATAGAAATGCTGGTGTTAAACATTTCAATGCATGTTGGGAGAATTTGACGCGAAATGTATGATGACAGTCTCCATATGATGCTACTCGATGAGGTGGATAACCACAAAAAAGTTCTCATCGTCTTTCACACCATAATCACTTTTATTCTAATAATCTTTTAGTTGCACGTCAACACACACACTTGGTTTATAAAACTACACCACTTTTATAACACAAAGTTCGCATCGACACAATTTTTAATTATTGTAATAAAAATCTTGACTAACACCATAAAATCCCGCCAAACACTCCCTATAATTCTTTTCTAATCTTAAGTATTGTCATTACAGCCATTTTTAAAATAGCACAGAAAAAGTATATAAGATGAGTTTAATGTCTTATTGACATTTATTAAAATTGTCATTCCGTATTTTCAACCGTGAATGTGATGGTGCTCAAAGAATATTTTGTTATTTTTTAAAATTGATTGCCCCTGGCTGTGAAGAAATAAAACATTGACATTTTGATTTCTTCAAAATGGCGACATATGTGATTATTTTTTTGCCGCTTCGATCAGTCAAGATATATTGAAATGATAATGTAAAATGGATTACAAAAGTAACAGTACGAAAAAATGGTGCTCATGAGCCCAAAACCCATAGAAACTTTTACTATATCCTTTGATATAGAGATAGATTAAGACCCTGATATCCACACGGGCGAAGCCGCGGGCGGCCACTAGTATTTTATAAAGCCTTTACATAATAATAATTAAACTCACAACGGGATCCAACATGGCGACGTTGCCGTTATTTGCGGGCGCGTCGTACTTGATGAGCCAGTTGTCGTTGCCGCGGTCCGTGTTGCGAATTATGTAGTCTAACACCACAAGCCTCTCGAACTGCAGTTGGAACCTTCGTGCACAGACAATTTATGGTACAATTGGTACGTTTACGGTTTTTTTGAACAGGCAACATTACCATCATCATCAGCCTATATACACCTGAAATAACAAGGAAAAAATCACTTGGTATTGCAGGCGTTGTCATCCTGAGGCCTAAGATTAAATGCCTCCCATGCCCAGTAATTACACTGGCTACCTTTCCCTTCAATCTAAAACACAGCGAACTGTTTCACGGCTGAAATAAGAAAGGCGGTAGTATGTACCCAGATCCCTAAATACAAGCCTATGGCTAGTAGCTTATAATTATTGATATGACTTTAAGTTAGGCGGTCGCTCAGCAGCAGTTAGCATAAGGTAAAAGCGTGGGCAAGTGCCTCCGTATACTGTTATAAAAATTATAACCATTGTACTGTCTTGGATTATCGCGAGCTCTGCACATTTGAAATAAAACGACTTCATCGGGTTCAACTTTCAAATATATCCTATTCATTTGATAATTTTATAACATTTCTATCAATTAATGCTGCCTATGTTATAGGTACTATATTATTTCGTAGAAATGTTATGAAATTATCAAATTAATAAGTATGTATTTGAACGTTGCTAAACATTTATATTTACTAAATAGCCCAAGTTTTAATTTATTGTCGTAGTGTGGTCACCACTTTGTATAAAATAATAATGTTATGTCTAATTACACGCGATTCTTTTGGAATAAAACCACTTTACCGTATATCAAATACGGTAAAAGAATACTAACTTCCTCATGACATGCGGTGGAGGAGGGTCCTGTTCGAAGCGCCTCAGCCAGTAATCTGCGTCTTTATATCCTTCCACGAAAAATTGAAATGACCCCACCTGAACAAAAATAAAGTAAACTCAGTGAAGGATTCACCAGAAAGGTGTTGCAGTACTGCACAGATATGGGAATTTGACGGACTATCATTCTTCATTCCATATATAGTCCATTGCTTTTCCAAATGAAAGCAATGGACTGTATGTGGGATAAAGCTATCTTTATTTGATAAAGATATTTATCGCACTGTATGTGGTGATATTTTATTATATTATTTGATCTGAATCCTTTATTTTGCTATCAAAATAAAGGATTCAGATCAAATAATATAATGAAATAAATACAAAACAATAATAAAAATACCTAACACTGAACACCTCAACCTCCCAACCGTACGTACGGTCGACCACAGAAGTAGCTAAACACTTTAGTACCGTTTCACAACACTTATGGCTTTGATATAGTACGGTAGCAACTATAATGTACGAGCGCAATAGTCGGTGTGACATGGTACTTTAGTGTTAAGCTACGTATGTGGTCGACTGTACACACGATCACCCGGCAACGCAATAACAATCACGTAACTTTCCGTCACAGTCATGTCTTATTCCTTTATTAAACCCCCCACGAAAAAAGAGGGGTGTTATAAGTACGAAGTGTCTGTCTGTGTATCTGTGTCTGTCTGTGGCATCGTAGCTCCTAAACGAATGGACCGATTTTGATATGGTTTTTTTGTTTAAAATCTGACGTGACTATGATGGTTCTTAGATATAATTTATGAAGATCAGATCAGGCGTTTGATGACTATCAGCTCATTTTCTACATGATAAAAGGGTTTTACTAACTTTCACAGATCGGATTGATTTGAATTTCGTGTACTTTTATTTCGGTGACATTCCCATGACATACTAACCTTGAGCTGACCCTATACCATCAAAAAATCTGCGAGATGCTTAATTCTTCAGAAACTTACAGCAGATATAGCATGTTTGGGCTCATAAAAATAGTCTTAATGGCCGGGGGTTTCTTAAAATTTTCATTTTTTTTTTTAAAGACTGTCTTTCTCAGAATGGCTACATAATGAAAATAAATGACTAATCAAATGAATAATTATAATTATAATAATAATCATACACTCACACCTATTATCTAGCCCAAAGTAATCATCATTAAGAGCTTGTGTTATGGAAACTAGATAACGGATAAATATTGATAATAATAATATGTATATAAATATTAGAAATATACTAAATAAACATATACACATCCATGACTCGTAAACAAACGCTCTCGTACTCATCATTCAAACATTTGCTCCTACCGGAATTCGAACCCGGGATCTTTTGACCGAGTAGCCTGCATAGCAAGGGGTACAGACCGCTCGACCAGCCGGTCGTCAAAATGATGATAGTACCTTTGGCGGTAGGCCCATTCTGTTAAACCTAAGGTTGGGGAACTGCTCGGTGATGGCACGCTTTAGCCGGGACCGCTCCCGGTCTATTCGTAGGTAGTTGAATGTCTCCGACACCAGCTTGACCACCTGCAACAAAATTATGAGCAAGTTACACCACATTGGACCTAACTCTGAAGACACACTTTAATTCTAATTAAGACAGCAGGAAAAAGTTAGCAAGAATTTGTTTACAGCTGCCACTTAAATTTTAGATAGATTTCAAAGAAACCATAGACAATTTGAGACGGCATGTACGGAGGGGAGCACCTCTGAATAAACACTGCATTTTATCATGTTTAATAAGGTCGATAATTAAACGCACGTTTCTAAATGTCAAATTATATGACAGCCATCCTTTTCGTATTCATTTTGACAGAAGGTAATGCACTGAACTAAAATTTAGACTTAGCACGTGTTCTACAGAATTAGGGCCCATATCTTTGAAAAAATATTATTTCCTGCACACCTGTTCCTTCAAAAGAGGTGTGAAATAGAACCTTACGGGTTGACAATGTGAAGGCGGCTAGAACAGTTACTAGGTAGTCGGTCCGTATGTAGGGTCGTCTGGGTAGGTCCCCCGCCTTTCTTATTTCAGCCGTGAAACAGTTCGCTGTGTTTTGGATTGAAGGGAATGGTAACCAGTGTAATTAACGAGCATGCATTTTATACCTCAGGATGACAACGCAACTGGAATATCAAGTAGTTTTTCCTTGTTATTGCAGGTGTCTATAGGCGGCGGTAACCACCTACCACCAGATGGGCCGTCAGGTTGTTTTTCATCGAGTTGTATAAAAAAACAGTGTGTTTAAGCTGCCTTCGCTATAGACTCTTACCCATTCTTATCAAGTGATGATGAGTCATTTGTCGTGCTTTACATATTTTTTTTTTATATATACGTGACACTTTAAAAACATAAATCATCTAGAAAAACATAAGTCATCTAGAAAAACGATGGGAAAAAGACAGGTAAAACAAATTTTATAAAGCGCTAGTTATAAAATTAAGCATCAATCTTCTAAATAAACTTAGGCATGTTATTTGCAAGAAACTTTAATATAATTGAGCAGGATTCGTGTAACTTTTAAGCTTTTCAAAACTCAACAGATTTAAAGTCTTCAAAATTACGACTTCATTCTAACATGAAACAGAATCGAGACGGACTCGACGAACTAAAGAACACGAGCTCGTGCAGGTATACACATAAAGACTTACCTTATCTAATTGCACGAATAGGTGCTAAACGCTTTTTATTTGTGTTTTCCAACATTCAGACACTATACAGAATGGTGCCGTCAATACGACAATAAATTGAAACACGGGCTATATTAGTTCATAGAAATGGTTTGCCACTTTCAAAAACATCTTATTCATTTGATAATTTCATGATATTTCTATGAAACAATGCATCAAATGAATAAGGTGTTTTTGAAAGTGGCAAACCATTTCTATGAACCAATACAGCCCATGTTTTAATTTATTGACGTAATGTATAGGTACTCCGGTCTCGGAAGACAAACGGGCATGCGGGTCGCCTGATAGTAATCGATCGCACCCATGTTAAATTATAATAGGTGTTGCTTGTCTTTGTGATAGGAATAGACTCTTTTTGAACATGATATTTCACTAAATGTATAAGAGCAGATAATATATTTTGCGTACGTGACTTTTTATACGGAACCGAACCTTGTGTGTGATTGACGGACGTCTAAACAGATGTTGTGTAACCATTGCTTATTTTCCGACTGACAGTAACATTAATGTAGAAGCAATTGGGTATTTTAGTCTTCATATTAAAGATGTCATATCATAGGCTGATATGTTGATGATGATTAAAGATGTTCCAAAAGCAATCGAATTATGATGGATTCAATGCATAAAAATATTTGTTTTTAAATTGATTTATTTTCTACAATCAAGCGAAACTTCAGCCGCGTCGTAATATAATAACCCTAAGCCTTTTGGTTGGCAATATAAACATAAAATATTAATAACGTTATGAACCTAAATGACATGAGGTTAGTTTCTGGGCATTATCCACGATAAAATGTATTAGAAAATCATTTTGTAAACATGCTAGTGGTTTACTTACGCATAACATTTAAATATGGGACATATTGAAAAACACTGGACAAGTGCGATGACTATGCGACAGTGGAATAAGGTTTGTGATGTCAGAACAGTCACGCGAACTGTTTTCGAAATACGATTACCTTATAAATAGACTCACAGTTTCATGTAGGAATAATGACGAGTATAAAAATGAAAATTTGTGTCAAACGGAGTCTGTTAAATCAATGTTAATTTATTCTTATTAATATTTATTAGCGCACAATCGTTGTCATTCACATCGTGTCTAAGTTGATCAATTTGACTAACAACCTTGTTAGTTCCACCTGAATTATCTTGCAACAACATATTTTACATGTATAATTGTGCTTAGCATATCAAAATTTGTTTGCTTGCGGTGAGCATTTATTAATAAACGGTGCCTGTATACACTGTCAAGAGTTGACTCTAAAAATTGGAGACGTTTTAGACCACTTTTATTTTCCGATTAAATTGATAAAATTGGTCACGTTTTAGACCACTTTTATATTCCGATTAAATTAATAAAAAACATTGTCACACCAACCCCCCAATTTTGCTATTGTATTTTAATCTGAAACTAATCGGAAATGCTTAAGTTACTACGTTTTTGTATTCTGCTAACTCGATGCAATCGAAACATAACCGAAACGCATCAGTTTGGTATTCAACTTAGTTACTTACTAACAAACACGTAACGCAAACGGTTCGGTTCAATCATTGTTTCGTATTCTGCTAAATATTAAACATTTGTGGCAGCCGAAACGCATCGATAAGTAGTTCTTTGTTCGAACTGTCCAAAATTAACAACTGTCTAGTCACTAAGCCAAAATATATATTTGTTTTTGCAATAGTGCTAACAATTATCGAGCCGAAGTTGAACCAACCGAGAGCGTTTCGTTAGCGTTCCGGCTTTATAAGCAATGTTAGTGGAATACCTTTTTGTATTCCAACCGCATTGGTAACGATACCGAACCGCAGCCGATCCGTTTAGGAAAATAAATAGCAGAATTGTCACACCTGCTCGTGACAAATTAAACTTGATTTATTGATTAAAAAAGGCTGCTTTTTCACTCCTCTTTTGCAAGAACCCATGTTACAGGAAGGAATTCCAAGTTCTGGAAGTACGACAAAGAAACGAGATCCTGTAGTGCTCCTGAAACCTGGGATAGGGTCAGAAAGCTCTTCAGAGTACTATCTGTGAGGGCTTGTTGTTTAATACCATGAACATATTCATTTAGCTCACGGTTTAACGGCTTGACGCACTTTGACGCTTCATTTTTTGCTATCGGATGCCAAATTCGCAAAATGTTAGTTGTTCAAAAACACCCATAAATTAATATCCACAATTACGATTTATTTATTGGGCTATTATTAACCAGCCTTTATTTAAGAAACATACGACAGCGTTACTTTTAAGCCCATTTATGATAAAGTTAGTCCCTACTTTCAAATTGTTCATGACTTATCAGATTCGATAATAATGTACGTGGCTTCAACCGATAACCAACATGCAGATATCGGTTCGCTTATATTTAAATTGTCTTAATCAGTTCCGAGCTGTTTCGTAATGAATCAATCAGTCACGCACAGAATTAGAACCGAATCTTGTTTTGGTATTTTCTGTTGTCTGCCATAAACTGCAAAAAAAACAATGCAAATCTGCAACCTTATCAAGCTTAAACCTCTGAACCGATTTAGATGAAATTTGGCATGGAGATAGTGGCCCTCATTCTGGAGAACACATGCTAAGTCTTAATTTAAGTTCAGTGCATCTCTTTCCCTCAATATGAATACGAAAAAGATGGCTGTCCTAAGATTTGACATTTAGAAACGTGCGTTCAATTTTCGACCTTATTGAACGTGATAAACGTACATGGCGTCTAAAATTGTCTATGGTTCTTTTAAATCTGTCTAAATTTAATTGACAGGTCTAAACGAGTTCTTGCTATCTTTTTTCAATCAAATAATGCGAGAAAGATAAAGATAAAAAGAAAATTTTTTTCTCCATCTTAATTAGTATATTATCAGTATGTTACTCTTGGCAAGGCAAGGCAAGACAAAGATAGCTTATGATTTCATTTTGCACATCTAGAGAAAAAAACAATTTGAAAATATATTTTTTTTGTATGAAAACAATGGCCGGGTGGAATTTAGTGACTCTTCTTTAGTCATAGGTCTGCCTGCACCCAATATATAGATAAGTGAACATATCTATGTATATTTACATATTGTCAGTTGTTCTTGCACTACCTATTTAATTATTTTGAACTCAACTTTCCGGTTGACTGGTAGAGAATGCCTAATGGCATTAAGTCCGCCAAATTGTAACACATTTTGTGCAATTAAAGTTTAAATAAATATTTATCAGATTTTTTACACGAACACCTATTATCTATCCCAAAATAATAATCATGAAGCGCTTGTTTTATAGATACTAAATAACGGAGAAATATATCTTTACATTATAAGTCGTCAAAATTTAACAAACAAATTAACCAAATAAACATAGGTACGACATAAAACCGAAAACCGATTATATAATAATTAACCCTGGCTTATTAGCTTGCCTGTGTACATCATGTTTTATTTTGTACTTAAATATTATTTTAAGTTGTTTTGTGTACAATAAATAATAAATAAAATAAACAAATAAATAAACTATTTAGTTAATTAATTACTTCTTAAATTTCTATATTAAGCATTTATTTGTTTAAGAAACATTTTTGGCATATTGGTACACCGTTTTGTATACAGCCTGTACAATCAAATTATTAGACGAGTGAATCCTTTTGTGGAGTTAACAGTTTATACGATTTAGTAACTAATGTAGTGCCCAAGGTGCTACAAGCGTCTATAGGTTTCGGTAACAACGCGTTAGTAGTGCCCAAGGTGCTACGAGCGTCTATAGGCTACGGAAACAACGCGTGAGTAGAGCCCAAGGTGCTACTAGCGTCTATAGGCTACGGAAACAACGCGTGAGTAGTGCCCAATGTGCTACCAGCGTCTATAGGCTACGGTAACAACGCGTAAGTAGTCCCCAAGGTGCTAGGAGCGTCTATAGGCTACGGAAACAACGCGTGAGTAGTGCCCAAGGAGCTACTAGCGTCTATAGGCTACGGAAACAACGCGTGAGTAGTGCCCAATGTGCTACCAGCGTCTATAGGCTACGGTAACAACGCGTAAGTAGTCCCCAAGGTGCTAGGAGCGTCTATAGGCTACGGTAACAATGCGTAAGTAGTCCCCAAGGTGCTAGGAGCGTCTATAGGCTACGGTAACAACGCGTAAGTAGTGCCCGAGGTGCTGCGAGATTTTATAGGCTACGGTAACTGCTTACCATTAGGCGAGCTGTGATTGAAACTACGCGAGTTATCCCTTAACTCATACTTTTCGAGATTTCTTATTTAAAAAATTGCATAATCCTCACTTGTGGTCACAAGATAGACGTATTTGACAAAGTATGACGTGTAAACTTGATACGGCTTTTCTTACCAACCGCAACTTATCGCACAAGTTACGATACGGGGTCAGTTACCGAGTATCGTATTTTACCCTATCGGAGATATCGTCCAAAAAGCGAACATTCAGTACTCGTAGTGGATCTTGACGAATTAATTAATATTTTCAATTATTTAAATTGATTTATAGGATACCTACAGGATAGGTACTGTAATAACCGGCCTTCTTGATAGGTATTGGCGCATTCTGTGCTAACGTGAAAAAGTAATTATTGTTTAAAATATATTCGATTGTCAGAATTATTCTACGATTTTGGGAGAGAGAGCGAGACTCGGGCCGAGGGGCCACGTGCGACGGCCGGTTGCTAAACATGGAAGGAAATACAATTTTATACAGCGTTGTTTATATCTGATTCGAAAGAAATATAAGCGATTGCAAGATTCCGCGGTATTTGATTGCGGCGCAAGCCGGGTCGCGACAGTACTTACCTGTGTAGTAGTTTTCTAACTACAGGGATAACTAACAGAGTATGGGTATATTTGAAAAGGCTAAGGATCATATGTGAGAACGATGGATCCAGTTCATCATCACCATCACCGGCCTTTATATGTCCCACGGCTGGGCACTGGCCTTTTTACATGGAAGAAACACGAGGAGTTTGGGCCATCAAGTACCGCCACTCTGGTCCAGTGTGGTGGTCCAGTTGTTATTGCAACCGCTTTTAAACCACCAGGTTTAAAGCGGTTGCAATAACAACTGGAACCAACGGCTTAACGTGCCTCCCGAAACACGGAGAAATTCGAGATTATCTACAAATTTTGATTGACCTATCCCGGGTTCGACTATGGCGAAAGTTGCTTTGTTATTGTAATCGAAACCAAGATTAACTTACGACCACGAACTGCCGTTGCGACGTCTGTCGTGCGTTTTAGAAAGTAATAACAGCAATAGATATTTTGTGACGCATTTGACGGGTATAAATATATAGTCTGAATACCCTAAAGTATAACAGCGGTTCAATAAGTCAATTACATTTCACAGTGGGTCTGAGCACGTTAAATTAGAATGCTCATAAACCTTTCTGTCTGTCTGTATCTAAATCCTATAGGTATATTATACAATAACTAGACATCCAATTAAATCAATACAAACCATTATTATGCAAAAGTTTCTAAGCACACCCACCCATAATGTTATAAATGCGAAAATACCTGTCTGTCAGTCTGTTACACGCTCTTACATTTACACTCCTAAGCCGCTAAACCTAATTAGATTGAATTTGGCATGGAGTCAGATTACATCCAGAGAAATGACCATAGGCTACCTTTTGGCGCGATAACTGACATACAAGCGGGCGGAGCCACTAGCAAAATTAAGTAAATACTTCAATTGACAGTCATAAAGTTCAAGATCAAATGACGTGCAACGTGACGGACTAGGAAAGGTTTTTGCGAACTTTCATTGTTTTCCCTAAAAACGCATCGCTTGCCAAACAGAGCGGGCAAAAATTGCGATATATCCTACGACTTGCACTGAAGAAGATTCTACTGAATTTACTAACCGTTCGTCCTTTACCAGCCCGGTGGCGACGCCTTATAAGAATAGAAAACCAATTGTCTGCTAGATAAGATACTTCACTAATTAATGAATTAGGTTGCCACCAATGTTAACTGGGCAGATAGCGCTCAGTGCTATTAGACGGTGACCTCTAAGCGTGGTAACCTCCATTTTAATCATTTTTATGCTTCGCGAGTTAAGTATTACGTCAAATGAGCTCGCTGTTTTTTGCAAGTGGTTTTAATATAACAGGGCTGTTGATATAGTTTATCGTGTCTACTAGGGTTAGGTATAAAAGGTTAGGTTATAGGTTTTAAGGGAATACTCAAGTTCTGTAAGTACGACAAAGAAACGAGGTACTAAATTTCTGTGCGTGATGTTGAGGTGGAGACAGTGATTTGATGACTCCGAAGACCGGCACGCGTGCTCCTGAGTAGGAAGGGCAAAGGTGGGATAGGGTCGAGAAGCTCTTTAGAGCACTGTCCATGATATAGCCGATAGAAGGCGCTAAGCGACGCAATGTCTCGCCGCAATTACAGAGGCTCAAGGTTGTTCGTGGCCCCTAATAGTTTTAACTAGATTATATTAATGTTAAAATTATAATAAATTTAATCTAGTTACAACTATTTGATCCGTACAACAATTCTGAAAGTCTACCTAACATCAGGAAGCCCAAAATAAACCTGTTGGGAGACTTTTCGTATTTCATACCACTCACCCTTGTCTTTGGCACGATCTTCAATCCGATCTTGGTGTCAACGAGGCTGGCGCCAGCTTCGGAGAGGTAGCCCTGGTTGGGGATGAGGCACGAACGGCCGAAGCAACACGGGCAGCACAGCTTGTGCATCCACTTGGTCCATTTAGGGTTCAGCCGCCCATAAGGCTCCTCGTCTTTGGGCTTGAATACTCCTATGATTTTCTGAAAATAGACATGGTAATTCAAATGCATTCACGAAGTAGACGAAAGAGAATATGAGAGTATGGATATGAATCTGCATTTCCTTAGCTATACATGTATCAAGTGTAACTAGATCAATGCCCAGTGAATAAAATATGATACATACATATCAGTTGATATCAATATCAATTGATATCAGCCGGGTGTGAAAGAAAATACTATGCAAAAAGTATGACAAAAGTTTTAAGAATAATCAACTTGTTTACTATCTTATCTAATAGACAAGAAAAAACTGAAAAGGATAAAATAATGTACGCATCCCCTAGAAACATATTTTTGGAGTTGGTGCTAAGTTGTTTTCAAAAACAATAGAAAGTGAAGCACCGACTCCAAAAATATGTTTCTAGGGGATGCGTACATACCTACTCAATTTAATTATTTTATCCTTTTCAGTTTTTTGAAGTCGGTTTTAATTTTTTATAATTTTTTTTTTACAATTTTTAGTGTTAACTTTCTAAGGTCGAAGCTAGATGGGTGACCGTCAACTTATATTGTTTTCCACTATCGTATCGTTTTACTAAAAAGTCATAGGAAAGCAAAAATCCGCAATTTCGCATACGTAGACGACTTATGGATTTCAGTTTTTTTTATTTAAAAACCAAACTACCCAACTGATTTTGAAAAAAAAATTATGGAACCAAATGGCCATCGAACAAAAAAAGAATCACGTAAATCGGATCAGTAATCTCGGCGTGATCTTGATGTGACATACAAAGAAAAAAAAATACGTAGACGACTTACGAATTTAAGTTTTTTTTATTTATAAAAACCAAACTACCGAACTGATTTAAAAAAAAAATATGGGTTCAAATGGCAGCTACTTCGCATCATACAAAAAAAGAATTACGTGAATCGGATCAGTAATCTCGGCGTAATCGGTGTACATACAATAGAAAGAAAAAAAAACACCAACCGGCCGAATTGAGAACCTCCTCGTTTTTGAAGTCGGTTAAAAACATTAAATATGGAATGTTCCTTTTAATACACAGCACTGCGAATGACTCCACACCAACTAGTGGTACCGCTTATCACTAAGAGGAGACGAATCCATAAGCTTAAACAGTTAGAGCAGCATGCGCATATTGCCCTAGTTTCCGGTCCATAAAGCCTATTTGAAGGAACCCACATTAAAGGCATGATGGAAGACGTGTGAAGGTAAAGAATTCTAAGTTTTGGATTTACAACCAAAAAGCGACTGGTAACTAGATTTTTGTGCGTGATGTACAGGTGGATACAATTATGTTATGACATTCGGAAGACCAACAGCTATTACAACAAATTAAGTGACTTAAAATAAATAACAAAAATCCAATTAGGTCCTCACAAGTGGCATTAAATTCATAACTCTGAAGACAAGCATAGGAAGAAGAAAAGAAGGGGTGAACGACTTTGGTTTCTGTCCACTTCTCCCTATCTCATACGGGCTAGTATTACGTTCAACCCTTTGGGATATTCACGCTTTCCTATTTTCACCCTTCCTCAATAAAGCTTCCATTTTAAAATCCAAACATAAATAAGAAAGTATTTTCCCAGCTTTTCATGTTTCAACACTCACGCCGCAACACTCAAGTGCGGCGCAAAGTGCATATGTACACAATAACGGCACCGGAGTAACGGCCCATCATAGCCCCGAACTACCCTATGCCTTTAGAAAGTGCATGTGTAGACAATAAACGCATCGGACCATCATAGCCCCGCGCCTCTAGAAAATGTAAGCGCTGTGATTGACCGGCCGTCTTCTGCTGACCATGTGCGGCTGCGGAACAAGCTACGAATAAACGACTGAAAACGATACTTGTGAAGACCCTACTACTAATCCATAAGAACCAGAATAACATACAGTCCACATCCCCTATATCTCTTGGTCCTTCAAGCCGGATGCAAACAAGAACGCCAATATCTCTAGGACCTTCGAGCGCCAGATCCAAAGAATTCGAAGAAAATGATCATCACTCGCAGGCAAAGAGGAATGGAAGAGCCTCCGCGATTGCCGTCTGCAATAAATTCAGTCGCTCCTTCAGGTGTGACACACTTGAACCTAACGCCGGGGAGAGTGCCTGCGCCGCTTTTGAACGGAGACACCGAGGTCTCATTCCGCACCCAAGACCGGAGGGTATCGGAAGTCGCGACGCGCAGACCGCCGCCGTCGAGATGGATATTTATGCAGCTGGCACGTCACCCGCTGTGGCGCATCAATTTTCCGGAGTTACCACGGAGGAAGAGTTGCACATCAGCTTCTGCGATGCCAGCGAGGACGCCTACGCAACAGGAGCATACTGGCGACTGTTGATGCAGAACAACGGTATTCAGACCATCTTAATGGCAGTAAGAGTGAAGGTGGCACCGCTGAGAACACTAACCGTGTCAAGGTTGAAGCTACAGGCGGCCCTGATTGGATCGAGACTGGCACAGTCGATAAAAGAGGAGCATCGCGTTGATATCGACTAGCAGATCCACTGGACGGACCCACAAACCGTGCTCCACTGGATACGGAACGGGAGCCGAAGGTATACACTGTTAATCACACACCGTCAAGGCGAAGTGGCGGACACGACAAAATGTGCACACTGGTGCTGGGTGCCGACTAGTCTCAACATAACCGACGCAGTAACTTGAGCCGGCCACGTACAACTGGCCGGTTTACTGGGCCTCACTTTCTGAAACAGCGGAATCAAGACTAGCCTCATCCAAAAGAAGCAAGAGAAGAAGTTGAGGCGGTTGAAACACCATCGCCTCCACAGAACAAGATGACGGAGACGCTACCCTGCCGAAGTGGGAGCGCTTCTCATGGTGGGCCTGGCTCATTGGAGACACGGTACGCGTGATACTTTTCATACGCTGTCTCGACAGAACAGCTGCGCTCGAAGCGGAACTTTAACACAGATCTACACATTTGTGGTTAAACCTAACCCAAGCGCGTTCCGATCATGTGTGTTTGTTACCAACTGCGGAACAGGCTACGAATTAACGAATGAAAACTATACGACTTTGTGAAGTCCCCACTACCCGTCCATAAGAACAAAAAACACTCTACATCGTCAATATATTTTTTTTTCATACAACTAGATGAGAAACAAGCTGACGGCCCACCTGGTGGTATGCGGTTACCGCCGCCTATAGACACTTGCAATAACAAGGAAAAATCACTTGATATTGCAGATGCGTTGTCATCCTGAGGCCTAAGATGAAATGCCATCCATGCCCAATAATTATACTGGCATTATGTAACATCAAGTAAATTTTATGTATTTCTCACAAACTGTTCGAATTATTATGACTAATTAAAATACTAATACGGAAATAACAATTTGTAATCAGCCAAAATTTCCTTATAAATAACTAACTGTAAACAATAATGTTAAGATAGTATTGAACTGTATTTGTTTGTTTCAATCATACCAAAAAAGAGAATCATCACTTAAAATTCTCTTTTCCCCATGACAGAGTATTTAATATATGCTCAATAACAATACCCCAAATTAAAAAAATCTGAAGTTCCATAATCAGGTTGAGCAAAGTCTACTTTATTTATTATTAGCCTATTTGAGTCACATTGCTGGAGAAATGCCTACATGGGCAACACAAAAGGAGTTTGGAAAACGCCACCAAGCTAGTCCAATGTAGGTTAGTGGGCAAAAAAGGTTGGAGTAAGAACTGGAACCAATGGCTTACATTCCTTTCGAAGCATGGAGCATTTTCAGATTACAAGTTTTGATGGTACCATCAAGCAAAAACCATACCAGGAGTTACTTTGTATTTTACACTCTCTGCTGCTTCACTGAGGAACTACTTATAACAAGGTACCTGTAGATGTTGATCCAATGTTTTAACCAGTAACATTGGGTAAACAAGGCTGTGACTTCATGAAAGCACAAGTGATACTTTTTGGGGTATTTTATGTTATATAAAAGTATTTAAGTAAAATGTTTCCAATAATACAACTTACAAAACAGTAATGATGAGTTGAATTTGTAATTTAATCACTTACCGTGCCAGGGTTTTTCACGAAATATGACCCACTGGACCCTTGGTATATCCTTTCGGGAAAGATGCCATTGTCAATAGCCAACTCTGCCTGCCAGACAAGTTCACTAAACTGTGGGTCATCTGTTGACAATTATTAATGATTTAAATTCCTTAAGTATTAATTATTTGTGTAAGAATATTATGTTGTTTTTTTTAATTTTAATGACTGTTACACAGAAACTGTGTAAAGTTTAAGAATAAACTTTTGTTTGCACAAGCAATTTTAACTATTTTGAACTTTTTTATATGTATACAACTAGATGACGGTTCACTTGGTGGTATGTGACTACTGTCGCTAATAGACACCTGCAATGGACAAGGAAACAAGAGTAAGCAGGAGGAGGCATGTCAAATCATGAGGCTAAAGAACAACTGGAACCAATGTAAATTCAGACATGACAGACAGACAAAGACTATGACATTGTTAGTAAATAATTTTTTTGTGATATTTGTGAGAATGTGTTTTTTTTGACAATTTAAAAGTGCTTCTTTGTGGCCTATTTAAATGAAATATTTTTCCTTTCTTTCTTTCTTTCAATGACTCTATGTCTCCATCTTCAATCCCAGCCATGGTGGACTTTGATGTCTTTCTTTTGTTTTCACTATCACTGAATTAAAAATAGCCATAACATTACTATAAAAGTATCATCTAACAGCAGTTGGCTAGTGTTTAGCTGACACCGGACACATGGTAACAAAATTAAACTATGCCAGGCCACACTAATCAAGTTTTATAGATAAAATATATAGATGTTAGGTAAGATCTAAATATATAGGTATTATGTGAGATCTAAAAACACCCAAGTTACTAATGATAGCAAAAAATTAATGAGATCTTTGGGGTTGATTATAGGTAATAATGTACACTTGTGAGCTACAATGAGGGATTGGCCACGGGTTAATATTGATGTTATATTGATATGTAGTTCATTGTGCAACTCAAAAATATCCATACCCTAGCCAAGATAAACAAAGTGGTTACAGTTCTCCCTTTATGATAGAATTTTAAATCACTATTATCATACATATTTACTCTCTTTATAAGTATCCTGTCTAAATTTATTTTAGCTAACAAAATTAAATTATAAGTTTTTAATCCTTCTGCATATAATTATCCTAATTTACTGTAGTTATGTAGATTCCTATATTCACAACGAGGTGATGGTATATGTTTGTGACATGTATTTCAGACTTTGGGAAAACTTCAATAGTACATGATAACTATCATTATAACATGTATCTGTCATAAACTCGACACTGGCAGAATTTGTCTCAACGAGAAGCAATAAAATAAAAGAAGAAGAAGACTGACATCAATAACTGTTTATGTAAAATGCTTTATTAAAATTTTAACACAACTATAGTTTAGAAAAATGTTATTAATCCCTCAAGTGGTGTTATCATTTGAAAAATCAATTGTGTCTGGAATATGATGCTTGCCGGGTTTAAATGAGATAGTAACAAAACAAATTTAGGAAAACAAAATACAATATTAATTTATAAAAAACTATGTAGGTAAATTGCTACTGAAAATTTTAATCTGACCTTACGCATTGAATGTTCAATCCATCTATAACCAAAAACATAGTATTGTAGTCTTTATAAAAATCCAATAAGTTCAGACAAAAGGTTTTTGTTTAAAAATTGAAACTCAACATGTATTTTACATAAACATGCTCAATGTTATCAATGGTTTCATTCTTATGAATATGGAAAAAAAATTACAACTGTTCCAAAAATTCCTAACATAATGCCAACATCTTTTGTTTCATTTCTTACATTTCAATATTTTCATAATTTTTATTTCAAATGTTTATGAATTGCATCAGGGATAATAACAAAAGTATTTGAAAAGCAATTTGAAAAAAATTCACTGGAAATATTTATGAAGTCTGGTGACATATGGAAACATATTAAGCATAGAAATTAAAAATGAAACAAGATTATTTTATAACATTTGCTACAGCATAGACTGTGGATTCCTTGTAACGACTCACCACAATGAAACGGCTGATCCATTATTTGTTTTTCAACAAAATTAATACTGTCTGAAATACTGA
Source organism: Nymphula nitidulata (assembly GCA_947347705.1). Taxonomy (NCBI): domain Eukaryota; kingdom Metazoa; phylum Arthropoda; class Insecta; order Lepidoptera; family Crambidae; genus Nymphula; species Nymphula nitidulata. The sequence goes on along the minus strand of OX374637.1, from coordinate 4,071,289 downwards.
ACACACAAATGTTATGCTCCACTGAAAATTTCATTCTGTGACTATCTTCATGTTACTAATGAACAATTTTCAAATAACACAAAGCTGAAGTTGGGTGAATGAGCAAAAATAACAAATTCTATGTAATCACACCAAAACAATACAAAGACGACACAGTCTGAATTGCTGGTTAGTTAATTAAGATCGATTTCAAGGTGAAATTCTATGTTATAAACAGATGTTTTCACTACATCAAATTGTGGAAGCCATAACAATTCAAAGAAGACTAATAAGTGTGTGGATGAGATAAACAGTCCAGAATTACTGCTTGTCTTTTAGTGAACCATATTAAAGTCGTGAAATGTTTTTATGACAGATAACATGAGTCAGTACGTCGTCCGTTTATTTATACCTGGAAAATGGTTGAAGGAAACCTCGAAGTCGCCGCGGCCGCCAAGCAGCGGCTGCGACTCCCGATTCACTCCCGGTGAATCCACGTTGCCCTCAAAGTCGACTTCAGGTACTAAACAAATCTCCTCTGAACTACTCGACAAAGATACCACGCCGTCATCGGGCTTTGACGGCGCAATTGTTGTATTTGGCTTGTCGAAATCGAGATTCAAGAGAGTCTCTTCCGTACTCATGAGTAATGTTAAACAGTAGATCTCCACTGAGCCTCATTTATTTCGTATAAGTCTTTGTTTCACAGTCATTTACAAAAACAATTTGAGTTAGTTCAGCAAAAAAAGACGCAAGCAGAAACTATAGAATGAAGTGATTGATTGACAGTTTTGACAGCTGGAAATGACAAATCGAATCATAGACCACCAAATTTAATTTTTAAAAGCTAAGGTAATCATTATCATACAGACGACCTAGTCATACTCAGTTAAAATAATTGTTATAGTTCAATTTAAATTACATGAGGATCATAGGAATTTTTCGTTAGCTGAAATGTTAATGAACTTTGTTTTAATTCAACCGGGAGTACGCGACCAGAGGTAAAGAGAAATAAATTCTTTAATTATTAAAACAAAGGGAATGCGAATGACCATTCAGAAGATAACCGGTTCCATTTATGTCTTGGCCTTTGTAACTCTAACCTAATATTTTAAAACCAGAACAACAGTGGTAGGAAAAACAGTATTAAATCTTTATTAAAATGTTGAATATTCACGAGGTAGCGCCTTAAAATATTTCTTAGTAAACTTTACGCCGACGGCTTTCATACAAACTTTCAATTCAAAATATTGGAAAGGAACAAAACTTGCCATGTATAAGCAAGTCAGGCTAGTCTTAAAGGTTATCACAGGATATTTCGAAAAAACTAATAATTAAATTATTTACGACCAGTAAATTATTAAAGGCCAGCCGGGCCGAGTAGGTCTGTCTGTACCCGTTGCTATACAGACAACTCGGTCAGGGGGAATCACGATAGGAGCAAATGTATGTATGATGAGTACGAGCCACCCACGAGTCATGAATGAATGTTTATATAGGTTTATTCCCTCAAGCGGCGTTATCCCACCGGGGGGCTATGACAATTGAAAAATCAATTGTGTCTAGAATCCGATGCTTATTTATTAATTCATTTATTCATTCAAGTGTATACATGCTGACTTACTTATATAGGATCCTTAACACAAGCTCTTATTGATGCTTACTTTGGGCTAGATAATAGGTGTGAGTGTATGAATTACTATTATTTGTGATTTTTGGTTTGTATAAAAAGCCGTGCGGCGTAAACACTTAAATTATTCTGAGTGAGATATGCAATGAATTTCATGTTTCATATATCGATAGTTGCGCCTCTCTGTATTGTGGTGATTGCGGTAATGGATAGAAATACCAAAATTGTAACCGTTTTTTATTAAATATTTTACTTTACACTCTTTAATAGGTAGGTAGGTAGGTACTATAGTGTAAGTACCTAACTACTTAGTAATAATACTCTCGGAGCTTAGATAGAACAATTATGTTATTATTCTAAGTTTTGAAGTGATAAAGAAAAATCCTGTTTTCAAACGGTATTTTTAACTTATAGGTAGCTTCCTATTTAATATGGCTGATTTACACTTGCATAAGTACAGTAGCGAGTTAACTTGCGGTCTTGGCGAGTTAAGTTCAAATTCCCGTCCAAACAATGTTAAGAACTTAACTCGCCAAGACCGCAAGTTAACTCGCTACTGTACTTATGCAAGTGTAAATCAGCCTATAGATTCTATGTATTATTTCATGCGTTATTTCCTGCATTTGCGGGGTGATGAATTCGCTTGTTCTATGTTCCGGCGCGACGATAATTGCCTTTTTCCCACGGGCAAACACTAGCCAACATCGGTTTGAAGCCTGCAAAAATAGAGATTGTTAGATAGGTAGGTACCTACTTAGTACCTACCTACTACTTTGTTCAGATATATTCACACTTTCGCGTCTGGCCGGACCCCAGAAGACGCGGGTTCGATTTGCATTTGTAACAAGTGACGTCATACACTGAGATTGGTGTTCGTTGTCACGTGACCAGAGAGTGAGTTAACGGCATTTTAATAAAAAAACTACCAGTACGATTACCATATATTATTTCTAGTCTATGACTATGATTGTAACGATTCATAATTGTAGTTTAATTTTAATACAGTCAACATCCCTATTTCATTTTGGGCGAGATGCCGGAGTCACAAGTTGTAAATGGATGTTCCGTGTGATTTCCGCAAAGTGAGACTATGATTTGAAAATATAAAAAATAATATTTTGTGATGGTTGTTACCTGTATCAAACCTGCAGTTATGCTTTTGTATATCGCAATCGTTCATAAAAGTTGCTGTGTCTCCTGTCCTTAAGTCGAGGGCACAGAGGGGGCCACCAAAAGACCGACTTAAACACTGAAGGTAAGAACAAACCAGTTCTTTTTCAGCGTCGGAATTATCTGTCATATTGACTCTAACGTATTCATCCAATGATTCAGTTACTACATCTTGCTTTGAGGGAATGAGATCACTGCTTGAACGTCTAAACTTAAGTATTCCTGGCAACATTCGCTTCAGAATGTGGATTCTGTTGTTATTGTGGCAGCATTGTATTTTTCTTAAACCCGACCGGTTGTGGATAATAATAGCTTGCGTTAGCGCCATTCTGACCAAAACGAACACTGTAAAACAAACAAAAACGTACCATAGCTAAGAACACAACCCGTGTTCTAAGCAATTATTTTATGCCCATGTATGATGCCCACAGCAATTTTCTACCACCCATCGGTCACCGCCTAGTAGGTATACAAAAGTAAGTACTCTGTACACCGCACCCGCTCGCCACCAGGCCCGACGAAGGGAGTTCATCCTCACACGTTGGAATGGTGGGGGTCGCATATCAGAGAAATTTTCTCCCGCATACCTACTTCTCGAAAGAATACAGCATGGGGTTCTTTAAAAAGGACGTAAAAAGGCTTTTACAGGGTCGGCAAAGCACGAGTGATAACCTTGGTGCTGCAATCGTCCTTAGGCTACGTAAATAGTAGTAGTAGCCGCTTATTACCATGAGATGATCCGGTGATAGTGCTTGATTGCTAACTGGTCGGCATAAAAAACGACATAGAACATAAATATTATACCGATTTTTTCGTACAAGCTAGGCCGCAAATAAGCTTAGGTACCTACGTCCGCCTTAATGGAAGCTATAACCATAGCTTGTACAAGCTGTAGCCCACCATCATGTAAAAAATGAAGAGGAAGCGTTATGATCCCTGGTCCCGATTCCCGACACTGCGCATTCTCGATTAGCTTTAGTGACAACTCTTTTCCCTCTCGTCCCTCCACGACACAACTCACCGGAGCTGAGATCCGAGTCTTTAAGGCGCTCTCAGATCTGTCGCTCCCTGATGACTTGAGCGCCCTTGACATAGACTCGAGATATATTCCCTGGACACTCTAAAGCGTTCATAATAGAGGCGGCTTTCGTAGTAGGTACAACTGTTACACTTGACGTGCTGTTGTCTGTACCTCGGTTTTGAAGACCAATAATCAATCACACTAATTTATATTTATGTATTTAATGGCGAGAAACTAGCTGAAATAATTAAGTAGAGAATTCAGAATTCTTACCCACCAAGAGAAATAGTAATGTATTTACAAATAATCATTTTTTTCTCAGTTCACAGCATTTACCTAGTTACTATAATAATACACTAGACGACAATCAAATCCGCTATAGAACTAAATTTTTTACGGATATTTCAATGTAATAAAATGTCGCTGAAAATATCTACCTACATTACTTAGATACATACAACCTTACAAGTACAGACGATAGCACATCAAGCGTAACAGTTGCACTACGAAAGTCGCCGCTATCACGAACGGAATAAGTGCGGTCTCAAGGTCAAACTGTTTCGATTGATGTGCTGTCCACTGTACATGGTAGGTAGTATGCCTTCGATTTTGTTCGTCAACCATTTTTTTTCTGTTAGTGGTTGGGCAAGCGCAAAGAAAGGGTGATTTGCAAAAACAAAAATTAAAACCGACTTCAAAAAACTGATAATTATAAAATAATTAAATTTAAGTAGGTACTCATCCCCTAGAAACATATTTTTTGGAGTCGGTGCTTCACTTTCTATTGTTTCTGGAAACAACTTAGCACCGACTCCAAAAAATATCTTTCTAGAGGATGAGTACCTACCTACCTAAATTTAATTATTTTATCCTTTTAAAATTTTTGAAGTCGGTTTTAATTTTAATTTAATTTTTTTTGTTAAAATTTTTAGTGATTACTTTCTAAGGTTAAAGCTAGATGGGTGACCGTCAGCTTATTTTGTTTCCTACTATCGTATCGTTTCACTAGAAAGTCAAAGGAAAGAAAAATCCGCAATTTCGCATACGTAGATGACTTTCTCATTCCTGTTATTTTGATTTATAAACCAAACTACTTAATCGATTTTAAAAAAAAATCTTTGGGACCAAAAGGCAACAAAAAAAGAAACACGTAAATCGGTTCAGAAATCTCGGCGTAATTGGTGTACAACATACATAGAAAAAAAAACATACAAACCGAATTGAGAACCCCCGGGTTTTTTTAATCGGTTAAAAAGAACCCGGTATAGGTAGTTAAATCAAACAGGATTTTTCTCCACCCTCTGACTTGACCTTGCATCCTCTTGAGTTGATTTTGCTTCTTCAATCTGCGCAGACAGTCACAAACGCAAATTATTAGTTTATTAAGTATTACTACATAACCAGCGATTTAATGATTGACAGCTGTAAAAACTAATCATCGGCATAAGCGCAAGATATCAGAATTTAATTTTACCTGCTATGTAGTAACAAAATGGCTAGAATTTGTGCGGCTTACATTGTACTGCGCATTTATATCACTGTTATATCTAGAACAAGAAAAACAAAGTTAACTTGCTTAATTTTTATTCATGCAAAATAAATACAAAGTGTAATATAACTCAATTATTCAACTTTCGTTACTGAATGAGCCTTCAAAACCTTGCGCATCTGAATAACCACTGTATCGGTTATTTAGAAAGCCTTTATCTAAATATCCTTGTTTACCAAGTATCCCTTTTTGATGATTGTGATGAAAATGACCTTTGTCGAAACCTGCACCGCCACCTAATTTATATCCCAAAACTTTACCGCCAATTTTTTTGACAGCACCATTAGTTTCATCATCCTCATAAAATTCCTTATCCTTTTTATATTCGTCTTTGTGGTGCACTCTGTGGAAACCTCTAGTTTTAGTTCCTTTCTTATATTTTCTCTCTTCGTTCCCTTTAGCTCCAACTGCTTCCGCCGCTAGTCCCTCAATGGCAGCATAAATTTCATCATCACTATATGCTCCATCATCTTTAATCCCAACTGCTTTCAGAAATCTCTTTAAATCCTGAACATCGTGTTTGCTCGTTAAGCCTTTATTTGCAGTATTTTTCTTTTTGAACCCTGACGTTTTTATACTAGTTTTAGTACTGTCGTTTTTATTTCCATTATCACTTACAGTCTCGTCTGAATCGTCTTGTGAGTCATTATAATAATCATCGAGGTCTTCTACTTCAAATTCGTCCTTCAAGTCGTCTAAATTTGAGTCTAGATTGTCAAATTTAAACGTGCCTAAGCCCGCAGGTGCTGCTTCGGTCCGGTAACAAAGAACAATCAATGGAAAAATCAGCCTGTTCTTAAGCATTGTGCACTAATTTTTTACTTGCTCTTGAGCAATCGAACTAGGTTGCGACACTGACATACATGCAACTCAAGCCGTTTTATATAGCCTCTTTATAAAATTAACCGGCAAGGATGAGTTTTTCATAAAGATGGGTATCGGTAGTACGGTTCTGCATCATTGGAGTGTTACTGGTATCTAATAGGTGCAACGAATTGCATCGGTCAAGGATTTTTAGATTGATTCATTAAAATCCAGTAAGGATACCTAAAAAATATTTAACGTTTTGGCCATAAAGGAAATTAGAAAAGATATACCTACTTATGCAAGAAATTAGGAATGTTTTCTTTCATTTTTTTCATTGAAAAAAAAATAGTTCTTCCATTCCGAACAGTACCTATACCTACTATAGTTTCAACTTTTCATATTTATTATCACAAACATCATCTCTAATTACTATTTCATATAAAATAACCTATAAAGCCGTTTTTTATGGATTTGTTTGTAGGTATGTACTTAGGTACTTACTAATTTATAAAAACATAAACCTGTGTGGGTGGATGAAATTAATGATTGTTGTTATTATTTATAGGTACCTACTTATATTATAATTGTTTGGAAACTAGAAATGGCAGTCAGTGTTATTAACGACCGGCTGGTCGAGTGGTCAGTACCCCTTGCTATACGGGCTGCTCGATCAAGAGGTCCCGGGTTCAAATCCCGGTAGGGGAAAATGTTTGTATGATGAATACGAGCATTTGTTCACGAGTCATGGATGTTTATATGTTTATATAGTATATTTCTAATATTTATATACATATTATTATCAATATTAATCCGTTATCTAGAATCCATAACACAAGCTCTTAATGATGCTTACTTTGGGCTAGATAATAGGTGTGAGTGTATGAATATTATTATTATTAATATAAACAAGATAATTATACCCACATGATTAGTCTGGATGGATTGTGATCGGAATAATATTAAGTTTGCATGTACCTACCTACCTAATAAATTATACCTTATTATAAATTATGATTCAAATAAACGTATTAGACCATAAACGTATAATGAAAGTAAGACTTAGTTTAGTGTTATCGTTAAAATACAAAAGAAATGTCTTAATTAGACCTAAATAAAAAAAATCGTTACATAGAAGATTTGAATGTTTAGTGATCGTTATTACCTATTCCTAAGGTGTATAGTTAAAAAAAAAACAAAAAAAAAACTATAATAGAAGGTAATCTGAGTTAGAAGTAAATCTATCCAGTATAATTTAATCGATTAAAATTTAATTATATTTCTTTCCGGCGTATTATCGGTTGATTTTATCGAAGGTTGGTATGTTTACCTATGTTTATAAATACTTTTAAGGCCTACCATTTAAAGAGCGGTAGGGCATAATGGTGTTTACCAATCGAATCTTGAGTGCTCGACAGGGTAGTTGCTGGTTATAGAAGATTGCAGATAAATAACGCTGCTTTGTAGTGATCTGTTGCTGCGGTGATCGCCACGTGCTCATCGAGAAACTTATTTTGGGAGCTGGGGACTCGTCTCGTTGACAACTTGACGCTTTTCTAGGTAGGCATTGCGTGAGTAGTGCCCAAAAGAGTCTATAGGCTACGGTAACCGCTTACCATCAGGCGAGCTGTAAGCCAAGGAAAGCAGTGCCACCGTACATTGAGGTCGAATACCTACATTACATCTCACCTCATATATACCTGATTGATATTAAATTAACCTAACCAATAAAGTTCACACATGGTAAAGTTTCTCAGAGTAACGTCTATCGATCTAAAGACAAAGCTAGGCTATGGAAAAAAATCAATCGCTTTTGAGACTGATAGATTATCCACGGACATAAAAATGCAGATACATTTGGTGTGTTTAAACCTAAGCTAATCAAATATACCCAATCCAATCATTCACTACTTCTCCATTCGGATATCAGCACACCAAATGCCCTCGTACTTAGTATGTGACGGAACTGACGGACGACCTAAATATTATTACAATAGTTGTAAGTTCTCATTTAAGTGACAAATGTCATCATGAGATCTTTGAACTGAATTACCGGTCGGAAATCGGAGTTATGTCCATAAAATTTACGCAAAAATAATTGCAGATAATAAATCCTAGTCATAAGTTACTTAATAATCTTAATTTTTGATTTTAACATTATTATCAATGTTTGAAAAATTACTTAGTAATTAAAATATAGAACTAGAAAAATTTCACGTCCTGAGGCAGGAATCGAAACCGCAACCTTTCGCAATCCGGGCGACTGCTCTGACCACTGAGCCACCCAGGACTTGGGATATCCCTGTGAAATCCTTATAGTCTATCTGTATTTGCGTTTATGAGCTAACGTCCACCCTACAATGTCGAAATATTCTATTTCAACATCCGAAACGAGTATTTTTACAAATAAATAAATAAAATAATAATAATAATAATAATGAATTAAGAATATTTGAAAGCACTGTCCCAACTTAACCGAATAGTAGGTATTTGTAAATACTCGTTTCGGATGTTGAAATAGAATATTTCGACATTGTAGGGTGGACGTTAGTTAGCTCATAAACGCAAATACAGATAGACTAGAAAAATTTCACAGGGATATCCCAAGTCCTGGGTGGCTCAGTGGTCAGAGCAGTCGCCCGCATTGCGAGAGGTCGCGGGTTCGATTCCTGCCTCAGGACGTGAATTTTTTCTAGTTTTATTTTTTAATTACTACTTAATAATTGCTAAGATTTGGGCATGGTGGATTTTTCCATTCGAATTTGGGCATCCGACTGAGGTGTTGTTTTTCTGCGGCGAGTAAGGTAAGAGTCGTTGAGAAAAGCGTTATGTTGGAACAGGGAGACTCGTCTTGGTGGCCTTTTTCAGAGGCCTCCCCATAAGACGGGACCTTATTAAGTCACACTGTCGACAAGCGGACGTAGTGTCTGCGGTCTATACCCGCACGGTCGGCATTAAGTAGGAAAGGGGTGCATCGCTGAGGGGTTTAGTGGGTGACAGCCCCACTCACTCCTCCCTCTTCTCCCCAGGGAGAGGACGGATAGGCTGGTAGAGCTTCCCCTCAGCGAGAAAAAAAAAGTGGAGACTCGTTTCCTATGCTGACAACATTAATGCTTTCTTTTGATTTTACCGTACAAGTTCTTAGTGCCCAAGGTGCTACAAGCCTCTATATTGTTACCATCAGACGAGTAGTAGGTACGCATGTTTGCAACCCTTCATCATCATCATCATCATATCAGCCTATGATGTCCACTGCTGAAAAAAGGCCGATGGGGGCATCGATCTCCTAATAAAACGGTTTTGCGCAGCCTGCATCTATTCAACCCTTACCGTATAAAAAATACCTAGTTAAAATAATATAGTAAAATTCATTGTTTCAATTATTTTATTCAGTGGGTATATAAAAATCATTTACATCATCTCATAATATCAAACATAACAAAATTATTAAGAAACCATAAACAGATATTTACAAACTTTATAATCCATAGCTTTATCAATATTCATCGTTGTCGTCTTCGTCATCATCGTCCTCGTCATAAGCGTATTCTTTTTCTTGATGTTTGCCCTCCTTCTTGGCGAAGTCTCCTTCCTGATTGTAATGACTTTCATTGCCTTCTTCAGCAGAATGACCATGCTCAGCATCGTCAACATGACCCTTAGCGTAGAAGCCCTTCTTGCCGAAATCATTCTTGTCATAACCAGAGTCATGGTCTCCACCCTCCTTGTGCCCTCCTTTCTTAGACCCATGATGCTTCTTTTCATAGCCATGCTTATTAAAGTGACCGTTCTTATCAGCCACATCGTAGAAATCATGGTCCTTCTTGTATTCGTCCTTGTGAAATACCTTGTGGTATCCAGTGACTTCTTCGCCTTTGCTCGCGTGCTTCTTGTGTCCATGATCGCCTCCCTTGTAACTCTCACCTGATTTGTGGTGCTTCCCATGAGCGTCGGCCTCATCATGATGACTGCCTTTCTCCCCAGCAGCTTCGCTGTGGAAGCCTTCATTGTGCTTATTGGCATAATGTCCAGCACCACCTTTAGCATGATGGTCTTTCGAGCTGTAGCCTTTACTGCCTTTTTCCCCATGCGCTGAGTGGTGTTCTTCTCCATAGTCGCTGCCAGCACCTTTTTCGTACGCATGTCCGTGATGACCATGATCAAGGCCGGTTAGAGCTCCACCATCTAGATACCCATCATCATCATCATCTTCAGCATCTTCTAAAACTATAGGCTTCGCGGCGACATACGGCAAAGGCACAGGTCCTAAGGCGTAGGCATCGTATGCTTCTTGTAATGGTGCTGCAATAGGTAACGGAACAAACGCTGGCTGTTGGTATGAATGCGCTCCTAGCTGAATGAGACTCGCTGGACCATTATTATCACTCCTGTAGATGTACCCAGTAGCTACCGGGGACGGGCTGACCTGCAAAGCTGCGGCAGCTGCCACTATCGACAGTACTCCTAGTGCTGTCTTTGCCATGTTGAGATGTGTATCGTTCTGCAATCTATGCTATAATAATTTAATAAAAATGTTGCCCAATATTTATATCTAAGATAGAGACAAAAGGTCCATGAGTGTGCTTTAGCCGGACCTTTCTTGTAACCATGTAACAGTTCGCTTATCAGACGAGGTTATAGGTGACAAAGACATTGGTAATGAAAAAATCATCTATTGCGCAACGGCGGGCGTGCCGACCGCAAGTAAATTGGCGTGAAATGCTTTTTTTTTCGGAGAGCCTACGCGTTACGGTTCGTTTCCTAAAGTTATAGTTTGTCATTCACAGTTTGTAAAGGAACTGGAGAGTTAAATGAAAAGTAGTAGACAGATTTAAACTGCATTATTTAATATTATATATTGTAATAACGTACGAATTGTGATACCATATTGAATGTTTGAATTCAATTCAAATATGTTGATTTGATTATAACACAGAATCTTTAATAATTTATAAGTGAATAAATGATTATCTTCTCTTATCTTATCTTTATACATAATCCCATTAACGACTCTTGATGGCACATTGATCAAATAACCGATCAGTTAAATGTTGCTTCAATGATTTAACGTTAAAGGAATCAAAGTAAAAAAAAAAATTGATTACTCTTTTCGATAGATTCAGTAGGTTATCGAAAATAAATGAAAACGAGAAGTCACGTAAGTACGTATTGTCAGACTCTTTAAACAAAAAACAAGTGTTGTATTTTTCATAGTATTCTGACAAGGATGATAGTATTAAGAGAGCAGGGAGGAATTGGAGCTTACTAAGGAAAAAGTTTATTAAAAGCTAAATTAATGGATACTTAGGATTTTTTTATTAGAAACTAAATCCTTACTTATTTGACTATCATTTAATCACAGCGTCAACTTTCAAGCGTTCAACTTAAAAAACAGAATCGCTTCCATTACCCAACTTTGTGGGAAATGTAAGCCTATAAATTACCATAGGAGCTACTTGATTATGAAGACATCCTTAAAAAAAATTACAAGGCAGTCTGAAATCTCACTCATTCTTATAAATATCAATATAAACGTAACCGTATAATAATTAAATTTAAGGATACAAGCAAAAAACGCAAATATAATCAGGCTGTCAGAACCAGAACATCCTTTATGATCACAATTACCGCAAACTCCAAGTTTCGACAAATCTGATTTTTCTGCAGTTACGGGACAATCTGATGTTTGGGCATTAAAAAGTGTTTACAACAGTAACTGCCTACAGAATGTTGACTGTTGTATATCGTTTAATATGGCTAGGTCTGTATACAGTGACTGTTCTTGATCGTCGTTTGTTGTATAGTCCATGATTTTCGTTTCTGCCCCAGATGTAGCCTTGATCCTATACAATTGCGTCGTGACATTATATCGCTTAGCGTCTTCTATCGGCTATATATAGTTGGATGTCTATCTGTAAGCTCGCATGTATATTTAATAATAAATAAAATAAATAAATATCATGGTGTTCTCAGGAGCTTTTCAAACTTATCCCACCTTCACCCTTCCTACAACAATTAACTGTCTACACCTCAACATCACGCACACAGTTTATTAACTCGTTTCTTTCTCGTACTTCCAAAAATTGAAATTCTTTGCCAGCATATGTGTTCCCTCCTTTCTGTAACATGGGTTTCTTCAAAAGAGGCGTGATAATAACATGTTCACGAGTAATTAAAAAATAATGTCAAAGTCAATATATTAAATCATTAAATTGTCCTAGGTCATACATTGATTGGCAAAAGTCCTTAACAAGTTATTAGTTTTTATTATATCTTTTCAAAATAGTGTGCATTCATATCAATACATCGCTGCATCCGATGGAACCACTGAGAAAAGCAGTTTGCCCACTCGTCCTCAGGGGTCTCTACGAAGGCCTTTTGAAACTCAGCCACTGCTTCCTCGGCGTCCATTAAGCGTATTTTTCCAAGTTTTTATTTTCATTTTCGGGAATAAATAAAAATCGCAAGGTGCGAGGTCGGGGCTACAGGGTGACTTAGTAATTTTACGCCTAATAGTCGATTGTTCGCCTGGCGCTGTGTGACAATGCATTGTGGTGAAGGAGGATCCTACTGTGCGATCGTTTTTCCCGAACATTTTCCAAAACAAGTAGCAAACAATTGTTAGTGTATTCTTAATTTTTGATTTTAACATTATAATAAATGTTTGAAAAATTACTTAGTAATTTAATTAATATAAAACTAGTTTTTTTTTTATACAACTAGATGACAAACAAGCTGACGGCCCACCTGGTGGTAAGCGGTTACCGCCGCCTATAGACACCTGCAATAACAAGGAAAAGCACTTGATATTGCAGGTGCGCTGTCATCCTGAGGCCTAAGATGAAATGCCGCTAGGTAATTTATTAATTTAAATTTTAAGTTTATATTATTTTAATTACTAAGTAATTTTTCAAACATTTATTATAATGTTAAAATTAAAAATTAAGAATATTTGAAAGCACTGCCCCAAATTAACCGAATCGTAGGTACCTATTTGTAAAAATACTCGTTTCTGATGTTGAAATAGGACATTTCGACATTGTAGGGTGGACGTTAGCTCATAAACGCAAATACAGGATTACAGATAGACTAGAAGAATTTCACAGGGATATCCCAAGTCCTGGGTGGCTTGTGGTTAGAGCAGTCGCCCGGATCACGAAAGATCGCGGGTTCGTTTCCCGCCTCAGGACGTGAAATATTTCTAGTTTTATATTATTTTAATTACTAATTGTTAGTGTACCACTCTGCAGGAACTGTTTTTCGATCCTCTGAAACAATTATATGCGCTATAGTCGCTAATAATTAACTAAATTATTAGCGACTATAGCGGTACTACATACGACTACCACAGATCATTTTACTACATTCTTATGTCTGTCAAAATTAAAAACAAAACCTAATATAATGAAAACTAAATCTACAACTGATTTTGTAAAGGCACTAGAACACCTAAAACTCTCTAATATTAGTGAACTACTATACTGTGATGATCCCAATATAGTAACAGATAGATTGATTTCTAAGTTAACAGAGGCAATAAAATTATATACAAAAAATATCACCATACCAAGAAAATCTCGTAAAATAAAACCGTGGATCACCACAGGGATTTTAAGATGTATAAGAAATCGTAATAAACTTCAAACAAAAGCCCGAAATGACCCTTTCAACGAATTAAACAAAATTACATACGTCAGATATCGAAATTACTGCAATAAAATTATAAAAAAATTAAAGAGAGATTATGAGAGACAATTGATATCAAATAGCGTTAAAAATAATAAATTACTATGGAAAAATATTAAAAGTATAACATATACCAATAAAAATAATAGCACTAACTCAGAATTATTATACCTAAAATCAAGTCCAACTGTATCAGCCAATTTTGCAAATGACTTTTTTGTAAACATAGGTCAACAACTAGCGGAAAAAATATCAAATAGACATACAGATGCGTCATACACAGCATATGCTGATCTAGAAAGTTCACAATCTCAATCGAACACTTTTGTCTTGCTGCCTACTGACAATCAAGAAGTAAACAATATATTAATAAACCTTAAAACTGGTAGTGCTCCTGGTTGGGACAATATTCAAGTTTGTTTCTTGAAAATGGCAAATTCAGTAGTTGTTCCAGCTATTACGCACCTCGTAAATCTATGCTTTAATAAGGGAGTTTTTCCATCCCTACTTAAACGTGCAATTATAACACCCGTGTACAAGAGCGGGAATAGAGACGATATCAATAATTACAGACCTATATCTGTTCTACCTGTAATATCTAAAATTATTGAGAAGCTTCTCAACATTAGGCTGCTAAATTACCTCAATAAGTTTAGTATATTATCACCATTCCAATTCGGATTCAGGCAAGAAAGATCTACGGAAGATGCTATTACAGCACTTAGTTCTTTTGTTACTGACCATCTAGATACTAAAAAGAAGTGCATGGCTGTATTCCTGGATCTGAAAAAAGCATTTGATGTTGTCTCTATCCCCATTCTTGTACACAAGCTACATAAACTTGGAATAAGAGGAACCCAACTCGCCCTCTTTAGTGATTATTTATCAGGCAGAAATCAACAAGTCAAACTGGGAGATTACGTTAGTGAGTGTGCAGAGGTGTCCTACGGCGTACCACAGGGAAGCGTACTGGGTCCTACGCTTTTCCTTATTTATTTAAACGACCTTTGTAATATGAACATCAAAGGTGCGAAAATAATTTCTTACGCTGATGACACCGCCGTTGTCTTCTCTGGTGAATCGTGGAATGATGTCAAAGCAAGCGCTGAACAGGGGATGAGATGTATCAACACATGGTTGCGTAATTCTTTCCTTACTCTAAATACCTCCAAGACAAATTATATTTGTTTTAGCATGTACAATGACTCTCAACCTTGTAAAGAATTTGACATAAAATTACACTGCTGTGATGCTGCAAAGGCGACAGTGTTGTGTGACTGTCCAAACTTGCAGAAGGTGGCACAAACAAAATATTTGGGTGTAATAGTGGACCAGCGACTGTCTTGGTACCCGCAGCTCGAGTCTCTCATAAATAGAATAAGAAAACTAAATTGGATTTTTAAAACACTCAGGCATGTGCCAAGGCAGGTGCCAAGAGTGATCGCTGGGCCGCAAAGCTCTGATAGAAACCTGCTTAATGAAGTTTACATATCATTAGTTCAATCAATACTAGTATATTGCATATCTATCTGGGGGGGTGCAGCAAAGACTCGTTTTATTGAATTGGAGCGAGCCCAGCGCAGTCTTCTTAAAGTAATGCATTTTAAGAAAATGCGATTCCCAACTGAACTCCTATATCAAGAGTCGGATCTGCTGACAGTGAGACAACTATATATCACTCGTACAATTATAAAGAAACATAGTAACCGACCATATGATCCTAATATTATGTGTAGAAGGAGAAAGGATATAGTCGCAAAGCTACCTAGAACTTACTCTCTATTTGCTAGAAGACAATATAACTATAGTGCGGCCCATCTGTACAATGTAGTTAATAAAGAACTTAATATTTACGGTAGACTTTATTATAAATGTAAGGAAATTGTTCCCAAATGGCTTCGTTCTAAAACTTATGAAGAGACGGAGAAATTACTGGAAAGAATATCATAATACTTCATACGCACACATAAATACTCAAACACGAACCCACACACACGCTCACATGCACACACCCACTCACGCACACGCACGCACACACACACACACACACACACACACATACACACACACACACACACACACACACACACACACACACACACACACATACACGCGCTACTTGAAATTAAAATTTGAGTTTTTTTATTATTATTTATTTATTTCATTTTATATAAATTGAATTTCAAACTTTTATCTAAAGAAATATCTTTGGAACACATGTTCGCTCGTTTCTGTTGTGAGTATTGAAGGTATCTACTTAGGTATGTTGAGTTATAGAAGAGCGGTGCTTCCTGACACAAGCAATACCATGCTTAAAAGGAGGCTCCAGCCACAGTTCTTATTATGTAACCTAATTGAAAAATAAAGATTATTATTATTATTATTATTATTAATTATCGCGTAATGATCTGTCCTTCCAAAGAATGAGGCCACCATCTTTTTTCCCACGCTTCGTTCTAACTTCACTTTAGTTGGAAACTCCTCAGAAAAGACCATCTACTGAGCAAACTGTATTTTGGTTCTGGGATCATAACAGTAAATCCAGCTTTTGTCACACGTAAGTATGTCGAACACAGCCTCCGTTACACACGTCAGTCACACGAGGAGTTTTTGGGCCTCGGTCAAATTATGAGGCATCCACCGGGCACAAAGCTTCCTGACCGCTAACTGCTCATGGAGGATTTTGCGCACTTGACTCATACCAACGCCTAAGCTTGTCCGAATCTGCTGATAGGTCACTCTCTATCATACGCCGCACAATACTGATGTTATCTTCGGACGTCGTCAAAAAGAAGGAAGAGTTAATATCTATTTTTTGGAATGTAGTCTGCAACTTTCCTTATTCCAAGATAAGCACTATAAATGAAGATCCCTGTCACCAGGGTGGGTGGGTCTTATGCGCTGCGTTGCATAAGTTGGGTTTATTACCGATGAAAGCTGATGAAATTC
This sequence comes from Nymphula nitidulata, assembly GCA_947347705.1. Lineage (NCBI taxonomy): Eukaryota > Metazoa > Arthropoda > Insecta > Lepidoptera > Crambidae > Nymphula > Nymphula nitidulata. The sequence continues at coordinate 4,054,501 of OX374637.1, read as the reverse complement.
CCTGTCAACGCTGTGTATGTGAGAAATAAAGGTGCTGCCACACTACTGTTAAAAAATGTTTACTAACGTTAGTAAACATTTGTTAAGAAATATACGATCACAATGCTAGAAAATGTTTTCATGTTAGATAATGTCAGTAAACATTTCTGAACTAAGTAATTATTATTAAAATATAAAACTAGAAAAATTTCACGTGCTGAGGCGGAAATCGAACCCGCGACCTTTCGCAATCTTCGAATACTCGTTTCGGATGTTGAAATAGACACAATATACATTGTAGGGTGGATGGACGTTAGCTCATAAACGCAAATACAGATAGACTAGAAGAATTTCACAGGGATATCCCAAGTCCTGGGTGGCTCAGTTGGTTAGAGCAGTCGCCCGGATTGCGAAAGGTCGCGGGTTCGATTCCCGCCTCAGGACGTGAAATTTTTCGGTTTTATATTTTAATTACTAAGTAATTTTTCAAACATTTATAATAACGTTAAAATCAAAAATTAGGAATTTCTGAACTAGTTACAAATTGTAACAAAATAAAACATTTGTGATCATTTCTTTGTATACATACAGGGTGGTGCCGTCAATGCAACAATAAATTTAAACATGGGCTATATTAGTCCATAGAAATGGAAATAGTTTCCCACTTTCAGAAATTTATTTTTTTATTTTTATTTTTTTTATACAACTAGATGACAAACAAGCTGACGGCCCACCTGGTGGTAAGCGGTTACCGCCGCCTATAGACACCTGCAATAACAAAGAATAGCACTTAGAAATATCGTATTCATTTGATAATTTCATGACATTTGTATGGAATAATGCTGCCAACGTTACACTATTGTTTGTATGAATATTATTATTTCTATGGACTAATATAGCGTATGTTTACGTTTATTGTCGCATTGACGGCACCACCCTGTATAATCCAAGCCACAGCAGGATGCAGGGATAGCCTGTATAGCGAGTGAGCCTTTTCAAATGTTATAAATGTATGTTAACATTTTCCATCAGTGTAGGAGCACTTAAAACATTTAACAATTCCTAACAGAATGTAACAATTCCTAACATTTGTTAGTAAATAAATGTATTAGTGTAAGAAAATGTAAGTAAACATTTTTAACAGCAGTGTGGCAGCACCTATAGAGTCCAGTGGATATAATTTTAATTAGGTACTTGTACAGACGGCCGCTCATCTAGCGTAGCACGTCAATTAGAAAATAATTCTAATTACAATGGATTTAGGTGTTAAGAAGGAGCTCGGTGGCGTAGTGGTTTGAGCGCTCTGGTTTCCATCACAAAAACAAAGCAACTCAATCAAATTTATAATCTCGAGCTCCTCCGTGCTTCGGAAGGCATGTTAAGCCGGTTGTTACTGCAACCGCTTTAACCCACCAACCCGCATTGGGCCAACGTGGTGGTGTTATGGCCCAAACTCCTCATGTGTTTCTTCCATGTAGGAAGGCCTGTGCCCCGCAGTGGGACGTATATAGGCTGGTGATGAAGGTGTTATGGATTAAGGCCCACAAATGTCAGTGTTAGGTACGCTTATTCTGCCGCCGTGTGCACACAAAACAAATATTTTATTTTACTGTATCAGAAAATATTATTGATTTTAATAATTCAAATTCAGAAATAGCCGCTCATACTTAACTGTGAATACATTGTGCAATATGATGAATTAAATAATTTAATTTAACAGAAAATAAAGAATATCAAATAATCAGCGAATCATTCATTACACATCACGCGGTACAATTTTTCCCCCTTATTTTATTTTAAGTATCATCTTGTTTACTTGAATTTGTAATATTTTGTAATAATCAAGGTATTATTAAAAAGGTTGTTTAGTGCATGGTATAACAGGCGGGCACCTTCTGTTATTAAAATAGTTAGATAAATACTTAGGGTTATCAAAAATTTCAAATTGTAAATTTTATTTCAGAGTTCTTCAAATAAATAAGTTAATAAATTTCTCCATACAAATAGTTCGGTCTAAAAAAAAAACAAAATGTGTGGGTAATACCGAAATAAATTTTACAATTCAATTTGGACTTATGTTAACACCATATTATTCAAATGACATAAATAACATGGGTAGGTGCCCGCCTGTTATAACATGTACTGAACCTAAATACCCATACAGGGTGTATGGGTATTTAATTTCTGTTCTCACCTGGTAATGAAGGTTAGTTATTTATTATAGGGATAGGGTAGTAAACAAATGCCAGTATTAGCAAAAATCGTTTCTTTTATACTTATGTTGCCTTACACTATACAGATATTTACAAAATAAAACTAAAAGTCAACAAAACTATAACAATTAACTTTAACACAGCCGCATCAATGCTTAATTTTGAAGCCGAAGCCCTTGCCACCATATTTTCCACCCTTTGCGCCGAAGTCGCCTCCTTCGTGGTGGTAGGATTCACCGTCCTCGTCAGAAGAATGTTCTTCTCCGTGCTCATCTCCATGCTTCTGTTCGTGGAAACCACCTTTTCCGAAATCACTCTTGTCATGTCCTGCCTCATGTGCGTCTCCCTTCTTGAAGTCGCCGGCGTCTGATCCGTGATGCGTGTGTCCATCTGCGTGCTTGCTGAAGCCACCTGAGACATTTTCTCCATCGTAAACGTCATGGTCTTTTTTGTATTCGTTCTTATCGAAGACTTTGTGATATCCATCGAGCGCTTCGCCTTCGCTGTGGGCTTCTTTATGCCCATGATCTCCCCCTTTATGCCCCGTTCCCTCTGCGTAATGTTTTCCGTATTTGTCAGCTTCTCCAAATTTTTTTTTGCTACCCCCTCCTCCAGATATGGAAAAGCTCTCGTATTTTTCGCTGTGATAATCTCCGGCGCCGCCTTTTCCATGATGGTGCTTATTCGTATACCCTTTGTATCCTTTATCTCCATGATCATCGTGCCCTTTCGCGTCATAATCACTCCCTCCTCCATAACCGTGATAAACACCATGAGCGAAATGTCCTAATCCATGCAGGTAATCAGCAAAATCATTGTTATGGTCGCCAAAGTCGGCAGCGTACTCTTTGAAGACTTTCGGGAAGTTATCGTCAGCGATACCGTCTATAGGGCTACGGTCATTGCCATCCTCGAGTTTTTCTACAACTGGTATTATATGCTCTTCTGCATGAGACGCCGCTTTGTCGTCGTCTTCTTCTCTTTCGTAAAACGGACCCGCTGCAGCTGGAACCGGCGCAGCGAACGATTCTGGTTTCTTGTAGAGCTTAGACAAGTGTTCCATGACCTCACTCTCTTCCATTGCGATAACGCTGGCAGGACCGTTGCTCTCTTTCTTATATATATACCCAGTGGCAGCTGGTTGAAGGTCGGAGCCTGTGGTGCGAACCATGACCATCCTTTCAACCGTCTCTCGCATTTCCATGCATGAGGCGAGGCCCGCAGCGAGCAGAAAAGTGGCGATGTTACGCGCCATTACAGCGGTGATGACTGACAGCGTAATGACGACAAAGGTCAAGTGTACCATTTATATAGTGAACATAATACTACACTAAACGTTGACATTCATAAATAGACCGATTCGAGAGCGCTCTCTAGATTGGGCAATGGTCTTCTGTGTCAATGATAGTAAAAAACCCTGTATTAATTTGTACGGTGCATTGCTGCGCGTTCGGGTGTAAGCAAGTTAATATAAAATCACAAATGGCCGCACACTCTTTTAGATTGATTTCGGTGTCTGTGAAGGACGCGGGAGCAGCGGACAATACTTATGACACGTGCCGCTAGCCAATGAGACGTATGTCATACACTAAATGGGTTTGTTTAAATTAACAAAATGAAACTGTACTTAGATTTAGGAAATGGCCCAGAATATCAAAATAAACCTTAACAGAATGGCATGAAAAACATTTAATATTATTCTAGAACAACGGCAATGCAATGGCGAGAAGCGATAACGATTCCTAATTTAAATTAGATTACCAATAAACTGCTGTAAGTGCTATGTATGCCGTAATCGTGTTGCATATCAGATTTTTCAAAATCTGTCATCTGCAATACTAGGTGATTTTTTCCGTATTATTACAGGTGTCTATAGACGCCGACGCTAACCACTTACCAGCAGGTGGGTCGCCGTCGCGTCGGCTGGTTTTTCATCTAGTTGTATAAAAAAACGTAGAATTGAAGTGTTATAAAATACATAATATTTGTAGAATAAATAATACATAAGTTAAGTCATTATTTATTTGCATTGCGTCGTTTAGGTAATCTAAGTTTTAGGCATTCGGCTGATCAGGTTAATTCATTACGTTTTGGATGTTGTGCATCTTAGGAAATTTAATTTTTAGGCATTTTGCTATTAAGACAAACTGATTTTTACACATTGACTTTAGGCCTTTTCCTACTTAGGGCCTTTTGCGTTTTAGCTGTCGCGCTCACCATTATTGGGTCAAAAAACGCTACCAACTAATCTATAGTAGTGGCCACCGAATATGTATGAGCCATGGACAAAATTAAAGATATCTTTGTAATAAATGCGTTTACTTGCATAATTAGCATATTAAAAGTTGTTTCATTTAATGTATTACCTATTCTAAACTTTAGAGATATTATTTATATTTATTTACTTGATACCTCTACTTACCTTCTTACATAACGAAGGTCAATCGCAGAATTAGGCCATTGTCTATTATTATAGTATAGACAAATGTTTAATTGGTAGATTCGTAATGTTTTTACCATTGAAACCCAGTGACAAAAAATACCAAGAGAAGTAAGAAATGTTTATCTTCAAACCATCACGATTATAGTAAAATGTTAACGTATGCCGTCTAGACATATCGTGATGTGATAAATATTTTAGTCATTATATTTTTTAATTAAATAATAATCAAATCATTAACAACATGTTTAATAATTACAGTTAAATATTTAAAAACATTATGAAATGAGTGAATTGCATGAACAAGTAAAAATTGATACCTACCTACAATAATTCATTACAATAAAATTCTCGGTCTTTTTCACTATTTTTTTCTGTTTTGAAAATATGGAGGATATGATGATTGTTATAGACATGGAACATATTTACATTTTATTTTATTTTTAACCCACGACGCAAAAAAGGGTATTGTAAGTTTTACGTGTCTGTCTATGTATCTGTGTGTCTGCCCTGACTTTTATCGTAGCTCCTAAGCGAATGGACCGATTTTGACTCGGTTTTTTTGGTCTCAATACTGATAAGATCAGGATGGTTCTTAGATATAATCAATGAAGATCTGTTGAGGCGTTTGATGACTATCAGCTCATTTCCTACTTGACAAAAAGGTTTTACAAATTTTCACAGATCCGATTGATTTGAAATTTGGTTTACTGTAACTTCGGTGGTATTACCAAGACATGTTAACCTTGAACTGATTCTGTACCATCAATTAGTCTGCACGATGCTCGATTCTTCAGAAAATTACAGCAGATATATGTATTGGCTTATAAGAATAGTCTCAATAAGAAATTTTATATTTTACTATAGTGTAGCTTTATATATTATTTAAAAAGTTACACCCTGGTAAGTATCAGAATATTCTAATTGTTTGCTCACTTGCATATTATTCTAGCAACATAAGATGATCGGTTGCTAATTTCTAAAGTTAGAATAGTTCTTCACTTTATTCCTAAGTTTTACCGTATTGAAATTTTTCTTTGTCTTAGATTTATTAAAATCAATTTCATTCTGAAAATTAACCGGCAGTCGTTTGTCTTTGTTGCTAACAGCAGTCGCCGCGTCACCATTGACCGATTTCTTGGTGTAAATTCCGCCTTGATTTTCCCTAGTGTCGGGAGTCATTCGGTAAAACAGAGCGTAAGGAGCATTTTTATCTTCAATATGTTCTTCAAGACTTCCTATCCTAGCAGTCTCTCTCACTGGATTTACCATAGCCATTTTAATATCCTTTCTGATATACTTTTTTATACTATCTGATAAGACATTCTTTACTTTCGAATTATCAAATGAGCTATTTGTATGTCTCTTTTTATAATCCCTGTTCTTTACTCTCCTATCTGATACTTTCTTTGTCATGTCATCGAGGATTCTCGACATTACTTGAGCGTTTCTTTCCTTATAATTTGAAACTTTTTGCAAAGTTTTGTCTAATAACCGAACATTAGATATTCTTTTGTAATTATCATCCTTTTTCTGCACTGTTACAGCGGTTAGATGACGGTTGCTGTTTATTTTAACTCTTTGGGGTTCGGCAGCAATCTGTGTCTTGTGAATGTGAACTTGTATGATGTTTCCTTTGCTGTCGTAAATTTTCGTTTTGTTTTGATATTTCTGTTCACGGTAGTTTGCTACATTACTATAATCTTTCTGGTTTTCTCTACCCTTCAATTGGGCTGATTGAGATAACATATTCGAATTCCGGTTGTTATTTCTCAATACCCTAACGTCTCTTTGATCGTTTGCATACTTATCTTCCTGCCTTTGTCTTGGCATTACTGTACTCTTTTGTTGATGTGTGTATCCAAAATTACTTTTATCAGTATTCCCATCTTTGGTGGTTTTTACCATTTTAACGTCCCTTTCCTCATTAGTTTTCTGAATGATTTGCTTTCTAACTGCTGAGATATATTTTCTCTGCTTCAAGTTAAATCCCATAGGATATGAATCCCCACCGTTATTGATGCTAACGTAGCCTGTATTTGGATAGTCGGCGTACATATAGTGCATTCGCACCGGAATAACTAATCGAAAATAAACAATCACACTTAATATAGTTATCAGTTTGTTCATCTTGAAAGAACACAATGACTACTAACTGATTTGCAACTCATACGTGAATCTTATAGCTCTGACTTGATATTGTTTACCATTCACTGAATATACATTGTTTTAAAACAAATATAAATAATGCATAAACATCGACACTCAACATGGCTGCAATTTTACTACCAATATTTTAGTTTACAAATAAACCTACTAAATAAACTCCAGAGCACATTTTTGTTTTATAGTAGGTACCACAAAATTATATTCTTTTAAACATTTTACATGCCATTGAAGCGATAATGCTTCCTTCCCCTTTATAACTTTGTTTACGTTTTTAAATACTCTTATGTGACAAATCAGTACAAATCATACATATCAATCATTTATCGTGCGGCTTCTTATTTCCAAAATTACCCATATCTTTTATATTTTTGATGCAGCTACTAGGTATACAACTTTCGTCACCGATATTTAGTCTATGGTCATTATACAGGGTGTCCAAGAAGTAGTACGACATACTGCAGGGGTACAAAATTTTCCGAAATATCGAAAAATCTCTACCTTGAAACTGATTTTTTAGCATATCTCAATGAAAAACTTTTTTTTTCACCACTGTAGGTTAAATTTAGGTGATAAGAAAATCATTCTGCAAAAATTTCAACAAAATTTTTATTTTCATGAAAACGTTCTTGTTTTTGATAAAAAAAAGGCTTATCGATGAGTAGAGTAACTATTCACGAATAATTTCATGTAAAAAACACTGGAAATGGAATTTATTATTGAGATATGCTAAAAAAATCAGTTTTAAGGTAGAGATTTTTCGATATTTCGGAATATTTTGTATAACTTTAAAACCGTAAAATATCGCTGAACATATATTGAGTTATTTTGGTAGGTATTGATTCCAGCTATCACCTCCTGCAGTCATCACCAGCCTATATATGTCCCACTGCTGGGCACAGGTCTTCCTACATGGGAGAAACATATGCGGAGCTTGGGCCATAACACCACCACGCTGGCCCAATGCGGGTTGGTGGGTTAAAGCGGTTGCAGTAACAACCGGTCCCAACGGCTTAACGTGCCTTCCGAAGCACGGAGGAGCTCGAGATTATAAATTAGATTGACCCATCCCGGGACCAACCATGGCGAAAGTTGCTTTGTTTTCGTAATCGAAACCGTAGCGCTCAAACCACTACGCCACCGAGCTCCACGATACCCCCTGCAGTATATCGTACTATTTCTTGGACACCCTGTATAGAGTAAGTATACAATAATAAAAAGATCTAATATTGCACGCATATGAGGTAGTTAATATTAATAAAACATAAAGCAATATATTAATACCTATAGATACTAAAGACAGAAGGTTACAAATTTACAATAGACAATGGAATGAACTACTATTGTTATTCCATATTAATGTTATGTTGAGATAATAGGATTCCATAGTGAAAATATTGCCCTACGATTCTAATTACTTCTACAAACTCATTTCAGACTGGTGCTATTCTATTTTCATTATTCTGCTAAGATATATTGAATATTTTCTTTTTCGTTTAGAGAAGTAATGAGTAGCTCGTAATGAGTAATTCGTCTATGTATGCGTACCTAATTACTTACGTATTTTTGCTTTCCTGACTTTTTAGTGAAACGATACGTTAGTAGCAAACAATATATGCTGATTGTCCCCCATCTAGCTTTGACCTTAGAAAGTTATCACGAAAATTGTGAAAAAAAAATAATCAAAAATTAAAACCGCCTTCAAAATACTAAAAAGGATAAAATAATAAATACCGGATATAGCATCAATTAATAAGTACCTATCCTCTAGAAACATATTTTTTGGAGTTGATGCTAAGTTGTTTCCAGAAACAATAGACTGACTCCAAAAAATACGTTTTTAGGGGATAAGTTTTAATTTTATTATTTTATCCTTTCTAGTGTTTAGAAGGCGGTTTTAATTTTTGTTTAATATTTTTTTGATAAGCTTAAAAGAAGTTGACTATCGTCACTTTGTGCTTTATTTTGAGTGGGCCGATGCACGCATACGAAAAATGTCGGATAATGAGAGGACGGGCTCGGGACTTTATTATACGCATGATGCTCACCCAAGTTGGACTTAGCTGGTGGCATCGCCAACCATCTTCTCTATTAAAATTAGGATGTTCCATAGCCTAACGTAACATTCTAAATAAATAATATTAAATTTGAAATTAATAAAATATAATGAATATAAATGTTAAGTAATAATTGTGATATGATAATTATGTATGATAGATGAGATTTTAAACGAAATTGAATGAAATGAAAACTTTTAATTTGTCCGACAGGGTCCGTGATGTGCGGTCAGCAATACAAGTTGTGAAGTACTTTAGTACTATGTCAAACTGCGGTATTCACAGTAACTGATTAGTTACTGTGAATACCGCAGTCATACAAATTGTCCAGAGAATGCTGATTTGTTATTATAATAAGGAACTAAAGTGTTAGTAGGTACATAAAATGATAAATTTTATTTTAAGTTCTTATATTTTATGTATATTTCATTGTGGAAAAGTAAAAATTATATTGCAATACAACAATGATGTTAAACTCGCTATAACAGTTAATTTGTCATCAAAAATCACCTCAAGTTATTTTCTGTGTGACATTGCATTGTCAAATAGGCACTGAACCTCGGATTAGAGGTAGCTACCATTCAATTTGTATTTAATATAAAATCTATTACTCAGTCGACATTCCCATGAATCATTGTCTTACTTTCTACAGAACAATAACTAATAACACTGTAGTTTACATTATACTTTGATACGATGTCAAATAGTAGTCGAGTGTCAATCAAACCAAGGAACGCACAATGAGAGCATTGCTAATCGTCACATATTGTGTATTATCTACAAACGGAAAATTAATAGATAGGAACACAGAAAAAAATGATGCAACAGAAACTATTGATCCCCTTTCTCCTGTTCGTGTTACCAGACAAGCATTCTACGATGATGGTGTGGAGACATCAAGAGAAGACATTCTTCAGTCAGAAGATTATTTTAGGAAAGGCAGATATTCTGTCAAAACTAAACGAAATGAAGAATATTCTAAGACCGCGCGAGTATCCAGAGGATCTGGTGAAAAGAAATTGGACACTAAAAAGCAGTCTCCACTTCCTCTCGACCAAAAACTTACTAAGCCCACTAGAGTTTTAATAAAGAAACCAATACCTAAATTCAATGATATCGATTACGCTGATTTTCAAGTGAAAGTTAGTAGATTGCCAGTGAGGTTCGCTGAGTCTGGTGAACATGAAGACGAAGACTTTAACCTGGATGACTACGAATTCGATGTACATCACGACGAGTTTGTTGGTAGAGGTAAGCCTTTGGAACCACGAGTCAAGTCTAAGGAACGAAAAACCAAAAATAAAGTAAGAAAATTTAAGCTGCCAGGTACGGTAGCACCAGTGCCCCCACCAGAAATCAAAACACAAAGCAAAGTAGTGATTCCAGCCGCACCTTCGTCAAATGTAAAGAGGAATATTTTACTTACTGAAAAAGCAGCTGATAAAATGAAGGAAGATTATTATGATGATGTTGTAACAACGACCAAGGCTACGGAAGCTGAAACTAGACCACAATTGGAGGATGAATTTTCTGACGATATCGATGATAGCAAAGAAGAAGTGAGAAAAAGTTCGATAAGGACTGCAAGATCTACTTGGAACATAAAACTATTGACTGAAAAAATGGGAAATAAAACTGCAGCATTTCTTTCAAAACTGATGGGGTATTTGCCCCTGCTTCCAAAACTTACAAATAGCCATGACATTGCCAGCAAGCAAGCTAATAGCTAGCGTTTATACCTGGGGTAGATCCATTGACGGGACAAGAATTTTTACTATAATTTTTTTGGTTGACCTTCCGGATAATCTCGCTGTGGGTTTTGTTAACTTTGGTTATTCAAAGAGTACATAGTTTAGTATGAAAACGTGTGTAATGTAATAAATGTTTCCTAAAATATCAATATCATGTTTTATGATTTATCGAACGTATAGTACAGTAAACTTGAGTTTAACGCCCAGAAATGTTTATTCATCACAAGTTAAGTAAGTTTATTAAACAAAAAGCTTTAAAATATCTACTTATTTAAATTAAACTAATATCTCTTTATGTTTATTATATCACCAAAATCGTTTGCATTGTAATACTCATTAAAAGATTAATTAAGTTTAACATTATCTTTATTATTGCGCACCTAGCACATTACTATTAACCATGTCCAACAGTCAGTGAATACAAATTATTTATAGATAGACTTAGTATCTACTGACTGCTGCATATGTTGTTATGTTCTAACGGTGAAATAGCTTCAGCAGAGACTACCCCCGCGAATGACTGTGGAATTGCCGGAAAGTTTTGTAGAAATTCCTAGTGCCCTTACGATAAGGCGAAACCCCATAGATGCCCGTCTCTTAGCCAGCGGCGGGTAGGTCTGTAAGCGAATTCCTCCCCGATAAAAAGTATAGAGGATGGATCTGTATACTGCACAATAATACTAAGATGAGGATCATATACAGACAGGTTGGTGCCGTCAATACGACAATAAATTAAAACATGGGCTATATTAGTTCATAGAAATGGTTTGTCACTTTCAAAAACATCTTATTCATTTGATAATTTCATGATATTTCTATGAAATAATGCAGCAAATGTTATATTATTTCATACAAATGTCACGAAATCATCAAATGAATGAGATGTTTTTGAAAATGGCAAACCATGCCTATAAACTAATATAGCCCATGTTAATTTACTGTCGTATTGACTGCACCATCCTGTATAACTTATATTACTTAAAATACAACATATTAACAATGGTTCTCTAATTGACGAAATCAAACCAGTTCACGTCGCTATAATCTATAATGATCTACATAATCTGCATTGTTACTTCGAGCTGCCGATTTAGCTACATCTCTGTATCTATTAAACTTATTATCGTAACCTTTATTTAAGTTATGGCCTCTATGGTTATTTTCGAACATATTTTTCTCCGTATTTCCAGCTCTATTATACGCATTCGCATCACTGCCTGCAGCGGCTGCCGCGTGGGATTGTAGTATTGCTTCTGATCCTCCATTATGGACAGAAGATTTTCCTTTTTCTTCGGATTTAGCACTATTTTTTGTATTATCGAAAAATTCATTGTCTTCTTGGTATTCGTCCTTATGATACACCCTTCGGAATCCTTTCCGCTTTTCACCTTTGTCTTGATCTTTCGTCATTACATAATTAGAATCTTTTTTATATTCTTCTCCACCAAATTTATTGGCAAAAGTGTCGACGAAATCTTTAAATACTCTATTATTCTGACCATTTTGTTCATAGGAAGATTTATGCCCTTCTTTTTGATTATCTCCCTTTTCATGTTTGTCAAACTTGTTTTTTTGATTGTAACCTTTTTCAGTTGAAGATTCAGCTACTGCAACTTTTGATTTTGCATAATTATGAGTCGTTTGGTCACTAAAATAACTCTCATCAACGGGAGTAATACTATTGTGTAGACGTCTATCACGTTTAAAACTATTGTCTGGTTCACGTACAGCGGTTTCATGATCGAATTCTTTACCCCAATCTAATCCTTTGAAGTTCAAATGATCATCTTCTACACTCTTATCAGAATAATCGTTTAAAACATAAGAGAAAAATGGTTGGTTACCATATATGGGATTATCGGTAGATGCTTCCCGATCATATCTACTAGTAATTATGGTGCCACCATAATCATTTGGAATATCATCAACATTTTCATGAACTGGAATAATATCCTTATTTTTTCCAGTTATGTATCGCTTATCTTTTGCTTTTTCAATGTCAGAATCTATCTTCATGGCTTCATATTCGTAAGGAGTATAGTAGAAATATGGCCATCCGTCATAGGAAATCCTGGAACTCGTCCTTACGTCATCATCGTCTACGTGATAGTCGCTGTTGGTATCGTAAGTTATATCACCCATTTTACCGCTTTCGGGATATTTATAATGCATTAATGACTTCAGTTTCTCATACATAGCATCACTCTTCATTTTCGATGGTAAATAGTATGAGTCAAACTTAGCTTCAGATTTTGATTTTTCATATTCATAATCATAGCCGGAAGTTGGAGTCGCAGTATAGGAGCTCCCTTTTGTGTCCACTATATTATTGCTGTGTAATGAGGAGTCGTAATTAGTTACAACATTATGTGGAATATCGCTGGACCTTCGCGATATGTGAGAGTTATAATCGATGACGTCGTTGCCAAACATCGCCAAAGTCCCTGGTTGACTGTCTACCTTGCTGTAAACATAGCCTGTTTCCAAAGGCGCTGAATTCGATCTAGACTTCCTAGAAACGTAAACACTTTGCTGCACAGATCTCATGTCAGTGTTCACACACGATGTTAGGATTAATACAAACACGGCGCGGATCATTTTTGAGACTACATCAAACGTGCAGGCGGATGGTAGCGAACGTTAAAACTGGAAATAGCCGTTTCTAATCATGTTTATATTTACTGTTTATTATTTCCCCTCGGTGCAACATTGTCCCGGAGACAATGGCAGGTCAGACGAGTTGTGAAATATCCCGTATGCACAATGGTCAATGAATGTCTACGAAAGGTTAGTCAATGCATAGGAATTCTATTCAACTAATTGAAAGATAATTGAAATGTAGACTACTAGTTCAAGTATGTTTATAAATGCTACGTTTGTTACAAGAATAGTTTGATGAATTTAATGACAACAATGGATTGATTGGTAAGGTACCTTTTGTTTATAAAAGGAGACAGTATCTAAACTGTTATTTTCGCGCCCTCAATAAAATTAAGGATTTTCGTGGTGGAAACATATTTGTAGATAGATATTTAAAATTTTTAACCGACTGCAAAAAAGGGGTGTTCAATTCGGTTAGTAGGTACGGTTTTTTTTCACACGCAAGAGTCATACTTCATGATCATTTATTAGTTCAACCCCTATTTTTTATGAATAGATAATATTGTTTGTATGAATGTCAAATATTGTAAATTAAAACAAATTTTCTTTGAGCTAACAATCTCTATAGTTGTAACGGTTAGGTACATACATACCTGGTGGTAGTAGAAAGTAAAATCGAAGCACGAGGAGTGATGACGGTGCAGCGGAAAACGCTAGCTTGCCTCCGCCCTCTCAGCCACTAAGATGCCTTTTCACGCCATTTGAAAAAACATTGGTATTATTTTATGGAATCACGTGCTGGAAGGGAATTCCATCGGTTAGTGACGACAAAGATATTATTATGTACTTAAGTAAGCTTATGTAGGCAAAGTATATTTTTTAATTATAGTAATTTGTTTTTTTTGTTTGAGGTTTGTTATTGGAGTGGTACAGTCGACCACAGAAGTAGCTAAACACTTTAGTACCATGTGACACGGAACTTGTGCACGTACTTTATAGTTGCTACCGTACTATATTGACGCTAGTCGTTGTGACATGGAACTAAAGTGTTCAGCTACTTCTGTGGTCGCCCGTACTACTTTATGTTACCACAGAAGTACCTAGTCAGTAAGGGCTGCAAGCCGAAGCTGCGGAAGTGACCCGCAGCGCCTTAGCCGATGACAGAAGCCGATACATGCTTGCTTGTTATATTTACCAATTCAAGCATCAGATTCCAGACACAATTGATTTTTAATAGCCCACCCGAGGGATAACGCCGCTTGACAGATTAATAGCAAACTTTTCAAAATAAATAGCGAAAACGCTTTTTACGGCTAGATATCAAATTAAGCGGCGAATTTAACCAGATTGCGGAGAAATAGTTTAGACGTTACTATCAATATTTTTCCGCTGTCAGTATCCATAACACAGGCTCTTATTCATGCTGACATTGGGCTAGATAATAGGCGTGAGTGTATGAATTATTAAAATATTATTATTTAATAATCATTAGGTATCTACCTCTATTCCCACTAGTTCAGTTGAACTAGTGATTTTTTATCTCTCGCTAGTTCATTGGCTGCATTCATAAAAATGTCATGAAACTATCAAATGAATAAGATGTATATGAAAGTTGCAAAACATTTTAATGAGGTAACAAACCCATGTTTTAGTTCATTTTCGTATTGTGGGCACCACCCTGTATAGGTCTGTAATTTTGACTGTGAGCAAACTAATGCTATTAAAAATTAGCTAGGGATTAATTAGCAAGTTTCTCGAATGATAAACCAAAACATTCTTCGTGTCTTTAAAGCAATGTGACTGAGCTAAAACTGATAAAGTTCGAGTGTTTTGTATTGCTGGCTTCGACAATAAAATCGTTAAAACTCTAATTGAAATAAAATCGTATTAGCATTTGAGAAACAAACGTTTGGGATTGTAAATAAAACACACTTTAATCGGACAATAGAATTTATTTATTATATTCAATTTAGAATAACTTCACGAAATTCATATTATTATAAAAATAATTATTTCCTAATTTATTTTGTACAGATAAGCCTCGGCCACCACGTACTACTTCTTCAATATATTATTAATACGTTTCATATTTCAAAATATATATTTTTTTAGAATAAATCAAACTTGACTTCGTTTCTTGAGCTTAACGTTACACACAATTATACTTTTACAATTCTATCATGCATTGAAGAGATCAAGAAAGTAATTTATCGAACATATTATGACATTGATAAAAACATGCGAGTGTATTCTAATAAGTGTATAGGTCTATATCTATTTTATTACAGACACTTTTACCTACGAATCTTTGTCTAAGTATCTTAACTTTAGTAGTGTCTAATCCATGCTATCTTAATACAAATTGACCAAAACTTTAGTGGGTTTTTATTACGAGTTGTGTATAAAGAAATTATACTTATTTTTAATTTTCCCTTTTTTCACTTGCACTAATAACATTAAAATATAATATATATATCACTTAATTTTTGATTTTAACATTATTATAAATGTTTGAAAAATTACTTAGTAATTAAAATGTAATAAAACTGTTGAAATAGAATATTTCGATTGTAGGGTGGACGTTAGCTCATAAACGCAAATACAGATAGACTAGAAGAATTTCACAGGGATATCCCAAGTCCTGGGTGGCTCAGTAGTCAGAGCAGTCGCCCGGATTGCGAAAGGTCGCAGGTTCGGTTCCTGCCTCAGGACGTGAAATTTTTCTAGTTTTATTACATTTTAATTACTATATATTTCACTTTAATATATTTTAACTAAAATGCCGAGACTGTGACTCTGACAGTCCTCTCTTCGTTTTATCGGTGCTTCCGTCAAGAAATAAGCAAGAATCTTCAAAATGATTAATTATTAGTAATTTAAATAGAATAAAACTAGAAAAATTTCACGTAATGAGGCAGGAACCGAACCTGCGACCTTTCGCAATCCGGGCGACTGCTCTGACCACTGAGCCACCCAGGACTTGGGATATCCCTGTGAAATTCTTCTAGTCTATCTGTATTTGCGTTTATGCCTGCCTCAGGACGTGAAATTTTTCTAGTTTTATTCTATTTAAATTACTAAGTAATTTTTTCAAACATTTATAATAATGTTAAATCAAAAATTAAGAATGATTAATTATTGTTTTAAGTGGACGGCTTGATAAATAAATTATAATCTAAGTAGTGTTTGCATTCAGTTTATTTCTTTACACAAAAATGTATATTGCACAAATATTAAAATTGCATCTGTACGCATCATGGCGGCAGCATTAGATTATGCTGAGAAAGGAACATGATAATATACATACAAAATAAATGGTTGATCAAAACAGCACATGCAATAATGAACGCTTGTTCTCGCTTCTGTACAGAGCTGTCTAACTTTCAATTACATTATTAGTGCGTGCATATATATCCTGATAAATTGCTTTAGAGTTCACACGGCAAATCAGGCTCCGTGATTATTCTTAATCGCCAACCAAGCATGAGCCAAAGAGAGAATGCGCACTATATTTAGTATAATTATTTCTCTTTCTGTCCGGTTCTGAGGGAAAAGGGCAACGTCACTAATTATAGTTACAGAACTGTCCCAAAATTGGGCTAGAAATTTAAATGTGTAACGAATAGCTGCCAAACATACAAAGAAATAGACAACGCTAAACTAAATTTATTCTGCCTGTCCTTTTCTAACTGCATTGGGAAGAAGGAGATGAAATATCACTACATCTAGTTCAGTCAAAAACACAGAATTGGGGTATTTGTTGTGTATGAAGCATTTTTCGACAATTTATATCAGTTGTTTCTGATATAAATTGTCAAAAACTGCTTTATAGAAAATGATGCTAGCTATTGTAACGTCACAACTTAGTAGTGGCCACCAAATATGTATGGCGCATGGACAAAATTAATAATATCCAGTAATTAATACGTTTATATGCATAGTTAGTAAGTTGTTACATTTAACGTAAGTAAACGAATAGTATTAATGTATTGAGTAAATTATGTAATATTTAATTTGCCATTTTTTAACCCCCGACGAAAAAAGAGGAGTGTTATAAGTTTGACGTGTCTGTCTGTGTATCTGTGTGTCTGTCTGTGGCATCGTAGCGCCTAAAAGAATGGACCGATTTTGATTTGTTTTTTTGTTGTTTGAAAGCTGATGTGACTTCGATGGTTCTAAGCTATAATTTATGAAGATCAGTTCAGGCGTTTGATGACAATCAGCTCATTTTCTACATGATAATAGGATTTTACTGACTTTTACAGATCCGATTGATTTCAAATTTGGTGTACTGTCACTTCGGTGACATTCCCATTACATACTAACCTTGAGCTGATCCTATACCATCAAAGAGTCTGCGAAATGATTAATTCTTCAGAAACTTACAGCAGATATAGCGTGTTTGGGCTCTTATGAATAGTCTTAATGAGATGGTGTTAGATAGATGAATTATGACGCCGGGGGTTACTTAAAATTTTATATTTTGTAATTATTGACAATTTTAATACCACATAAGATCTAAAAGCTTTTTATATTAAAAAATAATTCATATTTTCCACATATATGAAAAAAAAACTTTTTTACATGTTGTCAAATCCCCATTCTGTATTAACAGCGTGAACAAAACGAAAAAGATGTATAACATTTCATATACACACGGCAGCAGATCAAGTTGTGCACTTTGATCTTAGTAGGTTCCTTAATCATATATGATAACAGGCATTTTTAAACTGACATGTTATTTTTGATATGCGGCCGACTGTACTGTATGTCGCCACAAACAAATTTATCTCTTCAGATCTTTGGCTTTGCCTTAAGTGGTAACGTTTGTGTAACAAAGAAAGAAAAAAATCAACATTTAATAAGTCTTGTAAAAAGTAATTGTGTGAAAAATTAAAAATTTACATAATGATCCGATCCACAAATTACGTTATGATATATTTATCAATCAAAAGCAATGATTGTGATTTTAAAATGCCTTCGAGACGACTCAATCAAACAGCTTCAAAAACAGCACATCATTTCATGTAAATTCATGTCATTCATAAATCTTTTACTTTTAAATATTAGTTCTAAAATTCAACCTCACATTTTACTGTTTTACTTTTCTAGAAAATATAATTTATTGTACTGTGTAGTGTATAGTAATACAGTGTAACTGTTACCGCATGCTTTCAATAACTAACATAGATCCAATCACTTACGTTACGAACGCTAGCTTAGACATAACAATTTGTACGTAATGCTAGTCGTTAAACTAATTTCGATCACAACATTGTATTCCATAGAGTATCGCAGAGACAGAATAGCCATAATGAAGAAAATAGAACATACAACAGTATTGTCTTCTGAGAACATAAATTTAAACTTATCACGAGTATTTAAACTTAAAAATGTTTCGTCACTCGCTTACTTTATATCCTAATTTCGAACGCCAAGAGGTTTCTCGTACCAATATACAATAGTAGACTAGACACAAAAGGCACAAAATTAGCAACAAGAATACTATAATAACCTATTTAAAGTATAATTAAAACAAATACTAATATTTGGCTTTTAAATACTATAAAATAATATAGATACACCAGTGTCATTCAATAAGTCAGATCAAATTTCAATTTATTGGTAACAATAATGTATTATTCCATTAACATATAACCTAATATACAAATAAGTAAATACATAAGACGGAGTGTAAATAAGGCCAAACGTTATTTACTTTGGTGAATTTAAATATAGAATGTACACACGACAGCACGTCAAGTGTAACAGTTGCACTACGAAAGCCGTCTCTATTGCGAACCCCTTATGGGCGGTCTCAAGGTCAAACTGTTACGGTTGATGTGCTGTCGACTATACAGTCGCCTGTTATTTCCTTGTTGTAAAACAAGAGCGACTATCAATTTAACAATGTCGACTTATTTTAAATTAGGAAATCATCAAACCGAAACAATAATTTGAGACGCGTGGCAGACTGTATGATCAATAATAAATAATTTCATTTACATTTATTAGATACCAAGACTCTGAGAAATTAATTCATTGTTATATAAAAGCATGATAACATAACACATTGTTAGTTTTTTTATTTCTGACATGTCTAATATACCAGGGAGTCTGTGGTGCTCTACATGAAATAAATGTGATGATAAATACATAATTTAATCAATTTGTAACTATTATTTCTAGTTCTCGCCAATAATTTAGACAGATGTTAACATTACAGACACGTTGTACAGTCAAACAGCAAAGTTTGTCTAGCTTGATTTGAGTTTGCCTTACCTCCGCATCGCGGTGTCCAGGCGTTATTGCATCTTGTGGCTTAAATATAGTCCACTTTTGACCTGACATATTTTAATTTCTCAAAAGTTAATTTAACAACGTAAACAATCCTATTACGGCGGTAGCCTAAACCAGCACCTATTATATTTTTATTTTCGAGTTTTATTCCTGATTGGTGTAACCGAATACCAATTGGTATTTGAACTTAAAATGGTTTTGTCTCTTTCGCTTACTTTTTATACTAATTCCGAACGTCAAGAGGTTTCTCGTACCAATATACAATAGTAGACTAGACACAAAAGGCACAAAATTAGCAACAGAATTACTATAAAAAACTAATACTAATATTTGGCTTTTAAATACTATTAAATAATATACATACACCAGTGTCAATAAGTCAAATCAAATTTTAATTAATTTGTAACAATAATGTATTATTCCATTAAAATATAATCTAATATACAAATAAGTAAATACATAAGGTGGGTATATAAAAGAACAGAATGGATAGATATGTACATAAAAACAAGATTAAAACATGAAAATACCTCATACTTACCTATTTTTACAGTTTGTTTTATTTTTGTTTGGATAACCAAACAAGAAGAAAACACTAATATAAATATACCTATCCATAACAGGCGCTGATTTTGACTACCGTCGTAAAAGGACTGTTTAAGTTACACATTTTAATTTATTAGCAATAAATAGGTTCGGTTCTAAATAAATATTTTTCAAAAAAATATTATTATTTAAAAAATAAAATTAAGAATATAAATAAGAGTGTGTCAAATTAACCTAAATTTAAATACAGTATATTTCTATACGCTGATATGGATTTTAAAAGACTGCTGTTGAATAATTTGATTTTAAAATGGTGTGTTCATTGTCGACCTTAGTGAAAGTGATAATACGTTTTAGTAAGTACTTCCTTTAACCATTGATAGAAAGAGAGGTATCGTCAGCTTAAATAAGATGTAAAAACGACTTTGATCTCTATTACATTAACATAAAACATAAAATGTATACATAATTTTGGCAGAGTACTGTACCTAAATTTAGATTTGATATGTGTGATCCGAATCGCGCCCCGATGTTATATCCACTGCTAAATCGTCAAACCGATTTATATGTAATTTGGCATTCGATTACATCCGGAGAAAGGAGGATAGAGGATAATGTAGGACGATTCAGCTATCTTTTGGCGCAATAGCCGATATCCACGCGGGCAGAGCCGCCGGCGACCACTAGCATATTTAGCAAATGTACCATACTTTATGATTAAAGCTAAAATAACTTTAATTACGGCAACAAAAAGGGTTACGGCTGTCTAAAATGATCATTTACTTTTTTATTGACTTACGTAAACAGTCAACACCTGTCATAAACTCTGACGAGACTTTTTGTATACAGTAAAAATAGTGCACCATACAAATACATTTCAATAAAAAATATAGTATAACAATAAAGGCTTGAAGATCAGTCATGTTATAAGCTATCGTTGAGTTAAGACGGGAATTATATTAAAGCGGTGAACATACTCAGTATTCATAAAAAGACACGAATGAGAGATTTTTTTAAACTATAAAACTAGGTGGTAGGCCCGTATGTAGAGTCGTCTGGGTAGGTACTACCGCCTTTCTTATTTCAGCCGTGAAACAGTTCGCTGTGTTTCGGATTGAAGGGAAAGGTAGCCAGTGTAATTACTGGGCATGGACGGCATTTCATCTTAGGCCACAGGATGACAACGTACCTGCAATATCAAGTGATTTTTCCTTGTTATTGCAGGTGTCTATAGGTGGCGGTAACCGCTTACCATCAGGTGGGCCGTCAGCTTGTTTGTCATCTAGTAGTATAAAAAAAAACTATAAGGGTGACAAATAACCGTAGGGCTCGCCTGATTGTAAGCGGATACCGTAGCATATAGACGCTCGTAGCACCATAGGCACTAATCAGGCGTTGCTTACCCTGTAAGACCCACAGAAAGCGTTATGTTGAGTGCATAGGAGAAGAGATCCCCTACTCCCAACAAGCTGAATGAGCTATGGCGACCTTAGTGGCTGCGGAAATAGTATTTTAAAGTAGTGTTATATAGCTGCAAAAAGGGATTGCTCTGCGGCTAATTCGGATTCTTTAAATCCGGATAATCCGCTGTATTCGACTTAATTTAAATCCGGATTTCAAATAAGAATCTGAATTCACCGCTCCGCGTACTCAGAACTGCCGCATCCAGAAACTGATATCCCAAGCGCGGTGGAAATGACGTTATATGATAATAATGATGATGACCTAAGAAGTAAGAAAGAAAGATTTTTATTTATTTAAATAGGCCTAACTAACAACGTCATAGTCTCTGTCTGTCTGTCATTAGAGTAAATATTTGGCAATAAAGCTAGTATCATTTTTTTAAATTTATTTGGATTGAAGAAAACGCCCACGAAATGCGGATTTCAGATTAGACACGGATTTGCAGTCTCTAGCTGCAATCTTGGGTGTTGCACGTGATCGCAGTATACAAGCTTCCTATAAAAATAGCTTGAGATAGTATTTTCTACTGCGCACGAATGCGCTAACGCGTGGTCCGTATTGATCGCACGCAAACAGTGCATATAGTTCGACGAAGGCGTTTGCACTATTAGTAGCGTTGGTAATGTTTGCGCAATATGGACCGTAAGATACCTTGTAGTGTTCTGTTCCTTTGGTAAGGGTGCCAGAGCTCATCAAGGAATCCCTGTTGGGAGCAGGACTTATCTGATAAGCTGTCAAGCTCTACATGATTTATTACAGGGTAGGCAACACGTGAGATCTTCCCCATATCGCTTAGCCTTGTATAAAAAACAAAGTACGTAAAATAAATTCATATCTTAACATTGCATCAATAGATGTCGCTCTGTATGTATGTAGATAAAAAAGCATTAGATCTGTGATCTTTTATCTACAGTTACATGATTACGCGTTCGCCGCGCGAGCTATTCTGTATTCCCCTTATACTTTTACAGACCCTAGGCTCGCGTTCTTTGAGCATTCTGAATTCCATGTTGCTTTTAAATTTGTTCATAGGTCGATTTCTCAATAACAGCTGGTCTGTACTTTTTCTACAGTCAACGGACTAATTGAGTTGATTACGTATCCCAAGTTGGTGACGCTTTGGTCTCTCTGTGTATATCTTACTTCCCGCCTTTCGCTCTCTGTCTAATTACAAGTTAAGACCAAACTGGATATTGCGGATTCATAAGCATATTTATTTAAGCGAAACAGTAATAAACAAGTACGTATAAAGTAGAGTAATGATCACCAATAAAGAAGGAACAAAGTGAAGAGTTTCGAATCAAAGACTTGCGCGTAAATAAACAATACAATCCAGTTTGTTCGTAGAGTATGTCCAACTAAATTAAAACTAAGCGAATCTTAACCTTATGACACATGTGTAAGGATGAAAACCTCTTGAGCGTAAACTATTCTCTACGTTCTGTATAGAAAAATATCTATATCTAAAAACTATGATAACTCGAATGACTTTAAACTATTTGAGAGCTCGTTAGGATGTCGGTGTGACCGCGTAAGGACGCAGAGGTTGTATCGCCTGGAAACAAGAAATATAAAAGATACACGCGTTAAATTATTTATGATATTTAAAACTAAGTATGTATTGGCCCTAATTCTGGAGAACACATGCTAAGTTTAAATTAATGTTCAATCTATCTCTTTCTCTCAATATGAATACGAAAAGGATCGCTGTCATATAATTTGACATTTAGTTAACGTGATAAAATGCAGTATTTAGGAGGCACCTCCGTACATGCCGTCTAAAATTGTCTATGGTTCCTTTGAAAACTGTCTAAATTTAGATGACAGCTTTAAACAAATTCTTGCTATCTCTTTCTTATTACATATTGCGAGAAAGAGATATACTATACTTAAATTTACACTTGAGAGTGTGCCTCCAGAATTAGGCCGAGTGTCTCATTCTAAATATTGTGTGTGTACACGAATTCATAAATAAATTATAAATATGTCCAATAACAATCATATTAAGAATCGCATTAAGATAACCCAACTTAATCGTAGGACGACGTTCTACAAGTGGTCCGAGATTACGTCCGTCTTGGGCATTAGTTAGTCATCATCATCACCAGCCTATATACGTCCCACTGCTGGGCACAGGCCTTCCTACATGGGAGAAACACATGAGAAGTTTGGGCCATAACACCACCACGCTGGCCCAATGCGGGTTGGTGGGTTAAAGCGGTTGTAGTAACAACCGGGACCAACGGCTTAACGTGCCTTCCGAAGCACGGAGGAGCTCGAGATTATAAATTTTTGGTTGACCCATCCCAGGGTCGACCATGGCGAAAGTTGCTTTGTTTTCGTATTCGAAACCAGAGCGCTCAAACCAATACGCCACCGAGCTCCTCCTAGTATTAGTTAGCCTATAACCAATGACAAAAGGTCGAACAAACCGAACCACCAAGAATCAAAAAGCGCAGGTAATAGTAAAATTCATATAATATCTGTTATCCATAGAACATATGCCAGAATGGCTCAACATTCTGTTAATTTCTTTCGATGGAGCGTAATTTCTTGAAATAGGAGTAAGTCCACTTCCCGCGCCCTCAATCAGCGCGACTTAGTTTTCGCTGGTATGGTACATGATAATTATTGGAAACCCTTGTAATTCACATTTTAATGTTTTTGATGCGTTTAAACCCCCACGTCATTATAACAATTACAAATAAAGAAAGAAAACGATGAACAAATATATGCTTCAGGCGGGAATCGAACCCACGTCTCCTGATTTCCGGCCAGACGCGATTACCACTACGCCACCGGAGCACTAGGTATAAACTGCTAGTGTAGAGTACACACGTACACATCGCAAACAGAAATAGGGATAAGGGAAACTGTTGCCCAATATTCTGAATATGCGAGAAGTTGAAGCACCGGGGTCTTTTTAGTGGGTATTCTTGACCTATACCATCTTTGGTCAAGGAGCCCCACATACCCCTGCACCTCTCTCTCCCTATGGTGCAGGGCAGGCGTAAATGCCTTTTTTCCCCGCAAAAAAAAGGTATAAACTGCTAATCCCCTGCTAATCTCCTTTTATATTTGTTTTGTTTTGCTTAATTTTATTTCCATGACATTTTGAGTTATTAGAATGGGCATATTTAGAAAATGAGGATAAAAAATTATACATACCCTTGTCCACACACAATCTTTAAATCGATCTGTATTGATCAGAACGAATGTAATACCAAGAGTGCATAACTGTATAGAGTTGTTACCTCACGTGTCGAGCGAGGTGTTGGCGAGCGAGCCGTCCCACGCCGCCTCCTTGTGTAGAGCTGCCTGCCGTTTCTTCTCTGTAAAAGGTAACACAAACAATATTAATATAAGCCGTATATTAATATTAATATACTGTACGCTTAATTCCATCACTACACGTTAATGTCGTCCGACATCCGACTCACGCAGTAGGCGTAATATTTAGTAATTAAAATAGAATAAAACTAGAAAAATTTCACGTCCTGAGGCAGGAATCGAACCCGCGACCTTTCGCAATCCGGGCGACTGCTCTGACCACTGAGCCACCCAGGACTTGGGATATCCCTGTGAAATTCTTCTAGTCTATCTGTATTTGCGTTTACGAGCTAACGTCCACCCTACAATGTCGAAATATTCTATTTCAACATCCGAAACGAGTATTTTTACAAATACCTACGATTCGGTTAAATTGGGGTTGGGGCAGTGCTTTCAAATATTCTTAATTCATTATTATTTAGTAATTAAAATAGAATAAAACTAGAAAAATTTCACGTCCACGTCACGTCGTTATTTCGACATTGTAGGGTGGACGTTAGGTCATAAACGCAAATACAAGATAGACTAGAAGAATTTCACAGGGATATCCCAAGTCCTGGGTGGCTCAGTGGTCAGACCAGTCGCCCGGATTGCGAAAGGTCGCGGGTTCGATTCCTGCCTCAGGACGTGAAATTTTTCTAGTTTTATTCTATTTTAATTACTAAGTAATTTTTCAAACATTTATAATAATGTTAAAATCAAAAATTAAGAAGGCGTAATATTGTTACAACGACTAAGTACACAAGTCAGTATACATTTTATATGGCAACTATAAAAAGGCAGATTCTCGTGCATACCCTAATGATTTTTTAATGATCTTAGGATTAATAAAATATTAGGGGTTAAAGTATGAAATTACCGATTTGTAGTGAAATTTAACATATTTATTTAATCAAAATATCTATCATTATTATCCATACATTGCTGCCATCTAATAGGAAGGTCATTTATGCCTCTGTCTGGTGATCTAGATTCTACAAACTTGGTGAAAGCATTTTGTACTGCCTCCTGGGAAGGAAACATTTTATCACGTAGAAAATTGTCCAAATCACGAAAAAAATGGTAGTCTGTTAGAGCAAGGTCTAGCGAATGCGGAGGGTGACTAATGGGTTCTAATTGCAGTTCCTGTAGAGTTAAAACGGTTTCTCGTGCTGAATGAGGTCTCGCGTTGTCATGGAGCAATAACGGTGAAGATCGATTCATGAGTCGGGGCTGTTTCACTGCAAGTTTTGCTATCATTGTTCGGAGTTCGTTGCTTGACCAGATCGGAGAAAGCTATAGTGAATAACACCATGCTGAGACCACCAGACAGTTACCATTAACTTTTTATTGGTAAACTCTGCTTTAGTTGCGGCGTTTGACCTGGGGTCAGCCATTGCATTTTTCGCTTACGGTTATCGTAAAGAATCCACTTTTCATCACATGTCACAATTAGATCCAATATTCCTTCAGTTCTATATCGATTGAACAAGGCAACACAAGTTCCAACACGCGTTTCTTTCTGCAGATCAGTCAAATCATGAGGCACCCATTTTCCATATTTTTTTATTTTATTGATTTCACGCAAATGAGTCAATATTGTTGGTAAGGTAACGTTAAACCCTGCCGCTTATTCCTGAGTAGTTTATCTCGGATCAGCTTCCATCTCTACTCAGGATATCCTGGGTCGGGAACCAAACCGTCATGGTTTGGTTCCCTGAGCTACCAGCAAGGACTTAGGAGAACCCTGTGAATTTCTAAGTTAAAGTCTTTAAAAATGCCGAAACTATTTTATTTCAACATCAGAACGAGTATTTGATTTTATTTTTGATGGCCTGATGGCAACCTTTATTGCTTTTGTGTTGAGTCATGAACTATTAAAGTATTCTTTTACTTTAGTTGATGATTGTAAATCGGGCTATTGGAGTCTGTAGACTTATTATGATTAAAGGTCAATCTGTATAATGCCTTTTCGTATCTTTTATCATACTGGCCCTAATTCTGTGCCTTTCTTTCTATTAATATGAATACAAAAGGATCAGGTCATATTATTTGACATGTAAAAACGTGTGTTCAATGTTCAACCTTATTGAACGTGATAAAATGCAGTGTTTAGGATGCACCTCCTTACTCCGTATTTTATTTAGACTTTTGAGTCTAAAATCTATCTAAATTTAGTTGACATCTCTAAACAAATTCTTGCTATCTTTTTCCTATTACATATTGTGGGAAAGAGATATACTGCACTTAAATTTAGATTAAGAGTGGGCCTAATTCTGGTAACACACTTTAATTCTAAATTTAAGAACAGTATATCTCTTTCTCGCAATAAGTAATAGAAAAAAGAAAGCAAGAATCTGTTTAGAGCTGTCACTTGAATTTAGATAGATTTCATAGAAACCATAGACAATTTTAGACGGCATGTACGGAGGTGCCTCCTAAACACTGCATTTTATCACGTTCAATAAGGTCGAAAATTGAACGCACATTTCTAAATGTCATTTTATATGACAGCTATCCTTTTCGTATTCCTTTTGATAGAAAGAAATGCACTGAACTTAAATTTAGACTTAGCATGTGTTCACCAGAATTAGGGCAAGTGTGTCTTCAGAGCCAATAAGTCTATATTTGTGGTGACGGACAATGTTGACAAACCTCGCGTTTGTAAGAATATTTGTTCATTGGTCATGGATATGTTTGTTTGTACGTACGGCCCTTCGGATGGTACGCGGTTACCGTAGCCTATAGACACTTGTAGCACCTTGTGGACTTCTCACACGTTGTCACCGTAACCTAAAGACGCGCGCCTTGGGGAATTCTTCGCGTTGTCACTGTAGCCTATAGACGCCCGTAGCGCCTTGGGCACTACTCACGCGTTGTCACCATACCCTATAGACGTTCTTAGCACCTTGGGCACTGCTCAAGCGTTGTTGACAGCATGAGATGAAGACAAGCACTTAATGATGCTTAATTTGGGATAGATCATCATCAGCCTATATACGTCCCACTGCTGGGCACAGGCCTTCCTACATAGGAAAAACACACAAGGAGCTAGGGCCATAACACCACCACGCTGGCCCAATGCAGGTTGGTGGGTTAAAGCGGTTGCAGTAACAGCCGAGACCAACGTTAGTGCGTTCCGAAGCACGGAGAAGCTCGAGATTAAAATTTTGATTGACCCATCCCGGGACCGACCATGGCTAAAGTTGCTTTGTTTTCGTAATCTAAACCAGAGCGTTCAAACCGCTACGCCACCGAGCTCCTCGATTTGGGATAGATAATAGGTGGTAATACCTCTGGCTATAGTGATAAGTCTCCTCTCCTCGGCTCGCTCCTGGCGCGCAGTGCTCAGTTTGACGCCAAGCGCGCCCGACACCAGACGTCGTGCGAGCGCCGTACACGTCTCGGGGCGTTGTCTGGAAACAATAATTTACAAATATAATATAAAACCATACATAATTTATGCGCCAATTATAGTAAACAGGGATGAGCTCAGTGGCGTAGCGGTTTGATTACGAAAATGAGGCAACTTTCGCCATGGTCTATCCCGGGATGGTTCAACGAAAAGTGATCGGAAGACACGATTGTAACTGCAACCGCTTTAACCTGCGTAAGTCTCTCCCAAAGCCTTTATTGGTATTGCAAAAAAACGCATTTTTCAATTTTGACGTCACTGTTGAAACTTAGATTTTAATAAAGTTGAAATCGAATGTAAGTTAATAGTAAGTTTCTTGGTTGGACCTCCAAAACTTGGAATTTTTTGCCAGCACATGTGTTCCCTCCTTCCTATAACATGGATTCCTTCAAAAGAGGCGTGAATAGTCACTTTATGGGCCGGCAAGGTGGAGGACTCTTTTTACCGCTTCACATCAGGGGCTATTGAGTCATTTGCCGTGCTTTGTATAAAAAAAGTTATAGCGCAACTTTATGTTTACCTACAGACTTTACCTACTAGGGTAAACAAATGAAGTAGAAATCTATTTGAAGTGATCTATCGTAAGAAACATCATAAATATCGATCTTCTACTTAGTAAAATGACAATCGCTTGTCACTTCACCTTCAATTGGCAACGACATTGACAATGACTTCGAACCTTTGTCACCTTGCACTTAGTGGTTACCCACAATAGAAAGTATTCGAGAAATTTTACCGCATTGCCTACTTTTGTTACATTTTACAGAACATATAAGAAAAACACGGCAAATAACTGGACTCCTCTAATGAGAAGGGGTAAAAAGAGTTCATATGCAACCAATGAAAACACACAAATGTGCTAGTATAGAATTTCAGGTTTTGGATGTACGGAGTTGCTAAATTACTTTGTGCGTAATGTTGAGGTGAAGACAGTAAATTTATGACTCCTAAGATCCGAAAGCGTGCTCCCGAGTAGGGAGGGGGATGATGAGATAAGGTCGAATGGATCCATCCTTGATGGTTTACTTCTTTCTTTATCACATCAACGCGATGGCAACAGCTGCACTAAATATAATTATCTTAATATGATTACTCAAGATATTTTTGCACCATCAGTCGTGAATCCTTACCGCAAATAGAAGAGAATTCAGAGGCTTGCTTTGGTATACCCGTCCCGGCATAAACTTTCTGCTCGGTTTGGCTGGTGATAGGCCATATTTGTCCGCCTGGCCAGTTATCACCATCTTACCTAAGTCTGTCGCCATAACAACAATCTTAACAGCATTGTTGTGTTCTGGCAATGGGAGGAGAGATAGCCAGTGCATCTATGGTTGAGGAATCCAAGTGTAGCTCGCTTCCATCTTTGGTCTTATCATAACTTACGATCAGGAGAGATGACGGCCGAGAGTCATCCCGTTAAGAATGGAAAAAGCAAAGCCTCTTGGCCCTAATTGCTCAACCAGTGTTACCTACCTGTATGGCTGCAGGAATTCAGCGCACTTCTTGGCTTTGTTTCTAGATTCGAGGGTCGCCGCGTGCAGCGGCCGGCATCGGATTAGCGACTGCTTGGTGGACAGCACTTCTGTAGCTGGAAAACAATAGGAATAAATTAAAGGCTTGCATTTAACTGATTAACGTATTTATAATTAAGTTCCACTGCTAGCCACTGGTCTTGCGGTCAGTAACCCAGTCACTAAACTAGAGATCCCGGGTTCCATTCCCGGGAGGGACTGTTGCTTGTGTGATGAACACGAGTTATGTAATAAATATGTATGTTTACATAAGTATATTACACATATTTTACTATTGTATCTACATATAACGCAAGCTCCTAATTATGCTTAATTTGGGATAGATAATTAATGTGAGTGTAGGACATTCCGTCTTACTTTGATGCACCGCAATAAAGAGTGACAGGTACAGACTATTTATTATTCGAATGTGTCTCAACATTTAGGAATAGTGCAGCTCTGGACTAATAGGCTCTGATCTCATACAATATCTAACCCAATTTACATATACGTAGTTATTAGTAATTTTTTTATACAACTAGATGACAAACAAACTGACGGCCCACTTGGTGTTAAGCTGTTACCGCCGCCTATGGACACTTGCAATAACAAGGGGAAATCACTTGGTATTGCAGGTGCGTTGTCATCCTGAGGCCTAAGATAAAATGCCGTACATGCCCAGTAAGTACACTGGCTACCTTTCCCTTCAATCCGAAACACAGCGAACTGTTTCACGGCTGAAATAAAATAGGCGGAGGGACCTACCCAGACCACCCACATACGGGCCTACCACCTAGTAAAATTTTAATAGAACCGATCATATTATTACATAATAAACTTGTTACACGTATCAGCATCGTAAAAAAGTAAAAAACGTATACCATAAAAAAACAAGAAAAATAGTGCGTACCTACTAAAAAAACATAAGTGAATGTACTAAGTAGTACAGTTTAAGCTGCTCTAAATGCATACTAATATTACGCGCATGACATATTGTGGCTACGTAACTGTTTCCGGTAGCTACATGTCAATTACCTGTTTTAGGTTTGCTAAATTATCGTCCCATACAATGTAAACATTGCTTTGAGCTTGACACAAAATATTGGACGGATTCCAATTATTACACTTTTCTTAGGTATTATCATAGCACAACATTACTTTCAGCAACCTTAAAAATAACGGTTAGTACAATGTTAGTACATTACTTTGTTGTTTTGAATTTAAAAAAGAGAACATAGATACTGTTAATTAAAAAAATAACTGAATCATTGTCTAATTTTCACTAATTCACTTGTTTTTATGTAAAATAGTCATTCTGGGAAGTACTCATCTTAAGAATTGGACTTTCTGAGAAGTGGACATTCTGGGAGAGTAGTGACTGTGGGAAGAGATCGTATTGGGAAGTAGTCATTCTGAGAAGTGGACATTTTGGGAAAGTGCTAGTTATGGCAAGAGATCGTATAGGGAAAAGTCATTATAGAAAATAGTCATTGTAGTCCTAAAGGATGTGTTAGTTGGTAGTTTCATAAATGCGACTGTTCTCTACGTATCATAGAGAACAGTCGCATCTAATATAGTGGACCCGGTTCTTAATACACACACTAAGATAAATTTAAGTACAGTACAGTATATTATCTCTCTCTCTCTCTCGAATTCTTAATAAGTCAAAGGATATCACATTATGAAACTATAAAATTACTTAAATTTAGCTACTGCCTGCGACTTTCACCAGATTGTAGCTCCACCTGGTTGTAGTAGGCCTGTCTGTCATCATATGAGGCAGCATGTGTAATGGCCCGAAGCACCCCTTGGGACTTGGAGGCCAGCGTCCTAGCTGAAGTGACTAGACGTCCGACGCGAAAACCAGCAGGGGTTCGTTACCAACGCCCGATAAAATAGAGGCGGAGCGTCGGGACGCTCAGGAAGAGGCTCTGAACGCCTGACGAGAAAGACTGGATAATACCAGCGCTGGGCACAATACCATAGAAGCCTTCCGGCCGGTATTAAAAGAATGGTTGAAGGGGCTGGCGGGTTCGCTCTCTTACCGGATGACACAGGTCTTCTCGGGGCATGGATGCTTCGGGAGGTATCTTTGCAATATTGCGAGAAGAGAGCGAACTCCAATGTGCCATCAGTGCAGTGCAAGCGACGACACTGCGGTGCACACCCTGCAGGAATGCCCAGCATGGGCTACAGAAAGAGCAGAGCTTATGGCCACAATAGGAGCAACTTATCCCTGCCATCACTGGTGAGGAAAATGGTTGATAACTGTGACGAGTCGAAGAGGGCTATCTACACCTTCTGTGAGGTGGTCATCAGAAAAAAAGAAACTGAGGAGAGGTCTCGCGAGAAGGACCCCTCAGCAGACCCTCTCAGAAAGAGACGAGCAGGACGGCGGCGTACAACTTACGCGCTTGCCCTGTAAAAAACCAACTGGCCGGTGTGTCAAGTGGGGAACCTGACACACATATCCTCTTTAGCCCACGAGATGTTAACGACGTCACTTGGTTGCTCCGGGTGGCGTCGCAGAGAGGATTAACATTACATGACGAGTCCACCCAACACGGACATTTGCAACGACAGAACCCTATGGACAAGGGAAACTGTAAGCAAGGGCTTTGCCGCATGCAGGAGTAGACATAATACAACGTACACCGACGCAAGTGTACCCAATGCGGTAAAGCAGAAAGGTCAATTCTAGCAAACATCGGTTGAGATTCAGATTAAATAGGAACCATAAGGACAAGCTCAATACGTCGTCGACCCCCTCTTAATTTCTCTCGGAACAATAGTGGGATCAAGAGCAAACACCATATTGATAAAAAAACCCTAAATTAATAATTTTCTATGTTATAATGATAATGACTTGCTTCAAACATAAGTTGTAATTGAGATCCTCAAGAGAAATTTTTACTGGATAGCCCAAGCGTGAGTAACTCAAGTGTGACAAGCTCAAATAGGTTACGGTTGCCCATAGTTGCTCAGGTGAAGCAGCATCTAGTTTCTACAATCTTATAATGATACACAACCCTAATTAGGCGCCACAACAAAACCATCAGCAATGAGGCAACCAAGTTCAGCAACCTACTTAATCCTCATAGTTTCTCTATATAAAATATCTAAAAAGAACTTTACACAGTCTTGCAAAACCGCAACACCGCGACCGACACAACCTCATTTCGGCAACCTCGACAGCAATAGCACACGATCCGCACACCCGCATCGTTTACAAAGATGCGTTCTCATAACAAATCTTTACAAGACCCTAAGTTTGCAACGTAATAATACCTAATGCAGCACCGAGGCAACCTACTTTCGGCAACCTCGGTGGTTCAACGACCCACTGACGCAACGCTGCGCCGCGCAACTGGCACAACGCCCGCATTGCTCCTTACCATCCGTACTTAAGTGGTTTATCTTTGACAACAACAGTCAACGTATCTTCGAAACTGACTGGAGTAAGGGTGTTAGCTTTACTCACACGTGTAACATACTACATTCCTGTTGTAACGGCGACTATTCGAACTAACTAGACGAAAAAGGAATTGGGAACATCATCATCTTCACCAGCCTATATACGTCCCACTGTTGGGCACAGGCCTTCCTACATGGGAGAAACACATGAGGAGTTTGGGCTATAACACCACCACGCTGGCCCAATGTAGGTCAAAGCGTGGATGTGGTCAAAGCGGTTGCTGTAACAACCGGGACCAACGGCTTAACGTGCCTTCCAAGCACGGAGGAGCTCGAGATAACAAATTGATTGACCCATCCCAAGATCGACCATGGCGTTGCTTTGTGTTCGTATCTAAGCCAGAGTGCTGAAACCAATACGCCACCGAGCTCCTCATTGAGAACATAGATTTTGCACGGACAGTCCAATGTGCAGAGCTTGCATTGGGGCAGAGGAAAAAGATGCTCCGGTTCTGCTGGCATGCAACGGAGTGGCCAACTACCGGGGTCAATACCTGGAATCTCCAGCTGTCCTTCGCGAATTTGCTAGGCGTTTCGTTAATACTATCGGATTGATGCCATTTTTATTTGGTAGTAATATGATAAAGATCTTTGCAGTTAAATAACGGAACTCAACAAATATTATTGATTGGCGATAGTAAATAAACAATATAATTTGTATTTCAAACAGAGACGGACAGACAGGTTGATAATGCTGCCGGTTTTTGATTTTGTATAGTGGAAAATGTTATATAGAGTAGACAAACATAATAGACCGGTGTACATACCTAGCAATGCATTCGTTTCCGCAAACATTACGTACGTCTTGGATTTAATATGCCGTTATTAATAGTTAAACCGGAATCCGCTGTAGGTTATTCATCAAATCAATTATAGGTAAATGTTTTCTTATTTCTCCCTGTGATTTACGGAAGAGATAAATTGCAGCTGGAATTTGCAAAAATGTTACCAATTCAAAGAAACCTTCTGAGCCTTAGATTTACATTTAGTAGGTATGTATTTCAAATGTGATAATGAATTCGATCAAGGAAATACTCTTGTTATCATTGTAATCAACGGCAACATTACTACAATTAGTTTCCACAAAAACTACGATAAATCATTAATTTGATCAGGAAACGTGCTTTGTTAGAAAAACGAGCAAGAAAAGCGGCGTCAATAATCGTCGCAAGAATTCTTTATAATCGCTGCTTATTTGTCGATTGTGTTGAGAATCTTTTGTGTTCTGTCGCCGTAGAGAAATGTTTCCGCAAACTAATCACTGCAAACAACTTTACTAGAATTGTGGAGAAACTCGAGGATGTTGTCGGTATGCGTGTAATCTGGATGAGCATTTGAAAGGCTTCAGGAATGCGGTGAAAAGCTTGGTGAACTTAATTCAATGGAATTACCTGTTGCATCAATGTAAAGATCTGGCTTATAATTAACAATATTCACAGTTTTTATTTTTATGTCATTGAAATAGTGAGCTAAAATCAATTAAAACACTGTTTTTATCACAAACCAATATCATATTATATCTTACAAGCCAATATTAACAAAAAGGCGTCATACCATCATACGATATCCAAGCTCTCAATAAAACACACAAAATAAAATTCAAATAAGTATCTTATTAAAAAACATCTCACGTCACGATTAAGAATCACGCGTACGCAGATAACCTACTAATACCCAATGTTTCGCACACAATATACGTAACCTCATGGACGTGCTATACATTATGTAAAGTTTACATTAACTGTTTTACAACAAAGCTAATAAATCGGTTCAAGTTCAAGGCGGTAATGGACTTTGTGCTGAATAACAACTCCGACCGCAATGTTTATTAATGAAATGCGCTACAACGAAAACGAAAGCGTTGTTTGGGATTAACAGTAGCGATTATAATAAGTAACACTGGAAATCAATTTTTAATTCATGTCTATAGAAATCAGATTAATGTGTAAACAAATATCTTTTGTTGCAGGAAAAATAATGAACCAAATATGATTTTGAAAGAAGTTATGACAGAAAAGTGTGACTCGGGTAGAGCCCAATTACAAAAATGTTTCGGAGAAGTAAATTGCTGATACGATACGACCTATAAACATAGCTTTATTAGATTTGTCCTGAGGTGCAAACTTAAAACTACAAAAGCTCGGTTAATATTACTAAGCATAAGATGAAAAGTATATTGCCTAAGAGGCTATATACACACGACGTTTTTTTATCGAGCGGACGGACGAGCGTTTATCGCTACAAACTCAAACGAGGAGACGCTGCTAACGCATCAGAGGGCATAGACAGGATACCTTTCGATAATCGCTATCACTATCGCTAAGTGGAAAATATGTGGGATTTGACATAAGCCCTCGGTCGACTTTCGAGCGCAAAAGTCAAAGCCTACATTTTTCATTTAGCGATAGCGATTGTCAAATGGCATCTTGTCTAGGCACAAACACGTACCGCTTTTACTGGTCGTGTGAATGGGCTCTAAAGCATATTAAACTGTCAAGCGGTGTTATCCTTCCGGAGGGCAATGGCGATTAGAAAATCAATTGTGTCCGGAATCTGATGCTTGACGGGTTAAATAACATCTTTTGTAAAACTCCTCCATCTTTCGTACTCCGTTACCTTGAAGCAGCGTGACAACTGCAGTTGCAACACAACGACCTGCCGCTCTTGATCTAGTGCCGAAATCTTTTTACGTAATGTTACAATCAACCAGCTGATCGATTTATAAGATGCAGTTGCAGAATTATTGATGCGGTTTATGTAACCGAATTGGAATATCAATGCGAATGCTATTAAAATATAAATAGGCACCAAACCGTTTTTTTAATAGAACTAGACGACAAACAAGCTGACGCCCCACTTGGTAAGTGGTTACCGTCGCCTACAGACACCTGCAATAACAATGAAAACATCACTTGATATTTCAGGTGCGTTGTAATCCTGAGGCCTAAGATGAAATGCCTTCCATGCCCAGTAATTACACTGGCTACCCTTTCCTTTCAATCCGAAACACAGAGAACTACTTTACGGCTGAAATAAGAAAGGCGGTGGTATCTACCCAGACGACCCTACAACAGGCCTATCACCTAGTAAATTCCATGCAAAAATAATTCGTGGAGAGTACATTGTGGAATAATTTGTAACTCCCGGGAGCCTATGACAATGGTACGGAGCCTATGTTAAGGATACTTTTGGTTTATTGTTTGACGAACAATATGTGTTGGAAACTCCTTAGAAGTTGCTTTTCAAAGAACATGTCAAATTTATGTCAAGATTTTGTCTATCTAAATTAAATGTTGTGAGCGTACGTTTTTGTCTTTTTATTATAATATTTTAATTATTAACATCTGGCGACCGTGACTTTAATTTATTTTGTGTAAATAATGGAGGGCTACAAAAAAGACGCTTCATTGCGACGAACTTACACCGAATGTGAGGGAAAAATTAGTCACGTCGAGCAATAGAAAAACATAGCGGTAATCTACATAGCTAGTATTTGCTATGTAAAGAAAAGACCGAAGCCCTAGCTAAAGTTGACGACCAATTCAGCGCATTGTGGTTTCGGAAGCGTCGGCAAGTGAATATGATATTTATGATGACTTCCAAACTACCGACGGTTACAGGCTGTCTCGGCTTGAAGTATCATTAGCTTGAAAACACACAAAATAAAGAACAGGCATCATAATTAGAAGAAAAGACGGCGACCGTCAAAAAATCGAAAGCGACGGATCACCGGTTGAAAGCTATCCGTCTTCCTAGGAAAATTATATGAAGGCTATGGTAGAACTCGAAGATCGATTCACGAGGGATCGCCGGTTGAATGCTATCCGCCTTCCAAGGAAAATTATATGAAGGCTGCAGCAGAACTCAATCATTGACTTACGTAACGGAGGAAGACAGTTTGGTTCCTATAACTCCTAACTGCTTTCTGCAAGACTTGTCAAGTAGTGAAGTTCCTGACTTAGACCAAGGGTTTGCCATGTACAGTTTTTTGTGCATCTTTTAGCTCCGCTAGGATGGGGAGGATGTTGGAAACTCCTTAGAAGTTGCTTTTCAAAGAACATGTCAAATTTATGTCAAGATTTTGTCTATCAAAATTAAATGTTGTGAGCGTACGTTTTTGTCTCTTTTTATTATAATATTTTAATTATTAACAATATGCTTGATTGTTTGAATTTAAATCTTATAAACCGGCGATGAGCCTCCACCAGCTCTACCTTACTAATAATATCTCATAATAAGTATTACTAATTTTAGTAAAGCGGCCAAAAGCTGTGTCGGCTGCATGGCTTATTTTATGCACTTGGCACAATTTTAATAAACACAGCAAAATGTTTACATTTATAAAATAGGACTAAAATTGCATAGTCATGCTAATAATACTTATCATTTATTTTATTTTATTTCAATATCTTAGCCAATCTCAAAAGCATCACTTCTTTTGAGATTTGAAAGTAAAGAAATGATGTTTTTTTAAAATAGTTGTTAGGGGACAATAAGACTAAATAAATAAGGAAATATTCATATGAGTACCGCTGGAAAAGACATTCGCTCTAAACTATAGACTAATAAAGACCTAAGATTCAAGTGAAGGTAAAAAGCGAGACTTAGGAATAGACATAGGCAAAGAACAACTACCAGCCTATTGGATAGATGCTATCAGTCGTTATAAAGTAACACGTGACGCAAGCGCACGTAACATCAACGTCTATTGTGCGAATCGACGTAATTTTAACTAAGAAGTTTTTATAGCATTTTTGTTATAACATTTCAAGACAAAGTTCTTACTGAAAGTAAATTAGTTTTTGGGTTGATTTAAATGACCATTTGAACCTCAGCTCATAGAAATAAGATTTGAACCCAACAAGACTTATAGCGATTTTTAAGTACTTACACATTAGCTCGGTAGTCGGTACTAAAGTGTAGATGATTTGTCAAGATAACTAAATGTTCGTGTATTCCCATTAGTGCCAGTAAAGTAGTCCCATGAAGGGATTACTGGTATTTTTTCCCCAGAGGTTTATTAACAATTTGACCTACATTGTCGACCCGGTTTTGTTTGTTTTTTGAAAATCTTTTTAAAAAAATGGTTTATATCTACATCATCATCATCATCAGCCTATATACGTCCCACTGCTGGGCACAGGCCTTCCTACATGGGAGAAACACATGAGGAGCTTGGGCCATAACACCACCACGCTGGCCCAGTGCGGGTTGGTGGGTTAAAGCGGTTGCAGTAACAACCGGGACCAACGGCTTAACGTGCCTTCCGAAGCACGGAGGAGCTCGAGATTATAAATTTGATTGACCCATCCCAGGACCGACCATGGCGAAAGTTGCTTTGTTTTCGTTAACGAAACCAGAGCGTTCAAACCACTACGCCACCGAGCTCCTCTACGCCACCGAGCTCCTCACGCCACCGAGCTCCTCTATATCTACATACGGACTATGAAATGAAACAAGGTACCTACTAATAAAAGTTTTAATTAACCAATAAATTATTGTCATAACTGACATACCTATAGTAATTTAGCCAGTCAGTGGAACCTTTGGGATTATAATTACTAGTAGTCCAGTTAATGGAACATGGAACCTCTGGGGGGAAAAATACCAGTAGTCCTATCATGGGACTCCTCCATAGGGACTAGTGGGAATACACGGAACTGTTCGTAAACTTCTCATTAAAATTGAATAAGTTAGGTTTGTTTTAAATAAGAAGGATAAAAGCAAGCACTTGGCCCATACGAAGGTGAACGTCTTAGACGTTTGTACCACAAGGATGATATCACTGGCAAGTTGCCCGCCCTGTGAAGCTTCATCTTGACGCTTCAAACAAACAGCAACATAATTAATTCAAAAGTAGTACCAGTTAACTCTTATCACTTAACACAGCCGTTCATCTTTACTGATTTTAAAAAAGTTGTATTTTTTCGTTTTTTAAATAGTTGTAATTTGATTTATTATTGACTTTTACTAACACTAGAACCAAGAGCATTGTTAATAGCACTATATGGATGAATTATCTGAAATAAAGTATTATATTATTTATTATTATTATTATTGTCGTTTAATATCTCAGCTTTTTACAGCTGGCTTAAACTGAAGTTACGGGCTTTTGCCAAGTAAGAGCAGTGTGTGGTGTCTTATGGCTGATATGAAATGTTTTGTGGAACTGGGATTATTTCACTATCATCTATGTTCATGAATTTTCGGACGATTCTACAGGTGTTTAAATAGTGGCTAGGCTAGGGGTTATATAAATGAGGTCTTTTAAATGTATGGATTTTAAGCTATGATGGAGGCGATAGGGTATTACTCCCGTGGTTGGGGAGGACAATGGGTATTATTATTATTTTATTAGTTCATAGAAATGTTATGCGACTTTCAAACGCATCTTATTCATTTTATGATTTCATGACATTTCTATGAAATAATATAACATTGGCTGCATTATTTCATAGGCTTAGATAAATGTTATAATACGATGTATTTGAAAGTTGGTAAACATTTCTATGAAACAATATAGACCATGTTTTAATTTATTGTCATATTGTCGTCACCGCCCTGTATATGCTCCCAAATCCAATCTAAACATGATCGATAGGAAATTTCAAATAACATTGACATAACATTGAAATTGATATTTTTTATAAAACACATAATAGATTTCCAAATCCGATAAATGTTAAAGCGACGGGAGTTAAGTCAGTGGGTCAATAATCGTGACAGCTCGTTATGACTCGATTGGATGCGCAAGCGCAACCTTTTGTAATCTTTACGATGTCGTTGTTTCCCACTAGTTGAGCAATAACAATGGGCCATTTGACCGAATGCACAAAAGCCTGTCATTATTAGTGAGGTTGTTACAGTTGTTTTACCAATTGATTTAGATATCATGTTTACAAAAGTTACATATGGCTTTGAGGGTAGATGAGAACAAAGAATAGATAGAAGCTATATTAATACATATATAATAATAATTGCACTCTGTTGGACTTATAACAGCGGATGTACGCAAATAAAGTTTATACGGAGTCTGCTGTGGAAGTCGGGACTCAAGCAGTCCTCAGTACACAGGTAAACTAGATCCAAAATATTAGTTTTTTATTATTCATTACTGAATCCAAATGGTGACTTGTGATAATTTTGTTAACAATGAGCTTCCTTGTCTCAAACTAGAAATGTCTACGTGCGCCTCTCTTTCGTTTCAATTCAAAAAGAAAAGGATTGACAGTCCCATTTAACAGCTAGGTATGTAAATAGACATTATTGACAGAAAACCATTTTTTTTGTAACTTTGAGAAAGTTTAATTATTGTGAAACCAAATATTCTTTGTAAATTTTCGATATTACTTTTTAAATGTTATACTTAGAAATAATACAAACAAAATAGCATCACATTTTACACCAGTTATTGAAATAAAACGTTACGTTTACCTTACGCAATATTTGCTCTTCGGTCCGAGAATTATTCTCACGCTACACCTCATTGGAGATAATTTTATTACAGCAAGAACGCAACCAAAAAATGTCTTTAAGGTCTCTTTTAAAGTATTCAAATTAAAATCAAATCTTTTCGATACCAGTACAAATGCAGTATTGATTTGACATGCGAATTTAAAAGCAAGTAAGATGAATAGAACTTTCACACAAAACAAAGTTATGATTTCAGTGCTGCTTTACTGTAATGTCACTGTTATTATCATTAACCGCCATTATACGTCCCACTGGTGGGCACAGCTCTTCCTACATTGGGAAAAACATGAGATGTTGGGCCATAACACCACCACACTGGAGCGAAAGATGCTTTGTTTTCGTTATTGAAATCAGAGCGCTTAAACCAGCACAATGGGCTTACAATGGGCCTCATAAGAAGGCTCAATGTCACCCAAAGGGCAATGGAGAGGGCTATGCTCGGGGTTTCTCTGCGTGATCGAATCAGAAGTGATGAGATCCGCAGGAGAACTAAGGTCACCGACATAGCCCGAAGTGGGCAGGCCACATTGCAAGGAGGACTGACGGCCGTTGGGGCGGAAAAGTCCTCGAGTGGCGGCCGCGTACTGGGAGACGCAGCGTTGGTAGGCCTCCCACAAAGTGGACCGACGATCTAGTGAGGGTCGCGGAAAGCCGATGGATGCGGACAGCGCAGAACCGATCGGTATGGAGATCTTTGGGGGAGGCCTATGCCCAGCAGTGGGCGTCTCTCGGCTCAAATGATGATGTGTCAATGTCAATATTATTTATCTTGCCTTCATCATAATCGTCACCAGCTTATATACGTCCCACTGCTGGACACAGGCCTTCTTACATGGGAGAAACACATGAGGAGATTGCACCACCACGCTGGCCCAGTGCGAGTTGGTGGGTTAAAGCAGTTGCAGAAACAACCGGGACCAACAGCTTAACATCACTTCTGAAGCACTGATTACAAATTTTGATTGACCCATCCCAGTATCGAGCAGAGCGAAGGTTGCTTTGTTTTCGTTATTAAAATCAGAGCGCTCAAACCACAACGCCACCAAGCTACTCGTGTCACTGTCAATGTTATTTAGCTTGCCATAAAATGAAGGAATAGATGGACAGTTAACTGAGTAGTTATCACTTTAGACCAGAGACTGTAACGGTACCGATGAAGCGATTTAAACAGATATTGTTTACAATACCCGACTATTTTTGCGCTTTTAAATACCTATAAAAACGGTATCCGAGAATTTAGATATCTACTAATCCATCATTCACAATTTAAAGGATACCCGTAATAACGGTACCTTAATTTTTAGGTCGGAGACCCGTACTTTAACGGTTTTACATGTAACGATGCCAGCTTGTGCGATCGGTATCCGATTAAATACAGATACCCTAATCTTTAAGGTACCGTTAGGAGTTTTGATATATCGGCCGCGTGTAACCGCTACCGTAAGTTTTAGTTAGATATCTTTATAAGTCACTGAATTAGGATACCGATAATAATGATAACATATTTATAATGACACCCGAATTTTATGTCACCGTTTAAAGCGGTTTTACAGTCCCAACTTAGACTGCCAAAATAGGTTAGCGAACAAGTAAATATCAGTTTTACGAGATTAGGCCACAGTGGATTTTCCAATTGAATTTATAACACGCGAAGTTTGCAGTCAATTATCGCCACCATTGAGTGTTGTTTCTGCATGTTTTATATAACATGTTGATATTATATAGAACTAAGGTCGCCGACATAGCCCAAAGTATTGCGAACCTCAGGTGGCAGTGGGCATGCCACATTGCAAGCAAGACTGACAGCCATTGGGGTGGAAAGGTCCTTGCTTCAAGACGCAGGGTAAGCAGGCCCCCACAAGGTGGACCAACGATCTGGTGAGGGTCGCGGGAAGCGGACAGCGCAAGTCCGATCGGTTTGAAATTCCTTGGGAAAGGCGTATGCTCAGCCCAGCAGTGGGCGTCTCTCGGCCGATATGATACTGATGATAATGACGTCTGATAAAAAGAAATAGCTACAGAAAACCGTAACTCAAATAAGTACATAAAATTCAGTGTTACACGACTATGTCCACGATTGTTTTAAAGCACGCGAACGCGTTAGCTATGGCATGATATGGTTTACTGTGAAGTAGCATATATGTTCAACAAGAAATTCTTCGCAATTTGTTTAGATTGAACACACTAATGGCCTTACAAGTTCGAAGAATATTTCTTATTCGTACAAAACAGATAAAACACTATGTAACTATAGAATACTTATACAATTGTTAGTAAGGCCGTAACATTAAAAAACAAATTATAATACATAGACTAAACAAATAAGGCAGCTAATATATGGCTTCAATCAAAATTGGCAATGTTCGTGTAACATGTCATGCCTCAAATGGACATGAAGTGTAAATATCGGACATACAAACCTACAACTTCCTTAATTAGTTCCTTTTTCATTTCGTGAGCAACACATATTATTATTATAACATAGTCAACCGCAACTGTATACAAAAGCATGTCAATGTGCAATACGATTTATACGATGCGCGTACGCGTGTTTGTAAAATATGTTATGCTAAGGTAAATAAGAAAGTGTGGTGTTTCCACTAAAATCTCACATTCTACTGAAATATATCAACGCAACATAATTAGTTAAAAAGTTAATAAGATAAGAATAGAAAAAAAGCTGACTCACCAATTTTAGCACTACTAAAGACGATTAAGGCGTGCGTATCATCCACCCATTTGATCTCGAATCCCGTGTCTTTGTATTCGCTGAACACCGCTAATAAGTCGTTCGTCTTGAACTCACTGGGAAAATCGTACACTTCCACCACATGTCCGAAGGTCTCATCGTAGGGGCCGTTAAACAGCGCCTGACCCCTCGTTTGATACTGGTCGTAGTTATTCCTCGCTTTACTTATGTGCACTTTGCCCACTGTCGAAGTCAACTCTTCCAGCAACGATGGGTCTAGACACTCCCCACTCTCATCAAACACGGCATCCCAATCATTCTCTGTCCTCTTCAACGATACTTTTGCTTCCAACTTCGGCTTTGATTTCTTAGGCTCAGGCTCCTTCTCCTCCGTTATCAGTTCGGGCTCATGTCTCTCCGGCTGCACATCCTCTACAGGATCCGAAATGACTAGGACATCAGAATGGAAACTCTGTTTTATAATACGCTTGCTACTTCTATTTATCTCTTGAGACGCTCGCTTTAACTCTATTTTTTCTACATCTTCATCCTTACTATATAAATAATCGTTATCAATAATATTGCTCTGATTTAACTCGCTTACAGCCATCGTTTGGTCGGGTTCATTTGATTCCCAGTCGGTTTGCTGCGTGTAATCGTGATCGGCGTATTCACTATAATAATTGGGGCTATAGAAGCCGAGTTGTCCATTAGCGAAATAATCTCCTATATAAAAATTCTCGCCTATTTCTACTTCATTAACACTATTATCACTAAACGATATTGCACTATCACTATTTGGCACTTGGCAAGCTGAAGGCACAGATTCATTTGTATCTTTCGCCGTTGCTTGATTGCCTAAGCTGGAGGCTGTGTGAGATCTTTGACTCCTGAGATGCGGTGGCGTGTACACATTACAGAAATTTTTATCTATAGATTTTCTTGGTGTTCCCGGGACGGTTTTCTCTTTGGGAGTCGGAGATTTGGGCCGTTTAGGAGCGTCGGCGCTGTGGCTGCTCCGCCTGTGGTTCACCTCGGGCTTAATTTCCTCTGAATGATTATTATCCGTCGTCCGCAATGCTCTCGGCACGTACACAGCGCGATCCGGACGTCGAGGTTTCGTTGGTCCAGATCTGGAAACAAATATCAAATTATACTTCACTTAAAACCGAGATCACAAATAAATTAAATCTGATATTGTGTATTTAATTATGGGGCTCAAATCTCTATTCTTCAAAATCATCCAAAAGTGTATCAGGAAATATAACTGAATTGCGTTGCATACTTTGAACTTATAATATAAATAATAATAATAATAATATTTATACACTCACACCTATTATCTAGCCCAAAGTAAGCATCATTAAGAGCTTGTGTTTATGGATACTAGATAACGGAGAAATAATGATAATAATATGTATATA
The DNA here is from genome assembly GCA_947347705.1 of Nymphula nitidulata. Taxonomy (NCBI): domain Eukaryota; kingdom Metazoa; phylum Arthropoda; class Insecta; order Lepidoptera; family Crambidae; genus Nymphula; species Nymphula nitidulata. The sequence continues at coordinate 4,009,689 of OX374637.1, read as the reverse complement.
AATATTAGAAATATACTAAATAAACATATAAACATCCATGACTCGTAAACAAAAGTTCGTACTCATCATACAAACATTTGTTCCTACCGGGATTCGAACCCGGGACCTCTTGACCGAGTAGCCTGGGGTACAGACCACTCGGCCAGGCGGTCGTCACTTATGTTCAAATTATGCGAGTATACAAGTATGCAATTCAGTTAAATAATGTTTATACTCAAAGACAGCCAAGCTCGCAATTGCAGAGAGTTCAAACGATTTGATACGTCTATAAAACTTTATTGTTACCATAACAAATCGACATAGCCGTGACTCAATGGCAACATCATTATCGGCAATTATCCCATAGAGCGGTCACGTCGATCCTCAAAATCTAACAGCAACTCACGTAACAATAAAAGGAGGGCAAGGCCAGCGAGTGTCCAACATCGTGCCCCTCTCACGACGGCACACTTTCGATCAGTCGGCCACCACGATGTTTGTGTAATTGTATTTTTATGCTGTTCATATAATGGAAGCATACAGATTATTACAGATTGAATAGATCCAGTTTGACTGGTCGAAATCGTAACTAGTACTTACGGAGGACCATTGCTACATTAGGCTTATGAACTGCTATTGCAATGGACTTGTTTGGAAATACCAAATGCGACTGATGCTTGCTTCCGTTTGTGTAATTTCTAAAGCCTAGTAAGCAATAGATGCAGTCTATATTGTTTATATAGATTAATATAAAATTATAATGTCAGTGTTATTAATATTTAATTATATTAAGTTACTATGTTTCATAATATTACAGAATTCACTTTTTACATTTTTTCTTTAAGAAACCGGTTTCAACACAAACACAACTACTTTTCTTGTATGCATCCGATGTATATTTACTAATATCTTGTAGTATGTGATTGCTTTCGATAGCAAGCATTTATGCTTTTATGGTCTAACTACTATAGGACTGGTGTGTATTTATGAATAATCATGACATGACATACATACTTTAATTCGATTAAGTGCTTACTGAACAGAATCAACAGGTCATTGACATTAATCAATTAAGATTAGATTCTAGAATAAACTTTGGACGGGAATTACCTATAGCTCGGAGTTTATAACAAGAGAAAATTTGTCATATTTGATAGCGCAATATATTAACATTCTTGTAGCAACGCTAAGTGTAGCGGCGATTTCAGACACCTCCTAATACTACGTGAGATATGAACATTATTAAAAATCAATAAGGAATATAATTTACATGGCGCTACACAACTTTTTTAGGAAACGCGGGAAGCATCTGGCACTAGCGGAAACGGTTTTAATACTGGCTTCTTATCTTATTCAAGATCCTTCAAAAACCTAGTCATTTATAAATGACTAGATTTGATGAGTAAACTAATACTAATAATCTTGCCTGGAATATGGGTGGATGGGTACATTCAATTAAAAAATAGGTTTAATACTAAAACGTGGGTGCTTTGCTCAATCTATGATATGCTTTTTTAACAGAAACAAGTGGCAAATAAAATTGATAAATCTAAGATTAAATGGCACTTTTTACTAATGCAACTCCTTGTTATAGTTAGAATGCATTGATCAATTAACACAATGCAATTGCCGGCACAATCGTTCATCCATCACAGCTACATTCGCTAGTGAACGGTGTCAAAATTAGCCAAACTATATATAAAACAACATTGACTTTTGCAGTGATCTTGACACAAAAACTGCCTGTACAGCTCTGCTGGTTGCCATTGGGAAATACATGTGCAACTGCGCAACCTCTATTGCGATTGTATTGCAAATTTTATATTTCAGTGCTTAAGCCACGTAGGTACACTACGTGGCTTAAGGGTTCATATTTATCATAAGATAAATGCAAACTTTTTTGTGCTCAGTTATATTTAGATAGTTTATGTCTTTAAAAGTGTCTATATTATTTCGAACAGTAATTAGTAGCCTTAACGGACTTGATCAATTACGCCTTGACGACTGTATAGCTAAGGACCTCATTTGGGGATATCTTATAAATATTATTCTTGCCACACGTTGAACGTATTACGGATACTAATATCCCGCATAAGTCGTCAAAGTCCTAAATTCTTAAAGTTAATTTACTAATAACAAGTACTACTGTCAAAACATATAAATTATACACGATAAGATTGCAATAACTTGTGATTACTCACCAATAATAAGTCAAGGAAAAACCAAATACAACGCCCAATAAGCAACTTCAAATGTTAAATTATTTAAAGTGACACAAAAGAGCAATATTGTAGTAATTTATGAAGCAATTTACTACGGCATATATTAGCAACTATAATATTCGTTTAAAAATGCTAAATGTCATCTATGCAGGTAACTATACTTTGAACCGATTAATGTTAGTGCTCTAAACAAACGTTAACACACAATCTTTAGAAGGGAATTGTGTAGTAACTACGTAATTGACATTTACAATAACACCGCCACATAATAGCTAAAGCGACGCAATCGGACTAACAGTAACAACAACATTGTATTGTACGATTTACACATTCCTTTATCTAATTTGCATGTCAATTAACAAAAATTTGATAACAGATATATCAAGGCCTGTATTGGATCAGCTTGAAATGGACAATACTGAAATGACTTTACTTTTGTATTCTTTCTTATGCACTTATTATATTGTTTACATAGAAAACTCACTCCGTATCAAATTCAGACCGCAAGGATGACATGCAGCAAGATTCAGAAACACAAAGCAAAACCAACTGTGTTTATCAATTGTCAACTGCAATCACACAATCACTTATCAGGGCACGATATAGATAACACATAAATTCGTCACGCGAAGCACGTCCGCGCTTGCCGGCGCGTAATGAACAAATGAAGTAGGAAATGTTTTGGTACCTGATCTTTTCCTGAGGCTGCGCGCGGCGCTGCGCCTGCGCTTGCTTGCAACCTCCCACCGCCGAGTCTGTGAAACAGTGTTACATAAAGTTACCATGTTCACCAGTGCCTAATCCGGACTGAAACATTACTACGGATTACAACATTATCTATAATGCCCTAAAATTATCCAGTGTCGCGAGGCATAATAAGAACGATTAATTTTTTTTTTTTAACCTTACAAAATTAAACCTTGCAAGATTTAGCCGTCTGGTCGTGTGGCGTATCCCTGTTTATAAAGCCAGAGGTCCCAGGTTTGAATATTTTGCTAACTAGTCATAGATGTTTGTAATAGTTTGTATGTTTACTTGGCGTATTATTTCCCCTTTATTTAATATCCATAGCACAAATTCAATTTTAAAATTCTTCACATTAGCTCTTAGTAATACTTGATTTGGGATTGATAAATAAGTGTAAGGGTGTAAGTGCATGAATATTATTATTATTATTTTGTGTTGGATGCCTAGAGCCCACACTAGGCAAGCAACACAAAATCTTCAGCGAAAACTGAAATTGTAAGAGACAAATTAGCATTTTACGGTTACTGTTGCTAAATATTAGGTAATGGCTAATTATTTTGCAACTTCTTTTAACTTAGGTATTTAGCCGCTAATGTGATTATATTATGTAATTTAATCATCATAAAAAATTGCCGCTAGAAAGAAGGACATAAAAATACTACTTTTTTGGTCTGCGCTGCACACGTATGCATGACATGAGGAACTCTGGAATGGTTTACACAGGTAGATATAACAACTGTAAGTATTAGTTATTTGGATGGGGTGAATATATCTTTGCAAACTGTTGAACAGGGGCTTGCCTTCTTGACTGGAGCGCGAGCGGTCACAAGTCATTTTGCTACTACTTTACAAATGCAACTATCACTATCCCTAAAGCAACTCTGCCAGGCAATGTGGTGAAAGTCAGGAATCAATGGAGTATCTTGTATATCAATGCGATGCCTTGGATAGAATTAGAATGTATACTGAAAGTGACAGAGGACTTAGAGGCTCTAGACCCAAGACAAGTAAAAGTAACGAAACCACAAAAAAATCCGATGGGCAATGGGTCGAATTGCACTTGCATTGCAGATTCGTGACAGCCTCGGCTCTATAATAGGATAATAATAGATATTTTTTAGAAAGATAGATATGTTATGATTAAAAATACCAATTACAGAAGAATTTTAATGGAAATTGGTAAGCTATACAGAAAACACCTACCAAATCTCTTGAATTGATGTCGTGTCGTGGTAGTGTAAAGGTACTCACAGAGGTATATGTTGCACAAGGATGCGTTTACCTTAGATTAGATACATTCTCGCTATAACATAACAAGATCTTCGAGGAACTAGGAAAATCGCAAACATTCCAGCAGTGTGTCCACTCTAGTATTACATCAACGCAGTGAATGTCGTTCCCATAGCCCGTGTCGCAAGCAATCACGTTTTTGCCAATGTCTTAGCTGATATAAAAGACAGTTCTCGATTAGATCTGGCTAACCTAGAAGATTTTAGTAAACTTACGACTTATTCTGTGAAGGACCCATGTGTCAGACACAAGAAGAGATTACTGTGTGTTCGTAGAAGATAAGTACAAAAACCTTATCAATTTAGCATTGACACCGCCCTTACTCTGCTCGTAAGCGGCTTTCGTCTTGCACTTTATATTCTGTAGACTGTACTTAATCTACCTATCTATCATTTAAATTTTTCTTACCCTACATTACATACAATTAATTGTTCAAATACATGATATAATACTAGTCTATTATTTTAAGCAATAAATAAATTAATAAGTCCCGATTATTTTTCAGAAAGCTTCTCTTTAGATCCATAATGATAAGTGAAATTATAAATTACGTAAGCACATACTTATTTATGACTTTATGAGATTCAATCTTCCGCCCTAATAGGGTTATGTAGCTGGTAGCATACTTAGTGTCCATAGTGATAATATCATTAATGCAATAAACAAATAAAACATTAAAAAAGCGTTAGATAGATATTAAGAAACAGTTGTTTGTGAGAACAAAATTAACATATCCATATAAAATGCGCTAAAGTATGCCATAGACAAGATAGAACTATTATACAATATTGCCCTGAGATGATTCAATAATTTGCTGAAAAGGTATGAATAAAATTAATAATGCGTCATCTATCGTCATTTAGTACAATAACAAGCCTATTGTAAACTTGGCGTTTAAAATCTTACAAAAATAGTCAAGTGTAGTGACTTGTTTTTGGTCGCAGACTCGCGGATGACCATCGTCGGATTTTAGGGGTGCTAAGAAGTTTGATACGGTCTAGCTTCAGGCGAGCAGCTACGTATGGATATAATGACCAATAATTCTAGCCCCATGTCACCATTATTTATATGAATATCAACTATCTCTATGAAGCTGACTCAATTATAAAATAATTTAAAAACGTTGCATATATCACAAAATCAGAAACCAGAAATGTACTTCGGGCTTTGAAAAATATAATAGATAGAAAGTTAGTTTTTTTTTATTTTGGTAAGGTAAATTCGGTAAAGTGGTTTTATTTCAAATGTAAATAGAACTTAAACTATGTGTCGACAACCAGACAGCCATGGAAGTTTGCTGAAATGAATAATAGTGATACGCTCAAATAAATAAACAAAAAATAAAATACTAAAAAAGCTCGCTAAATAAAATCATATTCTAATAGGAAGACGCCTTTTAACGTGTGCTATTTCCCAACTAAGAACCTATAATGAAAGATTCCCTAAATCAAAGTCTGCAAACCCATTAAAATAGTTTCGTCGTATCGGAACTTGGTAATATAGATTATTTGCTGTCATAATTACTGGTATAGCCACCATTACGTTCACATAAATTACAGCTTGCTCCATTTTTGTTCACGGAAATGGAAACTTGGGTATACTCCTGCAAAAGTTTTCCGGTTTCTTGTTTATTTGATCGTGCTCAAAGAAAGTGGCGATACAATTCGCCGGTCTATCAGGAAGGCCTCATAGTGAACGTCTATCTACAAAAACAGGACCTATTGCCAAGACAAGTACAAGAGTGTGCCATAGCCGGACAGCAATATTGATATTATGTAAGCGCTGTGTTTTCAGAATCGAATATTGAAATAATGTGGTAGGACTAAAGTTGACTTAATTCATCAGAATACTCAATATGATTTTTCTGTGGGGATTATATTCAAATATATAACGCAGTTAGAGATAAACAACTATACATAATTATTAAAGATGGAGAAAGAGTAAAGGAAAAATACAAGGGAAGGAAAAAGCTTCTAAGAATGGTTTGAAATAGTTTAAAAAAGAGGATATATTTTCCACTCAAATTCGGGTGTCCAATACTGGGTTAGCATTAGCACCTCTACCTTACAGAAGATCGCAGCTAACTAAGTAAGGACATATCATTTTTAACTCATTGAGAAACCTTTATCTGGATTTTGACAGGGCAGGCAACGCATGTATAGTGCCCAACGAGCCAAGAATAACAGGAATTTCACTGAATGTGGCAGGAGAAGGCTTTCTTGTAAAAAATATAAATATATTTTTTTTTAAATCACGACGGATCTGAGTTACCCAACCTTCTTAAAACATAATCTCATCCTCCTTCTTACTGCCTGCACATTACCTCCTCTAGCATGGGAAGTTTGACCGATTAGTTCGCAATGATGGCATAATAGCGGTCGTTAGATGTGAAAGTCTATGGTAACTGAGACACGATGACCTATAAACGTTGTGTTGTTGATATCTGTTACTAAATAACCACGTTTTGCTTTTAGCCTGTAATCAGATTCACAATGCACTTTAACTCGATGAAGCAATTAAAAGACACTCGACACATTATCAACTCGAGATTTACAGGCTCTGAATGTTTTGTTTGTTCTAGCTATACTATAGTATTAAATGTCATGCCAATTTTCGTAGTGTTCATTTGTATGACTGACTATAAGTCAATTTAGAGATACGTACAGACGACAAGCTAACTTTTATTTTTAGACTTCTTTGATTATTTGGTTAAAGGGTATGATATACTGACCAAGCTGATTATCAGAAACTACTATGCAGCTTGGAACGATTAATTTTGGGGTGGTTATGTGGTATATCTGTAGCAAATTAACTATTATGGTAATAAAGGTCCAAAGGGTGTATCAGATTGGCGCTTCCAGTATCGAGTCGTGCTACTTTCACTTTCTGCGTGCTACATCCACGGCCTCGTGGCTACCATTCCACTTAGGTGACCCGTTGCGCTCGCTTGCATCATTATCATTATGTCATTGGAATCTGACCGGTCATTTTTTTTATTTTGACGCCACGGCATTGGGAAGGACGTTCCAGTTAATAGTGCAATGTACAAATATTATGAAACGGATTGTGATGTCGAGTCTATTGATACCATTGTAATTTTCGTTTACAGATACTTTTTTTTTATATGACAAGCGTGGCAAACTAGCTGACGGCCCGCCTGATGGTAAGCGGTTACCGGTTTGAAATAGGTTGCTGGAATAACACGGAGTAAAGCAGCACAGGGGAAACTCACAGATGTAGAAGATTAGAGGTATCGAAATTAGAGATAGGCTAGACCCACCGCAGTTTTTTTTTATTCTTAGAAAATTCATAATGAATGCTAGGCAACAAATCTTTAGTAGGTAAGCTTACTTTTGACTGAGGATAGAATAAATTATAATATTGAAAACGGCCGTTTTAGAAAGGATTATAAAAACCAAAAATAAAACAAATAAAATAATGCTTCATTGCTAGTTTAATGAATTGTATAAAGCTAACATATGTAAAAATACCAAGATTGAAATTAGTGTTTTTTTTATGAATAGAATAATGTAATTTCTATACCTTTTTGTAACAATAATTGTAAATATCAATATCATCATCATCGCCAGTGTATATTACGTCCCACAGCTGGGCACAGGCCTTCTTACGTTGGTATTTGTAGTCCTTTCCATTTCGTTATTGTATGACTAATTGCGTTCTTTCAGTTTCACACTGTCTGGCCTACAATACATAAGCAATTTTTAGGGTTTTAATTTTTTTATGTCTACTATAAACCGCACAAACTAAAGATCTGATGTATTGTTATGCAATGCAACATACGCGGTATCTATTATCAGAACAGTTCATCATAAGTTTACCAACTACCTACATCAAATAAATAGTCTTAGCTCATACTATCGCAATTATATGTTTTGCAATGCGTAGCCGATTTCAGGTATAGCGGCAGTTAGTTATGAAATGTTTTCATAAAATTACCAGTCATATTCATTGAAAATATTTAGTAACTCATAAGCAATTATCGAGTAGATGTCTTAATAATGGTGTCGTGAATCTTTATAAAATTATATTTTAGCTTTTCCATGCTAATGCATTTTTAATGCGGCGAGAAAAGTCGCTGGCAAAATAGTCTTTGAATAAAGCGTATTATTATCTGTTCAGTATCTTCAGTATGCACCGGTTTTAAAGCAAAACCCAAAAAAGATAATTATAACGAAAGATGTTTTTCTTATACAACTAGATGACAAACAAGCTGACGGCCCACCTCACCTGGTAGTAAGCAGTTATCGTCCGCCTATGACACCTGCAATAAAAGGGAAAATCTCTTGATTTTGCAGATGGGTTGTCATCCTGAGACCTAAGATGAAATGCCGACCATGCCCAGTAATTACACTGGCTAGCTTTTACTTCGATCCGAAACACAGCGAACAGTTCGCTGTGTGTGTTTCAGGACTGAAATAATAAAGGCGGTGGTACCCACCCAGATGACCCTACATACTTACGAGTCTATCACCTGGGAATGATGCCAGTTGCTGGATTTAAAAAGGAAAAATCCGTTTAATCAGAGACTGCGGCGGAACGGACTCCTTGCAAAACGTATGATCGTGTTAGTTGTGAGTTAAGCCCTCAAGGTTATTAATTTCTAAAACATATAAATACAGATCCGAATATTTACTGCAATATCATTGTACTCATTATTCATGTCCGTTTAGTAAAGAACCGAACTGAATATTTTACTTATTTAACGGATAATTCACTTAACAACTGGTTTTCTGTAAGTCAAATATAACAATTTCAAGGTTCAACCGTTTACAAGAATTTTTAATTAAGTACTCAAAAATGTAGTGAGCAAACGGAACATACTCGTACCTACATAACACATTTTTAAAAAAAGCGTCTTGGAATTGAAACGATATAACCAAAGAAACGTTCATAACGTTGCGTTTATATCTACAATGGCCCTAATTCTGGTAAACACATGTTAAGAGGCTGATAAACGCCAATGACCTTGAGAAAATGAATTTCGAGGCCCCGCCCACTAATATATCCGATAGAGTGGCTCCACAATACTACACCGACAAGCCGCGTAACTACTACAACCCCAAAAGCGCCAAGCTAAAAAAGTGTGCCACTAGATGGCGTGCTCCACGCGCTTAATTCCATAGACATAAAAAAAATAGAAATGAACAAAAAAAAAATGTGGTATTTTTAAATTAATAGCAAATATTTTACACGGTCAATATACTTATTTATACTAACAAATTTTATTAAGGGTCCTACTATGAAATCGAAACATGAAATCAGGGATGCAATTACAAAAGACAAATCATAATAGTTTTAACATACGTATTTTCATGTCAGCTGTTCTATAAATTAGAGCTCGATTTTAATAAATTTTGGTTTTGAATCGCCTTGTAAATATTTAAGTACATGAATAGCCCAATCCGACACTATGAGAAATAGTGAAAAGTACTCAAGAGACTCTCGAAAACGTAAATGAAAAACTAAACTGCATCATTTGATGTTTACAAAATATTCCTAGCTAGGAATCAAAACTATTGTTTTAAAAAAACTCACATGGTGTATTACACCATTCGATTAGATTCCAAATTACAAAATTCAAGTTTCAAGTAGGTTTTGCTTTTATAAATTATATTACAAAGTACGAAGCAGTATGCAAAAAGTTACTAGAAATCAACGAAATGTCGAACCAAATCTAAATTAATGGCGCGATCTTATTAAAACATAAAATGGATTACTTGCACTTGTTTACATTTTATTTCTTTTTCACATTACTTTCAAACATGTAACAGTTTAGAAATCCAACATTTCCCTTCCGTTTTCCATATGTAATATCTTCCCGGAATTGTTCCTTGTATACTGCGATACTATCGAATCGTGTAATGATACAGTGTTTTTTTTTTCAAAATCAACGGGTTCTATTTTTAGTTTGATTTTTGATTTCTCAAAAATCTAATGCTGCACTTTTAGTTTTTATCGAAATCGGTCCCGATACTCTTTTGAGTACTTTTCGCTATTACTCTTTGGAATTCGGAATCCATAATAGATTATTTTTTTATCTAAATCGTTTAAGCAGCTTGAAAATGTAACACACAGAAAGACACAGTTACTTTCGCAATTACAAGAGTATGGATGTGTCATCACATTAAAAATAATTTCCGTTCGAAGTAATAGAAAGATTAATCAAGTAAGTATTTTTTTTTTTAGTTAAGAGCGTTTACGCTGCAAGGCTTTCAATACAAACTTCATTTTTTAACAAAAAGTGAATGCCGTAACATTTCAATTATTACTTCAATGTCGGTAAGGTATTAATGATATAGAACTGACTACAACAGCTGTTTACTCATCACAGGAATGCGATGATTGATGATATATTAAAATATACTTTCTATGAAACGTATGAAACTTTATTCGACTGTATCAAACAGTAATGATTGGATATTACGCTAATCAAGAAATTTAGTTGTAAAAATTCTTGAAATGGTAATCTTTGAAATGATGTACAAAATTGAAAAATTATGTGTTCTAATAAATACCCATCTGAAACAGTAGAGTATATATTCTTTCTGTAGGTTAGGTATGTGATTATCTTTATTTATGTGCCAGCGGTCATGTTATATTTACCTCAGGATCTGAAGGTCTGATACGGATTTTTTCATTTATTCAAGACTATATGTTTTGACGATTTTATGTTTCGGTGGCGTAGTAGATTGAGCTCTCTGGTCTATATCTATATCTGTGAAACTATTGATCTTAGACATACTATTTCTTTTGAAATATTTCTTTATGAGTTATAAACTTCTTATTTATGAAATAAGAAAAAAGTTGTCAACTACCTTATTGCTGAGAGCTAATTTGTGCTACAATAATATAGTGGAAAGAGAAGATATTTGAATCATGCATAGTTTGCTGGTACAAAAGTTGAAATATATAAAACTCAACTAAACGTCACCAAAGTGACATATGCGTCATGATGAATATTTGGCTGTGTTACAGTTATTTCTATAAAAATTCCTGTTTTGTACCACGCAACAAAGCAAATAAAAATAAAATGAACACCGTTCTGCAATTTTTTCCTATTTTTCAGTAAACTGTGCATAGACCCTGGCCGGGTCTACATACATTTTTGAAACATCTCTTTTATAGCATATGATAAAAGTTCTCGTTTTAAAATTTAGATATAAAAGAACCTTCAAGCCTAACCTAAGCCTAGCCTTAGCTAGGCTTAAGCTAATTTAGTGTTGTATGCATTTATTAATCTAAAATTTTACTGTGCCTGTTGTCCCTTCATGAATCACATTTTGTAACCGGAAAAACTAATATTAAAAAGAACAGAAACGAACCATTCGATATCTTGATTATTTTTAAGACTGCCGGGTCTAACAATTACGTAGGTCTATGAAACTTGATGAACTACCAAACCTATTTTATGGTTCTATAAAAAAACTTTGTTGAAATTTATCTTTGTATTATGTAACACATATAAATACATAAGTTTTTTTTCCTTCCTTATTTATTATTAGACAAACAAAGAATAATAAAATAAAGAAATTATTTAAATAAAGAATTAAAAAATAAGAAATATAAACGAAAAAGGACTAAAAAAAACATAAATAAAAATTAAAAAAAAAAAGTAAAAAAATATAGTTACAAAAATTATTTTTTGTCTTTATAGTTTAATCGTTTTTTATATTTTTTTTACTTTGTTATTTGTTTTAAAAAACAAAAAACAAATAAGAAATAAAAAATACAAATAAAAAATGGAAAAAAAGTTGTGAACCATTGAAGGTTTGAACCCCTACCTCTCGGATACTAAGTCGAGCATCTCAACCCCTAAACAATCGCGACAGAGTTTCTCGTTTCGAAATTACCTATCTAAACATTACAATATACTTATACATTTCCCTTCTAGTAAAAATAAACTTACTTTACAACTTCCATCTGTGACTGTGAATCTGAATAGGTACAACTTTCGAGATGATTATGGAGTTTTTGATAGTTCCTAAAATTAGATAAAATTAGCTTTTTAAAGAAAAAATAATCAGGTTATTATTGTGTTATTTACCCCTATACAAGTTGTTTTTGACTCTGTTTAGACTTTTTTCTTCGTTTTCCATAGTTCAAAATAATATTTATACAATAAAAATTTTATTTCATAAAGAATATTATTAATGAAATAAAATTTTCACAATAAAAATTTACGAAATTATTTACTACTCATTTTTGTCTATCTACTATAATGAACTCACATAGTAATCACTAAAACCTAAAATCTAATTGTCTATTTGATATTTGCAAATTAAAACAGACGCAGACTGATTTAATTAAGAACCGCGAGCAAAGAAGCGGCACAGGTCCATCTAGCAGCACGCCTCGGCGATCACTGTCGTTTCCTCTACGAATGAAAGAGAAGAATGGATAATGGCGCGAGTCGCTATTGAGATCGGCTGTAGAATTCAGAATAAATTTATTTACTAAAAAACTAGCTAATTATTTGAAATTGTAAAACATCAATATTATAATATTCAATATGACGAGTTTGTTCCCTGAAAATCAGAAAAAAACCTTTGACATATAACGCAGAATTTGTTCTGCAAGCTAATTTTGATGGGGGACTTTGGTATTTTTTTTATAGAAAGATTTTGATTATGATGTGTTTTGGGGACATGCATATTATTAGGAATATGTCCAAGAGTAACATATATTTTTTTCACTGCGTTTATTTCAACAGATTGTGCTAAAAAAAGTTTTAAGTAAGGCTCAATTAGCAATTATCAGCCTCTTAAGTCTAAATTTAAGTTCAGTGCATTTCTTCCTATCAAAAGGAATACGAAATGGATGGCTGTCATATAATTTGACATTTAGAAACGTGCGTTCAATTTTCGACCTTATTGAACGTGATTAATAATATGCAGCATTCTGTATTAATACCCACGCATGTATGTGTGGGTATTAATACAGAATTCCGAAATAAAATTGTGAAATTCTAGGGTAGTGGGTGGTTGATATCGTAGTATGTGCGCGGGTTGTATAACTGTAGTGTGTCGTACGATACGAGATGGTACGCATTTTTATGGTTGTCATGAGCAGGTGTGTGTGACAATGTTTTTATTAATTTATTCGGAAAATAAAACTGGTCTGAGAGGTGTCAAACTTTAAGAGGTAAAACTTGATAAGGAACACAACCACCTCCTTAAATTATATTTCGGACTTTTTTAACACACACAGTGGGCCTAATTCAGAAGACACACTCTAATCCTAAATTTAAGTACATTGGCCCTAATTCTGGCGAACACATGCTAAGTTTAAATTTAAGTTCAGTCTATTTCTTTCTCTCAAAATGAAAAAGAAAAGGATGGCAGTCATATTAATAAACATTTAGAAAAGTGCGTTCAATTTTCGACCTTATTGAACGTGCTAAAATGCAGTGTTTAGGAGGCACCTTCGTACATGCCGTCTAAAATTGTCTATGGTTTCTTTGAAATCTATCTAAATTTAAGTGACAGCTCTAAACAGATTCTTGCTATATTTTTTCTATTATTATTGCGAGAAAGAGATATACTGTACTTAAAGTTAGAATCCCAGAATTAGGCCCATTATATCTCTTTCTCGCAATAGGTCATAGGAAAAAGATAGCAAGAATTTGTTTAGAGCTCTCAAATAAATTTAGATAGATTTCAAAGAAAGCATAGACATTTTAGACTGCATTTTATCACGTTCAATAAGGTCGAAAATTGAACGGACGTTTCTAAATGTCAAATTATATGACAGTCATCCTTTTCGTATTCATTTTGAAGGAAAGAGATGCACTGAGCTTAAATTTAGACTTAGCATTGTGTTCTCCAGAATTAGGGCCAGTGTGTTGTATGTAACAAACACATTGTATTCATACATTTTTGTATGTAGATTTTATATACAGTATAGTACTAATTTTAAGCGTGATACTAGCTAGTCGGCCCGTTTGTTTTCAAGCTCTCCTTCCGCGGGTCTACTAGTTACGATTTCAATTTTTACTATGCCTAATATTTTTTAACTTATTTTTATAATCAAACATGAACGTTGCTTTACAATAAGCGCATAACGCAACTAATAAATTTGGTAGCTAAAAATTTCTTTAGTTCTGCGTGTTTTATTAGCTCTCATCACGACAGCCGTAATTGGCGGTAGGTACTTAACTGCGAAAACGCTTTAATTAGGTATAGTTAATTACGAGGTTATGATAGAATTATCATTTCATTTTTAATAACAATAATTCACAAGAAAATCTATAATTCTTTTCTATTACCAAAATAATAAAAAAACAGGATTCGTATTTATAAGTACCGTTCCATATAAAATGTATTCGATATTTAGGAAATTTAACTAATACTAGATAATTTCTGGACATTTCTATGAAAAAATGTAGCCAATGTACATACCTACTCCATATAAATGTCATGAAATTATCAAATGAATAAGATGTGTTTGAAACTGGCAAACCATTTCTATGAACTAATATAGGCCATGTTTTAATTTATTGTCGCATTGACAGCACCAACCGAAATTTCCAACAATTTCATAACAATACAGGATTGTTATGAAATTGTTGGAAATTTCGGTAACACATATGAAATTATTGTTAAGGAAAAGTGGAGCTTCCTAGCACAAGCAATTACCTTTGCTTATGAGGTAGCTCCGACTCGACTATTATCTAGTGTAAAGTTTACAATAGATAATAGTTGGAGCTACCTTTTCAAGGAGCTCAAGATACTGGTAAAGAAACCGACTGTCACTTTGTATAGGTCTGTCCCTTTCACTCGCTACCTTTTTTCCTTATCACTCATACAAAAATGACAGTGATTTGTTTACATTTATTATTTATCATAGTTGGCTGAAGTATAAGATCACTCTTCTGGCACTCTGCACGACCCTTAGCGAGGTTACTCATGATAGGACTTGACGCGATTGATACCTTAGGTACTGTCGATCGTATATCAATCTTAACACTAATGTAATTATCGTTCAATTGTGACATTTTCCCAACAAGACCATAGCCGAGAGCTCATCATTACAAACGGAATAGAGGCGGTTTGAAGATTAAACTAACACGACTGAAATGCGGTCTACATTCAGTGCGCGGTAATCCTCGCGTCATAAGAAAACTTGTTCTCAACTCAGAACAAGGATTCAATTTGAAAACTCACATCCCAACTACCGCAGTGTCTCAAGACTTTCGTCTTTAATTCGTGTGTGTTGACAGTGATGACTTACGGAACTGAGACGTGGCCGCTTACAATGGCCCTAATAAGAAGGCTTAATTTCACCCAAAGGGCAATGGAGAGAGCTAAGCTCGGTGTTTCTCTGCGTGATCGAATCAGAAATGATGAGATCCGCAGGAGAACTAAGGTCACCGACATAGAAAGCCGATGGATGCGGACAGCGCAGAACCGATCGGAATGGAGATGTTTGGGGGAGGCCTATGGCCAGCTGTGGGCGTCTCTCGGCTGAAATGATGATCCCATCTTAGTAATTAAAATAGAATAAAACTAGAAAAATTTCACGTCCTGAGGCAGGAATCGAACCTGCGACCTTTCGCTATCCGGGCGACTGCTCTGACCACTGAGCCACCCAGGACTTGGGATATCCCTGTGAAATTCTTCTAGTCTATCTTGTATTTGCGTTTATGAGCTAACGTCCACCCTACAATGTCGAAATATACTATTTCAACATCCGAAACGAGTATTCCCACCCATCCCATCTTGCTTTAACGCACCGCAAAAGTGGCAGAAATTTTTGACAATAAACTGTTTTCTGTTGTGTAGGGTGGGAGTGGCAGTTCTAACTGAACCCTATTCAGATTACATTTTGTTATTATAAGTCTTAAGCTATAACACACATGTGTATTGATTCAGAAAACTGACTCAAAAGTAAAACTCACCAGAATGTGATATTGTTGCATCTTCTCGTTCAGTCTGTGTCAAGCCCATGGCTGGTCGAGCACAAGCTTCATCACTGGAAGGAAAAGTTGTATTTATTTCAGAGTAAAATAAAAACCAAGCTATTGTGCCTGGTTTGTGTTTGTTTACGTCACAAATAAAGTATGTTTAATGCCAATATTTACAATGGCAGATAAATAAATATTTTATTAAGAATGGTTATTTTTGAATTTATTATATTAGATATATATGTACTCACAAAAGTTTATAAAATAATACATAAACCACAATAAAAGCCATTTCTTCATATTATTTATATATCTCACTTGTTACAAATATTGCATTACATTCATATGTTTGTAAGTTAACTTATGCGAAATCATCACCAGCCTATATACGTCCTACTGCTGGGCACAGGCCTTTCTATATGGGAGAAACACATGAGGAGTTTGGGCCATGCTGACCCAGTGTGCGTTGGTGGGATGAAGCGGTTTCAGTGAAAACCGGGACCAACGGCTTATCATGCTTTCCGACGCACGGAGAAGCTCAAGTTCACACATTTGAATGAACCATCATGGGATGGACCATGACGAAAGCGCTCAAACCACTACGCCACTGAGCCACTCAACCTTATGCTAAATGTTAGATCATTATTATATATTAGTGATATCTACCCCTTTTCAGGTAAAGGGCTCCTCCAGACTCTGTCTTTTACTAGATTGTGCCAGTTGTGGCCAGCAATTTGGAGTCTGTCATCAGCCCATATTTTTATTGGTCTGCTGAAACTTCTTTTCCCAGATGGACCTTTCCACTTTGTACTAATATACATCCATCTTTTTCCTTCACAAAAAAGTGCATAATAACATTATTAGAACCCAGAGAGCAATGGAGAGGAGTATACTTAAATGAAGACCAAGATAACAGATGCTATTGAACAAGCAATATGATGAAAGTGCAGAGGGACCAGACAAAAATCAAGACTGACAGACATAAAACAAAGGTAGTGCATGTTTCTAATGATCTCTCTACCAGCAGACCTGCAGTAGGAATACAAGAAAATAATAGCGAGCACACTAATTGAGTTAAACTCCAAAGCTCCTTATTTTAAAGGGCTCGAGATGGTAATGATAATCTTGGAATGCTTTACATAAAAATTACCTACAATATTGAGTAGCAGTTGTTACAAATTGCTATTGTAATGCTAGTTACCTCAGTAGATTCTGCTTGTAGCAGACCACTGTCCGCCGCTCGTCACTGAGCCCAATGGAAAATGTGGCCAATTCTGGCCGGCCCAGCTGCTCCACACACCGGTGAATGAGAAACCGACGATAGTTGCTCACTGGTGGGAATACCAGCACACTGAATTGGGAAACAATAACTACATTCATTATGTATCAATAGAATCCATTATAAACTTAAAGATGTATCTATAATTATAAAATAATAAACTGGTTATTAAACAATGACTGAAGACATGAAATCTATAGTGAGGGACAGTATAATTTGTCCTAATTTTCTCAAATAAAAACAAACAAATATATTGCGAAAATAATAGCATATGAATTTGCTAGGAACTAAGAAATAATAAAAATAAAATGTTCTTTTTATTCTTACACCACATACAAAATTAATACAGGTTACAAATACAGCAAGTATGGGCAGCATATTTCTTTCAGGCAAACTCAGGTATAATTATATAACAATTTATAATGATAGGGGATAATTTTTCCACCTTTGGCAAGGCAAGGTGGAAAAACTTATTAACACAAAGGTAATATTATTAAAGCTTACAAAGTTGCTGTTTTCTACATGAGTTTTGGCATTGTGAAAACGGGTTTACTTAAGTCTCAGAAAAAGGATAAAAAAGTTTGCTGACAAACCACTGATTAATATTTATTTATTCATTAAATATTATTTTATTTGTAGCTACAATCTAAATGTAGTGAAAATAGGAATTTAGAAGTTTCTCTTAAGTAAACACGGAATCGGTCGGAAACGAGAAATGTATAAAACTATACACCTTCATGAATATTTATTACAATTCAATATCATCTCGCTTCGCTCTATTTGATACAACCTACGCCACCCGACCGACTCATTTTAACCTTGAAATTTATAAGCCGACAAATACCCAAAGAGTACAATTATATTACTCAAAACTACAATAACTAATTACTGTACCAAGATAACTAATTACAGAGGAAAGTAGTCGTCAGGTAAATAAAGTTTAATGGAATTGTTTACATACCTGTCACCTTTCTGTTCGGTGAAAAAACATTTTAAGTCATCGTTGACATCGTCCACGAAATTATCGTCCGCTAAACTAAAGAATCTTTCAACCGTTTTGGCACCCAGCTTGACGGTGAATTATTTAGTAATGCAAATAAATAAAAAATAACCGTTCACGTGCCAAACGGGAAATCAGCCGTCCATTTTCATTTTTTCTTAATTACACACACAAACAAACAATTTGCATCGACAATTCGACACCTCCGTCAAACGTCAAATCTCACACACGCCCATACAAAGTGATAGGCATGGGTGTGTTTGGCGGGATTTGGTAGTGCCAGTCAAAATTTTTATAATAATCAAAAATTGTGTCGGAGCAAACTTTGTGTTATAAAATTGGTATAGTTTTATAGACCAAGTGTTTGTGTTGACGTACAAATTAAAGATTATTAAAATAAAAGTGATTATGGTGTGAAAGACGTTGAAAACTTTTTTGTGGTAATCTACGTCAATGTGCATTGAAATGTGTAACACTCATATAATTGCTCTGAGGTGTAACACCAGCATTTCAATACAATAAATAAAGAACTAAATGAATACAAAAGACATGGCTGTATGGGCACTTGACCCCTTTGCGTTGCCATGACGGAGAATTATCCAAACAAAAGTGATAAAATTATAATAATTGATTAAAAGAGAATTGGGTATTATCGATTAATATTCCTATTCAATTTCAGAATAGTTAAATATGTCTATCTTTACTGTCTTTATGTCCATGTATCGGAGGGCCTAGACAAGATGCCATTTGTCAATCGATATCGCTCGAACAAAATATAAAAAATGTAGAAAAAGATACTTTATTTTTTTAAATGTTAAAACAGTTTCTTATTCAAAAATGTTTTTATGATTTAAAAGAGTTTTTTGAAAGTAAAATGTAGATTAAGAAGAGTAGAACCTATATTCCTAATAATTAAAATTGATCTCAACAAATAATTATATTGTAACTAGATTTAAGTATAAAATTTGCAATGCCCTTGCAGGGTTCATGTTCTGTACTAATGACATAGCTTTAAGACCTTTTATTACAACATGATGCAATAAAGAATATGAATATGAACCTATAACGAAAATTTACATGATTTTACATTTATAATCGAAAATCAAACGAAAGCTGATGACAAATATCATATATTTTCCGCTTAGCTATAAAGATGACGATTATCTAAAGGCATCTGGTCTAGGCCTTCTGAGCAGCCAGGAGGTTTTATGTCTTTTCGATTCGTAATTCGCAAATTACGCTCCTAAAGTATTTAACTACTAATAGGGTTTAACATTATAGAAGAAAAAAATTAAAATTAATAAATCATATAATTTTAGAAAGAAGGTTGTAAAGAGGTGCTGCCTTAAACCTACATTTCTGTTTAACCTGTTTAAATTACATACATTGTCTATGTATTTCTCAAAATTGAGTAATCTGCTTTGATTAAAGTTCGCGCCACAAAAGAAGTTCGAGACGCAGTGCTGTTATCAGATTGAAAAATGTTGCCAACAAAATGTCCATAATCTACTCACTCGTAACTAGTTTGTGATTTTTAAAAGTAAGAAAAATATCAGGACCACAAAACCCACTACTACGCCGACCTAGCGCCTGTTGGTGGATGTAGAAATTGGTTTTTTACTCTCTAGGTACCCCTTAGTCACCTCTCTTACTACACTCAAAGAAAGAAATGAGGTTATTAAATTTCAACTACGAAGCCACACACTACTATATTTACACACCAAATAATCAACAACACATCCAATGGAATAATCGTGTTTACACGTTTCAATTGTCAATTCATTGATCAAATTGTTTCAATTGCATTGAAAGGTAATTTAAAATTTTAGATTTTAATGAAATTGAACGTTGACGACGTTCACATTGAAATGTATTTAGACATGTTAATGCCACTCAAGCAATGGAATTGAAATGAAATTGAATCGTGTAGTAACGGCTTTATTAATTTATGTATGACTTAGGTATTAATTTCAATTTTCTGGTTCTATTGTAATTTTTATTCAAATATAATTAATAATGTTACTAACGTAGGTTTAAGTAAATTGTTACTAACAAATAGATGGATGTAAAAAATTCGAAAGAGAGTCCGAAATTAATTATTATTATTATAAGGGTATTTTGATTTCTCAGCTGTAAGCTGGTTTAAGCTACACTTACGGGCTTGTTATTATTATTATTTTTACTATTTTCGACTAAAAATTCCGCCGAGATTATGATTTTCTAATTTTATGGTTATAGTCAAAAATATCTTGTATCCGACAGATATTTTTATGGAAAGAGATTGAAAATACACATTTCATGTTCAAATAATACATTTATTTTTCTCCTTTACCTATTTTAGTATTTTCCACTTACTGAAACAAAATTAACTAAAATATTTTACAAATAATTTGCTAAAATTTTAATTACAATAAAATAATTAATCACTAAGTATATTTAGTTATAAATTACTTACATCAATCATTAGTAGGTGTTAATAAAACTATAGTTGACTGATAAATAAAGAAAACGGTGCTTATTCAATCAAATACCTAACTAATTACAAAATAGCAACAAACTAAAAATAAAAAACAAAAATATTCTTAACAAAAAACTAATACAATGGTCTCTAAACTTAAAAATAATATTTTTTGAATAATTATAGTTAAAAAAAATATACTAAGCCTTAAATATTTTTTTGTGAAGGGGTCAATACTTATTGACATTTTATTCATAACAGAATAACGTTAAATGTAATTTAAATATAGGTGTAAATTTTAATTACAGATAATTTAATAAGCTAAAGAATATCATCGATGAGTGTTGGTTGACATCATGGAATTCAGAGAAAAATATTTCAGTATTTAATTATTTATACGAGTAAAATTGCCCAATTTCAAGCTCAACTTGTCACAATTTTTTATGAGGGAGATTATTTACGGTAACCCAATATACCGGTTGTAAGCGAAACGCTCTAAGCAAAGGAAGAATAAGCTTAAGAATAATCGATGAAGTGTTGGTAAACATGGAATTCAGAGAAAAATATTTTAGTATTTATTTATTTATACGAGAAATATTCAGGAATAAATTGTCCAATTTCAAGCTCAACTTGTCACAATTTTTTTATGATGTAGATTATTTACGCCCAATACACTAGTTGTAAGGGGAATGCTTTAAGCAAAGGCAGATGGCAGTGCTGTAATCTTATGATCGACTATAAAATAAAACGCTAAATAAAACCAGCTGTTTCATACAAAGAGGTCGTATAAGGATTACAAGAATTTACTTTGCATGAAACAGCAAATTTTATTCAGGGTTATCCTTAACCTTTTACACCCCGTATAAATGTCAATATAGAAAGCATTCTATATTTGCTGTCTTCCAAACATCATTCATTGCCGTCGGAAATCAGTCTTCCTAGTACCTAGTTCGAAATTCAAATACCAGGTAGAGAACTAAAACACGAATATTTTCAAGAATTCTTTGTATCGACTTCCAAAAAACAATGATAATTGCATAGAAAATAGATCCCTGTGGCGATAAGAATAGGGAGAAAATTATTGCGCTTCAAAAAATCCTTGCAAGTTTTAGATTAATACAACTATAAAATTGAATTTACTGTGCAAAACAAAAAGCAGTTCAATGTTGACAAAATCTTTTATAGCGTTCCTCATACATTACAGATGCCGGTACAAAAATCAAGGTTTAAAATACTTTGAAGAATTTCTGTATCGATAACAAAAAATCTTGCATAGAAATTGAACCGTGTTCTAATACAAATAAGGAGCAAAATCGCGCGGTACATAAATTATTTTGTGCATATATCAATACTCAATAATTATGTACTTTATTGTACAATATAATGTTAACAAAAGGTCCTAAGCTACATTCAGTAAAGATCATTATTTCGTTTGACCCGAGGGATTTTATTCCTTATTCATACAGCTTTAAAACTGAAGTGTGTGAGTTACTATCAATTTACATGTTTGATTTAGTGCGTTCGTAACGCCTACTTTGATGACGATGAAAATTTTTCAATCTTTATAAATTCGTTCGTGAAAATTTTTTCATCGTTGTCTTTAATAAAACTATATTGCTGATGAATTTTAAATATGTACTTACAGATTTTCACACAAACTGTGTTTGCGTGAAAATGTAGGATGAAAAATTTAATAGTAATATTTACCGATAACGATAATTTATATGAAGTGATTGCAACAGGTAACTAAACTTATGGTGTTCTACACAGCAGTTTGATAATGTTAACGTAATATTTTTAACGCAAAATTGTTTTGACACATAGTAACATTGTTGACATTTATGTTGTTAGATGTTTTTAAAGCTAGACTGTTAAAAAAGATTTCTAACTACCAACGTGCATTCTCCACGCCCGCTATACTCTGCAAACACCGCTGTTGTCCGGGTAATTGTTTTATAACAAAAGTTAGAAATTGTTGCATTATGCTACAAATTGCTTTGTTAGAAAACATTTAAAAACACGAAAGTTTATAATCTCTTCTGTTATTTTCACTATGCGATAAATAAAATTTAAACTTCTGTGAGAAAGCACCATTACAATACATTAGAATAAATATTGAGTATCGGGCTGTCGGCTAATATTAGTAAAATCGTATTGCACATTATAACAGTCATGAAAATATATTGATCAATACTGACAAATTCCACTTTACTACAACCAAAACCCATTCTTGCGGCAAACGCCCATCGGGGTATTTCTATTTGACATCCAGGTGCGGCATACGTTAAACTTAATATGCTCATTGCTTTGCCAAATAACATCATAAAAAATAATACTTTCAATATGTGATTTCATTTGTCAGTACAACAGCATGATCGCCGTTTCAGGAAATGACAGTTATACAAACATGACGAATTCTTATTTAGGTGCGGAAAACGCCACGCATTTGGTTTATATTATAGATTCTTTAAAATAAATTATTTAGGTGATTAAAAATTGATTACGTTAGTTACATTAATGATAGGTATTAATGAAAATCTGCAAACAAAAAGTTGTATTTCGCTCGTCGGCGAGCTTTAAAGATAGTAAAAACAAAGGTCTGCTGAGAACGCGCTTAGCTCTAGCTCATTATATTGAAATAAATTAATACAATGTATTACAATAACGTTACATTAAAGCAGTTAAATTTACAAATCCATTACTCGGAACGGAAAACGACTATCGGCGTTTATTTTATCCATACCGAGTGAGGCTCACGCCGATTGGCGTTCCGTCTCTAAAATTTTTTGTCCCCAAATTGAATGGGTTAAAGATCATGTATCGGCGCTACAAATGAGACAGTACGACAAGGAATTGAACGCCGAGAGGTCGTAATTTTTTGTAGAATCATACAGAGCTGTGTAGAGGCACTCATAGTGTTTTGTTTACATATCTTAAGAACCAACCGGTAAATCCTCAAAGTTACAATCTGCTTTAGTTGAAATTCTCCTTACCCATTTGGGAGATATAAACTTAAGGAATAGAAGTGAACATCAACGCAATTTTGAATTTCATTATCAATAGATATTACTTAACTAACATATAAAACATCAATTGGATATTCAAAACGAGCCTACTCACACGTTTTATAAACGAGCGTACAACGTGTCGATATACAAGCGTAAATGAAATGCTGCTAACGCGGTAATTATCGATTTCAGATGGTATTCCCTTTCCCCGATAGGCCCGGAAGCGGGCAAAATCGTCAAGCCATCATCATCACCAGCCTATATACGTCCCACTGCTGGGCACAGGCCTTCCTACATGGCAGAAACACTTGAGGAGTTTGGGCCATAGCACCACCACGCTGGCCCAATACGGGTGGTTCCACGTTAGTGGGTATGCCAGAGACTATTCCCAGAGAGTACCACACCCAGGGGCAGCCCCACTCACCTCTGGGCAGCTATGAAAGCTTTTCCCAACGAAAAAAAAAGATTAGCGCCGATACGAACAAAAAAACCTGTTAAGATCCCAAAGTGGCGCGGAGAATGGCATATCTATAACACTCATCTTATACGTCTGCTCGTTTAAAAAACTTCATGTCAATAAATAGGTCCTAAGTAATGTAATTGATAGGTAACACGCGGTACTTAATCCCTAATCATGTGATGTGCGTTTGTGTATGATTGGAACACTGTTATAATAATCCAATGTCATATAAAATCCGTATTAAATTCGTTATATCTTTACAATACCAATAATACTATTCACGTACAGGGGATATGCACATATTTTTTTATGTAACCAATCCTTACAAATAGTATTTTCGTCTATGACAAAGTATGATTAATTCTATCTATGTCAAAAAAAAAGCTTCGTTAATTTTTGAAACAAAAAACATAAGCCTTTAAGTATAAAATATTAATAAACGCTTATCAACAAACACCAGCAACTTTGTTAATGTCAAACCTCGAAGTGATACTTAATCCTCCATTAGGCAATACAATTTTAAAATACTAACATTTATACAAATTATATGCATATTCCCTATTCTTCAGTTTTCATCCTCAAAGGACCATAAGCAGAATTGTTCGGGAACCTTCCCACCATTCTCCATTTATTTTAGTAACTAATATAATTTATAAATCTATTTTAGGGCGGTATTGAAGTCTAAGTGGTGGGTCCCTGAATCTCCATCGGGTTACGTATACAAACTTTAGAGTGTGGTCCTTTCCTAATAATTCGTCATTGCATAGTATATCAATCTGAAAACCAAAATCACAGTAAATATTAATATTATAAAATAATATGGTCTATACATGCCTGCTGTAAATATGACATGGCAGACATCTTGACCTACTTATATTTAATTTTTGTTGCCACTTTGAAAAAAAGGAAGTTTCAACTTTAATTCACATTGTTATTAATATTATAAATGTAACAGTTACAGTCGAAAAACTAAAGAAGGGAATTCCATGTATTTTTATAGTCAATAGACAAAAGGGTGTTGACTTTGAGTAGGTATTTTTATTTTTCCAGTACATCTCTAGGTTTAAAAAGTAAAGTCATCAATAATGAGTGACAATTTTAGTTACTTTTTCTATTAAAATTTTATTAATCTTTTTTAATTATTAAAATTAGATAATGTTTTTAAATTATTAAAATTAGATAATGTTTTTAAATTATTAAAATTAGATAATGTTTTTAATAAATAAAATTTAAAAGGCCGAATGTATATACCATTGCTTTTTTTATTATCGTTGTGAAACATGACAGCAAACATTGTGTTGCTAGGTCAAATATAACTTATGGGCTGCCATATTTAAAGAAATGATAAATAGAGAATTGGACTGTTATAATATAAAATTTACTAGTGGCTGGGTCGCTCATGGCTCCACCAGCATTGATGTTACATATTGTGTTGTGATAATACACGAGGTAACATATTGTTCTTCCTCAGGAAGTAATTTATCTTCATGTCAAACACCATCTAAATAGCTTTCGCAATTTAGGAAACAGCGTTACTTTCGCATTGTATAATATTAGTATGGACACAAATAAGTTTGATTCCCACCTAGAGAATATATTTTCACAGTTTTCTTTTTTTATTCGGAATTCATATAAATATCATTCTAATGATAGAATTATTTTTAACAAAAATAACGTATGAACATTCTTTCTGTTTATAGCTGTTTCAAAACTAAGTTTAGGCTCCATACAAAAAATAAATAAAAGTATCCTTAAGGTGAAAAGTTTGTTACCTACATTATTTGAATTGAACATGGATAAATCTATATGAAGTCATTGCCTACTACTACCTACATTCAAATATTTTATTTTCTATAACACTTTTACAAACAATACATATTTTAATTACATCCCACTGCTGGGCACAGGCCTAACAGATATAAAACCATCTAAATGACTTTTGCAGCTCTTATATTGAAATTAGTACTTACTTCTCTATACTTCTCAATGCCATTTAACACTTTTTTAGCAACAAACTTTTTGAGGTGCGTGATTGTTGCTTGAGCAGAGCACCTAATGAAGCTCCTCTTTAGAGTTCTTAGTGATGTTGATATGCATTCAAGACATACATTCACCTGAAAAGATATTTTTTAAAAATTAATAAATCTTCTTAGGTTTGATTTTAACATTATTATGTTTGAAAAATTATTTAGTAATTAAAATATATCTAAACTAGGAAACATTATGGACGTTAGCTCATAACGCAAATACAGATAGACTAGAAGAATTCCTGGGTAGCTCAGAGCAGTCGCCCGGATTGCGAAAGGTCGCGGGTTCGATCCCCGCCTCAGGACGAAAAATTTTTCTAGTTTAGATATATTTTAATTAGTAATTAATAAGTCTGGCTATTTCATGATTTTGATTAGACTGCGCCATAATAGTTATGGTAAGTGTCTTATATTGAAGTAAAAACATCAAAATGATCATCGTAATTCAAATGTTTCATATGGTACCCTTAATCAGGGAATACATCATCACTTTAGTGTCACAATAATAAATTAATGAAACAGAATTTCCATCACTCAATGTAATTTCTTTTTACAGTACAACAATGTTAATCTGGGTCACATACTAAATATGTTCAGCTGTGTTTGAGCAACTAGAAAATAAAACAATACCAATTGATATTTCCTCATGCATTTGTAAATCTTATACGGATTCAGAAAAAATGTGAAATCATTGCTCCTGGTTGTCTTATATCATCTAATTGATGGTCCTGATAACTTTGATTCTTTTATGGTATATACTGAACATGGGCTACTTTCATGATAAAAAGATTATGCCTGCCATTAGCTCAAAAAAAATACATCAAACATCCTAGCAATTTTTAAATACTTAGCTAATTAAAACAAGAAATAAAAGTGCTTTGGTTGTGTTTGTCATCAGTATAAGTTATTAAAATTTAAATGTTAAAACAAAGTAAAGGTTGTAAAAAAACTTTTGTTAATAAGTTTAATTAGGAGTGCAATTATTAATCCAAAGCATAGCATACCTGTTCATCTTTCCTATGAGAATCAGTATTGTCTGGTTGCTCAGGCTCATCACCTGCCCCTGGTTTGTCTGCAGCTAGAGCTGCGTCCTTTGGACATGGTAGATTGCGAGCCCGATAGAAATCTCTTTCACGTTTCAATTCATCTAAATAAGTTTACATCTTCATTACACAACAGTAAAAACTTCATATTATTTACATAGTCAAAATTATTTAAATATAATTGTTTCTAGCATACTATAACACAATGTTACATCACACAAATAATTTATCAAATTGTTTGCTCCTGCATTTGCTGAAGGTAAACAATAAAGCATATTTTATCTATTCCATTTATTACTTTATGGAATTAGCAGTATTTATCACTGCAAAATTAGAATGACTGATTATTATACTATAGAATCATTGTACATTGTGAACTGTGCCACATAAGGAAAAAAATAATCCTTGGATTGATCTTATACACACATGTTCACTAAAGAGACTACATAATACTTTAGCATATGTAATACTTTCATCATTATAAAGTATGCTGCTCTCATACTTAAAAATTGTATAAAATTATTCTTTAGTGTAAAACTAATTTTCTTAATAAATAAACAATAAACATGAATACTATAGATATTGTATGGAATAATATAGTGTGTAAGGCAGTTTTGTGAACTAAAAATACAGTAATGTTGAATTACTTACTATCTTGTAGATCCGGGACTAACTTATACACAATATCTTGCATTGTTCTGTCGAAACTGATATATTGTAATGGGTGTGATTGGTGGATCACTATGTTGCATGTTGGACATGTGTTGTTCTCTTCTAAGTGCTTCACAAGACAACTTTTACAAACTGCAAAATTGCAATTTAGCTTGAGGTTTGTATTATATTTTTAAAAAAGGTACGCATCTACACCTAGTATTATTTATTTAAAAATCCGATATGATCATAATAAATCGTACGCAATAACTATTTGAAACATAAACTGTTTGAGATATCAATGTAATTCTACACATTAGAGTAGACTATGAATATTGAATGTCATTCTAGTAACAATAAAAAATTAATAAAAATTGTGTTTTATATCAAAAGAGAGACCATTTCAGACATTAAATAAATTGATAGTAAAGTTAGATCTAATGTAAATACTAACACGTATGAAGGCATTCTGTGACGGTGGTGGCGTCAATGAAGTAACCACGGCAGATTTTGCAAGTTATGTGACTGTTGAGAGTTTTTAACTTTATCCTCCTTTCCATTGTCATCCTAAAACTACAGCTCTATCAAATACATTGAGTAAAAGAACTGAAAACTAAGATAAAATAAATAAAACTAGAACATAATGCAAAGCCCAAGATCAGTCAACTCAACACTTGTGAATTGCGTTTAGTTTCTAAGCACAGAGTACTTTGTCTCTAGCCTATTATCAATTATATTTTGAAATGCAATGCTAATACAAAATATCATGTGATTTATATTAAAAAATTTAAATCAATCTTATTAAGTGAATCGTTAACTTTGATTTTAATTAAAACCAATATTCTAAGTACAATTTTATATTAATAACTAAACGCAGCTTGGCATTCAAGGAACGCTAGTGATGTGAAAAACTATTTAATAACTTCTAATTGAAGTGTTCAATTCATTACTTAGAACATTCAATTGGTTTAAACTGCTTACAAAAAAAACCTTATATACCCGTAATTAAAATACATCATACTATTAATTGCGGTTTAAAGCTCACCATTTGCAAATTTGCTCTCTCAACACCGTTTGGTCTAATACTGGAGTATTCTATCTTTTGTTTAATATATTTGACTGTGTTCTAAAAATATTTCTTTGGTAGTTTTCTTTTGATTGAATTCTCCTTCCATTTGATTAATTTTAATAAAAAGAGACATAATAATTATTATTGCTATTACCTCATTTATCACTAGTGGAAAACAACAAAAGAAACAATTTCATTACATATCTGTAAAATTATGCAGCTAGATATATGTTGTATTATTTCATACAAATGTCATGAAACCAACAAATAAATATATTTTTGAAAGTGGCAAACCATTTCTATGAATATAATGTTTCAATTTATTGTCGTATTGATGGCACCATCCTCTTTAACGGTAATTTATAGACAGCATGTATGTCATTCTCATATACTAAAATTAAGTATTAACCTGCTTCTCTTTCATTCATTTAGTAAGAAAGGTTCTTTTCCACCGAAAAGCAACATCAAATTATTGATACTAGCCTAACCTTCAAGCTTTTGTATAAATGCTTATATTTTATATAAAGAATATTTTAAAAAATACTAAAATTTTGTAAAATAGCAACATTGTTGTTCTCTCTCTTCACCACCAGCTCTTCGCCGACTGTGCTGGAAATCTGTATGAATAATACGCCATTTTAGGTGCGATCCAGCTCTTCAACACCCATACCAATACCACCACAGAAATAAAGTTTATATGCGCCAGTAAATATCCCAGCAATATCCCCTTACAAGATACAGGCATTTACAAGTTAGATTGTGACTGCGGCCTCTCATACATAGGTCAAACAAAGAGAAGCATAGGCACCCGGGTAAAAGAACATATAGCTGACGTAATAAAACACAGGCGCGAAACGAAGTCGGCAGTGTGTGAACACGCTCTTGACGGACCCAATCACTATATCAGATTTGATAAGCCCCAGATCCTCGCCAAAGAACAGCGTTTCATTCCTAGAATGTTACGTGAGGCTTTTGAAATCAAAAAACATCCTAATTTCAATAGAGAAGATGGTTGGAGTGTACCACCAGCTTGGGATCCCATCATGCGAATAATAAAGTCCCAAGCCCGTCTTCACACTGCCCAAAAAACTGACACCGTGAGCTCCGTATGCGTAATTCGGACCGCTCAAAATATAACACAAGGTGACGGTAGTTAACTTAAAACTTATCAAAGACAACTGACATCTTCAGTCTTCCCGTGACCACGATCGCTGTAAAGTAATCGAAACGTCGGGTGAATAATAATAATGTAACATCTAATTAAACGCGAGTTAAATCCCGTAAATTGGTTTTATTTCAAATGCGCCAGTAAGCCAAAAAAAGGAGACGGAGAGAGATTAGCATGTTTTAATGTTTTTAGATCTGTGATTATAATATAGCTAAAATACTGTAAAATTGCTAACTTAATTAGTAACTCAATACGGATAATATGGCACGCTCACGGCGGGCGAAGGAGATGAATTTTTGGTAAGGGTTTGGGAAAAATAAATTAGGTGTATAGAGAAAAATAAAATTGCATTTATTATAATGTACCGGTGTTGACAGAATCATATTTGGTAACTAAATTTCAAAGTGCCTACATGGAAAAAAAATAAACATTTATTTCCATTTAAATAAAATAACACCAATATTATAATTCAAATTTGACTACGATTTTTATTCTTAATTTTTGATTTTAACATTATTATAAATGTTTGAAATATTACTTAGTAATTAAAATAGAATAAAACTAGAAAAATTTCACGTCCTGAGGCAGGAATCGAACCCGAATGTTGAAATAGAATATTTCGACATTGTAGGGTGGACGTTAGCTCATAAACGCAAATACAAGATAGACTAGAAGAATTTCACAGGGATATCCCAAGTCCTGGGTGGCTCAGTGGTCAGAGCAGTCGCCCGGATTGCGAAAGGTCGCGGGTTCGATTCCTGCCTCAGGACGTGAAATTTTTCTAGTTTT
Organism: Nymphula nitidulata; assembly: GCA_947347705.1. Taxonomy (NCBI): domain Eukaryota; kingdom Metazoa; phylum Arthropoda; class Insecta; order Lepidoptera; family Crambidae; genus Nymphula; species Nymphula nitidulata. The sequence continues at coordinate 3,978,576 of OX374637.1, read as the reverse complement.
ATTCTATTTTAATTACTAAGTAATATTTCAAACATTTATAATAATGTTAAAATCAAAAATTAAGAATATTTGAAAGCACTGCCCCAACTTAACCGAATCGTAGGTATTTGTTAAAATACTCGTTTCGGATGTTGAAATAGAATATTTCGACATTGTAGGGTGGACGTTAGCTCATAAACGCAAATACAAGATAGACTAGAAGAATTTCACAGGGATATCCCAAGTCCTGGGTGGCTCCGTGGTCAGAGCAGTCGCCCGGATTGCGAAAGGTCGCGGGTTCGATTCCTGCCTCAGGACGTGAAATTTTTCTAGTTTTATTCTATTTTAATTATGATTTTTATATTTAATATTTATAATTCCATATTTACCTACATATCCTTTGCGGTGAAAAAATAAAGTCAAACGTATCATAGTATTGTTAGGTATTACAAAAATGCAAAGGCATGGGATATTAGCGATCTAAATAAATAATTAACTAGTGTATTTTGTCTTCTTATTGTAGCGTCTCATTCGTCGCAACCTTATAGGAACTTCAATAAAACTCAGTAATCTTTCTCGTTAGTCCGTTCATATCATACCACTTGGTATGGAACGGTATAGTGGGCAGAATACTTTATGGTGTAAAAATATATTTTTATTGAGTACATATTTATATAAGAAAATTATTATTAATCTAAAAGTTAATACCATCCTGTCAGTTCTTTATATTGTAAATACATATATCATTAATCTGTGAGCTCTTTCTCGCATGAATTATGAATACAAAAAGGATGACTGAAATTTAGAAATGTGTGTTCAATTCGGGTTTTAGGAAGCACTTCCGTAAAAGCCGTCTAAAATTTTCTATTGTTTTTTTTAAAGCTATTTAAAATTTGACAACACTAATCAAATTCTCGCTATCTTTCTCTTATACTTACTGAGAGAAAAAGATATACAGCTTTAATTAAATTTAGATTTAGAATGTGTCTTCAGAATTAAGCCCATTAATTATATTTAATAAATATAATCGAAAATATTTGATTTTTTTAAAAAGTGCTTTACTATTTTGCATTATACGACAGTGTGTATTGGAATGGGCGACATAATGAATATTCCCAGTGTTTGGGGGCTTTTCCACTATGACACATTACTTTTTCGCATCATACGACTGTGTGTATCGGAGTAGGCGACACATAATGAATATTCCCAGAGTTTTTTTACACAACTAGATGACAAACAAGCTAACGGCCGACCTGGTGGTAAGCGGTTACCGCCGCCTATAGACACCTGCAATAACAAGGCAAAATCACTTGATATTGCAGGTGCGTTGTCATCCTGAGGCCTAAGATGAAACGCCGTCCATGCCCAGTAATTACACTGGCTACCTTTCCCTTCAATTCGAAACACAGCGAACAATTCACGGCTGAAATAAGAAAGGCGGTGGTACCTACCCAAGCGACCCTACGTATGGGTCTACCACCTAGTCAAATTCAATTCCCAGAGTGTTTGAGGACTTTTCCACTATGACACATTACTTTTTCGCATCATACGACTGTGTGTATATGAATGGGCGGCACATAATAAAGGTTCTCAGTGTCTGGGGGTTTTTTCACTATGACCGACGACACATTCTCGGTCCCGCAAAAACGTTTACCATATTTTTTTTAAATAATAAAATACTAGTGGCCGCCCACGGCTCTGCCCTTGAATGTCGATTATTGTTCCAATTGCCTTTGTTGTTTATCAGGATATCTATCTCCATAACAAACATATAAATTATTACATTCGTCGTTCGAACTTGGTTGAGAGTGGTGGTGCTATTGATTTTAATAATTTTTTTATTGAATACTGACATTGAATAACAAACCTTAGAAGTTCGTAATAAGTTATATATCCGATTGACCGCGAGTGACCAGTGATCGTGCAAACAATTAAACACAAGTGTTCTTGTCTCGTTCTTGCGTCGCTGCTAACAGGACCAAGCGAGGGGCGTCCTTGCCTCTCCCCCGCTAGAGTAAAGGATAGTTGTCATTTTTTGTCCTCTTTCCACCTATTAGCGCTCTTCTCCTCCAGTACTGCAATATTCCAGAACTGTTATAAGAAACTTTGTTTGAGTCGCAAAATGAGTAACTTACAACGAACACCTCCGCATAAATCCTCATCGAATCCTAATATACCTACGTCATTAGAACCGGAATACGTAAATCTGCGCAAACGCAAGCAGCCTGAGCATGATGAGAGCGCAGTCCTCGCAATTTTCGAACAAAGGTTTGAACAACAAATGACAGCCTGGAATGACAAAATAACAAGTAGTATTACTGACGCCGTCAGCTTATCTCTGACGAATGAACTGGCGGGAATCAGATCCAGTTTGTCTTCTATAAGCACAAGTTTACAGAAATTGAATGAGGACAACCTAAGTATGAAAAAAACACTTTCAGAAACTACCCAGCGTGTTACAGAAATAGAAAGCTCGTTGAGTTTCATGTCTAAAACGCAAGATACCTACTCTCGAACAGCAGTTTAATGTTTTAAGGGATAACAGCCAAACTGGACCAGAATTGCAGAATCAGTTGAATGTCGTGGAAAATAAAATCCTTGCCATGGAGCAACAGGCTAGGCAGAGCAATGTCGAGATTTGTAACCTTCCCGAGCGCCGCGGTGAAAACCTTTTGTCTATTCTGGAATGTATCGGTACTATTATTAAGTTACCTATACGCACAGCGGATATCGTGTCTATTCACCGGGTGCCTCACGCTGATCAAAAGAACACTAGGCCTAAGAATGTGGTCGTGAAGTTTTCAACAAGAATCCTACGTGACAACGTATTATCTGCATACCGTGCGGTGAAGGGTCTAGACTCGAATAAACTATCAATCCCTGGTGCTCTGCGCACCATATATATGAACGAACACCTAACTCTTAACAATAAAATGTTATTTCGACAGTGCAAAGACGCGGCAAAAAAATATAATTTTCAATTTGTGTGGGTCAAACATGGAGTTGTTCTCGTCCGCAAATCAGAAACATCTGCTATTTTTGCCATTCGTTCTGAACAGGATGTGCTTAATATCAAATGAATATAAAAACCTAACAAACGGTTCTGTTATTATTAGTAAGTGTTTGATTGTAAATAGGTATGTTCACAATTTTTGTATTTCATGGTTTCCTATGCTGCGTTTATTAAAAAATAATGTATGGATTACTTTGTTTCCAAAAACTAGGTTTCTTTTTTTGAAACAGATACATGTTAACAATGTTTGTATAAAATCAGAAATAAAATATTATAATAAATCTTATTGTGGGTGGTGCTATTGATTTAGGCGATAGTTTGAGATGTGAGCGTTTGGAATATTTATGCAAAAAAACTGAAAAGTCAAGGAAGTTTCAATTTGGCTCTTTTTATGTTTTCTGGGTTCCGGGGTCACTTTCCGATCGCGTTACCATAGTGAATGGTGGCTTCTATACTGTCTCAGGTAGCGGTTTTGATACTGAATTCCAATACACAACTAAATTAAATAAGACTTGGTTCAGACACATGTTTAAAATAATATTGCAATCCTTTGTATTTCTAATTGATTTACACTTGTCCATGTCTATAAAAATTATTTATTCACAAAGCTATGTACTGACGCGTATATTTTTGTTTTTAATTTTCAATGGCAGATAACCAAACTTTATCTGTATACTACCAGAATTGTAGGGGACTGAGAACTAAGTTACAGACTATTTACCTAAATCTATTATTGCATAATTACGATGTCATTATTTTGTCTGAAACATGGCTCCACGATGGTATATCAGACAGTGAGTTCATAGATAATAGATATTGTGTGTATAGGTGTGACAGGAACCGCGCAGGTACCGGGCGCGGGGACGGCGGGGGTGTGCTGGTGGCGGTGCGCCGGGAACTGGGGGCCAGGCCGCGTGTGCAGCATGCCGCGGGTACGGCCGCCGCCGCCGCCGCCGCCGCCGCACAGCTTTCTCCGCTTGTAGACTTTGTTCTTGTCGAAATACGTACGCGCGATTATTGCTGCGTCATAGGTGCCACCTATATCCCGCCGAACCTAGACTCGGAAGTGTATATAACTTACTTTGATTACATTTCCGATATATTACTTTCATCAGATATTAATGATTTTATTTTGATTGGAGATTATAACCTTCCATCTATTGAGTGGAGTGATAAGGGAAGGTATTTGGTACCAAAAATACTTTCAAAGAATTCAGTACCTATACAACACTTTATTTACTTATTTTCTCTGCTAAACTGTTTTCAATTCAATAAATTTAAAAACAAAAATAATCGAGTGCTAGACCTGTTTCTTACTAACATAAGTGAATGTGATACTTATCTTACGCCATTTCCACTAGTACCAATAGATGAACACCATCCTCCCTTCTACGCTATGATTAAACTACAAAAATTTGATAAAACATTATGTTTTAAGCCTCATAAAAGATACAATTTTAAAAATGCTGATTACATACTCATAAATGACGAGCTGGATAGGGTGGATTGGGAATCACTTTTTTATAAAAAATCGGCGAATGATACAATCACAATATTATACGAAGTCATATTCAAAATTATCAATAGTCATGTTCCGACAAAAGTACCTAAGAGTTCTCGTTTTCCCATTTGGTTCTCACGAGCTTTAATTCACATATATAAGAATAAAACTCAAGCGTGGACAAACTGGAAGCAGTATGGGAATAAGAGTGATTACGAAATTTTTAGTATTTATAGGAAAAGATTTAAGGTTGAGTGTAAAAAATGCTATGACCTTTACATGAAATCGGTAGAAAATGGCATCAAGGATAATATTAAGTATTTTTGGTCATATATAAAAAGTCGTAAAAGCACTTCTGAAATACCTTGCAGTGTAAGCTATAGAGACATTACTTCAAGTGACCCAACTAATATATGCAATTTATTTTCTCATTTTTTCTACTCAGTCTATGAACCAACAAATGTGGATGACCACTTTGATATTTCGGATATACCAGATATAAATACGAATAACTTGATAAATATTCACGATATAAAAATCACAAAAGAGTCCGTTATCAAAGGACTACGTGCGCTAGACTCAAATAAGGGTGCAGGCATGGACGGCATTTCACCATGTTTTTTTATTCGTACCGCAAACTCATTGGGGTATCCCTTATAATGTACTTTCAACCGCTGTTTACAAGAAGGTTTTTTTCCAGCGATTTGGAAGACAGCGCGTATAGTTCCGGTACATAAGGGCGGCTCCTCTAGTGACGTAGAAAATTACCGTCCAATTTCCATACTTCCGGTGCTTTCAAAGCTTTTTGAAAGATTGGTACATGATATTATTTACCCTGTTCTGCATCACGTCATAATTAAACAACAGCACGGCTTCATGAAAAAACGCTCCACAACTACAAATCTTTTAATTTATACTTCATATATATTCGAAGGAATGGACGCAAACAAACAAACAGATAGTGTGTATACTGATATTCGAAAAGCTTTTGACCGCGTAGATCATAAATTACTTTTAGAAAAGCTTGCATTTAATGGTATACGTGGAAACCTATGGCGTTGGTTCAAATCTTACATTATGAATCGTACACAAAAAGTTGTAGTACACGGTTATGAGTCCGATTTTGTTTCGGTAAGCTCTGGAGTTCCACAGGGTTCAATACTGGGTCCCTTGTTGTTCATCATATTTATTAATGACATAAGTAACTGTTTTAAATTTTGTAACTATTTATTATATGCTGATGACCTCAAAGTTTACCATACTATAGATACTGCGGAAGACCATCTGAAATTTCAAAGAGATTTAGATGCTTTCACTGATTACTGCATTAAAAATAAACTAACATTAAGTATTAACAAATGTAAATCCATTACTTTTACAAAAAAGAAAAATATTAGTCAGTTTCGCTATAAGCTGTGTGAAGTGTATATAAATTCTGTTGATCTAATAAGAGACCTAGGGGTAGAACTAGACTCAAAATTACATTTAGACACGCATGTGTACAACATTATTACTAAAGCGTATAAAATGTATGGTTTTACAATGCGTTCCAGTATTGACTTTACACAACCTTCTACTTACTTATGTTTATATAGATCATTGATCCGTTCGCAACTTGAGCACGCTGTGTCTGTATGGAACCCCATTTACGGTAAATATATTTATGCACTTGAATCTGTTCAGAGACGATTTTTAAAAGTTATGCACTATAGATGTTATCATAGATTTTTGACATATGACACACTCTTAAATGTTTATGATCTCCTAACACTGAAATCCAGACGCCTCCAACTTGAAACTATGTTTCTATACGACTTGTGCCATAATCGATACGATTGTGTTGACCTGAACAATAAACTTCGCTATCGTGTGCCTTATAGAACCAATACCAGAAATGTAACTTGTTTATTTGCCACTAGTACCTGTAGGACTAATGCTGGTAAACGCTCACCTTTGCATAGAATTACCGACTCATACAATAATAATTTTAATACAATTGATATTTTCTCCACCTCAGTAAGTAATTTTAAAAAACAACTAACAGAATTATTAAGTGAACAATAACCAAATGTATTTCTGGTCTTAGATAATAACTGTTTATAAAAAATTATGATAGTGTCGCAGTTACATTCCAATAAGGTTAAAACAAGTATACTGTGTAAATTGTATTATTATCTCGAAGTAGAAGTAAAATTGTAGTTGATCGATGGCGACAACTCTTAACCTATTTTTATTTATATATCTACTGTTGTGGTTAATGATGTGGGTGACACAATTACTTAACTGGTTGTAACTAATCATAAGTTATACTTTATTGTGTACACTGTTTTTTAACCCAAATAAATGGAAAAAAAAAAAAAAAAAATTAGTTTAACAATTGAAGAGTGAAAACGTAACAGGACAGGGAGACTGATAATTTCGAACCCTGGTTTCAGCCACATCAACCTTTGCATGTTTAAAATAAGAACACATATTTGAGTATCAAATATTTTTTGCTAAGAATTCTCGCTTTTCACACCAGAAATGACTATTTTCTGCATACTCCCGTCCACCATGTTGAATACTTTAACACTGTCTGGCAGCACTGTCTTATAATGATCCGACGAAGGCACAGGTGCGTCTGGTTTAATGTGATCCCTCTTGAAATGTCTGCTCAAATGACTCGTTTGGGTGAACTTCCTTTCACATATTTTGCACTGGTATTTCTTTTCTCCCGTGTGTACTACTTTATGTTGTTTTAAGGCCGATGAAGTGTAAAATGTTTTGCCGCATTCGCAACGGTAGTCTCTTTGGCCTTTGTGCCTCTTTACGTGGACGTTGAAAGCGCTGCGAGTCACAAAGCCGCGGTGGCATACTTTGCAGTTATATCTGAAAACAGAAAATAAACGTAAAAATATTGCAGCTGTAAATTTTTTTTTAGAATGATTTTGGAGTGGGGTGTTGTTGTGTGAGTATGTTTTAGTGTGAGTAAATGAGTGAAATTACTTTCTTGCGTTAAAAGTTTACTGAAATTTGTATACATATTATTAATCTGTGGACACTTCATTGGTTAATTTTCTGTGAATCTATTTATTCTATTGTAGCTGAATGTTTTCCAAATAGAAATAAAAAATAATTCTAAAATTAGATATAAGTGTAATGGTCTATTTTTGGCTTTTGTTCCGAATAATTTTTAACAGCATTGTAATAAATAATAAATAAATGTGTTTTATTTCAGTAAATCTTTTGCAATTAACTTAAGCAATTAAGTAATCCGAAAATACTTGTATATATTATACATATGTTAGCTGTTTTTTTTTGGATTTAGAACCGTCAACACTGCATTCTGGCTTCGTTCCGAGAGCGTTCCGATTGCACCCTGTATAATTTAAATGTATCCTTTACAAAGCGTGTGTCGTTATATAGTATATGTGTGTTAGTGTGTGGGTGTCTGTGACCTGTGTATGACTTATATCGTCTCACCTAATTTCCTTATTGTGTATCCGAACGTGAATAGAAAGGTTTCCAGAGGTGGCGAAGGTTTTGGTGCAGAGATGGCAAGCATAGGGCTTCTCCCCGTTATGGATTCGTTGGTGGACTTTCAAGTCGGCTTTTATTGGGAATCCTGTTCCGAAAATAATTTTTCATTTGTTCACAATTTATTGTAAAACTAATGGTCAATAATAATAAAGTATGAAAATGTTAATAACATGACAAATAATAATACTTATTTCCACTTTGTGTACTCGGGTGATATCACCCAGATGCACATAATGGAAAAATCCCATTATACAGGTTGGTGCTGTCAATATGACAATAAATTCAAACATGGGCTATACTAGTTCATAAAAATGGTTTGCCACTTTCAAAAACATCTAATTCATTTGATAATTTCGTGACATTTGTATGAAATAATAGAACATTGGTTATTGGTTGCATTATTCCATAGAAATGTAATTTTGTCGTATTGACGGCACCACCCTGTATATAGAATTATTCAATTCGTACTTTAACGAAAATGAGATAAAATAAACACAGTAAGAGACAAAAGGCGGTCTTATAGCTAGAAGCGATCTCTAGCAGACATCCATATAGTAACGAGTTTACAGAAATAAACAAAGAGTCATAGATGCAAAATAAATCTATAAAATTACATAATTCTATACATAAATAAATGTAACATAATAAATAGGTACCAGCTAGGTACTTTAGGAATTTAAAAAGAACGAAGGAGGAATACAGTGTGAGGAATTAGAAGAAAATATAGTACAACGCATGTTTGCCACACTTACATATAAAAAAGTAATAAAATAATTACCTTTCCCACAGTCCTGGCACAAGAAGGACTTATCCCCTTTATGCCTCTTCATGTGTATCGACAACTGGGCGCTCTGCACAAAGTTTTTGAAACATATATCGCAGTTGTACAACTTCTCCCCTGAGGATACATATAAAAACAAATACAAAAGTCTTAAGGCTGTATTCAGATGAAATATTTCATTGAAAAAGTTGACAAATACAAGCATGCTATATACTTAAGCTGCTTTAATACCAGCAATTGTTTTGTCTTGTAACATCGCAATGGATACCTAAGTAAAAACTTATGGCGGCTGGGTTGCATTATAAGCTCTTATTTCAATTCAGTTTAGGGCCTGCTATTAAGTTTACTAAACAGTGAACTCTATTAGTATGGTCATAGAGTTCATGGATTACCAATGCAATAGGGATTACAAATGTTGGGAGTATTTCATGACATGTATAAGCACCTTAAATAGTGATCATAAATATCAGACTAATGTATTTAATTTTTAATTTAATTTCGTTCCAAAACGCGAACACCAGTTACCAAACACTGCTAAGTTACTGGTGCTTATAACAAGTGACGTCATAAACTGCGATTGGTGTTTGCTGTCACTTGACCTGAGAGTGATTTAATTGAATTTTGTTTATTAAATATTACTTAAATTCCGTAATAAAGTAACAATAAATACTACCACTACATGTCGAAATTATGTTTTAATTTGAATACACTACTCAATCCTTCCCACCAACCAGCATTGGGAAAGCGTGGTGGTTTTATGGCCCAATCTCCTCATGTGTTTATCCCATGTAGGAAGGCCTGTGCCCAGCAGTGGAACGTATACTGATAATGATGATGACTCAATGTTACCTGTATGCATTCTGATGTGATTGACGAGGCCGGTCCTTCTGCTGAACTGTTTGGGGCAGTATTCACAGTGGTATGGAGTCTCGCCAGTGTGTATTTTATTATGTTGAAACAATGCGCTGTGGCCCCTGGAAAAATATAGTATAAAAACTATTTTCTTAAATGCTAACCATGGTTGTGTAAATGGTGTAATTGAGGAAGAAACAAAAAAAAATGAGGTTGAGTTTACTTGGATTTTAATTTACTTAATCATTATGGTAATCATTGCTTGATAGAAGGACATTTTGGGGAAACATTCTGAGCCAGCAAACCTGCTTTGGTTGAAAATTCAATTCAATTTATTAAACCTTGGCAACAATTATTTTGCATGGATTTTATTTCTCTTTAAATTATCCTTTAACAGGGATTTCGTGTGACTTAAGACAGGCAAAACGTTGAAGAATAATAACGTATTTGTATTTTATTTATTTTAATATATTTGATATAAAGAGGAAATCTATACTTAAAATAGTACTTTAGCCACCTAACACATGATTACTATTCAATTAATCAGTTACACACAAATATATTTCCTAAAATAAAATATTTATAGCATAGAAAATGTTTTATTTTGAGAGATGTTAATTACCTGAACGTAGCAGGACAAACGGAGCACTTGTACGGTCTGAGATCAGTATGGCAAATCTTGTGTGCTTTCAAATTGCTTTTTGTACTCAAAATCTTGCCACAGACATCACACTGATGAGGTAGTTTGCTGTCCGGTAATGTTGGGGTTTCCCCTTCATGGTAGACTGAAAAACAATAAAACAGTATTTATAGTTTTGTGATAAATTTTCGCAAGCACTACACATTTTAATATCTACTTATGTATAATATAAAAATGTTACGATCTTGGTCACGAGAAGAGTGAAGATGTCAGTTATCTTTGATAAGTGTTTAAGTTGCCTACCATCACTTTGTATTTTATTTTGAGTAATCTGATTCACGCATATGGAGCTCAAAGTGTCCATTGGTCTAGCAGTGTGAAGACGGTCTTGAGACTTTACAATTCGCATAATGAGATCTCAAGCTGATGGCACGCTCCAACCAACTCAATTTATACTGGGAACTCTGCTTGTTATTATTTTGTAAATCAATTTTATAATAAAATTTTATAGTCAAAGGAAATGATTTGCTGGTAGTAGAAGGGACTATTATTTCCTATACTGTCAACATGACACTTTCTCTTGATTTTTATCCTTGGCAAAGATAAACAGCCCACTTGCTGGTAAGCAGTAACTACCAGCAAGTGGGCTGTGTATCTTGTCAACTCTTATTTAAAAAAAAACAACTGAAACTAAAGTAAAATTGTAAAACATACCTTTTTTCTTTCTCCCTCTCTTCTTTTTCGGTTTGTCTTCTTTAATAATTGATTCTGCAACAAAAACTTACTAACTAAGAGTAATAAGTGATATGGTAATATTATTTTTACCATGCAACTATGTATGTTATCATTCTCAAAGCCAAGGTGTAATTGTATCTCTTACTTTTTAATCCAAATAGACAGTGTCGTATTTATATTTCCTTACCTAATGAAGAACTTTCCGAGTATAATATACTGGTCACACATTAATTAAAAAGCTTTTCATGGTATTACATGTGTGTATACTGACTCAGAATAAATGTCAAAGGCCTATGGTTAAGTTAATTAAGGTGGCAGATTACCTAGTATTTTTTTACATTATTAGATTAAAAACAAACTGACTGCTCAAAAGGAAAAAGTTACTTGGTAATCCACATTTACAGCCAAAGTAGTAAAGGCAGTGGTGCCTACCCAGACGACCCTCCATACTGACCTACCACCTAATATGAAGAGTTTTTGTGTGATTGGCAGGAATACTGCTTGTGTGATTGATATGTTCAAAGTTTTTTTATATCCTCGTAAATTCGAAATTATTTTGCTAATAAAAAAAAAGAAGGTCGCAGGTTCGATCCCCGCCTCAGGACGTGAAATTTTTCTAGTTTAGAAACATTTTTACTTGTAAATATATTTTTTAAAACATTTATAATAATGTTAAAATCAAAAATAAGAAATTATTTTGGTTATAAGTGGGCATAAAAAAATAACCTTGGACCTACCAATCACACAAAACCTTACAGTACTAGACGATCCAACTAGTCAGCTAAGTTTCTCATTAGGTAAGGAAATACTGGCAATATTCATGCAAAAGAGGTGTTTCATATCTATACACTATATACACTATCTCAAAAATCAGCCAAAATCTCCTGAATCTGGGAAAAATACACATAATTCATTTTCTTGCATAGTTTGTTTGTACTGAAGTTAAAATTTTTCGTAAATTTCACCGTTATTCAATATGGCGATATGGCGGGCGACATAGAAGTCAACTAAATATCAGCAAAGTGACATAGGCCCCATGATGAATATTTGGCTGTGCAGCAGTTTTCTCCATAAAAATTTTTGTTTGTACTACACAGCAAATAAAAAGAAAATGGACAAATGAAATGAACACTGTTCTGCCCCCTTATTCTAAACTGTCGGAAAAGATTCGAATATCGGAAACTCTATACCTGTCACTTTTTATCTCGGTGCGTCAAAACGAGATGGAATGTGACTTTTCGAATCGAATCCGTGATCTGACAGTTTAGAATAAGGGATCTGTATATTTTACCTATTTTGCAGAATAGTGTACATAGACCTCGACAGCTGGCTCTCTACACATTGTTGGAACATCATATTTTAGACTTTCTGCATAAAGAAAATATGCCTTAAGTGTAGACCTTGTAGTTAGCAATTAGATAACATACCTTTGTTTTTCTTTATTTTAATAACTTCAAGTAAATCATTATCATCATCATCATCCCAGCAGCTGTCATCCGCATTGTTATTGTAATTACACTCTGAAACTAAATTGATTGCAACAAACATCACAATAATACAAGTTCATCGATTAAGTGGGATCAGTAAGCAGAAATTTGAAAATATATCAGATAGAGTAATTTGGCCTAAGAAAACATTGCTTTGTGAATGCATCAAACCAGTATTAGATGTTAAGTCTGAAATAATGCTAAGCAGGTGTCACTGTCGAATTACAAATATTCAGTTTTGCTGTTTTTGTTACCTTTAGGTCTGTTTTATTCTTATTGTTTATTAAAGGTACCCAATATATCTTTTTTAGTTTATCATATGGTCTGTGGTTGTACTAAAAATAAATTTATTTTCATTTTAAATATCTTCAATGATTTCAAAAATACTTTATACAATCAAACCTGTATCATGAGCATTTCAAATTGTACTCTAATTTGTTGTTGTAAAGCCAAATTTGCAGGAAAATGAGATGTTTAAAAATTTTCCTTCAAAATTTTACATAAAATAGTTATAAATATAGGTACTTATGTACTTACATAGTTAATTAATTTGATTTTAGCTTATTCTTTTATTCTCATAAAATGGTAATTATATAGAAATTAAAATGCATTTCTTGCTGAGCTAGTAATGGTAAAAATCTTAGGTCTCAGAAGCCTATACATAGCAGATTTTGGTTTGACCTCTTAATTTAACATGTTTATTATTTGAAAGTTTAAAATATAACTACTACCACAATCAGTTTACAGATTATACGGGGCATATAATCCTTGTTACTTTAAACTCCTTGTTACTAACAGTGAAGGTTATGAGAGATAGATTCTTCATATTCAGTAATTAAAATATAATAAAACTAGAAAAAACAACAACTAGAAGAAACATTTATAATAATGTTAAAATCAAAAATTAAGAATATTTCTTCATATTCTTTAAATTATTTTTTTTATAATATTCTATATTTCTCCATTATCTATATTAAAATCCATAACACAAACTCTTAATGATGCTTACTTAGGGCTAAATAATAGGTGTGTGTATGAATTTTAATATTATCATTCTTTTGATGTTTACACTTTGTTTTTCATATCGCACAGTGTGTCTTCAATACATTCACACTAAAACTTACCAAATTTTATATCCTGAGTGCTGTTATTACAAATTATTTGAGGTATTATTTTATGTTCTTTCTCTTCGTTATTTGACAAAATATCATATTTGAAATCCCCATTTACGACAGTACCAATTTCATTATCAGTATCGAATTTATTTTCTTCCTTTAAACTTGAAAATGTATCATGATCTTGAATTACTTCCTTTTTCACTTCATCTTTTTTAATTAATTGAGTTTTCTGACTAAGATATTCCTTCAATATTACATCACTATCCTCGCATTGTACATTAAATACGTAAGTCCGTCTTAATTGCCGACAACAGTCTCTGCAAATGAGCCGTGGCAGACCATCTTGTAAGCTAGGCTAAAAATAAATTTTCGTTATTCTTTCTATTTTTACAATACATAATATTTAACATGAAAGATAAGATATATACCACAATTTTAGTGCAGTTAGACATCATTTCACTGTATAACATATTGGTTTTTGAGTAATAACTAGTGTAAATATCGAATGTTTGTTTATTTGATACGAGGCATACACGACATATTTGATTGAAATCCATATTGGTATAATATTTCTGTACAAAGTTTTTTATTTATAAGAAATATGGATAGTAATTATTATGATAATTGACTAAATTAAACAAAATCCAAACAACAAATCAAAAACCAAAGGTTAGCATTTTGATTTGATTTGACAGTAGTACCCGCAGCTTGACATTGACTTTTCGGAAATAACTAAAATGGAAAAGGAACACATTATTTTACAGCCACGCTTCGCCGATACTAAAGGTAAAAAATATATAGATTTTTCTTGGGTATTGAATTTTTTAGGAATTCAGCCCACTTATCCATTTTTCTTGTATGGTTTATAGTAAGCAGTATATCTCTTTCTCGCATTAAGTAATAGGAAAAAGATAGCAAGAATCTGTTTAGAGCTGTCACTTAAATTTAGATGATTTCTAAGAAACCATAGACAATTTTAGACGGCATGTATGTACGGAGATGCCTCCTAAACACTGCATTTTATCACGTTCAATAAAGTCGAAAATTGAACGCACCTTTCTAAATGTCAAAATATATGACAGCCATCCTTTTCGTATTCTAGAAAGAAATGCACAGAGGGCCTAGACAAGATGGCATTTGACAATCGCTACCGCTATCGCCAAATGGAAAATGTATGGAATTTGACATTTACAATCGAAAGTCAATCGAGAGCTTCCCCTTGACGGTCAAGCAGACTGAATCAGTCTGATTTTTAAGTACCATATACTTACATTACTCTTTGCCCTAGTCAGTCAAACGACTGAATCAGTCTGACGCCGTGTCTGTCGAACAGACTTATTAAGTTTGATTTTGTATCTTTGGTTCTATTCAATCTATATCGTTGAAATTTGGTACACAGGCTAAGTAAAGTATACAGATGCTAAATAAATCGATAGATGAAAGCAATGACATGATTTATATTACACTTTTTTCCGTTTTTTCCGACCATTTTATTTTTCTCACGCGCGGCGCGCCGCGGCGTGCGGATATTTATTCTTTTTCTTTTTTTATAATTTTTTTATGCTTTTAAATGACCGGAAACTTATTAAATAAGCATGGCAATAGAATAACTCGTGTTTTTGACATACATTTCATATGTTTTAAATGAATATTTTCGTCAGAAAATGAGAAAGTTGTCGGTCAAGTGACCATATTTTTCCTGCTCTCGCCGCGCCGGGTCTCAACGATTTCTCTAAGCAAATAAATCGATTGAATACTTGTCCAAGTGTTAATTATTCACTTGAAAGTACAAAGAATCGATTACAACAAATTTTATGGCTGTATGTGGTAGTTTTTCCGTTATGAGCATTTGAAATTGGAAAAAATATTTTTCCGTCGATTTTTTCCGTGGCGCGCGGAATTGTAATGCTTGTAGTATGGAATATTGAATAGATAAGTGTGTACTTCTGTGTTTATTATTGTAAGGAATAATGTAAGGAAGAAAACAAACAATTTACGACGCTAAATTGTTTTTAGTTTTTGAACTATTACGTAATTAGTCTAAAAATTCGCATACCCTAACTTTAATCTACAATCAACCACATTTCGAGTAAATACAAGTATAATAATGTGAATACATTATATTTAGGAAATTTATGACGATTCCAAATATATAGCTATCTAAATAGGTCTAGAAGACAATATTCGTGATATAATCGTTTTAGCCGAGCGCGAGCAACCTCCGCGCAATCCCGCGGACAGTCCTGACCGATGTGCGGAATCGCCTATGGACCGTTGACCGCGTAAGGGTGTCAAATCCCATACATTTTCCGCTTAGCGATAGCGATAGCGATTATCGATAGGCATCTTGTCTAGGCCTTCTGAACTTAAATTTAGACTTAGCATGTGTTTACCGGAATTAGGGCCAGTATCTCTAATTCTAAATTAAGAACAGTATATCTCTTTCTCGCAATATGTAATAGGAAAATGATAGCAAGAATGTGTTTAGAGCTGTCAATTAAATTTAGATAGATTTCAAAGAAACCATAGAAAATTTTAGACGACATGTACTGAGGTGCCTCTTAAACACTGCATTTTATCATGTATCGCGGTCGAAAATTGAACGCACGTTTCTATATGTCAAATTATATTGCAGCCATCCTTTTCCTATTCATTTTGAGATGAAGAAATGCACTGAACGTTTTACACTTAGCATGTTTTCTCCACAATTAGGGCCAATTTTACACAATTTTAACACATACCTTTCGTTTACCAAATTTCTTTTTTTTCTGTCTTTGAATAAGCAAATATTTGATTGATGTGAAAATATATTTGAAATCGAAAGGACCATCCAAGCTCTATTTTTTTTTATTCTTATAGCATCATATATTTTCTCTGCTAATTACAAGAAAACTCGATTAAAAAAGGTCATGAGATGAGCTTGATTGAATCGCAATAAAAAACTCACTTCTTTGTTCACCTTCAAGTGTGCTTCTGTGGGACAAACTCGAGAAAGGTTTTGTCTACATCGATTAAAAAATGATTTGTGTAACTTTCATAACAAACGTTCAATTAGTTATAATATATTCATAATTCATTTGATCCTAACCAGAGTAACCGTAACATCACTGACGTAATATCCCTGTGATGTAATCTATCTCCATTACTAATCTGTCATCCATAGATTAGAGATATTATGCCAATTACGCTGTCATCCATCGGAGTATTTGGCGGGTTTTAATGGCGTCGCTCAAGATTTTTATTTTGATAATTAAAAATTGTGTCGGAGCGAAATTTGTGTTATTAAAGTGGTGTTGTTTTAAATACAAAGTGTTTGTGTTGATGTGCAACTCAAAGATTATTCGAATAAAAGTGATTATGGTGCGAAATACGATGAGAACTTTTTTGTGGTTATCCACCTCATCAAGTAGCACATATGGAGACTGTCATCATATATTTCGCGTCAAATACTCCCAAGATGCATTGAAATGTGTAACACGAGAATTTCAATGCAATGAATAAAGAAATAAGAAATACTAAAGATATGGCTGTATGGGCATTAGTTCCCTTTGCCGTCCCTTTATAGGGAAAATGAACCCCCCCCTGTCATCCATCACTATTATTTTGACATTAAATCTTGTGACGTCATTTATTTTTATTCGCAAAAGTAAATAAAATAAATAGTGCCAATTTATTATTTTTTATAAAGTATTTCTCTCCTAGGTACCTACTAACGGTTCAAAGGGTAAAGAGAAAATTGAACAGTAGAAAATAACATCATGTCGGCCTTACAGAAGAGTATTATGAAAAACAAATTGCCTCCGAGATGTCCCAGAAGTTTTAAACAGTAATATACTTAATTTATGAATTGCTAGTGCTTAAAATCTTTCAACGAAATGAATATTAGTTCTTCATACATGCCAGCACAAAAAATATTAATAATAGAACAATACATTTGATTTCCATTATCACTAATGAATGAGAAGAGAAATTTATTCTCAATATTTAATTTCTAGAAAGTTGGCTCCATTCGGTACGAGTCGTTGTAAGAATTACCAACCGGAATCATGGAAGCGTTTCTTTCAAAAGTATGAAGATGTAGAGACAGAAGGTGGGACATTCAGAGTGTATCTCTCTGCTGAACCAGACCATCCAGACCGTCCACGGATTGTTACTTTGCATGGTGGAGGTTATTCAGGATTAAGTTGGTCTTTATTTACTGTAAGTATGGGTTTCAACTAAATAAAACTTACTGGATGCTATAAACATTTTTAAATTGTTTTTTTAAAGAGGCAGGGCATGGTAGTAGGTTTCACATAAATTTTTCACTGTAAAAGCACCTCCACCTTAAAGAGTGCAGCTAAATAACTACTTTGCAGAGCTCATTAAGTGTTTGAAGTAGACAGACTTGACTCCAACATGTCATGCTATCAACATGTAATTTTACAAACTACAGTATCCAGTTACGGACTGTATGTTTGTTTGCTTGAATTTTATTGGTTTAAAAAAACTTAATTGGTTTTTAGGTTTAGTATAATATACACAAATATATTCAGGTGAGCTTAATCAATAGATAAAATTTCTACCAACAAAACATTTAAAAATATTATTACTGAAAATATTATCTCCACAACCCAAAAGGAAACAAAAAAATAGGACATTTGAAAAAGTTTAAGATATGTAAATATGTATTAAAGTTAATAGATGTGAGGGTAAGAATATTATATTTATATGTATATTTTTTTATTTTCACCCATTTCTGTTGATTTTATTTAGATTTTTGGCCTTGTGTATAGTTCTTTCCTCATTACCTACATTGTACTAGAAAATATATTTTAGGAAGAAATTACATGCATGATACACTGTCAAGTGATATCATTGGACATCCGAGGACATGGAGAGACTAAAGTAAAGGACCCCGATGACATGAGTGCAGAGACATTGGTCAAGTGAGTTCTTATAATTTTACATTTCACTAATTTACGCCTATTTAGGTTATTTTAGGTTTATTTATTTAACTAGGTGGTAGGCCCGTATGTAGGGTCGTCTGGGTAGATACCACCACCTTTTTTATTTCAGCCGTGAAACAGTTTGCTGTGTTTCGTTTTAAAGAGAAAGGTAGCCAGTGTCGGACGGCATTTCATCTTAGGCCCCAGGATGACAATGCACCTGCAATGTCAAGTAATTTTTCCTTGTTATTGCAGGTGTCTATAGGCGGCGGTAACCGCTTACCATCAGGTAGGCTGTCAGCTTGTTTGTCATCTAGATGTATAAAAAAAAAAAGTTTTTTGTTCAACAGATAAATAAAAATCTATTTTAATAGGCTTGCTCCCTTCCTTTAAATTTCTAAGAATATATTTTTTTTTAACTGGCAACCCAAAGAGAAGCCTTGTGATTTTTTTAATAATATAATTTATGATAGAAATTATTCTAATTGCAAATATACTTCTTACACCTTCCTACACCTCCTACTCCTATTGTTTAATATTAGTAGGAGCTGTGGTGCAGTGGTTTGAGCACTTGTTTTGTTTATGAAAACAAAGCAAATTTTCACCATGGCTGGTTCTGAATGAGTTAATCAAAAGTTGTAATCGCAAGATCCTCTGTGCTTCGATTGTAGTAATTTTCTGGAATGACTCATTATCCATTATTTGACCAGCGATGTGGACCAAGTTCTTCAAAAGCTATATGGTGAAGAGATGCCTCCTCTGATCCTGGTGGGGCACTCCATGGGCGGTGCTATAGCAGTTCGCGCGGCGCATCTGCCATCGCTGCTGCCGTTTATATATGGGCTTGTGGTCATTGATGTTGTGGAAGGTATTGTTATAAAGATTATTTAAAAAATTCTAAATAAAAAAAAACATGTGCTCGAGCAGGAACCAAACAAGCAAACTTTTACAGTCCAATCCAAGTTCTCTGACTACAGAGCTACCGAGGATTAGAAAGAACCCTATGAATCTTTCTGTTTTTACGTCACAAGTATTTTTACAAATATATTTTTATTTTCTTTCTTGTCTTAAAGAATAAGCTAAGTAAATATTTTTTCAACACATTTGCCCAAAAATGCATTTACGAAGCCTGTATACATTGTTCGAAAGTTAAAAATTACGTATTACCTCACAACGATCTGTTGTGAGTAGCACCGTTGTGGCGCCATAACAGTACTGTCGACAGCGCATCAACCGTAACAGTTTGACCTTGAGACCGCCCTTACTATGTTCGTAATAGAGGCGGCTTTCGTAGTGCAACTGTTACACTTGATGTGCTGTCGTCTGTACAACGGAACGTTACTTTACAGCACACTTCGTTGTGTGATACGTAATTTTTTACTTGAGTATCCTTTACTGTTTTATTTTTTCATAAAATATATCAGAATTTAACCATCCTTGGTTAAATTGGTTTACACTACGAGGATAAATTGACTGGATTATCAAACCTCCTTGGAAGCGCTTTTGCACAATGCGTTTGCCTCACTTTAATATTAAAGAGAAAATGAGACAAAAGATGTAGTTTTAATTTTCACGCGCTTAAGGCGCCATTTAAGGACATTGTATTATTTTCTCGCAAATGTGTTGAAAAACGTTATATGATACACGTGCGGAAATTGCTATTTTTAAACTCGAGACTAACATTCGTCTAATCGTTTTAAAATCAATTTACTGCACTAGTATAATAAATAACTACTACAAGCATGCCGTGCCTGAAGTGGCTCCATTAAGGGTAACGCCCATATTCATAAACGCTCAATAAACCTATTTTACATAAAACACTGCTACAATATGTTTTATCTTTTCTCTTTCTCATATGAGTGAGAGAAACAAAACACTTTATAAGCCTCTTATAACTTCACTTGTTTTTATGAATATGTGGGTAAATAATACTTTTAATTCGTTTTATTTTTGTAAGTTGATTTTATTTATGTTACACTAGCTTTTGCATGCGGCCCCTCCCGCGTGGATGTTGGTTAACGCTCCAAAAAGTGTCACATAGGACACTTTTTGGAGCGTGAACTGGGCAGCAACACAATCATGTCATTCAATTGACTTTACTTTTTCTTCATCTTCATCAAACATCAATGTAACAGCATATTGTTTTCCATAGACTTTATGTTGTAGGCAAATCTTGCATTTTACTGTACTTATGTTTCCTCCCGTTTTAGTTGCACATAACTGATTGCATCACGCCCATTTGATCTTTTAATAAATAAATAAATTAAATAAATATTATATAATAATATAATTAATTAATTCCATACCTAATTTCATCTAAATCGGTTCAGTGGCTCAACCGCTTGAAAGCGTAACAAACAAACTTACTTTCGCATTCATAATATTAGTTAGGATTGTAATCAGAGATGCGCTATAGCAATCGCTAAATGGAAACTGTATTTGACATAAGCCCTCGAACGACTTTCAAACGTAAATGTCAAATCTCGTACATTTTTCATTTAGCAATAGCGATTGCCATTGTCATATAGTCTAGACTCTTAGACTGGCCATATCTATTTTGAAGTCTAGAAAACCTTTATTATAATATAAAGATAGAAAAATAATGATGTTTTGTTTTAGGCACCGCTATGGACGCCCTTGCCAGCATGCAGAGCTTCCTGCGAAGCCGACCCACACATTTCAAGAGCATTCAACATGCTATTGAGTGGTGGTGAGTAATAATACAAGTTTTGAAAACAGTAATAATCTACAATTCATATACGACTAGCTTCCACCCGTGACTTCGCTCGCATTATTCCATGAGAATACATTCCCGGGAGAAAAGTGTCTTTTTCTGTGCCAAACTTCATCCATATACGTTCAGCCGTCCAAACTTTTACTCAAATAATATTAGTAGGATTCTGAATTTTGTTTATTGTTTAGAGAAGTATACAAAATTTAGTTTGTTTTCAGCGTGAGGAGTGGACAAGTAAGGAATGTCGCTTCTGCTAAAGTGTCGATGCCCAGCCAGATTGTGAAGTGAGTTATAATTATTAATATTATTATTTTTATGCAAAGCTCAGCAAATGACTCAACACCACCTGATGTGAAGTAGTACGAAGAGTCCATATGCGGAGACAGCTAGTGCAGCTTGAAGCAATACTGTTCTAGCCGCCTCCACTTTGCCGGCCCATAAGGTGCCTTTTCACGCCTCTTTTGAAGGAACCTATGTTATAGAAAGGAGGGAACACATGTGCTGGCAAAGAATTCCAAGTTTTGGAAGTCCGATAAAGAAACGAGTTACTAAACTTCTTTGTTCGCGATGTTGAGGTGGAGACAGTTAATTGATGACTCCTAAGACCGGCACGGGTGATCCTGAGTAGAAAGGGGGAAGGTAGGATAAGGTCGAAAAGCTCCTCAGAACACTCTCCATGGTAAAGCCGACAGAAGGCGCTTAGTGATGCAATGTCACGACCGAGTTGTAATTTGGATTAAAACGTAATATAATTATTATTGGGCAATGAAGGAACTTGCAATACAAAAGATGCATTCCGTATCGATCGAACACTGCTAACGGTCATTTCAATGCCAACGCGCGAACCGATTCGATATTCGCGCTCACAATGCTATAGGCGTGAAACGAATTGTTTACTACTGGGAGCATCAGATTCCAGACACAATTGATTTTTCAATTGTCATAGCACTCCGGTGGGATAACGCCGCTAGAGGGATAAAAGAAATCAAATCAAACTTTTGATATTGGGCGTAATTCTGGAGACACACTCTAAATTTAAATACAGTAAGTACTCTCTAAGTACGTACTCTTTCTCACAATAAGTAAGAGGAAAAGATAGCAACAATTCGTTTAGAGCTGTCAACTAAATTTAGACAGATTTCTAAGGAACCATAGACAATTTTAGACGGCATTTACGGAGGTGCCTCCTAACACTGCATTTTATCACGTTCAATACGGTCGAAAATTGCACGATGTTTCTAAATGTCAAATAATATGACAGCCATCCTTTTTGTATTCATATTGAGAGAAAGAGATGGACTGAAATTAAATTTGAACTTAGCATGTGTTCTCCAGAATTAGGGCCATTGACATTAGCGCTGACGCTTTTTTCTGAGCACTGTGTAAACTATTATATTTCGTAAAATTTAGCTTGATCGCTGAGACAGATGTCAAAGTAACATTCCTAGGGATGGGACAGTGAATAAAATTATCGATTCGATTCGTTTTAAGGAAATAAAACACGAAGAATACAAAATATATTTTTATTCATTCAAAAGTACACATCCAAAATCAATATCTTCGTCGGAATCGGATTTTATAATGATTTTATGTAGTTTACACTAAACTAAATAACATTTTAAGTAAATATTATTTGACAAGATTAACTGTTTGTAGTCTGTGCTCAGTCGTACATCGCGTACAACACTATTCTTGCAATCCCGCCAATAAAGTATGATGTTTTTGCAGGGTAAATTTACCGCTGAAAAATTCGGAACTTGCTAGGCGTGATGTCGATGACAGCTGTCGCAGCGATCAAGCGAAATTTTACGTACTATAGTGACGTCATTGATGACGTCACAGCAATTCGTCTAAGCTGTGTAAGCATGAAATGAAACGACTTTGGTTGCGGTCCGAAACAGATTAAACAGCTGACAGCGCCAACGCTTACAATCGCCCGGTCCGTAATAAAATGTGCAATAAAAGTGCTCAATTTCAGACCCTACACGGTCCGAAATCGTGAGTACGAACTACCTGTCAAATGTCAATTTTCATATCAATACTATTGCATTTGAGTATTCGAGTCTAAAATATTGTGATCTGAGTACTTACTTACTTTTGTGTTTGTGAATTCATAATTACAATATAACTTCTCTTTTCTGGACACCAACAATTACGCTCACCTTAAATAACCTAAAATAAATAAACAAACCACAGTTTGACAGCTCGCTTACAGTGATTTTCCTCGAGAGCATTAGCGCAGTAAGTGTGCAATATTGATTCAGGCGTTAAACAATCAATTTCATCACTTGATGAACTCATTTTTGTAATTAAATTAACAAAATAATCACAATTAATTATAAACACAAGTCGAAAAATCAAAGCAATCTGAATTTATTTTTCCCGCTTTGTCCACATATAATATATACTATATTTGAGTTGCGTTCCAAAATTACAGTGCATGTCATTTTTTTGAAAAGTAAATACTAATTATATTTTTATGTAACGTGACATTATTGTTTACGGAATTATATAGTTTTTTTTTTTTTAAGAAAACGTCCATAAATTAAAACAGTTAAGCTTTTAAACTAAAATAATTAAATTACATAGTTGTGCGACTAGCGCTAATCCTGAGTTTCGGAACGCGCTACTGCCTATCTCTCAAATTTATTTAAAAACTTAAGGATTATAATTTTTTATGTTTTATTACGGCATTCATTTAACCATTCATTATAAAGGCAAGTAATAAGTGGCTTTTGCTAATTTTTTTAAGGCGAGCCACATCGTGCCGCGCTATTGTGGCGTCGCGTGGGCCAAATGGCACGCTCTTGAATGCCCACCTTAACTCGTAACAAATACAGTTTTTTGTTTCCTAGTTGTGAAACCGGCTTGCTAGCAAGTCAAGAGCTAGAGAACGAGCTGCCCGAAGACTCTGATAATGAACCGATTCCGGTGACCAGGGCTGACTCCATCGCTGAGGAGGACGAGCCTCCGGAAAGCCCGGAGAACATCAAACAGGATCTGCCGGAGAAGGACTCGGTCGACTTTGTTAAGCCTTACGGAGATATTAAGTAAGTAATGCTTTCAATAATCCATGTTGGAGTTATGCTTCCAACATGAGGAGTTGGAAGCATAACTCCACCACGCTGGCCCATTGCGGGTTGGTGAATTAAAGCGGTTGCAGTAACAACCGGGACCAACGGCTTAACATGGCTTCCGAAGCACGGAGGAGCTCAAGATTACAAATTTTGATTGACCCATCCTGGGATCGACCATGGTGATAATTGCTCTGTTTTCGTAATCGAAACCAGAACGCTTAAACCATTACGCCACCGAGCTCCTCGTTCGAGTGTTGAAATATAATAATATTAACTTTATGAAGGGCGCTAGCACTACTACGCATGATTACTTGGGACTCGAAGTACTAATTCTGTGCAGACGAAGTCTTGGGCAGAAGCTAGTAATAATTATGTAAGGATTCAAGGAACGAGATTGCATCTCGAAAGCCTCTAATTTTTTTTTAAAAGTTAACTATTGTGTTTTTAGGATTTCTATTATTATTAAAACTATGCTTCAAAATAATATTTTTATTTGAATACAGCCATCATCCTTATTAGAAATGGTTTTTCTAGTTTTGTATGCCTTTTTTGGAATGAATAATTTGATGATTTTTGCATAGGGGTGTTTGGTACACCACCACCTACCCATGATAACATACCTATTTAAGTACTAAGGTGTTATCAAAAATTCTAAATTATATTTTAATTTCTCATTCATTTTTAAAATAATAATAATAAAAAATATTTGCAAAGTACATAGTTTGTTTAGAATTAAAATACTTTTTGTGGTCAACCTGCATGCAGGTGTGCAAATATTTTAGTCATATTTTTTTATTTCTATCTGTATAATATACTCTTTAACGCTATAAAACACCTTTTCTGCAGCCACTTTGTCAATTTTTGTTTTAATCATTGTACTTTTTTCTAATTTCATATTAAATACAAATATTACAAATATTTTATTGAACCAAATTTTTTATACAATTTGTTAGGGAAATCCTCTCTTTAAGTTTAAAAACCTGTATATGGTCTGGAAGGTTATTAAAAAAACATACACACATATTATAAGTAATTTTTGTGCCATATGCGACATATAGATCGAACAATATGATTTTACCATTTTGAATTTTTGATAACACCTTAATATTTTTATAACTACGTTAACATGGGTTATACCATATACGTAACAACCTATCTATAGGTAAATGCCGTCACACATTACAATTGGTTTTCTGTCAATATTATCACCAAGTACCTCTTCAGGTGCCAAAAACCTTTCTACTATTTGAATGAATCATTATGTTGTATGATGTGATTAATTCATATATTAGTGCACGTATCTGTAGTCAAAATTTCTCGCGCTTTTTTTAACATTCCAGTTAGCGCGGTCAAACAATTGCCGGTTCCGGCGTCCTAACTAGAATGTATCATATAACCGGAAGGCTAGAATAAAATACAAAACGTACTACCCGACACACACCTACCGGCGTAAAACGGAAAGAACGCCCGGTAAGCAAACCACCGGCCGACGGCGCCGGTCTGTGGCCGCGCCCGGTAAGAGGCGGGCGTTACGTACTAGCTCCGTATATCGTCACAGCCCGTTATCAACCCGGCGCCGGCGATTTTGTTTTTGCTTCAGTACGCCTGTAGCTGTGCGCCTGAGTGTAGTGTCGTTGCGGAGCTCGTGAGTTGAAAAAAAATATTTGCCGAATCGACAGAATCCCTTATTTTAAACATCAAAAAATTCCCGTGTTTGTGGAATATGCAAATAAAAGATTACCACTTCAAAGATATTAAAGCCCTATTAAAGTTAACAGTTCATCAAATGATTTGAGTGATAGCAATGTTTGTATGATGAGTACAACCATTTGTTCACGATTCCTGGATGTTTATAAGTTTCTTCAGTAGATATATTTGAAATATTTATATATCTACATATTATTATCAATACTTCTCCATTATCTAGTATCCATAACACAAGCTCTTAATGATGCCTACTTTGGGCTAGATAATAGGTGTAAGTGTATGAATATTATTATTATTATTTTTCAGACATTCTGTGAAATAAAATAAAAACTGGGTATTTTCTTAATTTACCTCGATTGGTGTAGAATTCGCATTCTTGTAGCCTGTATAAGTTAAATGGATGAACCCATTACGTTATACGTTCATATAATATAAAGGTATACTAGTACGTCTCTAGGCGCTAGATAACGACTTAGCGCCAAATAAGAAAGTCCAGCGACCGGTGTGTGTGTGACGATGAACCCGGTTTTATGATCCTTTCTAGGTAGAACGCCGGAACCGGCAAGTGTGAAGTGTGAACACACTTAATGTTTGACCATTTGTATAATTGAAGCAATGCTATCATGGAACATGTCCTGTTCGTAACTTCATTAAATTTATTTTTGGCGATTTACATTCTTGATGCAAACTTAGTATATCAAGTTTATTGGGCCATGTTGTTTGGATAGTTGTTTAATAATTCCAAATCACCTATTGATTTACAAGAACATCGTATAAATTATTGAATTCATTTTGTGTAAGTACACCATTCAAAAATTTCTTCTATGTCTTCTTGACGAAACACATTCGTAAAATCAGACTCGTCTAACAAGTCCCAGTTATCTACTGCTCTGTGTTCTTCACACACACGGGAATTAGCACACAAATATATCTTCTTGTTGAGAAATATATGTTTTTTCAAATATGTGGGAACCCTGCACCTTTCTGAGTTTGTACACCTGGGTACAAAGCAACGACTACTAGAATTAGTTGTTTTTCTATAGTTTCGAAACTGCATTGTTGGTGTGGGTAGGGCAAAATCTGATATATTTCCCTCCAGCATATTTATATTGTGGCGTAGGGCGGTCCAGCAATTAAGGCAGACACATGCTTTTACAGGTATCTGCAACAATACAGAAAATGTATTTATTCTAAATAGGATTTATCTTTATATGAGATTTTAGAAGAAGACTAAATATGTCTGAAATACCTGTCTTGGAAATATCCTTGCTTGTAGTTCTTGTCGCTCAGGCCCCTTTCCAAGCCATCGATACTGCCTATGATTTAAAGAGGATGCGCACCAGATACAATCGCCAAGCTTCTCACTCTCACGTCTTCTGGTATGACGTTGAGCTGTTTGCCAACAACCCCAGCAAACACGTCCGCCCCCAGGAATCTTCATAAACAAAATTGAGACATGTTTAGACAAAGTAATAGTGCTTACACACAGGACTCAAAAATGTTTCTTATCATTTGTTAGTATTCATGTCATCTCAAAATAAAACATTTTCGTGTTAATAAATAATCTAACCAACTAATAACCAAACAATTTGTAACTTTTCTTAGAAAACATTAACCCGGGCAACAGTATAGTTTGCAGAGTACCTGGGTAAGAATGCATGGAGTGGTGGTTATAAAATGTTGGCAAATGTTCTAAAACATGTTTTATAAGCTTTAAAAACATCTAACAATTATTATCATATTACTGAATGTTAAAAAAGTTTTCATGTTAAAAAATGGTATGTAATGTCATCTAATTTTTTTTAACTCCTTTAAGCACCATTCCAGTATCCAGTAACATAATTATAAATAAAAGAACTTAGATAACCTACCTCTCTTGGATGAATATCAGTTGCGATATAATTCCTCTCTGGGCCATCTGGTAGAGGATGTGAACGTCTTTTAGAAAGAGAGTATTTACAACGTACACAAATGTTTGTACTTGGTGCGTTTTTAACATATTTAATGTTTTCTGCCCATGAAATATTTTGTACTCTCTTCCAGCATGACGCACAAAGTAAAGCACCATCAACTATCTGTAATCAAATAATCAAAATATTGCTGTTTTTTATAAAGATAGGTTAGGCGCACAATAATATTAAAGAATGCACTTTTATTGTAGTTCAATTTAAAGACAGTAAGTAGTAGTTTATTTGCCAGTGGTAATTCCAATGTTTATTATAAGCAACTTGCAACTGTAATATATTATTACTAGCTGTCCCGGCAAACATTGTTTTTCCATAAAAATAAAGGTCCAACAATAAAATAAAAAATAGATAGTAGCCGATTATCAGATCTATTGAATATACACATAAAATTTAACGAAAATTGGTTAATCCGTTTTGAAGGAGTATGGTAACTAAATTTGTGAGTTGAGAATTTTATATATAAGATATTGTGTGGGCTATGAGTTTAAGAAATACATTTTAATAGGTGAAAAAATGTGCTTACTATACGAGGTGATATTTTATTTGATACAATTTGTTTGAGTGGTTCAGGAATCCAGTGTGAGCTTTTTCTAAATAAAGATGACTGACACCAAATACACACAAGATTATCATGGGATATTGAAACTTCTCTGGTATGTTTGAGATTTTCCAAAATGTTTTCAAAACAATACTGGCATATTTCACTATCAAACTGATTCTGTAAAATTAGATATTCATTATAACAATAAATAATTAATAATAAACTAAGTGTGATAGAGGTAAAATATAATTAGATCTTACTGCATAACCAATCTGCAATTCTATTGCATTAGTGATTTCAATGCCCATATTGTCTAAACAATAGTGAATATCCCCTCCAATAACACAATTGCACATCAGACATTTTGCCATTGTACAAATCTACAAAGAAAATGTTTAAATAAATGGTAACATACTAAAAACCAATAAAATATGAATCAATAATGTAACACAACCACATTTGATTTTAATAAAGTTTTGATTCAAGTATTCATCAACTAAGTAAGTAAGTTTTGATCAACTTTTACTACATCATGATGAAAAAGTACCTATGTTACTCACCCACAAGTTTGGATGAGAAAATTTAAAAACAACAGCACCAAATCGTCAAACAATTTAAAGTATACCCAAAGTTGCTAGATGTATAAACATCAGAGAAGGTCCAAAGAATAGCTAGGCTTAGGGTTGATAATTTTGACAAGATCCAGTTTTGGAAAAGACAAGACTGGAATGGAATATTTACCTGTGGACAAGCACAAACAATTAATTAATTGTTTAGTTCAAATAGGTAAAAATTAATGAATACAAAATGTAAATAAAATATTGTACTCTATGTATAGGTTTGTTGTACCTAGTACAAGATTTTATTTTAATAATTAAAATACATTCAAAAATTTTATTAAGTAATAATAAAGTAATATATTATTATTGTACTTTTTAATATAATTCACCACCAGTTTTTTTTTGAATAAGGTATTAAAGTTTTCTCTTGTACTTTTTAATTTAATTCACCAACACAGAAAAAACCCTCAAGCACTGCCAAAACAAACTTCTTTTCCGTCTGTTTAGCGGTGTCATAGATTTCGTCAGAATCTAGTTTTTGCTAAACTTATTTTTGTGATTTGTAACTTTATGACTGTGGCTTAAAGAAAAATATTACAAGAAGCTGTGGACACTGTGAATGTACAATATAAGTTTTTCGAACGAAATACGGAATGGAAATAAACTTTTATTTACCACAATATGTCAATGTCAATATGGAATAAATGACATTAGGTTATTTTTTTTTTCTTAATTCTCCCTACAAAGGGAAGGCAAAGGGAACTAATGCCCATTCAGCCATGTCTTCAGTATTTCTTCTTTTATTGCATTAAAACGCTGGCGTAACATATTTCAATGCTTCTTGCGAGTATTTGACCCGAAATATATGATGACAGTCACTTTATGTGCCACTTGATGAGGTGGACAACCACAAAAAAGTTCTCATCGTATTTCGCACCCTAATCACTTTTATTCAAATAATCTTTTAGTTGCACGTCAACATAAAACACTTGAATAATAAAACTACGCCGTTTTTATAACTCAATGTTCGCTCCGACACAATTTTTAATTATTGTTATAAAAATTTTCACTGACGCCACAAAAACCCGCCAAACACTCTTTTTTTTTTGGTTAATTCTCCCTACA
The DNA here is from genome assembly GCA_947347705.1 of Nymphula nitidulata. Classification (NCBI taxonomy): domain Eukaryota; kingdom Metazoa; phylum Arthropoda; class Insecta; order Lepidoptera; family Crambidae; genus Nymphula; species Nymphula nitidulata. Next base: position 3,948,312 of record OX374637.1, on the reverse strand, counting down.
AAGGGAAGGCAAAGGGAACTAATGCCCATGCAGCCATTTCTTCAGTATTTCTTCTTTTATTGCATTAAAATGCTGGCGTAACACATTTCAATGCATCTTGGGAGTATTTGACGCGAAATATATGATGACAGTCTCCTTATCACGCAACTCAATGAGGTGGATAACCACAAAAAATTTTCATCGCATTTCACACCATAATCACTTTATTCTAATAATTTTTTAGTTGCACGTCAACACAAACACTTTGTTTATAAAACTACACCACTTTTATATCACAAAGTTCGCTCCGACACATTTTTTAATTAATGTAATAAAAATCTTGACTGACACCACAAAATCCCGACAAACACTCCTTTTTTTTGCATATTTTTGGTTCATTCTTCCTGTAATGGGAAGGCATCTTATCATTAAGATGATAGCTGATGGAATATGATAAGTATGCAAGGATGTCTGATATGCGGGAAGGGAAATGATACAACTGACTCGAGTGCTATCCGTAACCAAACTGATTTCATCATTTCAGCCGAGAGACGCCCACTGCTGGGTATAGGCCTCCCCCAAAGATCTCCATACCGATTGGTTCTGCGCTGTCCGCATCCATCGTCTTTCTGCGAACAGATCGTCGGTCCACCTTGTGGGAGGCCTTACCAACGCTGCGTCTCCCGGTACGCGGCCGCCACTCGAGGACCTTTCCGCCCCAACGGCCGTCAGTCCTCCTTGCAATGTGGCCTGCCCACTGCCACTTGAGGCTCGCAATTCTTCGGTCTATGTCGGTGACCTAAACCGAACTGATTTATTATAATAAAAAACTAAAATAGTACGCGTGTAAATAAAGTGCATAGGGCAGCAATTTGCAACATTGCTCCGTGTGGTGTACACCGTACACAAGCGTGGGTAACTGTCAACAGTTAATTAAAAACAAATCCGTTCCGTTGTCCCCAGTCGCTACAAATGGCGCATCGATCTGTCCAAGACAGAGAACCATTGGGCGGGTTGGTTCCGCGGCCTGTCGCCCCTGTTCCTGAGCACCAGAGCGCCGCGGCTCTTGCTGCTGGCTTCAATAGACGGGCTTGACAGAGACCTCACCGTTGGCCAGATGCAGGGTAACTATGTGATCCAAATTCAATCTTCATTTGCGAGAATACAGCTGTATTTGTAGGTCGTATACGATTTAGCTACATGCGTATTTGATCTCCTTTTTGAATGACTTCAAAAAGAAGGAGCTTTTAAAATAGGTTGGTATTTTTTATGTATGTACACCGATTACGCCGAGATTTCTGATCCTATTTACGTGATTCTTCTTTTGTTCGATGCGGAATAGTTGCCGATTGGTCCCATAGAAATTTATTTAAAATCGATTGGCTAGTTTGATTTTTAAATTCAACATAGCTGGAATGATTAATTCGACTATGTATGCGGATTTTTGCTATCCTATGACTTTTTACTGAAACGATACCATAGTAGGAAACAATATACGCTGCCGGTCACCCATCTAGCGTTGACCTTAGCAAGTTACCTCTGAAAATTGCGAAAAAAATTAAATTAAAATAAAAACCGACTTTACAAAAAAAAAACAGGATAAAATAATTTGATACAGTGAGTCACGCTCATTAGCACAGCGCTGTGAGCGCAATATGACTGCATTCCGTATTGATCGAACACTGATCACGGTGATTACAGTGGCCCTAATTCTGGAGAACACATGCTAAGTCTAAATTGAAGTTTTGTCCATTTCTTTCTCTCAAAATGAATACGTAAAGGATGGCTGTCATATAAATTGACATTTATAAAGGTGCGTTCAATTTTCGACCTTATTGAACGTGATAAAATGCAGTGTTTATTAGGCACCTCCATACATTCCGTCTAAAATTGTCTATGGTTTCTTTGGAATCCATCTAAATTTAATTGACAGCTCTAAACAAATTCTTGCTATCTTTTTCCTTTTATATATTGCGAGAAAGAGATATACTGTACTTAAATTTAGAATTAGAGTGTGTTTTCAGAATCAGGCCCAGTGCCTACTCGTGATCCAATTCGATATTCGCGCTCACAACACTATTGCCGTGATAACCGTGATATCGTTTTGGAACGTTTTGTAAGTGCGCTCAAGGACGTAACTGACATCACTTCAAAACATAACCTAAAAATTGTTTTTGATTATCGACGTTGTACTTTGATCTGCATTTTCACTAGATAACTACCAACCTACTTATAATTGCAGAATCAATATTCGTGCTCACAGCGCTGACACTTATTTTTGAGCACTGTGAGAACTATTAGTGACGTCATTGATAACGTCACAGCAGTTCGTGTGAGTAGTGTAAGCATGAAATGAAACGACTTTTAGTGCGCTCACAACGCTGTGAGTGTCATTGAGCTTGATTCGGAATGTAACCTAAAAGTCGTTTCATTTCGAGCTTACTACACACAAAACTACTGTGACTGCCATCATTCATCAAAGACGTTACTAATAGTTCTCTCAGTGCTCAGAAAAAAGCGTCGCACTGTGAGCACGATCGTTATAATGTCAAAATTTGTATTTGATTTCTTTAATTTTCATTTTAATGTTTTCAGTACTAGTAAACAATTAGTTTAATGCATTCTGCAATAATAAGTAGGTAGGTAGTAATCCAGTGAAAATTAAGGTCACAGAGCGATATCGTTATTCACAAACAATTTTTAGGTTATGTTTTGATGTCAGAAGTCAGTTACGTCCTTGAGCGCACTCACAAAACGTTCCAAAACGATATCACGGCAATAGTGTCGTGAGCGCGAATATTTACAGTGCCACCGCGTAATCACAGCTGTAAGGCACTGTAACCACCGTGAGCTGTGTTCGATCGATCAAAGCGGAATGCAGCCTCAGACTTATGTTTTTATCTCTCAGGTAAGTTCCAAATGCAAGTACTGACGCGGTGTGGCCATGCTGTCCACGAGGATACGCCTGAAGAGGTATACTATATTTTGTTTTGGATTGTTTATATAAATTATCGTTTTTGAAATTACTTATTAAAGCAGATGTTTCATATCCGGCCAGGTATGTGTACACTATCTGAAAAAATCAGGAAAAATTAGCTGAATCCGGGAAAAAAGTACTAATAATTCGTTTTCATGTATTGTTCACTGGTACAAAGTTCAAAATGATTCGACTATTTCACTATTATTCAATATGGCGGGCGACATAGAAGTCAACAAAATGTCACCGAAGTGACATATGCGCCATGATGAAATTTTTTTTATTTTTATTATTTCTCCCTGTATTGGGAAGGCTACGGTTTCTAATGACCATTCCGCCATGTCTTCAGTATCTCTTTATTTCTTCATTTATTGCATTAAAATGTTGGCGTAACACATTTCAATGCTTCTTGGGAGTATTTGACACGAAATATATGATGACAGTCACTCTATGTGCTACTTGATGAGGTTAATAACCACAAAAAAGTTTTCATCGTATTTCACACCATAATCACTTTTATTCTAATAACCTTTTAGTTGCACGTCAACACAAACACTTGAATAATAAAACTACGCCGCTTTTATAACTCAATGTTCGCTCCGACACAAATTTTAATTATTGTAATAAAAATTTTTACTGACGCCACAAAAACCCGCCAAACACCGCGCCATGATGAATATTTGTCTGTGTTGCAGTTTTTTCTTTGAAAACTCATGTTTAGTAGTACCTACCGCGAATCACAACAAATAAAAAGAAAATGGACTATTAAAAACTGTTTTGCATAGTTTCGCCTATTTTTTTAGTATACAGTAGGTACCTAAGACCTAACCGGTTCTCTACATGTTTGGGACATCTTTTTCTCAATATGATAAGTAGAGGCTGTGAACTACTTTTCAAATTAGATTAATCGTGTGTAATTTTACATATAGCGTGTGATTTAGGCCTATTGAGTTAAATAATAATAACTAAGTTTTAATGAAGACGCCATTGTTAAACCAGGTCCGAAAAATCTTTAAAAACTTCATGTTCAATGTGTAACGAAATAACTATAGTATATTAATTTCAAACATATGAAATAAACAGCAGTACACAAAATTGCCTTTTACAGTCTGCAATATAAAAATGGCCTTTATCCCCACGTACTAAAGCCCATTATTGTTTGCAGGTCGCTCGAGTGGTGGCTGCATTTGCTCTCAGACAACGTCTCACAGTTGCGACTGAGGCGGGACTAACTATGAATTTGGTTTCTGCGCCGGGATGTTAGAGTAGACTCGAATACTACGTTTTTCGTGGACTTCCTACTGTTGTGGTACGTAACGGAGAGATGTGTTTTATAAAGGAAGAGAGAAAGAGAGAGAGAGAGAGAGAGAGAGAGAGAGAGAATGATCTTATCTAAAACTGTACGCCCTTCTAATGTGCTTACACTCATTCCTACGCCAAATTCTCTACATCTAGTATACGAGCAAACGCGTACACTATTATAAGTCTACTAAGTGGTAGGCCCGTAGGGTCGTCTGGGTAAGTACCAACCAACACCTTTCTTATTTCAGCCGTAAAACAGTTCGCTGTGTTTCGGATTGAAGGAAAAGGTAGCCAGTGTCATTACTGAGCATGGTAGGTATTTCATCTCAGGACTCAGGATGACAATTCACAATGCATCTGCGATACCAAAGGATGGTAGCCACTTACCACCAGATGGTAAGTGCTAATCAAGCAATCTTATAATTTCAGCTACTATTTCAATTCGTACGGCTTCCCCGTATGTATTTTTAGAATACAGACAAATTATTCTACCCGTCGGTCATTCTACAATGGCTAGACACGACAAAATATACAAATAGTACAAAGTTGTGAATGAATAATTTAGCGCAAACTGCAGAGCGGACGTGTCATTCCATTGATCGCACGATTAGTTGACCTATTAAGGTACGAACGAAGTACCTCCAAATTCATAACATAATACAAGTTCAGAGTTGTAATAATTATTTCCTTAGTGCAGTTTTAGATTAGATGATCTCTAACAGTGAGACATGTCTTATGAAGGTATTACTATGTTAAATTAATTTAAATATTCGGTCAGTGTTGTTAAGTGCAATTGTTGAATTTTACGGCGTTGACTGTACAGCTAAGATATTTCTAATGTATTTTATATTAGTTTGCTTTTAAAGCGAAGGCTTGCTACATGGTAAAGTGAGCATGTTACCAGTTCTATGATGCGTGGGCGCAGACCTACTACTTATATGATACTAGCATTTAGCTGGTCGGAATCACTAAGTAGTAATAATATTTTTTTTTAAGATTGAAACACGAGTTATAATTAATCTCCATAAATTATTATGTGTTTTTAACGTTTAGTTATTTATGTTTTATTTTAAAGTTATGGTATTAAGTTGTATGTCTGCAAACAGATTTGTTATTAATTTAAAAAATTGTAGAATAGAGCACAGTCAGCATCAAAAACAAAGATACGATTTTGATCCTTAACGTGTTGATTTGAAGAGACAAAATGCTAACATTTTGAAACTGACTGTACACCTCTTTCCTTTGCAGCTATAGAGATACATTAAATTATATAAAAAAAAACAAAATTGCGTTGGATTTAATTTTGGTTGCACTATAAGTAAAGTTAAACATAATATAAGTCAATCTCTTTTATTTGCGTACGGCCTTCGTGGAGGTAAGAATCGAGGTCATCGTAGCACCTTGGGCACTACTCACGCGTTGTCACCGTAGCCTATAGACGCTTTTAGCACCTTGGGCACTACTCACGCGTTGTCACCGTAGCCTATAGACGCACGTAGCACTTTGGGCACTACTCACGCGTTGTTGCCGTAGCCTATAGACGCTTGTAGCACCTTGGGCACTACTCACGCGTTGTCGCCGTAGCCTATAGACGCTCGTAGCACCTTGGGCACTATTCACGCGTTGTTGCCGTAGCCTATAGACACTCGTAACACCTTGGGCACTACTCACACGTTGTCACCGTAGCCTATAAACGCCCGTAGCACCTTGGGCACTACTCACGCGTTGTCACCATAACCTATAAACGCTCGTTGCACCTTGGGCACTACTCACGCGTTGTCACCGTAGCCTATAGACTCTCGTAGCACCTTGGGCACTACTCACGCGTTGTTACCGTAGCCTATAGACGCTCGTAGCACCTTGAGCACTACTCACACGTTATCGTAGCCTATAGACGCTCGTAGCACCTTGGGTACTACTCACGCGTTGTTACCGTAGGCTATTGACGCTCTATTGCTCAATGATATTTAAAAATGACGAACATTTATGCGAACTTCTCATAGGGTCCAATATTCAACCGTCATTTAAATGTTTAGTACTCCATTTGACGTTTGCCAATACAATTTTTCATTTTGACAGTACTTAAAATCTTTAATACAGCTTCTAATAAACGCCGTACTATTAGGCTGTTACGGGATCAATTTTCAAAAATCCTTTCATAGTGCTCACTTACGATAAATGAGGAATGTCTGTGCCAAACTTCATGCTTCTAGATTGTGAAATGTATGGGACTTATTGTTATATCGTCGGTGAGTGTGCAATACCGCGTGAGAGCAGTTTTCAATATCGCGTAGGTATTTATAAAACTCGCAAAATTAAAATATGGCGCCAGCGGTTTTTTAGAGCTGACTAGTATTAATAGCAAATAAACGTGTGGAAATATCCAGGATATTAACGTGTTTCTTCCCGCTGTAAAATGAAGAAAAAGCTGATACGCGGTATTTACAAACTGCTCTCGCGCGGTCTTGCACGCCCACCGACGATATGCTTCGATCAACTATTGCCAATCGTCAATCTCGTCAAAACAATACGACAATAAATTTAATGCCTACATTATTTCATAGAAATGTATTTATCAAATGAGTATTTTTAAAAGTTGTAAACCATTTGTATGAACTAATATAGCCCATGTTTTAATTTATTGTCGTATTGACGGCACCGCCCTGTATAAAATAAAAAAAATATCAAAATAATCACATTATTTTGTTCTTGAAATCTGTTTTATTAAGGTTATTAATAATGTGAAATAAAAGTGGGCACTGTCTCCGAGGTAAGCCTGTATAGTACGTGCAAATATAGGTACTAAAAATTTGTAATTTTCTGACAAATATTTTTTAGACCCGATTGATTAATCATTATATTGTATTTATTTTATCTGAAATATAGTTAGTTCAACGAAGATAAAATGTAATTACTAAGAATATTTATTCATATAGGTAGCTTAAATTAGGTAATAAATTATTAATACTAACTTGGCTAGCGTTACCATTAGGTGACATTAAATTTAATAGAAAATATATGACACCTTCATTCGCAACTTCGATCTAAAAGAGATTATAAAGCATAGGTAATTATAAAATTTAAAATTATACAAATCTGTACGTGACTCAATTTCTAACAAATATATTTTTTTATAGTTTTTTACTATTCTATGTCCGATTTGATAGTGAGAGGTTGTGTATGGTCAAAATAATGTGTAATTATAAATTATTACGATTAAAGTATGTTGTTGTCATAAAAAGGAAATAAAATATTTTCAAAAAAATTGCTGGGTTTTATTTCTAAGCTAAGGATAATCACACCGAGACGCAATGCGATGCGACGATGCAGAAAGAGCTCTTCAAGCATCGTGATTTTACCCTTGAATCATCATCAGCAGCCTATATACGTCCCACTGCTGGGCACGGGCCTTCCTACATGGGAGAAACACATGAGGAGATTGGGCCGTAACACTACCACGCTGGCCCAATGCGGGTTGGTGGGTTAAAGCGGTTGCAGTAACATCCGGGACCAACGGCTTAACGTGCCTTCCGAAGCACGGAGGAGCTCGATATTATAAATTTGATTGATCCATCCCGGGACCGACCATGGCGAAAGTTGCTTTGTTTTCGTAATCGAAACCAGAACGCTCAAACTACTACGCCACCGAGCTCCTCAAATACCCTTTTAACTTGCAATTTACATGCAAAATCCCTTGAAAATTCAATTCCATTGGATTACACACGCCTATGTCCTACAAAATTGATGACATATTTATCGGACTTTTAATCGCATAAATACTATCTATGAGTAGCCTGCGTTAGCGCTTTACCAACAATTTCACCAGAACTTAGGCCCAATGATAAGTCTCTTTTAGTATTCAGAAAAAAATGTGCAAAATAAATAGGCAACTATTTCTAAACACTTATAGATGCCACGACATAAACACAAAATGCTTGTAGGTTTCTCGACATAAACATGAAATAGTTGTAGGTGTCATGACAGAAACACGAAAAACTTAATTTCGACTGTAATTATCATGATTTTAAAAATATCGAATCTTAAAATTCCGAATACTTTAAATTTACTGAAATATTTGATTTGTTTGTTCATGTTATGTTTAAAATTCTTAAACTTACAATTTGTAGGTAAATTTTCTAGGGGTATTTAAAAAAGTAAGTAGTATGTTGAAAATAAAAATTCAGGGAATGTTCTGATATTTTTATATAATAATGCTCAAGACTAATTTCAATTCTTGACAATAAGAAACGAGTCATAAATAAGTACACTAAACTAATGGTAACTATAACTTTAAATAACAAATGAGTGTGTAGACTTAAATTCAAATGACTAGTAATCATCTATAAATTATTAAGTAGCTAACAACATAACAAACAGAGAATGGGCTTCAATACTACACCTTACAATGTGCGAGCGAGACGGCTACAAAACTAGTGTATTATGGAAATGTCGAAGTTACTAGAACACCCATCCCATGGACCGACCTGATAGTCAGCTGTGGGCAGTCAAACTCAACTTGATTAAAACTTTAGTACCATGTAACACTACCTTATCTATAGTGTTCATATAAATTGTCAAAAGTATGTCTATATGTTATTGTGGAGTGTTAAACGACTTCTGCTGCTGACTGTACCGGAAGTGGCACGAACTCGACGAGATGGCGAGCTACAACCACCGCCATTTTTCAGAACAAGCGCGACCGCCGAGAAACCAAAAAAAATCTACATTACATCGAATCATATTTGCTATGTTACCTTAAGGCAATGCTTCGCGAGTCCGCGCAAAAACATGACGCATGGCGTGTGTACCTTACTAGAGATATCTACAAATGCTGCTCAGCAGTGCTCAGGCGCATGCATCGTTGAACAAAGACAAATGAACCCCACATCTATTATGTTGTGCTACTCTTTGAAAATATTTAAACTAAGTACATAGGTAATTTCAATATCTTATTAGAGAAACATATATAACAAAGCTGTAATACGAACTTAGTCTATGCAAATTATGATCTATCGTCCATATTTGCCAGTAGCTACAATCTCTAGGTAAAGCCAAATTCAAAATGTAAGCATTTTTAATTTCGCTTGTAGATCAAAAGCAAAATACATCTATAAAGTCTAGTCAATAGCTCAAGTGCGCAGGCGCATGTCCGCATGTGTCAATAAATAGTCTAATAAACTACGTGATCCCTACGTATATTCCCATCTTATTTAAAATGAATGATTTTTAATTTCGTGTGTAGATTGAAAGCCATTCTATATTTGATAGTGTTCAGATTAGTTTTTATAAGAGCACTTTGGGGTATGAGAGTCCTATACACAGCAGACTGATAAATTGCATTTTGACACGAACCTCGCCCCGACGTATTATTGATTACCAGATGTCGGAATTAGGTAGAGTTATTTATGTTGTTACTACACTGATTTCATACAGCGGAAGAACAAAGTGCATATGCCTCAATCCCCGATATTAATTTGAAAAAGCAAAAAAATCTTAAAGTATAAAAAATAAAAAATAAAAAAGGCATTTATTTTTACACAATTTAAACCACTACACGCGCGACGTTGCCAAATTTACATCAACAACATCGGAGGTCCATTAGAAATCCCGGGAAGATCCATATTAACATCAACATTTCGATGCAAGTACATAAATAACTCTACCTAATTCCGACCTCTGGTTATGGTATTACCTAATTCCGACCTCTGGTTATGGTATTACCTAATTCCAACCTCTGGTTATGGTATTACCCACCAATACATTGAAAGTACTGTCATAAAAACCAGTCTGTATTATTTTTCGAAAGCGTTATCTCCACGCGAAGCTAAGGATTATATTACTAAAATAAAAGCTTTTTCAATACCTCAACAAAATATTAAAACCTGCCTAAAACGCGGCAATTAGTGCGATTAGAAATCAAGTTGACGATCAATTTAGTCGCCTTAGTCAGGAAGTATGTCTACATTATTATAAAAAAATTAAACGGAACTATTTCAATAAATAGTGTCGTTTGAAATGAAGTGACTTTATAAATTTTGTGACGGAATCAGCGACCTAACTTTATTCATTGATATATATTCAAATGTGTCTGATATGCGTGTACAGATAGCATCAAAATGATGTAAGCCTTTTAGTTTTTATCCTATTGCCATAGGGATCAAAATCGTTTGCATCTTTTTCACGACTATTTCACAGAGTAAACCCAAAACAAATAATGTCTGTTAAAAATTAGAATTTTGCATAAATTTAACAGATAAGATAACTACACATCAATAATTAATCTAACTAACCTCAATATCTGAATGAAGTTGTTTTTGTCGCTGAATCAGATATCTGTTTTCCACAATTGTTTCCAGAACACAAAACCAAGACGAAACTGCGTTAATGATAGTGATGCGTCATAAACTTATGAATATTTTCAATGTCGATTTTGTGTTTTGAGAAAGAAAGATAAGGTATATTTGTACAATTTGTTGCCAACTAAACATTCTAATTAGAAGCGTTCAAGGAGATAAAGCTTTCGAAAGTTTAAGATAATAATCAATATATTTCACAGACGAAGATTAAATATCCTAATGATTTTAAGGGACAAATTTGGATACAATTGAAGTTCTATATATAAGTCCAAAGACATCAATTATAGTTTGGCAAAAAGCCACAGTTACATTTTTATTTTATATATTGGCAACACCTAGTACAGTGTTTTTAATGTCAGGGATCGGTTAATCAACTCTCTTTAATTCAAGTCAAATAGAGTCCAAATTGTAAAGGACTAATGATTTGTGTGTTGCCACATACATAATTATGTATATTAGCAGCGATAGTGGCGCTCCTGTTGTACTGACCTTCTTGCCAAACTGTACAGATATTAAATTATTCAACAAGAAGTTTATTTTTCAATGAAGTCACAATTTATCTTCTTAAAAACACATTTAACACTATAGTTAAAATATATCATTATCACAATAAGCAAGATTTAGGCACAGATAAAACAATGGAGTTTGTTGGAATACCTTTGTGAAACATTTATGAACTTTGTTGAGGTAGGGCGGCGGATGAATGTACGCAATTCAAGAAATCGTGTGCGCAAAAGGTTTACTTAAAATGCTTCACTTTGTAGGTATCCAGTAAAGCGACCATTTTTGTAATCCACTTTAAAATTGAAATATTAATATAAGAAAAGTGTTCATAAGCTAATGTTTTCTATAAAAGTTGTGCGAACAGATTATCACAACTTTTTAATTAGAAGCGTCAACAGAAAATTCACTACTAAAACACTATATACCTACATTTATGTTAAAAATCTCACTGTTATACAACCAAGTATACAGGTTAAATTTTTAGTCACTACCGTACCATTATTAATAGCCAATACACCTCCCACATCCCTTGAGATGGCACTTATTTCTTTAAAACCCAAACTAAGTATATTAGAAAGGTAATAAACTGAAATCATTCTAAAATGAGGGTATTTTCTCAAAAATCAATAACTAAATGTTTAATCTATCGCTTACGCTTGCGTGCGCTATAGTTGTCCTTTTTCCTCGTACTGAGAGTCATATTTCTATCCCTCTAAGTGGAGCATGGAGAATTTTAAAATTACAATTTTTACTCTCAAACAGTGCGATAGCTGATCAATATACGAAATCAAAGAAAATCATAGAATATAATTTCAAAACTTGTGTAGTGATAAAAATATATCCTGTATACGATTCGAATAATCAACTCTACAATAAAGTTATGTAATAAATAACTGGATTTAGTAAGAAATTAATTTTGTTAATAATATTAATAACACCCTTATAACTTGGATCTTCATCGGAAGAGCTTTTCCATGCTATTTTCTTCTCACACATGGCGAATGTCACGTGTTAAAATATGACAAAACATAGAATACCTACTCCGAAAATTATCCAAGCAGTAAATTATTTTGGGCACATTTTTTAAATTTGATAAACTTTCAAGCTTAAATTAATTGGCACCATTTCTATAATAGATAACGTAATTCTTTTACAATTTTTCTACTTTTAGGAAAGGCAGAATTAGAATAAAATTGTCTACATTATTTCAAAAGGTTGTTAGGTACATCATCTGTCTGGAGAATAAGCGTAAGATTCAAAAATAGAAAATACAAATTCAGATTTACAAATTGATATGAGACTACGTATACGAATATAAGGAGTTTTTATAATTATTTTTACTGAATTAAAACTAATTGGAGACGTGACGTCACCAAATAAATTAAAGTTTAAAACTTATTTAAACTTTTCTGAACCATAGCCTCCTTACTGAGAAAAGCAAAGTATGCTTTTTCTGAGAGCACCAAATCACTTCGTGAATGACAGCTTGTCGTAATCTAATAAAAAAATATATATTTTCAAAAAATTATGAAGAATGACTTGTAATTACGAAAGGCCATAATTTTCAAAAGGCCTACGGCCAAAATTTTCACAATATATCAATCTAAAACGATTCAATTCTAAGATCAAATAGATTGTGACCTTCAATAACCCGTGACCCCAGTCAGCAGATTCAATTTTCTTTTCGCTTACGAACCTTCTCTCTTTATTTTTAATTAAAGAAAAATATTTTTAAATTGTTTTAGCCTAGTTAAACATTATTGTTTTATAACATTTTTAGACATTGAACAAGTGAAATTAAAACTTGGGACCAATTTTAAGATTGTGTATGTGATCAAAAAAATAAATTGATTGCTAATTTCCATAAAATATGATTTTGTAACCTCGTTTGTGCAATTTAAGTTTAGTTCACTCTTCCTCAACCATTCAATAGGAAAAAGACAGAACCAGAATCAGAAACTTTGAATGACGCATCATTCAAAGTTTCTATTAAGACATATCTAAAGCATGATGCCGTCTCAAATAAGTCAAAAGTCTAATTTGACTTTTCACATCCTATCCTTTTCTTATTGTGGCGGAATGAAAGGGAGATAGATAGCAAATTTAGCTTAAGAGAATGAACAACGATTGTCTAATAAAAATCATCAGCATACATTCTTTCTATTCTAATTCGTAGTTATTCTAATTAGAATCAATTAAAATTGATAATCGTAGTACTGGACTGGTAATCTAATGCTCTATTTAACAGTTTGGCTAACAATCTATAACCCCTTTTGAATGGCTCACAATTCAAAGAGAATAGTAGCGAAGTGTCAAAACCGCATAGCATTAGAATACGTGACTGAATCCTAACATTGCTAAGCCATATTTTTTGTTTTTATTGTTATACTACAATAAATAGTCATACATTTTTCTAGATCGATTTGTGCAAAAGCTTTAAGACCAAAAAATATAAGTAATAATATTTATCAACAAACAAAATTGAACGTTTAATCAATTTTAGCAAACATGCACAGGCTTCAGCGACTATTTTAATATACATAAGTTTTTAATTTTAAAATTATTTTCTCAGAGTACACCTTTCAGTGATGCGAATTGAACACCACAGTCCAATAAATGTTGACAAAATTGAAAGTAAAAATTTGGAAGCCAATTACGTCTCTCCTTTCTTTTACGCATGTTTTGGCGCCAAATTAAAATATTTTCGCACAGAAAAAAATAAAGACGACACGATCGTGCAGTTAACTTAATGTGACCTGTTAATAAACCAAAGTTAGTATTATAAATTAACTATTACGAATTATAGCAACAATTTATGGCATATTTGTAATAATTTAATATGACTAAAGAGACCGAGAATTTTCTTCAATGACATAATTTAATGACATAAATGGGTAAAAAATAACAATAAAATATTCGTTGCAAGCTGAGCAAAGTAAACGTTAAAAATTAAGTTCCAGTTAATCACACAGAACGTCTTACGACTATCTCTTTTCCACATTAGATTTGTGAAAGAGACAGTAGATCGGTTTAGCTAATTATCTAGAAGATGGAGCTCATTCCTCGTTCGGAACGTACTGTCTTCTCTTTCAGATAATGATTTGTAAAACAGTATACTTGAGTAGTTTACTGGAACTGTCACTAGATGGCACTAATTGATGCTAACTCTTTGGTCGTCGTTTTTACCTACCATTAGAGCATTTTACCTTCTTTCAAAAAGTTAAAGCAGGTTTTATCTTGTGACAAAGAAGTTCTTTGTTACAAGATAAACGAAAAAGTCAGAAACATTAGAACATTTAGCTATATCTGTCACGTGTGCGTAGATTGCTACTAACGCCATCTGTTGTCGATCCTCGGTCCCTAATTGATATATTGATTTCCAGTTTAGACAGCGCTCTTCATTTCTTGTTTGACGCACGTCTTAAACGCTTCCCAACCTTCGTTTTTGGCGTATGACTGTAAAAGATAAATATTATTGATTATTACTTAATTTCTTCTAAATTTATATTTAAAAAATACGTTTAAGTCTGAATGAAATAAATCTATATTTGGACACGGAAGAGTGAAGGAAAGCACAAAAGATCCCAAAGGATCGAGATGCACATTGTCGTCGCCTCGCGATAACCTAAGAAGTATCTAAAACTAAACTAGAAAAAAGCATGAACCATGGGCGGGGACCAAACCCCCGACCGTTCATAGCCCGGGTGAGTGCTCTTATCATCTGAGCTATAATCTCCTGTGGTTAATCTATATTCACGTTAGAAGCTACGTATACCTCCACAATGGGTCTGATTCTGACGACAGATTCTAAATTTAAATACAGTATATCTCTTTCTCGCAATATGTCATAGAAAAAAGATAGCAAGAATTTGTTTAGAGCTGTCACTTAAATTTAAATAGATTTCAAAGGAACCATAGACAATTTTAGACGGCATGTACGGAGGTGACTTCTAAACACTGCATTTTATTACGTTCAATAAGGGCGAAAATTGAACGCACGTTTCTAAATGTCAAATCATATGATAGCCATCCTTTTCGTATTCATATTGAAAGAAAGAAATGCACTGAACTTAAATTTAAACGTGTGTTCTTCAGAATTAGGGCCAATATCGAAACGGTCTATTTCAAGATACAAACAAGTATATTTTCACACAAATAGACTAGAAGAATCTCATATCCCAAGTCCTCGGTAGCTCAGATTGTTAGAGCAGTCATTCACTGCGATCCTCGTTTCAGGAGATGCAACTTTTCTACTTTTTTTAAAGCCATCATCATCGTCATCATCATCTGGTGATGATGTGCCTGTACACGTCCCACTGCTGGGCACAGGCCTACATGGAAGAAACACATGAGGAGTTTGGGCCATAGCACCACCACGCTGGTCCAATGCGTGTCGGTGGGTTAAACCGGTTGCAGGAGGACCTCGAGATTATATATTTTTTAATGGCCTTTCCCAGGATCGACCACGGCGAAAGTTGTTGTTTTTGTAATCGAAACTAGACGCTCAAAGAACGCCACCGACGTCCTACTTTTTTAAGTATACCTAAAAATACCTGTAGATAATTTTTCAAACGTTTATAATATAGTGGCAATAAAATTAAGAATATTATACCTTTATCAGGATGGCGGTTGCATCAACTCTATGTATTGGCATAACATTCTGAATATTGACTCAGAATGTTACTTAGAAAGTTTAGGCATAATAGGGTAGTTGACAACTTTTTTTTTATTTCATAAATAAGAATATAATAGAAATATTGCAAAAGAAATAGTATGTCTAAGATCAATAGTTTCAAGATATAGTGGTAGGTGTGATGTGTTGCGGCGCAACGTCCAAAAACACTCCATATAAAATCTACACGGAACAGATGACGTCACATGTTCCCATATTACTAAGAAATCTATGGGTAAACTGACAAAATTAATAATAACTATGTATTAAGTATGTTTATTGTACTAATTTGAAAATTTAAAAAATTGACATATTTTTTTTTCAATATTTATCAAAAATGTTAATGACATTAGATTGTTGACATCAATTAAAACAACTATTACTAAGAACATACTTATTACATAGTTATTATCAATTTTGTCAGTATGCCCATACATTTCTTAGTAATAAAGGAACACGTTGAAGACCTTTTTGGTACTCATGTTTATTTATTAGATTTAAGTTATTATTGAAAACATTTTGATTTTGATATGGAACAGAAATTAAGTTCTGTAGCTTGGGTTCTGTTTCAATTGAAACTTAAAACTGATGTTGTATTGTATTTCATTCTATGTTAGTACCAAACCAAGTTATCTAGTTAGTACCAAATAAACATTTTTTCATTCATTCATTCAATGTGACGTCACCTGTTCCGTAGATTTCCTATGGAGCGTTTTTAAACGGCGCGCCGCAACACATCAAACACACCACTATATCCGTGAAACTATTGATCTTAGACATACTATTTCTTTTGCAATATTACTTTACGAGTTATAAACCTCTTATTTATGAAATAAAAAAAAAAGTTGTCAACTACCCTATTATCTAATACATAATGTGGTTAGAGTTATCCGAGCATTGCCGCTGCCCGCGTAGGCTATAGCCTTCCGCATACGAAGGTGGTATCTAACCTTGAAGCCGCGGTGCAGGCGGTCCTTCATGATGGCGATGAACTCCTTGTAGCTGAGCAGGCCGTCGCCGTCCGCGTCGAAGATCGCGAACACGGTGGTCACCAGGTGCGCCGACTGCCCGATGCCGGTGCAGATCTTCACGGCGCGGTGGAACTCGTCTGACACAAGACAACGGTATATGCAGTGTTGCCAGTGGCCGACACTCAAAAGTAACACTAGACAGCTCAAAAGTAACATTAGTAAGAAAATCAAACAAAAAATAGGCGACTTTAGGCTACTTCATAGAGTAATTTTATGGCTACTCTGTGATTTTTGGTTAATTTTTTGTAAATTCTAAAAGTCACGTAAAAGTAACATAAGAGGGTCAAAAGTAACATAAAATGTTACAAAAGTAACATAAGTTATTTTTTAATTCATTCTCCCTGTAATGGAAAGGCAAAGGGTACTAACACACACAACCATGTCTTCCGTATTTGTTATTTCTTCATTTATTGCATTAAAATTCTGGCGTAACACATTTCAATGCATCTTAAAAGTATTTGACACGAAATATATGATGACAGTCTCCATATGATGCTACTTGATGAGGTGGATAACCACAAAAAATTCTCATCGTATTTCACACCATAATCACTTTTATTAGAATAATCTTTTAGTTGCACGCAACACAAACACATGATATATAAAACTACACCAATAATTCGCTCAGACACAATTTTTAAGTATTGTAATTAAAATCTTGACTGACACCAAAAATCCCGCCAAACACTCTCTTTTTTTTATCAAATAGATGACAAACAAGCTGACGGCCCACCTGATGGTAAGCGGTTACCGCCGCCTATAGACACCTGCAATAACAAGGGAAAATCACTTGATATTGCAGGTGCATTGTCATCCTAGTGCCTAAGATGAAATGCCGTCCATGCCCAGTAATAACACTGGCTACCTTTAGAAATAGGATGATCGGCGAGGGTGTACATCCTCATGGCGATGGTGAAGTCCTCCAGGTTGTTGAGGAACTGGCAGAAGGTCTTAAACTCCTCGAAGGTGATGCCCCGTTCGTCCTTCATGCGGTCCAGCAGCCGGTCCAAGTACATGTCGTACTCGTCCGTGTCCAGATACGTGTATCTGAGGAGGATCTTCGCGAAGTCCACTTCCGATATCGTTTCGTGACCTGAAAATTGTTTCCAGCAAATGACCTTCACGAAAGCAGGTGGCAGGGCTGGTGATAGTTGGTCATACGGAGTAAAACTGTCAAACCAGGTTACAAAATGTGACCGCTGTAAATGGGCTTTTTTATCAAAAGGATCTTAGCTTATAAAACGACAGCTAACGTATTTCTGTGATGACACATAAAACATTATTCAATATTCGACTAAGGAAGTCGAATATTTTTTAAAAGATTTCAGAATTAATATTTTAATGTAAGCGTATTAGAGACAAGAAGCTAGACCCGGCCCCATCATCAATATTTTTTTTATAAAACTTAATGGCAAACAAGCTGACGGCCCACCTGATGATAAGCGGTTACCGCCGCCTACAGACATCTGCAATAGCAAGGAAAAATCACTTGATATTGCAGGTGCGTTGTCATCCTGGGGCCTAAGATGGCATGCCGTTCATGCCCAGTAATTGCACTGGCTACCTTTTCCTTCAATCCGAAACACAGCGAACTGTTTCACGACTGAACTAAGAAAGGCGGTGGTACCTACCCAGACTACCCTCCATACGGGCCTACCACCTACTAAAATTATATCAAGAAATCTTTTAAAAACTTTAAGACCTAATATTTTATTATACGCGTATAACTAATATAGTAAATCAAGATAATATTTGCTATTAAAATAATGGACGCCGTTAATACCATCACCATCGTTTCAGCAATAGAAGGCAATATTGTTATTGCAGGTGCGCTGTAATCCTGAGGCCTAAGATGAAATGTTTTCCATGCACAGTAATTTCACTAGGTACCTTTCCCTTCAATTCAAAACATAGCGAACTGCTTTATGGCCGAAATAGGAAAGGCCAGACGACCCTACATCCATCAGTTACCATTAAAAGTGCTTCTTTGTGGCCTATTTAAATAAAATATTTTTTCTTTCTTTCTTTCTTTCTTTCACAAAGTGTTTCATCTTTACATCTTTGATACTCTAACTATATGTTAATCGAATTAAATAGACTTATTTATATAATACCTTTGGAAAACTCGTGAAATTCCAATTCCAGCACCTCAGTCTGCAGGTTCTCCATAAACTGCTTGAACCCGTCGAATTTCAGATCGCTATTGCCTTTTTTACCGAAGAAGTGGACCTGAAAACACATAAATCATTTTATTTATTTTTTAAAATTTTATGCGGGTAGGTCTTGGCCTTTACCTGACCTGCTGGTAAGTGACGATAAGGCCGAAGATGGAGGCGAGCTACACCCGGATTCCTCAACCACAGAGGAACTGGCTATATTACCTGCAACTGCCGGGAAACAACAATGGGCCTAATTCTGAAGACAAACTTTGAAGTCTAAATTTAAGTACAGTATATCTCTTTCTCGCAATATGTAGGTAATAGGAAAAAGATAGCAAGAATTCGTTTAGAGCTGTCAACTAAATTTAGACAGATTTCAAAGGAACCATAGACAATTTTAGACGGCATGTACTTATGTGCCTAAACACTGCATTTTATCACGTTCAACAAGGTCGAAAATTGAACGTATGTTTCTAAATGTCAAATCATATGACAGCCATCATTTTCATATTCATATTGAGAGAAAGCGATGCACTGGACTTAAATTTAAACTTAGCATGTGTTCTCCAGAATTAGGGGCTATGTTGTTAATAATAATATTCATATCACACCTATTAGGTATCTAGCCCAAAGTAAGCACCATGAAGAGCTTGTGTTATGGATACTAGATAACGGATAAATATTGATAATAATATGTATATAAATATTAGAAATATACTGAATAAATATTTAAACATCCATGACTTGTGAACAAATGCTCATATTCATCATACAAACAGTTGCCCCTACCGGGATTCGAACCCGGAACCCCTGACTAAGTAGGCCACTATAGCATCGTCAAATACTCTTTGTGGCACCTATAATTACAAAATATTATACACGGCCATGAAATCGACGTGGAGATTAGTGCTTGCGTGCAGCGCCGTGCTCAAACGTCAAACTCGATGGCAGCTTGTCGTCTTGTCAGACGTCAAGCTCGATGTCGAATTTTTGTTTGTGAATCACACTGCAGGTGATGTCGAATCATTTGCCGTGCTTTGTAAATATAAAAAAATAGTAAAGGCGGACTTAAGTCTATGAGATATCTCTTCGAGCCAGCCAACTTTGTGTGACATACTGGTGGCAATAGATTACCTGCAAGAAAGTGTCAACGTTGTGTCTCCTCTGCAGCCCCTGCTCGTCGTTCACGTATGTGTCCTCTGGCTTGCTCTCTACACCCTCTTCCTCCACCTTGACCTCGTCAGTCATCCCTCGCTTACCCTTCCACGCGAAACTGAAGATTTTTTCCATCTGAAAACATTTTAAGAATGTGATTTTTTAAAATGTTATGAATTCCTTATATTTTGTGATTTGGATAGGTTTATTCAACATGTTACAAGTTACTGTATAATTAATACTTTCTAAAAATTATATATAAATTGTCTTCGGTATGTCAAGCATGTCACTTTGAAAAATCGAATTAAATTCCACTGTAATGTTTAGAAATCTCTCTAATATCTACTTTATATTTTAAAAGGAGGTAAGTAAATTCATCAAAAGCACAATCAATACCTATAAAACATATAAGTGGGCATTTATAACAAATAACATTTAATACTATTTTTGTCAAGTATTTGTTTATATATGTATACAGTGTTTAGTGATTTTTTGTGTGTTATCTGTTATTTGTCATGCTGAAAACATTTACTATGTTAATTTAAATAACGAAATTGGTAATCTTAGTATGTATAAATAAATATACTAAAACAATTAGAATATCAAGTGTAAATATTTTCGAATGTAAAATGAATTAGTGAAATTATATTTTTAGGCGTTAGTAATAAAATATCACTGCAAACATATTAAATTGTTACGCAGTATAAAAATCAACGTACCTAAACAAAAATGTAAATGCTTCAAAATACGAAAATATATCATAATCACAATAAAAAGTAAAACATATCTGAAAAGACAGAAAAAGCAAGAAGAGAAGCAACTTCCAACGATATTCACAAATAAACCACACATCTCATTTTCACCATGTCTAAAACATCAATAAATTAGCACTATCTCTTTCTTTACAAACGACGGGCATGAGACGAAAACTCCAAAAAGACAAATGATTCGCAGTTGAATTTAGAACTTACTGTCGAGGGATCTGACACCGTTTCCGTTTGCGCGATTCTGTCCTTCAGTGCGCTTGAAGATACTAACAAGAGCAGCTACAAAATATCAGGCGGTGAGCACATATACACGCTAGTATAAAATTATTTTTGTACATATATTTTAATATGTATAAGTATAAACAATTATACTATTGAAAAGAAATACAAGAAGCGCTTTAGAAACAGCAAAAGTATGGTTGTGCCGCAAAGAAGTTAGATCAGAAAATTAGTCGCCAATTTACTAACAAATTACATTATACAAATTTGTTATACGATTAATTATAGACTGTGTACATTCAAATCAATTATTTCTTTATGAAGGTAATAGAGCGATGGGGCATAGTCCACTCGAGCCTAGAGCGGCCGACCGGTCGACCGTATAGAAGATTTGCAGCATTTGAAGGAAGAGATTAATTATGAATCTTTTAATAAATACTTTTTATAAGATAGCCAGTAATTACTACTGATTTTAACTTGAAAAAGTAAAAATTATAGTTCTTCATATAATTTTACTTAACAGTATAATAGTAGAAAATCATAATGCAGTGTGACACTAATGAGAATTATTACTTCCAGTTTCAAATTCATCAAATGAACACAAAATAAACAAAAAAAAGCAACAATTAACGCAGATTACATTTACGCGGCACAACCTCTTGAAGAAAATCGACGCAGACAGAATCGATTTACTTAGTGCTGATATTCATAAAAGCAGTTACTGTTATAAAAATGTAATAAATTCTTACGTAACAATGTAAATTTAGTTCTATACCTTAAATGTGATATTTACCCCAAAGTAATGGATCAATCGAAATCTACTGCATTTTTTGCAATACTAGAAGCTGTGGTGATAATACAACGAAACATGTTTTACGATTTGTGTGTGATATCTATCATGTTACGTACTTTAAAGTCTTGAGTCTTAAGCTAAGCTAAGCACCATGTGAAGCAAGACTTAAAATGACATTTTGTATGAAAAGTATTTAATAAGTTTAGATCGAGATGCTTAGCTTAAAATTTTCAATTTAGAAACCGACCCTAAAACTAAATGAATATTTGGAATAATCAAAAACATCCATTTTGTAGATTATTTTCTATCCCAACAAGCAACAAGTGAACTTAATTTCAATATACAGCACTAAATAAATCGAAACACAAAGAGGTTCGAGTAATCCTCATAGCTATTCCTCGCCGAAGCACTCGTGAACTCACTGCTTCTTTGCTCTTGTCGTCCAAATCCTTACGCTCCTTGAAAGTCCCACCGAGCAGGCGTTGAATCTATATTAGCACCGTAAAGCATGCTCAGAAAGATAAATAATTAAAATAAAAAGGGAAATAACAATTTTAAATATATAAAGAGAATTAAAGAATAATAGATTTTAATAAAAATAATAAAATTTTGGTTCCTTGTCCCATAAAGTGATTATTTTGGTGAAAAGTGAAAGTGATAGATATACTAAAATATTATTTTGAGGTGTGTGTGTATAGTATAAATAATATTTATAAATATATTTCTTTTATATAAACTTACATAATATTGTACCAACACCTTGTTATTTGTGTGATATTGTAATATTTCATGTCTTTTTTTTGAAAAAAGTCAATAAACGAGCGACGAGCGTTTATAAAAAAAATCAAAGATATGTATAATTTTGGCAGATCGCAATCTGTGAAAAATCTCGGGCCTAAAGACAAAAGTTCTAAGTTTTCGATACGAGTAGCAGGTAAAAGTTTATTATCGAATACCAAGGTTTCTCAAAGGGAAGTAGGCATGTCAACTAGCAGTACGCGACAGATTGACTGACGTTATGGTGGTTGTAAAACTGCTCCTCGAATCGGCAAGTAAAAACAAATCATTACGTATTACAGACACAACCTGTTTTTTATTGTCCTAATTCCCCAGGGAATCTAACGCGGCTTTAAGACAAATATTTTTTTGTAACTTGTACTGTACAATTATAATAATAAAAAAATAAGTAACAGGAACTAAACTAGGGTTTTTGTGTATAAAAAGAGAAATCAGTCTGGAGAATTTTATTAGGGCTCGTAAATAGGGGATGCAGAACCGGACCTTATTTAGGAACCGGGTTTTTCGGTTCCGTTTTACCGAAGAACCGGGTAATGGAAAATAAAAATAACGGAAAATGTACTGGCAAAGAATTCCAAAATTTTGAAGACAAAGAATCGAGTTACTAAACTTCTTTGTGCGCGATTTTGAGGTGGACACAGTGAATTGATGACTCCGAAGACCGCCACGCACGAGGGAAAGAGGAAGGAGGAAGGTGGGATAAGTTCAAAAAGCGATGCAATAATTGATGAAATGTCTCGCCGCAATTGCAGAGGCTCGAAGTGTGCCGGCAATAAATTCCAAGTTTTGGAAGTCCGACAAAGAAACGAGTAACTAAACTTCTTTGTGCGAGATGTTGAAGTGGAAACAGTAAATTGATACTTCGAAGACCGGCACGCGTGCTCCTGAGTAAGAAGGGGAAGGTGGGATAAGATCGAGGAGGTACTTGGGGGAGCCATCCCACAGGTGCGAGCAATATTCAACGCAATACCGGACCTGAGTATTGTACAGAAGGCATAATTGATCTAGCGTGAAAAATCGACGCACCTTGTTCAGTACACCGAGCTTCTGGGAGACTGTTTTGATAAAAGTTTCGATATAATTCCTCTGATTCAAATCGCAGCATATTTCCATACTGAGCAAGTTGATGGAACCCTGTGCCCTAAAGAGAGGGAAGGGGAAGGAACGGCGACATTTTGGCTGTAAACTCGCACTCCTGTGTTTTCTTAGCATTGAACTCATTAAGATTGTTAGATCCCCATTCAGGTATGAGGTTCAACACCCTGTCGAGCTCAATGGTAAGATTCATTCTCTCCATCTAGATTTCAACGCGCCCAGCCCCTGGGCGACCGTAATATCCACCATGCACTGTACTGTCATCCGCATAGCAATGAATGTTTCCTAATAGAAGCATGTCATTGATATTAAGAAGAAAGAGAGTAGGGGATAGAACTGAGTCTTGAAGTACACCAGCGTTCACTGGCATGAACCCCGAACACGGATTCTCTGCTTATGCAGGAAGCCGGCGATCCAGTTGCTGAGCTCTGCAACTGGATCGCCGTATACGGTCATACAGTCTGCCCACTCAGCTGAGTGAGTAGACCGTATGCCGGGAGCTTAGAGAAAAGAGCCCTGTGCCAGACCCGATGAAAAGCTTTAGCAATGTCTAACAGCCACTGACTCACCACGTTTATCTATTGCTTCACCCCAGACATGCAATAAATACGCTCGAAGATCACCCGTTGACTGTTTCAGGCAAAACCAATACTGACTATCAATAATTAATGAGCGACACACCAGTACACTTTGATAATTAACGATGCACTGACTGAGCAAGACAAAATGGTGGCGAATGAATGCTGTGAACTGCTATGCTGCCCCATACCCTTACTAGTGTAGCCATGCCACGCCTTACATATTCCAAGTTCGATTTATCGCAAACAATATCGTTAAATATTTGATTTATTTGATGACATTCATAGGAACCGAAAGAACCGAAAAACCCGGGTAATATATTTTTAAGAACCGGTTCTTTGAGAGCTGAAAGAACCGGGTAGAACCGGGTCTTTTCGGAACCGGGTAGAACCGGGTGCATGCCCTCCTCGTAAAGCTTTAAGCTGAGAAACTTCGGTCAAAAAGTAATTAAAAAGTAGATCGGTTGTCGCTCATCACTCGGACTACACATAAACGGACCATATACTCACGACTAGAAATTCATTCTTATCTACTCTTTGGTTGCCATCGGTGTCGAACATGTTAAATGCTATTTGGAAACCGGACGCCGGCTCTGAAAGGAACAGACAAATAGGTCAGATGAGATGGGAAAAAATGACAACAATAAAAAGGTTAGAACAATATCTGAACTAGAAAAAATTGAGGTATTGGGGCGCGAACCGAATCTGCAACTTTCCACAACTATGCCTGTGACTGCACTGATCGCTGAGCTACTGAGGACTTGGGATAAGCCCTATGAATTGTTTTTGCATTATAAATGAAAATGAAAACATCTTTATTCAATAAAAACACCAAGCAGCACTTTCGAATTGTCAAAAGTTACCGTCTGCCTTCATAAAGTCGATATTATTATATTTCAGCACTCGAACGGCTATTTCTAAATGCGAGTCAAGTTCAAATAATCCCAAATAAGCGTATCAGAGGTCCACACTACTGATAAAAATTTGAAAAAGAATTGAATAACTTACTTGTTAATATTGATAGTAGGAACAGGTACTCTGTGTACGATATTATTCCTGTAAATATAAGAATAGTATTTATTCCTAAAATTAAAATTAAACAGGTTTTATTATGCCTTAAGAAATTTTCAATTGATATCATAATCTGAGTTCATGCCTTAAGAAATTTATCAATTGTTAGATAAATTAACGTATCGATTTAAAAATAAAGAATTATATGTCATAATTATCACCAGCAGCCCATATACAGGTTGGTGCCGACAATACGACAATAAATTAAAACATGGGCTATATTAGTTCATAGAAATGGTTTGCTACTTTTAGAAACATCGTATGCGAAGACACCTAGTGAAGCTTGAACATACTGCTCTAGCCGCCTCCACCTTGCCGGTCATAAATATGCCTTTTCACGCCTCTTTTGAAGGAACAACATGGGGTTGTAGGAAGGACACATGTGCTGGCAAAGAATTTCAAGTTTTAGACGTACGACAGAGAAACGTCTAAATATTTCTTAGTGTACATTGGGACAGCGTGATGGGGTTATGGCCCAAACCCCTCCCCCCTTATTATAAAACGCAGACTAAAGTTAGACCTGGCTTAAGACTGATGCTGTCACTGTCTTTCATTTAACAAGTAACAATGACAGCATTAGTTTAAGACCAGTACTAACTTTAGTCCGCCTATTATAATAAGGCAACTCTTGTGTTTCTTCCACGTAGGAAGGCCTGTGCCCAGCAGTGGAACGTATATAGGATTGTAATGATGATAATGATTTTGAGAAACACATGTCTTAGTCGTAAGTATGTTTAGAATTCAAAATGTCACCTTTATCCCTAAGGTTTCGGAACATCTGTGAGGAGCCCTTCTTTAGTGGTGGCGTCTGGTCCCGCAATTGTTCTATCTCCTTGGTGGTCAGCACCCGCCTCTTCAGGCGCGCTGTAATTGTCATCAAATTTGAATTCATGGGATCGAAATTCCAGGAGTTTTATAATATAAAACATTCCACATTCTGGAAACTAACAAGCAATCAGCCACACTTCACAGCCTGCAGTAAAGTTTTAACATTTCTTAAGATTTTTTTTTTTACAGAATGAAAATAGACAATGACAATTATTCAGAACTTACGCCTCGGCTCCTGCTCGACAACGGACTCCAGGAAGTCCTGTGGGGTCATGTAGAGCTGTCCGTCATACTCCACGCTAGCAAACTTTATAAACCGCCGCTCGCGAGACGTCAGCTTCACCGATTTTGCTAGTTCATCAGGCTGCAATAATGAAAAATACTAGGTTAAAACTTGAGCGCTATTAGTATCATAACTCTACCCATGAGGGATTGTCACGATTGTAATAGTGTTCAGATTCACAATGGATTCATATGCGACCAGCGACAGCAAGAGTTGATAATTGAGATTTGGACCGTGCGGTCGTAACTGGTACTCGTTCTGGTCGATAGGATCTAATGGAAATTGTTATTCTAAAAAGTAGTGCGACGAACGATCACAGCGATTACCTGTCGTGGTCGCCGGTTTTTATTATAAGAATTCAAAGTGAATCTTAAGTTCAGCTTTTTGTTTCATGAATCGACACCATACAATTGAAATGAAATTAAGGACGCCCCTGTCAAGTGGCAGTGGGCAGGCCACATTGCAAGGACTGACGGCCGTTGGGGCGGAAAGGTCCTCGAGTGGCGGCTGCGTACCGGGAGACGCAGAGTTGGTAGGCCTCCCACAAGGTGGACCGACAATCTGGTGAGGGTCGCGGGAAGCCGATGGATGCGGACAGCGCAGAACCGATCGGTCTGGAGATCTTTGGGGGAGGCCTATGCCCAGCAGTGGGCGTTTCTCGGCTGAAATGATGGTGATGATGACGCACGTGTATATAAAAATTTATTCTAGTATAATAATTACTTCCAAATCCCCATTTTCTCAATTTCTTTTCAATTGTCTTTCGACCCACAAGTACCATAAATAAATAAGTTTGATACAATTAGAGCGACTTACGAACCCTGTACTAATAATCTGGATTCCTAGCATGGGTTAAGAGGAACTATATTTGGCCTGTAATTATACTCAATAATTAAGCTAATATAGACAAAGGGTCTAATTATAGCAAAAAAAAAATGGAGGTAACGAACCCAAAATGTGAGGATCAAAGATATATGTAAGAATTGTATGATAAAGTGGGGATCCAATCATACAAAACTCAATGGATGACATGACAGCCGACAAGATGAGGATTAAAGACCTTCAAGATTCTATCTGAGTAATAGAACATACAAACAAGAAGCCATTAATATTAATAGAACCAATATCAGACCACACATTTTCGCGTCACCAAATGCGAGATAATTTTCAACTGAAAAGTAAGTTCCATTAATAGACCTATTCAAAATAGACGTTTTGAGTGAAATCTCCAGTGTTACGTAAAATGTTTGGTTCGTGAGTTGCCGAAATAAACAACTCGGACTTCCCAGTTGGTTGTTTTGTTAACCTAAGACGAGCCGTTCCGTGTATCGTGTTGCTAATGTTCCAGACAATTTCGTTTGTTTGTTGGTTCTTCAGACGAAGTGTCTGGCTACTAATTTGGCTTGTTCATGAAGATGTCACTCAGATATGTGTGGGCTTTGCGGTGATATTATATCTCAACGTTACTTTTTCAAAACTTGTTTATAAATTTTGTAGTCTTAGAATCCAATAATATTCAGATCAGCTGATTTGTCAGTCTAATACTGTGGCAAGAACAAGAATGAGTTTCCTGGGATTAGGATATCTCCTCTCCTCCTGCTCAAAGATATAATGGCATCGATAACAGCAGCATTGATTGCACAGTAAAAGAAGGAAGCAAATAAGATCCCAAAGGATAGAAGTGCTGTTGTTTGGGTCACAGCTTCATAATAGGTAATGAAAAACTATTACATCGATATCATAACATCATAATTTCGATGGAAAATAATTTATGTGATACGAATCGATTACGACCAAAGAAGTCATTATTAGAAGTTGGAGTTTTCTCGTCGTGGCTCAGTGGCTGCAGCCCTGGAGACTCTAACTCCTAACAATAGCGGTACACTTCCCAGGAAGTGATGCCTATTTTTCGTTTCTACTATATGACGACTCAAGAGCAATTTAGTGATAGGAATGCGCGTAATTCTTGATATTTATCTTTGGTTGGGGTAGATTGATCTTTAGACTTCTAACTTAAGACTCTTTGCTTCTCTCTCACTCAAATTGCTCAAATATGTAAATGTTTGCTATAATAAACTAGAGTTTTCGTTAATCACTACAATGACCTTTTTTATTCCACTACTCAGGTTAGGAATGAACATTATTTTGTCAAACAAGCACACATAAAAAGGTTGCGGTGTGACCGCCTTTTAACGATTTATAACTCTACAGTTTAGAGTTAATTTATCGGCATATTTGTGACAAAATGGCTATTAAACGGACAAGGGGTTGGTCTCACTGATGTTTTGTGCAACCCTGATTTATGTGCACGATAAAAGAATTATTTCTTCTCCTCTGTCTCTAGCGTTGTCTATGAATGCGTCGTGTATGCTTTATGGTCGTGTTTATGGAGTATTTTATTTAAAATGTTTTTTTATTGTGTATAGTTTGAATAAATATTAATATTAGTAGCTCGTATTAAAGTTTAATGATAATGCGAACTGGTTTACAATTCTGCGACAAAATGTGATGTCTTTTAAAAATATTTCAGTGATTTGGGCGTTACCTCTGCGGGCTTTATTATAGGAGTGTAATACATTTTAAACTATGTTTGGCAAATATTGCCTAACGTTTTTCATTTTGATTCCAATTCCATTTTATACAACATTATTAGACTGCCTCATCATCAGCCATTATACGTCCCCACTGCTGGGCAAAGACCTTCCTACATGGAAGAAACACAGGAGGAGCTTGGGCCATAACACCACCACGCTGGTCCAATGCGGGTTGGTGGTTGCAGTAGCAACCGGGACCAACGGCTCAACGTGCCTTCCGAAGCACGGATGAGCTCGAGATTATAAATTTGATTGACTCATCCCGCGATCGACCATGGCGAAAGTTGCTTT
The DNA here is from genome assembly GCA_947347705.1 of Nymphula nitidulata. Classification (NCBI taxonomy): domain Eukaryota; kingdom Metazoa; phylum Arthropoda; class Insecta; order Lepidoptera; family Crambidae; genus Nymphula; species Nymphula nitidulata. Next base: position 3,918,860 of record OX374637.1, on the reverse strand, counting down.
GTTTTCGTAATAAAAACCAGAGCGCTACAACTACTCCACTTCCAACAACAACCAACCAACCAACTCCTAACGTATTTCTCCCATGTAGCAAGGCCTGAGTCTATAGGCTGGTGATGCCAGCCTACTATAGATTCTAAATATAGAGGGTGATGCCATCAATACGACAAAAAATTAAAACATGGGCTATAAGTATTAATTCATAGAAATGGTTCGCCACTTTCAAAAACATGTTATTCAGACCACTGTGATTAGACTGTCTGTTTGCCAAGTTTGAAATTATTCTAAGTTTATTTTTTAAAAACTGTGCAGTAATTTATTATTACATTTTATAAACACTCATATACCATAGTAATTTAAGGGCGACCAGTAGCAGACACATTAATTAATTTAAATAATTTTCTTCCTCATAAAATTCTCGTAGTACATGAATATGAAAATCACACATGCCGTGAGATATATGGCAATAATTCCTATCAAACTGGTAGTTATTACCATCAGATGGGGCTAATAGGGCTAACACTTTTAGGAGATAGAGTGTGATATATTCAGTAGATTTTACTAGGAGGGTTTACTTTACGAGAGTTTACTAGTTAGTAGGCCCGTAACTTGACGTTTAGGCTAGTGCAAGTACTATCCGGATATGGGTGCTTCGGAAAGTACCTATACCAAATTGCAAGGAAAGAGTCTACGCCGAGTTGTCATGAGTGTGGCACACCAGAAGATACAGCGCATCACGCTTTAACGGAGTGTGCCGCTTGTGGTCCCCGGAGGAGGTCTCGTCTGGTCTCTTTTTAAAACCCCTCAATATTTTATTTCTTCCGCTCCAAATCTAAGGGTGCTTTGGATATTTGTATTTATATCTGAACATATAAAATTTTTCGTAACTTTCCGCATAAATTCTACAACATTATTTGCGCTTCTATTTTTTTTTACTTGCATAAAAAATAGAGAGACTAAAATCTAGCCGTTGTCAACCAAAGAAGACAATGGCTAGATAGCTCGGCTATTAGTAGCAGTATAGGATCCGTTTCCTCCTAAGCCTTACATGTTCAGCCACACACGAGTGATACCACTCCTCAGTCACGAGTCCAATAGCTATGAGGATAGTCTTGAGAGTACTTCTTCACACATTAGACAAGTGCGTTTACTTCATAAGGCCAAGGTGCTTACTTTGATAATTGTTAACTTTCTCGAACAAAAATATATTTAGCACGTGCTAAGCTTGCAAAATGTGAAATCATGGGTGTAATGTACAGTGCACTATAAGACACTAAAAAGCAATGAAATCAGTTTGTTTACTATCTAAAATATTGTCTATAACAGACACTATCTGGACTAAACTAGGTACTGCTCCAGCAATCTTGCTCAATTAATTAAAAATAAAGAAATTGTTTGGAACTTTCCATTGAGCAACCCTTCAAAGCAGTCTCAACAGGTGGATGTGGCAACAGCAACCAGTTCCGTTTCCCAGTGTCTCGTATCTAACACGTTTGATAGATCACTAAATTTACCCTTTATCGCTATTAGAGATCGTCATGAAACGCGTTATTCATATTTTACTACCGGTTGCGGCTTGCTTCGTAAATTACACTTTTGTAACATAGATACTGTTTATTCTAGATTGGCCTGTAACTCCTCACTCAACTCTTCATAATTTGACTAACAAATTATGTTGCTAATTTCAACATATAGGGTATAACAGCAGAAGATATTATGTATGTTACATTAACCTTTTAATTAAAGTTATGTTCCTACTTATGTGTCAAATATCTAACTATACGGTATTGAGCAAGGGGTAAAACTGACCCTACAAGAAATAACTACATGAATAATTTCTCTCCAAACTAATATCCAAGTTTTCTCCATAAGCCTAAATGATCCGTGTTACTTTATTAGATAAGCTTGTTTATAAGCCATTCTGACACCTTACCACAAACATGCTATTTTGCATTTGCACATAAATCACAAGTGGAACAGCGACAGTACTTGCATATTACTATCTCCTTCTTTTCTAATTCTATTTCTATTTGTTCTATTTGGTTATCTGTGTAACTTGGTTAGTGGACCCAGAACGGAAATACACGTCTTCATGTCGACCCAATAAACTTAAAGATAATCAAACATACTATTTTAAGGACTAGGAGCAGGATTCTGTCTGGGAATATCTACATGTAACACTTTATACACATAAATATGGTAGAAGTAGCTGAAGAAGAAAGAAATCACCAAAGGTTCAATAAAATAGATTTACGTAGGTAAATACTTTAATCAGTTAATACAGTGTTTATTAAAATCATTATGTGTAGGTACCGGCAAGCGCAAAGTAGGGCCACCTGGTCTCATAAGACGGACAAACGACAATATTAGGCGAAAAGTGAAAATTTGACATTATAAACCAGTTTGGATATCGATGGGGGAGGCATTTGTAGTGGATATCATAGACCGACACATTGATGATCATTATGAAAAAACTGTTTCCGATCTACCCTGTTGTCATAATGGCTGGACACAAGAATATAATGTATTTCTCTGAAAGTGTCATGTAGCAATTACTGTAGAAATGCGGAAAATAGAAGCAATTCAACCCAACCATTCTGACGCTAACCATTTACTTACTTACGGTCGATTTGCGATACACTTTGAATTTGAAGAACGAAGTGAGAAGAACATTTTTGGTATGGCAGGAGATTCTAAATTATGTATTCATTATGATTATGCTGGTGATAATGTATACATATGTGGAATCTATAGTAGGCTGGCATCACCAGTCTATAGAATCGGGCCTTCCTACATGGCAGAAACACGTTAGAAATAGTTTTTTTATACAACTAAATGACAAACAAGCTGACGGCCCACCTGATGGTAAGCGGTTATCGCCGCCTATAGACACCTGCAATAACAAGGGAAAATCACTTGATATTGCAGGTGCGTTGTCATCCTGAGGCGTAAGATGAAATGCCGTCCATGCCCAGTAATTACACTGGCTACCTTTCCCTTCAATCTGAAACACAGCGAACTGTTTCACGGCTGAAATAAGAAAGCGCGGTGGTACCTACCCAGACGACCCTAGGTACATACGGGCCTACCACCTAATGGTTGCTGGAGGTTGTTGTTGAAATTGGTGGCGTAGTAGTTTCAGCGATCTGGTTCCGATAACGAAAAAAAAACAACTTTCGCCATGGTCGATACCGGATGGGTCAATCAAAATTTGTAATCTCGAGCTCCTTCGTGCTTCGGAAGGCCTGTTAAGCTGTTTGTCCGGTTATTACTGCAACCGATTTAACCCACAAACCCGCATTGGGCCAGGCGTGGTGGTGTTAAATCTGTATTGCAATTCGAAAATATCAAACGAATCAATTGAATATATGATAGGACACCTACAATATCGTTGCCAACGTATGTTCCTTGGGTTTTTTGTGAACAACACGCGGGGGTCCCGGCAACAAATCACGGCGTGACGTGTCAGGCGTGTCGCGCGACATGCACCCACTAATTCGGTACAAATGTTTGTACGATGGCCGCTGCTTAAAACTGTCGCTTCGAGATTTATGTGGTGCGCCCGCGCCGACAGTAACAGAGCTGTATTTGAAAGCTTAACAAAACATTCAAGTATTTCGTTAAAATAAAAAATAAAAAAATAAATACCAGTTATTTGCATACATGTGGGGTAAAACTGTAACCACTAATTCATGGTTACCTACAATATTAATTCATAGGTCTTACACCCGTATTTTACAAACGATACTTATGTAAGTAAAGGAGCAATACATAGCGAAGTAAGGCATTTCTCAGTGCGTTCACTCTGACAAGCCTTTCAATTCACAAACAATACTCAAACGAATCTTTACTATGCAGACGCATAGCGTTGAATATAGCTCTGTGATTGGTTGATTAGTGTTACGTAGTTCACTTCACTGACTGACATTTCAATTTTATTGTTTGTTTGCTTTTTATCGTAAACTCCGTAGTGATTACATTCTCTTTGGTGAGATCGACACTATGCGTTAATTAATATAGCTATCAGGCTCCCTTAGCTAAGTGTTCATTATGTCAAACGCATAGTGCCAATTGTCACTTAAGTATTGTTTATGAATAGGAATTTGGCACCCTGTGCGTCCGCGGGCACTGTGAGACCTAATAGTGTCATTTGTGAATACGGGTGTTAGACACATTCACAGTCACCTTTTACCAAGAAGTCCCAAGATGATGTTACCACTCATCTAAAGCCCGAGTATGCGTGACTATATTTCTATGTTCTATGTGTGAATGAGTTCGTTGCTGATGGCAAGAGTATCCAGGGGATGATGCCGAGTCAAATACAAACGACATTAACACATGGCTCTGCCTCGTCAAATGCTGATCTGAGTACTGTGAGGGCTGGTGATGCTCCTATGCTTCAAGCAGAAGATATAGAAACCCTAAAGGTCTCTAGTAGACAAATATTAATTGAACTAGGATGTGTAGTTTTAATGCCACTCCCGTCTCAAAAGCGCCTATTTTTTTAAATGTCCTCAAAATTTTTATGTTCTTTATCGTATAATACGTCCCTGTATAAGCGATGTCTAAGGTCGCGGTAGACCGTCAGCGGCGCCCGCGCAGCGACCGCGTGTTCGCTACATACATCCCTCATTGCGTGCAGTACTATCACTTCATTAAGAGTGAGTTATTTGGAATATGTACTCTTTAGTAAACATGATGTTGCTTACAAATCCAATTAAAGTCCCAAATTTAATCGTCAGCAATGAGCTGAATGTGTTCAGATACCCTAAGCTAAGGAGGTAAGTAGTGGAATTCCCTGCCTCTTGATGTCTTCGTGCCATAAAATTTGAAGCTCTTCAAGGCAAGAGTGAATAGGAAAATTCTAGGTAAGCATGAAACACCTCCAAGTACATCGGTACAATATCAGGTGTAGTCAAGTAAGCACTTGCAATAGGCAAGCGCCTATACAGCTATAAAAAAGCTCGTTGCTTAATTCACCTCATCTCTTGAGTTTTTTTCGAGAGGGGAGGGGAGGCATTAAAATCTTTTGTTTCCAGAATACCTATCAACACATCTGCAATATCAAGTCATTCCTTGATACTGCAGGTGTAAACGGGTGTACCTAAAGGAAATATATGATATTCTACTTTAGAAATCCTTAAAAAAGTCTTACTTGTGTAACTCGTAAACGAAGTCCTATATTTGTAACATTAAATCGAGCAGTTACAACAAAACTTAACACTTCCACTCTCAATGATGGTGATTTATGTGGCAAATTGTAGGGCTCGGGTCAATGCTGCCACTATTAGTCTGTGCGCAGGCGCCGCGGTCTGGCCCCGTCGTTTGTTACGGCATTAGTGGAAAGTGGTAAGCGAGCTAAGAATTAAATGAGACATTGATTCTTGTTGTAAAATGTCTTTGGTGTATAAAATAAAATAGTCGAATCCAGTAATGTGGTTTATTTGAAATAAAATTAGTTTGCCGGATTTAACTCCCGTTTAATTAGCGCGTAACATCGCGTTTTTAATATCTAATTAAACGCGAGTTAAATCCGGTAAAGTGGTGTTACTTACGTTAACTTTTAAAAATGACATTAAAATTATCTTATTTCAAATTTATTTTGAAAACTGTCTAGACTAGAAGAAATACATATCCTGGGGTTCGACGTGAATCGTGAACTCGTGACATTTCTCAACCCGGGCGACTGTTAAATATTTTATGTGCCACTCACGTCTCAAAAAATGTACACGTTCACCCTAAGTTAAAAAAATTTTTTCTAGTTTTATTCTATTTCAATCAGGTACTAAGTAATTTTTCAAACATTTATAATAATGTTAAAATCAAAAATTAAGAATATTTGAAAGCACTGCCCCAACTTAACCGAATCGTAGGTATTAGTAAAAATACTCGTTTCGGATGTTGAAATAGAATATTTCGACATTGTAGGGTGGACGTTAGCTCATAAACGCAAATACAGATAGACTAGGAGAATATCCCAAGTCCTGTGTGGCTCAGTGGTCAGAGCAGTCGCCCGGATTGCGAAAGGTCGCGGGTTCGATTCCTGCCTCAGGACGTGAAATTTTTCTAGTTTTATTCTATTTTAATTACTAAGTAATTTTTCAAACATTTATAATAATGTTAAAATCAAAAATTAAGTGCCTGGTCTTACTAAAAAAAAGACCAGTCGACCTTTTGAAAAGTGACTCCTTACTCATTATTTCCCTCACCGAAATCTGAACAACTTTATTTTTTTAAATAAAAAATTGCCATCCCTAGATGTAGCAGTTAGTATTTTAGTAACAATCTGGTCAACTGCAAAAACTTCTAAGCGGTGTTGATCATAATCACGTCAGATCTATAGATATCATGCTAAATGCCGAATCAAAAACGGAGAGAGAAAGAGTGCAGTGTCCAGTCAGGAATTTACGGAGTACTTGCCAACATATTATGTCGAAAACGTTAGTTGGCTGCGCGGGGCAATTGGACCCCAGATGAGTTGTCATCCGGGTCTAATTGACCCCGCGCGACTAATCAAAGGTTCAAATATATTTATTAGTATACAAAAACATTACTCGTATGTCACGCATGCAGCTCAGTGTCGTGTCTTGAATTTATGACTTGGCCCTACCGCATGATAATATAATATCGCAAGTAAAACTACATGAAGGCTCACCTAGAAATAATGGTCAGAACAATAAAAGTTACACCATAAAACACTAAGGGGTGATGATGAAGCGATCAGACGCGATAAATACAGGCATTATGACCGCGGCGGCGTCACTGTGATATAGGGTTGTCAAATTAAAGTTGAAATAATAAAAAGTATGTTTAAATAAAATTTTAAGTAACCCCCTGCCTCGATCATCATCAATCAAACACCTTCTCAATGCGACTATTCTTATGAGCCCAAACACGCTATATCTGCTGTAAGTTTCTGAGGAGTTCAGCATTCCGCAGACTATTTGACGCTACAGACTCAGCTATAGGTTAGCATGTCTATGTTAGTATTGGAAATACCACCGATGTAACAGTAACCAAATTTCAAATCAATGGGACCTAGACCTGGAAGTTAGTAAGACCTTTTTGTTAAGCAGTACTGAACAGAACTTCAAAAAATTATAGCTAAAAGTCTCGATCACGTCAGTTTTCAAACAAAAAACCGTATAAAATCGATATATCGTTTAGGAGCTACGATGACACAGACAGACATACAGATAAAGACACAGACACGTAAAAATTTTAACAAGACTTTGAAATAAAACCACTTTACCGGAATGACATCTTTAGTCTTCCCGTGACCACGATCGCTGTAAAGTGATCGAAACGGCGGGTGTATAATAATAATATAACATCTAATTAAACGCGAGTTAAATCCGGTAAATTGTGTTATATTTTAATTGTGTATTACTCGCAAAAATCAAATACAATATTATAACACGCCTCTTTTAGCGCCGGGGTCGGGGGTTAAAAGGAAATCTATTAACTGTATTTTTTAAAAGCCTAAGCTTAACAAAGTACGTTTTTCGGTTGTGATGGTGATAATGATATTTACTTGTTACAGACGACATACCATATAAGCTTTTTACGGCCGATTTCTACATCATATCGACTGATAGAGATAGACCTATCGCAGTTTAGTTACCTTAATTAAATCAATAAATTAATACTAGGATGGATGGATTATTAAAATCTTCCGTTAGTAGAATATTCTGTAAGAATATTGGCATTAGACGCCGACGCGACATGGCTTGATTAAAAAAGCTTCTCTATTTTCTGTATTTGCTTACAATGGATTCCGATAATGTGATTTTCAACTCCGTTCATATTTTCTATCAAATAAAACAAAAAGAATTTGATGAAAATTACAAGAAATGCTGCAGCTGTCGACTTTCTATATTTTTGCTAAGTTATCTGTTGTTGATTGATGATTTTAAAGGAGGTTTTGCTTGAGGAAGATTTACAACCCTACCCAGAGAGGCTTGCAACCGTAGGTATTTATTGGTGCGCACGATCAAAAATATGAATGAAGTAATAAATGCACTGAGGATAACACGCGTGAAGGTTGCGGGCCGACCGCCTCTACAAAATGGTCGACGGTAGAATAACTATTGAGTAGGGGTAGCAATACTGAGAAGCTTTTTCAAAACTGTTATTTTCGGTATTAACTTCAGATGAATAAGTACCGGTATGACGGTATTTTTGATATTTTCGGGGTTCCAAGAATTTGTAGGTATATTAATTAATGCTAGCGATTAATTATAGACTTTCTGGCAGTTTGTAGAATTAAGAATCTACTGTACAAAACTTTTTTCTACAAAAAAACACATTATTATTTTATTAAATGCTCTTGTTTCGAGAGAAGCTAAGAAAGGGTCGACGATGTAGCGAGCTTACCCAGAAGGTGCCTGTTTAATCCAGGTTTGAAGGAACTCAGGTTTTAAGCAGTGCAAAACACCGACGTCGGCAGTGCATTCCACTCTCTGGTCGTACGCATACAAAAAATGTCGAAAATCGCTTAGTACGGATAATTGGTATACCTAGTAATTAAAATAGAATAAAACTAGAAAAATTTCACATCCTGAGGCAGGAATCGAACCCGCGACCTTTCGCAATCCGGGCGACTGCTCTGACCACTGAGCCACACAGGACTTGGGATATCCCTGTGAAATTCTTCTAGTCTATCTTGTATTTGCGTTTATGAGCTAACGTCCACCCTACAATGTCGAAATATTCTATTTCAACATCCGAAACGAGTATTTTTACAAATACCGACGATTCGGTTAAGTTGGGGCAGTGCTTTCAAATATTCTTAATTTTTGATTTTAACATTATTATAAATGTTTGAAAAATTACTTAGTAATTAAAATAGAATAAAACTAGAAAAATTTCACATCCTGAGGTAGGAATCGAACCCGCGACCTTTCGCAATCCGGGCGACTGCTCTGACCACTGAGCCACACAGGACTTGGGATATCCCTGTGAAATTCTTCTAGTCTATCTTGTATTTGCGTTTATGAGCTAACGTCCACCCTACAATGTCGAAATATTCTATTTCAACATCCGAAACGAGTATTTTTACAAATACCGACGATTCGGTTAAGTTGGGGCAGTGCTTTCAAACACTGCCCCAACTTAACCGGGCAGTGCGTTTCGGTGGTCAGAGCAGTCGCCCGGATTGCGAAAGGTCGCGGGTTCGATTCCTGCCTCAGGATGTGAAATTTTTCTAGTTTTATTCTATTTTAATTACTAAGTAATTTTTCAAACATTTATAATAATGTTAAAATCAAAAATTAAGAATTGGTATACCTATCAGATGGTAGCCAGCCCAATGTTTGGTAGTCCGCTGGTGAAATCAGCTAGCCAGGATAAGCTCATGACGGTCCTGAGCACACTTTCCGAAGTACAATCTGTAGAAGATCGACGAGCAAGCAACTTACCTGATGGTGGTAAGGCCGAAGATGGAAGCGACCTACACAGCGTCAGACTTAGGTAAGATGGGATGGTGGTAGCTAGCCAGGCGGACTTAGAAAGTTACTAACTTAGAAAAGTCGGCTGGTTGAATCTATTTAGATGTCGTTTTCCGCCAGCTGACGCTATTACCATTTGATGACTCTTATTAGGAGAGCAGTCGGACATAAGAAAGTTCCTCTTTCGAAAACTTTGTAACCTTTATGGTCTTAATTGAACTCATATTTAAACATGTTTTTATCAAATAAAAAAATACCACACTTCACAAAACTTCACTATGAGTCTGCGACTTGAAACCATCGTGAACCCATCACTTAATATTCTGTCTCATATTTGTGTCATTGCGAGAGCCGTGAACTTTTTACTTTGAAAGCGGATTTTGTTACAATTGGAAACAAAGGCCTATCTTTTTACTCATGTCTAAATGTCTAAAGGACAACTGATTGCGCAGATCCGCTTACTCTGGTATAAAATAAAGACTATTATGTTTTAGTTCCACTGTAAATAAGGTAACCGATAATGGTGATGATAAAATGTCTTATGATGATATGAATGTAAATCTGCACGTATTTTTATCAAATCAATGTGTAGGGTAGGTATATGTAGAAAAAGGTCTAGAGTACGAGTATGTGGTCCAATAGAAATGTCCTTTTGAAGTCTAAACCCTTTCTGAATAACTTAAAAATATTTATATAATCCAAATAATACACACATTGCTTTAATTTCTTACTAGTCCGAAGTCGGTTATCGCTAGCCTATGTCCTTTATTAGAATAAAATTTCTCTCCACGGCAAACATCTAAATCAGTTCTGCAGTAGTCCCGTATTAAAATTTTACTCAATAGATAAGTACTTTATAAAGAAAACCAGAATACAGACTAATGCATCCCAAACAAAGCGATATTGGTAAGTCTAATATTGTCGTCATACTAGCAACTGTAATTTCAAGAGAAAGCAGTCTTGATAACAACAATTTATTATTAATTTATATATCCGTATATCTAATGTTCAGGCGCTCTTAGAGCCATAGCCAATGTCGCTAAAGCTATCTCTATTGCTTCTAATAGTGTCCGATGATAGCTCTTTCTTGTTTGAGGATGCAATAAGATTTTATGTAAACTTAAGACTTAGTCACTTTAATTGCTGGTTTAGCCAATTCTACAGTGATCAAATGTTCCGTTACATACAAATAGGAATTAAACTCGGAAATTATTACTTTTACGCTATTAATAGTTATAAACTGTACAGTTTCGTAATTTGTTTTGTTTGGATTGAAATTAGCAGTGTTTTTTCTGTTAATTTACATATAATGGTGACGATAATCATGTTCATTTTGAGGTTGTAATTTATTTACATTTTAAACTTTATCTAAATCTGTTGAGTGGTATAAGAGTGAAAACGTAACAGACAGACAGACACAGGTTGCATTTAAAGTTTTAGCATGGATACAATTCTGTGGAGGTGACACTGATTATTTATGTAGGTATTTGTTATGGTACGCAACCGCGATGTTGTCACCACCGCTTGAATTTGGATTTAAGATGATACGTGATAACAGATTAATAAGAATTCGCACTTTTATATGTAATGTTATGTATCGCTGTAAGATCTTACGGATCTCCAAATCAGAATATACATATCTTTATCGAGACACGTGAAGGGCCAAAACACGATTAAACCTCGATACATTTTATTTTTCGAAAAGACTTAAAAATAAGAAATCTTAAGATTTATTGGTAAACGAAAAATTTTAAGCAATAGGATATCTTTCAAGTAGTAAATACGAATAATATTAACAATCGTGGTGAAGCGTTTTTTAACCGACTTCAAGAAAGAAGGTGGTTATATGTTTCACTGTATGTATTATTATTGTTTGTATGTATGTTCACCGATTTCTCTGTCAATTGTGGACCGATTTTCAAAATTATTTTTTTATTCGATAGAGTATACTCCAGTGGTAGTCCCATTGTCACCAAGTCAGGATCTGATGATGGGATCCCAGGAAAATCGAGGGCAAACCTCAAATTGTATTGGCACGTATCACATACTTTACTTTACTTTTTATTATTTTTACGTAAATACTTGAATAGCTAAAAAATATTTTTGTAATCTTCATAGTTATTTTTAATACAATTATTTGTGTATTTTCGCTTACTTAATACGCGGGATCGATATTTTCACCCGTATTCACAAACGACATTATGAGGTCTCACAGTGCCCGCGGACGCACAGGGTGCCAAATTCCTATTCATTAACAATACTTGAGTGACAATCGGCACTATGCGTTTGTCATAATGAACACTTACACCCGTATTCACAAACGATACTTATGTAAGTAAAGGAGCAATACTATGCGAAGTAAGGCATTTCTCATTGATTTCACTATGTCAAGCCTTTCAATTCACAAACAATACTCAAACGAATCTTTACTATGCGGACGCATAGCGTCCAGGCTCATACACATCACACATATCAGGCTCCCTTAGCTGAGTGTTCATTGTGACAAACGCATAGTGCCGATTGTCACTCAAGTATTGTTTATAAATAGGAATTTGGCACCCTGTGCGTCCGCGGGCATAGTGAGACCTCATAGTGTCGTTTGTGAATACGGGTGTTAGCTAAGGGAGCCTGATAGCTATATTAATTAACGCATAGTGTCGAGCTCACCAAAGAGAATGTAATCACTACGGAGTTTACGATAAAAAGCAAACAAACAATAAAATTGAAATGTCAGTCAGTGAAGTGAACTACGTAACACTAATCAACTAATCACAGAGCTATATTCAACGCTATGCGTCCGCATAGTAAAGATTCGTTTGAGTATTGTTTGTGAATTGAAAGGCTTGTCAAAGTGAACGCACTGAGAAATGCCTTACTTCGTTTGTGATCGTTTGTGAATACGGGTGTTAGTATTTTTTCCTCCCTCTGGGTCTGTTATATATCTATCCCTATCTGTCACGGTCGAAACATGGTTTCGATAGATCACCTTAATGAACAGCGTTACGCGATTCCCTCTTGAGTCCTAGAACTATTGTGTTAAGCTGTTCTCCAAATTTAAGTTTTCAAGCTTCGTTGTAAAGATCACTAAAGAGTTTAGCGATGATTGAAAAACATTTACAAAACTATTGTCTTCAGTTATACCTTCGAGATCGTATTTACATGTTTAACCTTCCACAGAAACTTCCAATTCATCACAGGTTGTTTCAAGGCATCCATCTTGACACATGTAGCACAAATCACGGTACCGACAAGACCACCGGTGAGCAAGTGTCGCTGGTTATGAACTAACAAATGGGCCTGTGCTGTCTAGTCTCAGGGGCTAACTTGCAAATGGGCGAATAAGCGCCGTAACTGCTATGTTTATGAATTGTGCGATAAATCTACGCGAGAATTAGAATACTAAGCGAAAAGGTGGATGTGGTAATTTTGTGAATTTATTTGCAAGCCTGCAAAACTCCAGTATAACATTAAGAAATTTGGAAGTATCTTAATTCGTTGTAATAAAAGTTATGTTCCAACTGATTTCTTATTGTTACGTCAGTGGTTTATAGGTTTAAAGGTTTATAGTACTGAGTGCATTAGCCTGTAAACTAACACTAACTGCCTTTCTTATTTCAGCCGTGGCACATTCGCTGTTTGAAGCGAAAGGTAGCCAGTGTAATTACTGGGCATGGACGGCCTTTCATCCTTGGCCTCAGGATGACAACGCACCTGAAATATCAAGTGACTTTCCCTTGTTATTGTAGGCGTCTATAGGCGGTGGTAACTGCTTACCACCGTGGGCCGTCAGCTTGTCTGTCATATACTTAGTTATATAAAAAATGATCTAGATGAAATAAAACAGACAATTACAATAGAATAAGATACTTACTTACTAAAATATTATTTTGACGGTCAGCTGGTCAAGTGGCCAGTATACCTGTCTACTAACCCATGGTCCTTGAAATGAATTAGCTTTGGCCTGTACTATTGTTAATCATTGTAAGATTGTGTACACTGTTTCTTAACCCAAAGAAAGAGAAAGAAGGAAAAAAAGGTAACGAGTGTATGTGTTAGTACACATAGAACAAGATCTAAACGATAGATAATAAGTGTGTGTGGAGAAAATAATCTCAACTTTCGCATGGTTATACAGTAAATTTATTTTAAATATTATTTTAAAGCTCCATTCTCCACTACTTACCTCCACGACCAATAATAACATCTCGGTCTAAACTCCCAACCAACCATCACAATCTGTCACTGTATATTGCTCGCGCCATATTTGGTGTGAACAGTCGTTACTACCCCTACTACTGGTTTGCAGATGCTCTTCAGTAACATAAAATTTTTTTTCATACATAATCCTCTCTGTTGCTTGTTTTGCCGCTCGAATTTAATAAAAAGAAACGGATCATAACCAGTGACCGGAATTGGGTGAGTATATTTACCTACAGTTTGTAGAACAGAGATAAAAATCGGAGACTTCCTTAAAATATTCAACTCAATCTACATTTTAAGATATTGATGAGGATTCTATTGTCAATCTGTCTGTCTCATATTTTACTTCAAAATAAAAAGCAATTACTTTCAGAAACGAAACGTCTGGTTAGCTGACTCTTACATTTTGACTATTCCGTTGAAGTATAACATATTTTTTATTAAATTGACATTTTAGAGACTTTAGATGACCTCACCTCACACCTGCCATCTGATCTTTCTAATGAACTTATTTGCACAATGTCGGAATCAATGTTGCACATTTTGCGCAGAAGAATTGTAAAAGGTCATGGGACCAACCAAACATGTTCCTATTAACCCGTCAAGCATCAGATTCCAGACACAATTGATTTTTAAATTGTCATTTGCCCTTCGGAGGCATAACTCCGCTTGACATTTGACTAACCATTAATTTGGTGCAATAATAGAGATCTCTTGTAATTCTGATGTCAAATCAAAATTACACAAGCTTCCACACTAAGTAAGTCATCTAAGTCATTATTATTATTCAAAAACAAATTCACTGGAAGCCATGACGAATGATAATAATTTGCTGCAGCTACTGGTAAGTGACGTCATAAATAGCATTTATAGCCCATTTGTACTTTATAGTGCGGCGTCAAACCACCGCTAGCAGGTTCTCTCCCACTGCTGCGTCTTGAGTCTTGACTTTGAAACAGCTACACATGACGGTACTAAAATATGTTTTACAAGCCGACGCAACGTTGGTGTTTTGTTAGAATTCTGAGCATTCGCGTGTTAAATTTTCAAGGATCAAGTTTGGTATGCAGAAGTAATTTGAGTGCGGCTTCTAAATTGAGGATAATGCACTTTAATGCTAACTTAAACAACTGCTTAACCTGAATTTGTATGACAGATCTATACTGAGGAATTTGCAAACCACATGTCTTCAAGAATGTTTATTGGTTTTATAAAGATAAATATAATATGAATAATACAGATATTAAGGGCAACGTTACTTTTAACCCGTCAAGCCTCACATTCCAGACAGCATGTCATAGGCTCTCGGTAGTCTTACGTAGCTCCACAAAATAAATGGGTCTGTACTATACAGAATTAATTATTAAGATTGTACTAAAATTAATCATGTACGGTGCGTATTCATATAGTTCATTTCTCATCAGGTGGTGTTGAGTCATTTTCAGTGTTTTGTCTCTCTTTATCTCTTTCTTACTCGTTCAAAATATATATTTTGAGGATAAGTACTCTAAAAAACTCTAGATCGATAGGGTTATTCTGTTCTACCTTCGCAAGTCACTACGAATCCTGTCAAACTAAGTAATCTTTCACAAATTTCGACGCGACAAAATCGAAATGAGTTGCGGCTTTTGTTACAGAATAGCACGGCAGTTCACCTAGTGAGATCTTGGAGTACCTCAACACGTATTGAGATCAGCAAAGGTTGCCCTAATCATCATTTGTATAACAGTTATCATTAGGATAACTTGGTCAGTAGTGCCATAACAACCTAGTAATATACGTCTGCGCTCGGTTCCTTGACATACAACATGACAGGTGCATTTATCAAATGTTATTTCCAATTTAATTACAAATTATTTTTAAGCCGCATAAGAGTCTCGGGAGCTTTCACAATCTGGGTGACTGCATTCGGAGGTATCAAGGACCTGGGACAGCCCGATGACTTTCTTCTAGTATCTCTGTATTTGCTGTACAAGCTAACGTCTACCCTCATCGAATTGTTCTATTTTGACGCTCGAGTATTTTTTCGAATCGATTAAGTTAGATTGGTTTAGCATTATTATCTACCCAATATTTAACTGCAATAAGTTGAATCTTTACTTGAACAATTGGTTAATACTAATCAACAATAAATTAAGTATATTATTTTCGGCGACAGACGGGTATTGACAGCTATCAATATTCCCCATATTGTAAAACGCGGACTAAAGTTAGTCCTGATCTAAAACTGATGCTGTCACTGTCTTTCTTTTGACAAATGTAAGTGATAGCATCTGTTTTAGACCACGACTACCTTTAGTCCGCGTTATATATTAGGGGGGTAAGAGTTTATGCTAATGTTTCTACCTTCACTTACTGTGTTGTTTGATCTCTGATCAAAACTCTATTCAAAACTGATTAAAAATACGAGATTCATAAAGATGGCAGCTTTGGGTACTTAAATGATAGATTTTCTGTTTTTTATTAAAGTTACTATTGAGTTTAGAGTAGAGTAGAGAGAAGAGTAGTTTGCCCAGTGAAATGACTGAAGATGGGTTTTCCTCTCAGCCATCAAAAAAGATTATCAGCTATCCTTTTCTATCATGACTACAATCATGATTACACGACCTTGTTAAAAATTTCCCCGCGTTCAGAATAGCCCCATTGTCCCCCATTAAGGACACTCCATGTGTTTTTCCCATATAGGAAGTCCTGAGCCCAGCAGTAGGACATATATAGGCTGGTGATGATGTTGATGACGAAGGACACTCAAAGAGGTCTTGATATTATATCTCTTGTCGAACAATTTAGGATGGACTCAAGCTTTGTTAATTCTGCTTTTAGTATCTACAATATAGGATTTTTTCAAGTTGCTTTCCCGTTGCTTTATTCGAAAAATGAAGATCAAACCAGAAAAGAACTGGAATGGGTAAAAAATTAGGTATATCAACTTATTGAAACGTTTAAGGGTCTAGTTTGTGACTATTACCAGTGCAAAATTTATACGAGTAGATAGATATGACAATGAATCTATAATATATGTTTAATGTTTGTGATCCTTTTAAGTCCATTTAGCGTTCGTCTAGCAAAATGGATAAGCAAATAGGATTCTTTTTTCTTCTGATGTGGAAACAAAGAACTATTGTTGAAAGTCGTATGAGGTCAGTGTCTAACTGGTTGAGTGTAATGCTGTTGCTTGTAAGCTGTGTTGATAATATTTAAGTTGAAAGTAAACAGTAATTTTAGACTTGCATCGTTAAATGGTTTCATCATCATCATCATCATTTCAGCCGAAAGACGATCACTGCTGGGCATAAGCCTCCCCCAGGGATCTCCAAACCGATCGGTCCTGCGCTGTCCGCATCCATCGGCTTCCCGCGATCCTCACCAGATCGTCGGTCCACCTTGTAGGAGGCCAACCAACGCTGCGTAAAACCGCTGCTAAATGGTTTAATGAGCTTAAATTCTTTAACTATCTATTTACTTAATATCAATAATAAATTATTTTTAAATGCTGCTTACTTTTAAATGAAATCTCTTCCAAAATTCCTACCATAGGGAAATGAGAATGAAAAGGTAGAACCGACGTTTGCAATATATTTAAGTTCAAAGTGAATCACTTATGAATATATTAGCTTTATCATCATTGACTGTTAATTAAATCGGATTGTGTGACAAAGATATAAATAGGGAAAAAAAAAAATGAATGAGTTGTCTATTATCTAACAGCCAAAGACTCACATTTAGCTTTTAAGTTCCGCTTAAATTTTAAGCAGTGCTTAGTTTGACGTTTGCAATTCTTGACTCTTGACTATGACAATACTTAACATAAGTATTTAAGGTCTAAATTTAAGAAGCGTTTCGGTACCTATACGGCTATAACATAAAATTACATCAAAAACTGTATTGGATCTCGCAATAATCTTTTTTCAACTTCATTGTCATTTTTAACTCGATTAAAAAAGTTTTGTCGAGATATAGAGTAATAATCTTAATTATAGAAAGATTTGCAAGTGCGATAATGTGAAATTATGTCCATCGATAGATCCATGCTCGCATGGCAGTTTCAATAATAAAGATATAAGGACAAAAAAATTGCAGGAATGCTATTGCAGCTAAATGGCCTTAGCTAGGCTCCGGGTAAACCTACAAAAATATTTCAGATTTTGAAGCTGCGAATGGTTCTTACGCACCAAGTCGCTTTTTAAGAAACATTGTTACATAAATAGAACACAAAATATGCAAAATTTGCCACTTATATGAATCGTCAATATAAAAAGTCATGTCAATAGTAGTTGTAATGTCAATAGTCGTTCGTTATATCGGCAACAGAATGAAAATAAGTAGGTACCGTTTTAAGGTCTTCATTATTACATAGAATTCCAAAATTAAAAGCCCACCAACTGTTTATTATTCTAAACACCTCTGTCCAAACTTTCTACGATCGATAAGCCCTTGGTAATCTAGTAATCTAACGCGTTATTTGTCATCGAGATATCTAATGGAGGTATCACTTAATTACCGATAGATAGATAGAGCGGCAGATGACTGATATGGTTCTGTGCGGCACCTGCCGGCCAACTTTCTCTTTGGGATGACATAATATTGGGATGAGTCTTGTCTTCAATCCTCGGATTTTTGTTTGTATATCTTATCAAATTTATAATTTAAGGTTCGATTAATCCTAAAGTGGTACCTATAAGCTCATCCACAATATGCCTTGATAAATTAATATAGCTACAAAGAGTAGAAATTTTCATTGATTTTAAAAGGTACCTCTCAAATATCTACGATATAAAAATGAGGTAGGGAGGTATATCAATTAGTAAAAACGGTCAAAGTTGGCAAATGTTACTTTAGACAGTTCTAGAAATGCCTTAAATACGAATCACCCTGCTGACTTATAATGTAAGGAGTATTACCCAAAATGGTTCATCATGGAGCTCTGAAGACGGAAATTGCCTTGACGCAACATTAATAAAAGTCAAAATTATTTGCCTATATGATTTTCCGTAAAATTTCGATAGGAACATATACCACAAGTTACGAGTATGCAGGTGAGAGGACTACCGTTATGACTTCTGCCTCATCAATAAAACATAGCGGTAACTATAAGAGAAGATAAGTACCTACCTCATTTGTGAGTTATTTTATACACACTAAAATTTATTTCCCTCATTCTAAAGCCAGTCTTCGAAAGAATTTCGATTGAGTTACCAAAGCGTTCATTCATCTACTGAGATTCATCATTCGTCCAGATAATGAACTGGCCAATATCAGTTAACAAGACCCATCATGTCGGATGTCGAAACACCAATTAACCAATGTAATTATACAACAATGATGGAATAGCTTTTATGATATCACCGAAGACATTAAGGAAATTCATAGGACGTTACATGGGATTAACATTTTTAAATAGGGTATTAAGGGTTCCTTTGTGAAGCATTATTATTTCTTATATAGTGGTACTATCTTTTTTATCATAGCCCAGTTTATCGAGTCAATTAAATTCAAATATCGTAAATTCACAATATAAACCGGTATAACCCGGTCAATTATAAAATGAATTTGAAAATGTCGTCCCTTACATTTGGTCTCTTGGTCACACAGTTTAATGTGGAAGCAAGACATTCAACCTAACACATCATTTGACCAAAATTGGACTTTACTGAATTGGTTTAACAGCCAACGGGACTTAGGTCCCTGGTTTAAGTTTCAATCGTGTTTGCATTCAGCTGTCCTAATCATATAAAACCGAGAGCAGCGCTTCTTGAAGTATTTGAATCTACTTTTTATTTATAAAAAGTAGATTCCATTGAAACTTACACTGGATACAGAACTAATCTCACAAACGAATTCCAAAACTAAGTACGAATCTTTTAGTAGATGATGATCTCCGTTCGTTCTGAAGACGACACATTGCAGTGGCAAATGGAAATTTATTTGTCATAGATATGTACCACGAAATAATAAAAACTCTTAGATTTTGTTAGAGGGAAACTGGATTGGTACCACAATTTTATTTCATACGTGAACAAAATATAAATGTTGAAGATTAAAAATTATAGAAAAAGAATACAGAAATCTAAAAATAAGTATTATTTATTCACAAGAAATTACAAGATTCCCATTAGCTGAGTTACACGTTTTGCGGGGGTAATATTTCAGCGGCACATTGTTTAATTACTGGACTCGGATTAATCTGCGCGCGCGCAGGGTAAATCACTCTCATGTCACTCGAACGTCTCTTGTATGATTTGAGACATAGCTACTCTGTGGAATCTTGAGTGTTACAAATAGACAAAAAACAATGGATTTTTCGCACGAGGGTGCGCAAAACCATCCCACGATTCCCATACTAGGGTTTTTTGATCACAGTAAATTTATACTATTGTATGGTACTGACTAAACTATTGTTAACGATTTTCAACTAATGGTCTCACTAAATCCATAGCAGGTAAGTGATATAAGAAACTAAATTCCTTTGCCCAATTTGTTGACTTGTAGTTACACTTGATCTAATTCAGCACAAATGCCTACATAAACAACAAAATTTACCTCATCCGAGTCCCCAATTGTCATCCAATGAGCAATCGTTCCGGGAAGTGTAGTTTTCGTGGCTTTAGTTAAAAGACTAGCGGCAAAGTTTTCCTTTCAGAATCCAATTATTTTAACTTTTATTATTTCATTAACATGTTGGATTTTGTGCGTTTATAACGCCTACTTATTGTAAGAAATACAAATAAAGAAAGAAAACGATGAAAAAATGGTATGCTCTCGGCGTGAATCGAACCCGCGCCGCGTCTTCTGGAGGCGCCTTTTATTATTTTACACATTTCAGGCAGCTTTGGCCCCATAAGAGTTATCTCTACAATAATATACTATTTTTATTTCAAAATGTTGTTATTTACAAAGATCATATTATTAAACATTTAAAAACCATTCACAAACTATACTCGACGAGCGCCTATTTACAATCTGTCGTCGTAAACCGACAGACGTCGTGCGTCTGGCGACAACTTATTTACACTCTCAAATTCTTTGTGGCTGTCCTTTATACATGCTCGCATTTGATCTTGATTTGTTTTTTGTAAAATTTGGTGGTTAATTTATCGCTCAAGTATTCAGATTTGTGTTTTCCAAATTAATGTAAGCGTTATCTTAATTTAGCGGTACTAAGAGTAACGATTATTGCTTTAGGAAGAAGAATTATTCGAATAACACATTTTACTTTACTAATCTTACAACAATCTTCAACTAAAATTTTTCTGGGTCTGGAAATACGAAGGTTTTAACGTGAGTGATTTTTATGATTTTTTGGTAATTAATATTAATTATAAGCTCGGAGGAATGGATAATTAAGCTTTTTCGCTTAAGAAATAGGGCCTGTTTTTAGTCAACTCCCTCTCCTCTGTAAAAATCAAACCGACAATCTTCGGATAACTCCGAACCAGTTTCTAATGGCAGCCAAAAATGGATCCCAAAAACTTCACAAGTGCCACAACAACGACGGATGGTAGAATCGGAATGTGTTTATGTTATTTATACGGCTCCCGGCGTAACTTAAATGGTGTCGTCAGTGTAACTGATCTTTAGCTATTAAGATATTAATCGGCAGTAGCCCAATGAGCTTTTGGAATCTAAATCCAGCCAATCACCATTTAAATCCCATCAGCCCAACTATGTAATACCATTATATTCCAAACACAAGAGTTTACAAGATTTAATTAATCAACATTACAATAACTTTAAACAATTTGTGATGAACAAGAAATAAATATACTGTGTAGTGCGTAGTATAGTGTATTATAATGGTATACCTTTTACCTATAGACTAAATAAAAATCAAAAGTAAAGAGGGTAGAAAATATTACAAATACGTGATCTAATTTTAAACACCTAACATGAATATTTAAGAATTAGATGAACGTACATAATAACAGCTATATGTTATTCAGAATCCACCTGACAATGCTACGCAAGAACTATTTTATTTCCATTCAATTTAACTGGTTTATTGTTATTACAAGTATCCGTTGCGCTACGTATTTTGTTATCAAACGACATTCTATTATCACCAGCTACTGCTGCAAGTTATTCCAACGCGTCTTCCAATTCAATATCGAGCGAAGTATGAAGGATAATAACAATATCTCCTGATATTCTTGTACACTTGTCGCCTGGAGATACAACGGTACAGGAAAAGTTAGCGCCATCCATGAGGTTGAGGTGCTTTCATGCGTTTCTAGATTTTACTTCCTGGTTTGTCAGATAAGTAATAAAGCACTGGTAATTATTATCACATCAATTTGTAATCTAAATATTGATATTTTTGCTATTGCGCTTTTGACAATAACGTACTTTAGTGAATAATTGTAGATCACTATTTTATCATTATATCAGCTGATAGATACTTCGAACCCCTCCTTAGTTCACGTTATTGAAAAAAAACCGTCATCAGATATCTCAAAACTTCATAGAAATTAACCCGTCATAATCACAAAGCTGAGCGTTTAAATTTATAAAAAAAAAACTTTCACTTAACACCTCACCGCTCCGGGATTTATTCCTGTCTATCCAGAGTAACGGTCCGATGTTCCCGATGGGGGGTAATCACAACGATTCATTACAACACAGCATGCCTGTGCATGACCTATATCCGTATGTAGAAGGTTATAAGCATTTACAGAATTACGATAATTTGCTCTGAGGAGAACATATCCTACACAGCGGGTTTGGTACTGTGTGATAAAAAAATATTAGATTAATATTTATTCTTTGCTTTGGCCGCTTTTATTGTCTTTGTGTACCTGTTAAATACGGACTAACAAGTAATCGCTAAAGCTTGAAGTGTAGTAAGTGTTAGCCAGCAGTTAAATGTGAATACATAAGGAGAGGCTAGTAACCATGCAGATCGTCTGCTACTTAATCCACCTGGAATAATAAAAAGGCAGATTTGCTCAGGTGGAGAGCTCCGCGTCCTGTTACATTACAACCAGGAGCTCTGGAAATCTTACTAACAACACAATGAAGTATAATTTTCATGGATTACCTATGTAAAAGTAAAACAGTCTTTATGTCGTACTTGCCTCCTATCCCTTTACGATCAAAATATCAAACATAATGTTCCACGCGCCAAATGGCAAATTCTTGTTGCGTTGTTTTATGACACACGTAAATGAAAAGAATACTCCGGGATCTAAAGTAGTTCTTTTACAAATTCCTTTTCCTATACTCCTATGTTCGCGGAATGACAAAGAAATAAAGTTTACTAAATGTACCGTTTAAGAGATTTTTGGATATATTTATATGAAGATCAACTTTAAGAGTATTTTAATCATTTCAACGCCCAGACGTAATAAATCTAAGAGATAGAAATTTTAATTTTAATTGTGTCTGGTATGTAGGATTTGGAGAGGTGTATGCAGTGCTGATAAGAAACGAAGGCAACAAACAATTAAAGTGTACAAGAAAATACTAAAGTAAAAGATTCATCAAAGAAAAATGCAACGAGTATGTTGGGAAAGATAATTCGATAGTTTTTTTACCATTCGTTTGGATGAAAATGTGATATCGAAAGTCTAAAAGACATTTTTAAAAAAATTTTTAGGTTGAGAAAATACTGACCATAAAAATTGGATCAAAAGTGATCCCCTAAATATAATTTCACACGATAAATGTGTGAATATGGAGAATGAAAGTCCTTCAGAGAAAGTTCTGCATTTTCACGTTCCTAAAACATTCTTAAAGCAGCGATAGTACGCGATAGGCGCACAAATTAAATGGACCTACATTCAACGGATTATCGTCCCAATTAATTTTTGATAGAGTTAATATTTCACTAGTACCCAGTTTCTATACAATAATATCTTTCTACCAATTAACAAAGACTTATTTAGTAATCTAATATAGTACATTTAAAATGAATTTTTAATGTATCAAACGCCTTGTTGAAGCTAATCATAAACGTCATTACGGGTTTATTATCATTTACATCGCTCCTTTTCTAGTATCGGGACAGAAAAACAGAAGACTCATTATAGCAAGTACAGTAAAGAATATAAATACTTGGTAAAAGTAACTCTATTTGTCTGACTCTCTATCCTAAACTGCTGATCCCATTTAAATATGCCGCGAAGATACATAAAATCCTGACTGAAAAGGATAGACTAACTTTTGGTACGATAGCAGACATCCAAGCGGTCGGAGCGGAAAAAAGATTGTTAATACAAGTGTATGATAACATTTGTGGGAATTATTTAAAATGGCGTATCTTTTCCAGTATTTGAGTAAAGTCATACCGTGGACAGTTTGGTCCCATACACGCAATCGTTAACACGTTAGGCGGCGCGCGAGCTCGTAACTCGCGGTGCATCACGCCTCGTGGCGTGGGCGCCGCGCCGCGCCGGCACAAATGTAGACTTTGGATTTCCACTACCAAATGTTATTGTTCCAAATGGTTCTCGATAACTTTTAGAAAAAATCATGAAAACTTTAAAGTTTTTTTTACAAAAGCCATAATATTCTGGTGATGGGTCTTGTCTGCATTGACAAGAACAATTCGAGAAAGATAAATTTTAGCTAGAATCACAATATTGTTTACACTGTTATAATAAGTAATAACCTGTCAGAGTTAATAGCTAAGAACCTCGATTATGAATAAGGAGTTAATTTACTAACAGCAGCGGTACCAACTATTATGTCAAATCAATCGTTACTTTATTACTCGTACCATAGAAATAATTAAGATTGCTTTTGAATTTGTGCGATTTATTTATATTAACATGTATTTGCTGTATAAATTTAAATCAGTAAAATTGTTCAATCTTTTTATTATCATCATTGACAACCAACTAGACAGAAAGAAATCTATAGAGTGGAATTATAACTATATTGTGTGACTTTAAAATTACTTTCGAAAACAAATGGTACGTCTTCTGAATTCAGCTAGACGACAGGAACATGAGCACGCTTCGGAAATTATGACGCCGTACATGTGTACTCGCCGTATAAATTTCGGCATTAAGATAAGGATTGAGTCTGGGTGACCGGTGATGTACACCGACAATGCGAATGAACTGCCGCTACACGCCGATTTAGGTGTTCCTCTAACGGGACCTGGTATGGTGCTGTCTGATCCTTGTATTTGTATTTTATCATAGAGCTCGTCGTGGGCTTCGTTACTGTGTACTACATCATCATTCAAGAAAGTCAGACCAAAATACAGATCCGTATATTCATGATAAGCAACTTATTATTTTGATAATGACATCTCTGTACATACCACAGAGTAATGTACTCCCTATTTAATGAAAATAAAGAAATATGAAAATATGACAAGTGCAATAACGTAAATTTTTATAAATTTATGTTTTGTCAAAATTACAATACAATAAAGTACAATACTGATTCTCGGTTAGACAATTTTATAAGACACGAAAATACTGAGCACTTCAGCTTTGTTTATCTATCTCTCAACTTTCATAAGGATTTTAATTAGTTACTTAGTAGTGTATCTTGAATCCAAGAACACATGCATAATAATACATATTATTGACAGATTACTGAAACCCTTTCTCTATCATTAAAGGTTTTGAAATTCACTCTTATATGGATAATCCTTTATTCAGCCTAGGTCTAGGCATCAATAATAATAAATTCAGGATAGTAATTTGTTATAACAGTTTAAATTTGTCAAAAGTGATCGTAAATTCTCCCGACGTGAAGGGCGTCATTGTACAATAAAATATCAGCACAGCGTCCATATTGGGTGACTTGATTCATGATAATGCGATTTATTTGTTTAGTAATTGTCTGATAAAAGTGTTGGGTCAGTGCAGATATATTTAGATGCTGTGACTAGATAACGGTAGTAGAATTTAGTAAGCGTTTCATGACAAACTGTTCGAGTATTGTAATATCTTTAGTTCTAAGAAAATATGGCATTTCTACGTAGATACATAGAAATGTCATATTCTCAGTCTGAAACTCTGAAGTATGAGAGTTGAAGTCTCTGCAAGACATGTGCGTTTAGGTATTTCGATTATGCCAAATAAACTATTCTTAATAGTAAATATACTTTTGTTGTAACCACGAGAAAATTATAATATTGTTTATTTTGCGTTAATAAATAACACATTACAGTTTACCCACAATTACCTAATTTCTACTTTTTTTTTCTTTTTTCCAACCTGTTTCAATATAGTATTGAAGGTTGCTTTCTTTCTTCTGGTAGTTCATTATTACATTCATAAAACCATTACCACATAATATCTTATTGTACTAAAAACATTACATAACTTTCAAGATTCACTGAACAAGTTACAACCAATCTTTCAACCTATTTATTTGATCAAATATACAAAATGTAAGTACGTACAATTTGTACGTAGCAGTTTGAATACATTTTCTAGCTAAAATATGAATGAAATATTACTTTATTTGTCAACTTTAACATAATTGAAAACAACAGCAATAGTAGTTGGAAACATGGGATTAAATCCTTATAGCTAATGCAGAATATTCGCTATATGTCGCCTTAGGAAATTATTAATAAATATCAACAATAATCAAATAAACAATAATTTAAGTCATTTGATTACAAAATAACTAAATCTGTATTCCTTACAAACAAGATCTGATCTACATTGCTTCAAAGATCCCTAAGTCCATATAAAACGAATTCTAGTTTTCTTTTAACGCTATAGACAATAGTTCCTAAACGTTGTTTTACTACAGCGCTTTAGAGAACTAGATAAACTTTCACAATGGGTGCTCTAAGAAATCGTGTAGGAAGTAGTTCTAAAATTCAGATGCGAAAACCGGTTGACCTGAGCAAAGCTAAGTACAAAATAATCTACATTAGGCCAGGAACAGGCTGAGTGGCAAAATTTACACTCATGGATTACGCGTATCTGCACCAGGGTTATCACGCGCCCCCCATAAAGAATGGCTAGGAGATGCAACGGTGCCTGGAGCCTTTAAGGCTATATTGCGACTGTTCTGATGAATAAATGATAATAAATTTATTTGCTGACTATGTTAGGTTAGTCGTACAATAATTTGTTTGAGAGCTAAGTGGTAATCGTTAGGCTAAGTTAGCTATAATGGGAAATTATTTGATATCTAGATTATAGAAGGGCAGATTTATCACAAAATGACAATTTTTTGATAGAGCTTTTAATGTGTATATGAAATTTCTCATTGTATTCAAAGAACTCATTACTTATGTAGGTGCCTAGCTGCACAGGCAAAAAGTTGGAGTTTACGTTAATTCACTTAATTATGGTCTAAAATGGAATCGTAAACCTGTGGATTTTAGATCGGCTGTTATTGATCGAATTTATCTTGGGTTTTTGTTGTTTCCAGTTTGTTTTTCGAATAGAGTTATATCAAGAGAACAATTATATCAATTGAAACCATAATGAACAATAGCTACTAAACAAAGTTATTCCTTATATTAAATCTTTATACCTGAGTAATTTAATAAGATTTTATAAATATTTATTCATCGAGTAAAACGCAAACAAATTTATCCTGTTTTCGCTATCTTGTATAATTCAGTCAATCAGACACCTCAGAACATGAAGCGATTATGATAATCTGTAAGGGAATGTTAGTAGATTATGTAGATGATATAACAGCGCATACTCTGGGCTCAAACTAGTCTTGTTATCTATGATTGCAGATGAGAGCTACAGTTATAATTAACGAGAGGAGGGTGTGATAAACACAGAGCGGATGTGCTTTAGCAAATACTGATTAATTTGTGAAATTGTGACAGACCATCAAAATTATTTTATTATCAAATTAAATCTCAATCTAAATTTTGACCATGCTTGCCAGTGAAATCTAGGTAATCTTGGCGGAGTAGTCAGTGAGTTTCCCCAACTGGAACTCAAACCAATAGCCTCTGGTTTACAGAAACAGTGTGATGGAAATTTATAAATTCTGATTTATAATAGAAAGGTGGCAATGAACAGGAATTAGTCGGGGCTCTTGCAGTATTCCCATGTTGATAATTCAGTAAATATTTTCTGGCATGCTATGTGATCTTATTGTCGCAAAATTAAACCTCACTTCACAAGTCACTTTAGTTCATCTATAAATCCTTATATCACAGGTGAAATCTAAATTAGGCGTAGCGTGAGCGTCTATGAGCCGCGGTAAGAATAACATTAGGACAATTGTGGGGGCGAAATGTAATTTATTATTACCAGTACCTAATAACAATAAAGGGTAAAGAAAACAAGAACAAAACACTTCACATAAGTCTTTCTTTAACACGAAGCTTTGTCAAAAAGCATCGACGATGTTTAAAATAATAGATTCATATGAATTGAATACAAACAAAACAATACATGGACATGAAGAATCTATAGAGGGACCAATAAATCAAGACGTTTTATAGCGTGGAACAATAGATTTACTAAGTAATAAATCGATTTGGGTAGTGATCGATTCGATAATGTAATAGAATTGTGTCTAATATTGCGTAGACATCTACAAACGTGCACCGGATAAAATTAGGATAAAATACTCTCGAATATGTAGTTCGCTAGTAGCTAAGAGCAAAATGAACCTACTTACATGATGAAATATGTAATATTGAAAACCTTTAAATTTTTTTTTTTAAGTTTTGTCAATATGCACTAATGTCGAAAATTTTATAATAAAACACAAACACGAGTATAGATCTATAGAGATGGGGGAAAAATTCAGTTCCGTACCGTAATCCTTCAAAGCCCAGACGGCAACTTAAGTTGTCTGACATAACAATTAAAATTTAAATGTGTCTGGTTTATCGGGCTTTGATGGGTTTAGAGAAGAGTCTTATCATTCACATGACACGGAACATAATAATGCGTCTTCACATTTATTCTTGATTATTTATTGTCCAATTTTATATTTTTAGTAGACAATTAGAAGCCATTATGATATAGCTTGGGTTTGCGTGTTAGGCGACAATTATTAAGCAACGGTTTTGGGAGAAGTGTGCTGTGATTTTTGATGAATTTTATTACTTAGTTATTAACAATCAATGCCACTACAATAACGTGAAAGTCTAACTAAACTCTAAAGTATTCAGTAACTTTCATTTTCAATTCAAGGGAGAATTAAAAGTCTGATTGCTAAAGCACACAAGGGTCAAAAACTTCACCGAAGATAGCCATCAAAGTTTCTAGTTGTACTGACGAGGGTAGGTATGTACCTCCTCGATGTCTAATACATTACAACAAGCTGGTAATAATGTTATTTCTACGAAGTAGTTAAGTATTATTAAATTTAATGTTTTGATTTTGACGTCAATAAGTGCTTTGTGGAATGCCTACATTAAAAATTTCTGGTCTATGAGTATTGTTAGAATTCGTGATTTCTATGTTATTTATTTAGGACAAAATCCACTGTCCTACAGCAGATTTGGAGAATGCTGTGGGAGTTTATAAATCGGCTCAAAGGTAACAGACAGTCAGTCGCATCAAAAAATTACCTTTTACTAGTGATTTGCAGATAACGTAGACATACCTGTAAAAAAAAAAGGAAATTGTAAGTTTTTCAACAAAAATAAGACATATTTACGCTTCGATTTTACGGTAACCTTCGCAAATAATGATTGTCATCCATCATTCCATAAATCATCCACAAAACTAGAACATCGGATAAAAAATCGGTGTAAAAGTGTAAAATTACAGTGTGGGGCGATCATTTAACCGATAACTATTGGTAACCGTTGCGATTAACCGGTATTTATCGGAAGAGGTCTCAATTAACTGCGTGTGCGCCGTGTATGGCAAATTATAAGTCCTGTGGTGATGTATGCGCCCGGTTGGCAGCGCGCGTTGCTACGGCATATGTTCGCAAGTAATGACATAAAGTGTACTTAATTGTAATTAATATATCTTGCGGGGTTATTATGTACCTTTCATTTCTTGGCGATTAAGGAGTAGGTCGCCACTTTTATTGCTCTTGAGGTAGCAATTTAATTAATTTGTGACGTAGCCGAAGACTAGACACACTACATTTTCTATTCCGATTTTTTATGGTGTTTATCATTACAAGATTTTTTTTTTTTTACCTTATGACTGCCAAAGTCAGCAATAGCTTATTTATACTGTGCAGTGCAATGTACACTTATACGACTTTTATGTGGCTTTTGATTAACAGGTGTCAGTCGAAAACCAGCGCTTGACGTATAGGTTGGCATATGCTGAACCGACTACCTACTTCAGTGCAACATAGAGTTCTTTAATTATTTATTGTCCTATGAATAATATTGTCTATGTTATCCACTATTGTTCTGTATCTATTATTCTTTTAAGCACTGAATAAACTTCATTTCTTTCTTTCTTTTCTTATATAGATATTTCTAGAACCCAAAAATAAATTTACTTTCTAGCCCATAGGAGCTGAAGAAGACTGGTAGCATATTTATAAAATTACCTTCTTTTATTTAATCATCAAGCGGCACCTCTCAAAGCGAATGTTTTGACAAATAAAAGCTTTAATTGGTGGCCATGGCTATACCCGCGGGTTGTAACGCCCGCGCCGAATTTTTACACGTCGTAATTTGTTCATTTGTCTTTAAGTTAATTTTCTGTTAAGGAATCGTAGGTTTTGATTTATTGTTTATACACAAATTGTTTAGTCAATAGTAGGTATAAACAGCGGGCAGATACTCATGTTGACATAGTCATAGAGACATAGTGTTATCCAAAATTCAAAATTGTAACGGTAATTTTAACATTTTCCATACATTTTGTTTTATTGACTGAACTATTTCAATAAAGTTTGAAATTTCTTTTACAATCTTGAATTTTGGATAGCAACAATAAATTGAAACAAGGGCTATATTAGTTCATAAAAATGGTTTCCCACTTTCAAAAAGATCTTATTCATTTGATAATTTCACGACTCTTGTATAAAACTAGGAATTCATAAGCAGCACCTTGTGTTCACTCCTTCCTATAATGGGTTCCTTCAAAAGAGACGCAAAAAGGCACCAAGAAAGTGGAGACGGGTAGTTGTGTGTTAACTTACGCTGCATTAGCTGTCCTTGCATATGGAATATTTTCATCAGGTGGTGTTGGATCATTTTCCTTAATAAACTATAGGTTCTCAGTGCATTAAGGATATTAAGAATACCAGACAAATGTCACGTATACCACTCTATGCTTAGGTATACATAACAATACACGTTGCCAGGCCTGAAGTCAGTTCAACGTCATCACATCAGTTTGCGGTCTGACTTCAATGTCATCATCAGTCATCTATGTCTTTGAACACGTAAGCCATGTCCGGGAAGTTATAGAAAGGTCCTATGAAGTCATTCATTCTGACTGACGTAAATCTGGTTTAGAAAATTAGAGGATAATATTGCAGTCTTTTAAATGGGTGGTTAACAAGAATACCAACCCTTATTCTCAACTGTTGGAAAGGAGTCAAATATCGGAAACTCTATTCCCGTCACTTTTTATCGCGGTGCGTCAAAGTGAGACGGGATGTGACTTTTCGAATCGAATCTGTGATCCGCCAGTTTAGAATGAGGAGGCTGGTCCGCTTATAGGTGACTTACCATTAGAAATCGGTTACCTAGTCTTTAGACGATCGTACGGTCGCCCACAGAAGAAGCTGAACACTTTAGTACCATGTCACAACGATTCTAGCGTCATGGTACTAAAGTGTTCAGTTACTTCTGTGGTCGACTGTACAAATTTCCGTTTCCGTCGAATTGAAACGAAAACGTTCGTCGTCGTGATAACTGTCACATGGTAGCAAAACGGCAGCAGCGCGTCTGTTGTGAATTATTGGAAACCACTTTTTGTATATGGATTTGAGAGGTGAACACGAGAGAACGTGAGAGGACTAGGTAGGCCCGTATGTAGGGTCGTCTGGGTAGGTATACCACCGCCTTTCTTATTCCAGCCGTAAAACAGTTCGCTGTGTTGATGGAAGGAAAAGGTAGCCAGTTTAATTACTGGGCATGGACGGCATTTCATCTTAGGCCTCATGATGACAACGCACCTGCAATATCAAGTGATTTTACCTTGTTATTGCAGCCCGCCTAGCTACTTGTATTGTATATATACGTGTTCGCAGTTTCGATAAAATTTCAAGATAGCGGTTATATCCAATGCTTTTTGACAATTCAAAGCGATAAATAGCTTTAACATATCGCGTTTCGGTGGTCATGCTAGGCGGGCAGGTGTCTATAGGCGGCGGTAACCGCTTACCATCAGGTGGGCCGTCAGCTTCTTTGTCATCCAGTAGTATAAAAAAAAGGTTTGAGGGTACTGTGCACCTGTGGGTGGGCTAGTGCTCACGCGCCGCCTATCCGATCAAAATCAAGAGATTTTTTTGATAATCTTTATATAGGTATATTTTTTTTGCTACCCATTTGGTAAATGGATACTTATACGTGCTTGGAACAATAGTAAGTTTCAAGTTAGAGAGCTGACGGCCCACCTGGTGGTGGTAAGGTTTGGAAGCCACCTGCAATAACAAGGAAAAAATCACTTGGTAAGATGAAATGCCTTCTCCGCCCAGTAATTCACTTTCACATTCATCTCTATCTTCTGTGGCAAACTCTTTGAATAACGTCGATATATCATACTATTTAAGTACGGTCTGTCTTTGAAACAAAAGGAAGTTATCTTCAGCACTTAGAATTTAATTAACATCATATTAAGTTACAATTAAAAAAGATAGCATCGATCAATATTACACAATTCCTCCGTTAATAAGTTTAGTTGACAACACCGCCCACGTGAATTGTTACTGGGACTGGGATATCTTTAATCGATAAAACAATTTATTACTGTCCATAAGAGAATCGATGTTCTGATATTAACATAATTAAAATTTAACTCTGGAATCGGATTACTTTGTTGGGAAATATAAATAAATATTTTTTTTACGTAACACTTCGAAAAGGTTGTTACTTATATCACGCTCATATACATGTAGGCGAGATATTGATTAAAATTGAGTGTGTCTTTAAAATGGCATGAACAAGTGAGTAGGTAAAGTTATTTTTTGCTTTATTTTTTATTTATTAATATACTTCTGATTTATGAAATAAAAAAGTTAGCAGCACTAACTTTTTTATTTCATAAATAATTTAATAAATAGTTTAAAATTAATAGTTTCACACATACAGTGTTGTTTGATGTGTTGCAACTTGTAGCGCATCGTCAAAAAAAAGCTCCTTAAAAAATCTGCGGAACAGATGACGTCAAATGTTGCCATATTATAAAACAAAGAAATTTATGGGCTATGCATAATGTTGTGATAATAATAGTTGTTTTAATTGATGTAAGCAATCTAATATACAATTTCTACAATATTCCATAACATTCAAGTTTGAATTGTTTTTATGGGTAACATAACAATAGCGTATATTTTCCGAATTTGTGCAAAATAGCGCAATATTCAGAAGTAGGCAACATCCCTATAGCTCGCATGTGAGCGAAATGCAACTTCGCTGCTAGTTTTTTTAGACTAGGATGGTTCTTAGCTAAAATTATAAATGAATTGATGAATGATCAATAGGCGTTTGATGACTACTGCTTATTTTCTACATGATAAAAGGGGTTTACTAACTTCCACAGATCCGATTGAATTGAAATTTGGTGTACTGTCACTTCGGTGACATTCCCATGACATACTAGCCTTGAGCTGATCCATCAAAAAGTCTGCGGGATCTCTAATTCTTCAGACACTTACATCAGATATAGCGTGTTTGGGCTCTTATGAATAGTCTCAATGAGATGGTGTTAGAAAGATGATTAATAAGGCTGGGGGTAACGTAAAATTTTCAATTTTATATTATCAGGAAGCAAAAGCACCATTTTCTTCCGGAGAGGTGAAAAAGTATATGTAATTAGAGGTAGGGAGAGAGGGAGGTAAAGGCAGGGTAGGTTAGTAGATGAAGCTCCCTATAGAAGATATCGCAGCCAATTAACTGGTTAACCAGTAAAATGTGTTTGTTACATTACAGTAAAGTAATATAACCTTTTAGAGAAACATGCAACCGTAATAATAGAATTCGATGGTAAAATTTTGAACAAAATGATCAATAATTAACTTACATAATTTCCTGATGTGTCCACAGTCTTAGAGTATATAGGTACAGTCGACGGCACATCAAGCGTAACAGTTTGACCTTGAGATCGCCCTTACATCGTTCGTAATAGAGGCGGCTTTCGTAGTGCAACTGTTACACTTGATGTTCTATCGCGTGTACATGGCACTGATGGTGATGATAGTAAAAGTATGTAAATATTTTATAGCCATTTTATGGATTTTATCGCTTCTAATAATAACGTGTTTGCTCTAACATCGCCTTGGCAGAGATGTTAGCCCTTGAGGCTGTGTTCTTTAGAAATACAGACTTTATGATGATCGTAAACCTGATTAAGAAATTAAGATGCGATAACTGGACGTTGATTTCGAAAAATGTGGAAAATTGGTTTTATCTTCATTGTTCCTCGTGAATCAATCAAACTGATATTTAAATATCATGACATGAGATTCTAACATTTTAACGGCCTGTTTCTCAAATTATCATGGAAACGGTATTTCATTATAATTGAATTGTTTTCAAGCTCAAATTGACGTTGATTTCTTTGTAATGTTACTTAATTTTCGGTAGAAGTACTTAATTTGATAGACTATCGCAATAGTTCCGATTTTACATAGTATATTTTCAGTGTATTTCATGGAAAAATGAGAAGACTTTACTTATTAGTCATTTTTTAATTCTATTTTAAGTCTTTACAAATCTTGGTATAGGTACATACACCTTTACACTATAGTAGGTCAAGATCAATATCAATCAGCTGTTTCTATTAGAGATATGGTGTAAATGCGTGTAAATCTCGGCTTCAATCGAGACGTATCACTTGAATGGAGACATTCTAATACCACTTGCACCTCGGACGTTCAATGTTATCATGGACAAGATTGGGGACGTTATCAGCGAAAGTAACCTCGGAGATGACAGGATGAATGCAGCTTTCAAAGCTTCTGAAAATTTTAAAAGTAGCGGGCAATTTGCTTTTGAATTAAGAGTTATATTCGGGATATTAACCATGTAATTTCTTTTTTTTCTTTATTCCGAATATAACTCTAATTCAAATCAAATGTTAATAACCATGAAAGTATAAAGGGAAAATTACTTTTTAAATTTTATTGGTTAGGGAACTTAGTGACATAATTATTACTGGTTTGTCCGTTAGTATTGCAGAAGTATTTGCTCGGAAGGCTAATCAAAGAAAATGCTACCAACGAAAGATGGAACTCCATAGGCACTTAAACAGTCTCACGTTACATCAAAATAAGCTACAGTACAGGATTGGATGGACAATGGTTTCCAAAATACTGATTCTAAGTCAGCACAGCACACAATAAAAACAGAAACCCTGTTTGTGCTATTTTCAAGCATCAGTTCTAACAGTAGCTGATTAATTTGTTGTTTGAAAAGATTCATAAAAAGTAACTTATTTAGAGGTAAAGAAATCGAACCGCTACTAATACCACTAAAATTATTTTTGTTTCAGCCTATTCCACGCATTTCTTTCTAGCAAAGGCTAGCAAACGATTCGATTAGCCGGCCGCCGGCGAGCCTATTATCTGGTTTACGACTATGATAAATGGCTACCAAACAAGATATTCAACTACAATGTCAAGTCATCTGATGTGGATACATTCATGAGCTGTTTTAGTTGCATCCAGTCGCTGCTTGATACTAATAAGGTTGTATGGTAAGTTGCTTTTATAAATCTATAACAGTTTTATCAGGCACCAAAAGCTCTATCCCCGGTTGAATTCTGTGATTTTCGGTAATATTTGAATACTTTGCGTAGTTTCCAATAAAATACGATTTCAAAAGTGGTACCATAATGAAAGATTCCAAAAAAATCAGTTCGATAACTAAATCTCGAGATGATCAACGGAGATCTTGGTCTCGGCATTCTCGTGAGCTGACGATTGTGATTAATCAAGGTCCCAGCTGCACTAATTTGGCTAATTTATCTATTCTCGGTCTTTCACGAAATCCTGTCTCGGCCGACCCTTAAATTTCTTCATTATGGTGTCAATACTGAAATCTGCTGTGTCTAACACTAGGGCCTCTGCCTCAAAACCATTTAAAATTTACGTTGTATTTATGTGGAAATTATAATTTCTCAACTTTACTATTCCGGTCTTTCTTTGCATTTCATACATTTATGTGATTATTTCGTTACGTTACGAGCCATATGCTTTATTGAAGTTTGATGATTATGACATATCCTAACCTTTCTATTGCCATTGCGACAAAGTGTTGTCGCCGCCAGATAGTTGACTTCAGTTTCTTTAATATTTCATCTCGACAGTTGCCATTGATTATATTGTTAGTTTGTGTAACTTTATACG
This sequence comes from Nymphula nitidulata, assembly GCA_947347705.1. NCBI lineage: Eukaryota > Metazoa > Arthropoda > Insecta > Lepidoptera > Crambidae > Nymphula > Nymphula nitidulata. Next base: position 3,882,819 of record OX374637.1, on the reverse strand, counting down.
TTACTATGAAATGATGCTTCGTGAAAAGTGTGTTATTGAATACATAATTAGTTATCCAGAGAAGCCTCCGACTGATTTTGGTGATTTCTTCTTCAAATATTTTTATATTAATAATAATAATATTATAACTTTATATTGTTTCCAGTCTCCAAGCGATATTAGCGAAGCTAGACGAATACGAGCTAAGAAGCTCATAATAAAATTATCATAGGAGGAACAACTGGATTCTATTGAATTTTAAAACATCATAATTTCCTCAATGAATTCAATAAACGAAATTAAATTACATCACACAACCGACTCACCTGTTAAATTATTTCAATATTTGAATAATATTCTGGTATTTGATTGCGTTAACATGAGTATTTTAATGCCTTTTAAATTCCAACAAGTAACCCCACAAACAAAACATAGTGACCAAAATTTGAATAAAACAGCATCTAAATTCAAATAACTATACATTATAGGCCAGACAAAACGGTTATGGGGTTATGGGTAGGGTTGACACGCATTCCATCTTTTTTATATACACATAGTCGGTACGCAATACGACAGTAGAATCCGAGTCTAAGATTCTCGCTTCATCTATACTCAATACTCAATACTCAATATATTTATTGCACTCCACAATGTATAGTAGGTGTTACATTATTATAATTAGATCATCATGGACCCTGTCGGGCACGGCAACTTAGGCGAGAGGAACACTTATTTATAATATGATATTACACATTTTTTAATATTATTATTATTTCAAAAATATTATTATTAAATTGTTAATAATAATAAACTATCTAGGAACTCTGAAGACCTATTTTCCATGGTAATGCTAGCAAGAATGCGACAGTTACTGTCTGTTATGTTACCTTTTTAAGCTTAAGCTGCTGAACCGATTTATATGAAATTTGGTGGGAATATAATTTGAGACCCTGGGAATACACGATACTTTTTTGATCCAAAATTGACGCGGGCAGAGCCACGGGTGGGCGTTAGTGTTTTATAAATGCAGCGTTATTTAGCTGTGTCCTTTATATACATGATAGAGCAGGAAAGCTGATTATCTCTCTCTGCTGGTTGATAGGAAAATATGAGGGTTCAATGCCAGGCACTGAACATGGGATCTTATCCTTCCCTATCCAGAATTCCTTACTAATATTATTAATGCGAAAGTGTGTCTCTATGTTACCTCTTCACGCATAAAGCGCTAAACCGATTAAGATAGAATTTGGTATTGATATAGTTTAAGACCTTCCGATAGACATAGGATACTTTTTGGAGCGATAACCGACATCCACGCGGGCGAAGCCGCGGGCCGCCACTAGTCATCTTGTAAACGGCCTTGTTCGGAGCTGACCCGCGGTCGTCATTAACCCTTTCTAAGGTGGAGATTGCCAGCTCTCCGAAGTCAGCTAGTCTTTTTCCTTTTATGAAGATGACAAATAAGCATATGTCCCACCTGATAGGCGGTAACCGTAGCCTAAATACTACTCAGTAGGCACACTGTAAGAAATAAGAGGATGTGTAATAATGGAAGCATAGGAGACAAGACAAGAACGTCTGCTATCATTACCAGGAATATGGGTTCCTCGACGAGTTTTTGCATTTAACAGAACTAAGTAGTTTTTTAGCTGAGATCTCCTGTACTGCAGAGGTTCTTAACGATGTATGTTTTTTTTATAGAACTAGATGACAAACAAGCTCATGGTTCACCTGGTGGCAAGCGGTTACCACCGCCTATAGACACCTGCGATGACAAGGAAAATCACTTGATATTGCAGGTGCGTTGTCATCCTGAGGCCTCAGATGACATGCCGTCCATGCCCAGGAATTACAAGTTCCTCGTTCCTCACCTAACCGTCTCTATGGTCTAGTAGCCTAGTAGCCTACGGTAGGACCACCTACTTACTACAGATCTAGATGTCGTGTAGTAATCGAGGGTGCTAATATCGCCCAAAGTTCTACGTGGTAGTTTGTGTAAAGCTCTGACATATCTCTTATGAAGTTAGCAACTTAGTGAACTTTATCAGTGTTTACCCACAATAACACTTTGTCAATGTTTAAATAAGATGGTCCACTAAACATTCTGAGCTACGTTCAATTCCCGTGGGGGCAGAAATTTCCTGCTCGGTTTTGTTGGTAGTAGGGCTTTTCTAAGTCCGCCTGGCTAGCTATTACTATCTTACCTAAGTCTGCCGCCATAATAATTGTGCTCCGGCAGTTGCAGGTAAGATAGTCAGTTGTTGAGGAATCCAGGTGTAGCTCGCTTCCATATTTGGTCTAATCATCACTTAGCACCAGGTGAGATGAAGGCCAAGAGCTACTCCGATGAGTATTAAAAAAATGTCATAACTTTACTCGAATAATCCTACTAATATTATAAATGCGAAAGTAAATAGTAGCTGGTAGGCCCATATGTAGGGTCGTCTGGGTAGGTACCACCGCCTTTCTTATTTTAGCCGTGAAACAGTTCGCTGTGTTTCGGATTGAAGGGAAAGGTAGCCAGTGTAATTACTGGGCATGGACGGCATTTAATCTTAGGCCTCAGGATGACAACGCACCTGCAATATCAAGTGATTTTCCCTTGTTATTGCAGGTGTCTATAGGCGGCGGTAGCCGCTTACCACCAGGTGGGCCGTCTGCTCGTTTGTCACCTAGTTGTATAAAAAAAATATAAATGCAAAAGTAATTATTTTTGTTACTCAACTGCCAAACCGGGATCTGGATTAAATTTGACACAGAGATAGATTATAGTCCGGAATAGCACATCGCCTCCTTATCATCCCGGAAAATGTATGGTTCCCGTGGAATTCACTTAGACGAAGTTTTGGAGGTGTTGACAACCCTATTTACTGCTATATCCCAGTTGAAGCCAAAGGAGCTGCGCAGCGTGCCCGACGATTAAACCGCATAAAGCGTTATGATGGCTTTATTATTTTGTATTAAAATGTAAATGCCTATGCTGACTACGCATAGGCACTTCACCATAGAAACATGTTCAAAGTTTGTTATCTCGAGCTCCTCCCAGCTTCGTCGTGCACGTTAAGCATTTGGTCCCGGTTAGTTAATGGAAACGCTTTAACCCACCAACCCGCATTGGGCCAGCGTGGTGGTGTTATGGCCCAAACTCCTCATGTGTTTCTCTCATGTAGGAAGGCTTGTACCCAGCAGTGGGTCGTATATAGGCTGGTAATGTTGATAATATCACTTGTGTAATGTGGTGCATAATACTTGATAGTCAATGTATATACTTATCTACCTTTATTTTTAAGTGGTACAAAAGAAATTAAATGAATGACTTGAGGTTGTGTTCACTGTCAAGAGTTATGATCTTTTAGATCAATTATTGCCTAACCAGGTAGCGGGAGACATATACATAAAAATGAGGATTGATTACTTATATGAAGGCGGGTCTCCCGAGACTGCGAACTGCCCACTTAAGACTTTTATCGTGTGGCATGAACAGGGAAATCCTAGGCCTCTTCAGTGAAAGCGTATATTTAAAGCCCCCTAGGCGACTGTGATAAAACGCACGCGTTCGCCCGCGCTACACTGCAGACGCCTACAACACACTTTAACTCTAAATTTAAGTACAGTATATCTCTTTCTCGCAATAAGTCATAGGAAAAAGATAGCTAGAATCTGTTTAGAGCTGTCACTTAAATTTAGATAGATTCCAAAGAAACCATAGACAATTTTAGACGGCATGTACGGAGGTGCTTCCTTAGCACTGCATTTTATCACATTCAATAAGGTCAGAAATTGAACGCACGTTTCTAAATGTCAAAATATATGACAGCCATCCTTTTCGTATTCATTTTGAGAGAAAGAGATGCACTGAACTATAAAATTTAGACTTAGCATGTGTTCTCCAGAATTAGGGCCATTGTCAAAACAAAATATTTGTCAGTAAACTAAACGTGCCAGTAGGTGGTTCACACCAGGCGAGCCCCCACTGCGCTTGCTCAATGGAGCCATTCACACTGCCACGTGTGGTGTTATTTTATTCATTTATGACCCGATCCATTAAGCGATCTTCCTTTTTTAGTGACCAATAATATACCTTATTTTTAATAGCAAAATACTTGGCATTGTATGGGATGTTTATAGGCTAGTGATGAAAACGCTTGCGGCATCAGTAAGTTAAGAACTACTCAGGTAATTTTTTTTTATACCATGGTGGCAAATTATGCCAACGGCCCACCTGATAGTAAGCGGTTACCGTAGCCTGTGGACGTTTGCAACACCAGGGGTATTATTTGTAACAACTTTTTACGCCGTTTTTGAAGAACCCCATGCTGTACTCATTCGAGAAAGCCTCTGCAGGGAGCTCATTCCACAACCTGAGCCTACGTGGAAGAAAGTTTCTCTGAAACCGTACTGTACGCAACCACTTTGGACGACCGGCTGGCCGAGTGGCCCTTGCTATACAGACCACTCGGTCGAGGGTCCCGGGTACGAATCCCGGTGGGAGCAAATATTTGTATGAAGAGTACGAGCATTTGTTCACGAGTCATGGATGTTTGCATGTTTATTTAGTATATTTCTAATATTTGTAAACATATTATTATCATTATTTCTCCGATATCCATAACACAAGCTCTTAATGATCCTTACTTCATCATTATTATTATTATTACCTTGTAGAACACACAAAAGGAGGCAAAATTCTGTAAAGGGGCATAAACTTCATTGATACTAGTCAAAACCTGGCATATGCTCATCTGCATCATCATTCTCAAACATCGTAAGCCAGACTGTAATCTATCTCTGTGCCAAATTTCATCCAGATGCGTTCAGTCCTTCTATCTGGTGTGATTGAGTAACAAACATGTATCGAAATTTTCGCATTTATGGTAGTAAGATAACACAGTGATGATGATGATGATGATGATGATGATCTCAATTAGGTTATTATTTGTACGGAGAATCTCATTTGTTAGGGGAATAGCCTTAAAGTACTCTCCTTCGGTTTATTTTAAATAACAGTGATATAACAAAATCACGTTCCACTTGAAAACTAAGATATTCCCGAACAGATCCTAACGGTGAAACATTGACATTCCTGCAACATTTAATTCTCTTAAACTTTCCTTCCTTGCCAGCCCGCTCGCGCTCACTCACAATAGAAAATACAGATACACTGATTGACTACACAGATTAAACAATAATGATTCACAGGACCGCATACCGACAAAACCATAATTTACCAACGACAAAGAGAACTCCGGACAGACTTGCATTGTGTTGTTAACCTGTGGACGTCCAGGTAAGCATCGGCAACAGGACAGCTAGACGATCTACAATTAGCAATTTACTAATAATGTAAATGTGTAAGTGGCTCTGTCCTTTTCACGCTTAAGCCGCTCAACCGTTTCAGATGAGAGAGATAGTTTCAGATAGATCCTGGAAAGAACACAGTTAGGTAGGAAAACTTTTAAATGCGATATCCAATTTCCACGCGATCGGTGCACTAATTAGTGTGAGATTAATTCTTCATCGGTACTCAAACTAATATATTATTATCACTGACACGATCACCGTAAAAATCATAAGATATAACCTTCGTTAGTTTAATACCACACCAAATCCAAAATCTATCGGAAAGTGTTTCTTAACAAGTTGTTAGATCCGCCTCTGGCATCCAATCAATTGGTTTGGTTTGCTAATTAGCCGGCCACGCGTCTAGCGAGCGCTGCTCATGCCCTTAAATCATCTCGCAGACGTTTTCCGGCCAGTGGGCGGGGCAGACCACACTCGGCGAACATGAGCATTTACATTCGCTTCTTTTATTGTCAAGCACGGTAATGAATTCGTGGCGTTTGTCACAAAGCCTCTATGGTGGCGGTGGTTTATCTCTGTGGGTTTTCACGCAGCTTACTCGGTTAGCAATAATATCGATATCACTAGCCATCACTAGTTTATACGTCCTATTGCTGGGTACAGAGTACAGACAGACCTTCCTATATGCGAAAAGCGCATGAGGAGTTTGGGTCATAACACCACCACGCTGCGCTGGCCCAATGCGGGTTGGCGGGTGAAAGAGCTTGCAGTTCCTCTGTGCTACTATACTAGTGACTGAACGAGTGGAATGTGGATACCGGTAATGCCAAAATTTGCCTCTGCGGTCTAGTGGTTAAGATTGCTGATTAGTGGCTCGATTTCCGTGGAGGCAGGAATTTTCTGTTCGACTTGGTTGTTGTTAGGGCTATTCCTAAGTCCGCCTGGCTAGCAACCACCATCTTACCTAAGTCTGCCGACATAACAATAATGATAACAGCATTGTTGTGTCCAGGCAGTTGGAGGTAAAATAGCCATTTCCTCTGTGGTTGAGGGATCCGTGTCTAGCTCGCTTTCATCTTCGGTCTTATCATCACTTAATACCTACCATCTACCTCGCTAAGAATCATATATAAAAAATCATCTTAATCGCTCCAGCGCTCTAAGAGTGAAAACGTAACAGAGACAGTTACTTTCGCATTTATAATATTAGTGTCTAGATTAGTATGGATGATCGGTCAGCCTGAGCAAACACACTAAGTCAGAAACCAATATCTTGGAATGTGTGACAGTATAACTAATTTCTGATGAAATATTGTAATGTTTAGTAAATTTTCTGACTGATATTATTTTAAATTATTCATAACCATTTCCCCTTTGAGAATGGGTGCCATGTTTACAAGTGGTTAGGAGAAACACAGATGCATCGTAGATTGGACACAGTACGAATACGAGTAGTATGCATTGATTCAAAACCTAATGGATTTATTTCTCTAACATATTGGGAAGGGATAAGACAAGGATCCTGTACAGATTCGTCTTCAATACGAAAGCACAATCATCATTGTCGTCATTTCATCCGAAAGACGTCGAATGCTGGAAAAAACATCACATAAGTAATGATCTCGACAACGATACTTGCGACCTACGATCTTCACAAAGGAAAATAATACTCATTTTGCTGCAAGCCTGCGATCCTCTGTAAAGTGGTCGTATGCGAAGAGCGTAAAATAAGTACTACATTATCAAAAATCGTAGGTTTAAATAACATCAAAAAGAAATTAGTGCATTCTACTTGCAAAGTAGTACCTACGTTTCACAGTAAGTTTCCTCTCGTCTCATTAAACTCGAACGCAATTTTCTTCCGACAGTTGTTAAAGCTGCTCCTGGCTGGTTTATTGGATTAATAACTTACAAACGCTTTAATAGGGCGTTATCTTGATCCTCATTAAATTCCTTGGCGCTTCATGACTATTCAGATGTTCATTAACTCCAGATGGCATAGAAAGCTATGTAATCTGTAGAATATATATTAGAAGTTCACAACACTGACTAAGGAGCTCGGTGGCGTAGTGGTTTGAGCGCTCTGTTTGCGATTACGAAAACAAAGCATCTTTCGCCACGGTCGAACCGGGATGGGTCAATCAAAATTTGTAATCTCGAGCTCCTCTGTGCTTCGGAAGGCACGTTAAGCCGTTTGTTCGCGCAATGGGCCAACGTGGTGGTATCAAGCCCAAACTCCTTATGAGTTTCTCCATGTAGGAGGCCTGTGTCCAGCATTGGGACTTATATAGGCTGGTGATGAATACTAATTAAAACTTACCGTTGTGGATATATGGCAACAAACTTGAATTGAAACGAAATAAAACCGTGTTATGATCAAAAGTCAAATGTCACAAAACTATTAGTTTTGTGACATTTGACTTTTGATCATAACATTTCACAGTTTATATTCATACAGTACAGACGTAATTGATATTTGCTAGTGAAGGACATTTAAATCAAAAGGTTCAATAATCGCTAAAGAAAGACACCTTGTATTTGATCCCGACGTATTAGTCCGGTACGGCTAGGCGATTTTGAGGTGCTAAGTTCCAAAAATTCTAAAGTTTCTGAATTTTTGCAAGGGGATACACTACTACCTAAAAAGCTTATATTTAATTTTTGTGTCAAATCTTGCTATTGCATTTTCAGTAATTCAATATTTTGTGACATAAATGTTAAAATATAAATAAAACTGCCAAAAATAATTTAATGTGTCAAATGATACTAATATTGTGTGTAAAATAGCCTAGGCTGTGTGCATACTAAATGTGTGTCGTTTTAGTCCAGTGCAAATTGACAGGGGGCCCAATATATGTTAAAAGTCTCAAAAAAATATTATAGTTGATAAAACAAATACAACCTAACTCAGGGCACCTAATTATGACCCTGACATGATTTTGTGCCAAACTAACCCATGGGTTATAAAGATATTTAATCATTTAGCTTTTCCAAGCCATAGCGGCTGTAAAAAAATATTAAAGTTATTAGAGTTTACACATTTAATATCATAAAAGCATAAAATATCTGCTATTAAATTTTGTGTCACTTTAATTCATGATATACTTAAAAAACATATTTAATTTCCTACATAAATATTAGTTCGCTCGCGCGTTGTGTACTGCGCGGAGCATTTACACACATTTGCAAAGAGTAGCAAGTAGGAACAGTCAACCGAAGGTCACGTTAACACAAACGCCCGAATTAAGCTAAACGTTTTTGTACTTTAATCCGATTACGTTTAGGTTGAAAATTGATTGGATTTTTTTTCTCATATTACGGTTAGCTGACCTGCTGTTGTTTTGTACAATGGACAGCACATCAAGCGTAACAGTATGACCTTGAGCTTGCCCTTACTGCGTTCGTAATAGAGGTGGCTTTCGTATTGCAACTGTTACACTTGATGTGATGTCGTGTGTACATATAAGTAAGTGTCGTGTGTATAATGTATAAAGCAATTATACATAAAAAATATACCTACTTATAATACGAAATTGTTATGTTCGGTACACTTATTACTGTCACAAGGATTGATAAATTTATACTTATATGTACACACGACAGCACATCAAATGTAACATTATTAATGGTAAGATCGGATAATCCGAAATAATTTCATATCCGTTTTAAAGCCGTACATAATTAAAAATTTAAGAGCATACTTTATTTGATAAATAAAACAAGTGCGGGTACCGCATGTTGTGAGACTTGTGAGAGAAAATATATAATAATATGTATAGGTAGCCTTTTTTTCTTTTTTTTACGGGTGGCAAAGACTAGTGCTTAGAAATATGGACATCCCATTTCTCTGAAGCTGATTGAACAATTCTAGAGATAGTAGACTTATTAATAGACATAGTAGTAATAAAACAATTATATCTCTAAAATCTTATTTAAAAAAAATTACCGTGAGGCGCCCTATTTCTTCCCGTGGGTGTCGTAAGAGGCGACTAAGGGATATCTGAGCTATCAACTGCTCCACTGGTGGTAGGGTGTGAAAACCCTGGTTAGTGACCACCGAACGCAGAGCGCAAAACCCACCAAGTGACCACATGTGGCCGCGTTCCGGGATCAGTGGGTGTACAACCAGAGCTTGGGGAGACGATGCCGCGATGGATGCGGTTAATGATGGCTTCCTTCTGACTAGTGCCAGGTGGACTGCGTTGACCCGTCGGCCAGGGAGACCTGAAGAAACGGCTGTTCCGGTGGCCGCCCGTGGCACGGTACAGGGGCCCAAGCTATCCTAACCAGATCGTGAGGCTGCCCCATCATGCCCCGCATAATCTCGGGGTAGTCCGTCGTGCCGGTTAGTGACCGGATGGTGGGGTTCCAGCGACCATACCCGGGAGGGTTCGGGGGCCCTTCCGTCTGGTGGGTCAGCGCTTCTCAGCTGTCGGCTGTTACCTGGCAAAACAGGCCTTACGATTTGACTGCCTATATCCATCCATGGCAGCGACAAGTAATGTGTATGGTCGTACAGCGGTGTACGACCCCATTACAGCCACGCTGTTTGAGGTCGGGCTCACTAACTTCCGTGGGCTCCATGCTAATCTCAATGTCGTCTACCAACATCTTGAGACGGCTCGGCCAGCGCTGCTTTTTTTGACGGAGACGCAAATACTGCGCCCGGCTGACACAAGGTATCTGGACTATCCCGGCTATGCTCTTGAAGAGTCCTTCAAAGCGAAGTCCGGGGTATGCTTGTTTGTCCGGGCGGATGTTTGCTGTCGCCATCTACGCCACTTGGAGGACCCTTTCTTTTCCATTCTCGGGGTGCACGTAGACCTGGGCATTCATTGCCGTGTCTACGTTTGCCTCTACAGATCCCACAGCGGTGACATGGAGACAACTCGACTTTTTGAACACCTTAGTCGGGTGGCAGATGTTGCGCAGGACCAGTTTCCAACCGCAGAATTGGTGTTTTGGGAGACTTCAATGCTCACCACGAGACGTAGTTATGTTTCCCCAAAACTGACCATGCTGGTAGAACTGCCCATGCGTTCGCTCTCACGAACGACCTGACTTAACTGGTTAACCAGCCCACCAGGATTCCAGATATTGTCGGTCACGCACCCTCTTTGTTGGACCTTCTGATGACGACTCGCCCGGAGAGATATCGGTTAGAGGTTCGAGCTCCCTTGGGATCATCGAGTCACTGCCTGATTTCTGCTGGGGTGCCACGGGCGTCGCCACCGTTATCTGCGGTGGCCAAGCGCCGCATCTGGCACTATGCGTCGGCAGATTAGGGCGGTATGCGGGATAACTTTGCATCTGTTCCTTGGCGGCAGCGCTGTTTCAGTGAGTCGAAGCCGAATGCTAGCGCTACTGCTGAGTGAGCTGGTGAGATAATGTTAGGGATGGAGTACTATATCTCTCACTCCGATCTGGTCAGTAAGGGCAGGCGTAACCACTAGTTCAATCGCGAGTGTGCCTTAGCTGTTGAGAACAAACAGTCGGCATACCGCGCTTGGATCAGGTCGAGTCAATGGGGATCCCAATATGGACACACTGAAAGCAGCCTATAACAATGCCACCAAGTCCTGCATCAGAGCGGATGCTCAGCGCGTTGCACGAGACCTGATGGCATCCCAGCGATAGTACTGGAAAACTGTGTAGTGGAGTTGTCTCCCGTCTTAACGCTGCTATACCGCCTTTCTCTCTCTTCTGGGTGTGTGCCGGAATCTTGGAGCGAGGCCAATGTGCAACCGGTCCCGAAAAAGGGAGACCGATCAGACCCAGCTAACTACCGCCCAATATCTGTCACCTCTGTTTTTTGCAAGGTTATGGAACGGATCTTAATTAACTAGCTGGTCCGATACCTAGAAGATCACTCATTAATTAATGATCGTCAGTGTGGGTTTTGGTCGACACGGTGAACGGGTGATCTTCTAGCATATTTAAGCATGTCTGGGGTGAAGCTATTGACAATCGTGGTAAGTCAGTGGCTGTTAGCCTTGACATTGTCAAAGCTTTTGATCGGTTCTGGCACAGGGCTCTTCTCTCCAAGCTCCCGGCATACGGTCTGCCCACTCAGCTTTGCAACTGGATCGCGAGCTTTCTGCATGAGCGGAGATCCGTGTCCTCGTTGATGGGTGCGCTTTGTGATTCATGTTACTGAATACTGGTGTACCACAAGGCTCTGTTCCACTCTCTTTCTTCTTCATATCAATGATATGCATTCATTGCTATGCGGATGACAGTACAGTGCATGGTGGATATTAAGGTCGCCCAGGGGCTGGGCGCATTGAAACCGAGAGGGTGAGAATCAATCTTACCATTGAGCTCAACAGGGTGTTAAACCTCATATCTGAATGGGGATTTAACAATCTTGTTGAGTTCAATGCTAAGAAAACACAGGTGTGCGCGTTTACAGCCAAAAGATCGCCGTTCCTTCCCCTTCCGTCTCTTCAGGGCACTAACTACTCTTTCGGCACAGAGCTACATCAACTTGCTCGGTATGGGGATATGCTGCGATCATAAATCAGAGGAAATATATTGAAACCGTGGTCAAAACAGCCTCACAGAAGCTAGGTGTCCTGAACTAAGGGCGTCGATTTTTCACACCTGACCAATTATGCCTGCTATACAAAACTCTGGTCCGGTCTTGCGTTGAATATTGCTCGCATCTGTGGGATGGCTCCGCCAAATACCTCCTCTATGCGCTGGACAGATTAGAACCAGCCTAGAACCTCTACAACTCCGTCGTGTCATTGCATCATTAAGCGCGCCTTCTATCGGCTTTATCATGGGGAGTGTTCTGAGGAGCTTTTCGACCTTATCCCACCTTCCCCTTTCCTACTCAGGAGCACGCGTGCCGGTCTTCGGAGTCATCAATTTACTGTCTCCACCTAAACATCACGCACAAAGAAGTATAGTAACTCGTTTCTTTGTCGGACTTCCAAAACTTGGAATTTTTGCCAGCACATGTGTTCCCTCCTTCCTATAACATGGGTTACTTCAAAAGAAGTGTTAAAAAACCGGCAAGGTGGGGGCGGCTAGAACAGTGTGTTTTCAAACTGCATAACTGTCTCCGCACATGGACTTTTCTTACCACTTCACATCAGATGTGATGACTCATTTGCTGAGCTTTGTATATAAAAAGCGGTTTGGTGAGTTAAAGTAGTTGTGGTAACGACTGAGACCAACGGCTTAGCGTGCCTTCCAAAGCACGGGGGAGCTCGAGATTATAAATTATGATTGACCCATCTCGGCCATGGCGAAAGTTGCTTTGTTTTTGCTATCGAAACTGTAGCGTTCAAATCACTACGCCATCGCCACCGAGATACTCAAATCACTGTATAATTTAATTAAATTAAAATGAATTCATTATGATTTTGATTTTTTGGAAAAAAATATATAAATAATTTGTATTTACAGGGAAATTTTACCATGCATATAAATGTTATTTGGAAAATATTTATTTAATATATTGACACGATTTTGCACTATTATAAATTAATTCGGAAGTCACTCTCACACTCCATCGCTATAACACCAATGAAAATGTATTTTTTGTAATAATTAACTCACAATAGTATGCGCTCTTTAATCGAACAAATCGCTCTGCTCTTAAAACATATAAAAAAAACCAGTAAATGTCGAAATGCCGAGGTCACCCATGGGCGGGCGGCTGTGTACTTCCTCGAGGTGTCGCCGCCGCCGATGGGCGGCGCGCTTCCAATTCATGAAGGCATGGGGGTAATGGTAATGTGTGTATATTTACGGGAGGCAATTAATGCGTTAATAAAATCCTTTCTTTTAATTTTACAGCTTTACCACCCAACATAAGCCCACAAATAAGACATGTTATATTAGTTTCCATTTTCTATGCAATTATCACAAGGCACTACTCGTACAACAACAAACAAATTATAGCGCCACGCTCCCGGCCGGCCGGGAGCCGGTCGCCGGAGCCAGTGAATGCCTACGCGCTCCTTTGCCGCGCTGTGGGCGCGCTAGTGTTCTTCGCACAAAAATGTTGAAAACAATATAAATCAAAATCCCATGGATAAAAACGACACAAATTAAGCATAGAGCTTCCTTTTACCATAACATTAATAAAGACATAAACTCTAATAACTTGAATTTTCTTTTATGGCTATTACAGGGGGTGAAATAGGAAAAAAATTTTAGTTCCGAATACCATGGATGAATATGACACAAAATGATTTAAACAATAGATACTAGAGTTAGAAAACTGTTAACACTTATTTCACTAACTTTAATATTTTTCTATAGCTATTACAGCGATAGGTAAGTATTTGGTTAAATCCAGTATTCCCATGGAGTGAGATGGCACAAAAAGCTTATGTATATCAGTAATGACTTTGTTATCATCATGGAAGTTAAATTTTCAACTCTAATTTTCTTTTTAATGAAATAATGCATAAAAAGACAAATACCTAAATTGTGACCTTAGCAACCATGAAAAATGACACAAAATCATGATTTGGGTTAGTCAAATAGTATACTAACTGTATGCAAAAAATCATAAACTTTAATATTTTTGGAACCTAAAAACCTAGCGGTACCGGACTATATATAATGGATAATCTGGTTTAATTCCACTTTCGCTTTCATTAAGGGTTGCCTTAACTTAAAATTCTGATGCATTATGATTTATGATGTCCCAGGAATCTTCCATCATAAAGTGCAATAGATTTTTCTAGTAGGGCTAGTAAAGAACGAAAAAAGGTTTTCGAGCTTTTGTTTTTTAATCTAGGATTATGACTATTCTTTGAAGTAGGCAAACAACATTATTTATATTCAAATTATATTGAAATAAGCAATGCCGTTTCACACCGGTAGACACTTACATACCCGAGACTTACTGAATTCCGTTCTATGTTCAAGTGTTTATTACAATGGCTTACTTTACCAAAAATATTTTAATTTTAGATGGCAACCCTTCCCATTAGAGTTCTCTTTTAAGTCAATTGGTACGAATTTCCAGAGAATTTCAAAGGTCTTTTCCATAAATGGCAGTTTGTTATCCCGATTGAGTTGTTAGAAGCGACCCCTTCTATTTGTTTTAGTAATTATGGGTCTTAAAACTCGCCAAAGCGCAGGTTTAAAGTGGCAGTATTTTGGGTGGTTTCTTGGAAACGAAAATTAGATGCTTCGGAGGAGATAACTCTATTACGGCTTGTTTGATGATCAATATTTAAACGGACAGTGACAGATGGAATAAGATTTCTAACTGTTTTGTTGAGTTCTAGAAGCAATAATTTGACGACAGTAAATATTTGTTTGTTAAATATATTAGTTTTGTTAAATATCGTCATAGATTGTGTATATAAGGAAATTAAGTTGAATGTCTATTGTTATAATAGTGTTTCGGATTTCACCTTCGCATTATAGTTTTTCATCGACGCTGGAATAAATTCACCTGTCATCAAAGAATAAAGTATGTTTCTTTTCTAAATAACATTGATTATTTTTATAACAAAGTTGGCAGCACGCTCACGCTAAAATAGATACACGGTAAGTATAATTTTAATTTGGAATTTTAAAAGTAAGTTGGTACATCGAGGCCACAATTCGACTTCAGTCAAAATTAAATGCTTGCCTTTTTTAACCTGACAGTTTAACACAAATACGAGTGACAATATTATATCATTCAATAAACTGTGTCATTGTATAAATGCTTAAGACATTATTTCTCCTATGCAGGAAGGCCAGTGTCCAGCAGTGGGACGTATATAATAAAGGCTGGTGATGACGATGAAATGTTTAGGACGGAACCGGAAAGCTTTTCTTTGAAAAGCTGTCCATCACTGTATTCCATTTAATAGTCCAAACCTTGAACCTTGACTGACATTTTGGCACGTAGTAAAATTGCAGCATATAAATAACGCTACAACTGTCGATGTTTATTTAACGGCGATCGTAAAAAACAATCGCCACGATGAATGATCAATGGTTATTTATTGCTAACACTCAACCTATCACTTTATTGTATGACCCATTTGTTGGTAGACCTTCACGTCGTATGAGCATAATATCTTACATGGAACCGGACTACCTCGATCCTGATGTCTCTTTATAATTTTCATGTCGAGTCTCGTTTAAATTTTAAAGAGTGCTCAATTTAATTTTTTCACTGGCCAATACAAATTTTAGACTTCAATACTTAACAAGCTGGCAGAATTAATATCACATTTCATAATAGCACATTGCCACTTATAAAAGAAGATGACTTCTTCTTTTCAAAAAAGAATGAGGTTATATGTTCCACTGTTTGTCTTATTATTTTTTAAAATTTAAGAAGCGTTTGAGTAGGCAGCAAGTATAATTACATAACTTACTTCTAAGTAGACTAAGAACTAAGAAGACTATAAGCAGATGTGTAACTCTCTCACAATATGTTTATATCGTAAATAATTTGTTGATTTATGCGTGTCATACCATGCATGACTTATTTTTCTCGTATTCATTTTAAAGTCAGCAACTAAAGTTGATTAACAAATCGTCAGAAATTTACAATATCCACTTAATATTAATGAAAACAAAACCTCCTAATTAGATAAATCCGTATCTGTACTTACAGTGTTTTGTATTTTAATATGTGTTGACCAAATTCGTAGTTGATGGTATAAGCTTTGCTTATTTTGGTAAGTTCTAAGGGATTCTACTAAATAAGCCAGATAATTACTAGCACGTCGCTTTACTTTAAAATGTGAACGTAGGCGATGAAAGAGTTGTAAGTAATATTCTAATACTAATCAGAGTATTAATAAATTACTTTTATCACTAAAACATGAACGCTTTAGCACCGGTAGTTGTAAGTATTTTGAACTAGAACAGTTGGTACATTAAAGCGATTTGAATACAAGACACAAGAGAGGCGAACTGTGTTTAGACAATATTTAGCATCGAGTAGATCGTGAGGCTCTAAGCTCTAATGGATTAACAGTGCATCTTGTAGACCCTATATTGCGGTTCTAAAACTTTTAGCAGGATATCCATTGAACGAGTAGCTATTGAAAGACATCAACGTCAATAATTTGATAAGAAAACATTTTATGATATTGGTAATATTTGCATATGTAAAGATTTTGAACCATCTTATTGCTCAATTCATTTGTTGTATCATTTTAAAATCTATAGAAGCGCAGCAGTCTTATTTCCTGTCAGTCAATATGAACTCTAAATAGTAGCGAGATTCTAACATATTTTTTATACAAAGCACGACAATAACTCAATACCACCTGGTGTGAAGTGGTGAGAAGAGTCCGTATGCAAAGACAGCTAGTGCAGTTCAGACAAATAAAACAGAAAGTAGGTAAGAAACATTTTTGTGAACCAAGCCCACTGACCTTAGTTTAACTTCTAAGGTGGAAGACAAGGTTAACTCTTGTGGTTTAAGTCCGTAGACTAACCCACATGCCCACATTGTATCAGAAGATAACTATATTGAAAAAAACAAGAAAGTGTTCGATGTTTCAATTGTGAAATTGAATGATAATAATATTGAAGCTGACCAGACTAAATAAAACAATATAGAAAAATTTCTCGCGAGTAAACATCAGGACAATGCTCCACATTATGATTGGCGGAGTAGGACAACATTTTAATAGGACATAAATGGTTGTAATGACTACGATATTCTATTTGATGAAAATATTTTCATCTACAATTCGATCAACATGCCTCGGAAATAAACAGCTGCTGCTATGCCAACTACATCTTCAGCGATTTATTGTAAAGACTTACATAAAGATCGCCACAAATCCATTAAAATGATTTAACAATTCTCACGTCAAACAAATCATTTTCTGGTACCACCCAAATGGGATTTGCCAATGCAAATTAAAATATAAGCACGCAGTTAAAAACAACTTGTTACAAGTGGCGTTTAATTCAAAACCGCTCGAAAATGTTTTGTACGAATATTTGAAAATGTTCCTAACTAATTTCCTTTATACTTATTATTTACTTTACTATAGCTACTCTTCAAGTTTTTACCATTTTACTTTTGACCTAAAAACCGATTTCAAAACACTAAAAAGGATAAAATAATTAAATTAAAGTAGTTATTTACTTATCCCCTAGAAACACATTTTTTGTAGTCGGTGCTTCACTTTCTAGCGTTTCAAGAACAGCTTCGCACCAACTCCAAAGTTATGTTTCTAGGGGGCCCTACCTTAGTTTTGTTTAAATTTTTTTTCACTCTATTTAGTGATTTAACTGGGTGACCGTCAGCATATTGTTTCTACTATCGTATCGTTTTATAAAAAGTCACAGAAAAGCGAAACTCCGCAATTTCATATACATTAGACCACTTAATTATTCCAGTTATTTAGATTCAAAAACCAAACTACCCATAACGAATTTTAACAATTTTTATGGGAACAAATGGCACCTATTCCGCATCGAACAAAAAAGAATCACGTAAAATGGATCAGAAAAATCTCGGCGTAATCGGTGTGCATACATTAAAAAACATACCAACCGAATTGAGAACCTCCTCGTTTTTGAAGTCGGTAAAAAGTCATTGGTGGCTAATATGGGTTCTACGTCAAAACGTTCACTATAAAATAGTCACTGTTGTCAATATAAAATAATTTGAAGGCTATCGGATGAAAATGACGGCAGCATCTATGTTATGAAGTGTTGAAAATCGTACGGTAAACGGAGTTATGTATAACTCAAACTAAAGGTGTTTTATAAACAGAAATATACAATACTAGCTTAGCTTCTGTTATCTCATGGGGACTCATTACCGGGAGAAAAGATTGCTATGTTTTAATTTAGATTATAATCTATCTTGGTGCAAAATTTTATCTAGATCCGTTCATCCATTCTGGTGGGATTAATTAAACAATAAACACCCAAGCATTTATAATATTACTAGCTTTCGCCAGGAGCTTCGCCCGCGTTGTTGTTGGTTGATGTTGGCTCCAAAAAGTATCCTATGTCCTTCCCGCAGTCTCAAACTACCCTTATACCAAATTTCATATAAATCGGTTTCGAGGTTTCGGCGTGAAAGCGCAACAAACAAACAAACTCACTTTCGCATTTACAATATTAGTTAGAATAGTTAGAAGTAAGGTGTTTTAGTAGCTCGGTGGCGTAGTGGTTTTGGCGCTCTGGTTTCGATTACAAGAACAAAGAAACTTTTGGCTTGGTCGATCCCGGGATGGGTCAAACAAAATTTCAATATCAAACTCCTCCGTACTTTAGAAGGCACGTTAAGCCGTTGGTACCAGTTGTTACTGCAACCGCTTCAGCCCACCAACCGGCATTGGGCCAGCATGGTGGTGTTATGGCCCAAGTTCCTCATATGTTTCTCCCATGTAGGATGGCCTGTGACCAAACCTAGGGAAGATATAGGCTGGTGATGATGAAGATGTATTAGTAGCATTCCGAGTTTTATTTCTTCATATTGGCATGGATTGTTCCATTTATTATTACTGAGAGGATAAATACCTCTTTGGAGAGGACTTTGAAACTCTTTCGTGGTAGACAATTCACAATCTTCACAATGTTCCAATTCCAAACCATGGGCTTCTACTAATTTCAAGTTTCTGAATCAGGCATCAGTTATAAACATCTCAGCTCTCATTTTCTGTACCTTGTATCGCCTGGGGCATCACTAATTTAAATTTTACTCATTATTTTTTGCTACCAATGATTTTAGTCTTATCTTTTTAATAGGTTCAGATAGCTTTTTGCCAGTCCTAAAAACTATTGTTCTTAATGAGCATTGTTTACTAGTACATTTTTTTTTATCATTCAGCATTATTTTTTAAATTGACAGATGATTCCAATCTTACGAGGTTAAAGTTATCTATTTGGTTAGGCATACAGGGCTTGACTAATTGACTTCCGGATGATTTGACATGTTTTTTGTGCCACGTAAGATAAGTATTGTAATAGAATCAATTAAAGTACAGGTACCTAGCTACGAAAGCGATTTATGTATAGTCGACAGCACATTAATCGTAACAGTTTGACCTTGAGACCGCCCTTACTCCGTTCGCAATAGAGGCAGCTTTCGTATTGCAATTGTTACACTTGATGTGCTGTCATGTTTATCTAATCGTTCCGAATGATTAATTATAGTTCTTGTCAACAATCATATGCGAATAACTTTAAACATCGCTAAAAGGCCTATTTACATATTGCTAGATGCTAATCAACTGGGAACTTTTAACCGACTTACAATTCGATTGTTATAGGGGCGATTTCTAAAACCTCGGATATCATTTACCCTATAATTTAGACATATTTCTACAGATTAACTCTCAACGTGTTTTGACACGTTTATAGAATTACATTTATACATTTATAGAATTAAGTTTTCTGGACATTGGAATAATGGCCGAAGCATAAAACCTGCATTTAGGTGATACCTATTCGTTTATAAAATGCGTTGCGTTGTCAATTTCCAAATAAGCTATTGTAACCAACGTGTTGCAAAGATGATATTCTCTCATACTACCTATTTGCTTAGGGAATTGTCGTGACGTAATCTTATCACTGTTAATTTAGAAATTCGCGAGAAAAAAGGGACATTTTATTGTAATTTAATATTTATTATTTGTCATATTAAATGTAGAAAGATTTATAGAGAACCAGAGGTCCACAAAGTGCATGGCATTCTTTTAGTAATTTTCTCATGATCAATAAACCAATCAAAATACGCTTTATTGCACAATAGGAGATATACACAATACAGAAATAAATAAAAACAATACATAAGGAGGCCTTATTGCTAAAGCAATCTCTCATTAATTTTAATAATGACCATTTTACTATAAATCATGTCATAATAATAATGTTAGCCACCGAATTTGATTATTTATTTAACGTGCTTACAATAGTTCTTGCGTCACGTAAAAATGCAGTTTTATCTGCAGTGATAGAGTCATTAACTCATCAAACGTTAGCTTCCAAATAAAAAGCTTGGTAAAACAAACAGCATATAATGAAGTAGCGAACAAAAAACATAATGAGATAGTCGGACCACCTGTAATTTCCGTAGAAGCCCATTGGCTTAATGGTTGAATTAACATAATATCTCTGTTATGCCATTACAAATACGCGGACTCTTAAAATATATTTGGAGTTCCGTCGTTACTCGTTACATTTAGGTATAATATCATGGTCTTCAATTATTTCTTGTTATCCTAAAATTTTATTCAAACCACTAAGGTGGCAATGAAGCATACGGCCCACCTGATGGTAAGCGGTTGCCGTAGCCTATGGACGCTTGCAATGCAACACCAGGGGTATCACTTGCGCTTGTGGGTATTGGTGCTTGCTAGTGGAGTATTCTTAAAATTTATTATGACATACAACGGTTAGGTACATGATTGATGATTTCAATTACGTTCATGTCAGTAAGAAGTTTGTAGTAAGTCTAGTGAGAGACTTCTAGGGCAGTAGCAGCATAACGGTAATTTTAATTTAAGCCTGAAATCACCTGTTGTGCAATCTTTTATGTAATCTGTGGTGAGGTTTCCACGATGAGTAAGGTTAACAGAATGTTTCGCGGGTAAAAGATGTATAGATTTTCATTGTTCATAAAAAGAAACAGCGGCAGAACTTAAAAATAATTTACTTTAGATACAACCAGCAGTAAATAATAATTGCAAAGAAGAACGTCTTGTAGCAATCTAAAATTTGGTGCCACAGGTAGGTATCTACACTAAGAGAGATATAGGTATTATATGTTTGCAAAAGCCATTAGGCGGGTATACAAAATGTTACTTAATATCAGACGTATCATAAACTAAAGGCGGACCGGAAGAGCACTATGCTGTTATTATAGTTTAATTAGCATATCTTATACTGGTCATTTTGACTGGTCGTACATTTACTATTGCTAAACACTAGATATAAAGCTGTCTCGCGGCTATGTTCAATTTATTTCGGATCAAATATAATTTGAGGTACAAAGTTAATTCGCTGTAATAGCGTGCACTGCGAGAGTTCTTTATGTTATTATAACAACTAAAAAAGATAAGATATACAAAGATTTTCTGGGCACATATTTTTTTGAATTTGAATTCGAATAGCAAATCATAAAACTGAACCAAATAAATTGCCCATGCCTGGACATAAAAATCCAACACTTAAAATATATCATAGGAGACAGATATTTTGGGATGATGTTATACTTGCCAAGCAAGAATAACATTTTGTTTTATTTGCAATGAAGTACGAACTATGCCATACTTTAAAGTCATAATCACTTTCACTTTGGTTAACCACTGACGTTGGAAGATAAGATATTGCACGCCTTTACCCAGATAAGTGTTATGTCCTAATATTATTTATGTTTCCCCCACGTGGGAAGGCCAGCAGTGTGACGTGTGTAGGCTGCTAATGATACTACAAGAAATTTCACATACTTAGCATACCAAGAATTTTTCTAATTCAATCATAAGATCATTTTTTCAAATACATTTTTCTTTCGCTATTAACCATACAACTGTATTTTTAAAGATGCTTCTCTGTATTGAAATATCCCACTTATTACAAATTGGTACTAATGCAGTGGAAACCCGGAACCGTCCACAAAACAGCAATAACTTACAAAACTTATTAGCCGGCGAATGCCGTGAGCCACCCCACTATATCAAGGGCCGGGCACCAATTCTGTTAGAATCAGTGTCGATCACAGTTATCCATAAATCCAATTAAACGAGCAAAGACATAGAAATCGCCTTTGAAATGCAACTCTCTGATTTACTTGATCAATGCGAAATTGCTAATGCTATACTGAGTAGTACTGACGTTGTAAACATCGCTCTCATACAACTTTAATGGGCAATTATTCAAATTGAAGTCTCAAAAAACTTAATCATGGTACGTGAACCAATTAGCATATTGAGGATTTGTGTGGGCTGATGATAAACATTAATTTTAATTTAGAAGGTTTTAATATTTTCACTCAATAAAATTGTAAACAATTAACATTTGACGGGGCATTTTTAATTATAGTTAAATTAGAATTTTCTGTGATTGTTAAAACACTGACATCAACAAAGTTTCTGTAACTTATCAGAGAAAGAGCTTTAAACGTTATTCACGGAGCAAGTTTGATGTAGTACTGTTGAGACGTTGCAAGATTGTAAACGTCACATAGGATAAGATGAAGTTGACGAACTAATTATTTTATCTTGACATGCTAGAGAAATACGCTGGCTCAAACAGAATAAATGATCTCGTCTCCAGCGTTCATGTGCTAAAATTAAATGCTGACGAGAATTAACAAGATGTAGTAAAACATGAAGTAACTGACATGTTAGTGCATCGAATAACTATCACATTACTCTTAACCGGAATGAAAGTTTACAAATTCTAATAATATGTATATGAATTCATTCGCTTTTTCAAAGGACATAATCATTTAGCTAAATTAAGAAAAATATATTGACATTAGGAACTTCTTTATCGATTTCAATTTTAAAGAAAACTTGGTAAATTTAAAAACTAAGCACTGTCTTTTTATTAAAAGATAATTTATAACCCCAAAGTCGTTTCGTACGCAAATTATTGAATGTGTTCTGTTTAGCAGCATCGTGAATTTTTATCATTAAATTGTTAAACACGTATTAAGAGTTCAAAAATGCTATTAAACTGTCTCGATTATTTCATATCATCAACTTTGTTGCAAGTTACAACCCGTAATAGCGTCGCAGGTAATTCACTACGACAATGTTTTTTCGAGGAAGAATTCATGAATCCGAAAATTATGTGTTTGATTGAATTTACAGCACCATAAATTTTGACTTGTGACGATAAAGACATGCCCTTGTCTACAAGTGTAAACAAACCTTTCAAGAATTAATGAAACCAATGACAATTTTTGACGGGTTAGAGATTTATCTTCGGGTATTGTTTTCTCCCCTTCGTTTATTAATATAAGGAAATCCCTAACGTGTAAAGGATTGAAAGCAATCTTTGTTTGTCCATCCATCGAGATCTTTTCTAACTGGGTGCTATTGTGAGGGGCTACCGATTCTCATAAATAAATTAGACATTGTCGCTGCTCTTTTTACTCTTGGGATGGGCGCATTGGGAATGTCGACGCCGATTTACTAATTCATTTCGGCAACTACTACCATTTATATCTAGAGATTCGATCGTGCAAAGTTTAAAATTATTGAATGTAAAACATTCTTAGAACGTTTTAATCGTTACGGTTTACAATATCGATGATTGAAATACAGATGGTTTTGATTGCGGAAGGAGTCCCCCAAAGAAAGGATTACTAGCGTTTCAATCATTCTAGAAATACTATTTCTGTATACTATATTATAGATGCCCCTCATGTGTTTCTCCCATGTATGAAGGCCTGTGCTCAGCTGTGGGACGTATATAGGGTAGTGAAGTGATGAAAGTTAGAAACCATTCTTTCGGTACCTTCCTGTATTGCTTACTAACTCGATAAGTTACAATTATTAGTTGATTTGACTACCGGCTGGTCGTATGTTTAAATCCCGTTAGGGGCTAATGTTTGTATAATGAAGAGGAATTTTCCTTCACGAGTCATGGATGGCTATAATGTTTACTTAGGCAACATTAATTGTATTCATATAAATAATCAAGTATATTTTAGTTATATAGTAGCTTAAGTTTTAAGCTAGATAGTTGGTGTAAGTGTGACAATATTACTAGAGGTAGACCACATCGTATCGTGTAAAAGCTTCTTACACCCTAACGGTATTCGGTCTTTTGTACCTATATTTAAGTTCTAGTGCAGTGGAGCGAACTCGTGTGGTTTTTATTGCCTCGTCCGTCTCTGCTCTCAGATTCGATATTATCACGTTCGTTCTTCAAAGAGTTGCCATATTGACAGGCGGTTGAGATAACAAAAAGAAGTTTTTAATTTTCTCGACAGAAATGGTAAATTGAGTAAAAATTTATACAGATAACGAAACAATCGCCCGAAGACTAACTATTATGATTTATTAGGACATTTGTAGCATACATGAACTAAGTCGTCATTTAAAAAGTACTTAAAAGGTTAGTGAGAAAGGGTAATGAAGCCGAAAGGATGATGAGGTAAGCGCAATACTCAATACCCTGTCGTTCTAAAACTTTTTTAACATCGCGAAAAAAAAAACAGCCGTTTGATTTGTCACAAAAGTGTGATACGAAATGATCTATTTAGAAACAAACGTTACATTAAACAAGTTTAATCGCTGAGTATACCATGTTGTTCTTTTGACTTGTATACGTTAATGTGACTGAGAATGCTACTGACTGATAATAAAGATTTAGAAATAGTTACCACAGGCGGAAAATATAAGTCAAATATATCGCTATATTATATGAGGTATTACATATTATTAATTGTCTATGGCACTTGAAGAAAGAATAAGAGTGGCCAAAAAGCAAATAGGGAATTACTCAAAAATATATCCCATTATTTTCATAGAAGGTATACTTTCCATCAATTGGTTATACAACCTCACAAAATAAAGCATCTGGATCTAAATCTGTTTACACATTTTGGTATTAAACATGGCGGTTCAACAAATTGCTGTTGACGTGTTCATTGAATCGTTGGGGACAAACCTTAGAGATTAACCATGAGAATTCAGACAAACAAGTCAAGTTCAGGGACCCATTACGGCAATCTTCTCATTCATTCTGTGGGATAATTCCATTTCTTTTGTAGTAGCCGATTCGCAAATTGTTTTATGGCTGTTGATACAAAAATTGCCGTACAATTTGGGAACGTCCGCACCTTTGCGGGTGGATGATATTAAGAAATTGTCTGTCTTATCATTTTGGTGAATGTTTGCGTGTTACAATTGAGGAGTCAAATGCAGACTAATTTAAACATGTTTAGAATGGTTATAGTTAGAAACGTTTTTTACTAAGTTTGTAAGATATATACGTCCCACTATCTAGCGAGATACATTATACATTGATTATAAGTTGACGATGTTCACAATATTACATGGACAGGGTACATTTTCTACAGCATACATGTGGTGAGGTGACGACAACACGACAAACAAAAACATAGGCTATATTCCTTCATAGAAATGTTTTGCAACTTTCAAATAGCTTATTCGTCAAATACATCTTATTCATTAGATAATTTCATGACATTTCTATGAAATAATGCAGCTTATGTCATATTATTTCATAGAAATGTCATAAAATTATCAAATTAATAAGATGTATGTTTTAATTTATTGTCGTAACCTCATACTTAGAGATAAAAGATTCGTACTAAAGTAGGCGGTAAAATAATATTAATCACAAACAAATAGATTGTAGAGTATTTTATGAAACCGCTGATATTTGTATTTGGAAAACTTAGGAGTTTATTAAAAAATAAAAAGAATCAAAATTTAAACTATTTTAAACTATAAATAAAATTATTTCCAGGAGCGCAGACCGAAACCGCGACCTTTCACAATGTTAACGTCTCTAAACTTAAGGTTTAGAACTTTAGAGCAAACGAACCGCCCCAGGACATTACTTTTTTCTACGATACTTTTCTAGTCTTTCAAACTAATGTTAAATATAAAAATAGCTATAAATACAAAATATTCCATTACGATATTTCACTTATTGAGTCTATTATCAGCAACTCTTTTAATGGAAAAAAAATGAGAACGTCAAAAGAGACAAAGGCAAACAATGATCGATGCTTCCAGAACAAAGCAAGCGTTTGATTAGAACACTACCATTCCAGTGCAGATCTGTCACAAAGAAAAGAATCCTCGTCACAATGCTGTGGCGGTATGGTGTAAAAGATATTTGATAGGGTCACCAAAAAGAATTACGAGATGGAATTACATACACAGTACCAATGTAAAATAACTTTATATCGTAACGCTAGGTAGTTATTATTATAAATTACTAAATGCTTATCACATTGATCCAGATTAGTCCATAATTAAACTGATTACAGTAAGATTATGAGTCTACAACGATATACAATAGTTCGAATCTTTAACGAGGAACGCTATGAGAGACCAATAGGATTCACCCTTTGAAACGGCACGGGGGAAAGTTTTCATAGGTAAGTGGAGGTCAAAGATCTTAAGGGCATGCTTCCGAGTGGCAACCCTACAATTCAAGAAATATCATAACAAGCAAGTGTCCAGCAGACATGTTTCCAAAACGGCAGGCGAAACTTTTGTGCAGCTGTCAAAAGCGCGGCAATCGATCAAGGGCTACGTCACGCGTACAATGATTGAAGGCGGCGTGCGCTGGCGCATCTGCCGAAAATGGCGTGCCGCAACTGTCAAAATTCAAACTGCGAACGCTGCTTTAATAACCTCGTTATGGTTCCGTAATGAGGAGTTGTAATCTAAAAGAAAGTATTAGTAAAGTAACTATTTGTAATATTGTAAATTTATCGAGAGGGACACAAAATCTCCCTTTCGGTGAGTTCCAAAGAAAGGAAAATCAGCAAGAAACTTTCTCTTATACAAAACCAATGAACATTTAACAAACAAAAATAAGACACAGACACAAGAAATAAGTATTTATTCAATTAGCTATCGGTACATTGGGATGTTTACTAAAGCAATTTATATTTTCGTTGATCTGGATTAAAAAAGAAAAGGTCCACTTCTCTAAAACATCCCAAATCAAAGATAAATGCGTTGGTTGTGCAATTAGCAAACCTCTCACGGATTGTCAAAACATTTTCTGTTGGGAATTCTTTTACTTTGCAAATCTTGAGACTACTGTTGGGAGAGGTTTGACAAAAAGTGACTTGAAACAGGAACACGATGTCCTAAATCTTCACGGTTCTGACTGCTGTTTTAACTTATTTTGAACGGTGTTCGCATTTAAAGTTTGAAAAGGCTCTCATAAAGTAATATTTTCCCAGTCCCACCTGTTTTATCTAGTCCAAAATTAAGCACGATAACGAGCTTCTTCTTTAGACCCAAGATAACGGAGATATATTAATATACATTTTAATATGTAATATAAATATTAGAAATATAATATATCACATATAGATATTAGTCTGTTGCTTTAACATGGTTAATACAATGGGTTTCTTCTATCTGGCATATTTTTTTTGTTCCGAATTTTATTTGGCATAACACAATTGGCATAATTTTCTTTAAACGAATATGTTTAATGCATAAAAACATTTAGTATAATTATCATTTGGTCGAATGTTTATATGTCCGAATTCCCAATGGAATACTTATAAGATGGCAGATTTTCACTAGGCATAATTTCATTAAGCAAAATTTCATTACGCATAATTTCGTTTAGCATAACACTTATTTAGTGCGATGATTACTCGGTATAATTTCACTTGGCATACTATTTCTAACGAATTATGCCATCGGCTGATATGCATAATTGTGACATAAAAATGTTTGCCTTAAAGGGTAGATTCTGAAGATTGTGCTGCATTAGTGACAGAAACGAATCGCTGCAAAACCGACTTCACGTAGTCTTGTCTGCCCTACCCCAAAAGTGTAATTCAAGCCTTAAGCGCGGAGGGGCGAGGCGGCCCGCGAGCTGAAGAGCAGGTGGTTTTGAAGACCACTGCCGCGGCTGAGACTGCGACCGATGTGTCATGCCCACTGCCACTTTAGTTTGGATACTCTTTGAGGAGGTTCGTAGGAGAACGATAGCTCATGTTCAAGTATTATCTAATTTGTGCTCAACATTCCAATATTTGCCAGACTGGGAATTCTGATTTTGTAGAAATTCATAGTGACAACTCAACCAGACGGTTTCCCAATCCGCCGGACCCCTATCTGTAATTTTTGTATTTTTTTTATGATGATAGACTCCTATTTTACCAATTTTCCTCAAAATCATAGCATAGCACTTTAAAGTCATAGGCATTGCTAATCATAATGTATTAATCAGTTCGCGTTCACCTTTTACGTAATGGATATCGTAACTTTATATTTTATAAGACCAAATAGGCACACTCCATCAAGTAAACCTAACTCTCGTTTCTCGTTCTGCCGTTAATAAAACGTGGTGTCACTTTTACGTGATTTGTGAGGCGAGTCACAAAGAGTCGCTTGTTCATTCAGTTTTTACGAACGGCATACCGTAAACGTGGGGCAAGTTTCGTAATTTTACACCGTTCGCTGCAATAATAAAACGAAAAATGAATTAGACCTCTTTTCACCTTTTGACCATGAGAAATAAAAAATGGCTAGCAGCATTAGATAAGTATGAATAACTCTCACTTTACTATGGGAGTAAATAAATAGAGATTTTACTAAGTTAATTGATCTTACAATAAAACGCTCTACATTGCAATTGAAACACGTATCATATAATGCTTGGACTGTGTTTTAGATATTTGTTATACTCAATTACGACATTCGTTAAGGGTAAAATGCTTTTAATTTCTGTTTGATGCAAAACTTTACAACATGACATGACTGTCAATTCAAATATTAAGGGACATATTTTATAAAGGCAGTCACTAAAATATTAAAAATAAGCCGCGAGTCACACGGAGGTCCAAACCCACCCGAGCAGACATGACAGGCCGTGACCGTCGTGCACGCATTGTTTCACTCAGATGCGCGCGCGCAAGGCTCGCCGCCTGTTACACATAACTCGTGGATACCATTCATATTAATAGTGCACCACTTTTATTTTTGATCCTTTACAGAATTGCTGGTGTCGTTATTGCGGCGTCTTTGTATTTACTCAGTCTGGATTTGTTTTACGTGTCGTATTGTGGAGTTACGATGCATTTTATGTTAAAGATATATATGATACTATCCACTTCTTATCCTACAGAGAAAGAATAGAAACACTTACATAAACACAGAACGAAACGACGCTGTTAATCAGCAATCTCTTTCAGGTAACCTGAGATACACTTAAGAGGATATTTGGAAAACAAAAATAAAATAATAGAAATAAAAAAAACGTACAAAAATAAGAAAAATTAAGATAAACTGTATAATTAGAGTCTAGTTTTCGATAAGTGTCTTATTATAGATACCACTGAAATTAATTCCAAAACAGCAATAGGAACAAAAACACTGAATCTAATAAGGATATTCTTAATTTTTATTATTACCATTATTAATAAATGTTTGAATAATATATTTAATTAGAAAAATATTTAAACTTAAAAGATTTCACATCTCCGGCGGACGCGAAGTATTTCAAGTATAGATATTTTTAAAGTCTAATAAGGATATCAAACAATACTCGTATATATAGCGTGGGAATCGCGCCCACAATTATGGCCTTAGACTCCTTTCCTCGGATAAGATGAGACCAGGCTTTGGTCAAGGTTAAAACAATAAATCTAAGTTTGAAAAAAGTTAAAGGATCAAACACTACAATGACCATGAAAACCAAAACAGAAGGTCAACTATAAAATATTGATCGTGGAGAAAAATGTCTGTTGAACAATGCGGGCTCAAAGGGCTCCAGGAATATTTTGATGTTCGAACACCTCTTTGCCTATTCGGGATCAAATTTGATTGATGTACTAGGTTCAGAACAAAAGACCTACTTGGATTCTCACGTTTAGTGCCTGTCAGAAAATCTAATTTGCATGTAAGAAATATTGGCTGATGGTTTTAAATGGCTCCTTTTGTGAAAAAGTTAACTATTTATGGTCTGCTGTTGAAAAACAATTCCAGGAGATCTTCAAGTTTGTGTCAGAAATATATACAGGATGTAAAGGGAACGCTGTCGAAATCGAAGGCAGTGGTGATCATCTTAAACACGACTTGTTAAAAGAAAAATAAGAAACCATGAATAAAAAATCTGCTGTATTAAACTAAATTTATACCTTATCTACACGATCCGTTTGTATTTTTTCGTATGATCCACTGATTTCATATTTTTTTACCGAGTCGTGTTAAGGATTAGCAGCACTGTCCTCTATCTTCGTTTTCGAGAACGTTCGCCTTACACCCGGTATGTTTATTATTTAACTATAATGCATGCAAGTAGTGTCATTAATTTGTCTACGATCCGTTTGATTGTAAGGTGCACGTCCTGCCTCGTTCTAAATGAAGAAACAAGTGGAGGATTAAAAATACCAAAAACCTACCCCTTTTCTTTTTTATAGTATGGGAAAAATCGATATTGTGAAGGTACACGTTAGCTGATAGTTTAGAACTTTTAAACGGAAAGTCTATAGCAGAAATACGTGGGGTTCTTCCAACTTCTCGGTATACAGCCCTGTAGTTAAAGCAGTCTCCGGATTTATAAAGGTCGCTGGTTTGCATAGCGCCCCAGAAAATTTGTATTTTTTTTTCAAATCTAGACTTCACTACATAGTATAAAACAAAGTCGCTATCCGCCGTCTGTCTGCCCCTATGTATGCTTAGATCTTTAAAACTACGCAACGGATTTTGATACGGTTTTTGTATAGATAGAGTGATTCTTAAGGAAGGTTTATGTGTATAATACATGCATAATATAGTAGAGAAACACTGATAATATTTACATAAGCATTGCACCCGTGCAAAGCCGGGGCGGGTCGCTAGTTATACAATAAAATAATCCACTCAAAGAATCTGTTACATAAATTCACGTAGTAGCAAAAATGGTAAGTCAATAAGGCGGTCAATTCCACCGATATGTCAAGTTCAAGTTCACAGATTACGTAAGTTATTGTTCTGCTATATTTATGTAATGTCAGGGGATTACCAACCGCACGCATTGTCTGATAAATGACAATAGGTTATATCTGAGTCATTTATGACGACACTTAATGGAGCTCATGTAAGTAACACTAGCAGTTGGCAAATGTACTACTTGACAATGGTAGCCATAACAATCTGGCGTGTATGGCAAGATTAATAACTTTCGATATTACAAAGAACACATGTTTTGCTGATCAAAGAGTTTAAAACATGTTTATAAATATTTAGTTTTATTTCCTATATGGGCAGTCTCTTTTATATTTAGTGATTTTTCCTTGTTATTGCAGGTGTCTATAGGCGGCGGTAACCGCTTACCATCAGGTGGGCCGTCAGCTTGTTTGTCATTTCATGTCATGTCTTTTTTTTTAATTTTATATAACTAGTTATATATAAAAAAAAAATGACGAAATATGAATAATATGAAAAGGGTGACGTGCAAGCATGGCGCTTGTATATCAGCGTCGGAGTCGCCGCTATTGCCGCCATTACGTATTGCCTTGCTTATTCTATAAAAATTGATTTGTCAAGCCGCGTAAGCCCTCCGGAGGCCTTATGACAATTATGACTAATTGTGCGGCTTGATAAGTTATAGTACTTTCTTGGGTCTCACACCCAAGAAAGCTGTCGTCTTTAATTAACTTATCTCTTTGGTTTCGTTTACGAAAAGAAAAAACGAAAGAACCTGGATGGGTCAATGAAAGTTTTTTTTTCTCTCCTCTCTGGAGAGCACGTTCAGCGCACTAACTTGCGTTGTTCCAGATTGTGTTAAGGCCCAAATTCCTCGTGTATTTCTGTCGTGTAGGTATGCGTGGGCCAGTAGTAGGATGAGTATGGGTTGTTGATGATGACAGTGGGGCTGTCATCGCTCGCATCACATTCTTTGTACAGTAATTTAGACAGCACAGAGCCGAGAAAAATCGAATACTTACGTTGTTGGAAGACTAGAACCTATGACAGGCAACAATCTCCATTCTTGCCGACGCTTCTTGGAGATGATCTAGCGACCTTTATCTTGGGCGCTACAAAAAGTAAGTGAAGTAACGCCGTAGTTTGATTTTACATCTGAATTCATATTATTTATTCCATATCGCCCTTCCCTTCAACTCGGTATCCTAAAACATTTGTCTCAAAAACAATACAAAAGCGTCCAACCAAAACATCGTTAAAAATTACTTATTAACATCTAATACGTGTACAGTTTTGATAAGAGGCGACATGTCCGAAACACATTAATTTATCGTAAGCGTTTTATTTTAGAGCTATCAACAATACTTTTGTAATAGATAATTCTATGGGCAGATGCATTTTTAGAGTTCCTTCCATAGACAAGTTTACAGACTTATTAAACGGGAGTTGGACTTTGGACTATCTACGTTCTAACATTAGGAGCTGTTCTTGCAGCGCAGCTGCAATACTTATTGTGATGTCCACGGTATTTTAAAGATTTAGGGCGTTAGTAATATAAGATTTACTGTGTGACTATATAATAGTATAAATCTTTTTTTATACAAGGCACGACAAAGGACTCTTACTCGCTTTACCTATTTCATCCGTAAAGCAGTTCGCTTTGTTTCAGATAGAAGGGATGGTAGCCAGAGTCATTACTGGGCATGGAAGGTTTTTTACCTTAGGCCTCAAGATGACAATGCAATGGTTCTCAGCATATTCTCGGCCCAACTACCGCAGTGTCTCAAGACGAAAGTCTTTAATTCGTGTGTGTTGCCAGTGATGACTTACGGAACTGAGACGTGGCCGCTCACAATGGGCCTCATAAGAAGGCTCAATGTCACCCAAAGGGCAATGGAGAGGGCTATGCTCGTGGTTTCTCTGCGTGATCGAATCAGAAATGATGAGATCCGCAGGAGAACAAAGGTCACCGACATAGCCCGAAGAATTGCGAGCCTCGAGCCTGGCAGTGGGCAGGCCACATTGCAAGGAGGACTGACGGCCGTTGGGGCGGAAAGGTCCTCGAGTGGCGGCCGCGTACCGGGAGACGCAGCGTTGGTAGGCCTCCCACAAGATGGACCGACGATCTGGTGAGGGTCGCGGGAAGCCGATGGATGCGGACAGCGCAGAACCGATCGGTATGGAGATCTTTCGGGGAGGCCTATGCCCAGCAGTGGGCGTCTCTCGGCTGAAATGATGATTTAATAAATTGATCAGGAGAGACAGTGGTATTTTTATCGTACATTTTCGCTCTATTTGATAAGTGGATCAGGAGATACAATGGTATTTTCTCTGATATAGAGTAGCCCTACTGGGGAAGTACCTTCACCTTACAGAAGGTCGCAGCCTCGCAGCCTCTTGTATTCCTGCGGTGAGTAATGTCCCCAGAATCACTTACAACCAAGCGGACCTCCACTACCAGACGACTTATGTCGCGGTTGAGCCGTTGGATGCAGGCTGCACAAAACCGTTCCGTTTGGAAATCGTTGTGACGCCTTTGACAGCAGTGGACATCATCATCACCAGCCTATATACGTCCCAGTACAGTCTGGGCACAGATCTTCCTACATGAGAGAAACACATGAGGAGGTTGGGCCGTAACACCACCACGCTGGCCCAATTCGGGTCGGCGGGTTAAAGCGGTTGCAGTAACAACCGGGACCAACAGCTCAACGTGCCTTCCGAAGCAAGAAGGAGCTCAAGGTTATTAATTTTGATTGACATATCCCGCGATCGACCATGGCAAAAGTTGCTTTGTTTTCGTAATCGAATTACCAATATACAAATTCTGTAAAAGGCCAGGGATTTAACGGGTTTGAATAGAATCCTTCCGATAAAATTAATGCCAGAGGATTAAGACATAAACACCTTTAGGGATTCTACTATTACCTGATTGCAAACAGTAAAACCACTTTATCTTTTTTAAACAGGACTTACGTGTAATGTAGGTAACACTATTACCAAGAAAATAGCAAGTGCAGCGCATTTAATATCTTCTTATATGCGAACAAAAATTACAATAAAGACAACTACTTTATGTGTCTCTATGTTAATTAGAAGATACCAAATGTTGTCGTTGCATTCCAATACTAAATAAACTGACACTTAATACTGCACAATAGCTGTCGTCAAGAACATTGGAATTCACGATTTAAAAATAAACCTGGTTAAGCGCAAATGGTTGTTGCTAATCTTGATTTTACGATGAACTATCTACGTTTTACGGTGTGCTATCTAGGCTTAAGCGTTCTTTACTTATTTCTTTAGAGCTTAATAATACTATTAATATTAAATCAAGGGAACACTTTGTATGGGAACATTTTGTCTTATGTTTTAGCAAGAATGACACATGTAATAAAACACTTTACCGGATTTAACTCGCTATTAATTTGATGATACATTATTTTTTTATACGCGAAGTTTCATTTAGTTGCAGGTGCAGCGACCGTGGTCAGGCAGAAACTGAAGATTGACGATTTCTTCTTCTTAGGGAATACTGAAGATGAAATTTTTCTTATTCATTTCTATCATCGAATTTGGTTAGAAATAAACGTGGCGTAATATTCCCTTGATTTAATATTGGAAGAGCTGTGTTGTCCGCAGCTGCCTAATTTTTACAAGATTCGCATTACAATACGTGAGATACAGTTATGTTATCAGGCGCGTTTAAGCTTAACTTCAAATTTGAAATATTTAAGTTCTATTGTGTACAAGTTTGGATTTAAGTCAATACAAATAGTATTGCTTTATATTTCCACGAGCACTACACATTTGAAATAAACCAAATTACCGGATTTGACCCGTGAGCTCCGTATGCGTGGATCATCATCATCATCGTAACAGCCTATGATGTCCACTGCTGAACAAAGGCCTCCAAATAAAACGGTTCCGCGCAGCCTGCACCCAACGGCTCCCCGCGACCCTGACCAGGTCGTCTGTCCATCTAGTGGGAGGCCGTCCTACTTTGCGCTTTCCGGTACGTGGTCGCCATTCTAGGACTTTAACGCCCCACCGGCCGTCCATTCTGCGTGCTATGTGCCCTGCCCACTGCCACTTCAATTTGCTAATCCTATGAGCTATGTCAGTGACTTTGGTTCTCTTACGGATGCGTGGATCGGATTGCTTAAAATATAACACAAAAAGAGACTTTAGTTAACGTATAAACTTTTCAAAGACAATTGACATCTTCAGTCTTCCCGTCACCATGATCGCTGTAAAGTAATCGAAACATCTGGTGTATTGTATATTAATAAAACGTAACTAAATAAAACATCTAATTAAACGCGAGTTAAATTCGGTAAATTGGATTTATTTCAAATCAATACAAATAGCAAATTTCACTACGTTTCGCGTTGTATTCAGTGGGTCATACACGTACATGAACAATACTTTATATTGAAATACGTGAACATTTAAATAATGACTTTAATCATAATTTAAATGATTCTGATCCCTAAACACACCAGTTCATTACCACGCAAATCTAGTTATGTTACTATCTGTAGCATCGGGCGCCGACAGACGACCGGCCCAATCATATCCTATCTGAGATCTTGATTGAGATTTATTGGACACATTGGAGGAGTCGGTCCGCTCTATATAAATCAGTCTTCAACACTTCAGCAACTTTACTTATTCAGTTTATCACTTCAAAAGTCGTCATCAATCTTCGTATAGACGTCGAAATACGGCTCAAATTACTACGTATCTTGTATAATGTCCACCGCAAAAATTTCCGACGTGTTGGTAATGCAGCCGATCTTTCCGGTTTGTGAACCAAATCGTCGAATGATTTGTTTTGATGATTCGTTAACGCTTCTTGTCCTTACGCGTCTGAATTGTGAGTTCGCTTCGCAACACCTATTTGAGGCCGCAATGTAAGTTTTACGTTATAAACTTCCTTCTTAATGATACATAATTGCATGTTGTAAATTTTATAGTTGTTGTGAATCTGCTTTAGCGCTTGCTGGCTTATCACAATCAATATTCCTTCAGTTAACATGATCGATGCTCGTAGTTTCATGTTACTGGCATCGTTAACAAGTGAACTGGTCAGGATAGCTTGTATCTCTCCGAACATCTGCATTCGTTTTTTTAATGTCATTCGCCTTGTTGAAAAAGGAAATTGGATACTTTTCTACACATTTTATTGTTTAATGTTAAGTTACTTATCACTTAGCAGCGGTATACCCTTAATAAGTTATTGAAGCGATACTTCTTAAGTTACGGATTGCTGTGGAAGCTTGTAACGTATCACACTCAAGTTTACAACTTTGTAGTTTCATATTGAGTATTGAGTATAAGTTAAAATTTATTGGTGGTACAAATCTAGCTTGCCGTGTTAACAGAAATGAGGTTTTCATAAAAGTTTTTTCTCACTAACTCAAAGTAAGCAGCATTTAGAGCTTATGCTATGGATGCTAGACAACGGAGAAATATTGATAATAACATCTATACAAATATTAGAAATATACTAAATGAACATAAAAAAAACATCCATTCCTCGTAAACAAATGCTCGTACTCATCAAACAAACATTTTCCCCTACTGGGATTCAAGCCCGGAACTCCTGACCGAGTAGCCTATAAAGTGTGGTCCACTCGACGACTCCACCCATGGTATAGACCACTCGACGAGCCGGTCCTCGCAATTGGTCAAAATTTACGACAAACGGTTACTAGGTGGTAGACGGGTAATTGAAAATGATGTTAATGTACCTTATTAACCAACAGATAAATAAGAATTAGAATGAAATTGAAGATTCGCGCTTTCAATTCAATAGTACGTTCCATCAATTAGCTACAATTCATATTAGCTGTTGTTATAGTAGACCAACGTTTAGTAATTCTAATGTAATTAAAGTACCAGGGAAACACGACTAAAACAAGCGTAGCCCATTTGGTTTCGATGGTGCAAACTCTTTTTAGGCAAATAATCTGTTTAGTTTAACGCTAGAGTATTTTCTACGTTGAATTTATTAAGTAAGGATTTTTGGTCTGTAAAAAATGTACCATAATCATTCTCTTTATTATTATAGAATGTCAAATGTTTTGAATAAGACGAGGAAGACTTACTTGACTATTATTTTTTTAATATTCTTGAAGAGCTTTCTTTATTCTATTGCCAGGACTGGCTACTGAGTCAATATTTAATTTCTTATCTGTTACTAGTTAGCTTTTCGATACTTAATAATTCAAAGAATACATTTTATTATAGCATAAGGCTAGCAAAGTTAGCAACTACATTTTTACGTGGCTATCATGAGTGTATCTTATATTATGAATCAGTTTGTCAGATCAAACGCGCATACAAATCACTATTAAATTTATTATAAGCTAAGTGTGAGTCAGCCCACCTCATTCATTCAGGCATTCGTCAATTGACGCCTAGACCGCACTTCAATTATAGTACCAAATAGATTCCAACTAGAATATTTATGGCAAACCAAATTGTTCAGTTGGCGTGAAAAATAAATATGCATTCTTGACTGTGAAACCTATGAAACAGCGCGTGGTCTGGCGGTATAGATTTATTGATGAAGTAATGAGCAATTAATTGATTGTAAATGATACTAGTTGAAAAGTCTATGTCTTAAAATAGACTCGATAAGTTTAGGCATAAACATTAGCTTTGAATAAGGATAAAAGTTTGTAGTGGTTTTAAAAAGTTGAAAAGCAAAAAAGAAATAATTTTAAAAAGTATTTAGTTCATGAGATATGCTTGCGGAAGTTAGAATTGTGATACACAATTAATGATGCCTGGTAGCAGCCGTTGTCCAGCCACCAGGACGCATTGTTCTGAGAAAACGGGCATGAAACTCACCTTGGTTTCAAAGTTTCAATTTGTGAAGTACCCTTGAACTAGACATAATAGATGTTCCATTGTGAGATGATGTCGCTGGGCGGAAAAACGACGTAAAAATCCTAATAAAGTTAAGGACTTATTAGAAGAAAATTTCATAAAATGACGTCAATTGATGACGTTAAGGAGATGCTTGAGCAACATCAGTGTATTAGGATGGTTTCGCTTTAAATACTGGGACGGCAATTATTTAATAATTTATCAGACTCCATAAGTAGTATTACTCCATAAGTAGTAGATGGTTAGTCTTATCAAGATAAGACTAACCATCTACTACTTATGGAGTCGATAATATTCAAGAAAAGACTTAGGGTAGATGTTCACAGTAAAATCTAACAACTAAGTATCATAAAAGATATTTTATTTTAATAAAATACACTCATAAAACAATTACTATAACAAACCCCATTGAGGTATCACTGATGTAACGCCCTACAATTCAAATACTATGTCAAATCTCAAACACGTCGCCACTCGATGCT
Organism: Nymphula nitidulata; assembly: GCA_947347705.1. Classification (NCBI taxonomy): domain Eukaryota; kingdom Metazoa; phylum Arthropoda; class Insecta; order Lepidoptera; family Crambidae; genus Nymphula; species Nymphula nitidulata. The sequence continues at coordinate 3,844,613 of OX374637.1, read as the reverse complement.
CTATTTTTCTCATAACAACAATAAATTAAATAATAAAATCAAACAATATAGTCCTAATCCCTTAGAAAAAAGAATCATACTTGCTTGAACAATAAAAGAGCCTTTATGAGGGTAGATGGTGGAAGTGATTGACGAACAAGATGCTTATCTGTGAACAATGCGTGTGGTGCGCGGACGCAGGTCAATTTGATGGAAATTTGTATCTATGTGTTTGTAACACTATGGGATGATCGCTCAAAGAATATACAGATCGACTATTGCAAAGTATCTTGTGTGTGATATAATTTTAATAGACACGGACCAACTGTTTTGTTATTTATTATTTTTGTCTAATTATTTGAAGAACAGATCACTATGAACCTATAAGTTTTTACTGGATTTATTTTTGATCTCCACATTTTCAGCGTTTCTATAAATAGGTCACAGGAATTTAATTACTAAGTTGTATATTTGAAACTCTACTATTTAAAATAACACCTTTACCGGATTTAACTCGCGTTTAATGTGATGTAACATTATTATTATTACAACAACAACTAACAATGTAATAAATGTTAATGTAAAATCTCATTAAACGCGAGTTAAATCCGGTAAAGTGGTTTTATTTTAAATGTGTAGTGCTCGCGAAAATGTAAAACAATACTATTCTACTATTTGTCTATAGAGTATAAAATATAAATCAAATACTTTATTGGTAATTAGTTATTAATTATATTATTATGGCAATTAATAACAAATAAATTGTGTACGTATAGATTTAGTACTAAAATTTATTACCAGCATCATCGTTTCTAGGTGGTATTTATGACGATTGTAAATATTATCATTTATAGCTGCTAATGGGTCTACGCTTAATCTAAATGTAAGTAATCACTGTTTATCTCTTTTCCTCAGTAGGTCTATACTAAGCAATATAGAATAACTTAGAACTGGCAAATTACTAAAATTTAGACACCTGTTGAGCGTCCGTAGACAATTTTGAAGGAATTTATAGAGAGAGGTGAACATGCCTTTCTAAATATTAAATTATTTGTCATCTGTTATGTTTTTGATTAAGAGAACGAAATGTCATCATCATCATCACCAGCCTATACGGGTGGGATTTACAGTGATTACTTCAGAAACAGAACCAATGTCCAATCTAAAGATATTTGTTGAATCTTATAAGTCATAATCAGGTTTCAAAGCTGCTTCCTACAAATACTTGGCATTTATCTTGTCTAAACAACGTCTAATTGAAAGATTGGATCGGTGCGCTCGTTTCTTCTTTAAGTATTCTTGTAAGATCAAATATTGGTTGCATTGTTTACCCTCTAAAACGCCCCTAACAGATATGTTTCAATGACCAACGAGTCCTATTGTACGCGCCATTACGTCTTTTTTCATTGACATAAAACTGCACCAATATTAGTTTCTAAATCTTCCAATCGTAGAGTCCGTTTTGGATTAACAAGATCTTTATCGACGGTTTTCTCAAGCGGGCCAACTTGTGAAACGAATTATGAAGTCACATGTATGTGGCTGATTGAAAAATTCCATAAGGAGGGTATTAAGGGCGTTTTGTTTGTGAGTGACACGTTGGGGAGGTTGGCTCCCCTGCGATTTATGCGGCTATACTATTTCCGGCGACAATTTGGGTACTTTCCAATTTGAGTGTGCTCGTAATGTAACTGCTAATTGGCATTTTATTTACAGAAATGAGAGCTCTTGTAAATTTTCAAGGTTATCTTGTAAACTTCATTATCTGCTGAGAATTGTATTTACTCTGCGTGCGATAAAAATAAAACATTAATCTGAAATACTTCAGAGCAGTGTACTGTGTATTTAAATTAAGGGTATTGTCGATATATAGACACAAATATTAGTATAATTTTAGACCCGATCAACCGCGGTCATAAATTACAATGTTGTCTAAGGAGCGCTAACTTATTAATAGTGAGTGTGACCACACAGTCATTGCAAAGATTGGCTACATTGATCGACTGAAAACACGTATGAGCGACGCACTCAAAAGCCACTTTCCAACCGCTGTGACCGAAAACGGTTAGGAGAGAGATATTAATATAATTTTATCGTAATTAATCAGTAAATATGTAGGTTATAATTTCAATCCACCAAAGATCTATAATTGAAAGGCTTGTATTTAATTTTTCGCTAAATGAAGTGGTGATAACTCCTTTAAATCTCCAGTGACGTATCAGCACAAAACCCTCATATAAGACAAACACTCAAGTTCACTCAACAACAAATGGAAATGCAATATCAAAACTCCTTAGGGAAAAACCTCCTCAATCTGACAATAATAGGGCGTACCACTTACCAGAGGGTAAGATCTATCAATTATAGTACACGACGGTGCTAATCGTCCGGGAATTGACGAATTAGATGTGACACTGAAGCTGATCGCTGAGATTGGGACGAGGGTCGATGGGGAAATGGATTAGAAGCTTGGGGTGAATTGACGGAGCAAAGATTAGTGCCACACTAACAGGGAAACATAGGTATAATAACCTTTTTCAGGGAATCAGGCATAGAGAAAGAGAATCTGGCCATTAGGATCTGGAACGTAGTAAATGATACACGCAATGAACTAAGTATCGTCAATTATCTAATACAACATACTACCTATAAAAAACATGAAATATGCAATAAAATCAACTCGAAAATCTATTAAATATAGTTAGTTTATTTTGGTGATAATTTAGAAGTTTTGTTTTATTTTCAGCATTGACATTTATAAATACCTTTGGATGAAGTATGATCAAACCCACTATGAAGTATAATTTGTTTGTACCCTTAACATTAGAACTATACTTTATTCATCCAACATTACACGCAATTTGATTGAGAGCTCCCCAACAAAAGAGTTCAACATCAAATTACTAACCAAAAAACTGACCAATAATGGAATTAGATCAATGGCCAACGTTGGTGGTCTATTCTTCGAAACACCCTTTAATGTCCATGGGGACAATATGGCATCTATTGAGGGGGTTGCGACAATTTAAAGCTAAGTTGTGAATAGCGACCTTTTAAACTTTAATCGTGAGCCAGATAGTATCGGGCCATTGAGTGTTTTGTTACGATGGTGTGCCCTGCTACATATTTGTTTTTTATATAGAAAGACTCGGTTAGGGATCAGTTACATCTTAAAGTCAGATATAAAGACAATAGAAGATAGTGAAAGTTTACAAAAAGTGGAAGACCGGATAGAGCTGTCAGAGTCATCTAATCAAAGTAAAATGCTAGAAGAATATTTCGGGAATTCTCATTATTTATCCACTCACCATAAACACAAAGAAGCAATTGACATTAGTCTTTCGGAAACTGACAAAAAAATACTGCGTAAACTTTATTTATCTCCGTGTTGAAAATTATGTAATTTATGCATTTCGATGATATCAGATATAAACTGAGTAGTTCTGGTTTTTATCAATCACAAACAGGGGTCAAGATTTATTTTTAACGTGTTAATTATTCGCATCTTCATTTTTTCTCGAAATTAGTGACTTTTTAAAGCATTTCACCAGATTGTTTACTGCAATTATATTTATGGATTTAATAACTATTTATTTTCAAAATGGCTTATTTTGAAAGTTAGTGACATTACTGATAATAATAAAATCTTGATAGTATTTTGTAAGGAATGAAATCTTCATTCTCAACCAATGAACCAATGTAGCTATTGCTTTAAAAACTTTGCTGACAATATAATTATTTTAAATCCAGCCAGACTAGACAGTTCGAAGGGCTGTCAAGTGTTGCGAATATAGTATTACTGGTGCAAGAAAAAGTAGTCGACGGCGAACCATGTTCTGAAAAAAAAAACGATTCACGCAGCTCTTTTATGTTGGAACAAAATGTATATTCAACTCTTCTAAGATCAAAAGGGGAAAAAGACCTACCTAACAAGTATACGATACTCAATAGAAAATGGAGTTTGATAAATTTGGTTTCGATATCATGTCATTGGTAAACAGGTTTCTTTAAGGTAAAATAATAAAATTGACAAAGTAGATTCAGTTGAAATCAATACATTAATTAGTATACTATACTACAATAATTAAGACCCCAGTATTGTAACAGTAATCAAATTTTGTACTGTGTTGCTATTGGACTGAATAAATAATTTTCAATTTGAATTATTGACCCATACCTACCTACCGTAATCTGCGAACACAAAAATTGTGTCCATATCTTTATGACTGTTTGAAGTAATTACTTACATGTTAAATTATAAGCTGAACCAAGATAGTTTAGACGACCCGCTTGTCGAGCGGTCTGTACCATCTATACAGGTCACTTGGTCAAGAGGTCCCGGGTTCGAATCCCGGTAGGAGCAAGTGTTTGTATGATGAGTACGAGCATTTGTTTACGAGTCATGGATGTTTATATGTTTATTTAGTATATTTCTTATATTTATATACATATTATTATCAAGATTTATCCGTTATCTAGTATCCATAACACAAGCTCTTAATGATGCTTACTTTGGGCTAGATAATAGGTGTGAAAAAAAAAAAGTTTTAATTGGTCCAATGTTACTTGAATCAGTAGAAATCACCTTTTCACGAAATCACCAACATCTGTTTTGATAGCTCTAGTAATTGGTAACACTATTTTTCGAGTGAGTGCGACTAAAGAAAACAACATAATGCTGCTTATGGTATGCTCCTTTGGCGATTACTCATTTGCAAAATAAGTAATCGCCAAAATCAAAAACATCAAATCAACTTACGATTTTTTGATTGATGATTCAAAAAGTAATGACTCACGTCATTGTTATAGTAAAGTGATAATTTGTACGCGACTCGGGAACGATTATGAGAATCTGGGACACCGCAGGAATCGATAAGGCATGAATTATTTATCGATTTGTCAAAAATTGATTTGAGACTTTCCTGTTACCTATATATTATTCTACGTCGGGTTTCTTGATCACAATACGCTAGCTTGAATAGGGAACTGCGCCCTTATTCTCAACTGTCGGAAAGAATTCGAATTTCAGAAACTCTATACCTGTCACTTTTTATCATGCTGCGTCAAAGCGAGACGGCATGTGACTTTTCGAATCGAATCCGTGATCCGACAGTTGAGAATAAGGGGGCTGGACGTGATGGTGTTACATTTTTACGGACATTCCAGCCTTTCAATGTTCGTTACTTGTTAACACAGCAGGACGCCGCAATCAAAAATAATATAGGGTATCCAATCCATATCTAGTGTCTTAAGGCGATCTATCGAAACGTTGTTTCGGCCAAGACCGATAGGGATAGAGATATGGCTGACTCAGCGGGAGGAAAAAAGACAAAACAGCGATCGCGCGTGAAAAGTAAACGAAATACACAAATTATTTTATTAAAAAATAACCTTATGGACTACAAAGAAAACGCTTCTACACGATTCTGAATATTAATGATATCTACTATTTAAAGTAATTTCCTATTGAATACAAATTATCGTTCACCAATAATGTTAAGTTTCTTGTTTATAAGAGGTCTTTTCGGAAATAAAATGTATCGAGGCAAATTCCTATAATCGTGTTTTCGTTCTACTCGTATCTAGATAAGGATATGAAGTAACGTATATCTGATTTTCAGATTCGTAAGATCTTTCAGCAACGTATGACATTACTTATAAAAGTGCGATTTTTTTCAACATATCGCCTTAAACATGACTTTATTTAGATCTTCATCATTGTTCAAGCTTGTAACCAAGCTTGTAACCGTCGCTTTGTAAAATATCTAACAGAAAGTAAAATATAAGTCCATATTCTCAATACTGATCCAACATAGTAAGTAATAGGTATTTCCAGAAAAAGTCTGGAAAAGGTCCTTATTTGTAAAGTATTTTCTTTTCAATATAATGTCACCGACTCTCTTTATTTTCTTCTGTTTTGTTAATTTCCAATCCAGGTTGCCTGGAAGAGACTGCTGCAACAAGGCCGCCTATTATATTGTTTTTATTTTGTTATCGCCGCTTATAATGTATGCGTCCCGTTGATTATTACATACAACCATCAAATAAAAAAGCGAATATTTTAAGGTGGCAATCAAGCATACGGCCCATCTGATGGTAAGCGGTTACCGTAGCTTATGAACGCTTGCAACAGTAGGGGAGAAGTAACAACGTTAGGACGTGCTTCAACTATATTTCAAATTCAAACACGTCCAATTAGAACAAACTTAAAACAAAGTATGATATTACGTAATCTGTGGTGTACTCATATATCAGACACCACAGTATTCAATTAATTGTGAGCCGGCGCCGGCGGGCCGGCCGGCACGGGGCGAATGCTTAAAACATTTCCTTACAAAAGCCATGCAAAAATATCCTAGGAATAAAAGGTCCTCATCCCTCGATCATGCATGTAGGTATCATAAATAGATCTCCGGTGTCGTGACGCTGACTTCGCTTGCACTGATAAATTCTATATGGTAAGGACGCTGCACACGGTAGCGAAGGCGAACCCTTATCTTATCTTATCTTGTGGCTACCAGCAATCTCATAGTGCACTTCGACCCATCGGCATCTTTTGTAATCGGCGAATTGAAGAAATCTTTGCCGTATTGAAGCAATAACCGGCTACGCTACGCAAGTAATCCAACTTGGCTTTGAATTAAGCAGTTTTGTTTATACCCCGTCCGCCTCTGTGTTTGACGCCCTTAAAAGATAAAATCCGCAGATGCATCGAACAGATTAACAACGCATTCGACATTACCTTTACTCAATGAACGCACATACATCATTTTACGATAGCTCAAGAGACATTGCCGCGTGTAGTAAAAATAAAAAGCTAACACAATCTAGTAAATAAAATTGCTTGTAATTTTGTAATTTCAAAAGCTTAGTGTGACGCGAAAACTTTGATTATTCTCTGCTTTAAAATAAACAGAAGAATAATTGTCGTGGAATAAAAATGTTTTATTTTATTTTATTAATTTTAGGGATACAATATCTAATAAATGTAACTTATAAGCTAGTTAAAGTAATCCACAGATTCATTACTATATATATAGGCAAAAGCTGGGCAAAGGCCTTCCTACATGGGAGAAACACAAGAGGAGTTTGGGCCACAATACCAGCACGCTGGCCCAATGCTTGTTGGTGGGTTAAAGCGGTTGCAGTAACAACCACAGGGACCACCGGCTTAACGTACCTTCCGAAGCAATGAGGAGTTCGAGATTATAAATTTGATTGACCCATCCCGGGACCGACCATGGCGAAAGTTGCTTTGTTTTCGTAATCGAAACCAGAGCGCTCAAACCACTACGCCACCGAGCTCCTCAAAAATGGATGTAAGCGATTTTAATCAATACCGCATTGAAATAAAAGGAATGTAGGTATACATAATTTTGCTTGTGACTGTATTGTACCCAAAATCTTTATGAAACGTGTGTATGATTCAGCATTAAATTTAACAGCGCCAACACCCAAATCCTACTAGTATTAATCTCAAAAATAACGTCGAGTAATGTACAAAAACGACTGTAACTTAAAAATGAGTCTAGGGCAATTACTCAAGTGTCTCATTTGATCATGCCACCCGGGCACTCATTAGGGCCTGTTAACACGTGTACAAAAAAACGTTAAAGGCCACACGGAGAAGTCATGGGGTACTGATTAAATTAATCGAAGTACATTAGTGTTGAAAGCTGAGAGTGTCGGGGTAATCACGATCCGCTGCCGAATGCCGACCGGGTATGTGTAGCATACGGTGAGAAATATCGTCCAAAAAAGAAATAGTAAAGGCATGATCGATTTTGGGAGCAAGGGAGAGGGTTACAATTTATTTATGCGAGCTGAGAGGAGAGTTCTCAAGATTCTCGATTTCATATCAATTGACTTTTGATTCGATAACTAACCCCACAAACCAGACAATAAGCTTTCAGACGTGACAATTAAAATACCTTTATGCTCGACGTTCCCAACGACGAATGAATGTAAGACTCGTTGAAATCAGTGCTAAGCTAATTATTTTCAAAGTATTATCATCATCGTCGTCATCACACCAACCTATGATGTTCACTGCTCATCAAAAGCCTCCCTCCTCGATTTCCAAATGGAATGGTTCTGCGCAGCCTGCATCCAACGGCTCCCAGCGACCCAGACCTGGACGTCTGTCCATCTAGTGGGTGGCCGTCATACTTTGCGCTTTCCTATACGTGGTCGCCATATAAAATCTTAAATATATTTTCTAGTGTTGAGGAGATGCCAGCGGAGATAAAAGAGACATAAGGTTAACAGATCTCTAAGGACAAGAAAATAGTAAGTAGGATAGTTACTTACTTCTTTCTATGTTCTAAAGTTGAATTAGTAATCTGAAAGATGTCTCAATGATAACTCGTTCTTTTGTGTGATGCTTTATTGTGCACTCAATAAAGCATCACACAAAAGAACGAGTTATCGTTGTGAAAAACCATTACAAAAATGGGGAAGAATCAGCATTCGTTACAGGAAGTTATTGCGCCACTTACACCACAATTACCTACCAGACTAAATCAACACACGAAAAACTGACTTCAAAAAACTGAAAAGGATAAAATTTAAGTAGGTACTCATCCCCTAACATCCCCTAAGTAACATATTTTTTGGAGTTGGTGCTTCACTTTCTATTGTTTTTGGAAACCACTTAGCACCAACTCCAAAAATATGTTACTAGGGGATGAGTACCTACTTAAATTTAATTATTTTATCCTTTTCAGTTTTTTGAAGTCGGTTTTAATTTTTGTTTAAAATTTATCTTTCACAATTTTTAGTGATAACTTTCTAAGGTCGAAGCTAGATGGGTGACCGTCAACTTATATTGTTCCTACTATCGTATCGTTTCACTAAAAAGTCATAGGAAAGCAAAAATTCGCAATGTCGCATACGTGACTTAATAATTTCAGCTTTTTTTTATTTAAAACCAAACTTCCCAACTGATTTTGAAAAAAAATTTATAGTACCAAAGTGCAGCTATTCCACATCGAATAAAAAAAGAATCACGTAAATCGGATCAGTAATCTCGGCGTAATCAGTGTACATACAAAGAAAAAAATATGTAGACGACTTACTAATTTCAGATTTTTTTATTTATAAAAAACAACCTACCGAAATGATTTTGAAAAAAATTTTATGAGACCAAATGGCAACTATTCCGCATCGAACAAAAAAAGAATCACGTAAATCGGATCATTAATCTCGGCGTAATCGGTGTACATACATAGAAAAAAAAAACATACCGGCCGAATTGAGAACCTCCTAGTTTTTGAAGTCGGTTAAAAATGAGGTGTCATTCATAATTTTAACGTCTTGCGATTGCCTTTTTTGGGTTTTAGGAAACCTCTCGGTCTTATGTAAATGAAAAAGAAATAATTTTTTAGCTCAAAGTCGAGATCCATCGCGTCATGGGTCCGTGAGATGCATGCAGTGCAGCCACATCTATGTGAAAAATCGTTAATCAGATAGTAAAAGTTTCTATAGGATTGGAACTGGGCAGGCCATATACATATATATATTTTTTAAAATAGAAAGATCAAACATAGACCTTTGAAGTAACAAAATAGCCTAGCCTGAAAGGCAAAAAATCAAGGGCAGACCTCGAAAACGGTAGGCTGATGATATCACAGAGATCGCTGGGCCAAACTGGATGAAGATTGCCCAGGATCGAGACAAATGGCACGGAATGGAGGAGACTTTAACCCAAAACGGATCCACATTACTAACGTAAAACTAAGCAAAAATAGAACTAAAAAAATACCTAAATTATCTACTAACAATATCCAGGGTGGCACATTTAGATCGGTCAGTATGGGAAACTCTGAAACTATAAGACATGCAAAAATATCTTCTTAGGAACAATGCATTTTATTCATTTTAGACATCATGTTTCACAGCAATGGTTACTGCTTAAGATGTACACAATTGATATCAAAATGGAAATTGTGTTAGTTTATTTTTCAAACCGTCCGGGTTCGATTCCCGAGCTGACTACACGTTTTTTATTTTAAATGTACGAATGCAGTTTTTCTTATTACCAAAACCGATGACATGGTTCCTAAGAAGAGATTTTCGTATGTCTTATAGTTTCAGACTTTCCCATACTGAACGATCTAAATGTGCCAACCTGTATAATCTATAGTATTACATTTGATTAGTAACTTTTAAATAATTAATTGAGCAACTGAAAAAACAAAATTAAAACCGACTTCAAAAAACTGAAAAGGATAAAATAATTGAATTTAAGTAGGTAGGTACACATCCCCTAGAAACATATTTTTTGGAGTCGGTGCTTTACTTTCTATAGTTTCTGGAAACAACTTAGCACCAACTCCAAAAATATGTTTCTAGTGGATGAGTACCTACTTAAATTTAATTATTTTATCTTTTTCAGTTTTTTGAAGTCGGTTTTAATTTATGTGTAAAAATTTTTTTTACAATTTTTAGTGATTACTTTCTAAGGTCAAAGCTGGATGGGTGACCGTCCGCTTATATTGTTTACTACTATCGTATCGTTTTACTATAAAGTCATAGGAAAGCAAAATCCGAAATTTCGTATAGATGACTTTCTCATTCGTTATTTTGATTTAAAAACCAAACTACCCAAAATCAATTTAAAAAAAAATGAAAAAGAATCACGTTTATAGGAACAGAAATATCGGCGTAATCGGTGTACATACATAGAAAAACAAAACATATCAACCGAATTCCTCCTCGTTTTTGAAGTTGGTTAAAAATACCAAGTGGTTGTGGGCGACAAAAATCATAAAGTGGCATCTAATCATTGAATACCTAATTGCCTGAATTGGATTTTTAGATGCCCATTTAGTATTTTCGTTGTGCTACAAAACAGAAGAAAGAAACTGGCCAACATCCTCATGCTTGTGTGTGTATGGCTACTGTGCCGCGTCAATTTAGAGAGGGGTTACCCCGGGATGGAGTAAGTACATCTATACAAACGGTAGAATATAAGCTCGCCTATTCTTAATTTTGATTTTAACATTAATATAAATGTTTAAAAAATAATTTAGTATTCCCTGCCTCAGGATGTGAAGTTTTTCTAGTTACAAGCTCGCCTCCTAATTTGGGCGCTCACAGGGCATTTTGCTACTAACCACATGCTACACAAAATGCAACTCTCCGCAACACAACTTTGTCGAGCATGCGGCGAATGTCAGGAATCAATGACGCATCTCTTGTGTCATTGTGATACCCTGGCTAGAACTAGAATGAAGCCATTTTAATTAGACAAAAATTGTGGAAATATATTGAGACAATATTGCCGATGCAAGCTCAGCCGATTAAGAAGGAGATAGACAGGCTTCTGAGCTGAGACAAATTTAAAATTGCAAAACTGCAAATATTTATAGCACATGTCAAAAGATACATACACCGGTAAGAGTCCTACAGGAAAAGCTTCACTATGAAAACAAGTTATCCTAACAAAACTAGAAGCAAACAATATTCATAGTCATCTTAATAAATTTATTGACATAAATTAATGGTCATAAAACGGGCCCACGCAACATCTACTACTAGGTGGTAGGCCCATTTGTAGGGTTGTCTGGGTAAAAACCATCTTTCTAATTTCGGCTGTGAAACAGTTCGCTGTGTTTCGGTTCAAAGGGAAAGGTAGCTAGTGTAATTACTGAACATGGAAGACATTTCATCTTAGGCCTCAGGATAACAATGCACCTGCAATACCAAGTGATTTTTTCCTTACTATTGCAGGTATTTATATGCGGCGGTTACCACTTACCACCAGATGGGCCATCAGCTTGTTTGTCATCTCGTTGTATAAAACGAAAATCACTGACTGGCACAAGAAAACTTGGTCATATAAACACTGAAGATCTGAAACTTGCATTAAAAAACCATAATTTGCTTGGTTTGAACTTTGATGCTTCTGAATCTTTACCAGAATGCGAAGTCAGCATACAAGCAAAACTGCATTGAGTTCCTACTCTTCATAAGGAAACTGCTCAATAGATAACAGAATGCTTAGAAATAATAAAATTCACAGGGACATGTGTGGACCTATTCAAATGTCAACAGTCTCTGGGATATTAATGATTATAGCAGATATACTGTCGAGTTTATATGATTAAAAGAAAAACAGAAGTATTGTCAAAATTAAAAGTCTTGAAAGAGTTAGCAGAAACATTCACTGGAAATTAAATCAAGTTTTTACAAACAGATAATGGCATAAAGTATGCTAACAACGATTTTGACACATACCAAAGGTCAGCTCCCAATCAATGTCTTTGAGAGATAGATCAAAACTCGCAGCTCGTAAACTTTATGTAGATTACGTCTTTTTGGCAGCAGAGCAAATTGAGAATCTTCAGAGAAGCAAGTGAATGTCCACAAGAGCTTTTACAATTATGGCTAAACCGTTTCCTCAATGATGTAACTATAAAACATGTGTTATCTGAATTGCAGTTGACTGACATGCTGATGAAAGAAATTTTTTAGGTCCTAACTGCATGAGTAAAATATCAGGATTGGTTTGAGAAATTTGGCGATAATTGCAAATTCTTAAGTCTCCAAGTTATGAAGTAGTATAATACTGGTACTATTTAGACCACATCTTAAACCTTGACGGGTTATTAGATTGTCTTTTGTATATCTTATTTATTTATTTATATTTTCATGTCTACATAAACAATATTACTTTAAATACAACACTTAGAGCTAAACCTAGTTTGGTTCCAACAGGTTGTATTATAGCCGGCTTAATCAAAATCAAGATAACTATAATAATGACAACCAATTTATTCGACCTAATAAATGTTTATTTTTATAATTATTTCACTTTCCAAAAGGTAAAAATAAATGAGTAATGATTAATTATTTTTTTAAATACCCGTGTATTGGGGAAAAATGTTTTTAAGTAGTTTCTGAACGCACATGGAACTGTCAAAGTTTTTGGGTTCTATTTATAAACACAGTCTGCGGCTGCGTGATTTATACATATCGTGACATAACTACGCCCTGTTATTTGTAATATCTTACATTCAAATAATCATTGAAACGTAATGTATCTTCAGAAACTTACTATATAACAAAAACAATGAATTATCACTTAAATTATAACACTTACCTTCGCTTTGAGTGCATACACTGTGTTTCTATTTCCACGAGTTTTTACGGCGTAATACGCCAAGCTGCTACCGAAAACACAAACACATGTCGTAAAAACTTTTTTGTACACTTTATCTTTCCTTACATGGCTAAGATTTCTTGTAAATATTGGATTTATTTGTACTTTTCTTATTAAACTCCACGAGCTACGTCCTAAGGTGGCCATGTTGGCAGAACAGCTGATTGAAGGATATGAGCGAGAAGAATGAAATACCTAGTAAGAGCGATAGAGACAAACAATCAAAGTTCACGCATGCGCCGCGAGCACAGATTATTAATCAAATTGACTGCGGGCACAGATTATCTGCCCCTATCAATGAATAAGGAATTATGGATATATTTTAAATTCTTTAGGTTATTTATATTCAATTACTTAGTTATTCCAATAATTTTATTTTATTATTGTAAATACAAAGTATGTTATACAGGGTGGTGCCGTCAATACGATAATAAATTTAAACATAGGCTATATTAGTTCATGGAAATGGTTTGCCACTTTCAAAAACATCTTATTCGTTTGATAAAATTCATGACATTTTTATGAAATTATATAGTATCGTATGGGTTAGGGTGTCGCAAAGGGGGTGCAGGACTTAGAAAAATTTCAACAGATTTTGTATGGCAAAAAGACATAGCCGAATTTCCGTGGTAGTTTAGTATGAAACTGGCACTTGTAAAATTAAAAAAAAAAATCTGTAGGATTAAAAGCTCTCGACGCATAACGACATATACGTATAACGACACATTTGTGGAAATAAAAAAATACGTTAAATGTATTCGTAAATTTACAACGGTCAAAACTTTCCTGATCCTTTTATAATTCCGAAATTCCTGGTTCCTTTTATACCGTTTCCCTACCTTTCACTCTAGTAGTGGTTAATGTACAAACCGTACAAGCCAATAAAGAAGAAAAAAAAAAATACGTTAAATGACACTCGCAAAACGACATAATAAATAGGTATAACGACACATTATTTGGAAATAAAAAAATTATGTAAATTATTTCAAAAAACAAGGGCTATATTTTCATTTTTTTTTTCTTTTTTATTTTCAACAATTTATGCTGACAGTCGCCCATCTAGCTTTGACCTTAGAAAGTTATCACTAAAAATTGTGAAAGAAAAATTTAAAAACAAAAAATGAAACCAACTTCAAAAAGATGAAAAGGATCATATAATTAAATTTAAATAGCTACTACTACTACTACTTAAATACGTTTAAGGTTAAGTTTTTTTCAGAAACAATAAATACTAGTGAAGCACCGACTCCAAAAAAAAATTTGTTTTTTATTTTATAACTTACTACTTATTACTTTAAATTTGAGTAATTATTTTATCCTTGTAAGTTTTTTGAAGTTGTTTTTTTTTTTTTAATTAGATACCTTTTTTTTATATATTTTTATTACAAAATATTGGTATTTTTCATATAGGGAATGTCAATATGCGGATTGGTTGTTTTGCGAATACAATATTGGTCATTTTCCGTGTAGGGTATGTCAATACGCGAATTAGTTGTTTTGCGAATGAAATATTTGTCATTATGCGTATTAGTCATTATGCGTATTGGTCGTAATGCGTATTGGTTGTAATGCGTATTGGTCAAAACGCGTTTTTAAATTAAAAAATATTAGTCATTATGCGTAGGGACCGATTAAAATTAATAACAAAAACGCTAATATCTCGGAAACGGTGCATCGGAGCGAAAAAATGTTGGTTTAGGTTAGGTTAGACTTGCGACCCATACGCGCGAGCCGAGCGAGCAGAGCGAGCGTGCCGCGGCAGCGGCCGGCGAAGCGCCAGAAACGACTTTTCTTACATTTTACTGAAGGACTATTACAAGTCATTTTTATCATTTAATATACATGATATACCCCCAATTTATTATTTTCGATATTTTATTCAAAAATAAGATAATTCGAAAACAATGTAATTCTCTTTATCTTGCTAAATATGCATTTTAGGAAAATAGTTTATAGGACTTAAATGTTTTGTATAAGAGTCCTGAATCGAATGAGGTCAATAAAAGAAAAGGTTATCAGTAGTAATTTTTTCATCACAAATTGTCTTTTCGCCATATAAAATCTGTTGAAATTTTTCTAAGTCCTGCGCCCCCTTTGCGACACAAGGTGGAAAAAACTTAAAAATTTTACAAGTCCCAGGCTATGTCTTTTCACCATACAAAATCGATTGAAAATTTTTCTGTTTTTTTTTTACTAATTTGTTTTATTTTTTAAAAAAATTCGTCTATTTCTTTTTGATAGCTATGTTTCTTGCCAATTTGATAAAAAAAGTTAGAGTGTATTTTTGATGCACCCCCTTTACGACACCCGGACCACAGTAATGTTATTAATCGTATGACGTATCATATTTTATTTTTAAAATTCTGACTCGGCCAGCCGGTCATCCATCATACAAATTCAACTAAAAAAATAGTTGTCATTTTTTAAAATTTGCGTTTTTGACAATACTCATTTACAAACAGGGGATTTGTAACATCTCAAAGTAGACTGCCTACCAACTTCAAATCAAATAGTTTGTTTGTTGGAAATTTAGAGCATGTTAGCTGGGTGGGTGGTTGGCCCGTATGTAAGGTCTAGGTACACCATTTTATTATTTCACCTGTGAAACTGTTTGCTATGTTTCGGATTGAAGGGAAAGGTAGCCAGTGAAATTTTACTAGGCATGGACGGCATTTCATTTTACGCTTCAGGATGACAATGCACCTTGCTGTATCAGGTGATTTTTCCTTGTTAATGCAGGTGTCTATAGGTGGCGGTAACAGCTTACCACCAGGTGGACCGTCAGCTTGTTTGTCGTCTAGTTGTATAAAGAAAAAAGTTATGATTAAAAACATCTATTATAAAGAAAGCTGGTACACTTCTTTAGATTTGAATAAAAGCTATTACAGCTCAATCCCACTATGCAACCAATTAGTTCAACACTTGAACTGGTGCTTTTTTTTAATCTGTGTAGTTCAACTATGTAATTGTCTAGTAACATATTTCATCATAGTATAGTTAGTAATACTAAAAACACTTTGTGACATTACAACCAATAATAAAACATAAGTGGTATACTTAATATACTGTCAAAAGTGGATTCATAGTAAATGCACAATGAATAAGGAGGAACGAATAAACAAAGACTGAAATCAAAGCAATTATATTTTATGTTTAATGTAACTATTATATTAAACAATGTGCAAACCTATACAAACCATTTATTATTTATTTCAATTTTCACTTTGGTTCTGTTCATCATCTCTGCCTATTATCACCTCAGTCTGAAATTGAGTTTCTGAAATCTCCTGTTGTACTTGTGAAGTATTCTCAGGCTCTGGCTCTTGTACTGCAAACATCAAAACTCTCTTTACAGCATCAGCACTATCATAAGTCCCATATTCTGCTTGCCACAGAATAGTTGTAATCAATTGTTGCAAGTTACCACGAGTACGAGGTGTTTTAAACTTCCTCAGCTTATTTGCAACATATTCACCAAATACAGAATATTCATCCCTCAAATTTGAGTGATCTATAAGGATTGGTGGTGAATTATCATATTTTACTGGACGGGGTGTATATGTTGACATTTTGCGAGGAGGTGTCTGTACTTCTCTTTTGATTTTCCTATATGTTATCTTCTTCTTTTTGCGTTCAAATGTTTCATTGTGTGATGTTGAGTATGGGTCATCTTCTAACCATTCCTCATCTGAAGCTCTTGAGTTGTGAAGCTGTCTGACTAGATTGTATGTTGCTTCATTTTCTTCTGTATCATTTTGATCATTGTCCCCTTCTAAATTTTCCAGTACATCAATCTGAAATGAGAATAAATTATTACAAATTAGTCATTACACTCAATTTATTAGTTATGAGACCTAATTAGTGATTTTAATTTTAAATATTTACAACAACAGAACAACTTGATAATCTCACTATCAATATAGACTATTATCGATGAATACTCGGTTATCTTTCAGCAACGGCGATTGATAATAACACAACCTCATAGTGCTAACCTAAAAGTGACCTAAACTTAACATTATATTAATTAAGTACCCTTTGTATTTCAATTCTGGGGATTCGCTCTCCTGTACTCCTGGGATTATCAACTGATATTGAATAACGTACGTTTTTATCTTTGTAGCCCTTTGAGTATTTTCTTCTTTTATGCGATATAGTCGACTGATTAGACTCCTCATCTTCCACTCGAAAACTTGTCTCGTCGAACGTGCCATTCTGAGACAATTCCCACTGCAACGGATGTTTATTGATCAGATGAGATCGCAAGTTTGTAGTATTCCCAAAAAACTTGTACTGCGTATCACATAGCTTGCACAAAACCGCAAAACATCTTTTGTTTTCATTTTCAATCCGATCAAAAAATCGCCACACTACCGATGAACATTTCTTCATTGTGATTCAATATCGATTCTTGATTGATAGTCAATTTGCCGCCGAAACGAAATTCTGATGAATAAACGATTACGAGCGCGTATCGAATCGAAAGTTAAACCGAGTTGATTTAAAGATTGTTTAACAAGATGGCGATCGAATGATGCATCGAGCACGAGACCGATAGATAGAACTAGCGGCCGGCCTTCATTCCATGAGATACATTTTTGATTTTGTGTAAGTCATAAATTATTATATTTTAAACCTTGGTCCCTGCTGATACGGGTTATACTAACGGAACAAGTACTAACCTACTGGATGTTTTAGCATTATGATAACATGCTCTATCTCGCTTACATATATAGCATCGGTATACTGTTTTCCTTGTTATCCGCGTACTTCACGTAGCAGTGCTACCAATGCAAGAATGAAAATAAAACGATCGATTATGGGAATGTTTCATTACAACTGTGTTTTTGACTACATTGAATTCAGATTTATCATTCGATTTTCTACCGCCAAAAATACTTAGAATTGCATTTTAAATTCGAGGAACTCTTTCGAAACGTTAAAAATTATATTATATTAAATTATTAAGATATTAGATCACAATATATTAATATTAACTACCCAACAATGCCAAAATGTCTCTCTGTTTGTCTTGTCTGATTTTAAAAATAACATTCACCTATTATCTGAAGTACCTAAGCGTCATTAAGAAATTATGTTATGGATAGTATTTAATGGAGCAATATTGATAGTAAATATATAATTGTTGAAAAGGAGTTTAAGATGATTGAAAGCAGCAAAACTTGATGGTAATGAATATATTTTAAAGCGAAATCACAATAACAGTATTAAACGAGTAAGCAAACAAAACGAATGACACCATGACAACAGAATAACAACGTAATATCAAAAGTAAAAGAATACAAATTAAAAAGTATACAAAAACGGTCTCTAAGGAGTACGCAACATCCTCCCCCTTTGTGCAAGCACTAATTTGAAGTAACATTGAGCCTGACCAGCTTGCTGAGGGGACGACGCAGCGTACCTGCCGCAGTGGATACGTCTACCACCCTTACCACACCATCACGCCCCGGGTGTGTTGCTGAAACCCGCCCTCTAGGCCACACTCCTCTTGGTAGGCCGCCGTCGACCACAAGGACGAGGTCTCCAATGGCAATCTGGTTTGCTTGGCCTTGGCGGGGTATTTGACGTGGCTGCATTACCGGAAGCACCTCTTTGACCCATCGAGTCCAAAATAAATCTGCGAGCCGCAACGCCTTCCTCCACTCAGCTCGCCCAAATAAGACGTCATCGTCAAAGGTTGCAGGGAGCACGTTTGTTGAGGATGAGCCAATCAGGAAGTGAAAGGGCGTCAGTGTCTCTTGGTCGCTAGGGTCGACAGAAACGTACGTCAATGGGCGTGAGTTAACTATTGCTTCCGCTTCTGCTAAAAGTGTATGGAGTGTCTCCTCCTTCGGTGAACGGTCTTTCAGCGTAACTTTGAGGGCAACTTTAACTGAGCGGACGAGTCTTTCCCAGCAGCCACCAAAATTTGGAGCAGCAGGTGGTATGAAACTCCAACTGATTCCGTTGTTTGTGTAGAAGTCCTGCAACAATCTATTTGCCCCAACAAAGGCCGTACCATTGTCCGAAAGTATGGTTGTGGGAGCACCTCTTCTCGCTATAAATCTGCGGATAGCAGCAATCGCTGAGTCTGCCGAGAGCGAATGTACCAGCTCTAAGTGAACCGCCCTTGAGGTCATGCATGTAAACAAGGCGACATATCGCTTTTCATGCCTTCGGCCAATCGTCACCGTGATGGGACCAAAGTAATCTAGGCCCGTGAACGTGAAGCAGCGACTATGATGTGCCATACGCTGTGACGGAAGATCGCCAGTCGGTGGTGTTTGTGGAAGAGTCTTATGTATACGGCAAATTAAACATCGGTGCGCTACTGATCTGACAGTGTTTCGTAGCCGTAGAAGCCAGTACTGCTGCCGTAGCTCATTTATGACCGCTTCGTGATTTGCATGACCCATCTTCACATGGTAATGGTGCACCAACAATCTGACTACGGGGTGACAGCCGTCCAAAAGCACCGGAGTCTTGAGGTTTTGGCTCACATCCTCTGCGGCTCCGATCCTCCCTGCTAAGCGTAGGAGCTTATCATCTCCAAGAGTAGGCGACAACTTGGCAAGTCGACTTTTCATAGATATCGGTTTTGCGTCTAAGATGCAGCGGTATTCTTCGGCAAAACTTTCCATCTGAGTTTTCAACAAGATGTTCCTTTCTGCAGCTTTCATAAATTCTACACCAAGCGGGATCAGACTAGGGGTGGTGGTGGACGTATTTTGTGGACGGTGATTGTGGTTAGAAGACGAAGAATTTTGAATAAGTTGCCGAAAAGTATAAGCCGCTTGGTGGACGCGTGCGGTAGCGCGTACCAAGCGCCGCCAGCTGCTAAACTTTGAGCAGTCTGCTGTAACCGCGGTAGACAGGTTAACGCGATCTGTTAGAACCCCCACCGCTTCAGAAGGCTTATGTTTTAATTCGCTCTGTCCCCGAACCGGCGGGAGCTCTATGGATGGCTCTGCAGGCCAGTCCTCGGGAGAGAGAAGAAGAAACGAGGGTCCGATGAACCACCTGCTTGATGGGTTCAAAGAAATTGACCGTAGGCGAGTCGCGTCGTCAGCCACGTTCATGTCTGTCGGTACCCACCTCCAATCTTTTACGGCAGAATTTTCAGAAATTTCACCGATCCGGTGGGCAACGAAAGGCTTGAACGTCCGCGCATCGCTGCGTAACCAGCCAAGGACAGTGGTGGAGTCGGTCCAAAAATATGTCCGTGTTGGTTTTTTCACATGACTCTCCTTGATGGCTACGGCGAGGCGAGACCCTATCAAAGCGGCCTGAAGTTCCAAACGTGGAATCGAAACTGGTTTAAGCGGTGTGACCCTAGCCTTGCTAGCGATGAGTGCTAACCTTACAGATCCATTAGCGTACAAGAGCCGCCAATATGCTACACAGGCGTAAGCGGATTCGCTTGCGTCAGCAAAGATGTGCAGCTCACGACAAAATGGCTCTGCATCGCTAGCTTTGGCATACCAACGGGGAATCCTTATTGTCGATACTCTCGAAAGTTCTTGGAACCATTCTGACCACTTTGCGGAATCTGCCGACGACAGCTCCGTATCCCAACCTATATTGGATCTCCAGGTTTGTTGAAAAAGTATACGACCCTTTACTGTGATTGGCCCTAGCAACCCTAAGGGATCATATACACGCATTAAGTGTGAAATTACCTTGCGTTTGGTAAGATTAGTAGGAGCGCTTTCACCCAAACCCGTTCGGAACCCTAGAGTATCAGTGTTAGGATCCCAGGCTATTCCTAACGCCCTTATAATGGTTGAAGAATCACCTAGATTAACCTCTGTAGGCTTGTCAGCACGCAGTTCAGCAGGGATAAGTCTCAACGCAGCGAAATTGTTTGAGATCCATCCTCGCATTTCGAAGCATGCTGACCCGTGTACAGTGACTATGTCTCTGGCTATTTGAGCAGCTTTATCCACATCGTCATGAGAGCCTAGATAATCATCCATATAATGGTCTTCCACAATCGCCCTTACTGCAGCTGGGAACTGCTGCTCGTGATCTTTCGCATTTTTGTTCTTAATAAACAGTGCAGTAAAGGGGCTTGAGGAGGCGCCAAAAATGACGGATGTCATTCTGTACTCCCTGACAGGTTGCTTCTGATCCCCATCCCTCCAAAGAAATCGTAGGGCGTCTCTATCTGCTTGCCTGATACGAATTTGGGGAAACATTTCCTTAATGTCAGCAGTTAGAGCCACGCGACCTTCCCTAAACCTAAAGAGGATGTGGAGAAGGTTTTGGAGGAGATCAGGGCCCGGAAGCAGCAAAGAGTTCAGACTGACCCCTTCGTTCAAGGCGGCAGCGTCGTGAACAACACGGAGCTTACGTTTTTGGGGATGGTAAATGCCGAAATGTGGTAAATATAAACGAGTTAATTTAGAATTTATATGTTCCTGTTTACTATAATATGAATTTGGAGGACATTCTTCCGTATAGCCCTTATCCATCATATTTTTAATAAACTTTTTGTAAGCATCTGTAAATTCTGGTTCGCGGCGCATGCGCCTTTCTAGGCTAAGGAGACGAGACAAAGCTTGTGGATAACTATCTGGTATCCGTTTTATATCATCGCGCCAAGGTAAGCCTACCTCAAAACGACCAGTTGCTAAGCGCAATGTTGTGGTCTCTAAAATGTCTAAAGCGCGTTTATCTTGCTTATTCAGTAATGTATCATACTTACAAATTCCTATTGAGTCTAATTTATATTGTTCCTTAATAAGAAATTCTAAATCACTATTTTCGGTTTCGAGCTCCTTTGCTATAAAAGTGGTATGATTGACAAACTGTATACGTTTCGTAGTACTCAATGACAACCCGTAAAGTGTCCAACCTAATGCAGTGAGGCAAGCCACGGGCTCGTTACGAGTGCCTTTGCGTACTACATGATTAATAGACAGATGCCAATGCTCTGCACCAATAAGTACCATGGGAGTGGCATTGTCATATACAAGATAGTCGGCTAAATCTTGTAAGTGCCTATAAGAAAGAATATTTTGTTTGCGAATAGTTTGTGTGTGCAGAGCCAATGACTGTAAGGCTCTAGCGCGCTTCACGTCAAATATTTCTTCCGTGTACCTACCCTTTATTTTGAAGTCAACATAGGCTATGTTAACATCCTTGGTAAGACCACCTACGCCATTCACACTGATCTGTTGTCGAGGCCCCGTTGCCCCGACACGCGCAGCAACACTGGCATCTATAAGAGTGGCAGTGCTGCCGTCGTCGAGCAAAGCGTACGTGTCGTAACTGCCTGACGGACCGAATACGGTAACAGGTACGACTTTGAGTAACGCGGTGGGACCCATGTGCGACGAGATGTGTTGCGGAACTGTGTCTGTAGATGTAGTCGAGACGATTACTTTTTCCTCTTGTGACCTACACTTAGGAGTCGAAGTTGACGGAATGTTGTTCTCACTGTCTGAAGTATTGTTGACTGTGACATGACTGTTGTTTGGCCACTGGCCGCCGTGAAACAAAGGATGGTGGTGTAGTGTGCAACCGTCGACACCGCAAGGGTTAACTTTGCACGTTTTCCACTTGTGTGCCTTACGGCGTAGGCACCTATAACACACCTTTGCTTCACGTTGCCATTGCCACCTGTCGTCTACAGATAGTGTTTTAAAATCAGGACACACTTGTAAAACGTGCATTTTGGTACAAAACAAGCAATTTTTTAAATTAATATTTCCAAAAGAAGCGGTAGGTTCGTTGTTACCCGACCTATTTTTATAAGCGAAATTGTTTTTAGGTTGCGTAACAGCGTGTATGTACTCTCGCTTATGTTGTCTCTCGTGCGACGAGTTAGAAAGCTGTACCAACGAAGTGTGTTCTGGTGCCAGTCCGTACTTTACGTGCCTGTCGAACTCGCGCATGAGAAAAGCGGACAAAAACTCTAGTTTAGGACGACCTGGTGTGACATTTTCGGTCGCAAAATCCGTCCACCGCATCTTTATGGTAGGATTGAGCTTTCCCAAAATTGTGTGGTAAAGTTCAGGCGAGAATAAGTATTCCATGTGGTTTAACATCTGTATTGTAGACAAACTGTTACGAACCTTTGTCGCGAACGTACCTAGTTCGCGTAAATCATTACCCAAACGAGGCAACGACTTCATAGCGGCGACCTCTTTAAAAACAATCATCTCCGGGCGCGCGAAGTTCTGCTCCAGCACGTATATTATTTCGTCAGGCTCGTGGGCTGAGACGAGAAGAGCTGCCACGGCCTCGCGCGCTTGTCCACGGAGAGCTTGCTGCAAACGTGCAACGTTCTCTAGGGGAGAAAAAGAAGCTTTTGTAGTTTCAAATAAACGTTTGAACTGTAGCCACTGAGTTGTTTCTCCTGCGAAAGGTGTCAGTTCGATGATTTTCTTTGAATGAACGAAAGAATGATTTTGGGCGGTTGCGAGAGTTTTCGCTGCTGCCGCCGTGTCTGCCACTGCTTGTAATAGCTTGTTAGAGTGAGATCCACACAGGTCAATGTCTATGTGAGGAGGTGGCGAAATGCGTGCCGCAACCTCAGACGTGTTTGTGGCCTGTACGGGAATATAAACATTAGGCTTAGAAAGGTCAATGCCCCCGGGAGACTGCCGTGTCTCGGACAAAATTGTGCCTTCCAAAGCGTTTTGAAAAATGAAAGGTGAACTACGAACCGCGTTTTGAACCCATGCCTCTGTCCTTCGTGACCGCTGAGAGCGTTCGGAGCCATGGCGACTGCTTCGGCTGCCCTCCGCCTCGATCGCGGCCAGCTCTGCCTGCAATTCACACTCCTCGACTTGCTTTTGAAGCTCGGCGAGTTGTCGCGTCTTCTGCCGTTCTTCCTCGGCGAGTTGTCGCGCCTTCTGCCGTTCTTCTTCGGCGAGCTGTTGCTCGCGCTCGAGCTGACGGCGCCTAACGAGTGCTTCGGCCGCGGCTTTTCTAGCTTTAATCGTTGAAGTTGACGACACTGAAACTTCAGAGCCAATGGACCTGGATACTGGCAGTGCATGATCTGATGCTTGAGGTGCGATGGGTTTGGTGCTAGTCGTAATGTCGGTGACTGATGTAGATTTGCGTGCTTTTGATCTAGTAAACATGATTATTACGGAAACTAAGCGATGAACTGTAATGAAAGTAAAATTACTTACGTGAAAAAATAAATGAACGAAAATCTAGGTAGCTGAATTTTATGGGAGAAGGACCAATGAAAAGGAGTTTAAGATGATTGAAAGCAGCAAAACTTGATGGTAATGAATATATTTTAAAGCGAAATCACAATAACAGTATTAAACGAGTAAGCAAACAAAACGAATGACACCATGACAACAGAATAACAACGTAATATCAAAAGTAAAAGAATACAAATTAAAAAGTATACAAAAACGGTCTCTAAGGAGTACGCAACAATTGTATATTATGAATATACTAAATAAACATTAAAAACATCCATGACTCGTAAACAAATGCTCGTACCTACTCATCATACAATACAAACATCTGTTCCTACCGGGATTCGAACCTGGGTCCCCTGAGCGAGTAGCCTGTATAGTGTATAGCAAAGGGGGGCAAAAAAATTATCTTACAAAACAAGTCTGTCTTGCTGTCTTAACTGATTTTACGTTAACTAACAACTAAATTTTCACTGGTTTCAAAAGTTGAACTAACTACCGAGAAGATTTCGCCAACAAACTCGTGTAGTCACTCTTTTCAAATATTACGTTACAATGTTTGTATTTACATAATTAGGTATAATATTTAGCAGTGTAATGTCGCACGGAAAATAAATATAAAAATTACAAAAATTGGTATATTATTAAAGAACCAACGAATATTGAGGGGTGGGCTATAAATTAAAATAATTTTATCC
Source organism: Nymphula nitidulata (assembly GCA_947347705.1). Classification (NCBI taxonomy): domain Eukaryota; kingdom Metazoa; phylum Arthropoda; class Insecta; order Lepidoptera; family Crambidae; genus Nymphula; species Nymphula nitidulata. The sequence goes on along the minus strand of OX374637.1, from coordinate 3,819,600 downwards.
TTGATCAACAATACGAATAGAAGATCACAGCCAGATTAAACTACTTGGTAGTTATGTTTCTGCGGTGAGTATGGTCGCCAGAGCTCCTTGCGGAAGCGTTATGTTTGGGCCGGGGTGGACTTTTTCCTATACTATCAATATTGCACGACATTTTCATTTTGGATGCGATCTTTGCCACACTTGTAATTACAGTAGACAGCACAACAAGGGTAACAGTTTGTTCTTGAGACCGCCCTTACTACGTTCGTAATAGAGGCGGTCTTCGTAGTACAACTTAACACTTTATGTGCTGTCGTCTGTACATAGGTAATCGGAAACCTTGTCAAAATGAATAAATTTTAATTTTATCTCCCCTGGCAGGCTATTTGTACGTGTCCGGTTGGCATGCTCCTGAAGCAAGTACCTACCTAATTGTTTTTTAACACATTTGCTCAAAACAGTTAATTTCAACATATTTGCGTGAAAAATGCATTTACGAAGCCTTATATATGCGGCACATGCGGTCTCTTGTGTTAAAGTACTTTACCGCTCGCTCCGTTGTGAAAAATTCACACTTTATACGCTTCATTGCTGGACGCCGGCCTTCCTACATGAGAGAAACACATGAGGAGTTTGGGCTATAGCACCACCACGCTGGCCCAACCGGGTCCAACGGCTTAACGTGCCTTCCGAAGCACGGAGTAGTTCGAGATAACTGCTGCTAATTATTGATCCCGGGATCGACCATGGCAAAAGTTGCTTTGTTTTCGTAATTGAAGCGCTCTGCTCAAGCCACTACGCCACAGAGCTCCTCTGACAAAATTATGACCGTCTACAATCCATTCGAATAGCTGTTTATCGGGTAACAGTAAAAAAGTCAAACGTTTATCGGATAACAGTCAAAAAGTATAGTTTAATTCATTACGAGTGCGGCAAGCCTGTCATTGCAAAGAGTTCCGACAAATGTCTACCCGAGTCGAGGCGCAGCCGAAGGTGAGGGTTGACAGTCGGAACAAGTTGCAATGACGGTTCCGCACGTGTACTGAACAACTATTTTTAATACAGTTGCGAAAAAATGAAGCAATTTAATAAAATAATAAAAACACAATAAACTCGACTAACTAATCATTTATTTCTTATAAAAGTTATAATTCACATGTCACATATTAATTTTGCTGAGAGTTCGGAGAAGTATGCCTACATAACATTTTCTGAAAAACTATTTGCTTTTTTCTCTTCTCTCCACGCAATAAATTCGTCGTATGTAGGTAGATATTTTTGACTTTTCCGGTAAAATGTTCTCCGAAGCATTTTGTGCAATTATATTGAGTTCCGTTTTTTTTATACAACTAGATGACAAACAAGCTGACGGCCCACCTGATGGTAAGCGGCTACCGCCGCCTATAGACACCTGCAATAACAAGGAAAAGTCACTTGATATTGCAGGTGCGTTGTCATCCTGGGGCCTAAGATGAAATGCCGTCCATGCCCAGTAATTGCACTGGCTACCTTTCCCTTCAATCCGAAACACAGCGAACTGTTTTACGGCTGAAATAAGAAAGGCGGTGGTACCTACCCAGACGACCCTATATACGGGCCCACCACCTAGTAAAAATAATTCCGGTGGTGTTAATTCAAATAAAATATCGACAAAATTACTCATTTTGTGTAAAAAACCACTAAACTCGCAAAGAAAATTTTTGGATTATGGCGCCAACCGTAAAAGAATTTAGGCAGAGATTTCTTTTTGTTTTTTTTAATTCTCTCTATAAAGGGAAGGCAAAGGGAACTAATGCCTATGCAGCCATGTCTTCAATATTTCTTTATTTCTTCTTTTATTGCATTAAAATGCTGGCGTAACACATTTCAATGCTTCTTGGGAGTATTTGACACGAAATATATGATGACAGTCACTTTATGTGCTACTTGATGAAGTGGTTAACCAAAACAAGTTCTCATCGTATTTCACACCATAATCACTTTTACTCTAATAATCTTTTAGTTGCACGTCAACACAAACACTTGAATACAAAACTACGCCACTTTTATAACTGAATGTTTGCTCCGACACAATTTTTAATTATTGTAATAAAAATCTTGACGCCACAAAAACCTGCCAAACACTCTTTTTTTTTGTTTTCTTCACCCATTCTGGGTAGGCAAAGGGAATTATGCCCATACTGCCAAGTCTTCAGTAGAATTTTTTATTGATATGAAATGAAAATGAAATTTAATGAGATGAAATGAAATGAAACCTAACCTAACTCATTGAATCAAATCATTAAATCTGATATTGAAACAAATTAGTAACTTCTTTTTAGAAATATTTGCATGAATCATAAAAACTTCTATGAATTTTTTTTAGTAAAAACTTCGTGGTTGGTTTTTCTTTTTAATAGACAATATTTTGACAGTTGGGAAAGAGAACGCACGAGTTCGGAAAAAGTAAAGCAAAAACTTGAGTATGTAATAGCCCACATCCCGAACGCTATACGTCCCTGCAATACGCCACTTTTTGAGCAACTGTATTAAAAAATATTTTTGTATCATTGTACTTAATAATTGAAAAGAGTGACTACACGAGTTTGTTGCGGGAATCTTCTCGGTAGTTCAACTTTTGGAACCGGTGTGACAGACTGACCGACGGACAGACAGACAGACTGACTGACGGACAGACGGACCGACAGACAGACCGATAGACAGACTGACATTATAACATTCTTAGCTTACGTAGATTCAGATAAGACAGAGAGACAAACATTATGAAACTGTTAGTTAGTTAATATTATTTTTATGTGATAGACATAAGGGTTTTTTTTGTTGACGATTCGAAAGTGCTTCTTGGGGGGCCTAATTGAATAAAGATATTTTCATTTTCATTTTCAGATTATTTAATTCAAGCACTCCAGTGTACACTGCCATGCACAAGCCAGTATACAAGACACCAAGGCCAGGTGGTGTCCAGTATACAAGACAAAAAGCCGCGCTTATAAGTTGTTTTCGGTGGCCACTACGCAGTTTTGACGACTTTCAGCCTTTCTTCCGAACAAGCCGATTTCCGTAATTAGGCTTTATTACCATGTAGACCTTATACTTACGCTGCGGCAAGTTATACAGAAGACCAAAGAGTAGGCATATCCGGCCACATTACTAGGCGTTTGTGAAAATTGTGAACAAAGATTCGATCGAAATGTGGACCGTGCTGCAGTGCCATATTGACAATCAGAATATCGAGATGATGATATGATTATACAAGAGCGCCACCATATCGGTTCGAGTTCAGAATCTGTATACGAAACCTATCCATCTGCAGAGAGAGGTAAGACGGGAAGATGAAATATCTCCAAAGCTGTCCAACACAGTGGTGTGTTGTGGAAGTCGTTTTTAAGAAGTTACGTTATCATGTAATGTAACTTGTTATTTTTAACAAGTAATAAAAATTTCCGATTACTTGTTAAAAATAACAAGTAATTAGAACCATGTAGGTAATCTAGGTACATTCTAACCAACCTAACCATGTAACTTACCTTAACTTTTTGTTTTGACAATAAATGATTGATTGATAACTATTCTATGAGATGTGTCTAAAAGCGCTTCTTGGAACCTATTAATCTATGTGTGAGTGAACCTATTTATCTGTCTTAGCGCCTGTCATTAATATGTGCTCTTGTTTCTTATTTCATAGATGGGGTAAAAATCAGAGTCGCAAAATCACTTTTACCCCGGGCGACGTATTTGTATCCCTTGCTGCGCTGAGGATTCAAAAAGCACCCTCGCCGTAATAATATTACTTTGCTTCCTTGTGATACAACCTACTTATAGATAATAGGTAGGATATAATAATAGATTGATCGACTATTTCGTGTTTTCCCAAAAGTACAAAACTTGGAATTCTTTACTTAGAACGCGCTTGTGAGTAAAGGAAGTAAAGGAGGGAGTTTTTAGAGAATTATTATTAATGGGCCAATGTAACTTTTAAAACATCTTTGTAATGGGCATTTTATATATTTTTGATTTTAAGATATTTTGTTTTCTAAGTAAATAATGCCAAGAATTGTACATATTTTTGGGAAAACACGGAATTGTCGATTATCCTTTTATTATATCCTTCCTATAACAAAGGGATCCTTCAAAACAGGCGTGAAAAGGCACCGGTTAGGCCGGCTAAGTGGAGGCGGCTAGAGCAGTAAGTTCAACCTGCACTACAGTCTTACCGCTTCACATCAGGTGATGTTGAGTCATTTGCCGTGTTTTGTTTAAAACAAAGTCACGGACACTGCATATTTTTAGTTATGCTTAGATGAGTTATATTTAAATGACTAACTGCAGAAGCACCTCCACCAGGAACGGGCGGCGGCGCAACTGGCCAGGGTCGCCGCGCCAGTGCCGCTACGCGTAGCCTGCTTAGTACATTGCCATACATTTTATTTCATTCGGGCGCATGGAACCGCGAATATTCATCATCATCAGCCTATATACGTCCCACAGCTGGGAACAGGCCTTCCTACATGGGAGAAACACATGAGGAGCTTGGTCCATAACACCACCACGCTAGCCCAATGCGGGTTGGTGGGCTAAAGCGGTTGCAGTAACAACCGGGACCAACAGCTTAACGTGCCTTCCGAAGCACGGAGGAGCTCGAGATTATAAATTTGATTGACCCATCCCGGGACCAACCATGGCGAAAGTTGCTCAGTTTTAGTAATCGAAACCAGAGCGCTCAAACCACTACGCCACCGAGCTCCTCACGCGAATCTTCGCCGCGGCGAAAATTTCCCGTGGCCAGGCAATTTCATAATATTTCTATGAAATAATATAACATTGACTGCATTAGTTATTTCATAGAAATTTCATGAAATTATGAAATGAATAAGATGTTTTTGAAAGTGGCAAACCATTTCTATGAACTTTGTTTTAATTTACCGTCATATTTGGCGCTAATTCTGGCGAACACATGCTAAGTTTAAATTTAAGTTCAGTCTATTTCATTCTCTCAAAATGAAAAAAAAGGATGGCTGTCATATAAAGTGACATTTAGAAAGATGCGTTCAATTTTCGACCTTATTGAACGTGCTAAAATGCAGTGTTTAGGAGGCACCTCCGTACATGCCGTCTAAAATTGTCTATGGTTTCTTTGAAATCTATCTAAATTTAAGTGACAGCTCCAAACAGATTCTTGCTATCTTTTTCCTATTACTTATTGCGAGAAAGAGATATACTGTATTTAAATTTAGAATTAAAGTGTGTTCCCAGAATTAGGCCCATTGACGGCACCACCCTGGTACTATAGGTTCTAGTAACCGCTTATTTGCCATCCATGTGGTAAAAAAATTCGTTGACACCATTATGAATAAAAAGTGTAGATCACATACAAAAGTTCGTTGTAGTCGTAGAACAACAGCGGATTTTACAGGAGATAGTAAAAGTTTCTATGCGACTTGGCCCAGCTTTGTAATAATCCATCTTACCTTATCATTTCCATAAACCTTGACTGAATGTATGTTTAGATATAGTCCTACGCCTTCTCTTCTTTAGACAATAAGTAAGTCTCAACGATTGTCCCAGGAGAAAAAATAAAACAACTTGCAGCATTATAGTTCAGTTTTATTTATTTGTCGGTATAAGAGGCTGTAAAAAGTTATTGTCTAAAAGTTTCAATTCAATCTTTTGGTAAAACTACTTAAAGGTGGTAAATATCGACCAAATTCTACTTTAGAAACATCTAAAGAAATAGTACCTACCTACATTGATTTTCAAGTCAGATTCCCATACATTATAAATGCATATAGCAAATACGAACGTCTCAAAAAGTTACTACAATTATTTAATTGTTATTTGTAAAGTGTATCGAAATTAATTAATTAATACTGCTTGACTCCTCTTGTCCTTCTTTAAACATATTAAGGGGATCGTTTATGAACATGCGATACAATAAATATCTAATCTATCATTACAGTTTTATAAATAAAGCACTGCTTATGTAAACTGGTTGGAGTCCCAACCTATTTACCCTTTGCGTTCATAAAAAAAGTAATAAAAATGTCTATGGAATCGGTAGGTAGACCCATGCGGGTAATATGGCACTTGTGCATAACATTACGTAAAGATGCATAATTTTACTCCTTCGATATTACAATGGATATGATTAAAATTGCAGATATTTTATTGATAAATTATTATTTATATCTATTCTTACTTTTTGAATGTTTTACCATGAAGGTTTTCATTGAAGATATACAGTACCCCTAGCACGAATATTTTTTAATTTCGAATCGTAATCGTATCTTGAAATTTCAAAGAAAAGTCAGACAAAAGCTAACGTAACTACTCGATACGATGGCGATTCGAAATTTAAAAGTGTTCGTGCTATAGAGGTACAGGTATATCTAAAGCGGTACGATGTGGGTACTATAGTCATATTCATAAACTTCTTTTTAAAAAATACGTACAAAAAGGTTTGTTCTGTACATGATATAACAAAACAGTTCCATTTTATGTCATAAAAAAAATACTCAACATTTTCCTCTGAATTACAATTTGCGAACACAGCACCACGTCACACATACCTGGCCTATAATGCAGTAGGTAAACATTGGGAGTATCGATACATCCATGATTCTTATCTTACAATCTCTATTCGTTATAAAACTACAAAACTAGATACTGTAATGGAGAACTCTTTTCACAATACCAAAATACTGTTTCCACTCTAACTTATCCATTGGTATAATTTACAATTTAAGTAATAACGAGTCACGTATATCGGTATTTTGAATAATTTACTGATCCCAAACGAAGGTGACACGAAATATTTACACGCTATAGGCTTACAAGAGATTATATAAAATTGTTAACAATGAGTAAATGCTTGCGCGTGTCCTTATTCCGAGTGGCTTTCGTTTGACCATACATACATACATAAATAAATCAAAATATCATCCGTTTAACACGTAGGTACATTCATAAAGCTTCTCGAATTTATTCACAAAATACGTGAATGGACATCATCAGCGAATTATTTACAGGTTTATTTTTATCATGGGTCGATTATTATAGTTATAAAAATAAAATATGTACAAAATATACAAGACATCCATTTGTATAATATTGAGGTACTTATTCAGTTATGTTTTACAATGTTTTGCTAAGTTAATTATTTAAAATAATCAATTCCAATTATAAATTAAAATAGGTACTTGGTTACATTTACTGTATGTCTACGTTAGTCTGATATTTTCATTAATCATAATTCTTTTTCTTTTACATTGATTTAAAAAAAATGCTTAGTATTTTAATCTGACAACGACTAGACAATAGAAATATTGCTAATTTGAATCTATATTTACTGACGTAATTAACAACTGCCATTTCAAACTTTTATTAAATACCTACTAATCCGTACTGCACTACAAAAAGCTGCTTAGCCAAAGACAATAGAAGTACCCATAGACTACAGCCATAATGAAAAATATATATTGAAGACTTAACTTTTTATTTCCGTATACATAAATGGAATAATACAAATACGCTTCAATTGTTCGCTGATTATGTCCAAAAGACACCAACTACTAATCTACGTACTGTATGGAGGGTTCTCTATAGAATGTTGTCGCAAATCCATTCAATCACAATACTTGCAAAATTGCATTCATACGAGTAGGTAATATACAACATACATCGCACATATTGCTAACCGAGCGGACTTAAACTATAATACAAATAATTGGCTCACTAAAAGTACAAGCGTATGAAATCCTACACATCTACATTCGGTTGGAACTAAGAGGGGAAAGAGAATAAAAACATCAACTAAAACGTTAACAAAATACACTTTCTCTATGGAAAATAAATAAATTTACAAATTAGATACACGTTTTATAAACTACTTACTAATAGTTACTGCTTCGTCGTCTATTTTTATCACTACCTACTTCTTTTTTGTCTGAGGCAAGTCGGCATGTAGTTGCTAATTGCTATAATTTTTACGAACCATAGATATTGTTTTTTTACCATTTCAAAAGTATCAATCCCATAATAATATTGTCTGACGCGTGCTATAATAAAATATAGCACTTTTTAATTTTAGTGTCTTAGAAATGTTTGTTGAGAAATGGACTATAAAACTTATATTATAATATACAACATCAAGCACTTGTGTGTGACGTACTCAATCAGACATAGTTTTTAAAAATAAAATAAATACCAAACTAATTAATTAAAATGACATAAAATCGCGTCAAAATTTTCAAACTAGAGAATAAAAATTGCACCAATAAATATTTTTGCAAAACCACAGACAATGAATGCACAATACAATTAAACGTAACTAAAACGTTTTGTAGTTTATCTTTACTTTGACAGATCTTGGTATTTCAATAACTTCAATAAAAATAAATTGACTATGATTTCATATTTAGACAAAACCACTTGTCTCAGGCAATTCGCTATCATAAAACTCAGGAACATGCCGTTACGCTGCACTATACTATCTTACCATAGTAGACCGAAGCCAGCGATAACTACAGTACTCAGTCCATTTTTCAGTCAATGTCTCACGAAATTAAATCGCTACACAGCAAGCTAAGTACAAATCCTTCCCATATACTTATTCGCCAGTGACAATCAGACTGAATCCTAATAAAAATCGAAATCGAGGTGGAAAAAGTTTTCAACTTTCTGAAATTACCGCCATTTTGTTTTTATTCGGTTAAGGATAAAATGTTCTTTCTTTCACCCGTCAAGCATCAGATACCAGACACAATTGATGTTTCAATTGTCATAGACCTCCGGAGGGATAACGCCGCTTGACAGATTAATAACGAACCCAAATGATCTCTTATCAAGCCCATTATCGAGTTATTTAGACATAATTAAAAAGAAAACTTTAAAGACGAATGAACGCGAATGACAGACCAATAAATAGGAAGCCGTATATGATACTGGCAATTAGGATAATAATGTCCAGAATAAATTGATAGTTACTGTTTCCAAAATAAATATTAAGTATACAGATCATATTAGTCTGTACGTACGAACTATTTATGCTGAAGTCTACACGTGATAATTTTGTATAATCTGAAACAAGCTGAAGATATTTGGTAACCATCGCCAAGATATAGATACCAGCAATATTAAGGAATCACTTGAAATTGTTATAGATGATTTAACATTGTGGAGGAAAAAGACGTTACTTCCAACCTTGCCCTGTGATTACACACGCCTAAATAGGAAACACGGAAGTGCCTATCCAGACCCTCCAAGCGAGTCTACCATCTAAACTAGTTCTATATTTGGCGACCGGCTGGCCGAGTGGTCTGTACCCCAGGCTACTCGGTCAAGAGGTACCGGGTTCGAATCCCGGTAGGAGGAAATGTCTGTATGATGAGTATGAGCATTTGTTTACGAGTCATGGATGTTTATATGTTTATTATTTCTAATATTTATATACATATTATTATCATTATTTATCCGTTATCTAGTATCCATAACACAAGCTCTTAATGATGCTTACTTTGGGCTAGATAATAGGTGTGAGTGTATAAATATTATTATTATTATTATTATAGAACCAGTAGTTTGTGTCACATTCATATTTTTTGTCTATTCTAAGGAGACAAGACACTTCATGAAAGAGTTTGCCTAAATTTTATTTTAACGCTTCATAAAAGATACAATTATCAATAATCTGATAGTCACCGGCGATAGTATAATACAATCCTTTATCTAACACAGTTCCACATTACAAAATGACTAATCTCAACTTTAAAACACAATATTTTCAACCATTCGAATTATGTTACCAACTAAGACAATTGGAATCTTGCCAGTAATCTCTACGTTTTAAAGCAGACTAGGAATATAAATTGAAATAGATAATTTTAGTAGCTTTGGTAGAATAATATCATTTTATTGTTAATAGGCCTTTGGGCTAATTTATAATGGATAGCTCGTTTATTATTGAGTATTAAGTTTAAGTAGTTAAATGACTAATAATTGGAATTAAGTGAGCGAGCAAAGCCGTCGAATTATTGACCTCTTCGAAATTTTGCTTCCATAAATTTCGTCTCAGGAGTTTTTTCCTAATAAAGAGAGCAGTAATTATGCATTACAACAAAAAGCAAAGTCATTGGAATTCGACGTGACATTTATATCAAATACCATCATTATCAATGCATGTGCGTCTCTCAAGTTAAACCGATAAATTGTCAATTGATTCATTTATCGTTGCAGATATATTGCGCTCGAGCGACTCATGCAGCGAGCGTCTCATGGAAATTAGGCCACGTTCAGGTGGAAATATCGAGAATCGTGTCCAAGGAATGGCATAGAGATTCATAGAAGCGTAATTGTGGAACGGTGTTAGCGTGCGAGCGCAACGGCAGCCCCGACCGCGACCAGAGTCCGGGTCAGGCGCGCCCGACCGCCTCCTGCGCGGTCGCCAACCGAAAAAACTCCACATCAGTCGTTGTAGACATCGTAGACATCGTCGACTCGTCCCAGCTCGTTTCTGTCGTCGTTGTCGTCGTACCATTCCCGTGTCTTCTTCTCGCTTTTGGATGCTTCTTTTTTTTCGGATTGTTCGCTTTCTTATGCTTTCGCTTCTGCCTTAGGTTCTGCTTGTGTAAGTGTTGCATGCAGTTCCTGTGTTTTGGCGGGGGCCTCTTTAGCTTTCCGTGGTGCCGCCTCGTCGGGCACTGCGAGTGCTTCAGCCCGTGTCCCTCCCACCGCCTCGTCAGCGTGAGCGCGTATCTCGACAGATTGCCCAGCTGTCTACTGACGGGTATCTGTGTCCGCCTCGCCTTCCCTCGATTATCTAACGCTAAATATGTTTTCTTCCCGCTTCGTATTCGCGAGTATGTGTTGTAGTTATTCTCCTCTATATGCTCTTCGAACACGCAATCATCCGAGAGATACTTCTGAAACAATAGAGAAATCTAGAATTAATCATGTTGCTTTACAAAGTTAAGTAGGCAAGTTTCAACAATAATGTAAAGTCTCTTTTATTGTTCAAAGACAATTATGAATTTAGAGCAAAGAGGTTTGGCGCGACCAACTGAGCATTCTTATTAGAGCTTCCCTTTTAAGCCGCGCCATTGCCTCCAGATAGGTCCGTTATGCTCGACAACTAGGTATGCTCACTGGCCATACAGATTGTCTATTTTATTCATAAATATGTATAAGTGTACCGCCGCTGGGTAGACTAATGCCTCTTAAATTGTCTCAAGAGTCGGGCATTTGCAATTCGAGGACATTAAATTCAATTCAAGATACTTTGCTGTGATGCAGGGTGGTGGGTGAAAATTATTGCTATCAAGATTTATGGTCCTGGCAATTTGTTCCATCAGAAGTCCTTTGGATAACCAGCCATGAAATACTCCCTATAAAAATGTATTAGGTACGTTTACATGGCAAATAAAATCATCATCATCATTCATCCTTCATTGTTTCATTTATTCTTCATCCTTTAATAAAATTAAAATGAACAAGCAAAAGTCTCATGAATCAGAACGAATATAGTTTTAGTGCTTTGAAATTAATAGTTGCAGCGATTATAATTGCAAATACGTTTCTTATTTAAATTTTATACCATAAACATTTCTGCTGTAGATTAGAATTCCCGTAAACGTTAGGAGTGTTATACGAACTCCGGTAAGATGTTTTCTAAGCATTACCCCGTGTGGTGTGGCAAATCTCTTAAATTTCATTTAGCTGTATATAAAAGCATAAAACATAACGACACGGTCGAATGAAGTTTTCTAGTGTCAGTTAACCCCTTTCAGAGTAGGAAGCAGTGGCATTACTAATTATATGTGCTATCGTTTGGGAGATACCACCCACTGCGAACCCGCTGGGTGTATTAGTAAGTTGGTATTTCATGACAGAGCCTCAAGCTTCCAGTGCAAAATTAATTTTATCCTCCAAGGAGTCCTCATAACTGTTCCCAGTGTTAATCGTGGTAGACAACTTGATTGCGCATAGAATAGAACGGGCGGGATTAATTGTGGTCGTGAAAATAGTTAATATACTCCATTGTGACGATTGCATCGTAGACCACAGGAGGCGAGCTGCAGACCAGACTGTCGTATATATTTATAAGAGAACATTATTTTGCTGTGTAAAATGACATCGTCTGCTTTACTCATTATCGCCATTAATTGAAAACCTTGTACAACTGACTTCGAGGTCTGCTGACTTTATATATGTCGTTTATAGAGTTAGAACGTCATATCTTATGAGAGAAGATTTATTACAGAAATATTAGAAACAAATTAAATGTTAGCCACATTATAGCCTGAGCACTAAATGTTATTGAAAATTTGAAACCCACTTGTTGAAGAGAATAGCCTCAGTCCATAGACAGACATAAAATATTTTTTCTTATTGGTCCATTTAAACGACTATAAACCAAATAAAAGGTGCCATTTCCTAAATGACGATAGTGTCCTCAAAGGGTGTATTTGTTAAATCGGCTATTTATTCTAACAACAAGTTGAAATAGGTGGTTTCATTAAGGTGACTATAATTAAGTTGCAAGCCGATAAGTGTTCCAGAGTTATCTTATCTGAAAACTATTTATGTTAAATGCACACTGCTGAGCAGATCTCTTTAGACGGTGTGAATTTAGAGATAGGGACTTAGAGATTGGATCGGTTGTATCGATACAAATTAATATAGTTCATTTATTACAAACTTATCGAGAATGTTGAACTTTTTTAGATTGCAGAAGAAAACAATCCTAAGCAGTTGGTTATTATCAGCCCCCTTATTTTTATCACGGCGAGTCAAAGCAAGACGGGATGAGGCTTTTCGAATCAAATCTGCGACCCGACAGTTGAGAATAAGGGGTCTGGTTATTTGTGATACTCTAAAGACTTGATTAATGTGGACTATTAGCAACATATTTAATGTTGCAAGAAATATAACTGAAATAGATAGTGTAGGTTTATACGATTTTGTATAAAACAGCACATGTTTTTTCGCGTTTTTATTTTTTGGGATGACCTGCACTGCCATTTGTGCCCCTAGTTTAAGTATGTTTCAATCGAGGTGAGTACTCATGATAACTTATGTCTATGGTGATAACTGTCAAATAGTATAAAAACGGCAGCAGCCCCTCGGTCGAGAATTATTGGAAACCACTTTTTATTTATGGATTTGAGAGGTGAACATGACGATGATCGTTTTCGTTTCAATTCGATTGAAACTAAATTAGGGAATTGGCACGGGCCTTCGTTTTCAAAAGAGCGCCTTTTAAATCCTGTATATTATGTTTCTTCAAGTAAGTATTTTTGACACTTAAGTACTAGGTAATCCAAAAGACTTCAAGCAATTGAAAAGTATATTATTGAGTAAGTAGGTATATTGTTCTTTCAATACGATTTATGTAGGTATGTAATTTTGTCCACATACTGGAAAAGTTTACATTAAGTTATGTTTAAGGCGATTGGTATACATAGGTAATGAGAAAATTGATGTAATAACATAATAATGTAGGTTAAAGTTGGGTAACACGAACGCAGGGTAACAAAAGAGCTCATGCTTAGTAGCATGGGCTGTGCTAAAGGTACCGGTACTAAGCGGGACCAAATCTCCGTTTCCACCCCTTATGTCTACTTATTAGGAGACAAAATGAGTTTTATCTCTTTCTTTCTATTGGACGAAGAGAGACAAACTTTTGTTCACTCCCCAGGGAGTTTGCCATGCTAATACAGGGGCTGGTATGCTAGCTCAGTCAGCAGATAAAGACAATCAACTATTTCTTTCTATTATGATGTATTCGAGGAGCTCGGTGGCGTATTGGTTTGAGCGCTCTGGTTTCGATACGAAAAACAAAGCAACTTTCGCCATGGTCGATCCTGGGATGGGTCTATCAAAGTTTCTTATCTCGAACTCCTCCGTGCTTCGAAAGGCACGTTAAGCCGTTGGTCCCGGTTGTTACTGCAACTGCTTAAACCCACCAATCCGCATTTGGACAGCGTGGTGGTGTTATGGCCCAAACTCCTGATGTGTTTCTTCCATGTAGGAAGGCCTGTGCCCAGCAGTGGGACATATATAGGCTGATGATGATGTATTCGGCCTCACCATCACTCCCCACTCTCCCCTACTGCTACTTATAATTGCGATACCGCTAGGTCAGTGTTGTAATATCGTATAAAACAGCATAATATTACTTTATTGTAGAAATAATCAATAGGCAATATCATTACATTGGAAATAACTTACACTTTACAAGTCGTAAATTCTTACCCGCGCGTAAATCAGGCACAGTTACATTGACCAATTAAATCGCTCACCAAGCGAGATGTAAAGCTACTTTCTAGCAGGCGATACGTAAATATTGATTCCCATAATATTAGCATACATTTCAACTAGATAAATCTCGAGAGCGCAGGTCAAAAGTTTCATCGACAGTCCGGGTATCGATAAATAGAAGAATCGATAAGGCCGCCACACTAACTCATGGGTTATCGAGATGATCTTTATGGAGTAAAAATAAATTGATAGAGAAGATAAGTTGACGATTCCTGGCCCTTGTAAAGGATTCAATGTGATGAAATTAAATTTTAGTGTCCCCGTGAACAGGGAACTAGACTGTCAGATGTCAATAACATGTTTTTTGTGTTCCATGAACATATTTTGGAGGGATGGGGAATCTATTGGCCTGACTTATAAACGTTCATTGAACCTGTTTTATTTAAAAACTATATAAACATGTTTTTGTTTCTCTCACTCATTATGTCGAATGAAAAGACAGACCATATTTCGTCTTAAACACTCGTAGATGTCATGGATGAGCAAATTAATAGTAGGTAGACCGTTTAAGGTTAATTTTAAAATATTGAATAGAGTAGGTAATCTTTGATTTTTTCTGTAGAGTGAAGTATTACCAATCATGTTTCTATTTTTGAACCTTATTATACAGGATGGTGTCGCCCATATATTAGTTCATAGAAATGGTCTCTCACTTTCAAAAACATCTGAAAGATGTTTCATCTGAAAGAAGAATTTCATGACATTTGTATGAAATGCTATTATATTGGCTGCATTATTTCATAGAAATTTCATGAAATTATCAAATGAATAAGATGTATTTGAAAGTGTTAAACCATTACTATGTATGAACTAATATAGCCCATGTTTTAATTTATTGTTGTATTGACGGCTCCACCTCCACGGTAAAGATACAAAAAAAACGTGTTTCGCCATGAAAAGGCTTATCGAGAATAAGTTCCCTGCTTGCTACTAATAAAAAGCTTCCTCGAGAAGCTCTAGCAACCTTACTCAATGCAGTAACATGAAACTTTAGAAGTAAGTACAATCGAGCTTGGAAGTAGCTTAACACTTTGGTACCATATCACACCAAATATTACGTTCGAACAATAATAGTTGCTACGAATATGAACTCGATAGTTGGTGTGACATGGTACTGGTGAGTTCGATCCTTCCTAGTGTCATTTATGTAAAGTTTCTGTCAAATTTTATTTAGAATACCGATATGCTCTTCAAACACTCCTTTACGAGAATTAGTGAGTACCGAGTATTTTTCAAAAGTCAAACATAGCGAACATTTCTAGACCACTCTAATTGACATACTTATTTATTGTCGCATAAATTACCCTGGAACGCGTAAATTAGGTTTCATGCGCTTGCTAAATTAGTTTAGAATAAATCGTTTTTTAGATCACTAACGCAAATGCCATGTCTTGTTATCAAAACTAAGATTTTTATTTCTTAAATAGACCTACAAAAATAAATTCCAATTCTAAAATGATATCAATTTTTTTAAGTAAGACCCTACCTACCTATACAAATAGGTATCAGCATTTCAAACACCTTCATAAAATAAAATTAAGCTAAAATGTTAGTAAGTAATAAAAAATGGTCATGGAACACTTGTTTCCTGAGCCTGCTATTTTTAAAAAAGAAAGAAAAAAAGAAAATGGCGATCGTCGTTGCCAGAGGCGCCCGCGGCCCGAACAAATACGTACGAACGTGACACATTAACAGGCGCTGACTGTCCATGTTTCTGAGAATCAATTCGATAAAAAGATCGATCTATAGTTCCGAGTATTATTCATGAGGTGGGATCCCGAAAGTCGTGGATTCCGGAATTCTTCGACCAGTCTAGTCTGTCGTCTGTGAATCTAGCGATAATTTATGTAGGCGGCTCATTCAAACAGACACGGCTCTTACATACGCGAAATCGAAATTATAATTGATGGATCAGCTCATAAAAATATTTGTGTGTCATTTATCTCACTATAATGAACGGAGCTAATTTATTTAGCTATAATAGACACGCAGGTACAATACCTAGATATATAATAATAGTTATTTCTTATACAAGAGTGCAAAGTTGCTTTTTAACCTCGTGCTCAATTTTGATGACCGAGCAAGCGAAGGATTAGGGATGATCGATATTCATCGATGTTGAATAAACATCGATGTTTAACTGGAAAACATCGATGTTTTTACATCGATAGGTTGACTTCGATATTATCGACACATCGATGTTTTAAGAATAAAATATCGAAACGTCAACTAGGTACTAACTTCAACTAAATGTTGGATAGTCATTATCAGATGACTATCAAGTTCAACTATTTTCCACTAGATGACACTGAAAAAACCTATCAAAGTTAATTTTTTTACAAAGTGTGCCTAAAAAACTGTAATTAATATACTAGATATAATTTACTTAATTTTTTTCGTTAACTTTTGTGATTGCAATAATAATAATAAACAAATTTCATAAATATAATAGACAGTTTGATTTGTTACCGAAAAACATCGATGTTTTAGAAGTATCGATGTATTTCAATTGATATTTATCGTACATCGATACTTTTGATTCGATGTTAACATCGATGTCAACATCGATGTTTTTCTAATATCGATCATCCCTACGAAGGATTATAAAATTAGAATCCTGAGCGTTAGCGAGGGAATCAAAAGAGCACGAGGTGAAAAATCTTTGCACTCGAGTGCAACACGTAACTTTTCATCCCACCTCGCGAGAATAACTCATTTTAGATTTTTTACTTGTTTTCAAGTTTCTTTTTTTTTAAACCTTTGGTTTTAACAAATATATCGTGAAAAGAAAATGGCGCGCTCAAAGCAAATTAAACAAAAGTACACTAAGAAGGTGCCGAGTCTGAGTTTTTAACAAGTTAAAAAAGATTGTATGATAAATTCGGCACCACGGAGGTAGAAGTAAAGAGGTTTAATGATGTTTTGAATTCACAAACTTAGTGCACACGATGTTCTAAATTCAATTTTACTTTACCCTCTAGCTAGCGGATAAAAATGGCTATTGCACTCAGATATCGAAGAGCAAAAATACTCTTTCCGAGACGGGGGGATGAAAAATAAGTTTTTTTATTATACAACTAGATGACAAACAAGCTGACGGCCCACCTGATGGTAAGCGGTTACCGCCGCCTATAGACACCTGCAATAACAAGGAAAAGATATTGCAGGTGCGTTGTCATCCTGAGGCCTAAGATGAAATGCCGTCCATGCCCAGTAATTACACTGGCTACCTTTCCCTTCAATCCGAAACACAACGAACTGTTTCACGGCTGAAATAAGAAAGGCGGTGGTACCTACCCAGGCGACCCAACATATGGGCCTACCACCTGGTGATAAGTTTTAATTTTAATGCGCGGATCTTCCTAACCTGAAATTGCAGCCGGATTTATGTTCGAACCTCTAACGTTTACCGTGTCTTTTGTTCTCTAAACCAATTATTATTTAAATAATAAAATAAAAACGTTTATTTTTATGCTTTTGTAAGAATCTTCTCTGGTGAATAAATAGGTTAAGTTCTTAGGTTCAATTGTGTATTTTTTTGCTTATATCTAGTGCTAAATGTAATTGTTACCTACATATTAAAAACATATTTCATTTTAACGTTTTTTAATTACATAGTGCCTGTTACGTAATAAAGCAAGAAATTGTTATAAGATCCACGACATCTAAATTATTGGCTTCTAATTTAGGACCTAGACTTTAATATTGCTATTTAGACGTTAAAAAATATGCTCGAATAAAATATTGGGAAGCTATTAATAACCGCGAGACAGACAACAAAAAGATTGTTTAGACCTAAACCTATCATTATCGTGTCTTTATTTAGGTCCTAGTTAAAATTATAATGATTAAGTTACTTTAAACAAGGAACAATAACTAAATGTCAGTGATTATGAAGACGTAAAGAACTGAGATAGTTAATTAAGATATCACATGGATTCGAAGATAATAATGACTTAATAGTTTCATATTTTAATGTTATAACGAATCTGTGTGGTAGGTAGGTAATATACATATAATAAGTAATACAGACAGTTTGTACTTTTGCATTTATAATATCAGTATCCTAACTAATATTATAAATGCAAAAGTGAGTGAATGTTTATTACGCTTTCACGCCTTAACCAATTTAGATGAAAGGACATGGACTAAAAGTGGTACCGCATCACCGGCAGTGTCGAAAGTTATACTATTGGAAAGCTAATTTTAAGTTCTCATCATCATAATCATCATTTCAGCCGAGAGACGCCCACTGCTGGGCATAGGCCTCCCCCAAAGATCTCCATACCGTTCGGTTCTACGCTGTCCGCATCCATCGGCTTCCCGCGGCCCTCTCCAGATCGTCGGTCGCCACTCGAAGACCTTTCCGCCCCAACGGCCGTCAGTCCTCCTTGCATTACCAAAAATTTTTTAATTTCTAACATTACCAATTTATCTAAATTATTAAATATCCTCCATTTATTTATAAATGCGTAATTCTTGAAAGTTCACGACAACAATAAAAAGACATCATTAAAACACGGTTGTATTATTCTAAAATTGCTTTAAAACTGTCCATTTAAATAAATCTTGATACGATTTGGCTACGGAGTTGATTAATATTGTCTAATTAATTATATAATAATTATAAACGCGAAAGTAACTGTTTGTCTGTTTCGTTTTCATTCCTTAGCCACCTAACTGATTTTGATAAAATTTGGCATAGAGATAGATTTCACCGTGAGAAAAGTCATAGGCTACTTTTGGCGAGATACCCAATATCCACGCGGGCGGAGCCACTAAATAAGTTTTGCATATAATTACTCTATTATCTAGTTCTAATAGTTGTTATAAATCACTATAATATTAACAAATGACGCTAAAATAAAATAGCACAACAGTTATTCAATTAAATTGGACTTTGTGCAAATATTTATGCCCATTTTATAATTTTTAAGAATGAATTCGGAGACTTCGGAGTGGGATATTATTTTTATCTGTGCCTATCATAGACTAAGGTCGCGCCTCAACTTTTTTATGGGTCGAGAACAAAGGTGTAAAAATAAAAGTGTTTAGAAATAATAAAAAGTTTACGATCGGATATGGTGTCAGTAACTTAGCGAGTTTATGGGAATTTAAGAGTTCACGTATACGTTTGCTCTCTTAGATTGGAACAGAACCCAGGAAGAGTTGTGTAACACTTTTTAGCCTACATTCTACATCCATAAGCGACGTTTCGAGACCATTGGACTGAAAACATTAGAGTTGAAAAAATATATAAATCTACTTATACAAGAATAATATATGTTTACTGACTGAAGGAGGAGAATTACCTACATATATGTTTCTTTATTTTATTTTTTTGGTAAGTAGATAAATTGTAAAAAAGCTTTAGGGTATGACTTACTATACTTAGTGGATATAATTTTTAAAAGAGTTTTCTAATTCTGGGAATATGGATTTACCAGCTATAATTACTTCAACAAAATGCTCTACCATAAATTATAAAACATTGATTACAAACTTTATGTTTAGCAAACGCTAAACCATATTCTGGCGTCGAACCTTAGACCATCGTTTTTTTATGATCTGAGCATTAAACACTTTTAAAGTTTCTCAAAAGTCTTGGCACAACAGGCTCGGTTTTTTCGAATCTTTAAATTTGTTATATTATATACAAACAAATTACTTATTAGCTTATGATTAACCTGACTCGGCTTAGCAGCGAAAAATAACAAAAAATACTAATGGTAAAAGCTGAAAAGCTAACGCATTATTTCACTACACCACTCCACGGTTTTACTATTCATTTAGTCCACATTGAACATGATATTCAAAAATTCGATATCATTATTAATCACTAATAAATTTATATCGAATCATAATCTCCTAATCTAGGCGACAGTCGGCATCTTTCGTCCTTTTAGTTAATATTCTCACCCCTGTAATAAAATGGTAGTAAAATATGAGATAGATAATATTTTATTTATTGTAAACCTGTTTTAATGAGAAGCCGTGGTTTTTTTTATTCACTGGTGAAATTAATGAGTTCATGATTCGTATCGATGTGAAATGTATCCAGAAATAGTGTTCTTTATTCGGTGATATTTTAATCTGTGGCTGCGACAAATACTAAGTTAGGTCTCTATATCCACAGTAGATTTTATAAATAGGAATTTACCGTTTTTTCCCTACGTATAGGTATAACAGTTTATATTCAAAGTGCAGTATACAGGCAGGATTTTCTGAATGGAATTATTAATTTTTGTTAAAACTTATTAGATACTTAGTTGCTAAAATAAGGGTCAATTACAGCTTGTACAATATGTAGCTGATGCAGAATATAAAGTGTACAGGGTAGTGCTGTCAGTACGATAATAAATTAAAACATGGACTAGATTAGTTCATAGAAATGGTTTGCTACTTTTATAAAGATCTTATTCGTTTGATAATTTCATAACATTTCTATGAAATAATGCAGCCAATGTTGTATTATCTCATACAAATATCATAAAATTATCAAACGAATAAGATGTTTTTGACAGTGGCAAACCATTTCTATGAACTTAAATAGCCCATGTTTCAATTTATTGTCGTATTGACGGCACCAGTATGTGTAGCCGAATTCAATGTTTAGATTTGTTGTACTTAATGGTTTTCTATTATTTAATAATTGATTTTTTCACTGCATTTACTTGACAAGAATGTCTTAAATTATCCACAAAATTAATCACAAAAAGAATAGTATAGTAATTTCAGCTTTCATAGATACATAAGTACTTCATACAAAACGACAATTTCAGACCTTAATAAAAATACTTGGATGTTTGGTCAGCAACGTGTCGGTAATCGATAAAACTAACAACTCTAGGCATTGCTTTAACGTCAATAGAAAAAGCCTAATAAATTAAACCATCCATTACAATACAAAAAACCTCCAAATTCCTTCTTATAAAATACGTAGACTATAAATAAAAAGGCATATTAAAACATAAAATAGGGTAAACAATCGTAAATAAATATTACAACGAAAACACACAATGCGATCGTTAATTCGAGTATAAATTATGTCTATTTTGTGGGACTGTTTTACACTTTTTTGTGTCCTTAATTTTTTTTGTATGGTCACATTGGCGGCGCCTGTGGCGCGGCGAAACCCTTTAGTCCGAATCCGAATTTAAAATTTAAAAAGGTCGAAGTTTTTTTTCAAAGAACCTATTTGGTGTCGCTATCTACGTGAACGTGGCGTTATTAATCCCTTTCCCGCCATTATCGGAAACAGTTTATTTTGTTGAAACTGTTTTGTTCTCCGATTTTATTTGGTAGCATGACATTTTGTATCAAGGGTCTCTTTTACTGGGAACTGAAATTGATGAGGTCGTGTTGAATGTAGAACGTTTTGTCACACAGTCCAAATAAGTATTATGTACAGAGCCTTTTGTAAAAGTAAATGCGTCGTTATTAGGCAAAGTTATTATAATTATGCAACCGCTACGTCTTCGATTGCCCAAGTGACTCTAGGTAATTTCTGTCGGCGCGAAAGCTTGCTGTAAGGCCGGGTTGCCTAGGGATGGGCTGGTGTGATTGCTTTGGCAGTGCCCAGGCTACCCCCACGAAGTTAGTAATATTACACCTATTATCTAGCCCAAAGTAAGCATCATTAGGAGCTCGGGTTATAGTATGGACACTAGATAACGGAGAAATATTAATAAATGAAGGTGAGTGCAGTTCCCGAGAGTTTAGTGGGTTACGTTCACTATACGACCCACCCCCTACACACGCTCATCGCTAGCACATTGGCAGCGGGTAGTTCTGTCAACTGATTGCTCTCCGAAAAAAAAGGATTTAGACATTTCTTCTCGACAGTTGGATATTTGAGTACCTATTAAATAAAATTATTTTAAAAATTAGTTATAACTTTAAAAAGCTGTACCACACGAACCTAAAACTGACAACTTAGAATCTATCTTCAAAAATGAATAAAAGCTATTTGAAATCTAGTTTAACGATAATTTTTAATGGGAAATTTTAAGTCCGCTACACTGTGACTGCTTTATTGTTATATCACTTGAGCTCCGCTTAAGCTTGTGCTAGTTAATGAGCGTAAATATCAGAAAATTATAAATACTTAGCTTTAACGAAGAAAGTTACTAAGTATTGTATAATGTAAAGGGTGCTTGCTCTAGATATTCTTTGATTGGACAAGATCCCACGACACCGTTAAGTAAAGCTCTCGACACAGTCAGAGACATATATAAAAGCAGACGAATAAAACTAATAATAATAAGACGAATAAAACTAAACTAAACTTTACCGTGTACTGGCACGCAATAAATATTTTATTAAATAATAATAAAAGTATGTTTTTCCTTAGGTTTAACAGACTTATACTTAACTAGTTGTGCCCGCGACTTTGTCCGCGTGGAATATTGACTTTTTCCATACAAACTTTCATCCCCTATTTTATCCCCTTGGGGGTAGAATTAATCAAAATCCTTTCTTAGCGGATGCTTACGTCATAACATCTACCTGCATGCTGCATGCCAAATTTCAGCCCGATCGATCAGTGCGTTGATAGATCACTATGTCAGTCAGTCACCTTTGAGTTATATATATATATATATATATAGAAGATAGAAGAAGGAGGAGGTTCTTGCATATTATGTTGTTTTCTTTAGGTAACACCATTTCTCCGGCCGATTGTATTCGAATTCTGTATTTTTCAGGGTGGTCCCATGTGAAATTGACAGTGATTTGATTAAACTTTCGGAGACAGAGAACGGAGCTTCTCAACAGACAAAATTAAATCAAGAGCAGCACAAAATTTTTAACTAGCAACCGACAGACAGACAAATTGCTAGCTGTCACTTACCTAGCCTCAACCTGAGAAATAAAATGTTAATGCTGAAAATCGATTTCGAAGACTAATGATAATTTATCGGTCAATACAATTGTAAAACCTACGACGAAATTTTGCAGTTCATGACGAAACACTAATTTTATCTACCATATCATTGTGTAGGTATACAAGATATGCAGGATGGTGCCGTCAATACAACAATAAATTAAAACACGGGCTATACTAATTCTTATAAATGGTTTGCCACTTTCAAAAACATCTTATACATTTGATAATTTCATGACATTTCTATGAAATTATGCAGCTAATGTTATATTATTTCATAGAAATGTCATGAAGTTATAAAAAGAAATGAATTGAAAGTTGCAAAACATTTCATATTGTCCGCACCGGTCTGTACACAATATTATGTCCCACTATCCATTTTTCTATCGGCTGGGGGCGATCTATTTTAGGTGGAGGAAATATACGTTATGGTTTTCTAATTTTTGTATTGATATATAATTTATTTATTATGATTACATATAATTCGAGGTCAGAAGCTATCGGACAATAAAAAGGTCATCATCATCATCACCAGCCTATATACGTCCCACTGCTGGGCACAGGCCTTCCTACATGGGAGAAACACACGAGGAGTTTGGGCCATAACACCACCACGCTGGCCCAATGCGGGTTGGTGGGTACTTGCGGTTGCAGCAACAACCGGGACCAACGGCTTAACGTGCCTTCCGAAGCACGGAGGAGCTCTAGTTAACAAACTTTGATTGACCCATTCCAGGATCGACCATGGCGAAAGTTGCTTCGTTTTTCGTATCGAAACCAGAGTGCTCAAACCAATACGCCACCGAGCTCCAAATTATGGCGTGCGTGGCTGCAGCGATATCGTCCTTGAAACTACGTAGGAGAAGAGAACCCCCAAGTAGTGCAAAGCGCCTTAACAAATAATTAGTTACTCTGAGTACGACCCCGGCCGTTCACACTATCGGTAGCAGACAGAATGCTTAGCGTCTCGAGAGGAAGCTCCGTGAGATTATGGATGATGGATGTACTAGTTACGTCACTGTTCTCAATATCTTTTCTCGGTTATTTGACTCCATGCAGTAACATAAAAAGTCGACTAACATCACTTTTGTAAGCTCATAATCATAACCTTTATTGTTTTCGAACTAAGACTTTTGACATTGGTATTTTTATCACCTAAAACCTTTTTGGTAAAAAAAACCGACTTCAAAACACTAAAAGGGGAAAAAGAATTAAATTTAATTAGGTAGGTTTTTATATAAGTATTTTATAAAAAGTTTTATGAAGTTGGTGCTAAGCTGTTGCCAGAAACAATAGAAAGCGTAGCACCATCTCCAAAAATAACTTTTTAAAATAATTTTTAGTCCTAGATTTGGAAGGTCAAAGCCAGATGGGTGATTGTGGACCAACCTGGGTAGTATTCCAACGCAAATAGAATTATCATAAGCGCCACTGAAAGTATCGAGAAAGCAAAAATCCGCAATAGGGAATGTGCATTATAAAAAGTGTTCTGGTTTAGTAGGTACATTTTTAAAAAGAACGTAAAATTAAACTGCTAATAGTGAAAACAGAATAGATTTTAGTCTAACACGCAATTTTATGTGGTTGTTAGTCAGATATTCATCAATATTTATCTAAAATTCTTTTAGTTTTGTAAATTGTAACTGTGTAGAAACAATTTTAAACCTAAAAAACTACACATCCCTATTTCGCTTACACTGATGACTTAATTATTCCTGTTATTTTGATTTTAAAACCAAACTAGTGAATACATTATGAATAAAAATCTATATGACCAATCTGAAAGTATATTCTTTTAATTAAAAAACCATATTTCAAATCGGTTTATAAATGTCGGAGTTCTGAGGTGATAAACAAAAAAAAATATACAGTGGAATTGATGACCTCCTCCTATTTCGAAGTCGGTTGAAAGAGAGCTTACGATGGCGGTTGGAGGCGCCAGTCTACTGATGTTTAAGTATTCATGAAAATATTTTTAACGCATAATTTTGAAGCCCAAAGCAATAGGAAACTTTTTGGTAAAATTTAAAATAAAACGAGCCTGAAATGTCTTCTTAGCAAAGCGGGATGAAATGTTGTCATAGGAAATAATAATAGCTATGTAATTAAAAAAAATACGACGCAAAAACTAACGGCTATCTTATTTTAGGATCAGTCCGTCTATTTTCGAATTACGGTCTGAGCCAGTTTTAAATTAACACTCACTTTACAGCCTCCCGTACCTATGCAGGTATTTTAATTTCAACATTTTGACATAAAACAAAATCTAGTTTGATTGGGGGACATTGAAATTTATTTATTGTAACCATGTTCGAAAGTTATTTCAAATTCTTTACCAGTTCGGATAACTGTAAGGGAAGTATCGCCATTAGAAGTTCTGAATTCCTTGGGGATCCTCTGGAATTCAAATTATGCCACCCTTTGTATCTCTTCAAAGTAAAAATAGTTTTTTTCTTAAACAAGATTTCGAAATGTTCCAAATCATTGTAGAAGACGCTCGTGAGTGGCGTTACTTGTAAATGATTGTTGTTCAATGATACATATACTTAGTTATCATTAATCTGTGTTCAACACTTATAGGTAAGTAACAAGTTTAAACGTATGCATTTTTTTATAAACTTCCATGAAATGAAATTTATTTGCTGCTTATATACAGTTTGTGTTTCGAGGTCTTGATATAGGGTCCAAGTATATGTATCCAGCCCGTCTAACCGGCGTACAAACATTGTCAATTTTGTACATTATACAGTCGTAATCAAATGAACAATAAAATGCACAATAAAATATTGAATTAATTTATATTACACTATTTATTACTAAATTACCTAGTTAAATTCTCTCATGTCGTATTCTACACAGAAAAAAATGACAACTGAACTTTGGACTACTCAAAAAAGTGACAACTGTAACACCTAGCCAAAAATAAACTTGCATTGAGATACATCGTTGTGTCAAATCAAATAAACTGTACGATTACACTTTGCCAAATTTTAGTTTTCACAAATATAGGTAACTAAAGTAGTTTTGTTTAATATTTTTATTTGTGTAAAAAACCTTTAGTAGGTATTGTAAAATGATTTTTCCAGTAACCACTAAGAAAGAATAATTTTAAAACTTCTTAATTTTAATATCTTCATTTGATTAGGATTAGGACATCATATTCTAAATGAGAATGGTGTGGAAATAAAAAATTTAAAAAAAAAAAATGAAAATAGGAAAAAAATGGAATGGAATGGATGGTTCTTGGAATGGAATGTAATGTTTTTTTTTATTTGTTTTTTTTAGTGAGAATGGCCGTTTTGAAATCATTTTTCCCTTTAAATTTGAGTGTTACAGCATGGTTTAGTTTGATTATAATATATCACATCACGTACATCAACAACTTATAAATGTCCCATTGCTGGGCACAGGCCTTCCTACATGGGGGAAACACATGAGGAGTTTGGGCCATAGCACCACCACGCTAGCCCGCTGTCTGGTGGGTGGAAGTGGTTGCAATTACTTACGGCTACGGTTGTAGTTTATAATGAGTATAGTGTTTTTAATCAAAATAAGTTTGTCCATAAACTCAAGTCAGAGTAACAATATGTGTTATTTCATCTAGATTTTAAGGGTTTACAATTTAATTCTTATTTTGTTATACCACTAAGGAGGCAATCCAATCAAATCCAAGGGAGCAATTTTCTGGTTTCGAATACGAAAACAAAGCAACTTTCGCCATGGTCGACCCTGGGATGGGTCAACCAAAAATATATAATCTCGAGCTCCTCCGTGCTTCGGAAGGCACGTTAAGCCGTTGGTCCCGGTTGTTACTACAACCGCTTTAACCCACCAACCCGCATTGGGCCAGCGTGGTGGAGTTATAGCCCAAACTTCTCATGTGTTTCTTCTATGTAGGAAGGCCTGTGCCCAGCAGTGGGACGTATATAGGCTGGTGATGATGAAGAAGGCAATCAAGCATACGGCCCATCTGATGGTAAGCGGTTACCAGGGGTATCACTTGCGCGTTACCGCTTATTACGCCTTTTTTTAAAGAACCCTGTACTCGTTCGAGAAAGCCTCTGCAGGGAGCTCATTTCAGAGCCTTAGGCGTGGGAGAAAGTTTGTCAGAAACCGTACAGTACGGGACCACTTTGGTACCAATTTGTGAGGATGAACTCCGTGCCGGTGGCGAGCGGTGCGATGATAGAAAGAGGCTGTGGGCATCTTGTCAAATAATTCCTCAGTACTCACCCCGTTATACAAAATGTAAAATACACAGTCAACATTCAAAAAGTTTTTCAATTTTCATAAACATTAATTCATACTCGATTGCAGTTTTACTTTTCAAGAACGCATTATTTGTAGTTAAGACTTTGTATTCAAAAATACTATTATCTCTTCAAATTGGGTTGGAGCTTTTGCGCGGCATTATTTATTATTCAGCAGTAAGAAAAAAAAATTAGGCCTAAGACCTACAGACTACTACTAAGATATTTTCGGTGGCTTTATATCGATAAAAACAAAACACAATCGCGCCCTAAACAATTTGCCCCGCCGTCGGGCCACACATTCACCTATGACAAATCGATTCCCGCCGCCCGCGCTAATGAATCGAGAACTTCCTGATTAATGGTGTCACTACATCCTTATCTCCCTGTTGTTATTGTAGCGCCTCCATAATGGGATCACCCCGGTTTGAACAAACCGACCAGATAAACAAACACCTGCATACTGCAATAAATTATTCATATGAAAGCTCTATTTAAAACGGTCGTGTTAAGTGTACTCCCGCCTTTACGATTAGCGGCTGTCGTGTCCGATTTTCGAATAGCGTTCCATTTTTCAAATAGTTAATTCCGATATTTGAGTTGATCAGTGCTCGAATAGAGGCGGTTACGAGGCAAGCTTTTTAAAAATATCTTATCATAATCTTTGGTTTTTTAAAAGTTCAAAAACAAGACATTACCTTGTTTCACAATCTGTAAACCTTTTTCGAAATTGAAAAACTTAATCTTTTTTACTGAAATGGAATAATATTATATCTAATAATATGATCGAATCGAAAGAAAATTAAATGAAGCGCATCCGGAAAAGGCAAATTACCCGTAGGGACACCAAATAAATTTTTCTCGTTATGTTTTGTTACAAACATAACTGTGCCGGAATATATTTTATCGACTTACGTAGGGAAAAGATAAACGAAGTCATTTTTTTTGTACCCTCGTGGGGTAGTTCAGCAAAGTATTGACGATGATAAATTGGTAGCTAAATGATTTTTGCGCCTTTGACATCTTGTTTAGCACTTGCTGGCAAGGGGAGAAATATTCTGTGTTGGTATTTATTGAAATGCTTTTTAAAATTGGAATGAGCAAGGATTTTAATGGGTTTTTTGATGTCTTGTGATTGTGACTGCTCAAGAGTTAAAATGCAATGCAATGTCTTATCGAATACATAAATTAAATCTTAGAATTTTGAAGAAAGATAGCGGAAAAGTTTCGTATGAAGATAGAGCCTTAAATTTTAGAAATTAAACAAGACAAACAAATAGTTCTGTTATTTTAGCGGTAAGGAGAGTCTATATGCGAAGACAGCTAGTGCAGAATAGGCATTGCACTAGCCGCCTCCACCTTGCCGGCCCAAAAGGTGCTTTTTCACGCCTCTCTTGAAGGACCCCATGCTATAGGAAAGAGGGAACACATGTTCAAGCAAAGAATTTCAAGATCTGGAAGTACGACAAAGAAACGAGGCACTAATTTTCTTTGAACGTGATGTTGAGGTGGAGACGGTAAATTGATGACTCCGAAGACCGGCACGCGTGCTTCTGAGCAGAAAGGGGAAGGCGGGATAAGGTCGAGAAGCTCTTCAGAGCACTCTCCGTGATAAAGACGATTAAAGGCGCTAAGCGACGCAATGTCTCAACGCGATTGCAGAGGCTCAAGTTTGTTCGTGACCTCTACATCGCCAATGATACGGACAGCACGACGCTGCAATCTGTCCAGTGCATCGAGGAGGTACTTGGCGGTACCATCTCATATAAGTGCGAGCAATATTCCACGCAAGACCGGACCTGAGTTTTGTAAAGCAGGCATAGCTGGTCAGGCGTGAAAAATCGACGCACCTTGTTCAGGACACCGAGCTTCCGTGAGGCTGTTTTAATCACGGTTTCGATGTAGTTCGCATCGCAGTAACTAACAGTTCGCTGTGTTTCGGATTGAAGGAAGTGGGATGTTGCCTAAGTTTGAATATGACGCTATTTTTCACAAATTCGGAAAATATACGCTCCTGTTATCCATAAAAATAATTCAAACATAAAATATTATGGAATATTGTTGAAAATACTGTTTATTAAATTGGTCATTTTTTACAAAATTTATCAAAAATGTTGATGGTATTAGATTGCTCACATCAATTAAAACAACTATTATTAAGACCACTTTGAATAAAAACATACATATTAGTAGTTATTATTGATTTTGTCAATATGCCCATACATTTTGTACTAATAAAGGAACATGTGACGTCACGTATTCCGTAGATTTTCTATGGAGCGTTTTTGGACGCTGCGACGCTACACATGAAACATATCACTGTATCTCTGAAACTATTGATCTAAACATACTATTTCTACTGCAATATTTCTTTATGAGTTATAAACTTCTTATTTATTGAATAAAAAAAAAGTTGGCAACTACGTTAATAGGATGACAACGCACCTTCGATACCAGTTGATTATTTTCCCTGACATTGCAGTGTCTATAGGCGACGTACGCCATTTTAACAGTCTTAAGGCGATATGTTGAAAAAAATCGCACTTTTATAAGTAATGTCATACGTTGCTGAAAGATCTTACGAATCTGAAAATCAGATATACGTTACTTCATATCCTTATCTAGATACGAGTAGAACGAAAACACGATTATAGGAATTTGCCTCGATACATTTTATTTCCGAAAAGACCTCTTATAAACAAGAAAACTTAAGATTATTGGTGAACGATAATTTGTATTCAATAGGAAATTACTTTAAATATTAGATATCATTAATATTCAGAATCGTGTAGAAGCGTTTTTTTGTAGTCCATATGGTTATTTTTTAATAAAAAAATTTGTGTTTTTCGTTTACTTTTCACGCGCGATCGCTGTTTTGTCTTTTTTCCTCCCGCTGAGTCAGCCATATCTCTATCCCTATCGGTCTTGGCCGAAACAACGTTTCGATAGATCGCCTTAACACCATGTGGGCCGTCTGTTTGCTTGTCATCTAGTTGTACCAAAAAAGGATCATTACAGTAGCAAAAACTAGATCACAATTCAATTCACTACACACAACACTTCCACCCTTGAGTCCACCAACATCAAGCATTATATCCCATTGTCCCACCCACGACACATTGGAAACATCTTAATTGAACAATAGGTAGCACAACTGTTTAAAAAACAATAACAATTTTTCTTTGCATCATATTCATAAAAGTAACCTTAGAGGTCCAGTACGTGTTTTGTTTTTGTCACGTTCCTTCAAATGATTTTTTGAATACGAGCAAAAGAGATAAAATTTTTAGTAGCCCTGGCTATATTTTTCCTCTGTCTATGTTATTTCATTGAGACTATTCATAAGAGTCCAAACACGCTATATCTGCTGTAAGTTTCTGAAGAATTAAGCATCTCGCAGACTTTAATGGTATAGGAATAGTATGTCATAGGAATATCACCGAAGTGACATACACCTAATTTCAAATCAATTAGATCTGTGAAAGTTAGTAAAACCCTTTTATCAGTAGAAATGAGCTGATGGTCATCAAACACTTAAACTGATCTTCGTAAATTATAGCTAAGAACTATCCCAATCACGTCAGCATTCAACAAAAAAAAAATCAAATCTGTCCATTCGTTTAGGAGCTACGATGCCACAGATAGACATACAGACAGACACGTCAAACTAATAACACCCTTTCTTCTTTAGATGCTAAAAAGTAAAATGGTTACAATATTCTTAATTTTTGATTTTAACATTATTATAAATGTTCGTCGGTATTTGTAAAAATACTCGTTTCGGATGTTGAAATAGAATATTTCGACATTGTAGGGTGGACGTTAGCTCATAAACGCAAATACAAGATAGACTAGAAGAATTTCACAGGGATATCCCAAGTCCTGGGTGGCTCAGTGGTCAGAGCAGTCGCCCGGATTGCGAAAGGTCGCGGGTTCGATTCCTGCCTCAGGACGTGAAATTTTTCTAGTTTTATTCTATTTTAATTACATGGTTACAATATTTGACGCTTTACAATAAGTTTTGTAATCTGTGCCCCTAGTGTAAGTTTAAGGAATAAACGAAAACGTTCGTCGACGTGATAACTGCCAAATCCTAGACATGGGACGGGTGATGATTTTGCCGGGTATTCGCCAACCGAGTACCCGGCATGACTAACGCAGGGTATGGCCGCATACCCGGCAGCGCTGACATTATATGACACACTTGCCCGCTAGTGCGGAAATGATAATTTTTATTTTATTTATTTATTTATTTATTTCTAATTAAAACGGACATGCCAATTACATTCATTAGTAAAAAAAATGTATAATAAAACAGATAGTAAAAATAAAATTAAATAAGAGAATATACCTAATTATACACAAGTGGACTCACAATATTCATTCTTCTTGCAAAACATTAAAGAACTATTTGCTAACACCTGCGGCAATTTCTATTTACAGCGAACGCCTATTTTCAGGCCAATAGTGCTGAAAAACTGGTTTTCTTCCAATTAATTTGCCAATTTTAATTTCTAATAATATTATTTGGTCCATGATTAACACCGTAAAAGAGCCATTTGTCTGTATCTTCTTTGCTCAATAAATGTTTTCTCAATTAATATTTGTCATTATTTTTCCCTTAGTAAACTACCCGGCACTGCCCTTACCCGGCCGGATCCTAAAAAAGTGCCAGATCTGCCGGGGACCGGATCCAAAGCGGCACCAGTCCCATCCCATGTAAGAAAACGGCAACAGTGTCATAATCATAATCATAATAATAATAATTTATTTGCTAATATGTGAGTAGATACAAAATTGGTGTTACATAAAATATGAGGTCCTTCACATTTTATCCATAACGGATGTGCAAAAAAATAATGTCAATACAGTACTATTATTACAATTATTAGATTTAACATTACAAATTTATATATACAACTGAAGTAAAGTAACTATTGACTTATGTACATTGATAGCAACTAAAACATTGATAGTAACTAAAATAAATAAAATGTAAACAGTTTTTATGTCATGCTGAGTCAATAATTGTTATTAATTCAAAATGTCATAAAGGAAATGCAATTCATATTAATTGGAGTCATACTATGATTGATACAATTTAAGATTAGTCAAAATGATAAACAATAATAATATCATGTCAGCCAATAAAAATAAAAAATAAATAAATCTAAACATTCCAGTCATGAGAGTTGTCATTTAAAAAATCTTGTAATGAGTAGTAACACTTTTGAATTAGTATTTCAAATAATTTACTTTTGAATTGCTTTAGATTTAGGGCTTTTATGTTGTCGGGTATCTTATTGTAAATACGAGGTGCTAGGCGCAGAATACTTTTTCGGTAGAGTGCTGTTTTACATTTAGGTATAACCAACTTTGTACTGTACTGTGACCTTACAGGGTTTTTCCGCTGAAGTGCTATCTTTTCAAATAGGTTTTCGTTACTTTTAACAAAGTTTGCAGCTTCTAAAATATATAAGCAAGGTAAGGTCAGTATTTTAAGTGTTTTATAATACGGTACACAACTATCTCTGCTACCAATACCACAAATTGATCGTATGCATCGTTTTTGTGCTTTGAAAATCTGATCACGTTTAGTACAGTTACCCCAAAAAATAACTCCATATCTGAGTACAGATCCTACCAGTCCATGATAAACCGTTACGACCGCATCCCGATTGACAACTTTTGATAAAGCATATAAAGCATATGCCGATTTACTCAGTCTTTTACACAATTCATCAGCTTGTTGGTCCCAGTTTAGTTTACTGTCTACCATAATACCTAAGAATTTAGTGACTGATGTTTGGTCTATATTTTGGTCTTTGTATGCAACACAAATATTTTGTGGATTACGTAACCTTTGCGAAAAGTGCATTATTTTAGTTTTTTTCAAGTTAATTTTTAAGTTATTGTCATTAAGCCAATTAATTATGTCCGTTATTGTATTATTAATGTCAGTTTCATATTCTTTCATGTCATCACATTTTATAATTGCAGTACTGTCATCAGCAAAGAGTATTATGGGTCTACTAACATATCTTGGAAGGTCATTGATATATATTAGAAACAGCAGTGGTCCCAATACGCTCCCTTGTGGTACACCACATTTGACGTATCTTGTTTCCGACCTATATTTCATTTCCATCCGCTTTTTTGGACACCGCTTGTCTGACTCTATTGTGAATTATTGGACACCACTTTATAGATATTAATTTGAGAGGTGAACATGACGATGACCGTTTTCGTTTCGATTCCATTCAAACTTAAACTAGGGGTACTAACGTTTAGCCTCTATTCAATTAAATAGATAGTATAACATTTTTAAATCATTTAAAGGTGTTACGAAAGGTAAAATGTATATTGTTAGATACAAATATTTCATAAGGGCTCAATAAATGATCTCTTTGGTCATTCAATCGATCAATTAATGATGTATCGATATCCTGTCCGAGAGAGAAAGTTGAGTTCATTGTTAAAGTATTGTTTGAGATTCTTTTAACAAAGTTTTATCGGTATTCTGTCTGTTGAAAGAAGTTGTAATCAAAGTAAGAGAAACTTTAGAAAAATATTATTGAGCGGTTTGAATCAGAATTGATTTTTAAGCTAGTTTTATGGAAACAACTATGGCAGCTTAAGGAAATGACGTCGGGAACTATGCTTAAGTTTCGCTGATGTATTATTTTCTTCCTATATCAAATAGCGATTAGCTCTATGTAGGTATACTACTAACTGAGGAGCTCGGTGGCGTAGTACTTCGAGCGCTCAGGTATCGATTACGAAAACAAAGCAACTTTCGCCATGGTCGGTCCGGGATGGGTCAAGCAAATTTTATAATCTCGAGCTCCTCCATGCTTCGGAAGGCACGTTAAGCCCTTGATCCCGGTTTTTACTGCAACCGTTTTAACCCACCAACCCGCATTGGGCCAGCGTGGTGCTGGTGGTGTTATGGCCCAATCTCCTCATGAGTTTCTTCCACCTAATGATTGATTTATGATAAAACAAAGTCTTCTCAAAGCTTCTCGAGTAAGTTTAGTATACATGCGAAAGTAACTCTGTCTGTCTGTTAGGTTTTTACTCCTAAGCCGCTAAACCAATCAAGATGAAATCTGGCATTAAGAAAGATTACTATTAGTTTCATTGCTAATAGTCAAGGAGTGAAGCGTAACAAACAGGCCTAAGTTACTTTTGCTAATGTCAACCCGTCAAGCATCAGATTCCAAAAACAATTGTTTTTTATTTGTCATAATCTCCGGAGGAAAACGCCGCTGGACAGATTATTGAGGATATTTATTATAAAAATTTTAATAATTTAAAACCGTCACGGTTGGAAAGCGACTGGGGAGACCTTTTACAGCAGTGGATATGATTATGGCAAGGATTATGATTTTTGTGTCATTAATGAGACTTACATTTGCGTAGTGCAAGCCGCAGGCGTCCATACAGAGGTACATGCAGGTGGCGACCCCCTGGATCGTCAGGAGGCCGACCTTGTACGTCGCTCGCTGAAGTATCGCTGGAACAAAACAAACAATCTTTGTAAGGCCTGTGCTAAATGTTTACCGTACTAGCCAACCAAAACAATTGATTTTGTGGTGAATGGCTAAATGTTCACGAAAAATGGCTAAATGCTTACCACAAATGGCTAAATGCAATTAAAAACTGGCTAAATGCTCATCAATTTTTTTAAAATGCCATGTGAATGTTGTATGGTTTAATTTTTAGTTTAGTTTTAGTGAACCTTATGCAGCCTTATGGTGACTTTCTGTACCTATTTATACTCAGATGCCCTGGTTAGGTTTAGTCTCCTGGAAGGGGCAGATCCAAGGAAGGCCGGAAGGCTCGGTATAGGCTCTTTTAGCCCAATGGTCAGGTGAAGTAACCACCGAACAGCCATTAGAACATATTTTATCGTGTATCCTCTTTGCCCAAATATGATGCGTTCCTTTATACAGGGTGGTGGCGACAATACCACAAGAAATTATAAATATGGACTATATTAGTTTATAGTAATGTTCTTCAACTTTCGAATACATCATATCCATTTGATAATTTCATCACATTTCTTTGAAATAATGCAGCCAATGTTATATTATTTCATAGAGTTGTCAAAAAATTATCAAATGAATAGTTAGGATGTATTTTAAAGTTGCAAACATTTCTATAAACTAATATAGTCCATGTTTTAACAGACAGGAATACAGGTATAATTATTATGTTATTACAACACGTCATAGAACAGGTACCTATTAGAAATATAAATATCTAGCTAGGCTTTACAGTTTTCAGCGAACCGAAGAGAATTAAATTCCATAAACCGATTGTTTTTAGGCAGCTTAGCTTAGGCGTCGCGTGATAAATAAACGGTTGGTGACTTACAAAGCCCTCACTTGGGCCTTTGCCTAAAGGAATTCCCTAGTTAGGATGCACGTTAGTACAAACGGGCATAAGCATCGTAGTGCGATATGCAAAAATGACTTCCAACATAGAATAATAAACAACCTCCAGCCTCAATGTCATACTCATACCAGACCACGTAGAGCCTTCGCACTGACATGCACTGAGTTGTCATGTTAATCCTGTAATAGGTTCACCGTACAAGGTGATGTTGAACGACACGAACCTTGAAGATTTGCTTTTCAAACTGTCAAAAGCATTCTTAAGGTATAACGGGACATGAATTCTTTAAGGAATGGGAATCGTGTCTACAAGCAGACGCCGAGCGTTGGTAAGGCGATGCGTTCCGCAAATACATATTTTTATAGGAAAACATTATAACCGACTTCAAAAACCTGTAAAGGATAAAATAATAAAATTTTAGAGTAGGTACTCATCCCATAGAAACATATTTTTTAGGGTCGGTGCTTCACTTTCTATTGCTTCTGGAAACAACTTAGCACCAACTCCAAAAATATGTTTCTAGGGGATGACCGCCTACTTAAATTTAATTATTTTATCCTTTTCAGTTTTTTGAAGTCGGTTTTAATATTTTTTTTCACAATTTCTAGTAGTAACTTTCTAAGGTCAAAGCTGACGATCACCCATCTAGGGTGATCGTCAGCTTATATTGTTTCCTACTATCGTATCGTTTCACTAAAAAGTTATAGGACAGCAAAAATTCGCAATTTTTCATACATAGACGATTTAGGTACTCATTCCAGTGATTTTGATGTAAAAACCAAACTATCCAATCGATTTTAATTTTTTTATGGGACCAAATAGCAACTATTCCGCAGCAAACAAAAAAAGAATCACGTAAATCGGATCAGAAATCTCGGCGCAATCGGTGTACATACAGCAAAAATTCGCAATTTTTCATACATAGACGATTTAGGTACTCATTCCAGTGATTTTGATGTAAAAACCAAACTATCCAATCGATTTTAATTTTTTTATGGGACCAAATAGCAACTATTACGCAGCAAACAAAAAAAGAATCACGTAAATCGGATCAGAAATCTCGGCGCAATCGGTGTACATATGTACATAGACAAAAAATATACCAACCCAATTGGAAACTTCCTCGTTTTTGAAGTCGGTTAAAAATCATACAATGAATGGACAGTGTTGTGTACTAGTAATAAATAATATTTTTACATCTAAAGGGTTTGTAAAAATGACAAATAATCTGAAAAGACACATTTCTACAAGGTTCGAAGACATCATAGGCTTCTACCATCAGAGGGCCTAAACAAGATGCCTTTCGATAATCGGTATCGCTATCGCTAAGCGGAAAATGTATGGGATTTGACATAAGTTCTCGATTGACTTTCGATTGTAAATGTCAAATCCAATACATTTTCCATTTAGCGATAGCTGTAGCGATTGTCCAATGGCATCTGTCTAGCCCCCCAGGTCTCCACAGCTCACGGTAGCTTAGAGCTAAAAGCATTGGGTATCGGCGATCTCATCGAAGGCGAAGCTCATTAGCGGGTTGTGCACGGATGTAGGAATCGGGTTATGCACGGATTTAGGTGTGCACTAGACTAGCAAGGTCGTCTGGGTAGGTACCACATTTCACCACCTCCTTTCTTATTTCGCCCGTAAAACATGGTAAAACAGTTTCCTGTGTTTTCGCATGGAAGGCATTTCATCTTAGGCCTCAGGATGACAAACACACCTGTATTACCAGTGATTTTTACTTGTTGTTGCAGGTGTCCATATAAGACGGTAACCACTTCCCACTGAGTCGGTTATCAGCTTTCTTGTCATCTAGTTGTAAAAAAATAATAATGCTTAGACAAAGTTAAAAAAAATAATCTCGCCATCGGCAAAGAAAATTAGAGGTTGAACATTTTCCAGTTTAACAGACAATCCAGTATTGTAAAAACAAAAAAATGTCTTATGTAGTAACCAAGTAATACCATAGAGTAAAGTATGATCTATAATCGATCAAGTATCGACAGCTATCAAAAGCGGCGCCTGCGCACCTCGGCACTCAGCCGCAGGCGCCGCGCCGCGGTCGTCTAATCTACAGCGAGTGACCAAGTATTAAGTGTTTTTAGGACATCAAGGAACCAATAGGCCATTATTTCTCGATCAGTCTTGTGCTTAGCCAAAAGTGTTTGTTGAAATGATTGAATATTAATCTTACGGCCGAATACTATGTCTTTAATCCATCGTACGTACCAAATTTCATCTAAATCGGTTCAGTAATTTAGTAGTGACATGACAGAAAGACAAGTGAGATTCATATTTCTAATATTAGTGTGGATAGCACGGACGTATAATATGAATGAAGCTTACAGATAATAAAATGCTTTGTGAGTGCAATAAACAAAAACAAAGTTTGAATTATTTTTTCTGTACTTTAAAAATGTGAGATAATATGACAGCTGTGATTTTTGCTGGTTATTCTCAGTATAAGCTCTCCCCAATTTCCGAAAATTCTCCATGACACAAGCTCTTAATGATGGTTTATTTGGGCTATATAAATTGACATGAATCTGAGAATATTATGTTTATTTATGTATCGTATGGTGATGAGCCTATGATGACCACAGCTGAACTAGGGCCTCCCCCGTCGATTTTCAAATGGAACGGTTCTGCGCAGCTATCATCCAAAGGCTCCCCGCGACCATGACCAGGTCGTCTGTGCATCTAGTGGAGTCTATATGTATATTAAATAATTAATAGTGCTTTTAAAGTCATTTACATTTCCGTTAAATTAACAATACTCCTACCTTTTAAACGTTAAAGACAGGCAGTATAGTATTTATCTTCCCCTACTTTCTAATTGAACGATTATAAATAATTTATTAGCCAAAGTAATACCTTTGCTAATCGCTTCCTCCCGTTAATGATATCGCAATCTACCATTTCATCTTGTCCTGAGACGACGAAATAGATACGTAGCGTAGTCGATAAGTGCGGCATCGATAACTAGCACTAATTCTCGTTAAAAAGCTGTGAATGAAGCGGCTTGTGCAATTTTCTGATACCCGACGTGGTGAGTAGATGGTAATGAGAGTCCTTCGGCGTCAAGTGATGTGATTCAGTCGATATTTGCAGTCTTGAAGAGCACTTGGACTTTATCGGTGTTGGGGCACATGCTTACTATCTAGTTAAAACATAAGTGTAAATGTTTTGATTAATCAGTGTACACGAGATGATACACGCATCGGTATGACAATGCACACAGAGATTTGTGATGTTATTTTATTTTGTGTGTTATTGCATCAATAAAATAGCGAGTGTTAAATGTTTTACACTGTAATCTGGCAAGCGGCGTTATACCACCGGAGGGCTATGACAATTGAAAAATCAATTGTGTCTGGATTCACATGCTTGACGGGTTAATGAATCACAGATAAGTTTAGTAGCAAATAGCTTTGGACAAAAAATCAAAAAAAATATTTCATCCTAAGTACATCTGGATCCCAAACTTTATCAATCCACTTTTCCGTTTAGTTCAAAAAAAAACCTTTTGATATACCCTTCCGCGTCACCCTTCCTAATAAGGCACACATAAAAATACATATAACTCTTAACAATGATTAGAAAATCCGTAACAAATCTTCTTAAGTGTAACACGTTTTAAAGTTACCTATCGACTAAACATTGTCCCCTCCTTTTAAACTAAAAACCCTAAGGCGCGAAAAAGTAAATTGTTTTAAAATCACTACTGAGTAAAACACAAGCGGTGATCTCTGTGAGGCCGCAAATAACACACTTTAGCCGAAGTTAAGTGAAAACACCCGCCCATCGACATAATTCTAGGGGTCTAGCACAGCCCTACTGTAACAAAGCAAGATGATATTCGACCTAAGTACTACGGGTCAAAGGTCAAATTACATTGGTGTAGTGAGAGCAATACGATATCCTTGTAATGAATCTAATAGGATTGCGGTGAATGAGGATAGTGTTCAAATGTTTGGTTTTGTTAAATATATATTGCTTTGTTTTCTTAATTGAATTGTGGTCGTGGTTTACTTATGAGATGAAACTAAACGTATCATTAATACAAATAAGCAAATTCATGAATGATGATATCATAATGTAGCAGCAAGAAAAATTTTGGCCAAAG
This sequence comes from Nymphula nitidulata, assembly GCA_947347705.1. Lineage (NCBI taxonomy): Eukaryota > Metazoa > Arthropoda > Insecta > Lepidoptera > Crambidae > Nymphula > Nymphula nitidulata. The sequence goes on along the minus strand of OX374637.1, from coordinate 3,779,648 downwards.
AAAATTAAAATAGTAAAAAGGATTTAATGTAATCCTACCGTAATCCTACAGTAATAGGTAATCCTATAAATCAGGCCAAAGGAGATGTTTTATATCTGGCCAGGAATATGTACGTACACTATCTCAAAAAATCAGGAAAAAATTCCTGAATCCGGGACAAATACTAATAATTCGTTTTTATGCATAGTTTACTAATCTGTACGAAATTCAGAAATATTCATCGATTTCACGATTAGTAGCAATTTTTCTTTAAAAAATCATGGTTTGTACCACGAAACAAAGCAAATAAAAAGAAAATGGACAATTAAAAACTGTTCTGCATGTTTTTGCCTATTTATGAGTATAGTGTACAGATATCTGGCCGGATTTCCATACATTTTTGGTACAACTCCTTTAAACCAACCCATCCCAAACGACTCAGGCAGGTTAAATATATGAAACGGTAAGTTAGTGGTCCGTCGCTTACTTATTTTGTAGGTTAGCATAATGCCTAAGCAACGCTAAAACATTCGGATACTAGCAACGATGCCCGGGGTTTGGCTAAAATGATTTTTACGACATTCTCACTTATTGTCTTAACTAGCGATATTTAATCTAACATTTTTTTACTCTTTGAATTGCCCACAAACAAGACACAGTAGATTATTCTTCTTTTTAATTTTTATTATTATATTAAATGTTTGAATGACACTTGGAAATTAGAATTGTATAAAAACTAAAAAACATTATGTTCTGGGGCGGGGATCGAAACCGCGACTTTCACAATCCGGGTGACTGCTCTAACCATCTGAGCCACCAAGCACTTGGGATAACTCTATTTATTTCTTCTGGTCTATCTGTATTTGCGTTATATTATAAGCTAGCGTCGAAACATATTTCTAGATATTCTGTTGATGGACCTGGGGGTGTATTTCTACTTTTGCTATACAGTGAACTCTATTAGTAGAGTCATAGAGTTCATACGGCATCAAAAAATAACCAGGCATAAACTGAATGGAAACAAGAGCTCATAATAAACCGCCTGATCACAAATTACTTTTAGCCATAAGTATGAAAGTTGGCAAGTTAAGGAAAACCGCCACAAATCCTGAATTCCCGACTCTTAATTAAGTTACCGTTAAATACACCTATTAAGCTGTTACTTTATAACTTATCTAATTCTTTTATTGATGTGCTTTAAGCAGCCGTGAATTTTATCAATGTCGATAACTTGCAGCATCGGCCTCCGATTAACTTTTTTCAAATGTTCATTCCTTAAACGATCTAAAGCGATAAACATTTTTTAAATGATAAGAAACATTATAATATTACTTCAACAAAAATTTATTTGGAATTCACAAATGCTAGTTTGAATTAAACTGCCGATAAAACTAAGCACATATTGTCCTATGGATACAGATCACCGGACAGGCATAATTATGAAAACAAAAACTATAATTACCCTGAAAAACATATTCTTGGTCGTCAGGAAAACGTCTGTTCCTACAGAATTTTAGCCCAGGATATCTAATGATTTTTCTTAGTAGACAGATCATCTCCACGAAAGGCACGGTAGTTATCCGGGAGCTTTAGCGGGTAGCCGGGTATTCCTATGGTCAATTTAGACCCCGGGCGACCCCCGCACACGTCCGCTGCTTTCCCAGCGGTGGGTAGGTCCAGTAGGTCCACAGTGGAATTCTCCAGACTAAAAAGGATTTACAATAAATACGGAAAGTACAACTGGGATTTACTACTCTTCAGTTAAGTCGTATGACAATGAATTTCAAGATTTCTACCCTGCTATTGTAACTAAAACCAATAAAAACGAAGCACAAGTTTTCCTATACCAAACATGTCTTACTAATTTGAGAATTTGTCGCAATAAGTGTACTGTTAATATGGTAATGACATGTCATTTAGCGACCATATTATGACCATAGGCCTATAGTCACACGTTGGCGATAACGCTACGCACCTTGCGCAAACGCATAATCGGCGTAATAGTTGTCAGTCACGCGACGACCACACAGCGGGTAAGACGTGTCTCGGAGCAATGATTACTGTCATTCATCTTACTAAGATGGTACTGCTAACATTAAAATACCATTTCCGTATCGTGGAAATAATGCGAACTTATAAGAACTAATAAAATGTTTTAATCATCATCATATCGGCCGGGGCACGCCCACTGCTGGGCATAGGCCTCCCCTAAGGATCTGTGGGGAGCCTACCGCTGCGTCTCCTCCTTATACGCGGCCACCACTCCATGAACTCGCCGCCCCAACGGCCGTCAATCCACCTTGAAATGTGGCCTGCCCAGCTAAATAAATAATAATAATATTCAAACACTCACACCTATTACTGATACTAGATAAGGGCTAAATATTGATAATAATATGTATATAAATATTAGAAATATACTAAATAAACATATAAACATCTATGACTCGTAAACAAATGCTCGTACTCATCATACAAACAATTGCTCCTACCGGGATTCGAACCCGGGACCTCTTGACCAAGTAGCCTGCATAACAAGGGGTACAGACCGCTCGACTAGCCGGTCGTCAAGTAAATAAATATAATAATAGTAATAAATTATAATCACATGCTCACACAATGCAGAGATTGTATTAATGACATAAGGGCTATGCACCATATAATAATGTTAAAATCAAAATTAAGAATACAGATAAATAAATTATTGATTCGAGTTACTTTTTACACAGGACTTTGGCTAGGTTCACTCACCACTCCACTCCTGCATCAATAAATTATCAAAAAATATGACATGAAAGTGAGCATCTTGGAAAATTTATAAAACACCCAAGCAATGGGTTTTTATTACGAAAGAAAATAAGGTACAATCAACAACCATAACATATACTTTACGTCAACCTTGTTCAATGGAAATAGGAGTGATTATTGCGAGCAACACTTGAGGTGTTGTAAAATTGAAAAGACACGTACTTATGAAACATAATACTTGTAATGTGTCGTCCGTTCCTATCATATCTCTAATTAGTGCTCGCCATAAACTTGTCAACGACATTAAAAATAATGAGCGTGTTACAGCGGAGGCGAGTTAATAAAACATTTTCCGTGAAGCAAGCGTGTCGCTTGCACAGTGCTACCAGAAATAAGACCGTAATGAAATAAACTAGAGATAAGGTCAAGAGATGACCAGGGCTGACAATTAACAAACTTTAGAACCGGTTTTTCGAAATCCATACCTTTTGGATCATTGTTCTCGAAAAGATGCAAGAGATGAAGAGTTATAGCAATCTTACTGTTTAAATTACACATTCAATAAGGGTAACTGATCAGAAAAGATTACGATCTGCGGTTTAGTCGCTAAGTACTGATAACTATACTCCTAATAAGGTATTTTTGGTAAAGAAAATACTACATAGGGAGCAAAACTCTAGTAAGCTTTCTTCAATGTCATAAATGGAATATTTAAATCAGCTTTAATTAAACAGAGGCTACCTAGTAAAGCCAACTTGGTGTCCGAATCAAGTCTCCTTATGATTCGAAGACCAGAAATTTTAAATCGTTGATTTGGCTTGTTTTGTTTGTCTTGCAATTGTATATACATACCACAAATTTTAATAATAAGGGTCACCAATCACCATGTAACCAATAAGCGTCCAATTTTAATGTCGGCAACCCTGATTAAGGTCCAGGTATAAATAATAATTATGGTGAAAGCAACTGTCAGAATCAGCCCGGCAGGCACCGGCGCGAAAGCGATTACCCCGATGAAAATATTTGGGCAAGACCTTTCTTCTAAATCTAATGATCCATCGATTTTAATGTTGATATTCTCTAATCTTACACTCGTTTAACTGGTAAAGCAACTGCGTTTATAACACGAAAGTAATATTGACTATTTCAATATTACGGGTTTTTTTGAACTTTTTTTTATTGGCAGGAAATTGAAAGAAAATATTTTTCAAGTATCTATTACGTTTTGATTTGATTACTTTTAATGAAGTTAAGAAACTTCATATTTTTTTATACAACTAGATGACAAACAAGTTGACGACCCACCTGGTGGTAAGCGGTTAGCGCCTCCTATAGAAATCTGCAATAACAAGGAAAAACTCAGCGAAAAAAAAATCAATCAAGGAAAAAATCATCAAGTATTGCAGGTGCGTTGTCATCCTGAGAACTAAGAAGAAATGCCTTCCATGCCCAGTAATTTCACTGGCTACCTTTCCCTTCAATCCGAAACAAAGCGCACTGTTTCACGGCTGAAATAAGAAAGGCGTTGGTACCTACCCAGACGACCCTACATAGGTACGGGTCTACCACCTAGTATCTATGTCATTATTTTGATTCATCATCTTTGGATGAATCGATATGATTATCAGGGCTATGGTCATCCTCATGAAGTAAGTCAGAGACGTTCCTTACCAGCTTTTAAAAATTTGGCAAATATTTCTGATAATGAATACAAATAGTTATATTTCATTGTTTTCGTAGCAATGATAAAGAACCCCAACAGGGTGACAGTCACGAACTAAGATAATGAAGACCAGAAGCAGCTGCAGACTAGTTTGAACGAAAGATTTATCTTTCGCCTTATAGCTAACTTAAAAATAAAATTCTTCCAAGTCACACGTACATTTAAAGGAAAAGACATTTAAATTACCACATGTAAGTCATCGCTTGCACTTCATAAACAGTGTTTTGATCCCACATTATGCTTTATGATGATTTCCAAGAGAAACGGATAGACGGGCAATAAATTGATTTAGTCTAGCGGGTGCACGAATTGGTGGCGACATTATTATAATGAGCTGTCAAGGCTCGTGTCAATAGTAGTATTAAGTTCAACGGCATTGGGCTTTATTTAGCTGTAGATTTGCATCGTATTATTATTATATTAAACCTATACTAAAGGCTCATATAGTTAATTATATATTTCTACTAAGTTTGGAATCACCTATGTGTTCTTACATTGGGTAGGTTGCTATGCAGAGGTCATAGGGGGTTGTATTGAATTCTTATTTTCATTTAGCTAACAGGGTCATAAAGTTCCAAGAAAAAATCAACAGGCATTAGATCTGAATGGAAATAAGATCTCATAAGTCATATTCATAATGAGACTCCCAGATGTTGTGGAAAAAAATAACTAGATAAAATTTTACTGTCAGTTCTCTTACTGAAACTACCCTATCATCGACATCATCATTTTAGCCGAAATACAAATTGGTGAACATAAGCCTTCCCTTGAGATCTCCACCTTGTTAAAGCCCTATCCACGCTGCGTCTTCCGGTAAAAAACTTTCCTCTTTTTCTTCGCTGAGGGGAAGCTCTACCAGCCTATCCTCCCTCTGCCTGGGGGGAAGAGGGAAGGGTGTGTCGGGCTCTCACCCACTAAACCCCTCAGCGATGCACCTGTTTCCTGCTTCCTACCGACACAACGGATTGGCCCGAAGACATTCACAGTCGTCGGTAGCGCAGTTGACCGATTTCGGTCCCATCTTTTGCGGAGGCTGTAAAGGAGCCCAACAAACGACTTTGTTATTTAAAGTCGGCGCGCCGATGCATTGGCACGCTGACTGGGCTGTGCAAGAAAGGCTACGGCCCCCAACCGTACCCGGAACCCAAAGATATTTAAAGGCGTATGATGGCGCCCATATTGCGGCGGATAGCGGAAGTGGCGGCTGCTTCCCGCGCACTTTCCGCCTCCTCCTTACTACCCATAGTAGCCTCCCAAAAAACGAGGACCGCCTGCCACGACCTGTCGCTCTCAACCATCATTGAGATGACGGTCGAGTGGGACAGGTCGTCTCCAACTACAGCGGTCAGCACCCGCCGTTCGTTCGCCCACGCGGGGCACTCCTCCAGCGCATGTTGCGCTCCCTCGTCGGGGGTGAAAAACTTCCCTACAATAACCTATCTGCAAAGCTCTCCAGAGCGGTGCAACATGGCCGCATACGGTAATTGACGTCACTAATGTGATATTCCGCCATATCAATTTAGGCATAGAAATCGGAACATTTGATAAGGAAAATTTAATAGAAGATGTTATATGTATAATATACAAATACAACGTACCTATTTTTAATCGAAAATCGCTTATCGGTCAGATTTTATCAAGTTTCAGAATCGTCTATTGTTTTCTTAGGCCCCTTTGTTTTGTCTAATATTAGGGTCTTTACGATAAAGATGACTATTTAAAGCAAGTAGGTACCAAGTGAGTTTTATTAATATAATACATGCATAATCAAGAACACGGCCCAAATGATAGTAAGCGGCTATTTTAGCTTATCGGTGTTCAAATTAAGTGTGCACTCTTTGATATATTATATGGTACGAAACATTAGAACGACACACAAGTTTTTCACAAACTTTGTCAGTACTAGATATTACTACTTTTATTACTTTTCAGTTACTTTTTAAAATTTCCATTAAGCTTTATTTGATCAGTTTCAGCTGTAGATATCCAACATATTGATAATTGAATGGAACTTGTTCATAAAAATAAGCTGCCTACTTGAAATATTATACATATTTTCCAGGATAAACCACAGCGAGACATAGAGACTTTCAGCGTGTTATTCAAAACTGTCAGAAAGCATCCGAATATCGAAAAACTTTTTATTACGGTTATTATTGCGGTAAGTCAAAGCAAGACAGGATATGAGGTTTTGAATCGAATCCACGTTCCGGTTTCCATTGGTCTCTATCTTCATTCGCCACCTGCCGCGTGAGTAGACCACCATCGCTTACGGGGTCTAACCGGATATTTCCCAATTATTTGTCTTGATCCAATGACCTAACTAGTTGTACAGGCCAGTTAGCTTGTACACTATAGAGTTGTTGTTAGTTAGAGTACGAGAAAGAATATCACCATGAGTTTCACTGTTTATTGTCTATTATGTAAGATACAAGTTAGTTTAAGTAGGTAGGTGATTCTTTACTTGATTGCGCACGCGACGCGAGTTGTTGGCGTACTAATTATAAAATATAATGAAATTATGAATATTAGCTGTTTATGACGCGCAACCGTAAGTAGGTTGCAGCGTGCACAAAAATGTACGGTTGTGGAACCGTACACTAGTTCTTTTTGAAAACTTGGGGCTAAGATTCAGAATAACACTAAGATAAACGCTACATTGCAGTACGAAAATTGTTGTTCTTTTTCACACATAGTTAGGGTCTGTATACTTATTCCAAAAAAGTCGGCAAATGTCAATCATTATCCTCATCACCAGCCTATACAAATACGTCCCACTGCTGGGCACAGGCCTTCCTATATAGGAGAAACATTAAGGACTTTGGGCCATAACACCACCACGCTGGCCCACTGCGGGTTGGTAAATGTCAATATCATTTAAGAAAAGTTTTCTAGAAAAGATTCTAATTTTAGCAAAAGTCAATAGTTGCAGCTTAGCGAACGCCAGATGTGTTTGAAATGTTTGATTAGTAACGGCAGCAAATAAATTTTAAAAACAATAAACCGGGTCACAAGTTTCGCTCTCAAACTCAGCATCCCACGTTGTCACAAGACGTAGGCCGACGTCACAATTCGGCGCACCGCGAGGTCGTCGTTCGACCTTGTTCGGCGATTTTCGCGCGTTTCCGGGACGTCATGGCATAGCAACGTGCGCCTGGGCACGTTCCCCTCTCGTTAGTGACGCGCGCTTATCGATAATTTCCTACTATACTATTACAACTGTTTGTATGTCTATGACTTGCAGCAGGTTAGCTGTGATTCTAAACGATAAATCTTAGTTTATTTACTTATACTTCAGCCCACTTAGACAAAGAATAAATTTAAACAAACCACTGTCTTTTTGTATGAGCGATGAGCAAGAAAGATAGCGAGTGAAAGGGACAAACCTATACAAAATGACATTTGGTTTGTTTACAATTTTATTCTTCATTCTAAGTTGGCTCAAGTTCGCTTATTATGTAATGAGGCTGTCAGATAAAAATACAATTTTATGCAATAAGCAATTTATTATTTATAGAAAAGAACTCAATTTACGGTTACTAATCTCAAAATGTTACAGCCAATAAAATAGAAATCCCCGTATAAATAAAATAAATCATTTTGTCACATTACGATGCTACGCATTTTAGAAGTTATTTTATTTTCTTGAAATGGCTTTATGATGCCGTTTGGTCCGAATCTCGTAAAGATAAGGATGTAAAGCGGTACAGACTATTTATGCAAATGTTGCTGTTAGATGATAACGTAACTCTGTCTGTCTGCGTCTGCAACGTTTTCATTCTTAAGCTTCTGAATCGATGAAATACCAAAGGAAACAGTAAAAGTTCCTATGGGATTTGGGCCAGGTCATGAGCACCATTTTTTCGTTCAGTTATTTACATCTCAATTAAAGATATTCAATTATCATTTCCATATATATTGACTGATAGAAGCGGTAAAAACATATTTTATTTTGCTGAAAAACATCTTTTTGAAGAAAACAAAATGTCAATGTCTCAATACAATTCGGTTTTTACGACTTTAAAGGCTGCATATATGGGCTCAGAATGACAACGCACCTGCAATACCAAGTGGGTTTTCCTTGTTATTTAAGTGTTAAAGGCGACGGTGGCGACATAATATGGTAGCCACTTGTTTTTTTTTTGGTTACCAAAAAAAAATAGAAAACTTATAACAACTACGAATCTTCTTACAGCCCCCTTATTCACAACTGTCGGAAACCCGTCACTTTTTATTACGGTACGTCAAAGCGAGACAGCATGTGACTTTTTGAATCGTATCCGTGATCCAACAGTTTCTCAATCATCATCATCATCATCACCACCAGTCTATATACGTCCCACTGCTGGGCTCAGGCCTTCCTACATGGAAGAAATACTTGAGGAGTTTGGGCCAAATCACCACCACGCTGGCCCAATGCGGGTTAGTGGTTGCAGTAACAACCGGGACCAACGGCTTAACGTGCACGACAGAGCACTGAGAAGCTCGAGATTATAAATTTTGATTGACCCATCTCGGGATAGACCATGGCGAAAGTTGCTTTGTTTTCGTAATCGAAACCAGAGCGCTGAAACCACTGCGCCACCGACCGCCTCCTCCAAGTTTCTGAATAAGGGGGCAAAAAGAAATATTCGCCAGCAACTGTTTTCTGATCAAAAGTTCGTTGTACTAACAACGCTACGATTTATTGAAAAACAATGATAATTGTTACTATTAGAACGTGTTAGCATGCGTGCACAAGGTTGTTGCTTGTGATAAGAAAATGAAGTGAATCATCTATTTTATTCGTGCGACAAATTAATTACGCAACTGCTTATAGAAATAGGTTGTGGGGTCAGAGATAGGGGTGGAGGTGTTGTGAGATGATATAATGCATTGTTAAAAGTACTTGACTGAATTTCAGTAGTACCTATCGGTGTACAGGAGGAAAAAGATGTATACGCTTTAATTAACTCGTGTGCTTTATTCTCATTGTAATAAGAGTCACTGGATGTTATGTGTATCATCTTATTGCACGTGACGTAAGAGCGTTTACGCCGCACGGATTATCATACAAAGTTTCAAGTCGAAAATGTTGGAAACAAACAAACTGAGTCTCGTATGGCGGCGCAGCGGTCCCCTTTCATTGTCAGCTACGGTACAGTGGACCACAGAAGTAGCTGAACACTTTAGTACCATGTCACACTGATCTTGTGCACGTACTTTATAGTTGCTACCGTACTATATTGACGCTAGAGTCGTTGTGACATGGTACTAAAGTGTTCAGCTACTTCTGTGGTCGACTGTACAAGCCATGGTTGACAGTAAGTGGGTATAGGGGATTGTCGCCTCCCTCTGCAAGAATTCTCACGCAAAAGGAGGCAGCAGAGAGGAACAGAAGGAGGATCCTCTCCATCCGCGTGAAGGCTGGCGACGATCTCCCGTCCGCCTTTGCCTTGCGACCGCGCGCGTCGGTTACCTCCTACGCACGCAATTCAAAGGCCGCCACGTCTGAGATTGCTCATGGTAACTCTGGGCAATCTCAATCGGCGCGAAACCAAAGTAAGGCTGGGTCGCTTTGGGCTAATGTGGTGAATTTTCTTCGCAGACCTCAGAACACCTCCGCGAAAGGCACGGGAGTTATCCAGGTGTTTTAGCGAATATTCCCAGGGTCTATTTAGACGCTGAGTAAGTTCCGCTCACGCCTACTGCTTCGCCAGCGGCGGGTAGGTCGTAAATGGATTTCTCCTAGTAACAAAAAGGGCAGGCATCATTGCTGTGAGTAGAGTAGGTAGTGCCCAAGGTGCTACGAGCGTCTATTTACTTATATAAGTTATAGACTATGGTAACTGCTAAGCATCAGGCAGACTGTACCCTTGTTTGCTAATGTCCTAGTCGTATAAAAAAAAATATAAGTATTCTGAGCACTTTGAGATCAGACCTCATCAATTTACTATACACGAGTTTGTTGCCGGAATCTTTTCGGTTGTTCAATTTTTGGAACTGGTGTAAATTCAGACACGGCAGACAGACATTACGATATTGGCCCCAATTCTGGAGACCACATGCTAAGTCTGAATTTAAGTTCAGTGCATCTTTTTCCCTCAATATGAATACGAAAAAGATGGCTGTCCTAAGATTTGACATTTAGGAACATGCGTTCCTTTTACATTTTCGACCTTATTGAACGTGATAAAATGCAGTGTTTAGAAGGCACCTCCGTACATGCCATCTAAAATTGTCTATGGTTCCTTTAAAATCTGTCTAAATTTAATTGACAGCTCTAAACGAGTTCTTATGCTATCTTTTTCCAATTACATAATGCGAAAAAGAGATATACTAAACCTAAATTTACACTTAGAGTGTGTCTTCAGAATTAGGCCCATTGTTAGTTAACGTGAATTCATACAGACATGACTTTGTTAGATAATGTAAATGACATGTTAGACATGTCAGAGTCAGACACTATGCATTTTTACGTGGTTTAATATTAATAAATAATGTATAGTGAAACACAATACATTAGTTGTGATAGAGATAATATGGGATAATATTTGATGCTTCGAAAGAGCTTTTCGGTGGACCTGATTGAATAAAGATATTTTAATTTCATTTCATTTCAATCGTTAATCTCTTTATGACAATACTTAGCGCCTCTCTTTACTCTCTGTGTGTCAGTCAGCGGTTTAGATAACCTATATTAGAAATCGATGTAAAAATTCTAATCTAATGTATGAATGAGTCAAGTCTACATGATACTGGTGAGGTTGTGAGAAACATTCTTGAATATTTTATTTACTTAATTTTATTTTAGTTCTAGCTGCACTGGGCATGATTTACAATACCCATAAAGACGGAACCGTTAGATTTAAAAATAAAATAATAATAATTTTATAAGCCAGGCTCCTTTCGGGGGTTTACAGTTTCATAGCGGATAGGAGACAAATATACTTTATTTTTTATTTATAAGGATTTATAATCAACGTTTGAAAGACGTTGAAAAAATGTCTAGATTTAGAAAACAAAATCATGACAAAAAGAAATGTCTAGATTAGAGAAGAAATTCACAACTCCAGTGATTATTTTGATCACTGAGCTACCAAGAATTTGGGATAACCCTATGAATATTACAAAATTATCTTTAAAAAATACTTTAGACATAATCATAAGATATTGTTTTGCGAATAGTCGATACATTATCGACATGATAATTATCTAATCAATCGATACGTGCCCCTCCCACAATTTAAACAGGTGTTGTATTTATACCTCGTCTATAAACGATTATAAACTTCGCTAGTACACAAAAAGATCTATGCCCTCTTTAGCCAAACATCGGCAGGTCATCTGGGAAAAAATCTATTTAAGAAAGTAGATAGTTATATGACACCAAAATAATAACTTTATTTACATAGCTCTTGCATTTAATCAAGAAGATCATCGATAAAACCACTTAGTAATTAAAATATAATAAAACTAGAAAAATTCAAAAAAATCAAAAAAAATCAATTCAATTCTAAATCAAAAATTAAGAATATTTGAAAGCACTGCCCCAACTTAACCGAATCGTCGGTATTTGTAAAAATACTCGTTTCGGATGTTGAAATAGAATATTTCGACATTGTAGGGTGGACGTTAGCTCATAAACGCAAATACAGATAGACTAGAAGAATTTCACAGGGATATCCCAAGTCCTGGGTGGCTCAGTGGTCAGAGCAGTCGCCCGGATTGCGAAAGGTCGCGGGTTCGATTCCTGCCTCAGGACGTAAATTTTTTTCTAGTTTTATTATATTTTAATTACTAAGTAATTTTTCAAACATTTATAATAATGTTAAAATCAAAAATTAAGAATATCGATAAAACCGTTCATACGTAATTTTCGACGGCTAAGCTTGCTCGTGTTGCCTAAGATACGTATTACATGCTAACGTAGAAAAACATCTACGTTAATGTATAACAAAAAAATTATTATTTTATTCTGTTTATTAGCATTTGTTGTTATAGCGGCAACAGAAATATATCATCTGTGAAAATTTCAACTGTCTAACTATCACGGTTCATGAGATACAGCCTGGCAACGGATGGATGAACAGCGGAGTCTTAGTGTTAGGGTCCCGTTTTACCCTTTGGATATGGAACCCTAGAAACACCTTTGAGGAAACGCATTTCCATAACAAACTACCTACCTTTTTTATCAAAAATGTAGGTCGTTCAACAATTTCAATTAGGTAATTTTGCTGTTTAATAGCACCATTAAGAAAGAAATAGGATATGTTAGAAATTCACGTGTCCTGAGATACTTAGTCTATTGTGTAATGTATAAAATTAGATTTCTTAACTTGTTTTGAAATAATATTACCATCTAATTAAGTAGATTTTTGTAATCTTTTTTGAGAATAAGCCTATAATTCTGTAAAATAGTTGTCACACATCTTTAGTTCGCATGGCAAGTAACATAGGTCCTATTTTATAATTTAAAACAATCTTGAAATCTGAATGTAAAAAAATAGTTAGGTATCAAAAATTCCAATAAACAGTGCGAGTCAACGACGACCTTCAATATTTCACAAAATATATCGCCAAAAAATTATAATCTGGTCGTTATTATATCGATATTATCCAAGTCGTTAGTATAAATCGGTCTAAATCGCTCTTTAGTTAATCTTATATTACGACCGTATTTACATATTTCCTTATCTTTCCAAAGACTGTGTCAATGAACTAACTTCTGATCGAATGATATGAAAAAAATTATTAAACTACAAAAAATTATGTCCAGGGACAGGCATCGAACCTACCTTTCACAATTTGGGTGACTGCTCTGACAATGTGATATGAATGGAGTTGGACTAGTACCAGGCCACGAATAGCCTATATTGCGTCGTTTAGCGCCATCTATGGGCTTTTGCATGGAGGGTGCTCTGAAGAGTTCTCAGACCTTAATCTACCTTCCCCCATCCTACTCAGGAGCACGCGTGCTGGTCTTTGGGGTCATGACCTCACTGTCTCCACCTCAACATCACGCAGGAAGACCGTCGTATTTACGAAACTTGGAATTCTTTGCCAGCACACAAGTCCCCTTCTTCCTTAATCATGGGATCTTACAAAAGAGGTGTAAAAAGGCACCTTATGGGCTGGCAAGGTGGAGGCAGCTAGAACAGTGTGTTCAAGCAGTACTAGCTGTCTTTGAATATGGAGTCTTCTTACCGCTTCACATCAGGTGGTGTGAGTCGTTTGCCGTGCTTTGTACTTATAAAAGAAAACCTATGATCTACGAAGGCCTTCAACCCTCAAACTCAAACTCAAACTTTTATTGCACCATAATGTTACAATTAGGTCATAAGGCTTAAAGCTAAACATGGTTCATCATGGACCCTGTCGGGCACAGCAAATGCAGCAAAAAGAGAGGAGAGGATATACAATTACATCAGTGAATGACTCCTTCTAGACTTACTATAAACTATATGTGGAAATAGTGAGTTATTGTAGTAGCTACATTCGGGACACAAGAAATGTAAAAGTAGTGGAAGCACCAGAGATCCTGAAAGGTTGAACTGCGTCGTGACATAATCATGGCCTCATAATAAGATAATTGACGAGTCGGGAGTCTTGCTGTGGCTTAACCGATCAAAAAATGACTCTCCAAGCCAAAGAAACAAATGGAAGTGGCTGCATTCTGGCGTCGTTATTTGATTGATTAGTTAGATTGAAAGCTTGTACAGAAAGCTTTAATAATCAAATAAATAGATACCTAACAAATTTTATTCGGTGTATTTACTCTATGAAACAGTCTAGCTACAGTGTTCACAGATACCTAATATTGTAATCAAGTAATGCGACAGTTTAGAGCGTGCAGCGAGCGTAGCGTATGCTTCGGCACGAATGGCGATTTCTTGAGAAAATCTCCGCCGATATGGATTGGGGACAACGCATTCAGGTAGTTATAGTTAATAGTCTACTAACACTTAGGCTAAGTTTCGATGCCATTTACTGGCAAAAATTTAGACATGATTGTTAGCAACAAAAACATATTTTTAATACATTTGCTCAAAAAGTAGAGTTTTACAGGTGTGTTTAGCGCGCGAAAAGTTATTCTTTTCCACGTTAGTGCTTTTTGTTTTCCTCCTGCATATGCATGAAGGAGGCTTTTAATCAAAAAGTTTACCCTTAAATATAGAGAAACCAGGGGTCAACCAGACACTGCTGTGTCAAGTAGTAACCAATAGTTATAACCCTTCAAAACGTTTAATATCTCTCTCAACAATTGTTCAAACTGAAAAGTCAATCCTAGTTCACAGATTAAACTGTTGTTCATTGATTTCCTTTCGTTGCTTTATTTTTTCTCAGTTGGATGCATGCACTATTATGGTGTTGAAATAGAAAAAAAATCTCTATAGATTCATCTACATACTTTTAAAGTCAAATCGAAAGATATCACGATCGATGATGCAAAATGAGACAATAGATTTCTAGGAAACTAAAATACTTGACTAGCTTTTTGTGCAGTTTATCCTCTTTGGTCAACTGACGCGAATCTTACCTTAAATTTAAATCTTGTTGATAAGCAGAACTAAGAAATCTTTTATGCAATGAATGACGTATTATATAATTTATTTAGTCAACAATGAACATCTGTGTAATCTTCGAGACAGATCTATGTATCTGTGTCAAATTTAATTAGGGAATAACAATATTCAAGGTTATATTCGGAACGGTTCCGCAATTAAAATGACAAGGGAATCACTGTTTGGCAAAAAAGTGATACACGTGTCTGTGTTGAAGTGTATTAAGTGGGATCTTTGTAATAAACAATTAAGGTTTTTTTTATTATATACAACTGGATGACAAACAAGCTGACAGCCCACCTGATGGAAAGCGGTAACCGCCACCTATAGACACCTGCAATAACAAGGAAAAATCACTTGATATTGCAGGTGCGTTGTCATCCTGGGGCCTAAGATGAAATGCCGTCCATGCCCAGTAATTACACTGGCTACCTTTCCCTTCAATCCGAAACACAGCGAACTGTTTCACGGCTGAAATAAGAAAGGCGGTGGTACCTACCCAGGCGACCCTACATACGGGCCTACCACCTAGTATAGGTGATATTTTTATATGGTGGACTAGGTTTTGCCCTCCGCTTTCTTTCTAGCTCTTAGGTTTGAAATTTCTAAAAACCCTTTCTCAGTTATATAGGCTACCTACACTTCACAAATGACAAATCCTAATTTCACGTCTCTAGGACAAGTGGCTTAAGCTGTGCGTTGATATATCGATCTTTAAGTCAGGACTTTGAATATATGTAGATTAGTAGTATTATCATCAAATGTTTGGCTCTAAATCTTTCCAAGATGTGAAAATAACACATTTTAATACAATAACTGCAGAAACATATGGCTATTTGACCTTTATTCCTTTTCTTTCGCTTTCATGATGAGTATTCATCAAAGAAAAAGAGAAAATAAGTAAGTACATAAGAAAATAAAATAATAAGTAATTACTGGGCATGGACGGCATTTCATCTTAGCCCTCAGGATGACAACGCACCTGCAATATCAAGTGCTTTTCCTTGTTATTGCAGGTGTCTATAGGCGGCGGTAACCGCTTACCACCAGGTGGGCCGTCAGCTTGTTTGTCATCTAGTTGTATAAAAAAAAAAAGTAAGGGCAAAAACTGAACTTCATAAATAATTTTAAACATCTATTCTGTAATGATACAAAACTGTCTTATCAATCATCATTTTTTTAATCTTCAGTAAAGCATTTTATTTTCATTTCAACAAGTAGAACAACGAGCTTCCTTCCTCTAATGACTCTAATCAAAGACATTGTTTTAAAAGTCCTCAAATGGATCCCTTCCCATAATAAATCAAATCATTTAAGGGTCTGTCGCTCCCGTCCGATTTTATTGTTGCGCCGCTGACACCGTTGACAGTTGGGTGACAGTTTGACAGCGAGATGAGCGGATTACGTTGACGAGCCGGGCCACACGGCACTTCACGGTTGCTTACATCCTAATTGTTTCAATTTTACGGGCACCGCTTGTCAAAATAAGGGGTTTGAGATTGGATTTGGATGGAGAAAGTTGTTTGGTTCCGTGTTGATTTGGAAATATAACAACATAACTTTTTGAGCGCTGGAGAAAACTTTTTGGTATTTTGTAACCATCATCATCCTCGTTCGAAATCATTCTTGCGCTGCCTGTAACAATAGCATCCCACGGCCCTCACCACATAGTAGGTCTACCAACGCTGCGTCTCCCGGTGGCCACCACTCGAGCCCCGACGGCCGTTAGTCTTCCTTGCAATGTGGCCTGCCCAATGCTTGATGCCCGCAATTCTTTGGGCTATGTCAGTGACCTTGGTTCTCCTGCATAGCCCTCTCCATTGCCCTATGCGGGACATGGAGCCTTGTTAAAGAGGTCCATTGTAAGTGGCCACTTCTAAAAAGTAAAAAGTTGCAAGTCTCTCAATGCAATGCACTACAAAATAGTTTTGAGATATAATGTTGAACCAAGTCAATTATTTTAGTCAGTACCCGGGGGTGTCCATAGAACTCGATTTCCACTGAATTGTCTATTTCAAAAGTGACTTGGCCATCGCAAAGCCTCGGCCTATTTAATCGTCAACTATTCAAAATAATAGCATATTACTAACTCGTCACATGCAGTGTGAGCAATACATATACCTACGAGAAATTAATTAATTTATTTTAGATCAACACAAAATTACAAAATGTAGAAAATGGCCTGAATGGCTGCGAGAAAAGGATGGTACAGCCGTGCCTCTTTGTTTTGCTCGACTAGATATTTTAACGAAAACGTCAACAAAATATGTTTTTATTATTATAGAAAGCACGACATATAACACCACCTGGTGTGAAGCGGTAAGAAGAGTCCGTATGCAAAGACAGCTAGTGCTGTTTAGACACTGCTCTAGCCGCCTCCACCTTACCGGATCAACAGGGCCTTTTTCACGCCTCTTTTGAAGGAACCCATGTTATAGGAAGGAGAGAACACATGTGCTGGCCAAGAACTCCATGTTCTGGAAGTACGAGCAAGAAACGAGTTACTAAATTTCTTTGTGTGAGATGTTGAGGTGGAGACAGTGAAAATGTAATTTGAATGTATTTTGTGGAGATGTAATATGGATTGGGACTTGCCCATAGTTTAATTTAAATTCTCACAGAAAAAATGTAAACAAAGTTATTTCACCGTCAATATGACATTTCAGGGATTTTTAAGTTAGAGGCCCGCAGCAAATATTTTTCTTAGTTTGGAAATATGTAGTATTGTTATGTGTATTATTTTACAGTATTTTTATTTTATTTGCTGTGTGAATTCTTGAACTTTACTAGCAGAAGTGGAATAGTAAATTATCCTGTCAAGATCAACAGGATTATTCGCTACCTTAGTTTAACAGCTAAAATAAGGACCATCATGTAGTGACATCTTGTGGTTGTTACGCAGCAACGGATAGGACAACAACTCAGTGGTGTCGCTTTCATTTGATACAACTGAGTTTTTTTCCACTTGTCTCGGAGGGATAATGGAAACTACGTTTTTTAGCTAGATTTGGCTTCTCATATCTTGTATAATACTCAAAAACCGGAGCCGCAATTTAACTGTCTTCATTTGATATTGACTATGAAAATCCTATGAAATATGGCTGCAAATATTACTGGCATATTTGCTAAGCATCAACAAGGCGCGGCGGCCGTTCTTGGATTGGAGGACAACTATTTCAGCCCTGCATATCTGTATACAGACATTATCATTACATGTTTGCATTTTAATTTACAAAAGAGCATTCCACTTCACACAACAATAAAATAAACGACAATTCAACTGTCTTGACAGACATAAAAAAAGAGGAAAGAATCGTTTTCAAAGTACACGACCCAGCTCACAATACTGATCAAATAAACATATCAATAGCGAACCAGTGTTAGCAACTTTATACTATGCCATAATCAATAACAACAGAACAATTTACAGATAAATAAGATATAAATCTGACATCGTGACGGGATATATTGATCTTTCGTATTGGTTTTTATCGGTAGGCACCTTAAAGGAATTATTACTGTGCAATAAATATGACATAGGTACAAATTGAAGGTTTATTTATCTTCATAGTTAATTTATAATTGGTTTGTGATATAGGATTCTCCCGCCGTTTCACTCGCTTGTGTGGTCTTGTTGATTAAGAGCATATCTTTCTTTGTCTGATATTTTTTTTAGTGCTTGAAGTTTTTAACAATTTTAAAAGGGACATTTCGAAACTCCTAAATTATTGAACGATTAAAGTGTAAAGTAAAACTTGCGGCGTCTTGCAGCCCTACCGTCTAAGTCCATTGCATTTGTATTGCTTTGCTCTATAAATTGTTTTATAACGTCATATTGTCCCAACTATTATGTACACAGCCCTAATTCCAAATTACCCTAGTCTCCCTATAATGTATCATCATCACCAGGCTTTATGCGTCCCACTCCTAGGCACAGGCTTTCCTACCATGGGAGAAACACATGAGGAGTACAATGTATATTGTGTAGGTATTAAAGCACAATGTAATATGAATATAATCACGCACACACAGGCACATATGCACATCAACAAATAAAAACCACGACTTCACACATGCATGTATGCATGCACAATTGCTCCAATATTTTTTATCATGTTGTAGAGCATTCGAAGACTGACGTCGACTGTCAAAATGCAAGTTTAAATAGAAAATAAATTGTTCACATTATTATTATAATTGATCGTATCTTTGGAAGCATGACAAAATAACTTAATGCCTGTTCAATGTGTCAAAATTGATTGTAAAAAATTAAACTCACGCAGTGCAGTTACGAAATCTAGTGAAATAAATCTGCAACTCATGATAATGGCCGGCGTTGGCGCACAGGCGCATCTATTTAAGAAAAAAAGTTTAATGCATCAGCATATTTCTTAAATGTAGTCCTTTCAGGTCATTGAGAAATTATTAAGTAGAGATATAAGGTCATCGCGTAACACTTTACTTGGTTGCTATACTCATTCAGATTTTTATACAATTACGGAAAAAATGTAAAGAATGGTGTTGCCGCGGGTGAAAAATAACTTGTAATTAGTAGGTTTCTTACCCACGATAATTTCGCCTCATTTATCCACTTTTCATTCATTTTAACTGTGAAATTAAAATTCTTTAAAAATTATCATTTTTATTTTCGTAAAGCACTTTCGTAGATCATAACTATATGTATAAAAAAAAACGAATTTTCGTACTATGTGAATTTACATTACTGGCAACATTACAGGGCTGGTCAATATTTGGGTCACTTTTAAACAGTCAGTGTGTTGACCAGACTAGGTATAAATGAGTAAACTTCATGAGTTACTTCCCCTCCTTAACTTAACCCATTAATGCTAAAAAATTAAAACCATTTGAAAATATTTACTTTTTAATTGTGTGTAGTTTCTGTTGATCGAGACTGGCTATAGGTTGTAGTATACCGAGTGGTGCCGTCAATAAGACAATAAATTAAAATATGGGCTTTATTAGTTCATAGAAATGGTTTGCCACTTTCAAAAACATCTCATTCATTTGATAGTTTCATGACATTTGTATGAAATAATATAACATTGGCTGCATTATTTCATAGAAATGTCTAGAAATTATCAAATCAATAAGATGTTTATGAACGTGGTAACTCATTTTTCATTTTTCATTTCTATGAACTAATATAGCCCATGTTTTAATTTATTGTCGTATTGACGGCACCGCCCTGTATAGGCTGGTGATGATTATTTTCCTATTCAACTTTCGCTTGTAAAGATTACTGAATTACGACCTACAATGCTATGTTTACAAATTCACATGACAAATTGATTTGTCAAGCTGCATCAGACGTCCGGGGATCTTATGTCAATTGAGAACTAATTGTGTACTGGATCTGTGGTTTGACGTGTAAGATTTTCGAATAAGATTATGAAAAAAAAAATCCAAGCTAAGTAAAATTGTATAATATTTTCTGCGGGCCTTTAGCTTGAAAAACCCTGAAATGTTTCTCAAGCTAAAGGATTCCATAAAACGAGAAGCCATAATATTGAAGAAGAAGGAGAAGAATTTATTAGCGTTACTAGAACGTAAGCGAACCCACTACCCAACCACAGGGTCTGCTCTAACTACTGAGCTGCCTAGGAGTTGAGAGAACCATCCACTAGGTACCTACATCAGACATATTCTTCTACGTATTAAATTAAGATCACAAACATTTTCTGAATTATTAACAATAATTTTAATTAATCATATTTAGGGGAGTGTAGGGTAACGCCGAACGAGGCAAATTGGGCATTTTCATAATGGTTAAAAAGGAAAAAAAGCCAGTGAGTACTCTGAGCAAGTAGAATGAAATTATCAACTATTATTTTACAAAATACTAAAATCTTTAGTGTTTGCACAAAAATTTAACATTATTTAGGGTTGGACCCTTCTTTTGAGTAACATACTTGTGCCAAAAGGGCTCGCTCCGTCACAACAACGATTCTTTATCATAAGCCAACATTTATTATTATTATTATTTTCTTTGTATCTTAAGTCAATTATTTTATATCATGACATGATGTGGTCGGCCTCGTTATGGAATTATCCCGCGTTCTGAATTACCCCACTCTCCTCTAGTATAATAAGAAGCCTAATTATTAAAAGATAAGTAAACAGTAGGTATCAGTTATACCATTAAATTACATCACTTTGACTTACATTAAAATCGGGACTCTTTACTTACCTGTAACAAATAAATATAAAAAATTAAAAAAAATAAAAAATTAAAATAATTACAAAAATATGGTGGGTTTTATGAATTCTTATGTACACACGACAACACCAGAAATGTAACAGTTGCACTACGAAAGCCGCCTCTATTACGAACGCAGTAAGGGCGGTCTCAAGGTCAAACTGTTACGTTTGATGTGCTGTCGACTGTACACTAGTTCATGTTTCAATCGAATCGAAACATGGAATGGAGATATGTTGCAATCTGAATTCCAGGAACTACATCGAAACCGCGATCAAAACAGCCTCACGGAAGCTCGGTGTCCTGAACAAGGTGCGTCGATTTTTCACGCCTGACCAATTATGCCTGCTCTATAAAACTCAGGTCCGGTCTTGCGTGGAATATTGCTCGCACTTGTGGGATGGCTCCACCAAGTACCTTCTCGATGCCCTGGACAGATTGCAGCGTCGTGCTGTCCGTATCGTTGGCGATTTAGAGGTCACCAACAACCTTGAGCCTCTGCAATTGCGTCGAGACATTGCGTCGCTTAGCGCCTTCTATCGGCTATATCACGGAGAGTGTTCTGAGGAGCTATTTGACCTTATCCCACCTTCCCCCTTCCTACTCAGGAGCACGCGTGCCGGTCTTCGGAGTCATCAATTCACTGTCTCCACCTCAACATCACGTACAAAGAAATTTAGTAGCTCTTTTCTTTGTCGAACTTCCAGAACTTGGAATTCTTTGCCAGCACATGTGTTCCCTCCTTCCTATAACATGGGTTCCTTCAAAAGAGGCGCGAAAAAGCACCTTTTGGGCCGGCAAGGTGGAGGCGGCTAGAGCAGTGTCTGAACTGCACTAGCTGTCTTCGCATATGGACTCTTCTTACCGCTTCACATCAGGTGGTGTTGAGTCATTTGACGTGCTTTGTATAAAAAAACAAAAAAAACATCTCGAGATCGAGTTCAGTTATTAAGTTGTATGAAAACGAAAACAGCGCGACTATTCTGAAAAGTCGAGCAAAAAAGTTAGCCTAAATATAATGTTAAATGCTAAATTAGACACCCGTTAAAATCCGTGCTAAATAATAATTATAATATTCACACACTCACACCTATTATCTATCTAGCCCAAAGTAAGGATCATTATAAGAGCTTGTGTTAAGGATACTAGATAACGGAGAAATAATGATAATAATATGTATGTAAATATACTAAATATACTTATAAATGTCCATGACTCGTAAACAAATGCTTGTACCTACTCATAATACAACAATTTGCTCCTACTGGGATTTGAATCCGGGACCCCTGACCGAGTTGCCTGTATATAGCAAGGAGCACAGACCACTCGGCCAGCTGGTCGTCACAAATAATTTAAAAGTTTTATAAAAATCGTATTTTTATGTAACATTCCACCGAAACATAATTGTTCACTTTCTATAGAACCACGTATCTATCTAAGTATAATACTTCACACCTAGTAAGCGTTACACGCTACCGTCAAACAACCTTTTTAGAAATCACCACGCACGGGATATCATTACGCGGCTTGATACAGACGAATAAAAAAAATTACGTACAGTCGACAGCACATCAACCGTAACAGTATGACCTTGAGACCGCCCCTACTGCGTTCGTAATAGAGGCGGCTTTCGTAGTGCAACTGTTACAGTTGATGTGCTGTCGTCTGTACAACGGGCAGTCTTGTTAAGGTATAATTTCTAACACAGCGACAGCGGTACTGTTTAATATTTTATTAGTACAAAAATTAAAACATATATATTTTTTTTATCTTAACGGGGTAACTCTTGACCTTCATCTCACCTGGTGGTGAAGATAAGACCGACGATGGAAGCGAGCTACACCCGGATTCCTCAACCACAGAGGAACTGGCTATCTTACCTCTAACTGCCGGAACACAACAATGCCGTTAGCATTATTGCTATGGCGACAGACTTAGGTAAGATGATGATAGCTAGCCAGGTGGACGTAAAAAAGCTCTACCACCAACCAAACCGAGCAGAAAATTACTGCCCCCACGGGAATCGAACCCCGGACCTCTAGATTTGAGGCAGGTGGTCTCAACCACTAGACCACAGAGGCGGTAAATAAAATAATTGAAGATTGTAAATTTTCTTCCATAAGAACACAGCGGATTTTATAATACAACTAGATTATGGTCCACCTGGTGGTTAGTAGCTACCGTCGCTTAAAGGTAATAACAAGGAAAAAAACCACATGGTATAATTGGAATTTTAAATAACATGGAGAATTCTTATTGCAGACCTACCCGCCGGCGCCGCTATCTAGGCGACGGGCGTGTGTGGGGGTTGCCCAGAGCTAAAGTGACACTGGGAATACCCACTAAACTCCCCGGGGTTTGATTCCCGTGGGGGCAGAAATTTTCTACTTGTTTTGGTTGGTGGTAGGGCTTTTCTAAGTCCGCCTGGCTAGCTACTACCATCTTACCTAAGTCTGTCGCCATAACAATAATGTTAACAGCATTGTTGTGTTCCGGCAGTTAGCGGTAAGATAGCCAGTTCCTCTGTGGTTGAGGAATCCGGGTGCAACTCGCTTCCATCGTCGGCCTTATCTTCACTTACCATCAGGTGAGATGAAGGCCAAGGGTTAAGGTTCAAAAAAAAAAGACGTGTTTAGAGTGACCAGCACTGCCATCTGCCTTTGTTTTCAAAAGCGTCCCCCTAACACTCTGTATACACAATTTTTAAACTCTGGTGTATTAGCAACGCTTTTGGTGTCCGTCGCTGTCGCCGTGTCTGGAACGCTACCTTAAGTCGGCCTGTGTCGTAACAAGTTATTATAACTGTCGCGGTCACCTTTTATCAGGGTTGTACACGCCCAGGATGTCAAACAGTCAAGCGTGAGTTGAAATTAATAAAAGATGATTCGAAGATAATGAAGAATATTTTTTTCATCGCTCTGAACTACATAAACCATATTATATTGTTGAGGACACGCTGGCGAGGCAGAATGTCATGAATTAATGAGATGTAAAAAAAATAAAGAAGAACTAAGGAGATGATGATGATGTGATGATGATTAAGAATTAATGAGCTGTATTTGAAGGTTGCAAAGAATTTGTATGAACTAATGTGGCCCATGTTTTAATTTATTGTCCTATTGTCGTCAAAACTCTGATGACAGGCAAGGTGACAGCCCACCTGGTGGTTAGGGGAATACCCACTAAAACTCCCAGGTAACTCCACTGTCTTTCGCCTTCTTCGGGGTAGCCTGGGCTCTGCCGAAACAATTTCACCAAACCCCCCAGGCAACCCGGTCTTACGGCCAGCTTTCGCGCTGATGGAGATTACCCAGAGTCACTTGGGTAATCCCAGATGTGGCGGCCTATGCAATGCGTGCGTGGCCGCAACTACATACGGGCCTACTGAAATGTACTGATTTACTATTAGTACCGCAACATTGTTAATTTGATTATTTACTGCGACACACCTTCGTGGGTCGCGCAGCGCTGCTGCTAAGTAAGCAATTTTATATTATGTTAAAATAATGTAATTCAGAGACAATAAACTTCTGACGTAGCGTCGGAGCTAACAACATGTGTTTACTTGAACCGTAACCCATCCCTGCGCCACCAACATATCTCATGGCGACCCTGCCTCACTCAAGAATCAAAAGATTAAGAAGAAAATAAGAAGAAACAAAATTAAATTTAATGAAAATTATACGAAGATTATTTTATGATAGGCAATTCTTCTATTCCGTCATAATTTATGACGGAATAGAAGAATTGCCTAGAAAACTACTTAAGATGGGAAAACAGCAAAGCAAAGAACAAGTCGTAGAGAAAGTACTTTATTTGCGAATTTAAACCAAAAAGCATAGCTGACTATAACTTACGGCACCTAATTAAAAAATTACCAAAAAAAGTTTTCCTTAATTTCCCATACAGAACCCTAATATTTTATCGGGTATTATTATCTCAGTAATGGCCGGCCCTGCCTCCTTCGTAAATTGTCTGTATCGGGGGCTACATCTTAATAAATTATTAAGATTTTTCTATACAGATCTAAGTATGATATTCTTGGTTATTTATGAGGGCCTCGCCTCCCTTTGTGGGTCGGTTATCAGATGTCAAAAGGATATAATTTAAACTTTGAACTTGTCAACCCTTTTTCCTTATTCTAGGGCTGCCAAATAATTAGATTCCATAATTAATTATTTTCAAGAATTCTTCACCAAAGTTTAATTTCAAATGCATAAATCGGCACACAAAAGTAAAGATGACACAATAAGTTAGTTATCACAAAAAACTGAACTAATACAACAGTTGTCCCGTGACAACGATCGCCATGAAATATGAAAATAACGAAAAAGTTATTGTTATGGTGTAAGTTTGAAAAAGTCGTGCAAATTTCATTTTGATGTACAGTCGACAGCGCATCAAACGTAACGAGACCTTGAGACCGCCCTTACTGTGTTCGTAATAGAGGCGGCTTTCGTAGTGCAACAGTTACACTTGATGTGCTGTCGTAACATTACTCAAACGATAACAAAATACAAAATAAAATACCGCCTTGGTTAGAGCCGATTATCACCGCCGTAGCTGTTACCTTACTGAATTCATATCTATGTAAATGCGAGTTAAATCTGGTAAAGCGGTTTTCTTTAAATTTATTTAATAATACTTATTTAACAATAATAAAATTAAAAACTACTCATAAGAAATCAAATATTGAAGGAACATGTTTAAAAAAAATGAGTTACTAGTTTTGTTCATTACATTTATCTATTTAAGGAATCTAGAATATGAATTTAATCGAACTTATGATAATAAATTATATTTAAACTTAAATTAAATTCGTGGTTAAGTTAAGTTAAGTTTAGAACGTGGTTTACGCAGTGTAAAATCGTTCGCATAATTTATGTTCAATTGTTTAAGGTTGTCGTCACAAGACGTATTGCATTGTAGTCTAACTAAACTTGGTTTAAACTTTGGGTATCAAACTGAACTCGTAAATTACGAAATGCAAAAAATGTGGGCCCGTAGGTCACAAACTAAAGCAAAATCTGTGACAGCCCTAACAAGAGAATACTTAATAGTAATACTGATCCGCCCCGATTAATGTAATTATAATTTTATTCGTGTATATCACACGTAACGAAATGAATCCTAGAGATTACTAAGTAAACGAAGGTAGAGGCTTAACACCCGGTTTTGTAAAGAATAGGATCGAAAATGGACGCTATAAACTATATACAATACATTTTACAACCTAACAATGTTTTGTTTCTCAAGCTAGAAGCGCGTGATTAGTGCCTAAAATACTTCAAGCGCAAGAGCGTCTAATAGGCTATGGTAGGTACCTCTTACTACCTATCAGGCGGACCATAGGCTTGTTTTGATATTAAAAGTTTTAATATACCAACCTTTTCGTGTATTATAACTTTTGGGTTTAACCGACTTAAAAAACGAGGAGGTTATCAATTCGGTTGGTTTTTTTTTCTATGTATGTACCTACACCGATTACGCCAAGATTTAAGATCCGATTTATGTGATTCTTTTTTTGTTCGATGCGGAATAGTTGCCATTTGGTCTCATAAAAAATTTTTCAAAATCAGTTGGGTAGTTTGGTTTTAAATAAAAAAAAAACTGAAATGAGAAAGTCATCTACGTATGCGGATTTTTAATTGCTTTCCTATGACTTTTTAATGAAACGATACAATAGTAGGGAACAAACGGTCACCCATCTAGCTTTGAACTTAGAAAGTTACACTAAAAACTGTGAAAAAAAATAAACAAAAAATACAACCGACTTCAAAAATCTGAAAAGGCAAAACTTGTTAAATTTAAGTAGGTACCTTCTCATCACCTAGAAACATATTTTTTGGGAGTTAGTGCTAAGTCGTTTACAGAAATAATAGGACGTGAAGCAATTTATTTTTTATTTTTTATATTCTGTCCACCTTCAATTAACAACGGACGGTATCAACTACTTATCAATAACTTTTTACCCACATCATCAAGTTTATCTTTAAATCCGCATTAATAATTATTTTTCGTTTCACTTGTCCCGGAAAATTGTAAAGTAAGTTTCCGTCGAATTGAAACGAAAACGTTCGTCGTCGTTAAACTGTCAAATGGTATGCAAACGGCAGCAGTGAATTACTTATATAAAATTCCAAGTCCTGTTCTGACTAATGGCTGATATATGAACACACAGCCTAAACCTCTGGACCTAGAGATATGTAATTTGGAGGGTGTGTTCGTTCTAACATGTAGGTACCCTATGAAAGGGTTTTTCGAAATTTCACCCCTAAGAGGATGGCAAAGCCGCGAGCAGGAGTTAGAATTATATTCTCGCAATATATAAGTTTCAGTTAAAACAACGGCGTAAGTCAGCTTTGGCTCGTTACCGGTCAAATGGTATGCAAACGGCAGCAGTGAATTACTTATATAAAATTCCAAGTCCTGTTCTGACTAATGGCTGATATATGTACACACAGCCTAAACCTCTGGACCTAGAGATATGTAATTTGGAGGGTGTGTTCGTTCTAACATGTAGGTACCCTATGAAAGGGTGTTTCGAAATTTCACCCCTAAGAGGATGGCAAAGCCGCGAGCAGGAGTTAGAATTATACTCTCGCAATATATAAGTTTCAGTCTAAACAACGGCGTAAGTCAGCTTTAGCTCGTTACCGGGAATTAATTGTTATTGTAACCGCAATTATTATTGTAAATAGTTGCTACTCGATTTAGTTATTTAACGGAAGTGTAGTTCGCAATTAGACTCACGCGCACACTGTAGACAGAATATCGGTAATAGCCGACAAAACTTTATGTTTTTTCTTAGATATGTAAGAAGTGCGTTAATTTATTTATTTATAGAAAGCGTTACTTTCTATAAATAAATAAAATACTTGTATTATTAAGTTATAATAAGTCCGTTGCGCAGTCAATCTCAATGAAGAAACAAATCAACTGTACCGTTGAAGTGGTTTCATTTAAAATAATTGAAATAAGTACATAAACTTGTGTCACTCTAGTTTCTAGTCGTGTTGTCCACACTTAGCTCTGGAACGTTATCCGTTTTCGACGGTATAAATCAATCAGCAGCTTGTTACTTCATAATATTACTACGATAGTCCACTTGTAATCACACGTGGCATAATACCAAGCTAATAGACATAGTTTTTAAGCTGTAAGTCCGAATCGGAGTTTCAACAAATGAAACTATTAATTTTAAGTTTTAGCAATAATTAGTTTTAATTAATAATATTTGGTCCATAATAATAGTAACCCTCATTGATAATTTCATGACATTTGCTGCATTATTCGTATTTAAGGCGCCATCCTGTATATTTCCGAAACCTCTAATAGTTATAATCACTATTAATTTTTCCGTTCTTTGCCTGTAGTGTGCGTGAGGGCATTTAATGATCACAACGGTTCTCTGTGATATAGACGATACTTTGTATTTACCTGCAGTAACATGCGTCGGCATATTAATGAGTCTATTACTATTAAAGGTCTTACCACATACAATACTTCAAGCATCAGCGATGGGCGATTTTGTTATTGCAGAATAGATTAATATCTCTATTAATCCGTGGTTGAGTATCCATAACACAAGCTCTTCAACATCACCAGCCTAACGTCCCACTGCGGGGCACAGGAATTTCTATATGCGAGAAACACACAAGCAGTTTTACGGCCTGGCCACGAACCCACCGCACGCGCGTCCTGCGACTCGCGAATCGGCAACCACTGCGCGCTGTCTAGATGTCGGTCTCGCAGCGTGTCGTCGTGACCGCGCAGTGGTTGCCGAGACCCCGCCGCCGCCGTCGCCGTCGCCCGTTCCCGTGGCCAGGCCGTTAGGCCATAGCAAGACCACGCTGGTCCAATGTGGGTTGGTGGGTTGCAGCGGTTGGAGCAGCAACTTAGCAACCGGGGGCAACAGCGTAACGTGCCTTACGGAGCCTAGAGGAGCTCGTGACTCCAAATAATTGAACCATCTAGGATCGACCATGGCGGAAAACTTTGATTCCGTAATCTTATCTTATCTTATTGTGGAGCCATGACTAAGTCACAGTGCACTTCCACCCATAGGGATCTTCCGTGCCTCCCCTGCGTTTTCCTGTCTCCAGAATATAGATGCCATTAGCCTTACTATATCGTTAGACAGAAAGAGCCTGTAGTATTCTGATTTTGGATATGCCACTTCCAGAAGACTCATTCTGGTTCTAGCCAGGGCATCACAATGCCACAAGAGATGCATCATTGATTCCTGACATTCACCACATGCTCCACAAAGTTGTGTTGTTTTCGTAATAAAAACCAGAGCGCTCAAACCACTACGCCATCGCGGCTCACCGAGCTCCTCAAAGTTGATTCATTTGAGTTATATTGAAAGTTTGATTGTAAGAATATTATTATGGAGCTTCGAAGTCTCTGCTCGGGAACCTTTCACAGGTTTGAACGTGCCACTACATTATGTTATAGGCCGATTTAAGCTTATCACCTGGTTAACTGGGTTACCCATTGTTGGGGTTAATCACAACATTGTTCATGGTCGAGAATAACAGGAGTAAACTTTTTAAGATATTGTTATTGTTTCAATGAGCCGACTTTTAGCATCTATGCTTTATTGTTACTGTATAACTATACAGGATCAATGCGAATTAAATTAAAACATGGGCTATATTAGTTCATAGAAATGTTTTGAAACTTTCAAATATTCATTTGATAATTTTATAAATCTTCTGGGTTGATACCACCGCCTTTCCTATAACGGCCGAAAAACAGTTCGCTGTGTTTCAGATTTAAGGGATACTAGGGCATGGATGACATTTCATCTTAGGCCCCAGGATCGGCGCGAAGCCTGGGGGTGGATTAGTGAATTGGCTTCGCAGACCCCTAACCAACTCCGCAGAGTTATCCAGGAGTTTTAACAGGTTTACCCAGGGTCAATTTAGACGCTGGGCGAGTCCCGCTGACGCCTGCTGTATCGCCAGCGGCGGGTAAGTCCGTCAATGGATTTCTCCAAGTAAAAAAATCCCCGGGAAGACAACGCATATGCAATACCAAGTGATCTTGCTAGTCAGTCTTACTTACATTCTCAACTAATCGTCATCACTACAATACAAAGAAATAATGCTTACCACAAAATACATCTATCTACATTAAGGTCTGTTTTTTTCCGTAGTTCTTTTTCTTTTCACCATGCCCATTACAACGCATCATAAATCATTCATCACATAAGTCAAACGGCAGCAATTAACTTAAGAATTATTTAATTTAGGGGATTGCGCAGTTTATGTTAAAGGCACGTGCCGGGGTGCGCGGGAGTCGATCGGTATATTGCAGACAATGAGACTTGATATTTCATAATATATATTTATTAGTACTTAACATTAATCAAGACTTCAATCGCATCAGAACAAATGTAAACTTTTTGAGAAAATCTAGAATATCTTTTTAGTAGGACAAAGATTGTGTCACAATTCTTAGTACACAATTTACAGATATTTATTACGAGTATGTAGGTAGTAGGTAAAATATATTTAAAAAAAAATCACATATTTTAATCCATAATTGCTTACACGAGATATCTACACGGAAAAACATAATTTTCATTTTTTATGACAGTAAGTTTTTATGAAAAAAATTGAAACGTTTCTTCTAATGCCCATTAATTTGTGACAAATGTGGCATATTAATGTCTTCCAATTTAAATGACACGTGTATTTCAGATGATCGTTGAAAAGATATAATGAAGTATCAAGAAGTTTCGTCGTCATAATTCATTGAAGCGCCGACTTGCCGAGTGGGCGCTACCACTCAAAGATAATTTTAAACGGCTGTTATATTAACTTGGCTATTAGCTGCTTTTAATTTTACGCGCTTAAGTAGTAAAATAGCACTTACTGATTATATAAATAAGTAATTTCTTTAACCACCTTCATTATTGATATTGGTTTCTATTTTTCTGATCTGTTCTATTTAGCTGACGGCCCACCTGGTGGTAAGCGGTTACCGCCGCCTATAGACACCTGCAATAACAAGGAAAAGCACTTGATATTGCAGGTGCGTTGTCATCCTGAGGCCTAAGATGAAATGCCGTCCATGCCCAGTAATTACACTGGCTACCTTTCCCTTCAATCCGAAACACAGCGAACTGTTTCACGGCTGAAATAAGAAAGGTACACTAAACTAAACTTTTTACTACCTGGCACTTAGAAACTGTCAACGTAACTAGGGTAGTACCTATCCAAACGTAAAGGAGTATTGAGATACGTCAGTTTTGTCAAATCTAATAAACTGTTACACAGAATACTTCAAACTGTCAAATTTAGCTTTTACAGAAACAAAATACCCGTAAAATAAACTCAGTCATGTTACCAAGAAAGTTCTATAATAATCCTTTTTATTCCAGCAAAAGTATTGCTTTTGCTATTGCAAAGCGCACAATAATTTTTACTTGTCCATACGTATTATTTAACAAGCGAGTATAAATCCTAGCCATGGTTACTTTATACGTATTGGTTGGTAAGTTTATGCATCAAATACGCGGCAGCCGGACAACATAAAGCTCTTATAAGCAAATTCCTATAAAACATCTTAATTTTACACATAAACTGAGTCACAGAGAAGCGAAAAGACAGTAGACAAATTTAACCTATTACAAACTAACTAAACAAACTTACTATTTATAAACTCGCGGATTTTCAGATTTTGACGTTTTTTTTTATACAACTAGATGACAAACAAGCTGACGGCCCACCTGATGGTAAGTGGTTACCGCCGCCTATAAACTAGACACCTGCAATAACAAGGAAATATCACTTGATATTGCAGGTGCGTTGTCATACTGAGGCCGAAGATGAAATGCCGTCATGCCCAGTAATTACACTAGCTACCTTTCCCTTCAACGGCAGGCGACGTCCGGCTGGTCGAGTGGTCTGTACCCCCTACTATACAGGCTATTAGGTCAGTGGTCCTGGGTTAGAATCCCGGTAGGGGCAGACGTTTGTATGATGAGTACGAGTACGTATTTGTTCACGATTCATGGATCATTTTTCATGTTTATTTAGTATATCCTTAATATTTATATACTTATTATTAGCAGTATTTCCCCGATATCTAGTATCCATAACACAAGCTTTTCACTACTATGGGCTAATAATAAGTGTGATTGTATGAATATACTAAAATATTATTATTAGGAAGGCCAGACTGAGGTTACACCAGAATACGTAGTAGACAAAATAGGGCTTAACCCTATTTTGTCTACTACGTATTCTGGTGTATAATGAATGATTTATGATTTAGTTGTAAAGATATGTAATATAGGGTCACCAATTTTAGAAGTTTAGTTATACGGAATTAGTGGTTTAGTAGCACAGTTCTGGTTCTGCTAGTTTTATTACAACAGCCAACAAATTAACACAATTTTAATGGCAAAAAAATCCAAAGTCTCTCTTTCTTTTCCATTTTAAAAGTAAATAGCTGAATATTTTAAATTTTATTTTTATGATTTATTTTTTTTAATCAGTTAGATTTTAACTAACAGTGAGTGTTTAGAAGCTTAGACACTTCTAAGCTTGCTGTCTTCGCATATGGACTCTTCTTACCGCTTTACATCAGCTGGTATTGAGTCATTTTTCGTGCTTTGTATAAAAAAAATACATTTGAAAGAAGCTGTAGCGGAAAGTATCAAGATTTTTTATCTACTATTGCAGAAGCTCGATTGACAATGCGTTTGAAATTGAACTCCAACATAAGTCGCTGGTATTTCTTTAACTATGTTAAGAGTCTAAACCGATTGGCTCATAACTTAACCAGTAATACGACGTACATCCTAGACCGCGGAAATATTGCGTGCCCACGGCCTGCGGCGGTACGCGGTACTCACAGGATATTTTTCTTACCCGCAACTAAGGGTACATCGAAGTATTTCACTCCGTAATATACTGGCGGTTTCATGTAGAAATATTGTGTTATTCAAGTTATTAATTGCTCCATTAATTGTATTAGTAATGCCGTAACTTAATCTGTTCTGTTTTGCGAGATTCATTCGCTCATTTATTGTATTTTGGTTTCACTACTATTATAATTCACTTTAATACATAAAACAGTGAAAATAAAGTTTTGAAGATATTAGATCTAGGTATGCTTTATGCTTAACAAACATAAATTTTATTAATCTGCAACTACCTATATTTTATTTAAAATGATGATTGTTATACTTATTAGAGATGAAATGGATAACCGGTACTTATCTGGGTATACGATATCCCGCCTATCCGGCCAGATACCGGGTGAAAAATAAAACAAGATAAGTATATCAAAATATCAAAACTTTTGGAAGTATGACTAAAAAACCAGTTACTTTATGTTTTTTGTGCGTGATGTTGAGGTGGAGACAGTGAATTGATGACTCCATAACATTTTTGGTACAATACCTACGAGGCAAGGCCTACCTATGGCTATTGACATTACATAATTACGTAAGACTTGTACAGTCGACAGCACATCAAGCATAACAGTTTGACTTTGAGACAGCCCTTACTCCTTATGTAATAGAGGCGGCTTTCGTAATGTAACTGTTTTACTTCATTTGCTGTCTTCTGTGCCTACATTTAAAACAAATATTAACGAAGGAAGCACCATCATGTTGTGAGACAAGTTGTAAACTCATAAAATATAAAAATAAAAAAAAACATGACATTTGGTTTTTAGAACTGTTAATTTCATATTTATACCGCTGTTTGAGTTGTTAACTTGTTAATTAGGAACATTAACATCGTACATATATTAGACAGTAATCATTAATAAGTTTTCATCCGTTTTTTATGATAATTTTGTATAGCTAATGTTGACATCATTCGAGGGTACACATAAAGTTACAATGGCGGATTATTTAAATGAATAAAAGAAATCGCAACTCATTGGCTCTAAGTCGTAATTTTATCTAATTTAATGGTTGCTTGGAACTTAAAAGAGTTGGCACTTACTTGTAACTTAACAGCGGGGCGCCAACGGAAGCAAGGCACAAGTTTATGATTAAAAGTATTTAAAAGTTACTTAGTCTATAATAAACATGGGACAAGTTTTGTAATGGACTTTACAGGTTTAGTATTTTACTAGGTGGTAGGCCCGCATAGGGTCACATAGGTACAGACGACCACAGAAACTATGGCATATATATCACAATAACTATGGCGTTAATGTCGTACGGTAGCAATTATTAAGTACGAGCGCAATAGTCGGTGGGACATGGTACTAGTGTTGAGCTACTTCTGTGGTTGACTGTATCACCGCCTTTCCTATTTCGGCCGTAAAGAAGTCCGCTGAACTTCGCTGTGTTTCGGATTGAAGGGAAAGCAACAACAACAACAATGACAACGCATGTCATCCTGAGGCCTGATGAAATGCCTCCCATGCCAGTATTTACACTGCCTACCAGTAAATTTTTTCCTTGTTATTTCAGGTGCCTAATAGGCGATGGTAACCACTTACCACCAGGTGAGGCGTCAGATTGTTTGTCATCTGGTTACTGAAGTAAAAATAATTGCCAACTTCGACTTCCCAGGCTATCGTAAAGTATATGAAGTACATCCATGTACATAAAATGCAGAGGAGTAGCTAACTAGCGGGCAGACTACCTGGGTATTCCGGGTAGCCACCCTACGGTGATCAGCTCTGTTAAGGCGCTGGAGGAGCTCAAGGCCCGAGTAACACAGCTCATCATCCTCTGACGCAACACAGGCGCAACAGAAGAAGAAGAAGGAGAAGAAAGTACACACATCACAAATACTGGTAAGAACAAGTCAACGTGAATGATTAGAAATTTGACGTTGCCGAAACGCTTTATCGCGTTGCGTTCAGCTATGCGATTCTGTAAAGTCAGTAGCCTTGAATTTGTGGCTTTCGGCCGCGCTGTCATATTTTTTGGCGTTTGACAACCATTTGACAACCGTTTTGGTGACACTAGTGCTCGGACGTCAAGCACGTTGTGAGCCGGAACTAAAAAGTTGATTATATTTATGTTTCTTTAAAAGTCAATTAAATATTGAATGAAATCATTGCGATACATTTTAAACGCAAAAAAACGAAATCAAAAATATCGATAGTCGTTTATCCAAAACAGCCAAGAGATCGACGCCAAGAGCGATCTTTTCGCGTATTCACTTATTTCTAAATTAGTAAATATCCGCGCAGCTCTGTGTTCAAACGTCATCAATGGCGGCTCGTCGTCTTGTCAGTCGTTAAACTCAATGTCGAATATTTCAATTAGTCAATCACACTGCTGTTAAGACTTGTTTACCACATTGAGCTATCACATTGCTGTTATGAAGTATTCAATACCACTTGTTTTGAGCTAAAGCTCGCACTAGATACTATTGAGAACGAGTAAAATATTAGGTGCAAACCCACACAGACGCGTACGTACGTACAGATCTCAAATCAAGTCAAACGAATCGTTCCTTTTTGTTTTGATTTACTAGGTGTCTATGTTTGTGTTTGCCTGATATCGTCCGTTGAATGGAGCCAGCCTTCTCTCTACATATCTATTTTATGGTCCGATGCTCATTTGTGGGGCTGAGGTAGCGTAAGTAATACCCAAAAAGTCTGGGATAACCTGCCCTTAACAGATCATATCCGATTGGATCAAGAAAAAGACAGCATGGCGTAAATTGAGCGTGATTCATTTTTCTGGCCTTAAAGACCGATCGACTGAACGTCGTGGAAATCTGTAGGAGAGGCCTTTTTCCAGCAGTGGACGTCTTTCGAGTTTCTGAAATGATGATGACGATGAAAGTAAAATAACATCTATAAATATATTAATAATTCACATAAAAATAAATTTTACAGTTCAATAAAGCGTATTTTAATTATAGCAGCATCTGTTAAAATACGTCTTTTACAGTTAGATTACTATCACATTATTTGCATAAACATGGTGAACGTTAAATCTCTGACGACTCGACTGAATAATCGTAGCGTTCTCGATTCACAGTCGATTCAATTATACCAACTCGACAATAATGAAGCCGATTATCTTAAAGCGCGATCTATAGAAGCGTCCACACCGCCTTTACAGGCCCTTCCTCCTATATTAGCATATCTATGCCGTTGTACCCCCTACTATGAGCAACCGATTATAATACCGATTACGCAAAGGTTTGATAACGATTCCAGATTCGATTAAACACGTAATTAACATGATCATAAAACAAACACGATTGATGATCGATACAGTACTACGCCTGTTTTGGAGCCGTATCGTTAAGAATAATGATCTAACATAACCATTTTCGGTACGTGTTTACATATGAAGCTTTCGAATTTTCCTTGAAGGTCACAGAACCCACAGATAATTTCGAACTAGTTTGATAAGTTCATTATGAAGTCTTGTAAGTGAACGAGTTTTTTAGATGGGCAGACGAATCCAATAAATTTAACTGCCAACCCTCATTCGGCCAGCGTGGGTATATTATGGCGCGAGCTCCTCGTGTGTCTCCGCTTGTGGGAACATCTGTGCCCAGCAGTGGGACTTAGTATACCTATAGGCTGCTGATGATGCTATCGTGACATGAAGCATGGCCTTTCCAGAATATATTGCGTTTATAACTAATGTAGAGACAGTTTTAAAGTAACAGGGTTCTATTTTATTAATCAGGGTGGTGCCGTCAATACGACAATAAATTGAAACATGGCCTATATTAGTTCAAAGAAATAGTATCCACTTTCAAAAACATCTTATTCTGAATAATTTGATGACATTTATCTGAAATAATATAACATTGGCTGCATTATTTCATCGAAATGTCGTGAAATTATCAGACGACTAAGATGTTTTCGAAAGTGACCAACCATTTCTATGAACTAATATAGCCCATGTTTTAATTTATTGTCGTATTAACGGCACCACCCTGTATAAGAGTACCTTGACAAGAGTCACGTCCGTGTCAAGGTTATCGAATCCGCTCTAAGGATTGATGCAACCCACGAGGTGCTAAGTAGGCGTTTATGTGATACGCTAGCAAAGATCAGTTATAACGACTTCAATGAGTGAAGTATGCTCCTAGACTTATTTGCCACCGCGACTGTAGTATTGGATTAAACTAGCATATCCACGAATGGAAATAAGAAAGCAGTAAGGATAATTTCAAAATTTTTATCATACTTAAAAAAACTACTTAAAAAGTTCTTTGAAAAATTAATAAAATTCAAAACTGGAGCAACATTAGTATTTCTCACTCTCAATGGACTCTAAAATCTTATCGGGCCTTTTTTGAAGAAGTCCTTGCTATACTCTTTTGAGAAAGCAGGGCTGCAATACCATAATCCCACCGCGTGCGGGATGAAAATTTTGCGAAACCGCAGAATACCTACATTACAATTAGGGCTTTCAGATGAATACACGTCTTCTTCTCCTTTGGAATGGCTTCGAAATCGTATTCCACTAGTAGTTTATTATTAAATAAGGAAGAACATTCATGCCTTTGATGTGTAGGTGTAATCTAAGTCACCCATACCATTACTTAGTTCGACATATTGTAATTCAGACCAAACAGATCCCAGAGACAGATTTAAAGAAGATTTACGATGAGGTTTCAAACACATTTGCACTCCGTGTTTCAAGGCGGCAGTCATTATTGACAGTAATACGTGTTCATCTATTTTATTGGGGTGATAAGAAGTATAGTAATTTGAGTAACTATTATTTGCATTTCAATATTTATGGTAAATAACTACCAGTACCAGGAATTTACTATTGCTTCACACTACAGATCGCATGGGTATTCATTTATTTATTCTGCAATAATGTCAGGAATATATTCAGAAAGTCAATAATATTTACTTACGTAGTTGAACTTGGCCTGCAAATTATTAAAGGGTCATTATAAATCAACTTTCTCAATAAGTATACCCAACCTAGATCGGGAATCATTTGATCCACGCGACTGAGTTAGTACATTTCATTATGCAATCGGCAGCATGCATCTAAGCAATGTCTGGCAATGATGAAGTTGCCAGGCAGACCTTGCTTACACAGGGTTGCTAATTGGATGTTGGGATTCAGTGTATAAAAGTTTGAAGTCTCTATAACCCAATAATTGCGACACTAGACCTGAGATTTGGCTATCCACGATCGATACCCAGACCCTAGCCCACGAACTTGTGACCTTATTTATTTTGAAAGTCGAACTAAAGTGACTACAGTGAGTGATGGAATTATTTACATAAATAAATGAATAAATTGCTGTATTTTAGATGGCAAGTATCATGATTTCGTTATAGTAAATCAGAAAAGAATAGTGATGGATTTGCAATAATCAACTGTCAAAATATTTTTGTAAATAACCCCGCTGCAACTACCTCTGACCTTTGGGCATTTACATAAACATCATAGAGATAAAGTAAGCAAAAACATGACAAAGGGTGGTCTTATCGCTAGAAGTGATCTCTATCAGAAAACTATAAGGTAGACCGGTAGTGGTAGGCAATCCGGTAAAGTGGTTTTATTTCATAAGGTAGAGAGTTTAATTAAATGTATAAAAGCCATCGTTGCCAAAAAGTGGAAAAAGCCTATAAAACTGTATTATAATCCTATATTATCTTTATATAAAATTCTCGACTCACAAATTTACTTACCATACTCCTCCGAAACGGCTTGACCGATTTTCATGAAATTTTATATGTATATTCAGTAGGTCTGAGAATCGGCTACTATCTGTTTTTTTTTAAAGCAAAACAACGTTTGCAGGGTGAGCTAGTAAATACATAAAATAAAATAGCACATTTGGGGAATGTCAGGAAACGAAGCGAAAGTATGTATTTAGAAAGAACGAAGGAGGATCAGAGTGTGACGAAATGTTCCTTACTAGATGTTTAAAAGTAGATACAACTTAAGCACGTTTAATATGAGGAGGTCGCGTCTTCTGTCCACGATACAGGACATTTTTTTTCTAAGATACTAGTCTAATGAAGATAGCGAGATTGATGCGAAAATTGATGAGAAAATTGTGCTAAATAAATGTTCAATTACAAATTTTTGAAAACAGAACACATATAAGTGTGTTTTGGGTTGGTTATTCTGTAACTTGAAACAAAAACTCCAGTGGTAATCATGACATTGCAGTTACAAAAATCCAACAAAGTATAGAAACTAAAATTCTTCTACAGAAGTTATCTAATATTCTGAATTAGGATCCTAGATTCTTGATCTTAAATCAGCAGCCCTAGATCCAGGTTGTAGACGTCCGACACAAATTGACAGAGTGGCGTGCTATAACGGTCGCCATTAACATAATCGGAGAAATGTTTGACGTCACGGACCCTATGATAATATTTATAAGTCGGAAAGTTGATTTAGAACGACTACCAGTGATAATATCGATATTAAATCTATTCCATAGTTGAGAAATAGTCCAAGATGTTATTTGTGGACTATTTATGAAAATTAACTCAAAACTCCACCTATTGCCCCTAAAACTTTAAATATAGGAATCATTAAAAATCCCAAAAAGCCACATTGATCACGACAATGTTGCTACAGTCATCTCTGTCAGTAATCGAACTATTTTAGATTCCCTTGAATTTTATTTTACTATTAAACACAGTTATTTTATTCAGCTCTTTCTTAGAAAACGATTCCGAATTCTACCTATTTATATTATATATTTCTACTATGAATGTATACTGCTTGCTACATAACTCGCCACTAACATCGAGTACAGTAAAACAAATTCACAGCTCGATTCGTTAGGAGAAATGAAGAGATATTGTCAATAACTTATTTAGTTTCACTGCTAGATTAATATTGATTTAGATTGAATGATGTTATTGCCTTCCGCAGCCCGTTATTAAATGACATAAACTTCTGCTATTCCGATTTTGATGTAGATAAGCTTAAATATATCACATTGAATACTTTAAAGCAAACGAGAGAAAAACATATTAGTTTAGTGTTTTCGGTTCCCAAGTATACCTTATATTTTTAATTAAAGCTATACATGTAACCTGTAATACGCATAACATAAAGTAAAGGATATATAATTATGAAATAGAATTGAATCTTGTGTCTAAGGTAAACGTTTTCGTAATCGACTCCAATTTCGACAGTATCTTTATATTCGTGTTTACTTCTCGTATGAGTACATAAGCTTAGCCATCCAAAATCTTTTAGGGCCAAGGCAAAGTTTACGCATATGAGAATAAAACACGAAATAAAAATTACCCCGTAATTGCAGTCGATTTCAACTACCGCCTAATAGTTTTTATCTTTTACTGCTTATACACAATTTATGGGTTCAAAGATGGCTATTTACCTAGATGTTTTTTATATGGAGCTTGGCTTGGCGCCACTCACGGGCATTTTAGAAAATTTCGTTTTATAAAAATACCAATGAGTAATATGTGATCAAGGTCCTGACAAAAATTATTTCTCATTATACATTATAACGGAATTAGAAACATTAACATAAGATGTACATTTTAAACAGCTAACAATTTAATTCGTTTAAATGTACTTGAATTACAACGTATTTACAATCGTAATAAACAAGAAAACTATTAACTAAAGTGGGTCAACATGTACAGGATTGTATTTTACAAAATATATTCATTTTTATTGCGACATCTGGTAAATGATCTTGAAAATTATGCCTGCCATCCATATTGTCTACCTACATCGCCATAGCTATCCATACAACATTAACACTCCAGTAAATGTTAATTATATTGATAAATATATTAAGTAGCCATATTATGCTTATTGATATTAATAACGCTAAGAATAATTTTATAAAGCAGTACATGATTATAAATTCATTGATATTTTATTGTAATCTGATTACAGACATCCACCATAAAATGTCCTTTGCCAGTTATTTTTATTGTATATTCGATTATCAGAAATATTATTGATATTTTTATATTTAATATCTGGTTAGTTTTGTATGATATACTTAGGTATTATTTTATGCGATCTTGTAGTTGAAGGTAATTGAAATCAATTTAAAATAAAGCTCCTTCTTATAGAAAATATTACACCCAAGGATTTCCAGTGCTGTGATTCTGTAACGAATCTCGCACCTCACTTTGCAAGTCACTTCGAAGTCAACTGTCAAATAAAGCAAAAAATGTATGAAAAATTGCACTATTTGACAGTTGAATTCGAAGTGACTTGCGAAGTGAGGTGCGAGATTCGTTACAAAATCACTAGGCAGGTGTTTAAATCCGTGTGAACTTGTGAGATTAATAAGATAAACACGAAACATTACTCTTAACTGTACTAGTTTAGTTACCTGTTACAATATTAGTTTAAGCATCTGCAAGTGCTATAGAAAGTTGCAACGGCTTTCATGAGCTATCGGCAATCTTAACAATATTCCTTTAGTTAATTATAACGGTATTGGCCATGAACATGACCATTGAATCTAATTCCAACGCTATACCTCTTATTGCTTTCTATGGGCCAAAATCATTTGATTAAGCCTCCGTATTATTTCACGATAATATACTGCCTGTAACTTCAATATACGAGGTGTTTGAGCCAACTCGCAGTACAAGTTATGACAAAATTAACATAATCGTAGCGCTGTATAACACGTTAATTAAGTAAATATTTGATTTGCGAAGGTTTTAGACATTCTTATTGCGTTGGAAATTGTGAGTTATGTCAATTTGAGTTTTTTATTTCTATCTAGTCGGCATCTTTTAGTCAAATGATTTGATAACTTTTATCTAACTAAATAGTGAAATTCGGAATTAATTGATTAGAATTGGAGATGTGCCAGAAGGTATTTGGAATGTGGGAACTTTAGTGTCATCGTTATTGATAAAGAAAGAACTTCCTGAATTTGATGCAGAGGTCTCGGTCGACCTGTCGATTCAAAGATCGGAACTTGTGCAATCAAATATGATTCCAATTGAAGTTTATTCAATTGATGTAAAAAATAATGATTGAATAAACTGATCCGATGGATGTAAATGTTCAAGAC
Source organism: Nymphula nitidulata (assembly GCA_947347705.1). Lineage (NCBI taxonomy): Eukaryota > Metazoa > Arthropoda > Insecta > Lepidoptera > Crambidae > Nymphula > Nymphula nitidulata. The sequence continues at coordinate 3,737,465 of OX374637.1, read as the reverse complement.
TTTTAGATATCGATGACGTTAATACAATTGTGGAAAGATATACCTATAAATAGATTAGTTAATGACAATTTTAAATCAGTTACGGATTCGCGTTTGGAATAAACAGTTTACGAGTGAATTTGCCGCGACAAGAGAGTTTGTAATTGAACTGAAATTATACTTTTGCTTGTTTTACGATTTAACGAGGGATAAAAGCATTCTGAATTCAACGCAAAATGTTTTGAATCAAACCAATTGAGTGCTAAAAATAAGCGAAGAAAGACGAATTCTAAAGATACACCTTTCTATGTAATCTTCAAGAGATATTCATCTTTTGTAGATCAGATCATTGACCTATCATGTATGGTATTGATGGCTCTGTTAAAAGGAGTGATGAATATAAGCCACGACGTACTGAGTTCTGTAGTAAACTCGTATTGTGATGTAAGACACGTGACTGCGCATAATTACGGGTGGACATACTCGTATAGATACCGGTTGGCTGGTTTTTATAAATTACCGTTTATTTATGATTCTACTAATCTAATTATGTGTGCTTATTTATGATTTTCGAAAATATTCGCTTATATATCTATTAATATGTCCTAAGTTGGACAACCCGTTTTATTTATTTGTTACTATTGCGATTAAATACTTATGCAAGGTGTCTATTATTAATTCATCAATCAAATATCGCAACTTCAAAGAATAATGAGTGTTCAGAAATATATATAAATTAAAAGTGCCAATGGCGTGAATTCCCAGAAAGTAAAATTAGGTTGTCTGCCTCTCTTTCATCCTATTCTACTATTAAAGGGGCAGATTGACTTTTCAAAACGTTATTTTAGTTCAAATTCTATAGATTTTTACACTTTAGACGTATTTTACGTATCTATAGGATGTGCGTTCAAATAAGTCATTGGGTTATAATTCTATCCTTTTTTGGTCGGATTGTAATGTGAGAGTAGAATTAAACTTATGATATGACCCCTAAATTAACTAAATAATTATCCATTCAATATACAGGGTGGTGCCGTCAATCCGACAATAAATTAAAACATGGGCTATATTAGTTCATAGAAATTTTAGGCCACTTTGACAAGCATCATATTCATTGGCTGCATTATTTCATAGAAATGTCATGAAATTATCAAATGAATAAGATATTTTTGTAACTCATTTTCGTATTGACGACACCATCCTGTATAGAGTTCATAATATCAAGTATGAAAACATATGGTGTCGCTGTTTTATATGGTATTTGACAGTGGTGTTTCTTTTATATCCGAGACTGTCAAACAAATGTATTAAAATTATGAAGCGTTTTAAAAAAGTGTTCAGCCATTAGTATTACTGTAAGTATAACCAAAATGTCTACAAAAACTCACGACAGTCATTTGTTTTAAACACTTCATAACAACACGGCCTCTTTGCGCTATGGTCCATTCATGTCCAAGCTAGGAAGACAGGCGCAGATGAAATTCCTTGAACGCAAACGCATGCGAGATTCTTGTTAGTACACCTGAACTGGGGCCACGAAACAGGCGAGCTAACTCGTTATTTTAATTGTCCAGATATTTAGGGCGCCAAAGAGGAAATTGAATGCACGGGTGAATTAGATGGGAGTAATGGCGTGCGGGTGGTATGTTGATTATGAGGAAGAAGATTAATTAGCGAGCTAAGATAGTATGTAGGTGCTATCATTTTATAATGAATATCAATTGTTTGTTAGGAATTTGAGATGGGATTTGGATTGGTAAGATCGTAGTGACATAAATTGGCTAATGGCTGACAAACTATTATATAAATGATTGTTATTTGATTATAAATAGACATCTGCAAAAACAAGGAATAGATATCACTTGCTATTGCTTGTGCGTTGTCGATCTGAGGGCCTAAGTTGAACTGTCTTCCATGCCCAGTAATTACGCTACCTTTCCCTTGAATTCAAAACACAGCGAATTGTTTTACGGGCGAAATAGGTAAAGCGTCGGAAGGTACCTACCCAGACAACCCTACATGCGGACCTACCACCTAGTGCATGTGGGTATAGGTACTTCACAGATTATATTTAAATTATGAACTCCTTAATTAATTATCAATGCATTTGCTACCGCATTTTCCATGGCCGCACAACACAGTCAACCGATACAAGGCTAAAAATTATCGCGGTCTGTGCACTCTCGCATTTCGGAGGACGGGTTAAACTTGCATAATGTTACATCTTTTATTTTTATTGCTGGCTACACAGCGGCGTTTTACGCATGGATTGGTGTTAATGATCGATGTGTACTTGGGCTCTTGTTATGGCATAATGATGGTAAAATTGAGCGGAGTACGTGTCACTGTAACAACTGCTTTTGGAAACGGGAAATCTGTTAAAATATTTTTTTTCCAAGTGTTTATGTTACGGTTGAAACCAGAAGCAGCTTAACATTTTTGTCGCAATATTTATAGCGTTATTATTATAGAAACTATTTTTGTAACATATTGTGCACAATATTTGGTGTGATATGGTACTAAAATGTACAACTGTACAAATTTTGAAGACATTAATTGAAATGAAATCGATTATTTATTGCAAAGTTATGATAAAATTATGATAAAACTAAATTGGTATGAATTAAAACTTCACAAATCTTCAATTTAATTAGTAACCACTCAGCATTACACAGCCGCATTCGAGCAACTTTCACCATTGCGGGATGGGTCAATCAAGATTTGAAATCTACAGTTCTTTCGTCCTTCGGAAGGCACGTTAATCCGTTGGTCCCGGTTGTTACTGCAACCACTTTAACCCACAACTCGCATTGGGCCAGCGTCGTGGTATTATGGCCCAAACTTCCAATTTGTTTCTACCATGTAGGAAGGCCTGTACCCAGAAGTAGGAGGCTGGTGATGTGGCAGCATAACTAAAACTGCCACGGATAGCAGTTATCAATCGCTGTGTAAAAGCAGCAATAATAATTCTGACGAAGACGTGGTTGAGCATCACACACTCCGCTCCGGTCCGATCCGGGGCCTTACCACCATCTTTATAAAAGCGAATCAAATTCCGCTCGGTTCAGTATTGGTTCCTAAACTGCATCGCTGTCATAGTCGTAGATAGCGTCAAAGTAAGAATTAACGATTCTACTCAGTTTAGATCCTAAACTGGATCGCAATAAGGGATGGTGGTACGGGTGCAGGACTATTTCCAATAGGACTTCGAGCCGCAGGGAGTTCTGAGTCTCGGGACGTGGAAGGATATGGCTCTCGTTTTGGTGAGTTACCTCCAGCCGTTATGGTACCTACTCCTTGGTTTATCTTATTACGCTACACTAAATCTGACTTTCAAACAGGATTCCGTACTTACCTGCAACAAAACAAACAGAAATGTAAACATGTGTTTTCAAAACATTAAAATGTAGGTATATCTAAAGTAGAAGAAAGTCATGTCCTGAGGAGCCGTTTGGCTCCTTCCCCATTCTACTGCTGCTCTGAACACTGACTACCAAGGACTTAGGCGCCTTGTAGCAGTCATATGTATCCCCGATTCTGCAAATATATTCAGTCAAAAAAGTATCGGGAATGGATGATTTCTTTATGGTCAAGGCCATCATTGTGAACGAATTTTTGACCAAACACTCAACAAATACCATCGAGCAACCACCATATTCATCAGATATAGCTCCAGCCGACTTCTTTCTTTTTCTAAACTCAAATTACTACTTCGTGGCACCTGTTTTCAATCGGTAAAATACATAAAGGAGAATTCGCAGCGAGAACTGAACTCAATTCCGGAAACAGCGTTAAAAGTGTTTTGATGATTGGATTATTCGTTGGCGTAAGTGTATCGTTTCTGAAGGAGCATACTTTGAAGCTATGATAAAATAAATTTGGATGAATAACTAACATTTTGTGTATTATTGATCTTTATCCGGTACTTTCTTGACAGAGTAGTATATATGCTCATCACATAATTTATCTGCCAAATTCCAGACTATAACCAAACACCCGAATTGTTATTTTCAAATATTGCAAAGCCCAGCTCGATAATAATTTTAACAGTTGAACATATGTGCTGCTAAAAGAACGTAACGACTGGGTTCGATAGATGCACAATAACGATGACTGTTAACAGGCTTTCTTAATATCTCTTTAATTAATGTAAATACACTCTACGACACAGTACTAAAGTCGAAAATCCTGGAAGTTCTCTACATAATCCAGGCAGAATTATGCGTGTCATAAATCAAACATCGCATGGCAACCTAATATAAATTGAAACCCTAACTAAGTAAACACTTCAGCCACTACACTATAAACTTGTATAAATTTGAATTTGCAATTCATAACAGAAACTAATTCTTGTAATTTATTAGGATCGATGGCGCCGATTTATCGATAACAAACACCCATATCCGATATAATGCGCAGTCATGTGACAGGACAGTTGTGTATAATTTTATCGATCTAACAACCGTTTATCGCAAATAAGGCAATTCTTCAGACTTCAAGCACGGTTTGTAATTATAACATCATTATCATCACTGCTGGGCACAGGCCTTCCTACATGGGAGAAACACATGAGGAGTTTAGGCCATAGCACCACCACGCTAACCCAATGCGGGTTGATGGATTAAAGTGGTTGCAGCATCAACCTGGACCATCGGCTTCACATGCCTTCCGAAGTACGGAGGAGTTCGAGATACCAAATTTTGATTGACCCATCCTTGGATCGATCATGGTGAAAGTTGCTTTGTTTTCGTAAACGAAACCAAAGCGTTCAAACCACTACTCCACCGAGCTCCTCCTAATGCTGTAATATATAAAGTTAAGAATATTCCATTAAAACCGTCCCTACTGTCTAAATTGCTTGACTCAACATCACCCGATGAGAAGCGGTAAGTAGAGTCGATGAGAGCAAACTGCTAGTGCAGCATGAATACCCTGCTCTGATCGCCACCCGTAAGGTGCCATTGACGTCACTTCTGAAGGAAACCATGTCATAGGAAGGAGGGGACGCAAATGCGCTGGTAATGCATTCCAAGTCCTGGGAGAACGATAAAAAAACGAGACACAAAATTTTTTGGTGGGTGATGTTGAGGCGGAGACTTTAAATTTACGACTCCAAAGACCGGCACGCGTGCTCCTGAGTATGAAAGGGGATGGAGGGATAAGATCAAAAACTTCTTCAGAGGACTCTTCATTTGGAGGCCTTGGAGTAATTTTGTATTTCTTAATGAGAACGAACACACACTGTTCGCAGACTTTCATCTTTGGACATTGCGGTATTCGGGACGTAAATATGTGGCGCAGCTTCCCAAACGCTGCCCATCCAAGTTGGATTCAACGAGTGACCTCTTATTCCAAATTAGGTTTACTTAGCTGGACTGTTTATCCCGGTAGATATAAATATTCGGTAACACTGGTTTTACTTTTTAATCAAAACTCAGTAGTTCCACATCATTGTAGACAAGTGCTTTTAAACTAGAATCCATGCAAGCCAACCCGTTCTGTGGGTACTTGTGTTAGTCGTACTGTGACAGAGAATTGCGATACTTACTCGATAGAATATTATATATTTTTATGTTGTTATAACAAACAAACACACACTATACACGCGCAAATGCATACACACAAACACACAAACACGCGCACACACACACATGCAAAATAATAATAATTAATAAGTTAATATTATTTGTCAACACAATGTGTTTCTAAAATTGGCTTATGTTTAAGTAGCATCAACTATTGTTATTTGAGTATTATTAACGCTGTTGAAACATTGTTTATTAAATAAAAAAAAAATAAAAAAAATATAGAATAATAAACGGCAGAGTATTGCCATTCTTATACAGAGCGGTGCTGTCAATACGACAATAAATTAAAAGATGGGCTATATTAGATCATGGAAATGGTTTGCCTCTTTCAAAAACTCTTAGTCATTTGATAATTTCAGAACATTTGTATGAAAGAATACACCTAACATTGGATGCATTATTTCATACAAAAGAATAAGATTTTTTTGAAAGTGGCAAACCATTTCTATGAAGTAATATAGCCCACGTTTATCGTCTTATTGTCGTCACCATCCTGTATAAGGAGTTCCTGCTTTACCTAATAATATCCATTAGTATCAATTACTTAGTGAATAATTGTTGCATAAATGCACTATGAGACGAATAAAATTGATCTTACAATTATTAATTAATATTCAAATCTCTTATTCGTTATTTATAAAAAGGAAGTGTTATAGGCTTTACTGTCTGGAATGTCGTTAGATATCGATGCGATTGTGGATTTACGGCGCCATTATAATCGTTTGAATTAATATTTATTTACATATTACATTACTATTACATTAACCTGTTAATAAATAAATAAATAACTATATTTATTGTCGTAATGCTGTATTGATATACGATAAGAACACTTTATGGTTGTTGTTTAATTACTGTAATGACTTTATTTGTAAATAATTAATGTGCTGATTGTTCACCCACTGCTATTACTACATTTTACTAGGGTAGGACCGTATGTAGGGTCATCTGGGTAGGTACCACCGCCTTTCTTATTTCAGCCGTGAAACAGTTCGCTGTGTTTCGGATTGAAGGGAAAGGTAGCCAGTGTAATTACTGGGTATGGACGGCATTTCATCTTAGGCCTCAGGTCAGGATGACAACGCCCCTGCAATATCAAGTGATTTTCCCTTGTTATTGCAGGTGTCTATAGGCGGCGGTAACCGCTTACCATCAGGTGGGCCGTCAGCTTGTTTGTCATCTAGTTGTATAAAAAAAATTCACAAATCGAAACTCCACATAACAATTAAAATCAATAATTACTGAATTCAGTCTAAGTATTAAGATAAAGATGCTCGGTGGCGTTAGTGGTTTGAGCGCTCTGGTTTTGATCACGAAAACTAAGCAACTTTCCCATGGCCTGAGCAACCGTTTGGTTAAGCAGGCCAAGTCACGCAAGAATGCACTGCCACTTGCTCGGAGTTCTTCTACAGCGTACTTTCTCGACTCCCTACAATAATAATAATTCCCCGATCTCCCTTCAGGGATGGTTCAACCAAAATTTGTAATCTTAAGCTCCTCCATGCTTCGTTGCGCGAGTTGAGCCGTTAGTCCCGGTTGTCACCGCAACCGCCTTATCTTACCACTCCACCAGTGGCCAGTGGTGTTGTGGCCTCCAGTCTTCATGTAGGAATTTTCTAGATTTTGTAGCACGATGCCTACTATCGCCCTTGGTTGACCTTTCAATAGTTTCAAGCAATCAGAAGCACCATGTCAACTTTATGAAATCTTTAAAAATAAGATCGCACTTTGCCTATGCCGTTGAGGAGCTCGGTGGCGTATTCGTTTGAGCTCTCTGGTTTCGAATACGAAAACAAAGCAACTTTCGCCATGGTCGACCCTGGGATGGGTCAACCAAAATTTATAAACTCGAGCTCCTCCGTGCTTCAGAAGGCACGTTAAGCCGTTGGTCCCGGTTGTTACTACAACCGCTTTAACCCACCAACCCGCATTGGGCCAGCGTGGTGGTGTTATGGCCCAAACTCCTCATGTGTTTCTTCCATGTAGGAAGGCCTGTGCCCAGCAGTGGGACGTTTATAGGCTGGTGATGATGATGATGACTTTGCCTATAATTGCAACTTCACAAATATTTTCTTTGATAATGTATTTAGTCGCAGTATGCCTACTTAATTTTATGTGTATTCTTAAATATAAGTTGCCTACAAAATGTAAAATCAGAAACTGAATTAATTATTATTTTCTGAAGTCCTTTTCCTATTCGTTTCGAGAGATAGAGATGTAGATACTGTACATTTCAAACGGAACTGTGTAACCGTATCCAGCTCCAGTAATTGTAACCGTTTACTAAATCAATAAACAATCCACAACAAAATTGTTCTGAAATCGGATATGAACTCTCGAAAAGTGTCCAAATTTCAAGCTACCGTCCGTTTGAATAACAGAAAATAATGAACGCTACAAATAAAGACAAAAATATGATAAACAAGATATTAGTTTTCAAAGAGATCACGACGGGAGGCCGCAGTCAAATGGGTTTTTGTTGCTGAATCCACATGGGGCCTCTTTAACTCGTGTCTTTGTTAACACTTATTATTGAGCTAAATAAAAATACCTGAAATATTAATGATGATGCTTAGAGCAGACCGGAAAGTATGGGTATTTGTTTTTTTTTGTACAACAAGGCTAACAAACCAGTGTACGGCGCGCCTTTTGCTGTTGCCGTTATCAATATTGAGTAAAAACAAGCAAAAAAAATCACCTTTGTTGTATGGAAGCCCCTTAAATATTTATTTTATTCTGTTTATTAGTATTTTTTCAGCGGTAAAGATATACATCATCTGTGAAAATTTCAACTGTCCAACTATCACGGTTCATGAGATAGGTACAGCCTGGTGACAGACTGACGGACAGCGGCGTCTTAGTAATAGAGTCCCTTTTTACCCTTCGGGTACAGAACCCTAAAAACTGTCTTGTTTGCAATCAAATAATCTTCAATTTCATATCCTTTCTCAATTTGTGCGGCCTCCCCGTACACCAATAGACGTGCACGGGGACGCCGCACCTTGAGCACTACTCGCGGGTTGCCTACGCGTACGCGAAAGCGTTATACGCGCTCGGACGAGCGACTCGGCGAGTGATGCCGAGGCGAGTGGTACCCCTCTTCAGCTCGGTTAGCTCAGTTGCCGCCGAATCGTTCATCAAGATGGAGGTTTAAAAGCTGCTGCGGTAACGGCTTTGTCAATTCATTCTCTGAATGAACACTGAACTGAACCACGCGAGCGTGTAGAGGCCCCGCTCGCGCTCGCCATTCGCCGCTTTGATCTACGCCAAAATACCGGCAGACTAGCGAGCGGTGACGAGGCGAGGCGAGTGCGCACGAGTCAACGCGAGCGTGTCCTCTTCACACTCACGCTCGCCACCACTCGCCTCCACTCGGCGAGCGTGAAGTGCGGACATTACGTTGACAGCATAGGACACGAGTCCGCTGCTCTCAACAGAGGGTTTCTTAATGAGCTCTGGCGACGTCACTGCAGGAAGAAGAATAGTGATATTAGCTGTGGTCTTCTGTAGGTGTAACACCTACACCTACAGAAGACCACAGCTAATACCCGAGTCGAGCACTCAAAATTGGAGTGGGAATACCACTGTATTCTATTAGATTTGGTTGGCGTTTTGGCCCATTCCGTGACCGAACCTTCACCGACATAAGTAAGAAAACAAAATTTTTTGAAAATCAATTGCTTAGTTTAGTTTTTAAATCAAAAATACTGGCAAAATTAAGTCATCTACGTATGCGAAATTGCGGATTTTTGCTTTCCTATGAATTTGTAGTGAAATGATACGACAGTAGAAAACAATATAAGCTCACGGCCACCCATCTAGCTTTGACCTTAAAAAGTTGTCACTAAAAATTGTGAAAAAAAATTATAACCAACCCCAAAAACTGAAAAGGATAAAATAATTAAATTTAAGTAGGTACTCATGCCCTAGGAACATATTTTTGGAGTTGGTGCTAATTTGGGAATAAACTTCTTACAAGTTTAAACTCAAACCAACGCATGTCAAAGGAAGGTGGGAACCTGTGGGAACACTGTGCGATTCCAAGTTTAGGAAGTAGGATAAAGAAGCGAGTTACTAAATTTCGTGATACATGATGTTGCGGTGGAGATAGTAAGTTGATGACTTCGAAGACCTGCACGCGTGCTCTCGAGCAGAAAGGGAGAAGGAGTGATACGGAACAATTTGAGCTGTACGTAATAAGTATATTGTTCTGTATTATCCTAATGACTTGTATCAGAAGGAATTTCAAGTTTTGGAAGTACGAATGACAAAGAAGAAGGGCTTTTGCCATGGTCGGTCCCGGGATAAGTCAATCAAATTTATAATCTCGACCTCCTCCGTGCTTCGGAAGGCACGTTAAGCCGTTGGTCCCGGTTGTTACTACAAATTCTTTAACCCGCTAACCCCCATCGGGCCATCGTGGTGGTGTTATGGTCCAATCTCCTCATGCGTTTCTCCCATTTAGGAAGGCCTGTGCCCGGCAGTGGGACGTATATAGGCTGGTGATGAAGATGATGACAAAGAAGCCAGTTACGAAATTTCTTGATGTGTGATGTTGAGGTGTAGGTAATAGTTCTATGACTCCAAAGGCCGGTATGCGTGATCCAGAGAAGGAAGGGAGAAGGAGTGATAATTAGCATTAAACACTGTGTGTGAGTAAACGTGGAAAACTTATTGAACACAAAATGACTAGATTGTTCTTTATTATTTCCATTTACTTGTATAGAAAAGGTGTACCTAGCCTACCTGTATTTCACCTCAAAACTTTCTACGCATGTAAGTCCGCTAAACATGGCCGATGCCGCGGATGCGGTCGCGCTACATAGAGCTGACTATTTTATAACGATAACTACTAATTAACAAGATTATAGTAACGATTGAGTTATGCACGGAGTAATATAAGGGTGATATCACGTTAAACAGTAAAGTTCCGTGTTAAAATTTATCACCAGACCACTTTACTTTCTATTTCTTTTCTAACGTTAATAGTCCTTATACGGTATCAAAATCAGCGCCTAATGCGGATATATTTTCATTTTCGTGTTTTATTCTTGTTTGGATAACTAGACCAGAATGAAACATGACAATAAAATACCTTATAGCTATTTGAGGAGCTCGATGGCGTAGTGGTTCGAGCGATCTGGTATCGATTGCGAAAACAAAGCAACTTCCGCCATGGTTGATGGGTCTACCAAAATTTCTAATCGCGAGCTCCTCCGTGCCTCGCAAGGCACGTTAAGCCGTTGGTCTCGGTTATGGCGTTGTGGTGGTGTTATGGCACAAACAGGTCATGTGTTTCTCCCGTGTTGAAAGGCCTGTGCCCAGCTGTGGGACGTATACATAGGCTGGTGATGATGATGATACATATTTTTAATTAAGAGTTATATTCTTATTTGGATAAGCAAACAAGAATAAGTACTTGTAAAAGGGACATGAAAATAAACATACCTCCGTAATAGGCTTTCAATAGGAATTTTTACGTTATTGTAGAGCAAGTGTAAGGTATGTTTATTTGTGTGAATGTAAATATTATTGCAGAGAGATAGCCGTATTTGAGTGTGGTATTTTGACTAAAACACTACTTTGTATTTGCAGCAATGTCAATTATCTAATCTGTGGTATTGTGTTCCCACGAAGGATACGTGGATCTTGTTTCTCGTGTAATTAGACAGGCCGTACGCTTCTTTCAGACTCACAATTTTTTCGTTGATTTCAATTGCTTTAGTATACAGGCGATAAATGAGCTATGGGAAAGATTACTCACTACTGGAACAGAATGCTACCAAGATGTGTTATTTAGCGCCGATCTCTAGTAAGGTCTAGAATCCTCAGTCATTCTAAGTTCAACTGGAAAATATCTCACTTAAATAAGCGTAACCACACTCAATCTGCTTTAGACAAGGATTTGAACCAGTCTTCAAGCCAACATCAAAGATATACAAATAATTTCCTGCTGTAATAATGTCATGCTGAAGAGCCAAATTCATTGTTTATGACGTAACCGCGTTCCGTTTAACAATTTAACACAAATACCGTTGAAAATAACATTGGAATTTAAACAATATTCGCGGAAATAGGCCGAGTGTGACTTACAGCGCCATCTATTTTTGCTAAGTGTAAAGTCAACAATAATTCCTTTAAAGTTTTAGAACTATGCTCCTCAATTTTACAGACCATTGCAGCCAAATTACATTACATTCTTTAAGTGTAGTAAAATAACAAATACTTATCTTTGTAATAGAATGTTACAAATAAAACGAAGAAAATATTACTTTTTTAATTCAACTAGGTGATAAGCAAGCTGACGGGCCACTTCTCACTTGTTGGTATGTCATGCGTGCCCTGTGCTGAAGCTCCTACAAACATTTATGTCCGTAAACCAAGTCAGTAAAAGAGATGTTCCAAAAATTTATAAAGACCCGGCCAGGTCTATGTACACTATACTGAAAAATATGTAAATATATGCGGAACAGTGTACAATTGGCCATTTTATTTTTATTCGCTTTGTTGCGTCATGATGAATATTTGTACGCAACACAGCCAAATATTCATCATGGCGCGTAAGTATGTCACTTTGGTGACGTTTAGTTGACTTCTATGTCGCTTGTGAAATCGACGAAAAATTTCATCTTTTGTTCAAACATACTATGCATGAAAACGAATTACTTAGTATTTTTCGCGGATTCTGGGGATTTTTCCGGATTTTTTGAGATACTGTACATATACTTGGCCGGATATGAAACATCTCCTTACATCTCCTTTTTGTACATCCATTTTTAATTTTCGATTTAAGTGTACGAACGCATAAAATACCGAAGAAGTAGGGAATGATATGATGGCAGATATTTGAAATGCACGTATATACGTAGGTACAACTAACTCGCACTCATTCTGCTGGCTCCCTTGTAAGGTCGGGATCACTCGTGCGTGTTCGTAAATGTTTGCACGTATAAAATTCGTACGGAAACGCGTTCAAACTGAGCGCACCTGGTTTCTTGTTGACTGAACCCCAACAAAATGGAGATGATTTGTTAAAATTGAAAGGTTCGAATTTATCTTATTTCATTTGTTGCATTCCCTCATTTGGCATGCTAATAGCTGCCACCTTATCAGACGCGAGCCAATCAATGTCCCCAAGAGTTATGGCGAGGAGCACGCAAGAGACGCCAATCAATCCAGCTAATTAACTGAAGACATCCGGTTCGAATCCTGTCAGAAGTTTATACGCCAGGGTGCTTGCATAAGATGGTTTGGGCTAATATTTCAATATTGTGTACAGATAACGGCGGCGTTGCCAACCGATCGTATCAAAATTTTGAAGATATCGTCAAAACGTCATTAGTTGGTTCTAATTGTCAGTACTATGTCTCAAACTGAAATTAAGTTATGTCGATAACTTCAGACTTCGTTCATTTATTTATTTATTTATCAACATTCTCAAATCGACAAGTTTTATGTATGTTAACTTGAATCTCCGTCAAACGTACAACTATTTGGATAATTCTTAATGAGCCACCCATACAAAAAAATTACAACTTTTGAAATAAAACCATTTTGTGCTCCCGAAAATATAATAAAAAAAACTAAGATGTCAACTTTTATACAAATAACCTATGCATGAAAACGAATTATTAGTACTTTTCCAGGATTCAGGAGATTTTTCCTGATTTTTGGAGATAATGAACCTGGCCAGATATGAAACTTCTCCTTTCATCTGGATCTGATGAAAATCCTCGGAGTAAGAGAACGAAACAATTCAAATTAAATGCCAAGTCAAATACAGTTATAAACAATACCAATAAACAATTTTTAAGTATTTCATTTAGAAGCTGTGAGAGAGAGACAAGTAAATAATTCTGAGGGAAAAATAAATTTCAAACAAAAAGAGAACTAAAACACTAAAGGCCAAAAATTGATGAATTTAATTTATGTATTCTCATGGCTCCAACTGGGAATTAAAGGGAGAAAGAATATAGTTATCAATAAAACATAATGCCTTCTACCGCTTGATAGAATACGATTATAGTGATTTTGACGTGATTTGAAATGCGCGAGTAACTGAGTCCCTGTTTCCCATGGTCACGCCATAACTTGGGAACGACTTTGCTGATTTCATTTATCTTATTTTTTTTAAGCTTTCTGATACTTTGTTAAACTTCCTTAAGGAAAGAAAAAATTAGAAAATTGCGCAGAAAATTGTATAATTTCAGAAAGCTAACGACTATTTTAATTTCGCGTGTTTGACAGTTCGCGCGTAGAATTTAGAAACAGATTTATGTAACATAAGAATTGTTTACGAATTTTAAAGCTAATACAGGACAATGTCTGTCGGATCAGCTAGTTGTATGAGAAAAACCACGTGACATAAGTCGAACTGAATCAGACAGACAAACAAACATTAAAAAACAGGTATACCACTAAGGTAAATCACACGATGCAGCCCAGCTGATGGTAATCGATTACGGACGCCTACAACAGCAGGGGTAGGTATCACTCGCAAGTTGCCTTCCCTAAATCTTTTTCGCTTGCAACACTAGGGATATCACTTGCAAGTTGCCCACCCTGAAACTTTTTTACTTTGATTGATACCTAAGTTTTATACTTAAAAAAGGATGGTAAAGGTGCTTCTACACGGTGCAATTACCTGGAGCAAGTAAAGGTGCGGGCTATTTGCACGAGTAGTATGCACAAGTCATTTACTCAGTGCAAAAAATAATATAAATTCAATAACGATTAACATCTCATTTAAAATTAATTATTTGAAATATTTTTATTATGCTTCTTTACACGATGCATATAACCTGAGCAAGTACCCTAACATGCGCAAGCTATTTGCACCGTGTGCAAGCACCTTAAAACCATAGACCAAATTTATAGGAAGTACCTTCTCTCATTCTCCTAATATGGTTGCGCCTGCGCATTTTGCTCTAGATGTTTAAATTCACACTGCAATCACCTTAATCCAGGTTTCCAACAAACTTAATTAGCTACTAAATATAGAAACGTATTAATGCCAGCAGCAAAAAATCCCGCTAATAACCAAATGATCTGTGTCGGCAAACAAATCAAAGTCACAACTCAATCTCGTGGGATTAGGCTGGTTTTTCTGACGGAAAGGTCAAGATAAGGCTTAATGATGTTGGCAGATTTAAGGATCTACTGAGTGTGACAGTAACTGTCACTTTTGTATGTCAAACCAGAACCTACCTACAGTGCATGGTTTTATTTAATTTATTTGTTTATAGTAGCCACACAGAAAATTACTTCATACTACAACAAAACCACTCAATACGTTGCGTAAAAAAAACACGTAAAGTGAATGCTCTTTTGGTTAAAATTAGACTGTTCAAGTAGTAAGTTTATTAAGCTTGGCTAACTAAGTTGGCAACATAAAATGAGTTCCTTTTGTCCACTCAAATATTATAGCTAGCAACACTGTTTGTCTTTCTGTGCGTGAAGTCATCTTAGATAGAGTGTCTGAGTGTCTTTACACTTTAATTGTTAGTACAATAATTAAAGTCTATAAAGTGCCTAATAAACTGTAAGAAATCCGAGGTTTTATTTATGATCCACAAGAGTACCCAAGATATCAGTCCACCAGCACCCAAAAATAATCACCATCAACATGCTCTACGCTAACTAGGGTTGGTGATCGAAAAAGGTGATAGTAACAAGCCGGTCTAAAGGCTTCAAAAAACACGGCGAAGCGACAAGACGGAGACGTAGAAGCAAGAAGTTGGAGAAATGAAACCACAGGGAACTGAGGGAACGGGGAATCGAATGAAAGATTACTAATTATGTTTAACCCATCCGGGATTAACCAAGCCGAAAGTGGCTTCGTTTTCACTATCGAAACTTAAGGTTACCATTCTAATCATTATGCCGGTTACCCTTCTAATCAGGCTGTTTAAGAATATACTCTGTCTCTAGTAACCGATCGCTTTCGCTTTAATAACTATCCAAAATAAACATTTTCGTCCCCTTTAGGGCGAAAAACATGCATAAATATGCAATTAGGTAAAGACGTAGGCTTCTAAAGCAAATTCAATTTTATTTACTTATTTTTTTAAATTGATATAATACTTTTATTATATGAGCTACAAATAGTTACAGTAGTAGAAGAGTGTTTTTCTCAAACGACATACAAACTTAGATAGATCAATAGGTGCTTAGGTACACCTACAAATTTATATAGTGTCATTTACCTGCGATTTCCGACAAAGCCTACATGACTCATTACACGTGCATGTGTTAAAGCAATTACTATCTAGCTCTTCAAACTTTTTGCACACCATGTAGGTTGTAGGCAAATGAGCAGACGTTTTTTAAAGGATGAAAAACTTATTTAGTCTATCATGCTGCCTACACGAGAACTAAAAAAAGTTCCATTTGCTTCAGAAGTGCTTTAAGCTTTGAATTGCCTAAATTAAGAACCTATTTTTTACTTAAATTGCTTAGTTAAAACTACATAAAGAGGCACACATAAGTGAGCGTAAATTATAGACGCATTTTCAAAAACAACTTATTTACCAAGTCTACAAAAGTTACTATAGAAAGTTTGAGTCTATAAACTGATAATTGAATTTAATTAATGTCTCTTGGAGTTAAATTGGGGGATGAAATTATAATATTATGCACCACATTCTTATAAAATAACAATCGATTGCAAGCTAAACTATCGGGAGAATGAAAAAAAAGTTAAAAATAACGCATCATGACAATATATCGAATTTAGAAGTTTGAATCAACGCATGAAATGGTGGCTAGAATAAAACATCAATTAGTAGTAAGTATCCCATAAGCTGAAAGGAATTCAATCTTAAAAAATACTTGAAACACGCGAAGAAACCGTAAATCATGCGCATCATACCATATTAAAAATAAACCAAATATGAAATATTTGAAAAACGTCACTTAAATATTCTTAGCAACAAGTAATTACAATACGGCATGTTTTGAATTATAATAAGAATAGGAACTTATAAACAAGAAGCCTATATTCTACGGTGTGATCGAGAGAGGTCTATAAATAAGCGAGTGCAAACAATGCGCAAGCGCAGCAGTCTACAGACAGGCGCGCTACCGGGATTGGACGGTAATGGGCCGTGGGCTTAGGCCCGACTGAGATGAGACATTGACATTTAAGATGCTCCTTTCCTAGTGAACGTAATTTATAGTGAAGAAAATTAGCTTTCTAGTAATTTCAAATCTTTCTACAATACAGGAACTCTATTTAATAGGGAAGAATGAGGTGACAATGGAGGTGGAGTAACTCCAAAAGAGGACATTTATAACCTTATAGAAAATGATAAAGATCCAGTGCCTTTATCTCATGTTTGGAATCACTCCACTCTAGACTAGATAGGCTAAACAGGTGTACCAAATAGAATTCCTGGCATTTATCAAGCAGTAATTAATATTTTGTTCCTCTGATATTATGGTTGACTGGTTGGTATATAAACATAGTATAGAGAGAAATATGAGGAACAATTTTTTTAAATAAAGACATTTAAAAATCAGAATGATTACAAAAGATACAAAGGAGGGAAACTATGAAGTGCCTCAAAGAGCCTGAAATGGCGATGGACTGGACGAGTAACAAAAGAAAAGAAGTAGAAATAAACTAAGGACATGACTATCTGGTGCCCAAGAGATGACAAGAGATGCAGAGGAAAACAGGTAAAGATATTAATTGAAAATAAGATCATTTTTTCAGGCACCCCATATAGATTACCTTTTTATATTTTAAGAGATTGAATAAGGCTGTAATTGAAAACCTGTCTGTACTTACATAATAGGCGGTAGTTTTATCTAATAGAACAATAGTCGCGATAAACAGCAAACATCGTCAACTTAGAAATTTAAAAATCCAGAAGATAGCAATTTGAAAATTTTTGTTCATTATTATTACCTAAACAAAACAATAAATTATATCATATTAAACACTAGACACTACCTATATTTAAGCGCTAGGTCCATCCAGAACTATATTTTTCGTCGCACGGCATACCCAGTGTGATAGGAATATTCCATGTTCTTTCGGGATATCTCTTAACCTTGTGGGGACCTGAGGAGGCCAGCTAAAAATAAAATATATACTGTGGTGGTTTGCGAACCTACGACCTTTCACAATACGAGTGAATGCTTTAACCATTGGGCTGCCGAGGAGTTGGGATAATCCTATGGATTTCTTTACTCTATCCTTTATAAGAAAACATCTAGTTACACAATGTTGAATTTATTAATTTAACTTACTTTTTTCTGTTTTTTAGTAACATTCAGTTAATCTATTTGGACTTTTCAGAATAAGTCGATACTTCACGCAATACTGAGAACTCCTCATAAATTACGTTAACATCAGAAAAGACATTTTGTTTGACTGTAACGGGCCGACGCGAATCGCTTAATCGAAGAATAGTGGGCTGTATTGTGGCGCGCTTGTCGACATTGTTAAGGCTTCAAGACATAATATCAAATAACTAGATTTATATTCTATGGAGCTGTGTGACGTAGTGGTTTGAGTGCCTTGGTTTCAATAACGAAAACAAAGCAACTTTCACCATGGTCGATACCGGGATCTCAAGCTCTTCTGTGCTTCGGAAGGCAGTTAAGTCGTTGGTCCCAGTTGTTACTACAACCGCTTTAACCCACCAACCCGCATTGGGCCAGCGCGGCAGCGTGGTGGTGTTATGGCCAAAACTTCTCATATAGAATGGCCTGTGCCGAGCAGTGGAGCGTATATAAGCTAGTGATGATGAAATTCTACATTACGTAATATGCCAGACAAAAAAAATTGAGTGAGGTCCGCCTCATTAAATTTTTTTTGTCTATCTAACAATGTTTTTCGCTCATTTAAAGTAGCTCGACTCTTTTACAGACTCCATCTTTTAGCACCTTAGGCAATCGAATAGGCTGCGGTAACCGCTTACAATTAGGCGAACTGAACGGAAGAATGGCCGCCTTGATCTATCTCACGGTAGTTCACGTTGAACGTTGAACCTTCTTGCTGAAACTTAAAAGCGTACTTCCATGGTTGCATTACACGTTACTGTTTGCACTTTTATGATATGTGGGAGCTTTAAGATAGACATTAAAGGAATACACAGTGTAAATAATGCCGAGCTTTTCTAATAAATAAAACTGGACTTAAAGCAAAGCAACCTAAACTGAATTATACTGAAATTGAATTAAGACTCTTTTTGCCGTAAATAAAACAAAAGCAGATTCATAAACTCAGAAACCACTTTTTGAAGAAAAATAGTCCGTAAAATCTAACATCCGTAAGACATAGTTTGCAATATCCAGGTTGTAATTGTGCATTCATCCAGTGGAACCACACCCAATGTGATTAGTGGCTCGATCAGATTATTAGTTCTAACGAAGTGATGGTAGAAAGCGAGAGTATATGAGCTGTAGAGAGATAACACAGATTATATATCCTGTCCTACTATTGCCTACTATAAAGACCAGTAGCATTGCACTGGGAGTTTAATATGGATTGTACTTTTATCATTAATTCCTTTTTATGGAAGAAAACGCTCGCTTCCACAAAACATTTCAGACTTTACCGATCAGCGGTATTGTCCTTTTAGAATTTCCGGTTACACATTTTGGAGTGTCCAGAATCGCAGGGGCATTGTACTGTTGATATATCTGTTACAATGGTAGGTATGACTGATAGTTAAACGTTAACAAACATAAGTGAAGTTTTCAAAAACGTAAGACAGACATATTATAGAAATTACGTTCATCAAAGACGATCTGATAGTTTCCTCTTTGTCCTCTTATTTTACGCAACCCCGTATTTTTTTCACAAGCATCAGCCAAAGTAGGTGACCACTTCGAAGCTGATAAGCCCCTTATGTTTTCATAATGAGAGGTTTTAATTGTATTTTGTAATGCCTCGGACGATGCGAGGTCGGATTACTCTGCGCAGTCAGCATTTCCTTAAGTGTCATCGTTTTTCTTTGAATTTCTCTTTTTCTTATTAAGGTGCACAAACAGTTGCATTTTATATTATTACGATTGCGATATTTTATTGACTTAATTCCTATCTTTATTGGTGAGGTTTTTTGTTAATTAACGTTTACTTTTTACCTTTCGCAACACAAACCAGATTCGTATTGGCTAAACGATCATATGGCGCTATAATTATCAAAACGTTGTTTCGGTCAAGACATATAAGGTAGAAATATGACTGATTCTGCGGAAGTAAAAAAGACAAAATACTTAGTGATTGCGCGTCAATAGTAAGCGAAAATACACAAATTATGTATTAAAAAATAACTATTACAAAAATTGCTTCTACACGATTGTGAATTTTAATGATATCAATTATTTTTCTAATTTCATATTGGATACATATTCGCATTTTAAGAGGCCTTTTCGGAAATAAAAAGTATCAAGGCAAAATTCTTTAATCGTCTTTCGGTTCTACACGTGTCTAGATAGATAAATGAAGAAATGTATATTATCAGATTTTCAGATCAGTAAGATCTTTCAGCAACATATGGCATTACTTAGAAACGAATTTTTTTAATGTATCGCCATAGCTACCTAATTGGGTCTGTCGCGGATCTACTAAACAATTTCCAACTGGAAATAATACGTTGTAAGACTTTAGACTTCATGCTAAAATGAAGCATAAATGCTAAAGAAGAGCTTATTTATCTTAAAGTACTATTGAAGTAGTTTAATGTATTTGTAAAGCAATGTTGGTTTAGTCACGTTATAAATAATAAAGTGCCTTTTTGTTAGCTCAACCAGACTCATAATCATAAAGAATAGACACAATAAATCATCTACAATATGTTTATTATTAATAATAATTCTATTGCAATTAAAATTAACTCCAAGATGCAACAACAGTGACCTCATATTTGTCGCGCCACTGGCAGCCAACTAATTACCAACAAACTACTTATGAGGCATTCTAAGTTATTACCACTCGGTAATTACTCGATTCCACTCGATTTGCATACAAATCGATTATAATTATATCGATAGGCGTGAAAACATAGCAGTTTACACGCTGTAAAAGGAAATAAGGATTGGCAAAGTTTTTCAAGCGGCGATTTGGTCCCAATGAGCCCAGTCGCTGCAAGTTTAAATATAAAATAGCAGTTAATAACCCTTCAAGAAACGATTATAGAGTAATCGATATGTCACCTTTAATCGGCTTTATGGTATTAGAGCCATTCCAAACTATTTAAAATTACGGTTACCACATCTTTAGTCCTTTTTATATTGAATATTATCTTGACATTAAATTTTCTTACCATACAGTTTTTATCATAATTTCTGTAATAACTGCACTCAGCAGCATAAAAAAACGAGGTTAAATCAATTTAAAAAAACTGAAACAATGATCACTTTGATATTAAAAAAAATATTTCTCAACTTTTTTTATAGATCAAAGATCTGTTAATGGACCATCGTTTGTCCGTGATCAATAGATTTATCGACCAATGATCAGCAAAAGCTTAGCTCCTCGATCGATCCACGTCATTCGGTTAGAGTAGAGATAACACTTAACTTTCATTTAATCTGTACTAACACCCTAAACTAAAGATTAGATAAAGCTAAAACGTAGTAAGAAATACCCCACACCGAAGTTATATTCGTATACTTAGTGGGGACTATACGAATTTTAGGAACCGAGCTCCTCGTAGAGGTTCGAGCGCTCTGGTTTCGATTACGGAAACCAAGCAACCTTCGTCATGGTCGATCCCGGGATGGGTCAATCAAAATTTGTTATCTCAAGCTTCTCCATGCCTCGGAAGGGACGTTAAGCGGTTGGTGCCGGTTGTCGCTTTGACCCGCCAACCTGCATTGGGCAAGCGTGGGTGTTCTGGCCCAAACTCCTTATGTGTTTCTCCCCTGAAGAAAGGCCTGAACCCAGCAGTGGGACGTATATAAGTTGGTGGGTGATGATGATGATTTTAAAATAAAATTATAGTTTATAAGATAAACAAGAAATAAATATTACTTTAAATATCGATCGTAATAAAGTAGAGCTTCGATCGTATTACTATATCTATACTACTCGGACATAGTGGTATTTTCCACATGAATTTGGAGTGGCTACTACACTACTTCGTATGATGTGTTCCAGCGGTGAGTAAGGTCGCCAGCTCTTTGACAAAGTTTAAAGTTGTGAGTAGGGGTTAACGCGTGAGTATAAAGATGCCGAAGATGCTACGAACGTCTTTAAGCTACGAATCACTTACGATCAGGCGGGCAGTAAGTAAAATCGCAATTGGCTATCATACTATATCTTCATTTAATTTAATACAATACCTTTAGAGAGGAATGTTCAAAAATGAGCGGGTGTCTTGTTTCAGACTGGCGTAACGTTGTCGCGGCGGCCACAAACATGCGGTCGACTTGGAATACGCCGCGATCTGCTTGAATAATAGGAACAGGAGTGCCATGGAGTCGGGGAAATATTTTCAAGTATGTAATTAAATTCATAAACTTACTAATAGGCTTACTAATATTATTAGTAGGGAACTAGCTTAAGTTTAATTACATTCTATGGGGCTACAACCTTCTATCTAATTTTTTTTCTGTAACGACCATTAATATCATTTTTCTGTATAAAGCACGGCAAATGAATCAAAGATACCTGATGGGATGAGGAGCGGTAGGTAGAGTATATTTGGGGAACACTGCTAGTGCAGCATGAACAGACTATTCTAGATGTCCCCACTATGCCGCCCTTTAAGGTGTCTTATTACGCCACTTTTGAAGGAATTCCATTGATTCCTAGCATTGAGAACATATTTCACATTTTCAGCAACAATCTGTGAAAAGAGCTGCATTTTGCAATATTTATGAGCAACCAGGATCCAAAATAAATTCCGTCTCTCTTAAAACTCTTAAGAAATGGTGTGAGGATTAGGTAGACTACCTTGTTGTCCAACTATTTCTGACCAACGTTTTTATAAAACGCGTCAATTGTGTGATATCTATGCAATTCCACACATTCCGCTGTTCTCGTACAGCAAGTTGGACAATTAGGTGACACGAATGGCCTGCGGTGGCATGGCGCCTCGCCTCCGCGGATTTATCTGCGCAAGACTACTTTATTATTATGATCAGAACAATCACTTTGAGCGAATCAGCCTTGTGTAACATTCCCATTTAAAGGTTTTTTTTATGAGATTATGTCAGTTGCTCTACGTTGGTAATGCAACTAGCAGTCGAGGATTGGATTGAAACCTGGTCGTCACGCCATTGCAATCTGACACGATGTTATACAGAAGAAGCCATAGTCATACGGGAGGAGCTCGGTGGCCTAGTGGCTTGAGCGCTCTGGTTTCGATTATGAAAACAAAGCAACTTTCGCCATGGTCAGTCCTGGGATGGGTCAACCAAATTTATAATCTCGAGCTCCTCTGTGCTTCGGAAAGCACGTGAAGCCGTTGGTCACGATTGTTACTGCAACCGCTTTACCTACCAACCCTCATTGGGCCAGCGTGGTGGTGTTATGGCCCATGCTCCTCATGTGTTTCTCCCATGTAGGAAGAACTGTGCCCAGCACTGGGAGGTAGATAGAAGAAGAAGATGATGATGATGATGATGGGGCCATAGTCCAGGATAGAACGTATATTCCCGTTATCCTCATTTTTGCCCATCATGGGGACAACAGACGTCATAAAATTTCCTTACTATGGTCCACCTTATCAGAGTTAGAATGGCCAGTCTCCACCCCGCACCAATTTTAGTGCCGATGAGGACGTGTGGAGGTCTGAAGATTTTATGAGTGTCCAGGCTGTGCCATAGTTTCCACAGTAAAATTGCACTCGCATCGCCGAAGCGTATGTTGAGATCAGGGTGCGTGTCTCCTATGCTATCAACATACCACTTCTACTTGATCGATAGAGGATGTGTTTAAGCCAAGCCTGCCGTTTTTAATAGCTTTAAACATATTAAAGTTATAAAAAAGTTTTCCTGGAGGCAAAAAGAGAAAGAATTTGCCCTAGTAAGTAACTTCATATTTTCACAATATTTGATTATAATGATATTTTACGAAATTCAACTTACAGGTATAATTACAGAAAGCTAAAAACGCATTAAGAACTGCATTTTTTGTTAATAAATACATTTATGCAGGACGATATACGTGCTGACAGTAATAGGTAATTCGGTCACTGTAAGTGCCCAATACTTTCAATTCTCAGCCGCGTATTCACAAAGGGATCAGTCTCCCGAGAGACGTATTTCCACCTACAGAGACATCGCTCGAAAACGCACATCGTCACTCGACTTTAACCTTTATCGTCCATAATTTGATGATACCGCCCATTTTACGAAAGGCTGGATTTGTATCAGGCAACGATAGGCGATAGCGCTTGAGACGGAGTGATATGATTAGGAAAGGAAATATGGTGGCGAAAAACATTGTTGCAGTGAAATCGTCGAGAATATATCGTTCGTATCGCCGGACTCGTAAATACCCAGTGCGAGAAAGATCCCTGACAAAAAGTCTCCAAATCAGGGAATCTCTTGAGAGACATATCGTACGATGTCTCTTGAGTCACGTGTCGCGGGCCATTTGTCCTCTAGTGAGTCCATGGCCTTACCTCCGGAGACGCACGATCGCGCAAGTAAATAATGATCGCTCGATGAGTGCCCGTATTCGTATGTCGGCGTATCACATGCAGAGATCGAGAGCAATTTTTCCTTTTTTAATTTGTTACTTCGCTGGCTACATTCCAGTTAAAATTTTCGTCATCTTTAAGGGGAAGTTAAAATGAAATTGAAATTAATTGGTTTCCCGTAAGTGCAACAATTTAAGATTAGGTTCGCAACGGGTCAATCTCAATAACAAAAGAAAAATTGATTAGCCTAATGCGCTACCCCAAATAGAACAAAAAAGAAAAATAGTTTATTCCTTACTTAGCCCTTTTTCTTAGAATTTTTTTTATTATAAAATTAGTCGCTAGACCGATTCTAGATAAAGATATTAACGTTTAAAGACCACTCTTTTGCAACTCTGAATAACACTATAAAAATTCAACATGTCGTAAAAACACCTTCAAATGTTTACTGAAAAAGAAATATTACTTAATTATTGCTTATATGTCAATGGTTATTCATTTTAATTCTTATTTTTTAGTTCTAAGAACTTAACAATTTGCAAACGCGATTATTTTATTCGGAAGATTAGGCAGAGGACTTCCTTTGGATCATGAGTCCTAAATTATTTTGATGTTAGCACATTGATCATTTATTTGTGTGAAGCTTTCTATTTATTTTTTAATTTGAAAGCTTACAGCACTATTTACAACATAATATGAATTAATGTTTCTTTAAAAGTTAATTACAATACCTAATATCATAACTTATATATTTAAGTAGGTATATCAGTTAGTCGCCTCCGCCAAAGAAGGTTACCTGTCACCGTCAGAAAAGGTCTTAAATATGTCTGTATCGTTGTCTTAAATCCATTCAAATCATACAAAGTCTTTCAAATTATAGGTACACATTTCCTGATTCGGAATCGGAACCCACAAACACAACACCTTTATGCCACCTATCTGGACTACAATATCTTAAATAGTTACCTTATACAAGAGTAGAGTCTAAAAGATGTAGGTCTGTATATCTGCGTACGAACTTACCTGTAACAAAGACATGCTTTTATTAATAAAAAGACAAAGTTGTACATGCAAAGTGAGAGATTATAACTTTAATGATTTGGAATTCACACACCATGACCTACAAGCACGTGATCTACTTCTTGGTAACAGGACAGCCCATAGACTGGCAATACCACAATAAATCACTTGATTTTCGTGCGTTGACATAGGTACTGGAAAATCACTAAAGACTAAACATGTCCCAGGCCCTGGCTACTTTTGCCCTTCACACCGAAACACAGGGAGTTCCTTTATGGCCGAAATAGGAATGGCGTTGGTAACTGCGCGATGCATCCTGCATTTACAGTATATGTTATTTTATAATCGGTGGTAGGACTTTATCAAAGTCCGCATGACTAGCTGCCACTATCTGACTTAAGCCGGCCATCATCACAATAATGTTAACAGCATTGTTGTGTTCCGTCAGTTGGAGAAAAGATAGTCAGTTCCCCTGAGGGTGAAGAATCCGGGAGCAGCTCACCTTCATCTTCGGCATTATCATCACTTGCCATCAAGTACCTGAGTCAAAGGCCAAGAGATATGTCCTTAAGAATATAATAGAGAGAATTTCGAACTTTTTTCTAAATTTTCTACCAAAATAGGTTCGCAATTTGTAATGTATGTACTTATTTGTTTGTATTTTTATTTGATTTTCGGTGTTACAAGTTATATTAAATAACGTAATAATACGAAGGTCATTAAAATCCCGTAAAGTTATCATTTCAATATCCAAGTAAAATCAAAAACTAAACATACCGATATTACAGATAGGAAAGCAACTGTCTGTATGTCAGCTACGTTTTCATCTCTTAACCTCTGAACCAATTTAGATCAAATTAGGCATGGAGATAAATTAGATCCTGAGAAAGGACATTCTCTACCAATTTGCGCACTAACCGACCTCCGACCGAGCCGCGGATGACCGAAAGCGAATAATAAGATCTAATATCTATATAAATAATCTTCATTATATTTAGAACGTCCTCAGTCTTAGAACGGGTCTAAGACTGAGGACGTTCTAAATATAATGAATTAATGAATTAATTATGATTAATCACTCCAGAACACACCCATAGCCAGTCCAGTCAATACAAGCAAACTGACAAGATATTACGTCATTTTAGACTAGCTGCTACCGTAGTCCTGAAGGAACTTTTGGTAAATATAGACATCGGAATTGCTGACCAACTCCTTTTTATTTTGAATTTGAAACCCTGACATTCTTGTTTCGGCCAAACGTGTGGCAAAGTGGGAATTGTATTGATGACTTTATTATCTAGACTAAGGCTTGAAGCTCGAAAGTTAATAAGTTAGAAGTTAGAATATAATAAGTATTGGATCCATAATATTTTTTCTGGAGTAAGATATTAAAATTTGTTACTCATATAGTTTCTGTTCATATATTTCTTCGTACAAGGATACATATTTAGGTCCACACTAGATCTTTGTCAGCCAAGACCATCATTCGTTGCTGTTCTGCCCATTTGTGGTTCAACCACGCCTTTAAAATTTCCTCTTCTAATAACGAGTGCCTTGGGAGGTCCTTTGAGATATAGTGCTACTAAATTCGCAGTCAGTCTTGTTTCTACGTTTTTATTTTCATTTGGCCGTTAAAGTAAATTTGTATAAATATAAATTCCATTTGTTTTTCGCTCGGCTTTTTTCAAAACATAATATCACAATTACAATACAGAACAATTGCTTATTTTTTTGTTAAACGATATTCAATAGATACGCAACCTGTTTAGATGAATATGAATTATATGCTAACAGAGTTCAATGATATATATACAGTACATTTGGTACAGCCAGTATCAGATTCATCTGGGCCTTAGGAGTATTTGTACTATAAGCTACTGTCAATAATATGACGAGAATGAATAGTTTAGTAAGATATCGGCAGATCATCTTTTGCAAATTTATCTTTTCTGTGATCTGATTTCCGGACTCATTTATATTACAAAGCGCTTTAAAGGCAGCTAAAGTTATTATAGTTTTGTAATGTCTAGTCTTAAGTTCTATTAGTCAATAAGGTTTATAATAAGACGTGGTTGATTTGATCGAACTAATCGACGAAAACTCCATAAAAAGTCTATATTTATAATAACATTTAGAAACGACTAATGGTCTTTACAAGTTTTCGAACGTATTTTTTAAGTAATAAAGATGAAAGTGACAATTCAAATTTATTGCTTTGCAGAAACCAAATAATGCTTAGACGTACCAAAATTTGACTTTATCTGTAAGTAAGGATTATTTCTTGATTTAAATATTCCCATCATCGAAATACAGTGATAGTCAGTTTAATAACCGAGTAAAGAAGCTGCTCTTCTCTTATTTGTTAGTTATTTACAACATTTTTCTGAGACACAGCGTCATATAAAAACGCACGAGACTCAATGTCTAAGCTGTCCAAGGTTTTTGACCTAAACTTAAATAAATAGTTGGCACCTCACCAAAAACTAGATTCAGACACTAATAACACTACAAATACATTGTAATTTTAGTACTGGAAAACGCGTTGGTGTTACCTGTATTGAGGTTTTAAGACGTCTCCATTTTAATATTTTATGAATGTTTTTTCATGTCTGAAAGACGATCCGGCATTAGTTTACGTAAAGGCTATGAAGAAATTAATAAAGATGGTCATAGCTTCTTTGAAAGTAGAGAAAGGATAACGTAGGTAGCCTACAGACTAGAATAGAGCAGTCAGTTGTTAATAAACATAAGAAATAAATATTTCAGAGAATTTTAATCCCAAACCAAACACATTTTAAGCATATTATATTTTCGGCGGCCAATGAAAGGCTTCTTCTATAAATGGTCGTCGTTACATAACTACTGCTGATGCAAAAGTGACCTTTAAATTAATTAAATGAAATAAGATTTCGGGGAATTTGTAAAATTATAGTAGATAAACCTAGTGCATATAGTGTGAAGATAAAGATGTTTCTTTGGTGATAACGGGCTGATGACCCCGCGAATCTTGGTCGTAACAATCACGTATTACAAGAGAAACAAAAATTTGTATTGGAGGATATGAGACAGGCTTAAAATCTGTTTGGCCTTTCAAGGCAGAATATACTAATAATTTTAAAACAATATGGAGTTGTTATATAAAAGCAATACAATCATAATTACGTCAAATCTAATTTTAAGATAGATACCTACTTAGTTTTCTTTTTACTCTAACCTTATACGATACAGATGCAAATAAATATTAATATTCACGAGTTCCAGGCATTCCTCAGTTTCAATGTTTAGATTGAGGAGTTTAGATTAAGGAGCCACTTTTGCAATGATATAACTTGTGATAACTACTGGGTGATGTGTGGAATGTTACGAATTTGAGCCACTCTCATAAAGTGACATTACTGTCTATAATTATAAATAGTCTTCGAAGCGCAAGTGATACCCCTGATGTTGCAAGTGTCTATAGGCTACGGTAATCGCTTACCATCACGAGGGCCGTTTGGTTGATTGCCACCTTAGTGGTATAGATAGTCTTAAAATACTTAATTATTTTATATTTGTTTGACTTGGAAGAAAAATTTACAAATATTTATCCCTGCATTTTAGGGAAACTGAAAAATCCAAACCGCAAGATAATTTTTGTAAGAGCTTCTTAAAGATAAGCAAATAAAACAGATCAGAAGACTTTTATGGTAACTTAGTTGATACTTTCGCTTTTAAATCACGTAAAGAACAGAAGGAAGGTGTAGGGCATGTTGCAAAATAAACAAGGCCCAGTTCGATTTTATCTTAAGTAATATTTAGTCCAAAGAAAATCTTTGAAGTTCTTACAAAGCCAAAGAAAGCGATCTCGCGCACGCAACACTCACACGCAAAAGTCTCGTGTTACATTACTAGTAAGGAGAGGATATAATAATAGAAAGAGCGGGAAAGATTCACTTATAGATAACCAGCTTTTGCCCGCGACTCGTCAGCGATATGTTCTATCTTACGGAAACTGTCTATTTTTCTGGATAAAAAGTAGCCTATATCCTTTTGCAGACCACAATCGATCTCTGTACCAAATTTTATTCAGAACCGTTTAGCCATTCTGGCGTGATTGTGTAACAAACATCAATAAAAATAGTATTATTCAGAAATACTGCAATTCAAACCAGTAACACTAATTGTAATGCTATTGGGATATTCAGTATGAATTACCTAAAAAACTAATTATAGTGACTAAGGATTGAATTTAGTAATCGTTTTTGTTCATGAGAACGTTTACCTATTAAAAGGAAGCTTACAGAACAACGTTACACTTGCAATAAAATATGACAATGAACTCTTGTTTCAAGTGTTAACAAACCTAGTTCGTTATCTTTAAATATTTCCTCGTCATCAGCCTGTTAGTTTGTCTACTGAAATTATCTGATCTCGGAAAAGAGTTTACTGCAATTTATTGTACTCTATGTCTGGAACAAATATAATGTCGCCTAGATAATTATGCAAACTTGATTATCTTATCTTTTCATCATCCTTCCAACTTTTTTGGGTTATTCCTTGAGGATCACATTCCCAGAGGATCATGTTCCGGAGGATCACGATTTGTTTTACCTTCATCGTCGATCGTCGTCGAACAAATCGTGATCCTCCGGAACATGATCCTCTGGGAATGTGATTCTCAGGGAATAACCCACTTTTTTGAGTGTTTCGACTAATTATATTATTTTAGTAAGTAGGTAGTTGAATTGATAATTAATGTTTACGTTCCCGTACTTATTATTTTCTAAAATTAATAAGAAGTTGTTGTGCAACCTATTTATTAATCTACAATAGCGGTCAAAAATTTTCATGTGTGATGCATCTATACACTTTTGATGATCAAATTCATTTCCTAATATAGAAATTAACACATTTTAAATGAAATGCATCTGTTACAATGACATTTACTTACTTTTACTTGTTTCTAATAAATAATATTTTGAATTTTTTTAACAGGTTATTCTTTATTGTCCTGGATAACCATCATAATGCCACTGATTTTCGTGTGTGAAAAATCTTTGCCCTATGTCTAATCCAATTATATCATTCAACCTGTGAGCCTGTGGCACAGATTTGTACATTTTGATTTGACACATTTTTAAGAGAGGGAATGAAAAAACTGTGATGAAATTATATAATGTATCATTTTATATAATAATTATGTAGATAAGCAATGTATTACATATACAAACCCATTATAAGAAATTATTAAAAAAGAAGACGAAATTAATATTAATAAGGTGGTTCGACGCGAGCAATGAGCAATATTGTAAAGCACTGTGTATCGCACATTCAACGTAAGAAAACCCTAATAATAACCCTTCCCTAATTATAACCAATTTAGGCAAAAGCTCTTGCACGTGATATGGTTGACTGTTTTTGGTATGGTACCTGATGGAAAATAAATGGTGCATTGTCGGACAGCCTTTAAATACAGTAAATATGCTTGTCATTAGGTACTTATTGGTACGTTAATATACCTTTTTTATACTCTGTGCGACACTGCACTGCTAAATACCATTACTGTGTAATTAAACATTGTAACTTAATAATTGAAAAGAGTGACTACACGAGTTTGTTGCCGGAATCTTCTCGGTAGTTCAACTTTTGGAACCGGTGTAAATTCAGACAGACTGACAGAAAGACAGACTGACTGACTGACTGACTGACAGACAGACAGACAGACAGACAGCCAGACTGACTGACGGACAGATGGACAGACCGATAGACAGACATTATAACATTCTTAGCTTACGTAGATCCAGATAAGACAGTGAGACAAACATAATGTAATTGTTAGTTAGTTAATATTATTTTTATGTGATATTGACGATTGTGTTGTTGACGATTCAAAAGTGCTTCTTGGAGGGCCTAATTGAATAAAGATATTTTCATTTTCATTTTCAAATAAGGACTACAAATACAAATTCTTCTAACTATGACAATAGTTACAGAACTTCAATAGATATTGGCGCGTGAGGTTTGATGTACAACACAGTATGTAAGGGTCACGGCTTAAGTTCATACGCCATAAGTGTTGGCTTACGCGTGGAGAATATTACCAAGTTATCAACTTATGCATTTAATTTCAAAACAAATTCTCGTTCATCTCTTTGTAAGCTATTTAAGAATGTATAGATGTCCTAGTCGTAAGCTTATGCAATATATCCCTTACTTTAATTGCAACTTGATCCTAGAACACATGGATGCAACGGGATGTCAGTCGTATCATTTCACCTTCGGCTAAATGAACAAAGAATAAAAGCATCGAGCCACAATAGTATTACTGGGTTTGACAAGATGTATGCAAGAATCCGATATGGTCTAAGCTTTTGTACATAAATGTTAGACTATTATGGGCGAGAGTAAAAGTGAATTCCGAATCATGCTATATGCCATTTGTAACAGGCTTTTAAAAGACTATTAATCTTAGGAGCAGTTTTTATCCTATAAATATTTTTTTAATTTGTGTGTCTATTGAAAATCTGAAATGAGATTTTTGTGTAAGTTTGGTCTGGAGCACCGAGTTATTTGCGAATCTCTTACTGCTTTAATGTAGCGTCATTTTGACATCTTCTATTGTAATGCAGCAAGCGATAATTAACTCAGCTCCATCACCATAAGCTCAATTTTTTCCTGAAATCGTGTACCTTCAAAATTTGGTCCATTGATTAAGATTTAAGTTGCTACTTAAAGTATAGCAATCAATTGGTTCCTTACTTAGTTCAGACGCAGGGATATGAAAATATAAAAGCATTACTATTTTGATGCGGATATTGAATGTGTTTGGACTTCAATTCAATGCAATTAACTAAATCCTTTTACGAAATGGGAAAGACATATTTTCCAATTCTGTACTTATCAGTAATGTTGTTGTCAAGTTGCAACGGATAGACGTATTACTTGACATCTGACACCTATTACCCTACACCTATTATATTATTATGACGATAAGAATATTCGATACAAACGTCATTTAGACTCGTATGAACATTTACTATGTCAATAACATTACTGTCTTAGTTTGATTATAAATCTTCACAAGGCATTTACAAAACGCATTGGATGTCGTAAATGACAATTAATTCTATCCATGTACTTTATTGAATAAATAGAGATGCTTTTATAACGATGTTTAAGTGGTGAGATATTTATTGCCTATAATAATTCGTACGTGTTTAATATTCTCGTCTCCTTTTGAATCGCGTTAGTTGGTGTCAGAGATTTTCATGACGCTTTTGTCGACAACTTAGGGAAGAAAGATGGTCTTTATGGAAACAATTAGGCTTTAACAGAATTCATAATTCTTCCTGCAACTGCTTAGCTTTGCTTAACTTATAGTTATTAAATACAAACGACAAAGTTAATTATTATACGAAACGCATAAATTCTATATTCAACACATATCATGAATGAAATTCCAAAAAAACCAGACTAAACAATATTCGACCCTTGTCAACTAATGAAACACTTTTGTTTGGGTTCCCTTTCAACGGGTTCTTACAACGACCAAACTGTTCAATGTATATACAATAAGAGTGATTATCCAGCGTAATTTGCAGTTCCTGTATTTGGAAAGTGAAACCATTTGAAATCGCTAACGAGTCTTTGATGCCCGAAAACCGGAATCTGACAAAGCAGCTGAGTATCTGGCGTTCAAGGGTATACCCTTGACCGCCAGATACCCTGCTGCTTACTATAGTAAAGCCTCGTTTACAGGGACAATAATAATAATAATAATCATACACTCACACCTATTATCGACAGCATATGTCTATCTCTTGAGGTTGACTCACTATAACCTTTTTGGTTTATATTCATTAACCAAATAAACCTACCCTACCTACGTACGACATGATGTTATTTTCCGATATCCATGCTAACGAAATCGCGGGCACAGCTAGTTTTTAATATTTTCATACTTTTTAATCAAACTTTCTTTTTAGGACACTATAAAGAATTAAAATAATTTTATTCTTAGCTTGTGTTATGGATACTAGATAACGGATAAATAATGATAATAATATGTATATAAATATTAGAAATCTACTAAATAAACATGTAAACATCCATGACTCGTGAACAAATGCTCCTACTCATCATACAAACATTTGCTCCTACCGGAATTTGAACCCGGGACCTCCCGACCAAGTAGCCTGTATAGCAAGAGGCCTCGACCACTCGGCCAGCCGGTCGTCAACAATGAAATTTGAAAGTAAAAGTAAATTTTCATTTTATATAAAGTTCGGATACCGTTACTCATTATCACTATAGAAGTTTTAAAAAATATTTCCACATTACTAATATTAATTCAGTCAAAAATAAAGCGCAGTAAAAGTTCTCCATTTCAAGGTTAGAAATATACAATACAACAATCGTTGATTTCATGATGAAATCCAATGACAAATTCACTAAATTACAAGGCAACGCTTAAATGTCAGATTAATCTGACATTTAAGCGCCACAGAAGGAAAGTCGTACAATTGGATTAATATAAGATAGAAATTACTTTAAGCTTTATTACAAACTCATTAGTAAACATTGAAATCAAAAGGATGAATCTGTTAAATGTAAAAGTTTGAAGCACACCATGTTTGGGAATTATTTTATTGGCTAATTATTATCAGAATAAAACGTTTAGTTATTGTTCTCAGATTTAAAAATATAGAAAACGTTTAAACGCAAAACCTTAAATAAATAAGAAAGTCCTAAATAAACATTGTAGGTATTCGTTATCTAATGAGGTTGGTCCCATAAATTGTGTTCGGTGTGAACAATGCTTCACCGGCCGGGGTTTGCTTTTATATTCATGAGCCTGCGACCCTCCGCAAAACGCTATTAACGGTTCACTGATAAAATATTCAATTATTCGGTCAAGTGCTACCCTCAAAGGTTCAGCGACACTCTAAAACCGACTGTCCAGCAAAAATTTTCTTTTTAAATTTCGGAGCACACGCGGCCTCTAATTTTGCAAATTATAAGCAAATTACGCTAAACACACGTCTGCATTTATCGACGGTCGGGCGGCGTTTGAGCAAATACGTTCGGAAATCAAACGAGCGCGCGTGATGGTGGCCATAATTTCGTTCGCCATGGTATGATTAGTCGAGATGAAGTTATCAAATTTTGGTACAGAAAATTGTTGGTCTTACAACTCTCGCTTTTATGTTTACTTTACGTGTGCTGTATAATTTTATTATGCATAAACATGATTAAGTCGTCCGCGAATTTCAAGGCTTGTATGACAGGGCTCACGGGCTGCGCAAGTCATTATAATGAGAGTGTTTATTAAAATACACGTATAATTTCAAGACGCTCTGCCGGCAGACTAATTTAATTTAGACTGAAATGGAGTACAAGGTTGCATGATTATAATTAGCATAGTTAATTAAAAATGTCAGCGAATAATACTTTCAATTAGTAAGAAAGATGTACGCGATGTTTTAATTAGTGGAATTAATTTTACAGCTTTACTAAATTCCTTGGCGTTTTTACCATGTTTGCTTTTTTTTCTAAAACAATAACAGGATACTTATTTAATATCAATATTTAAAATAATAATATTATTATTAATAATGGGGCAATAGTCTTAGTTATATGTGCGTAAACACGTGTAAATAATAAAACCGTTAAAATAAAAACCTGTATTTGAAAGAAATTTTCATAACGCGGTAGTTATTGATATTAAAACAAATAGAGGAAAATAGCGCAACACACACTTCTCACGAGTCATAAAAATATTAACATTGTTCGTGTAAATTCCTTCTTTAACTGCGACCTTATCAGATAATTAACTACAAATTGTTCGATTTCACATTAGACGGTTATTTGATTTCTTTGAATAGTCTTTAAATTAAATAAATGACCGTACTATTTAGACAAATGTGAACACTTTTCACCGGCTGTGAAGGAACCTAAAACGAGGGTAATATTTTTTGACGCACTGTTAAGTTTGACTGTGAATACAGTCTGTTTGATATTTTTTTATATTACTAGATGACAAACCAGATGATGGTCCACCTGATGGTGAGCGGCTACCACCACCTAAAGACACCTGCAATAACAAGGAAAAATCACTTGATATTGCAGGTGCTTTGTCATCCAGAGGCCTAAGAACAAATGCCGTCCATGCCCAGTAATTACACGGGCTTATTACATTTCCCTTCATTCCGAAACACAGCGAACTGTTTTACAGCTGAAATAAGAAAGGCGGTGGTACCTACCCAGACGAACCTACATACGGGATGTCTGATATGTTTATCTCAATGTATTCTTATAATATTCCATCTTGGAACACATATGCATGGCGATGGCGCGTAACCCGCTCTCAATAATTTTAATCTAGAAAAGTGGGGAGTCTTTCCTGCTGGTAGGTACCTGTGGATTCCTTTGCTGGTAGTAGTGTATGAAAATCATGTTTTTATGCCACATATGACAAGCAAGGTGACAGCCGATTTGGCGGTAAGTACGTTGTCATCCCGAGGCCTGAGATGAAATGCCTTCCATGTTCCATGTAATTACACTGGCTACCTTTCCTTTCAATCCCAAAACATAGCGAACTGTTACTCCCGCAATAGGAAATACAGCGGTGCCTACCCAGACGACCTTACATACGGGCACAGAATAACTGATCTAAAGGCCTAGTATCTATGCAGGTAATATGTGTAAATGAATAAAATCATTCATAATTATCTTTGGCTTATTATTCCTGTTATTAATAACAATGTCCTGGTTTCTTTATTGTTATTTTGCGCTCAGATTAAAACTTGCAGTAACTTGATACAACGGTCTGATCGCTCACATCGAAGTCAATACACGGAATCATAAATTAATCACGGGTTTTATCATTATTTATCGAATAGTATAATATTTCTTGTTGACATTTGAGGGGCAAGATTATTAAAATAACAATTGGTAGTACGAACCAATCAATCTTTCTTAATTTTAGTTTTAATATTGTAATTAATGTTGTTAATGTTGTTGTTGTTGTAAGATGTTTAGGGTTCGGTTCCCGGGCCAGGAAATGACTGTTTTATTTTGATATCAATTAATCAGAGGAGCTCGGTGGCTTAGTGGTTTAAGCGCTCTGGTTTCGATTACGAAAACAAAGCAACTTTCGCCATGGTCGGTCCCTGGATGGGTCAATCAAATTTATAATCTCGAGCTCCTCCTTGCTTCGGAAGGCACGTTAAGCCGTTGGTCCCGGTCGTTACTGCAACCGCTTTAACCCAACCAACCCACATTGGGCCAGCGTGGTGGTACTGGTGGTGTTATGGCCCAACCTCCTCATGCGTTTCTCCCATGTGGGAAGGTCTGTGCCCAGCAGTGGGACGTATATATGCT
Source organism: Nymphula nitidulata (assembly GCA_947347705.1). Taxonomy (NCBI): domain Eukaryota; kingdom Metazoa; phylum Arthropoda; class Insecta; order Lepidoptera; family Crambidae; genus Nymphula; species Nymphula nitidulata. The sequence continues at coordinate 3,700,912 of OX374637.1, read as the reverse complement.
GATGATGATGATGATCAATTAATCAATCAATCAAATTCTCTTTATTGCACAATAGGACACATAACACAAAAATAAGAAAACAATACAATTGGCGGCCCTATTGCTAAGCAGCAATCTCTTCTAGGCAACCAGATATGTTTCAATCCTTCTTTTTTATTTAGTCTGGGGTTGGCAAATATGTTTGTGACCAGCGGGTGCCGCCCCATGCGACTTGATGTCTTTAGACAATCGTGACAACATATCGTAGAAAAAACGTGATCTAATAGTTGAGCGTCTAATCTGAGGTAAGAAAGATGTGGTCGAGACATCTTTCTTACCTCAGATCTAAAGGTACGGGGTTCAACTCCCCGTGGGGGTAGAAATTTCCTAAAAATCACATAAGAAATTTGGGCCATAACACCACTACCTTGACAGAGTGGGGGTTGGTGAGTTAAAATGGTTGCAGTTACAACCGGGACTAACTAAGCACGGAGAAGCTCGAGACTTCAAATTTTGATTGATCCATCCCGAGACTAGCAATAACGAAAGCTCCATTATCTTCGTGATTGAAGCCAGATCACTGAAGCCTCTAAGCTACCGAACTACTCAAGCACAAAAAAAATATGCTAAAATAAAATAAACGAAATATCAGCGTAAGTGTTTTCAATCTGGCTTTGCAAGCCCTTTGCTTGCGTATTACCAAAAGAACCTTAGTCCGGGTGATATTATCCATAACATAACCCTGGCTTAGTCATCGGCGTCGGAGCGGTAAATGCTGTCGCATCGCTTGCATAGTAGCTAATGGCCTTTATCTCACCTGAAGGTGATTGATAAGGCCGAGGATAGAAGCGAGTTACACCCGGACCTCAACCACAGAAGAACTGGCTATTTGACCTCAGCAGGAACACAATTATGCTGTTAACATTATTTTTATGGTGGCAGACTTAGGTAAGATGGTGGTCGCTCCCCAGGCGCACTTAGAAAAAGCCCTATCACGAACCAAACCATGCAGATATTTTCCCCACGAGCCTCTACATCTGAGATATGAAGTCTGAACCACTAGAAAACAGAGGCTGAAAGTTGGAGAACCTTCCTCAATCAAGCTCCCTATTCTAATGGATAATACTACCATGCCCTACCTCTACATAGTTAACGGCAGGTACACAATTAAAAAATTTAAGAAATACAGTTAGAAATAGCGTTTAATTAAAACAAAAAGGGTTATTTGAGTTATTCGACGCCGACAGAGCGTCGAACCTACGATCGGGAGCTCAATAACAATAAACTAACCACTGCCGATAGATCAGGAATTATTTGTTCAGGTTACATACAGGATGCTTCAATACTGATAATTTTAAAAACTAAATATTTTAGATAAATACGTGAGTAAAATGCTTTAGAGGTTCTAAATTTTGTAATGTGAAACAAACTTCTAGATAGATATTATTATTAAATCTGGATTAGAACTGATACCGTAGCTGTCTGCCTTTAACTCAGTTTTTAAACCAAGTTTAAATTTACAACTTCTACACTATGAGATGTCATGTTGACTGCTTACATAGTGCTTTCAAAGGAACTTCTGTGGTAGTAGGTAATTCAAAAATTCTCGAAAGATATGTAAATCTATAGTTTGCTAAACACGCATTTATAAATAAACGATTATAAGTAAATTATAAAAGACAACGGCTTGCTTGTTGACTATGTGTTATTCAAATTGATACCGAAACGCATTATTCCTTTTTTAACATGAACATCAAATTATTTTATTATTACTAAGCAAGAACAGTGTTTGCAATCTATGTTTTCGGTAACTAACTGGCAAATAAAATCATTTATTAATAATAATATTCATACACTCACCTATTATCTAGCCCGAGGTAAGAATGATTAAGAGCTTGTGTTATAGGTACTTGATAGCGGATAAAAATTGATAATAATTTGTATATAAATATCAGAAATATACCAAATAGTCATATAAACATTCATGACTCGTGAACAAATGCTTGTACTCATCATACAAACATTTGCTTCTACCGGGATTCGAACCCGGGAACCCTGACCAAGTAACCTGTATAGTAAAGGGTACAGACCACTCGGCCAGCTGGTCGTCAAGAACGTCGCCTTCGTGTTACAGTTTTTTAGTTTTCAACAAAAAAAACATCATGCTGTATACAAAAGAATGAATGAAACTCCTTAGCCAGATATAGTTTATTTCAACACTAGAACACCCGCGCGCGGGCCGATCCTCGCATCGATTAGTTATTTGTGAGCTCTAATATAACGGACCATCCCCCACTCGTAAACAAACTCAACTGATCCTAATTTCTGGTCGAATTTGGACTATATTAATGTGGATAGGACTCCAGATATTTTACTTTGAAATGTGACTTTAGTTGTAACTTTCTTTCAAAGGTATTAAAAGTAAAAGTAAAATAAATCAAAACGTCATAATATTTCTAATAGTTTTTATTTGATGAATGACGTCTAATTTGTTGGCTTAGATTAGTTTCATTTATGTCTGTCCATAAAACGAGTCATCGTAAACTTATTTCACCAAGTTGCCGTTAAGGCGATATATTGAAAAAAATCGCACTTTTATAAGTAATGTTATACGTTGCTGAAAGACCTTACGAATCTAAAAATCAAATATACGTTACTTCATATCCTTATCTAGATACGTGTAGAACGAAAACACGATTAAAGGAATTTGGCTCGATACATTTTATTTCCGAAAAGACCTCTTATAAACAAGAAAACTTAAGATTATTGGTGAACGATAATTTGTATTCAATAGGAAATTACTTTAAATAGTAGTTATCATTAATATTCAAAATCGTGTAGAAGCGTTTTTTTGTATTCCATAAGGTTGTTTTTTAATAAAATAATTTGTGTATTTCGTTTACTTTTCAAGCGCGATCGCTGTTTTGTCTTCTCTATCCCTATCGGTCTTGGCCGAAACCACGTTTCGATAGATCGCCTTAATCGTTTATCAAAAAAAGCCTAATGAATACGAACATTTACTTTTAAGTCTTGTATTATTTAAAATTATTATTCTTTATGGTGGTCTTTTTGCTAATAAGCAGTGAACAATTATCAATCATAGTTATTAATAGTAATCGTTATTTATTACAGTAGTAGTTAGTAAACAATAATTAAGTTTTAAACATAAATCCAAGTTTATCATAAATTCATTTACCAGTTAGTGTGCTTAAAACCCAAAATACTAAATAATTCACTGTAATAACTTTTCTAACGAAAGTCTTTACTTCGTGTGTGTATTGCCAGTAATGACATACGGAACTGAGATGTGGCCGCTTACAACGGGCCTCATAAGAAGGCTCGATTTCGCCCAAAGGGCCATGGAGAGGGCTATGCTTGGGATTTCTCTGAATGATCGAATCGAGATCCGCATGAGAACCAAGGTCACCGACATAGACCAAAGAATTGCGAGCCTCAATTGGCAATGGACCGGCCACATTGCAAGGAAGACTGACGGCTGTTGGAGCGGAAAGATCTTCGAGTGGTGGCTGCGTACCGGGAGACGCAGCGTTGGTAGGCCTTCCACAAGGTAGACCGGAGATCTGGTTAGGGTCGCGGGAAGTCGATGGATGCGGACAGCGTAGGACCGATCGGTTTGGATATCCACGAGGGAGGCCTATGCCCAGCAGTGGGTGTCTCTCGGCTGAAATGATGGTGAATGATGAATAACTTGTCTTACGGAAACTAGTTTCCATTGAACATGCAAAATTTTCTCAAACCCCAAGTTAATTCGTCAATTTTGCTCACTAACTAAAAAGAACTAATTATTTCATGAATAGTAATTGTAACGAAATGTGGAAACGACCAAATTTGATCAAGATCGCTATCGGTACGGCAAAGGTAAATAAATTATCAGAAATCCGATGTAATTAAAGCATGCTGCAGCCGATAATTATGTTACTAACCCAGATCATACGATCTCTTTTCGTGCGGAAGTCGTATGGTATGATTGACACCTATACGAGTTTTCCTGTTTAATTTATACGACAAAATGGCGCCTAAGTTAATTAGTAGTTATATAATAAAAATGCTGAGATGTTTATCTATTCACATGAAAATTATTGAGTGGATATATTTATAAAATAGGGACTAATGCATAATTTAAATAAAGGTAAGTATTTACAAGCGGACATGTTCTAAAACTGTATGGGGGCTGGTACTCAGCTACCCCATAAAAAGTTATATGAGAAGAAAGAGTATATTTTAAAGAATATCATAAAATAAAAAGAATAATTTAAAATGCCTGCATGTAAATAAAACATAACATTTCATTCTGCTCAAAAAAAGTTATCCAGAGACGTGAAATTTCATTTAAAAAAGTGACACAATGTCAGGCAAAGGAGAAAACGTCAAAGTTGTCTATTGACTTGTCAAATATTTTTTTTATAACTAGGCATGGGGTTGATTTGGTTCAGCCTACGACTATTTTGCAATTATGTTTTATAATAAATGCTAATAGAACACGGAAAATTGGTTTCTGCTCATGTTTCTGACTAAAAATAAGGATGGTATTTATTTTTAGTATATTTCCTCAGAGAAATTTGGATACAAAGGTTAGATTTCTTGCTTACACTTTACAAAATTACTCAAAAATACCGGGGTGGTAAAATAAAAAAGGGTTACAAAATAAATTTATCAAACATCTAAGAAAATATTTTAAGCAATCGTATCCACATTATCCCAGTGTCACCCTTATGCTTCATAATAATATTAAATCACAATAGATGAAAATATTTATATTTATTAGTGAGATACATGTATTTGGAGTGAATTATATTGTTAATACGCCCATAAACTTGGGTATAAGTCATGTGTGTTTGTTAACTGAGGGCCACCCGGAAACGAGTCTTTTTTTATAATGGATGTAGAAGTAGAAAAAAGTGTAGAATGTCCTTTTGTATAACTTGCTTTTATATTTCTTAATAATAAAGTTAATTCACAGAAGTAGGAGTTTCAATGGAAATGATGCATTCTTACTTTTGCTTTTAATATAAATTCTTTATAATTGCTCTACATGCGGCGAGAAGGTTAATAAAATACCATACGCGCATAATCTGTGTACATCACCCAAATACAAAATATTTAAGTAATTACTGGGAATGACAGCGCACTTGCAATAACAAGTGATTTTTTCTTTTTATACTTAGCAGGTGTCTATATATAGCTTGTTTGTCATCTAGTTGTATAAAAAAAGTAGATTAAATCATATATAAAAATTATTTTTTCTTTGTACCTACCTATTGTTTGTGCCAATCTCTTAACCTAATAATTGCTTTGGCAACATATTTTTATGTTATATGATTGGGTTGAATTCGCAACGTAGACACATTACAACATTGTAATATCAAATCTATATACCCTCTATACCCAAAATCTTCAGATCTTCCCAAAAGAAATTTACGTACTTTCGATTCCCGAAACCGCGGTGGCCAAAATATAAATCGCATCACTTTAAAGTTTAAACCAGCCGATCCATTCGTCGTGTTAGACCGAGGCTACATTGGGGAAAGTCGAGAGAAACAAATGTTGTGTGGTCAGGACTTGTTCGACATGTCCGACATTTATTTGTTGAATTGAATAAGGTTGCTAGATTTCCTAGACATGGACTCTAATCTAGATTGCACGCAATAAATCAGTTAAATACCTACAATTCAGATGATATATGATTTTGATTCTTATCGCATTGACATAAGTTTATGTCGAAAATGAATAAGCAGTCGATTAAGAGACAGTGTATATGTCGCAGCCATATGATTAATTGCACGCTAAGGCCGTTGATTAAATGCCGGCATTCAATGAAATGTCTAGGCAAAAAAAAAATATAAAATGAGTGATGAAGGTACTAATTTCGTAATCTTTTAATAAAAGTCACACGATCTCAATGAATTGTTACTATTCTTACGAAGAATGGAAAAGAAGTCTTTCTAATTCTTGTATATTGCAGTGCTATATTAAAGTACTTATTAGACGTTTTCTACATAAAATAGACAAATTTTCTTCCAAATGCTACTTTTCAAGTAAAAACGTTTCTTTTGAGCTGGTGTTACTTTTGACTAACGGCCAGTGCTTGCAGCAGTATTGTGTTCCTGCGGTGAGCAAGGTCGCTAGAGCTCATTAAGAAAGCGTTATGTTGGGAGGTGGACTTGTCTCCTAACCGACACTTTCTCTTGATTTTCACAGACGTGACCCTGCGTAAGTAACCCAAGGTGCTACGGGATCAATATGGCGGACCTTATCCTCGTTAGCCACCCTTATCGTATAAAATAAAAACCGGCCAAGTGCGAGTCGGACTCGCGCACGAAGGTTCCGTACCATTATCTATTAACAAGCGTCTACCTGTTGCCGTTGTCAATATCGAGCAAAAACAAGCTTAAAATCACGTTTGTTGTATAGGAGCCCCCTTAAATATTTATTTTATTCTGTTTATTAGTATTTGTTGTTATAGCGGCAACAGAAATACATAATCTGTAAAAAATCAACTGTCTAAATATCACGGTTCATGAGATACAGCCTGGTGACAGACGGATAGATGGACGGCCAGAGGAGTCTTAGTAATAGGGTCCCGTATTACCCTTTGGGTACGGAACCCTAAAAAGGTATAGCATTTTGCTGCAGACCGTACAGATTTTGTTTGTCCTTGCCAGCCCACCTGCGCACCGCGCCCTCGACGCTCTCAAACAATATTAAAACTATTGTGTATGACATTGAAATGTCAGTGAAAGAGACATTTCATAAGTTTGTTACTTACCGCTTTAAGTCTGTATTGTGACCTCAGCCCAAGATCTCACCGCTGCCGTGAAATCCATGGCATAATGAATGCGGTGCCTTTGCCGAGCGGTCAGATAAAAATTTGTTGGCATGTGCGAAATATGTGGACATGGCCGGATATTTGCATGTAAAATGATTAAAGACAATAATTTTAAAGAGATAAATAAATTGACAATGGAACTTTAAAAACATTGCGACATTTTTACAAATTACTTTTTTTGTATTGTCGACATCACATCAAGGATAATGTTTTTAGTCTGTATAGTGGCTTTTTCAAAAAGTCAATTTACAAAAATAAATAACATTATTGTCTTACTAAAATGATTTATTAAAAATTCAATTAACTGACTGAAGATTATTTGATATTTTATTACAAATTTATGTATTTTAAGGCTCATTATGCAAATTTGACTTCACCACGATGGATTTCACGAATTTAGCAATAAATTATTATATAATTTAGTCAATTATAAGGAACAAAATATTACATAATAAATGCTGTGATGAAAGAAGAATATCTCAGGAGTTACAAAAATATAATACCTAGTCAATAAAAATAAGTTAGAAAATTACTACTTTTACTAATATTTTACATAAAAGTAAGTACAGAAGCATTGTGACAAGCAAGCAAGGATTTTGCTTCTTTCTGCTGTGACCTGCGGCTCCGTGGTGATTGCCGCGCGCACCGCACACCGTGCTTAACCTAATGTTGTGAGAGTGTCCGAAGAAGAATGAAATAGCGATCTTACGTGTACTCGCAGCATGCAATAAAGGTGGAAACTACCATGAAATATTGCCGTATTGCCACTGACGGCTTGGAAATCAAATAAGTTTGTTCCTAAGTCATTATAACACAACATTGGGCCCGAGTCTAAAGTTCACAAACTAAATCAGTTCAGTGATGGTCGTAATAATGGTAGGTTTTAAGTCGAACCTCTATAGAAACCAATGTTTAATGAGATCGCACATATTTTTTGACAGGAATAATGCTAAATAGAAAATTGCAAATCATATCCACATTAATCCAACAATTTTATTACGAAATTTGTTTTGGAGACGTGTGGAGTTGTTTATGGCCAAAAAGGAGTAACAGCTGATAACGCGTGTCGAGGCTTCGTTAGATTCAGTTTTTCTTATTGTCATTTTTAAGACTGTAGCATATTCAGCTCTGTTCTTTCCTGCAAAGAGTCTAAATATTTAAGCGTTGCATTTGAGTAACTACGTGTCGCGATGAAACATTGCGGTGTGTTTTTATCTTCGAATCGGCATAAAGCTTCGTTTGAATAATTAACAGCTGTTTTGTTTGTGTATTAAGAAGAACATTAGTCTTTACAAAGCACCGATGCCGTTTATCAATATGTTAGTCGGGTCGTCGAATTCGCCAGATCGTGAATCGTGATCTGCCGAGGCTTGGCGATACGTTCGGACTATAGCACAATTAGACCCATTGCCTACCTGAAGACTGTTTGTATGATTGGTAGGTTCAGGGTTATTTATTTATGATCACTTAAATTAAAACCAAAACTCGAAATCGATTCAAGTGATCATAAAATTTAGCAACCAATCACAAAAACAGTAATTTCATTCCCAATAATTATCTATTTCAAACAAACATCTCTCACATTCTTATTATTATTTACTTATGTTACTACTACAACAACCATCCTATTCTGTAATGAAAATCGTACCTGACTTAGAATTCATGACAAACCATACCTTGTTTGAAAGATGAAATCTAATGCTCGCTTTCTCTAACATTTGCTTAGCGTTAAGTCTCCTAGCGATTTTTATCTCATTCTATCTAATAGAGATAGAAAGAGACAAATGTAAATATGCCTAAGGAATGGTTAGTAAAGACGAACCTAAAAGATGGTATTTTTGTCACAGAATAACATTAACAAGGCAGTACTAGAAATTTAGTGCCTCGTTTCTTTGTCGTACTTCCAGAACTTGGAATTCTTTGCCAGCACATGTGTTCCTTCCTTCCTAACATGGGGTCCTTTAAGAGAGGCTTCAAAACGCACCTTTTGGACTGGGAAGGTGGAGGCGGCTAGAGCAGGGTCTATTCTGCACTAGCTGTCTTCGCATATGGACTCTCCTTAACGCTTCACATCAGACGGTGTTGGGTGAATTGCCGTGCTTTGTATAAAAAAATAAGAAAGAGAGGTTGGACCATACTGCACGTGGGATGGAGTGAGATAGATAAAGCAATAGGTGATTGTCTTCAAAACAATTATAGGTATCTACATATGTACATTTCTATTTCTTAAGTATTTACTAGAAAATATATTTATCGTAATAATTAAATATCAATTAATCCTCCCATTAAAGCCAGATTTAAATCCAAAATTAATTCGATATTAAATCAACACTATCAGAATCATGTGTATAAAAATAAACCGAACGGACGTATCGACTGATAAAATCGGTTTTATAGTATATTTATCTGCGACTCAGAGTAAAGGCGGTCATATCAAAAGTGTTATAAAACCTTTTTATAGCTGGTTAATCTAAAATTTCGCTGAGATTCGCCGTGGGAGTCATGGAGGTTCAATAAGGCTGCCTGTCCACGACAGACAAATCATGATAGATTTTCATAGAGGAAAATGATAAACATCTATCTATGTAGCTTCTATCGTGCCTCATCATCACTCAACTCCATGTGAGATGATGGCCAGGAGCTACTCCGTAAAGAAAAAAAGAGGAAAAAAAAACAACAATAGTAAATAACAAATAATTCAAAAACCAAGTTGAGTTCATTTTTATAATCCAATTATTGTGTAAGAAAATCACCATGTCATTTAATTAATAATTAATTACATTTAGTAAATACAAAATGTCAGAATCACTAACACTTTCTCTTGAATGACATTAATATGTTAACAGTAATCTTCGTTCAGTTTATTTAATTGTTTAATTGCTTTTATTGGGCAAGGTTTTGAATTCCACAATAATTACACACGTCTTCATTTATTGAATATTTTTTTCGTAGTCTGCTTTTTAAACGTGAAATATAGAAAAAAGAGAAAAAAAATAAAGTCATAATTTTATTATTATATGATAAGTCACTTGTTATTCATACTGATCGTGAAGTGTATGGATAGCTTTACCTTGTAAAGGGCTTGAAGTTTTACGAGGGTCGAAGTTTTTCGATATCGACAAATTAGGGGTACTGCCTGACCATGGGTGTTCTCAGTAGGCTTGGTGAGCTGAATGCTTATTCTGAACCTTTCATAGGTATAAAAGGTTCAGAACAACAATAGCATTTAATTTTTCATATAGTGCGTCTATATGAAACGACAATAAATTAAAACGTCAATACGACAATAAATTAAAACAATGACTATATTAGTTCATTGCAATGTTTTGCAACTTTGAAGTATATCTTATTCATTTGATAATTTCATGACCATATTTGTCGCAGAACGAATGAGCTGCGGAGAAGGAAGGTTCTGGAAAGAAGGTCATGTTTCGGCAATATTATTGTAAAACTTACGAAAAAATTACTGTAGGGCAACTGATAAGTGGACTGAAACCTGAAGATGGTCAGGTCGTAGTTGGATGAGGCGTAGGAGGTTACAGACCTATAAGCTATACCAGCTATACCACGATGCATGGTACAGAACAATTTGATGTTTAGAGAACGCCTGTATGTTATTATGAAAAGAAACTAGCGTGTTAAGCGACTTCTGATGCTACTTTGAGCTTAGCTTTGGGGAGCCTATACATAGGTTCATCGAGCAATCGTAAAGTAACATCAAACTACAATATATTTCTTAATCTCAGCTAAGGTTGACATAAAAACGGTTACATATCTCGTACGTTTACTGCTCATAAACGTTTTACCGATGAAAAACAATTGCGTAGGGTCTTGAAAGCGTTTCATAAATCGGTACCTTTTGTTCCAAACCACTAAAGATTAGAAAGGTGTAGCATTCCAAATCTGTACTTATCTTCACGGGTATTTATTTACTTCTCTTCCAATTCCTTTAGTGCCTATGAATCTAAGAATCTCTAAGTATATGTTTTTATAGGTTCCCTGACTTTAAAATAATGACTCTCACTACTTTTTTAAATGCGAAAGTTGGATGTATGTTTGTTACTCAATCACGCTAGAACGACTAAACGGATCTGTATGAAATATAGCAGCGAGATAGATTATATAATCTAGAATGTAAATTAAATCTAAATTTGTCCAAGTTTGTTGTAAATCTAATTTTGTTCAACATAAACAATAGATTAGTATAGTTTGATTATACCCAATCATATTTAAAAAACCTGCCGTAATAAAATAATAAATATATGAACATGATGCGTACCTGTACCAACATTTAAGAAGAGATTAAGTTTGACATTGTTAGTAAAATAACTCTTATTAACAACGAATAAGGTCGAATAGTATAAAACATTATATAACATAAAATAAACACGTTGCCAAAGTGGTTTTTTATGCAAATACCAGAGGTCCAGTAAAGTTATAGTCCGCGTTATTGACCTATTAGACATTGAGGCAATATAGACTTGTTTATCGATTTATTGATTAGAAACTAGTATCGTTTATGCACTTCTGACTTCTGTTCTAATGTGCAATGTGCTTTCTTTAAATTATTACGAATCCCGTACGGTTATAAATGAATTAGGAAGATAGAATAATGATACTTACTTAAATGTAATAGTAGATATTATTGCCACTATATCGATACCGTTAAACTTTAGTATCATAAATGAACTAGGATGACAGATCATAAAGATCTATCTTCCTAGTTTATTTATAGATTAGAAAATGATCGACCGTGAAATGAATTTAAATCCAAGACCTGCGAGATATCAGGTCCAGCTGCTTAATGCAACTCAGCTACCGTGCTGCTTTATTATCTTACCAGACGAAATTCGAATTCTTTCAGTTTTTACACCTGTTTCAAATTAGGTCGATTTAAACTTGCCTACCATTTAATCCGTCAAGCGGCGTTTTTCACCGGAGGGCTATGATCATTGAAAAATCATTTGTGTCTTGAATCTGATTTCTATCTCGTTTAGATAGACAGAGCTAAAAATCGCTAAGAGACTTAACGCTAAGCAAATGTAAGTGAAAACGAGCATCACACAGATGCTCGTTTTCACTTACATTTGCTTGCTGAGTAAAAACAGACATAAATAACAGTGATGTAACTAAGTAGACTATAAAAAAATCATTATGACATGAGACATTATTAAGACAAACAGCTAATGATCCATTTACTATCTCAAATACAATCATTAATAGATTATTAAAGTCATCTCATTACAGAGGAAATGCCCCAATTTATTCGTTGGGGGCCAGTTCATTTTGATATGATATCGTAACAGCCCAATCAAGGGAATGTGAAAGCACTTTTATGGGGTTAACAGCTCGTTATGATAGAACCGTGAAAAGCAAACTAAGGTTTGAAATGAAGATGAAAAATAGGTCTTAAGACTAGGGCGTATGGAATACTAATTATAGCGTGCAAATTTGGTGAGAAACACTTCGCCGACGTAGTGGTCGTCGATGAACGTTTTGCCGAGAAATCCAAAGTCAATTCTACCAATTGAAGTAATTCAATGGACATAACGCCATTACTAGTAGGTTCATTATTATTTTTTTATGACGGATATTTTGTCTGACATTTGTAGAATGGTAAAATGGACTTTGTTTTTGTCGCCAAACGGTTTATGGACGAATACTTCGCAGACGAAGCGTTTAACACTCATGCAAATTTTATTGCCACCATAACATAATGTCATATGATTTATATTTATTAATTCAAGTATACCTAATATTATTATGTAATAGGAATGCCTCTTCAACTATCAGATATTTGTTTAATATCTGTTTTATAAATTTACCGCAAGAATAATGATTTTCAAAAGAGATTTTCGACACTTGAAAGTAATCGCGATTGTAATGTTCTATAAAATGAGTCTAAGTATCTACAGTTAGTGTAACTCCTCAAACTAAACTTTTATAAACTATAACCGGGGTAATATTCTACGCCAGTACGCCTAAAGCAACGTTACAAATCGAAACAATACCATGACTTACTAAAGTTAATAACCTGAAACAAACATTCCACTTAATAAAAAACATGAACTACCTCACTTTGTTAACAAATCCATTCAATTTGTAAACATCGCGTGACTCAAACATATTAACGAAATATATATAAATCAAGGTAATTTTGATAAATGCGTCTGCCCCTGCGCATTATCCTGATATATTCCTAATACCATCAAAAGGGGCGGGGGCGATCGGTTTGTTCAAATTAATGAGCTGTGATGCATTACGATATTTATTTAAGTTAATAATGAACAGTTGTAATGAACTCGATATCGAAATACGAAATTACAGACAGCTTATAGTATATGGGATATTGACAATCAAACGCAGTGCTTAAATGATGTTGATACTTTAAATTTACTGTGAACTAACATTGGTTATGTCTTTTCTAAAATAAGTTGTTACTTACATTAAATTATTTTTGCCTTTTTACGGCCGTGTGCTGAATCGCTTCATAAAGAGGTACTCCTAGATATTTTAAGTAGGTAGGTATTGTGAAATTTAAAAATTTCAAGAACGCGAGTTTTTGAAATTTTTAACTTTAAGTAAACGTCAAATTAAGTACTTCTTAAAAAGAAGGTCCTTAAATGTAAGTGACGTTTTAATACAACTAAGGTTTTAGGGCGTTTGAGTATTTGGCCGGTGGTGTATTAAAGTCAGTTTTGATTTTGTTGAAAATTTATAAACAAAGATTGAGTTTTTGAAATAAAAGTAAAAGACTGATTCTGATCTAAAGCGGTAAAAAGAGTCCATTTGCAATGACTGCTAGTGCAGCTTGAAACACACAAGAACAGTCTGTTTCAAGCTAGAAAGCCGCCTCTACTTTGCCGGCCCGTAAGGTGCCTTTTCACGCTTCTTTTGAAGGGTCCCATGTTTCATGTGCTGGCAAAGAATAGTTAGTTTCAGTTTATGTAACTGAAAGTTTCCCGAGTAAGTAGATATTAATTTGTGACAAAAGATATAGTAATCGACATAATATCACAGTATTACTTAGGTTTGCATTATTTTAAGTATTTTTCGGCGGGCTTACACACAATAGAAGGTGCTCTATTGTCTGATATGTATAGGTGACTAGGTGTTTCGGGGAGGAGCTCGGTGGCGTAATGGTTTGAGCGCTCTGGTTTCGATACGAAAAACAAAGCAACTTTTGCCATGGTCGATCCTGGGATGGGTCAATCAAAGTTTGTTATATCGAGCTTCTCCGTGCTTCTGAAGGCACGTTAAGCCGTTGGTTCCGTTTGTTCCTGCAACCGCCGGCCCAAACTCCGCATCATTTCTCCCATGTAGAAAGGTCTGAGCCCAGCAGTGGGACGTACAAAGGCTGGTGATGATGATGATGAGGTGTTTTAAATATTTAAAGTTGCGCTTAGTAGATCGTCATTTCATAAACAACACTTATCACAAAAGATATTTCACTTGCTCAACAGCCCTCTTTCACAGAATAAAGAACAAGCCTCTGTTATCTATCTCTATCTAGTACATACCTACATATATACTACAAACCTGCTAGATATAGGTAACTCCAAAAATATTTTTAGCATTTTAAAAGGACATATTGTTATTACCTACATATACCGGGTATCATATTATTGATGTATTTATCGGGGGACAGTTTACACAGCCTATAGTTTTTCTGCCCACCATTAATCAGTCATACATAATCATCATCAAGACATAGGTCTTCCTACACCAGAGAAACACACGAGTTCTAAAGTACGAATCACAAAAAAACTAAGACGAAAATAACAAAATGCAGTTCCGTATTACTCCAGGGAAGTTTCGCATGCGGCGCACGCGGCGTACGTGCAACGCGCAACGAGATGACGAATCACCTTGATCGAGTTTTGACGCAAGCGACTTATGCAACAGGTGCGATGACCTTACAGACGTCAGGCGTAGTGTGAGCGAAAGCGGTGAATAAGCAAGTATCAAGAATTTATTATCAGACTATTTTGAAACTGATAAGCCCTTACGTTTGTAATATGGAATAGTAAAGTATTCTCTACAACAATTTGACGACCAGCTGGCCGGGTACCTCTAGCTGTAAGCAATATTTGTGTGATAAACACGAATATCTCTTTTCGGGCCATAGTAGTTTATATAATTATGTATGTGCATTTCTAATAGTCTAGTCTAAATCACAAAAATATTAAAGTATTGTTTTTCGAAACCAGGAGCGCTTAATCAAACCATTACGCCACCGAGCCCTTCATTTTTTGTTGAAACTTAAAATCGATTTTATTTTTCTTTTTTTTTCATTTTTATTGCTAAACTAATTTGCTACCAGTTTGCGTTTAGGAATGTCCCTCACCGTTGCCGTTGTGGTAGTATGGCAGCTGCTGCTTCTGCGGAATCCCTCAAATGGCGCAAATATGCTGGTTTATCTGGGGACTACATATTTGAGCCATTTGGGGTTGAGACTTTAGGACCTTGGGGCCCAGGAGCTCACCGACTTTTTAGGGACATTGCAGGTCGTCTTTGTGAAACTTTAGGTGACAATAATGCTGGTATATATTTCGCACAAAGATTCAGCCTCGCAATTCAGCGAGGTAATGCGACCAGCCTTATTTGTACACTTCCTGTTTCACAAGATTTAGGTGCTGTTTATTATTTGTAAGTTTTTTTTTAATGTCATGCTTTGTAAATATTAGGCTAGTATTATTCTTTAGTTTTTTAACTGTCACTGTAATCATCTTCCTGTGTTGTGTCTTAATACATATTTAAATATTTATATTTGAAAAAGTAATAAATATCAAAATAAAATGCTTTTCATTCTGACCTCAGATCTTCTTTATTTTATTTTATACGCTATGTCATCAGTTGATATAAACAGATTCATAGAAACTTATAGTAATCGCTTCATTACTAAAGGGAAAAGCAGATGTCAGTTAATTATTAACGAGATATTCTCTCGTGTCTATACGTCGCTCCGCCTATGAATGAAACCTCAGTTTTATGTGTGTTTGGCGACTGAGAAATCCACAAATATTTACGTTTCGAACGTAATTTGCTTCTGTAGCCGCTATTGTCTATTTTAGTCCATGACTTATGGTGAATATTTTCTAGTCTACAAGTATAGGTATCTAGATTTTAAAAAGTTTGCGATAATTCTTTTTTAACGTTGTAAAAAAACTAGACGAGTCATGTGTAACATAAGTGTAAATTACACTTTTTATGTCTCTTTTGATTACATAACCCAACGCACACATCAACGAAATTTATGTACAAAGTTCTATTAATACAATTGAAATACATTCTTAATATTGGCACTGGCCAAGACTTTGGTGCCGATGCTTGGTTACACTTTTCTAAAGTTAATTCGAATTCTCAATTCTAATAGTAATCGGTCACCGTGGCCTAAAGGCGCTCGTAGCACCTTGTGCACTACTCACGCGTTGTGACCGTAGCCTATAGGCGCTCGTAGCACCTTGGGCACTACTCACGCCTTGTCGCTGTAGCCTATAGACGTTCGTAGCACCTTGGGTACTACTCACGCGTTGTCACCGTAGCCAAAAGACGTTAACAGCACAAAATACCTGTCTTCCTGCTCCCAACATAAGGCTTTCTCGATGAGCTCTGGCGACTTTACTCACCGCAGAAACACACCACTGCAAAGTTGTGTTACTTAGCTGCGGTCTTCTGCAAGGGTGTGTGCTATTTCAGTAGAGCTCTCAAATTTTCACTGGTATAGTCGACCACAGAAAAAGCTTAGCACTTTAGTACTATGATACACCGACTATTGCGCACGTACATAATAGTTGCTACCGGACTGTACAGTTTGTTAGAAAAGTCCGAAAAATTGCATAGAGGTGGTTGTGTTCTTTGTTAAAAGTTACCCCTGAAAGTTTGACACCCTTCATATCACTTTTATTTTCCGATTTAATTAATTACAATATAGTCACACTTGCTCGTGACAACCCTTAAAAATGCGTACTATAGCGTCGGAATTCGAAATTTTATTTTGGAATTCTGTACACCGGGTATAGCCGCCATATTTATTGTGACATGGTACTAAAGTGTTTAGCTACTTCTGTGGTCGACCGCACATACATAGGTACTACAATGCGATAATTATCTGTGTAATTCAGAATCGGTCAACACTGATAATTGTGCACCTCTGCCCTATAGCATCTCCTCCATTCATCATAAGGATTATTTTGCAACAACATATAACATTATCCTGAGTCTGCACAAGGGGTTATTGGTTAAAAAAAATATGCCCTACGTCGAATAATGCACTTTCAATATTACCTTTATTAAGTTCAACTATAATTAGATGTTTCGAATGCACGGAGCACTATCCGGAAACCGAACCCAGGACCTTTTGGCCGCGCGCCAAGCAATTACGGCGTTAATAATGACATATCTTGTTTTATATTTTTCTTCTTAATGCGTGTGAACTGCTTTTGCGAATGTTATGGTATGTTCCCACTTGCAATTAGTAGTTTGGGAAGCTTGAATTTAAGATATTTGGAATATTATATAAATGTTTTATCATGTTTATTATTCACTGTGAGCTTTGCTATCGTTGGATCTTCCTTTACTGTCTGTCAGGTTTAATAGAGATACTCCGATATTTGTATTGTATACAACGAATTACATACCTATAGCCAAAAGTACATAAATCACTACACTTAAAAAGAATAGGTTAGAAAAATAACGTTAAATCAATAAACACAATATAAATTGCGTTCCAAAAGTCGCAATATTTTGGTGTGACGTTACTGTAAAACACTTTCGATTGTAAGCCGAAGCTCCGAAACTGCAGTTTAGATCAGTCCGTCCGATAGCTTGGAGATCGCGCGGCAGATAAGCCCACGCACAACGTCTTATTTATATCGTTTTATCATGTTCCACCAACGACTATTAGCCATATCCTTCGCTTGAGGTGATTTAAGTGTCTGACATCACATTAGGTACCTACGGGAAAATAGATTATTATGTAAGTTTATAAATATTTTATTTACGAATAAGGTCAATCCAGTGTTTGATTTCTACTTTTGTATGTGTATGAAAAAGGTAATAAATTACAAATAAGTATTAGAAACATACTAAAATAAACATCCAAACAACCATAGCACGTAAAAAAAGCTCCTACCGGAATGAGAATCTAGGACCTCTGGTTTCTTCCTCTGATGATAAGCGGTTGCCATAGCACTATAGACGCTCGTAGCACCTTGGGCACTACTCACGCGTTGGCCACCCTGTCAAAATCAAGAACGCTTTCTCTGATAACCGAACATCAAAGAGCAAATAAAGTGGAACTGTTTCATCAATTTCACAAATACTATTTGGCACACAGTAATAGACCTTCATAATATAAAGTATGGAGCATGTCTATAAGACCTCTGACATCTCAGATTATTTATTTACGATCTAATAATATTTAATTTTAAAGAGGCCTACTCGCAAACAGGTTCTAATACGCATAATCGAGCTAGCCGTTATAATTACAATGTAATTAGTTCTCTATTACCGTTCTAATATTAGGCAATTATGCTGGTAAGAACATATCATAATAACCCTTTCGCAATTCGAAAAGATGAAGATACAATTAACCCAATAATAATAGAGTTACGAGTCATTAGCTGATAATTGAACGGTCTTTTATTGTGATATTATAATAATATATTATAATAAACTATACTATTTTAAACAGTTACTTCTAAAGTTTAAATAATTGTTTTCAATTATTAAAGTTACGATAGTGAATTGCTAGAATATATCGAAATTGCAGAGTGCGTCTGGAACTCTGGTTATATAATCATAGCACATAATTTTTAAAAAATATCGCTACAAACTCAAAATTTGCTGTATTTTAATTTTGCCGAGCGAAATCAGTCAAAGGGTTTAGGAAGACGGAAAGTATGTTATAAAACCATTCCTCACTCCTTTGTACAAATAGAATAAGGAAATGGAAGCAGAAAATAGACAAGATTTAAATTAAAAAATCACGAAAAGTTATAACTACTACTTATTTAATATTTTCGATTTCAATTTGCAAAACAACTAAAAAGTAGGTATACACTAGTAACAATAAACACTAGTTAGTCATTTGTCTTTGTAAAAAGTCCTATTTGCATAGAAGAAGATTTTGCGGCAGTGTCTTCGGTTTTGTGACAAGACAACACACAAGGAAAAATAGAAAACATAATTGTTTGGTCCAAGTCTAAAGCTTTCTAAACATTGCTTTTTAAGTAAGTATTTATTAATCTATATTATTATTATTATTATTATTGTTAACAGATAAGCAGTTGAAGCAACTGATATAATTATAATCACAAGATAGATCTTGTAAAGTATTTAAACTAGGAATAATCCATATCCATAAGCTGGGGCTTGGATAGTAAAGGTCAGCCCCCGTCTGAGCTAGATTAAATCTAGATTCAGCGTGTGCTCTATAGGATAAGGTCCAATATTTATTTAGGTTCACACTACTGAATGTATCTCATTTTAATTGAGCAAAGTATTAAAATGTTGAATATTAATTAGGCAGAACTTACGACAGTTACTGATGACCACCGTGAGATCTAAGCAGATTTGAGGTCAATCATAAAAAGGTGCTTTTAATTTCGCATAAGACCCGACGAATTAATGTTATAAGTACTTACAATCGAATAACGTATAAAAGTGTTCATTTTTGTGACTAAAAAGTGTTGTGCAATAATTCCATGTTGGATAACTATGAACATAGATAGATGACAGTATCAGTGGTATCAGCAATCAGTATTACCGCTTCTTCTAGAAGTTGTCATTTAATAATAACTATTTATTAGAACTAGGAACAACTTTACACTTTACGCAGCAGTACATTAATATTATTAGACAGCTTAGAAAGCTTCGACTTATAACGAACTCAAGTAGTCCATGCGCTTTTCAATCATCCAAATAGCGTCAAGAGCGAGCAGTCTCTAAGTTCTATAACTTTTTATTGTAAATTATCAGATTGAGATGGAGTATATGAACGAAAACTGTAGATTTATTACAAATGTTTATTTATGGACAAATAAACGTGGTTTTAGTGTTAAGGGAGTTTTTAGGTTAATGAAATTATACGTTTAAACACGTTAACGTAGTTCTTAGTGTGTACAGTCGACAGTACATCAAGCGTAACAGTTTGACCTTGAAATCGCCCTATTTCGTTCGTAATAGAGGCGACTTTCGTAGTGCAACTGTTACGTTTGATGTGCTGTCGTCTGTAGCTATATCTACCTACTGCATTAGAGCAAGACGAGTTAGAAATAGTACGAAAGCTAGTAAAGTGTTTTTTGGCGCGAAATAGAAGAGGTTGTATGTTTCTATTGTTGGGCTAACTTTATTTACACTGAAACTTTAACTTTTGTTATTCAGACTGAAATTGCAATTCCTGACCTTCGACAAATAACATAAAGAATACATAATACTGTTTCGTATCCTCCCCTCTGTCGCTCGTAACTTGTTCTCGTGTCAACCGGCTCGAACAATATATTAAACAGAAGACTTACTTACGCCAGCGGGGTACTGACAGCCACTGTTGCCTTCTGCATGCCCTTGCGAAGACGCCGACTCGTTTCCATTCTACCAAACGACATTTTATTTTTATAGTTCGTAAAAAGTATTTTATGCATATGAATTGGTTTAACCTCTTCTCTCCACTCTTACGCTGGCACTTACACCCAATAGAAAATAACAGTGACATTAGACTGCGACGTGTAGGCATAAGTCTTGGGTTAAGGCGATTGCAGTAACAAACAACTGAGACCAACCGCTCAACGTGCCTTCCAAAGCACGCAGGAGCTCGAGTTTAATGTTTTTGATAGACCATGGTGAAAGTCGCTTTGTTTTTGTAATCGAAACCAGAACGCCGAAAGCACAACACCATCGTGCTCCAAACAACAAACAAACATAGGGATATGCACTAAAATTCCTCATCAGTAGCACGAAACATAATGTTCTGTTCCACTGATCCTTAGCATAAACAGAAAAGACGTGACATCAGTAACAATGGACACACGATTCACAAACAAACGCCAGTCTTTAAACCTATTTACGAAGCATAAACTCCCTTCATTAGGAAGTTAAAAAGGATAGCTTGGCCACACATCAACGGCAACCTTGTCTAGTGTTTTATACTGTAAGTTCTTTCATTCTACGTTGATTTTAATTTACCATGTTTGTTAGGGAGATAAGATCCTTACGGTTGACCCTATCGATTGGTGTCATAAAAGTACAGGTCTCATCAGCAGTGATCGGAATTGGGTGAGTATATTTACTTACAGTTTGTAGAACAGAGATAAAAATCGGAGACTTCGTTAAAATATTTTTTTTACCTCACCGATAATTTACCGGAATTTTAACTACGTACATTCAAACATCAAATTAATTAAATAGAAAGTCCTCCTGCTAAATACTCTTCCTTATAAAAGTTTTCACATGGCTCTTCATTTATAATAACTTCAAAAAAAAAAAGGTTTTCATTCGACTATTTTTCATCGTTTTTTTGTATGTTTGTTACGCGGTAAATATTAATTATAAGATGTTTTTCACGTAATTAAAGACCCGGTAAATTTACCGGTAAAAAAATTATTGCAGGGAAGTCTCCAATTTTTATCTCTGTTCTACAAACTGTAGGTCAATATACTCAGCCTATTCCTACCACTGCTCATCAGATTCAATGCCAAGGTGTAGCAAGCGTATTTCTTAAATTCTTAAATGCAATTTTTTTTCTTTTGTTTTTGTAAAGGAAAGTTTTCTTTGAGTAAAATTTATTTTCTCCAGAAAAATTCGACATGTACATCAAGTTATATGACAGCTACCCTATTCTCGACCATATTGAGAGAAAGAATAAGTATATATTGATCTGTGGAGAAGGAGATGCACAAACAACCGCACATCAAGAGTAAAACGTCAGTTGTAAAATGACTCTCATTACAACGGTTCAAAGTGCCAGAAATGACAAAGTGCTACGCTTGATCTGCCGTCGTGAGTACCTACAGCACTAGAACTGGGATTTAGTAAGAGTATAATAAAGGTTCAAGAAAAAAAATGCTATAAATTATAATAATATGAATAATGGCAAATTGAACTAAATTAGCGTTTATTATACGCTAATTTAGTAAGCAACTGTTTCCACACTATCTTTTTCGGGCTGTCGTTAAAAATACGGATTTATGTAGCGTCACCAAAACACGCGGAAAATGAACTCAATTCCACAGACATAAAAAAGTCAATTTATTAAAATATAAAATAGGAGATATTAGTACTTTGACGTCAATATGTTCTACAACTTAAATGCGTCATCATCACCAGCCTATTTACGTCCCACTGCTGGGCACAGGCTTTCCAAGTTGGATTGACTTTGGCGAAAGTTGCTTTGTTTTCAAACACTTCCCCACCGAACTGCTCAATGTAATTAAGTAATCCGTTTTAATTAAGTCACGTCACGAGCGGCTTGTTTTAAAACTACGAGGAACCGTCTCAAATAAACCGTATGTAGTATGTTAACACAGTCATCATGTTAGTATCAGTTGTAATTGTGACGGAGTTACAAGGAATCTGTAAGACGACCCTATATGGCTACGGTTGCGGCCACAGAATTAGCGACAAAAGTCTTATTGTAAAGGATTATGGTTGCGTGTCAAAGTTTTCTAAAGCACTCTATGTCCTTCCCAGGGTATCCAGCTCCATACGGAATTGGAAACCGGTCCAGCGGTTTCAGCGAGAAAGGTAACAGACAGACAGA
Organism: Nymphula nitidulata; assembly: GCA_947347705.1. Lineage (NCBI taxonomy): Eukaryota > Metazoa > Arthropoda > Insecta > Lepidoptera > Crambidae > Nymphula > Nymphula nitidulata. Next base: position 3,678,329 of record OX374637.1, on the reverse strand, counting down.
CACGCTTACTTTCACATTTATAATATTAAGTATGGATGGATCTGAATGTAGTTAAAAGTTACAGTTTTATAAAGACGCTCGCAGCACCTTTTGTTCAAGAGACCCTGGTGGGCTTGTCAAAGACAAAAGGCTGATCCTTTTATGTCTATGTAGGTATGTGAAAAATTTAACTGAATTCTTGCATCTATTTCATTTAGTATTTCAGTACTGAAAAAGGAAATCACAAATCGCTTGTTCCCCATTGATATTATATCAAAGTTGTTCCCCCGCCTGTATCATGGCCATAACGCATTGTAAACATTCCCTACCTCAACGTACCCTTGACACACCGTCAAAAGTCGCCGTCAACAAGGTTATTGGGTTACGGGCCCTTTGACCCATAACGTCATAGTTACCAGACGTACGACCATAGATTACAATCTTACTGTCAGAATCACTGTAATCAAATCGCACTTTGGGAGAAAGTTTTTTTTTAGTTTTTGGTAATGATGATAGTTTATCAATTTCTACATAACTATCTACCTGCCAAGAAGTAATGAGGCTAAAAATGGTGACTAAAGAAAGAAAGCGTTTATTGGCCAACACATAAATACAAATGTAAGTTTTATTTTAGATCACAATAATATTGAAAAAAAAAAGAGAATGAGAGAAAAAAATGAGAATAACAGGCCAACTAGGTCTCTGCCTCAGCAGGCATATTTTTTTGTTAATCATCAAACATAAATGCTTGCGTAGGTACAGCGGAAAGCACATTAAGCGTAACAATTTGAACTTAAAACAGCACATAGTTTGTAGAGGCGGCTTTTGTAATTCTTTCCCAGTTTAACATGAGTTCCTTCAAAAGAGGTGTGAAAAAGCACATTATGTTCATCAGCCATTTCTTATGGGTTAATCTTTCTGCTTGTCGTCAGATGGTGGAAAATCATACAAACAAACTCTTATTGGTTTAAGCCTACTTATTGAGCTACCGAGGAGTTCCGAAGTCCTGCTTTTAGAGCAAGACTTTGACGGGTGACGGGTTAATAACCTTCACAGGACATGACTTTCTTCTAGTCTGCATATTGTTTTAACCTGAAATATTTGGGAGAGATTATTATTAGAATAAGACATACGTCTTATACGTCTTCTGTTTTACGGTAAATAGTCATATTTCTGCATTATTTAGTATCTTTAGCACTTTTAACATAAGTAAAAACAACTATTTATCCAAAATTATAACACTGGTAAGTTTAGCTAGAAAATTGTTAAATTTAAGAATTTTCATTCAAAATAACCATTTCCATTTAAGCACCTTAACTTTCAGGTCCATAAACAATCATTATAGTTGTCGTCAGGTCGGACAATGAAGCTAAACTACACGGTATTAAATCACAACGAACACCAAATACACGGAAGACGTTACAAAGGTAAATAATTTAGAGCACATTCACGCGATTGTGAGCACTAACTAGTGGCTGGAATACTTAATTTTTAGTTCAAAATCTAAATAAGAGGCTGCCTTCTTTGGATCTGTGTAATGCTCCTCTTCCTAATCAGAAACTACTGCCATTTTAGCATCGTCACCATTTTGGTGTTACTTAGTTTTCATGATCACGAAGTTCATCGCCATCATTCTTTTTGGCATTTCGTTTTGCATTTTGTTCTATTCTTTGGTTATCTGTGCTGATTTCTATATCAAATTGGTTGTATTTTTGTAAATATTTCATTAAATTTTCTCTTCAGTTTCATTTAAATACAGCCCTCCCTCATCAGAAACGAAAATAACAATCATATCTTCAGACAAGTGGATTTTCGGAAAATGTCCAAGATCAATATTTTTGGCTAAAGATTGAGAATACTAAATCGAGATTATTTTCAAATAAACTTTGGAACTCTCAATTCTGCCCAATTTGCAGACTGATTTATTCATTGTTGCATTTCCGCTCGACCTCATTATTTCGCCGTATACATTACTTAAATGAAAATAAATTCAGAATAGCTATCTACTACGAAACAGTAGCGTCTGAAGGGAATGTTCCGATTGAAGTGTTTGAAGATGGTAATACAAGCAAACAAACAGAGAGATCAAGAAGAGACTTACCTGATTTAGTTTCTCTCTTGTTCATTCCAAACAAAAACGATCAAGGCAAACAAAGTCGTTTAAAGAGAATACTTCTTAAATTTCTCAAATACCCTTTACCTGTTGGACTTTTAACAATCAATGACGCATAAGTTTCACCTTGGTAACAGACCACATGTTCTAGCAAAAAAGTTATTTGGTCAAGTGTTTTAATCTACCGAAGAATCCTTTGTAAGATTTAGATGGTATTAAGATGTTTGCATTTATTAGCTATATTTTATTCAATTTAATATAAATCTTAATATAATTAGGCTAATTTTAACACATATTTTCCATTGGTTATTTTTATTTTCTAAAACAGTGTTTTATCAACAATTGCAATTAATGATAATTATGTGTATCTATACGTATATTTTAGTTTTAGAGCATTTATTGTTGCACTACCTATTTCATTTTTCTGGGCTGAACTTTCCAGTTAATTGATAGAAAATGCCAAGTCTGGCATGTCTGTCTGTTTTAGCATGTCTGTCAAAATTAACTGTTAAGAACTTTAATTTGGTGACAATTATTAATGTAAAAAACTTATTGACTTTTAGATTTTGGATTTGATATTTATATAATTATGTTGACTATTAATAAATTAGCAAATTAATAAATAAATTAGTGTTAAGTTAAAATGACAAAATTTGCTCGCCTGTTACCTGTTAATACTATGTCTAGTATAATTATTAAGATCCCTATGTAACTCAATTGTATTCATGCAAATAAACGATTATTATTATTATTATTAATTGTACATATAAATAAGCAATGATAATAAGAATTTAATTACTAAACAATAAAACCTCCTATTATTACCACCAATCTTTAAATATTCAAGGAACATCCAAAAACTGAAACGTAACAATTACGAAGATAATAAATACTCTTACTTTTTTGGTGATTCCCATTTGCGGTCACCGATCGTCCAGATTGGTTTTTGCATGAAGACTTTGCCTTTTAAGTAAAATAACATTACGTGACCGGCCATTTTGACCTCATGTTGATATTCTGTGCGCGGAGTCTTTTCATGGCCGTTTATTCAAGCTATGGTAATAATATTAATTGTATGAAATCATAAGCACCAAAAAAAACACTTTGCTTACATCCATTGTGAAATATGCAATCCCCTTATTGTCAGTTTAACTTCATTTTGTATAAAAACATGTTAATAAAATAAGCAACCCCCAAGCGAGATTTCTTCCATCTCTTTTATAAAATTTTTCTTACTTTAGAATAATCAGACAGGGAATGAGGATACAGTCATAGATTCATGTCATAAATTTATTTAGTTTTATTTAAATTTTGATTGTAAAGCCCTCAAGCTTGCATTTCATTAAGTGTATCAGAAACTTCCATCGCTTAAACTGAAGATCATTATTTATTAGTTATTGAAGAGATGAATCATCGACATAAATCTAGAATTACCTTCAGAAAGTCCCGTTGCATTACTTTTCTCTATGCTCTAGCTCTACACCCAGACGCTAATAATGCGACCATCTTATACCATAGAGTTAAGTTAAGTATACCAAACCATAAACATTTTCTTTGGTAAAACTTCTTTGGTTTTCGTGGTATATTTTTCTTATTATGAAAGGGGGAGATATAACTTCTTGTTTAAAATACATATATAGATTTCGGCACTAAGGTCCTGGTTGCGTATTAGATCTTTCTGTCACGAAGATTACTGCTACAGCTTATGTTCCAACTGGCAATCACTGGACTGAGAGAACAGTAAACCATTGATATTAAAAAACGACTAAGGTATGCTGATTAATTGCTGATTTATTACTTCGTAACTCAACAGCATAATTTATAACTTAAAGAATGTGAGAAAAACGCTCTTAAACAAAGACAGATGGCAGTGCTGTCGATTCTAAACCGTGACTTAAAGAAATATCTGGAGTTCCATACAAATAAATCGTAACTTATTTTACTTTTCGCCTTTCTTATCTCAGTAGTGAAACAGTTCACTGTGTTTCGGAGTGAAGGGAAAGGTAATTATTGTGTAATTATCGGTCATGGAAGGCATTTCATCTTAGGTCTTAGGATAACAACGCACCTGCAATATCAAATGATTTTTCTGTTATGTGTCTATCTATAGGCGGCGGTAAAAGCTTACCGTCCGGTGGGCCGTCAGGTTGTTTGCCGTATTACAATTTAGTATTAACCAGCGGTAATTTTTACGCAATTTAAGTATGATTTTTCAAGGAGTCGTTTTTAGGGTCACCAGCACATTTCCATTCATTTTTGAGAGCGTCCCCTTTACTTACATCCTGTATATTAATTTTATGGATTTGTTCACGATTCTTAAGTCTATATCAGTCTGTCAACTGGATACTGAACGAAGCTCGATGTAGAGCAGGGAATAATCTTAATAGGCATGTATCGAGCCTTCGCTCTCCTATTAGGCAGGCTGACTGGAACACCGGGAGCATTGTATGTGGCAACTGTCTCACAGCGGCCGCGGACTGTCAGGAAGCTGCGCCTACGCCACCGACACGCGATGTTTGGTGGAAGGTAAAAGCTTTAGCGTTCGTAAAATTAATTCAAGCCGCGTATACCGATATAAGACTCCCCATAGCATATTATGTAAATTAAAACCCCATTGCTGGAATGTGTGGCTTGATAGGTCAACATGCTTCATTGGATATCTGGACTTTGGCCCCACGTGATGGTAAGTTACATGTCGCTGAACTTGATCTTTAACTTTTAATAGGTACAAGGAACCTAATAACATTGATCATTTAATCATTAGTAAGTACATGCAATTTTAATAGCTGGTCTAAAATCACACATACAGAAACCCATTGGAGCTCTGTACTTAGGGGGCAGTCTTCTCCCAACATAATGGTTCCTCGACAACTGTACATACCTTATCAACGGGAGCAAAACAAACAGAAATAGGTATGAAACAAAAGAAAAAAGTGTTATATTTCATTTGCTGTAAAGATAAGGTATTCATCACCAAATACCTTTTATTATTTAAGCGGAAAATGCTTATTTCCTTTTTCTAAGATAACTAACAAATTTTCTCCATCTTTCTAATCACGTTTTTAAATTCCAAATCTAGCACCAACTTGCGCCTCGAAAGTCCGCTGACTGATGTATGAGCGCAGATACTTGAACAGATCTTTGAATTAGCTGTTAAACTTATTTAATTAGCCCAACGTGGGCCGGAGTTAGCTTCACGCTTGTCTATTAAGCTATCTTCATTGCGATCTGGACATTAAGCCATTGCATGAGTTCATTCATGGTGTGGTAGGTAGTACTGTTCCACAATCTAATCTCTAAGCAACTCTCTAACTGTATATTTTGAAGAATTTGTTTAATATAGAAAAATAAAGATTTTAGAAATATCCTGTCCTGTGTTGGTTAATTACACCTGAACATAATATCGCTCAGTGGCGCTGTGACGAAAACAAAGCATCTGTCTATGGTCGATCCGGAGTTTACAAAATTTAAAATCTTGTGCTTCAGAAGTCACGTTAAGCCGTTGGTCCCGGTTGATACTGCAGGCGCTTTAACCCACCAACTTGCATTGGGCCAGCGTGGTGGTGTTATGGTCCAAACCCTCTTAATGTGTTACTCCTAAATAGGAAAGTCTGTGCCCAGCATTAGGACGTAATATATAGGTGGGTGATGGACACTTTAAGGAAACAAAAGGTAAACAGTAGGCATGACATGTTTCGTTGACAGGGTACTCCAGCAGCCTGTCGAAAAATGTCCCTAATACAGTAACCCTATCTAGAATTAGTCAGTGTAAAAACTCAGTTTGAAGAACGAAACGTGATCTCATTACTGATTATGTCTGTCGTCCGCCATACGCCGTATCGTTTGCACCATAAAGTGACATGTAGACGGTTGTTACTGAACTTTTATATCAACAAACGGTACCAACTGTCTGTCGTCTGTCTGCTAGACATCATACGATACTGACTTGCAATACGTAGGTATAATATGCGGCGTAGACTCTTGCACCTACTTTGAGGAGGAAATGAAATTCAAAAATAATAATACAGTGATAAGTTGTATTGTGTAGATTAATAACGTTATTAAAATTAGTATCAAATACATTTACCTACAACACGGCAATTGACTAACATCACCTAATGTGAAACGGCAAGCAGAGTCCATATGCGAAGACAGCTTGAAAGATACTAATCTAGCTGACTCCTATATTTTATACAATTAGATGACAAGCAAGTTGACGGCCCACCTGGTGGTAAGTGGCTACCGTGGTCAAAATCTCAATAATCAAAAGTACATAGGCATTCTATTTGTTTATTTTCATTACTATACTTCAAAATTTAGTTTTAGTAAACTCGAAATTATCAACTAAAATTTATTCATAGGTGAGTAGCCTTACAGCCTTAGCCAATAGACGTGAACAACAGCTATACACTATACAGGCCTAGAATTGAATAGATTACAATAATTTCCACTATTTTTGAAACAAAAAGCATACCCAAGTACAATGAGACAAAAGATGTAAGCGGATATTCATACAGTCAAAGTAAGTTAGGTAGCATAGCGGCAACAGAGATATCAATCGAGATACAGTCAGAACAGAATATAACGACATCGTTTATAACGACAGATCGGTTAAAACAACCGAATGGCAAGGCCCCGGCCGAATCTCTATATAAACTAATAAGTACACATACCGCCTATAGCGAAATCGGATACAGCGACATATCGCTTAAAACGACGAAACTTCATCGATATTCATCGGTTATGGTTATAACGACCAACCGTACCAGATTAAAGTGACCGATTACTTTAAAAACTAAGTGTAGTCTGTGAACTGTACTGTAGATACTTAATTTTTTTCATAATAAACTTTTTTATTTCTTTAAGTTACATTTTATTTTAAAACAAGTTCATATGCATAAGCTATCCCCATACTGCAAACATACATATGACTATTAATATGACTGTACTTGTGTATATTGCTTATAACAACTATCGGACATAACGTCCGAATTATACGGTCAATGTCGTTATATCCGGTTTTGACTGTATTTGGTTTTTTATTTACCCGTTGATCTCGTCAAATTTTATAAAGAATGGTGGTTACAATAAATTGAAACACGGGCTATATTAGTTCATAGAAATGGTTTACCACTTTCGAAAACATCTTATTCATTTGAGAATTACTTTCCATGAAATGCAGTCAATGTTATATTATATCATACAAATGTCGTGAAATTATCAATTGCATAAGATGTATTGGCAAGTTGCAAAACATTTCTATGAACTAATATAGCCCATGTTTTCAATTGTTTCAATTTATTGTAACTACCATTCTGTATTAAATTTGACAAGATCAACGAGTAAATAAAAAAACAAATCCTTTTGAACAAGGTATCAAAAATTATCACGCTAAAAACCAAATTATATATAAACTTAAAGTGAAACGCATCAAAAATATGTAAATTATTTTTATAAACTTCATATTGATTTTCGAATAGATATTATTTGCATTTTTATTCAATTCGACTTTCTATTCAAAATCTTCGTTAACTGTATTAGAAATTCTTGCGAAATCTCCATCACAATGTCTGTGCCGTGACGTCATAAGTGGGGTAGTCGGTAAGTGTAAGAATAGGAACCGCGCGATTATCTCTCTGGGACTCAGGTGTCTGTGACTGGTTTAGGGTTGCTACTTTAAAACACGAATACTCTTTTACTAGGTTGTAAGCCCGTATTTAGGGTCATCTGGGTACCACCACTTTTCTTATTTCAGCCTTGAAAAAGTTCGCTGTGTTTCGGATTGAAGGGAAAGGTAGCCAGTGTAATTACTGGGCATGGACGGTATTTCATCTTATGCCCCAGGATGACAACTGTGACGGAACCGAGGTCTGCCTCTAATGAAGAGATATATTATTTAATTTTGCAATTGATGTTCGGCTAGTTCGTTTGCGGATTTAGTCATCAATTAAATATATAATACATTGATTTAATTGCTCATGGCGAGAGTTATAACGAAAACACCACCTAGCCTCGAGTATACTAACTACCAATAAAAGTGTTCTAAAAGCACGCTTTCTTAAAGCATCGTTTGGCTGTCTAGAGGTAGGCAAAGGAACTATTTATAAAAATAAAACAAAGGAAGTTTATAGGAATTATTTAATTTATTTGTGGATGAAATTATTTCATCTGATTTATATTAAAATAATGAAAATAAAATACAAAATAAAATGTAAAAAATATAAACCTTTTTTAAAATTGTTCTTTAAACTCTTTAGGATAACTCGACCAAATTTAAGAGGATGGTCAATATTAACACGGTGCTTGGGTTTGTGGGTTTTGGTATTTGGTCGTATTATATCCATGCGTTGTAGGAAAACTGGAGGGAAAGATCGACGAATAGGAATCGAGAACTTTAGGCTTGCCAACATAAAATTTACCGAAGTATTTTAGGCGGGAACCAATGAGGATGCTGAGACGAAGAAAATGGAATTAGATTGGTCGGAATGGTTGGCTAACTGCAAATGGTTTCTGTCTGGTAAATTGGTGGGGATTTTAGGCTATAAAAGAGGCTGATCAGGATCATTCGGGACTTTTTTCGCCCTGCTCTTGAAGAGTTGCAGAAGTCCAAGGAGGAGACCCTGACGTGAAGAAGTCCCAGGAGGAGACTCTGCCCGACGTGATCTAGCTAGATATAAGGTATGTGCTTGAAGGTAGGTGTTATTATGCCCTTGGTTGATTTACGTGGTTTTTAAATCACACAAAATTTCGCAATGTAAATATTGCGAAATTTTGTGTGGTTTTATTTAATATGGTTTTGATATGTTTTACGGCTATCTTATGTACTTGCGTTGGATTTGATGTTTAATATGTTTCTGGTATGTTTTACGGCTATCTTATGTACTTGCGTTGGATTTGAATTATGTTGTTAATCGTTTTCTACAATACGGATCGTCTTTCCTATCGCGTATGTTGCTGCTTATTTTCCTAGGAATATAAAATGTGTATGGTTAGGTAGGACTTGAATTGAAGGTGTTATATTTTATTGACCTACCTACTGGTGTTGTTATTATAGCGGAAATTATGTGCAATTTTATTTAATATGTTTGTAATTTTTAAATATTCTTTTACAGCTAGCTTACGTATTGGATTTAAATAATGTTATCGCCCGTTATTTTATTTTACGTGCCATTTTATTTAATATGTTGTGTATTTTAAATATTTATTTTTTCAGCTACCTACGTATTGGATTTAAATAATGTTATTGCCTGCTATTTTATTTTATAACTTGTCGTTTGAATAAGAGATGTTGCTGCTTATTTTAGGTTGCGTTAGTACTATGTTATCATTTGATTTTATGTTTGCGGTTGTCATAGGGTTGTTGAATACGTGTGTTGCCGAACATTCATTGCCGATTCAGGTTTTGTCTAGTGGAATTCACATTAGGGAGCGAGTCTTTGTGTTATATTATGTGTTGTGAGCGTTGTATAATTTATAGCGGCACCCTGATACTACCTACATCATGTGTGTACCCCTATTTATAGTATATGATAATATGTGGTTATTTTATTACAGCGTTAAATTATTCTACCGACTATGTGAGATTTATTAGCATGGTTGTGCCACCTTGATACTACCTACACCATGTGTGTACCCCTATTTATAGTTTAAGATAATGTGTGGTTATCTATTACAGCGTTAGTTCTATTTTACTGATTATGTGTTTATTTAGGTAATTGCGGTACCGTGAAACCTATTGTGGTTATTCTAATTAGACGGATCGTGTTTAATTCATCCTTGCAGCTTTTTCCCCATCTTTTCCGAATATGTGCCTAAATGATATGATGGTTGCGGTACCTGGTTACTACCTACATCACGTGCATCATCATCATCATCAGCCTTTCTGCATGGGGATCATCATCATCATCAGCCTATATACGTCCCACTGCTGGGCACAGGCCTCCTTACATGTGGATCATCATCATCATCAGCCTATATACGTCCCACTGCTGGCTCAGGCCTATCTACATGAGGATCATCACCATCACCAGCCTATATACGTCCCACTGCTGGGCACAGGTCTTCCTACATGGGGATCATCATCATCATCAGCCTATTTGCGTCCCACTGCTGGGCACAGGCCTTCCTACATAGGGCCATCATAGCAACGCCACGCTGGCCCAGTGCGGGTTGGTGGGTTGAAGCGGTTGCCGTAACAACCGGGACCAATGGCTTAACGTGCCTTCCGAAGCACGGAGGGGCGCGAGATTACAGATTTTGATTGACCCATCCAGAGACTGACCATGGCGAGGGTTGCTTTGTGTCGTGATCGAAACCATAGCGCTCGAAATCATGTGCTTACGTCTATATTTATAATATGATAATACTTATGAGTTATTTCATTACAGCTTTAGGTTATTCTACTGACTGATGGGAGAGGTTGTATTACCTACGTAGGTTTACTTGTATTACGTACATTGTCTCGGCTTTAGCTATTTTACGGATTATATGATTTATTCCGTTGTTGTTTTACCTACCTACCTACTAAGTTGTGTGGTTTGTTGAGGCTTTACCCTGATTATTACCCATATTGATTGTGTGCTTTAATATGTTGTTCATATAAGCAGTTGTGAAAGAACTTAGCTTCGTTGAGGCGATTTCTCTTACAATCATCAATTTACCTTAATCCATCTCTTTCAGGCCATCTAATTGTTTAATTTAAATAACATTTATAATTATTTCACTTCTACCCACGTAACCTTGATAACATTTTATTTCTTCATCTAATTTCTACGAATCATTGGTCACTAGCCAATAAATACCTACCATCTGACACTACAGATATTCTACTGAGAATCTCATAACCTAAATTATAAAAGTTATGTTCTCGCAATATCCTACAGTTTAATCACCTGAGTTTATCCTATGATATACCACAACTACCATGGTTCCTTGATATATTTATCTATATCATGGATTCTACAAAATGTTATAATACAAACCCGGTTCTATTAGTGAACTTACTTAGATATGGTTACATATCTTATCTATCATACCTACGGATTCTACAAATTCCACATAAAACATAAATACTTACCTATTCTGGTTCTATTATCGAACTACAGAAATATTTATCCTATCTTAGGATTTTACAGTTCCAGTTAAAATAACCCACCCTGGTTCTATAGCGGAACCTCTAATCAGAAACTAAATAACTGTTTTATTGGAAATTATTTTACTGACAAATAAATAGTTTGTAATATATTGGTTAATAGACTTAATTTAGCATATTTTACATAAAAGTGTGTGAGTATGTTATTGACATTTCATCATGGAGTTTTACACCTGAGTTTATTTAGGTATAGGTTAAATAAGTCACAATATGATAGACTTTTGCAAAACCAAAATAAACTCAATACTCTACAGTGAGGAAAGCTCAAATTTACGCACACTCCACATACTCCGAAATGTCGAAGGTGATTATTTTGTGTGAAGCCTCTGGACGAGATGTTACTGTGCACAGAATGATTATTGTTCAAACGTAAAAGGGGATACTCCAGGTTAAGGAAGGGATATATTGCAGCTCCAATGACAATCTAATTGCATTGGTAATAGGTTCTCACGTTGACAATATATTGCGACTAGCGCTGACTTAACTCACAACTAAGTTTCCTTACAGAATCTGGATTTCCTTGTGAGAATTAATTTCATTCACACTTAGGATGTCAGAAGTTTGGAGATTTCAAACTTATCTTCACATTCTAACATTTTGGTATAAAAACACACCACACCACACATTCCATGGGAAAATGTTAATAAATATATTTTCATACTTGTGATCTCTTATTCGCGAAGAGGAACTTCATGTGGTTTTGGAAGGGGGGAGTGCAACGGCGTGGCTTGGCACTCACCGTGTGGGGCGAGGATGGAGCCTAACACTTTCTCTATATTTTTTAATGTAAATAATAAAATATTATCAACTCTGAAATTTACCATCAGGAGTTATACTTATAATATATATCTACATCCATTTAAAATAAATGATATTCCAATAATGCAATAACTCCAGTTTGTGCATACCTATAATACCCTTACAGGGATCCAGAGTTAACAATAGATCTATTTAGATCTTCCCGTTATTGACCTCTTTAAATTCCTATTCACTACTTAACTTTTTTATTATTATTCTATAACTATATAGTTATCTTCAATCTTACTTTTCCTTTATTTATTCTGATATAAAGTAATTTAAGCTTTTAGTAATTTGCCTTGTCCAGGTACTAAAGTATCTTTCACATACCTCATAAAAAGAAGTTGGGTTATCTACATCACAACTAGTGTCCTACCGTTAATAGATGATCAATTATTGGCCAATTTAATAATTTACATTATCATTTTAAAAAAAAACTCAGTCTGGTATTAGCATAGATTTATAATGTATTTATTTATACATAACTAGGTAGCGGTGAGGGGGAGGTTGTTACAATTGGTGCCGTGACCAGGATAAACTATTGTTAGGATTTATGTTGCTTTATACCAGTCTGTTATTTTATAAAATATTTTAGTGTTGACTGAATTTCAGTCACAATTGTTGCTCGTGAAATGGTTGTGAGGTTTAAACAAAGTGTGAAGGTTATCAAGGGTCCTGGGGGCGTGATTTTTAAAGTCAAAGTCAAATTCATAAGGTTTAATTGCATGAAGATCTTAAGTTATGTTACAGTATGAGTATTCAGTCTGCCTGCAAACATGCAAAATTTCTTATAAAGTCATTCACTACTCACATAAATACATTTAGCTAATAGATACCATTTAACTAACTTAAAATTAATTTTATTTTGAAATATTTTAAAATATCTTTCAAGAACATCTATTATCATTTAAACAATAAAATAAAGGCTTCTAATTCATTAACAATTTCTTAAAATTCAAATATTTCTTAACACTGTAAAAACAATTGTCTAAAAGCCAATTTGTCAATTTCAGTTTAAATAAAATTCCTTGTAAACAATTGAATTCATTTGGTAACCTATTATACAGAACTATTCTCATGTTGTATGCTTTTTGCTTATACAGATACTTCTGGCAGGTAGGCTGATAAAGTAGGTTTAGGTAGGTATTGTAATCTAACATGCCTCAGTGGTGTGGTTTCTCTTTTGTAATAGCCTGAATTATTCTAAAAATACTTTAATACTTGTTATTCAGCCAAGTTATATTTATGGATAAAATTTTTAAATGTTTTCCCAAATACTTAATTAAGGTAATAAGAAAAAAGTTCTCAAGTTATTTTTAGTTTATTTATGTTGTTTAGATATCTAGTCGTATCACTTCACTTAACAATGTGTATATGAATTAATCACTTAATACTTTACCTACACATAGCAAATAATTTAATCTGCATCTTTGATTTAGAACCAATTATGTATGTTAATTAATGCAGTCACTAAGTACTTCCAGATTGTTAGGATTTCACTTCATTTATTGATTCTTTATTTTCTTTTAGCACCATAATTAGGTATAATTGTTAGTGTTCTTGCTCTATAAAATTGTTAGTTAAGATAAACAGCTCCACAATCAAGCTAAGAACGTCCTGTCGAGTCTTCAGATTAGCGTATTGGGCACTGAAAGCACAAACAAAAAGTAAGCGTGCGTTCGCAAAATAATGTGTAGCTATAAAAAATCATAAAAGGGAAGTTGAAATTATTAAACTGTAAAACATAAATAAAGAATGCAAATAGCGGAGGGTGTTGACGTAGTTTCTTTTTAGTGTTATATGAAGGAAGGTGATGTTAAACTTGTCAGTAAGAGAACACACACAAGCGGTCTTATCTCCTGATCTCCTTATTTGAACAAACAAAAACAATGACATGTTAAAGCAATATCGATTATAACAATAAACATACGCTGTATGAACTTGGAAATGCAATAATTAATTTCGGTTGTACACATAATTAAATGAGAAATTTGAGATTACTTTTAATAGTTTTAATATCAAAGACAATATTTTGTTATATGGTTGTTGTTCTATAATTCTCCATAGGAAGCCAAAGGGATCTAGTGTCATACAGCCATTAGTATTATATATTATTACAGTCTTTAGTATTTCTTTATTTCATATTTTGTTGCATTAAAATGCTGGTGTTACAGATTGCATCCTAGGAGTATTTAACGTGAAATGTGTGATTAGTCTCCATATGATGCTGTTTGATGAAGTGGATAGCCACAGGGAAGTTCTCATCGTCTTTCATACCATAGTCACTTTTGTTCTAGTGGTCTTTTGGTTGCACGTCGGCGCAAACACTTGTTTGTGGATTTTTGGTGAGGCCGTTGATCGCAGGTTCTTTCTATTACAGAGAAGGCAAGGGGAACTAATGCCCATAGAGCCATGGTTTAAGTGGTTTCTTTCATTCTGCTGTTTTTTATAAGTTCTTTCTATTACAGAGAAGGCAAGGGGAACTAATGCCCATACAGCCATAGTTTAAGTGTTTTCTTTCATTCTGCTGTTGTTTATAAGTTTTTCTATTACAGAGAAGGCAAGGGGAACTAATGTCCATACAGCCATGGTTAAGGTGTTTTCTTTCGTTCTACTGGTGTTTGTAAGTTCTTCTATTACAAAGAAGGCAAGGGGAACTAATGCATACAACCTTAGTTGAGTGGTTAAGTTATTCTACAAACATTGCATTGAACTGATGGTGTAACACATTCGATGCATCTTAAGAGCTTAATCCCTCAGGTTTTGGTTGGGGATATTATGGTGGCAGTCTGCATGGTGCAATTTTGAGCAGGCAAAATCTTTTGTGGGTTTTGTGTTAGTAATGCTTTACGTCTCTGATTTCAGGGTAGGTCATTATCGCAAGTATGAAGTGAAGATTTAAGTCATGCAGTTAAGTGCTTCTAAACTCAGTGCGGTATTTATTGTCAATGTTCGGTTATTTTTAATACTTAACAAAATATCAAGGATTTTTCTTTTATTGTAGGGGTCTGTGGGTGATGGTGGCCACTTACCACCAAGTGGGCCGTCAGTTTACTTGGAAATTAGTTGTGACGGTATAATTTTATTAGGTACACTACGGGTTTATCTTTATTTAAATTAATAATTGTATGATAATAGTTTAAAGATTGTGGGTTTACGAAATAAATAATAGGTAAAAGGTACCTTTAAAGTTGTAAGGAAGCAGTACAGCTGTGTTGCCAAACTAATTATGTTGCAGATACCACCAGTTACACTTACATGTTACTAATGTCGATAATAGTGTACGGGATATAAACTAAGTTGCGTTGATGTTAGGTGTCCAGTATATCAACGATCGAGGGGGCGGTTGTGAATGAATGGACGTCATCACAATGCGATCGAGGGGGCGGTTGTGAAGGAATGGACGTCATCACAATGCGAGTCTATGACGGTTTTCTTCTTTATTATTTGATCTAAGTAAATTATCACTTCGGTAAACTTCGTAATAATTTAGGGGGCGGATGTGACGGAACCGAGGTCTGCCTCTAATGAAGAGATATATTATTTAATTTTGCAATTGATGTTCGGCTAGTTCGTTTGCGGATTTAGTCATCAATTAAATATATAATACATTGATTTAATTGCTCATGGCGAGAGTTATAACGAAAACACCACCTAGCCTCGAGTATACTAACTACCAATAAAAGTGTTCTAAAAGCACGCTTTCTTAAAGCATCGTTTGGCTGTCTAGAGGTAGGCAAAGGAACTATTTATAAAAATAAAACAAAGGAAGTTTATAGGAATTATTTAATTTATTTGTGGATGAAATTATTTCATCTGATTTATATTAAAATAATGAAAATAAAATACAAAATAAAATGTAAAAAATATAAACTTTTTTTAAAATTGTTCTTTAAACTCTTTAGGATAACTCGACCAAATTTAAGAGGATGGTCAATATTAACACGGTGCTTGGGTTTGTGGGTTTTGGTATTTGGTCGTATTATATCCATGCGTTGTAGGAAAACTGGAGGGAAAGATCGACGAATAGGAATCGAGAACTTTAGGCTTGCCAACATAAAATTTACCGAAGTATTTTAGGCGGGAACCAATGAGGATGCTGAGACGAAGAAAATGGAATTAGATTGGTCGGAATGGTTGGCTAACTGCAAATGGTTTCTGTCTGGTAAATTGGTGGGGATTTTAGGCTATAAAAGAGGCTGATCAGGATCATTCGGGACTTTTTTCGCCCTGCTCTTGAAGAGTTGCAGAAGTCCAAGGAGGAGACCCTGACGTGAAGAAGTCCCAGGAGGAGACTCTGCCCGACGTGATCTAGCTAGATATAAGGTATGTGCTTGAAGGTAGGTGTTATTATGTCCTTGGTTGATTTACGTGGTTTTTAAATCACACAAAATTTCGCAATGTAAATATTGCGAAATTTTGTGTGGTTTTATTTAATATGGTTTTGATATGTTTTACGGCTATCTTATGTACTTGCGTTGGATTTGATGTTTAATATGTTTCTGGTATGTTTTACGGCTATCTTATGTACTTGCGTTGGATTTGAATTATGTTGTTAATCGTTTTCTACAATACGGATCGTCTTTCCTATCGCGTATGTTGCTGCTTATTTTCCTAGGAATATAAAATGTGTATGGTTAGGTAGGACTTGAATTGAAGGTGTTATATTTTATTGACCTACCTACTGGTGTTGTTATTATAGCGGAAATTATGTGCAATTTTATTTAATATGTTTGTAATTTTTAAATATTCTTTTACAGCTAGCTTACGTATTGGATTTAAATAATGTTATCGCCCGTTATTTTATTTTACGTGCCATTTTATTTAATATGTTGTGTATTTTAAATATTTATTTTTTCAGCTACCTACGTATTGGATTTAAATAATGTTATTGCCTGCTATTTTATTTTATAACTTGTCGTTTGAATAAGAGATGTTGCTGCTTATTTTAGGTTGCGTTAGTACTATGTTATCATTTGATTTTATGTTTGCGGTTGTCATAGGGTTGTTGAATACGTGTGTTGCCGAACATTCATTGCCGATTCAGGTTTTGTCTAGTGGAATTCACATTAGGGAGCGAGTCTTTGTGTTATATTATGTGTTGTGAGCGTTGTATAATTTATAGCGGCACCCTGATACTACCTACATCATGTGTGTACCCCTATTTATAGTATATGATAATATGTGGTTATTTTATTACAGCGTTAAATTATTCTACCGACTATGTGAGATTTATTAGCATGGTTGTGCCACCTTGATACTACCTACACCATGTGTGTACCCCTATTTATAGTTTAAGATAATGTGTGGTTATCTATTACAGCGTTAGTTCTATTTTACTGATTATGTGTTTATTTAGGTAATTGCGGTACCGTGAAACCTATTGTGGTTATTCTAATTAGACGGATCGTGTTTAATTCATCCTTGCAGCTTTTTCCCCATCTTTTCCGAATATGTGCCTAAATGATATGATGGTTGCGGTACCTGGTTACTACCTACATCACGTGCATCATCATCATCATCAGCCTTTCTGCATGGGGATCATCATCATCATCAGCCTATATACGTCCCACTGCTGGGCACAGGCCTCCTTACATGTGGATCATCATCATCATCAGCCTATATACGTCCCACTGCTGGCTCAGGCCTATCTACATGAGGATCATCACCATCACCAGCCTATATACGTCCCACTGCTGGGCACAGGTCTTCCTACATGGGGATCATCATCATCATCAGCCTATTTGCGTCCCACTGCTGGGCACAGGCCTTCCTACATAGGGCCATCATAGCAACGCCACGCTGGCCCAGTGCGGGTTGGTGGGTTGAAGCGGTTGCCGTAACAACCGGGACCAATGGCTTAACGTGCCTTCCGAAGCACGGAGGGGCGCGAGATTACAGATTTTGATTGACCCATCCAGAGACTGACCATGGCGAGGGTTGCTTTGTGTCGTGATCGAAACCATAGCGCTCGAAATCATGTGCTTACGTCTATATTTATAATATGATAATACTTATGAGTTATTTCATTACAGCTTTAGGTTATTCTACTGACTGATGGGAGAGGTTGTATTACCTACGTAGGTTTACTTGTATTACGTACATTGTCTCGGCTTTAGCTATTTTACGGATTATATGATTTATTCCGTTGTTGTTTTACCTACCTACCTACTAAGTTGTGTGGTTTGTTGAGGCTTTACCCTGATTATTACCCATATTGATTGTGTGCTTTAATATGTTGTTCATATAAGCAGTTGTGAAAGAACTTAGCTTCGTTGAGGCGATTTCTCTTACAATCATCAATTTACCTTAATCCATCTCTTTCAGGCCATCTAATTGTTTAATTTAAATAACATTTATAATTATTTCACTTCTACCCACGTAACCTTGATAACATTTTATTTCTTCATCTAATTTCTACGAATCATTGGTCACTAGCCAATAAATACCTACCATCTGACACTACAGATATTCTACTGAGAATCTCATAACCTAAATTATAAAAGTTATGTTCTCGCAATATCCTACAGTTTAATCACCTGAGTTTATCCTATGATATACCACAACTACCATGGTTCCTTGATATATTTATCTATATCATGGATTCTACAAAATGTTATAATACAAACCCGGTTCTATTAGTGAACTTACTTAGATATGGTTACATATCTTATCTATCATACCTACGGATTCTACAAATTCCACATAAAACATAAATACTTACCTATTCTGGTTCTATTATCGAACTACAGAAATATTTATCCTATCTTAGGATTTTACAGTTCCAGTTAAAATAACCCACCCTGGTTCTATAGCGGAACCTCTAATCAGAAACTAAATAACTGTTTTATTGGAAATTATTTTACTGACAAATAAATAGTTTGTAATATATTGGTTAATAGACTTAATTTAGCATATTTTACATAAAAGTGTGTGAGTATGTTATTGACATTTCATCATGGAGTTTTACACCTGAGTTTATTTAGGTATAGGTTAAATAAGTCACAATATGATAGACTTTTGCAAAACCAAAATAAACTCAATACTCTACAGTGAGGAAAGCTCAAATTTACGCACACTCCACATACTCCGAAATGTCGAAGGTGATTATTTTGTGTGAAGCCTCTGGACGAGATGTTACTGTGCACAGAATGATTATTGTTCAAACGTAAAAGGGGATACTCCAGGTTAAGGAAGGGATATATTGCAGCTCCAATGACAATCTAATTGCATTGGTAATAGGTTCTCACGTTGACAATATATTGCGACTAGCGCTGACTTAACTCACAACTAAGTTTCCTTACAGAATCTGGATTTCCTTGTGAGAATTAATTTCATTCACACTTAGGATGTCAGAAGTTTGGAGATTTCAAACTTATCTTCACATTCTAACATTTTGGTATAAAAACACACCACACCACACATTCCATGGGAAAATGTTAATAAATATATTTTCATACTTGTGATCTCTTATTCGCGAAGAGGAACTTCATGTGGTTTTGGAAGGGGGGAGTGCAACGGCGTGGCTTGGCACTCACCGTGTGGGGCGAGGATGGAGCCTAACACTTTCTCTATATTTTTTAATGTAAATAATAAAATATTATCAACTCTGAAATTTACCATCAGGAGTTATACTTATAATATATATCTACATCCATTTAAAATAAATGATATTCCAATAATGCAATAACTCCAGTTTGTGCATACCTATAATACCCTTACAGGGATCCAGAGTTAACAATAGATCTATTTAGATCTTCCCGTTATTGACCTCTTTAAATTCCTATTCACTACTTAACTTTTTTATTATTATTCTATAACTATATAGTTATCTTCAATCTTACTTTTCCTTTATTTATTCTGATATAAAGTAATTTAAGCTTTTAGTAATTTGCCTTGTCCAGGTACTAAAGTATCTTTCACATACCTCATAAAAAGAAGTTGGGTTATCTACATCACAACTAGTGTCCTACCGTTAATAGATGATCAATTATTGGCCAATTTAATAATTTACATTATCATTTTAAAAAAAAACTCAGTCTGGTATTAGCATAGATTTATAATGTATTTATTTATACATAACTAGGTAGCGGTGAGGGGGAGGTTGTTACACAACGCACCTGCATTATCAAGTGATTTTCCCTTGTTATTGCAGGTGTCTGTAGGCGACGGTAACCGCTTACCATCAGGTGGGCCGTCAGCTTGTTTGTCATCCAGTTGTATGAAAAAAAAACAAGTTTGCCGAGCGATAATCTCTCTGGGGCTCAGGTGTCTGTGACTGGTTTAGGGTTAATTGCTACTTTAAAAAATGAATACTTATTCATTTTTTAGGATAAAGAAGAATATTTGACTGACATTTGAGTACTTACTCAAATGTCAGTCAAATATTCTTCTTTATCCTTTTGAAATGGCCATCTGTGAGCTTGGAATAGGAAAAAAAAGGGTAAAAATTCTGCCAGCACAACCTTCTTTGACCTAGCTTGTGGAAATGTGGAGAAGTCCAGTTGGTCCAAGTAAAACCGAAAACATCTTATTCATTTGAGAATTACTTTCCATGAAATGCAGTCAATGTTATATTATATCATACAAATGTCGTGAAATTATCAATTGCATAAGATGTATTGGCAAGTTGCAAAACATTTCTATGAACTAATATAGCCCATGTTTTCAATTGTTTCAATTTATTGTAACTACCATTCTGTATTAAATTTGACAAGATCAACGAGTAAATAAAAAAACAAATCCTTTTAAACAAGGTATCAAAAATTATCACGCTAAAAACCAAATTATATATAAACTTAAAGTGAAACGCATCAAAAATATGTAAATTATTTTTATAAACTTCATATTGATTTTCGAATAGATATTATTTGCATTTTTATTCAATTCGACTTTCTATTCAAAATCTTCGTTAACTGTATTAGAAATTCTTGCGAAATCTCCATCACAATGTCTGTGCCGTGACGTCATAAGTGGGGTAGTCGGTAAGTGTAAGAATAGGAACCGCGCGATTATCTCTCTGGGACTCAGGTGTCTGTGACTGGTTTAGGGTTGCTACTTTAAAACACGAATACTCTTTTACTAGGTTGTAAGCCCGTATTTAGGGTCATCTGGGTACCACCACTTTTCTTATTTCAGCCTTGAAAAAGTTCGCTGTGTTTCGGATTGAAGGGAAAGGTAGCCAGTGTAATTACTGGGCATGGACGGTATTTCATCTTATGCCCCAGGATGACAACGCACCTGCATTATCAAGTGATTTTCCCTTGTTATTGCAGGTGTCTGTAGGCGACGGTAACCGCTTACCATCAGGTGGGCCGTCAGCTTGTTTGTCATCCAGTTGTATGAAAAAAAAACAAGTTTGCCGAGCGATAATCTCTCTGGGGCTCAGGTGTCTGTGACTGGTTTAGGGTTAATTGCTACTTTAAAAAATGAATACTTATTCATTTTTTAGGATAAAGAAGAATATTTGACTGACATTTGAGTACTTACTCAAATGTCAGTCAAATATTCTTCTTTATCCTTTTGAAATGGCCATCTGTGAGCTTGGAATAGGAAAAAAAAGGGTAAAAATTCTGCCAGCACAACCTTCTTTGACCTAGCTTGTGGAAATGTGGAGAAGTCCAGTTGGCCCAAGTAAAACCGATGTAACAACTTGCGTTGGTAGTAGAAGTAACTGTGACCAGGGAACAACGAAGACTTCAGGTTGTATCTGACCACGGGAAATAAAACACTGAGCAAAATATAAAAGAAAAAAAAACATTTTTTTTAACAAAAATAAAACCGACTTCAAAACACTAAAAAGGAAAAAATAATTAAATTTCAGTACCCACTTACCTCCTGAAATGTATTTTTTTGGAGTTGGTGCTTCACTTTCTATTGTATCTGGAAACAGCTTAGCACCAACTCCAAAAAAATACATTTCAGGAGGTAAGTAGGTAGGTACCTAGGTACTGAAATTTAATTATTTTTTCCTTTTTAGTGTTTTGAAGTCGGTTTTATTTTTGTTAAAAAAAATTTTGTCATATGTTTAAGTGATTTCCTAAGGTCAAAGCAAGCTACTGGGGGTGGGCTGGTGAAATTGCTTTGGCAGAGCCCAGGCTACCCCCGCGAAGGGCATTGAAGTTACCGTGGAGTTTTAGTGGGTATTTCCAGTGCTGCTAGCGCTGGACGATCCCCACACACGCCCGTCGCTTAGCCAGCGGCGGGTAGGTCTGTAATCGGATTTCTCCCCGTAAAAAAAAAAAGGTCAAAGCAAGATGGGTGACCGCCAGCACTATCGAATCGACTTGTCTGTCTTTCTCAGTCCTAGGTTGAAATACACAGTGAAAGAATTATCTTCTAACTCCTAACCGCTAAGGAGTTGTACTTTCCATCATCAGCTCTTCAACATAAGATGATGACTAACAGAAGCAAATACTTGAATAGCTTTGGGAAGAAGTAAAACATGTCACACGTGCCTATAAAAATGTTGCTTTGCCCTCGATTTCCGTGGGATCCCATTATCAGATCCTGACTTGGTGACAATGCGACCACCTCTGGAGTATACTCTATCGAATGAAAAAAGAATTTTGAAAATCGGTTCACAATCAACGGAGAAATCGATGAACATACATACAACAAAAAAAATACATACAGTGGAACATATAACCTTCTTCTTTTTTGAAGTCGTTTAAAAATAGCGATCACGCGTGTAAAGTAAGCGATAATACACAAATTATTTTATAAAAAAATAACTATAAGGATTACAAAAAAACGCTTCTACACGATACTCAATATCATTGATAGCTACTATTTTTTTATACAAAGCACGGCAAATTACTCCACACCACGATGTATTTAAAGTAACTTCTTATTGAATACAAATTGTTGTTTACCATTAATCTTAAGTTTTCTTATTTTTAAGAGGTCTTTTCGAAAATAAAATGTATGGGGGCAAAATCCTTTAATCGTGTTTTTTTTCACGTGTCTAAAAGGTATAAAGTGACGGATATCTGATTTTCAGATCCGTAAGATCTTTCAGCGATTTTTTCAATCGGAGTCCGTGTAAAACTTAATCAGGCCCAATGTTATCTAAGGGGTTAGGTACTCTACAAACAGAAACAACTTCTACCTTATCTTCCCACACCGCTAAATACATAAAACAACATATTTAGAGCCAAGAATATAATGCAATGTCCCTAGTCCACACATTCTTGTATCAATTGAAAGTTTCGTATCACATTTGTTTACTTAATTATTATTTTTTTATTGATAACTGCAACATTGTAAGCTGTTCGATGTCAATTAGTGTCAAATGTCAGATATAAACATTGGACTTAAATAATGATAGAATATTATTATAGCAGTGATTGTACTGCAGTAATACCTATATTGAGAGATTTGAGAGTGAATAAAAAATAAGTTTAATAATGATACTAGTCGAATAACACGTTAGTACCTTTTCATGATAATAAATAAGCATACTCTTAAGAATGTGTATGAGTGACGTAAATGCCGTAGTGTGACATGGTACTAAAGTGTTAATCCACTTCTGTTGCTGACTGTACCTAAGTAGTAAAAAACAATATACTACAACATATTTCATCTAAATCGGTTCAGGGGTGAAATTGTGACACAGACAGACAGAGAAGAAGGCGGAAGATAATGGACACGCGACGTTATAATATAAATAGTATCGGCAAAACCCAATCGTGACGGATGAACTATAATTATTATACTCAAAAACATCGCATTAGTGAATTCACAAACTATAATATTAAACGACATCTTGTCAAGTGGTTTTCATTATTAACTTAATTTAAGTATATTTTTCAATCTGGAATCTAAATCCTCTCGTAAGGCTCAGTGAAAAAAATGTCGTTTGTCGTTTCTTCAACGGTCTTAACGCTAATGTGTTTTGAATCGAAAGTGATAATTACTAAGTTATTTTTAAATACTTTGCTTTACAGAAATCTTTGCGTAATTTCGTTGCTAGACGGCAATGACCTCTTAATTATTATTTGTGCAACATGCAAATTAACACGTGTGTGTATTTTCTAAAAGACCGATAATATGTCCAATAATAAAGTAAATAAAAGAAGTGGTTATGTAAACGATGCGGAAAAAAACACTCGTCCGTTTATCTTTTTTTTAATAAAAGTGTGCTTGTAAGTAAAATGAATTCTTATGCGGAGACCACAACAGGGAAGCTCGGGGAAGAGAGGATAGTGAGTGGGGCTCTCACCCACTAAGCCCTTCGGCCCTTCTTTTAAGCAGCTCGGTGGCGTAGTGGTTTCGATTACGAAAACAAAGCAACTTTCGCCATGGTCGATCCCAGACGGGTCAATAAAAAATTGTAATTTCGGGCTCTTCCCTGCTTCGAAAGGCACGTTAAGCCGTTGGTCCCGGTTATTACTGCAACCTCTTTAAACCACCAACCTACAATGGGCCAGCGTGGTGGTGTTATGGCTCAAACTCTTCGTATGTTTCTCCCTTTTAGAAGGGCTTGTGTCCAGCTGATGATGATAACATTATCTATACGCATATAGTTTGGGTCTCACTTTCGACAGTACTGTTTTTATGTAACTATCTTTCGAGCCGTATTTTACTCAAGACTTTACAAGAAACCTTATCCTCTTTTAAACTTTGACGTGATCGGGTAATATATATTAAAAGACCAATATTCTGTGAATTCAGATTCCAACGGACAGCGCATTTGAGCGGGAATGAACGTAGGTTGATTTAAAATTTATTATCTAACTTAAATGCTTCTAAACGTTATTTTTATGGACCAATAAAAAAAAATTAGGCTTAATAAACGAACATAGGTTTTGGTTGAAAAATATGTCAAAAAGCCTGCTGACATTTACTCTTAAATCGATAAATTTTGATAATTTAAGTTTTAATTTGAAATAAAAGTACCTGTTTGCTACTAAGTAGGTATTATGAAGATGATATTTTAGCTCACAATGTTATGATATGTTACGATTAGATGATTCCCGCATAAATTAAATTTCTAAATAGATATGCCGGGTGGTCTATGATCGTAGACGACTAATTATATCGTCATCATCATACGAAACTGTCTACCAGCCAGAGATAACAAATTCGCGCCAATTAATAACGTTTTTAATCTGTAGAGCGCAGTATGCTATTATAAACTCATCGGTAGAGACGTAGTTTTTTTACGTAGTTTAGTACCTTGATTAAAGTTACATTTCATTGTTTGAGGTTTTTTAATAACTTTTTAATGAGAAGGATTGCAAACTAGCGGTCGTGCAGCGGAAATTACTTTACTACTCATAAAATTGTAGGTGGTAGGCCCGTCTGTAGAGTCGTTTGGGTAGGACCATCTTATTTCAGCCGTGATACAGTTCGCTATGTTTCGGATCGAAGGGAAAGGTAGCCGGTGTAATTACTGGGCATGGACGGCGTTTCATCTTAGGCCTTATAATGACAACGCACCTGTAATATCAAGTGATTTTTCCTTGTTATTTCAGGTGTCTATAGGCGGCGGTAACTGCCTACCATCAGGTGGGCCGTTAGCTTGTTTATCATGTAGTTGTATAAAAGAGGTAATATAATTTTGTAATAATAGCTGCTACAACTGAATCAAAAAGATGCTACTTACTATTTTAAATCTACTAGAAAGAGCACGTCCACAATCTTTTGCTAAATTTGTTGAACTCTCCATTTGAGTATCAGGAACGCGCGAGTGATGCCCCTAGCGTTGCAAGCATCTATAGGCTACGGTAAGCGATTGACCATCAAGTGTTCATACTTATGCTTGATTGATACGTTAGTCATCATCATCATCAACATCATCAACAGTCTATATACGTCCCACTGCTGAAGGCTTCCGTAACACCACTACGCTGGCCCAATGCGGGTTGGTGGGTTAAACCGGTTGCAGTGACAATCGGGATTCACAGCGTAACGTGCCTCCGAAGCACGAAAGAGCTCTAGGTCACAAATTTTTATTTTACCCTTCCGGAATCAACCATGGCGAAAGTTGCTTTGTTATCGTATCGAGACCAGAATGCCACCGAGCCTTGTAGATTGAAGTCAGGATCATCTTTCTCGCTCAGAACAAGACTATAAAAACAGAGATTTACCTATATGCAAATACATACTACTGTTCTAGTCAATCATGACCAATCTAGGTCACGTGTCATAGTTAACAAATGATCTCTATGATCGATTTGGTTATTGGCGTGCCGCGATCGATAATTGATCAGCAACCAGTTAGCAGATTTAATGATGATTAGTATTATTACGCGGTCTTGCTTGCCACCTTGGCATTAGATTTATGTGTTCAGTAGGACTAAGTAATAAAACAATAGACATTTTACAAAATAAATTATTTATTACGTTTGTAAATTTTACATCTCATTACATGTATGATTTAAAATATTTCCGTTTCCCGATTTAGGAAATGTAGCGGATTCCTAGGAAATCATGTACTATCTAGCAACTCAAATCCTGATCTATGGTAGAACCTTAACTAAGTAAAGAAAATGAGATAATTATTTTGCTGTTATTGTTAACTCCATAAAACTCAATTTGATTAGAAATAAATAAATAAGAAAGGTTATGTACGATCGAAGCATTCTATTTGCACGATTGTACCAATTCTAAAATTTATTTCACGCATCTCCTGGAGAATTTTGGTTGCATTTCCTAAGAAATATACATTATGACCGATCACATACATTTCTGGTTACAACTAGATAAACAAGATATAAATGCGATTAAATACAGAAAATCTGTGAGTCTTCACAATTATTTAAAAAATTAATAGACTAAGACAGTACAGGTAACAAGATTAACCATTAAATAAAACCAATACATTATTAGTATCACTAACAATTACATACACTTTTTTTTTTATACAAGTGATGTGATGTGAAGCGGTGAGAAAAGTCCATATCCATTGCTCATGTCCAGTCACTGTCGCCTCTATAGAGTATATTATTATCATCTTCGTCATCATCACCAGCCTATATGTGTCCCACTGCTGGGCACGGGCCTTCCTACATGGGAGAAACACACGAGGAGCTTGGGCCATAACACATAAATACATTATTATAATTTTATTATGGATATAACTACCTACTTATCTTCATTTGTTTATTTACTTACACAAGACAGCGAGATGGCTTCATTGTACCACACTTAATTGGCTCTATCAATAAAATTGAGCATTTACAACTGGTTGTAAAGAATTTATTTCTTGTTATACTTAGTATTCGGATTTGTTTAACAAGCGTTTTATTGTTTTATTGCAGTTTCATTAAGTTTTACAGTCCTTTCAATGTTAACGTGAATATTTAATTAGGCGTCAAAGGTGGGAAAACATTCGCTTCGCTCAGACTGTAGGCGGGTTCTTCTTTTTAAAAGTAGACGTCCATACATATATTTATAGTTCTTTATTACCAAACTTCGCTTAGTTATTACATTACAAATATGTAAATACTTGAACTAATATACAAACGGACAATATATGCTTATTTTGCTTTGTTTACAACTGTTTTGGGTTGAACGCGTGCACTCAATTAGAATTTACTATTTCAAATGCAAACAATGGTACGTATTTAAATAAAACAATCCCCTTGTGTGAATGTTGCGTAATTCTTGAAAACAATAGGGGACTCACGCTTTATTTCAGAAGCTTTATCCCGGTGGCATAAGGGATAAAATAACACAAAAAAAAATTAGTCGCGTCGAATTTCTTAAGTTTGCGTTTACACTATTGCGCAGATAATTGTCAACTAATTAATGCTTATTTACATGAGACAGAAACAATTTTTAATCCCATTGAAAAGGCTGGCAATAAACAACGAGCGATAAGAGAAGAGGCACACCCAAACATAGACAAAAATACACTCACATGCACATAAACTCATCCTAATTGCTACAGCTGCTATAACTATTAATATTTGTTTTATTTATTTTCCTTTTTTTACTTCCTCTTATTTTAAGCATTGTTCAGAATCCTACTGGTGTAATTCATAATTATAAGTTATGTCCCGCAAAGGATAACTAGCAATATACAGGTTTTGCAAAACCTACATCAAGCACCATCTCTCACAATGTTATGGTTCTAGTTTCCATCAAAATTATACCATATCATTACGTAATGTTACGCTAACACTGTGAAGAGAAAAGTAAATATCTTCTCAAATTCAATCCACGCGAACTTATGACGATCTCGAATCAAGTCGAACGTTGTTGTTTTGTTTCGATTTGAAATCGGCGTAGGTATGTATTTGTGTGTGCGTGCGCCTATTCTAGTCCACGGCATGGAGATGGCCTACTTCAAGTCTTTTTGCAACAAGTTTGTTGATTGTATGTAAGCTATGATTAAATCTCTGTTAAATGAACCACCTGGAACTTCTGTAATTTTATGTATCTTTTTAAGTAAATTCCTACGTTAATTGCCAGTCACCACTCTTCTTACTTGAAAGAAAATTAACAGGTATTAAAATTATTTATTTAGCTATTAAATTAATAAAGCCACAGAGTCTTGTCAGAGTTACAATATCGTTCAACTACAAGTAATAACTCTCCGTTTTATCCTATCCATAGTTGAAGATACGAAAAATTTAAAGCCAAATCTTCATTAAAAGTTATGAAATTGTTGACTTAATTTGACATTGTCACGCCGATGACGAGTCTTACAACTTCACTGAAACGATGTATTGTTTTTTTGTAAATATGAACTGTGTCACAGCTGTCAGCGTCTTCCAACTTGTGTTTGATACAACGACAAGTTTTCCTAAATGTGAGGTGTAAACAAACATAAATAATTAAATAATCAGGAACTGTGAGATAGGGAGAGTTATGTGTTAAATCATTAATATCGTCAAATATTTGATTGGACTTAAATTTGATAGAGAGATTGAGATTTGGATTTAAACTATTATTGGTTTTTCAAAATAGGTAACTCTTTTAATAAAGATTTCAATAGTGTATATTGCCTGTAATTACTGGGCATGGACGGCATTTCATCTTAGACCTCAGGATAACAAACGCACCTGCAATACTAAGTGATTTTTCTTTGTTATTGCAGGTGTCTATAGGCGGCGGTAACCGCTTACCAGTAGGTGGGCCGTCAGCTTTTTTGTCATCGAGTTGTAAAAAAACATGCTTTAGGTTGTAAATATTCCTTCATAATTTCATTTTTTTCTATCACGTTTTCTATGTATATTTTGTGAAATTCCATATTGATTTATCAGTTCTAACTTAATATATTTGAAAATCAGAACAACAGAAAATAATCCTTCAAAAACGCTGAGTATTCGCGACTCCGTGAATATTAATGCCAGATATTGCGCGCCATATTTAGTCTCGTCATAAACAAGTCTTAGCCAGCAACAAGAGCATTTCCACCCATTTGCATCTACCGCTGTATTGTACTTGACAACAATGATCGTTGGACCTGTCGATACGCCATTGTCTCGGTGAAAGTAGTTAATTTCTTTTGTTAATTTACATTTAGTTACAGTTTTGAGACTCCGCTACTGGAAATCCGTTATTTCATGAAAGGGCAAACGCCATTTGTGAGCTATAAATCGCGATGTTACGTCGCTTGATTTACTTTGTCCTGTGTTAATTTATATACAGGATGTGGAGCAAATAATGGATAGTCGACCTTTAGACGGTGTCGATATAATTGTTACTGGCTGTATAATTTAGGTATTTTATACAATATCTAAGCAATGTAAAGAATACCTAAAACGTGTAGCTAATGTATGAAATATTATGAATATCTATTATTGTCCATTATGTACATTAAGTACCTATACAATACTTTATCTTGCAGGGCGATGAATACAATTTCTACGGATTGTAAAGGGGCGACAATCCTCGGAACTGTTCGAATTTAGTGGCCCAACAGGTTCCCTTTTATATTATAGCTTTTATGCAACTAGATGACAAACTAGCTGACGGTCCAACTGGTGGTAAGTGGTTACCGCCGCATATAGACACCTGCAATATCATGGAAAAAATGCCATCCATGCCCAATAATTAATAACGCTTGCTACCTTTCCCTTCAATCCGAAACACAGCAAACTGTTACTACCTACTAACAACTGTTAGCTACTGATTTATTTATGTGTTTAGTATTTAACCGCAACTAAAATGTTTTCTTTTCAACTGCCCTAGATTATTATTTTTCCCAACGGTTTACAAAATGTGTATTTTATACTATTACCTATGTTTTACAGTGCTACTACAATACTTATTAACATGTCACCGCATTCCAAGTCTAATCTTTGATCTTGATTAAAACAAATAGTTTAAAGGAAACAAACGAATCAACTACGTAATCTTGTTAATTATTAAATGAAGAATAATTATCACTGATTTAGGCCCTTGATAAATGTCAGGCACATTCATCTCTTTGCCGGGTCCTCAATTTATAACAGTAATTAAAATGTTTAGCGCAGCTGTTCATAAATTTTATCTATTTACGTCTTAATTTTATGTTCATTCGCATTCAAATTTCAAATAATCAAATCTCTTTTAGCTTTGCCGCTTATCGTCAGTTGGATTGATGCGGATATTTTTTTCTTTTATTTACCAAGCTACTAGTGGCTGCCCGCGACTTCGCCCGCGTGGATGTCAATTATTGCGGTACAAGATAGTCTATGTATAGCCTTTCCACAATGCCAAATTTCAACTAAATCAGTTCAGAGGTTAAGAAGTGAAGACGTAACAGACAGACTATTCGCATTTATAGTATTATTATGGATGCGTGAAAGGAAAACAGTATTATAAAATGCATACTAATGGTAGAGTCAGGAGTCATCATCAGCAGCCTATATACGTCCCACTGCTGGGCACAGGCTACATACATGAGGAGTTTGGGCCATAACATGCTACATGGTCCAATGTGGGTTGGTCATTGGCGGGTTAAATCGGTTCCAGTAACAACCGGAACCAACTTAACGTGCCTTCCGAGCTTCCGTATAGCACGGAGGAGCTCGAGATAACAAATTTTGATTGACTTCTCCCAGGATCGACCATAGCGAAAGTTGCTTTGTTTTCATAATAGAAACCAAAGCGCTCAAACCACTACGCCACCGAGATAATCAAGTAGTTTATGATCGTGTATAGTTTATGTAGTGAGAGAGGCGGGGCAGCACGCGTAGCACAAGGAACACGAGAAGCTCGACAAACGGTCATTTATGTCGGCCCTTACCTTACCTTAGCCCGACAAAAATGACATTACGGTGTAGACAAAACCGTTTCTCGAGCTTCTCGTGTTCCTTGTGCTACGCGTGCAGGTAGAATACTTGAGTTTTATGTAGTAGGAGAGGCAGGGCAGATAGACTACTTGAATTTTATGTAATAAGAGAGGCAGGGCAGGTAGAGTACTTGAATTTTATGCAGGAAGAGAGGTAGGGCAGATAGATCACTTGAATTAAGAGCTTCCCTACAGTAATGTATTCATGTGGTGAGTAAAGTCGCCAGAGCTTTCTGAGGAAGCGTTTTGCTGGGGTAGTGGCCCTTATGTCCTGTGCTGTCAACATTGCTTCATCAATGAGCTTTAGCGATGCACTTGAAGCCTTAAAATTCGCGTGAAAAATACAACTATGCCTTATGGTGCTTTAAGTACAGTCGTTTGACTCTGAGACCGCTCTTACACCGTTCGTAATACAGGCGGGTTTCGTACTGCAACTTTTTAACTTGACGTGTTATCCTCTGTACCTCTTGTGCAATCCCAGTCCTAATCAACAATGGTTAGTATAGAAATCGCATAATACTTTGTCAACTGTACGAAGTCGTATTAGAATGAAACTAAGTTGTAGTCATAAATCATAACTAGCTGTCTCACTCGTTATGCGCAAACGCATTATAGCCCCGGGCACGCGAATCGACTAAACGAAGTCCTACTTAAGCCGTAATATAGTATACTTAGACAATACTTTATGGAAGCGACGACAGACCGCCAAAGAGATCCCAGATAGGTCTTCATGACAGGTAAAGCTTGGAGTAACTGATTCCTGTGTAAGTAATGGTCCTAGATCGGATCCGGATCATGGACTCAGATTAAGGAATTAAACGGAACATTGTAAGTTCTTGTCTCCTGCTTTTACAATTTGTAAGAGCACGAGCTATTCTGTCAAGGCTACTACGGACAAATTTTGGATGATGATCTTAGTCCATTCTGATATCAAATGCAAATTTTTGGATACGCTTTTATACGAAGCAATTTTTTCCACAGAAATCATTTGATATCTATCTACCTGCCCTGCGATGTGAGGCCGCAGAAGACGGTAAGTAGATTTTTTCATACTACTAGACTACAAACAAGCCCACAGTCTACCTGGCGGTAAGTGGTACCGCCGCCTATAGAGACTCGCAATACCCGCAATAACAAGGAAAAATCACTTGGTATTTTGTTTTTTTTTTTACTAAAAATCTTCAGGTATTTTTCTACAATAGTTAACCTATATTTACGTATTTTGTTCCTTCAATTTATAGTTTATTCTAATAACTAAATATGTATATTTTCATTAAGAAAGTTATCTTTATGAAACAAATCTATTCTACGGAATGGAGGTGGTTTCAAGATTCGTCAAATCTGAAGAACATAAAATTTATCCAGATTCAATTTACCCGTTCATTTTGACGTTCGTTAGCGTAACTAAGGTCGATTTGTGGCACATCTGGGATGAGAATCCAGACATCAAACTGGGATAGCGATCATTAGGATCAAAGTATACATTTCATACTATAAAGGTATTTCAAACGTCTCTGTCAGAAACCTTCAGTCCTAGATCAATCGGTGTAGATAAATATTGTCGTTTTTTGCATTGTAGTAGCACGCGAAAAGAGTGGCAAACAAGTAACTTATAGACCCTTGTAGCTCCCTAAAAAAATGAGAGAAAGTAGCGATCTTCTGTAAGGAGGAGGTACTACGTATTAACTATTATCGTATTCATAGACTATTTCAGTCGATTCCATTACAAAATCCACAATATTTACAGGTTTATCAAACCGCAGAAATAATGCTTAAGAAAATCCAGATATTTGTGTTTTTGTTTTCTTCACATACGCTAAAATACATAGTTTTCGACGATAAAAAATCAATTATGTCCGGTTTGGGGTACTTCACATATTGAAACACGTTTAGCCGAATCGTTGATAAGTAATTGAGTAAAATTCTAAGATGGTTTATCTAAATACACCGGTTTAAAATTCGTCATTCAAATCCTTTCCGGCAGTTAAATCCACAAGCGAATACGAAAGATTTTTTCTTCCGATTAAACCGCACTAATTACTCGTTACCATTAAATGCATCCACATTCGTATCAGTCATAATTTAGACAAACAAAACCCTACAATTTGCAGCCTTATAACCTTTCGAGTAAAGTTATCAATCGCGTAATTTACGGATCGATTCATGAATTAAACATGAGGCAGTGCTGAATTGTGTTTCCACTAACTCAATTTACAAGGTCGGGAGTTACAATGTAAGGAGTAAAAAGTGTTCCGACGCTGCATTCCCTTTTCTTTACGACACTGATGCCCTTACCATTGTATTTCGACTGGTGCTGATTGTATAGCAGGTAACTACCTTAGCAACAGCCTTTATATACGTCACAGGCACAGGTCGTCCCATTAGGGAGAAATACATGAGGAGTTTGGTCCTCATACTCTATGCGGATTCTTAGCAATATTACACGTGATGCTACCCGGCGCAAGTGATACTTATCTCATGGACTGTCGACCGTACACCAAACTTAGCTTAACGTTATGTAGCGTTCATTTCCATTCTGACATTTTCGCAACAAAAACACAGCCAAGTGTGCATCTCGTGCAATAACTACACTTCCTCAATGGTTACTATTACGAACGGAATGGAGATGGTTTCAAGATTCGTCAAGTCGCGTTATTAGAAAATAGGTACCCTTAAATCCTTGTCAATGAGGCACAGAACTGCTCATTATTACTTAGTATCCGACGTTTCAATTACTTCACCGACTCTAGACGTGGTCTTCCCGTGACCATGATCGCTGTAACGTAATCGAAACGTCGGGTCTAAAATAACAATGCTACATCTATTTACACGCCTAAAAACATCTAATTACACGCCTAAAAATAATGTAACATCTAATTGTCCCGGTTGTTACTGCAGACACTTTGACTCTCAAACAAACAATGGGCGTGGTAGATGTAATGGCCCAAACTCCTTATCTATTTCTCCCATGTAGGACAGCTTCTCGATGACGATCTTCATGATGATGATGATCTTATTAAACTCGAACTAAGTCCGGTAAAGAAAGTGGTTTCATTTCAAATACCACTACGTCTCAACTTTTCTATTATAGGTGGCCCATATAAAGGACTCAGGGTAGGTACTATCGCCTTTCCTATTTCGGGAGTAAAACAGTTCGATGTGTAGCCAGTGAGATTACTGGGCATCCAAGGTATTTCATCTTAGGTCCCTGGATGTCAACGCACTTGCAATGCAAAGTGTTTTTTTCCTTGTTATTCTATAGAATCTAGCATGATTCTATAGTCGACGTTAACCACTTACCAGCAATTGGGAAATCAGCTAGCTCATCAAACCTTTCTTACAGGTTTTTATAGTTTTTGTGGACGCTCGAACCACGCTCGTGACCCTTTCAGACACATAAGAAGGACTCTTCGAATGTGTTTTCTATGAGTCTAAGTTGATAGATGCTTTGTCAATTGAACATCTTCATTCACAATTCACCTTTAGTTATTTACTTAACTTTTTGTTTCATTTTACTGTTTATTCTGATTACCAAATATGTACATTTTCATTAAGAAAGCGATCGTTTTATAACAAATCTATTCTCGATTCTGAAGAAGAGAAATTTATCCAGATTCAATTTACCCATTACTTTTGACGTTCGTTAGCGCAACTAAGGACGATTTGTGGAGCATCTGGGACGGGCATCCAGACATCAAACTGGGATAGCGATCGTTAGGATCAAAGTTTACATCTCATACTATAAAGGCATTTGAAACATCTCTGTTAGAAACCTTCAGTCCTAAATCAATCAGTGTAGATGAATATTGTCGTTGTTTGCATTGTAGCTGTTGTTTTTACGCGACAAGGTGGCAAACAAGTAGACCAGAGGTTTCCAGACTTTTTTTCTCATAAACCACTTTCAAAATTTAGCTGGACTTTGGGAACTAAGGCTATAGATCCTTCTAGCACCCTTAAAATTAAGAGAAAGTAGCAATCTTCTGTAAGCAGCAGGTGGTACATTTGAATTGAAAGCCTCAACATTATTTTAGAGGCCTTAGTAAGTGCCGCGAAATTTTTTCGCCACCCAATTTGGCGGTACATCATATTCGGTAAGTGAGTCCGCAGTCCGCACTCTAGACGGACCAGTTTACGCGTGTCGTTGCACCTGTGCTAATAACGGCCAAAGATTATGCACCGAAATACAGGTGAGCCACTTTTGTGTTGGATTTACTATCTAACGGCCTAGGGTTAAGGCGTGAAATTAATTCACGGTTTAAATTATATGTTTACGATTACGATACTTACTCATCTACTTAAAGGAACCGAAGATCACAAAGTACGCATTCCCCTGTCCGCAATTTATGGAGAACAACATTAGAATCTACACCTATATACAAAGTGGTGCTGTAAACGCGACAAATTGAAACATGGGCTTTACTAGTTCATAGAAATGGTTTGCCACTTTCAAAAACGTCTTATTCATTCGTTAATTTCATGACATTTCTATGAACTAATATAGCCCTTGTTTTAATTTATTATCGTATTGACGGCACCACCCTGTATATTAGTAAGGATTGTAAGTTATGATGTAGGTAATAAACTATACATTTGTTTTAAATAATTCATTGACCAATATTTAAAATGAATCACCCCTGGTGGCATGGTTAGGCGCGGGCATAGCAAATTTTATGTAAAATAATATACTCGTATAATATCAAAAATATGAAATAAGTAGATATGTTGAATCTATATAAGGGTGGTACTAGCTGACTAGAGACAAACACATACGTTAGAATGGGATATGATCATCATCATCATGATGACCAGCCTATATATGTCCCACTGCTGGGCACAGGCCTTCCTACATGGAACAAACACGTGAAACAACATGAAGAGCTTGGGCCATGACACCACCACGCTGGCCCAATGCGGGTTGGTGGGTTTATGCAGTAACAACCGGGACTAACGGCTTAACGTGCCTTCCAAACCACGGAGGAGCTCAAGATTAGAAATTTTGGTTGACCCATCCCGAGATCCACCATGGCGAAAGTTGCTTTGTTTTCGAAATCGAAACCAAAGCCCTTAAACCACTACGGCACCGAGCTACTCCACTGTGAAATATGTATATATATATATATATGCAAACATAAAAAAAAATCAGAATCCTCATCAACTTACGCAAACAAGAGATATCATTATTATATCACAAATGGCTGATTACCGATGAACTCTTAAGAAAATTGTTCTAACTAGCTTTTTAAAGCCATATTAACATTTTTCCCACGAAACTTAGGAGTATCCGTAAGCTTTATCGCATTTAGGCAGTTGTTAGCAAGGTTTTGTTTACAAAAGCAATTAGAATCCTAATCTCAAAAGAATTGTCTCTATAAACACACAGCTTACGTCTCTTTCTAACATTAAACCATGCGGAGTAGTAAAACGAAGATATTTATCGTTACATTTGTAAAGAACAAATCTAAAAACAACATTTCTTTGCATAAAACGTTTGCAACCGTTATCTTCTACATTTCGATAAATAAACATGTTTATTCCTTTCAAGTATCAATGAAGAAGTCTCGAATGTAAATACCTATTTATCGTGTCCCAATTAGAGCATTATCAAAATTATTCGTAATGATTGCACTATATTGCACTGATATCAGCTGTTTCGATCGTCCAACACAAATACAAAGTGGCTGCCAAAAACAAATGCGTATATTTAATATTTTGAATGGAAATAGTGGACGTATTATCGTAAAATCGGCTTCAGATTTGTATAAATTAAGCACAAAGATGAAATATATCCGCCGTATAAACATAAAATCGTTTAAGTCGTAAATCTTACGGTAAAACACAGATAATTAATCCAAAATAGAACTGAGTCCCAAATATTCGTTAGTATAACTTTATTTATATTAATAGGCTGTTCGGTAGATGACATAAGAAATTAATGTAGACACTAAAACTTCAATATTACATTGTAAAACTGTGCAAAAACCTAGACAGACATCTACAAATGTTATTTCAATAGCGATAAGGTTTATTTTGGTATCACACTTTTCCAGGAATGCGAATTTAAATTAGTTTTGGCAAACACGTCTCGGTACTGACAGAAAAATCTAAAAGAAATCTGTGCCTATCCACTATGTCGTCTTTTCTAGTTTAGACTTTATTTTTATGTGTAACTTAAATGAAAACAAAATTTTCATCTGTCTATTTTAAACTATCTATGTACCTTTAATCTTTTTTGAAAATATTGGTGTGAAAGCAAGTACTGAGGATTGTTATCAAAAGTTATTCTAATAACATTGTTAATATTTCTCGAGAAACATGGATACATTTAATGAATCATAAGCAATATCATTGAGATGTTATTATATTGAAATTGAATATTTTTAGGAATCACATGCTGCAATAATTTGGCCTTTTTATTGGTTTATGCCATTGTTTGGGAACGGCCATGACTACCTAAACCAGTCAATTGGGATGTTGATTCCAAGGCAAAAAGGATGTTTTTCACATATATTACGAAATGTAAGTTATTTTATATATTTAGAAGCTTTTCAAAGTACTTTTTTGTATGATATAGATTTTATGCGGCATAATTTTTTGAGTTATATCGAAATAAATATTCCAAGATTTATTCAAACCATTTCGTTTACACTTATAAATAATATGCCGACAATGCATGTAAACATATTAACTTTGTGACTTCACAATTCAGCATTATTTTCTATGAAGCATTTTTTGAGTCCCTACTTGGTAACAGCTCGTCAAACAAATCACTATATTTAAAAAACTATTGACTGCAGATATACTTATTGCTTCTGCGATATTTATTGTTTTTTGACATACAATACCATATTAACTTAAGACTTTAAGTTAAGACTCTGGGATTTATAAATGATGTTGTGATTTTATCACTTGTGGATACAAAACCAGTAGTATGCCTCTTGGTGAACTATGCGTATAAATGTTATAAAACTTCACATCTAAATGTCGTTATTCTTTGCCAAAATTTGCGGTGCGCAGTGACATTTTCAATGTCAGAGCGAAATTGGATCAATGTAATTAGCAAGCATCAATTGAATTGATTTAATCTTGTATCAGACGTCTCATTTACAAAATATTCATAATAGATGTCCGACATTATAATTGGATAGGCTAATAAGTCTTGAATGATCTGATTTTAATTATTCGTCAGGCAAGCTTACTTATTAATCTAAATCGATTTAGTTCTAGGATCAAAACAAAATTTAAATAAGATATACATTAGATATTTAAAATAGTTCCTTTAATGAAAAAGAAATACCTAGTTTAAATTTTCTGATGAAATAAAGAATTCATATTATTACTTTTTGACATATGATGGACAGAATTTATGCTTTAACGTACACCAGCAATTGCCGATACAAATAATATAAAGAAAAATCATTTTACAAGAGTGCACATATCGATCGAAAAATAGGTATGTGTTGACAATATGTAAGGGTTGAAAGGGTAATGGATTAAAGGGTTCAAAGGATAGACAAGAATACAGTAAATAAGCTCGATTACTACGCTGATTACGCTCAGCGTCGTCCAGGAGCGATAATTTCAGAAGGTGTAGTTGTGTTTCTGGAGCTAACAGAATTTAAAACCTAAGAACCTCTTCTGGAAGGATCTGGAAATTTTACGATAGTTGGCAATCGTAGTGGCAGCCACTTTAATGAAGTCCATAGCTTACAGCAGCCACATACCACCAGGAGAACCTAAAGCATAAGTGACCGACAAAAACTGTTATATTGTTAAGAGAAAACTTGTTTAAGCTATCTATTCATCTACAGATTGAAGCCGAAACTGAAATTAAAGTTTACCTTTCAACAGCTCAATCAAGCAGAATTTCCCAAAAACCTCTCACGGAAATGTTTTTGATAAACTGCCGAATGCGATGTACCATTATATTAAAATCTCCTTACAGGGCGATGAAGACGTTACGCAACCCGAGGAAGCGTAGGAGTTAACAGGTGTAAATTGCTATATTAAACTGCCTGCGATCAATCTGGCTGTCGTCGATGCGCCAGCGCACCATGCATACGTATGGCAAGCGAACTTAACGATGCGTGTAACGTAACATTCTTTAACACCTACGACTTGGAAATTAAGACCAAATTCGTTTAAGATTCACTTTACTTTACGTAAATACGTCAAATTAGTTCAGTAATAAATTTCTTTTTTTTTCAAATATAATAGCCATACACAGCTTTACTCGATAGACATTAAAGTTCAAAATCGGTAAGAAATCTTATTGATCGATTATAAATTGTAGTCAACATAAAAGTGTCGCTTATAGGTAATATCTTTTAAGTCATTTTTCGCAGAATAATTCTCTTTGAATAATAATATAACCATTATAATAACAACGATTCTCTTGTTGTTCGTGTTATTTACCGCCTCTGGTTATGATTATGACTTTAGAATTATGATTAATCTTATAAGTATTGTAATCGGCTAAGATCATAAAGAGAAAAGAAATATTATATTATAATAGTTCATAGGTAATACTTCAATAACTAAAAGTACCTCTAGAAATATAATTGTGTAATTCTCTTTATATCTTGATTAAAGAGCATGGAAAAATACATCTTTTGAAATTGCAAAGACAGATCTAAATGATGTTAAAACCTTTAATAATTAGGTATAAAATGCTAATATTAATACACAGTTTGCTATTACCACCCTTTACTATAAGGAAATTTTTTCGATAAGGAAATTACCTAAATAACCACAAAGCAAATTCAAATAATTGCTTTCCGTTTCCCTGGATATACTTGAATTTGTTTATTTTGACTAATCGATATAAAAATATACGACCAATGTTCTGATAGTCTTCACTCCGCACGGTCTATTTTGGGAACGCTCTCCGAACAATTTGAACTTTGTGGTGTAATAGTTCATTGTGTGTTTAAATGTTTGAGTGAATAATTAAGATCGATATTCGCGTAACAATAACATGAGTTAGGTTGAAGTTCCGCAGACCATTGATGGACTGAGAAGGTTTGCTTGAGAAAAATTGTTGCTTGTATCCAGCCGCAGAGTTTAATTGAGTCTTTGTCTAAATTTATGGTAAGGAACAGTCGCGTATTAATAACGATATTGCTGTATCTATATGTATAAAAATGTTATGTTGGTTTGTGTACGCTTCAAAAACTCAAAAAGTTCTGCACCGATTGAGTCGAAATTTTAACATGATATAAAATCCGCATCAAGGATTGTTTTTATCTATTTTTTGCATCAGTCACATATCTGCGACCGCGAGAAAACATGTGCCACTGCGAAGCATGGCAGGGTACAGCTAGTAATAAATAAAGAAGTAAATAGTATGATGATGAATATTCTTCGGTGATAATGATAAATTGATATTTTTCCTTAGGTTTCTGATAATAGGTTTTTTTTTGTCTTATCTTTGACAAGGGTTTCACAGGGGAGTTCAATTTGACCACGTTTTGGTTACTAATGACGACCGGTTGGCCGAGTGGTCTGTGCTCCTTGCTATACAGGCTACTCGGTCAGGGGTCCCGGGTTCGAATCTCGGTGCGAGCAAATGATTGTATGATGAGTACGAGCATTTGTTTGCGAGTCAAGGATATTTACATGTTTATTTAGTGTATTTCTAATATTTATATACATATTATTATCATTATTTCTCCGTTATCTAATT
The DNA here is from genome assembly GCA_947347705.1 of Nymphula nitidulata. Lineage (NCBI taxonomy): Eukaryota > Metazoa > Arthropoda > Insecta > Lepidoptera > Crambidae > Nymphula > Nymphula nitidulata. The sequence continues at coordinate 3,637,375 of OX374637.1, read as the reverse complement.
CATAAATAACACAAGCTCATAATGATGCTTACTTTGGGCTAGATAACAGGTGTGAGTGTATGAATATTATTATTATTATTATCAATACACTATAGAAATAGTCGACTTATGTAAACTTTTTACGTGCTTATTTTGAAAAAGTACAACGTATGTATGTGGGAGTGTGAAAGGCTTCGCACAGTTATCGAAAGGGGGATGAATTCCCCTGAGTCTGCTCGGGGACTGTGTGACAGACGAGCAGGCTCATCAATTTCAGATTTTAAAATGAATAGTGCTATAACTCTGCGTGACCTGACACGTCACTAATACCTGGATAAAATTGAATCTGTCAAACTTATCATCCAATCAGCGTTGAAGGCTTTGTAAGGAGTTTTAAATCTACAATCAGACGTTAAGGCGATAAGTATGCCTGGCAAATCTTCAGCACTTTATAAAAATATTCAACTCTATTTTTCGTACTACTACTGTACTTGTTTTCAAATATGTTAGAGTTGACTAATCAATTAAGTATAATACCAAGAAATAGAAACTGCTTTCTCTCTAGAATAAAATCTTAAAATGATCCTTCTCACTCCCCTTTTCCCATTTTCCCGAACCAAATTTATAGAAAGGCATTAAACTATTGAAATAATTCTCAAAAATGATTCTTTTTAAACCGTTAGTTAGTTTTTCATTAATAAAGTATTTCCAATGTGTCGCTGCGCGCGTGCGCTATTGTTGTCATTTTTCATCGCGCTGCGAAGTTATATCTCTATCCCTCTCTAACACGACCGAAACAACGTACACGAGGTATCGCCTTAAATCTACTTACATGTCTCATAAATACGTTCAGATTAACTTTAAAATGAAAAGAGGAATATGTAACAGGACTTTTAATATAGGTGACAGCTGTCGTGAAGTATTTAGTAAAAATGAATCTAAATGTGTGATAAATTGGGTTTAGATTACATCACAAATGATCGCGCTTTTTAATTCAATTTAGAGCGTCCGAAGCATTTCAGAAGATTGGCGCTGAATAATATTACTTTTCACCTCTCCAGCATGAAAAGGGTGATTTTGCTGCCTAAAAACTCACAACAAAGTTGCATTTTGTTCAAATGTGAGGAAAATTTATTTAAATTTCGAACACGGTTTCAATATGACGCGGCGCAGAATTTTTTATTGTTTGGTATTTTACTGGCCTGGACGCAAGTTCTTTAGGTCAGCGTAGCTTGGAAAAATCTAAGCTGTATGCAAAATTTTTTAATTATCCACCTGGTCTTAATTTACAGTCAAAAAGTTTTATATAAATCAATGAGCATACATTATCATTAAGTCCTATTGAGACGTGGAACATGTATGACAGTGAAAACAGCAAGCTATGGAAAGGTCAATGCTGGGAATTCCGCTAAAGGATAAAATCCGGAACGAAGTTATCCGGCAGAAGACCAAAGTGATTGATATTATCCACAAATGTAGCAAGCTGAAGTGGCAGTGGGTCGGTCACATCTGTCGCAGAACCGATGACCGGTGGAGTAAAAAGGTTCTCGAATGGAGACCACGCCTCGGCAAACGTAGTGTAGGGCGTCCCTTTGCTAGTTGGACCGACGATATAAAGACGCTGGCAGATGGTGGCTGGATGAGAAAAGTTGAAGATCGTGTTTTGTGGCGCAGCCTTGGGGAGGCTTACGTCCAGCAGTGGACTGTAAAAGCCTGATATGATGATGATGCATATAGTAAGTATAAAACACTACAATTTAGTCATTCCATTTGAAACGATAGGATGTAGGTTATTCGCGACCAAAAATCCGTAAGCGATGTCATTTTCATAGCGCTTACGGGTTTCGTTCTAGCAACTCCAGCAAGTGACTGAGCTAAGTTTAGCAACATCGCCACACTTGAAGTCTTGAACGGAACACAGTAGAGATGGATGGTGTCTTCTCTATTAATTTATACCCAAATGGGATCAGGAGGACTTGACTCCTATGTTCATAATAACGCTTTCTCTTGGTTTTTACAGGGTAGGCAACGTAAGCCTGTAAGTACAAGTTTATAGGCTACTGTAGCCGCTTTACTATCTTGTGAGTAGTTGTGAGCCTATAGAAGCAAACAAACTTGTCATAACATAATTAAAAAATTAAAAAAATAATGTAACCCCCGGCGTCATTAATTATCTATCTAGCACCATCTCATTAGGACTATTCATAAGAGCCCAAATACGCTATATCTGCTGTAAGTTTCCGAAGAATTAAGCATTTCGCAGACTTTTTGATGGTATAGGATCAGCTCAAGGTTAGTATATGTCATGGGAATGTCACCGAAATGACAGTACACCAAATTTGAAATCAATCGGATATGTAAAAGTTAGTAAAATCCTATTTTCATGTAAAAAATGAGCTGATAGTCATCAAACGCCTGAAATGATCTTCATAAATTATAGCTAAGAACCATCGTAGTCAAATCAGCTTTCAAACAAAAAAAACGAATCATAATCGGTCTATTCGTTTAGGCGCTACGATGCCACAGACAGACACACAGATACACAGATACACCGATATACAGATACACAGACAGACACGTCAAACTTATAACACCCCTCTTTTAACGTCGAGGGTTAATAAAACTGAATGAAATGAAAATATCTTTAGTCAAATATGTCCCAAGAAGCACTTTCGAATCGTCAAAATATCCCATTAGTATGACTATCACAAAAAAAGGGCAAAGTGTCTTTCTGTCTGTCTGTCGTGTCTGACTTTACACCGGTACCAAATGTTGAACTACCGAGAAGATTCCGGAAACAAACTCGTGTGGTTGTTGTTTGAAAAAAAACTCATATAATTTATAATTTTTAAATATCTTACGAGTAATTTCAAATTAACGTAAGAAAACATCGAGGCCAACGCCTCAAGTCTATTAATTAAATGATTGATAATATCGCAAAATATTATTTAGAAATCTTTCTACTTTCAAAATTCAAACGCGGAATTTTTTAATTTAAATTAATCATTTCACCTTGATAGTAGGTTTGTTATTATTAATGGCTGAATAAATAATGATTATTAATTAATTACCTGAGCACTGCGTGATATGGCACAGATCAAAACCTGTCATTCACAAAATAATCTTTAGTGTAAGTTTCATCACCAGCCCATATACGTCCCACTGCTGGGCACAGGCTATTCCAACATAGGAGAAACACATGAGAAGTTTGGGCCATAACACCACCACGCTGGCCCAATGCGGGTGGTGGGTAAAATCGTTTGCAGTAACAACTAGGAGCAACGGTTTAACGTGCCCTACGAGCAGAGAGGAGCTCGAGATACTACGAAGATCGTTGTAGAATGCTGCATCTCTTGCCTTTGGAGTTGCGTCGTGATGTCGCTGATATTGTTTTTCTTATGAAACTTTCCAGAAGTTGCCATTGATTGCCCCACTTTATTGTCTAAGCTATCATTCAACTTACCTCGCAGTTCCCGGCGTAACGAACCTTTGTCGTTGCCCGTTTGTAATACCAATTATTGGCAAAATAGTTTTATTTACTGAGCGAGTAAACAATTTAATAAACTATCACAAATTCGAGATTTGTGAGCCGCAGCTATACCTATTGAAGAAGTGTAAAACTGTAAGTTTTAAATAAATAAATAAAAAGATCTTGACTTAATTAACTTTAACTTTTTTTACAAATATCCAATCTGTCGGTACAAATATCCAAAGCGAAAGAGTCAATTAGCAGGCTTCTATTCATAGATGTAGCCAGACATTTACAAAAACGGAAACGCGAGCGTGCTGCTAACGCACGTCCGTCAGTATTATCGATATGAACGCAAACAATCTGATTAAACGCCCAGACTCGCCAAAACGCGGATCGTGTGAACAGACCCTTAGATTAACGTAGCATAGTTTTCTTAATGGTTCTCCACATAATTGAGGAAGTCGAACGCCCAAATCGACGAACCTGTCACCTGAATAGGTCACGGATGACAGATTTACACTTTTCATGCAGAAAAAAACACATGCTTACAGTTTTTAAAATTTAAAATGTCAACTAGACCCTATGTATGAATATTTGTAACACACTCGTTCACAGATTAAACTTTTTCAAGCTGTTTGAATAAAACTGTCTGTTTTCAATGGCTATTGAGAGACGAAGAAGTCTAATTCATTCATCACCAGCCTATATACGTCCCACTGCTGGGCACAGGCCTTCCTACATGGCAGAAACACATGAGGAGTTTGGGCCATAACACCACCACGCTGGCCCAGTGCGGGTTGGTGGGTTAAAGCGGTTGCAGTAACAACCGGGACCAACGGCTTAACGTGCCTTCCGCAGCACGGAAGAGCTCGAGATTATAAATTTGATTGACCCATCCAGGGACCAACCATGGCGAAAGTTGCTTTGTTTTCATAATCGAAACCAGAGCGCTCAAACCACTACGCCACCGAGCTCCTCTAGAGAAGTCTAATAACATTTTTGATTTATTTATTATTAGTGCATGTTGGCATACTGAAAGTATTGAAAGAAGAATTAGTCGAAAGAAGACCAAAATGTTATAAAAATAAATTAAAGCTATCATATTTCACCACTTTTATTTAAAGATCCACTGTAATAAACTACATTAGTTTAAAAAGCCATACAAAGTAAGTAATCAATCACAAAGGTGAAAATGTTGTGTATAGTATAAAACGCCTATAAAAACAATGAGTTTTTTATCTCAGATTAATTTCAGCCTTCCAGAAGAATTCTTACAAACAATAATAATAATAATAATATTCATGCACTCACACCTATTATCTAGCCCAAAGTAAGCATCATTAAGAGCTTGTGGTATGGATTCTAGATAACGGATAATTATTGATAATTATATGTACATAAATATTAGAAATATACTAAATAAACATATAAACATCCATGACTCGTGAACAAATGCTCGTATTCATCATACAAACATTTGCCCCTACCGGGATTCGAACCCGGGACCTCTTGATAGAGCAGCCTGCATAGCAAGGGGTACAGACCACTCGACCAGCCGGTCGTCTATATAATACATATACAATATAATACATATACATATAATAATACAATGTTCGTAAAATGTTAAATTCATGAAAACAATTTTAGGATACTGAATTTAGTTTACAACTACTGGCTCTGCTTACCGGCGTGGTAGTGGGTTATTGCTCCAAAGTTTCCTTTGGCCTTGCTAGGGTTTTAAATTATCGCCGAACCAATTATCATTGTGCAGCGGCTTAAGCGTGAAAATGTAACGGACACACAGATAAAGTTCCTTTCGTATCTGTAATATAGTATGGATAAATATCAAACGCACATCTTGTAACAGTTAAGTCAATTGAAATAATACTTATTGCATTATTAATCGAATCAATAACAAATACATCATTTAAATTAGCAGAGAGCATGACGTAATAAAGCGGTCTGGCAACACTGAGATGTTTGATCGTATTTGACAGTTCTCGCGTTGACTGTCACTGTAATACGATAACTGCATGGGAAACTCAACTGGTTTTCATTAACGGTTAGTTCAGACATAAGGCCAACTACACATTAATCTAAATATTTAGGTTAATTACGCTTCGATAGAAAAGAAATGGTGTTAATTTTCAATTATTAATAATATTTAATTTGCGTTTTAAATACTTAACCATAAGGTTATTTATGGCTCAAGGTTTTTTACTCAAAGATGAAATTTCATGTTCGTCCAGGTAGAAGTTAATTTAAATAAGAAATTGATAAATAGCATACCCATAGAAAAGACACATTGATATTTTCAGGTTTTAGACGAGACTTAACAGTTTCAAGCACATATAAAGTAATAGCAGCGATCGCCAATTTTTTTTCAATTTTGTAAGTTGTTTTGCTAGATAGCATAGACTATGCAAAGCCTATTTTATGTTTAGAATATCAGCTGAACGTAAAATAGGCGAAATTACGAACAATCTATGAAACCAAATGCTACAATAACTTCACGCCTTTAGCGAGTATTTTTAATAAATATATTATGTACACACCAGTGACTAGTAACGGCCTGTCTGATACCTAACCGGTATATACTCGTAACACTACTACATACGCCTCCCCTGCCCTTAAAAAATCAAAAGAAAGCCCTCGCATTGCCTACGCTTACGACTTTCTAATGAGTCCTGCGACCGTATTGACAATTTCACAGTAGTAATACAATACTACAAAGCACTGTTATTCGTGCTTCCGCATTCGGGAAGTCTCTAAATTCCTGTAGGAAAAAAATACCAATGTACAAGTGCCTTTATTTTATTTCCCATCTCATTCATATCACGTATTAGGCAATTTAAGAGCGACGTCTTTGTACCCGTCACGCAATGACAGCTTTAGATAATACACGGATTATATCAAACTGCAATCATTTCTATTAACGTTTGTGACACTTAAATCTTTTCAATTCGACAGCTTGTTACCTTGACAGTAGCAGATACCTTGACATATATATTGGATTTGGTCGCACAAGCTTTAACAATAAGTAGTTGATTGCCATCAAACTCAATAAGTTGAAATTAAATAATTTTTTAGCGGATTCGAAATTTTAAATGCTATAAAAATTTGTTATAAAATCGGAAAACGCGTTGCTTCAGCCAATTAGAAGCAAGAAATCATCCAATAGAAACTTATAAATGTGAGAAAATATGTAAAATTATTCAGTTTTCTTCATTGCTTGTAAAGTTGCTATTCTTGACTTAGATACTATGTGTTAGAAAGAACTCGTTTTTGCACATGGGTTGTGGAACTTTAAAAATGAGTTGAGTCGACGCCATGAGACGTTAAAGTAACGGAGTGATGTTAATTTCAAGCAACGTTTCAGTCTTTCAGGACTCAGTGGCTGCAGAATCACACAAGGATGCATGCACCTAGATATATAAAAAAAATAACCTTTGCAAATCGCCCATACCATCCGAGCAAAACAACACAGAGCAGGAGGCGCGAAAATTCCTTACCCACACAGGGTTTTGTTCATCCCACACTCAGATTTGAGATAAAACTCAATAATGGCGATCGGCAGCCATCTTGACGATGACTGATTTATGGCTAACGTGCATCCAAGATGGCGTCAAATGATATATCTGTCAAAAGCCATTTGTATTTTGCGTATAATAATAAATTGGATTATTCTTATAGTTAATATTTTGTAAAAGAAGTTTTAATGGTATAAAGTATCACTTCAATATTGATTGACTATACTATGTATATTTTTATTTAAGAACTTTTTTATTTAGTTCGGGAAAATAAAAAAAACACTGTTGTTTATGAATTAAAAATTATCATTAAGGCGTGCATCCTTGTGTGATTCCGTAGCTACTGCGAGCTGACAGATCTATTGTGACTATTCTATCACTAATTAAAGTTTCTCTTGTTAGACTTTCCAGAAATTTTAGGACTTTCTCAACTTTAAATCAAATTTAAGTGTAAGTAAGAATAAAATACTTCCATTGTATGTTGCTATGGAAGAACGCGCTTCTGACACAGGTATTTTTCACTTATAGAGATCCCGACGTCCAATAATAGACTACATAATTTCTATTAACCAAAAAGTATTATTATCATTTTTTCAAGCGTTTTAATTTCATTTATCAATCTATGCTTCGTTGGTTGTGAGGTCCATCCGCAATCGCTCTACATACATGGAGTTTCGCGCTCCTGTCCTCAATATCTGCATATTATCTTCTTTATTTGCATAGCTTAATAAAATTGTTGACGTTTGTACTGTGATTGTGTCCCGCTTTTAGCATTTGTAAGATCATTTTGACACGTCATAATTTGTTGTAGACGTTTATTAAGGTAGAAAAATACTCACGAATATTAAGATATATTCAGTTTAGTTAAGTGAGGCGTCTTTTTCAATAATTACTCGAATACTGCCGCAAGCTTCTTATGTGATTTGAATGTAGGATAGAATCGTTTATATTTTTTAATGACACGTGTTATCGCTTTGCATTTAGTAACTGATATACTTGAATTCAATTAGCAACGAATTCATCCAATTCTATCTGACTTATACTACGAATGATATTTTAGATAACAATCAAACCTGACGTATCGTATACTTTCTTTGTCGGACTTCCAAAACTTGGAATTCTTTGCCAGCATATGTGTTTCCTCCTTCCTATGACATGGTTTCCTTCAAAAGGGGTGTGAAAAGGCCGGCAAAGTGGAGGCGGCTAGAACAGTGGGATTCAAGCTTCACTAGCTGTCTTCGCATAAGGACTCTTCTTACCGCTTCCGAACTTTGTATAAAAAAAATGGTAAAAGGGTCAAAGGAACTGTTCAACTTTTAGCCTCTTACTGCCTTGACGAGGATTATCTGAGATTCCGAGTGAAAGGTTTTATTGTGAATCTTCCCAAATATTTGTGTTCTCTATCTTAAATAGGAAAATTTGCGCACGTTATTTTACAAGTAAAACTTAATGAATTAACTAACAATTTCATCAAAACGTTAGATCATTAAAGTATGTCAATATACAAAATCACAATTAACATTAAATATCTCTTGATACCGAGAAATCTGAACTTCTTCAAAACGAATCCGACATTTATATTATGACAATAATATGAGCGAAAATTATACGGTTCACGTAAAATTATTTAAACATTTCTTGGCCGTCGAAATTGACATTTAATTCTTACCTCATGAATGGGTTGTAAAAAAGCAATAGACATTTGGCGAAGGAGTTCATTTTACAGACAGCAGCTTTAACATAAAAATGTATTATAGCTCGATATATGTTAATACATCTTGACCCTTCCGGAGACCACACACGTATCCAATGTACCAACATGAATACTGTGTACCCGTAAGCTAAGTTTATTTTTATTTTTATAGAAATCACGACAAATGACTCAACACCTGGTGTGAAGCGGTAAGAAGAGTCCATATACGAAGACAGCTAGTGCAGTTTACACACTGCTCTAGCCGCCTCCACCTTGCCGGCCCAAACGGTACTTTTTCACGCCTATTTTAAAGGAACCCAAGTTATAGGAAGGAGGGAACACATGTGCTGGCAAAGAATTCCAAGTTCAAAGAAACGAGGTACTGAATTTCTTTGTGTGTGATGTTGAGTTTACGGACCAAGTAATGATAAGTTTTACGGTCTATGTTACTTTCTAATGCAAACATTATTTCCTTCTTTTTGAAAATGAAATATGCAAGGACCATTGATAAAACATTATTATTCTAATTATTAGACAGTCAAGTCTTTAGAAGCATTAATAATTAAGCGTTTCATCGTGGTACAGTCGACAGCACATCAAGCGTCAACGTTCGTAATAGAGGTGTCTTTCGTAGTGCAAGTGTTACACTTGATGTGCTGTCGTGTGTACACTTCCACTTAAGTCCATTAAAATATAATTATTAGTGCAAATATAGTAATGAAAATTACATAACGATTAGATATTGGTACATAAGAATGAAAAAAAAATGATGAATGAAAAAGGAGTTGTCCTAAAAATGTATGTAGTCCCGGCCAGGATGTTTAACTAAATATGTTTGCCTAAATATGGGCATAAACATACAGAACAGTTTTCAATTTTCAATTTTCTTCTATTTGCTTTTTTTCATAGTACAAAACAAGATTTTTTATAGAAAAAGCTGCAACACAGCCAAATATTCATCATGGCGCCTGTCACTTTGGTGACGTTTAGTTGTCTTCTATGTCGCCCGCCATATTGCCACATTAAATAATGGAGAAATAATTAAAAATTATTTCACCATCATTCAATATGATTAAAACGAAATATTAGTATTTTTCCCGGATTCAGGAGAATTTTCCTGATTTTTTGAGATAAAGTACACGTACCTGGCCGAATGTGAAACATCTCCTTTAACCTTCAGGTTAAGTTGAGAACACTACATTGTAGCGTTTCTAAGTAACGAGTTAAGTTTTATACGAATTCGTAATCGGCGGCGAAACTTTAAAGCTCAAAAAATAATAAATCAACGAATTTATCTGCTCATCCGTCCTGTATCATTGGTTTGATTTTAAATCTTGAATACAAAGAGCCAATACGCAGACTGCCCTGGTTGCCAAATCAGCTACAGTAAAAAAGAAATTGATATAATCAGAGCCACAGATTACTCGACACGAAGTATTGCCAGTTGAAAATAAAGCCTCACACTCCACAAGCTTAAACAAAACATCTTAACTGCAGAGAAATAAGGTCTAATATACACTTTTGGTTTTGAAGTTAGGAAAATTAGCCTTGTCGGCATTACCGTGTATAACGGAGGTACACTTAAAATATAGCAATCTGAGGAAATTACTACCGGGAACTTAAAAAAACGTGTTTCTTGCTTATTCAAGAATTGATTATCGTAAATCGAATGGTTTACTGTGTTTAAACTCTTTGGTGTGTAAAAAAATAAGTGTTCGAAATTCAAAAACAGATCCCGCAAATCCCATTGGCATTAAAACCTTATGGTATTCGACCAACTAATAAATGACAAAACAAATAATCATATTTATGACAGCACACTATTAAAAGAACAATAATCATGCAATCAAAGCCGAGTTTTATTCGTTCTTAATGTGGTCTCAAAATTTGAAGGCATATTTTAGTATCCGTGGCGGGCGGGCGGTTTTTGCGAAAAACTTCTTATTGTGGCCACACATGCTTTATTACGTGTTGAATTAAGTCGAGCATATAAATATAATCATTATACATATGTAAAATTTGCTATATTCTATAGATTTTACAATACATTTCATATTATTTTGATTATTGATATATGGATCTCATGCACTTAAGATCTTGTTTATCCTCCACTTTGATAATAAAATGTCGCGCGTAACACCTATTTTATGAGTAGATCTTTAATAGCTTTATAACATTAACGTACCGCGAAAGTGTATTTTAATATTAGCTATATCACCAAGTGGTATATTCCTTATATAATATGTAAAAGGAAAACTGAAGTCATATTATAATTTATGACTAAAAACATAAGAACTAGGAACTCCAAACTGAAGGCTATCTGAATTCAAATAGAGCTCATTGATCGAAAATCTGTACTTAAAGTTTGTTAACCATGTAAAAGAAAGTCTATCAGTGCGATCCCTATCGTTACCAAACCAATGGAATTGAATTTCCATCGCGATACGGAACAGAGATGGTCAGCAAAGCAGTTATTAAAGCTTTACGATCCCAATCTGACGGTGTAATCCACCGGACCACCGCGACTCACCTTCCGGCGATACAAATCTAACTATTGAGTCATTATCACAATTTTACTTAACCGATTGTGTGTGATGGTATTATCGACCGAATATGTAATTACACTGTATTAAAAGCTCTACATTGACTTCTACGTATTATTACAGAGCCATTCGAGTGCCCATCGCGCGAGACGTGTAATCCAAGACTTTTATAGGAAAAAATATGGCTGAGGCTAGAAAATGATTTATGTCAATGAGTTGATCGTGAACATGCTTAGCGCTAAATATTTCTGGTCTACGGTTTAACGACACAAAAAACAAGGTAGACTTTTAATCATTCAGCTTTATCCATTTATATTGCACCTTTTCTTCTTACTAATTTATATCTACTAAATTTTATTGATTTGCATACAGTAGGTATAAAGACAATTTAATCTTGTTGACTTTAATTAAGTATACGTCATTCTTACTGTCCTATATATTGCAGTGATTGAAAAGGTCCCACGTGTCAGTGAAAGTTGAAGCTCTAAGTACCAAACTCTGTGAATTAGTTCATATGAAATCGTAGGTGTCTTGTTTGTTCATTTAGTCATAAAAAACTGATCGATTGTCAAATAATGCAGCTAGGTATATGGATTAAGTATATATTTACGTAATTAATACATTGTGGGAAACCTTTATGGAAATCCACAAGTTTACAGCAATTATTGCAAAATAGACGTTTTACAGTAACAGATTTTACAGCATTCTTAGTAATTCCGACTAATTTTATGGTGATTATAAAATTACTAATAGTTATTAGATTGAATCATATCGTAATCAGCTACTCCTTCACAATGTGGTACTCTGACGAAGCCACGCATATTGGAAATTGTCAAGTGACACAATCAAATTTCTCAATTGTAATAAATAAAACAAATAATTTAAACCGTATTACATTTTTTAAAAAGAAGTACTCACTGTGAGCGCTGTTGCCATCTGTGGTGCCGTTGACTGTGCCATCTGGCATCAGCTGCAGATACCGATTCCTTAAGAACATCTGTATTGTGCGCGATGTGCCTGTGATGTGGCTGAGGTTCGCGGAGCGCTGCGCGCGCGGCTCTGGGGCTGGCGCCGCGGCGCACGACGCCAGCGCCAGCGCGGCGATTAGCAGCCGCAGCGGGCGCGTGCGCGGTCGCATGTCGCGCCGCGCCCATTGCAGCCGCCCGGCCGCCGTCACTGCTCAACGCCCAGTCTCATGCCCCGCACCGAACACCGATACTGTCGCTTCAACCACACTATTGGCGCCCAACGTCGTACTGGCGCCCAAACTGGGACTTTCAATCAGTTCGTTTGTGCCGCCTCACTCTAATCTTCATTATCACGCGCATAGCTAATGTTGAATCATTTCGGTTGTAATGTCGGTTTACTTAGACTCAAACGATTTGTTTGCTGCGGTCACACAATCTGAAACAAAAAGAGTTTTTGTTAGTAATACTCCAAATGGTTGTAAACTTGACTTAATTTTTTAAATAATGAAACAAATTATGCAAAGTATAGGGTATTTTTCAACAGAAGCTAATTTTTGGATTGTCGCCAACGGAAAACTTTCTAAATTCAAACCAATCATAAAGTTTGGACCGGTCTACAATGAATGCGCCTATTATTATCATCTTAACCGTTCGCTGGTCCGCAGACGTCGCTTAGTTATTAGCAGCGAATGTGCAGTAATAAAACTGCACCGACGACCACGGCACTAAGTTTTACGTTGTAACATAAATCTATTTGCACAACAGAATGATTTTCGCTTCATACTTAATATGTTGTAAATAAAACGACGCAGTACCTCGTAATCGATGGTAAAAATTATATTTAAGATTAGTCAGTTATAATTTTTCCACGGAAGAACGTTTTCTTGAATGACAGAACTTCTCAAGAGTAGGTATACAAGAAACTTTGAAATCTAAAATACATTTTGAAGCTTCTATGACCTTGCTCTAAAAAGCCTATTATAATGTACAAATTGGGTTAGGGCGACAAGGTCACTACAGTCATTGAATGCCAAAATAAATTCTAATCAAAATTATTTATTTCCACAATAAATTGGTAATAAAATAAAGTATGACACCGTTTATTTAAATTGAGTTGGATAACGTTTAGTTATTTGGATGGTCTCCAAGCTTTGAAGATTTCACATAACTCAATGATAATTGTTACAGCAAAATATTCCAAGATTGTCGTTTGAGCTGACAGCACGTTATTTTTTTAAGAACTTAAATATATTAGGTCGTTTCTTTTATAAAAAAAAAACTTGCGGAATGATTTAGGCAGGTTCAGGTATATATTTTACATATGTATATTTATTTACCTACAATTTTATTACATCTTATGATTCATACATGCAAATATCAGAACTATTATACCAAACATTGCACATTTAATACGACTATTATTGCCATAGGTAATTTAACGAATAATTTTTTTTTGTAGATTAACGAGTTAACTCACAGTTTACATAACGTAACGGTTATTTTTTGTCCAAATTTACCAAATGTCTTTAGAATGCGGCGAAAAACTAACAAACGGTTGCTAACAAGAGGAAAACCTTTTTTCAGATTTCTTTTTATCCATGAAGTTCTAACAGCTAACGGTCGATTGCCGATCAGTTGACTTGTAGGTTATCAAACCGTTCCACTTTCGAAATCAACCATTAGTAGTTATAATCTCGCGGTTAGCCGGACGATGAGTACTTTAAAATACTTCAATGAACGGTTTAGAATAATATTTTATGATCATTAGTTTTATAGCACTATAATAAATAATAATTTACGGACAGTAAATACTTATTCAGTGTACGGGCGTAATTTATACAATTATTTTTAATAGTTTTGTAAACGTACATTAAAAGATGGTAACATTTAATTTACATTAATAATACTTAATAACCTTTTATTGATTTTGAAAAATAAGAAATGCTAGATTTCAAGGTCGATAGTTGAATTTTTATACTAAGAAGGACTATTTGCTATAACGTGTTCGCAATTCAATATTTTCAGGGTAATCTTGTTTCACCACCAGGCCACACAGACGATTAGAATCAGATAAAAATACAGAGATATTGAAGATAATGTAGTGGCATTCTACTGCGATCCTCTGCAAGGGAGAGGAGCTTCCCCTATTAGGGACTGTTAACTCAAGTAGACTGCACCACGCCTTTCTTGTTTTCATAATTCCTAAAGCAAAATCATATTTCACACTATAGTCAATAAAAAAATTTATACAGCTAGATGACAAAAAAACTGACGGACCACCTGTTGGTAAGTGGTTACCGCTGCCTAAAGACACCTGCCGTAACAAAGAAAAATCACTTAATATTGCAGGTACGTTTTCATCCTGAGGCCTAAGATCAAATGCCTTCCATGCCCTAGCCCTGTAAGTTCACTGGCTACCTTTCCCTTCAATCCGAAACGCCGAAACACAGCGAACTGTTTCACGGCTGAAATAAGAAAGGCAGTGGTACCTACCCGGAAGACTCTACATACGGGCCTACCACATAGTAATATATTAACTTTAATATTAGTGTCCTTGGCTCCAAGGCATGACTTTTTCCAGTTAAGATATTTTTATATAACCACATTCATAAAATTCATACAGGCAATTACAAGAAACCAAATTTCTTAATATTAAGAAATAATAATAAAATAACGTTCGTAAAAAGAAATTTGAAACAAAAAGGTTGGACGTTCTAAGTTTATACCACGATAGTAATCAAATCACCCAGCCATATTAACGGCTGAACCGAATCGTGAGACAATAAAAATCACAAGGAATGTGTTTTATGGCAATCATCCTCACACTCTTAACACCCAAATTCTTTATTATTGTCACACTAAATACAGCATTAGAGAAATAATATTTATAATACGCTAATAAATTTAAAGTATTTACGAGGACTCAGTCACTAAATGACCATATGCTAATACTTATAAAGCCAAAAATAATATAATATGTTTCCTTAAAAGAACTTGCCGCACGACAATTCAAAATCTGATGACTCGGCGTAACCTAAATCAATCTTAGTAGAAGATACGGCTTTTCTGTAATCGTTGGTTGATAGATAAATAGACTTTCACAAGATAATATAAAACACCTAGACAGAATAAAATTTCAATTTCAATCTTTATTCATACCATAATGTAACAGATAGTTGGAAAAAATGGATCATTATGGATCCTGTCGGGCACAGCAAAAGTAGAAGAGAGGACGATTATTTTAAGTATGCGGAATCCCTGGCCATGGCGTTAGGCGCCATAATTATAATATTAAATTTTTTCATCATGCTAATTTCATTTCATTATAATTATTTAAATCAATTAATATTTTTATCCAAAATAATAGTAAATTTAATTATGCTTACTTGCTCATTTTCGTAACTTTAACTATAATTGCATAATATATTATTATTAATTACGCTAGTAATTTAAAAGTCAATGTTATTAATTTTAATATTTATTCATTGTTCAAAAAGAAATAATTATATTATAAACTAGTGGCCCGCCCGTATATTGTTTATCGCCCAAAGGAGCCTATGTTGTTTACCTAGGATGCAATTATATATATGGTTCAGAGGTATAGGAAGGAAGACGTAACAGACAGAGACACTTTTTCAATTATAATTTTATTGGTGCTAGTGGCCGTCCGCGCTTCTGCCCGTGTAGATGTTGATTATGACCTTCCTCAGGGCTCCAACTATATCTATGCCAAAGATCTCCCAAAAATGCATGGAGAACTTTCTCTTAGAGCTTTTAGACCGTATCCCATCTTCCCCCTTCCTGCTCAGGAGCACGCATGCCGGTATTCGGAGTCATCAATACACGGTCTCCACCTCAACATCAAGCACGAAGAAATTTAGTGCCTCGTTTCTTTATCGTACTTCCAGAACTTGGAATTCTTTGCAAGCACAATATGTGTTCCCTCCTTCCTATAACATGGGTTCCTTCAAGAGAGACGTAAAAAACCACCTTTTGGGACGGCAACGTAGAGGCGGCTAGAGCAGACACTGCTCTAGCAGCCTCTACGTTGCCGTCAAACTGCATGACCTGTTTTCGCATATCGACTCATCTTACCGCTTCACAGAGCATGCCAATTGAACCAACACTACATGTGTTCTGCATAAAAAAAAGAATCAGCCAGGTTAATGTAACCTATACTTAAAAACAGGCAAAAATAAGCAGAGCAGTGTTCAATTGTCCATTTTATTTCTATTCGCTTGGTTTCATGGCAGAAAACATGATAGAAATATTTAAAGAAAAATAGAAAAAATTAAACGAAATATTTAAAATTATGCATCTACAAGTAAACTATACGTATACATGAAATCGAATTATAAGTATTTTTCCCTGATTCGGGATATTTTTCCTTATTTTTTGAGATAATGTACAGTTGACAGCACATCAAGCGAAACAGTTTGACCTTAAGCCCGCCCTTACTCCGTTCGTAATGAAGGTGACTTTCGCAGTGCAATTGTTAGACTTTATGTGTTGTCGTCTGTACATATACCTTAACACAGACAAACGGAGTGACTTCCGCATTTACAATTAGTATTAGAAGTATATATGGATAAACAGTACTATATATATCAAGAGTCATTCAATGTGCTATTTACTCAACTATTTAGATTCCAAATACTATTAGACAAACGGCAAACTAAACATTTTATTGATTTAAATCTTTAAACAACAGAACTCTATATTCGATTTAACATGTTAATCGCATGTGCTTAGAAAATCATTCTGAAGATTTACTGAATCATTAATTCCGATCAAACTAGCCGTGGTGTCTCCACACTCAATTTTGGATACAGCAACAGTATCTGTGCTATGCATATACTTATCTATCATTATAGTTTCAGGTCAACAGTCTAATGGACGTTTCATAGGTTGGGTAATGTGAAATTTGTGTTCGAGGGTCAAGGTCATTTGTATGTTTGAGTGGAGTAATTATGTGATCGTTGGAACAACTAATACGTTAGACATAGCTATTTTCCTAATTTTAAACACCGCAAGGTAATTCCGAGAACTTACGACATTTGAGAGAAGAGTTACGTTGTTTTACGAAAGTATGATAATTTTAAGGTAGTTTTGTTCGTTAACTTGACAGTTAGCAACTTCACGGGAAACGATGGGGATTGATTTATTACGATGCAATGTCACCGTTTAGCGAATGGCGCCGAATTCAATTTCCCTTTGGAACTGTTTGGAAACTGGCTTATTCAAATCGTCCAGGTTGATAAATACTTACACAGAATGTGCCAAGCACACGTGTGTAAGACACACGGGAAAATTGCAGTGTCTGTCTTTGTCTAATTTGGAAGAACTTCACGTTTTAGTGGCATCAAAAAATCATTTAAAACTTCTAGTGAGAACTTGTTTGATTCATCAAATCTTAAACTACATTATATTTTTTGTATTTCTGTTAGATTGACAAATTATGTATTGTTGTCATAGCTTTAATTACAAACAATTATTCACATCTCGGCATAGTCAATGACGTAATGTTAGAATAAAGACAAATACGAGAATGTCACTTAAATATGACAGTCTCAAATGAGTTCAATTTAAAAGGGAGAGACAATATTTAATTTTCTAAATATTTCTTCAGCTTATATCGACCATTCATATGGTTAATATTTTTAGTTGTCACAGAACACACGTGCCTTGTCATATAGTTTGAGTGAGTAAATTTTAAATTAAGCAGTTCAAAGAAAGTAATTTTTGACTGTAATTTATCAATTCCATACTTAGTTTCAGATATCTAGCGTCGATTTTATTTACATTTTTTATAACGAATATTATGTCATCTAGTTCCTTTTCTTTCCAATGCAAAAAGAAAGAACAGAATGTCATTTAGTCAGTCATTTCCCGTTAACATTGCCATTGTAGAAATGTTAAAAAAATCACTTAGATAAACAATCAGTTCTTTTCTTATTTCATTCTGAGTAAAGAGTAACTGATTAAAGAGTTAAGGAGCTCGGTGGCGTATTGGTTTGAGCGCTCTGGTTTTGAATAACAAAGCTACTTTCACCATGGTCGCCCCGGGATGGGTCACCCAAAATTTATAATCTCGAGCTCCTCCGTGCAGTTCGGAAGGCAAGTTAAGCCCTTGGTCCCGGTTGTTACTGCAACTGCTTTAACCCACCAACCCGCATTGGGCCAGCGTGGTGGTGTTATGGCCCAAGCTCCTCGTGTGTTTCTTCCGTGTAGGAAGGCCTGTGCCCAGCAGTGGGACGTATATAGGCCGGTGATGATGAAAGAGTAACAATGTTTTTTTTTGTTTGGTATAGTCAACTCAAAACAGAATAAGGGCAGACCATTATGATGATAAACATTTCTATTTCATTACCAAAATAAAACACAAATTTACAAATATCAAAAACCTTGACAGTAATTAACACAAGAACTGTTACTACGTTGCAAAGAACCAAAAAAAAACATAATGTATGTTACATTACTCAGCTGACAGCTATAAATACAAAATTTCATTTCAAGACCATCCCTCCCTTGCAACATTTGGTAGTGACGGTTGCAGGATATTAGATGATGTAATCAGATTTGTGCGGACTGACATGGAACAGAGAGACTTTATTATAAAAATAATCGCACTTGGTTTCTTTATTTAAAATAAAAAACACATCTACGTACTTTGCCATATGCCCAAATGTAGTTTGAGATTCGACAGATAAATTATAATCTTTATGTGATTTATCATTCTTGCTAAGGTTCCTCAATCGCGACTGTTTGCAGAGTTTCATATTAACGTTTCCAAATATAAGCATTACAAGACAATTATATTATCTATAGCTGTTTTTATTTAGCCTTGGTCAATTCACTGGATTCGGTCCTCAGAAGCTAAACGGGAGTCCAGACGGGAGAAGGACGGTTTTTAGTAGGTAGGGCCGCCGCATCATTTTCTTTGCGGCGCGGCGGAGGAGTCCCACATAACCTCGGAACCGCCAAAAAGAGTATTTCATGTATCAATTACACCTCAGAATTTAAGCATCTGACAACAACTTCATCTACCGCTATTTAGAAAAGGCCTAAATTAGATAAGATAAATTAAGTAAATGTTGCAACTTGAAGCTCAAGTTAAAAAGTTGGAACAATTAGTTAAGATAAAGCCGACAGTACGTTTTCTACTGTGATAATTCATTCATACCTACTCCATACAACTGTATGGGGTACGAATGAATTATCAAAATACTTTGCGCATCATCAAGCACCTCGCTCTTCAAGTTCTTCTTTATAGTACCATGTTTCTCTCATAATAATTATGCAATCACGCTGTCAGGTAAGTAATAACTTCTTAGGTCCGTAGCTCTATTTTAAATATATTTTATGCTGTTTGTAATATATTCTAAGTGACTATCTATTTTTCCGTGTTTTTGCACCTATTCTATTGTCTTTAATTTATTACTTTCACTCAAGGTTACCTGGAAGAGATTGCAACTAAGTAAGCAATAAGACCACCTTTTGTATAATATGTTATATTTCTCTACTGTCTTATGTTTCATCATTATCGTCATTTCAGCCGAAAGAAGTCCACTGCTGTACAAAGGCCTCTCTTATTGGAGGCGCGCAGAGCAGTACCTATCAAATCAAATCAAATCAAATAATTTATTCGCCAAAAATACGGTACATGGGATCTTATAACAAAACATTGAGTATCTCATATTTCACCAAATGTGGCATGCAAATAATTAATTAATAATTCAAAGTCACAATTCATAGTCATAATTATAACACAATACGCATTTCTTATTTTATTATCTACTTACTAATATCAATACTAATTATCTTATGTCAATACTTTATTTTTAGAAAAAAGTCATTTAGAGAGTAGAAGTTTTTAACTTTTAGCCACTTTGTCAAATGTATTTTAAATATTTCAATAGGTAACAATTTTATTTCATTAGGTATAGCATTATAGATTTTAACATACATTGCATCACATTGCTTTGATAATATGTCAGTTTTGGATATGTCTTATATACTAGTCTCTAAGAGTTCCTTACATTACAAGCATGAACATCAGATGCATTTTTAAAGAGGCTTATAAGCCACCTCAAGTATATAAACACAAGGAAGAGGCAATATACCCAGTTCCCTAAAGAAAGGCCTACACGACTATCGTCTTATGTTTTACTTGTGTGCAATAAAGTATATCTGTATTGTGTTGTATTTTCGGAATATCAAAAAAATAAGACTAAGCAGAGTTACCTGGCACATTATAAGGACTGCTCAGAGTCCTGATTGTACATAATTTTTGCTGCACCACGGACTACGCTATGCGGCGTCGAGTCGAAAACCTAATCTACGCCTGGTGTTCTAGTGAAAATAAATAACACTATTTATGTCGTTGTTAGTCTGTATTGAGTATGTAGAGGTCCTAGAGGAAACATTATATTGGCAGTAAAGAGCTTGACCGTTTTACGACGGTCACAACCCGTATCTAATCTTTACAAGGTTGAAAACAAATGGGATGCTCCTGCTTTCCATTTACCGTCAAGTGTATGCTTAGGGTTCTACCGAGACGTGTAAATATGTAGACTGTGTTTTTTCCTGGTAACATTTAAATTACTTTCACAGTCACATATCTCGAAGTGCACACATACACACACACACACACACATACACACACACACACACACATACACACACACACACACATACACACACACACACACACACACACACACGCACGCGCGCTTAATTACTTTATTCAATCTGATCATGTTCGTAAAACATAGCTGTGATTGCATTTATGTGACATCACTTTTTGTAATTGTAATTTTATTTTAGTAATTAATTATGCTCTTGTGTTCCGAAGCCTCCTCAGTTTTGGAGGTGGGCGTTAACAACTGCGACACAGTCATTTGACTAATGCAGTTTTTATCGTTCACATTTTTATGTTTATGTCTTTTTAAATGGTGCTCAAATAAATATTATTATTAAATATTATTATTATTTATGGTAGGCATTATGCTTCGAAAAATACTGCATATTTCTTAAGCCTCGGCCTGCTTGGCAATAAAGTGAATGGGTAATGGATGACATGGCATATATTCTAAAGCAAACCATTTTTGACCTACTAGAGCTAGACAAGCGTATGAGAGTACATGCAACATTACAACAAATAGATCAATTGTATTGCAAAACCAGTTTCTATTATTCCAAAAAAAACTTGATAGTAGTATCTTTTATCACAGAAAATATATTAGTACATTGACATAACAATCTATTCCGTTAAGATCTTTATCAGGATAGATACAATTGTTGAATAATAAAGGTTTCACTAAAAGACGTAAACCAACTATTAATAAAACTTTTGAAGATTCGCAAATGGTATGGAAGTTTCCAGCAAAATTGTCAAGTCAATACTAGCAATTTGTAAATTTCACCTCTAGTAAATTTTTGGGGCCTAACTACAAAAAAATCAGTTCATAGAATAATAATAATTGTCACAGTCACAATGATTTACCAAAAAGTTTTAGAGAGCTTAACCAGTATCAAGGCCGGCAAATCGATAACTAGGTTCATTGACCTGTTGACGTGAAGAACATAAATACTCACGAAAACTGGGCTTTAGCCACTAGAAATGCTACTATTTCTAGATGTCATCTTTTAGCGAAGATTTGGCAGCGGCGCCCGCGTTTGCTCACGTTCTCTTTGATCTACGAACTAGCCTTTCCTGAACCATTGTTTCTAAATAGGAAAAAGGTGAAATCCGAGAAAGTCTGTTCACGCAGAACTGATCTATTAGCATTTTAAGTGGACCATAATATTAAGATTTTTCCCAAAATCTTTATGGTATTGGCAATTTTTTTTAGTTTGAATTATAACTAGTTTATCGCGTCAATAAAATACTTGTAGATAAATAAATAAAATAATCATAGTTCCAAAAACCTATATGCAAGCCTTTACATGGCTTTTACTGCTGGAAATCTACAACAAATACATAATAGTAATTTTACTACACATTATTTACTTAGAAATTTATCTTATTTCATTGCCTTACTTTACATTAGATAATATAAGTCCAGGAAGGCATTAATTATTGCACAAACACAATTATTATTTCAAATACTACATCACTCAATTTAAATTACCTACCTATTTACCAGCCCCCTTATTCTCAACTGTCGGATCACGGATTCGATTCGAAAAGTCACATGCCGTCCCACTTTGACGCAGCGTGATAAAAAGTGACAGGTATAGAGTTTCCGAAATTCGAATTCTTTCCAACAGTTGAGAATAAAGATGCAGCACTAAACAAGACGCAAAAATGATGAGCTTGATACTAGTAAGGTAACAAAAGCATCAATCATTGAAAGGTTAACTACTACAGATGCCGTCTGCCAACGTTTTTAAATATATAAAACCGTTTAAATAACGATAACAATAGGTGTCTAATCAGCAGAAGCAATAAACGAAGATTATATTACGATCTTTGTTTAGACCATTGATTGGTATTCAAATCGTTTCAATGATACTTGATTCGTTTGCGGGCTTCGTTTTAGTTTCTTTGATATCGGTTCTACTTTTTGTAGAGTCGTCTTTTTACTGCCGGTTAAGTAGGTAGATTGAATGATGTGTATTGCTATTGAAAAAAATAGGACAACTTTGAAAAATGTCTTGAAATTAGGACAAAATACAGGTTAAGAAAGGTTGTCTAAAGCATTTATCATTCTTATGAAGTTACATTATAAAGAGCACGTGTTCCAAATATTTATGTAATTATTCAAATATGTTCAAAAAATGGCATGACAATTATGGCCACTAAACTAAATTTTGACTACTTAATTGTATCTCTTTTATTACAATTTAACTTGAAATTTTAGGATTCGAACTGGTAACATAGTGATTCAGTACTCATTAACAACAAACTAGATAATCAGTATGAAGACGGCTCTAAACTTAAATTGGATTGTCTGTACCTTTCTAGTTGAGTTCGAAAGAAAAGTACAAGGACATTCAAAATCGGCATCAGACAAACAAAACGAAGTACACATATAACTAATTCGCTTCTCATCTATAGTTACTATTTTTAAATAGTGATAATCAAAATTCGACATGGCTATGTAACTTGTGTAAACTGAGATGTCAATTCTGTTTCAACTGACGAACACAACTTGTCCGTTCTGTCACAGACAGTTCCGGATTGTTCTGCAGCGATAGGCTGAGCGCAAACTAATCAAATGTACTAACAATTATTATGCTATTGATGCGCGCGAACACAATTTTAAACGTTTTATAGGCAACATTTCACCATAACCACACCAAATAATGGAGCCAATGTTATAGTATTTCATAGAAATGTCATGAAATTATCAAATGATACTAGGTACTGATTTTACTACGTGGAAGGTGCGTATGTTGGGTCTTCTGGGTAGGGTACCACCGCCTTTCTTATATCAGACGTGAAACAGTTCGCTGTATTTCGGATTCAAGGAAAAGGTAGGCAGTGTAATTATTGGGCATGGACGGCATCTCATTTAAGGCCTCAGGATGACAACGCACTTGCAATATCAAGTGATTTTCCTTTTTTATTGCAGGTGTCTTACGGCGGCGGTAACCGCTTACCATCAGGTGGGCCGTCTACTTGTTTGTATGTAAAGTAATGTATGTATTTAAAAGTTGCAAAATATTTCTACGAACAAATATAGCCCATGTTTTAATTTATTGTCATATTGTCATCACCTGTATATAATAATTTATAAGTAAACATCTACCTTCACATTGTAGACATTACTGCATTTTAACACCCAATCGTATGTTTCGGTTCAGTTAAGCATTGTTTTTACTTGAATTGTTTGTTTTAATTTTATATAATTGTTCAGTAAATATTTATGCACTCAGTCTATGATATGCCTACTCGCTGTTCATCTCGATATTGACACTTCGTGACGTCAGCAGTCATCGGTCAATGTACCGCTTCTCTTAATTAGTGGCCGCTTACCGTTCGCTATTTCGGTCACGTTTTTCTCATCCATGAGAAAATATGTCGTTTTCTGTGGACATCCCTAATATTGTAAATTGTAAACTGGACTTGGTTGCAGAAACACATAAATCAAAATTGGACATCAAATGTTTAATACTAACAATCGAATTAAATGACACAACTGACAGGTTGCAATAGAAGTTTCCAGAACAAAATTAGCCCACACGTGCACGTTTAACCTACAAGTGTTTAGTTGACACAGAGTCATTATTTTTGGCGCTACGGGGAAAGTCTGCCAGTCTATCCTCCTTCTCCCCAGGAAGAGGGAAGGGGGGGGGGGGGGGCATTAGGGTTCCTACCATCTAAGCCCCTCAGCGATGCACCTCTTCTTTCCTTCCTACCTACGTAACAGGGTAGCCCGAAAAAAACATAGGCGCCATGATGAATATTTGTCTGTGTTGCAGTTTTTTTAATAAAAATTCTTGTTTTGTACCCAAAACAAAACAAATAAAATGAAAACGCACAATTGAACACTATTCTGCATATTTTACCTATTTTTCAGAATACTATACATAGACCTACCGGGTCTCCATACATTTTTGAAATATCTCTTTTATTTCCAGCCATTAAGAAGGCAATGAAATCTTGCTCAAACGTCTTTGTGTTAATTATTTTTTGTAACTGAAAATTAACATCATTAAAGATTCTAAAATGGTGTTAACTAATTGTTAAATAATGACTTTACAAACTAAATACATAGTTGTATTATAGATGTTGGATCGAGGCATTAGACTGTGATGTATTTAATTCAGAATAAAAACCAATTGTTTTCTAAGTAGTTGTGTAACAACCTCCCCCTCACCGCTACCTAATTACTAATTAATATAAATAAATACATCATACTAATACCAGACTTGAGTTTTTTTTTTAAATACATATGTAAATTATTAAATTGGCCAATAAGTGATCATATAGTAACGGTAGGACACTAGTTGTGATGTAGATAACCCAACTTCTTTTTATGAGGTATGTGAAAGATACTTTAGTACCTGGACAGGGCATATTACTAAAAGCTTAAATTACTTTATGTCAGAATAAATAAAGGAAAAGTCAGATTGAAGATAACTATATGGTATAGAATAATAATAGAAAAGTTAAGTAGTGAATAGGAATTTAAAGAGGTCAATACCGGGAAGATCTAAATGATGTATTGTTAACTCCGGATTCCTGTAAGGGTATTATAGGTATGCACAAACTGGAGTTATTGCATTATTGGAATACCATTCATTTTAAATGGATGTAGGTATATATTATAAATATAACTTCTGATGGTAAATTTCAGAGTTGATAATAATTCATTATTTACATTAAAAAAATATAGAGAAAGTGTTAGGCTCCATCCTCGCCCCACACGGTGAGTGCCAAGCCACGCCGTTGCACTCCCCCCTTCCAAAACCACATGAAGTTCCTCTTCGCGAATAAGAGATCACAAGTATGAAAATATATTTATTAACATTTTCCCATGGAATGTGTGGTGTGGTGTGTTTTTATACCAAAATGTTAGAATGTGAAGATAAGCTTGAAATCTCCAAACTTCTGACATCCTAAGTGTGAATGAAATTAATTCTCACAAGGAAATCCAGATTCTGTAAGGAAACTTAGTTGCGAGTTAAGTCAGCGCTAGTCGCAATATATTGGCAACGTGAGCACCTAGTACCAATGCAATACTATATTGTCATTGGAGCTGCAATATATCCCTTCCTTAACCTGGAGTATCCCCTTTTCAGTTTGAACAATAATCATTCTGTGCACAGTAACATCTCGTCCAGAGGCTCCACACAAAATAATCACTTTCGACATTTTGGAGTATGTGGAGTGTGTTTAGGTCTGAGCTTTCCTCACTGTAGAGTATTGAGTTTATTTTGGTTTTGCAAAAGTCTCTTATATTGCGACTTATTTAACCTACACCTAAATAAACTCAGGTGTAAAACTCCATGATGAAATGTCAATAACATACTCACACACCGTTAGCTAAAATATGCTAAACTAATTCTATTAAACAATATATTAGGTACAAACTATTTATTTGTCAGTAAAATAATTTCCAATAAAACAGTTATTTAGTTTCCGATTAGAGGTTCCGCTATAGAACCAGGGTGGGTTATTTTAACTGGAACTGTAAAATCCTAAGATAGGATAAATATTTCTGTAGTTCGTTAATAGAACCAGAATGGGCAAGTATTTATGTTTTATCTGGTATTTGTAGAATCCGTAGGTATGATAGATAAGATATGTAACCATATCTAAGTAAGTTCACTAATAGAACCAGAGGGTTTGTAAGTATTATAACATTTTGTAGAATCCATGATATAGAGAGATATATCAAGGAACCATGGTAGTTGTGGTTTATCATAGGATAAACTCAGGTGATTAAAACTGTAGGTAGGATATTGCGAGGACATGACTTTTATAATTTTAAGTTATGAAATTCTCAGTAGAATGATCTGTAGTGTCAGATGGTATATATTGATACAGACAGATACAGAAATAAAATGTTATCAAGGTTACGTGGGTAGAAGTGAAATAATTATAAATGTTATCTGTATTAAACAATTAGATGACCTGTAATAGATGGGTTAAGGTACATTGAAGACTGTAAGAGAAATCGCCTCTACGAAGCTTAAGTTCTTTCACAACTGCTTATATGAACAACATATTAAAGCACACAATCAATATGGGTAATAATCAGGGTAAAGCCGCAACAAACACATAACTTAGTAGGTAGGTAAAACAACAACGAAATAAATCATATAATCCGTAAAATAGCTAAAGCCGAGACAATGTACGTAGTACAAGTAAACCTACGTAGGTAATACAACCTCTCCCATCAGTCAGTAGAATAACCTAAAGCTGTAATGAAATAACTCATAAGTATTATCATATTATAAATATAGACGTAAGCATATGATTTCGAGCGCTCTAGTTTCGTTCACGAAACAAAGCAACCCTCGCCATGGTCAATCTCTGGATGGGTCAATCAAAATCTGTAATCTCGCGCCCCTCCGTGCTTCGGAAGGCACGTTAAGCCATTGGTCCCGGTTGTTACGGCAACCGCTTCAACCCACCAACCCGCATTGGCCAGTGTAGTGGTGTTATGATGGCCCATGTAAGAAGGCCTGTGCCCGGCAGCGGGACACACATAGGCTGATGATGATGATGATGCACATGATGTGCAACTATCATGTCATTTAGGCACATATTCGGAAAAGATGGGGAAAAAGCTGCAAGGATGAATTAAACACACGATCCGTCTAATTAGAATATCCACATAATAGGTGTCACGGTACCGCAATTACCTAAATAAACACATAATCAGTAAAATAGAACTAAAGCGGTAACGAAATAACCACACATTATCATATACTATAAATAGGGGTACACACATGATGTAGGTAGTATCAAGGTAGCACGACCATGCTAATAAATCTCGCATAGTCGGTAGAATAACCTAAAGCTGTAATGAAATATTTAAATTACACAACATATTAAATAAAATGACACGTAAAATAAAATAACGGGCGATAACATTATTTAAATCCAATACGCAAGGTAGCTGTAAAACACATTTGAAAATCAAACATATTAATTAAAATGACACATAAAATAAAATAACTTGCGATAAAATTATTCAAATCCAACATGTAAGGTAGCTGTAAAAGAATATTTAAAAATCACAACATATTAAATAAAATTGCACATAATTTCCGCTATTATAACAACACCAGTAGGTAGGTTAATAAAATATAGCACCTTCAATTCAAGTCCTACCTAACCATACACATTTTATATTCCTAGGAAAATAAGCAGCAACATACGTGATAGGAAAGACGATCCGTATTGAACAAAACGACCAACAACATAATTCAAATCCAACGCAAGTACATAAGATAGCCGTAAAACATATCAAAACCATATTAAATAAAATCACACAAAATTCCGCAATGTAAATAAAAGCCACGTAAATCAACAAAGGACATAATAACACCTACCTTCAAGCACATACCTTATATCTAGCTAGATCACGTCGGGCAGAGTCTCCTCCTGGGACTTCTTCACGTCAGGGTCTCCTCCTTGGACTTCTGCAACTCTTCAAGAGCAGGGCGAAAAAAGTCCCGAATGATCCTGATCAGCCTCTTTTATAGACTAAAATCCCCACCAATTTACCAGACACAAACCATTTGCAGTTAGCCAACCATTCCGACCAATCTAATTCCATTTTCTTCATCTCAGCATCCTCATTGGTTCCCGCCTAAAATACTTCGGTAAATTTTATGTTGGCAAGCCTAAAGTTCTCGATTCCTATTCGTCGATCTTTCCCTCCAGTTTTCCTACAACGCATGGATATAATACGACCAAACACCAAAACCCACAAAACTCAAGCACTGTGTTAATATTGACCATCCTCTTAAATTTGGTCGAGTTATCCTAAAGAGTTTAAAGAACAATTTTAAAAAAGTTTATATTTTTACATTTTATTTTGTATTTTATTTTCATTATTTTAATATAAATCAGATGAAATAATTTCATCCACAAATAAATTAAATAATTCCTATAAACTTCCTTTGTTTTATTTTTATACATAGTTCCTTTGCCTACCACTAGACAGCCAAACGATGCTTTAAGAAAGCGTGCTTTTAGAACACTTTTATTGGTAGTTAGTTAGTATACTCGATGCTAGGTGGAGTTTTCGTTATAACTCTCGCCATGGGCAATTGAATCAATGTATTATATATTTAATTGAAGACTAAATCCGCAAATGAACTAGACAAATCAATTGCAAAATTAAACAATATATCTCTTCCTTAGAGGCAGACCTCGGTTCCGTCACATCCGCCCCCTAAATTATTACGAAGTTTACCGAAGTGATAATTTACTTAGATCAAATAATAAAGAAGAAAACCGTCATAGACTCGCATTGTGATGACGTCCATTCCTTCACAACCGCCCCCTCGATCGTTGATATACTGGACACCTAACATCAACGCAACTTAGTTTATATCCCGTACACTATTATCGACATTAGTAACATGTAAGTGTAACTGGTGGTATCTGCAACATAATTAGTTTGGCAACACAGCTGTACTGCTTCCTTATAACTTTCAAGGTACCTTTTACCTATTATTTATTTCGTAAACCCACAATCTTTAAACTATTATCATACAATTATTAATTTAAATAAAGATAAACCCGTAGTGTACCTAATAAAATTATACCGTTACAACTAATTTCCAAGTAAACTGACGGCCCACTTGGTGGTAAGTGGCCACCATCACCCACAGACCCCTACAATAAAAGAAAAATCCTTGATATTGTTAAGTATTAAAAATAACCGAACATTGACAATAAATACCGCACTGAATTTAGAAGCGCTTAACTGCATGACTTAAATCTTCACTTCATACTTGCGATAATGACCTACCCTGAAATCAGAGACGTAAAGCATTACTAACACAAAACCCACAAAAGATTTTGCCTGCTCAAAATTGCACCATGCAGACTGCCACCATAATATCCCCAACCAAAACCTGAGGGATTAAGCTCTTAAGATGCATCGAATGAGTTACACCATCAGTTCAATGCAATGTTTACAGAATAAAAGTAACCACTCAACTACGGTTGTATGCATTAGTTCCGCTTGCCTTCTCTGTAATAGAAATAACTTACAAACAAGAACTTACAAACACCAGTAGAACGAAAGAAAACACTTAAACCATGGCTGTATGGACATTAGTTTCCCTTGCCTTCTCTGTAATAGAAAGAACTTAGAAACAATAGCAGAATGAAAGGAAACACTTAAAACCATGACTGTATGGGCATTAGTTCCCCTTGCCTTCTCTGTAATAGAAAGAACTTATAAAAAACAGCAAAATGAAAGAAAACACTTAAACCATGGCTGTATGGGCATAATTTCCCCTAGCCTACTCTGCAATAGAAAGAACCAGCGATCAACGACCTCACCAAAAATCCACAAAACAAGTGTTTGCGCCGACGTGCAACCAAAATACCACTACAACAAAAGTGACTATGGTATGAAAGACGATGGGAACTTCCCTGTGGCTATCCACTTCATCAAGCAGCATCATATGGAGACTAATCACACATTTCACGTTAAATACTCCTAGGATGCATTGAAATCTGTAACACCAGCATTTTAATACAATAAAATAAGAAATAAAGAAATACGAAAAACATGGCTGTATGACACTAGACCCCTTTGGCTTCCTATGGAGAATTATAGAACAACAACCTCAACAAAATATTGTCTTTGATATTAAAACTATTAAAAGTAATCTCAAAATTCTCATTTAATTAAGTGTACAACCGAAATTAATTCTTGCATTTCCAAGTTCATACAGCGTTATAGTTAAATGTTTATTGTTATAATCGATATTGCTTTAACATGTCATTGTTTTTGTTTGTTCAAATAAGGAGATCAGGAGATAAGACCGCTTGTGTGTGCTCTCTTACTGACAAGTTTCACATCACCTTCCTTCATTTATCACTAAAAAGAAACTACGTCAACACCCTCCGCTATTTGCATTCTTTATTTATGTTTTACAGGTTAATAATTTCAACTTCCCTTTTATGATTTTTTATAGCTACACATTATTTTGCGAACGCACGCTTACTTTTTGTTTGTGCTTTCAGTGCCCAATACGCTAATCTGAAGACTCGACAGAACGTGCTTAGCTTGATTGTGGAGCTGTTTATCTTAACTAACAATTTTATAGAACAAGAATACTAACAATTATACCTAATTATGGTGCTAAAAGAAAATAAAGAATCAATAAATGAAGTGAAATCCTAACAATCTGGAAGTACTTAGTGACTGCATAAATTAACATACATAATTGCTTCTAAATCAAAGATGCAGATTAAATTATTTGCTATGTGTAGGTAAAGTATGAAGTGATTAATTCATATACACATTGTTAAGTGAAGTGATACTACTAGATATCTAAACAACATAAATAAACTTAAAATAACTTGAGAACTTTTCCTTATTACCTTAATTAAGTATTTGGGAAAACATTTAAAAATTTTATCCATAAATATAACTTGGCTGAAAAAAACAAGTATTAAAGTATTTTTAGAATAATTCAGGCTATTACAAAAGAGAAACCACACCACTGAGGCATACTAGATTACAATACCTACCTAAACCTACTTTATCAGCCTACCTGCCAGAAGTATCTGTATAAGCAAAAAGCATACAACATGAGCATAGTTCTGTATAATAGGTTACCAAATGAATGCAATTGTTTACAATGAACTTTATTTAAGCCGGAATTGACGAATTGGCTTTTAGACAATTGTTTTTACAGTGTTAAGGAATATTTGAATTTTAAGAAATTGTTAATGAATTAGAATCCTTTATTTTATTGTTTAAATGATAATAGATGTTCTTGAAAGATATTTTAAAATATTTCAAAATAAAATTAATTTTAAGTTAGTTAAATAGTATCTATTAGCTAAATGTATTTATGTGAGTAGTGAATGACTTTATAAGAAATTTTGCATGTTTGCAGGCAGACAATACTCATACTGTAACATAACTTAAGATCTTCATGCAAATAAACCTTATGACTTTGACTTTGAAAATCACGCCCCCAGGACCCTTGATAACCTTCACACTTTGTTTAAACCTCACAACCATTTCACGAGCAACAATTGTGACTGAAATTCAGTCAACACTAAAATATTTTCTAAAATAATAACAGACTGGTAAAACAAAGTAAATCCTAACAATAGTTTATCCTGGTCACGGCACCAATTGTAACAACCTCCCCCTCACCGCTACCTAATTACTAATTAATATAAATAAATACATCATACTAATACCAGACTTGAGTTTTTTTTTTAAATACATATGTAAATTATTAAATTGGCCAATAAGTGATCATATAGTAACGGTAGGACACTAGTTGTGATGTAGATAACCCAACTTCTTTTTATGAGGTATGTGAAAGATACTTTAGTACCTGGACAGGGCATATTACTAAAAGCTTAAATTACTTTATGTCAGAATAAATAAAGGAAAAGTCAGATTGAAGATAACTATATGGTATAGAATAATAATAGAAAAGTTAAGTAGTGAATAGGAATTTAAAGAGGTCAATACCGGGAAGATCTAAATGATGTATTGTTAACTCCGGATTCCTGTAAGGGTATTATAGGTATGCACAAACTGGAGTTATTGCATTATTGGAATACCATTCATTTTAAATGGATGTAGGTATATATTATAAATATAACTTCTGATGGTAAATTTCAGAGTTGATAATAATTCATTATTTACATTAAAAAAATATAGAGAAAGTGTTAGGCTCCATCCTCGCCCCACACGGTGAGTGCCAAGCCACGCCGTTGCACTCCCCCCTTCCAAAACCACATGAAGTTCCTCTTCGCGAATAAGAGATCACAAGTATGAAAATATATTTATTAACATTTTCCCATGGAATGTGTGGTGTGGTGTGTTTTTATACCAAAATGTTAGAATGTGAAGATAAGCTTGAAATCTCCAAACTTCTGACATCCTAAGTGTGAATGAAATTAATTCTCACAAGGAAATCCAGATTCTGTAAGGAAACTTAGTTGCGAGTTAAGTCAGCGCTAGTCGCAATATATTGGCAACGTGAGCACCTAGTACCAATGCAATACTATATTGTCATTGGAGCTGCAATATATCCCTTCCTTAACCTGGAGTATCCCCTTTTCAGTTTGAACAATAATCATTCTGTGCACAGTAACATCTCGTCCAGAGGCTCCACACAAAATAATCACTTTCGACATTTTGGAGTATGTGGAGTGTGTTTAGGTCTGAGCTTTCCTCACTGTAGAGTATTGAGTTTATTTTGGTTTTGCAAAAGTCTCTTATATTGCGACTTATTTAACCTACACCTAAATAAACTCAGGTGTAAAACTCCATGATGAAATGTCAATAACATACTCACACACCGTTAGCTAAAATATGCTAAACTAATTCTATTAAACAATATATTAGGTACAAACTATTTATTTGTCAGTAAAATAATTTCCAATAAAACAGTTATTTAGTTTCCGATTAGAGGTTCCGCTATAGAACCAGGGTGGGTTATTTTAACTGGAACTGTAAAATCCTAAGATAGGATAAATATTTCTGTAGTTCGTTAATAGAACCAGAATGGGCAAGTATTTATGTTTTATCTGGTATTTGTAGAATCCGTAGGTATGATAGATAAGATATGTAACCATATCTAAGTAAGTTCACTAATAGAACCAGAGGGTTTGTAAGTATTATAACATTTTGTAGAATCCATGATATAGAGAGATATATCAAGGAACCATGGTAGTTGTGGTTTATCATAGGATAAACTCAGGTGATTAAAACTGTAGGTAGGATATTGCGAGGACATGACTTTTATAATTTTAAGTTATGAAATTCTCAGTAGAATGATCTGTAGTGTCAGATGGTATATATTGATACAGACAGATACAGAAATAAAATGTTATCAAGGTTACGTGGGTAGAAGTGAAATAATTATAAATGTTATCTGTATTAAACAATTAGATGACCTGTAATAGATGGGTTAAGGTACATTGAAGACTGTAAGAGAAATCGCCTCTACGAAGCTTAAGTTCTTTCACAACTGCTTATATGAACAACATATTAAAGCACACAATCAATATGGGTAATAATCAGGGTAAAGCCGCAACAAACACATAACTTAGTAGGTAGGTAAAACAACAACGAAATAAATCATATAATCCGTAAAATAGCTAAAGCCGAGACAATGTACGTAGTACAAGTAAACCTACGTAGGTAATACAACCTCTCCCATCAGTCAGTAGAATAACCTAAAGCTGTAATGAAATAACTCATAAGTATTATCATATTATAAATATAGACGTAAGCATATGATTTCGAGCGCTCTAGTTTCGTTCACGAAACAAAGCAACCCTCGCCATGGTCAATCTCTGGATGGGTCAATCAAAATCTGTAATCTCGCGCCCCTCCGTGCTTCGGAAGGCACGTTAAGCCATTGGTCCCGGTTGTTACGGCAACCGCTTCAACCCACCAACCCGCATTGGCCAGTGTAGTGGTGTTATGATGGCCCATGTAAGAAGGCCTGTGCCCGGCAGCGGGACACACATAGGCTGATGATGATGATGATGCACAT
Organism: Nymphula nitidulata; assembly: GCA_947347705.1. NCBI lineage: Eukaryota > Metazoa > Arthropoda > Insecta > Lepidoptera > Crambidae > Nymphula > Nymphula nitidulata. The sequence goes on along the minus strand of OX374637.1, from coordinate 3,603,005 downwards.
GATGTGCAACTATCATGTCATTTAGGCACATATTCGGAAAAGATGGGGAAAAAGCTGCAAGGATGAATTAAACACACGATCCGTCTAATTAGAATATCCACATAATAGGTGTCACGGTACCGCAATTACCTAAATAAACACATAATCAGTAAAATAGAACTAAAGCGGTAACGAAATAACCACACATTATCATATACTATAAATAGGGGTACACACATGATGTAGGTAGTATCAAGGTAGCACGACCATGCTAATAAATCTCGCATAGTCGGTAGAATAACCTAAAGCTGTAATGAAATATTTAAATTACACAACATATTAAATAAAATGACACGTAAAATAAAATAACGGGCGATAACATTATTTAAATCCAATACGCAAGGTAGCTGTAAAACACATTTGAAAATCAAACATATTAATTAAAATGACACATAAAATAAAATAACTTGCGATAAAATTATTCAAATCCAACATGTAAGGTAGCTGTAAAAGAATATTTAAAAATCACAACATATTAAATAAAATTGCACATAATTTCCGCTATTATAACAACACCAGTAGGTAGGTTAATAAAATATAGCACCTTCAATTCAAGTCCTACCTAACCATACACATTTTATATTCCTAGGAAAATAAGCAGCAACATACGTGATAGGAAAGACGATCCGTATTGAACAAAACGACCAACAACATAATTCAAATCCAACGCAAGTACATAAGATAGCCGTAAAACATATCAAAACCATATTAAATAAAATCACACAAAATTCCGCAATGTAAATAAAAGCCACGTAAATCAACAAAGGACATAATAACACCTACCTTCAAGCACATACCTTATATCTAGCTAGATCACGTCGGGCAGAGTCTCCTCCTGGGACTTCTTCACGTCAGGGTCTCCTCCTTGGACTTCTGCAACTCTTCAAGAGCAGGGCGAAAAAAGTCCCGAATGATCCTGATCAGCCTCTTTTATAGCCTAAAATCCCCACCAATTTACCAGACAGAAACCATTTGCAGTTAGCCAACCATTCCGACCAATCTAATTCCATTTTCTTCATCTCAGCATCCTCATTGGTTCCCGCCTAAAATACTTCGGTAAATTTTATGTTGGCAAGCCTAAAGTTCTCGATTCCTATTCGTCGATCTTTCCCTCCAGTTTTCCTACAACGCATGGATATAATACGACCAAACACCAAAACCCACAAAACTCAAGCACTGTGTTAATATTGACCATCCTCTTAAATTTGGTCGAGTTATCCTAAAGAGTTTAAAGAACAATTTTAAAAAAAGTTTATATTTTTACATATTATTTTGTATTTTATTTTCATTATTTTAATATAAATCAGATGAAATAATTTCATCCACGAATAAATTAAATAATTCCTATAAACTTCCTTTGTTTTATTTTTATACATAGTTCCTTTGCCTACCACTAGACAGCCAAACGATGCTTTATGAAAGCGTGCTTTTAGAACACTTTTATTGGTAGTTAGTTAGTATACTCGATGCTAGGTGGAGTTTTCGTTATAACTCTCGCCATGGGCAATTGAATCAATGTATTATATATTTAATTGAAGACTAAATCCGCAAATGAACTAGACAAATCAATTGCAAAATTAAACAATATATCTCTTCCTTAGAGGCAGACCTCGGTTCCGTCACAGTTGGGGAACTTCATCAAATTCTATTAAATTTAACTACTGTTAAGAGAATTGAAGGGTAGTAAATAAAGACCGAAAAATTACCAAAGAAATAAAATTAATTAAATAATATATATACGATGTCACAGGCGAGACAAGAAGCACATATAGACAAAGCACCCCCTTATCCCATCTACCTCTTCCTAGTTTCCTACTAAGGAGCACGCGTGCCGGTCTTCTGAGTCCTCAATTCATTGTGTCCACCTTAACATCAAGCAAAAAGGAATAACTGGTAACTCATTACCTTGTCCTAACTAACCTAACCAGACGACCGCCTGGCCGAGTGGTCTGTACCCCAGGGTACTCGGTCAAGAGGTCCCGGGTTCGAATCCCGGTATGAACAAATGTTTGTATGATGAGTACGAACATTTGTTTACGAGTCATGGATGTTTATATGTTTATTTAGTATATTTCTAATATTTATATACATATTATTATCATTATTTCTCCGTTATCTAGTATCCATAACACAAGCTCTTAATGATGCTTACTTTGGGCTAGATAATAGGTGTGAGTGTATAAATATTATTATTGTCGTACTTCAAAAATTCGGAATTCTCCACGGACACATGTGCTCACCCTCCTTCCTATGGAATGGGTCCCTGTCTTCAGACGGACTCTTTACATCAGGTGGTGTTTGTCATTTACCGCGCTTTGTATATAAAAAAAACAATCTGATTTTACATAAAGCATTTTATAGCCACTAGATTCACTTGAAAGGAGATTTGTCGTCAACAACTACCATAATACGAGGGTCAAAATGAAAGTTCGTAGAAAATCATAAATAAGTAATTTCTTATCATTATCTTTATAAAATAGTGTCCATTCACATCAATACATCGCTGCATCCGATGGAACCACTGGGAAAAGCAACGGCCTACTTGTCTCTTGGACGGCCTTTTGAAGGCAGTCACTGCTTTATCGGCGTCCAGAAAACGTTTCCCTCGAAGTTTTTCATTTATTTCCGGAAATAAATAAAAATCGCAAGGTGCGAGGCCGGGGCTACGTCGGGTGACCCAGTAATTCTACATCTGCCAACTAGTCGATCGTTTTTCTGGCGTTGCGACGAAGAGTTGTCGTAGTGAAGGAGGATCCTACTGCGAGGTCGCTTCTCTCGAACTTTTTCCAAGACAATTGTTAGTATACCACTCTGCTAACAGTAACTGTTTTTTAATCCTCTTAAACAATTGCCTCGCAAAGATGTCCTATCCTTCCGAAGAACGATGCCAACATTGTTTTCCATGCTTCGTCCTGTCTTTACTTTAGTTCAAACTCCTGAAAAGGAAACAACCTACTGAGCAGACTGTCTTTTGGTTTCAGAATCATAACAGTAAATCCAGCTTTCGTCACCCGTAAGTAAGTCGAACACTGCATTTGAGTCACCTACGTTAAATCTTTGAACCATCTCACGGCACCAATTGGTTTTATGAATGAGATTTTATGGTTCTCGGTCAAATTATGAGGTGGATACACCGGGCACAAAGCTTCCTGACCGCTAACTGTTCATGAAGGATTTTGTGCACTTGACTCATACCGATGCCTCAGCTTGTTCGAATCTGCTGATAGGTCTCTCTTTTATCAGTCTATCAAACGCCAAACAATGGTGGAGAGAGATTTTGTCCACGGCCCGTGTTACGAGTACTAGTGTTGGTAAGCGGTTATGTACCTTTCATTTTATTGACAAGTTTATGCACAACTGTACGGTTTTTAGTCCAAATTTTTGTTTGTCCACCCGTCTAAAACATTTAAATCCCTCTAAGTTTATTCAATTGGTGACAGTCAATAGACAATTTATGGGCTCTACATATCACTGCCCTTTGTCAAACAAATAAACTGAAAAGCTATTAAAACATGACACCTACTAAATGCGTGTGCGTTGTTGGAGTTATTTATTTATTGATATCAATATGTCAGACTAAGATATTGTTGGAATGCAAACATTACGCAATCAATTCAGGTTATGGTGGGTTGAGTCAGTGATCACTTTTGGTAAGCGTCATGAACTATGACACTTATTACGATAGCCATAAAGGGCTATGAATTGTGCGAATGATGGGTCAGTTTCCCTGACGAAACATTTATCCTCCTGCGTCCGAGACATGGTAATATTATAAACTAATATTTTTATAGGAATAGCAACCAGGAAAGTCGAAGGTACAGGTTTCACCAAAAATATTCCCACATTCTTGACATTATAATGATTTAGAATCTTTTCTTTTCGATGTGTCAAATTCAAATATTATTATGACCCGCTAGAACTCAGGAGGCTATAGTCAGTTTTCAATGAATAAAAAAGTCTTAGCAGTAGGTACCTAAGACTTCCGGGAGTCTATGGCAATAAAAATCAATTGTGTCTGTAGTAATGTATGGCTTCACAGATTTAAGAAAAATATTATTGTTCTTCAGTATATAGGTAGGTTATGAAAAGGAGGACATAGGGTCAAGCACATTCAGTCACGTTTGATTTATTTTATAATTTATGCTGTTATTGCATAAAATGTTTATTTCTATGATTCTGCACATTTTTCGTCAAGTCTGCCACTTGTTTCAAAAAACCAAACCAATTTCATAATTCAATTTCCATTCCGTCACAATTTTCTAACCATCGGAATAAAAATCTTGACCGTCGCCATTTAATGGCGCCAAAACACCTTCATTTGGTAAAAAAAAGGTTAGAGCAAAGAGGCCATAGTCCTAGTTTATAAAGTATGACTCTTTTTTAAAGTGTATAAATTCCAAGAAGGTTCTACTTTCAAACGCTTACAATTATAATAACACACAATTAATATAACGGTAATAAAACACATAACCATAAGATTGACATTAACATCAGGAACTGATTGAATTAATTATTTTAATTTACCGTTGATCATAGATAACTCTAAATGACTCCCATAAAGGTTGTAGTCCCCGTGATCTTTCACTACACCTTGCGTGATGGTGAATGATTTATTATCAAACTTCAAAGAAAATTTCTAAATTAATAAATACCTCGTACGTCACGACAAAACAGGCTTGACATTCTGATCTTTGAATCGACTTTATTATAGCCGAAGTAAGAACTATTTTTGCAAAGCAACAGTTACAACAGATGTGCTGCCAGCAATACACAGTTCAAGTTTCTCGAATATTAACTAATTAGTCCACAAGGTTAGCTGTGTGGTTATAGTAAAGATCCGCAAAGATTTTGCATCGATTTCTTTTTAAAATTTTATATACGTAGATAATTTATGGCCGTTCGCTGTGAAGGGAAATTCAACCTATGGAATATTTGACAGGGTCACCATCAGCCTATATACGTCGCATTGCTGGGCACAGGCTTAACGTGCCTTCCGAAGCACGGAGGAGCTCGAGATTAAGTAAAAATTTGATTGGCCAATCCCGGGACCGACCATGGTGAAAGTTGCTTTGTTTCCGTAATCGAAACCAGAACGTTTATACTACTACGCCGACCTCCAATTTGACAGGGTATGGAAACTGAATATACAAATCCTTCATTTTGAGGTGCTCTTTCTCTCTTGAATTTTTTGACTAAGACAATATTGTTTATTATAAGTATTGTCTAAGTCAAAAAATTGGACAGCCAACCGTCGAATTAAGCACTCCATATCTAAGCGAGACTTAAATTTTAAAGAGTTTTCAATTATAATTCAAAACTTCTTTTATTACTTATTTATTTCTGCGGTAAAAATTCACGAATGTTAAGAGATATTACGGTAGAGTCTAGACCGTTAACGGTTTTTCACAAACTGTCAAATATTAAAAACAAACAAATCGATTCCAAAAAGACTTTAGATGCATAAGCAAGTCAGGCTAGTCTAAATAGTTATCAGAGGATTTTTCATACAAACAAAAAATTGCCAATAATTTCTTTATTGTTAAGACTTTTCGATTAGCCTAACTTGCTTATGTGTGGCAAATTTTGATGGAATCGGTTTGTTCGATTCGAATATATTTGACTTGTATGAAATGTCGTGAGGTGTAAGACGCACCTGTGAAACGCTATTATTCTAAGCCTGTAATGTTAAGGGATTTCCTTTTAAAACCTAAATGTCTTTAAAATATGATAAGTAGTTAAGAATTGATAGGTATCAATACTTAGATTTTTTCTAACAGCAGTAGGTACTGCTGTTATAAAAAATCTAGACTTGAAAAAAAAAGTGTCCCAGGGTGATCCGTGGTCAGAGTTGTCATAGTGGAAGGTCGCAGGTTCAGTATTAGGATACAACCGCCTCCACTGTTTGACCACCTACTTCAGATCTAGAGGTCCAGGGTTCGATTCCCGTGCAGGAATTTTCTGCTCGGTTTGATTGGGGGCAGAGCTTTTCTAAGTCCGCCTGGCTAGCTACCACCATCTCACCTAAGTCTGCCGCCATAACAATAATGTTAACAGCATTATTGTGTTCCGGCAGCTAGAGGTGAGATAGCCAGTTCCTCTGTGGTATAGGAATCCGGGTGTAGCTCGCTTCTATCGTCGACCTTATCTTCACTTATTATCAGCTGAGATAAAGGCCAAGAGATACCCTGTTAACAAAAAAACACAAACACACACACGCACTCGAGCGCGCGCATTCAGACACAATACTATCCTTATTATACATTACGCAACATTCGCCGTGGTCGGTCCCGAATGGGTCAAACGAAATTTTTTGTCTCGAGCTCCTCCGTGGTTCGTAAGGCACGCTAAACTGTTGGTCCCGGTTGTTATTGCACCCACCAACCCGCATTTGGCGCGCGTGGAGGTGTTATAGCCCAAAACTCCTCATGTGTTTCTCCCATGGAGGCTGGTGATGATGAAGATGATATTCAGGGTGGTGCTGTCGATGCGACAATAAATTAATGGGCTATAATGGTTTGCCGCTTTCAAAAACATGTTATTCATTCGATAATTTCTGGACATTTCTATGAAATAATGCAGCCAATGTAATTCCATACAAATGTCATGAAATTATCAAATGAATAAGATGTTTTTGAAAGTGGCAAACCATTTCTATGAACTAATATATCCTATATTTTAATTTATTATCGCATTGACAACACCAACCTGTATATAAGAGAATATGTTTATGAGAAGACACCAAGCTACGTTGTAGATATAAGTCTATACTTTTAAGCTTTATAGAATAAAACAACTATACACTGAAAAAAATGACAACTCTTTAGACTGCCTGTAACTCAAAAAAGTGACTTCATAATTTAGGGAACACCTAGCCTAAAATAAAGTTGCATACTTGCATAGCGATGCACCATTTTTTTGAATCAAATAAAATGTAATTAAACCACACTAAATGGTTATTACAAATGAAACTATCAAAGTAAAGCCCTCCCCCGATAAAATCTATGTTCCAAATGAAGAATATGATACCAACCTCTTTTTAATTTAAACAAATGAATCGTCATCAGTTGTGTCGTTTTGATACTTCTTGCTGATACGGGGCCAATTTATTGTGTATTTATTATTAATGCCTGGTAACAAACGATCACGAGCTCGAATTTTAATCTGTGAAAATTTAAATATTTATGCGTTGTAGATGTCGCAGCCATATCGTGTAACACGCCGTATTACCATTACAATCTGCCTAGGCAGATCATCTAGTTAATACTGAAGAGTTTTGGTGTGGTTTGTAGGAAGTCTGTTGTTTAATGATCTTTATAACCACCAAAAACCGTAATCTTTTGATTTATAAGTGGTCATACAAAATACTTAACCTAGGCAGATTGTAAAACGGCGTGTTATACATTATGGCAGCGACATAAACATTACTTTGATGCTGGCTGTCTGCATCTTGTTAAAGAAAGCGAAAGTTGATTTTTTTTTATTGGTACTCTTCTGCTAATGTGAATAAATTAATTCGATGTTTTGAGTTTGTTTACATATGAAATTTTTTAAATAGTTTCCATATTGATCAAACACCTGTGTTCTTAATTATGTCGCTGCCTTTTGAGCAGTTCTAACGGAATGAGGTTACCTAAATAAAGTAACCTTGTCCCCCCATATGTTAGAATGATAATAAAATAAAGACTAGTGTAAAATGAATTAGAAAAATCGATGGCTATAAAATTTTTATGTCTCGCTCGAAACAAGTTTTTTACACAAAATGAAGGCAGAGAAACGCACAGTCCGCCTGATGCTGAGCAATTAAGTATGAACTTTTCCTTTTACTATGCTTAGGACTTGTCTATGCTAGTACTACACAGTTCCTCAGTGCCGACCTCAGAGACAAGAAAAATAAGCGCCGGCTGTATAAGGGGCAGGACCTCTTACTCCCAAATCGGTTGGACTCTCATAAAATCTTCATACAGTCGCAGCGGCTTTACTAATCATTATTCATTTCACAGACGCACGCGCAACTGCTTGTGTGCACATGAACTGTACTTATTTTTTCACTTCGCAAGCCCACCGATTAGGGGCCTCCGCGAGACCTCTTTAATCGACGACGGGGGGCTGCGGAAACTAAGATTTCGGTTCGGGGGCATGGACGATACCAAGTCATTCTTTGCTTGTTCTTGCAGATGTCTGTAGGCGACGGCAGGCACTTACCACCATGTTGGCCGTCAGCTTATTTGTCATCTTCTAGTTATATAAGAAAAAACGCGAATACGATTTTAGCGGATTTTCAAAGAAGTAAATCAGGTCCTTATCATTTAAAATACAGTTCTTCAGGTTGAGGTAATTCACAAGAGAATTTCAAGACTTTCAAGTTTAGGTAGTATGTTATTCCCCACCTCATCAGAACAACAACAGGAAGCAGCTAATAGCAGAATCCCTACAGCTACCGTTTTACTGGCTGTTATAACTAGTCAATACAAGCTTCTTGAACTCTAAAGTTACGTAATTCAGAAGCGGCCATTGACAAGCCCATTCTTTAATTAACTTTCTTTAGTGTGTCAAATCCCTAAGTCTCAAAAACAGACGCGGTAGCGACATCTGACAATACATAACTCCGGTCTGCGCTGTACCGAATTAGCTCTACGATATTTGCGCGTGCACAGCGCTCGTCAAACACGCAGTCTACAGCTCGGAACTACATATCGCTTGGATCAATGAATGAATTGGCGGTATAATATTGAGTTTCTTTTTATTAAAACCTTTTTTACGGTAAACGGTAAACCTTTTTTTTAAGACAATACACAATCAATCAAGGGTGCTGTCTACGGGTTAACGGCATAGTAGCACGGTGGTACAAACTATACTACAATATTACCAATGCAGACAGCATTCATTGGTGGCGTAGTTCACTCTACATCCTTCACCCGAGGACAAACCTTGAAGGACTATGGACTGAAGGATTTCCTACTATTTTCCTACTGCAGTTTTTAATTTCAGAGTCAGAGACTAATCAATAAAGTATTTTACAAAAGCCAAAACATCAACGTAATCCATTTTCTACTTAAAAAACAAAGATGACTCGTTTCATTTCGTTTTTATCCATTTTATAAGCTAACGTTCGAATATTTATAATGTTTATTATTTATTATTTATTATGTTTATTATTACCAAAGTAAGTTTATTATTGTATATTTAGAAAGGAAATAAACTATTGGTATTATTCTCTTTTTCAAAAATCAGTTATATTTTAGTAAATAAATTTATTTCTAATGTAGGGCTTTCGTTACGGGCTCGTGCTCTATTATTGTCTTTTTACCTATTTCCCTCTGTCTCTGCCAAAGCATAGGTCACCACTGCATTTCAAAATGTATTTCAATGGGTGATTTTTGTAATTTATGTAAACTTTTCTGTAAGTTACTCAGTTTATAGTGACAACAGAAATGACTCTATGTAGACGACATCGTCAGATCAATTCATATAACTGACCTATGATAACGTTTTATCATAAACAGAAAACCAAAGACATTAAAATTGAATATCACTTAAAAATAATGTTATGATAATTAAAGGAGGTGATTCAGTAAGGAAAAGGTCATCCAGCATAGATAAGTTTATAAAATGTTTCGATATGGAGATAAATCACGTCTTTATTTATGGTAAACAGAGCCGGTATCAATATCTACTTTAAAAGTTTTAGTGCATAGCTGTTGCAGGTCGCAATTGCAATTTGTGCAGGTATACAATCGAAATTGAAAGTTCGGGTATTAGAAAAACTTATCTTTGCATCTTTGAAGAAACGCATTGCAGAATATTTCTTTGTACGAACAATATTTTTAATGTAGTCCTTATAATCTATCCATATTCCCACTCCTCCACACCCATTTTCACCTCAGATCATCTATGATCTGAGATTTTCACCCACACCCATACTCGACGATATCCATACTAGCCAACATCCATACTCGCCCATATCCATACTCGCCCATATCCGTACTCGCCCATATCCGTACTCACCCATATCCATACTCGCTCATATCTATACTCACCAATATCCATACTCGCCCATATCCATACTCGTCCATATCCATCCGTACTAATATTATAAGTCCGAAAGTAACTCTGTCTGTCTGTCTGTTTTAAGCCGCAGAATCGGTTAAGATTGAATTTGGTATGGAGGTAGTTTGGGACCCTGGGATCGACATAGAATACTTTTTGGAGCAATGACCGATATTCACGCTGGCGTAGTCGTGAGCGGACACTAGCGCAAAGTAAGTCGTTCGCTTTTTTATTCGGCGACACGGTTCGGCTTATCATCCTATCAGCTCTCATTGAGGTTTATAGGTATACTCTATTGTACAGCCACATCACATCAATCGTAGCACTTTGGTGACTGTACTGATCTTTTCCAGTTGTATTAGAGACGATTTTTGCACAGCAATTTTCACATATGATGCGCTGTCAACTTAACGAGAATAGACTAATGACCAATTAGTAAATAGTTTGATGTTGCCGCGGGATAACTTTGATTGACAGCGTTAATAAGCTTGTTTACGTTTGAAATTTATTAATTTGGGTGTATTGTACCTAGAGCAAAATGTGTCACAATTATGGTTCATTGCAACTACATGGCATCCAAACTGTTAACCCGATTGCAGTGAAATTTGAGTAAACACAATGTGTCTTTCAAGTATTCATTAATTTACCTGTCCGTAAACAGGCTATATTTTTACTCTTTTATAAATTTTTATTATTACTTAAGCCTTGTCCTTGTTTTGATAACCACAAAGAATCAAAGTTGAATTTCCAAAGATCATTTTAAAAACATTCGTGTATAGTTTTGATATTCGGTATACGTGTTTGTCAGCATATTTTAATATTGGTGGCAAAGGTGGCAAACGAGTGCACTGTCCGCCTGGTGGTAAGCAGCTTCTGTAAACCCCATAGACACTTATTGCATTTTGGGCACTACTCACGCATTGTCTACCCTGTAAAAATTAAGAGAGCGTTATTTTGACAAAAAAAGGAGACGAGTCCACGCAAATTTTGAATTTTTTGGGAATTAGGTACTCCTAATTATTGCAACCTACTGGTTCAAAAAAATGGGTAAAAAAATTTCATGGATTACAAGAATTGAATGGATTTGGGGAGCTCGGTGGCGTAGTGGTTTGAGCGCTCTGGTTTCGATTACGAAAACAAAGCAACTTTCGCCATGGTTGGTCCCGGGATGGGTCAACCAAATTTATAATCTCGAGCTCCTCCGTGCTTCGGAAGGCACGATAAGCCGTTGGTCCCGGTTGTTACTGCAACCGCTTTAACCCATTTAACAGAAGCAAATACTTGAATAGCTTTGGAAAAAAGTAAAACATGTCATACGTGACTATAAAATTTGAGGTTTGCCCTCGATTTCCCTGGGCTTTCATCATCAGATCCTGACTTGGTGACAATAGGACCTCAGAAGTATACTCTATCGAATAAAAAAAGAATTTTGAAAATCGGTTCATAATTGACAGATAAATCGGTGAACATACATACAAGAAAAAATACATACAGTGGAACATAGAACCTCCTCCTTTTTTTGAAGTCGATTAAAAAGAGACATCTAGTCTGCTCTAATTAGATAGCTATAGGCTGTTTTAATTAACAAAATACCAGACAAAAATAAACAGACCTTGATAAATTAACAATAAACGTCTTTTAAGGAAGTGGACGCATTGCAAACAAAATGGTGTATTGCAATAAATCTCGCTATAAAGTATCAAGTAAAGCTGCGTACACAAATGGACGATCCGAATACAATATTTGAACAAAATGTCTACCAAAGATTTATACAGCCGGTCTGGTGTCGTTATTATTAAAAAATACACTTAATAAATTAACAAACGACAACTCCTTAATTTAGAGATGCAACTTTGTAGAATGGTGATTAATATTTTCGTCTTTTTAAGATTCCGTAAGTTCAACTTACGATCTTCAACAAGCCAGAGAGGCTATCAAGAAAAATTCTATGCTAACTTTCAAAGACTAACATGATAGCGAAACTCAAAACAAGTAGCTAACGATGAGGTTTTTGATTTGAGCCTTTTGTTTAGACTAATAAAGAACATTAATGAGGCAAACAAAGGAAAGGAGTTTCCTATTCATTTATTTATGTCACAAAACTCGCTTAATTTTGGTCCGGAATTTGGGAAATGTTACATGGTTTTACGCCTACTTTAAAGAAGTTTTCTTATTACCAAAGAAAACAGCGATAAATTGTTAGGTAGCCTGCAAAGTTTCTTATAAAACACGCAACGTGCATCTGTTTTAAAATAATACATAAGTAATGGGTTCATTACCGTTCAGACAATGTGTTAATATTATCTTTTCTGTTGTATTCTAGCCTTGCTGAATTACGTCAGAATTTAACATATATGCAAACTTTTTATTTTTGGCAAATAATCGGTGATTTATATGACGGTAGTCATGAAAATATTCTTTGGCCATGGTAACATATCCCGCCGTGTGACAGTCTCCAAAAAACTATGCACGATTGGATCCTTGTTGAGTGCGTTATTAACCTTTAAAAATCATGTCTGATCTGAATAAAATTTTGAAGACTGTTGCAAAGCTGGTTCTCCTAACACATATATTAATCAAATAGCACCTATTTTGGAAGTGTAGATTTAGTTTCTTAATTTTATTTTAACACGAAGTGCCCGCGTGGATGGTAGTGTAGCTTAGAAGTGAAAGCGTAGCAGACAAAGTTACTTTCGCATTTATAATACTACTATGGATGTCAGAAAGATAAATTGAAAAAAATATCTTGACTAGAAAAAATCATATCCTTGGGCGGAAAAGGAATCTGCGGCCTTTCACAATCTGGATCTTTCACAAGCTCTTACCACTGATCTACCGAGTATTTGCTGTGAACTTGTTTACAGGGTAGGCAATTACAAACATATAAAGCCTACGGTAACCGATTACCATAGACGTCGTATGTTTATTTGCCACTTTTGTTAAATAAAACCTAATACATATTTGGTCTATTTTATGTAAATCAACACACAGCCAAAGTTCATTATAACAGGACAAAGACTGCTTGACAAAGAAATACCCTAAAGATTTTCACGACAATCGGTCCTGCGCTGCATACATGTAGAGGCTACTTGCTGTACTTCACCAGATAACAATAATAATAGCTTATTAACTTCAAAAAGAACTTAACATCTCCGGTCGTTTTGTCTGATAAGCTCAAAACTGTCGCAATGTTTCTGATAAGATGTCATCACCAAATCGGTATTCAAATAAGAATCTCGGCTTAAGTGTTCGGTCGCAACATTTTGTTGCATTTGTAATTTGAATAACTTTTATGGCTGTTTGTTCGATAAAGCCAGGTGCCAGCTAATTAGAGAATTTTAGCGTCATTGATACAGTCGTCAGCAGAAGTGATCTCTTTTGCAATGGTACTTATTAAGACCGCAATAAGGTTTTTAAAAGTTTTTTTAAGACTGGCGATCTGGTAAAGGTACTTTGGAAATCTTCAGGGGGAGCTTTTGTCCAGCAGTGGACGTATTTCGGCTGAAATAAAGTTGATGAAGGTTTTTTGCTGATAACGTTATTTACCTGTGGCAATTCTTTTTTGACTTTATCTATCTATAATTATAAAAATGTTAAGTCAACTTAAAAATATTCAGACCGACTAAATATTTTCAAAATATAATTATGACAGATATATTTAAACCCTTAAGCGGCGTTATCCCACCGGAGGGCTATGACAATTGCAAAATCAGTTGTGTCTGGAATCTGATGTTTGACGGGTTAAGGACCAAGATGTCATACTGATCGTCGTGAAGCTAGTGCAATGCAATCAAGTTGACAGGAGAATCAAACGCTTGTTTCAGCATATTCTTTTGCTTTAGCATTGTCTTGTTTAGTTTGCTACATTTTAGGAAAAGGATTTTGTTAGCCTGTTAAATTCTCATAAGGAATATTTGAGGTTGGTGGGTAAATTAATTTTAGACTAACCTCCATGGTGTCTTTGGATTACTTTGAAATAATTAGAATAGCGGATCTGCACGTCTAGCAAGATAAACGTTCGCGCGATTTTCATGGACGCTTCATGTAAAACATTTTCACCTGTCGTACAACTAACTGACTTTGATCTTGTTCGTACACACAAATCCACTGCTGCATTAGTTTTACTACATTGTGATATCATTGCTTGTAACGCAGAAATATGCAATAAAATTCTGATGCATCTTATAACGGTATGAGATCATTGGAGTTACGTGATTAGGTGACTGAAATCCTTATCTCGGGTAAAAGAGAATAATAAAAAAATAGAGAGTAAATCTTAGTTGAATAGAAGAAATAATATTTTAAAATAGAAGATGGTTTAATAAAATTCTTAGTTGATACGCCAGTTTCAGCTTTTGAATTTCAATTGATTTGTCTAAGATGTATTAATTCAAATTTGTAAACTTGAGATTATTTAAGTTTAAGAAGGCATGTTAAGCTATTGATCCAGTTCACCACACAACTGTCATTGGTCTAGCATACTGGATTTTCTTCATGGCAGAAATAGATAAGTTTGGACCCTACCAAACTTATCTATTTCTGCCATGAAGAAAATCACGCGGCCCGGCGTGTGAACTATGTGGATATTGGTGGTAGTAGACTGCATGTTTAGACACTTCTAGAATTCATTAGAAATCAGTGTCTTGTTAACAGAAGCTGTAGAACTAATCGCCCTTGATCGGTAATTTTTATTAATCAATTTGCGTCTCATTTAAACAACCATCTTCAATAAGAATCCCAACACATTTGACGTTGATGGGTTGTTTTCACCCACGCATGGTGTCATCATTTTATTAGTTTTTATGCTTAATTATAGTAAATGGTCGTAAAGTGGTCTTTTAGATTCAAATCAGTTACCATTCTTTGTTTTACAGTCGAAGGTGTCTTAATCAATAATAAAAACTTTATGTTATCATAACAATATTAACTATTAATTCTGACAAATTAAATAGCGTTTTTTATTAGTTATCATATTTAATTTTATAGTTAATGGTTATTTTACGCCTTTAAATATTACGCAAAACATTAACAAGATAAGATGGCGAAAGATACCAGTGTTTTTCTCTAACGGAGTCTTAATTCTTCTGAATAAATTGGCGTAACTTTACCGGTGTTGAGTTTGTTTTATCGGGATTACAACATGACACAAATGAATTCTAGTAATATTGTATTCCATATTGGATTTTGATCACGTAGTTTATAGAGTTTGTACCATAAAAGCAGAAGTAATAATTTCAATACAATGATTTTTAGAAAGGAACTGGATAGTATATGGCAATCCCTAAAATAAAACTATTGTGTTGAGTAAGTTTTATGACTGAAGAAACTACGACCGAAGTTGTATTGAAATCAACTATCAGGTTTTCGCTAAATTAGATAGTAGGCAGGTGTTCGTCACACTTACAATATTAAAATACCTATTAACGTTTTCTGAATTTATGTAAATTTGTAGTAACTAATACGTATTATGTATGTGTAGCAAGGAGCCGCTGGAAGCAGGCTGCGCAGAACCGTTGCGATTGGGAATTGATGGGGGAGGTTTTTGTTCAACAGTGGACATCGAAGGTTGATATGATGATGATGATTAGGTATTAAAAGCACGGCCTACTACGGCGGTAGCTAAAATCGGCTCCAATTACGGTGCATTTTTTTCGTGTTTTATTCCAGTTTCAGTTAGCTTAAATACAGTCGACAGCACATCAAGCGTAACAGTTAGACCTTGAGACCGTCCTTGCTGCGTTCGTAATAGAAGCGGCTTTCATAGTACAACTGGTACATCAAATTGGAATTCACTCATACAAAAGCTCTTAGGACTTATTCACGAGACGTTTTTCAATCGCGAATATCACGCTCAGAAGAATAAAACTGACTACCTACCGCTTTTACGATTTTCATTCATCTATTATTTTAGCGCCATCTATGAGCCGTGCAGTATGTGTTTAGCTTAGGTTAGGTACTCGTACCCCAGTCTGGCGCTCATGTCTTATAAGAAAGCACACGTACATCACATTATTTCACATTTATTTAATTCCTTAATTCCCTATATTATTTGCATTATTTTTTAGTAATTTATTTAATTTCGTAATCACCTATAAACATTGCAGCGTTGTTGTTTATCTTTACTTTTTTACTAGGCGAGTTTACTAGAAAAAGATAGAAAATATAAAAATATGAAAACATTAGGTAACTAATCATTAAGTACAACTAAAATACTAAGTAACATGTTATCGTCACGAGGGCAGTACAATAGTATCTTTGTATAAACAATATAGTTATGCTTACATTATTGACTACCTACTTACCGCCGTAAGTGGTTAAGGCGATACCTCGTCGGAACTAGCGACACCACTTGATTTATATTAATTGTTGTGAATATAGAACATAATAAACAAAAACGCTTTAGTGAATGACTAAAGAATGGTATTTGTAATTTTTTGAAATGTGCTCGGTATAAGATATTCCTTTACATGTAACCTATTTTATCATTATTGCCGAAAGTGGCCACTTTTAACAATAATAAAAAATTTGGTTACTTATAGGTAAGTAGACACTTTATACAAGATATATCTTTAAAAATTACAAATACCGTTCTTTAGCAATTCTCTAAAGCGTTTTTGTTTATTATGTTCTAAATTCACCATAATTAATAACATTCAATTGGTGTCGCTAGTGTGCACGAGGTAGCCCCTTAACGCCGCTTATAGAAAAAAATTTAAAATAGAATGAAAAATCGATTACTTCTATGTTGTCTTCTTTCTCTCTTCTATGTATCTATTTCTTCTTCTATTTCTTCTATGTGCATCTGTTACTTCTTCTTTCTTCTATTGCATTAAAAATAAGTAGAAAAACAATAGTGATATTTCATAAATAAAACTAGGGAAATAATATTGAAATCATGGGTATGACATTTCTATTAAGAGTGTCATTCATACAGAAATCTCCCGTCTGTGTATTTTGTCCCAATCACGGCGAGTTTCAGAGAGCAGCGGTGCCCTTTACCATATGTTTAACAATTAATTACTTTGGTTTTGTTAGTAATAATAAAAACATGTTTTTTTTTTGATACTTTTATACAACTGAGAAGCCGTCATCGGGTCGTACAAAGGTTTCTTTACACACCACGGAAGCTTTTTTTAATACCTACCTACTATTATGTATTCTGTATAGTTCAGAATTTCCGCTACCATTTTAAATTATGAGACATATTTATAGACCCTTTGTTGGACGATAAAACAGACATAAAGTACCATAAAGCCCATGTAACTTTTCATGATACCGAATGACAAGCGTCACGGACTAATTTATGGGGATATTTTGAGTCATTACGATGTTTTGCTAGGCGTGAAATGTGATGGTATCACTTTGATAGTCCACAAATAAATGACATCTCCGGCTGTAAATTTAAACCAGGCTTACGATTTTAAAGCTTGACGAGAAAGGTTATTGTGTATTTTATACTATTTTTTATACGACATAGGTAGGGCACAAGCGTACAGCCCGCCTGATGGTAGGCAAGTGTGGGCAAATGAGCAACTTACTCACACTTTGTCTTGTAAAAACCAAGATAAATTATGTTGATAGCATACGAGATGAGTACCCCCGTGCCTAGTGTTAATTAGCTGCGATCTTTCGTAAGTTGAAGGTGCTATCCCAACTTAAGATTCTTTATTAGTTATTCGTCAATACAGGATTATGACTAAAACGCTCCTTATATTTTACGTTCCATTCCGTTCTTTAAAGAGCGCTTAATATGCCGTTTGCCAATACAAAATCTGACAGTAGGTATTAAAATAATATTTAAGCTATTTAAGAAGCTTTTCAGCATTGCGCTGTTCGTATTTTTTAAACCGCTATGGTGGCAATCAAGCATTGTTACGGCCCACCTGATGACAAGCGGTGACCGCAGCCTATGGACGCTTACAGCACCACAAGTATCACTTGCGTGTTGTTGTTCACGCCGTTCTTGAAGAACCCCATGCTGTACTCGTTCGAGAAAACCTCCGCAGGAAGCTTATTCCACAATCTGAGCGTGCACGGGAGAAAGTTTCTCTGAAACCACTTTGGTTCCAAGTGTTGTACGCGACCACTTTGGTTCCAACTGGTGGGGAGTTTTGCGATGATGGAAAGAGGCCGTGGACGTGGACATCTGTTAACGGTCCAGGAATATTTAGATGTTAAGAATACATTGACACATTGGTATTTCAAAATGTTTCATTTGTTTATTAAAGAGTATTATGACTGTTGACCTTTGTGTATTATCATACTTTTATTGTGACTGTGCATTGTCGGACAGCTTGAAAACAGCGATAACACTTTTGTCATCGGGTACAGACAGGCAGACGGATGGACGGACAAACAGACAGATGGACTGACAGACACTAAGTAGGTAATATTTTTTTTTGTGGTAGTCATAGTACAAATGTGATTGTTGACGATTCGAAAGTGCCTCTTGATGGCTTAAAGATATATTTACATTTCATTTCAATAATTCCTTAGTACGAATACAAACTGTAGAACACACATGAGAAGCAAAATCTCTTCTACATCTCAAGGGAGGAAAATATCTCCCACAACTCAAGGGTGGAAAGGTGTGGAACCTTTCTAAAATAGCTTGAACCTGAAACAAATAACACATAACAAGGTTCCCATCCATTCATCCCGCGGGCAAAGCGTAATCAAAACATAACCGTGAACAATTTCATCACTGTTGACCGCCACAGACGTAATCTTTACGCCTTCCTCCATAGCCTAACTGCCCTCGGCTCCACTATCAAGTTATTAACGTAAAGTTATTGCCTTCGCCTCAAAACAAACTAATTAAGACGTAAACGTTCTTAACCAAAGGCTTTAATTGACTTCACTTATTAAGACAGCCTTAATATAAACATTTATATTAAAGAACAAAAACCCTTTTTAACCTACTTCAAAAACGATGAGTTTCTCATTTCGGTTGTAATGTTTTTCTTTTCTATGTATGTACACCGATTACGCCGAGATTTCTGATCCGATTTCCGTGATTTTTATTATTATCGATGCGAAATAGTTGCCATTTGGTCCCATAAAAATTTATTTTAAACCAATTGGATAGTTTTTGGTAATGTTTCATTGAATATAAATCCACATTTGACATACTGATTTTCTATAATAATCGACCTTCCGGAAGAACTGCTCTCACTGTCCCGTAGTATATTTACTTACGTCTACTCTCCGTGAAATTAGTTATTTCAACAACCGAATACAAGATTTTCCGCCATGTTAATGATCGCAGGCGACATGTATCGAGGGGGATACATTTTATGTTTTCAACGCGAGTTTAAAAAGGCATAATAGAGTGGTTTTCCACTAAGGTTAGAGCAAAAACAGACAAATTTCACCCTGTACAATAAGTTTGATGGACTGCTCGAGCTAATACTGAGCGTAAAGTATAGCCCCATTTATCACATTTACGCCAACAGCATCGTTTAGGTGTTTATTGGCGGGTGACCATCTGTTGGGAACTTTTTAGGATAAAATATAATTTTGAATAATATATCAAAACTGTAACAGCTCTATTTAAGTATTTGATTGGAAATAATCAAAAGAGGGAAGATACGGCACCCAGGCTCAGCGCATGTACCTACCGGCAACACTTCGTCTAGCTGACGCATTATTAAACCTGTTAAAACTGCGAGTGTTGCACGAAATGGTCTTCCTAGATTTAAACATTACATGCATTTTTTTAATTATTATTACGAGTATGTTATAAATTATTCCTATGATATTCAAATCTGCTTCGAATAATTATTTGTTGAATGGCTAATTTTAAACAAGATGTGATGTTATGTGTTTGATGTAAAAACCTAAAAATATTTATGAATATTTATTAGACTAGTTATGAAAAGATTTCAATTTTACAATAAAAAGGCTTCGTATTTTGCTTATACTAAGTATGACAAAATTTTATGAAGCATTTTTATTATAAAAACAGTAACATATGTATTATTCGCTACTTAAAACGACGAATATGAAATTATGTGAAATTTTTTAAAAATTTTATAAAAAATTATTGACATAATTTCCTAATCATGCAAATATTGTAATAAAAACAATATCCAATACTTTCACCTTATAAGGTATTTAACGTGAAAAGGTTAATTCCGACATTTATAAGTGATTTGCCACTAATTTATGTAAATTAATTGCTAAAAAAGTATTAACTGTCTTCGAAAGCAACTTTTGGAGGATTATAAGTTTAGAAGACTAAAAGACTAATAACCTTCAGTAATATTGTCGTTCATGTTGTCATATTTTGATAAATTTTGAATATAGAGTACTAATTAAGGTAGGACCAGTTTTGAAAGAATTTTCCAAATTTTAAACTATTACTTAAAAAGAAATACATATGCTAATACGCCGGTGGGGCGTTAAGGTTCTGGAGTGGCGACAGCATAAATTGCAAAGTAGGACGGCCTCCCACTAGATGGACAGACGACCTGGTCAGGGTCGCGGGGAGCCGTTGGATGCAGGCTGCGCAAAACCGTTTTATTTGGAGATTGATGGGGGAGGCCTTTGTTCAGCAGTGGACATCATAGGCTGATATGATGATAATGATGATGATGACATATGCTAACATTTTATGTTTTTTTTATATAAGCTACTAAGGATACAAGTTGCCTGATGGTCAGTCATCACATCACTACCGCCTTTAATCAACTGTACCCCCACACGATTTCAGAGGTGCGTTGCCTGCCTTGAAGTAAGAGATTGGTTTCATTTTTAAAGGACTCTCAATCGAGACAGTATATCATCATCATCGCCAAAACAACTACTACCACTACATTGAATAGCTTCAAAAAATTTCTGAGACGAAAGCTACAAACTTTTTCAATATACAGACTGTTCTGAAAGTCTGAAATAAAGTTAATTGGGGTCACACACAGACATGACATACACACACACACACACACACACACACACACACACACACACACACACACACACACACACACACACACACACACACACACACACACACACACACCTCCCGCAACCCCTGTATTCCAAATTTTATTTCTGAATACTGTAACACCCGGTGTATAAATAAAATTCAATGTTTGTATTTTTGTCTCCTATGCACTCCGACACCATTGATCAGATTGTGATGAAACTTTGGTAAGTTGGTAGGTGGGGTTCTGGGCACACCTGCTAAGGTTCCTGAATTGTGAAAAACTTTGTTTTACTATAAAACCTCTTTACGGGCATTGCAAAACATGCTGGGTGCAGCTAGTGATGTATAACAGTTAGTTTTGCTCTTATAATATTTATACCCATAGTGTACATATACAGCATGGTTACTCTAAGCACAAACTTTGGCAAATAGCTTGGTGATAATAGTGGGACAACTATTCTTAAAGATACGAAGAGATCAAATAGTATTGTCATGCAATCAACTGATGAAATTATCAAAAGTGTTATAAATTCCTCAGTTCTATGAGTCACAATTACAATTTATGGTGAAATTTAGTATTATAAAAAAGTAATCATGAGTATATTAAGCTATACCGTCATCGTCAGGTTTAACAAAGTTAGTGAGATCTCGCCATAAAAAAATAATGATTAGGAAATAAGTACCGTTGGCAACACTAGTAATTGGATGCATCGTTGCCTTAAATCTTAAATAAACAGTTTTTACTTCTAATGACTATAATGGTGTTGTTCTGTTTGCATTCCCCAAAACTAATTGTAAGTTGTTTATTTCCCTAATTTTTCACCCCATTAAGTGAGGGATACAATATTCTATTAGAAACGCCATGATAGATAACATTATGCAGAGATGCGTAGATTTGTGACTTTACTCAGTAGGCAGTATTGATCGTCTTAATAATAAATTTATTAATTCTTTATAATTGCCATTTTAGAAACTTCTTTTTCTTGTTGGATAGCTAGTAACAGTGTAGGTCGGTGCAGAACAGAATCATTGCAAGTGTTTTGTTGCTTATTCTAATCTCTTATTTGAGAATTAATATAGATAAGCAGCAAGTCAGGAACATATTTATCCGCAAAACTGCAGTTTAACTATTGATAATCTAGATATCTTTACAAATAAGTATTCCTCCTAATCGTTACAAGAAATTTCCATACATAAGTAAAAGTCACAATGACAGGTCTAATGTCACATTACGTCATACAATCCTAAATTGAGGATTGCTTGGCGTAATACATATGTGACATAGCTGTATCGTGTCTCGGTTCAATGTTTACATTCATTTACTATGTAATTTGTTCATCTTAAATTTAGAGTGTTCGCTGAAATTTATTGCGGTACATTCCTGGTTAAAAAAACTTTGATACAATCTCTAATACATTACGATTCCATAAGCTTGTGTGACTAAGACATTAATTAAATAAACGTCTTAGACCAATACCTCATAATCGACAGGTTATAACTCTAAAATTGATTTTTATTGACTGTCACAAACTTGATTATTGCAAATTTAATCAGTCCATTTACGCGGTCTCGACAAATAAGGTTGAATTTGATAGTATTACAGCTGAAAAAACCTAGTCAATCATTTCCCGTACCAACATGTTCACTTCGATTGAGTACCTACCCGTTTGAGTTGTCGATAGAGGTTTTATTACCCTGTTTTAATACGGAAACCATAAAGTATCTTGTCTTAGCGGTAAATCAAGCCAAGATCATTTTATCTCCATTTCAATTGTATATTCTTTAATCTCAATGGTTACAATTGACATTAACCTAAACTTCGCACTCTTGGATACTTTGAAAGCTGTCTAAATAGTCCCTGAGTATTGTACGACAACGAAAAATATTTTTGCGACTATTGACTAGATATTTGTAGATAAAAGAAACATTTTTTATAGAATAAGCAATATAGGTGCAGAATGAAATATAAAACTGAATGAATAAGAAATATAACGAGTAAGAATGTTGAAATATTTTTTACTAGTAACAATAGTTTGCTAAGGATAATTCTGAGCATTATCTTGTGAAAAGAATAAAGATGATTATGATTATGTGTGATACGACATTGAGTATTCGTTGGCTTTTTTATATAATAAGAGTAGCAAACAAGCATACGACTAGCCCGATAGTAAGCGGTTGCCGTATCATATAAAAATAGTACTGTCTCGTTGCTTTGGCTATAAAAATCAAGAGGAAGCATTATTTAAAAACAAGAAAGAGAAGTCTCACTGCTACCAATACAATGCTTTCTCAATTCGTAAATTTTTCCTTACTGACCGCAGTAGCATAGAACTTAAATTAGTGTTATGCGGCTACAATCTTTTGTAAGATAAATATACAGACGACAGCACAGCAAATGTAACAGTTACACTAAGCAAGCCGCCTCTTTTATAAACGAAGTAAGAAGTCAAGTTCAAACTGTTACGCTTGATGTGTTGTCTACTGTACTGCACTTTCCCAATCAGGCGTTCAAAATACTAGTAAAAAAATGACTAAGTCCTGTGTCCCTTGTCGTACAATTTGAATAATATCATTATCATCATCATCATATCAGCCAAGAGACGCCCACTGCTGGGTATCGGCTAGGATCTTCAAACCGATTGGTCTTGTACTGGCAGCATCTATCGGCATCCCGCAACCCTAACCAGATCGTCGGTCCGCCTTATGAGGGGCCTCCAACGCTGCGTCTCCCGATATGGGCCGCCATTCGGGGAACTTTCCGCAAGTCAGTCTTCCTTGCAATGTCGCCAGCCCAAAAAATATAATAAGGTTTTATTTTTGCAATTACCCACGTTTCGTTTCTTAGTTATGAGTTAATCATTGTATGGTACTGAAGTAAAGACATCCTTGCCTAAACAATATCAAACATAAGGTTAGGGTTGGCTGGAAGAGATCTCTTCTAGAAATAGGCTTACCCTAGTATTACATGTATTTCCTTAGTGTGTATATTTATTATGTTTTTTTTATATGTGCAATAATGGACTTACCCTCTTTAGACTTTCATGATGCATGTCTTTCTTAATACATTTTCGAGGAAATATTAAAAAAACTTTTGTGCATTAAGTGCTTATTTCGGTTTATATAGTAAATATTGCATTCAAAATTATCATTCGCCATTAAATAATAAAGGTCCCTTATTATTTATTCAAGAAAACAAAAACTGGGATATATCCGGCGACACGCAAACTTATGTCAGCCCTACTGTGTGAACCTAGGTCAACAGACTCATTCAGGTGTTCCATAATTGAATATCCCGCGCAAATGATTTTTATGAAATTAGACATTTATCACGCGTACGACGGACACATAGTAGGTATACAAGGTGAACGCTCCGTATTTTAATTAAAAGCTACGTGATCAGAAATATCTACAGTAAATTAATTTTTATACTACGATTATAATTCTCGTTTTTGCTGTCATAAAAATTTTGGATCGGTTTGGAATTTCGAATTACGGTGTCAAATCAAGTCAACTCTCGAACGAGGTTGCTGGAAAATAAACAGGTTTTTATGCCCTTGGAATATTATTTAAATAATTGATAATTCCTAATATATCAATATTTTAAACTATAGTATAATAGTATACACGAAGGCTATTTACATTAGGGCTATGCTCGGGGTTTCTCTGCGTGACGAAATCAGAAATGAGACCCGTAGGAGAACTAAGGTCGCCGACACAGTCCAAAGAATTGCAAGCCTCTAGAGGCAGTGTGCAGGCCACATTGCAAGGAGGACTGACGGCCGTTGAGTCGGAAAGGTTCTCGAGTAGCGGCCGCGTACCGGGAACCGGGAGACGCAGCGGAAAGCCGATGGATGCGGGCAGAGCAGGACCGATCGGCTTGGATATCCCGTGCCCAGCAGTGGGCGCCTCTCGGCCGATATGAGGATGATACATAAATATATTCAGAAGTCCTAAACCACTGAACAGAAGCATGAAGATAGATTACACCCTGAGAAAGGACATTGGCTACCTTTTGGTGCGATAGCCGACATCCATCCGCGCGGAGCCGCATACGATTACTTGTAATATTATACTAGTCTAGTATTTATTTACTGGATTTAATTCTGTGATGAACAATGTTAAAATAAAAGTCTACAAAATAATATGTAGGTATGTAATTGTTACTTTAGTGACATTTCATAGTTACTATCAAGAAGTTACTTGTGTATGTGCCGCTTTCGCTTCTTTTCTCATCCACAGCGAAGTGTCAGGTACTATTGATGTCATATTTATTGTAACAAATGCACTTCAAAAAATGTTCCAAATAAAAGTACAATATAAGATAAGATCCAAATTGTTACGTCAGATGTGATATCGACTGTACGTTAATAAATCAATGAATAGTGTTCCATTAATACTGTAATAATATTATAACAGGAATCTCTACTCTAAAAGATTTGCAATTCTAATATTATTTTATTACACCTAGATCATGATTTTGCAAAAAGATATTCAACTATTTCGAATTTTAATCAGAGCTTCTGAATGGGTATCTCTAAAGTCATAATACCGTTACCTTTTTTGTTGCAGTAAACTCAGATCATCTGAAACCTATTGCCGTCATTTGGGGTTCCGCTGTGAATGCGAAGAAACCATTTATGAAATAGCAATAACTCGCTGGCGTAGTAGTTTGAGCTATGTGCATTTGTTAATGAAAACAAAACATGTTTTCTAGTTGAACCATCCGGGAACAGCCAGTTGTTCCCGGATGGTTCAACTAGAATTTGGAATCTTGAGCACTTACGTGATTCGGAAGACCGGTACATATACATATACATATATTATTTTCATCAGTATTACAGGTATATTCTACTAATAATAATAATATTCATACACTTACAGCTATTATCTAGCCCAAAGTAAGCATCATTAAGAGTTTGTGTTATGGATACTAGATAACGGATCAATATTGATAATAATATGTATATAAATATTAGAAATATACACATACATACATCCATGACTTGTGAACAAATGCTCGTATTCATCAAACAAACATTTGCCCCTACCGGGATTCGAACCCGGGACCCCTGAACGAGCAGCCCGTATAGCAAGGGGTACAGACAGACCACCCGGCCAGCCGGTCGTCCTACTGTCGAGAGAGTGAAGCAGAGGTAATTATAAATAGATTCTTAATTTTTATGTCATCTGGCTCAAATATAATTAACAAAATTATTTAAAAATGTAGTCGAGTCCGTTTACTTTCTAATACAAAATTGTCCGATACTTCTTTGTCTTATCAAATTCATAAATTATCAAAAAAAAATCTTAAGGGTCAGAAAATTTATGACATAAAAATACTGAAAAATTTATACTTTTTGTTCTTATATTAGTACTTATTTTCAAGGTTTCACCGGTTCTTTGTGTACCTACCTTAATTTTATTCACTCCACATGATGAAAAATGTCCACTGTCTTACGTGTGCACGAATGTTGGCGATCCGTGTCTTATCGCGGTAGTGTTTTGCTTATTTTTACATTATAAATGTGAAGCCGTATGTGAAAAATAAGGCATATTCTGATAGAGTAAAAACTAAAAGCGACGGAACCTCGCGATAATCTTTTAGTTCATCCTTGACAACTTTTTGTTGATTGTTTGATTACACGAATACGTTTATTTAATTGCCAAGCCGTTTCACGAAGAGATTATTTCGGCGAAAATCGTAATTAGCAAAAACAAATTTAATAGGCATAATTTTTTGAGCAGACTCAGATTTGGAGGTGCGCGGTTCAGTTACAAATCGGGAAACAAGTTTAAAGGACCCATTCTGGTTTGAATCACGTATGCCTGTGAAGGAACGAACGGAAAAGTAGTCGTCTTCTTTTGCAGTTGTATTTTGAATCACCCACAATTTCTCAGACTTCTGCCCAGTATTCCTATTCATAGTCCTATTCCACAGAACGCTATACCATCACTAGCAATGTCTTCGGTATTAATATAATGGGATTGACTCAGAATAAGCAAGCATTTCGCAAAATTCACACAATTTTAGGATACAAGTTACAACCATGTTATGAAAACTATCACATAATAAAAATCATAATGTAACGCTGTCATTACCGTACATGAAATATGTCTCTATAACTTATAAACTGTGATTTACAATGCACGTTGAGGAGCACGTTGGAGTACAAGAGTTCAAAGCAAATCAAACCGAAGTTTTAATAAACAATGATGGCGAGGAGTCTGTTTGAATTCTTAATAGTCCTAGATTTTTTTAAGGCCAGATTAATGTTGAAGCTTGAATCTTATTTTATAATAAGACATAAATACCGCAAAATAAAGAAGCATCAGTGTTATAACATTATTTATAACGTTATAAGCTATAATGTAATGTAAATGTATGATGTAAAAACCGAAAGACTAGTAGAAAGTAGGTTTCAGCCAACCGGTATCCCAGCGATTAGAGTTAGAGCAGTCACCTGAATTGTCGCAGGTTCGTATCCCGACTCTGGACGTGTATTTTTCTAGTCTCGATATTTTTCTATATATCTTTTAAACTTAAAAAAATCTAAAATTAACTAAAACGCTGATTCGATATCCTTCACAATAATGACAATAGTGTCATTTACCATCATTTCTATAATGGTATCTATCACGCTTGAGAAACGCATCTCTCCGTCTTCTATAAAGAGGTCGGTAAAGCTACTCAATTGATGCTTCTCGAGCGTGACCGGCTGTGAAATAAATTTTTATAGATATTTTAATGATTTAACGGTATTGCATTGACCTTAAAAAGTGAAGATTTTCACCAGAATTTGGCAGTTTCAAATCCGGATTAGGAATCAGTGCGCTAGAATATACACTAAACGATAACTATATTTGCTAAATAAAACTATACAATAGTGGAAATATAATTACTTCAGTTTTTACTAGATTCCGGAGCGTCTTCCTTCGAATCCAATAATGTATAGGTTAATATTGTGTGTGAGGATTTTGCTTTATACACTTGAATGACTGTTAAATTCATACCACTGCTATTTTTACTAAGTACTTGTAGTGAAATGGCAAAGACGCTAAAATTACGAAAATCTTGACCAAATTATGCCTTACATCACGATGGAGTTCCCTCAATTTGCCAAAAAGGTGATAAACCCGCTTGCAGGTAGGTAAGGTTTTCTTTTTCAGTTATAAAGCAGTAATTAAGGTATTATTATGTGTGAGAGGAAAGCTAGTTGAAGCTGAATAAGTGTATTAGTACAGCATGGGCAACACTATCATGTATTGCTTTTCTTTTGACTTAGAGAACTTAAATCTTTCCTAAGTCAACTGAAATTTGTCTACAAAAACATCTCTACTTCCTATCAAGTCTATCCTGTCAGGTGAAAGTGGAAGATCATCTTTAATTAATGTTGCACAATTGGAGTTCCGACACTGATCACAGAACTTGGTACCCATATAAATCTAGATTCTTTTGGCGGTGAAGTCGAGAACGACGTATTATTCAAAACGGAACATGGCTATTGTTTCACATTTATGTTTTTGATGGAATTAACTCGTACCTGAGTCAACTGAAATTCGTCCACAAAAACATCTCTATTTCTTATCAAGCCTGTGGCTGTCAAAAGAAAGATCATCTTCAATTAGTTACACCATAAAGACAATTGTTGTTCCGATACTGATTAACTCATGCACATCATCAATAAAATTCCTAGATAGGTGTCGAGCGTGACCCCGTCATTTTTTACTTCAACTAAGATAACAAAGTGTTTGTTAATAGTAAAAGGATGAACATTACCACGAACTACTGACAATTGTTAATTATGGACCGACAGACAATAGTTCTTTATAAAGATTGATATCAAAATTCAAATTTTAAAACCGGCTAAAGTATACCTCCACCTGATATAGAAATCTGCAGTCAAATAATTTTATTTATTGCGATCCTGCAGATACCATTACTTTACTACAATTATTACATATACACAATATTATGGTTGTGTCACGCGCATAGTGTATATCCTACCTTATACAACAAATTGTCATTTAAAAAACACCGTGTATATAAATAAACACGCATCTATCAATTTAACTGTTATTCTTAAATAAAGAGATAAGTAAACATTAACATATAGTATAAATCGTATAAAACGTTTTATATCAGATACAGGTATTATCAGAACTACTACATGTAACTATAAATAGAAATACTCATTGAATAATCCTAAAAGGCGTATCTACAAAATAAGGTGACAACAGTTTTGTTGATTCCAAAGACACAGAAGATTAATGTATAGGGAAAGTGGATGAGAAGACTTAAACATAAATAGTATGATATACTTATGTTTGTTTGTATCAGAGTTATCTCTGAAACAGCACAGCGATCGACAATAACTATAAACAAATATTCTAAAAAGTAAAAAATAGAAGAAAGCTTATTCAGATTAAGAGAGACTGATCAATCGAGAATACGATATGTTGTTGAACTTTCAAATCAATATGCACGTGAATTTGAATAGTGAAGGTCTTCAACGCCTAAGATCATGTGCTTAATTTGATATTATTAATTAAAACGATACAACACTACACGATGAAAAATTAATGCGGTATCGACATACGCACGAAAACACGTTTTAAAAGATGCTGTTAGTGTGTGGAAACCAAATTAATACTTTGTTTATTCGAATATAAAACAAGATCAAGAATTTTTTTTTTAACATTCATAATATATATTTGAACTAAAAAGGCAGAACTCATCATACACAAATATGATCATTAAGACTATCAACTTATCAAGACTATAAAAAAACGCTTGATTGTACCCACAAGGTTTTTACTTGCTTACATATGGATAAAAAAAAATGAAACTAGTGGCGAATCAATCGTCATATTCAAAATTGTAATATTGTAATAAGACTATGGATTTTTACTGATCGAATAAAAAATTATGATTATAACAAACAAATGGCTCCCTTTAAAATAAAATTAAGAATAAATGGCTCCCTGTTGATAAGCAATTCCTGTATCCCAAGGATTTTTTTTTCATTTATTTTGTTCATTATGAGTATAAATGAGGTATAAGAATCGTTAATTGTTAAATCTAATAGGTTAATCTTATTAATAGTGGATTTAACGCAAATTAGTTGCACATACTTTACTCCATGTGAAGAATTTTTCTCATCTTTGATATGTCTATTTCAAGATTTTGTTACGCTAGCCGTTTAGACTGTCTGCTTTAAGTTTTATATTAGCATATATTTTTCTTGATCGATTAGAAATTAACATATGAAACTTGAATTCGAATATGTTATCTAACGGATCCGTAGTGTATAGTCCGTCATCGTTAGAAAATGTTTGTATGTAGAATTTGATCTATCATCTCAATTGGAGGTTTCGTCGTGGGTTCAAGGTAGATAAATGTCAATAAAAATATTTACGTCGTTTAACCATTATACGTTAAGACTTCTTAGCTTCTTTCCTGGCTTTTTCATCTGCGTGAAGGAGTAAATTCTCACTCACGTACCCTTGAGATTCATTCCATTAGACATATTAGTAAAATATGTTTTGCATTCGGATAAGCAGTATCCGAGATAACCTCCTACATCCGTAATTCCATAATTACTTTTACTTAGTATTGTCTTACATTTTCGCGAGCACTACACATTTGAAATAAAACCAATTTACCGGATTTAACTCGCGTTTAATGTAGATAGACAAAACGCCCACTTCTGAACGATGTCTTACCCTATTACCTATATTTCTACAAATATTTCCTGTTACTCTCATCTGGTATTATGTGCATCTTCGTCATCGTTCCTGTGTGGTCTTCAAGAATTATTCTACTACATATATAGCTGAAAACATTCAACGTAATAGGAAAAAGCTTTATGACAACGAAGATGCTATTGAAAATTTATTCTTCCATCGTCATTCGACTGTAAAATGAAATAACTGTTAACATACACCTTCTATCAACATAACCTCTAAATCGAATGTTCTAGAATGTCCAGAACATGAGCATTTATAAACAAAATAGTATTAAAGACATGCTCTAGCTATAAAATAGAAACGGAACTTGTGTCGTCATTATACGATAAAACATTTAATACATGTCTTTAAAATCACATTTAAGTACATCTACACATAGTATGTAAGCTTTGGAATGTTCTCACACAATCGGTTTTAGTCAAACCGTTGGATTTAAATTGTTGGATCTTAATGATAATACTTAAGAACACATAAAAATTAAAAATATTTTTACTCTCCTTATAAAAGGGTAAGATTTACCTTTATTACATTAAAATGCAGGTGTAATGCATTCTTTACACTCATTTTACAAAACTATACTCATTTCACAATACAATTCACAGTCTGACACAATTTTTACAATCATTGTTTTAAAAATATTGAACATCGCCATTTTATAGAGGCAAAAACTCAAGAATTGTTAAATTCCAGATTATTATTAAGTAGCTAGTTGAGGGACACAAAAGTAAATAATGACATAATAAATGACTTCCGCATAGAAAAAATATTTTTTGACGTTTTGCCATCGTCCATCATACATACATACATGACAAGATGTCCATCTTCGGCTGATGTACATTTCTAGGTTAGATACACACGCTTCGATTTGTGTTTCAGATATTCAATGGACCAATGCTGTTAACCTCAGATGACCTTGACAATGTCATCATAGCAAATTAGTCGTAAGGCCTTGAAGTCTCAAATAATCAGCGCCAAAATTTTTAAAACCTTATGAGTTATCTAAAGCCTTGCTGCCTTTGAACTAAGAGCCATTGTGAAACAAAACTGTCTAAACGTATATGTTGCCATTGTACGTATTATACAAATCTAACACGTTTGTAAAGATAATTAAGAGGAAACTAATTTGTGCGTAGAATATAAACATAAATAAACAATATAGAATATAAATTTTGTAAACTTATGATTCCACAAGGATGAAGTCACAGACTTACTTATGCTAGTTCTTGTACCTTGCTTTATAATTAATACCATTAATTTTAATAGCGTAACGGCATTTTCCCGAATAAATTGAAACCGCAATATCAATATACCTTATCTCGTTAGGTCAAAAAGTTGTCCCTATTAATGCCGGGTCCACTCTCCATACACCACGCACTGGACTATGTATTAGTGGCTCTAAGTTGGAAAAACCAACTGTATCGTGGGCATTAGCTGCTCTAATAACAGCACTTCACCAAACTAGTCCAGACAATTTTCGACAGAGTCATGAGCGGATCTAGAATGGTTAAAGACCACCATTCCATTGCCGCACTCACATCTTGCGCTAGAGCGCATTATGCTTATTATTTATTAAATATTCTTCCATCAGTAAAACCACAAGGTAAAAGTGGATGAATACGTACACATTAGTAGAGCGAGAAGCAACGTTGGAACCAAGCCCAATTTGCCCTCGCGTAAGCTATCTGGGTAGAGGTAATCAGCTAAGGTATGCACCTTCATTCCACTCGCCTTTGATCGTGTCACGAGAACAGAATTATGGTTGACTGCTAGACTTCAGGTCACGTTTATGTCCAAGTTCTATTCAATACCGATACATCATTACATCAGCCTATGATGTCCACTTCTTAACAAAGGCCTAGCTACCCCATCGATTTCTAAAGGAACGGTTCTGTGCAGCCAATGACTCCGCGACCCTGTCCTGGTCGTCTGTCCATCTTGTTGCAGGCTGCCCTACTTTGCGCTTTCCGGTACGTGGTTGCTATGCTAGAACTTTTAACACCCCATCGGCCGATCGATACATACATGGTTGTATTGGTTCCATATCAGTCAATATGTGGACTCGGCATTACTAATGATTTGTTGTTGGTAACAAATGCAAAAATACGCAAATTGGCCCGTCATACTTTGTCTCAGTGCATTGGCCTTTGGTGCAACATAATCTGGGGCCTTAGCTGAAGATGTTACATCGTCTAAAGATTACCCAGATAGCATCGGAATGAATAATATTTGATATTTATGGGATAAGCCTTGAAATGACCATACTCGGCGACGCACCAAGTCACAAGTATTACTAAATTAAATTGTAATACCTACTTGATCTATTTGTACGAAACAGCAGATTTTTTTCGCGATTTCATTATTTTTTATTAAGTCTAACCGCCTTTGTGGTCTAGTGGTTGAGACCACCTGCCTCAGATCTAGAGGTCCGGAGTTCGATTCCCGTGGGGGCAGAAATTTTTTGCTTGGTTTGGTTGGTGTTAGGGCTTTTCTAAGTCCGCCTGGCTAGATATCACCATCTTACCTAAGTCTGCCGCCATAACAATGCTGTTAACATTATTGTGTTCAGGTAAGATAGCCAGTTCCTCTGTGGTTGAGGAGTCCGGGTGTAACTCGCTTCCATCGTCGGCCTTATTTTCACTTACCGTCAGGTGTGATGAAGGCCAAGAGTTACCCCCGTTAAAGTTAAAAAAAAGTCGTATTTTCTTAAATACGACTTTTTTTTGCACCAGCCAGCCACCACCACCAGCACCAAAGCCCAGCACCACCAGCCAGCACCAGCACCAGCACTGAAATGTGCCTTTCTTTACGAGCATATTCCCCTTACATCTTTTGATCTTTTCTTCGTGTGGCAACACTATCGTAAACAGCTGTTGCAATTTGCTCCATAACTAATATTTTATTTTAACAATAATTACGGCCCCGTTTTCAGTAATCACTAAATATTAATTATATTTAAACAATCAAAAGTGTATATAAATGTGTAGTGACAACCAATTGTGCCATAATATCAGTATTATGATATTGTAAAACCGGCGAGTGACTCATCACAGTGAGTTGTCAAACGTTTTCGTTGCTATCCCTTTCAAGTAAGTTGTGTTTTAAATACAGTTTTAGTCTGTATTTATTGATAACTGAGATGTTTAAATAGTCTTTCCATATTTACATCGATAGTGTTTGTATTTTTTGCCGTAAAGTAACCTCACTTTTATGTTGATTGAACAACTTCTTGAGAACAAATAACGGTTTTGTTTTATATTTTATTTGTGTTTACTATCATAATAAAATGATGACCCGTAAGGCCTTGGCTCGCCAGGAGGAATATCAACTGGCTTTGCAGGAATTAAAGGCTTCCAAGGAGTTGGTTAAGCAATTGAGTAGGGAAAGGGATGACAATGAAAAAGAACTGTTAGATTCTCTAGACATTAACTGTAAATTAAAAAAGGAAATGGGTGAGTTGTACACTCAAAATTTAATGTTAATTGAGGAAAAGGACAAATTGCAATATACTATAGACCAATTTGACCAGTGCAGTGATGAGTATGAGCAGGCCCTCAGGCGCATCTCTGAATTGGAAAAATGTTTAAAAGAGGCTTACAATAATATTAATGTTTTGGAATCTGAAAAATTGAACTGGACCGCCTCACAGAATCAGAGTCTATTTGATGAATTGATAGATAATGCCCCACATATGGTTTCTGTTGCATATAATATAAATCCTGCAGTGTCATTGAACTTTTCTTCTAATGATGAGATTATTAATACACCCAACACTAAAGGATTGGTTAAATGCAGCAGAAACAAAATAAAAAAGTATTTAAAATTAAATAAATTTATTAAGAAAACAAAAACTATGATTAAAAAGCAAAAGTATTATAACAAAAATTTGAAGTTTAGTAAAGAACATACAGTGTTGTTAAACAAATTAGATTCTTATTCCAAATTAATCAAAGAAAATCAAGAGATGTATGATAATAATGTAAAATATTTAAATGACAAAATTAGTAATCTGCAGACATCTTTAAGTGATATTTCTAATAAATATAGTTCATCAAGAAAAAGTTTGAGGGAACACACATTGACACTTAATCACCTATTAAGCACTTCCAAAACTGAAAATCACCACTTGGCTAGGCGATGTTCCTTGGTGTCAGGCCTGGTCACCTTGGATCAGTTAGAATGGTCCATGTCAATGTGTGAGCCATCTTTCTCTGAACAACCTACATTTGAAATGTTTAGCAGTAATGAAAACAGTTCTTATACACAAACAAACAACAATAATATAATGTTTAGTGATGAAATTGGAAAAGATTTGGGCCTTATGTTAAAAAATAAATTGGGACAAAGTGTAACAAATTACTGTAGTCCGGGCTCATCTTACAATAATATTATGGATAAAATATCCAAACATAACTTGACTAAAAGTGATAATTTGATTATTTTAATTGGAAACAGAGGTAATGTAAACAAAAAATCGCTTCAAAACTATCTTGACTATTTAAATAGATTAAATGTGAAAAAAATTGTTATGTTTACATTACCCTACTGTTACAGTTTGCCACAGGAAGAAAATAACATTAGGTATAAATTAAATTTAGTACTGTCCAACATGGCATATTATAGTAAGAAAATACAAGTTATTGACTTCAATATATTGACCAACTTAAAAAATAAATTTTATTTGATTAAAGATAGAATAAATCTATCTAAGTATTTTAGAAGACAAATAGCTGAATTGCTAAGCTATAATTTTTTAACTTTAGCCAGAAATTTGGCTATTCAAACCTCTGCTTCTATTGAGCAGACTTTTATTAATGACCTTGCTTCTATTGAGCAATTTACTCCTGACAATGCTTCTATTGAGCAAATTAGATTGACTAATGATACTGTTTTGGAATCTATTCCAATTCATTTAAATTAGATAATAAGACAACAGAGAAAGTCTCTGGCAAAGTTAAAACAACAGAAAAGTCTAATTATTTAAATATTGTTCACCAAAATGTACAGGGCTTTTCTGGCAAAGATCTAGAAATTAGTTTATTTTTGCAGACCATGGAAGTGCATGTATTATGTCTAACAGAACATTGGTTAAAAAAAAATGAAATTCTGACCTGTATTGAAAACTATAATATTGTAAGTGCTTTTACAAGAGAATCTACTATTAGAGGTGGATCTTTAATATTATTATTAAATAATATAAAATATAAAGAACGACCAGATGTTGTTCGTCACTCTATTGAGCGAACTATTGAAATTTCCTGCATAGAACTCGAGCAACATATTGTTGTATGTGTATACAGACCTCCCTCTGGAAACTATGATCTATTTGAGGCTTCAATGGAAAACGTTTTAAATATAATAAGTGGCAATAACAAGAAGATAGTTGTATGTGGTGACTTCAATATAAACATTTTGGTATCATGTTCGTACTCAGATAGGTTCCTTAATTTATTCAGATGTTTTAATCTTCTCCATACTTTCTTTGAACCTACTAGAATTACACCAATATCAGCTACCTGCTTGGATAATATTTTTTGTAACTGTGATGTACTTGAACAATCAATTATATATTGTATAAATTCAGATCATAGTGGACAGAAAATCGCTATTGAGCACCATCATGTTAACCAAATAAAAAAAATAACTTATAGGCCTATTACAGATAGTCGCTTGAGGAAATTTGAAAATAATGTAATGAATAGAATTCACTGTCTAAAAGAAACCGATGATCCCAATAAGTTGTATAGCAGTTTATTTGATAATTTAAATATTGAATTCAAGAATATTTTTAAACAAAAAAGCTTTAAAGTCAGTTCTAAAAGGAAGTTTAGTGATTGGGCAACTCCGGGTATTTATATAAGTAGAAGAAAATTATTTGAACTATACTATCAGAAGTCGACTTCCACTGATCCATTTTTTATTGATTATGTCAGACAGTACTCCAAAATCTTTAAAAAGGTTTGTAATACTGCCAAAGCGAACTTTTTGAGTAATAAAATTAAGAAATCTGATAATAAAATAAAAGCCACTTGGAAAGTTATAAATCAAGAAAGTGGTAAATCAAAAGTTACTAATAGGTGTTTTAAAATTAATGTCAATGGAAAAACTATAGAAACAGATGATGGAGTTGCAAATACCTTCGAGACTTTTTTTTCCAATATACCTATTAAAATTACAAAAGAATTGAATTCGTGTACTAAGCGCGCACTTGCTCTCATAGAGACGAATGTTCATAAGTGCAATATTCCTTTCAATTTCCATGAAATTAACGTTAATACGATCATAGAAGCTTTCAAGTCTTTGAATATGAAAAAGACTGAGGATTTATGGGGCTTTTCTGTTAGTGTTATAAATTCTATAATAAATGTTATATCTCCTCAACTATCGTTTATATTTAATAAATGTATTGATGATGGTGTATTTCCCAATCAAATGAAATTAAGTAAAATAATACCTTTGTTTAAGGCGGGAGATAGCAATGACCCCACAAATTTCCGTCCCATTTCTATTTTGCCGACTCTTAGCAAAATTTTTGAAAAAATTATTCTTAACCAATTGCTTTCTCATTTTACGAGAAATGAATTGCTTCACAACAGACAGTTCGGATTTACTAAAGGAAAAAATACTACAGACGCGGGAATTGCACTTATAAAACACATATTTGATGCTTGGGAAAATCGGCAGGATGCTCTAGGTATCTTCTGCGACTTGTCCAAGGCGTTTGACTGTGTTGATCATCAAACATTATTGGGTAAATTAAAGCATTATGGTGTATCAATAAACTCATTAAAACTTATTGAATCCTATTTGACCAATAGAATTCAAAAAGTTGTTATAAACAAAACTGAGTCTTCTGGTGCGCCTGTGCATATGGGCGTGCCTCAGGGTTCGATATTAGGGCCATTGCTTTTTTTAATTTATATCAACGACCTCCCTTACTTTTCAAAAAAATTGTGTGAGACGGTATTGTTTGCAGATGACACCTCACTAATTTTTAAAATAGACCGAACTAAAACTGACTTTGAGGATGTAAATAATGCCATTTCAAAAGTGCTATCCTGGTTTGAAAATAATAATTTATTGTTAAATTCAAAGAAAACAAAGTGTATTAAATTTACTTTACCAAATGTAAGGCAGGTTAGTACTCATGTTAAAATCAATGAAGAAACTATTGAATGTGTTGACTCTACAGTATTTTTGGGAATTAAGTTAGATTCTCGTTTACAATGGTATCCTCATATCTCGTCCCTATCTAAAAGACTTAGTTCAGCTGCTTATGCTGTTAAAAAAATTAGGTCTTTGTGTGATGTTGAAACAGCAAGACTTGTTTACTTTGGTTACTTCCACAGTGTCATGTCATATGGCTTGTTATTGTGGGGCACAG
The DNA here is from genome assembly GCA_947347705.1 of Nymphula nitidulata. NCBI lineage: Eukaryota > Metazoa > Arthropoda > Insecta > Lepidoptera > Crambidae > Nymphula > Nymphula nitidulata. The sequence continues at coordinate 3,564,864 of OX374637.1, read as the reverse complement.
CAGCCGACATTGAAGACATTTTTATTTTACAAAAAAGGGCTGTGCGTGCTATTTACGGACTCAAGCCACGTGATTCACTAAAAGATTTATTTAAAGAAATTAATATTTTGACCATTGCTTCTCAATATATATATGAGAACATAATTTATGTTCACAAATATAAACATACCTTTTCAAAACATAGTGATATTCATAACTTAAACACTAGATATAAAAATAAACTTGCTGTTCCAAGTTTTAGACTTCACAAGACAAGTCGCTCATTCATGGGGAAATGTATACACATTTATAACAAAGTCCCGCCACATGTAACTGAACTGCCTTTTCACAAACTTAAGTTATATGTCAAACAAACTTTAATGAAAAAAGGCTACTATAAGGTCCAAGAATATTTAGATGATAAGAATGCGTGGAAACATTAAAATTCCAAAATGTTTTTAAGTTTATTTACGTGTAAGTATTATGACTATTAACCTCTGTATACCTATTTTGTGATTGTGCATTGTCAGATAGCTTGAAAATAACGATAATACTTTTGACATTGGGTACCTACTTTGTCGGTACGATGATATAGATTCTCTTCTAATTTTAATTATTTTTATCGCTGGGCGGCACTGCACTGCTAAAAGTTATATTTTTTTTAACTACAAACATTGTATTTGAATATTTATTTTGAAAAGAGTGACTACACGAGTTTGTTGTCGGAATTTTCTCGGTAGTTCAACTTTTGGAACCGGTGTAAATTCAGACATGACAGACAGACTGAGACTATGACGTTGTTAGTTAATAATTTTTTTGTGATAGTTGTAAAAATGTGTTTTTTTTGACGATTTAAAAGTGCTTCTTTGTGGCCTATTTAAATAAAATATTTTTTCTTTCTTTCTTTCTTTCTTTCTTTCTTACACCCTTTAGAAATACAAACCAAAACCGTCAATACACTTCTCTCGCTATGTAGCAAAATTTTGCTTTCTCTCATATGCTTTTAGAGTTTAATCTAATCTTACGTTAATCCTGTAACATACACAGTTCTTTGTAAGATCGACTTAAAACATAATGTAGTAGAAACATTACAATAATCGCTCTTATCACCTCTAAATAAGGTCTGTTACCGTGATATCGGCTGTGCATGTTTGTAAGAGTCTTCCTTCTCTATAAACTAGTAGGTTTACTAGTGCAATACTTGAAGTAAAGCCGTGGTTATAAAAGTAGAGGGTTTAATCACATAAGATTCAAGCCACTTTTGATAATTTATGTATAAAGGTCTTTTTAACTGGAAAGGTAGGAAATAGTGGTATTTACCTCCACCTTACAGTAGAACACTGCTACATACCACTACTCTGCAACAGCGTTGCTATTGCAACGGTAATTGTCGTGTTCAACGAAAATTGGGCGAAAATAAAGAGAAATCTACGGCAACTTGCAAAGGACAATTTTTGCTCAATGTCAGAGCCAAAACAAGAATCTTCTGCCAAGAATCTATCAAAAATACTACCAATTATTCTACCGATAGCAGATAACAGAACTGCCGCGCATTTTAACCTTCCTATACCCGCGTGTTGATCTATGACACCGATCACACACCTAATAGTGTTTATTTCTTTTCTCAAAATCAGTAAGATGACAATTTTTTTTAGTAGCTTCCGCATTCAGTCTCATATCATTAGACTACAATATGTCGAAAGGTGGAGTTGATGATGTGAAAATAATGTACGGTTAAGCGAGGCTCAAAAATCTGTGGCTGTGTCACAAAAATTGGCGCCGGTTTAGGAAGGTTAAACAATGATGACTAATCGTAAACAAATTGTGGGTGATGAATGGCAGGTCCTTACCGATCCCGTGGCCGGAGCAAATAGAAAGCAGACTTCCCTAGTCCAACTGCCTTTCAATATGCACTATCGCTTATTGGAAAATATATGGGATTTGAAATTTGTGTTTGAAAACGATCGAATGTGCGTCAAGTCCCATACATTTTATTGAATGCCAAACTGACGTGTTCTTGCTAAAGTTATAGTTTTTTCCAATGACATGTTTATGTCACTTTTCAATGGCTCAAATTTAATTAATTATTAGTACACAAAAAATAAAAGTTATTTTGCTTTAATATGTTATTTTTAGCACGATAACCGACATCTACGAGAGCGAAGCCGCGGCCGAACACACTATCTATACATTATTGCATATATAATATACATATAGTTTATTAATCCAGTTGAAATATAAGTCTCGTCACAGAATAGCTTTGCAGGCCACATAGAGCTTGCGCCGGAGTTAACAGATCCCCTCGTAATAATTATTACTGTTCCAATACCTCCCCGCTACCTTTACTACCGAAGCTCAATCTCCTAACGCTCAAATAGAACAAGGCAATAGAAGTTACATACGGTAAATAGATCGTAAAAGTTTTCACTGTCAGACTGACTGCGTTTTTATTAGATGGTCGCCTACACCAATACCTGCCCAATGGATGCTTTGATTTGGATATTACATACGAGCTTATATTGCAGACGCTACAGCTAATAACATTTGTGGGGTTAGTAAATAGTAAACTTAGATGATTACTTCCGAACCTAATCCTTCGCTATAATCTGTGATACCCTCTATTTTCTTGGTGTTGCGGTAGGTAGCCTTTCTAATAGCAGTCATCGTAAAGGAATTCAAGATGGAAATAACTAATTCTTACTTTTAAGAAACATTTTAAACTTGATATGTAGACCTTATAAAGTTGTTAATAGCGACGGTTAATAGGCTTCATTTGTGTTCTGACAAAATTTGTATGTATTTGTTACATTGGCCACTAAAACGCGAACGGTCACGTGCGTGATTGAAATCCGTATTTTCGATATTACTGTCAATGATGGATATCTTTCACATTTGTACGCGTTCTCTTACCGCACTGAAATTAAGCGTTGAATTGCAATGACAAGAGTGGACAGTAGGCCTACAAAATAGACGAGATTGGAATGGCTAGCCGCCTCTCACTCAAGCATATGAGCTAGATAATGCAAGACAAATATATTGAACATATTATGCAATTACGATACATGTTCAATTGAGAATTGTAGAAATTTTGTCTCAGTAATTACTAACCTATACCGGTTACATAGTAAGAACACAGTACAGAAGACTGCAGGACAAATCCAACACTTTGACATTTGACTTAAGGTTTTCGTAATTAGAATTCATATAATGAAGTACTAGAGGCAAACAAGACCTATACCATAATAAATTACTTACAGTTTATATTTACATATTTTTTTTGTTTTAAATCCATGTAAAATATTCAACACCAAGCACTAAACAAAAAGCGTGATACGATAGAAAAGCACCAAGTAAATACTTTTTGTAAATATCTATATAAAATTTATTATTTTATATGAGTTGTTTTTTATACAACTAGATGAACAAACAAGCTGACGGCTCACCTGGTGGTAAGCGGTTACCGCCGCCTACAGACACCTGCAATAATAAGGAAAAATCACTTGATACTGCAAGTGCGTAGTCATCCTGAGGTCTAAGATGTAACGCCATCCATGCCCAGTAATTACACTGGCTACCTTTCTTTTGACACAGCGAACTGTTTCACAGGCGAAATAAGAAAGGCGGTGGTACCTACCCAGACCTACCACCTAGTAAATTTGTAATCTAATATCCACACAACACATCTTCGTAAACAATTCGTTGATGCAAAGTTGACAACTGATAGTGATACCCTTTACGTCTCGTATACAGTACCAGCTGCATAATAATATATTGGAGACCTCTTCACAGCTAGTAACAGTAGGTAGCAAAGCGAATTGTAATCTGATATAAGATACAAGTCCGGCTAAAATTCGCACACATTTGTAATTCGTCAAACTGTTAAGATAAACGCTCTTTCAGATTTAGGACACGCGTAGTGCGAGTCTTGAGCTGAAGCGGGATTAATTGGTCAATTTATTTTCTAATAGTAGCCGCGGCTTCGCACGCGTAGATGTTGATTATTTTACAGAATCTCAAACTATCTCCGTACCAATTTTCACCTAAATCGGTAAAGCAGCTTAAGCATGAGAAGAAGAAACAGACAAACATACAGAGTTACTTGATGTTGCAAGAAGGTGCACCTAAAATTATAATTTTATACAAATATTTGTATATTCTGATAGCGTACCTACTAACTATGGCGGACCTAAATTAGCTATAGGTAACATTATTAAATTCGAAAATTTTAATGGGGACGGATTAACCGATAGCAATTATCCGTAAGGTTGTAGCTGGTGGTACCGGTTTTCTGTTAGAGCTTTGATTGAACATTTGTCACAGAAATTTTGCGTAGGACGGTATGGTTGTAAGATTATTGTACTTATAATGACAATAGACTTTTGATAAGTAATTATATATTTCTAACAGTTACACAGCCGACAGAAGCCGCTGAGCATCGTACAATTTGTAGAGGCACAACACAATCCTGTTTGTGACCTCTATATCGCAAATAATACGGACGCTATAACGCTGCATTCTGTCCAATACCAGCATCGAGAAGGTACCTACTGGGAAAAAAGAAAATTAGATTTAACTGGTTGCGTCAATTACGTTAATAGCAGAAAAGACTGATGTTCATAATTTTCAAATCTAGGATAGATCGGTATTTGAACCCAGGGTCTCATAATTTGTTAACAGGATTACTGATCCACTAAAAGCTGCACCTATTTGTTTTCGCCAGTTTCTTCAATATATCAATAACGTCAGTTTTCTTATTCTATTGATAGACCTTATCAACAGTGAGATGTTTCAAAGTCTATTTAGTGCATTCACTATCGTTAAACTGTTTTCACTGTGATCTGGTAGAATCTGTTGGGTTAAAGTAAATCCTTGATTTGAGCACTTTCCATAAGTTTCAGGATGTTCTCAGCTTCAAGGGTCTTCCGTTTATTTAGGTGGATTATGTGTTTCCCCAGATGAAGGCTTTTTTTGAACATGTGCTCCACAATTGTACCTAAGGTGCATTAGAGTTTAACGCTCTTGTCCGCAATACCTACAAACATCAGAAGCTCTTAGTTTCACATCAAACAAGTGTCTGTTTGCTCTTATTATTGCACTCATGTCACTCATGCTGAGCATCATCAGCTCTTCAGTTGGTTTACCATAATAGCTCTGTATTAGCCCGAAAGTTAACGAGTCTAGCCCCCTTATTCTCAACTGTTGGAAAGGATTCGAATATCGGAAACTCTTTATCTGTCACATTTTATCGCGGTGCGTCAAAGCGAGACGGGATGTAACTTTTCAAATCGACTCCGTGATGCGACAGCTGTTAATAAGGAGGGTGGTTCGAGGCTAAACTTCCTTGGGTTAAGGACTGCAACTACTACGGCTCGCCACTGGGTTTATTAAGCTATTATGACCATCTACGACCAAAAACGATATGATGGTGTGTTAAATTTATTTTCCTTTGTACCAAGGAATTGGATATGAAGTTCAATCTCCCGCTCGCACCAAGCCCACACCCTGCGCAGCGCCCGCACTTGCAGCTAGATACGATTTTAGGTCGACGTTCGCTTTACATAACAATTGGATAAAGACTAGCCACGTTTGCTGACTGTACTTTGTTTTCAATGCGCTTTTTAATCCACTCCTAGTACTGAATAAAAATTGGACTTTATAACCTTGGCCTTTTTTATTTTGACGTTGCGTTAAAACTTGGATATAGGGGATCACATACCACGTATCAAAGTCGAGTAGATTCAAAAAATGCTACCCTCATTTGTTGCGGAGGTTGAATTTCAATAAATAAATCTGAACTAAAAACAATGACAATCGATATGTTTATTGAGATAAGGCCAAATAAGTAAACTTTTTATAATCATATCGGAGCTATTAGAAGTTAACTTGATTATAATACATTTTTATCAAAGACAATGAGCAGTCAATAGCACCATATTCCTTTAAAGTTTCTGTCCTTTTAAAATCTTTTTATCAGACATTAGGAATTATGCAAGTAAATAATAGTAAAGCAACATTGTGTCGATATCATAAAATAAATCACACTCAGCATTTATCCACCACTATCGTTCAAGCGAAACAAAGACATACCAATCTATTTAGAAGGATTACTTCGAAGGAAGTCATAAATATATCACAATCTGTAATAACACCGGCATCTAGAACGCTACCTGTAGTTAGAATATTAGAAACATCATCAATCTCTAAACACCATTTCTAGATAGCATGACAGATTTGTTCAAAACTTCTAAAAGCTGTAGGTCAGAGCGAAGTGAAGACAGCTGGACACTGTCGTGAAATATGAGATACAGCTGACCTCTTTACTAGCATATAGGAGAGATAGTGTGAAGAATGACAGCCGCTGTACTAAAATGACATATAACGTTTGATTTGAAATGCAAACAACGAAACTTCCAACAATTCGCATGCTTTGCTGATACCAATTTTAAGGTAATGGAATAAGAAAGAGATGTAAAATACAATGTTACGGTTATCCTAGATAGTGTACTGACTAACACATGCTACAAACAACACTTGCTTTACAAATATAAAACTTAATGCGACTAAATAAAGGAGTTACAACATTGACCAGAAACAAAATCTGACCAGGATTGGCATAATCCGTTAAGATTTCGAATAAAATTTAGATCTGGATCTGACTTTGATACCGTAAATAACTTTCGCTGACACAATTGTTGTTTGTGATTATTCCGCTTGTTATTCAAGCTGTTGAGATTTAACGGGAATTTAGACAAATTTACTGGCACACTAGCTATCACAAAATGCAGGATCAACACAGCTTTATGCCAAGGCAACAAGGACATAATGGTAAATTGAGTTCTAAAATAAGTCATGGTTATTGTATCGGAAATCAACCTTAGATAGAAGCCGCTTCATCTATTTCAGATAATATTTAAGATGTATCAGATATAGTATTTGATAAGTCGTTGTGTTAACTTTCCAGGACCACAAACATTGTAAGAAATAAATTAATTTAAAATTATTTTTACATTACCCTGTCAATCTTTTATTGTCATAGGCTCCTAGGAATCATAAGTGGCTTCATAAATGTAACAAGTTTGGCAAACAAGTATACATATCAACATTGCACACAAAGTATTTCGGTAACTCGTTTCTACTGTCGACCTAACAAATTATGACCCTCTCCACCAGTGCTTTCCTCTTTCCGACGTTTCACATTACTGCTGTTTCTCCATGCGGATTCCATTTTCCGCACGTCTGGTGGAGTTTATTCAGATGTTGTGTCTCATATAAAACACAGCCTGCCTGATAGTGAGTGGTTATTGTAGCCTAGAGACGCTTCTAACAACATGAGTACCACTACTCACGCGTTGATCACTGTGTAAAAATTAGGAGAAAGCGTTGTTACCATCATAGGGGACAATGTTAAATGTTTATAACATTACGCTACCTCCCAACCCAACACACAATGCGTCCTGTAGTAGTGGAACTTGTCTGCAAATTTATCTTTAGGTGCACTTAATGGTGCATCCCTAAGCGCTCACAAATATCCTCATACTAACAAATCTGTCAAATCTGCAAAATGCTCTACTTTCCTTCAAGATAAAGGAGAAATTCTTGTAGACATATTTTATTTGGATAAGGGTTATCGACTTGAATAGCAATGACAGAAATTCAAGTACAGTAAATATCTACCGGTTTTCGCACTAGGTATCTACCTGAGCTACACGTATTTTACATGCCAATAAAAGTGTCATTATTAACATATTCTATTGTAAGTATTCAACATACTAACAAAATTATATCTACTAGGTGGTAGGCCCGTGTGTAGAGTCGTCTGGGGAGGTACTACCGCCTTTCTTATTTCAGCCGTGAAACAGTTCGCTATGTTTTGGATTGAAGGGAAAGGTAGCCAGTGTAATTACTGGGCATGGTCGGCATTTCATCTTAGGCCCCAGGATGAAAACGCACCTGCAATATCAAGTGATTTTTCCTTGTTATTGCAGGTGTCTATAGGCGGCGGTAACCACTTACCATCAGGTGGGTCGTCAGCTTGTTTGTCATCTAGTTGTATAAAATAAAACTTTATTGAAGGCTCCATAAGGACATGAAAAAAGTTTAAAGATATGCAATATCGGCCATAGACCGTGTGGCACGCTATCATTACTCGCGAGTAAAAATGATAGACATTCATTGCGAAAACTAAGATATAGAAGCAAAAATGAAAAATTATGTTAGTCAATGCTAGTCAATTATTAAAACTTTTTTACAAACGATAGCAGACGACATGAAGTGCCTCTTCACGCGTTTTTTGAAAAAACCCTTATTACATGAAGAATGGGAACACATGTGCTGGTAAATAATGAAAAAGTAGGACATCATTCTTCAGCTCTAAACATAGAGTCCCTTAAACTAGACAGATTATTCTGAAGTGCATTGAAATTAAGAAACTGCATTGCCACAGCAATAAAGATCTACGACAGTTTAATTTCAAGCTCAAGAGGGGAGACCTAGGGTCATAGCACTGCTCCAAATTGCCACAGGGGATCTAAAACAACAGCTAGTTCCTCTATTTATCCTAACTGCTCAGTACTTTACTGATATCCGTCAGAAATCCTCCAGATATATGGGTGTAAGTCGAGATTTTCGGTCATCATAATCATACGAAAGGTAATTTCAGATCGTTGTTTCAACAATGGCTATCCCGAAATTTGGTGGTGTTATGGCTCTTTGGGTTTTTTTGTGCTAGATCAGGGTCAGCAGTCAAATGAGACCTTTAGAATGATCGTTAGAGTATGGTTCAAACCAAAGCGTGTTTCTTCTGAAGATTTTCAGCAAAGATAAGAACTATTTATCTTTTTTTATCAAGTAAATAGAAAAAAAACGTTTATAATTAAATATAGTTGTATACTATATTTAATTATAAACGTTTTCAGATTTATATTTTCAGGTTTAAGATTTTTATAATGTTCCTCCTAAATCTCTATGAAATTAATTAAATCATGGACAGTGATAAAGTAAAGTCTTAAATTACACGGAGAATTGTCATGTGAATACAGTTTTGAGGTCAAAATTTGACCATATTACGGGCATCCTCAGCAACGAAATTGATTGCATAGTTGCAGGGGAACACGTAGCTATTGTGAAACAACTATGACTCACTGAACTATTATTTATATAGCTGTTACGTTTGTCAAATGCGATAGCATATTTTTAACGCGTTACAAATAGCACGCTTGATTGGCAATCGCGCTCATAGCTACAAACTAGACGTCAGTCAATGGAAATTCGCTAGTGGTCATTAAATACTTACGTATTTCTGACGTCATCGCTTTCGAAATTTTGTATTAACCTTAATAATATATTATTCGTCATCAATACTGTCTACAGCTGGATTGACCTATCTGAGCTCAGTTGTGACGTTTGAAGTCAGTTTAAAAGAAAACTCACTTTTTTCGATACCCAGGTCAATGAACTCGTTTCCGGTTTGATTTAAGTGTAATTTCTCGCAGTTAACCTTAAGTTATCATTGCGGATTCGATCGTAAAGCTAATGAGATGTCTCGTTGTTAAGTAGCAGTTTGTTCCACACTTTACAGTTGGGTCGAGACGTTGTTTCTGAGTATTCTTTTTTTAATACTTATTCTAATTTTTAATAATAGTGATGAGCTGGGAATCGTTATATATTATATCGATTTTCTAGAAATGAAATATGGTAACATTTATTACCTATCCAATTATATTAATCATATCATAATACATCTATTTTATCTAAGCTATTTCATCATCATAATCATCACCAGTCTATACACGTCCCACTGCTGGGCACAGGCCTTACTACATGGCAGAAACACATGAGGAGTTTGGGCCATAACACCACCACGCTGGCCCAATGCGGGTTGGTGGGTTACAGCGGTTGCAGTAACAACCGGGACCAACGGCTTAACGTGCCTTCCGAAGCACGGAGGAGCTCAAGATTATAAATTTGATTGACCCATCTAGGGACCGACCATGGCGAAAGTTGCTTCGTTTTCGTGATCGAAACCAGAGCGCTCAATCCACTACGCTAACTAGCTCCTCTGCTATTTAAGCCTCTAAGCTATTTACTGAAAAACAATTTATCCTCTATTCTTTTATAGATCACCTTTTCATATGTTGTCAGTTTAGTTGTGTGACAATATTATCATGGATTAAGTTAGTAAGTTATCCACACCAAATCAGTTTTGCTCCTTTATTGTAAAGAAATCTACCGGTGATAGTAAAAGGTATCCTATGATTTTAGGAGTTAGGTACATATAGATACATCACCTTCCCACCGAATATAATTTTGAACCAAACCAATGCCCCCGAAGGGAAAGTATCATAAATATTGAAATCAGAAAAAACTGAAGTCAATATTCCTTTATTTTTAGAAACACTTAATAATGACTGCGTCTAGAGCCGAATCGAACCCCCCAAATGTAGATCCAATGATGCTAAGGAACAAATCTCTCTTATAAACTTTGCCTCTAAAATATTCGTACTCCCCAAACACTCGTATACTAATCTACGCAACAATAAATGTCAATTGATATCCAATACGTAAATCACAAACATACTCGTACATAAAATTCAAAATGCATTGGTTACGCTCCTTTATACTATAGGCAGAAAAAAATTAATGCAGATTCTTGAGAATACACCATTTCCCATTCATTTTTAAACCAATAACACATATTCAACATTGTAATTATTTTCTTTAGCAAAATTTGCTTATTCAAAATAAGTTAACATCCGAAATCCCCAGAGGGCTTGAGCATACCAAATCTCAAGTTAAAATAAAAACTTTGAAGACCAAATTATTTCTTCTGCGGTATTAACGCGCAATTCCAAAACCAAGGTTCTGTACGTTTATTTTATACGACAGCACATTGTTTTAGCAACGAAACATTGTATTTAACAGCATATTAAGAATAACCATAAATTGTTATTACATATTTAATTTCATAATATTTACAACTTTTTGTAATTTTATTACGAATGGTTGACGGGTTTACTGCTTTACTATAATAATTACTGGAAACGGTTTCAAGTCTAATCATTTTGCGAGTAAGAAAGCCATAAATAAGATTTAATTATATGCTGCTTCTGCTGAATCACTCAAACGGCGCAAATATGGTGGTTTATGTGGGCATTACGTATTTGGGCATTGGGCGTGTTTTTTTGACGATTTAAAAGTGCTTCTTTGTGGCCTATTTAAACAAAATATTTTTTCTTTCTTTCTTTCTTTCACTTCCTGACTCTTTTGCAAAAGCAATTAGAGTTCGTATTTATAAGTACTGTAGGATTTAGCGGCAATTAATTGCAGCAGTAGAGATTTTTATTTGCTTATTTTAGTATGATATACATACAGATAACGATATTCATATAAATAGTGTCTGAGTGAACATTGCGTTATAAAATAGGTGTAGTCTTTTGAAACATGTGTTTGTGCTTACAAGCAATATGGAAAATCATTATAATAAACGATAACTTGGTGTGAAACACGTTAAGAACTTTTTGGTGGCTATCCACCTCAACGAAGTAGCATCGTGGAGACTGTTATAATGTATTTGGCGCCAAACTCTCCCTAAATGCATTGAAATGTGCAGTCGCAGACTCGCATTTCATTGCTTTAGCTGACGAAATAAATAAAATACTTAAGACAAGGCTGTATGTGTCGCCGTCCCATTCAAAGGGAAACTCAACAAAAAAACAAAAGATTAATATCACTAGTTGACGTTGGGATATCGTGTCCTATCACTAAAGCCACGTAACGTTTTCTTCACGATGCTTTATAAGCTCATGGATAGGTTAGGTAATATGAATAACAATTTTGGGTTTCATCTTACACTTCACACCGCAGTAACCCTAAAACCCGCAACTTCACCAAACCCTCAGATTGTATCAAACGTTAAGTGGCGTATAAAAAATAAAACCCTCAATGGTAAATTCGTACCGAGTCTTCAATTCGGCAGATAGTAATCGATTACTTTTATTTGCTCACTTATGAATCGAATAAAAGTGCCGAGCCAATTGTTTCAAATAGGGCTTTGTTTTTTTATACATATGCACACATCTAAACGAACACTGTGTCCGATATTCTTTATGGATTATTATTAGCGGAATGCGGCTTAACTCTGAATGACTAAGTACTTGTGATTATAATAACGGAAACCGTGAGCTTGCGATACGATACACGATACGCCAAATACTCATAGCACAAAGTGACGGTAGCTAACTTACCTACTTAACAAAGAAAACTGACATCTTCAGTTCTCCCGTGTGACCACGGTCGTTGTAAAGTATTCCTAATAAATTCGGTTGTGATTAAGTTTGCTTTGGTAAAGCTTCAAATGATTAGTGCTCGCGAAAAAATAAGACAATACTAAGTAGTTGTGATGTCATTTTTCTAAGTTCTATGTATTATACTTAGAAAAACATTGACTGATATTTTCCATAGACTGAAAGACTGCTAATTAAATATAAAATATATCACTTTAGTGCCTGTCTTTAATTTTCTTTCAAGGTTCTTAACCGTAAGCACAAATCTCACCATTAGTCAGTAACTAAAACAAGATTACTGTAATTTTATTACCTGCAAACCATAAATAACTAACGCCACAGTTAAAACGGCGGAAATATCTAATTAAGTGGGTATTTATTCGGTATATTCAATTGAAATCTGTTTCATACCGGAGCGCGTATCCGTTACCAATTTTTCTCAAATAATAAAATATGAGTGTCAAAAGGTTGATCAAGTAATTTGCTTATTACAGTTTACGATCGTACATTTTCCTACGTTGAGTTATCGTTAAGTTTTATGTGCGTGCGCATTCTACAGCTTTTTGGCCGCTAAAATGATGCCTCGACTTTCTACGTGATTTGAATTTCAAAGATGCTGTTTTAATTAATCCCTTTTATTGAGGAATAACTTGTTTTTATAACATCACGGATGTTTTATGCTAAAAGGCCGAAGTCACAAATCACAACCTAAACCTTCTAAACATGTGCTTGTCGTAATTCTGTTTTGTGTACCTGATTAAATAAACAAATAAAATTAGTGTCATATTGAGTAGTGTTAACAAGCGTTATTGCCTACTATAAAGAAATTGCATTATTATTAGGTAGTCATTGTTGTCAGTAACAAGCAAATTTTAATATCCAAGCCAGCATTAACCAGGCCAGCCCTGGTCGACACGCATGCTTTAGCTAGACGCGCTGTGCTTATTAAAAACGATAAATAATGAATTAAGCTACTTTCCACTAAGTTAAACTTCATACAAACCGTAGAAGCAATGTCAATAGTTGTTCCTGAACCAACCGAGAGTCATTAGTACAGAAAATTAATAGCCAATAACAGCAAGCCTTTTTTTTACAATATCAGCAGAGTAAACTTGCACAACCAAAAAATGTAGGCTAGTGGGAAAATAGCCTTTAATAGTGGCCAATACAGTGGTACACAGTCAGAAGTTGCTTTGTACAGAGGACACGTGACTCTCAAGGGGTTAACGAGTCCCTTGAACTAGTGTAGGAAGTACTTTCACTATTTTTAGGGTGTCACGTCATTTGACATTTAGTACTACTTATACCATCTGCCTATTCTTGTTTTATGTATCTTCGACGCAAATCTATTAATATTCACACGTCTTGAAACCGTTTGGGACATTTTCCAGGTGTGCAACACTTTATACATAGTGAAATGGTACAGTCGACAGCACATTAAGCGTAACTGTGTGACCTTGAGACAGCCTTTACTGCGTTCGTAATAGAGGCGGCTTTTGTAGTGCAACTATTACACTTGATGTGCTGTCGTCTGTACTAGAATTAGGTTCAGTGTTTCTTCGACTTATCAGTGTAATCAATAAAGTCGGCAGATATCAATATTTCGTTGGCTTTTTTAAGTTTTACCAGCACATGCTGACAGGCTGCCAGCGTGATGGTTCGAAATTCCCTCAGATCATAGAAAAATAGATGTTTAATACCCCTAGGTTTCTACTGAAGATTATATATATATACTCTTTATTGCACTTGTAACATAGGTAATTAGGATTATTTATATAAATAAGTGTCAAATCATATGTTAACGGCAGCAGCGTCTCTGTTGTGAATTATTTCATTGGAAACCTCTTCTTTAATTTGGATTTGAGAGGTGAACACGACGATGATCGTTTTCCTTTCGCAACAATTGAAACTTGCACTAGGGATTTGGTGTGAATTTGAAGACAGCTACTTAGTGCAGCTTGAATCATAAATATAGTGTTCTAGCCGCGTGTACCTTGGCGACCTATAAGGTACTTCTGTATGTTGCTTAGAGGAAGTTTGTTATGGAGATATATACACCCGTATTCACAAACGATACTTATGTATGTGAAGGAGCAATACTATGCTAAGTAAGGCATTTCTCAGTGGGTTCACTATGACAAGCCTTTCAATTCACAAACAATACTCAAACGAATCTTTACTATGCGGACGCATAGCGTATAAAGCTCTGTGATTGGTTGATTGGTGTTACGTAGTTCACTTCATTGACTGACATTTCAATTTTATTCTTTATTTGCTTTTTACCGTCAACTCCTTAGTGATTACATTCTCTTTGGTGAGCTCGACACTATGCGTTGATTTAATATAGCTATCAGGCTCCCTTAGCTAAGTGTTCATTATGACAAACGCATAGTGCCTATTGTCACTCAAGTATTGCTTATGAATAGGAATTTGGCACCCTGTGCGTCCGCGGGCACTGTGAGATCTCATAGTATCGTTTGTGAATACGGGTGATAACATCCTGAGAAAGGACATAAGCTAAGTATAACTCAATAACTGTCACTCTTATATGCTAGCAGTCATTAGGATTTGAGTTTTCCTACCGAAACTGGAATCCGGACGTTCCTAACCATAAAACTCACTGTCCGTTTTACATTATTCCAAGAAGAAAGAGACAGCAAAGCTTTAAATATAGTTGGCTTAGAATCGACGTCTAGTCTATTTAAATAATAGTGTTTGCATTATTACCATATTTTGTTCGTTCGGAGAATCATTCCTGCTTCATAACACGCATCTATTTATTTATCTAACTATGTTATATGTCATGTTTTTAAATAAGATTTTGCAAATTTTTAAATAGTTAGTTTACGGCCGAATACTTAAACGTCACTTAAATTTTGAAAACGTTTATGTCGTACATTTCATACAAACTTTCAACTCGAAAACATTAGAAACGAACATACCGCATCTAATAAAACTTATGCCATGCATAATCAAGTCTTGCTAGTGTAAAAAGTTATCGGATGATTTTTGGAAAAGTCTTTTAATAATGGAATTATTGGCGATTCTTGGCTTGTATGAAAAGGTAAAAATTGTACTTACTTAACAATAAGACTGTTTTCAAAATATCCTAAGGCAACTATTTAGACTAGCCCGATTTGGTTATGCATGTAATTATAAAGGATTATTCTTTTCCAATTTTTCTTCCTCTTGAATGTTTGCATGAAAAGTGTGGAGTGAAGGCTCAAAAGTTTTGCTGAATTTGAAATTTGCCTTTTGACAATAATTTTACTAGCTGGTAGGCCCGTAGGTAGGTACCACCGCCTTTCTTATTTCAGCTGTGTTTCGGATTGGAGGGAAAGGTAGCCAGTGTAATTACTGGGCATGAACGGCATTTCATCTTAGGCCATCGGATGACAACGCACCTGCAATATCAAGTGATTTTTCCTTATTATTGCAAGTGTCTATAGGCAGCGGTAACCGCTTACCATCAGGTGGGCCGTATCAGCTTGTTTGTTATCTAGTTGTAAAAAAAATGACAGGGACTCAAATTTAAAAAGCGTTTCAGTATTCCGGCGTTACCGGTCAAGCATCAGATACACAATTGTCATAGACCTCCAGATGTATAACGTCGCTTGGCAGATTAATATCAAAAGAAAATGACAGCTACTTTAAATAGTTCATTTGCTAATTTCCATTTCAAGTCTCTACATTAATTACCCTTCCTCGTCAGTGTAAAACACGGTAAAAGTTATGATAGCTTTTATTACAATCTTTATTTGATTTTTGTACTTGTTTTACAAACATTGCCATATTTTTAAACTGTCATATTATAATTGTGCACACGATATTCAACAGGATAGAAAATAACGTCCTTTCTCGAAATTTCCTTTTTAAAAAAATCCATTTCCTAAAATAGACTTTTACATAACAATTCCACTTACAATTTCATTGGTTTATGATGAATTGGTTTTTATTAACACACACACACAACATAAAAAACACTTAAAATCATTACAGAAATAAAAATAAACTTATGCATATAAATAAACTAAAATTAACCGAACTTATAAATAAAAAACACCACCTAAATCTACTGAAAATGGAAGTGTACCAATAAGACTGGTCGCATTACCTCGCTAAAATGATATTTCTCAAAATGTAAAAAAATCGATAATATTAAGTTCATTACTCTTGACTGTTTGCTTGCGTGATTTAAAATTCATACACAGATAACAAAGGTGTTTATAATATTATTTCGGTGTCGTAACATTTTAGGACTCTATATCAACCTTGGAGTTTATTATATTTGCGATTGACATTTTTAATTTTCCAATAGTAGTCGTTGTTGTTCCTGATTAAGTATAGATAAACAACTTAATTAATAACCAGGCAACTATATAAATAAACATAAGCTTAAGGTGTTTGGTAACTAACTGTAAACGATTTATTCGACGTGCTCTTAAAGTTTTGATTCACATAAAAATCCGTGTTCGTCTTACATTCTGTTTCTTTTTAGTCCCAAAGAAATATATTTTTTCTTTTGGCAACAAACCATCAAGTAAACAATAGTGTATAGAAGATAAACAAAGCCCAAAAACAATCATACTCATATCAAAAAGTAATAAAAATAAAGTTTTCTTTATCAAAATTAAAGAATTTAAAAAAGTAATATCTAAACTATATCAAGTCCAATTAAAATAAGATTTTTCGCAATCCGACTTATAGTTTTTCAGATATGCGAGAACTAACAAACAAATATACAAACATACATACGTACACTAATATATAAAATTTAGCACCCATCCATGCTTAGAAGCTGGTATAGACTTAACATAATATATGCAAAAACTGTGCCATTCTGAAAATATTACATACATACAGGTCGAATTGATACCCTCCTTTTCTTGAAGTCACTAAATAGCTAAGTGACACGTTGTATATTAATTACTTTTTAATAATTCACATAGTCAATTCAATATTGATAAGGTACAGCTAAATTAAGAAATCATCTTACTTTAATTTTTCCTTCCATCGCTGTTGAATGAGTTTAATCAATTGATGAATATGTCAATATCAGAGGATAACAAAGAGTAAATATTTTTCTCAACATCTGCTATGCGATTCTCTAAAGTCAGCAGCCATGAATTCGTGGCTGTCGGCAGCGCTGTCATACCTTATGGCGTTTTTTGACAACCGTTGGCGACACCAGCGTTCCGACGACGAGCACGGCGTGAACCGGAACTAAAAAGTTGTTGATTTTTATATCTTTATTTAAAAATCAATCAAATATTGAATGAAGTCATTGCGATACGATTTTAACACAACAAAAACGAAATCAAAAAATATCGATTGTAATTTCATGTCGTATTATAACCAAAACAGAGACAATCATACACAGCCAAGAGACCGACGTTTAGATTAGTGAATACGCTTTCGCGCAGCGCAATGCGCAAACGTCAGAATCAGTGGCAGCTCGTCGTCTTGTCAGACGTCAAGCTCGATGTCGAATATTTTTGTTTGTGAATCACACTGCTGTACCCCTAGTGTATGTTTCAATCGAAACGAAACAAAAACGATCATCGTCGTGTTCAACTGACAAATCCATACATAAAAAGTGGTTTCCAATAATTCACAGGAGACGCGTTGCTGACGTTTTCACACAATTTGACAGTTATCACGGCGACGAACGTTTTCTTTTAAATCCCTTGGAACTAACAACTAGAAAATTACTTGTAAGCCAAACTTTAATTTAGAGTACAGTCAGCAATAAAATTATCCGTAAGCTCGAAAATAAATATTGTGCTTCAGAAAAAGCAACCGTTGTACTACACTATTACAATCGACATTCACTTGTTAAAGACTTAGGACGCTCAACGGTGCACGCTTTTTCATACAAAATTAAAAGTCGAAAATATTGGAAACGAACAAATCGATCTATCAAAACTTGCCACGCATAAGCAAGTCAGTCTAGTTAAAAAAAAATTCAAAGGATTTTTCAAAATCTCTTATAATAAAGAATTTGGCGATTTTGGGTTTTTATGAAAAGCTAAATAATTGCTCTCACTGAACTTTTAGACTGTTTTTAGAAAAATCCTCTGACAAATATTTAGACTAGTCTGACTTTTTTAAACTTTTATAATTAGGGGGTATATACCCCCTAATTATAAAACGCGGACTAAATTAAATCCTAGTCTAAAATTGATGCTGTCACTTTTTCTTGTTAAAAGAAAAACAGTGACGGCATCTGTTTTAGGCCAGTACTAACTTTAGTCCGCGTTTCATAAGAAGGGGGATGAAGACAGAAATTGCAAAAGAATTATTCGGAACAGTGTACAATTGTCCATTTTCCTTTTATTTACTTTGTTGTATGGTACAAAACAAGATTTTTTTAGAAAAAACCACTACACAGCCAAGTATTCATCATGGCGCGTATATCACCTTGGTGACGTTTAGTTGACTTCTATGTCGCCCGCCATATTGTCATAGTGGATAGCGGTGAAACGACGAAAAATTTTTACTTTTGTACAAACAAACTATGCATGAAAACGAATTATTAGTATTTTTCGCAAATTCAGGAGATTATTCCTGATTTTTGAGATACTGTACATATACCTGGCCGGATATGAAACATCTCCTTTAGATATTTATGGCATGTCTCCATATGTTTTCAAACAGCACCACTTACAATCACTGAGTATATTAATCCTATTTTTTGTTTCAAATTTTTTCATGGTAAAATGTCTCTTAATGTTGCATTTTCTTTATACAACTAGATGACAAACAAGCTGATGGCCCACCTGATGGTAAGCGGTTACAAGACACCTATAGACACCTGCAATAACAAGGTAAAATCACTTGATATTGCAGGTGCGTTGTCATCCTGGGGCCTATGATGAAATGCCGTCCATGCCCAGTAATTACACTGGCTACCTTTCCATTCAATCCGAAACACAGCTAACTGTTTCACGGCTGAAATAAAAAAGAAAGGCCGGTGGTACCTACCCAGACGACCCTACATACGGGCCTACCACCGGGCCAAACTACGTGGATAACGGTGCTGACTGTACATCTAGAACCATGAAAACACATGTTTCAACTAGTAAATTTATCGTACAGTTGTTTGTTCCCCTTAATAAATAAATAAATAAAATTACTATCAAAAATAAAACCCACTTCAAAACTCTAACTTACTCCTATAAATGTATTTTTGGAGTTGGTGCTTCAATTTCTATTGCTTCTGGAAACAACTAAGCACCAACTCCAAAAATTACATCTTTAGGAAATAAGTACCTAGATACTTAAATTTAATTAATTTTTCCTAAAAACTGACAGTAGCAAATAATTGAATAGTTTTGGAAAAAAAATGTTATACGTGCCTATAATACTTGAGGCTTGTCTTCGATTTCCCTGGGATCCTATCATCAGATCCTGACTTGACGTGACAATGGGACCTCATCAGGAGGAAAATCGGTTCACAATTAACCGAGAAATCGATGAACATACATACACAAAAAATAATTTATACAGTGAAACATAAATATTCTCCTTCTTTTTTGATGTCAGTTAAAATAACAAAAAATAGACTTATTAGATGCGCTTTATTCGTGTCAAATAGCTGTGACTGTTTCTGTTGTTTATGGTGCTGACTGTGATATTCATATTTAATACAGTCAAATAGATAGTGCAGTAGGAGTAGAGCATAATCAAAACAAATCAATTGAAGATCATTTGGCAGCTAGGCTAGCTCCCGGGAACCCCGGCCATTATGTTTCGCACGCTGAAAGGCTCACTGACCTATTAGTCCGTAAGGTAAAGTTGAGTTAAATGCAGACACAGACTTGTCTCAGTGCCTTCTTCTTCTTCATTTGAAAAAAAAAATGGTTCTCAAATTTCAAAATTTTTCAGTTTTTTTTTTGGTTGTCTAACTAAACGCGAGTTAAATCCAGTAAACTGGTTTTATTTCGAATACGTAGAGAACAATAATCTTTTACGACTTTTCTATTCTTCGGTAAACCAGATTAATTATAAATATTGAAATCACGTAGAGTAATCCATCATATTGGACCACTTTCGGCATATTTCCGCATAAAGCCCGATAAGCCACATTCGGGCCGAGCGATAAAATTAAACTGTATCGTGACTTATCGTACATTGTAGGCTTTCCATCTTTATCGAAATATCAAATCAGTGCCAGATATGTTTGTCTGGGCCAAGCCCTAAGTTCGTCGTGGTCAGGAAGATAGAACACGGCCATCGGCAGATGCATTGCAGTCACATCATTGTACGGCTTCTAAGTCCGCCTGGCTAGCTACCACCATCTTGCCTAAGTCTGCCGCCATAACAAATTATATTAACAACATAGTTGTGTTCCGGCAGTTGGAGGTGATAGCAAAGTTCTTTTGTGGTTGAAGAATCCATTTTTTTTAATCTTTTAAATGTTTATTATAATGTTCAAATAAAATAATTAAAATATGTTTTTAAATTACATTAAGTGGGCTCTGTTCTTTTCTTGCAAAAGTATGTGGTAATCAATATTTTAAATATTTTGTAACACCTTTATATATTTTAATTACAGGTAATCTAAAATAATATGTACAATGCATAGGCATTAATACACTCGGAATCACTAGCATCTCAACATACTATGCCTGTACAAAAAGTTTGAGAGATATTATTTTTAGTTGAAACAACTGTTCGACGCGAGGTCACCGGTTCATGCGCGGACGCATAACTTGTATCGTTTTAAAGCTGTTTACAAAATTCTTCGAAGTTAACTTCAAAAGTAATATCTTATTTTTATATTACCTAGGGCTCACCTGAGTTAGATATCTGGTACTGATTTGATATTTTGATAAAGATGGAAAGCCTACATTGCGCGCCGCTTGACAGATTATACTATTTATACTTAATTTATTTTTACAACCACTACTTTTTACTTTTAAAATATGGAGCTGCAGCTAAAATTATAATAAAAACTTAAAATATTTTATAGACAATGCAACAATATTTGCATTTGACATGTTTACGACTTGAAAAACGAAGGAAAAAGCAAATCTGTGTTTAGTTGCTGCTGGAACATTTTTTTACATTTTTAGACAAAAAATCCGATGGATGTAAATCGAGTAGCTCGCTTAACATTGCTGCACAAAATTATTCGGAATAAAAGCCCAAAAAAGACCGTGTCCTTTATCATTGTAGAAGAAGGACACTCTTGAGTACTCTCTGGGGGAGAGTGGGGTAATTACGGACGCGGGGTAACTCCGGACAAGGTCGTCTAAATCAAGATAAGCATGCTCAATGCCAGGCTCTAGGTATGGGGTTCTTTGGGGTGGACCCACCTCTTAATATCGAGGCCGAAATATATTTTTAAGTATTATTATTTATGATGGTAAACGGCCTTGTCCGGCGTTACCCCGCAATTACCCCACTCTCCTTTCTATGGTGCCACGAGCGTCTGTAGGCCACGGTAACCGCTTGCCATCTTGTTTGTCATCTATTAAGCAGTTTTTCTGTGCCATCATGTATTGAAAAAGAATTAACATCTGAAAAAGCTCGACATTTTCGCTGCCAGCTATTCCTGCTACATACTGTCTACCTCACAACCTACTTAATGCTGATACTTCTGGCATCGAGTCTACTGTTGCACCTCCACTGCGCTACCATCGCTAACAGGACAGTGGTATTTATCATACAAGTTTCAGAACTCAACTCAGTTTGCGAACCTGCGACCTTATACCTAAAGACCTTATTTTTTTTACTAAATTGTTAAGAATTATAAAACTTTCATTTCAGTGCCCCATGATATATACTGTTTCATGGCAAGTCCGTAAGAGAATAGCCCCCTCTGACTTTGTTTCATGGGGTACCTTTGATCCCAACTCTTATTTGTTAATTGCAATAGACAATAACAAAACGAATTAATATGACTTATTTTCAGGAATTACAAAGTAACCTCCAAATCAAAGAACACTAAACACAAATATACACAATTTATATGATATAAAAGCATTGCAAGCTTAAAAAAAGCTTGTAAAGATGTGCTACTCTATTATGGAAAATGTATATCTACTTAATTTGCATCTTTTTATCTTTACTTAAAGCATAATTAGAAACGGTCCTTTCCGGAACAGTTCTTAAGGGTCTAACGAATCAAACAGGTCACAAAGGCGGAAATAATTAAGGAAAAGAAATCCGTTTGACAGTAGGAAAATTATGAACAAAAGACGCTCTATAGATTCTTAATACTGAAAATTCAAAAGATATACTAGGTGGTAGACCCATATGTAGGGTCGCCTGGTAGGTATCACCGCCTTTCTTATTTCAGCCGTGAAACAGTTCGCTGTGTTTCGGATTGAAGGGAAAGGTAGCCAGTGTAATTACTGGTCATGGACGGCATTTCATCTTAGGCCTCAGAATGACAACGCACCTGCAATATCAAGTGCTTTTCCTTGTTATTGCAGGTGTCTATAGGCGGCGGTAACCGCTTACCACCAGGTGGGCCGTCAGCTTGTTTGTCATCTAGTTATATATATATATAAAAAAAAGATATATTACTAATTAGTTTGTAAAAAAAACAGTGCTTTACACTATAACACGTAAATCTATTGCCATATGAGTTTTTATGCAACTTAGTGAATTCTCATCTCCTCTTATGCTTATGTAATTTCAGAAAATAATTCTTCGGATTTTTTGGGAAAACTCAACCAAATATAGAAAAAAACAATGGTGGTAAAGCAACAATACTTAGCAATAATAGTTAGAAATTATTTTCACTGATCAGCGAAATGTCTAGTGAAAATAATTGATCAATTATATTCATTATGATTATTATTTATCTAGCTTTTATTTACTTTCCTCGTCTTCGAAATGAAAAGTGGAGTGCTTACCATGGGTGATAGGCACCATATCAGCCTCGAACTAATGGAAAATATCTCGGCAGAAATGGGTTTTCATCCCTTGGTTGGCAAGCTACTATTTTACGTCTCCAGCACGAAAAGGATGCAACTTTGCTGCCTGAAACTCGCAGCAAAGTTCCATTTTGCTCACATATCAGCCAAATCAATTTCAATTTCGAACAAGAGATTTTCATTTCACATTACGCGGCACACATTTTGCTCACATATCAGCCAAATCAATTTCAATTTCGAACAAGAGATTTTCATTTCACATTACGCGGCACACATTTTGCTCACATATCAGCCAAATCAATTTTAATTTCGAACAAGGGACTTTCACATTACGCGGCACAAGATTTATTCTTTGTTAGTGTTTTACTGGCCAGGACGCACGTCCTTTAGGCAAGCGTAGCTCATAAAAAATTAAAATATGTTCAAAAGTTCTTTATAACCTGCCTGGTTATAATTTGTAGTTCATAGTAAAAAAAAATTGTACAGACGATGGCACTTCAAGTGTAACGAAAGCCGTCTCTATTATGAACGGAGTAAGGGCGACCTCAAGGTCAAACTGTTACGGTTGACGTGCTGTCGACTGTACATAGATAAATAATAAGCAATATTGAGACGTATAGTTATAGTAAGGTTACCGTAGTAACCGATTACCATCAGGCGAACTGTGTCTTTCTTTCCCACCCTTGAATAATAACATAAGTCATTTTAGAATAAGAGTAGATTTTTTTATTCAGCACAAAGAAACCGCCGGGTCTCTATTTTTTATACGAAAAGGGTTGCAAACAGACGGACCGATGATAAGCGGTTACCGTAGCCTATAGACGCTCGTAGCACCTTGGGCACTACTCACGCGTTATTACCGTAGACTATAGACACCCGTAGCACCTTGGGCACTACTCACGCGTTGTTACCGTAGCCTATAGTCGCTCGTAGCACTTCGGGCACTACTCACGCGTTGTCACCGTAGCCTATAGCCGCTCGTAGCACTTCGGGCACTACTCACGCGTTGTCACCGTAGCCTATAGCCGCTCGTAGCACTTCTGGCAGTACTCACGCGTTGTCACCGTAGCCTATAGACGCTCGTAGCACCTTGGACACTCTCGCACAGACTCACGCGTCGTTACCATGTAACAATCAAGAGAAAGCGTTATGTTGCACAGGATACGATTCCCAACATAACGTTTTCTCATTGATCTCTGGCGACCTTACTCACCTCGGGAGTACGATATTAAAAAGTAGGTAGTGTAGTACAGAAGATAGTAAGGTGGCGGTGCTACGTACGCCAGTAACCCGAAATAAGAGTGGAACTTACTACTATGCCGTATGTCTCAAAATAACTCTACTTCTAATTTATTTATTCTCTTTTTTACTATTCGACATTTCGGTTTTAGGAAATTGTACGAATTACCAAATTATACTGATGTCTACTGATGACGTGGCCACGTTCAAGGTAATTAGAAATAAAGGTAGATATTAAAAGAAAATAAATCTTAGTCATTGTCTTTCTGACTCTTTTCTTATTAGATAATTAATTGTAGGTAAGTTAAATCGTGTTTAGTTGCTTATTGGAATCTCTTGCTAGAATTTGGTATATTTCGTATGATAAAATAATAAAATTGAATTCATATTCGCATAAACTAAAAATTCTTTCAACACTTCCTTTTAAACCGTTTTTTGATAAAATTCATTTCCGAGCTTTTTTACTTTTATTCAAATTACCTCTTAACAAAAAAATTGCTGGCTACTACACTTTGTCAAGTTCAAACTTAGAAAAACATATGCAAAAAATATGACATAAGCCCGACTTACCTCTTTGTAATCACGTGTTGCAACGAAGAAACTTTACACTTTCGCCGAAACGGTTTTACACTTTCGCCAAAATAGGTTACACTATTCGGACAAAGTAACAACACTATCCAATAGTTCGTTTCACACTTGTGGCGTTTAACCCGCCGCAGTTTCCCAATACCGTGTCACTTTCTGCAGTTTCCTACAAGATCGTGTTCATTGTGGTTATTGTAACTCAAACTGAATACCTATGTATTATTGGCTTAAACAGATCACACAGGGAAGGAAACTGATACTCAGCGTTTCCCAACGTACGTTTCTCTCTGAAATTCACACGAGTCACAGCACATTAGATTCACCGAAATAACATAGAGTAAAAATTTTCGAACTAAAAAAATTATTGAGAACTTTTTACAGTGAAAAAATTAGCGTGCAATATCGCCCCGATAAAAAAGCGATAGCAACTAATGTTTACTCGAACAAGCGGAGCGACGTGAAACGGCTATGGTCAAACTCTCAAATCAGTGCCAAAAGAAATTTCGTTCGAACAATTAGTGTAACTGTCGCCCTAAGGCTAAGCTACTTTTTTCGGCGTAACTTCGGCCCGCGTTTCATAATGCGAACATACTGAAAGGCGAAGTTCGGCGTCGCGTCGCGGAAACCACATGGAAAGAGACATAATTTTCACAAACACTAAGAACACAAGTTTTCTCAGCCTTCGTTGCATTGTTATGCAACTGTAACCGCTTGCCAAATTGCCGAATCGGAAAAGCCGGGTGGTAACCTCGAAAGCGAAAGTGTTCTAAATAAAAATAATTTTTACTCTATGATATTTAGTTGGTGTGTCGGTCACAAGTACGACTATGGTTTTTCGGCGTGATCGGACGCGCGATTCGTGAAGGCGCGACAGAGCGACATAACGCGTCTACTCTGTGTGGTGGCTACCGCGGCACTGAGACGGTGCGTATCTACAATTCGACTTCACGTGTTCAAAAAAGATCGCGTGGACCGTCGGCAACATAAATTGGTGTGCGAATATGGTCCACAAAAAACATTCATTTTTTCAGTTAAGTCATTAAAGTCAGTACGCATGAAAATTGATAAATAGGGCAGTAACCGATAATCTTATCTTAACAGATCGGTGCGTTATCAACTACCGAATTGTTATACTGACATAATATGTCAAAGCGATATGAAAATCACATACTTACATTGTAACGCTATCGCAATGTCGCCGAATGCGATTAAATTTCGTACTAAATAAATTTACTTGTAGATTTTTATATTATTTAATTTAGTTTAGTGTCTAGTATATAATGGTGCATCTTTTATTCAAATCTTATCAATAGAATAAGCTTTTTCACAAAAGGACACTAACATTATAAATAGCAATAACTATAAAAAAAAACAATACTTATTAATTATTCCTAAACAGCAAGCTCTTCCGGTTAAACTGGAGTATATAATACAGAAGGAAAGTAATGGAGACTGAATTCGCATATCAAGCATTTCATCTGTAAAAGATACTAATATTCTAAAAGACAATAAAATTATAACATGATAATAATAATGAAAACATATCTACACTTATATAAAAATAATAAACTATACTTAAACATGTTTATGTAAGTTTTTAAAATAAAACTAATTCACTCGATTTAACTCGAGTTTAATTAGATGTAATATTATTATTATACACCCGACGTTCCGATTACTTTACAGCGATCGTGGTCATGGGAAGACTGAGGATGTCAAATATCTTTGATAAGTTTATGAGTTAGCTACCGTCACTTTGTGTTATATTTTGAGTGGTTCACGCTTACGGAACATAATAATGTAACCATCTAATTGAACGCGAGTTAAATTTGAAAAATATATTATACTTCGAAAAATATCTAAGCTAGAAAAAATTGACAGGGTTATCCCAAGTCCTTGGTATCTCGGATGGTTACAGCAGTCACTCGGATTGTGAAAGGTCGCGGGTTCGATCCCCGCCCCAGAACGTGATTTTTTTCTAGTTTAAATATTTTTCAAAGTAACTTTATTATTGGTCATTGAGGAGTTCCGTTGTCTATCTTCGAAGCTTTGAAACCAACTTAAAGTATACTTTCAATTAAAAAAACATTTTTTAAAATCAATCTACACTGGACGGAGATATGAGCTAACACATACCTAAAAAAAAGAATCTGGTCGAATTCTTCCTCTTTTTTAAAGTCGGTTAAAAATCAAGACCAAGCCTTCATTGCCAGCATTGGAAACGAATCCCGTGCTCTCAACAGAACGCTATCTTAGGGAGCTTTGGCGATCTTACTCACTTATTATCTGACTGCAATCCTCTCTAAAGGTAGAGGTAGAGCTCCAAACAAGTGGGAAAAAATCTCACTGTCATACCTCTCTTGACTCTTTCTCTCCTCTCATTCTCTCGTCTCTACATAGAGCTTGGGATTTTTTTTACGCAAAGCGGTAAGAAGAGTTCATAATATGCGAAGACAACTAGTGCAGCTTGAAACACACTGTTCTATCCGCCTCCACCTTGTCGGCCTTTTCACGCCTTTTTTGAAGGAATTGTTGTAATTGGACTTCTTGGAAGGTATTGGCTCATTCAGTGAATTCATTATAAAGAAATTTGTATTTAAAATAACATTCTTACGATTTCAGGAGAGAATCAGGCCGAGGGGCCACGCGCAATTTAAAGATTTTTTTTTTCTCAATTTATTGGAATAACAAACAATTACATAATAATGCTTATGTTGACAATACATAATAATAACTATTACTTATTATGTAACCAGCAGCGTTATTCACTAAATAATGTACGTTAATAAGTGAGAAGCAGTGCAATAATCAAGATACACAAAGATACACAAAATACACAAATTATATAGCAAAACAAGATATATAGCATTATGCGGCAATAAGTATGTATTAGTTCCCAAGAAATACAAGCGATTCAAAAGATTTCCGGTGTTTGATTGCGGCACAACCCGGGACACGACAGAACACATATTGAGTTAGTTGTGGGAAGGAGGGAACACAATGTCATCATCATCACCAGCCTATATACGTCCCACTGCTGGGCACAGGCCTTCCTACATGGGAGAAACACATGAGGAGTTTGGGCCATAACACCACCACGATGGCCCAATGCGGGTTGGTGGCTTAAAGCGGTTGCAGGAACAACTGGGACCAACGGCTTAACGTGCCTTCCGAGCTCGAGATAACAAACTTTGATTGACCCATCCCAGGATCGACCATGGCGAAAGTTGCTTTGTTTTTCGTTTAGAAACCAGAGCGCTCAAACCAATACGCCACCGAGCTCCTCGAACACAATGTGCTGGCAAAGAATTCTAAATTTTGGAAGTACGACAAAGAAACGAGCTACATAACTTGTTTTTTGCGCGATGTTGAGGTAGAGACAGTGAATTAATTACTCCGAAGACCGGCATGCGTGCTCCTGAGCTGGAAGGGAAAAGCGGGATAAGGTCGAAAATCTATTCAGAACACTCTCCATGTCAGAGCTGATTGGGCTTTAAGCGGCGCAATGTCACGACGCCATTGTATTGCCTCTAGACTCTTCGGGACCTCTACATCTCTAATGATACGGAAAGCACGACGCTGCAATCCGCCCATTGCATCTAGGAGGTACTTTATGAAGCCATCCCACAGGTGCGAGCAATGTTCCACACCTGAGTTTTAGTAGAGCTTGGTAGACACGGTACTTGACATAATTCCAGCACCTGCTACAGCATAGACCTGTGTCGATCGATCATTTCCCGCGACCCGGGTCGATCACGACCTATTAGGTTGGTGATTGACTCACAATGATCTGGTCAAATGATCGATCGCGAGTCTGTAGTGTTTTCGAGCCGCACAACACAGGATTCGGTTCTCTATGCTCACGGGTCGTGGATCACGCACGTCACGGTTCGCAACGTGGGTCTCGGGTCTTTTGGGTACTGTGTACGATTCGTGTCGCGCGCGCGTTGTTATAGCGTTATATAATAAACACGTAATTATGTTTTGAGGTTATAAATAATAGTATATTTAAGTATTTTAAAAATAATATCAATATTTTTTATAAAGTATTTTATAAAAAATAAAATTGTTCGTTTTGTGTTATTAATTCAAATTCTTAATCACGATGATTAGATTTTATCACTGTGTAAATAGAAAATTTAGTCTTTCGAAACAAAGTGAGTGATCGAATTAAGCGCGTAAACATCGATCTCAGTGATCGAATCTTTTTGTGGCTCGCGACCAGTTCACTCCTGAATGAATAGTGATCGAATCAAAGTGATCCGATCAATCACGATCGACTCAGGTCTACTACAGCATGATAAGCTCCAGAAAGCTTAATATACCAGCAGTCCTTGGTTACTCTGCTCCTCAACTAAATCCTTAATGACGTCATCACGGATTGCTGATCGGAACTACGCAGAATTCGAAATTGGTTTTTATATTCACTGCATTTACTTAACAATGAATGTATTAAATTATCTACAAAATTTCAAAATTCGGTTAAGCCAATTGTAATTTTTGCTGATCAACCTTTTTTAGGTTACGTCTATAACACAGTGAGAGAATAGAAATGACTATAAGCCTAAACAAATCTATGACAATTTATGTTTAATAATGCGATTTTATGCGATATTTTGCAATTTTATGAGTTGCTGGGTTAAATAACTGAGAGGTGTGAAAATGCACCTTATGGGCGGCTACAACAGTGTGTTTTATGCTCGGTGTGTGTTTTAGTGTCTTCGCATTTGGACTCTTCTTACCGCTTCACATCAGGTGGTGTTGAGTCATTTACCGTGCAATATGTGCACAGGCTGGTGCGGTCTTTACGACAATAAATTAAACCATGTGCTTTATTAGTTCATAGAAATGGTTTGCTACTTTCAAAAACACCTTATTCATTTGAAAATTTCATGACATTTGTATGAAATAATTTAACATTAGCTGCATTATTTCATAGAAATGCATGAAATTATCAAATGAATAAGATGTTTTAAAAGTGGCAAACCATTTCTGTGAACAAATATAGCCCATGCTTTTAATTTATTGTCGTAAAGTCGGCACCAGTCTGTATAGAAAAAAATATTGAGCTTTACGTAGAGACTAGAGAAAGAGTCAAGAGAGGTATGACAGTAAGATTTTTCCCACTTGTATTTAGAGCTCTACCTATAACGCTAACACAACTCCTCAAGGGAGTTTATAATTATTATTTTTATGTTCGAATGAGTATATTTCCAGGTTGGTCCTAAGGCTTCAAAGATAGAGAATGGAACTCCTTAATGACCAACAGTTGAGTTACTTAAAAAAATATCTAAACTTTTTGAACTACGAATTCTTTGCTGCTGGCAAAGAATTCGTAGTTCAACTCGTTCCGTGTTCCCTCCTTCCTATAACGTGGGTTCCTTTAAAAGAGGCGTGAAAAAGCATCTTTTGGGCCGGCAAGGTGGAGGCGGCTAGAGCAGTGTCTGAACTGCACTAGCTGTCTTCGCATATGGACTCTTGTTACCGCTTCAGATCAGGCGGTGTTGTCGTTGTATAAAAAAACTAGTAAAATTTCGTGTCATGGGGCAGGGGTAGAACCCGCACCTTTTGCAATCCGGGCGAGTGCTCTAGCCCGAGGCTGTAACCATTTGAGCTATAGATAACCGGGATAGATAAGTTTGGTGACAAAGTACTTGACATAATTCCAGCCCCTGTAGCTCCCAGAAAGCTTAAATTGTCTACATAGAATTCGATGTGATATTTTTTGGATTGAGATTTCAATTCGCATACGTACTTAAAGTCAAGAAAAATGATTAATTTTTATTTACTTGTCGTTAGGCCCATATGTAGGGTCGTCTGGGTAGGTACCACGGCCTTTCTTATTATAGCCCTGAAACAGTTTTCTCTATTTCGGATTAATTACTAGGCATGAGAGGAGTTTGATCTTAGGCCTCAGGATGACAACGCACCTGCATTAAGTGATTTTTCTTTACTATTGCAGGTGTCCATAGGCGACGGTAACCACTTACTGGCGGTAGCTACGCGCGAGTAACACCCAAGGTGCTACGAGTGTCTATAGGCTACGCTAACAACGCGTGAGTAGTGCCCAATGTGCTACGAACGTCTAGGTGACAACGCGTAAGTAGTGCCCAAGGTGCTACGATCGTCTATAGTACTCTATAGATTACGCTTACAACGCTTGATTAGTGTCCAAGATGCTACGAGCGTCTATAGGCTACGGTAACAACGCGTAAGTAGTGCTCAAGATGCTACGAGCGTCTATAGGCTAAAGTAACAAGGCGTGAGTATTGCTCAAGGTGCTACGAGAGTCTATAGGCTTTGCTAACAACGCGTGAGTACTGCCCAAGGTGCTACCAGCGTCTATAAGCTACGCTAAAAACGCGTGAGTAGTGCCCAAGGTGCTACATACAGCGTCAATAGGCTACGGTAACAACGTGTGAGCAGTGCCCAAGGTGCTACGAGCGTCTATAGGCTACCTACGCTAACAACGCTTGTGTAGGTGCTTAAGGTACTACGAGCGTCTATAGGCTACGCTAACAACGCTTCTGTAGTGCCCAAGGTGCTACGAGCGTCTATAGGCTACGGTAACAACGCGTGAGTAGTGCTGAAAGTGCTACGAGCGTCTATAGACTATGCTAAGAACGTGCGAGTGGTGCCGAATGTGCTACGAGTGTCTCTAGGCTACGTTAACAACGCGTGAATAGTGCCTTAGGTGCTCCGAGCATCTATACCTATACCATCGTTTGAAAAAAGTGCACTTGTCTGCGAACCTAGTCTTTAACGAAACTTCTGACGTTGATTTACTAGTCACACATTTTTATCTTATCTCTATGACAGTTTCATTATCATTCATATTAAATTATACAATTAAGCCTATTCACACTATATTTATACAACGACGCGCGTTTTTTATACTCGCGTGGCGATATAATATATTTTTTAGATTTAAAATTTCATTTTTAGTGTTTTTCAAATCTATATTCAATAAATATTTGAATATTTTTTTGACTTTAGCAGTGGCCCGCTGGCCTAAGGACATGCATCCAGGCCAGTTTTCTTTTGTACCTCCCCAGCACGAAATGGTGCTTTTGCTGCCTAGTCGCATTTTTCTCATAAGTGAGCACGTGAGCAAATTAACAATTACAAATAAAGAACGAAAACGGTGAAAGAATTATATGTGTCAGGCGGGAATTGAACCCGCGATTCCTGGGGTCCGGCTAGACGAGATTACCACTACGCCACCAGAGTACTAAGTGTAACCTATCGATTCCTTTACCGCCTTCTACTAAGGGGTAGAACTCTTTATAACGTTTTAAAAAGCTAGAAAGGCTAGAAAAGGCTAGAAAGGGTCTTTTTAACGTTTTTATAGCTACGTTTATCTCACCACTCATTGAAGTTAACACCTCTAGTGATCCGAAAGAAAACTTTTACAAATATTTTTAGACTAGTAAAGGTGAGAAAAGCAATTTTAATAACATTAATGTTTAAATGGCTGTTAAAGTATTAACTTTAATGAGTGGTGAGATAAACGTTGCTATAAAAACGTTAAAAAAAGGTTTAAAGCGGTAAAGAAATTATAGGTTACACATAGTGCTCCGGTGGCGTAGTGGTAATCGCGTCTGACCGGTCCCCAGGACACGCGGGTTCGATTTCCGCCTGGAGCATATATTTTTTCTTTCTTTATTTGTCATTTTTACAATAAAGTAGGTGTTATAAATGTACAAAATTAAATATGAGCAAATTAATTTCAATTTCGAACACAGAATTTTACTATTCCGCGGCATTTGCCGTTCCAGCGTCTCGTGCATGCAAGACCGATCTGCGTAATTCCAAAGTTCCGCAGTTCAAAAAAATATAAACTACGTAAGTTAAAAAAAAATATCATTATCCGTGTCAAAAGATTTTTAAAACTATTTATTGAACATAGATATAAAAAAAGGTTCGAATAAAAATTTGCAAAAACTTTATCTTCTGTTAAGTGGACAAAAGTGGTGGGCAGAGATTTTGTCTACAGCCCGTGATACAAATGCAGGGTTAGCTTTATGCATCCAAGTGAGATGCTTAACGCCATCTATCGAGTGAAAAGAGAACTGAAAGCTCTAATGAGATAACAACGTCCCTAACACCGTAATATATTCATATGGACTTAGGGACGGTGTTAACTCCATACCACCATAAGGATGTGCATAAGGTCTGAGCACCGTCCATTGCCAGCCCGTCGTCAATCTTTACCTACTAATAAAAAATCCAACTTTTCAATCCTCAAATACTTCATGTTTATTTTCATGACATTTGTATGAAATAATGCAGCCAATGTTATATTATTTCATACAAATGTCATGAAATTATCAAAAGAATAAGATGTATTTGAAAGTGGCAAACCGTTTCTATAGACTAATATAGCCCATATTTTAATTTTAAGATGGCACCACCCTGTATTTATATTTTAGTCGTTAGTATTGATGTTTTATAGCATAATTAGCTGTAAGCTATAAAAACATAAGTAAGTAAGTAAATAAGCCACACATTCCAAGCCAGCCCTCATGGTTCGACAGCGCCCTGGCCCTGGGGCCCTATCACCATCTTTATAAAAGCGATTCATATTCCGCTCGGTTCAGTATTAGTTCCTAAACTGCATCGCTGTCATAGTTGTAGATGGCGTCGTAGTACGAATTAAGGATCTAAACTGAGTAGAATCGTCTACTCAGTTTAGGTCCTAAACTGGATCGCGATAAAAGATGGTGGTACGGTTGCTGGAGACTTTTAAGCGTCAGCGGGACACCTCCCCCGGAGGTGATGCCTATCGATTCAAAATCCTCCAGAGGCGAATTCGCCCCTAAAGGCTTGAATCCTTACCAAGGTTCTTGCCTTTATAAAACCCCGTTTACGCTGTAAAGGCCATAGACTAGAGAAATACTTAAGGTGTTAGGGCCATCTGCGGCCAATAGCAATAGTCCGCCAAATAAAAAAAATCCAAGCTAGACACAATTGATTATCTTCTACAAGGTGATGGAATTGGTCTATGCCTATTAGAATAAAAATATTCTATAATTTTAATTAAAAAAGGGAATAATAAAAATAAATATTGTTTTTTTTAACAACTAGATGAGAAACAAGCTGACGGCCCACCTGATGGTAAGAGGTTACCGCCGGATTTGATAAGAGCTTACCTGCAATAGCAAGAAAAAATCACTTGATATTGCAGGTGCGTTGTCATCCTGCGGACTAAGATGAAATGCCATCCATGCCCAGTAATTATTGCACACAAGAGACAAAATAAACAATATTTAGCTACAAAACACTAAACAGTACAATTGGACGACCTTATTGCTAAAAAGCATTTTCATTCAGGCAACCTAATAAGGTCTGAGGTGATATAAATATTACAAAGAGTAGGAACGCAGAAAGAGTGCAAGATTTAAATGAAGTAACCAATCATCATCATCATCTACAGGGGCATATTCGCCTTGCACTGATGGTTTTTTTATTGTAAACTAGCTGACCCCGCAATCGTTGATTTGTCATAAAAAATAAAAAAATGACCCAAAAATAAACAGATATTAGTCGATTCTCAGACCTACTGAATATACATATGAAATTTTATGAAAATCGGTCAAGCCGTTTCGGAGGAGTATGGTAACTAAATTTGTGACACGAGAATTTTATATAATAATTACAAAATTAAAAATTTTAAGTAACCTCCGGCGTCATTAATCATCTATCTAACACCATCTCACTAAGACTATTCATAAGAGCCCAAACACGCTATATCTGCTGTAAGTTACTAAAGAATTAAGCATTTCGCAGACTTTTTGATAGTATAGGATAAGCTCAAGGTTAGTATGTTATGGGAATGTCACCAAAGTGACAGTACACCAAATTTGAAATCAATCGGATCTGTAAAAGTTAGTAAAATCCTATTATTATGTAGAAAATGAGGTGATAGTCATCAAACGTCTGAACTGATCTTTATAAATTATAGCTAATAACCATCGTAGTCACATCAGCTTTCAAACAAAAAAACCGAATCAAAATCCGTCCATTCGTTTAGGCGCTACGATGCCACAGACAGACACACAGATACACCGATACACAGCCAGACACGTCAAACTTATAACACCCCTCTTTTTCGTCGGGGGTTAATAAGATGTACCTGTGTGATGTGTCGTGCGTGTGCAATGTGCAAGTCAATAAAAAATATTTCTTCTTCTTATCTATTAATTATTGATTGAATAAATATTATATTAAGTAAAATTTCATTAAGAATTATGATTTTAAGCATTCGGCCATCAAATGTTATTTGGTTGCCATCGTCAGCAATGGCTATTATAAATACTAATTTTATATTATTTAATACTAGCTGACCCCACAAATGTTGTTTTGCCATAAAATAAAATAAAAATTGTTCCAAAAAAAAATAGATAGTAGCCGATTCTCAGACCTACTGAATATACATATAAAATTTCATGAAAATCGGTCAAGCCGTTTCGGAGGAGTATGTAACTAAATTTGTGACACGAGAATTTTATACAGAGTGGTGCCGTCAATGCGACAATAAATTTAAACATGGGCTATATTAGTCCATAGAAATGGTTTGCCACTTTCAAAAATATCGTATTCATTTGATAATATTATGACATTTGTATGGAATAGTGTAACGTTGGCAGCGTTATTTCAAACAAATGTCAAGAAATAATCAAATGAATACGATATTTTTGAAAGTGGCAAACCATTTCTATGGATATGGAAATTCATTGTCGCATTCCCATTCTTATAAATAAACTAGAATATATAGGTATTAGAGCGGAGGCTCTGAACTTGTTTAGAGATTACCTGACTGATCGCACTTAAAGAATTTCGATCAAGAGGTCCCGGGTTCGAATCCCGGTAGGGGCAAATGTTTGTATGATGAATACGAGCATTTGTTCACGAGTCATTGATGTTTATATGTTTATTTAGTTTATTTCTAATATGTATTTTTATACATATTATTGTCAATATTTATACGTTATCTAGAATCCATAACACAAGCTCTTAGGTAATGATTCTTACTTTGGTCTATATAATAGATGTAAGTGTATGAATATTATTATTATTATGTTATTATATATTTTATTTCTCAGGATCTTTCCTGGTAATTATTATTATTATTTATGTTAAAAAATCTCAGCTCGGCGCTGGTAAGTAAAATCAGGTACCTACGGGTTAAATTAAGTACCTAACTGATCCGTTTTACGTATGTATTTTTAAGTGTCATCGATTCGCTTCTCACATGGGAGAAACATATGTGTAGCTTGGGCCATAGCACCACGACGCTGGCCCAACGGCTTAACGTGCCTTCCGAAGCAAGGAGGAGGGATTACAAATTTTTGATTGACCCATCCCAGGATCAACCATGTCGAAGGTTGCCGTTCGTTCCACTTGACACCACCAGAATGACACCACCGGTGGTGTCGTTTGGAATCCCTATTCCGTTGGACACTATCCTAGTGATGTGTTGAATAGCCAGCTCCAAGCTACTTTATGAGAATTGCTCATACGTATTTTTTTTGCGTTCGAAAACTGTAGAATTTATGTCTTGATTGTAAAAAGTGTGTTTGTTAGTTTAATGCAATCATGAGACCCTTCTTTGCATGTGATTTGCTTTGCAACATTTGCTTTGCAACAAAGCAAATAAAAAAACGGACAATGAACCACTGTTCTATTTTATTTATATTTATATTTTTTATTTATATTTTTAGGATAGCTTACAGCTAATTACCTATTCTATAAAACAACAACACTAAAGACTAAAAGCCAATGAAAAGCTATCACAAATGAATGGCAAAAATCACAAGCAACATATGGTCCGTCTTCCTTTAACATGGCAAGCTCCGTTAGTCCCTCTCTTCGTCTGAGAGAAAGAAAGGGATATAAACCCAATTGTTCTCCTGTTAGGTGGATAAAAGTGATTTTGTACATACATAGACCGTGATACAAATGCGGAGTTAGCTTTATGTATCAAAGTACGATTCCTGGCGCCATCTATTGAGTCAAAAAGGAACTGAAAGCTCGACAGTAAAATGAGATGCTTAGGTATAATTACAAAATTAGAAAAATTAAGTAACCCCCGGCGACATTAATCATCTATTAAACACCATCTCATTAAGACTATTCATAAGAGCTATACCTGCTGTAAGTTTCTGAAGAATTAACCATTTCGTAGACTCTTTGATGGTATAGGATCAGCTCAAATTTAGTATGTCATGGGAATGTCACCGAAGTGACAGTACACCAAATTTGAAATCAATTGGATCTGTAAAAGTTAGTAAAATCCTATTATCATGTAGAAAATGAGCTGATACTCATCAAACGCCTGAACTGAATTTCATAAATTATAGCGAAGAATCATCGTAGTCACATCAGCTTTCAAACAAAAAAAACCGAATCAATATCGGTCCATTCGTTTAGGCGCTACCAAAGAGTAATAAAGGGAAAAGAGCGCCCACTCGCGGCAATTTTTTGTAACATAAATTTGAAACGCCATCAGCGCCTCTGAAAAATAGTGCGGGATCTACTACTATATATACGTAGCTATAGGTAGGTTTGTATCTAAAGATTTGAAATCTAAATGGCGCGTATTTCCCAGATGTGAGTTATTTTATTTCATTGAGCCTTTACTTTAATGTAAGGATAGCTTTTCAACATTAAAACAAACATTGGGCCTAATTCTGGGAACACACTTTTATTCTAAATTTAAGTACAGTATAACTCTTTCTCGCAATAAGTAATAGGAAAAAGATAACAAGAATCGTTTAGAGCTGTCACTTAAATTTAGATAGATTTCTAAGAAACCATAGACAATTTTAGACGGCATGTATGGAGGTGCCTCCTAAACACTGCATTTTATCACGCCCAATAAGGTCGAAAAATGAACGCACGTTTCTAAATTTCAAATTATATGACAGCCATCCTTTTCGTATTCCTTTTGATAGAAAGAAATGCACTAAACTTAAATTTAGACTTAGCATGTGTTTACCAGAATTAGGGCCATTAACTCAATGAAATAAAATAACTCATATCTGGGAAATACGCTTCATTAAATTAATGAATTATATTTATTTCAAAATAAATAAATAAAACAGCACATAATATAATATAGCGTAATAATATAACACGTGACTTATTTTTATAATTTTTATATTGCAAACAATATTTTTAGGCCGCAATTTTCATTTTATCGTCTCCAACGTATACAATTTTCTGTTTTAATAATCTATTCACTGCTCTGGATTTTTACATCCAAAAATACAAAAGAAAGGCATTGTAGCAATTTTGTAATCCACAGTCCACAACACATTCAGGTCCAAAATACACAAAGCGTCTTTAACGCAACATAGCGTCTCCTAACGCAAGTAAATACACCAAGTCTTCAAGTTTATAGAGTCGGTTGACTTGACACAACTTTCGCAGAAAATAATGGCTTCGATGTAGTGAGAAGTACTCTCAACTCAACGTTTGTTAGCACAGAAATATATCAAAACCACTAAAACACACACGTAATTAGATAATTGAAAAAAACGATTTTTATAAGATAATTTTTTTTTATACAACTAGATGACAAACAAGCTGACGGCCCACCTGGTGGTAAGCGGTTACCGCCGCCTATAGACACCTGCAATAACAAGGAAAAGCACTTGATATTGTAGGTGCGTTGTCATCCTGAGGCCTAAGATGAAATGCCGTCCATGCCCAGTAATTACACGGTAATACGGGTACTGGTTGCCAAGGGTAAAAATATTATTCCTTGCTGCTAAAAGTCATTAATAAAATAAAAATAATATACTTATCAACCTTTTACTAAAGGAAATATCAATTTATTGCTATTATTTTGTTTTTGATTCAATAATATTGTTTGTTTTCAACCTAGTAGCGGCAGCAGCGACATCTTACGAGACACTTTGAAGACTTCATTCAGAAAGGTCACCGCTAAGCTTCATAGATGGCGCTACTTTCTTTGCCAATAGCATTGTTCTAAGAGTGCCTTCCGGCGCCACGATGACACAGACAGACACACAGATACACAGATATACCGATACACAGATACACCGATACACAGATACACAGAGAGACACGTCAAACTTATAACACCGCTCTTTTTTCGTCGGGGGTTAATAACGCCTTGATTGACATCTTGCGTCTAAAGTAACTCGATCAAAAGGGCCTACCAAATAAATAAATAATAGACTTGTAAAATTAAACACACAAACTTATTTGTTTTGATAACTGTGATAAGTAGTGCCATCTGTGTAATAGAGCTTGAACCTCCAGACCGTCGATACTACCTACTAAATGATTTATATAGGGAATTTGTACCAACATTTAGGTTTAATAAATATGTCCATTAATTAAAGAGAGCACCTACTGTACGGACTTGTATGAAAGTTCACGTCTTGTAATCGGACGCATTATACTATGTCAATTCTACTAGCCCGCCATATTTAATTTGTTTTTGTAACAATGTCTGCTCCAAGTGATTAATTATTATCCAAAAAATAACTTCTCAGTGGTACTATGTGGCAAATCATTAAGGAAAAGTGTAATTTTACCGTATTGGGATTAACTTGCGAGTTCAGTTGCTAACATAGATAAGTGACACGATGAAGTATAAGTACGCTGAGAAATATAACAGTTTAATTATGTTTTTTTAAATTATAATGAAATGATATGAACACATTTTATTCAGCGTTTCACAAAAAATCTAATAACGTTAACTGAAAACTACATTATAGAAATTATTCATAAAGCGTGGTTTTATTCCTTTTGTTGGCAATTGAATTTAGGTAGTGATTATACAGCGAAGCGTAATCGCCGATTGGTCGATATCGATAAACAAGCATGATTCGGGTGTGTCAAGCCCTAGTATATTGTAAAAACGAAGTTGCTTATCATTATGTTGGTACCGTTAAATATTCTTGAGGTTGGTACAAAATTCCCACTTAATTTAATTTGGTCTAAGGCCAGTAAGAAAGTGGCCCTAATTCTGGAAAACACATGCTAAGTTTAAATTTAAGTTCAGTCTATTTCTTTCTTTCAAAACGAATACGAAAGGGATAGCCATCATATAAATTGACATTTAGAAAGGTGCGTTCAATTTTCGACCTTATTGAACGTGCTAAAATGCAGTGTTTAGGAGGCACCTCCGTACATGCCGTCTATGAAATCTATCTAAATTTAATTGACAGCTCTAAACAGATTCTTGCTATCTTTTTCTTATGACTTATTGGGAGAAAGAGATATACTGTACTTAAATTTAGAATTAAAGTGTGTTCCCAGAATTAGGCCCAGTGCCTGTCTGTCTGTTATTTATAGACTCTCTATCTGTGGCTATGTTATGACGAATTGGTCTGTGGCTGTGCTTCTACAACAGAACACTTTTACAGTTTACTTGGCTTATTTGTAGTAATCTGTGATTTGTATCCTCTTTGTTTAGAGATAAAATGATAAAAAAATACCATAGAACTGAATAGATTTATCTGAAAAGATTTCAGTGGCATTCTTTTGTATATAATACACGCGGCTCACAAGCACGTTACCAATATTTTTGTTGCAGAGTTCGTGAGTATAGAAACAAGTTACATGCTTGTTATTATAATTTGTAATGGCTGTAATTCTAACTAAATTTAGATACTTTATGAACCGTAGTTTAGTTCCAAATTGTTGTTGTTTTAGCGTCAATAGGGTAGCGTGTAGAAGATTTCTAACTATGAAGGTAAATATCAAAAAATTTGCATAACCTACAAACCTGTGTAGATTTGCTAACAACTAACAAGCACAGACAAATGAATTTAGTGAATATTCCACAGAGTACTTTGATTTATTCGTTATTGTGAATTTTAGATTGGTACACATGATGGAGTGTTTCATTGTGACGAGGTACTCGCGTGTTACATGCTTAAAAATCTGCCGGAGTACAAAAATGCAGAGATTATCCGCACGAGAGATACAAAGAAACTCGAGGAATGTGACATAGTAGTGGATGTAGGCGCAGTGTTCGACCACAAAAATAAGCGTTACGATCACCATCAGAGAGAATTCACGGGAACACTGAGTTCTTTAAGACCAGAGTTGGGAGATAAATATAAAATCAAGTAAGTATATATTCCATTTTGTGATAGAAGCTAAATAATTGGTTTTTGAACCCTTGGGAATGGAACCCCGGCATCTAAAGAATCAGAAGTAAGTGGTATAAATCTCTAGATCACTAACGTGGTTATTTTTTGAAGGGATTGAGGCTATTCATCCTGTTTGTGTATGTACTTGTTGATTTTATTTTAATTTGTGATGAAGTATTGTCTTGGAAGCTGGAGGAATTGTCTTTATTATTAATTGAATGAGGAGCTCAGGCCCCCCAAGAAGCACTTTCGAATCGTCAAAAAACCCTTATGTCTAACACATAAAATAATATTAACTAACAATGTCATCATGTTTGTCTCTCTGTTTTGTCTGGATCTATGTTAGCTAACAATGTTATAATGCCAGTCTGTCTATCGGTCTGTCTGTCGGTCCGTCTGTCAGCCTGACAGTCTGTGTCATTCAGTCTGTCTGTCTATATGTCAATCTGTCTCAATTTACACTGGTTCCAAAAGTTGAACTACCGAGAAGATTCCGGCAACAAACTTGTGTAGTCACTCTTCAATTATTAAGTGGTTTGAGGAGGAGCTCGGTGGCATAGTGGTTTGAGCACCCTGGTTTCGATCACGAAAACAAACCAACTTTCGCCATGGTTGGTCCCTGGATGGGTCTATCAAATTTATAATCTTGAGCTCCTCCGTGCTTCGGAAGGCAAGTTAAGCCGTTTGTCCCGGTTGTTACTGGAACTGCTTTAAACCATCAACCCGCATTGGGACAGCGTGGTGGTGTTATGGCCCAAACTCCTCATGTGTTTCTTCCATGTAGGAAGGTCTGTGCCCAGTAGTGGGACGTATATAGGCTGGTGATGATGATGATTTGAATTGTATTTTTATTTGATCATGTAGTTACACCATCACCAGATAACGGAGAAATGAGTTTTTTTTTTTTTACACACACCTATTATCTAGCCCAAAGTAAGCATCATTAAGAGCTTGTATTATGGATACTAGATAACGGATAAATAATGATAATAATATGTATTTAAATATTAGAAATATACTAAATAAACATATAAACATCCATGACTCGTAAACAAATGCTCGTACTCATCAGACAAACATTTGTTCCTACCGGGATTCGAACCCGGGACCTCTTGACCGAGTAGCCTGGGGTACAGACCACTCGGCTAGCCGGTCGTCATGTAGTTGTTCGTCAGATGCACATTATGAGTTAATTATTACTTAACCTAGCCATATTTTAATGTGCTTAATAACTTCAATTTCTTGGTAAATAAGATTTTTGTTGCAGGCTTAGTTCTGCTGGATTAGTTTACACATATTACGGTGAGCAGGTAATACAGCAGCT
The DNA here is from genome assembly GCA_947347705.1 of Nymphula nitidulata. NCBI lineage: Eukaryota > Metazoa > Arthropoda > Insecta > Lepidoptera > Crambidae > Nymphula > Nymphula nitidulata. The sequence continues at coordinate 3,522,431 of OX374637.1, read as the reverse complement.
GGCTCCCAGAGAAGTTCCTTTAGACAATAATCAACTAAGGATTATTTATAAAAAAGTGTATGAAAATTTTATAGAAGAAATTGACGCTATTGACAATGGAGTACCAATGACAGAAGAAGAGCCTAAATATAAGATTCGTACACATATAAGCTCTAGAGTTGGCCGCTTGAATCCAGAATGGAATTCAAGTCAAAATATCAACTCGGATGATATTTTTTATGATGCTATGAGGTTGGTTAGTGAAGAGTTCTTATATATTCTCAAACACTTCATCTCAGTTTGGCTACCAGCTCGTGATTATGTGAAGTTATCTTTAGAAAATAGATTCAACATACATTCTTCAGGAAAAATTGTTGAATTCACTGAACGCTTTCCATGGAAAGAGCACCTTTTTGATCTTGAAACTGACATGGGAATAGACCATGACATAATGTATGTTATATTCAACGATAAACCAAACTCATGGAGGGTGCAAGCAGTTCCTAAGAATCCTACGAGTTTTGTTACCAGGTAATTTTAAAATATGTATTTTCTAAACAATCGATTACTGTAAGGAGAAAATTACTTTTTTTCTGTAGTCTAAACATTTGTTACTACTTTAGCCGTGTATTTTTTATTATAATAACTAACTTTTTAGCATGTCCAGTCGACATCACGTCAAGTGTAACAGGTTGACCTGGAGACCGCCCTTACTGTGTTCGTAATAGAGGTGGCTTTCGTAGTGCAACTGTTACACTTGATGTTCTGTCGTGTGGACACATTTTATTGATTCATATAATAAAAATTTTTCTTCACTGAAGGAAAACTCTGTTAGCCTACTCACCACCAATCAACATAGAGGGAGAGGGAGGGGTGTTTGACGCTGTCACCCTCTAAACCCCTCAGCGATGCACCCCTTTACCTACCACAATAGGCATACTGTTTTATCTCTAAAGGTTTTTTTTAAGGCCAGGGTCATATTTTGTAGTAATTATTTAATATCGCATTTTAGAGACCTAAATATAAGCTGTGTGGTACAGTCGCAAGCAATAACATGTACTCACTTCTTGCTTTTTCTGACTCTTGTAAATGGAATTTATTTGTGTACCTACAAAAAGTCACAATTACGTAGGAAAGTGTTGAAAAAAAGTGAGTTGGGGTTGATTTATATTGTATTTACTGATTTTGATTGATATGCCATGAGGTTTTTACACATACCATTTATATGCATTATTTAACAATTTGAAACAGACTTTTACGGTATCTGATGAAATGGTTTTGAACGGATATAGTTGTTGAACCTGACCGTTTTCTGCACTTTTAAATACTGTTAATAACAAATAATCTATCATTCAAAGCATACCATAATTTAAAGAGTTGTCATTATAACGGTACATACATTTTTAGGTTGGGTACCCATATTTTAAGATGGTTTTACAAGTTTGTGTGATTGGTATCCAATTAAGTACAGATACCCTAATCTTTAAGATTGAGTGAAGGGGCACTATCTCCTCTATGCTGTAATAACCAACCACTTACTTTTAGGCTGAGCAACATTTAATTCAGCTTAATAACAGCGTCATTGTGGCTATGGACAGTACACTTTTAGGCTCTTTTATGATATCTTTGTTGCCATTTTTAAGCTTTGATTATTTTATTTAATTTTTTTGCAATGTCATAAATGAGTTTTTTCTTTTCTTTATACAACTAGATGACAAACAATCTGACGGCCCACCTGGTGGTAAGCGGTTACCGCCGCCTATAGACACCTGCAATAACAAGGAAAAGCACTTGATATTGCAGGTGCGTTGTCATCCTGAGGCCTAAGATGAAATGCCGTCCATGCCCAGTAATTACACTGGCTACCTTTCCCTTCAATCCGAAACACAGCGAACTGTTTCATGGTTGAAATAAGAAAGGCGGTGGTACCTACCCAGGCGACCCTACATATGGGTCTACCACCTAGTTTTGTGATAATTAAAGAAAACTATGTTATTCAGTACCTTTTTGTCTACAATCAGAAATGGTGCTTATAAGCTGGCTTTGCGCCACTTTACTATCTACTTTGATCATCCATTTTCTAATTTAAATCTTGCATCATTTTCAGAAAACCTCTTCACCCGAAATGGTGGGGTGTCAGGGATGAAGTATTGAGTGAAGTATCTGGCATAGAAGGTAGCGTTTTCTGCCACAGCACTGGCTTTATTGGAGGCAACACTACCAGGGAAGGTGCTCTGAGAATGGCCATAGCAAGTTTGGAGGCCTAAAGTTATTAATGAATGTTGTTTGGTACATAAATCAAGTTAAATCAGTACAAATACAGTTCTTACAGTATAACTAGCTGTACCCTCTGGATTTGCTTATCATATATGTTACACAAAAGTTCTTCGAACCAAATGATCTGCCTAGGCGTCCAATTAACTGGTTCATTTAATCAGATGACTGACACAACTTCAGCCATTTAGTTAAGCGTTGCACTCAATGATTTGCCTAGTTGGTCAACTAGCCAAATCTTTGAGCACAACGCTTAACTTTGACTTCAGCCATATAATTGAACGCCGGCGTTTAGTCAAAGGTCTAGGCGCCCAATTAACTGGCTGATTTAATCAGAAGACTGCGAATTTGAGGTAATATCTTATGCTGATTATACTGTACAAGGTAATAAACTTTACTGTGTTTTTTTTTACAATTTTAAATACATATTTTTTTTAGAATTGATTATAAATTACGTATTATTATTTAACACCTTCGATTTGTAAAATTTTGCATTTTTTTATGATTAAAAAATAAAACGTAGTAAATATTTATCAAGACTTAACAGCGTCTGTGGTTGTGACCACCTCCCTCAGATCTTGAGGTCCAGGGTTCAATTCCCGTAGGGGTTTCTACTCGGTAAGGTTACTTTCGATCACGTGAGATGAAGGCCAAGAACTACCCTGTTGAAAATTAAAAACAGGACAAACTATTTCATGTCTAAAGCTCAGACCACTGTGCCATCGAAGACTTGTGCCAATAAATATCTCTTAGTATTATTTTTGTATTATGATGTTTTTCGTGCACTGATTTAGTTGTTTATATAACAGTAACCTAATAGAGGTTATTAAAACACGAGCGGCTGTTTAAAAGACGAGCCTGGGCAAGGTTTTTAATAGTATCACGCGAGTGTTTCAATGCCAAGTTATGTCCATTTGCATACATTACTTTATCGTCGGTGGACATGCAAGACCGCGTAAGAGCTGTTTGCAATACCGCGTATGTCCTTTTTGTTGCTGTTAATGTATTCCTACAGTGACTTGCTTATGCACGCCACCTTTTGTTATAATCGGTTTTATTCGTTGCCAATATTTTCGACTTGAGGAGCTCGGTGGCGTATTGGTTTGAGTTTGAGCGCTCTGTTTTCGATACGAAAATCAAAACAACTTCGCTGTAGTCGATACTGGGATGGGTCAATCAAAGTTTGTTATCTCGAGCTCATCCGTGCTTCGGAAGGCACGTTAAGCCGTTGGTCCCGGTTATTCCTGCAATCGGTTTAACACACATTGGGCCAGCGTGCTGCTGTTATGGCCCAAACTCCTCTTGTGTTTCTCCCATGTAGGAAGGCCGATCAGTGGGACGTATACAGGGTGTCCCAGAAGCCGACGTCAAACCGAAAGCAGGTGATAGACTAACTCATATAAGTTGACGGAAAAATATAAAAAAAAATGTAGCATTTAAAAAAATCGATAAAATTTACACCCTGTGACGGTTTTTTTACTCTTGTTGCTACAAATCTTGACTTTTCTAAACATTTTCTTTTGTTTTGTAATCCTGAATAATGTTTCTGTACACTCGAAACTAAAATTTAAAGCCAGCTGCTCCAGATTAGAAGAATATGCCATTTTTATCTAAATTAAATATTCAAAATTATTTTTTCACATAGCTTTCACAAGCTGTACTGAAAAAAACAATGTACTATGCGAGTTTAGCAAGTAACTGCAAAAGTTGTCGCATTCAATAAGGATTCCAAAATGGTATGATACTTGGTAGATAATTTCTACGATTGCAGACAATTTTTTTTCCAAGAACGCAGTTTTATACAAATTTTTCTTACATACTTAAAATTTATTCTTATGTACCCATGGTTTGCTTTAAGGCCGTAACTTTAGCATTCTAGTTTGAGTGAGACCAGGAGAGTCATTTTACGAAGTGTGAGAGAGACAGATAGTGAAATAAATTAAATACACAAAAATTGTTTAACATAATTTATTTAAATGTCAAGATTTACAACAGGTGTTCAAAATGTCTTCCTTCAGCTCTAATGCAGGCTCGACATCTTCTTAAAAAAGATCGGGCTATCATGCGGGCGAATCTTCCATTATTAACAAAATCATTTGCTTCTATTATTCTTTGCCGTTGGTCAGTCACAGTTTCGATTGGCTTTGCGTAAACTTTTTCTTTCACCGCTCCCCAGTAAAAGAAATCTAATGGATTTAAATCTGGGGAACGGGCTGGCCACGAGATAGTACCAGATCGTCCTATCCATCTGCCTGGGTATTCCTCATCGAGATATTCTCTTACTGAGCTGGCATAGTGAGCTGGGCCACCATCTTGTTGAAACCACATATGTCTTTGAATGTTAAGTGGCACATCTTCCAGTAGATTTGGTAAATCATTTTGTAGAAAATGTAAATAAACTTCACCAGTCAAGGCGTCTGGCAGCTCAAAAGGACCTATTATTTGTCCATTTGAAATTCTGGTCCACATATTCACTTTAAATCGATATTGTGATCTATCTTGCCTCATCAAATGAGGATTTTCGATATGCCACTCGTGTAAGTTGTGTAGGTTCATGTAACCATCTTTTTTAAATGTCGACTCATCCGACCACAAAATTTTTTCGAAGAATCGCGGATCTTCCCTGTGTTTTTGTAGCATTGTTTGACAAAAAGCAACACGGGGTCGATGGTCCCGGGGTAGTAGAGTTTGTACTCGCTGTACGTGGTACGGGTGTAGCTGATTTCTTTGCAAAATCCGATGGGCTGTACTTTTGGGTACTCCTGTTCCTCTCTCTATTCCACGTACAGAAATACTCCGATCTTCTTCGACAGTGTCTAGTACAATGTCCTCGTAAGGGGGACGATATTTTCCTTCACTTACATGTACTTGTTTCGGCAGTCGGCCGATGATCCGGAAAACGAGTTGCATTTGGGTACCTCTCACGATAAAGGTTAGCTGCAGCGTTGGCATTGCATCTACATTCCCCATAAATTAGATGCATGTTGGCGTATTCTTGTGTCGTGTACGCACTCTCAGACATGGTGGCACTTTACAATTACACAATCAACGATAAGTAGTCCGGAGCAAAGCAAAGGTCATCGGTAGAGAAACTAAACAGTCCGAATCCAAATCACAAGCAATCAAGTCCAATAAACGTAGCAGAAAGTTGTAGGCACGAAATCAACACGAACGAATACAAAAAAGTGCGCAGTAAGCGAAGGAGTGAAACGTAGTGTATTGTTTGGTTAGCGAATAATTGGCGTCACTATCTGTCTCACTTCCACTTCGTAAAATGACTCTCGCCGTCTCTGTCACGTTAGCGTCACTATCTGTCTCTCTCACACTTCGTAAAATGACTCTCCCGGTCTCACTCAAACTAGAATGTTAAAGTTACGGCCTTAAAGCAAACCATGGGTACATTAGAATAAATTTTAAGTACAGTCAACAACGAAAGTCCATGAACACATCCAAATTTTCAAAACACCTGCACACTATTAAGGTTCATATGTAACTGACCAGGCTGTTGTACAAATCTCTGTAGACATTTGGGAATACCAAAAGTCGATGTACATTATTTTTACAAAAGTTGCTGAACATATTTAATTACATAATTAGCCTGAGCTGTAAAATATCACAATTTGCTGAACACGTCTGAATACATAAATCCACTGATATGTATGCTACTCAAAACTTGCTGGACATATTTAATTACATAATTAGCCTGATCTGTAAAATGTCAAAATTTGCTGAACATGACTGAGTACATAAATCCGCTGATATGTGTATAAATTTGTCGCCGGACCGGGGTCCAAAAGAAAAGTCGAGTTAATGTTTATGAGTATTTCTGTATTAAATTTTAGGACCAAGTTCACGTAAACGGCACCGGTAAATTAAAATATTTTTTTTTATTTTTTTTAAAGATTTACTAAAACAAAAATCAACCATATGATCAGTACCGTGCGAACTATTACGACGCCAACAAAAACAGAAGGGTTTTATCGGACCCTGTATAAGTAAGTCAATTGTACGGCCGGCCTCATACTCGTAATTGTTGCTACGCACTTTAGTCCTTTGCCACTTTATCGTTATGTTTGAACTGCTGAACTAATCTGTCAAAGGCGGTAAAGCGACAAGGTACACAAGTGTGCAGCTACTTATAAGGCCGACTGTACCACATAATATTGCATGTTATAATTTATAATTGTTTTCAGAAGTCAATAAAAAGGCGTTTTATAACATTAACGTTATACATGTTTAATTAAGTCTTAAAAATAATATCATGTTAATGTGTAACTTAATCATAACATCGCTGGCTCAAACTTTCCTCAGATTGTTTTATCAAAAGCGAGTGTGTCCACCTTCCGCAACAATCACTGCTTGCAGGCGTTTTTGCATGGACTGCACCATATTTTCGCATGTCTGGCTACCCCTAAATGTTTCCCAACATTCAATTATATGATTCTTTATATTTTGTTTTGTACGAGGTGTTTCAGGATCCCACGCTTGGACCATTAGGCCCCATAAATTCTCAATCACATTTAGGTCTGGACTTTTTGGTGGGAAACTGATTTTCAGCACACGCTCACTATTTTCTCGGAACCAAGCTTGGCAGATACGTGCTTTGTGGATTGAACAATTATCGTGAATAAACGGTATAGGCCTCTCACCTGGGAACACGACTTCTGATGTCGGCATCAAAACATCGTTAAGTATCTCCTTATAGCCTTCACTATTTAATCTCCCACCAATTTCAATAAGCTCTCCAGGACCACTACCACACATCCATCCCCAGACTCCTACGGATATTCTTCCACTTGACCTGTTTTCTACAATATTACGTTCGTCGTAACGAGTTTTATTTATCCTCCACAATGTTATTCGCCCGGTCTCCGTCGACTTGAACGTTTTTTCATCGGAAAATATTAACTTTGAGAAATCGTGGTTTAGATATGTTTCAGCAAATTGCAGTCTTAGTAATTTGTGTCTTGCCGACAGTTTCAATTTCCTTGCTGGAGCACGATTGTGGACACCACTTTCGTGGAGTCGTCGCCTCAAGGTACTCATTGAAATATTACTTTCTAAAGCAACGACTCAAGTCTGCACAAAACCATTTTCTCTAAAACGTCCAATCATGTCAATGTCTTGTTGATGCGTGACGTGATGTCTTTCTTGGTCTTCCAGTTCTTTTATGTTCGTGGACATTGCCAATATCTGCCCAACGTTTTATCCAAAAGTAAACTGTGGTTCGCTGAAATTTAAAGAAATATCAATCGTTTGAATGCCATTGATATATATCTTGTTAATTTTTTGTAGCTTTTATTGCATGTGAAATACACTTACCGATACTCCAAGCTCCAAAGCAATGTCTGAAGTAGGTAAACCTTGCTCCTTTAGTACAATTATCTTGTGCCGTTCGTGTTCATTAATGTGCACGTTGTATGGCATCGTTTACTTAAGTTTTATTTTTATATTTTTTACAATAATCACTAAGTACCGATTGCAGTACTGCAGATGTAAATCACTTATATTGACAGAATTAAAAACAAAAGATAGAAAGAATGTTCGTGGAATGTCCAATTCAAAAAGAAGAACAGCTACTTGTCAAAAAAAAAGGTTTAATACACAAACAGTTCAACGGAAAAATCTCTTGAAATACTGCTTGAAATAAACTAGAAAGCTAGGAAGATTAGAAATATGAAAACACTTTATTAGAGAAAATAGGAAGTGTAGTGCGACTTTACATGAAGTGTTTACTCTTCATAGGACTAGATTTTGATAAGCCCGACTATCAAAACATATGAGTAATTATAATTTATAACTAAGGCAATAAGGTATATCATTTAAATATCATGTTTGATACAGTCATCTTCAAAAGTCGCTGAACATTTTAGTACAGACAAGGTCATAAATATCTGTAAGTATGTACATTCGCACATAAATAGTCGACAGGTAGAAAAATATTTTCGATCCTACAGTCCGATGGATACGCATTTCTGAGAACACGATATCTAGGAAATAAATTAAAAAAAAACTTTTGAAATTATGTTATAGACGTAAGTAGGTAGATATCAATAATTGAATTCAGTCGTGTTGTTATCAAATATTTCAGTGGGTATAAATTGGAGCTATAGGAACGATCTACAAGTAAAATAGCGAGAAATCCTTGTATGGTATGAAGTAAAACTATCAAATTGAAAATTTATAAAACTGACTCCTACAATCCTGAATAGGGCCACCACCACCCCTTGGAGTGTAACTTATCCATTAAAAAAAAGAATTTGTAAAATCTATTCATAAATGACGTGAAACACAATTGAATTGAGAACCTCCTCTTTTATAAGTCGGTTAAAATCCAAAATAGTAAAAAAGTGTAAGAAGTGAGAGGCTGTCATAAACAAATGACATGTCAATGATGTCACGACCAAAATGAAAGAGACAAATGTATTATATGACAGTGCTGTACTTTTTTCGGTGGTTGTCATCAGTCTTAATTCGAAAATTAGTCCAAATACAAATACAAATATTTTTTATTTGCTAATAAATAGGGTACAGGGTGTGGTGTTATTTTACAATTATTTGTGCTTTAACCTATTTAGCCATATAAACATAGCATGCAAATATTTAGAGCAAGTAATATTTATTTCATTAAAAAATTTTACAAGCAAATAAATTCATAAATTCATGAAAATAAATAAATAAACTAGTGCATCAACCATTCCAAATATCTTTATTTATTAAGAACTCATCAACAGAATAAAAAGTCTTTTCCAACAACCAATGTCGTAATGCATTCTTAAAACGGTTGAGAGGAAGTAACTTAAATGAATTAGGAATCTTATTATAAATGGACTTACCCATAGCATAACTGTTACTTAGAAATCTCTTAGTTTTTGGGACTAGTTCCAGTACAAGTCTATGAGGATTTCGTCTTGTTCTACATGATAAATCTTTTGCCTCAACGAATTTATCTCTATTTTGTCTTACAAATAATGCTACTTCTAAAATATAAAGACAGGGAAGTGTCAATATTTGAAGCGATTTATAATAAGGTACACAGGATACGTCGGGAGCTATATTAGAAATAGCTCTAATGCATCGCTTTTGAGCTATAAACAGTTTTTTGATATCTGTGCCATTTCCCCAAATCACTAACCCGTATCGGAGCACTGACTCAACATATGCGTAGTACGCCATAATAGCCGTATTAGTATTGGCAACCTTTGTCAATTTATAAAGGGCGAAACTAAAACTATTTATTTTATTATGAATTTTATCAATTTGATCCTTCCAACTAAGTTTTGGATCTATAGTTAAACCTAAAAATGTCACATTGGTAGCATTACTAAGAAATTGTCCTTGAAAGTCAATGTCAATTGATTGAGTTTTGAAATTATTAAAATTTATTAATTTTGTTTTTGATAAATCTAACATGGTCACATCACATAATCCGGTCATGATCTAACAAATCACTTTAAACGATACTACGTCCAGCAACTTTTGGAATTCTACTGTCCAGCCACTTTTGGAAATATACTGTATAGCTACTTTTGGAAACTTATAATGTAAATGGAATTTTGTTTGTAACTATGATCAGTAACTTATGTACAATTCATGTGTCTAGTATCTTTTGTAACGTTATTTTGTTCGGTAAGTTTCGTTGCTGACTGTACGTAAGAAAAATTTGTTTAACATTGCCTGTTTTTGGAAAAAATAATATTGTCTGCAATAGTAGAAATTATCTACCAAGTATCATACCATTTTGGAATTCTTAATGAATGCGCCAACTTTTGCAGTTACTTGCTAAGCTCGCATAGTACATTTTTTTTCAGTACAGCTTGTTAAAGCTAAGTGAAAAATTAATTTTGAATATTTAATTTAGATAAAAATGGCATATTGTTCTTATCTGGAGCAGCTGGCTTTAAATTTTAGATTCAAGTGTACAGAAACATTATTCAGGATTACAAAACAAAAGAAAATGTTCAGAAAAGTCAAGATTTGTAGCAACAAGAGTGAAAAAACCGTCAAAGGGTGTAAATTTTATAGAAATTTTTAAATGCTAGATTTTTTAAAAAATATATCACTTAGATTTTTATTATATTTTTCCGACAACTTATATGAGTTAGTCTATCACCTGCTTTCGGCTTGACGTCGGCTTCTGGGACACCCTGTATAGGTTGGTGTTGATGATGAGTTTCGACTTTAAAGTTTGTATGAGAATCTGTGCGGCGTAAACTCTCGCAAAACCAAAATCATTTTGGTTGTAAGTGGTCATAAAATAACCTTGAACCTACCAATCACACAAAATATCTTCACTACTAGACGATCTGCCTAGGCACATATCCGTCTGCCGAATTGAACCGTCGGTTCTTGAAGTGTGGCACCACGATTCAGCATCGTTTTCTATGGAGCGTTTTTCGTCGACTTGTAACAACTCGTCAAACATTGGCTATAACTAGGAAGCTCTTGATTGCATATATTGGAGTTAATTTTATATGATAAATGTACAGACATATGCCAGAAGTTAATAGAAGTTGGCTAACGTCTGCTTCGCTTCTGGCGTAAGTTTGCTTCGCTGCTGTGACATTTGATTGATAAAATAATTCTTCTTTGTAGGTGTGAATAGGAAACCCTTGAAAAAGTTCCACAAATTGCCCCCAAATTGGGACCTTAAGTAGCAAGCTCCATAACGCTTTACAGTTTTGTTTTTAATGTTTTCATCTAAAGTGCTGGTCTTAATACAGAAAGATTTTCATGTTCTTGATTTGTCGATTCTACTTTTTGCTATGTGATAAGTTAGTCAGAAGTAAATAGGAGTTTGCTAAAGTCTACTTCGGTTCTGACGTAGGTTTGCTTTGCTTCTGTGACATTTGATTAGCAAAAGCCTTTTTTTGAGTAACTAAATAAGAAAACCTTGATGAATTGCCTAGCAAACTCCATAAAAAAAATTGCTCTTGTTGATTTGAGCCAGCACCCAGAACTATGTTTATCGGGGTTTAGACTTATCGTTTCTACTTTTTGTTATCTTATGTGCCAAGTTTGCAGACATATGCCAGAAGTTAATAGGAGTTGACTAAAGTCTGCTTCACTTCTGACGTAAGTTTGCTTCGCTGCTGTGACATTTGATTGACAAATCCTTCTTTTTTGAGTAACTAAATAAGAAATCATTAACGAATTTGCCTAGTTAGTTTCCTAAAAAAATTTTGCTCTTGTTGATTTGAGCCAGACTCCAGAACTATGTTTACCGTGTTCTAGACTTGTCGATTCTACGTTTTGTTATCTTATGTGACAAGTTTGCAGACATATGCCAGAAGTTAATAGGAGTTGACTAAAGTCTGCTTCACTTCTGACGTAAGTTTGCTTCGCTGCTGTGACATTTGATTGACAAATCCTTCTTTTTTGAGTAACTAAATAAGAAATCATTGACGAATATGCCTAGCAAGTTACATAAAAAAAATTTGCTCTTTTTGATTTGAGCCAGACTCCAGAACTATGTTGACCGTGTTCTAGGCTTGTCGATTCTACGTTTTGTTATCTTATGTGACAAGTTTGCAGACATATGCCAGAAGTTAATAGGATTTGACTTAAGTCTGCTTCGCTTCTGACGTAAGTTTGCTTCGCTGCTGTGACATTTGATTGACAAATCCTTCTTTTTTGAGTAACTAAATAAGAAAGCATTGACGAAATTGCCTAGCAAGTTTCATAAAAAAATTTTGCTCTTGTTGATTTGAGCCAGAATCCAGAACTATGTTTACCATGTTCTAGACTTGTCGATTCTACGTTTTGTTATCTTATGTGACAAGTTTGCAGACATATGCCAGAAGTTAATAGGAGTTGACTAAAGTCTGCTTCACTTCTGACGTAAGTTTGCTTCGCTGCTGTGACATTTGATTAACAAATCCTTCTTTTTTGAGTAACTGAATAAGAACTCATTGACGAATTTTCCTAGCAAGTTTCAAAAACAAATGCTATTGTTGATTTGAGCCAGAATCCAGAACTATGTTTACCGTGTTCTAGACTTGTCGATTCTACGTTTTGTTATCTTATGTGACAAGTTTGCAGACATATGCCAGAAGTTAATAGGAGTTGACTAAAGTCTGCTTCGCTTCTGAGGTAAGTTTGCTTCGCTGCTGTGACATTTGATTGACAAATCCTTCTTTTTTGAGTAACTAAATAAGAAAGCATTGAAGAAATTGCCTAGCAAGTTTCATAAAAAAATTTTGCTCTTGTTGATTTGAGCCAGAATCCAGAACTATGTTTACCGTGTTCTAGACTTGTCGATTCTACGTTTTGTTATCTTATGTGACAAGTTTGCAGACATATGCCAGAAGTTAATAGGAGTTGACTAAAGTCTGCTTCACTTCTGACGTAAGTTTGCTTCGCTGCTGTGACATTTGATTGACAAATCCTTCTTTTTTGAGTAACTGAATAAGAACTCATTGACGAATTTTCCTAGCAAGTTTCATAAACAAATGCTATTGTTGATTTGAGCCAGAATCCAGAACTATGTTTACCGTGTTCTAGACTTGTCGATTCTACGTTTTGTTATCTTATGTGACCAGTTTGCAGACATAAAGTCTGCTTCGCTTCTGACGTAAGTTTGATTCGCTGCTATGACATTTGATTGACAAATCCTTCTCTTTTGAGTAGCTGTAAATAGGAAGCCCCTGACAAAGTTCCACTAAATTGTGACCTTGTCTAGCAAGTAGCAGGCTTCATAACAATTTATAGTTTTGTTTTTAATGATTTGTTATGAAATACTGGTCTGAATCCAGAAATATGTTAAGAGTGTTCTGGGCTTGTCGATTCTACGTTTTGTTATCTTATATGACAGTCTTGCGCGAGCATTCGTTAGGTTATACGCGATACGCTAGGACAGTGCTGTTCGTATAATAATTATTTATTTTATGTTCTACCTTCAATGAAAAACATGGAGACTATCAATAGTAATGTAGATAAATCGATGTGTGGGACTTATGTGAGTGACTCGGAGGCAATAATTGAATGTGAAAAAGACCTGAATCAAATCATACACCAGGAAAATATTTCTTTATCAGAGAAAAACGCGCGTTCGGAAAATTCGAATAATATTTGTAATACGAGGTTACAGGAGAGAAAGGAGCGTGAAGAAGATGCTTTGTAGAAAATGAAGTGAAGAGGGCTTTGTGACGGTTAATAGAAGGAACCCAAAACGCTATCTAAGGCGCGATTCAACGAACCGGCGGCACGTAACACCAAATAATACACAGGAGAATGTCGATCCTATCTTTAAAGTTTGCGTTACATCTACAAAAGAGTTGCCTAAGCAAATGGCGCTGGCTAAGAAACTGAGAAGTGAAAATATTGGGAATATAATTAGAATAAGATATAAATCTCCTTACAAAGTTTTGATACGATTTGAAAATGACTTTGATGCTGATAAGCTGATAAATTGTCAAAAATTTCAAGAATCTGTACGAATTTGTTTCGAAAGTTCTGAACTACCCCTTTATGTGTATGCTTATGAATGCAACTTTAAGGTGGAGAGTTACATATTTCCAGTAACCCAATGTTCTGGATGTTGGCAGTTTGGGCACATTATTAAATATTGTCCCACGACGAAGATTATGTGTTCAAAATGTGGCAGTAAAGAACACATAAACTGTGATATTAAAACTTTCAGATGTTTAAATTGTAATGGCTTACATTTCGTCCTAGATAAAACTTGCCCTATTTATCGGAAAGAAAGAAAAGTACGCCAAATAATGAGTAAAAAAGGCATCTCGTACAGAAACGCATTACGGGTTGTAATTGATGAAAATCGTGAAAATGCAAACAAACATATGACTTCCTTTCAAAATGAAAATGATAGTCAGGAGATAACGGGTATACCCATAACAACAATATGTAATGAGAAAGTAGGTCGTACCAATAGTCCAAATGTACAGGATCACAGGGAAGTAAGTTCTAAGCCAAATATGGATAAAGAAAACTCATTAGAAGCATTTAATAAAATAAACCAAGGAAAATAATACGCAAAATGATTTAAATAATGATAAAATGATTAGCTCGGAATTAGAAGGAGAACAGAGAAATGTACTAAATAAAGGAAATAAGAGACAGAAAGTTCGACTTAAAAAATCTCCTATTAAAAATACATGACAAATGGATATCAAAAAAAACTAATGTAGATAAAGTTTGTGGTTTTTTTTTTGTTTATTTTGAAAGAGGTAAAAGTATTTGTGATTAACTTTTTGTCTGGGCGAAATATATTAGAGACCATTTTAAAATATTTCCAATATGTATAATACACCTTCTAGATATATTTCTATTAACATAGTGCAATTGAATGCACAAAGTAAGAAAACTAATTTAGCATGTTTTGGAGAACTTTTGATAAAAGAACAAAATCATATTGCTTTAGATGCGAGACATGGTTAGATAGTGAAGATTACTTCATAGGCGCATAAAATTAGCTTAACCTGGACATAATTCGATAACTGGAATTTTCTTTTCCTAGGACATAAAGTGTTGTTAGTTATAATTAAAATAAAAAGAATTAAACATTTTAAAGCTCGGCATCACTATAAAAAAACTGAAAATATAAATTTTCAACACATCTTGGTTTCATAATTACAGCATAATAAATAACTTTGTAAAAGTTTCTCTGCTATGATATGACACTATAATTCTAGTTAAATTAATCAAAATTAAACTAATTAAACATTCGCGTCTATTTTAAATAAATTAAGTTCAGCTAGTTACAGCTTTTTCGTCTTATCTTACAAGAAATTATAGATAACTATGATTTCAAAATTTATTCTTAATAGTCTATTATCTGTGTTACTAACTTACTAAAAATTAAACTGATTCTCTTTGCGGGTGTGTAAAGTTACGCTTTTTCTCATTTTTTTTAAACCAAAATACATAACTACTTAGAAAGTGTTTAATTCACACCTTTAAAATATTATTAATACTATACAAAACAAATTAAACAGTTAATGTCCACGATAATCCAATAATTTATATTTTTTCTCAGATACGTTTCAATAAGACGTTATTGCTGACTGCATAAGGTCGTAATTTCTTTGTGTATGTACCAACTCTGGGGCTCGCTCGCTGTCGCGAATAAAGGCTTTTACATACTTCTATGAACACGAGGTACAGTCAGCAACAAAAGTCAATGAACACATACAAATTTACAAAGAAACTGAACACTAAAACGGACCAACAAGTGATTCGTGGTCCGTTTTAGTTCTAGGTATAAGTACTTAGTACAAGATAATGTTTTGATTTCAATGTTGCAAAAACACTTAACGGTAATATGCCATAAGTCACTGAACATTATTACAGCATAAGTCGGTGCGGCAACTATCGTCGCTCAATATCAACATTCATGCGCAAATTTTTAAATAATTTTATTTAGCTTGCCTTGTTAGTCTTGGGTCAAATCTAATAATAGAATTTTTATCCCCTTCCTGTTGACCGATTGATCTGAAATGTTGTGTATACTGTATACCTTTAGATAATGTCAATAAAAATATGCATATTTGTAGCATTGCAAATCCAAGATGGCCGCCCGCAACAAAATGATGGATTACATATTTAATTTCTAACCCCCCTTCCCCGCCCCACCACAATACGGGTATCAAATGAAAGGCCTTAACCAGCAGAATACATTACACTACGAAAAAATTCGAAATCCAAGATGGCGGCCACCACGAAATAGCGGCTTACATTCTTTTTCGATCCTCTCAATTTGTGTATCAAATGAAAGGGCTAGGAGGCTAAAAGGGCAAATGAAAGTATACCACAGTATTGTCACGAGCACTAAGATGTATATTCTCTTGCTCTTGACAGTCATTGTAAAGAGAATAAGACACACAAAAAGTCAAAAGTGAACTTTGGAATAAAAGTTCACTTTGGAGAGGTATTTAGCGCTAATTCGCTCGATCGGGAGCAGTTCGACTGGTGAAATAGAGAATAATTGAACCTTGCAGAAGTTCGCAGCCAAATGACACTGCTTTTGTATATCGTGTTCCTCAAGAAGGTGTCGTAATCTGTTAATTGGCGTTATATCTCTGGAGGTCTATGACAATTGAAAAATCAAATATGTTTGGAATCTGATGCTTGATGAGTTAAACACCGTCATTTTCATGTGGGTGCATCGTGTTGGCGTGGCGGTCAGGGAGACCCAATGAAACGGTTGTCCGCTGGCCGCCCGCAAGCTGACTACTTAATCTCCGCCCTGGGAAGCTGAAAAGTGCCAGTCAGTGCAAAATCCATGCAAGGAAGCTCGCATATGCTAACAAGCTGCGTTTCAAGCTTGGACGAAGGCTCACATCAATCAGGATCTAAACATCTCTTACGTAAAGTGGAAGTTGAATGCCGCTTCGAGGTTCTGTAAAAGAGTGATTGTCAAAACGATTTTCGATTATGTCGGCAGAATTGACGATCAGCTTGCAAAATACCCTTCTGGGTGTAGCGCTTTCTGGTCGAAAGCTGCCGAGGGAAACTTTTGTACGTAATCCTTGCCACCACTAAGTAAGCCAGATTGAACCTTGTCCCACAGCGCTAAAGAGAAAGCAGGGCAGTCTCTTTGCCTCGAACTCGACTTTTGAATGACGGAGGTGATTAATAGCATGAATGTGGCTCTTCGGACGATCTCCGAGTGGGGCGATGCCAACCTAGTCACATTTAATGCGGACAAAACACAGGGGTGCTTATTTACCGGTAAATGAAGTCCCCTTCATCAGGCTCCTACTTTCCGGAGTGTGACATTGCCGATGACAGACCACCTGTACCTCCATGGTATGAAAATGTCAGCAAATTTAAACTTCGGCTAGTATATTGAGTCTGTTGCAACAACTGCAGCAAATAAGCAAATAAGCTTGGTATACTCTCCAGGGTTAGACGGTACTTACACCGGTACAGCTGCTGTTACTGTATAAAGCGCAAGTCCGGCCATGTATAGAGTACTGTTGTCACCTTTGGGATGGTTCTGCTGAATACCAGCTGGCTGCTTTAGACTCGATAGAAAACCGTGCCAGGAGACTCATTGGCGATCCATAACTTGCCCAGGACCAGTTGCAAGACCTGGAACATCGTCGAAGAGTTGCTCGTTTATCGGTTTTCATAGATGAGTGTGCAACCGAGCTGCATGGAGATCTGCATGAAATCCAGAGTTCTTTTATCAGAACGTCTAATTAGGGATGACTACACTTAGTCCAATTCTACCCCACTAAGACTCAAGTCTGCGTGTTTAGCGCTAAAAAACCCATATTCTGTGTCTCCACAGTTTCTTTACACACCCCTTTCCGTCTCTAAGAGTATCGGAATCCTTGGTGTTGATATCTCTAGTTAAGTAAGTACAGTTCCGCTGTCATTTGGAATATAAACTCAAGCTAGCATCCAAGAAGCTTGGTGTGCTTAATAGAGCGCGCCGGTACTTCTCTTCGGAATAAGATCTTGTCGAGTTATAATGTCAATTTTTTTTAATCAAGCGATCCATGCTCACACATCAAGTCCTGTGTGGTGTACTGCTGCCACCTAAGGACGGAAACATCTAGATCTGTTGACGCGGAGCGAAGACGCGCTTTTAGAATTGTCAAAGATCCGGAAGCGGTGTTTGATTTTGCCTTCTTAAGTAGGTTCTATTCTACTGTTTGTTTAGCTGTTTATTTCTTTGGCTTCCATCTTGACGGCCGTCTAGTCGAGTTGCAAGTACCCTGTCCACTAAAGCAGAGATCCTGTCATTAGTCGCAGGAGGTTACTGTGTTAGCACAGTAACTGTCTTCGCCCCTAAAAAAGTATCAATGCGCTCTATTGAGCTCACCAAGCCAGCTCGACCTTATTAACTCCAAAGATGGAATGGGATATAGGATCAAGAACTTTTGCTGTCAGCATCATAATGGGGTTCAGTGATAAACGCGCAGACTTTTGTCTTATATAGTGGGGTCGACATTAACCAAGCTTAGTCGTCCCGAAACAAAGACTCTCGACTTTAGACACAAATCGACCGCGACTATATTTCACTATACTTAGACCTTCAGGGTTCGAGGGGTATTATCATCCGCATAACAATGTGGAGGACATTGTGGCAGTACATTGTCAATGGATAAATAACATATTATTGATATGCAGTGATATACAGTGCAGTGGAGCCACAACACAAACCCGTACAGGGACAAAAACATTAAATTTTCATGTGATCCGGATAATTACCGTCAACAAAGGCTTATATACACCTGCTAGGCAAGAAGCTACCGACCAACTTAAGTTGGTATTTCCGAGAAAACGCCCCTGTGCAAGCCCCGATCGAATGCATTATCTACATCTAAGCTAAGAGCCAATGCTTCACTTTTACTTATCCCACCAGCCAAGAAAAATCAATTACATATGTCTGGAATCTAATTCTTGACGGCTTTAAGGCAACTGGGCAAGAGTCCGACGATTTCTAAAGTAAACCAGATAGTCAACTTGAGGTGTTAGGCTATTGATATTAGACTTATTATATAACAAATCAAACGTCAAACGTCAAATCAAAAATAACAATCGTGGTGGCGGCCATCTTGGATTTGTAATGATATTGAATGTACATAATTGTATATTGTTTTGTCATCAGAAATATAGGTATACTGTATAAACTAAATTTCAGATCAATCGGTCAAAAGGGAGGGGGTTTTCAATTACTACACCTTTTTTTGCTTTTATAGCTACCCAGTTGTGATAAGGGGCCACAGTTGGGTTATGTGAGACTTTTCGAATGGCATACTCACTAAAAACCATCAGTTCCTACCTCACTGCTTAGCGATGCGACCGCACGGGAAAACAATTTAGCGACTTAGGGCATATTATTATTACTGTTGAGCGTTTTTGTAACATAGGAATGTTGACCTTATCCTGTACTCTTTAAAATCTGTCTTCCGTTTAGTGTTCAGTTGTTTTGTAAATTTGTATTCTATTTATTGACTTTAGTTCGACTAGGGCGAACATTTCATTGAATTATTATGTTCGTTAGATTGATAATAACTAAATTGTTCATAATGAGTTGAACGATTTTCGTGGAATCACGTAGGTACCTATTACAAGCTCGCAGTTTTATTATGGTTTTTTTAGTAAAAACATGTAGGTGACAACAAGCAAACTATAAAAATGATAAGTGATTCTATGTTGTTGTGGTTCTTTAAAAAGACTCTGCAGGTCCACAGAATACATAGATAAAGTAGGTTTTATTAGCAAGGTCTTAAGCAGTGAGAAAAGGTGCTCATCAGTTAATCCATTTCTGACTGAGTTTATCCGCATTTTCATGGTCGAAAAAGTCTGTTCGTAGACATACGACGACCCAAACATCGCTATTATTTTCTGGTCGTGATCTTATCTTTGCATATATTATAGAACAAAAAATTATAGGGTAGATAGTTTTTATTGAATAAAAATATTAGAACCACAGAATAGAGAAAAAAAACTTGTCTTCTAACTCAAATTCAGCCACACTAGGCAAGAAAGAGGAAAATCTTATCTAAGTGTTTCTAAAAACAATGCACTGACATTTCACCGTGGGGTCATTGTAGTTGGGAATCCTAAACAAATCGTCGTATTTAATTTGGTTGACATTTCTCCTTTTTCCGCGGCCTTGTTTAATACGTACCAAATTATTCAATGTTTCTTTATGGATAAAATTTAATAGAATAACAAAATATGGCTTTTTCCTGCCGACTCTTTTATTTATTTTGGAATGCCATCCCTCAACGCTGTTGTTGGTACGATGACGTTCTCCAAATGATTGCCATATGTCCTTTATCAACTCCTGTATTAACCAAAAATCTTGAACGTATTTTTGAAAGTTAGCAAATTTCCCAGTTTTCGGCATTCTTTCCAATACATATGATAAACCGTCTTTTATGTGAGTTAATGGTAAAAGAGGCACCAAATTAAGAGATGCAAGTATCACAGGATCCACCGAGACAAACGGTGGATCACAGTGAACTTCAGCTCGATATTCAATCCACTGGTGGAACGAGATAGTGGATCCTACTAGGAGAATCCTAAATGGAGGCTGCACTGCATTTCAACAATTTCTAACTGCAATTCTGCAGGGACATTGTCCGTTCTCCGGGTCCACATTAAACGGCTGTTTTTGAAATAATTAATTTAATAAATCTAAAAATTGGTTCCTTCCTTACAATCATTTATTTAATTTATTATAATGTTCGAGCAAATCGGTAAAAATTGCAAAATCGGTACGCCAATCTATGTTTTCCAAGATCTGGAATTTAGACTATTTGTCTGGTGTATTCTTTAAAAAATCTTGTATTTCTTCTTTTAAATTCCAGATCCGCTCGAATGCATACCCACAACTTAGCTATCTTACTTTCGTGTGGTAAAGAATATGAGAGTAATCGGCATCCACTTCAACCAGAAATTCTTGTAATTGCCGATGTACCAAGCCCTGGAATCGAATCGTATAAATTAGTTTTATAACCACATTTAGTACATGGCTAATCTCTAAAGCAGTTTTACAAATTAAATCCTGGTGAATTATGCAATGTAAAATAATTAAACATTGTGATTAGGATTCTGGTTCTGAAATATACCTAAAAATCCCGCGTTTTTTCCAACCATATTTGGGGCTCCATCTGTAGATATATTGCATAATTTTGAAATAGATGCATTTAAATTTTGAGGACCTTCGGAAAATTCGTTATAAATTATTTTGCCCGTCGTTTTTCTTTCAGTGATTGCAAACAAGCTTACTCTTTAGTAATATTGAATTCGTCGTCCACTCCTCTAATGAAGTTTCGAGTAAGATTTGTTGTCTTTAGCTATTTTATAAGCCACAACATATGCCGCCAATCTAGAAGCCTTTTGTAAAGTATTTTGCTTTGTGAACATATTCCGTTGCTCAGACAGTCTTTTTTTAGGTTTTCCGCGTTCACCTTTCTTTCTGCACCACTCAAAGCATATTTGGTTTTAGCATGTTTGGTGTTAAAATAGCGAGCTTGGTTGAAAAGACGTATTGGATTTAGATAAAAAGTAGTGTAATATTAAACAATAATCTGATAATCAAGTAATTCAATTAATTCAAATAATCTTTTATTTGAATATTAGTAGTACTAGTGTTATAGAGACCAACCAACACCAAATAAGAGATAGTGTTATGATGCATTTTAATTTTTTTTCATATTCATATTTGTGGTATATGTAACTGTAGCTGTGACCTCAATATCTATATTGGCTGGCTGTCTCCACGAGCTATCTCCTGCGGCACCACCACCGCGCTTGAGGTGACTGTGGTGTTTCACATGGCTGCGGTCCGGATGCCGCCGGTGGCATCATATCCATATATTGCGAGCCGCACACGTACGTATATAAGTACGCTTGCACCGCTGCCGCTGCTTGTACCTGTGAAAATAAATTTAATAGCGTAATTTATAAAAATAATCTATTTACTCTTTGCATCTTTAGATGTATTAGTGTGTTAGTAACAATCTATTTCTCATAAAGTATGTTAGTTGTAGTAGTTTAAATTATGATAAATTATATATACATTTTCAGCCCTTTGATTTCAAACGATAACACAATACAACACAAGAACTTATAATTTTAACCACTAATTTATGATGGTGATATAGAACACGATGGGATAACAAACATCTTCTACAGGCTTTCCATACAGCACACAAACAGCGCCGTACAACATTCCACAATATTTCTCATTTTTGAAAATGTTCTTCTGCCAGGACCAGCATTTGTGATGGGACTCAATATCCACTGTCTCAAAGGATATCTTGTAACTCCTGCAAATATAAAGTTGTTATTACAATATTTTATTATTTTTGTTTTTAAATAAGCGATGAAGCTTACACATACCTAAAAGCCAGTATTTCTTCAATTGTGCCGCACATCATGATTATTTATTTCAGTGTTGTTCCAAATATCATGTGATTTCATATTGACACCACTGTCACATCTGTGGAAAAATAAATAATATGTATGTAAAATTTAAAGTATTTATGATGAATGAGATAAACAGTTTTAACAAACTCACTATTTTTACCTAAATATTGTTACGGGCTGGGTGTAACTCAAATGCCAATTCAATTGAGAGGTCACATTTATTAAAAATACAGTGACAAATAACAGTCAACACAAATTAATTAAAATATGTCCCTTTTTCCGTTTTGACAGATTTTTGTTTCGTCGCATTTTCGTTTTGACAGATTTTTATTTGGCAGAAGCACATATAACAGTGGAAACAAAATTTAGTATCTCATTGTTCTCTCCAATATTTGCATGTAACGAATAAACCTGGTAGAAAGGATTTTGCATATTCGAAATGTTCCATCACCGTTTAGTAATTGTTTTCAAAACTTGTTTTTTGTAAATGGTGTTGTAAATATTATTATTTTTTTCTCTTTGCCTTCTTCATATACCACAAAATCCAAAAATAAATTGTCGCGCAATTTCACATCACTGACATTTTTAAAATTGCTCTTAGCTATATTTAAGTCTTCGGTATAAAGTGGTTTGTTTTGATGAAAATATCGGCATATTAGGATGAGGACTTATTGTAACAATTTTGAATGTGAATAATGTTTGACGACCGGCTGGCCGAGTGGTCTGTACCCCTTGCTATACAGTATTCAAGTTTGTAGTTATTTTGATTTCCCTGAGTGCATATGCGAAACTACTTGACCTGCGGCTTACCTTTTCTATATGAGGCTTCCAGTTGACATGCGTGTCAATATCACTCCTGAAAGTGTGTATTCGTTTACGGACTCAAATTTTACGTTATCACTATTATAGCTAATTTTTAATTGACATTTCTGATATGGATAGAAGGTTATTAATTTAGTTTTTGATAGATTTATCTGCAAACTATGATCTAAACGATCACCATGTAATGTTATCAAATATAGTATCGAGTCTTTCATTTAAGTTATCTGCATTTATACAAGATGTAAGGATAGAAAAGTCAGCTAAAATGTCGCCGTTCCTTCCCCTTCCGTCTCTTCAGGGCACGACTCTTTCGGCACAGGCCTCCCTAAACTTGCAAGGCATGGAGATATGTTGCGATCTGAATTCCAGGAACTACATCAAAACCGTGATCAAAATAGCGCCACGGAAGCTCGGTGTCCTGTACAAGGTGCGTCGATTTTTCACGCCTGACCAATTATGCCTGCTTTATAAAACTCAGGTCCGGTCTTGCGTGGAATATTGCTCGCACTTGTGGGATGGCTCCGCCAAGTACCTACTCGATGCCCTGGACAGATTGCAGCATCGTGCTGTCCGTATCGTTGGCGATGTAGAGGTCACCAACAACCTTGAGCCTCTGCAACTGCGTCGAGACATTGCGTCGCTTAGCGCCTTCTATCGCCTATATCACGGAGAGTGCTCTGAAGAGCTATTTGACCTTATCCCACCTTCCCCCTTCCTACTCAGGAGCACGCGTGCCGGTCTTCGGAGTCATCGATTCACTGACTCCACCTCAACATCACGTACAAAGAAATTTAATAGCTCTTTTCTTTGTCGAACTTCCAGAACTTGGAATTCATTGCCAGCACATGTGTTCCCTCCTTCCTTTAACATGGGTTCCTTCAAAAGAGGCGTGAAAAAGCACCTTTCGGGCCGGCAAGGTGGAGGCGGCTAGAGCAGTGTCTGAACTGCACTAGCTGTCTTCGCATATGGACTCTTCTTACCGCTTCACATCAAGTGGTGTTGAGTCATTTGTCGTGCTTTGTATAAAAAATAAAATGTCATCTGCGAACATTACACAGTCTTCCTCCAATATATTAAAGTCGTTAACATAAATTAGGAACACGAGACAACCCAAAGCGCTGCCCTTTGGCCTGTGGTATGGAGGCATTGATAAGTCTGTTTTCAGATGGAACCCTAACTATTCTATGGCTCTTTCTGTCAAAGTGTTCTACTTCTACATATTGTTGCCTATTTCTTAGGTATGATTATAACCAATTGTAACATTTACCTCGGATTCCTATTCCATGAAGTTTACTTAATAAGATATTGTATTGGACATTATCGTAAGTTTTAGTCATGTCCAATAGAATTCCTATTGCGTATTTTTTATCGTTAATAATATTAGACATAGACATAGACATAATTTGAAATAAAACCAATTTACCGGATTTAACTCGCGTTTAATTAGATGTTACATTATTATTATTTACCCGACGTTTCGATTACTTTACAGCGATCGTGGTCACGGGAAGACTGAAGATGTCAGTTGTCTTTGATAAGTTTTAAGTTAACTACCGTCACTTTGTGTTATATTTTGAGCGGTCCGAATTACGCATACGGAGCTCACGGTGTCAGTTTTTTGGGCAGTGTGAGGACGGGCTTGGGACTTTATTATTCGAATGATGGGATCCCAAGCTGGTGGTACACTCCAACCATCCTCTCTATTGAAATTAGGATGTTTTTTGATTTCAATAGCCTCACGTAACATTCTAGGAATGAAACGAAATAGAGAAGAGAAGAAGATGGTTGGAGTGTACCACCAGCTTGGGATCCCATCATTCGAATAATAAAGTCCCAAGCCCGTCCTCACACTGCCCAAAAAACTGACACCGTGAGCTCCGTATGCGTAATTCGGACCGCTCAAAATATAACACAAAGTGACGGTAGTTAACTTAAAACTTATCAAAGACAACTGACATCTTCAGTCTTCCCGTGACCACGATCGCTGTAAAGTAATCGAAACGTCGGGTAAATAATAATAATGTAACATCTAATTAAACGCGAGTTAAATCCGGTAAATTGGTTTTATTTCAAATGTGTAGTGCTCGCGAAAATGTAAGACAATACTATAGACATAATTTTCAATACAAGTAAGTAAGGATCAACAAAATGAGTCCATCTCTATACCATCACCAAATCACTTGCACAATAGCACAGGTCGCGCCTCGGCAG
Organism: Nymphula nitidulata; assembly: GCA_947347705.1. NCBI lineage: Eukaryota > Metazoa > Arthropoda > Insecta > Lepidoptera > Crambidae > Nymphula > Nymphula nitidulata. Next base: position 3,497,288 of record OX374637.1, on the reverse strand, counting down.
CAAACAGGTATCGGCTCAGCATTATGCTTCGCGTTACACGGAGCGCTGATATTCTGCCGAAACCTTTTTAAAATATTGTGTATTTCTTGTATAATATATTGCTTTCTCAGGCTTTGCCGTTTTTCAGCTGTAATGGACCAATTTGTGGTGATCATCCCACAAAGAAAAGTTTTCTTCTGGTTTGGCAGAATGATCTGAAGAATCAGATTCCAAAGCCTCATTTTGTATTATAGTTATCATAAGTTCTTTGACTTTTGCTACAGCCGAAGAGCAAGCAAGTTGGGTCAGTAAAATGCATTTTTTTGAACCTCGCATCCAATATCGTGGCTATAGCGAGAAGAGTCACTCTCTCTAACGACTGCACTTCTTTGGCAAGAGGTTCTTCGAGTTTAAGAGGTTTAATTTTCAAAAGAAGGCAATGGATAAGTGGTATTACCTTGCTACTAGTATAGTACTTATCTCCAGACACTTCCTTAGTTGCAGCTTCGATCGGTCGCAGAATTTGTAAAACCGAAGAAAGAATTGATAGTTCTGACGCAGTAAGCATCGGTGGTGCATTTTTATGACGAATGATTATGTTATTAATGATGTTGCGAAGCTCCAAAAATCTTTCGATCATATAATATGTACTATTACCATCTGGTCGGGACCTCTTGTTTCAATTTAGTTTCTTTATGGGTTGCTTTACGTAATTCATTATTGGCTATATTGCTCTGTTTGAACCATGTCACAATGTCTTTGACCTTAGTTATCAAGTTTCGCAGCTCTGTATTTTGCTGCATAGAGTTTTGTCGCAACGAATTCAAAATGTGTGCAAAACATGGTATATGTTTAATCACATTTTTAATGTTTTTGATGCGTTTAAACGTAACAAAGTTACGTTTATTATAACAACTACAAATAAAAAAAGAAAACAATGAAAAAATATATATATCGCATTGGTTTTTGTCAAAATTACGTTAGTTACGTTTTCAACAAAATCAGCTTCTTTAAGACTAGAATGCCATTTTTTTAGTATTTTTTTTAATGAAAATGCACAAATATTGTATCTTTCCAAGATCACCACTAAACACGCTATTTTTTAAGCATGTACAAAACTCTCACATACATTTTTCACTATTGTAGGTTAAAGTTAAGTGATAAGAAAATCATTTTGGGAAAATTTATATTTTTTTTTTGAAACCTTTCTTGTTTTAATAGAAAAAAGACTTAGCAATGAGTAGAGTAACTGTTCACGAATAATAAAATGTAAAAAAAATACTAGATACCTAAGGTATATTACATAAAGATATGCTTAAAATCAGTTTCAAGGTAGAGATTTTTCGATTTTCATATTTTGGCAGATACCAGCATAGTCACTGGTGACTTCGTACGCTGCCGCTACTTCGTCTCGCATGTGATATATTGGATAGCGCAAATTGACAGGTGAGGGGTATTCCCCAAGCAGATTTACCTGCCCTTCTATACGCTCAACAGGGGCTAAGCGTGCCAACGAATTGTAACTTATTATGTTGCCCTCTGGAACACAGCGACGATAGTAGTCGTTGAGGTCTTCACCGGCGATGCAATCAACGGCAAATTTCAAATTACCCATTTCGTTACTGATGAGTAATGAATTGTGGCCGGTAGATTTAAAATCTAGAGTGCCGCCCACTAATTTAGGTTCGTACTTCTGTAATGCGGCCAGAAAAGGCGCTATCAGCATTGATTCCGTCGGAAGTCATTATACATATCATAATTCCGAGGCATGATGTCATCAGGATTAGCAAGCACGTCATTGGCCCATATGGCTCCTGGGATTGGACAGTTGTCGTGAAATCTCCGCCTGATGTTTTGTGGAGTGTCGGCGTTAGATAAGTATTCCACGGTACGTCGTAAGGTGCTAAGAAGCACATTCTCAGGGCGTGGAGTGGCAGTCCCTTGGCGATCCAAAGGATGAGCTGCAACTGCAGGGACATAAATCTTCTCCTCATATTTGATGTAGCCAACGGCATTTATTATTTTTCTTATCGGCTCCGGAACAACGGTAACCGATTGTGCTACACGTAGCATATCACTGTTGACGCCCAGGGTTTTGATTTGATTTGTTAACGTGAGTACGACAGGCAAGTCTGATTTTATTGCCCTATAGTTTGGCCTCCATTAATGTTGCTCGCTTAAGCGAGCCAGCGTCTTCTTCGTGGGATCCTACGAAAAGCTTCTTCCGTATTTCGTCATGCAACGCATTTACGGTGTCTGCTCCCTTAGTGCGACGCATTTGGTCAACGCGTCCACGTTGGTAGGTCTTGCGACCGCGTGATTGGCGGTTCTTGCCGCCACGTTGGCTAGTAGAAGTGTTTTCAAGTAAAGTTTCCATTTTAAGTTTACAGTAATGGGGGTCTGCAATCAGGTAACCCTAAAAGCCTTTGTCCTTTGCCATCTTCCTCTCCACTCCTTTCAGCCTTTTTACCGCATTTGGAAATGTGTTGGGCATCATGCAGCTGGCGTCCCGCCATGGCAATCCTACATGCCAGCGACCGTCTACAAGTCGAGCAGATTGGTCGAGTTGGGCGACAGCGCGGGCATCATCGGCATTCTCCCGCGGTTTCCCTGACAATAAATAAATGAAGATAATCTTTATATATTTTTTTTTTATGAAAATAAATGAAATACCTGCTAAAATAATTATTTATGAGTTCTTGTCTAAAAGAATGGCTTTGCTGACCTACACCCTCTACATACCTTTCATCCACGTTCATAACCAAGATTTCATAACCAGTTATGAATATGGATTTTTTTCACTGTTTCATAACCAGTTATCAAACAAAACTTTTTTTTCCATTTTTACAACCAGAACCTCCTATTCATGTCTGGACTCCTGGCACTTTTCTGAATAATGAGAGTTTACTCAAACATGCAATTGGGTATGAGATTCAGTTAAGTCTTAAAATACAAATTTAATAGAAAAAAAAAACACATAACTATGAACACGAAAATTGTTTATTTGTCATTTTGATAAATAGTAAAACTTAAACTTGTCAACTTGAACATACAAAACGGCTGCTTCTTCTGAGCAATGTTTGTGAACTTAAAACATAAAAGGTGCAATTATTTCTAAGCAGTGTCCTACATTTATTTCTTTTTTCATTAAGTCTTCTATTGTTTGATCAATTTCTTTGTCGATTTCGACGTAGTTATCATTTTTTCGTTTGGTTTTTCTGTTCCTCATTTTAAATTCTTTTTCTAAAATATCCAAAATTTTAGCTATGGAGGGCCTTTTCTGCCCAACAAAACGGTTTATTCGAGAATGCCACCCTTCTAGATGATTAGTACTTCTTATTTCTTCTCCTTGATAACACCACATTTTAATAAATTGCACATCCTTTAACCAAAATCGATTGAAATAATCATTGAACTTTGCTACCTCCTTATTTTTTGGAGATTATTTCATTATGTAGTTATAGCCCGCAGTAATGTATTTTAAGGGTAAACGTGCCAGGCCAGCACATCGTGCAACATGTCTCCTCTGCACTCTTGATTTGATTCCTAACACTTTGGATTTTTAAAGAGACTGCGACAAAAATGATAAACACAGCCCTTTAATGTCGTATCTGGAAATATTTTTCGAAGAGCATTCATAGCAGCTTTCTCATAATCCAACAATATCTTTGATGGAATCCAGTTTGGAAATCTTGTTTTGATTATATTAAACAATGTTTGGTAGGTTTTGGATGTTTTTCCTTGGAGAAAGGCAAAAAACAACGGAATCACTTTTTTTGTGTCAGTGTTGTAACCGTGGATACTATATATTTGTTTGAATGGTTGCGGGCAAGATTTGAAAGTACCATCGAGTAAATAAACTTCAAAGTTTTGTAAAATGCTTTCAGTATCCGGAGAACAGAAGACTAGAATTCGGATCTCATCATTATAATCACCTATTAGGTATTTCTCGAACTTCTCGGGCACTATCACTTCCTTGGGCAGTTTATGTTGAAGTTTGGGAACTTTCAATACATTATTTCGTGCATTGTACATACCACTTTTGACACTTTCATATGTCGGCAGCTCCGCAATCATATCCAAACCATCATCCTTTAGTTCGCATATTACCGCTTCAAATTGTTTTTGAATAGGATCATCATTTTCGCAATTTTTTCTCTTTAACTGAACCATCTTACGAGATATTATATATTTAGCCATATTTGGAACACAGTCTGGGTTGAGGGGATTATCTTTTATCACGATGCTTTCGGGACTAAGCGTTAAATTTCCTTTACATTTCTTGGTATGATTGCAATGCCAAAATTTATTACCCTCAACATATGTTTTTCGGAGATGGTATTCACGGCCGTTAAACATTAATTTTGTACCTCCTCGTTTAGTAGGAATAAACTCCATCGTTATTTACACAAAGAAGAAAATACAATCAATTCTTCAGGATGACTTTCCACAACAATAAACATTTGACACTTGAAACTAATATGATAATCTATTACTTATATTATCTATGAGTGTAAGCTAGCCAGTTTTTCTCATTTTTCTAATCTCATGCATAATCGCATGTTTGAGTAAACTCTCATTATTCAGAAAAGTACCAGGAGACCAGACATGAATAGGAGGTTCTGGTTGTAAAAATGGAAAAAAAAGTTTTGTTTGATAACTGATTATGAAACAGTGAAAAAAAATCCATATTCATTACTGGTTATGAAATCTTGGTTATGAACGTGGATGAAAGGTCTACATATGGTATATCTACTTGTTCAACCTGTATGTCAACTTCAGGTTCCACATCAATAATATTAATCAACCTGCAAATGTTGTGTAACACAGAAGGTAGCAATAATAACAGCTTGTGTTGTTTGCAAAGAAAGACGTACTTTTAATGACAGCACTGGGAAATGCCTTTTCCAAACACCAAAGCACCTGGGAACACAAAATTTATTGTATTTTTTTTTTTCATTTTTTTTTTGAATAATGAGAATGTCAGATGAGAAAGTTACTTATAGTTACTTTTCAATAATAGTATTTCTACTTTTTATATGGGCTTCACTATATCTATTCTCTGAGGCTGAAGCCGGGTTCAGCAGTGGTGTCAATAGGTATGAAGTACAAGGATATGCACTGTCACCTATAAGCCATCTATTCCCATACAAACCATCTTCACATTGCACTGTTAATAGAACATCATTTTAAAGTAAAATTATTAATATACATATACATTAGACTATACAAAAGGTTAGTAACTTTTAAGCACAGAGTTGTTGAATATTGTAGAATCGTGAGTAGACCCAGGCCATCGAGCAACAACATTTCTATCATATGTTTTCCAACATCTCTATAGCGAACATCTTCTTGTACTCCTACAACTTTCTGATAGTTGGTACTGGCTGTAGCTTGCTTTTTCCTTGCCACAAAATTAGGTTCACTGAAGAGACTCCTTTTTCTAGATGTGTAGTTTCCAATTAGCGATCTAGCAATAGAGATCTGAAACTGTGGAAGGGTTGAGGGCCCGTTATTGGTGAAGTAGTTTGCAAAATGAAAGCATTTGTAATAGCAAGGTCAATTAGGAAATTAAAAATTCGGCACTTCGTAAGTTCCTCTTTTTTGATCGAATCTATCGACCCTTCTCATCCTCTTTGTATACTCAGTAATTGCTAATGGGGAAGGAAAACTCTTCTTTGTCCAATCCTTCATTGTTCTCTGACAAACAGTTTTTTCACTTGGATGGAAAGCTGTACTCAAAACTGTTACGTTTTTCGTATCCTTCCAAATCATGAATCCAACATCCTTCTTCACTTTCCATTTATACTTTCCTACAACTTGTTTTAATTTTCTTTTTACTTTTTGCTCTTTTACAAATTTTGGTAAATCTGATCTGTTGATGTTGACTGTAGCAGTTGAAAAGATTCCATTCTCGTAAAGGTATTGCATCAAGGATACGACGGGAAAAAGTTATCAAAAGTTAAGTGAACTTGAACTTTTTCGTCAATGAGTGATTTTGAGAGAGTTTTGACAACATTAGCACCCAGGCCAAGTTCCGATGTGCTATTGTCATTTTTGCCTGTGTTAATACTAAATTCAAAAACATAGCCAGTAACACTGTCTGATCGTACCCAAACCTTGAATCCTCTTTGTACTGCTTCAATGATTAGACGCCCTTGAATCGTATCATCGCTTCGTCAATGCTTTGAGAAGTCGACTGGCCTCACTTTGACATGCAGAGTTTATCATATCCAAAACAGAGCGAACTTTATACAATTTGTCATATTCCGGACTTGTTTTACTTTTTTACACAAACGGGCAGCTCGAAAAATCCGATTGATATAAAAGCTTATTTAATTAGGAGTAACACATTACTGTTCAAAATTATTCGGAATGATAGCCCAAAAAACCGTCCTTTGTTTCAATATATTTATTATAAAGAAGAAAAGTGCGGATTTTATTTCTTAAAAATTATTTCGTCTAAATGTAGACCGTCTCGTCGTACACACTCTTCGAATCTGGCTTCAGTATTCTGCGTCATTTTCTTTCAGTGCTGATATGGTCGCTGTGTTTGTTTCATAGACTTTACTTTTGAGGTACCCCCACAGAAAAGAGGTCCAAGGGGGTGAGATCCGGCGACCTGGGTGGCCAGGGGATGTCACCGAAACGGCTAATCAATTTGCTAGGGATTGTGTTCACTGTACGAAATCGTTGCAACATTGTTTCGCAGAAACTTTTACGCAAATTGTAATAATTGGGCTTAAGCGCTTGCACAATTTGAATTTTGAAGGGTGAAAATGGAGATCCTTTTTCCATATTTCGTGTACCACCGTTTTTGGGAGCCCTAGAGCAGCCGCCCTCTTGCGCACGGACTGACGCGGACTATCGCGCAAACTGTTTGCGACAAGTTCAATGATGTCATCACTCCTCGACTTTCAGCTGGGTCCTGAACTTGTTGTCCTGAACCTCCGCACCCACAATCGAATCGAATCTTCGCTGGGCGTATTGAATATTGTAATGCGAACAAAACCTACGACATAGCAACAGCACAGGAAGCGTAAATAAGTAAGTAACCCGCACGAATTATGAATCGAACGCGACCCCCCCCCAAACTCCGCTGAACGGTAATAAAACTATTCGAAATTTAAATCCTAAGTGCGCTTGTACACGTTAAGAAATTTTGCCGTTCCTGCGGCAGATAAGACAAATTCTTCGTGTAGACGACAAGAATTTTGTCTGTTCCACACACGAAAACTTCGTGTCTTCCGCAGACAAGACCAATCGAAACGTGTACGCGACACGATTTTTTTCGTGCAGTCGTCAGTCGGGCGTAGGGCGCGCAAGTAATAACAAGTGTGATAATCAGTGTGAGTTTCGTTTATTTATATAAATGTTAACTACAAAGCAAAAAAGAATGATAATTGCATATTATTATTATAACAAAATAAAAAACAAGAGACTTTACTGGGTTCATCCAATTATACAAGAGAAAAATTAGTTTGGTGGGTTCATTACCCTTTACCGTGTCATGCGACAACATGAGGAAAAATTTGTGTATTATTTTCGCATGAAAATGTCTACGTTTGACAAGTATAGAAAATAATATACGACATGAAAATACCAAAATGCGAGAAAGTATTCCTCCATACATTAGATTGGCCGTAACATTAAGGTAAGTAATTTTTTTAAGCATATTGATTTGAACGTTGTACAATAATAAATGTCTTTGAAGTGTGCAAATGTTCATATTCTTTAGAATAGTCAAAGTGAAATTCATCTGTATGCGATGTTTCCACACTACTAATAGTTTCGGTGTCAAATTCAATGGATGTAGATTTTTGAGTACTGTAACCTGGTCGAGTCGAGTATGATGGGCCGGATACGTTAAATGACGACGTAGAAGGCTGCGTTGTTTTGTAATACTCAGTACTCCATTGATGCTGAACATCACTTCCCTTTTGTTGTTGCGTAGCACGCACAAGTTTTAAAACTTCAAACTGCAAATCCACCATTTCCTCATCACTGAACTTATCAACACTCGTAGCTATACTTTTAAAAAATGACATGGCACGACATCTCTTCTTCTTTGGTAACAGTTTTTATAAATTCTGCCATATTTTTGTCCACCTCGCTAACATCCTGTTTCTTTTTTTTCGCGATCGGTGTATGTTCTACGGGACTTTTTGCCACGTTTGTTGTTTCGGGTATATTTGACTCAGTGTCTCGGCGTTTTACAATTTTTGACAAAAATAACATTTCGTCGTTAAAATCACATTTACGAATCTTCTTAGCACCTGATCCCGATTTCATTTCTTTAAGTCTTCTGTGACATTTCATCCACCTATCTCGCAAACTTGTCCATTTTTTTGCTGTAGACTTTGCTGAAACAAAAAACGAACTACCGTAAGAAAGTACCATCTTTTGCAAGTAGACATAAACTTCATATAAAAAAGGAAATGACCTCATTGTACGACATTGTTACAATTTTTTACAGATACATGGCAACTGGAGATGCCTTCGCACGTCTTCATTTCGATGTTCGAATCGGAATAAAAACAGTAGCTAACATTGTACGTGAAGTTACTCATCATATTTGGTCAGAATTATCTACAGTTTATAGCCTCATATACATACAGTTCAGTGCCTGATATGCCGTCGTCTGTACTACCTTTACCTTTACCTGCGAAATAAAGGCTTTTATTCCTTACTAGCGTTCCACCCGTGACTTTGCCCGCGTGGTTTTTTTTTAACAGATATAGCTTATAGACTTCCTTGATAAATGGACTATCCAACACAAAAATAATTTTTCAATTTCAAATTAACGCGTTCAATCAAACAAACAAACAACCTCTTCAGCTTTATAATATTATAGTACCTATAGATAGCAATAATTAAAAGAAAAATATTTTTTCTTTTAATTGTTGCAATTTATACTTGCGAATAATAATTATTCGCAAGTATAAATTATTGCATGTGGCATAATATTTTATGACCCTGTTGAATTTTACTATACAAATCATCATAGCATTCAAAAGTTTTTGTTATTTTTCTAAACCAATGCGCTCTATAATGAACAATACCTGTCGGACCTGCAGGAGGTTCAAATTCAATAATGGCTAAAATTAAATACCTTTTTTCATTTATTTCAATATTAATGGGCACACGATCAATATTAATAAGGATATCATGCAATTCCAAAATAATTATATCATTTAATTTATATGTAAAGGTTACCCTACCTATTCCACAAAAGTGACAGTTCGATATAGCTTGCGACTCATCATCATTTACACAAGATTTGATAGATTCTTGTAAATTTTCAATACCGTTTTGTGAAATTATTTCAATATTTACTTACACTTGTAAGTTATGCTATTTTCGTAACTAGTGCATTTTGTATTACTGCAATTTCTTAACCTTGTTGCAGAAAAGTATAATATACAAATTTCTTTGAAAATTTTTGTTACGTTGCAAGCGCAATCTATGATACAAGGTTTAGTAAAATAATTCGTTTCTGATGGATGAAATATTTTGGTCAATAAGTTTTCTCTTTACCTATATAAACTTTGTCCATGTTTTTTCCCAATGGCCAAATCTTTAATAAATGACGTAAAAATGTCATTATCGATTGCCTCGGAAAAAAAGAAGGCTAAATTTTGTTTGAAAGCCTCTCGATCTTTGTATGCCACCGCAAACGATTGTGCTATTGCATCGAAAGCGCAAGTATTCGTTAGAATATTGTCATTAGATTTGGAGATGGCTACATTACCGTTTTGTAATATATATATCGGAGTCACAGTATTTCTTCTAACCTTTTCTCGAGGAAGAGAAAGTCCTCGCCAGTTTTCTATCTCAATGGGGTGATCTTGAAATATTGATTCTTTTTCGAAATCATTTTGAAATGGCGCTTTTTTATTTATAAAATCATCATCATATAATTTTATTTTGGGTTCTTTTTTTGAGATTTTTGTTTTGTTAATTAATTTTAAATAGTCAATGGAATTCAATTTCACGGCACCGTTTATATTGTATTGTAATGTTGTATTAGAAACTCGTCTAAACGAATTCGTTCTTTTTTTGTATTAAAATAGATGGTTTTAATATCTTTAAAATGATTTTTAACATTCGAGCTGGTCACTACTTCTTTAGCATTACTAAAATATTTTTTCATAACATTTCCCCACATAGGTAGTTTCTTCAAAAGTCTTTTCAAAGTATCATTTACTTCAGGTAAATAATATACATTTCGTTTCTGAGGATCTAATTCTGATAGTTCTAAATATATTTTTTGCTGTTTCCATATGGTCATTGTAAAAATTGATACGGACAATTTTTAGGACAAAAATTGGTATTACCTTAAAACTCCGTGTCCTGCATGCTAATATCTTTATCAGTTTCCGTATCCTTATCAATATGATCAATGTGTATAAAGTTCAATTTTATTTTATTTTGCAAACGGTCAAAGACTTCCTCACATTTAGACTGTTTGCCAGTCAAGTCTAGGCTAATATACTTATGTAAAGACATTATTACAATATATTTAAAAACCGACTTAACTTCTTCATAAGACTGTAGGCGTTGTATTAATTTTATGCAACTGATATAAAAATATTTGCACTTTTCTGCAGCTTTATCAAAACAATGTTGTTTATACAACCTTTTTATGAAATGTGATTTATCTAGGCGGACGTAGCATAAAGGAACGTTACTATTATGCCGTTCCAAAAGTGAAAAACATTGTGAAAGGTAATTGCTACAGTCTATTTTCAGGCCCCAAGTAGTGCTGAAGAATCATCACTTACAATCTCATTTGGTATGCAGCGATTGTTAACCCAGGTATCCAACCATCCAGCTATTGTATTAATTGTGTGTGAATCTGAGGCCATATAACAAAGTGGGAGACTTGAATTTATACTATATTCCATAAGGGCGCACGGAAATATATGTCTGGCTTTTCGAAATTTTAAATAATCATTCACGGGCGGTGGTAAAATTTTTTGGAATATTGATCCTGTTGCATCGATCGACAATACTTTGTATGTTCCTTTTAAAATTTCGTCATAAAAACGACACTGTACAGCTGTCCAAAAATATAAGAAGAAAGGTAATAGGCTAAATTTTCTAATAAACGTGTCATATCGGGACTATGGGCCATGGCATAAATTGAAATAATTGTATTTTGATCAAAATGAAGCGCACTCTTAACTTCATGTCTCATTTTCCTTAGATTACCTAATTTTGGAAAAGTCGGAGGTGCCGCTAGCTTATTTATATCTATGGCTTTGTCAGCCATCATGTGTCTGACTTTAAGTGCCTTTTCGTACCGTAACAATCCTTTTATTTCTTGCACTCTTTCTGATGTAAGCCTGTTTTTAATACTGGGATTGTGAATAAACTGCTTATTATAATTAGTTAATTCACAAGTAACTTTTAAGAAATTATCAGTTATAGATGATAATGTTAGTGAAATATTTGCCCCACATTGTCGGCACCTACCAGTGCAGCCCCCTTATTCTCAATTGTCGGATCACGGATTCGATTCGAAAAGTCACATGCCGTCTCGTTTTGACGCGCCGCGATAAAAAGTGGCAGGTATAGAGTTTCCGAAATTCGAATACTTTCCGACAGTTGAGAATAAGGGGGCAGTATATATTAACTGTTTCTAAGTTTGAAGAAGCGTAATTATTTTTTAAAGCAAATGTACATTTTATATTGGTTTTTGCAAATATTTCATCTTGCAATACGTTTGTCCAGCAACTTTTTGGCAATTTATGATTTGATGATGGTGTAATTTTTTAAAACTTGTAGATATCTATATCCAAAACACTTGTTACAACAGTATTTGTGTTATCTGCATCATCGTTTTCACGAGAAATATCCAAACCTTCACTACCGAAAAAAAAATATTTATGTCGTTTAATTGATGATTGAATGGCTTTTATACTCATTTCACAATTAAAATTTATGTAAAGGTCCTCCTGTATAGATTTGTAGACATCATCTCACCGAGACGGATTATGCTGAGTAAACATTTCCTTATATTTAGAAATAACAATTGTTTGATCATTGAAACATATAACGCCTTTCCTGACTGCCATTTTAGTCAGCTACCCGAGAGGGAGTAAAAATAATAATTTGACTTATCTTACTTAATCAAAATGAGTGAAAAAATAGACACATTATAGCCGCATGCATCAAATATACCTGTTGTAAAGCCAGATTTTTCTATAGAAGTTGTACGGAGCACGCGTACTTGATGTCACATGGCTTAATATAATTAAAATATTTAATAATAAAAAATCCATGCATATTAATTATGTTCTTGTGGTATTGGTTATGTGCCTTAGATTAGTAATAATATGCAAATTGATTTTTCAATACAGGACTGGTGACAGGATTGCAACAACAATACCTACAGCAAAACAAAAACAATCATTAAGACAGTATTTTGACACATCTAATGTTGATTTACGGTCATATAACATTACAGTGTCCGTACTATTGCCCCATAAAATTATTCCATGTGTGATCCAAGACTGGGCTTATGCATTATTGGACAATTAATACTGTTTCTAAATCTGATGACTTTTTTAGGTGATTAAGGGTGTACATAAAATTTGTCAATATTTGTGTTAATTTATTTATGTGACTCTTCAGTAAATTTTAGTGTCTATATTTATTCCTAATAAATTAAAATCACTGACACATTGTAATTTGTTATTTTGGTAAGAGAAGTTTATATTTAAATCGCGGAAGATAGCGAAAATTTTTGTTTGTTATGTCTTCTTACTAAACATAAGTTTAGTGATAAAATCACATGTTTAGTGATAATATCACTAAACATGTTTATAAACGTTATCTTCCGCGACTTACATTTCGTTTTAGACAAGAATCGGCCATGCTTTGAATTTCTTTAAATATTTTTCTAGTATTGCATTTGGGTAACACAGCCATTTCTTGTTAGCATATTCTTTTCTTTGAATAAAAGTGTTATTTTTATTTTGTGAAATTTCGTCTTATAATTCTTTTCTGCAATGTCGACATCTTTTTACAATATGGTTTAAATATTTTTTGAGGACCCATCCACAAACGTAGTTACTTTGACCGGCGTCTCTCTCTTAACTGTCGCCAAGATCTAAATTAAAAGTTATATTATTGCTATCCTCTTTTTCATCAGCAGAGGAACAAATACTCCCCTTAAAAAAATCTAATGTTTGGAGGCACTCACTCCCATCAGCCTCACAGTTTGCTCTTTGTGAATGAGAAGTGCATTACAACCATTTAGCATGAGAGTTTTAAAGGATCCCTCAAATGCGACTGTATTGGGAGAAACGTTTCTTCCACCATAGCTCCTGATGTTACAGAAAAAGTTTTCAACGGGGTCCTGATTAAAGTTACACTAGGTTTATTTTTGAGAATGTTACACTTATCAGTATCTGTTTAGCTTTTTGCCTCTCAACTCATGGTGAGGCGTTTTTGTCACAACTTATAAAATTTTCCATTTGGTATAAAAATGTACTTACATTGAGACTATCGAATAAATTGTCTATCAACAATCAATTGACTAATTTTTTTTTATTTTGTTTTTTAGCTTCACCAGGGAAGGAAGCTTCCAACTGAAGAATGCTAATATTTTGTCTAAAAGAAGTATTAAAAGTTCCCATTTTTATAACCAATCCAAGAACAGAAAGACTTCCAAAAGTATTTCGTTTTCACTATTATGAAAATAAATAATTTTTGTGTGTGTTTTAAAGGTAGCAATGTCTTTCTACAAAAACTTTCTTTTACTTTTTGTTAAAACCTTAGAATATGTTTTTGTTGTTTATAAACTGTTTGATGTAAGTATATTTTTAATTTCTCTAGCTTCTTTTCGATAGACTATTAAATACCGCTCCTCAAAATCAAAATTTATTTTACATTGAAGATTGCATTCTCTTTGCAGATAATCTACTACAATGTTTATTTTACTAAAAGTTTCCGATGGGGAATCAAACACCTGCGTAGAACTCCTTTTAACATAAGAGGAATACGACAGGGCAATCATAGGTAAAGTTCTATGCATTTTTTAAAAGTAGGAACTTTAGACGTTTATAACTTGTCAAAAATTATTCGAATCGTTTAAAATATCAATGGATGTCGCATTTCTAATTTAGATATTGGAAATGTTTATAATGTTTGTTGCATCATTACCTATTGTGACTGTCTGATTAATCCAAAAAAGAATTAATACAAATATTATCAATTAGAGAAAAAAAACTCTTTTCATTAAGTATTGATTTGAAATTGGAATTTTCAGATGATGAATATTTAAAAGAATTAGTAGAAAAAGGAAAATATTGTGAAGATAATTTACGTGTTGCCGTAACAGACGCCTCTTAGCCTTAGCCCAATCTTGAATTACATGACCCAAGATTGCAAGTCAACACTGAAATATCCCAAGTTGAAGTGGGTTAAATAGATAAGTTGCTATTTTTTCTAAATGATTTCGTATTCTCGACTAGGCTCAAAATTTTGATCTGGGCATCATTATACGACAATGTCCTATAAAAATCATTTTAATTAGTTATGTTATACTAGTACTATATAAATTCTAAATTGTTTTTATTCAAACAAAACACAAAAAGTTACTTTTAAATAAATTACATTAAAATTTACAAAAAAAATGTAATTTATTTTAGTGTCTTGTTTTACAATTTTTTTTTTTTTTATACAAAGCACGACAAATGACTCAACACCACCTGATGTGAAGCGGTAAGAAGAGTCCATATGCGAAGACAGCTAGTGCAGTTCAGACACTGCTCTAGCTGCCTCCACCTTGCCGGCCCGAAAGGTGCTTTTTCACGCCTCTTTTGAAGGAACCCATGTTATAGGAAGGAGGGAACACATGTGCTGGGAAAGAATTCCAAGTTCTGGAAGTTCGACAAAGAAAAGAGCTACTAAATTTCTTTGTACGTGATGTTGAGGTGGAGACAGTGAATTGATGACTCCGAAGACCGGCACGCGTGCTCCTGAGCAGGAATGGGGAAGGTGGGATAAGGTCAAATAGCTCTTCAGAACACTCTCCGTGATATAGCCGATAGAAGGCGCTAAGCGACGCAATGTCTCGACGCAATTGCAGAGGCTCAAGGTTGTTGGTTACCTCTACATCGCCAACGATACGGACAGCACGACGCTGCAATCTGTCCAGGGCATCGAGTAGGTAATTGGCGGAGCCATCCCACAAGTGCGAGCAATATTCCACGCAAGACCGGACCTGAGTTTTATACAGCAGGCATAATTGGTCAGGCGTGAAAAATCGACGCACCTTGTTCAGGACACCGAGCTTCCGAGAGGCTGTTTTTATCACGGTTTCGATGTAGTTCCTGGAATTCAGATCGCAACATATCTCCATGCCTAGCAAGTTTAGGGAGCCCTGTGCCGAAAGAGTCGTGCCCTGAAGAGACGGAAGGGGAAGGAACGGCGACATTTTGGCAGTTAACGCGCACACCTATGTTTTCTTAGCATTGAACTCAACAAGATTGTTAGATCCCCATTCAGATACGAGGTTCAACACCCTGTCGAGCTCAATGGCAAGATTCTCTCTCTCCCTCTCGGTTTCAGCGCGCCCAGCCCCTGGGCGACCGTAATATCCTCCATGCACTGTACTGTCATCTGCATAGCAATGAATGTTTCCTAACGGAATCATGTCATTGATATGAAGAAGAAAGAGTGTGGGGGATAGAACAGAGCCTTGTGGTACACCAGCATTCACTGACATGAACCGCGAAGCGCATCCATCTGCGAGGACACGGATTCTTCGCTCATGCAGGAAGCCGGCGATCCAGTTACAGAGCTGAGCGGGCAGACCGTATGCCGGGAGCTTGGAGAGAAGAGCCCTGTGCCAGACCCGATCGAACGCTTTGGCAATGTCAAGGCTAACTGCCAGTGACTCACCACGTTTGTCAATAGCTTCACCCCAGACATGCATTAAGTACGCTAGAAGATCACCCGTTGACCGGTTCGGCCGAAACCCGTACTGTCGATCATTAATTAATGAGTGATCTTCTAGGTATCGGATCAGCTGGTGGTTTAAGATCCGTTCCATGACCTTGCAAAGAACTGAGGTGACAGCTATCGGGCGGTAGTTAGCTGGGTCTGATCGGTCTCCCTTTTTGGGGACCGGTTGCACATTGGCCTCTTTCCAAGATTCCGGCACACACCCAGAAGAGAGAGAAAGACGGTATAGCCGCGTTAAGACAGGAGACAACTCCGCTGCGCAGTTTTTCAGTACTATCGCTGGAATGCCATCAGGTCCACTAGCTTTCCGACGTCGATTGACTGAAGCTCCGCACGTACATCACATTGCCTAATACGAATATCGGGCATTGTGTGGCCACAGTGGGAGAGTGTTGGTGGCTGTAAGTTGCAGTCATCGATTCGGGAGTGAGCAGCAAAGAGTTTTACCAAGAGATCGGCTTTCTCTTGCGGCTTGTGAGCTAGCGAGCCGTCAGAACATCTCAACGGGGGCAGTGAGGGTTGACAGAAGTTGGATTGCACGGCTTTGGCCAGACGCCAGTAGCTACGGCTTCCCGTAGGATGCGTAAGAAGTTCTTGGCCAACTCGTGCAACGCGCTGTGCATCCGCTCTGATGAAGGCCCTTTTGCAGGACTTGGTGGCGTTGTTATAGGCTGCTTTCAGTGAGTCAATGTTGGGATCCCCGCAAGCTCGGCCCCTGATCCAAGCGCGGTATGCCGACTGTCTGTTTTCAACAGCTAAGGCACAATCGCGGTTGAACCAGAGGTTACGCCTACCCCTACTGATGAGATCGGAGTGAGGGATATAGTACTCCATCCCTAACATGATCTCATCAGCAACAGCAGTAGCGCTACCGTTCGGGTCCAGCTCACTGAAACAGCGCTGCCTCCAAGGGACAGATGCAAAGTAATCCCGCATACCGTCCCAATCTGCCGACGCATAGTGCCAGATGCGGCGTTTGGCAACCATAGGTACCGGTGGCGACGCCCGTGGCACCCCAGCGGATACCAGGCAGTGATCCGATGTTCCCAAAGGAGCACGAACCTCTAGCCGATATCCATCCGGGCGAGTCGTCAGCAGAAGGTCCAACAATGAGGGCGCGTGACCGACAATGTCTGGAATCCTGGTGGGCTGGTTTACCAGTTGGGTCAGGTCGTGCGTGAGAGCGAAAGCGTGGGCAGTTCTACCAGCATGGTCAGTTTTAGAATAACTTAACCACGACTCGTGGTGAGCTATGAAGTCCCCTAAAAACACCAATTCCGCGGTTGGAAACTGCTCCTGCGCAACATCTGCCACCCGACTAAGATGTTCGAAAAGTCGAGTTGTCTCCATGTCACCGCTGTGGGATCTATAGAGGCACACGTAGATTCGGCTGTGTGCCCAGGTCCACATGCACCTCAAGAATAGAGTGGGAAGGGTCCTCCAAACAGCGCAGACGGCGACAGCAAACATCCGCCCGGACAAACAAGCATACCCCGGCCTTCGCTTTGAAGGACTCTTCAAGAGCGTAGCCGGGGTAATCCAAGTAGCTAGTGTCTGCCGGGCGAAGTATTTGAGTCTCCGTCAAAAACAGCATTTCGGGTCGAGCCGTCTCAAGATGTTGGTGGACGGCATTGAGGTTAGCATGGAGCCCACGGATGTTAGTGAGCCCGACCTCAAACAGCGTGGTTGTGGTGGGGGTGTGCACCGCTGAACGACCGAAACTGTTTGTGAGCGCTGCCATAGTTGACGATAGAAGGAGGAGAGGCGTGAATTGGGGGGACGTTGCCGCGATATATACGGTCAAAGCGTGAGGCCTGTTTCCCCAGGTAATAGCCGACAGTAGAGAAGCGCTGACCCGCCGAACGGAAGGGCCCCCGAACCCCCCCGGGAATGGCCGCCGGGACCCCACCACCCGGTCACCAACCGGCACGACGGACCACCCCAAGATTATGCGTGGCATGATAGGGCAGCCTCACGAACTGGTTAGGTTCGCTTGGGCCCCTGTACTGTACCACGGGCGGCCAGCGGAACAGCCGTTTCTTCGGGTCTCCCTGGTCGGCGGGTCAATGCAGTCCACCTGGCTCTGGTTAGACGGAAGCCGTCACTGACCGCATCCATCGCCGCAACGTCCCCCCAAGCTCTGGTTGTACGCTGACTGATCCCGGAACGCGACCACAAGTGGTCACTTGGCGGGTTTTACGCCATGCGTACGGTGGTCACTAACCAGACGGGTGTTCAGACCCTACCACCAGTCGAGCAGTTGGTAGCTCGGTAATCCCTTAGTGGCCTCTTACGACACCCACGGGAAGAAATGGGGCGGTGAATTGTATTCTTAATCCGTCACCGCACGGATAGAAGAATAAAGGGTATAATAATTAAAAATAAAGCTTGTTGTGGGTTACAGTTTTGTGTAAATAAAATAATTTGTCTTGCAGAATCTGCTGCTACTTTATACATTTGGACAACTCCATGTGTCCTCCTTTTATTAACTTTGTATGAAGAAAACAAGGAAAATTTTAACGATGCTTCCAAACGACACAAACAAATATTTGATATCTTTGCAAAAAAAATAAAGAGGTTAATAATAAATACTGTGTAACTGGTGGCCAGTGCCAAACTAAGATAAATGGTCTTAAAAGGACCTACAGAAAGATTAAGGACCACAACCAAAAGTCAGGCAATGGTACAGCTTCCTGGCCATTATTTCAAGTAAGTTTGTTCCCCAATTTGAACTGGCCTATTTGTGAACTAACACATGTTTACATGGGCAAATTTATTTCGACAAGTTAATTTTTAGCTATGTGCGTTTAAAAATATATCTAGTGTAATAAACTTTTGTATGACAAACATGTTATCTATATGACAAATATATAAACATCCAAGAGAATGGATGAAATATTTGGACGAAATGGATGGGCATTAGCCTCAAAGGCTGGACCCTCATCCTCAAATTTTCAAGATAATCAAGAAAGTAAGAAAAAGAAACTGAACCCTATACATAAATATATGATGAATCCAAAAATAAAAGATAGGGTGTTCCCTATTAAGGCAGGGGAAGAAAAAATTAGATTAAAAAAAGAACAATTTCAAAAATTCATATATTTAAAAGAGAGACAACACAAAGAAAAAATGGAGTTGATAAAGAGCCTATTGGGTAAAAAGTGATTGAGTACTTATTTATTAGATATGGAAAAAATATACTTATTTTTAGTAGGTAGGTATGCTCACTACTAGAGTAGACTGTATGCTCTTGTCTACTTTAAAAAATCAGTGATAAGTGGATTATTTATATTTCGTAGTAAATATTACCTTAGGTTGTTTTCTAATAATAATCACATGTAGTATAATTTAGAATTAAACGAACTTACCTTGTGAAGTTCGATTCTAATTATACGAATATCGCGACCGAAGATCATTACCTTTTTTCGTCGTCGCGCAGTCGTTGAGAGCAGACGTGTACCGTGCGTTCTTGCAAACTCTAAATACAGTGCAATTATAAGTGGGCGCTATACATATTAGCTTAAGATCCAAGTGCCTAAGCTTTTATTGTCAATCAGGTGATCACTAGCTATACATGCTATCTCGCCTGGATTATAGTAGTGTCCTTGTCTCGCGTCGCATCTAGTGTCCGTGGACTGTCAAATATTTCGTAGCGGGTTGCGGTGTTCTCTGCTTCCAGTTATCTACTTGATTGAAACAATGGATTCTGATTCGGAACAACAACAAACAAAATGCGTATCATCACCAGATCTCAGCAAAGCAAATTATAGTCAAACTAATCTGAGGCGCAAAAGAAAAATGCGAGAAGAAGACCTTCGCTCACTGTTTGAAAGTTTTTCTGATAGTATATCGTCGAAATTGAGTGAATTAAAGAAGGATTTAGATAATAAGTTTACAGGAATTCAAGATACTATAAACATAGTTATTAAAACTGATCTTGAGTGCATTAAGTCTGAAATTCAATTAATTGACATTAAGCAATCACAGCTGTTTTCAGATATGAGTTCCGTAAAAGAGTCTTTGGAGTTTTACGGCAAGGAGCATAATGATCTCGTAAACCGTGTAAGTGCAGTTACCTCATCTTCAAAAGTAGTGGAAAATGATGTTATGGTAATAAAGCAGCAGCTTAGCCAGCTACAAACAGATTTTAATGTGCAACAACAACGAGAACGCTCTTCAAACATGGAAATATCCGGAATACCAGAGAAATCGAACGAAGACCTTCACAAACTAGTTCTTGATATTTCTGCATATCTGAGGGTTCCGTTATCGAGACAGAACATAGTACATGTAACGAGGGTTCAACCATATACTAGGATACAGGGCCGTCCTAAAACAATTGTTGTTAAGTTCGCCAATCGCTTGTTACGTGACTCATTTTTATCAGGAATACGTGCAAAAAAAGGCATGTCTACGACCGATATTGGTATCGCTGGAGAATCCAAGAAAATATTTTTAAATGAACACTTAACACCCCAAAACAAGATCTTGTTTAAAAGTACCCGTGATAAGGCGAAAGCTGCAAAATATCAATATACCTGGATTCGTGACGGTAGAATATTTATTCGGAAGGATGAAGCATCACCCCATATTTTAATCAGGGATGCATTAGACTTGGAAAAGATTAAGTGACTAATTATAATTTATCTTAAAAAAAACACTTGTTTAAAGTACCAAACTGTAACTTATAGAAATTTTGTTTGTATTGATTATTATTATCTGATGCTTATTGTTTTTTGTAAACCACACACTGAAGTAGGCATATTTTATTATATAAATTTATCAGGCTGCCAATTTATTTTTATTTTTATGTATTTATGTTACGTAATATGTACTAATAAACTTAATATATTTGTAACAGTCTTATTCAATCTGTTTACTCAACATATTAAATTAACTCATCTTCCTATCATGTTTTGGGTGCTATACATAAAACACTATATTGTTACACTTTTATTAAGAATATTAAAAGAAAGTTCCAAAATTATTAACAAAAATGAACAACATTTAGTAGGTAATATGTGGTATGATAATGTTATTTTTTATGAATAGTAGTCTTAATGATATATTAATTTACTATCAAAATGTCAGGGGCCTTAGAACAAAGTGCAGTGCACTTCATAATAATATATTGTTATATGATTATCATGTCATTCTATTAACTGAAACCTGGTTGCAACATGATATACATAGTTCAGAAATATGTGACATGAGGTACGATATTTTCAGGTGTGATCGCAATCTTGGTTTTTGTAAAAAAAAAACAGGCGGCGGAGTACTGATGTGTGTGCGACGGGACCTCGGCGCGTCCCTCGCACCTGCGTCCGACTGGCACTGTCAGTTGATAGAATCACTATGTGTAACAATACCTGCTCATGCGCTCAAGTCCTCTGTAAGTCTACACATAATTTTAGTATATATTCCACCGGACGATGCACTGAAATCCGCCCGTGTTAGTGAATTTATAAGCCAAATATTACACTTTTATAATAGTCATTCATCAAGTAACTTCTTGATAATGGGTGATTTTAATCTCCCTTGTTTAAAGTGGACTAATAGTGGCTTTTCCCTGGTACATATTGGTCGTACAGACATCCAAACTTGTGCTACAAATTTATTAGAGGAACTAGCCTTTATTGGCTTGAATCAACATAGTAAAATTTTAAATTCCTGTGGCAACGTTTTGGATCTGTGTTTTTCTGATGTAATACCCAGTGTCGTATTGGCACAACCACTGTCGAAAATTGACGTTTATCATCCACCTATGGATGTAACACTATCCGACTTATATTTATTACCATTTAAAGCCAAAAATGTGTCCCGTTTCAGCTTTCGGAAAGGTAATTACGATAAAATTAATATATTTTTTAATTCGGTTGACTGGGAGACTTTTCTTGAAGCTGATACTGTGGATATTGCGGTGGAGAGATTTTATGAGAAAATATATGAATGTTTTGAACTTTATATTCCTAAAACAGCTAATAACAGCTCTTATCCTCAGTGGTATAGTAAAGCTTTAATAAAAATTTCTAAAGAAAAAATGAGAGCCCACAAGAAATGGTTGAAATATGGAAGCCCACGTGATCGAGATGAATTCACGCTTCTTAGAGCACGGCAGCGAAGAATACAGTAACAGTGTTTTGATCGTTTTTCGAATAATGCGGAGAAGTATATTAGGAACACACCGAAGTATTTTTGGAAATACGTAAAATCAAAAAAAGGTAATAACAATTACCCTCAAAACTTTACTCTTGGTTCACAGTCTTACAATGACGGCGAAGAGATATGTCTTGCTTTTAGTCAATTTTTTCATAACGTTTTCTCCGTACCGACTACATCGCATAGTTTGGCTTTCTTAAATACTGGCTATGAGGCTATAGAAACATTATCTTACATTGATGTAAATCTTCAGAGTATTAAGACTCTTCTCAAATCATTAGATTTCAACAAGGGACCTGGTTGCGATGGTGTGCCTCCAGTGTTTCTTGGCTCTTGTGCGGACAGTATAGCAGTTCCAATTGTAATACTGTTTAGACGTTCTTTAAGGGAAAGCGTATTCCCCGGTATATGGAAAAGGGCGCATGTTATTCCTGTACACAAAAAGGGCTCAAGAAATAAAATTGACAACTATCGGCCAATTTCAATTTTAAATACGTTATCAAAATTGTTTGAAAGATTAATCTTCAAAAATATGTACCCAATTATTGCCAATGGGATTCCATCTGAACAGCATGGTTTCCTAAGACGCCGTTCCACAACAACAAATTTGGCTTGTTTTAGTGAATTTGTAATTAGGAACATGGAGAAGGGTGGTCAAGTGGACGTGATATATACGGATTTTCAGAAAGCATTCGACCGTGTGGACCACAATGTCCTTCTATTCAAACTAGCATTGTTGGGCATACACGGGGACTTGCTGAGATGGGTTAAATCATATCTCACTAATCGCTCTCAAGCCGTTGTCTTAGGAGGTTATAGATCCGATTATATCAGCATATCATCCGGTGTTCCCCAGGGATCGCACCTTGGACCTCTTTTTTGGAATGCTTATATTTTTGACATAGGCTTATCCCTAAAGAATTCCCAACACCTATTGTATGCCGACGACAAAAAAATTTTCATGCGTATTGAATCGCACGATGACTGCTTACTGTTACAAAATGATTTAAATGCTTTGATGGAATATTATAAGGAAAATAAAATTACACTTAGTTTGGGGAAATGTCAATGTATAACTTTTACTCGGAAACCAAAACCAATTATTAATGAATATAAATTTAATGGTGTTCCAATTGAGAGGGTCGAGGTGGTTCGAGATCTTGGAGTTTTACTGGATTCAAAAATGAGTATGACTTCTCATATTGATGATATAATCAGTAGATATTTTCGCAATTTGGGTTTTGTCATGAGAACGTGTCAACCTTTTAAAAGTCTCTTAAGTTACAAAATTGTCTATAATGCCTACGTTAGAAGTATTTTAGAATATGCCAGCCCTATTTGGTGTCCGAATTATGCTGTTCATATTAATCGTATAGAGCGTATACAGGAAAAGTTCTTAGAACATCTTAATTACAAATTTCGTCGAGTGGCTTCTGCATACACTGATAATTGTCGCAATTATAACTTGCTAACTTTAGAGGAACGCCGTAAGATGATGGACCTGAGTGTGCTACATGACCTATTAAGTGGTCGTGTGAACTGTTCCGAACTTCTAGCCGGTCTGTCACTTTGTACGCCCCGCCGCCGTTCCAGACACACTCCTTTATTTTATGTTCCCTCTCATTCCACCAATTATGGCAAAAACGTAATACTAACGCGTTTATCGCGTACGTACAATGATTATTTCAGCTCTGTTGACCCTTTCCATTGTAGTAAATCATCATTTCGAGATAAGGCCACTGCAGTTTTATTTTTTTCAAAGTCCCAAACCTAATTGCAACCCCAAGTGTAACACAACTTTTGAATAACAAACACCCTATGCCAAGGAACTGAATGTGACCTCACCATAGTTCGTTGATAAGTTCGTCGGGTAAAAGAAACTCACTTGGTCTCTAATAGACATAATAATTAAAGTATGTACATATTTTTAGATGCGTATTAAATAATGTATAGTTAGTTGAAATATGGATATGTATATGTGTGTGTATGTGTGTATATGTGTAAGTATGTGTATGTGTATGTAGGTATATATATGTATGTGTGTGTGTAATTATACTTAATTATTTATTACGTACTAATACGATATTTATCATTTAATATTTACTTTACAGTGTGTGGTAAAATGAAATAACTTTCTCAATCCCCTTTATGTTTATATTGATATAAATAAAGTAGGTAAGTAACTTTTTGCACGGGGATGAATGCTCTCAACATATTTTTTTCCTGGTAAACTGTGGATAACTTTAACTGGCTTATAAGTGGATTTGTAAGTTGTGTTTTATAATATGGAAATGCTGTTGTTATCCCTAATAAATAAAAATAAAAATAAAATAAAAATAAAATACCTACATTTATTACATGCAGCAGACGTAGTATGGTGCTGTCCTTGTCACACTGTTTAAAGTTTCCAACTATAAAAAGAAACCAACTAGCTCAATCCGCTTGCCATTAATTTTGAGGACTTATTTATTTGTTTATTTTCGGTATGATTCTGGGTCCTGGGTTGGGTGGGAGTAGGTAGGTAATCATCTTCGGTCGCGATATTCATATAATTAGAATCGAACTTTACAAGGTAAGTTCGTTTAATTCTAAATTATACTTCTTATAGCTCCCTAAGATGATTACCTACATTTATTACAGGTTTAGAGTCAAAAATAAAATAATATAAATAAATCAAAACAGTGATTATTAAAATATATGTTTATATTTAAACATATATTTAAACTTATCATATTAACACTTGAAGTATTAAGTACTTTTAGGTAAATAATTAAATACTCATTGCCCCTAGAACTTAAATATTAAACACCTTTGCCACAATATTTGATAAATACATTGAAAGTAGCACTCCAGCCGTAGACTATACTAAACTTGCGTACTATCCGCGATAAATATTGAAGTGTCTTTGACGATTTTCCGTAGATATTTTTTTTTCCAGGGTGCAAGTGTTCGACATCTTACCTTCTTACTAGGTTTTCAGCAGCTTATTAACAAATAAATGATAAATTCGCAAAAACTATTGGTTCTACTTAAATGTTCGCTAATGCTGAGCATTCTCTAGGATTTTCTTAAATTTAAGGTACTATATTGCAACAATCTAAAATAAAGAAAGGAAACGATGAAAAAACCGCATCAAACATTAAAATGAAATAATGTACCCAAACAGGAGGTAGGTATATAGGCCCCCGATCTGTAAGTTTCTGGTATACTTTCAATTTTTATTAAAGTCCCACCATCATTTATTTAAAACAATATCTTAATTATGGTTAATTTCTGTATTCATCGAGCAGACGCAGCCGAAGCCTTTTCGCATTATAGTATGTATGAACTTGTAATAAAATCTCTTTGGCTGTACTATTTGTATCTGGCTGGTTTTGGTATCATTAATAGTTTAGATTTTAAAAAAGTTAATTCCAAATTTAAATTAGAAAAACGTGTGTTTTTCATTTGTTTTTTGTACTGTCAAGATGAGTGAATCTAATGAAGAAATTCGATACATTTTAAAATTTCACTACAAAAAAGGTAAAAATAAAACTACAGCCGCGAAAACAATTTGCGATGTTTATGGACCTAGTGCAGTGTCTGTGAGAGTAGCACAAATTTGGTTTAAGCGTTTTCAATCCGAAAATTTTGTTGTCAAAGATGCACGTCGCTCTGGTCGGCCTATTACGGATAAAATTGATGCTATTTTTGAAAAACTATAGCAAGATCGGCATATCAGTAGTTACGACGTAGCTGAAGAACTGGGAATTGACCACAAAACAGTTTTGGCGCATTTAAAAAAAAATGCGTACACAAAAAAGCTCGATATTTGGATACCCCACGAGCTCACTGAAAGAAACCTAATGAACCGTGTACTCATTTGTGATTTTTTATTACGACGTAATGAAACCGAACCATTTTGGAAGAAGCTGATAACTGGTGATGAAAAGTGGATCACGTACGACAAGAACGTGCGAAAAAGGTCGTGGTCAAAGGCCGGACAGTCTTCACAGACTGTAGTGAAACCCGGGTTAACTCGCAACAAGGTGATGGTGTGTGTGTGGTGGGATTGGAAGGGCATTATTCATTATGAGCTGTTACCACCAGGCAGGACCATCGATTCTGAACTCTACTGCGAACAACCGATGAGATTAAAGCAAGAAGTTGAGAGAAAGCGGCCGGAATTAATCAACAGAAGGGTTGTGGTTTTTCATCATGATAACGTTAGACCTCACACATATTTAGCCACTCAGCAAAAATTAAGAGAGTTTGGCTGGGAGGTGTTAATGCATCCGCCGTATAGTCCTGACCTTGCACCTTCAGATTTCCACCTGTTTCGCTCTCTTCAGAATTCTCTAGGCAGTGTCAGGTTAACATCACGAGAGGACTGTCAAAACCACTTGTCGCGGTATTTTGATCAGAAGCCCCAAAATTTCTATAGCAATGGGATCATGTCCCTACCATGACCTACAAGATGGCAAAAAGTTATCGAACAAAATGGTACCTATATACTTTAGTTTAATGTTAATAAACTATATTAAAAAATGTTTTGAATTTTCTTAAAAAATGCGAAGAAACTTTTTCCCCAACCCACATAGTCATTTAAGTTTTTTTTTTAATTGAGAATTTATCTATGATTGCCATTCAATTTCGGAATATTAAAAAAATATTTGGAGAAATGTACTGCCCTACGTTATGGACTACATAGTGAGATAAAGATTATTTTAACGAGTTCAGTTAAAACTATATTTAATGTCAGCCTCAAGGTGAGACGCGTAATTATTTTGTAGGACTTGTAATGTATCAGGTTTCTCTTCAGATGGAATCTTATACCCAAGAAAACAGGGCAGTATAGTTGTATAATTTGTGATATCACACCAATGCTTGTAAAATTATTTAAAACTACCGCCAGAAAGTACCTGAGGTTCTTCTGGTTGTTCTGCCTTTTGTTGTACTGGTGTCGAAGAGGGTGTGGGTAGCCGGTCCCCGCGGCGTCTCCCTCAAGTTTAAAGCCCTTGACGAGCAGCAGTGGATGGTTGACTTGTGTTTGTAGAATTTTTATTTTAAGATAATAGAAATCATCTATTTTTATGAGACATGAAAAACCACTTGTAAATTATGCTGTTTACCTTGAATATAGGCTTATAAGTAGTAGCTATAATATTCTACTGCTCGGCCGGTTTTATATATATATATATTATTTTTTTATTATTATATATTTAATATAACATGGTTATATCAAAGATACAGTCAATATAAGTACGATGTGTATGGCCGTGGAGGAATCGTAATAGAGATTACTTGGGGTTAACATGGAGCTGCAAAACTGCAGATTATATTCACATGAATAAAATAAAATAAATTGATTCAAACACGATTTACGTGGAGCTGCAATCTGTTGAATGATTGTAATCCAGCAGAAATACCGGTAAAGGTTGTTGGCTTGGTGCTCATACGTGAAACACATGGAGCTGCCAGCCATTTAGGTGAAATAACTAACTATTGCAATCTGTTGAATACTTTTATTTTAGCAGAAAAAAATATACCCATACGGTTACTGGTTATGTGGTCAAACACGATACACGTGGACCTGCCGTCTGTTGACTAATTGTTATTTGGCAAAAAATATAACCATATAGTTAAGTTATTGGTTATGTGCTCACACGATATACGTGGAGCTGATGGCCATTTAGATGGATATGTTCAAACACGATATACGTGGAGCTGCCGTCAGTTGATTAGTTGTTATTTAGCCGAAAAATTATAACCATATAGGTTATTGGTTTGGTGGTCACACACGATATACGTGGAGCTGACCGCCATTTAGATAGGTACTACATTGTATGATCATCTACAATACGGCCAGATAAAATTACCGGACCCAGAACCATTATCAAGCACTCGAAGTGAAGATATGCCTTTTGTTTTTGTTGCTGACGCAGCTTTTGGTTTGAGTCCATACATCATGCGTCCCTATAGTGGAAGGAACTTGCCCACAACAAATCGTGTGTTTAATTATCGCCTCTCAAGAGCCAGACGGAACGTAGAATGTGCCTTTGGCATATTGTCCAATAAATGGAGAATTTTCCATCGCCCCTTAAACGTCAATACAGACTTAGCAATCGACATTGTAAAGTGTTCCTGCGTTTTACATAATTTCGTCAGAGCCAGAGATGGAAGTAATCCTAGGGAATCAATGGCGGTGGTAGACGATGAAGACGTAATCGTAGACATTACACAATCACAAGCTATAATGAGAGTTCCAGCATCCAATACAATACGTGATATGTTCTCAGACTATTTTATGAGCGAAGAAGGAGCATTACCTTGGCAGTTACGTGTAATTTAATTACGTGTTCTTTAATACACCAATTACATTTGATGACATGTATTTTATACAAACAATAAATAAATAAATCTTACCAAAAATATCCTTGTCCTTGTCACTTAGCGTGTCGAAATCGGAATATAATATTAGACAAATATCTTTCCAAGCTGCATTAGTAATGTTCTTATATTTAAACTCCTCTTTTCTCTCCTTCTTAGATTTGTCCCACAAGACTGGTCTTTCACGAACCAGTGAGATTAATAGATCCATATTTATTTATTTAATCTTTAATTGCACAAAATAAGTTACAATTTGGCGGACTTAATGCCATTAGGCATTCTCAACCGGAAAGCTGAGTCCAAAATTATTAATTAGGTAGTGCAAAAAACAACTGTTTTAAAATCTAAATATACAATAACATGTGAATACACATATACATATTAATGCGAATAAATATTTTAAGATATATAAATATGGATAAATACATAATCAATAAATACAGAAACAGTAAGGATAGGTATATCAATTGGATAAAGGTGGAGACTCCAAAAAAAACTGCGAACTGACTGCTTGAAAGCCAGTTTGTTTTTGGACTCTTGGATATGGGGAGGTAGTGCGTGCCAGAGCCGTATTGCATGATATTGAAATGAGTTGGACACAAAGCCAGTGCGGTGAGAAGGAATATATAGAGTAAGCTTGCTGCTTGAACGAAGGACACGACTATGAGAATCACCTAGGTACTGAAATTTACATTTCAGATATTCGGGAGCATATGGATCATTTAATATAAAAAATAAAGTTGACAGTATCCTAAGATCCCTTCGTTGACGAATTGTCAGCCAATTTAATACTTTTCGAAATGAAGAGATGTGATCATACTTACGAAGATTGAAAATGAAACGTATACAATTGTTGAGTATGCGATCCAATTTGTTTAGAAGTTCTTCAGCAAATCAGCACAACATACATCAGCATAATCAAAGATTGGAAGTATGGTTGTTTGGACGAGAAGAATCTTGGTAGGAATTGGGAGGAAATTTTTGAAATGGTAAAACGATCTTAATATGCCAATGACTTTATGACTGATGGAATCCACATAAGGAAGCCAACTTAGTGTGTTATCTATTATCAAAGCCAGATTCTTAACATGAGTAGTAAACTCAATAGTTTCATTGTTATAGCACAGTGCTGCAACCGAACTCATATCTAGTTTAGATAAGGTACGTGAACTGCCTACTATAAGACCCTGACACTTGCCGGGATTAACGCGAATACCAAAGTTGCTGGACCATTCAGAAATACGCTGAAGATCATCATTAATTGCGAGAATTGCAGCATGCAAATTGCTGACCTCAGCCTGAGCATAGATTTGCAAGTCGTCAGCATATAGATGATGAGAGCTACTGAGAATAGGTGTGATCATATTAATAAATACTGAGAAAAGAAGAGGAGAAAGTATACCGCCTTGAGGAACGCCGGCAGCCAGATCACACCAGTCAGACAGCGTGTCTTTGGTACGAACAGCCTGCCGCTGTCCCCGAAGATATGAAGAAAACCAATTCAGTTCTACGGAGCAGACTCGCAAATGAGAGAGAATTGCGAGGAGAAGGTCATGGTCACGGCATTAAAGGCGTTGGAGATATCAATGAGTACTAACACCGTTAACTTAGAGGCCTCCATTCCATTTCTCAAATCCTCAGTAACCTTCAATAGGGCAGTCGTTGTGCTATGGCCTGGCCTGAATCCGGATTGAAACTGGCTTAGGATACCATATCTATGTTCTTAAGAAACTCAGGTATGTCCATTCTGCGAAATACTCTTTGACACGGTGCCGCGGCGACGTCTTCCCTCTCCGTGTGTAACGGCCGAACTAAACTCATACAAGTTGAGAGAACTACCAGAGAGCAGCCGCCGCCGCCGCCGCCGCCGCCGCGGCGTCGTGTGTAAGACTCCAAATAAATGCTAGAGTGATTAATGCAGCGACGACGGTGCCGCTGCCACCACGGTGTCATGTGAAAACTGCCTTACCTCCCACCTAGACACAGTGACACACCGAGATTTCTCCGCTAAAGTACATAACTGAGTTTCTCCTGTCTCTAAGCTCTCTGGTTTATGAACTGAATAGCCAAACGAGGTCAACGGCCCAATCGTATCTCGAAACCCACGGTCTAGGATGATTTTCTCCAAATTAAGATATTAGTGACGAAATTGGCGAATCTGGATTATTAAAAAGTAACTTCATAATGTCAGCATCTGATTGGGTTGCCGCATAAGGACCGAATGCATCAATGATGAAATGGCTTTACCTAGTTTTGGTACTTATGTAGACTCCATGTTTCTTTTTGAAACAAGTAATTTGACGATTTTTGGAAATACTATATGTGAGTGCCATCACAGATAACAATAGGACCGTTTTCCTCTGTCTCAAACAAACCTTGGGGTATTAAAAGATTCCTGGCACTGTGATTAACTCTTGTTAAATGGTTTATCCCTACATGAATAGGTACATAATGTATTAAACTGTTTCTGACCTTATGTAGGTCATCACAGTGGACTTACTGAGTACAAACAAATTGACTATTCTGACCATTGGTTCACCTGTTCTCAATTTTACCAAATAAAGGCCTAAAGCAGTTTTTGCTTTTTTGCAGAGTGTTCCCAATTCAGGTACGCTATTAAACAAAGCTATAAAATTAATAATCAATAATGGCATAGATTATCATTGATGTTTTTAATATTTTCAAAATCTAGTATCGATTTAGTGGAAACACTTGACAATAATTCCAACATATCGCTGATTTGGTTAGCATTAAACATGTTACTAAAATGGTCATAATCATTGAGCAATTCCCAATTATATACAATAGCATGAGTTAAACAAACACGAGTATTTAAAGTAAAAAAACACTTTTCAATTATTTAAAATTCCTTTTATGAAGTATTTGGGCACTCTATGACGTTCCTCGTCATTGCAATCAGGCACAAAACACCAACTTGATGTATCAAAAGTGCGTGTTTAATTTGACAATAGAATCTCACTTTGGTTCTGCCGAGGAATTGGTATTCCAGAACCAGCCCAAAAATCAGACTCTAAACTGGCCAGTACTGAGCTAGGTTAATCCGAAGAAAGCACCTCTGCTTGTTGAAGAACAGGAACATCCACAGTATCAATTCTGAAATCTTCAGTTTCTTCTAATTGCATTGGACGAATTTGATGAGCTCTCAGCCAGCAAGTATGGCATGCACAAGATTCATTAGGAATCTGAAAAAAAGTAAATTGCAAAATATTGTTGTGTAGTAGGTAAACAAGTGGCTCTGTGTGAACATCTGTGTCTTTTAAGCTTGTATAAAATTGCATTATACTTGTTTACACAAAAAAACACAAAGCAAACATTATTACTAAGAATATTAACACGTTAAACGCCATGGGGGTCACTGGTGACCTCATATGTTCTGTCCCAGTACGCCTTGGGGGTCACCAGTGACCTCAAGTCAGACCTGTTTTCAAGAGATTGCCCTGCGCCGTACACGCTAGTTTGTAGCTATTTGGTGTACTGAGATGACCGGCATGGCGCCCAAGTATAAAACTTTCGTCTGGGACTTAGGTGCCACAGACGGAAGTTATGAAATTAAGACAGTGTATGAAAAAAAAATGTAAAAATTTTGCGAATCCTTTTTGTTTGTGATTAATGTGATTGTCACTGAAATTATTCAGAAAATGTTTGGCATAAACCATGTGGATAATCATCATAAATATATACTAAATTTATAGCTTCTTTATGAATGATTGATAGATTGAAAAACTACCTATGTTTTCTCGGAAACTACCACTCCGACAGAAAAGTTATGTACCTATAAGAGAAAAAGCTAGTTTATGGAATAAAACAAAACAATATTATTTATATCAGTACACTTTATTAAAACATAGTTAGCAAGAAGGTAAAAAGTTCTTATTTGTATCGGTGCACTCTATTGAAACATGGCAAGCAGTAATAGTCAAAGCACTGCACACAGTAAGTGGACACTTTTTTTGTTTTATTTTTGGCCTCCTTTCTAGGCATGATCTTTACATTGTCTTTATAACACTGCGAGCAAAACCTCCTTGTATTCTTCACTGGTCCGGGCTTTTTCTTGAGTTCATGTTTCAGTCTCTTTGGTCTTTGATTTTCTTTTGCTTCAGTCTCTGTGTCGCCTGAACGAGTAAGGTACTCCACGAGTTTTTGTCTATAATCTACCATCGATATGTTTTGTCCTGTAGTTTCTGTGTACATTATCATGGCGTTGACCACAGCGGTGTTCAAAATGAGCTCTATGGCCAGCTTCTTGTACCACTTGACAGTTTTGCGCAGAGGAGACGAATACGCAGTCATTTGATCGCTCATGTCAACAGAGGCTTTAGCTTTGTTGTAAGCGAAAACCATTTTAGGTTTTTGAACCGTTTTATTTTTCACGCTAATTCTATCGATTTTATCGCCGTGCTTACGCTGGCTTCCGCCGGCTGACGGAACTGTTCGGCGACCACTGGATTGGACGATACGGGCCTCATGCTTGGCCTGCGCGATCGCCTGACCTAACACCGTTGGATTTCTTTTTGTGGGGCTACGTCAAAGACAGAGTTTTTGACCGCCCTTGCCAAACCGCTGATGAAATGCAGAGAAAAATTATTGATGTCTTTGATGAACTCAAGCAGCGGTCAGCAAGAGAAGGAATCCTGGAATTGGTGCACCAAAGCACGCTGAAGCGGGCCCGCGTCTGTCTCCGCGTGGAAGGTCGTCAATTCGAACCTCAACTCATCAGTGTCGAGAGGACACTTGACGAAGTTGACGGAGAGTAAGTAATAAGTAATACTTTATTAGACAAGAGAGAACTAATAAAATAATAAAGCGTACCTATTCGATGACGATGGAAATCGAACTGAAACTAAAATTATTAAAATGAATGCATGTACTCTTAGAATAAAAAATGTCAACTCAATAAGGACATAAAAACCTTTATAGTTTCTTTACTACTTATACTTTTAAAAGTTTCTAACTCATCATGGCGGTACAAAAACCAACCAGTAGGTTAAAAAATACTTGCAAAGACAATTGATCCGTGGTTTGATACAAATGTAAAATAAATAAACTCACGCGTGCAACAAAGATTAGTTTGCCCATGGTTTCTTCCTTAGTAATACGATTTAGAGAATATTTTGTTTCTGATTATGGCATTGAATTGTAAAAAAACAATGCACCTGCGATACTAAGTGATGTTTTCCTGGTTGTAAGCGGCTACCGTAGCCACTTACTACCAGGTGGATCGTCAGCTTGTTTGTCATCTAGTTGTGTAAAAAAGATGACTCAAAGTGGCACTTTGAGTCATCTTTTTTACACAACTACAATTTGAGTCATCTTTTTATTCGATGTAGAAATAAGTTTTGCTTGTAATCTGTCAAGCGGCGTTATACCTCTGGAGGTCTATGACAATTGAAAAATCAATTGTGTCGGGAATCTGATGCTTGACTGGTTAAATTACTTTTAGATATTTTTTTTACATTTCAAAAATACTTTCATAGAAAATAGACTCGTGATACATTGTCGTCGACAATTTCATCGTGTCATGTCATGTTCGACGGGCCGGCTGACATTTTGTCTATCGTGTAGATTCGTTCTGAATACTCTCTACGATATATCACTATGCACAAAAATGTCTGCGAGTCCTGTAGTTATTGACTATTGTCTGCACGCACCTTTACTAACATTTCTCTAAATTATTTACATTGGATGATTCTAGATAATTTCACTAGTATTATCCAGTAGTAACTCTCGTGGAATCCACCACCAATGCTAACCTGGCTAGCCATGCTAAGCGGCTAGGTGACAAGTCATCTAGCCGCTATTTGGGGTAGTACCAACAGCTTTATTTAGATGTTTATGAGTAAAATATTTGCCGTAACTTTTTAGTAAGGCGGGCGCGCTTCAAAATTGTATAGAAAAATAAAGTTACGTTTTTTCAAAATCCTGCGTGGTAAGAAGTAAAATGGGAAAAGAGGATGTAAGTTATTAGTTCAAATTCATTTATTAATCTGATATCAACAGTTAATTCAGCTTTTAAACTAGTACTAGTTTTTAATTGCAACCAAAATTGCTATTTTTTATTTTTAGGCACTTTTAAAAGCTACATAAATTACTATGTATTATTTGGTCCATGGATATACCAAGGATTTGGTCATGTTTTATGTTACAATAACAATAAAGAATACAAATAAATACCATTTATTGCGCTTAAAAAGGTAAAGAATTTTGAATCTTGGCATTTTAAGGAAGGATAACTTCTGATGACAATGTTAATATCACTAAGATTGGAATAAAACCAATCATACCTGCTTACATCAGAGTCAGAGGTATTATCATTCGCGTTTTGACGATCGAAGACGAATGAAGAAATCATCTACTTGTAAAGCGCCGCTCTGTCGGCTCAGCGGGGCTCAGCAGGCTGTTGCCACTCTTTTGCAAACAAACCACGAAATAGATAAAATAGATAGTACCTACCTACCTTTTTAACTGTTTTGTGAAACAAACATAATTCTACCTTGCTTTCATTCGAGTGATTTGTTATCACAGGAGTACTTATTAGTGATTTAAGTGTCGTTTCTCAATCAGCGTGAAGAGACTGGAAGTTCAAAGTGACTTTACAGTATAGCGTAGCGAAGTAGTAGCATCCGTTTGGCCCCTAGAATAAATTTGAATGGGCTCATTTAAAATCAAAAAAATGTACCTACTTATAAAAAAGCCAAAGGTACCTACTTAAATGTATGGATAATGTTTGTAGTGTTTTAGACATACTCTTTCTAATCTGTTGGTACCGAGCAGGTACTAGGAAGATGCAGAGGATAACACATATAATGCCTTGTCAGCCACATATGGCTGACATTTTCCAAACCAATTGAGCCGTGTCAGCCATATGTGGCTGACGGAATATGCTTGTTTTGAAAGTGCGATATTTCGTCGTCAGCCACGTTATTCATGTTAAACTGTACGTACTATGGTTGACAAGGCCTGGTAAATTATAACTATAGTGATGGCATCGATACTTTTTCTTACATTTTGAAAAATATGAAGTCTGTAAGTGGAAATTTAAAAAACAAAAGAGTGATGAGAAAAATAGTTGATTATG
This sequence comes from Nymphula nitidulata, assembly GCA_947347705.1. Lineage (NCBI taxonomy): Eukaryota > Metazoa > Arthropoda > Insecta > Lepidoptera > Crambidae > Nymphula > Nymphula nitidulata. The sequence goes on along the minus strand of OX374637.1, from coordinate 3,461,707 downwards.
CAAATGAAACGTACAGATAAAGTTTTAATATCTTTTATTCATATAAATCAAATGTAGATACATCAATTATTATGTTCAAACATGTTTAAACTCAAACATATCTATGGTCTAAATTGAAACAGTTGATACAATAGTGCGGCTCATTCGGGCAATCTCCGCAATATGTTACCACTCTTTTGGTTTTATTTCGAGCATGAACTCGTCCGAATTGGGCACAGTTTTCTTTATAACACCTAACACAATATTTACGACATGCAGAGGCCAACCCTTGTCTTTTCTTCAATTCATGCTTTACTCGCCTAGGTCTAGCGGAGGCACTACTTTCCGAGACTCCTGTCTTTACGAGGTAGTCAACTAACGCGGTTCTAAACTGGACGACACTGAGCTTCTTCTTGGTTGTTAATTTATATAAAATATATGAATTTACAATCGCTGTATTCAGTAATAGCTCCATCGCCAATCTCTTGGGCCATTTCGTTGTCTTCCGAAGAGGGGTCGTGTAAGAGGACATTTGGTCTGAGAGATCAACCGCTGATTTTGCAAGGTTATAATCTACCACAATCTTCGGTTTTATTTTTTCTTTTCCTTTTTTAGTTATTCTTTTGAAACTTACGGAGTGCTTGGTAGACAGCAGCAGTACATCCCGCTTGTCTTTCCACTTCATAATCGTTATTCCGTCGTCACTTTCTTGAGCAGAGAATTCTCCTGTCTTCAGTTTGGTTTGGACAACTGTTTGAGGTAATCCTCGTCTATTTTTTCTAAGTGTGCCTATGAGGTGAGTTTGTCCTGCTAGTAGTTTTCGTGCCAGATCCAAACTGGTATACCAATTATCTGTGCAAACCGTATGTCCTTTATTTAGATAATCGTCACATAAGGTAAGGACAACATTAGTCGGTGTAGTATTCACACTATCATAATTTTTGCCAACATAAACTTGCACTTTTACAGTGTATCCTGGATTTGAGCACAGCTTGAACAGTTTTATTCCATATTTGTGTCGCTTATTTTTATTGTATTGCCTAAAAATAACGCGGCCACGAAATGGGATTAGACTTTCATCAACACATATTTCCTGATTGGGTGTATAATGATATTTAAAATTAGCATTCAGCATGTCCAATAAATGTCTAACTTTAAACAATCGGTCGTCTTTATTGTGATTTATTTCATTATTGGCAAAGTGCAACATCCTCAAAATGAGTTCAAATCGATTTCGACTCATAATGGACTTAACAAATTGTTGTTCAAAACATTTGTTAGTGCTCCAGTACAAAGATAGTTGGGGTAGTTTCACTATCCCCATCCAAATCAAAATGCCAAAGAAACGTTTAATTTCATGGCAATCTGTGGGTATCCATTTCTGCATTCGGTATGATTTTGTGGCACTTTTGTTCAAAGTTTGTAAAGCAAATAGATTTGTTTCTTCGGCTATGTACTCGAATATACTATCAGGTACTAACAATGAATAAAATTCTGCTGGTTTAGCTGCACTCATACTGGATCGCAATGAAAATGGCTTAAGCCCAGGACATTCAGTATATGGAATAATGCTTGGTTGCTTACCCAACGGATTGAACCATACTTCTGTATTTCGTGAGGTCGGTAGTATGGTAATCTGATCATCTTCACTATCGGATAAAATCTGCCATCGGTGATGATTTTTGGTCCGTGCAATTGATACTGTATCGTCAAGATCAACGTCAAATACTTGTGGAGCATCACTAATCGATAAAGTGTTACATTCTTGATAACACTCTGATAAATCTAATTGCGAAAGTTCATAGTCCAAATCATCATCAAAATCTTCCATTTTGTTTTGAAAATCACAGATCAGTATTGTATAACTTGCTAAATCACTAACTGAACAACTATTTACTGCAGTCTCCTTCGATGCACAGCGACAACTGACGCGCGGGGGGCAAACACACACCGCAATAAAATCAAAATGGCGCCGCGGGCGCCGAGCGAGATTCTCGTTTCGCGCGCTTTTGAAATAAAATGGCTGACAAAATGGTTGACGCGGCCCCATTGAAAATTTTGTTACAGTGGCGCCGCGTCAGCCATATATGGTAGATGATTATTATTTATTTATTTATTTTACTATTATAATATGCAAAATGTAACGAAAATAGTTTATAAGATATTGCTCATACTCAATAGACGTATTTTACAAAAAAAAAAAATTTTTTTTTGTTCATTTGTTAGAGCGGCATTATATGTGATAAGCTAGATAGTCGATCTTTCAGTTTTATTTTTCTCTTTACTTTGAAAGATACCACGATTTAATTAATTACGACAAGTACAGTCGACAGCACATCAAGCAGTAACAGTTTGACCTTGAGACCGCCCTTACTGCGTTCGTAATAGAGGCGGCTTTCGTAGTGCTACTGTTACACTTGATGTGCTGTCGTGTGTACAATTAAGATTTAGTAAATAGGCAGTTGTGAAATCATAAAATAATCGTCATTAGAGTTGATCCCCGCCCAGCTGATTGCGGGTGATGCGCTGCCGCGGTCGCGGGGTCGCGGGGTCATAGCGCGCGCGTGTGTATCGTGCTCGTGCGTGTGGTGGGTAGCGGCTGTTTGTGTGAGTGATGGCGGCCGCTCCACCGCGCGTCATGCGATATACACTGCAGCTTTGCAACTTCAAGCGTCCCATTTGTTATCAAATGTAAATAATTTTGATAATGGTTATTCGGGGAAAAATTTAGTAATAACATTATTTATTGCTTTGTATCAAAAATGAAAAAAAAAATACTTGACTTTGACCTTCAATATCTCCTGAACCAGCAGGTTCCCAGGTATAGTCACCATACAAAAAAATGATAGTAATGATGGGAGCAATACGTGGTTTCAGTTTTCGTTAAGCGTCTTTTTACACCCTGTATCCTCGTCCTACCCAATGTCATTTTAAAATGACACTATCAACTTCACGGTTCCTGCCCACGTTAAAAATTTCTCACTTCAACTTTCTGCCCACTGTGATTTGTAAATGACATATTTGATTTTCGCTCCTTTGTCGGACCTTGCCTGGTATTGGCCATTTGTAATATTTTAATATAATTGGTGGACATATAATCCAATGAATGAGCAGTGATCATGACAGCTACATTAGATACGTCAGAGTCAGTGAGGCTTGCAAGTTCAAGATGACACCACCACCAACTACTAGTAAGTCTTGAATCTTAATTTATCATTATAATCTTTGTTTTGTTTTCAATGAAACTATATAAAATATAAAGTTTATTAAATATTTAATTGATATTTGTAAATATTAGTAGCAAAATGTAATTATTGGAATTTATACACGGCCATGAGTTTTAATGTCCTTCAAAAATCACAACGGGCATATTGTGCTAACATTTTTTTTTATTTAACAGGATAAAGACATGAAGTCATAGTAACATTTTAGAAGAATCCAACATCGGAGACTTCATACTTCAGGCGAAGACTTTGACGATCCTGCATATGTTCCACTGAGACAACATAATTCAGTAAGTTCAACCAAGGGTTAAGAATCTGAGTCTGTCGGAGGTGCGATGGAATCCATTAGAAAGGTTCTGAGAGAACCTGCGTCACAGAGACGGGACGTGCTACTTCACAAGATCATGAGGATGTACTCGTGGGCATGGGCGTGTGTGGCGTGGTGGGGCCCGGATACCAGAAAATGCAAGGTGCATTTTAAAATGCATGATTTAAAATTTGTTTAAAGTTATGATTAAATTTAATTGTTAAGAAAACACTGTAAAGACTAATAATATTAAAAATTAATGGTAGATTGCGTAAGTAGGTACTACATAAAAGCAGTAGGTATCTACCTACGTAATTCGCTGATTAAAATTGGAAGACTGTGTGTTAAATAAAGGTTTAATTTATTATCCTCAAGTTTTATTTTAATACCCAATGTCTTCTTAAATGGACAAATAAATCATAAGCAATTTTGCTGATTCTGCCCAGTGTTCTTTTAAAAGAACTAAATTGATTGAATTCAGACATGCACTATAGGATTAAGCATAGTCCCTATAAAACACATAAAATTCGAAAAAAAATATATCTCATTCCCAAGACATTTTTTTTCCAATCAAAGTGATGGGCAGTAACCACATATGAGAGTGTGTCCTTTTAAAATAACACCGGGCAGTAAAAGCAAGTCTGTTATTTATGAGCTGGGCAGGACGAGGGTATAATAGGGCAGGGTTGTTAAAGTGCGGTTTTATTATCATTTTATTATAATGTCTTAAAATGAAAAGAATGTTGAATATTGTATTCCAGGCACAATTAATTTTTTGCTTAATCATACCCCTCCAGAGCGTTAACACCGCTTAAGGTGTTAAGTGCAATCTCAGCTACTAAATAAATAGGTATGTCAGGAAAAAATAATAAAAACAAAATGTCAAATACCTGTCTAGGAAATATATTATTTTGTATGTGTTCCTGTTCTTGCTTGACTCCCGGGAAGTAGTCTGAAACGACGCCGTCCAGTACGGGGAATAAGTGACACCCCACACTGTATGCAAACACAAAGATGTCCAACTTGCTTTCTTGATTGAAAGTTGGGATCTTCGGTACGATTGACTTCCTCTCGTAGCACAAGTGTGACACATTCCTGGCATAATCGATCATCATCAGTGACCTAAACTAATTGTTTATATAATTATTATCCAATTCACACTACGTAATGTGTGCTGCGATTGACATGTGGAATTAGGTAACTTATTCACGACCACACCATCCTTCAGTAATGGAAACAAGTACAGGATAAGTCCTGTACTTGTAACTTAATTAGTAACAAAGTATTCATGATATTGCGTTCTGCGATGAAGAAGCATGTGAAGCCCCAAACCCGAATTTTTAACCAGCGATTATCAAGCGTGCGGATAATAGTAGAGAATGACATATTTTATTGCAATAAAGAATTGAATTGAATGTTTTTGGAATATTGTCGTCATAATTTAGAATTTTCAGAAAACCTATTTAATTATATCCTAACAAAGCATCAGTAGTAACAATGTCATGCATTTTACTGCACAACTTCCTTAGAAGGAGTAAAACATCTAGTACATTGATTGCGCTAATTTGATGAATCTTCTTAGTTGAGATTAAAACTCCAAATGACTGTAGCTTAGAATGAATTTACTTCATATAAAATATAAAATGTACAATTAGGTGTTGTTCTAATCGGAGTTAAGAACGCAATGGTCGCGTCATCGTCCACGGCTCGCACACTGACGTCACGCTAGTGATGTACTCTTGTCCGAACATCCTCCCCCCGCTCGAGATCTTCAGGAATTCGAGGTGACGCTGTTGAAGTTGTACCAGGCAGAGGACAGAGGTTGTGGATAGCTCTGCGCACAATGCCCTTAGAAGTAGTGAGATCTGCAACTCTCGCTATGCCGTCGGGTCCAGGATACAATTTGTGAATGCGTGCCATACGCCACTTCAGTGGTGGTATGTTGGCTTCCTTGATTACCACCAATTCGCCTTCTTGGAGTCCCTTTTGATTGACCCGCCATTTGGTTTTTTGTTGTAGTTCGCTTAGGTACTCCCTTCTCCAACGCTCCCAAAAGTGTTGCCGCATCCACTCCAGACAACGGTACCGGTCCAATCGATTTGGATTCATCTCCATCAGGTTTTCTGAAGGCAGGGACGTGAGTGGTCTGCCGATTAGGAAGTGCGCGGGAGTCAGAGGGCTAAGGTCATTGGGATCTGAGGTAAGGGGAGTCAATGGCCGGGAGTTAAGGATGGCTTCAATTTGCGTAAATAAAGTCGATAGCTCCTCAAACGTTAGATGTTTGTCGCCTAGTATTCTAGTTATGTGATATTTCGCAGATTTGACGCCCGCCTCCCACAGTCCACCGAAATGGGGAGAATATGCCGGCGAAAATTTAAATGTAATTCCGTCATTAGCGGCAATACTTGTAATGTCATCACTGCTTGACCTTAAAAAGCTTGAGATTTCGTTTTTTGCGCCGACAAAATTAGTTCCGTTATCGCAATTTAATTCAAATGGCTTTCCTCTACGCGATATGAAACGCCGTAAACAAAGAATGAACACATCTGTAGTAAGATTGCTTGCTAGTTCTAAATGCAAAGCCTTGGTACTGAAGCATATAAATAAACACAAGTAGCACTTTGAAATCTTGCAACCGCGACCTTTGCGATCAGTTATATAAAATGGCCCGGCGAAGTCAACACCGCTGACATGGAAGGGAAGACTTGGACTGATTCTACTAGAAGGTAAGTTTCCCATTATGGGATTAAAACTTTTGGCTTTCATGATTCTGCATAATTTACAGTTATTAACAGTACTCCTAGCTAGTACCCTTCCTCTTAAAGGCCAAAATCGGTTCCTCAACTCATTTAATAAGAGCTGAGGACCGCAGTGTAATAGTTTTTTGTGATAATATTCGAAAAGCAACTTAGTAAAATTATGATTTGTATCTAATAAAACTGGATGTTTCTTTTCACAGGGCTCCACGGAATTTTGCAGACGGCCTCCCACGCAAAGAATACCAGCGTGATCCACGAATGGACTTAGAGACAAGATACGGGACTTAGACGGTAAGTATTGATTATTCTTTAAAATTTTTAATTCATTTGAGAAACATTCATTCTGATGTAATTTTATTAAAATTTGTAATGACGCATTTAATTCATTGGTAGATAAAGGGCCTGTAAATTTAGAGACTGTATATCGCACATTATAAATGAAACGTAGCACGAATGCCATAGATCTAGATAAGGTAGTGAAGTTTGAATATTTCTCAAAATCTACAATTCCAACATGCTGGATTGTAGTAATAGTATTAGACTGTAAGGTAGTACTTAGTATTTTAGGATAAGCTTTCATTTCAGGTAATTCCGAAATATTTTTTAAGCTAAATGCTTGAGGCCAATTGCACTGGTCTTCAGATAAAAACGAAGGTCCCTCCCACCATAGCTTAGCAGAAGGAATTAAATTTGGGCTCAAACCCCGAGACGCTAGGTCTGCTGGATTCATGTCTCCTGGAACATGCCTCCACTCACCTGAAGAGGTCAGCTCCTGGATTTCACTAACTCGGTTTGAAACGAATGTCTTTGAATCACAGGATTGAGTAGACAACCACCCCAATACTATGGTTGAATCTGTCCAGTAAAAAACTGAGCTAATTTTGCAACGAAGTGCGTTCAACACCTTGGCACTAAGTCGGGCAGATATCAACGCACCGCATAGCTCGAGTCTAGGTATGGTTGTGGCCTTCACAGGTGCAACCCTTGTTTTAGCGCAAAGGAGTCTAACCAATACGTGACCTGAAATGTCAATTGATCGGATATAAATAACTGAGGCATACGCTACCTGAGATGCATCTGAGAACGCATGCATTTCTATTGTTACTGCTTTATTAATAAGAGCACATCTAGGAATTTTGAATTGTGATAATGATTTTAAACTAGTTACAAATTTTCGCCATTCCTTTTCAAGTAAACCATCCACCTGTTCATCCCAGTCCAGTTTTGATAACCACAGCTTCTGCAATATTATTTTTGGTACAATAGTACATGCACCGAGCAATCCCAACGGGTCAAACAGTTTAGCTGAGTTAGATAGAATTGTTCGTTTGGTTGCGACTGAATTACAGTCTATTTCCACTGGAAATAATAAAACATCATTTGACGGATCCCATTTTAAACCTAGAATGCTAGACTGAGATGATAAATCTAAATTTTTGTTTTGGGACGTATCCGGTTTACCTGTGATAACACTAGGAGCATTAGATCGCCATTTGCGTAAAGGTAAGCATGCTGAACCAAGAGCAGCGGTTACTGATTGAACAACATGACGTAACTCACTCTCACACTCCTTCCCACTCAGAAAATCATCAACGTAGAAATCATCTTTGATTATCTGGGCCAATTGATCATCATGACAGTCCTTCGAAAGCTGCAATAGACATCTTGTACTTAAGAAGGGTGCTGATGCCGTCCCATATGTAACAGTATTTAATTGGAATACCTTAGGTGATTGGGAAGGGTTATTACGCCATAAAATAAGCTGCAGATTTCGTTGAGTTGGATCTACAAGCAGTTGGCGGTACATCTTCTCCACGTCTGCGGAGACTACATACCTGTGCTGTCTAAATCGCAAAAGTATCGAAAATAAATCGTCCTGTACCACCGGTCCAACATGTTGAATATCGTTAAATGATACACCAGTGGTTGTTTTAGCTGAAGCGTCGAAGACGACACGAAGTTTTGTTGTCTGACTAGCCTCTCTTATCACAGCATGATGTGGAAGATAATTACCAAATGCTGGCTTAGGGATCTCAGTCATGTGGCCGAGGCGCTCATATTCGTGAATGAAATCTCTATATTCGATGCTAAGTTTAGGTTTATTTTTAAACTTTCTTTCAAGTTGAACTAATCTTTTTTCAGCAATGTTATAAGATTCACCTAAACTTGTTACGGAATATTTAAGTGGAATTTGTACACAAAATCTACCGTTGGTTTCTCGACGAGTAGTGGCAATAAATAAGTTTTCACAATAATCATTTTTGTTGTACTCGTTGTTAGAAGGAACTTCTTCAAGTTCCCAAAACTTAGATAATTGTCTTCTTATTTGCTGTGAGAAGTGACAATGTATTTTTGCATTATTATAAAATGCCCCTGAAACAGGACCGGCTACTATCCAGCCTAATTCTGTTTCCTGTAAGATAGGATTTTCTGGCCCAAGATTAACCCTAGCAGGCTTAATAAGTTCCCAAAATATGTCAGCGCCTAATAATAAATCTATGCCCGCAGGTTGATGAAACTTAGGATCGGCAAGCTGAACAAAATTGGGAATGTTTAAGCTTTGTATGTGTAGTTTAGCATGAGGTAATCTATCTGTAATCTTTGGCAATATAAAACACTTAGCTGACATGCTAAATGAACTATTTAATGAATAAAACTGAATATTACAATGTTCTGTGACATTTAAAACTGTATTGCCTATACCAGTGACGCTATGATAATAATCTTTCTTTTTACAGAGACCAATCTCCCGCTGAGCCCGTTCGCTGATGAAAGATGATTGGCTGCCACAGTCCAGTAACGCCCTCAAAATGATAATTTTATCATTATGTATCACCTTGACCAACGCCGTAGACAAAAGGGCTTGATTGGTGGTGATAGCAGACATAGACACTGAAGTGGAGGGGTCTGAAGCAGTGGAGTCATCTACAGGATAAGGTAAGCTAGATTCACTGGTATTATTATTAGTAGCATGTTGCATTGACTGTAAAGAAGCTTGCTTATGTAATAGTGTATTATGTTTTCTGTGGCAAATTCTACAACCACTCATTTTACATTGATATGACTGATGGCCACTGCGAAAACAGTTATTGCATAGTTTTAAATTAGAAATTTTAGAAATTCTCTCTAAGATAGGTAAAGATTTAAATTTAGAACACTCATAAACTTTATGTTCTTGTTTACAGACGGGACAACCCTTGGTCTGCTGAGACTCGGCAGTGGAACAAATAAATGATTTTGTATTGGGCATACTATGACGTTTTTCACTTCTAGAAAACCTACCACAGTGTACCGTTTCTAAAACTGCAGCGCGCTGACGTAAAAATGAATAAAAGTCATCTAAACTTGGCGAGTCTTGATGACTCCTGAATTCTTCCCAATTCCTTGCCGTCACGCTGTCTAACTTCGACGAGGCCATATAAATAATAATAGTATCCCACTTATCGGTAGGTTCGCCCAAAGAATTCAAAGCACTCAAATTCTTTGACAGAGTGTCAATCAAATTACGAATACCTATCTCAGATTCTTTATGTAGTGATTCTATTGTAAACAAACACTTGATATGCTCATTTATTAAAAGACGCTTATTGTCGTATCGCTCACAAAGTAAGTTCCAAGCAATAATATAATTACTAGCCGAAACCGTTACTGAATTAATGACAGAACTAGCTGTCCCTTCCAAATATGACTTAAGGTAATGAAACTTATTAATATCGTCAATACTTTCATTTTGATGGATTAATGATAAATACGTATCTCTGAAGGAAAGCCATTTTTTAGGGTCCCCGTTAAAAGGGGGGATCTTTAAGGGTGGTAATTTTAAATTATTATGATGTTTACAACTGCTGTTTGATGAAGATTCCACTTTGGTAATGTTCTCAAAATATTCTAGTAACGACTGAGCTTGTGCAATCAAATGATAAAATGAATTTTCAGTGGTTTCGCGTTCTTGAATTTGTTTACTGATATCTTCATCAAACATTTCTATCTTCGACTGTACTTCCTCGAAAGTACCAGAAAGTTCACGCATTTTACTCGATCGAAGTCGAAGTTCATTTATTTTTAAAGTATTAGTTTCTTTAGAATCCATCAGTGGTATTAAATATTTTTCAAATAAGGTTAATCGAGCTCTAATGTTACCTCTTTGCTTAACAAGTTCCTTAAGATCACTCATATTGTCAGCGCAAATACGTATCACTAATAGAAACTAAACGATCTCTATAAACTATAAACAAAAACAGTGAATGACTTACAAGTAATTCCAAGCGAAGCGTCGATAACAAACCGGTTTTGTAGCCGACTTCGGTGCACTGCTATAGACTACGGCTGTGTCAAGATAATATGATATTGGCGTCGATATTACTTACAGGAATTACAATAAATTCCCCAAATTCAATATCATACGGCACCTGGAAAAGCCGTTAAAACTCAATGAGAATACGTTTAGAATAATATTTTTATACACAACACTTTATTTTAATGACAACAAGAGGGAATTTAAATAGGTAACTATGTCAAATCAAATAACTAAACACTTACACTGTGTTAATTACCCTTCATAACCCACACACGTACCAGACACTATCAAAATCCAACTGTTTAGGACATAGATCTATGACATGCGGGAGTTTCGGTAACTATGTTGAAATAAGGTTGAAATTTGAATGCTTGTGACAAGTAAATTGCGAAATATTTAGTTATTAATATGTATCTAAGTATTAGTATTTTCAAATATTCACTATGAAACACAAGTTAAAAATATATTTTGTGATTTTAATGCAAATTTTGATCAAATAAAATTTACGAGATTTTTATTTTTACACTGACGGTAACTTTGAAATAATTGAGCTATCGGCCGTTTTTACGCAAATTAAAGTAGAAATGATAGGAAAAACAAAAGGATATTTAGCGCACTTCCCTCGGAAAGGTGGCTGCAGCTGCTGGCTGGCTGGTTCCTGAAGGATATCCGTTAATCTCGTTATATCTCGATCGTAGACTTGGTTGCAATAATCACGTCGGGGTCACCAAAATGATTGCGCTAATTTGATGAATCTTCTTAGTTGAGATTAAAACTCCAAATGACTGTAGCTTAGAATGAATTTACTTCATATAAAATATAAAATGTACAATTAGGTGTTGTTCTAATCGGAGTTAAGAACGCAATGGTCGCGTCATCGTCCACGGCTCGCACACTGACGTCACGCTAGTGATGTACTCTTGTCCGAACAACATTATACACTCCTACATGTACTTTGCAGGTGGATATCTTTGATAATGGAATTTTGATCCAAGCTGGTTCTTGGAGAAATGACGTTCATAATTAAATAAAAGACCATCATTAAATGCAACTCAGATAAGAGAAGAATTTACTTTATATTTCTGTACTAATATATGCAATAGATTTAAATAATTATGTGAAAATAAACTACAATTCCTACTTAATGGTAATTTACATGTGGCAATAAATGGATATGACTATGACTAAATAGGTTTTATTTTACTTACATGTCTCTCCGTCTTTATTGTAGGCAAACATTCTTTGATGTCTGCTTTCCATCAATTCGTACAGAAACCATATGGGTTTATAAATAACATTTAATACGGCACCGGATTAAATGGAAGCCTTTTTTCCTCAGGTGCCCTCTTAACGTTGCCATTTATGATATTTTTTTAGTTTTTAACTCCTGTATAGGTGTATTTAATTCTTTGATTATCCGATCCCACGCGTCATTTACTTTATTTTTATCTTTGTGATATGGATTTTTCGGATTCCGTATTATTGGTTCCATTTGATAGAGTTCCATAAAAGTGGAACACAAACGTTACTCCACTTGTACATTAACATTATAAGAAAACGCACGCGTCCTTACTCTGCAGCAGTTAACAACACAGTGAGCGAGCGCGAGAGTGTGGTTGATTCCCTCGCCTCACCCTCTCGAGTCCTTTGACTCGCGTCCGAAAAACCACACAAAACGGAGCGACAGCGAGGCGAGAGTAGACGACAGGAGACGAGCGCACCGTCCACACTCTCGTACTTGCGTTTCCTCGTGTCGCCTTATAGAGAGTCTGGATGGGGCATGACAATTCACACAAACAGCCATGATGACTGTAAGAACAGAAAGTAAAACATTGTACATTTACAATAGAACAGAATATTGAAAAATTATATAGATAAATACTATTATTAACATACTTACATATATATAACGGTATCTAAAAAGGTCAGAATTTCGTGAAATGCGTATTTTTTATTTTTTTTGTGCACCAGAGCCTGATGGAAGGTTTTCAGCTAACTTATCTTTTTTGTACATGTCCCTAACAGTAATCGTAAAAAGGTGGCCCTTTGCTGATTTTTTTATCAGAAACAGAGCATTATAATATTAAATCAATTTATTTCTAGGTACATGGCGACTAGGAACACCATGACCGACATGCATATGACCTACCAAAATGGCATTACAACAATCAGTAAAATGTGTGTCAAATTATTTGTGATGTATTATTAACAGAATGCATATATTCATAGAATGCACATTTGGGATTCTTTCTAACAAATTCAGAATTTACCATAGACCATTAAATGTGAAAATGGATTTGGCTAAAATAATAGTCAAAACGACGTGTATTTTACATAATTACATTAGACAGAGGGACGGATAACGTATCAGAGATACGCTCACAGTACATGGATTTACCACGATTGTCAAATGAAAACTTAGGATGATCATTTAGTTTAAGAGATATGTTAGCAGATTACTTCGTAAATGAGAGTAGAGTCCCTTGGCAATACCGTTATATATTTTGATTATTAATTCCTGTAAAAAGGCTGCAATTGAATAACAAGATAATGAAAACAACATGTAAATGATTTACATTAGACCGTTAATAAAAACAATGCTTAATACTTACCAATTTCTTTTGGTTCTTTTTTGCATATATTTTCAAAACCGGGAATTATCCTCTTAGGAAATTTCCAACCACGCTGCGTCTCTTACATCTCGGTTTTTATATAAATTCTTTCTTTTGTCCCACAATACAGGCTTTAAATGCACTTCAAATATTACTCTTTCGTTATCTATTTTCATTTTATTGGGACTGTACACACACATGCGTTTTTTTTTGTAACTTATGTAAAAAAAAATTAAACAAATAAAGAAATTTAGAAATTAACTAGGAAAAAATACGCGTGCCACCCGCGAAACAGTAAAATAGCTACTGATGCGGATCCCGTGTGACACGCATGCCGACGTAACCCGCATGCGGACGCAAACCCGCTTGACGGGAAAAAGGCCCTAAATGATTTGTTCTTTTCACAAAATGTAGCGAATCTTGCAAAATCCAAGAATTTTCTTTCCACAAATCTGGTCTTTTTCGTCGAATTTGCTCTCTTAAACATGTCATACTTTCTAGCGGTGACATGACATTGTACAAGTTCATTCTTATGTAAAAAAAATGATCGAAATTTGTATGGGGTTTCTCTGCGTGATCGAATCAGAAATCATGAGATCCGCAGGAGAACTAAGGTCACCGACATAGCCCGAAGAATCGCGAGCCTCAAGTGGCAGTGGGCAGGCCACATTGCAAGGAGGACTGACGGTCATTGGGGCGGAAAAGTCCTTGAGTGGCGGCCGTGTACCGGGAGACGCAGCGTTGGTAGGCCTCCCACAAGATGGACTGACGATCTGGTGAGGGCCGCGGGAAGCCGATGGATGCGGACAGCGCAGAACCGATCGGTATGGAGATCTTTGGGGGAGGCCTATGCCCAGTTGTGGGCGTCTCTCGGCTGAAATGATGATGATCGAAATTTGTACGAAATTGTACGCTATAAATAAAACAATGTACATTAAAGAATGAAGAGAAAACAACAATCAACATTTCACCGCTAAGAAGTATCTTTCCTAGCGGGCGCTATTTATTTTGCTTTGTACTAATGGACCTTTTGGCTTTGCGGTTAGCCAGCAAAAATGTACGAGGTATGTTCATTCACTTTATAATAATTAAATATGGGGCATTATGTACTTGCAAGTAATTATTTTGAAATAAAACAAATTTGATGATAAATTACGATTATTATTGACATCTAAACGATCACACTCATATGTACATCAATAAATGACATGTAGTCGCCTTGGTTGTGGTTGATCTTGATACTTTTTTGGTCATATCATCAAATTGTTCCTATTTCTCATTCGATTTGCAGTGCGCTCGGTAGTGACCATTTCCACCAGGTATGTACTCAATCACAGATGTAAGTATAAACGACTTATTTTGTAAAGTTATTTCTTTGGGATACCTTTGGAAAATAGCATGTTCAGAAGTTTTACATCGTCGTGAAGTTGCATAAATTGCAAGGAGAGATTTCTTCTTTTATCATAGGAGAGGCAGATTCTTCCAAAGCTAAATAGCCTTTTATCGGCTAAAATTAATACATTCAATGGCAGAATTGTAGAATATCTTTGAAATGAATGATCACAATCATCACAAGTTTTTGTTTTGCATGTACATACTATAAATTTCTCCAAAAATTACCTTTTCAGTCAATCAATGTTAAATTTCCATTCTTTATAGACGGATAATGCTGAGAAACAATATCATTGCGCAACTCCCGCTGCTCTTACTGGACATTCTGTATAAAATCTTTGTAGCCGTTTCTTACAAAAAAAGTGACTGGCAGTTCAAACCAAAAAAAAAAACCGACGTCAAAACACTAAAAAGGAAAAAATGATTAAATTTAAGAACCTAGGTACTTGTCTCCTTAAAATGTATATTTTGGAGTTGGTGCTTTACTTTCTATTGTTTCTGGACTTGCACCAATTCCAAAAAATACATTTTTAGGAGACAAGTAGCTAGGTAGGGGAAACCGGGGCTGGTTGACTAATTTTTTACAAAATCATACATATTTTTTGTTTTTTTTATACATACAGACAGTAAAACTACATCAATGGATAGAAGAACTATTAAACATATAAAAACTAGTCCATTATTCAACATAATTATCATAATTTAAAGCGTTTTACAGAATACCAACTCTTAGTCAATTTACCCCGGGTCCGGGGTAGATTGACTATATGCCCGGGGTAAGTAGACTTACGTATCAATAAGTGACAAATTATGCAATCGGGTAAATTGTTTTTCGGATAACGAGATCTGGGTAGATGCAACCGGCGGTGGCGAGGTGATATCCACGGGGTCAACAGCCACGTGTTGGTAGTCATTATCGCTCGAACCTCCGTCTTCACGCGGTTGCGTGTGGTCAGCGTTTTCAAGCATGGGGTTCGCTTCTTCGTAGTCGCTACTAGGATCTCTGTTCCCGTCGCTGGATTCTGTGCGAGATGTGCTCGCTTGTCCGGCTTGTCGATGTGTTATGGGAGGCATTTCTCGACACTCGAAAAGCGGTCCGCAGCAGTGAAAGAATGAAAACAGTAGGTAGTTGTACTCACGAAAATAGTTTGAGCGTAAGTCGTGGTTTCTATTCGTATTCACGCGGCGGCGCGTCTTGCGTCGATGTCGAATATATATCGACTAGTTGGGCGCCATTTATAATAGCCAGAAGAATAATCAACATACTTTATTCTCATAATTTACATTCGTCATATTAAAATAAAGGAAAATCAACACCAAAACCGTTGCTAGGCTACCACACTCTCCACGATCCCCCTTCCGCGCAAGCGTGCAAGATTAAGGATGGCAAATATGAAAACTGCAATTAGGGCTGTCAAACCTGCCGTGTTACATAGTTTTATTAATTAAACAGTTTTAAATCAACTTTTCTTACGCTAGAAATTAAATGCACATTTTATTGCTCTGTTGAAATTAAAGTAATTACTAAATATAAATTTTTAGTAACTCAATTATCTATATACTTGTTTTATCGTCAAAAGTATAAATCATTTTGTTTAAACTAAACTCTTAATCAGTCTCATATTAATCGTTGTATTCTTAAAAAAAACAGACAAGTTAACAGTCTTCAATATCAGAAGTGCAATGTTTGCATTCAAAAAATATTAGATTACCTCTTACATATTTGGAATGAGCCCTAAATCAATTGTTCGCCTGGTTATGCACTAAATCCATTGTTCGCCTGGAACACTATCGACGTAGGATTCAGTGCACTCTAAAATCGTACTTTCGTCATCTGAATCTACAGCATTACCGCCATTTTCATCGACGGTGTCATCAGCAATCTCATTAACTTTATCCGTTCCTTTTCTTTTACCCTTTCCTTTTCCTTTTTCTATTCTGTTCTTTGTATCTGTTTTTTCTTCTTCAAAGTTTCTCTTTTGTTTTACATATCTAAAATATTTAATTTTACAGGGTGTCGGTATACAGGGTGGTGCCGTCAATACGACAATAAATTTAAACATGGGCTATATTAGTCCAAAGCAATGGTTTGCCACTTTCAAAAATATCGTATTCATTTGATAATTTTATGACATTTGAATGAAATAATGCTGCCAACGTTATACTATTCCATACAAATGTCATAAAATTATCAAATGAATACGATATTTTTGAAAGTGGCAAAACATTTCTATGGACTAATATAGCCCATGTTTAAATTTATTGTTGCATTGACGGCACCACCTTGTATTTAGTACTAACGGACAACAATTATGGGCGTATCTAATTTTAATACCTAACTAACAATTAGAAGTACAAAAAGTACTTACGCCTGCGTCACAAATAGCGATACGCCTAGCCTAATTTAATTTCTATAGTCACTATCACAATAACATTAGACAAAGTACCGAATACGTCACACGCAAGACGTCACGTCTCTAGCCCTAGAACTTACCAGCAAGAGTGGGGGGCTGATCATGCTCCGTCGTTGCCTTCATTTCATGCGGGAGGGGAAGTAGGTGAGGCATGAAATGGGAGCTGCGTCATCATTCTTCTTACAGTACTTTTACGTTTCCGATTATTCTGCTATTTTCTAAAGGTGGCGCCACTTTTGGAAAGGGTCTTAGCTCTTCAAATGTTGCTGATGAAGTTGAGGTCAGGTTTAGATTGTATAAACATTTGCTTCTGTAGAATGGACGTTTTCTGGTGTTTTGAGGTTTTCTCTCAGTTCCGGTTCAAATACTAGATTTGAATGTATCGTCAAAAAGAGAAGGTGACTCGCATTCAGTACTTAAAGATCTTGTAGGAGAGGGTATTGTGATAGTAATCTGATTTGTATTTACAGATAAACATTGCGAGGCCAGAGAATGAGTTTCAGTTATTGTATGGTGATCAGGAATTGGAACCTCTTCGACAATAGACAACCTGTTAGATGCATCGGAAGTCGATGGAACAGCAACTGTGCTCACATCACATGCTGAAGGATTACCACCATGACGAGAAGTGAGCATCGGCCTATCTGTCACTTAGGAACCACTAAACTCGGAGTCAGGAAAAATGTTTTCATTCAATGGTGAAATCCCGGATACTCTGAATCCTGATTAAATATTTTGAATTGTAGCAGCCAATGGTAGTGTCGTTTTAAGTAGCTCCGGTATTTTATAAATTGTAATAGTTTGTCCCGGGTTACTAGACAGCCAGTAGTCACATGCTTGGTTGTAATACTTTTTCAATGGTCCGTACACAGATCTGTCAAGAGGTTGTAGCTTGTGGTTAAAATGTGGAGGTAATGATAAAACTGTCACCCCATTAGTTTAAAAGTAATCCAACACTTCAATTGATAAGTGAGAGTCATGGTTATCCAACAACAGAAGTACAGGTTTTTCTTTACTAGGTTTAACATGTTTCACGAAATGTTTGGCGTACTTTATAAAGTTCTCTTCTTTCAACCAGCCAGACGGATTAGCATCACCTTCACATCCTATAGGGCCACCTCTAACAAAATGAGACATATAATGGACGCGTGTGAATACGAAAAATGGTGGAACCATATTTCCTATAGCTGAAACAGCTACTGCAACTGACACCAGTGTACCCCTCTCAGCAGATGTCATCTTGCCTAAATTTTTAACACCACGTTGTGCTATTACTCTATTAGGTACTTGCACGGTTGTCATACTGGTTTGAAATACGTTCCAGATATCACCAGTGCTTAAATTTCAGATTGTAGGGAAAAAATACTGAATAATGTAGTCTTAGAAATACACCCCCCTACGTCGCCGTGACGTCACATCGGATGATCGGTCGGCTACGCGGTGGGAGGGGAAAGCGGCGTTGAAGCAGGCGCCGACATGGCTCGCCACTTTGGCTCGGGCGCTCGGCTACGACGGCCGTTCTCTCTCGATCTATTATTATTTTGCTGGTTGCTGTGTAGTTGATTTGTGTTACCAATTATTATAATAAATCTTTGTGTTAATGGTTATCTTTTTCTTCTTCCCTTCTGATCCATAAGAGTAGTTCCTTTAAGTTATACAAAACTCTTTTTTTTTTTTTTTCAAGAAATTACAAAGTAAAATAATTATTTTATTAAAATGGCAGCACTGCCTTCACAAAAGTTCCCAAAAGTGTATTGTCCAAAGCTATAATGACGCTGTTAAAATGTTGAACCTATTGTCATTGTGATACTTTAGTTGTCATTCCGTTTTCCGACCTTGATAAATTTTTATCATGCTTGTTTTTGTTTCTTTTATGCATAGCTTAGCAAATGACTCAACACCACCTGATGTGAAGCATTATGCAGAGTCCATATGCGGAGACAGCTAGTGCAGCTTGAAGCAACACCATAAGGTGCCTTTCACGCCTCTTTTGAAGGAACCCATGTTATAGGATGTGTTTGTTGATTTCTCGAACTATTTGACCCTGGCTATTCTTCTTAGACCTTCTCTGTCGATTATACATCTGTTGACTTGGCGTGGACTTTGGGTTCCGATTTTTATACGATTTGGTGCTATTATTTTTGATTATTGATATCCAAAAAAAGTTGGTGAGTAACATAGTTTTTCTTCATGTAACTTTTATTAGTGGTTAACAAAGAACCGCTTTATGAATGTTATTGAAATCTAATGTCTCCTATTCTACGAGGCACATTTTATTGAATATTTTCTTTATAGGTTTGTAAAATAGCACATTGTCTGATGTGCGATTTTGTCATCGGAGGTGATATTCACTATTATTTAGATAATATGGCCATTGAGATCACTAATGCAATAGAATTGCAGATTAGATATAAAGTAAGATAACATCACAGACGTCATAGTGAATGCTACGCATCAGACGAACATCTCGCATACAGATAATTATACCACAAAATACAGTTGTCAATACTAAAATGATACATGACAGCTTCTTCTTTTTTAATGTGAAACAAATGAGGCATTAGTCACTTTTATATTCAGCCATAATATTATTTGCAGCGCAGTTTGTATCTTTCATTTAATGAAACAAATTATTAATTTATTTAATGATTTATTTTTAATCTCTTTTTGTGTTTTAACAGTGCCTTAGTCTAAAATTTAGGCAAACTTTTATCATCTAGTCTAGAAATATCAGTTCCCATAAAAATTTTATTTATTGTATTGCACCAATTAAACACTTGCAAAATTAAAGAAATGTTAAGAAAACAATGCAAGACGCTTTCTTCATGGGCTTCACATTTTAAGAAACTAAATTAGTATTTAGATAAAATAATATCTTTTAGGTTTTTTATAAGATTATTTCGATGTCCACTTACCCCCAAATACTCATTAGTCTCTTTTACATTTCTTCCAAAAGTCCTCACGAGTTTTTCAGAAGGGTAGCTTAGTTTTTTCATAGCCATTTATATTCTTTGGCACTTACCCATTTATGTTTGGTTTCTGTCTCAGTACCTATGAGGCTTTCTTTACATAACTCACAGACATATAAGCTCGTGAGTGTACATTTAGTATTTCCCGTCCCACTGCGTCTTCAAAGTTCTCAATGTTTTAACAGGTATGATGTTGCAGCTCCTTTATGTAGTAAAAAAATGTTTAGTGCAACACACCTTTACTGTTTAAAATTTGCCACAACTTCAAAAAACTCTTTAAAGTTGTAATCCAATTCTTTATGGTAGGAACTGATATCTTTTTCCAATTTTTGTTTATAAATTTATTGTTTTCCAACTTAGTAATTGCTTCTCCCCAGAATATATGGTGTTTTGACTGTTCAGTCACAACTGTACGGAGTTCCTTTCCTTTCGACTTCTTACAAAATACTGAAGCTCCATTAAAACTGTCGAGCAAATCGTGGAAAAAGCTAACAATTTTCGCAGTGTTCTTCAATGTTTGCCGCGGTAGCGGCCGGCGAGTGCCAGAAGCGACTTAAGGGCGTTTTTCACAATAATATACCTACATCACTTTACACACAGAACAAACACAAATGTTCATCATATAAATATTTGTCCTGGGTGGGGATCGAACCCACGACTCCAGGCGGACAAGGCTACTCTAAGGACTAATTTTTATGAACTACGTAGTCAACTTCATTGTATAATAATATTTTTGACTTTTGGACTATAGTCTGAATAAGTCTGAATACTTATTCAGACTAAAGTTCTCGTATGAATGTGTGCTATGTGTGTGTTTGTGTGATGAGTATGAATATATTATGTGTGAGATTGTATTTGATAATGATTATGAATTAAAAATGCAATTAAGTTATTTAAGTATTTATTTGTACTGAAACTTATAACCCTTCAATAAATCTAAGTGTTCGCGCTTTAACATCGCGCATTCACAAGAAGACGGGTCCTGCGGCGGGGAGCTGGAGGGGGCGTCGCAAGGTGATGCGACGAGCGACTGCGACGGACAGATGCCCACTAGCAGCGGCACTATTACTATCATAATAGAATAAATCACATATATTCCAATATTAATGTTTCAATAAATAAAACATCTTAAACAAAGTGGCGACCGTGACATCTAACGAATCAAGAAAAGAAAACAGCTACATCCAAGTTCAAGTTATCAGCGGTACCGTGCTATCGTGCGCCGCGCCATCGCGACTATACCTATCTGGCTGCGCAGTGATTACCCACAATAAAGGGTGTGCGGGATTTGTATTGGCGAGGCGGTCTAACTAAGGAAGTATTTTTCCCTATGTCCCTATTTACAACCTAATCACTATTTATATTTTTCTACTTCTATTTGCTGTGTGAATGCCTAGCTACTATAAAGCATATTGGGGGTATCTAGCTATACGCGTACCTTCCCGCCTATTTCGTTAACACAGTATTATAGGCACAGTAGACTATATTTTTAATTCTAATTAAATTCACTTTATATTATCATTCCAAATATTTACAACTAAAAATATTTCATTACAATTTGATTATCAAAATAGGTACCGTTACTATTTATATTCCGTAACTTGTTCATTACATTTATAGATAGATAAAATTTGTATTAAATCTGTAAATAAAACATTTAATCCAGTTTAATTTAACAGTTAAACTATTTTATTATCTTTTAACAATAGCATTTTTTTCATACCTACCCTTATTAATTTTTATAGCGATTCTAGCTATTTATAATTCCTTTATTGATCGTATTTTGCCGAACAATTTCAGCGCTACTGGAACGCGCATTCATTGACGCGTACGGCTGTACCCGCGCTGTGTCCCGCGGGCGCTGCCGCTGCAGCTGTCGTGTGCTGCCTGCTCAGCGACAGCGTGTTTGGGTTGGTGACGGCTGGATTGTACGGTCAGACTAAAAATTTCAATTTTAAATATTCTTTCGTGCAACAAATAATGTCTGAGCAAAACACACAACCTAGATCTAAAAGTCCTATACCATTAATTACGATTGAAGGTAATCAGAGTGTTGATTATTTGAAATCGCTTTCGAGAAAGCGAGGTCAAATTAGAGGCAGATTAACTTTATTCAAAAATTTTTTAGTTAAATATACCACAGCTAAGTTAAGTGATATAAGTTCATATGAAATCAAGGAAATTTCTTTAAGGTTAAATAAAATACAAAATATTTTGTGTGATTTTGATAAAATTCAAACAGAAATTGAAGAATTATCAGAAAATATAGATGATCAAATTTTTGAACGAAATTTGACAGAATCCGAGTTTTATTCACAAATAGCTTTTGCACAGGACATCATTGATAATTTCTCAATTCAACAAAAAATAAGCAATGAGGCTCATAATAATGGTTCTATTTCAAATAATAGTTGTTGTAACAATAACACAATTAATTTTCCTACAATAAATTTACCAACATTTGATGGCAATCACACTAAGTGGTTGGAATTTCGAGACACATTCGAATCACTTGTCAACAAAAATCAACAAATGGCAACCATTAATAAGTTTCATTACTTACGTAACGCTTTAATCGGCAGTGCTTGTGTCGCGATCAGATCCATGGAATTTGCCGAAGCAAATTACGACTTGGCATGGAAGGCTTTATGTAACAGGTACAACAACAAAAATACTCTTATAAACAATCATTTGAACGCTATAGTTAACTTAAAACCCATTCAAAAGGCAACTCACGGTTCTCTAGGGTACATGAGCGACGTTATCTTTAAAAGTCTAAGTTCTCTTAACTCTTTGGAGGTACCCACTAAAAATTGGGATCCGTTAGTCATATTTTTAGTATCCGCTAAGTTAGACCCCAAAACCCGGGGTAAATGGGAGGAATATAAGGGTAATATGTCACAACTTCCTACTCTAAATGATTTTAGAAAATTCTTGGAAATAAGAATTAATATTCTAGAAGGGTCTAGTGGTAACAACAGCTCTAATTATTATGAAAATAAAAGGTTTGAAAATAAAAATAATAATCATAATCTATCAAATAATAAGACACAAAAACAATACAATTACAGTAATATTCAAGCATTCCCCTCTGTATCTAGTAATTTCAATGCAAAAAGGTGTGTAGTTTGCAATCAATCACATCTCATTTTTAACTGTCCTACTTTTACCGCCATGAATGTAGAGGATAGGCTTCGCGAAGTGTCAAAGTTAAAGTTATGCTCCAATTGTCTTCGCAGTGGGCATGGCATCACGTTATGTTTTCTCAAGGGCTCCTGCAGAACCTGTAAACAAAAGCATAACACATTATTACATACAAATGAAACAGTTAGCAATGTAGTTACCTCTGATACTTACACATCTTCGCCTGTAACTCCTGTAAGCTTGTCAGCTGTCTCGTCAGGTCAAGTCTTGTTGTGTACTGCGCAGGTTGAAGTCACTAATAAACAAAATCAACGTACTTACCTTGCGCGTGCGCTGCTGGACACCGGCAGTCAGTCTTCATTTATAACAAAAGGTCTAAAAGAAAAGCTAGGATTACAATCAAAAAATATACAGCTTAATGTTACAGGAATTAATAATAAAAAATTAGAAATAACAGAAATGTGTAGTATTCAACTTAAGTCTAGAGTTAGCAAATTCAATATACAAGTTAATTGTTTAATCTTACCAAAAATTTCAGGCAGCTTACCTACCGCCCCTGTTGACGTCTTAAAGTTAGGATTACCTGATATTGTTCTCGCTGATCCGTTATTTTACAAACAATCCGAAATTGACATTCTTTTAGGTATAAATCACTTTTTTGAAATTATTACATCAGAGAAAATCACTTTGGGTCCTAATAAACCAATTTTACAAAGTAGTGTTTTGGGATGGCTAGTGGCTGGTCCGTTGGGTCAACACACTATACAGGCCTGTTCAGACTCAAATATCCAATGCAACTATGTCTGTAATTCAGACACCACAATATCACTAAAAGATATTCACAACAGTATTGAAAAATTCTGGAAAATCGAAGAATTACCTACTGAAACAGAGTCTTCGCTCTCCTTTTCATGAGCAATTTTGTGAAAATCATTTTAAGGCTAATACAAGGCGCCTTCCGAATGGTCGTTTTTCAGTCAAACTACCGCTGAAAGAAGACCCAGAGTTGGCGCTAGGGAACTCTTTTTCTATCGCCATGAAACGTTTTATAAATCTCGAAAAGAAATTAAGCAAAATTCCAAATACAAAACTACATTACAATAATTTTATTAATGGATATGCATCATTAGGTCATTTAAGTGAGATTAAAAGGCCTGCCTTTGGTTGCTACCTACCTCACCACGCCGTCATTCGTGAGCAGCACGAAACAACCAAGCTGCGAGTTGTGTTTGACGCTTCTGTAAAGACTAATTCGGGAAAATCTTTTAATGATATTCAAGCTGCAGGGCCTGTGGTTCAAAGTGATCTTTTTGCTATATTACTGCGTTTTCGATTATATAAATATGTACTTACTGCAGACATCGAAAAATTTTATAGACAAATTGAAGTAGATGAATCACAGCGCCATTTGCAATTAGTGGTGTGGAGGGATCAAGACTACCACTGTGAATCAAGTAATTTTACCTCTCAACCTATCCAAATATTGCAACTTAACACTGTTACGTATGGTACAGCTTCAGCTCCATTTTTAAGTACCAGGTGTTTGGTAGAGTTGGCTGAACAATGTAAAGACAAAGTCATTGCAAATGTCATCAAAAATCATTTCTACATTGACGATTTGAACACGGGTGCATATACAGAAGAAGAACTAAGATACATTTACTTGAATATCACTACAGAACTGAACACTGCTTGTTTCTCCCTTAGAAAGTTTCGTACCAACTGTCATAATATAGTCTCAGATAACGGAGAATAAAATTTATGCTTAGAGTTTAATGAACAAGCTTCTGTATTAGGTATTAAGTGGACGCCTAAAGCAGACACTTTACATTTTCAAAATAGTATTAATACAATTTCGGATGACAATGTAACTAAAAGAACAATTCTTGCTACAACTTGCAAACTTTTTGATCCTTTAGGCTTGATATCTTGTTGCATTGTCAAAGCAAAAATATTACTTCAGCAATTATGGAGTATCAAATTAGGTTAGGATGACCCTGTACCAGTTGACATTGTAAAAAAATGGCTTAAATTCATAGAGCATTTACCTAGTTTAACAAAAATCATACTACCTCGTTATACTTTGGGTGATTGTTCTCAATTCCAGTTGAACGAGTTACATTGTTTCGTAGACGCTTCGCAGCTGGCGTGTGGTGCCTGTGTTTACATGCGCTCTCTGGATGCTCAAGGTAATGTAATTGTGAGATTACTATGCGCCAAAACGAGAGTCGCACCAATTAAAACACTTACTATACCACGGCTAGAGCTATGCGCTGCTTTGCTGGGGGCAGAGTTGTCTCACAAAGTACTAAGCTCGGCACCATGTAGAATCACCAAATCATACATTTGGACTGATTCTACAATTGTGCTTAGTTGGCGAAGATCTCTAAATAAGTTGCATATATTTGTTAAGAATAGAATTATAAAAATCAATCAACTTACTTCAAATTCCGAATGGAATCACGTTCCCACCGAGCTGAATCCAGCGGACCTGGCTTCGAGGGGTGTAGACCCACAGGATCTGCAGTCAGCAGCTATTTGGTGGAACGGACCTCCGTACTTACACAAAACTAAAGAACATTGGCCATTGCAACCTCTATCTGTACCTACTGACTTACCAGAAGTAAAGTCGCTTATCACGAGTAATTCAACTAATAATATTACTTCATTTATTCAATTCGATAATTATTCAAATTTTTTAAAGATAAAACGAGTTTATGCTTATGTATTACAATTTGTTAATAATTGCAATAACAAAAAGTCTAAATTAATAGGACCTCTACAATTAGAAGAAATGGATAGTTCATTAACTCTTTTAGTAAAACAATGTCAATTGGAGTCCTTTTCAATGGACATTAATACTATAAAAAATAATAAAAAATTACATAACAAGAGTAGGTTGTTACCATTAAACCCGTTCTTGGGATGTAACGACATATTACGCGTTGGAGGTCGCATTCAACAATCTCAAGTTCAATACGACAAAAAGCATCCAATATTATTAGATGCCAAACATACGTTTACCAAACTTATCATGAAACATGAGCACTTACGTTTATTTCACGCAGGTCCACAGCTTCTCTTGTCATCGGTGCGGGAAAGGTTCTGGCTACTAGGTGGCAGGCACCTGGCACGAGCAGTAGTTAGGAAGTGCATTGTATGCACACGTATGAAAGGTCAGACTCTACAACCTATTATGGGCGATTTACCAAACGTGAGAGTCAACCCTAACTTTCCTTTTCATTCTTGCGGCATGGACTTTGCAGGACCGTTTTTGATCTCATCCAAAAAAGGGAGAGGTAATCGTATCAGTAAAGCGTACCTATGTATTTTTGTGTGCCTAGTCACTAAAGCCGTTCATTTAGAGGTGGTCAGTGACCTCACCACTGACTCATTCATTCTATCTTTGCGTAGATTTGTGTCACGCCGAGGCAAACCCTATGTTATCTATTGCGACAATGGCAAAAATTTTGTAGGCGCACATAACGAGCTAGCGCGAGTTATACAATCCAGTCGTCAGTCAGTCTCAGATTATGCTGTCAATGAGGAATTCAAATTTGTATTTTCTCCCGCTTATTCACCACATTTTGGTGGAATTTGGGAAGCTGGTGTAAAATCAGCGAAATTTCATTTACGACGTATAGCCGGGAATACCTCCCTTACGTTTGAAGAATTGGCAACGCTTTTCACGCAAATAGAGGCTATCTTAAACTCCCGTCCAATTTCTCCTATGTCATCCGACCCCACAGACCTAAACCCACTTACGCCTGGACACTTCTTGGTTGGCCGTCCGCTGATGTCGGTTCCGTCACTACCCGTCACGTCACTACGACCAGACCGCTACCGGCGCATTGAGCAACTCCGACAACACTTTTGGGAGAGATGGAGCAGAGAGTTCATAGCGGAGCTACAAACCAGAACCAAATGGCGAAACAAGGATGTAACTGGACTACATGTTGGAGACTTAGTTATATTAAAGGAAGACAACTTATCACCTCTTCACTGGCGCATGGGACGCATCGTCAAGTTGCATCCAGGAAAGGATGAAGTATGTCGAGTGGCCGACGTCCACACATCAAGAGGGATTGTCAGGCGAGCAGTTAACAGGATGTGTCTCTTACCAGTTAATGAAGAAAGAGAGGCTAAGGAGAGCTAATAGTTAACATTTTTGAAATCACTATTTCAACGCCGCGCAGAATGTTCGCGCTTTAACATCGCGCATTCACAAGAAGACGGGTCCTGCGGCGGGGAGCTGGAGGGGGCGTCGCAAGGTGATGCGACGAGCGACTGCGACGGACAGATGCCCACTAGCAGCGGCACTATTACTATCATAATAGAATAAATCACATATATTCCAATATTAATGTTTCAATAAATAAAACATCTTAAACACTAAGTAATCTGAGTCTTGAGAATGTACGGAATGATTACTAGATGCTTATACCATGAGATGAGTGCTTATACCACATTATGCAGCATTTGCATATATCATGTTTTAACTTGTCTCTTTTATTCATTTGCGCAATACATATCCATTTACAATATGTTATGTCTCAGGAATATGCTGTACTCATGTTACACAGTGTGCGCAAACATGTTATTAGATGTTTATTCCTACATAGCCACGTATAACGTGTATTGTTAACTGTCGTATGCTTTTACTTACGTTATGCTGCACATATCTTATTTTTGCTACCACGTCTTGGCTTGTTTGTAAAAATGGGTAATATCTAAGGAGAATAATGAAAAAGGAAATTATGAACTTCATTATTTCTTTACTTAACAATTACACATGAAAAATAAAATATGTATATGTACCTATACTTAGTTTTAATTCTTAATATAAAATTCTAAAAATCATACGCATAAGTTAATACTGAATAAATACAAACAAATAAAAATACACAAACTCATGTTACGAACTGTCTACTGTACCTATATTGTCATTCATTTATATTGTAATAGAATAATTCCCCCGTGATATGGTTTAAATGTTATCCGGTAAAATAAACCTTTTATCATCTTTTCTCGACAGTGCAACTTTATTTTTTACACTTGTAAATATTTAATGTTTTATTGATTTGATAAGTACCTACATTTTTACCTCTCCTGGTGTTCCTTTCCTGGTGTAAGAACAGAAACATAATTAGAAAATTGTATTTTTTTTTGTTACTGGTGTTTTTACTCCTTATGTTTTTTTATCTCATTCTCATTTGTATTAATACTGTATAGCTTAGATCACAATCCCACAAATTTAAACAAAAATTTTCCACCTAATTCATCTTTGAATAAACGTGGAACTTTTTTAAAATTAAAATTGTTATTGGGAAGATAATTACTAGTGTCAAAATAAATCAAAAAGTTTTCTTTCAAATCACAATTCTGTTTGTATGGAAGCACAAAAATAATTTTTATGTGTAAAACTTTTTCATAACTGAGTAGTAGAATATATAGGTACATATGACTTTTAGATAGTTCTAAAACTGAAATTGGTTTGTTCAATATTACTTTTTCTCGTTTTAGCTGTAGAGATAAACTACGATAACATGGCGCGCCCCTCCATAATTTAATTTTTTAAAAGTATTTGTGAAAGTATTTACAAAGCGCCACCAACGCATGTGTGCGTGCTGAGACGCCTGTCAAACAAAAACAAATCCAAAGATTTTTTGGTCGACTAGCGGCGTGATTAATAGCTCATTATTATTAGTATGGCGCTGCACTGATGAATTCTATGAAAATGACACGTGTGTCGTCTTCCGCGACACGTCTAGTTATGATTAGTTGAACAACATATCTGACACTAAGTGAAATATTACGAGTACTAAATATACAAAAACTATGAATATATTTTATTGTTTTCAAATATTTATTTTGACAGCAGCAATATTTATTTTGGCAGTAGTTGTGTTTTTTTACTGGAATATTTTGCGTGTTTTAACACGCAAAATATTCTAGTTTTTATTCCTATTTATTTTCAATAAAATGAAACCTTTATATGTTAGATTTGTAACACGTGTTTTTTCAACCACTTGCCCCCCAATATAATAATAAATAACATTAACAATTTTAATCTCTTCTTCCTAAAATGTTATTGATTTTTATTGGCATTGGAACTAAAATTTTGGTTCGTCACTGTCATATACTTGACTTGATGTGTCAGTTTCAGAATCGGATTCTCCTACGTGAATAATAAATTCTTGCTCATCGTCATAGTCTTTCCAGTATAAGGATTCCGTCTCCTCCACATGTCTGCAAGTGTTGGTCCACATCGGGCAATCGATCATGTCTAGACGCTCATTTACTAATTTCATGATGGATGTGTAGTTCTGGTCTACGTTTTTGTTTGCTACATAGTTTTTTAACACTCCCCAAATTTTCTCAATCGGGTTTAAATCGGGATGATAAGGAGGAAGTCTTAAAATGTTGCAATTAAATTTTTTTGCTTCGGTATCAACGGCGTAATTCCTTGAATTATCTTTATTTTTTAAAATAATATCATAGAGTTCAATTTTCTTTATGTCTTTATCGAAATCGATATGTTTATTTGCCAGCCAATCTTTCATGGCTCCTTTATTACTGTTCGAGTGGCTCCTTTATTACTGTTCGAGGTGGGAACTTTTTCTGTAAATTTGTTATGGTAGGAGGCGTTATCCATAACAATTACAGATTTTTCTGGTATGTTCGGCAGTAATTGTGTTGTGAACCACTTCTTGTAATTGTCGTGGTTCATATTGTCGTGGTAATCGCCTGTCTTCAAACTGGCCTTGTAAATTAAAGCAGCGTTGGGGACAAAACCATTTCTTCCACCAGCATGGGCAATTATAATGCGTAACCCTTTAGACACTTTTTTCTTTGCTACAGTTCCTTGTTTAGTTCCCCATGACTTATTTTGTACATGTGTTGTATGAATGTAGCTCTCATCAGTATAAACAATTTACCTCCCTTCTTCTCTATATTTCATCAATTGTTTTAAATATTTATAGCGGAGCAACTGCACGTCATGTTTTTCAACAAGCGCTTGACGATTGTCTTCAGTAGCTCTCCACTCATATCCTAAATCGAAAAGTATACGTCTTAATGTCTCCAAACAACCATCAAAATTTATCTTTTCAGTAAGCGCCCTTTTAAGAGCTTTTAATGTTGGATATTGTTTATATTCTCTATGGAAGTTACTGATAGTACGCCTTAATACCTCCTTGTCAAATTCATCAATGTCACGCTTCAAACGTTTGCGAGGATTTTTGTTTTTATGCGGCGAGCTCATTTGTGTTCCAGTTGCATCACAGTTCGCCTTTTCTTTGAGAATTCTTGTTATAGTTCTTTCACTAACTTCCACAGCTTTTGAAGTTCTCCATCTAGCGTCTGTCAAGCGCTCGACTCCGTTTTCAGCCTCATACTTCATACGTTTGTAAACTGTAGATATCATTTTTCTTGCCGAAAATGTATTGAAAAGATTTTTTACATCAATAGACATAAATAAACATTACGTAAACTTATTTCATAAACCAACAAAAAATACCTGACTCCAGTTAGGAGGTGGGCGAGGGCAATAAGCTTTTTAAAAACTATTATTGGAGCATGTGTTACTCGCTTGAAGAGCTGAGCAAGACTCCCGTTTATTTTTAATCTAGTCATACAAGGAGACTTATAATAATACAATAATCATTCATGTCTTAATCTAAATAGCTCGTAACACGAGTGCGGAAGATCGTTAAGGTAGTGTTGATGAGTGTTGTTATTGTCCGTCTTCCTGGTACGTGTAATCTTAATGAGTCGATGTGGGTGGTTACACCTACATAACTCCTCCCCCCCTAAGAGAAAGGCGTACCGAAGGTTGCACTGGTTGATGATGTTCAGGGTCTTCGATTACATCTTCCAACAGGACTGAGGATGGCTTTTGTCTTCGCAGCCACCAGTATTTGTATGTTATTGTGGTTATGTCTGCAATGGTGAGTATTAAATATAACAGTATTGATGACCAGCTGGGTGATGATGAAACCAATGGGGCTGTTCTTGTGTGATGGATTTCCTTAGTTTTCTGAATCAGATTCTTTAAGTTATCCAATTCGACGGCCTCTAGTTGTATGGTTAAATTTGATAGTGTCGGTGTTTTGTAAGAACGTGGTAAGGGTATTGTTTCCCTTATATTTATGAACTTTTGATGCGTTTGTAAGACTCTGTCTGCCAACTGCACTGTGCATTTACTGTCGATGGTAATTAGGTAGACACCTTTTATACGTTGATACTGCACATCTTTTCCGCAGGTTGTTTTCGCTACTTCTTCGTGTTTCATGATTATGATCCAGCTGTTATCTTGAATTTGTTGAATTAAGTTATTTTTGTAGCTTGCATTTGCATATGTGCAATTATGTGGTTCTAGATGTTGGACGAGTTGCGCTATGCAATCGCTGGCGTGCGATAACTGTTGCCATTCTAGGTGCTTGCAGATGACATCATTATTAGTTATCTCCATGCATTCTTCGCGAGGGTAAGCAAACTCGTCTTTTGCCAAGATTAGGTATTAGGTAAGGATTGTGTAGAATAAGGATCGTGTTATTATCATTGGGAATGGAATACAGGTGTAAAAGGTTATATGTTTTGTCTGATACAAGTGGTATTTCTAATATGAATTTAACTGTGTCATTAGTGCTATATGCTTTTACTATAATAGTTTTCTCCAATAAGTGAATATTCTTAATATTAGGTCCAAAAGGTAAATATAGAGGTATTTGGTTTTGTATATAGTTTAACTCTTCGATTAAGTAAGATGGATCTATTATACTAGGGTGCATTTTACTGAGGTGAGCAAATGTGATTTCATTTTTTAGCATGTATAACCTGTCGTAAAGCTGCTGAAGCGATATCTCTATTTCATAATATATGCTAGATAAGTAAGTGCTTAAATCTGATAATTTGATTTTATTTGAAATCTCTTTAATTGCCAAAGCTATTGTTTCTTGATTTGTTTTGATCTGTTTTAATTTGGCTTCGTATTCCTGCATGAAATCCGTTACTATTCCTAATGTACTTTCTTGGCTATCTGCATTGTGATTGATTGTTGATTTTAACTCATTAATTTCATTTTCGAATTTTATCGCATCGTCCTGATCTAAGTTACCTGTAATTGCCTTAACTATTGAACCTAATCCGTTAATTAAACCTCTTTTTTGTCTGGTTCTATTCTTAATACCCAATGTCTTTACTCCTAGATACACTAACTTACTTTCTATTGTGTCTATCAAATACTCGATTTGTTTGTTAATTATCTTACTGCCTACTGTGTTGTTAACTTTTAGTTTTAACGTAAAGTAATTACTAATTATATCTGTAAAAGTATCCTTTAACTGTGTAGTGTTATAGATTATGACAAGGTGGTAAGTGTCAATTTGATACTGAGTTTTTGCTTCCGTGATCACCAGAATACCATTATGGTTATCTACTGGCTCAAGGATCGCTGTGGTTGCGGCGAGTCCGAGGACGGCGACGCAGGCGAGGGCGTTCCTGAAACATTTTCAGGACGCCTTAATAAGCGGAAATGGACTCTAATCGTTTTAGCGTTTATATGCCTTCCTACTATTTCAGCTATTTGTTCTGGGTGTATTCGAACAATAGTGTAAGGTCCTAAGTATCTTGGTTCTTGTTTATTAGAACGTGCTGTTTTAGCAACTTGTTTATAAACTTTATCTCATACTTTAAAATTGGGGCTCTCAGTATCTTTGTTAGTTCTATTGATAAACTTTTGTTTATCTGTCGCGATTTTGGCGTTTACTAGTTTGTGCACATTTTTCCATTGTTTGTTTATGTTTTAACACGTATTCTTGATAAAATTCCTGTGGGAAATGTAACTCTAATGGGTTCCTACTGCTTGTGTGACCATATAGTAACTCAAACGGTGTGAATCCGGTAGCTTTATGGATCGAGTTATTATATGCTATTATGGCATATTTCATGAGGTCCGATGATTCATTCTTATCTGTTATTCTCTGGATTCTAATTAGTTCTGATAATGTTGAATGTAATCTTTCTACAGGTGAATTTGAATTAGGGTTATAAGGTGTTGTGAAGTGTATATTTATTTTGTGCATTGCACAGATTTCTGCTATTACTTCGTTATCGAATTTCGAGTCGGAGTCTGTTGTGATTTTTGTAGGTATTCCTATCGTAGAAAATATACCGAGTAGAGCCTCTGCTATGTGAATACTAGTTGCTGCAATGAGTGGCACTGCCTGTGCGTATTTTGTGAAGTTATCTATGATGGTTAAGAATGTTGTGCCTCCACTACTGTATAGATCTATAAACATGTGTTCCATAGGTTTGTGAGGTGTTTCTGTTAAAGAAAGTGGTAGTTTAAGGGGATTCCGTTCGTATTTGCTTTTCAAACATTTATCACATTTATTTATAAATTTTTGAATTGTGTTTAACATATTTGGCCAATGGTAATTCTTGTGTAGTTGTTTAAACGTTTCTTGTATACCTCTGTGTATTGTTTTGCCTTCGTGATACTTTTTTATTAAATCTAATTGTTATTTTTTTATCAGGGTTACTCTATTTAAACATCTAACTAATTTAGGACCACGATTATTAAAAATTGTTCTGTAAATTTTACAGAATAGGTTATAGTATTCTTCGTGATGGAAATCACAATAGAAAGTTCGATCTGGAATCGTGTGTTCTAATAAAAATATCTTAATTTCTTGTTCTGTGTTATTAATAGGGATGAAGACGTCTTTGATTATCATTTTACCTTTGGATCTATCTTCTACTTTGTATTTATTTCCTGGTGATTTTCTAATGTGGAATTGTTTTAGATGTCTATCAATTGCATCTTCGGTTTCAGGTATTTTATCTGTATTTTGTCAGGTATTCACTATTTATTTTTTCAGGTATTCACTCTTTTCGTTTTGGCTGTTTTCAGGTTGGCTGATAGAAATTTCTTTTTGACTGTTTTCAGGTTGGACTACGTCAGGTGTTATTGGTAAGTCTAATAATGTTCTTATATCTACTTCGTCTAAATTTATTTGTTCATCTGGTATTTCTGCTGTTGGTTCTACTATTTCATTGTTATATATCTTTACTCTCGATAGCGCGTCTGCATTCGTATTTAGCTTCCCTTTTTTGAACTGTACGTCAAAATCGTATTCTGCTAATTTTAAACGCCAACGTGTTAGTTTTGAGTTAGGGTCCTTAAGGGACATAATCCACGTAAGTGGTCTGTGTAAATTGTAAACTTTTTTCCATACAGATATGGTCGGAAATATTTTATAGCCCACACTATGCTAATTAGTTCTTTTTCTATAGTAGAGTACCTTTGTTCTGTGTCCGATAATGTTCGTGATGCGTACGCTATGGGTTTATCTGAACCTATTATTCCTTGTGATAACACTGCGCCTTCTGCTACGTCTCATGCGTCAGTTGTTAATATGAATGGTTTATCGAAATCTGGGTACTGTAATATCGGTGCCTTTGTAAGTAGGTCTTTGCACTTTTCAAATGAGTCCGTGTATTCTTTTGTGATTTCTATTTTACTGCCCTTTTTTAAGCATTTTGTTAATGGTTTTGTTAAGTTTGCAAAATCTTGAATAAACTTTCTGTAATAACCTACCAAACCCAAGAAAGATTTTATGTCTTTTTGTGTTTTAGGTAAGGGAAATTTTTTGATTGCTCTTAATTTGTCTTCATTTGGTTTAAGACCATTTTTTGTGCAAGTGTGCCCTAAAAATTTCACTTCTTTCTGTAAAAACTCAGATTTGTCTAACTGAATTTTAAGGTTGTGTATTCTAAATCTGTCGAATACCTGTTT
This sequence comes from Nymphula nitidulata, assembly GCA_947347705.1. Classification (NCBI taxonomy): domain Eukaryota; kingdom Metazoa; phylum Arthropoda; class Insecta; order Lepidoptera; family Crambidae; genus Nymphula; species Nymphula nitidulata. The sequence goes on along the minus strand of OX374637.1, from coordinate 3,426,810 downwards.
ACATTTTACCAGATGTTCTTCTAGTGATGCTGAATAAATAATGAGGTCATCTAGATACGTCATTACATTGTCGATGCCTCTTAATACTGAGTCCATTAATCTTTGAAATGAACTTGGTGCGTTCTTTAAACCGAAAGGCATGCGCAGAAATTCAAAGTGACCTCTGTCTATTGTAAATGCAGTTTTTTCTATGACATTGGGATGCATTTCTACTTGGTGATACCCTGATGCTAAATCTAGTGTTGTAAAATATTGTGCACGTCCTAATTTGTCTAAAATCTCGTCTATGTTTGGTAGGGGATATTTATCTTTTACCGTAACGTCATTCAGTCGTCTATAGTCGATTACTAGCCGATACTTTTGTTCGCCTGAAGCGTCTGCTTTCTTTGGTACTATGTGCGTTGGACAAGACCAAGGTGAATTGCTAGGTTTTATTAAATTTTGTTTTAATAACTTTTGTACTTGATTGTTAATTTCTTGTTTTTGTTTAGGGGCTTGTCTATAATTGCGTACGAAGATCGGTTTTTCGTCTGTTACCCGTAAGCTGTGTTTAATTTTGTATGTAAAAGTTAGAGGAACTTCTTCACTGTGAAAAATGTCTCTGTAATTATAACATAATTTTCTGATTGCTCGATTTTCTTCCGGGTTCATGTGTTCCGTTCTTAATCGATTTAAATTTTCTTTTAGGTTGTTGTCAACGTTCCTGTTTACTGATATATGATTTACGTATGATGTGTCCGGTAAGTATGCATTATTTTCTTTGTTTATTATTTGTAAGTTAGGTTGGCAGCTATTTTTGAGTTTTATCTTTTTATCTGATTTATTTATAACTGATGTTAATAAGTTTCCATCTTTTACAGATACGAGTGCTGCCGGAAAAAGAAGACCTTCTCTGCTTTTTTGTTCGACAGATAGATATTGTCTTTCACTGTAATTACATAATAAATTCACAATTTGCTCTGATTTTGGTTCTATTATGCTATATGATTTAATGTCGTCTTTAATTGGTATTTCTGTATTTTCCGTGTGTAAAATCATGTTTTTGATATCGATTTTACAGTTTAGGGGTACCAGAATATCTAATCCTAATAATCCTCTGAAGTCTGAGTCGAAGTTGAATATTAAAAATTTATGCGTAATTTCTTTTTTAAACAAGTTATGTGGTAATTTTATAAATGCTACTTTATTGTGTTTTGTAGTTGCATGAGCTGTTTTTATGTAACGGACTTCTTTTTTTATATCCATGTCTATATTTTTGTTTTTTAAAATATTTGGGTGAATTAGGGATTGGGACGCTCCCGTGTCTAATAAGAATCTTCCACCCAACTCACTTATATAGATATATGGTAGACGGCTATAGTTTTGAATATTGTTCATGTAAACTAAGTTATTAGGCTTTCTAGGGAGTCTATGAGAAAATTTTCCTCATTTAACTCGTCGTTGTTATCTATATTTTCGTTTTCAGAAATATCTTCATTTTCTTCGTCTTCATTTTGAGACTGGTTATGAACTTTATTGCCTTGCTTATATGGAGGTTTTGCATTTTGTTGTTCCTTCCTATAAGAGCCCTGGCTTTGCTGATTATTTTTATAATTAAACGTACTCTTTTGGAAAGTTTGTTTATTGTTTTGTTGGGTCCTTTTGTTTTTTAACTTGGCCTCCTATTGTTTCGCTATCGTTAATGCCTGTTCTAAGGTTTCAACGTTTTGTAATTTAATGAAAATTGCCGTAATTGGATTTATTTTATCAAGAAATACACTCAAAGCCATTTGTTGATAGTAATTTCTTTTGTTTGGGTCTGCCAGGATGAGCGTACATTCTAGAGCCCTTATTTTGTCCGCGAAGCTATCTAAACTTCCTTCTCTATTAAGGAGCATTAACTCCTGCACTAGCTGGATTTCGTTTCGGAATTCTCCGAACCTTCTAATTAAAACAGCTTTTATTTCTGCCCAGGTTTTTGCACCTGTGCCTTCTGATAGAGCTTCAACAGCTCTACCTGTTAATTTATTGCGAATTAAACACGCGATTGACGGATCACTACCGTTTGTAATGCAACTTAATGCATTTTCCACACCTTCTATGTAAAATGCAAGTGTCCTTTTGTTGCCGTCGTATGAGGGCAACAGAGTTGACAAAGTAGTAAATTCGATTTCTATAACTGGTTTTGATTCCTCCTTACCACTAATATCCGCTTTTTGTTCCGGCATTATGTATTTAAATGGAGAGAAACACGAAAATAGAAACTACTAGAAAAACCACTTTTGCAAACACAGATAAGGATAAATGGAAAAAAAAAGAAAATCTCGGGAGTAACAGAGTTATATGCTTACCCCACGAGCATTGCCGATGTAAGGCGTCCGATTTTCAGGATTGTGAGTCTGCTAGCCTTCTTGCTTCTTCTTGTCTCCAACCGTTGCCTGCACCCACTAGGTTCTTTTGCACGCGACTCGATTCAAAGCTGAAGATTTTATTCGACCCGAACCGTATGTAGACCGCGTGGTTGCCGACTGCGCCAGTTAGGAGGTGGGCAAGGGCAATAAGCTTTTTAAAAACTATTATTGGAGCATGTGTTACTCGCTTGAAGAGCTGAGCAAGACTCCCGTTTATTTTTAATCTAGTTATACAAGGAGACTTATAATAATACAATAGTCATTCATGTTTTAATCTAAATAGCTCGTAACACGAGTGCGGAAGATCGTCAAGGATGTGTTGATGAGTGTTGTTATTGTCCGTCTTCCTGGTACGTGTAATCTTAATGAGTCGATGTGGGTGGTTACACCTACATAACTCTCCGCATCACTTTTTTTCTAGAATTTTCCATTATTAACTTTTTTTTGCAATCAGTACTTTCGTGCCACTAAGCGACGTAGTATCAATATCTTGACTGTCTCAGACCGCTGCCGGCCTGCCACTGAAGAGGAATACTTACAAATACATACAAACACTTTCGTAAGGATGTGACCACACACATTGAAACAGTAATTTGGAGGGGCGCGCCATGTTATCGTAGTTTATCTCTACAGCTACCAAATTTTCATCAAACACAGATGTGCTATAAAAATTAGAACGAGCTATCAGATGCTAAGCCGAAGGTGTTGCGTTACGTTTCTTATAATCCGTTTCAGACCTGCAAATGATAAATATTGTTATCTAATGATAGATCTCATCGATTTATTTGCGGTTAAGAAACTACAACTGAGACTTTACCAGTGCTGTTAAGTCATTCTTACATCCATCTTACTTCATAATTAGTTCATGAAATAACCCACTTGATAAATATCGTGATAAAGGAGGATATTATGTTAAATTATTAACGTACTAGTCTATTACCATGTTTTCGTAATAAGTTTTGTTACTATGTTTACCTACTAAATTTTAGGTATCTAGTAATTCTCTCAGACATTTACCAAAAGCTTCGGTATCTTCCTGCCTATTACGTCATAGGCGTCTTAACTCCTGAATAACATGAATTTAGTAACGCAGTTCACCTAATTTGCGGGTCAGAACTGACTTAATGGACTGCTAGTTGTCTAGAGAGTCCTCGTAAGTTATAGCGTTAATTGCGGAACCACTTAGCTTACTTTTAATAAGGTGTGTGACTTTTAACAAGTGATTGCAGAGTGCTCTCTGTCTGCTGTGTCCAGCAACAGCAGGACGTTTTCTACTTCACTGATAAAATAGTTCAATGCCTTCGGGTTACCGTCATAACGTGGCACAGGTTCGCAGCGCTTATGAATTTGAAGTTAGATAAATTCCCGACATCGCACTTTTATAAATTATTATAAGAAGTCTATTATACTTAAGAATCTATAAAGTATTGTTATATCGAAATGCTTGTTATCCTCTAATTTATTTTTATATTAGAGAGATAAAAATAATATATGTAGTTATGGGCGAGTAAACTCGTTTGAAACAACTAATATGTTTCGAGTTACGGATTGCAACAATAAGTGGTAAACACGTAAGTAATATCGTCTTTCTATTTCTTAATAAATGCCAAACATATAATTTATCTATCGCGATTTGAGCGTAGAGGAATTTTACAAATTTTACTAAAACTATTCTATGGCGATTTTAGCACACAGACAAAACACACGAAAATATTAAAAATAAATAACGACAGGAAATAGAGTAAAGGAAACTGGAAAAACTATAAGCACTTACCCAAGTAATCTCTGCATCTCTAGCCGGTTCTTGTAAAACATCAGGACTTCTTCTTCTCCCGAACTCCCGCGGGATAGCCGCCGTAGGTAAGTTCTTATTATCGGATTGCGAGGATAACGATCGGTACCGTTCACTCTTTTACCGAAGAAATTGATTCGAAATTAGAGTGTCGCGATCCTACGACGACCGAGTTAAGTTACGGCGGTTGGAATTACTATTAAAAAAATAATTATTTATTATATAAAATACATGTTTATTTTTTGAAGGAAACTTATTGCTAGCTCGCACTATTCCATAATTATAATAAAATGCATCGGCTGCGAAGTCGATGCGGTTTTAGACTTCACTGGATTGCTTGATTGGAGCCAGGTAATTTTGTTTAAATTTCTCAAAATAAAAGATTAAAAATATTCAATTTGTGTCTATTTGTGTCAATTAAAAATATTCAAATTGTTGTGATCCGCAAAAATTTGCGGATCACAACATGATGGGAGAGGATAGATGTTTAGAGATTGAGAGGGAGAATCGGATAATAATGAAGACATGATTCAATGCAATTTGGGTTGATAATTCCTACATATCCGTAACTATGTTACCCTCTAAAAAATCCTGTAGTAAACTAATTATATTATTATACTGATTATTCAATATATTGGCCCCTTCAAGCTTTGTTAAACTTATTTTTCCTTCTTTACGCACTGGACCTTTTTTTATATTTTATTTTTTTTTTATCTGAGGAGAAGCTCTACCAGCCGACCCCCCTACCCCCGGGGGGAGGATTTCAACTAAATATGTTCTAATCCCTTTTAACTTTTCATATATTTCTTGCGGTTCCTCGGCCATATATATCAATGATTAAAAAAAATAGGCTAATATAATTATAACTTGCAATTATTATTTGTTAATAAACATGATTTGTCTTAAATACAATACTTTCATCAAATTTTGTTTTTTTGGTTTACAGATAATTACTATAAGAGATTAACATACAAAGAAAAAATATAACTTTAACATACTTTAACATTTGTAATAGTTATGGTTACATACCACTCTGTCCAAAGAACTCAATCACAGACGTCGCACTAAACGCACTTTTAGCCCGAACCCGCACTACACAACAACCACTAAACTACGGCGTCACCTGTCACTCCAGGCAATGGCATCGCTGGGTTCAGCTCCCGTTGACGTCGAAACATGCTGACGTAACTCCTTAGTGTAAAATCATTTATGTGACGGTCCATCAACCTCTGGTGGTACTTCTTGTACATGCGGAATAGCCACAGCAAAAGCCTGATTCCCAATAGAATGCAGATGACTAACAACACGAGAAATGTTGCTCCAAGGTGGTTTCGAAGCTGGCTGAGATGAGAAACATTCCTCTGCGACGGCTACTCGAGGAATTATAACTTCCTCTTTAGACTGTTGACCACCCATTGTTCTTCAGCACTCTACAAAAACTTTTTTTCATAAAGTAATGCGGCACAACAACCGAGAACCGAAAAATTTAACAACTAATTGCTCCATAATTATTTAATATATTTGCGAAACGTTTGTGACCGATGTTGCTACGGTGTAGTTCTTATAAGTAATATGGAATGCAAACGCGATCCGGTTTCGCGGCAGGGTCGCCATGTACTGGGAAGGCGTTGAGAGACGAGTGAAACCAACTAAGTCTGATGATACACTGGTTTATTATCTAATAGTGATTACATTTATTTGGTACATGTAGGTATAAGGTGCATATTATATACACTGCACCGCTCACTCCCGGACATTTTCTTATCGGACGCCCTCTCACCGCCTTACCAGAACAGAGCTACGCAGATTGTCTCGTCAGCAGGCTGACACGCTTTCAGCGCGTTGAACAAATACGCCAGCACTTTTGGGTGAGATGGAGTAAAGAATATGTTGCTGAACTCCAACAACGAGTCAAATTACAATTTGACATCCTGCATATACATTCAGTCAAAAAAGTATCGGGAAAGGATGTTTTGTTTATGGTTCCAAATTCAATTTTACTTTATTTTTTTTATTGTTTATAGATTGGCACAACTGTTTTCCATTTTGGCGCGGAGTTTGAGTAGCATCAATTATTTATATTAAATACAGTGTTGTTTTTAGATATATCATATTTAGTGTGTATTGCGAATTTCATAATGGACAAAAACATCCAAGAAAGAGTTTGTCTTAAATTTTGCATCGCCAATGGAATTTCGTGTTCGGAGTCACTGAAAATGTTACAGAAGGGTTACTTAGTAATTAAAATAGAATAAAACTAGAAAAATTTCACGTCCTGAGGCAGGAATCGAACCCGCGACCTTTCGCAATCCGGGCGACTGCTCTGACCACTGAACCACCCAGGACTTGGGATATCCCTGTGAAATTCTTCTAGTCTATCTGTATTTGCGTTCATGAGCTAACGTCCACCCTACAATGTTGAAATATTCTATTTCAACATCCGAAACGAGTATTTTTACAAATACCGACGATTCGGTTAAGATCCCCTCCGATCGGATCGGTTCGGTCGATTCCTGCCTCAGGACGTAAAATTTTTAGGTATCGAATATTTAACAGAGATACCCTGGAATAAGCTTCTTTCATTTTTATTATTTTACAAGCTTCATATTTTAGTGGTAGATTTAATTCAATATTATGTACTTACAGCAAAGTGGTATCTCCTTAACATAGTATTATGCACGCTAAACTAGAACCGGGAGTGTAGCAAGCCTTCCACGTTCTTGATCTGCGTGAATTTTTTTTTCTTATTTTACAAGCTTTATAGCTTTTTTTTTAGTGGTAGATTTAATTCAATATAAGGTACTTACAGCAAAGTAGTATCTATTTAACGTAGTATTATGCACGCTGAACTAGAAATGGGAGTGTCGCAAGCCTTACAGGTTCTTGATCTGCGAGAAGCTGGACTGCAGCAGCTCCATAATTCCACATCTATATGAAGTTATCTGGAACCGTTACTAACATTCTTTGTACGATATTTCCAGGAACCCCAAGATCAGGGCAGTTTTCGGGTAGCCCAGAATGATTTACGGTTAATATATCAAAATCATAACTAAACCCGCTAACGCCACTCAACAAATAGTTTGAGCAACCCCATTTGTGTGGTTTTGAGCGTTATGCTGTCGGAATCCTGAAGTTCGAACTTTAGTAGGAATCATCTGCTCAGCGATTGCTCAAAATTTCTCTTTCGGCACTTTTAACAGCCATTTACGTAATAGGTTTAAAAATGGTCGTATTTTCTGAAGCCTATCCAACTGTGGGTGATTTGATTTTAATTCTTTATTTTTGACAAAAAAGTGTAAATAGCTTTTGACCTCTTCAAAATTAGTTCATGCATTTATGCGCCGCTCGGAGATACGATTGTTCATCGAAGAGACCAACTTTTCTGAGAGATGAGTTTTTAGGTCTTTTAGCTTTCGAATCATGAAATGCATTGTATGTTCTACACTTACTAAATCAGTATCTCTACGGCAGAGTACCTCAACAGTCAATTTCACTGGCTGAAAAGTGTTTTCCAAATCGACAAAGACAGCATCTTCTTCATCCGTGAAAAAATAGTCTGAATTTGAAGTTTTGCCAAACTTCTGCTGAATATAATTCTATAGCATATCATCCTTGTATGTATGTTTGTTGTTTCGCTCATCAAGCCTTTTCATTTGAGACCTATATCAATAAAAATCTCCATGGAACAGGTCCTGACTCCATCATCAGATCAGCTCGCTGTCATCCTATTATTGTCATTATAGTTGGATCTTGACAGATATGCCGAGTTTCAACTCAATCGGCTTATTTACTGAGGAGTTCTGTTAAACAGCTCCTGACTCCAGCATCAGATCAGCTCGCTGATACCATAATATTGCATTGCCCCCTAGATCTATAGGTGTGCAAAATTTTAGCTCAATCGGACATTCGGAAGTGGGTCAAATTTAACTCGCTAGATTTGACCCCAGTCAAATCTTCACGAAAATATAGACTAAGTCCACTTAGTAAATTTAAAAGTAAAATAAGGGGTATATAAAAAAACCGTCTGCGCCTGCCGCTTGGCAAGGCGAAGTCCTCCAGCCGTACAGCCGATCCACGCAGGACGCTTAGGTGTTGCTCGGAAGGAAAGGGTCTCGCGTCCAGGCTACAGACCCTTCTCTCTATCCTGGCGGCGAGACGAGTCTCCTAAGGTGTTCCTGGAATTGGCAACACGTAATCCTAAGATTATACTGGCCCATGCTATCGTTTTCAGATGCTACGTTCGACTGGTTGGAGACTCGAAAAGGCTGTTGGGTCAGCCGATAGATAATTTATACTGGGGAGTAGCACTTCAATCGATTTAATACACTCACTGAGTACAAAGAAAAGATTCAATTCTAGAAAAAGGCTCGATTACCAATCTAGACAGCATGCCGTCACTCACTAGCGTGGACGATCTGTTCTTAAATGTTCTAAAACATACTAAAATCACGTCGAAAATCATGGTAACAGGATCGCGCGGAGGACTCATGGTCAAAATCTCATTGATTAGCTTTAATATAAAACTACTTACGGTTTAAGCAAATGTCCGACGCACGTGGCTGGAAGATCTTCGGCCGACAGAAATTTCTCCTTGCGTCAGTAATTTCGGGGCTCAGTGCGTGAAAATTCTGCAATGAATTATTAATCGTTTACTATAAATTCTTTCTACATCTAGAAGAGATTCATAAACACTCTCGACACTGCCCCGTATGAAGTTCTTACCTTTGTTTTTTAAATGCGTAGCTTACTTCACTCGAGCGCAAACTGAAATGCTGAGGGATGAATCAACATTAATGCCAAAAATATTCTATGATATAGTATGAGATAAACTACAAATCAGCTACCCAAATATTCAGACATATATACTCTTTTAAATTGCAGTGAATTAGGCCTTGGATAAACGTACATAGACAGGGACATGAATTTACCACGTAACAAGACCAACCACCATATGACCCATTTTCTTTCTGCTCTTCTCTTGTAACTTATTACTTTGGTTCGAGGATTGCTGCTAACACCTTCCACTGATTTTAAGTTGAAATGCGTCTTTTGTGTTTCCTTTCGCGAGTTTGGACGCTTTTCGATTTTAGGAAAATGGCTTATATTTCCGATTTTAGGAAAAAACTAAGCGACTTTTCACGATTGTTAACAGCCAACAATCCTACCGGCTGCGCTAGTTAACTTTGGAGAGCGTAAAACTGTCTTTTTAAAAGCAATTATTTTATTTGAAATTACTATATTTAAGATCAGAGATTTTATCCGATTCACAATATAATAAAACTTATACTAATCTCCGAGATTTTATCCGAGATTCCTAACCTAACTTACGTCTAGACCTCAGAGAAGTTCGTCTGAGAGTCTGCGCTCCTCGTCGCTTCATTATTTAGGAAGACTGATATTTATTTAAAATTACGACTGGCGGCACTTTAATCGATGCTTTGTCATCGAGTCATCACTGACACTTCTGAGTTGGTTCCGTATAAACAAGACCACCATGGCGTTGACTACAATGTAAGCACTCATTACGTGGTAACGGAATGTTACTACCTACCTATCAAAAATAACTATCAACAGTTTTCTCTAACAAAAATAAATATATTGTTCAGTCTTAATTTGTATTTAGTATAGAAAATTTTGAAAACAATTAAATATCATAATCAACCTGCTCAGAAAGATCGGGAGCCTCACTAACTACATGTTTTTCATAGAATTCACGTTGCGTTCTTGGCATGACATAATGCCATAAGATCAGTTTTTTTCAGAGCATTGATCGCTCTTGCTGATTCTTCCCTGGGTAAACCATCTATAAGATTCCTTTTATTCTTTAATATTCCTTTCAATTCGTCGTCAATTTTTTTTTTAGAAATGATTTTCCGTATCATTACCTTCATAACTATTTTTCGCAAACATAGATAATGTTCCTCTCCTGAATTCTATAATTTTTAATTTTTGCAAATGATATCCTTTTGGAAAAGCTGCTTTGGAATCATTGTCGATACATATCATATCTTTGTGAGTTACTAACTCAACTTGCAGGTTTTTCCTAGAAGATTTTATGGTTGCTACAAAGTCATTAAGATCATAATATCTCGCCAGCAGAAGTCAATTTCTTTGCAATTGCAGCGTGAACTGCATCTGCAGCCATGAAGGTATCTTAAGGCTCTACTTCAAAATATTCAAGGATCAATTTCTCTATTTCAGTTTTATCATCATTAACTGCTCTTACCAAAGCTGACATGAGTGTTTTGTTTATATAACAAACCATTCACGCGTGCGGTGCGTGTGTCGTAGTCAGTGGAACTGCTCTAACATTACTGCGAGAACTGTGAGCGAGAGAGATAGCAATAAAGTACGTTATATGCGCTCATAGGTATCGGGATAAGGCAAAACACAGTATTTTTCATACAGTGTTTTGCCATACTCCGCTGCTGGTCAGGACCGGGCTTTGTTGTTTAGGCAAAACAGGGTATAAGGCAATACAGTCCTTTGCTTTGCATGAGTAATTTGTTTTTTTTTTAATATATGCTTTTAAAATATTGTATTTCTCAATAAATAAACGTTGCTGAGTAATTTTGATATAAGTGGACTGTATGGATATGACCCTGACCTGCTACTGGTTCTCTGTCTCTTCACTTCGGTCTTCGCGTAGAGTTTCTTTGTACTCTTGAGCTCTTCGTGACACACGCGGGAGAGAATCAACGGGTTTTCCGCGGGCTATAGCGCTTAGACTCGAGAGGCGAACGTCATCGAGGTGAGAGATTTATGACAGATAGACAGGAGGAACGGAAAAAGAAGTTGTAAAAGGTGTTGTGTAAGAGATTGTCTGTGGTGTAAATCGTTTGAGGTGCGCTGAGATTCAGCCAAACCAAACGTCATATAGTAAAAATCGAGATGTTGCGCCATAGTAGATCTTAAGTCGAACAGAATAAGTGTTATTAAGAAAAAACACTGTATTCTTGAATACAGTCTTTGCCTTTTCACGATAGTGGTGAGCTACAAGGTGAGGAGCTCGGTGGCGTAGTGGTTTGAGCGCTCTGGTTTCGACAACGAAAACAAAGCAACTTTCGCCATGGTCGGTCCCGGGATAGGTCAATCAAATTTGTAATCTCGAGCTCCTCCGTGCTTCAGAAGGCACGTTAAGCCGTTGGTCCCGGTTGTTACTGCAACCGCTTTAACCCACCAACCCGCATTGGGCCAGCTTGGTGGTGTTATGGCCCAAGCTCGCCATGTGTTTCTCCCATGTAGGAAGGCTTGTGCCCAGCAGTGGGACGTATATAAGGCTGATGATTATAATGATGATGATGGTGAGCTCCAAAGTTAGGTAAAGTAAAATAAGAAATCAAAGAATATAATAGAATAAAATCATTTATTGCATAACGCAACACAACATATAGAAGTAGTACAATGAACAAATAATTATGATATTTTTATCTTAAGTCCGCATTTTAACTTTGGGACTTTCACCAACAATTGTTTTGTACAGCAATACTACTGGTTTTCTTTTTGTATGAAAGCTTATTGCAGATGCCGAACACCGAGTTTGGTATCCACGCCGGGAAGAATAGTTTACACTTTTACTACGCACAAATTCGGCTACAATACTATGGAAACTTTCCACGATATTACTGTCCACGTTATGAACAAGACTTCTTAAATGTCCCGCTATAGAGTTAATAAAAAACTTATTTTCTGCCATACAGAACTTGTAAAAAAATATTTTGGAATGTTTTCATCATATTTGGGGGTTTTGAAAAAATAGCTGTTACATCTGGTATGGTTACCAAAGGCATGCAAATTGACTGCTTCAATATCCTCAAAAAGTTCTTGAGTGCAATAATCGTAAGTTTTCTCGCGAGTCGTGGTATTTTTTTGCAGTATTTTCGATATTCCTGGCCTGATGCTCTTTATGCGTTTTTCGTGATAAGTTTTCAAAATTTTATAGGGTATATTGTTCTGTAGTCAGCTTTTTTTTCTCACGGTAAAATAAGAATACTGTCTTGATTTCAAAATTTTCGCATATGTGCTAGAGTTGCCATCAGAAATAAGGCGACCGTAAATTAGACCGTAACTTTCAAGGAACGTTTTAAAACCTTCTACTATTGTAGTCGACTCCATAGCAGTCGATGTACCAGTAAAATTTTTGAAACATAAGTCGTTTGCATAATGTCTACAGATGTAATATGTTAACAGATACTGCAGTATTTATTATTAATCTCAAGAAAAATATTTTTTTGGTTTCTCAGTCAATTATGGCGGCCGCTTCGGACAGTGCTGAGTAGTTTTTTTTTAAAGAACATTATCCATCTACGACTACATCGTAAGAATCCCATCTTTGCTAATGCGCCCTTTTTCTAAAGCAATTCTTTTTTCTTCATCAGCAGCTTTAGTCATTGATTTTGTGAGCGTTTTATGCCAAGTGTCGGATACAATGCTTAGTCATACACAGTAAGTCAAACGCCAATAGCAATTCCTCTAATTGTGAATACCCTATACCAACTGAAACTCCACCAGCGACATCCGCTGTGTTAATATCTAAATCTTCAGTGACATTACAAATATTAAACTTTTCTTTACACATCGAAAATTCTACTGTTAACTTCGATAAGAGACCAACACGTTTCTCTCCTAATAGTTTCATACTTTGTATACCACAGTTAAAAGCACCATGACTACCATTTTCTTGAATTCTTGCAGGTAAGTTGGTGTTCTGAATCTTTGGCTATTTGGCCTTTTTTGTGACATTTAAAAGATTCGGTTTGGCGAGGATTGTGTGAAAAGTTAAAAACTTCTTCACTTGCTGAATTTCCTGCTACCATTTTTCTTCGTGAAGAAGTCTCGTTTTAACGAAATCTTATCTCACATTTTAATGTTTTTGATGCGTTTAAACGCCTACTTTATTGTAACAATTACAAATAAAGAAAAAAAAACCCGGTTCGGATCCCGCCTAGAGCATAAAGTTTTTTCATCATTTTCTTTCTTTATTTGAAATCTTTTCTGTCAGAGTTTCTATTGCCGTGATTAGCGTGTTATATGATTGTGGTAAACCCATTAGGTTGTTACGTTGTAAATTCAGTCCCTACCTACGCACGTTCATCCATGACTTATTTAACTGCAATTTAAAAGAGTAATTACCTGAATATTTGGGTAGTAAACTTACAGTTTTCTCATACACTATGCCATAGAATATTTGTTGCATTAATTTTGATTCATTCCTCAGCGGCTTCGATTGACATACACCACGCTAAAAAGATTCGTTACATAATACTTTCCAACTATAAAATACTCTTACGAACAAATATTAGATAGTTTTTGATAAATAACAATCATTAGAATTTGGTTATATTTACATTAAACTCACAGATTAATGGTAGATTAAAGCATAGATCTGTCATCTGTCAACCTCAGAAAGGAGCCACCGGACCGGACCGTTCCGCGCATGGACCGGGCCTCTTTGGGGTGAGCAGTCGGCATTTCGCCGCGTGCCAATAAAACGCGAATATCTCCTAAGTTTTGTATGAAAGCTATATATACAAATTATGTCTCTGTAATCGTTATGAAATAAGCTACCAGAATATATATACTTTAGTCCAGTTTTATTGTATGAAATATGTTTCATAGTAAGTTATATGTAGGAAAAGCTAATTTTTCCCAGGTTTTCGTACAAACTATATTATAATTAATAAAATAAAACCATTCATTCAAATAAATACTGTTTTATTTTCATCATTATTACATGTGTTACAATAATAAATCATAATTAGACACCTCACCATAGATAAATTTTACTCTGCGAGCATTACAAAAACATGGTTATTTCAGGCGACCGCGCGCCGAGCGCAAAAAAAGGGGTATGTTTCTATTTAAATTCTGAGAATCCCTTATCTCAATTGGATTGGGAAAAGAACATTTATTATAGTTTAGGTTACACACATAGCGCAGAAAAAGTGTCAATCTTTTAAATTACTTAGTTTACGAGAAACGACCAAAAAACCATGGTGCTTCAAAATAAGCTTAAAAAAGAGCCTCTCAGACAATAGTTGACAATGTGAATTTTATTGCTTATTTTCGAAAACTATATTTACATCCCACAATTTCATTGCATTCTCTAATCGAAATACACAATAAAAATGTATGTTGTCTTACAAAAACATTTTAAAAATCAACAATGAAATCAAACAATTTACTACCAAAAATAGCAAATATATACTAGGTGGAGGTACACTGTGGAGTGTCTCAACTTAAAAATAAATGTGAAAAAAAAAATGAAATTAGATAGATAAAAATTATGGTCAATTATGGTAACAATTTCTTAAACGAAAATTAAAGTTATACAGGGTGGTGCCGTCAATACGACAATAAATTGAAACATGGGCTATATTACTTCATAGAAATGGTTTGCCACTTTCAAAAATATCTTATTAATTTGATAATTACATGACATTTGTATGAAATAATATACCATTATACAGGGTGGTGCCGTCAATGCGACAATAAATTGAAACATGGGCTATATTACTTCATAGAAATGTTTTTGCCACTTTTAAAAATATCTTATTAATTTGATAATTTCATGACATTTGTATGAAATAATATACCATTATACAGGGTGGTGCCGTCAATGCGACAATAAATTGAAACATGGGCTATATTAATTCATAGAAATAGTTTGCCTTGTTTCAAAAATATCTTATTAATTTGATAATTTCATGACATTTGTATGAAATAATACAACATTGGCAGCATGATTTCAAACAAATGTTTTGAAATTATCAAATGAATAAGATATTTTTTAGATACAGTGTAAATCTTTATAACATTATTCTGGATAACGATAAACTGCCGCTTACCACCAGGTGGGCCGTCAGCTTGTTTGTCATCTAGTTGTATTAAAAAAAAAAACTCTGTAACCTAGAAAAGATCACATTTGGTTGGTTTACTTTAAACCCACACATTGATACACCGACTATTATTTGAGGCCCCCAAACTAAAGGATGCCGACTATTGTTTGAGGCCCCGAAACTTCTGAGGTCGTAAAGAGCAGTCTTGCTTTTGTTATTGTTAATTACCTTAAACACGTGCTTGGTTTGCTTGAAAATGACGGTCTGGAACTAAACACCTACCTATCGTATTGTCAGTCGTAAAACTTTATGGTATGGTATTAAAGTTCAAATTGACTTTTAAGTATTATTACGAATCTTTTGTATGGGAGTATAGAAAAGTATTGTTTTTAGACTTTCTAAGGCAAATTTTAAATTTTTCTCTCCGTAAGAACCATCCTCGTACTTCAAGGAATATTATAAAAAAAAATAGGGAAATAGGTTCACCTGCTCTCGAGATTTGCGCTTAGCAACACATTCAGCGATTCATTTTGATATAAAAGATAATAATTATGTTATTCAAAAAAAACCTAAGTATTTTTAGGAAGCAAGTTCTTAAAGAAATAAGTTCTAGAAAAAAGAAATAGTACCGTACTCTGCCATTTATCATACGGCACACATACTTAACAATATAAATATAATTGATGACAAGCGTATCTGCCCCGCCCGACCACTACGCAACACTGCTGAGCAAAGGCCTTCCCCATACGATGTACAAATTATACAAGAGAATCAAGACAAAGTCAGAGTCTCATAAAGCAATTTTAATTTTACCGTACACTGCCATTTATCATACGGCACACATACTTAACAATATAAATATAATTGATGACTAGTGAAGCTGCCCCGCCCGACCACTCCCCAATACGATGTACAAATTATACAAGAGAATCAAGACAAAGTCAGAGTCTCATAAACCAATTTTAATTTTACCGTACACTGCCATTTATCATACGGCACACATACTTAACAATATAAATATAATTGATGACAAGTGTAGCTGCCCCGCCCGACCACTCCCCTATACGATGTACAAATTATACAAGAGAATCAAGACAAAGTCAGAGTCTCATAAACCAATTTTAATTTTACCGTACACTTCCATTTATCATACGGCACACATACTTAACAATATAAATATAATTGATGACAAGTGTAGCTGCCCCGCCCGACCACTCCCCTATACGATGTACAAATTATACAAGAGAATCAAGACAAAGTCAGAGTCTCATAAACCAATTTTAATTTTACCGTACACTGCCATTTATCATACGGCACACATACTTAACAATATAAATATAATTGATGACAAGCGTAGCTGCCCCGCCCGACCACTACGCAACACTGCTGAGTTAAGGCTTCCCCCATTTGTCTCCCCTTAAAACTAAATCCTGCTGAACAAAGGCTTGCCCCATTTCTCTCCTTAAAAATAAACAGTGCTGAGTAAAGGCCACTCCCAATTTTGTCTCACCTTAAAAAAAACTGCTGAACAAAGGCTTCCCCTATTCCCCTATTGAAAATAATAACGAAAATAGTGATAAAAAAGTTCAATCTAAAAGATCTATTGTGACTTGCCGTCAATACTTTATAGTGAAGCCTTGATTTAGGCATTTCCATAAATTTTAGGATTTTCCCAAGCTCAAGGGTTTTATTTCATTTGGGTCAATAGTGTGTCTACCCGGATGAAAGCTTCGTTTGTGGATAAAAGGTCCACAGTTGCAAAGGAGGTGCATTGGGCTTTCACGCTCCTGTATAAGAAAGAAAGAAAGCAAAAAATGTTTTATTTAAATAGGCCACAAAGAAGCACCTTGAAATGATCAAAAAACACATTTTTATAACTATTACAAAAAATATATTAACTAACAACGTCATAGTCTCTGTCCGTCTGTCATGTCTGAATTTACAATGGAAATTCGTATAATTCGCCTTGTCTCTAAGACGGAGTAAGGTGTGGTACAAGAATATATATGTATAATATATAAATATGCAGAAGAAATATATACCAATAAATAAAATTACACATATATTAGGCATGGAGGGTGACAAAGCACGGGTCCATGCAGACAGTTTTATTGCAACCCACACAAAAAGTTGCAACCAGTGTCCGACACACAGCGCACAGACGACGAAGCCGTTGGCCTCTCTGTACTGGGTACTGGTTGATTCGATGGGTTACATCGGGCCGCTTACGTTGTGGGGTTGCGAGTGGTGTTGCAAGTTGGCGAGAATGTTTTGATAAAAGTGAATCTACTAGAGCCATGCGAAAATTGCGATGGCTAAGTGACGGTGAAGAAGAAGAAGATGAATGATGAATTATGAATGCATTTAATATTGAGACATTTAAAGCCTTGACACCTTGGTTCTTTTTCTCTCTATGGGGAACATAGCTAACATTTGATCTTTTTTGTCAACTCCACCCATCATGATATTGTAATCCAATATCAAGATGGGTTTAGTTGATCCTCCGGTAGTCTGTACCGCGCTGCCATGATATGTGGAGATCATGGAGACCCTGTTGTTGTCTCGCCATACCATCACATCGACATCCCCAGAGGTCAGACCAGATATTTCGCCGGGCCTCATGTTCCCCTTCGTGAGCTTGTGTAAGGCGGCCGGTACAAACATACGGTTTGTCCGCAAGGTGCCTACACAGTCGAACCCTAAGGCTTTCAAACGCCTAGCGAGACAAGGTGAATTGTAGAAATTGTCCATCCAGACGGCGTGCCCTTTGTACTCCAGACCCTGTAAGAGTCTGAGTACGGTGGCCGGAGTAGGTGCGCTCAGGAGGTCATCAAGCTGCTGTGGTGGGGATCTCCTATGAGCGTGAATCTCAAACCGCCATAAGTAGCCGGTTTGAGATTCACAAATCTCGTAGGTTTTAATACCCACCGTAGCAGCTTTATTAGGCACAAGCTGGTTAATGTCCAGCCACCCCTTCCACTGAAGGAGGGACTCGTCGAGGGCAATATTTTGCCCCAGACTATACATTGACGTGAATTTATGGTTAAGATGAGACAAAATTGGCGCTATCTTAAATAATTTGGCCTCGTAAGTACCCAGATTCAGTGCACACATGTCCTCGTTATTTGCAAAGTGCAAACATTTCGATAGAAAACTGAAACGATTCCGGGACATGTGTGCACTGAATCCAGGTGTGGAGAATATGCTGCTCGAGGTGGTACTCCAATACTCTTCCAGCCGGGTCTTCACTACGACGCCCATGGCAATAACCATGGCGAAGTAGGTGTATAGCTCATCGACAGTTGTGTCCCGCCAATGAGCTATATTGCTATTAGGGAAAAGAGTATTGGAGGCCATCATATGGCCAACCACCTGTTGCGCATATCTATTGGTCTCCGAGACCATGTGCTGCATTATTTGTTGATCCCATATGGATATAAAAATCTCATAGGGATCAACACATGCAGTTGTGGGACCCACGTATTGACTGGAGAAAGTTTCCCTCCGCGATTCGGGAGACATTTGCGGTATGGGAAAATCTCTCCAGTCAAATTCGTGTGTGTGGTGTGGATAGTATATTATAGGTGGAGTGGTTGCGTTCGTTGGGTCGAGTGAGACGATACGTGCGGGCGGGGCTATGTCTCCGAGCGGGGCAAAAAATTCAGCGGCTACTAAAACGTCAGCGGGCGAGGTCTCCTCAACAGCGTCGATTGGTGTCTCCATATAGGTACCTTGAGCCCGGACCATAAATGAAGACACCAATTCTGGTCCGTCCGCGTCGTCGTCAGAGCTCTCTTCGCTTCCTGTAAAAATATAATTACGTACTATCAAAGAATAGTCCAACCCGCCACACTAAAGATTTAAAGATCAATAGAATTTAAGAGTGTCTCCGAAAAATGTTTGGCAATTATAACAATGGTAAAATACTAAAACAAAAACTAATATTTTGTTTTTGTTACAAAGACATCTGGTCCCGAAATGTCTTTGCGACCAGATGTTTTTTGAAAACAATGAAGAGCAATAACCTTTCACAAATAAATAAGGGTTACTAAAGTACCCAGTTTCAACCTTCAAGCGAAAATGTTTTAAAATTGGCGGGTTAGATCTTTTTGTGATAGCACACAATCTGGTGGGTTCCAATAAATCTGGCGCGGCCCTAAGCAGAAATCAGTTACTTAACATAGTTCAATGCGTAGGCGATTTGGTCTTCGCGAAGGCTCTGGCGGGGACGCGGACGACTCGAAGTTGAGGAGCCGCATTCCTCAAATCTGAAACCAAATTTGTTTATTAGTTTGGTAGAAGCTATCTTTTAAAGATTAAAAGAAAGGGTTGTAAGTAACTTACGAAGGTGGCGATGGCACCCACTCTCCAGAAAATGTGGGCGGCGGTGTTGCTGGTGATGCGGGTGGTGGCATGTGAGAGGCCACGGCGGGTGGTGGCGGGTACCAGGCGGAGGGTGGTGGCGGGTACCAGGCGGCGGGTGGTGGCGGGTACCAGGCGGCGGGTGGTGGCGGGGCCACGGCTGGTGGTGGTAGTGGCCCAGTTGCACTAGTTGTTGATCTGGATAGAAAAATGAAATTATCATTGGTTTGTATACGTACAATAATTATTTGTACAAGTATAATAAGCATTACTTACGGTTGCCAGACGCGCTGCCGCTTGGGGTGTAAGGGCCGTTCTAGGCCCTGGCCCATCGGCATCTCCTTGTGGTGGTACGTCGTCTAGATTTCATTCATGTCTATAATTTGTGTATATCAAATACATAAGTTGGCTTAGAGAGTACAGTAGCGAAGAGAGTATTGATTGTGCGAGTTAACAAGATTTAGTATTCGTAGCAAGTTTTTTTTTTCTCGGTACATTAAGTCGTATTGGATCAGCTTCAGACACCTACCCATTCCACCGAGCTTACTTGGCGAGTATCGTAATACTTCTTGTGTTACTGAGGCCATTTAGTCGTATATAATTGATAAGCAGCCTTTTATGTGAATAGGCAATGTGTGTGCCTAGTAAGTGATTCGGATGGCGTGAGTTAAGGTGTTTAGAAGGTGCGCGATTTCATATCGCCGGTAAGCCACCAATTCACTCTAGCGTTAGGGAAACCTACGCCGGTAACCGGCCCTGTCGTCAGGTTATAGGGCGGACAATGACCTTCTATAATAAGCTGAGAAGCTTCATTTTCATCACATCCGAAGACATGGAATCAATATAGGTGCTTTTAGCTACCTCGCCCAGTACCATGGATTTATTGTATTGTTTGTATTATTGATATAGGTTTAGTTTGGCCAAACTAAGGTCGAAGGTCAATTGTCAAGACGGGACGTGTATTGCAGACGCTCAGAATTGCCGCAGCCCCGCCACAAACTATGTACCGATTGACCTGATGAGGTCAGGGATCGGCTTACAGTCGATATCGGCCGAACGCTCCCCCCGGAAGGTTGCGAAACGACTTAGTCGAGGCTAGTAAGCCCGCGTCCCTTGGAGCAGTTCTCCTGACTCTAATACAAAAGAAATTAAACATTAAACTCACAGCACTGGATACTCTCAACACTACAAGACCTGGCCTAATTCTCCTATCAATCAAGTATACTCGCTATACAAACCACTACCCTAACTGAAGAGTTGCTCTGCATGGGTGCTCGGCTCGCCTTTCTGCTATTACTGTCTCGCTGCTTCGTACACTATAATCTCCATCAGACCTAGCTCTCCTCCTAGCTAAATCCTAACCCTAAGTTATACGGTTTACCATCTGGTACTTCTAATATAGTACTATGAGTGTGGATCGTAGCCCATTGTCCTGCTGCGTGTGAATAAGTTAAGCTAGCCAATCAAAAATAATACCTAAGTTAGAAAACTCTATGTCCTGAGGCGGGGATCGAACCCGAGACCTTTCATAAACTGGACGACTGCTCTAACCATCTAAGCCAATCCTAGTTTAGACGCTCTTGCTTTTGCATCAATGAGGTTAGCGTATAGAATTCTGCAATTCCCTAATTATCGAGTACTGTTTGATATAAATAAGCGAGTGTCTGTCCATCGGTATAAAGTCTATTGATTCTGACTGTAACATCTTATTAATTGGCTGTGCTATCCGCGGGTGGTCTTATGACATTCGCTTATCTATGCCATCAAGCTAGGGGTTTTATAACTATAAGAAGGAAACTCAATATTATGTTAATAAATATTAATTTATTTATGCAATATACGAAACTTGGATTATTTAGATCATTCACGATAGTGGATGACCGAATGTTCCATTCCTAGCCATTATGATCAAGAGAAAATAGAACATTCAAACTAAAAACTCTTGTCGGCTTGAACTTATAATCTAGCACATAACAAACAAAGAAACATGCACACACTCTTAACTACAAATTATGTAAAATTCTATTTTAACACAAACGAAGTTACAACAAAGCATGTAGGTATACTTAAAAGTATTTAAAATTTCAGAGGTTTACAATCGGGAGGTATTAATCGCTGAATACATTCAATTGTGACTCTTTATCAATTTTATGCCTTATAATCTGCGATTTTGTAACAACAAGTTCAATGAATTGTCTTCACTGTATTATGATAAATCTATCTCGAAAAATATATAATTTACATAGGAAAGGTTTAAGATTTTGCAAAACAATTCATTCGTTTACATAATTACAATGATAAAATGTTGAAGGTACGCTTGTAGATTGTAATTTGTTTATGTACCTTAATGGGTTAGATTGTAGAATAAAATAGAAGTGGACTTCTTCATTCATATAAATCATATAACACTGCTTTATAATGGAGGTAAAATCGTCTACAATTTATTTTACAGTTTATACCTTAAATCTAGTATGTACGCTAATGTTTCAGAATTTACTTATTTACTTTCATAATTCTCCCATATTAATGAATTATACAACTAGAATCGTAAATCTCCATAATTATACAATCATCTATTAGGTGAAATGCACTTAGAAAACCAATAATAAATTAATACAAGTAGGTATCCAATCTAATGCTACTATGAATTATTGAATGTCATAACTAACATCATTGTCATCATCATCATGAACACATTACTACTTTACCTATCAACTACGGTACTTCTCTAGTCTTCACTAGGTTATATTATTGTAATGGACAACTGATTTATTGAGTTGAATTTTTATCATTGTCTGGATTAACTCCGGGCACGCAATTTCAATTATATTAGGATGAATTTAGTGGAATATGTATCGAAATTTGTACGTTACCAAATGCAGCCCTGGAACCTTCTGAATCACTGAATTTAGTCTTATTGTTGGTTAGTTACCAACTATGTAGATTATGTCAACACTGACTCTAGAAGACTTGTCTAGCTAACCCTATGGTCAATTCTAGACTGAATGCCTATCCTACCACCAAGTTTCTGACATGGCCTTTGGTACATCCCCTTTTCCCCACTTTTTGACCCACCCAATTTCTCTGATTGGTTCGTTAGACAACACCCACCCCGAAGTTCGCGGAACCAATTCTGCATAACATGTGGTCTTAAGATAATTTTTTACTCCTCATAACTGAGTTCTTAATTGCTCAATAGAACGAGGGTTCTTTTGTATCTAATTTGTAAAGATTGTAATTTTAACCTTTTTTTGCCGTCTGTTAAGATCAATTTTATGTCTCCTTGTCTTTATATTTGTTCCTCATATTACAATTTACGACTCACCCCGGGCCGCTTAAGACAAATGTATTTTGGCCATTTGTTTATTTTACGAGCTAAGCTCAGTAGGATATTTAATTTTTGTTCAATAGTGTTCCTTTATATTTATTTTTGCCCAGCCTTCGCTTTCTAAATTCCTAGGTTTAATGTTTGGCTCCATCTGGCGTGCAATTAGTTGCGCTTTTGGGTCGTATTTCCGAAAATTGTTTTTGGTTATTTTTATTTGTTATATTTATTAAGTTTAATATGAATAGCCTACCACCTCACACTCCCCCAAATAGATTTTGAAACATCCTTAGACTCTATTTTCACCCTACCCCACAATCAACTATGTTTGAAAATATATTTCACTTCTCTATCTCATAAACCTCGACTAAATTTGGATGCTGCTCTACAAAAAAATTTCTCACACTCATCTACTATATCTCACGAAACCCCAAACTTTCGCACAGCAGTCCTTGTTAGCTAGGACGCAATAAAATTCTGGCCCTTCCCATTGTTTGTGATCCATTCTTTGTTAATTTTTTTTTTTTTTTTTTTGTCACCGGTGTTTATTGGTCAGTCAATATGTTGAAACATCTTTTATTTGTTTAGATAATAGCGGAAAAGGTGTATCGCGTTATAATTTCCTTTTATTTTATTGGTTTGCATATCGATCAATGTATAAACGTTGTTATAAGGAACTGCCCCGATCCGAAATGGCCCCTCGAATAACCGCATGAATTTTTTCGTTAACTTTTTATCCGCGTCTGATCTTGCTAAAACCCTAAGCTTTACTAAGTCTCCTATTTCGAAATGAATTAGTTTATGGTTTTTATTATAATAGTTTTCCCTACTAGCAGCCGCTTTATCCATATTCACCCGAGCCTGTTGTCGCATATGTTGTAACGTTTCCACCAAACTTTCGTTTCTAATTTGTCCTTGCCTAGTAAAATCGGTAGATAATATGGTTTTAGTTCCCCATACTAATTCGATTGGAGTATAACCCGTCGTCGTGTGTGTCACCTTATTATAGCAATCCTCAATATTCGGTAATAAATCTACCCAGGAACGATGGGATTTGTCGCAATAAGTCCGGAATAACCGCCCGAGCTCCTTGTTCACTCTTTCCGTTGAGTTTGGCCGCGGGTTTCTCACTGATGTATGTGTTAATTCTATACCTAATTGCCTAACTCCCAATTCAAAACCCTTAGATATAAAATTCGCACCTCTATCAGAACATAGAGACCTAATTTTTATCTTTTCGTGAAACTTCTTTACGCAAGTTAGTGTGGCTTTCCCAACAGCCCTACGCAAAGGATACAAATTTATTAACTTACTGAAAGCGTCCTGTATAACGAAAATATATTTATATCCGTACTTTCCTGCGGGTAAAGGACCGTAAATGTCGCAAAAAGCTTTTTCCCCAACGTCACGAGCCAATACTGCCTTGATAGGCCCCGTATGCGTCTCTAACGCATGTTTAGACTTTTGGCATGCATCGCAAGCTCGCACTATCCGCCCTATCTCGCGTAACATGTCCGCAAAATAATATTGTCGTTTCATCAAATCGTTAATTTTATACCGACCAAAATGTCCTAACTCCTCGTGTATATTAATGATCAGATCCGCCTGGAGTTCCTTTGGAACATATAACCTAAGTGTCCCTGTGTGTATATCCTTTCTATAAAGTATTCCTCCCTCAAGACAGTAGTATTGTGATTCAGAGGTTCCTATTGATTCTGTACGTTTGATTATTTTGCAAGTGACCGGGTCGCGTCTCTGATAATTACCTATGCTCTTCCCAATACATGTGAAAACAGTCTCTTTTGTTCGTTACTTAACTTCATTTCATTTAAAAAACCCTTTCTACTGTCATTACTGTTTGTTTTATCGTTTGACATTGGGCATTCTACTGCATGAGCGTTTCGTCTTAACATCAAGCCGATAACCGTGGCATTCGTCTCTCCCCCTAATCGTTCGACCTCGCAATCTGAATTTAATCTGATACTGGATTTTACCCCCAAGTGTTCGATCGTTAACGTCCGTTCTTTACCACAATTTACGACTCCCTTCACACGCTCTAACCAATCATAACCTAATATTTAAGATCTGGGTAACTTCCGCATAATTAACACAGGTGCCTCAACTAAAGTGCTACCTAATTTGAACTCTATTAACACTAACCGATTTGTACTCTCACTACGTGATCCAAACGCTCCTTGTGCCCGTACAGTTGGGATAACGACCTCGGATAATTCTCCACACTCTCTCCGTATAGAATCATACAATTCTCTCGTGATCCCGCTGATCTGACTTCCGGTGTCAATAAGCGCGTTCATATACTTCCCATACAACCACACACATACTTCAGGTAATTTAGGTAACGAATAATCATCTCCCATCTCACCCGTCTCGTCTAACTCATGAAAAATAGTGTACACCTCTCTGCCTCTATTCTTACAAGACTCACATATAGCTACACTCTCGTCGCACTCTACGATATTACAAAATTGATCCTCTAATAAGATTCCTATACTGTTTGCTATTGTTTTAAAATCGTAATCGTCCTCACTTACGTTTCTCTTCAACGGCCGCCTAATACCTCTTCCGTTTATTCCTAAGCCTTGTCCTACCTTCCAACCGGATCTAATTAGAATCTTGTAAGCTACATTATTATCTACGCGTTCTAAAGTCCTTAGTTCCCCGTTTTCACATATCGATAAGTTTTTAGGACTTCCCTGTGCAGGGGACATCAGTTTTTTGTTTTGTCTTCCCCCACAGATTTCAATGGAACAGAAGCCTCACCGTCCTTTACAAAAGTGATAGCGTGCCTTGCGGGGTGAAATCCTCCCCCTCTAACTGAAGATGACGCGGCCCTATTATAATTTGACCTATAACCTAACCGCCCTTGCCGACTTCCCCTACCTCTCGATGATCCTCGTCTATCCTGCCATACGCCAGCTGACATCGTAGCAGTGACTGGCCGCCTAATGTATTTATTTTTGTGGATATTGCCGCTATAATTACTCGTAACGAAAGGCCGCCGTTTCGTGACAACATTCTGCTCTAAACTTCTAAGGAATTTCGCTCCGTTCAATAAAGTAGGTTCCTCCGTTCTAGTAAACCATAACTGTTGGATATCTATCGAATAATGTCGCATTATAGAATTCACGAGATCCCGCTCGCTAAATTCAATTGTCAATGACTGCATCGACTCCGCTTGTTCGGCGAAATGTTCCGACAACGTGACTCCTGAGTCTTCTAAATATACTGCGTTAATCAATCTATATCTCACAGATTCCTGTATTTGTTCGGTCCAGTAGTTGCGTCTAAAGTCGGCCTCAAAATCGGCAAATGTAGACCATCCTTTTGCATACAATTCCATGACCTTCCGCGCATGTCCCGTGACACATTCTAAAGCAATATCTACCTCTCCATCATGAGCATTTAATGATCTAATGTATTTTTTTAATCGTTTTAAGAACGTAATGGGGTTAGTCAAAGGTTTTCCGTCAAAGATAGGTTTGTTCACGGTGGGCTGAATGACGAATATATTTCTCGTATCTAGCGAAGTCGCAGACGTGGGACTGACGGTTTCACGCGATTGACCTCCAATATCACTACTACTCTCTCCCCCAGCCCTCTCGCGTGGTAGTACGTTCTGTGATCCATTTCGTTCGTCTTTATTAGTTGAACTAAGCTTTTGTAATTTGTCATGAAATTCATTCATCCGCTGCAATAACAATTCTAATGTCGCGTTCCCTACACCTTCGGTCCGCTCCTCTGATCTCGCGGCGTTACTACCTTTATCATTCGACCTACCTCGTCTCTCTACGCGTCTACCTCTACGTTCCGACATTTTATGAAATATACCGGTCGTCAATTTCGCGGCTACTATTAGTACGGTCACTATTATACTATACTAATTCGTCAAAGTACGCGCGACTGAAGAAAAATTAATTTAAATACCGAATTAGTGATCTCTAAAACGTCTGTTGTCGTATTTCCTCGCGTTCCACCTGGTAATCTGAAATTTCATATTTCATAAGTTACACAATCAAACATTAGCACATGAATTATGTGAAGTCATCTCCTTCTCGTGATATCTAGCTAAACACATAGGTATATAACCATGCACAATTTGTCCGTCCGTGGCATCTCTGAAAGCAAACTTTTAGTACTCGATAATGTGTTCCTACGTTGTGTATTTTTTTTTTTTAATATATAAATATATATGGGTTCTAATCCATTCGCGTCGTTGCTCCGAACACGTAGCTGGATCCTCTGGTCACGGCACCATTTCTGTGGTGGTACGTCGTCTAGATTTCATTCATGTCTATAATTTGTGTATATCAAATACATAAGTTGGCTTAGAGAGTACAGTAGCGAAGAGAGTATTGATTGTGCGAGTTAACAAGATTTAGTATTCGTAGCAAGTTTTTTTTTTCTCGGTACATTAAGTCGTATTGGATCAGCTTCAGACACCTACCCATTCCACCGAGCTTACTTGGCGAGTATCGTAATACTTCTTGTGTTACTGAGGCCATTTAGTCGTATATAATTGATAAGCAGCCTTTTATGTGAATAGGCAATGTGTGTGCCTAGTAAGTGATTCGGATGGCGTGAGTTAAGGTGTTTAGAAGGTGCGCGATTTCATATCGCCGGTAAGCCACCAATTCACTCTAGCGTTAGGGAAACCTACGCCGGTAACCGGCCCTGTCGTCAGGTTATAGGGCGGACAATGACCTTCTATAATAAGCTGAGAAGCTTCATTTTCATCACATCCGAAGACATGGAATCAATATAGGTGCTTTTAGCTACCTCGCCCAGTACCATGGATTTATTGTATTGTTTGTATTATTGATATAGGTTTAGTTTGGCCAAACTAAGGTCGAAGGTCAATTGTCAAGACGGGACGTGTATTGCAGACGCTCAGAATTGCCGCAGCCCCGCCACAAACTATGTACCGATTGACCTGATGAGGTCAGGGATCGGCTTACAGTCGATATCGGCCGAACGCTCCCCCCGGAAGGTTGCGAAACGACTTAGTCGAGGCTAGTAAGCCCGCGTCCCTTGGAGCAGTTCTCCTGACTCTAATACAAAAGAAATTAAACATTAAACTCACAGCACTGGATACTCTCAACACTACAAGACCTGGCCTAATTCTCCTATCAATCAAGTATACTCGCTATACAAACCACTACCCTAACTGAAGAGTTGCTCTGCATGGGTGCTCGGCTCGCCTTTCTGCTATTACTGTCTCGCTGCTTCGTACACTATAATCTCCATCAGACCTAGCTCTCCTCCTAGCTAAATCCTAACCCTAAGTTATACGGTTTACCATCTGGTACTTCTAATATAGTACTATGAGTGTGGATCGTAGCCCATTGTCCTGCTGCGTGTGAATAAGTTAAGCTAGCCAATCAAAAATAATATCTAAGTTAGAAAACTCTATGTCCTGAGGCGGGGATCGAACCCGAGACCTTTCATAAACTGGACGACTGCTCTAACCATCTAAGCCAATCCTAGTTTAGACGCTCTTGCTTTTGCATCAATGAGGTTAGCGTATAGAATTCTGCAATTCCCTAATTATCGAGTACTGTTTGATATAAATAAGCGAGGGTCTGTCCATCGGTATAAAGTCTATTGATTCTGACTGTAACATCTTATTAATTGGCTGTGCTATCCGCGGGTGGTCTTATGACATTCGCTTATCTATGCCATCAAGCTAGGGGTTTTATAACTATAAGAAGGAAACTCAATATTATGTTAATAAATATTAATTTATTTATGCAATATACGAAACTTGGATTATTTAGATCATTCACGATAGTGGATGACCGAATGTTCCATTCCTAGCCATTATGATCAAGAGAAAATAGAACATTCAAACTAAAAACTCTTGTCGGCTTGAACTTATAATCTAGCACATAACAAACAAAGAAACATGCACACACTCTTAACTACAAATTATGTAAAATTCTATTTTAACACAAACGAAGTTACAACAAAGCATGTAGGTATACTTAAAAGTATTTAAAATTTCAGAGGTTTACAATCGGGAGGTATTAATCGCTGAATACATTCAATTGTGACTCTTTATCAATTTTATGCCTTATAATCTGCGATTTTGTAACAACAAGTTCAATGAATTGTCTTCACTGTATTATGATAAATCTATCTCGAAAAATATATAATTTACATAGGAAAGGTTTAAGATTTTGCAAAACAATTCATTCGTTTACATAATTACAATGATAAAATGTTGAAGGTACGCTTGTAGATTGTAATTTGTTTATGTACCTTAATGGGTTAGATTGTAGAATAAAATAGAAGTGGACTTCTTCATTCATATAAATCATATAACACTGCTTTATAATGGAGGTAAAATCGTCTACAATTTATTTTACAGTTTATACCTTAAATCTAGTATGTACGCTAATGTTTCAGAATTTACTTATTTACTTTCATAATTCTCCCATATTAATGAATTATACAACTAGAATCGTAAATCTCCATAATTATACAATCATCTATTAGGTGAAATGCACTTAGAAAACCAATAATAAATTAATACAAGTAGGTATCCAATCTAATGCTACTATGAATTATTGAATGTCATAACTAACATCATTGTCATCATCATCATGAACACATTACTACTTTACCTATCAACTACGGTACTTCTCTAGTCTTCACTAGGTTATATTATTGTAATGGACAACTGATTTATTGAGTTGAATTTTTATCATTGTCTGGATTAACTCCGGGCACGCAATTTCAATTATATTAGGATGAATTTAGTGGAATATGTATCGAAATTTGTACGTTACCAAATGCAGCCCTGGAACCTTCTGAATCACTGAATTTAGTCTTATTGTTGGTTAGTTACCAACTATGTAGATTATGTCAACACTGACTCTAGAAGACTTGTCTAGCTAACCCTATGGTCAATTCTAGACTGAATGCCTATCCTACCACCAAGTTTCTGACATGGCCTTTGGTACATCCCCTTTTCCCCACTTTTTGACCCACCCAATTTCTCTGATTGGTTCGTTAGACAACACCCACCCCGAAGTTCGCGGAACCAATTCTGCATAACATGTGGTCTTAAGATAATTTTTTACTCCTCATAACTGAGTTCTTAATTGCTCAATAGAACGAGGGTTCTTTTGTATCTAATTTGTAAAGATTGTAATTTTAACCTTTTTTTGCCGTCTGTTAAGATCAATTTTATGTCTCCTTGTCTTTATATTTGTTCCTCATATTACAATTTACGACTCACCCCGGGCCGCTTAAGACAAATGTATTTTGGCCATTTGTTTATTTTACGAGCTAAGCTCAGTAGGATATTTAATTTTTGTTCAATAGTGTTCCTTTATATTTATTTTTGCCCAGCCTTCGCTTTCTAAATTCCTAGGTTTAATGTTTGGCTCCATCTGGCGTGCAATTAGTTGCGCTTTTGGGTCGTATTTCCGAAAATTGTTTTTGGTTATTTTTATTTGTTATATTTATTAAGTTTAATATGAATAGCCTACCACCTCATCCTCTACAGAGTATATATTGAGTCTGAAGTGAAAAACAAATTGATTTTATTTACAATAATATCCTAATCCGAAGTTACGGTCTGTCTGTATGTTTGTTTGTTTCGTTATAAGTCCCGAACCGCTGAACCGATATAGTTAAAATACAGCATATCTTTAGCGCAATACCTTTTAATCCTGAGCCATTTGCGATGAAATTCGGCACTTCAGATGGGTTACATACAAAGAAAGGACATAGGGCACCTTTTAGCGCATGAAATTCCGTCTTTACAATAATATAATAATGCGAAGTTACGGTCTGTCTGTATGTTTGTTTTGTGGGCGGCGGTGTTGCTGGTGATGGCATGTACGAGGTAACGGCGGGTGGTGGCATGTACGAGGCCACAGCGGGTGCTGGCATGTACGAGGTAACGGCGGGTGGTGGCATGTACGAGGCCACGGCGGGTGCTGGCATGTACGAGGCCACGGCGGGTGGTGGCGGGTACGAGGCGGCGGGTGGTGGCGGGTACGAGGCGGCGGGTGGTGGCGGGTACGAGGCGGCGGGTGGTGGCGGGTACGAGGCGGCGGGTGGTGGCGGGGCCACGGCTGGTGGTGGTAGTGGCCCAGTTGCACTAGTTGTTGATCTGGATAGAAAAATGAAATTATCATTGGTTTGTATACTAACTGTAATGCCTAAAAAAGTGGTGGATTGAATTAAATTTAGTCATTTGTTATTTAATTTAATTTTTGTATCCACTTCCCTAACATTAGGATAAATAAATTTAATACATTTAGTTTTCTTTGCATTCAGTTGTAAATTGTTCACAGTAAACCAATTCATTACTTGAGATAGCGCATTGTTTACGTCGTCAAAGTTAACTTTATTTCTATCACATTTAAAAATTAAAGAAGTATCATCTGCAAACAACACAATCTCACAAAATTCCTTAGCAAAGAAAGGCAAGTCGTTTACGTATATTAAAAATAAAAAAGGCCCTAGAATTGAACCCTGTGGAACTACCATTTTGACATAAGACCCTGAAGATTTTGTTCAATTGATGTCAACTATTTGAGTTCTAGAACTTAAGTAAGTTGTGATTAACTTCAGAGCTGAATTTGTAACCCCATAGTGTTGTAATTTTAAAATTAGCGTCTGATGGTCAACGCAGTCAAATGCCTTTGATAAGTCACAGAATATACCAATAGCATTATGTGAATTCTCCTATGCATCAAATATGTGCCTTAACAGAGCTACACCAGCATCAGTAGTAGAACGACCCTTTGTAAATCCATATTGCGCACTATGGAAAAGATTATTTAAATTAAAATGCTTAATCAATTGTTCCAAAATATTTTTTTCAAATATTTTACTAAGTGCTGGTAAAATAGAAATTGGACGAAAATTACTAGGATCCTCTCTATCACCTGATTTAAATAGCGGAATAATCTTACTGCATTTCATTAAAATAGGAAAAATACTTTCATTCATACAGTTATTAGAAAACAGTTTGTGAAAGAGTTGTGTCGCAACTGTGACCTGGTGGCTTTGCAGGAGACCTGGTTGATCCCTGATGATATACAATCGATAGTGATTTTGGGTATACGGGTACAGACGTACGTCTGGAATGTCACCGGTCGGGGGAATCTGCGGAGTAGCCTTACGCTTAATACAAAATTGACACTGCTTGGTGACAGATTTAATGGCACTACGACATCTCAAAATCCAAAACCTTTGTTTTAATTCATTATAAACCAGCTCATTAAAACCATGCGCCGCTTTCACGTGATGATGGCGTATAAGAAGAAGCACAGCTGCTTGTCGACTGTCCAGAATTATTGGTGACATTGTGTCATGACTAACTCCCTCCATGCGCTTAATGCGACTGTCACCTCTAAGTATTCCTTCTTCGTCTAAAATTCGGCAGAGTGAGTATAGTCTAGATATATTTAAGGGTCTAGAGTCGTGCAAACAGGCTAATTCTTGCTCAAACACCTCCACTTGCGACATTTTGAAAATGAGCTTTTCTGCCTTTTGTGTATCATTAACAGTCAAAGGAATAAACTTAGCTGGGGAAGAAGTATTATTAGAGAGAGAGTCTAAATTTGGATTATTAAATTTCGACAGAAAGCATCTAAATTTGTCCGCGTACTGGGAAACGCGCGCGGTTGCACGTACCAAACGTAACCACTCACTGAATCGTGAGGGGTTAGGTATTACCGTAGGAGGCGTACCATCGGATAAGGTAAGCCCCACTTGCAATTTAGTAGGTTTAAGCTCTTCTAAATTGCGTGAAGTAATAGTGGGAGTCGTTGGTTCTCTAGGCCATTCAGTGTCTGCGAGTGAAAGAAAACTGGGTCCAGTGAACCAACGATTCAAAACAATGATGCGATCTCTATACCTAGTTGCGTCATCCGCAACGTGTAAGGTGCCTGGAACGATTCTCCTACTACTGATGTCGGTGATTTCGGTAATTTTACCAATTCGGTTTGCCACAAAGGGCTTGAATGACCGCGCATCACTTCTGACCCAACTCAATACTGTGGTAGAGTCAGTCCAAAAGTATACGGCGTTAACAGGAGCATTGTGGCCGACAAGTATGGTATTGGCGAACCGAGCTGCGATAAGAGCAGCTTGAAGCTCAAGGCGAGGTATCGATGCAGGTTTGAGAGGGGCCAAACGAGCTTTACCTCCAATGAGAGACAGCTTTATCGAACCGCCTGTAAAGCGCCAGTAGGCCACGCAAGCATAGGCCTCCTCGCTTGCATCAGCAAACACGTGGAGCTGTCTTCCACTGCAAGAGATTTGTCTTGGCAACCCGTTCTGTACCAACGCGGAACTGTGACATCAATTATAGAAGTCAACTGCTTAGACCATGACAACCATTTCTGTATTGTGTCTAGCGGTAGCTTGGTATCCCAATCCACGCCAGTTCTCCATATAAGTTGGAAGAGTATCCGACCCTGGATGACTAGAGGAGTGAGAAGTCCTAAAGGGTCATAAATACTCATTAAATGAGACAAAACTTTCTGTTTCGTTAGCGTTTCTGCATCCATGAGCTGATGGCCATGGCTAAAGCTCAAGGTATCACCATGTAAGTGCCAAGTGCGGCCTAGCGTCCTTACAAAGGCCTCAGGTCCGACATAAAAATGCTTAGTTTCCAAATATTTAGAAAAGCGTCGTTTCAAACGTAAAAATCGGAATAGTGCCTGCGGGTAGCTATCGGGCAAGTCCGGTAGATCTTTGCGCCACAACAACCCCACTTCGAATCTACCCGATGGAAGTCGGTTTGTTGTGTTTTCTAAAACTTGTATGGCATATTTATCATTCTCATTAGAATGACTTTCTTGAGATGTGATACCAATAGAGTCGAGACAAAAATTGTCTTTTATTAGTTCGTCCATGGTATTATACGGCTGCTCCATCAAGGAGACGTGATTAACAACATTTATAATTTTCGGTTTGCTACAAGCGTCACCGTACAGAACCCACCCCAATAAGGTCAAAGATGCTACAGGTTCCGAGCATTTCCTTAAACGAATTTCTCTACTAATAGAAAGATGCCAATCACTCGCACCTATCAAAACTGTTGGTTTTGCGTCATCATATGACAAAAAGTCCACTAAATTTTCGAGATGACTGTACTTTAATATATCGGCCTTGTCAATGGTTTGAAACTTCAAGTTAATATTATGAAAACAAAATGCATTACGTACGTCATATTGCGTAGGTAAGTAACGACCTTTAATTTTAAAATGCGTGTTACTAACAGTTACGTCTCGGGTCATTCCACGGGTGGGATGAATTGACAGTAATACTGTGTTGGACCCCGTCTTTGACATCACCCCGTACCGAACTTCATGCATTTTGAAAGGACAGACGGTCTTTGTATGCTCTCGGGTGTTATAAATATACAGATATCTCTTATCATCTGCATAGATATTAGAACTCATATGTCCCCAATTCCCGATAGGGCTTCTGAAGCTTCCATCAGGATATCTAGAGATTATCACATGTTTATATAAAATTCTATCATAGGTATGTTCATAATCATTCCAGCAGTAATAACAATAAAATCTTTCCTCTATTTGTTCAGGGCGCGAATTATGTTAATTAGGCACCCAATAAGCTTTTTAAAAACTTTTATTTTAACTTTTATTACAATATTTAATATTTATGAAATACGTGTTAAGTGGAGACAATTAAACTGTTTGACTACCAGATCAGAAGTGTAGCTCCTCGCTGCGATGATGCATATTGTCTTCAGTTGCATTGTCAGCATATTTGTTGTGACGTAGGGCTGGCGCCATACATAACACCTCCCCACAGAGATTGAAGCCCCTTTTTTCAACTTCTTGTAAAAAAGGGCTGGCTAGTTGTCATCTCTACAACTTCCGGTTCTTGAGTGGCTATTATCCTCTTCATAAATATTTTATAAACATAGTAAATAAGGACTACGCCAATGATGATATATAATGGTATTGTCCAAACATAATTATGAGTAGAATATTCAGTTTCCAGGATTATAGGATTTTCTCTTTCTAATAAGTTCTTCAATTTGTAGAGTTTATTCATTTCTATATTTTCTAATTGCAACGGCTGATTCAAATTTTTAATTGTTATATTGGTAAGCTCGAACGATAGAAGTTTTACAGGATGTCCTCGTAGTTTATTTTCTGTATTTATAATATTATTTGTTTCTGTTGTTAATTTGCATCCTTTAGGTATTTCAATAAGGTAAGTTCCTTGGATTGATCTAAAGCTTTCTTCAGTACAGATAAGGCTAATCTTCGTCATCGACGGGCAAGTAATCAGGTAATGATAATCATCAATTCTATCTAATATCTCTGTTGTACTTTTATATTGTATGTATTTACATTTATCTGTTATTTTCTGTTTCAGGATTATGGAGTATATGCAGTCATCATGTCGCTGTGTCTTCGTGAAGCTCATCTTTTTGCAGAAATAAATATCTTCAAACTTATTGCATTCTTTCTTCATATACCAATAGTCATCTTTGTTCATGGCCAGGTAAGGTTGGGAAGGAATTATGATAGTACTATTATAGGTAGGAGTAGGGTATAGATGATAATAATCATAGACATAACTATACATAATAGGAAGCTTCAATACAAATACTAAGGTGTTGTCAAAGTAATATGAACCGCTCTCTATTACGTCATAATAATCTCTATAGCTAGTATTGTCGTTAAATAAAAGTTCATGTTGTTTATATGTTTGTTTTAATACATTATACATATATTTAATATTATCAGAGGATAATATACTATGGTGAGTGATATGTAGTTTTGAAAAGGCAATAGAGTTTTCTAAAGATGATAAAGATCGTAGTAGAGTATCTAAGTTGTTATTTATTAATGTAAATAAGCTATTTATTTTTATGTAGTCAGTGAGTCTATAATTAGTCATGTTAATTTCTGTCATAATTTTGTTAATTTTACGATAGATTTTATATTGATTAGAAGCAATTGTCGATATCGTAGAATTGAAAGATTCCAAAATTTCGTAAATTAAGGTAATACCAGAATTTAATTTATCTGAAATATGTTTTTGATTTTTCTGCAAAATAGAAATCGCGTTATTGTACGTAATGGCATCCTCGTAATCCAAATTACCGGTAATGCTTTTGATTATTGAACCAAGAGCATTTATCAGGGCTCTCTTATCTCTATTATGATAACACAAAGAATTATATTTAGTATGTACTAATTCTAACTTATCTAATAAAGCCTCTCGAATGACTAAGGAGTCTTCGATGGTGGCTGGATCGACTGTGCTAATATAATGCATCAGTGTCCCTATATGACTCTCTATACTACCTATGTAATCCTTAAATATATTTAAACCATAATAATGTAAAAATGTGTGCTTACTATTTTCTAACTTACAAATACCTAACTTAAATGGTAAAATGCCAGGGTTATTGGTCAACGGGGTGAGGTTGATATGAAGTGCTAGGGCCACCGCCGGGGTCAGCAGCCTGAAACTGTAAAGGTTTCCTGACATTCCTCTTATGATAAGTAACGTCTCTACTATCTAATATCTTAATACCTAAGTCTTTCTTAACTCTACGAGTAATATATCGGGGTTTTGTTTTATGACGTAATGCAAGGGGATTTTTAGAGTAAAACTGAGTATTTTCGGAATATTTTTCTGGCTCGTTTCTAGACTCGTTATGTTTTGACATAGCATATAATGTTGACGTAAGCTCTTTATGCTTATCTACGTAATTTTGTAAGCAAGTTGCTTCGATATTCATATCAAAAGGGTCTCTATTATTTAAATGTCCGTTTATTATTTCTATGGGTTTTTAATTTGTAACAGAATGTATTGAGTTATTATAGCCTAGTATAGCGTATAACATCAATTCATTGGTATTGAGCTCTGAACGAGTTTCAGATAAAATTCGAATATGTTCGAGTAATGTAGAGTGGAGGCGCTCTACGGCTCCATTCGATTGGGGATTGTTTACACTAATGAAATGCAAGTTTATTTTATGTAATTGTGCAAATTCCTTAATTAGGAGGTTTTTAAATTCAGTCCCTTGATCGGCAACGATGCTTAAGGGCAAGCCATGATGAGTCATAAATGTTGTTAAGGCGTTGAGTACACAAACACCAGTTAAACTTTCGAGTGGATATGCTTGTGCATATTTTGAAAATGTATCAACGATAGTTAAAAACTTTTGTTTGTTTACTGTTAATGTATCAATATGTAACACGTCGAATGGTTTTTCCGGGACTGGAACGATTTGAAATGCTTGTTTATTAGGGTGCCTCTCGTATTTATTTGTTTGACATATTTCGCAATTATTTATATATTCGGTTAAGAATTTAGTTAATTGTGGCCAATAATAAGTTCTTTTAATACGTTGTTCCAATTCTTGTTTGTTTTTCCCTCATGATAATTTTTTGCTATTTGAAACTGGCGATCTCTATCTACAACGTCTTCTAATTTATTTTTATAAAATGTTAATTTGTATGCGGAATTATTAAATGTTTCTTGGATTATTTTTGTAATTTGTTCTAAATATAATGTATTTGACAACCATATACCGTGTTTTATTTGAGGTTTTATATATTCTTTAAATAGTGATATTATTTCAGGCTTTATGTTATTTTCAGATATTTGTGCTAAAATTCTATGTTTTCCTGGAAATATTTGAGATTTTACAGGTTGTGATGGTGAGTGGTGTACGAAATTAATAAAAATTTGATTATTACATGAATTAATAGAGTTTTCGGAAATAGGAATTTCTAAAATTGGATTTTCTAATTCTGTGTGGACTGTCATCAAATCGTCTTCTATATTTGAAAGTTCAGGAATTTCGGTTCGTGGATTTGCAACAATCGATATATTTTGCTCACCGATTTCCTCATCTTCCGAATTAAATATAGGAGAAACATCGTTATTTTGTATTTGAATACGGGATAGAGCATCAGCATTTAAGTTCGATTTTCCTTTTTTATAAAATATTTTGTACTCAAATTCCTCCAATTTTAAGCGCCACCGAATAAGGCGTGAATTAGGCTCTTTCATATTAAATAAATATTGTAGCGGCTTATGATCAGTTATTACATTAAACTTTTTACCAAACAAATATGGTCGAAAATACTTTGTCGCCCAGACAATGGCTAATAATTCCTTTTCGATTGTGCTATAATTACATTCACTATCATTCAGAGTACGCGATGCGTAGGCGACTGGCTTATCAGCACCTATGGGTTCCTGAGACAAAACAGCACCTAGCGCAACATTCGATGCGTCTGTCCGGAGATTAAATTCTTTCGAGAAGTCTGGGTATTGCAATACTGGATCGTTAATTAAAATTTGTTGACATAATTTAAAACATTTAATATACTCAGAATTCAATTCTATTTTCGCACCTTTTTTTAAACATTTAGTTAGAGTTTTCGTCAAATGAGCAAAGTTCGGTATAAATTTACGGTAATATCCAAGTAATCCTAAAAATGATTTTATTTCTTTTTGAGTTTTTGGAATAGGGAAATTCAAAATTGCATTCACCTTTTTTGGATCTGGTTTAACGCCATTAGGTGTGACAATATGTCCTAGAAATGAGGTTTCCCTCGTGAGAAATTCGGACTTATCTAATTGTAACTTAAGATTGGCTTCTCTCAATCTTTGGAAAACTGCTTCTAAATTTAAAATATGTTCTTGTAAAGAAACACTGAATATAATTATGTCATCCATATATACCATGACGTTGTCTAGTCCACGTAATACGGAATCCATAACGCGTTGAAAAGTTGACGGAGCGTTTTTCAAGCCAAAGGGCATTCTTAAAAATTCGTAATGACCTCTATAATCGCAATCTACACTAAATGCGGTTGTTACTGACTTAAGGGTGGATGTGAAAGGGCTGGTAGCAGGAAAAACGGTTTATTAGTAAAATAATATATAAAACAAAACGATATAAAATACAGTCAACTGAGCCAACCGAGCAGTGACAGCGAACTGCCACCAAACTAAAACATAACATAACTTCTAACCAAAAAGATCGCATTTAGCAGCCAGTTCGTAACATCGTCCATTTTTTTTATTAAAACTGCGACACCAGCTTCTTCATAGGCCTGTTCCGGGTATCTGCTTACGTGACTACATCTGCCACTTGCGCTATTATATCAGACCCACAATAAACACGTGAAATACTGCCACATGACCTAGTCAACCAACTGTCTACCACCTCACAGACAACTCACATTCCTCAACTTGTGGTAGTCTCTCACAACCTGATCTTGGTACTAAGGTAAAGAGGTATTCTCGGATACAGCTAGTCTAGACAATATCCAGGAGTCTCACGGGCACAGAAGCATCGTAAACTTATCAAAGCAGCATACCGGCTGACGGTGACTTGGAAAGGGCTGAAATAGTTGAGATCAATAAAACTGAATGGCTTTCGATAGTGTATCGACCGAACTGCAGGATGATCGCCCATTGGTGGTCTCCAAGCTCTAGCCCGTCCGCATTACAAAGCCAAATACAACTCCGACCGACAGTCCGGCGCTCCGTAGAATCTGAAGATTAAGCATCCAATGACGTATTATTCGTTCAACACCATCTCCGTGTTTCCATAAGCGGCCTTTGGATAGCAGTGAATTATGAGTACACGTCTGGCAGGGTGTCTGCCAGACGTGAGAGCGTCTGTAGCGCAATCGATCCTCCCACTTATCTGATTCTTATCTACTTCTAGCTACAAGTTACTCAATCGACTCCTTTATGGCAAGGGTTAATGGTTCTTAAAGGTAGGCAACTTCCTCCGAAAACGAATCTAGCTGGCTCTGTCTTAAGACATACACTTCGGCCATACGTAAATCTTCAGCGGTGAGGTCCTTCTGACCATACCTATTTCTCAACAATGTTACGAACTTGTGGGCCGTAGCTGTAGCTCTTAACAATTTTAAATATAAACTCAGTCTACGTGAAACAGCAACCAAGTGGTTGGGGGTGAGGCTAGTAAGGTGAGATGATATAATGGTTCGGTAAATGATTTTAGCTCCAACGGAAATTTCGCACTACCGGCCATATCTACGGATGGAAATGATGGCCACTCTTTCTCCAAAGCAACTACAAATGACGGCCTATAGCCCACCGTGATTCTGGATTAATTATAAGGCGTTTGGAACGTGTGTGCATTCGGTGAGGTTGAAAATATCGCCAATGCGGTTGGAAACAAATGGCTTATAAGAGCGCGCATCACTACACAGCCACCAAAGTACGTTTAATATAACATGCCAAAATACACATCACAATGGCTTTTATTTATGATAACTTCTATGAATGATGATGTAGACTTCAGCGGGGTTATAACTACTTATGAATGATAATGAAGACTTCAGCGGGGTGACTCTACATTAACTACCAATTAGAGCAAGCCTCACGCTCCCACGTGCATGCTTAAAACGTCGCTACGCTGCTGTGGAGTATGCTACTTCGCTCGCATCAGAACTTAAGTACCTACAGCCAGTGATTTACGACGTCAAACTCACTCAAACTGTAGCGCCGAAAATGCGGACCAGAAGTCGCAACCAATCCCCCCAAATTTTTAAAACAGATTGAGAAAGTTCGTCGTCTCAATTGAATCCTAGCTGCCAACAGCCTGAAACATTACCCGCCCTCTAGAAACAATGGGGCTCAAAATCCCGTATTTAGAGTGTGCGTCACGCTTAGTAAGCCGTTGTGGCAGAGTGGAATCTTTGAGCCCACTATTAAAACCGATTGCATCTTACAATAGTTGCCACTTCAGGCCAAGCACCCGAGATGTGCCTTCAATGGTAGCTAACTCTACTTCCTGAGCTTCCTGACACCTCAGCTCAGCCGGTAACAAACGAAGTAAGCGAGGCATGTTACCTGGCTTATGTTCGTAGGTGATATCAAACTGTGGTAAATACCACGTGATGCCTACTGGTGGTTCTATACATTTTTTCGCGTATCCTTTGTCTGAAATTGCGTAAATATTTGGCCTATATAAATCAGCATACTTACTATCTGCCGTCTTCTTCTTTTCCAGCGATGAGAATCGTGAAAGTGCTAAAATAAAATTACGAGGTACTTCGCTTATATAAGGACGCGACAGTAAGCCTGTCTCAAACTGTCCACATGGAAGCCGACGTGTTGTATCCTTCAAAATTCTCAGCGCAAGAGTGTCTGAAGCACCACGATAGTCTATCCTACTTATGCCAATCGACTCTAACGCGAAATATTTCAGAGTAGAAGTATTCATAGACACGCCGCTTGTATCAAACGGGTCGTATAAGTTTGTGTGATTAACGAAATCCACCCGTGTAGTTCTAGTCGCAGCAAACCCGTACAAGACCCACCCTAACGCTGTGCGCACAGCCGTTGCTGTGCGCTGTGAAGGCTTCCCTGTACGCGTCGAGGTTGAAATAGTAAGCTGCCAATTGTCCACACCGATAATCATCATAGGTTGCGCGTCATCGCAACACAAAACATCAGAAATATCATTAAGGTGAGTGTACTTACTGATATCTTCCCTACGCACAGCTTGGCGGTGACTTACACCTAAATTGGCTACCGAACGGACCCCATGCAATTTATAAGATTTTGTACAGTGTCGGCCCTTAATCTCTAGCTCTACATCTTTCACATAACACTCGCGTGACAAACCTCCTACACAATCAATCCGAACTAATTTAGTGCCCCCCTTGACGGCACCAACTTGATTAGAAATTTCGGAATCCACGAAAGTTGCCGTGCAGCCGTCGTCCAATAAGGCATAGGTATCTACGCTACCGCTTGGACCTGATACCGTGACAGCGACAACTTTCAACAGAGGTCGTTTTTTGGACGTATTCGAGACGTCTGCAGGCAAGGTAGCTGCAGTGTGAGCAGATGTCTCGAACTCGCGTTCTAATGGTTGCGAATTCTCTAAACTATTAGCTACATGACTACCGATAGACGCCATAGAATTCTCGGAATCCGAATCAAACTCTAACTCAGTATGTGCTAAAACATTTTTCTCTAAGTCGGTATTATGTAAGAGCCTATGGTGTTTGTATGTACAACCCTTTATACCACACACATTTTTAATTTGGCATAAATTAAACCTATGTGCTTTGTTTGACAAACATCTATGACAGACTTTATTGTTTCTGACCCACTGCCATCTATCAACTATTGACAATGTCAGAAATTTGTCACATTTATTTATGTTGTGTAATTTGCAACAAAATATACATTTATTTACAATTTTATTATTTACGTGTTCTGTGTTTTTTTCAGCAACGGCATTGCATTGCACCGGTATTTTTTTAGTTTGCCAGTTTGACGATGACGGTGTATCGTGAGGGAAGCCGAATTTAGTCTGAAGTTCTACCTCCCTCATCAAAAAGTTGGCAAGGATTTCCAAACGACTACGTCCGTCTACATGTTCGGCTGCATAATGATACCAGTGCGTGCGAGTAAGAGGCGACAGTTTGCTTACAAGAACACTGAAAAGTTCTGGTGATCGTAGGTAGTCTGATTGGTCTAATAAACGAATTGTCTCCATACAGTTTTTTACTCTACACGCGAAATTAGCCAAATCCTTTCCCTCAGTACTAACCCTCGGTAGAGCACGCACACTGTTGATCTCCTGTAACACGATCATTTCGGGTTGTCCGTATTTCATATCGAGTGCATCCACAACCTCCATCGGGTCACGTGCGGCAACAAGCAACCTGTATACGGCTTCACGTGCGGTCCCGAGGAGCGACACATTCAGACGAGCTAGATTTTCAACAGCAGTATACGAGGCACGTGTATCTAAAAAGGAACGTTTAAAAACCAACCACTCTGTAAATGACTTCCCATCAAACGTTGGCAAGTGTGTGTTGGAGCTCCTCGGCTTGTTAACAAGAGCTTCCAAGGCTCGCACGAGGCGACTGTCGTCATTCGTCGCATTAGGAACTGGGCGACATTTATGTCCGTGTGGAACCTGAAAATTATGTGGAATATTAAATAAATTCTTATCAAAATTATGACCGTAGGGTGATGATGAGTCATGAGCAGTTTGAGGTGGGAAGTGACTGCGTACTTTCGACGAATGTGGCGCAGCGTCCAATGGGGCACTATTGCCTGGACAACCTGACATGGTTACTGCTGCTGATGGGCCTACGTCGTTTTGTACATTGTGCAACCACTTCACTACTCTATGTTGACTACCACTACAGTTAGTTTCGCTACTTAAAGTGCTAGCTCGGCTGCTATTAGCCTTAATTTCTGTGAGCTTAGCTTGTAGCTTAAGGTCCGCTGCTCGGCGTTCCAAAGCGAGTTCCTGTTTTGCTAATTCGTTCTGCTTTTTTACCAACTCGATGACTTCACGGGCGTGCTCCGCTTCAGCGGCGAGCAATTTAGCCTTAACCGTTGAAGACGATCGCACCGAACGCAACGACCGTGATGTGCGCCTTCCTTCTGATCCTGCCAATGGTAGAGCTGTAGCCAAGGCGGTGCCACCACTAACAGTAGGTGACGCCTCGGGCTCCGGTAGGCTGAAATCTTGTGTGAAGTCAGGCGCGGCCGACGTTTGGGGTGCACTTTTACCCGCAGCTTTTGATCGAGTTTCATAACCCATCTTCCTCTGCTAATAATACGCGGAGAAGGACCAAAATGTTACTGACTTAAGGGTGGATGTGAAAGGGCTGGTAGCAGGAAAAACGGTTTATTAGTAAAATAATATATAAAACAAAACGATATAAAATACAGTCAACTGAGCCAACCGAGCAGTGACAGCGAACTGCCACCAAACTAAAACATAACATAACTTCTAACCAAAAAGATCGCATTTAGCAGCCAGTTCGTAACAGCGGTTTTTGGAATATCAGCAGAATTTACTTCAATTTGGAAAAAACCGGAAAAAAGATCTAATACAGTGAAATATTGGCTACGGCCTAATTTATCTAAAATATCGCTAATATTAGGTATAGGATACCTATCAGAAATCGTTTTATCATTCAACTTTCGGTAGTCCACAACTAAACGCCATTTAGTTTTACCGGATGCGTCGCTCTTTTTTGGGACGATCCAAATAGGTGATGACCATGGGCTGTCCGATGGCCTAATTATATTTTGTTTGAGCATTTTTTCTATTTGCTCAGATACTTCTCTTTTGTGTATTTCCGGGTAACGATAATTTCTTACAAAAACGGGTTCGTCGTCGACGGTTTTTATGTTATGTTTTATTTTGTTTGTAAACGACAAAGGAGATTTCTCCGTATAAAATATATCGCTATGACTATTACACAAACGTAATAGGTTCGCTTTTTCCTCCGCGTTTAAGTGATCGGTCCTTATCAACGACTCAATATCTATATGGTTATCAGGAGTGGCACACTCGACGTTGTGCACATTAAAATTATTACTAAGTAGTTGGACTTTTAACGGGGATATAAGGCTAATTATGATATCATTTTTCGTCGGATTTTTTATTTCGACATATGCATAGCCTCGGGATGCTTTTGTAACTAAATTAGGTATATAGCACTGATTTATGTATGTTTCAGGTAAAAATATATCGCCTTCTATAATTGAGACGGGAACTTCGCATTGCTTACTGCTGTTAGCGCGAACTAATGCTTCGAAAAGGTTCTGAATACCTGACTTTAACATATTTATTTTATTTGTAGCGTTTGCAGTTATAAGCTGGCTATTTAATATTTGTTTATAATATTAAATTCTGGAAATGTTGGGATATTGATAGAATAATTATTTTGAGTTGTAACATGTAAATTTGTCACAGTAAAAGGTTCATAGTTAACTTTCATTTTTGGATAAAATCTTTGAATTGCTTC
This sequence comes from Nymphula nitidulata, assembly GCA_947347705.1. Taxonomy (NCBI): domain Eukaryota; kingdom Metazoa; phylum Arthropoda; class Insecta; order Lepidoptera; family Crambidae; genus Nymphula; species Nymphula nitidulata. Next base: position 3,382,279 of record OX374637.1, on the reverse strand, counting down.
TGGAGATAAAAACGACTGGTTTGCGCCGGTATCTATTAATAATTTAAGCGGGGGGTTATTTATTTGTATGTATGGAAGTTCTCTTTTAATATGAGCATTTATTTCTGTCATATTTGATTTTGGGGTTCCATGACTTCCTGAAAATTTGTTTGTTGCGGAATCTCCTCGACTAAATCAGGGGTAAAATTCTCGTTAAAGTAGTTTAAGTTATTTTCGCAGTAGTTATCATAGCAATTTTCGGGATTCTGTGTTTCTGCAGTTTCCGCAGAATGTAACTCTTCAAAAATAAAATTAGGATTCGGTCTTACTGGCTGAAAATTATTACTATTAGCAGGACGTAATGGAATATCTCTAGATCTATATGAAAGTCCGCTCATAGGTTTTTGTAATGAATTATTAGAAATATTTTGCATATTATTGTTATTATTAGAATAATTAGGTTTGTTTTGAGTAAACCGTTGATTGAATTGCGGCCACTGTGGTCGTGGGAATCTGAATGGATTATAGTTATTTTTATTAAATGACATATTTTGGCGATTTTGTCCAAAAATATTGCGATTATTAATTTGATTATTAAATGAATTTAAATTAGGACGATATTGGTTAAAACCTTGGCTGTTTGGCTGAAAAGGTTTCATAAAATTGTTATTTTTATTTTGAGGTAGAGGTAATTGTTGTTGCTTATTAAAGTTCACAAACGAATTATTATATTGTCTATTACGGTTTTGCAAATACATTATGTTTTGTTCTTCTTTTATTAGTTCAATCGCCGTTGGTAAGTCGGCGGGCTTCATTGCTCGAATTGTAGAGCCTAGTGGTTCTCTTAAACCAGCTAAAAATGTTTTTAAAGTTTGTGACGTGAAAAATTCGCGTTTACACCTCTTGACAATTTCGTCTACCTCGTGTAAATTTACATAGTTAATTATAGTACTAAGCATATGCATACATTTGTCATAAAATTCCTGAGGATTACTATTATCTTGTCTTAAATTTACTAAGTCCCTAGTTAATGAATTTTCATCGCGTTGATCAGAAAAATGTTGTAATAACACTCTCTTAACATCTTGCCAAGTAGAGGCGCCGTTAATGTTAACAACTTCCTCTGCTTTTCCTCTAAGTTTTCCTAATATACTAAATAATACCATTCGGTTTTGAAAGATATTTGGTTGCAGTTCATCATAATATTGATTGAAAATAGCCTCTGATGTGCTTATAAATTTATGTAATTGATTTGGATTACCATCATATTCAGGAACGAAACTAATTGCTGATTTAAAGACATTAATTTCCATTTTGCAAAAATATCAATTACTAAAAATATAAAATAATATGTATTGTCTCCACTTCTAAATAATAAAACACAAAAATAGTCACTCGATTGTGGGTAAAAGTAACGAAGATTTGAGCAATTCTAGTCTCTATCAAAGTTAATTTTATTTAAAATAATAAGTATAGTTTTATAAATATCATTCATAAAAGGTATATATATAAAAGAAGGATCTGGCACTTACAGAACGATGATCTTCATCTGCATTTAGTTTTCTTTATTTCCGTAGGTTTCGGTGAATTTTCACAACTTTGATTTTTGAAAGCAGCTAATTTTTCACCAATCCACAAGACTGCGCCAATTATGTTAATTAGGCACCCAATAAGCTTTTTAAAAACTTTTATTTTAACTTTTATTACAATATTTAATATTTATGAAATACGTGTTAAGTGGAGACAATTAAACTGTTTGACTACCAGATCAGAAGTGTAGCTCCTTGCTGCGATGATGCATATTGTCTTCAGTTGCATTGTCAGCATATTTGTTGTGACGTAGGGCTGGCGCCATACATAACACGCGCGAAGTTGCTCTCCAAGGCTCTAATGACCTCTTCAGGATCTTCCGCAGAGTGGAGAAGCACCATAGTAGCTTCACGTGCCGCGCCGTGAACTGCATTCCGTAAGCGATAAAGATTATCTGTACGAGAAAATAACATTTTATTATCGTCGTAACTTTTTTTGAATAGTAACCATTCAAGAGGGTGTCCTGAAAAGTTAGGTAATACTGAATCAGGCTTACGAGGTTGACAAGCCAATGAGTGGATGGCATTGGTGAGCTGTATAATGGGATCAGATGAGTTGTTTGCCGTGGTAGGCTTTTGGGTAATATGTGCCATGTTATCGCGAGGCAGGGTGACACCATGTGGCTGCGCAAAAGTACCTTGAGCATTACAGGGTACGGCCGAGGTGTTCCAAGCGATGGGTTGGCTATTTGGACAAGTTGCATTAACAAGAGTTCTATTACGTTTTCTGTCCGTGTCAATCGTTGTATTTTAATATTTCACGAAATATATTTATTAGCAAATAATTCAATAAAGGTAGAAGGACCAATGAAAAAGACGGCGAATCGGACTGTAAATATCAATAAGCGCTTTTGCTATTAATAGAAATATATTTCGTGAAATATTAAAATACAACGATTGAGACGGACAGAAAACGTAATCAAAATTGACACTAAAAAAGATAGTACGAAAAACATAAATAATACAAAGAGTTCTGAACACCCCGTGTCAGTGCTATCAAAATAATCACAAATGATAGAGCAGTCATAGTGATGAGTGTGTACATGCCAACGAACTCAATTGAGAATTTATCGGATTTTACGGACTGTCTTAGTACGGTAAGCGCAATCATAGACGAACATAGTATTGAATCTATTTTTATGTTGGGCGACTATAATGCCGATCCTTCAGAGTTGTTTTTTAAAGAGCTAATAAAGTATAGTGATGAGCAACAGTGGTCATGTATAGATGTAAACATACTAGGTGTCGATTCCGGTGCTTATACTTATATAAGTGATGCACACGGAACCTGCAGTTGGTTGGACCACTGCTTAGTGACACAGTCAGCTGAGCAATCTGTAGTTAATGTATGCATAAGATATGACACTTTCTGGTCGGATCACTTTCCTATTATTTTAGAATGCGAATTGGATGTATTAATGCCGAAATTAACACCAAAAAAATCTTCCTATAACAGAGACATTCTTTGGGGTACGAGAAGTGATGAGCAGATTGTAATCTATTCCAGAGAATGTCATAAGAACCTAAAATTAATTGACTTTCCCACTGAATGTAGTAATTGTGCCAATATGTACTGTAATGATCTGACTGACTGTAATGATGACTCTGACATTGTAACCGCCCTTCAGCAGGCTTCTATGGTGGGTCGAGGTAGCTGGAGAACAGAAAGACGTGAACGGCGCGTTGTAGGCTGGAATAGGTACGTCGCAGGAGAGCACCGGGTTGCCAGGTCTAAATTCAGGGACTGGGTTTTGAGTGGCCGACCTAGATCGGGGCTTATTTATAATGAGATGTGTGAAAGCCGAAGGGTATTCAAATCGCGTTTGAAATGGTGCCAAAATCATCAGGACCAAATTAAAATGGACACCCTGGCAGAGAAATATGCTAAGGGTGATTTTCGTGAATTTTGGAAATCTACTAATGTTTTGAATGTAAAGCCTGGTTTACCGGCGAGTGTCGATGGTGTTTGCGACCATAGGGATATTGCGAATATTTTTAAAGACCATTTTTCTGTACAGTCGCCTTTGGGTCCGTCGAAGGGGGTGATCAATGCTGTCTTTTCCAAAAGGAATATAGGGGTGCGCTTTACAGCCAAAGATGTGTCACAAACTTTAAACCGTATGACAAAAGGAAAGTCGCCAGGGCACGATGGACTTAGTGTTGAGCACCTGCTTCATGCGGGCCCACATATAAATAGACTACTAGCAATGTTTTATTCTCTTAGCTTAAGTCATTCCTACCTGCCTTCAGATTTTATGAAAACTGTAGTGGTACCCATTGTTAAAAATAAAACAGGAGACCTTGCAAATAAAAATAATTACAGGCCTATCTCATTGGCAACAATTGTGTCGAAGGTGTTTGACGGTCTACTTAATGTACAGTTGGAAAAATATGTAATGCTGCACGATAACCACTTTGGGTTTAGACCCCAATTGTCTACAGAAAGTGCTATACACTGTCTTAAGCACACCGTCAAATACTACACGAGTCGAAGGACTCCCGTTGTTGCAGACTCTTTGGTAGGAAGTTTTAATTCTAGAAAGAATATTTTTTGGTTGAAAATTGATGGCTGTCAAGATGTCAGTCTGATTATTGTGAATAGAAATATATGTCTTGTTTATTAAAATATTGGTTTCTCTGTAAATAGTAAACCACTTGCAACAGTTGTGGTCCTTCGATGCCTGTACTGTAAGTAACGATACTTTTGATCATTACATCCTGAAAACTGCATAATGTCGTTGAGACGGAGTTAGCGTATTGCGACTAAAAATGTAGATGGAAAAGACAATGTTCCGGTACTAACGCACTCAGAGAAGTCTCATATAAGTTCGACATCATCACAACGACGTGCTTTGGAGGCCCGCGCGGCACGCGAGTTGGCTGAATTACAACAAAAAGAGATAGCAGCCGCGCGAGAGAAGGCTAATACTGATGCTGAATTTAAACGACGTGAAATAGAGGCAGAGAAAGCTTTAATACAAGCACGATTAGCAGAAGATTTAGCTAGTTTACACTCTCGAAGTTCAACACGCTCGGAGAAAGCTACTGAACGTTGGATTGAACGTTCACGTCCGTATTTTAACGACCCAGTCATCGTGAATAAGAGAAATGAAGATGGTAACCTGCACTCGCACGACAACCAGCACGACGAGCCCCGGGATGTCGGGGACAGCAGGGGCGGCTTGCGGGCGGACCATCGCGGCGACGAGGATCAACGGGACGACAACGATTGGCGTGCAAAGGATAGTGTTTTAGACAAGTTAACATGTTCATTGACTAAGGCTTTAAAATTTTCTCAAAGTAATAATGATAAATTGATAGGCAGACTCACTAGTAATAGCCTACCTAACTTTTCAGGCGATGCTCTAGATTGGTTACGTTTTAAAAATGCGTACGACATCACCACTAGGATAGGCTACTATTCGGAAGAGGAAAACCTCGCTCGACTGCAGCGATGTCTTCAAGGCGAGGCGTGGGAAGCGGTTGCAGCGCGACTGATCGCGACTACTTCTGCGTCCGACGTCATGAAGGTTCTGGAAATGAGGTTTGGCAGATCTGATCTAGTACTGGGTAGGTTAATTGCTGAAATGAAAAGGGTCCCTAAGTTGACTGGCTTACGTTCGGAGGTGGTACTACTAGCGACTAAAGTAGATAATTGCGTAGCCGCTATACAGTCGACAAATAATGTTGGTTACTTACATAGTCCAGAGTTGATTTCGGAAATACTTAAGAAGTTGTCTGAGCCTTTATTCTATCGCTGGATTGATTATAGTAAAGGTGCGTACACACACCAGCCGCGATTGACGTTGCTTAGTAAATATTTAATGTCAGAAGCTCAGGCGATTTGTGAAAGTGGCGCGATTGAACCGTCGCCATCTTTTTATAAGTTTACAAAAAATAATTTTAAACCACGTACTCCTTTTATGACGAATGTGATGGAGGAGGGGAACCCAAAGGACAGCGCATTTTCGATATGTGATGATACTGTTCAAGAAACGACTAATTTAGTATCTCATGCAAAAAAGGAGGACGTCGCTTGTGTTTTCTGTTCAGAGGTGAGTCACTCAATAAAAACTTGCCCTAAATTTAAGTCTGAACATATTGACAAACGCTGGGAGTGGGTAGTAAATCGACGATTATGTTTTAGGTGCCTCAGTTCATCTCACCGACGCGACAGATGTAAATCGAAAAAGAAGTGCCCTATTTGTGGCATGTCTGGTCACCACTCACTTCTACATAAGGAAAAAATGAAGACAGGTGAAATGAATAATGAGAGCGATAAGGAGACTGCTGCGAACGTTTGGTCGAATCAGCGGAAGAAAGTTTATCTCAAAGTCGTTCCTGTACACATTGACGGCCCTGCCGGTAGTGTGAGTACATACGCTCTTTTGGATGAGGGCTCTACAGTAACTTTAGTAGAGAAGGATATAGTGGATCAGATTGGGGTTGATGGACCGGAATCTGAGATGAATCTACAGGGTGCGATAGGCAACGGTAATAACATGTCCAGTAGAATTATTTCATTGACTATACGAACATGCGATGGAGTACACCGGCACCGCCTTGATAGAGTACGGACTGTAGACAATCTTACTTTGCCTAATTATGTTATTACTCGAAATGATTTTAAGTATGACCATTTAAGGAATATTCCGCTAACCCAATTTGAAGGAAAGCCTTCTCTGTTAATTGGCCAGGATAATTGGCATCTAATTGTAAGTCGTGAAGTAAAAGAAGGCAAGAAAAACGAGCCCGTTGCTTCTCGTACCTTGCTTGGATGGGTACTACATGGTTTCTCATCGTCATTAACAGACAATGCCCTTCAATTTTCATGTCATTTAAGACACACCGATGATGAACTTCATAATCTTGTAGATAAATACTTTCTCCTGGATAGTATAGGAATCAAGTATCAAGAGAACCGAAGATATTCACCTGAAGAAACCCGAGCAATGAATATTTTAGATAGTAAATCTAATAAGCTTACTGATGGATGGGAAACTGGGCTACTGTGGAAATCTGATGATGTAGAGTTCCCGTGTAATCGTCGGAATGCAGAACGTCGCTTGCGAATAATCGAGAAATCTATGGATTCCGATAGTAACTTTGCCTGTGAATATTCGATACAGGTGCAAAATATGTTGGACAAGGGTTATGCTGAAGAGGTTTTAGATACACCACAAGGGAGAGTTTGGTTTCTTCCTCATTTCGGTGTGAGCAACCCCAATAAACCAGCAAAGTTACGTCTAGTACATGACGCTAAAGCTGAGACTAGAGGTGTATCTTTAAACACCGAACTTCTTTCTGGACCGGACCTGTTAAACTCTCTACTTGGGGTTCTAATGCGCTTTAGAGAACGTTCAATTGCTGTCACTGGCGATATTAGAGAGATGTTCATGCAGGTTAAAATTATTAAAGACGATCAAAATGCTCAGTGTTTCCTGTGGCGTGGGATGGATAGGAAGAATCCCCCTCGTATCTTTCGTATGAGCTCTATGATTTTCGGTGCAAAATCATCGCCTTGTACTGCAACTTATATTTTGAGACGTAATGCGGATGAATTTGCTTCGTCCCATCCGCGAGCTGTGGAGGCGATCAAAAAACGCCATTATGTCGACGATTATTTGGATTCGGCTGATACTGCGGAGGAGACTAAACAGCTTGTGAAGGACGTTACCATGATACACAAGGCTGGAGGATTTGATATTCGTGGTTGGGCCTCAAACCGACCCGATATCGTTCCACGGGATAGCGATAATGCTGATGTTAGTCTGCTTCAAAGATCTGACAGTGTGGAAAGGGTTTTAGGTGTCACTTGGAGACCGGTAGCAGACAGTCTTGGTTTCGATTTAAGTTTAAAGAAATTAAACAAGGATGTAGTCGACGGTGTTCGAAAGCCTACCAAGCGTGATATTCTGAAAATTGTTATGTCGATATTCGATCCACTCGGTATGCTATGTCCTTTTATGATTAAAGGGAAGATTCTTTTACAAAATCTGTGGAGAAGTAAGAAGGACTGGGATGAACAAATCGATGACGCAATATCACAAAAATGGTTTGGTTGGCTCAAAGAACTTAAAAACTTAGGGTCCTTTGCTGTTCCTCGATTCTATGGGTTTACTAAGAGAGACAGTATAGAACTTCACGTGTTTGTAGATGCGTCGGAAGAAGCCTACGCTTGTGTTGCGTACTTACGCAGATTTAATGAGGTTGTATTTGTGGCGGCAAAGACTCGAGTCGCACCACTTAAGTGTACGACGATACCTAAGCTTGAATTGCAAGCAGCGCTAATAGGTGCACGACTTGGTCATACGGTGTCTAAGGAACACTCTCTTGACATCAGTAAAAGATATTTTTGGACTGATTCTAAAACTGTTTGGTTCTGGATCAATAGAAATCCCAAGAAGGAGAAGATATTTATTTCGAATCGTTTGGCCGAGATTGATGAGTTGACCAAGTCTAATGAGTGGAGGTGGCTCCCTGGAACGGTGAATGTAGCTGATGAGGCGACCAGAGCCAAGGATACTCTCAATAGTAGATGGATCGTCGGCCCCGAGTTTCTCCGCCTCCCGGAAAATAACTGGCCTCAATTTCAGCCAGACCCTACAAACGAGTTTGAAGTAATGGTACTCGAAGAAACTCCGAACCTTAGGAAAGTAATTTTAGATGAGCGATTTTCAAATTGGCGTCGCCTGGTTAGAAGTATGTACTTCTAACCAGGCGACGCCAATTTGAAACGCTCACGCCAATTTTCGCTCATCTAAAATTACTTTCCTAAGGTTCGGAGTTATTTGTGGCGGCAAAGAATCGCCCTGGGTTATTTTGTATATAGATAGATTTATTTTCAAACGCTCAGTGGATACGTCTTTAACACCTGACTTAGAAAACCGTGCAGAAGTAATAATAATTAGACAGGCTCAAGCACATATGTTCAGAGATGATATTAGTAGGCTAAGATTAGGCAATAGGTTAAAGTTTTCTAGTAAATTACTTAAGCTGAACCCTGAATTGAACGTTGCTGGATTGCTTGTGGCAAAGAGTCGTCTGGACACTTGTGACGATCTTTCTGAGTATCTTAGAAGACCGATTATTTTAGATGCTAAACATAACGTAACCAGATTAATCATAAAATATTACCATCATAAGCTTGGGCATCATAATTCTCAGACCTTATTAAATGAATTGCGCCAGGTCTACTATATTTTCGGACTTCGAAATGCCGCAAGAAAATTGACACGAGAATGTGTCACGTGCAAATGTTTGAGAGGTCGGCCCGCGCAACCTATGATGGCTGCTCTACCTGAGAACAGGCTGCAACATCATTGTAGACCGTTTCACTATTGTGGCATTGATCTTTTTGGTCCAATGACAGTTACTATAGGCCGCCGACATGAGAAGCGCTGGGGTGTTATATTTACATGCTTTAGCACTCGAGCAGTGCATATGGAGCTGGCCTCATCTCTCTCAACTGATTCTACGATACTAGCTATTCGTCGAATGGCAGCTCGCCGTGGATTTCCTTATCAAATTCATTCTGACAATGGAACGAATTTCCGAAGTGCGGACAAAGAGTTAAGAAAGGCTGTTCAAGATCTACTGCGTGGCAATGACATCTTAGAGAAAGTCAATAATCTTGGAGTCAAATGGACCTTCAACCCTCCTGATGCAGCACATATGGGTGGGGTTTGGGAAAGATTAATAAAGTCGATCAAAACGGCTCTCTCTGCTACATTGCATACTTTGTCTCCAAAGGAGGAAGTTCTTCTGACATTGCTAGTTGAAGCGGAAAACATTGTAAATAGCCGACCATTAACTCATGTATCTTTGGATATTAATGACGAAGAGGCTCTGACCCCCAATCATTTTTTGTTGGGTTCATCCAATCCCTTACCATCTCCCGGAATATTTTCAGATGATGACCTACAGTTAAGGAAGCAGTGGAGATTGGCTCAACGTCTAGCGGATAAGTTTTGGTGTCGTTGGGTACGTGAGTATCTGCCTAGCCTTCAAGTCCGTCACCGTTGGACGTCGGACGCAGGAAGTCAAGTTAAGATAGGGGACTTGGTTGTTATTGCGGATCCAGCCTCTCCTAGAAATGTTTGGGCAAGAGGTAGAATAGTAGGGGTCACTCCTGGTCGTGATGGTCGAGTGCGCATGGCAGAGGTAGCCACAAAAGGCGGTGTAATACGTAGGCCGGTAAATAGGTTGGTTATTCTAATGAGTCTGAAACCCATGATGATTAACTGATAGCGAGGAGGAGTATGTTGCAGACTCTTTGGTAGGAAGTTTTAATTTTAGAAAGAATATTTTTTGGTTGAAAATTGATGGCTGTCAAGATGTCAGTCTGATTATTGTGAATAGAAATATATGTCTTGTTTATTAAAATATTGGTTTCTCTGTAAATAGTAAACCACTTGCAACACCCGTATATGCTTGCATTCTCGACCTGTCTAGGGCATTTGACCTGGTGAATTATGATATTTTGTGGGAGAAACTTGAGAACATTAGTCTACCCGGCGAACTTGTTAACATCTTCAGGTATTGGTACTCGAACCAGGTCAACAGCGTTAGATGGGCGGGTGCTTTGTCAGACTCATATCGGCTACAGTGTGGTGTGAGACAGGGGGGTTTGTCTTCTCCTACGCTGTTCAATTTATATGTGAATGCACTGATCGTCGCGCTCAGCAGTCAACGCATCGGATGTTTTATTGACAGCGTATGCGTAAATAACTTAAGCTACGCCGCTGACATGGTTCTGCTCAGCGCGTCGGTTTGTGGCTTGCGGAAGCTCTTGCGTATCTGTGAGGAGTACGCAAGAGGACACGGTTTGATTTATAATGTTAAGAAGAGTCAATACATGGTCTTTGAGCCCGCAGGTAGGCCATGCCCTCTAAAAGTACCATCAGTATATCTAAATGGGTCTTCTCTGGACAGGGTTTCAAATTTTAAGTACCTAGGTCATATTGTCTCGAGCGACCTCAAAGACGATGATTCAGATTCAGATTCAGATATTTATTGACCTTATAACAGAGTACGTTACATTAGGCAAGTCACATTTACAAATATTATAATAATATGCATTATTGATTAGCTACACATAATAATGTTTTATAGGATACAATATTTTGTTCGTTCTTTTTTTGTTACGGAAATAAATTTAAATATATATACATATTCACTATTCTATACACACAAAAACGAGGATTCAGTCAGAGCCATGGTCATATATTCCTGTATACTATAAAAAGCATTTTTTTCAAAGAATAACTTTAGCCTACTTTTTAAATCATGTAAGTTTAATGTTGCAATCGTCGTTGGTAATTTATTATACATCTTTACTTTATTAAATTCACCCTGTTTTTGCACTTTTTTTAGTCGAACTATAGGTAATGCTAGTTTATTTTTGTTTCTTAAATTGTATTTATTTACATTTTTAGTGTACTTTTCCTTATTGTAGATGTAGATGTCGATGTCGATGTCGATGTAGATGTCGAACGGGAGCGGAGGGCGTTGTCGAAGAGGGCAAACATGCTGGCGCGCAGGTTTGCGCGGTGTACAGATGAGGTGAAAGTTGTTCTCTTTAAGGCATATTGTACTTCTCTGTACACGTGTGCCCTGTGGGCAGATTATACTCAAAAAACCTACAATTCCCTCCGCATCCAGTACAATAATGCATTTAGGACAGTATTGGGGTTGCCCCGCTTCTGCAGCGCATCGGGCATGTTCGCGGTGGCGAGGACAAATTGCTTTCATACGATGATGCGCAAGAAGTGTGCTTCCCTGGTGCGCAGGGTGCGGGCTAGCTCCAATGCAGTGCTGGCAATGATCTCCCAAAGACTCGACTGTCCCTACATACGGCACTGCAGCAGCAGGCATGTCTGCTGCAGTGCAGGATAAAGGTGGTAGTGACTGAAGTTTAAGTAAAAAAAAAAAAAAAATCGATTTTTAATTATTACTATTTATTTATTTTATTAATTTTAAATTGTTATTGACCATAATAATTTTTAAATTCAATTTCAAAATTCAATTTTTTGTATATTTAGTGACATTATTATTACATTTACTTAAAAATTACTAGTAGACCGTCTATGACTCCTAATATTTATGACATTTATTATAATTACATATCAAAATTTTATTCCTGTTACTAACCATCTAACATACTTTAAGTTAATATTGTTACTAACATAACTAATAAAATAATGTTCATGTAAACGCATATGGATTGAAATCTGAAATAAATGAATTATTATTATTATTATTATTAAAAATTTGCGCGAGATAAGGGGGCAATAATATCATTGATATTCTTAACTATTTTCACAGATACATCCCATAAATCCCCTGTATTTTTTAATTTTAGGGATTTGGTCACGTAATTTTTTTTTACTATTTACGGAAAATATAATCGAAGTTCTACAATTTAAATGTATAAAATATGTTGAGAAATGTATGTAAATGATGTTAGTGAAGACATTTTGCTAATTTTAGAGAAATTTAATGGTCTAAATCTAAATCAAAATGTAAAGGGACGGCGGGATATTGTACTTACATGCAACGAAAATTACAAATTTAGTACGAAAACTTTATAAATTACATTAGACATGCTAATGCTTAAAAAACACCACACTTCCAAAAAGTTGCGGTACAGTAACAGTCTAAAATACTTACAAGTTGAAAGAAAGAAAGAAAGAAAGAAAAAATATTTTATTTAAATAGGCCACAAAGAAGCACTTTTAAATCGTCAAAAAAACACATTTTTACAACTATCACAAAAAAAATATTAACTAACAACGTCATAGTCTCTGTCTGTCTGTCATGTCTGAATTTACACCGGTTCCAAAAGTTGAACTACCGAGAAGATTCCGGCAACAAACTCGTGTAGTCACTCTTTTTAAAATAAATATTCAAATACAATGTTTGTAGTTAAAAAAAAAATATAACTTTTAGCAGTGCAGTGCCGCCCAGCGATAAAAATAATTAAAATTAGAAGAGAATCTATATCATCGTACCGACAAAGTAGGTACCCAATGTCAAAAGTATTATCGTTATTTTCAAGCTATCTGACAATGCACAATCACAAAATAGGTATACAGAGGTTAATAGTCATAATACTTACACGTAAATAAACTTAAAAACATTTTGGAATTTTAATGTTTCCACGCATTCTTATCATCTAAATATTCTTGGACCTTATAGTAGCCTTTTTTCATTAAAGTTTGTTTGACATATAACTTAAGTTTGTGAAAAGGCAGTTCAGTTACATTTGGCGGGACTTTGTTATAAATGTGTATACATTTCCCCATGAATGAGCGACTTGTCTTGTGAAGTCTAAAACTTGGAACAGCAAGTTTATTTTTATATCTAGTGTTTAAGTTATGAATATCACTATGTTTTGAAAAGGTATGTTTATATTTGTGAACATAAATTATGTTCTCATATATATATTGAGAAGCAATGGTCAAAATATTAATTTCTTTAAATAAATCTTTTAGTGAATCACGTGGCTTGAGTCCGTAAATAGCACGCACAGCCCTTTTTTGTAAAATAAAAATGTCTTCAATGTCGGCTGCTGTGCCCCACAATAACAAGCCATATGACATGACACTGTGGAAGTAACCAAAGTAAACAAGTCTTGCTGTTTCAACATCACACAAAGACCTAATTTTTTTAACAGCATAAGCAGCTGAACTAAGTCTTTTAGATAGGGACGAGATATGAGGATACCATTGTAAATGAGAATCTAACTTAATTCCCAAAAATACTGTAGAGTCAACACATTCAATAGTTTCTTCATTGATTTCAACATGAGTACTAACCTGCCTTACATTTGGTAAAGTAAATTTAATACACTTTGTTTTCTTTGAATTTAACAATAAATTATTATTTTCAAACCAGGATAGCACTTTTGAAATGGCATTATTTACATCCTCAAAGTCAGTTTTAGTTCGGTCTATTTTAAAAATTAGTGAGGTGTCATCTGCAAACAATACCGTCTCACACAATTTTTTTGAAAAGTAAGGGAGGTCGTTGATATAAATTAAAAAAAGCAATGGCCCTAATATCGAACCCTGAGGCACGCCCATATGCACAGGCGCACCAGAAGACTCAGTTTTGTTTATAACAACTTTTTGAATTCTATTGGTCAAATAGGATTCAATAAGTTTTAATGAGTTTATTGATACACCATAATGCTTTAATTTACCCAATAATGTTTGATGATCAACACAGTCAAACGCCTTGGACAAGTCGCAGAAGATACCTAGAGCATCCTGCCGATTTTCCCAAGCATCAAATATGTGTTTTATAAGTGCAATTCCCGCGTCTGTAGTATTTTTTCCTTTAGTAAATCCGAACTGTCTATTGTGAAGCAATTCATTTCTCGTAAAATGAGAAAGCAATTGGTTAAGAATAATTTTTTCAAAAATTTTGCTAAGAGTCGGCAAAATAGAAATGGGACGAAAATTTGTGGGGTCATTGCTATCTCCCGCCTTAAACAAAGGTATTATTTTACTTAATTTCATTTGATTGGGAAATACACCATCATCAATACATTTATTAAATATAAACGATAGTTGAGGAGATATAACATTTATTATAGAATTTATAACACTAACAGAAAAGCCCCATAAATCCTCAGTCTTTTTCATATTCAAAGACTTGAAAGCTTCTATGATCGTATTAACGTTAATTTCATGGAAATTGAAAGGAATATTGCACTTATGAACATTCGTCTCTATGAGAGCAAGTGCGCGCTTAGTACAAGAATTCAATTCTTTTGTAATTTTAATAGGTATATTGGAAAAAAAAGTCTCGAAGGTATTTGCAACTCCATCATCTGTTTCTATAGTTTTTCCATTGACATTAATTTTAAAACACCTATTAGTAACTTTTGATTTACCACTTTCTTGATTTATAACTTTCCAAGTGGCTTTTATTTTATTATCAGATTTCTTAATTTTATTACTCAAAAAGTTCGCTTTGGCAGTTTTACAAACCTTTTTAAAGATTTTGGAGTACTGTCTGACATAATCAATAAAAAATGGATCAGTGGAAGTCGACTTCTGATAGTATAGTTCAAATAATTTTCTTCTACTTATATAAATACCCGGAGTTGCCCAATCACTAAACTTCCTTTTAGAACTGACTTTAAAGTTTTTTTGTTTAAAAATATTCTTGAATTCAATATTTAAATTATCAAATAAACTGCTATACAACTTATTGGGATCATCGGTTTCTTTTAGACAGTGAATTCTATTCATTACATTATTTTCAAATTTCCTCAAGCGACTATCTGTAATAGGCCTATAAGTTATTTTTTTTATTTGGTTAACATGATGGTGCTCAATAGCGATTTTCTGTCCACTATGATCTGAATTTATACAATATATAATTGATTGTTCAAGTACATCACAGTTACAAAAAATATTATCCAAGCAGGTAGCTGATATTGGTGTAATTCTAGTAGGTTCAAAGAAAGTATGGAGAAGATTAAAACATCTGAATAAATTAAGGAACCTTTCTGAGTACGAACATGATACCAAAATGTTTATATTGAAGTCACCACATACAACTATCTTCTTGTTATTGCCACTTATTATATTTAAAACGTTTTCCATTGAAGCCTCAAATAGATCATAGTTTCCAGAGGGAGGTCTGTATACACATACAACAATATGTTGCTCGAGTTCTATGCAGGAAATTTCAATAGTTCGCTCAATAGAGTGACGAACAACATCTGGTCGTTCTTTATATTTTATATTATTTAATAATAATATTAAAGATCCACCTCTAATAGTAGATTCTCTTGTAAAAGCACTTACAATATTATAGTTTTCAATACAGGTCAGAATTTCATTTTTTTTTAACCAATGTTCTGTTAGACATAACACATGCACTTCCATGGTCTGCAAAAATAAACTAATTTCTAGATCTTTGCCAGAAAAGCCCTGTACATTTTGGTGAACAATATTTAAATAATTAGACTTTTCTGTTGTTTTAACTTTGCCAGAGACTTTCTCTGTTGTCTTATTATCTAATTTAAATGAATTGGAATAGATTCCAAAACAGTATTATTAGTCAATTTAATTTGCTCAATAGAAGCATTGTCAGGAGTAAATTGCTCAATAGAAGCAAGGTCATTAATAAAAGTCTGCTCAATAGAAGCAGAGGTTTGAATAGCCAAATTTCTGGCTAAAGTTAAAAAATTATAGCTTAGCAATTCAGCTATTTGTCTTCTAAAATACTTAGATAGATTTATTCTATCTTTAGTCAAATAAAATTTATTTTTTAAGTTGGTCAATATATTGAAGTCAATAACTTGTATTTTCTTACTATAATATGCCATGTTGGACAGTACTAAATTTAATTTATACCTAATGTTATTTTCTTCCTGTGGCAAACTGTAACAGTAGGGTAATGTAAACATAACAATTTTTTTCACATTTAATGTATTTAAATAGTCAAGATAGTTTTGAAGCGATTTTTTGTTTACATTACCTCTGTTTCCAATTAAAATAATCAAATTATCACTTTTAGTCAAGTTATGTTTGGATATTTTATCCATAATATTATTGTAAGATGAGCCCGGACTACAGTAATTTGTTACACTTTGTCCCAATTTATTTTTTAACATAAGGCCCAAATCTTTTCCAATTTCATCACTAAACATTATATTATTGTTGTTTGTTTGTGTATAAGAACTGTTTTCATTACTGCTTAACATTTCAAATGTGGGTTGTTCAGAGAAAGATGGCTCACACATTGACATGGACCATTCTAACTGATCCAAGGTGACCAGGCCTGACACCAAGGAACATCGCCTAGCCAAGTGGTGATTTTCAGTTTTGGAAGTGCTGAATAGGTGATTAAGTGTCAATGTGTGTTCCCTCAAACTTTTTCTTGATGAACTATATTTATTAGAAATATCACTTAAAGATGTCTGCAGATTACTAATTTTGTCATTTAAATATTTTACATTATTATCATACATCTCTTGATTTTCTTTGATTAATTTGGAATAAGAATCTAATTTGTTTAACAACACTGTACGTTCTTTACTAAACTTCAAATTTTTGTTATAATACTTTTGCTTTTTAATCATAGTTTTTGTTTTCTTAATAAATTTATTTAATTTTAAATACTTTTTTATTTTGTTTCTGCTGCATTTAACCAATCCTTTAGTGTTGGGTGTATTAATAATCTCATCATTAGAAGAAAAGTTCAATGACACTGCAGGATTTATATTATATGCAACAGAAACCATATGTGGGGCACTATCTATCAATTCATCAAATAGACTCTGATTCTGTGAGGCGGTCCAGTTCAATTTTTCAGTTTCCAAAACATTAATATTATTGTAAGCCTCTTTTAAACATTTTTCCAATTCAGCGATGCGCCTGAGGGCCTGCTCATACTCATCACTGCACTGGTCAAATTGGTCTATAGTATATTGCAATTTGTCCTTTTCCTCAATTAACATTAAATTTTGAGTGTACAACTCACCCATTTCCTTTTTTAATTTACAGTTAATGTCTAGAGAATCTAACAGTTCTTTTTCATTGTCATCCCTTTCCCTACTCAATTGCTTAACCAACTCCTTGGAAGCCTTTAATTCCTGCAAAGCCAGTTGATATTCCTCCTGGCGAGCCAAGGCCTTACGGGTCATCATTTTATTATGATAGTAAACACAAATAAAATATAAAACAAAACCGTTATTTGTTCTCAAGAAGTTGTTCAATCAACTTAAAAGTGAGGTTACTTTACGGCAAAAAATACAAACACTATCGATGTAAATATGGAAAGACTATTTAAACATCTCAGTTATCAATAAATACAGACTAAAACTGAATTTAAAACACAACTTACTTGAAAGGGATAGCAACGAAAACGTTTGACAACTCACTGTGATGAGTCACTCGCCGGTTTTACAATATCATAATACTGATATTAAGGCACAATTGGTTGTCACTACACATTTATATACACTTTTGATTGTTTAAATATAATTAATATTTAGTGATTACTGAAAACGGGGCCGTAATTATTGTTAAAATAAAATATTAGTTAAAATATTAGTTGGTTTCGGCTCAGTGGCACTAGTGGAGGGGGCTAGATTTTTCATCGTAGATGGGTGCGACGCCAACCGCGCCCGGCCGTCGACTCCAACTTCCAAATCTGTAAAAAATAATAAAATTATAAATTCTGAATAACTCTTGCAACCTACAAGCTTATGTAAAATGACTCAAAAATATGTTTACCAATGACGACTGCCCCAGGCGTGTGCTGTTCCACCACGTCCACATCCTCCTCGGCCATGAAGACCTCCACCTTACCGGTTGGGAGGTCTTGGGATGGCTGCCTATAACAAAAGAATTAAGATGAGAAATAAAGATTTAGAAAACTTAATGTAATAGGAAAATACTAGTAGAAGACGACATCAACTTACAAGGCTACCCCAGGCTCATCTTCCAGACGCACTTCCAAGTCATCCATGGGGATGTCTTGGGATGGTTGCCTATAAGAAAAGAATTAAGATGTGAAATAAAGTTTTGAAATACTTAGTGCAATGGGAAAATACTATTAGTAGACGACATCAACTTACAAGACTACCCCAGGCTGATCCTCCTGCAGTTCCACCTGCACCTCAACCATGGGGAACCCTACCTCCAACTCATCCATGGGGATGTCTTAGGATGGTTGCCTTTAAGAAAAGAATTAAGATGAGAAAGAAAGAATAGGAACACTTAGTGTAATGGGAAAATACTATTGGTAGTCGACATCAACTTACAAGGCTACCCCAGGCTCATCCTCCTGTAGCGCTACCTCGAGGAAATCGCAGGGCTGTGTAGTGTGTACCTTAATCAATATTAAATGTATTGCATGTATTTTACTAGATCAGTCGTAATAAACCAATCGTGTAAACAGTACGTATTTTCATTTAGCTATCCCCGCACACTTCATGGCGACCCTGCCTTGCGTAGGCACCGCGTTGACGCCGAGTGTCGGGTAACGGGCGAAAACGACAAACTCAGCGCATTCCTGTGTGCCTCCGTGCACGATTAAAGACAATTGTAATAATGGCAAGTTATAACGATATAACACGTCCGACTCCCGACGAAGTAGAGTGCGCTCCCTTTAAAACAAATTTTACGAAATTCAACCCAAATTCATCGAAACTTAATAAACATGGGAAAATCCTATTCTAAAACTGAAGACAAGGAGGTCATCATCGCCCAAACAGCTAGGTCAGGGAAGAATTCGGCCACGGAAACTGAAACAGAATCCCACGCACGTGTCAATAATATTCTGCTGATAACCATCATAATCATCGTGCTTATCATCTTTTTGGGCTTAGTGTATAAAATATTAAGAAAACACAAAGAGAAAGTGATAGGAAGACATGTTCAGAGAGAATTTATAAGAAGAATGCGTCTAAGGCTGTCCGGAAAACGAGATCGCGAAGAAGAAAGTGCTCCGGGAGTGTAAATCTAATAGTGCGCGTAGTGTAACTGTGTTCCAGTTAAATTGCAAGTATTTTTTTTTTATAGTCCCAGTTTACTAGGTTGTGAAAGTGAGCTGCATTTTTTTTTCCTCTCGTTTTAGGGAAAACTCAAAAAAAAAACCCCTGACTATAATGACGTCATGCGGTAAAAATAAGAACATTATTTTAGTTAATAAGTATCCTTAGTCTTAAAAATATAAGAAAATAACTATGTTCGTGCTTTCAAGATTAGGAGGTAAGATTTGAAATGTTTAAATAAATATATGTTACATGGAAAAAGAATTAGAGTTAATTTTAAGTGAATTAATAGATATACATGTTAATCTACGAAAATTGGGGCCAAGTAAAAGATTAAAATATAAAGATAGAGTAAATGATAAGATATTAAGAGCTAAAAGTTTATATTTGACTAGTAAAAATATTTTAAGCATTTCTCCAGAAAAAGAATGTCCTTTAGATTTAGCAGAATATATTTACGATGTCGTAAAGGAAAAAATTAATTTAGTTTATAATAAAATATTGAATTTTGTTGACATTTTGCCTGTAGTGAAACAGACAGATCCAAAAATGGACAAATTTGATATAAAAACGGCTACTTCGTTAATTCCAGTGATGGACAATACGGAGGAAACTACCGAAAAAATAATAGACGGACTACTTATGTACGACGACTGTCTCAAGGACACTGAACAAAAAAAATGCTTATTTCTTTTACATTAAAAACTAGACTAACGAAAAGTGCGAAATTAAAATTAAAGGATAATTACAGTGACGTGACATGTTTAGTAAGTGATATAAGAAAATACTTACTCACTAAAAAATCGGCTAACTCTATACTGTCTCAGTTAAATAATTTGTCTCAAAATAATTTGTCAGTCAGCGAATTTGGAAATAAACTATCAGAATTATTTATTGGGCTCACTATCGCGCAGGCCGACGGTAATTCAAAAGCAAGCGAGATATTGCGACCAATAAATGAAAAACTGGCTATCAAACGATTTGCAGATGGCTTGAGAAATAGAAAATTAAGCACTATCATTTCAGCGCGAGATTCCTCGGAGTTAAAAGATGCGGTGCGTGCGGCTGAGGATGAGGAGTTGGCACAGCCCTCCGCGTCCAATACAATTTTTAGTGCAAGAGGTAAGTCAAACAATAGATTTTATAATTCCAGTAGAGGTCGAGGTTATCACCACTATAACCGAAGAGCTGATTATCGTGGTTATCAACATAATCGTAACTTTTCGAGACCTTTCTTTGACTTATTTAATTCCAATAATGGATATATGCGAAACCAAACTAATAACTCTGGTTATCGTGGCCGTAGCAATAACAATCATACTGGTCGTAGCATATTTCGTAGCGCAGTTCGTAGCACATATCATAATAATCGTGGTAGGAATAATTACCGTAGCAATGTATTTACAGCCCATCCGTGCGATGAATTTCAAATTTATGATAAAAGTAATAGGTGCGACAATTTAGCGTTACATGATTTAAGTGACGATCTACAAACGGCAAATAGAAACCTGAATGAGAACCAGTTTTTTCGGACCTAAAAGTTATAATATTCTAATTTGTAATGCTAATTTTAGATATGTCCATTTTGACATTAACGACGCCAAGTGTTCATGGTTGCTTGACACCGGCGCATCATTATCTGCTATCACCAAAAAAGTCTTATCGGAATATACTCCATTGTATAAAGACCAAATTGTTATAAACGGTATAGGCGGTAAAACTTATTCGGAAGGTTACGTTTATCTAACTCTAAAAAGTCGTGATAGAAATAATACTTACAAGCATAAATTTTATTTATTTGATTATTTACCCTGTCAATCAGATGGAATACTTGGATTGGATTTCTTATCAAATTTTAATTCACAGATTGATTTAGAACACAATACTTTAACCTTAAAAAATGGGTCAGAGTATATCATACCAATTTACAACTCACCAAAATTCTGTGATGATTATTTAACTTTCCCCGCAAGGTGTGAATCTATCCATTACATTCGATTAAAAGATAACAATATAACTAATGACTATGTTATATTAGGGAAACAATTACAAGAACATTAGACCTTTTGATAATGTTATTCCCATAAAAGTATTAAATACTAGCGAGAAACCAATCACGGTACCTACCTTTCAGCCTGATTTACAATCATTACATAATTATTACCAATTAGGCTATTTCAATAAATCGGAAGCAAGTGCGGAAAGAGCTAATACTTTATTAAAATTATTAAAATTAGATCATTTACATACTATCGAACGAAAACTAATTGAAGCAATTTGTACAAAATATTCCGACATATTTAATTTACCAGGTGACAAACTTACAACTACTAAACTATACGAACATAATATTTACTTAAAGCCAAATAGTAGTCCAGTTTATACAAAACCTTATCGATTACCTAAAAGTCAAAAACCAGAGGTAGAAAAACAAATTAAGCAGATGTTAAATGATGATATCATAGAGGAAGCTCAAAGTGAGTGGTCTAGCCCAATTTTATTGGTACCCAAAAAATCTGAGGACAACAGTAAAAGGTGGAGACTTGTAGTAGATTATCGTAAATTAAATGAAGTTATCCAAGATGATAAGAAGTTATCCTCTCCGACCGTTATCAGCCTGCAGCCGCTTCACCTGCGATGTGGACGTCCGCTCGTACAACGCATCCACCGTGTCTTCTATGCGGCTCGCGGCCGTCTTAAGGTTACGAACCCACGTGCCTTTCAAATTCTTCGACCTGGCCGCTATTCGTCCTATTAGGGATAGGTCATCCATCAACCGGCTTTTCAATACCGCCAGCGGCGGATCCGACGGCCGCTCTCCGGGCGGCGGCATGCGGCAGCGTGCCCACGAATTGTGTGCTATCTGCGCCAGCTGTGCGATCTCCTCCTCAGAGTCGGGCGAAGCTAGGGTTCCACCTCCCAGCGCACCTTCTCGCTCCGCTGACGACCTGCGCCGAATCCCAGCAGGTGCGGCCGGTGGGGCCGACGGGGCCATTGTGTCCAACGTGGTCGACGGGGCTGACGGGGCCTACGAGGCCAATGGGGCCGATGGTTCCGACGGTGCTTTTCTTTCTGTAGCCCTGTTTTTAGACATCTTAGTCAGGACAACTTTTGCCTCCGGCAGCCCTTCCCGAACACTGGGCGGGTCCGCGGGAAGCCGCTTTCGACACCCTTTCCTAAGCAGGCGCCCTCCTACCGCCCACTCTGATTCCTCCCGCGCACTGGCTGACACATCCGAGAGCAACGTGTCGTCGTCGCTGTCGAACGCGCCGGACATGGCGCTGGCGCTCCTTGAGAGCTCTGAGTCTTCTACCTCCGAGCCAAAACTGACGCTGCTGTCCCGGCTCCTTTCGTCTCTCTTCTGCTCTCCCCTCCTTACACAGAGACGCCTAGAGGCGCCCCCGACGCGATAGTTGACCCCCCCCCCCCCCCCCCCCAGAAACGGTGGGGCTGCCTAGACCCGAAGGCCCAGGGAGGGATTCTGCGGCCGCGGAGCGACCGTTACCCTCCTGGGGTAATTTAATTTCACTATTCGCGCTGTCCATGATTTTTACTCCCGAAACCAACATCAAACAAAACAAAACTAAAAAGTGTGAAAAGAAAGTAAGAAGAAGAAATAAAATTAAATTAAACAAACAAGAAAAGAAAACAAAAAGACAAAGAAACAAAAAAGGAAAAGAAAAGGTCCCGGGGCTTGGGACCGGGCTCCCCCCGGCCACTCAGCCCATCGTCACACCGAGAAAACTTGGGCTTAGGGCCGGCGGCGTCAAAAGACGTTGAATGCCAATAAGCAGACCGCCGGCACAGAACCGCCTTCCTCCGCAGTCTCCCTTCCGAAGAGGGGAGGACCGGAGAAGGTCTCCACAAACATCGGGCATGAAACGCCCCCGACAAAGAGGAGTCGGCGGGAATCCAGCTTATGTGGACATAATTATAGGAAACATCAATAAATAATTACAAACAGTAACAACAGTTTTTTCTTTTCTAAATTGTCTTCACAATCACTGAAAATTTCAACAATTTCCTCCCAATTCCTTTTTTTTCATATTTTGTTTTTATATTCTGGACTTTCCATGTCCCATATAGCTGAACGCTTTTGGATTTCATCGATATATAAGTCTGTATCGAAGTGCTCGGTCTCCATTTTGGTGAATATGCGTCCACTCTACACGAAAGCGCGCTTGCAAATGTACAACAAAATGGCGGCTCATGTATCTCGAAGCGCGCGGCTGACGCCCTCCCAACGCGCGTTTGAACGAAAATCTCAAAGCGCGCGTTCGACGCGCGTTTAATCAGAAACGCGCGCTTGCATGTGTACACCTAGATAAGAACTACTGGTTCTCAAAACGCGCGTTACTTAATCTTTTATCTCAAGCAGCTTTTGTTGTACACGCGGATCCATCACGCTATGCGGTCTCTCAGCACCCTGTCTTTTTGGTCTCCAAAGTTACAATTATCTGCTAATTTTCTTATGTCGGTGTAAAATGCAACGAACGATTCACCCTCTTCTTGTATTATTTTATTTAAATTAAAGCTAATCACCTCGTTCTGCGTCGGTTTAAAATAATCATCAAAGATATTCAGTATGTCCTCTAACTTGACCTTGTCGTCGGTTTTCAGTACATTAAAATATAACTCTTGTGTTTGGTGACCAAACACAAAATGGCAGCTTTTCTTGTCTCAGCTAGTTTTTCATAATATATAAATATGCAAAAACTAAACATGCGAGCCGCCAATATAGTAATAAAAATGCGAAAAGATTGTTTAAATCTTTGCCATTGTGGCCAACAATTATTTCTGATTTAACAGGTTGTGATTGTGATGGTGAGTGGTGTACGAAATTAATAAAAATTTAATTTTATTATTACATGAATTAATAGAGTTTTCGGAAATATGAATTTCCAATATTGGATTTTCTAATTCCGTGTGGACAGTCATCTAATCGTCTTCTATATTTGAAAGTTCAGGAATTTCAGTTCGTGCATTTGCAACAATCGATATATTTTGTTCACCGGTTTCCTCATCTTCCGAATTAAATATAGGAGAAACATCGTTATTTTGTATTTGAATTCAGGATAGAGCAGCAGCATTTACGTTAGAATTTGAATTAGGACGATATTGGTTAAAACCTTGGCTGTTTGAAAGAAAGAAAGAAAGAAAGAAAGAAAGAAAGAAAGAAAGAGAAAATATTTTATTTAAATAGGCCACAAAGAAGCACTTTTAAATCGTCAAAAAAACACATTTTTACAACTATCACAAAAAAAATATTAACTAACAACGTCATAGTCTCTGTCTGTCTGTTATGTCTGAATTTACACCGGTTCCAAAAGTTGAACTACCTGTTTGGCTGAAGAGGTTTCATAAAATTGATATTTTTATTTTGCTTAGTTCACGAACGAATTATTATATTGTCTATTACGGTTGTCAAATACAGTATGTATTGTTCTTCTTTTATTAGTTCAGTCGCCGTTGGTACGTCTGCGGGCTTCATTGCTCGAATTGTAGAGCCTAGATAGAGGTCCTCTTAAACCAGCTAAAAATGTTTTTAAAGTTTGTGACGTGAAAAATTCGCGTTTACACCTCTTGACAATTTCGTCTACCTCGTTTTAATTTACGTAGTTAATTTTAGTACTAATCATATGCATACATTTGTCATAAAATTCCTGAGCATTATTATTTTCATGTTATAAATTTACTAAGTCCATACTTAATGCATTTTCATCGCGTTGATTGGAGAAATGTTGTAATAACACTCTCTTAACATCTTGCCAAGTGGAGGCGCCGTTGATGTTAACAACTTCCTCTGCTTGTCCTCTAAGTTTTCCTAATATACTAAATAATAACATTTGGTTCTGAAAGACATTTGGTTGCAATTGATCATCATATTGATTTGAAAAAGCCTGTAATGTGCTTATAAATTTATGTAATTGATTTGTATTACCATCATATTCAGGAACCAAACTAATTTCTGATAGACAGACATGAATTTCCATTTTGAAAAAAAAATCAATTATTAAAAATATATAATAATAAGTATTATCTCCACTCCTAAATAATAAAACACAAAAATAGTCACTCAATTCTAGTCTCTATCAAAGTTAATGTTATATAAAATAATATGAATATAATTGATAAAAAGTATATATATAAAGGAAGGATCTGGCATTTACAGAACGATGATCTTCATCTGCATTTATATTTCTTGACTAGCTGTGCCCGCGACTTCGTGGATGTCGGAAAATAACAACGATGGGGTACTCATGTTTATCCCCTAGGGGTAGAATTAATTAAAATCCTTTCTTAGTGGATGCCTACGTCATAACATCTACCTGCATGCTAAATTTCAGCCCGATCCGTCCAGTGGTTTGGGCTGTGCGTTGATAGATCACTATGTCAGTCATTCAGTCACCTTTGAGTTATATAATATATATTTAGATTTCCGTAGGTTTCAGTGAATTTTCACAACTTTGGTTTTTGAAAGAAGCTAATTTTTCCCCAATCCTTCTGACTGCGCCAATTATGCAAATTAGACACCCAATAAGCTTTTTAAAAACTTCTGTTTTGACTTAATTACAATATAGGTATACTCTATGAATTACGTGTTACGTGGAGACAATTAAACTGTTTGACTACCAGATCAGAAGTGTCGTTCCTCGTTGCGGTGATGCTTAACTGTCTTCGGTTGCATTGTCAGCATATTTTTTGTGACGTAGGGCTGGTGCTATACATAACAGGCGCGCCCACCGGTGGGCGAACGCTGCTTAACGGTATCACATATGATACCACCGGTGTGTTAGTACCGCTAGAAGGGCTTTAAACATATTAGCACAAAACTTTTCGAACCCCTCGATAGTTTTAACCCAGCTAAGGAGTGTTGGAACAACAGATGACTTGTCACTTTCATTTGATTGTTTTTAGGATTTAAGACTGTGTTACAGCACATATTAACTTATTACCTTTTTTTGATAAATAAAAACTAGCATTTACAGAATTGAATTGGTTGTCAAAAAATAATTAAATATCGGCAGTTTCTTTGTTTTGTTCGTCTTTCTGAAAACAAAAAATATTAAGTAGTAACCTTTTGTAAAATAAAATAAACCACTACATTCTTTA
Source organism: Nymphula nitidulata (assembly GCA_947347705.1). Lineage (NCBI taxonomy): Eukaryota > Metazoa > Arthropoda > Insecta > Lepidoptera > Crambidae > Nymphula > Nymphula nitidulata. Next base: position 3,356,077 of record OX374637.1, on the reverse strand, counting down.
AACAAAAACAAAATTGTTATTAAATAATTTTAGTATGCATATTTAAAATATTAGTTTTAATTTCTTACAGATTAGTTAAGAATATAGCACTAAATGCACATTTATCAAAAGTCACTAACCTGCCATGAAGCCAAGAGCTCTCCTCCCAACTTCGGCAGGTAGGAAAACTCGAGTGCAGTGTTTGCACCACATGCTGTTGGGTCAATTTATGTACCAAGCGAACTCCCTTGTAGCCTTCTTTCGTATAATTTAATTATCAGGTGGCATTTAGCCACACATTGTGACATATGTTAAATCTTTCTTTAATAAATTACTACGTATCCCTTTCATTAAGTTAGTTGGACATAAACAGGGTATATTTTATTATTTCCTAATAATATAAATCCACTCCATCCAGGGTATTCCTCATCTTTCCTTATGTAAAATTCTTTTGTATCTTAGATAGAAGAATTAATTGCAGCCATATTCGTGGCTCCCTGCTCACATACTGTGGCAACCATCTCAATCCGCAAGAACTACTTTGTCAACAATATAATATTCAACATATTTTTAAATTCCAATGTTTTTTTGCTGCCAATATAAAAAGTATATTGAAGTGGTTGCTTATATTTTTTTATGATTCCCTTACAATAAATACAAGTATATGATCTACCAGCTGCGGTTTTCTGCTTATTCCATCATCAACTAAACCGAGAGTCCAAATATGCATTAATAGCATCTCATCAAATCATCATCATCATATCAGCCGAGAGACGCCCACTGCTGGGCATAGGCCTCCCCCAAGGATCTCCAAACCGATCGGTCCTGCGCTGCCCTCATCCAACGGCTTCCCGCGACCCTTACCAGATCATCGGTCCACCTTGTGGGGGGCCTACCAACGCTGCGTCTCCCGGTACGCGGCCGCCATTCGAGGACCTTTCCGCCCCAACGGCCGTCAGTCCTCCTCGCAATTCTTTGGGCTATGTCGGCGACCTTAGTTCTCCTGCGGATCTCATCATTTCTGATTCGATCACGCAGAGAAACACCAAGCATAGCCCTCTCCATTGCTCTTTAGGTGACTTTGAGCCTTTGTATAAGGCCCATTGTAAGCGGCTACGTCTCGGTTCCGTACGTCATCACTGGCAACACACACGAATTAAAGACTTTCGTCTTGAGACACTGCGGTAGTTGTGCCGAGAATATGCTGCGTAGCTTCCCGAACGCTGCCCAGCCGAGTTGGATCCGTCGATTGACCCCTTTCTGGAAGTTGGACCTACCAAGTTGCTTGTTATTTGTCCCAGGTAAATGTATTTGTCAACAACTTCCAGTGTAGAGCTTCCAACCTTCACAGGAGTGTGTACGACATGGGAATTCGACATAATCTTCGTCTTATCCATGTTCATTTTAAGATAGAATAGAAGATAGAGTCTCCCAACAACTGGGCTTGTTGGGAGACTCTACAGAGGTCGTCGAGCATTGTGCCCAAGTCTTCCAGGTTTTTAGCCATGACTACGATATCATCAGCAAAACGAAGGTATGCAATATAGGATGTACTCGCCGTTTATGTTGATGCCAAGTCCCCTCCAGTCCAAAAGCTTAAAAACATCCTCCAACGCGGCAGTAAACAGTTTCGGAGATATAACATCGCCCTGTCTCACACCCCGCTGAAGTGGTATTGGTTTCGAGTTTTGGTCCTGGAGGCGGACTGACATAGTGGCGTTTTCGTACAGTGACTGCAGCACTTGGATGTACCGATAGTCTATTTGGCATCTCTGGAGCGACTGAAACACGGCCCAACCTGCGTGCGAGAAGATTCGTAATAACCCTCGAAAACAACTTGTAGACATGACTCAGGAGCGTGATGGGTCTGTAGTTCTTCAATAGAGTCTTGTCACCCTTTTTGAAGAAGAGAGCCACCACGCCCCTGTGCCATGCCTTTGGCGTTTTACCCTCGAGCATGATGGAGTTGAATAGCCTCTGAAGAGCTTTCAGGACCGGTCGTCCACCTGCTTTCAGAAGCTCGGTTGTATCTCCATCGTCACCCGGCGCCTTGTCGTTCTTTAGTTCTCATCAAATATTTATGACAAGCAGGCATTTTTGAACTCTCTTTTTTAGATTATATTTAATAATATCATTTATACCTGGTTGGAGGTATATTTTCTTAAGTAAATTTTGCAATGTTCATGCATGCGCTTGGGCAATATGCATATATCACCTAGCACCTTATATGCTCTTGGGCTACTTTTGTAAACGGATAATGCCAAGATTTTTTATTGCATTTCCATATTATTTTTTAATTATCCAAATTTTTCATGGCTTTTTTTGCCAACGTAAAAAAAAAATTTTTTATTAGAATTTTAGAGCGTAATATCTTAATAGTGAGACTCATTGACATCTCTGCATGAGTCATTTTCATCTCCGAAAGCGTTGAATGGGTAAGTTCATCATCATCATCAGCCTATAAACGTCCCACTGCTGGGCACAGGCCTTCCTACATAGGAGAAACACATGAGGAGTTTGGGCCATAACACCACCACGCTGGCCCAATGCGGATTGGTGGGTTAAAGCAGTTGCAGTAACAACCGGGACCAACGGCTTAATGTGCCTTCCGAAGCACGGAGGAGCTCAAGATTATAAATTTGATTGACCCATCCAGGGACCGACCATGGCGAAAGTTGCTTTGTTTTCGTGATCGAAACCAGAGCGCTCAAACCACTACGCCACCGAGCTCCTCAATGGGTAAGTTATTTAAAAGTTTTAAAAAAAATTTTAGGTTATTTAAAATTTTAAATATTATATTTTAAATAAATGGGTAAGTTATTTAAAATAAAATATTTAAAAGTACTGTGATATTTTTTTCATCGTTTTTAAATGTAATATTAAATATTCATTTTAAATCCGAGGTGGATGGTTGTTATAATGCCCCCGGCACTGGTGTATCTAGGATAATAGAGGTGGTTGGTGTCTCGAATAATGGTGCATCATCGAAAAAATAAAATATGTTTTTTTTAGTACATGATTTATTTTATGAAGTGTGTAAGTGAACATGGTTTTTTTTGGAAACAGCTTTAAAAATGAGCAAAAACAACAAGATAATTTGTACAAATTAACAATATCTATGTAAATCATGACATTGTGAAGTTTGGTGTTATCATAAAAAAAATCCTAAGCTGATGGTGAGCACAGACACTTATATTTCTAAGTTTTTGTATTTATCTTTTAATAAAAGCATAGTAAGAAAAAAAAATTGAAGCACTTGGTGGAGACTTAGTGACCTTCAAAGCGCTACCTCAATATGCCAAGTGGTTGAACTTTTATGTGACTTAAATGAAGTCGGTTAATAAATATATGCATAAACAACCACAACTCGTCAACAAATGTTTATATGTTCAAACAAATATTGGCCATTACAAATATTAACCCCAAACACTTGACTCACCAATTAGGCACAAGATTGTATAGTTCTTTTAACTCACGAAGCAACTTGCACTGACAAGCGCTTGACTTGTGTCAAACCCGCTGCGGATGTGTGCGTGAGTGGCGTTAGCATAAAAATTATAACAGATGGAAATAAATATTATATAATTTTATTATTATCAAATGTGAATGTGAATATGTAAAACTTAATTTATTTAAGTTTAGTAACTTATAATCAAATAAAACAAACAGAAATAAAAAATAAAGCGCGATATTTTGAAGGTTTTTAATAATTAAGAACATAATAAAATAAGACAGTGTTACCTGTGTTATATTTAATTAAATCAATCACAATCACTCGAATAATTATCTGTTTTATCTGAATTATCTTGTCATTTTATAAATTTTGAAATCATAATTATGTTTTTTTTCTGCAATTTTAAAAGTTTTGCTCTACAACGCCTTGCCTTGGATATTTTCTATGCTTTATTTTGTTTAATAAAATAAAATAAATAATAAAACAAGAAATATTCATAAAACTTTTTGTCACAAAATTAATTTATTTATATAAATAGGTACCCATGTAAAAATAAATCTAAAAAATAAACAAAATATTCAAAAATACTGTATCAACCTCACTATGACAATATATGTGGCTATGTGACAATATATGACTATGTGGATGGTCGGACTTTTCGACGTACACTTTCAATCTGTTCCTACTGACGCTACTTGAAGCGACGCTTGATTAAAGATCACATATAGACGTGTTACTTCGCCCGTGTCTCGGACGGCACTGAGAGCTCCTGTGCTTACCCGTACATTCGCAGCGTGTTTGTATAGTAGGTACCACAAGTAAAGATCAAGTTCCTTCGTGAGATGAAAATACTGTAACAGCAAGAGGATAGGCGATTTTTGGTGTAATGCCACTTTTAGGGAAAATGCCGTTGACAAACTCTACGATTTTTAAAGATGAAATTATTTTCCAGAACCACCACTACCACCAATAACTTCAACACCAACATTCATTATCCATGTCCGGAAACGTTCAGTGTCCTTCGACATCAACGGATTGGGGAATTTAGGCGTGGGATACCTGAAAATAATAATACTTTATTAACTATTGGTACATCCAAGTACGTACGAAAAATTACTGTAAGAAAACGCCACTATGTCAGGCCGCTTTCAGGATCAAAACTCGAAATCAATACGACAATTCGACTTCAGCGTCGTGTGTTAAACAGGGCGATGTTATTTTGCCGAAATTGTTTACCGGCTGTGTTGGAGGATGTGTTTAAGCTTTTGGACTGGAAAGGACTTGGCATCAACATAAACGGCGAGTACATGACTCACCTTCGTTTTGCTGATGATATCGTAGTCATGGCTAAGTACCCTGGAGGACTAAGGCGCAATGCTCGACGAACTCTGTAGAGTCCCCCAACAAGTGGGTCTTAAAAATGAACATGGATAAGACCAAAATGATGTCAAATTCCCATTTTGTACCCGCTCCTGTAAAGGTTGGAAGCTCTACACTGGAAGTTGTTGACAAATATATTTACCTAGGACAAACAGTCCAACTTCCAGAAAAATGTTAATCTACGAATCCAACTCGGCTGGGCAGCGTCCGGGAAGCTTCGCAGCATATTCTCGGCCCAACTACCGCAGTGTCTCAAGACGAAAGTATTTAATTCGTTTGTGTTGCCAGTTAGAACTTACGGAACTAAGACGTGGCCGCTTACAATGGTAAGAAGGCTTAATGTCACCCAAAGGGCAATGGAGCTATGGGCTATGTTTGGTGTTTCTCTGCGTGATCGAATCAGAAATGATGAGATTCGCAGGAGAACTAATGTCACCGACATACCCCGAAGAATTGCGAACCACAAGTGCCAGTGGGCAGGCGACATTGCAAGGAGGATTGACGGCCATTGGGGCGAAAAGGTCTTCGAGTGGCGGCCACGTACCGGGAGACGCAGCGTTGGTGCCTACCTGCTGCTGCGTCTCCCGGTACACCACACCCCCACAAGGTGCACCGACGATCAAGTAAGGGTCGCGGGAAGCCTATGGATGCGGGCATCGCAGGACCGATCGGTTTGGAGATCCCTGGGGGAGGCTTAGGCCCAGCAGTGGGCGTTTCTCGGCTGAAATGATGAACTATTGGTCATAGGAAAAACAAGGACATTATGCTTGAAATCAACACATGCATCATCTGTTTGATAGTAAAAATTTATGGACACTATCATTATATTAAAAACTTATGGCCATTTCGTGTTGCATTAGAGACAAGAAGAGCGCACACATATAAAGCAGTGTCTTGTGGGTTTATTACATACCTACTAGCGCTTCGCCCGCGAATTAGAACTCTTACACACGAGTGGTACGTTGCCAATGGCAGAGGTAACTGCATGCGCCGACACGCGTGGGTGGTAGCTGTTGACGCATCGGTAGCAGCCGTCGACGTTTTGATGACAGCCATCTACATAACAACTTCAAAAATCAGCGGCTGCAGAGATAACTGCAGCCGTTGCCGTTAACAACGTGTCGCTCGTGTATAAGAGCTCTTAGTCCACGTGGAGTTTTTTTAAACAAATACAGCTAATAGCCTTCCTCGATAAATGGACTATCGAACACAAAACTATTTTTCAACTTGAATCCGTAGTTCCTGAGATTAGCGCATGCAACCAAACAAACAAATTCTTCACCTTTCCAATGTTAGTATAGATGTAACTCAAATCGGTTTTTTTTTCAATTGCTTTTCAAAAAAATGGATCGTACATTAGTTGTATATACTCCGTGTTGAATATAAACCATCTTTTAGCTTCTGAACATGTGTGTTAATAAAAGACCGTTAAAAGAAAGGAAAGAAAGAAATAAACTTTTTATTGGCTTGCACGCTACAAATTAGTTACTAAATACGACCATTGATATGATTAAAAATGTAATATATTAAATATATTAAATAATAATAAATTAATAATAAATATTAAACAAAATGCAAAGCCAACAGGTCCCTGTCTCAGCACAAATGCTTTAACGACATTCGCAGAATGCCGCAGAAGCGCTATTATTTTGACAGGGCCTAGGCGAAGTCGTCTTTTAAATAGTAGTAACAATAAAGTAAATAAACATACCTAGTCCAGTCTCGCGGAGTGATGAAGATGTTATAAAAAATAATAAAATTTATTAAATGTAGAGCTTAATATTAATACATGTCTTTACGGCTCGCCGTTCAGTTGAGTGCATAGTATCTACATGGTTTGTGAAGTGATACAGAATGGATAATATGGAAAGGAATGAATATGTTATTGGCGCGGCAGTACCGCGTTTCTGTCCATTTTCCCAGAGTAACGGGCCAAAAGGGGGAAGGTGGAAGAGTTGGCTAAGAAATTTTAACTATTATATTGACTGTCAGATTGGGCTAAATGACAAACAAAAAATTTGGAGGTTACTACATCAGGCGGGACTAGAGTTACAAAAAATCTACGACCCTGAAGAAGCAACCTGCTGATGGTAAAAATGATTAAATCTCTTAAATACTTACTTTGAACTCGAAGTAAACATTGCATATGAGAGGCAAAAATTCCGAAACATTGAAATGAATCACAATGAATCTATTGACCAATTTAATTTTTAAAAAAAGTTCTAAGAGGAGTAATTGAGTAATTGTTCAGAATGGCCTCTTCCTCGACTCAAATATAGTCTTGCACGTTTAAAACCGTTTTCTTTTAATGACCACAACACATCACTTTCATGTTTTAATGCCCGAAATGCGGCTTTAATACGTCGCTATCAATCACTGACACTTGTGGGCTCACTTGCGTACACCAAGCGTTTTAGTTCGCTCTACAAGATAAAGTCTACTGGCGTAAGGTCGGGAGAACGCGCGGGCCAGGGCTTGCCTTCGAAACGCTCGTTTAGGTATTCGCGCACTTTGCTGGTATAAGGCGGTGGAGCGCCATCGTGTTGGAAGTAGGTACATGCCTCTTAAATAAGCCAACGGCACGTTGTTCAGCATTCGTGACAACACTCTTTGAATTATTCTTCAATAATTAACTCCCGTTAAACTGACTTCAATAAAATGCGGCACGATCACATGGCCGTTAATAGCACCACCCCACACATTAACACTAAAGCGATGTTGGAAGGAATGTTCCTTTGTAAGATGCGGATTAGTGTTAGCCCAGTAATAATCACTGTGAGAATTAAAAAGTCTATTCCTTGTAAAAAGACACTCATCAGTGTACAAAATGTTCGCACTTTGGTGCTCTAACAGCCACCGGCAGAATTGCATACGAGGGTCACTGTTCGTCAATTCTTGCACTTTGCGGTAGTGATAAGGGTGCTGTCCGGTTGATCTTAATATGCGCCAAGCGCAGTATTGGCTTCAGCCATTCACATTTAAAGTTATATACAAGCCGGGAAAAAAATATATTGCAGATCCTTTGTCCAGATTATTAAATACCAATGTCGTAATAACAGATAAAGAAGACATAGAAGACAGTAACCTACTAGCATACCTTAATGAGTCTACAGCTCCTGCTGTACTACTTGAAGAAATAAAGGAGGAAACAAATCAGGACGAACACTTGATCAGCTTAAAGAATGCTCTGGGAGACGACAATTGGCCCAGAAGAGACATCGTGTCGCTTAGCGCCTTCTATCGGCTATATCATGGAGCGTGCTCTGAAGAGCTATTTGATCTTATCCCACCTTCCCCTTTTCTACTCAGGAGCACGCGTGCCGGTCTTCGGAGTCAACAATTCACTGTCTCCACCTCAACATCACGTACAAAGAAATTTAGTAGCTCTTTTCTTTGTCGTACTTCCAGAACTTGGAATTCCTTGCCAGCACATGTGTTCCCTCCTTCCTATAACATGGGTTCCTTCAAAAGAGGTGTGAAAAAGGACCTTTCAGGCCGGCAAGGTGGAGGCGGCTAGAGCAGTGTCTGAACTGCACTACCTGTCTTCGCATATGGGCTCTTCTTACCGCTTCACATCAGGTGGTGTTGTGTCAGTTGTCGTGCTTTGTATAAAAAAAAAGGAATTAAAGAAGTATGAAGTCATAAAAACTGAATTATGTGAAATAGATGACATCTTGTGCACAAGAATCATTGTTCCAAAATCAATAATAGTAAAAACTCTAAAGATGGCACACGAAGGACATTTGTCCGCTAGTAGTATGAAATCTAAATTACGCCGTTGGGTATGGTGGCTAGCTATGAACAAGGATATAGACTACGGGACCGAAACATGCGAAGGCAGTAGGCTAGTTAAAAAGACAACTTCTCAAAGAGTGTGGGAATTGGTGACAATTGACTATTTAAGGCCGCTTCCAACATATTTACTAGTAATCATTGATTAGTACATATTATGAGGTAGATATCACTCAAGGGCCCACAGCCACTAACACTATCAAAGCTCTGAAAGTTTTAATAGCAGGAGAAGGATTGATTTTGCGATTTTTACTTTGAGACAATGGACCTGCTTACCGAGATGGGCAGTTAAAACATTTTTTGAATGATCAGAGCATCATATTGAGACATACAACCAGGAATTGAAAAACCGCTTGTAGCGGTAACACATTATTCGGGTATCATTATAAACGGTACCCGAATGCAGAGACTCAAAAAGATATCTTAAACTTTACGGTAGCGGTTACACGCGACCGATATATCAACAGGCCTAACGGGTACCGTAATGATAAGGGTACCTCTCAGACTATCTGTTATTAATCGGATACCGATAAGAATGGCAACGTCGCAGTGTAGCATATTTCGAATGCGGCTCCGTGTCGACACGATTATAAAATTGTTAGTTCCCGTGACGACCATTTTAAATGACCTCCTCGATGTATGAAGATTGGTACTGCGGAGAGATCAATCTGTATTTCTGGTTCTACCCACCCGATTAAAATGAAACATGACTTAGATAAATTACCTAAGGAAATAAAGGACTTATTTTCAATGCACATATTTAAATGTACATTAGGGAATTTATTACGACAGCATGTATTTTATAATGGAAGGAATATTTAAATATTAAATTTAAATAAAAGTAATTATTTATGAATATGGACTTGACATGATGTGTAAAGACTTATTAATATATCTGACATTTCTTTTATCTAATATTTGACCATTTTTAATTTTGTGTTTGATTTTAATATAATTGTCATGTAATGAATGTTTGATAGGTACCTATCGAATTTTTGCATGCCACGATGTGGCGAAACATGTACGCTCATTGCTCATTGAATCTAATGTCAACATCTGTATTTACTGTGTTTTTAAGCAAAATAAATGATTATGATTAGATTTTAAGTAGAATAGAACCAGAAGCTACTGAACAGTAAAAATCGAATCAAAATACATACAGGGTGGTGCCGTCAATACGACAATAAATTAAAGCATGGGCTATATAAGTGCACATCAATGGTTTCCCACCTCAAAAACAGCTAATTCATTTAATAATTTCGGGTCATTTCAATACATAATGCAGCCCATGTTATATTATTTAATACAAATGAGTAGTATGTTATTGGGCATTCTAACTCACATCGTTCGGTTGCACCGCAACCTCACTCGTTAGTTAGAAGTGCCCAATAACACTTATCATCCTACTCAAACACACGAATGGGGGATATGGATCGGTAGCAGACGCGTCTGCTAGTGAGCTCATTCCTTCGTTATAAAACCTAATACCTTAACACGAATACAATGACAGGATCCAGTCGTCAAAACATTCGATACCTTTTCAGTTAAATGTATATGCAGTCATCGTTGCTGCAAATAAATACATTGGTTTTATAATTATTTTGTTTGTGAATTTGTAGTTGATTTAAAAAGCATGATCAACGTTTAGTTAACCGCCTCCCGCGACCCGCCACCGCGCTCGCCTCATTGCGCCATGCATGCCGGATGCAGCCATATGACACCTTACCGACACTCATACCTAAATGCACCCATTCCTGATTGTTTAATATATTCTATGAATGAAACTAAAATACTACCTGACTTAGTTTTGGACAATTAGCAAAATTTAATAGTCAATCAAGGAAAGATTTTTTAAGTATAGCATCAAGGGGAACATTAGTTTGCTCAAACAAGACAACAAACCCAGAACCGTAGGCCATACAGTTTAAAGTCACAGATCCCAATGGTTTGACTCCCATCTGGATCAGACAGTGAATTATTTTCTATTTACATTAATATTACATCAGACGGGAACAGACCGATATTGTAGCTTTAATCACTGAACAACAATGATAATGATTACGTAGGTACGGTCAGTGCCTCACTAATTGACCCTCATAAAAAAAATTCTACATCGTTAAAAATTAAATAGGAATACTTACACATTTTTGTACCATGCCACACCAACTAGAATATGGTTGTAACCAAAACCATATTAATTATACAGAATAGTTAGTGTGAGTGTGAGACAGTACCACGACAGTACTAAAGTGTTCATCTATTTCTTAGGCCAACCTTACGTAATTCTTCAGTTAATACCTTAAATAATTTTAATCTGTCGAGCGAGTGGTATAATACTCCTGAGAAGACAATTAAAACCCAATTGTGTCTGGATTTAGTTGGTTGAGAGGTTAATAATACTTATAAGTGAATTGAGCATCTACAATTTTTCACGTCGGTTAATTATTCATTTAAATTATTTAAACCATTCAATTTCCGTAGTAACAATGGAAAATAACTATCTGTCAGTCAGCAAATTCCTGAAGCCAAACCGACGCGCGCCGCGCCGCCGGTGCAACGGATATAGGAATGACCTAATTACAATTATTAGATACCATTACCTAAAATCGAATATTATCGTGTCGTCTAATTTGAATTGTTAAATTTGAAAGTTAAGTTTTAAGTCACAATATATAAGACGTGTTATAGATATAATAATATAGCTAATTCAAGAGTAACCATGACAATTTCACAATTACAATAATTAGGTACTGTTTAATCTGTTGAACCGATTTTGATGAAATGTAGTCCAAAATAATATTATAATAAAAATACATGAAAATTATCATAGAAGGACCTTTATTTTATGGATTTTGAAGAGTTGATAGTAACAAAGTAGGTAGCTCTGTCCAAAAAAAATATTTGCTTTTCATCTGTTAAGAATTTAGATTTAAAATACATTATTATATCTGTCTGTCTGTCAGTCTTCGATGATGAATATTTAGTCGAGATGTTTAATATTATAGTATAACTCGTTATTCTAACCAAACCAGAATAAGATCCAACACCAAATATAAAGTATTGTACTATGTAGATCAAAAAATGATTTTATTACGTCATATCTAAACAATTTTAAGGGAGGTATGTTTATTTATTATGTTATCTTCAAGATATTGTTATCCCTAGATTTCAATAGACTAATATAATATAAAATACAAAATTAAAAATTTTAGGTAACCCCCGGCGTCATTAATCATCTATCTAATATCATCTCATTGAGACTATTCATAAGAGCCCAAACACGCTATATCTGTTGTAAGTTTCTGAAGAATTAAGCATTTAGTAAACTTTTTGATGGTATAGGGTCGGCTATACTAATCGGATCTGTAAAAGTTAGTAAAACCCTATTATGATGTAGAAAATGAGCTAATATTTATCAAACGTCTGAACCGATCTTCATAAATTATAGCTAAGAACTATCGTAGTCACATCAGCTTTCAAACAAAAACCGAATCAAAATCGGTCTATTCCTTTAGGCGCTACGATGCCACAGACAGACACACAGATACACATATACATAGGCAGACAGGTCAAACTTATAACACCCCTCTTTTTTTCGTCGGAGGTTAAAATTAAATATTGTGTTTACTGTGTGCTAGTCCATTGGGCTAGTGATGTTTGAGTAAATAATTATAGGTATCTTAGCCATGTGTCAAGACTCAAGAGTTGGATATTCGATATGTTTTAACCGACTTGAAAAAAGGGGGAGGTTCTCAATTCAACGCGTATCTTTTTTGTATCAGCTGAGCTTACTAAATCTTATTAACATATTTTTAATATAACAAACATTATACACATTTTATTTGTGTATAATGTTTGTTAAGCATAATAGAATTTATTATATTGGTTCTAAATTAAATTAATAATGATTAATTCAAAAATCGTTTAACGTAAGTTATTACTTTTCTTCTTTATAAAAAATATTTATATTTCGACAAAAAACTTCAAAATAGTTTGATAATCAGAAACAAACCTACCTACTTTTTAATATTCATTAAATGTATTTTTTATGATCTGTATGTGAAAAAATTAAATTTTTATACTATAACCTAAGTATGTACAATAATGAAAATATTGCTAAATATTTACTCGTGGAAAATTTTTGAGACACGTGTTTGCCGAAAGTCGCGTTGTTACAAAAATGCAAGTTCGCAGTGCAGCAGGGCTGTCACAATATTAGTTGAGCGGCTTTCAACGAACGGATCTACTACACCGATAATAAAAAAACCGTTGTGATATTATTCTTTGTGATATATACCGTTTTTTTAATGTTACATAATTAATGTCGTATAAATAAAGTTGTATGAAAAAAATTGTTTGTTATATCTATTACTGATATTTATCCGTATGTAGGTGTTTTTCCTTCTGTTGTTATGATTTTTAAATTTCACTACCTAAATATCCAGGAGATAATATTATGAGTAAGAAAAAAAATTATACTAATACTAAAGTTATGTATAAAAAGTAAATTTTGTATGTGTAATGTAGATATTTATAAATATATCTATATAAATATGAATTTCTACACCAAGATTGAATAAAATTATGGGTAATTATGTTGTTGTTGTTTATATTATGTTATTATGGTTAGTTATATTATAGTAAGTTTATTTTAAATATATGTTTGTATGTATATGTATGCATGCATTTGAGTATATTTATTTATTTAATATATTTAATATATTTGGTATTTTTATGTAGGTATATTTATAGTATTTTGATATTGAAGGATTATAATTAAATGCACTGGTGTCACTTCCGATTGGATATTATAACTCACACGCCCATGACGGGTTGGGTGGAAGAGATCTCCTATAGAGACGAGTCCTCCCTTGCATACTACTGTATACATTTATTTTGTTTTTAAGTTTGGTGCAATAAAGAGTTAAATATATTTCCAACTACATACAAGTTATCTACGTATTTTTTAAAAAGACTATAGTGACAACCCTAACATATTTCGCGACATAAACAATAATTTACCGATAAAATTAGAAACTTTTCAACTGGTGCTTCATTCTGTGCTTCAAAGTGCTTCGAGCGTGAAACATAGCTGCAGTGAAGTCATTCTGCTCGAGGAGTCTCCCTCTCTCTCCGTTTCTCAGCAACAACTTTATTGTGAGTGTTCAACATGTGAGTACTATTAAAATCATCGTAGAGGTACACAAGCCAGCAAATCAAGTTAAACACTTTGAAATTTAAAGAGCATTTTTCTACTTAGATTAATCTACACAATTAGAATTATTTTTCGACTGAAGTGTTATTTTCAAGATTTAGTCGTCTGTACTACTTTAATATACTTTAGGATTTCTATAAACTTAATATACTAAAATAAGGTTATAGTGGTGATAGCAAATTCCAGTGTACTAAGTTATAGGCTCTTTGTGATAATAAAACTGAATTTTAATTTAATTTTGTTTACAGGTCCGACTCAGAATTTGAAGTGTTTGAACCTGTGGTCGCTGTGCAGAAACCAAAACCGAAAAGGAAGATATCCTCCCGCGATACCATCAGGTAAGTCTAGCTCTTGCTCGACTTCTTACTATAGTGATGGTGTTGTTATACAGTAGGCTCATAGAGATTCAATTGTGTATGATAATGAATTAAACAAGTAGGTACATATAATAATATAGTTAGGCTGGTATGTGATTAGGTCGGATTTGATTGGTTTAATATGAGTAGTTTGTTGTTTAATAAAACTGTTTAAACTAATGCCATGAAATAGAACGTTTAAATAAGTATGTAGGTTCTATGTTCTTTTAAAGTCATTTTTTAATAACAAATATAACTAATCTATTTGATTCAGAGACTAACAGACTTTTTTTTACAGGCCTGCTAGTTCGACGAAGAAATCAAAAGCGACTAAAAAAGAAGCTTACGACGTTTTCGGTTTGCTGTCTGATGAGGAGGAAGACGTAGCAGCACAGAACACAACGCGCGACTCTGCTAGTGGCAAGCGACTCGCCAATAGCATCAGCAGCAAAGTGGCTGGAGGAGCTGTGGTGCGGCAAGCCCCTCTGGACGGCCGCTACTACGTGGAGACACGCGTCTACCTCGCGGAGGAAGCTCAGGCGGTGCCGCCTGAGTCGCGCTATACCAAGGCGCTCGTGACTCTCAAGGTGCAGCTAGATCCTGACCAGTCTGAGTGGGAATACTTGCAACGTTTTTTAAAGAAAACTAAGTTATTATTTAATGATAGCAAACCTGTGTTTTATAGTAATAAAATAAATATTAAATAATAAACTCATTACTTACCTACTCAAATATTATAAATGATTTTTAATTTTATCTTTACTTTTATTGACCCATAATGCCCAGGTAAAGTTAAAGTCGAGGTATGTAATAGAGGTATATTTATAAGGTTTATAATAATATTTTTTTAAAGCTTGGCATCTACTTATTTTATTGTTACTAAGAAATAGGATAAATTTATATAAATGGTATACTTTATTAATTTCTTTTATAATTAATTAGCATCCAAATAATAGTAGAAGTAGGAAGGTAAGTAGTTAGTTTAATAGTTCACGTAATAAAATATAATTTTATAAGTAGATACCAGGTTTGAGAATTAAATTATTTAATTAAGTGAATATTAATTATTTGATTTTATAGTGTATAAAAATGCCATTTTGCTCTGAGTGTTGTATCCATGTAGGAAGTAGACAGTGGGTAGGTCACCTGAGGAGCACCGCACACAAGAGTAAGAGCGATACACTGCGGATGAGCGACATCGATGGTGTTGTCGAACTCGCAACTGCTTTCCGCGGTCGCATTGCTTCATATAGAATCACTGCTACAGATGAGTATGAACACTCTTTGCCCGAGTTGTTTTTGCAGAGTTTATTCTTTAAAATAAATAACGTTTTGCAGCTCTCTTTGAAAAAGCACATAAGCGTCAAAGTTAATTTTGAATATTATGCGATATTTCTTTTACCTAAAAATGAAGTAAGTGAGAAAAAGTCGTTCGCTACCAAAAATGTTACTGTACATCGCAATTTTAATTCTGATAATTTATTTGACAACTTAGTTAGTGGTATTAAGAAAAAAATTGTAGAATTTCAAGATCGCGATAGTGGATGGACTTTTTTAAATAATGTTTGTTTAGAAATTAATATAAATAAGTACGACCCTTTGAGAGGATCTGGTTCTTCTTATATTGAACTACCATTAGCAATTAAAAACAAAAGAGCATGTATTAATATACAGAATAAGGACAAATATTGCTTTTTGTGGAGTATCGTCGCGTCTCTATACCCAGCTAAAATGAACAGTGAACGTATTACGTCGTACCCACACTTTCATAAAGTTCTCAACATAAAAGACATATCTTTCCCAGTTACATTTAATGATATTTCAACTTTCGAAAAGAATAATCCTCATTTGTGTATAAACGTATACTCATTAAAAAACAACCGTACCGTAGTAGGGCCTATTTACAAGTCAGAATTTAAATCAAAAACTAGAACTAAAATTAATTTACTTTTAGTGGAAAACAATGTTCAATGTCATTATGTTTTGATAAAAAACTTATCCCGACTTGTGAGATGTCAAATTACTAGACATCATGGCAAATTATATTTTTGTGATGATTGCTTGTTATTTTTCACTACTGAAGTTATTCTTGATAACCATACATGCAGCGGTGTTAGTACAGTACTGCCTGATAAAGGAACCTATTTACAATTTAAGAATTTTGATAGAAAGCAAGATGTTCCTTTTGTCGTATATGCGGATTTTGAGACTATTCTTCAACCATTTCAAAGCTGTGAACCGAATCCGTCTTCGAGTTATACCTCACCGCGTCAAAAACATATTCCAGCTGCTTTTGCGTATCAAATAGTCTGTTCGTATGATAGTAGTCTTAATCGTTTTGTGCAATATCGGGCGGCTGACTGTGTAGAGAAATTTCTCGATAAACTTTATAATGATATTAAAAAAAATTATGAAATTTTGAATACCGAAGTTAAAATGGAATTTAATGAACATGACGCAGAGGCTTATGCAAATGCTAATGTTTGTCATATTTGTGAGGAATTATTAATTTTCGATAAAGTGAGAGATCACTGTCACCTCACGGGACGCTATCGAGGTGCAGCGCATCAATATTGTAATCTAAGGTACAGTGTTCCCAAATTAGTTCCAGTTTTTTTCCATAACTTGGCCGGCTATGACTGTCATTTATTTATAAAAGAGTTAGCTGAAAGTTCTGGATCTGTTAAAGTTATACCTAAAAACAAAGAAAATTACGTATCTTTTACTAAATTCTTAAAGCTCAATAATGAACAATATGCTCAAATACGATTTGTTGACTCTTTTCAGTTTTTAGGAACAAGTTTAGAAAAATTAGCGAAGGGCTTGAACCACTCCGATTTTAAGCATTTAAAAAAGAGTTTCCCGGTTGAAAAAGAATTTTTATTGTTAACTCGTAAAGGAGTATATCCCTACGACCACATGAAGCATTGGAAATCTTTTTCTGAAAGACAGCTTCCTCAGAAAAAATGTTTTTATAATTCATTGACCGATGAACATATCAACGATGTTGATTATGCTCATGCTCAAGAAGTTTGGTCTGCATTCGAAATTAAAGATATGGGAGCTTACACAGATCTTTATCTTAAAACAGACGTTTTACTTTTGACTGATATATTTGAAAATTTCAGAGAAGTTTGCAAATCAAACTATAAATTAGATCCGGCATTTTATTTAACAGCTCCGAGCCTATCGTTTGATGCAATGTTACTTAAAACAGGCGTTAAGTTAGAATTATTATCTGACTTAGAAATTATTCGTTTTATACAAAAAGGAATTCGTGGGGGTATTTGTTTGTGTTCAACGAGATATGCCCAAGCTAATAATAAATATATGCCTGATCATGATCCCAGCGAACCAGATTCTTTTTTGGTTTACATTGATTGCGGCGAACGTAGAGAGCCTAGAAGCATAACTTCATACAAAACTCGTCGCAAAATGGGTACCCTCGGCGGCTAGAAGAGAACGTCGGATAAAATCGGCTAATATCGAAATTGTATAGCGCCCTCTCGGTCTTCTGATTTACACGCGCCGGACGGGTCATATATGCACAATGTAACCATGCAAAATTTTATAACGACTTTCATAATTATATCGCCATTTTTAATAAATATAGCAACGTTGTAAATCGGTCCACTTATTCAATTTTAGAGTTGAGACGGAAAATACTGATTTAAACAGTCAATTTAACGTAATGTCTTAATTACCTATTTTTAAAGATCAGAAATGAAATGGGTTCGCTTCATTCATTTATATATAAAAAATCTAAACATCTGTCATGATATTATTTATTTAAATTAAGGACACAAGAAAAAAAAATTGTCATCAAGTGGTTTTATTTATTGAAATAAAACCACTTTACTGGATTTAACTTGCGTTTAATTAGATGTCACACTATGATTTTTTATACCCAATGTTTCGATTACTTTATAGCGATCAAGGTCACGGGAAGACTGAAGTAAAGATGTCAGTTGTCTTTGATAAGTTTAATATTAACTACCGTCATATTTTTTATAGTTATATATTGAGTGCTCCGATTCACGCCATGGAGCTTACAGTGTCCGAAGGTCGGGAAGAGTAAATAGGCTTGAGACTTTGTAATTTGGATGATAAGATCCCAAGCTGGTGAGGTCCAACTATCTTCTATATTGAAATTATGATGTTGTTTTATTTCAATAAACTCACGAAACTATCTTGCAGTTTACAACTTTACTTACTACGACTTATCCTTAACAGTTTAAAATAGATACCTATACTATTTCCAGATCATTTTGTATATAAGTAAACTATTAAAGTAATAATCAAACATACACATGTTAAAATAATAATGCTTAAATTTATTGAGAAATGTGTTGAAAGTGGCATCATATTGTAAGGAACTGTGGCAAAATATCCATAAATTGGAGGTTTGTTTATCATTCTTACAAAAATCATATAAGGCAACGCTGTATAAAGCCATAATTGCTTATTAGTAGGTAAATTAACTATTAAACATACACAATAACAATAAGTCGTCATAAAAGTTTGCAGAGTTAAAAGTTGAGTTGAAAATAAAAAAATACTGTCACACACAAATGACTGCATAACATCATCCACTCGTGTATTTGTTCAAATTGTCCACAAATATTGGCCCAACATGGCGGCCAATATTTTTGTTTATATTTTTTTTTTTTTTTTTTTTAATTTATTATCACAAAATAATACACTGAGTTTACAATTCTACAGTCTGCCAAACTGTGTAACAGTTTGTCGGCAGTGGCTCCCGTGGATTACAAGCTGTATTATTTTATTTTATACTTAACTACTTATTTAACATCAGAGGTTTAAAGAATATTGAGATCAGTGTTTTTTGTACCCACTTTAAATTTAGTATTCTATTTAATTCTATTGTATTGTATTCTATAACTATATATATGTATATATATACACACATACACACACACACACACACACACACACACACACACACATACATACATACACATACATATATACACATATATATATATACATATATATATACACATACACACACATACACACATACATACACACACACACATACATATACACATACACATATATACGGTGAGTGGCTCGACCATCCATAACCATAGGGATTCTAAGGACACAGTGACATGTAGTGTTTCCTTAGAGTATTCTTTAAATGGTTTTTACTGGTCACGTTCTGTACTAGGCCCGGGGGAAGCTCGTTTGTATACACTGGCGTTAGCCATCGTCTCTCGCGCTTCCCATAATAATTTTTAACCTTAGGCACAACTAGTGTTATGGATAGGCATAAGACCTTTTCCAACCAAAACTTGTCAATTTGTTTTTAATATAATTTTACTGTCAGTGTAAGAAAAATATATGAATGTTTGACTTTACGTGAAGCCTTGCTTTACAATAATAATTGAAATAAACTATTTATAAATAACGAAGAAGCTTTGCTTTCACATGTGGCGACCGTGAAAAAAATAAAGGAAGATGTCGAAGTTAGAAAATCGCAAAAAAGAAAGGTCAGTAGTGAGGAGAATTTTTACAAAATCGGCAAATGAATTAGAAAACATATTAGATAATTTGACCGAAATAAGTCTCGACATTGGAATTTCTCTTAAAAAACTACAAGATTTATATGAGAATTTGCTTGAATTAGATAATAATATAAAAGAATGTTTATTAGTCGAAGTAAATGAGGAGTTGTTACAATCGGAGTTAGAGGGAGCATTAGAATATAAGACTAGAATGTTGTACATAGATGCCAAATATAAAGAGAAAACACGTTCACACAATAGAACAATCGGTCGATCAAACATAGCTAAAAATAATATCACACTTCCTAAGCTACAGTTACCGACCTTTGATGGAGATATAAAAAATTGGTTAACATTCTGGGGTCAGTTCTCTAAAATAGACGACGACGACAACTTAAACATAATAGACAAATACCAATACCTAGTACAGTCAATGAAGGAAGATTCCGAGGTAAAACATTTAGTAGAAAGTTTCCCCGCTTCAGCTTATAACAAATGCTTAGATGAGCTTAAGTCAAGGTATGCTAGAGAAGATTTGCTCATACAGATTTATATTCGGGAAATCCTTGCTATAGTACTTTCAGACAAGAAAGGTTCAGTTACACAGCTTTATGACAACCTCAATGCACAGTTACGAGCATTAGAAACCCTGAACGTAACAAAAGAGAAGTATGCGGCTTTTTTATTGCCTATGGTGGAGTCAGCTTTGCCGCATGAAACGCTTCGGTGTTGGGAAAGAAATAGACAAAGTACCAAGGACGTAGCGGATGAGCTTGCCAAGCTTTTAGATTTCCTTAGGAAAGAGGTAGAGTCAGAGCAACGGATGGAAATCACGCGGAAAACTTTCAATGAACAATATCCAAAGAACAGTCGTGAGAGCGAAAACAGAACTGCGACAGCTGAGTGTTTGCTGACTAATGTTAGGCAGAAGAGTCCAACCTGTATATGGTGCGATAAAGAAAGTCATGCAAGTCTAGAATGTTACAAGATGAGTAGACTTACGATTGAACAACGGAGAGAGATCCTGAAAGAAAAGAAAGCCTGTGCAATATGCCTCAGAAAAGGACATCATGCAAAGATTTGCAAAACTCATGTTAAGTGCCTGAACTGTGGTAGACGTCACTCGACTGCACTTTGCACAGAAAATAAAAAAGAGGAGAAGATGGTGCCTAGAGATAATTCTGAACCTTCAACATCACTTTCTACTCTAAACAGAAAAGAAGAGACGCTGTTACAGACAGTAGTCATAGAAGTTGAGTATGAAAACAAGACTATGCCGGTTCGTGCGCTATTTGACTCGGGTTCTCAACGCACTTACATAAAAAACAGCATTGTAGAGCAGCTAAGTATTCCAAAAACTGGAAAAGAAATATTAACACAATGTTTGTTCGGCGGAGTAGAAAATGACTCTAAAGAATACAAGCTGTACGATGTGAAAATTAAATCCTTAGATAACACTTTTAACTTTGTAGTATCGGCCATCGGTCAAAATAATATCTGCAAAAATATACCTAAGATTAATACGCGTGACTTAAACATAACACGTTTTTTGCGCGATCGTAAGATTACATTGTCAGACATGGGTAATAACATAACAGATATAGGTATACTAATCGGTGCAGATTTCTTAGGTTACTTCTTTACAGGTACCATGATGAATTTAGAGAACGGACTTGTTGCTGTGAAAACTAAGCTTGGATGGACACTGCAAGGAAAACAGGTGAGAATACAAGTTAGTACGTTTAGCAATCTTACTACGATAATGCAATGTACATGTGATGACATTTTGGCAGGTTACTGGTCACTAGAAACACTTGGTATCAGAGATCCTGTAGAAGTCAAGAGCAAAGCAGATACGGAAGCAGAAATGTGGCTGAACTTCAAGGAGAATGTGAAGGTGCTGGAGGATAACAGGTATGAAGTAGAGTTACCATTCAAAAACACATATAGTGACTTATTACCAAATTATGATAGAGCAAAAAAAAGAGTAGAAACAATGACTAAAAGGTTGATATCTGTAGGCAAGTTTAAAGAATATGATGCTGTATTAAAATATTGGTTAGATGTAGGTATAATTGAAATGACTGGCAATGATCCGGAATGTGGTCATTTCTTGCCACATAGACCAGTAATAAAGGAACAGAGTTTGACTACCAGCATCAGACCAGTTTTCGATGCCTCAGCGAAAGACAAAAACGGTCTTTGTTTGAACGCTTGTTTAGAAAAAGGCATAAATTTCATCGAACTCATTCCAGATTTAATTAATAACTTTCGTAAGGGAATGATTGGGATTACGTCTGACATAGAAAAGGCATTTTTACAGATAAGTCTAAGCCAGGGAAATCGGCCTTATCTTAAATTTCTATGGTACAAAGACCATACCCTAGAAGAGTTGGTTACTTACAGGCATTGCAGAGTCGTTTTTGGGTTGACATCAAGCCCATTTCTCTTAACTGCTACAATACGGAACCATCTTAGTAAAGTACAAGATGGGCGGCTCAGTTCAACTGCTAAAAAATTAAATAAATCCTTTTATGTTGATAATTCAGTACTGAGTTTGGATACAGATGAGGAAACAGAGAAGTTTATTGAAGAGGCTAAGGAGATCATGATGACAGCCAAATTCAACCTTAGAATGTGGGTGACCTCTAATGGCTATAATGAGACAGGTAAGGAAATAGTTTCAGTGTTAGGTTTGAATTGGAATACAGCCACTGATGAATTGAGTTGTAACTGTAGTAACTTACTTTCAAATGAAAATCAACAGAACATTACGAAAAGAGGTTTATTATCATTAGCTCAAAGTGTTTTCGACCCGATTGGTTTCACATCAGCCGTGATGTTGATACCTAAGTTAATACTACAAGAAACTTGGCAACGTCAATTATCTTGGGATGAAAATCTTCCAATAGACTTAAACACTAAATTTCTCGAATGGTACAGATACATTGCTTACTTGAAGGAATGTAAAATACCGCGTAAACTCGCCACTTACAGTCTCAAAGAAACGAAAGTGAGTTTACACTTGTTTGTTGACGCCAGCAAAGATGGATACGCAGCATGTATCTTGTTACGAGCCGAGAAGGGAGCTAATGTTTCTGTTCAAATGGTAGCCGCAAAGTCTAGAGTCACACCAACACAGAAAGTGACAATACCCAGGTTAGAGTTGATGGCAGCCTTGATGGGATCACGACTTCTTTCACGTGTAAGACAAAGCTTAGATCTAAAAGATTGTACGGAATATTGTTGGACTGACTCGGGCGTTACGTTGTGCTGGATTAAAAGAGAACTTCCGTTAAAACCTTTTGTGAGTAACAGAATAAAAGAAATAAGGGAGAACACTAATATCAAGAATTGGTATCATATTCCAGGGGAAGCAAACTGGGCAGACGTAGCATCGAGAGGCTGCAATGCGAAAGTGCTTTATGAGTCGCGGTGGTGGGAAGGGCCAAACTGGCTCCAGTCACCGATAACGCAATGGCCAGAATCAGATTTGATCGTCGATGAATGTCAAATAAACCTGGAAACAAGGAAAATGGTTTGCAATGTAAATATGTGTAAATATCAAGATTTATTACAAAGAATACAAAGATACTTTTCTAAGTATACGAAAGTTATAAGAATGACGGCTTGGATAATAAGGTTTATAAATAATTCGAGATGTATAAATAGAAAACGGAATGGAGAAATAACATATGAAGAATTTGATAATGCAGAGAAAGTAGTTATCAAGCTTGTACAGTTAGAGAATAAGGATTTTATAGATAAGATGAATAATATAACTAAGTTCAAGGACGAAGACGGTTTGATTAGAATAAAAACCAAACTAACACTTACGGATTATTCTGAAGGTATGCGGACTCCATATTTACTTCCTGGTAAAAATCCAATTGTTACTTTGTTAGTCAGACAAAGACACGAGGAACTTCAGCATGTTGGAGCAAGTCAATTAATAGCAGATATTCGATCTCGATTGTGGATTATAGGAATACGTAGAATTGTCAAATTGATAATAGCGTCTTGTATTGTTTGCAAGAGGTACAAAGTGAAGGCTGCGACAGCACCGACAGCGCCCTTACCTCCTGAAAGGATATTGTGTTCTGCGCCGTTCCAGACAACCGGCGTTGATCTTGCTGGGCCGTTGTACTTAAGAGATGGACAGAAGTGCTGGATCGTTTTGTATACTTGCGCCGTGTACCGTGCTGTTCATTTAGAAGTTACGAGGTCATTATCGACGGAGGATTTCCTTATGACATTGAGAAGATTCATAGCACGCCGTGGTCGAATGGAAATGTTGAACTCGGACCAGGGAACCAATTTTTGCGGCGCGAAAAATTTATTTTCTACTCTTGACTGGGACGAGATTCAAAGGAAATCGTCAATAAAAAGAGTGAAATGGAAGATGAACGCACCAACGGCTGCCTGGTGGGGTGGTTATTGGGAGCGACTAATAAGAATAATGAAAGATCTTCTTCGTCGGGTGTTAGGAAAAGCCGCTGTGACTTATTATGAATTAGAGACCATACTATGCGACTGTGAAGCGGTAATGAACGCGCGTCCCTTGACGTTCATTAATAATGAGTCTGCAGAATATCTTGAGCCCTTGACACCGACTTACTTCATACAGCCCATCCCAAGCACTGATGTTACGGATCTCGATAAAATAGATTCAAGGAATCTAAATAAACGTCTTCAGTACTTGCAAAAGCTCAGAGAACAGTTTAGATCGAGATTTGAGGTAGATTATCTGGCCTTTTTAGTACAGAAAGGCAATGAGAAGAGACATAACATTGAAGCAGGTGATATTGTGTTACTTGAGACAGAAGACAAAAGAGTTAAATGGCCGTTGGCTATTGTTAAGGAATTGATTGCAGGTAAAGACGGTGAGAAAAGGACGGCCAGAGTGAAAACAGCCGCAGGAATGAGAATTAGACCGATACAACGTCTTTATAACTTGGAAATAACAGGTAATGATTCTCTTTTATTGTCGACCGAATCCTCCTCTTCTTCTTCTTCAGGGCCGGAAGAGTTGCCTATTGAGCCGGTGAACCATTCATACTCCACTCGGAGTGGAAGGAGAGTGAAAGTTCCAAGTAAGTTTTCTTTGTATGTTTAATTCCTCTCGACCAAAAAAAAAGGGTTACCCTGTCCTGACGAAGCTACTAGAGAATATTTAAGTAATAATTATTGGACTTATTATTTTGACCTGGTCGAATTGGGGAAAAGAAAGTGATTGTTTTATTTTAATTGCGTGAATTTTATGTAACGTGATCTTGTAATGCAGGGTGACGTGTTCTTAGACTTTCTGTCGCCCGGAAGATGTTATGGATAGGCATAAGACCTTTTCCAACCAAAACTTGTCAATTTGTTTTTAATATAATTTTACTGTCAGTGTAAGAAAAATATATGAATGTTTGACTTTACGTGAAGCCTTGCTTTACAATAATAATTGAAATAAACTATTTATAAATAACGAAGAAGCTTTGCTTTCACAACTAGTTTCGGTATTTTAGCTCTTCGGGTTGGGTACGTATGCATCCTTTCCCTTTTATGTTCGTTCTTATCTAGTTGCTCTGTCAGAATTATCATTTTTACTTTAAATTCTATCGGTAATATATTACAAATTTTAAAAAGCTTTTCATATTCTTTTTGGAGCGAATCTTTGATTTTATTATTTACTAAAAATTTAAGTAGCCTTATTTGCAGTAGTTTAATTCTATTCAAGTAAGTGGGAAAAGTGAGACCATACGCGCCCAGCCCGTACAATATAATTGAATCAGCCAGTGCATGATAAAGCATATACATAATGCCTTTGGACACAATGAATTTTAGATTAAATAGTTTACCAAGAATTGAGCGTAATTTACTACAAACTGAGTTGATATGCAGATTCCAACTAAAATTTGTTTCTACAGTCAGACCTAGATATTTATAATAATTTACAGTTTCCAGATATTTACATGTACAATTTATTTTATTATTGTGCAAACATTCATATGAGTGTCCTTTTAATTGCACCGTTATTAACTTTGCTTTATTATATGGTGAAGTTATAGGCATACATTTTGTCTTATCAATATTAATAATTATCCCATTGTCATGGGACCAGCGAACAACATTATCAAAATCTTCCTGCATCAGAGTTTGTATTTTAGTTTGGTCCTTATCGCTATATATAATGCATGTATCGTCAGCGTACATGTACGTTCTGCAGTTCTTAATTACGTTGGGCATACTGTTTACATGCATTATATACCCGAGAGGTCCATAAACCGAGCCAGTAGGTACTCCGAACTTAACTTCGCCGCTCTCACTCTCCGTTCCACAAACACGGACCTTAATTTGTCTGTGGTGCAGGTATTCCCTGAACCATGTGTTCATCGGTCCCCTTATCCCACACTCCTGCATAGACTGTAATAAGCCGCCGTGATCAAGGGTATCGAAGGCCTTCTTAAAATCAATAAATACAGCATATACAATATTTTGTTCATTTAATGAGTGATTTACGTCATCAACAAATTTGGAAAGAGCCGTGGCTGTGCTTCTATTAGGACGGAAGCCATGCTGGGCGTCATGAATTATCTTATTATTCTCTAGAAAGTTTGTTATTTGGCCTACTACAACTTTTTCTAACATTTTGTTTATTATGCTTAAGATAGCTATAGGTCTGTAATTTGTGTATTCCATGTGCGATCCTTGTTTATATATCGGTCTAATAATCGCCAATTTTAGGTCATTGGGGTACAATCCCTTTAATATACTAAGATTTATGAAATGAGCAATCACTGGAGCAATTTTAATTTTAATTTCTTTTAAATCTCTAACCCTGATACCATCAGATCCCGGCGCCTTTCCACAGCCCATGCTGTCTATAACCTTTATTACATGTTCAGGCAGTACTTTTTGAAACCTAAAACTCACATCAGCCTCGGTCACATAAGACCTTCGTTCCACAAATAAGTCTTGACACTGATGCTGATTTTTAATATTTTCTATCTCTTTAGTGAACATGTTACAAAAATCATTACATACCACAGACTTAGTTTTTGTTTTTAACATATATTTTTGAACAATACCATCCACTGTAGAGGCATTCCGCCCTAGCCACCCATTTATATTTCCCCAAATTTTTCTCACATCCCCCTTACAACTATTTAATACATTTTTTCTATAAGTATTCTTAGCCCTATTTATCATTTTATTTATGTAATTTCTTTGCCTAGTGTACTCTAACCTAAAATTGTTATTTCTTGGGTGCATTTTCCACCTTTTAAATAAGAAATCTTTCCACTCAATCTGTCTTTGCAATCGCTTATCAACCCATAATTGTGTCTCACGTTTTTTACTTACAGGCGCAGTTTCATAGGTACATTTTTTATAAATATCATCAAAAATATCTGCGATAGCAGCGTAAATTACTAAGGGGTCCTCTAATTTCAATAAATCTAACCAATTAACTACATGTAACTGTTTACTGATCATCTTATTATTATATTTTGTAACTGGGCCAAGTTCACTTACTTTTTCTATAAGTAGGTCAGCAGCGAGTCCGATTACATAATGGTCAGCGATCCTACTCATTACGGTGTAGGCACTGAGCTCGCTCGCTCTGTCAGTCCGCATGAAGATATGGTCGATGCAAGACGACACCCGTCGCTCCGCTGTCACACTCTCTCGCGTAACGTCGCGCAGACCACATTGCATTCCTAACTCACTTAAAGTGTTCATATACCTATTTGACGTCGTGTCCATATGTTGCTCTAAAATATTGATATTTATGTCACCTATTATAATAACACTATTTTTTCTAGGCACACACCGCACCATGGTATCTAATTCAGTTATAAAGCTTGCTTTATTGGTGTTCGGGGGTCTGTATATAACAAATATCGTCGTGTTATAGGGTTTAGTGCATAAGTCACCCGCTAGGATCTCACAATGTCTCGCGCGCACTTCTTTAGGTGTAAATGTAATTTCTTTCCGTACATAAATTAAGATTCCCCCGCCTCTCCGGCTTTCTCTTGTCCATGTGTACATATTAAAACCCTCCACTTGATAAAGAGGTGTTTCCTCACTTTTAACGTTAATCTCCGTTAAACATATTAGGTGTAGATTCTGCATACATTCTTTCACTAAGGCTATTACTTCATTAAAGTGCTTTCTTAAGGAACAAACGTTTATATGTATTACTTGTAGCTGCGTTGGTTGTTTATTTACCGCGTCGTACCATGGCTGTAAGTTAGTGTATCTAGTATATTCAATATCTCGTATGTTCACTTGAGGAATAAAGTTTGATGCCATGCTTATTAGAAATAAAAACTAATGTGTTAGATTATATTTAAAGATATTTGTAAGTTGTATTTGTATTTATGCGTTTGTTACTCTTCTGCCTTTTTAATTATAGCTTCTATGTCACTATCAAAAGTGATCTGATACACTTTTTCATTTTCGCTCTTCTTAATTAGTACTTTTCCGTTCTGCACCCATATAAATTTATACATATCCTTCAGTCTTGTCTTCACGCTCCAAAATAGTTGGCGGGTTTGTCGAGTAAGATGCTCATTTATATAAATTCGGGAACTGTTACCATTATTAAAAATGTTGTCATTTGTAATTGCTGTTTTTTTACACTTTAACCAGTCCGCTCGAGCTTCTCGTGAACGTAATGACACAACCAAGGGTCTTGAGACCTTGCTGTCGCCTGGCACTCTCCAAACTCTTTCAATATCAGCTATTTTCATCTTCAGCTCATTTGCGATCCTACTTACAGTGGCCATCAAGTTTTCCCCTTCCTGCTTCTGCACGTTCATGATCTCGATTTGGATATCCAATTCCTTGTACTCCAGTCTCATTATGCGTTCTTCTAAGGCTTTATTATATTTTTCAAGATATGCATTTTTTTGAAATATATCCTTTATCCTGTTATCCTGTTTCTTTGACTCCTCTGTTATGTCTTTCCTTGCTTTCTCCAATTCAACATATTTTTCACCTAGATAATCTACTTCTTTTTCTATATTCTCATTTGCTTTTTTTATATCATTTATTTGACACTTTATCTCCGACATATCAGACTGCATCCGCAAGAATCGAGCATTTTGTTCTTCTTTCAATGCGCTGAGTAATTCGGTCATGCTGTTCATTTGCTTACTAAATTCAATTAAGTTCTTGTTCACATCATCTGCGCTACAACAGGACGTTTTCTGCCTCCGATATTCCCGTGCCTGACTGGTATCACCGTCAGAATCTTCATCCATCCTTTTCTTCTTCTGACGTACATTGATCCATTTCTCTATAGACGAATCCTTGTCGGTCATCGTGGCCACATTAGGGGCCGAGCTATAGATACTTCTGTTTTTATCGGGCGTGCGTTCCATTATTGTAGGCCTAAATACACCGGCAATTAGTAGTCCGCGTAATTGTGGGCGTTCCCTTGCGGGAGGGGAAACCTGCGCCTGCGCTGGTGTTCGGAGCTAAGCGTATATATTTATCCTTTCTTTACACGTACGCCCGTCCTTGTTTATGCGTTAATTATTTTACGTAGCCTCTGGACACGTCCGGCGCGCACACGCGATCCACGGAAAAACGGAACGGTATTTGACTCGATTATAAAGGTTTAGGAGAGACTTACATGTAAAATTTAATTCCAGTGCTCTTATTATGTTCACCTACGCGACTGACACACCATTTTACTTCACTGTTGGACATATTTACTGAGATTTTATTATTTTTTTACGAATACATCACCGTGACGCAGTCAATGACAAACTAAATCATGGCCCTGAGTCCGATTTAAGCCCCGCCCACTTTGGAGTCTCTTTCGGGGTGTCATTTTGGATGGGCTAGTTACTCGTCTATGTTATTATCGGTCGCCGATTAATTGTAATAACTTGTATGGGTATAGCATGTCACAATATTTACCTGTTTCAGATTTTAGATTTTTGGATCAGAATGAAATAGATCAGTTAAATATTATGAATATTACTGATGACTCGGAATTTGGTTACATTCTTGAAGTGGATTTAACATATCCCGAGGAGTTGCATTCTAATCATAACGATTACCCTTTTTGTCCTGAAAAATTTATACCACCGGGTGGTAAAACTCCTAAGCTAATTCCAAATTTATATTCTAAATATCAATACGTAATTCATTATGTTCATTTAAAGACATGTATCGAGAATGGACTTATTTTAGACAAAATTCATCGCGCCTTAACATTCAGACAAAATCCATTTTTGAAAAAATACATTACTTTAAACACAGAATTGAGAAAAAAAGCTGTAACTTCCTTTCAACAAGACTTTTTTAAATTGTTAAATAATTCAGTATTCGGTAAAACATTAGAAGACAATGAGAAAAGAGTTGATGTTAGATTAGTTAATAAATGGAGCGATGAATCAAATAAAACAAAGAAGTTTCTTTCAGCAGATAAATTGATTGCACGACCTAATTTTCATAGCGCAACAATTTTTTCAGAAAATTTGGTTGCTGTACAGATGAAACCAGAAAGAATTATTTTAGATAAACCCATTTATATTGGATTTGCTGTATTAGAACTATCTAAAAGCCATATGTTTCAATTCCATTACTCTGTTATAAAGCCTTACTACGGAGATAAAGTGCAATTGTGCTATACTGATACCGATAGCTTTGTGTATAAAATTGAAACTAATGATTTTTATCACGACTTAAAGAAAAATTTTATAAATTACTTTGATACAAGTAACTATAACTCTAACAATATTTATGAGTTACCTTTAAAAAACAATAAAGTACCAGGCTTGTTTAAGGACGAGTTAGGAGGAGAAATTATGACGGAATTCATAGGACTCCGTTCTAAATTATATTGTATAAAAACTGCAACAGCATTCATTAAAAAGGCAAAGGGCGTAAAGAAAAATGTAGTAAGGGACTTGTCTTCATCTGATTATAGGTCGGCTCTGTTACACGATAAAATAATAAGAAAAAAAAATATCTTATTTAGATGCATCAAGCATGAGATTTTTACGCAGAGTATTAATAAAATAGCTTTGTCAAATTCAGATGATAAGCGTTTTATTTTATCAGACAAAGTTACAACCTGGGCATGGGGTCATAATAAATTATTCTAAAATAAGTTTTATGAATGTTTTGATGTTAGGTTGGTAATGTATTGTATTTAATTGTAACAGTAGTGTGTATTATATGCCTACTCTGTAAGTGTTAGCTGTTTAATAGATAATAATTAATTTAGTTTTTTATAGTAATTAGGTACCTACTCTACTAATAAAATTTATAAACATATCATGAACTTGGTTTTAATTTTAAACCTCCCATATATACATACATACCTATGTATTGGTAATATATTAAAGATACGGAATACTAAAGTAATATGTTAAAAAATTATAAGTAATGCTGAAACAGCACTAATTAAATGTGTTGTAATAACGTTACTTGTGAAATAATCTAGAACAACAACACCAGGTGTTCGGTATGTAAACAGGTCAGCAAATATCAAATTACATTTTCGCAATATTAAATATTTTGCAATATTGCTAGCCGTTATTATTTTGTAAATTGGTTACAGTAGATTACTTAGTATCACTGCATTCGTTCATCAATCCGGTACTTTGAAAGAAAAAACCTCTTTGTAAGTAGATACCTATATCATGTATTTAACGAATTATTTTATGTTTTTACATGAAATCACGAGATCTAACAGTTCAATTATTTTCAGATAATGCAGAACTCAGACGATACGAGTATCATGTTGTCTCAATTCACTCACGATCCCTGGGAGGGATTGACACAGGCGTGTCAAGAGCTAGAGACGAGGAACCAGAGCAACGGGCTTAGGACTTTGCGAGAAAAGAAGTTAAAGCGGAAGACCGAAAATGGAAGAAAGAGAGTGCAACGCACCGCTAAATCCTTCGTTATCAACAAGGAGCGTTCAAAAGGTCTAAGACTAATACAGATAAAAGTGAGTGACCTGGACAGTGAAACTTCTTGTACGATGACGCAGGAGTCGGATGAGTTAAGTGATGACAATGTGATGCTTAGTGCTCAGTACGTGGTGACAGATACAGTGGACGAAATAATGGACTTAACTGAGACAATAATTAGAAAAATATCGAAAAAGTTGTGTAATGATAGTTTTTAGTTAGTTTTATTTTTTAAATTTTTTAAAGTAGGTACATAACTATTTAAAAAAATATAAAAATTAAGAAATTAAAGGCTCTTTTTATTTTTGAATGTTAATAGAGTAAAATTGAAAATAAAGCGCTTGAAACCTGAATCAAAGTTTTTTTGTTCTCCACTTAGTAATTAAAACTAATTAAACATTAAAAGTAAAAGACAAAAAGTAGTTGTCAAATAAAGTTTATTAAATATCAAATAGTCACTTTATTTTCTACGCACCATTTTTTCATACATAAAACATTTTTTAAAGCACAAATTTTCCTATGAGTAAAACAATTGTATATAAAAATATTTTTACAATAAAGATCATTAAGAACATTTAAATTGGGAATACCTAAATAACTTATGTCTATGATATTATTATGTCCGCATAAATCTTGAACCCATTTAATCTTTTCTCCTCCTTTTACAATAATTTTTTTCTCTCTTAAATAAGGTTTTATTATTCTACGGAATTCTCTATAATCGATGTATCCTTCACTCCACCGATAGCCTCTATTATTTTCAATCCACCACACATGTTTTCTTTCTTCCTTAGTTAGTGTAGTAAACGGGTACGGTGGTTTTATTAAAAATATATGAGTGTGCTCTAGAGTTGCTATAGCTAACTCTTTCACGATAAATTCGTTTCTGTTATTTTTAAATCCTTGAAGATCCACAATTATTGTGTTGCTGTTCATGATATTTTCTTTACAATATTACTCAAAGGCTTATACTCAAATATACAGTCGTTTAAAATCAAACAATATGCCGCCGTCTGATCAGGTATTTCTAGATCTGTTTCGATTTCAACTCTCACATCAATTGATCCTTTTAACATTTCGCGTTGATGAGAACAGTCTATAACAAATAAGGGAGCAATGTCTCTGAATTCTTTCAAGCTTAACAGGGGCTCAGGTCGACGTCCGTGATATGACCGTTGAAATCTTGCATACTGTTCGTATAATAAATAAAACTTGTCGTCCGAGAAACTAATATTCAATCCTTCATAGGGGTAATACGATGAATTTAAAAAGACCCTTACATCGCGTACATTGCAGTGGTCGAACTCTGACATTGAAATTCCACCTTGATGCTTACGGTTGGTTTGTAAGGCAATCACAACGAATCTCGGTTTTTCTATTTGCGATGAAGTTTTAATAGACCAAGTATGTTTACGTGTTTTTGGTAGTAATGGGTATTCGTACAAGTCCCAACTGCGAAAAGCTAGTGTAACAGATCTATCTTTTTCTAAATATTTTAATAAATTAATTCTTTCACGATCTGATACTTTAATGTGAGGAACACGCCATGTAATTTTATTGATTATTATATCCTCCACCACCTCTCCTGGTTTCAATGTTAAAGCATTGAGATTTGTATTGCTTCTCAATAACACTAACTCGTGTTTACAGTTAATAATTACTTTTTCATAATCTTCTGCAAATCCTAATATTTTGTTCAGTGGTATAGAAGCGGAAAATAACCCATCATTAACAGTACCAGCAGTTGACCAACCCCAAACTCGGGCACATTTAGATTCGTTTTCATTTAAAGATAGATAAGACTTTATTGTGGTAGTGATTCCTGCGTTTTTAATTTTATCTATTTCTATTCCATTTAATTCATATCGAATATCTTGAAATAAATATAACATGGGATTATTTATAAAATGCACACTTGATATTTTTTCTTTAGTACTGCTGTTATACACTTTGACTTTGCCCTCAATATATAAAGTGCTGAGTGAAGGTAACACGTACAAATCTTGTTGATTAATAGGTATTCGTATTTCATCATTATTGTTGAAGCTGGTTATATATGGTTTGTATGAATGGTATTCGAAACTTTCAATGCTGTTATCGTATGAGGTTGGTTGAGATATATTTAAAATACTCATTTTAACAACCCCACTAGCTTAAGAAATTCTTTATTGTTTTTGGTTAGTTTCTTCTTCACTCGAGGCGAAGTTTCTTGGTGGAGAATTCTTTTTGAACTGACCTGAATACGTGATGAAGTAGGGTTTTTATTGAAATTTATCATTTTCTCCTGAAGTGTAAATACAGTTGTACTTCTTCACCGCGTAAATTAATCTGTTTATTTTCACCATCTAACAACCTTATATTGATTGCGCTTATTGAACTTTGGTTAACGGGGAAATATATTAAATTCTTAGGAACTTCAATTATTCGATAACCAGGTGGTACGTTAGGAACAAATTCATAAATTATATGGCTTGCTTTCCCATTGACGAATGATCCGCTAACTACGTCACATTCGATGCGTATGATGGTTGTTGATAAAATGCTAACAGGATACTGAGACTCTGTACTTATATTAGCCTTTATTGTTTCTTTTGAGAAACCTAACATTTTACCAAGTGAGACATCTTTGTCGAAATGAACGTCTTCAGTACAAAATATTTTTGTTTTTAGTGTATTATTATTACAAGATAATTTTAATACACAGTTTTGAATATTGTTTTCTAAAAAATCACAAATATCTTGAAGTTCATATGAGCCTTCAGGTATTTTGAGGACTTTACTATTACCATAATAGAACTTATTATTTCTCGCGTCAATATTAGGGATGGAATTAAAAGTTGAAAAATATAAGAGTCCACATTCATATTCATTGCGTACATCCAAAGTAGGCGAATAGTTTGTTGTTAAAGAAGTTTCTTGTCCAGTTATGGACACAGTGAAAGACATTTTCACACTGATATAGATTTTTTATTACAGTACTAATATAAATGTTTTTCCCAAAATTGTTGTAAAAATTTCAGACATAGATGACCACAATTTACCATATCAAATGATTGATGGTTTACATAATTGTAATTTATTGAAAAACCTTTCAAATATTTTATCAATTCTAATGGCGGTTTTAAGTTTCCGAAACTGTCAAAATATTCGCAGTACTGATTTTGCTTGATATAGGCTACCCAATGAGTTCCTTGGTTGTTAGAACTATCTAAGTTTAAAATTGCACATTCTACCTTTCTTGGTTCTGGAGGTAAAGTGTCTCTCATAAAGACACCTCGAAAATGTGGAATATCTGTAGCGTATTCTAATATATCTAAATTAGTAAGCGCACGTCGGGGTAGCCTTTTGCTCAGTTTTTTGAACCTCTTAAATATAATCCCAATCCTTTTTTATGAGGCTTGATGAATAGTCCTTTTCCTAGAGCAACCGCTTCCATCATCCTATTATGACGTTCAGTTTCCTGAAGATTCCTTTGGGCAGCTTTAGAATCATTGACAGCCTTTGCTATACCAGCTGCACCTCCAGCTAATGAACCCAGTGCAGACAATCCAGCAAATATTGGAATAAGAGGTAGCACTCCTCCATTTTTCGGAATAGGTATACAACGCGGTAAACAAATTCCTTTTTTATTGGTAAATAGTTTTTTTGCTGCACCGTAAGCGAAATTGATAGCAGATCGATTATCTTTACACTTAAGCTTTTTTACTCGAGATTGTATTTGTTTGACTATTTTTTTAAATGATCGAATTCCAGCACCCGCCTTTAATTTTGCTTTCATAGCATTCTTCACTATCCAAGACGCGACCTTTTCTCCTTTGCTGGCGTCTTTTGACCTCTGTCTTGTTTTAGCCATGTTCAAAAGTTCTAAGTCAGCTTTATGTCGTGCGTTCAAATCACTATTATTGTAGGCAATATCGTGATACATACACGCTTCATCCAACTTGTTAATACCACGATCACCTCTTTTCAATCTCTTTTGAAGTTTTGTCCCAGGACCGCAATATTGATATCCAGGTAAATGTAGCTCAAACGGTAAATTATTTATTACGCTGTTGATAATACCACTTCCTTCCTTCATTGATTGTAATAAAATAACCATTTGAATATAAAAACTTTATTTATATAATACAATCATAATAATAGGGCACTCTTTTTAATCCAACCATTCTCCTTACTACTAAGACCTAACCACTTAACAAATAAATTATTACCTTTTCTTTTGATAATTTTTTCTATAAGATAGATGTCAGGAAATTTTGTTTTTTGCAACTCATACTTATAAAAAGATCCTAAAATCTTTTGTTTATTCTTATCTTCGATTTGATAAGTAGGTGGATAGGTGTCGTTTACTTTTACAATAGTAAATATTTCTGTTGACCAGTTGGGTGTATAACCCTTGTAAAAATCTCCTTTATATTTACTTGTACGGACGTGATCACCAACATGCAATATGTATTTCATATTACGATTTACTTTAGATCTTTGTGATTTGCTTATATTTAATAAAGCTAACATCTGATTAGATGAATTAATATCAATGGGCTTGAATTTTGTAATTCGATGTACAGTATTATTGTAATCCTTAACGATAAGGCATAAATTTTTATCCCACCACTTATACTGTCCACATAAGCTAAATCGTTTGTATAACATAGTCTTTAATGTTCTTATTACTCGTTCAACAATAGACGCCTTTTTTACAGAATAGGTGGAATAATGGTTTATTTTATATTTTGACATTAAATTGTTAAACTCATCATTATAAAATTCCTTCCCCAAATCTGTTTGCAAATTCTTAGGACAACGGTTTGACTTTGTTAGTATACTTTGCATAGCTTTTGTTACACATCTTTTTTCTTTTGATTTTAAAGATACTACCCAAATATATTTCGATAACGCATCGATTACTACTAATACATACTTATATCCCTTATTATAACATGAGTACTTTTGGAAATCCATTAGATCAGCTTGCCATAAATCGTCTATTCCCTTTATTACTGTAGAACGTCGTAAAAAATTTTTTCGAACTGCTTTATGTAATTCATCAACAATATTTTGTTTACTCATTGTTGATTTTTTTTCGAGTCGATTAATTTATCAATTTCTGTTTTGGTATAGAATGACGATAAAATTGAATTATTTGTGGCTTTTTCTAATTGTTGTAAATAGATTTTAACATCACTTTTTATTCTTTTCATATCATTCCGCAATTGTTCAATTTGAAGGTCAACGTATTTCTTATTTACTGCCTCGTCTTCATTCTCAGGTAAAAGCAAACCCTTTAACTTTGAAGATTTTAAATCAAAATCACCAGTTTCAGATTTTACCAACGTATCGTTGAATGTATTGAGGTATTCAGATATCCCTAAACGCTTGTGAACGTGATGTCCAAATTTATCAATATTCATTGTCGTGTATTCAGTTTGTTGACAGTTATGCGACTGTTTTATTTGTTTGATGTAAGTCATTTATATTTTTATTTATAATACCCACCTCATACAGTTCTTCGATAATTGCAATAATTTCATTATCTAAACCAGTATTTCCCGCATCGCGGGACGCTATGAGTAACTTAAGCCTTTCAACCAATTCATTAGGATCATCCCAATAAATCAAATCTGTATCTTGTTTAACTTTTTTCAAAAGTCGAATTCCTTTTCCAATTGAAAGGCTTTCTGTACTAGTAGTAGGATTTTTTGAGAATTTAAATAAGGGTTTTATGATGTTCATGTACTTGTAGCCTTTGTTACTGTTGATGGGTTTTTTAGGATCATAATTACGTCTATGTGCATTAGTTTCCATTAGTAATGTCTTGTAATTATCTAAGTCTTCTTTAGTGATGAGCTCTATTTTAGGTGTCTTTTTAAATAGTAATTCCATAAGCCCCTCACTTTTTTTCAAAAGATTGTTCCCAATTTTCAAAGTATGATCTTGTTCATAGACTATTGTATTTCCAAGCTTAAGTTTTCCACGATCGACCCTAACCCCGAAAGGAATATCTCTCGATTTTGCTTCAGTTGACATTGACCATGATAAACTTAAGTTTTTTTCACGTGGTGATGAATGAGTTGATTTGAACGAAACTGCACTAACATTGAGATCTTCAGATGGTGAAGGTACAATTAAGGTTTTATTCAATTGTTTAGTGACTTCATCTTCTGATATGTCTTCTTCACTTCTAGGTTCTTCGTTATCTTCATTAGAAGAATACGAATCATAGCTTTGATCATTATATTTTATCTTTTTCTGGAAAAGTTCATCTTCTTGGTTTTCAGATATTTTCTTTTTTTCATTTTTGTAAGTTAACTGATTTAGAGGATCAGTTATAGGTTTGAACATGGTGGCGAAAACTCTATCGTTATTAGACTTTGCATCTTTAATCATTTCCACTTTTCTTTTTACAGCTGTTGCTGCTTTGACTATTTGTTCTTTTAAATGGCTTTCCATGTGTATATATTTCTGTTCTATTCAGTATCTCAATGATGAATGAATATTTGGAAAAGGGTATACGCTTATGAATGTTAATCTAACTCAATAAAGGTATCGAATTTTTTTCGATAACATCCTTTGTTTTTCTCACAGTCTTTATTTATGACTAGATAACTGTACGGACAATTCCATACTGTCGAGCACATATCTCGAAATTGTAACCATGACATATCGGAACCCACGTGTTCGTCGTAGACGTGTTTCAAATTAACATCATCTTGCTTAAATAATATAATAAGATTTGAGTTGTCTCTCACGAGTTGTTTAGGTATTTTTGTATAAGTTTGATTTATATAAAAGCAATCAATTTTTTTATGACGTCCCATAGCAAAATAGTCACGAATACTATTTTGATTTTCACATGCAACATCGTCGAATATTATAATTGAATCAGGCATAGCTTCATGTGGTGTTAAAACCTCACTATTATGGTTATATTTGTTATAAGATATACCTGTAACCATATTCAAAACATTTTCTAAAAAAATGTATTTGGGTTGATATAAAGATTTAGAATACACATAAAGGTTGCGAAAACGTGGACCATCTTTGTGTAATAATAAACTTATTACTAAATTGGTTTTTCCACAATTTGAAGGACCACAAACAATACAACGAATAGTATCTGGTAATAAGTTGCCATGCCGCTTCGACTCATTTGCTAATACAGGTAAAATAGATTCCAATTTTAATGATTCTTTTTGTTTGACGAATTTCATAATAGCCAATAGAGATTGACCGCTGAGATTCATGGATGTAATAATAATGATCTTACACTGTTAGCGCTAAAATATTTATAAAGCTGAGTTTTCTTTTAAGACCTGGAACGGTGGCTGCTACATGCAGAACACGTGTTATTCTAGTTCAAGAACATTATGTTGAGTATCGATAGCGATTGAGCTGTTGAACATTCTAATCTGACTCAAGCTGTATAACATTACTGTCATTCTTGTTATTGGGCATACTAACGAACAAGTGAGGTCGCGTCTGCGACCGAAGAGTTAGAATGCCCAATAACATACTACTCAAATGTCATGAAATTATCAAGTGAATTAGATGTTTTTGAAAGTGGCAAACCATTTGTATAAACTGATATAGCCGATGTTTTAATTAATAGTCGTATTGACAGCACCAACCTGTATGTTCAGCCCTTCCCGTTGTTGCATATGCGCACAGGCAATCCAAAATGGCGGACGCGACTTTTTACTAAAAATTCCAGATGGGTATCATTTTTGTAGGTTTCAGTGGTCCTGATTCTGAGTACAACATCAATTTGGAAATCCAATATGGCGGACGTGACTTTTTAGTATAAATTCGATATGAGTATATGTTTCGTAGGTTTTAGGGGATCTGATTCTGAATACAACATCTATTTTGAGCTCCAAAATCAATGTGGCTATAATTTTTGTGATTTTCGGGGGTCCCGATTCTGAATACAATACCTAGCTAGTTCAAGATCCAAGATGGCGGGCGTGACCTCTTACTAAAATTTCGATAAGATTATCATTTTTGTGGTTTTCGGGGTCCTGATTCCGAATACAAAATATATTTTGAGCTTCACATTTTGAAGCTCAAAATATATGTTTTCGAACACAACTTTTGAATAGAAAATCAATATGGATATGATTTTCGTGAGACCGAATTCTGAATACATCATTTATTTTAAAATTTAAGATAGCGGACGCAACTTTTGAATAGAAAATCAATATGGGTATGATTTTCGTGATTTTCGGGTGACCGGATTCCGAATACATCATTTTTTTTAAAATTTAAGATAGCGGACGCAACTTTTAATTATAAATTAGATATGGGAATCATTTTTGTAGGTGTCAGGGCTCCTGATTCCGAATACAATATCTATTTGGGATCCAAGATGTCGGACGAGACTTTTTATATAAATTCGTAATGGGTATCATTTTTGTGGTTTTCGGGGGCCCGAATCCCCCGAATTATCCCGAGATCCAAAATGGTAGACGCGATTTTTGAATATAAAATCAATGTGAGTATAATATAATTTACCCAAAACCACGAAAATGAAACCATATTGATTTTACAGTATGGTGCTGACAATACGACACTAAATTCAACATCGAATGTATATTAATGCTAATAAACACCATACAAAAAATATTTAG
This sequence comes from Nymphula nitidulata, assembly GCA_947347705.1. Lineage (NCBI taxonomy): Eukaryota > Metazoa > Arthropoda > Insecta > Lepidoptera > Crambidae > Nymphula > Nymphula nitidulata. The sequence continues at coordinate 3,315,819 of OX374637.1, read as the reverse complement.
ATATATATTTAGCCACAGGATTTGTCTCTCCATTATAAACATTTTCTACGTGCTGTATCTTGTAATACACTATCACTGCCAGGGTAATGAGTAATTAAATATACTTGTATGCTGCGTTGCCAAACTTAACAAATTTCAATTTTATATTCACGCAAATCATAGCAAAGTATACCTCACCGGTAAGTCAAAAAAATCATAATTGGTTCATGAGTGAATTGTCTAGTTTAGAAACTGTCTGTAGGTAATATTTCTCTTCAGGGCGATTAGGTGCGTTCCCGTTTTGCATCAATTAAGAGGCTGATAAACGCCAACGACCTTGAGAAAATGAATTTCGAGGCCCCGCCCACTAATATTTCCGATAGAGTGGCTCCACAATACTACACCGTCAAGCCGCGTAACTACTACAACCCCAAAAGCGCCAAGCTAAAAAAGTATGCCACTAGATGGCGTGCTCCACACGCTTAATTCCATAGACATAAAAAAAAAATAGAAATGAACAAAAAAAAATATGTGGTATTTTGTCAATATACTTATTTATACTAACAAATTTTATTAAGGGTCCTTCTATGAAATCGAAACATGAAATCAGGGATGCAATTACAAAAGACAAATCATAATAGTTTTGACATACGTATTTTCATGTCAGCTGTTCTATAAATTAAAGCTCGATTTGAATAAATTTTGGTTTTGAAACACCTTGTAAATATTTAAGTACATGAATAGCCCAATCCGACACTATGAGAAATAGCGAAAAGTACTCAAGAGACTCTCGAAAACGTAAATGAAAAACTAAACTGCATCATTGGATGTTTACAAAATATTCCTAGCTAGGAATCAAAATTATTGTTTTAAAAAAACTCACATGGTGTATTACACCATTCGATTAGATTCCAAATTACAAAATTCAAGTTTCAAGTAGGTTTTGCTTTTATAAATTATACTACAAAGTACGAAGCAGTATGCAAAAAGTTACTAGAAATGAACGAAATATCGAACCAAATCTAAATTAATGGCGCGATCTTATTAAAACATAAAGTGGATTACTTGCACTTGTTTACATTTTATTTCTTTTTCACTGTGGCCTTTAACATTACTTTCAAACATGTAACAGTTTATAGAAATCCAACATTCCCTTTCGTTTTCCATATGTAATATCTTCTTGGAATTGTTCCTTGTATACCGCGATACTATCGAATCGTGTAATGATACAGTGTTTTTTTTTCAAAATCAACGGGTTCTATTTCTAGTTTGATTTTTGATTTCTCAAAAATCTAATGCTGCACTTTTAGTTTTTATCGAAATCGGTCCCGATACTCTTTTGAGTACTTTTCGCAATTACTCTTTGGAATTCGGAATCCATAATAGATTATTTTTTTATCTAAATCGTTTAAGCAGCTTGAAAATGTAACACACAGAAAGACACAGTTACTTTCGCAATTACAAGAGTATGGATGTGTCATCACATTAAAAATAATTTCCGTGCGAAGTAATAGAAAGATTAATCAAGTAAGTATTTTTTTTTTAGTTAAGAGCGTTTACGCTGCACGGCTTTCAATACAAACTTCATTTTTTAACAAAAAGTGAATGCCGTAACATTTCAATTATTACTTCAATGTCGGTAAGGTATTAATGATATAGAACTGACTACAACAGCTGTTTAGTCATGACAGGAATGCGATGATTGATGATATATTAAAATATACTTTCTATGAAACGAATGAAACTTTATTCGACTGTATCAAACAGTAATGATTGGATATTACGCTAATCAAGAAATTTAGTTGTAAAAATTCTGGAATAGTAATCTTTGAAATGATATACAAAATTGAAAAATTATGTGTTCTAATAAATACTCATCTGAAACAGTATAGAGTATATTGAAATTAGGAACATGTTAGTATTTTTTATAGATTTCTTTCTGTAGGTTAGGTATGTGATTATCTTTATTTATGTGCCAGCGGTCATGTTATACACGGTGTATCAGAAGTACCCAAAAAAAAGAAATTCTTCATCGAAAACTCAAAATGAAAATGTCACTACTCTAGTGATCGGCTGTGAATTTCATTCAACCTAAAATTTATATCAAAGTAATAGACTATATTTCCAAAGACTAGAATATGCAAACTATTAGTACCGTCGATTCCTTCTGAGATGCAAAAAACTTTCTTTGCCGATAAAACTTATAGTACGATGCCTTAATTTCTAATACGATGACAAGTAATAATAATTTTATTGAAATAATCATTTATTTTTTAATTTTTATAACAATTATTTATCTTCTTGTTTAGGTGTTGTATGTTATTTTTAAGCAATAAATTACTATTAGTATCGATTTCGCATATTACGTAAACACCTTTAAATAAATAGAATATGTAAAATCAAATTGCACTAATCTAACTAAGCACTCATCTGCTACCGCTTAGTCTTTGAAAATACTAGACTTGCAGCAGAATTCACCGCCATTTGAAAAAATACACCTCGGGTTCCGCATGATTTATTTTTTAAACACATACCGGGAAGTGCAAAGAAGGACGGCCTCCCACTAGCTAGATAAACAGACGACCTGGTCAGAGTCGCGGGGAGCCGTTGGATGCAGCTGCCAAGAACCATTCCATTTGGAAATAGGTGGGGGAGGCCTTTGTTCAGTAGTGGACATCAGAAGTTGGTATGATGATGTTAATGATGATATGGTAGTAGTAAGTGGTCACAATGAACGCTCATGTACTATTTACGTGCTGTCGATGGAACTACCTACGCATTAAAGCGGGCGGAAGTCTTCACTTGGATTTAAAATGTACCGGCCTTCCCTTTATTTTACAAGCTTTTCCTTTAAATAAAAATGATCTAGCAAGGTTATTTGTCGGTCAAAATTAAATTTGTAAGATTATGTAAGTACTAGGAGGTCAGAGGAGATTCCAAAATTTGGTTTACATTTTTTCCGATGAAACCCTAAACGCCCCCAAATGTGTCATTGGTTCACAACGTTTTATTCAAAAGATTTTTTTTAATACTCGATATAAAAAAACAGAGCAGAGTACTGCCGGATTATGACTAAGTGCCTATAAACTGTTGATTAGGTAGTGTTTGCGACCGTGGTCGCTTGGATATGTTTTTACTTATTTTGTAACCTACTTTTTTAACGTTGAAAAAATGGATCTTACTGGGCTTCGAATGCAAGACAAGCATTTAACGGTTTGTTTGCGTCGTTGGCGTAATTATGTTACACTACTTCTTATACCACAGATACATAATAGTACAAATACAGAAGATTCACTCCGGAAAATCATCATAACATTTAATTAAATAACGGCTCTTGCTTGCCACGAAAGTTAAATGCAATTTAAGTCGAACAGCGCTCTAATAACGCTCTCGACGAAAACGAAAACCTTGTATTGTTCTCGTCATAACTATTATTTTTTTGGTACCAGCCTTAGCTTGGACCGAATTAAGACAAAGTTGTTTATTGAATAGAATAGAATAGAAAAAAGTTTATTGGGCACAATAATACCTAAATTACTTATTGCGTTCCATACCTAAAATAATTTTACTAAACTAAAAAACTAGTTAAATGTTGACAATCCCTGTCATTCTCCGTACGCATGCGCAGAAGGAAAAAACAGCGGCGCAGAGCGGCGCGCGCAGACTACCTATTTCAAAGCCGCTTCCCGCTTTGTCGGCTCGTCAGTGTCACCTCATCTGTTCCCGAGTTCAGTTGATCATAATTGCATAAAGTGTAGTCGCGTATAATTTTATCTCTGATCGTCGTTATTCTTATTAAATATTGCGGGATAATGCTATGTGTATGCCATGAGTAGGTATGTTGGCATCGATTACACGGACGATGACGATAATATGGTGCAAAATGCGACACAGGCCGTGTCCGTCCCGACTCGCGACGACGGCCGTCGTTGTTGAGGCAGCAAGGAGGAGTAGGTACACTTTGAACTGCTCCTCTAAGGGCTATGTTGTAAGTGTTATGTTGTTGTGTAAGATATTTATGTGAACTGTAAAGCTGTGTTGATTGAGTTAAGTGGCCGCGCTTGTTAGATGAGCCGTCAGCTTGCTTGTCATCTTGCGTTTTTGTTTGAAAAAGTGTTTCTAGTTCGAGGTAAGTTGTTTTTCATTTCTAAATGGTAGGATAGTGCTAGTACAATTACATAGTACCTAATTGATTGATCCGTGATAAATTTTTAACCATATTCATCGATCTTACGGGTTCTTGTGTGTGATAAATACATACCTACTCAATTAAAATTATTTTTATTTTTGGTTTACGGCTTAAAACCTTAGTTTAATCATCTGAGCTGTTAGGTAGATAGAACCTACCTACTCAGATTGTTACTTCAATACAGCTTTAAAATTTATTTGTGGTTTTTATGTTGACTCATACCTATCTCGATTCTCACTCTCTTAATAATCTTGTAAAGTATTCAATAAAGTTATCTAATATCTATTTATCTTTTTTGTCCTTAGCCTAGTAAAATAAATACTAGAATTGAGGAATTATAGGTTATTTACTTTAGGTTAATATTTGATCAAATAAATATTAGCTACCAAAAGAAAAAGTAGTTAGTAGAAAAGTTTCTAAGAGTAAGAGGTAATTACGCCTGTTAGGGGGAATGAACTTAGAATAGAGCTGCGCTTCAATGTCGATTATTTTATTATTTTATCAAAAATAATTAATTTTTCAGCATGTAACAATGTCATACTACAGTTGTCATACATTGGTAATAAACTCTACACAAGGGACCTATTTACACCCTTTTCACTTTATTTGTATTTTTGGTACACCCTGTATTTACCTCAAGATCTGAAGGTCTGATACGGATTTTTTCATTTATTCAAGACTATATGTTTTGACGATTTTATGTTTCGGTGGCGTAGTAGATTGAGCTCTCTGGTTTCAACTACGAAAATAAAGTATCTTTCGCCATGGTCCGTCCCGGACCCTCCCCTCTTTACCCCACCAACTCGCACTGGGCTAGCGTGGTAGTGTTATTGCCCAAACTCATCATGTGTTAGTAATATGGGAACATGTGACGTCACCTATTCCGTAGATTTTCTATGGAGCGTTTTTGGACGTTGCGCCGCAACATATCAAACATGCCACTATATCTGTGAAACTATTGATCTTAGACATACTATTTCTTTTGCAATATTTCTTTATGAGTTATAAACTTCTTATTTATGAAATAAGAAAAAAGTTGTCAACTACCCTATTGCTGAGAGCTAATTTGTGCTACAATAATATAGTGGAAAGAGGAGATATTTGAATCATGCATAGTTTGCTGGTACAAAAGTTGAAATATAGAATACTCAATTAAACGTCACCAAAGTGACATATGCGCCATGATGAATATTTGGCTGTGTTACAGTTATTTCTATAAAAATTCCTGTTTTGTACTACGCAACAAAGCAAATAAAAATAAAATGAACACCGTTCTGCAATTTTTTTCCTATTTTTCAGTAAACTGTGTATAGACCCTGGCCGGGTCTACATACATTTTTGAAACATCTCTTTTATAGCATATGATAAAAGTTCTGGTTTTAAAATATAGATATAAAAGAACCTTCAAGCCTAGGCTAGGCTTAAGCTAATTTAGTGTTGTATGCATTTATTAATCTAAAATTTTACTGTGCCTGTTGTCCCTTCATGAATCACATTTTGTAACCGGAAAAACTAATATTAAAAAGAACAGAAACGAACCATTCGATATCTTGATTATTTTGAAGACTGCCGGGTCTAACAATTACGTAGGTCTATGAAACTTGATGAACTACCAAACTTATTTTATGGTTCTATAAAAAAACTTTGTTGAAATTTATCTTTGTATTATGTAACACATATAAATACATAAGTTTTTTTTCCTTCCTTATTTATTATTAGATAAACAAAGAATAATAAAAATAAAGAAATTATTTAAATAAAGAAATAAAAAATAAGAAATATTAACGAAAAAGGACTAAAAATAAACATAAATAAAAATAATAAAAAAAACAAAACTAAAAAAAATATAGTTACAAAAATTTTTTTTTGACTTTATAGTTTAATCGTATTTTATATATTTTTTACTTTGTTATTTGTTTTAAAAAACAAAAAAGAAATAAAAAATACAAATAAAAAATGGAAAAAAGTTGTGAACCATCGAAGGTTTGAACCCCTACCTCTCGGATACTAAGTCGAGCATCTCAACCCCTAAACAATCGCGACAGAATTTTCACTTCGAAATTACCTATCTAAACATTACAATATACTTATACATTTCCCTTCTAATAAAAATAAACTTACTTTACAACTTCCATCTGTGACTGTGAATCTGAATAGGTACAACTTTCGAGATGATTATGGAGTTTTTGATAGTTCCTAAAATTAGATAAAATTAGCTTTTTAAAGAAAAAATAATCAGGTTATTATTGTGTTATTTACCCCTATACGAGTGGTTTTTGACTCTGTTTAGACTTTTTTCTTCGTTTTCCATAGTCCAAAATAATATTTATACAATAAAATTTTTATTTCATAAAGAATATTATTAATGAAATAAAATTTTCACAATAAAAATTTACGAAATTATTTACTCATTTTTGTCTATCTACTATAATGCACTCACATAGTAATCACTTAAACCTAAAATCTAATTGTCTATTTGATATTTGCAAATTAAAACAGACGCAGACTGATTTAATTAAGAACCGCGAGCAAAGAAGCGGCACAGGTCCATTTAGCAGCACGCCTCGGCGATCACTGTCGTTTCCTCTACGAATGAAAGAGAAGAATGGATAATGGCGCGAGTCGCTATTGAGATCGGCTGAAGAATTCAGAATAAATTTATTTACTAAAAAAGTAGCTAATTATTTGAAATTGTAAAACATCAATATTATAATATTTAATATAACGAGTTTGTTCCCTGAAAATCAGAAAAAAACCTTTGACATATAACGCAGAATTTGTTCTGCAAGCTAATTTTGATGGGGGTCTTTGGCATTTTTTTTATAGAAAGATTTTGATTATGATGTGTTTTGGGGACATGCATATTATTAGGAATATGTCCAAGAGTAACATATATTTTTTTCACTGCGTTTATTTCAACAGATTGTGCTAAAAAAAGTTTTAAGTAAGGCTCAATTAGCAATTATCAGCCTCTTAAACCATTCTATGTGTACCTAAACCGATAAAAACTTACTACCTTATATATAAGGAGACAATCTTCATTGCGCTCATATTCCTAATAATTTTTCACAGCAATGTGATATACCTCTTTACAAAGCTATTAAAATAAGCTACTCGATTTTATGTCAATCGCATTTTTCGAGCCGCGATTTTTACCAAAATTGAAAAAATATTCCAGAGGAAACAAAACGCATATTTCTTTTTCTCCCCGGTTTTCATTTCGTAAAACATGTCCATTACATGTTGCATTGTTTATGAATATTTTAAGTTTTAAGTGTCATTTTAGCTGCAGCTCCGTAATTTTAGAGTAAAAAGTAATGGTTGATAAGTGATTACAATAACGAAATACGAAAAGAGAGTACATCTGATATGTCACATTGACATTCGTCTATTTCGCTACCCTGTACTAGATAGACTAGCACAAACAATCATGCTGTCTGTAAACACCTAAGTTACATCTGACACTGATGTCGGGAAGATGTATGTACAGTCGGCAGTACGTCAAGCGTAACAGTTTGTCCTTGAACCTAGAGCGCAACGCACAGAAAATTTGTGCGCAAAGGATAAACATATGTCTCTCAGCGCCTCTTTCTAACGGCTCTCTCTCTCAAGTACTCCGTACCTACAATACTCGCAGATGGCCTTGAACGCGAGCGCGAGGACTATTAAAATTTGTATTTCTTCGATATAGCCTCCGACTAAATATGTGTAGGTTTATAGGTAGCTATAGCTACAGCTAGCTACGTACGCGGTCTTCTCTCTTCGCTTCGTTGTTTCCACTTGATTTAAAATTAAAGTACGGCTAATACCATTGCTTTAATTTAAAACAAAAAGTTTTCTACATATAATGGCTAGTTATGATATTTTATTAACGCTCCCTATTTACCAATGATGCTCAGCGTACCTAGTAATTTTAATCAACTAATATTATATCTATTAAAATACAGGCTTCATTATTTATTCATTGTTATTAACTTAAAAAATATTTCTATTGTCGGGTCATTATTATGGTCCATTGTTATGGAGAGAAATGAGAATAAACATTTAGTTACTTAGGTTTGTTTTTCTACATTTATTTAATGTTAAAAAACAAAAAAGAAACATCTAGAACGTTCACCTCCTATTATCATACCTGTAACTACTACTCATTCACAATATTTTTAAGACCTAACATTCTACTCTTCAAATGTGAATGTGAAATAACAATTTTGAAGAAAAGTAATATTAGACCTAACACAAATACAACACACAAAATCATATTGAATTTTAGTGTTAAAAATAAATTCACAAAACAATATAATATACGAGGTTTGAACTGGGTTCCCCAAGAATGAAGACGAGTATGTAACGCAATCAACCAGGGGTGTTTGTAACTTCATTTCGAATTTATTTATTATATTTTACAAGACACAGTGATGTGTGAAGCAAGCAATTTCGAAGCTTATAATTACATGACGCTAAAGTTGAAATTATTATGATAATATTCGCATATTATTGTAGATTCATCTTATATTTCGGATGTGAGTTGTGATGGCTGTGTATACTAGTAAATGTATAAAATTGTAATGATTTGTTGGTGTAAATCACTAACTATCAACTACTAATACTTGGATAATTTTTAATTTCAATGTGAAGTAGGTATCATAGGTATGGTAGATAGGTCTTTGTTATTTGTTTTTTTCTAATATACTTACTTATGTAGGTTCTAAATCCTTAGTAAAAAAGACCAACTTTAATTTGACCTACCCTTTTCTATTTAGGTAAATTACCATACGACATAATAATATATGGTGCAATGCGGTTACGTTTTCAATGGAATATCGACCTTATATCAGATACCTTAGGTCGATTATTAATTATCAAGGTATGGCTCATGATATTTATATCAATAGGTAGGTATCAAATTCGCCTGTGACATTTTTGATTTGTGTTAGATAAAGTCTTATGTATGATGGTCTGTCTAAGGATAAGGATAGAGCAGTCAGTTTGTAAAAGAATTGTGTAAAGTCGGGGGTTATAGTATAAATACATTTTAAAATTTATAGTTACTAGTCTTTAAGTTTTGGCCATATAAGTAAAAGCTTTTAAAAAACTAAAAGATTATCACTTAGATTAATTGTATAAATCTAAGGAATATCTATAATAACTTTATAGGATTCAGTTAAATCCTCTATAGCTCAGTGGTTAGGGCAGTCATTCGAATTGTGAAAGGTCACGGGTTCGGACCGCCGAGCACCCGTAGAAGGTAGGACGGACCGTGGACAAAATCTTGTTCCACCACCTATGTCCACATACTAAGGGACAAATTAATGTGTTTTATTTCTTTATTTCTCTCTGACGAAGAGAGAGAGACCATCTTTTTGTTTCCCCGGGAGTATGCCATGCTATGAGCGCGGGAGGGACAGACATTTTTTCTAGTTGAAATATTTTTTACACAATTTTATATACTTATTTAGCAAAAAATGATGTATTTTTTAGAATAATCATACTTACCTACTTAGGATCGATTTGTAATTTAAAGATTGAAAATTATTCTCATGTCTTGTCAGTGCAGAACCGATCGGTTTGGACTTTGGAGGTCCTTCCCCAATTGCTTATGCTCAGCAGTGGGTATCTCTTAACTGACGTGATGATTATAATGTGTAGGGTTTTTAAATTAATAATTAAAATAAAATAATAGTAGGGAATTAATAGTGTAGTGGATGGATTCAAATTTAATTACAAGTTTTTTAAAAGATAAAAAAGCTCGGTGGCGTATTGGTTGGAGTGCTTGGTTTTGATACGAAAAACAAAGCCACTTTCGCCATGGTCGATCCTAGGATGCGTCAATCAAAGTTTATTATCTCGAGCTCCTCCGTGCTTCGGAAGGCACGTTAATCCGTTGGTCCCGGTCCACCAACCCGCATTGGGCCAGCGTGGTGGTGTTATGGCCCAAACTCCTCATGTGTTTCTCCCATGTAAGAAGGCCTGTGCCCAGCAGTGGGACGTATATAGGCTGGTGATGATGATGATGATGATGGTGCAAAGAAGCTATTAAGTAGACACACACAGACAGACAGGTAGACTGATCGGAATGATGCTACACCCCATGAGCACTGGATCATTACTATTAGTATCTCCAAGAGCTCTGGCGACCTCACTTATACCAGAAACACTTAGTTTTAAAATATTCTGCAATGCTATGATATCAAGGTGATAATAACAAATTCCAAAAATTTTTATAGTTTTATAGGTTGTTAATATGACTTGTTTAAGAAGCTAACAGCTTTGTTCAATGAGTATCTAATCAAAGAGACTCAACAATAATTCCTAGACACTGGTCGCTACTAGTTCTTCTATGACACTGGTCTCAAATTATAGTGATAAATAACTAAAAGTAGCATTATAAAACTGAAATTACAGGTGAAATGGTGAAGTGCTGTCTCTTGAATGTAAAAACATTTGGATTAGTAATTTTATAAGTCATAAGTTGCAATTCAAATTGCATCATGATTTAGCCAAATACTTCATTGACATTCTGAAACTGCTACTTGGATCTACTTCTCTGAGATAAACTGATATTGATGATGACAGTAAAATTACTTAAGAATACATTTTTTTTTGGACAAAACTAAAAACCAATTGTTTCTGCAATCCATGGCTTGACAGATATAAGAAATTCTTTATTTGAGAGCAATCAGGTCTAATTGGGAATGAGTAAGAAATAAGAAACAGAGTCAAAAATTATTTAACATGTTTATTAAAAAGTTAAAAATATTAAAATAAAATTTTAATTAACTCTCAGCCTCGTCTTAATGAAATATCACTAAAGTAAGAGTGCACCAAATTTGAAAATAATTAGATCTGTGAAAGATTATCATCAAATGCCTGAACAGATCTTCATAATTCAAAGCTAAGAACCATCTTGACCACATTAACTTTCTAACAAAAAAAAATGCATCAAAATCTGTCAGTGCTAGCTACGATGGCACAGACAAACTTACAGATACAAAGACAGACACATCAAACATAAAATGCCCCTCCTTTAGGGTCGGGGGTTATAAAAACTAAAAAGGGTAATTTTATGAATAACTTAGGTGCTAACAATATGCAGTTAAGTAGGTAGGTAGGTAGATATTACTATTTTTAGCACCATTTTACCTCCCTTATTCTTTTCTATAATTATTTAATGAAATCCAAAATTATATGTAGAACATTACAACTATTCTTAATTTTTGATTTTAACATTATTATAAATGTTTGAAAAATTACTAAGTAATTAAAATATAATAAAACTAGAAAAATTTCACGTCCTGAGGCAGGAATCGAACAACAATAGTGACAGAAAAGAAAATTGTGCTAGCTGCTGCGGCAACTGTTAGACTTTCGAAGTCAAATGAAAATTTGCAGTCATCAATCCAACATAGACTTATCTTAATACTTTTCATAATTTTCAATACATAAAACGTTTTTTTAATTTCACAAAATTATTATTTTTCAGATAATGTTGGTCAGTTTGAAAATGTTAGTTCCATGCAACCACCCACAACCACCTATTCTGCAGTTGATTCTTTTAGTAAAGGTATTTTTTATTTTATTTGGAACAATAAACATTGTAATTTACAGAAGGATAATATTATTTAACAAATAGTAACATGAAAAATCAAAAGGTGACGATAAAATAGATTACTCCATCTAAGATAAGTATTATGAGGGCATAATTTAAACAGAGTAGAAATCACTTCCTTCCTTCTAAAATTTACGATAAGAAATATTGAATTGTTACTATTGTTATCTAAGATTATCAAAAGTAAATCAGTAAGCTTTGTTTAATTTTAATAATATTCTGTTTTTTTTAGTTGAACATCGAGAAGTTGGTACAAAAGTTTGAGCATCTGTTAAGTTACAAGATCACAACTATTTTGTGAAAAAACCCAAACATTCAAACCTCAAACGTAAGTTCTTTATTTATTTTATAAAATGCATGCCCTTATGAATGATTTTAAAATGTTCCGAAACAATCTTCCTTGAACGCCCAGATGGAATGATGGTATGATGTAAGGCCATATGGGCGTAAAAGGATTTAAATACTAGCTTCAACCTCCGACCTGCTGTTTTGTAGTGTAGTGTACTTGCGGTGAGCAAAGTCATCAGAGGTCTCTGAAAGAGGGAGCAGGCAGTCTCGTCTCCTATGCTGTCAATATAAAGCTTTCTCTTGATTTTCATAGAGTATGCAGCGTGCGAATAGTACCCAAATTCTATAGGCTGCAATTCTATAGGATCAACTAAAGTTGCCTGAGTTGAAAATGGCATGGAAGCCTGTGTTGTCATCCTTAGGCTTCCATGCCCAGTAATTATACTTATTTCATTTAATATATCTTTTTGTTTATGTATATGAATAATTACAACAGGTCATATATTAACCATTTAACCAAAAATATATGTCTTCAAAATAAGTGATACAATTATTACAACTATTTTTATTTATTTTTCAGAAACTGTTGTTCGCCAAGCTGGCACATCTTAACAGAAACTAAGGGATCTACAGCACACCATTCATCATTTGCAGCGTAAGGCTCGGACATTCAAGGAACGACTAGCTAGTGCTTGAAAGTTGGGAGACAATATCGCATTCAATTTTGTAACGAAAAACATGACTAAATCCGCACAACTTTTTGTTCATATGCAGCTTCAAGCAAAAAAAAAACAAAAGGAAGACGGTTTTCCATTGAAGAGAAGGTTTTGTCATTATACCTGTATAAGAAAAGCCCTAAATGCTATAGACTTTTAAGCAAATATTTTACATTGCCATCTTCAAAAGCCATGAAACATCTTTTGAGTCAAATTAAAATAGCTCCCGGCATCAACCCTATAATATTCCAAAAATTAAGAAATACTCTAGAAGGAAGAGATCCATCAGATCGACTATGCAGTCTAATATTTGATGAGATGTCTATTACTCCACACATCTCATATAATGCTCAAAAGGATTCGTTGGAAGGTTTTGCCAATAACCGACAAAAGATGTTTGCAAACCATGTTATTTTGTTTATGGTCAAAGGCTTAAAAATCAATTTTAAGCAACCCATTGCTTATTTTTACACAAACGGTTTGCGAAAACTTGAATTAAAAGACATGTTGAAGGATGTAATCAAGCATGCTCTAGAATCTGGCCTCATAATTATTAACACAGTGTGTGACCAGAGCATGGTCAATGTTGGAGCCATTAACGAGATGATTGATGAGACGAGAGCCCTATTTCTGCGTAGAGGAAAAGAGTGGCGTTACGAATGTTTTCGTGTTAATGGAAAAAATATTATACCATTATACGATACTCCTCATCTCATAAAAGGAGTACTTCCAAATGGTATATGCAGTTGACAAATCATATGGCGAGTTACGACTTCTTGACAAACTCACAGAGGAGCATGTCATCCCAGAAAAAATCAATAAAATGAGGGTTAAGTCAGCTACACAATTATTTAGCCATAGTGTAGCCGTAGTAACAGAGCTTCTTACGGCAAGAGGTGATCTCCCTGACGAATGCCGTCAATTAATTGATTTCACATTGTTGATAGACAATTTATTTGATACTCTCAATGCAAGTACATTTTTTATACCAAATGGGAAATTTTATAAGGGACCTGTTAAAAATAAATCGCCTCACCATGAGCTGTGGCAAAAAGCTAAAGAGATACTAAAAAGTGTAACATTTTCAAAAATAAAACTAGTCGGGGGTCAAAGAACAGTATCTGAAGTTGTCGTGCCTTCGATAACAAATTTAATAAAAACTATCGAAGGAATGAAATCAATATGGAAAGTGTTGTATAATAAATATAATTTTGATGCAATGTTGACAAGAAACTTTAATCAGGACCCTGTTGAATACTTTTTCGGTAACATCAGGAGCTATGGTGGAAGAAACATTTCTCCCAATACAGTCGCATTTGAGGGAGCCTTTAAAGCTCTAATGTTAAATGGTTTTAATGCACCACATCAGGGGGTGTCAACTTTCCTTATACAAATAGTAAATACCTACGGGGGCAAACTTTTCTCATTGCTAGTTTCAAAAATGTCGTTTTTTAAATTATGGTATCCCTTGGGGATACCCTTTTTTATATCCTGAATACTGTAAGTAGATTTTTTTGAAGAAAATATTGCTTTATCATTCAATTTATCGGCAACAAAACAATTTTAGACCAATACTTCTCTATGCGTTGCTATTTTTAAAAGCAAAATGTGATAAAAAATTTAATTTGATTAAAGAAAAACAATTTATTTTTCGTATGTTGATAAAATGATGGTAGATAAATTACCACGTACGCTGGCAAGACCGATCTTACAAGTAGGACGGACGTAAACAATCATGGCGGATTTTGCTTTTGTTTGCCCGCCTGTCTTCATTTGTATTTCGTGATCTCTCAATTTCATGTGGTATAATTTTCAGAGTACTCGTATAAATAAAGTTCATAAGTTTTACGTGCATACGACGTCGAATTGATTGAGTTCCTCCGTCTATGTTTTTGTTCCTGAATTCTCCTCAGTGATCGATCAGTGATAAGATTCGTACAAGACAGTGACTTTGATTATTTATTTACGAGACAGTAACTCTAAACCGGTGCAATATGTCTATTACAAAGGAAAGCAGAAGAAAATGTTCTAAGTGTGGCAAATCACCTGCCTTAGACGAAATCAAACATTTTCGTTTCCTAAAACCTAACCTATTGCGGTACGTACTTGTGTGCTATTTACGCCGTACTATGACATATGATATGACATGCATCAGAATTAATTTTATCTGAAACTTGGATTAATTTAGGTTATGTATGTTATGTGGAAGTACTAAATGAAAAATAAATAGCTCCATAACATAAAATTATTGTTTTATTTTACCTTTTATGGTCAAACTATTTTTGAATGGAGGGATGGGCAATTTCACTTGTAAGAAAACTAAAAAAAAATAGTTTTCTTACAAGTGAAATTGCCCATCCCTCCATTCAAACTTAAATAAATATTTTTGCATGAAATTTATATTTTGCCGCTGAAATAGTTGACGGTGGGTCAACTATAGGTGGCACTAGAGTGTTGTACTTCCGCTAAAACCGGAAATTAATATTTTAACTATGAAGTTGTCATTCTTCTCCTTGGAGTAATATTATTCTATGCACCACATTCACAAAGAGCAAACTGTGAGGCTGATGGGAGTGAGTGCCTCCAAACGTTAGATTTTTTTTAAGGGGAGATTTTGTTCCTCCTGATGTTACCGATGCTGATAAAAAAGAGGATAGCGATAATATACCCTTTAATTTAGAACTTGGCGATAATTTAGAGAGAGACGCCGGTCAAAGTAATTACGTTTGTGGATGGGTCCTTAAAAATTGTTTAAACCATATTGTAAAAAGATGTCGACATTGCAGAAAAGAATTATTAGACGAAAATTCACAAAATAAAAATAACACTTTTATCCAAAGAAAAGATTACGCTAACAAGAAATGGCTGTGCTACCCAAATGTAATACTAGAAAAATATTTTAAAGAAATTCAAAGCACAGCCGTTTCTTGTCTAAAGCGAAATGTACCTACAAGAAATGTAAAAGGCACGATAATTTCATACATTGAATTATAAGCAGAATGTCCCTTCCAGTGTACATTGCATGGAGATAAATTAAAAAAAATATTTTATAAACAAGTCTCAATGTTTTGATTTATAGTTGGTGCAGAGCAGTGAATCGATAATTAGAAGGGAAAATTGTATACGTAGGAGGCGATGAATTGAAAATTGCAGCCCAAAAATATTTTATACAATATAAAAATTATAAAAATAAAAAATAAGTCAAATATTGTGTTGTTTTTTTTTTTTTTTTAAATAAACACAATTTATTAATTTAATAAAGCGTATTTCCCAGATACGAGTTATTTTATTTCATTGAGATAATGTTTGTTTTATTGTTGAAAAGCAATCCTAACATTAAATTGAAATTGTCTCAATGAAATAAAATAACTCGCATCTGGGAAATACGCGCCATTTAGATTTCAAATCTTGAGATACAAACCTACCTATAGCTATAGCTACGTATGTATACGTAGTAGTTCTCGCACTGTCTTCCAGAGGCGCTGATGGCGTTTCAAATTTATGTTACAAAAAATTGCCGCGAGTGGGCGCTCTTTTCCCCTATACTTACATTACTCTTTGATTTCAAGTTAGGAACGCGATTCGCGAGCGGACGTCAAGCAACAATGTTTGACACACTTCTTACACGACGCGCCAACTGTATTTCTGTGTTACTCCCTAAATATAGAAAATATTGAAGTCCTCACGCGTTTTACTCAAAAGATATAGGAGCTACGCCCTAAGACGATCCCGGCGGTCGTCACATGGTGGAGGCGCCGAACTCACATAGTGAGGGCGCACACTGAGCGAGTTTTCAGGAGGAAAGTTTACGGAAAGTGCTCAATGAAAAACAATGGAGCGCTACTCCGGATTATCTGGTGATGTATTCGATTTTTTTCGGCAATTCGATATTATAGCGGCTGTCAATAGATACGACGAGACAGCAAGAAAATTTGTGTTGGGGGCCTACCTAGAAGGTCCGGCCCTAGCATACTATAAATGTATTTTTAGAGATGCGGCGGCAACGTTTGCCGACTTGCAACAGAAGATCGAGGAGGAATTTGCGCCCACTACGGACCCAATTGCGGCTTTCTTTGAGAGGAAGCAAAACTTCAAGGAGGACCCCTTGACTTTCTTTTATGAACTAGAAGGCTTGCCTACCAAAGCGGGGCCAGTTATTGATGAGAAATGTTTCATCACGTAATATTTAAAAAAATGTGAATTCAATTTGAAAAATAAATTAGCTTCGCAGATTTTTGACAGTAAGAAACAACTGAAGGAAGTTGTCAAGCAAGTCAAATAATTGTTTTACTATGGTAAAAATGCGGAATCAATAAATCTTCCTGTGATGGTGAAAAGCGCTATGCCCGTGTCGTCATCCCCGTCTGGAAGGAAGGTTGGAGCAGAGGATCACCTTTGCCAACGTCAGCAGTGGAACGCCGTTCCTACCAATTCTCCCGTTCCTAACCCCCTTTCCCATACAAAATACTCCCAGTGTCATTATAATTTTAGACAAAGAAGTAAGGAAGTAGGAGCACCCCAAGAACGGCAGCAGCGACCGCCGACTGCGGCTGACCGCGAACTGAACGCTATCACGCCGTCGCCGCAGAAGGACAATCAAAAAGATGTGCCCGTTCCTTTCGTAAGCGTTACATGTCGCGATAGTAAAATTTGTGCTCTTGTAGATACGGGTGCTGCGATCTCAGTAATTTCAAAGTCGTTTGCTGAAAAATTCGAGCATAAGTTCAATTCGTGCAATGTACAGTTGAGGGCAGTTAGTAGTACGGATTTGACTGTTTTAGGAAAGATTAGGTTAAATATTTTAATCGAAAATGTAGTTTTTTCTCATGATTTTTGTAATATAGATAATATTAATCACGATATGATTTTAGGCCAAGATTTTTTGTTTTTTAAAGGCATAATTGTAGATTTTGCGAAAAGCGAGCTACGCGTGAAGAACATGTTTTGTAAAATTATTTTTAAGACAGATAATTTGAAGTTGATGAGTTCCATTGAAGTCGTACAGTCGAAAACCAAAACTTTCATCAAGCATGACGATTTACATTGTTCTACTAATAATGTTGCGGAGAGAAGTAATAGTGCAGATAAAGTTATTAAATATTTGCAGGGAAAGTCTCAATTTTTTCCTAGTAAATATAAACTTGGTAAATGTAAATTTGTAATTAATAGAACACCTTGTGCCGTGTTCCGTGATCTGCGTGAATTTGGTAAGAAGCAAGCAAAAGGGAGACGTATAATTTACTATAATAAACAGGAGAAACGAGCCTCTATAGTGTTTTTCCCTTCTTTTAGTGAATTTTGTAGAAAACGTAACGACAAACGACAATTGTCTAATTATGACATACTGAAAGAAAGTCGAATTTTTAATAAATTTCGTTTAGAACTTAAAATAATTTGTAAAGTAAATAAAACGAGCAGTATTTTTATTAATAATTATTTAAATAGATTAAAATTATTTGACTTAGGTAATAGCTATATAAATAGTTTTTGTGTATATGGGGTAGGTTAAGTGAGCTTTCACTTATATTGATAATGGTTTTTTTTTATAGTTTTTCACATATTTTGGTCACAATAGATTGTGAGGCCTTCGGTTAATTGCTAGTACCTCTTGTAAATACATTCGTTTTTTGTAATTATTAGAGCTAGGATAACATAGGATTAGGACTTCGAACGGTCGACTGATGCTTTATAAATTGTTTCATGGTTCCTGAGTTCATGTCCGTGAGCTGTCACGATGTTGCGGTGAGATGACCAGACCTACCAAACACACTCTCGGAGATAACATGGTATACGTCCACAAGAAAGAAAAACGTTTAGCTAGGTCGACGAAGTGTCGGGGAGATAGGAGCTAGGCCGTCGTCGTGCCACGGACTGGTAACGCATGCTGAAGTCCATTAGTTCCTATGGGAAACGATGGATGTCAGATTAGGTTGTCTGGCTGGCATGCTTACAGGTCTATTTCGATCTCTTTATGAATGAGTGGTCTTTTTTCCGAATTTGTTTTTTTTTATTTTATTTGCGCAACACGGTTGTTGTATTTCGTGTAATTTACTTGATACAATTGATCAATTAATTTTTCGCTAGGTTCACTCATTCATGTTCTCCCTGCAAACTAATGTGAAACTATTTTATTCCGATCCAATTGCATATTCGAACGTAGTAGTTTATTATTGTGGACGTGTATCGGATTCAGAGAGTTTTGAAATGATCCTTGTAGGTGTCTGGTAGAAGAGATTTATTATGTCTCCATTCCTAAGGTCTGTCACCTCGCTTGGCGGGAAGGGAGAGTCACGGTCTAACGACGCGTTTTAGTTCTGATTCTAATGTTTAGTCGCTTTGACTGACACAGTGACCTCTTGTACCGATCACGGATTTGGTCTTATTTGTGGAACATAATTTTTAAGGTTAATTTTTTCAAAATTTTACTTCTTCGAATGTTGTATGATTATTCGGTTAGAGTCTTACATGGCGTTCGCAAGCTTTTCCGAAGGTTTTTGCTTGCATGGGGTTTCTTTCCACCATTATCGCATGATGGGTGGATAATGTGGTAAGAGCCAGTCTATCGAAAAGACCGTCATGTGTTGTAAATGCCCTTCGTCAGGTAGGATAGGTTTAAGCAGTAGAATGTGTAAAAGGTCACGACTTTTGATGTCGTCGAATGAATAAATTTTCTTTCCTACTTAACGACGTGTCGTTAGGTAGGAAAGAAAATTTATTCATTCGACTTCCCGAATGAACAAATTTTAGTTGTACGGGGGGAATGTGGTGGACTCGATACTCTTTCGCCACTGGCACATAGATTTTGTTGTCATTTCAAGTTAGCAACACGATTCGCGAGCGGACGTCAAACAACAATGTTTGACACACTTCTTACACGACCGCCGCGCCAACTGTATCTCTGTGTTACTCCCTAAAAATAGAAAATATTGAAGTCCTCACGCGTTTTACTCAAAAGATATAGGAGCTACGCCCTAAGACGATCCCGGCGGTCGTCACAGTACTCATCCCCTAGGAACATATTTTTGAAGTCGGTGCTTTATCTATGGTTTCTGTAATCAACTTAGCACCAACTCCAAAAATATGTTCCTAGGGGATGAGTACCTACTAAAATTTAATTATTTTATCCTTTTCAGTTTTTTGGAGTCGGTTTTAATTTTCGTTTAAATATATTTTTTTTCACAATTTTTAGTAATAACTTTTGAAGGTCAAAGCTAGATGGGTGACCGTGAGCTTAAATTATTTCTGCTATCGTATCATTTCACTAAAAATTCATAGGAAAGCAAAAATCCGAAATTTCGCAAATGTCGATGACTTCATATTTCCAGTTTTTTTGATTTAAAAACCAAACTACCAAATGGATTTTCAAAAAATTTTTATGGGACCAAATGAGAACTATTCCGCATCGAACAAAAAAATAATCATCAATATCGGTTCACCCAGTCAAAAGTTCTGAGGTAACAAACATAAATAAAAAATACATACAGACGAATTGATAACCTCCTCCTTTTTTTGAAGTCGGTTAAAAAGAGACCAACACTTATGTGAAAAACAAAATCAGATTGGTAATGCAATATCTGGACTAAGCAAGATTCTACAAAAATACATAGACGGGGATGGCCATAATAATGATTCCACTATTGAGGAGCTCTCGAATTGTATACGCCTATTGTGTGATGTACATTTCATGGAGTCATAAACAATGCGTGCTGGCCATACTTCCAGGCCTTAAAAAAAACATGATAGAATCTGTAAGAGACATTTTTGTTGGCTGGTATCACCAGACCCCTCTTCTTCCAAACTTACAATACGAACTGATTGTGAAGCAATTAAAATAATCATTAAAATTAAAAGTTTTTCATTTACAATCTTTGTTACATACAAAATTGGTGCCGAAACTACAGTCTTATCATTCTCGCGTGTGAATTTTCAAAAAAGTGCAAGTGTTTGAAAAGTATTCAACTTCAAATTCGATTGGCGATTTTACACATAGTTCGCCATTTTGTCCTTCCACGCGTCGCGAGCTAGGCAATTTGCAGTACATTGCCCGTTGCAGCACGGCGACATCCAACGGCCGTAGTGAACGCACGTTCCGGACCAAAATTTTGCGCTGGCGGCGAGCAATGAAAACGCAATTACAGAGACAATTCTACATTTGTCTATTACAAAATTTTCCACGTTGCAATTTTTACAAGTGTTGCGTAATACAATATTTTTTGCAATTAATACGCTTTACAGTTACAAATAAATATCAAGTACATAATACATTTCCAATTTTAGTTGCTTGTTAAATACATGATGAAACACAAAAGAAAGTCTCATTCGACGAAGAGCCGTTTGACGACGGAAAAAGGCTAAAAATCGTAATGGGTCAATGCAAGGCAACAATGACCCGCGTGGAAGCCTACTTTAACCAACCCACGCAGTTTACACATGAAGATGTTACAGTAAGGAAAATGATGATTGACGAATGTTACAACAAATTTCAATCTACAATACTTAACCTAAAATTGTTACACGAGGACGATTGGTGTGACGAACAGGAGGCCGATTTTGAAGAGCGCTATATGAAGTTATGCAGTTTTATTGAACGCTTTAAGGAGTCAAATGCCGTATGCGAGCCTTCTAAAGAGTATTGCGATTCCAGATCCAAACTACCACTGCTAGATATTCCAATTTTCGAAGGCAAGGACATTGGTTTAAGCCGTTTATGGAAATATTTGAGGCTATCGTTCACAGGGACAGAAGTCTCATAGATGTGCAGCGCTTATGTTTTCTCAAGAAACACCTCAGGGGAGATCCATTAAGGATCATTGACAATCTGCCCATTATAAGTGTAGATATCATTTCAAATGTTCTATATGCAACTCTAATAACCACAATGCTCTTATTCACAGTTCAGAATAAAGCTAACCTAAGCCCGGTTACTTACATAAGTTTAAGACAAGAGCCACAGGTCACGCCACAGGTAAGCATGCACATGCATCAATATCCACAAACGTCAGTTTTACTGCCTACTGCTAAAGTACTTGTTTCAGATGCCCACAATAACAAATTTGTTGTTAAAGTCTTACTTGATTGTAGTAGTCAGATGTATTTTTGTACTACTGACGTGTGACACTTAGAAAAGAAAAAAGGGCAGAAAGTCAAACTTCAATGGTGGATTAATGAATTATATCGGCAGCGAAATGATCATGTCAAAGAAATATTATCAGATATATTAAAGGAGTAGAAGCTACTATACAAAATTTTATTAGAATGAATTCTGAAAATTTTGAAGATCCATGTATGTGATCTTCAAAATGTCTCTCCCACTGTGGCCACACAATGCCCGATATTCGTATTAGGCAATGTGATGTACGTGCGGAGCTTCAGTCAATCGACGTCCGGAAAGCTAGTGGACCTGATGGCATTCCAGCGATAGTACTGAAAAACTGCGCAGCGGAGTTGTCTCCTGTCTTAACGCGGCTATACCGTCTTTCTCTCTCTTCTGGGTGTGTGCCGGAATCTTGGAGAGAGGCCAATGTGCAACCGGTCCCCAAAAAGGGAGACCGATTAGACCCAGCTAACTACCGCCCGATAGCTGTCACCTCAGTTCTTTGCAAGGTCATGGAACGGATCTTAAACCACCAGCTGATCCGATACCTAGAAGATCACTCATTAATTAATGATCGACAGTACGGGTTTCGGCCGAACCAGTCAACGGGTGATCTTCTAGCGTACTTAATGCATGTCTGGGGTGAAGCTATTGACAAACGTGGTGAGTCACTGGCAGTTAGCCTTGACATTGCCAAAGCGTTCGATCGGGTCTGGCACAGGGCTCTTCTCTCCAAGCTCCCGGCATACGGTCTGCCCGCTCAGCTCTGTAACTGGATCGCCGGCTTCCTGCATGAGCGAAGAATCCGTGTCCTCGCAGATGGATGCGCTTCGCGGTTCATGTCAGTGAATGCTGGTGTACCACAAGGCTCTGTTCTATCCCCCACACTCTTTCTTCTTCATATCAATGACATGATTCCGTTAGGAAACATTCATTGCTATGCAGATGACAGTACAGTGCATGGGGGATATTACGGTCGCCCAGGGGCTGGGCGCGCTGAAACCGAGAGGGAAAGAGAGAATCTTGCCATTGAGCTCGACAGGGTGTTGAACCTCGTATCTGAATGGGGATCTAACAATCTTGTTGGGTTCAATGCTAAGAAAACACAGGTGTGCGCGTTTACTGCCAAAATGTCGCCGTTCCTTCCCCTTCCGTCTCTTCAGGGCACGACTCTTTCGGCACAGGGCTCCCTAAACTTGCTAGGCATGGAGATATGTTGCGATCTGAATTCCAGGAACTACATCGAAACCGTGATAAAAACAGCCTCTCGGAAGCTCGGTGTCCTGAACAAGGTGCGTCGATTTTTCACGCCTGACCAATTATGCCTGCTGTATAAAACTCAGGTCCGGTCTTGCGTGGAATATTGCTTGCACTTGTGGGATGGCTCCGCCAAGTACCTACTCGATGCCCTGGACAGATTGCAGCGTCGTGCTGTCCGTATCGTTGGCGATGTAGAGGTAACCAACAACCTTGAGCCTCTGCAATTGCGTCGAGACATTGCGTCGCTTAGCGCCTTCTATCGGCTATATCACGGAGAGTGTTCTGAAGAGCTATTTGACCTTATCCCACCTTCCCCATTCCTACTCAGGAGCACGCGTGCCGGTCTTCGGAGTCACCAATTCACTGTCTCCACCTCAACATCACGTACAAAGAAATTTAGTAGCTCTTTTGTTTGTCGAACTTCCAGAACTTGGAATTCTTTGCCAGCACATGTGTTCCCTCCTTCCTATAACATGGGTTCCTTCAAAAGAGGCGTGAAAAAGCACCTTTCGGGCCGGCAAGGTGCAGGCAGCTAGAGCAGTGTCTGAACTGCACTAGCTGTCTTCGCATATGGACTCTTCTTACCGCTTCACATCAGGTGGTGTTGAGTCATTTGTCGTGCTTTGTATAAAAAAAAAAAAAAATGAAACTTCATCCAATAATTGGAAAAAACACGTCGTTCCGCAAAGCAATCACGACTAGAGAAAGACTTGCCTTAACTTTGAGATATTTAGCAACTGGTGATTACATTTGTAAGTTTGCAATACTTTTGTAGAGTTTCAAAGCAATCTATTTCAAAAAATTGTTCGCAAAACATGTGATGGCTTGGTAGAAGTGCTAAAAGAATATGTTCAAGTATGTTTTGAAAATTATGCTTTTCTAATATTGAGAGTAAATTACAAGTTACAAATATGTGTAGGAGATTCTTCAAAACTCCCTACAGCATTTTGTGCTGGCGCAGAAGTTTGGTTTTGCCCGTATTTCAGGGTGTAGTATCCTTGTCGTGTGCCAGGTAACATACCCAAATCTGCTTGAAAAATGATGTCCATTATACTCTTTTCTACGTGTGCTGATGTTAGAGCGTCATATTTTCTTAGTTTTGCTGCAATATATTTACCGAACGTATCGTAGTTATCGTCTGTATAATTTAACACCTCTATAGCTTTATCAAGATCAATGTTATTTTCTAAAGTATCTGTCTCTTTTTTTTATTTGCTCTCGGAGTTGTAGACTGCAACTGTCGTTGATCATTGAAGGACAACGTTTAGTTTTCGGAAGATATTTCAGGCAGTGTTTCATTTGTTCCAACTGTTTCTTTATTCTGTAATTGAAATAAATTAAATTATTAAGGAGCCATTATTACCGCTGATGTCAACGCTGTCATTGTTTCACAAAATTTCTCTATTCTCTATTCAAACATTCATGCACAACGGATGCATTTCTTTTTGTTTTACTGCATCATATTGTCTTGGAAACATTGATCAGATGACAACCACCTTGAACCATAATTATTGTAAATGTGAGTTTGACGGAATCTAGTGGTAGTATTTAAATTCATTTGAATTTTCAGATACCATCGTCAGAAGAAGAATGGTTAAAAGTATCAGAAGATTTTGAAAATTATTGGCATTTTCCCCATTGCGTTGATGCCCTTGATGAGAAACATATTACTCTTCAATCACCAATGAATAGTCATGGAGAATACATAAATTATAAGGATTTTCCTAGCATCGTATTGCTAGGATTGGTGGATGCTTATTATATTTTTTTGTATGTAGATATTGGTTGTCAAGGACGCATATCCGATGGTGGAGTTTTCGCATATCCGATCGTGGAAAATAAGGAATTAAAGTTACCAGCACCTCGTATAACATATTTAACTGAAGTACCTTATGTTATATTAGCTGACAAGGTATTTGCCTTAAATAATTATACAATGAAACAATTTGAGGGGACTCCAGATAATGGCTCCTCAGAAAGAGTATTTAATTACTGTCCATATAGATCACGGCGTGTGGTAGAAAATGCTTTTGGCATTATGAGTTCTGTATAGTGTTAAGAAAGCCAATGTTATTGGAACCAAATATTGCTACCAAAGTGGTATTGGTGACTGTTTATTCGCATATTTTTTTAAGAAAAATGCGTATAAATATATTATATACACCAGTAGGAAGTTTAGATTCCGAAGTTGATGGGAATTTTGTAAATGGGTCGTGGAGACATGAACAAGATGGGACCTCGTTCTTACCTTTACGCGCAATTCCACGAAGATCTGCAAATGACGTAAAAGCAATTCGTTAAACCACACTTAGCTACACACTTTGTTACCAATGGACAAATACCATGGCAGTATAGATATTAAATAATATATGATGCTATAAACCAAAAAGTAATAAATGCAATAAGGTTGGGTAAGCAATACTTAATAAAAAGCAGAAGATAATAAATACTTACAGAAGTATCAGTCGCAGCCGTTGATGGTTCTCTACTTGTAGACATTGTGTCTGTTGTCGACGTGTCGGTAGACATTGAGTTTTTAGTTTCACGTGGAGTGAATTTGTCCGCTAAGAAGTGGAAGTGCTCGTAAGCAACCCATTTCGAGTTATAAAATTTCGTTGCGGCCTGGAAAAATGTATAAGTTATAGGTACAAGCAGTACTAATAAATAATTTAAACATGAATGAGCGTTACTTTTTTCTATTCCGGATCGGACCGGCTACAAAGCAAAATGTTCATATATGTTTTTGGTCTTCTCAAGCATGTCTATAAGTATAACCAATCTTGAGCACATAGAGAGATTGTCCTGGGAGCAAATCGTCCACAATTTACTTATATCCATAAAACAAGTAGTCTATAATTGAAAACTTCATGTAGACAAATCGTTCGTGATGCATCATGTTAACATTGTTATCAAACAGGTATCTACAGTCTAATAAAATTGGATATTAAATAGATATGCGCATACTCCTTCCTGTTGTAAATTAATATAATTAATACTTTATGCAACAGAACTCTTTAGTATCTCTTAGTCATAGGTTGACGTGACGATTAAAATTGACATTGGCACTAAATATAGGAAAAAATATTTATAGTTATCAAACAAATTTGTTATGTTAGTTGTTAATACCAGATTCTCAATCCCAATTCATTATATTATGCATTGTGGACAGTTTGCTTCGTGGCCAACATGCTATTTGGACAATTTCGCAAGACGTCATTAAAACAATTTTTTGTTACATTTTCAAATGTGGACGTTTTGCTCCCAAGTCTTATACAATTGTGGGTAGGTCTCAGTCAATAGACATTTGCTTTGAAGCCGGTCCGATCCGGGATGTACTATTGCTTCTTGGAGAATCGGTACTCATTGAGATTCGGTATCTCTAGCTGAATGAATCGTACTGGCTTAACTTAAAGCTAATAAAGTTGAACTCGATGGGATATTGAGTATAGAGATTTAGGTCTTTCGAAATCAGAATCTGAGTCTGAAATTTCTATGTTTTCGTCAATAGGCATTGCTTTGTTTTGTGATTTACTTTGAAAATTACCTAAATTTTGTATATATTTTATTAACTACTTAATATATTCGATTCTATCCTCGTCTTTATCGACGTTAGCCTTTGTTGACCGATTATCTTTATTTAAGGCGTTAATTCTAATGCGCGATAGGGCGTCTGCATTACCATTTTGTTTTCCACTTTTGTGTACAAAATCGATGTTATATTCTGAAAGATGTAAGCGCCAACGTGTGAGTCTACTATTAGTTTCCTTAAGGGAATTAAGCCAAGCAAGTGGTTTATGATCGGTAACTATTGTAAATTTCTTTCCATAAAGATAAGGGCAAAAATGTTTGACTGCCCAAACGATTGCTAGGAGTTCCTTTTCCGTTACACTATAACGAGTTTCGTCACAATAACTGCGCATATTTTTCGCTGTAAATATAATTAAAAACGAATTAAATGCTTACATTTTGAATCCATTAGCTAGTGGTGGTGATGTAGTTGTATTGTGTGTATGTGTAATCGGCAAATTTCAAGAAATGTTACGGAAAAACGAACTAAGCTGGACTGGCTACTGGGCTAGTGAAATAACTGTGTTCTTGTGTAGTTGAACTTGTCATGCAATAGGTTCATTGTGTGGGCTTCCATATAATCAAGAAAAAGTTAAATGAGGACTTTGTGAGCTCAATAAATCAAAACTTTATAATAAACTTCCAAACTCATTAAAAGAATGTGACATTAATATATTTAAGAATAAATTGAAAACCTTATTGATTGGCAAATGTTATTATAATGTGAATGATTTTCTGAGTGACAAATGTATTCAATAATTGACATTAAAATTTATTTTATCCTAATTATTTAACTTTGACATAATTATTGTATATCGTACTTATTAATTGACATTCTATTCTCTATATTAGTTGTATTTAATTTAATTGTAATTTGTATTTTTGTACGCCTTTCATGGCAAGACATGTTGATACAGTGTACCTATTTTATGTAAGATCCATTTAATTAATGACACACATGTTCTGACAAATAAATTATCTTTATCTTTATCTTTTGTCACTGTTAAGGGTCCTGCTAGCGTAAGCTATGGGCTTATCATTACCAATTGTACCTTGGGAAAACACTGCACCCAGGGCAAATTCAGATGCGTCTGTTGTTAGTATATAGTGTTTATCTGGATCCGGATTTTATATAATTTGGGCATTTACAGAGAGCTCTTTACACTTCTCAAATGGTTTTACATATTTGCTATCGTTACATGGCATGGAACTCTTATTTTTCAAACGAGTTGTCATAGGTTGTGTGATTTTTGTGAAATCTTTAATAAAGCGGCGGTAATAACCGATAAGTCCTAGAAAACTTTTGATTTCTGTTACGGTACGGGGTAATGGGTAATTCAATACGGCGGCTTTAATATTATCATTGTTCGGTTTAAGACCTTTATCTGTAATTGTGTGTCCTAAGTACAAGAAATTTTCTGATTTGTCCAATTGGACTTTCAAGTTAGTCTGTCTTAGTCTTACAAATACAGTTTTTAGTTTGCAGTTTTAAGCTAGTTGAATATATAATAATATCATCTAAATAAACAAGACAGTGTATGCCCTGTAACCCGCGCAAGACATTGATTGTCCTTTGGAAAGTAGCCGGAGCTGTCTTTAAACCAAACGTCATTCGAGTAAATTCGTAATGTCCTGAGCGAATGCTGTTTTTTGCCTATCTTCTTCTGCTTCTGCTATTTAGTGATAGCCACTAGCAAGGTCTAGTGTACTAAAGTAAGGGAACATTTTAAGTGCTCACCAAAATATTTTTTATACCCTAAGACTAAGTACCAAGTAAAATAAAGTAGCTCCATATAAAATAAACCGATTTTATACCGAGGTCCCTAAAGTAAACTTTTTAAATTCCAAAATAAATATACACACATCAGGACAATTGTACGTTTTGCTGCTGCTGGCCCCATGCAATGTGTAGCGCGTCAACAAAACTAGCTGGTAAGTAATTAATTTTATCACTTCAGCAATGCAAATAAGTTTGGGGTTTTATAGCCTAACTGGGGTTGGTTTATGTTATTTTGCGGTCGGTATCCGAATTGGGTTTGATAAAAATTATTTAGCGGTCTATATCCGAATTGAGGTTGGTTAGGGTTGTTTATGTTATGGGTTTGTCACCAAATTGGTGTTGGTTAGATTATACCAAAGGGTATTTTTATCTGTTTACTCGAAGAATTCCAAATTTAAATTGCTGTGGATTTTCATTAGGTGGTTTTGCTGGGTTAGTAAGTGGTTGTGCTTGGAAAAATTTAGAAAATGGTCTATCAGTTGAATTGAAATTAAGAGGTTTTGTTAGGAAAGTATTTTGTGTCCTTAACATTTTATTTCGGGAATTATATTGATAAAGAAAGTTTACTTCTTCCAGAACGATGTTTAGCGCACTTTCTTAATCTATAATAAATCCTTTGGTAAGTTATATAGAAATACATTCATAGACATGTTGTCATAAATTATAATTTTGCTAGAGCAGAGATGTTCATTTGTTATCATATTTACTTTGGCAATTAGCGTGCTTTTTACATGTTGTATCCTGTTACAAATATATAGATATGATTCGTCATGATTAATTCTCAATGTTTCTAATGGGATTGCAACGCATTCTTCTGACCAAGGGTCACCGAAATTCTGTAAAGCGGTTTCTAGTGCTGGCTATGTATTTAAATATTGTGGCTGCTTTTCCACTGAGCCTTGATGTGATCACGTGGAAAACGTATAAGTCCTGCCCCCTTATTCTCAACTGTCGGATCACGGAATCGATGCGAAAAGTCACATGCCGTCTCGCTTTGACGCATAGCGATAAAAAGTGACAAGTATAGAGTTTCCGAAATTCGAGTATTTTCCGACAGTTGAGAATAAGGGGGCTGATCGGTACATCCTTCTACGCGAGAACTTGAAATTACGTACTCCCATTTTCTCTGGTCGCCATCAAATATGGGAATAACCTGTAACATTACGCGGGGTATCGGTACTAGATTAATCATTTTGTTATGTTATTACGTATAACTTAAATAAGTTTTATTAATTTATGATAAGTAAAGAAACTACTTATTACCTATGTATGTATATTTTTATGTATTAAATACTATAAGACAATCCTTCGATTTTTGTAAGTTAGGCCTATTTTCTTATCTAATTATCATTGAATTTTAATAATTTCACTTTTAATTAACTTTAATTCTTTAATTTCTCTAAATTCTTTTATAATAATTTTCTTTTAATTAAAATGCTTAATAACTACTAAAGGAAAACAAAATCACTCCTTTGATGTTTAAAAGTAGAGATTTGAAGTTTTTCTTGGTCAGGGAAACAACTGCGGAAGCCTAAGGAAATAGCGATGTGGTCTACTGTCAGCTTCATTGTTCCTGAGATGGTGAACCATCAACTGAACGGGTGTTGCTTTCTTTGCTGCGACCATCGAGTAGAGTCGCGCTCTTGGATCTTGACGAATTTCTTTGTTCGGTATATTTCAGTGAAGCACTGTATTTAAGTGATTTTCGTCGCGGAAATCCTACCCGCTGCGCCAGTCAAGTCTCGCGGAGCGGTGGAGATGTTTTAAAAACAATCAACTTTATTAAATGTGGAGCTTAATATTAATACATGTTTATACGGCTCGCCGTTCAGTTTCAGACTAACTCTAACTTAGTATAAAACTAGCATCTCAAATCAAATGTCTTTGTCAGCATTCGAGGAATTGCGTCTAATCGTTGACGGATTGATGATGTGAACAATAACATTCTCAGAAGATCTCTTGTTTTTGTTTATTTAATGTATCGTCGACTGACGTAACTACCTACACACAAAGATATATATATATATATATACAAACGAAAAAAAACAAAACAAAATATGTATATTTATCAGAAATGGCTGTATGGGCTTGACCCTTTGCCTTCCCTTAATACGACAAAAAGACAAGAGCTATATACTGGTAAAAACAAGTAAAAAAGACTGAATTTGGTCTATAGTCTATATAGATATTGTTCACAGATTACTGATTTATGTATCTACGTTAATATTGTTCAAAATTCATCCGTGTGGCATTTATATGAAAAGCATATAAAAAGTGGGATCAAACACCGTTGCTTAAGTTCCTTCACAATGTGTATCAATCAGTTGATGGCAGAGTGTTATACCCCATAACTTTAATAATTGAATAAGTGAGGTTAAGTTTAGTTAGGCTTTAGTATATTTTATTTATTTATTTATTAGGA
Source organism: Nymphula nitidulata (assembly GCA_947347705.1). NCBI lineage: Eukaryota > Metazoa > Arthropoda > Insecta > Lepidoptera > Crambidae > Nymphula > Nymphula nitidulata. The sequence goes on along the minus strand of OX374637.1, from coordinate 3,284,918 downwards.
CAACCAACAAGGCTTACACTATTACATTCAATAGTAGTTTTAGGCATAAAAGTATAAACTAAGTGCAGTCTTAATTAAAGGTTGCCACGGCATGCAGTCGTGGGTTCTTCTTCTTCCGATAAATAATTATTTTAGGATAAAATTGTATATTAGGTCGCGGAAAAAGTATTTTCGCATTATAGTATGTATGAACTTGTAATAAAATCTCTTTGTAATTAAAATAATATAAAACTAGAAAAAATTCACGTCCTGAGGCAGGAATCGCAAATACAGATAGACTAGAAGAATTTCACAGGGATATCCCAAGTCCTGGGTGGCTTAGTGGTCAGAGCAGTCGCCCGGATTGCGAAAGGTCGCGGGTTCGATTCCTGCCTCAGGACGTCAAATTTTTCTAGTTTTATATTATTTTAATTACTAAGTAACTTTTCAAACATTTATGATAATATTAAAATCAAAAATTAAGAATATTTGAAAGCACTGTCCCAACTTAACCGAATCGTAGGTATTTGTAAAAATACTCGTTTCGGATGTTGAAATAGAATATTTCGACATTGTAGGGTGGACGTTAGCTCATAAACGCAAATACAAATAGACTAGAAGAATTTCACAGGGATATCCCAAGTCCTGGGTGGCTCAGTGGTCAGAGCAGTCGCCCGGATTGCGAAAGGTCGCGGGTTCGATTCCTGCCTCAGGACGTGAATTTTTTCTAGTTTTATATTATTTTAATTACGAAGTAATTTTTCAAACATTTATAATAATGTTAAAATCAAAAATTAAAAAAATCTCTTTGGCTGTACTATTTGTATCTGGCTGGTTTTGGTATCATTAAAAGTTTAGATTTTAAAAAAGATAATTCCAAATTCAAATTAGGAAAATGTGTGTTTTTTGTTTGTTTTTCGTACTGTCAGGATGAGTGAATCTAATGAAGAAATTCAATACATTTTAAAATTTTACTACAAAAAAGGTAAAAATGCAACACAAGCCGCGAAAAAAAATTGCGATGTTTATGGACCCACAGTGCAGTGTCTGTGAGAGTAGCACAAATTTGATCTGGTCGCCCTATTACGGATAAAATTGATGCAATTTTTGTAAAACTGGAGCAAGATCGGCAGATCAGTAGTTACGACGTAGCTGGAGAACTGGGAATTGACCACAAAACAGTTTTGGCGCATTTAAAAAAAATGGGTACACAAAAAAGCTCGTTATTTGGGTACCCCGCGAGCTCACTGAAAGAAACCTAATGAACCGTGTACTCATTTGTGATTTTTTATTACGACGTAATGAAACCGAACCATTTTTGAAGAAGCTGATAACTGGTGATGAAAAGTGGATCAGTGTACCACCATCTTATATTGCGATCCAGTTTAGGACCTACACTGAGTAGAATCGTTAATTCGTACTACGACGCTGTCTACGACTATGGCAGCGATGCAGTTTAGGAACCAATACTGAACCGAGTGGAATATGAATCGCTTTTATAAAGATGGTAGTAAAGCCCCAGGCTTCACAGACTGTGGCGAAACCCGGGTTAACTCGCAACAAGGTGATGCCGTGTGTGTGGTGGGATTGGAAGGACATTATTCATTATGAGCTGTTACCACCAGGCAGGACCATCGATTCTGAACTCTACTGCGAACAACTGTTGAGATTAAAGCAAGAAGTTGAGAGAAAGCGGCCGGAATTAATCAACAGAAGGGGTGTGGTTTTTAATCATGATAACGCTAGACCTCACACATCTTTAGCCACTCAGCAAAAATTAAGAGTTTGGCTGGGAGGTGTTAATGCATCCACCGTATAGTCCTGACCTTGCACCTTCAGATTTCCACCTGTTTCGCTCTCTTCAGAATTCTCTAGGCAGTGTCAGGTTAACATCACGAGAGGACTGCCAAAACCACTTGTCGCGGTATTTTGATCAGAAGCCCCAAAATTTGTATAGCAATGGGATCATGTCCCTACCTACAAGATGGCAAAAAGTTCTCGAACAAAATGGTACCTACATACTTTAGTTAAATGTAAATAAACTATATTAAAAACTGTTTTGAAATTTCTTAAAAAATGCGAAGAAACTTTTTCCCCAACCTATTATAAATGTAGTTAATAACTAAAACATGATTTGTTTAAACAAAGAAAGATACTATTATACCTAACCTAATAGCTTTATAATAATTGCCTTTGGAGTATTACTTTGTCATCACTAAATTACATTTTATTTCCAGTGTTACTAGTTTTATTATTTTGGGCTATTGGTTAGGAGTAGTTGTGGGCCAATATTTAAAAGAAAATCTAATGTATGATACAACAATCGGTAAATATTTTAACCATAAAAAACGAAACAGTTTATTCCACCCACGGCTTGATGGCGCCACTTTACATACATTTTTTTTAAACCATAAAATTTAGTTTTTGTAACAAATAGCGTATATAACGCATGGAGTTCGAAGAAGTTAGCAATAAATCAAGTGTCAAGTCATCTTTTTGGCATTATTATGTTCGGGAAAAGACTAAAGAAAGTGCTAAATGCAAGAAATGCCAGTGAATATTAGATTGCGTTGGTGGCAGTATTGGTAGTCTTCACAAGCATTTAAGAAATATTCATCAAATAACAGTACTGAGTAAAAGACAACACGATGCTACTCCGGGAACTTGGGAGTCAAACATCAGCTTCTACTTCAGATATGAGGTCATCTACTTGTAATATTGTTTCAAATAAAAAAGGTCAAACTAATAGACTTCTTTGAAAGTTATGCTAATCAGAGTGAGGACAGAATGGTTTTGCGCATTAATTCGTTATATGGTTTGTCATTTAAGACTACCTTATATTTAAATGATTTAAGGTCCTATGCAAAGCAGGTCATAAATTAACTAAGTCTGCCAACAGTATACAAAGTATAAAAATATCTTTACGAAAGAAAAGAAGTTATGGAAGAAATAAAAAAAAAATATTTCACAAGCTTGTTTTCGTCGAGCTAACTCCGCTAATGTCTTCCTCGTCTTCTTATACAGAACATCAACTATTGTCAATTGAATTGCATGTACTATGCACATCTGATGATAAGAGCCAAGGTACTTGCCATCTTTCACCTTAAGACTGCAGCCATCAGTTGTTTCTGCTGCAATATCATTAGAGAACGATATTCCGTACTCGAGTAGCTTGTTGTTCTGAATTTTTATGACACATGTTTCAGCATTCATTCAGCCGTACACTTTTAGAAGACCCAGATTACAAAATGAGTTTCCAGTAATTTTTGCGAGTGTAAAATAAGGGGCATATTATTTTACCATCTGTTTCGCTTGGAAGACCACTGGTCAAAAGAAGAAGCGAATTAGTATATTTGTCTGATAATTTGCCAATTCTAATAACCAGTTTGCGTATTTTTATTATATTACAATATGAACTTATAAGTAAAGTGAGAATATTGCAAAAATACGAGCAGTCAGAATTGGGACAGGAATATTCTTCATTGTTATCCAACAATAATGTCTATATAATGTCTGATGTCTAATATAATGTCTATCCAGACAAACGTGCTGGAGGAGCATGGCAGACATGCTTAGCCGTTTCCTGAAGTTGAAAGGATCTATAACTAAAGCTCTAACTAATAAATATGGCAGGGTATCACTTGCGCGTTGCCGACCCTGTAAAAACCTTTTCGTGCCTTTTTTGAAAAAACCCATTCTGTACTCATATACAAGTAGGTACTTGCTGACATATTGGGTGTAATCAAAATTATTGTTGAGATTTGGTTCCGTCGTGATGCCACGTTGATCACTGCGGATATATCAGTTAAGTTTGTATTAAGGACTTATGTTTGTGACTCTGAAGTCAATATTATTTTTCTTTACGTTAATGAAGAATAACCAGTAAAACTACACGGTAAGTTTCCTCTCGGATATCTCCATGGTGCGGCATAGTGTACGAAGGAACATGCCGCGTCTATTCCGTTTCTGGGGAAGCGAGTGAAATTCATTTTCTGCACCTGAAAACTCAATGTTTGTGATTATTCAGTACCATGATGAATTTGTCAAGATTTATACATCGACAACAGTACTAATTTTGCTGGCGCTAACAGAGAGCTACAGCGCAGATTCAAAAGAGCTAAGTCAGATCTACCGAGTGAATTAAGTCAGTTGTTAAAACAGGGGAAGGTACCACTTGGCATTATATTCCACCGAACGCTTCAAATTTTGGTGGCCTATGGGAAGCGGGAGTTCGCTCGGTAAAGTCTCATTTGTAGCGAGTTATTGGAGAGTCCATATTGACTTTCGAGGAGTTGTCGACAGTGTTACCACAAATTGAAGCGTGTCTCACATCACGCCCTTTGACACACCTGAGTGATAATCTGACACCCGGAAATTTTCAAGTGGGAGAGCCCTTGATAGTAATACCTGATGAGGATGGCTCACAAGTAAGTGCCACTGGACTTTCAAGATGGAGAATGAATCAGAAAATGGTCAATGACTTCAGGCGTAAATGGTCTCAAGAATACTTGACTACCTTGCAACAACAATTTATGTGGACAGAAAATAAGCGTGAGCCAGATATAAACGATATTGTCATTATTAAAGAAGATAAAATGCCACCTGCCAAATGGTTGCTAGGAAGAGTATTAGAGAAATATTCTGGCAAGGATGGGGTGACTAGAGTAGTCACGATCAAAACAAAAAATGGGATTTGTAAACGTGCATGTAACAAATTGTGTTTTTGTAGCAATTAGAGTGTGTGTTTCTCGTTAATTTTCTTTGCATTTTGTTAGTTAGGTTATTCACGGCGGGCGGTTATCATATCATTAGGATTGTTATCATGCGTGCTCATAGTTTGTTTTTGTTTTCATTAGCATTTTGAAATTGTTAAAGACAGAGTCTTTGATGGGCGGAATGTTTGTGATTATTAGTACCATGAGGGGGCGATAGATGGCGCTGCACTACTTTGAATTGCGCTATTGTTTATTAGTTCACCGTGAATCCTTATACTATTTGTTGAAGTTTTAGTAAATGAATATTGAGAATTAGTGAGTGCGAGCAACTTTTAATTCACTACAAACACATCGATAATTGATTTAGAGTAAGATTGATTTATATTTCTTTAGATCACTTGATTGAATGCACTTTGCACTTAAGTTCAAAGTCAACTGAGTTAGTTAAACTAGGACTGTTGATATTTTTTAAAATATCGTATTCTCGATATATCGATATTTTAAAATATATCAATATCGGAGTTTGATATATCGAAAAAAAATATCGATATTTCGATAGATCGATATTTTTTTTGATTTTATTTTATAGGCTTCGTTTAAAAAAAACAATCCTAAGTCGGCTCAGAAATTATTTACACAGTTTTTAATTCAGTATATTTATTAAACAAATTAAATTATAAATGTATGAAAATGTTAGGTTCTTAACAATTATTGTTGAATTTTTATTAAACAACTATGCATACCAATATTTCTCAGTAAGAGTTTTCAAAAACACTCGTTGTTTTATATGTTCAGCTGTTTGACTACTACGATTATTAGGCACTAAAAGATTGATTGTAGAAGCAATTCGTTCAGATGCTACAGATGTAGCAGATGAAATCAAATATTTAGCAGCTATTTCTGATAACACTGGAGTAAAATGTCTACTATCTATCCAAAATTTTAGTGCATTTGATGACCTTGAAATATTTGGCTGATCTAAATACTGTTTTAATTCAGCAGGCATTGCACTAAAACTTTTACCAAAAACTTCATTAGCATTGGACATATTTTTCAAGAGCATATCTTCATGTCTGTCCCATAACGATGAAGTTGTTTCCTTTTCTACACGTGGAGAAACACCAACTGTAGGTGAACGATTCCCTCTTATTTTGTGTTCTGCAATTATTTCTTTTGATAGATCTGTTATTGCATTAGCAGCGGCCATTGCTGACATGAAATGTAACTTTTTGAAGCGGGGATCTAAGATAGTTGCTTTGGCCAAAAAAAGGTTTTCTTGTAAAGGCACTAATCTATCTTCAATACCTTTCAATAAATCATTTTGTACTGACAAACCAATAGCTGTAGATATTTTAGTTTGTTCGATTTCTTGTTTTAATAAATTTGTTAATGGTATTACTAAGCTAGCTGTGACATATTTCTCAGCACTCAAATCTTCTGTTACTATTTTAAATGGACCAAGAAGCGTAACTAAATCGTGCAAAATAGTTAACTGTGAAGTAGCTACCATATCAGGTACTTTATTCTTAGTTCTTGATGCTAATACCTTTGCGACAATTGAAGATAATTTCATGAATCTTTCCATCATGTCCAAACAAGAGTTCCAACGAGTACTAACTGCTTGAATGAGCATTAATATTTGGCCTTCTTTCTTTCCTTCTGTTAATTGCTCAGATCGTAATTGATCAGAAGCACTAACTGAGTGTTTAAAATAGGTCACAATACATTTTATTTGATCAGCCAAGTTTGAAAAATGTGTATTGTTTTATAAAACTCCATCTATGATCAAATTTATGGTGTGCGCAACACATGGAATTCTCTTCTTTGTTCCCAAAAATAAGTTGACAGCAGCCACCATGTTGCTACCATTGTCGGTTGAGAAATTTACAATTTTTGATTTATCAATAGAAAATTCACTCGTTACATTTTCGAAGCAATCTTTAATGTATTCTCCTGTATGTCCCTGAAAAATGACAATTTAAAAATTAGTAGACATTAATTAGAAATACTTGATATCATACATCTGAATATCTAAAAAAAAATATTTAAAAGTATTTTTACCTCTGTCAGGTAATGAGCAGTGAGACAACAGCTATTGAGACTTGCATCAGCAACATTCAGAAAGTGAACTGTTATGATTAGAAAACTTCTTGTGGAGTTTGTTATTGTAACTATGTCACTACTCATGGTAAGGTACCTTGTTTCTTGCAAATGATTTATCAATATAGCTTTTGTCGTACTGTATCTTTGTTCTATTAAATCAGTAACCTAAAAATAAATAATTGTTTGATATAAGCAAAAAATTTCAAAACCATATTGTACAATTGTTAGGAATCGAAATTATAGAGAGATCTAACTTATTTACCTTAAATCTTGATGGTAATCTATATCGAGGACATGCTGTATGAACGAATTGCTTTAATCCTTCTTTTTCAACACAAGAAAGGGGTAAATTATCTTTAATGATCATGTAGATTAAACTTTGAGTGATTGCAATATAGCGCTCCCCGCCATCTAAAATTAAAAGAAATTTTAAAAAATAAGGCCAAATATAAAATTTACATTTACAATCAAAAATTCAAATATATTACCATCATAACTTGCACTCTGTTCAAACAATTGCAAAACAGTTTTTTGTTTTAATTTCGATGATTTTGATATGATAGAAATAGTATCTAAAATTTCGTTTTCCTCCTCTTGGTGGATAATCTAAAATATAAATATTTAGAGTTTATAATAGAATATAATAATCGAGCTTTATATATTATAGATTATCAAGTTATCGTAAAATTTGTTCAATATATGTACACTAAAAAATATTGCAAACAAAAAATGTTACCTGATTAACTATATCCTCATTCTTGTCACAGAAGCTGTCAGTATTGTCAGTAAGGCTAGTATTTGATTTTGATAATGGTTGCAATGCTACTGACATATGATGAAAGTTTTCTTTTGCTGCATTAGTGATAGCTTTTTTATTATTTGTCCTTTCTTTTATGTATAATTGGGCGTATGCATGGTGATGTTTACTTTTTAAGTGGCTCGCTAAATTAGTTGTATTTCCGCTGCTTTTGTAAGTTTTTCCACATAAGTTACAAGAAACACTTTTTGTATCTACTTTCTTAAAATACGTCCACACAATAGAAGAATTTTTCGAAGACGACATAATTATGGAAGTTCACTATTACTATGTAACTAGATTTTAAACAAGCTAAAACACGTTAATTACAACAAGACAGTAATATTTTTTCATAACCTCTCTTTTTAACTTTGCTCGTATTAATCACCGACTACAGAGTAGTACAGATATTTTTTAAAAATAAGTTTTCATTATCTATGGTCTGTCTCTGTACTACAGAGACAGACCATAGATAATGAAAACTTATTTTTAAAAAATATCGACCGTCGATATTCATATTTCAATATCGAAGTATCGATATATCGCCCAAAATAATATTAGTAATAAATATCGATATTTCTAAAAAATAATATCGATATTTCGATATATCGATATTTTATCAACAGTCCTAAGTTAAACGCATTACTGAAATCCAGATAGATAATTACCGTGAGTTTCGTGTTGTCCATGAGACAGCGAATGTCCTTAGTAACATTTATCAATAAACTAACAGCATAGCAATGCGAAGGACGAAAACCAGATTGATAGGAACATAAAAGAGAGTCTTCAGTAATATATGAGTACCATTGCTTATATATAACTGACTCTAGGACCTTGGAGAGAATAGATTACTCAGTGCAGGTGAAGAAGCGCTTGAAATCTACAACACATTTAACAAAAAATATCTAGCATTACAAGACCTATTAGATGATTTTAAAATTTTCACGCAACCCAGGAAGAATACAATTATGAACAAGTTCCAATTTTCATATTTAAGACAAACAGAGAAAGAACAAATACAACATTTTATAACGAGAGAAAAACCAGAGTAAGGAATATGACCTGGGTGAAGTTGAGAATCGCATGGTATCAATGATGATAATTGTTGGCATCAGAGATGAAGGGCTAAAAGATACCATGTCGAGAGTTGAAAATTTAGGACTAGACGAAACAATAAAAATATGTAGGGCGGGAGAAGAACGAAATAGACATACAAAACAGCTGGAATTAAAAGAAGTATATAACATAAAAATTGCAAAAGTGTTCAAACATTTTTGTATGAAGCGTGGCTAATTCGCTGTCCGCCATTTTGAAAAAAATCACAATCTCGCGGCCGAATTTCATGAGTATGAAACAGGTGCCATTTGACAGAAAATATAATAGACAAAACATTTTAAATAACTGTAGGTCCTAAGGTGTATACTTTCTGAAATATTTGGGATTGTAAAAAATATTTTCACGATATTCATGATACTATCGATAGGCCAAACTTTTTCTTCGACGCTACGTTTTTTGTGAATTTGAAGTGGCTAGACTACCTTTCCTCACACCCGCGCGGACGCCCGTGCGCACACGCGCTCTTCCTCTGGTAGGTCTATTCAAGTATAGTTGTCTGTTGTCAATTAAACAGTGTGCAGAGCATCGTGCAAGTTGGTCTCGAGGTCTGGTCTGTCCTGTCCAACGCATTAGGCTGCGGCCCCGCGGTCTTCTCCCTTCTACTTTGCCAGAAATAAACTTTTCTAATTAAACAACAGATGTTGTTAAATAAAATAAGCAAGTGTGTATAAATTGTAATAATAATTTAAGCTTTTGAATCATTTTTTCTGCCATAAAATAATAAAAATATATGTTTTAAAATTCCTAATATCTCAGAATGTATTCATCCTTAGGACCCTAAGTTATTTTACATTTTTTGTTTGTATTTTCTGTTGAATTATATTTAAGTTAATTATATTTTCTGTCGAAAGCCACCTGTTTCGTGAATGGCGGACAGTAGACAGGCCAAAGAGGTTCAATGGCTATTCAAGATGAAAATAAGACATTTCTTCATCCGTCACTAACATTATGTTATGTTTGTTTTAGCCGAGGGTGTGTCACAGTAGTACTGGAACAATGGAACCAATTTCAGTCTGTTAGTGAGTCCGAATCAATTACCCAGAAAAATTGTTCTCAAGCGAAAAATGACATAACTATTGCTAAAAAAAATTAACAGATAAAATTAAAAAAGCTCAACGCCACAACCGAAAGCTAAAGAAGAAGTGTGAATCTCTGACCCTTCTTGTAAAATCTCTAAAAACTAAATTTCTACTCGAAGGAATAGCCGAAAATAATTTGCTTGCTAAAGCAGAGTTGGTAGAAATACACAAAAGGCTAATGAAAAATATAAACAGAATAGAAACATTCTAATATATACACCTGCACTACGTAAGTTCGCATTGACACTGAATTACTATTCGCCAGCAGCTTACAAATATGTGAGAAATATTTATGATAACATCCTTCCACATCCAAGAACTCTTTGTCGATGGTATGGGACGATTGATGCTGAGCCAGGATTTACTAATGAAGCGTTTGAAGCTCTGAAGCTTCGACGGCGGCTATCCGGAAGCAAAAATTATTTCACAACCAACGAAAGCTCGGTGCCGTTAATTTTGGAGCAGGTCCTCAAGAAGGTAATAATGACGTAAACGTAGCATCACAGGCTTTAGTATTTATGTTGGTATCGCTAACTGAAAATTGGCAGCTCCCTGTGCCTTACTTTTTAATAGCAGGTATAACTGCTGAAACGAAGGCCAATTTAATTACAACCTGCTTATAAGAATGTCATGACGCTGGAGTTTCAGTAGTAAGCGTTACATTTGATGGATGCCCCGCAAATTTAACTGAACTTATATTGTTTAAGGGTAATTAAATAAACATATTACTTCAAAATTATATAGATTTTATCTTGAACCAGTTAATATAGGTAAATAGATACATGCCCGATATTGTATGTTCTGCAGAGTAAATTCAGTTACCTATATCTAAAATAAATATTATAAGTGAATAAAATTATCTGTCCAGGCTCTTTCAATTTATTTTACTATGTTCCTGTAGGTACCTAATTAAATAGGCAGAATATAAACAAAGTGTCGCTTCTATGACGGTGACATCGCATCTATGACTAAGCCGCCCCCCGCGTGCTCCACACTGCCGCGCTTGCTGCACAGATGTTTGTTCGCGCCGTCTTCTATATACTTGTAATAATAGCTCAATGAACATGGCTGGAACATTTATCAGGTGATTGATCTTGTGTCAAAAATTGAAGATTTTTGAGTCTTGTCTTTAAATCTAAGAAAATCTTCAAAAGCAATGAATAAAAAGGTAAGTTTTCTTTTACGTATTGTTCCAAATGTTGTAAATATGGGGTATTAAGCTCATATTTTTGAGAATTTGGTTCACATGTCTTGTTATAAACGAAAATCTATGACGTCCATATTTTGGACACTGCCCGTGTAGGTCACGGTAATTTTCATGCCTTAGATTCAGATTTGTAATTTTTGGTTTTTATGTAACTAATTTCAGACGATTCCATTAGGTAAATTAGAAGATGTTCTCGAAGACCTGTTCACATTGTCGGATGTTGAACAATCCGAAGACGACAATGAAAATGACGAGAACGACACCGAAACGATTTTCGTACCGCCAAGTAATGCTGAAAGTCGAAGTAAAACTTCAAGAAATTTTGGATCCAAACTTGCCTCTTAGACCTGCAACAGTTTCAAACCTGAGGATAGAGTCATCTTCGCCGGCAGGTACAGTTGTTCCACAGACTAGCTCCACGCCACATCGTTCCCTCGAAATTCTATATTGTTACCTGCTCTAACAACTGGTTCTGCAACTCCAATACCACGACCTATTACACCTCTTGCTGATGCAAATACAGAATCATCTGACGATAGCTCCGATAGTAATGAGGAACATTGGAAAAAAGTGCAGTTTCCCCACAATCCGCCAATTGATAAATTCGATGATAGAGTATTGAAACCGAAACAGTTTATCCCAAACAGAAGTAGTCCTGCTGTATATTTTAGAGTATTTTTCACGGATGAAGTCTTAGCTACCATTGTTGACCAAACTAATTTATATGCAACACAAAACCGTCAGAAATATTGTGAACCTGTGACAATAGCTGAACTAAAATAATAATTCTCTAAATTATAACAAAAGCCAATGATAACATCTGAAAGTAATGAAATAATCTTTTTCAGTACCTATCCGACATGTGAAATCATACTGGGCCTACTGAGTTTGTTATGAGTTTAGCTTGGTTTGGAAAGTACTTCATGTCCTGGATAGAACATTACCACAATTGATTAAAGCAGGTAACACAGCAGTTTGTTAAAGGTAGCCAAAGTTTGTTGAGGTACATAAGTAGTATTGAAAGTATGGACACAGAATAATTAATGTGGATACCTACATCAAAATATTGACTAGTAACTCCAAGAATTAAGTCCTAAAAAGTGTTTACCTGGCTAATAACATATGTAGGAAGGTACCTATGTACATACACAAATGTCATACCTAATTATGTTCATTTGAAAATTAATAATAGAATTAAAGGACTGTTATATTATATTGTATGCATGTTTTATTTCAAATACTGTAGTAAAGTAGCCACAATAAATTTTTAAACAATAAGAGCTTATTAAACATTATGAATAAGGTATATTAAATACTTTATTTAAATTAGAATGTGATTACACCGTCATTCTTACTTACCAGTACAGACAACAGCGCATCAAGGTAATGATTGTATTATGAAAGCCACTTCTATTTTTAAGGTGGCCTCAAGGTATATTTGATGTGACTGTACATCATGTTAGTTAATCAATTTCTAGAGCCTACTAGAATCACTTCGCACTCGGCCACCTGTCTTGATAATATTTTTTCAAATAAAGACCCTGTTTCAAAGTCTGTTATTACCAATCTTACGTCTGATCATTGTGGTTTGCTGATTGCTTTTGTTGATAACTTATTAATTGAACCAAAATATTTAACATATAGACCTATTACGAAGAGTCGTGAAGACATTTTTATGAATAAATTGGCTATAAAGGTAGCCACACTGCCACTCACACATTCCAGCCCGGACGATCAATATACTTATTTGTTTCATGTAATAAAAAATGAGTTCGAAAATACCTTCACAAAAAAGACAGTTAAATCTTCAAATAATAAAATGAAATTTGGTGACTGAGCTACAAAAGGTATATATAAAAGTAGAAATCACAATAAGGACTTTCATGAGTATGTATAGAAATATTCCAAGACTTTCAAAAAGATATGTAACCGCGCCAAATCGATACACATCCGAGACAAAATTGAAAAATCTAATAACAAAACAAAAACTACATGGAATATAATAAACCGTGAAACTGGTAAAGTCAAATCACAAAACACCATGTTCACAATAAATGTAGATAATCAAATTATTAATTCTGACCACGAAATAGCTAACATATTTGAAGATTACTTTTTAAAAATACCTTTGATTACATCTCATTTAGATTCTTCTTCTCTTGAAGCAAGTTCCATCCTGAGGCATTGTGTGCCCGAGTGCAGTGAGACTTTCCAATTTACCCATGTTGTTCCTCAAAAAATCATTAAATTTTTAAATCCCTAAAAATGAAAAATACAGGGGATTTATGGGATGTTTCTGTGAAAATAGTTAAGAATATCATTGATATTATTGCCCCTTATCTCGCGCAAATTTTTAATAACTGTATAGATGAAAGTATTTTTCCTAATTTAATGAAATACAGTAAGATTATTCCGCTATTTAAATCAGGTGATAGAGAGGATCCTAATAATTTTCGTCCAATTTCTATTTTACCAGCACTTAGTAAAATATTTGAAAAAATTATTTTGGAACAATTGATTAAGCATTTTAATTTAAATAATCTTTTCCATAGTGCGCAATATGGATTAACAAAGGGTCGTTCTACTACTGATGCTGGTGTAGCTCTGTTAAGGCACATATTTGATGCATGGGAGAATTCACAAAATGCTATTGGTATATTCTGTGACTTATCAAAGGCATTTGACTGCGTTGACCATCAGACGCTAATTTTAAAATTACAACACTATGGGGTTACAAATTCAGCTCTGAAGTTAATCACATCTTACTTAAGTTCTAGAACTCAAATAGTTGACATCAATGGAACAAAATCTTCAGGGTCTTATGTCAAAATGGGAGTTCCACAGGGTTCAATTCTAGGGCCTTTTTTATTTTTAATATACGTAAACGACTTGCCTTTCTTTGCTAAGGAATTTTGTGAGATTGTGTTGTTTGCAGATGATACTTCTTTAATTTTTAAATGTGATAGAAATAAAGTTAACTTTGACGACGTAAACAATGCGCTATCTCAAGTAATGAATTGGTTTACTGTGAACAATTTACAACTGAATGCAAAGAAAACTAAATGTATTAAATTTATTTTACCTAATGTTAGGGAAGTGAATACAAACATTAAATTAAATAATCAGTCGCTAAATTTAATTCAATCCACCACGTTTTTAGGCATTACAATCGATGCGAAACTCCAGTGGAACCCTCACATCACAACACTTTGTAGTAGACTTAGCTCCGCGGCTTATGCTATTAGAAAAATAAGGCAATATACTGATATTGCCACGGCGCGCTTGGTTTACTTTAGTTACTTCCATAGTATTATGTCGTATGGTATTCTTCTGTGGAGTAAAGCAGCAGACATTGAAACGGTATTTATCTTGCAAAAACGTGCAATTAGAGCAATCTACTGCCTTGCTGTTCGAACATCTCTTAGAGACTTATTTAAAGAAATAGATATACTAACAGTGGCTTCTCAATATATTTATGCTTGCATAATTTTTGTACGTCAAAATTTAAATTCCTACTTAAGACACAGCGATGTACATGCATTAAATACAAGAAATAAAAATAAGTTGATCTTACCGTCTCTAAGACTGCATAAAGTTTTTAATACTTTTATGGGTCAAAGCATACTTTACTATAACAAGATTCCTAATAACGTACTAGACTTGCCATTTGACAAATTTAAAATTCATATTAAGAAAATTCTAATGTCCAAAGGTTACTATACTATTAACGATTATATAAATGACAAAAATGCTTGGTTGTAACTTATAATGTCATATAGTTATTTCCACCAATAGCAGTTCATTGATTTTGTGGTTGCTGGAAGATGTCATGCTCATAAGTTTCTGCGGTGGTGGCGTCGTGTGCCGGGTCGCTCCGTTCCCTATGATATGGTTGAGCGGAGCGATGGCTGGCACATGCGTCATACTTGTGAACAGGTGCCACTAGTGGAAATGGTCATCTCTAAGCTTCCTTGATTTTGTAATAATTTACCTACATATTCATCAATAGTATAATTTTTGAGGGATTTTTGAGGTATATGGCATTATAGGATATTATATATAAAACAATACAATTATTATTGTAATGACGTGGTCAGACAAGTGTTTAAAATTAATGAAAGATGTTTAGCTTTATTAGGTCTTTGTATATTAATTGTTGACCTTTGTGTATTGTAATACCTATATTGTAATGGTGCATTGTCGGACAGCCTTTAAATACAGTAAATATTCTTATCATTAGGTACTTATTGGTACTTTAATATACCTTTTTTTATGCTCTGTGCGACACTGCGCTGCTAAATACTATTACTGTGTAATTAAGCATTGTAACTTAATGATTGAAAAGAGTGACTACACGTGTTTGTTGCCGGAATCTTCTCGGTAGTTCAACTTTTGGAACCGGTGTAAATTCAGACAGACTGACAGACAGACTGACTGACGGACAGACAGACAGACTGACTGACGGACAGACGGACTGACAGACAGACCGATAGACAGACTGACATAACATTCTTAGCTTACGTAGATCCAGATAAGACAGAGAGACAAACATTATGAAATTGAAATTCATAATTGAAATTGTTAGTTAGTTAATATTATTTTTATATTATTTTTTATGTGATAGACTTAAGGGTTTTTTTGTTGACGATTCGAAAGTGCTTCTTGGGGGCCTAATTGAATAAAGATATTTTCATTTTTTATTTTCATCAGTGATGATGATAGGCTATCTACAGTGTCGAAATGCTATCGTGGCCTTTAAAAACAGTGGTATTATCAATAGCCATATTGAAACTATCAGCTGCATATCAGAAGGACATAGGTACAGTCGAAGACATAAGTTGATGAACAGATCCAAATTTTCAAAACACCTGCACAATGTAAAGTTTCATAGGTCGCTGAACAAATTGTTGATCAAATCTCTGTGTACATTGAAGAATGTCAAAAGTTAGTAAACAATATTTTATCAAAAGTTGCTGGACTTACCAAATTTTCAAAACACCAGCATAATATAAAGTTCCATATGTCGCTGAACAAATTGTTGATCCAATCTTTTGTACAGTCGACAGCACATCAAGCGTAACAGTTTGACCTTGAGCCCGCCCTTACTGCGTTCGTAATAGAGGTGGGCGGCTTTCGTAGTGCAACTGTAACACTTGATGTGCTGTCGTGTGTACATTGAAGAATATCAAAAGTTAGTGAACAATATTTTATCAAAAGTTGCTGGATTTCATAAATCTACATAATTTGTTATTGATGGCAACGAAAGTCCATAAACACATACTTACAAAACACCTGCACACTATAAAGTTCCTATTGTTGCTGAACAGACAGTGCCGACTTGAGTCATTTTTGAATTTTGAAGAAAGACAATCACTGAAAAGAGTGCCCATGTTTCGCTCTTTCGTTTTGGGAATGATGTCATTGTAGTGCCATTTTTTTTATCTTATTCCCATAAGATTGACAAAAAAAAATTAAATAGAGATTTAATTTAATTAGGTCGGAATAGCGGAATATACAATGACCGATAGGCTGACACCGACTCTTTTTCAACTTGGCTGATGCTCTCCCGTCTGTTTTGATATCATTGTTATCGTTATCACATTACTTGATCTATCACATTTTTTTTTAAATTAAACTCTAGTTAGTATGAATAGTACGTACGTAAAGCGTTGATTCTCTACTTGTATATAATTATATATATTATAATTATATATTATATATTATAATATAATATATTATACTATAATAATTATCATAATATATTATATAAATTATAATTATATATGCGGAGTTTATTCTATGTCTGATGCAGGCGTAGTCTATACTCCTTGCCACTTTTCCTCTGCGATAAACGGCCTTTATTTTCTTAAATAATTGATTCTTAATTTAAATTTTACATGTCATAAAATTTGTCAGCAGGCTTTATGAAAGATAAAGTCATTGTGGTATGAACAAAACGTAACTTATATTAGAGACAGACATTCCTAAACACATATTTATGATAAATACAGCCTTGCCCAAAAGTATTAAGCACCCCACTTTTTCCTTTCTAACTTCAAAATAAAGTATCATTTTTCAATTAAAAAAATAATCAAAGACGTAAAATATTTAGTGTTCAAACATGTGCAAATCATTAGTAGATATGTATCATTGCGAAGTAGCTACTTTTTTTTTCGAGTGTGTGTTCGAATTGTCTAATAAGCACATGATTTATACCCATATAGGTATAAATCTCGGATGATTAAAATCTCGGATGAGGAAAATGAGGAGCTCGGTGGCGTATTGGTTTGAGCGCTCTGGTTTCGAATACGAAAACAAAGCAACTTTCGCCATGGTCGACCCTGGGATGGGTCAACCAAAATTTATAATCTCGAGTTCCTCCGTGCTTCGGAAGGCACGTTAAGCCGTTGGTCCCGGTTGTTACTACAACCGCTTTAACCCACCAACCCGCATTGGGCCAGCGTGGTGGTGTTATGGCCCAAACTCCTCATGTGTTTCTTCCATGTAGGAAGACCTGTGCCCAGCAGTGGGACGTTTATAGGCTGGTGATGATGATGATGAGGTATAAATCATGTCAATTGATTTAATGCAATGCATTTGTAAATAAAATAGGAAACATAATATTAATTATCAAAGTGTCCAAATAGTGTCCAGCTAATTTTGGACTTCTTTGTGGAATTTTAGCGTACGGTGACTTTTGGATTATTTCATCGAGTTTTAGTGTCCAGCGACTTTTGATGTTAATAAGTGATGGTTGTGTTTAGTGACTTTTGAAATTTTATGACGAACAAGGAGTTTTGAACATACCTTTGTATATTAACATAGGGAAAGTTCTTGTGTACAGTTAATTTTGTAGCTTTATTTTGTTTTGCGACTTATGTCTTTGACTGTACTAGCGAAATGCCCCTGAGGCATTAACAACATGATAGTAAAACAACCTACTACTAAAACATCTGAAATCTGAAGAATTTACTCATTTTTTTTTTAATTCTACAAATACAAAATTAATGGAGTAAATTGTGGTATTTTAAGGGTGTGTTTTGAAAGTATCTATTCTGTTATGTTTTTTACAGTCATTCACTCCATTAATTCACTTGTGATGTTAATACTTGCATACAGTCTAGCGCAAGTTCGTAAGAAAAAAAAATTGTATGAAACGTGCACGCTCAGTAATGGCGATTTAATCCGCCTCAATCCGAAAGAAGGCATTATCCATACAATCAATATGGTGGTCGACGCTCTTCATAAACAGGTGATTTATATCTGTCATCTGTCTCTGTCGCTGTTGTCTTGTTTTCAAAACGTTTGACATTTCATTTAGTTGTGTTGGAGAATTTTCTAAAATCAGAAATTAATGTAATTTTGCCTCAAGAAATAAGCTTGACCCAAAAAGGATTGTGTGTGATGTGAAGTAAACGAATAAGTTAAGAAATATGTAATTTAAAGACACGCCGGTGGCCAATGTAAAACGAACATATGATGTCTGAATTTCTCTCAATGATGATCGGTAAGAACCAATGACTGTTAATTAGTTCTATTCTAAAGCTATTATTGTTTAAATAGGGATTTTAGTACAAATTTCAGTACATAAAAGTAATATTTACCTACGGACCTAAGTAAAAAATAGTGCTGTCTGTACAATTTTATTTCCCTATCGATGTCGTGCCCATTAAATAAACCACTTTATTTTTTTCGCAGATGTAAACAGTGGGTTCAATTGACAGGGAAGGATTTGGTGTATGTACCATTCGACAACAAAATCGCGACATATTTTTCGTGTAGTCGGAATACAAATCGGTGTTGATGGCCGATCCAGGACGATTCACACGCCTACCGTTAACCTAACAACCTACCATGTTGTCATAGTAGTCAAGCTTGATATATTGTATATTATACTAAATAAAAGTTTTTCAAGTACCATTGTATATTAATTTCAAACACCTATAACTATCGATAAAAATCTAAAGTGTATCTCTAATCCCTACTAAGCACATCCCTATTTTGTTGCTTATGTTGGCATTATTGTTGCCAGATTGTTGGCTGAATTTTTATTATATTGGTATGAGTCTGGCGCGCACGTTCTATAGAATTTTTTTTTCCTTGAAGTCCCGTCTCTTCTAGCGTAGCGTTTTATATTCTCTATGCTTGCATATTTACTAGAGGTTATTTATAAATAACCATGACAGCATAGGTATAAATATTATTTATACTTATTCTGTCATGATCATAAACTAATTTTATGCTAAAACATCTCTTAATTAATTATGGTAGCCTGGTATTTCCGGCTGGAAATATACAACTATTAACTGAACAACTAAATCAATGGACTGAGAGACTGTAAAAAAATATTACTGTCATATTGTTAATGCTCGAAGGGCATTTTGCTAATTTGTCTTTCTGAAACGGAGTAAAACTATCAACCATGACAGTATTATCAACAGAATTAATACTTATGCCGTATCGATAGTCAACCACTAAAGTATTCTGTGGCGGAGTTGTCATGAAAAAAAGAAACAATTTGTTTGAATCAAATTGTTTAAAACATGTTTAAACTCATTAACAAAATAACATTGAAATTTTTCTTCTGTTTTTAAGTAAACAAAGTAGTAATTGACAAATATAACAAGTTCATGTTTAAAAAAATAACTTTATATTTTCATTTTATAATTATAATTTAAACTTTCTATATACCCTACAATTCTCATTTAATAAAATTAAAACAGCTCACTATTGTTTCATAAGGATTGTCAGAAAAGCATTGATTTTAGGAATGAACTAAGTACCTAACTATCTATTAAATGTTGAATAATCGTGGGTGGTAGACACAGCGTGGGCAGGTGGACCAATGATCTGGTGAGATTGCAAGTAGCTACTGGATGTGTGTAGCGCAGCACAGATTGTCATGGAGTCACTAGAGGAAGCCTTTGTCGAGAAGTGAACATCTTTCAGCATAAGTTATGTTGATGATGATGATGGGCGTTGTACTATGCTCTATTAATCAACATGTTTATTTCTAACAATGTGAATTTTCTTAAGATTTTATTGATACGAAGTCATCATATTAGCCCATTAGGGTCTCCTGCTAGACGTAGGCCTCCCCAAATACCACAATACACAGTCTCCAGCTTTCCTCTTTTAGCCACCACCTGCCAAAATCTTTATGTAGACCGGCTCACTGCCATTTCAGCTTGATACAATTGTGGATGATATCTACCACTTTGATCTTCTGCTGGATAACTTCGTTCTGGATTTTATCCCTTAGCGAAACTTCCAGCATTAACCACTCCCTATTTCGCTGACCGTGTGTAGGTAGGCCTGTTTCACTGTGGGCGAGTACGTTTAGTATATTAAAGACTTTTTGTGTCGTTAGAAGTATAATATTTAATAAGATTTTAGTTTGAAATGTTTTTGACACTCAGTTTCTTTTGTTCTCTTGTGTCATTCATTCTATATACATCGCAAATACAATAATCGTTATTGTTTTTTCTGATTTTATAGAAACGTAGTAGTGCATGGAGTACCGGTGTCGTGATCTTTCGCAGGTTGTGCCAGCTATCAAACTTTCCTGAACACATTGTTATTGTTAAAAGAAACAACAAATATTTATAATCTATGGTAATAATTATAGTCTATGTAGAATACGTGCTTCCTGTACTTCCTGTAAAAACTCAAAAACTAATAAAACGTGGCGTCCTATAAATCATTACTTTTAATTCATTTCAAATAGTTTTCCTAAAGATAGTTCAACAGGTTATGGGCCCAGACACGTTCTAGCTTGCTGACACTGTTTTTGGGATATTTTATTGAGAAGAATACGGTGTGGTCAAGCACCAAGTCGTGGTCAAGCGACATACAGAAGCCATCGTGGTGAGCGCGTGGTCAAGCGTGCAAGCAATCATAAGAAAGGGCGTCGGTGTACAAGAGTCAAGTTCTTTCTGCAATGGAAGTCGGATCTGATGAAAGAGAAGTCAAACTGCGTGACCAATCTCAATAGCCGGATCCACACCGGACGATCCAAAATGGATCGGCGATCCTGCGATCCGCGATCCAAGATCGTGATGCGTGGAGCGTGGATCGTTCTAGGTCGATCCAACAGCAATCTTTGAGATCCTGACTTGGCTGCTCCAACGCGCTCCAGGCGATCCATACTGATCGGACTAAATTCATTTGAATTTTGTCTGGCTATGGAGTCACACGTGCAACGGCGGTGAAGAATAGCCGCAGCAGCAACAAGCTACATTTTACTTGTATATTTACGACAAAAATTACGAAAACGGAAAAGACAGTATTGGGTTAAAACAATTTTTAAAAACCGGTTGGAATATGGAAATCGACTTTACAAAGAATTAATTGATGATGGAGCTGAAGCTAATTTTGCACGAATGACTTCAAATCAATTTGACTTATTGTGTTCACTATTGGAGAACAAAATTAGAAAGAATGATACAAACTATCGTGATGCCATAACTATTAAAGAAAGACTACTAATAACACTAAGATTTTTAGCAACTGGTGATTCTTACGTCAGTCTACAGTATCTTTTCAGAGTGTCCAAACAGTCAATATCAAAAATTGTTCCTGAGGTTTGTGAAGCAATCATCGAGGTTTTGAAGGATTATGTAAAAGTAAGTGAAATTATATATGTATATTAAAAATATTAAACTCTTTATTTCCAACTTAGCTTATGCTTAAGAATATATACGAGGGCAAGGTGAAAAGTTCTCGGCCTGACAATGAAAGACTGCGATTTTCAGTTCAAAAATGATTTTATTTTTCAAGGCAGGAAACCTAAATTTTTACTGATTGGAACGCCATTTCTGTGTCAGGCCGAGAACTTTTCACCTTACCTAGGTAAAAGTTACATATACTCGTATGTTATTTAAATTGGTGGTGATTTTGGTGACGGGGAAGGCTGCCAAGTTGTCGAAGTAGTAGAAGTTGATGGAAGCTGAGTTGTTGTTGATTCTGAAGGGTGTTCTGTATGTGATGAAGTTGAAGAGTAATATCCATAATTTTCTGGTCTGTATCTGCCTGTGTCAGCTTCAAAAATAATTTGAGAT
Source organism: Nymphula nitidulata (assembly GCA_947347705.1). Taxonomy (NCBI): domain Eukaryota; kingdom Metazoa; phylum Arthropoda; class Insecta; order Lepidoptera; family Crambidae; genus Nymphula; species Nymphula nitidulata. Next base: position 3,262,863 of record OX374637.1, on the reverse strand, counting down.
ATAGCATGTTTTACATAAGTTAACGTTATATGATCATATTTTCGTAGTTCGGTAGCTATGTATTGTCCAAAAGCGGTGTATGAATCTGTCTCTGGTTGTTGTGGTTGAGTACATTGATGAAGTAGTTGAAATGCTTCCGAAATGGATTCATCTGTAATTATAATATCTTCGGTACCATGTGAAGATGTTTTTTTTTCTTTTTTTATTTTGATACCTTTTTTGGGTTTGAACATTGTGTTGGGTGTTTTGCACATTGGATTGGGCAGCAGGTTGTTCAGATGATACAGAAGGTTTAGTTGCTATACTCTGATCATTCATATCTTGCATTTGATTACTGTACAAACATTAAAGTCTATCCTGTGTAAATTCCTTTCCCCCTTTTATTCCTCATCCGAATTTGAACTTACCGCCACGCCGGTGTACCCATTAGTCTGTGGCTGGCTAGTCGCTCATAGACTGTGACATCATCGAAATTATATATGGCCGCCGAGTTATAAAACCGTACTTACCCGCGCGTGATCATCTCAGTATTTCTAATAAAATTCACTCGCTAGTGGCTAGCTAACTGTGCTAATACTCTCATCAATACCTGCCTGACGTGGTAGAATAAAGTCTAAACCTGGTGTAAAGAGTGGTGTCGAAGATAAAACTAACCGGCCGGCGCTGCGCCCCGACGTTGGTGAGTCCCCATCATTTCCTTTCTATTCCAGGCTTTGTGTTAAAAACATAGACCTACCATTGAGTCACGGGATTTCGATAGCCTAAGTATCATCAGTGTGTGTAGTAGCCTCTCCAGCGAGGGTGATCATCCATTTTTTGGTGCCTCCTGTGAGGAATAATTTCCTCTTAAATCGTAAGAAATTAATATACTTATATTGATATTTCTATTTTGTAACTCAATTTCGTTGTTCATAAAACTCCATAGTAAATTCTTACACATCTAATTGAATCAGCTGCTTACCTAAAATAAAATAAGCAACAAGTCGGTTTTTTCCGTGCCTTACTACCTATTATTAGTGTATTCATCAAAATAAATACGCATACCTAGTCAAGCTATTACATTTGCTGATGATATTTAGGAAAGATATGTTGATTTTTGTTGGTTGTGCTCGAAAAAATATAGAATTTATTAACTGTATTTAGTGATAATAATATCTAACAAGAGATTTATTTTTGCGAACGCTTAAAGTAGGTAGGCGTAAATTGTTTCGTTTCTTGCTCGTTAATTAAAGTTATTGAATATCGACTTCGCATTTAACGCTTATTTCCGTTATTTGCGAATGATACTATAATATTATTCGTGTAATTGTATTGATTCGTAGTGTAACTAGGTACTTAATTTCTTCAATATGACGGAAGCAGACTTAAATTCGTATATAAAAAAACGAGAATATGAATTTAAATGTATTCAAATAATTTACGATTTATCTAAGGTTGCAAAGGAGAACAAATCTAAATTATCTACCTTTCGAGCTAGATACAAGACAATTGAAAAAAATCGGGATAATTTTATAGCAGCAAATGATTACGTAAATAAATTACAATTAACGCTGAATCCGAGAACGGTGATTGATAATAATATTCTTTTGTCATTCGACGAGCTGTATTATGCCGTCATTGAGTTCGCCGATTCGCTCGGCACGAGTAATATCTCGCAGATGGAACCTTGTCGCAGTACGGCTTCCACAAGTCAAGTCAAGTTGCCAAAGTTACAAATTCCGAGATTTGACGGCAACATAGAAAATTGGCAGACATTCAAAGATAGTTTTACTCCGCTAGTTCATAATAGTACTACGTTATCGGACACAGAAAAATTTCATTATTTAATTTTGTGCCTGTCTGGCTGCGCTCTAACGCTTGCTAGGGGGGTTCCAATAACATCCGCTAACTATGCCGTTGTTTATCGTGCTTTATTAGATAGGTACGATAGTAAGCGTATTCTCGCTACCGCTTACTTAGATAAAATATTTAAATTAGTGCCGATTAATAAGTCTTCTCTTACAAATTTATCAGAGTTGACAAATATACTTTATGAAAGCGTAAATGCGTTGAGAGCTTTGAATATAGAAGACCTAAGCGAATTTATTTTATTTTATATTGCTTCTCGTTTTCTTGACACTGATACGAGAAAGCGTTTTGAGTTGCAGAATTCTGAGGAAATTCCTAAATTTAATGACTTAGTTGTTTATTTGCAGAACTACATAAAAGTTCTGGAGGTGAGTCAGCCAGTCGCCATTAGTACCACCCCACCGAACCATGCGAATAAACAATCACGTAGCCATAAAGTAAATTTCACGCAACATCAACGGTCATCACTAGTTGCATCTACAAAATCAAACAGTAATAGGGATAATAAACATATAGTTTGCACGTGTTGTAATGAAAGTCATACGATTTATCGGTGCGGTAAATTGCATTCCATGAATATCGAAGAAAGAAAAGATTTCGTTAGAAAGTTGCAATTGTGTTGTAACTGTTTGCGACCAGGCCACGATAGTATAAATTGCAAATCGAAATCTACCTGTTTTATCTGTAATGCTAGACACAACACTTTGCTGCATGTCGAAAATAAAAGCTTATTGTCGCATACGGTCGGTTCTTTTGATAACCCTAATGCTACACTCACTAGCACGGCAATTCCAAGTAAATCTAATCCTGGAGCATGTACAAAAATTTTGGGTTCGGCTGTAGTACGCTTGCGTCACGCGGACGGCTCGCTTCGATATGCACGCGCCTTGATAGACAGCGGTTCGATGGATTCCTTCATTACAAGCACTTGTGCGCGTCGTATGGGCTTGCACATAAAACGGTGTAACTTGAGTGTAACTGGTCTCGGTCAGAACTATGTTTGTAGTATAAAGGGCTACACATTTGGCTCTATAATGCCGCAATTTAGTGCAGAACCTCAGTTTAACATACCGTTAGTGGTTTTACCTAAAATAACATCTATGATGCCTTCGTCATCATTACCTTTGCTTGTCAAAGAGTGTTTTGATCATTTAGATCTCGCCGACCGCGAATTTTATAAATCCGGTCCGATCGATCTGTTATTGGGTGTTGAGTGTTTTGATCAGATTTATACTGGTTCACGCTATGACCCTGGTCCCGGCTTACCTTGCGCTTTGTCCAGTGTTTTCGGCTGGGTAATAAGTGGCCAGTTTCTTCACCACGCAATACCACAAACTCCCGTAGAATCTGTTACGTCACTCATCGCGTCTTCTAGTTCGCTCGATGTTCTCGTTCAACGGTTCTGGGAATCCGAAGAACCGCCTAAGTGCAGAATTCCGGTTCCGGAATACGATATATGTGAAACTAAATATAAAGAAAACACTTACCGAACTGCTGATGGTCGGTACGTTGTACCTATCATGCTAAGGGATGATGCTTCTTTATTGGGTGAATCCTACCGCCAAGGGCTGAATCGGTTTCTGAATTTAGAAAAACGTCTTATCGGTCAACCGGAATTGAAGGCGGAATATGCGGAGTTTATGCGACAGTACGAAGACCTAGGACATATGCAGCCTCCAGAGTCTTCGTCTACTAATCGTTATATTATTCCACATCATTGTGTTGTACGGCCAGATAGCTCCACGACACGATTGCGTGTAGTCTTCGATGCCAGTAGTCGAACTACAAATAATTTATCTTTAAATAATATTGTCCACGTTGGACCTAAGCTTCAAATCGACATAGTCGATTTAATAACGAAATTCAGACTGCATGTTGTGGTTTTCACTGCAGACATCTGTAAGATGTATAGGCAGATCCTTATAAGGCCAGAGGATAGAACTTATCAGCACATACTTTGGCGTGACCAACCACATGACCCTATTGCAGAATACGAGTTGAACACAGTGACGTATGGAGTGAGCAGTTCCCCATATTTGGCAATTAGAACCCTTCGACAGCTTGCGGAAGATCATGGCTCTGAATACCAAAGTCGTGCTGCTGAAGTGCTGTGTGAGGAAACTTTCATGGACGATATAACTACAGGGTGCTCGTCTCTTGCTGAAGCTCGACAGTTAAAAGATGATATTGTATCTTTATTGTCCAAGGGTCACTTCGAGCTTAGGAAGTGGAGTACAAATTTACCCAGTCTTTTGTCTGATATTCCTCTCGACCATTGTCAAACTTCTAAATCTTTCGATGATACAGGTCCTGAGTTCGTTAAAATTCTAGGAATACAGTGGGATCCTACTAACGACAGCTTTTCATACAAATTCTCGGAGTCTTTTGACGTGCAATTCACCAAAAGGTCAATATTATCGATAGTGGCTCGTATCTTCGATCCATTGGGTTGGATATGTCCAGTGGTCTTTTCTGCAAAGTCTCTGTTGCAAGATATGTGGCGTTTAAATTTAGCCTGGGATGAGGTCATCCCAAACCATTTAGCGAAACAATGGCATCTAATAGCTGCTAATTTATGTGACTTGCAGAACATTAATTTACCTCGCTTAGTGCTACCTTCCAAACCTCTTGAGGTACACTTAATTGGATTTTGCGATGGATCTTTAAAAGGTTACGGTTGTTGTGTTTACCTTTGTGTTATCACGGAGGATACCAGGGATACAACGGTCACAAATTTGCTGATAGGGAAGTCGAGAGTAGCACCATTAAAGCCCACAACGATAAATAGATTAGAGTTGTGTGCAGCAGTGCTATTAGCTCGGGTTCTATCGCACATGCATAATACCCTAAAAGAAAAAATTCACATCAATTCTATTCGTGCCTACTCTGACAGTAGCACCACTTTATCGTGGCTTAACACTCCTCCACATTTACTTAAAATGTATGTGGCCAATCGTGTGGTCCAAGCGACCGATTTGATCAGCTCTGAACATTGGTATCATATTTCCACAAATGAGAATCCGGCTGACTGCTGTAGCCGCGGTGTATCTTGTCAAGAGCTCTTCGATCATCCACTTTGGTGGAATGGGCCTTCCTGGTTAAAGGGCTCGGCTGACACATGGCCTTGTAAAAGAACATTACTTTCTAATGAAGAAGTCCCGGAATTAAAACCTACCGAGACTCAGAGTTTTCACCAAACTATTCCTGAAAATGTACTGCTGACGTTAATTTCTAGGTACTCTTCCTTCATCAGGCTTCAGAGAGTTTTGGCGTGGTGTTTGCGTTTCCTTTCAAATGCACGAAATGAAAGGTCAAGCCGAACATCCTCTGCTCTTACGACTGCGGAGCTTGATAGGTCAATGAAAACACTAGTCAAATTTAATCAGAGTCAGTTTATGTCTCAACATATCATGCGAGTACAAAATCAAGAGCAATGTGTCAAATCCGTTCAGAAACTATCTCCCTTCTTAGATGATGATGGTTTGTTGCGAGTGGGGGGGCGAATAGATAAAGCTAACTTGTCACTTTCAGCATTGCATCCGGTTCTTTTACCAAAACATTGCACTTTGTCTCGTCTTATAGTCGAACACTTCCATAAAAGGTATTCGCACTGTGGTCCTCGTACGTTGCAATCTTTAATACAGAGAAAGTTCTGGATATTAGGACTAAGACTTCTCATACGATCCGTACTCTCAAAGTGTGTACGTTGCTTCAAAGTTAAACCAGTTTTTAGTCAACCAATCATGGGAAAGTTACCCGCTGCTAGGCTGCAACCATCTCGGTGCTTCCAAACGACAGGAATTGATTTTGGCGGACCCTTCATGGTTAAAGAGAGCCGACGTCGAAGTGCAAGGACATACAAGGCTTATATGTGTCTCTTCGTTTGTCTGAGTTCTAAGGCCGTACATCTCGAAGCGGTAACTGAATTAAGTTCGGAGGCTTTTTTGGCTGCACTTGACAGGTTCGTGTCGCGTCGAGGAATATGTCATACTATTGTTAGCGACTGCGGGACAAATTTCGTAGGCGCGAACAAATATCTTAAAGAAATAATCGACGGTCTGCGTATTCATCACCCCGAAATGTTAGATGAATTAGCCAGCCGTCATATTGAATGGAGATTTAACCCTCCAGGCGCTCCTCATTTTGGAGGGATTTTCGAAAGTGGTATAAAATCCACTAAGTACCACCTAAAGCGATGCGTTGGCGCTCAGGTTCTGACGCTTGAAGAGTTTTTTACGATTTTGGCTAAAGTAGAGGCCGTACTGAATTCGCGTCCGCTCTGTACGTTATCAACTGACCCACAAGAATCCGATGTTTTAAGTCCAGGTCATTTCTTGGCGGGGGGTCCTTTAGTTGCTTTGCCAGAGCAATATATTGACGAGATTTCATGTCCTCGTTCACGCTGGCAAATGTTGAAAGGGATAACTCAGAATTTTTGGCGTATTTGGCAACGAGACTACCTTCACACGCTTCAACAAAAAAGTAAATGGTTTTCAAATACGCCAAACATAAAACTAAACGATTTAGTTATTATCAATGAACCTAACCTACCTCCTTTGTTTTGGAAACTGGGCAAAGTGGAGCAGTTGCATTCTGGTTCGGATAATGTTGTCAGAGTTGTTACTCTTCGAACCGCCAACGGTAAAACTGTACGTAGACCTGTAGTCAAGGTCTGTCCCTTACCATTAAATTAGTTTATACAATCACATAAGTAATATTATAGTAGAATTAGTTTTAAATATAAGAATGAACAAGATTTAATTTGAAATTTTCCGAGCACAATTGTTTCAATTTTCTTTATTCTGTGAAATCCTTGTGAATTTCAAGTGGGGGGAAAAATGTACAAACATTAAAGTCTATCCTGTGTAAATTCCTTTCCCCCTTTTATTCCTCATCCGAATTTGAACTTACCGCCACGCCGGTGTACCCATTAGTCTGTGGCTGGCTAGTCGCTCATAGACTGTGACATCATCGAAATTATATATGGCCGCCGAGTTATAAAACCGTACTTACCCGCGCGTGATCATCTCAGTATTTCTAATAAAATTCACTCGCTAGTGGCTAGCTAACTGTGCTAATACTCTCATCAATACCTGCCTGACGTGGTAGAATAAAGTCTAAACCTGGTGTAAAGAGTGGTGTCGAAGATAAAACTAACCGGCCGGCGCTGCGCCCCGACGTTGGTGAGTCCCCATCATTTCCTTTCTATTCCAGGCTTTGTGTTAAAAACATAGACCTACCATTGAGTCACGGGATTTCGATAGCCTAAGTATCATCAGTGTGTGTAGTAGCCTCTCCAGCGAGGGTGATCATCCAATTACTATCATTCTCAGTTGAGTGATTGTCTACGTTTTCTAGAGCAATTTCATTGATAGCATGTTCACCGCTACCAGTGGTGCTATTACTTTCTTCCTGTAACAACAACAATAACAAAATATATTAATCATAGTTACACTTTTTTCAGATGCCATCAAATGAAGAAGAGTGGCTCGCAGTGTCTCAGGAATTCGACGAAAAATGGGATTTTCCACATGTATTAGGAGCAATGGATGGTAAACATGTCGTTTTGCAAGCGCCTTTTAATAGTGGCAACGATTACGATAACTATAAATTGTTTCCAAGTATAGTTCTTTTTGCATTAGTAGATGCAAATTATAGGTTCCTTTACGTGAACGTTGGGAGTAAGGGCCGAATATCAGATGGAGGCGTGTTTAAAAGCACAAAGTTATATGAGAAACTTGAAAAAAAGGAGCTAAACATCCCATCGGCAAAAATTTTGCAAGTTCCCTATAAAATTGAAGTGCCCTATTTTATACTAGGTGATAAAGCTTTCCAACTAAATGAGTATACATTGAAACCGTATGAAGGTGATCCAGAAAGGAATTCGAGTGAACGAATATTCAATTACAGATTATCAAGAGCACGCAGAGTTGTAGAAAACGCGTTTGGAGTACTAAGTTCAAGTTACAGAGTTTTGCGTAAACCAATGCTGTTGGAACCAGAAAAAGCAACTAAAGTCGTGCTAGCGGCAGTTTACCTGTATAACTATTTACGAAGTAATTCTAATTTAAGATCACCGGTATCTTTTGATACAATACAGGGGAATGGAGAAATAGTTCCTGGAAGCTGGCGAACGGAACAGGCACCAACATCACTACTACCCCTAGATGCCATACCACGAAGAGCATCACAAAATGCCAAAGATATTCGGTCCCACTTAGCAAGACACTTTATAACAAACAGGGCCATTGTTTGGCAAAATGACTATCAATAATCTTATAGAAATTGTACTGTGTTTATGTTTTATAAGTTAGGAGGAACATAATTTAGTTCAGTTCATCATACTTTAACCAATTAACTATGTGTTTTCTTTAAAACTATCCTCTCCCTAAGTTCTATGTTATATAATAAGAAAAAAATTTATTACATGAATATAATTTTTTATAATGGGACATTTGCACACAACGCCATCTAGTCCCAAACTCAGCAAAGCTTGTACTATGGTTACTAGACAACTGTATACAATACATAAATACTTTTTTTTGTAAATACATACATATTATACAGAAAAACACCCAGACAACAAGGCAAACACAAATGTTTCACATCACATAAATATTTGTCCTGGTGCGAGCATCGAATCCGACGCGACGTTTGATTTCGCAGTCAGTACCAATGGCCACTAGAGCAAACGTAAATCTATACTTTCGCCAGTATATACTTTATTGACACCAAAAGAAAACATTACCTACACAGATAACACAAAATAATACAAACAAATTTAGGCCAATAATTATTATTGTATTAGTACGTCTACTGCTAGCACTAATTATAATTATACATACCTAAATTACCTGTAAGTTTTTTAATCAAAATAAAATTATAGGTTAAGTAAAAAATAACTCACCTGTGGGAGGGTATCCCTTGTTCTCCCAGGGTCATTCTTATCCGCCATGAAACCAAACTCATCGTAAGCAAACCATTTTGATTTATAAGTATCTTCAGCACCTGAAATGAACAATAAATGATACTCTAAACTTTTAAACATTTAAGTATATATTTTTATCACAAACTAAGTTACGTTACTACTTTGTGGAGTTTTAAACAATACATTTTATTATTATTACTAATAAATTAAAATTAAAGCTTCACTAAGACGTACTGAGCACACCTCGTAAGGGTATTAAATGAACAAAGTCTCGAACAAAACAAACTATAATTTCTTACCTGAACCGGTAATACGACTCTGTTTTTCTCTGAATCGTTCTCTTCTGTAGCCACCCGACAAAGACTTCATTTTTTTCTTTAATTCTGTCGTTGGAATATTGTTCATTCGCCGACTAATTTGCCGCCAGGCATCTTCTCTTACACCTCTATTTGTGAAATTAGTATCATTAGGATCCCATAAACATTTACTCTCTCTATATAGGGTAATTAAACGTATACACTGTGAATTATCCATAACGGCGGATCGCGCGATTCAAAATCACAACTGTCTAGACCGCGCGCGCCAAGCGACTGAGGCCCCTTTGTGCATAAACAAAAAACCGACAACAAATGGATCGCACGCGGCGAGGAGCGCGCGCTCCCCGCCGCGCACATGGATCGCGCGCGGCACGTCTACACTTCACGCTCCGTGGAGCGCGCTCCATGCCGCGCGCGATCGGAGCGCTTTGGATCGTCCGGTGTGGATCCGGCTAATGGGCAGCGTGGAGGTACCGCGTTAGAATAATACTTAGAGCGGAAGGAATCCTAGGAGAAGTGGATGGTTCCGTTGTCAAACCAGATGAGGCCAAAGAAGGCTATACGGCGTGGAGCAATAATGATGCTAAGGCTCAAAGCATCATTGTAACGAGGTTATCAGAAAAAGTAATCTCCCAAATACTCAGTTGTACTACTGCAAAGCAGGTATGGGATAAACTTCAAAATATTTATGAACAAAAAGGAAACTTGTCAATACACATAGCCCAGGGAAAATTCTACAATTTAAAGTTTCAAGAAGGAGATAATATAGTTGATTTTTTGGGACGTTTTGAAGAGGCGTTGTCAACACTACAGTCGCTAGAAGTAGAAATTTCATCAAGTATGGCTATAACCAAAATAACCTCAGCACTTCCAGCTTCATACAACCATTTCATATCAGCATGGGAGTCTGTTCCAGCAGAGAAGCATACTATAGCAGAGCTCTCTTCAAGACTACTGGTTGAGGAGATGCGTATGAGAAGCGGGACAAGCTCAGAAGCATTCCAAGCTGTTAAAAATAAGAAAATGCTTTAAATGTGGTAAAGAAGGTCATCTGAAGTCACAATGTAAAGGTAAATCTTCACAACATAGTAATAAGTACTGTAATTATTGTAAAAAGACTGGTCATTATTTTAATGATTGTTGGTTCAAAAATAAGTCAAATAAAAACACAAAACAAATGTATAATAAAAATAATGATAGTAATGCGTTTCATGTCTGTATGTCCCCAGCCTTGAATGCACATATATGTCAAAGTAATTCTTTATGGATAATGGATAGCGGTGCATCTGAACATAAGTGTCATGATATTAAATATTTTTCTAATTACAAAAGTTTTCCTGTGTCAAAACCTATAATAATAGGAGATGGTACAGTTATTGATTCTGTAGGTATGGGCAACATATACTTAGAAGCTTTTAATGGTTTTAGGTGGATTGAAACAACCCTATACAATGTGTTGTATGTGCCAGATATTAAAACAAACTTATTTTCAGTTAGTTCAGCTACAGATAAAGGTTATATTTTAGAAATTAACAATGAAAGATGTATTTTCAGGAAAAGGATAAATAAACAGGTAAGTGCATTAGCTAACAGGAAAAATAACTTATTTATTATGGAATTCCGGAACAAAAATTATGATGTTGCATGTGTAGGCAAAGTCTGTGATAATTTATTAGAGTGGCACAGTAAAATGGGTCATCAGGACATTGAACAGGTTAAAAATATTTTAAAAAGAAGTAACATGATGCCAACTAGTGGTGTACTGTCTACATGTGAAAATTGTTTGAAAGGTAAATTACATAAACAACCTTTTACAGTTAGTGAGGTTAGGAGTCAAAGACTCGGTGAGATTTTGCATATGGATCTGTGTGGACCTATGGAGGTTTGTTCATTAGGTGGTGCATATTATTATTTGTTGATTAAAGATGATTATTCTTGTTATAAAACAGTTTATTTTCTATCAAACAAATCAGAAACAGTTAAGTATATTCAAAAATTTTTGCAATATGTAATCAATAATTTAGGCCACAAAATAAAGATAATTAGATCTGATAATGGCAAAGAATTTATTAATCATCATATGAAGTCATTAACAGATAGCTTAGGTATCGTACATCAAACAAGCATACCATACACACCAGAACAGAATGGGTCTGCGGAGAGAGAGATTCGTACTGTTACAGAGTGTGCGAGGACAAGGCTATTAGGTAGTCACTTAAATAAAAATTTATGGGCAGAAGCAGTAAATACTGCAGTCTACATCTTAAATAGAACTGGTAAAAGTAGGGACTTAAATAAAACACCTTATGAGTTATGGCTTAATGAAACATTATTTAATATTAAAAAATTACATTCTTTTGGGTCAAGAGTATCAGTATTAGTACCAAATCAAAAGAGATTAAAATGGGATACAAAGTCTAAAACTGGTTTCTTTGTTGGATGGGGAGAGACAACCAAAGGTTACCGTATATACCTACCAGAGGAAAATGATGTGCAAATTAAGAGAGAAGTGATATTTCTAAATGATTCCAAGTCCAGTGAACATGAAATAAATATACAAAATATTGGACATGTAAAAGAACCTACTATTTTAGAAGAAAATTTGGAAAAAGAAATAATGGTCAGAGAAGACATTAGTATTCATAGCTTTAATGAAGAAGGAAATAGTGATGAAGAAATGTTAGAGGAATATTTAGAATGTACAGACACAGAAAATGATGAACTGGTTGACCAAAAAATAAGTACACAGAATATTAACCAAATACAAGAAAATCAAGGAAATAGTATTGAGAATGAACAAAAGGATAGACCTATGAGGAATAAAGTGAAACCACAATGGTTAGACCACTATGAAACAAGTTTCTTTGCAACAAATTGTGAGCCATTAACATATGAAGAAGCCATGACAAGAGATGATCAAGAAATGTGGCAAGAAGCAGTTCAAAAAGAAATGAATATATTAAATGAAAATAATACATTTACAGTTATAAAAGAAATTCCAAAGAGTATTGATATTTTATCAACAAAATGGGTTTTCAGAATCAAAGATACCGATGAAGGGAAACTTTATAAGGCCAGGTTAGTAGTGAGAGGTTTTGAACAACAAGATGGAAATTTAGATGTTCATTCCCCTGTGGCAAAACTAGGTACATTTAGAATATTTATGGCTGTAGCAAATAAAATGAAACAATCAGTTTACCAGATGGATGTTGTAGGTGCATTCCTTCATGGCGACATAAAAGAGAATGTTTATATTAAATTACATACAGGAGAAATTTGTAAATTAAATAAATCACTTTACGGTTTGAAAAAATCACCAAAATATTGGAATGAAAAATTTGACAGTTTTATGACAAAACAAGGTTTTCAGCGATCAAAAAATGATTATTGCTTACAAATGTGTGTTAGTCTTTCTTCTTCTGAATCTGAATATATAGCACTAAGTTTATGTATTACTGAAGCTAAGTGGTTAAAAAATATCTTGTCTGATTTGAACATTAATTTCGATAACATTACTTTATATGAAGATAATCAGTCTGTAATAAAATTAGCTTATAACCCTGAAAACAATAAAAGATTAAAACATGTAGATATAAAACATAAATATGTAGTAGATCAAGTTTCAAATGGCTTTATTTCATTACAATATATAAATACTACTGATAATATTGCAGACATGCTAACAAAACCGTTAGGTAAGTTACTGTTTGAGAAGTTTAAAGATATTATGTTAAAGTAATAAGAGTAAAATTACTAATAAAAGTTAAAATAATTAAGTATTTTAGTTATGTGCATTTCAGCTTAATTTTGTTTATCATGTTATGTATAATAAGTTTAATGTAAAACATTATTTGTGGCTAAAGTTAAAATGTATAAAAGTGTTTGAGTGTTGAATCTTCTAAGGTTATAACAAAAGTGTATTTTTTTTTATTAATGTGGAAAATTAGTGATGTGAGTATTTAGTAAGTGTAAGTAATAATGTAAGTCAAAAGTTTAATGAGTAAAAAGAAATATTAGAAAATATTTGTTGAGGGGGGGTGTTAAAAGAAACAACAAATATTTATAATCTATGGTAATAATTATAGTCTATGTAGAATACGTGCTTCCTGTACTTCCTGTAAAAACTCAAAAACTAATAAAACGTGGCGTCCTATAAATCATTACTTTTAATTCATCTCAAATAGTTTTCCCAAAGATAGTTCAACAGTTATGTTCCACGGCTCGGCTAACAATACGATGAAAAGTATAAATTGCAATTAGGAAAAGATTATTGTCTGAGCCTGAGATAAAATTCAAATCATTATTAGCAGTGAATAATAAAGTACATCAAGAAAGATTTCTTCAAAACTAGTACCTATGTCAAGTGTCAATCAAAGAAGTATAGCCTTACGGTCCAAAATACGCTAACAATGCATACGTTACAAACAGTACAGCGGTGCGAGCACAGAACTTTCGATAAGCTTATTTGACATTAAAATTCGACAAAACGGTAGTTTATCGAGTGTTTATCGATCTCGGTAGCACAGAACTCTGTTTATCGATCTCTCGACAAAGTCGACTAATCTTACCGAATTTCTCGATAAACTCAAGCATGGATCGTAAATTTGACAAATGAGGTAGATATATTTTGTCTTATTTGACACATGTTTATCGGGTTTTGAAAAATAGACGATATGTTTGTCGATATTAACTATTTTAGTAAAGTATTATTTGGATGCCAATAAAATGGATTTTGGCCATATTATTTTGGTTTTAAGTGAAACTGGGTCTCGCCGGAATGTCGAAAGAATCAACAGACGGTATTTAAGAAATGCAAATAATTCTTTTGACTTAGACGAAGAGAGATTTAGAACCCTCTTTCGCCTGAATAAGGAAATCGCCCTAATCCTAATTCAAGGCATTGAGGGTAATTTAAGAAGAGCTCGCTCTAACGGACTGCCAGTGCATACTGTCGTAAGTACCTACCTACCTAATTCTTTGTTTCATTAATTACCCAGTAACAATCTAATCCAAACCACTGTTATAGGTTCTAGCTGCTGTACGGTTCTTTGCTGTTGGAAGCTACCAACGATATATTGGCCAAGAAATAAACTTGCTTATGGGACAACGAACAGTGAGCAAAGTAGTCAAGGAAGTTTCTCGGGCTATAGTGCAACAACTGTTCGGTCGGTATGTCAGGTTTCCTAGCAATACAGCAGAGAGGATGGCAATTGCCAGTGGTTTTGAAGTTAAGCATAATTTGCAGGATTGTTTTGGGTGCATTGATTGTACACATGTATCCATTGTCACCCCTTACAATAACAACCCTGAAGATCCTCCTATTGGGTATAAAAATAGAAAAGGAAATTACACAATTAACACCCAATTTGTGAGTAAATATAATTATTTATCAAAAATACTATACTTAAGTCAAAGTAAAATTGATAATTATAGCTAAATCAAAATAGTGTCAATGAAGAAATTATCTTTTGTTGATTTAGTAAAGTTTATGTATTTATTTCAGGTATGTGATTCCAACTGCAAATTACTAAATGTTAATGCCCGGTACCCAGGATCTACACATGATCAATTGATTTTTAACGGGAGCATAGTAAAGCAAGAGATGTCACGTCTCAATGAAGGGAGAATAGGGGCATACTATTTAATAGGTAATTGAAGTACAAATTATTATTAGGTTACGCTTCTTTAGATTTGTAGGTAATAATAAATCTATGTCGAGTACTTTAGTGAAAAGGAATTTTCAACAGAAATAAAAGGATTTGTTATTATTGTGTAATATACATTGGTTTTTTTTTGTTTCGACCTTATTTCTCCCAGTGAGTTCATAAATTATTACTAAAAACCCATTTCAGAATGCAATAAATGGTTTTTTTTTTAATACGGCCAAGAAGGATTAGTAGACAAATTTAACTCCATAGATATTAATGCTACTACTGGCAGTGAGTAGAGTAGGTTCGAAATTGAAAATACTAAAATTAGGCATAGGTCAGTGATGGGCAAAGTACGGCCCGCGGGCCAACTCCGGCCCGCGAAAGTATATGATCCGGCCCGCCGAGAGTCCATCGACATGGATAGTATATGGCCCGCTATAATTACGTTTTGACGGTCGAGAACTATAAAGTAGATTCTACTAAGTAGAATAATAGACGCTTAACTTAGAGGTGAAGCTAAACTAGCCGCGTAGTTCATGTGTTGCGTAATACGGGGCGCAAAGCGGGTGAAATGAGAGGCGCGGGCGGCGGGGGCGAGTGAACTCAGTCGCCATCGCCATCGCCACGCCACTACTCGCCAGTCGCCAGCTGTCACTGACTGATCCGCACGTTTTACGTTTACTTTGTTTAAATTTTATCTCTTGTTCTTGCTTGTTCGCGTAACGCTTTACTTTCACCATCGTTTGAAAAAATAAGCTGCGCTTTTGGGATAATGGCGTATAAAAAACGAAAAGTCGATTCCGAGTGTCGTCTGTTTAAAGAAGAGTGGGCTTGGAAATACTTTTTTACGGAATACAACGGTAAGCCAGTATGTCTTATTTGTAATGAAGCAGTGGCGGTATTTAAGGATTTTAACCTTGCTCGTCACTTTAACACCAAGCATTCGAAAACCAAATATGCTTTGATGAATGACGCAGAAAAAAAGGTAAATGCGGAAAACCTAAAAAAAGCAATATCTGCTCAACGGAATATGTTTATTAAGCAAACCACTGCTCAAAAGTCTTCTACACTGGCTGGATATGTTGTGGCTTATAAAATAGCCAAAAATAACAAACCATACTTGGAAGGAGAATTTGTAAAAGATTGTATGGTGAGTATTAGTAAAATTTTATGTCCAGAAAAAATGAAAGAGTTTGAGTCTGTCAGCTTATCACGAAAAACAGTTACAACGCGAATTGATGCCATTGCATCAAACTTATCGACTCAATTTAGGCTGCGTATAGAAAACTTTAAATATTTTTCCGTGACGATGGATGAAAGTACGGATAGAAGTGACACTGCTCAATTATTAATCTTCATTAGAGGCGTTGACGACAAATTTAATATTACTGAAGAGCTAGCTTGTTTGCAATCGATGAAAGGACAAACGACGGGGCAAATGATTTATAACGAATTTTCCGAAGGGCTTCAAAATTTAAATGCGCCTATTACAAAGTTATGCAATATAACTACAGATGGAGCACCAAATATGGTTGGAAAAAACGCGGGATTTTCAGGTATTTTTCGGAACCAGAATCCTAATCACGATGTTGTATTTTTACATTGTATAATTCACCAGGACGTCCTTTGTAAAGCTGCAATAGATATTAGCCATGTACTACTTAATGTGGTTTTAAAACTCATTAATACTATTCGAGCTCGGGGCTTGGTACACCGACAATTCCAAGAATTTCTGAATGAAGTCGACGCAGATTATTCTGACCTTCTTTACCACACGAAAGTAAGATGGTTAAGTTGTGGATATGCATTTGAACGGGTTTGGAATTTAAAAGAGGAAATTTAAGATTTCTTAAAGAATAAAACAGAGAAATGGTCTGATTTCCAAATCTTCGAAGACAAAGATTGGCGTACCGACTTTGCATTTTTTACCGATTTGCTCGAACACTATAACAAATTAAATAAAAAATTGCAAGGAAAGAACCAATTTAAGGTCGATTCCCACATATCAGACAAGCCTCAGTTCCGGCACAGTTCCGTATCAGTTGCGTCAGTGATTCAATTCACACATGTCAGTGCCCGCCCAGTTCACGGAGCTTCAGTGAAAACGTGTCCGTCGTCAATTGTGATTGTATTTCGTATCCATATACTTTGCATGAGATAAATCATCTCTAAATAGAGATAAAACTCTATTTTCACGAACCAATTCTATTAATCGCTCGTCCTCTATTTTGTTTTTGTTGATGTCGGCGTCCGAGATCCGTCAGTGATCTGTCCGTGATCGGTCCGTCCGACAAAAAATATCGTTGTCGACGATACCTTCCGTGCCGGAACCACGCCGGAACGGACACTGAGAGCACTGAGCCGTCACTGAACGGACAAGTGGAGATACGTTCATAGATAATGTATGAAATAATATTTCGCACTGATACGGAACTGTGCCGGATCTGTGCCGGAACTGAGGCTTGTCTGATATGTGTGAATAGACCTTTATAGATGAAACTTGGGGTTGTCTGAAATCATTTAAAACTCAGCTTTTTCTGTTTCATAACTGCATGGCAAAGAACGATTTAACACACTTTCCGCGTTTAAAATCCATGTCACCAGTGAGTGAGAACAAACTAAAAGAATTCAGTCAGGCGTTGAAAAAACTTCTCACAGAATTTGAAACTAGGTTTCAAGATTTTAAGAAGATTCAATCATCGCTAGATGTTTTCTCGATGCCTTTTAATGTTGATCCGGAAAATGTATCTGCAGAATTGCAGTTGGAAATTATTGAAATACAGTGCAGTACCCATTTAAAGCAATTGTTCTTGAATTCCACAAAACTAGATTTTTATAGAGCACTGCCGAAATCTGAATTCCCAAAGATGATTGCTCACGCCCAGAAAATTATGGCGATGTTTGCGTCGTCTTATGTGTGCGAACAAACTTTTTCGACTATGAAATTGCGGAAAAACTCAATCAGAAACCGATTGACTGATGAACACCTTTTCGCACTGCTGAAAGTTGCTTCGTCACAGCTGGAACCTGCTTTCGAAAATATTATGGAAAATCAAAAACAATTCCATATGTCTCATACGCCTAGCATGGCAGGGCCTTCGGATAAAAGTTAAATTAATTATTTTTTAGCTGATTTATATTTGGTGATTATTTAAGGTGAAAGGAGATTTGTAACATTTGTGTGTACCTAATGCTGTAATGTTTTTATAATATTATGATTAAAAGCTTTAACACAAAATGCATTTTTTCTATAATTCTGGCCCTCCTCTAGAATTTCTTAAGCTTTGTGGCCCCTCATTAAAAAAGTTTGCCCACCACTGGCATAGGTGGATATAATAATATTTAAGTACTTATCATAAAATAAAAGTCATTTATAAATTATAATTTTATTAAATATCCTCCTCATATAAAACTTCCAATTGCTGGCCAAGTTGGTTGCCAGAACGCTGTTGCTGTACCATCCTAAAAGGCATAAGAATTAGATTTAAAAATGTAATGGGTACAATAAAAAAGATATAGACAATCACAATAAACTTAGCTACAAGACTCTACAAATATCATTACTTGTTTTAGGTGATTCGGGCTATGCTAAAGAGACCTATATGCTTTCGCCACCAGAAGGTTCTCCTCAAGACCAGTATAATAAAAAAATATGTAGGGTTCGCAATTGTGTCGAGAGAACCAACGGCATTATAAAGGCTGTATTTCGTTGCCTTCGAAAGGACAGAGTCCTACATTATCAACCGAATGCCGCCGCCTTTATAATATTATCGTGTTGTACCTTGTATAATATGATGCACCATTATCGGTAAAGAAGCAATACAAAATTATAATTTCTTTAAAGGCTATTTTCAGAATATTTAAAACTGCATTTTTCATTTTAGATTCCCACTGCCTGATGTGCGTTTAATTGAAGATGATGATGATGAAATTATATCTTCCCACTTACCCAAAGCTGGAGCAATCCAGCGGCAACAAGAAATAATTGACTTTATTAATAATGCCTCCAATTAAAATATAGTTACCATATAAGTACCTACCTAAATATGTTTTTAATTCTATCAACCTACTTTACATTATTGTTTCACTATCAATTTTGAAATTACCAGTTATCTCAGAGTTACATGCATACTTTGTTAGTATTAGTTAAAAAATGCATTATAAACAGTTTCTATTATTTACTAATTACCAACACTACAGTCTACAATACTACAACACAAGCTACTTATAGGTTAATGTCGTAATCTTACAAGTGCAATATATTATTTTTCTCTTGGAGAATTTTGTTCCTCTCCTCTTCAATTCGGTTGCGTTCTTGGAGGTGGTTTGAAATGTCCTATTAATTAAAAACTGTTTATAAAGTAACTCCAACAGTCATTCAGTTAGATATATGAGAAATTATTTAGACAAAAAAATAGAAACAATACAATGACAAAAACAGCATATACTTATGCAAAATATAGAATTAATACAAGACAAACTTTTGTAAGCGACAAAGTTAGTCTGTGAAGTATCCACAACAGATACAAGTATGAGTGTCGTTTGCTGGTAAAGAAAGACAAGTGATAAGTAATTTCTTCAAAATATTTAGAAAGAACTCACTTTTAATACGTCTACTGTAGCCGAAGAACAGTCTTGGTAAATTTCTGTAAGGTTTTGCCGCCGAGAGTATTGAACTCTTGGCATGGAGGCTTGCTCACCTATTGGCTGTCTCTCTCTAGAGATAGAGTAAGTAGGGACTGAGCTAGCAGTCGGTTCTCTATCTCCAGAAGAGAGAGTGCCAGCAGGAAGGTCTCTTTGTGTCACATGGCTTTCTGGTGGCTCACAAAGAGGGTCTGCTATGGTAGATACGGGAATTGAATCTGAAATAAAAATAAACTATAATTAAAAATAAATATTCTACAATGGCTGGCTGAGTGATCTGTACCCCTAACTACAGGCTACTCGATCAGGAGTGCCGTGTTCGAATCCCAGTAAGATTCCCAGTTTATATGATGAGTACAAACATTTGATAACAAGTCATTTTCTCTATTATCAAGTATCCATAGCACAAGGTCTGATGATGCTTACTTTGGGCTAGACAATAATAGGTGTGAGTGTATGAATATTACTATAACACCTAATATTATCATTTAGTAGTTGAAGTGTGAATTACTCACCAACCAGTCCACTTTCTGGGACATCTGGCATGCCCTGGCTGGTGGTCTTGCCGATAATTGATAGTACCAGCTCATCCGCACTAGACAAGACAGGGACATTACTTACATTCCCTGTCTGTCTGCTGGCACGATGAACAGTGGCGTTGTTGGCTTTGGCCTTGCTTCTTAGGTCCCGCCATGTCTAAAAAAGAAAATTATTTCTTAATTAGGTTATAAATGTCTTAAAAGGATATCTGAATAGTTATAAATATACTCACGGTCTTCCATTGTTCCCCTAGCTCGCTAAGCATTTCTGCCAATCGACGCCACTGTTCACTTTGCTGTTGTTGGCCCATCGGGCACGTAAACGTCCCGAGAGCCAACTCTCTGTTTTCAGCCATGAAATTTAATAATTTTTCCTTTTGGCTTTGAGTACATCGTACTTTTTTTCTGCAATTTTTAAATATTATTTATCATGCGAGCATTCTGGTTGTTCTATAAAGATCGCTTCTAGTGACAAGAATGTCTTTTTTGTTATTTTTTATACGTTTAAATAAGCAAACTGTAGAATTTAATTGTACCTTTACATTTAATTTATGCACTTTGATAGGAGCCTATAAATCAGACAAGTTAATGCCACTTACTTTGTGGGCTCCGACATTATAATCTAAAGTTTCACAAGTTGGAGGAAGTTATGGAGCCTATATTAAAAATTTGGAGGAAACTGTATTTACAGAAAGAATCTACTTAGATACTCTATCGGTATTAGTTAAATTGACATTAAAATTTGAGTATGACAGTTCAACTTAGCCATAGAGATTTTCAAATTGACGTTTCTGAGTAAAATAATATTTATTGTATGCAAAGTGGCTGTATAAACATTATATGTTTACCACATTAAATTAAAAAAAAAACAAATGAACGAATGACGAACGAATGAGTCGATAAGACTTCGACAAAGATAACATCTCGATAAAGATAAAAAGTCTAGTTCTATGCTCGCGTATGTCGGTATGAATCAAAAGACAAAATCTGTTTATCGGTTCGACAAATTTGTCGACCGGCGATCCGTGCTCGCACAGCAGGCGTCTTGAGCCGAAATAAATACGGTGCGATGTTCGCCCTCTGCGTGCAATCAATTCGAACCATACTTTCGCTCTTTACTGTGTACTCCTGTCAATGACCCTAACAAAAACTTTCTAAGATTTTACGAGTAAATTTTAAAAGTATTTGTAGCAAATAAATTATGATAACTTTTTATCAATTCAAAAATAAAGTTATTAAACTCTCACACTCTATAACTCTTAGTTATAACTCTTTTTCGGGTTGTTGTCGGCTGACTGTGAAATCGACAGGTTCTGCGCATCCACAGCCATCTGATAGCATCCATTTTGTTTTATCGGGCCGGCGACCACGTTTTCTTCGGAAAACGAATTCGTCTTGCTCAATAACCGTACAACGTTGCCGCAAGTTATTTGCAGATTAATTTTACTTAACATTGGCAAATAACGAGAAGCCAATAATTAAAGAAGAAGAAGAAGAACTCTTTTTCGTGAGCACCGTTAGCACTATGTGCGCGCTATGTGCGCAATTGGTTCATTGCAGACCTTATGGTTGTTTTTCCCTCAGGGAAAGGCAATGTTAAAAAACTATACAGGCAAATCTTAGGTGATATATTGCCCTAATTCTGGAAAACACGTGCTAAGTTTAAATTTAAGTTCAGTGCATTTCCTTCTCTCAAAATGAATACGGAAAAGGTAGCTGTCATATAATTTGACATTTGAAAACATGCGTTACATTTTCGCCCTTAATGAACGTGATAAAATGCAGTGTTTAGGAGGCACCTCCGTACATACATGCCGTCAAAAATTGTCTATGATTTCTTTGAAATCTATCTAAATTTAATTGACAGCTCTATACAAATTCTTGCTGTCTTTTTCTTAATACATATTGCGAGAAAGAGATATACTGTACTTAAATTTAGAATTAGAGTGGCCCTAATTCTGGTGATGATGAATTCTGGTGAACACATGCTAAGTCTAAATTTAAGTTCAGTGCATTTCTTTCTATTAAAAGGAATATGAAAAGGATGGCTGTCATATAATTTGACATTTAGAAACGTGCGTTCAATTTTCAACCTTATTGAACGTAATAAAATGCAGTGTTTAGGAGGCACCTCCGTACATGCCGTCTAAAATTGTCTATGGTTTTTTTGAAATCTATCTAAATTTAAGTGACAGCTCTTAACAGATTCTTGCTATCTTTTTCCTATTACTTAGTGCGAGAAAGAGATATACTGTACTTAAATTTAGAATTAAAGTGTGTTCCCAGAATTAGGCCCAGTGTGTCTTCAGAATCAGGCCCAATTATCTTCAATTATTGAAGTGATTAAGGCTATAGGCAGATATTGTATTGATATCAGCATAAATTAAATTTTATAGACATCCAAAGGTGGAGTAAATGAAATAAACTGATGGCTTGAAAGTTATCAGTACCGCTAGTGTAAGTTTTCAAGTTTAATTCCAATACGTATACATCTTTTAGTTGTGTAATGTTGTTGTTCGTCTATGATATATTTTAACTATTGTAGTTATTTAATTAAAAGATTATACTCAGATTTATGTTTTATTCTATTAATTACATTTTTATAGTTTAGTAACAACATCAAAGATCAAGACCAGAGAGAAGAGAGAGAGAGCTGACAGATGTCATCTTGTCTTTAACAATCATAGATAATATACCTTACATCCCCCTTTTTCTAATTACATACATATTCTTTTAGGTATTAAGGTTTTACAATGTTGCTCCCAGATCTAGTTCTAGTATTAAAATTTACTCTCCATTCTAATAGAGCTAAATATCTATCTTTGTTATCATAATCAGCTTTCTTAAAAATATTTTTGACAGTTTGGACAAACCTTTCGGCTAATCCATTTGATTGATGATGTAACGGACTTGAAGTTTTATGGTTGAAGTTCCATTTCTTTAAAAAATTCTTTAAATTTATAATTAGCATAATTAGTTCCATTATCTGTATAAAGCAATGAAGGTATTCCATACCCACTAAATAATTTACTAAAATATTCAGTGTTACATCAGCAGACAAATTTTCATTTTTTTTCTACTACACAGTATTTACTATAATAATCAATTACTAAAATATATGTATCATTTTTATAATAAAATACATCACTAGATATAGTACACCATGGCTTATCAGGCATTTCTCTTATTATCATAGGTTCTTTTGAATTTGCATTTTTAAATTTTATGCATGTTTGACAATTTTGAATTAAATCTTCTATTTCTTTATTCATGAAAGCCCAAAATACACAATCCCTAGCTCTTGTTAACGCCATTCATTCATCCCTCATTTGTTTATATTTATAATATTTAAAAGTATCTATTTTGATTACACACGCATACTCAAAACGCATCTACACGATCCTTTTCCGCGCTTCCTTGCGCCCCTCTCTCCGCACCTCCGCACCGACGCTGTATCAGTGAAATAAACCGCTCCCGCTTAAAATATTCGCTAAAATTATAATAAAGCTAATTGATCGCCGCGAGTGTATTAAAACATCTCAAAAACCAACTGATCTTGTGTGTGAATAAACAAAACCCAGTTATACAGTCCACTATCGAAGAAATTGGAATTTTCAAGTGTAAGCCGGCTAACCGCCATTGCATGGAAGAAAAGGTACTGTGCAGCTTATATTCTCCTTTCCTCTTATCCCCAAACGCCCACACAAGTTTCTGGTCCTTACGATCCTGATTATCCCGCATAATACACTAAACACGCATATTATATATATATTACATCTCATTTCTAAAATAAAAATTTCGATAACGCAACCCGCCATTACGCGCCCAAAAGACGCTTACTTTATTTCATCCTACCAACATATAAAATTATTACGATAATTCTTTCGCATAGATATTTCCCGCTACGCATATTATTAAATATTTGTGTTTATTAATTTAGTCATACACTGCTTACTAAAATTAACTCGTATCAAAATAAAATTTATCTCAATTCAATTCTCTGGTCACGCAATAATAACCTCTATTTTTTTAAATTTAAAGTCTAGTATCGCATACAGTTATTTTCTATTATAAAATGGCGGAACAATTATTACACCGAAAAATAAATTTATTAGAATCTAAAAAAGAAACATTATTTCAAAGAGTACAAGAACTTTACGATCTTAGCCTAAAGGTTTCCGATCCTAAAGTAGAATCTAAATTCTTAGCTCGAATTCTATCGCTAGAAAACACTAGAACGGATTTTCTTGAAGTGGTTGACAATTTAAATTTAGCTTACATGGAATTAGACGAGGAAATGAAACCTACCTACTCGGTGATTTCTGCCTTTGACGATTTGTACTGCAACATCAAATCAGTCGAAAAATCCCTTACGCAACTAAAGGCCAACACAGAGAATAATCCTAGCATTCATAGAAAATTACCACCATTAGAATTGGCCTCTTTCGACGGTACCCCTAGTAAGTGGACCGTATTTTATCAGAACTTCAAAAATCTGATTCATGATAACAGCCACATCACCGCAGCGGAAAAGGCGCAGTATTTAATTGGCAAATTATCAGGAAAAGCCCTAACCGTTTGTTCTGGCATTCCGCCTACTGGCGAAAATTACAAAATTGTTTGGTCTTCACTCATTGAAAAGTATCAGGACATTCGAGTGCAAGGTTCCGCATACTAAGAACAAATGTTACATTTTAAATCTCAGTCAACAGACACATTTTTAGACCAATTTTGTTCAGCAGAAGCTGCTTTACGACGCTTAGAGTTCGATGACCTTTCCGATTTTATTATTACGCATATTGCACTTAGCAAGCTAGATAAAGACACTCTCACTATTTTCGAACAAACTTACAGACATATTAAAATTCCGACCTTCTGTCATCTCAAACAATTTATAAAAGAACAAAATAAAATTCACACTTTACGTTCCCTTAGCAACACTAATAAACAAACTTATAACCATCCTCATAAAAACGTAAACTCGTATAAAAGTTCGAAACCCACTCACTCTTTTGTTTTAAATGACAATAATTCTCATTCTCAAAATAATTACGCATCTACTAGTACTAATCAATCTCATAATACCTACATGCATTCGTCACGTAACTGTTTAATTTGTAAAACTCAACCCCCGCACGGTTTATATAAATGTTCCAAGTTCTTATCTGTTAACGCACAAACTCGCAATGAATTAGTTTTGAAAAATAGTTTCGGTTTGAATTGCTTAGGTTTCCATCAAGTTAAATATTGTAAATCTCAGAATCGTTGTTCGATTTGCAAACGCAAACATCACACTCTTTTACATATAGATAATTATCAATCGCAAAATACATTCAACAATAATAATCAATCTATGCATGTTCAGTCGTTCGTGCCTTCTCATACACTGAATAGTACACCACCATCGCATAGTAATAATAATAATAGGCGATGCGCTCCTGTCTCGCACGTTGACCCGTCACTTGATTCGTCTCGCGCTCCAAACCATATTCAACCTAATCGCTCATGTACTCAAGGTTCAGATTCGCATGTTGATAATTCTAGAAATCTTTCTTTATCAGTTACAACTCAATTACCTAATAATAAAAATACTACCGTCCTTTTACCTACCGCATCTGTCTATGGATATAATAAATTAGGACATAAACGTGCGCTACGCGTATTTTTGGATACTGGCTCAATGAGTCACTTTATTACTAAAGATTGTTGTGATTGATTAAATTTAATAATTACGCCCGCTTTTTCTACGATTAAAGGTATAGGTTGTGCGGAAAGTACTTCACTTGGTTGTGTAACATTTACGATTCAATCTCGCTTTGAC
Source organism: Nymphula nitidulata (assembly GCA_947347705.1). Classification (NCBI taxonomy): domain Eukaryota; kingdom Metazoa; phylum Arthropoda; class Insecta; order Lepidoptera; family Crambidae; genus Nymphula; species Nymphula nitidulata. Next base: position 3,237,115 of record OX374637.1, on the reverse strand, counting down.
GAACGCTGTCAGTATACAATTAAAGCCCGCGTGATAGACACTATCACGGACTATTTACCTAACGCACCCATTGATGTTTCTCAACTGACGCATTTACGTGGTTTGCCTATGGCCGACGATGGGTTTTGTTCACCGTCAGGCGTTGACTGTCTCATAGGCAATGAGTTATTCCCCTTCTTACTCGGCAGTAATAAAATATGTTCGCCGCACTCATCGGTCGTCGCTTTAGAGTCTACGCTCGGCTACATTGTTATGGGAAGAGCCGAATGTGAAACGTCGCATTGCAGTTCTATTATTAATAATAATAAATCATTTTTTTGTGCTACGCAAACGCATTATTTAGATCTAGAAAATTTAACGCAATGCTTTTGGGAACTTGAAAATGTTCCTAATAAAAAACACATTAGCCCGGAGGATGAAAGTTGTGAACGCATCTTTCAATCATCATATTCGCGTGATAACACCGGTAGATATACCGTGTGTCTCCCGTTCAAGTCTCAACCGTCGGAACTCGGAGATTCTTATAATATCGCTAAGAGACGCTTCTTTAACTTGGAAAAGAAATTAAACGCTTCACCTAACTTACGTAAAGATTATAACGCCGCGCTTCAAGATTATATTAATCAAGGTTATTTGTCGAAATTAGATGCCGCTTCTCCTCACGATAGGTCTTATTATATACCGCATAGGGCTGTTATTCGTCTCGATAAAATTACGTCAAAAACTCGCGTAGTTCTAGACGCTAGCTGTAAGACAAGCTCAGGTAAATCGCTTAACGATTTGCTATATGTAGGGCCTAACCTTCAACAAAATATATTTTCGCTTTTAATTAATTTACGCATGTTTTCAACCGCATTATCAGCTGACATCGAAAAGATGTTTTTCCAGGTAAAACTTACTAGTGATCATCAACCATTTCAACGTATATTATACAGGTTCGATTCCCATTCTAATATCGACACTTTTCAGTTCAATAGAGTTTCTTTTGGAATATCCAGTTCGCCATATCTCGCGATGCGTGTCGTGCGACAGCTCGCCGCGGACGAGCGCGAACGCTATCCACTCGCTGCCTATGAAGCCGAAAACCACATGTACACGGATGACTACGTTTCCTCTATTGATGGCGTAGCTAAAGCCGAAGAGGTATACCATCAAATGGTCGACATGTTCATGGCCGGGGGCTTTAAATTAGTTAAGTGGATATCCAATGAACCGCGTCTGACGAATAAAATTCTCGATTCGCATAAAGATTCACAACTTGTTAATTTTGACGACACTAATTCACATACTAAAATTATAGGAATGCATTGGCGTCCTAGCGATGACGTATTTCTGTATAAAATAAACTTAAACGATAAAGTACAGTCGTGTACAAAACGCATAATCTTATCAGAAACCGCTCGCTTGTTTGACCCGCTTGGTATAATAGGTCCAGTAACCACTTATATGAAGCTGTTAGTACAGCAGTGCTGGCAGTTGAACCTTGGCTGGGATGACCCTGTCCCTGACAGTATTTATCAAAAATGGAATCAATTTCGCATGGAAATGCCATATCTCCAAAATTTAAAAATATCTAGACACGTAGGTATCACGGCAGGTGTTCATATATCTTTAATAGGTTTCGCAGACGCTAGTGAGCTATGTTATGGAGCCGCTGTTTACATCAGAGTGAGCACTGATAATAACAATAATAAAAGTATCGTGCATCTTCTCGCCTCTAAGTACAGATTAGCGCCTCTGAAAAAGATTTCACTAGCCCGTCTCGAGCTCTGCGCTGCTCTTCTTTTAAGTAATTTAATTACCGCTGTTCATGAAACATTAAGTTTACGTTGTGAAATAAGTTCAATTTACGCTTTTTCGGACTCCACCGTCGTGCTGACGTGGATCCATTCGCCCGCTTTTAAATTTCATACTTTCATCGCAAATAGAATAACCGAGATTAACGCTAAACTTCCCGCTAATCACTGGTATCATATTAGCGGTAATGAGAACCCCGCAGACATTATATCTCGCCCTTTGACACTTGTTGTTTATTAAATAATACTATGTGGTTTCACGCACCGCATTGGCTAACTGAGCCTATTTCAAATTGGCCTTTAGCCCCTTTTCAACCGTCTCTAAGAGAAAGTGATTTCTTAGAAACAAAAATTGTTACGCTATTAACAGATGTTCTTCCGCATGATGATAACCCGCTTCAAAAATTGATTAATAAATTCTCAAAATACAAAAAGTTATTACGCGCAACAATTTATGTTTTACGCTTTGTCAAGATTTTACCCATCTCTTATTCTATTCAGACTTCAGACTACGATTTCGCCGAGTTTTATCTAGTTCGGTTTATTCAAAATAAATATTTCGCTAATGATATTTCTGCACTTAAAAACAATAAACGCGTCAGTAAAACTCTATTAAAACTTCACCCATTTATTGATGAAAATAATGTGTTACGCGTGGGTGGGTGGTCGTTTAACTCATTCTCAACTTAATTACGGACAAAAGCATCCGATGATTCTTCCCGCTAAAGATCACTTCACTCAGCTCATTGTTGATGATTATCATTTCACTAACCTTCATACAGGTGCCGCTCTTTTACACTCACTACTTCGACAAAAGTTCTGGATTCTTGGTGCAAGAAACCTAGTGCGCCAAAGAGTACATCAGTGTAACATCTGTTTTAAGCTTAAGCCTAAGTCTCCGACGCCTCTTATGGGCGACTTACCCGCGTTTCGCGTTTCTGAAGCCAAGGCTTTCGTTTACACCGCAGTCGACTACGCTGGTCCTTTTTATATTACTCATATTAGACGCCGAGGTATAAAAAGTCATAAATCGTACATTTGTCTCTTCGTTTGTTTAACAACAAAAGCTCTTCATCTCGAGCTAGTCTCCGATTTAAGCTCTGATCTTTTTCTCAACGCTTTCAAACGCTTCATTAGTCGTAGAGGCCCCGTGTCAATGATTTACAGTGACGGAGGCACCAATTTTATAGGAGCTAAACGAAAATTAGATGAGATTTATACATTGCTAGAGTCAGAGTCGCATAAAAATTTTATAGGTCAACAATTAGCTGAGCAACGCATTGAATTTAAGCATAGTCCGCCGTATGGTCCGCATTTTAATGGGTTGAGCGAAATTAATGTCCGCTGTGTGAAAACTCACCTTTATAAGACCATCGGTAAACAAATTCTGACATATGAAGAGTTGAACACAATATTAGTTCAGATTGAAGGGCTACTGAACAGCCGCCCTTTGTGTGTACTTAGCTCAGATCCTACTGATATAAACGCATTAACTCCCAATCATTTTTTGAACGTAACTCCGCTTAAATTTCTTCCCGCTGAGGATTTTACCAATTTACCTGATAACCGCTTAACTCGCTTTCAGCTTTTAACTAAGCTCACGCATAGCTTCTGGCGCCGTTGGAGCCAGGAATACCTTACTTCTCTCCAGCAAAGACAAAAATGGAATTCTCCGTCCAATCCTGTCAATATAGGAACTGTTGTCATAGTGAAGGACAACCATACGCACCCTCTTTGCTGGCCTTTAGGTGTAGTCGAGGAAGTATACCGCGGTAAAGATAACATCACTTTTTGTCCTCTTCCTCTCCAGTAACAGTTTAATAATTTAAATACCACATTTATTGGATTAAACCATATTATTATTAAACCATATAAACCATATTATACTAATTTACGCAATTTTATTTTTTTAATTTAATTTATCTTAGGTAGAGGAAACCTCTAGGCCGGGGGAGTTGTTAACGCCATTCATTCATCCCTCATTTGTTTATATTTATAATATTTAAAAGTATCTATTTTGATTACACACGCATACTCAAAACGCATCTACACGATCCTTTCCCGCGCTTCCTTGCGCCCCTCTCTCCGCACCGACGCTGTATCAGTGAAATAAACCGCTCCCGCTTAAAATATTCGCTAAAATTATAATAAAGCTAATTGATCGCCGCGAGTGTATTAAAACATCTCAAAAACCAACTGATCTTGTGTGTGAATAAACAAAACCCAGTTATACAGTCCACTATCGAAGAAATTGGAGTTTTCAAGTGTAAGCCGGCTAACCGCCATTGCATGGAAGAAAAGGTACTGTGCAGCTTATATTCTCCTTTCCTCTTATCCCCAAACGCCCACACAGCTCTAGATTTACATTTTTCAATTCCTAGGTGATTGTAATGTATCCTTTCTAATACAAATAAATGTTCTCTATAATTATTATAATATTTAATTTGTTGTGGAATATCTTTTATATTCTCTGGCCATCCATTTATAAGGAAATTTCTTAATATACACAAATCTTTATCTTTATCTCTTTCTTGTTTAAATATTTATAATTTATTTTCTGACATAGGTAAATTTGTTATGACCATATTTACATGAGATTCTATATCTTGTTCTAAAATAGTATCATCTTTATCAGTATAATTTTTAAAAAAAGGAAATCAGCTAACATTATTGTTAGCTGATTCTCTTTTTTAAAAATTATGGTGGAATATCTTTTATATTCTCTGGCCATCCATTTATAAGGAAATTTCTTAATATACACAAATCTTTATCTTTATCTCTTTCTTGTTTAAATATTTCTAATTTATTTTCTGACATAGGTAAATTTGTTATGACCATATTAACATGAGATTCTATATCTTGTTCTAAAATAGTATCATCTTTATCAGCATAATTTTTAAGAAAGAGAATCAGCTAACAATAATTCTTTGCCAGGTTTAAATTTGACAATGATATCATATTTTTGTAATTGTAATCTCATTCGCTGTAATCTTAAGGGTATTTCATTTAGAGGTTTTTTAAAAATATGTTCTAAAGGTCTATGATCAGTTTCTACTAACACAGTTTTGCCATAAATATACTGATGATATCTAGTACAACCAAACAATATAGCTCGTGTTTCCTTTTCAATTTGTGCGTACATTTTTTGTGTCGTAGTCATTGCCTTTGAACCATTTTTTTTTTTATACAAAGCACGACAAATGACTCAACACCACCTGATGTGAAGCGGTAAGAAGAGTCCATATGCGAAGACAGCTAGTGCAGTTCAGACACTGCTCTAGCCGCCTCCACCTTGCCGGCCCGAAAGGTGCTTTTTCACGCCTCTTTTGAAGGAACCCATGTTATACGAAGGAGGGAACACATGTGCTGGCAAAGAATTCCAAGTTCTGGAAGTTCGACAAAGAAAAGAGCTACTAAATTTCTTTGTACGTGATGTTGAGGTGGAGACAGTGACTTGATGACTCCGAAGACCGGCTCACGTGCTCCTGAGAAGGAAGGGGGAAGGTGGGATAAGGTCAAATAGCTCCTCAGAACACTCTCCGTAATATAGCCGATAAAAGGCGCTAAGCGACGCAATGTCTCGACGCAATTGCAGAGGCTCAAGGTTGTTGGTGACCTCTACATCGCCAATGATACGGACAGCACGACGCTGCAATCTGTCCAGGGCATCGAGAAGGTACTTGGCGGAGCCATCCCACAAGTGCGAGCAATATTCCACGCAAGACCGGACCTGAGTTTTATAGAGCAGGCATAATTGGTCAGGCGTGAAAAATCGACGCACCTTGTTCAGGACACCGAGCTTCCGTGAGGCTGTTTTCATCACGGTTTCGATGTAGTTCCTGGAATTCAGATCGCAACATATCTCCATGCCTAGCAAATTTAGGGAGCCGTATGCCGAAAGAGTCATGCCCTGAAGAGACGGAAGGGGAAGGAACGGCGACATTTTAGCTGTAAACGCGCACACCTGTGTTTTCTTAGCATTGAACTCAACAAGATTGTTAGATCCCCATTCAGATACGAGGTTCAACACCCTGTCGAGCTCAATAGTAAGATTCTCTCTCTCCCTCTCGGATTCTTCGCTCATGCAGGAAGCCGGCAATCCAGTTACAGAGCTGAGCGGGCAGACCGTATGCCGGGAGCTTGGAGAGAAGAGCCCTGTGCCAGACCCGATCGAACGCTTTGGCAATGTCAAGGCTAACTGCCACTGACTCACCACGTTTGTCAATAGCTTCACCCCAGACATGCATTAAGTACGCTAGAAGATCACCCGTTGACCGTTTCGGCCGAAACCCGTACTGTAGATAATTAATTAATGAGTGATCTTCTAGGTATCGGATCAGCTGGTGGTTTAAGATCCGTTCCATGACCTTGCAAAGAACTGAGGTGACAGCTATCGGGCGGTAGTTAGCTGGGTCTGATCGGTCTCCCTTTTTGGGGACCGGTTGCACATTGGCCTCTCTCCAAGATTCCGGCACACACCCAGAAGAGAGAGAAAGACGGTATAGCCGCGTTAAGACCGGAGACAACTCCGCTGCGCAGTTTTTCAGTACTATCGCTGGAATGCCATCAGGTCCACTAGCTTTCCGGACGTCGATTGACTGAAGCTCCGCACGTACATCACATTGCCTAATGCGTATATCGGGCATTGTGTGGCCACAGTGGGAGAGTGTTGGTGGCTGTAAGTTGCAGTCATCGATTCGGGAGTGAGCAGCAAAGAGTTTTACCAAGAGATCGGCTTTCTCTTGCGGCTTGTGAGCTAGCGAGCCGTCAGAACATCTCAACGGGGGCAGCGAGGGTTGACAGAAGTTGGACTGCACGGCTTTGGCCAGACGCCAGTAGCTACGGCTTCCCGTAGGATGCGTAAGAAGTTCTTGGCCAACTCGTGCAACGCGCTGTGCATCCGCTCTGATGAAGGCCCTTTTGCAGGACTTGGTGGCGTTGTTATAGACTGCTTTCAATGAGTCAAATGTTGGGATCCCCGCAAGCTCGGCCCCTGATCCAAGCGCGGTATGCCGACTGTCTGTTTTCAACAGCTAAGGCACAATCGCGGTTGAACCAGAGGTTACGCCTACCCCTACTGATGAGATCGGAGTGAGGGATATAGTACTCCATCCCTAACATGATCTCATCAGTAACAGCAGTAGCGCTAGCGTTCGGGTCCAGCTCACTGAAACAGCGCTGCCTCCAAGGGACAGATGCGAAGTAATCCCGCATACCGTCCCAATCTGCCGACGCATAGTGCCAGATGCGGCGTTTGGCAACCATAGGTACCGGTGGCGACGCCCGTGGCACCCCAGCGGATATCAGGCAGTGATCCGATGTTCCCAAAGGAGCACGAACCTCTAGCCGATATCCATCCGGGCGAGTCGTCAGCAGAAGGTCCAACAATGAGGGCGCGTGACCGACAATGTCTGGAATCCTGGTGGGCTGGTTTACCAGTTGGGTCAGGTCACGCGTGAGAGCGAAAGCGTGGGCAGTTCTACCAGCATGGTCAGTTTTAGAGGAACTTAACCACGACTCGTGGTGAGCATTGAAGTCCCCTAAAAACACCAATTCCGCGGTTTGAAACTGCTCCTGCGCAACATCTGCCACCCGACTAAGACGTTCGAAAAGTCGAGTTGTCTCTATGTCACCGCTGTGGGATCTATAAAGGCACACGTAGATACGGCAATGTGTGCCCAGGTCCACAAACAGCGCAGACAGCGACAGCAAACATCCGCCCGGACAAACAAGCATACCCCGGCCTTCACTTTGAAGGACTCTTCAAGAACGTAGCCGGGGTAATCCAAGTAGCTAGTGTCTGCCGGGCGGAGTATTTGCGTCTACGTCAAAAACAGCATTTCGGGTCGAGCCGTCTCGAGATGTTGGCGGACGGCATTGAGGTTAGCATGGAGCCCACGGATTTTAGTGAGCCCGACCTCAAACAGCGTGGTTGTGGTGGGGGTGTGCACCGCTGAACGACCGGAAATGTTTCTAAGCGCTGCCATAGTAGATGATAAAGGAGGAGAGGCGTACCATAAGCAACAGGTAAGTTATTTTGCAATAATACTGCTCCTAAGGAGTCTTTAGATGCATCTACTGAAAGTACACAAGGTTTATTTGGATCATAGAATTGTAAGTCAGGTTTTGACATTAATACTTGTTTTAATTTTTCGAATGCATCATCATGTGAACTATTCCAATTCCATTCTATATTCTTTTTATTAATTGTCGTAATGGATGACATATTTGTGACTAGAGCTCGTTGTAACTCCTTTACATTTTCTGGTTTTTTCATGTTTAATATTGATTCTATCTTTTTAGGGTCTGGGTTCATACCATTTTTTGACAATATATGTCCTAAATAGCTAATTTCTGATAATAAGATAATAATAATTATTATATAAATTTAATAAGAATTAGTATTCTTATTAAATTTTACACCATTATCTTCAGCAATTTTTAAAACTTTTATTAAAATACTGTCATGGTCAGTCTTATTTTTTCCAAATATAATCATATCATCTATGAATGCTTCACATCCCAGTATATTTTCAAAAATTTGTCTGTAGTATTGATGGAAAATTTCTGAAGCAGATGTCAAACCATAAGGCATCCTTTTAAAACAATATCTACCGAAGGGTGTAGTGAAGGTACAAAGCTTAGAACTATTATCATCTAATTTTATTTGAAAAAAAACTGTAGAGGCATCTAGTTTACTAAACACTGTGGCATTGGCAATTTTAGAAGCTATTTCCTCAAAAGTAGGTAATCTAAAATGTTGTCTTCTAATACAATTATTTAATATATTTGGATTTAAGCATATCCTAATCTTACCATCTGGTTTTTTCACTAATACTATATTACTGACAAACTCAGTGGGCTCATTGATTTTTTCTATTACACCACATTGCCTATACTTTTTAATTCTAGTTTTAATGGTTCTATAAGTTAACTAGGCACACCTCTGCACATTTGAATTTGACCAAACTCATTATCTTTTAATTGTATTGAATATTCTACATTTTTTAATAATCCTAATTTGACATCAAACAATTTAAATTTATTTATTATTTCATTGTAATTTACAATTTGTGTACAGTCTTTATTTATTGTCTATACTAAGTATTTTCTCTCTAATAAATTTTACTTTTTAATAGTTTTAAGACCAATCACAGGATTAATTTTACTACCAATAACAACTTGAAAAAATATTGTAATTTTCATACCATTGATTAACTTGCAGGAAAGTTCAATTTCACCTTGATAGTTGATTTTTGAACCATCATAATTGTAAATTTTTATATTTTTCTTAATCACTTTATCTTGTTAATTTAACTTCTCCACTATGTGCATAGGCAAAACATCACAATCATTACCGACATCTAATTTAAAGTCAATGATTTTACTATTTATTTCTAAAGACTCTATCATTTCTTTATTATCACTTTTCACTGTACTTATTCGTATTGATCCCAAAACTAGGTTATTTTCTTCTTCGTCATTTTCTATAGTATTAACTTTGTAGGTTTGTTTATTTAATGAGGTACACAATTTCTCATAATTTTTTGCACTTTTTACATATATGTTAGAATGCCAGACATTTCCCATAATCATGTTTGTAACCGCACTTGTGACATGTTTTATAATTTTTGTAATCTTCTTTTTTATGGGTAAATGAAGTCTTATTAGGTTTTTTCTTATTGAGTGCACTTACTGATAATGCCTGTCGGTTCATTGTTGTAATTGATTTCCAGCCATTTCATAACTTTTGCATATTGATATACACTTATTTAGATCCAAGTTTATTTCTTTCAATAACCTTTCTTTTATATTAACCTCATTTATTCCTCTTACTATTTGGTCCCGTATTAAACTATCTCTCAGTTTATCAAAATTACAATCCATCGTTAATGTTCTGACCGTTACAAACTCATTAAACGTTTCTCCATCTTTTTTTTCTCTGCTGAAGAAAAAATGTCTGGACATTGTTTCATTTTTATAGGTGTGAAATAACTCTCGAACTGTTGTAAGGTTACTAAGTAATCACTATCGTTTTTCGTCAAATGTGTTGTATATTTGTAAGGCTTCCTCACCAATACAATGTAATAGTAGGGCTACTTGTACTTCTGCGTTTAATTTTGTGATGCTCCCGTAGCTTTGTAGTACAACAAGAAATTTTGTCTCCATTTCTTGTAATTCTCCAACACATTACCATTTAGTGACAATGGTTGTGGTGCACGCAGTTAATCCATGTTTTTAATATGAATTCTTTATCCACGTTTTTCAATCTAAATTTATTTGAGCGATCTTCTGTCACTCCGATTGCGCCATGTAATGTTGTTGTTCGTCTTATAATATATTTTAACTATTGTAGTTATTTAATTAAAAGATTTTACTCAGATTTATGTTTTATTTTATTAATTACATTTTTATAGTTTAGTAACAACATCAAAGATCAAGACCAGAGAGAAGAGAGAGAGAGCTGACAGATGTCATCTTGTCTTTAACAATCATAGATAGTATATCTTACAAGTTGTACGTCAACACAAACACTTTTTTATAAAATTTAACTACATTATGAGCACACAGTTCGCTACGACACAATTTTCAATTATTGTAATAAAAATCTTGACTGACACCACGAAATCCCGCCAAACACTCTCCTGCCTGTGGTTCTATATATGTATTCGTTTCGTTGCCAAGGAGGCCAATGGCTATGCACCTACTGAGGTGCGTTCCAAGCATACACTCCAAACACTCGGAGTTATTTTTTGTCTTGCTCTAAGGTGTGGAACGACACAGTTGTTTTTATAACCTCAAATTTTGACAAGGAGTTCAATCATTATCTAAAACTAATACAAAGTCTTCCATTCCGCAAAAAATTTCTATCTTTTGTCTGTATTTAAACGCACGCATCAAAAACATTAAAATGTGTATTCAGATGATTTTCAATAAAGGTCACCACTAGAACTAAAACAATCAAAAATGTTATTATTTATTTAAAAAATAAACTATACCTGTCAGGGTCAAGAGAGTTTGGCGGGATTTTGTGGTGTCAGTCAAGACTTTAATTACAATAATTAAGAATTGTGTAGGAGCGAACATTGTGTTATAAAAGTGGTGTAGTTGTATAAACAAGCGTTTGTTTTGACGTGTACAAATAAAAGATTATTGGAATAATAGTGATTATGGTGTGAAAGACGATGAGATTTTTTTTGTGGTTATCTACCTCATAAAACACCATATGGAGACGGTTAGCATATATTTCGCGCTAAATTTTCCTAAGGTGCATTGAAATGTGTAACACCAGGATTTCAATGCAATAAATAAAGAAATACTAAAGACATGGCTGCATGGGCTTTAGTAACCTTTGCCTTCAAATTACGGGAAGAATGAATTGTCAGTACTGTCACAGTGTCACTTGTGGTGTCACTGTCAATGCAAAATTTAAAATTGACATTTCAATATTACCGACACAAATGGTTGGTCAAAACTCTGAGCGGCCAGAATTGTTATCATTAAAATAAACTCATTGCCTTATTAACAGAAGAAGATGTGTAAATGTTCAATGCTAAATATTTTTATTTCAGTTTCTTCTTCCAGGTGAAGAATATTAGAAGGATATATTGAAAACAACTGGTGTTTATTATGTAATTTATGTTGTTAGTTTATATATTTTTGTGTTAAAAGTTGTGTGTAAACTAAAATGTTATTCTAGGTTTTAATTGGCATCATCTGTTTATATATCAAATTACATAGCTCTGGGCTTACGTAATATAATAATATTTTCTGGAATTCATAAATAATTATTATTTTAACCTGTTTTTTAATAAATTCTTTCACATTTGACTAACTACCTATATACCTAGAGATTTGGTGTGATGAACATAATAATAATATCTATTTGTCTGTATTTTAAGTCTATTCCCTAACACAAACATTCTGGTGTTTATTATGTAATTTATGTTGTTAGTTTATATATTTTTGTGTTAAAAGTTGTGTGTAAACTAAAATGTTATTCTAGGTTTTAATTGGCATCATCTGTTTATATATCAAATTACATAGCTCTGGGCTTACGTAATATAATAATATTTTCTGGAATTCATAAATAATTATTATTTTAACCTGTTTTTTAATAAATTCTTTCACATTTGACTAACTACCTATATACCTAGAGATTTGGTGTGATGAACATAATAATAATATCTATTTGTCTGTATTTTAAGTCTATTCCCTAACACAAACATTTTTAGAGTAACAATAACCATTATAAGTACATAAACACCAGTTGTTTGCATAAATATACTCAAGGTTTAAATCCTATTACTAGACAGGAAGTCTGCAAGTTTTGTTGTGAGTGTTCTAGACATTAGTTGATGAGCAGGTTAATACATGGTATCCATACATGTATTTCTATAATTTATTAAAACAAACTGGCATTATCTGCGGTACTCTTTTAATATTTTCTTTATGATCCTGCCAATGGTCCTGTGTACAAGACTATTGATCTATTGTAGTATGAGCTTTATAATGTTGTATAAATTTGCCAATCTGAAACAATATTATTTATATTTATTTATCTATACTGTTAAAGCACATGATAAGGTACAATTTGGTGGACTTAATACCAATAGGAATTCTCTACCAGTCAACCGAAAGTTGAGCCCGGATTGATTAAATATGTAGCTAGTGCAAAAATAAATGTTTAGAAACTCTGCTACAAATCATGTGTATACACATACAATTATACTTATTATCAAATAGATATTGATGAATAACTAAAAATTAGCACAAAAGTAATAAATCATCATCATCATTAGCCCACAACAGTCCACTGCTGGACATAGGCCTCTCCATAGGAACGACACTTTTAAACACCTAGATGACAAACAAGGTGATGGCCCACCTGGTGGTAAGCGGTTACCAACGTGTATAGACACCTGCAATAACAAGGAAAAAACTCTTGATATTGCAGGTTCATTGTCATCCGGAGGCCTAAACTGAAATGCCATCCATGCCCAGTAATAACACTGGCTACATTTCAATTTTATGACAGCGATCCTTTTCGTATTCATATTGAGAGAAAGAGGTAGACTGAACTTAAATTTAATCTTAGCATGTGTTCTCCAGAATTAGGGCCAACATTTCTTATTTATTATTTATTATTGCACTGAAATGCCGGTGTTACGCATTTTAATGCTACTTGGGAGTATTTGACGCGAAATATAAAAAAACCGTTTATATCAGACTGAGTCTAAAATAAACGGTTTTTATTTTTTACGGTAACGGTGTTGTAACGGTTTTAATATATGATGACAGTCTCCATATGTGCTACTTGATGAGGTGGATAACCACAAAAAAGTTCTGATCGTATTTCACACCATAATCGCTTTTATTCTAATAACCTTTTAGTTGTACGTCAACACTTACACTTTGTATATAAAACAACACCACTTTTATAACACAAAGTTTGCTGCGACACAATTTTTAATTATTAAAATAAAAAATTTTACCGACGCCATTAAAACCCGCCAAACACTCCTATATTTTTTTTATTAATTCTCCCTATAAAAGGAAGGCAATGGAAAATAATGCCCATACAGCCATGTCTTCAGTATTTCTTTATTTCTTCTTTTATTGCAATAAAATCCTGGCGTAACACATTTTAATGCCTCTTGGAAGTATTTGACACGAAATATATGATGATAGTCTCTATATCTATCTCATCGTCTTTCACACCATAATCACTTTTATTCTAATAATCTTTCAGTTGTACGTCAACACAAACACTTGGTTTATAAAATTACACCAATTTTATAACACAATGTTCGCTCCGACACAAATTTAAAATTGTTGTAAATAAATTATTCAAAAATTTAGTAGTATTTTCGTAGAATTTAATTTTTTTTTTTAGTAGATTTTCAAGGTTTTTAGTAGGTTTATGAAATTTGTAACGGTCACACTGATTCTTATCTGTATTATATATGACTTTTAGGCGGGAAGTCAAACAAGGCGGTTGCTTTAAAATTTTCTCTATTAATTTTTATTTAAAGTTTAATTAAATTTTTTAGTTCATAAGGGATTTTTCTACGCAAATAAGAGGAAAGATTGTTTGTCTAGAAGATGGGTCCTCCCAGTGATGGTGAGGACCCAGGCGATGGAAAAAAGAAGAGAAAGTACAGCGACTTGTCCCAAAGTAATGTCCATTCAGATAATAATATCTATAAGATTTATACAAAACCTAATTACAAAAGATTGTTTTTTGAAAACGGTAGTGGAGAGTATGTAGTTTATGTAGAATCAACAGAACAGGAGAAAATTGGCAATAGAAACCCAATCTCTTTAACAAATTTATTCGTGGATAATGTCTAAGGTATAATTGGCGTTCATAGAGTTAATGCTCACAAAATTGGCGTAGCATTTAAAAAACCTACATCTGCTAATTGCTTCTTAAAAATGGATGATTTTTTTGCAAGGCACAAAATGAGGGCCTTTATTCTCTCATATCTAACAGAGAAAATTGGTATTTTGAAATTTGTCCCAAAAGATATATCAAATGAGGAAATTTACAAAAACATTACTTGTGACGCTGAAGCTATTACTGTTAAAAGGTTCATGAAAAAAGTTAATGGCGTATTAGTCCCCTCGAACACAGTAGCCGTTACTTTCGCTACGACAACATTACCGAAATATGCCTATATGAAGTTATTTAGATATGAAATTCATCAATACATACCTCCTTTACTACAATGTTTTAAGTGCTTGAAATTCAATCATTCAGCTAAAGCTTGCAGGGGTTCCCAATCATGCTCATCATGTGCAGGGCAACATTCTTACAAAGAGTGTGATGTAGAAGAGATTGTTTGTATTAATTGTAGCGGCAACCACTTGGCCATTTCTCGGGATTGTCCCATAAGAAAGCAAAAAATGGAAGAACAAAGAAAAAGGTATGTTAAGCAACCGTATGCCACTGTAGCTAGTACTCCACCACCAATCAATAACTCTTCTTACCCAAAATTGAGGAAAAATGTAAAAGATAATGAACTAGATTTAAGTCAACTACCACACAATGATATTGTCATGAATGCTATTGTAAAGTCCCTTGTCCTAATAGTAGTCGTAGTCCTAATTTCCCTAATTACAATTTCTTCTACAAGAATTCTAAAAATCGACATAATGGTGTTGGTATTTTAATTAAACATAGTCTAAAATACAATATTATTAACACAACTTTTTATGAATGTATACAGAACCTTGCCATTTCTATACAAACTCAATCTGGAAATATAACTATTCTCTGTGTATATTGTCCACCTAATAATTCAAGATTTGACTCCAGTAAATTGAAACAGATCTTAAATAATATACCTAAACCATGCATCATTATGGGCGATTGCAATGCACATCATGTAGTATTTGGTTGTCATAGTAATAACAATAGAGGCAACAGTTTATATAATATTATAGATGAGCAAGATATGTGTATTTTGAATGATGGCACACCAACTACATTTCCTTATCCTAACAAACAAGCTTCTGCAATAGATTTGACCTTGGTTAGTCCTTCAATAGCTCATTTATGTGAATGGAGTGTTCACGATGATCCCATGGGCAGTTACCACTTTCCAACTATTCTTCGTTTTAATGTTCAACCATCTTTTTATGAGATTTCTTCTGTGGAAGAGAAATATATTTATAGTAAAGCGAATTGGACTGAGTATTAATTACTTCCTATCTAAATCCTATTTTTCACACCTAGATACAGATACTAGTGACGCATTAGAGTTGTATAATAGTTTTGTAAATATTTTAAATAATCTGAGGGATAAAACAGTACCGAAACGTAAAGCATATGCTAGTTTCAAAAAGCATAGGAAGCCAGCTCCTTGGTGGAATCAAACATGTGAGGATGCTGTTAAGAACTCCAAACATGCATTAAAGCAATATAAGTCACTACCAACTATAGCTAACTTTATTAATTACAAAAAAATTGATGCCCAAAAAAAGAAAATACTCAAAGAAGAGAGTAAAAATTCATGGCACACTCTATGTAATAGTTTTAATAGATTAACACCAGTTTCAAGAATATGGGGCTATATTAAAAGGTTCAGAAGAATAGGAAGTAATGATCATAACAAAAATTTTGATGATCATTGGATACCAAGCTTTTTAAATAACTTGTCTGATAATACTCAAGTAGATGAAAATAAACTTTTATCATTACTGAACACTTCTGAAGAAAATGATGGCAATTCATTTCTTAATTTAACTTTTTCAATAAGTGAGTTTAACATATCTTTACAAAGTAGAAGAGATACTGCTGCAGGTCTTGATAATATACCATACATCTTGGTTAAAAAATTACACATAAATGCGCAAAACATCTTACTAATGATTTATAATAAATTGTGGATTGATCTGACTATACTAGAATCTTGGAAAACTCAATGTGTTATTCCAATATTAAAACCAAATAAGCCCATCAACATTGCTACTTCCTACAGGCCAATTTCATTGTCTTCTTGCTTAGGTAAATTGTTTGAAAATATGATTAAGTCTCATTTAGATTACTTCACAGAAAGTAACAAGTTAATCCCACCAATTCAGCATGGATTCAGAAGAGGCAAAAGTTGCTCTGAAAGTTTTGTGTCACTTATACACGATATTAAAAATGTTAAACTCAGCCATTCTAATATGATTTGTGTTTTCTTAGATGTCAAGGGAGCTTTTGATAATGTAAATATTTTAGAACTTATTCAAGTTCTTCATGATACTGGAATACCCAGAAAGACATTACATTGGATTTTTAAATTTCTAAGTAATAGGACAGTATGTGTGAAATATAATAATAAGCTGCATGGTCCAAGAAATATCAATAAGGGTACTATGCAAGGAGCAACATTATCTCCCTTACTATACAATTTATATACTTCTGAGATACTCAAGTTTGTAAATACAGATAACATTAACATTTTGCGATTTGCTGATGACTTACTTTTATATAGCATAAATCAAAGTATAGAAATAGCTCAATATAATATAAATAATGCTCTTAGTCAGTTATGTTCTTATTATAATAATAAACTTAAATTAGATATAAGTCCAGAAAACAGTTCAGTTTTAGTTTTCAGTAAAAGTAGTAAGGATGTTAGAATTCTATACAACAGTGTTATAGTTCCAATTGTTAAGGAGCATAAATTTTTGGGGATTTTCATTGACAATCAATTAAAATTTGATACACATATTAATCATATTTGCAAGAAAGCTATGGGGGGCATCATCATACTAAGACACTTGGCCAGGAAATTTTGGGGTTCAGACCCTAAAGTTATGAGTATGCTATATAAAAGTATAGTTCGAAGCCATTTTGATTCTAGCAGTTTAGCATACATGAATGTCAATAGCACACTATTAAGAAAACTTGATGTTATTCAAAATATGGGGTTGAGACTAATTTGTGGAGCAATCCGATCATCTCCAATTAATTCTTTAGAAATAGAAACTTGTATACCTCCACTTTCCTTAAGACGGTTGCAATTGGCCGAGAGATTTTTACTCAAAATAATATCTTCTAACAATGTTCTAATAGATCGATTCTCTAGATTGGCAGGAATATTTGAGTCAATAGCAGCTACCAATATTACAGCCCAGTCACTTATTTCTCCTCCTGAAATTGTTACAATTTTTATGCACGTTAATAATAAATCTCAAGATATATATAAATGTAATGTCTGTCCTATGTATACTTGTTCCTTTAAAGCTTTGACAAATGTTAATATAAATAAATTTCATTTAAACAAATTAGACTTCTTAGAATTTAGAGATAAAATGAGTAGTTTTTACTTTATATACACAGATGGTTCTAAAGATAATTGTTGTGTTACAGCTGCCTTTTACGATCCGCAATTAAGCCAAACCAAATGTATAAAACTTAATTCAGCATGCAGTATATACACTGCTGAATGTTATGCTTTATATCAAGCCTTACAATATGTAAATAATTATGTAAATAGTGTAAATATTATTTTATTATCTGATTCCAAGAGTGCTTTGTCAGCATTAATGAATTGTAAAATGTCATTCAAAACCAATTACCTATTGTTTAGAATTTTAAGTTTATTAGAGCATTTAGAAGGAAGAGGGGTAAATATAGAATTTATACTCTGTGCGACACTGCACTGCTAAATACCATTACTGTGTAATTAAACATTGTAACTTAATAATTGAAAAGAGTGACTACACGAGTTTGTTGCCGGAATCTTCTCGGTAGTTCAACTTTTGGAACCGGTGTAAATTCAGACAGACTGACAGAAAGACAGACTGACAGACAGACAGAGAGACAGACAGACAGACAGACAGACAGACAGACAGACAGACAGACAGACAGACAGACAGACAGACAGACTGACGGACAGACGGACCGACAGACGGACCGATAGACAGACCGATAGACAGACATTATAACATTCTTAGCTTACGTAGATCCAGATAAGACAGTGAGACAAACATAATGTAATTGTTAGTTAGTTAATATTATTTTTATGTCATAGACATAAGGGTTTTTTTGTTGACGATTCAAAAGTGCTTCTTGGGGGGCCTAATTGAATAAAGATATTTTCATTTTCATTTTTTCATTTTCAATTTGCTTGGGTACTGTTATAAATTGTATTTGCACCCCTTTCTGCTTTCTAAGCATTCTCTGTTTGTCGACTCATCATCACATGGCGTCCCGTGCCATCACCGCGTTCCTGCCCGGTCCGCCAGTCTGATTCCATCATCCATACCCGACGGTCGTCTCATTCTACTTTATTTCGTATTTTTATTTTTTTTAAAAGACTTTCAAAAAGTCCCTCCTAACATTAATGGTGGCAGCGTAAAGGGATTTGAAAAGTCCCAGGCACCGTCTCCGTCGCGAATAACGGTCAAAAACTCTGTGAACTCGTCGTGTGTGCTATACGTGTATGTGCGTGTGTGTGTGTGTGCACCAAATCCTGACCAAGATCGACGTATAAGGCCCACTGCTTCGCACTGCTCGTGCTGAAGCCGGTCTTCAAGTTCCTGAGTTCCTGTGTATCCAGCTACAATACCCACTGTCACGCACTGCTCGTGCTGTGACCGGTATTGCCCATCCAGCGAGTACCCATCAGTCATCCTAATAAGCTCAACGAATAAGACTCGGCGTGCGACATATAAGCGCGTCTCATCTACATCCAGACACCGTGATAACGAAGCTATGCTCACCGTCATCCTTTTGTTAGCGACCAAGTAAGTTGTCTTGGTTATTGCGATTCTCAAACTGTTTTACATCGTGTCCATTGTTCATAATTGTATTTGTTCTCTTTTTATATTGTGTGTGTAAAATATCCTCGTAACGTGAATAGATAATAAATATTAACCTATTAAATAACATATATATCCTAATATAAAGTAATTTCTATCAAATGAATAAATAAATAATAATAATGTCTGAATCCAGAGCTCAAAGTCCCTAATTAGAAAGACCCGAAATCGCGGTCACAGATACAGATGATGATGCTTTCTGCCATCCGTCTGGTCCAGCTACAAGGTCGAAAAAGAAGACCACCCCTATAAATAAAACAGAAATAGATCTTACGACACTACTTAAATTCATAAAGCCATATGATGGTTGTAGGGAAACACTTAGTTCATTCTTAGTGAATTGTAGCAACGCATACGAGCTCGCATCAGAGGCCCAAAGAGATATTCTATTCAAATACATCCTTTGCCAATTACAAGGTAAAGCCCAAATTGCATGTTCAGTTAAAGAGTTCACTAATTGGATACAACTTAAAGAATTTTTGAAAACCCAATTTTCAGAGAGGAAACATTACACACATCTACTTACAGACCTTCAAGAGTGTAAGCAACAAATTAACGAGCCTGTTAGCCAGTACGCTTTAAGAATAGAAACGTGTTTATCGCAATTGCTATCCGAAATATCCATTACACACGGTCATAAAAGCAGGGAAATGATAGCCCGTACAGCAGCTATGGAGGAGTTAGCCCTCCATCATTTCCAGATGGGGCTTACACCACGAATTTCAACTGTAGTTAGATGCAAATCTCCAAAATCCTTAAACGAAGCCGTGAACATAGCAATATCGGAAGAGAAAATACAACATTTCCTATTCAAACAAAATCCAACTAGCTCGCGCCCTGAAAAGCCAAACATGAGACCGACATTTATCAGACCAAACATCCCTAGGCCGAATTTTTCTCATCCAAATTATCAAAACTTTCGCCGCGACACAAATCAAAGTCAACCGAGGCCTAATTTAAATACTAATTTCGATAATTCGTCGTTTCCCATATGCAGATATTGCAAATCACCCGGGCACACTCTAGAACAGTGTAAAAAACGCGAATTTTACAATAATCGTTATAGATCTGGCCAAAATCAATCATACCGTAACGTCCATTTTGTCTCAAGCGTCCCTGAAACTGAATATACGGAAGAGGAGCCGAGCTACGAAACCGTTGATCCGACAAAAAACGAATAAATGCTCCGAGTCCGTGTCGTATCGGACATAAGTATTCTAAAACCGGCACATCCAATTTGGCACCGCTACATGGTAGTCAATATGATAAGTTAAAGTTCACTGTATCGTCCACTGTATCGTCCACTGTATCGTGCACTGTATCGCCCACTGTATCGTCCACTGTATCGTCCACTGTATCGTCCACTGTATCGTCCACTGTATCCGTGTTGCAACCCACTGTATCGTCTTCTATATCTATGTTGCAACCTTCTAAATCAAAAACCACTGTGTCATCGAAATCCACAGAACACTCAATATCCAACAATTCTAATCCACTAAAACCAGAAAAATCTAAGGTTTACGAAATAATTAATAATCCTGAAAAAACTTTACTACCTCATGTCCTCGTAAAATCTTCCGTCTCAGATATCCCTCTATCTTTGTTGGTTGACTCAGGATCCTCTGTAAGCCTATTAAAGCAGTCATGTATACAAAAAAATCTTAAACTCGTTAAAGAATCCATCCAATTGAAGGGAATTGACTCCGCTGAAGAAACAATCAGCACTAGAGGTCATTTTCAATTAGAATTACAAATTTCTAAATTCAAAATATCTCATTCATTCCACGTCATTGATGCAATTCACTTACCGTATGATGGCATAATTGGCTCCGACATGCTCAATGCTCACAACTGCAGTATAAACTATAATGATAATCTTCTTCGCATCGGTAAAACATCACTAAAATTATATTTCCACGAACCTGCTTACATAATCCCTGCTAGAACTGAAACAATTATTGAATGTTCAGTTTCTAACCCTGAAATTAAAGAAGGACTTATCCTCGATCAACACATCACTGAATCCCTGCTGATTGCTAACTGCTTAGTAAAAGTTAAAGATAATAATAGAGTCAACCTTAGCGTGGTTAATACTTCTGAAAATCCTGTAACATTAAATTCAAATCTCCAAATAGAATATGATCCATCATTATCTGAAACAAAAATGGAAAATAAATCTAGTCTAACTCGAACTCGTGAAGTCTTGAAACTTCTTCGAACTTCTCACCTAAATCCAGAAGAATCCGAAGCCCTTACTGATCTATGCTCACAATTCTCAGATATCTTCCACTTACCTGGTGACCCATTAACTTCGACAGATGCTATCCAACACCAAATACGTACCACTTCCGATCAACCTATAAACGTCAAATCCTATCGTTTTCCTGAAGTCCACAAAAAAGAAGTGCGTTCTCAAATCCAAAAAATGCTTGACCAGAATATTATAGAGCCTTCTGATTCCCCTTGGTCATCCCCTATTTGGTTAGTACCAAAAAAACTCGACGCTTCCAATGTTCAAAAATGGCGTGTAGTCATAGATTATCGGAAACTCAATGATATCACAATCGGTGACACATATCCACAGAACTCAAAATCCCTCAAATTACTGAAATCTTAGACCAACTCGGTAACAGCAGCTATTTTTCTACCCTAGACCTGGCATCTGGATTTCATCAAATCGAGCTAAACGAAGCCGATAAACCTAAAACATCTTTCACAGTCCCTGAAGGACATTTTCAATTCACCAGAATGCCATTTGGACTCAAAAACGCACCTTCCACCTTTCAACGATTAATGAATTCTGTCCTATCTGGTCTCCAAGGTATACGATGTTTTGTTTATTTAGACGACGTGGTCTCCTATGCCCATAACCTAAATGATAGCATCAGCAACTTAACCGCTGTCTTCCAAAGAATCCGTAAATTCAACTTGAAACTGCAGCCCGACAAGTGCGAGTTCCTAAGACATGAAGTCTGTTATCTTGGACATATCATCACTGAACAAGGCGTTAAGCCAAATCCAGAAAAAATCAAAGCCGTAACCGAATTTCCAGTTCCTAAAACTCCGAAGGACATAAAATCATTCCTTGGCCTCGTTTCATACTATCGCCGCTTTATTCCTGATTTTTCTAAAACTGCAAAATCCTTAACGAGCCTCCTGAAAAAGGACACAGTATTTAAATGGGAAAACCAACAACAGCCTGCCTTCGACACCCTGAAATATAAACTAACCACTGCACCTTTACTTGTATATCCTGACTTCACGCAGTCATTTATCCTCACCTGCGATGCCTCGAACTATGCTGTCGGTGCAGTACTCTCCCAGGGGTCCATTGGTAAGGACCATCCAATAGCTTTTGCTTCTCGCACCCTTAATAAAAGCGAATCCAACTATAGCACCACTGAGAAAGAGTTGTTGTCTATCTTATACGGTTGTAAAACGTTCCGTCCCTACTTATACGGCCGCAAGTTCGTAATCGTCACAGATCACAGGCCTTTGAAGTGGTTATTCAATCACAAAGATCCCAGTAGCAAACTCCAAAGATGGAGATTAAAGCTCGCAGAATTTGACTATGAAATAGTCTACCGTAAAGGAGTATTAAACTCTGCCGCTGACGCTCTGTCGCGATATCCGATGAATCCTATTCTGCCTAATACAAATTCTCCCGAAATCCGCAATGACGAATCCGCACCTGAAACAGAAGAGAATATAATTAGTAATGAAAATACAGAAAATTCTATACCGTTCAGTCCACTTACCTTAACAGACTTTGATATCCGCCTTCCAAGTGGGTTGAATGCTGATAGTAGCGATATGCCTACAATTGACTTACTCGACCGCGAAAGTCTACTAGATCATACCAGCTTATTTGGTGATGCTTACAGTCCTATTAGGTCTACTGAAGCAAACCCTCCTTTAACTAATGAAAATCATGGTAACTTATCCTCATCCAATAGTCCAAATACTGCTCCTGAAAAAGTTACAAATGATCAAGAATTATCCAATTCGACATCTGATCCTCAGCCGTCCACAAGTCATCAAAATCCTGAAACTTTACCTGAAAATATGTCCGCATATCGTGAACCTGAAAGTCCTTTATCAGGATCAGAAAATTTATCATGCACTGATGAAACTTATAGTAAGTTTTTGAAATCATCTACTAAAATATTTAATACTCATACCACAGAACTTAATCAATACTTACTAAAAGGAACACAAAACTTTATCTTAATACCAACCTCAATTGATATGGACGAGTCCATGCCATATGTTCAAGAAGTTCTTCAGACTTGTCCAAGCCCAGAGCGCGAAGAGATCCTAGAAAAAGAAAGAACTTTAAACACTTTCTTACCTATTATTATCGAAAATAAAACTTACCTGCTTCTATTTACTAAAGTCCACTATTTTGATGACCACTCGTATCAGAACATATTTAAAGGTTTAAAATTTACTCGCGATGAAATAATGATTTCTTATCCTACAATTAACGAAATAAGCATATCAGATTTTAGAGATCCTTATGACAAACATTCGTGTATAAAAATCTACAATATGTTAGCTTACCTTTTTGATGGGACAAATATCCGAATCCACATATATAAAAATAATATTATTAATCCATCTCCAAGTGAAATCCCGAAACTCCTAAAAGAAAACCATGATATCCCAATAGCGGGACATTTAGGAACTAATCGTATGTTTAACAGAATTAAAGAAAGATTTTCCTGGAAAAATATGCGCAGCGACATCGAAAACTATGTCAAAAACTGCACATCATGTCAAAGTAATAAGGCATTTCGCAAAATTAATAGAGCTCCCATGGTCATAACATCCACTTCTACCTTTCCTTTTGAAAGGCTTGCCTTAGATATCGTAGGACCTCTTCCCGAAGCCGGCACTGCGAAATTAAAATACATCCTGACGATGCAGGATGATCTTACAAAATTCTCTCTCGCTTACCCTATCCGTAGTAACACAGCAGCCGAGGCCAGTGATTGCCTTTTACACTTTGTCTCTCTCTTCGGAATACCAAAACATATATTAACTGATCAGGGTACTAACTTTACAGCAGACCTTTTTAAGAAGACATGCGATTTCCTAAAAATAAAGCAGTTATGGTCATCGCCTTATCATCCGCAGACTCAAGGTGCCTTAGAGAGATCACATTCCACTCTCAAGGAGTACCTCAAATCGTATTCCAACGCCAACCAAGATAACTGGCCCCAATATGTTTATACTTCTATGCTTGCATACAACACTGCTGTTCACTCTACTACCCATTATTCGCCTTACGAACTATTGTTTGGACATAAACCTCATATCCCAGATTCCATATATGAAGACAGGTCCAATGCAACTTATCCTGAGTATGTAAGACTCTTGCAACACCGAATGAAGCATGCTCGAGACCAAGCTCTAGAGTAAATTCAAAAAACTATAACGATTCGCGCACTCGTCCTGTTGAATATAAAGTTGGCGATTATGTGTTATTAAAGAACCACATGGGATTAAGAAAGGCTCTATCGCCAGTATGGAAAGGCCCGTACAAAGTTGTCAAGATTCACGGGAACCATACATTATCCTTGTTAATAAATAGACGTCATGTCAGACATCACTATGACGAAGTCAAGCATGTTGAAGTCCCTTCTACATGAATCTAATCTCTTATAAATTTTCTTAAACACATTATTATTTTATACATTTTATACAAACATCATAGTAGCTATAAGAATTATTCGTTTTATACACAGTTAAAGTTAAGTATACATATCATTTTATTACAGCGCCCTGGCACAGGACTTTGTTCAACCGATCAAATCAAGTTCCGGCATTTACTTTGATCCAATCGGTGAACTCTAGATTAATACTGGGTATTTAGATGTAGTTGCACCATTCGACATCTCTCATATCGGTCCTCATATTCAGAACTTAAATTCCGTATTTGGAACATTACGTTTTTTGTGTAGTCAAATCCAAATAGAAACAACTAGCAAGTTAGAATGTCATAATATATTAGAACCTCTCGTTGTTAGATATCACGATATAGTTTCAGAATATTCTACGATTGCACATCTCGTTAGCAATAGTAGATCCAAGCGTAGCGCATGGATAGGTGGCATAGGTGTCTTATCTAAAACAATCTTTGGGACTTTGAATGAAGAGGATGCTATCAAATATGACAGTGCCATATCAAATGTTCAAGATAATGAAAAAAGATTAAGTTTATTGATGAAAGAAAATATTTTAATTACGACTTCTGTTCTTTCCAAATTTAATGAAACTTTGTATAAAATAAAATTTAATGAAGATAAACTATATGAAGGCATTGACAAGCTATCACTAAAATTAAAAAATATTTCTTCAGATTACGATGAAATAAGAATAAAACTAAATATTAATTCAATTTTAAACAGTTTGGAAGCCGCTGTACTTCCCTTATCATTTCAGTTGAACGACTAAACAAATGCAATTATGTTCAGTAGCCGAGACATATTGCACCCAGCTGTCTTAACGCCTACGCAGCTTTATCAAGAGCTTGTCGATAACTCCATATACTTATCTACTAATTATAAGTTACCTGTAAGTCTAGAATTAAATCATATGTATATCTTAATGAAGGTATCTAACATTGTTTGTTATAGTTTTAAGAATAAAATCATTTTTATTTTAAGAATACCGTTAGTGTCGTCAAAGGATTTTATCCTTTATCATAATATAGCATTACCGACCCCACATAATGTTTCTAATCCATATTCATTTAGTTTTATAATTCCTAGTAGTAAATACATCGCAATAACCAAGGACAAATCCGAATACTGTAACCCCGAATCTTTGGAAGAGTGCAAAGTGATAAGACCGCGTGAATATATCTGTGACGTCATGTCTGTTTATCCGACTAGTGCGAATTCAACCTGTGAAAGTGAACTAATATCTAACGTTATAAGTGTTTTACCGACGCAGTGTCAAACGGACTTCATATTCGGACATTTAGATTTATGGAAACCTTTATGTAATAATAATTGGATTTATATACAGTCGCAAAAAAACATATTATATATTGAATGTCAAAATAAGAAAACTTTTGAAATAAATATCATCGGAATCGGCATTGTAAGTATTCCAAATAATTGTATCGCGTATTGTAGAAGTACTAAATTAGTACCTAAATATAATAATATTAAAATAAATGTATCCATAGTTCACTCTGATTTTAGTATAATAAATGACTCATGTTGTTCTTTAGATAAGTTTGAAAAGGTGATAAGTAGAGAACCTCGTATGAAATTACAGAATATTGACTTAGATATTTTCACTCCGGAAACTAAATAACAATTAAAATCTATATCCGATAGAACTAATGAAATTATCGATCAACACCCAATAATCAAATACGAGAGTCACTACTCCATCATAGTAATTTTAATTATATGTCTAATATCACTATTTGTATTTGTAAAGATATTTTTAACCGACTTCAAAAACGAGGAGGTTCTCAATTCGGCCGGTATGTTTTTTTTTTTTTCTATGTATGTACACCGATTACGCCGAGATTACTGATCCGATTTACGTGATTCTTTTTTTGTTCGATGCGGAATAGCTGCCATTTGGTCCCATAAAAATTTTTTCAATAACACTTTGGGTACTTTAGTTTTAAATGTAAAAAAACTGAAATTATGAAGTCGTCTACATATGCGTAATTGCGAATTTTTGCTTTTTAATTTTTGTTTAAAATTTTTCATACATTAAATCGAGAGGCCGTCTATCCTTCCCACAGATTCCTGTAGTCTTCAGGTCTACTCCACCTGACTCTTCTATTGTAGTCCAATTCCGCTCCTATCAATCATGCTAAAGTTAGTAAGAATCTCTCGCGTCCCGAAGATGTCCCTGCTCCTAGCATTAGAATAAATATATAGACTTCAATTTTCAAGTTTTCCTAAACTTCGTAATTTCAACCCCGAAGTTTAGTCTCCCCCGGGGAGGTGTTATAAATTGTATTTGCACCCCTTTCTGCTTTCTAAGCATTCTCTGTTTGTCGACTCATCATCACATGGCGTCCCGTGCCATCACCGCGTTCCTGCCCGGTCCGCCAGTCTGATTCCATCATCCATATCCGACGGTCGTCTCATTCTACTTTATTTCGTATTTTTATTTTTTTTAAAAGACTTTCAAAAAGTCCCTCTTAACATCACACAGTGGCATACATGGCAATGAAATAGCGGATTCTCTAACACGTATGGAGCCTGATGAAGATCACACAGAAAAATTTAAAGTGCCTTTTACTGATTTCTACCATATCTTTAAGGAAAACTCGAGAGAGCTATGGAAAGAATACTGGGACATAACTTTACAGACGAAAGGAAAGTGGTATGCTGAAATACAGTCAAATATACCTGTGAAGCCATGGTATCACAAATGACGTTTATACAGCTGTAGAAAATTTTACACAGTTATTTCAAGAATGAGAATTGGCCATTGTTTAGTTCCGTCCAAAATTTTAAGCCTAACAAAGGCTTAAAATTTTTAATACAAGTAATTGTCTCCACTGTTCAGAAGAAAATGCTGATTTGGATCATTTAGTATTAAATTGTGGTGCTTTCAATCTACAACGGTTAGTTTTGGCAAGTGACATATGTGACAGTGACAATCCATCTGACAGTCTTCCCCGCCGCGTTCAGGATCTCCTAAAAAACTCTGATTTCTTTATTCCTTTATTTAAGTTTGTATGTAGTACAATCGAAAAAGTTTAATTTTTTAATTTTTAGTTTATTCTTATTTTAATTTACAAGAAATGGTTGGTTATACATTAGTAAGGTTAATATTTTCTTATTCTATTTTATCTTTCTTGTCTAGTTTATTTCCTTCATGTTTTATTTATTTACATACACTGTTTTACCACACTACACCAGTTTACACTACACAATCACCGCAATGCTTTTGTAAAGTTTTACATGTCATGTTTTGATTGTAACGGTTTTCATGTTTTGTTATTTTTGTCAACTCTATGTTTAAAAGTAGATATAGCAGATATATATTATTGGCCAACTGTATAATTTTATGGGATGGTAGTGCTATTTGTCCACTACCACTATGGTGCCACTGAAAACCAGCGTCATGGCTCCTCATTGGTGGCGTGACATTAAGCTGAGTGGTAACCATTTTAGTTGCAGATGTGTAATTAATTTATTATGTCTTATCTCATTCCTGTTTTATTTTATTTTATGTATTTTGTCATATTTGCACTAAATAAACATTTTTTCTTTCTTCTTTCTTTCTTTCTTTCTAATAAGTAAAATGTATGCGACTGAAGGACTTGTATCCAGGTTATGAATAAAAAATATCAAAAAAAAAAATCAATCTGTATTATATTAATTGAATCTTTATTCGTTTTCAACGTCTTAGCCGAGGTAAGTTTTAATTAAAATATTTTTATCGTAAGTAGATTTGATTTATTTTTTGATATGATTGTGTGATATTTAGATATGATTTCTCTTTTTTGTAGATTGCAATCAAAAATGAGTACTTATTATACAAATGTATAATAAGTACTCATTTTGTTTGACAATTTGGCATGATTAACAATTTGGCATGATTAACTAACATCAAACGTTATTTCCTCTAATTTTCTAAATGATTCATACTAAATGCTTTTCCATGTTTAGTTTCTGCTGTATTCTAAAAGGGTGACATGTCAATTTGTCTTTTGATTAGACTTTTTACAAAAGTTACAAGGAATACTACAAACCTCCTGAATGATCCTACTAACTTACAGTTGTTTTTATTGGGTATAACTACAGAGGATGTATATTTTATAGATTTGCTTTTGTTTTGTTTCATCTGTGAATGTGACTGTTTTGTGTGATTGCTTTTGAATAATGCAGATCTTTTTTTAGGGACCCTCTACTCCCAAAGGTCAAAGGGAGCCACTGGCAGCGGATAGTGAAACGCTGCTGCAGCTGCTTTGTGTAAGTGTTATAATGATAGTAAAAGGCAATATTCTTATACTCACACCTATTTATCTACTTTAATTTAAGACCAAATTTTAACCTGTCAAGCCACATATTCGAGGCACAGTTAGTTTTTAACCTGTGGAGCATCTGATTTCAGACAAAATTGATTTTCAATTGTCATAGCCCTCAGGTGAGATAATGCTGCTTAACAGGATTAACTGTAATAAGCCCCCGAGGGTATTCTGCGGCTTGACAGAGGCGTTTATAATGTTTGTATTAAGCTAAGTAATATTTTTGTACAGAAATTGTGTTGTATTTCTTAACTTTTCGCGTTTCTGTTCGCGTGATGTCGTAATGTAGATAAAACAGTCAAATATGTCTTCAATTAATTTTAAAATTCCTTTGCTCTGTGCTGTTGGTCATTAACTGTCAAATTGTATTTAAAACAGTGCTGCTGGTAAAACAGATGTTTTATGAGTGTAGATAACAAAGGCTAAAATAGAATTTGAGCTTAGGAAATAACAATTGTAAATCACATGAATAAGACTTAATAAAAGTTAACAAGTTTTGTATCTGTGTTCTTGTTTTCAGGGCGGAAGAGGAATTGATGGGGGTCGTGGAGGTGCCAGGGCCAATACCGCCCTCGCCTCCTCCCCTTCGCCGCAGGCGACCCCCCCCCCCCCCCCCCCCCACCGACCTCTACCGCCAGAGGAAATTCAAAAAATGAATGCGCGGTGGCGTTGCGCCGTGGAGCGGGCGGAGCGGCGCCTCGCCGCTATAGAATCGCGTCGGCGGCGCTCCGGCCGCGATGGTTAATAGGTTTTTTAAGCCCAATAAATCAGATATAAAAAATCAGTGGGTTTTTATTTACACCCCCAATTAAACTCCCAATAGTGAATATCAAAAAGTATCTTGTCCGAGGGCCTAGACACGATGTGATTTGAGTATCGCTAAATGAAAAATGTATGGGATTTCACATTTGCGATCGAAAGCCGTTCGATAGCGATAGCGATTGTCAAATGACATCTTGTCTAGACACTCAGATTGATTTAATTTGTTAAAGAGGAATTATACATTAGATTTGAAATGAGTGATACATTATCACTCATTTAAAATGTAAATCCAAAGGAATTAATAAAATATGATAGTGCGACATCTATTAGGTACTATTTAACACCTTTGACCACTTCCTTACTACTGGAGTACTAAATATACGCAAGTCACAATAGATGGCGCATTTGTCATAAATTCACAATACAAACAAATACTAGAAATAATTATATTATACTTGTTGTACAGTCGACAGCACATCAAGCGTAACAGTTTGACCTTGAGACCGCCCTTACTACGTTCGTAATAAAGACGGTTTTCTCACTATTACATTTGATGTTCTCTCGTCTGTACAAATATATTCTAATAAACGAATATATTTATATACTTAATATATTTATCATGCTACATAATATAACCGAACACCTCCATATAAAATGTTTAGGGATCTTAGTAGCCTTTGTCATTATTTTCTCCAATGACCAGTAAATGTCGCGCAAGGATTCTGAATCACGCTATTATTGTTTCTTATGAGATCCTTAAGGCGGGAATTAACTATTCTATGTTAAGATTCTATTTATTAACTAATCAATTTATATACTTATTTATTTATATTTTTATATTATTAGATTAATTTATTTATTTGGGAGTTCCAGCCATCACATACTCTCCAATTTTTTAATGACCATTTTGATGGTCTAATTAATCTAATAATATAATTGAATAGACTTTATACTATACGTCTTACAAATCTAAAAGTCGTTTCAGGCTGTGCCAGAGTTGTGCTACGTTGTGCCGTATAAAAATAAAATTGATCCAAGAAATTCTCTGGCCGCAAATCGAAAAGGAAATGATATTTTTACCTTGCAACCCATTTATTTAAAATTTAACTTACTATCTGACCCCGCAAACGTTGTCTTGCCATAAAAAAATGTCCAAATAATAAAAAAAAAATAGATAGTAGACGATTCTCAGACCTACTGAATATACATATAAAATTTCATGAAAATCGGTTAAGCCGTTTCTGAGGAGTATGGTAACTAAACCTGTGAGTCGATAATTTTATATATAAGATATAAAGGGTATTCAGGTTGTGCTAAGACTTCTAAACATTGTTCCAGAATATTAAATCTCTTTCAAATGAAGTTCAATTGTTGAAAATTTAACTTCATTTGCAATTTATTTTTAGCAGTTGCTATTGACAAACGTGGTGAGTCACTGGCAGTTAGCCTTGACATTGCCAAAGCGTTCGATCGGGTCTGGCACAGGGCTCTTGTCTCCAAGCTCCCGGCATACGGTCTGCCCGCTCAGCCCTGTAACTGGATCGCCGGCTTCCTGCATGAGCGAAGAATCCGTGTCCTCGCAGATGAATGCGCTTCGCGGTTCATGTCAGTGAATGCTGGTGTACCACAAGGCTCTGTTCTATCCCCCACACTCTTTCTTCTTCATATCAATGACATGATTCCGTTAGGAAACATTCATTGTTATGCAGATGACAGTACAGTGCATGGGGGATATTACGGTCGCCCAGGGGCTGGGCGCGCTGAAACCGAGAGGGAGAGAGAGAATCTTACCATTGCGCTCGACAGGGTGTTGAACCTCGTATCTGAATGGGGATCTAACAATCTTGTTGAGTTCAATGCTAAGAAAACACAGGTGTGCGCGTTTACAGCCAAAATGTCGCCGTTCCTTCCCCTTCCGTCTCTTCAGGGCACGACTCTTTCGGCACAGGGCTCCCTAAACTTGCTAGGTATGGAGATATGTTGCGATCTGAATTCCAGGAACTACATCGAAACCGTGATAAAAACAGCCTCACGGAAGCTCGGTGTCCTGAACAAGGTGCGTCGATTTTTCACGCCTGACCAATTATACCTGCTGTATAAAACTCAGGTCCGGTCTTGCGTGGAATATTGCTCGCACTTGTGGGATGGCTCCGCCAAGTACCTAGTCGATGCCCTGGTGCTGTCCGTATCGTTAACGATGTAGAGGTCACCAACAACCTTGACCCTCTGCAATTGCGTCGAGACATTGCGTCGCTTAGCGCCTTTTATCGGCTATATCACAGAGAGTGTTCTGAAGAGCTATTTGACCTTATCCCACCTTCCCCCTTCCTACTCAGAAGCACGCGTGCCGGTCTTCGGAGTCATCAATTCACTGTCTCCACCTCAACATCACGTACAAAGAAATTTAGTAGCTCTTTTCTTTGTCGAACTTCCAGAACTTGGAATTCTTTGCCAGCACATGTGTTCCCTCCTTCCTATAACATGGGTTCCTTCAAAAGAGGCGTGAAAAAGCACCTTTCAGGCCGGCATGGTGGAGGCAGCTAGAGCAGTGTCTGAACTGCACTAGCTGTCTTCGCATATGGACTCTTCTTACTGCTTCACATCAGGTGGTGTTGAGTCATTTGTCGTGCTTTGTATTAAAAAAAAAGCAGTCTACTGTCGACATTCGATTCAACCAGTAGTCTTTTTTGTGCGCATAATTTCATTTGGAGTGTCTAGTGATTTATACAATAAAAATAGTGATTTATACCATGGACCAAATTATACTTCTATCATCCTTGTTTATACTAATGGATTGTAAGGCAGGATGTCCGCGGACGATGTTTTCCATAATATGGAAGATTTATTCCAGGAGAGGTAAGTCCCTTTTTATAATTATTATCTTCCAGTGATTTTTCCTTATTATTGTTTGTCATCTACATAGTTACAAAGTTTTAAATTGCCTATTTGTTTGGTTTTATGAACTTGAAACAGTCAAGTTTTGTCAAGTTTGCAACTATGCTAATTTATGTAATCCATTCTGTAAATATTTTTTTGTAATATTTTTTTTTACCAAAAAAAGGGGATAGTTTGTTTATATTTTATCAAACATGTATGAAATATCAATATTTCTTGGCATTTGTCTTTTGCATTGATAAACCTAATTTCGACCCAAGTAGAATAATTAAAACTTCACATATCTTGTCATAA
This sequence comes from Nymphula nitidulata, assembly GCA_947347705.1. Taxonomy (NCBI): domain Eukaryota; kingdom Metazoa; phylum Arthropoda; class Insecta; order Lepidoptera; family Crambidae; genus Nymphula; species Nymphula nitidulata. Next base: position 3,204,028 of record OX374637.1, on the reverse strand, counting down.
TTAGTGGGAAATATTTATAAATAACAACTGTCTCAAATATGGTTAAACGAGAGAAAGTAAGAGTTTATTATGTTTAATATAGAGGAATCTTCTTCCTCTTCGTGGGATGAAGAAGGTTGATGAAGCAAGCAGGTCCAATGACGATGAGTGGGATTCAACTGGCCAACTGGCCTCCATCCCGTTCACCAAAGTGGCCCACATAAATGTGGGCCCAGCTGAGACTCCTATTGTTTTTTTCAAACTAATTTTTAACAACAATTTTATGGTCAGATTAGTGTCTAGCATAATAAATGCACATGCTATCCAAGTTATGCTCGAAAGTGAACACGAGAATTCTAGAATTAATCCTTGGAAGAAAGAATGTGAAGGAATCATACATTTTTCTTGGCATAATTTTTCACATGGGTCATATAAAATTACTCAAAACGCCAAAATTGACTCTCCCGTTAAAGGGACGGCAAAGGAATCAAGCGTCCATCGTGCACGCACAGTCGCCTCGCGTAGAGTGCTTAAAATTGGCGCTAGCTAGCTTCGACCGTGGCCGACAACAGATTATTAATCGTATGTGTGGACAGAGGCGCCGACATCCGATTTTGATCCGGACCCAACAACTGAAGTGGGAACAAGCTCTAAGGGGCTAGCCCATACCTTTAGCCACGTGTTGTCTGTATTTCGGCAATAATTGCATTGAAAGGCAGGTGTAACACATTTGTATACATGTCGTAACGAAGGGGTCGCACTAAAATGGCAGTTTTTTTTTCTCACAAAATACGTGCAAACAGCAACACTCTTAACTGCTTGTTCGAAACGCAACAGACAGAAAGGTAGAAAGAGATGAACATACATACTCAAAAGAGATTTTTATTTTTTCTCCGAGACAAGAATTTCCGAACGCATTTCTTTAGAGTTGTAGTATTCCTTACTCTTTGCTTTTAGCTTGTGTAGGAAAGGGGTCTCAGGACCCCATCGCAATAAGATCTAGTGTCTAGCGGTCCGCTACCGCAGCAACGCTCGCTTTTATAACTTAATCTGATCTTGATAAAATGAAAAAACATGCCGTCTAATATTCTAAGAAATCTACCTAAATTTAATTGACAGCATTAAGCAAATTCTTGCTATCTTTTTCCTATCACCTACTCCGAGAAAAAGATAAACTAGAGCGTGTTTCCAGATTAGGCCCACTCTCTCAAATCATGGCCTAAAAGACTTGCATCCAAAGCAGTAAAGCAACCACAAAAAAAACAGGTCTATGGTTTTCTATCGCCAAACTTCTCTATGATTTGTTTCTGCATGCGTTTTCTTTCACACTATTGTTAAAACTTGCTTTCTTTTCTTGATCTCTGGGAATTTCTGAGGTAATTTTATTTGTATATATTAATTTTGTCATAGGTAGTATGTTTGTTGTTATTTCGTAGACTGATATGATTCTCTTTTTTGCAGCTGAAAGATGGAAACCAATAACTCCCGCGCCGGTACCGGAAGGTATGTACCGTGAAACTTGGATTTTTTAATTTAAAACAGTTACTGTTAATGTCCGCAAATCAATATATTTTAACTCCAGAAATTATTTTCTGCGCCGCTCAGAACGAGATGTATAGATTGCCAATTGGTATGTACTAAAAAGTGAGTTTGGTACATATTGCACATCCCCTAATTTTCTAAACTTTAACTTTATTTTCTGCTGTAATATTCCAAAAGGGTCACATGTCAATTTGTCTTCTTATTACACTTTTTACAATAGTTATACGAAATACTAAAAACCTACTTACTTACAGCTGTTTTTATTGGGTATATTTTGTAAAAGTTTGTTGTTTGTGGTTGCAAAAGATGTATATATTTTGTAAATTTGCTTTTGTTTTGTTTGACCTGTGAATGTGACTGTTTTGTGTAGTGGCTTTAGAATAATATGGATCTTTCTTTAGGGACCGTCTACTCTCACAACAACGGAGCTGGTGGCAGCGGCTTCGCTGCTGGTTTAGCTGCCATAAGTAAGTGTGATGATAATAAAAAAGGCAATATTCCTACACACACACATGTATTATTTAGACCAAATTTTAACCTGTCAAGCCACAGATTCCAAACACAATTAGTTTTTAACCCGTCAAACATCACATTCCAGACACATTTGACTTTTCAATAGTTATAGCCCCCTGATGGATAACCCCGCTTGCGGGATTAACTGTAGTGAGCTCCCCGAGGGTATTCTCCGGCTTGACAGATACATTTTTAAAGATTTGTATTGAGCTGAATAATATATATGTAACGAAATTGCTATGTATTTCTTCATTTTTGAACTTTACCACTTGTTTGCTGTCGGTAAAGAAGTGTCTTAGTGTAGATAAAACAGCTAAGCTTGTCTTTAATTTCAAAATTCCCATCTTGCGTGCTGTTGGTAGATTTAGAAGACCGCCTGGCTGAGGGTCTGTACCCCTTGCTATACAGGCTACTTGTTGGAAAAGAAAGAGACTTATAAGCTTGTAAATGTATAATGTAACTGACAAAGCGATAGAAAAAACAATCGAGTTTATTATGTCACAACCATAAATTGAATAACATAAAAAGGAATATAAAAACCACCAGTATTTCCAACATTCCCCCTTAATCAAGGTATGGTTAACAATAATAAACTATAAAAGACCAAATCCTACAACACACTTTTTGTGGTTTTGGCATCCTAGTGCCTTTGTCAAGATATCTGCCCACATTTCAGTAGTAGGAATATATCTTACACTAACTACACCTTTTGCTATCAGTTCTCTAATAAAATGATATCGTGTGTCTATATGTTTCGTCCGATTGTGATGAACTGGATTAGACGCAATTTTTTGTGCACTCTGACTGTCGTTAAAGATTTCAACAGTATTTAAATTACCTGTCAGATCGTTGAGTAGTCTTCTTAAAAATACAGCGTCTTTTGCTGCGCTAGACAAAGACATGTACTCAGCTTCACAAGAGGAAAGTGCAACTGTCGCTTGCTTTCTGCACTCCCACGATACCGGACCTCCAGCGAGTGAGAAATAAAACCCGGTGTACGAGCGACGATCCGTGGCACAGTTTGCCCAATCCGCATCAGCATAACCTTTTAATTGACCGCCACCTTTTCTGTAAGTTATACAATAGTCTATAGTTCCTTTTAAGTACTGTAGAACTCTCTTAGCAGCTAACCAATGTGACCTGTCAAATTTTGTATTGAATTGGCTCAAATAACTAGTTGCATAAGCTATGTCTGGCCTCGTATTTACTGCTAAGAACATAAGGCAACCAATTAAAGCTTGGTATGGATATGAGTACTGCTCACCAGTTTCATTCGGTAAAAGTTTATTATTTACCAACGGTGTGGAGACAGTCTTGCAATCCAACATATTAAATCTTTCCAGTAAGTCTTTAATATAAGTATGTTGAGACAACTTGATTTCTTCTTCCTTGCACTCAATATTCAAACCTAAAAAATAATTTAATTTTCCAAGATTTTTCAAAGAGAAAAATTTGTTTAAGTCATGAATGACAATGTCAAGTGACTTGTTTTCTTTATAGAGAATTACTACGTCATCGACGTACACTCCGAGTATGACAACCTCATTATCAAACTTTTTAGTGTAAATGCATGCTTCCGAAGGAATTTGAACAAAACCTAAAGAAGATAAAGTGTCATTAAGTTTTATGTTCCAAGCTCTTGCAGCCTGTTTCAGACCATATAGCGATTTCTTTAACAAGCATACTTTATCCTCTTGCTCTGGTTCGACAAAACCTTGAGGTTGATGCATGTAAACCTCCTCCTCTAAGTCCCCATTAAGGAATGCAGTGTCCACATCTAAGTGATGAATCTTTAAACCTGTTTCAGCTGCTAATGCCAATAACACTCGTAAAGATGAATTGCGTATCACAGGAGAAAAAGTGTCATGATAATCGACACCATGGATCTGGTTTAAGCCTTTGGCAACAAGTCTAGCCTTATATTTGATGACTTCACCATGAGCATTCTTTTTCATTTTAAATACCCATTTACAAGGTATGACCCTTTTATCTGGCCTGTCTACTAATTGCCATGTGTTTTTGTTAAGCAACGACCGGTATTCTTCTTGCATTGCACAGTACCAATAATCACTGTCTTCTGAATTCATGGCTTGTAGATAAGTTGTAGGCTCGTTCAATGAAGTGAGAAAGGAAATCTGAGCAGATACAAGACTTGCATCAGTTCCTTTAACTTTTCTTGGTCTCAAATTATACCTGGGCTCAGCAACGCTATCATCAAGAACATTCTGATTAATTTGTTCTGATATTGGTATGGCGTCAGAATGAAAAGGTACATCCTCTGCATCAATAGAGCTAGTCCCAGCTGACGATTCGGTATTATCACCACCCATTGAAATCACTTTCGATGTAGAGGCTAAGGGTAAAGGAACTTTTGTAAGATTATTATCAGCTTCTGATTCTGATTCTTCAACCGTCCTCTTCACGTCATGAAATGTGTTTTCAAAGAATACAACATCTCTGCCCTTTACTAGCCTTCTTGGGTATTTGACATCACGAAACATATAACTTTTTGGATCTTCTGAATAACCAACGAAAATATGTTCGCTGACCTTCACGTCTAATTTCCTCCTATGTGGTTCCGGGACATGTAGCAGAGCACGGCAACCGAATACACGTAGGTGGGATAAATTTGGACTAGTTCCGTGCCATTTCTCAAATGGAGTTTTTCCTTCAAGAGCACGGTGAGGAGACCTATTCTTGAGGTAAACAGCAGTTCCTGCTGCATCCTCCCAATATGCCCTGGAAAGAGAACTACAAAATAAAATTGATTTCGCTTTTTCGAAAATCGAGCGATTTGTCCTTTCAGCTATACCGTTCTGCTGTGGACTATAAGGAACTGTCGTTTGGTGCTTGATACCAACACTTTGTAAATAGTTAGAAAATTCCTTGTTTACATATTCCGTTCCGTTGTCCGTTCTTATCCCTTTGATTTTCTCGCCAGTTTCCCTTTCTACTAAAGATTGGAAAATAAGAAATTTTTTCTTCACATCGGCTTTTGAAGATATAAAGAATACAAAAATCATACGAGAATAGTCATCTATGAAAAATAAAGCATACAAATTACCCTGAAATGACGTTTCCGACATAGGACCGCAAAGATCCGAATGAATCAACTCCAAGACTCTCGTTGTTTTTGAAGACGATGATTTTTTAAATGGTATTCTACTATGCTTAGCTTCAATGCATGGTATACACGGCTCCTTGTCAACATCATTAAAATCTATGCCAACTGCTTGTCCCTTTTTGAGTTGATCCATCCCGATACGGCATAAGTGTCCTAGTCGCCTATGCCAAAGTTGGAATCTGGAAACATCAGAGTGCACATCATAAGCTGATAATTGACGAGGTAAATTGACAGAACAGTCTAAAGTGTACAGTCCACCACATATCGGAGCGTGTAAAAGTACTTTACCACTACAAGAAAAAACATTAGAATTATAAAAATTACAACCATTTGTATCAAAAACAACTGTGAAACCATTATCCACTGCTTTCTTTACAGAAATTAAATTACAGTTTAGTCTGGGTACACAAACAACATCTGATATTTTCTTAATATCACAAACATTATTACAACTTGCTAAAGAAATGTCACCAATACACCTACTTATTAACTTTTCACCATTAGCAATAGTAACGTCGCCTTTAGATGACTCTTTGACATTCTCCAACCAATCAAGTCTTGATGTCATATGCGCAGAAGCCCCAGAATCCACATACCATCTGCCATTTTCAGCTTCAGTATTTACTGGTAAAGCACTTAAGGAGCTCTGATGGTTCTCTGGTTTCCTTTTTTTTTATCTTTCTTTAAAGGACAATCTGGACGTTTATGCCCTGGCTCTTTGCAATCATAACATACAATGGGCTTTTTGGATTTTGAAGTTGAAGTTTTATCTTTGTGACTGAACCTGGTCCGTAAAGCAGAATCTGGTTTGCTCTTGTTCATTTCATTCAACAGCTTTGTTTTTACTAATTCTGAAGTAATCTCAATGTTAGAATTCTCCAAGGCCATAACAAGGGGATCATATTGGGGTGTTAAACCACCGAGAAGTATTGCAGCTATCGAAACATCTTCTATTACTTTGCCAATGTCAGCCAAATCTAATGCAGTAGAAACTACAGCGTTTATATACGATTCTATGCTATCAAAATCAACAAGACACATCCTATATAATTGACGTTCGAGACTAATGCGACGTCCAAGACCTTTGTCTTCGTAGGCTGCTGACAAAGCATCCCACGCCTCTTTTGCTGTCTTAGAAGTTCTAACATGGTTTATAGCAAAATTATTTACAGTCAAACAAATTTTCGACAAAGCTTTCTGATCAGCTAGACGCCTCTTTTCTGCTGATATAGGCGTATCCGCCGGGTAGCCAACGATAGTTTCCCATAGTTCTTCATGAAGAAGACACATACGCATTTGAAACTTCCAAACGCCATAACCTTCTCTATTTATTAAAGGTTTTATAGATGCGAGTGAATTTGTTGACATACTTACGACTTGTCAGATTCAAACTGAAGAAAATAAGAAATACAAGAAAATCACTTTCACAATATGTACTCACTAACTCACATTAAATACGTTCGTAATTCCTTTTAATTGAATTACTTTTATGTATATTAGAGCCTTCGTGCTGATAACGTGTTGGAAAAGAAAGAGACTTATAAGCTTGTAAATGTATAATGTAACTGACAAAGCGATAGAAAAAACAATCGAGTTTATTATGTCACAACCATAAATTGAATAACATAAAAAGGAATATAAAAACCACCAGTATTTACAACACTACTCGGTCAGGGGTCCCGGGCTAAGAGCAAATGTGTGTATGATGAGTACTAGCATTTTTTCACGAGTCATGGATGTTTATATATTTATTTAGTATATTCTAATATTGGTATACATATTATTATTAATATTTCTCCATTATCAAGTATCAATAACAAAATCTCATGATGATGCTTACTTTGGGCTAGATTATATGTGTGAATGTATGATTATTATTATTATTGTAAATCATATGAATAAGTTTTGATAAAAGTTAACAATCTAGCCTGTTTATAGAAACGTTTCCGAAATTGAAATCAAAAAGCTAGTATGTATAATCCAAACCAAAAGTGTTTTTTAAATTTAAAGAAATAAGTTGTGTAATCTATTTGTTCTTGTTCTCAGGACGGAAGAGGTGATGGGGACGGTTGAGGCCCCATTAGCTGTACCACCCTACCGGCCGTACCTACCGAAGGGGGGGCACCTTCGTCGCAGGCAGCTACATTTGTATAAACGGCTCTCTGGCGGCGTGGTGTAGAATAGTGGGGGGGGGGGCGTATTAGGGGGTGGATTTTAATTTTTTAATTTTACTATGTAGCACGATGCCTAATGTTTCCTTCATACCGGGTGGTGCCGTCAATGCGACAATACATTTAAACATGGGCTATATTAGTCCACAGAATTGGTTTGCCACTTTCAAAAATATCGTATTTATTTGATAATTTCAACATTTGTATGAAACTATGCCACGTTTTCTTTAGAATTTTACGTTATGAAAAATGCTATTTTTTTTATGTCTAAGCTGGCAGGCAAAGATGTTGTACCGCCATACAACCCACAGGGCACAGGGGAGTTTTGTTTTTTTTCTTTTAATCAAAATTTTTAAGGCTTGCGCCCATTTTTTAATCAAAAACTTGTTAGTGAACTAAACCATCATTTGTTTTCCGTTTATATTAACGAAACAACTGATGTTAGCGTCAAAAAGCAACTAGCGATACTAGTCAGCTACTGCCATAATTTTGAAACAAAAGTAGATGTGATCGACGTCGTTGATTGCCTAGACGGGACCGCTGTGGGTTTGTACACACAAAGATTAACACACTGAAAAAATAATGTGCCTCTGCAGAACTGGATAGACAATCATTTTGGGAGAAGTCCTAAAAATTCTGCTGCTTTCGAAGAGTTTCAAACCTTCCATGAAGTCAAACCTCATAAAATATTGAGAGCTTGTCAAACCAGGTGTTTGTCGCTTTAAGTATGCGTGCGAAGAATTTAAGAACAGTGGGATCGATTGAAGAGTTTCTGGATAATATTAAGCTTCGAAGATCCAACACATGTGAACCGCCACACTCTCTAAACCTTGGAGAACCCTTTGATAAAAAGTCAAATGCATTTTGTAGACTACGCTCTTGGACTGTTTAATGATTTTAATTGCATTTTTCAAACTGATTATCCTTAATTCTCAGAATTGAAGACTCATACTAAGGAATTAATCAAAACATTGGCGTTGAATTTCATGAATAGAAATTATGTCAAACACCTGTTAACCAAATCAATCCTTATCAGACAGAAGAATTTATTAACAGAGGTGGAAAATAAAGAAAACTGTGAAGTTCAGAAACTTTTTCAGTCGGAAAAATTGTTTCATATTGAAGCGATCGTACAAATTAAGAAACGATTGGTATTTGAAGATGTGCACAATGATTCGTCTTTTTTAAACCCGAATAATGCCAATGATTTGCACCCTACATCATTATACGAAATTGCGAAAAAACACATTCCATCGCACATTACTGTAGATTTAACAGAGCTGGACAAGGAATGGAGAAATCAAAGTCGTCTCGCAGATATGGATTGTAACGATTCCACGGATGCTGTTGGCTATTGGAAAAATATGTTTGAAAAAAAAATTTTGACGGCAGACCCAAATTCCTTCAACTGCCAATTTTGGTCAACTATTTTATGTCACTGCCTTTTTCCAATGCTGCCGTAGAACGATTATTTAGGGATCTAAAAATCATTAATAAGGTTGCATCAATCTTGTGTGCAAAATCTGGTTTGAAAAGAACGGGAACAACTTCTACACAACTAATTGAACAATCAAACTAGCTTACCTGTAAGCGCTGTTCGATTGAAATTATTCCTGCTGCTGTCTCGTCCGAAGATGATGAAGAAATTGATAACTAAGGTAGTACGTCTCCCGGTGAGATGAGGGCGTCACAAGTTTAAATCTAAAAGAAAAGAATATTAGTCCTGTTTCCGAACGCTCCCTTATGTTTATTCGCCATTATGTCACTTCCGAAAACGTCATTTAGTTCACAGCCAAAATATATGATTGCTACAATCACCAGGGGCTGTGGCGATTAATCGCTAACAGGACGGGCGAGTGGGTTTCATCATCTTCGGACGAGACAGCAGCAGGAATAATTTCAATCGAACAGCGCTTACAGGTAAGCTAGTTTGATTGTTCAATTATACCTGCTGCTGTCTCGTCCTCGATGATGAAGAAATTGATAACTAAGGTAGATGTTCAAAGACTGTTGTACAATCAGATATTTTCTTAGTGTTTTTTTTTTTTTTTTTTAAATTACACACGACCATTACAGTTACAATGTGTTACTGTAAGGAGGTTTCCAATGCAAAATACATGAGATCAGAAATCTTTCATAAATTTCAATAGAATTCTGTTTAAATTCTTGATATCGCCAACGAGGACATCTGTAGCACTGCGGATGCTGGAGTATCCCCCAATGTTGCAAGCTTAGAATATATTTGCCTATGGCAGTCGCTTATTGTAAGTCTATATAGTACCATAGCTTTTTAATATTGACTGTAAACCTGTTTTTTGAAATAAAAGAAATTATTCCTCTTTATTATACCTCTTTTTAGTAAGCAATAAACTTATTGATTATAAACAACAAAACATGAAATGTCTGTCTCAATATATTGGTAGAATGATGAACCTATTCATCTAAACTTTAGTCCACTTGTGTTAAGTGGCAATGTACATATTAAGAGTGTCCACTATAAAAAAAAAAATGTAGCTTAACAAGATTTTGTATCATAAGCATTACTATGTGAAAATGTTTCGATACACCCTTACTTGGATCTATCTAGGCACTAACTTATCTACCTATAAGTTATTTAAGTCAATAAAACTTAATTTAATGTTTAGGTATCAAACCACTTATACTCAACTCAGAGATTTTTTAGTTCATTACATTGATGTATGATATAAACATGTAGCAGTGCTCTAAGCAGTGCATAAAAAACTCTTTGAAATACGTTTTTTTTTTTAATTGGGGGTATTTTAGCTGTTTGCGTCAGATACAATCATAGTGCCAATACTCCAAAACGTTTCCTTTTTAAATAAAAAGACCAATTATTCCAAAACGAAAACTAATGTGCATCAATTGCGCATCAATGTTAAGTCGGATAAACTTTTCGTGGGAAAAATAAGCTAATCAATAATTATTATTAATAAAAAATATTAATAGAAAGCTATCAATGTAAACTTTTGGTCAGTATAACTCTGAAAGATTATTAATTAGCTGCTTAAATTATGATAAATTGCATACCACATCCATATTCAACATCATTATGTGGTGTTTACATATCAATCTGTATCATAGCATAACATATAACAAATTTACTGTATGTATGTAAGTGCAAATCTTATGATTTTCAAGCAGTTAAAGTTTTCAAGCAGCAGCATGAAAATTTTCTTGTACTTGAGGAATTTTGCTTCAGAGGTTTTGATTTCATGGTGTGAAATATTTATTTAAGTAGATATTTAAATATCAATAATCTGATGACAAATATCTATAAGATAATTATAAACCAACAAGTATTTGGTCTCTGATCTTGATTAGGTATAAGATCATTTTGCCCACTCTAAAAAAATAAGTTATTACTATTTTCTTATTTTTTATTTTTATTTGTGAAAAAAGTGTTTTTCCTCTTGTTGCCTAATACCTAATCTTTATTGATTCAAAGATTGATATAAAATGACATTATTAAGGTTAGTTTGACAATGTTTCAAACTTAAGATCACTATTAATCTCTTTCCTTTTATTAAGGACAATATTGTTGTTATTAACAGAAAAATGTTAAAGTAGTATAGCAAAATATTGTATAGGTAACTGTACTAACAGAAAAAGAAATTTTAGGTTAGTAATTGTTTTTGCAATTAGTGACAGAAAGGTACCTTTTGATAAATACTTAATATGCATTTATCATTTAAAAATGTAAACATTAATTACTCAGAAATCAATGTGTAACTATGTTCAGTTTATTACTTCTGAACGGTGAACACAACAAGATATTTTATTGTGTGCCAAATATTAGTACCTATCTATTTAATTATCTTACAAACTAAGTAAAAACTTAGTAGATACAGGTATATAGAAACCTATAATAAGATACAATTATCCCCAAGTTTCTTTGGGTTTTTGGAGAAATTTAATTCTTCTGTTTCTTATAAGTGAACAGCATAACACAAATTGATCTGATAGCAAGTACTAATGGTTACATGTTGCAAATAAACCTGTTGACTTTGAACCAGAAAGGGATTATGTTTATGTAATATAATTTCAATAATACTATGAAGTTGAGCTTACTAGATCACTAAGCACTTCACTATAACTTTTGTTAATAAAAATTGCTACTAGGAATTAACTCCTAGGTAGGTATAGGTATTGTATTTGGTATTATTAATACCTAATTACTTAACCCTGTTAAAGTCATATTTTGTTGCATAAAAAATAGCTTGATTAGTATCTCAGCTAGTATAATTGAGTAAGGGAACATTTTAGACTGTTCTGCAGATGCAGCTGTGATACATTTTGCCTGCGGTGATTCAGTTTAATTTTTCTTCATCCAATGTAGTTCTCCTCCCTCTGTGTGCAAAAATTGGTGACTATTCCTCTGCTGAGGACAGCCCCATGAGTTCAAAGACATATTTTGGTAAATATGGGTCTGGTTCTCATTTTGTTAATAATTGCACCTGATATGGAGTTGGCCATGTCATTATATGAAAAGACTATGCATTTCATTATGTATGACATGTATATTGTACATCAATATTCATGCCCAAATCCACTCTAAGTCAAGCAACAGCAATAGCAGATATCAGGTGTCATAGATGAGTAACCTATACTTCTCAAGTAGCTGTCAATTATTTTTACTTAACTTCAGTGAAAATAGTTTGGGTAATAAAAGGATTTTATTAAAATGTTTATAAATGCTGACTTTTCCATAACCTGGAATTATTAGATAGCATCTTAGTTGGAAACTTCTATTGAGATGTTCACACTGGAGAACCAGTAAATTTATTGTATAATTAATTCATACTTTTGATGCATATTGCTTACACTTGTAATAATTCATAGGAACTCTATACTGATTGAAATTCAAATATCTGATTATCGTCTCTAGAAGTTTAGTATTGAGCACAATATAGGATAGGTAAAAAACTGTAACTGGTTGTCTGCTATTTTGAATGAATCATAGCAAAATTCGCTATTTCAATAAATATCTTAGCGACCACTGACTTTGATTGAAAAGGTAGTTGATCGATGCTCCGAAAACATAGCATCAACTGATTTCAATATAAAGATCTATAGGCAATTGGCAATATTTATATTGTTCAATGCCTGTAAAGCATATCAAATATTTGCCTACAAAAGTATTGCCAGGTGGGTTGTTCTTTAATTTCAATGAGTGTTTGCCTGTTCTTTTCAGAATTTTCCCTCTTTTGGTAATTGAATGAAAGACTGCAATCAATGTGATTTAACAATCATGACTCACATTTATATGTGAGAATAAGAAATGTATGTTAAGGCCGTTCGATACTCTAAAAGCATAGCAACAGCTAATTTTATTTTCAAGAGTAGTAATTTGAATTGGCATCACAGACTGTGTAACACTCATGATTCACCTTTTTTGGTTAATCATAAAATATATACATATATACATAGCTGTTCGACACTCTGAAAGTATAGCAACAGCTAATTTCAATTTTACAGGTATTTTATGTTGCTCGATACTCTGACAGTATAGCAGCAACTTACCATAATTGGAAAGGTAGGCTTTTTATATTTAGTGCTGTTCGATGCTCTAAAAGCATAGCAACAGCCACTTACAAATTGCCATGTGTATAGTTCTTTGATCCCAAATAATGTTCATTCCTCTGGTGGTATAGTAAGAGCTGAACTGTTTCTTTCCTTTCTTCATTCTCTTCTTTTCATTACTCAAAATACTGACCCTTGTAATATGTACTGAGTCTAGTTTGTCAACATAACACAACTCAATCTGTCAAGCGTTTTCATCCCTCCGGAGGGCTATGACAATTGAAAATTAATTGTGTTTGGATTCTGATACATGACTAGATAAAATGTGCTTATTTCTACAAAACTTAAATTTAGTATCATTGACTGCTGGTATTGCTTTCCAATTTCTTAGTCCATGGCAGACTCTTTTAAAAACTTTGGGCCATAACACAAACATTTGGCCCGGTGCAGTACATGTAGTTATAGCATACATAATTGGTACTTTTCTTGTTATTAAGTTAGTGTAACTACTGTGGGTAAGTATTTTCAGTGATTTTATTATTATGATGTTCAACTCTAAGGTTTAACATCAGTAAAATTGATTCCTTTCGCGTTGTAAAATTTTGTGAAGTCAGAGTTCTTACTCAAGGTTCTAGTGATTGATCGGAATAATCCGGTTATTGACGTATTGTGAAAAAATTTTCCGACTACTGTTACAACAACTGTCACAGTGGTTTAAAACCATTCAAATGAACACTTGATTTATCTAAAGTAATAATTATCATTTGGAAAAAGAATCCTTTGATGCCGAGACGGCAACTTAAGTTACCATGACAATTAAAATTCAATTGTGTCTGGTATATCAAGCTTCAAAGGGTAGGTACGTGTAAGAAAGTAAGTAGGCTTACTTCGAAGTCTTTATTACTCGATATTGTATTTTCTGTCCTCATTGTTATGTTCGTTGTAGAAAAAACTTTTTCCTCTAACATTTTGTTAAAGTATGGCTGTAAATCACTGTAAAAACACTAAATAAAACAATAATTAAAAGGAGAGCGGTGAGGACGCCTCAGTCACAAAGAAACTAATGACGTTTTCGGAAGTGACATAATGGCGAATAAACATAAGGGAGCGTTCGGAAACAGGACTAATATTCTTTTCTTTTAGATTTAAACTTGTGACGCCCTCATCTCACCGGGAGACGTACTACCTTAGTTATCAATTTCTTCATCATCGAGGACGAGACAGCAGCAGGTATAATTAAAAATCAGTTAGAAATACCACACCCTAAGTTTGTACAGTCCAATGCAACTGCAAGCGAATCCAAAAAATAGACTAAGCATAAATAAAGCTTAATTCAACAGTTCGTATTCTTATTTATAGCCTGACCAAAAATATATATAATCCGCACGTGTTGCCACAGTTTCTTTTATACAGCAACACTCTAGTCCACGGTATAGTCCATAAAAAATTAGTTGCGAAATTTTCACAATATTTTAGGCTAGGCTTTACCCATGATTTCCCGCAATTTCCCCTTTTTCTTCCCTCTGGACCCGAATTTCCCCTTAAAAGGGGAATTTCCCCTAATTGTGGAAACTGCCCGCGACTCGCAAGAAGGCGCGCCCGCCGTCGGTCGACGAGTCGAACGCACTCCGCGTGACGGGAAGAGTGGAGTCAACCCGCCCCCACAGCCCGCGCCCGGTGTACGGTGCGTTTAGTGTGTGGTGTAGTGTGCTCGTGCCGTGCATTTGTTAAGCCGGTGTTGGTTTGGTTACTTGTGTTGTGCGTAAATTGCTTAGCTTGTGTATCAAAACAAATCAATCATTTGCAGTCATTTCGTGTGGATATTTTTGTTGGATGGTGATAATTTTGTTCAAATAACAGTTTTGAAAATGAATCGGTGGTTAAAAACGGGGTCATTGCTCAGAAAATGTGCAGGCACATCAACGTCATCATTCAGTTCGCAACCTGAACAAAATACGCCTACTCAAATTGCGTCTACGTCTGCTGAAGGTTCAGTTTGAAACAAAACTTCCGCGCTATCGAGAGAATCAGAAAGAAATAATATTTTATCGGCAAAAAAAAAGGAAATATTACGAAGACTATATGAAAATAGGATTTAAGTGCAAAGAAGAATCTTAATACCCACAGCCACAGTGTGTCTTATGTTCAGAAGGTCTTGCATATAGCTCGATGAAACCATCATTGCTACTAAGACATTTGGAGACAAAACATCCACAGTACGTAGACAAACCTTTAGATTTTTTTGTTCGAAAAAAAAAGAGCTGAATTTATCAAAAAAGACTATGAAAACCACCTTGGTTACTAACTCTGAATATTTACGTGCGTCCTTCCTTGTAGCATATAAAATCGTAAAGACCGGTCATACAATATTGCTGAAGAATTGATTTTACCAGCAGCTAAAGATATGGTCAGTTGCCAAATTATAGGCTTAGAATCTAATTCAGCAAATATAATGGTTCTGTCATTTTCTAACCTACCACGGCCGTGTCAGGCTTCCACGGACAGCTCTGTCTGATCTCGTATAGGTAGGGGAGGCCGGGGTTCAAAGTGCCGGGGGTAAGTTGTTTCGATCCAAATAACTCCGCGAAGAAAAGAAATAGCAATAGGTGTGAAGAGTGATGGTATGATGTTTCGCGACATCATACCATCACGCCATTGCATCCGCCATTTTAGTGACGCTCTGTCGGCGTGTGATAGTGGTAACCGATTAGTGACACAAACATCACGTAAGTAAATTTTTTCATCCTTTAAGTTTTTGGTTTACATCAATCAATTTTCTAGTTATTTTCGAGTTACTTGCTATAATCAATTGGACGAACTATAGTGATTATCTTTTTAATATCATTGTAGGCTTTTTTATAACATATTCTTTATAATTGGAGGTCACTTTGAAAATGGGATTTGGGGTTCATAGTTCCTCTAGTGTGGGGCTAGTTGTTCCGTGGAAGAACGTGCCCCGTAATAAAACACGTAAATAATAAAATTAATACTTTGTTTTAGAATGAGAAACTATAAACGGAAAACCGAACGGGTCAAGGTTTCGATAGACCTTTTGCAACGGGTAGCTGATGCTGTTATTAAAGACGGTCATAAGCTTAAGACCGTAGCCCGGGAACTGTCATATGACATGATTTCGCTACGTCAAAAAGTTGAAGGCCGGTTTAACACCAAGTGTGGGTTACTATTCTAGACAGGTGTTCAACCACGACCAGGAGGAGACATTGGCAGATTATTTGTTAAAATGTGCGTTAATTACCATGTGTCATTACAAATACCGTGTCAGGGTGTTATTATCAATATTTAAGTATATATTTGTAATTCCCGTCGTTTTTTCTGATTTCTGTATAACAAGTGGTTAACTTACTTACCATAGAATCAGACCAATGTATGTGATGTTGTCAGATTTAATATTATTATTTATTTACAGCCCCTCAGTTCGGTTTTGAGCAATCGAGACTTTCTCGTGCAGACATTTTATTTACTTTTAGGAGGTTCAACATCAACAAGGCCTAAAAGCTCATAACTTACTATTTTCAAACAAGCAAGACTTGGTGATCACTCAGGATTACACAAATATAGCTAATATCGAAAATCTTACTGAAATAGAAAATGTTATTGAAGACCCACAAGTACATGTTACGGCAGAAAAATTAACTGGTGCAACAAATACAGTGATGGACATGAATGAAGCTATGACATATGTCTTGGCAAAAATTGATAGTATTGCAGAAGATTTTAAAACCACGAAAGCTGAATATAAAATAATTACTGAAAACCAACAAGCACTTTTTCAGAATCAGACCAATATTATATTGAAACTCACAGAAATACAAACGCAATTCGAGGAATACATAAAGCAGTCCTTTAAATCACCAAAACAAAACCAAACGCCAGACATAAAACCAGTTAATAGCTTGAAGGAGTTACAAGAGTTTTATTATCAAATCTCGATTTTGTTGAAAAACTTAAGCAACAAGGACAAGTTGTATGTAGCAAAGGAAAAAAACGAGGAACCAATAACGCTTATGATTTAATTGACGTTTTGTTTTCAAGAAGTTTTCTCAATTAATGTTCTTGGGCTGGCGGGTCCAAATTTAAAGAGGCTAAACTCATGTGAATTGTCTTAAAATTAATTTACGATCTGTGACTCCGATTTAAATATTCTATGTGTGGATGCCAGCAACCCAGGCTCCTGCCATGACTCAAGCGTGTGACAGAGTCACCCACTATTTCAGCACTTGACTCGACTTGCTGAAAATGGGGAACATGTGTTTTTATTAGGTATTACAGTTACTATTATTGAATGAAATCAAAACCATGGGTTTAAGTTGATGATAAATATATAATTTCAGGTGACAGTGGGTACCCTTTAAGAAAATATATGATGACCCCAATTCTTAAAATTACAGAAGGGACCCCGGAACATAACTACTATTTGAAACATGTAACAGCACGACTTCAGCGACAAGCACGATTCAAGAAGTGTAAGAAATAAACGTCTGTTTGAGATATGTATTTTAAATTAACAAGAATATTGGCTATTTATTTAAAATTCTACTCTTTCAGATGTTTGCTTGCAGCACGTGCTTTACATTACTGTCCAATCACTGCAGGCCGGATAGTAAATGCATGTTGCATTTTGCATAATATTGCAAACATTTCTAGAGTACCAGTGCCTCCACTAACACCTGAGGAAGCTCGAGCAGAATCTCTGCTTCACCAACAGATATGTGATTTTATTAGGTCAATAAAATTTACTATAGGAAGAAAGGAGATAAAATAATACAGTTTTAAAGAAAATAATGTAATCAATATAAGTGTCAACATTGCAGGGTGAACACAATTTGAGAGCAGAGTTGGAGAGCATTCAACCAGCAGATAATCAACGTGTAAACCAGGGTCTGCGTGAAGGTCGTGCACTGCAGCAGGCTCTCGTCAACAGGCTTTGGAGAAATACATAATTTATTTGTAGGTAAATAGGGTCACTTCACATTTAATGCATCCCAATATTAGGACAGTACTTCTGGTTAATATTTTTTTATGTAATAAATAGCTCTTACCTACTGATTCTTTTATTTAAGTGTCATGTAAAAAATAAATGTAAATACAACTGCCTAACAAAGTACTAAATTTTTATGTAGATATAATATCAGTTACCTATTTGAATATTAAGTTATTTAATTTGGCAGGATGGCTACAGCTTCTGGTCTGCTGATCACGGGATGTCAGGTGGTTCACACAATAAAAGAGTGAAAAAAGTGAATGGTTTTTCATTTTTACACCACTCTTATTTGATGTTACATTAATTAAAACAGTTATATATAGATAATATATAACTGTTTTAATAGATAATATTCACTCGATCAAAGCTGATTAGTAACAAAGAATAATAAGATAATCTGTTATTGAATTTAGAGATGTTCATTAATTCAAAGTAGCATATAGGTCGTATCTCTTATTATTTTCTATGTCGCTTGATTTGATCATTTCCAATAATTTACAAAAAATAGTAAGTTAATCAATCAAACCATTTCATGGAGGACGCGAATTGTATGGAGCTGCTGAATTATAAAGCGAAAATAAAGCTATAAAGCGAAAGCTAAAGTGAATTCAAGAAAATAAAAGTACACAGAAGAAAATAAAAGACGATAAGAGAGAATAGAAGAAAACAAGGTAGACTCCATCCATCATCAGTCATCACTCTCTATTTGTCCAAGTCCATCGTGCTGGAAGCTGTTAATAGGCGTTTTCTGCGTTTTCCTGTTATATGCGGGTATTCAGCTCCAGTACCATTTGGCCTGCGGCGAAATCATCACCTCGAAATTATGAATCTAGTGATCCTGTGAGTGATTTATACTTAACAAACTAAGTAGTGCATTCTCCGCGCCTTATCTCTACCGCCGTCGTCGCCGTCTGACCTGACGCCCACATATTCCCGACGCGCCGACATTGTTGCAATACCGATAAGGAAATTATAACACCTGTCTTAATCTAACTTTAATTTTACAGCGCATTTGCTATTTTTTGGGTTTATTGTCCTAGTTTTGTTTTGTTTTATTTTAACTTTTAAACTAAATTACTAAAATGCCGGATCCAAGAAAAGAAGGTAAAGAATCCCCTGAGATCGCCTTGAGCGTCCTCCTTAAATTAATCAAACCATTTGGATGGGTCAAGAAATAAATTAAATGCATTTTTATCAAATTGCGACAACGCAATATCTCTAGCATCCCTTCAACAAGAGGACATTATTTTTAAGTATATCATAAGTCAATTAGAAGACAAGGCCGAAAGTGCGTGCTCTATTAAAGAGTTTGACACTTGGAGCTCCCTAAAGGAGTCTGGGGAGCGTAAACACTACGCCCACCTACTCACTGATCTCCAGGAATGTAGGCAATGTAATAACGAAACGGTCAATCAGTATTCTCTAAAAATCGAGACATGTTTATCCAAATTGCTGACAGAGGTCACGATTTCAAATACAGAAAAGTGAACTCTCAGGTAGGTTGGCCGCTATGGAAGAGCTGGAACTACATAAATTTACGCTTGGGCTACATCCTCGCCTTTCAAATATAGTCAGATGTCGCGATCCTACAAACCTCAATGAGGCCATCAATCACGTGATATCGGAGGAAAAGATCCAACAATTTTCATAATAATAATAATAATAATAAACCTAGACCACAGAACTCCGTAGCCCATAGCAGACTTCCATCCCGGCCAAACTACACCCAGTCGAGGAATTTTTACCAAAATCAAAGGGGGTCCCTTTGATTTGACCATATTTTAAATATTGCAAAAAGGTAGGACGTGTGCTCGAAAATTGTAGGTTGCGCGATTACAATAATAAAAGGTTTAATAACGTAGTCAACCGTTTACTCCAGCCCAGGCCTCCTACTCGAATTCCAATTCTGTGAACTACATTGAAGAAGGTCAAACCAGGGCCGAAATGACCAACCCGAAGATTTAAACTAATAAATGTCCCGTTAAGGTGTCTACGGCAAATTCCTAAATATCATATCGACATCGTACAAACTCCTCAGACGCATGGACAGGGTAACCAGCCCCAAACTCGTGGTCTCTCTCCTCAGACCCATGGACAGAGTAACCAGCCCCAAAATCGTGGTCTCATGAAAAAAAATTGTGCATAATTTGTAATGATCCAAGTCAAGTTTATGAAATATAAATCAGTGATCTGAGAATTTATTTAGAGAAAGTCAGACAATTCTCGACATAAAAGACAAAAATCGTGTCTATGACTAGTAATATCTATGGATATAAAAACAATCCATTGTCATTGGTTTGAAAGTTTTTACGCGCGTTTCATACAAGGTTCTTGCATCAATTCAGAAAATTTTAAGATTTTGCAAAAATAATAAAAATGAGCCAAAAACTAGTATCTATAAAACAAATTGAAATGTTAATAGAGTTCATGGAGCGGCACAGGGACCTCGCCGTAGGTCGCGTACGCTCAAAAGAGGGGCGGGCGCTGTCCTAAAAGTTGTGGTCGGAGATAGCACAATCATTAAATGCACAAACTTTAAGTGGCCATAGGTCGGCCAAAGAATGGAATAAAGTGAGTGAGTTTTAGATTAAATACATAGAATAAGAAGTCACACATCTCATTGCTTATATTAATTTGTTTGTTTTCAGTTTTACAACGACTACAAATGTAGGTTAAAGCAAAAGCACCGTAAAATAGCACAGAGCCAGCGACAGACTGGTGGAGGACCAGCAGATGCTCCACCACTGTCTGCGCTTGAGGAACGGCTCTGTGCTATTTTAGCACCAGATAAATTTGAGCCTTTACCGGTTCAACAGAACCCTCTTTTGTTAGTACCTTCTATTTTATTTTACTTCATTTCTGTATTTGTTCGTAATTTGTTAGGTAAGCATTTAGTGTGATAGTATCTAATTTTGTATAATTTGTATTTTTAAGAGAAGAGCAACAGTCCTACGAAATGGACAGTATTAACTATAAATTATGTAAGTAAGCAAATGACTTAATTAGCGACTTGATGAAATATTTTTTTTTAATATTTTTTGTGTGTTTCAGAGAATATCTAGAAGGCTACAGTTACATCCGAGGCTCATTTTTGTTTTTAACTACAATAAACGCACTTTAAAAACTACTCGCGCACCGCAACTATGAACTTTTGTTCGACGACACATAGATCGGTAGATTTGACGTTTAGTCGTTGGAATCCGATTGAAAGAAATGTCATTTTTTTAGCAGAATATGGCGATTCTCACACGGCACCGCGCACCGCCGGTGGTGGCTGTGAAGCGGATTTTGTAGCGGTCAACCGCGCGGTAAGGCAGTTAACGCGTTTGTCCGCGCGGATAGATTTAATGTGGCTTTGATCAATTCGATCACAGACACTGACAAGAGGGTGAATCAACTATTTTACAAGGTATCTTATCAAATTTTGATTTCAAATTGTTTATTTTTTTTTCGATTTCAATTTAATCAGAGTAGGTACTAAAAAATACTCCAAACTATATTAATCTAGAGGAACAGCGAAATTCATAGATTATTTTTGCTTATTTATGTTTAACAGTTTCAGTACCTCAAATTGTTACCGCCGATGAATACCTACTTAAATTTAATTATTTCATCCTTTTCAGTTTTTTGAAGTCGGTTTTAATTTTTGTTTAAATTTTTTTTTTTCACAATTTTTAGTGATAACTTTCTACGGTCGAAGCTAGATGGGTGACCGTCAACTTATATTGTTTCCTACTATCGTATCGTTTCACTAAAAAGTCATTGGAATAGCAAAAATTCGCAATTTCGCTTATGTAGACGATTTCATAATTTCAGTTTTTTTTAATTTAAAACCAAAGTACCCAACTGTTATTAAAAAAAATTTTATGGGACTAAATGGCAGCTATTCCGCATCGAACAAAAAAGAATCACGTAAATCGGATCAGTAATCTCGGCGTAATCGGTGTACATACATAGAAAAAAAAAAAAAAAAAACATACCGGCCGAATTGAGAACCTCCTCGTTTTTGAAGTAGGTTATTGTAAAAACTAATTATTGTCTGTAGGGTTAAATCTTTGACTGTTTCTATTTGGATCTCTTTCATATATTCATTACTGACATTTACTGTATGAACTACTTTATCTAAAGACTTATCACAATCATCCATTTTTGCTTTGCTCGATGCTCTACTTATTGCATCAGCACCTTTACAAATAAAAACACATACTACAAATACAATCAACACTACAACTGCAAATAAAATCATACATAGACAACTTAATTCTGATATGAAATGAATTCTTTATTCCACTAACGGTTGATGATCCGTTTGAATTGTAATATGCCTCCCATATATATAATGATGGAATTTTAGGCATGCAAATAAAACCGTTATAAACTCTTTGTCTATCTGTCCATACTCACATTCTGTTTTACTTAAACTATTTGATGCAAAGGCTATTGGATGATGATTTTGTATAAGCACACTACCTAAAGCATTTTGTGAACTGTCTGTCTGTATAATAATTGGAAGATTGGAATTAAAATTCTGAAGAACAGGAGGACTAATAATTAACTGGTTTATATTATTAATACAATTGGTGTGAATTTGGTTCCACTGAAAAATAACATCTTTTTTTAAAAGTTCCCCAAGGGGGCCCATGATATATGACAAATTTGGAATAAAATCTCCTAGATAATTCACCATTCCCAAAAAACGTTGTAAACCCTTCTTATCAGTTGGCATGTCTAAGTGTGATATTGCTTCTATTTTTTTACTATCTGGCAATAAACAATCATCTACAATTTCATGACCAAAATATCTAACAGGTTTTGGTAAATACTGATTGTTTTTGCAACTTTGTTCAAAGCTGCATCATGTTCTTGTCTTGTATTTCCAAGTCTTAGAAAATCATCAATATATATAAATATGTCACTTAAGTGTTTTTCACAATTTTCTTGGAAAATTTCTGCTTGCACATCTTGGCCAAAAGGTAAAACATTAAATGAATATGTGCCAAGCACTGTTGAAAATGTACATAGCTTTTTACTACAATCTAATAAGCCAATCTGAAAAAATGATTCTTTAAGATCTAGCACAGAGAAAAACTTTGCCTTACCAATTTTAGTCTTCAAATCATTAATTTTTTCAGTATACACTTATTTAAGGGTTTCGGATCTAAGCATACGCGAATAGAATTTTCATCTTTTGCTACAACCACAATTCTATTTATCCATTCAGTAGGGATAAGAGGTAAGTTAAGTAAAACTTTTATCACTCGGTAAGGACCTCTCATTCCTGGATCCAGTTTGCCTGTCGACTGGGAGTATTTTATAACGAACACTAAGTCATTGAGCTGGAAAGTTTTAGGAGGATGTCGGTGACGATTCACATAGGAATCCTGCTGATTCTGGTTCTGCTTGAGCAATTCCTTTGCTCGCCCTCTGCAGATCTCCCGCCATGCCTCGCGATTGGGGTTTGCGTTTTCGATGGCGACATCGCGAATCAGTGCGCGAATTACTGGTGTGGTTGTATTGGTGCCAACTAATAAGTTCATTGGCGATAGTTGCGTACTTTTTTGTTTAGTGATGTTTAACACTAGCTGAATTTTAGGTAAAGCCTCGGAACAAGTTGAGTTAGCAAAGCATATTTAAATCCGTCCTTACATACCGTTCAGCTTGGCCATTAGCCTGGTGCATTTCGGGGGTTATGTAGTGAATCTCACAGCCTTGTTCCGATCACCAACTAGTGAAACTGGAGGCTTCGAACATGCGACCACGGTCATAAAGTAATAATTTCGGAGCGCCAAATAAAGAAATTGCATTGCCAAGTACACGCATAAGTTCATTGGCGGCTTGACGGTACATAGGATACAATAGACAAAATTTAGTTAAAGAATCTACTACGACGAGCACAAAATTTACTCCGTTTGATTCGGGCAGAGGGCCTAAAGAATCAACATAAACCGTATCAAAGGGAGTGTCTGTCTTTTCCCATGACGTCATAGGTTGACGTGGGGCCCTTGGGACCCGCTTTCTTGAAATGCAAATAAGACAGTGTGAGATATATTTATGAACGAATTGCTTAAGGCCCGGGAACCAGAAATGTTTAAGAATGAGGTCCAGTGTTTTACCAGCCCCTATATGCTGATGCTCGTCATCAAATATACGCAACAAACTTAGTCGGTGTCCCTTGGGAACAAAACATAAAAGTCGAAAATCTTCACCAACTTGTGAATAACGGTAATATAGGAGATCGTTTCGACATGCGTACCGACGTGAATCTAATTCGCCGTCCCTAAGTTTTTGTATTAGATCTTGAATCTCATTGTCGGCGGACTGAGCTATTTCCGCCCCGTTCAAAGGTCTGTCAATGTGATTTACTTGCACCGCCGGCGGATTTCTACTTAGGTAATCAGCGTGAGACATCATTATACCTTTTCTATATTCGATGGTGAAGTTAAAATCTTGTAGATAAATCCACCAGCGAGCAACCCGCGGTAGCAAGTCTTTCTTCCGCTTGGTGGCTTTCAGTGCGTCGCAATCTGTAATAATCTTGAACTCAACACCGACCAAGTAGTGTCTAAAATGTTGCAACGCCCTGACAACCGCCAGCGTTTCTAGCTCGCATGAATGATATTGGTTTTCGGCACCCTGTGTAACTTTGCTAAAATAGGATACTACTCGCTTGCTTCTATCACCATGCTGTTGCATCAGCACGGCGCCATAGTTCGCGCTACTCGCATCTGTGTGAAGGTCCGTTACTAGGCTAGGGTCTTCAAAACTTCTCGAAGTAAACTGATTCCTTCGTCAATTGACATACTTAAAATTAATACGTCATCGATGTAGACTAAAACCTTTCCGGATTCGATAAGTCTTCGAAGTGTATTATTGATAATTCTTTGATACAAAGTGGGGGAGTTACACAGTACAAACGGCATTTTCAGATATTCATAATGTCCCTCGGGTGTTAGGAATTCGTCAGCGTCAGCGATAGGAATTTGATGGAATCCTGAGGCCATATCTAAACTTGTAAAGAATTTAGAACACCCCAGACGGTCTATGTGATCTTCTATTAACGGAAGTGGGTATCTATCTTTTATAGTAATTCGATTGGGTGCCCTAAAATCGACACATATCCTATCTGCGCCATCTTAATTTTTGACTAGAATGATGGGACTCGCATACTCCGAATTAGATTCCGTAACTATTCCTTTGTCAAATAAGTCCTTTACTATTTCTCTGACTTTTAGCTTCTCTTGGTAGGACAAACGGTACGGGTGATAAGCTACAGGGATTACACTAGATAAATTTATATGCATTTGACCTGTCCTAACCTTAGTTGTAGCCGTACCAGATATTAAAAATTGAAAAAAGGATTGATCACAGTCATTAAAGAATCAAGTTCATCACCTTGAAGCAAAGTATCAATTTGATTTGTCTCTAAACGTTTTACCGCGTTTATATTTATTGTTAGATTAGCCGAGTGTGTCAGGTACTGTTCATATTTCGTCCTAACGAAAGTAACCCCCGTCCTATTTAAAACGTCAGTCCCGATTATGATAGGCGTATTCATCTAAGATGAGGGAACTACAATAAAGTCTACATCGAGCGCAATATTACTAAACTCGACTGTAAGCGTGACATATTCGCGGGCAATAAGTCTGTTTTCGTGGTCCTAAAAAATATTTGACAGCCGTCGAAGATAATAAAGACCCATTAACTGCACCGCTATCAATCAAAACATCAACGGGTATGCCTTGCATTACTGCCGTACTAATATCGTTGTTACCAGGGACCTTCGAGAGTTCCTTGCATAAATTAACCTTACGTTGATTGTTTGTACACTCTGAACGCGACTTTGCAAAACAATCACTTTCTTTATGTCCTTCTTTATGTCTTTTTACAAAAGGTGCATGTTATCTTAGGCTGCCCGTCAAAAACTTTTCGCTTTTTAGGGCAATTAATTCTTATGTGGCCAGTTTTACCACATAGAAAACAAGCATTGGTTGACTGATCAACGTTTCGTTTTTTAATCTGACCACCGTTAGTAGTTGTGCGACAACTATATGTGCTGTTATGACCAGGCTTAACATAACTGGCTAAAAATGAAACTAAATTCTCAACCATTAGATTGGCATTTGCGGCCGCAGCCCGAACCTGAGCATCATTGATTCCGCGAATCACTATTTGAACCATCAACTCTTCGCTAAATCCTTTGACTATGCGAAGACGTAATAATGAGCGACGGGCGTATTCAGCATATGTAGGAAATTTATTAGAAGTAGTGTTCATAACCTCGAAAAGTATGTTTGCATAGTCAAGCTTACGTGGACAAAGTGAAGTGAATTATTTTTTAAAGGTAGACCACGAACGATCGTTCGTTATCCATTCGTTAAGCCAGGTCTTAGCATCACCCTTGAGGCAATTGGAATTGGATACACGTGATAAACATTCTAACTCGTCCCAACGATTTGTTGATTTAGCGCGTTCCACTTCATTACACCACACCTCAAAATCTTGAATTGCAGGATTAAAGTTAGACACATAATAATTATGAGGCTTAGGTTGGTTAATTGAAGATAAAACATTCGCAAGTGCCTGTATCTTAGGATCGGTAGGTGGGTTATCATAACGATGAGGTGTGCTGGCATGAGTGTGCGGCGGCGGCGTTTGTGACACATTTGAAGTACTGTCTTCGATAGCGTCTAAGCGGGTCATTATCGTGCTTAGCGCGTGCTTTACTGATTTACTAGTGCGAGAATAGCGGCGGCGAGATCGTGACCGAGACCGCGAGTGAGACCGCGAACGATATTTAGAGCTAGAAATATTATAATAATATTATAAATATTTAGATCCATGAAATAGGCTAAAACACACACTTTCTGAAAATGAATTTGCATCATTGCTTGTTTTCCAAATTTTCACGCGCTTTTAAGTATGTATCGGCCGATTTTTCGGGCAAGAGGCTTAGAGTAGCCTTTTTCGCTACCTCTGAGACTTCTGGCGGTATCTAATAATAAGTTTATCACTACTAGACGACATTTTCAAATAAAAATAATATAACGAAAAGAAAAAGCGCATTCTTCACAAATTAGCGATGCGCGCGCATCAGCGCTTTTTTTAGGCAAAGACAAAAGGCACTGGCAAACAGCCAGTATTACTAATAAAGTAAATTAATATTTTTGTGTTTTTGTTACAGATAAATGGTTGTAATTTATTGAAAAAAAAAAATTAAATTAAGGAATTAAATGTTTATTTATTATATTTTGTCTCCCAAAGTTAATTCTATTTATAAAATGTTGACCACTTTCTGCCATAAAAACTCTTTGCTAAGATTTAAAAAAGTACTGTTCGTTTTTAGACTGAGCCACAGATTAATAATAGTGCATTTTGATAAACCGTGCGTTTTACACTACATTACCGCACAAGTGCGTAATGAGATATATTACGATATTGAAATTGGTGAAATAAGAGACCCTTTACGAGCAAATGTGTTATAAAGTTAATTTCCCGTGGTACTAGAATTTTTCAAATTTAAATGCACGATCGTATTAATGTAGCGAGGTCATTTAAAGTCTTGAATTACTTTAAATATGTTTTATTTTATTTTATTAATATAATCTTAAAATTTAGCAGGTAGTTTTCGTATACGCTTTGTTTCCTCTTTTCTTGCATTATTATCATGTTTATAATCTATGTTAATTGATTGCTCTTCTTCGTTGATAGACTGTTCTTCTTCACTTTCTAACCATTCTTCTAAGTTCTAAATTCTTCTTTTTCAAATTGAACTTCTTCCTTGTTATCTGTGACATTTTCTTGTAATAAATCACTTTCATCATAATCTAGAATTTATTTAATTTT
The DNA here is from genome assembly GCA_947347705.1 of Nymphula nitidulata. Classification (NCBI taxonomy): domain Eukaryota; kingdom Metazoa; phylum Arthropoda; class Insecta; order Lepidoptera; family Crambidae; genus Nymphula; species Nymphula nitidulata. The sequence goes on along the minus strand of OX374637.1, from coordinate 3,176,313 downwards.
TACCTGTGTATTTATTTCATTGTATTTGGTATTCTTTTCTTTCACTGCGATTACATAACGAGCAATTTCTATTTTTTTTTTCTTTTCCATTCAACAATCTGTAGCCATTGTTGGTGTTCCCCACCATTTTAAGCTTTTTACTTCTACTTTCCAGTTTTCTTATGTGTCCTAGCCTTTTTGCCAACATGGTTATATCAAATTCCTGAATATATGGTATGTCAGGTATTTTTTTATGCCAGATCTCATATGGTGCCTTTTAATTTATAGTGTGACTTGGAAATCTATTGAGTAGGTTTGCTGATGTGTAAACTGCCTCACCCCACATTTCATCATTCATTTTAGAATTGATTAACAATGCTCTTACTTTTTCTAATATACTTCTGTTTAGGCATTCAGCCTTTCCATTTAGTTGTGGAGTATATGGTACACTATAATCCAATTTTATGCCTCTTCTCATGCACCATAGTTTAAATTCATTACTTGAGAACATCACATTTCAGATTTATATTTATATAACTTTTAATTAGTTCTGGAACTGAACTCTTATTTTTCAACAAATAGATTTTGGTAAAATGACTGAAATCATCCATTATTGTTAGAAAGTATCTCATTTTATCATACGTGGATGGCCACATACATCTACATGGATTGTTTCTTTCAGCTCTCTTTCTTTTTGTTTTTAAAGGTTTTTCTTCCAGATCTTTTAATCCTTTCTCAGTTAATTTTATGCCATCTGCATTCTTCATTAAATTCATCAATGTCTTTGTACTGGGATGACCCATCTTCGAATGTCGGTTGTTTTCCTTATTTTCTATTAATAGTGATGTTTCTTTAGATTTTGTCAATTTAACTGTATATAACCCATTGTTTTGTTTTCTTTCTTTAAATATTATATCTGTGCCTCTAGTAATAAATACTTTTTGGTTTTCAAACAATACAGTTCCACTATTTTGTGTAACCGCTGTTACCGCCGCTCACTGATAGTAGATTTTGTGTCAGTTCTGGTACGTAAATAGTATTTATCAGGCTACATTCACTTCCATTCACAGTTCCTATTCCTTTTGCTAACATGCTTTCCTTTTGCTTTGCTATCCCTATTTCAGTCTGTTCATTTTTCTTTTTTTTTAAATAGTTTTGTCATTTGTCATGTGAGAAGACGAACCAGAGTCTATTATGAAATCAATTTTATTGGGTAATTACTGGGCATGGACGGCATTTAATCTAAGGCCTCAGGATGACAACGCACCTGCAATATCAAGTGCTTTTCCTTGTTATTGCAGGTGTCTTTAGGCGGTGGTAACCGCTTACCACCAGGTGGGCCGTCAGCTTGTTGACAAACACCAACAATCCCACCCATTTTTTTTATGTATAAAAAAAAAATTGGATGTGCCACATTCAGTACTTGTTAAGAAAGCAGTATTTGTAGGTGTCTTGTTATAGGTCTTTTCATTTTTATTTCTAAAGAAACAATTTTCCTCTTTGTGATTTGTATTTTTACATATTGAACATGCTTTGATGAAATTATTTTTATGATTATAATTATTATTTTCCTTTTTGTTGAACACTGTTTTGCCATGTGGCCTTCTTTTCCACAAGTAAAGCATTTTCTTGTTTTTATTGAGTTTTCATCTTTATTCTGTGTATTTATATTAGTTGTCCTGAAAGCTAACTGTTCTGCGGTTTCAGTAGTTCTTTTTTCTTCCAACTAATAACCTATTTGTCAGGTTTTCTATATTTTTTTTTATTGTTCTCAGTTGATTCCCATGCAGTCACAAACATTTTGTATTTTTCAGGTAAGCAGGTAAGTATTTTAGACATGATCATCTGATCATCAAGTTTTTGACCGACTGCTCTCAAGCGTACAACGAGATTTTCAATTTCTGTGATGAATTGGTCTATGGACTGATTTTTATACTCAAATGTGAAGAATTCTTGCAAAAGACTAGTTTTGTTTCTTTCTTCGCTTGCTTCGAAAATGCTGCATAGTTTTTTATACAGTTCGGTTGCCGTTTTGCAAGTCATGACATGGATTTCGAATTTTCTGTCAATAGTATTCAAAATCAATTTTCGCGCTTTTGTATCCTTCAGTTCATCCACTTTTTTATTTCGATTTATACATATAGCATCCATTGAACATTTTGCTTTGAAGTACACATTGATTTCAAACTTCCGTAGCTGGATATTTTCAGCACCCTGCAATTTCTCCACGTGGACACTGTCGTCCTCCATTTTTCACGGTGCTATTTATTTGCAGTTATAAGGTTTTTCTTATTATTTTATTTTTACTTGACGTGTCTGAGACCATAACCTGTAGCGAGGTTATGGAAAGTTTTAAATTACTTTAAATATGTTTTATTTTATTCTATTAAAAGTTCTGTAAGAATCACAAACCGCAGACTTCTTTTTAAACCTTTTTTAACAGAACAGATATTGTTCCACGCGTATTGTTCCATACGCAATATACCAACTTATTATTTACTATATTAACTAAAGGGCCACGAAAGGGGTAAATTAAAGCTATCAGTGTGAAAACCAAGGGGCCAGTCTGGGGCCAGTGCAAGTGCAAGGTGTTCCGTATTTGTGGCGTGGATCCTTTACTACATGTGTATTAATGATGCACAGCTTATTAAGTGCTGTTAGCTACACTACCAAAGCCGCCTGGAGTGAGGGAGGTTTGAAGATTAAACTGTTATGCTTGATGTGCTGTTGACTGTACAATGGAACAGCGGACACTGTTGCCACACAAAGGGATGTACGAAAATACTCATTTTTTTCACCATGGACGTACGTACCTGTGCGTGGCGTCACGAAAGGAAAGATTGAAATACCAGGGTATCATGACTTTGACAGAGATGTTGGCTATAAGTGAGAGTGAGAGATTTGTCAAAAACTTATTAATGAACTGCGTAAAAACTAGGGTTGTACAAACGACAATTGCGGAAAATAATTGACTTTTGTATGGTAAAATGAGAGTATTCTTTTTTGGAATTTCCATTTATCGTACTCTCAGGTTGAGGAATGAGCTGCCTGCAGGGTTTTCTCGAACGAGTACAGCATGGGGTTCTGCAAAAGAGGTGTGAAAAGGTTATTACAGGGTCGGCATCGCGCAAGTGATAGCCCTGTTGTTGCAAGCATCCATAGGCTATGGTAACCGCTACGGTAATTGCCAAAATAGTTATTTAAAAAAAGTTGAGCAAGGGGTATGGGGCAAATTGAGCACTCAGAAAGTCTAGCCAAACTATGGGTTCAATCTTAACTAGACATGAAATAAATTTTCTGTGTGACAATCAACTTTTTATTTATAGTCTTTTAGTGACAAAACAAAAAAAATAAAAAATAAACTGAATAATAAACTGAAAATAGAATCAACAAAACATCATAGGTTTAGCTTAACTTTAGGATTAGATTAAGTCATTCTGTTCAAAATAAATCTTAAATATTTATGTTATTATCAATGTAGCTTATAATATATTATCAATGAAAATATTTATAAAATCTTGGAAACTTAATCGTCATTGTCACTGTTGCAATTGACGCAAATGAAAGTAAGTCCAGCAGTAATTCCCAGCGAACTTGACACTGGATCCATGTTTCTCCTGGTAATCTTTTAGAATAGGCTTCGCAACAAATCAGACAGGAATAATCATCATCGTTGCTTTCCTCACTTGACTAGAGTACTTTTTTAGAAACAGGCTGCTTTCTTTTTTTATCAATTCCTTGCCTTTTTACCTTTATTAGTGGTTTTATTTTGATCTTCTTGTAATGCGTTCTTTTCTAGGGGGTAGAATAGCAGCTTTCCTCTTTCTTATATTGGTTGCTTTTCTAGGGCCTGCCTTTGGGTATGGTCGAAAAATTCCCTGGGAAAATGTATGCGTTAGATCCGGCAGCTCGTTTTTTTTATTGCATGTACCAGGTTCGGGTTCAGCTTAGCTAGTGGAGGCAGGAGTGGGTAAGGGTAAGTGTTGGACATTATAGCTTGCTCTGGACGATCTTTTTCCAGCTCGACAGCTCGACTTTCTAGATCTGGACGGTCGGTTATCAAATGATGGTGAAAACTCATCATCACTAAAAATATTTGCATTATACGGGAAGATGCCAGTCTTTCGGAAATCGTTGACAATATTCTTACTTGTCTGAGCAAACGACAACGAATCAGCGACAATTTTTGGTATATCATAAACCTGAATCTCCGACGCCGAAGGAAGTGAAACAACTGACACTGAAATGAGCAGCATCAGTAACAGAGACGACGGAAGAGACGAAGTTGATGAAAAAGCAACTAACAATGACAAACAACGAGGAGACATCCCGAACCAGGAGGACTCGACGAAGATGACATCTGTTGCACAACTACTCGCAAAAGAAAATATAGACTACAATTAAATGACAGATCTCTTTGGAAAGTCGTCAGTATAGTCATACTGGAAAAACCAACAACCACTATCATATCATCTATTTATCAACCAACAAAGCGTGGGGATTTAATAATGGATTTGGCTAAACAATTATAAAATCAAAATATCAAGTTAAACAAGTTTAAGAGCTGAGAAGCAGGTGGTTTGAAAGGGCGCCGCCCCGGCTGAGGCTGGCCGGCGAAGCCGGCCAGCAAGCCGAAGCTACGGTGGTGCAATAATAATTTACATGGTTAAGAAAATAAATAAAAAATAACAAATCAACTATTTATTATTAAAGTGATGCTTAAAAAATACACAATGTAATTTAGGCTAATTTCAAATTAGCCGCAATCGTTTCTAATAAATCACACTTAATATACACTTACACTTTTTCCGTATCGTATTTGGTTACCAGATTTTTGAATTTTGCGATATATTATTTGCCCCATGTGAAAGTTACAGCCTTCAATTATTACATTATAAAAATATTTTTTATGCTTCCTTACATTACTTTCACAGTGATATAGCGTGGACATAAGTAAATCAAATAATGTATTATAACTTGACTTATCTTTATGAGTACATAGCGCAAATACAAGTGGAAATGTTTTATCATCTTGCATATTGCCATACATGGTATAAACCTGAAGAAAAATTTTCGGGGCTATGTTAAATGTGCCATCCATCAGCCAAAATTATGATGCTCTTAAATAAGTTTTTTTTTGTAAGTAACATAATGACCCGTTTTTCATCAAAAAATTTATCTTTTATAATAAGTTCGTCCGTTTCGTCGAATTTTAAATACTTTTTTTTATTTCAAAATCGAAAGAACCTGGTTCTGGAATATTGTTCGATTTCTTTTTCTTTCTATAAACCACTTGCCTTAAATTTGTTATTGTAGGTAAATAAGGTAACACTTCACTCGACGTAGAAGCTATGGTGTCAGTAATCATTTGACTTGGTTTCATTGTTGAATTTGCGGTGATGTTATTTTATCAATTTATTTATTGTTTTTGCAATCTCTATTCGCAATGCGTTTGGTTCGTGATTGTGTTTTTAATAATATCATTTTTAGTACGTACGTTTATCTCATTTTCCTCTGTCCGCTTGGTATATTCTTGAATAGTATTCGATTGAATAGAAGGGTTGTGGTTTTTCATCATAATATAGATCTCACACATCTTTAGCCACTCAGCAAAAATTAAGAGAGTTTGGCTGGGAGGTGTTAATGCATCCGCCGTATAGTCCTGACCTTGCACCTTCAGATTTCCACCTGTTTCGCTCTCTTCAGAATTCTCTAGGCAGTGTCAGGTTAACATTACGAGAGGACTGCCAAAACCACTTGTCGCGGTATTTTGTTTTTTAATAATATCATTTTTAGTACGTACGTTTATCTCATTTTCCTCTGTCCGCTTGGTATATTCTTGAATAGTATTCGATTGAATAGTATAGAATAATATTCTTGCATTACAATTATACTTTTTATTTCTGCGCATTTCACGAACCTAGTAATAGGTTTCTTGACGAACACGAGTTTATTCCTAGTAAATCCATTTAAATTTAACTTTTCACCACCTTTCGCCGTCGTAAATACTTTTAAATTATTCATTTCTGTCATTTTACCTAACTAGCATAATCACTTGTTTTCATTTGACTAATAACTACGTCATGTAATAATATTATTTCTTTATACATACCCGCAGTAAGCGCCTAGTGTGATTTCATAGCAAAGTTGTAAAAACTATGTTAGGACTCACAATTTACTAGGAGCGTTAGCAGTAAAATAATTAAAAATGTATCTTATTATTCGTTGTGTTTATTATTGTTACAGCAACAATGCTTTAAAAAAAATATGCGTTAATTAAAATATAATAAAACTAGAAAAATTTCACGTCCTGAGGCAGGAATCGAACCCGCAACCTTTCGCAATCCGGGCGACTGCTCTGACCACTGAGCCACCCAGGACTTAGGATATCCCTGTGAAATTCTTCTAGTCTATCTGTATTTGCGTTTATGAGCTAACGTCCACCCTTCAATGTCGATTCGGTTAAGTTGGGGCAGTGCTAAAAAAAAAATGTAATGTGAAGTGATAGGTGTGTGGTGAATGTGATGTGTGTGTGCGTGTGTGATGTGTGTGTGAATAAAATGTAATGTAATGTGTATGCGTGTGTGTGTAATGTGTGTATGTGTGTGTGTGTAGTGTAATAATGTTAAAATCAAAAATTAAGAATAATATGCGTTAAGATATTATTCGTTGTGATCATTATCCTTTACATAAGTTATGATTTTAAAAATTCTGCTTCAAGCTATTCTGCGTTTCAAAATTTATGCCTTTTAATACTTATGACCAACAATTTTAGCCTAGACTATATTAGTACTTTTAAAATTATGCGTTGCGATAATATTAGCTTGGGGAAAAAGTCTTTTCGCATTATAGTATGTATGAACATGTAATAAAATCTCTTTGGCTGTAGTACTATTGATCAGATATTTTTAAGTATAAGTAAGGTTTTGGTATCATTAAAAGTTTAGATTTTAAAAAAGATAATTCCAAATTCAAATTAGGAAAATGTGTGTTTTTCATTTGTTTTCCGTACTGTCAAGATGAGTGAATCTAATGAAGAAATTCGATACATTTTAAAATTTTACTACATAAAAGGTAAAAATGCAACGCAAGCCGCGAAAAAAATTTGCGACGTTTATGGACCTAGTGCAGTGTCTGTGAGAGTACCACAAATTTGGTTTAAGCGTTTTCAATCCGGAAATTTTGGTGTCAAAGATGCACGTCGCTCTGGTCGCCCTATTACGGATAAAATTGATGCCATTTTTGAAAAACTGGAGCAAGATCGGCATATCAGTAGTTACGACGTAGCTGAAGAACTGGGAATTGACCACAAAACAGTTTTGGCGCATTTAAAAAAAATGGTTACACAAAAAAGCTCGATATTTGCGTACCCTACGAGCTCACTGAAAGAAACCTAATGAACTGTGTACTCATTTGTGATTCTTTATTACGACGTAATGAAACCGAACCATTTTTGAAGAAGCTGATAACTGGTGATGAAAAGTGGATCACGTACGACAAGAACGTGCGAAAAAGGTCGTGGTCAAAGGCCGGACAGGCTTCACAGACTGTAGTGCAACCCGGGTTAACTCGCAACAAGGTGATGCTGTGTGTGTGGTGGGATTGGAAGGGCATTATTCATTATGAGCTGTTACCACCAGGCAGGACCATCGATTCTGAACTCTACTGCGAACAACTGATGAGATTAAAGCAAGGAGTTGAGAGAAAGCGGCCGGAATTAATCAACAGAAGGGGTGTGGTTTTTCATCATGATAACGATAGACCTCACACATCTTTAGCCACTCAGCAAAAATTAAGAGAGTTTGGCTGGGCGGTGTTAATGCATCCGCCGTATAGTCATCACCTTCAGATTTCCACCTGTTTCGCTCTCTTCAGAATTCTCTAGGCAGTGTCAGGTTAACATCACGAGAGGACTGCCAAAACCACTTGTCGCGGTATTTTGATCAGAAGCCCCAAAATTTCTATAGCAATGGGATCATGTCCCTACCTACAAGATGGCAAAAAGTTATCGAACAAAATGGTACCTACATACTTTAGTTAAATGTAAATATTGTATGTAAATATTAGAAAATGTTTTGAATTTTCTTAAAAAATGCGAAGAAACTTTTTCCCCAACCTATTATGCAACACGATGATTATGGGTATTAAAATTGTGGAACATAAATATTATGACAATAAATGTTATGCTTAAAATTACGGAGCCGTTGGAATTACACATCAAGTACAAAAACAAAACGAGAGGCACAATGACACTGGAACTACCGAAAGGAGAGATATCGTACTTCACACACAAAGCACAGCATTGCCTGAAATACACAAAGAACTGGTGGAAAGCGATACTGAAGCCGATGAAGTTTTATCTGAAACACAATTCGGACAAGTGGAGTTTCAACTGACATTCAACAGGGAAAATTTACAAACCTCGGAATCCCTAACACAGGACGATTTAGATAATATTCTATCGGTAATAACCAACTGGTTCTATCCCTATGCGAACAAGGAGCTTTTGACGTAGAAACGGCAACAAGAGCTCTATGCACATCGCCTGATGAGGTTGCCGCCCAATTTATCAAATATTTTGAAGACCGACTCAGAAGGGCAACGCTTATATCCAGCTAGCTTATATCCATTCTGGTATTTGAAGAGTCACCACAACAACGAATCGAACGATGCATCAAATTACAACTAAGAACTATACCTCACTTGTAAACGACCGCAGCGGCGCTGCTCTGGTTTTCAAACAAAATAATACGATTACCATTACCATAACGAGAACGATAGTGTTTCGTGCTTGGGGTACTGATCGCAATGAACGACATACTACCAAAGTCACGCATTACCAGACGACGACGACGACATAATACGTAGCATATACTTTAATAAGGATTTTTAAAAATGAAATTAAGATAACATTGTTAACTATTAACTAAGACTGAACATAAAAAAGTAATTAAGTGACATTAACATTATTAACGGATATTAATAAAAAACCTACGTGACAACACAGCTATTTATTACCCCTTTACAATATAAGAAGAAACACTTAAAGGTCAGTCAGTCACACGGGAACGCTCGTATCGTGAGAACCATTAAACGACGATAAAAATGGACATCACACCAACAAATAGTACACCGGTTATTACAACCGGAATAACAAACAGCGAAAATGTGAAAACATACAACGAAAATGAAAATGAAAATATCTTTATTCAATTAGGCCCCCCAAGAAGCACTTTCGAATCGTCAAAAAACCCTTATGTCTAACACATAAAATAATATTAACTAACAATGTCATAATGCTAGTCTTTCTGTCTTGTCTGGATCTACGTAAGCTAACAATGTTATAATGTCAGTCTGTGTATGGGTCTGTCTGTCAGTCCGTCTGTCAGCCTGACAGTCTGTGTCAGTCAGTCTGTCTGTCTATATGTCAGTCTGTCTGAATTTACACCGGTTCCAAAAGTTGAACTACCGAGAAGATTCCGGCAACAAACTCGTGTAGTCACTCTTTTCAATTATTAAGTTACAATGTTTAGTTACATAGTAATAGTATTAAGCATGCAGTGTCACACAGAGTATAAAAACTAGGTCTATAAGCATACCAAGAAGATGACAAGATTATTTACTTTATTTAAAGGCTGTCCGACAATGCACCATCACAATATAGGTAGGTATTATAGTACACAAAGATCAACAGTTAATATGCAAAGGCCTGACAAAGCCAAACATCTTTCATTAATTTTAAACACTTGTCTGACCACGTCATTACAATAATAATTGTATTGTTCTAAATGTAGGTATATGGCATTATAGGAATCTATAATGCCATATACCTACATCCCTCAAAAATGATACTATTGGTGTCTAAGTATGTAAATTATTACATAATAAAGGAAGCTTAGAGATGACCATTTCCACTAGTGGCACCTGTTCACAGGTATGACGCATGTGCCCGTCATCGCTCCGCTCAACCATATTATAGGGAACGGAGCGACCCGGCGCACAGCTTCAAGAAAATGTTCGCATTCAACATAGAACCAAAATGATTAGAATATCAAAGACAAATAACCAGTGACTATATAATAGCAAATGTAAAAACATGGGTACACACGTTACCACGGCAATTTGTATATTTTTATTTAATGCCGCCTCTACACATAGGCCAACGCGTTGGCAAGCGCCCAGCCACTGGCCCAATGTGTAGAACGGGCGTTGGCGCATTGGCGGAAGGTATTTGAACGTTGGCTGGCGCGCTTGCGAGCTTGCCGAGCGGAGGCAACATCAAAGGACACTTGTCGCAAGCTTGGCGCACCATCCACACATTGGCCGCGCGATCAGTTTGCCCGGAGCAGCGATCAAGAGTGAACGTTTTCTTCTTGCGGCGAATTAACACCTGACTTTACGAAATGGCGAACATGATGTAATGTATTTTTCACGTTCCATAAAGTTTTGGCTGTGCGGGCGAGATTCCTTTGCTTTTGCACAGCCTCAATTAAAAAAAAAAGTCTTTGACAGAAGACGTCAAATCATCACATTCACATTCGACCCGACCCATTAGCCATGGAAGTTTAAATATTTTATTTTACGTGAGAAATCCTCACACATCTTGGGAATTATGCCCTGAAATGGCATAAAAACTATATAAATAAATAAGTTAATACCACAAGAACAATTTTGATCCCGTTTTGACTCCCCTATTCTACTTACGTTTTATGTACGCTGTTTTACGTTGGTTAACGTTATTTTTCGTTTTCCGCCTGGTTTTTTGGAACGTGTTTGCGATGCTTCACTATTGCACGACACTTAACATGAAAAGTTGAAGCTTTCACTCTCCACGCATGGCAGAGGAGCCCTGACTTGCCTGGTATCATCTTCCTAGCCACAAAGTATAATAAAATAAGTATCTCCGGCCGCAGGTATGCAGTTTCCTCCCATAGTGCTCAATTGAGAACTATAGACCAATCTCAATTCTAAACGTGTTAAGTAAGTGCTTTGAAAGGCTGGTCTTTGAACAAATTTACCCCATTTTGAAGCGCGGAATCCCTAGTGAACAGCACGGTTTTATTAAAGGTCGTTCTACCACCACTAACTTAGCGGTGTATATTGGTGATGTCCTCAATGGTATGAATGGTAGTTCGCAGGTTGATGTGGTTTACACAGATTTCGAAAAAGCTTTTGATCGTGTGGACCACGTCATCCTGTTAAGGAAGCTGTCTGAGTTGGGATGAACGTCAAAATGACGGGACCCCACCAGGTTTTTCGAATACCAAGTGTTTAGGATATAATGCACTATTTCTTCTATTTCATACTCGTATAGAAAAATTCTACACTCATAAAATAACGAGAAATTCTTCAAAGAAAGTGGTCCCGCTATTTTGACATCAAAATGACGGGACCACTATTCAGTTATTGAAAAAGACATGGCGTGATATTAAACTAAACACATCAAATTCTAATACGATATCGTACGACTACGTTTGGATCAATAATATAATTTTAAAACTATTATTTCAATTAAAAAGTGTTGAATATAATTTACATCAGAAAAACGCCTGAATAAAATGTATCATTTTAAGCCTAATGTCATTTGATTGCTCTTACAATTCGTGTAGGCGTTTACAACGTTTAGGCCACATATTTTTAAAAAATATTTTATTCAATTTTCTTTACAAAGGCTACTACTTGAGATTGAAAACAGTTTAAATATACTTATTTAGGTATTACTTACTATTGAACATGCATTTCTCACAATAAACTATCGAGCTGGGGGTGTTTGGCGGGATTTGGTGGTGTCGGTCAAGATTTTTATTACAATAATTAAAAATTGTGTCGGAGCGCGAACTTTGTGTTATAAAAGTGGTGTAGTTATATAAACAAAGTGTTTGTGTTGACGTACAACTAAAAGGTTATTAGAACAAAAGTAATTATGGTGTGAAATACGATGAGATTTTTTTGTGGTTATCCACCTCATCAAGTAGCATCACATGGAGACTGTCATCATATATTTTGCGTCAAGTACTCCAAAGATGCATTAAAATGTGTTACGCCAGCATTTTAATGCAATAAATGAAGAAATACTTAAGACATGGCTGTATGGGCATTAGTGCTCTTTGCCTTCCCATTACAGGGAGAATGAATTAAAAAAAAGTATATCGAGCTTTAGCGCGGCCACACACCTACAGTTCCGGCGTGCTGCCTAGAAAGGATCATAAAACCGGGCTCATCGTCACACACACACCGTTTGCCGGCCATTCTTCTTTGGCGCTCAGTCGTTCTCTAGCGCTTGCCGAGAGAGGTACTAGTCTAACTTTATATTATTTGAACGTACAACGTATTGAGTTCTTCTATTTAACTTATTCATGCTACAATAATGCCAATTCTACACCAATCGAGACAAATGAAGAAAATACCCAGAGTTTTTTAATTTTCACGGAATGTCTGTAAAATAATAATATTCATACACTCACACCTATGATCTAACCCAAAGTAAACATCATTAAGGGCTTGTGTTATGGACACTAGATAATGGAGAAATATTGATAATAATAAGTATATAAATATTAGAAATATACTAAATAAACATACGTAAACATCCATGACTCGTGAACAAATGCTCGTACTCATCATAAAAAACATTGCTATCATTCAAATCATTTCATGAACTAGGTAGATCTTGCACTTTGATAGGTCTTTGAAGTGGTTATCTCTTATTTGCACATTGCACAACCACAGAATTTTTTGATGTTTAAGTAAGGGATTCTGTCGATTCCGCCGCTATTATTTTCAACTCCGAGAGCCACCACAGAGATGGGCGTTGGATAAATACCTATATTGGGTATTTTACCGGGTAAATACCCAAACAGTGGGTAAATTCGAATGTTTAGTTATAATTTCCTGAAACAAAGATTCTGTGCTATAATTAAACAGCACTAATGCCCATACAGCCATGTCTTAAGTATTTCTTCATTTATTGCATTGAAATGCTGGCGTAACACATTTTAATGCATCTTTGGAGTACTTGACGCGAAATATATGATGACGGTCTCCATGTGATGCTACTTGATGAGGTGGATAACCACAAAAAAAACTCATCGTATTTCACACCATAATTACTTTTGTTCTAATAACCTTTTAGTTGTACGTCAACACAAACACTTTGTTTATATAACTACACCACTTTTATAACACAAAGTTCGCGCTCCGACACAATTTTTAATTATTGTAATAAAAATCTTGACCGACACCACCAAATCCCGCCAAACACCCCCAGCTCGATAGTTTATTGTGAGAAATGCATGTTCAATAGTAAGTAATACCCAAATAAGTATATTTAAACTGTTTTCAATCTCAAGTAGTAGCCTTTGTAAAGAAAATTGAATAAAATATTTTTTAAAAAATATGTGGCCTAAACGTTGTAAACGCCTACACGAATTGTAAGAGCAATCAAATGACATTAGGCTTAAAATGATACATTTTATTCAGGCGTTTTTCTGATGTAAATTATATTCAACACTTTTTAATTCAAATAATAGTTTTAAAATTATATTATTGATCCAAACGTAGTCGTACGATATCGTATTAGAATTTGATGTGTTTAGTTTAATATCACGCCATGTCTTTTTCAATAACTGAATAGTGGTCCCGTCATTTTGATGTCAAAATAGCGGGACCACTTTCTTTGAAGAATTTCTCGTTATTTTATGAGTGTAGAATTTTTCTATACGAGTATGAAATAGAAGAAATAGTGCATTATATCCTAAACACTTGGTATTCGAAAAACCTGGTGGGGTCCCGTCATTTTGACGTTCATGAGTTGGGCATACAAGGTGATCTTCTGCGTTGGGTAAAATCTTACATAACCAAAAGAACGCAGGCTGTGGTGGTCGGCGGTCATAGATCTGATTTTATTATTGCTCCTTCCGGAGTACCTCAAGGTTCCATACTGGGTCCTTTACTATATGCGTCATATTTGTACGACATAGGGACCTGCTTTATTCACGCGAAGTTTCTGCTATATGCTGATGACAAAAAAGTATATCTCAATATTAGAGATGAATCTGACTGCGCCAGGTTGCAAGAGGATTTGGATAGGCTATTTCACTGTTGGGAGTAGAGTAAAACCACGTTCGTGTTCACATTTGTAATAAGACTGACTTCAAAAACAATAGAAAGTAGAAAAACATAGGAAAATACAAATTCATAAAGAAAATATATAAAACACTGTGTGCTAACCAGCCAGTCCACAACAGGCCGCCCCCCTGTGTAACGGACAATTTAGGTTAGGACTGGCTCACTAAAGGCACCAGCATTAGCCATAGCTGGATGTTTCAATACTCCGCCTCTGTTTACGACTTCCACCACTGTGACAATGTATAATTTCACTAGCCAAACTTTCTTAACATAATCAAGCGGTTATGTCTATCTGGGTAGTAGTACGCTATCCACCACTATCACCACATCTCCGCACAATGGCTGACTGCTGGTGTTGGTTTATTGTTCGGTCTTCTGCACGGTTTTGGCCGGTACTCCATCGGCCATCTCTGTCATAATGGTCGGCACCCTGTTCCGTTCCTGTCGACTAATCAGGTCATAAGCTTCTAAAGGGTGTAGCATTGGGCCATTGGACGACGTTCCGAGGGATCAAATGGAAGGGCGTCAGGGCGGATTCCGTATCAAAAACAACTGGTACATACGTGAGATAAGAGGCCGACTGTTTATGACTGCCTTCGCTTCAAGAAGTATAAGTAAGGTTTAGTTCTTTGGGGGCCTTGGCTTGAATTTCGCTGATCACCCATGAATGGAGCCGCCGGAGGGATGGAGGCCCAGGAAATCTTGTTCAAGATCGTAAGGTAAAACCTTGTTCCATGTCCGGTAGTATCTTCGACGCCCCAACGATCATTTATAGGGCAGAAATAGCTTAAGCCGACTCTTAAAAATAAGCTAGGAGGAGTAATTCTATTCTCTAGTAAATCTCTCACTGGAGATAAGTATGGTGGAATCCTCCTTCGACGACAAGAGATGCAATTATTGGAGAAATTCTTCCCAGCTGGTATGTGATAGCGCTGTTGCAGCTGAATAACTCGCAGTGATAGTGGTGCATGAGCAGCTCAACTACGTTCTGTTTGCCATCTGGGTCAATGAGATTTACTTCGCGATTCAGTGGTGGAAGGTTTTTAGCTGCCCAGGTGCGACTCGACATTCTCAAAAGTTTGCCTGAATTAATAATTGAAGAAATTCGTGCCAGGCGACTTCTTTTATGTCTAGGCTCTAATCTGAGAGTACATAAAATCTCACTGTGTTCTGTGTGGCCACGTAGGCTTCTCAATCGCTTTGATATAGAGTCGGTGTTCCGCCTTTGTTGGGTAGAGTGCGAAGTTAATTTTGAGCGAAGTTTGAGTAAAAGTGGCCGGAAGATTTTAAAACATATTCGAAAACGAGCCGTTACGCGAGCTAAATGAGTCCAGTCGCTGAAACGCGAGTGGTCCGCAGCCACCGGTAAAGGTAGCTCAAGCGGAGAGATCGAAGTTAAGCTGGTCGTTTCTGGATGAGTTTTCTGAACTTTAAGCTCATCAAGTAACGAAGGTACTTCCTTAACTGATTCCACTGGCCGGTCTTTCTTTAGAGAAAACCGGAAAGACGGGCCAGCGTAACATCTATGAGAGGTATGAAAAATAGCGTTCGGATGCGTAGTGTCATCGCTGACAGAAGAAACGTATCTCCACAGTGAAGCGTTAGTGGTTTCCACGATTTCCCCGACCAGCGCCACAAACGACTTAAAGTTGCGCGCGTTGCTACGCAGCTAGCATGGACTGTCCGACCAGACATAGAAGTCAAGTGGTTTTACTCTATGGGCCTCTGGGTTATAAGAGGCAAAAAAAGAGGCTATCAGGGCCGCCTGAAGCTCCAGCTTTGGAATAGAGCAGGGTTTTAGTAGGGCCAGGCGAGCCTTACCGCCTATAGTAGCTAACTTTATATCTCCGGTCGGAATATTACAATACCAATAGGCCCCGCACCCGTAAGCATTTTTTCTGGCGTCTGTAAATACATGTAGCCGCCATTTCGTTAAATTATAAGTGGAGGTATAACAACGCATATACAGGAATGAATACAACGCATGGACATATAATGTGTAGAATTTCTTTAAGTTGTTAAACCATTCTACCCCTTTAGTGACAAATTCCGACGTTAGCCGTCGGTCCCAGTCTAAGCCGAGTCTCCACGTCTGTCGGAAGTCTATACGGCCCTTTGATATTATAGGAATAAGAAAACCAAGCGGATCATAAACGCGCATAAGTTGTAAAGGAACAGTTCGCTTTATCAATTTCTCTGGCAACTTATCTGAAAGAATTTTGAGGAAGCTAAAAAGAATTGATGTAAAGCTCCCCGAAATTCCTAAAGCACGAATGTTACTGACAGACGGGCCTAAACTATTAGTTGCGTTTTTATAAACTTTTTTAATAATACCGATGCAATCGGGCATGAAATTATATTTATTTAGTCTCTCGGGCAATCTTTCAGAAGACTTGTCAGAAAGCACAGCGTGATTGATAAAGTGTGCGGAATTTGTTTTACTAGAAGCGAAACCATACAAGACCCAACCTAGTGCAGTCTCTATAGCTACAGGTTGATTCAATGTACCTTTTCTAGTAGCGTGAGGAATAGAAAGATTCCAATTATCTACGCCAATCAATATCGTAGGCTGAACGTCATCGTAACAAACAACATCTATTAGGTCCGATAAATAATCAAACTGCTGTATATCCGAAGCTCTAAGAGACTGTTTGCTCATCCCTAAATTAGGAATAGAGCGCGCGTTCCTTACTTTATGGACTTTTGGAGAGTGCAGACCACGAATATTGAAATCTACGAGACTTGTCTCACATGTTTTCGACAGTCCGCCAATGCAATTGACAGTAAGTATAGACTGTGGGCCTTCGTCGGCTCCAATCGTTTTCATAATGCTAGAGTCTACGAAGGTAGTAGTGCTTCCATCATCCAAAAGAGCATAGGTATTTACCTCGCCCTTCGGCCCTGACACCGTCACGGGAACCACTTTCAATAAGGGACGAGATAAGCCTGTACAAAAGCTGCTGTGTGCTATTAAAACCTCCTTCACCTGGCCGGACGATGATGATAACGCTGGCACAGAATCCTCGACATGAGACGCAACTTCGGGGGTTTGCTTGTTGGAATGAAGTAGAGAGTGGTGTTTAAGAGTACAGCTAGCTACAGTGCATGAAGTTTTACAACGCCTGTACAAGTGCCCACCACGCTTGAGACATCTGCGGCAAACCTTACTTTCGATAACCCAACGCCATCTATCGTCCACGGAAAGAGATTTGAATTTTTGGCAGTTGACAATGTTATGTTTTTCTGATTGGCAATATAAGCAGAGAGCATTTGAATTATAGCTTTGCCTTTTAGTGAAATTGGCCATTAAATTGATTTCGGAAGAGGTTGCATCATTATCGTTTTCATAGACCGTGTGTACAACGTCAAGTTTATTTTTGACATTGTCACGTTGAAAATGTTTGACATCACGATTTAATTGAAAATTGTTATGAAATATTGGTGATGCAACGAGACCGAAATTAATTTGGAGATTAGCCTCATGATCTAAAAAATCTGCCAATAATTCTAATTTGTACTTACGACCGCGACTAAAGGCGTAGTCCGTCCATCGCGATCGTAAGAGTGGTGTAAATTTTAAAAGTATGGTATTGAAAAGCTCTGGTGAAGCCAGATACTCACAATAGTTTAAGAGTTGTATTGTCTTGACACAGTTACGGACTCTGCAGGCAAACAAGTTCAGTTCTTTACCGTAATCTAGTGGAAGCCTGGGAAATGACTGCAACGCCGATACCTCCTGTAAAACAATAAACTCCGGGCGACCAAATCTAATTTGTAAAGAAGATAATACCTCTTCAGGGTCGCAGGCAGAGATGAGGAGACTTGACACGGCGTCACGAGCAGCCCCGCTAAGAGCCACGTTAAGCCTAGCTAAGTTTTCAGCCGCAGAAAACGCAGCCTTCGTCTGGCTGTAAACTGCCTTGAACGCCAACCAGTCTGATGTGCGGCCGCTAAAGGAAGGAAGTTTATCACTTACCCTAGGCCGCGACGCCGCTAAGTTGGCGATAGCTTGCGCCAACATCTTGAAATCGCTTGACTGTGTATTTTGTGTAGCCTGATTATCTATAATATCTTTATTTTTGTCACAATTTTGTTTTATTTGTGTACCTAAGCTATCATGTGCATGTTCAGTGTCGTCTTGAATCGGGCAGCACGGAGTCGGAGGGTGCGGCTTATATTGACCGCACTTCTCGGGGCTGCAGTCCGGACGACGCTCACACATGGCGTCTTTAGACGCGTCGCCTTGTGGCGAAGTAACACGATCCTCCACTACATCTCTGTAAAATGCATTGCACTTATTAGTTTCGTACTGAGAGGTAGCGTTAAAATCATGCGATTGTACTAACCATTTATGAGTCCGTGATGGAGAATATGAATTTCGCGAAGCGCTACTTTCTAGAGCAGCGAGCTCCGCTTGAAGCTCTAGCTCCATTACGGCCTTTTGACGCTCTATAGCACGTCCCTCTAGCTCCGCCAGACGAGCATGTTCTACCTTTTGACGCTCTATAGCAAGTTCCTCTTGCTCCGCTAGACGTGCATGTTCTGCCTTTTGACGCTCTATAGCAAGTTCCTCTAGCTCTACCAGACGACGGGCATGTTCTGCCCTTAAAGCAAGCTGACGTGCTTTGATGGTGCTTTTGGATGAGCGTAGGCTATTCACAGAGCTGTCAGGGCTCCGAATCAAACCTTTTGGAATGGCTGGTAGTGGGTTGAAATGTTGCGAATCATCTTGAAGCGTTTGTAACGCAGTAGGTAGCGACGGTGTAGGTAGATCTACAGCGACGGTATCCCGCGGAGTGGGCGCATGGAGGAGCTCGGGGTATGAGTGATCCTGGCGCAACTCCGCACTAGGGATAGCTGTAGACGGGTCTACCGAATTCTCTGGTACACTCATCACTATTTTATTGGATCTCAACAACATTTAAATTCACTTAAAATCACTTCTGACACCAAAAACTGTTGGGAGTAGAGTAAAACCACGTTCGTGTTCACATTTGTAATAAGACTGACTTCAAAAACAATAGAAAGTAGAAAAACATAGGAAAATACAAATTCATAAAGAAAATATATAAAACACTGTGTGCTAACCAGCCAGTCCACAACACTCACTATTATAAAGCTAACAGAATTGGAGTTAATATTGATAAATGTACTCATATAACTTTCACTCGGGGTAATGCAATAGAGAATAACTATCACTTAAGTGGAAGAAGTATCAAAAAGGAGTTAGTGGTAAGGGATCTAGGTATATACTTGGACACTAAACTTACTTTTTCGGCCCATGTAGATTATATAGTTAGTAAGGCACTCAAAAATTTAGGCTTTATTCACAGGGTGAGTAAATCTTTTACCGATTTGGACTGCATAAAGGTGCTTTATTTTGCGTACGTGCGTAGTGTACTGGACTACTGCAGCGTAATATGGAACCCTCAATATATTATTTATGAACATGGTATTGAGAAAGTGCAAAGAAGGTTTGTAAAGTATTTAAATTACCGCACAAATGAACATTCTGACGACTATGGTGAATGCTGTCGTACACATGGTCTACAGCCACTTAATGTCCGGCGACGTGTTACAGATATGTTGTTCTTTCATGATGTGTGTTCGGGTGCACTCGACTGCATCGATCTCGTGACTGGTTTGTTAGCTCTAAATGCGCCTTCTAAACGTACTAGACATACAACCTTATTTCATGTTCCTGTAACGCGCACTAACTATGCTGCTAACAGTCTTATCTACCGTTTACCTCGCACATATAATAAATATCTATCTGATACTGATATTTTGGCACAGAGCAAGAACATATTTAAGAAAAATATAATACTGACTTTTAATGGGAAAATAAAGTAAAAAAAAAAAAAAATCCTTAAATTATTAAACAATTACGTTAATATTTTAATTGGTTTTTAAATATTAACTTACATTTTTATAAATGAATTATTTTTTTTATAATGATGATTTATTATTTATACAAATTATTTATATTTTTTCAATTTATTTTGAAATCAACTGCCCTTCATTGTTGAATAATTTTGAATTGTAAAATAATTTTGAATAGCTATTTTTTAATAAATAACGACGTTGTGTGTGTTAAGAATGATACGATTTAAACTCGTAAAACAAGTGTCGACTGTTTATTTCCCGCTTCATGTAAGCCCACCGTAAACTTAAATAGAACAATGCCAACTCAGTTGCCCATGTACACACAACTACATACACTAATTCACACACACGCACAAGTACACAAACACACACACACACACACACATCAAACGTGCAATGGTAATCCTATTTTTATGTTGTTTTCTTGGATTGTTTTTAATTTGAGTAATGTTATTTTTCGTATGGTGCTAGTAACTTATATTCAACTACCCACTTACTGTGAATTGTAAATTGAATATGAAATGTAGGTCCGTAATTGGCTTAATGTTTGTAATATATTTATGTTTGTACTATGATTTTCATACTTTGTGCTGTGGACTTATTGTTCAATAATAAAATAAAAAAATAAAAAAAAATAGCTGTTTAATTATTAAAATTAAATTCAGTATATCAACCATAGGTACAATAACAATGCAACTTCTTTAAAACTCAAATTTAGCATCTAATATTTTAGAGAGAATTTTTTTATGGTTAATTTATAAAAGTGAACATTTTTTTGGCACTAATTAATAAACACAACAAAAGGGATTATTGATTTTTATTCCAACCAAGCCCCCCTTATGATTAGAAGTCCATATTCTACTTAGTAGCATCTGTGTGCAGGTGAGTCTGGTGCCCGAATATTCATTTTATTATATTCTTAATTTTCTTTATTAAATTTGACTCATCTATTCCAAATTTTCAATTCATAACCTTAAAACTTTAAGAGGTCTTATAAATTTTTATTAATTTAAATTATATTATTACATTTGTCACCATATTTTAATTTTTTTTCATTATAATGAGTAACGAGGAAACATTTAAATTTATTGAGCTCTATCAGAGTGAAAACTGCCTGTGGAACCCAAAAAA
Organism: Nymphula nitidulata; assembly: GCA_947347705.1. Classification (NCBI taxonomy): domain Eukaryota; kingdom Metazoa; phylum Arthropoda; class Insecta; order Lepidoptera; family Crambidae; genus Nymphula; species Nymphula nitidulata. Next base: position 3,155,190 of record OX374637.1, on the reverse strand, counting down.
TAAGTACCACAAAAATAAAAATGTTGTAAGTATTAAAAGTGCTAAATAAATAAGGTTCTTGGACATGCCGTTTTCTTAACGATGTTTTACTTCACAAAGAGCATCCTACTTTATTATTATTTTAATATTATAAATGTGAAAGTGAGTTTCTTTGTTTGTTACTTCACGCCCAAACTACTTTTTTTATTTTTATTCGAGAATATTTAAATAGCTAATTATTTTTGTTATTTCAGATCAACGATTCTTGGAAACGTATTGCAGATACAATGGGTGTACCAATGCATGAAATAAAGAAGAAAAAAGAGAACTCGATGACAACCTTTGTCTGCACCTCAGACACCGTAGGAGAAGAAGCTTGGGAGGGCTTAAGTAAAGATGGCCTCCACCCCTAGCGCCCCTGCTGTATGTCGAGCTGCCGCGGACTGATTTACCCGCCATACCCCGTCCATAGGAGGACCCCGGCAACGGTCAAAAATAGTCGCCTATCCGTCTAGGCCAGGACTTACACAGACATTTGGGAGAAGGGGACGGCTTACAGGTTGACGCGGAGCCTCAGGAGGGCGAGCGGCGGTCAACCCCCTGGGCACCAACCATGCGGTATGCCCCAAAACCGTAAAAGCCCACTGCCTGTACCAGTACGGATAGGAACAGACCGGACCGCCAAAAAGTGCTGCTGGTCAACAAGGGCCACGGGAACACAAGACACACATCCGGGCATGTAAGAGCCTCGAGGAGACTGCACGCCCCGCGAAGCCGGACCAACGCAGACGCGACCTAACAGGTCGCCATACCACGTCCCGAAGGACCGCTGGACTCTCTAGGGGTCCCCAACACTGCCGCATTTCATGACTCCTCTGCCTGGCAGAAGAGTGCAGAAAGCAGCAACGAGCGAATCCGCTCCCAACACCGTCCGCCCGAACGGACCGCGATCTTGAAGGTCGCCAACCACCGAGCCGAAACTCCGCTGACCCCCAGGGGGGCCCCCACAGGGTGATTTTTTATAGAGGTTTTCTTCTTCGCGGCCCTACGCTAACGCGCCAGGCCCCCGACCCCACATGACAGCAGGGCTACGGGTTTGTGTGGTCGTGCAATTGCCCGCCCTTGAAAAGAGCAGGCAGCCACACCCAGGAGCTGTCCGCGCCGGCCGAAGCCGGTACCCCCCATATCTGGGGGGCGTTCCCTAATCCGCAACCCGAGGGACGCGTCCGATGGCGGCACTGGAAACCGCACACGTAGGAGCACGATAACCTGTGCCGACTTGCATTGAATCATGTTCATACAAGTTGCGCGGAAATTGCAAAAGTAGTCATTTGTTTTTAGTTATTCTCGTGAATAACACGTATTGTTTTATATTTAAAAGATAGCAGTGGAATTAAGAAGCAATAAAAAAAGTATTTTGTTGGTGACGTAAATTATCAAATAACAGGCGTAAAGTTACCGTCTGACCGGCAAGATCTTGATCTTGCCGGTTAGACGGTAACTTTACGCCTTTTTTTTACCATTCGCAAAGTTAAATTGACTGTTAGTGAAAACGCGAATCTCGTCATTCGACAGAGTATTATATTTTGGGAAAAAGCTAGAATCCCTACCAGAGCTATACCTAACTGTGTAAAAAAACTTGTGGATCTTCACCATGCTTGGAGGGAGTTGCAAAAAAAATCCAAAAAAAAAACCACTTGTTTACAAGCACCGTAAAGAGGACTTTTAAAACAATTAAGACAATTTATTCGATTTAGCACACGCTAATGCTTTGGAACGGATGAATATATAATAATTTAAAAAAAGGAAAAAAAACAGAACCTGGCCGCCCAGGATGTTTAGCGGTTGTAGACAAAAAGTTAGCCGAAAAAGAAGAGAGAGAAAATTAAATGAGAAGAAAAGACATGAGCAAATGTGTTTCGCGAGTTTATCGTCATCTCTTACTACACAAGATTTTATACAAACTCAAGATCATACCGATCAACGTACCTGCAGGCCAATTATGCTCGCTAATTGTGATGTTGTTTTGATGTCAATTTCACATTACGTATTATGCTCTCCGAAAAATGCGATATCAAAGTACCATCGACTAGACATCAAATTCTGGGTATTATGATCAACTTTTTAAAATGATATCAATTTGATATCAACTTAAATGCGTATTATGTTCAACTTTTTGACATAAAACAGCATCGCATAAACGTCAATTAAGTGATACAGACGTGATACAGAGTTATCAAGTTAGGAGGTGGTTTTTCCAAATCAAATTCCATTTTTTTACAAAATTAAGAGTAACATGGCTCGCTTCGGGTTGATAATGGGCTACTTAGAGCGTGCTCACGCCGATGACATGTGTAGGTTGAGAAGAAAACGTAAAATGCTACGAAAATATGTGATGCGTTTGACCTTCCCGGCAAGGCGTTTGAAGATAGGTATCGCCTCACAAAACCCCTTGTTTGGGGCTTAATAAAAGAATAACAGCCTTTCTTAAAATCGACACGTAGAAGAGTCACAATTAGTGCTGAGACTAAGGTAGGTTTGTACCTATGCACTAATGACTAAGGTAATGTAAGCTATTTAAGTAGGTATACCTACGATGTTAAAAGTTTCTTACGTCTTTGGATAGATATACTTCAATGCATGTAGAGCTACCTGACACAAACGCTTTTTATATGATAAATTAATTTTCATGCTGCAAATACAGTTCCACTTGTTGCAGGTGCTCACTGCGTTGGCGTTTTACCTAGGATAGTCGGTGAGGGTGCGCATATAGCGGTTTCTCAACCTACAGTTTCCAATATCATCCGTGAAGTGACAAATTCTCTCAACACTCCCGAAATATTGCAAAAACATATAAAATGCCCACTTACACTTGAGGTAAGAGAGAGTGAGTTGTTGTTGCCCGCGTAAAATTAAACATTGTTTTACCGTTCCCATGGGTATTTCCAAAAAATAAAATAAAATTTACTTTGTAATGGTAAAAGAATTTTTAAAATAAGTATAATTGAGTTTATTGGGAACAAATAAAAATATATTTCCTCTATTTAATATTAATCTATACTTAGGTAGGTACTAATATTATAAAGCTGAATGAAGATTGTTTGTTTAGTTGAACGGGCAAATCTCAGGAACTGATTCAAATTGCAAATTTATTTTTGTATTGGATAGTCCATATAGAGAAAGGCTATATAGACTATACAGAGTGGTGCTGTCAATACGACAGTAAATTGAAACATGGGCTATATTAGTCCATAGAAATGATTTGCGACTTTCAAAAACATTTTATTCATTTGATATATTCATGACATTTGTATGAAATAATATAACATTGGCTGCATTATTTCATAGAAATGTCATGAAATTATCAAATGAATAAGATGTTTTTGAAAGTGGCAAATCATTTCTATGGACTAATATAGCAACCATTTCTATGTACATACCTACTAATATAGATATAGCCCATGCTTCAATTTATTGTCGTATTGACGGCACCAACCTGTATATAATAACCGACATTAACGAGAGCGAACCCGTGGGCGAACACTAGTACAGAATATAGATAATAAACTATACCACTTATTTACTTTTTTATAATGAATGTGGTATTCCGGGAGTGATTGGATGTGTGGCGTAGTTAGGATTATGTCAGGGGGGGGGGGGGGGGGACTGGCTTAGACAAACCAAGAATATATCTAAGGTAAATGCTGCATGAGCAATGGGAAAAGTTAAGTTAAAAATAAAAACAAAATATCCATCAGTTTTTTTTTTCAAAAACAAGTAGTGGACGAGGTTCTTCACAAAACCGTTTTAACACCTCAGATTCTTCTTCTACTTCTACAAAAATGAATGACAACTTCATTTGGTCACTTAAATCTGTTATTTTTTTTGTTGTTGTTTTTAAGTTTTACATAAAATCTCGATAGTTTTAACTTATAACGGCTCTAAAATTACCAGTAACGTTATTATTTATTTGTCGAATAATTAATTTAACAAATTAATGTGGTCTTATTTATAAAAGAGAGATTGCTCGCTTAAGTTTAATTAAATCGAATAAATTAATGGCAATACTAAAAATGAGACACAGGATATAATCTTGATATGATCTTGATGTGATCTAATAATGTTCCATAATACCATTTAAAAACAATGTCAACTTGGCATCAACATCATATTGTCATCAAATTAGGATTACATCACAAAACCATAATTGACCTGCAGCTCTGATGAAAGCCTTGAGGAACCCTTGCCAACCACCTCTCGAACGGTTTCTGAAACTACTACAAAAGAGGAAGGAAAAACTTTATACTTCAGCTCTGATGAAGTCCGAAACGTTTGTTTCCAACCAAGACTGCGTAGACCGAGCTTTATGACCCGGCGCCGTCTTGCTGGAAGGACCATTCTTGGTTATTGAACATGGAGTTGTTAAGAGGCTTCACTACCTTCTCAAGAATGGTATCTTGATACACTTGTGCCGATGTTTTGATACCTTTTTCACAAAAGAATGGCTCAGTCACTCCTTCATAGCTAATACCCCACAAAACCATCACTGAAGTCGGAAAGTGCCCACGTTGCACTCTGTTGACTAATTTGGAAGCTTCCTTAGAGCTTTGTGCATAAATACGGTCATTTTGTTTGTTAAAATGTTGCTCAATTGTAAAAGTTTTCTCATCCGTAAACAAAATTTTTCTGTGACCTCCCTTTGCGTACCGCTTCAGTAGTTGTTTCGATTATACCACCCTATTTTTTTTATATTATTAGTTAAGAATTGAGCAGTACCTCTTTTGTAGGCTGCAAGTCCTAAGTCATCTTTTAATATACGCGACATGGTTCTAGGTGCTATCTTTATCTCCCGAAATAAAATCTTTTGCTTTCGGACAGGATTTCTTCGAATTCTTTCCCTTACTGCTTTGACCACCTTTTTCATACGAACACTACGTGGACGGCCAGACCTTTTTCTGTCACAATTAGAGGTCTCATTATACCTATTAATAGTCCGGTATACAAACATTTTACTAATAACAAGCTTATGGAGAGTTTTAAAAATTGCATTTGGCTCCATACCTACTTAGTGTAATGCAATGCAATCACAGCGATTCGGTTCTCTTTATCACCCTACTCCATTTTAATATCGCAAAATATTGTACAAATGTATTGGCGCCAAAATGAGAAAACTCAATCAACAATCATATAAAAATGACAGATTCCAAATTCAAATGTAATATTTTGTTTATTTTTAATTATACCAGTATTTATGCCCAGACTAAGTAGATGCAAAACCATCAACATCCATTTTTTTCACTATAGCAACTTTGAATGTATTCTGAAGGCATTTTTTAAATTATTGTAGGCAAGTTAAACAAATGTAGCAAAATTCAAGTTCAATCGTGAGATTAGTAGCAAACACAGCAATATCCCAACTGACAGGTACAAGGCCAGCATTATCCCTTTCGACCTATCAGATCACAGTATTTCGACGCCATTACAATGTCTATTGCTTTTGTATTAGTGCGTTCGTAATTAATTAGTGATTTAAATAGGAAAATAGTGATGACTTGAAAAGCAACTAGAAAAATCTTCAAGATGGAAGTTTTACTAGCCCTTGTGATAGTAAAAAATCCCGAAAAAGGAAAGCAACGCCCGAAACATGGAAGAGAAACGTGGCTAAAACTAAGCGGTAAGTTACAAGACGGCTGAACCAAATTGATACTTGAACCGTTTTTTTTTTTCAGATTTTTAACCCCCGGCGCATAAAGAGACTTGTGATACATTTGACGTGTCTGTGTGTTTGTCAGTTGCTTCATAACCAACTTATGTTCTGATTTTGATCGTAATACGTTTGAAGCTATTGTTTTATGCTATAATTTTTTTTTGAGTGGTCTCCATAGGTGACAGACCGATAGATTGTAAACATACCTATGTGATGGATTTGTCGGGGGTTGATTTAATTTTCATTTATAGTATTTTTATAATGACAAGATTTTTTTATTGAACGCCACAGAAAATGTTCCGCAGAAAATGTGTAAATGAATTTTAAAAATTCAACAATCAAGATGCAATACGTAATTTTTATTTTTGTTCTAGATATTCAGCAAAGAAACTTTCCAAAAGATTGCATTGATGCCACAAAAAAAAATTCAAATGCATGACTTTGAAAATGAGTGACCTTAAATTATTTATTGATAATTTTTATGAAAAACCAGAAAAGAAAACACAAGATGCTTTTATATTTCAACATTATAAAGCTAAAATAGTAATGCGACGACGTATAACAAACCAAAAATATACTAGACAAACATTTCAGACTAAGTATTATATTTACAGTAAGACAGAAAAAAAGAAAGTGCAAGTTTGCCAACGTTACTTTGTGACAGTTTTGCAAATTACCAAGTATAGATTGCAAAGTATCATGAAGGAATACTATGAAAAAGGTAAACTTTTACAAGAAAAGAGAGGAGGTGATCGCGTTTCTCATAAAAATATCCATAGAATGGAAACAGTCATGAAATTTATAAACTCTTTTCCATGTACAGAGCCCCATTAATGACGTGGTAATACCAAAAGATTTTATTTGGCTTCCGATTTATGTATTAATAAATTGTGGAAGCTGTATGATTCACAAGCTACTGATGACTTAATGTGAAAAAGTGTTACTTCCGGCATATTTTTATCACAAAATGGTTGGTTTTGGAACTCCAAGGACGGATGTTTGTGTTACGTGTCTTATGGCCGGTTTACACTTTGTTAAGTTAACACTGCAGGTGATTAGTGCAGGTGTTTAGTAATCAAGGTGTGAACGGAAGCGTGAAGTGATTAGTGTTAAGTGCGATTAGTGCTTATTGATTAGTGCGAGTGAATAGAATCAAGGTCTATTTTTGCTGTTAAGTGACCTCCCCCTTGTACTGTTCCACTCCACACTGTGTGTAAACACGTGTGTGTTAAGTGCGCAGTGTCAAGTTCAAAGCGAAAATGAAGTGGACGGAACAACATACTTTAAAATTCGTACAAGAATACATAAAGTATGATTGTCTATACAATGTAAAGTGCGCAGAATTTAAAAAAAAACCGTTGAGAGAGGCGGCCCTATTGAAACTGAGTGAAGCGATGGAAATTCCCGACTTCGGTCCCAAAGAAGCGTACAACAAAATACGAAGCTTGAAATCGACCTTCTCCCAAGAGCACAAAAAAGTAAAAGATTCTATTAAATCGGGTGCAGGGCTTGATGATATATATGTGCCAAATATCAAATGGTACAGATGGATGATGCCCTAAAGGCAGTAAATGTTAGAGAATGCAGAGAGACATCGAGTAATATGGTGAGTATTCCATAGGTACTATGTTTTTTTTTTCTAAGAAACCTTAGAATTTATAGTAACTTCAATAGGCAGGGGCCGACCGATAGCGAGAGAGTGAAAGAAAACACAAAGTTATTTAGAATACATTTATTTATAGTATCTTATATGCTAACTTACTAGGTAGGAAATTGTACTGAAACCGATTGCTATTAATGTAACATTCTTGCCTGCCAGGGTACTGAGCCTTTTGACTGAATCCTTCTTTAATACTTTTCTATTCTTCTGTACTTCTGGGAATCTGCATCAAATAATAAATATATTTATTAATGCCATGTTATGTATTTATAGAACCTGGAGTCTCAAGATAAAATCAATGAAGATAATGTTGAGACAAGAGACACTAAAGGCGAGAAGGCTGTTGAAAATACTTCAGGAGTTGGAACCTCAAGCAATGACTCGGGCCAGTCATTCAAAGGGAAAAATCCTCGGAAAAGGACGATGCTACGAGACTATGATAACTTAATAACAAAGGCCCAAAATGTAGCCAACAGTGTCAACAGCTCTGTTCTATCAGAGAATGATTTCGACTTATTTGGACGAATAGTTGTAGTTCAATTGAAAAATTTACCAATGGAGTCAGCAATTGAAGCCCAACAGTATATTCAAAATTATCTTTCTGGTTTGCGCCGCAAACATATCCGCCGTCAGTCTCAAACATCCAATTTCATTTATGAAATGGTAGAAAAGGATCACACGCATGTCGACAGATACGCAAGTGGTCAAATACGTATTCAGTCAAAATACGCAAATCGACAAAATCGCGATACGGCAAATTCGCAAATAGCCAGATTCGCTAGTAGTCAGATTTGCAACTTGTCAAATACGCAGCTCGGCAGACACGCAATTGGTCAGATACGCATCTCGACAGGTGCGCAACTGGACAGATTATATGATATCTTTGTAATAAACATAAACTATAGGCATAGCCCCATAAAAAAAAACCAATAATCACGCATTAGAAGTTGGGTAACTGTTTTTATTTGTTTTGGTTATTTACACTCAGCGTGATTTTAAAAGAAATATTGTGAAGAGATTGATTGCACCCAGCCGTCTCATGTTAACGTTGTTACGTAGTAGGTTATTTATTCAACAACAATTTTTTTTTACATATAACAATAAGTATAATTTTTAGGAATCTAATAAACGACAACTCTCAAAAAGGAGAGTGTCATTTCTATAATCAAGTTTACATAGGCTGTAATTGATTATTTTCATTCCAAAATATATCATTAGAATGGTAATAAAATTACCTATCAAATGATATAAAATACAATATTTAGGACTTGTCTTACAAAAAAACTCATTAAAAAACGCGCAAATTCCGAACACGATTTTATTGATGATTATTGAATAAAACTTATTTGTAATCGAAAGTTACATGCATAAATACAAATCGTTTTTAATTATCTTTGTGATTATGTGCAATTTCAATAGTTTTTATTGTTTCAATGTACAATGAAATACATTTGTTCATACTTATTATTACTAGGAATACTATAAACCAGTGTTTTTCAATCTTTCTGATTTCGCGACCCCTTTACAAGTTGAAAAATTCTGGCGACCCCCTTGTGTCATAGAAAGACTAAGAACTAATAAAATTTAATTAAAAGATTACTTACGTTAATGATTTTTTTTTCTATTTTGGTACATTTATCAATTATTCAGGTCTACTCTGCAAGAAGCTGCGAGAGTATTGAAAGTAAGTACGAGGTAAGTAGTTAAAGCTACGCGCGACTTAATTTGGATGCCAACTCGTGCGAGTCAAACTGCGACGGCGACGTTGCCACACCGAATTGTTGTTGTTGCGGCTACTTGCCGCCCCGCCCGCAATGTTCTTTTGTTTCAACTCTCATCTCACTCAGTTAGGCGCAGTCAACGATAAGTACGGACGTCATTCTTTTGTTTTTTCGCTCGCTCCGCGCGTTTGTAAAGTGGATAAGTTTCTCAAGAGATCGCAGCCTTCAACATATGGTACGAGTGTCAATAGCGGTGGTGGTAAATCAAACCCGAAAAAAAATAGACATTACGATGACAGTTATTTGAAATACGGGTTCACAGTCATAAATAATAAACCTCAATGTGTAGTTTGCGGCGATGAAATGATGAGAGTATGAAACCGTCAAAGCTTATGCGGCATCTCACAACCAAGCATCAAAAAGAAGCTTTATCAGCTTGTGTGCCGTTGGATTTTTGTGAACGAAAGTTGAAAGCTCTTAGCAGCTGGTACCGCCAAAAAGGGGCACTAGACCGAACGAGTTTCCTAACGCCTCAGTGACGATATATAGGGATGAGGAGCGAGTGCACCTACCTTGACAATGCTGTCTTGGTGTGAGGACCGTGGTCTACGGGTTTCACGAGGTGTGGAGCAAGTCGCACGCTCTTCTCGCCGGCCGGCTTCTTCTTCAACGGTACCGTTTAGCGTTGGGATTATGTTACAAGGACACAATGTCACTGCTATTATGCACACGAATGTTGATTATTCGCGGGAGAGTTTATATGCACCCTGGACGAATCACAAGCACTTATTTATCTAGTGGATTTCTAGTTCCAGGGGATCACTTATTCAGTGCGCGGTAAGTAGCAAGAAAGACGCCATACTACCACTGGCGCTGAGGTCGCGCGCGGAGCAGAGGTGAAACAAAATTAGGTGCACTCAATAGCCGCGTCCAGACCGACCGAGCGTGGCTCGCGAGTCCCGCTCGCGAGCCAGTAGCTCGGCCGGTGTGGACGGCGCTCGGGCTTCCTCGGGCACATGTCGGCTCGGCCGAGCGCCGCTCGACCCCGAGCCATGCGTTGTCGGTTTTTGCCGATGCTCAAAGGCGGCTCAGTCTGAGCTGCTCGCCCAGTGTGGACGGACGTTACGACACTCGCGAGCCAATTGAATTAAAATGGATAAAGAAGACAGTATTCGTTTAATACAACTTTACGGAGGTTTTAAAATGTTATGGGATTCGAAAGATCCAAATCATTTAAATAAAAGCAAGCGAGAAGATTGCTGGAGGAAGATCGCAAAGGAAATGAAGCTACCTGTACCCGAGTTGAAAAAGAAACTTGACTCGTTGACTGGTTCATACCGACGCGAAAAGTCAAAGCAGAGAAAAAGTTATATCACTGGTTCAGGTAAGAAATTTTTTATTTAATTAAAGTGAACTAGCTTTTGCCCGCGACTTCGTTCGCGTTTAATAATAACTTTGAGCAGAATTTATATTTTATAGCAGAGTAGGGATAGTGTGTTAAAGAAAACGCAGTATTAGTATTTCGAGTTTATATTAGCTGACAGTTCTTTGTTTACATTTTTATCAAATGGCGCTAATCTAGTAGTCATCAAATGTCACATTCTCTTAGCATGTATTAAATATTTATGTCTCTTATATTCTTATATATTTATGTTTCCTATGGTAAGAAATGACCCCGGTCTTTTGTATTTTGCAGGCGCTGACGAAATTTATATATCCAAGTGGTTTGGTTTTAAATATTTTGACTTTATGTCAAATAAAGATGACACAGGAACAACAAAAGAGGGCGGAATCGATAACGTAAGCCCTTTAATTATATTATTTTCAAAATTAGTTAAACATTAATATTGATGCTGCCATGGAATTATCCCATTTGTTACAAAATGTGTTGCTAAATGTAGACGAATATGTTTAGCACTAACAGTACCTCTGCGCGGAATGGGCGTTAGAGGTAAAAGTGTTGTAGATGCAATATTGTTTCTCCATTGACCAGGAGTTAATAAACCAGCCACTTCTCTATCATAATATTCTGGTGGAATAGAATAGTTATTTCTTCGTAAGTAATTATATAAATACACTGTTGCTAAGACAACTTTTGTAGCTTTTTCTGGCTCTAGCAGAATAGGTTTCCTAAGGACTCTATAGACTGAACTTAAAATACCAAAGGCATTTTCAACGACTCTGCGAGCTCTGCTAAGCCTGTAATTAAACACTCTTTCTTTGGAACCCGCCTCTGGATTACCTTCAAATGGTTTCATAGTATATTTTGAAAGCATAAATGCTTTGTCGCCCAATATGAAATATGGTATTTTCATTATGTACGGTATTTGTAGTATCTGAGCTTCAGGAATGTTCAGTTGACAGTTTTCTAATTTTCGATATAAAATCGTATTTTTAAAAACTCCGCCGTCGGAAATACGCCCTTTACTTCCGACATTAACAAACAAGAATTTGTAATTAGCATCTACGAGAGCGAAGAGCACTATTATACTAGGAAAATTCTTGTAGTTGTCATAATCAGTACTTAGATTGACGGGTCTTTGAAGAGTTACGTGTTTCCCGTCCATAGCCCCTATAACATGCGGGAAGTTCCATTTTATTTCAAATTCATTTGATACTGTTAGCCATTCTTCTTCTGTGGATGGTGTCTGCAAATAACATAATAAACATTATTTTACAGAGCATTCCTTCTCAACAACCAGGACCATCACAACCTACGCCATCACCACAACAACCCGAGCCATCACCACAACAACCCGAGCCATCCCCACAAGAACCCGCGCCATCCCCACAAGAACCCGCGCCATCCCCACAAGAACCCGCGCCATCGCTACGAGAACCAAAGCGAAAGAAAAGACGGCTGAATACAAATACAGAAAATGATTCTCTAGATAGTATTATGAAGGACACTTTTGCCATAATTGAGAAAAGCTCAATTTCTTTAAATGATCCATGTGCAGCATTCGGTAATAATATTGCTCATGAACTTAGGAAATACGATCCTTACACTCAATCCTGCATTAAAAATGCCATCAACAATATAATCCACGAAGCGGACATGGGAAAATATCAAATGTATAGACCAGGATATTACACACAGCCACCTACTACTACCACGTCCACCATAACTTCCGAAAATCTGCAGAATACTCAATTTACTCCTGGTACTACTACAGAATCAACAGATTTTAATTTTAATGACAGCTCTGTTATTTAAATACCTATGAGGCAAATAAATAAATAATTTGATTGATTAATTACCATGATTTTTATTTACCTTAACGTAATCACTGAGGGCCTCTATAATTGCATCACACGTTTCTGGAACTATAGTTGATATAGATTGTTTCGATACTCTAAAAAGATATTGAAGGCTGCTATAGGAGTCTCCTGTAGCCAAATATCTCAATGTTAGCAGCACTCTTTCGGATACTGTTATTGCTTCTCTGTAGTTAGTGTCACATTTTTGTATTTTCACAGCCACTAAGGAGCACAAATACTCTATGTCTTCCGCAGACATGCGTGTAAAATTTGAGACTGAATGGTCGATTGTTAGTTCTTTTAACAAACTGTTACCGTATTGGTTTCGATTTTGGTACAATTTTTTAATCCACAGTTTTCGTTTCTCTTTTCCTTTTTTTATATATATCCGGACAACATAAGCGCCGTAGCAGCTAATAACACGTGGTTTTCCATCGTTATACGGAGAGAAACTGAAATGCTCAAATCGGCTCACCTTGGCTCGCGAGCCCGGCTCAGAACTTTTTACAAATGGCTCGGGTGCCACGGCTCGCGATCAGACCGACCGAGCGCCGCTCGCGATCCGCGCTCGGTCGGTCTGGACGCGGCTAATGGATAGTGGGCGGGAAAGAATGAGGCGTTAGTTCGTCTATCCTTCGTTCGATGGCGCTAACATTTCCACCGGCCCTTAAAGGGTCACCTTTAAAAAACTACCATGAGTAGGGAAAAGATTAAAATAAATATTAAGTTTAAGTATGTGTATAATTATAAATATATAGTCTAGCATATATATGTAAAGAAAAAATACTAGAGTAAAGATAAAGTTATCAATTATTGAGTTGGCAAAGGGCACAGTCGGACGACGGGACGCCGAAATGAGCCTCGCGCGGTTTTTACCGTGACGACACGCACTATGCCGTCCTTAGCCGGGTGTACTTTCTCTACGACGGCCAAAGGCCAAGACAATGGTGGCACATTATCCATGATAACAACGACCACTAATCCAGGTGTTATGGGCATGGAAGGAGTATTCCACTTCTGCCTTGTTTGTAAGCCGTGCAAGTACTCGACATTCCATCGCTTCCAGAACGACTGTACCAACTTATCTAATAATGTGTGACGCTGAAGCAATGACGCGTTGTCTGTGACTTCAGGCGCAGGCAATGATGATAAAGGTAAGTTGGTTATAAAATGATTTGGCGTTAACGCACGGGGCTCTGCTGGGTCCGAGCTAAGCACAGTAAGGGGGCGAGAATTTAACAAGCACTCTATTTGGGCCAATACAGTAATAAGCTCCTCATAACATAAGAGCTGTTGCCCGATCACTTTGTATAGGTGGTTCTTTATTACCTTGACCATGCTCTCCCAACATCCACCAAAATGACTAGATGCGGGGGGATTAAACTTCCACTCAATAGAATTTTCAGAAAAGAACTGTTCAAACCGATCGCGATCACCCTTTAGGAAACGGTACAAATCTTTAAGATAGGAACTAGCGCCTACAAAGTTCGTCCCGTTATCTGAATAGACGCATTGAACAGGGCCGCGACGCGATAAAAAGCGCTTGAAGGCAGCTAGGAAAGTAGGTGTACTTAGGTCTGTCGCTAACTCGATATGTACAGCGCGTGTGGTTAGGCAGGTGAAAACGCATATGTAGGCCTTTTCCGCGCGAACGCCCCGACGTCTCACCGGAGTGTATGCAATAGGACCGGCATAGTCGCAGCCCGTGTGAGCAAAGGCCTTCGAAACAGGACGGGTTCGAACGTCGGGAAGATCGGACATAAGTGGGTAAATAGGCTGCGGCTTCATGCGGAAGCACCTGTTACACTTATGCACTCTTTGTCGCACAATGCGACGAGCGGAAAGTATCCAATACTTTTGTCTTAGCAAAGACATTAAAAGCTCTGGACCAGCGTGAAGATTAACTTTATGGTAATAATCAATAATAAGGTCCACAATATGATCGTGGCGCGGTAAAACAATTGGATGTTTTTGAAAGAAATTTAAATTAGAATTAGTCAAACGACCACCGACTCGCACAATACCGTTCTCAATGAACGGGGTGAGTCTTTTGAAAACATTCGAACAAGGTTTATTATTTTCTAACTGCGCAATTTCGTCAGAAAAATATATGTGTTGTAACGTCTGAAGTATTTGACGTTCAGCAACGTCCAACTCTGTAGCCGTGATGGAAGCAGAATCACGACGAGGTAGTATTTTTGCGAAACGACACACATACACTGTCACTCGCAGTAATCGACTCCACGAAGAAGTACGAAGAGCCAGTTGATAAAGAGGGATCTCCCGAGAGGGGGCGGTAAGAGTATTAACCATCACCTTTTGTTCCGGCATTTCGGAAACACAAGGTAAACTATCTCCATCGTTGACAGGCCAAGCAGACGGCTTCTGTGACAGCCATGTGGGGCCATTAAGCCACAGCGGGTGCGCGATTAACTTACGCGGTGTGAGACCACGGGACAGGCAGTCCGCGGGATTCTCTAATCCCGCAACGTGGTAAAAGTGACTGGCAGGAATATCTTGAGTAGCTTTGACAACGCGGTTCGCTACAAACGTCTGCCAACGATGGGGTGAGCTTTTGAGCCAATAAAGAACAACTTTAGAGTCGGTGAAAGCGTAAACATTGATTTTTAAGAGGGCAGCGTAATTATTTAAAACAATGCGCATTAATTTCGCGAGAAGCACGGCTCCGCAAAGCTCAAGACGGGCGATAGTGTGGGGGGTAGAAGGCGCGACCTTAGACTTCGCACAAACAAGACGCACTGTAATGCCGCTGTCAGTCTCAACGTGTAAGTAGACAACACCACCATAAGCGCTTTCACAAGCGTCCGAAAATCCGACCAGTGTGACTATGACACTGTCACTGACCACTCCGACATGTCGCGGGATGCGAATAGCGTTCAGTGCTGGTAGTTCTGAACGGAACTGCAGCCACTGTTTAACGATGTGAGGAGGCACGACCTCGTCCCAATCGACCCCTAACTGCCACAATTGCTTAATTATAAGCTTAGCGTATAACACCGTGGGCGCGATAAAGCCCGTAATATCCCACAGCCTAGCTACGGTAGATAAAATAACGCGTTTTGTACAAGACTCGTCCTCAGGCGGGTTCACATTAAAATAAAACTCATCAGAGCTATTGTCCCAATGCAAGCCCAGTATTTTGGCTGGCATATGCCTGTCAAACTCGACCGCAGTGAAAAGTTTACAAGACTCTGGAATAGTCTCGAGAACGGCCGCAGAGTTACTGTTCCATTTAACCAAGTCCCATTTGGCCCCTTGAAATAAATTAATTAACTGTTGACACGCGATGACAGCGTCGGTCTCATTGGGAACGGAGAATACCAAATCGTCCGTGTAGAGACAAGAAGACGCAATCTCGCTGGCGCGAGGATATTTGTGGCCATCGTCGGTTATCAACTGACGCACAGTGCGCAATGCGTGGTAGGGACTTGACTTTAATCCGAAACAGACGCGATTAAATTCGTAAAGCATAAGCGGTTCTTGAGGGCTGAACCTATAAAAGATTCTTTGATAGCGACGGTCAATATCGCGCATACCTATTTGTAAAAACATCTGTTTGCAGTCGGCGCTCATCCCGACTGCATACAAGCGAAAATTTAAAATTATTTGAAATAGGTCACCCTGTAGATTAGGGCCACCATGATGGATATCATTTAAAGATATATCTGAAGCGGTCTTACAACTCGCGTCAAGGACGGGTCGCAATGGTTTACCCTCACGAACAACACCGTGGTGCGGGATAATATAAGAAGGAAGCACAGTGTTGTCCGCTGGCGCGAGAGATAAATAATTTTTGTGTATGTAATCTTGCATAGCAGCGTTGTAAGCCGAGCGCAATGTCGGCGACGCTTCTAACTTGCGTTCGAGACACATAAATCGCTTACGCGCGATAAACTCAGAATTACCGAGGGAAAATACGTCGTGACGAAATGGTAACGCCACTACATAACGACCACTACGCGGATCCCGTGTAGTGGTGGAACAAAAAAATTCTTCACATTCAGCATCGTCCGGATGCTGACTGGGTGGACAAGATGCTTCCTCAAGCTCCCAAAACCTTTTTAAAATAGCATCAACTGGTTCAGCAACCGTGGTTGTACAACACGACGTCAAAAACGAAGCGTTGCGATGAGCGGCGGGCACCGAACCCATAATAATATAGCCCAGCACAGTTTCTATAGCGGGCGGTGCTGACGCGTCGCTATGTACAACGCCAGGTAACAGTAAATGAGGGAATAATGATGCACCAATTAAAACGTCTATTTTATTTGGAGTCGCGAAAGTGTCATCTGCGAGCGGTAAGTGTAACAAGTGAGGGAGTTTCGACTTGTCTACAACAGCTGACGGCAAAGCGTCAGTAATATTTTTTACTATTAAACAATTTATATTATAATTAATACTCGGATTATACCGGGAGAAAAATTCTAAATTAGCTGAACTGTCGATTACATTCTCGTTACCACCGAATCCCTTCACAACTGTACGCTTAACATTAGTTGTTAATATACCTAAACGTTCACAGCATTCTTTCGTAATGAAATGACTATGTGAAGCGGAGTCTAGTAACACTCGAACAGTGTGTTTATTGTTGAGCGCATCGTAGACACAAACTTGAGCAGTTGCCAACAGTATCGTCGTGCTTCCGATACAATGCTCGTCAATTACGCACGTCTTATTCGACTCCGTATGTTGTGAGCCGCGCGGGGGAGCATTGGACATAGCACAAAGAGTCACGTCCGCGGGCGGTGAGTAAGTAGCGGGTGTACGTGTCTGCGAGAGCGAGACAGAATTCTGCGCTACGGCATCGTCGGGAGAGGTTGGGCTCGCAACGGCAACAGCTGATCGTGTGCAATGGCGATCGCGACTGGAATCGCGAGTAAAATGAAGAAGTGTATGATGTTTTAATTTACAAACGCGACAGTTAATGTTCGATGAGCAAGACGAAACCCGGTGTTTAATACTAAGGCAATTTACACATGCGTTATTCTCCTTTACCACTTTATAACGCTCGTTTGGTGATAATTTATTAAAACTCGAGCATTTATATAAATGTTGATGCGTAAAGTTAGTACACAAACATTTAGTTTTGGATTCAATATTATTTTGAACTGTACCCACATTGACATAAGACTGATATTTCGGTGGCGAAGGAACAGCCAATCGAGAGCGTTCTCCGTCTTGATTACCTTTTTTGGTAGCGAAATTATTAGAAACGGTAGGTACGCGCGTTAATATTTTAGATTGATTTTTAATAAATTCTACTAAATTTTCAAAAGTAGGAATTCGCGAGGGATCGCTAGAATTCATTTCAAAGGCCCGTACAGTGTCGGAATCTAATTTTTTAAGTGCAATATGTAAAATAAAAAGATCGTAAAGGTCATCAACCTTTATGTTTTTAAGCGCGCGAACTGCGCTCACAAACCTATCAATAAATGAATCTAAGTTAGCTGCGGAGGAATTATTTAATGGTTTAAAATCTAATAATTGGTTCATATATGTACTAGCGAGTATGCGTTTATCTTCGTATTTATCTACGAGGGTCTGAAATAGTAAACTATAATTTTCAGGACATGGCGTAATGCCCGCACAAGTTGTTTGTGCTTTACCAGATATTTTACCTAGTAAATAGAAAAGTTTTTCACTGTCGGAAAGTGATGGATTGTCGTGTATTGTCGACTTAAAACTAGCGTAAAACAAGGGCCACTGACGAACATCGCCGTTGAACGGCATCAACTCTATAGGAGGTAGACAAGGTCGAGATTTGCGTAGCACATCCTTATTAGTGTTTGAATTATTAGCGGAATCAGAATATTGTGCCACCAATCTCTTTACGCGATTATACAAAGACTCGAATGATACTAAGCTTTTAAAATCTGACTTAGCGGTTGGATCTTTTTTCAATAAGTACCTATTGTACTCTTCTAAACAAAAATGAAATTCTGTACGTAACGTGTCAATGTTGCTACCGGCGTCGAGAAACATTTCCACCGAGTCGTCGCCTGTACCTAAATTTTTAGATAGGTCGTAGGCATTTTGCATACATTCAAATAATGCGTTACGTTTGCTTTCCAACAACACAAGCTGCGCGTCAGGTTGCGCGTCTTTTAACTTTTTAGATTCCATGTTTGAATGACTAAGAAATTACGCGGCAAAGTAATGGCTACCTACCAAATTAGAGTTATTAATTATGAATTTAGATATTGAATGTTATGTTTAGGCAGTATAATACTGTGTTATAATAATTATTTATTTTATAATACTATTTATTAATACAAATAGAATTCTAAAGTGTTTGTTGTAATAAACAAGACTGGTTTTTTAATGGCGGATGCGGGTGGGTTGTAAATAAATACGAATACTATATGTAATTAATTTTATACGCTTATTAGATTAGATTAATCCTAATAAGGGCGGGTGGAATATATGTCTGTAGGACTAGAATAATCGGGCTGAAGGACCAGAAATGGTACCGCCAAAAAGGGGCACTAGACCGAACGAGTTTCCTAACGCCTCAGTGACGATATATAGGGATGAGGAGCGAGTGCACCTACCTTGACAATGCTGTCTTGGTGTGAGGACCGTGGTCTACGGGTTTCACGAGGTGTGGAGCAAGTCGCACGCTCTTCTCGCCGGCCGGCTTCTTCTTCAACGGTACCGTTTAGCGTTGGGATTATGTTACAAGGACACAATGTCACTGCTATTATGCACACGAATGTTGATTATTCGCGGGAGAGTTTATATGCACCCTGGACGAACCACAAGCACTTATTTATCTAGTGGATTTCTAGTTCCAGGGGGATCACTTATTCAGTGCGCGGTAAGTAGCAAGAAAGACGCCATACTACCACTGGCGCTGAGGTCGCGCGCGGAGCAGAGGTGAAACAAAATTAGGTGCACTCAATGGATAGTGGGCGGGAAAGAATGAGGCGTTAGTTCGTCTATTCTTCGTTCGATGGCGCTAACAGCAGCAAAATACTATGATTCAGGTAATAAAATAGTGTTTTCCTAGTCTCCACAGTCACATGAGTAAATATCCAACCAGAATCCAAGCTCTCTAACAACGGGCAAAAATCATGAGTATTTTCATAGGGTTGACATGACACCTGTTGCATGGTAAAAAAATTGTCATAACTACACCGTGAAAATTTAGTGGTTGTTTTCCCGCAGCAGAACGATTAACCTTTAGTAGTACTATCGAATCATGCGAGTTATTTTTTGAAATCGAAAATATTTTTGACCTCTACTAATCAAAAAAATAATCATGAACTCGAAAGCGTGAGAAACGATAGTTCCTTTTACGAGATGTGACATATTTGGGTACTGCTTTCCGCACGAAATCAATGTTTAAAGCAAAAGAAACTCTACGAACTAAGCAATACAGCATAAACTGCACCGCACGCGCTCCGTAAAGCGAACCGCCAAATAAACAATAACAAAAACACACAGGCACCGCCGCGCATGCGCGCGCGTGTCTCAGCTCAGTTGCGCCGACTTGCACAACACATCACAGTAGTTGCACCGCGAACGCCGTCCGCGCAACTACGCAAGCCCAATTGTTGCCGCCAAAATGGATCGCCATTACGTTTATTCGAATGTGGAGTACGTTTCTATGGTGCAATTGTACGCGAGGGCAAATTATGATTCTTTAGACTTTACGCGGAGCCGCAGCACATGGAGTCCCTTCGTCTTCGCGGTGTTCTGAACCCGCAAGTACCCCAGGCCCGGACGATCGTAGCTGCAACCCAGCGGCTACTCGATCACGGGCAGTTCCAGACGCCAGCTCATGCTCAAGGCAGAGGTCACCCGGTCATTTATTCGTCAGAGCTTGATGAAAATATCATAGAGTTTTTTGAACGGGATCCTCGCCGAAGTACACGTATGGCTGCGGCTCGGTTTAATGTTAGCCAGTATTACGTGTGGAAACTGCTCAACAGTGAAGGATTACATCCCTATCATTTTCGCAAGGTTCATGCCCTCCACGAAAATGATGCGCCGGCCAGGATTAGTTTTTGCCATTGGCTAATCGAAAATGAAAACGTGAATGTTTTATGGACTGATGAGGCAACGTTTACGCGAGTTGGACTATTCAACCAAAGAAATGAACATTTTTGGGCTTTTAATAACCCACACGTTATCCGAGAGTGTTCACATCAAGTGCGGTTTAGTGTAAACGTGTGGGCCGGCATAATAAACGGCTGCTTAATTGGACCGCATTTTGTGACAGGACACTTGACCGGTGAAACGTACCTACAAATGCTACGTAGTGTTATCCCGGACTTACTGGACGATATTCCCCTAGCCGTGTCCGTGGATAACCTTTATTACCAGCACGATGGGTGCCCTGCCCATTATCAGCGCGCCGTGCGAGAGCACCTAGACTTGGTGTTTCCCCAGCGCTGGATCGGTCGCGGCGGGCCAGTGCCGTGGCCACCACGAAGCCCGGACCTTACTCCGTTAGACTTTTATTTGTGGTCTGAGCTCAAACGCCTTGTGTATCGGGAGGAATACCAAACTCGCGACGCGTTAAAAAGTGCGATAGTGGACGCTTTTGATATAATTAGACGTGACAGAGACACAATATTAAAATTGAAAGCCAATCAATTAAAACGTGCACGATTGTGTGTAGAACGCAGTGGTTTACACTTTGAACAATTACTCCGCTACCGGGAAGTGTAAGTACCTACTTGTACATTTGTAAATAGCGAACATTTATTAGGTTAGGTAATTAAAATCATTGTAAATACGTTGATTCCCATTTTTTAAATACGCCATAAATACTTTATTGCCTAATTCAGTACCTAATACATTATTACCTACTTTAAGACAATAATCTTGATTACATGTTGTTTATCCATTAAAAATTATGTTCGTGTTTAGTTAAGTGTAGATGAAAGTATTTACGACGGTCCTAAGCCCGTTAAAGTATGAAAGGAAAATGGAAATCACTTGTTAGTAAATAGTGAGTTAGCAGCCTAGTGATAAGCGCGACGGGCAATGACCCCGGCCGGGGCGGCCGGTTGTCGGTCGCGGCGCGGCCGGTACTATTGATTCGAGGTTGCTTTCGAGTTTTGTTTGTCACAATCTTAAAACTGCTATTATTTGATTTGAATAAAAAAAAACTGCACACATCTATTGTACTACTAAGATAGAATCATTTTACTGCGGGAAAACAACCACTAAATTTTCACGGTGTATATGTAAATAGACATGCTTTGTGTGCGTAAATGCGGCCGCTATCAGTGCCGGTATATTTACATTTGTTTTAAAATTTAATTCATGTTGGTTTTAAAATAAAGCTATAAAATTTATTAAAGATAACACAAAATGACGGGAATTCCTTTAACAGCACAACTATCTTTATGAAACTACTATTATGTTTATTTCATCATTAAACACCAATCTATTATAATATTTTATATTACACCTTGAATTTATACATCCTAAATTCGTCAACAAAATCACTCTTAAAACTTATTCAGTTCCATTGAATCGCGCACTCCCTGACAATCGTACCGCAACTGAACCGGTTTGATCCAGTTTTTACCCCTCCGGCGTGTCCGTGAACTCGCCGGTGACACGTCACGCACACATCGCCGCGCTATGTGTGAGTGTACCTACAGCGAGCCGCTTCTATGAAGCTTGTATTCTGGTCGGATATATATTCTGTGACAGAGTATTGTTAAGACCCTCAATGCCCTTAAGCGATAAGCTCAAGTCGAGTCTATTCTAATTGTTGATGTTTAATGATTTTTTATCATACTTAATTTTGGTGTGCAAGGGTTCCGCGTGCTTAATTTTTATTGACTATTTACTTTTATATTGTTTGGTTTATTTTCAGGCATCCAGTGTCAATGAGTCGGCATTATTAGCTAGCTACAAAGTCGCATATCGAGTTGCCAAAGCAGGGAAACCACATACAATCACCACCACCACCACCATTAATCGAGGAACATTTTAACGTTTTTATGGGTACTTTTACCTGTGACTACGAAATAGCTGTCATAAATGCGATTAAACAAGCGTACTAATCCTGCGACTAAACTATCGGGGTGTTACTTTCACTTGCAAAAGGCTGCAAAGAAAAAAGCTAAAAGTTTGAACATGGGCGAAACAAAGGAAGAACGGAAAATGATTAAGCTGGCGACAGCTTTACCTTTATTACCAGAAGATTTAATACAATCTTGTTGGGTCGATATCTTGAAAATTGTGGCGGAAAGTCCTAAACTTAAAAAATTTCAACAATACTTTCAAAATCAGTGGCTGAAGAAACTACCGATGGAAGTTCTGAGCTGTTCTGGTGCGAAACATAGCACAACTAACGTGCTTGAAGGGTGGCATCACAAAATAAATGTAAAAATTTCTAGGCATCCCTCTTTTTCGTGTGGTGCTCGGCGGCGGTCACCTCTCGCTGCCAACCATGGTAAGAGCCATGGTTGGTAGCGAGAGGGCTTGGGAGGCTGTCGCCTCTTTCTGCGAGACTGTGCTCACGCAGAAGGAGGCAGCGGAGAGGGAGCGGGAGGAGGATGCTCTAGCCGCTCCTATCCGGCGTAGACGGGTGGGTGCGAGAAGGCGGGCGGCGGCGATCGCCCGACTTCCTGCGCCCTAGGCGCGGCCGCGTGCGTGGGTGGCCCCCACGCATACTTTGCACATGCCGCCACGTCTGGGATTGCCCAAGTGACTCTGGGTAATCCCCATCGGCGCGAAACCTGGCCGTAAGGTCGGGTTGCCTGGGGGTGGGCTGGTGAAATTGCTTCGGCAGAGCCCAGGCTACCCCCGCGAAGGGCAGTGGAGTTGCCGGGGAGTTTTAGTGGGTATTTCCAGTACTGATAGCGCTGGATGACCCCCACACACGCCCGCCGCTTAGCCAGCGGCGGGTAGGTCTGTAAACGGATTTCTCCCCGTTAAAAAAAAAAAAAAAAAAAAAGGCATCCCTCTTTTTACCTTTTTCTACATAAAATTACCAAGGAGTCACAACACTTCGATCATATACTAAGAAACAGTCTATTCTTTTCACAAAAGAAAAATCGCCGTATTTCTGTAATAGCTTTTGATGAAAAGGTAAAAAAATATACTACAAAACTGAAGCAAAACGAAATAACTCCAATTCAATTTTTGAATAAATTTATTTTCTTTAGGCTTCTTTATTAAAACTACATATTTTATTCCTACTTAATTACCGATTTTGATTTTCATTCTGATATCTAAGTTTTCGAGATTTAGTCATGGTTTACGATTTATTAATAGGTGTGAGTGTATAAATATTATTATTATTATGTTCACTTCTATTTTTATTTTCTCTCATTTCTGAGGTATTTTCCAATTCCACGCGGGTTGATACCAAGCGTGAGTAGAATAATGTTGTGTCAGAGTGGTGTAATAGTTTGTGTGTGTGTGTGTGTGTTTTGTAGCAAGTTAATTAATACGCGATGTTGTTAAAAACTTTCTGGTAATTCGGCAAGTATTTAATATGACTGCTTTTTGTAATAAATGTAATATAGAATTATGGATTTGTAATATGTTAAGGCTCTTCTTCAGAGATTTTGGTATAACTCCAGTGGATGATATTACTATTGGTACTATTTGAACATTTTGTACTTTCCATTGTTTTTTTATCTGTATGGCCAGATCAGTATATTTCGTAAGCTTTTCGTTTATTGTACTTTGGATGTTGTGAGTGTTAGGTACTGCTATGTCAATTAAATAAACTGTGTGCGTTTGCTTGTCATGTACTGTAATATCGGGTCTATTATGGTGTGTTGTTCTATCTGTTATGATGGTGCGGTCCCAATAAATTTTGAATTGATTACTGTCAAGAACAGGGTTTGGCTTGTATTTATAGTATGGCATCTTTTGGGCTATAAAATTACATTTGTGTGCTAAGTATTGGTTAATGATGGAAGCAACCTGGTCGTGGCGATGTTTGTAGTCTGTATTTACTAAAGTTTTACATGCACCGGTTATGTGTTGGATTGTTTCGCTATTACCATGGCAATGTCTACACATATCAGTTGGGAAGTTCGATTCCTTTAATATATATTTCTTGTAATTTCGTGTGGCAATTATTTGGTCTTGTATGGCAAGCATATATGCCTCTGTCTCAGGGAAAAGCTCTCCTCTTTGAAGCCATTGGTTTGAAGCTTCCACGTCTACATATGGTTGATTTAAGGCTGATTTATGCCTGCCATGCAAGACCTTCTGTTCCCAGTTAGAGACCTTGTGTTTATTATCGGTTATTTCTTCATTGGGTTGTGTGTTTTTGTCACTTAAGTTGAGTGGCGTGTATTGATGATCTATGTCTATTATGTATTTGTGTAATAAAGAGTGCTCAGCGTAGTTGTGGAAAAAGTGTCTTAAGTTCGTTATTTGCTTGTTGTGTAAATTTTTCAAATCTATGAAACCTCTACCGCCATCTTTCCGCGGTAAAGTGAGTCGTTCAGAACAAGATTTTGGATGATGTTTTCTATGTTTGGTTAATTTTGTGTTGATAATGCGCTGTATTCTTTTTAGTTCTGTTTGTGACCATTGTATAACTCCAAATGAGTAAGTTAATATTGGTATTGCAAATGTGTTGATAGCTTTAGTAATGGATTTTGAATTCAGCTCAGTTTTTAATATTAAATCTACTCTGTGCTGAAATTTACTAATTAAGTCGGATTTGGTTTTCTTGTGATGAATTTGTGTTGACTGTTCAAAACCTAAATATTTGTAAGTATTTCTGTCAGTAATTGCTGTTATTTCTTGTCCGTTATTATTATTATTATTATTATTATTATTAATGAATGTTGACATATTATTATTTTAGGTTTTTGCTAGTTCAAATAGCCAAATTATGTATAAGAAACAAATTTTGTTGATGTTTCATGACTATTAAAAGAGGATTACAATTTGTAACATTAATAAAAATATTAGTCATTAAAAACTGTTTTATTTTACTAAGCTTCTGTTCACATCAGTCTATATATATGTTTTTTACAAAGGATTAGTAGTAGCGTTTGCGTTGCGTGTCTGACGAAATGCGTATCTGTCAAATTGCTTGTCTGTCGAGCTGCTTGTCTGTCCAATTACTTGTCTGTCGAACTGCGTGTCTGTCCAATTGCTTGTCTGTCGAACTGCGTATTTGTCGAACTGCGTATCTGACTAGATGAGTTTTTGTTTTGTAGTGAAAATGCGTATATGACCACTTGCGTATCTGACGACATGCGTGTGATCCGTAGAAAACAGAACACAACCACATTTTATGTCGTCTCCTCCAACTTCAACCATTTCTAGAAATTCTTATTATTCGAGCAACGATGATCCATACAATGAAAATGCCACATTGAGTTATAGAAATCTTGAAAATACAAATACAACTGTTGTGACAAATCAGTCAAATTCTGAAAATGCATTTACTTCTGTTGTTGATAGAAATGATGTGTTAACCCAAGCTTGGGAATCTGCATAAGGAATTTACAACATTCCAATACAATTTTGTTTGTAATTTTATTTCTAAAAATAAAACCGATTTAAAATATTTGTTAATGTGTTTTACTAACCTTTATATAATCTTTTAAGGCGTTGTATACAGCATCGCAGACTATCGGTATCATTAAACTTATTGCTGGTTTAGATACTCTGAATAAATGTGACAAAGTACGCAGACTACAACCAGTGGCAAGAAAATACAACACTATCAGAAGTTTTATTTTTGGCGTGAATGCACTCCTCATAAAAGTATCTGTTTTTTTTATGGCGGGCTCAACGTGCGTCAGCAACTCTTCAAATTGCGTTTCTGTCATTCGCATTGATCTGTAAAATTCAGCAGGATCTTCCTTAGCAATTTCTTCAAAAAGTTTATTGCTGGCTCCATACTGAGAACGTCTGGTAATCCATTTTCTTTGCCATAATCTCTTAGGCCTATTGATTTAAAAATTGAGTTCATTTTCTATATCAGATACCACAACAGATACAATCTCTTTAATTATTTGTCTCAATATTAAGCGCTGTTCATCTTCCATTTCTAGAGACACTATGCACAACGGACAGTACCACTACTTTGAGCTTCTTCCTAAACGGAGATGGAAAAGACTACTTAACACTTGAGACTTATCGCGTAAAGCTAACGCTTAACACTTATCACTTCACACTTCGCAAAGTGTAAACCGGCCATTAGGTTTTCTTCAAATTTGAAAAGTGTTAAAAATTATGAAGGCAAGAACAATTTATTTATAAAGCAGACGCCGACAGACGTACGTAGGCGGGAGTCGTGTAAAAAAAGAAAAGAAATCATTTCGAACCTACCACGGAAGTGTCGGACTTCCGCGGACAGCTCTGGGCTGGTTTAATGTCCAATGGGTATGCGTCTGTCGGGGAATCGTTCTTATGTGAAAGATTCTGTCGGTAAACTGCATGATGGCGAAACGTTCTGTCGACGAATCGTACGCCGGTGAGGGGTTCTGTTGGCGAAGCGGCGATACACGAAATGTTGTGTATGCTGGCAGTTCTATGAAGAAACGAATGTCAGTGACCAGTTCCGCCACCTTGGCGATCACTTTTCCAAATACAACAGCGTGCTGGATAGACTTGGAATCGAATATAAACCTGAAAGCATTTACAACATCGATGAAAAAAAATTGTCGCTTATCTGTGCACCATCAGCAGGAAGTTCTGACAGCCAAAGGGAGAAAGAGAGTTCATCAAATAGCGAATGGGCATGCTGAAAGTGTGACTGTGGTAGGCTGCGGAAATGCTACGGGATCAGCTATTGTGACGCATCCTTTTCCCGTGACGTTCGTTTTGTTACTTATGTTTAACCTCTACAGTAAACCGCTATTAGTACCTATCATCAGAAAATGGTAACTTTCATACCTGAACTTGTAACTTTTTTTTTATAGAAAGCACGACAAATGACTCAAAACCACCTGATATGAAGCGGTAAGAAGAGTCCATATGCGAAGACAGCTAGTGCAGTTCAGACACTGCTCTAGCCGCCTCCGCCTTGCCGGCCCGAAAGGTGCTTTTTGATGCCTGTTTTGATGGAAACCATGTTATAGGAAGGAGGAAACACATGAGCAGGCAAAGAATTCCAAGTTCTGGAAGTACGACAAAGAAACGAGCTACTAAATTTCTTTGTACGTGATATTGAGGTGGAGACAGTGAATTGATGACTCCGAAGACCGGCACGCGTGCTCCTGAGAAGGAAGGTGGGCAGTGGGATAAGGTCAAATAGCTATTCAGAGCACTCTCCGTGATAAAGCCGATAGAAGGCGCTAAGCGACGCAATGTCTCGACGCAATTGCAGAGGCTAGTATAATCATTTACACAACATCACAATAACAAAGGATAATAATTATGTTCAGACTATAGTTGTCACTCTTGTTGGGAACGAGCAGCTCATCAATCTTGTGAAGATAGCTCCACAAGGCAAATTGGTCATCACCATCATTGTGTTGTTTGTAGACGATCAATATTAATGATCAGGCGACGCAGGGTTTTAATGCAGGAGCCCACAGAGGAACAACATAGGATGGCAAACATAATTTCTAGCTGGATTCAACCACGAGAGGTATATTTTGTTGACAGTTAGTTATTTCTATGAAGCCAGTTCAGGCCCACAGCAGCACGATAAATGAATGATTGTTAGAATTAGTTTTATTTAAATAAAATAAACAACATAATAAATAAAACAAAAGAAAATGAATACATTATATTTTGTCTGATGAATATTTACTTTAGTAATATGAATATAATTAATCCATGCAGCTCACTTTTGAAGATAAAGCTTGTCTTCCATGTTGGCTTCGAGCTCAAAGAATACTTAAGCCAAGCCATATGCCAAAAACTAAAAGAGCTGGCCAATCACAGCAGACCACCCTTGAAGCTAATAGGTCACGTTGTGTGACTTAAACAGATGGATGGTAGAAGCTGTGAATGGCCAGTTTTAAAGAGATTTTAAGATATTTCGTCACGAATATTTTAACTGCGCTGTAGAAATGTAATGAATGATTTTAAAATAGCGGCTGCGCTGCTTAATGTATTTGGTACTAGATTCACCAACTCTGAAAATGCTGATATTTTTGTCAATATTATGTATGAGCGGATATTTTTCGAAAATACCACAGCTCGTTTGGTTAGTGAGCTAAACCTGATCAGACGCGGTTCCCTACTTATATGCATAGAAGGTGCAACCATGTCGTTCCCTCGGCTATCATTGGAAAATTTGATTCTGTTCGCTTGTGGTACTAGCACGTTTTTATATGGGAGAACATTTTAGTTACTGCTGCAACTGCATTGTAGGGCTGAGAACTGTAGGGTGTTGTTCACACATAATTAGCAAATTATGGTATTTAGGATATGCTCGCCATGAAGGAATAACTCGACCTGCTCTCTTCTTAGACAAGTATATTTTAAGAATAACATAATTATTTTATAAATAAGTGCTTTTTATAAAAATCTAAAACAAAACATTGTTTTATTTACATGAAATTCCTATGACTTTACCTATACATTTACTTTAGCCACACAGCTTGAGAAATAAATGCTAAGAAGTTGTTGAAATATCTAATAATTTAATGTTTTGTAACTTCTGTGTTCCGTACTTTAACATTACTTTGTTTTACCCTACTTGTATCAATTAACTAGCACAAACCTAAGACATATATTTCACATCTAATTTCTAATTTCATTTCGAACTTCAAGAGCGTATGGGTTCACAATATCCTTAACTTACTTGAAACGAAACGCAGTACTTTGCAAGTGCTGCTGTTACTGATAGCTTAACCAGCCTTCTTCCGGTTTTTTTATATTTTTGTACTTATTTATATTTGTCAGTTTCTTGTTTTTTTCTGTATGTCTGTTTTTGATAGTTTGGTTGTCAATATACTGGTGAAGTACGAAGACGTGGTTTTCTTAGTTCCCACTTCTTCTACTTTAATATGCAGTCCACGGGCTCCAGCCTATCGTCAACAGGTGCCATCTAGTACCGTTTCTGCGACCGTCGGATACACAGCTAAAAACTACGCTCGCCGTTATACAAATTTACTTTAAAATCTAGCAGTTGAATTCAGTTGATCTTCAGCACTCTCACCAACACCAACCTTACGACACCAGCAAGAACCGGGGATCCGGTGACGTCGACCGAGAGAAGACAACCGGTGAGTGCTCCCATACACTTTTCATTAAGTCTTTCCAAATTTACATGTTCAGGGGACCGTTTCTTGAAATTCCCCTACATTCTGAAATAGGTGTAAGAAATGTAAGATTTTAGCAAACAGGCTTTGTATGGCTTTCGGCACGGAAACATTTCACTAGATCATACATAACCAATCTGTACTAGATCATAACCATACTGTATTAGTCAGAAGGTTTTTTTAATCAACTAGATGCAAGCAAGCTGACGGACCACTTGGTGGTAAGTGGCTACCGTCGAGTAAACAAGGAAAACACTTGGTATTGAGGATGCGTTGTTAGGCAGGAGCCGCTGGAGGCACAAAAGATCCCAATGGGTCGAAGTGCACTGTGGCTTATTGTAACGACCCCCTTCCCCCCCCCCAATTTGAATTTAATAGATTATATACATAAATATTCTGACAAAAATTTAAAGAAAATGCTTACTGTCTTCTTCAATATGCTCCAGTGATCTTATCACCTCACACAGTGATGAGTCTTTAGTTTATCTTATTTTCAATATGTTTTCATAAAAGGAGTCGCAGTAAACATAAAAGTTGAGTGCTTTTTGTGGATACATTAATTCAAAATCAATGTTTATCTGATTATAACATAATTTTAAGGTTTAACCTTGTCTAACGTTAGTTTTGTTTAAGCGTAGTGCGCTTTCACTTGTGTCAATAGACATAGATAGAGACAGCGTCAACTTAGTCCTGGTTTAAACCAGGACTAACTTTAGTCAATGTTTTGTAATAAGACGGTATGTATTCAAAAATCACATTCACCAATAGTGAAAGGAAAAAAGACATGAAAATAACAAACTTAAATCTTTCACCATCTTCACGGATAAGCCTGAGATATTAGGATAGGTATGCAGTGTTTCTGACATACACAGTAACATATTACGTATACATAGGATAGATAGATATAATATATTTGTGTTTCTGTTAAACTACACACCAGTTGATCACTTCGCTGATCCGATAAAACTGGCCAATGTTTGTAAATGTCATGAACGTTTTCATATTCTGTTTCTTTTCGCATTTCATACGTCTTCTTCCATTTAGACACAACCTCCTCCCACGGATCGGAATTACAGGATAGCCATAACATCTCATTACCATATAAATCTGAAACAAATAACAATAACATTTAACAATTATTACTTTACCAGCTAAAATATAACCTTATTAGTTATTTAAAATTGTTTAAATAAAATATGATAAAGTTATCTCACACATACTTTTTAAATCTGTGGTGTTTCTTATTTTTCGCGGAGGAGCATTTTCACTGTCGCTCTCTGACTTTCTTTTACGGTCACCATACTTATAAAGTAAATTACGTACTTTGTCCACTAACTTTCCTCGTGCTATTGTAGAACGTCCATTGATGGAAACATTTCTTCTTATCGAGTTTGTAAAATAAGTGTCTATGCTTTCCTTTGGAAAACGTGTTATAATTTTTCCTGCTAATAAATTGTATTTTTCATAAGTAATTCGGCTAATAGCAAAAATATCAATTATTATCTGTAAAAGAAAACTGTAACATAAAATGATAAGTGATCAGGTTTTATTAAAACTCACTTGTTAACAATATAAGTATATATGTGTTTTATTACGAGGTCAGTTAAACGATTTCTTTTTGAGTTGTCCAGAAATCCTGTAGTTTCATTAAACTTTAAAATACTAGTCCCTCCTGCTGAGGTTTGTAAAAGGGTATTTAAATCAAAATTAGGGAAATTCCTTGACTGACTGCTTGTTGTGGCCAGTGTCTCCGGATATATTTCAGAAAAAGATATGTCATTAAGATTTATTGTCACAAGTTTTGAGCCTGTTTCAGTACTTTACTTTAGTAGTCACTGCATGTGCACCTGCATGCAGTGACTATTTCAGCAATTTTTTCCTTCAAAATTATTCTTGTTCCTAAATGAGGACACAATTCCTTTAATTCATCTGCAGTCAACTTATCTAATTGTTTAATGGTAATACCATTCACTGTAAAATAGAACAATAACAATAAAACACTTGATGACTGATGCAATAATAGTAATGGCTGATTTAAGTGTATTAAGTAGTCAAGTAATTAAGTATTGAACTATTTTGGGTCAGAGAATATGTTCTTCGTGTTTTTTTTGCTCATTTTTTAAAATTTATATCCAATGCCGTAACTAGTGTTTTTTTCTTGCTTTTTTAATTTTTAATAGTGTTTTTTTTGTTCACCTTTTCTAATTTATATGAACTAGACCACGGACCCGACGTGCGAGAGGCGGGAGGCGTGGGAGAGGCGTCCGGGTGAGAGGAGGTAGAGGGGCGGCAGCTCCAGCGGCAGCTTCATCACCACCACCACCACCATCCCTGCAGATGCAGCAAGTGGTGGTATTTCAGCGCGGACAGGGTGGTCGTGGTCGTCGCGCTGTAGGGGCCAATCGGCGACCTGGGCCCAGTTCCATCGCAGAGTGAGTTTTTTAAAATTTCTAGTAATATGCTATATATTTTCATCATAAACGGTTCAGCGGTTTAGTAGTGAATATGTGAATGGCTGTTATCATGCCAGAAAGTAGCCTATATTTTTCCTCTGGATGTAGACTATCGGCATGTCGAATCACAGCGGTTCAGTTTTGAGCAACCGTAAGTAGTCTTACTAAGACAATACCAATCATCATTGTACTTGTACAAACCAATAATTAATTTCTATTTATCTCTCCAGATCCCACTCTGCGTGGCTTTTCCATACAGCAGGCCCAAGGCCTGGCACACCGTCTACCAGCTTTGGGGCATCGGTGAGCTGCTGCGTGGTTGAAGAATGGGTACCGTCGCCATCGACGTAAGTTGCTTACGAAATTTACTTTTATCTTCAAAAGATACTTCCAAACTTTTCCTATTTATTTTGGAAAATTAATCGACAACTTTTGTTTCAGATTTGTAGAATGTGCCTATTCAGCCCGGAGCTCACCAACACACTCGCGGCGTCAACCTCGTCCTCATCAGAGCTTGCGCGATGACGAGATCTCATTCGCGCTGAAGTATGCTAAGTAACTGATTTTAGCTTCGGTTGGGTTTAGGATTTTTTGGATCCCACCAGATTGTGTACGTAATTATCTTTAATTACAGGAAGCGAGTCAAGCTCTAATGAGGACTATGACAACGAAACGGTGTCTCCTTGTATACCTCGTGTGTACCAGACATACGAGGAATCACCGTTTGATGGGGACGACCCGCCCGCTGCTGTCGGGGGCCGTCGGGCCGACCACTCCATGTGCCGATCCCTATGCCATATTTATTGGCATATGGGATCGGCAAATAATGGATTAAACCGCTACGCCCAGCAGGTGGTGCTCCAGCTTTTTCACAACCACAATCTCCATCCAAATAGCCGTATAACTCGTTGGCAGGAAACCACTGTCAACGAGTTATATGTCTATTTTGGCAAAATAGTGCTGGCGATGGGGATTGTGGTGAAGTCGAGGGTGGAGGAATACTGGAGCACCACCCCGGACGTCTTCTACACACCTGGTTTCAGCGCACACATGTCCATAAATCGATACCGATTATTATTATTATTATTATTATACCGATTATATTTTATAAATGCATACATTTTAACAATAACATGGACATGTGTGCGCTGAGACTAAGCGGCTCGGCAGCAAAACTTTTCAAAATAATGCCAATCGTGTCTCACCTCAACCAGAAATTTCAATCAATGTACAGCCTACAACAAAATATTGCCCTAGATGAAAGTCTTCTGCAGTGGAAAGGTTGGTTAGATATTAATTGATCCCCAATAAACTGCTAAGGTGGGGATCAAGTCCTATGATATTTGTGAATCTCAAACCGGCAACTTATGGCGGTTTGAGATTCACGCTCATAGGCGATCACCACCGCAGCAGTTAGAAGACCCATTAAACGCATCAACGCCGGCCATCGGGACGTTGCGAACAAATCGACAGTTTGTTCCTGCGGCCCTACACAGTCTTACCCGGGGGCACATGAGGCCAGGCCAGATCTCTGGTCTTACCTCCGGGGACATAGATGTCATGGTATGGCGAGACAATAACAGGGTTGCTATTTTCTCGACATACCATGGCAACGCCGTCAGTTCCATCGGAGAGTCCACCAAATCCATCTTAATATTGGATTACAATATTATGATGTGTAACGCCTTGCCTCTTTTTGCAGCAATGTTTCTTTCGTGCCACTTCGTTATTAAGCTTGATAATTAATTTAAAGCTATTTTATTAATCTAAAAACTAGCTCAAATCTTAAATCTACTATATACAAAAGTACTAGTTACATTATATTATGTAAAAGGAGAATATGTGAAAGGTTGTGAAAGTTCTCAGTTATTGCTAAATGAATTCTTTAAGATCTACAAGCCTGTACAGTACAACGGGATGTCCTCGCTCGGCCATTATGTGACACACTTTGATATTCGCTACCGACTTGTTAACGTGATCTTCCCTCATATTCTAAAATATTTTATTGAAAACTAATTTAATATAATAATCACCTTTATATTTGTGTTTTCACCCCATATTGGTTAAGTGCAGCAGATATTTTTAATAATTACTTTTAGTTATAGAATTGTATCGCAAATCCTAATGTCATAGAAATATTATCTTGCAAATTCCATTAATTTGTATTTATGCTAATTAAAGGTTTAAACATGTAATTAGTGCGCTTTTCTGTAAAAGATTAAGTAGTGAATACATCTTTTATCATACTTTTATTTAGTTCCTAGTAATTAATTTTTCAATGTCACGTTTATTTAATTTTGTGCATTATAAATATCTATCATCCTTAACATTACCATTAAAATCATCTGGACTCTGCTTTCGTAACCGTAATTGTTATCCTGATTGAACTTAATCATTTCACTTTTATTGTATCAGATCGCAATTAAATTTCAAACTACCTGCTTTTCATTATATAATTTTATTAAACTATTATTAAGCTAATTAGACTGCCACATCAATGATTGCTAAGCTTGCTTACTATCACTCTCCTCTCATCGTCATTTCATGTGTTGCTTCAAGCCGCAATCATCATGTCGCAGTCAAGTACAAGCAAGTAATCGTGCCTATACTGAAGTTCCCAATATTGGCGGTTGTCCAACTGCTGCAATTAACGTCACAATCTGCACCCGGGTTTCGTAATCTACCACTTCACCAGTGACTACGGGACACCGCGCGACCTTGCGCATGCACCATACTATCTGCTGCCGACTGGGTTCCGCAATCTACCACTTCCCCACTGACTACGAGACACCGCGCGACCTTACGCGCGCGCTAATACCTCTGCTGCCGACTCACCGACCAGTCTTCGTGCAGGCTACAGACTTCAGGGGAGTGATATAAGGTTTACTCGGGAAAGGCAACTCAATTTCGAAGCCGACGGTTCACGGCCCGGTTCTACCATCTATTTAAATTATTTAACTTTTAATACCTAATTAAATCAATTGTAACGTAACATTCTTTCTTTTTGCTCTCTATTTACTCTTTCTACCCTATACGTGACTAGCTAAGGTTACAGATGGGTGGGGTGGATAAAAAAGACCAGATGCTGGCTATGTACCCCATCGAGCGTAAGCGGACGAGGATGTGGTACAAGAAACTATATTAGACTTCTAAAAGTCTCCGTATTAAACTCCTATGTCATCCATTCCTCGTCCGTTACCTCCCGACTCTTATTCCACCGCCAATTTCGTTTATCCTTGGTAAAATCACTCCTGTCGAATCATAATCCTTCCTCTTTCCCGACTGCAACCCCAACAAATAGAAGGTCTGACATCACGCGTAGGCTAAACGAGTTTCCTATACGGGGTGGCCAACGCCATCGTCGCCAGTGCGTTGTATGTAATAAACGGGTGCGTACAATTTTGTGTGGGTTGTAATAAATGTATTTGTATGGATCCTTGTTTTGTCACCCTCCATACTTAATTTGTTTATTGTTTATTTATTGTGGTAGTTTATTCTTTACTTATTGTAGTATATTCCTTTGCTTATTTATATATAAATATATATTCTTGTGCCACACCCTAGTCCGTCAGACAAGGCGAATTATAGAAGAATCGCAAACACTCGCAATCGCATTCAAAACTAAAGTCACAATCAAAATACTTTGGCTGTACGATTACTATTTCCTTTGCCTACTCCAAAATATAAACTACAATATTAATTAATGATGTGTGACACTAAAGCAAAATTTTATTAGATTAATAATATGTGCAACAATTCTACAATTCAATTTAGTTTGTTTGCTATCTACGAGTTCTGCTAAGTTTATCTGAACTTGATTTACTTGAAGTTTTACTAGATTGTTTTAGTTAATTAAATTTCATTAACTACGAAGTACCACCAAACCGCAACTAACTTACAACCAGAAACAAACTAACCAGCCCGCCTAGCATGACCACCGAAACGCGATATGATAAAGCTATTTATCGCTTTGAATTGTCAAAACTCATTGGATGTAACCGCCATCTTAAAATTTTATCGAAACTGCGAACTTGTAGTGTATATGTAAATGTTTGCAGTTTCGATACAATTTCATTAAGAATATTATATGGCAATAAAGATAAAATTAATACAAAAGAACTCAAGCTAAACGCTTTATTGACATAAGTGGAATGCAAATTATGGAATGAAAGTAGACCAGTGAATCAAAAATACTAAATTATTAGTTCCTAGTTCTTGCGTATTCTAAAGATAAGTTTGCAACTTTATCTTAACAATTTCTTAGATCTAATAGGTTATGTGTCATTCTTTATTTTCTTTCCATTTCACGGACAGCAAATTGTTTTATTTTATTAATTGTGTCTATTTTAACAAGCAAAATACACACTACCTAAATTACCTAAAACTTAACAGATAGACATACAATCCTATGCAGTAGATATGTTATTTGGCATTAAGTTTTGATATTCTAACCAATTTAAAACAAAATGAAAGTTCAAGACAACTAGAATTATTAATCTTAACCTTTTTCAATATTAATCTACTATTCTTAACAGTTCCTAAAGGTAAAGTTATACCTTTTACTGAACCTAAAGGTAAAGTTGTCCCGTTTCGTGGCAGAATTGTATTTCGACAGTACAGCAAACAGAAACGTCACAAGTATGGGATCAAAGAATTTAAGTTATGCTGTGTTCCTGGCTACACTTATAAAGTAAATGTTTTCGCCGGAAAAAACAACTAAACGACAAATACCACTACGTACAAGGTGGTTTTGGAATTGCTAAGTGGGCTTTTAAATAAAGGTCACACCCTTTATACCGATAACTGGTATACCACCAGCACAGAATACTAGAAAATGAAACTCATTTGGTGGGAACAATCCGGAAGAACAGGAGGTTCCTGCCCAAAAAAGTAGTAAGTACAAAACTAAAGAAAGGGGAAATTTATTGCCAAAGAAAGTCAAGACGGAATCACAGCAATGAAATGGAGGGACAAAAGAGAAGTTTTGGTTTTGTCAACCAAACATACAGACCGATTCGTCAAAATTAAAAAAGCGACAAGGTAATCTGGTCATGAAACCTCAAATTATAATATAATAGACTACAACAAAGCCAAAGGCGCAGTCGACTTATCAGATCAGATGGCGGCATACTCGTCCCCGTTAAGAAAATCAGTAAAGTGGTACAAGAAGCTGGCCATTGACTTATTACTTAATACTGCAATAGTAAATTCTCTTACTCTGTAAAAGTCAGTGACTAAACAAAACATACAAATGGTAGATTTCCGAAGGTTTATTTTGATGAAACTTTGCGAAGTCGTACAAAATGCCACACCTGTAGAAAGACCCAAAAGAGTGAAGCACATTCTGGAGCAGAAAAAGGGTTTAGCTAGAAAAGTCAGAAGAAAATGTCGTCAATGTTACGCAGAAAACGTCCCTATCATAGGTAGCAAACAGGCTAAGACAAAAACAATAAAAGTAACTACTTATTGCGGAAGCTGTCCCACTAAACCTTACCTTTGTTTACCATGTTTTAACAAGATTCATCTTTGATTATTAATACTCTTAAGGTTATTTTAATTATTAGTTTTATATTGATTAATAAATGTGATATTAAAAGAAGTGCCATACTAAAATTGTGATTTATAAGACTTTGTAAAGTATTTTCATTCATTTGGTGACGAAGAAAATGTTATGTGTTCAAAGATGTGATCAAATAAGTGTTCACATGTGTGGCACGGGCATTTGATACTATTGTCACATATTTGATATTTTGAAATATTTGTGTACCCGGAGAGCTGTTGCGCGTAAACAATTAAACGAACTACTAACGATGGAGTGGAATAATGAGAGCATTTTCGAGTTTATTGAATTAATACAAGGAGAACCAGATATATGGGATCCGAAACGTAAAAGGCATCAAATCGAAATAACATTAATGACGCCTGGAACCTAATTAAACAAAACTTTTCAATCTCTTGTACTATCGAAGAATTAAAGCGAAAAAGGAACACTTTACTGACAAAATACAGAGATTGTTTAAAAAAAATAAAGGATTCTACAAAAACTGGATTTAGTGCTGAGGATATTTTCAAACCTTCATGGTTTGCATTTGATGCCCTCCATACTTTCATGAGTGATGTATATGAGTACCGTGTGACAATTTCTACTGAGGCTATGGTAAGTAAATAAATAATTATTTCAGCTAATCCAATTATTTATGTACTTTATTATAAATTAATACAAGCACCTGATACAAAATTCTTAGCACAGTTACGTACAGACAAAGTACACTAATGTTACCGTCTAAATTATTATGCTTAAGTTTTATCTCGTTGCGAAATATTCTGCAAACTCTTCTCTAATATTATGTGCAGAATTTGCTGCTCTTCGAGGATGTGAACCAACTGGGACCAGACCGTTGGGTAGGTTTTCATTTCGCCAAGTTCCGGGTACAAATATATTATTTATAATGCGATCGAATGATTCTGGTGGTGATTAGATATGTTGTGATGCTCTGTTTTTTTCTCAAAAAAATTATTAAAAATTAATTAGCGTCTAAGAGTCTATCTAGCAAGTATGACGCAAAAGGAAGATGTAAAACGTAAGAGATCGGACATGGGAATACGTTCGATAAGTATCACATAAATAAACGAAGGAGAGGAAAAGAGGCCGGTGTGTTTACAATTTCTTGCTGCTGAACTGAATGTATCCTCCAAATCCATTTATAAAACAGTAAAAAACTCCACTTGGGGTTGCGCTGAGGAAGATCTACGCAGAAAACACGTCCCTCCAAATAAAACTCAGCCAGCAACAATAGAATCGGTTAGAAATTTCATTAAATCCTTACCAGCAGTACCATCTCATTACTGCCGACATGATTCAACAAAACTTTATATGACACAGGATTATAAAAATGTTGCTTCCATCTACAAAGTTTATCAAAACCAATGTGAAGGAAACGGTGTGGACTTTGTGAGTGAAGGAATATTTAGAAAAATATTTTCAGATGATTTTAACGATAGTAGTGCGTAGTCACTTGGACTACGGTTACATCTTTTATGCAAATGCTGCTAATAATATTTTGCGCAAATTTGACGTTTTACAAAATAAAGCTTTGCGTATAATTACTGGAGCGTTAATGTCT
Organism: Nymphula nitidulata; assembly: GCA_947347705.1. Lineage (NCBI taxonomy): Eukaryota > Metazoa > Arthropoda > Insecta > Lepidoptera > Crambidae > Nymphula > Nymphula nitidulata. Next base: position 3,116,096 of record OX374637.1, on the reverse strand, counting down.
TCCGCATTAATTCGCTCGAAGTAGAAAATGAAATGAAAATGAAAATGAATGAAAATGAAAATGAAAATATCTTTATTCAATTAGGCCCCCCAAGAAGCACTTTTGAATCGGCAACAAAAAAACCCTTATGTCTATCACATAAAAATAATATTAACTAACTAACAATTACATTATGTTTGTCTCACTGTCTTATCTGGATCTACGTAAGCTAAGAATGTTATAATGTCTGTCTATCGGTCTGTCTGTCTGTCGGTCCGTCTGTCCGTCAGTCAGTCTGGCTGTCTGTCTGTCTGTCTGTCTGTCTGTCTGTCTGTCTGTCTGTCTGTCTGTCTGTCTGTCAGTTAGTCAGTCTGTCTTTCTGTCAGTCTGTCTGAATTTACACCGGTTCCAAAAGTTGAACTACCGAGAAGATTGCGGCAACAAACTCGTGTAGTCACTCTTTTCAATTATTAAGTTACAATGTTTAATTACACAGTAATGGTATTTAGCAGTGCAGTGTGGCACAGAGTATAAAAAAAAGGTATATTAACGTACCAATAAGTACCTGATGACAAGCATATTTACTGTATTTAAAGGCTGTCCGACAATGCACCATCACAATATAGGTATTACAATACACAAAGGTCAACAATTAATATACAAAAACCTAATAAAGCCAATCATCTTTCATTAATTTTAAACACTTGTCTGACCACGTCATTACAATAATAATTGTATTGTTTTATATATAATATCCTATAATGCCATATACCTCAAAAATCCCTCAAAAATTATACTATTGATGAATATGTAGGTAAATTATTACAAAATCAAGGAAGCTTAGAGATGACCATTTCCACTAGTGGCACCTGTTCACAAGTATGACGCATGTGCCAGCCATCGCTCCGCTCAACCATATTATAGGGAACGGAGCGACCCGGCACACGACGCCACCACCGCAGAAACTTATAGAGAGCATGACATCTTCCAGCAACCAGAAAATCAATGAAATGCTATTGGTGGAAATAACTATATGACACTATAAGTTACAACCAAGCATTTTTGTCATTTATATAATCGTTAATAGTATAGTAACCTTTGGACATTAAAATTTTTCATAATGTGAATTTTAAATTTGTCAAATGGCAAGTCTAGTACGTTATTAGGAATCTTGTTATAGTAAAGTATGCTTTGACCCATAAAAGTATTAAAAACTTTATGCAGTCTTAGAGACGGTAAGATCAACTTATTTTTATTTCTTGTATTTAATGCATGTACATCGCTGTGTCTTAGGTAGGAATTTAAATTTTGACGCACAAAAATTATGCAAGCATAAATATATTGAGAAGCCACTGTTAGTATATCTATTTCTTTAAATAAGTCTCTAAGAGATGTTCGAGCAGCAAGGCAGTAGATTGCTCTAATTGCACGTTTTTGCAAGATAAATACCGTTTCAATGTCTGCTGCTTTACCCCACAGAAGAATACCATACGACATAATACTATGGAAGTAACCAAAGTAAACCAAGCGCGCCGTGGCAATATCAGTATATTGCCTTATTTTTCTAATAGCATAAGCCGCGGAGCTAAGTCTACTACAAAGTGTTGTGATGTGAGGGTTCCACTGGAGTTTCGCATCGATTGTAATGCCTAAAAATGTGGTGGATTGCATTAAATTTAGCGACTGATTATTTAATTTAATGTTTGTATCCACTTCCCTAACATTAGGTAAAATAAATTTAATACGTTTAGTTTTCTTTGCATTCAATTGTAAATTGTTCACACTAAACCAATTCATTACTTGAGATAGCGCATTGTTTACGTCGTCAAAGTTTACCTTATTTCTATCACATTTAAAAATTAAAGAAGTATCATCTGCAAACAACACAATCTCACAAAATTCCTTAGCAAAGAATGGTAAGTCATTTACGTATATTAAAAATAAAAAAGGCCCTAGAATTGAACCCTGTGGAACTCCCATTTTGATATAAGACCCGAAGATTTTGTTCCATTGATGTCAACTATTTGAGTTCTAGAACTTAAGTAAGATGAGATTAACTTCAGAGCTGAATTTGTAACCCCATAGTGTTGTAATTTTAAAATTAGCGTCTGATGGTCAACGCAGTCAAATGCCTTTGATAAGTCACAGAATATATTGCGCACTATGGAAAAGATTATTTAAATTAAAATGCTTAATCAATTGTTCCAAAATATTTTTTTCAAATATTTTACTGAGTGCTGGTAAAATAGAAATTGGACGAAAATTACTAGGATCCTCTCTATCACCTGATTTAAATAGCGGAATAATCTTACTGTATTTCATTAAATTAGGAAAGATACTTTCATCTATACAGTTATTAAAAATTAGCGCGAGATAAGGGGCAATAATATCAATGATATTCTTAACTATTTTCACAGATACATCCCATAAATGCCCTGTATTTTTTAATTTTAAGGATTTAAAAATTTTCATGATTTTTTGAGGATCAACATGGGTAAATTGGAACGTCTCACTACACTCGGGCACACAACGCCTCAGGATGGAACTAGCTTCAAGAGAAGAAGAATCTAAATTAGATGTGGTAATCAAAGGTATTTTTGAAAAGTACTCTTGAAAGATGCTAGCTATTTCGTTGTCAGAATTAATAATTTGATTATCTACATTTATTGTGAACGTGGTGTTTTGTGATTTGACTTTACCAGTTTCACGGTTTATTATATTCCATGTAGTTTTTATTTTGTTATTAGATTTTTCAATTTTGTCTCGAATGTGTATCGATTTGGCGCGGTTACATATCTTTTTGAAAATCTTGGAATATTTCTTTACATACTCATGAAAGTCCTTATTGTGATTGTGTTTCTTTTGTGCGTATAATTCATACATCTTATTTCTACTTTTATATATGCCTTTTGTAGCCCAGTCACCAAATTTCATCTTATTATTTGAAGATTTAACTGTCTTTTTTGTAAAGGTATTTTCGAACTCATTTTTTATTACATGAAACCAATAAGTATATTGATCGTCCGGGCTGGAACGTGTGAGTGGCAGTGTGGCTACCTTAATAGCCATTTTATTCATAAAAATGTCTTCACGACTCTTCGTAATAGGTCTATATGTTAAATATGTTGGTTCAATCAATAAGTTATCTACAAAAGTAATTAGCAAACCACAATGATCAGACGTAAGATTGGTTATAACAGACTTCGAAACAGGGTTTTTACTTGAAAAAATATTATCCAGACAGGTGGCCGAGTGAGAAGTGATTTTAGTAGGCTCAAGAAATTGATTAACTAAGTCAAAGGATTTAAAAACGGAAAGTAAGCGAGTACATGTTGGTGTGTTCTCTAACAAATTAACGTTAAAATCGCCACAGATAATAATATGTTTTCTTTTAGTACTTATTTTTTTGAGTACATCTTCCATTATGGTCTCGAATGTGTTATAATTTCCAAAAGGTGGTCGGTACACACATACTATAACATAACTCTCTAATTCAACACAAGACAATTCAATAATACGCTCGGCTGAAAGACCTACGATATCTTTACGTTCTTTACATTTCATTTTATTGTTAACAAGTATTAAAGAGCCACCATGAATTGCAGATTTCCTTACAAAAGTGCTTGACAACTGAAAATTATCAATAGACACCGATTCAAAAACTTTCAGCCAGTGTTCAGTTAAACATACCACATGAATATCTTGACTTTTTGTAAACAATTCAAGTTCTAGTTCTTTGCCAGCTAATCCTTGTAAATTTTGGTAAACAATATTTAATAACATAGGCTTAGCTTTTTTCTTATGGTTCAGTTTAAAGATAAATGTGAATTAACATTAGGTGAGACCAATTCATTAGAAAATATGGTATTGATTTTATTTTTCATAGTTATTGTATTCATAACCGTGTTCCGTATATTGTATGCTAACAATGTAGCAATTTGTCTTTTAAATCTAGGTGACAGATACAATGTATCTCTGGTCAGTGTAAAGTTAGTAACAAATTTGTTACAATCAAAAAATAAAAGCGCGTCACTATGACGACTCGTCATATTGTACAAATGTTCATTTAGATAATGAATTTGTTTGTTATAATTAAAATCCATATTTGTAGCATATGGAAAAGCACACAGAGTAATTTTACAATTGATGGGTGTACATCCTCTTCCTAATGTAGATCAATAACGGTCAACAGATCCTCTGTTTTGCATCCGTGAAATTGCAGATGTAATGACATCCAAACGGTTTAAAATGATACTAAGGAATTTACATATAAATGTTTTTTTTTATACAACTAGATGACAAACAAGCTGACGGCCCACCTGATGGTAAGCGGTTACCGCCGCCTATAGACACCTGCAATAAATAACAAAGAAAAATCACTTGATATTGCAGGTGCGTTGTCATTATGGGGCCTAGATGAAATGCCGTCCATGCCCAGTAATTACACTGGCTACCTTTCCCTTCAATCCGAAACACAGCGAACTGTTTCACGACTGAAATAAGAAAGGCGGTGGTACTTACCCAGACGACCCTACATACGGGTTATACCACCAAGTGATATAACAAAAATGCCTAAAAGGGGACAATCAGAATTTGATAAACTGTATAAAATTCCACCGATATTGACTTCATGAATACTGCTTTTCAAAATAAGGCACGGAACTCTTCATCACAAAGTATAGACGAGTGCATGGTGAAATTCAAAGGGTCCAGTAAAAAGAGGCTTCAAAATATGGGCGCGATGTGATAGTAGCACTGGCTACCTTTATAAATTTGAAATATATACTGGAAAATATATAGGGCAACGAAATAGAATTAGGATTGGGAGCCAGTGTAGTAAATAGTCTCTGCAAAGCACTGATTGAAGAAAAGATGGATAATGTTCATGTTGCTTTCGACAATTTCTTTTCTTCTACAGAACGAATGCAAGAGATTATTTGAACAGAACATACATTCGACAGCGACAGTTCGGTCGAATAGAACGAATTTACCCCGAAAACTTACTAAGGGGCAATATAAGTGGAGAGTAAACAAAAACGTCACTTTTTTTTTGTTGGGTGGATTCCAAGATAGTCAATATTCTTAGTACTGCCTACCATCCAAAGCAAAAAGTGTCATACAAGAGGACGCAAAAAGATGGCAGTAAGCAGGATCGCTTTGACCAAAAGCGTGGCACCTACCCAGTGGCTAAGCGAAGTCAAAGATGGTGGATGAGGCTATTCTACTTTCTGGTAGATGCTGCCATCACCAACGCATATATTTTAAAACTCAAAGAATACGTTACCCTATGAGTAACTTTCAGTTCCGCACATTGCTCGGAAGGGATTTGATTGGCTCTTGCAGCAGTAGAAAGAAGAGGGTATCTAACTTGCCATCATTTGTAAGCAAAAAACCAAAACTTAATAGCCGTCAAAAGGCGAAATATGGTCTCCCAGGTTAGTTGCAGCTAACAGATGTTGGATCTCATCTCCCTGGTCCACTCGAAAGTTACTGAAGATGCAGATATTGCTCCAGTAAAGAAAACATCAAGAAAACAAAGATACAATGCATCCGCCGTGAAGTTGCCCTAATAAGGTTCTGGCTAAATGGGCTTGACGCAGTTTGTTCCATTCGCATTTGGTCCCATTCGCAAACGGTCACACACTCAGATAAATTAAGTTTTTTGACATTTTCACAATGGTACTATAGGAAAACGAGTCCCCTATAAAAGGGAAGTACTTCCTCCGCCCGGGGACTCAGTCTTGTTTTCGTATATAATAGTTAGTCCAGCAGGCCTATTGTCTAATTTTGACATTAGCAGTGATCAATCACTATCGGTTATCCACCGAGCTCGGTGCGTAACCGAACGTTTCCTTTCTTTGGTATACTGAATGAGGGCTGGATCACGTGACCTCTCGGTGCTTAAAGGAAATCTTACAGTGTATATCGACATGTTTATCTCACAACACTGGTATTATACAAATAATTTTAAGAGGCTTGTTTACCTGGGATTTTGATATTTAAATACATGGCTACGTACAACTGTCGTTTTGCAGGGATAGCCACTTATGTTGTCAATGTTTAGTGTGGCGCATATTTTGAACAATTGTCAACCACTTGAAATATAAAAAAGGACTCTTTCTACTTGAGAATGTATTTTTACGCACTCTTGTGAATTCACAGTACGCCAGCAGACGCTTAAAACGGGCGGTTTTAAATATTATTACAGATAACTTCTAAGGTATGTATGTAACATATTTATATTTTAAGTTATGATGTAAATATTTTCCAAAGTTATTTAAAAGAAAAATAATAGTTTATTGACTTAAAAGAAAGTGATTTACTGTAATCCAAGCACATAGTATAATTTTTACATGATGTTTCAGAATGCCACCAGCCAGAAAAAAATCCCCAAGGCAATTGGAGATCCTAATATCTTTTGCAGAAGAGAACTTGGATATTGCCTTGGGGAGATGTTCCCGGGGCCACAGGCCCATCAAATATCTGTAAAAGCTTGGGATGCCTTGGCCATAAAATTAAATGCTGTGGCAAATGGAGTGTCCAAAACTGGCGCAGAGTAAGATATCGCATTATAATTATAATTTCTATCTATATCAAAATATACGCTTTTGTACCTTTGATAACTATGGTATCTTTTAATCTCATTGATTACTTTTTTTTTACAGTTATTATTTAATCTCAGCAATTAAATAAACGGAGTGGAAATGCGAGCAGGGCCGCGGGTGGCCACGAGTATGTAATAAAATATATTTTATTCATACATTACAGGGGATGAACCATGGAATCATCCTGGCACCAGCCAAGACCAACCACCTCTAGCACCAACTCCACCACCAGCTCGAGTACCAACTCCAGTACCAGCTACGAAATGGATCTCTCTAGCCAAGAAGACTCGCGATGCAAGGAGTAAAGATTTGAAGGATGGATTTTTGGAAGCTGAAAGGGATCGGGATAAAATGTATTATGAACTGGAGAAGTAGAGAATAAGGCAGAGATATTTTGAACTTGAACTGCAACTGAAATGGCTTGCATTCATGAGTGAAGCTTTGAGTGTAATGGAGGAATTTACGGGAAAAAATAGTAAAGATAAATGATCAATGATTAGCAACAAAAACAAAACTTCGAACTAGTAATCATTTTTAAGATTCAAGTGTTTATTAAGTTTAGTTGTTTCGAGTGATTTGAATAGAATCTATTTTTACTTTACTGTTCCCATGCTAGTAATCTATGTCCTCATGCTTCAAGTGCTTAAAAATGACAACAAATTAAAGTTTTTATACATTTAAATACTTTATTTTGCTTTATTCGTGTATTTGTTTCGCTCAAGTAAAAGTAGTTAAGTAGTTAGAGAAAGAATTAGGTGAGCGCTATTATACATGTAGTCTCTTGTTTAAATAAGAAGTCGTAATATTTTCATTACAGCAAAACTTGCTAGCATTTGATAATATTTAATAGTTTGATAGTCAGTGACAAGTTTTAAACTTCTTTTATAGAAATGTAACGAAGGAATAGATGGGTTTCCGCTTCCCAGTGGGAAATAGTTTTAGATTTCTTAGAGAGAAACGAAAACTTAGTGCCCGGATACAATAATAGTTCTCATGAATGGGAGTTATCGCAATGTCTGTGGCGGGATCTTGCAGAAGTATTAAACGCCGAGGGGTCAGGCGCAACTAAAACACCAAAAGAATGGGCAACTGTAAGTAAAAATTATATAGATCGAATTCATTTATTAATGCAACTTATTATGTTTCTTATTTCATATAGTATTTTAATAACTTTAAATCAAAGTTAAAGAAGATTGTGTCTGACCTAAATACTGAGGCAACTGCCAAAGTTAGAGGACCACCGCTGGATGGATCTTTGTCTAATACGGAGGAAAGATTTCTATTTTGGGATCAGGATTTCGCCAGGGTGCTCCTAATATGAGAATTTATACCTTTCCCAACAGTACCATACAGGTAAAATATAATACAGGGTGGCACATTTAAATCGGTCAGTATGGGAAAGTCTGAAACTATAAGACATACGAAAATCTTTGCCAACGCGTAAAGGGAAGAACAAGTATACAAGTCCCTCCCGAACCTTTTGCCTTGTTCATATTATTCTAGAAACGATGTAGTACGACCAATTTTCGCGGCAAGTTTTAATCTTGTTTTATAGAAATGGAAAGAAGGAATATCTACTTGCTTCCGCTTCCCAGTGGTAAATAGTTTTAGATTTCTTGGAGAGAAACGAAAACTTAGTGCGCAGATACAATAATATTTATTTCCGCTTCCCAGTGGTAAATAGTTTTAGATTTCCTGGAGAGAAACGAAAACTAAGTGCGCGGATACAATAATAGTTATCATGCAAGGAAGTTATCGCAACGTCTGTGGCGGGATCTTGCAGAAGTATTAAACACCGAGGGGTCAGGCGCAAGTAAAACACCTAACGCATGGGCAACTGTGTAACACGTCGATTCCTTGGTGTTATTAATCGATATGTTTTTCTACAAACAATACTGGTAACGCTATCTATTGGTAGCTTGTGAGATAAAGATAAATTCATTGAGGCCAAAGATCTATCAAATATAACATGAAGAGACCCTCATAGACGGTAAATCAATTTATAATAAAATTCCGAATTATTTTAAGGAACTCCCCTACAGCCGTTTCAGGAACGCATTGCGAAATTGGTTATTGGAAAGGGCATTTTATTCAATTGACGAGTTTTTAAGATACAAAAATGTTTAGAGTAGTTGATGCACTAATTTACTTTATATTTGACAAATTAAGTTATATTAAGTAGTAAGTAATTTTAATGGTATGACATAAAAAACAAGTTTTTAATTTTATATTGTGAATTGTTACTGTTGATATTTAAAATTTGACATTGTATTTTGAATCTTATTTTAATAATTATTGTTCTTACATTAATAAATGTTATTAACTTGTTACAAATTAAATAAATGCATGCTATAATATTGAATGTAGCTAAATAGGTCCAAGCACTAATTAATGTCTAATTATAGCTACATAATAAACCCTGTTTAAAAGCGAATAAATGATTGAATTGAATTGAATTGAATTGAATTGAATATGTCTTCTATATTATTTATTTGTCAATTGTTTGATGGCATTGTGTTACTGATTGCCAAATATACCACGTGTTTATTTTACTTTTGTTATGGGCATGAAACCTGTTTTGGCTTGGCTGATGATCATCACGCTGCTCTGCACTGCTGGTTGGAGCATCAGTGAACGCTGGCTGTTAGTTTTGAAGAGTCTACTTACAAGGATATGCCTCTGCTCAGGCAGCAATTAGTGTTCATTACTTGCTAATCAAAGTACGGTAGTTATAGCTCTATTTATAATTTTACTAATAACGGGTTAGTGACACCTCGGTTCATTATTGGTGACATCTTTTCTTTCTCTCAATTTTTATTGTTAATGTGTAATGCAATGAAACAATGATAATAACATGGTGTGAACATTGTTAAATATTATACTTGAAATTGTCTCGAGTGAATCCTCGTTACGATTCTATTAGAAGGAATTCTATTAAGTGACAAGAAAGAAGTAACATATTTTGCACTGTTCGTCATTATAACATCACAAATACCAGCGTGGAAACCTACTACGATTCATGCTGATTTTGAAACTGCATGTACAAATGCACTTCGTAATTTTTTTCCTGATATTAAAATAAGAAGATGTATATATTATCACATGACTAACAGTCTATGGAGGAAGTCCAAATCTCTGGGGCTAAAACTAAAAATTGAATAACGAGTCGTAGGCCTTTGTAGTGCGTTACCTATATTGCCGCGAGAGATGATTACGGATGGTTGGAAATATATACAAGATAAATGTCCGGACCTATCAAAAGTAAATAAATTTATAAACTATATGCAAAAATATTGTATGAAAAATGAAAAAAATATTGACGAATGGTGCATATATATCTCGGTAGTTCAACTTTTGGAACCGGTGTAAATTCAGACATGACAGACGGAGAGACTTGACGTTGTTAGTTAATATATTTTTTGTAATAGTTATAAGAATGTGTTTGACGATTTAAAAGTGCTTCTTTGTGGCCTATCTAAATAAAATATTTTTTCTTTCTTTCTTTCTTTCTTTCTATACTCGGAACGCCACGGTATGAATATGGTGGTAGAGGCCTGGAATAGTAAAATCAATAGGACTATTAATAAAAATAATACGTCATTGACTAGGCTGTTAAATGCATTGTTAAATAATGCCGCCTGTTCAAATTTCAAAAAATGCAGTTTGGACTAAATATTTCTTCAGGCAGACTGGCACTGCACCAAAAAAAAATGAATTTGTTTTACAGACGCAAATGAAATTAGTAAACCACGTAATTAGCATCGGTCATTTTTTGGAAAAATTAAGATAACTTTACTAGATAGAAGTTATGATTTTATTAATATAGAAGTTGTGATTTTGTTGTTTGTTATGCTATTTGTTGTGGTATGTAGGACCGGGATTGAATAAAACTATTTTTTTTGTCTTTAGATTTTTTATTACTAGTAGAGCAACAATCATTCAATGGTACGACGAGAAATGACAATTCTTTCCCGTGCCACTGGTGGAACAAGTTGGTTGCACGACGAGGAAGAAGGGAAATAAAATAAAACTAATTAAACTAATTAACGACCGCCTGGCCGAGTGGTCTGTACCCCAGGCTACTCGGTCAAGAGGTCCCGGGTTCGAATCCCGGTAGGAACAAATGTTTGTATGATGAGTACGAACATTTGTTTACGATTCATGGATGTTTATATGATTATTTAGTATAATTCTAATATTTATATACATATTATTATCATTATTTCTCCGTTATCTAGTATCCATAATACAAGCTCTTAATGATGCTTACTTTGGGCTAGATAATAGGTGTGAGTGTATAAATATTATTTATTTATTTATTTACTTTTGTCAAAGCATGTTAGCAATAATAGTAGATAAATAGTGCTTGTCATGTGAGTCCCATCAAACTCTCCTTCTTTTTTATTATACATTTATCCACAACTGAGAGCTTGGAGCGCCCGAGAACCCAGAGCTAGCAATCCAACTTCAGTAGAACTAGGGCACAATAACCGCAAATACGTTACAACTGTAACTGTAAAAAATATAGTTCGAATTCATTTATTCATTGCAACTTATTACGAGCGTGCGTTTTTAAATTCGCGGAATGGGTAGGTAGGTTATTAGTGAGGGTAGTTGTATATATTTTTTCGAAAGCAGTAACTCAATATTAGTACAAATACCAAGTTTTATCGTAATCAGGTCATTAGTCTTTGAAATATCGTCAACTAAACAAGTTAAACCGGAATAAATTTTAAAGTATGGAGTAAATTGAGTACCGCGCAGTTATAAAGTTCCTTACCAAACAAGGAAAAACAGTGCAAACCATAATGGGAGAAATGTCATCCGTTTACGGGGACTCTTGTCCGAGTAAAAGCATGATTTACAAGTGGCATATCCTCTTTAAGCAAGGCAGAGACTCACTTGAGTATGACCCACGGCCAAGACGGCCGATCGAGGTGACCACTGCGGATATCGGTCAAAAAATTGAAAAATCATATTGGTATCCAGACTAAAGAAGAAACAGCTTGCAGAAATGGTTGGAGTATCAGATACAACCATTTTTAAAATTCTTCACGATCACCTTGGCATGACTAAAGTCAGCGCAAGATGGGTGCCGAGAATGCTCACACCGCCTCAAAAACAGCAATGCGTAGAGTGCTCACGTGAGTTTTTGAAACTCTGTTGTGAAGACAAAGATGGAGTATTGTCTTGAATTTGTTACTGGGGACGAAACTTGGGTTCATCATTATGAACCTGAGTCTAAACAGTACTAACTCTATGCAGTGGCACAAAAAAGGCACACCACCGCCTAATAAGTTTAAGGTGTCACAATGGGGTGGGAAAATCATGGCGACGGTCTTTATGGACTCAGAAGGTATACTGTTGATCGATTACAAAGATGAACGTGTCTCCATAACCGGAGAGTACTACTACGCTTCAATAATAGAGCGATTAAAAGAAGCCATCAGAGAAAAAAGAAGAGGAAAACTGCCAAAAGGTGTTCTTCATCTACCTACACGATAACACTCCTGTACACAGGAGCCGTATTGCGGTGGCTGCCCTGCAGAAATTTTAGCTCACCCACCCTACAGTCCTGACCTGGCTTCTAGTGATTATTACCTGCTCCCTAACTTGAAAAAAGAACTTTGTGGGAAGAAATTTTCAATTGAGGAAGAAGCGAAAGAAGCAGTTCCTTAGTATTTTTCAGACAAAGATGAAACATTTTTTTTCGAAAGTATACATATATAAATTAATTAAAAGATCTGAAATGTGTATTAGGGTAGCAGGTGAATATATTGGAAAGGAAGAATAATTTTGAAGTTTTATTTCCACTCCTTACCTTCCGTTCCGCGAACTTAAAAACGTCCTCTCGTATGTTTCTTATTTAATTTTTTTATATTGTATTTTAATAACTTTAAATCAAAGTAGAAGAAGATGGTGTCTGAACAAAATACTGAGCGAACTGCCACAGGCAGAGGACCATCGCTGGCTGAATCTTTGTCTGATACGGAGAAAAGATTTTTATCTATTTTGGAATCAGTGTTTGGCCAGGGTGTTCCTATCCTAATATGAGGATTAATCCCTTTCCCAACAGTACCATACAGGTAAAAAATTTATATTGTAATTATGAGATAAATCTATGAGATATATAAAACGTCCCCCCGTATGTTTCTTATTATATTTTTTAATATTGTATTTTAATAACTTTAAATCAAAGTTGAAGAAGATGGTGTCTGATCTAAATACCGAAGGAACTGCCACAGGCAGAGGACCATCGCTAGCTGAATCTTTGTCTGATACGGAGCAAAGATTTTTATCTATTTTGGAATCAGTGTTATGGAGGATTAATCCCTTTCCCAATAGTACCATACAGGTAAAAAATATATATTGTAATTATGAGATAAATCTATATTTACAATAGTCTATTGTAAATTTCCTATTTATGTTTAGATACACTGACCAGAGATACATTGTATCTGTCACCTAGATTTAAAAGACAAATTGCTACATTGTTAGCATATAATATAAGGAACAAGGTTATGAATACCATAACTAAGAAAAATAAAAACAATACCATATTTTCTAATGAATTGGTCTCACCTAATATTAATTCATTATCTTTAAACTGAACCATAAGACAAAAGCTAAGCCTATGTTATTAAATATTGTGTACCAAAATTTACAAGTATTAGCTGGCAAAGAACTAGAACTTGAATTGTTTACAAAAAGTCAAGATATTCATGTGGTATGTTTAACTGAACACTGGCTAAAAGTTTTTGAATCGGTGTCTATTGACAATTTTCAGTTGTCAAGCAATTTTGTAAGGAAATCTGCAATTCATGGTGGCTCTTTAATACTTGTTAACAATAAAATGAAATGTAAAGAACGTAAAGATATCGTAGGTCTTTCAGTCGAGCGTATAATTGAATTGTCTTGTGTGGAATTAGAGAGTTATGTTATAGTATGTGTGTACAGACCACCTTCTGGAAATTATAACACATTTGAGTCCATAATGGAAGATGTACTCAAAAAAATAAGTAATAAAAGGAAACATATTATTATCTGTGGCGATTTTAACGTTAATTTGTTAGAGAGCACACCATCATGTACTCGTTTACTTTCCGTTTTTAAATCCTTTGACTTAGTTAATCAATTTCTAGAGCCTACTAGAATCACTTCCCACTCGGCCACCTGTCTTGATAATATTTTTTCAAATAAAGACCCTGTTTCAAAGTCTGTTATTACCAATCTTACGTCTGATCATTGTGGTTTGCTGATTGCTTTTGTTGATAACTTATTGATTGAACCAAAATATTTAACATATAGACCTATTACGAAGAGTCGTGAAGACATTTTTATGAATAAATTGGCTATAAAGGTAGCCACACTGCCACTCACACATTCCAGCCCGGACGATCAATATACTTATTTGTTTCATGTAATAAAAAATGAGTTCGAAAATACCTTCACAAAAAAGACAGTTAAATCTTCAAATAATAAAATGAAATTTGGTGACTGGGCTACAAAAGGTATATATAAAAGTAGAAATAAGATGTATGAATTATACGCACAAAAGAAATACAATCACAATAAGGACTTTCATGAGTATGTAAAGAAATATTCCAAGACTTTCAAAAAGATATGTAACCGCGCCAAAGCGATACACATCCGAGACAAAATTGAAAAATCTAATAACAAAACAAAAACTACATGGAATATAATAAACCGTGAAACTGGTAAAGTCAAGTCACAAAACACCACGTTCACAATAAATGTAGATAATCAAATTATTAATTCTGACCACGAAATAGCTAGCATATTTGAAGATTACTTCTCAAAAATACCTTCGATTACAACATCTCATTTAGATTCTTCTTCTCTTGAAGCAAGTTCCATCCTGAGGCATTGTGTGCCCGAGTGTAGCGAGACTTTCCAATTTACCCATGTTGTTCCTCAAAAAATCATTAAAATTTTTAAATCCCTAAAATTGAAAAATACAGGGGATTTATGGGATGTATCTGTAAAAATAGTTAAGAATATCATTGATATTATTGCCCCTTATCTCGCGCAAATTTTTAATAACTGTATAGATGAAAGTATTTTTCCTAATTTAATGAAATACAGTAAGATTATTCCGCTATTTAAATCAGGTGATAGAGAGGATCCTAGTAATTTTCGTCCAATTTCTATTTTACCAGCACTTAGTAAAATATTTGAAAAAATTATTTTGGAACAATTGATTAAGCATTTTAATTTAAATAATCTTTTCCATAGTGCGCAATATGGATTTACAAAGGGTCGTTCTACTACTGATGCTGGTGTAGCGCTGTTAAGGCACATATTTGATGCATGGGAGAGTTCACAAAATGCTATTGGTATATTCTGTGACTTATCAAAGGCATTTGACTGCGTTGACCATCAGACGCTAATTTTAAAATTACAACACTATGGGGTTACAAATTCAGCTCTGAAGTTAATCACATCTTACTTAAGTTCTAGAACTCAAATAGTTGACATCAATGGAACAAAATCTTCAGGGTCTTATGTCAAAATGGGAGTTCCACAGGGTTCAATTCTAGGGCCTTTTTTATTTTTAATATACGTAAACGACTTGCCTTTCTTTGCTAAGGAATTTTGTGAGGTTGTGTTGTTTGCAGATGATACTTCTTTAATTTTTAAATGTGATAGAAATAAAGTTAACTTTGACGACGTAAACAATGCGCTATCTCAAGTAATGAATTGGCTTACTGTGAACAATTTACAACTGAATGCAAAGAAAACTAAATGTATTAAATTTATTTTACCTAATGTTAGGGAAGTGGATACAAACATTAAATTAAATAATCAGTCGCTAAATTTAATTCAATCCACCACGTTTTTAGGCATTACAATCGATGCGAAACTCCAGTGGAACCCTCACATCACAACACTTTGTAGTAGACTTAGCTCCGCGGCTTATGCTATTAGAAAAATAAGGCAATATACTGATATTGCCACGGCGCGCTTGGTTTACTTTAGTTACTTCCATAGTATTATGTCGTATGGTATTCTTCTGTGGGGTAAAGCAGCAGACATTGAAACAGTATTTATCTTGCAAAAACGTGCAATTAGAGCAATCTACTGCCTTGCTGCTCGAACATCTCTTAGAGACTTATTTAAAGAAATAGATATACTAACAGTGGCTTCTCAATATATTTATGCTTGCATAATTTTTGTACGTCAAAATTTAAATTCCTACTTAAGACACAGCGATGTACATGCATTAAATACAAGAAATAAAAATAAGTTGATCTTACCGTCTCTAAGACTGCATAAAGTTTTTAATACTTTTATGGGTCAAAGCATACTTTACTATAACAAGATTCCTAATAACGTACTAGACTTGCCATTTGACAAATTTAAAATTCACATTAAGAAAATTCTAATGTCCAAAGGTTACTATACTATTAACGATTATATAAATGACAAAAATGCTTGGTTGTAACTTATAATGTCATATAGTTATTTCCACCAATAGCATTTCATTGATTTTGTGGTTGCTGGAAGATGTCATGCTCTCTATAAGTTTCTGCGGTGGTGGCGTCGTGTGCCGGGTCGCTCCGTTCCCTATGATATGGTTGAGCGGAGCGATGGCTGGCACATGCGTCATACTTGTGAACAGGTGCCACTAGTGGAAATGGTCATCTCTAAGCTTCCTTGATTTTGTAATAATTTACCTACATATTCATCAATAGTATAATTTTTGAGGTATATGGCATTATAGGATATTATATATAAAACAATACAATTATTATTGTAATGACGTGCTCAGACAAGTGTTTAAAATTAATGAAAGATGTTTAGCTTTATTAGGTCTTTGTATATTAATTGTTGACCTTTGTGTATTGTAATACCTATATTGTGAAGGTGCATTGTCGGACAGCCTTTAAATACAGTAAATATTCTTATCATTAGGTACTTATTGGTACTTTAATATACCTTTTTTATACTCTGTGCGACACTGCGCTGCTAAATACTATTACTGTGTAATTAAACATTGTAACTTAATGATTGAAAAGAGTGACTACACGAGTTTGTTGCCGGAATCTTCTCGGTAGTTCAACTTTTGGAACCGGTGTAAATTCAGACAGACTGACAGACAGACTGACTGACAGACAGACTGACTGACGGACAGACAGACAGACTGACTGACGGACAGACGGACCGACAGACAGACCGATAGACAGACTGACATAACATTCTTAGCTTACGTAGATGCAGATAAGACAGAGAGACAAACATTATGAAATTGTTAGTTAGTTAATATTATTTTTATGTGATAGACTTAAGGGTTTTTTTGTTGACGATTCAAAAGTGCTTCTTGGGGGCCTAATTGAATAAAGATATTTTCATTTTCATTTTCATACCTACCTTGCCATAAAATACTGCACCTGTGGTTCCAGAAATAGAAAAACAGCAAGAGGGTGAAATTGAGTAAGTGTTTATCTTGGATTTGAATACTAGTTTCTCTGTTTTCATTTATTTTAACTATAAACTTTGTTTTCAGGGAAGTTTTATTAAATATTTTACCAAAAGAGGGACTGGAGCATACTTTCCAGTCATTCATAACTGGCGACAGAAACCCAGAAGCAAGTTCTAGCGGTACTCAGCAGGCAAAGGTCAGCAACTCTCCACTGGCTAGTAATGTCCCCCCTTCTGCTGGTAGTGTGGATGTTCCTCCTCCTCTACCTATAAATTTGGTTTACATCACAAAAAGGTTGAGCAAACGTCGTATAAAGGTTTTAGGGGTGACTACACGTAGTATGAAAGCGTTAGGTAATACGTTTTTGCTCTATAAGCCACTACTAACATTAGCTTCAGGTAAATTACCACTACGCCACAGGAGCACTAGGTGTAACCCTAGTGAGTCTTTCAGATCACTAGAGGTGTTAACTTCAATGAGTGGTGAGATAAATGTTGCTATAAAAATCTTAAAAAAATGTAGAAAGCGGTGAAAAAATTGGTACGTTACACTTAGTGCTCCGGTGGCGTTGTGGTAATTACGCCTGGCCGGACCCCAGAACACGCGAGTTCGATTCCCGCCTGGAGCATATAATTTTTTTATCGCTTTGATTCTTTATTTGCATTTGTTACTGTAGTGTATGCCGCGTCTCCTCTATTAGGTTAACACATAGATTTAATATATAGATTATAATTAGCGTAAGATGAGTAATAAATTGGCTCCTTTAACGTACACACGTGTTCATATTAACTCCCGTCATTGCATGGCGACCCTGCAAGTGCTGCCTATTGGCAGCGCTGAGCAGCCGAATGTACCTACTTAAAGTGCTTTAAAAGAATAAAACTTTTAAGAAAGCTGATAGTGAAAGTGCAGGGACTTATATTTTTTTACTTGAATAGGACAATATAACTTTTATTTTAATGATTTAGACATAAAGATATAGTTATGATAGATAGTTAAGAAATGTATTAGTGTTCAAAAGAAAAATGAAGAAGAAAATTACAGAGAAGAAACGAACGTAAATAAGAAGAAGAATACCTTGAAGAAAATGACTTGAAGAATAACGTCAAAACATAAGAAGATTTAAGAAATAAATATTTAATGAAGATGAAGAGACATAGTTTATGAATATGAAGATCTAATAAAAAAAAAGAAGACAATGCCGGGCGCAGGGAGTTGTTCCAGTCAGATGGATACGATACGATCTAGTAAATCCTGATTGTAATTAATATATTTATTTAACAAATTATTATAACTAATGAAACGGTTACTTGATTTATATTTAAAATAACAGATATTAATGGATCGTCAAGTGATTGGTGTTATCCAGCGGCCATGTTGTTGGTGATCGTCAAAAGGAATAGACGTGTACACTTTAAAATAAATTGCATTTACGTTTTCAAATAGTTAAACTAATTATTAGAGATGTCATTGAAAGGTAGTGAACGCCAAAATGTAAGTTAATTAATAATTCTTGCTATCGTGAAGGCTAGCATCAAAGATTTGGTGAGTCCTTTTAAGATTTATCAAGAGATACTTAATGATTGACCAACCGGTGGACAGGGAATGGCTATAGGGGTGGTTTGGAGGCCATTTAGGGACCGTAAGGTCCCGCCATAATTATCATCTCATAAAGAGATGGTAATATGAACAAAATAGTAAAATGTATGGTGAATTGGGTAGTACGAAAGTACCTACCCAGATTCAATAACAAGATTATTTTCAACTAGGGCCGAGGATTCTAACACCTGGGCGCAGGGAGTTGTTCGAGTCAGATGTGGATGTTGTTGCTGGGTGCCGGGTGATGGACGAGTCAAATACGACTGTTGGAGAAATCACAAAAATGACAACGGATTATGGTATTATATTGAGAAAATCGAAATTACTAATTTAAAATTTCTAGTTGTTTTTTTTGTTTCCATTACAGTAGATAAAATGTCATGTTTTGTATCGCATACATTATAAATACTTATATGTATAATAATTTTATATGAGTATTCTTCATATTTTTTTTGGGGCACATACTTAGATAAGTAACTATTAGAACTTACTAAATGTAAGTAACACTGTTGGCAATAGCATATTTCGATAATGATAAAATTTGTAATGATAATTATTAAACCACTATGGATTTGTTATATCATACATAAAGTAGGATAAAGATTTTCCAGGTTTTTTTTTTGAGTAAATTAAAGGAATTGCATTACTAAAAAACGATGACAGCTCAATTTGTTGACCCAAAACGTCCAACTTGTTATTTTCCAAGAAACCAATTATGTTTAATCTGTTAAATTGACTGGTTGTTTTATTCTACAGAAGGTGAAGAATAAGCAAATGTAGCTGCATTTTTAGGGGTCATCTGTCTGCTCCGTCAGATGCACAGCGTATTTGTACCAAAAAAAAATTGGAAATTGTCCAAAGAAGAAACTAGGAACGGTTTCATGCCACGCGTCTCAACAGCGTGAGAAATTGGAACTTATTGCATCCAGAGAGAGATGTTCAATGGGCAAAAAGGTATCCCCAACCAGCCATTTATTCTTGCGGCATATAGGTCCGTCTTGGTCGAACATACAGCAGTATTAAATTGTAATCAACAAATAATTACGATATCAATTATTTATATACAGTTTGCGCTGCTATAAAGTTTACATTCAGCTTGTAATGAGTATTAAATTGTGCCTATTCGAAGGATCCTCACCGTGTTGGATGTTTATCCAACGCAGCATGTTTGAAATGTTTTTTGAAGTTAACAATGCAAAATAAAAACAAAATGATTCCTTGCGTGATCTCTATCCCTATCTGTGGATAGTATATTGAGATCGGCCGGTATTATATGTATTTTGTATGTTAATTAATATTGTTTAAAAAATAGCACATATGGTGTGCGAACTTATTGTTTTGCTATAAAGGCCCAATAAACTATCCATAGAGAGATATATATTTTACTAACGATATCAGAAGTTGCTTGGAAACTAAGCTGTGGTATATCCCTATCTGTGGATAGTATGTTGGGACCGGCCTCTAGTATAGGTGTTATGTATGTTATTAATATTGTAAACTATTAAGAACACCTATGGTGTGCAAACTTTAAATAATGTTGGTTCTCTTATGTTTTATGTATGTTAATAAAATATTTGTTCATTAAGTTAATGTTTTCTTTAAGACTTTTGACCCCTGACCCAATGAAAATTCAATGCCACAAATTGCGCTACCCTATCAAAGATAGCCGACATTCTGAAACCTTGGGTCTGTTCAACACTTAATTTTATCTTATCTCCGTCATGTTGCACCCACATGCAAAATTGTACAGGATGACTGGGAAGACATTGGCATCCTTTTAAAGTAAGATTCTACTCATGATTCATAGTGCTTTTCCCAAATATGAAGGAAATCAATTGACCTAAAAAATCAGCTGTTCCATACATTTTGGTTTCATAAGTGTTGTCTTTCTATGGAACAGCTGCTTTTTCGGTCAATTGATTTACCTCATATTTCGCAACAGCACTGCGAATCTGTAGAATCTTACTTTAAAAGGATGCCAATGTCTTCCCAGTCACCCTGTATAAGTGATTCAGACGGGTGTCCAGTAAGGGTACCGGGTATTTAACAGTTAAATAAAATGAGAAATACAATTAATTAAATATATCCTTTATTTTTTATTCAAAAATAGTTTCTTGGAAATTTATTTGGCGAATATAACATTATCTAAATGTGTACCCCCCCGCTAGAGCGATTCAACAGCTTTGACCATATTATGTTTAGGACGAGGCTAATTTCCACCTAAACGGTCACGTTAAAAAACGTGGGAAACTATATTTTAGTGTTACAATGACAAAAAAAAATATTAAAAATAAATAAAACCATTTGTATCTGGAACAAAGTTTGACATTGTCAATAAATATTGTATTTGTAACAATGTTCAATATTGCTGTTGAAATTCACAATAAACATGTGACAATAAAAACGTTGTATCTTTACCTACTTGTCTTATACGGTTGTGTGGGGTTAAAGTTTTTTTGATACAATGACAATAATTTTCTTTCAGAATACGTTGCTGCGTCGTGACGTGCATTTTTACGTTACGTCAAGGTACCGTGCCACGTTACCGTTGACGACGTCGTGACGTAAAGATGTGGTCAGGCTCTAAATACTGGCTGGCTGTTATCAATTATGGTATTAAATGCATTTGTCATAATTGTGTCAATTTGTGTTAGCGAAGTTAGACTTTGATTGAAATAAAATCGTACAGAAAATTATTTAATAAGTTGGAACCAGTACCTAGGTAGGTACATAAGTTTGGTTACCAATATAATATATTATTTAAAAAATAACGGATGAAGAGGTAGCGTGTGTTTACGCGGAAAGAAAAGGTGGAACGGTGATGCTATGGAATTGTCGTCAATACTATAAAGTTCGTGTTTACAAAAGTGGAAATGCATAT
This sequence comes from Nymphula nitidulata, assembly GCA_947347705.1. Lineage (NCBI taxonomy): Eukaryota > Metazoa > Arthropoda > Insecta > Lepidoptera > Crambidae > Nymphula > Nymphula nitidulata. The sequence continues at coordinate 3,094,588 of OX374637.1, read as the reverse complement.
TGGAGGTGCGCAAATAAAAGGAAAATGTTTAGCAAAGGATCGGTGACCGTTAATGTACGTATTAATAATTCTATGTATCCTTGAATTTCTAAAGGAGGAAGTTGTAAACACGACACCACATTGTGATAATTAATGCAATAGAAAATGAAATATCGCTATCAATAGACAACTTGAAAAAAAAAGTAAAGGTTTCCGATAAATCTATTCCAAAACTGTATAACGATATTTTAACTTCGTTTCCATCACATTCAAATATGAAGCATAGCCTTTATAATGCTAGAAACCAATTATTGGGTATTTCAAAAACGGTATTTTCTAATACGGAAGTAATAGAAGTACCATTAAAATTTAAAGGTTTTATATTTACTGATTATTATTATGAAGGAACGCGTATAATAGTTTTTTGTTTATTAAAAGCAAGAGAGTTGATAAAAAAATTAATTGGGTATTTTGCGAACGGAACATTTAAAGTTGCCCCAGACCTTTCGTACAATTATTTTGCACTTATTATGCGTTATTTGAAATGCTTAGAACACAATGAGCTAGAGATGCACAACGTTCGTCCTTCACGCATCCTCACGCGACGATCGATCGGTAGATCGAGAGAGATTCTCTGCGAAAATGATGATGCCGAATGGCTTGATGAAACCGACGTTTTTCTTCAACAAAGCACAGCACCAACAACTGACTTGCAAGATGCTAATCCAGTTGTTAGTGTTGAAGAAAGTCTTGCTAATCCGTGGTCCGAGGACAATGTGCATTAAATATATTCATGTATGTTAGGCATATGTTTTTCGCATGAATACATGATTCCTTTAATATTCTTTTTATGCCAGTAAAAAACAACCTTAATTTTCTAAGAATAAAATTAGATATACTTTTATACCTGTATTTACAGATAATATTAAAAAAAATAAGATTATTTGTAGGTGTTGGATTTGACATTAAGTGTAATTGGCAGAAATCAATCTATGTATATAATTAGTTTGTAATTATTTTTGTTGATGTTACAAGAAACGGAACGTAACGTCTAGAAAAATGCCAAAGGAAACTTCGTCATTCACACCCCGCTCGAGGTACTCGTTGAAATCACTGTCATTGCTCTCTCTCTCTCTTTTTCTACTGTGCTAACAATCAGTCGTAATAACTTCCTAGTGAAAAGAATTGAAATGCGTCTTTCGTTATTCCGTATTTATTCAGCTCCATAAACCTATAAAACTAACAGTAGGTACTAAAAATCCATGGTCCAACTAGTTGGACAGAGCAGTTGGACCACTGCCCCTGACTGAAATGAATGAAATTTTATTTTATGTTGGCTAACGTTAAACTTTATTTGTAGTGTTTGTAGTGTAGTGGAGGTAAATACTAGAAAACCTGAAAAAGACAGTTTTTCACACTTCTTTACAAACACCAAATTATAAATTAACCACAGCATCTCGCTTATTCAGTTGTTTCTTGTCAGTTTGTTGAGAAATAAAAAAGTTTAGTATTGACAATTTTTTTGTGTTTCGTGATAGTGTTTTGTTTAAAATTTTTCTAGTTTTATTGTATTTAAATTACTAAGTAATTTCCTAATTTTTGATTTTAACATTATTATAAATGTTTGAAAAATTACTTAGTAATTAAAATGTAATAAAACTAGAAAAATTTCACGTCCTGAGGCAGGAATCGAACCCGCGACCTTTCGCAATCCGGGCGACTGCTCTGACCACTGAGCCACCCAGGACTTGGGATATCCCTGTGAAATTCTTCTAGTCTATCTGTATTTGCGTTTATGAGCTAACGTCCACCCTACAATGTCGAAATATTCTATTTCAACATCCGAAACGAGTATTTTTACAAATACCGACGATCGCGGGTTCGATTCCTGCCTCAGGACGTGAAATTTTTCTAGTTTTATTACATTTTAATTACTAAGTAATTTTTCAAACATTTATAATAATGTTAAAATCAAAAATTAAGAATATTTGAAAGCACTGCCCCAACTTAACCGAATCGTAGGTATTTGTAAAAATACTCGTTTCGGATGTTGAAATAGAATATTTCGACTTTGTAGGGTGGACGTTAGCTCATAAACGCAAATAAAAATAGACTAGAAGAATTTCACAGGGATATCCCAAGTCCTGGGTGGCTCAGTGGTCAGAGCAGTCGCCCGGATTGCGAAAGGTCGCGGGTTCGTTTCCTGCCTCAGGACGTGAAATTTACAATATTACCAATATAAGATAAATATTACCAATATAATATAAATATAATACTACCAATATAAGAATAATGCCAATAAAATAAGTAAATCTTAATATTATTTAAACATTAAAAATATGGTGCTGAAACTTTTATAATTGGCTTAAAAACTGATCAACATATGACACGTGCCAATCGCGTGATCCGCAGCATCTCATGTGTTCGGGTGATGTTTCGAGTGTTGTGATATCTCAGTGTAATAAGTGATAGATGTGACCATGTGATGTTACATCTAGCGCGCGTTGCGTGCGTATCGCGCGATCCGCAGCATCTCATCTGTTCGGGTGATATTTCGAGTGATGTGATATCTCAGTGTAATAAGTGATAGCTGTGACCATGTGATGTTTCATCTAGCGCGCGTTGCGTGCGCATCGCAAGATACGCAGCATCTCATCTTTTTGGGTGATGTTTCGAGTGATGTGATATCTCAGTGAAATATTACGTTTTCGTAAAAGTGATGTGATATAGCATTACTTTTTGAAGCACTGTTTCGCGCATGTCTACTAAAGACATACGAAGCGATATACATTCAGTCAAAAAAGTATCGGGAATGGATGATATGTTTATGGTTCTAAATTCAATATCTCGTTTTTTTGTTATTAGATTGGCACAACTGTTTTCCATTTTTGCGCGGAGTTTGAGTTGCATCTGTTATTTATATTAAATACAGTGCTGTTTTTAGTTACATCATATCTAGTGTGTATTGCGAATTTCATAATGGACAAAAAGATCTAGCAAAGATTTTGCCTTAAATTTTGCATCGCAAATGGAATTTCGTGTTCGGAGTCACTGAAAATGTTACAGAAGGCTTACGGTGAATGGATTTTATCAAAAACACGTGCTTATGAGTGGTATAAAGCGTTCAAAAGCGGTCGAGATGTGATGAAAGATTTGCCTCGCTCTGGTAGACCATCAACGGCTGGAACTGAAGTTAACATCGCAAAAGTGATCACTCAATTGTGACTGAAAATCCTCACAACATTGAGAGAGATAGCCGGCAAACTTTCTGTATCTCACGATTCAATCTGTACCATTTTTAACCGACTTCAAAAAGAAGGAGGTTATATGTTCCACTGTATGTTCACCGATTTCTCTGTCAATTGTGAACCGATTTTCAAAATTCTTTGTTCATTTGATAGGGTATACTCCAGAGGTGGTCCCATTGTCACCAAGTCTGGATCTGATGATGGGATCCCAGGGAAATCGAGGGCAAACCAAAATTTTTATAGGCACGTGTGACAGGTTTAATTTTTTTCCAAAGCTATTCCAGTATTTGCTTCTGTTAGTCATCATCTTATGTTGATGAGCTGATGATGGAAGGTACAACTCCTTAACGGTTAGGAGTTAGAAGATAATTCTTTCACCGTGTATTTCAACTAAGGACTGACAGACAATCAAATAGTGCTGACGATCACCCAACTTGCTTTGACCATAGGAAATCCCTTAAAAATGTGTTTTTTTTTAACAATAATAAAACCGACTTTAAAACACTAAAAAGGAAAAAATAATTAAATTTCAGTACCTAGGTACCTACTAACCTCCTGAAATGTATTATTTGGAGTTGGTGCTAAGCTGTTTCCAGAGACAATAGAAAGTGAAGCACCAACTCTAAAAAATACATTTCAGGAGGTAAGTAGGTACCTAGGTACTGAAATTTAACTGTTTTTCCTTTTTAGTGTTTTGAAGTCGGTTTTAAATAATCACTTGGGTATGAAACATGTTGCTGTTCGGCTAGTCCCAAAAGACTCCCAATTTTCCAGAGATTTTCTCCAAAAACTCAATCGCACGAGCGTCGCTGAGGACATGCTAGAACGAGTAAATTCCGACCCAATATTCATGAAACGCATTGTTACTGGTGACGAGACGTGGGTTTACGAGTTTGACATGCAAACTAGTCAACAAGTGGCGCCTTTTGAGTGGCGCCTTCCAACTGAACCCAAACCGAAAAAACCACGCCAAAGTCGATCAAAAGTCAAAGTCATGTTGACTGTTTTCTTTGACTCTCGCAATGTTGTGCACTCGAAATTCTTACCGGAAGGTCAACCGGTAAATAAAGAATATTATTTGAGCGTTATGCGGCGATTAAGACAGCAAATTCGACGAAAAAGGCCAGATTTGTGGAAAGAAAATTCTTGGATTTTGCACCGCGATATTGCGCCCTCGCACAAGGCCATCATTGTGAACAAATTTTTGACCAAACACTCAACAAATACCATCGAGCAACCACCATATTTACCAGATATGGCTCCAGCCGACTTCTTTCTTTTTCCTAAACGCAAATTGCCACTTCGTGGCACCCGTTGTCATTCGGTAAAAGACATAAGCGGCGGGAACTGAACTCAATTCCGGATACAGCGTTTAAAAAATGTTTTGATGATTGAATTATTCATTGGCGTAAGAGTATCGTTTCTGAAGGAGCATACTTTGTAGGTGATAAATAAATTTGGATGTATAACTAACATTTTGTGTATTCATGAATGTTTTCCCGGTACTTTCTTGACAGAGTAGTAGTTCTGCTTAATTTTCGAGTCATGCACGGCACGTCACCGGATGTCGAACTTAAGTGCTCGTCGGCTGACGCGCGGCAGGGAACTGGGTTGTCCCGACAAGTCTAGCCCACCGCGTACATTAAGCAAATTATTGTGGGTGGGGCTTTCCTGACCTGACATGGTCTTAAATTATATTGTAAAATATGGCATACTCCTCAGCAAAATAGTGTGGTGGAGAGCCAAAATCCAACCAATGAGGTAGGTACCTAGCTGAATTGCAAGATTTAATTATTGTAAAAATAAACAGCTACATAGATGATCTGAAATTTAAAGGCGTGTAGTAAATAACATTTATAAGCCCGATCTAGAATAAGCATGTTAAATAATAGCCGTACTAAGTATAAGGCAATAAAAATTATAAAGCAAATCTTACATATAAAATTCTCGACTCACAGTTTTAGTTACCATACTCCTTCCTCCGAAACGGCTTGACCGATTCTCATGAATTTTTTTATGTATATTTAGTAGGTCTGAGAATCGGCTACTATTTATTTATTTTTTGGACATTTTTTTTTATGGTAAAACAACGTTTGTGGGGTCAGCTAGTTCTCATATACAAATTATAAGTTCAGTGACTTTGTTGCAGATAAATATGTATGGAAGTAAACAGCTCTGTGTCTGCTATAACCGACTTTTTATTATAACTATTTATTCTTAAAATAATAAAATTTAATAATATTTTGTTTTGTTCTTGGAGTTGGAGAATTAAGTATGACAGCTTTCTGAGTGTCTTGTTAGTTCTTCTCAGTAAGGACCCTGCGAAAGGAGACGTCCTATAGTGGTTTCTTAATACCCACAAGAACTAACAAGGATAAGTTTTATACAAGGTGTCCAAAAAGAGTATCGGGTATTTGTTTTCGCGCCATATTCGAAACGGGGCGACGAAAGGGAGCGGGGAGGGGGAGGGGGAGGGGTTCGTGGAGTCCGCCATTTAGTGGAGTTTTAGTCACGATGAATCAGTACTCGGGGACGCATCGCGCATTTTGCGTACGAGCGTATTATCGTAATGGTGATTAGCCGCGTCCAGACCGACCGAGCGTGGCTCGCGAGTCCCGCTCGCGAGCCAGTAGCTCGGCCGGTGTGGACGGCGCTCGGGCTTCCTCGGGCACATGTCGGCTCGGCCGAGCGCCGCTCGACCCCGAGCCATGCGTTGTCGGTTTTTGCCGATGCTCAAAGGCGGCTCAGTCTGAGCTGCTCGCCCAGTGTGGACGGACGTTACGACACTCGCGAGCCAATTGAATTAAAATGGATAAAGAAGACAGTATTCGTTTAATACAACTTTACGGAGGTTTTAAAATGTTATGGGATTCGAAAGATCCAAATCATTTAAATAAAAGCAAGCGAGAAGATTGCTGGAGGAAGATCGCAAAGGAAATGAAGCTACCTGTACCCGAGTTGAAAAAGAAACTTGACTCGTTGACTGGTTCATACCGACGCGAAAAGTCAAAGCAGAGAAAAAGTTATATCACTGGTTCAGGTAAGAAATTTTTTATTTAATTAAAGTGAACTAGCTTTTGCCCGCGACTTCGTTCGCGTTTAATAATAACTTTGAGCAGAATTTATATTTTATAGCAGAGTAGGGATAGTGTGTTAAAGAAAACGCAGTATTAGTATTTCGAGTTTATATTAGCTGACAGTTCTTTGTTTACATTTTTATCAAATGGCGCTAATCTAGTAGTCATCAAATGTCACATTCTCTTAGCATGTATTAAATATTTATGTCTCTTATATTCTTATATATTTATGTTTCCTATGGTAAGAAATGACCCCGGTCTTTCGTATTTTGCAGGCGCTGACGAAATTTATATATCCAAGTGGTTTGGTTTTAAATATTTTGACTTTATGTCAAATAAAGATGACACAGGAACAACAAAAGAGGGCGGAATCGATAACGTAAGCCCTTTAATTATATTATTTTCAAAATTAGTTAAACATTAATATTGATGCTGCCATGGAATTATCCCATTTGTTACAAAATGTGTTGCTAAATGTAGACGAATATGTTTAGCACTAACAGTACCTCTGCGCGGAATGGGCGTTAGAGGTAAAAGTGTTGTAGATGCAATATTGTTTCTCCATTGACCAGGAGTTAATAAACCAGCCACTTCTCTATCATAATATTCTGGTGGAATAGAATAGTTATTTCTTCGTAAGTAATTATATAAATACACTGTTGCTAAGACAACTTTTGTAGCTTTTTCTGGCTCTAGCAGAATAGGTTTCCTAAGGACTCTATAGACTGAACTTAAAATACCAAAGGCATTTTCAACGACTCTGCGAGCTCTGCTAAGCCTGTAATTAAACACTCTTTCTTTGGAACCCGCCTCTGGATTACCTTCAAATGGTTTCATAGTATATTTTGAAAGCATAAATGCTTTGTCGCCCAATATGAAATATGGTATTTTCATTATGTACGGTATTTGTAGTATCTGAGCTTCAGGAATGTTCAGTTGACAGTTTTCTAATTTTCGATATAAAATCGTATTTTTAAAAACTCCGCCGTCGGAAATACGCCCTTTACTTCCGACATTAACAAACAAGAATTTGTAATTAGCATCTACGAGAGCGAAGAGCACTATTATACTAGGAAAATTCTTGTAGTTGTCATAATCAGTACTTAGATTGACGGGTCTTTGAAGAGTTACGTGTTTCCCGTCCATAGCCCCTATAACATGCGGGAAGTTCCATTTTATTTCAAATTCATTTGATACTGTTAGCCATTCTTCTTCTGTGGATGGTGTCTGCAAATAACATAATAAACATTATTTTACAGAGCATTCCTTCTCAACAACCAGGACCATCACAACCTACGCCATCACCACAACAACCCGAGCCATCACCACAACAACCCGAGCCATCCCCACAAGAACCCGCGCCATCCCCACAAGAACCCGCGCCATCCCCACAAGAACCCGCGCCATCGCTACGAGAACCAAAGCGAAAGAAAAGACGGCTGAATACAAATACAGAAAATGATTCTCTAGATAGTATTATGAAGGACACTTTTGCCATAATTGAGAAAAGCTCAATTTCTTTAAATGATCCATGTGCAGCATTCGGTAATAATATTGCTCATGAACTTAGGAAATACGATCCTTACACTCAATCCTGCGTTAAAAATGCCATCAACAATATAATCCACGAAGCGGACATGGGAAAATATCAAATGTATAGACCAGGATATTACACACAGCCACCTACTACTACCACGTCCACCATAACTTCCGAAAATCTGCAGAATACTCAATTTACTCCTGGTACTACTACAGAATCAACAGATTTTAATTTTAATGACAGCTCTGTTATTTAAATACCTATGAGGCAAATAAATAAATAATTTGATTGATTAATTACCATGATTTTTATTTACCTTAACGTAATCACTGAGGGCCTCTATAATTGCATCACACGTTTCTGGAACTATAGTTGATATAGATTGTTTCGATACTCTAAAAAGATATTGAAGGCTGCTATAGGAGTCTCCTGTAGCCAAATATCTCAATGTTAGCAGCACTCTTTCGGATACTGTTATTGCTTCTCTGTAGTTAGTGTCACATTTTTGTATTTTCACAGCCACTAAGGAGCACAAATACTCTATGTCTTCCGCAGACATGCGTGTAAAATTTGAGACTGAATGGTCGATTGTTAGTTCTTTTAACAAACTGTTACCGTATTGGTTTCGATTTTGGTACAATTTTTTAATCCACAGTTTTCGTTTCTCTTTTCTTTTTTTTAATATATATCCGGACAACATAAGCGCCGTAGCAGCTAATAACACGTGGTTTTCCATCGTTATACGGAGAGAAACTGAAATGCTCAAATCGGCTCACCTTGGCTCGCGAGCCCGGCTCAGAACTTTTTACAAATGGCTCGGGTGCCACGGCTCGCGATCAGACCGACCGAGCGCCGCTCGCGATCCGCGCTCGGTCGGTCTGGACGCGGCTATTCAATAGTAACTGCTCAACGTCTGTATCGTGCGGAATATCGTACTCGCCCCGCGTTAAGTGACGATAGCATTAGGAAATGGATCAGGATGTCCGAGAATACAGGTGCGACAGTTAAAATTCAAAACTCTGGTCGTCCTCGTTCAGTTCGCGATGAAGAAACAATTGAAGAAGTTGAGTCGTCGGTTCGTCAAAATTCGTCTTTATCCATCCGAAAGCGAAGCCAAGCGTTGAACATCAAAAAATCGTCTCATTCGATTTTAAAGAAAGACTTACGTTTAAAAGCCTACAAAATTCAATTGGTTCAAGAATTGAAGGATACGGACTATGCTAATCGACTGAATTTTGCGAACGAAATGCTGCAGCGATTTAACAACTTTAAAAGCATACTGTTCAGCGACGAAGCAAATTTTCACCTAAATAGTCAGGTTAATAAGCAGAATTGTCGGTACTGGGCACTGGAGAATCCGAGACGAAAGCATGAACGACCCCTGCACAGCCCATGGTCGTTGTTTGGGCCGCTATGTCTGCTAAAGGCATAATTGGTCCTTATTTTCATGAAGATCAACGAGGCCGAGCAATCAATGTGAATAGTGACCGTTATTGCGATATGTTGCGAATTTTTTTGGTCCCAGAGTTGCAGGAGTTTGCAGGTTTCAACTCAAGAACGTGGTTCCAGCAAGATGGGGCCACTTGCCATACCTCAAATGACTCAATGGAAGTTGTAACATAATTCATTGCGCCAGGAACCTTCTACTAGAGTATTCTCATTATTAACATCTTCATAATCCATCATCCCCCGGTGGGTTATATCTAGTACGTACGCGATTGCGAATTACGACGTTAAAAGTTGTGGAGATGTGCGCAGGCCATTACAACTACATCAGCGTTTTTAGGATCGAGTTCAATCGGACGTCGTAAAATTCGAAATACGACAGACATCACCCCAAATACGTTTTCGATAATTCTGCGGCATCTAGAAAGTCGGTAATTAAAAATCCGTTTTGTATTCCCTCATTCATAAATTCCAGGGTAGGGTTTCATCATATTTTGACTCAACGCAAATGCACTATCACCAACGAATACAAATGGTAAACTAGGGCCGTTTCGTGCAAGCGGTGTAGGTGGGGGTAAATCTAAGTTGTTCTCATTTAATTTCTTATAAAATAGTATTGTCTTACATTTTCGCGAGCACTACACATTTGAAATAAAACCAATTTACCGGATTTAACTCGCGTTTAATTAGATGTTACATTATTATTATTCACCTGACGTTTCGATTACTTTACAGCGATCGTGGTCACGGGAAGACTGAAGATGTCAGTTGTCTTTGATAAGTTTTAAGTTAACTACCGTCACTTTGTGTTATATTTTGAGCGGTCCGAATTACGCATACGGAGCTCACGGTGTCCGTTTTTTGGGCAGTGTGAGGACGGGCTTGAGACTTTATTATTCGCATGATGCGATCCCAAGCTGGTGGTACACTCCAACCATCTTCTCAATTGAAATTAGGATGTTTTTTGATTTCAATAACCTCACGTAACATTCTAGGAATGAAACGGTGTTCTTTGGCGAGGATCTGGGGCTTATCAAATCTGATATAGTGATTGGGTCCGTCAAGAGCGTGTTCACACACTGCCGACTTCGTTTCGCGCCTGTGTTTTACGTCAGCTATATGTTCTTTTACCCGGGTGCCTATGCTTCTCTTTGTTTGACCTATGTATGAGAGGCCGCAGTCACAATCTGCCTTTGGCACCACAGTTTACGTAATTAAAATTATTATTTGCATCTGCAATTTCCAATAATACATACTATAGTGAGGAAATACGCATGTGGATTAGAGACAACAACAGACCTCTAAGTCCATGTGATATTGTGGAGCTGTTTGGCAAATCCTATTTGAAAGTACAAAAAGGCGAAATTGCAGCCAACGGGTTTAAAGTCACTGGATTATGGCCTTTAAATAAAAATGTCTTCAGTGATGTGGACTTTATTGCTGCGCAACAAAATGCTGTAATAGACGATTGTATAACCAATATCCCTCCGCTGGAATCAAGATCTGAAACTGGTCAAGTTCTGGTAGAAATACCTGCACCACAAACAACTGCTAATTTACAACTTGAACCTGCACCTTCGACTTCTGGGCTTATTCGCAGCAGTTTGGGTCTGGTGTCTCCGCATGCCATAAATCCAGTGCCAGAGAAACGAATAAAAGTATCTAGCAGAGGAAGAAAAGCTGCTGTAGCAGCAGTCATAACATCTTCTCCCTACAAAAATGATTTAGAAAATAAAAATATGAAGAGACAAGAAAAAGAAAGTAAACTAGTCAAGACAAAGAATTAGAAGAAAACTGCGAAGAGAAACAAACAAACGAAGAAAAATAAGGATGATAGTGAAGAAGAAGACTGAGGAACTAGACGTTATCCAATTTGATGAAGGTTGTGTTGGAATGATGAGTTGATGGACCAAGTACCTCCTGACTCTGCTGATGCAGAATGTATGTTTTGTTTAAGACTTTTTTCCATGGATAAAAGTGGAGAAAGCTGGATTAAATGCTTGATGTGTGGGCTCTGGGCACATTATGATTGTGCTGGTCCAGAATTTGATACTTGGATCTGTGACTTTTGCAAGTAATTATGTAACTTCTTTCATTGATCACAATATGTTATATTCATTTAATTGATCTCAAAGATATTAATGTCCATTTTTGTTATAGTTATGTTGATTTATGCTTATATTCCATATATGGGTACCTATTCCATATTTGGTTACTCATTTGTGATGTTGTTTTTTGTGTTAGATTTTAATTTGATAACTAATATATTTGATTAAAGGCTGTTAATTACTACATATAAATGTATGACTGATTAGTATTAACATTAAACTGATTTAATTTATATGAAGTTTTTTTTTATATCCCAAAAACAAAATGGTATTCCATATTTGGTGACTTTCCATTAATGAAAGGTGAAATATCAGCTTACAGGGCCTCCTTAGCATATAAAATTCTACGACCAACAATTGTAGCCCAAGTCCACGGTAGATATGGATTTAAATCTAATTCTTTAGGCAGAAGTACTGTCATTCCTGAAGAGATAGAAAGGAAATTGGCTACTTACATGAAATGGAAAAATGTGGATTTGGGCTAAAGCGACAAGAAATATTGGAGCTTGTTAAACATTGTCATTAAAAATAATATAAAGAATCCGTTTAAAAATGGCATTCCGGGAGAAGATTGGTTTTTGGAGTTTAAGAAACGCCACAGTTTATCCGTCAAAAAGCCACAAGCTGTAGGAAACTCCTGTATAAAAGCTTGTAATCTCTGGGTCATTTACTCATACTACGATTTATTAAAGAATATTTTGGACGAATTGGGCTTGCATGACAAACCAACACAAATATGGAACCTCGATGAAAGAAGCTTTAGTAAGGATCCCAGCAAAACCAAAGTGGTAGGACTGAAGGGTTATGCTTCAACTATAACTATTGCATCGCCTGGTAAGGACAACAAAACAGTTCTGCTAGGTTGCAGTGCAGCTGGTAACAAATGTCCCCCACTTATACAATAAAATACTGTAGACCTACGAAACCCGATTTGAAAGGACTAGTGTGTTCAAAATTCATAATTACCATAGCTGGGCCATCGAAAACCCATATTCGGCAAGGGCGTCAAACTTTCAAACACGCTTTAGTGTCAACCTTTGGTCTGGGGTCCTAAATGGAGAGTTAATTGGGCTCTTTAAATTACCGGCCAGGTTAGATGGAAATACTTATTTTTTTTTTACAAAACAATCTTTATTAATTGTTAGAAGATGTCAATCTCCAGATTCGACGAGAAATGATTTTTCAACAAGATGGCGCACCCTGTCATTATGCGGTACAAGTAAGACAGCATCTGAACACCACTTTTCCAGAAAGATGGATTGGGCGTGCAGGGCCGATCGAATGGCCTGCGCGTTCGCCAGACCTTATTTTTCATATTAATCTTTAAGTTGAATATAGCATAACGTTCTGGCTAATGTTGTATTTTTGTTTCTATAAAAATTTTGTATCTTAAAATATAGGAAGGTATTTTATTCATAGAACTGCTACCGATAGCGATCCTTATACAAAAAAAAATCTATGAGAGCCAAAAAATATACAACTTTTAAAAGTCACTATAGATTATAATATTAAAAAAAATGTATAGCTCCCAAACTTCCAAAACGAAGTGACTCCTAATCTACGAGAACAAAGTCCAACGAAAGTTGGGTAAAGAGTCAAATATGTCAACTGAGGGCTGACTGTAATTGTGCCGGTATTGACGACGAAGACGAAAAAGAACACTCTAGAGTCATTTGTGAAACGGGCCTAACAATTTGCTTTCATATGTAGTCTATTTTAAAGCGATTGGTTTTTATGTTTTTTTCCTTGTGTGCTGTTTTGGCTTATTTTCCACATTAATCTTTAAATTGAATATAGCATAACGTTCTGGCTAATGTTGTATTTTTGTTTCCCTAAAAAAATTGTATCTTCTAAGATAGGAAGGTATTTTATTCATAGAACTGCTACCGATAGCGATCCTTATATAAAAAAAAATCTATAAGAGCCAAAAAATATACAACTTTTAAAAGTCACTATAGATTATAATATTAAAAAAATGTATAGCTCCCAAACTACGAAAACGAAGTGACTCCCAAACTACGAGAACAAAGTCCAACGAAGGCTGAGAACAGTCAAATATGTCAACTGAGGGCTCACTGGATTGTGCCAGTATTGACGACGAAGACGAAAACGAACACTCTAGATTCATTTGTGAAATGGTCCTAACATTATGCTTTCATATGTGGTCTATTTGGTTATTTCATGTTTTTTTTAAAATTATGTGTGTTGTTTTGGCTTATTTTCCACATTAATTTTTAAATTGAATATAGCATAACATTCTGGCTAATGTTGTATTTTTGTTTCCTTAAAAAAATGTATCTTCTTCTAAGATAGGAAGGTATTTTATATTCATAGAACTGCTACCGATAGCGATCCTTATACAAAAAAAAATCTATAAGAGCCAAAAAATATACAACTTTTAAAAGTCACCATAGATTATATTATTAAAAAAATGTATAGCTCCCAAACTACGAAAACGAAGTGACTCCCAAACTACGAGAACAAAGTCCAACGAAGGCTGAGAACAGTCAAATATGTCAACTGAGGGCTCACTGGATTGTGCTAGTATTGACGACGAAGACGAAAACGAACACTAGATTCATTTGTGAAATGGTCCTAACATTTTGCTTTCATATGTGGTCTATTTGGTTATTTCATGTTTTTTTAAATTATGTGTGTTGTTTTGACTTATTTTCCGTATTAATCTTTAAGTTGAATTAAGCATAACGTTCTGGCTAAAGTTGTATTTTTGTTTCTATCAAAATTTTGTATCTTCTACAAAGATAGAAAGGTATTTTATTCATTGGGCTTGTAACCGATAGCGATCCTTGAACAAAAATTATTTCTAAAAAAAGACATCCCAAAAAACTTACAACTTTTAAAAGCCACTCTAGCTCACAATATTAAAAAAACTACGAAACGCAATGAACACACTCGGGGGCTTAAATCTATAGTCCTCAGAGAGGACTATAGATCAACTCCCAACAGGGTGACACCTTTGTGTCGAGTAAATTCCTTGCGACATAAAATGCGACGTTGCCATATTTAGGTAATGGTATTTGAATAAAAACCGACTGGAATATTATGAATGAGGTGTTTGCGTTATACTTATACACAACAATGTTTAGTAAAGGCGCGAATATTTTATCACACAACACTGACCCATCAGCAAAATTTCCAGATGCAAGCAGAATTTTAAGGCATATAGATAAGTCTATAAAAACCAAAACAACAAACAAACAAAACCAAGTTTTCAGGGCGAACAAAACAAACTAATACGACTCAAAAATAAAAATTAACCATGAAATCCACTAATTCTTAATCCTCTCATAAAATTTCATTATGATATTATAAAAGCGAAAGTAACTATCTGTCTATAGGTTATCTTTTCATTGCTAAGTGGGATCGATTTAGACGGAATTTGGCGATGAGATAAATTACATACTGAGAAAATACAAAGACATCGACGGCTCGTGTAAAATTTACTATCTACACCAATGTGGCTTGCAATAAATATTTTGATTTGATTTGAAATATAGATAAAATTGTATTGAACGGAAAATGAAATGGTAATTACGTATTCTTAATCGTATTTTTAACATTATATGTATAAATATTTTATTCACATATTAGTTTTTAATATATTAACGGAATTTTAATATGTTATCGGAATTCAAGCTAGATTTTTTTTTATTAATTCTATTTCACTTTTTCTTTTTTTTTTTGGTATTTTTTTGTTCTGACGAATTTTTTATGTAAATGACTCAAAGAAACAGCAGATTCGTCTTAAGATATTTACATTATTTTATTTTTATTTATTCAGGAGCAGGAACTAGTTTGGATGAAAGCATCTAGTGTAAAAACACTTTTCATTCAAACTAGTTGTCAACTCCATCCGTGGCGTAGTAAACCAAAGCAACATTCGGCATGGTTGATACCGGTTGGGTCAATCAAAAATTTGTAGTCTCGAGCTCCTCCGTGCTACGGAAAGAACGTTTAGCCGTAAGTCCCGGTCGTATCTACAACCGCTTTCACCCACCAACCCACATTGGCTGGTCGGAGCCCCTGCCATGCCTTTGGCGTTTTACCCTTCAGCATGATGAAAATTAGCATCGAGCATGGTGGGTTTAAGGGTTGCTGAATAACACCTCACGGGATTTAAGCCAACCTTACCTGCACGTAGTGCACCCTGCCGTTCAATAGACGAGGATCTGGCGCTCTCCAATAACCCGCACTAGGCCAGCCTGGTGGGTGACGGCCCAAAACCCCAAAGCGAATTTGGTTCAATTCCAATTATACAAGATCCCAAGTGTCCGGCGATACCGGAGGCCGTGCCGGCGGTGACCGCCGTTGGCGAGGCACCGGAACCAGGGGTGCTCAGAATCCCCGGGTGACGACAACATGCCGTCATACGACCTTGGCCCGAGCAACATGTAACACACGCACAATGCGGACCGGGGAGAAGCTGCTGGAACTAGAGGAGGAATTGAACAGGATTCGCTGAAGTATATAGTGGGACTATATGAAGTCCGACGAACGGGCGAGAGGAGACGATGGTCCTCTTGGGGCAATTTGGAGCTGGAATCCGGAACTGCCGTGATCAAATGCTAGCCGATTATATGAAGAGGGAGTGACTCTTCATGATGAACTTCTTTAGGAAACGGCTGCATCGAAATTGGACCTGGAAAAGTCCGGATGATGCAACAAAAAATCCACTTAATCATGTGGACTAAAACTCGGATATTCAATGATGTTCTCAGTGATGAATTCGTTTAACACGGTGAGCGATCACCGAATGGTAAGAGGCACATTGAATCTGAATGTAAATATTTGAACTGTATGGACTGATGAAGTCCGCGCTCCGCCCTATGCTATTCAGATCCAAAACCCCGAACGATTTCCGTGTTAAACGAATTGATCACTGAGACATCGTTGAATATCCGAGTTTTATACAGTGTGAGTCTGGGTAAAGTGCACAAACGAAAATGGGGGATACTATGGCTAATTCTATCGACGAAAAAAATATAAAAAAAAATATATTGGCTTATTTAATATTTTATCGATTTTTTTAATTTTTTTGATGTTGAAGTTACCCCGGTGTATACAAAATCGTGTAACTTTTAAAATAATTGGTCTATCGCAACGAATCAAACTGTTTTATGATTGGTAATATAGGGCGTCTTCATAAAATTAAAATTTTGTAGAAAAACTACACTGAATTAAAAAATATGATAGACTCCTTACAAAAAACCGGTTATTTTTTTATAGATTTTTGCATAAATTTAAAAATTGCTTAATAAAATGCCCACTTCGCATACCTTTCTGTTAACTTTAATTTATTCTACGTTGTTTTTCCTTTTTAACAGTGTAAATTTCATGTCAATACCATAATCGTATCGTTTTCACAAATGAACTTGCCACAGGAAAGTAATAACTTGTATGTTGAAGTACCATTCATTAACAGTTGATAGAACACGATATGAATAAGGTATTGGCATGAAATTGGCACCGTTAGAGAGTAAACACAATGTAAAGTAAATTAAAGTTAAAAGAAAAGTATGTAAAGTGGGCGATTTATTAAGCAATTTTTAAATTAATGCAAATTTTTTTTTAAAAAATCGGTTTTTTGTTAGAAATTAGGCATTTTTTTTCATTCAGTGAAGTTTTTTCTACAAAATTTTGATTTTATGAATGCGCCCTATCATTACCAATCATAAAACAGTTTAATTCATCGCGATAGATAAATTATTTTAAAAGTTACACGATTTTGTCTACAGCGGGGTAATTTCAAGCGCCAAAAAAATAAAAAAATCGATATAAAAATTAAATAAGCCAATATAATTTTTAAAATATTTTTTTCGTCGATAAAATAGACATAGTATCCTCCATTTTCGTTTGTGCACTTTACCCAGGCACTTTACCCAGACTCGCACTATAGTAAAAAAATCTGTTTACAGGTTAAAAAGAACGGAACGGACGCTCTCGAAAAAAAAATACTGTTTCATACAAAAATTAAATAGCTACACGATCTATTTGTATGAAAAAGCTCTTTTTTTCCTCGATTTCAATTTTTTAAAATCAATTGTGTTTAAGATGAGCAGCAAAACCATCTGCTTTCGATTACGAGTGTTCCCCTTACATCCTGTATGTGAGCGCCTTTCAAATATACTTAAAAATTGAGGACAGGCCAAAAATTATAACAACAGGGCAAGGCTTCTCTGGCTCTGCCACGTTTATTTTTAAGAAGATTTCTATTTAACCGCTTAACTTCTTTAAACACTATACAGCTTTTTTGCTTTCAGCTTTTTCTTCACTTAGCACTTCATCTACTTTATTTGCTTTAAATTTCTCATCAGATTCTTCTTTCTTCGCAGGCAAATCTTTATCATCGTCGTCCTCTTCGCCGTCATCATCGTCATCATCAATAAGGTTCTTCTCATCATCATCAATCGTTTTATCAACGGGAGCGTCATCAGAAGGTTCATAGGTATGCGTACTGAGCTTTTCCAACCAAACTCCCATAGAATCTTGCTCCAATTCACCTTTAATGATACTGGGATAAATAAATTCATGTTTGAACTTTTGTACTGCTTCCTCTTCTGGCTCCCACGTTAAACTATCGTGACTAACTTTGAATTTGGAGTCATATCTAGTGTAGTGTACCTAAAATTAAAGATTACCAAGTTTTTATTGTGAAACATTTTTAAATATTATGTATTTCATTTTTCCAAATATCTTTCAAACATCGATCATATCATATAAGCTGAAAGGCGCCCACTGCTGGGCATAGGCTTCCCCCAAGGATCTCCAAACTGATCGGTCCTGCGATGGCCGCATCCATCGCCTTCACTAGATCGTCGGTCCACCTTGTGAGTGACCTGATCACTGCCACTTCTGGCTCGCAATTCTTTTGGCTACGTCGTTGACCTTAGTTCTCCTGCGAATCTCATCATTTCTGATTCGATCACGCAGGGAAACCCCGAGCACAGCCCTTTCTATTTATTATGAGGCCTATTGTAGGCGGCTACGTCTCGGTCCCGTATGTCATCACTGGCTACACACGAATTAAAGACTTTCGTTTTGAGACACTGGACAACATCCACACTAATACTGTTAATGCAAAAATAACCTTGTCAATCTGTTACATTTACACTCTTAAGCCGTTGAATCGATTTGATAAAATTTAGCTTTGTATTTGAAATATAAAAAGTAGTAGTTACACCCGGCATGCAACTATACAACTGTTGGGTTTTATAATCCAGGAACCATCGCGAGCGTTCCCATAATACAAAGTTTCAACACAATCTGATCAATGGTGGGAACGTGTAGGAGACAAACATACAAACATTGTAATTAAAATATAATAAAAACTAAAAAAAATAAAATAAAAAATATAAAAATATAAAATTTTTCAAACATTTATAATAATGTTAAAATGAAAAATTAAGAATATACAAACATTGGTTTATTTAATTAAACTGATTTGCATTTTGTATCTAAATCCTTTTTATAAAGCATTTTCTCATCTATGCTATTCACGTCTGTTCTGAAAGAACCCATGTTTACAGGAAGGAGGGAGAAAACATGTGCTGGCAAGCAGTTCCATGTTTTTAAAGTACAAGAAACAAACGATTACGAGTGAAAACGTAACAGACATACAGATTTACTTTCCCATTTATAAAAAGGATGATACATACCATATCTAGTACGAGTCCCAGCCCTGGTGCCGTAGGTATAATGACCTTATCTTTGCCAAATGCTCGCTCCAGCATGCTGGGGTCAGCATGGCCTCTCACCAGTGCGATTGTTAAGCCGACCATCTTTCGGATCTGATGTAACATAAAGCTTTGTCCCTGTAAAAAAAAATATATCATTGCTCCCAGTCTCATTCTACAGAACATCGGTTTTTCTTAATATGGATTGAAAAGGGGCTGTCCAATAGCATTTAGACAGGTTTGTTTATTTTGGACCTTAATTTATTATTTTAATGTTCGGATTTAGTATACAAACGAACATTAACATACTGTTGTATAGATAAACTTTACAATAACAAAACAGCCAACGGCAAGCGGGCTTGTTTTTGTAAAGTATATCTACACAGCACGCGTTTAAGCTCACATTTAAATGTTCATTCGCTTACGATATCACAGCGGTATCGTCTAGGTGAGATGAAGGCATTTCCCAGTATGTTGGAGTTACTTAGCGGACTGGAAGCATTGTAATCAAAACCCCTTTACCACAAAAACCTACAATGCACAAAAAGTATACTGCAAAATAATTCAACTTTACCTTTACTAATAAGATTGCAAATTCCATATCTGTTTCAACAAATACTTTTTCAACACTGAATCCTAACATATATCTTGAAGAGGATGGATCATGATGGAACCTGTAAAAAAATAACAGCAGATTTAGACTATCACACATTTCTTTATTTTCTAAGACTTTTTTTATATATTTTTTTGGGAGAATTCTTTCCTCAAGCAATTTATAGTGATTTCTTTGAAATTCCAGGTGTCAATAAAATTAAATAGTACAATTCAAAGAGTTTTTAAATAAATACTCACTTTTTTTCAGTAAAATTATGATACTGTTTTGTTCCTTTGTAAGTAGATAAAACCTTATTCACTTCTTCCAATTTTTCTGGTGTAATTCTATATCTTTTTCTCTCTTCGTCTGTAACAGCACTAGTTTCAAATGCATATGTTGGAAGAGTATAACTATATGTCCGAGCATCACATTTCACCTTTGAATTAAACTTATTTGTTACCCTTCTCATACCAAATATTCTAATGCACTCTGGTAGTCTTTTATTTATTTCATTTATATCTACTTCCAGAGCTAAAAAGAAGGAATTATAAAAAGGTATAATAAAGTATTTTCTAGCATTGCAGGTGTACCGCATATAACCTGAATTACTTCAAAGCCAGATTGAATAGACACCACACTCGCCACATCGTCGATCCTCTCTAAACTTCTATCAGAGCTAAGTGGAATCAAGGGCAAGCCTATTTTTTTAAAGAATCTGAAATAATACTAACGTAGCTTTAATGACACAACCTGCCTAGCCGCTGAGACTCCTTTGTCTGTCCGCGAACTCCTTTGGAATTGTGTATTTTGCTGATTGTTGAAATCATCTTCGGTTACATACTTGGCCTCCCAAAGAGCCTTGAAGAGATCTTCCTCTATAGTTTTGACACCAGGATTCCTGAAATATCACCATAATCATCATCATCATATTAGCCTACGAAGTCCACTGCTGAACAAAGGCGTTCCCTATCAATATTCAAATAAATCGGTTCTTAGCAGCCTGCATCTAACAACTCCCCGTTATCCTGACCAGGTCGTCTGTCCATCTAGTGGAGGGCCGGCCTACTTTGCGCTTTCTAGTACAGAGAAACACTTAAAATAGCTCGTTCCATAGCTCATTGTGCGACTGCAAACTTGCACAGAAGGAAGGAAGTTTGGGAAGCCCTGCTCCATGGAGTGGAAGTGGAACTGACCATCACACTGAACAATTTTCTCGGTAGGAGCAAATGTTTGTATGATGAGTACTAACATTTGTCACAAGTCATGGATGGTAATGTTTATTTTGTTATATTTGTATACATATTATTATCATTTTGACGACCGGCTGGCGAGTGGTCTGTGCCCCTTGTTATACAGGCTACTCAGTCGGGGGTCTTGGATTTGAATCCCGGTGGGAGCAAATGTTTGTATGATGAGTAGGTACCAGCATTTGGTTACAAGTCATGGATGTTTATGTTTATTTAGTTTATTTCTTATATTTATATACATATTATTATCATTCGAACTTTGCAGATAGGCATTGCAAACGATAACAGTTTTATTAAAACACATGATGACCAAAACCAAGCAAAGTGTAAAATATTATACTTTGCTATGAAAATGAATGTTGGACAATTCAATTATTTGACTTCGAGTACAAGAAAAGGTCGTCCATGTTCTAGTGTTCTAGAACATGAAATACGAGCAAAGAAAAGAAGTGCTGTTGCAGTTGCCCCATGGAAAGAAGTTTGAAGAGATGGGCAGGGTCAGATACCTGCGTTGCAAATTCCCTAACTGTAAGGGATATTCAACTATACAGATCAAAATGCAATGTAACCCTTTGCCTCCATAAAAACAATAAATGTTTCAATTAGGTAATACCATAACTAATAAAATTATAAAATTATGAACAACAGTTCATTTGTTCCCGATAAGTTACTTCTAATTACTTATAGATAGATTAAGCATGAACCCAGTTTTTTAAATATAGTATTTTCAATAAAGAATATTTTATTTATTTATTTTCCCCTTGTTATAGAAAAAAAACCTGAATCCAAAAAAAATAGTTTGCTTAAGTATATATAAAAATCATGCATTTAAGGGTTAAGTTAACTGATTATTCCAAGCAAACGTAAAAAAAACAATATAAAACAAACAGTTACCGGGAAAATGAAGGTTTTTTTAAAAATGAGATGACAAGCAAGCTGACGGCCCACCTGGTGATAAATGGCTAACATTGCCTTTAGACACCTGCAATACCAAGGAAAAATCACTTGATGTTGCAGGTGTACTGTCATCATAAGGCCTAAGATATAATGTCTTCCATGCCCAGTTATTATGGCTACCTTTCCTTTTAATCTGAAACACAGCGAACAGTTTACAGCCGGAATATGAAAGGCATTGGTACCTACCCACCCTGACCACTTTACATATGGAACTACCACCTAGTATGTGTCATCATCATCAATTCCGCCCAGTGCTGGACAAAGACCTCTCCTAATGATTTCCATGATAGTATTAATATAATATTTTGATGTTGAACTTTCATGAAATTTTATACAATTATTATTAGGTAAATTATAGAAAGTCCACCAACCTCTGCATACCAAAATAGTCTACACCAGAGTAGCCTAATAACAATGCCATTTTCTTCTTTTTAATCCGCTCTATGGGTTTATCACACAATTTTTTTTCACTAGTTTCACCATTTTCTTTTTTGTCACCATTGGCGTCTTCCCATTGCCGCTTCTTGTATCGATTCCTAAACCTAGTGAAGTTTTTATTTCGCACAATATCCTCAGATTCCTTATTTTCAACATTAGGCACACTCATAGTTGATAATCTTATCTGTATTCCTGTAATGTGAAAGAAATGTAAATGTATCCTATAAAAGCTAGTCTAGTCCAATGCCAGGTCACTACTTTATTTAGTATTATATACTTAGAAATTTTCAAGGAACAATAGTATTAATCGTAGTATTGAGAACGATGGAGACATGTTTTTAGGTTATATTTTTCACCACAAAACAAAACATAAAATTACATATTTAATATTGTAATTATAATATATCAGCGCCAGGTGAATTATAATAATCTATAGTATTCACATAAAGATTTTAAAATCAGATTTGTAACTTCTCGAGCCATGTGTAATGGAGAATGGAGGTGACAACAATATTATGTAGGTACCTGTTTTAAAATGATGTCGCGGCAAGGTAATGCTCAATGTATTTACAAATAATTTGAATAATGAGACCGACATACGTAAAGCAGAAAAATCTATCTCAGATTTTGTAAAATACTTCTCGGATCACAAAAATAACACAATAAACACAGACAACGACAGGGTACTTGAGCCACAGATTAGAAAGTGTGAGAACATATCAGTGTTGCCAGTGACCGATAGTCAATAGTAACACGAGGCAGTTGAAAAGTAACATTTTCACGTCAAAAATAACATTAGTTTTTTTTAAGGTAAAAAAAGACTAATACTGAAACATGTATCAGAATCCCTTTTTCATTATTTTGAAGAAACATGTTTCAGAATTCAATTTTCATTATTTCGAAGTTGTTTAAAAAAGACTTGGAAAACTTTTGAGATCATAAAACTTACTATTCAACAAAAAAAAGGCAATTATAAGCTACTCAATAGCGTAGTTTTATGACTACTCGGTGTGTGAATTTTTTCGCTACTTTTGTTCAAATCCTAAAAGTAACGGAAAAGTAACATTTTGAGTCGTGTAACATGAAAGTAACACGAGAGGGTCAAAAGTAACATAAAATGTTACAAAGGTAACATTCTGGCAACGCTGGAACATATACTTACATTACTCTTTGTGTGAGAAAGTGTAACTTGAGCCACAGATCACTTATTACATTACAATTTTTTTTTTTAATTTATGACGCTTTGGCTGCTAGGGCCATTAGCTTAAACAGTGACTTATTTCTTCATTTTATTGCATTAAAATGCTGATGTAACACATTTCAATGCTTCTTTGGAGTATTTGACACGAAATACTGATGACAGTCACCAAAGAGTAATGTAAGTTATGGGACACACAGTCACTTTATGCGCTACTTGATGACTGATGAGGTGGATAACCACAAAAAAGTTCTCATCGTATTTCACAACATAATCACTTTTATTCTAATAATCTTTTAGTTGCACGTTACAAACACTTTGTATATATAAAAACACCACTTTTATAACACACAGTTCGCTCCGACACAATTTTTAATTATTGAAATAAAAATCTTCTCCGACGCCATTTAAACGCGCCAAACACTCGTTCTAACATTACAATTGCAGATACAAAGAGTATGTCGGAGTATGTCTCACATTAATCTATCTGTGATTCAGGCCGTCGACCTAGTTTACGTGGGGAATCTGTACCAACATAATAATCGGACGTATTATACGTAAAAGAAAAAGTTTTGCTGGCATGTATTAGGCCAGATTATCGATTAACCCGGAAATGTAAACTTCAGTTACAATATAAATTTTTCTTTACCTTTAACTTTTTTCCAGTTTTTCAGTCACTTTAATTTTGTCATAATTATGTTAGGTTACTATAATTTGCATATTTAACATAAAATTCGAATTAAATGAATTAATGAAAAACAAAAATTACTTAAAAAAAATATTTAATTAAATTAACAAAAATTTATTTATTTTTGTTTTTCATTAATTCATTTAATTGTAATCACTAAATAATAATGTTCACAATCAATCGACAAATATTATTTTTCAGGTGTCGATTATAGATGTAAAATAATATGCTGTTTTTGCAAATTATTACCCACAGACAGCGTTCATTCAAGGCCTTGGTATGGACTGGGTATGGGACTTGGAAAGAAGTCCCATACCCACTCCAAACTAACTCTCTAAATAGAGACGGATTAAAGAATTTGCCTTCAATAAATCTGCCTTATCAGATGATTTAAAAAAAATATGACGTAAATATTATTATTAATGCATTTTACAAGATTCATGATAATTTGTATGTACACAATAACGTTTGGAAACAAATAACTCCGTTCTAGTTACTACTAGCGAAGTATACGTTGACCTTAATCTTTTTTTATTATAACATCTTTGTATCATATTTTTATTATAAAATTGTATTGCATACTTAACTTCAAGATATTTTTTTTTTTTTTTTTTTTTATACAAAGCACGGCAATTGACCCAACACCACCTGATGTGAAGCGGTAAGGAGAGTCCATATGCGAAGACAGCTAGTGCAGAAACGGACAATGCACTAGCTGCCTCCACCTTGCCGGCCCAAAAGGTGCTTTTTCACGCCTCTCTTGAAGGACCCCATGTTATAGGAAGGAGGAAACACATGCGCTGGCAAAGAATTCCAAGTTCTGGAAGTACGACAAAGAAACGAAGAACTAAATTTCTTTGTGCGTGATGTTGAGGTGGAGACAGTAAATGGATGACTCCGAAGACCAGCACGCGTGCTCCTGAGCAGAAAGGGGGAAGGTGGGATAAGGTCGAAAAGCTCTTCAGAGCACTCTCCGTGATAAAGCCGATAAAAGGCGCTAAGCGACGCAATGTCCCGACGCAATTGTAGAGGCTCAAGTTTGTTCGTGACCTCTACATCGCCAATGATACGGACAGCACGACGCTGCAATCTGTCCAGTGCATCGAGGAGGTACTTGGCGGAGCCATCCCATAAGTGCGAGCAATATTCCACGCAAGACCGGACCTGAGTTTTGTACAGCAGGCATAGCTGGTCAGGCGTGAAAAATCGACGCACCTTGTTCAGGACACCGAGCTTCCGTGAGGCTGTTTTTATCACGGTTTCGATGTAGTTTCTAGAATTGAGATCGCAGCATATCTCCATACCGAGTAAGTTCAAGGAGGCCTGTGCCGAAAGAGTAGTACCCTGAAGAGAGGGAAGGGGAAGGAACGGCGACATTTTGGCTGTAAACGCACACACCTGTGTTTTCTTAGCATTGAACTCAACAAGATTGTTAGATCCCCATTCAGATACGAGGTTCAACACCCTGTTGAGCTCAATAGTAAGATTCTCCCTCTCTTTCTCGGTTTCAGCGCGCCCAGCCCCTGGGCGACCGTAATATCCCCCATGCACTGTACTGTCATCCGCATAACAATGAATGCTTCCTAATGGAAGCATATCATTGATATGAAGAAGAAAGAGTGTGGGGGATAAAACAGAGCCTTGTGGTACACCAGCATTCACAGACATGAACCGCGAAGCGCATCCATCTGCGAGGACGCGTATTCTCCGCTCATGTAGGAAGCCGGCGATCCAGTTGCAGAGCTGATCGGGCAGACCGTATGCCGGGAGCTTGGAGAGAAGAGCCTTGTGCCAGACCCGATCAAAAGCTTTGGCAATGTCAAGGCTAACAGCCAGTGACTCACCACGTTTATCAATAGCTTCACCCCAGACATGCATTAAGTACGCTAGAAGATCACCCGTTGACCGTTTCGGCCGAAACCCGTACTGTCGATCATTAATTAATGAGTGACCTTCTAGGTATCGGATCAGCTGGTTATTTATGATCCGCTCCATGACCTTGCAAAGAACTGAGGTGACAGCTATTGGGCGGTAGTTTGCTGGGTCTGATCGGTCTCCCTTTTTGGGGACCGGTTGCACATTGGCCTCTCTCCAAGATTCAGGCACACACCCAGAAGAGAGAGAAAGGCGGTATAGCCGGGTTAAGATGGGAGACAACTCCGCTGCGGATTTATTTAGTACTATCGCTGGGATGCCATCAGGTCCACTAGCTTTCCGGACGTCGATTGACTGCAGCTCCGCACGTACATCACATTGCCTGATACGGATATTAGGCATTGTGTGGCCACAGTGGGAGAGTGTTGGTGGCTGTGAGTTGCAGTCATCGATTCGGGAATGAGCAGCAAAGAGTTTTACCAAAAGATCGGCTTTCTCTTGCGGCTTGTGAGCTAGCGAGCCGTCAGAACATCTCAACGGGGGCAGCGAGGGTTGACAGAAGTTGGACTGCACGGCTTTGGCCAGACGCCAGTAGCTACGGCTTCCCGTAGGATGCGTGAGTAGTTCTTGGCCAACTCGTGCAACGCGCTGTGCATCCGCTCTGATGAGTGCCCTCTTGCAGGACTTGGTGGCGTTGTTATAAGCTGCTTTCAGCGAGTCAATGTTAGGATCTCCGCAAGCTCGACCCCTGATCCAAGCGCGGTATGCCGACTGTCTGTTCTCAACAGCTATGGCACACTCCCGGTTGAACCAGAGGTTACGCCTACCCCTACTGATGAGATCGGAGTGAGGGATATAGTACTCCATCCCTAACATGATCTCATCAGCAACAGCAGTAGCGCTAGCGCTCGGGTCCAGCTCACTGAAGCAGCGCTGCCTCCAAGGGACAGATGCGAAGTAATCCCGCATACCATCCCAATCTGCCGACGCATAGTGCCAGATGCGGCGTTTGGCAACCATAGGTACCGGTGGCGACGCCCGTGGCACCCCAGCGGATATCAGGCAGTGATCCGATGTTCCCAAAGGAGCACGAGCCT
This sequence comes from Nymphula nitidulata, assembly GCA_947347705.1. Lineage (NCBI taxonomy): Eukaryota > Metazoa > Arthropoda > Insecta > Lepidoptera > Crambidae > Nymphula > Nymphula nitidulata. Next base: position 3,067,401 of record OX374637.1, on the reverse strand, counting down.
CTAGCCGATATCCGTCCGGACGAGACGTCAGCAGAAGGTCCAACAATGAGGGCGCGTGACCGACAATGTCTGGAATCCTGGTGGGCTGGTTTACCAGTTGTGTCAGGTCGTGCGTGAGAGCGAAAGCATGGGCAGTTCTACCAGCATGGTCAGTTTTAGAAGAACTTAACCACGACTCGTGGTGAGCATTAAAGTCCCCTAAAAACACCAATTCCGCGGTTGGATACTGCTCCAGCGCAACATCTGCCACCCGACTAAGATGTTCGAAAAGTCGAGTTGTCTCCATGTCACCGCTGTGAGATCTATACAGGCACACGTAGACACGGCTATGTGTGCCCAGGTCCACATGCACCCCAAGAATCGAGTAGGAAGGGTCCTCCAAGCAGCGCAGACGGCGACAGCAAACATCCGCCCGGACAAACAAGCATACCCCGGCCTTCGCTTTGAAGGACTCCTCAAGAGCGTAGCCGGGGTAATCCAAGTAGCTAGTGTCAGCCGGGCGAAGTATTTGCGTCTCCGTCAAAAACAGCATAGCCGGTTGAGCCGTCTCGAGATGTTGGTGGACGGCATTGAGGTTAGCATGGAGCCCACGGATGTTAGTGAGCCCGACCTCAAACAGCGTGGTTGTGGTGGGGGTGTGCACCGCTGATCGACCGTTCATGTTTTTGAGCGCTGCCATAGAATATGATGTAAGGAGGAGAGGCGTGAATTGAGGTAACGTTGCCGCGATATAGACGGTCAAAGCGTGTGGCCTGTTTCCCCAGTTAACAGCCGACAGAAGAGAAGCGCTGACCCGCCGAACGGAAGGGCCCCCGAACCCCCCCGGGAATGGCCGCCGGGACCCCACCACCCGGTCACCAACCGGCACGACGGACCACCCCAAGATTATGCGTGGCATGATAGGGCAGCCTCACGAACTGGTTAGGTTCGCTTGGGCCCCTGTACTGTACCACGGGCGGCCAGCGGAACAGCCGTTTCTTCGGGTCTCCCTGGTCGGCGGGTCAACGCAGTCCACCTGGCTCTGGTTAGACGGAAGCCGTCACTGACCGAATCCATCGCCGCAACGTCTCCCCAAGCTCTGGTTGTACGCTGACTGATCCCGGAACGCGACCACAAGTGGTCACTTGGCGGGTTTTACGCCATGCGTACGGTGGTCACTAACCAGACGGGTGTTCAGACCCTACCACCAGTCGAGCAGTTGGTAGCTCGGTAATCCCTTAGTCGCCTCTTACGACACCCACGGGAAGAAATGGGGCGGTGAATTGTATTCTTAATCCGTCACCGCACGGTTATTTTTTATTATTTATTTAAAAGATGGACAGTAACAGCCAATTGAGTTTCTTGTTGGTTCTTCTCAGTAAAAGCTACAACTTCAGTCAACTTTTAGACCCAGGTAGAATAATAATTACTAATGACGTCAATAAAATTACTTTTTAAGGCCACGTTATGTAAATTGTTTTTAATTTGTTGTGAAAATCGTTCACCTACAAAGTGCTGCCAGAATAACTTGTGTGTTTAATTCCTTTTTTTGGTGGTGCCGTTAATATCGTTAAACAATTTCATGACATTCCTATGAAATAATGTAGCCAATGTTAAATTATTTCTTAGAAATGCCGTGAAATTATCAAAAATGAATAAGATGTTTTTGAAAGTGGCAAACCATTTCTTTGAACTAAAGCCCATGTTTTAATTTATTTTCGTATTGACGGCACCACCCTGAATTTTTTTTGATACCACTAAGGTGGCAATCAAACATACGGCCCAGCCTGTATATCGTATTATTTAAACTCTTTATTGCACCAAATATAAAAACAAAATAAATGTATACAGTAGTATGTAAGGGAGGACTTAACTCTATAAGAGATGTCTTCCAGTCAACCCGTCATGGGTGAGTGAGTTATAATGTCCAAACAGATGAGACACCAGTGCATTTAATTATTAATATGCATCTATCCTTCAATATCAAAATACTATAATTATACCTACATAACAATACCAAATATGCTCAATACATAATTATATACTTAAATGCGTGCATACATATATATATTATAATGAACTTACTATAATATAACTATATATAACCGGTGGTTGAGTCAATAAATACTAATAAGAAGCAGAGAAAAGAGTCACGATAAAAGTGCTAGAAAGAGTTTTTAAATCTAAATTTAAAGTAGGAAACAGAAAGGCTGTCCTGTATGCTTGCTGGGACCTTATTTCACAAAAAAATTGTATGCCTATCTGAATAATAATATTAGTTTTCCGAAATATTGTAGATAGAAGATGGAAAATTGTATTTATGAGTACGATATATTCTGTACCTGCCTGGATAAAAGTATTTTTACTTTTCAGATATTGCGATCAACTTGCGAGTTCAGTCGCTTATATAGATAAGCGACACGATGAAGTTTAAGTAACTGAGAAATAAAACGGTTTTGTTAAATTTTTATAAATTATAATAAAATCGATTAAAAGCATTTGTATCAGCGTTTCGCAAAAAACCGTGAAATTTTAACTGAAAACTGCAATAAATAAAATATTTTTTAAGCGTGGTTCTATTTTTATACTTGCAACTGAATTTAAGTGGTGGTTAAACTAAGCTAAGCGTAATCGCCGATTTATCAATATCGATAAACAATCATGGTGAGGTGAGTACATCCCTAGGACATACATTATCAAAACGATGTCGCTTTTGATTATGTTGGTACTATTAAATATTTAGGTTGGCATAAAATCCCTACATAGTTTGGTTAAGGGCCAGTAGGAAAGTTCTACTCTTCTAGCGTAGTGATTGTATCCTTTTTGGAGCTATTTTTGTAGGTACCACAGATTGGAGTGAGAATATGCTAGGCACTCACATTCTTTATTAAGTTTATTCTTTTTATTCTCCCTGTCATGGGAAGGCAAAGGGAACTAACGCCCATACAGACATGTTTTTAGTATTTCTTTATTTCTTAATTTATTGAACATTTCAATGCCTTTTGGGAGAATTTGACGTGAAATATATGATATTAGTCTCCATGTTATGCTATTTGATGATGTGGATAACCACAAAAAAGTTCCAATAATTTTTCACAACATAATCACTTTTATTCTAATATTTTTTTAGGTCAACACAAACTCTTGGTTCATAAAAATACACCAATTTTATAAAACAAAGTTCGCTCACACACAATTTTTAATTATTGTAATAAAAATCTTGATAGTCACCACGAAATCCCGCCAAGCACCCTGTAGGCACTCACAGATTATTGATATAGGTACAGGTAGGCATTTGCAGATTTTGGTCATTTTTAATAAATATATTTTTTTGGTTCGATTCCCCCTATAAAAAGAAGGCAAAGGGAACTAATGCCCATACAGCCATGTCTTCAGTACTTCTTTATTTCTTCTGTCATTGCATTGAGATGCTGGTGTTACACATATCAATGCATCTTAGGGAGTATTTGTCGAGAAATATATGATGACAATCTCCTTTGACGACCGTCTGGTCGAGCGGTCTGTACCCCTTGCTATGCAGGCTACTCGGTCAAGAGGTCCCGGGTTCGAATCCCGGTAGGAGCAAATGTTTGTATGATGAGTAGAGCATTTGTTTACGAGTCATGGATGTTTATATGTTTATTTAGTATATTTCTAATATTTATATACATATTATTGTCAATATTTATCCGTTATCTAGTATCCATAACACAAGCTCTTAATGATGCTTACTTTGGGCTAGATAATAGGTTATTATTATTATTACTATGATGCTACTTGATGAGGTGGATAACCACAAAAAAGTTCTCATCGTCTTTCACACCATAATCACTTTTATTTTAATAGTCTTTTAGTTGTATGGACGTCAACACAAACACTTGTTTTATTAAACTACACCACTTTTATAACACCAAGTTCGCTCCGACACAATTTTTAAATGTAATAAAAATCTTGACTGACACCACAAAATCCCGCCACTCCCTTCGTTTAAATATTCTGTATAATGTTCCCTTTTATACTCAGAACAATAATTATATACAGGATGGTGGATGAGGATGAAAACATCTTATTCATGTGATAATTTCATGACATTTGTATGAAATAGTATTAAATTGGCTGCATTATTTTGTATATTTGGTTTTACGGCTCTGGCTTCAGGACTTTTTAAAACAGAACAATAAATTATATTATACATGATTGTAACGTAATCGGCGACGGCTCTCTACGTTCGCCGAACGTAATAACCTTTCCCTATAAAACGGCAAAGGGTCTAGCCGTCTAGCCCATATAGCCATGTCTTAATTTTCTATATTTCTTTCTATATTTCTTTTTGCACACACCTATCACTATTAGTTATGAATAAACTCTCTGCCACCGATCGCCCCGCTCTCTACCTTACCAATAAAGAAATACTCTCTGCCATAAGGTTGTCTAGTAGAGATTTGCTTCTAGCGATAAGACCGCCTTCTTTTGGAATAGGTACCTATTGTGCTTGTTTTAGGTACTTATCGTGAAAGTTCCTGGATTATATTTTTATGTTATTATATAGGTAACTAACAGTTTCTCTTCGCGGCCATTACAAAGCATGTCAGGTGCAGCTATTTTTTTTATTTTTTATACAACTACCTAGATGACAAACAAGCTGACGGCAAGCTTTAGACATACTCTTTCTAATCTGTGCTGACGGCCCACCTGATGGTAAGTGGTTACCGCCGCCTATAGACACCTGCAATATCAAGGGAAAATCACTTGATATTGCAGGTGCGTTGTTATCCTGAGGCCTGAGATGAAATGCCGTCCATGCCCAGTAATTACACTGGCTACCTTTCCCTTCAATCCGAAACAAAGCGAATTGTTTCACGGCTGAAATAAGAAAGATATTAGAATTTTAAGTTTGGAACCTGACTGAATACCTTACGTGTTAGTGGTACTTACTGACCACTTGGCTAGCCGGTTGCCTGCATAAGTAATTATCCTTACTTCCTTACTAATATTATAAATGCGAAAATAACTCTGTCTGTCTGTGTGTTAAACTACTGAACCGATTTAAATGAAATTTGGTACAAAGATGATCTAGAGTCCAAGAAAGGACATACTTATGCTACTTTTTAATGCGAGGTTGAAATAGGGGATGAAAGTTTGTTTGGAAAAAGTCAATATTTCACGCGGACAAAGTCGCGGGCATAGCTAGTATTCTATAAATGTTGTTTGATATTATGAATGAGACACCGCACGCAGTCACAATCTATCTTGTATACATGTACAGTTACATATTTAGACATATAATTCTGCTTGTATGCATCTTTTAGGGGATTATTACACGAAAGGCGTTAGGTATTTTTGATCCTCTTCGGCGGCTTAAAGTTAGAGTAAGAAAGGCTTAAAAGGTATAATAGTGTAGCAAGTTGACGCTCAACTGGCTGGTTTTGCTCGGTTTCTATGATTTTAGCGAATTTACAGTTTGTTGTCCCATAATACATACTCATGCTTGGCATACTGAAGCTTAGCTGTCAGGTGTTTGTTGTCGCAAATCTGTGGTTCAGAGATTTAATTCTATTCTATATTCTATTGATATTTTAGTTTTTTGTATGTAGCTTAGTTGTAGTTTAGATCATAACAATGTTTTTCCTTTGCTTCAGGCAGGCGTGTCCTGAGTCCTGAGGGCCTAGACAAGATGCCATTTGACAATCTCTATCGCTATCGCTAAATGAAAAATGTATGGGATTTGACATTAACTATCGAAAGTCGATCGATGTCTTATGTCAAATCCCATACATTTTCCGCTAAGTGATAGCGATAGCGATTATCGAATGGCATCTTGTCTAGGCCCTCTGATTAACTAACTTTGTTCGTTTTTTTTTGTATTCTTACGCTGACGTGACGCTGGCAGAATGTTTTTTTAAAAAGAAAACCTTTGCCATTAATTACAAACTTACTTCTATTGATAGCTGACGGGGTCGGTGATGCGAGTCCCTATTTGTGCCTATCAGTATGGGTAACTTTACGATACCTACACAGTGTGGTTCCAGCTAGACCTGTGTCGATCGATCATTTCCCGCGACCCGGGTCGATCACGACCTATTAGGTTGGTGATCGACTCACAATGATCAGATCAAATGATCGATCGCGAGTCTCAAGTGTTTTCGAGCGCACAACTCGTAAATAGTATACTTAAGTATTTTAAATATTTTTTTTTAAAATAAATAATATTTTTTATAAAGTATTTGTTCGTTTTGTGTTATTAATTCAAATTCTTAATCACGATGATTAGATTTTATCACTGTGTAAATAGAAAATTTTGTCTTTCGAAACAAAGTGAGTGATCGAGTTAAGCGCGTAAACATCGATCTCAGTGATCGAATCTTTTTGTGGCTCGCGACCCGATCACTCCTGAATGACTAGTGATCCAATCAAAGTGATTCGATCAATCACGATCGACTCAGGTCTAGTTCCAGCTTCATGATTAAAATACCTAGGTACCTAAAAAGCTATTTTTATTATATATTTAACTCGCTGCACCAGGCATGCTATGCAACGCCCAGAAATAGAAAACAGTTAGGTTTTATAATAAAATAAAAAGGTTTTTATAATCCACGAAATTTTTCCTGCGTCCCCCGTACACTTAACAAGGTTCATCACAATATGGTTAATAGTTACGGAGTGCATAGGGGACAAACTTACAAACATTGATTTTTATTTAAACACCTAGATTTAAACAGGAAGTATTTCTAATTCCCTAAAACTCTCACATGTATACACAGATACCTACTTATAAATTAGTTTTATTCTTGTTAAATAGTGAAAGTGGAATAGCGGGAATAATTCCTTATTGACTAGGTGATTATGACATCCTACCTGACCTACCTAAATATATTATTTCAATATGTACCTACCTAAAAATGTCCGTGTCTTACATTATAAATATAGGCCATTCAATGACATGCTCAATAATGATACATAAAGTGTTTACCTTACAATACTCCCCAAACGCATACGGAATACTTGTTATGAAGGTAACTTAGCAAGTCAATTGGTGAAAACTGCGCATGCCCGTAGTTTGCGCAGCCGTAGTGGACATGATCCACTGGTTAATGTCTAGCTATATTTCAGCATGGGTTGACGCAGTACTCCAAAATGAGGGGCGGAAGCTCAGAACGTTTGGTTGTGCGACCCTCGCGGCGAAGAGGAGATACGCGCGCGAAGCTAACACGGTATATAACCGTTATGCTAGCAGCTTTGCTCGGAGGAGGTGGGTCGGCGTTACTCTTCCTAGTACCGCTATACGCGGATCCTGCATTGAGTGCACTGGCAGCAGACTTCGACCCTTCACCAGCGGAATGCGTGACAGAACGACGGGACGACAGACTAGGCCTTGACAATTGCACTTGGGCTTCCTGCAGAGAGGGATGCACGAGCGACGCTTACAAATGCACACAACTCCACGTCAAATATAAGGCTTATAACTACGAGTGGCGTCCGGCAGTCTTGTTCGTGAATATTAAGGGATGCGGCTACCCTCCGACAGTGGACTGTGAGAATTTCACGATGAGTCACGGGTACGTCGGGGCGAAGTACCCATGTTATTGGTCGAGAGCGGACACGAGCGTGGTGGTGCCCAGGTGGTCGCGAGGCGAGCAGGTAGCGACGGTGACTCGAACATTGGCGCTTCCGTTGTTCCTGTCTGGTTGCGCAGGGATCGGGCTGTGTGCTCTACACTGCGAGTGCAAGCCGAGGAGACGCCGCCGCCCTCCGCGCAGACCGCCCCGTCTTCCCACTTTATCCCCGGACGAAACGTCAATATATCGTTTAGCATAATTTTACAAAATATGAATAAATATCAGTACCTACCGATCTATTTTGTTAAAGGCACAGAGTTTTAATTAAATGTTGACGACCGTGTAAATAAATTTGTAAATATAATCAACCTATAGCTAAATCGAGTTTCATTACCAAAAACAACCTATCTCTAAAAAGTAACTATCATTGATTTAGCAAATAAGTACCTACCTGCTTGTAATAGTGATTTATTTGGTTCAAAACATCCTTTGAAACCCGATTGGTTCACCGAAAATAATAATTGATGTTTAATATTTTGTTATAAATATAAATGTAAGTAATGTGAAATATTGTTTTTTTTTATATAATGTGGTAAAGAATTTACCTATACGTATAACGCAATGTGTAGATATAATAATAATATATTAACTACAATAGGACACATGCCTATTGGTTTGGTTGTTACTACCTGTTTTTCATGTTTAATTTGATATGAAGTGGCTAAAGATTTAATTTTATAAGCTCACTTTACTTACATTGGAGATAAAAGGCACGATTTGTGCCGAGGGCTCCCCAAGATTCTTGGATAACTGCCAAGAAAGAAGTCTAATACTACATATTAACTGAGTATAGTTTTATAAGCAATGAATAAATTTTCCCGAATATAGACTAGATGGTAGCCCCATACAAAGTCGCCTGAATGGGTACCATTTGCCTTCCCATTTCGACTGGAAAGCAGTGCGCTGTGTTTCGGACTGAAGGGAAAGGTAGCCAGAGTAATTAATGGGTATGAAAGGAATAATACTAAGTGATCTTTTCCTTGTTAATCTTGTTATTGCAGGTGTCTATAGGCGACTGAAGCCACTAACCACCAGTCGGGCCGTCAGCTGGCTTGTAACAGTTTGTCAGAACAGTAAGTAGATAGTAAAATTTAAAAAGAAACATATTGCTGTATTAAATATTTATTTCAAGGTTCACAATGCGTCATCGTAACTTCAGTACAAAAATGAATTTTACATCAACCCGGCTCCGTTCAAATACAACTAAGCTTCAGTCTTCATTGATAGTACATTATCATTTGAAATAAGAGTCAATTTTGAAGCGACGCGTTACTCTTGATGTTTTGTCGACTGTACGAGAGAATTAGGGTCAATTCACACTAAAGCAGAGTCGAAACGTCAAATTCTTTACAATTAACCAACACCAATTAGCGTCGGTCGCTCGCAGATGTTTTTTCGGATCTCAGAAGAAATATGAGCATTACGTTGTTGAGATAAGGGTGAATTTGCTATATTAACTTTTAGATTAACGCTCCGATTCAACGCTAGTGTGTCATGATAGGAAACTACTATGTCATTGCGACATTTTTAATGACAACTGGATGATGATAGAATGGTTCCGATTCTTCAATTCCCATTCAATAGTATGAATAGATAGCGTTACTTTATATTAGTTTTATGTCATCGAAGTATTCCGTCGATCCTCTCACTATGAATAGAGCAAAGAGTTATAAACTAGTTGCATCTCTTTCACGCTAATTGATTATGGACAGAGCATTTCAATTCAAAATGTTCAACTTAAACTACACGGCGAAAAGTAATTCAACAGTTTCAATATTTTGCCGTGTCATATTTATTTGTAATATTAAAAAGCAATACACAGAATCGGCACCAAATCCAGTTGCCATCACAAAAAATTCAAACATCGCACTTGTACCACTTTTTACTTGTACAATAACTGGATGTCACACTCAGAGGCCATTCACACGTTTCTCAAACGACGCGCGCTTACAACATTATGTCAACGTAAATGAAACGGAACGCGTTTCATTTACTCCTTTACCGATAAATTGGCGCGTGAATATACTAACGCAAACTGCTGAAACGTCTGCGCGTTTGTGGAACCTCGTGTGAATGCGCCCTAACAATTTGATATGAAGAAATTAACATTTACAATATATTTCTAGCTGGATACCAGTGACTTGCGTATAGATTATTATTACAAATTGATATACGGATTGGTGATAACACGACATTAAATTAAACATGGCCTATATTAATTCACAGAAATGTTTTTGCAGCTTTCAAAAACATCCTATTCATAATATTCATAATGCAACCAAAGTTATATTATTTCATAGAGATGTCATTTCTATGAACTAATATAGGGCATGTTTTAATTTATTTTTGTATTGTCGTACCCTAGCTATGTGTAGCTGTTCGAAATTGTTATTTTAAAGTACTTTTTCAAAATATGTTGCTTTATTTACTATTGGCTCTTACTATAAGGCAGTAGACATTAGGAAGCATGTTTAAATTTATTTGATTAAGTTCATAATACTTCAGCCAAAACAATGTAAAGTAAGCGCTGATTCAAAATATATATATCGCAGCCGTCTGGTTAAATTAGCCACTTAGTTGGAATTCTAGGCCGTTGTTTAAACTCCGGTATGCAATGAAACGGCTGAAGAACAACTAATCATTGAGCCTTCTGCCGCCTGGAAAAATTAGCCATTCAACTGGACGCCAGGTCGTTGAAATCGAAGAGCTTTTGTGTGATTTCTAGGTTCAAGGTCAAAGTTACCTAGGCATCTAATTGAGCGGACTTACAATACGCCAAGTTGTCAAACGTTGAGCAGTTCTAGTCCAATCAACTATCGGCCTAAGCATTGGATGCCGGCGTTTAATCAACGGCCTAGGCGGCCAATCAACTAGCTAATTTAACTAGATGACAGCGACATATACATATAAATCGATTAGAAAATTTCGCACATTTCCCAAAAGAACATTAGAATACATAGAAATGTAACTGGTAACTGTCAACATATCTTTTGAGACAAAAATCCTTCAAACATTAACAAATGGATTTAAAAACCGACAATGAATAAACAAAAATCATAAGAAAATAATCAAACATACAAACCCCGCGATTCGGGATTGTTAAATAAAAGAATAATAACGTGAAATGGAACGGAATCTTTGTTTTGTATAAAATTAAAAAATAAATAATGAACAATTTCAAGTAAAACTTAGCAATGATTAAAACGAGCAATTGAAAGATTCTATTCCACGTCACTGAACACCGCCTCGAAGTGGCAAACGAGATATCGTGGCAAAAATATATGTAAAAATAATTGATTTAAACACAAACTTTACTGCCAATAAATTGCATTAAGATCAAGATCACATCAGATCAAAAGATTTAAAAAAATATTTACATTCAGGTATGGTCAATTAAAATGACAGAGAATGGTATCATAAAATTTGTTACCTACATCACTTCGAAGCAAAGGCGTTTCTTTCAAATAGTCGATCACAACCGCTCTCATACAAAACAATTGAATGCTAAAAATCAACTAGTTATATCTAACACAAAATAAGACATAATTAAAATTCGTACGCATAAATCGCATAAATTAAAAATCAGCTAAGATTCAGTAAGGCGTTCGAAGTATAAGTCAGTTTTGAGCAGTCATGGTTATTTTTTTTTTATAGATTTGGATACCAAGTTGAAATACCAAATAACGTCATATTAGTAATTTCTGTAAGATTATAATAAAAACTTCTTAATCAATACTTACGAAGCGCTCGATGGCGTAGTGGTTTAAGTGCTCTTGTTCCGATTACGAAAACACAACAGCTTTCTCCATGGTCAAGCCTGGGATTGGTCAATCAAAATTCGTAATCTCGAGCTCCTTTGTGCTTCGGAAGGCACGTTAAGCCGCATTGACCCAGCGTGGTGATGTTATGGCCCAAACTTCCCATGTAGGAGGGCCTGTGACCAGCGTATATAGGCTGATGACGATTTGAATACTTGGTCAAACAAACGTTTGGAAGCGTCCAGCGCTCCTTTCTCTTTGTTTCGATTTGCACGTAGTTTTATAATAACAATTAACCGAAATATCTCTTTTGATTATCAGCAATAATAATAGCTACACCTAACAAATATTGACTTTGAATGTGATTCTTAAAAAAATCACTAGATGTCGTTATTTAGTACGATCAATGGCCCTAATTCTGGAGAACACATGCTAAGTCGAAATGACTACGAAAAAGATGGATGTCCTAACATTTGACATTTAGAAACGTACGTTCAATTTTCGACCTAATTGAAAGTGACAAAATGCAGTTTTTAGAAGGCACCTCCGTACGTGCCGTCTAAAATTGTCTATGGTTCCTTTGTCTGTCTAAATTTAATTGAGAGCTCTAAACGAGTTCTTGCTTTCTTTTTCAAATTACATAATGCGAGAAAGAGATATACTGAACTTAAATTTACACTTAAGAGTGTGTCTTCAGAATTAGGCCCAATAATGGTTTTTATTAAATACGCAATAAAGTCTCCGATATACTCAATACGCCGCGTTTATACTGTCGAACCCGCAAACTATCAGAATAATTAACTACGCCGGAGTCTACTCCACCACATTTGAAGGTTAAGTGCAAAAATACAATTTACTAACATGACTATAAAAGCGATAATCGAGTATTATATTTTTCCCCAAGTGGTGTCGTCGACTCCCAATTTGTTACTAGCTACGCGTTACTACTCGTACAGAACTTAGAACGATCGAGAAGTTTCCTGTTATTTTATTAAAATCTTTCAATATCACAACCGTTTAGAAAAATATTCGCTTCTTAATATCTCGCGGGAAACTTCTCAATAGTTTTTTTTATTGATATAATATATTATGCAATTCTAAACATAAACCGGAATATCCATTCTAACAGATACAGCAAGTTCTTATCTCGGGTCTTTAAGGGTCAAAATAGCTTGAGAGAGCTTAATTTTAATAATGTAGCAGCGTTGAATGATATATATTTAAGGACCCTAAGAGACTTTTTATAACTGTCAAAAACTCAATTCCTTATTACGTCTGAATATTATGCAATATAAGCCTAAACACGTTTAATTGCAGTTTAAATATACATTAAACAATAAAAAAACATATTTTGGAATACACATTTAAATTAACCTAAGTTCAACTGCGAATACGGCTTATACTGGATCATTATTAATATATTGTTTGATTTTAAGGATGTGCATACTAAGAGAATACATTGTCGAGAAATACGATGGTCAAATGGTCCAGCTAGGTAGGACCTACTTCGTGAAAGAGGTAAATCTGATATGATGATGATAAAAGACGAAGGTTATAATCTAAAAAGATAATGACTATACTCCAGCCAAATCCGATGACGAATAAATGTAAACAAAACCAATTTTGGGTCATCACAACTGAGGTTACATTTTTTTTCTAAAGGTCGTATTTCTGACTAGATTGCTGCACATTTTTAAATAATACTTTAAGTAATATATTCTTTTTGCAATATATCACTAGGAACATTCGCAAAACGTTAATATTTTAGTAATGAAACGAAAAAAAAAATAAAGCATAAATTATTTTTAGTAGACAGCCTTATAACCAAAAAGAACTTAGGTATTATAAACATTTTCGCACTTATATACCAACCTTACAACTGAAGTAGTTAATAAGGTAATAATGCATAGATAAATATTATGTAAATGTTTCTTAATATTATAGGTTTAATAAAATACAAAACGCAATAGTATTAACCAAGAACAATTGCTAAATCAGCCTTTTGTAATAAATAAATGATTGAATCCTGAAATAAATCTATTTTTCATTATTTCAAAGCAATGAGTAACCTTGACTCAAAAAGAAAACATTATAATTAACCAATAAACACATTGCTAAAACTGTTGCCTGATAGAAAAAGGTTGTAATTATATGCCTGTCAGTGGCTGCTAGGCAATGTTTTGTTATTAAACATTCTTCATCGGATTTGGGTTAGAGTAGGTATAGAAGAAATCCATTGAGTTTTTTATACTATAAGGGTGACAAACAAGCACCGACAAGCCCGTTGGCAAGCGGGTACTGTAGCTTATCCTAAGTCCTTGGTAGTTCAGTTGAGTGCAGCCACCAGATATGTGAAATTATCTTGGGTTCACATACCACCCTAGGGTATAATATGTCTTCTAGTCTAGCGATATTTTTAATGTAAATCGTATTTAATGTAAATTTAAATATCTCAAAATTAATATGTTGATTGAAATGCCTAACTGTACCTGTATATCATTTATTGAACTAAACTAGCACCTTTTTTTTCTCTTAAGTTTTTAAGAGAAAAAAAAGGTGCAAAATTAAAACAATGTCTTAATAATAATCCAGTCTATGTGACAGGTTATGAATAAATTAAATACAGCTAACATTTAGTGCATGTTACGTCTGAGATGTAATTTGTATGATATGGCCGATAGTTATTCGAAAACAACTCTAATCTGTCACTAGCACTAGTATTCACAGTTGAACGGTCCATGCCCACGAACTGTACTTAGTAATTGTTCAATTATAAAATCGTCATAGTTACACCGATATCACAAGGTGGCAATGGCCGTTGAGGTCATAATTGAGTGCACGTGAAACACATGTCTTTAACAATATGAATTAACAAAGTGTCTTAAACATATTTATATCTTTCAATTAAAGACCACCAATTTTCCAACAACATTCTATAAATTATTATGTTTTATCAGTCCAAGCCGGCGTACAGACTTAATTGCAGTCTTCATTATCCGTGAACATAGACCTAAATGGTGACTAGATACAATCATAGAACCGCTTGAGATACTTGAGAAGTCAAACGATACCGTTTCCTATCTAATTCTATGTTTGTGTCCAAGCCACGCTTCACAGCCATACTTGTTGATGGTTGGACCGTTTCTAAACTAGCTTCCACAAGTCTACGGGACCTACAATACCTGTAATCAGCCGGGTTATTCACCCTCTGGCACGTCATGTCTACAGCGGTTGGCAGTTGGTAGAACTCTTGAGCGTTCACAGTCGGTTGGATGTTTGAATTTGAATCGTCCAAATCCAAGACGGAGTAAGTGTTTTCCCTTCTGTCTGCCACTGGGTGTTGGCGATACGAAGAGTCAACATTGAGGTAACTGCGAGACGAAGTGCTGCAAGTACTGGAAGCCGGAGATATTTGATACCTTGGAGAAGTGCATGGGGTTAAGTTCGGGGATGTTCTGGCGCTGCTGTACCCTTGGTCCGCTTCAGAATCCACATTGGTATCACGAGATTTGAGTATTTGCATCATCCTAAAACAAATTACATGTCTTCATTTCAAATACTAAAAATTAAATTTATCCAAATCGATTGCAAAGGAAATCAGTTATTCGCTTCGTTGTTATAACCAGGGTTGGGATGTCAACCGAAATGGGATATCAACCGTGTTCGCTCCAAAGGAGCGTCTTTTCGGCCTTTGATCATCATTTTATATTGGGGCGGTGTTTTTTTATTAGCTCTGTTAAATTAACAAGTAAAGATGTTAAATATCATACAGACCTCCTGATTATAAGCGGATGAGGTACCATAAAGAATATTTAGGAACTATGACAGAGACGAAAATCAACTTTAAGAAAACTGTGTTGTATGTATTGATATGACCACATCATGTATGATGTTATTCTATTATGCATTTATATTTAGGTTTTTGTGTATAATTAATACAAGATTAAGAATTTCTTTAACATTTATCAATAGTCTTATTTTTTGATTTTAACATTATTATAAATGTTTGAAAAATTACTTGTAAAAATACTCGTTGGTATTTGTAAAAATACTCGTTTCGGATGTTGAAATAGAATATTTCGACATTGTAGGGTGGACGTTAGCTCATAAACGCAAATACAGATAGACTAGAAGAATTTCACAGGGATATCCCAAGTCCTGGGTGGCTCAGTGGTCAGAGCAGTCGCCCGGATTGCGAAAGGTCGCGGGTTCGATTCCTGCCTCAGGACGTGATATTTTTCTAGTTTTATTATATTTTAATTACTATTTATCAATAGACTAGCTGACTCGGTGAACTTCATGCTTCAGAATGATATAAAATTATTGTTGTTTCAACTTAATATCTTATTGAATTTATTTTTTTATTATGTAAAAGGTGAATGAATACTTAAACTAGATTAAGGATGTATAATTTGTTTAACATTTATCAATATACTAGCTCACTAGGCGAACTTTGTAATACAGAATCCAATCAATAGAGCCCCCTACTGTCCGGAAAAGCTCGAGTGGTAGGTAATT
This sequence comes from Nymphula nitidulata, assembly GCA_947347705.1. Taxonomy (NCBI): domain Eukaryota; kingdom Metazoa; phylum Arthropoda; class Insecta; order Lepidoptera; family Crambidae; genus Nymphula; species Nymphula nitidulata. The sequence goes on along the minus strand of OX374637.1, from coordinate 3,051,530 downwards.
AGAATGGATGTCCTTTCTAATTACCTACCATTTTGAGCTTCTGGGAATGGAGTTGACGTCTAACCTCAACCTCGGTGTTACCATTGGGTCCATTCCAGTTCCTTAATAAGGTGAAGCCGGACTTCTCCACTGGACATCTAGTACTGTTCTCATCAGTGGGACGGCTCAGCCAAAACCCAACTTGCCACTTTGGATTCGGTGGAACGCAGAGCTATAGACACTTATTAGTGGAGACTAAGCTTCATAACTTGGACCAATGCAGTAAGGTCGCTTGCTTGTCGGTCTTCTAATGGGCGTAATACAATACGACATGTTGTTAAACGTTAAGTGAGTCTAGTTCAATTAACCATGGAGCTAGACATTTAATTGGATGCCGGTAATCAACGGGCTAGGTATCCGATTAAGCGTCGAATTTACCCAGATGGCGGCGACATACACAACATATTAATAGGGTAGTTGACAACTATTTTTATTATTTTATAAATAAGAAGTTTATAACTCAATAAGAAATATTACAACAGAAACAGTATGCCTAGGATCAATAGTTTCACAGATATAAATAAGAAGTTTATAACTCAATAAGAAATATTACAACAGAAACAGTATGCCTAGGATCAATAGTTTCACAGATATAGTGGTTTGTTTGATATGTTGCGGCGCAACGTCCAAAAACGCTCCATAGAAAATCTACGGAACAGGTGACGTCACATGTTCCCATATTTCTAAGAAATGTATGACAAAATTGATAATAACTTTGTATTAAGTAGGTTTTTATTGATAGTTGTCATAATAATAGTTGTTTTAATTGATGTCAGCAATCTAATATCATTAACATTTTTGAAAAAATTTTTGAAAAAATTTGAACATTTTTTAAATTTTCTAAATTTCTTAAAACTTCCGTAATATTACATATATTTTAAGTTGTAATTGTTTTTATGGCTAACAGGAGCGTATGTTTTCCGAATTTGTGAAAAATACCGCCATCTTCAAACTTAGGCAACATCCCAATTATGCTTACAGGACATAAGAAAGGAGAAAGATGATAAAACTGACCTCTGCAGCAGTCGGGCTATGGGCGCAACGCTGGCCGCTTGCCGGCCTGTAGCCGACACTAGCGTGGGAGGCCACGCGCTGAGGCCGAGGTCGGCGCGGGCGCAGGCCACGCACGCGCAACCAACGTCCACAGACTCCACTACTTTGAGACGGACGTCTGAGAAAAAACGTTTGACGTTTGATGAACATGACACAGAACAAAACTGATTTGAGTGAATAAAGGCTTTGCCAAACAGAACGCGTACTTAGCACGCGTCAGAGCGCTAGTCTGACGCCGCGCTATAGCGTCGAATTGTGTTGTACTATGAACGGTATTAGCTGATAAACGGTCCTAGCGCCGCGACAGAGCGTTGCGTACTGCTAGCGCCGGTGCTCTGTTTGACAGCTAATACCGTTAATAGTACAACACAAATCGACGCTATAGCGCGGCGTCAGACTAGCAGCCTTAAGGTGTACTGTAAAGTTGACAGCACGTCAAGCCGTGTTTGACCTTGAAACAAAAGTCAACTATAAAGTTGACAGCACGTCAAGCCGTGTTTGACCTTGAAACAAAGGTCAACTGTAAAGTTGACAGCACGTCAAGCCGAGTTTGACCTTGTTGCAAAGGTGAACTATAAAGTTGACAGCACGTCAAGCCGTGTTTGACCTTGAAACCACCCTTACTGCGTTCGTAATAGAGGCGGCTTCGTAGTGTCTGTTATAAAAAGCTGTTGAAAGTGAATTTTCACTCCGAACTAACATTAATTACGGGATTCGAAAGCTAAGTCATCATTATCATCATCATCACCAGTCTATATACGCCCACTGCGGGCCGCAAGGCCTACCTCCATGGGTGAAACACACAAGTTTCGATTGCGAAAACAAAGCAATTTTCGCCTTAGTCGATCTCAGGATCAATCAAATTTGTAATCTCGGGCTCTGTGCTTGTGAAGGCATGTTAAACTGTTGGTCGCGGTTGTCACTGCAACCGCTTTAACTTACCAACCCACATTGGGTCAGCGCGGCGTGGTGCTGTTATGGAAAGCTAGATAATAATAATAACAAGCCTTTATTTACTGATTAGTTACAGTTTTCACAGAATAAAAAAAAATGATAGCTATATATTATCTGTCAAATCTTCTTAGATCAGAGTTCATTTCGTATTATTAACACAGTAGTATAATAACAAGGTATAGGGGATATGCATTCCTTTCATTCGTTTATGAAATACTAGCTGTGCCCGCGAATTCGTCCGCGTGGAATATTGACTTTTTCCATACAAACTTTCATCGCCTATTTCAACCTCTTACAGCTCTTTTTTCGTATTAAAAAGTAGCCTATGTCCTTTCTCGGACTCCAGACTATCTCTGTACCAAATTCCATTTAAATCGGTTGAGTAGTTTAGGCGTGATTGCGTAACACAGAGAGAGACAGAGTTACTTTCGCATTTATAATATTAGTAAGGAAGTAAGGATTGAGATCCTAAAAAAATATGCCCTGTGAAATCATAATCACGAAATCACGCAGAGGTGAAACTATTAGTTTTGCCGCTATGTTTATAAAATAAGTGTTGCGATGTGTACACAAACATTACGATAGCTTATAGCCAACTATTGATTCCACATTCGGAATCACCATTCCATTAGTCAAACAAAGTTTATGCGACAGCTTATATCAAACAATGGATATATGATAATTCCACATTCGGAATCACCCTTTCATTTAAACACATATGTCTTGAAACAAATAACTTATCTGTATGTACTTACTGTATGTAACAATAGCGTATTTAAAAAGAATTGTATCATGGATAGTGAAAGAGTCAAAGTTATTTAATCAAATGGTTTTACATAAAATTAAATACATAAGGACAAAAAGTATTCATTATGTATACAGTTTGACATTGTCAATGAAGTCAAATATTTTTTTTTATGGTAATACATTCACTTTTCATTCAATTTTTCGTGATGACTAACAAACGTTAAGGCGACTTCAAACCACAGAAAAGGACAAAAATAATATTTTTTTCAGGTAATTATCTAATTTAAGGTAATTTTTGCTTCAATTTTAACGTTTTTGGAAAATCCATAGTACTCACATAAAATATACCTACCTTACAATATAGATAAGTAAGTACTAAAGTTTAATTACTTTTACTGTTCTAGTGTATTTCAGGTGTGTGCTTGTTTAGATATAAGACAATGCTAAATATTTTCTTACAATCACTTAGGTTGTTTGTAGTCAAAGTCAAAAGGTTTATTCGCATGAACACAACTGTTTTGTAACTTCTTAAGAATGAAGACCTTCGGATATTTAAAACAGAACTGTATACATATATTCTATTTAATTGTGGCTTTTGTTGAGTTTCGCGAAGCCACAATATTTGATGCTTTTTGTTTGGTTTGAGATTACTATCAAATTAAAGTAGGACCAATCCAGTCCCTTTACAACAATTTTCAAAACATAATTTAACTGTTTACAAATAAATTTTTTGCTCATTTTTTATTTAAAATACATTAAAACCAATTGCTCATAAAGCAATAGAGATAATAGAGAATTTTGATGTTTACATGTGTTTGTTGCCTTATACCTTTGAAATTGGGCCTGATTCTGAAGACAAACTCTAAGTTTAAATTTAAGAATAGTATATCTCTTTCTCCCAATATGTAAAAGAAAAAGATATTCGTTTAGAGCTGTCAACTAAATTTAGACAGATTAAAAAGGAACCATAGACAATTTTAGACGGCATGTACGGAGGTGCCTCCTAAACACTGCATTTTATCACGTTCAATAAAGTCGAAAATTGAATGCATGTTTCTAAATGTCAAATCATATGATAGCCATCCTTTTCATATTCATATTAAGAGAAAGAAATGCACTGAACTTAAATTTAAACTTAGCATGTGTTCTACAGAATTACGGCCATTATTTCCAGGTTAAAAATTAACATAGACTTACCTGATAAAGTCAAATCCAGATATGCTTCGAGCAACTTAGATCCATCCCGCTTGAATCTCCTCACGAACTTAGGATGCCTGGTGGTCAGATCCGCATCAGTGACTACATATTGCGCCACCAGTGCCGCAAACGAGACCGGGGTTGGAGCCAGCAGCCTCCAACGTACATGTTGACCGACCATCCATTCGAGCTGCCTGAATGTCTTCCCGCATAGATGGACACCACTGATCTTCGCTAAAGTCTTCAATGTTGGCGCCCGGCTACATATCTCTTCACTCTTTGCTGGGAAATTATAATAGTACCTATTATGTATAGAAAACTAATTAAAACACGTCCTTGTAATTCACATGATGTATTCAGCTAGGTAGCCTAGGAAGTGACAAATCAGATTTTAAATATATTAACTACCCGACTTCATTATCTCTATTAATATTAATAAAGTAAAGAGTACCCTCACTATAATATTCATACATGACAGTACCTCTCAGAAAGCTGTTCTGTAATTTGGAATTCAGGACATTTAAAACATTGACAACTCTTAATTATTTGAGGATTTCAGCAGCCAACATGGCGAAAGAAAGAGAAAAAATCTGTTATTTTAATGAAAAATGGCAGATTCAGTATTGTTTTAAATATAGAACCGGTCGGTTTGGCTCTCAATGCTATTTCAAGATTTGGTTGTGATTTTTCAAGTGTCAATTCCAGTTTCATTCATTTCATCCGCACCCTTCGATTTGATAATTACATGTTCCATTGAGCATTGAGCTCCTGATATACTAAATGTGTTGTCATCGATATCTATTTTGTGTTTATGAATGAACATGAAAAATGTGAACCAATCTAAAATAGCTTATATTTTTAAAAGGACTTTAAATGTAGTGGAATCATTTTTGAAATAGGATAGCATACAAGGTTGTTGTCATTTGTAGGTAATATTTTTGTTTATCTCAAAAGCCCCATTTTAAAATAATACAGTGTAATCATCTTTTACTTTTATTAGACTTTGATCTATTTTTAAAGGGTATTTTTACTAAGATACGTGCGACACTGACATTGCGTGGGTTTCTCCCATTGTTCTTTCTTACACAGACACACACTTTCTATAATACAACTCAAGTGTCTACTCATCAGCAATAGGTCTAAAAGGGAGAAATTTAAAATATGTTTAATGAACCTTAATGTGCTACCTAGTAAGAATGAAACTCACCAGCCAAGCTAAGGCACGCCAGCGCGACATGAGTCAGCCGGTCCGCTCTAAGTCTGTGAGCATCCATGAACAGGTCCAGTTGAGCAACTGCAGAGTGTAGTGTTGCAATGCTTAGGTTAAGTTTCTTGGTGACGTCACGGAGTTGCTGTACCAATGTACCGCGGAACTCCAACTGGGAAAAGAACCAATCAGACATGTTGAAAGAGGAACAGCAAACTTCAAGACAGGAAGGTCTGAAAGCTAGCTATATTATTCAGAGTAATCTAAAACTCCATAAAACTTTGCCATATGACCCGGGTATATTTAATAAAAGAAGGAAAGATGTAGTAGCTCGTGCTCCGAGAGTAAGGACCAAATTTGCACAAATACAATTTAATTCTCAATCTACTCACCTTTATAATATCGCAAATAGAGAACTATATATTTATGACAAAACACTCAATGAAACTAAAAAACTTGTGACTAAATGGTTAAAAACTAAAACTTGGGAAGAAACAGAATTACTTCTATTATACTTAGCCTAAAATTTCGAAAAAAAAAAAAAAAAAAACTATTAATAACACTCAAACACACATAGGCGCACGCACGCACACGCACACACACACACACGCACACACATACACACACACACACACACACACACACACACACACACACACACACACACATACACACGCGCGTATACATTTGTAACCTATGAATCTTGGTTATTTAATTACCAGTTATTTTCTCTCCTTAAATTTACCTTATAATGTTTTTACTTTTGTTTTTGCTTTTATATTTGTAAACATGAAGAATCATAAAGGAGGAGCGGGGCTTCTCAACACAGGCCTTAAAGCTTAAAGAGAAGCTCCAACCCATTGCTTCTAATGTATAAAATTTATAATGGAAATAAAGAATTTATTATTATTATTATATTATTATAGCTAGTAATTGTTTTGTTATTATACCAAATAAAAAGTAAAACTAAAGAGAAAAGTATTTAAGAACAATAATATTATTATAGATAAGGTATGAATATGGTATTTGAATATTTTGCATATTTTTTTCTACACTTAAATGCATCAAAATGCTTTATAAACAGTACTAACTAGTAAACATAACACTTTCGATTATTTATATGTCAAGCATCATATTCTAGACACAATTGATTTTACAATTGTCATAGCCCTCCGGTGGGACAACGCCACTTGAAGGATTAATGTTACCTAACATTAGTTGTATGTTAGGCAACATTAATCCAATCAACTGTATGATGATGCAACATCTATCTCCCTTGCACTATAGTTTCATAATACCACTATGTCACAAGGGAATGTGCACATTGCATCATGCTATACATACACTATATTAATAAATAAGATTTTTTTTTAATACTTTACAAAAAAAATGTTATGGGGCCTTTCTAAGCCAGACAAATTAGGCACTTAGCTGAAGGAATAATAAATTATACACAGTAGTGAATAATATTTGGTTTGAAATTTTAATAAAACAGTGAAAACAAAAACTGTTGTTTCATATTCAAAATTTTGAAAATCAAAACTTTAATATTATGTAAAAAAAAGGTAAAGTTATTTATATAGATTTAATATGTATCACAAAGAATTATTGATTTCTATTAGATTGATTGAACCCAATATAATTGTGTCTTAGGTATTATATAAAATACAATTGACCATTTAATCACTACATAGGTAAGTAATAAAATAGTTTAATAATCACCAGTCATCAAATGAACATTAAGAAATGTTATGAAATGTGGCAGAAATGATCAAAGTCATTACACTGATGAAGTAAATAGGTAAATGTGAATATAGTGAAGGAAAAACTGTTATTTTTACTACAAAACTGGCCCAATTATAATTAATCTGTAAAGCGGCGATATACCACCGGTGGGTGATGACAATAGACAAATCAATTGTGTCTGGAGTCTCATGCTCGACGGGTTAAATAAATAAATACTTACCTGGGGTGATTGCAAGTGGATTGTGGGTTTTTGGGATTCCTGTTCCAGCAGGGTCTGCCATATTTCTGTTCTATATTCACAATAATACTCATCGTCAGGATCAGTTAATAACTATAACAAATGGAAATAAATATCATTAAATACCATATGGCAACTTAATCTGTGCTACAGTCCATTTTCTATTGCTTGTCTTGGCTGACTGGTAAGAGATAAAAGGTTCAACAATCAAAGGGGCAGATGTTTGGAAGAGTACACACATTTGTTCACAACTCATGGATGTGTGTATGTCAATTTAATTTAAAATTTATAATTCAATACAAATAATAATTAAATTATATAATATCTCTGTCATCTACGGTATGTATCTATAACACAAGTTTATATTGATGCTAATTTGAGCTAGATATTATGTGTCAGTATTAAAATAGATTAATTACAACTTTATCTCTACCATTCGGTGTTAATTAATGACAAATACTAATCTCTATTTGGTCATGTGAAACATAATCTCACTTTGTAAGTCTATACTGTATTAACGATAAATTATTTAACTTGTTTAGTTTCAAAACCAAAGTAATAATTAAGTATTATTAGTTCCACAAGAAAAAATAACACGTTGGTTAGTAGAAAAATGACAATGAACTTACATTTGATTCCATTTTTATTTCACGAGTATCTGTCTTTATTCCGTTTTCTTTAGTAACGTTGCCTCTCACGCTGGTTATGTTAAGCTTGGACATATTTAAGGACTCCATTTCTCCGTAAAATGCGGTCAAGAACTCGAAAAATGCGGAGGTTCTACTAACACGTCGACTAAAAAATGTGACACACCAGACACCACGTGGAAAGAAGTGTCAAATAAAGCATTCGAATTCTGCCTTACAGGTGTAAAGCATTACGAAATTATTGCTCCAGTCGCTACTATCACTCATTGCATTTAGTAAAAATACAAGAGAATTTAATAAATCGTCAAGAATTAAATCGTTACATGACGACGACAAAGACGACTATTCTATTGAGGAATTTTAAGATTAGTGCACAGATTGCAGTGCAGTGCAGGTGCACAGATGAGATGACATATGTCCACAGATTAGCTTATGTCACACAAACAGATTAGAGAGAGTATTCACAGTCACAGATAACTTATTTAAAGATGTCGGTGGCATAGAAATTGATGTTGCTACATTTCGAAAAATTACGTACGTTTTCTTCAGTTGTCTACGTGTGAATGATTAGCTAAAAATAATAAAATGTAATGTAGAGCTGAAAAGAACTAATCAATAAAAATTAGAAATACCTACACAAAACTATTCATAATATGACTGGAAAACAAGCGTGACAAATGTGTTATAAGAGCTGTGGTATTTTTAGACACAGCATTTTGGAAATGCCTAATAAATAACAATTTAATTCAGTAATAAGTTACAAGTTTGTCAAGAAAGTCTTGAAAATAAATGAGGGCGCCACTTTCTTTAATACGGTATCCCCATTATATTTCGCCTAAAAAATGTTGGTACTTGTTTTTTTACTCGTTTTGTGCTCGTCGCCCTGCCCCCTTATTCTCAACTGTGGGAAAGAATTCGAATTTCGGAAACTCTATACCTGTCACTTTTTTTCGCGCTGCGTCAAAGCGAGACGGCATGTGACTTTTCGAATCGAATCCGTGATCCGACAGTTGAGAATTAGGGGGGCTGAACACGATATGCTGGAAAATAATTTTGGAATCGCGAAAAAAAAAATTAGCTGTTACATAGAAACAGATCGTGTAGATATTACAATTAGTATGAAATAGCTGCTTTTTTTTCGCTATTTTATTTTTTAGCTAATCGTGTCAAGGAAGACCAGTTTGATCACTGTCATAGGCCTTCGTTTTTGAGAGCGTACCCTTACACCCTGTATTTGAAAAACATAAAAAGGATTTTTTATGATAAGTTTGCGCGGTTTGCTTAAAAATAATATATTCCTAATTTGGTTATGATGTTATATAATAGTAACAGCTTTAGGAAGCAAAATTAAAAACATAAAAGAAAAATTTGAGAGTTTAATCTGAGTACAAATAATTTGAATCAAGGTATTCGACTACCGAAATCTGGCGTGGCGACGACGACGAAACTGAAGCTCCGACGCTAGTAGAGTTGTCCAACTCTGCCTATTCGGATTCACTTGAACGTAAAAGAAATGCACTTTTTGTCGAATAGCACACATGTCAAAATCATCGAGCTGCTTTTTGGTACGGCCTTGTCGGTGCTTACCGGGTGTGTGAAATACACCCCCACTCTTTATGCCTGCGCCCACTATACGTCGAACTGTGCTCTCAGAAACACCTTAAAAATTAAAAAACCATGTTACATTCTTAATTCCACCACGTTACATTTACAAATACCACATAAAATATATCTAATTAAATAATAGAACAGTATCAAAACTATGGCAGTGTAGTATTAATTCATAGTGAAATTTTACAACCTCAAGAACAGTAAACAAGCCTCAAAAACGGATGATTTGTAGTACTTAGAACACATGTTTGTCAAGAGATTACAGTCAGTTCACCGTGTTAAGTTGTAAAATCGTGTACGTACCGGTTATTATTGTAGTTCGAACGTTAACATCGTCCAAATCACAAAGCAACTTTCCAGCCAAAGGCTTGAAATCCGGCCATGCACATTTGAAAAACTGTAAATGTGACATCTCTCGCACCACTCTTATAAACATTTCGATTCATTTCCAATCTTTTAAACTGAAACGCTATGTGAGACAATAGAAATTCCGCAAAAATCTTAGAACGCATCAACCATTTGACAGCTTAAGTACTCAGATTTAGTAATCTGTGCTCAGATTCAAAGTATATTAGTGTTACCAGTAAAAGCAAATGCACTAATTCCCAAAACATTATTTTCATGACTTTTTTGACAGACTATATGATTTTTTAAAAATCTATTTTGTCGTATATATAACTTATTTATCGTGTAGTACGAGCTACTAATTAATAATAATAATAGTTTATTTCCTTTAACAAAGTACACTCAGTATTCAGTTGTTGGAGCCCTCTTTTAGGCAAGTATTTTAATGCAATTAAAGAGGAAATAAAGAAATACTAAAGACATGGCTGTATGAGTATTAGTTCCCTTTGCCTTCCCTTTATATAGGGAGAATTAGCCAAAACAAAAAAAATACATTTTTTTATAAATTTAGTTTTACGGCTCGAATTTCAAGACTTTTTATGCGAGTCTTTATTTCTTCATTTATTGCATTGAAATGCATCCTATGAAAGTCTCCATTTTTACTTTGATGAGGTGGATAACTACGTAAAAATTCTCAACGTCTTTCACACTACTTTTACTCTAATGAACTTCCAATTGAACGTCAACACAAACACTTGCTTCTATAGACTACACCAATTTTATACCACAACGCTCGCGCAGATACAATTTTCAATCATTGTAAATTGTAATAAAATTCTAGAATCACACCAACAAATGCCGCCAAACACTCCAAACTCCAAATTGGAAATTGACAAGTTTTATAAAATATTTTTAATTGTACGACTCTGGTTTTAAGACGACCTAAGCCTATCAAAAATATATTTTCATATTTTCTTTATTTCTTCAATTATTACATAGCAATGCCGGTGCAACACATTTCAACATATATTGGGAGGGTTTGGCCTGAAATATATGATGACAGTTTCCATGAAGTTACTATGATGAAGTGGATAGACACGATGAAATTCTCAACGTGTTTCACATCAAATTCCTGTCGTCCAACGTCCTGTAAAGCAGTTGTTGTGTCAAAACTTGATAGTTTTTGGTGTTTTTCTGAAGCGAAATCGATCACACACATGTAATAAATTTACTCGTTGGGTTACGCAGGAGCATATAATATTTTTTAGTATAGCTTTAGCTCGTACGAGTAATTCCTATTTCTAAAACTTGCCATGATGGCATTAGTAGTATTTGTATAGAAGGTATGTTAAGTTTACCATACATATTCTAAATAACTAACTAACTAATTCAACTCTCACATAATTATTGCTAGATAAGTTAGTTCTTAAGTAATTTGTGAAGTGACAAATAAATGATATATTATTATTATTATTATAAATAATATTAATTTATTGCTGGTGTATTATACTTTTGTCCCTTACTAACCCATCCAGCAAGATCACACTCGGCTCCTAAATAACGGTCCGTCATCGGTTTATAAGCTGGCCTTCTAATGCGATGACTACGAATGTAATTACTGTGAAATGGGAGCTGAAAAACTCCACAAGCATTAATTAGGAACATTTTGATAACATGCCAGGTTAATACAAGATCATTTTAAGAAGAGGATCCACTTTTGAAACTAAACGTTTAAATACGTTTGTAAATGAAATGAACAGGCGTAATTATGACATATATACTACTGGATATATGGTTTTTAATTTTTTTCAATCGAAATGTTATCATCAAGTAGACAAAACTAGGGCATTGGTAGGCCCCCCGACAAAGTGGGCTGACAATTTAATGAGGTTCGCGGTATGGTGATGAATGTGTGCAGCGCAGGTCAATAAAGTTACAATTATCTTTCGGAATTCAGCACCTTCACAGAAATTTGTAACGTGTGTGAACGTACCCTACTGATGTATAATAATTTTGACAAATATCCATAAATGGGCATAGTAGGGTTGAGTGGTAGCCAGCGTTGCCAATCTGTGGGGAATTCCCCAAACTGCGGGGATTTTCACTTCGATTGGGTAATTTGAGGGGATAGCGTTTATGTGGGGAAAATGCGGGGAATTAAGACATTTACGCTAGAACTGAACTTAGAAGTAATAAAAGTAGCATAAGAAGTATAATTTATAAATATGTACAAATATTTAATTCAAGCTTAAAGCAAATTCACCAGCGGTAGGAAGGTTTTACAGTTTATATTATGGCAACATTTATGTCCATCAAACCACAGACGATATAGTGATGCTACGCATCAGACGAACATCTCGCATACAGATAATTGTACCACAAAATAAAGCTGTCAATACTGAAATGATACATGACAGCTTCTTTTTTTTTAAATGTGAAATTAATGAGGCATTAGTCACTTTTATATACAGCCATAATATTTTTTGCAGCGCAGTTTGTATTATAGGAAACCATTTATTTATGTAGCTAAATTTAATAAATGAAACAATTTATTTATTTATTCAATGATTTATTTTTTAATATCTTTTATGTTTTAACAAAGCCTTAGCCTGAAGTGCAGGCCAACTTTCATCATCTAGTCTAGAAATATCAGTTCCCATAACAATTTTATTTATTGTATTGCACCAATTAAAGACTTACAACATTAAAGAAATGTTAAGAAAACAATGCAAGACACTTTCTTTATAGGCTTCACATTTTAAGAAACTAAATGAGTATTTGGATAAAAAAATATCTTTTAGGTTTTTTATAACATTCTTTTGATGTCTACTTTCCTCCAAATACTCATTTGTCTCTTTTACAATTCTTCCAAAATAACTAGAAAAATAGAAAAAAATCACGTCCTGAGGCTGGCCAAGTCCTGGGTGGCTCAGTGGTTAGAGCAGTGACTCGGATTGCGAAAGATCGCGGGTTCGTTTCCCACCTCAGGACGTGAAATTTTTCAAGTTTTATATTATTTTAATTACTAAGTAATTTTTTAAACATTTCTAATAATGTTAAAATCAAAAATTAAGAATAAATAATTATATTTCAATTTACCAATAATTATATCTCAAATGTATTACAAACGTTGAACAAGAACATATTGGAATTGTTATATTGAAAATGTTGTTTCACATAATATTTAATTCCGAACCTGGGTTTGATGCTACAGGTCCTTGTTCCTGTACATTTATTGCTGTCATTAATGTATTCACAGGTATCTCCCGTAGTGCTGCAGAATCAGACTTGCAATAATTATGGTCTACAAGTCTTTGCCGGAAATAGTTGTGCTTTTGATAAGCATTCTCTGTAACAGTTTAAAATTAGTCTAAGCTGTATATTTTAGCTAATCCACGAAATATATTTATAGGTAATTATTTTATTTTTATGCAGACACAGATCTGTCTGGATAGGTAACAGATAACCATCAAGTGTTTTAATGTCATTGTTTGCTAGGTAAAAAGTGGTCCATTATCGATATATATGATAAAACTGATTAATTATTTAATTTTTAGTTCCGTATAATGTTTATGTAAAGTTATATCAAATTGCAAATCTATCTTTATTTATAGTTTCTTACCGGTAACCTCTAACTGCATGGACGGTATGCCAGTGGAAATCTCTTCATTTGTAAACTAAGTTGGATATGCAGTAGCCAGTAAGCGATTCTTTGGCGTGATGAATCGTTTCTCAAAGTGCTTATGGCAAACGAAGTGATTCTTGAGTTCATATAAACTCAAACGTTGAAGTGTATTACTCCCTCACTGTAACCACTTCTTGATTCTTTTCTCACTTGTTACCGGAAAACGGTGAAGATAAACGTCCTGTCGTATACTATTACACCCATTAACAGAGCAGAAATAATACATTTTGCACAATGTAAATACCGCAGATATTACAGATAATTGTGGAGATATGGTCGGAAATTAATCAACTAAAAAGCACACTCAAACACTTTATACGTGATATGCTGTGACTCAAACCAAACACAAAAACTGTAATGGCGTCTCCCGTCAGTCTGTCTGACTGGTTGACGGAGGTGGGGCGGGAGGAGGGCGGGGGGTGTTATCTGTCATTTAATGATGTAGGGCCTCTTTCCATAGAGAACAAATACGTTGTATGGGAGATTACCGCCCGTGCATCAAACTTAGACAGACAGAGTATCGCAGAATTCGCAGAGAACTTTCTCAAACGCATCTGTCGAAAGAAAATTTAGCGTTCTAAAGAATTTGGAAACAGAGAATCGTAATCGCCTGCACAATGACACTGTAGTAGCGCTTAAGACCACTAGAGAAGGTATTAAGAAGAAAGGAGGGAACCTAAAATTTGATCCTTCGAATGATATGTTGACAAAACGGGCATAATAAAGAGCTGCAATAAATACCTTGATGAAAATTATTAAATACTTAATAAGTATATGTAATAAATATATTTGATTTATAAAAACAGTACTTTTATTGCTTTCCTGAAAATTTGTGGGGAAAATGTGGGGAATATTGATTTTTTTTCCCCCAAAATTGGGGATTTTCAGTTAGGGTTTTGGGTAATCGAGACCGTGCTAGTTGGCAACGCTGGTGGTAGCTGCCAACATTACAAAAAATAATCGTAGACGTCATTTTTGTGGGCAAGTACTTCTAGCCTGTAGCGGGTGATTGTGTTTTTTAAAATAATTTGTAAAGTACACAGATATTTATAGATTTAGATTAGTCAGTTTAGTTTTTAAAAGTGTAAGATTTAAAATGTCCTATTCAAATAGTAAGTGTATAGTTCATAGCACACCACTATCATGGTGGCGAGGCGAACGGATCCGCTGATTAGTTATTTTCTGTGTTTATGTGCAGTATTGTGATTTTGTGAATATTGTGTCCGCAGAATATACTTTTGCGGCATTACCGAGAACGCAGAGAGGCACGCCACTTGTGCTAGGTGGTGATCCTAAAGGGAGGACCTTCCTGTATACCAACGGGAACTCTGTAATTATAAGAGATATCGAAAACCCGGCTATTTCGGACGTTTATACGGAACATTCTTGCCAAGTAAATGTCGCAAAATATTCTCCAAGCGGATTTTATATTGCATCTGGAGGTAAGGACACCATTTCCTATTTTATCACTAAATCAGAAGACCCTTCTCATAATACTAACAACCAAGTCATCAAATGAGTCAAAATGAGGTAAAATAATGTATTTTTACTTACAACTCTATGAATATTGACAGATATGACTAATTGTGTTGAATATAGGGTATCCAATCTTGTAGGAAATTCTTCCCTCTTTCCATATTTACAAGATTTATTTATTCTTTAGTGCACAAAAAGGTATAAAAGGCGGACTTAATGCTATACATCATTGTCTCCCAGTCAACCAGTAAGCGGGTAAAGATATACAATATTGGTGCAATGATAATTTATGACTAAGAAATTTTAAAAAAATATTTATTAAAAAGATGATGACCAGCAACAATGATGATGTTTTACTAATAAGACTGATGTCCAATCTCACAAGATCTTGGTATAAGCAAGGATGATAATTTGGCTATGGTATAAGAGAGATTTTAGCAATATACAAGTGCAACCTTAATATATTGTACCTAAGTATAACGACTTCCTCATATAACAAATTCTTTGTAATCCCCTTGAATTGTCCATAAGAGCCAACATAAAATATACCTTTACATTGCAAACTTTTTTTGCGAACAATCTCTTTATAACAAATTTTCAACTATCAAAAAAATGTGTAAATTCCTCTAGCTTCACAAATTTTGTCAACCCAAAACCTTGATATAACATTCCCACCAATGTATGACCTTTAATCCCATGTTAATCCCAAACTAAATCCCAAATTAATGAACACACATACACATTTCACATTCATCACACATTTCATTTCACAGGACACATTTTTTTAAACAATCATAGTTATTTGATGGAAAGTAATGTAAACACTGCTGCTTGTCACTATTGTTGAAGATTCAAGTAGCAGAAAAGCGAAACATCATGAATTATATTGACCAAAATTACTATAACCACATATTTTTAATTATTTCATAAATAAGAAGAATATAACTGGTAAAGAAGTAGTCCAAGAGAAATAGTATGTCTAAGATCAATATTTTCACAGATATAGTGGCATCGTCCAAAAAACTCCATAGGAAATACTGAACAGGTGATGACGTCACATTTTTCTATATTACTAAGAAATGTATGGGCATACTGTAAAAATTAATAATAACTATGAAGTATGGTTTTTTTATTCATAGTTGTCATAATAATAGGTAGTTGTTTTAATTGCTGTCAGTAATCTAATATCATTAACATTTTTGATGAAGTTGGGGAAAAAATACCAATTTTTAAATTTTCTAAACAGTACAACTTCAACGATATTCCATATATTTTAAGTTTGAATTGTTTTATAGGTAAATATTTTACGAATATGTAAAAAATAGCACCCTATTCAAACTTAGGCAACATCATAATGATTATTGAAATCAAAAGTGCAAATGTTGGTGACATTTGTGAAAATATTGAGTGAACTACGAAGGCTGTTTGTTTGATTGGCAGATTTAAGGTCTTTTTTTATAACCACTTAAAACTGAAATTATTTTGGTTATAAGTCACAATTAAAACTATGAACCTACCAATCACCCTAACAGTTTTTGGTACTAGACAAGCTAGGTAGTCTGTATTGTTTCTTGATGACAATACGACTAAACGTTGGATGCCACTCTGTATATCGTTTCGACTTTAATCCGACTGAACTTGATTTAGCCGCATCAGCGATGTTTTTAATCCGGCGCGCCTTTTTGTTGATCGGCGTGTTTTTCGATATGGCTGCGACATATCAATTGAAATTGGATATTTATTAGTAATTATAGTGGAGTCCAGTATAAAAACGTCTCTGTGAACTTGACCTACAGTGATTCTGATGTCTGTTGACTAATTATCATGATGAACAAAACAAAACTTATTTGTGCAAAACAGACAGCATTTAAATAACAATTCTATATAAAAAATAGCATAGACAACAAAGCATAATCAGTTTTTGAAAATGGAACATCATTTTAAACAATAAGATACTTAATGCAGCAATTTTAAACTTCCTCTGCCTTCTCTGCCTGCGCAGGATTGAATTATTTAATGAAATGGTTTTTGTATTGTGTGCTAGCTAGTGTCCTGATTCGATAATGTATACAGAGGCGTACAGCTGATTGCGCTCAAGTTAAATGAAAGCTGACCGAACCTGAGAGCCTATCTACTCAAAAAACGAAGTACATCAACGATAAAACTGATTTTAATAGTTTTTGACTAAAAATTACTTTTAAAACGATGAAAATAGAATGCTTCATTTGCGTTTTTCGTGTTTCGCTGTCCATCTGGGTGTTTCGGAAAAACATGTTTACGTGAACTAAATAACGTATTTTGATAGTTTTCTAAAAGTTGTTGTTGTTTGAAAATGTTAAAATGGCTATTTGCGCGATTCGCTTTTCAAAGTTGGCAATTAGCATTCAGAATAATGCAGTAATAAAGTGGCTTCTTTGAACGGAAAAAACGTTATGTTATACTTTCTTTATTGCAATGTCAGTGCATGAAGACGTCACATAAGTCTAAAAACACTGTATGCAATGTACGGAATAAATGTTATCAAAACCCGTCTAGCAGAACTTACAAGTCGTTGAGCAGACAGAAAGTAGGTCTGTGTTTACACATGTATTACAAAACTCACAACCTACAAGGAAATGTTAAAACCTAATATAGACATGATATTTCTCAAATAAGTTGACTCATTTTCAGTATGTCTTTTCGTGTCAATGGCGAGCTCCTTTTATATACAAATAAATACAGCATAAAGACAACTTAAGTATAGAGAGATAGAAAAGTACCTACTTGTGGTTTGTAGGTCGGTGAAAATGGGTGCAATAATATAAGGAACAAATCAGTTATGGTGCTTTTCAAAGCATAAGCTCGAGATTGTAAATCTTGATTAACCTGTGGGAATATTACCTCCAAAAGTCCCACATAAAATAGTTGTAAGTATCACTTCTATTGATAGTCGTGATAATTTCACTTCACAACACATACACAGAAGACAGGTGATATAGAAACACGAACACGAAGAATGAAGAATATCAATTAATTAGGTATAGAATTATATATTATGAAAACAGTACAGATATAAAACTTAAACAACAAAAATATTTTGTTACAAAATTAGTAGCGAACAAACCAAAATCTTATTGTTTTGGGTTCGAAGATCGGTACACAAGTGGGTAGGCGTGATGCGGTTTGAAGCGTGTGCGAGAGGAAGGCATGTATGTTCATTAGTATAGCACGTGCTTATGACGTCTGTTAACCGCTGTTCCAAGTGTACAAATAAAGTGGGTTCACTTAGAATGACTTAGATTGTAAGGCGGTGGCCCAAGTGTAACATTGGGGCGGTAAGTCCACCACAAACCCGTCCAGGATCAACAATACCGACAGTTGATGACGACAAATTATAAGAATCATGAGGAAACAGGTCAGTTGCATTGTTTTCGTAAGGAAAACCAAATCGTTCAAACCATTTACTACGGCAGCGAGCTAATTCAGTGGTGCTTCAAGTATCGCATGGTGTATCAGTGTTAGAAATCTAAATGATACTGCTTTTAACTGATTACAATTATTTGGTTGTGTTGTCTGATTACGATTTTGCAACAGATAATGCCACAATAAAGAAACGAAAGAGTTACACGTAACATACTTCCCTCAACAAAAGAACCGGTACCTACCTACACTGTATGCACCCAATGCATATGATAGAGTGAAGGGAGCCTGCATGAGTAGCTTAAGGAACGGTACTTCAGTTTTCTCCCTAAGTTTCTCGGCTTCCTAAGTTGGCACGGCTACGCGCCTCGAGCTTATACTCTTTGTACGGGATTCTTGGTGAGTTTATAGCTCACAGATCGCCTTTAGCGGCAATAGCTCCGCCTTTGCTCCTTTGCTGCGACTGGGGTCGGGGGTTGACTTATTACTTATGTCAGGGGAGCTTATAGTAGTCTGGTGAATTTGATTCGCAAATCCCGACCACATCGGCGAAACTTACGGGAGTTATCCAGGAGTTAAAGCGGGCATTCCTAGTATTAATTTATACGCTGGGCGACCCGCACACGACCGCTGCCTCGCCAGCGGCGGATAGGTCCGGCAGTGGATTTCTTTTGGTAAAAAACGGTAGCTTTTAAGTAAGGCGACCCCTCCCCTTATTTAAAAGCTTCCCCTTTTTACCCGACCAGGTGACTTGATTTCAGGGTGGATCGAGACTCACCTCTTGTCTTCAAATCACATAAACATGCCTAGCACAGTTTACCAGAACTCTGTATAAACCAAATGTCCTGCACTTGAATCCCAGGAAATTCACATGGTTGTATAAAGAGTACGAACATTTAATTTTGTTCGCGAGTCATGGATGTTTGTGTATCTTAATCTATACTTATATTAGCTACATATTATTCTGTATATTTCTCCGTTATCTAGTGTCCATTGCACAAGCTCTTAGTAATGTTTAATTTGGGCTGAATAATAGGTGTGTAAAAAAACCGGCCAAGTGCCAGTCGGACTCGCACACGGAGGGTTCCGTACCATTATCTATAAAAAAGCGTCTACCTGTTGCAGTTATCAATATCGAGCAAAAACAAGCATAAATCACGTTTGTTGTATGGGAGCCACCTTAAATATTTATTTTATTATGTTTATTAGTATTTGTTGTTATAGCGGCAACAGAAATACATCATCTGTGTAAATTTCAACTGTCTAACTATCACGGTTCATGAGATTCAGCCTGGTGACAGACGGACGGACCGCGGAGTCTTAGTAATTAATAAGGTTCCCGTTTTACCCTTTGGGTATGGAACCCTAAAAACGAATACTTAATATAATGAGTTCTCAACTCTGGGTGGTGATAATACAAAACAAAATACTTCAGAGTTTCATTGCATTTTGTAAGAATCGAGTGTTTCATTAAACAGGTTCCTTAATCATCTGCACCAAGATAAAGCTGATGTTACGATATCACAGTTAGTTATCTAAACAGAGTTTGTTCTGGAAAGCCGTTCCTCTGGCGGCGTGCCAGTTCCCTTACAATCGTAATACATTGAAATAGATACGAATATTTATAAATTAAGTGTTAATCTAGGTAGGAATAACGGTATAACATAATTAGCTACGGTAGTAGTAAAAGTAGCTTCTTTGCCATTTCATTCTCAATAGCCTTTCTTATTTCAGCTGTAAAACAGATGTGTTTTGGATTTTAGGGAAAAGTAGCCAGCGGAATTACTGGGCATGGAAGTCATTTTATCGTAGGCTTCAGGATGACAATGCACCTGCAATACATTGGTTTTGCTTTGTTATTGCAGGCGTCTGTCTATAGGCGTTTCCGGGGCTGGTCTGGTGAATTTGCCTCGCAGACCCCAGACCACCTCCGCGAAAGGCACTGGAATCTAGAAGTTTTAGCGGGTATTCCCAGGGTTAATTTAGACGCTAGGCAAGCCGCGCACACGCAGTCTGCTTCTCCATCAGTTGATTTCTCCTAATAAAAAAAGGGTTTATAGGCGATGATGTTAGCAGTTTCCCTACGAAATAGAATCAGAATGGGGACATCTGTAAGAGAACTAAAGTCACTGACATAGCTCATAGGATTAGCAAGTTGCAGTGGGCAGGGCACATAGCACGCAGAACGGACGGCCGACGGATAGGGTTGCCAGATGGTAATTTGATAAAGGAGGGCAGTTGGGTCTAAAAAGGAGGATTTCCTGTAAAAAGGAGGACATTCAGAAATTAAACGAATTTTTTAAATTATTCTACTTTATTTTAATCATATTTAGCTCAGCTCCCAATTTTGGAAAGAAGTTCTTGGTTTTTATTACAAATAATTATGAAAATCTTCACAAATCATGTTTTTGAAGTTGTATTGAGAAAGAATTAAAGATTGAACTCATTGCACACTTAGTCTATTCCTCTCTTTCTCCTCCCGCCCGATGTTTATACCGTCTTACAGTAGGTAAGGGAGGACGGGAGGACAAAACATGGAAAAAGAGGACATGGCCTCCCACTAGATGGACAGACGACCTAGTCAGGGTCGCAGGGAGCCGTTGGTGTTGAATGCAGGATGTGCAGAACCGTTCCGCTTGGAAGTTGATAGTCCCTTTGTTCAGCAGTGGACATCATAGGCTGGTTTAATGTATGATGACGACTGGAAGAGTCTGGTTAGAATACAACAGCCTACTATCTTGATGTTGTGAAATATATGTTTCGTATTGGTTTATAAGTTAAATTCATTTGTAGGTATACAATGCTCCCTATGAATTATTAGTTGCTATTATAAATGTGTAACAACTTTGTGATTTGGCAGTCTGCCAGAAGATAAGGCCCGACGCACGCTACGGCAAGGGATTTTTATAAGTAGTTAAAAAGTTAAAAAGTAACAGTTAAAAAGTAGTTAAAATTTCAAAAACAGTGCTTGTAGCTACAAAGGAGAAGTTGTGGCAAGCTTTGCGAAATTCCCGGATTCCCCCGACACAGAGGGAATGATTATAGGATGTGGTTTTTGTCTGTTTGTTACTTTTCCATTATCCTAATCCATCCATCCTAAACCGTCCAACTGATTTTGATGAAATTTGGGATGGACAATGGACATAGATTACATTCTGAGAAAGTTCATTCTTTAAGCAGGTTCTTTTCTTATTTTCAGACGCATCAGGCAAAGTCCGTATTTGGGATACCGTGAACAAAGAGCACATTCTTAAGAATGAGTTCCAGCCTATCGGTGGACCTATCAAGGACATCGCCTGGAGTGCCGACAGCCAGAGAATGGTCGTGGTTGGCGAGGGGAGGGAGAGGTGAGGACCGATCATGATTACAAATATAGGAGATGTCACTATCCCAAAAAATCAGGAGAAATCTCCTGAATCCGGGAAAAATACTAATATCTCGTTTTTATCCATAGTTTGTTTCTACAAAATTTGAAATTTCTCGTCGTTTTCACCGTTATTAAATATGGCACAATATAAACGTCACTAAAGTGACATATGCGCCATGATGAACATTTGATTGTGTTGCAGTTTTTTCTACAAAAATTCTTGTTTTGTACCACGCGACCAAACAAATAAAAAGAAAACGGACAATTGAACACTATTCTGCATATTTTAACCTATTTTTCATACTATACATAGTATACTATATTATAGTACTATAGTATACTATACATAGACCTGGCCGGGTCTCCATACACTTTTGAAACATCTCTTTTACAATGTCAAGTCCAAGTTTATTAGATTCGAACTTTTACCCCCAATTATTCCTAACCATATAATTACGTAGATATAGTCTTTGGATGCATTAGATGTAGGTAGGTACTAATTGCAGTTAAATACAGTTCTTTTTGGCGGTGCTGTTTATAATTAATAAAAATAAACAAAATAATGATTTTAGTAAAATGAGAAATATTGGCCCTAATTCTGGTAAACACATGCTAAGTCTAAATTTAAGTTCAGTGCATTTCTTTCTATTATAAAGAATACGAAAAGGATGGCTGTCATATAACTTGACATTTAGAAACGTGCATTCAATTTTCGACCTTATTGAACGTGCTAAAATGCAGTGTTTAGGAGGCACCTCCATACATGCCGTCTAAAATTGTCTATGGTTTCTTTGAAATCTATCTAAATTTAAGTGACAGCTCTAAACAGATTCTTTTACTTTTACGTCGTCTATCTTTTTCCTATTACGTATTGCGAGAAAGAGATATACTGTACTTAAATTTGGAATTAAAGTGTGTTCCCAGAATTAGGCCCATTCGCCGCACAAAAAAAACACAACAATGGCCCTAATTCTAGAGAACACATGCTAAGTCTAAATTTAATTTTTGTGCATCTCTCTCTCTCTCAATATGAATACGAAAATAATGACTGTCTTATAATTTGGCATTTAGAAACGTGCGTTCAATTTTCGACCTTATTGAACGTGATAAAATGAAGTGTTTAGGAAGCACCTCCACACATACCGTCTAAAATTGTCTATAGTTTGTTTAAAAATCTATTAAAATTTTGCTGACAGCTCTAAACAAATTCTTGCTATCTTTTTCCTACAAAATATTGTGCAAAAGAGATATACTGTAATTAAACTTTTTTTGGGTCCTTGTCCCAGGCCAGTAAAGCAATTAAAAAAAATGGGTCCATGGCATTTAGAAAAGATATTTCTCACTGTTAATTTGAATTGAATGATGGTTATATTATAAAAATATAAGGAAAATAATGCATTACAAATAAAATTTAAAAAAAGCAACGATAAATTAGGTAAACATTTTAGTATTATATCTATAAACATTACTATTATTTTTATTACATTATATTATTATATATATATATACATTCAAACTTCAAAGTAATTGGATTCCAAGGTCAAACTCTATTGGCACTCCATTATATTACATTTTATAGGTAAATACACACATTTCCTCCACAGATTCGGACACGTATTCATGTCTGAAACCGGCACCTCGGTCGGCGAGATCAGCGGGCAGTCCAAGCCGATCAACTCCGTCGATTTCAGACCTTCCCGTCCGTTCCGCATCGTGACCGCTTCTGAGGACAATACTATCGCAGTTTTTGAAGGACCCCCGTTCAAATTTAAGTGCACTAAGCAGGTAATCGATTATCGTCGCAGTGAATATACAGGTGTAAGGGGAACCCTCTCATTGACGAAGGCAGATGGATGGCAGTGCTGGTAATCCTAAGTACAATCTGTTACAATCCGTTTCTTGTAGGTATTACATTTTAATATGAACCAGCTTTTCTTTTCGCTATTTTAAATTGTTTTTTTAACAAGTCGTGCTTAGGATTACCATCACTGCAATGTCTTTGTTTACGAGAATTTCCCGGGTTACAATAAAGCAGTTTATCACAATAACAATTGTGGTCAAAAACTGGCTATTGTGAAGGAGTCTTGACAGTACGGTCCGGAATGCGAAAACATTACCAACGCTACGAACAGTGCATACGTGGACGTGGACATGCGTGGACTTTATTGGATACGGTGCACTGTTTCATCATCATCACCAGCATATATACGCCCCACTGCTGGGCACAGGCCTCCCTACATGGGAGAAACACATGAGAAGTTTGGGCCATAACACCATCACGCTGGCCTAATGTGGGTTGATGGGTTAAAGCGGTTGCAGTAACAACCGGGACCAACGGCTTAACGTGCCTTCCGAATCACGAAGGAGCTCGAGATAACAAATTTTGATTGACCCATCCCAATGGGATTTGACGACCGGCTGGTCGAGTGGTCTGTACCCCTTGCTATACGGGCTGCTCGATCAAGAGGTCCCGGGTTCGAATCCCGGTAGGGGCAAATGTTTGTATGATGAATACGTGCATTTGTTCACAAGTCATGGATGTTTATATGTTTATTTAGTATATTTCTAATATTTATATACATATTATTATCAATATTATTAATCCGTTATCTAGAATCCATAACACAACTTTAAGAGTTGTGTTATGGATTCTAGATAACGGATTATGATAGATAACGGATGCTTACTTTGGGCTAGATAATAGGTGTGAGTGTATGAATATTATTATTATATTATTATTATCCCGGGATCGACCATGGCGAAAGTTGCTCTGTTTCCGTAATCGAAATTAAAGGGGTTAGACCGTTGCGCCTCCGAGCTCCTCATTACAGTTTGCATGCAATCAATTGGGACCATTAACATTAAAAATAGGCTGTAATCTGTCTAGTCCATCTAGGAGGTACTTGGCGGAGTCATCCTAGAGGTGCGAGCAATATTCAACGCAAGACTATAAAAGGACTTCTATTTAACTGATCAGCATACAAACCTTTTTTTTTGTGGGAGGGGAAACGCCTTATGCGCTGTCCTCCCTTCTTAGGATCGAAGATAGGGACTTGTGGGACTCGCACCCACTTAAACCCCTTACACCCATACACCTGTGGTGACACAGTTTGTAAAGTTGCGCGTAAGCAACTTCGTTCTCGGCAACTGTACAGCCAGTCATCCCTAAGCCCTCGCTCGCCCCAGGTACTCGCGTCTCAGAGATACGCGCCGTGTATAATTACGTCATAGTAAAGTGTCTCTAAATAACTTTCTTGTGTGACTATAATATATTACTGTTGTGCATAAGTAACTATTCCATTTCTACTACCCGATACTCACTCCAGACTGATAGCAAATACGATCCTTCTGATATATAGCAATACTATGCCAAAGTGACGGCACAAAAAGTAATACCAAAGTCATATCACCAAAGCAGTGATAACAAACACCTTTTCTGCTCGCCGATGGTATTGTGGGCAGCCTGTGGTGGTACAACATCCATTTCCACCACCGGAGCAGGTGAATGCAACGCAAGCTCACCTCCGGGAGGTTAAAATGCCCTCCCTCCTAGGTTTGCCGGGCTGTACAGTACACCATACGAACCTAACCTTACCAACCTTAAAAATATATTATTGATAATCAAAAATTATGATTGGTCATCAAACTACCGAAAATTAACAATTTGTAGACCAAGTATTATTTTTGATGACCACGCTAATATTTTTTGTAAACCCTTTAAATTTTTCCCCTATAAAATACATTAATGAGTGCCTTTTGATCCACAGGAGCATACTCGTTTTGCTCAAGCGGTGAGGTACAGCCCTGACGGTAGCCTGTTTGCGTCAGCCGGCTTCGACGGCAAAATATACTTGTATGATGGTGCTACCTCTGAATTGAAGGGAGAGGTAAATATATACTATAATTACTATGTCAGAACGTTGTTTACAGAGAAGGCAAGAGGAACTCAAGCTCATACAGCCTTAAGTATTTTTTTAGTTTTGCAACTAATGCATTGAATTCCCAGTTTAATGCATCATGAGAGAGTTTGACGCGAAATATATGATGTGATGACAGTCTCCATGATACTACTTTGATAAGGTGGATAACTACGATAAAATTCTCAACGTCTTTCACATCAAATTGTACATCATCACACGATGTTTGCTCAGGCACAGATTTGCATTTATTGTAAAAAAATCTTGACCGTCGCCATTAATCGGCGGCAAAAAGTAATGTTTTTTGTTTGGGAAAGGCAAAGGAAATTAGGCCATACAGAGCCATCTTCAAATTTTTTATTTTTCTATACCTTGTGAATTATGTTTTAGCCGAGATGTGTTATAAAGATAAGGATTATGACTTATTAGCGTGCGAAAAAGGACAACTATAGCGCGTGAACTATTGATGTTCCTTTGCTCGGGATTTCTCAGTAGCTGGTAGGTGATATAAAAAATTAAAAAAGGTAATGAAAATAACAGGCCGTTATTTGTGCTATTTTTATGTATGGAAATTAGCCTGTTATAACTCATCTCTATCATCTATGAATTTCTCAATTCGTCAGATTGGCTCTCCGGCCCATAAAGGCGGCGTCTACGGCATCTCCTGGTCTCCTGATGGCAAGCAACTTCTATCTTGCTCAGGAGATAAAACCTGCGCTATCTGGGACGTGGAAACTATGCAGAGGGTTACTCTCTTCAATATGGGAACAGCTGTTGAGAACCAGCAGGTAAGAGACAATCCTATTTTCAGCCCCCTAAGAAAGCCTTCTTATAATCAGGTCACTTTTAAATTTGGTTCATCGAAAAATCGTCCTTATAGAGATTTTATTGGTTATTGATTAGGTTAACTTTGTAGTGTTGTGTCCTTGTTGTGAAGACTCATTGAGAAAGCATTATTTTGGGAGAGACTCTGATTCTATGCTGTCAAATAACGTTTTGTTTTTAAAGCGTTGATTACGCGTAAGTAGTGCCCAAAATGCTGCGAGTGTCTATAGTCTACAGTACCTTTGCCGTAAAAAAAAAAGTTTTTTTAATGACCCAAAATTTTAAGTACATACAATGAATTCACACACCCCCAAGTCATGAAATTATTATCGATTTCAATAAACAGTAATTAAAACGTTGGAAAAGGAAAGAAAGCGCTAAAGAGTGAAGAGAATGCTACTTTGATGAGAAAGAAATTAGCAGGTTATACCTAGTGAGCACTAGGTATCTTCATCATCAGCCTATATACGTCCCACTGCTGGGCACAGGCCTTCCTACATGGGAGAAACACATGAGGAGCTTGGGCCATAACACCACCACGCTGGCCCAGTGCGGGTTGGTGGGTTAAAGCGGTTGCAGTAACAACCGGGACCAACGGCTTAACGTGCCTTCCGAAGCACGGAGGAGCTCGAGATTATAAATTTTTTGAGTGTTGTGCTTAAAACTTATTTGTTTTCCAGGTTTCCTGCCTATGGCAAGGCCAACACCTCCTCTCGGTGTCTCTATCGGGAGTCGTCAACTATCTAGACGTGGACAACCCAGACAAGCCGAAACAGGTGCTGATGGGCCACAACAAACCAATCACCTGTCTCGCTCTGACGCCTGACAGGAAGAGCGTGTATACAGCCAGCCATGACGGATGCGTTACAGCCTGGAATGTGGAGACTGGTAAAGAATTTTCAGAGATTATTATTTTGTTTTGCGGCTGTGGTTTCAAGACCTTTTAAGCCGGTTATAAATATATTTTTCTTTATTTCTTAATTTATTGTTTCGAAATGAGGTGTGACACATTTCAATGTATCTTAGGAGAGAGTGTTTGGCGGGATTTTGTGGTGTCAGTCAAGATTTTTATTACAGTAATTAAAAATTGTGTCGGAGCGAACTTTGTGTTATAAAAGTGGTGTAGTTTTATAAACCAAGTGTTTGTGTTAACGTACAACTAAAAGATTATTAGAAAAAAAGTGATTATGGTTGTGTTTAAGACGATGAGAACTTTTTTGTAGTGATACACCTCATCAAGTAGCATCATATGGAGACTCATCAAATATTTCGCCTCAAATACTCCTAAGGAGCATTGAAATGTGTAACACCAGCATTTCAATGCTTACATGGCTGTATGGGCATTAGTACCCTTTGCCTTCCCATTACAGGGAGAATGAACTTAGGAGATTTTGGCGCCAAAAATATGATAAAGCCTCCAAGATGCTACTACGATGAGATGGATAAAATAAATACGATCGATGTCAACACATGGCGGCAAAACTCTTAAATTCTCTCATTCTCTATAAAATGAAAGACAAAGGGTCAAGCCCACACAGCTATGTCTGTGTACTTTTTTATTGCTGCAGTTTTTAAATTATGTATGTGATAAATAACGTAATTATTGTCGCCAAATATATGGTGACAGTCTCCAGAATGCTACTTTGATG
Source organism: Nymphula nitidulata (assembly GCA_947347705.1). Lineage (NCBI taxonomy): Eukaryota > Metazoa > Arthropoda > Insecta > Lepidoptera > Crambidae > Nymphula > Nymphula nitidulata. The sequence goes on along the minus strand of OX374637.1, from coordinate 3,023,428 downwards.
AGATCGATAACTAAGATATTTTAAACGAGCTTTTCACCAAGTACACTGTAAAGGCTACGACATAACGCTACATATACAGTTTGCATCGATTCACCGAGAAACGGTTCAAGAACATTCGGAAAACATGATAAGGACTTTAAAAATTCCTAACTTATCCAACTCATCGAAGTAGCATTGTGGACACTGTCATAATGTATTTGGGGCCGAACTCTCCAAGGTACATTGAACATTACATTTCATTGCATTTGCTGCAAAAATAGTAAAAGAATTGGCTGTATGATATATACGTTTGCCTGTGCCAGTGGACACATAAATACTATTGAAAGACGTTGAGAGAGTGTTTGGTGGGATTTAGTGGTGTCAGTCATGATTTTTATTACAATAATAAAAAAAATGACACATTTTAAGGTTTTTCATGCGTTTAAACGCGTACTTTATTGTATCAATTACAAATAAAGAAAGAAAACGATGAAAAAATATATGCTCCAGGCGGGCCAGGCATCTGGCCGGAAATCAGGAGACGAGAGTTCGAGTCCCGCCTGGAGCATATATTTTTTCATCGTTTTCTTTCTTTATTTGTAAATGAGAACTTTTTCGTGGTTATCCACCTCATCAAAAAGCATCGTATGGAGACTTTCATCATAAATTTCGCGTTAAATACTCCCAAGATGCATTGAAATGTGTAACACCAACATTTCAATGTAATAACTAATAAATGAAGAATTAAAGAAATACTTAAGACATGGCTGTACGGGCATAAGTACAGTCGAAGACATAAGTTGATGAACAGATCCAAATTTTCAAAACACCTGCACAATGTAAAGTTTCATATGTCGCTGAACAAATTGTTGATCAAATCTCTGTGTACATTGAAAAATGTCAAAAGTTAGTAAACAATATTTTATCAAAAGTTGCTGGACTTACCAAATTTTCAAAACACCTGCATAATATAAAGTTCCTTATGTCACTGAACAAATTGTTGATCCAATCTATTGTACAGTCGACAGCACATCAAGCGTAACAGTTTGACCTTAAGCCCGCCCTTACTGCGTTCGTAATAGAGGCGGGCGGCTTTCGTAGTGCAACTGTAACACTTGATGTGCTGTCGTGTGTACATTGAAGAATATCAAAAGTTAGTGAACAATATTTTATCAAAAGTTGCTGGATTTCATAAATCTACATAATTTATTATTGATGGCAACGAAAGTCCATAAACACATACTTACAAAACACCTGCACACTATAAAGTTCCTATTGTTGCTGAACAGACAGTGCCGAGTTGAGTCATTTTTGAATGTTGAACAAAGACAATCACTGAAAAGAGTGCCCATGTTTCGCTCTTTCGTTTTGGGAATGAAGTCATTGTAGTGCCATTTTTCATCTTATTCGCATAAGATTAACAAAAAAAAAATAGAGTTTTAATTTAATTAAGTCGGAATAGCTAGTAATAGATAGTGCTTTACCTAGCACTTAGACAAACCTCTGCGAGGTTTATTAGTGCTAGTCAGAAAATAATTGTATGTTTTTTTGTGATAAATAATTTTTTTAAAAAAAGCTATGTAAAATATACAATGACCGGTAGGCTGACACCGACTCTTTTTCAACTTGGCTGATGCTCTTCCGTCTATTTTGATATTATTGTTATCGTATCACATTACTTGATCTATCACATTTTTTTTTAATTAAACTCTAGTTAGTAGGAATAGTACTTGACTAAAGCGTTGATTCTCTACTTGTCTATAATTATATATATTATAATTATTATTTTGTTCAAAGAAGGTTTTCTTTTCTCGAGCTAATTGCTCGGTATTTCTGAGCCCCCGCCCCGAGACCTTCAGGGAAAGGGTGGCTCAGATGCCGCAGTGACAAAAACTGTATCTCCTAAAACTTTACTGACTATAGTGACAGAGTGAATGGCTGCTTGTTTTTGTATGATGTTAACGTTGATGTGTGAGTTTAATTTATTGCAATATCTTGAAAGTCTTTTATACATTATATATTATAATATAATTTATTATAATATAATAATTATCATTATATATTATATAAATTATAATTATATATGCCGAGCTTATTCTATGTCTGATGCAGGCGTAGTCTATACTCCTTGCCTCTTTTCCTCTGCGATAAACGGCCTTTATTTTCTTAAATAATTGATTCTTAATTTAAATTTTACATGTCATAAAATTTGTCAGGAAAAAAGCGCGGGAAACGTTGAACGTTGTGTCGTGTAATTTTATTTTGATAAAGTTTGTTTGTTGATATCAATGGTAAAATAGGATCTTGATACATAGTTTATTTTCTTATTTTAGTTTATGTATGTAAATTTAATATTTTTTGTTTTTCTCCAACGATTGGGTGAGTTTTCTTTTTACAACTAGTCTTCAATGAATGATCCTGACGACCCTGGGGGCACAGTCCCCCAGGTGTCGAATTATGTGACCATCTCATACAATTATACTGATGAAATGGACACCGAGGGTTCTCTTTTGGATACTGATTGCTCCGACAGTAACATTAGAAATGCAAAACGGAAAAGGGCGTCTTCGGCCCATAAAGTGTGTAAGCACTGTAACAAAAATAGGAGGAATAATAGCAAGCATTTAACAGTCTCATATAACTCTTCTGATTGCCAGTGTAATCAGATTGTTGAAGATGGGGGTCGTAAACCCAATATTACTCAACCCTTACCAAGCACTTCATCTGAAGTTCATACGTCTAGTCGCATTTCAGTACCTATTGGCAGAACAGTGTATCAGACATCAGACACATCCCCATACGTTATATATATACAGAGGGAACATGCATCTGATACTGATAAAATTTCGATTCATCCAGTATCCTTTGGACAATTTCTAAAGAAACACTCATTTAGGAACATTGTTAATGGTAGTGTCAAAAAAATAGGCCGAAATAAAATTTCAATTTCATTTTCTCATTTTGAGGATGCAAATTCATTCATTAATAATAGTGTATTAAAGACAAATCGGTACAGAGCTTATATTCCTTCATTCAATGTGACACGTATGGGTATTGTTAGAGGAGTCCCGGCTGACTGGTCTGATGATGAGGTTTTAGATAATATTTCAGTACCAGTAGGTTGTGGCAAAATTGTTAAAATAAGACGTCTGAAAAGAAAAATGCCAATTAATGGAAAAGTTGAATTCATGCCAATAGAGTCTGTTGTCTTGACTTTTGATGGTCAAGTTTTACCTAAACATGTTTTTATGTGCTATAACGCTTTGCCAGTTGATCTATATATTTTTCCAACCATTCAATGCTTTCATTGTTGTCGATTTGGACATATCAAAAGTCAATGCAGGTCAACCCCAAGATGTTTTAAATGTGGGTTAGGTCATTCAGGTGAAACTTGTTCAATAGAAGAAGATTTTATTAAATGTTGTTTGTGTTCTGGAGCTCATAGTGCTACAAGCAAAAACTGCCCTGAGTTAAATAGGCAAAAGCAAATAAAAGAATCTATGGCAAAAAATTGCATGTCATATGCTGAGGCAATAAAACTTCATCCTACTATTTCTAGATCATATGCAAGTATTCTTATGTCAACTCCTCAGAAAAACAGTTTTTATCCTGGTCATTCTAACAATAATTTTATAAACAAAACATCAGATAATATGTCTTACAAAAAAACTGTATTTATTAAGCCCAAAACCCCTCCAAAACATAATCAAGGGTATGACCATGCTGCTCATGAAGCAATACTAAAAGATTTTAATATTCCTGCTCCTGTGAATGGTTGTGCATTAATAAATAATGATTCATCAGCTGATTTGGATGACTTGAAGCAGTTAATTGCTGCACTTATCCAGTGTTTGTCCCAGAACAACTTACTGTCTTTACCGTCCAACGTTGCCATTGCAGATAATAATGTTCAGAATCAAAATTTTATTAATAAACCATGTGATCCTGTGGAATAAAGAGATTCTATTCATAATTTTTATTTTTATTTTTATGAATAAAACCACTTATTTCTTCAGGAAACTTTGTTTTAGCCTTTGTTTAGTTTTAATTTCATTTTCCTTTTCTTGTCTTGCTTGTAATTATTCCTCCTTTTAGATCTCCCTAACTTTCCTCCGTTTCTTATTTCAATTCCAACATCCAATAGATAATAATTTTAAACTATATCTATATAAATACGTATATATATTTTTTTGTGACATTCATTCAACACCTAACCCAAATTGTTCCTATTTACCGAATATATATTTACTTATATTTCCCTTTCTTATCTGGATCCTATTATTCCGTCTCCTCAATTTCCGTGGTCTTTTCTGAATCCATTACGTTTCCCTAACTTACACCGTCGTGGCTTAATGCACAAACCGTGCGAAGCCAATAATTAAAAAAAAAAAAAAAAAAAATTGTCAGCAGGATTTATGAAAGACAAAGTCATTGTGGTATGAACTAAACGTAACTTATATTAGAGACAGACATTCACCTTGCCCAAAAGTATTGAGCACCCCACTTTTTCCTTTCTAACTTCAAAATAAAGTATCATTTTTCAATTTAAAAAATAATCATAGACGTAAAATATTTAGTGTTCGAACATGTGCAAATCATTAGTAGATATGTATCATTGCGAAGTAGCTACTTTTTTTTTCGAGTGTGTATGACCCATATAGGTATAAATCATGTGCTTATTAGTCAATTGATTTAATGCAATGCATTTGTAAATAAAATAGGAAACATTATATTAAGTAACAAAGTGTCGAAATAATGTCCAGCTGATTTTGGACTTCTTCGTGGAATTTGAGCGTACAGTAACTTTTGGATTATTTCATCGAGTTTAAGTGTCCAGCTTCTTTTGCACTCCTTTGTATATTTTTAGCGTACGGTGACTTTTGGATTATTTCATCGAGTTTTAGTGTCCAGCGACTTTTGATGTTAATTAAGTGATGGTAGTGTTTAGTGACTTTTGAAATTTTATGACGAACAAGGAGTTTTGAACATACCTTTGTATATTAACATAGGGAAATTTCTTGTGTACAGTATATTTTGTAGCTTTATTTTGTTTTACGACTTATGTCTTTGACTGTACCCTTTGCCTTCCCATTACAGGGAAGATGAACCAAAAACAAAGACTTTGAGACTACCATGGCGGCAGTAATAGTGTTCTGAAAGCTGCCAAACTTCCAGAGGTTCAAGAGCTATTGACAAGGAACACAACCATCCACTTATTTTTTTTTGCTAAATTCTCCCTATAGGGGCATTAGTACCTATAGTACTAATGCCCATACATTACATTTTTTATTTCGGACTTTTATAACACTCTGTACAGGCGGGTGATGATGATGATGATGATGATGATTATATTTCAGGCGAAGGCCGTCACATACTCGGCCAGGGTCACGGCAACCAGGTTAACGGGATGAGGGCCAGCAAGGATGGTACTTTGCTTACTTGTGGCATCGACGATACTTTGAGGCGCGCTGTGCCTGCATCTGAAGGTAAGGAATTGAATGTGATTAAGAGTGTTTACGCCGCACGGTTTTTCATACTAACTTGTCGAAAAAATTGTGGAAACAAATAAACCGATTCGAATCACTCCGTTGTGAAACGCTTCGCCGACAACCAATACCACTTGAAATAATTCAATAGAAATAATGGCATTTCTAGTGGGTTTATGGTTATTTTTTATGACCAAGTGGAGTTGGATACTTGTCTGGTATTTAAGAAAAGGGCTTTGGATTTGTCGGCGAAACGTCGGCAAAAAAATTCGTCGCCGTCGTTGCTTTGTTTTCTTTATCAAAACCAAAGCGCTGCTACGCTACCAAGCTCCTCGATATTTCATCATTGCAGCCGAGAGACGCCCACTGCTGGGCATAAGCCTCCCCCAGGGATCTCCTCGATATTTATATGTAGTCATATTAATATCAATATATTATTTTTGTTGTCTAGTATCCATAACACAAGCTCTTATTGTTGCTTTGGCGAACATAGGTGTGAGTGTATGAATATTATATTATTCTAAGATTATATTGTAGGTGACGTACCAACGTATACGGACTTGTCGATTCCACTCGGCTCTCAGCCGCGCGCTATGGACCACATCATTGACGACGACACAACTATAGTTGCTACTGTTAAAGAGGTATGGCCCTTTAAATAATTATAACACACATACTCACACACAAACCGTTCACAATAAAAAGTAAAAAAAGTTTAATAAACTAAGTATTAAACTGCTACCATTCGTGATTTGTACCATACAACAAAATGAGGAACTTATCGATAATAATCATATTCATAATCATTTATTTTGCTTAAAATTATTTTAAGAAATAAAGTTTGCACATATATTAATCTAATGATGTGTAGAAACGAATTATTATATGATTGCCTTCATTATTTATTATTAATGTTTAGTTCTGACTTTGTTTTATCAATATTTTTTTTATACGACTAAGGCGGCAATCAAGCATACGGCCCACCTGATGGTAAGCGGTTATCGTAGCTTATAGACGCTTGCAATACCAGAGGCATCACTTGCGCGTTGCGGTGCCCCCAAACTTCTGATCTGTATCTCCCATGTAGGGAAGCCTGTACCCAGCAGTGGGTGGTAAATAGTCTGGTGATGATGATGATGATGACCCAAATTAGGGAGGGCAAGAGGAATATTTGAAATGCCAAATGACAATATGTCAATACGACAGTAAATTAAAATAATGGCTGTATTAGTTCATAGAAATGGTTTGCCACTTTCAAAAACATATTATTCATTCGTTAATATTTTATGCTGCATTATTTCATGGAAATGTCAAGACATTTCCATGAAATAATGCAGCCAATGTTATATTATTTAATAAAAATGTCATGAAATTATCAATTGAATAAGAGGTTTTTGAAAGTGGCAAACCATTTCTATGAACTAATGTAGCTCAAGTTTTAATTAATTGTCGTATTGTACCCTGTATAAATTGGAGAGGCTAAAATAAAATTCAGGAACTTAAAAGGAGATAGCCCATTTTGTTGGAAAACCTGGGCCCATATGAAAAATTGTTGTGCCTCGAAGATTTTTGTTTTATATCAATTATACATACATTTAACATTTCTAATACTAGGGTTTGAAAAATATTACAATTTATGTAATGAAACTAAGAAAAATGTGTCAATTTTATTGGATTTTATTTCGTTGAGGCACATTGCCCATAACCTTTAATAATTATCTCCTTTAAACTATAATTTACAATAAGTAGTTATTGAAGCCGAAAGTGTAAGGGGACATGTCTCTCATGCAGTCAACACAACACTATCTGTTTTTCTTATAAAAAGGTTCATTATTAAATAATATTCGATTTCAGTTGGCTGTTATTATTGGTGATAGCAAACAGTCAAGCTTGCCACTCAATTATGAACCTACGTGTGTCGCAATAGACTCCAAATCCCGACACGTCGCTGTTGGAGGTGAGTTACAATAAATTTTGCAATACCGATTGTCCCTTACACATTTAGTTCTAGTGCAGATTGTTCCACAACAAAAATGAAACAAAAATTAAAACCGACTCCAAAAAACTGAAAAGGATAAAATAATTAAATTTTAGTAGGTACTCATCCCCTAGAAACATATTTTTGGAGTCGGTGCTTCACTATCTATTGTTTCTGGAAACAATTTAGCACCAACTCTAAAAATGTTTCTAGGGGATGAGTACCTATAAATTATTTTAACCTTTTCAGTTTTTTGGAGTAGGTTTTAATTTTTTTTTCACAATTTTTAGTGATAACTTTTTAAGGTCAAAGCTAAGGGTGACCGTGAGCTTATATTGTTTTCTATTATCGTATCATTTCACTAAATAAATTATAGGAAAGCAAAAGCCCGCAATTTCGCATACGCAGATGGCTTACTTATTCCAGTTATTTTGATTTAAAAACCAAACTACCCTATGGATTTTCAAAAATTTTCTATGGGATCAAATGGGTACTATTCCGCATCGAACAAAAAAAATCATCATCAATATCGGTGCAACCAGTTGAAAGTTCTGAGGTAACAAACATAAAAAAAACATACAGTCGAATTGATAACCTCCTCCTTTTTTGAAGTCTGTTTAAAAATAGAATACAACCGTTATTATTATTATGAATTTGTATCATATTTACTTTTTTAATTTTGTGCGATTATAACGCCTACTTTATTTGTACGGTCGACCACAGAAGAAGCTGAACACTTTAGTACCATGTCACAACGACTCCAGCGTCAATATAGTACGGTAGCAACTATACGTACATTAATGTAACTCGTACATTACCAGCAATGTACAAGGAAAAAATATTCTTCGCACAAAACCGGGTAATGTATTAGGAAATATTTTTTCCTAGCACATTACCGATTACATTTTCAGTTTGTACGAGGATGTAAATATTCTTCCTACATTACTGGGTTTTGTTTAAATAAATCGTTATTCCGTGTACAAAACCAAGTCCATAAAAGTTTAGTCAATTTATGCGTAGGTTGCGTCCACAGTTTCACATCGATAGCTCAGGTTTTGTAATTGTTTTTAAACTGCAGCATTGGCTCGGTTTTCATTTATTATTAACTCGGAGAACCTCCTTGGTTTTGTACACGGAATAAGGATTTCTTTGAACAAAACCAAGTAATGCAAGAAAAAATATTTACATCATCGTACAAAACTGGAAATGTAATCGGTAATGTGCAAAGAAAAAATGTTTCCTAATACATTACCCGGTTTTGTGCGAAGAATATTTTTTCCTTGTACATTGCTGGTAATGTACGAGTAACAAGGGAGAATGTGCTATTATTGTACACATTAGCTGATGTATATTTCTTGTAGGATTCAATAATATGCGTTTCCTAGTCTGTGTTTATTATTTCCTGTTTTATTCTACACAGGTGCCGACAGTAAAGTCCACATCTACACTTTGGACGTTCGCACTTTGACTGCGGGCGTGGAGTTGGCTCACCTCGGAGTGGTCACGGACGTGAAGTTCAGTCCCGACTCCAAGTATCTGGTGGCCTGTGACGCCAACAGGAAGCTCATACTGTACTCCACCGACGAGTATAAGGTGAGGCGATGCGATGGCTTATCTATACTTACTTTCTTACTTTCCTTTATAGTTGGACGGCCGTCTGCCCTTTTATTCGCTAGTTCAAATGATTAGTGTCGGTGGATAAAATATTGGGTGTTTTATGTACATTTATGTTTCACAACGAAACGTTTAGATTCATTGTAGCGTGAAATAGCAATGTACATGAAAGGAGGTAGGCACCGACAATTTTTATTTTTAGCCAACAAGGGCTCTCCCTTATTCCCTAGAAATGTTAAGTGTCGTGCTTTGTATTAAAAAATAATAATAAAATAAACAGAATTTTTCTCATGCATATTAGCTATTTAATTATCGATCAGTACTCCTTACTACAGCCTAGGGTCTCCGGGTTAGACTACTGGTAGCGGCAAATGTTTTGCAATGTCCGTAAGAGAATTTAGGATTTTTTTTTATAATGAAAAAGTTTTTATGATCCATGAGCCATCGCTGGCGTGATCTTCCTCGCGAGCCCGCTCCAGGGCCTCCTTCTGTGAGATAACGTCTCCACAGAAGGAGGCCACCGCCTCCCAGGATGTCTCACTGCTAACCATCGCCTTGATGATGGTCGGCAGGGAGAGGTCCTCACCAATCGCTGGAATCGACGAGGACACGGCGTTGCTCCATCCAGGAAAGGCAGTGCTCCAGCGTATGCTGGGCCGTGTCCTCTTCACATCCACACGAATGGCAGGGTGGGTTAGCCTCTACGGGCGATGTGGTGCAGATATCTGCCAAAACACCCGTGGTTCGTCAGGATCTGCACCAGCCCAAAAGTCAGCACGCCATGGTGCCTCCCAACCCAGTCCTTTAAGACCGGCCTAATGGCCTCTACAGTTCGTAGACCAGCCGTGGGCCCATCAAGGCGCTCCCGCCACTGTCACGATAGCCCGCTGTGCAACTTCTCGCCAGCGGCGAACAAACTCAGGCATTATTCTTAACGCTCCTTGTTGATATACCTCCGCCGCCACCCTCGCATCGAGGTCCCACGGCGGGGTACCGGCTAGGGGGCACGAGGCCTCGAACGACACCGTTCGGTAGGCCCGTATCATTCTGATGGCCATGATTCGTTGCGGCCTACGCAGAAGAGCGACTACTTAGATTTTGTTTCTGTATTTTTAGTTTAAGTCCAATTGCACACACCGATTCTACCTTTTCATCCTTATTTCTCTGTGGCAGGACTGCTGGAAGAGATTTCATTTAGAAATAAGCAGTACCTTTGTACAATTTTTCCTGAAAGGTATTTTCTATTATTTTTATGTTGTGTACATTAATTGTTAAATAAATAAATAAGAGTCCTGGTTCGTGCCGTCAGAGCATTTGCCCACACGGGTGCGCCATAAAGCGCCATGGAGCGCACTACCCCAGTGAAAAGGCGAGGGCACCCAACACTGGGCCCTGCAACATTCGGCAGCAGCTGACTGAGCGCCGACGTGGTCTTGACTAACTCGGGGCTCAGCTGGCGGAAGTGCTCCACAAATTTCCAGCGTAAATCACGCACGAGCCCCAAGTACTTGATTGTCGACCGAATTTCCACACGTACCCCACCGAGGTTAGTGTGCTCCTTCGTGCGGCCGCTTACCGGGCCCATAAAAGAAAAGGGCCTCAGTTTTATCAAGGGGACCCTTAGACCGAGTCTCTCAATCCGGTGCACAATTTGCACAGCGCCTACTTTGTCTAAGTGGGCCGCTATGGGTGGTCCTACCTACCTAGTAAAGATTATTATCAGAAAAAAAACAGTTATATTATTAGAAAGATTTTTATTATTACTTACATAAGCGTATGTTCCACAGCCGGCTCATAACAAGGAGTGGGGCTTCCACTCGGCTCGCGTCAACTGCGTGTCGTGGAGCCCCGACTCCCTCAGGGTGGCGTCGGGCTCCCTCGACACCAGCGTCATCGTGTGGAGCGTAGAGAACCCCGCCAAGCACGCCACCATCAAGAGTGAGTACTGTCATACTACGTGGTCATGCTATGTGGGCGTCGTGCTCGGGCGGCGTCGGCTCCCGTCGGCTTCCGTCGGCTCGTCATCGTGTGGAGCGTATAGAACCCCGCCAAGCACGCCACCATCAAGAGTGAGTACTGTCATACCACGTGGTCATGCTATGTGGGCGTCGTGCTCGGGCGGCGTCGGCTCCCGTCGGCTGTCGTCGGCTCGTCATCGTGTGGAGCGTATAGAACCCCGCCAAGCACGCCACCATCAAGAGTGAGTACTGTCATACCACGTGGTCATGCTATGTGGACGTCGTGCTCGGGCGGCGTCGGCTCCCGTCGGCTTCCGTCGGCTCGTCATCGTGTGGAGCGTAGAGTACCCCGCCAAGCACGCCACCATCAAGAGTGAGTACTGTCATACTACGTCGTCATGCTATGTGGGCGTCGTGCTCGGGCGGCGTCGGCTCCCGTCGGCTTCCGTCGGCTCGTCATCGTGTGGTGCCACCAACTCCCCGCTAAGAGTACTTTGCCTAAGTAGTAGCCATCAGGTTAAATTAGTCAGTTAATTAGACGCCTAAGCCGTTCATCCAACTTACCAGTCATCAAACGCAACGTTTAACCAGATAGCTGAACGTTGACGTAGCCATCTGATTTATTAAGCCAGATAATTAAATTCTTTTTTTTTTCGGAGTGGAATCCGCTTACGGACGATACTCTAAACCGCTGGTTAGGTGGAGCTAGACGTCGGCTAGACGTGGGCCTGTGCAGGGGTCGCCCAGTGCCTGATCATAGTGGCACTGGGAATACCTGCTAAACCACTCCGGTTTTACGTATTATAAAAAAAACTTCAACCTATCAATTATACAAACAGCCACACAAAAATTCTTTGTACTAGACGCCTGTCTAATTAACTAGCTGAGTTAACCAGATGTCTGCGACACCGTTCAGTTGGTCGTCAGGTGGAGTGGACAATACTTCTGTCTGCTAAGCCAGAGGTCTCGCGTTTGAATCCCGGTAGGGCAGCAGGTACCTGTGAAAACTAACATTTTCTTATTCCTTTACAGATGCCCACCCCCAAAGTCAAATTACTGGTCTGGCGTGGCTCGACGACGAAACGGTCGTGTCCGTCGGACAAGACGCAAACACGCGCGTCTGGAATGTGCCTAAGGCTTAAACTACCGTATAGCAAGAGAATATTCTTTATAAGGTGAACTTACATTACTAAAATATTAAGATTACTGATACTACATATTGTATATTTGCATTTGTTTTAAAATCAAAAGCGGTTTTATTATAGAAATCGGATTGTAGATAGGTAACCAGATATGTCATTTAAAATAGTGAGTCAGTACTTTTATATGGAATTTATTTGTAAAAATACAGTCAAAAGTTACAATGAGCATTAATATATACCCCTTTTTAACAATTTAGCATTCTTATTACCTTGTAATATAAATCACGAACTATTAAGGCGATACCTCGTAGACACTAGCGACACCACTTGATTTATATTAATTGTGGTGAATATAGAACATAATAAACAAAAACGCTTTAGTGAATGACTAAAGAATGGTATTTGTAATTTTTTGAGATGTGCTCGGTATAAGATATTCCTCTACATGTAACCTATTTTTTCATTATTGCCGAAAGTGGCCACTTTTAACAATAATAAAAAATTTGGTTACTTATACGTAGACACTTTATACAAGATACATCTTTAAAAATTACAAATACCGTTCTTTAGCAATTCTCTAAAGCGTTTTTGTTTATTATGTTCTAAATTCACCATAATTAATAACAATCAATTGATGTCGCTAGTGTGCACGAGGTAGCCCCTTAAGGTACAGCTAGTAGCAAAAATAAATGAACAATTTTGATCTCTAGCGCATTGATATAAGAGACAGAATTCTAACATCGCTTTGCTGCTGGTTGTACATGTTCCATGTGACTGCATAGAAGGCCGGCTCTATACATCGAGTGATCTTGAAGGTATAATAAAAGGATAAACCAACTATTACTATATCTCTCCATTCTATTTGCACTGTTATCTAAACCTCTTCCTAATACCGTTGCTAGAAAGAGAAGTCCGACCACAAACAGTTCATAAAAAATACAAACACATGACAAGATATCCGGCTCCGCTTTGTCATGAAAAATAACTATGAAATAACTATGAACCTACTAGTAATGATATTATGTCCATAATGGCCTGCGCAGACAAGGGGTTATGTCCGCGGACTTTTTTGTCCGCTAAAATCGGCGAACGTAGAGAGCCTAGAAGCATAACTTCATACAAAACTCGTCGCAAAATGGGTACCCTCGGCGGCTAGAAGAGCACGTCGGATAAAATCGGCTAATATCGAAATTGTATAGCGCCCTCTCGGTCTTCTGATTTACACCCGCCGGACGGGTCATATATGCAGGATGTAACCATGCGAATTTTTATAACGTCTTTAATAATTATATATCGTCATTTTTAATAAATATAGTAACGTTGTAAATCGGTAAACTTATTCAATTTTAGAGTTGAGATCAGAAATGAGAAATGAAATGGGTTCGCTTCATTCATTTAAATAAAAAAAATCTTAATATCTGTCATGATATTATTTATTTTTACTAAGGACATAAGAAAAAAATTAAATTGTCATCAAGGTTTTTATTCCTTAAAATAAAACCACTTTACCGGATTTAACTTGTGTTAAATTAGATGTCACATTATGATTTTTTATACCCAATGTTTCGATTACTTTATAGCGATCAAGGTCACGGGAAGACTGAAGTAAAGATGTTAGTTGTCTTTGATAAGTTTAATATTAATTACCGTCATATTTTCTATAGTTATATTTTGAGTGTTCCGATTTACGTCATGGAGCTTACAGTTTCCGAAGGTCGGGAAGAGTAAATACGGGCTTGAGACTTTGTAGTTCTCATGATAAGATCCCAAGCTGGTGTGGTCCAACTATCTTCTCTATTAAAATTATGATGTTGTTTTATTTCAATAACCTCACGAAACTATCTTGCAGTTTACAACTTTACTTGCTACGACTTATCCTTAACAGTTTAAAACAGATACCTATACTATTTCCAGATCATTTTGTAAATAAGTAAATTATTAAAGTAATAATCAAACATACACATGTTAAAATAATAATGCTTAAATTTATTGAGAAATGTGGTAAAAGTGGCATCGTATTGTAAGGAACTGTGGCAATATATCCATAAATTGGAGGTTTGTTTATCATTTTTACAAAAATCATATAAGGCAACGCTGTATGAAGCTATAATTGCTTATTAGTAGGTAAATTAACTATTAAACATACACAATAACAATAAGTCGTCATAAAAGTTTGCAGAGTTAAAAGTTGAGTTGAAAATAAATAAATACTGTCACACACAAATGACTGCATAACATCATCCACTCGTGTATTTGTTCAAATTGTCCACAAATATTGGGCCAACATGGCGGCCAATATTATTGTTTATATTTGACTCGATTATAAAGGTTTAGGAGAGACTTACATGTAAAATTTGATTCCAGTGCTCTTATTATGTTCACCTACGCGGCTGACACACCATTTTACTTCACTTTTGGACATATTTACTGAGATTTTATTGTTTTTTTACGAGAACATCACCGTGACGCAGTCAATGACAAACTAAATCTTGGCGCGGAGTCCGATTTAAGCCCCGCCCACTTTGGAGTTTCTTTCGGGGTGTCATTTGGATGGGCTAGTTACTCGTCTATGTTATTATCGGTCGCCGGCTAAAATAGATCGCTCACAACTGTATCGAGTAACGCAAACGAGGCATTAAAAGTACCGCGTACCAAAAGTCCCCCGAATAACCAAAGACATGCAGAGAGCGGCCCGGACAAAAGTACGGGGGAGTCCCCGAAAAAAATAGAACTCGTGTGACTAGGCGAAGCAACGCACAAGGCGGACTTTAGTCCGCGTTGTGCGCTCGAGAGTGACGTACGTATGCAGGACGATAAACTGAGTTTGCGGTAAATCTGCGGCGGACTTTTTATTGGCGGAGCGTACTTTTTTCTCCGCCGAGTAGAAAAGTCCGTCGTCTGCGCAGGCCATAAGAAAACTTCGTCCGCAAAGCGTTTCACACTATATGTGCACACGCACGCGGACGTTTGGCGATCGTTGGTGTTTTGGCGCGTGCCTATGTGTGCCAGTTTCTGTCTCTTGTATGGAGCTGGCTTTTTGTAGCTCTATTTTATGGTAAAGAAGTCCCACTGCTGGTAAACTCTTGTTTGACTGAACTTTAAATTAGAAACGCTTTAAGGATACTATTTTATTTGTAAATAGTTTTTCAAAGTCCGTCCCAAAAAACGGAGGTCTCTAAAAACAAGAGGAGTTCGCGTAAAGTAAAGAATATTCCCTTTGAATACTAATTATTGAAGAGTTTATTAAAGGAGATAGTAAACATTTCATGGGATTTCGGTCAGCTCATGAACACCATTTTCACGTCTTTTTTAAATCATTTCCATAAATCTTGACTGAGCGGCAGATTGTTTTTTAATTTACTAAAAAACACTTACGTCGCTATTTTGAAGTAAACAAAATGTCAATATCATAATACAATTTTGATTTTTACGAATAAACGTTGAATATTGTCGTTTTATTTCGTCCTAGAGAGGGTCAAACAATTTTGAAAAAACAACAAAAACACTTCAAGTACACCCTAAACATTCACAATTTCCTAATTTTTGATTTTAACATTATTATAAATGTTTGAAAAATTACTTAGTAATTAAAATATAATAACACGAAAAAAATTTCACGTCTTGAGGCAGGAATCGAACTCGCAACCTTTCGCAATCCGGGCGACTGCTCTGACCACTGAGCCACCCAGGACTTGGGATATCCCTGTGAAATTCTTCTAGTCTATCTGTATTTGCGTTTATGAGCTAAAGTCCACCCTACAATGTCGAAATATTCTATTTCAACATCCGAAACGAGTATTTTTACAAATACCTACGATTCGGTTAAGTTGGGGCAGTGCTTTCAAATATTCTTAATTTTTGATTTTAACATTATTATAAATGTTTGAAAAATTACTTAGTAATTAAAATATAATAAAACTAGAAAAATTTCACGTCCTGAGGCAGGAATCGAACCCGCGACCGCGATTCACAATTTTAATAAATGTCAATATGACAATAAAGTCAACTTTTTAACAGTGGTATTGTGGCTATGGACTGTGGCATTTTTGGGCAATTTTATTATTTCTATGTTGCCATTTTATACAATACTTATTTTAGTTCCTTATTTTTTTTGCAATAAAATCATGGTACATTATAGTTTACAATCTTAAATGGTGCTCATGAGCGGGCCCAAAGATTTACCATTTCCTTTAAGTCCTTATTACGAAAATCTAACGTATTTATTTTGCTTGTAGCTAAGTTATACATTTATTGAATGCTCAGTAAATTAATCACTAACGATGATATAGAGGATTTTGAAGCGTTATGTTACAGAAAATGATTTTATTCTATTTATTGAGATTTTATACTGGCCTCTGAAAGTACTGCATTTTTGTACGGCTGAGCGAACTGAGTGAGACAGCCTCAATATTAGACAAACATCGGAACATTTATAAGAGTGGTGCCGTCAATACGACAATAACTTAAAACATGGGCTATATTAGTTCATAGAAATGGTTTGTCACTTTCAAAAACTTCTTATTCATTTGATAATTTTATGACATTTCTATGAAATAATGCAGCCAATGTTAAGTTTCGACGACCGGCTGGTCGAGCGGTCTGTACCCCTTGCTATACAGGCTACTCTGTCAAGAGGTCCCGGGTTCGAATCCCGGTAGGAGCAAATATCTGTATGATGAGTACGAGCTTTTGTTTACGAGTCATGGATGTTTATATATTTATTTAGTATATTTCTAATATTTATATACGTATTATTATCATTATTTCGCCGTTATCTAGTATCCATACGACAAGCTTTTAATGATGCTTACTTTGGGCTAGAAAATATCAAATGAATAAGATATTTTTGAAAGTGGCAAATCATGTTTTGCCCATGTGACGGCACTACCCTGTAAAGCGTATAATGAGAACTCAAGCTGACTTTCACTGTCTGTTTAATATAGGTTTAACAGCATTTATAGGGTGAAGTGTTAATACCTCCTATCTCATATTTTTTGAGAAATTTACTTTTCCACATCTGTCTCTTTATGGTCGACGTCCGCGTGTCCATTGCTACACATATAAAAGTAAATGTCGAAATAGCTTTTAACCAAATAGCGTACATGATTTTTACACTGTGTAAAATTCGGCGTCGAACGAAAAATTACGTTGGGAATTAATCAATATTAATGGCCAAGAAAGCGATCTCATGTTTGAAATGCTAAAATGATGTAATTTTTCTTTGATATGTTTTGTTTGGACGATCATTCACAAGTGAAAACTCATACGGTTGAAATTTAATAGTAACCGGTTTCTACTTATACTAAACTGACTCACTGAATTGAACTTTATTACAATGCTAATAAAGTGTAATCTTAAATTATGAATTTCTAAGACATGAGATTGCTAACTTTCCTCCATTGTACTGGCCCTTCATGTTATTGCCGGCGATAATTGTGATTTTTGTTTTTATTACAAATTTAAACGATCTGAAAGATCCCTATTTACATGTCAGTACTAACGTGTGTGGAGTATTAAACAGAATATTCTAACTATTGATAGGTATCACAGAACTCATGCTATATTTAAGATGTTTTTTTTTCTTTATTTCAATACATGTAGTCTTTTATCGATCAAATAAAATAGTGGAAAAGTCTCTCTATTATAACATAATTATTATTAAATGTGAAAAACCTATTCAAAAATAATAATTATAGTATTTCAAAAGAAATGCTTAGCTTAGCTATAGCAAGACTTCTGTATTACGTATCAATGTTTGTTACCTCTAATGTACTTACCGGTTGAGAAAATGTGAAGTGAAGAGAAAATGCCTCTAACTAGATTGAACATTATGAAAACGTATGTATCTTTTGCAGTATTCAGTTACTAGGTTAGATGATAGGCCCGCTATTTAGGTGCGTCTGAGGAAACTCATTCTGGTCCTATAGCCAGAGCATTAAACTGAAGTTACCGATGTTTTATTGTTGCCAACGCCATTTTAAAAGATGGGCAAATTGTATTGGGAAGAGTTGCATTCTGTGATGCGTGCAAAAGTTTATTAGTGGCAAAACGCCATTAACTTGCTCAGTGTGTTCTAACAAAATATAAATAACAGTATAAAAAATAAAGAAAAACACAACTGTAAATTCAACCAACAGTGGTACCTTGTGTGACATAAATATTTTAGAGCTTATTTTTTTATAAAAAAAATCATCATCACCAGCCTATATACGTCCCACTGCTGGGCACAGGCCTTCCTACATGGCAGAAACACATGAGGAGTTTGGGCCATAACACCACCACGCTGGCCCAATGCGGGTTGGTGGGTTAAAGCGGTTGCAGTAACAACCGGGACCAACGGCTTAACGTGCCTTCCGAAGCACGGAGGAGCTCAAGATTATAAATTTGATTGACCCATCCAGGGACCAACCATGGCGAAAGTTGCTTTGTTTTCGTGATCGAAACCAGAGCGCTCAAACCACTACGCCACCGAGCTCCTCTATAAAAAAAATAGGGATGATAAATGGTGAAACTGAGCGCGATATTGTTAAACGACGTTTTACAATATCGCGCTCAGTTTATGTAGTTGCGTTTAGACACAGAATAACTAATAGTCTTAGGTGCCAATCGGTAACCAAAGTTCCTCGCCATTTTTGCGCGTCAATTGTTGCCATACGTAAATTTACCCGTCTATGAGATAAATTTTTATTTTTCAATTCATTCAACCTAAATAACATTAGGTATTTTCTGAGTTTGTTTTTGTGAGTTACGTATTTTCAGTCCTAATCTTCACTCAGCCGGAAAGTATCTGCAACATTCAGAAAATA
The DNA here is from genome assembly GCA_947347705.1 of Nymphula nitidulata. Classification (NCBI taxonomy): domain Eukaryota; kingdom Metazoa; phylum Arthropoda; class Insecta; order Lepidoptera; family Crambidae; genus Nymphula; species Nymphula nitidulata. Next base: position 3,004,465 of record OX374637.1, on the reverse strand, counting down.
TTTGTTTTTTTCTAAATTATTAAAATATATCAACGCTATGTACTTTCTGAATGTAGCAATAGAGTTTTGTAAACAGTATTTTTATACTAATTTCTGATATATATTTTCTTTTTTACGTGGTTTCTAAAGCTAATGAAATATGTAAGATGGTAAATAAAATTGTATACACTTGTATAAATGGCATTTTATTTATTAAACATTTTATTTCATAAAACAATATTACAACAGAGGTAGTAGGAATAAAACAGCAAAAATTATATGAGTATATAAAACTATAAATAAATTATTGTCTTTATTTACTATGTCTTTTATAAAATTCAGTTTATTCTAAATGAAAAATATGTAAAAATAAACATTTAAATGACTAGAGATAATCTTAAATACACAATATATGGGTGTCTATGTCTTTCAATACAATGGAAAACATAAATGATAAAACATGCACTCCATAACCGCTCCTATTATAACGGTCGGTCGTGCGAACTACGGAACATCAAGCGTAAAAGTTGATCGAAATCCGCCTCTAAAACCAACGGAGTAAAGGCGGCCTCAGATCAAACTGTCACGCTAGATGTGCTGTAGACTGTACAGTGTCAAATTAGATATGGTGTCGACATTACAATTTGGTCAAATAAAGAATGCAATTAGGCGGCGTTTTAAGTTCACTTTTAGACGATTCTGATGCAATGAGACACGGGAATGAACATTTAAATGTAGCCTTAGGTCGTTGCATATACTGGGCCGAATTCTGGGAACACACTTTAATTCTAAATTTAAGTACAGTATATCTCTTTCTCGCAATAAGTCATAGGAAAAAGATAGCAAGAATCTGTTTAGAGCTGTCACTTAAATTTAGATAGATTTCAAAGAAACCAGAGACAATTTTAGACGGCATGTACAGAGGTGTCTCCTAAACACTGCATTTTAGCACGTTCATTAAGGTCGAAAATTGAACGCACCTTTCTAAATGTCAATTTATATGACAGCCATCCTTTTCTTTTTCATTTTGAGAGAAAAAAATAGACTGAACTTAAATTTAAACTTAGCACGTGTTCGCCAGAATAAGGGCCACTGTCGACTTTAATACTTTAAAAAACATACCTACCGAATTGAGAACCTTCCCTTTTTGAAGTCGGTTAGTTATCTGTGGTTTCTCGTGTTCTCATATTTATAGTCCTCATTCTCTCTATATTCAGAGAAAAATTAATAAACTAAAATTTAATCTGAGTGACTGTGATTTGAATTCAGTCCATTGTAAAATGAATCTATAGTGTATGACTTTGAATGCACATTTGAATGTTCTGTTGAACTTAGTGTCATTAGAGGCTGACTTGTATCAGTAGTCTAAAACGATGCAAGCAAGACTGACATTGTTGGTCTTGCTCACACATTGCTAGAGCGAGATGGAACTTTAACGACGTCATTTTGAATATCATTCGTTATTTGACTTCAAATCAATGTATTTATATCACAGAATAGTGTCTATCTTTCTGCTGCTTGTTTTGATTAAGTCTTTCTTATTTCAAATAAGGTAGTTGAGGTTAGTTACAGAAAATTAAGTAAAATCAATTAAGTTGTTCTGAAATCTATAGAACGTTATTTAAAGGCCTCTTGCTTATTAGACTGTGGCATACCTCTTAGCATGCAACGAACGGATTAGGCATGCCGAACAGACGACGGAGTTTGCTACGTGAATTAGCTGGACCAATAGCAAACATCACGCAGCAAAGAGGGGGGCATTATTTCATATCTATATCAGTTCATACAAATAATAATATTTGATTGTCTTGGTATGTATGGTCTAATACTTCTTATTTCAGCCGTGAAACAGTTCGCTGTGTTTCGGATTGAAGGGAAAGGTAGCCAGTGTAATTACTGGGCATGGACGGCATTTCATCTTAGGCCCCAGGGTGACAACGCACCTGCAGTATCGCGTGATTTTTCCTTGTTATTGCAGGTGTCTATAGGCGGCGGTAACCGCTTACCATCAGGTGGGCCGTCAGCTTGTTTGTCATCTAGTAGTATAAAAAATAAAAATCTAAGGCTGAAGTCAGGCAAAGGAACGTTCTCGAGATGCGCGCGCACTTGAGAGTATGAATGGTCATACAACTCTGGACTCCGAACATGAACTGTATTATTTACTGTAGGTATTGGGGTGCTAGTTTTGACGTCTACGTTGAGGTAAAAGATTTTCATCCTTATCACATTGAGATAAGATACAAAATGTGTACATCATTTTGCCGTTACATCAGTCTTTTGGAAAGCAATAAAGACTTACAGTTACAAGGTTGTCAAGTGAATTTGTAAAAAGAGTATGCGCATTTCTATTGTCTTCAGTACAGACGACCGCACATCAAATGTAACATTTGCACTACGAAACCCGCCTCTATCAAGAACGTTGTAAGGGCATTTCTAGTTTCTCAACTACCTAATTTTAGGTAAGGTTTGTTATTAATTTCTTTAGAATTTTACATTTGTTATCAAGTAGAGGGCTACCATAAATTGAAGTCATATCGAATCTTTTGTGTTATTTTGATTTATCAATTAATAATAGTCTGTTATAAAAACATATTTACCCATGCAAGAAATGTGTTAAATATTCTAATATGAATAAAGACAATTGTTTATGCAAAAATATTTCCATGATATTTTTAATTTTAAATATAATTTTGGAAGGTATTTCTTAATGTCCTGTTGACGTTGTCTGTAGTCATCTTTGACTCTGATTCTGTTTATTCTAGCTTAATTAAATTTTAAGAGCAATCCATCTCTTTCGCTTTATACTTATGATGCGGAAAAGAATAGCGGTTATAAGAACGTTCCTTTAGAAATTTTGGTAATTTTAGAATGTAAGAAACTACTTCATTATGGTCGAAAATTGAACACAGCTAATTTCAAGTCATTGGACCCTTTTCCATTCATTTTGCGAAACAGAGATGTACTTTGCAAAGTAAATTCAAATTTTGTCAGTGTTATCCAGAACCAGGCTCATTATATAGTGGCTCATTATATAGTGCTTAAAATTTATAATACTCATATTTCGAATTTCACAAATTCATATGCCTATTAAATATCGAACTTAATCGCGAAATGGTTTTAGTCAATATATTTTTAATATCCAATTGTCAGAAGTTTAATATTAAAGAACAGTCCTACAGTGACGAGTATAATAAAAAAAGAAATAAAATATAAAGAATACAATAACATAATAAGATGTTAGTGATTCGGTGGGTATTTTATGATAATTTTAAATAAATTATACTAATTTGATTTGGTTATGATGAAGACTGAAGGTAATTCTATTGTATACACTAATAAAAAGGCCAGGCCCCTTATTCAAAAACTGTCGGATCACGGATTCGATTCGAAGTCAAATGCCGCCTTGCTTTGACGCACAGTGAGGAAAAGTGACGGATAACAAGCTTCCAAAATTTGAATCTTTTCCGACAGTTGTGAATAAGTGGGAAATTCCTTTCTTATTCTTGTATCATAAATAAATAAGAATGGAAACAATATAATTTTAAGACAGTATGAATTCTATCCACTCTTATTCGTAAATAGCATGTAAAATTGAATTTTGTGAATAAAAATGGACGAGCCTCCTATCATTTTCATTTGGAATGAAACGAGTCAGCCATTTAAGTTAATTTCTGACAAGTTTGTGTACGAATCGGAGCCTACGTCTGTGGCCTAGTGTGAGTTTCAATGGTTCAATCGAAAACGATCATCGACTTGACATCTATCAAATTGATGTGGCCAAGTTTGCATGGCGCTACTTTTCGCAAATTCGGAAAATATACGCCCCTGTTGTCCATAAAAACAATTCAAACTCAAAAAATATGGAATATTGTTGAAGTTATATTATTTAGAAAATTTATAAATGAGATGTTTCATATCCGGCCAGGTATATGTACAGTATCTTAAAAAATCAGGAAAAATCTCAAAAATACGAATAATTCGTTCATCCATAATTTGTTTGTACAAAAGTTGAAATTTTTCGTCGATTTCACCGTTATTCACTATGGCAATATGGCGGGCGACATAGAAGTCAACTAAACGTCACCAAAGTGACATAAGCGCCATGATGAATATTTGGCTGTGTTGCAGTTTTTTCTATAAAAATTCTTGTTTACTACCACACAACGAAGCAAATAAGAAGAAAATGGACAATTGAACACTATTCTCACATTTTTGAAACTTGTCTTTTGGACAATTTTTTTTCGAAAATTTATCATAACTTTGATGGTATTAGATTGCTCACGTCAATCAAAACAACTCTTATTATGACCACTTTGAATAAAAACATACATATTACCAAGGATGATAGAAGTATTACCTATGTAATATTTGGTAATATGTATGTTTTTATTCAAAGTGGTTAAAATATTATTGATTTTGTCAATATGCCTATACATTGTGTAGTAACATGACAACATAAAGGAACATGTAACGTCACCTGTTCCGTAGATTTTCTATGAAGCGTTTTTGGACGATGCGCCGCAAAACATCAAACATATAGTATCTCTGAAACTATTGATCTTAAACATATAATTTCTTCTGCAATATTTCTTCATGAGTTATAAACTTCTTATTTATGAATAAAAAAGAAGTTGTCAACTACCCTATTGTATGAAAACCGACAGGAGCGTCTCTGTTGAGAATTATTGCAAACCTCTTTTTTATACGGATTTGAGAGGTGACACGACGATGATTGTTTTCGTTTCGATTCGATTGAAACTCACATTAGGGGTACTGGAGTTTTGATTATTGTTTAAGGTTACGTCAGTTATTGTTTATATAATGTGTTTACACATTTGTGAGCGTGACCATGTTTATGTACCTATGTAAAGACATAATATTATACAGAATAGAAGAACGCGTAAAAAATGTATGCTAAAAATTGAGCTTAAGAAGTTCTGAGTGATGTTTTTATGTGTACTTAGGTAAGTATCTTCATTTTTAAGAGGTCTTCGATACCATCCAAGTAGATTTTTTCACGGTTCATACCTACTTTATTCTTATGAAAAAAATCAGTCAGTAGGTAGGTATAAGAAAATTATACAGTTTTGCCCGTAGCATGGGACAAAATCTCTCTACCAATTATGGCTACTTATTAGGAGACATAATATGTTTAATCTTTGTCTTTCCACTCCCTCGGAAGTATGCCACGCTACGGGGGCAGATGTCCAGTCGTTCATCACAATTGATAAATTAATTGTCATAAGTGACACTGAGTTACCAGCTGGTCACAATTTAGATATTACAGAAAAAAAATCACTAATTAAATTTAGTTACAGGTCTGGAAAATCAGTTAGGAGCTTATCACAAATGGCAGAGCGTTACCAGTCACGAATGGCCGCTCATAAAAAAGCCACCATTCATTACATAAAAAAAACTTGATGATTATGTGAAACCACATGTGACGAAAATTGAGATAAAAGTATAGAGAAAGCTTAGCATATAAAAGTCATGTTTCATTTTGAAACGATAGGTGATGTTTTTTAACGTCACGACCAATAATGGGTCGTGCCTTCTCTATATTTAATATCTCAATCGTGACGAGCGTCACATAATCAAAAATCCCATTCAGTCACAATTTCCTAATTTGATTCAAACTAATCGTCACAAGTGGCTATTCGACACAAGTGGCCGACCGTCACAATTGTCAATATTTATTACGTAACAAAATCCCGTCCACAATATACACAATTGAATCAAGCTGTCCGTCACCAGTCGCCGATCGTCACAAGTGTCAATTTTTATTACGTGACAGTCACAAGTCAACTTCAGCTAATACGTCACAAGTGTCGTTGCGGTGCGTGTCTATAAGCTACATGTTTTCTTAGCGCGTCTCTTGACCTTGATACGTGGGTGCATGCTCGGCAAGCATGCCTTCTTCCAGCGTGAGTCTCCATGTGCACGCGCAGGTTGTATTGGTTGCTGAGCCGCTTGTTGCATATAGTGCAAACTGAACTATTTGCTCTCCATTTCCGGTCGTATGGATCAGGTTCTTCTAGAAATCGTTTTTATTTTATCTTTTATCATATTTTTAGCTTTATTAAGTTAATGGTTTTAAAATTAATAATGAAATACTTCATTTATTAATTGACATTCTACAGAGGTGAGTAAAAAGTCGACTCAACTAATAAGCAAGTAAAACTTATAATCTAAGTAACTACGACTACTTTACGTATTACTTTGGAAGTTTTTTAAGACACAGTCTTAAAAACTATACAACTGTTTTTGTCACATAAGATGAGTCAGGCGACAGTCCAAAGGAAATAGTTTTTTGTGGAATTTTAGGGAAACCACGTTATTCACCATATTTTTGTCTACAATACAAACTGATGCTTATGAGCAGGCCCAAAATAGTAGACCTGAAAAAGACTATCAGATGTCGAAAAAAAGTTTAGAAAAAAAATCTTAAACGGAGGAATAATATAGTTTTATCATTTTGAGTCGATCTTTCGGTCAGCAGTGTGTGACTTAAAATTTGAACTATCCGTATATGTATTTCTGTACGCATTCATGGTCAGGCATGTTGATACTAACAATGTTCCTACCTACCTATTTTATTGAGGCTTGTATTTAATTGATACAAACCTAACCTAACCAATCTTAAAAATACTTATAAATAATTGATCATCATAAATTATGATTGGTCATCAAAATACCGAAAAAATAACAATTTTGTATTTTTGATGACCACGCTAATATTTTTTGTAGACCCTTTAAATTTTTCCCTTTTGTTATAGGTCCATCTTTAAATTTTTATCAATTCTCACCTGTCAAAATCTCTGGGGACGTCGCAGCCGTCGTCATCGGACTACCAATCTTGTGCGTACTATACAGATTCTGCACGATTTGGTCCAATTTACTAAGTCTGTCCTTCTCATTCTTGACAGTGAAGTCGTAGTTGACGATAGGCGTTTTTAGGTCATTCGGCGATATGACGTCATCGTAGTGCTTGGAACTACTGTTAGAATTGTCGTTGACTAAAAAGTTTGAGTTCTGATCACTTTTCAGTTCTAAGTTGACCGGTGAGTTGTGTGCCTCAATTTCTTGGGTCCTTTCGGTTTCAGTCGGCGTCAGTGTGGGGTTCTGGAAGCGAATTGAAATTACAATAAGAAAGTAGGTAAGTAGGTAGGTACTTGGATTGTACCTAAATTTGAGAGAAGTAAGGGCATGGTAGTATTTTATTTACCTCCGCCGTATGTCATTACTTCCTTATTAGCGATTCGAGCTAATGGTGGAATGGGTATGATGGAATATTTGTTTAATTGATAATTATTTTTCGTGAGAAAAAAGCAATTTTTTTATACAACTAGATGACAAACAAGGTCACGGCCCAACTGGTGGTAAGCGGTTACCGCCGCCTATAGACACCTGCAATAACAAGGAAAAATCATTTGATATTGCAGGTGCGTTGTCATCCTGAGGTCTAAGATGAAATGCCGTACATGCCCATACCTAATTACTTTTAAAAAATCAAGTTTGGAACGTTTATTTTGGAATTTTTACATTATTTTCTTTTTTTTGAACAAATAACATTGTTTTACACAGACTACTAAAACAATGTTATTTGTACAGAAAATAGAGAACAATTCAAAATTAATGGCCTCAGGATGACAATACACCTGCAATATTGAGTAATTATTCCTAGAAAGAGAAAGAAAGAAGAAAAGACAGAAATAGAAAAAAAAACAATGTTCTTCCTTTTTCAATTCTCGATTCGTAATACGAAAAACTTTAGTTGGCCAACCCGCAGCGCATGTCTTACATGTGTTTCTCCCATGGAGAAAGGCCTATGTCCAGCAGTGGGACTTATATAGGCTGGTGATGATGATGAAGGTTTTTAACTCACCGTATCGGCATCGGTGAGCCCCGAGACCTTCAAGGTTTGTGCCAGTCGCAACAACGAAGGTAGCACCCTCTTTGATGCGGTCACCTCCCCCGTGTACATGAACGTGAGGAGTAGACTCAGCTCTGCTGGCTCGCATCCTAGCACCACCACGATGGCGTTGTTTTCTGCGTCTAACTCCTGGAATTGTCGTGTATTTTACTATTCATCATATATTATACAAGGTTGTTACAAAAAAAACTTTATCGATAACTCATAATTAGTGTAATGCACATGACTAAAATGTCACAACTCTAGTGAGTGAACGGCTGTTAAATGTCATTCAAATTTTATCTGTGATTTCTATACCTGCACTTCGAAAGCCGCCTCTATTACAAGCGGAATAAGGGCGGTCTCAAGATCATACTGTTATGATTGAGGTGCTATCGACTGTACATTAGAACGAAAAATTATTTATTTTGCTAACAATATAATAAATTTGACAGTGGGCCTAATTCTGAAAACACACTATACAAATATCTAAACTAGAAAAATGTCACGTCCTCGGGCAGGGATCGAACCCGCGATCTATCACAATGGCTTGTATTTAACAGTGCAACATACTAACCTAGCCTAACCAACGAAAATACTAAGAGAGCAACTAAAAAATCTGATTTCGGCGACAAATCATCGAATAGTCGACCAAAACAGATTATTGCGCTAACTTAGTATTTTTAGTTGCCCAGTTTATTATATTCCTTTCACAATCCGGGCGACTGATCTAACCATCTGAGCTACCCAGGACTTGGGATAACCCTGTGAAATTATTCTAGTCATAGCTATTGAAACGCTCTTTTAAAAGTCCATTAGAACTTTTAATAGAGCGTTTACTCTAAAGTACTCTGCCTGCTTTACAGTTACTTTTGCAACAAATTGTATATTTTATCTATTTTACTATTATTCTTAGTAAAATATTCTGAACGTTACTGAAGGGCATACAAGTATAGGTACGTTGGCTTATAATGCACGTATGTGCATTATATTATAAGCGACAACCCTTAAAATTTCCTCAAGTCTATCTGTATAGATAGATAGACTTGAGGAAATTCTTGGGGTTGTCGCAAGTCCTTGGTAGCTTAAATATTTTTCTTTGATTAATCTAACTCTAGCTAGGTCCAAAACACAGAACCAAATCTTGTGAATTGGATAGTATAAAAATCATGGACAAAACAATGCATTTAATTTCTAGTTATGTATAAATAAAGTATAGACGGTGGTGCCGTCAATACGACGATAAATTGAAACATGGGCTATACTAGTTCATAGAAATGGTTTGCCACATTCAAAAACATCTTACTCATATGATAATTTCATGACATTTCTATGAAAAAAAGCAGCCAATCTTATATTATTTCTTACAAATGTCAAGAAATTATCAAATGAATAAGATGTTTTTGAAAGTGGCAAACCATTTCTATGAACTAATATAGCACTTGCATCCAGGCTATGTAATTTTAATAAAAAAAAAACTAATATACCTGATTCTGATTCTGTAACACCTCCTTATACAGGATAAGGAGGTGTTACAGAATCAGAATCGGTCTTTTATTTGTTACCTTGAATAACTGAGCGAAATACTGGCTACACGAAGCTAAAACCAGTCTGTGTGCTTTTACCGAAGTACCGCTCGCGCTGAGTGTGACGTCGGCCAGGGCTCCAGTGCTCAGCATGCGTCCTAAGGCTCCTATTACACTGTTCTGAAGGATGCACGCATATTAGTCATATAAAAACTAGAGCAAAAATCTAAAGGAAAATAAAAAGTTTTAAATAATTTATTGATGACTGGGTGGTGGAGTCAGTGTTGTGGAGTACTGAACTGAAGTCCCGACAGCCGGACAATTTTCGAATAATGGACACCTATACCTGTCACTGTCTATTGTGGTGCGTGAAAGAGAGACGACAGTTTGGAATATTGCTTAAGTTTGAATATGGTGTTTTTTCACAAATTCGGAAAATATACGCTACTGTTACCCATGAAAACAATTCAGCCTTTAAAGATATGGAGTACCTATTGTTGAAAAGTTGTTTAGAAAATACTTAAAAATTGTCGACTTTTTCGATCGATGATAACTATGAATATAAACATAGATATTAGGTACATAGTTATTATTAATTTTGCCAGTTTGCCCATAGGAACGTAATTATGTCACCTGTTCCGTAGATTTTCTATGGCGTGTTTCTTTATGTTTTTCAATATCTTATTTATGAATTAAAATAAAAGTTCTCAAGTACGGTGGGTTGAATATTAAGTATGATAAGGTTGCATGTTAGGGACTGTGCGTCGGAAAATCACATTCGCCGCGCCGATAACACAGTAATAATTAGGCGCGAATAATGGCGACAGGTGAATTATGTTATCTAAAAAACTTAAGTTTCTATTAGTAGATAATATTCTTGATTGGTTATGCCGAAGTAGGTGACTCCCCGGTGTATGGGACAGTTAGATTATCAATTGTGTCTGGTCATCTGGTGTGGCTTGATATCACAGGTTAAAATCCCGCCAAAAACTTTTGAACAGGTATCAAAGAGTTTTTGCTGCTATTTGTAAAATTAGTGTAATTTTGTGAAATAAGTGTCTGTGGTGACGAGTATTAATCATGTGGAATCAATGTAATCAGCGATTAATTTCTGTGAAACACGTTGACATTTTTATCGTGGTTTTCCACCTCATCGAAGAAGCATATGAGTGGGCACCTTATACTTAGGTACTTGGTGCCAAACTTCCCAAGAAAATGCTGAATTTCGGAAATACCTAAATTAGACATGGCGGTACAGGCTTGAACCTTCGCCTTCCCTAGGGGGAAAATATGGAATGGGCAAACGATTTTCATATGCAGACAAAATTATCGGTACTAAGCTAAAAAATGTTAAATGTAAATAGTTTAAGGACAACAAAATTATTATGAAATTCACTAACTAAACTACATTAAAAAACGGTGCAGTGTGCGTGTAGGTTATGTTAGTGTAAGTAAGCGTTGATTAGAAAAAAATAAGGGTATTTTTAATCTGTGTGTTTGGTAAGCACGGGGCAGCACTATTTACACGTAACGACGGAATATTTATCTTATTGCGCTCGGCATATGAATTAAAACGTTTATCATGTTTTGTTAAATTATAAGTTATTTAAAACACCAATTTACTAAAATAAATATTGCAACATGAGCAGTCCACATCAAAGTGATGATTTATACAAACACTGTATTTATACAATAATAATTTTATTAATTAAATATTGGTGTTTAACTCAGCAGATCTGTGTGCTTTGAAAAAAGCCGATTTATTTTTTACTATGACCAATACTATGTTTGTAATAATTGACAAAGGAAAATTACTAACGATAGTTAATAATAATAAACTTTTTGTGGGATTAAATATTTATTTATTAGGTAAAAAAAAAGTTACACCCATAAAATAGTTGGTTCCGTGTACCTGTGTCCTCGTGTTGTGTTTATAATAATTACAAATTACTCACCTACCTGGTGGTTATGCCAGCGCAATGAGAATTGTTGCATTTCATCGTCATCCATAGCGTCACAATTAAAAAATAATAATTAAAAGGAGGAAAAAGCTGAAGCCAAAGTTGTTAGACCTAAAGACTCACTTCAAACGCCGCACTCAACCGCCCGAGACAATAATATTGTTTAACAGATCCAGGCTACTTTATTTTCGTTCGTACGCCTGGAAAACCTGTAGCCACCTATTTCTGGAGCTGTATCGTATTTATAAATCCAATGACATTCGCACTGTGACGTGTCTCACATACCAAAAGCCATCCAAAAGTAGATTTAGTTCGCTCGTGACAATTGGCTTCATTGTTCGCCTGCTTGCGCTAATTGTCAATCGAGGTTTTATCAGTTTTTTTTACTTTATAAACATAACCTTTTTGGATTGACTTTTTGCTGGCACTGGCCACGAAATGAAGTGATTTTTAAGAAAACAGAGTTTCCCTCTATTTTTTTTTGGACCGTTGACAACTTTCTAATTTATTGAAGACTAAAAAAACGAACAAGCGTTAACGACGTTGATAAATATGTTTTAAACTAGTTCCCGCTGGCGATACTCGTTGTATTTTATATTATTTTTAAGATATTGATGTAATTAAATAATAAAAAAAATTATCTGACAAAAGTGGCTGACTGATAAAATTTCCTTTGCGCGCTGTAAGAAAACTAAAGGACATATTTTGAAAATAAATTGTGGCGGGCGGGACTAATAAAACTTTGTCTTTTCGTTAGCCACTAAAATAAAATGGACAATAGCAGTGCCGTAGATTTTGAGGAAGATGATTTTTTTAATACTGTCATAGCAAACATTGAAAAAGAATTGACCAGTTTGAAAAAGATAGTCGATAATGTTAATCAAATGAGAGGCAAGTACTTGTATTCCTTTAGTAAATCTCAAAATATTTTCTAACCAATTTATATTATTAACCCTTGCTGCTAATCTAAATTGGTTAGGAAATATTTCAATGATAGAATATTGATATTGATAGTAGGTATTATTATTGTTTCATCTGTGTTAGAATGAGAACGTAAGGTAAGTATTCGTAAGGCTAAGTGCGATTATTTATTTTAGTACTTACTAAATTAGAAAACCAACAATATTGGTTTACTTATATTACTTACCTAAGTATTAGTTATAATTGGAATATAAGTAGCTGATAAAACTCGCAGCGAATTTAAGCTTATCGCGCCAAAAGTAGCCTATATCCTTTTTCAGGATGCAATCCATTTCTATGCCAAGAGCAAAAATGCAACAGTCTAAGTTATTTTCGCATTTTTAATATGAAACAGCTATGGATAAGTTTTATTGACAAAAAATATCTCAAAAATTATCTCTATTACTTAAAGCATAACTACTTTGGGCTAGATAATATATACTTAAATGTGAAAATAAATTAGGCAGCTATTTGTTGTTTTTTAGTGGAGGCAGCGTATTTGGAGTCGGATCTCATCATGACGATCTCCGCGTCTACCTGGGTGAACATATCCGACCTCATTGGGCTAACTACTATGAAAACTGTTGACGAAGAGTTTCAGAGTGACATGAAATAAAAAAATATTTATAAGTTTACTATGTTAAGTAAAATTAAATTCATTGTCAACCTGTAAACAATTAAGTAGGCAATAAAGTATATAATGTAAAAAAAAATGTTTAAATAATGGTGTACTTTTATTAATATGAAATATTAGTAGTAATCTAGTATATGATCGCGGCCGTCTCGCCAAGTATCAAGATTATTTATTGGCCGAAAAAGAAAAAGAGCGCGAAGCTCCAAGAAGCCGAAAGCTCCCAAGCCGAAGATGGCCGCCGCGATGGGCACAGCATAAAGATTTATGTAACTGTTACAATAGAGGTTATAACGAGCGGGTGTTTGAAAAACGATCCTTGTTTTTTTATACGCAGACAAAATGGCGCCAAATATACATTCTATGCGCTGCGCACGCATCAAAGTTTAGGTTATAGAATCTAGAGTTTTCAAGTCTCAACTATTATAAAAATTTTGTAAACTAAAACGGATTTCGAAGAAAACTGTCGTTTTGCGGTTAATAAATACAGTCAAGTATATAATATATAAAAACGGTATCTGGTAGGTATATTATTACATAGATAAGTATACAGGGTGGGAAAAAATATATGGGCTTTGGAGGGGAACTACTTTAAATCCTTTAGTTAGCTCATTTTACTGAAATTAAACAATCCTTTATTTTTAAAAAGAAACAAATAGGCATTAAAAGATCTTCTAAAATTCGCTTCTCTCACCTGGGAGTCGAAGTAACGAAAAATTTAAAAAATAAACCCTCGCTATTTTAATAAACGATTCGGTAGGATTACTGTGCAGGATAAAATTTGCCTTACAAACATTTGCTCTTACACATATCTATTGTACGAGATACATATGAAATTGAATATTTTTTACAAGTTTTTTATAGATAATACCTACCTAGTACTGTAATGTTCATTTGTAACAAGTATGCACAGAACACTTTTACTCCAAGTATGCAAGTATGTCGTTAATTTTCTTATCTCTCTAACATCCAAAGATATTGTATGTAGTACAGGTTTACTAATGTTATTTATCTTTAAGTACCTTATTGAAGACTTCGATAAGAAAATCATAAAATTATATCTAATAATAAATTTATACACAATTCGTTCTTACTCTAGCTAGGCAATCTGACAAAAATGTAAAAATGGAACGCATTTTTTATTACACTTTCAACATTTTTAAAATCGGTAAACATGTTGAAAGTATTCGTTCGTTAATTAATATTAGTTTTCAGTTTTTTATTTAAAATATCAAATGTTTCTTAATGTTATTTAAATATTAAAATAAATTAATAAATAATTAATTTATTTTTTATTTAATTTTATTATGTTAATCAAATGTTTATTAAACAAATTTTATCCTGAACAATAATCCTACCGATTCGTATAAAAAATTGCGAGTGTTTTATACTTTTCAAATTTTTAGTTGGTTCGATTCCCGGGTAAGAAAAGTGAATTTTAGAAGATCTTTGAATGCAGGTTTGCTTCTTTTCAAAAATAAAGGAATGTTTCCTTCTCGTAAAATGAGCTAACTAAAGGATTTAAAGTAGTTCCCCTCCAAAGCCCATAAATTTTTTAGGTACGGAATAGGTATCCGTGGAGTACAGCCTAGTAATGGTTTGCTTCCTCCATTTTCTCTTCGTATTCCCCTTTCCTAAAATACCGTGCCGCGTAAACGCTAGATAATAAATGAGTGCAGACCAAATAAAAAATTCAGCGATTTAAAAAAGGAGGAAGTTAACCATACGGCGAGTTTTTAAAAATTAAAGAATAAAAAAGAAATACCACGTGCTTCCGCCATATTTATTTAAAAGGTAACGTTAAATACTTACATTTCGTATGTAGCAATTCTAATATTTTGTCATCAGCGATATTTTCCTTCAGATTTAAATCTCAAAATGAAGTACTTAATGATATTATATAATATGCAAAGATTGGAAAGCACTTTCCGAGGCGTTCAGAAATATTTCAAATGTTTACAAATTATATTAAATTTCTGTCCGCTACGTTTGCCCCGCTCTGAGTAGGTACGTAGCGTTCTTCTAAAAGGATTTTCAGTGTGGCTGCTTTCTGTAACTCGTTCGTAATTGTCTTTACACAATCGAAAATGGCCTTAAAGTGTTGAAGAATAAAAGTTACGGCATTCGCAAATGGAATTTGTCGTGAGTACTAGTGAATTATTCGGTTCACGGGATTTTGTAGTTCCGGGAATGGCCGGTGGAGGCGCGACCGTTGCTCTGGGTATTTTACGATGGCGGCAGTAGCATTCTTCCCGAATTCGCGACTAAAATCGAATTGAATTTGTTGGAGAGGTGTGGGCATCGTGTTTATTTGCCTATAAATCTCGGGAACACTTAAACCACAGATAAAGACTGGAACGCGTAAAAGTTGCCCTCAGAAGACATTTTTACAATCCAGCTTTACGCGGTATACACAAACCTGTAAAATGTAGATGTTTAGGGAGTTTATCCTTTGTGATGTTAATGTTAAAAGTTTTAAATATGTTTTAAGTGATATTACAACAGTATCTATTAAGTTGGTTCTTATTTTGTTTGGGAACGGTAATCACACAATACTCGTTTGAGTGTTGAAATAGAATATTTCGACACTGTGTCGTCGAAGGTAGACGTTAGTATATAACGCAAATACATATCATTATTCGAAGTCCTTATTCAGCTAGGCTCAGATGGTTAGGGGATGAAAAGGAGTTTAAGATGATTGAAAGCAGCATAATAAATGTATTTTTTTTGCCTGTGAATTGAATACAACCTTCCAGGGCTACACTAAAAGTATTTAGAACTAGTTACTTGTTAACAATACAATAAAAAAAGAAGTTTAAATTTTGAAAATGGAACTCTGCCAATATTATTGAGTAGATATGTATTACATTCTTTGTCATTTGTTTTACGATTTGGCGGCAAATTGAAAATTGAGTCAGCATGAATTTAACGCGAGAAAATTTTCGTGCAATGACTTTTATTTAGGTCAACAAGGAAGTTATGAAAGCCTTTGATTGGCCTTTCATGTTGAACCCCCACCTCGTGCCACTGCTTACAACTGGTTTGATGCGTTTAAACGTGGTCACACTAATCTTACCGATTATCTGGGTTAGGGTTCCTACTGCGACGACTGAAGACAACATCAGTATTGTGCGGTGTATGATAGAGACTGACAAAAGAGTGACCTATCAGCAGATTCGGACAAGCTTAGGCATCGTCATGAGTCAAGTGCACAAAACCCATTAACAGTTGGAGGTCAGGAAGCTTCGTGAGGTAGATACCTCATAATTTGACCGAGGCCTAAAAACTCCGTCGTGTTGATTGGTGCCGTGAAGTGGTTCAAATATTTAACGGAGGTGACTGAGATGGTGAAAGCTGGATTTACTGTTATGATCCCGAAACCAAAAGATATGCTCAGTGGGGGTTTCCTTCCGAGGAGTTTCCAACTAAAGTAAAGAGAGGACGAAGCGTTGGAAAAAAGATGGTGGCCTCGTTCTTCGGAAGGACAAGTCGCGACAATTGTTTTATAGGATCGAAAAACTGTCATTGCAGAGCAGTAATACCTAAACAAACAATTGTTTGCCACTTGTCTTGGAAAGTTCGGGAGAAATGACCTCGTAGTAGGAACCTCATCACCACGATAACGCTTCGTCGTGCATCGTCAAGCGAACGATCGACTGCTTGGCGACGTCAGACTAGAATTACTGGGTCACCTGCCGTATAGCCCCAACCTCGATACTTGTGATTTTTATTTATTCCCGAAAATAAAAGAAAAACTTCGAGGAAAACGTTTAATGGAAGCGAGGAGGCAGTGGCTGCGTTTCAAAAGGCGTTTCTAAGGACAAGTGGGAAGCTTTCTTCAGAGGTTCCATCGGATGCAGCATTGATGTGAATGGACACTATTTTGAAAAGATATAATAAAACTAATAACTTGCTAGTTTGCTCAGTTTTTGATTTTCTAAAAAATTTAAGTTTGACCCTCGTACTACTTACTACTTACTGTCGTACCCCGTAGGTACATTTGCATAAGCTTTGCCTGTAGCGTTAGGTATCGGTGTCTAACTTTAGATGTTATGATGCCTAGTGAAGTTAGATGGCGCCTAATACTTGGTGAAACGTTTTTATAAACTAGCTATTCCTGTCTAAATAGGCATCTGATTTAATTGTCTCTTAATCTGTCAACCCGCAGAATATCCTAGAGGGATTAAAACCAATTGTGTCTATACAAGTCAAATAACCTGTGGACTGCTCTGAAATCCAAAAGGGTTATCTGATTTACCAAGCACTTAAGTTGAAATAACCTTTTTGGGTCATCTCAACTCAGGTCTTTGTTTTTAATCTGAGTTACCAACGACTTGAGTTGAGATAACCCAAAGGGGTCATCTCAACTCAGGTCCTTCTTCTTAATCTGAGGTCTCAAGGACTTAAGGTTATCAACCTAATTCCTTAGTAACTCAGTGTTCAGAGAAGTCCACAGGGTCTGTTCTCGCCTGACATTATTTTTATCGTTCAAACATTTATTTCCTATTTTTTGTGATATATTTTTAACGTCAAACCTAAGTTTATGGGTGACAAGCATAGTCTAAAGAATATAGTTAATAAAATGTGGGTTTTAGGGAGCATCTCCCTACACGCCTTCTAAAATGATCTATGGTATCTTTAAAAGCTGCCAGAATTGAAGTTATTTGACAGTTCTAACTTTTGCAATTCTTTTCCAACACAAATTGAAAAAAGAATATACTTACCGAATTAAAATTTTTAACATCCTCAAAATTCTAATTTGGAGGGAGCTGGAATCGGTCCTTTTACTACTTGAAGATCCTTCAAAAGGGATTCTTGAGTGTAGGTACCTACACTACGCACTATTCCGGGAGCTATAGAATCCCGAAATAAAATTTTGGAATTCTGGAGTTGCGGGGGGCGATGTCGTGTAACTATGCCCGCGGGTTGTTTGTGTGTGTGTTTGGTATAAATGTAGTGTGTCGTACGATTACTATGCATTTGTTAGGGTTGTCACGAGCAGGTGTTACAATGTTTATATTATTGTAATCGGAAAATAAACGCTCTTGCTCTTGCCAACGTTCAATGGAGCGAAGTGTTCTAGGAATCAAGCTTAGAGACAAACAAAAGACCGAGAACATAAGGAGAAGAAAAACTAAAATAATCGATCGATATTTTAGTTTTAGATAAATCGCAGTACAACACACTAAAAGACTAAAATGGAAATGGGCAGGGCACATTGCCCAGACTACAGACAACAGATGGACAAAACGCGTCACCACATGGACAGGTCCAAGCGGAAACAGAAGGGTAGGAAAACCTAAAGACCGCTGGATCGACAAGATACATAAAACTGTCGGGCTCGGGACAGACTGGACTCGGAAGGCAAAAAATAGGAAAGGATGGAGACAGTTGGAGGAGGCCTATAATAGGTACTCGAGAAGGGGCCACGTCTTGAATATTAAAAGCATTTTTTTTTGTAAATTAGAAAGGCATGGAAAAATAAAAGTGGCCTGAAACGTGTCAAACTTTCAAACTAACTCAAGGGCAGATTGTGTTCAATCTCAACAATACTTATTGGTACGTTAATATACCTTTTTTTATACTCTGTGCGACACTGCACTGCTAAATACCATTACTGTGTAATTAAACATTGTAACTTAATAATTGAAAAGAGTGACTACACGAGTTTGTTGCCGGAATCTTCTCGGTAGTTTAACTTTTGGAACCGGTGTAAATTCAGACAGACTGACAGAAAGACAGACTGACTGACTGACAGACAGACTGCCAGACTGACTGACGGACAGACGGACCGACAGACGGACCGACAGACAGACCGATAGACAGACATTATAACATTCTTAGCTTACGTAGATCCAGATAAGACAGTGAGACAAACATAATGTAATTGTTAGTTAGTTAATATTATTTTTATGTGATAGACATAAGGGTTTTTTTGTTGACGATTCAAAAGTGCTTCTTGGGGGGCCTAATTGAATAAAGATATTTTCATTTCATTTCATTTCAAGAGATTGAACACAATCTGCCCTTTAATTTTATTTCGGACTTTCGGAACACGCTGTATAGTTATGAGAGTAATTTTATCTCTATTATTATTTAAAGTGAATATGGACTCTTTTAAGTAAATCCAAGTAAGCTAATAAACTCTCGCTCGAAGCATTTTCGTACAATCGAAACGAAATCCAAATTGAAGACAGACAAAGTCGTAAACACGGAGATCCGGCTCTAACACGTTTATCTCAACAAAATCCGATAAACGGAAAGAAAGTAAATAAAAAAACGAAAGCAATAAAAACTCCATCCTTTTTACATAGATACCTACTTTTTTATTATGTAGAACATTTTTTATTGTCACCCCCCAGCTAAGATTATGTTTATATTGGACCTAATTCTTAAGACACACCCTAAATCTAAATTTAAGCACAGTTTATCTCTTTCTCTCAATATGTATATGTAAAAGAGCTGTCAACTAAAGAATATGAAAGGTACATATGTGGTACATATGTATACTTTATGAACCTACACCACATAGGTACATATGTACCTACCTACACTATCTCAAAAAATCAGTAAAAATCTATTGGATCCGGAAAAATACTAATAATTCGTTTACATGCATAGTTTGTTGGTGCAAAATTTGAAAGTTTTTGTCCTTAAGGCAATATGGGCGACATAGAAGACAACTGAACGTCACTGAAGTGGCATAGGCGCAGGCGCCATGATGAACATTTGGTTGTGTTGCAGCTTTTAAATGAAAATTCTTCTTTTGTACCACGTACGTAACAAGCATAAAAGAATGGACAATTGAACACTATTGAGCATATTTTGTACCTATTTTTTAGAATACTGTACGATAGAACTAGGCGGGTCTCCATACATTTTTGGAACCTTTCTTTTAGTTTAAAGAAAACATGCCATAGGTACTCGACAATCGAAAGTGAGCCCAAGCTCCATAGAAGAATGGGCATTGTCCTTTAGACGGCATGTAAGTACTTCATTTTATCACGTTCAGTAGGGTCGAAAATTGCATACACCTTTCTAAATGTCAAATAATATGACAGCCTTCCTTTTTGTAATCATAATACGAGAACGAGATGAACTGAACTTTTTAGATTATGCGTGTGTTCTTCAGAAAGAATGGTGTATTTTTGGGAACAAAAACCTTTTTTGAGTTTTGCGGCATAGACAACTTTATGCACTTGCTTTTTAAATTTTCTATTTTATTATATTTTTTTTGAATAAGTAATTCTAAAAAATATCCTTGTGTCCAGACGGCAAAGGGATAAAGTCCATACATAGGTACAACCATAAGTATTTCCTTTAATTCTGCTAATATTGCATTAATATGCTGGTGGAACTCATTAGGTGTACTATTTAACATTTTACTTTAATTAGGTTTTGTAATTAGAATTATATTCGGGATATTTACCATTTAATTTGTTTGATGAGTTCCCGATGCTCAGGTACTTCAAAATAAAACGTCAGTTCACGTAGATATAAGCTTTCGTACATTCCCTAAATCTCATTTAATCGCACCAGTGCCTGCAAATGTTACAAATTGGTAAACTCCTTAAAAGGCGAGAGGAAAGCGGTAGTAATAATTTACCCCTTAATTTGTGGACGGGCCACTATCATTCGGATCTTACCGTTAATCCCGCGAGGGCGAAACGGAGATAAGTCACGCATTCGATACCCGACCGTTTGTACAAGCGACAACACAACAAAAACAACAGTTGCGTTACTGAAAACGTTCTTCGCACGACGCCTTAAGATCGATGTTTCTGTTCAAAGTGTTTCTGCTCATGCGCTGTCATACGTACATTATCTCCGGCCTTTTGTTAATAGAAATAGAGTGACACGTTTGTTTTGTACTCCAGTTAATACAGTTTTGTTTATATTGCCGTTACGGACGCCAGAACTATTTTAACGTTACGTCAAATTTATTTACGACGCAGGGTAGAAAAGGGGTTTGAATTTTAAATAAATAAATCGATATAGGTATAAGGCTAGACATTCAATTTTAATCACATTTTAATGGTTTGATTTTCTGTGTTTATAGGTATCGCCATCTTTATTGTAAGAAATACTAATAAAAAAGCGACGAAGAAATTGTATTCACCAGGCGGATGATCAGAAATAAGACTTTTTCAAACATTTTCACTTGAGGTGTAAACTTCTATGATAAAAGATAAACGTTGCTTTAAAAACGTTAGAAGTAGAAAGCGGTGAAGAAATTAGTAAGATACACTTAGTGCTCCGGTGGCCTAGCGGTTGTCGCGTCTGGCCGGACCCCAGAGGACGCGGGTTCGATTTCCGTCTGGAGCATACAATTTTTTTATCGTTTTCTTGATTAACTGTATTTCTTACATTTAATTTTAACCAATAGACCAGAAAAAAGGTCCAACGTATTTGTGTGAAAGTTTTTGTAAGTACCTTTCTATAATTTCAACTGTCGTAACTCTGTTTTGTGTGCCAATAAATAAATAAGTAAATAAAACTCTTCGAGAATATCCTTTTTTTTAGCCTCAGGAATCCTACAAAAATCAAGTGACACGTACACCTGAATAATTAACATACAGACTTAATTATAAGAAAGTTAACGAGGTACCTACGTGCTAAAGGAGTACGAGATCAACAGAGCTATGCACCCGGCATCAGTCATGGGTCCCTTGAGAATTTGTTCGTATAATCGCGTGAAAAAGTGTTGAGCCTTAGTGCATAGCGGAATTTTTTTTGTAAAAAATTTTTGACTGAAGAGCGACGGATACTTACCAAGACCATTAGATATACAGACGAGGTTATTAGATATACAAAAGGGATAAAAGTGGTCTTCGTTCTGTGATTAGATACGTGGAATGTTTACAGTAGGTACAAAAACCTTCTAACTTTAAAGTGAGCGCTTTAAGTAGGTTAAATAGTTCTGCTGGCTTGAATTGAAATAATATATTTATATTTTATTTTATAAAAAAAATATCTAAACTACAAAACATTCATGTCGTGGGACGAGAAACGAACATGCAAGCGTCCTTGGTAGCTTCGGTTCTAAGTATCTTATAAACAATTAGCTATTATAATATTCAAAATAAAATTAATTTTTTTATTTTTAATGTGATCGTCGCAAAAGCCCAGCGACGTGCCATAAATCCTTTTATTTCTGTTCGTGATTTGATCAAAAACGATAAGGTACGAAACGTACTGTCCAGCTCAAAAAGCAGCGTACATGATATAACTGTCAAGAGTTCAGACATGATCTGAGGCGAAAAGCTTCACGATATAAATGAAGCTAATGCTAAAACAGTATTAATATACTGTTTGAATCTGTCAAGCGGCATTATACCTCTGGAGGCTTATGACAATAGAAAGTTTAATTGTGTCTAGAATCTGATGCTTGAAAGGCTTTACTGTTCGATAGTATCATAATTTCAGCTGGGCGAAATCCACTGCTGGACAAAGGCCTCCGCTAAAGATTTCCACAACGATCGATCACGCGCTGGACGCACCAAGCGTCTACCTGTAACCTTCACCAGATCGTCTGTCCACCGTGTTTGAGGCCTGCCCACACTGCGTCTTCCGGTACGTGGTCGCCGCTGTAGATTTAGAACCTTTCTATTTTTCGTATAGCGACATTTCTTTCGATCAGTAGGACAGGGACCGCGTATTGCTACTACCCCGCCAGTTGTTATTTTCTACTAGGCTAGGGCATTCGCTTATACTTGCTCGTTCTACGTATAAAATAACCTTGCAATATAATTAGGTATGTTACCACGAGCTTTGGGAGGCTATGTGCAAAGTGTAAGGGTTCTCTTATAAGGATCACCCTTGCTAGCTTCTTGTTACGTGCTTCTTCTAGAATGAAAATTAAAAGTGAAATAAGAATTACACACGACACATTAAAAGCTCAATCGATAGTATTACTACGTGGTAGGCCCGTATGTGAGTGTCTAGGTACTAGGTAGGTAGGTACCACCGCATTTCTTATTTCAACCGTGAAACAATTAGCTGTGTTTCGCGCATGGAATTCATTTCATCTTAGGCCTCAGGATGACAACGCATCAGAAATACCAAGTGATTTTTTCTTGTTATTGCAGGTGTCTGTAGGCGGCAGTTAACACTTACCACCAGGTGGGCCGTCAGCTTGTTTGTCATCTAGTTGTATAAAAAAGGCCAAATATGCTTTACATCTGCCAAAATGCAAGGAACATAAAACAATATTATAACGTTACATATTCTATGTTACAAATACTGAAATAAACATAATTCGATAGGATTAATCGAATATTAATTTGTACGATATCGCGGTTACGACGATGTAGTAATTAATTATCTTCAGTCCATAATTAATATATTTTGCGGAACGTTCGCAAGATATACGTAATCGATTATTAAAGTGGGTTAAATGTAGGAGTACGTATGTATACGTAGACTTTATCGTATCTTGTATAGTTTAGTAAGGGGGCGGCTAGAACACTGTGTTCATATTGCACTAGCTGTCTTTGCATATAATAATATTAATAATAATCATACATTTACACCTCTTGTCCAAAGTAAGCATCATTAAGAGCTTGTGTTATGGATACTAGATTACAGAGAAATAATGATAGTAATAGGTACTTATATAAATATTAGAAATATACTAAATAAACATATAAACTCGTGATTTCGTATATGACTCGTGAACAAATGCTCGTACTCATCATACAAACATCTGTTCCTACCGGGAATCGAACCCGAGATCCCTGAGCGAGCAGCCTGCATAGCAAGGGTCACAGGCTACTCGGCCAGCCGGTCGTCAAATAGATTAGACTTCGTCAGTATAGACTATAAAAAAATCTATTAGGATCTCCACACAAGCCCACAAGTTAACTGAATTATTATTTATACTTAAAATAAACATGCATTAGGTACTTAAAATAAACTGTCTTTATGGGGACTCTACGTAGAGTCGTAACAAAACATATTGGTTCCGCTTGATTTATAGGCTTCAACCACAGATTAGATAATAGCATTTAGCCGCTTGCCATCAGGCGAGCCACAATATGTTTGCCACTACCACACATGTTACAGAAAAATACGTAGTTTTAACGAATATATTAAAAAAAAACCTTTTCACTGTCCCTTATGTCAATTTCACACCAGTTTATGAAGAAAAAAATAGTCGTATAATTTTTCCGCATCAGGTTTTTTATTTCCTTAGTCAAGTTTTACATTAGGTGATAGTCAATAGTAGTCTGTCTTGCTTGCATGCGTACTAAATGCGTTCTAGCAGTTCTATTTCTTTGATATTACAGGAATATAAAAAAAGTAATTGATTTGACTTCTATATTTAATTAATACAAAATACTAGTGAAATCAATAGATAAGTGTCAAAACGTTTATACTTTATTTCTTATCACTTGTGTCCCCAACTGTACATACTCGTACAACTTAAATTAACTTCTGCGTTCAGGTCGCCGTTAATCTGGCATCTACATACGTCGCCGAAACGAAGAAATCTGCCTTTTCAGGGCTGTCACCAACCAACTGCGCTTTTGAAGGATCTTGGTTGAAAGAAAAACCAATTTTGTAAATCATCAATAGCCATTATACGCGTCCCATTACTGGGCACATCCTGCCTTCTTATTCCGTGCCTTCTTACATGGAAGAAACACGAGGAGTTTAGGCCATAACGCCATAACCAACAGTGCAGTTTGAAATACACTGTTCTAGCCACCCCCACCTTGCCATTTCACGCCTCTTTTGAAGGAACCCATGTTATAGTAAGGAGGGAACAGATGTGCTAGCTTAGAATTCCAAGTTTTGGAAGCCCGACAAAGAAACGAGTAACTAAACTTCTTTGTGCGTGATGTTGAGATGGAGACAGTAAATTGGTGACTCCGAAGACCGGCACGCGTGCTCCTGAGTAGGAAGGGGGAAGGTCGGATATGGTCGAAAAGCTCCTCAGAACACTCTCCATGATAAAGCCGATAGAAGGCGCTTAGCGATGCAATGTCACGACGCAAATGTATGGGCTCTAGGCTGTTCGTGACCTCTACGTCGTCAAAGATACGAACGGCATGACGCTGCAATCTGTCCAGTGCATCGAGGAGGACCATGGCGGAGGTTAAATAAATATTGTGTGGAATTCTTTGTGTGCAATTGACAACCCTAATGCACCATTTCATTTGCCCGTATCTATACCTATCTCTCTCTGACGGTAGGTAGTTGGATGAAACTAATTTGTTGAGATACGCTTGAGGCTTGCAAATGGTTATTGGGCTGATGTACTTTTATAGTTGACTGTACCTCCCGCGGGGAATCCTTCTCTATGTGGGTTACGGAAAAGAATTACGCATCTGGTCAGTTGAAGAATGGGACTTATGGCGTCTCGTTGTTAGAATAAGCATTGGCCCTAATTCTGGTAAACACATGCTAAGTCTAAATTTAAGTTCAGTGCATTTCTTTCTATCAAAAGGAATACGAAAAGGATGGCTGTCATATAATTTGACATTTAGAAACGTGCGTTCAATTTTCGACCTTATTGACGACGTGATAAAATGCAGTGTTTAGGAGGCAGCTCCGTACATGCCGTCTAAAATTGTCTATGGTTTCTTAGAAATCTATCTAAATTTAAGTGACAGCTCTAAACAGATTCTTGCTATCTTTTTCCTATTACTTATTGCGAGAAAGAGATATATTGTACTTAAATTTAGAATTAAAGTGTGTTCCCAGAATTAGGCCCATTGGCTGTACATTGATATTTTGTTTGTTAGGCGTACGTACCGTATCTTCCCTTTTTTCTTTATATCAACATCATGCACAAAGAAATTAAGTGCCTCGTTTATTTGTAGTACTTCCAGAACTTGGAATTCTTTGCCTGCTCATGTGTTCCCTCTTTCCTATAACATGGGGTCCTTCAAGAGAGGCGTGAAAAAGCACCTTTTGGGCCGGAAAGGTGGAGGCGGCTACTGCAATGTCTATTGCACTAGCTGTCTTCGCATATGGACTCTCCTTACCGCTTCACATCAGGTAGTGTTGGGTCAACTGCCGTGCTTTGTATACTTATATTAAAAAATATCCATGTGTCTGTCTGTACTAGTTTATATCTCTAGTCTGTGGTTGGCTGCATTCCGTTTTGATTGAACACGTTTTGATATTCGCGTTCACAACGCCATTGGCGTGATATCATTTTGGAACGTCTTCTGACTTCTGTCAAGGACGTAACTGGCACTAAAACATATCAAAACTTAACATAAAAATTGAATGTGGTTAACGATGCCGTTGTTCTTTGATTTTTATTTTTACTAGATTACTACTTACCAACTTATTATTGCAGTATGCATTAAACTAATTGTTTACGAGGGCAAAACTGAAAGTTTTTAGAACTGGTAACTTGTAAGACTCAAAAACTGACCTACCAACTTATTATTGCAGTATGCATTAAACTAATTGTTAACGAGGGCAACACTGAAAGTTTTTAGAACTGGTAACTTGTAAGACTCCAAAAACTGAATTTCGACAATCTTTGTACGACAAGATAAAACTTAGACAATATAGAACCTCGACGTTACTCAATTCCGACAATACAATAGACAGTAAAAATTACGTTAAAATTTTGAAAAAAGAGCTCTTTGTATTTTTTTGATTATTTTTCGTGATTTCCAATTTATTTTTCTCAAGCACTGCCACCTGCCTTCGTTTCCGAGAGCGTACGCCTAGCACCCTGTATACGTCCCATTGCTGGGCACAGGCCTTCCTAGTTGGGAGAAACACATGAGGAGCTTGGGCCATAACACCATCACGCTGGCCCAATGGTGGGTTAAAGGGGTTACGTAACAACTGGAACCAACGGCTTAACGTGCAGGATGAAGCACGGAGGAGCTCAAGATTAGAAATTTTGTTGACCCATCCCGGGATAAACCATGGCGAAAGTTGCTTTGTTTTCGTAATCGAAACCAGAGCGCAAAACTTCAGATGAGCTATTACCTACCTTTCTTAGAGCCTGTTCACACGATGTTTAACTCAGTGGTAGGTCAGGATGTCGGGTCGTCTGGGTAGGTACGGTAGACCACAAAAGTCGCTGAACACTTTAGTACCATGTCACAACGTCTCTTGCGTCAATATAGTATGATAGCAACTATAAAATATGTGCACAAGATCAGTGTGACATAGTACTAAAGTGTTTAGTTACTTCTGTGGTCGACTGTACCACCGCCTTTCCTATGTTCGCTGTGTTTTGGATTGAAGGGAAACGTAGCCAGTATAATTACTGAGAATGGATGGCATTTCATGTTAGGCATCAGGATGACAACGCATCCTGCAATACCAAGTGTCTTTTTAGGGTTCCGTACCCAAAGGGTAAAAACGGAACCCTATTACTAAGACTCCGTTCTCCGTCCGTCTGTCACCAGGCTGTATCTCATGAACCGTGATAGTTAGACAGTTGAAATTTTCACAGATGCTGTATTTCTGTTGCTGCCATTACAACAAATACTAATAAACAGAATAAAATTGGGAAGAACATGGGCGGCATGATCCTTCAAGAGCGGCGTGAAAAAACACCTTTTGGGCCGCCCAAGCCGGCAAGGTCGAGGCGGCTAGAGCGGTGTCTATTCTGCACTAACTGTCTTCGCATATGGACTCTTCTTACTGCTTCACATCAGATGGTGTTGGGTCAGTTGCCGTGCTTTGTATAAAAAATATATTTACGGATGCTCATAAACAACAAACATGATTTTTTTGCTTGTTTTTGCTCGATATTGATAACGGCAACAGGTAGACGCTTGTTTATAGATATAGATATAGACGGAACCCTTCGTGCCCGACTCGACTCGCACTTGGCCGGTTTCTTCTTATTATTGCAGGTCCATAGGCGACGGTAAGCCATTAACATCAGGTGGGCCTTCAGCTTGTTTGTCATCTAGTTGATAAAATAAAAAGCAATAAAACCTTTTTTTTATTTTTATTTAAATGCTCTAAAAAGAAGAAAATGAAATTTTCCTTAAAAATTTTAAGTATAAACTAATCACCTCATTAACTCATTTTACACAATTTATATGATCATAAATGCTTGTCGCGAGGCTTGCGTAAGTACCTACATTTAATGAAACTGAAATTTTAAAAGAAATAAACTTAGCAGATTAAGTTACTCAATTAAATAGGTACTAGTTAGTTTATTTACATAAGTAAATCGCGCGACAAGCTTTTATGATCATATAAATTGTTTATATTGAGGGTATAAGTTTATAGTTAAAAATTTTGGGGAAATTTTATTTTATTCTTTTAGAGCATTTTTTTTAAAAAACGGTTTTTTTGCTTTTAATTTATTTTTTACTTTTTAGTTATCGCTGGCTAGGTTTCTGAATCTGCCTTTTTATTCTCTCGCGAACCTTTTCATTTAATACCCATACAATAGGAAAGCAGAAAAAACTCTAAAAGTCCGCCATATTGGATTAAGAGTGACGTCACATTATTTTTCGACTTACTCTCAATAAGCCCTTTCATTTGATACCCATATTGTAGAAATGCATTAAAAATAACTTTACCGCCATCTTGGATTGTCCGCCATATTAGATTAAGAATGACGTCACATAGCTAATCGTGTATTGTCATCCAAACTAAACGTGTATACAAAATTTCAGCTCAATCAGTTGAAGATATCTGCTTCAAAATCGAGTAGCAAGAATCCACCCGACAAAACATACATTGCAAGTTAAATAATAGCTATTTAAAAGAAGCTCGTTTTATTTGTATCGATACAAACTCTAATGAGACACGCTATAGGCATTATTGTAATTGAATTTATAAAGCCATACTTTAATCTGTCAAGCGGCGTTATACCTCTGGAGGTCTATGAGAATTAAAAAATGAATTGTGTCTGGAGGCTGATGCTTGATGGGTTTATATTATAAATGCAAAAGTAATTCTGTCTTTCTTTCTATGTGCCTGTCTGTCTGTTACTTTTTCAGGCTTAAACTGACGAATCGATTTAGATGAAATTTTTTATGGAGTTAGTTAGGGACCCTGGGAAGGACATAGGATACTTTTTTGAGCGATAACCAACATTCACGAGAGCGGAGCCACGGGCCGCCATTAGTACGTAGCATTTATTGTCAGACAATCCTCACAAAGTGAAACAGTTTTTCAGCCAGATATAATCAGCCTTAGATGTAGCGAGACAGATATACGTAGCCGGGTAGGTGTCATAAAAAGACGATATTTCTCATAACACGCCGCAATATGTCCCGGGAAAGTTTCCGTGCGGCCGCAGCGGAACATCACTCAGGCGCAAGGAACACATTTCATTTTGGTGGTGTTATAAATTTTCCATTATAACGACGCGAACTTTCAAGTAAACAGCGCTCTATTGTTCGCTAATTCGTTTGCTTGTGGTGCAAGTTACGGCATAGAGAGATTTTTTATTATTTGATAGATATTATTAAAATATGCAGGTGCATGGTGCTGTCAATGCGACAATAAATTAAAACATGGGCTATATTAGTTCATGGGAATGGTTTGCCACTTTCAAAGACATCTGACTCATTTAATAATTTCATGACATTTGTATGGAATAATATAACATTGGCTGCATTATTTCATAGAAATGTCCAGAAATGGCTATGGTGTTTTTGAAAGTGGCAAACCATTTCTATGAACTAATATAGCCCATTCTTTAATTTATTGTCACATTGACAGCACCACTCTGTATATTGGATGTCGGTATTTTCATGACGAATTTCATTTAAATCGGTTACGCGTTCTAAACGTGAACACGTAACAGAGAGACAGACAAATAAGAGTCACTTTCGCATTTGTGATATTAGGAAGTAGGATCATCTATATTTCTCTGTATGGAGTTAAAACATTGGCTGCGTTATTTCATAGAAATGTTATGAAATTATCAAATGAATATGTTGTGTTTGAAAGTAGTAAAACATTTCTATGAACGTTAATAGCCCATTTTTTAATGTAATGCTGTTGTTGTATTGTCGTCACTATTCTGTATAATGATGCTTAATTTTGACTAGATAATAGGAGTAAGCACTTTCATAGAAAATGTCATATTAGGTTATACTTTGATAGATACTTTGCTTACAATGCTAAAATTAGTAAACAACTCAGTTATCAATTGAAACTATATTTTATTACTAAAAAATGTTCGCTCTCCTCAATTTCCTGATTTTATAATCACATAACACAGAGCATAGCCTCGTCTTAGCCTCGTTTGGTATTACTTAGTGGAAATTTATGGGGAAATATCATATAATATAACTTGAAAGTGTAAATCACCAACCCCGCTTTAAGTTCGTACCTCGTTCCAGAGAGAACATATCGGAGAGTCAGCACAGAGCAGAGTTCCCGGCAATCAAACGGAGTCCCGCGGGTGCGGGCGTGTGTGCCCCGCTTTATATGAGTTTGTTGAAGCACATTAGTCCGGATGCTGCCTAAGTATCGTGTCTTTTTAACTGACTTAAAAAACGAGGAGGTTCTCAAATCGGTTGTATTTTTCTTCTATGTATTACGCCGAGATTTCTGATCCGATTTACGTGATTCTCTTTTTGTTCGATGCGGAATAGTTGCCATTTGGTCCCATTATTTTAAAATTGATCGGATAGTTAGGTTTTTAAATCAGAATAACTGGAAAAATTAAGTCGTCTACGAATGCGAAATTGTGGATTTTTGCTATCCTATGACTTTTTAGTGAAACGATACGAGGGTAAAGCAATATGCTGACTGTCACCCATCTAGCTTTGACCTTAGAAAGTTATTTTAAAGAAAAAAAAAACCACCTTTAAAACACGAAAAAGAATAAAACAATCAAAGTTAAGTAGGCCCCCTAGAAATATATTTTATGGAGTTGGCGCTAATTTGTTTCCAGAAACAATAAAAAGTAAAGCACCGTCTCCAAAAAATATTTTATCCTTTTCAGTATTTTTATGGTCCAATTATCCCTGCTATCGATGATTTCACCATTCTACCTCAAAAATCTATTTTTTTCTCCTACTTCTGTTCTCTTCTCTGTTGACTGCTAGATTACTGAAAAACAAAAAAAAACACTGGTTTACTTATGTATGCGCCATAACAATAATATTAATAGCATTGTTGTATTCCGTCAGTTGGAGGTAAGATAGCCAGTTCCTCGGTGGTTGAGGAATCCGGGTGTAGCTCGCTTCGATCGTCGGCCTCTTCATCACTTACCAACAGGTGAGATGGCTCCCATCTCAACTGACCATGACCGTTGCCGCCTGCCTGTCCATCTATTGGTACTTTGGTCGCCATGCTCCCCTGCTAGAAAGCTTTAAAACTAATCGGCCGTCCGTTCTGTGTACTCTTGTGATCCGGTTTGTGCCGCAATCAAACACCGGGAATCTTGTAAATCGCTTTTATTTCTTTAAAACCAGGTGGCTTATAAAATTATATTATTTTATTGTAAGTAACCGACCGTCGCGCGTAGCCCCTCGGCTTGTCTTTCTCTCTCTCTTTCTATCAAAATCTAGAATACTTCAGACAACATTTTAAATAAATCGTTCTATTTATCGTAGACACCGAATGTGCCAATCCCCATCAAGAAGACCCGTTACTATATTACTATAAGCTCTGCTATTGCCACTTTGACTACTTACTTTCTAATCCTATGAGCTGTGTTAGTCACTTTGGTTTTCTGACGGATGCCCTCTTTCTATATCTTATATCTTAGTAAAACGTACATTATATTGTAATGCACCCATACAGACACGTGCCATTAAAGGAGATCTTATATTATTCGGTTTTCTTTAAGGTGGCCGGCATCAATATGCTAATCAGTATGGTTGAAAACTAAGGGAATGCTAAGCATTTTTTAAGCTTTAATAAGTCGTTGAGATATACCTAAGCCATGATCCAGGGTAATACATATCTTTCGCGTTTATAGTTTTCCAAAGATTATCACTATCATTATCACACACTTCATGGCATAATAGCTTCTCTAAGCTGGTAGAGCTACCGCACAGGTACTATTCCAATAATTGGTTCTGGCCAAACCGTTTTACAGCGGTTTAAAGATAAAACTTATATACTAAATTCCTTTCGGGTTGAAATTGTAGCAATTTTCAGCAGTTCAAACCTTTGACCACATTAGGGTACAGACAGACGCCAAACTAAACTAATACTAAATACCAGAAATCAGGTATAGTGCAGAACTTAAGGGCGTTATCAGACCTATTATCCGATTGATGTTTTTGCTGATGGACGGGTGTTCTCAATTGTTACACTCTTGTTAATAATAATTTCTCAATAATCTTATATTCTAATTGAAACATGATAAATATACATGTTCACATTAGATACAACATCATTCATCGTGGCATGCAAAACTATTAGAGTGATCGTGGTGAAGCACTATATGCACCATTGGCAGCATGTCTTTTCCCTTCGTCAAAGATTTTCTAGTGCATTGATCCAGGATACCATCCAAAGAAGATATAATCTAATCCATACATCGAATTTCATTCAGTGCTTCGAAAAGCACGTCATGCGGTTGTTCCCGGTTGTAACTGCAACCGCTCTTATCCAACCCGCATTGGGCCATCGTGGTGGTGGTACGAGTATGACCCAAACCAAAAGGAAGGCCTGTGGGACGTATTTAGACTGTTGATAACATCTCATTAACGATTTGTTACTTGTTCTGAATTCGCTGCTTCACACCAAGATACGTAGGGAAAATAGGAGAAGATCCGAAACTGAATTGACGTCAATTAAAAACTGTTATGGTTAATTAGCAACTGTTTTGGAAAACTCGTCAAAATTTACTGGTAGCGATCGCTGGATCTTCTGGATCCTCTTATTACTTGTCTTCTTGCACATTATACTTTCATAGCCTTTCATGGCCATTAAGATCAATAATTAAACTCTGGTTATTCAAAAGAAACAAATCGCATGGTTGACATTCCAAATTCTTATCTTTTTATTATTTGGTGACAATGAAACAATGGTTTAGATCTCTCTTGAGACTCAATGTTCAATTATTCTCGAAAGAGACCATACATTTAAGTAAAAATTTTTAATTTATCAAGATTTTTACGGACACATAAGATTGTAATGTAAAAGGTAAACCACTAACTAGTCCAGCGGATAGTAAGGAAATCCTGAATAGTGTATTCAGGATCTCCACAGTAGACTAGCTTATTAGATGGACAGAGGTATGCTAAGGAATACCAACTTATCTTCCACCAATCGAAAACCGCCAAGTAGGTCAAGGCGTTCCGGCAATAGTGATGTTTCGTTTCCCTAGAAAATACCCGCAAGTTTGGCTCTAGTATTTCCCAGATCCAGACAAATGGTACTTACCTAATTCTAGCAAATACTTCCGTCCATTTGTCAGAATAGCAGTTCGAACATATTTGTAGTACTGAGATAATGGTTTCATACCTTTTTATGGTACTTAGGGGTAAGGTATCTAATACGGATATGTTAGGGATCATGGGTATTAGTGTTCCTGATGAATACATTTGGCGACGGAGACGCCCTAGCCTGCTAGCAGTTCCTACGGGCCGCACTAAATTACTGAAGCTTTGACATAACCTTTGATATATTTGTTTTTCTGTTTTATTATTACCTACTTATGTGAAAATTCACAATTCCTTGAAAAGGTGAATTTGAACAACATATTTAAGACATTACCTACTCTTTATGTACCATATTGTGCAAATTTTAGTTAATAAATGAATTATGAATTATGAAGGAAGCTCCACTGACGCGCGTATTTCGTACACTCAACCTAATTCATAAAGAAACTGACTTATTCACTTGTGCCACGAGCGAATTCACAAAGACAGCTGCATGGATAATATGTCAATAATATGTCATGTTAGGCGTAAATTAAATTGTTGTGTCTATCGCATTAGGTAAAAACTTGTAATGACAGTTATAAGTATTTGTTCAATAAATAATGTAATTAATGATCTTGGAGTTCTTTGCCAGCACATGGGTTCCCTCCTTTCTATAACATAGGTTCCTTCAAAAGAAGCGTGATTAAGCACCTTTCGGGCCGGCAAGGTGGAGGCGGCTAGAGCAGTGTCTGAACTACACTAGCTGTCTTCGCCTATGGACTCTTCTTAGAATTTCGAAATATAAATAATAAAAAATCCGGGTTAATTGCTATGTTGACCTGGAGTAAAGGGTATTCATAGGGTTTTCCAAGTCCTTCTTTATTTTTATCTTTCTTTCTTCAGTTGATTAGTGTTCAGAACGGTTACCATCATAAGAAATAAGCACTGAATTTTACGCGTTTTTATGCGAAAATTTAATTTAGGACCTTATTGCTCGATGTTTCCGGCTAAGTTGCACTAGCCATAGTCACGACCGCACAGTAAACAGTATTTAGTGGTCGCATGAAACCAGTAAAGTTCCGTGCTATTTCATTATTTATACTATTACTACATTCTTATGAATCTTGTGAACAGGAACAAATTGTCGAAATCTAATCCGCGGATACGATTTTATGCCAAGTTCACATCATTATAGAACGGGTCCCAAGCTTTTACCTTCCCATTTGAGAGAAATATCTGCTAGTGCCAAGCAGAAGTAGTTTCTGGAACTTTCAACGAGTTGAAAATCAGGGAAAAATAGTATAATATCTCTGTTGTAATTCCCAGTGGTGGGCTCTTTAGGAGGAATAACGGGGAATGAAAATGGTACGCAGGGTTCTTTTGTCGAGACAACACGGTTGGTAATAAGTTTACTTAGAATATTTGACGTTTTCAAATCCTGGTAGGTAAGGTATATTTTATAACAGTATTAAGATATTATTACTTTGTTTTTTCATTTATTAGTTAGCCAATCCTATTACTGTACGTACGTAGGGTGCGTGTAATAAAACAAAACTGTTAAACTTTTTAACATTGAGTTGAGTGATATAATATTAAATAAATTAATAAATTCTTATAAGCATCATCACATCACATCTCCAACACATGAGGAGTTTGAGCTATTACACCACCAAGCTGGCCCAATGCGGGTTGGTGGGTTCAAGCGGTTGTAGTCATGCCTTCTTATTCTGAAGCACGGAGGAGCTCGAGCTAACAAATTTTTGATTGACCCATGCCGGGATCGACCATGGCGAAAGTTGCTTTGTTTCCGTAATCGAAACCAGAGCGCTTAAACCACTACGCCACCGAGCATATATGCGCACAATCATTTTACAGATAATACGGACTGGAAAAGCGGTGACTTCCTGATAAAGATTGTCTTTATACTTACTAGGAAAGTCACCATTAAGAAATGGACAATAAAATGAAAGAAACACTTTGTACTGTTCTCAGTATTAATCTTTGCGATCGTTCTTGGTCTCAAGCTTCATTGCCAATACGTTTCGGAGGTTTAGGTATAAGGAAAAGTTCAAGTGTTTCTCTACTGGCCTTTTTTATCCTCCGTTTATAATACACGTCCTTTGTCAAAATTTTGAGTGATACTTTAATTACTTTTGAAGTGTCCCACTTGGCCGAAGCCAAATCTAGCTGGCCACCCTGGCGGCTTTCACAACATAATCACTTTTATTCTATATTCTATAATCTTTTAATTGTACGTCATCACAAACACTTGGCTTGGTTTATAAAACTACACCAGTTTTATAAAACTGGTGTAGTACCTAAACACAGCGATTCGACACCGGTTCGAAACTTTGTGTTATAACACAAAGTTCGATTAGACACAATTTTTAATTACTGTAATAAAAATCTGCTCTGACACCACAAAACACCGCCAAACACCTTTTTTATTTTAACAAGGTGGTAGTACCGTATGTAGGGTCGCCTGGGTAGGTACCATCACCGCCTTTCTTAATTCAACCGTGAAACATTTTGCTGTGTTTCGGTTTGAAGGAAAGGTAGCCAGGGACCTCAGAATGACTATGCACCTGCAATACCAACAGATTTTTTCCTTGATAATGCAGTTGTCTATAGGCGGCGGTTACTTCTTACCGCCAGAGGCCATCAGCTTGTTTGTCATCTAGTTGCATAAAAAATTATACACAATTTCGACAAAATATAAAGTCATCAAATATGTTACTAAAATCGTTTCTGACAAAGTCTGCATCAGTGTTGTTTGTGACGCTACCGG
This sequence comes from Nymphula nitidulata, assembly GCA_947347705.1. Taxonomy (NCBI): domain Eukaryota; kingdom Metazoa; phylum Arthropoda; class Insecta; order Lepidoptera; family Crambidae; genus Nymphula; species Nymphula nitidulata. Next base: position 2,968,426 of record OX374637.1, on the reverse strand, counting down.
TCTAAATGGGACCCTGGCTTTATTGGGTGCTTCCGAAGTTGGAGTTTAAGTTGGCGAAAGCTGGGGCTTCAGTGCGGGAATAGCGTAAAGTAGCTTGAATAGCGTTGATAAAACCAGATGTTCCATGTTTGATTGAAAAGTTTCGAAGATTACTGCTCTGAAAAAAAATATGCTTTTCCCAATAAAACCGAGGAAAAACAAGGATAAGGTCTGTTTTTTTTTCTTCATATTTTTAAGCAATCGGAAACGTTCGTGTGATAAATTGAAGTAAGTGTGTTTAAATTTATAGTTTTGACTGAGTTGCAGTTTTTTAACCGACTTCAAAAAAAGGTTATCAATTCGTCTGTATGTTTTTTTTATGTTTGTTACCTCAGAACTTTTGACTGGGTGAACCGATATTGATGATTCTTTTTTTGTTCGATGTGGAATAGGTCCCATTTGGTACCATAAAAATGTTTCGAAAATCCATTGGGTAGTTTGGTTTTTAAATAAAAAAAACTGGAAATATTAAGTCGTCTACGTATGCGAAATTGCGGACTTTTGCTTCACTATGAATTTTTAGTGAAATAATACGATAGTAGAAAACAATATTAGCTCACAGTCACCCATCTAGCTTTGACCTTCAAAAGTTATAACTAAAAATTGCGAAAAAAAAAATTTGAACAAAAATTAAAACCGACTCTTAAAAACTGAAAAGGATAAAATAATTAAATTTTAGTAGGTACTTATCCCCTAGGAACATATTTTTGGAGTTGGTGCTAAGTTGTTTCCAGAAACCATAGATAGTGAAGCACCGACTCCAAAAATATGTTCCTAGGGGATCAATCAATCAATCAATCATTTATTGCTTTCATGTTGTTTACAAATGTTCTTACAATTAATTTTCAGTATCAAACATGAACCCTGTAAGGGTACCGCAATATAAATATACATTCGCATGCAATTAACAATTATTAATAATATTTCAAATTTTGCTTGATTAATATTAATGTCAAACATTATGAATACACATAGGATAGTCAAAGTAATCTAATACAATGTCATATTTAGTAATAATATAATAACGAAAATTTTATTAAGTTTGTCATAATAATGTCAATCAGTTAATTAGAATGTCAAATTATCATTTCATGGCTAAACATAAACATATATCTTTTAATTACTTATTATTGTCATTAAAAAACTCGTCAATACTATAATAACATTTAACAATTAATAACATTTTTAACTTATTTAGGAAAACTGTATCTTTTTTTTCTATTTTTAATCTGTCAGGTAATTTATTATATATTTTGACTGCCATTACGTTTGGACTTGTGCTATGCAATTTTAATTTAGAATTTGCCAGGATAAGTTTATGCTCGTTTCTAGTTGGAAAGCGTCGAAGTTGATCTGTTTTTTTTGAAAAATAATTAGAATGCTTTCTTACAAATTTACATACTTCTAATACGTAAATCGAGTATCTGGTTCGTAAAATATGATTGGCAACTTTCAGGCTGTTGGATATAAAATATGATCCGTATGCATTTCTTCTGGGAGACAAATAGGTCCTGCGCATTTACGCTATTGCCCCACAAAATAATGCCGTATCTGAGCCATGAGTATGCATATGCATATTAGGCGGTTAGGGCTGTGTTGAGGTCGGTCGCCGGTCTCAACTCTAGGGAACTCGAAACTAGGGATGAACACCTACTTACTACAATTTAATTATTTTATCCTTTTCAGTTTTTTTGAGTCGGTTTTAATTTTTGTTTAAATTTTCTATAAAAATCTTGTTTGTAAATGTCGCCGCCATCCGCAATTTGCCGCTTGATTGGATGGATGTTCGATTGGTGGGTTCAATGTTATTTTTTTATGACCACGTAACCGTCATCGTTTTGGTTAATTATGTGGTCATAAAAAAACAACCTTGAACATACCAATCACTCAAACAGTCACACAAAACCTCTTCGATTTAAACGATCTGCCTAGGTGTCCAATTGAATGGCTAATTTATAACCAGACGGCTGGCACGATGTTCAGTCATCTGGTTAAAAGTTGCGCTCAATGACTTGGCTAGTTACCCTTCAGCCGTTTTAATGTATGCCGGCGTTCAATCAACGGGCCAGGCTTCCGGTTCAGCGGCTAATTTAACCGGACGGGTACAAAGTTACAACACACATACAACAAAACAAATCAATGAAAAGAAAACTGATAATTAATTTAATTTAATATTCCTTATTGCCTATGCAGTGTTCTACATATATTTGCGTATTATTAAGTATATTGTACACTCTCCATACATTTTTGGGAGAGATCTCCTTTCGCTAGAGATAGATTACATCCCGAGAAGATACACAGAAGATACATACCTTTTGGTATGATAACCGACATCCACGCGAGCGGTCACTAGTTTTTAATACTAGGATATATTCCATATCCGCGGCAACTATTACCGCGCGCCAAAATCTCTCCAAGCAGTGTAAAAACAAAAGCTAATTAAACTGGGATCTTTATCGGAGCAAAGATTTGTAGTTTTGCCATCGGTTCGGAAATAGTGACTTAATTAGCTCAGAGGCGTACCTATGTTGCAGCTGAAGGTGGTGCGGTCCCAACAGCCACGAGTCATTGGGCAGGTGGAAATGACATCGGGAATAATAAATTGTAAGCTTCTCGTTATTTAAGAATACCATTAAGTATATTGTCGTTGAAATCACATCAAATCCGGTAAAAATAACTTTGTAACTACAAACATTGTAGCTTAATATTTGAAAGACATTATTCATCGTCATCATTTCAGCCGGAAGACGTCTAATGCTGGACAAAGGCTTCCCCTAATGATTTCCACGATTTTTTTTGATAAACATAGAAATGAACTTCGTATGATCCCTAGCAAAACTGCCTTACTTAATAAAAGTGTGTTTTGTACTGCACCCCGAATTTATAACAAAATTCCTAAGAAAATAAGGATTAATAGTGATTTATATTCTTTCAAACACAAGCTGCGAGATTTTCTGTTAGACAAATGCTATTATACTTTGGCAGAATTTTTGAATGACAGGACTCTGTAAGTAGTTTTTCAGTGCTGGTCCGATTTGTTTCTAGGCAGATGCAAATATTTTATGATTTTTTCTGAATTGTATTGTGTTTTATTACTTAGCGCTGATTTCATTATAATTGTATGCCGAAATGGTAGGTCACAGCTGGAATTGTATTTTATGTTTATATCAACCTTGTTTGTTACCTGCGTTCCACAATGAAAATTGATTGATTGATTGATCTAATTAAAACATACAGATGCGATTATTGACTGTTCGAAAGAGTTTGTTGGAGGGCTTAATTGAATAAAGATATTATTATTTTCATTATAATTTAATGAAAATAAAAATATCTTTATTGAATTTAGATTTTTAAAAAACTCTTCTAGAATATAGTATTAATTATACACGGCACACCTCGGAAACATTTAAGTCAACCCTTCCGGGATCAACTATGTCATTTATTTAATCAACAGGGCAATAATTCAGTTATCAACTGTTATATTGTGTTTCCGAAAATAAATAAAATACTAGAAACAATTTTAGTTCATTTTAACTCCCACAAGTACTGAACTAACTAACTCTCATACAATGTGTAGCTTAGTGCACCTCGGGGAACTACTACGTAACTTTTTTGGCTAGCATTTGAAACGCATACTCATCGTTATTGTGTCCTCTCAGAATATTAGGGCGATCGGAGAGTCAGGAACGATTTAAGAATTAAACATGCCGACCATATTGACATACTTGACTAAAGCACGTGACAAAATAGAAATTTTAAAACCATAATAGTTTGTGAGCTTAATTTTTTGTTAGAAGTTAGAACCTAAGCATATTATGTTGGCAGCCATTTATGCAGAAAACCACATCGTCCAGCGTTCAGAATAAACACAACATAATAATAAAACAAAATAACTTTGTTGGCAACCGGAAACGCACCTGGATGGTCCCGGGAAGTTTTACGTTAGTCGGATAGCTGTTACAGTCGTTAGTTCCGGGGCTGTCGACCGGAAATTATCGGACGAATTTAGTTCGAGAGTGTGTGCATATAGAAATTTTGTTGAAAACTGCTTTAGATAAAATATTTCTATGAATTTGGAACTCAAAACCAAAAAAAAAATGTAAAATCTTAATATTATTCTCCTCTTACTATAAAACCTATTTTGGTAAACACTGTTTATACATGATTTGTCTTTTTCATTTCATATTATAAGTTTTTAATTGTCATAAGCCCCCCGAGATAAGTTAATACATTTTTTAGGCATGCAAAGTAAGCGCAGATAAGGTAGTAAGTTTCACGACTTATCACCAGTTTATTGAATTCACTATCCTCTAAAAATTAGCTGGGTGGGATGGAGTCATATTCCCGTGCTTCATATAACAAAGTTCTCGTCAGCATGATAGTATTTTTAAATGGAATAACGACTTGGCCACGGCAGCGGGCGGCGGCGGCAGCGAGCGGCGGCGTCTCGGCAACCACTGCGCGCTGTCTCGATGTCGGCCTCGCAGCGCGTCGTCGTGACCGCGCAGTGGTCGCCCAGATGCCGCCGCCTGTTCCCGTGTTCAGTTTCCCGTGTATAAACTATAATAACTATCTTCAACATTTTAAGTTACATACAGGGTCATCATTCCACTGAACCACGTGGTGTATCACAAGGTCACAGGTTCCATTGTCAGGCTGACAATGGAAATAGTCGTGTACGCAGTGCGAGCGATAGTAGAGATACGTTTTCAATACAAGTTGGAACTTGACCCGATTGAGGTTTTATAATTTGGCTTGTTCAAGTCATAACTTCTGTTTCAGTTCCACTGAGGCTGGATTCTAGCTTGTGAATGTCTCTTGCTTTTTACCCTCTTCAGACACACATACACCTGTAGAGAATTATTGGGAATATTTGATCAACGCAATGTCTACGAATTAAAGAAGATAAACGCCCACGAGATACTTTATGGTGATTATAGCGACTGCGCGGAGTATCGTGGACTGCAAGAACTCAACATCAAATAGCATTGTCTTGTCCTTGTACCGTCCGAATACTTATGTCTTGATAATAATTACGAAGTAATCAAAATAGAATAAAACTAGAAAAATTTCACGTCATGACGCAGGAATCGACTCCGCGGCCTTTCGCAATCCGGGCGACTGCTCTGACCACTGAGCCACCCAGGACTTGGGATATGCCTGTGAAATTCTTCTAGTCTATCTGTATTTGAGTTTATGAGTTAACGTCCACCCTACAAAATTTTTTTCTAGTTTTAGTCTATTTTAATTACTAAGTAATTTTTCAAACATTTATAATAATGTTAAAATCAAAAATTAAGAATAATTACGAATTTTCCATATTTTATCAAGCCTCAAGCATCGCAGACCTCGAGATGTTTGATATATATACCATTTACACCAACGGAGAACAGCTTGCGTGCCTCTGAAAAGTAGCTTTCGCTAACACTGCCATGCAGGCGGTTGCTGCTACAACCGCGGACCAACGGCTTATTGTGCGGGATTCAGAAACAATCAGCGCGAATTGTCAAAAAGAAGAGAATCAGCGCTCCCAATACCAAAATATATATTGAAATTGTAAAAAAAAACTTTCGAATCAAAGCGAGCTTTTCCATTTCCTCCTTTCCTCATATTATCTATCTTAATACATTTCCTATACGCGTGCATCTGGAAATTGAACAGAGGAATCTACGTTATATTTGGGTGTTATATTTCGGTCCATTTGGGATGAACAGTATCTGAGGCACTCTAATTTTATTGTAAGCATAGTGGCTGAACATGAGGGTGGATCAATTGGCTCTGATTGGCTGAATGTGGAGTGCTTTCAGCTATTCTATCAGTGTGAGTTTTTTGGCAGTCTCGTTGGATATTTTTTCATTATCAGATAAAAGAATAACGAAAACAGTGGCTAGAAAGTTAGAGCTATTTTTCTAAGCTTAAGGGGATTTTTTAGTAGTAAGCAGCTTTTTGAAAGAATCCCACCTTCCCCTTCGTACACAGGAGCACGCGTGCCGGTTTTCAGAGTCATCAATTCACTGTCTCCATCTCAACATCATGCGTGAAGAAGTTAAGTAGTCGAACTCGTTTCTTTGCCGTACTTCCAAAACTTGGAATTCATTTCTAGCACATGTGTTTCCCTCATTCCTATAACATCGCATATGGATTCTTCTTACCTCTACATCCGGTAGTATTGAGTCACTTGCCGTGCTTTGTATGAAAGTAAGTTAAGCGACGATGCATTCATCTGATGTAAGGTTACCGGGGGAAGCTTGTAGTACGCGGATGTGCAAGTAGATAAGTGAGAGTGAGGTAGCAACGAGTTCATATATAACATGATAGAAAAGAGGAAAATACTCATTTTCAGTAATGGGTAATATTTTTCTGTTGTCAAATGATGTACACGCGGCCTCGTTTAAATATAGTGACCCCGCTTTTAGAATCACTTTATTCTTATAGAAGAGTAATTGCATTTGAGTCACCCGATTGGTGATGATTATTTCTAGTTCTAGAAGATTCAGAACAATACCAATGACTAGTGTTTCTGCGGTGACTTATCTCAAACTCAAAATCAACAATATCCTAATTCAAGTAGGTAAAAATCAGACGGCTTACCATCAGACGGGTTGTATAGTGATTTGTTTGCTATTATTACACTGGACACATCACGAAGTTAGCGCCATTTGAAAATCTCCAGCTAAAATCCTAAGAAGATAATCTAACAAAATCGTAAAGATAAATTCACAAACCGTTTTCAAATAGGAATAACTATCAATCCAACTTATCCGGCTAATAGATATCCGCAGCCAATGGCTACAAATCCTCTATATTTACAATCTATATTGGAACGTGAGGGCCGAATAGGAATTTTCGCGCATTATCGCAATAAATCCATCTTAATGCTCGGCGAAACGAAGCACCCCGCTACAATGCTCGTGGTCCTACTGGAACATATAGGGAACTATTCTGATACAGAATTGGTATTAAATCACGAGATTCAACTTTGAAATAGGGAGACTAGGTTTTTAGAGGCTAAGTTTGAATAAGAAAAAATCACCTTTCACAACCCGGGTGACTGCAAATACCGAATCACTGAGGACTTGGTACGTATAACATTTCTTTTAGTGGCAGGGGAAACGTCTAAAGCGCTGTTCTCTCTTCTGGGGAACGAACAGAGGGACGTTTGAGATTCGCACCGACTACAACCCGTGCCGAGACTGCATAGTCTCTTTTCTGCCAGCTGATGGTATTATGGAGAACCCGTGACGTCATCCATTTCCACCACTACAGCAGGTGACTGCAAACTGCAACACAGTCTCATGTCTGGGCCATCATGCCGGCCAACTTAAAAGGAGGGAGGGAAATACAGCCTGTATTTCCCTCCCTCCTTTTAAGTTGGCCGGCACGTCTAGCGGAGCCATTCCACAAGTGGGAGCATATTCCAGGCGAGACCGGAGCTTAAGTTTGTAAGGCAAGCATAATTGTTGTTCAGGACACCGTGATCCGTAAGGCTGTTTTGTTCACGGTTTCGAATTCATATCGCATCATATTTTTATACCGAGCAAGTTGATGGGGCCTGAAAGAGTTGTGCTTTGAGGAGAGGTATTAGAAGGAACGGTAGCATTAGGGCTGTAAACGCACACACCTGTGTTTTCTTAGCAATTTAAAAATTTAACTGATATTAAGGATTTGTAGGTATGTCAGTTATCACCTGTACCAAATCTATCCACAATATCGGAAACGAACAAAACAATGAAACACAAAACACGAGGCTACCATCAATTTGTTTGAATAATTCTTTTCCGCGGTAAAAAATATAGTTTGCTAACTGGTTTTTAAAATGCACTCAGAAAAAAATGACGAATAATTGAAATAGTAGCCTCGCGTTTTCTGTTTCATTTTTGTTCTCTCCGTAATTATGGACAGGTTTTTTCGTATTAAAATTGCGATAATTATGTTCCTGGTCATTCTTTCATTTGGCAGTCGCAATAAATTATTATTTTTATTTTTTTATCAATAAAATTGTCAAAAAATAAATCCGGAATACAGCTCCCGTCCGAAACCAGTTGGATCTCATTAAATTTTCAACCGGTGCCCGTCGGTACACGTCTGAGCAAGCGAATTATTAATTAATCGAAATAACGGAAACCCATTTTTCTTAATCCCGTACGTTCCGTATGAAAATTTTCTAATTATAATCTCGATGAAGCCGCTGGCTACGTTGGATTAATTTTTAATTTCGGCACGGGTCGGCTGTACGCGGTTATTGTGCGGTGAATTTTAGCTTATGATAGGAATTCTTATTGTAATTTTATTTTAGTTTAACTTTATTTTATTTATGCTTTTAGGATAACTTTTATAGTTAGGTATTCTACAAAAAATTTAATGTAAGTACTAGAAGCCAAAAGCTAAAAATAATAAAGTACGAAAATGCTTAACGAAATTTTTTAACTACTTAGATGACAAGCAAGCTGACGACCCACCAAGTAGTTACCGTCACCTATAGACACTTGCAATAATAGGGAAAAAATTACTTGGAATTGCAGGTGAGTTGCCATCCGAAGCCTAAGCTGAAATGCCTTCCATGCCTATCAATTTCACTGGTTACACCTTTTCCTTCCATCCAAAACACAGCGAACTATTTTACGGCCAAAATAGGAAAAGCCAGACGACCGACGTGCGGGCCTACCACCTAGTTATATTGTAAAACTGTAGAGTTTCCGCTGATATGTGGTATACAGTACCGCGACATTGCCACTAGGGGTCTTCGTAGGAATGTTAAGTTTTACGAGCCCCTGGAGGCATCCCAAGTTTTTTATGTCAGCACTTGTGATTTTTTTGTACTTTTTAGGGTTTCATAGAGATAATGTCAGTTGGAAGATCGGATTTATTTATACTATATTTAAGGTTAGAGTAGGAAACAAGTTGCCGCATGTTTACCGGATAGTATTTAATAGACACAGCTTCTTAACGTAGGCATAAAAACTTAAAATACATAGGTAGGTACCTTGTGAATATCCAGCTTTTTTTAGTTCATTCTCCCTGTAATGGGAAGGCAAAGAGAACTAATGCCCATGCAGCCAAGTCATTTTAAGTATTATTTTATTTCATCATTTATTTCAAGTTCTCATCGTCTTTCACACCATAATCACTTTTATTTAAATAATCTTTTAGTTGTACGTCAACACAAACACTTGGTTTATAAAACTAGTCACTAAAATTAGTCACTTTTTTAAGGTACTAAAACTGAAAGGAAATAAAAGCTCATAAATACACCCCGTCTTTATGAGCTTTTATTTCCTTTCAGTTTAGGGCCTATTTTTAATTTTGGTACACAGTGATCTCTATTAGCAGGGGCATAAAGTTCATGTTTATCAATAGCCAGGCATTAAATGGAAATAAAAGCTAAAGAACATGATTTAGATATTTTTCTACAGAAAATTATATTACGTACGGAACTCACTAACGTAGTAGCGTATACCCACTTAACTGGTTTTTTGGAGTTCGAACGGGGATTTACAACAATGTAGTTAAGGAGTTACCGTGAGATGTTCTAGTTAAACTTTTACGGTTAAATTTAAATGGCTTTTCTGTGATGAGGTGAAGTTTTGGATTCAAGCCTGCAATTATTGCGATCTCCATCTTCTGTGATGTTGAAACTGTTTTAATTTGACGCGAGAATAATCTCCTTACAGAGAGATAAAAGACATTTATTAATTTTAAATGTGCCATACTGGCCGTAATAGGGTAATTGACAACATTTTTTTGTTTCATATACAGGGGGTGAAGACAATACAACAGTAAATTAAAACATGGGCTATATTAGTTCATAGAAATGTTTTGCAACATTCAATTACTTAATTACTCATTTGATAATTTCATGGCATTTCTATGAAATAATATAGCATTGGCTGCATTGTTTCATAAAAAATTTAAAGATTATAAAATGAATAAGATGTATTTAAAAGTTGCAAATCGTGTGTCAAAATAGTGTGTCAAAAGACAATAAATATCGTAGAAGTAGTCTAACATCTAACATCATTAGTTTTTTAGATATAGGGATTTGTTTGAGGAGCCAATACAAGTTGTCAAAAACGCTCACATAACAAAATGATGCTGAATTCATCATCATCATCACCGGCCTATATACGCCCCACTGCTGGGCACAGGCCTTCCTACATGGGAAAACCGCTTGAGGAGTTTTGGGCCATAACATCACCACGCTAGCTCAATGCGGGTTGGTGGGTTAAAGCGGTTGCAGTAACAACCGGGACCAACGGCTTAGAAATTTTGGTTGACCCATCCCGGGATCGACCATGGCAAAAGTTCCTTTGGTTTCGTAAACGAAACCAGAGCGCCCAAACCACTACGCCACCGAGCTCCTCGATGCTGAATTGTGACGTCACAATTCGGTAGTCGCCACCAAATATGTAAGGGCGTATGGACAAAATTAATTATATCTCAGAATGGGGTTCTTTAAAAAAGGCGTGAAAAGGTTTTTACAGGGTCGGCAACGCGCATGTGATACCCCTGGTGTTGCAAGCGTCCATAGGCTACGGTAACAGCTTACCATCAGGTGGGCCGTATGCTTGATTGCCACCTTAGTGGTATAAAAAAAATCTTTGTAATTAATACGTTCACACCAACCACCAACCAACATTGATCCAGCAGCGTGGTGTTGTTATGGCCCAAACTCTTCATGCTTCTTCCATATAGAAAGGTCTGTGTCCAGCCGTGGGATGTAGGTATACAGGCTGATAATAAAATAAAATATAAAAAACGAACAACAAAAGTAAAGTGTTATTTGGATTGAATGTGACCTTCCCTTGGTAGAGGTCACTTTTTTAGATTTCAATACCTCTCTTTTCTAGACTTTAATTTACCAAATTGAATTTGAAAAGCAAATAAAGTACTGAGAGTGGGTAAATTCGTTGCGCTCTCAGTATAAAAGCTCTGTACATACTGAGCCATTACCGTCCTTTGGCAAATCTAAGTTCACGCACAGACGTACAATCCTACTCTCCTATATTAGATTGCCGAAATTTTGCGGAACATTATGGTAATTCCTACTAGTGATGTGCTGGGTACGATATTTTTTGAATATCGATTATTTTTGTAGACAAAAAGTGTTTTATATTTTATTACGTTCAATATGAGAAAAAACATCTTGACTAGAACTGACAATACACTAGGGTTAGTATTATTTGAATTATAAACTAGCTTTTGCTCGTGGCTCCGGCTATGAGTTGTTTACTGTAAGTCAGTGAGTCAGAAGACAGACATAATATGCTACTGCGGATTTCTTTGTAGGCCTTAAGACCTAAAATTTTCTCTTACACTATTTTAATGCTAAGCCATTATAAGCCCTCGAAAACATTTAGGAAACTACGACATAGTTATTAAAACTTTCATTGCGCTGCTCCCTTTCAGTCATAGCGTGATGATCTATCTATAGCCTAAAATCTTTATGAAAAACCTAGGTGGTGGATGCGGCTTTTAATACCAAAGTATATATTACTAGTGATTTTCAAGGTATGAAACTACAAACAGACAAACAGAAGTTGTATTTTGAGAAAGAGAAGTGATGTTTTTGACCTGCCCCCTTATCGTCCTCTCAACTGTCGGATCACGGATTCGATTCGAAAAGTCACATGCCGTCTCGCTTTGACGGCGCGATAAAAAGTGACAGGTATAGAATTTCCGAAATTCGAATTCCTTCCGACAGTTGATAATAAGGGGGCTGGTCGTGTCGTCAAAGTTAGGTAGGACTTAAAAGCGCGGTAATTCAGATTTAAGCGACTCGTATGAATCGGCAAAAATGAAACGTATAGAGTTGGATAATAATGAAAAGAATTTATTCTAAATAGTTAGAGATTAAACTCTGTTAGAGATTAAAACGGGTAACCTAACGCTTACTATCACGCAAGCCTTTTACTAATTTGCCACTAAGTAAATGTTATTAATTTTAAATTTTAACCAGTTAAATTAATTTCTGTCGATAGGCATAGCGCATCACTGGTTTCAGTTTAATCCTTTTACAAGGGTCAATGGCGTTTATATTACCAGTACTTCATTAAAACTTTACTTTGTAACGTGTACTTAAATTTGAGAGACAAACTTAACCGAATACTTAGTATAGTTAAGCCTATACGATACGCGATCACGCGATGTAGTCATGAAATGTTTTGGACAGCTAATCGTACATTTATATAATTGTGGGCAAGATGTTGGACAGTTGCTAAATCTGTACTTGCAGTACATGCACCAGCAGATCAAGTATAACACCGTAACCTGTGTGTACTTTAATACGTTTTAATAAAAGTTCTTTTCCGCTTGATGTGCCATCTGTACCTACGTTTCTTTCATTCAATACCTATCCATTATCCATACTAATCTGTCTGTCTATCTTTTTTGAAGAACTTTATGCTGCATTATTTCAAACAAACCTCCTCAGGCAGTTCATTCCACAACTTGAACAAACGCGTTAGAAAGATAATCGGAAATCGTACTGTACGCGACCACTTTGGTTCCAATGTGTTGATGTGTGTGAGGATGAACTCCCTGCCAGTGGCGAGAGGTGCGATGATAGAAAAAGGCCGTGAGTGTCACGTCAAATAATTATAAAGTACGCACTCTATTATACAAACGGTAGAACACACGTGAAGAGGCAACATTTCTCTTTATAGCGCTTGTGAGTTCGGGAGCTTCGGTCTGCGGTATACTTAATGCTTAATTCAAGATAAAAATGCACCACTTCCTTTCAAATCATGATTGTTCAATCACATTACGTCTACGGATGCTTCAAGAACTCGAAATAATGTTATCATCACACGAGTTGGTGCCGAAAATAAAGTGGTCAAGAGAAATCATGTTAATATCATCTATAGCAGGCTGTATCTGCTCCTTGGGGACCTAGCTCTGATGGAGCATAGGACTTTCAAACTTACGTGGCAGTAACAAGAACAGTTTTGGCTTAGAAACATCTTTCGATGTACTGTGGTTGCTCGTATCGCATCCCTTCTAGAGATTGCCTCGCTGATTGTGGCATATTGTCTTGGGGGATGTTGAGCTGGAGTTGGGAAAGAAATTATCTGATTAACTGTCGGGGAATCGGAGACTATGTTTTGTAATGCACGAAAATACGACGATGACATGATCGTAAGGGCTTTACATTTGCCTACTATTTCTTTTGATTTTCGCCGCGGTTGGGTAAAAACTCATCAATATGGTGTCGACTTTCTAAAACTTCTCTAAAAAGTCTGGAAAGAATATTTAGCCAAACTACTTTGGTTTCATTATTTATAACTATGTATTATTTGATTTAACAAAACATGCCACTTTATGTTTGGCTAGGTGACACCTAGTAGTTACGTTTTCACTAACATTTGCTTAGCGCTAGGTGTCTCTTAGAGATTTTTATCTCAGTCTATCTAAAGGAGGTAGAAAGAGAACATCGTCGTTAAGAGTCACCTAAGCCTAGGGAACGGTTAGTGAAAACGGCCATAAGTTATGTAGTCACTTTGTAGTCAAAAGTTTAGTTGTCATTTTTTTCAGTAAAATATTTTTGAATCTAAAATGGGCTTCCTCTCGATTCTACTCTTGCTCCAAGAGAAGTTGAGGGGGGTGAGGTGAGCTTACCCAGAAGGTGCTTATTTATCCTGCTTTGAAGGAACTAAGGTTATAGCACTGCTACTCTTATCTTGGTACACTGGCTTAGTTTTATAATTCGTATTTTTGTTTAATATGTGGAGGTTTGTAATCAGCTTTAAGGCGTTATATAGTCATGTTTTCTTTGTTATTAAAAGCTGTAAACCTTCTTAAAAATAAATAAATAAAATAAAATAATATAATATGCGGCAGAGAACGCCGAGGCCTGCAGTGCATTTCACTTTCTGCCCTCTTATTCAGAAACTCTCGGATCACGGATTCGATTCGAAAAGTCACATTCCGTCTCGCTTTGACGCATCTTGATAAAAAGTGACAGGTATAGAGTTTCCGATATTGGAATCTTTTCCGACAGTTGTGAATATGGAGCTGGTCGTGCGCATTACAAAAGATGCCGAAAAACGCTTAGTGCGGATATTTGGTATAGACCGTTGCAGGTTGCAGGTGTGGATTAGAGCGGTTTCAGACTAGCGTTTTATACGCGCATGTAAGCTCGTTTTTGTTTTAGAAGCGCATGTAGGCGCGTATAGGCGCTCCTATTGGCACACGCTCAACTCGTACGAGCGTTGACGCGCTTCTAAGCTCGTATAAGCGCGACGGCGAATAAGTAACGCAACTAATAATGTTTCTTCGTCAGAATCCATGTTGATACTGACACGCCGCACTACCGGTTCCAGCGAACACGCCGAAATATTCCCGTTTACGCGAGTCCGGTTTTTTGAAGCGCGTAATGTACCGCGTGTAAGCGCGTATGCAGAAACGACCGTATACGCGCAGAAAAATACGCTAATCTGAAACCGCCTTTAGAATTATATTTTTGACATTCTACAAATAAGTATCAACCAGAGAGGAAATGTTAGTGCGGAATAGTGATGTTATACATATTGTCGATATTTTATTCTACGCTTCTTATCTTCTTAACATAGTACAAATTGAATATAATTGCAAAATTAAAAATTTTAAGTAACCCCCGGCGTCATTAATCCTCTATCTAACACCATCTCATTAAGACTATTCATAAGAGCAAAAACACGCTATAACTGCTGTAAGTTTCTGAAGAATTAAGCATTTCGCAGACTTTTTGATGTTATAGGATCAGCTTAAGGTTAGTATGTCATGGGAATGTCACCGAAGTGACAGTACACCAAATTTGCAATCAATCGGATCTGTAAAAGTTAGTAAAATTTTATTATCATGTAGAAAATGAGCTGATAGTCATCAAACGCCTGAACTGATCTTCATATTTTTTTTTTAATTTTTTTTTTATACAAAGCACGACAAATGACTCAACACCACCTGATGTGAAGCAGTAAGAAGAGTCCATATGCGAAGACAGCTAGTGCAGTTCAGACACTGCTCTAGCTGCCTCCACCTTGCCGGCCCGAAAGGTGCTTTTTCACGCCTCTTTTTAAGGAACCCATGTTATAGGAAGGAGGGAACACATGTGCTGGCAAAGAATTCCAAGTTCTGGAAGTTCGACAAAGAAAAGAGCTACTAAATTTCTTTGTACGTGATGTTGAGGTGGAGACAGTGAATTGATGACTCCGAAGACCGGCACGCGTGCTCCTGAGTAGGAAGGGGGAAGGTGGGATAAGGTCAAATAGCTCTTCAGAACACTCTCCGTGATATAGACGATAGAAGGCGCTGAGCGACGCAATGTCTCGACGCAATTGCAGAGGCTCAAGGTTGTTGGTGACCTCTACATCGCCAACGATACGGACAGCACGACGCTGCAATCTGTCCAGGGCATCGAGTAGGTACTTGGCGGAGCCATCCCACAAGTGCGAGCAATATTCCACGCAAGACCGGACCTGAGTTTTATACAGCAGGCATAATTGGTCAGGCGTGAAAAATCGACGCACCTTGTTCAGGACACCGAGCTTCCGTGAGGCTGTTTTTATCACGGTTTCGATGTAGTTCCTGGAATTCAGATCGCAACATATCTCCATATCTAGCAAGTTGAGGGAGCCCTGTGCCGAAAGAGTCGTGCCCTGAAGAGACGGAAGGGGAAGTAACGGCGACATTTTGGCTGTAAACGCGCACACCTGTGTTTTCTTAGCATTGAACTCAACAAGATTGTCAGATCCCCATTCAGATACGAGGTTCAACACCCTGTCGAGCTCAATGGTAAGATTCTCTGTCTCCCTCCCGGTTTCAGCGCGCCCAGCCCCTGGGCGACCGTAATATCCCCCATGCACTGTACTATCATCTGCATAGCAATGAATGTTTCCTAACGGAATCATGTCATTGATATGAAGAAGAAAGAGCGTGGGGGATAGAACAGAGCCTTGTGGTACACCAGCATTCACTGACATGAACCGCGAAGCGCATCCATCTGCGAGGACACGGATTCTTCGCTCATGCAGGAAGCCGGCAATCCAGTTACAGAGCTGAGCGGGCAGACCGTATGCCGGGAGCTTGGAGAGAAGAGACCTGTGCCAGACCCGATCGAACGCTTTGGCAATGTCAAGGCTAACTGCCAGTGACTCACCACGTTTGTCAATAGCTTCACCCCAGACATGCATTAAGTACGCTAGAAGATCACCCGTTGACCGGTTCGGCCGAAACCCGTACTGTCGATCATTAATTAATGAGTGATCTTCTAGGTAACGGATCAGCTGGTGGTTTAAGATCCGTTCCATGACCTTGCAAAGAGCTGAGGTGACAGCTATCGGGCGGTAGTTAGCTGGGTCTGATCGGTCTCCCTTTTTGGGGACCGGTTGCACATTGGCCTCTCTCCAAGATTCCGGCACACACCCAGAAGAGAGAGAAAGACAGTATAGCCGCGTTAAGACAGGAGACAACTCCGCTGCGCAGTTTTTCAGTACTATCGCTGGAATGCCATCAGGTCCACTAGCTTTCCGGACGTCGATTGACTGAAGCTCCGCACGTACATCACATTGCCTAATACGTATATCAGGCATTGTGTGGCCACAGTGGGAGAGTGTTGGTGGCTGTAAGTTGCAGTCATCGATTCGGGAGTGAGCAGCAAAGAGTTTTACCAAGAGATCGGCTTTCTCTTGCGGCTTGTGAGCTAGCGAGCCGTCAGAACATCTCAACGGGGGCAGCGAGGATTGACAGAAGTTGGATTGCACGGCTTTGGCCAGACGCCAGTAGCTACGGCTTCCCGTAGGATGCGTAAGAAGTTCTTGGCCAACTCGTGCAACGCGCTGTGCATCCGCTCTGATGAAGGCCCTTTTGCAGGACTTGGTGGCGTTGTTATAGACTGCTTTCAGTGAGTCAATGTTGGGATCCCCGCAAGCTCGGCCCCTGATCCAAGCGCGGTACGCCGACTGTCTGTTTTCAACAGCTAAGGCACAATCGCGGTTGAACCAGAGGTTACGCCTACCCCTACTGATGAGATCGGAGTGAGGGATATAGTACTCCATCCCTAACATCATCTCATCAGCAACAGCAGTAGCGCTAGCGTTCGGGTCCAGCTCACTGAAACAGCGCTGCCTCCAAGGGATAGATGCGAAGTAATCCCGCATACCGTCCCAATCTGCCGACGCATAGTGCCAGATGCGGCGTTTGGCAACCATAGGTACCGGTGGCGACGCCCGTGGCACCCCAGCGGATACCAGGCAGTGATCCGATGTTCCCAAAGGAGCACGAACCTCTAGCCGATATCCATCCGGGCGAGTCGTCATCAGAAGGTCCAACAATGAGGGCGCGTGACCGACAATGTCTGGAATCCTGGTGGGCTGGTTTACCAGTTGGGTCAGGTCGTGCGTGAGAGCGAAAGCGTGGGCAGTTCTACCAGCATGGTCAGTTTTAGAGGAACTTAACCACGACTCGTGGTGAGCATTGAAGTCCCCTAAAAACACCAATTCCGCGGTTGGAAACTGCTCCTGCGCAACATCTGCCACCCGACTAAGGTGTTCGAAAAGTCGAGATGTCTCCATGTCACCGCTGTGGGATCTATAGAGGCACACGTAGATTCGGCAATGTGTGCCCAGGTCCACATGCACCCCAAGAATAGAGTAGGAAGGGTCCTCCAAACAGCGCAGACGGCGACAGAAAACATCCGCCCGGACAAACAAGCATACCCCGGCCTTCGCTTTGAAGGACTCTTCAAGAGCGTAGCCGGGGTAATCCAAGTAGCTAGTGTCTGCCGAGCGGAGTATTTGCGTCTCCGTCAAAAACAGCATTTCGGGTCGAGCCGTCTCGAGATGTTGGTGGACGGCATTGAGGTTAGCATGGAGCCCACGGATGTTAGTGAGCCCGACCTCAAACAGCGTGGTTGTGGTGGGGGTGTGCACCGCTGAACGACCGGAACTGTTTTTGAGCGCTGCCATAATTAAGATAGAAGGAGGAGAGGCGTGAATTGGGGGGACGTTGCCGCGATATATACGGTCAAAGCGTGAGGCCTGTTTCCCCAGGTAATAGCCGACAGCAGAGAAGCGCTGACCCGCCGAACGGAAGGGCCCCCGAACCCCCCCGGGAATGGCCGCCGGGACCCCACCACCCGGTCACCAACCGGCACGACGGACCACCCCAAGATTATGCGTGGCATGATAGGGCAGCCTCACCAACTGGTTAGGTTCGCTTGGGCCCCTGTACTGTACCACGGGCGGCCAGCGGAACAGCCGTTTCTTCGGGTCTCCCTGGTCGGCGGGTCAATGCAGTCCACCTG
Source organism: Nymphula nitidulata (assembly GCA_947347705.1). Classification (NCBI taxonomy): domain Eukaryota; kingdom Metazoa; phylum Arthropoda; class Insecta; order Lepidoptera; family Crambidae; genus Nymphula; species Nymphula nitidulata. Next base: position 2,950,110 of record OX374637.1, on the reverse strand, counting down.
GCTCTGGTTAGACGGAAGCCGTCACTGACCGCATCCATCGCCGCAACGTCTCCCCAAGCTCTGGTTGTACGCTGACTGATCCCGGAACGCGACCACAAGTGGTCACTTGGCGGGTTTTACGCCATGCGTACGGTGGTCACTAACCAGACGGGTGTTCAGACCCTACCACCAGTCGAGCAGTTGGTAGCTCGGTAATCCCTTAGTCGCCTCTTACGACACCCACGGGAAGAAATGGGGCGGAGAATTGTATTCTTAATCCGTCACCGCACGGATAATAATAATTATAGCTAAGAACCATCGTAGTCACATCAGCTTTCAAACCAAAAAATCCGAATCAAAATCAGTCCATTCGTTTAGGCGCTACGATGCCACAGACAGACACACAGATACACAGACAGACACGTCAAACTTATAGCACCCCTCTTTTATCGTCGGGGGTTAAAAACTATAATCAGCGCGGCAGCGTTATGAAAACGTATGTCAAAATTGTTGTTTTTAAATAGACTTACAGATTCGTGTCCCGGGGTCTGTATTCGGTGCTTTAAACATTTTATGTTAATGAATATAATATCGTGCTAGTACAGTCAACAGGACTTCAAGCGTAACACTTTGACATTGAGACCGCTCTTCCTACGTTTGTCTTAAAGTCGAATTTCGTAGTGCAACAGTTACATTTGATGTGTCCAGGCATTTTTAATGTAGGTAGATCATGTTGTGATAATTCATTGACACTTAAACATAACGTACAGTCGACAGCACGTCAAGCCCAACAGTCTGACCCTGAGACCGCCCTTACTGCGTTCGTAATAGAGACGGCTTTCGTAGTTCAACTGTTACACTTGACGCGCTGTCGTCTGTACATAGAGATATTTCATTATTTGTTTTAATAATAATGAAGACCTCTACGCAGGCCTATGCCCTTTCTCTGGAGAAGTAATAACGTAACAAATACACAGACAGACTGACAGAGTTACATTCGCAATTAGTTAGGTATGGATATAGCATTATTTTTGCCATTTTTTTAAACCCCCACTGTGTCTGTGTATATGTGTGTGTGTGTGTTTGTGGCATTGTAGCTCCCAAACGAATGGACCGATTTTGATTCGGTTTTTTTTCACTCGCACATAATATCTAGCCCAAAGTAAGCATCATTAAGAGCTTTTGTTATGGATACTAGATAACGGAGAAATTATGACAATAATAAGTCTATAAATATTAGAAATATACTAAATAAACATGTAAACATCCATGACTCGTAAACAAATGCTCGTCATCATACAAACACTTGCTCCTACCGGGATTAGAAACTGGAACCTCCGAGTAGCCTGATTAGCAAGGGGTCCAGACCAGTCGGCCAGCCGGTCCACATATGCCGGATTGAAAGCAGGCCTGATCAGGATGGTTCTTAAATATAATTTATGGATATCAGTTCAGGCGTTTGATGACTAGCAGCTAATTTTTTACTTGACAGAAGGGTTTTACTAACTTTCACAGATCCGATTGATTTGATTTGTTGTTACTTCGGTGATATTTGCAAGACAAGCTTACATGAAGCTGATCCCTTACCATCAAATAGTCTGCGGGATGCTCAATTCCTTAAAAACTGACAGCAGATATAGCGTGTTTGGGCTCATAAGAATAGTCTCAATGAGATGGTATCAGACAGATGATTAATAAGATCGGGGATTCCTAAAACTATTATCTATTATGAAATTTTGTTAGTCAATCTTTCAAGCAGTGTGTCGCATACAAACAGAGATAAGTGCCTTCGAAGAAATAGGAGTCATATCGACATTCCGGCTCGTACTGGATAAACAGTGGCTACTCATTTTCATGATGGACTTTTCTGGTGTATGTAGGCTTTTGGGGAATGCAATTGAACATTACGGAATCTCTACTGCTTATCTGTTTACTTTTCTCCGAGAAACGCGGAACAGTTTCATTTTTTATGCAAACTGTTTGGGAAAGGAATGGTAGGATTTTATGTTTTTCTTCTACAAAAAAGCTGGCAAACCAAAGCGTACAGCCCGCCTGATGGTAAGTAGTAGTACTTAGTAGGTGGTAGGTCCGTATGTAGGGTCGTCTAGGTCGGTACCACCGCCTTTCTTATTTCAGCCGTGAAATAGTTCGCTGTGTTTCGGAATGAAGGGAAAGGTAGCCAGTGTAATTACTGGGCAAGGACGGCATTTCATCTTAGGCCTCAGGATGACAACGCACCTGCAATAGCAAGTGATTTTTCCTTGTTATTACAGGTGTCTATAGACGTGGCCGCTTACAATGGGCCTCGTAAGAAGGCTCAATGTCACCCAAAGGGCAATGGAGAGGGCTATGCTCGGGGTTTCTCTGCGTGATCGAATCAGAAATGATGAGATCCGCAGGAGAACTAAGGTCGCCGACATAGCCCGAAGAATTGCGAGCCTCAAGTGGCAGTGGGCAGGCCACATTGCAAGGAAGACTGACGGCCGTTGGGGCGGAAAAGTCCTCGAGTGGCGGCCGCGTACCGGGAGACGCAGCGTTGGTAGGCCTCCCACAAGGTGGACCGACGATCTGGTGAGGGCCGCGGGAAGCCGATGGATGCGGACAGCGCAGAACCGATCGGTATGGAGATCTTTGGGGGAGGCCTATGCCCAGCAGTGGGCGTCTCTCGGCTGAAATGATGATGATGATGATGATAGGCGGCGGTAACCGGTAACCATCAGGTGGGCCTTCAGCTTGTTTTTCATCTAGTTGCATATAAAAAATAAGTGGTTACCGGTTACCGTTATAGACGCTTGTAGCTCATTGGCTCTACTCACTAGTACTCACGCGTTGTTAATGGAGCGTATAGACGTAGCATCTTGGGCACTACTCACGTGTTTACCGTAGCCTATAGACGCTCGTAGCACCTTGGGCACTACTCACGCGTTGTTAGCGTAGCCTATAGATGCTCGTAGCACCTTAAGCACCACTCCCGCGTTGTCGCCGTAGCTTATAGACAGTCGCTCACCTTGGGTACGACTTACGCATTTTTACCGTAGCCTATTGATGCTCGTAGCACTGTGAGTACAACCCACGCGTTGTTACCGTAGCCTATAGACAGTCGTAGCACCTTGGGCACTACCCACGCGTTATCACCATAAAAGTTGTGCTATAAAAACGTTAAAAAGGATAGAAATCGGTGATGAAATTAGCAGGTTAAACCTAGTGCTCCGGTGGCGTAGTAGTAATCGGGTCTGGCCGGACACCAGGAGACGCGGGTTCGATTACCGCCTGGAGCATATATATATTTCTTTTATCGTTTTCTTTGTTTATTTGTGATTGTCACAATTATTATGTTATATTAATAAGAATTCTCAGCTTCCAATAATTTATAAGTACATATACGTAGTATCCAAAACAACCTGCGGAATGCGCTGTATTTGACATATGTTAGTGACAATTATATTAGGTATGTAGGAGATGACTCTATCAATTTCGCTCTCAAAGTCAGATGCAGAATCGGAAATTTAATTACAATGTCGCATTTCTTTGATATAATATTTATCACTTCATGTTCGCTCAGCTTTAAGATTGGAGTAGCTAAACTGAATTAGTAATATAGTTCTGCATCAGCACAAACGTTCAAAGCTAATACTTAAAACGGAATTTGTATCAAAAGTATTTTTTGTTAAAACAAGTAGAAATCACTTCTCATGTAAAAGCCATGACAGACATGATTACTGATTATCACACGACATGGTGCAGCCCGATCAGCGCGATTGTACAAGCAGGTTGACTTAACTATATTATTTTTTTCCATAATTTCGTTCGTCGTTCGTCTTTTGTTTTTTACTAACCTTTTTTCCTCTCTATGTACTACCACAGTACTACTGCTATCGATTGAACTGCCATTTTGTTTTTTAATGTTTTTATCTTATTAATATTTTTGATAACACTACGTCTATTTTTTATGACAAAAGTGCCAAACAAGCGTATGATCCGCTAATATTATGCGTGTACATATTTCCACCCCCCTTTTCACCCCTTTTAAGGATGTTATCTGGGATAAAAACTACCCTATGTCTTTTCCCGGGACTCAAACTATCTTTAAACCAAGTTTCATCTAAATCGGTTTTGCGGTTTAAGCGGTTTAAGTGAAAAGGTGACAGATAGACACACTTCACACAAATTATGAATCGCATTCATAATTTTAGTATGGATCAGTATAGATTGTTTCCTCCACCGGATTTCCTATTTCAACCGTAAAAAAGTACGCCTCTTTCGGATTGAAAAGAAAGGTAGCCAGTGTAACTACTGGGCATGAAAGGCATTTCATCATAAGACTCAGGATTATCCTCTCGCTTCAAACTCTTTTCTGTCTATCGCGAGATGAAACAGTCCTCGACGTATGTGATTATTTCCACTGCCGGATATCCTTCAGCAAGGACTTCGCGCCCACGCGACGCTTTCCTTCGACTTTGCCATCTCTAGTCTATGACTTTACCAATTATAATCTATTGAAGCAGCACGTAAGTACCTATCGTCTCTTAGCACGTGCTAGAGGTATCTTTTTGATGGTATTGTATGAATTTTTGGGTAATGCCCACGCGCTGGAGTACCTACTGTTTCGTTTCGAATCTTCTACTTTCAAATAAAATATTTTTACATACAATACATATTATAAAACCGATATGTTTTTCGAAAAATTATAAATGGGGTAGCTCTTCATCTCACCTGATTTCTGATAGTAAGTGATGATAAGGCCGAAGATATGTGAACTACTCCCTGATTATTCAACCACAGAGGAACTGGCTATTTTACCTTCAACTACGGGAATGCAAAAATGCTGTTAAAATTATTGTAACGGCTGCAGACTTAGGTAAGATGGTGGTAGCTAGCGAAGCAGACTAATACTGTCAAAGAGTTTGAAAAGACACATTAATTGGCTCTTTTCAACTATGCCATTTAACCGCGTATTTCAGTAAACAGAAGAATACAAGGTCCAAGAAAATATCAAAATAAATTTATTGCTCGAATTAAAAAGTAGTGGAAAGCGACAGCGACAAAGTAGCGAGCTGTGTCGCGAACTCTAATTAGTGACTCGGAGCAGTTTCGACGTTTCACTTCGAAACTCAGAGTCATGATTCTAGGACGTGGTATACCTATTATAAATTTCATTAAACTGTGGTAGGCCCGTCTGTAGGGTCGTCTTAGTAGGTACCACCTATTATCCTATTTCCTAACGCTCTAAGTAGGGAATAGAAAGGTAATCGCAGTTAGAACAGTTAGAATCCTATCTAGGCCCCTATCGCTCTGCTTTCAAAAAGAAATTACACGGTTCAAAGATTTATTGAAAATTATAAAAACAAGACAATGAATTCAATGAGTTCGCTGTGTTTCGGATTGAAGGGAAAGGTGGCCAGTCTAATTACTGAGTATAAAAGGCTTTGGCCTCAGACCCTTAGAATGACAACGCATCTGCAATACAAACTGGTTTTTTTTGGTGGCACGTCAGCTTGCTTGTCATTTTTTTGTAAAAAATTCCGCCTTCCAAACACTAAAAACGCAATAAATTAAAGCCTTTTTAGTGTTTGGAAATCGGTCTTTATTAATAAAAAAATATCTAAACTAGAAAAATTTCACGTCCTGAGACTCAGATGGTTAGAGCAGTCGCCCGGATTGCGAAAGGTCACGGGTTCGATTCCCGCGTCAGGTCGTGAAATTTTTCTAGTTTAGATATATTTAATAGTAATTTTTTTTAAAAAACATTTATATTAATGTTAAATGAAATTAAGAATAATCGGTCTTTATTTTACTTTAAATTTTTATTTTCTTTTTTTAGTAAGTAATAAATTTCTATAGTCCAAGCCAGACCGGTATACGGATAAGTTCATATTTTATCATAGCAAATAGTGAACCGATTTAAATGAAATCTTTACTTTTCCCTAAGTTAACAAAAGAGAATGACAATAATCTAAATAATTATTCAATCCTGATACATTGATATGTATAGTCGAAAGCACATCATGCGTAACACCGTGACCATCCTTATTGCGTTTGGAATAGAGGCGGTTTTCGTGTGTACTGCTGTCTGTATGTTTCGTGCTCAGACTTTCGAGTATTGTAAAAAAGGGATTTTACAGCCAGGAACATTCAATGAATATTTGTTTTTACTTTTCCAAGATAAAATATTCGTATATTCTTTAAATCAAATTACAAGATTATAAAAATGTGAAGTTGTGTATGGGTCGGGAGGGATCGAATAATGAAGAGAGATGTGAAGACAGCTACGATTTCCGGAGATGCTTGCACGGCGCTCGCGCAGCTCGCTTCACTCGAGTTTCGTTTCATCTATTTAACGACAGATGGCGCCACCCGCGCCAACACTGTACATACATACACCCTTAAAGTTTTATATGTTCGTTTGGAAGCCCTAATATATAACCTTAATAAAATGGGAATATTTTGCAGTTCCAATAAATATTACATCATCATCATATCAGCCGAAAGACGCCCACTGCTGGGCATAGGCCTCCCCCAAGGATCTCCAAACCGATCGGTCCTGGTCCTGGTCCTGTCATATTACATACACCTACCTTTTTTAAGTTGACAAGCTGTTCATGCATGCTCCTCATGAAAGCAGCTCGCAGCTAGCAAGTTCCTCACGCAAGATGCTCATAACAGCTCCTCATACAAGCTACTCATGCAAGTTGCTCATTGAAGCTCCTTATGTGAAGTGCTAATTAAAACCTTCAATTGGTCATATCCAATGTTACCAAGTCTTCCGACGTCCGCTCCATTTTCAAGCAGGAACAAGAAAATTAACTGGCTACAAATTCATTCATTGACATGGGACTTGGTTCGGTCTCGAAAGTTGGTGCTAATTTCGAATATAATGTAATGATTAGGTATATTATTTTGAATTTAAACTACTTTAAATACTTCATAATATTCTTACACTGGGATCAATGGGGAATACGAGTGTGCATATTTTTTTTAGGTTTTATAATTAATTCTACCATATCCTAACCCACCAACCCGCATTGAGCCAGCGTGGTGGCGTTACGGCCCAAGCTCCTCATGTGTTTCTCCCATGTAGGAAGGCCTGTGCCCAGCAGTGGGACGTATATAGGCTGGTGATGATGATGATGATTACTTCCTCAATGTTTATTCACTGTTGCCATACTATTTATATGTTATACAGGGTGGTGCCGTCAATACGCCAACAAAATAAAAATAAAAATACATAATTGTAATACATTATTACTTTTATAGTCATAGAAAAATCTGTATAAGTTTAGGATGCATGTTTTTGGAGTACAGTTCAGAACTTGTATTTTTGTAATATCTCAGTGTGCTTTTATAACTGTAATCTGTTATGTGTCTAATAAATAAAATAAAATAAAAATAAAAAATAAATTGAAACATATTAGTTCGTAGAAATAGTATGCCTCTTTCAAAAACATCTTACTCATTTGATAAATTTATGACATTTGTATGAAATATTGAAACATTGGCTGCATTATTTAATAGAAACGTCATGAAATTATCAAATGAATAAGATGTTTTTGAAAGTGGCAAACCATTTCTATGAACCTATATAGCCCATGCTTTAATTTTTTGTCGTATCAACTTGTGTTACTGAGGTATAATATGTTTGTATGAGATTCCGGACAACCGGCAAATGAACTATGTACTGCGTGTTTATCTAATTAACTATCTCTTCAATATATTTAATTTTAATATAGTAAGATTGAACTCTACCCGAGATACACAAACCGTCGAAATTTTGCTAAGGGGAAACCTATGAACTTTCACAATCCGAATGACTGCTCTCTAACTGCTGCGCTACCAAGGACTTGAGAGACACTGTCCAAATGTTAGAACAAGTTATAGTTCAATAAACATGCATACCAAAAACCATGACTCGTGAATCCTAAATGTTTGTCAATTTTTGTCACACTAAAATCTGCTCCTACAGAATCTCGAACTAAACACCTTTTGTTTAGTGGACTTGCTTGGGTCTCCGACCACTCGACCAGACAGTTGCCAATAAATTAAATGCCTTCACGAAATATTCTTAAATTCTTAAGAATAAAATTGATAATGGTGATATTGAGATATCTGCTTCGATTTCCATTCTACATCTTTCTCTGTCACTTGCAAAAAACAAAGAGAAAAACCGGAAGTTGTCATCCCTATATAGGTCCCTAAAAGTTTATGGTTTTTTTTTTAATAAAAAGCTCTTTCGAATCGTCAAAAATCCCTTTTCTATCAAAAAAAACGATGATAACTAACATGTCATAATGTTTGTCTGTCATGTCTGAACTTACGTTAACTAACAATGTCATAATATCCGTCTGCTTGTCTGTCTGACGCACGGAGTACTTAACCAGTGGAGAGCGCATAGATGCATTCCTCCTTAGAAACACAGGTCACTGCTTAGCGGTGCGGGGGCGACGAGGCATTGGCTTCGCTGATTGGTCAGTTCAATTACACGTGTTTTTGTAGGGAGCAGGGAGACCAAAAATATTATCGACTATCGATAAAAACTATAAGTCAACTTTGGTTAAAAACTTTGGTCAAAGTTTCCTTATGTTAAAGAACAGATTGGGACAAAGTGTAACAAACTACTGTAGTCCGGGTTCATCCTACAATAATATAATGGATAAAATATCCAATCATGACTTGAATAAAAATGATAATTTGATTATTTTAATTGGAAACAGAGGTAATGTAAACAAAAAATCGCTTCAAAACTACCTTGACTATCTAAATGGATTAAATGTCAAAAAAATTGTAATGTTTACATTGCCATACTGCTACAGTTTGCCACAAGCAGAAAATAATATTAGGTATAAATTAAATTTAGTGTTGTCCAACATGGCACATTATAGTGACAAAATACATGTTATCGACTTAAATAAATTGACCACCTTAAATAATAAATTTTACCTGAGTAAAGATAGAATAAATCTATCTAAGTCTTCTAAACGACAAATAGCTGAATTGCTAAGATTTAATTTTTTAACTTTAGCCAGAAATTTGGCTATTCAACCCTCTGCTTCTATTGAGCAGATTTGTATTAATGACCTTGCTTCTATTGAGCAATTTACTTCTGACAATGCTTCTATTGAGCAATTTAGATTGACAAATGATAGTGTTTTGGAATCTATTCCAATTCATTTAAATTAGATAATAGGACAACAGAGAAAATCTCTGGCAAAATAAAAACAACAGAAAAGTCTAATTATTTAAATATTGTTCATCAAAATGTACAGGGCTTTTCTGGCAAAGATCTAGAAATTAGTTTATTTTTGCAGACCATGGAAGTGCATGTGTTGTGTGTTACAGAACATTGGTTAAAAAGAAATGAAATTTTGACCTGTATTGAAAACTATAATATTGTAAGTGCTTTTACAAGAGAATCTACTATTAGAGGTGGATCCTTGATATTATTATTAAATAATATAAAATATAAAGAACGACCAGATATTGTTCGTCACTCTATTGAGCGAACTATTGAAATTTCCTGCGTAGAACTCGAGCAGCATATTGTTGTATGTGTATACAGACCTCCCTCTGGAAACTATGATCTATTTGAGACTTCAATGGAAAATGTTTTAAATATAATATGTAGCAATAACAAGAAGATAGTTGTGTGTGGTGACTTCAATATAAACATTTTAGTATCTTGTTCATACTCAGATAGGTTCCTTAACTTATTCATTTTACTTACTTTTACTTTAAAACTTATGTTTTAATCTTCTTCATACTTTCTTTGAACCTACTAGAATAACACCAATATCAGCTACCTGCTTGGATAATATTTTTTGTAACTGTGATGTACTTGAACAATCAATTATAAATTGTATAAACTCTGATCATAGTGGACAGAAAATCGCTATTGAGCACCATCATGTTAACCAAATTAAAAAAGTTACTTATAGGCCTATTACAGATAGTCGCTTGAAGAAATTTGAAAATAATGTAATGAATACAATTCACTGTCTTAAAGAAACCGATGATCCCAATAAGTTATATAGCAATTTATTTGATAATTTAAATATAGAATTCCAAAATATTTTTAAACAAAAAACTTTTACAGTCAGTTCTAAAAGGAAGTTTAGTGATTGGGCAACTCCGGGTATTTATATTAGTAGAATTAAATTATTTGAACTATACTATCAAAAGTCCACTTCCACTGATCCATTTTTTATTGATTATGTCAGAAATTACTCCAAAATCTTTAAAAGGGTTTGTAATACTGCTAAAGCGAACTTTTTGAGTAATAAAATTAAGACATCAGACAATAAAATAAAAGCCACTTGGAAAGTTATAAATCAAGAAAGTGGTAAAACAAAAGTTACTGATAGGTGTTTTAAAATTAATGTCAATGGCAAAACGATAGAAACAGATGATGGAGTTGCAAATACCTTCGAGACTTTTTTTTCCGAAATACCTATTAAAATCACAAAAGAATTGAATTCGTGTACTAAGCGCGCACTTGCTCTCATAGAGTCGAATGTTTATAAGTGCAATATTCCTTTCAATTTCCATGAAATCAACGTTAATACGATCATAGAAGCTTTTAAGTCTTTGAATATGAAAAAGACTGAGGATTTATGGGGCTTTTCTGTTAGTGTTATAAATTCGATAATAAATGTTATCTCTCCTAACTTATCGTTTATATTTAATAAATGTATTAATGATGGTGTATTTCCCAATCAAATGAAATTAAGTAAAATAATACCTTTGTTTAAGGCAGGAGATATCAATGACCCCACTAATTTCCGTCCCATTTCTATTTTGCCGACTCTTAGCAAAATTTTTGAAAAAATTATTCTTAACCAATTACTTTCTCATTTTACGAGAAATGAATTGCTTCACAATAGACAGTTCGCATTTAGTAAAGGAAAAAATACTACAGACGCGGGAATTGCGCTTATAAAACACATATTTGATGCTTGGGAAAATAGGCAGGATGCTCTAGGTATCTTCTGCGACTTATCCAAGGCGTTTGACTGTGTTGACCATCAAACATTATTAGGTAAATTAAAGCATTATGGTGTATCAATAAACTCATTAAAACTTATTGAATCCTATTTGACAAATAGAATTCAAAAAGTTGTTATAAACAAAACTGAGTCTTCTGGTGTGCCTGTGCATATGGGCGTGCCTCAGGGTTCGATATTAGGGCCATTGCTTTTTTTAATTTATATCAACGATCTCCCTTACTTTTCAAAAAATTTGTGTGAGACGGTATTGTTTGCAGACGACACCTCACTAATTTTTAAAATAGACCGAACTAAAACTGACTTTGAGGATGTAAATAATGCCATTTCAAAAGTGCTATCCTGGTTTGAAAATAATAATTTATTGTTAAATTCAAAGAAAACTAAGTGTATTAAATTTACTTTACCAAATGTAAGGCAGGTTAGTACTCATGTTGAAATCAATAAAGAAACTATTGAATGTGTTGACTCTACAGTATTTTTGGGAATTAAGTTAGATTCTCGTTTACAATGGTATCCTCATATCTCGTCCCTATCTAAAAGACTTAGTTCAGCTGCTTATGCTGTTAAAAAAATTAGGTCTTTGTGTGATGTTGAAACAGCAAGACTTGTTTACTTTGGTTACTTCCACAGTGTTATGTCATATGGCTTGTTATTGTGGGGCACAGCAGCCGACATTGAAGATATTTTTATTTTACAAAAAAGGGCTGTGCGTGCTATTTACAGACTCAAGCCACGTGATACACTGAGGGATTTATTTAAAGAAATTAATATTTTGACCGTTGCTTCTCAATATATATATGAGAACATAATTTATGTTCACAAATATAAACATACCTTTTCAAAACATAGTGATATTCATAACTTAAACACTAGATATAAAAATAAACTTGCTGTTCCAAGTTTTAGACTTCACAAGATAAGTCGCTCATTCATGGGGAAATGTATACACATTTATAACAAAGTCCCACCAAATGTAACTGAACTGCCTTTTCACAAACTTAAGTTATATGTGAAACAAACTTTAATGAAAAAAGGCTACTATAAGGTCCAAGAATATTTAGATGATAAGAATGCATGGACACATTAAAATTTCAAATGTTTTATATGTTTATTTACGAGTATTGTGACTATTAACCTCTGTAACCTATACTGTGATTGTGCACTGTCAGATAGCCTGAAAATAACGATATTATTTTTGACATTGGGTACCTTTCTTGGTACGTTGACTTACCTTCTTTTCTAATTTTCATTTTTTTTTTCGCTGGGCGGCATTGCACTGCTCAAGGTTAAACTTTTGTAACTACAAACATTGTAATTTAATATTTGAAAAGAGTGACTACACGAGTTTGTTGCCGGAATCTTCTCGGTAGTTCAACTTTTGGAACCGGTGTAAATTCAGACATGACAGACGGAGAGACTTGACGTTGTTAGTTAATATATTTTTTGTAATAGTTATAAGAATGTGTTTGACGATTTAAAAGTGCTTCTTTGTGGCCTATTTAAATAAAATATTTTTTCTTTCTTTCTTTCTTTCTGGTGCGAGGGAATTTCTAGTGTAATTAAACAACATAATAACTTAGTACGATATTAATGAATGAACGTAAGAAAGAAAGAAAAAATATTTTATTTAAATAGGCCACATAGTAACACTTTTAAATCCGGTCGCGGGTTCGATTCCTGCCTCAGGACGTGAAATTTTTCTAGTTTTATTATATTTTAATTACTTTTAAATCGTCAAAAAACCACATTGTTACAACTATCACATAAAATATATTAACTAACAACGTCATATTCTTAATTTTTGATTTTAACATTATTAATTTTTCTAGTTTTATTCTATTTTAATTACTAAGTAATTTTTCAAACATTTATAATAATGTTAAAATCAAAAATTAAGAATATTTGAAAGCACTGCCCCAACTTAACCGAATCGTCGGTATTTGTAAAAATACTCGTTTCGGATGTTGAAATAGAATATTTCGACATTGTAGGGTGGACGTTAGCTCATAAACGCAAATACAAGATAGACTAGAAGAATTTCACAGGGATATCCCAAGTCCTGGGTGGCTCAGTGGTCAGAGCAGTCGCCCGGATAGCGAAAGGTCGCAGGTTCGATTCCTGCCTCAGGACGTGAAAATTTTTCTAGTTTTATTCTATTTTAATTACTAACAACGTCATAGTCTCTGTCTGTCTGTCATGTCTGAATTTACACCGGTTCCAAAAGTTGAACTACCGAGAAGATTCCGGCAACAAACTCATGTAGTCACTCTTTTCAAATATTAAATTACAATGTTTTTTTAAAAAATATAACTTTTAGCAGCGCAGTGCCGCCCAGCGAAAAAAAAAATATTAGAAGAGAATGTATATCAACGTACCAACAAAGTAGGTACCCAATGTCAAAAGTATTATCGTCATTTTCAAGCTATCTGGTAATGCACAATCACAATATAGGTATACAGTGGTTAATAGTCATAATACTGGTAAATAAACATATAAAACATTTTGGAATTTTAATGTGTCCACGCATTCTTATCATCTAAATATTCTTGGACCTTATAGTAGCCTTTTTTCATTAAAGTTTGTTTGACATATAACTTAAGTTTGTGAAAAGGCAGTTCAGTTACATTTGGTGCGACTTTGTTGTAAATGTGTATACATTTCCCCATGAATGAGCGACTTGTCTTGTGAAGTCTAAAACTTGGAACAGCAAGTTTATTTTTATATCTAGTGTTTAAGTTATGAATATCACTATGTTTTGAAAAGGTATGTTTATATTTGTGAACATAAATTATGTTCTCATATATACAGAATGTAAAAAATCTATGGGCCCTGGAGGGGAACTACTTTAAATCCTTTAGTTATCTCATTTTACTGAAAGGAAACATTCCTTTATTTTTGAAAAGACACAAAACTGCATTCAAAGATCTTTTAAAACTTGCTAGTCTAACCTGGGAATCGAACCAACTAAAAATTAAAACAGTAAACCCTCGCTATTTTTTTATACGAATCGGTAGGATTATTGTGCAGGATAAAATTTGTCTAGCAAACACACTAATATGTTGTACGTGATACCTATGAAATTGAATATTTATCAAAAGTTTTTTATTAACTACCTAGTACTGTAATGTTCATTTGTAACAAGTAAACCATACGCTAATTTTATTTTCTCTCTAACATCCAAAGATATATGAAATACAGGTTTGCTAATGTTATTTATGTCTTAGTACCTTATTGAAGACTTCGATAAGAAAATCATTAAATTGTAATAATAAATTTATGCACAATTCGTTCTTAAACTAGGCAATCTGAGGAAAAGTTAAAAATGGAACGCATTTTTTAATGCAACGCGGGGCAATTTGAAATTAGAACGACAACTTTCAACATTTTTGAAATCGTTAAAAATGTTGAATGTATTCGATCGTAAATAATTGATGTTACTTTTCACTTTTTTTATTCCAAATACCAAATGTTTATTAAACAAATTTTATCCTGAACATTAATCCTACCGATTCGTATAAAAAAAATAGCGAGGGTTTACTTTTTTAATTTTTAGTTGGTTCGATTCCCGGGTGAGACAAGCGACTTTTAGAAGATCTTTAAATGCAGTTTTGTTTCTTTTCAAAAATAAAGGAATGTTTCCTTTCAGTAAAATGAGCTAACTAAAGGATTTAAAGTAGTTCACTTCCAGGGCCCATAGATTTTTTCTACCCTGTATATATGAGAACATAATTGATGTTCACAAATATAAACATACCTTTTCAAAACATAGTGATATTCATAACTTAAACACTAGATATAAAAATAAACTTGCTGTTCCAAGTTTTAGATATTGAGAAGCAACGGTCAAAATATTAATTTCTTTATATAAATCCCTTAGTGAATCACATGGCTTGAGTCTGTAAATAGAAATAAAAATTATATTAATCAAATTAGAATTTAGATTTGAATAATACGAAAACAATATAATTAAATCTTACAAATTGATTTTATTATCGATACCAAGAAGAAAGTGCACGTAACAGCACTATCTTGAGAGAAAGAGATAAATGCATAGTACATTAAACCTAGGAAAGAGAGAGAGGGGTAGAAAGACATCAACGCGTGCCAATTTTATATTTATTAAAAAGAATTTATTTTTGTAAAAAATATTTTGTACGAATTTCATCTAAATAATACTTACCTGTGGAAGGTTATTCCATCTTTTTTGTAATTTGAAGTAGAACTCGACATCCCACACCATTTAATAGCACAACTGGGCATTTTTACCGTGTTTTGACTCTTTAAATAATATTTTACGTCACTGTGTGATACCCGCGGCAGGTAGAAACACTCTGAAGCCGAAATCGGCACATAAACTCGTTTTAGCATATGCTTAGTGAGAAGATTGCCCCCGCAAGCGCAGTCAATTGGTTATATAGTCTTTGGTCTGACGGTTATTTTGTCTGTCTATCTGTCAAGTCTGAATTTACACCGGTTCCAAAAGTTAAACTACCGAGAAGATTCTGGCAACAAACTAATGTAGTCACTCTTTTCAATTATTAAGTTATAATGTTGGCAGTCACATAGTGATGTTTAGAAGATTTTTTTAAAAATAGGCCTATCCACGTGCTTAATGACAAGATTATTAACTTCATATAAAGTTCACCTGTGTTATTCATTCTATCAATTTCCTCCTAGAAATAATCTGTGACGTCGATTTGGTCTTGTTTTAATGTTAGAAAGCAGTGTCTCTGTGGAAATTGTGGTGAAAAGTTGGTGTAGTTCTATGCACAGTTGTCTATTGTCTATGCCGGCAAATGGAACGAGGCATCATTGTAATAAACATTGAAATATCTGTGTACCAGTTATGAAGTACAGAACAAAATACAAAATTACTAAAGTATCTATGAAGGCAGTAAATATAACAAAAAAGAGGTTGAAATAATTATGGTCAATAAAAAACTAAAAACTGGGCAGGGAAGGCATTTTTAAGGCCTCAGGATGCTTGCAATACCGAGTGAATTTTCCTTGTCTTTGCAGGTATCTATAGGCGGCGGTTACCACTTAGCTTGTTTATCATCTAGTTGTATAAAATAAATCAATTGATAACACCTACTATGGCTAGGTACTATTGGAGTAGCCTCAAATAAAGTGAAACTACAACATTATAGATTCCGTTTGTCGTGATCTTAATATTTCTGCACATCTTCCTCATTTGAATCACACACTTTTACCTTTTGTTCCACTTTCAGCAAAATGGGCTATTTACTGTAACAATTACAAATAAAGAAAGAAAACGATGAAAAAATATATGCTCCAGGCGGGACGATAAAAAAGAAAACAGGAAAATACTATATATGTGTCCCGCCTGGAGCATATAGGCGTTTAAACGCATCAAAAACATTAAAAAATACGACGGTATTAATTACGATTTACTATTAATTAATCAGAGCTCGTGTAAGATCCTTTAGAACCACCTATGTTGGTAGTAAATTATTAATATTAGAAATGAAATTAACCATTGTTGAACAAGGCGAACTACGTTCTACGAAACAATTAACGACACAAAATCCAATTGTTATCCATCAAAATCCAATCCAATATTTTGGCCCTAGCAGCTAGTTGGTCCAACTTCTGTTCTGATAAAATTAAACTTAACTCAAAGGCCAACTTTTGTAGATAAAGGCTAAGTTCTATTGCGCCCGTATTACGGGCCCGGCGATCTTGGGAACGATATCAGCACAAAGATATGCTGGTAGCGTTTGAGTCGAAGTTGTATGTAGGGCACTTTTTGTGTGAGGGATTTATCACTAAGGAAAGTAGGCTTAGAGGTCCAGGTTTTTGTGTCAAAACTAAAAGTAATACTGGTTTTTGTTATGAAGAATCCAGCGGTTTTTGTTGTGTTACTAACAAGATAAAGAAACACTCCATTACTGAATATCGAAGTATGCAATTTCGACGTTTTTATTTCTTCAGTATCAAATTGGTTCAAAAGTTCACTGTAGCGAAGTTTGAAATTCCTATGTATGTTATTGATGTTATTGGGTTGGTATAGATGCAATTAGTAACGGAGTCATAAAGAAGAATAAAGAAGAATTCAAACTCTTCAAAACAACGAATGTTGTCTGTTTTAGCGATAATTATCAGTCCAGTAATCAGAGATGCATCACGGTGAAAGTTGCGATGATTTATAAAGAAACCAGTGCGCCAGCAGCAAGCTCCCCAGTGTGTGTAGATGTGCACATTTTAGATGGGATATCTTGGGCCATTTCTTGAAGAAAAACTTCAGGATTTTTTGACATCTAATCCTGGAAAGGTTTTGGATAGCGATTGGAAGTTGGTGATCCCAGTTTGCGATATTTTCTTGGCGGAATAAGAGGATTCATTTAGAGAGATTCACTTTTAGTGGATGATAAACAGTAATTTTTTTAACTTGTTTTATTTTTGCAAGCACGACACATTTATATTGCTTGATTGGCGACCTTATTGCTGTTTTTTTTTCTATTGATGTTATCTATGTGTCCTTTTGTGCACTATAGGATATATTTGATTGACAACATTACCGGATTAAGCTCGCATTTAATAAGACGTTACATTATTATTTTATCGTTGACGCCAACGACGTTTCGAATACTTTACAGCGTTCGTGGTCATGGGAAGACTAAATACGTCATTTACCTTTGTTAAGTTTATCAGTTAGCTACCGTCACTTTGTGTTACATTTTGAGTGATCCTATTTACTCATATGGAGTCGATTACAGAGTCACGTTGGTTGGAGTGTGTAGATGAGCTTGAAACTTTATAATTCGCATGATGGGGTCCCAAACTGGTGGTTCACTGCAACCATCTTGATTTCATAGCCTCACGTGATATTCTAGGAATGAAGCAGTATTCTTTGGCGAGGATTTAGAGCTTATAAAATCTGATATGTAGTGTTGGGTTCATAAAGGGCGTGTTCACACACTAGCGACTTCGGACCCTCGTCGGACACACCCTCTACATCAGACTCATTTAATTCTTTAAAAGCAATGGAATATGAAAACATCTTAAATTTTCATTTTTGACTCTTCATTGGAATATGAAAAAACAGAATCGTCTGCTAGTTTCGGCTTCAGTTATCGTTATACGGCCGCGAGCTGTAAGTCACTGTCCTCTATAGCAACACCGTAAATAATGTGACGTAATGCCTAAGTTGAAAAAGGGCACGGATTACGTAACATTTTATTGTTATTTAAAATAACACCCCACTTTTTTCGTCGGGGGTTAAAAATTTCTTTAACCGTACCACGTTACACTGTGAATAATTTTCAAAATCTAGTGAATTCGTTTGGTGAACGTGTCAGTTTCTATATTGAAGCCAGTTGTTTTAACTTTTTCAAAATTTAAATCAAAAATATCTTTATTCCCATCTCTGTGTCTATCAACCACCTGATTTTTCCACGACATGCTTGTGTTCAGAATTCAGAGGCATACTTTAAAGAAACGTACGTACGACGAATAATTGGATTTTTACACTTTTTAAAGCAATTTTCGTCGAAACTATCACAATCTGTTCTATTGTTGTATTATTTCCTTTTTCGAAGTAGACTTCAGGTGAGTACACCCGCAGCTATTTGTTTGTTTACTGCTCGGTGTAATCTGGAACAGTTGTTTATATAACCTGACATTGTCATTGTAAGGTTTATGTAAATATGTGTCTATAGATGTGAGTGTAGAATTAAAAAAAACATACTATAATTATTACGTAAAACCTTAAATACTTTAATAACAGAGATATATACAAAACATGTACCTATAATTTCTTAACAATGTCATTCAGAACAACTGGACTGATGAAATGTCAAAGAAACATTAGTGTTTTTGAACCATCTTATTTGAGCCACAAATTCTAAACGTAATTGGTTTTTAATACTGTCTTATGACTCCCGGGAGTCTTACACGGCTGAAAAATTAATTGTAATATGCTCTCAGGAGTCATATCCCGCTCAACAAATTAAAGTTACTACAACCTTTGAACGTCTGAAAACCGCCTAAGCACCAATAAGGATGCAATAGGTGCTTCCTAAATGTTATCATTGGGGAGGATCTCAGCAGGAGGCAATTAATCTGCCCGCATGGTGCCAAGTTCGTTGATCCCACTTCTGACCGGCATCAGGATATCCTGTTTCTTTTTGGTATACTTTGAAGAGATCTGTGCTGTTAAAATAAGTGGAGGATATTGGTTTGAAGGAATACGAAAGAAGGTTTATTAATATAGTAATGAAAAACGTAGACAGGTTGCAGATTTATGTATCTTATATAAAATAGTTAATGGTACATACTCTGAAGAACTATTAAGTGAAATTTATTTCAAAGTACCAACTCGGTCCGTACGTGGTTTTCAATCAATTAACGTAGTCGGCACTAACAATAACGTTTCAAAAAACGCACCATTATTACGAATGTCTCGCCTATATAACCAACTATGTTTTCACATGGACATATTTCATTGTAGTTTCAGTATGTTTAAATTATCATTATTTCACAATATTTTCGCAAAATAACATAATTCAAAAAGGTAACATCCCACTATGTTTTCATACGGACATGTTTCATTGTAGTTTCAGTTTGTTTAAATTAAGCATCATTATTTCACAATATTTTCGCAAAATGTCATATTTCAAAAGGGTATATCATATTAAATGTATTTTCTTGGTTATATGTATATAGTTACAAAAACGATGTGTACAAATTGTAATTGGAATACAGATTAAAAATGTAAAATAGAATAAGCTTTGCATGAATGTGTGTGATCTGTATTCTGTTTTTGTACCAAATAAAATAAATAAATAAATAAATAAATATTGTCTGCAACGACAGCACCTACTTCGCACTTTACATATTGATTTCTTGTGTATTTCACAAATTATTAATAATTTCGTATGTTATATTTTGCCGAAAATTTCTTCATAGAATGATGAACTGATGTACTAACCGTCACATGGCAGCAGGGGATACCAGTATGGATAGATGCATGAACAAAATTATGAATTACATTTGTAATTTATGTGTTTACATACATAAATGGTCTATTTAAAGTTGTTACATTTAATGGGAGTAAACTAATAGTACAAAATTATTTTATATGAATTTGGTGATATGATCACTTCACTATTAGTTGAATATTTAATTTTTTTCTCAAACTAAAGGAGCGGCTACCGTACCGTGGTTACCGTAGCTATTATAGACACTCGTAGCACCTTTGACACAATGATATGTGTCTATTAGCGATTCATCTTATCCTGTGGGTGAGGCAGTGTGACATAGTATGTAATCGACTTCCAAGTACCCATAGTGTAAGTTTTAATCGTAACGAAACGAAAAAGATCATCGTCATGTTCACCTCTCAAATCCATATAGGTACAGGATGGTGCCGTCAATACGACAATAAATGAAAAAATGGGCTGTATTAGTTCTTAGAAATGGTTTGCCACTTTCAAAAACATCTTATTCATATGATAATTTCATGACATTTCTATGAAATAATGCACTCAATCTTATATTAGGTATATCATACAAATGTCATAAAATTATCAAATTAATACGATGTTTTTAAAAATGGCAAGACATTTCTATGAACTAATATAGACCATGTTTCAATTTATTGTCGTATTGACCGCACCACCTTGTATAAAAGTGGGTTCCAATAATTCACAACAGAGGCGCTGCTGCCGTTTTCATACAATTTTACAGTTATCACGACGGCAAACATTTTCAAAGACAAAGACTTTTATTTAAAAAGAAATATGGTACTTACATAAGTGGTCTAAGGTTTTGTTATTATATCCACATATTTCACCAGAAACTGGCAAGCAAAATATAAATTTAATATTTATAGTAAAGAAAACAAAACAATATAAATTAAGATCAGAATTACTTGAGTCACAGTTTTAGAAATCCTTTTATTTCTTAAAACAATGAAAGTATTCATCCATGGAATAAAAATATTTATCGAGAAGCCCTTTTTCCTGCCTCAGCTAGCCAAATCATCTTGTCATCATTCTTGTTTTCGTATCAATTCGATGGAAACTTCCACTAGACACTGTTGCTAACCGTAACAAGGTAAAAATAAAAGTATTTACAACATACAGCTTTGTTTGTCCGTTCTGATCTCGTATAACTGGCAAAATAACATTTCGGCGCGAAACTTGTCCTTAATAAGGCCAGCAGTAAAAGGCTTACCTTTTACGAGCGGATTCCATAAAATTTCACCTGATTAAGGCCGAGATAGCTTACTTTGTTGCCAGTTAAAATTAACGAATGTGCAGAATTAATTTCAAATGAGCACTAACCTACTCTTCTTATCATTTCGCATTACCTACTTCGTTTTTTTTTAAATTTAGAAAACATCATTATATCAGCCTGTGATGACCACTGCTCAACAAAGATTCCGCCATCGATTTCCAACTGGACCGGTTCTCAGGCATTCTGCATCCAACGGCTCTCCGCGATCCTGACCATCCCCCAATTCTGCTATGGTATTTCGATCTGAAACGAATCAAAGCTTTAGTTTCACGTTTCTGTATTCTGCTGTCTCAGTGCAATCGAAACGGAGCCGAAATGCATTTTCGTTGGCTTCAATTTGTATTCTAAAAAATATTAGTCATTTGTGGCAGCCAAAACGCATCGATACTTCTTTGATTGAACTGTCAACAGTTAACAACTGTCAACTCCCTAAGCTAAACTTAATTGTTTCTTACCACATTGTCAACGATTATCCAGTCGAAGTTGAACCAACCGAGAGCGTGTCGTTAGCGTTAGTAGAATACCTTTTTGTATTACAACTGCATTAGTAACGATACCGAACCGCTGCCGATCCGTTAAGAAAAATAAATAGTGGAATTGACCCACAGGACATTAAGTTTCTAGTCTAAAATATATTTCGAAATATCTTTGAATTATTTATTAATATGGTAAAATAAAATTAAGAAAGTAATAGCTTTTGTGATTTCATTTTATGAATTAAGTGGTCAGTTGCAAAGCCTAGTAAATTTCTCTATAATGAGTAGAAACAATTTTATATTCAGACTCAAACTATCTCTCTACCTAAATCTATTCAGCGTGGAGATATCAGACAGACAGGTAGCTTTTGCATTTTTTAATTTAGCATCGCTTCACTGAAAAAGCCTTATTTATCAGTTAAATGATTTCATTTGTTTCATTAATAGTATTAAGTTTACAAACTAATACGTGAATGAACGCATAAAATATTAGCATTGAATAGTCAAACGGCAACAGAGGATCTACAATAAAATACGTCGGCGACACCTGACCTTTGCAATTGCAACCAATAAAATAATATCACTATGTTAAATTTTGTAAGGATCCTCTCGACCTATTTGGTCGTGATAGGTTGGTGGAATCGTGTCATGGATCGGGTTAATTTAAACCAGAATTCGGATGTTAAATGGCAGGCAAATTAGGGCCATCTTCGACGCTGAGGAGGCAGATATGAAATTTATGAGCTTTGAGATCTTTTGATTAGCGGAGTTTACGAAGACTGATATTGTACGCAAATGAACTTTTTTTGGTTGCGTGATCCAAAAAGGCGCAACTTAAAAAGGTTTTTTAATACTTTTTATTTTTATCACTCGAGGTATCCGTTTTGCTGTTGAGGTTCCATTGGGTTTGAATCCTAAGCTTTGTTATTACACATGTGATTTAAATGTCTTAATATTTTTTTGGGATTTTAGGAAACTTATAAAATAATAAATTATTCTAACTGAGGATCCTTATTTTTAGTTCATTTTTATCTTTTATCTATCATTAAATATACTCGCAAGCTTACAGATAATTTTAAGGTCCTTACTTATATCATTGTTATTGGAAATTAATATTGATAATAATTAATATTATACTTACTTATATAATTATTACATTAAGGAGCTCGCTGGCGCAGTGGTTTGATCGCTTCGGTTTCGATTACGAAAACAAAGCAACATTCGCCGTGGTTGATTCCGGATGGGTCAGGAAAAAAATTGTAATCTCTTGCAACTGCTTGCTTCGGAAGGCACGTTGCTGTTGGTCCCTGTTGTTACTGCAGCCGCTTTAATTCACGAGCCAGCATTGGACCAAAGTGGTGATGTTATGGCGCAAACTCCTCAGAAATTCCTTCAATGTAGGGAGGCCTGAGCCCAGCATTGGGATATATAAAGGATGTTGACGATGATTATGATGATGATACTTACCATAGGTTGTTTTAAACTCTGAGGAGGTTGTGACGCTCGCTCGTAGACCAGCCAAACCAACTAATAACTAGGTGGTAGGCCCGTAGGGTCGTCTGGGTACGTACCGCCACCTTTCTTATTTCAGCCGTGAAACAGTTCGCTGTGTTTCGGATTGAATGGGAAGGGGGCCAGTGTAATTACTGGGCATGGACGGCATGGATGACAACGCACCTGCAATATCAAGTGATTTTCTCTTGTTATTGCAGGTCTATAAGCGGCGGTAACCGCTTACTATCAGGTGGCCGTTGTCATCTAGTAGGAAAAAAAATGCCTTTCACTTTTTTTGGTATGACTTCTACAATTCTATTCTTTATTAAATTTTACATTAGCCATAATATTATATTATTCTTAAAACTCATGAAAGGAGCCTTAAAGCTAACAATTAAATAAGGAATCTGCCCGGCACAGCAAAGTGGAATTATTTGGTAATTTTTAATTTTGTGTAATTATAATCAAAACGCTATCCCAAAAATAACATAATAGCAAAGGAAACAGGTTTCCTTGCTGTGGATATAATTTTCTCTGAAACATCTATCACAATATTGTAAGATGAGAATTTAGCACTGTCTTTGCAAATTCCTCTAAACTTTCGTCCCTTAATAGTCCGCCAGCGCTCACTTACAATAGAAAATTTATTGTATCTGATATGTGGGCGTACTTTGCAGATGAATATAAAATGAAAAAAGTTCATTCTACTCATTCGGTGACCTCAACAACTATGTACCTATTTATGAGTTGATGCAAGCTTGACTGCTTATAGCGTCATAACCTTTATTTGTATGGACATAGATGCCGTCTCAGCTTCGGCAATTAGATAGAAGCAGCTAATGCGCCGTCTGGTCTAGACGTATAACGCTAATGCTTGCACAGCAGCCCTCAGCGCTGAGGGACGGCTTACACGTGACGATCGGAACGATAAAATAATTGTCTTAAACTGGGCGACACGATTTGGGGATTTTATTTATTTAATTTTTTATTCATAACGGAGTAGCTCATGGTATTCATCTCACCTAATACTCTACCAACCAAGCATCTAACAAATCTAATCAACCAAGCATAAATCACGAAAATAAAAATTCATTTTACTTTTTTTATTTTTGTTTGGTTATCCAAACAAGAATAAAACACGAAAATAAATATACCTCCGTAATAGGCGTGGATATGACTACCGCCGTACGTAATAGGACTGCTTATGTTATGTTTGTGTATTGATTGATATAGTACCCACCTATTTATTACATTGGGCTCGATTCCGAAAATCTGGGTGATAAAAATCTAAATTTGAATAACAGGGTAGTGACGACAATAATTTCAAACATGGGCTATATTAGTTCATAGAAATGTTTTGCAACTCACATTTTAATGTATTGATGCCATCTAACGCCTACTTTATCGTAACAATTACAAATAAAGTAAGAAAACGATGACAAAATATATGCTCCAGGCAGGAATCGAACCCACGTCTCCTTATGTCCCGCCAGATGCGATTACCACTACGCCACCTAGCTCTAGGTATAACCGGTGGGTATTCTTTCGGAGTGGTGGGCTAAAAAATAGAAATTGTTACAATAAAGTACACGTTTAAACGCGTCAAAACATTAAAATGTGAGTTGCAAAACATTTCTATGAACTAATACTTAGCCCATGTTTTAAAAAAAATGTCTTACTATCGTCACCACCCTGTACATCACAGATTAACCTTTAACTAGTCGCGTGGGGTCCATCGGACCCCAAGTGACTTAGATTTTTTCTTATTTTGGTAAATATTTTGCGTACGCGTCTGTGCGTTCAAGTAGCTTCCTAGCTCAAGCGCCCCTCTCTTCTCGGTGTTTTGCATGCCGCTGCGTCAACCACACGTGCCATATTGAGATGCCTGGGGTCCAACGGATCCCGCGCGACTAATAGTGTAGTACAACTTTGGTGAGTATGCGATTTAATTAATTTAATATTTTGTTTAAAATTTTGGTTTACTAGATGTTTATTAAATATTTACAGATAAAACATCAAGATGGGAGGCCGCCCATTGAATGTAGACGACATAGAAGCTATTCTAGATGAAGATGACGACCGGGAACCCTTCGATGAGACTGACGACGAGTTGGGCATGGAAGAATACTCTTTTGAACAGCAATACCGCAGTTTTGACCCTGAGCACAGTGCAAGCGAATCAGTTAATGAATCAAGTTGACTTGGACATTCTGCGACTAAACGATTTTTCGTTATTAGCCAAACCAAAAGAACTTTAATTCCCACTCTGCCACGGCCTTTGAAAAGACGACTCCTTACAATAGAACCTTCAACTTCCGGAAGCAATTCAAGTGGCTCCAAGGGCCGTTGTTATCTATGTTCGAGGTCTAAGGATAGAAAAACAAGAACGAAATGTGGGAAATGCAATAAATTTATGTGTAATGATCACCAAACCAAAGTTTGTGATTCCTGTGATAAATAATTTATAAGTATTTTTCAAGTCTGTTTTAGGAGTATAATATTGTTTTTTTTTCTCAAATTCTAATTTTTTGTAGAAATAAGATGCTGTTCTTAAAGTTCCTTTACAAAATAAATATTTGCATTTACTAGTTTTGTTTATTATTCACAAATAATAATGGGGTACACAAGGACCCCATGCGACTAACATTGTAAGTATTTCGACGCGACTAGCTAAAGGTTAAATGTCTAAATTATTATTACAGACCAACGATGTTGAGCTTGCAATAATTTTATTTAGCTAACGAGTTGAAAGTTTCAGAGTTATAAAAATATGTTTTTAGACGAAAAGCGTCAACTATAAAAGCCCCTCAGAGATAAAAGCTGTGGAATTACTCGATGCTCCTTAATAGTTTAACACTTGACGTGACTTGCGTTAAACAAGTTGCCTCTTAGATCTGATCGGTAGCATACAAGGAAGGCAGCACCAGGTTCAGGGATGAAACGATTATTACTTAGCGATTACTATTAGGATTACGGTTATTGGCCATAATCGGGTTTTACTAGGGATCGTCCCTTTTTTAGCAGGAATCAAACTTTCTCATAAATCCAACTTTTATAATAAGGGTATCTTCGCATGATTCCAACTTATTTATTCTATGCACTTTTATTCGCACTATTCCAAGTTCCAACTGAATGGTATAATTGGGCACATAAAGCTTAATAATAATATTATGGGCTAGGTGAAGTTAGCAATGAACCAGATATTAAGGACTGGACATTCTGACTAGGATTGCCTCTTACTAGTTCACTTCACTTTTTTAAATTATGGCAATCGGTCGTTCTTATCAAAACAACCATTTCTGCCAAGCTCAAGTTAGAAAAAACACTTGTATTGGAGAATAACCGGTGCTAATGGCCACACAATAGAGATGTTTTGGGTTACCTGGAAATCCTGGAATAAGGACGAAACAAACACTGAAAAACACACACAATATAGCACACAGAATAATTTTATAGACATAGTACAAATACACGTGATTAGAGTTTAATTTTATATTTGGCAATATATTGAGTTAAAAATTTTATTAGAGGGGTGTTGGAATAGAGAAGCAGGGACTTCATATTAATAGGACGGGGTATTTGTGGAGGTAAAATATCATACATAGACACAGGCAGTAGAGGGCAGTTAAAAAAGATATGATCGGTGGATCCTTCCTCAGTGTCACAGTCACAGATGGGGGAGTCGCGAACGTATATCTTGAATAGGTGAAGAGGGGTACACGAATGTCCGAGGCGCAACCGACACATGACAGAAGTGGTTTGTTTGTCAGTCACACGATATCGCGAGAACCAAGGTCTAGTAGGAATTGTTGGCTGAATATCCCCATAATATTTCCCCTTAACCTTCCTTGACAGATCCCAGCTTTTCGACCAGTCCTCAGTTAAATTATAAATTAAACATACATTAATTAAGCTAAGTTGTTTCCAGAAACCATAGATGGTGAAGCACCGACTTCAAAAATATGTTCCTAGGGGATGAGTGCCTACTTACTAAAATTTATTTATTTTATCCTTTTCAGTTTTTTGGGAGTCGGTTCTATTTTTTGTTTAATTTTTTTTATTGTGAATGACGCGATATCAACTTGTGTCATAAAACTCAACCTGAAATAGATTTCTTGTAAGTAGATCTTTTTGAATATGAACACAATAACAATATTTTTATAATAATAATTATCAACGAAGCCAAAATGCTATGAATCAAAAAAAATATTAACAAGTACTACAAATATATATAACATACAAACAGTCTTCAATATGATTTTTTTTTATAAACAATCAACATTACACATATAAAATGGTCAAAAACAATCTTTTTAATAATAGTAATACCTAA
Organism: Nymphula nitidulata; assembly: GCA_947347705.1. Classification (NCBI taxonomy): domain Eukaryota; kingdom Metazoa; phylum Arthropoda; class Insecta; order Lepidoptera; family Crambidae; genus Nymphula; species Nymphula nitidulata. The sequence continues at coordinate 2,922,568 of OX374637.1, read as the reverse complement.
TCAACGAAGCCAAAATGATATGAACCAAACAAAATTATTAATAAATACTTATTATAATAACATACAAACAGTCTTCAACATGTTGCCCCTTTTTTATGATACCCGGCACATGTGGCCCGGCGCCGGGCCAAGTCACCGGGCCAGATACACGCTGTGGAAGACCTGTGACCATCAGTTGGACGTCATGGGCTGGTAGTTTTCTATAATTTATCTATACGTAATGTTGTATTTACTACTACAGTGTACAGTCCCCCTAACACCCTGTATATTGTTGTACAGCAGGTTGACGTTCGCCTGTGACAGGTTTTGCTCGGCTTCTATGACTCTGTTTGTTGCAAAACTAAGATATTTCTGACGAAAAGACATTAGGAAGTTTCCTAAACATCCCCAAACGCCGCTGAGTCCGAATTGAAGATTGACCTTCCTCAAAGTTGGGTTAATAGGACAGTTTGTCACAGGTAGACATATTCGTTACCAACTTTATGAGGAAAGTTCTCCATATTTAACCGGTGCGAGGCTTACGTAATTAGTTTACTGAAGTTTGATTTGTTTATGAAAACATCATTGGCAGTCTTCTCCTTATTAATCCAGACACAGTTGGTTTTAAACTGTCGTAAGATCTCCGGAGGTCTTAAGCGACTTTAAAAATCAAATATAACCTTCTTCAAAAACACGCACAGGGTCGGCAACTCGCGCGTGTTGCATGCGTCCCGTGACGCTTGATTGCCACCTTAGTGGGACAAAAAAAACTTTTTTATTTTATTATAACCTATTATAGTGGTATGTTTGACGGGTTGCGGCGCGACGTCCAATAAAGCTCCTTACGTTACGAGAAGTAACAAAAAAATGTATTGACAAAATTAATCACAACTTTGTTCTACGTTTTTATTCAAGTAAGTTATCTTACTTACTAATACTTTTTTGGGACACAGTAGTTTTCTTTTATTTTCTGGTTATCAAGCGTAGGCAAACATTATAGGTATTTTAATACACAAAAATGACAAACAGGCGTACCTACTGCCCGTCTGATGATGACTGTTTGCCGTAGAAAAGAAAAGGGTATTTAGCCTACAGAGATTGACAACCTTGTAAAAATTAACCGACACAAGGCTTCCTCGATGAACTCAAGAAACAAAATACTTTGTCTTTGATAAATACAGTCAAATTTTATCAGTTCGTTTGTAGGATGTAATCTCCGTAGTCCGAAACTATACTCATCAGATTTAAAAACTTCTTTCACCTAAACAGAATGGACCTTCAGGGGATTCCCTAATAAAAATCGTCCTTTCGGGCAGAGCCTCAGGCAGAAGCTAGTTCAATCACAAAAGATATATCTCCGTGTACCTATATTATAAATCACATGGTAAATATTACTAGGGGTAGACTCGTATGTAAGGTCGTCTGGGTAGGTACCACCGCCTTTCTTATTTCAGCCGTGAAATAATTCGCTGTGTTTAGGATTATAGGGAAAGGTAGCCAGCCTAATTACTGGGCATGGACGGCATTTCATCTTAGGCCTCAGGATGTCAACGCGCCTGCAAAAAATAATAATCACGCATCACACACAAAAGATCACTCATCACCATCAGCCTATATACGTCCCACAGCTGGGAGAAATACATGAGGAGATTGGGTCATAGCACCACCACGCTGGCCCAATGCGGGTTGGTGGGTTAAAGCGGTTGCAGGAACAACCGGGACCAATGGCTTAACGTGCCTTCCGAAGCACGGAGGAGGTCAAAAAAAAATCAAATCAAATCAAATCATTTATTTGTGGTTCACATGTCAATTAGATCTTATATAATAAAATTAATAGGTACAAAAATGTGACCTGCCGTAATAGGCGTACAAATGTCAATAAAATATCTATTGTCAATTAACATTAATAAAATTTACTCAAACAGTTAATTACCTACACAAATAAATAGTCTAACATTACCAAATATAATATGTCAAATATTTAAGTCAAAGAAGTCGAGATTGTAAATTTGATTGACCCATCCCGGGACCGACCATGGCGAAAGTTGCTTTGTTTTCGTAATCGAAACCAGAGCGCTCAAACAACTACGCCACCGAGCTCCTCTCAAAAGATCACTGTGCCATGTAAAAAATGTTAAGAACTTCCAAATATTTCCCTGTAAATGTTTGTTTTTAGTGCCACCTCTCATACTAGAAATATGGAACCTTAGCGTGGGCTTTGTTACAGGATTCCGTAAAGGCGTTCAAGATCCCATTGTTGTTTGATTCGCACCTAATTTATTGGTATTTGCTAATTCTTTCTCCCATTCTCGTAGGTCGACGACTCAGTTTTCGTCGCGTAGAGTTTCAGTTTTGTATCCAATATTTATGATTGTTTTACTAGATTAGTTGCTAAGTTACTTTATTAAGTTTTATGCTATTTTTTTTTGTTTCTTTATAATATTTATAGTACACATCAGGGCGATCTCCTGCAAAAAACACTAACATCAAAGCTTTTCTAATGTTGCCTTCTGATTTATTTTCTGTCTTAGGTGAAAATTGCTACAGCAACAATGTAACTTCAGTAGCACCTGGAAAACATTCAGGATAGTTTTACGTACCAAACCTCATCCAATTTCAGTTTAGCCAAGAACACTAACGTTTTAGCAGAAGTGCCCATAAGCATGCTGTAACAAAATCGCCTGTCGCCATAACATTTTCATGCTGTCGTTTCAGCAAGTGAGGTCATAGTACTTACTTGCTTAGAATGAAAAGTATTTTATATCATTTTAGGGATCTGACCTATCAGAACAAGTTTTTTCATATTTTTTTGAGAGAATGAAAGTTTTCTTTCAGTGTTTCTGTTGGTTTATATTGTTTATTTTTTATAATTTGACTTATTATACCTGTTTTTAGTATTACCTTCTATCATATGCTAAATACTGATTCTGCGCTATTTTATTCTTGTTAAAATGTTGAATACAACGTGTTACTTTATTTCTAGCACTTAAAAATGACTTGATAGAAAAAATCGTTATTACGATTTATTGAGTGGTTTGAGTACTCTGTTAGTTTAGTTAAGATAACGAAAACAAAACAACTTTCACCATGGTCGATACCGGGATGGGTTAATCATAACTTGTAATCTCGAGCTCCTACGTGTTTCGGAAGGCGCCGCCTTGGGCCTGTGTATATGAGCTGTTGATGATGAAGATGATGATGAGACTTAAAACGAGAAATAATACATTGCACTCGTTCCCTTTAAAAAATTAAATCTGAATCACGAGACCAATATGATGTTGTCGAGTTATAGCAAACAGCACGTATCGTAATAGAATCGGCAGATCGACTATCTCGTTCAGATTTATTGCCGTGCGTTGCTTACACGGACCTAATAAAATAACATTTACCCACTTGAAAATAGCGGATTATCTACCTATAGGCTTATCCTACCCTGTTAAGCTGTGACCGCCTAGAATTTAATTTCGTAAGATAGAGTAAAAAAAATTTTATTTTGACATCGAGAATGATATCAATAGTGTGTCCTGTGCGTGTCGTATAGGGAAGGGCGTCGTGTCGGCAAGGTGTTGGATGTAGATCAATTCAATTATTTAAAACTCTCCATAAGTACCTCGCCGCCGCCTCATAGTTCGCTGTGTTTCGGATTGAAGGGAAAGGTAGCCAGTTTCCATGGTCCATGGGTCCACTTGGCCCATTTTGACATCTAAGTTGAGAGATTGTGTAATTAATCACGGAGGAAAATAATAAGGGCCTGTATAGCAAGGGGTACAGACCATTCGGTCATCCGCTTGTCAAAATTTCTCTACCTTGTAGATAAATATTTAAAATTAATTTTATATGATTATATTATATGTATATGTAAGTATCTCTTAAAGAGCTCAGCGGCGAAGTGGTTTGCGCGCTCTTAATATATCGATTACAAAAATAAAGCAACACTCACCGTGGTCGATCCCGGGATGGGTCAATCTAAATCTCTAACCTCGAGCTCCTTCGTAATTTGGAAGACATGTTAAGCCGTTGGTCTCGATTGTTACTGCCGCTTTAATCCACCAACCGGCATTGGGTTAGCGTGGTGGTGCTAAAGCCCAAACTCCTCATGTATTTTTCCATGGCCCGTGCCTGGTGGCAACGCATGGTGACATAAGGCCTCCCGTAGGGTTCCACATCGATCAACCTTGCACTGCACGTATCCTGCGGCTACTTGCGACCTTCACCAGATCGTCGGGTCACCATGGTGGAGGCCGTCTTCTGGTCCGTGGTCGCTACTGTAGAACCTTTCCGCTCCAATGGCCATTGGTACTGCGAGGTACCTATATGTTCTTCCGACTGTCACTTTAGTTTTGACATCTAGGATGCATTGTACGGGCCGCCACGTCTGGGATTACCCAAGTGACTCTGGGTAATCCCCATCAGCTCGAAACCTGGCCGCAAGGCCGGGTTGCCTGGGGGTGGTTTGGTGAAATTGCTTCGGCAGAGCCCAGGCTACCTCCGTGAAGGGCAGTGGAGTTACCGGGGAGTTTTAGTGGGTATTCCCAGTGCCTTATAAGCGCCGGGCGACCCCCACACACGCCCGTCACTTAGCCAGTGGCGCGTAGGTCTGTAGTCAGATTTCTCCCCGAAAAAAAAAAAGAAAAAGGGTGGAGGTGGTTTTACAAAAGTCAAAAGCACGGTGTAATTAAAAAAAGGAGAGAAGAAAATAATAAGTATAAAGCTCAGGCCACACCGCCAGCTAGCTAGGCGGGCGGGCGAAGCGAGAGAAGGAAAAATATTGGCCATTCGCATTTCGCATCGCTGACGTAGCTTAGCTCTATAGTTCGCGGTGTGAACCAAAGTATGAAAAGAGGTGAAGCGATGCTTGCCCGCCTAGCTCGCTCGCCCGTTCGCTGGCGCTGTGGATTGCGCTTAAGGGTGGCAATCCGGCGCATAGTCTACCCTTTGGCAAGCGGAAGAAAAGAAATTAAATTTGTCAAATTTAATTCCGATTCTTGCTAAAGTCTACCCAATATACGAACTTTCATATCTTCAAAACCATTTGCATTTGAATTGAAACATAAGACGTTACACAGGAAGCAGACATTAAATCTTAAGCCCCGTTGTTTTAATTTGACGTTAAAATATCATCTGTAGCTAGTCGTCGGATGTAATTATTTTGGCTGGTCGGCAATTGTTCGTAATACTGGTATAATGTCCTAACAATCTTAGCTGTGCAGTGGAAACACACGGGATAAAGTCACTCCCGGGATCGTACGAATAAGATAATAAATTTATAGTACACAATATACTTAAACTACTTATAAAAATATCTTAACTAGAAAAAGTTCACATCCTGAGACGGGGATCGAACCCGCGACCTTTCACAATCCAGACGACTGCTCTACCATCTGAGCTACCTAGGACCGAACCCTGTGAAATTCTGCTAGTGTATCTGTATTCGCGTTACAATGTCGAAATATTCTATTTCAACATCCGAAACGCTATTTTCTTTTCTAGTTTAGATATTTTGTATGTAAATATTTTTTTCAAACATTTATAGGAATGTTAAAATAAAATTAAAAATTATACTTAGACTAATCAAAATTTTTACAGTTTCCGCAACGTATTACGAGCAAAAAATTTAAACTCTTAGCTGCGTTATTAACTTATTATTCTAAGTTTCAAAAACGCGGATTCGATTCCCGTCTAGAGCATATATTTATTCGTCGTTTTCTTTCTTTTTTTGTAATTCTTACAATAAAGTCGCATCAAAAACGCTAAATTAATAACCACCTTTTTTTGAAGTCAAAAGCTGGCCCGTGCGGGACAAACCGCCGTATGTCGCCCACTACAACGGTCGGGTAGTATCGTTACAACGGCGCGCCTACACTATTCAACAAACGATGGTGTGGCATTAGCGAGAATTTGCGCTAACTGCTGTTATGCGATGCCCACACTTCAGTATAGTATTAGCTCGTATAGATGCATCTAATGCTAACTGCGCTAGAAACGGCTAAGATTTTAGTTTACGGAACCATTTCCGTTTCTTTCTTTATTTTTTTTCCACCACTGGAATGAGATTAAGGTGGAATTTTATAATTCCTTTATTCAGGCTTTTAGGGTAGATCACAGCTGGTTTCTATATATAAAACTCTTTACTAACGACTGAAAGGAAAGCCAAGCTCTATTTTTTCGACTGAACCATCATTGATATATAAGAAATAAAGAAAGAAAATATATTGTATTTCAATAGGCCACAAAGAGACACTCTGAAATCGTCAAAAAAGATGAGGTCATAATATAGGTTCACAGTACCTTCACTGAGCTACCCATGCTTTTTGCACCAACAATTATTTACCTTTTTTATACTACTTGATGACAAACAATCTGACCCACCTGATGGTAAGTGGTTACCGCCGCCTATAGACACCTGCAATAACACGGGAAAATCACTTGGTATTGCAAGTGCGGTGTCATCCTGAGGCCTAAGATGAAATGCCGTCCATGCCCAGTAATTACACTGGCTACCTTTCCCTTTAATCCGAAGTACAGCGAACTGTTTCACGGCTGAAATAAGAAAGTCGGTGGTACCTACCCAGACGACCTTACATACGGGCCTACCACCTAGTAAATAACCTTTTTTAATGAGACGAAAAGACTAACTGTTTTAAAGCTATTTTGCATAACATGGTCACCCTATTATAGTAAAATTACTGAAGAGCGCTTATCTCGGTGCGCTGCCGCCGCGCCGCGTCGTGGGAATTATCAAACGCGATCGCTGCTATATCATATCAAAACATCGGCATCGATATTGGGCTCTAAATTATGAATTTCACGCAAAAACTAGCAGAACGCATATGATCGGTATTTAGTTTTGGTTTTTCGACAATTAAAATGATTTAACTATGACAATTTTATTATTACATTGTGTTTTAATGTACATATACTTAATGACAATTTTCCATTCAATTAAATTATGTATACTTAATAATATAACATTGTATTTAAATTAGACTTGCTGGTGCTTTGGTGATAAACTGTAAATCTGCAAGTATTTTGACATAAATAAATAAATAAATAAATATAAAAGAGGCAGGAAGGAGGAGCTCGATGGCGTAGTGCTTTGAGAGCTTACTTTTCAAGTCATTTACTTAAAAAGTTTTATTGATTGATGCTTTCTTAGCCGGATTCCAAGTTTGTCGGATTCCAAACTCGTCGTATCCAAAGCTCGTCGGATTCTAAGTGCGTCGGACTTCAAGTGCTGCTCTTAGCTTGTCATCTGTATACATATGTATGTCTTTGACCGTACATAATCCGACAAGTTTGGTGTCCGACGAACGTGGAATCTGACAAGTTCGGAATTCGACGAAATTGGAGTCCGACTAATTTAGAATTCGAACAGCTTGGAATCCGACAAACTTGTAATCCGGTGAAGAAGGCACTAATCGTTTAATTGAATTGTTTCCTAAAAATACGTCGTAATAAATACTACAATTGTGGTCTAAATGTGCCGTTTTGTTACATAATAGGTCAATTGGACCTATTGTCAAATGTAAGAAAATGGCATATTTTTTAACCGACTTCAAAAACAGAAGGAGGTTCTATGTTCCACTGTATGTATTTTTTTTGGTATGTATGTTAATGAAGTTATTTGACAGCTCAAATTCTTGCCACCCTTTTTCTATAAAAATTAAGTGAAAGAGTTGTAGGTACTTCTTTTATACAACTAAATGACAATCAAGCTGAGGGCCCACCCGGTGGTAAGTTGTAACTGCCGCCATTAGACACCTGCAATAACTAGGAAAATATCACTTGGTATTGCAGGTGCGTTGTCATCCTGAGGTCTAATATTAAATGCCTTCCATGCCCAGTAATTTCACTGGCCACCTTTTTATTTCAATCCGAAACACAGCGAACCGTACTTGAAATTTTGGTTGTATCTTCAGAAATTGCGTCCATCATTTTGCGTAATGCTTTAGTTGGTAGCTCTCCTGTATACAAACACCCATTTTTACACCGCATCAAACCATTAAATAATAATTTCTTTGAAAAGACACTCGCAAATATACCTTCAGTAATTCTCATGAACATTTCCTGCAGTGATATCCATAATCTTAATTCGCCAAGATGTCTCTGGCAGAAGTTTAAAAAGGACAAGTGCGTGGCTAACTTGCACTGAGAGACCCGTAGTTACTTGTGACAGGTCTTTTTTATTGTTAACGGGACAGTTCTTGGATTTCAACTCACCTGATGTTAAGTGATGGTACGGCCGACTGGAAGGGAGTGGAACTGGCTAGCCTTTCTCGAATTGCCGGAACACAACAATAGACTCGGCGGCTCGACCTACCACGGCTACCACCAACCAAATCTAGTAGAAAATTAGTTTAAGCCACTACGCCACCGAGCTCCTTGCTACGCCAACCGAGCTTCTCATAAAATAATAAAAATAATAGACAGTAAATAATGAGTTTACCATTGTAAATCGAATTTCATTTTTATTTTGTCAACACCATAATTTGGCCCAAATTAAGCATCAAGAGCTTGTGTTATAGATACTGGATAACGTTAAATAGATTTAACAGTATTATATATTTTTATTGTTTATTAAATTAACTTCAACGTCGCGCCGTAAGCTTGTGTGCCATCCTTATTTTGTAAAAGAAACTAGAGTTCGCGAGATTCTTTGTCGTACTTCCACAGCTTGGAATTATTTACCAGCATAGATGTGATTCTTCTTCTTATAACATGGGTTCCTTCAAAAAGGCATGGACTGATGAACAGCACAGCATTCATGATGTACCAGATGTCTTCGCATTATGGACTCTTCTTACCGTTTCACATCAGGTGGTGAAGAGTCATTTGCCGAGAATAAGTTCAGTTTTTTCAATTTTAGCTATAGAACCCTAAAGAGGACAAAAGGCATTCATGGAATCATAAGACATTATCAGTGGAGGGAGATCGATTGCTAAGGCTTTCAATCTATAATAAGATCAGGTTTGCGGTGCACAATAGCGGCCGCTTTGTCCGGAGGTATGGCATAATGGCGGGTAGGTAAGATGGCGCTCTTCCAGGTATTGTGTGGATTTCATTACAATATAGACTTGGGATTTAAGTTTCTCGAAGCAGAATTCAGTTGCCCTTTTATCTTTATTCACGACGAGAGTCAGCAAATAATAACGAAAACGATCAAACAGCTTTTGGTCTATTATTAATAAGTTTAAGGACGGACATATCCGTGACTATTCCATTACCCGGAAGTACTGAAAACAAAGAGAACATGTGACATGTCTTAGTTATGATATAACTCAACAGGAGTTTAAAAAATGTGTCTAATATATGGTTAAGTCTTAATCAGAGAAAATATACCTTAAAACACCAAAAAATGTTACCTTACATGATTCAAAATACTTGTTTAAGGTGTACCTTTTTATGCGACCATGGTGACAAGCAAACGTGCCGGCCGCATGACAGTATGTGGAGTCTGTAGCCTTCAGACGCTTCTAGCACTTTGGGCACTACTCACGCGTTGTTACCGTAGCCTACAGACGCTCGTAGCACTTTGGGCACTACTCACGCATTGTTACCGTAGCCTACAGACGCTCCTAGCACCTTGGGCACTACTCACGCGTTGTTATCACAAGCTGCATACGCTCGTAGTACCTTGAGCACTAGTCACGCGTGGTTACCGTAGCCTACAGACGCTCCTAGCACCTTGGGCACTACTCACGCGTTGTTATCACAAGCTGCATGCGCTCGTAGTACCTTGAGCACTAGTCACGCGTGGTTACCGTAGCTTACAGCTGCTCCTAGGATATTGGGCACTACTCACGCATTATTACCGCAGCCTACAGATGCTCGTAGCACCTTGGCCACTACTCACGCGTTGCTTACGCTTTTATAACTAAGAGAAATCCTCTGAAAGACCTACCATAGAACTGCTAAACAGATACATAACAACAAAAATTATGAACAAGCCTATATATTTTTTTTATACCACTAAGATGGCAATCAAGCATACGGCCCACCTGATGGTAAGCGGTTACCGTAGCCTATGGACGCTTGCAACACCAGGGTTATCACTAATATTTATTTATTTACACATCATTATCATTATTTCTCCGCTATCTAGTATCCATAGCACAAGCTCTTAATGATGCTTACTTTGGGATAGATAATAGGTGTGAGTGTATGAATTATTAACTTCCGAGCCTGATTATGTAGTAAAAGAGTAAAGCAGCATTTTTCGCTCCCATTCTACTATTCTACCGATTTCGCTCATTAGCAATTTTCCGCCAGCATAAGAGGCTGCGGGATTAGAGCTCACCACTCGTCGACCATCCATTAAGCTCCAGTCAGGTTTGGCCACAACTAGACGTTTAATTACCTAACTCAGTGCCTTGGGGCAGCCCGAGGAAACGTAATATATCCGGGTCTTGCGTCTGTCTCGTTGTAAACCTTCAATGCATAAGGTGTGACTCGACGCTGTCTTGAAGTGAAATTGCAAGTGACGTACATATGACGCATAGAAAGGCTCGTAATACTTTGGGCACTATGCATGCGGGGTCTACTCTGTACAAGTGTGTTGTATTGGTAGTTTTTCACTCAGCCGGCTAGGGACGACACAGAAAAACTACACTACTTTGTTCGAGTGGGATCGCCAGAGCTAATGAGGTAGCTTTGTGTTGTCTTTTAGGCGATCAACCTAACCCAATTACTTCTTACCCTTGTAGTACTGGGCGCGAGTTGTGTGTGTAGGTGTGGTACTGTAGTGTCGTATGATACGCGATAGTACTCATTTTTTAGGGTTGTCACAAGCAGGTGTGACAATTTATTAATTTAATCGGAAAATAAATGTAGTCTGGAAACCTTCAAACTTTTAGCGGTAATTCTTGACAAGGAACAGAACCACCCTGTTAAATTTCATTTCGGACTTTAGTAAGACTGTATAATCATTCTTCATCATCAGCCTATATACGTCCCACTGCTGGGCACAGGCTACCTACCACCTACTACATGAACCTATAATAATAATAATAATAATAATAATAATAATAATAACCCCCCCATGGGATCACCTTGCCGTGGTGGGGGGGCTTAGGGAAAGGCTTGTACTACACTATCAATGTCATACCATCAGACAGGTAGTAAACCTTTGGTTTTAAAATTACCATTTAACCCTTTCTGAACCAACGATTCCAACCTTACCCAATTATGGAGAATAATATGAGGAGATATAATTTACGGCCGCTTCCCGGGGGTTATCGCCGGGGCACACCTGGAGCCAACGCTGGGTGTTACAGCATGCGAACCGTTGGCGGCGACGAGTTGAACAGGCGGGCTCTCGCTGGGGATAAACCCGAAAATACTACAGCCGATGCAAATATTCAATCACACCTCACAATATCACCAAGTTCAAGTCCATTGGCTTCACAAGCATCATGTAGCTCATCATACTTATTATCATCTCAATCATCATCAAATAATAGTACACTGTTGGGGGATGATGTGCAGGAGACAAATTTTGTCACTAATTCTGCACCCACCACCAGCAGATCATCAGTGCGTAAAAGATGGAGTCTTGAAATGAATGAATTTATTTTACGCACGTATCTCCAAATCACTCAAATGGAATCAGACACAAAAAGTTACTTACCAATCTTACATATCAAATTTTTAGAGAAATTCCCTGAAATGCAAAATATTACCCGTCAACGAGTAGGTGATCAACGTAGAGCAATAATAAATAAAAAGCTTTTAACACAAGACACAATCAATAGAATATATAAACAAGTCAGGTCTGAAATACAACACAACTTTTTTATCACACATAATTCTTCAACCCAAAACAGTTGTCCTCTTCTACACTCTACTACAAACACACAAACAATAACGCAAGGACGAATAAGATGGAGCAATGAATACAACGAACAAATTATGCGCGATTATTACAGAATCACACACATGGAAACAAATAAAACAGCATACAGGCAAACTTTACATCAACATTTTATAAGAACATTTCCTCACTTAAGTCACATCACTGAACAAAGAATTGCAGATCAAAGAAGACTGATATTGACCAACAACTATATTGACCGAAATAGGCTTGATGCCATCAGACATGAGGTTGCAAAAGAACTAAGAAGTCAATCAAATAACTTAGATCATGTAGAAAACAGCAGCCATTTAACACAACTGAGTTTGTCTACCTTAGAAGACATAAATCATCAGGACCATACTGTAAGTAATTATGAAAATAGCATTGCTCAGACACAAGATAGTTCCAACGAATTAGTACACACGGATAGTATAGAAGAAAGCCACAATGATATTGATATAGATAGTGAAGAAAGCAAGTTAACTGAAGAATTAATTGAAGTTTTAGAAGAATACTTAGAAGTACCACCAGACCTCAGACCCAAAATACCTAAACTAAATGATAGTAAAAAATTATACCATCTAGTTAACATTTTCGACAAAAAAATATTAAACAGATTTTTTGATGATGATTCTGACGTACTTCACATCCACACTCTTGTTTACTGCAGCGCTATTGTAATTAGTAAGAATTTAGGATATACAATAGGCTATATTAATAAAAACAAAACGCATAGTGAAAAGTCTAAACCACCTTGGCAAATTAGGTTGGAAAATGATATAAAGTATTTAAGAGCTGATATTGGCAGATTAACACAGTACATTAACAATAACATTTCTAAAAGACTTTCACAAAAAGTACAAATAATATTACATGCAAACAGAGTACACTCTACACATGATAACAACAATAGTAGACCAAAAGAAGTATTAGACACTTTAAAACAAAAATTAGCTCTCAAAGTAAATAGACTGTCTCGTTATACAAAATCTTTAAAAAGAAAAACTAACAACCGATTATTTATTTCCAATGAAAAAGGATTTTACAGATCAATGATTGCTACTAAATATAATAATAAAAATGTCAGTATTGAAGTACCATCAGAAGCAGATCTCAAAAACTACTGGGCTGATTTATGGGAAAAGGAAACGTATCATAATGTTGAAGCAAAATGGGTTAGAGAAGAGGAAAAATACTGGGACCGTATTGATGAAATGGATTTTAGGGATATTAGACCAGATGAAATAGAGACAGTAACGCGGAGAACCAAAAATTGGAAAGCGGCGGGTGTGGATGGAGTACAAAATTTCTGGTATAAAAAATTTATTTCATTACACGACATTACTAGCTAAATTATTTACCAAATTAATAACTGGAGAAGTAGACCTACCTCATTTCATAACTACAGGCGTAACGTATATGCTTCCAAAGTCAAGTAACACCTTAGATCCATCACAATACAGACCTATAACATGCCTACCTACAATTTACAAGTTACTCACTTCATGTATAACAAATAGAATAAATAAACATTTAGAAACTAATAACGTTTTAGCTGAGGAACAAAAAGGCTGTAGACAGAACCACAAAGGATGCAAAGAACAGTTAGTTTTAGATTCTATCATTTTAAAACATGCCAACAAGAACAAAAGAAATTTACACTTAACCTATATTGACTACAAAAAGGCTTTTGACAGCGTTCCTCATTCATGGCTTATTAGAATTTTACAGATTTATAAAATTAATCCTACAATAATAACTTTCCTTGAGAATACAATGGAGAAATGGAACACTAAATTAAACTTAAATATTATGGATAAGCAAGTTAAGACAGATCATATTAAAATTAAAAATGGTATCTTCCAAGGTGATTCTTTGAGCCCTTTATGGTTCTGTCTAGCACTTAACCCACTCTCCCGCCTTTTAACTGAAACAAACAGTGGTTACAAACTAACTAACTCTACTGCAATATCTCATTTAATGTATGTAGATGATATAAAACTATTTGCTAATACTGACAAAGATATGAGAAGGCTTATAGATGCAACAACTGAATTTAGTGCTGACATTAACATGAAATTTGGATTAGATAAATGCAGAACATTACATATTATTAAAGGTAAAATAGGCGAAGGTAGCTATAACATAAACGAAGAAGTTAATATAGAAGCTATGGATATAAATGACACTTACAAATATTTAGGAATTAAGCAAAATAAAAACATAAATCACACACAATTAAAAAAAGAACTCAAAACAGAATTTATACGCAGACTTCAATTACTTTGTAGGCAGTTACTTAGCTCTAGAAATTTAACAAAGGCTATTAATACTTACGCAATTCCAGTTTTAACGTATTCTTTTGGTGTAATCAAATGGGCACACACTGATATTAATAATTTAGAAATCAAAACAAGAACTATTCTCACAAGGAATAAATGTCTTCATCCAAAATCAGCTATAGAAAGACTAACCACTAAAAGGCATAAAGGTGGGCGTGGTATAGACCTAAAATTCTTATGGCAGAATCAAATAGAAAATATTAGGAAATTCTTCTATGAAAAGTCCGAAAATAGCCTGATTCATGCAGCTGCAGTAGAAAATGATATGAACTTTACTCCCCTCAACCTTCAATCTACTAACAGAATATCCAAATCACTACAGGATTACGAAAGGGAAAAGCTTGAAAACTGGCGTAAAAAGCAGTTACATGGCCGTCATATTAAAGACCTAGAACAGCAGCATATAGATTCTGAATCCTCAAATAAATGGCTACAATTAGGATATTTGTACCCAGAAACTGAAGGTTTCCTAATCGCCATTCAAGATCAAGTTGTACACACTAGAAATTATAAAAAACATATCATGAAATGTGCTGATGTAGACGATAGCTGTAGGTTGTGCAATAAGCAGCCCGAAACCATCCAACACATTATTAATGGTTGTTCTGTTTTAAGTCAACATGATTATACTCATCGTCACAATCAGGTAGCTTATTACATCCACCAAAAATTAGCCATTCAATACAAATTACTGCCAAACAAAACACTACCCTACTATGAATACAGACCTAAGCCGGTGCTTGAGAGCCCCAGCTGCAGGATGTACTTTGATAGAGCAATTCTCACTGATAAAACTGTACACTGCAATAGACCTGATATAACAGTAGTAGATAAAGTAAATAATAGTGCATTTTTAATCGATATAGCAGTCCCCAACACTCATAATCTTCAAAAAACCATTTCTGAAAAAATTCAAAAATATTCAGAATTAAAAGACGAAATTTTAAGAATTTGGAAGCTCAAGAAAGTGTACATTGTGCCGCTGGTGCTCTCCAGTACTGGAGTAATACCTAAACATTTACACAATAGCATTAAATTATTACAACTACCGAAAAACACATACATTACTATGCAAAAAGCTGCTATACTAAACACATGTAGAATAGTCCGAAAAGTGCTACAAGAAGACCATATTAATATAGTTCCTCATACATAACACACCATCCGTCGCAATCAATCAAGTGGCACATAATATATATATATATATATACAAAAACAACACAGAACATAAAACAGATCAGTTACTTGGTTTAACCCGTACCTGATTTTACTTACCAGCGCCGAGCTGAGATTTTTCAACATAAATATAATAATAATAATAATAATAATAATATTTATACGCTCACACCTATTATCTAGCCCAAAGTAAGCATCATTAAGAGCTTGTGTTATGGATACTAGATAACGGAGAAATAATGATAATAATATGTATATAAATATTAGAAATATACTAAATAAACATATAAACATCCATGACTCGTAAACAAATGTTCGTACTCATCTTACAAACATTTGTTCCTACCGGGATTCGAACCCGGGACCTCTTGACCGAGTAGCCTGGGGTACAGACCACTCGGCCAGGCGGTCGTCAAATAACCTATAGGCGTAAGCGTTTACCATCAGACGGGCCGCAGGCTAATGCCTTGATCTGAGTATTTAAGTAAGCATGATTTCTTGAAAACAGTCCGTGAGAACCTGTTGTTAAGGAATCATGCTCACTAATATAACCATGGACTTATTTTGTAGAGTTTTTAAGTTTTCAAAACTACTACTTTTTACTTTTAACTCTTCCAAAATTGTCATAATTACCAAATCTAACCTAAACT
The DNA here is from genome assembly GCA_947347705.1 of Nymphula nitidulata. Classification (NCBI taxonomy): domain Eukaryota; kingdom Metazoa; phylum Arthropoda; class Insecta; order Lepidoptera; family Crambidae; genus Nymphula; species Nymphula nitidulata. The sequence goes on along the minus strand of OX374637.1, from coordinate 2,906,570 downwards.
GAACGAATACAATCCTGCACGCTATTGCTAATAGTTAATCCAATTAGTGTTACCGATCGCTTTTGTACAATAAGTGATATGACAGTAGGTCAAATTAAACTAGTCCAAACAGAGAACGACGACCAGAATCAATAGATTATCTATTGTGTGTGGCTACCCGCAGGCTGGCAAGGGACTAAAGGGTTAAACTTTTCTTAAAATGTAAGTATACTATTAAATCACAAATTCCATCGCGTACAAACCATTTAAGGTAGGAAAATGGGAAATGTATACTGCGTTGTTACCCTTCCTGTGTAGAAGAAGGTTTTCACTCGTAAAACCACAACAATCCTATAATCTATTAAGGTGGCATTAAGGCACCCGAAGGCAAAATGTCTCGTTACCGTTATGATAAACAACCGCTTTGATGGTGATGGGTCCCTCCCTATACAGCTCAGCTTTTAGGGACCCCACATTTACTATTTAGTAATCGGCCTAGCCGACATACTAGCGCGTCGATAGGGCTGGCTTAATATCGCGTACTAACCTGCTTTAATCAAAGCGGTCGCAAAATGATATCAATAATAATAAATCTAAGAAATATTTTTGTCAAATTAGTCAAAATATGTTTTTTATGATTAATAGGCAAACATTTGACCACAAGCACACCTTGTGTTAAGTAATGACATGGCATGGCCTACGATGATACATGTTTACCTAGAAGGTGCCTATTCACTCTAGCCTTAAACACGTCCAACTGGTGGGAGGACTTAATTTGAGATCGACATAAATCGCAATCGGCATCTGCTTTCCTATTTGCTCTATCTTTCAAAATATGATGTACGTATCTGCTAACAATTATTGATTTATTTATTATACTATGTAAGTGTACAAGTTTTAGATAATATATAATTATATCATCTTAATGATAATAAATAACATAAATATTACTGTTATTTATCTTACAATACAAAATACATAAATGTGAAATACATAGAAATACGAACTAAATTTGAACTGTTTTATACAAGATTGATACTATTATTTGGTTATTAGATGCGTTATTAGGCGTTATCATCCGTTGAACCGCGCTATCATTGTTTTGTTCTGTATATACTGAGTCTTTGTGGTATTATGTAAATTGGATTCCTGGAATACACGTATAAGAGCGATTTGGCTTTTATTAACGGCAAATCCCACTCGTCGTCGGATCTTGTTCAGTATTTTAATAATATAATAAAACAAGGGAAGCTTATAAAATTAAATAAAGTGTGTATGTACGTCGCCTACAGTAATATTATTACACTTTCCATAAGTTGACTATGATTCCTTCTCCCTTCTCTCCCTTAGTTTACGGGTGGAAGATTTGCCCTTTCGCTATCAATGTTACATCCAATAAACTAGTTTCGGATCAGAACTTTGCTCTGAACTCTGGTGGTGCAGTTAAATGGGAATTTATTCATTTAAGTGTTGCTATGTTCCACTGGAATCTTCGGGTTTGTAAAATTGACCGCTCTGACATAATTTGACGCTTTGACGAATTATTACCTAGATTAAATGTAATCATGGCGTATTCGTAGAGTAGCTCGGTGGCGTAGAGGTTCGATTACGAAAACAAAGCAACATTCACCTTGGTCGATCATGAGATGGTGCCTCCAGTAAGAGGTTGCCTCGGAATTCGCATACTCCTGATTTTAATTATGTTATCTCTTTTGCACCCAATCTCTCTAGTTCCTTCCGTATTAATTTCTTTCACTCCAGGCTGTCTGGAAGAGATTACTGCTTAGCAATAAGGCTGCTTAGCATAATATATTGTGTGTGTACATAAAGCTATAAATAAATAAATAAGGCCGTCTAAGGTTCGTGTTCCGCACGCCGATATTCACATTTTTGCTGACCGCCTGGGACATCTATAAAATAGCATTCATAAATCCATAGATGACGTATTAAAACTCAAATGTTCTAATAAATTTATCTCTTAATTTTTAATTTGAGTTTATTCTATTCAGTATTAACATAAAATTTGACATAATTTTAAGTAGTAACCCTGACTTGTTGGCGCTTTGGACCCGTCTGTAAGCTAGCAAGTACCATTTATAAATAAATAAATACAATATTTACTAAATTTCGTGCTATTTATTTGTATATATCATTTTGTTCATTAAAGCATATACATTTCTATAAATAGGTACACTTACGAGATTATCGTCATGACATGGTAATACAGGGTGGTGACGACAATAGATTAAAACTTGGGTTATATTAGTTTATAGAAACATTTTACTTTCAAATATTCGTTTGAAAACTTCATGACTTTTCTATTAAATAATTTAAAATTGGCAGCACTATATCTTCCTATTTTTATGTACCTACACTACATGTTTAAAGAAAAAGGAAAAAAATCAGGTCCTTCAGAAGAGGCGTGAATAAGCACCTTTTGACCTAGCAAGGTGAGCAGTTTAGACACTGCTCTAGCCACCGCTAGAGCAGTGTCTAAAATGTTCTAGTTGTCTTCGCATAAGGGTCTTCTTACCGCTTCACAACAGGTATAATATACATACTTAAAACTAATAATAACCATAAACATTTTATAACTTTAATACAATATTGATTATTATTTGTTTGAACTAGTCAATAGGTAATTAAAATATAATAAAACTAGAAAAACATTCAAACATTTTTCAAACATTTATAATAATGTTAAAATCAAACATTAAGAATAGTCAATAGGTGTTTTCACCATTAAAATACTTCTAATAATCTAACCTGGGAGCAACGTAACTAGCGACATGAACACCAAGTGTCTCCAATTCACCTCCATCTTCGTCTGCTCATTAATTTCCACACGAGTACTCCAAACTTTTTCAATTTCGTAAAAATATAAGCACCGGCCCTTTTAAGACGCTACCTGATCATAGTGGGGGTGGAAACAGTAGCATTATACTTGTGGCGCGATCTTTTATTTCTTTTAATAAGACAAAGGTGGCAAAAAAGCATACTTTAGCATACCATTGAGACAATCGAGAGGTAGTTCAACTTTTGGAACCGGTGTAAATCCAGACACGACAATTAGACATATATTAAGACATCGCTAGTGAAGTACATACTGACAAACAGAGAGACAGACACTATAACGCTGATAGTTAAGATATTTAGTAATTAAAATATAATAAAACTAGAAAAATTTCGCGGAAAAGGTCGCGGGTTCGATTCCTGCCTCAGGACGTGAAATTTTTCTAGTTTTATTATATTTTAATTACTAAGTAATTTTTCAAACCTTTATAATAATGTTAAAATCAAAAATTAAGAGTTAAGATATTGTTTTGTGATAGTCATTAAAATCTGTTTTTTGACGATTTGAATGTGACTTCTTGGTGGTTTATTTGAATAAAGATATTTTCATTTTCATTTATCCCACTTCTGACACTAATGTTCTGATCTTGGTGGTGGTCTTTTTAAAAACACACAACATTTATTTTTCAAATACTCCACCCTTTTAAGGACCTCATTTTACTTCGGTTACGCAGACGCGGTATGGAATATAGCAACTAATCGTAGGAAATTATGTTGATTAAAGCAGTTTACTTCATATTGAAAAGGGTCATAACGTTTCACTTGACATAGCCAATGTCATGTTGAACTGGAGACTCCCACATAACCCAAGGGAGAGGCCCTTCTTTCCTCTGGGTATCCATGAAGGATTTTCTGTCTTTAGAAAAAGGGTTATAATAATACGGTCTAAGGTAAGCGGTTTTCGTAGCGTAGCTTTGTTTTTAACTGTTGCTATATCCAACTGAGGAGCATCCATCGAACTCAGATCTAGAGGTCCGGGGTTCGATTCCCGTGGGGGCAGAAATTTTCTGTTCGGTTTGGTTAGTGGTAGGGCTCCTCTAAGTCCGCCTGGCTAGCTACCACCATCTTACCTAAGTCTGCCGCCACAGCAATAATGTTAACGGCATTATTGTGTTCCGGCAGTCAGAGGTAAAATAGTCAGTTCCTCTGTGGTTGAGGGATCCGGGTGTAGCTCGCTTCCATCGTCGGCCTTATCTTCAGTTACCGTCAGGTGAGATGAAGGTCAAAAGTAACCCCGTCAAGATAAAAAAAAAATCTTCAGCTCCATTAGTTCCGGTCGGTACTGCAACCGCTTTAACCCACCAACCTACATTAGACCAGCGTGGTGGTGTTATAGCCCAAACTCTTCATTTGTTCTCCCACGTGGGAAGGCCTATGCCCAGCTGTGGGACGTATAGACTGATGACGATACTGCCTATAACATACACTGTGTTCATACTACGCATACATACCCTTCAAATTGTCACAAGACTACCATTATTTATTTAGGTTCTGTAAGCAAACTTTGTTGCAAGATGCTCATGAGTGGAAACCGCCCTTTTCTCATGGTAAAAAAGCCAATGATTGCTATATTTAATTTTAATCGTGAGTACATCACGCATTTTCGTTTTGCCGACGATATAGTAGTTGGAAAAATCCCTGAAGGGATTGAGCTTAATGCTCGGTGACCTAGACAGATCTTTCCGACAGATGGGTCTAGGAATGAACATGGACAAGACGAAAATATGTCTAACATTCATGCCGCACTCATGCCAATTACAGTTGAGAGTTTTTTTCGCGAAGTTGTTGACGAGTAAGTTTCATCATCATCATCATCATCACCAGCCTATATACGTCCCACTGCTGGGCACAGGCTCATTGCGAGTTGATGGGTTCAAGTGGTAGCAGTAACCACCAACGGCTTAACGTGCCTTCCGAAGCACGAAGGAGCACAAAGATTAGAAACTTTGGTTGACCCATCCCGGTATCGACCATGGCGAAAGTTGTTTTGTTTTGTCCTCGAGTAAGTTAACCTCGGACAAATGGTCCAACTAGGTAAGACCAACTTCGAGAAAGAGGCAAATCGACGAATCCAACTTGGATGGGCAGCGAGTGTTTCATAGTAACGTTTACTGCTTAAGACCTACAAAATCGATATCTAAACAGAAATAGTGTTAGTTTTATTTTCCAATACGTCCGTGTTTGATTCCCGAGCTGAGGAAATGTTTTTTTTTAAATTTATGAATGCAGTTTTTCTTATTACTAAAATCGATGACATGGTTCCTAAGAAGAGATTTTCGTATGTCTTATACTATATATACTTCAGACTTTCCCATACTGACCGATCTAAATGTGCCACCCTGTATAGCCCATGTTTCAATTTATTGTCGTATTGACGGCATCACAATAGGTGTGAGTGTATGAATATAATATTTTTTTTATCAAATGAAATATTAACTAGTCCTGTGTCTCAACTTGTTTGATATTTGGTGATATAAATAAATCGATTGGTGATATTAAATCATTACGATGGAAATCGTTTTCAGTAGCATTTCGAAAGGTACTCGTGCAAGATTTCACTCAAAGTAAGACGAAACGTATATGACTTTATTTCTTTACCGGTTTCATGGTACTTGAGATATATTTATCTGTTTCTTAAACGGGTATCCTGTTTATTACGTAAGATCAAAGGAGAAATGGAAAAAGTATTTTTTCCGTCGAAATATGCATAAAAGGTATTCCGTATTCTTTAACTTCTTCGACAGCTAAGCATTTAAATCCGTTAGGTACTAAATATTTCTAAACGTCTAAGTAATTCATTTTACACTATTGCTTTTTGAAATAAAAACATCTTACCGGATTTAAATATAATTTAATTAGATGCTACTTTATACACGATGTTACTGATTTCTCCATATTCACATATAGATACAATTACAAATGTAAAATTTATAATGTAATTTAATTTAAATGTAAAATTTTGTGCGTTTTAGTGAGTGGTGAGATGAACGATAAGAAAGAATAACGGTGAAGAAATTAGTAGGTTACACCGAGTGCTCCGGTGGCGTAGCGGATATTGCGTCTGGCAGGACCCCAGGAGACGCGAGTTCGATTCCCGCCTGGAGCATACAATTTTTTCATCGTTTTCTTTCTTATTTCAATAAACGATTACGATTCTATTATACGATTTCTCCATTTCTTAATTGTATCATCATAATAAAAAAATGCTATCGTCACAGTGAATGTAGACTTTATAGCTTTTATCATGAAAACAGAAAGCTGAAGAAGTTCATAGAGTTATCCCAAGTCCTCGGTCATCACCAGCCTATATACGTGTCACTGATGATTGGGCCATAATCCCACCACACTGGCCATGCGGGTTGGTGGGTTAAAGCGGTTTCAGTAACTACCCGGCCCTTAACGTGCCTCCCAATGCACGGAGGAGCCGAGATTACAAATTTCGAATGACCTGTCGCGGGATCGACCACTGTAGAACGGAACGACTTGAAATGACGTGTCATAGTTTGTGCCATTGTGTTGGCAGTATGTAAAAAGTTAGAGATTGGTTTTATTGGAGATGTCATTGAAATGTAGTGAGCGCCAAAATGTGAGATATTTAATAATTCTTGTTATCATGAAGGCTAGCATCGAAGATTTGGTTGGTCCATAAAGGATTTTGTCAAGAGATAATGATAGACTGTACCGATGGACAGGGAATGGCTGTAGGGGTGGTTTGGAGGACATTTAGGGACCGTAGGGTTCCGCCATAATTACCATCGCATAAAGAGATGGTAATATGAACAAAATAGTAAAATGTATGATGAATTGGAAAGTAAATTGTCGTACCTACTCAGATTCAATAGCAAGAATATTTACAACTAGGTAAGTGTTTGCAAAGATTATTAATATATATGTATCTACAATAGTGTTTGATTTAAGAAATTTATAAAGGCTAAGCAGAGTAACTACCTGGCCATTCTTAATTCGCAATATCTAGATTCTCCATTTGCGACAACCACGGCGAAAGTGGCTTTGTTCGAAAGTAGAGCACTAAAACCGCTAAGCAACCGAGTTCCTCAACGTCCTCAGTGATTTTGGTGGCAAAATGGTGAAGATTATGATAGGTAAGTGCATGGAGAAGTTCGAGATTACAATTTTTGCTGACCCATCCAGGAGCCACCATGACGATTGGCCAGTGGCTTCGTTTTAGTGATCGTAACTAGGGTTGTAACGGAGGCCTTCTTAGCGGAGGCGGAGTTTGATGCGGAGGCGACGAGTTTCACTTCCGCGGACGCGGAGGTTAACGGAGGCGGAGGTGAAAGTGGATGTAGAAAAAATAGTAATATATGGTTCATTAAAATCCCCCCGGCAAGACGACCAACCAGGTAGATGTTCAGAGACGTCAATGAAAGAGTTTTGCTATTTTTTTTACTAAGCACGACAAATGACTCAACACCACCTGATGTGAAGCGGTTAGAAGAGCCCATATGCGAAGACAGCTAGTGCAGTTCAGACACTGCTTTAGCCGCCTCCACCTTGCCGGCCCGAAAGGTGCTTTTTCACGCCTCTTTTGAAGTAACCCATGTTATAGGAAGAAGGGAACACATGTGCTGGCAAAGAATTCCAAGTTCTTATTATCAAGATAAGAAAATTGTTAAATAAAGTTAATGTATATATTTACTATTTAATTAAACAACATTTAATCAAATCATATTATACTATATTGGCTACCGCGATACATTCACTAGGACGCCCGCCTTGGCGTTGACGGATGACGTTACTGGTAAAGGACCGCCTCGGCGGCGGAAGAATTCACTAAGACACCGGTCTCGTCGGGGGCCGTTGACGACACTGGTAAAGGCTCGCCTCGGTGGCAGTGACGTCACTGAGACGCCCTGCCTCGGTGGCGGCAGACATGGCGGCTGCTTAAATTTCCCGGTAGGAACAAATGTTTGTATGATGAGTACAAGCATTTGTTTACGAGTCATGGATTATTTAGTATATTTCTAATATTTATATACATATTATTAACATTATTTCTCCGTTATTTAGTATCCATAACACAAGATGATGCTTACTTTGGGCTAGATAATAGGTGTGAATGTATAAATATTATTCTTATTATTATTAAAATTATTAGAAGTACAAAGTTTTTATTTCAAATACGTACATTTAAGTACTTAAAAAAATAGTAGATTATACACCGAGGGGATAAAGCACTGTTTTATGTCACGGGCGCGATATTGAATCCTGAGCGTAACGAAGGACTCCAGATTTAATTACCGAGCGCAGCGAGGGTGTTATGAGTTGATTCATTCAAAGCACGGCAAATGACTCAACACCACCTGATATATATAAAGCGGTAAGTCGATATGCGAAACTTGCCGGCCCAAAAGGTGCTTTTTCACGCTCGTTTATGAATTTATACGTACATTGAATGTTTTAAAATAAAACCTTTCATCCCTTGGCAATCCATCGGTGCTTAGAAAAATTATTGTGATATTGGGAGCAAAACTTATAAAAACTCTTTGCCACGATCGAAATAAAAATTCTAGAAACTTCTTATTAAAAAAATAAACAGGTAAAGACTTTTAATTACAAAAGCAATCACCCCATTCGAACATAAGTCTTTACATAATCTGATGTATTATGACGAGCTTAAGGTGCGTTCACATCAGAGCGTACGAAAGGGTTTCGACATGGTATAAAAAAAAAACCAAACAATCACAATTAATCTATAATTTTTAACTCGTTTCTTTGCAGTACTTCCAGAATCCCTCCTTTCTAAACATTATTTCCTACAAAAGAGGCACGATAAACAATAACACGGTATCAGATGAATTGGATTTGAGCGTGTATATTTTTCGGTACCCTATCGTTTTCTGCGCTTTTAAATACCGATTATGACGATACCCGAAATTTTAGATATCAACTAATACATCATTCAAAGGATAAAAAAAACTCCCTTTACAGTAATTACAAAACGATGTAAGGATAAAATATGCACTATTCCCTCTACGTATTACACTTTTACCAATAGATTCTTTTACTACCTGGGCCCGTCTTTATTATACAACAGATTAAGTGCTGAACTACCTATTTATAATCCCACTTCCTTTGAATGAAAAACCGTGTATTCCTTTCTTCTGAATAAAAATTACGTTCAAACGGAAAACTATTTAACTACATATTCATAACTCTACAGAATTGCCTTAATAATAACACACACATATTTACAAACGCTCGCACAAATACACACCTTACACTCACATAAACCCACACCATACACACGCTCATACAAGGGCATAATTATAGTCCCACCTGTGACAATTATACGGCTGAAAAGATTACCTTTATTTACGTACACCACTACTACATTTATCTATTATTATTATAATAAGGATATTATGTATATGTTATAAAAAAATCTGTAACTGAAGTACTTACATTAAGTACCTAATAGATGTATCTTATCAATACTCCTACACTCATTCTACTCTTGTGACTAACCACTCCTTTCGGATTTCGCTCTCCTACTATCTGTATTGACGCATCTTGCTTATTACCAAGGTGGTGGGAGCCTGATGACCTGTACTACAGATATATAAATATCTATCACAGGCGTCAGTCTCACACAAACTATATTTATGTAGCTCCTTACTACTATTGTAACAAAAATTCTGTTCATGTGTTGCGATGAGAAAATAAAGTTCATTATTATTATTATATCATAATTCAATGGTACCCGTATAGCGGTACCTCAATTTTTAAGCAGGATACCCGTATTTTAAGACGGGTTTACACATAACATGGCCAGCTTGTGCGATCGGTATCCCAACCTTGTGGTATCAGTTCCCTAATTTTAGGGTACCTGTTAGGAGTTGTGATATACCGGTGGCGTGTAACCTCTACCGCAACTAGATATTTTTATGAGTCACAGAATTCGGGTAACATAATGATACCCGAATTTTGCGGCTTTTCAGCCCCTGCCTGAAAAGGTACCTGCCTGAGACTCAGAGTGTGGCGCCTCGAAAATTTTAATCTTTAATCAGTCATTGTATGCTTTGTGAATAGAATAAAAAAAAAATCCTTTTAACCATAAAATCGAACAGCACCTACAGCTAAATCTAATTTTACCTCACGACCTCGATAATCAGAGCTGACCTATGTCTCTTCCATTGTTGAGGCAAGCAAATCACAGATCATCAATCAAGTCAAAGCTTTCACGAGCACTGGGATCCGCTCTGTATTTTCCGTGATTTTTTTCAGTTTTTCCTTTCTGCAATCAGTCCTTAAACTATAAGCAGATTTGTTATGTTTTATGGCAGGTGGGGTGCCTCAGCAAGAGTCTCTTGTAATCAATCGTGGATGCTAATAGCGATTTCAAAACTCTAAGATGTTGAAAATGTGAAAAGGAAATGAGTATTGCCTTGTAAAGTGTTTATTGCCTCATGTCTATTCTTAACTAGTAAGTATGGATTAAGGACTTAAAGGCGTAGGCTATGTGTGTTTGTCCACGCATTTCTCCGAAACTTGTAATCAAATTTTGATCGTGTTTTCTTTATTTTCTTAGATTTACTATAACCTAGGTAACAGTAAAGATCCTTTAAAGCGGTTCAGTACTTTTAATGATATAGACTCTATATTATAGAGTAATACGTGTAACTGCCTGGCATTTTGACAGCAGCTTCAGCTATTTTGTTAAATCAAAACCCTAATAAAATAATTATTAATTATTAGTAACAAAATTAAAGTCAATAATGCTGACGGTCACCTATTTATTAATTTATATTCACCAACATACATCCAACTGTACATACATTGATATATACAAAATTAACTTTATGGTATATTCCAAATGTATGCACCTATTACAGGCATACACAACATTTCTATGTAGAAACTATAGTTTACAGGCTAACTAAAATCTAAGTAAATTTTATCCCATCTCCCATGTAGGAAGGCCTGTGCCCAGCAGTGGGACGTATATAGGCTGGTGATGATAATATCGAAATGTAAAAAAATTAAGTAGAAAGTATAAAAAAGGATAGCATATCATAACATAGTATAGTTATCTAAATTTTACCCTAGAAAAAATTTAGCAGAGATAAGTAGGTATCTAAACGTGTGCCAAAATTTGACCGCTGTGCTTCTAATAGTCTCTGATTAAAATTATTACGACATACGGACTGACGAACAGACGCGTATGGGAGAACTATAGATTTCCATGTTTGACTATAAAAACTTCATTTTTATCTCTTTTTCATAAAGATACAAGTAAGTAAGTCTCTTGTGTTAAGCTCGCCTGTGTTATATCATGTTTTATAATGTAAATTTTGTTATAAGTTGTTTTTGTGTACAATAAGGAATAAATAAATAAAATAAAGGTGTGTGATAAAAACTCCAATGTAGAACCATCTTTAATAAGATTAAATCCATTACGGAAACAAGACTACTGGAAAATGAAAATTGCAAAACATAATTGAAAACACGAGTTAGGACGTATGGTGTTCCGTATAAGTCGGCATAACTCAATTAAGTCAAAACAGTTAGATGGTTTCCAATTTGATGCGGTAGGCTGGGGTAGGAAGCGAATTTAATGTAGGTAGACTGAGGTATAACTTTCTGGAATCATACGGAAAGTGGGCGAAATCGAGGAACTTTACTTTAAAGAGATCAAAATAAAATATCTCACACACACATAACTTTTTCGACAATGAACAGAGCGTTCACGATTTCACGTCCTCAAGAATGATTAATTAAAAATGAGTAAAAAACATTAACAGTAGCTAATTTTTATTAATCTTTAATATAAAAATGAATCGCTGAATGTGTTGCTAAGCGCAAATCTCAAGAGCAGCTGAACCGATTTTGCATATTCTTTTTTTATAATATTCCTAGGAGTACGAGGATGGTTCTTACGGAAAGAAAAATTTTAAAAATTGCCTGAATTAGTCTAAATAAAAATCGGCTGTTAGGCGGTACGAAGTTCGCCGGGTTAGCTAGTTATAAATAGATCTTGGTCTTGAAGATAAAGAAACACGACAAATACCTAAAGATTTGACGACCGGCTGGTCGAGCAGTCTGTACCCCTTGCTATACATGGCCTATGGTTGTTTTTTTATACAACTCAAGAAAAAGGGTTTGTTCAAAAAAGGCGTGAAAAGGTTTTTACAGGTCGGCAACGCGCAAGTGTCAAGTTGCAAGCGTCCATAGGCTACGGTAACCGCTTACCATCAGGTGAGCCGCATGCTTGATTGCTTTAGTGGTATGAAAAAAAAACTAGATGACAAACAAATGACGGCCCACCTGGTAAGCGGTATCCGCCGCATATAGACACCAAGTAACTTAATGTTGGCCAAACAACATACATTTTGTAATTAAAAAATAAATGCCAACCTAGCGCTAACTGTCGAATAGTTAGGAGTTACGAACGACCTAGGAGCGGTGTATATCGTCCTATAATGTGAAATGCATTCATCTATATACGTCCCACGGCTGGGCCCAGGTCTTTCTATATGGGAGAAACACATGAGGAGTTTGGGCCATAACACCACCACGCTGGCCCAATGCGGGTTGGAGGGTTAATGCGGCTGTTCCCGCAACGGCTTAAGGTGCCTTCCGAAGCACAGAGGAGTTCGAGATAACAAACTTTGATTGACCCATTCCGGGATCGACCATTGCGAAAGATGCTATGTTTTTCGTAGCGAAACCAGAGCGCCCAAACCAATACACCACCGAGCTCCTCCAAAATACTCACTTACTTAATGCATTAAAAGGTTTATAATGCTTGTGTTTTGGAATGCTACAATAAATACGTCGAGACATTCAAAAGGGCTGTTATTTGACCAACAACCACACGAACAAAATACAGTCCACTACACTTATACTCGTTCTCACTAACCTTTGCTTATCGTTAAGAGTCTCTTAACGATTTTTATCTCAGTCTATCTAAAGGAGATAGAAAGAGACAAATGTCGTTAAGAGTCACCTAAGCCTTTTTTTTTTTTTTTTCGGGGAGAAATCCGACTACAGACCTACCCGCCGCTGGCTAAGCGACGGGCGTGTGTGGGGGTCGCCCAGCGCTTACAAGGCACTGGGAATACCCACTAAAACTCCCCGGTAACTCCACTGCCCTTCGCGGGGGTGGCATGGGCTCTGCCAAAGCAATTTCACCAACCCACCCCCAGGCAACCCGGCCTTACGGCCAGGTTTTGCGCCAATGGAGATTACCCAGAGTCACTTGGGTAATCCCAGACGTGGCGGCCTGTGCAGTGCATGCGTGGGGGCCACCCACGCACGCGGCCGCGCCTAGGGCGCAGGAAGACGAGCGATCACCGCCCGCCTCCTCACGCCCACCCGCCTACGCCGGATAGGGGCGGCCAGAGGATCCACTTCCCGCTCCCTCTCCGCTGCCTCCTTCTGCGTCAGCACAGTCTCGCAGAAAGAGGCCACAGCCTCCCATACCCTCTCGCTACCAACCATGGCTCTTACCATGGTTGACAGGGAGAGGTGACCGCCACCGAGCGCCGCTCGAAGTTCGCGGCGCTCATGTCGCCAGGCCGGGCACTCCATAAGGGTATGCTCGGCTGTATCGTCGGGGGAGTCGCAGTGGTGACACCGCGGCGTCTCCTCCCGACGGGCAATACGGTGCAGGTAGTGACCGAAGCAACCATGTCCGGTCAGTACCTGCACCATGCGGAAGGTGAGGCTGCCTTGCCGGCGCCCAACCCACTCCTCCAACACCGGACGGATCGCTTCGATCGTCCGGTGGCCGGCTGCCGGGGTGGTGAGTGCCTCGCCCCATTGGCGTAGAGCCTCCCTCTGCGCCAGGGTGCGGATTCGCCTGACTTCGTGGAGGTCGGGTCGCTCCCTCCGTTCTCTAGCCGCGACTCGGTGTTGATGCATCCTGGCGAAAACAAGTGCATCAACCTCCCACGGGAGCGTGCCTGCTAAAACGCAGGCAGCTCCGTGACTGACCGTGCGGTAAGCCCGCACAGCCCGAGTCGCGATGACCCTCTGCGGCTGCCGCAAGAGGGCCCGTGTGCGGAGGGAGAGGCTCTCCGCCCACACCGGTGCTCCGTACAGTGCCATCGACCTAATCACCCCGTGATAAAGCCGACGGCACGACGAGCTGGGTCCCCCCACATTTGGGAGAAGTCGTCCAAGTGCTGCTGCCGTGGCACAGAGCCGAGGAGCGAGGAGCTTGAAGTGCTCCTGGAAGCTCCACCGAGAGTCCAGGACCAGGCCGAGGTACTTGAAGTGTCCCTCGACGGGGATATGAACCCTCTCCACTTGGACCTCTAGCCCCGGTGGGGGTCTGCGTCTCGGGGCGTGGAAAAACATGGCTCTCGTTTTACTGAGAGCCACCTCCAGCCCTAGGAGGTGGATGCGCCGGACGACCATGGTAGTGCCGACCGACGCAAGGTGGACCGCTTCCTCCCATTCACGCGCTCCTGCTACGACCAGCGTGTCGTCCGCGAAACAGACGACGTCCATCCGCGGCGAGAGCTCGCCGCGCAGGACCCAGTTATACCCCAGGTTCCACAGTAAGGGGCCTAATACAGACCCCTGGGGCACACCTGCCGCCATCGTCCAAGACTGCACGTGGCCCTCCGCGCCCTCGTAGAGGACCTGTCTGAAGAGTCACCTAAGCCTAGGGAATGGTTAGTGAAAATGGACATTAGTTAGTTTACTTCAGTGCTTAATTAGAAGTTTACCAAAACAAATTTTTGACTTGACAATACGTCAAATAATATAGTGAGCCTTAAATTTAGGAAGCGTTTTAGTATCAAGCTTCTATTTACGCGATATATTTGGACGAACGGGTCCTTCAATTTTTTTTTCATGGTTTTTACATAAATTCACAGCACAAATCAGAATATTATTAAACATATTGCCAATTACAGATTTTCATTGTAGACAATTCAATTACAGTAGTTAAACAAACCTCGATTATCTTGGTATTAAAGAGAAATATCTAAAAATTTGTATTCATTTCAAGAAACCGTTAATCATAAAAAGATTTAAAAATATTGCAATTAAGATATGCCCTTTCCGTATCGTATGTGAGTGCTTAACTTTGCTGTGTGTGGTGTTTGTGTGTGTTGTGTGCCTATTACATTTCATCTTCATCATTATTTTCATCCAATATCACAGAGTAAGTTCACGACATTCTGCTTGAAACTTGACTTACCAGAATGAAAGACGAAAACAGCTTGTTAAATTTTAACTGCGTACTTACGGCATACAACAGAATTCCTTGCATAGTTGCTAGTAGTAGTTCTGTATGAAGAATGCAATACCCTTGTGAATGATAACGTCCTTAGGCTGCTCATATTCTACGCTTATTACATTAAAAAAAGCTTTCAATGCTTAATAAACAAATTATGCTAGCTTCTCATTTACCTTCAATATTAATAAGGATATACAGGCGGTGCCGTCAATACGACAATAAATTGAAACATGGGCTAAATTAGTTCATAGAAATAGTTTGCCACTTTCGAAAACATGTTATTCATTTGATAATTTCATGACATTTGAATGAAATATTATAACATTGGCTGCTTTATTTTATAGAAATGTCATGAAATTATCACACGATTTTATTACTCGAATTTTTTGCCGACTTCTTTTATTAAAACCTGCGTAAAAGTAACATTTTGAGTCAAGGAACATCAGAGGGTCAAAAATACTTAACATGAAATGTTTCTAAAGTTACATTCTGGCAACGATGCGGCACCACCCTGTATATTACTTAATCGCTTCGTCGATTCATATTGACATAAACCCTAGAACTCCGTATTGTGATCCGTCATGTGTATTAATGAGATGGATCCTGCAATGAGATGATCCCTGGGCCCAGTTGTTAAATTGATATTGAGACAGTAGATTAGTTTATGGAGTAGTTCCTCGCTATCCGCACTAATGTTATAAGGCGACAGGCTGGCCGAGTGGTCTCTGCTCCTTGTTATACAGGCTACTCGGTCAAGGGTCCCGGGTTCGAATCCCGGCAGGATCAAATGTTTGTATGATGAGTTGTAACTTTTATTCACGAGTCACGGATGTTTGTGTGTTTATTTAGTATATTTTAAATATTTATATACTTACATATTATTATAGTTACTTCTTCGTTATCTAGTATCCATAACACAAGCTATTGATGCTTACTTTGGGCTAGATAATAGGTGTGAGGGTGTGAATGTTATTATTATTTTTAGTAACTCTTGTCTGCTACATATTCCCTCTTAAGCCTGATTTTGATGAAATTTTGCTATTAATTATAAACTGACACTGGATATAGGCTGGTTTTTGACATAATAACCGACATTTACACAGGCAAAGTTTTTTTTTTTTTTTTTTTCTTAACGCGGTAACTCTTGGCCTTCATCTCACCTGGTGGTAAGTGAAGATAAGGCGACGATGGAAGCGAGCTACACCCGGATTCCTCAACCACTGGAACTGGCTATTTTACCTCTAACTGCCGGATAACAATGCCGTTGACATTATTATTGCTATGGCGGCAGAATTAGGTAAGATGGTGTTAGCTAGCCAGACGGGCTTAGAAAAGCCCTACCACCAAACAAACCGAGCAGATAAGATCTGCCTCCACGGGAATCGAACCCCGGACCTCCATCTAGATCTAAGGTAGGTGGTCTCAGCCACTAGACCATCTGTGGTCTTAGATATAAAAATCTCTATTAGATATAAATCTAAACCAGTTCAGCGGTTGACGGGTAAAAACATAACACACATAAACAGAGTTCGTATCGCATCACTACATCACTACATAGTATAAAACAAAGTCGCTATCCGCCGTCTGTCTGTCCCTATGTATGCTTAGATCTTTAAAACTGCGCAACGGATTTTGATGCGGTTTTTTTTAATAGATAGAGTGATTCTTAAGGAAGGTTTATATGTATAATACATGCATAATATTTACATGAGCATTGCACCCGTGCAAAGCCGGGGCGGGTCGCTAGTTTTTAATATTAGACATTAGTAAGGTCATTATTATCAATATTTTTCCGTTATCTAGTATCCATAACACAAGCTCGTAATGATGCTTACTTTGGCCTAGATAATAGGTGTGAGTGTATGAATATTATTATTATTAAAACTAAAATGTAAAAGTGGACTAAGATGCTAAAGAATGAGTTCTACCTAACCTAATTAATTAGAATACAACATTTTATGTACACTACACACGACAGAACATCAAGTGTAATAGTTGAAGTACGAAAGCCACCTCCATTGCGAACGGCGTAAGGACCTCTAGGTCAAACTGTTACTCGTGATGTGCGGTCGTCTGTACTTACCTATATAAAATATGACTGAGTAACTCCCCAGGAATAACTATTTCTATATCTAGGGTCCTGCCTGATATTGTTTTGCATGTTCATTTTTATAATGAAAAAAACAGTTTTTTATCGCGATGGGTGACGATAATTCGGTTTTAACCGTACTCTTCAATATGCTATTAATGCTTTCATTGAATTTATCTAAATTAAAATCTTCAAGCTAGTAATTAGGGTGACTTGTCAAACAGCTTTATTAATTAGTAATTAAAATATAGAAAAATTTCACGTCAAACATTTATAATAATGTTAAAATCAAAAATTAAAAATTAACTTTTTAAATTGATTAATGAATAATAAAACAAAATAAAAATCCGGTGTTACTCTTCAACGTTTTGCCTTTTAATTATCTACACGTTTCAAGTTAGTAATAAAAATTAAATCACAAAAACCATTACGAAAAACTAAAATAAAAATCGATATTTCTTTGTATCAACGCATTATGTAGCACTCAAAAGAAATAGAAATGAAATCGGCGAAAAGACCTAGACACAATTTAATATCTGTTGCATTCCACGAATGAGAATTACAAAGGACCGTTTGTAGACTTATTTAATACTATTTGTTCGAGTGTGAGCCAATTAATTGGCTCAGTTAGATTTTAAATTAAAGGACTGTGTATTATGTTTTAAGCACTTACTTTATACTAGACAAATCCATCATCATCACCAGCCTATATACGTCCCACTGCTGGGCACAGGCCTTCCTACATGGGAGAAACGAGAGACGAATTGAAGCCATAACACCACCACGCTTTTCCAATGCGGGTTGTTAGGTTAAAGTGGTTGCGGTAACAACCGGGACCAACGGAAGCACGAAGCAGCTCAAGAATACAAAGACTGACCCATCCCCGGATCGACCATAGCAAATGTCGCTTTGTTTTCGTAACTGAAACCAGAGCGCTCAAACTACGCTAACGAGCTATTCAGAGAAATTCATACTACTGTCTGTCTGTTTCAGTGTCTGTCCTAAAGTCACTGAATCTATAATAATAATAATGTTCACACACTCACAGCTATTAACTAGCTCAAAGTAAGCATCATTAAGAGCTTGTGGTATGTACCTATATAAATATTAGAAGTATACTAAATAAACATATAAACATCCCTGACTTGTGAACAAAGACTCGTACTCATCATACAAACATTTGCTCCTACCGGGATTCGGACCCCGGATCCCTAAACGATTACCTATATCAGTACTCCTAGCACGAACATTTTAAAATTTCGAATCGTAATCGTATTGTTCACGCACGCTTAAAATTTCAAACAAAAGCCAGACAAAAGCTGACGTAACTATTCGATACGATGGCGATTCGAAATTCAAAAGTGTTTCTGCTAGAGGTACAGTAAGGCTAATCGTTCAAGTCAGGTTCGAATCCGAAATACACGCGAGCAGCCAATAAGTAGTAATTTATAAATTCGCTCCCACAGAAAGGATAAAACTGGCTTGTTACTTTACAGTGCTTAGTAATAGTAAGTTGAAGCAATGATAAAAAATACAATTAAGGTACCAACTAGAATTAACAAACACACTTGCCGAGTTATAGAGAAAAAAAAAACTAAGATAAATAATTTTTTCATGAGTAATGTGTAAGTAGTGAGCGAGTGTGAAGTGTTGATGGATGTGAGTGAGCGTAAGTATTTATTGATTCACAGTGCACTGTCAAAATATGAAACGGCGGAGCACCGCGGGCATGGACGGTGGCTGCGGCAGCTGCATAATAGAGCGTATTGCAACTTCTGTACGTCCACGTCTGTTTACTTTCGTCCTCGTAGAACTTGGACTTGAATAGAGTTATCAAGTCGTCTCAGTAAGATACGGCTATGCTTTGTCGAAACGTTTTTTTATACAACTAGATGACAAACAAGCTGACGGCCCACCTGATGGTAAGTGGTTACCGCCGCCTATAGACACCTGCAATAACAAGGAAAAATCACTTGATATTGCAGGTGCGTTGTCATCCTGAGGCCTAAGATGAAATGCCGTCATGCCCAGTAATTACACTGGCTACCTTTCCCTTCAATCCGAAACACAGCGAACTGTTTCGCGGCTGAAATAAGAAAGGCGGTGGTACCTACCCAGACGACCCTACATACGGGCCTACCACCTAGATGTAAGAGGTATTTGAAAGTGGCAAACCATTTCTATGAACTAATATAGCCCATGCTTTTATTTATTGTGGTATTGACAGCACCACTCTGTATAGCAAGGACGTAAGTGAGTAACGCAGCCCGTAAACTGACAGTTCCTAGTCCTGATGAAAATTAGTAAGACGTTTGTCATGAAGACCGCATCGGAGGTAAGTTCCCCTTCTACCAAAAACGCTTGGTCAGGAACTACTGTGACAGAAGCACAGTTGACCACTGGTAACTGATGTCCATTTTCACTAACTATTCCCTAGGCTTAGGTGACTCTTAAATATATCTCTCTCTTTCTATCTCCTTTAGATAGACCGCGCTAAAAATCGCTAAGCAAATGCAAACGAGCATGAGTCATTTGCTTTCATTTATAAGATATTTGCCTCCCCTACAAAGCGACATAAATTAAGTGACAATCATTTTCGTATTCTTAATTTTATTTTTAACATTAATATAATGTTTTTAAAATTATATTTACCTTGAAAAATATCTGAACTAGAGAAATTTCGCGTCCTGAGACGGGTATAGAACCCTCGACCTTTCACAATCCGAACGAAAACACGTCTATTTCGTCCGTTTCAAAATACTCGTTCGGATGTTGTAATATAATAATTCGACATTGTCGCGGTTGTTAGCCTAAAGCAAATACAGATAGACTAGAAGAATTTCAAAGGGTTCCTAAGTCCTCGGTAGCACAGATGGTTAGAGCGTTCACCCGCATTGTGAAAGGTCGCGGGTTCGATCCCGCCTCAGAACGTGAAACTTTCCAAGCTTAAAAATTAATTTTTGTCTCAAAATGTTCAAAACTCAACTTCCACGTTAGACACTAATACCAATCGATATTAAATATCTTCAAACGTACTTGTGATCTCAAATGCACATATCTTAATTTACGCTGAAATATTATTTTCGCCATCTCTTAACCGTGATGACACTTTGAGTAGAACGCCATCAGAGAATCGAGCTTCGATTCAAAAGATCAGAATAAAACGCTTTTTTCCCGTCTAGCAACACTGAAAAGGCTAGTGTTGGGGGAGTATATTAAAATATTAAGAGGTATCCGTTCATTTTAATTTTATTACTATTTGGCTGTATTTTTATCAACCGTCTAATTATCATTATCATCATCATTTCAATCGAAAAACGTCCACTGCTGGATGAAAACCTCTCCCGAAGATTTCCATGACCATGATCCAGCTTTGTTGGAGGTCTTCTCCCCCGCTGAGTCTTCCGGTTCGTGGTACTTACCTCTGTCTAGTAGGCCAGACGCGTCTTCAAATCCCGTTAGAGGCAGATGCTGTTGCACCTACCGATAAATTCACCTATATCTTGGCTATCTTGTTCTCTTGCCTCACAAACGAAACGCGGATTGATACTTGCCGCTTAAAGAGACGTATCTCGATATTATATTTACGGATACCTTATATTATATTATCGAACAACACTAGTTTTAAGAGACCTATCGTAAATGCCCCCTCATCTCACGGGGAGAGGAAGGCATTTGAATTTTTCCATTCACTCATTCGGGACGTGACAAATCGGCCCCACAGGTGTAATTACGAGACGCGTGATCCCGTGAATCGTCATAGTCCATCATTTATTTTTGTTTTTGCTGAGAGATTATTAAAAAAATACGAATTTTAAATTTAGAATCGTGATTACTTTTCTTTCATTTGTTGATTTCCGTTGACGGCTTAAAGATCGTAACTTAATTGCCTAAAAGGCGATTTGGCGACCGGCTGGCCGAGTGGTCTGCTATACAGGCTACTCGGTCAAGAGGTCCCAGGTTCGAATCCCGGTAGGAGCAAATGTTTGTATGATGAGTACGAGCATTTGTGTACGAGTCATGGATGTTTATATGTTTATTTAGTATATTTCTAATATTTATATACATATTATTATCATTATTTCTCCGTTATCTAGTAACCATAACACAAGCTAGATAATAGGTGTGAGTGTATAAAAAAAAATTGAGGAAATCATAGGTATTTTACTATCTATCCATAAAAATAACGGTTACAGATAACCAGCCATAAAATGTTTCTTTATATAAAATTTCACAGAAAAGAGTGCCGTCTTTTATATCTCTATAAAACCGAATAGCGTGTAGAATAGGACGCAAATATTACTCTACAACGGTGCAAAGCCATCAAAGTTGAAAAAAATAAAACAATCCCGAGCGCAAACAGAACTAGAATTTAAATAAATTAAGAAAGAGAGTTCTGAAAAAACTGAAAATCGTAACTACGTGATAAAAATGTTTATACCTGTTTTCCTGTGTTCTTTATTATAAGAGGAGTGCGGCTCAAAATTCTGTGTGCTAGGTAAAATTAAGAGGGTTTCGTGCGACCACAATTTCCGAGGTAAGCCAGGACGTCCCACAGTTAAATGTTTCGGTGGGACACGTCCCGGAATGGGCAATAAAGCTAACACAACTACGTGGTACTTTGCTAAGTTGCTGTCACCGAAAACTACATTAATTTAGCATTGGATAAGGTAAATCATAGGATAGCACGTGACAGGAACGCAAAATAAGAAGAAATAGATATAGTTACAGTTTGGTGCCGTCAATACGACGATAAATTGAAACATGGGCTATATTAGTTCATAGAAATGGTTTGCCACTTTCAAAAACATCTCATTCATTTGATAATTTCATGAGATTCGTATGAAATAATATAACATTGGCTGCATTATTTCATAGAAATGTCATGAAATTATGAAATGAATAAGATGTTTTTAAATATGAAGTTATATAGCCCATGCTTTAATTTATTGTCGTATTGACGGGACCACCCTGTAGGTATATCTGAACTGGAAAAATATTTACGAATGGGCCGGGGACAGAAACCGCGACCTTACACAACAATATTGCTTTAATCTGTCAAGCGGCGTTATATGTCTGGAGGTCTGTGACAATTGAAAAACCAATTGTGTCTGGAATATGATGCTTGTCGAGTTAACAGTCTGGGCTACCAAGTACTTGGGTACCCCATGAATTTCTTCCAGTCTATCTGTATTTGGTTAGTAAATGCTAACTGTTGTACCAACAGGGTTAAATATTTTTCTGGTTTAGATAATTTTCGAAGAGTCTTGTAAAATTTTATTATAATCTACATAATAGGTTGGGGAAAAAGTTCCTTCGCATTGTTTAAGAAAATTCATATCATTTTTTAATATAGTTTATTAACAATTGACTAAAGTATGTAGGTACCATTTTGTTCGATAACTTTTTGCCATCTTGTAGGTAGGGACATGATCCCATTGCTATAGAAATTTTGGGGCTTCTGATCAAAATACCGCGGCAAGTGGTTTTGGCAGTCCTCTCGTGATGTTAACCTGACACTGCCTAGAGAATTCTGAAGAGAGCGAAACAGGTGGAAATCTGAAGGTGCAAGGTCAGGACTATACGGCGGATGCATTAACACCTCCCAGCCAAACTCTCTTAATTTTTGCTAAGTGGCTAAATATGTGCGAGATCTAGCGTTATCATGATGAAAAACCACACCCCTTCTGTTGATTAATTCCGGCCGCTTTCTCTCAACTTCTTGCTTTAATCTCATCAGTTGTTCGCAGTAGAGTTCAGAATCGATGGTCCTGCCTGGTGGTAACAGCTCATAATGAAAAATGCCCTTCCAATCCCACCACACACACAGCATCACCTTGTTGCGAGTTAACCCGGGCTTCGCCACAGTCTGTGAAGCCTGATCGGCCTTTGACCACGACCTTTTTCACACGTTCTTGTCGTACGTGATCCACTTTTCATCACCAGTTATCAGCTTCTTCAAAAATGGTTCGGTTTCATTACGTCGTTATAAAGACGGGGTACCCAATATCGAGCTTTTTTGTGTACCCATTTTTTTAAATGCACTGTTCAAGGCCTTATTATTATTATTATATTTTTTATTCGTATTAGCATTTTTCCCGTAACAAGTACACTTTAAATGTTTGATTAAAATACAGAGAACGAAATTTAGTTTATAAACCTGTCAATAGATGTCGCTGTACCGATCTGAATCGCGCTATTGTTTTGTTGCAACAGATTTGGATTTGGTAAACTCAAGTTTTAATAAAGTTATCTTCGCCTTGGGAATTGGTGTTTTTGTTCATGGACCTACGGAGCCGGATAAACTATTGAAATCAACGAACAGCGACAGTGGCGCCATCTGGTGGAATAAAGAAGCCAATCTTCAGTGAGCAAAGTTTGTATGGGCGAATAAACCTGTAAGTAATTCAATTTCTACTACTAATAACAATAGAAGAATTCAAGCCAAAATAACCCTTAAATCATAGGAGTAGAACTTAGAAAAATTAACAAAAAGTGCATGGACTTGTAAAAATTTAAGTGAATTCGTGGTTATACGGGGAATCCATGCCCGATTTCGTCTAAGTTGAATAAAACACTTAGAATAATTTCACCCATACTGGACTTAGAGAAAATTTGCTCACTGGACTTACAGTAATATCGATTGGAACATAGACAAAATAACTTCAAAATTTCAAATTGTAATATAGTCAAGCGAGTTTATCTATTATGGATTCATTAATACGGGTACAGGAAGACGTACAAAAAAAGGTACAGAGAGCCTTTACGAATTTTAAAAAGTCTCCAAAAGATAGAATAACTACATCTTATATTGAAACTAGAATTGAAACTTTGGAAAAGCAATGGTCAACTTTTGACACAACACATCAAAGGCTAATCTGCGAATCGGGAAAAGATGAATTTGCCAAGTCTGAATATTCTATTAAAGATGTTTACGCTCTAGTGGAAGATCTGTATACAGACTATAAAACGGATCTAAAGGAGCGCCTAAAAGCATGCACGGGTGTTCAGAAACAAATTTCTTCAGGAACGCACAGCGATACAGAACAGATTGGGGTCAAATTACCTAGAATTGCTATACCAACGTTTTCTGGAAAATATTCTGAGTGAACAACATTTCGAGATCTCTTTGTATCTCTCATTCATAATAATCAAGCTCTACAAGACGTGCAAAAACTACATTACTTGAAGAGTTATTTAGCGGGCGAAGCAGAACAACTCCTGCGGCATTTACCAATATCGAGCGATAACTATGCTGTATGTTGGGAACTGTTAGAGCACAGATTTAACAATAAGAGATATGTTACAAATAGTATCTTAAAGAAGTTTTTTAGTCAAAAAAATATTGTACATGAAACGTCAAATGCTTTAAAAGAACTTTTTGATAATACTAATGAATGCCTCAATGCTTTAAAAAATGTAGGGATTAATATAGAAAACTGGGATGCTATGGTGATATATATTTTATCAATGAAATTAGACACCGAATCTCGTAAACAATGGGAAGCGAAAATTTGTGATCTTACTACTGAATTACCAACATTAGGCCAGTTTTTAGAGTTTTTAGAGCATAGGTTTAGGTCGTTGGAATTTTTAAATACTAGAGGTACAAAAACTACTCAGTCGCATCATGTTATAAATAATTTTAAAGATAAGAATGTTGTTCCATGTTCCTATTGTTCTGATTGTAATCACAAATTAGGAAATTGTAAAAAATTCGCAAAAGAAAATATATCAGCCCGTCGTTATTTTGTTCAAACCTCCAATCTGTGTTATAACTGTTTAGGCGCGAATCACACAGTTTTGTCTTGTCGTTTGCCCACTAGATGCAGAATCTGCAAAAGAAAACACCATTCATTATTACATACAAACAATCCTGATGTTCCAGTGGACAGTACCTTACAATCAGGAGATAACAATGTTGTAGCAGCAACAGCGACAACATCAGGCGAGATCGTAGATACCAAACTTACCACTTGTTTTTCTAAAAACAAAAACCAAGTTTTATTACCAACCGCTTTAGTAAAGGCTGAATCGAACCACGGATCTCAGATGACACTAAGATCTTTACTGGATCAGGGATCACAGGCATCCTTCATCACGGAGGCTGCAGTTCAACTTCTTGGACTTAAGAAAACATATAACAATAGTGTCATTACGGGGGTAGGAGGTGATGATCATACATCACTGAATTCCAAATATGTAGTGCATATCAAGCTGCATTCAATTCAAGATCCAACGTTCACTATAGAAGTCAAAGCTTATGTACTCAGTAAATTGACGTCATTTCTTCCTGAAAGAAAGTTTACAATTAAGTTATGGCCAACTTTACCAAGAATGACGTTAGCAGACCCAAATTTCAATGTACCGAACAAAATTGACCTTTTCCTGGGAGCAGAAGTATATTGTCAAATACTAACTGAGGGTTTAATGAGAGATTCACAAGGATCACTCATCGCACAAAACACAAGGTTTGGGTGGATTTTGTCTGGCGAAATCAACGCCAGCGTCCAATCGACCAGCTGTAATAACATAGTCACGCTCCATACTGATGTAAGGAACGAAGAGTTTGATTTGAGAAAATTTTGGGATATCGAATCTGATAAGTTCTCTCTTGACAAACCATTTACACCCGAGGAACAGCGTTGTGAAGACTTGTTTAAGCAAACAACAAAAAGGGACTCATCTGGTCGTTATATTGTAAAATTACCATTTAAAAATGTTGACCCAGTATTCAAATATGGAAATTCATGGGAAATAGCAATTAGAAGATTTTTATCATTAGAAAAACGTTTGCTAAAACTACCAGATATTAAAAGTCAATACTCAGATGTCATCAGAGAATATTTAGATCTTGGCCATATGGAAGTGATACCCATGAAAGAGATCAGTAAACCAGAATGTGTCTATTTACCACACCACGCAGTGATCAGAGCCGACAAAACTACTACAAAATTGCGAGTAGTTTTCGATGCCTCATGTCGCGATCAAAATGGCGTATCCTTAAATAATCAACTGATGGTGGGTCCCACTCTACAAGCTGATCTGCGTCATATTGTGATAAGATGGAGACTACACCCAATATGTCTAATTGCCGATATTATTAAAATGTATCGCCAAATAAAAATAGAGAGTGGGGATGTTGATTATCAAAGGCTAGTGTGGCGGACCAATCCAGAAGAAGATTTCCAGCATTTGCGCCTGCTAAGGGTAACATTCGGTACCGCTCCAGCACCCTTTTTAGCAGTAAGAGCTCTACACCAAACAGCATATGATGAAGGAGAAAAATCATCATTGGCCTACCACAGTATCTTAAACGATTTCTATATGGATGATTTATTAACGGGGTGCCAAACGATTGCCGAGGGAAAGGAGCTGTTCCTGGAAATCAATGACATCTTAAATAAAGGAGGATTCACATTGCAAAAGTGGTCAAGCAGTAGCAATGAGTTACTAAATGAAATCGGCCAGAAGAATGAAGTTATCAAGGAGAACATGGAATTAAAAACGGACGAAATTATAAAAATCCTTGGTCTTACCTGGAATCGAAGAACGGATAACTTTGAATATTCAGTGCAGTTACCGCCGGTCAGCTACCCTGTAACGAAAAGAAAGGTCATAAGTGATATTGCAAGGCTGTTTGATCCTATGGGATGGATAGCTCCAACCATAGTCAAAGCAAAAATATTTATTCAACGACTATGGCTGGCAGGAATCAGTTGGGATGAAGAATTATCACCGCAACTTTTGACTGATTGGATCACTTACCGCGGGGAACTTACAGCCCTTACCAAATTTCGTGTGCCGCGGTGGGTTGGTGTTAATCAAGCGTGTGTAACTCTGGAGCTGCATGGATTTAGCGATGCTTCCACCAATGCCTATGCGGCAGTAGTGTACTCACGTGTGGTGGATGAATCTGGAAATGTCCACGTTCATCTTTTGACTTGTAAAACCAGGGTAGCTCCTGTAAAACAGGTCTCAATTCCTCGATTAGAGCTGTGTGGCGCGGTTTCACTAGCCAAGCTGTTAACGGAAGTGTCGGTAGTATTGAAGGTACCAAAAGAGCATTTACATGCTTGGACAGATTCTACGGTCGTGCTCGCTTGGTTAAGTAGCCATCCAAGCCGTTGGAAGACCTTCATTGCTAATAGAGTTTCTGATATTTTAGGTTATTTGGATAGGAGTCAGTGGTCACATGTATCATCTTCTGACAACCCAGCCGACTATGCATCACGGGGAGTTAGTCCGGCAGAGTGTGTCTCAATCCCACTATGGCAAACTGGTCCCACGTGGTTGAGTAATAAGGTTCTTGATCATGTCAGTAAAGACTTAGAAGATACCAATTTAGAAGTAAAAAGGCAAAAAACATGCTGCGTCATAGTAAACACTCAGTTCGGTTTGTGGAACAAGTTTTCATCTTTACGAAAGCTAGTTAGAGTGTTAGCTTACTGTAAAAGGTTTATATCAAAATCACGAGGTACTAATCAAGTAACTTTTCCACAATGGTTAACCAGCAATGAATTAACGAAAGCATTACATGTATCTATCAAGGCGTGTCAAGAAACTTACTTCTCACATGAAATCAGGGACATTCAGGCAAGAGGTACTGTTAATAAGAATAGTAAACTTACCACACTGACTCCCTACTTAGATCACGAAGGAATCTTGAGAGTTGGAGGTCGTCTTGACAGAGCTGAGATAAACAGTGATAAGAAACATCCGATAATTTTGCCGTCTAAATCTCATTTCACGGATCTTGTTATTTCTGAAGCTCATGAGAAAACTTTACACGGCGGGCCGCAGTTAATGTCAAATTATCTACGTTCCAAATATTGGATACTGGATATTAAAAATCGCACTAAAATGTTTGTACGTAAATGTGTTATCTGTGTGCGTTACGCAGCACAATCAAACAACCAACTCATGGGACAACTGCCTCCTGCTCGGGTGACACCGTTCCGTCCATTCTATCAAAGCGGGGTAGATTTCGCTGGACCTATTCAGATAAGGACTTCTAAAGGTAGAGGTCACCGAGCTTACAAGGGTTATATCTGTTTATTTATTTGCATGGCAACTAGGGCCATACACTTGGAGGCTGTAAGTGATTTAACATCACAGGGATTCCTTGCAGCTTTCAAACGTTTCGTATCCAGACGTGGTTATTGCGCGGACCTCTATAGCGACAATGGAACAAACTTTGTGGGCGCCGCACGCGAGCTTAGGAAACTCTTAGGGCAGGAAAGGGCGACCGTGCCATCGGAGATCGCCGAGATGTTAGCAAGCAATGGTACAACATGGCATTTTATCCCGCCTCGTGCCCCACATTTTGGTGGATTGTGGGAGGCTGGGATAAAATCAACAAAGCACCATTTGAGGCGTGTGATTGGAGCAGGGACACTGACATTTGAAGAAACCTCCACGTTGCTATACCAAATAGAAGCGTGTCTCAATTCTAGGCCGTTGTCGCATGTCAGTACTAACATGCAAGATCCAACACCTCTCACCCCAGGTCACTTTTTAGTTGGTGAGCCTTTGGTGCTGGTTCCAGATAACAATTACGAGACTTCTCCGATTTCTAGTCTTAAACGTTGGCAATTGACACAAAGAATGTTACAAAGCTTCTGGCGTAGGTGGTCGAACGAATACTTGACGCAATTCATGCATCGTTATAAATGGGCTCATCAAAAACCAGAACCAAACATTGGAGAAATAGTTCTTGTCAAAGAAGACAACCTTCCTCCAGCTAAATGGCTTTTAGGTTTGATCACAGATAAACACAAAGGTTTGGACAATATAACGAGGGTTGTAAGTCTTAAATGTAAAGGTGTGATAATTAAACGCCCCATTACTAAATTATGTGTATTGCCTGTTAGTAAGTAAAATCTTAATTTGTTTCGCTTTAGTTTTAAGCTAAGTAGGTAATGGTTTAATAGATTTGGTATGTAGCTTGTCTCAGATTTAGTATTATTTGTTGTTATTTCTGACTACCGTGAACGATAAGTTTAACATGAAAAGAATTACAGTCCACTTTCCTTAGTATGATAGTTCATGGTGGGCGGAAATTACGTACATTCTGTCCATGGTGGGCGGAATGTTCAAGGCCTTATTATTATTATTATATTTTTTATTCGTATTAGCATTTTTCCCGTAACAAGTACACTTTAAATGTTTGATTAAAATACAGAGAACGAAATTTAGTTTATAAACCTGTCAATAGACGTCGCTGTACCGATCTGAATCGCGCTATTGTTTTGTTGCAACAGATTTGGTATATTGTAACTCAAGTTTTAATAAAGTTATCTTCGCCTTGGGAATTGGTGTTTTTGTTCATGCACCATAACTGTTTTGTGGTCAATTCCCAGTTCTTCAGCTACGTCGTAACTACTATATGCCGATCTTGCTCTAGTTTTTCAATGGCATCAATTTTTACCGTAATAGGGCGACCAGAGCGACGTGCATCTTTGACATCAAAATTTCCGGATTGAAAACGCTTAAACCAAATTTGTGCTACTCTCACAGACACTGCGCTAGGTCCATAAACATCGCAATTTTTTTTCGCGGCTTGCGTTGCATTTTTATCTTTTTTGTAGTAAAATTTTAAAATGTATCGAATTTATTCATTAGATTCACTCATCTTGACAGTACGAAAAACAAATGAAAAACACACATTTTCCCAATTTGAATTAGGAATTATCTTTTTTTAAATCTAAACTTTTATTGATACAAAAACCAGCCAGATACAAATAGTACAGCCAAAGAGATTTTATTACAAGTTCATACATACTATAATGCGAAAAGACTTTTTTCCCAACATAATATAATCTACATAGGTATATGTATAAATGAAAAACGATGTTTGTATACTTTGCTCCGAAACAATTGATCTGATTGTGTGTTCTGAAGACGCCCACGAAGGTTTCTGGGTTATAGAAACTGTTTTAATTAAAAACTTTACAGTTTTCTCTTTATGTTTCTTGAAAATGCTATTTCTGTTCTTTTGATATTTTTAATTTTAGCAGAGCGGCGCTAAGCATTAGTCCATAATTCATGGTCTATAAATGCGGAAGTAAGTCTGTCTTAATTTCATAACATTTGTATGAAATAATATAACATTGACTGCATTATTTCATACAAATGTCATGAAATTATCCAATGAATAAGGAGTTTTTGACAGTGGCAAACCATTTCTATGGACTAATATAGCCCATATTTTAATTTATTGTCGTATTGACGGCACCACCCTGTATACCTTTACTTGGCCGAATATGAACTATCTTCTTTCTGCCCCCATGGCAATCAAACCCCGAACCTCTAGGCGATTATTGTTTTGTTTAAACTCTACACAAACAAAGCTAAAATAAAATTCATTTACTTAAAACCAGTGAAACGTTCAAAGTGGTTTTTAAACTTTCACAACAATCGTATTACGCCGCCTACGTTTTGTGTAGGCAACTATCGCTTTGCGTCCGTCAAAAACCAGAAGTTTTTGTTTCTCAAATGACTGTGGCTATTTTTAGGAGAGATGTGCAATTGAATTGATTTGTATAAAAGCTTTCCCAGGTTACGGCTTCGTTGTAAAGCTTTGTCAACATTTTACAAAAGTTTTAATTTTTCATCGATTTCACAGTTTTTTAGTATGACAATATGGTGGGGGGCATAGAAGTCAACTAAACGTCACCAAAGTGACGTAGCCGCCATGATGAATATTTGGCTGTGTTGCAGTTTGTTCTATAAAAAATCTTGTTTTGTACCACGCAACAAAGCAAGTTAAAAGAAAATGGACAATTGAACACTGTTCTGCATATTTTACCTATTTTCAGTATAATGTATATACATAGACCTGGCCGGGTCTCTATACATTTTTGGAACATCTCTTTTATCATTCTCAATGTTAATGGTTAGTACTCTAAATATAATAAAACTAGAAAAATTTCACGTCCTGAGGCAGGAATCGAACCCGCGACCTTTCGCAATCCGGGCGACTGCTCTGACCACTGAGCCACCCAGGACTTGGGATATCCCTGTGAAATTCTTCTAGTCTATCTGTATTTGCGTTTATGAGCTAACGTCCACCCTACAATGTCGAAATATTCTATTTCAACATCCGAAACGAGTATTTTTACAAATACCTACGATTCGGTTAAGTTGGGGCAGTGCTTTCAAATATTCTTAATTTTTGATTTTAACATTATTATATTTTTTTAAAAAATTACTTAGTAATTAAAATATAATAAAACTAGAAAAATTTCACGTCCTGAGGCAGGAATCGAACCCGCAATTTTTGATTTTAACATTATTATAAAATATTTATTATATTTTAATTACTAAGTAATTTTTCAAACATTTATAATAATGTTAAAATCAAAAATTGAGAATGTTAATGGTCTTAGATTTCTGACATCAATTAAAACAACTATTACCTATTATGAGTAAAGAAATACATATTACATAATTATTATTAATTTTGTCAGTATAGGAACCAGTGATGTCACCTGTTCTGTAGATTTTCTATGGAGCGTTTTTGGATGATGCGCCGCAACACATCAAACATATCTACTAATATATCTCTGAAACTATTGATCTTAAACATACAACTTTTTTTGCAATCTTAATGAGTTATATTCTTCTTATTTATGAAATAAAAAATAGTTGTCAAATACTCTATTATAACTGTTCTCACTCATTGTGTGCAATAACACCTAGTACTTATCATAAGTAACAGACAATTAAATGTTCGTACTCTCATTTCTGGGTTAGAGTTCAAACATAATCCGACTTCATCCGAATGACATAAGCTCAATAAATATTTCATACAAACAAAAGTAGTATTCTAGTTTGAACCAAAAGCTTAGCCGTACAGTATTAGTTGGTCAGCGGCTCAAGCCGTCAAATGAGGAGACAGTAACGAGGAAAGTTTTGATCAACCGTAATCATAACTTGGATCCAACTCATCCAACCAATCGAGTTGCGTTCGCTCACAATTCACAAGCCGCGAGTGACTCGGTTGGAGGACGTTGAGATAATTAGGGTTGATAGATGAAAGACAAGGAGTTTATTTGTAAAAATAAACTGTCGGAAGAAACAAAACAGATTAGTTGCCGATTAGATTTTTACAGGGTAGACAACGAGTGAGTGCCCAAGGTCCTAGCTTGAAGCACACCTTGCCGGCATATAATAATAATAATAATTATATATTCATACACTCACACCTAATATCTAGCCCAAAGTAAGCATCAATTAGGAGCTTGTTTTATGGAAGTATAAGAATTACTAGATGACAAAGAAAAGATGATAATAATATGTATATAAACATCAATGACTCGTAAACAAATGCTAGTACGCATCATACAAACATTTGGTCCTATTGGGATTGAACCCGGGACCGAGTAGCCTGTATAGCAAGGGGCACAGACCACTCGCCAAGCCGGCCGTCAAATATAAGGAGCCATCAACAAAGGCCATCATGTTTTATAGGAACGCAATGTAATGAGAAGGATAGCACATGTCATAATTATCACCAGCTAAACACGTCCCACTGCTGGGCACAGGCTTTCCTACATGGGAGAAACACATGAGGAGTTTTAGCAATAACACCACCACGCTGGCCCGTGGCATCCCAGGATCGGCTATGGCGAATGTTGCTTTGTTCTCGAAACCGCTCAACCACACCAAGCTCCTCATGCACACACGAGGCACATGTGCTGGCAACGAATTCCAAGATTGGAAATACGATAAAGAAACGAGGTACTAAATATCTTTGTGCGTGATGTTTAGATAAAGGCAATTGATGACTTCGAAGACCGGCACGCGTGCTCCTGAGCAGGAAGGGGGAAGGTGGGATCAGGTCGAAATGCTCCTTAGTTCCATTGCGAATTGTATTTCATATTCTGTGTGTATTTCTGTATAAAATGAATTGCCGTAGAACTTACGCCCGACCGATGTTAGGCTGTACGCGAAAACGTGACATAATTTCGCCAAGTAGTTGCAATAGCTTTGCAGGCGTAATCACGCCGAAGTTTGGTGGCGTGTCATCGGCAAAGTTTGGTTAGACACACAGGAGAAACATCTCAGCGCCTATAAATAATTTCATCTGTGTATTAGACTCGCAACCTTAGGAAATCCGTTTAAATTTATTGTGTAAAAATAAATAACTCCGGTCTAATAGCGATCCACAAGTGAGTAGCGGGCCGTCCTGTTTTATGAGTAAAATAAAACGACTGGTTGAGACCACTCACTGAAAGCGGCACTTAGTATAAGCGGCTGCAAAGCAGTAGGTTTACATTTACGAGCACAGTGTAGGGAGAACGCAGTGGACTTATAGAAAACAGACTAAATACAGACTAGACCAGCCTCCCCCTTCCTGCTCAGGAGCACGCGTGCCGGTCTTCGGAGTCTTCAATTCACTGTCTCCACCACAACATCACGCACAAAGCAATTTGTGCCTCGTTTCTTTGTCGTACTTCCAAAACTTGGAATTCTTTGCCAGCACATGTGTTCTCTCCTTAACACGGGTTCCTTCAAAAGAGGCATGAAAAAGCACCTTTTTGGCCGGTAAGGTGGAGGCAGCTAAAGCAGTGTTTAAACTGCACTAGCTGACTTCGCATATGGACTCTTCGTACCGCTTCACATGAGGTGCATAAAAAAGAAAATAGATCGATAAGGACCTACTATCGAGTAATATAATATTAGTCATTAAATATTTGGAAAAGATGGATGGATGGATACAGATATCCATACAATCCATAGATACTAAGAAAACCGAAAAATACATTGACTCATTTTACTCATAGGTACTGTATCGTCTTCGGGTGTATATCTACGGTGAAGCCATAGGAAGTAATTTTCTTGCTTAGCATCTTCTAATTCTCCCTTCTGCTCAGGGCAAGGACCCTCGATTAACTACACTTCAACATCGAGCACAAAGAAATTTAGTAACTCATTTCTGTCATACATAAAAATCTTGCATCTGTTTACTAGCACATGTGTTTCCTTTCTATAACATTTCCTTCAAAAGACGCTGGCTATCATCAGGTGGCTCGATATCACAGTGCTATGTTTAAAACTTCGTGGTCGTATTATATTTTGACAAAAATATTCCATAGCATATATTATATGTTATAGTTTTCTATTGTAGGAGTTTGAAAATTTAATGATAGATTTTTGATAGTTTGTAAGGCAGAACCAATAGCTGGTATCATATTTCATGTTGTATCAACCCTGTTCCACAATAAAAATTGTTGATCGATCCATCGACATAACTTTTAATCGAACTTTATTATACAACTAATTGACAAACAAGCTGACGGCCCACCTGATAGTAAATGGTTACCGTCGCCTATAGACACCTGCAATAACAAGGAAAATTCACTTGGTATTGGGTACGTTGTCATCCTGAGGCCTAAGATGAAATGCCTGCCATGCCCAGCCCTTACACTGGCTACCTTTCCCTTAAATCCGAAACACAGCGAACTCTTTCGCGGCTGAAAAGTAAGGCTGTGTTACCTACCCAGACGACCCTACATACGGGCCTGCTGCCTAGTAAGTACTCCTTTTCAAATAAGTGAAATAGAATTCATCATACACAATTCTACCATATTGAATCATCTCAGAATTAAGGCCGCTATCGTATACGTGCAACATTTATGTTACGGCTATAGTAACTATGCTAACTTCAAACGTAATTCGGATTCAATTAAAGCCATAACAATGGAGCAAACAGAGCTCCTGTAAATAAGACGGCTTGTAATTATAACACGATTTGATATTGTCGCTCGCTCGCATCCGACGTGTTGTTTACCATACAACAGGGAGCGTGTGTCCGTTTACGGACGGCACACGGCATAACGACGATAACAAGTATCGATTTGCGCTGTCATTCTCAAAATAGTTTTGTTCGCTTTAAAAGTTACAATTATACTAGCTCTCGATATTACATCGATTATTCAATTACTCATTCACTTGATCCATTGCGTTCACTTGATATTTCGCTCACACAATAGTTCGTTCCAAAGACCAAAGATAATATAATACTGGTAGTTCATTCACTCGTTCAATCGAACTGAACGGGTTAACCGCAGGCAGCTGGCATATCGGTTTGAAGCGTCGGAACGAAAGGACTTGTTCCCAATACGCCTCGAGATTTGGAAGATCACCTCATATAATAACGAGTACAATCGTGTTAGTAAATGATTTACTTTTACTCTAGAAATAGAAAAGTGGCAGTTATGTATGCTTTAAGATAAGGTAGTGTTCTAGGTTATTAAAATTGTATATGAATCAATATATTTTTAATTATCTTTTACTTTTACAAACATCCTAATTTTGAACTGATGGCTTTGAGTTCGTTTTGAGGTAGGGCATAGTATTAATATGTCTTTAAATATGAATTGCCGTTTATTTCTAAATCGTTTTAAATGTATTATCTACCTTAAGTGTAACTGTTTATATAAACAGTTAATATTCAAAGAAGGTTTAAATATGAGCAGGATTTTTGAATGGAATTATTATTTTTTGTTAAAATTTATTAGTTGAAAAAGTGGGTCAATTAAAG
This sequence comes from Nymphula nitidulata, assembly GCA_947347705.1. NCBI lineage: Eukaryota > Metazoa > Arthropoda > Insecta > Lepidoptera > Crambidae > Nymphula > Nymphula nitidulata. The sequence continues at coordinate 2,870,885 of OX374637.1, read as the reverse complement.
CTTGTGGAATATTTAGCCGATTTCAATGTTTATACTTGTTTTAATTATTAATATTATTTAAAAAATAATTGTTCACTGCATTTATTTTAGAATAAATGTCATATATTAGCACCTAATTTTAAGCAATTAGTCAAGCCAAATTCAAATTAAAAACAAAAACATAGCATGGTAATTTCAGTTTGCACAAAATATTTTGAAAGGAAAAAATGTGGAGTTTGTGACTGTTTCCAGAAACAATAGAAAATGAAGTAACCGACTCCAAAAGAAACATTTTTATGAGAAAAGTACCTGTGCACTTAAATTTAATTATTTTTTCCTTTAGTGTTTTGATGTCGGTTTTATTTTATTTTGTCTTTTCGTTTCGTTTCATTTCATTGCAATTCGTTTTTGATTTTGATGACGTATCGCACGTGTGAATGCAAACGCGATCCCTCCGATTATTTCCTCCGACTCGGTGCCGCGATCTGCCGTCTCCCGCACTCGTGTCTGTGTACACAGCGCTTAGCGAAGCGCGCTATGTGTTTATGGTACGATCTTACTTAAGCCTATACAACCGACAGATGCGACTATGACCGTAGAACGTAAATTAAATTAAGCTTCAGTGTTATGTTTAAATGAGTCGTGCTTCTGAAAATCGGTAAGTCTTGTAAGTGGACGTACATTCAAATATCATGTACAAACAGCAGATATCGACACTTTCAAGTATTTTCTATCGAAAACACCTTGCATATAAACATTCATGTCACGATTAGAATAGTGCGCAGTATCGTGCATGACAAAAAATGATCTCAAGGCTTACAAGTAGTTCGCCCATTAAGATTAACTTCCTTAAATAATATAATAATAATACTTTCGCCATGGTCGATCCTGGGATGGGTCAATCAAAGTTTGTTATCTCGAGCTCCTCCGTGCTTCGGAAGGCACGTTAAGCCGTTGGTCCCGTTGTTCCTGCAACCGCTCTAACCCACCAACCCGCATTGGGCCAGCGTGGTGGTGTTATGGCTCAAACTCCTCGCGTGTTTCTCCCATGTAGGAAGGCCTGTGCCCAGCAGTGGGACGTATATAGGCTGATGATGATGAATTTTTAATACTGGCACAGCGACTTGACGAGCAAAAATATTTTCAAAGACTTGCAAGTACCTATTCTTAATTTTTGATTTTAACATTATTATAAATGTTTGAAAAATTACTTAGTAATTAAAATATAATAAAACTAGAAAAAATTCACGTCCTGAGGCAGGAATCGAACCCGCGACCTTTCGCAATCCGGGCGACTGCTCTGACCACTGAGCCACCCAGGACTTCGGATATCCCTGTGAAATTCTTCTAGTCTATCTGTATTTGCGTTTATGAGCTAACGTCCACCCTACAATGACGAAATATTCTATTTCAACATCCGAAACGAGTATTTTTACAAATACCGACGATTCGGTTAAGTTGGGGCAGTGCTTTCAAATATTCTTAATTTTTGATTTTAACATTATTATAAATGTTTCAAAAAAAAAATTAAATAATAATGTGTCAAAAATTAAGAATATTTAATTTTGTTGAAATAGAATATTTCGACATTTTAGGGTGGACGTTAGCTCATAAACGCAAATACAGATAGACTAGAAGAATTTACAGGGATATCCCAAGTCCTGGGTGGCTCAGTGGTCAGAGCAGTCGCCCGGATTGCGAAAGGTCGCGGGTTCGATTCCTGCCTCAGGACGTGAAATTTTTCTAGTTTTATTATATTTTAATTGACTTGCAAGTATTTGGGCCCATATGTCCCCGGTTGCCTGTACCTGGTTGGCATATTGTCATCATCATTATTTCAGCCGAAAGACGTCGACTGCTGGGCAAAGGCTTTTCCTAGTGATATCCACACTGTGCTGCAAATATCCAGCGGCTATTGCAACTTTACCAGATCATCGGCATACTTGCAAGTAAATGTCGGGGTTGTTAGCCTGCTTGCATATTAAATGCAATAAAGGCGGTAAACAGGCACACGACTCGCCTGATAGTGAACACTGGTGAGCATCAGTTTCCGAGGCCGGTAAGAGCCAAGAGGAAGCCATTATATTGACAGCAAGGAAAATAAGTCTGCTCCTAGCACAATACTTCCGCGGTGATCTTGGCATTTAGCTGCGATTGTGGTACATCCTTCTAGTTTTACATTAGAAAATACATATAAAGGAATTTTCGACCAGCAGATCTTGCTCTGTCCTTTTCATAACATGGGTTTTTTCAAAAGCAAAATCGTGGGCTGGCAAGGTTGAAATAAATTAGATGTTATTAAATTTATTATTGTAGTATCATTCCTAAATGTGGAGCTTGGTGGTATCGATTTTTTTTATACTACTAGATGACAAACAAGCTGACGGCCCACCTGGTGTTAAGCGGTTACCGCCGCCTATAGACACCTGCAATAACAAGGAAAAATCAGTTGATAGTGCAGGTGCGTTGTCATCCTGAGGCCTCAGATGAAATGCCGTCCATGCCTAGTAATTACACTGGCTACCTTTCCCTTCAATTCGAAACACAGCGAACTGTTTCACGGTGGAAATAAGAAAGGCGGTGGTACCTACCCAGACGACCCTACATACGGGCCTACCACCTAGTAGATACGGGCCTACCACCGATTACGAAAACAACTCAAATTTCACCATGGTCGATCATGGGAATGGTCAACCAAAAATCTGTAATCTCAAGCTCCTCCGTGATTCGGAAGGCGTCCCGGTTAAACCGCTTTAATCCATAAAGCCGCAATATGTATATGGACCAGACCTTGATGGTGTTGTAACCCAGAGTCCATGTAGGAAGGCCTGTGCCCAGCAGTGGGTACTGGGTATAGGTTGATGATGATGATTTATTATATAATTTGATAGCCATAAAATAATCATTTGATTTAAATAGCGTTAAATTACATTTCGGGATAGTTATTTTATTTTTCCTACCGTTGCGTATAAGTATTTCAGTTTATTTCGTCATTCAAAATTTACTAATTTTCTGGGTATTTTATAACAAAGAAGCAGATGTCTGATAAGGAGGCAGCTACAGCTGAATCTTTTATCCACTTATTATAAGACACAATGTCATGTGATGTATGCCTTTCTTTCCTCTGAACGAAGAGAGACAAACTTTTGTCCATCCCCCAGGAAGTTTGTCATAATGCTACGGGGGCTGATCATCAATTGCCATACTTACCTATATTAAAAATTGGACTTCAAACAAAGACACGGAAGATCCGTACTGACATTTTGCATTACATGTATGTTGTAGTGTTGGTGTTTGGCGCTGAATACTAAATCGATAATATTATATTATTATCTGCCATTGTTTAATTATAGTGTTTGTTTACTTCCTTATAAGGAGTGATTATATTTTCATTGTCTGATTGTTGCAGATATTTTTAAGCTTTGTACTTTGCTTGTCGTTGTTGATGAGTAATTAGTCTCTTCTTTAAGTTTATATTTTATTTTTTTTAAACTCGGTCAGGGATCTCGGGTTTGAATCCCGCTAGGGGCGGATGTTTGTATGATGATAAACATTTGTTCATGACTCATGGATGTTTGTATATTTTGTATTTCTAATATTTATATAAAATTGGAGGAGCTCGGTTGCGAGCTCTGGTTCCGATTACGAAAACAAAGCAACTTTCGCCATGGTCGATCCCGGGATCGGTCAACCAAAATTTCTAATCTTCGAGCTCCTCCGTGCTTTGAAGGCACGTTAAGCCGTTGGTCCCGATTGTTACTGCAAGTCCCGGGTGGCTCAGTTGGTTAGAGCAGTCGCCCGGATTGCGAAAGGTCGCGGGTTCGATTCCCGCCTCAGGGCGTGAATTTTCCTTCTAGTTTTGATATATTTTAATTACATATTTATTATGTTTTGGATATTTTTCTTGTTTTGTTGTAATGCGCTCATTTCGGCCCACAGAGTTCATGTCACGCACGCACTACTGCTATCACTACAAGCACTTTTAGCAGGTAGTTTTTGGAGTTAATTAAATAATTTTATCAATTCTAGCCCGTGAATTGATAAAATATTAAGACGTAAGTATTACTCACGTCGGGTGCAGTTTATTATCACAAAAAGTTCATATCGAAAATAGTGCACTTGTATTCTACGATATTGTGTTCCATTATTCCAATGCCTCGCACTAAAAGTAACATATAGGATCATTGTCAAACTGTAGATAAAAATATAAAAATGGTAAAAATACGCAAAATATCTATTTTGTTCAAATTCAATACTACCTTTTTTCATACGGTTTTTTTCTGATTTATTATGTTATTATTTATTATGTTTAATGTAACAAACGAATAAAACGGTAAAAAACGAACGAACGTTTCTTTCGCTGAAAAAACAATTTGTTTTATTTGTATGGATAATATTCCAGAGTATGCTGTGCCGTATCGTTATCATCAGGAATACCTAATCTCCCTGTTTTTTAAAACTAAGTAAAAGATAAACAAACCCACGAAATCAAAAAAAAAAATCAGCTGTTCTATGGTTTTCATGTGGTTTCAATGGTTTCTATGGAACTGCTGTTTTTTTTTTCGCGATTAGAATATTTTATAACAAATTGATTTAACCCGTCAAGCATCAGATTCCAGACAAAATTGATTTTTTAACTGTCATAGACCTCCAGAGGTATAACGCCGCTTGACAGATTACGGTTTACTAGCACTGTCATCTGCGAGATGGGTAATTATGTGTATTTTTTTTTATACAACTGGATGACAAACAAGCTGACGGCCCACCTGATGGAAAGCGGTAACCGCCGCCTATAGACACCTGCAATAACAAGCAAAAATCACTTGATATTGCAGGTGCGTTGTCATCCTGGGGCCTAAGATGAAATGCCGTCCATGCCCAGTAATTACACTGGCTACCTTTCCCTTCAATCCGAAACACAGCGAACTGTTTCACGGTTGAAATAAGAAAGGCGGTGGTACCTACCCAGACGACCCTGCATACGGGCCTACCACCTAGTAATTATTAATTATCAATATTTCTCCATTATCTAGTATCCATTTTGGATTATATTCTTAATAAGTGTCAGCGTAAGAATGAATTATTGTAAATTAACTGTTACTTTTCAAAGTTATTCTCCCCGGTTGATTCAATGTCCATCTAAATATTTTTAAGAAAACTATTTTTTTTTATCTTTCGTCAAAAACATTTCTAAAACTAATTTGCAACCAATTTTGAAAAATACATACGTCTAAGCTTAATTCAAAAATAAGATAAAACAAAGAAATGACTTCTAAATAAACAGGCAATTACTAAACCGTGGGTATTCCTTAACCATTGACTCATATGTGAAATAAATGCTTAATGCCAATAAGATCGATAAACGCGGAAGGTGTTTCCCCTGCCAGCATATAGATGGCAGCACGTTTTTGCGCAAGGGCAGCATTCTAAGTAGATAACGAGAACGGACAAAGACTTACGATGGGGTTCAAAAATTGAGGCATCTGCATGGTGATGAGTAGGTATAATGCTAGAATTTTTTTTATACTGCTTACCGTCAGTTGTTATAATAGGTACCTAATTAATCGCCACCCATGTTTTATACACTACCTTCTCTTCTGAATATCGGTATAATTCCATAAAGAAAAGGACTTCGTCAAATGACCATTAAATTTTGAGTTTTTTGAGTGGTCGTTATATTGGTTGCTCGCTATTAACCAGAGGGCTACATTTGATAATATTGTGCTTTAAATAAAATTAATAATAAAAAAGTTTTTACTTCTGGTAATATAGATGAGGAGAGGGGGGAGAGAAGAGAGATAGGGGGGAAAGAGAGAGGGGGGGGGGAGAGGGAGAGAGAGATATATAAACGTCCACAAGACGCACATATAAACTTGTTAACTTACGTTGCATACTCAGCATTTAGGAAGAGCACACTTTTCTTTTCGAACTTATATATTAGTTATGTCATCTTCGCAATGAATTTAAAGAACATATATTGTTTGATCTGATGTAGAACTAATTGACGAGATAAATTTTGTATATCTATATGGCATAATACAAAAGTACATCGCTGGCTAACGGCTACAATTGATGCATTTTTTTTAAGAAAACAAAAACAGAACAAATTACATACTACTTCTATTTCGATAAAACATATATAGAACTAATTATCTAGTATTCGTATTCGTTAACCCACACGACGTGGTCAATCGCTAGGTACTTATAGACACACAGACCCCGCCATGTTTTAATTTAATGTCGTATTGCGTTACCACTCTGTATATTACAAGAGCGGCAAACGTCCGTAAGGACGCGCAATGGTAACTTTATATAAACTTGAAATTTTTAATTACCCCCGGCCTTTTTAATTATCTATCTAACACTATCTAATTGAGACAATTCTAATAAATTTATCTGCTGTATGTCTCTGAGGACCCATAGACTATGGGACATCCCACAGATTATTTAATATAACGTATCAGGTAAAGGTTAGTAAGTATTTCTTGAAAATTATACGGAAGTTACAGTAAACCCAAATTCAAATAAATCGGATCCGTAAAAGTTATTAAAACCCTTTTGTCGAGTAGGAAATGAGCTGATAATCATCAAACACCTTAACTGATCTACATAAATCAAGAACAATCCTGATCGCGTCAGCTTTCAAACTAAATCAAAATCGGTTCGTTCGATAGGGAGCTACGATGCCATAGACAGACACACAGACAGACACGTCAGACAGAAACTTATAACACCCCTCTTTTGCGTCGGAGGTTCAAAATCGTTCAATTGACACATTTATCTAAGTCTGGGAGAGTGAACATCGTTTCAACTTAGCAACAGAATTGGTAAGTTTACGATCGTTATTTGAGTCGACACTTTTGACCCAGGAGGCTTTGTTCTGAGAAGAAAAGGCAAGAAACGTAAGCAAGGTATTATCGTTTTGAAAGGTGTCAGAATACATAACAAAAGTTCATCATTGTAGTTTATGACATCTTCGATTACAAAATGTACGTACAAACTTCTAGATAAATTCATGGGCTTGAAGTCAATGTCGGAGTAATTATACCAACTAACAATATGAATGTTCTTAATTTTATATTAACATTGTAATCTGTACATACAACTGAAAGTATACATTTATTATTGATTTCTATTTGACCAATAAAGAGATTGCATAGTATTATTTAAGAAAAAAAGTTAACTAATAAGATGAATAATACAAACATGAAATTGAACTTTAAAGTAACTTCCGGGGTTATTAATCATCTATCTAACATCAACTTATTTAGACTATTCGTATGAGCTCAAACACGCTATATCTGCTATAAGTTTCTAAAAAATTGAGCATCCCGAAGACTATTTGACGCTACAGGATTATCTCAAGATTAGCATGTCTTAGAAATTACAAGGAAGTAACAGTAAACCAAATAAACCAAAAATAGAAAGAGAGAGAGAGAGAGAGATTGGTTTATTGAGAGTAAACCAAATTTCAAATCAATACGATCTATGCAAGTTAGTAAACCCTTTTGTCAAGTAGGAAATGAGCTGACAGTCATTAAACGCCTGAACTAATTTTCATAAGTTATAGCTTAGAACCATCCTAAACAGGTCAGCTTTTCAACAAATAAACGAATCAAAATCGGCCCATTCCTTTATGAGCTACGACGCCACAGACATACACGCATATAATATAACACGTCAAACTTATAACACCCTTCTCTTTTCGTCGGCGGTTAAGAAGATGATTGTGATGATGTTCACAGAAACATCTACCTCGACCGGGATTCGAATCCAGGGCCTCCAGCTGACCTCTGATTATGGATCAATAAGAAAATTATGTACAAAATATATATAAAATATAACAACCATTCAATACTCTGTAGTGAGTAGTGTGTATGTAATTAGATAATTAGTTCTCACGTCGACTCAAATACGACGTCAATACCGTTGCATAGTAATCAATAGGTGTATTGTTGTAGGATAATTATATATTAACCTTTGGTTAGTGGGTACACAATCATATTTACAGAAAACAAAGAACTCATAAGGCCTTATTCGAAGCCGTCTTTAGTATTTTATGTATTGTATCTTATCATAATTTAAATCTAAAAAGTTAAAAACATTTATTTAGATAAACTATATCCATCATCACATTTTAATGTTTTTGATGCATTTAAACGCCTATTTTTAACCGACTTCAAAAACGAGGAGGTTCTTCATTCGGCCGGTATGTTTTTTTTTTCTATGTATGTACACCGATTACGTCGAGATTACTGATCCGATTTACGTGATTCTTTTTTTGTTCGATGCGGAATAGCTGCCATTTGGTCCCATAATTTTTTTAAAAAAAAACAGTTGGGTACTTTGGTTTTAAATTAAAAAAAACTTAAATTATTAAGTCGTCTACATATGCGAAATTGCGAATTTTTGCTTTTCAAATGACTTTTTAGTGAAACGATACGATAGTAGGAAACAATATAAGTTGACGGTCACCCATCTAGCTTCGACCGTAGAAAGTTATCACTAAAAATTGTTAAAAAAAAATTTTAATCAAAAATTAAAACCGACTTCAAAAAACTGAAAAGGATAAAATAATTAAATTTGAGTAGGTATTCATCCCCTAGAAACATATTTTTGGAGTTGGTGCTAAGTGGTTTCCAAAAACAATAGGAAGTGAAGCACCGACTCCAAAAATATGTTTCTAGGGGATGAATACCTACTTAAATTTAATTATTTTATCCTTTTCAGTTTTATTGTAACAATTACAAATAAAGAAAGGAAAAGATGAAAAATATATATGCTCCAGGCGGGAATCGGACCCCCGTCTCCTGACGCGGGTTCGATTCCCGCCTGAAGCATTTATTTTTTTCATCATTTTCTTTCTTTATTCGTAATTGTTATTATATCCATCATCCTCCATCTTACAGAAGGGCAATGCTAAATGACACTGCTATGTATAATGTAGATTGTAGTGTCATGTTGCTCCAATGAGTAACGTATTGGGAGCAGATGAGGAATTTTTTACTCCTTTCCTGTCAGTACCATGCTTTTTCTTGATTTCATTGGGTAGGCAGCGCATCTGTAGTTTCCAAGATGCGTCTGTCTATTGGCTAGTAATTTTCCGTATAGAAAAATACATGTAGTGAAGACGATACGTATAAATACAGAAGACACAGCGCCTTCTAATCAAAATGTAGAGCTAAGACAATTATAGAGAAGTAGAGAATACATAATTTTTAGGCAGCTCAATCGCATCTAATTAGGATATTTGTAAACAGACGTTATTAAAATATCTTTTGGATTCAGAGGCATGTTGCCTGTAACTAACTGTACCTATATTTATGTTTGTGGACTAGGAGAAAGCCTTCAATTCACTCCAGAGATGTCAGTCCGCCTCCAAGACCAAAAGTCGAAACCAGTAAAACTTCAGCGAGGTGTGAGACGGGGATGTTATTTAGCAGAAAGTGTTCACGGCCGCGTTGGAGGATGTGTTTAAGCTTTTGGACTGGAGAGGACTTGGCATCAACATAAACGGCGACTACGTAACTCACCTTCGTTTTGCTGATGACACCGTACTTAGTCACGGCTGGAAGACTTGGGCACAATGCTCGACAACCTTTGTAAAGTCTCCTAACAAGTGGATCTTAAAATGAACATGAATCAGACGAAAATTATGTCAAATTCCCATGTCGTACCCACTCCTATGAAGGTTGGAAGCCGTGAACTGGAAGTTGATAACAATTTTTTTAAAATATTCATACACTCACACCTTCTTCTGCGCTTCTGTTATGGATACTAGATAACGGAGAAATAATGATAATAATATGTATATAAATATTAGAAATATACTCAATAAACATCCATGACTCGTAAAGAAATACTCGTACTTATTATACAAACATGTCCTCCTAGCGGGATTCGAACCCGGGACTTCCCGACCAAGCAGCTTGTATAGCAAGGGGCACAGACCACTCGGCAAGCCGGTCGTCGATATTAACGCCGATTATAACCAAATTTAAAAAAGAATTAAAGAGACTTGTCTTAGAGCCACCGCACATATACAATTTCAAATCGTACAACTAAATTGCGTGCTTTCACGGGCCGCACACTTCGTCGACTTAGTTGGTGGACAGTGTTGCTAGCGCGGTGAAGTCTGCGATAAAATGCGGAAAAACAACGCACTATTTAACTTAATAAAAAGAAGACGAAAACAGAACAAAACATTTAGGTTGCATCCGATATTAAGTGACAGATTAGAGCGTGGGAAACGTCATACCTCACATTCTAAACTGAGATGTTACCCAGATAAGTTTTTTAAGGGCTTGCCTTTTTTGGACTTCGTCGATCTATTTTTTCATTTGTTATAAGAAGAGAATGCAGAGATCGACTGGCTGCGGCGGCTGCGTGCCCGTCGGCAAAAATCTAAGCGTGGGGAAATCACGCGCACGGATCTGGTCACACTGCATCTTACCGTGCGACTGACCAATATCGGCCGATAGTTGGCCAATTATTTAGTTGAACGACTTAGTTGATATAATGTGCGGGCTATCATAAGATTCTATGCCTATAAGACATTCTGCGATTTAGTTGTACGATTTGAAATTGTATATGTGCGGTGGTGCTCTTAGGGACCGGCCACAGCCACTGATGGGGGCGGGTGGTCCGCTAGAAAGTTAGCGATGCGTTTATGTGTGAGCCTGTTAATGGCTTCCAGCGACGATTGTGGTCGGTCTCAATCTTAACTCAACTCAAATATCAAATAAATTTATTCATTTTTAATGTATCTGCTAAGCCGGTTAAGTTACCAATGTGATATGTATAACAGTCAAACAACCGATAATCTTTTTTATATTAATGTTTAAAATTCCTAATAATCCGGTAAATTAGTTCCTTTTTTTAGCACGTCGTGGCAAATTGTAAATAAGGCAACACTACTGCACGAGTTATAATAGAATAGATAAAGTGTATGTTTTGTAAGTTGTTCTTATAACTGAAAAAAAAAATGATTTTAAATGATGATGATGATGATGATGACCTATGTAGGTATCTACCTTGCCATTTCCAACATCACTTGCCATAACTTATCGATGTGTACCACTTGGCTATATTTTATATATGTCGCAGTCATTTAGTTAAATTAGGCAGTTTTACAAGGTCGTTTACTAAACGCCGGCATCCAATTAAATGCCTAGGCCGTTTTTCTAGCAAAACTAAATGCCTAGATGATCAATCAACTGGCTAATTTACAAAAACTGGGCAATTCTAACAATCATAGGTACATACATACAGGTCGAATTGATAACCTCCTTTTTTGTAGTCAGTTAAAAAACAAGTTCTTGTTTAAGAGACAGAGTTACTTTTCAAATATTTATAACAATGTTAAAATCAAAATTTAAGAATACTCAACTTTTTGAGACTTTCAATGAATGAACTATTTGATTCGCCAAATCGACGCATAATTTGCACATACATTTAGTTTAACTATCGGCACCGATAGTTGCATGATTTTTCGAACGATTGCGTGTTACCGGACCATTGAACTGGTTAAAATTGAATAACTGCAGACAATACGCACTCGGCAAGAAGATTTTATTAATATTCTGTTTCACCAAGGAGTATTTATTAGATGTTACTTGTGCTATTCTTCTAAAAAGTATTTATTTTAAGATTTGTTGCTTTTTCCTTATGAGTGTAAAAACTTTTTGGCTGTTATAAACAGGTTTATTAATTACTCGTGGTGTATGGAAAGCTGATTTTAAGGTAATTACGTGTTTCGATTCATAATGCACGATATGCGCACGTATTCATACATATATATGTTATATAGATATTTGCAAAATCATGGATCGAATGTTAGAAACTATAAAATTTTTACTTTCATCTATCTTTTAAAATCTAATAAAAGGCGCGACCTCTTTATTAAGTCAACATAATAAAGAGGTCGCGTCTTTTATTTGTTTAGGTATTGTTAGGTATATTTGGCTTTCCTGTACAAAATAACAGCAGAATTAACTGATTGTCTAATATTTAATAACTTAAGGATAGAGTTAGTGTAGCTTAAAAACTACTTTTATTGTGGCAGTTTTTACAATTTAAAAATAAAGACTTGATTTAAAAGCATAGCGTTGTTTCTGATAACAAACAAAACAGCATACAAACGGAACAGTTTGAAGCGACCTTATTTTAGTCTATGTGTCGTTAGTGCTGTCATCCTCTTTACCTAGCCCGTATCTAGGATTCCTAATTTAAATAAAAAATTCAGACCATATTGCCATACATGCGGGTCATTTACCTATATCCATGTAAAGTGTTCTAAATTCTTCTAATGGCTTGCCACATATTTAAATTAGCGAAAGTTTGTTTCTAATAAATAAAACAGTAAATATTACCACAACTTATGACTAGAACATAATATTAATATATAATGATACTAGTACCTAATACGTCATAAGTGTCCAACCACGTAAAAGCTTTTTACATTCAGTTTGATTCCTAGTGTTTAATTAAACAAAGTATTATTCATATTATTTTATGTTGACAAACAAAGTAGTTAAAATATAAACATCAATCATCAACAGCCTAGGCCTATTACCGCCGCCTAGACACATGCTATAACAAGGAAAAAATCACTTGATATTGCAGGTGCGTTGTCATCCTGAGGCCTAAGATGAAATGCCTTCCATGCCCAGTAATTACACTGGCTACCTTTCCCTTCAATCCGAAACACCGGGAACTGTTTCACGGCTGAAATAAGAATGGCAGTGGTACCTACCCAGACGACCCCATTGAGACTGATACGTCTGCATTTGTCTCCTAAAGACCAGTAGTAACAAAAAAACTGTTTTATATTTTTGATCACTGATCACACCCTATAAATTTTTTAGAGATCAAAACTTTTCAGTCCTGCATCCCCTTTGCAACGCTAACAAGAAAAATCATAAAATTTCGCATGGTTTATTAGCGTAATCATACTTTGTCTGCCGATAACCACTTACCATCAGGTGGGCCGTCAGCTTGTTTGTCATCTAGTTGTATAAAAAAAATAATTGAAATAATTAATACCTTTTTATAAAATTTCTATCATTAATATTCTAAGTGGGTTCTTTCCATCTATATATATGGCTTCTTGTTATATGTCAGGCTATGTCCTCTAAAATATATATGTAGTCTAAAAATACCGAATATCTATTTTGTGGTAGAGTAACTTAAACTACAAATCGTGTGCCCCACAACCAAAGACGTGCTAAAATGCAATACTCGTAAGTAATACTAATGCGGGCCCTTGAATTGTATGTTTTCCTGGACAACACTATTGTGTTAGCATTAGTATCGGGAGGGCTTGCGCAGAGGCAGTGCGCTCGCGCAGACTTCTAATAGGGTGCGTTGTTCTATTTTTATAAAAAAAAACTGTATTTGCCGTATCTAAAATATTCTATGTACTGTGTTAAAAAAGATAAAAAGTCTAGTGATCCAATACACCAATTCAGACGTGTTTGTTCAATTAGTGTTGTAATTTTGAAATTTAAAAACGTTCCTTTTGAAAGACGTGTGATGTGATTCCGTAGCTCAAAGGACCTGGCATCTGCGCTAGAAAGTAACGGCGCCTTTTTAAAATTCAAAAAATAGAACGCGAGAACAAAAGCGCACGGATTCTAATTTCGAATTTGAATTGAAAAGGAACGTGGCGCTGTAAGCAATCTCGCCGCGATCGTTGGGTGCAGCGAAAATCAGAGGATTCAAAATTGGAACTTTGTTGTTTAAACAGTTATTTTACCGTTGTGTCCCTTCGCAAATCGAAAGTATCGTGGAGCGAGCGTTATTGCTGACTGCTAATAACGATTTCAACTCTAACGTTGTCGTTTTACGAATCGAGAGAATTTTTGCAGCTGTTTTTGTTGAGTGCATCTGTTAAACATTCTTGAGGTCAGTGACCCTAAAACAAAGTGCTATTATTAAGACAGTTTAGTACATAATTCGGTAGATATCGGGAGATTCGGGCGCTATTTTTTAACGGTTAAAAGTGATCGATATGTGACATTATTGTACCTAACAGTTATGTTTACGCTGCGTTGATCGCGATATACGATTATTGGAACGAGTTACGCAGTGTGATGGTTAAGGCGAGTGTACATTGGTACTATTACATAAGTCTGAAACATGTTTAATATTTTCAGACAATCTTAATCATAGAGGATGTTAATGTAGGTTATAAATATTGAAAGGGAATGAATAATAAAATGTTCAGACCATTAAAAACTGTCCTGGAACTTGCGGGATGCTATCGCACCCTTTCGCATCCCTGGCTTATACCACAGTTTGTTCGTAAAGTCTAAGTTCCCGGGTTTCCGAGGGACTGCAAAATAAAATTGAAGACAAACTGAATCCTAAGCCTTGTTGCTAATTTAAAAAAAAATTAAAAATAATCAGCAGACAGCAAAACTATAATTATTATTTGTCTACTTGATCAATTTGTTTGGGAGAGCTAATTCTAACTATAATAAATTAACAATTCACGCAAACTTAAATTAATTCGATGCGTATTTTTTTAAAATTATTAATAAAGCTTACAAAAAGTTATGAAGTTTTTTATGAGTTTTATTTTTGTTTATTACAAAAAAAGGTAGATCAATCAAAGGTAGGTGGTAGGTATCTGTCATTTCAATATCTGTATTTATCGGAATTTAAGCCCAGCTACTCAGACATTCTGTCTAGAGAGAGTACCAAATACTTTTATTTGTTTTTTTCAAACATTTTTGCACTCACACCAATTATCTAGCCTGGGTAAATGAAACACAGTTAAAAGATTGTGTTGTGGAAATATTTTAAATATAATTATTTATATGACCCATTGCATTGACGGCCACGATTTGTGTGATATTTAACAAATGTTCAAATGTCTATTATCATGCAAATATCTATCCTCAATTTTCCAAAGGATTATCAGCTTAAAAGTGTAATGCCTTAGAAGAAGAATATTAAGTGAAAAGTATGATTAGTATATCGTTCATGTGTCATGGTACCTTCAAAAGAGGCGTGAAATGGCACCTTGTGAGCCGGCAAAGTAGAGGCAGCTAGAGCATAGTGCGTTTCATGTTTAAACTTTACTAGCTGTCTTCGCATATCATAAATATAGACTCCTTTTACCGCTGCGACTGGTATTGAGTCATTAGCAGTACTTTGTATATTAAAAAAATCCTTAGAACTAACAGGATCATCAAGTTATAATGTAAATAAATGTAAATAGATTAAATACATTTTTTTAAATTAATTTTACATTTAAACGAATATCAAAAGAAAATGAACATGTCTTTTTTAAAAATTATTTTAATAATATTGAAAGTATGTATTTATCAAATACAAAATTAAGGTAGGTAAAGACACGTTACCCGTGAAGGTAGGTAACACGCGCGCGTCTTAAAACTGTAAAGAAAGAAATGTCACCAATATAACACGGCCTAGCCTTCGCCTTGCATCGCCTCGCCTGCGACCTCATTCGAAGTGTCATCGACCCGAACTTGAAAAAATGTCTCCCGCCTACTCAGTATTGTATGCAAATCTGATGTGTATTCGTTTGAAATTTAATTATGTCAGTAGGTTGTCATCAGCTTGCTCGTCTATTGTTCGGAAGTTTGCATTTGGAACACTTTGGATTACGTTTTTAAGAATTTTGTCGGAATCTAAGTCGGCTGACGTGCTGGTATTGTTTTCTTTCCGGTCTGCTAGGACAGATTTTTCTATCGTACAAATCTGACAAAGGAGCAATCTTAAATTCACCTTTTCCTAAATTGACTGATTTTCAAATGTCTTAGTTTTTGTATTAGGATTTTTTTATATTAACAAAATGTAGAGTAGGTACATCACTTTAAGTAAGAAGTGGCATTTTTTTATTTTGAAAATACAAATAATAAAAACAATCTTCTCACGTCATAAAATAGCACTTTAAAGATAGATTTTTATAGAAAGTAGCTCAAGAATTTGTCAAACATACGCTAAAAGTAACATCCATACGCAATTATCATATCCAATAAACCTATCTAGCTGAGAGAAAATTACTTAGGTATTTTAGCACACTTACATAAAAAATTTATGATGTACTATATAAGTGAGAAGGTCACAATATTAATTAACCTTTCGTTCCTTACCAGCCCGCCTGCGCTAACACACAGTAGAAAAATATTTGTGTCTGCTTTTATTCTGTACTCAGTACCTATTCGACTCACTTAATCTTTGAGCAAAGGAAACTGTAGTCTTCTGGCTTTGGATATCGTCAGGGATAGTGCAAATCCGTGTAACTAGCATTGGATAATTCCGCGTATCTGACAAAATAATGTAGCCCATTTAAGTTGTCGCGGGAAATTCACGAAAAATCTTGATTGGCTACTTTAAGGGATTTATATTTTCCTAACAAAAAATAGAACACATAATTATTACTCTATGTGTAAAAATGACCGTAAAATTCATTAAAATAAAAAAGTTTTTTAACCTTCCCCTGTAAAACTGGATCTATTGCAGATACGCGGCCTTTACGTATTGTAAATTCGCGGACTTGCACTATCCCCGACGATATGCCACTTCCAGTCAGTGCCGGCCCAAACAAACTTAGCGCTATAGGCGACAGACTGAAAAGGACATCCTTTTGAAAGCACTAATGTAAATCGTATATTTTCCGTCAGCAGCAACGGCGGCATCTGCGGGTTTGAGCCATTCGACAGATTCGAAAGATCCGGTATCCGCTTACAGATCTATCCGCCGCTGGCTAAGGGACGTATGGGTGGTATGTGGGGGGGCGCTCAGCGCCTGATCGTAACACCACTGGGAATACCCACTAAAACTCCCCGGTTATTCCATTGCCCTTCGTGGGTAGCCTATTTCACAACCCTACCCCCGGGCAGTTAACCATGGCTCTTACCAAGGTTGGCACTTGGTAGTGAGAGGTGACCCTATACGAGCGCTCTAGGCCATCACATAGTATGCCTATATGATCGAGCTAGCTTTGCTTCCAGAAAAATCGTTCTGGTTCTAGCCAGGGTATGACATTGACGTAAAGATTCTTAAGAAGTAAAAACTGAATTTTTCGACATTGTGAGAGTAGACAGTAGCTTATAACGAAAATACAGATAGACTAAATGAAACTCATCTATTCGATAAAGTCCTTGGGAACTCAGTGGTCTGAGTAGTCGCCCGGACTATGAAAGATTGCGGGTTCGTTTCCAGTCCCAGGACATGTTTTTTCTAGATTATCCGTCGTAAATGGATGCGCTTTGCGGTTCATGACAGTGAATGTTGGTGTAGCACAAGGCTCTGTTCTATCTGGGCATGGCCCCACTTTTTTTTTCTTCATATCAAAGACAATCGATGACAGCACAGTGCATGGTGGATATTACGGTCGCCCAGGGGCTGGGCGCGTTGAAACTGAGAGAGGAAGAGAATCTTACCATTGAGCTTAACAACGTGCTGAATCTTATTTCTGATAGAGGATCGAATAACCTTGTTTAGTTCAATGCTAAGAAAACATAGGTGTGTGCAATTACATTTGTCGCCGCTCCTTCCCTTTCCCTTTCTTTAAAGCATTAGTCCTTTGCCACAGGGATCCTTAAACTTGCTCGGTATGGAGATATGCTGGGATCTGAATCCCAGGAACTACATCGAAACCGTGATCAAAACAGCCCCACGGAAGCTCGGTGTCCTGGACAAGGTGCGTTGATTTTTCACGCCTGATCAGTCTGCTTTCTTAAACTCAGGTCTGGTCTTGCGTCGAATCTTGCTCGCACTTGTGGGATGGCTACGCCAGGTATCTCCTCGATGCACTAGACAGATTGCAGCGTCGTGCTGTCCGTATCATTGGCAATGTAATAGTCACAAGCAACCTTCAGCCTCTGCAATTGCGTCGGGCCCACAGAACAGTTTTAAAATATATTCCTTGGTCGGGAATGTATCGCTTATATTACACTTAGAGTGTTCTGTAGTCGGAAAGCCTTTTGACCTTATGCCACCTTCCCCCTTCCTACTCAGGAGCACGCGTGCCGGTCTTCGCAGTCATCAATTCACTGTCTCCACCTCAACATCACGTACCAAAAAACTTAGCAACTCGTTTCTTTGTCGTGTTCCCTGCTTCCTACAACATGGGTTCGTTCAAAGGAGGCATGAAAAGGCACCTTTATCATTTGATATTTGCTATCTTAAGATTTTCTATTGATTCCTGTCCACTGAATACTTTCCTGTCCCTTACCTTACACTCATTAACTCGGAAAGTAGCGCTATGGAGAGTGCTAGTGGCAAAATATCCTGTTGTGAGCGCTCCAGAAGTCGCTGAATGGTACACACGAAGTATTTTTCTTTGTTGAATTTTGACAAAGGTTAAATGATTCACGTCGCTTGAATGACAAATCCTTTTTTAAATTACAAATAAAATTCCATAAGGGCATAATTTTGCGGTTTTAACGTGACTAAGTGACAATTGTGTTTTAGTAGTAGGTATCTCAGTTCCACCTTACCGTTACTCATGTAGAAAGACCTGTTCCCACCAGTGGTTATAGGCTGGTGGTGATGATGATAAGGTCTGTGCCTCTTTATCAATACCATACAACGCAAAATATGAAGTAAAAGGACAGATAAATGGAGGTATCATTTGACATTACTAAAATGGCATTTTTCAGGCATTCTCTTCTTTTTTTACACATGCATAGAACTACGTGACAAATTGCTACCGATCGGCTAATTAATTTGACGTTTCTCAGAAGGAATCTATACTATTTGATTTCAAACGAAGGCTGATAAATTTAAATTGTTTTTAGAAATTGTAGAACAAAATCAACGCCCGTGTGTAATAAAGCGCATTGTCGTTATCAAGTACTTGATTTTGAAATTTATGTCATTATTATAAGGGCGTTTTTAGCTCAAGAGCTTGCAATAAGAGATATTTTTCCATAGCAATGTTAATTGAATTTGTCACAATATTAACCTAAATTCTTTGTGAGTTGTGTGATAGTCACTGTTGGATGGTATTTGTATTATGCAGCGTATAATGAATGACATACGGGTACTTTATACAGGGTGGTGCCATCAATACGACAATAAATTAAAACATAGGCTATATTAGTTCATAGAAATGTTTTGCAACTTTTTAATACATCTTATTCATTTGATATTTTCAGGACATTTCTATGAAAGAATGCAGCCAATGTTATATTATTTCTGTGTAAAAATGTTTTAAACATAATATGTAGTAATAACAAGAAGATAGTTATATGTGGTGACTCCAATATAAACATTTTGGTACCTTGTTCGTTCTCAGATAGGTTCCTTATTTTATTCAGATGTTTTAATCTTCTCCATACTTTCTTTGTTAAGATGTTTTTGATTGTGGCAACCCATGTTTTAATTTACTGTCGTATCACCATCCTGTATAAATAATCAAACGCAGGCTTTAGTAGAACAAATCCATCATTATGGGAAAGGATTTTTTAATTACTTCAACTAAGGCAAGCAGCGAACTATGCATTTAAACTCATAAATTACAAAGAAATAATTTCTAATTATTTTTATGCGCGTCTACACATATTTGGTAGCCATTGTGGCGTGACGTCACTATTCATGCTTGCAGAGCCGTACTCTGTTTCAACGTCACATAGGTAATTAAAAAGGGTATGGTTAGGTTTTTATCCTTAGTCTAATAAGGTGTTCATTGGTAAAATGAGTTGAGTGAGTCCAGTCTAATCGACTTGATCTAGCCTCTAGACTAAAAAAAAATATTAAAATTTTGTAAGCAGTGAACAGAGAATTTCACGTCTCCTCATTAACGTTCAGAGAACTTTTCTTCTCATAAAAAAACATTACAGCTAATTGCACGAGAAACATCAACTGAAAAAAAACCGTACAGCCGATTTGATAACCTCTCCTTTTTTGAAGTCGGTTAAAATGGGTTGCATATATCTAAGTATAATAATATAACCATAGGGCCCAGATGGTTGTAGGTAGAAGTAGTCAGTGTAGACAATTAACCTAATCCGAATCATCAGGCTTAAGGTGTTACTTGTTGTTTTCTCACTCGTAAAATGTTGATTCTACGAAACCAATTTATTGTCATAGTTGGTTGTCGATTTATGTAAAACCAATTGATTTTACGTTCTGACTAAATGACACTTCTTAACAGAATAACATTTGATATTACGACATATAAGTCAATGTCGATCGAATGACCACGAACCGTAGACGGCCAAAAATTGTCTGTTTCTACAGCTAGTTCGATTGTCAGAGATCGAGGGAGCGTTGATTATCCACAAGTTTTTTTTATCATAGTGCAAATTGAAATTTATCTGGATTTTAATAATAAGTTGCTGTAGATTAATTTTTTGAACATTTTTTTTATGCTCGTAAAGAGAAAACAGTTAGGTCTTATAAAAAATATTTTTTTTTTATAATGCAACCTTTGTGGGCGTCTCCAGAACACACTTTCAAAGTTTTATCACAATCTGATCAATGGGGTATACAAAAATAAATTTTTATTTATCTGTCGTACTTCCAGAACTAGGAATTCTTTGCCAGCACATGTGTTCCCTCCTTCCTATATCATGGGTTCCTTCAAAAGAGGCGTGAAAAAGCGTCTTTCGGGCCAGCAAGGTGGAGGCGGCTAGAGCAGTGTCTAAACTGCACTAGCTGTCTTCGCATATGCACTCTTCTTACCGCTTCACATCAGGTGGTGTTGAATCATTTGTCGTGCTTTGTATATAAAAAAAAATACACGATGGTGCCGTTAATGCGACAATAAATTTAAACATGGGCTATATTAGTCCATAAAAATGGTTTGCCACTTTCAAAAATATCGTATTTATTTGATGTGGCGTGGATGTGGCTTGATGTGGAAAGAGGCGAACCATTTCTATGGACTAATATAGCCCATGTTTAAATTTATTGTCGCATTGACGGCACGACCCTGTATAGAATATAGATTAATATCATACAGTGAATCAAAGTTAAACGAAAACAGTGAAGAATACAGGCAAATGAATGTGTTATTCGTTCTCAGAAGTTAATGACACTCTGTTTACGCGACTACTCAATATCCCGTTTATCTGATGCTGTGAATCAATGCGTGATTATGTGATTATGGAACTCTGATAAGATAGCAAATAACTCAAAACTATAATAAACGATATTATATCAAACAGTGTGAACTAGGAAGTGCATACTTACAGTTGCGCCTGATTCATCGGTTTCAGGTAGTAAATAATATTTTTTATAGCTTAATCAAGATATAAATATAATTAAATTATTTATTATCACTGATATAATAATGCTGTAACTCGTAATAATTATTTATCTATACTCTGATTAACCGACTTCAAAAAAGGAGGAAGCTACCAATTCGACTTGTTTCTTTTGTAAGGTATGTTAGCTTAAATTCTCCGTCAAATGTAGATCACTTTTGAAAACTCTTTTTATGTTGAATTGAGTATACTTCCAGGGTGGATCACAATCAGGCAGGTGACGACAATAAATTAGATTAGGGGTTACGTTAGCTCACAAAATTTTTTAACAATTTTCAGATACATCTTAGTCAAGTGATAATTTCAAGAAATTTCTGATCTTAGCAGTGAAATTATCAAAGGTACCATATTTAAAAGTTGAAAATTATGAAATTAGTATCGTCACTACCCTGTATTAGACACCGAGTTTTAGTGTTTTGAAGTCGACTTTTATTTTTATTTAGAAAAAACTGTTGTAAAAATATGAATTTAATTTTAATTATTAGTTATTAAAATAAAAAGTTTTGTTAAGTAAAATATTAAAACTAGGTATCACTTAAATTAAGTCTAATATCAGTTGCAATTGTTAATTTTCATCAAATATTTTTTTGGGGGCTGCAGCTGTTCATAAAAATATCCGAAAAATATGTTAAGAACCTTATGACTCAAGAGTGAATAGTTGATAATTAATTAATTAAAATATTTTAGTTATATATATTATTTTTTAGTTATTATAATATAACTATACATAATATTCAAAATCTCACAATTTTGAATATTATGAAGTTTTCAAACTAAAAAAATACAACAACTATCTTTAATTAAATACGGAGTATAATAATAAGTTTAAAAAAATAAACGTAAAACGTTGCTATAAAAACGTTAGACAAGGAATGAAAGCGGTGAAGAAATTAGTAGGTTATACAGTTTAAAAAAAATCTAAATCCTGTAGTTAGCTCATTATACGAAAAGGAAACATTCCTTTAATTTTGAAAAGAAACAAAACTGCATTCAAAGATCTTCTAAAATTTGCTTGTCTGAAAAAAACGAACCGACTAAAAATTAAAAAAGTAAACACTCGCTATTTTTTATACGAATCGGTAGGATTATTGTTCAGGATAAAATTTGTTTAATAAACATTTGGCATTTGAAATAAAAAAAAGAAAACTAATATTAATTAACGAACGAATACTTTTAACATGTTTATCGATTTTTATTATGTTGAAAGTTGTCGTTCGAATTTCAAAAAATGCGTTCCATTTTAACTTTTTGTCAGATTTGTGTGTAAATTTATTATTACCATTTAATGATTTTCTTATCAAAGTCTTCAATAAGGTACTTAGAGATAAATATTATTATCAAACCTGTACTACATACAAAATCTTTGGACGTTAGAGAGATAAGAAAATGAACGTATTACTTACTTGTTACAAATGAACATTACAGTACTAGGTATGGTTAATAAAAACTTTTAATAAATATTTAATCACATAGGTATCACGTACAACAGATTAGTGTAAAGCAAATGTTTGTAATACAAAATTTATCATGCACAATAATTATACCGATTCGTTTAATGAAATAGCGAGGTTTTGTTTTTTTAATTTTTCGTTGGTTCGATTCCCGAGTGGGACAAGCGAATTTTAGAAGATCTTTGAATGTAGTATTGTTTCTTTTTAAAAATACAGGAATGTTTCTTTCCAGTAAAAAGAGTTAACTAAAGGATTCAAAGTAGTTCCCCTCCAGGGCCCATAGATTTTTTCCAACCTGTATATACCTAGTGCTCCTAGTGGTAATTGCGTCTGGCCGGAAATTAGGAGACGCGGGTTCGAGTCCCGCCTGGAGCATATATTTTGTCATCGTTTTCTTTCTTTATTTGTAAATTGTTACAATAAAGTTTAAAAAGTTTTTATTTTAACAGTTTGCCAAATTAGGTTTCCCTGTGTTATGAGAGAAAACTGAATTGAAAGAGTCCGAATCTTAGTTGAAAACGAAAGGTAGACCGTTATTTTCCTTGAAATTTTATAATCACAAAACTAGTAACAATTGGCCTTTACTGGGCCATACTGAAATTCACGTCAAACGCAGCGACTGCGTTAGTTATACAGGGTGCAAGAAAACGCTGCCGAAAACGAAGGCAGATGGCAGGGCTGGTCATCCTAAACACAGCCAGTTGAAAATAATGAAAAGGTAGAAAACAGCAGAAAAAGACGACTTTTAAGTTCTCAATTTCGGTCCGGTTGGTACTTATGTTTTTTTTCTATGTATTACGCCAAGATTTCTGAACCGATTTACGTGATTCTTTTTTTGTTCGATGCGGAGTCCATTTTTCATAATAAATTGTAATAGCTAGAAAACCTGTTTGAATAGATCAACTGATATTAATTTGCGATTTAAAATAATTATTGTTCTAAAAAGCCGTACTTAGGATTACCAGCCCTTTCATCTGCCTCCGTTCTTGGGAACGATTCCCTCACACCCTGTTTGAACACTAAAAAGTCACAGCAGACACGCTGTTATGGTTTGCATACGACTTGGCCGCTGAACTCAAATGTGATAGTAGCGCTTTACAAACGTCAAAACTAGCACTTGAACCTCTCAAGATTGCAAAGCAGAAGGTTAATAGCACTACTGTCGTAAGCGGTGTGGTTACTGGAGTTCCTATAAATAACTCAGTCCATTTTGTGATTTAGATGGACTCGTTCAGGCATCAAATTATCAAGGAAATTATTATAATTACATCAAAATTTGATACCGCAATTATTTATTGCAGGATACTGATACTTAAAAAATAATGGGTTAAACAAATTCTTCGCATCTCTTATAACCTTTTCTATACTTACAAAGCAAAACCGAAAGTAATGACTGTAAACTTGTAAACATTTTAAACGATAGTATTAAATATTTAACTTATTATACGACAGCTGAGCCTCCATGACTCACCAAAGGCGTAACTCTATAATTAATCTAAACAAACCATTAAAAATCAATTAAATCATCTTTGACCTTGACCGGTTATCTTAACCGGGATAAGAAACTGGGCTAACGATTTTTATTAAGCACTCAAAATCATTCCAGTATTGGCCCACAACAATACAGGCTCTTCGATGCTAGCGGTTGGCCTACTATACTCGCGATATATAAAAGATACCTCTCGGTGCAAGTCCAGTTCACAAGCGACGCTCAAATGTGACCGAGTGATTTCATTTTATTTATTTTTTTGTTTTAGAACCGGTCATGGGATCGATGTGGGCATTAGTCGTCGCGGCATTCCTCGTCACTGCAGAGTGCGCGCCGCCAGGCAAACCCTCCTTAGGCTGGGGCGAACGAGTCTTCGCTTTAGTAGAAGTGAACCAGGCAGCCACTGCTTACAACCAGCTTGTCACGAGAAAGGATGCAGCTGATGTGTCCGTCACGTGGAATGTCTGGTCTGGAGACCCAGCTGATAAAGCGCGAGTACTTCTCAATGGACAAGAACATTGGAAGGGCGCAGCAAGTGCCTCCGGCTCCGCCGCCTTCAAAGTCAAGAAGGGTGGCAGGTACCAAATGGTCGTCGAACTCTGCAATGCTGACGGATGCAGCTCGAGCGATCCCACCGAGATTATTGTAGCCGATACGGATGGCAGCCATTTACCCCCATTGGATTACACCATAGGAGAGAGGAATAAACCTTTCAAACAGACTTCAGGGAAAGTAGTCGGTGCTTACTTCGTGGAATGGGGAGTGTATCCTAGGAAATTCCCAGTGGATCGTATCCCTATTCCCAACCTCACTCACTTGTTGTACGGATTCATCCCGATTTGTGGCGGTGACGGTATCAACGACAGTTTGAAGGAAATCGAAGGCAGCTTCCAAGCTCTTCAACGCTCTTGCAGTGGAAGGGAAGATTTTAAAGTGTCAATTCATGACCCTTGGGCCGCCTTGCAGAAACCACAGAAGGGGCTCTCATCTTGGAATGAACCTTACAAGGGTAACTTCGGTCAGCTCATGATGTTAAAACAAGCGAAACCAGACTTAAAGATCTTACCGTCTATCGGAGGTTGGACTCTCGCTGATCCATTCTTCTTCTTCACGGACAAGACCAAAAGAGACCGCTTTGTTGCCTCTGTTAAGGACTTCCTTCAAACATGGAAATTCTTTGACGGTGTCGATATTGATTGGGAGTTTCCTGGTGGCAAAGGCGCTAACCCTAACCTCGGTAGTCCGAAAGATGGAGAAATATACGTTACTTTAATGAAAGAGCTTAGAGAAATGCTTAGCGAGTTATCAGCTAAGACTGGAAAGAAATATGAGTTGACTTCAGCTATCAGCGCTGGTTGGGATAAGATCCAAGTGGTTGACTACAGTGCCGCTCAGAACTACATGGACCATATCTTCTTTATGAGTTACGACTTCAAGGGAGCGTGGTCCAATGACACATTAGGTCACCAGACTTCTTTGTACGCACCAGAATGGCAGCCGAAAGAGACATACACGACCGACTTCGGTGTTAAATATCTGTTAGCACAAGGAGTGAATCCTAAAAAGATTGTCGTTGGTGTAGCGATGTATGGACGTGGTTGGACTGGTGTCCACGGGTACAAAGACAACAATCCGTTTACTGGAAACGCGACTGGACCTGTGAAGGGAACATGGCAAGATGGTGTAGTGGATTACAGAGAAATAGCCAACGAAATAGCCGCTGGAAAATGGGAATACCACTACGACAAAGTTGCTCAGGCCCCGTACGTCTTCAGGCCAGCGACTGGTGACTTGATTACTTATGACGATGCAAGATCAGTTATAGAGAAAGGTAAATACGTTAGGAATAATAAGTTAGGTGGTTTGTTTGCGTGGGAAGTCGACGCAGACAATGGTGACATATTGAATGCAATGAACATGGGACTCGGTAACAGTGCGTGAATCCGGACGTAAAGCTGCGATTGTGTTGTGATATTAAAAAAATCTGTAAACAGGTCTCAGATTGTAAGAGTAGGTACATAGTATTAGGAGAGATATGTGTTCGACTGTTTTATTTTCATAAAATAAAATAATTATTTAAGTAAAAGAATTAAATAAGTAATGTCAAGAAGCGTGTTGATTTTTATTAACGACCTTCCAATTAAGTTCAGTATTAATAAGATATGCAGTTTCAATTTTATCAACATGAAACAGACTATGTTGATTTATTATTTTTTAATAACAGAGGTTTTAAAGTTTTGATAAGTACCTAATAACAAAATATATCTTAGAATAGTTATATTGACTTGCTTATTTTGTAATCATTAAATTTTAAACTAGTCTCATTCATTTTATATATTTTCAGATATTTTCCAGGCAATTTAAACGTAATCAAGCACCTATTATCGAAGTCTGATACTATTTATCTTTATGTCCTTTGAGTGTTTTATCGGTAAAACAAGTGGCACAGATTTCAACTAAAATAGAAATAATATTCTGGATTACGATCAAATCTTAGTCTTATAAAATTTTACATGGAAAACTTATTTCTTGAGATTAAAGAACTTAGAACTAAAACTGCTGTAATAAACACAGCAAAAATAAATCAAAACAAATATATTTTACAAAAATTATACTTATAGTTATAACATGCTGCTTCATCCACATGTCGATATATTTACTGTCATCTGGCTGAACCCCAGAAGACGCGGAGAAGATTCGATTCCCGCCTACAATTTTTTCATCGTTTTATTTATTTGTATTTCTTACAATAAAGTAGGCGTTAGAAACACACCAAATCAAACATTTAAAATGTGATAGAAAATAAATTAAGTTTACGAAAATTTTACATAAAATATGTTGCTTCATCTTCATGTCGATAGATTTTATGACATCGTGTTGAAAGTTGATAAAAATCATTTCAACCTTTACTTATTCAATTAAAATAAAACTGAGACAATAAACTTAAATATGGTTTCAGCAACAAAATTCTTTTATCACATTCAAAATTGTAAACAAAAATTAAAAACTGATCAATTTAACTGTAAGACCATTTCTGATGTCATTCTTTTTAATTCTTCTCCATAAATCTTTGGTGTTTTGTGAACTTGAATAAATAAGTGTCGATAAAATCAACATTAACCCTGATACTTTTAAATTGGAAAGTTAAAAGCATTCTAGACTCTTTGACCGCATGAGCCTAAAAATGCCGATTAAACTGAGTAAGTCTCAAGTTATAGATCGGTCAACTAACTTGAAGGCTTGAAGTGTCTAAAAGTATTTATCCTTCTCTTCTTGACCACTGACCACTGAGTTGACACCTCAAAACGGCATCACTATTTTATCCGAATGTGATAAGTGAGTTTACCAGTTTGATTTTGAGACCGCTCTTAACCCGTGGTAATAGAGGCGTCTTTCGTAATGCTACTGTTACCCCTGATATCTCGTCGTCTGTATTTAGGTACACAGACGTAACCTTGGCTTTGAGTCGAATCCTTTAGGGCATTATATTTTTGGTTATCTGCACAAATACAGACCGCAATTTCCATTTTCATTTAATGGGTTTAAAAACCTCAGGCAGCGGCTCCGATTCCCGCAGTGTGATAAATATCTTTTAGAATACCTGTTATTCTTGTAGCCGGGTAACTTTGAGGTTCGTAGTATTGTGACAGATTAATAACAGTCTATTGTCTTACATTTTCACGAGCACTACACATTTAAAATAAAACCAATTTACCGGATTTAACTCGCGTTTAATTAGATGTTACATTATCAATATACATCCGACGTTTTTATTAAAGCTAAATATATTAAGATTAATCTTTTAACAGCGATGAATCGCTGTAAAGTTATCGAAACGTCGGGTATATAATAATAATAATGTTATACAAAAATTGAACTTTTTATTCAGTCTCTCGGTTCGTCTATGTAACCCGTTTTTTTAACTAAATAAAAAGCCAGATGACGACTCACCTGGTGGTAGATAGCTACCGTTGCCTAAAGACTTGCTGGTCTTCGGAGTCATCAATTTACTGTCTCCACTTCAACATCACGCACAAACAAGTTTAGTAAGTAACTCGTTTCTTTGTCGGACCATGTGTTCCCTCCTTCCTATATCATGGGTTCCTTCAAAAGAGGCGTGAAAAGGCACCTTATTGGCCGGCAAGTGCAGTCTCTTCTTACCGCTTCACATCAGGTGGTGTTGAGTCATTTGCCGTGCTTTGTATATAAAAAAAACACTGCTGCACGTTATTAATCGCGTGCACACGAATCCAGATTATGATAATACTAGGTACTGTGATGGACTCGATACTCTTTCGCTACTGGCACATTGAGTTAGTCGTTAATTTAAGCTAGGAACGCGATTCGCGGGGGACGTCAAACAACGCCGCGCCTACAGTATTTCCCGTGTTATTCCCTAAATAAAAAAATATCCAAGTCTGTGTGCGTTTTATTCAAAAGTTGTTGGAGCTACGCCCTAACACGATCCCAGCGGTCGTCACAGTACATATATCATAACCAGCAGTAGTCGCCCACGTGGATATCAGTGATGGGGCCAACAGCCATCCACGCCGCACAAGTCCAGCTGCCCACATTATGGTGACATCGCAAGGGTGCTCCGTGCGACGTCATAGAGTGCATATTTATAGTGTGAGTACACACGTACGCATGGCAAAACATAAATAGGGATGAGGGAAACTGTTGCCCGATATTCTGATAATGCGAGAAGTTGGAAGACCGGGTCGTTTTAGGGGGTATTCTCGGCCTTAATCATATTTGGTCAAGGAGTCCCACACATCCCTGCACCTCTTTCTCCTGATGGTGTAGGGCAGGCGTAAATGCCTCTTTTCCCCGCAAAAAACGCAGGTATGTCCATTCTCCAAGGCATTTTTTTTTAATCAGATAAGCGCCTAGAAGTGAAAACGTAGCAGAGAGACAGATAGATTTACATATCGTCGGTGGGCGTGCAAGACCGCGTAAGAGCAGTTTGCAATACCGCGTATTTACAAAAGCAGCAAAATTTAAATATCGCGCCAGCGGGCTCTTTAGCGCTGATTCGCTTATACCAGATACTCATTAAGCAACACGCAGAAACCCCAAACAAGTTCAGTCAAAGAAATGTGTAGAAATATCCAAGATATAATCTTTTTTCTTCCATCCTGTGAAATAAACAAAAAGCACATACGCGGTATTGCAAACTGCTCTTACGCGGTCTTGCACGCCCACCAACGTTATACCAAGTTACAAAGTGTCTATAGATGATGGACAACAATCATCGTCTAAACAAATTAATATTGAAAAAGAATGAAAGAATCTTTGAAAATATTGAAAAAGCTTTGCCAGCTCCTTTCAACTTTTGATAGTTGAGTTCTACTTATGAATGTTGTTGCTATTGCTGCCTTACAGGCGTTGTAGAAAACATGGAAAATTATTAGAAATTATTTTTATACATTACGTATTCATAACGCGTAATACGTATCAGCTTTTCTTTATTTTAAAAGATTTGGAAAGAAGTTGATATCTTGGATATTTCTACACATTTCTTTGACTGAGCTTGTTTGGGATTTCCCTGGAAATTGGTGGAAATTTAAAAGGGGAGTCAGTAACTGCTAAACCGATTTAGATGAAATTGATATGGAAATAGTTTGAAACCCTTTTTTTATACAACTAGATGACAAACAAGATGACGACCCACCTGATGGTAAGCGGTCACCGCCGCCTACAGACACCTGCAATAACAAGGAAAAATCACTTGATATTGCAGGTGCGTTGTCATCCTGGGGCCTAAGATGGAATGCCGTCCATGCCCAGTAATTACACTGGCTACATTTCCCTTCAATCCGAAACACAGCGAACTGTTTCACGGCTAAAATAAGAAAGGCGGTGGTACCTACCCAGACGACCCTACATACGGGTCTACCACCTAGTAAAACCCTGGGAAGGACATGAGATATTTTAAAATCACTTTACCACATTTGACATATCGTTTTAAAATAGTGTAGATAACATCTAATCTGGTAAAGTGATTTTATATCATGCGGATTTTCAGCATATTATTATTTTATATACAGGGTGGTGCCGTTAATACGACAATAAATTAAAACATGTTTTAATTTGTTGTATTGACGGCACCACCCTGTATATATTTTGTTGCTGTAATATATTTTTGTTATTATTACTTTGTACACGTTTACATCATTTACAAGCTTCTGTAATATAAAGCCTGACAGAGCAAATATTTATTTATTTAGCAAGAAGCAAATATTTGTTTATACATACTATTCAGTAACGTACCTAGTTGTGTAAAAATAAATGAAAAATATGTATAGACTTCAATTCCATGGACAATAATTATTTAAACGTGACGGAAAAAATATTATTATAATTTTCCACACATTATCTTTTACTGTGACGTGAAGGAATAATTGGAATACCTACGTCCAATGACAAATCTCTGAGTGCTCTCAGTTATCTATCAATATGTAACAGGTACCAGTAAGATGATAATAAATTGGTATTGATCAACTATGTATTTTGTAATTAATTGAATTTTAGGTCATAATCATCTAGCCACGAAAGTGCAGTGTCAGCGTCATCCTTTTAGCCGAGAGACGCCTACTGCTGGGCATAGGCCTCCCACAAAGATCTCCAGACCGATCGGTTCTGCGCTATCCATCGGCTTCCCGCGACCCTCACCAGATCGTCAGTCCACCAACGCTGCGTCTCCCGGTACGCGGCCGCCACTCAAGGACCTTTCCGCTCCAACGGCCGTCAGTCCTCCTTGCAATCTGGCCTGCCCACTGCCACTTGAGGCTCGCCTTCGGGCTATGTCGGTGACCTAGGTCTCCTGCTGATCTCATCATTTCTGATTCGATCACGCAGAGAAACCCCGAGAGAAATCGAATCGAAACAAAGACGTTTTAAAGTCGTCGAGATTATTGACAATTCCTTTCTCACAACCTCCACGTCCACCTGGTTGTTGGTGACTATAGGTTACCGCCACCTATAGTCAACTGCAATAACAAGGAAAAAATCACTTGGTATTGTCATCCTTAGGATAGAATGCCTTCCATGCTCAGTAATTACACCGCCTTTCCCTTCAATCCGAAACACAGCGAACTGTTTCAGAGCTGAAATAAGAAAAGCGGTGGTACCTATCCAGGCGACCCTACATACGGGCCTATCACCTAGTAAAGTAAATGTAAATTTGTATGGAAACGGCAGCAGTGCCTCGTATGTGATTATTAGATAACGCTTTATATGGATTTGAGAGGTGAGTACGACGAGGTACACTTTTGCTTATTTCTCTAAAATTTCAAATCAAAACTATTTTCTCAAAAGTCTTGTTAATACAAACCGTACGAACGAAGAGTAGACGAGACCTTAACCTTCATTGAATGTTGGATATTTTAAGGAAAACAGTTGCTAGCAAAACCTGTCTTAGGATATATCTACCTAGTACCTATTAGGTCGGTTGTTTGAGTGTTTAAAGTTAGAAATATCACAAACAGTATGTGAATTACAAACTAGATATACAATTACTTTTATACTTACTAATATGTATTATAAACCTGAAGAGTTTGTTTCTGTTTGGTTAAACGCGCTAATCTCAGGAACTATACTGATTGAAATTAATAAATTGTTTTGAGTTGGATAGCCCATTTATCAAGGAACACTATAGGCTGTATAACATCACACTACGACCAACAGCAGCTGAGCATCAATGAAAGATGTTGCAAAAACGGGAAAAAGTATTCCTTTTCAGAGCTTTCGTTGCGTGCGCTGCGTAATCGGTTAAAGTTACCCAAAAATCATGTATGCCGGATTTGTTCTCCTTTAGAGGTTCTAAAAAAAGTCCGCGACAGCGCATGTCTATCTTTTGAGATTGACTAACTTTATTTCATTGAGTGTACCTACTCCTAAACACTTCTTTAAAAAAAAAGAAAAAAAGGGTCCTTTAAGGAAAGGCGGATGCGGCTAGAACATTGTGTTTCAAGCTGCACTAGCTGTCTTCGCATATGGACTCTTCTAACAGCTTCCAAACATTATTGTTAAATTTTTAAACGACAATTTATAAAAAGGAAGAGGTTATTATCAATCGTGGGGGCAGAAATTTTCTGCTCGGTTTGATTGGTGGTAGGGCTTCTCTAAGTCCGCCTGGCTAGCTACCACCGTCTTACCTAAGTCTGCCGCCTGAATAATAATGTTAACGGCATTGTTGTGTTCCGACAATTAGAGGTAAGATAGCCAGTTCCTCTGTGGTTGAGGAATCCCGGGTGCAGCTCGCTTCCATCGTCGGCCTTATATCCACTTACTATCAGGTAAGATGAAGGTGAAGAGTTACCCCGTTAAGAAAATAAAAATAAAACATGTTTTTTTTTTTGTATATTTGATAGCTTAGATCTCTGTCATTTACAAACCGATTTAGATTTTTTTTACTTGAATACACAAGAGTACACTTTCAGATTTGTTTTATTAAAATATCATCCAAAATCGATTCAGTGGTGAATTTGGTTCTTAAATCAAAATTAAAATCTCTTCAGTCATCTATCTAACACCATCTCATTGAGACTTTTCCTATGAGCCCAAACACGCTATATTTGCTGTAATATTCTGAGGAATTAAGGATCCCGCAGACTTTTTAAAGGTATAGGATCAGCTCAAGGTTAGTAAGTCATGGGATTGTCACCGAAATGACAGTACACCAAATTTCAAATCAATCGGATCTGTGAAAGTCAGTAAAACCCTTTTATCACCTAGAAAGCTAATAGTCATTAAACGCCTGAACTGATCTTCATAAATTATAGCTAAGAACCATCATAGTCACGTCAGCTTTCAAACAAAAAACGGGATCAAAATCGGTCCATTCGTTTAGGAGCTACACATTCTAGCCTACAATGCCACAGGCAGACACACAGATACACAGACAGACAACGTCAAACTTGTTGTTACAAGTTTGACGTGTCTGTCTATTATTATTCCCCGACGAAAAAAGAGTGGTTTTCGCCCTCTTTTTTTCTCGGGGGTTAATAACTGGAATAATTAAGTCATCAATGTATTCATAATTATGATTGTTATTTTGGTTATTGTGGTTGTTTTTTGGACTTTTCCGTGGTACAATACTATAATATGTAGATGTATGTAGTAAGAAACAATATAGGTATGCTGACGGAAAAAATACCTTTTTAAACCAAAATAAAATCAAACCTCAAAACACTAAAAAGAAAAAAAAACTCATTTCCTAAAAATATATTTTCACTTTCTATTGTTTTTGGACTCAAAAAAATAACTTTTTATAAGTGCCCACTTAACTTTAATTATTTTTACCTTTTTAGTGTTTTGAACTCCGTTTTTATTTTGGTAACAAAAAATTTACCTACTCTTTCTCTCTCCTTTACCTTTTAACTCTAATCCTCTACTCATTTATCATCTTAATGCATCCATTACCTACTTATATGTGATGTTCGTATCAGTGCTCCGCTTACCTCCACTTTTTTATCAATTCTAGTATCTTATCTTATCGTAGTCAAGTCAAGTCATTGTGCACTTCGACCCATTGGGCTCTTTTGTACCAGTCGATTCTAGTAAGAATGTCTGCTAATTGTGTAGTTATTTCACCTCACTAAGGAGCTCGGTGACCTAGTGGTTTGAGCGCTCCGGTTTCGATTACGAAAACAGAGCAACTTTCGCCATGGTCGGTCCCGGGATGGGTCAACCAACATTTCTAATTTCGTGCTTCGGAAGGCACGCTAAGCCGTTGGTCCCGGTTGTTACCAACCTGCGTTGGGCCAGCGTGGTGGTGCTATGGCCCGAACTCCTCATGTGTCTCTCCCATGTTTTAGTGGGACGTATAGGCTGGTGATGAAATATTGGTTCCTATTAATATGTTGAATGCGTAAAATTAGTAATAATATCCATTCGTCTGCTTTTATTAAGAATTCACCGCATTAGCTGATAATGATGATGTTTTCTTTATATCTACATTTATATAAATGATAACGAAGACTTTTTTGTAAAAACATAATTTTGAATAATCTACTTGAGTAGGTACCTACTTACAAGGCAAATAAATAAGCTAGAGTCCAGTATCAGGAGATAATTCAAGCAATCAACTTGTGTTACGCGAACGGATTTCGAAGACTGTTGTTAAGATGAAGGTGGCAATGTCTCTATGTCTTCTGGCGTTGGTCGGGTTAGCTCTTGCTGGCAGCAGTATTCACCCTAGGGGCTGCATTTATATTAACGGCAAATGTAAGAACATTTTTCAAATCTATTTTGCTTTCCGAAAAATCTAGAAGCTCCTAATGATTCTAATGATTAAGACTTCAAAGAGCAGGTTCTAATCATTGCTACCATTAGGAGCTCTTCCAGAATTATTACATTCAAATTAATAGTTTCGTTTATTAAAAAACTGATCTAATTATTGTCTGTTTGAAGGCGGTTTTTCGATAAAGAGATTTTATTATTAAACCAGAGGGCTGCGGCCGCGACGGATATATCTCCGTCTCCTAGTTTTATTTTAAAGACTATCTTAGTTAACCAAGCTCTTCTTTCCAGGCTATAGAGAATGCGAAGAGGGTACCCACGCTTACACGACTGGGTGCGGCCTTAAGACACCTGAGGCCACATGCGACCAGCCCAATCCGGTGCAGGAGAAAGCCATCATTTGTGACTACTCCTCTTGCTACTGCGACCCTCCGACCGTCAGGGACAAAGCCTCTGGAAAATGTGTTTCTTTGGAGCAGTGTTCTAAAAAGGAATAAGTTTAGATATAAGAAGCACGCTTAAAAGCAAATAATTGTTATCAATTTAAAGTTTATTAAAATTTTCATTACTTATTCTTTTTTTATCACCTTTAAGCTATGGTATTTCTTGTAACATCACAGGAAGTTACATTGCCCGAGCGTTCTATCCTTTGGCATTTGAAATGAGACGAAAGATTTGAAGCACAAGTTTATTAAGGTATTAGATAATTAAATTAAAACTGCTCATAAAACCCAAGGATGCTGAAGTGTATGAAGTGTGTTCTTTAACATGCAGATACGTGCGAGTTAAATTAGATAATTTTCAAATATTTATTATGGTATCTGGTTTGAATGTAGGTACTTTAAAATTGTCTAATAGATCATAAGTATACGTTATACCTAAAAATAAATTATTGTTTTACTTTAGGGTTCCTCAAGGGGGCCTTCTAGGGTCACTCAGATAATCTCAAAATTTTACTACCTACTTCTCTGTAGTGCTCTATAAATAACAACAAATAACAAATCAACATTAAAGGAAATAGAAACAATGCATCTGTTAGGTCTCGCCCTTATTCCGCGAGCGCCGCGAACTTCCTGCGGTGCTCGGTGGCGGTCACCTCCCGGTGCCAACCATGGTAAGAGCCATGGTAAGTGTGGGGGGCTGTCGCCTCCTTCTGTGATACTTTGTTCTTGCCGAAGAAGGCAGCAGAGAGGGAGCGGCAAGAGGATCCTCTAGCCGCCCCAATCCGGCGTGATCGCGCGTCTTCCTGCGCCCTAGGCGCAGCCGCGTGCGTGGGTGGCCCCCGCGCATGCATTGCACATGCCGCCTCTATCCGCCGTAATCTCCATCGGCGCGAAACTTTGCCTTGATCGGGTTGCCTTGGGGTGGGTTGGTGAAATTGCAGAGCCCAGGCTACCCCTTTGAAGGGCAGTGGAGTTACCGGGGAGTTTTAGTGGGTATTCCTAGTGCCAATACGATCAGGCACTGGGCGACCCTTACACACGCCCGTCGCTTAGCCAGCGGCGGGTGAACCGTAAGCGGATTCCTCCTCGAAAAAAAAGTTCTCGTCCTTATGCAAACCCAGAACCATAATTATCACAGAGACTTAAAATGGTGGAGTAGTGGCTTGAGGTCTCTGGTTTCAAAATGTATAATCTCAAATCAAATAATTGCGCCCATGAATGTAAATAATAGATGTTCACAAATAATACCAGTACAAAAAATCAAGCTCCTCCAGGTTTTGGAAGGCACGTTAGAACACATGTAACTGGGGGACTTTCAAGATATCATCATCATCATATCAGCCTATGATGTCCACTGCTGAACAAAGGCCTCCCCCATCGATCTCCAAATAAAAAGGTTTTGCGCAGCCTGCATCCAACGGCTCCCCGCGACCCTGACCAGGTCGTCTGTCCATCTAGTGGGAGGCCGTCCTACTTTGCGCTTTCCGGTACGCGGTCGCCACTCCAGAACCTTAACGCCCCACCGGCCGTCCGTTCTGCTCGCTATGTGCCCTGCCCACTGCCACTTCAATTTGCTAATCCTAAGAGTTATGTCAGTGACTTTGGTTCTCTTACGGATGTCCTCATTTCTGATTCTATCACGTAGAGAAACACCTAACATAGCTCGTTCCATAGCACGTTGTGCGACTGCGAACTTGCACAGAAGGCCCTTAGTGAGCGACCTAAAAGAACTTAGTAATTAAAATGTAATAAAACTAGAAAAATTTCACGTCCTGAGGCAGGAATCGAACCCGCGACCTTTCGCAATCCGGGCGACTGCTCTGACCACTGAGCCACCCAGGACTTGGGATATCCCTGTGAAATTCTTCTAGTCTATCTGTATTTGCGTTTATGAGCTAACGTCCACCCTACAATGTCGAAATATTCTATTTCAACATCCGAAACGAGTATTTTTACAAATACCGACGATAATGATAATGATGATGATGATTCGATAATGTTAAAATCAAAAATTAAGAATATTTGAAAGCACTGCCCCAACTTAACCGAATCGTCGGTATTTGTAAAAATACTCGTTTCGGATGTTGAAATAGAATATTTCGACATTGTAGGGTGGACGTTAGCTCATAAACGCAAATACAGATAGACTAGAAGAATTTCACAGGGATATCCCAAGTCCTGGGTGGCTCAGTGGTCAGAGCAGTCGCCCGGATTGCGAAAGGTCGCGGGTTCGATTCCTGCCTCAGGACGTGAAATTTTTCTAGTTTTATTACATTTTAATTACTAAGTAATTTTTCAAACATTTATAATAATGTTAAAATCAAAAATTAAGAAGACCTAAAAGAAGTTTAGTAGATCTTTTCTTTATCGTGCTTCTGGAGAAACTTGTGATTTTTAATGGTTTACTATGGACCCTTTTTTTTAACCAGGAGAAATCCATTGACGGACCTACCCGCCACTAGCGAAGTAGCGGGCGTGTGCGGGGCTCACCCAGCGTCTAAATTGACCCCGCTAAAACTCCTGCATAACTCTCGTACCTTTCGCGGAGGACCCTAACTTTCTTGTTTGATGTGTCACCCTAAGGGTACAAAGCAGGGCGACAGATCGAAATAATTCAATCCGGCAAATAACTCAACACCACCTGATGTGAAGCGGTAAAAAGAGTACATATGCGAAGACTGCTAGTGCAGCTTGAGACACTTCTCTAGCCGCCTCCACCTTGCCAGCCTAAAAGGTGCCTTTCACGCCTCTTTTGAAGGAACCTATGTAATAGAAGGGAGCGAACACGCGTGCCTGCAAGAGAATTAAAAAATTTCTAGTTCTGGAAGCACAAAAAAGAAGCGAGTTACTAAATTTCTTTGTGCGTGATGTTGAGGAGACAGTGAATTGATGACTCCGAAGTCTGGCAGGCGTGTTCCTGAGTAGGAAGGGGGAAGGTGGGATAAGGTCAAAATGCTCTTCAGAGCACTCTCCATGAAATAGCGTTAGAAGGCGCTAAGCGACGCTATCTATCGACAAAATGTAGAGATTCAAGGTTGTTAGTGACCTCCACACTGTCAATGATACGAACAGCACGACGCTGTAATCTGTCCAGTGCATCGAGGAGGTACTTAGCGGAGCCATCCCACAAGTGCGAGCATATCTGTTCAGACGTGAAAAATCGACGTACCTTGTTCAAGACACCGATCTTCCGTGAGGCTGTTTTGATTACGGTTTCAATGTAGTTCCTGGGATTCAGATCGCAGCATATCTCCATACTTAGCAAGTTGATGGAGCCCTGTGCCGAAAGAGTTGCTGTTTTCAGCGATTTTCTAGTTCAATGCTTATTCGAAGTTCATTTATTATTGCGGTTTACAATCTTGAAGTTCATCACAAGCCTGTAATAAGCCCCATATAAGCCTTTATTAATCTCATCACAAAGTATCAAAATACAATAATCATTTTGCTACATTTAATTTATAATATCTACATAAATGCAAAAAGGGATATTTGGTTAAATATAGAAGATACCTAATCTTCTATATTTAACCAAATATCCCTTTTTACATACAACTACCTAAATAATAATAAATTTGCATAAATATCTGTAACGATTCTAACCATTATAATTTACAAGCATAATAATCATAAATAATAATAATAATAATAATAATATTTATACACTCACACCTATTATCTAGCCCAAAGTAAGCATCATTAAGAGCTTGTGTTATGGATACTAGATAACGGAGAAATAATGATATTAATATGTATATAAATATTAGAAATATACTAAATAAACATATAAACATCCATGACTCGTAAACAAATGCTCGTACTCATCATACAAACATTTGTTCCTACCGGGATTCGAACCCGGGACCTCTTGAACGAGTAGCCTGGGGTACAGACCACTCGGCCAGCCGGTCGTCGCCGGTCGATATTATTTTTATTGTCAAATAAAATAAGTGAATAATAAGTGCATAAAATAATTTAACAACTTCTATAAATTATGGAGTCCAATAACTACTCATTGGACATCCTTTTTAGTGAGGTCTTGAATGCTATTAGAAGAAAATATAAAATTAAAAACAAAAATGACATTAAATTTAAATGATTCTTCGTGATAAACTTATTCAAGATTTATATGCCTATCTCTTCCGGCTGTTCGTAGGATTTTACTATGGCTTTGTAAATAGTCATTTTTTTTGACAACTATAAATTAAGAAATATTTTTTTCCTATATTAGGTATACCTGTATTTATCGTACTAATCAATTCTTTTAAAAAATATGCAAATTCCTAATGATTCCGGAATTTTTATAATGATAGACGAATGTAAACAAAAGCAAATTATGTAGATAAGGTCATTTCATGGGCACGGGAGACCAGTATTACAAGATAACTCAAGCAGTCAACTTGTGTAAGCGAATAAATTGCGAAGTCAGTTGTGAAGATGAAGGTTGCCATAGCTCTGTGTGTTTTGACTTTCGTCGGGTTAGCCCTTGCCGACACCAAGATACATTCGAGGGGCTGCGTTTACATATTGGGAAGATGTGAGCTTTTTTATACGATATTGTTAAAATTAAGCGCAGTAACGATGAGGCAAAGCGAGAATTTTGATTTCTATTTTCAATTCAAGACTTTTAAATTTTTCAAAAATTTTCGCTTTCTAGTCTGATCCAAAGTCAAAGAGGCACTCCATTTAGCACGATTTCATTTTTTGATATATTACCTATATTAATATTTTGATATATTGTTTATATTTATTTTTGATATATTATTATAAACATCCATGACTCGTGAACAAATGCTCTCACTCATCATACAAACATTTGCTCCTACCTGTATACATTTAAAGTGCAATTCAAAAAGAATCAAAAATTATCCTACCAAATTTTGAGCATTTGAGCGATTGTGGTTTGAACTTGTGTGTGTATGCTTATGATGTTTATTAAGTATATTTCTAATATTTATATACGTATTACTATCACTATTCCTCCATTATCTAGTATTACATATATAGTAACACAAGCTCATATCGTAATATTACTTACTTTGGGCTAGATAATAAGTGTGAGTGCAATATTATGGTATTGTTTTTTTAAAGATAGAAGCGCTGCCGCAAGTCTGTAGAAACAGCTTCGCGCATTCATGCACCTAGAGTTATAAATAATATTATTCATTTTACTTTAACTGTAAATAAGGAAAAACATTCAATACATATACAATGTTTGTTATATCTACTAACTTAACGAACAATTAATTGCCTTCACATTATCAAACCGGCAATGAAATAACAAAACAATAATACTTTGCTTGGCTAACGACGAACTGTATTTAATTCATTTGATAGCATTACCTAAGTTTTATCAATTATTCTAAATGATAACCTTTAAAAGCAGAGGAGAAGGAGCAATAAAGTTTTTTGTCTTGACCTCTTGATCTTGAGACGAATATAATTTTGGTATAACATCATGCTGTGCACGCCTAATTATCACGTAGCTCAAATTAAATATTTTTAGTTTGTCAAGCCGCGTAATATTGCCGGACGTCTTATGACAATTTAAAAAAAGCCACTTAAAGACTGAAGGACAACTAGCCAAATCAATAAGCGCAACGTTTAAAAACCAAAATGCTGGACGTCGTGTCAGCCATCTGGTTAATTTAGCCAGTTATTTGGAGGCCTAAGATCGTCTAGTATGAATAGTTTTTGTGTGACTGTTTCTGTGATTGTTAGGTTCAAGGTTATTTTTTAAAACCACTTAAAACTGAAACCATTTTGGTTATAAGGGGTCCTAATACATAAACTTAAACCACACAAAAAAAATAGTACAAGACGGTCCCCCTAGGCGCCCAATTGACTTGACTTTCAATTCGCCAAGTTATTAAACGTTCAGTGATTCTACTTCAATTAAATATCGACCTAGGCATTTCATTGGATACCGGAGTTTCATTTGAACGGCCTAGCCAGCCAATTAACTGACTAATTTAACTAGAAGGCTGCGATAGATATAGCTCCTAGTTTTGTTTTTAAGACTGACTTAGTTAAGCAAGCTCTTCTTTCCAGGCTACAGAGAATGCGAAGAGGGCACCCACTCGTACACGATTGGCTGCGGCCCGAAGACCCCTGAGGCCACATGCGACCAGCCCAATCCGGTGGAGGAGAAAGGAATCCTCTGTGACTACTCCTCTTGCTACTGCGACCCTCCGACCGTCAGGGACAAAGCCTCTGGAAAATGTGTTTCTTTGGAGCAGTGTCCTAAGAAGGAATAAGTTTAGATATAAGAAGCACGCTTAAAAGTAAATAATAATTATCAATTTGAAGTTTCGTTACTTATTCTTTTTTTATTTACCTTCAAATTTTGGTATTCTTTGAAACACCAACAAGGAGTTATAATTAGCCCCATAGTCCTTTGGGATTTGAAATGAAACGAAAGGTTTGAAGTACC
Source organism: Nymphula nitidulata (assembly GCA_947347705.1). Classification (NCBI taxonomy): domain Eukaryota; kingdom Metazoa; phylum Arthropoda; class Insecta; order Lepidoptera; family Crambidae; genus Nymphula; species Nymphula nitidulata. The sequence goes on along the minus strand of OX374637.1, from coordinate 2,829,600 downwards.
TACAAGTTTATTAAGTTATTAAATAAGTGTAACATGGCTGGTTCGACAGCCCTAATTGCAGTTTTCATATTCACCATCCTTGATCTTGCACGCTTGCGCGGAAGGGGCATCGTAGAGAGTGGAGTAGCTTAGCAACGGTTTTGGTGTTGATTTCCTTTTATTTTAATATGACGAATGTAAATTATGAGAATAAAGTATGCTGATTGTTATTCTGGCTATTATATAAGTAAATTGAAATTGCTCATAAAAACCCAAGGATGCTGAAGAGTATGGCATAAGTGTGTGCTTAAACATGCACACACATGCGATTTAAATTGGATAGTTTTTTTTATACCACTGAGGTGGCAATTAAGCATACTTACGGCCCACCTGATGGTAAGCGGTTACCGTAGCCTATGGACACCTGCAACACCAGGGGTATCACTTGCGCGTTGCTGACCCTGTAAAAACTTTTTCAAACCCTTTTTGAAGAACCTCATGCTGTACTCGTTCAAGAAAACCTCTGCAGGGAGATCATTGCATAACCCTAACGTGCGCGTTTTCAAATATTTTGTACGGTATCAGGTTTGTATGTAGTTACTTCGACTATGACAGCCACAGATCCTGTACTTATATGTTATACCTTAAAATACCTTTTTTGTCACTCACTCTAATTACTAAATTATTTTACCACATTGGGCTGACTGGAAGAGATCTCTAATAGAGATAAGTCCACCCTTGCTCACAAATTGTAAATTTCAAATTTATGTATAATGTCTAAAGTGCAATAAAGAATATATATATAAATTATTGTTTTACTTTAGGGTTCCTCAAGGGGACCTTCTAGGGTCACTCAGATCTCAAAATTTAACTGACTACTAATTCTCTGTAGTTCTTTTTACATAAACAAATACCGAATTAACCTTGAAGGGAATGGAAACAATGCATCTGTTAGGTCTCGCCCCTATGCAAGCCCAGGACCATAATTACCACAGGATTAAAATTTTGAAATAAAATTACAACTAATTCAAAGTCATTAAATATACCTTGTCATTTATCTAAGAGCAATCTTGGAATAAGTATTTTTAATGACATCAAAATACAGTCCAAGGCTTCCCAGAGTTAGCTTCAGACATGACTTAGCTGGGTAGGTCTAGGTACACACAAGTTTGACATTTATGGGCATCTAATTTTATTGTCATGAGAGTCATATTCCGAATGAGTGTTACGATTGATGTGCGGCCGTCGGTACATTCGACCGAAGAATTATGCTGGTCTCTAAGATAATCGCTTGTTTTGCTAAAAAAGTCTATCGATGTAGCAGCCGTCTTAAATCAGCCGCTTAACTGGACGCCTAACCCGTTGATGGAACGCCGGCATCCAATCAAATGGCTGAAGTACAACTAGGTCCGCTAAGTAACAACTAGGTCCAATAAAAAAGTACCGGAATACATCACTTTAAAGGTATATTTATGTTGTGAAATAAAGGCACACCGTAACAAGATGAAATAAACTTAAAAACTGAACACTTAAAAACACTGAAATACCAAATGGCTTATAAAAATAAGGTACTTACAAAAATTTCAATATGCAATCCGGAATGTTATATGTATTGACAGTGTAATATCGCCCAAGCTAACGGTAGGCGTCGAGAGAGAGACACTACTTAGTAAGTTATGGAGATACATCTCCTCTCACGGCAATATAATGATTTTTGAAAGGGAAAATCGCATGAAGCGCCAAAGTTTGAACTAGAATTTTGAATTTAATTACTTTAAATATTGCCAGTAAATTTAGAAAGATAAACGAGGAAAGGACAAAAAGCTCTTCAGAGTACTCTCTATGATATAGCCGTGAGAAGGAGCTAAGCGACGCTATCTCTCGACGCAATGTAGAGGTTCAAAGTTGTTAGTGACCTCCGCAATGTCAATGATACGAACAGCACGACGCTGTAATCTGGACAGATTCAGCGCATCGAGGAGGCACTTAGCGGAGCCTTTCCTCAAATGCGAGCATACCTGTTCAGACTTGAAAAGTCGACGCACCTTGTTCAGGACACCGAGCTTTCGTGAGGCTGTTTTGATTACGGTTTCGATGTAGTTCCTGGGATTCAGAACCTGGCATATATCCATACCTAGCAAGTTGATGGTGCCCTTTGCCGAAAGAGTTGTTGATTTCAGCGGTTTTCTAGTTCAATGCTTATTGGAATTGTTGCGATTCACCATCTTAAAGTTCATCACTAGCCTGTAACAAGCCCCATATAAACCTATATTAAACTTATCACAAAGTATCATCAGCAACATAAAAATCATTTTGCTACATTAAATTTATAATATCTATATAAATGTATAATTATTACTTTATAATTATTTTTATGTATAATTAATTACACAAATACTTATAGGGTACCTTAATAATAATAAATTTGAATAAATATCCATAATGATTATAACCTTATTTTACAAGAATTTTATCATAAATATTATTTTTATTATCTAATAAAATAAGTGCAGTGCCCGACAGTTTCCATGATGATCGTCATAAAATAATTTAACAACTATCCATTATAGAGTGCAATAAATATATTGAGTACCTTCTCATTGAACATCCTTAATAATGAGAATATCCTGTTTTTTTAAATACAACTAGATGATAAACAAGATGACAGCCCACCTGATGGTAAGCGGTTACCGCCGCCTATAGACACCTGTAATAACAAGGAAAAATCACTTGATATTTCTGGTGTGTTGTCGTTGTTGTTGTTTTTCTTAAATGCTATTAAAAGAAAAGATAAAATTAAAAAGCAGCTTATTCAGCGTGTACAAAATTCTTGCGCTAGATTCTGCTTCTCAGTGCCGCGAAGAGCACACGCTACTCCCTTTTTAAATAAGAGCGGTTTATTAAACATGAAGTCGAGGCTTGCGTTACATTTTGCATGTTTGCTCTTTGGAATTATTAAGTATCGCAACCCATATTATCTATTTGACAAGCGTATATTAGAAACAAATACATAATGGAAATAAAAATGAAAATAAACTTAGGCCTATAAATAAACTAAAATTAACCGAACTTATAAATAAAAAACACCACCTAAATCTACTGAAAATGGAAGTGTACCAATAAGACTGGTCGTATTACCTCGCTGAATTGCGAGGCTTATTCTTTGTGCGAAATACATACCAGCCTTATTGTCACTTAAAGTTTCACACAAACGATCTGCAATGTCCCTAAACAGTCGGTTAGCACCTGGACCCCAAGGTCCCAATGTCTCAACTCCAAACGGTTCAAATATGTAATCTCTAGATAAGCCAGCATATTTGCGCCGTTTAAGAGTTTCAGCGGAAGCAGCAGCCGATCCTGGTGTCGACGAGGTACTTGGAAGATGGGACATGGCTAAGGTGTCGACACAAGTGAACGTAAGTTGCGGGTTTCTGACCGCCTGTTGTTCCGCACTCATCGATCTGCAGCATTTCGCGGTAGTTTTGCTACTCTGCAACGATGCAAAGAAGAAGAAACGCCCTTTAGAAAATCCGCAAATGTTCGAAGTTTTAAGGTAAAATATAAAAGGCATCTTTTGAACTTGCAACAGAGTTTAGAAGCACGGTAAATATAGCATAGAGTTCATTACGTAACTTAAGAAACTTTTGTATTTTTTTTACAAGCTTATACTTTGTTTTAATTTAGAGTATTTGTGTTACGTTTAGTGTAAGTGTTTACGTGGAGCCATCCGCCCTATCATAACCTATTGTGGCATCCGCAGAATACTAGCGTCGTGGCAGCTCCTGTTGCGGCATTAAGCTGAGCGGGGGCCTTTTTGGCGCAATAGTCTTTGTATAGATTTTAAGTATTATTGTATAATTGTGCCAAATAAACTTTTTTCTATTCTATTCTTTTTCGCGGTAGACTTATTCAAGATTTATTATGCCTATCTATTCCGACTGTTCGTAGGATAATACTATGGTTTTGTAAATAGTCATTTTTTTTCTTTTGACAGCTATCATAATCTCACCTATAAACAAAGAAGTTTTAACGACCGATTGCAAAACCTCACAAAAAAATAACAAGTTTTTTACTCTTTATATAAAGTATAATACAAATATACAAAGTATAATATACCTGCATTTATCCTGCTCATCAATATTTTTAAAAAAATATGCAAATTACTGTTCCGGCATTTTTTTATTATGATAGACGAAGTAAACAAAACTAATAGCAATTTACGTAGATAAGGTCATCTGATGGACATAGGAGATCAGTATTACAAGATAACTCAAGCAGTCAACTTGTGTAAAAGAATAAATTGCGAAGTCAGTTGTGAAGATGAAGGTTGCCATAGCTCTGTGTGTTTTGACTTTCGTCGGGTTAGCCCTTGCCGACACCCAGATACATTCGAGGGGCTGCTTTTACATATTGGGAAGATGTAAGCTTTTTTATTTTGTTAAAATTAAGCGCAGTATTTATTTTGCATGATATTTTCGGCAGTTAAGCCTCGTACAAAAATATTTTAAATCATCCGTAAAAAACAAAAATGTAAATATAGGAGGCCATATTAAGACTTAATAATCTGTGGCCATATTTTTAAATGTTCGGAAAAACGTTATTTTTTAGTTTAGGAATATACAAGTATGGACTCAGTCCAGTCAGTCTATAGTCTGATAGACAGACCAATGATTTTTTTTGCTTTCTTCTGTATATTTTGAGTGGTACATATAATTAGAGAAGTTTGACGATATAGTGTTGCCATTATATTGATAATTATAAAACTGACACTTATCATCAGAAGGTATTTTGTACGAGAAAACAACAAAAAAAATAATGAGAACAACTTCAAAAATTATGTTTTATTTCCACATTTACATATTCATAGCCTGGACTCCATATAAACCTGAAACATCTCCTTTTGATTTCTATTTTCTATTCAAGACTTTTGATTTGTTTTATTTTTGTAAAAAGTTTCGCGTTTTAAAGCTTGATCTGAAGACAAAGAGGCATTCCAACTGGCACGATTTATTTTTTTATACGACAAGAGTGTGAACAAGAGACTGCTAATAATCTGTGACAAGAGTACGGGCCGCCTGATGCTTAAGCGGTTACCGTAGCAACTTTGACACTCACGCTTTGCTTACCCTGTAAAAGTAAAGGTAGGTGATGTCGCCATTGTCGGCTCAGTTGATAAAAATAGGGTAAGCTGACCACTCTGTATCATTTTAGAGATTATTTCCGGATCGGACAACCAAAATCGGGTAGCACGCGTCAGACTCAATCAAGAGTGTTGCTTAGACCGTTTCAACGGCTCTTCCCCTTAGAGGTTCATCAGGAGCAATGTACTATATCTGCCGGTCCTCCCTCGGCCCTTAACGTCTCAATTCATAGCACCACTGCAAAATCGTTTGACCCACAGATAGGAGCGTAGGCCTTTGCTTTGTACTTGTGTTTTTAAGAAGTGCATAATTTTTTAGTGGTCTTACGTATTGCGTAACGCAAGGTGGGGAGGATGTCGGGGATTAGCGACCTCATTTTCTTATTTTTTCTATGCAACGAATAAGAGTGACGTTTCAATAAAAAAATAAATTTGTTTTTTGTCTCTGTCAATAAATTGTCTGGAAAATTTGCCTGTTTTTTTCAAGTGATAATTTAATTATTTTCACAAGTCCCCTTGCTCATAACATAACGCTTTCGCTATGAGCTCTGACTACCTTACTCACTACGCAGGAACACATTATTATTCGGCTGCGATCTTCTGTGAGGTGAAGATCAACTTTAAAATAATTCAATTCTGTTATAAAAGTCTAACATATAGACGTATCAATAATAATTTGGTGACATCATTATTCATCCTTGGTTTTTATTTTATTCAAAAGACAGGTTTTAATTATTGACATAATTTTACTAGGTGGTAAGGCCCGTACGTAGGTCGTTTGGGTAGGTACCACCGCCTTTTTTATTTCAACAGTGCGCTGTGTTTCGAATTGAAGGGAAAGGTAGCCAGTGAAATTACTGGGCATGGACGGCATTTCATCTTAGGCCTGAGGATGACAACGCACCTGCAATACCAAGTGCTTTTTTCCTTGTTATTGAAGGTGTCTATAGGCGGCGGAAATCACTTACCATTAGGTGGGCTATTTAGTTCTAGAAAAAAGAGCTTTGTCTAACCAGATGCAATACTTGTACCTAAAGATTTATTATTTTCATAAGCTACTACACCCGGCATGCTTTATAATGCCCGTAAAGATAGATGACCAAAGTCTCATCACAATCTCTTCAATGGTTCCGGAACGCATAGGGGGAAAACATACAAACATTGATATATCTATTTAGAGATGATCACTCTTTATTGTGTCCGATTTTGTAGCTTCTGGTGCTGATAGCGTATCTTTCACTATGTTAAAAATTATCTATTGAAAACACCTGTAATAAGATTAGACAAAACATTACCATACACAAACAAGTTCAAACCACAATCGCTCAAATGCTCAAAATTTGGTAGGATAATTTTTATTACATTTTGAATTGCACTTTATATTTATCCCGGGAGGAGCAAATGTTTGTATGATGAGTACGAGCATTCTTTCACGAGTCATGGATGTTTATATGTTTATTTAGTATATTTCTAATATTTATTTATATTACCTACTATCACAAAGTATTTCTTTCACTATTTCTGCGTTATCTAGTATCCATAACACAAGCTCATATCATAATGATACTTTGGACTAGATAGGTGTGAGTGTATATTATATTTCATTATATTTTTATCTTTGACCTGGTGTATCTCTTTATAAGCAATATTATGGTTTTAAATGTTTTCTAAAAAATAGAAGCGCTGCCGAGTTTGAAAACCCCTGGCAAGTCTGTATAACTATCTTCACACATGCACCTAGTTCTAAATAATATTCTTTATTTTACTTTAAGTGTAAATAAGGAAAAACATGCAATACCTATTCAATGTTTGATATATCTACTAACATAACGAACAATTAATTGCCTTCACATTATCAAACCGGCTATGGAATAACAAATAACATAACAACTTTGCTTGGCTAACGACGAACAGAATTTATTTATGTTAGCATTGAGTTAATTATCAATTATTTTAAATGATAACCTTTTATAACAGAGGAGAAGGAGGAGTTTTTGTCTTGACCTCTTGACCTTGAGACGAATATAATTTTAGTATATCATTATGTTGCTCACGCCTATTTATCACGTAGCTCAAATTAAGCATGTTTAATTTGTCAAGCCACGTAAGACTGCTGGAAGTCTTATGACAATTAAAAACCAATTGTGTCTGGAATCTGTGGGTCGGTAGGTTAAGAGCTTTTGTTATGGGTATGTCGCAGGTATCTGGCTAAATTAGCCACATAGTCAAAGGCTAAAGGACAACTAGCCAAATCAATAAGCGCAACGTTTAAAAACTAGATTGCTGAACGTCATGTCAGCCATCTGGTTAAATTAGCCAGTTAATTGAAGGCCTAAGCAGATCGTCTTAGTAGTATGAATAGTTTTTGTGTGACTGTTTCTGTAATTGGTAGGGGAAGGTTCTTTTAAAAACCCGAAATAATTTTAGTTATAAGGGGTCCTAAGACATAAACTTGAACCTACTATTCACACAAACAACTTTGTACAAGCCTAAGCGCCCAATTGACTTGACTTTCAATTCGCCAAGTTGCTAAACGTTGAGTGATTCTACTTCAATTAAATATCGGCCTAGGCATTTCATTGTGTGCCTGAGTTTCATTTGAACGGCCTAGCCGCTCATTTAACTGGCTAATTGAACTAAAGGGGTGCTACAGATATATCTCCTTGTTTTGTTTTAAGACTGTTTTAACCAACGTCTTTTGTCCAGGCCAAAGAGAATGCGAAGAGGGTACCCACGCTTACACGACTGGCTGCGCCCAGAAGACCCCTGAGGCCACATGTGACGAGCCCAACCCAGTGAAGGAGGAAGGTATCCTTTGTGACTACTCCTCTTGCTACTGCGACCCTCCGACCGTCAGGGACGAAGCCTCTGGAAAATGTGTTTCTTTGGAGCAGTGTCCTAAGAAGGAATAAGTTTAGATATAAGTAATACGCTTAAAAGTTAATAATAATTATCATTTTGAAGTTTATTAAAGGTTTCGTTACTTATTCTGTTTTTATTTACCTTTAAGCTATGGTATTCCTTGTAACAACAGTAGGGAGTTCTATAGCCCCAGCGTTCAATCCTTTGGGAGTTAAATAAAATGAAACGAAATATTTTAAGTACAAGTTCACTGAGTTATTAGATAATTAAATTAAAATTGCTCATAAAAACCCAAGGATGCTGAAGAGTATGGCCTAAGTGTGTGCATGTTGTGATTTAAATTGGATAATTATCAAATATTTTCTATGATATCAGGTCTGAATATAGATACTTTAAAAAATGGATATAACAGCCACAGATCATAAAATAAAATAAATGTTTGTTTTACTTTAGGGTTCCTCAAGGATCACTCAGATCTCAAAATTTTACTGACTACTTCTCTGTCGATCTCTATAAAATAACAAATACCAAATCAACCTTGAAGGGTTGAAGGTCTCGCCCCTATGCAAAGCCAGGACCATAATTACTACAGAGACGTTAGATGTTTTGTTAACGCAGGATAATTTTTAAAAATGAAATTATAACTAATTCAATCAAAAGCAAACTCATACAGGAATCCTCCGAACAGTGGCTATGGACACCTGGTTTAATACATTGTCTCTGATACATGGCTACCATGCTAAACGAGCTGAAGAGCTGATAAAACTCAGCAGTAGTAACGCGACTGCCATGATTAGAGCTTTAACAGGCCACTGCAAACTGAACAGACACTTATTCAACCTAAAACTAAGTGATTCGGATGTTTGCAGATTCTGTGCACAGGAGCGTGAAACGCTAATGCATCTCCTTTGCAACTGTGAACCTTTTATCCACAAACTAAGCCTTCATCTGGGGAGACACACTATTGACCCAAACGAAATTATGACCCTTGAGGCTTTGGAAAATCCTAAAATTTATGGAAAGTTCCCAAATCAAGGCTTTACTATAAACTATTGGCGGCAAGTCACAATAGATCTTTTAGGTCGCAGTGATAAATCGGTCTCAACTAGACCGAAAAGACCCAAATAAAAATAATAATAATAATAACTAATTCAAAGTCATTGAATATACCTTGTTAATTATCTAAGATAAACCTTGGAGTAAGTTACTTTATTGACATCAAAATAGAGTCCAAGGCTTTCCAGAGTTAGCTTCAGACGTCTAGGTGCACACACACACACAGATGAAGCGTAACAATTTGACATTTATGGGCATCTAACTTAATGTAATAAGAGTCATATTCCAAATGACGTCTTCCGATTGATGTGCGGTCGTCGGTACACTCGACCGAAGAATTTTATTGGTTGCTAATATTTGCTTGTTTTGCTAAAAAGTGGATGGATATTTAGGCATATCATCATGTTTCTTTTCAGGCGATTTTTTTATTATTATTTTGAGAGGTCATTGTGTATTTAATATTTTTTTATAATTTATTTTAATGCCCTGTAGTTTAAAATATATGGTAAAGGTAAACTTGAGTTATAAGTATGTTTACTAGCTATTGCTAATAAACACACTAAAAATAAACAAACGTTCATGTAAGTCGAGGTAAGTAGGTACTTAGATACATACGCCTGCAATTCGTATTTAATGAAAATAATTTATTTGTAAATATTATGTGGAATCTGTGCCATGGGCTAAAAGTGGCTTGTTTTTAACTGTTCACCATACTTTTTTCTATTTTTTATCACAGACAAAACCTTTATGGGTATCTACTACCTTGCCTCGAGAAGGAACCGCATAAGAAGTTATCTCGGACTTCCATTATTGCTTCATGGTTTCATCAATTATTATCATTACCAGTCTATAAGTCCCACTGCTGGGCACTAGCCTTCCTACAGACACATGAGGACTTTGAGCTTAACGTGACTTCCGAAGCACGGAGAAGTTTTTTGTTTTTTTTTATTTGTTGGAGCTTTTAAATTTTATTGACCCATCCCAGGACAACACTGGCGAAAGTTGCTTTGTTTTCGAACAAAAAGTTCCTCGCCGGCGCCGGTTCTCAACGGCTTACCGAAAATCACTGACAGGACTTGTTGCTCATACTAACATTACCTTGCAGAGGTCCCAAATCTCTGTGATGCAGTGGCCAGCGAGAAGTCCGAACCTGAATCCGATAGAGCACCTCTGGGACCATCTTAAACGTAAGGTTCGATCTCGGGATCCAGCTCCTTCGACTCCACAGAAGCCCCAAGACGCGGTGATTGAAAAATGGGGGCTTATTCCTCAAGAAGAGCTCCTGAAGTTGGTGAAGTCCATGAGGGACCGTATGGAAGCCGTCATTAGGGCAACGGGGAGTAACACTAGATTTTAAGTTAATTTTAAGACACTTTGTACATTTTTTAATGTTGATTGTATAATTTTAAACAAAAAGTTAAATTTAATTGTTTTTTGATACTCCTTTTTGTTACCTTTCTAATGATACCCAACGCTATCCTCTAAATAAGGTTTAAGAATTTTTTATAAGGTGCGATTTTTTTGACGCCGAGTGTATAAACCAACTAAAGAAGCTGACTGAGCACCAGAAATGGCTGCAAGTAAGTAAATGCTTGCCAAAAATAGTTACATGTTCACCAAATCAATGATTTGAAATTTTATATGTTCTCATTTGTCATTAAATTCTTTAAAAAGTACCGGGTGACATTCATTTTTCCGAAAACCATTTTGCTAACTAATAGATCCCATAGATTTTTTTCACTCTCATAATAGACCAAAGCACGTTTGACCAAAAAGAAAAACAAAATAACCACGAAATCTAGGTAGGTACTTATACGAGATTAGACAGAGCTGTCCGTGGAAGCCCGACACGGCCGTGGTAGGTTAGAAATTAGATTTCGTGTTTTTTTTTCTTTTTTGTTCAAACGTGCATTGGTCTACAGTTCATTCGATGAAAATTATAAAAGTGATAAAAATCTATGAGATCTATTAGTTAGTAAAATGGTTTTCGGAAACATGTTCGGGACTCAAACAAAACGCTGATATTTTTGATCAAACTTAAAAGATATAAGTGCGGCGAGTACCTACAATCGTTGATTATAACTTTTTGAAAAAAATACAAAGATACTTTGGAAAACTAAAACGTAGTTTCAAAATGATCTTAGTTTTATACTAGTAAACCAGTCGAAATAAAGATACCTACTCAATTTCAATAAAGTTCCTCTGTGTTGATTCTCTGATCAAAGACTAAAAATAGTTTTCGCAGTTTTCTACATTTTCTAAATTTTCAATTTTTTAATGTGAAAGAGTTTAATAGTTTTGTTGTTTTATGTATTATTTTTAATTAGTTTTATTTACTTGTTTCTACAACGCACGCAGTCATCGCCACTTATTACAATATATTTTGGCCTTATTTTTACAATTTGATGTTTATTATGTTGGTAATCAATAAGTTTATTTCAAAAATCGTGTTTTTATTGCAATTGACAGAAAACTGGTAACTACTTCCTGTTTACGCTTTAGTTTCCTAGATTTGTAATAAAAATAACTTCACAATGAAGCAGTGAATACAGCCTAATGCGTTCGTAAACGAATTTATTTGTTCAGCTATTCAAATATTAGGGATAACAAGACTACCTACTTCATAAAATTATACAACGACAGCACATCAACGCATCATCCTTGAGATCGACCTTACGCCGCTTGTAATAGAGGCGGCTTTCGTACTACAACTGTTACACTTAATGTGTTGTCGTCTGTACATTCACAAAAAATTATTGATAAACTTTAAGTAAAGTAAAATAACAGTCCTAGTTTACAGGCCGAACTATAAACACGTGTTATCCAGACAAATTGCGAAGTCATTACTCAGGATGAAAGTGGCAACTTCTCTGTGCATTTTGGCTTTTATCGGATTGGCGTTAGTTGAAACCAAGACTTACCCGAGAGGATGTATTTATATTATGGGAAGATGTAAGTACTTATTCTTTAAATAAATTTCTTTCAGTTCCTACGCAATATTATTATCCTAAGAAACCTATTATAAATAAAAAAAAAATATCAAGTGTTGTGAAACAGGAATAGTACCAATAAGGCTATCTTGCGATGCTTAATCTTACTGCAAAACATGTAGATCCGTTTAATTGGACGTTTAGGCCGTTCATTAAACGCCGGCATCCAGTTAAAAGGCCAACTAGCCAAGTCATTAAGCGCAACGTTTAACCAGATGGCTGAAAGTCGTGTCAGCCATCGGCTTCAGTTGGCCAGTTAACTGGATGCCTATAGGCAGATCGTTCAGTAAAAAGTATTTATCATTGGAATCATCATCATCATTACAAGCCTATATACGTCCCACTGCTGGGCACAGGCCTTCCTGCATGGGAGAAACACATGAGGAGTTTGGGCCATAACACCACCACGGTGGCCCAATGCGGGTTGGTGGGCTTAAGCGGTTGCAGGAACAACCGGGACCAACGGCAACCGCCATCATTGGAATATGTCAAGTATATTCCAGTGATAAATACTTTATATCACTGAAATGACTTGGTCATTATTATGTACTGAGAAATGGTAACTATATATTATCTATATTTACTCACGTGGCTAAAGTAAAGTATGCTTTTGTAGATATAAATAAGTAAATTCGACAAACGGAAAATTCTATTTAATTAAATTGTAGAAAAGTAATTTTGAAATCGATTAATAATGTTTTACTTACTTATCAATGAAAAATAAAATCTGTGCAGCCTGCAACAAAGAACTCCCACTAGGTGGTAGGCCCGTATGTAGGGTCGTCTGGGTAGGTATCACACCGCCTTTCTTATTTCAGCCGTGAAACAGTTCGCTGTGTTTTGTATTGAAGGGAAAGGTAGCCAGTGTAATTACTGGGCATGGATGGCATTTCATCTTAGGCCTTAGGATGACAACGCACCTGCAATATCAAGAGATTTTCTCTTGTTATTGCAGATGTCTATAGGCGGCGGTAACCGCTTAACATCAGGTGGGCCGTCAGCTTGTTTATCATCTAGTAGTATAAAAAAAACTCTCCGCGATCCTGACCAGCGCCCTTATTCACTAACTGAAATGACAAGTGCCGGTGGGTAAAATATTTGGTGTTCTTACTTAAATGTATCGATAATTCACAACAAACGTCTCGTTTTACTCTAGCGTGAAGCACCATGAAGTTTATAAAGGGAGGCTTGCACCGACACTTGTCAATTTTAGAGAATCAGGAGGCAGGTCGCCTGTCTACAGTGGGTGGCCGTCCTACTTTACGCTTTCCGGTACGTGGTCGCCATGCTCTGCGTGCTATGTGCAAGCTAAGATGAATGTCCAACAAAACAATATTTCCAATAATGCCTCATAAATAGAAAGATTATTTTTGGAAAGAGTTAATATAAAGCTAAGGTTTTGTCGACAACATAAATAAAATCTTCACAAATCTTTCATTCCGGAATTGTAATATTTTGTCAATAAAGACCATTGACCGGTGCGTTCTGTTTCATAGAAAACAAATACTTTTTATGTTTTGAAAACCATAGAAGGTATTTTAATATATTTAATATAGATTTTTCATATTATTATTATTTTATAACAAAAAGATGAGTAATAATTAAATACAGTTAATTGGATTGAACAAGTTAATTACCTAGAAAGAAAATAACAAAACGCACTTTGACAGATGACAAATATTGCTAGTGTCGATTGTAATTACAATCCAGTTTTCCTTTACGTATATCTTAGAAACCGCATCTTTAAACAAAAATGTATTGGTATCTGAAGATACTGTGTCTTAATAATATCTATTTGCGCCCTAAATTACTTTTGGACGTGCCAGTTTTTAGGTGGGGCAAGGCTTCATACTAAGTATAGCATCCTCCTTTTATTCGCAGGCTACAAGGAATGCGAGGTGGGCACACACTCATACTCTACAGGCTGCTCTCAAAAGATGCCAGAAGCGACTTGTGACGAGCCGAACCCTGTGAAGGAGCAAGGCATCATCTGTGACTACTCCGCCTGCTACTGCGACGCTCCCACTGTCAGGGACACTGTGTCTGGGAAGTGCGTCCCCCTGGATCAATGTCCTGAAAAGGAATGTAATGGTGAAGCTGATGACTAAGTTGAAACCTCAAGTAACGCGTCCTAAAAACCACTTTAAAATAAAACGCACAAAATAAGATCTACTTATTACAATAATCACAATATTATAATTTTTGGATAACACAGAATTTTAATTATTAATTGCCACAATTATGAAGTCGCTTATATTTAAAAATAAAGAACTTTTTCATAAAGTTTAATTTCAATTAGAAAAGGATATTTATTTTGAGATCCGATAGATCGATAACAGCCGATCTATGTTAAGATGACGAATCAGTATCATGATGATGATGAAAGGAAGACAAACTCCATGAACATAGATCACAAACGGTCATTCTTTACTAGTACATATTTTGTTCCCTCCATCCTATAAGATGGATTCCTACAGATAGTGTTGAGTCATTTGCCGTTATTTGTATAAAAAAGGCCAGCCTTCGTAGTGTAACTGTTACACTTAATGGGCTGTCCTCTGTACAACAATCAGTGTCACCTTTCGCTCTTTATAAATAAATTTCAGTTGTCAAAGTAAATTGTTTTATTTTTCATCACGTTTTATTTTCACCTTTCAGACACAACTTTGTAACTTAAAACGAAAACAGCATGTGTTAAGTATGTTAAACAAGCAATCGAATTTGAATTACAGAGAAATTATAATTAATCGGTTTGGTAGGTGGCCAAGTTTAATATTATAATATATGCCTTGGTTGTTGACTTTAACGACAAAAGAAGTGAGATATAAACGAAAAAGTGGCATTTTGCGTTTTTGGCACCAAGCATTTCGGCATTCTGCGTATTTGGTATTATGCGTGGATTTTTTTTCATTACGCAAAACAACAATGTGGCGTTTTGCGTTTTTGGCATTATGCGTCGTCGTCGAGTAATAATGAAAAGTGGTGATGGACATTCGTTTCATTGTAGCATGAAACAGAAATTTATAAAGAGGTGGTAAGTATCCGCTCTTCTCATTTACAGCAAATAAGCCCCGAAGGATGCCGCGAGTACAACCAAAAAGTTTAAAAATCATGCGAAAATAATTGATAGGTAATTTAAATTTACTCATATTCGCATATATAATATTAATTAACATAAATATTTCAATATTTTTAAATATATATTAAATATTCAGAACGATAACGTAGCATTTAATAAGTTTGCCGAATATTGCTTTGGATGTCACCTCTTCTGCCAGCTGTCGTTCTGAAGAGGCATTTTAGAGCTAGATTGATGACGTCACACTAATGCCGCCAGGAGGAGTGCTGAAACTGAAAAAGGATTTTTTAACTATTCTTATGAAGTTGGTAGCTTGAGGAATAATAATTAATAAATTTATTGTTTTAAGAGAAGTCCTAATTTCTGGTAACATTTATCTACCTTCTGTCCTTCTAACCAACATGTCGAGTGTGCGGTCTGCCGCTAAGCGGATGACTGCTAGTATTTAACCCCCGACGAAAAAAGAGGGTTGTTATAAGTTTGACGTGTCTGTCTGTGTATCTGTGTGTCTGTCTGTGGCATCGTAGCGCCTAACTAAACGAATGGACCGATTTTGATTCGTTTTTTTTTGTTTGAAAGCTGATGTGACTACGATGATTCTTAGCTATAATTTCTGAAGATCAATTCAGGCGTTTGATGACTATCAGCTCATTTTCTACATGATAATAGAGTTTTACTAATTTTTACACATTTGATTGATTTGAAATTTGGTGTAGGTACTGTCACTTCGGTGACATTCCCATGACACACTATCCTTGAGCTGATCCTATACTATCAAAAAGTCTGCGAAATGCTTAATTCTTCAGAAACTTACAGCAAATATAGCGTGTTTGGGCTGTTATGAATAGTCTCAATGAGATGGTGTTAGATAGATGATTGATGACACCGGGGGTTACTTAAATTTTTTAATATTGTCTTTTTTAAAACCAGCCAATTGTCCAATTCCAGCACGAGGCTACTGTCGCTTTGGAAGATCGTCGTACAGTGAAAAGCGACTGATACAAGACCATTTTTTTTTTACCGGAAGTTATTCTTTTTACTGTAAAAGGAACTAAAACTGCCCTATCATTTTGCATTATGAAATGCCAGCTCTCATTAGGTCAGATTGACAAACACGTTTTTGAAAATGAAAAACCTAGATAGTTGGTATAGGTCATCCTATGGGAAGTCTCGACCGGGCACCGTGTGACTTTGCACGGTTTTCAATAATCAATAAGTTTTACTTCATCAGCATAAGACGTTGTTATTGAGTCAAATAGCAGGGTTTCTGTTCTGGTCTTTGGATGAATAGGGAAATTGTCGTAGGTATTTTAAAATTTATTATAATTTACCCGGACGGGTGGGTAAAAACCGCCAAAAAACATCTATGTATAACTGTGTTTTTTTAAGGCGGTGTGTTATAGCGAGACGGGGCTAGTTTGTATTATATTATCAGTGTCCTTTTATTATAATCCATTAATCCAGGGTCGAATCCCGATAGAGGCAGAAAACGCGAGTGGAGCCGCGGACAGCCATGTAGTTAGATTTATTATTTATAACTACGTATTATATTAATTTCAGTTAAAGTTTATGGTAGTGAAATAGTTATTTGCAACTTGCCTCATAAATCCAAAAGTTTTATGACCACCAATTAAGTCGTTATAACTAGGTTATTTAGTTTCCTTCATAATTATATTTATACTGTTAATAATGTCTAATGGGACAGTCATGCTTTGAATATCACTGTAGAAAAGTAGCTCAGTGGTAACAGACAGATGACAAGCAGAGTAACTTTCAAAATTATAATATTAGGTTGGGGTTGCTCCCATGTCCCATGGCACAACTTAATAATTGCACATCTGTGTTATTCGCTGTATGTCGAACCACTGCCCAAGGGTCTTCTAATTTGTTAGAAAACACCACAAAAACGCCTGTCGCCAGGAATTTCCAACAGTATTACATTACGTGATATCCCACGTGGATTCGGACAAATACGGCTTTAGTTGTCATACGCGTTGACATATGTCATATTAGCCGTGTCCACGAGTCCTCCTGGAATTTGAATTTGGAAATTGTCTTGGCCTTTTTCGATATAAAACCTTTTTGGTAGGTATGAGATTTTGCCGCCATTTGTTGGCGAAGGTCAAGAGTTTTATAATTAGAATGATTGAAAATTGGGAGCATAGCTCGGTGGCGTAGTAGTATCAGTACCCCTAGCACGAACACTTTTAAATTTCGAATCACCATCATATCGAGTAGTTACGTTAGCTTTTGTCTGGCGTTTGTTTGAAATTTTAAGCGTGCGTGAACGGTATGATTACGATTCGAAATTTAAAAATATTCGTGCTAGGGGTACTGAGCTCTGGTTTAAATTACGAAAACAAAGCAACTTTCGCCATGGTAGATCCCAGGCAATCAAAATTTGTAACCTCGCGCTCCTCCGTGCCTCGGTAGGAACGTTAGTTAAACCGTTGGTCGCGGTTGTCACTGCAACCGCTTTAACTCACCAACCCGCGTTGGGCCAGCTCCGTAATGGTGTTATAACTCAATTTCGCTTACGTAGGAAGGCCTGTGGGATGCTACGGTGGTGATGATGAATTTATTTATTTGATTGAATTTATTAGAGGACAAGAGGACAATTAATTAGGTATAACTATATTGTTAGTTGTCTTCTATCGAATTATGCGGGGTGGTGCCGTCAATACGCGAATAAATTAAAACATGGGCCATATTAGTTCATAGAAATGGTTTGCCACTTTGTAAAACATCTTATTTATTTGATAATTTCATGACATTTGTATGAAATACTATAACATTGGCTGCATTATTACATAGAAGTATCCTGAAATCATCAAATAAGATGTTTTTGAAAGTGGGAAACCTTTTCTATGTACTACTTAATGCCCATGTTTTAATTTATTTGTTTCAATGATTATAAAAAACTTTATATTAATATAGAACATGGATTGGGAACGCTTAAGAGAGCATGTATGACAGCATGAGATACCTATTTATCTAACAAGGAATACGAAAATTTAACCAAAAAAGTTCAAGTTTGCTGGCGAATAATACAATCTTGAGCTTCATAGTGAACGAACGTCTAGATTCCATTCGACGGGACGTGGACGGTGATGCCCCGCCACGTCGGCGGTGTGGCGAAAGCTTCATAATGTCAACATAACGTTCTTTTGTGAAATAGTAACTTTGCATTGTACACCCTGAAAAAAGGGCTGTAGCTTGCTATGAGCGTCTATAAGCTGCGGTGATAGTTAACGATGAAGCAGGCCGTAACTTGTTTGTCGTAAGAATACTTACATTCAGTCAAAAACTATCGGGAATGGATGATTTGTGGTTCCAAATTTTTAATTTTTAACCGACTTCAAAAACGAGGAGGTTCTCAATTCGGCCGGTATGTTTTTTTTTTTTTTTTTCTATGTATGTACACCGATTACGCCGAGATTACTGATCCGATTTACGTGATTCTTTTTTTGTTCGATGCGAAACTGCCATTTGGTCCCATAAATTTTTTTTTTAAAAAAGTTGGGTACTTTGGTTTTAAATTTAAAAAAACTTAAATTATTAAGTCGTCGACATATATGCGAAATTGCGAATTTTTGCTTTTCAAATGACTTTTTAGTGAAACGATACGATAGTAGGAAACAATATAAGTTTGTGGTCACCCATCTAGCTTCGACCGTAGAAAGTTACCACTAAAAATTGTGAAAAAAAAATTTTAAACAAAAATTAAAACCGACTTCAAAAAACTGAAAAGGATAAATTAATTAAATTTAAGTAGGTATTCATCCCCTAGAAACATATTTTTGGAGTTGGTGCTAAGTGGTTTCCAAAAACAATAGAAAGTGAAGCACGGACTCCAAAAATATTGTTCTAGGGGATGAATACCTACTTAAATTTAATTATTTTATCCTTTTCAGTTTTTTTAATTTTTGTTGTTAGATTAGCACAGCTGTTTTCCATTTTGGCGCGGAGTTTGAGTTGCATCTGTTATTTATATTAAATACAGTGCTGTTTTTATAGTTATATCATATCTAGTATGTATTGCGAATTTCATAATGGACAAAAACATCGAACAAAGAGTTTAAATTAAATTTTGCATCGCCAATGTAATTTAGTGTTCGGAGTCACTGAAAATGTTACAGCAGGCTTAAAGTGAATCGACTTTATCAAAAACACGTGCTTATGAGTGGTACAAAGCGTTCAAAAGCGGTCAAGATGTGATGGAAGATTTGTTTCGCTCTCGTAGGCCATCAACGTCTGCAACTGAAGTTAACATCGCATAAGTGAGGGAAAAAGTGTCTGAAAATCCTCATTAAACTTTGAGAGAGATAGCCGGCGAACTTTCTGTATCTCACGAGTATAAAACAAAACGCTGATATTTTTGATCAAACTTAAAAGATATAAGTGCGGCGAGTACCTACAATTGTTGATTATAATTTTTTGAAAAATATACAAAGATACTTTGGAAAACTAAAACTTAGTTTCAAAATGATCTTAGTTTTATACTAGTAAACCAGTCGAAATAAAGATACCTACTCAATTTCAATAAAGTTCCTCTGTGTTGATTCTCTGATCAAAGACTAAAAATAGTTTTCGCAGTTTTCTACATTTTCTAAATTTTCAATTTTTTAATGTGAAAGTAGTGATAAGATAGATGTGATGTGTGTGATGTGTGTGATAGTTTTGTTGTTTTATGTATTATTTTTAATTAGTTTTATTTACTTGTTTCTACAACGCACGCAGTCATCGCCACTTATTACAATATATTTTGGCCTTATTTTTACAATTTGATGTTTATTATGTTGGTAATCAATAAGTTTATTTCAAAAATCGTGTTTTTATTGCAATTGACAGAAAACTGGTAACTACTTCCTGTTTACGCTTTAGTTTCCTAGATTTGTAATAAAAATAACTTCACAATGAAGCAGTGAATACAGCCTAATGCGTTCGTAAACGAATTTATTTGTTCAGCTATTCAAATATTAGGGATAACAAGACTACCTACTTCATAAAATTATACAACGACAGCACATCAACGCATCATCCTTGAGATCGACCTTACGCCGCTTGTAATAGAGGCGGCTTTCGTACTACAACTGTTACACTTAATGTGTTGTCGTCTGTACATTCACAAAAAATTATTGATAAACTTTAAGTAAAGTAAAATAACAGTCCTAGTTTACAGGCCGAACTATAAACACGTGTTATCCAGACAAATTGCGAAGTCATTACTCAGGATGAAAGTGGCAACTTCTCTGTGCATTTTGGCTTTTATCGGATTGGCGTTAGTTGAAACCAAGACTTACCCGAGAGGATGTATTTATATTATGGGAAGATGTAAGTACTTATTCTTTAAATAAATTTCTTTCAGTTCCTACGCAATATTATTATCCTAACAAACCTATTATAAATAAAAAAAAAACATCACCCAAGTGTTGTGAAACAGGAATAGTACCAATAAGGCTATCTTGCGATGCTTAATCTTACTGCAAAACATGTAGATCCGTTTAATTGGACGTTTAGGCCGTTCATTAAACGCCGGCATCCAGTTAAAAGGCCAACTAGCCAAGTCATTAAGCGCAACGTTTAACCAGATGGCTGAAAGTCGTGTCAGCCATCGGCTTCAGTTGGCCAGTTAACTGGATGCCTATAGGCAGATCGTTCAGTAAAAAGTATTTATCATTGGAATCATCATCATCATCACCAGCCTATATACGTCCCACTGCTGGGCACAGGCCTTCCTACATGGGAGAAACACATGAGGAGTTTGGGCCATAACACCACTACGCTGGCCCAATGCGGGTTGGTGGGTTTAAGCGGTTGCAGGAACAACCGGGACCAACGGCAACCGCGATCATTGGAATATGTCAAATATATTCCTATCACTGAAATAACTTGGTCATTATTATGTACTGAGAAATGGTAACTATATATCTATATTTACTCACGTGGCTAAAGTAAAGTATGCTTTTGTATATATTAATAAGAAAATTCGACAATTCGTGTATTTACAGATGCAACAAATTTCATTGTCAAACGGAAAATTCTATTTAATTAAATTATAGAAAGTAATTTTGAAATCCATTAAAATGTTATACTTACTTAACAATGAAAAATAAAATCTGTGCAGCCTGCAACGAACAACTCCCACTAGGTGGTAGGCCCGTATGTAGGGTCGTCTGGGTAGGTATCACACCGCCTTTCTTATTTCAGCCGTGAAACAGTTCGCTGTGTTTCGTATTGAAGGGAAAGGTAGCCAGTGTAATTACTGGGCATGGACGGCATTTCATCTTAGGCCTTAGGATGACAACGCACCTACAATATCAAGAGATTTTCTCTTGTTATTGCAGATGTCTATAGGCGGCGGTAACCGCTTACCATCAGGTGGGCCGTCAGCTTGTTTATCATCTAGTAGTATAAAAAGAAACTCTCCGCGATCCTGACCAGCACCCTTATTCACTAACTCAAATGACAAGTGCCGGTGGGTAAAATATTTGGTGTTCTTTCTTAAATTTATCGATAATTCACAACAAACGTCTCGATTCATTCTAGCGTGAAGCATCATGAAGTTTATAAAGGGTGGCTTGCACCGACACTTGTCAATTTTTGAGATTCAGGAGGAAGGTCGCCTGTCTACAGTGAGAGGCCGGCCTACTTCACGCTTTCCGGTACGTGGTCGCCATGCTCTGCGTGCTATGTGCAAGCTAAGATTAATGTCCAACAAAACAATATTTCCAATAATGCCTCATAAATAGAAAGATTATTTTTGGAAAGAGTTAATATAAAGCTAAGGTTTTGTCGACAACATAAATAAAATCTTCACAAATCTTTCATTCCGGAATTGTAATATTTTGTCAATAAACACCATTGACCGGTGCGTTCTGTTTCATAGAAAACAAATACTTTTTATGTTTTGAAAACCATAGAAGGTATTTTAATATATTTATTATAGATTTTTCATATTATTATTATTTTATAACAAAAAGATGAGTAATAATTAAATACAGTTAATTGGATTGAACAAGTTTATTACCTAGAAAGAAAATAACAAAACGCACTTTGACAGATGACAAATATTGCTAGTGTCGATTGTTATTACAATCCAGTTTTCTTTTACGTATATCTCAGAAACCGCATCTTTATACAAAAATGTATTGGTATCTAAAGATACTGTGTCTTAATAATATCTATTTGCGCCCTAAATTACTTTTGGACGTGCCAGTTTTTAGGTGGGGCAAGGCTTCATACTAAGATTAGCATCCTCCTTTTATTCGCAGGCTACAAGGAATGCGAGGTGGGCACACACTCGTACTCTACAGGCTGCTCTCAAAAGATGCCAGAAGCGACTTGTGACGAGCCGAACCCTGTGAAGGAGCAAGGCATCATCTGTGACTACTCCGCCTGCTACTGCGACGCTCCCACTGTCAGGGACACTGTGTCTGGGAAGTGCGTCCCCCTGGATCAATGTCCTGAAAAGGAATGTAATGGTGAAGCTGATGACTAAGTTAAAACCTCAAGTGGTAAAGGACTAAAAGTGGCTTGTTTTTAACTGTTCACCATACTTTTTTCTATTTTTTATCCCAGACAAAACCTTTATGGGTATCTACTACCTTGCCTCAAGAAGGAACCGCATAAGAAGTTATCTCGGACTTCCATTATTGCTTCATGGTTTCATCATTCATTATCATTACCAGTCTCTAAGTCCCACTGCTGGGCACTAGCCTTCCTACAGACACATGAGGACTTTGAGCTTAACGTGACTTCCGAAGCACGGAGAAGTTTTTTGTTTTTTTTGATTTGTTGGAGCTTTTAAATTTTACTGACCCATCCCAGGACAACACTGGCGAAAGTTGCTTTGTTTTAGAACAAAAAGTTCCTCGCCGGCGCCGGTTCTCAACGGCTTACCGAAAATCACTGACAGGACTTGTTGCTCATACTAACATTACCTTGCAGAGGTCCCAAATCTCTGTGATGCAGTGGCCAGCGAGAAGTCTGGACCTGAATCCGATAGAGCACCTCTGGGACCATCTTAAACGTAAGGTTCGATCTCGGGATCCAGCTCCTTCGACTCTACAGGAGCTCCAAGACGCGCTGATTGAAAAATGGGGGCTTATCCCTGAAGAAGAGCTCCTGAAGTTGGTGAAGTCCACGAGGGACCGTATGGAAGCCGTCATTAGGGCAACGGGGAGTAACACTAGATTTTAAGTTAATTTTAAGACACTTTGTACATTTTTTAATGTTGTTTGTATAATTTTAAACAAAAAGTTAAATTTAATTGTTTTTTGATACTCCTTTTTGTTACCTTTCTAATGATACCCAACGCTATCCTCTAAATAAGGTTTAAGAATTTTTTATAAGGTGCGATTTTTTTGACGCCGAGTGTATAAACCAACTAAAGAAGCTGACTGAGCACCAGAAATGGCTGCAAGTAAGTAAATGCTTGCCAAAAATAGTTACATGTTCACCAAATCAATGATTTGAAATTTTATATGTTCTCATTTGTCATTAAATTCTTTAAAAAGTACCGGGTGACATTCATTTTTCCGAAAACCATTTTGCTAACTAATAGATCCCATAGATTTTTTTCACTTTCATAATAGACCAAAGCACGTTTGACCAAAGAGAAAAACAAAATAACCACGAAATCTAGGTAGGTACTTATACGAGATCAGACAGAGCTGTCCGTGGAAGCCCGACACGGCCGTGGTAGGTTAGGAATTAGATTTCGTGTTTTTTTTTCTTTTTTGTTCAAACGTGCATTGGTCTACAGTTCATTCGATGAAAATTATAAAAGTGATAAAAATCTATGAGATCTATTAGTTAGTAAAATGGTTTTCGGAAACATGTTCGGGACTCAAACAAAACGCTGATATTTTTGATCAAACTTAAAAGATATAAGTGCGGCGAGTACCTACAATTGTTGATTATAATTTTTTGAAAAATATACAAAGATACTTTGCAAAACTAAAACTTAGTTTCAAAATGATCTTAGTTTTATACTAGTAAACCAGTCGAAATAAAGATACCTACTCAATTTCAATAAAGTTCCTCTGTGTTGATTCTCTGATCAAAGACTAAAAATAGTTTTCGCAGTTTTCTACATTTTCTAAATTTTCAATTTTTTAATGTGAAAGAGTTTAATAGTTTTGTTGTTTTATGTATTATTTTTAATTAGTTTTATTTACTTGTTTCTACAACGCACGCAGTCATCGCCACTTATTACAATATATTTTGGCCTTATTTTTACAATTTGATGTTTATTATGTTGGTAATCAATAAGTTTATTTCAAAAATCGTGTTTTTATTGCAATTGACAGAAAACTGGTAACTACTTCCTGTTTACGCTTTAGTTTCCTAGATTTGTAATAAAAATAACTTCACAATGAAGCAGTGAATACAGCCTAATGCGTTCGTAAACGAATTTATTTGTTCAGCTATTCAAATATTAGGGATAACAAGACTACCTACTTCATAAAATTATACAACGACAGCACATCAACGCATCATCCTTGAGATCGACCTTACGCCGCTTGTAATAGAGGCGGCTTTCGTACTACAACTGTTACACTTAATGTGTTGTCGTCTGTACATTCACAAAAAATTATTGATAAACTTTAAGTAAAGTAAAATAACAGTCCTAGTTTACAGGCCGAACTATAAACACGTGTTATCCAGACAAATTGCGAAGTCATTACTCAGGATGAAAGTGGCAACTTCTCTGTGCATTTTGGCTTTTATCGGATTGGCGTTAGTTGAAACCAAGACTTACCCGAGAGGATGTATTTATATTATGGGAAGATGTAAGTACTTATTCTTTAAATAAATTTCTTTCAGTTCCTACGCAATATTATTATCCTAAGAAACCTATTATAAATAAAAAAAAAATATCAAGTGTTGTGAAACAGGAATAGTACCAATAAGGCTATCTTGCGATGCTTAATCTTACTGCAAAACATGTAGATCCGTTTAATTGGACGTTTAGGCCGTTCATTAAACGCCGGCATCCAGTTAAAAGGCCAACTAGCCAAGTCATTAAGCGCAACGTTTAACCAGATGGCTGAAAGTCGTGTCAGCCATCGGCTTCAGTTGGCCAGTTAACTGGATGCCTATAGGCAGATCGTTCAGTAAAAAGTATTTATCATTGGAATCATCATCATCATCACCAGCCTATATACGTCCCACTGCTGGGCACAGGCCTTCCTACATGGGAGAAACACATGAGGAGTTTGGGCCATAACACCACTACGCTGGCCCAATGCGGGTTGGTGGGTTTAAGCGGTTGCAGGAACAACCGGGACCAACGGCAACCGCGATCATTGGAATATGTCAAGTATATTCCAGTGATAAATACTTTATATCACTGAAATGACTTGGTCATTATTATGTACTGAGAAATGGTAACTATATATTATCTATATTTACTCACGTGGCTAAAGTAAAGTATGCTTTTGTAGATATAAATAAGTAAATTCGACAAACGGAAAATTCTATTTAATTAAATTGTAGAAAAGTAATTTTGAAATCGATTAATAATGTTTTACTTACTTATCAATGAAAAATAAAATCTGTGCAGCCTGCAACAAAGAACTCCCACTAGGTGGTAGGCCCGTATGTAGGGTCGTCTGGGTAGGTATCACACCGCCTTTCTTATTTCAGCCGTGAAACAGTTCGCTGTGTTTTGTATTGAAGGGAAAGGTAGCCAGTGTAATTACTGGGCATGGATGGCATTTCATCTTAGGCCTTAGGATGACAACGCACCTGCAATATCAAGAGATTTTCTCTTGTTATTGCAGATGTCTATAGGCGGCGGTAACCGCTTAACATCAGGTGGGCCGTCAGCTTGTTTATCATCTAGTAGTATAAAAAAAACTCTCCGCGATCCTGACCAGCGCCCTTATTCACTAACTGAAATGACAAGTGCCGGTGGGTAAAATATTTGGTGTTCTTACTTAAATGTATCGATAATTCACAACAAACGTCTCGTTTTACTCTAGCGTGAAGCACCATGAAGTTTATAAAGGGAGGCTTGCACCGACACTTGTCAATTTTAGAGAATCAGGAGGCAGGTCGCCTGTCTACAGTGGGTGGCCGTCCTACTTTACGCTTTCCGGTACGTGGTCGCCATGCTCTGCGTGCTATGTGCAAGCTAAGATGAATGTCCAACAAAACAATATTTCCAATAATGCCTCATAAATAGAAAGATTATTTTTGGAAAGAGTTAATATAAAGCTAAGGTTTTGTCGACAACATAAATAAAATCTTCACAAATCTTTCATTCCGGAATTGTAATATTTTGTCAATAAAGACCATTGACCGGTGCGTTCTGTTTCATAGAAAACAAATACTTTTTATGTTTTGAAAACCATAGAAGGTATTTTAATATATTTAATATAGATTTTTCATATTATTATTATTTTATAACAAAAAGATGAGTAATAATTAAATACAGTTAATTGGATTGAACAAGTTAATTACCTAGAAAGAAAATAACAAAACGCACTTTGACAGATGACAAATATTGCTAGTGTCGATTGTAATTACAATCCAGTTTTCCTTTACGTATATCTTAGAAACCGCATCTTTAAACAAAAATGTAATGGTATCTGAAGATACTGTGTCTTAATAATATCTATTTGCGCCCTAAATTACTTTTGGACGTGCCAGTTTTTAGGTGGGGCAAGGCTTCATACTAAGTATAGCATCCTCCTTTTATTCGCAGGCTACAAGGAATGCGAGGTGGGCACACACTCATACTCTACAGGCTGCTCTCAAAAGATGCCAGAAGCGACTTGTGACGAGCCGAACCCTGTGAAGGAGCAAGGCATCATCTGTGACTACTCCGCCTGCTACTGCGACGCTCCCACTGTCAGGGACACTGTGTCTGGGAAGTGCGTCCCCCTGGATCAATGTCCTGAAAAGGAATGTAATGGTGAAGCTGATGACTAAGTTGAAACCTCAAGTAACGCGTCCTAAAAACCACTTTAAAATAAAACGCACAAAATAAGATCTACTTATTACAATAATCACAATATTATAATTTTTGGATAACACAGAATTTTAATTATTAATTGCCACAATTATGAAGTCGCTTATATTTAAAAATAAAGAACTTTTTCATAAAGTTTAATTTCAATTAGAAAAGGATATTTATTTTGAGATCCGATAGATCGATAACAGCCGATCTATGTTAAGATGACGAATCAGTATCATGATGATGATGAAAGGAAGACAAACTCCATGAACATAGATCACAAACGGTCATTCTTTACTAGTACATATTTTGTTCCCTCCATCCTATAAGATGGATTCCTACAGATAGTGTTGAGTCATTTGCCGTTATTTGTATAAAAAAGGCCAGCCTTCGTAGTGTAACTGTTACACTTAATGGGCTGTCCTCTGTACAACAATCAGTGTCACCTTTCGCTCTTTATAAATAAATTTCAGTTGTCAAAGTAAATTGTTTTATTTTTCATCACGTTTTATTTTCACCTTTCAGACACAACTTTGTAACTTAAAACGAAAACAGCATGTGTTAAGTATGTTAAACAAGCAATCGAATTTGAATTACAGAGAAATTATAATTAATCGGTTTGGTAGGTGGCCAAGTTTAATATTATAA
The DNA here is from genome assembly GCA_947347705.1 of Nymphula nitidulata. Taxonomy (NCBI): domain Eukaryota; kingdom Metazoa; phylum Arthropoda; class Insecta; order Lepidoptera; family Crambidae; genus Nymphula; species Nymphula nitidulata. Next base: position 2,801,878 of record OX374637.1, on the reverse strand, counting down.
TATATGCCTTGGTTGTTGACTTTAACGACAAAAGAAGTGAGATATAAACGAAAAAGTGGCATTTTGCGTTTTTGGCACCAAGCATTTCGGCATTCTGCGTATTTGGTATTATGCGTATTTGGCATTCTGCGTATTTGGTATTATGCGTGGATTTTTTTTCATTACGCAAAACAACAATGTGGCGTTTTGCGTTTTTGGCATTATGCGTCGAAAGGGGTGAGTAATAATGAAAAGTGGTGATGGATATTCGTATCATTGTAGCGTGAAACAGAAATGTATAAAGAGGTGGTAAGTATCGGCACTTCTCATTTACAGCAAATAAGCCCCGAAGGATGCCGCGAGTACAACCAAAAAGTTTAAAAATCATGCGAAATAATTGATAGGTAATTTAAATTTACTCATATTCGCATATATAATATTAATTAACATAAATATTTCAATATTTTTAAATATATATTAAATATTCAGAACAATAACGTAGCATTTAATAAGTTTGCCGAATATTGCTTTTGATGTCACCTCTTCTGCCAGCTGTCGTTCTGAAGAGGCATTTTAGAGCTAGATTGATGACGTCACCCTAATGCCGCCAGGAGGAGTGCTGAAACTGAAAAAAATTAAAACCGACTTCAAAAAACTGAAAAGGAATAACTGATAATTAAATTTAAGTAGGTATTCATCCCCTAGAAACATATTTTTGGAGTCGGTGCTTTACTTTCTATTGTTTTTGGAAACCACTTAGCACCAACTCCAAAAATATGTTTCTAGGGGATGAATACCTACTTAAATTTAATTATTTCATCCTTTTCAGTTTTTTGAAGTCGGTTTTAATTTTTTTTAAAATTTTTTTTTCTCAATTTTTAGTGATAACTTTCTACGGTCGAAGCTAGATGGGTGACCGTCAACTTATATTGTTTCCTACTATCGTATCGTTTCACTAAAAAGTAATTGGAAAAGCAAAAATTCGCAATTTCGCTTATGTAGACGATTGAATAATTTCAGTTTTTTTTAATTTATAACCAAAGTACCCAACTGTTTTTGAAAAAATTTTTATGGGACCAAATGGCAGCTATTCCGCATCGAACAAAAAAAGAATCACGTAAATCGGATCAGTAATCTCGGCGTAATCGGTGTACATACATAGAAAAAAAAAAAAAAAAACATACCGGCCGAATTGAGAACCTCCTCGTTTTTGAAGTCGGTTAAAAAGGATTTTTTCACTATTCTTATGAACTTGGTGGCTTAAGAGCAATAATAATTAATAAATTTATTGTTTTTAAGAGAAGTCCTAATTTCTGGTAACATTTATCTACCTTCTGTCCTTCTAACCAACATGTCGAGTGTGCGGTCTGCCGCTGAGCGAATGACTGCTAGTTTTTAACCCCCGGCGAAAAAGGGGGGTGTTATAAGTTTGACGTGTCTGTCTGTGTATCTGTGTGTCTGTCTGTGGCATCGTAGCGCCTAACTAAACGAATGGACCGTTTTTTTTTGTTGAAAGCTGATGTGACTACGATGATTCTTAGCTATAAGTTCTGAAGATCAATTCAGGTGTTTGATGACTATCAGCTCATTTTCTACATGATAATAGAGTTTTAATAACTTTTACACATCTGATTGATTTGAAATTTGGTGTAGGTACTGTCACTTCGGTGACATTCCCATGACACACTATCCTTGAGCTGATCCTATACTATCAAAAAGTCTGCGAAATGCTTAATTCTTCAGAAACTTACAGCAGATATAGCGTGTTTGGGCTCTTATGAATAGTCTCAATGAGATGGTGTTAGATAGATGATTGATGACGCCGGGGGTTACTTAAAATTTTTAATATTGTCTTTTTTAAAACCAGCCAATTGTCCAATTCTGGCACGAGGCTACTGTCGCTTTGGAAGATCGTCGTACAGTGAAAAGCGACTGATACAAGACCATTTTTTTTTACCGGAAGTTATTCTTTTTACTGTAAAAGGAACTAAAAACTGCCCTATCATTTTGCATCATGAAATGCCAGCTCTCATTAGGTCAGATTGACAAACGAGTTTTTGAAAATGAAAAACCTAGATAGTTGGTATAGGTCATCCTATGGGAAGTCTCGACCGGGCACGTGTGACTTTGCACGGTTTTCAATAATCAATAAGTTTTACTTCATCAGCATAAGACGTTGTTATTGAGTCAAATAGCAGGGTTTCTGTTCTGGTCTTTGGATGAATAGGGAAATTGTCGTAGGTATTTTAAAATTTATTATAATTTACCCGGACGGGTGGGTAAAAACCGCCAAAAAACATCTATGTATAACTGTGTTTTTTTAAGGCGGTGTGTTATAGCGAGACGGGGCTAGTTTGTATTATATTATCAGTGTCCTTTTATTATAATCCATTAATCCAGGGTCGAATCCCGATAGAGGCAGAAAACGCGAGTGGAGCCGCGGACAGCCATGTAGTTAGATTTATTATTTATAACTACGTATTATATTAATTTCAGTTAAAGTTTATGGTAGTGAAATAGTTATTTGCAACTTGTCTCATAAATCCAAAAGTTTTATGACCACCAATTAAGTCGTTAAACTAGGTTATTTAGTTTCCTTCATAATTATATTTATACTGTTAATACTGTCTAATGGGACAGTCATGCTTTGAATATCACTGTAGAAAAGTAGCTCAGTGGTAACAGACAGATGACAAGCAGAGTAACTTTCAAAATTATAATATTAGGTTGGGGTTGCTCCCATGTCCCATGGCACAACTTAATAATTGCACATCTGTGTTATTCGCTGTATGTCGAACCACTGCCCAAGGGTCTTCTCATTTGTTAGAAAACACCACAAAAACGCCTGTCGCCAGGAATTTCCAACAGTATTACATTACGTGATATCCCACGTGGATTCGGACAAATACGGCTTTAGTTGTCATACGCGTTGACATATGTCATATTAGCCGTGTCCACGAGTCCTCCTGGAATTTGAATTTGGAAATTGTCTTGGCCTTTTTCGATATAAAACCTTTTTGGTAGGTATGAGATTTTGCCGCTATTTGTTGGCGAAGGTCAAGAGTTTTATAATTAGAATGATTTATAATTGATAGCATAGCTCGCTGGTGTAGTAGTCAGAGCTCTGCCCCCTTATTCTCAACTGTCGGATCACGGATTCGATTCGACAAGTCACATGCCGTCTCGCTTTAACGCAGCGCGATAAAAAGTGAGAGGCATAGAGTTTCCGAAATTCGAATTCTTTCCGACAATTGAGAATAAGGGGGCTGGTTTAAATTACGAAAACAAAGCAACTATCGCCATGGTCGATGCCAGGCAATCAAAATTTGTAACCTCGCGTTTCTCCGTGCTTCGGAAGGAACCACGGTGTTATAACTTCATACTAAAATAACCATATCATATACGACCAATTGCAGTTAACATTGAAGTATCGACTAGGACCATTCGTTTAACTGATATTTAATTTGGTCGGCTTATAAGGAGTTAGAAATTCAGGCCCAAGTCGATAGATGACTCTGTAACTATAAAAAAATAGTGACTTCGAAAAATATCAACAAAAAATATTTAAAACCTAAATGACATTTGTGATGTTATTCATTAAACTGAGAATAAATAATTACCTCAATTTTTAATCAATATTAGGTAACTTGGATATTTTTTCACTATGTCGTTAGTAATATTCTTACTATAACTTATTATTGTCAATAAGAAGAGAAAAGAGGGGCGGGCCCGGCTACCGTCTTACCGCGCACTATAAATAGCAGCGCGCGCTAGCACCCGGCCTCATACCGATCGCACCATCCTCGTGGAAACGCTGTCCGATGTCTTTGTTAGATTGTTAAATAGTTGAAATTGTTCAAGTGTTAAGATAGTGATCAATTTATTTTGTATTCTTAAGAAATATAATTAATTTGTGTTGTAGGTAGATTGTTTTTTTTAAGTAATTTTGTTCGAAAAGCTAACATCAGAAGTGGGATAGGATCTACGTGATTCTATTTTACTTGCCCACTTTGTTTTTGTTAGATTACTATTTTCGTTTGGAATTTGAAAACAAATATGTCGGACCGCGAACGCCGTCGAAGCCGGCATAGCACACGAGACTCACGATCACGACGAAGTCGTTATCGTGAACAAACACCAAATAATGGTTTAAGGCGTGAGATGGATACGCTGTTAGCCCGTCTAACAGCCTTAGAAGACCGAACAGTACATTCGTCTGCACGACGCGCGTCACCGTCACCACACAGCGCGCGCCGACCGACCCCGCCATCGCGTCGCCGGTGGCGCCAGTGCTGTCTAGACGTGTGACGTCACCGCCGCCGCATGGCGCGCGCCCTGCGTCTCCGGCGCAGCTGCGTTCCGATACTCCGCCGCTGCCGCAGCCACCGAGTGAGCCGCGTGTGGATCACGCGATGGAATCCGTGTCGGAGCGGGTAGCCAGTGAGGTAAACGCGCCGTCGACCTTTTTGCACTCGACGGCTGTAACGGATCGCATAGTGGATGCAATTCGTTCAATCAACACTACGGTAAGATCAAACCAAAACTATTACATTTCTAATTTTGATCCCGAATTACACAATTTCGATGATTGGTGTAAGGAGGTAGATCGTGCCAAAATTTTAAATAATTGGAGTGATTATGAATGTCTTTCTCTCATAGGCAATTACTTGAAGGGCGAGGCTCGAACATGGTTAAACGAGTGGGTGTCGAGCGATCGCACTTTTAGTAGTTATAAGAAAGACTTTAAACCGTTGTGTCCAAAAACACCAGATGTAGCAAATATTTTATACGATGTGATGAGTACTAATTCTGACAATTACCCTACTTATGCTGATTATGCTCGTCGCTCACTTCTTCGCTTGCGAGTTATACGAGGACTTAGCGATGAGTTAATATCAGCAATCATAGTACGTGGCATTACTGATCCACAAATTAGAGCAGCGGCTACAAACGCTAAACTTTTACCTAATGGTTTAGTCGAATTCTTTTCAATTTATGTAAAATCTATTTCTCCAAAGAATAGCATTCCACGTGTTATGCCACATAACACTTCTTTTCAAAAAAATAAAAATGTTACGGTTACTAGAAAGCGTAGGTTCGAGGAAGGCACGTGTTTTACTTGCGGACTGCCGGGACACAGACAGGCTTCTTGTAACAAAAGAAATAAGCCAGGCCCTGTCGAAATAAACTCTGCAAGCAGGGCTAGTACTAGTACAAAACCTGTCTTTGTGCCGAAAAACACCGAGCCTTGCTCATTCTGCAAAAAAGTCGGTCATAAAATCGATACTTGTTTTGCGAAATTAAAATCTGAATCACGCAACAAAAACGAAGTAAATTTTTGTCTTGAAAATAAAAGTACACGCAACAATGACGTCATAGTTGCTGTGATTCAAGGAATACCTATAGACGTTTTAATTGATAGCGGGTCGACTATATCCTTGGTTTCCTCGTCCTTACTAAAATATTTCAACTGCGCACATAAGCCAGCGTTCCGAGTATTACGGGGTTTGGGGAGTCAGGATATCGAAAGTACTTCTTATGTAACTTTACCAATTGAATTTGACGGTATAACGCTTGAGGTAGATTTATTTGTCGTGTCTCACGAATATATGAATACGCCAGTAATAGTGGGAACTGATGTTTTAAATAGGGACGGTGTTCGTTATATTCGTACTCGTGATTTACAATTATTGACGAGGGTGGTTAATAAAGTAGATAGGGTGATAACTACGCAATCTGAGGCGTCAGCCCCCATTAACACATCCCTCGTCGATGATCACTTACAGCGATTGTTAAAACTTATAAATGAGTTCTCCTTATATTTTATCTCTTATATTTTATCTACCGTCAATACAGGTAGTATGACCATTAAGTTGAGTAGTAGCACTCCCGTGAACTATAGACCTTACCGTCTTTCCTATGCCGAAACCTTACGCGTTCGTGAAATCATTATAGACCTATTAGGCAAGGGAATCATACAAGAATCGGAGTCGGACTATGCGAGCCCAATTCTTCTTGTTAAGAAAAAAGACGGATCGGACAGAATGTGTGTCGATTTTCGCAAATTGAATGATGTGACCATTAAGGATCGTTTCCCGTTACCTCGTATCGATGATCACATAGATCGTTTAGGGCGAAACAAATACTTTACAAGTCTCGGCATGGCAACAGGATTCCACCAGATACCCATGGAGAAGGGGTCAGTTCCCCTAACTGGTTTTGTCACACCCGAGGGCCATTATGAGTATCTCAAAATGCCTTACGGTTTAGCCAATGCACCAGTCATATATCAGCGAATCATAACAAAAACACTACGTAAATACATTGATACTGGTGAAGTCCTGGTGTATATCGACGACGTCCTTATTTTAAGTAAAACAATAGAACAGGGAATCATTACGTTGCAAAATGTCCTTAGAACTTTGACATTAGCCGGATTTTCCATTAATTTAAAAAAGTGTTCTTTCTTGTCGTTACAAATCGAGTACTTAGGTAGAAATATTAGTGAAGGTCAGGTACGACCGAGCTATGATAAAATTAAAGCCTTAACCGAAGCAGCAGAACCAAAAACCGTAAAGCAAGTACGCCAATTTATGGGTCTTGCTAGCTACTTTCGTAGGTATATTCCCAGTTTTGCTAACAAGACCGCATGCATTGCTGCCCTGACAAGAAAGGAGGTAGATTTTAAATGGGGAACAGAACAGCAGCAAGCTCGTAGTTATATAATCGAATGTCTTACAAATGAACCTGTCCTTGCGATTTACGATCCTTCGTTACCGAGCGAAGTACATACCGACGCCAGTTCGATAGGTTATGGCGCAGTGTTAATGCAGGTACATGATGGTGGTTGCAAAAGAGTTATTGCTTATTACAGTAAGTTAACGCAGGGTGCAGAGTCCAAGTATCACTCGTATGAACTTGAGACTCTTGCGGTAGTAAAAGCGCTACAGCATTTTAGGCATTATTTGGTAGGTTTTCGTTTTACCGTGGCCACGGACTGCAATGCGTTGAAGCTCACGCAGCGCAAAAAGGACCTATTACCTAGAGTAGCTCGGTGGTGGGTATACCTCCAAGATTTTGACTTTGGCTTAGAATATCGTAAAGGTACGCTTATGACCCATTGCGATTATTTAAGTCGGAACCCGGTAAATCTGTGCTCTGTTGAAAAACCAAGAAATTGGGCTCAAATTGCACAGGCTTCTGACGAAGAGACTCGGACACTTATACAAAAATTGACTGACGGACAATTAGACGCTACTCGTTACGTTTTTAAAAATGACCTCTTATATGTCAAGTACACACCCACTGGGGAATCCTCCCGATTACTTTGTTACATTCCTAAAGGGCATAGATTGAGTCTCCTCCGTGTGTTCCATGATGAACACGAACATCCTGGGGTTGATAAGACGTTAGATCTAGTTACAAAACACTTTTGGTTCCCGGGGTTACGGAATTTTATACAAAAATACATAACACATTGTTTAATATGTATTTCCCATAATAAGGTAGCACGAGCTCCACTTCAGCCAATCCACTCGTGGGAGAAGCCAGATGCACCATTTGAAACTATTCACATGGACGCACTTGGACCCCTCCCAGAGGCCGATGGTTACCGCTACATTTTAATAGTCGTTGATGCATTTTCCAAATTTTGTTTACTTTACCCAATGTATCGGCAAGATACCGACGAACTTAAACGTCATACCACTAACACAATTTCCTTGTTTGGAACCCCTAAGTTGATTGTGGCCGATAGGGGTCGTATGTTCCAAAGCACTGAATTTATAGATTGGGTTAAGGACATGGGCAGCGCCATACATCTAATTACGCCTGAGATGCATCATTCAAATGGGCAGGTCGAGCGGTATTGTCGGACGGTGCTTAATATGATTAGAATTGAATGTAATCATCGCCAACAAATATGGCCAGCTGTGATTTGGAAACTTCAATTGGTGTTAAATATAACAAAACACAGGACGACCCAGTATTCCGCGCTCAATTTATTAGTGGGCGTCGATGCCGCCACTCCTCTGCTCCGGAGCCTGGTACGTGATGTGGCGTTAGAAGGCTCCAGTCCTAACAGGGAGTCTCTGCGAGAAATAAGTAGACAGCGAGCGTCGGAACGGTTAAGGCTAAACCAACGTAAACAAGATGCTTACGTTAATCAAAACCGGAGGAGTCTTCGCAGTTTTGAACTAAATTCTTTGTGTTTTGTTAAAAAGCAAGCACAGTCAACCGGGAAGCTTGATTCCGGGATGCGTGGCCCGTATCGAGTAACGAAGATACTACCACATGGGCGCTATGAGCTGCAGCTACTTGCCGGCTCCTATGGGAAGTCAACGCAGGCAGCGGCAGAGTACATGGTTCCGTGGCGCGGAGAGTGGACTCCCGAAGTATGTGCTGCTTACTTTGATGGTGAGTTGCTCTGTTATGATTAAGACATGCTTCGCGTAGTGCCTCTGTCTTGATGCGACGATATTCTGTAATGAAGATATGCTTCACGTAGTGCCTCTATCTTGATTTGATTTGATTAAGACACGCTTCACGTAGTGCCTCTGTCTTGATTGAACGTTAAGCGGCGAATAAGACATGCTTCACGTAGTGCCTCTGTCTTGATTTGATACTTAACTGTGTTTGATTTATTGTTTCTCGAGATATGCTTCACGTCGTGCCTCTTTCTCGATGTTTTGTGACCTAAAAGCTCTACGTGTGTAGGCATACATGTTGTTCTATGTTTTGTGCAGACGCAGACGTTATAGATGCTGAGTCCACTACAACCAATGCTGAGCCACTACCAAGTACTTCGTGTACCGCCAGCCTGCCTGTCGAGCTACCGTCCCGAGATACTATGGACCACGCGGGCGGCAGTCCGACGACAGGCGCCCCATCAACCAGCGCGACGGAACCTGGATTGTCTATGCCAAGGCTAGACTAACTGCGCAACAGAGGAGTCCGAGGACGGCCTCCTGTCAGGAGAGGCCGTATTGTCAATAAGAAGAGAAAAGAGGGGCGGGCCCGGCTACCGTCTTACCGCGCACTATAAATAGCAGCGCGCGCTAGCACCCGGCCTCATACCGATCGCACCATCCTCGTGGAAACGCTGTCCGATGTCTTTGTTAGATTGTTAAATAGTTGAAATTGTTCAAGTGTTAAGATAGTGATCAATTTATTTTGTATTCTTAAGAAATATAATTAATTTGTGTTGTAGGTAGACTGTTTTTTTTAAGTAATTTTGTTCGAAAAAGCTAACATTATATTATAATATCTTGCCCAAATTAATAATTACTTACACCCGTATTCACAAACGACACTATGAGGTCTCACAGTACCCGCAGACGCACAGGGTGCCAAATTCCTATTCATAAACAATACTTGAGTGACAATCGGCACTATGCGTTTGTCATAATGAACACTTAGCTAAGGGAGCCTGATAGCTATATTAATCAACGCATAGTGTCGAGCTCACCAAAGAGAATGTAATTACTACGGAGTTTACGATAAAAAGCAAACAAACAATAAAATTGAAATGTCAGTCAGTGAAGTGAACTACGTAACACTAATCAACCAATCACAGAGATATATTCAACGCTATGCGTCCGCATAGTAAAGATTCGTTTGAGTATTGTTTTTGAATTGAAAGGCTTGTCAAAGTGAACCCACTGAGAAATGCCTTACTTCGCTTAGTATTGCTCCTTTACTTACATAAGTATCGTTTGTGGTTACGGGTGTTAGTTAGAGTAGCGACCTATGTATTGAGATTTAAACCTAGGCCGTCATAGCAGTTCCTGTTAGTTTTGAATTTTTCATGACATTTTAATTTTTTGATGAGATTTTGGTGTTCATTATTTTAACGATATAATTTTTATACAGTATTTTTCAATAAATTACCCTTAAAAATATTTTTAGTTAAGTACAATTACTGAAGTAAAAAACTAGAAATGGTAGCGCTAATTCACTATTGTTAATAATGCGTTCCTGCGTTCTAAACCAAGAAAACCATGTTCAAATCCCTATGTGTAATTTTTTTTTGATTTGAATTTTTATTTTGATAATAAAAATACATAAATAATCATTATTTATGTAACTTTTGATTTTTAATTTAGTTTTTAAGAAAAAGAAGGTTTTAATAAGAAAATAATTTTTTGGTTGTCTACCGGTTCAGATCACCAGATATCGCTAAGCGCGATATTTATTTATTTATTTATTTATTTATTTAGCTTAAATCTATCATCACAGTTAATACCAATACAATAGATAAGCGACTTAATTAATGTAACACAAAACATATAAAGTTATTTTAGTGAATTCACTCAGAGAACAGTGAAAAAGATCTATCCTCTCAGCTATTTCATTGAGGGTGTGCAGTGCTCGCGTCAACGGAGACTTACTCTGAAGGTGGGTGCCCCCGCGCTGCACCGCCAGCAACTTTGGTCTACGACGACGTTCCAAATATCTGTCTGGGACACAGAACACCACTTTACTTAATATTACGGTATTGAAAATCTTCCCTCTCATCACTTTAAATATATATGATGCCAGAGCCAAGCCCCTACGCACTTGCAACTCATTGTATCCCACCATACCTAGGATAAATAAATTAGGATACATCAATGGGTAGAAAGGATATACCCCATATTGTCTTTTATAAAGGTATCTGATAAATTTATTTTGAATACGCTCCAACATCAGGCTGTATTGTATTTGGTGTGGAGCCCATACTATGGCATTGCATTCAAGTTGGCTTCTTACAAGAGCATTGTAAAGTGTGACAATGGCTCTGATACTGGTAAACTCATGAACCCTACGAAGTATAAATCCTAAGCTCCTATAAGATTTTCTACAAATATTTACAATATGATCCCGGAACGTTAAATCTGTTGTAAACCACACTCCCAAATCTTTCACTCCTGTGACTCTTTTCATAGTCTCTTCTTCCACCTTATAATCAAAGCGGATGGTGTGACGAGCTCTCGTAAATGATATTGTAACGCATTTGGAAACGTTAAATTGAAGTTTGTTTGTTCTACTCCAAGCTACTACCTCGTTAATATCATTTTGCAACCGCTCGCCATCATACTCATCTTTGATCATCCTAAACAGTTTCAGATCATCAGCGAACAATAGGCAGCTAGAATACCTAATGACATTTGGTAGGTCGTTAATCATAATGATAAATTGAAGCGGCCCAAGGTTGCTTCCCTGACTCACCCCAGATCTAACAAAGTAAGACTGCGATCGATAACCAGCATACTCCACGTACTGCTGTCGGTCCCTCATGTAACTAGCCAACAAATTTAGTAAACGAGGAGTGCAACCGACACCGGCTAACTTTCTGAGGAGAATATCATTATCTACTACATCAAAAGCCTTTCGAAAGTCAAAATACGCTGCGTCTACTTGCCCTCTTTTACTGTCTACATAAGGTATAATCTCAGAAACATAGTTTAGAAGGTTACTAGTGGTGCTACGACCAGGACGGAAACCATGCTGTGCGTCCGACAGCTGTGCGCTTACCTGGTCAAATATGTTCTTTTGCAATGCCGATTCAAATACTTTAGCAGGTGTTGATAATACTGCCACGGGTCTGTACCCATCTACCGTCTGACTTGATCCACTTTTCGGAACTGGAACTACCCTAGTAGTTTTCCACCTGTCTGGAAAAACTCCCACCTCCAAACACCTATTATAAATAAATAGCAATGGCTCGGCCAGCACAAAACGACAGTCTTTAAAGATGTAAACTGGGATTCCATCAGGACCCGCAGATCTTTTAGGTTTAAGATTCGCAAGTGACCGGGTCACATCGGCCAGCTGAAGTTTACTAACATCTATTCTCCATGATCCATTTGCGCCGCCAGCTTCGTCTATCGCTCTTTCGACGTTAAGTTCTGGTCGGTCCGTAGCATATACCGAATAGAAATAGTCCGCAAACTCTTTGGCACACTGTTCTCCTGACAATACGACCCCATCTTTTAATATTACTTGAGTATTTCCAGTGGCCTGCTTGAATCTAACGTAATTCCAAAAAGATTTAGGGTCTTCTACTAAATGATTTTGAGCAGAATCTCTATGCTTGTCATGACAGAATCCTATCATTTTTTTTACTCGAGTCCTACATAACGCGAACTTTTCGTAATCAATTTGTAATTTACTAGATTTGTATCGTTTGTGAAGTATAGCTTTGACTTTTATTTCTTTAATTAAATCCGCTGTGTACCACTGGGGATATACATACCTCGAGTGTACACTCCTTTCTTTTTTTAGTGGGACGCATAAATTTATAATTTTATTTATAGTATAATAAAAAAACTGTAAGCTAGATTCTAAATTGCATATTTTATACAGCGGAGTCCAATCAATGGAAGCTAATGAAGAATACATTAATGGAAAGTTAGCCCTTTTAACACCACACACATTTTGATTCTTTTTGTTGTGCATTCGTATTTATTACTTTTATCGGACTCTGCACAGCGCAACCGACTATCGGAATTACTATGTCCAGTGGTGGGTGGTAGGCGTCCACAGTCACCAGCGACTCGGCCGACGCGCTTACATTGACACCCTCGTCTATTGTGGTTAGTACTAAATCCAATTGCCGACCCTTACAGTTTTCTATTTTATTTCTCTGAGTAAATCCACAATATGTTAAAAAAAATTCATAATAATTACAAACATTAATGGAACAAGAATATAAATTAAAATCACCTACTACTACTATTTTGTTATATGTATTACAAAGGTTTTCTATTATTTTAAATAACAACATATATTCATTTTCGCTACTACTGGGCGGAATATACACCACACAACACAAGAACAAAAATCTATCACGCAAAAATACCTTTGCACAAACGCACTCGAACACATGATTGTCAAGGTTGACGTCAACCGAAGTTCGCACGATTCTCAGCTCTAAACGCTGTGTGGCCACTAAAAACGCGCCGCCCTGCTTTCGTCCATCCGTTCGGTCGCTCCGTATTATATTATATCCTGGTGGAATCAATTCAGCATCTTGTATGGAACTATTGCAGCCCGTTTCCGTTATTGCGAATAGATCTGCGCTTGAAGACGCAACTCCCGTATTAAACCCTTCTAGTTTGGTGCGCAGCCCTCTAACATTCTGGTAATATAGTTCAATTGATTGCTTTTTATTTTTTTGAGTTGTGGTTGTTTGATCGACGAAACCAAACCCATTCGCAAAATTCTACATTTACTGGCCATATATCTGGTTGACATATTATCTCGTACATACTTTCAGGAACTCCTATCCTGAAAGAAGCATAATCACGATCGGTTTTATGCTGTATCTTATCTATTTTTATTGGAACTTCCTGTCCACATTTTTTTCTAACGTATAATTCCAGATTTTCTGTAGTAGTTTCCTTCTTTAAGCGCCACACGTGTAGAAATTTATTCCGTTCTGTCCCTTGGATTTCTGAAAAATTTTTACTTCCTCCTCTTTTTACTGCATTACCAGGATATCTACTACTTCTCCTCTTTACTTCTGTCCAGTTCTCCTCTCTATATACTAAATCATGCGTTGCCGGAGAAACTTCTTGATCTAATATTTCTATTACCTCATTTGTCTGTGATAGACAGTCCTTTGGTTCCGGATACTTCGTGGCCCCACTTTGTTTCGCAGAGACGATTACCTGCTTCTGATTTTGTTTTGCAATATCGGCAAACGATAATTTTTCAGAATTTTGTCTTGAAAATGGAACTGTTTTAAATTCTTTGCGTTTTTTATCAGTTGGCCTTGCCTCTAATTTATTTAATTCCAAATATTTTGTTACTCCAATATTGCTTGAGTTTTCTTGACCTACCTTCATTATATTTTTCAAATCTCGCAATTCGGATTCTGTTTTATGAAAACGATCTTCTAACTGTTTATAAGCTTTCTTTTGTTCTTCTAGACGATAGTTCATTTCAGCGCGAAACTCACGCAATTCTTTTAATAAGGTTTTACTCTCATTATCACCTACTAATAATCGGCTACCACGTTCAGTGTTGACGAAGCTACCTGGGGTAAAAGTCTCATTCATCATGATGCTTTTAACAGGAGTATCTAAGTTATTACTCTTCGGTTTTATTCTCATACAATCTGGACATATCCATTTACTTTTGTGCTCCTCCGTAAACCCGCTAAATGCCTCTGTCGATATACTGAGACACTTCAAGTGGTACAACTTCTTACACCGTTCACTTGAACATTCCATAAAAGAAATATCGTAGATCACTGTATTACACCCATTACACTTAGTCTCCATTATAAAAAATAACGATCACTTTTAGAACACGTTAACTGTACTGTAATATATTTTGTAGTATGGAGTGATGCCTCTATACCCGTATAAAAATGTACTCTTTGGAAGGAACGTAAGTTAAGCAGGTGGTCGCGGTTGTTACTGCAACCGCTTTAACTCACCAACTCACTTTATGCCAGCACCGTGATAATGTTATGACCCAATTTCGCCTACGTAGGAAGGCCTGTGGAATGATAGGCTGGTGGTGAAAATTTATGAACGACGGGACGGCTCATCTGTATTTTTGTACACCTTATACTATTTTTATGGTACAAAACATGGATTGGGAACGCTTAAGAGTATGTAAGAAAGCATGAGAGACCTGTCTAACAAGGAAAATGAAATGTATATCTTAAAAAGCTGAAGTTTGCTGGCAAATGATTAAATGTTAAACTCCATAGTGAACACAACGTCCACATTCCATTCGACGGGACGTGGATGTCAATGTCACGCTCGCGGTGTGACACACTCTGAGTGCTGTTGACACGCAGACGTTCCGGTGATGCCTCGTTGTGGCGAATGCTTTAAACTGTCAACATAACGCTTTTTTTTTCAGGATATGTAATGCGAAGTAGAGCTTTAGCTTGCCATGAGCGTCTATTGGCTACGGTAACTACGGTGTCAGTTCACTATCAGGCAGGCCGTAGCTTGGTATACATATTCTTAATTTTTGATTTTAACATTATTATATATTTTTTTTCAAACATTTTAAAATCAAAAATTAAAAATATTTGAAAGCACTACCCCAACTTAACCGAATCGTAGGTATTTGTAAATACTCGTTTCGGATGTTGAAATAGAACATTTCGACATTGTAGGGACGTTAGCTCATAAACGCAAAACAGATAGACGAGAAGAATTTCACAGGGATATCCCAAGTCCTGGGTGGCTCAGTTGGTTAGAGCAGTCGCTTGGATTGCGAAAGGTCGCGGGTTCGATTCCCGCCTCAGGACGTGAAATTTTTCTAGTTTTATATTTTAATATTACTTGGTATACATATATAAAAATGATAGTGCTATTAGAGCACGATAAAGAGGCTAGATCTCATTCCTCTACTTGATCTGATCATTTCACCAGTCGGACTTCTTTGAAGAGTAAATCATCATCTTAAGCCTATATACACGCCCTAATATGAGTCAGCCCATGCTGAGTTTTACACAAAACATGATGATGTACAATTAAAAATTCATTAAGACATAAAAACAAATTAGAAGTTCCTACTGCACGTCTTAATTTATGTTCATCTAGCACATATAACATGTCAATAAAGATTTATAATAAACTTCCTGAAAAATTAAGAATCGAAAAAAATAGTAATAAATTTATAAAACTGTTAAAAGAAATATTAATTAATAAATGTTACTATAGTCTTCAAGAATATATTAATGACAAAACACAATAATTATATATAAATTACCTTAATTATTTAATATCTTGCGTGCATATTAAAATAATTTTTATTATATATTTTTTTATAGAAATTATACGTCCTCCTCTCCTCTTTCAATTTGCGATACCCGACAGGGTCCATAATTGTACTTTTGATGTGTATAAACACCTTTTGTAAACATTATGGTTGCAATAAAATATTGAGTATTGAGTATTGAATACTGGGCACAGGCTTTTCTTATAGAAGAAACACATGAAAAGTTTAAGCCATAGCACCATCAACGCTTGCCCAAATTGGTGAGTCGAAGCTGTTGCAGTTAAATCCAGATCCATAGACTCAACGTACCTTCCTAATCAGGGAGGAGGTACACTAGGACAAGGTGCTGAGCCCGTATGTAGGGTCTTCTGGGTAGGTACCACCGCCTTTCTTATTTCAGCCGTGAAGCAGTTCGCTGTTTCGGATTGAAGGGAAAGGTAGCCAGTGTAATTACTGGGTATAGACGGCATTTCATCTTAGGCCTCAGGATGACAAAGCACTTGCAATATCAAGTGATGTTCCCTCGTTATTGCAGGTGTCTATAGGCGGCGGTAACCGCTTACCATCAGGTGTGCCGTCAGCTTGTTTGTCATCTATTTGAATATAAAAAAAATACAAATTTGTGATTGACCGATCAGGAATCAACCATGGCGAAAGTTGGTTGCGATATCAGGGCGCATTTTTTATCGCCGCATTGAATGGGTTCAGCCACTGCGTCGGCGAGCTCCTCGAAGGGTAAATAAGGGGTTTCATTGCTACACCTTACCTCACCTTCTCAGTTTTACAAGTGTCTTCGGACGTAACGAAACAATCAGGTGTTGACGCCAGCTCGGAGTTTACGCTCCGAGACGCATTACGGCATGTCCCCTACTATTTGTTACGCCAAGAAATGTAACAATGATGCTGTTTGGCTCAAAAGCCGCCTCTGTGTTCTAGTGGTTCAGACCACCTGCCTCAGATTTAGAGGCCCGGGGTTCGATTCCCGTGGGGCAGAAATTTTCTGCTCGGGTTGGTTGGTGGTAGGGCTTTTCTAAGTCCGCCTGGCTAGCTACTACCGTCTTACCTAAGTCTGCCGCCATAACAATAATTTTAACAGCATTGTTGTGTTCCGGCAGTTAGAGGTAAGATAGCCAGTTCCTCTGTGGTTGAGGAATCCGGGTGTAGCTTGCTTCCATCGTCGGCCTTATCTTCACTTACAGGTGAGATGAAGGTCAAGAGTTACCCCGTTAAGAATTTGAAAAAGCAAAGGGATGTCAGATCAAACTCCACTTGTCTATAACTTGTTGCATGCCCTTGCAACCTAGTCTTCATTATTTTTCAGTTTTGACTTCTAAATCGAGCGTCATCTTTGGTCATGAACTGTGGGAGAGAAAAACAACATTAGGGCAATGAATTTGATGTTGACAACAGAAGGGTAGAATAAATATATTAGGGAGTTAGAAAAGTGCGATAAATATATACCGCAAGGTTTGCAGGGCCATGGTGTGGTAGAGGGGTGGACTGTGATTGAAAGCCGCCGGTAGCTACTGACACTGTGCTGTACAGGATTGATCGTCGTGGATATATTTAGAGGGTTTGGACGACGCCCGGCTAAAATGATGACTATGAACTCTTTGAACTATCTTTACTCTTTGTACTCTCTTAATCTGTAAAGCGGCAATATACCACCAGTGGGCGATGAAAATAGAAAAATCAATTGTGTCTGGAATCTCATGCTTGACGGGTTATGTTTATGCATCACAATCACAAAGCAGTAGTATCGACTCAATTGCAATTGGTAAGGGTTGAAAGTCGTTTATTACCTCCCACCGTTCCTCACACGGGGCGGTGATTCGATTCCGTCTCTGGATTCCTCCAACTGACGGTTTAATCGCACAAGCGATTTGTTCCAACGAATACCAACTCCTGATCGCTCGCCCGATGGAGTGGCTCCGAGTTCCTTTGACACGTAATTAGAAAGAAATTGTTCGAAAGCACTGTGGAATTGTAGCTCGGAATGGGACTTCCAGAGTTTGCGAGAGTTTTTAGTTGAGAACTTTTAACTCTAATTATATTATTGTGATAATCAGAAAATAACTCACTTTTTAGATTCAGTCGCGTTTAAAATTAGACCTGTTCAATTGCTTTTAAAGCCGGTTAACTGATTTTATTTCAAATGTGTAGCGCTCTCAAAATTATAAGACAAGGCAATAGTAATAAATAATTTTTATAATCGTATCATTTTGGAATTAAGAAGTTTGTCTCTGCTCTTTTTAGTAGTAACTAAGTATTCTTAAGTTTTATATTAACATTAATAATAATGTTTGAAAAATTATTTACTAATACCTAAAAAAAATCAAATTTAGATAGTTATTTTTATTTTTATTTTTTTATTAGTAAGTAACTAAGTACCTAAAAGTTCCTATATTGAAGAATTTCCTGGTAAAGTGAAATCACCTTTAAGACACCTTCGATCATCAGGGACAAAATTTATAATCTGCGTAGTAGGTAATTTTTCCTGTGGTATAGTTGTTAAACTGAAATAGAAGGAAATTTACGTTTAGTTTCTTCTGGAACATTTTGACATTTAAACCAAATGGGGGCAAAGATAATGTCATGACGGTGGTTCTAATATCTGATTGACCTAAAACCGAGTACCTTTAATTGGCTTTGTAAAGAGTTATATCACTTTGCTGTTCAAATTCCTTCGGAATATAGCCAATAAAAAACGGCTTTAACTGGATAAGCTCAACCACTCTAAAAGTCTAAAATTTTTGTTTTAATCGTTTTAATCTAATAACCTTTTAGATTGTTTCATCCTGGCTTAAATAACTTCAAGTATTGGTAAGACTATAACGATTTATTTGTCTGGCGCTCAGTGGCTAAGTCGTAGAAGTACCTACCTATAATGAAATTATTTGTAACAAATAATGAACCTATATACGCCCAGACAAAACGGGGCCAATTATTATGCGTTATAAAGCCATATTTATTGGCGGATACAAAACAATAATTGATTTGTACCCTCGGGATCAAATATATCTTGTTTAAACGTAAATTGCCCCTGTAAATTACACCAGATTTCATTGACATACGTCCTCAATTAGCTTTAGTGGAAAGGTACAGGGTTGAATAATATTTCATTAATCAGTGCCATTAATATGAGCTTTATATCAATTACAACAGTGCTCTAAATTGAGTGGACTGGGGCAGATTCCAGCGGAGTCCAGCATTAGGTACACCTACAGTTAAAGTTGTATTTTTTCAATTTGATTTTTAATACAACATGGTTGGCAAACAAACATGATAGTGAGCGGTTACTATAGCCTATAATGTTGCCTACCCTGTAAACAATCAAGGGATGTAAAACAATGGGTTTTGATTTGATTTAGTTTTTTTTCAATACACCTATATCTAGCCCAAAGTAAGCATCATTAGGAGCTTGTGTTATGAATACTAGATAACGGATAAATATTGATAATAATATGTATATAAATATTAGAAATATACTTACAAAATAAACATTAATCATCCATGACACGTAAACAAATGTTCGTACTTATCATACATCATTTTAGTTGTGACACTGAATAAACTATTTCTATTTTATTTCCATACAAACATTTGCTCCTACCGAGATTTGAACCCGGGACCTCTTGTCCGAGTAGCATGCATAGCAAGGGGTACAGCCTGCTCGACCAGCCGGTCGTCAAAATATAAGTGCTAACTATGTAGGTATGTGTAATTTTCGGTGATGAAAGTTTCTATAAAAGTTTTTCATTGCCAAATTGCCAAAACGCTTCCCCGATGAGCTCTGGCGACCTTACTCCCTGGGCGATGGTCCTCTCCCAGTAGGACACTCCAAATTCTTATGAAAAGAAAACACTTCTGCCATCTCTGTCATAATAAATGACTATGGTCATCATAACATATTATATTTGATATTATAATATGGCCGCTTATGACACAGGCTTATCGATGAGCTTCCTAGAGGTATAACACGTAGCAAGCGAAAGCTATTAACAGATAATACCTCAGTTATCTGCGAAGAGGCAATTTATCTCAATTGCCTTTTACTTGGAGAGGGAAACCTGTGGCTTTTAGCGGGAAAATGTAGCCGGAGTGTGAAGGAAAGACATTGCGGAAGGGCTATTGATTATGGGCCCACGATTTTCGTGACGGGGGAGGGGGGAGGGGGAGGGGGGGTACCCCCTCAATATCCTCCCCCATTCCCCCCCCTCGGAAATGGATAGTTTCAGAGATATGAATTTTTGAAAGTTGACTAAACCTAACCTCAAAATGTATGAAAAATATAAATTAGAAATTAACTAAATTAGTTCTTGTTATCTATATAAGATTGATACCTACTTGGGCATGAATATATAAATTAGGTTTTTGAAATAAAAACAAAAATTTCATTTAATATTTATTTGTAAACATATTTAATACATTTTAAAAGTTCTTCAAAACTATCTAAATGTTTTATTTTATTGTTTCTTTTCCATATAGTCTCTATAAGCCATTCTGTAAAATTTTCTTTGTAATTTTCTTTACTGAATAATCTTTTCATGACACGCCAATGGCTTTCTATTCGCTGAGTATGGACCCCATCTGCTGCTACAAATCTGTTGACGGGGTCACTATGGTTAACTTTTTTGTGAATAAAGCCATGTTCAGGAAGGCAATCATAGCCTTTCCAAAAATCTGTATGTATTGTGGTGCCCTCCCGAACATGCTTTTTTATTAAAGTTACTAAAACCTCTGCACTGCGCTCATTGTCAGGGCAAACTTCAAGACGGAGGTCATCACTTCCGTCTTCTATGAGACCCAAAACCCAATGCCCTTCTACATTTCTTCCCCTATTATATTTCCTCCTTCCGAATTTGGACTCATCAATTTGGACAACTTTTCCAGGGCCACCAATTTTTTCCTGTTCCATTTTATGTTCTAATTGGTACACAATTACCGCTTCTCTACAATAATTGTACCAGTCAGATATTGTTACTGGCGATAAGGTGGCTTCTCTCCAGTGACTAGTTTCTCGCCTTACACTTTCATACGTATAATCGACACTATACATATACATGATTTGGTATATAAGAGGCAGAGGCAATCGTGCATTTTCAAACCATGTCCCCTTGGCACGGCCGATAATTTTCGAGCGGCATTTGCCTTTTCGGCAGCGAAATCGGCCTACCTGGCCTGCATTTAACTCTATAGTCATGAGCTTCTTGTGGTACATGCACATCTTCTCAGTAGGAAGTAAACCTTGTTCTTCCGAGAATGTAATGCACTGTTCATGTGTGCCTGAAACAATTAGAAAGTGATATTTTTATTTACTGACACTACCCTTAAACTATGTTCCTGAATACCAAAAATTTCTGTTGTCTGTTAAAAAACCAATCATGTAACCATTGAAAGGCCATGGACCAAATATCAATGACCTAAAAGTCGGCTCAATGACAGTAATGGCTTCCGAACGTCTCCGGCGCTGCGGGAAGTGCAGCCCTTTCGCCCCTGCGTAACAAACCGCAGTCACCTCATGTTCACCTACGCAGCTTCGGCTTTTTGGTCGCCTGCGGCGACCAGCCTCAGCCGCTTCGGCTCACATGGTGCCTGCGATTTATTACAGCGGGCGAGGGCTGCTCTCCCTCCGCGCCTCCGGGCTTTTATATACACTCTAGGGGTAGGGCAGACTAGTACCACATGGGGTCGGGGTTGACTAAGTCGGTTCTGTCACTAATTTTGACCTATTCACAGACTAATATAAATTATAAATAATAATTTGTCTCACCTAAAGTGTTGAAAATTCTATAAAGATTCCACTGCGATCTAACTTCTTCCGTATACAATTGACGGCGCCTATGAGAAGCACCTCCTTGCGACGACAATGGTTGCGGTGTTTGTTCCCATGAACAACCAGGGATTGGTTCAGCGGAAGAACTGCCGGCTACAGGCTCCGAAATAGGTTGTAAAGGCTCATTAGAGTCCAAAACAACAGCACTCGGAACTACAGGAGTGGGCACAAGCGGCTCATTTGAGTCCAACACTTGTACACACACAGAAGAGGAGTTCGACACAAGGCGCTCACTAGAGTCAATCACTTGCACTACACTCAACTCTTCTGGCGATGATGGGGCGGAAAGCGAGGCCTGGGGCTTCGGTGACGCCATGGTAGTCATACAAATATCGACAACAGGAGTACAAAAGATGCTCTCAACTGCGCGGTTATAAGATGACTGACGTACGGCACGTACGTATGTATTGACAAGTGTTACAAAATGGCCGCTGTCACAGAATTGCGTTTTGTTTCCAAAAGTAATTTGATAATTATGTAAAAAATATCGTATGCGACTATTTATTTCATGTAATCCAAATAAAGAATAAATAATGTATACATTTTAGTTAGATAATACTGCAAAAATATGTAAATAATGCATAAAGAACATTATAAGGCGTTAACACAAGACGTAACAAAACGCAATACACGTCAAATACAAAATGTCATTCGCAAAATGTCAAAAATCAAAGTTAATTTTTAAGATTTTCAATTATTTATTTAAAAAAAACTATAAGTTTCCGAGATCTAATATTAAGTGAATATGTGTATAAAAATATAATCTTTCGAATGGTAAACATCTGAAATTGAAAATCGTGGGCCCATAATCAATAGCTGAGCCGACATTGCAGCTAAATAGGCTTTGCTAATGCTTGTAAATAAATGTCTATCTTATTTTTAAAATCTTTACATTAAACAGGTTGGTCCAAGCGTGATGGATGTAATTTTTTAAAGCACTATTCTACCGCACGGTCCGTTGTATGGTGAATAATAATGGTACGTAATATTTACTTTTCGAACAATGGGCCTGATTCTGAAGACACACTAATAATTCTAAATTTAAGTACAGTAATCTCTTTCTCGCAATATGTAATAGGAAAAAGATAGCATGAATGCTTTTAGAGCTGTCAATTAAATTTAGATAGATTTCAAAGAAACCATAGACAATTTTTGGCGGCATGTACGGAGGTGCCTCCTAAACACTGCATTTTATCACGTTCAATAAGGTCGAAAATTAAACGCACATTCCTATATGTCAAATTATATGACAGCCATCCTTTTCGTATTCGATATGAGAGAAAGAAATACACTGAACTTAGGTAAATTTAAACTTAGGTTTAAAGAAATTTATTTCTCATACAAACTTAAATTAGTTCATTTACAATGAGATATAAAAAATATAAGTATTTTGTGGTAACATAAATGTTTACCTCTGAGGCCTTTATAAAGTGTACAATTTCCTTACGTGTTTTCTAAGTTTATTATTATATAAAGGTATGCTATCACATTCTTTTATGTCATTTGGTAATGCGTTGTACAACTGTGCTCCCTCGAACAATATCGTTCTCTTGCCATAATTAGTGCGCGGGTTGATTAACTGGAGTTTGTTTTTATTCCGAAAGTGGTGAGTTGATATTTTTTTACTTAACGTTATATTAGTTTGAATAGAATTATTGATTATCTTTTGAACTAGAGTACATGTACCATATGCGTACAGTTGTTTTATATTTAATAATTCGGTTTTTTGGTATAGGTCTTTTGTTGGGGTTAGATAGGGATAATGGAACAACACTTTGATAACTTTGTTTTGGATTCTTTGCAGTGAGCTGACGTTGGTTACGGCGGCTGAGCCCCATATTTCCACTTAATATTCTAAATGTGATTTTATTAAAGAATTGTAAATGACAATGCCTACTCTCTTCGGAATGCAATTCGATACTTTGCGTAATGCTCCTAATAATGATATTAATTTCGTTTTAAGATAGCCAATATGTGAAGTCCATGTTAGTTTATCATCTATCCTCAGGCCAAGATATTTTTCCTGATGTGAACTGTGGAAGAGGCTTATTTTTTGCGGCAAAGATCATAAATGAAGTTTTCGATGTATTAACTGTGAGTAGGTTATATTTGAACCACTCATTCAGCACATCTAGGTCTTTTTGAGCATCGTTAATAAGGGCGTCAATAGATTTGCCGAAATAGAAGAGGCACGTATCATCCGCATACAATGTTAAGTGGCCTGTTGACCCAATATTATTTATATTGTTTATATAAATTAAAAACATTAATGGCCCAATTTTTGAACCCTGTGCTATACCATACGAAACATTTCGTGTTGAGCTAGTAAAATTATCTATTTTAACCGCTTGAGATCTGTTTTGTAAGTAAGATCTGAACATGTTGAGAGCTATTCCTGAAATACCTATGTTATTTAGTTTTTGTAGGAGCTTTTGGTGACTAACAGTGTCGAACGCTTTTTTTAAGTCTATAAATATTCCTAATGCAATGTTATTCTGATCGATATTCATTTTAATTTTTGTAACTAAGTCTATTGCCGCGGCGAGAGTATTGGATCGGGCGCGAAATCCATACTGTCGGTCATTAAGAAATTTTTTTTTTTCAATCAAATATGTATTTAAGCGGTCATATAAAATACGCTCGAATATTTTCGATATTATAGGTAATACCGATACCGGTCTGTAGTTTCCCGGATCTGTCTTCCTGCCAGACTTGTAAATAGGCGTAACCTTGGTGACCTTTAGAGTGTCCGGAAAAATACCGCGTGATGGACATTCATTTATACAGTTTTTTAACCTATCGATTATTATACTTTTAAGGCATTTGACCGTTTTAGTGCTGATTCCGTCTAGACCCGTGCTAGTGTTACTGTCTAACTCGTCAATAATATTGCAAATTTCAGTTACATCACATGGTACAAATTGATTTAGGACTTTATCGTGTGAATAATTTTTATTGTACATTAAAATATTTCCGTTACTTGTGTGATAAGACTTTTCAATTTCACAAGCCAATTCTGCCCCTATTGATGAGAAAAAACTATTGAATAGATCGCAAATTGCCTTACCGTCTGTAATCGGCCCTGCGTTCGACATTAGTTTCGTGGGAGCACTGCTGTCTTTGAGTTTATTTAGCGCCAGGCCATTAATTACCTCCCAAAGTTTTTTTGGGTGATTGTAATACTTAGTAAACAAATCATAGTAGTATTTCCTTTTCTGTTTTTTAATGATAGTTCTCACTTTGTTCTGCTGCTCTTCGAAACTCTTCCGTGCACTAATATCAAGTGGGTTTCTTTTTGTTTAGCATGTGTTCTCCAGAATTAGGGACAATATAAACAATACAGGCTTCGTAAATGCATTTTTTTGAGCCCAAGGTGCTATCAGCATCTATAGGCTACAGTAACCGCTTAGAAAAAACAAACATGTTTCATATCCGGTTAGGTAAGTACTCTATCTCAAAAAATCTGGAAAAATCCAACTATTCCCAGTAGTCCCCTCTAGCACAGTCCTCCGGGGTGACAATGGGGAATTTTCATCCCAGTTGTTCTCCGTTCCGGTAAAGGTACTAATAATTCGTTTTCATGTATAGTTTGCTTGTACAAAATTCAAAATTATTCGTTAGCTTCACCATTAATTAATATTATGGCAATAATTATATAGCGGCCGACATATTAACAAAGTGACATAGGCGCCATGATGAATATTTGGCTGTGTTGCAGTTTTCTTACGAAATAATTTTATTAGGTTTTCATATTGAATGAATAATAAATATAATTAAAATAGAATAAAACTAGAAAAATTTCACGTCCTGAGGCAGGAATCGAACCCGCGACCTTTCGCAATCCGGGCGACTGCTCTGACCATTAAGCCACCCAGGACTTGGGATATCCCTGTGAAATTCTTGTAGTCTATTTTTATTTGCGTTTATGAGCCAACGTCCACCCTACAATGTCGAAATATTCTATTTCAACATCCGAAACGAGTATTTTTGCAGGTATTTGTAAAAATACTCGTTTCGGACGTTGGCTCATAAACGCAAATAAAAATAGACTACAAGAATTTCACAGGGATATCCCAAGTCCTGGGTGGCTCAGTGGTCAGAGCAGTCGCCCGGATTGCGAAAGGTCGCGGGTTCGATTCCTGCCTCAGGACGTGAAATTTTTCTAGTTTTATTCTATTTTAATTACTAAGTAATTTTTCAAACATTTATATTAATGTTAAAATCAAAAATTAAGAATAATAAATATAACTGCAATGTTATAATAATTTTATATTCATTACGTAAAAATGTGATAATATAATTATGTAAAATTAATAAAATACTTAGGTTAATTCTCTCTTTACAGTGAATTAGTAAATTAATGATATGTATAATTACAATAATAATAATAATGTGTAATTAATGAATAATTACAATTATATGACTAACATCCCCACTTGTACTTTTGCCGTGCCCGACAGGGTCCGTAATGATCTTTATTGAATATAGTGTAGCGTAAGAACTTTTGTTAACATTATGGTGTGCAATAAAGTATTGAGTACCTTAAGTCTGCGGCCATAGTAAGAGAGCCAGTTCCTCTGTGGTTGAGGAATCCGGGTGTAGCTCGCTTCCATCGTCGTCCTTATCTTCACTTACCATCAGGTGCGATGAAGGTCAAGAGTTACCCCGTTAAGATGAAAAAGTAAAAACATTTTCGTTACAACTTCTTTCACACTACACACTTACACTGCCTAAGCCATGGTCACCCCAGCCATAAGACAATTTAACAGTTCATCCCTCCAAATGATGCCCATTATTAGTGTAGCGTAAATGGATGGGCTGGGCTGATACCAATTTATGTGAACGATAGTGTTATGATACCCAAACTTTCTTTTATGGACGCCTTTGGTACCCCTTCAAGGGCCTTACAGACCGATATAAAATGGCTTATTTAAGCGCACTGGGAAGGTTTTATGATTGATGAAGTGTGGTGTAAATTTGGGTCGTGTGGTTTGACCATGCATTCATGTTGAGAATTAGACCTAATTTTTAATTGGCACGTGTGTAGTTTGAATGAAATATTACTGATGATATTCAATTATGGTAATTGTATTTTGACTGTAATAATACATTATTGTATACGTTTTATACAACATATATTTATACGTTGTATACATAGAAAAATCTTTCAAAGTTTACTTACATAAGATTTTTACCCCAGATGCAAAAAGAGGGGTGTTATACGTTAGACCTGTCATTCTGTGTATCTGTCTATGGCATCGTAGCTCCTAAACGAATGGACCCATTTTGATTTATATATTTGTTGTTTGAAATTTGGTGTACTGTTACTTCGGTCACATTCCCATGACAAAGTGACCTGAGCTGATCCGATTAAAAAGTCTGAAGATGTTTAATTCTAATGTTTAATTAATTCTTCTAAAACTTACAGCAGCCTTAGCGTGTTTGAGCTCTTAAGAATAGTCTCAATGAGATGGTGTTTTTTTTCTTAGTGTATTAGCTCTTAAAATGCTAAATATTTCCAGCCGCTTTCGGACTACGCCTGGTTATATTAGCTTGATATCTTTTGGAGTTTAATGATGTTTTAATATTTTTATGTGAGATTGGAGGTTGGATTGGAGGTATATATATATATATATCTATATATTAATTTTATATAGATATATTTATTTAATTGTCTTTAAAGCTTAAATATCAATGTTTATAATTTACGTTTGGTTATTTTTTTTTTAGATTTCTGACAATGTGTGTTATGAATTTGATTCGTTCAGCCGCTGTTTGCTCTCTGCCTATGACCTCCAGGACGTTGTTGGGGTTAGATAGATGATTAATGAGGCCGGGGGCTACTTTAAATATTCAATTTTATATTTTCTTTGACTTTCACGTAAATTTACCCATTTCGAAACAAGTTCATCATTCAAATTTTTAAAAAAATTTCACATCTTGGTCACAAGAGCCATCTTCAATTAGAAGACAATGCCACTGGATGATAATGAATCCTAGATCGTAATCGATGGCCCGAGCTCCTGAAGGAAGGCAGGAGACTAGTTCATGAATTATTTAAGAGTTTAAACTGGAGACACAGTATACCTAGATAACGGCAGCATTTATCAACTCCTCAAGCACGATCATTTAAATTTTCGTATAGTTAAAAAGTCTTGTTAGGTTTTGTACGAGATATTTCATATCCGGCCAGGTATTTTTTTTTCATGCACTCACACCTATTATCTAGCCCAAAGTAATATTTATACGTATACAGGGTGGTGCCGTCAATAGGACAATAAATTAAAACATAGGCTATATTATTTTAAAGAAATGGTTTGCCACTTTAAAAAACATCTTATTTGTATGATAGTTTCATGACATTTCTATGAAATAATGCTGCCAATGTTATATTATTTCCTACAAATGTCATGAATTTTTTACCATTTCCATGGACTAATATAGCCCATGTTTTAATTTATTGTCGTATTCACGGCACCACCCTGTATAAACATTAGAAATATACTAAATAAACATATAAACATCCATGACTCGTGAACAAATGCTCGTACTCATCATACAAACATTTAATTTTGCTCCTACCGGGATCCGAACCCGGGACCTCTTGACCGGGTAGCCTGCATAGCAATGGGTACAGACCGCTCGACCAGCCGGTCGTCCAACACACAAAGGTATATACAAACTATCTCAAAAAATCAGGAAAAATCTCCTGAATCCGGGAAAAATACTAGCAATACCTTTTCACGCATAAGTAGCTTGTTTGTACAAAGTTGACACTTTTCATCGATTTCACCGTTATTCAATATGGCAATGTGGCGGGCGACATAGAAGTCACCAGTTTTTTCTATAAAAAATATTGTTTTGTACCAGGCAACAAAGCAAATAAAAAGAAAACGGACAATTGAACACAGCACCCGTACCACCATCTTTTATCGCGATCCAGTTTAGGACCTAAACTGAGTAGAATCGTTAATTCGTGCTACGACGCTATCTACGACTATGACAGCGATGCAGTTTAGGAACCAATACTGAACCGAGCGGAATATGAATCGCTTTTATAAAAGATGGCGGTAAGGCCCCTGTTCTTCATATTTTTCTCCATTTTTCTGTATAGTGTCTCTTTTTCGTGTATAGTTTCGCCGTCCCCGCAGAATAAAATGATAACTGCCATTATCTTAGTTTTAGTTATGCCACTTTTGGGACTTGTGGGTGGTAATACATCTGCTCATTTTTTTTGGAATTTTTTTAAAGAGTTAAATGAAATGAAATGAAATGAAATGAAAATATCTTTATTCAATTAGGCCCCCAAGAAGCACTTTCGAATCGTCAACAAAAAAACCCTTAAGTCTATCACATAAAAATAATATTAACTAACTAACAATTTCATAATGTTTGTCTCTCTGTCTTATCTGCATCTACGTAAGCTAAGAATGTTATGTCAGTCTGTCTATCGGTCTGTCTGTCGGTCCGTCGGTCCGTCTGTCCGTCAGTCAGTCTGTCTGTCTGTCCATCAGTCAGTCTGTCTGTCAGTCAGTCCGTCTATCAGTCTGTCTGAATTTACACCGGTTCCAAAAGTTGAACTACCGAGAAGATTCCGGCAACAAACTCGTGTAGTCACTCTTTTCAATCATTAAGTTACAATGTTTAATTACACAGTAATAGTATTTAGCAGCGCAGTGTCGCACAGAGTATAAAAAAGGTATATTAAAGTACCAATAAGTACCTAATGATAAGAATATTAACTGTATTTAAAGGCTGTCCGACAATGCACCATCACAATATAGGTATACAATACACAAAGGTCAACAATTAATATACAAAGACCTAATAAAGCTAAACATCTTTCATTAATTTTAAACACTTGTCTGAGCACGTCATTACAATAATAATTGTATTGTTTTATATATAATATCCTATAATGCCATATACCTCAAAAATCCCTCAAAAATTATACTATTGATGAATATGTAGGTAAATTATTACAAAATCAAGGAAGCTTAGAGATGACCATTTCCACTAGTGGCACCTGTTCACAAGTATGACGCATGTGCCAGCCATCGCTCCGCTCAACCATATCATAGGGAACGGAGCGACCCGGCACACGACGCCACCACCGCAGAAACTTATAGAGAGCATGACATCTTCCAGCAACCACAAAATCAATGAAATGCTATTGGTGGAAATAACTATATGACATTATAAGTTACAACCAAGCATTTTTGTCATTTATATAATCGTTAATAGTATAGTAACCTTTGGACATTAGAATTTTCTTAATGTGAATTTTAAATTTGTCAAATGGCAAGTCTAGTACGTTATTAGGAATCTTGTTATAGTAAAGTATGCTTTGACCCATAAAAGTATTAAAAACTTTATGCAGTCTTAGAGACGGTAAGATCAACTTATTTTTATTTCTTGTATTTAATGCATGTACATCGCTGTGTCTTAAGTAGGAATTTAAATTTTGACGTACAAAAATTATGCAAGCATAAATATATTGAGAAGCCACTGTTAGTATATCTATTTCTTTAAATAAGTCTCTAAGAGATGTTCGAGCAGCAAGGCAGTAGATTGCTCTAATTGCACGTTTTTGCAAGATAAATACTGTTTCAATGTCTGCTGCTTTACCCCACAGAAGAATACCATACGACATAATACTATGGAAGTAACTAAAGTAAACCAAGCGCGCCGTGGCAATATCAGTATATTGCCTTATTTTTCTAATAGCATAAGCCGCGGAGCTAAGTCTACTACAAAGTGTTGTGATGTGAGGGTTCCACTGGAGTTTCGCATCGATTGTAATGCCTAAAAACGTGGTGGATTGAATTAAATTTAGCGACTGATTATTTAATTTAATGTTTGAATCCACTTCCCTAACATTAGGTAAAATAAATTTAATACATTTAGTTTTCTTTGCATTCAGTTGTAAATTGTTCACAGTAAACCAATTCATTACTTGAGATAGCGCATTGTTTACGTCGTCAAAGTTAACTTTATTTCTATCACATTTAAAAATTAAAGAAGTATCATCTGCAAACAACACAATCTCACAAAATTCCTTAGCAAAGAAAGGCAAGTCGTTTACGTATATTAAAAATAAAAAAGGCCCTAGAATTGAACCCTGTGGAACTCCCATTTTGACATAAGACCCTGAAGATTTTGTTCCATTGATATCAACTATTTGAGTTCTAGAACTTAAGTAAGATGTGATTAACTTCAGAGCTGAATTTGTAACCCCATAGTGTTGTAATTTTAAAATTAGCGTCTGATGGTCAACGCAGTCAAATGCCTTTGATAAGTCACAGAATATACCAATAGCATTTTGTGAACTCTCCCATGCATCAAATATGTGCCTTAACAGAGCTACACCAGCATCAGTAGTAGAACGACCCTTTGTAAATCCATATTGCGCACTATGGAAAAGATTATTTAAATTAAAATGATTAATCAATTGTTCCAAAATAATTTTTTCAAATATTTTACTAAGTGCTGGTAAAATAGAAATTGGACGAAAATTACTAGGATCCTCTCTATCACCTGATTTAAATAGCGGAATAATCTTACTGTATTTCATTAAATTAGGAAAAATACTTTCATCTATACAGTTATTAAAAATTTGCGCGAGATAAGGGGCAATAATATCAATGATATTCTTAACTATTTTCACAGATACATCCCACAAATCCCCTGTATTTTTCAATTTTAGGGATTTAAAATTTTTAATGATTTTTTGAGGAACAACATGGGTAAATTGGAAAGTCTCGCTACACTCGGGCACACAATGCTTCAGGATGGAACTTGCTTCAAGAGAAGAAGAATCTAAATGAGATGTTGTAATCAAAGGTATTTTTAAAAAGTAATCTTCAAATATGCTAGCTATTTCGTGGTCAGAATTAATAATTTGATTATCTACATTTATTGTGAACGTGGTGTTTTGTGATTTGACTTTACCAGTTTCACGGTTTATTATATTCCATGTAGTTTTTGTTTTGTTATTAGATTTTTCAATTTTGTCTCGGATGTGTATCGATTTGGCGCGGTTACATATCTTTTTGAAAGTCTTGGAATATTTCTTTACATACTCATGAAAGTCCTTATTGTGATTGTATTTCTTTTGTGCGTATAATTCATACATCTTATTTCTACTTTTATATATACCTTTTGTAGCCCAGTCACCAAATTTCATTTTATTATTTGAAGATTTAACTGTCTTTTTGGTGAAGGTATTTTCGAACTCATTTTTTATTACATGAAACAAATAAGTATATTGATCGTCCGGGCTGGAATGTGTGAGTGGCAGTGTGGCTACCTTTATAGCCAATTTATTCATAAAAATGTCTTCACGACTCTTCGTAATAGGTCTATATGTTAAATATTTTGGTTCAATTAATAAGTTATCAACAAAAGCAATCAGCAAACCACAATGATCAGACGTAAGATTGGTAATAACAGACTTTGAAACAGGGTCTTTATTTGAAAAAATATTATGAAGACAGGTGGCCGAGTGGGAAGTGATTCTAGTAGGCTCTAGAAATTGATTAACTAAGTCAAAGGATTTAAAAACGGAAAGTAAACGAGTACATGATGGTGTGCTCTCTAACAAATTAACGTTAAAATCGCCACAGATAATAATATGTTTCCTTTTAGTACTTATTTTTTTGAGTACATCTTCCATTATGGACTCAAATGTGTTATAATTTCCAGAAGGTGGTCTGTACACACATACTATAACATAACTCTCTAATTCTACACAAGACAATTCAATTATACGCTCGACTGAAAGACCTACGATATCTTTACGTTCTTTACATTTCATTTTATTGTTAACAAGTATTAAAGAGCCACCATGAATTGCAGATTTCCTTACAAAATTGCTTGACAACTGAAAATTGTCAATAGACACCGATTCAAAAACTTTTAGCCAGTGTTCAGTTAAACATACCACATGAATATCTTGACTTTTTGTAAACAATTCAAGTTCTAGTTCTTTGCCAGCTAATCCTTGTAAATTTTGGTACACAATATTTAATAACATAGGCTTAGCTTTTGTCTTATGGTTCAGTTTAAAGATAATGAATTAATATTAGGTGAGACCAATTCATTAGAAAATATGGTATTGTTTTTATTTTTCTTAGTTATGGTATTCATAACCTTGTTCCGTATATTATATGCTAACAATGTAGCAATTTGTCTTTTAAATCTAGGTGACAGATACAATGTATCTCTGGTCAGTGTAAAGTTAGTAACAAATTTGTTACAATCAAAAAATAAAAGCGCGTCACTATGACGACACGTCAAATTGTACATATGTTCATTCAAATAATGAATTTGTTTGTTATAATTAAAATCCATATTTGTAGCATACGGAAATGCACACAGAGTAATTTTACAATTTTTTTTGCTATTTAATTCTAATAGCTTGGTTATACAACTTGTTATGTGATTTTTCCTAACTCCTGAACTATCACCACACAGAATAATTAAGTTGCTATTA
This sequence comes from Nymphula nitidulata, assembly GCA_947347705.1. Lineage (NCBI taxonomy): Eukaryota > Metazoa > Arthropoda > Insecta > Lepidoptera > Crambidae > Nymphula > Nymphula nitidulata. The sequence continues at coordinate 2,768,840 of OX374637.1, read as the reverse complement.
CTTTTTAAATTTTCACACGTAGTAACATTATTTATAATATTTTCAAAGTGGAGCCCAGGGGAACAATTATTAAACACAATTTGATCTGTTTGATCTAAAAGTAAGTGCCCTAGCCCTTGTCCTAATTTATCAGAAAAAATATAAGTGTATTCTGTGCTTTGTGTCATCTTAGTTTTTATAGTGTATGAGCATTCTAATACTGGCGGCACAGGCAAAAATTCACTTTGAATTGGTATTAGTTATTTCACGAAGTTACAAAACGTTAAAATAGTATTCATAGATTTAACACAGGCCTTAAATTACGAGAACAAAATTTTAATACAACTTTATAGATGTATTCTTACTTGTTAGTATGACAAACAGTCATACAATTATGTTCTCGTACAAATATTACCACTAGACAATAATAAATACATATAGATTTTTTTTATTTTTTTATACTACTAGATGACAAACAAGCTGACGGCCCACCTGATGGTAAGCGGTTACCGCCGCCTATAGACACCTGCAATAACAAGGAAAAATCACTTGATATTGCAGGTGCGTTGTCATCCTGGGGCCTAAGATGAAATGCCGTCCATGCCCAGTAATTACACTGGCTACCTTTCCCTTCAATCCGAAACACAGCGAACTGCTTCACGGCTGAAATAAGAAAGGCGGTGGTACCTACCCAGACGACCCTACATACGGGCCTACCACCTAGTGGAGTGTTGAATTTTTTATCCTAGTGTAGAATAAAAAATGATAAGTAACAAGTGCAATATTTAACTCGGGTCATGCTGTTGACCCGACTTTGATGATAATAAAGACCAACAAAATGACTTTTCGTATTTCCTGAATACTATCTGTATTTTAATAATTAGGCATGTTTCACTAAATTATTTTTAACATACAAAAAATAACCTTTATTCAAAGCTATCAATCATAAGCCTGTGTCCAGTATAAGGAACAAAAGACAATAACACGTTTTTTATGTTTCCTGAAAAGTAGCATTTTTGTAATTATCATTTTATTCTCCGGGGACGGCGGTTTGTATATTGACGTTTCGTATAGCATTTGTTTAGTCATTTTAATTTTTTCTGTTTACGATTTAATAGCCATTCAAAAAGTCTAATGCGACCATTATTTTATTCTTATCGAGTATTGAGCGACAAAACGACTTCTTGAGAAGTGAAAAAAAAAGTCAATAGGGTCATGGCGCAATAGGTACAGTCTACACCACGTCAAGCGTAATAGTTTGACTTTGAGACCGCCCTTACTGCGTTCGCAATAGAGGCGGCTTTCGCAGTGTAGTTGCCGAGCGACTATAAACACGCCTGTTTGAGACATATCTTGCTGCAGTCACTTGGGAATACCTCTGTAGAGAGTTCCTGCGCATTCAGGAAGGAAATCCATCCAACCATATGACTGAGTTGAGGATCAAAGACACCCCAACCACGTGACCCTGAAATAAAAATCTATGACGCATGAGTGGATCACGCGGATATATATGTGTATTATGAATGGAAAAGTACTAATACCATACCATGCTTCATAGGGAGTTGCAATACGCTTACAATAAATATGTAGTGATTTTTTCCTTGTTTTAACTGTTTGAAAAAAACTGAAAAGGAAAAAATAATTAAATTTAATTAGATACCTACTCATCACCTAGAAATAAAATTTTCGGAGTCGGTGCTTTACGTTCTATTATTTTTGGACACAACTTAGCACCAACTCCAAAAATTATGTTTCTAGGTGATGAATGAGTAGGTACCTACTTAAATTTAATTAATTTTGCCTTTTCAGTTTTTTGAAGCCGGTTTTAATTTTTGTTTAAAATTTTTTTTCACTATTTTAGTGATAACTTTCTAAGGTCGAAGCTAGATGGGTGGCCGTCAACTTATATTGTTTCCTTCTATCGTATCGTTTCACTAAAAAGTCATAGGAAAACAAAAATCCGCAATTTTGCTTACGTAGACGACTTACTCATTCCAGTTATTTTGATTGATAAACCAAACTGATTATGAAAAAAATTTTATGGGACCAAATGGCAACTATTTCGCATCGACATATGATTCACTAGGTTACATCGCATATTTACTAGGTGGTGGTAGACCCATATGTAGGGTCGCCTGGCGCCTTTCTTATTTCCGCCGTGAAACAGTTCGCTGTGTTTCGGATTGAAGGGAAAGGTAGCCAGTGTAATTACTGGGCATGGTCGGCATTTCATCTTAGGCCTCAGGATGACAACGCACCTGCAATATCAAGTGCTTTTCCTTGTTATTGCAGGTGTCTATAGGCGGCGGTAACCGCTTACCACCAGGTGGGCCGTCAGCTTATTAAAATTTGTCATCTAGTTGTATAAAAAAAAATCGAACAAAAAAACCGAATTGAAAACTTCCTCATTTTTGAAGTCGGTTAATGAAATTTATTCAGTGCTTAAAAAAACAATACATACAGAATAATAGTGGGTGAAATAGACTGTGCCGGTGATGGTGTCTATAGGTGTACTGTACTTAAGCCACTTACCACCAAGGACCGTCAGCTTGCTTGTCCTAAAAATAGTTGTATAAAAACTAGTGACCACCCGCGGTTATAATAATAATAATAATAATCTTTATTTGCTCTTTATTATGCTCGCGTGGAAGTCGGTTATCGCACTCAAAATGGTGTCTTGTAATCTAAGGATGTAATCTAACTCCATGCCGAAATAGCTTAGGAGTTAAAAGAGTAAAAAAATAGTAAAACGATGGAAAAGAACTGAGAAATTTCTAAATGCAACCCCCCCTTCGAGCAGTCCCTACAACAGAGAAATGAGAACGAAAAGGTATAATCGGCGTGTGCCACTGTGTGCTAACTGCTAATTGACTTTTTTATACTAATAGATGACAAACAAGCTGACTGCCCACCTGATGGTAAGCGGTTACCGCCGCCTATAGACACCTGCAATAACAAGGAAAAATCACTTGGCATTGTTCCTTGTTATTGCGTGTGCGTTGTCATCCTGAGGCCTAAGCATAAGATGAAATGCCGTCCATGCCCAGTAATAAGAGACAGCCCAGGCTTAATTTAAAATTAATATATTGTATATATATTCATATAATATACATTAAAGTATGTAAATGTCAACGCGCCATCTGGTTAAATTAGCCATTTATTAACTCGACATATTCCGATCCCTGCGGGGCGACCACTTACTGCATTGATATGTACAGTCGACAGCACATCAAGCGTAACAGTTTGACCTTGAGACCACACTTACTGCGTTCGTTATAAAGGCGGCTTTCGTAGTGCAACTGTTTCTAACTGTTAGTCGTGTGTACATTGCGGTCTAAAAATGTTTATCAGTTTTCAAATTAGATTCTACGTCACACTGTGCGCAGTAATGGCTAAAATGCTAATGCTCGTTTTCGCTAGCGTTTGCTTAGCTTTAGGAGTCTCTTAGCGATTTTTATCTCAGTTTGTCTATAGGAGATATAAAGAGACAAACGTCCTTAAGAGTCACCTAAGCCTAGAGAATGGTTAGTGAAAAAGGACATAAGTCTAGATACTTTTAATATTTGTGAAGCATTCTATACACTATACAGGATGTTTGGTAGATGGTATAACAAGCGGGCACCTTCCCATGTTAACATAGTCATATAAATACTATGGCGTTATCGAAAATTCAAAATAATGAAATTAATTTCAAATTTGGTCAATGCAAAAAGTTCGGTCAGTAAAACAAAATGTATGGGAAATTTCAAAATTAATTTCACAATTATGAATTTTTGATAACGCTATAGTATTTATATGACTATGTTAACATGGGTAGGTGCCCGCTTGTTATACCATCTACCAAACACCCTGTAGAGTGTTAATGACTTTTTGATTATCATACTTAGTTCTTATTTCAAATATTGAAACATTAAAAATGAAATGAAATTAAATCCTTAGTCTATAGCTGATAATATTTTGTAAACTTTTAACAAAAAATAATTTTCTATATTCTAGCGAGCATAAGCGACCGATATTCGCGTGTGAAAAAATCTATGCTCCATGTTTGAGTGTACAATACTGTAAGTATAATATATTTATTTCAATATATTTTCGTTAAAAAAATTAAGTTTCCATCGCAAGTCACACACAAGGCCCTATCATGATAACTTTTTATAATGTTGCAAAAGCTTTATGCTAAGATAGGGCCTTGTAGACTGCACCTGCTGTTATGTGTTTATTTTCCTACTTTTTCTTTGTTTTATTGTATAAGTTTTATTTTGTATGTATATTTTTATGTTTGGTGTATGTCAGTAAAAATATTTTTCTTTCTTTCTTTCTTTCTTATGTCTTGTCAAATTAAATCATCGACCCTATTACAAAGATTTGTGCATGCAATTGTAAACCTTAGGTGGTAAACATTTTTTGACCGCGATTATACATCATTATTGCTTATGACGTCACGGTGTCATTTTGAAAGCAATATGGCACCTCCACATGGTCAATTGTCACGAAGACGCTATTGAATGACTAATTAGTAAAAACCAGACTTTTTTTTACCATAAACAATATCTACCAATATAGTTTGGCGGTCGCTGGTTGTACACATTGATGACGTCATTATTGATGTGAACTTAATAGTATAATAAAATATACTTTACAGTCATCACCTAAAGAATTACTAGGATTATACATAATAATATATACTGCGAGGGATGTGATAGCAAAAGCCATATTTTTTTATCTCAGTTTTGTGGTTATGTACCTATATTACGTTGGTCGGTATGGCAGGATCTAAAGCAGGGTCATCTCCCCTGAGGCATTACACCTGACTTATGGGAGACTTTATTGAATCCTACCCTTTGTGACATCACCTCACGGCCGTGTGTGGGACTGATCCGATTTGTTATAAATCACATTTTTTATAGAGCCTATAGAACTATAATATCTGCTCTCGAAAATTCCCGGTTTTATTTTTGTATGTTATATTATCTACGTAAGGGTGACAAATGGCACATAAGGTTCGCCTAATGGTAAGTAAGTTGGTTATACAACTAGATGACAAGCAAGCTGACGGCCCACCTGGTGGTAAGTGGCTGCTGCTACAGCTAACAAGGAAAATAATAATAATCACTCGGTAGGTAAGTATTGCAGATGAGTTGTCGTCCTGAGGTCTAAGATGAAATGGTTTCCATGCCCAGTAATTAACTGCCTACATTTCCCTTCAAGTTTTTTTAGCGTAACAGTTCGACTTTAACACCCCCATGTAGTACCACCAGGGTCCACATTGGGTCATGCAATTTTTCTTCCTAAATATTATTCACATTTCGTCATGTCTAACATATTTCGTGGATAGTGTAATAACTCACACCTTACCCCACTCGAAATAGAGGCGGCTTTCGTAGCGCAACTGCTATATTTGCAGGTGCTGTCTTCTTTACTATTTAAATTGATTAGGTATTTATAAACCGTTTAACCTGTATCTAACTGAAAACCCACTCGCAAAAATTTCATTCACTTTCAAGCGTTTACAGAATGTTTGAATAAAACATGACGGTAGCGGCTTAAGGCTCAGCTCTTAAGGTTGATTATTGCTTAAATATTTCACTCACAAGCGTGTTGCAACATGTATAATATAACCCTTGAAACTACTAATGAACCCTCGCTGAAATACCACACAGCTTAATTCTTAAAAGTCTGAAATTGTAAATGAAAAACGTAGGTCTATTAAGTATAAACCGGTCCATTCAGGATTATGAGGTACCTAGTCCAAACTTAAAAGGGGGTATTTGGGAATTTATGATAAAATGGGAAATTTATTACAGCTACGTAGTTAGGATGCAAGCTTGGTGACGATCGGCAAAGTAAAGTAATGTTTGCCCTGGTTTGGAACGGATGGGTAAGTATCAGTAGGTATAAAGTAATTTTTATAACTACCTACTTTGTCACTCGAAAGGGATTTATTTATAGGCATCACAGGATGGGACTATGAATATGTCACCGCCATCTGGTTAAATTAGCCACTTAATTGGACGCTTAGGCCGTTGGTTTAACACCGGCGGTGTCCCGGCGATTTCGGCTATAAGTGGTCATAAGAAATAACCTAGAATCGCTAAAATCTTCTAATAAAACAATCGAATACAGCAATGCTTAACTTCGTTTATTTCCTAACTTTAACAAACTCCATTCGACTGCGTTTTAAAAATAGGCCCGACAAGATTCGACATGACATTTCTTACCATAGACTATCGCCCCTCCGTTATATTCTTTTTTTTATATAAATGGGCATTAACAAAACACAAGTAGATTCTAAGACAATCAAATAGCAATATTTACAATTTTAATGCAACATACAAATTACAAATCAAAACTAAATTGTCAACAAGATAGGTACTATTTGCATGTTACAGCCGAACCGATATCAACTCTATCGATTATCGATGTTACCTCTAAACTAACAAAGTTGAATAATTATTCGCATAATTCATAGAATCTAGAAATCACTCAAAAGATCTTCGATTTAAACAACCTGCCTAGGCATCTAATTAAATGGTTAATTTAACCATATGGCTGATACGACGCTAAGATGTATATTCTTCATAATTAGTGCCAGAGAAATATTTGCTACATTTCCAATGGGTAAAATGTAAACAACTGTTGTTATTCCCTATTAAAATTACGATTTAGATTATGTTTGACTGTTTGAACTAAGTTCCTGTTAATTAAGTTACCTAAATACTGTTGGCAGACTAGTTATCTTATATAATGTTAAATGAATAGTGTTTTATTCATATTTGAATCATGAATTACTTAAATCTGATAACTAAAAGTCAAAAACTTTGAGATATGATTATTAAAGAAAGTACCTACAATTTTATTTCAATACTTTACGTAAAAAAATGTTTTGTTGTAACTTGAATTTATTAAAATATTTACATCAAAAAGAGTGGTATTTTCTTTAATTTTATAATGTAAAATATAATTAGTTAACATTTACTCCGTATGTTTATACTCACCCCAGCGCTGTTAATACGTGCCCCAGTTATGGGGCATGTAATATGACAAATGACTTTTTCGTTTTAGATGACCCTGATTCTGAAAGTTCTCACCTGTTTTTTTTTGCAAGCTGAATAACTAAACTATGCTATAAATTAGCTACATAATTTTAAACAAAAATTAAATACGACTTCAAAAAACTGAAAAGGATAATATAATTAAATTTAAGTAGATACTCATCACCTAGAAACATATTTTTGTAGTAGGTGCTTCACGTTCTATTATTTCTGCAAACAACTTAGCAGTTTTTTGAAGTCGGTTTTAATTTTGGTTTATTTTTTTTTTCAATATGTTTAGTTATTTATACCTTTCTAAGGTCAAAGCTAGATGGGTGACCGTCAGCTTACATTGTTTCCTACTGTCGTATCTTTTCACTAAAAAGTCATAGGAAAGCAAAAATCCGCAATTTCGCATATGTAGATGACTTTCTCATTTCAGTTTTTTTTATTTAAAAACCAAAGTAGCTACCCAACTGATTTTGAAAAAAATTTTATGGAACCAAATGCAAACTATTCACCATCGAAAAAATAAGAATCACGTAAATCGGATCAGAAATCTCGCCGTAATCGGTGTACATACATAGGAAAAAAAATACCAACCGAATTGAGAATCTTCTCGTTTTTGAAGTCGGTTAAAAATCTAGGCGTAATCGGTGTACAGACACACATACATAAAAAATACCAACCGAATTGAGAACCTCCTCGTTTTTGAAGTCGGTTAAAAATCAAACAGTAAATTTAGAAACTTAAACCAAAATACAAAAATTGACAGAACTATCCCCACTCTCTCCTACCTATAAGTATGAATTTTTCAAAGATGAATAATCATCTTAAAACAAAATTTAGATTATGGCTACCATTTTTATAAAATTATTGAGTCTTCTGAACATCAAAACTACGTCACACGTCCGCTAGCCAGTATATTTTAATATTCATGATCGTCACGAACAAGTTACAATCGGACGACGAGCGCGGAATCGAATTTTGTACTCCTGGGGCGACGATATTGGAACTACTGCTCGGAACAAACCACTATGCATGCAGATTTTATTTGCCGCAGAAAAAGGCTTTTATTGCGTGGTCTGATAAAGAATGGCACTGGCTATGGCGTCAATTGTACATCAATAAAAAATCATCATAACATAATAACGAACGCTTTGTTCTTAGAAAGCGACCACTTAGTACCACACTGGTCTTAGTACCACAGTTTAGTAACGATGTTATTTGTTTTTAGTAAGTTAGAGGACTTTAGTACTTAAGCTTATTTCTCTCTCTTCTCTCTTAGCTCTGGTTTCGATTACGAAAACAAAGCAACCTTTGCTATGGTTGATTCAGGATGGGTCATCAATATTTTATAATCTCGAGATTCTCCGTGCATTGAAAGGCCGTTAAGCCGTTGGTGCTGGTGTACGGCTGCGACTTTCACTCACCAAACCGCATTGGGTTAGGCGTGGTAGTACTCCTTATGTGTTTCTCCCATGTGGAAGGCTTGTGCAAAGCTGTGGGACGTATATAGGTGGGTGATGAAGATTGCTTCTGACTGTGAATCAAAGCTAGCGCAGTCGCGCAGTATAAATTCGAGTGGGAACTATTGACTATATATTTATTACAATTAATTGCACAAATAGGGCCTAACGCCTAATAAAAATGCTTCGAAATTTCATTATGCCGTTACTTCTTTTATTTAATATAAACGATGTCTAACTAAACTATACCTGGAGTTAAACTAAACTAAATCTTAGAATTCTTTGCCAGCACATGTGTTCCCTCCTTCCAATAACATGGGATCCTTCAAAAGCGGCGTGAAAAAGCACCATTTGAGCCGGCAAGATGGAGGCGGCTAGAGCAGTGTCTAAACTGCACTAGCTATCTTCGCATATGGACTCATCTTACCGCTTCACATCAGGTGGTGTTGGGTCAATTGTCGTGCTTTTTTAAAAAAATCTACGGCATGAAATAAACAGCACATTGTTTTGTTCCCGGCTTCATATAACATGGGATCTTTCGAGAAAGGCGTAACAAGGCACCTTATAGGACAGCATGGTATAGGCGGCTAGATCAGCTGTGCTAATACTGGGAGAGAAGATTTTTTTTTATCAGCTAGATGACAAACAAGCTGACGGCCCACCTGATGGAAAGCGGTAACCGCCGCCTATAAACACCTGCAATAACAAGGAAAAATGACTTGATATTGCAGGTGCGTTGTCATCCTGGGGCCTAAGATGAAATGCCGTCATGCCCAGTAATTACACTGGCTACCTTTCCCTTCAATCCGAAACACAGCGAACTGTTTCACGGCTGAAATAAGAAAGGCGGTGGTACCAAACTTTTGTCTACTCCCCAGGGAGTTTGCCATGTTACGGGGATGGTGTTGCAAGCGTCAGAAGCGTCAATAGTGATACTGTCTGTTAAAAACATATTTTGTGACGTTTTGTACCTCTCTCCTTCTCATAATTTAGTGCTTACACACTACTATTTGTTTTTCTTATATTATCAAAAGATTTTATTTACAACAAATCATTTAACAGTTCCTGGTTTCGGCATGAGAGCGACAAACAAAACGGCGACAATCGTTGCGGCGACAGCACCGCGACAGCACGTTGCGGCAACAAATGGTCACAGTTCTTTTTTTATATACGACTAGATGACAAAAAAGCTGACGGCCCACCTAATGGTAAGCGGTTACCGCCGCCCAAGGTCGTAGCTAGGAATTTGTTAAGGCGGGGGGGGGGCAGGCGTAGACAAACCAAGTATTATATCTAAGGTACATGCTGCATGAACTATGGAACAAGTTACGGTTTGTGAGCATTCCTGCATCTTCTAGGAGGAGGGGGGGCAGCTGCCCCCCCTTCCTGCCCGTACCTCGCTACGCCCATGCCGCCGCCTATAGACACCTGCAATAACAAGGAAAAATCACTTAATATTGCAGGTGCGTTGTCATCCTGAGATCTAAGATGAAATGCCTTCCATGCGCAATAATTACACTGGCTACCTTTCCCTTCAATCCGAAACACAGCGAACTGTTTCACGGCTGAATTAAGAAAGACATAAGGTGGTACATACCTACCCAGACGACCCTACATAGTTTTAGCCTAATATAGTTCATATTTTTGGTGACCTAATGGAAATGAAAAAATAATTTAACTAAATAACTAGGTTTGGTTTGGTTAGAGCTATGGAAAAAAAAATACTTTGCCGATGTGTGTTCGGTCGCCGCAACGTGCTGCCGCTGTAGCGATTCTCGCCGTTTTGTTTGTCACTCTTATGTCACGAAGTCCAAATTAAATCTTGGTGACTTGCTACGCTCAAGGTGGTTTTCCACCAGAGGGGCGAGACGAGAATTGAAATCGCACTGACTCTTTTCCACTAAAAATTGCCCGCGCGAGCTCGCGCGAGGTGATTTTCCACCAGAGTGGCGAGGAGAGAATAACCAACAACAATAAACCTATCGCGAAAAGCGTGTTTCTGTTGCAGAGTTTATTTATACTCTATATCGGAAGCAATACGGTTCATTTTTACACAAACAAATATTTCAATTCACGCCTCGCACATCCTCGTCAATCCTGACTATTTCCACCAAAGATGCACGAGGCGAGGATTAAAAATTTGCCATACAAATTTCAATTATCGTCTCGTGTCGTCTCGTCTCGCCCCTCTGGTGGAAAATCGCCTAGGGTTCGAAATCATATCAATTTTCACATTAAAATTTATACTCTATATCGGAAGCAATATGGTTGATTTTTATTCACGCCTCGCACATCCTCGTAAATCCTGACTATTTCCACCAAAGATGCGCGAGGCGGGGATTGAAAATTTGCCATACAAAATTTAAATCTCGTCTCGCCTCATCTCGTCTCGCCCCTCTGGTGGAAAACCACCTTTATTCTATTTATGTTCTGTTCTTCTCTTTTTTCCATTTATGTTGTTGTAACGATTGATTGATTCCCCATAGCATACGGCACCGCCAAAAATATATCGCAGCACCAGATGTGAGAAGGAGACTTGAATTACAGAATACTCAGTGAAAGTAAACAGGACATCACTAGGGGTACATCACTAGGGGTACATCACTAGGGGTACATCACTGAGAATACCGGAAAGCATAAAAGAGGTAAATGTTGCTTTATTTAATAAGGAACTAAAAGATTTTTTAAGAAAAAAAATGTGACTATAACGTGAAATACTACTTAATGCATAAAATAAATGTTGATGTGATAGAGCTAAATGACTTTATGTATGAGATACTCAAAAATATCTCATCTCATCTCATCCCAAATTAAATTCTAATTCACCACCTGATACACCTGGCGGTGTCTTTTCAGCGCCATGATGGGGTATGATCGACTTACTGATCGGTCAGACATAGGAAAATAAAACAGCTACCGATACAAGATTCAACTTTTATTTTAATCACATCCTTAGCTTAAAATAACATACATATAATATTAATATACATATTTTTGCTATTTATACATTATAATATTTATCATAAAAATTCAATCACCAAGGCGATTTTGTATATAAAGTTTTTTACATTTAATATCTATGCGTAAATTTATTTTCGATAAGTAACAAATTATTTCAGACTCAACAAATAAATATTCAACAATAATATTTCATTTCATAATATTTCATAATATATTATACAGCATTATATTATTAGGTTTTTGATTCATTTTAAAATATAAAATTAATTTTTGGAGCATTATTTACAGCATCTTTGCAATCAATTGGTTCTAAAAGTATTCCACTTGAGGACCTACTCCGAAAAATGAAATACGCAAACGAAAAATCATATTTTGACTGTTTTTAAAGCATATTTACGTCAAAAACTGCCAAAACCTATCGTTGCCATATTTAGTTTAAACGAAACAAATGAAAGAACGCTTCATTAAGAATAAATATTGAAAAATCGCTGTAATTAAATAAAATTAATTATCTATCGAGGATAAATGCAAATCGGAGAAGAATCCCAGACCAAATTAATCATTTTGAGCAAAACACCCAACGAAAGATAATGGTCCAGCCTGGATAAGGAGCACTCAAGTCACTCAACCTTTCGTCCATTGCCTGCCGGCGTTCACATACAATAGGAAATCTATTGTATTGATATGTGGGTAGTACTTCACAGATTCAATATGGTCACGGTCGGTCTTAAGTACAAAATTGTCAGTACTTTGAGATTTCGACTTATAACAAAGCTACTACCAAAAACATGACACGTAAAAAGAACCGTTTTTATAAAATGTACAATTATTTTCAACTTAAGGTAAGTAGGATTCCATTTAAATAGTATTCGCACATTGTCCAGTTACATAAGTAAATTTTCTGAATACAGAAGGCAGCAGTAATACCGGACAAAACATGATAAACCTAATGAATAAACAAAGGAACAATACAAATAAAGAAAACGATGAACATTAAGTATGCTCCAGGCGGAAATCTAGCCCGCGTCTCCTGGGGTCCGGCCACACGCGATAACCACAAGCCACCGGAGCACTAGGTGTAACCTATTCTTAATTTTTGATTTTAACATTATTATAAATGTTTGAAAAATTACTTAGTAATTAAAATATAATAAAACTAGAAAAATTTCACGTCCTGAGGCAGGAATCAAACCCGCGACCTTTCGCAATCCGGGCGACTGCTCTGACCACTGAGCCACCCAGGACCCGGGACATCCCCGTGAAACTCTTCCAGTCTATCCGTATTTGCGTTTACGAGCTAACGTCCACCCTACAATGTCGAAATATTCTATTTCAACATCCGAAACGAAAAAAAAAAATTAAGAATATTTGAAAGCACTGCCCCAACTTAACCGAATCGTAGGTATTTGTAAAAATACTCGTTTCGGATGTTGAAATAGAATATTTCGACATTGTAGGGTGGACGTTAGCTCATAAACGCAAATACGGATAGACTGGAAGAGTTTCACGGGGATGTCCCGGGTCCTGGGTGGCTCAGTGGTCAGAGCAGTCGCCCGGATTGCGAAAGGTCGCGGGTTCGATTCCTGCCCCAGGACGTGAAATTTTTCTAGTTTTATTATATTTTAATTACTAGGTGTAACCTACCAATTACTTCACCGCTTTCTACTTTTAACGTTTTTATAGCAACGTTTACGTGCCCAGAAGACGCGGGTTCGTTTCCCGCCCGGAGCATACAATTATTTTTATCATTTCTTACAATAAAGTAAGCGTTGCAAATCAAACATTTAAATGCAAAGAACAATGTTAAATGTAAGTGCTTATTCATTAAATTGTTGGATATTAATTTCTGTAGATGTTTAAATTCCTAATTGTTTGCGTCAGGACTAGGTTTGCCAATTTTTATTAAAATAAGTAGGCAAAAGGAGATGCTTCATATTCGGCCAGCTAATATAATAAATCTACTGAAACTGAAAAAAATACTTATAATTATTAGTATTTTCATATTTCAGAATCATCTTCTTCCATAATCTTCAATATGGTAATAGGGCAGGGGACATAGAAGTCAACTAAACGTCACGGAAGTAACATAGACGCCAAGATAATTATTTGTCTGTGTAGCAACATTAATGTCCGTTTCCACTAACCATTCCCTAGGCTTAGGTGACTCTTGACGACATCTGTCTCTTTCTATCTCTTAACGCTAAGCAAGTGTAAGTGAAAACGAGCATTAGTGTCAATTCTTGTTTTAAAAGACGAAACAAGATCTCTTATAGAGATAAGTCCTCCCTTCCCATCGCTCTGTCCCTTGCATACTGTATACATTTATTTTGTTTTTATGTTTGATGCAATAAAGAGTTAATAAACAAACCACAAAAAATAAAACGGTCTATTACAAACTGTTCCGCATACTTATGCATATTTTTTGGTACAGTGTAAGTACATAAACCTAGCCGGGTCTCCATACATTTTTGGGACATTTCCTTTAATTTGAGGCACTTAAATAAATAGCATATTTTAATGTTCTTAATGAGAATAAACGCCTACTTTATTGTTACAATTACGAATAAAGATAAAAAACGATGAAAAAATATATGCTCCAGGTGGGAATCGAACCCTCGTCTCGTAATGTCCGGCCAGATGAGTTCAATTCCCGCCTGGAGAATATATTTTTGCATCGTTTTTCTTTCTTTATTTGTAATTATGACAATAAATATATGTGTAAAAAAATAGTAAGAATCATTTGTCTCATTTGTTACAACAACAATTTTTGTACTTTATGCGTACAGTCGACCGCTCATCAAGTGTAACAGTTCGATCTTGAGACAGCTCACTCCATTCGTAATAGAGTCGGTTTTCGTAGTGTAGCTGTTCTACCTGGTGTGGTTTCGTCTGTTCTGACACAATTAAAAATAAATATAAAGTGACCGGGGGAACGGGCGGCGGTGACAGCGACGCGGTGGAACAAATATTCGCCCGCCGCGAATTCGCCGTCGCCCGTTGCCGTGGCCAGGCCGTGAAGTTGGAATCAGCGGGACTGATGAGTCCTATGCTGTTGAAATAATTCTGCGAATAGTAAAAGTATTTAAACCAGAAAAAAATAATGTCCTCATGCGGGGACTAAGCCTTTCACAATCCCGGTGACTACTCTAACCGTCTGAGCTACCGAGGACTTACGACGGCCCAGTGGAATCCCCCAAGTCCATCTGTATTTGCGTCACTAGCTAGGTCGTGGAGTCCCCGCTTGAGGACATGATTGTTTTCCAGTTGAAATATTTTTCTAATATTTTCATAAATTTAGTTAGATAATGTTACAAATTACGTATCACGCTTTCTCCTGATTTTTACAATGTAGGCAACGCGTGAGCAGTGCCCAAGGAGCTACGAGCATTTATAGGCTACGAAATAGCGCGTGAGTACCGCCCAAGGTGCTTCGAGCCTGTATAGGCAACGCCGTAGCCTATAGATTCTCGTAGCACCTTGACCGTAGCCGCTACGGTAACAATGCGTGAGTAGTGCCCAAGGCGCTATAAGCGTCTTTAGACGTACGAGCGTCTATAGGCTAACGAAATAACACGTGAGTTCTGCCCAAGGTGCTACGTAACACCACGTGATTACTGCCTAAGGTGCTACGAGCATCTATAGACCAAGTAACAACGCGTGAGCAGAGTCCTAGGTACTACGAGCGTCTATAGGCTTCGTAACAACGCGTAAGTAGTGCCCAAGGTGCTACGAGCGTCTATATAGGCTACGTAACACCCGTGAGTAGTCCCCAAGGCGCTACGAGCGTCTATAGGCTTCGTAACAACGCGTAAGTAGTGCCCAAGGTGCTACGAGCGTCTATATAGGCTACGTAACACCCGTTAGTAGTCCCCAAGGCGCTACGAGCGTCTATAGGCTTCGTAACAAGCGTTAGTAGTGCCCAAGGTGCTACGAGCGTCTATATAGGCTACGTAGCACCCGTGAGTAGTCCCCAAGGCGCTACGAGCGTCTATAGGCTTCGTAACAACGCGTAAGTAGTGCCCAAGGTGCTACGAGCGTCTATATAGGCTACGTAACACCCGTTAGTAGTCCCCAAGGCGCTACGAGCGTCTATAGGCTTCGTAACAACGCGTAAGTAGTGCCCAAGGTGCTACGAGCGTCTATATAGGCTACGTAGCACCCGTGAGTAGTCCCCAAGGCGCTACGAGCGTCTATAGGCTTCGTAACAACGCGTAAGTAGTGCCCAAGGTGCTACGAGCGTCTATATAGGCTACGTAACACCCGTGAGTAGTCCCCAAGGCGCTACGAGCGTCTATAGGCTTCGTAACAACGCGTAAGTAGTGCCCAAGGTGCTACGAGCGTCTATATAGGCTACGTAACACCCGTTAGTAGTCCCCAAGGCGCTACGAGCGTCTATAGGCTTCGTAACAACGCGTAAGTAGTGCCCAAGGTGCTACGAGCGTCTATATAGGCTACGTAACACCCGTTAGTAGTCCCCAAGGCGCTACGAGCGTCTATAGGCTTCGTAACAACGCGTAAGTAGTGCCCAAGGTGCTACGAGCGTCTATATAGGCTACGTAACACCCGTGAGTAGTCCCCAAGGCGCTACGAGCGTCTATAGGCTTCGTAACAACGCGTAAGTAGTGCCCAAGGTGCTACGAGCGTCTATATAGGCTACGTAGCACCCGTGAGTAGTCCCCAAGGCGCTACGAGCGTCTATAGGCTTCGTAACAACGCGTAAGTAGTGCCCAAGGTGCTACGAGCGTCTATATAGGCTACGTAACACCCGTGAGTAGTCCCCAAGGCGCTACGAGCGTCTATAGGCTTCGTAACAACGCGTGAGTAGTGTCCAAGGTGCTACGAGCGTCTATAGGCTACGGTTATTGCTTAGCATCCGCGGGCCCTCCGCTTGTTTGCCTTTTCATATAAAAACTTCGAGGTTATCATGTGTCCTTATTATTTTATCCTGTCTTCATCTATATACAATTTAACCGGGTATGGAATTGCGACAACTTTAAAAGAAGTAGGTACTGTAGTAACCGGGCTCCTTGATAGGCATTGGCACATTCTGTGCTAAGGTGGAAAAGAAATTGATATTTAATATATATTCGATTTGTCAGAATCGTCTAGACTTGTGGGAGAGAGACAGAGAGATTCGGGCCGAGAGCCACGCGCGGCGGCCGATTACTATAATAGTTTTTAAAATACAATTTATACAGTGATATATGTAGTAGTTGCTCAAGAGAAATATAGCGATTAAAAGATTCCCCGGAGTTTGATTGCGGCGAAAGCCGGGTCGCGACAGTACCAAGTAATAATTTAAATTTGGTACTGAAAAAAATCTAGCTTAACGCTTCTGTTGTATCTGTGGGTGGATTCTCAGAAAGCTTGTTCCGCAGACGATATCATACAGCGGATGTCCTCATTCAACATGCTACTAAGTTTGCCAATAGTAGTAGTGCCAATAACTCATACAACCCATAGATACAGCCTGATTTCAAATCTGGAGATGTATAAACTTTTATTTCCATGCGTCGAAGCCTTTTATTCTTGCTAAAGCATCAGCTCTATGTCCCTGAGAATAGAGTTTATTGTATAAAAAATGATTTTAACGAATGGAAATCATGTTTACCACAAACCTCCGCAGTGAAACAAATATTGACATGGAAGAATTCTTCTACATATATTACCTTAAAGATATGTTTGTTGGCATTTTTTGGAATTTACAAAATTGTGGTAATAAATTATAGTCTCTGACTTCGCTATTTACACAGACCGCATATCCGTTTCCTTCTGTTATCTCTGTGGCATCTGAAAAAGAAATAACATGGTAAAATTATCATTCTGTAAACCTAAAAGTAATTTGTGGACAATCGTAAAACTAACTGTGCCTGTGACCCTTAAAACAATTCCAAACTTGTGCCAACTCAAAATTTTTTATGAAAAATTTATGAAAAATTCGCCGCGGCGAATATTCGCGCTTCTATTCGCCCGAATGAAAACAAATGTATGTCAATATATAGTATTATGCACTTCACGCGTAGCGGCGACCGGTGACCTCGCCAGTCGCGCCGCCACCGCCCGTTCCTGTGGCCAGGCCGTTAGTCTCGGGTTTTCTAGCTTTTAAGCATCACATGTTTTGGTTCTATGTTTGTAAAGATTCTAAACTATCCATAAAATATTTTTTGCCCGATTGAAAAACACTTAATTTTTTAAAATCACCAGTAAGCATTTTTATTTTAGTTGTGTTGGATTATTAATGGTTTTAGCATCTTGTATAATTTTTTGTGAAGTTTTGTTCAGTATACCGAAAATATGTTTCAAAAAGGTCGTGCGCAATTGTTTTGTTGATTCATGCAGATCTGCGTAGCCACATATAGTGTTTTGTTTAATTGCTAAGAGCTGCTTGATATTAATTAGACTGCCTCTATGCTATCGAATGTTTGTAAATTCGAAGTTTACCGATTCACAATATTAATTTTACAGTACTGTTTAAACATAAGTGTAACATTATCCTGTTTTTTTTAATAAACTTAAAGTTAGTTACATTATATCCTTCTCTTTCTCCAACGGAAAAGTTTGAATAGGTAGCAGGTTATGTTAAATTTATGTCAAAGCAATTACAAAAGCCGGAAGGTCGTGACAGAGGTAAAAGAAATTGGACGTGAAAGAATTAGGTGACTGACGTAATCCGAACCCCGAAGTTTGGAAACACTGACGAGTGTCGCAAATAAGTACGAAGTGCTTTTGATTGAAAATAATTTTCAGTATTGTTTTACGAGAAGCTAATAGAAATTATATAATAATAATATTCATACACTCACTCAATGATAATATATATCAAGCGGGCACATATACATGCTAACAAAGTCTCAGAAAACTGAGATGTTATCAATAATTCTAAATTATAAAATTAATTTTGTAATTTCCAATACATTTTGTTTTACGAGGAAAAATTCAAAACTACACCTAGGAAAAAATAATAGTGTTGCCAATGCACACCTAATTCAGAACACTAAAAAACTTTTTAATCTTTTTTGTTGCTCTGTGTAATAGTTGCGATTGTAAAAATAAAATACATTGATGGATCCATCCCATAATAAAAATAAATGCATTTGGTGGTTTCAAGTTTAGCCCTACCACCAACCAAACCAAAGAGGCGGCCTAAGTAAAATATTGTAAATATAATAATAATTATGACGTATGAGGGTAAAGCCACGACAAGACCGCGTGTGCGTCCTGCGTGGTGCGTCTCGGCAACCACTGCGCATTCACCACGACCGCGATGACAACCTGAGTGGCCTACATCGAGACCGCTAGCTAACGCCTAGAGTTGCGATGCGACACGCAGGACCCGCGATGTCATGTCGTGGCCAAGGGGTGAAGTATGTATGACTAATGACGTATAACCTATGACGTATAGCATGCCTTATGACGTTGATGTATGAGTATGACGTACCCTTTCGTCTGCAGAGGACGGCGGGCTGTAGGAGCAGATGACTTCCCGCTCCCGGATGGTGTAGCTCTTGTTGTCAGTGGACTCGAGCACCACGCGAGGCGGTTCGGTGTCTGATTAGGACATTTTATCAAATAAAAAATAATTCTAGATATTTTTACTAGGTGGTAGGCCTGGTATATAGGATTGTGTGGGTAGGTATAATACCACTGTCTTTTTGATTCCGGCCGTAAAATAGTTTGCTGTGTTTCGGATTTAAGGGAATGGTAGCCAGCGTGATTACTGGGCATGGAAGGCATTTCATCTCAGGTGCGTTGTCATCTTGAAGGACAACGCACCGGCAATAGGTACTAATAGGTACTAGTACCTATTAGTAGTGGAGTGTAAATTGATTGGGCAGTAATAACTACTCGAGGGCGTGCATCTGACCATCAAACTAAATAAGTTTCTCTATGGGACCAACCAAATGAATGGGACAACTGATTTTTGTTCCGAGATTCCGATGTTGGTCGCATAGCTCAAAAAGGGGGCATTTCTCGAAGCGCACCAAGGAAACGCACCAAATGTAGAGCACCAAAACTATTCCTCAAAACTCAACATTTTGGTGAGAGAGAAAGAGTTGTTCAGTTTGGTGGTCAGATCCATCCCCTTGAGTATTACTGCCCAATTAATTCACACCTCGTTTATGCGATAGTCCTCATTGGTTTCTCCCATGTAGGAAGGCCTGCGCCCAGCAGTGGGACGTATATGGGCTGGTGATGATGATGATAGGCAACAGTAGCCATTTACCAACTGCTTGTTCGGTATATAGTGTGATTAAAAAATTAGAACGAGGCATCAAACTCGCGTCTTTTCACAAACCGAGTGACAGCTCTTCCTACCGAGAAGGTCTTGGGGTACCCCTATGCATTTCCTCTAATCCTTTTGTTCTTGCGTTATCAGTTAACTTCAGGATAACCAAATTAATTTCAGCACAAATAAAAATAATTCTTCATACTTTTTATACAACTACTTGACAAATAAGCTGACGGCCTAACTAGTGGTAAGCGGTTACCACTGCATATAGACACCTGCACCTGCACCTGACACCTGCAATAACAAGAAAAAATCACTTGATATTGCAGGTGCGTTGTCATCCTGAGGCCTAAGATCAAATACTTTTCATGCCCAGTAATCACACTGGCTACCATTTCACGTTTCACGGCGTTTCACTGTTTCACGGCTGAAAAAAGAAAGTCGACCCAAAAATATTTATTATTCATTTATTGACCTCCGTCGAGACTCCCGTGGACCCCTAGGGGTCTCCCTGGACCACTTTGAGAACTAAATGTCTATAGCATGATGTCATGCTATATGGGCGCTAAGACTGACTAAGAAGGAAATACTTTAATGTTTCTAGTCTATTTTTTTTTATAAGTTTCGCTTATATTCGATTTTGGGAAGGTAACTCTTGCGTTGTATCCTTGGTGTTACAACTAAGGTTGGTTACCGAATACATATAGTATTCGGTTACCGTCAGACGGGCCGTATGGTTTTTAGAACCGTACTTAATGGAGTTTACACTGCTACTGCACTGGCTCATCATACGAAATATCAAGTCGAACATATTGGAAAAGAATAAATCGATTCTAATAAGACATTACAAGCACCAGCAAGTCAAGCACAGTCTTAGACCTTTGAAGCCCGATAAACCAGACACAATTGAATTTTCATTGTCATGTCAACTTAAGTTGCCGTCTGGGCATTAAAGGATTATTAGGTAGCAGAGGATTTTTCGAAAAACAGTCCTAGAGTTGAGTAAGAGATTTTTTAATCTTTTCATGCAAACCAAAAGTCGCCAGTAACTTATTTTTCTCAAACATGCTTGGAAACTGAGCATTATTTTGACAACCCTCTTTGAGGTGAATCGAAATTGCTGTATTGGCCATGTACATGCTCGCAGCGGCCTGCAAAAGTTGTATGAAAATTCATATCTGTCGTGTTTTAACGGCCAAATAATTTACTATGTCAACTCTTATATGCCGTGTAATTTAAAAATGGAACTAATATGGCAACCAAGGAGGTAATTAATCAAAGGTTTTATTTAAATTCCGAACTGCCTTGCAAATAGAAAGCTAACTAACGCGCATTATTTGAAAGAAGTAGGTACTTTAAAAGCCTTGGCCACAACTAGGCATTGATGGACTTACGTATGTTAGACGTTCGTCCATCAATGCCTCTTTTGCTGGCCGCTGCAGTAATGTACAGTCGTCAGCACATCAAGCGTAACAGTTTGACCTTGAGACCGTCCTTACTGCGTTCGTAATAGAGGCGGCTTTCGTAGTGCGACAGTTACACTTGATGTGCTGTCGTCTGTACTATAATAATAGGCTTTTAAAAAATTCTTTGATAAATTCTAGACGCCTGACTTGCTTATGTATGGCAAGCTTTGTTAGAATCGGTTTTTTTGTTTCCTTTTAGACTTGAATGTTTGTATGGGAAGCCGTGCGACGTAAACACTCGTTGCCTAATAATAATATACTTAGTATATTGTAACCTGTAATGAGACCACTGTATAATATAACTAAATATAGTATTATTCGGCTTATTAGTTGTCCTAAATAAATAAAACAACATAACCTCAGTTTTCATATAGGTACTTACAAAAAAAAAACAAGATAAAGGAGATGTTTCAAAAATGTATGGAGACCCGGTCAGGTCTAAAAAATTTAGGCTAAAATAATGTGTTTAATAGTCCATTTTCTTTTTATGTTGCTTTGTTTCGTGGTATAAAACAAGAGATTTCAAAGAAAAAACTGCAACGCGGACAGATATTCATTAAGGCATCACTTTGGATACGTATAGTTGACTTCTACGAGTATGTCGCCTGCCATATTGACATTTAGAATAACAGTGAATTTGACGAATCATTTGAACTTTGTGCCGCAGTAAACAATACACGAAAACGAATTATAAGTATTTTTCCCAGATTTTGGAGACCTGTCCGGATATGAAACATCTCCTTCAGCCGCTCTTTTGCGCTCGGTATAATTATTCCCGTGTGTATACTCATATAATTTCGCAGACTTATAAAATCGGTTTTGTCCCACAAACCGGAAGAAAACAAAAAATAATTAATAATAATAATTAGCTAAAGTAGGAAAACAAGAAAAAAGGCTGGTTTTTCACAGAGCTCCTTTAGTCCATAAGCAATTTTGTCTTCTTCCGTTTCTAAATAAAAAACCTGATTTCAAAAAGAATAACACATAACTGGATGACAAAGACGGCCCACCACGGTAAGCGGTTACCGCCGCCTATAGACACCTGCAATAGTAAGGAAAAATCACTTGGTATTGCAGGTACGTTGTCATCCTGAGGCCAAAGATGGTATGCCGTCCATGTCCAGTCATTACCCTAGCTGTCCTTCAATTCGAAACACAGCGAACTGTTTCACAGCTAAAATAAGAAAAGCGGACAAAGGCGGAAAACTCACCAGCCTTCGGATTCAGTATGTCAGGCTTTGTCTCCGGCTTGTCAGCTGGGTACGCGATGAGGTACCGCCTGCCCTGAGCGTCTACCTGCACGACGCTCTGCGACGGCCGCTTGCTTGCAGTTGTGGTGTCGTTGCGCCTGCGAATTTTTTTAGAGCTATTACGCTGATATGAATTATTTATTATAACAGGCAATTTAACTTAAAAACCCCTTTTAAGTGAACTTGATATAAGCATCTAATAGACAAAGACCTATTCCAAATAGAATGTCTTCTATGATTTATTTAGCCGAGCAAGATAGATTTTTTTCCACCCAATTCTAATCTCATTCAAGTCAGTAGATTCTGATTATTTTCGTAAAACACAGTGGAAATGAACAGTTCAGTGTTTTACGACTCATAATAATAGCCTGATAAGCCCGCCATCGTGTAGGTATCTGTAAAATGATTGTCCACCATGAAAGTCCCGTGTAAATATTGGTTTGATTGAATGAGTTGTTTCGAACATCAAGTCTTATAGGTATTATCCAAGCTTTAGAACATGTTTATAATTTCTGTAAAAAAAGTTTTTTTTTTTGTAATTTTATCATTATTAATAATAATAATATTCTTACACGCACATTTATCTAGCCCAAAGTAAGCATCATTAAGAGCTCGTGTTATGGATAGTAAATAACGGATAAATTATGATAGTAATAATATAAATATTAGAAATATCATATAAAATCATATAAACATCCTTGACTCGAGAACAAATGCTCGTACTCACCATACATACATTTGCTACTACCGGGATTCGAACCCGGGACCAAGCAGCCTGTATGCAAGGGCACAGACCACTCAGCTAGCCTGTCGTTATTGTTGTGCATAAGTCATTAATTGTTATATAAATAAACATCTAGATCTAAGCAACGCTATTTAAGCAAACAATTTCAATTTATGGAAGGTACTACTTCGTATTTCGTTCTTTCATTCGAATTCGATCTATGGACAAGCTCGCTCTTAGTAGGGTTGCTATTCTAGTATTCGAGTACTAGACGTTCCTACGAAAATGTCTATAGAATCAATGAAATGCGCAAAGTTTCTTCTGAGATAAAATCTACAGGCTTGAGTGGTCAAAATACTCGTAATTGGGTTTCGGAATGCAACATTTTTCTGGTACTTCAGAAACTGCTGTGATTTTTTTTTGCCGGCACGGCAATTTGACCCAACGCCACTTGATGTGAAGCGGTAAGATGCGTCCATATGCGAAGACAGCTAATGCAGTTTAGACACTGCTCTACGTAAATCAGAAACTTTGAAATCAATACCGTGGTACGGTTTTAAAATAGAGATTATGTAGAATGTTGCTTAAAATTCCACATAATCTCTACTTTAAAATGGTTTACACGCAAAATAGAATTACTCGATCTTTGTCGTAATTCCAAAACTTAGAATTCTTTGCCAGTATTATGTGTTCACTTCTTCGCTTATCGTGGGTTACTTCAAAAGTCATCTCATATGTCGTCAAAGTAGATGTGGCTAGAATACTATCTATGTTCAAGCTGAACTCACTATCTTCGCATTGTGGCGTCTTCTTACCTCTTCTCACTAAATGGCGTAGACAGAACCACATATCTACACACTTCACGTTCCACAAGATCATGTATAATATATTGAAATGATAGATGTTGATCGGGACAATCATTGGCAAGTCACCAATACCATATTGCAAACAAGTTTAGATGCATCCGATGTAAGGTTTGCCAAAAAAGTTTGAAATACTCCTACTCCGGATGATGTAATGTAGAATAGTTGAAAGAAAAAACTGTCAAATCTATGTTTTAAATCAAGAACTATACTGTATTCCTCAAAATGAGGTGACAATGATACGATATCTATTTAATTATCTATAAAAAAACCTGAAAATCAAGTGTGACAATTTAGTATGATCAAGAAGCACGAGAATCTAAAACACCTCGATTAAAATAAGCGAATGGATTGGCTAAGTATCAACTTAGTTGTCATCGCCAAAAGTCACTTTATCGCTTCCTTTGTGAAGTAGAAAGGAGGAAGAGAGAGGAAGATAACTTAATTCCATTTTAGTGAATACTAACAGAGTCAACACCAATAAACATTTGTTTTTAATTCAATTTCAGAAAATTGAAATAGTAGAAAGGTATTGATGAAAAAAAAAACAATTGATATTGATGTTACTCACTTACGCAACACCAGCGCTATTATTGCGCCAGTGGCTGTTAAGACTGCAGCGATGCCTGCCAGCGCCGCAGCCGCTGGGAACTTGCTAACTGCGTGCGAGGTGCTTTCTAAATAAAAAATAAAATAAAAGTAGAATTAGAAAAGCAATCACCTAGCAGCTGTTCCAAAAAGTCTAGGCATTATCTCTGGAGTGAACAGGTAATGCTTATCCCTCTGTCTCGGTTGCAAAAGCAGAAATTATTTGGAACACAATACAATTTGTAGTTGCTTAAAAGGTTTTATGGTCAGATATAGATACTGATAGAGATAATTATCAGCCCACAAAGATATTAAATTTAAAATCTATATAAATATAGTTGTAACGCATACAGCTTACGTACTATTAGAGTTGGAAAACACTTTTATTTACTATCTGAGGCTGATTAATAAGGAATCCATGATAACCAAGCTGTTTTGAAAAATGACCGCTAGACGCATTAATACTAACATCAGTAATAGACTAGATTACTTTGTCCCGATTGCCCTGAGGCAAGCTGATAGATCTATTGAATTAATAAATGGTAGTATGAAGGCGAATCACATTATCATTGTTCGGTACTTCATTATCCTTCTTGTTGTCTTCTTGTAAAATTATATTACTTATGAATAAATCATTTGATGAGGTCAATAAATATTTGTTTTTTACTTGTATTATCTGAGCATCATACTAACCTAACTTTTTTTAAAGATATTATTGAATATAAAAGGGAAAATTTCATTTCTATCAATCCAATGTTACATTTTTTCCTTGTAACTCACCGGTTCTTTTAGCTGCATCTTTAAATATCAGCTCCCTTAGAAGGACAGGCTCGGACGCCCCCTTGCTGTTCCTGGCGGTTACAGCGATGACCTCGTCTTCCTCCAAAGTATCCAACGTCGCCCAGCTAACGTTCAGCCAAACGACTAAATCTGGTCGTAAAGGATAAGCATTATTTTTGATAGTAAGAGGTTTTTCTATGAAATGGACATTCCTAAGGTTCTCCACAACGACAGCGTCTACTTTTTAACCGACTTCAAAAAAGGAGGACGTTATCAATTCGATTGATTGATTGTTTTTTTTATGTTTGTTACCTTAGAACTTTCGACTGGGTGAACCGATATTGATAATTATTTTTTTGTTCGATGCGAAATAGTTCCCATTTCGTCCAATATTTTTTTTTTGAAAATCCTTTGGGTAGTTTGGTTTTTAAATCAAAAAAACTGGAAAAATTAAATCATCTACGTATGCGAATTTTTGCTTTCCTATGAATTTTTAGTAAAATGATACGATAGTAGAAAACAATATAAGCTCACGGTCACCCATCTAGCTTTGACCTTAAAAAGTTATCACTAAAAATTGTGAAAAAAAAATATTTAAACAAAAATTAAAACCGACTCCAAAAAACTGAAAAGGATAAAATAATTTAATTTTAGTAGGTACTTATCCTCTAGGAACATATTTTTGGAGAAACAATAGATAGTGAAGCACCGACTCCAAAAATATGTTCCTAGGGGATGTGTACCTATTAATTTTTAATTATTTTATCCTTTTCAGTTTTTTGGAGTCGATTTTAATTTATGTTTAATTTTTTTTTAACTCATCAATCCAAACAGCATTGTAGACATATCCCACTACTGGGTACAGACCTACCTTCATGGGAGAAACTAAGATTTGGGCCATAGCACCAACATGCTGGCGTAATGCAGGTTGCTAAGTAAAAGCGGTTGGGATATCAATTGGCATCAACGGTTCAACCAATCTAGGATTTAGTTCTCTCATACTGACCCTGAAATGCAGCTGATGTATTGACCAGCACCCTCTCGGCTTCCCCCAAGGCGTCCAAGGTGAAGTGCTGGCTGAGACCTCCGTCGTATCCTGCTATGCACCTCACTGATAGATAGGCCTCATTGTTCTTAATTATTCTGGTGGCTGTGCAGTTCCTTGGAGGTGATGGTCGTGCTACGAGAAAAAGAGATTTTTATTGAGTACCTAATCTAAGATATTGTTTTATGAATAAGGATAATAGTTTACTCGCCTAACAAATTTTTAGAAACAATTAGATTGCATGTAGGCAACCGGTGGTGTTTTCGGAAGACTAAGATCAATGTTATTCATTCTAATATTATAAATGGCAAAGTAAATCTGTCTGTCTATTACTTATCATGCTTAAACTGCCTGACCGATTTTCATGAAATTTGGTACGGAGACAGTTTGAGATTCTGGGAAGGATATTTCCGATATCCACGCGGGCGGACCCGCAGACGGCCACTGGTAATATTATAAATACGATAAAACTCCTTCTGTTACCTTATCACTGTCACGCTTAAGCCGCTGAAACGATTTAGATTAAAAACATGGAGATAGTTTCAGACCCCGGAAAGGACATACTTAATAGGATAATTTCTGCAGGAAAATCCAGGTGAGCGAAGCTCCTGGTGGCCACTAGTGAGGACAAAAAGGAGACGGCTGTAATGATCTTTGCGATAAGTGAGGTTATAATGCAGGACTCTGGAACAAAATGATCCTGTTCTGGTTATAATTCTTCCTTTAATCTGGACCTTTAATAATGTCGTTATCATTTTAGCGGATTGTACAAAACTAATTACAATTATATTTCGTCGCTGCATCCTCGAGATTCTCTTATTTATCGAGTAGTCCACTCTTCAATGTAATGGGCATCGAACACAGTTTTAGAGCTATTAATACTAAAAAAGACAAAAAGAAATGTTATTTCATAGTTCCCATATTGTCTCTGCCCCCTTATTCTCAACTGTCGGAAAGAATTCGAAATTCGGAAACTCTATACCTGTCACTTTTTATCACGCTGCGTCAAAGCGGGACGGCATCTGACTTTTCGAATCGAATCCGTGATCCGACAGTTGAGAATAAGGGGGCTGGTACAACCGCCGCCACCTGTCAAACTCATTCGCTTTTTATATTCGGGCAACGACACGCGTCTAAGTAAAATAATTTGAGTTTTTACGGTAACATAATTGATAAACATAGGTCAGTAAGCGTAAATAATAATCAAAAGTTCATGAACATATTCGTAAAAAGATACGGAGGACATCTAGAACGTAATTGAACCTCCTCCTCTAATCTGGGACTGGACCTCTAACAATTTAGGACTATAATTTGTATGTCAATGTTAATATTAGTAGGTACAAAATAATAAGGTGCGTATATTGTTGTAGCGGATTCTACAAAACTAAACAAAACTAGACAACAAGTTACCTAAGTAATATTCATCATTCAAACTGTAAGACTCTGTTAGTTCAGAAAATAACCCTATAGGTACCTAATACATATACGTGGTGCAGTATAAAGTATAATTTATAAGAATGTAACAAGTTCGAGCAAGTTCCGACAGCAATGAACTAGATGCAGGTATCTACGGCTGTTGAAGTTACGAGTTCAAATTTGTAGAGAAAATTGCGAGAGCCCGAGTGTATTTTTCGAAGTTGGAGACCGGGAAATATCTTGCTGGGGTACATTTGAAAAATCAGGCAGAGGGAAAATTTTAGGAAAGTTTAATTAAAGGAATAAATCCTGGTTTCTCATCAGATACCTGTTGTACGCTTACAACATCGAGAAATGGTAACCGCTGAAAATTCGTGATTGCAAAACCTATAAACTTATTAAAGTGACGACGTATTGGACACTTGGACAGTGCTATAAATCAGCACTGGAGTCGCGTCCACCTAACTAAAGACAGGTACTATCACGTATAATCGATATGCGTGATAATAATGGTTCTTGTTTGTTTGTTTTGTTCCAATTTTAATTTTTAAAATATTATTTTTCGTCCAGTAGAAGTGGGTTTAATGATTGTCTGCTAATAACATGCGAAAATTTCAGAAAGTCCGAATATATTCGGAAAATTCTCTCATTTCCTATCTTTCGTGATAGTTGAACCAACCTACTCGTACTACTAATAAAAATGCGAAAGTATAGTTGGCTGTTTGTTACTCACCAACGCCTGTGGGTCAATTCTGCTATCTATTTTCCTAAAGAGATCGGCTGCGGTTCGGTATCATTATGTCGTGATAGGTACAAAAAGGTATTCCACTGACATTGCTTATAAAGCCAGAACGCTAACGAAACGCTCTCGGTTGGTTCAACTTCGACTGGATAATTGTTAACAATGTTGTAAGAAACGAATTTAAGTTAACTTACTGTGTTGACAGTTGTTAACTTTGACAGTTCAACCAAATAAGTATCGATGCGTTTCGGCTCCCGCAAATGTCAAATATTTTGCAGAATACAAAAAAAAGAAAAAAAAAGTAATATTCATACAATCACACCTATTATCTAGCCCAAAGTAAGCTTCATTAAGAGCTTGTGTTATGGATACTAGATAACGGAGAAATATTGATAATAAATGTATCTAAATATTGCAAATATACTAAATAAACATAGAAACATCCATGACTCGTAAACAAATGCTTGCACTCATCATACAAACATCGGCTCCTACCGGGATTTGAACCCCCCAGGTTCCCCCCCCAGGTGCCCCCGACCAAGTAACCAGTTAGCAAGGGGTGCAGACCACTCGGCCAGCCGGTCGTCAAAAACAATGATTGAACCCTCAGAATGGTTCGCGTTACGTGTTTGTTAGTAGAATACCAAACTGATTCGTTTCGGCTACGTTTCAATTGCGCTGAGTTAGCAGAATACTAAAACGCTATAACTAAAGCGTTTCTAATTCGTTTCAGATCAAAATGCAAAAGCTGAATTGGGGGGCTGAACCGCTTACCAGGTTTGTATGGATTTTGGCACAAAGATAGATTATAGACTGGAATAGCTATAGGCTTCTTGCCATCCTGAAAAAACGTAGAGTTACAGTGCGATAGAACCTACATCACACGGATAAAGTCGCGGGCAATAGCTAGTATAATATAGCACACGAATAGGCAATTCGGAAAAAGCCGAAAGCCCAAATAGCTGGTGTCCGAATAGTTTACATGTTTTCAACAATCTAAACTATCCGGACACCAGCCAGTGCATTAAAAAAAAGAAGTGTAAAGTGGCCGGTACCAATAGAACGTCGCACTTCGAATTTCAAAAATGGAACCATGCGATTTTATCAGTCACTATTATATGACAGTCGGTTGACTGTTGCTAGGCAACCCTTGTCTATGGCAACGTTACGGCAACCCTTGAATTTGTCCCTTTTGAGGAAACTGTATGCATATACCCGTTGTAATCTTATCTCTGTAGCTTTCAAATCTTTTTATCCTTCCTGAGGCGACGTTTCCTTAGATCCGGGAAGACTTTGTTACAATGTTTTCTTTCTGAATAATAACAGTACCTATCACTGTCACGCCGGAACTCTTTTCTTGTCAATTTAGGCGGCAAAATCTGTCTAAATTCATTTGAATCAAGAAATCCTTGTTTTACAACAGTCTGCCAAAGTCAGTTGATTCATTCTCGTTTTGTTTGTATTTAAGGGACAGGCCCTTTAAAATAAATTATTCAAACTATAAAAGTACTTTGTTTTTTAAACTGAAATACTTAGTACGATGGTTTTAAGGGTCTTTACGTCACAAACTCTTATCATGAAAATATCGATGATGACCAAACCGATGCTAACACAACTTGCAATGCATAAGTTATGAGAGGATTTTTCGAAAAATCTTATAATAATGAATAAAATCCATTCGCCCGACTTTAGTTCCCAAAGTGGTCCAGGTGGACCCCCAGGGCTCCACGGCATACTCGACGGGGGTCTACGTTGGCGTGACAAAAAAACTCATTTTTTGTCGAGTTTAGCTTCAGCTCGAATGTAGCTTCAGGGGGTCTACCGGAACCAGCAAAATTTTGAAAGTGGTGTACGAGAAAAATGTCTGGAAACCTCTTGCCTAACACTTTCATTTCCTTAGTTCTAGATTAACCTAATCATAAAATTTATTTAGTTTAGTATTTTCACCTCAAACCGCGTCATCTTATGGCATAAGAGGTCCAAAAGCTTTAATTTTAAGCAACCCTTTACTTAAGTTAATTGGAACTCGAAACAAATCCACTTCTCGAGTGTTCTCGAGGTTCGCTTATCTACCTTTTAGTCCAATTAGACTACAGAAGTTCCTGTACTAACATCCCAGACAAAAAAAACGTTGGAAACAGAGCTTAATTACAAAGCCATTAGAATTCAAAACCGAGTAGCGACTAAGTCTGTGTCGGGTATGAATTTTAAAGTATCTCTTTAGTCCTTGGGGTATTATTATGCAAACATTTAAATAAAAATTTTGAACAATATGTCTATCTTACGTTTTATTTCACTCAGTATGGAATGTGATTGAGTTTAGTTTCAAGTGATTATTTAAAGCGTACATGTTTCTAATTATGAAACATGGCAGACAATGCATTCTTAAATTAAGACATGGGCTATATTAGTTCATAGAAATGCTTTGCCACTTTCAAAAACATCTTATTGGTTTGTGAAAGTAATTCAAAGCATTTTCAATGAACTAATATGGACCTTGTTTTTATTTATTGTTGTATTAACGGCACCACCCTTTATAAATGCGAAAGTAACTTTGTCTGTCTATCTGTTTGTCTACATTTTTGTTGCTGCTGAATTGATTTAAATAAAATATAGTTTGAAGATAGTGATTTGACACCCTTGAAACGACATTGTATACTTTGTGGCGAGATAACCAACATCTACGTGTGTGGTGGTGGCTTCTGGTTTATTATATGGCCCACCTAATTAATGATCAGCAATTTCATGTAACCTAAAGATCGACTTTAAGCTATGTGATTTGGAGCAGTTTCCATCTTTAAATTATTTGCTATTTTGATCAACGTACGGCGCCCCGCTGATAAACGCACCGTAGCCTATAGACGCTCACGGCACCTCGGTGAGACTATTAGTAATTCTGTGCTTGGGCACTACTCGCAAGTTGCTTCCGTAGCCTATGACGCTAAACAGCTTGGGCACTACCCGCGCGTTGTTGCCATAGCCTATAGACGCTCGTAGCACCTTGGGCACTACCCGCGCGTTGTTGCCCTACATAGCTTCACTTTTGCAAACTAACCAGCTCCTCTTTCTCGATAATAACCGTTTTCCAAAGTTCACTTCGCCGATCGCATATTGGCCGAGCGAGATTTTGCCGAACTTCGCTCGTATTTTAACCAAACGCCGTTCCGCGATATCTAGGAATGTTTTAATTAAGTTACCGAAATTATCAATTTACACACTGATTTAGATTCCCGGCTCGAATCTGATATCTGGTAAATTTTGATTAACGATGTATCGAGTTCTGCTTGTATTTTAGGGCGGTTTACTGTGAGTAATTAGCAGAGATCGGAATAGGTAATTTTTAAGTACCAAATGACGTCATAATAACATGATATGAAAATCTTAATATGGATATGCCTTTTACTTTTAGAAAGCGCAGAGTTATTTAAAAAAAGTATTTTTTTCTTACCTAGTCAAAAAATTAAACTAGGTCAGGTAAAACACCCGATTCTTTTTCCCAATGATTATTCCTTATTATTATGTAATGCAATGTGACGTCACCTGTTCCGTAGATTTTCTATAGAGCGTTTTTAGACGATGCACCGCTACACACCAAACGTACCACTGTATCTGTGAAAACATTGATCTTAAACAGACTATTTCTTTTGCAACTTCCTTTTTATGAAATAAAAAAAAGTTGTCGACTACACCTGTCGTGACCTGACCTGTTGTCTTGTAAAGCGTGTATCGGGTTCACAGTATTTTTTTTAAAATTCAAGGCTAAGTCGCCAACCAATAGGATGCTTTATACACATTTTTCTTTTTTTTATGGAAGTTTAGTTTCCGACATCCCGGTATTTTGTTTAGGCTTATCCAGGTTATGATCAACGTATCTACTTAAAAACTCTACCTACTCCGACCCCTGAATTAGCTGATCGAATGTAGGTAAGGCGTAGATCATTATATTGAGTTATGAAGACATTATTTATGGAATGTCTCCCGGAACTATATTTACACGTAAGTACTTTAATTGTCAAGCCACTTTGGAACGCTGTAGGCACTCAATTTGGTTACGTTATTAATATGACGTTATTTAATCTAGGCGCCATTTTGGATTACAAAGATTAAATAGAAATTGTAGTACACCCTCTGTCAGTCCGCGTCTTAGCTTGTGAGCTAAGGTATGGGTTGTGGTATGTGTACCTAAGTACAGATTTGTAATTAATTACTAATGGACATATTAACCATGCCAACAGAGAAATAAAATAAAATATTGAAAAAAAAAATCTGTCAAAATCAAAATCAAACAATTTATTTGCACCTGTTTATTGTACTTACCCTACACATGGACAGGGCATGATAGTTTTTTATATCCCATGGTGTGGATACGTCATTCAAATTACTTACTGCGAGTGTGTGGAGAGTCCTCGTGGTGGAGAGCATTTGTCGATTTATGGATTATCATTAAGAAAAAGGAAAATAAGCTTTTTAAATTATTACTATCCGGTTAAACGTGAGCTAAATTAAAATGAGTCTATACATTGGGACACTGCCGGATACTTATAATGCACGTGGCAAAACATGCACCGAAAGGGAATGCTTTTACGCATACTCGTATGAGCAGTTAGTCTATATGCGGGTTCGGGACTCCCCCGCAGCGGCGCTTCTACTTACTAAAACATGTCTATTCTCCTTCGCGGCTGAATAGTATAAGGTCTGGGCGACGGAGAAAGCAGCAGGCGACCGCGGCCTACTCCTCAACTTCCCAGTAACGAATAGCGGGGCATTGTGCAAATCTTCACCTGTGGTTGGCCTTGTTTGTTACGCAAGAGAAGACATATCCTTTAGAATTTAGATGGTCCTATGGTCGCGGTGTCCGCAACACCGCCTTTTCACCAGGGGCCTGAACGAAGTGTGGGTGGCGCGTCCACATCAGGAGGCTGAGCTGTGCCCCAGGGTCGTTACTAACGCGGCCAAGTGAAAATATTCTACTTCCTTTAGGCTAAGTAACAGTCAATTTGCCAGTCCTTTATACCTTGCCGAAGTCATAACTCTAGCACTAAAGCTAATAACGGATCGTCGGCTATAAACTGTCTAATTTTCATGTTATATTCACTTTACAACGATTTTACGACAGAGTCTCCTTGCGTAACATGGTGGAGTCGTTAGAAAGTTGCCTGATAATAAACTCGGTAAAACGAAACATATTCTTTATCAATAAGTCTACTAACACCATTCTTTTGTAACGAAGACCAAGAACAATGAGAAATATTACAAAATTATACTGAAATTCAGTAACAAATATAAATTCAAATTTACTTGTTCGTTAGTACAAGTAAATTCAAGTTGGGTGGGTTTGATTAGAACATCCGTTATAATAATTGAGGCGTACCTACGAAATATAAAATGTTCATAAAGTTATTATGTCTATACGTATAAATTTGGAATAAAAACAATTTATCGGTAGTTAACTTTTAAACTTATCAAACATCTTCAGTCTTCCCGTGACCACGATCGCTGTAAATAACCGAAACGTCAGGTGTATATTAATTAATGATGTTGGGCATCATCATCATCAGCCTATAGTATACGTCCCACTGCTGGGCACAGGCCTTCCTACATGGGAGAAACACTTCACTTTAGGAGATTGGGTCATAGCACCACCACGCTGGCCAAATGCGGGTTGGTAGGCTAAAGCGGTTGCAGTAACAACGGCTTGACGTGCCTTCCGAAGCACGGAGGAGCTCGAGATTATAAATTTGAACCGATCCCGGGACCGACCCTGGCGAAAGTTGCTTTGTTTTCGAATCGAAACCAGAGTGCTAAAACCACTACGCCACCGAGCTTCTAGAAAAAAAAAATCTTATTTAAAATTCATAGTTTTTTAATTTGCGCAACATTTTATATTCTTTGAAATAACCTTCGGCCATTTTGTGCTTAAAATTTTAAAATCCAGTTTTTTTCTGTATAAAAAAGGGAAATTAATATCTGCAATGCAGTTTAAGCTTTATTATACAGCGAAGAATTTTATTATTATTTTTTTAAGCTTTTATAATATCTTGATATTACTTTGTGAAGCGTATTTATTGTATTTAATTTTTAATTCACTCATGTATGGGTACTTCTTTACTTGCGGTTCCGAATAAAAAAGTTGGTTATTTAAGGTGATTTAATTATTTATGCCTGTTTAATGTTTTATTTTATTTGGTTATTTTATTTCTATTTGTTTTATTCGGTAAATAACAGATGATATAAACAGATAGGTAGGTAGAGTTACAGTGATTGAAAGTTAATTACAGATGCAGAGAAAAATCAGCTGTGCCATACTTTATGTCTTTAGGTATTACAATTTGTATGAAACAGCTGGTTTTTTCGACTTAAAATTTATTTTTTCATCAAGTGTTGCCTAGGGTGGTAAACCCGTATGTAGGGTCGTCTGGGTAGGTACCACCGCCTTTCTTATTCTAGCAGTAAAACAGTTCGCTGTGTTTCGGATTGAAGGGAAAGGTAGCCAGTGTAATTACTGGGCATGGACGGCATTTCATCTTAGGCCCCAGGATGACAACGCAACTGCAATATCAAGTGATTTTTCCTTGTTATTGCAGGTGTCTATAGGCGGCGGTAACCGCTTACCATCAGGTGGGCCGTAAGCTTGTTTGTCATTTAATTGTATAAAAAAAAGGATGACCAGCACTGCCATCTGCCTTCGTTTTCGAGAGCGTCCCCCTTACCTTACACCCTGTATAGGTAAACTATGCCACTTTAATCACTAAGTAACCTAGATTTTGATCTTTGTACTTTTTTAAATAGCTCATATTGTAAGTTTAACAGATCGTTCAGCTTGTGTACAATTTTTCAAGACCAATATATCGTGTTGAAATGGAAAACTTTTGATGTCATAAGCCTGTTAAACACTTACAATATGATATCAGTATATCACGAAACACATGCAATTTATTATTTACATTGCATATGCGCGCCATTAACTTTTAACAAAGGTGGACTACGCCACGGAGATAGGACTTTTTTTATTGCTACTTTTAAAATTCTGTTGATAACACATAGTTCTTTTTTAATTATGTGCATATGGACTGATGATAATTTTACATTAAATTATTTCCAAATATTTGCCGTTTTGTAGATTAATTAAATCAAAGAGTGTGAATTCAACTATGTGTGCTGAAAGTCCGAAATGAAATTTAAGGGGGTGGTTGTATTCTCTGTCAAGAGTTCCGAAAATTGGACTCTTTTCACACCATTTTTATTTTCAGTATTGTTATTGCGTATCGTACGACAAACTACAGTCACACCACACCACACCACACACACATACACACACACACACACACACACACACACATACTCAAACACATCCCGCGATCATACTTCGATATTGACCCCCGCAACCACAAAATCCCAAATTTTATTTCGGAATTCTGTTACAATCTGTATAAACTAAGAATTGTTCAGTTCAGTGGTCAGAGCAATCACCCGGATTGTGATGGGTTGCAGATTTGGTTCGCGCCCCGCAGGACATACTTTTTTCTAGTAAGGATATTTTTTCTTAATAACTTTTAAACATTGAATTATAATGCTGAATATAAAATTAAGAAAATATTAACGACTGTTGTTAGCAGCTATTCTATAGACCACTGTTCTGAGAATCGGATATCGTAGGAGCAGAGGAAAGGCTACCTAATAAATAGCTGCAATCGGATTACTTATTCGCATCACTGTGTGTATTCGAATACACCCTTTCGGTTTACAAGCTACTCTATTTTTCAGAACCCTTACATACCTCTTACAGGGCATATATGGGTCAGCAACACCATATTTCCTATTTCGGTCATGAAACAGGAAAACATAGCCATGTGTATAAGTTTTCTGTTCTTTTCAACAACTCTGAAACTCGATAATTATTTATCTACAAAAGTTGTGCTCATCGACTGGACTAACTTGGTGTAATGACGACTTTTTTTAAAGTACATTTTTCTTACTTAACATAAAATTCTGTCTGATCTCTGTGGCGGCACACATAACAATGTTCAGTGACGCGGCATGTGACGGCTAACATATTTTGACGCCGATATATTTTCTTTAGTACAACGGATTAATTTTTATTTAAAGTTAAAGGTTTATATTTAACTCTTTATTTACCATACTAAACTTTTTTTAGTGTAGGGGATACTACACGCCTTATGCCTTGCCTGCGCATAAGCGCAGTGCATAAGCTTAGCTGAGTGCGAGTTCGTAGATTCGGATTTACTAAAACCACTTGCTAATTATGCTCTCTTGTTTTTTAAAGGTTTGTAAAAGTATTTACAGGTACTTTTACAAAACGTCTAATTAATGGTTAAGACAATCAAATCAATTAGCTAAGTGCCGATACATTATTTTAATCATAGCGCACCTCAGTTATTAGCTCAATTTACATTAAAATAGCGTAGTAGCTATCAAGCTACGGTTGCCACGGCAACCTTAATTTTCTATTACAAACTACGATAATAACAGTTATTTGTATTTGTAATTACATTGAAATTCACATGTAATAGGTACGGAAATTGAGAATAATTTTCATTTTAAACAGGTGTAAGGGTAAAGTTCTCGAAATCGAAGGCAGATGGCAGTGCGGTCCCTATTCTCAACTGTCGAAGAAGTCGAATAATGGTAACTCTGTGCCTGTCTCTTTTTATCGCGGTGCATCAAAGCGAGACGGGATGTGACTTTAAAATCGAATCCGTGATCCCACAGTTGAGAATAAGGAGGCTAATGTTAAGTAAACACGACTTGTTAAAGATATGAAACCGCGAAAGAATATCAGCTGGTTCATACTCAATCGTAATTTTCGTTACCTTAATGAAAATACAGGCAATTCACAAAACTAATTTTTTTCTGAGCGCGGCTGACATTGTGACTGTATGTTTCGTCTGCAGTTTATGACTTAATTAACCCATTAAGCATCATATTCTAGACACAATTGATTTTTCAATTGTCATAGAGCTCCAGAGGTGTAACGCCGCGTGACAGATTAAAATAAAAAATACTCACTCACTTATTGAACGCACGTGAACGCATATTAAGTAGCAAGGAATAAATTATATTATTATTTATTCTACGGTGGTGACAGCATTAAGGTCTATTCACACATATCAGTGAAGCCACAGTTCCGGCACAGTTCCGTATCAGTGCGAAATATTATTTCATACATTATCTATGAACGTATCTCCACTTGTCCGTGTCAGTGACGGCACAGTGCTCTCAGTGTCCGTGCCAGCACCGGCAAGCACGGAAGGTATCGTCGACAACGATATTTTTTGCCGGACGGACAGATCACGGACGCCGGCATCAACAAAAACAAAATAGAGGACGAGCGATTAATAGAATTGGTTCGTGAAAAAAATTTTAAACAAAAATTAAAACCGACTTCCAAAAAACTGAAAAGGATGAAATAATTAAATTTAAGTAGGTATTCAACCCCTAGAAACATATTTTAGGAGTCGGTGCTTTACTTTCTATTGTTTTTGGAAACCACTTAGCACCAACTCCAAAAATATGTTTCTAGGGGTTGAATACCTACTTAAATTTAATTATTTCATCCTTTTCAGTTTTTTGGAAGTCGGTTTTAATTTTTGTTTAAAATTTTTTTTTCACAATTTTTAGTGATAACTTTCTGCGGTCGAAGCTAGATGGGTGACCGTCAACTTATATTGTTTCCTACTGTCGTATCGTTTCACTAAAAAGTCATTGGAAAAGCAAAAATTCGCAATTTCGCTTATGTAGACGATTTCATAATTTCAGTTTTTTTTAATTTAAAACCAAAGTACCCAACTGTTTTTGAAAAAATTTTTATGGGACCAAATGGCAGCTATTCTGCATCGAACAAAAAAAGAATCACGTAAATCGGATCAGTAATCTCGGCGTAATCGGTGTACATACATAGAAAAAAAAAAAAAAAAAAAAAACATACCGACCGAATTGAGAACCTCCTCGTTTTTGAAGTCAGTTAAAAATAGAGTTTTATATGATTTATCTCATGCAAAGTATATGGATACGAAATACAATCACGATTGACGACGGACACGTTTTCACTGAAGCTCCGTGAACTGAGCGGGCACTGACATGTGTGAATTGAATCACTGACGCAACACTGAAGCACTGATACGGAACTGTGCCGGAACTGTGCCGGAACTGTGGCTTCACTGATATGTGTGAATAAACCTTTACTCGGCCCGGCGGGGTCGAAGAAGACGCGGGAGGCGGGCAGGCGCGGCGAGACATCGAGACGCCAGCCCGCGACCATTCACACTCTCATCAACGCAGAGCTAGCTAATTACTTAAGGGGCTACCTCGTGCACACTAGCGACACCAATTGATGGTGCATTTAGAACATAATAAACAAAAACGCTTTAGAGAATTGCTAAAGAACGATAATTGTAATTTTTAAAGATGTATCTTGTATAAAGTGTCTACCTACAAGTAACCAAATATTTTATTATTGTTAAAAGTGGCCACTTTCGGCAATAATGAAAAAATAGGTTACATGTAGAGCAATATCTTGTACAGAACACATCTCAAAAAAATTCAAATACCATTCTTTA
Organism: Nymphula nitidulata; assembly: GCA_947347705.1. Taxonomy (NCBI): domain Eukaryota; kingdom Metazoa; phylum Arthropoda; class Insecta; order Lepidoptera; family Crambidae; genus Nymphula; species Nymphula nitidulata. The sequence goes on along the minus strand of OX374637.1, from coordinate 2,729,719 downwards.
GTCATTCACTAAAGCGTTTATGTTTATTATGTTCTATATTCACCACAATTAACATAAATCAAGTGGTGTCGCTAGTTCCGACGAGGTATCTCCTTAATATCACGTTTGTTCACTGTCGGGCTATATTCTTTATAGTAAACCAGTACATATATACAGTCCACTTTTATTGTTAGTTTCCCGAATTAAAGCTATTAGGGCTAACATCCTCACTAACGGTTTTCTATTCTCTTCCGTATTTTATTATAGTTTGGCACCATACCAAATCTAGGATCTTTTAGTTCTTTACGCATACAACGTAGACTTGCTTAGAAACTACTTAGCTTCGTAAGTGTTATTTATGTTAGTATGTACGATGTTGTGAAACTCTGTGTTTGGCTAAGAGTTATGTATAAGTTGTATTTAGCATTATTGTTGAAAAACGCTGTTGAGCTTCCTAATAAAAATAATTAAATAGATGTGCAGAATTAATAGTTATCATAACAAGCGGAGGAGCACGGTGGCGTATTGGTTTGAGTGTTCTGGTTTCGATACGAAAAACAAAGCAACTTTCGCCATGGTCGATCCTGGGATGGGTCAATCAAAGTTTGTTATCTCAAGCTCCTCCGTGCTTTGGAAGGCACGTTAAACCATTGGTCCCGGTTGTGACTGCAACCGCTTTAGCCCACCAACCCGCATTCGGCCAGCGTGGTGGTGTTATGGCCCAAACTCCTCATGTGTATCTCCCATGTAGGAAGGCCTGTGCCCAGCAGTGGGACGTATAGGCTGGTGATGATGATAACAAGCGGGATTAGTAAAGGTGTGACATTTTTTATTAAAATGGGTTTACTCTTGATCTCACTCTTGATTATAAAAGGATATTGAAGATAAGAGGGGTTCGACGATGTCATGAGCTTTGGAGGTGGCTCTCGAGAAGTCTGAGGCTATATGCTTTCACGGGCCCCGAAGAGCCCCTCCAGATGGCTCAGGAATTGTGGTTGGTGGTGTCCGAATTGAAATAGGCAGGTCGTTTCGCTACCTGGGGCTCCAAATTGACGGGCGCTGGGGATTCCGGGCACACCTAGAAAAGCTGATCCCCAAAATTATGAAGGCGGCTGCGGCACTGGGATGGCTGCTCCCTAACATGGCGGGTCCGGACATAGCGTGCCGAAGGCTGTATACTGGGATCGATGGCCCTCTACGGCGCCCCTGTATGGGCTGACACCCTCAACAGCCGGGAAGTCGCCCTCCTGCGAAAAATGCAGAGGGCGATGGCTACGAGGGTAATACGGGAGTACCGAACGGTCTCGGGTGAAGCAGCAGCAGTCCTGGCGGGTTCTGTCCCCTGGGACCTAGAGGCGAGAGCTCTCGCGTCATTTTATTTCTGGCGCGAGGAGGCGCGATCCCGGGGACAGGACCCGGCGCCACGCGAGGTGGAATACGAACGTGCCAATATGCGCCAAGCGGCGCTGGAGGTTTGGGAACAGCGGCTTGCGCACACCAGCGCAGGAGCCCGCACAATCGGGGCGGTCAGTCCGGTTTTAAAACAGTGGGTGGAGAGGCAGCACGGGGTCCTGACATTCCGCATGACACAGGTCCTCACGGGGCATGGATGCTTCGGGGGATACCTGTGTCGGATCGCCGGAAGGGAACCGACTGCCACCTGCCACCACTGTGACGGCTGCCCCGACGAGGGAGCGCAACACGCGCTAGAGGTGTGCCCTGCCTGGGCGGACGAACGGCGGGCGCTGGCTGCCGTGATAGGGGACGACCTCTCCCTCCCGACCGTCGTTGTCAAGATGGTCGAGAGTGACAGGTCGTTGATGGCGGTGCTCACTTTCTGTGAGAGAGTGATGGCGGCGAAGGAGGATGCAGAGAGAGCGCGGGAAGCGGCCGCCGTCTTTGGCATCCGGCGGAGGAGGGCGGGGCGACGTAGGACGGCCTTTAGGCGTCTTATGCCGCCATAACAACTTTTTGGGCTCCGGGCACGGTGGGGGGCCGTGTCCGGACTGCACAGCCCAGTCGGCGTACCTGCGCACGGTGCGTCGACTTAAAATACCGAGTAAGTTGTTGGGGGGGGGGGGGAGGGTGCCCTTTACAGGCTCTCCCCTTGTCAATTCCCCTACAATTAACTTCGAGGAAGGATCGATCTACGGTCACACCGCATTACCGACACGACGGTGAAATGTCCTCGGGCCATCCCGTGCTGTCGGTTAGAGCGGAGAGGTGGTGCGTCGCTGAGGAGTTTAGTGGGTGAGAGCCCCACACACCCCCCCTTCCTCCCCCCGGGGGAAGGAGGGTCGGCTGGTAGAGCTTCTCCTCGCGAAAAAAAAAAAAAAAAAATGTCATGAGCTTACCCAGAAGGTGCCTATTCAGTCTAGCTTTGAAGGAATGCACGTTATGCGGTAGGGAACACCCAAGCCGGCAAAGCATTCCACTGGCCGTGCGCATTATAAAAGATGACGAAAATATCTGTCACAGCCGTCTGGTTAAAGTAGCCACTTAACTGGCCGCCTAGGCTGTTGATTGAACGCCAGCATCCAATGAAACGGCTGAAGGACAACTAGCCAAGTCATTGGGCGCAACGTTTAACCAGATGGCTGAACGTCATGTCAGGCGTCTGGTTAATAATTGGACGCCTGGGCAGGTCATTATAAGTGAAAGAGCTTTTGTGAGACTGTTTGAGAGATTGGTACGTTCAAGGCTATTTTATGACCACTTATAACCAAAAAACGATCTCGGTCATAAGTAGTCATGAAAATAACCTTGAACCTACCAATCACATCAAAACTCTTCAGTAGATGATCCGCTTAGGCATCTAATTGAGTAGAATACGACATGTTGTTAAAAGTTTAGTGAGACTAGTTCATTAACTATCGGCCTAGGCATTTAATTGAATGCCAGCGTTTAATCAACGGGCTAGGCATCCAATTAAGCGGCGAATTCAACTACTTAGATGGCGGCGACATGATGACCAGGTGTGGGCGATAGCTTGCCGAACGTCTAGTAGTCCTCGGGTGAAATTTGAATTTGAATCCATAAATCAAGAAGCTCAAAAAGCTTATTCTCCACCAACCTCTCGTCGCCAATTAATTAAGTCTCTTGGCTCTGCGTTCCATCGAATTCAAATTCAAAAATTGATATTTGGCTGAGCCATCCCACATGTAAGAGCAGTAGGTACTCCATGCACGAAAGGACTTGTGTTTTAGAAAAGGTAGAGCTATCCGGCGAAGTAGGCACTGCTTCACCTGATTCACCTATTACCTAATTTCTTTAGAAATAAGCAGTGCCTTTGTACAAAGATTAATTTAAAATTGTTTCTTTTTATTAATTGTGTATACATAAAGATATAAATAAATAAATAAATAAGGATGCCCAGTTCCTTGGTCACAATTTGAGCTTGATAAATTATGATTTTAATTTGGACCTACAGCTACTAAAAAGTGAAAACTACACATAGAAAGATACATAGACAGACAAAGTTTTTGGGCAAGTTTACGTCCCAGTATCTTAATCTAACCATTTCTTTCTAGAACATCTTCAATCTACACGGCTTTTTTACAGTTTTTAACGATATTAGGAACTATCCACGACTAGCCATGGCTGTCATTGGTTTCGGCGCGAAACCTGGCCGTCAGGCCGGGTTTCCTGGGGGTGATCTGGTTAAATTGCTTTGGCAGAGGCTAGGCTACCCCCGCGAAGGGCGTTACCGGGAAGTTTTAGTATTCCCAGTGTCATTTAGCGCTGGGCGACCCCCTTACACGCCCGTCGCTTCGCCAGCGACGGGTAGGTCTGTAAACAGATTTTTCCCCGAAAAAAAAATGGCTGTCATTGGTTAGACCACACAACTATTATCTTACCTGCTGGAACCACTTGGAATACACACGGTCGCTTCTGTCGGCCGACCGCGTTGGTCGCGCGACACAGCAACGCGCCATAATCGCGCTCGCTCGCCGCACGGTAGCGTAACTCGCTTGCTGTGCCACCAGCAGACACTAGGGAGACATAAAAGTTGTTGTAAGCAGAATGAATGTCCAATTTTCACGGTAAAACTATCATCATAATGATATCAGCCGAGAGACGCCTACTAGCATAGTCCTCTCTCAAAGATCTACAAGCCGATCACTCCAGCGCAACCCGCAACCATCGGCTTTCCGTGACAACTCAAATGATATGCAGAATGACAAAGCTGATGAATAAGGTTATTGACCTCATCGACATTAAGCGTGCAAGTTAATTTTTTAGACACTGACTTGCACATTGAAATGCCACATTTGTATTGCCTAACTTATATATTATATATTTTTTACTTTATCTATTTAAAATTGCTACTATGTCAGTATTATTATTCTCAACTTTCGCTTTAAATTTTAAATTAGATGTCTCGCTACTTTATTTTAAGCATGTGGTGTTTACCAGTAATTGGCTGTGCACTTAGTTCTAGTATTAATAAGTCTAGTAAACAAAATTGTATTAGTGAATAAGTTGTTGGTGAACCAATAAATAAAAATAAAAATAAAATAAGTGTCAGTGGATAAAACTTTCGGTGTTTCTACGTACACTAATGTTTGAAAACGAAAATTTTTGTACTTAACTACATGCTACTTTTAACGTTAATTTTTTATCAATGTTTTACCTTTACCAAATATTGTAATTAATGTTTTGTGCAAGTCAATGAAATCGTTCTTTCTTGCCATGCGTAGTGACGCGGTTAACACCCGTATCAACGTTAAAAAGAACTTTTGAACTTAATATTTTTTTTACACTCAACCCATAAATCTTCTAGCATGTGTATGACACGCGTGTTTTTCATCGTTCACATAAATTCCCCGCCAAGATCCGGTTTCTTTCCGGGAGTGGACGTTGTGGTCAACAGTTTTATTTTATGACGTCACAATAGAATGTGTCTAGAGTATTGTGTTTAAGTTATTTTCAACGCGGATGTTTAGAGAAATAAGTTGGCAGCGGAATAATGAAACAGCGCAGTTACAGTAATGGTTGAAATATGTATATTTGCTGATTCTGTTTTTGTAATACTTACGAGTACGTATTTGTAGACATTTTAGCTCGAATTTTTCAGAACATTATCTTAAATATTTTAAAATTGTGTAATTATATATTAATATTAGCTTTATTATAAGTGCGCACTACTTTCGCATTACTAATCACGCATTGAGGGATAACATCTCTACTTTACAGAAGATTGCAGATAAATATCAATGCTTTGTAGTAATTGTTTTCCTGCGGTGAGGAAGGTTGCCAGTGATCATCTAGAAAGCGTTATATTGGGAGCTGTTAATCGTATGTCCTATGTCTTGATTTTTACAGGGTAGGCAATGCGTGACTAGTGCCCAAGGCGCTTTCAGCTCAGATTCTATGATCTGAGGCTACCAGCATCTATAGAGGTGGCCACTATTACCACCATGCAGGCTGTACGCTTGTTTACCCTTACTATAAAGTTGCTTATCAAACTAAGAACATATTAGGTACCACCATATTCTTAATTTTTAATATACTACGAAAAAAATAATATCTAAGCTAGAAAAGATTCAAAATCCAGGTGATTGCTTAGAATAAAGTAGCGAGAAATTTAATTAAAAATTTGAAGTGAGAGTTGACATTAATAATACTTAGTTATAAAATATAATATACAGGGTGGTGCCGTCAATGCGACAATAAATTAAAACATGGGCTATATTAGTCCATAGAAATGGTTTGCCACTTTCAGAAATATCGTATTCATTTGATAATTTCATGACATTTGTATGAAATAATGCTGCCAACGTTACACTATTCCATACAAACCCTGTATACAGGGTGGTGCCGTCAATACGACAATAAATTACAACAGTGGCTATATTACTCCATTGAAATGGTTTGCCACTTTCAAAAACATCTTATGCAATTGACAATTTCATGACATTTCTATGAAATAATAATAATAATAATTTTACACTCACACCTATTATCTAGCCCAATGTAATAAGCATCATTAAGAGCTTGTGTTATGGATACAAGATAACGGAGAAATAATGATATTAATATGTATATAAATATTAGAAATATATTAAATAAACATATAAACATCCATGACTCGTGAACAAATGCTCGTACTCATCATACAAACATTTGTTGCTACCGGGATTCGAACCCGGGACCTCTTGAACGAGTAGCCTGGGGTACAGAGCACTCGGCCAGCAGGTCGTCTGGTCGATAATGCAGCCAATGTTTATATTATTTCATACAATATAGCCAATACCCATGTTTTAATTTACTGTCGTATTGACGGCACCACCCTGTGTATGTTTATCCCAAGTTCTTGGAAGCTATGAAAAAAGACCAGTTACCCGGTTCTGAAAGGTCGCGAGTTAGATGCCCACACCAGGACATGTTTTTTTATTTATTCTCAACAGGCTAGCTAGTAGCCCTCTTCTTACCTGATGGTACCTAAATACGTCGAAAGAGGGACCTAATAAATAAATAACATATGACACACCGTCCATCGGCAATTGACTGAGTTTTTATGTATGCAACAACATCAACGAACGGATCATGCCAATACAATATAAGCAAGAGTGACGTATAAGTGAAATATTACCAGATATTACAGATGTATAGTGTCATATTGTAAAATTTCATGAGTTGCAAAGAAGAACCACACACACACACATGTAAAAGTGTTCCACACTACGACACAACGGCACAGTAAATAAATAAATGTATTACGTCTTATCGTTCACCAGCGGTCACGTCGAGAAACGAATTGTCGCATTACAATAATAATTATATAAAAAAGTGCATTACTTTGGCACATCGTCGCTAAACGGTCGTCGTAAATGTATGGGAGATGAGGGTCCGGCCATGTGTCAATTTAATGGAATTCATGACTCCCGTTTGTAGACGTTGTGTCCCGAAATTTCTTTTCCAAGTATTCTCACCATATCTAGCTGGTGAAACTTGAAAGCTCTCCCCGCTATTGTTGAACTGCCAGTAGAACGTGACGTCAGCGGGGTCGGCGCTCACTGTGCAGCGCACGCGCAGCGGCTCGTCCAGTCGTGCGCCGATCAACAGCGGCGTGGGCTGCGCGCACACTGGTGCGACTGGGGACAAGAAATTTGACCAGGTTTTATTATGAGCATGTGTTTTTTCAAATAAAAATTAGTTTATTCTAAGTTTAGAGCAAAATTTAGAAGCTTAATTTCACAAGAGTTCTAAACAGACGTTGCGTAATGTAGACGGAAATTCGCGGTGAATTGACAACTGAATGAATGAAGTAGTTGAGGAACGGTTGAATGTAGGATTACAATAGTTACAAATAAATATAAAATCGAATTAAAGAACTATTCAGGGAAAGAGATTTCAACTCAGAACAAAATCCTCGTCAAAGTATACAGGAATACTAAACATAATTATGTCACAAATAATAAAAAAGGTATATGTAATAATCTACTTAATAACAAGTTCTTTTTTAAGTCAGTTAAAAATAAATTACATTCAGGAGTCTCTAATGTTACTTTGAGTCCCCGACCGGGGTAGCAACTATACCATACAGAACATTACTTTAAAGTGTTTTGATTCTGCGGCGAGTAAATCGCCATTGCGCTATGTTGGTAGTAAGGGGACAAGTCCTCCGACGCAAAACGGCACAATTGACGTCAATTTGCGGAGACTAAAACAGCCTCGTGGAAGCTCAGTGTCCTGACCAAGGTGCGTCATTTTTCAGGCCTGACCAATTATGCCTGCTTTATAAAACTCAGTTCCAGTCTTGCGTGGAATACGTGGAGCTCAAGAACACCCTAGAACCTTTAAAATTTCGTCGTGACATCTTTACGACGTCATTTCGCTTCATCATGGAGTGTTCTGAGGATATTTTAGAACTTATCCTACCTTCCTCCTTACTACTCAGGAGCACGCGTGCTGGTCTTCAAAGACATCAATTCATTGTCTCCATCTCAACATCACGCAAGAAGCTTAGTAACTCTTTTCTTTGTCATACTTCCAAAACTTGGAATTCTTTGCCAGCACATGTGTTCATGTGTTCCCTCCTTCCTATGATAGCATGGGTTCCTTCAAAAGAGGCGTGAAGGACCTTATGGGCCGGCGAGGTGGAAACGGCTGGAACTGTTTGTTTTTAGCTGCACTAGCTGTCTTCGCATATGGAGTCATATCATACCGCTTCACATCAGGTGACGTTGAGTCATTTGCCATGCACCAACCATGGCAAATGAATTAAAATGCCTCTTCAAAATGCCAAAAAAAAGAAGAAGTCTCTTACTGCTATCATAGTACTTTCTCTTGGTTTATACAGAGTAGTCAACGCATTGCTGAAGATGAGCCTGACATACGGGCACGCGCATGATATAATGTTGGCACAATGGCAACTGTCACCCAAATCTTGCCATGCGAGAAGTAAGGGACACAGGAGCTATTTTCAGTGGTTAGGCTCAGCTGCAAACACCTTATATAAGGCTGAGGAGCCCCACATATCCCACACGATGCAGAGAATGCATAAGTAGGTATATTTCATGTTGATTGTGCCAAAGTGTAAAGAGAGTCTACAGGCTACGGTAACTGGTTACCACCGATATGCAGTGTGATTCACAAACAGAAATATTCGACATCGAGCTTGACGTCTGACAAGACGACAAGCTGCCATTAATTTTGACGTTTGCGCACGGCGCTGGGCGAAAGCGTATTCACTAATAGCTACGTCAATCTCATGGCAGTGTATGATTGTCGCTGTTTTGGATATTCGACATGAAGTACAAACGATATGTTTTGACTTCGTTTTTCTTGTCTTTAAAATGTATGGCAATAACTTCATCTAATAATTTTGATTGATTTATACATAAAGATTCTACGTCGTCGGAACGCTGGTGTCGCCGCTGGTGGCGTTTGTTTGGCGACACCAGCCAAAAAAGTATGACAGCGCTGCCGACAGCCACTAATTCAAGGCTGCTGACTTTAAAGAATCGCATAGCTTTACGCTTGTTAGCTGAACTCGACATTTAAAAGATTGATAATTTCCAATATTACCCAAACAACTGAAATGTATAATTTAGCAGAAGATATTTGTTATCTTTACTTGTAAGCTCCGCTTTATCTTTAAAATACATTTGAGATCTTTATAACCAATTAGCGAGTACACTAAGTTTCAACTTACAATTAACAAGCGAGCTAACTAATTAATAAAGGAGGAGTTTGTTTGCCAAGTGGGTTGAGTCAGCTCCAGGCAAAAAGGCTAAGCAATGTTTAAGTTGGATGGGTGGACGTAACTTACAATTGATAGCATAATATTGTGACAAAATTTATGAGATTGTACTACTGACTGATTTCGGAGATCCTAGTGCCAGTTATGACGTTTGCAAAACGTTACTATCACGTTAGCGTTGTTCTCAGTCTTTTTTGACTGTTTGACGAATCTCAACAATTGTATTGCACAAATTGTATACAGGTTGCTGCCGTCAATACAACAATAAATTGCAACATGGGCTAGATTATTTAATAGAAATTGATGGCCACTTTCAAATGAATCTTATTCATTTGATAATTTCATGACGTTTGTATGAAATAATCTAACATTGGCTGCATTATTTCATACAAATTATCATATGAATATGATGTTTTTGAAAGTGGCAAAAAAAAAATTCCTGTTTTCACGAAGCGCTGGCAGGGATTTTAAAGCGTTTATTTTCATTGAGCGACAATAGTTTCACTGGATAACGTTTCCACATATTTTACATAGTAAGAAATTAAAGATTATGTTTTACTAATTTTTCAAAATTAAACACTTGATATAACTTAATCAGTCCTTAGTAAGTAAAATATATCTAAACTAGAAAAATTTCACGTCCTGAGGCGGGAATCAAAAATTAAGAATATTAATCAGTCCTATTACGGCGGTAGTCAAAATCTACGCCTATTATGGATGTATTTTTATATTCTTGTTTGGTTATTTAAACAAGAATAAAACGCGAAAATAAAAATTAATTATTTTAAAAAGATATTCAAATATGGAGTTAGGCGGACCCCAACACTGCCACCGCATCCCGCTTCGATGTCCGGAAATCCGTATGCGGCTACGGTGGTACGGAACCGCACCGTTGTACGGTTTGCTCCGTGTCTCCGTCCGAAGCTACGCTCCACGTCACATCTACCTCCCATTGTCTCTCATTTTGCACCCATTCATTGTAAGCCCCACGTTTCGTGTCTCAAATTGCTGGACGGTTTTCTATTTCTTATTGTATCGAGGTCCATTTAGCCGTATGCAAATATACGTCTTTTCGGTACAACAATTCTTTCGGTACTGCGGAGCTCAGCGTGGCATACCCCGCATCTCTGCGGTTTTTGTATACAAATCAAGGTTCTACAGTCACCGGTGCCCGATGCAGTGTGATATCCGGTGATCGACCGCTAAACTAATAGCTAGTTGCATTTTTAAATGTAGATTCTATGTGTCTTAAAGAATTATAAGAGAGTATACTTCTTACATTGTACCCTTAGGTAGACGGCCTGGCTGCTCGCCTCGCCCATCTGGTTAGCTGCCCTGCAAGTGTATAAGCCAGCGTCCCTCCTGGTCACCCTCTGGAGCACCAAGGATTTGGTGCTGATGAAGACCCCTGATGATATGTTCTGAGTCACTTGTATGTCCTGGAATAAGAGTAAGAATTAGATTCTGGTGGTGTCTAGATGTTCATGACATTCAGAACCATAATAAAAAAGGTCGTTCTATTCTAAAGCAACACTTTCCTCAAGAAGGTTATATTAGCTTTATTCACGATGAAAATGATCTTCGAAAATATTTTTTAAACAACTAATTGATGAACCAGCTGACGGCCCACCTGGTGGTAAGCAGGTACCGCCGCCTATTGATACCATGGTGAGAATTCGACGTTTTTACGCGAAATTGTTATCAAATAAAATTTTAAAATATCTTTAATCAAAACCAATTTACCGGATTCAACTCGCGTTTAATTAGATGTTACCTTCTTAGTCTTCCCGTGATCACGATCCTGTAAAGTAAAGTAATCAAAACGTCGGGTTTATAATAACGATGTAACATCTAATTTAAACACGAGTTAAATCCGGTCTATTGGTTTTATTTCTAATTTCAAATGCTTCTGACAAAAAAATAACGTAACAATTTCATATTGTCTGTCTGTCTGTCAAGTTTGAATTCACACCGGTTCCAAAAGTCGATCTGCCGCTCTTTTCAAATATTCAGTTGCAACAGGGGCCTTACCACCATCTTTATAAAAGCGATTCATATTCGGCTCGGTTCAGTATTGGTTCCTAAACTGCATCGCTGTCATAGTCGTAGATAGCGTCGTAGTACGAATTAACGATTCTACTCAGTTTAGGTCCTAAACTGGATCGCGATAAAAGATGGTGGTACCGGTGCAGGACATACGACTGCTAAAATTACGGTCACCGTTTAAAAAACAATTTCGGATGACGGGTCGTCAATCGTACTATATTTATACGTATAATAGATGCTCAAACGAACTCTGTGAAGTTCGATGTAGTTATTTCTTTTTTTTATCGGTTGAGATACTATCTAAAGACGTGCGAGGTTGCCGGTTAAAGGGGCTACGTTGTTAATATATCTTCGAATGAAGCGACTCATATAATTAGCCTATTAAACGTCTTTCAAAGATCAACAATCATCAAAATTACTCGTATTCATAAATCATGCTCCATATCACTAGATGTATACAAAAATAATAATTTCCAGTCCCAAGTATCAAAACTCATTCATCCAATCAGATATTATAACTTAAGTTTTAACTCCAGCATAGCTTGAAATATTTGTACAAAAGAAATATTTACAAACAAGACTTCACACGCTAGTTTTTTTTAATAAATATCTAGAATAAGACAGTTTATAGAGAGTTTATGTTTGAAATGTTATAATTGTGATACAGATTTGATGTTTATTTATTTTGGCTTGATATTTTGAGTAATTATTGTTTTCCAAATTTTGAAGTGATTATGGAGTAGTTTTAAGTAGTTGAAAATATAATGTTTTGTAGCTATTACTAGAATATAGACCAAAACAAAAAGTTTCACTAATATGAAGAAATAGCGGTAGTAAATTATTTTTCTGACGCGGAATGAATTGAGATTTCTGTGAGGCGTTGATATTGTCATTCCACCGTAAGGCCAAATGCGAATTGCTGTTTAAAAAAATCCTTCCTAAGTCTTTTTAATATAACTGAAATATTAACATAAATTACAGAACAATCTAACAATTAACCTAAAAAAACAATAACTTTCATTTTATATACAATTAAAACATTATCATAGTTCGTAGAGATGGTTTGCAATTTTAAAAAACATCTTATTCATTTGATAATTTTATAACATTTCTATGAAATAATGCAGCCAATGTTATATTATTCCACACAAATGTCATGAAATTATCAAATGAATAAGATATTTTTGAAAGTGGCAAACCATTTCTACGAACTAATATCAATTTCTTGTCGTATTGACGCCATCCTGTATATTATTGTGTATAGTTATTTGATTTTCTCTGAATTGAGCACTTAAATTCCATGTCATTCGAAAATATTTATAATAATAACTTTAATTTTTTCTTATAAATAGATCTGATTTGACGATCGGCTGGCCGAGTGGTCTGTACCTCTTGCTATACGGGCTACTCGGTCAAGAGGTCCCGGGTTCGAATCCCGGTAGGAGCAAATGTTTGTATGATGAATACGACCATTTGTTTACGAGTCATGGATGTTTAAGTATATGTTTATTTAGTATATTTCTAAAATTTATATACATATTATTATCATTATTTCTCCGTTATCTAGTATCTATAACACAAGCTCTTAATGATGCTAACTTTGGGCTAGATAATAGGTGTGAGTGTAAAAAAAAAAAAAGTAAGTAGACTCACTCACGTTGTGAAACCATGAGATCCGATGCTCCTTGGGGTTCGCTCTGATGTTGCACTCAAAGTACACATCATCTCCTTCCTTGATGTCATTAGGATTTAGGGTGCTGCCCAGGGACATTGCTAGCACCGGCCTGTCTGTAAACAAAATGAGAATTTGTAGTTTCATCATCATTATCATCAACAACATATACGCGTTCAACTACTAGGCACAGGCCTTCCTACATGAGGTGTTGGGCCTTTACACTTACTGGGTGGTAAGCCCGTATGTAGTCATCGGAGTCGGCACCACCTCCTTTTCTCTTCCGGCCATTGAAGCAGTTCGCTATGCTTCGGATCGAAGGGAAAGGTAGCCAGTGTAATTACTGGCCATGAAAGGCATTTCTTCTTTGGCCTCAGGATGACTACCCACACATGCAATACGAAGTAATATTTTCCTTGCTACAAGTAGTGCATGTGTCTATAAGCGACGGTAGCCACTTACCACCAGGGGGGCTGTCAGTTTGCTTATCAAGTTGTAAGTATAAAAAAAACACCACCACACGCTGGCCCAACCCGGATTTGTGGGTTAAAGCGGTTGCAGTAACAACCGGGACCAACGGCTCGTGTCTTCCGAAGCGGGGAGGAGCTCGAGATTACAAATTTTTGGTCCACCCATCCGGAAAAGCCATGGCGCCTGGCGGAACTTGCTTTGCTTTCGTAATCGTCTTACTCAATTGGTCTTTGCTCCTTACTATTTAACACGAAATTTCCCAGCATTGTCTGTGAATCAGTTGTTGGATGTGATGTTGCTTTTGGATCAAACTTGATTCTCTTTGAAGATAGTGAAAGCAAATTCATTGGAGAGAAGTTATGTTAGCAGTCTTTGTTATACAAAGAAAGAAGGCGATAAAACTGTGCAAAGTATTGTAGGTCCTTGTATAAAAGAAAAGATTAGTTCAAGATTTATTCGCAAGAATAAGGTGTTACAATATGATAAAATTATTAACAAAAGCCACAATACATAGGTACCTACACTGGGAATATGGACTTATCAAGGTCAGCATGTCCACCGACAGATTTTGATATAATTTTATTTTTCAACATTCTTTTTTTTTATCAGTCCCTGCTTAAGTACTTTTCCAAAGAGTTCACGTTTTAAGCTAAAGATAATTGTTTTCGTGAATAGGCTTCCAGACGTATGAATTTTGGGATTACATATCAATAATTACATATTAATGATGATTACTTTGGGCTATATGATAGGAGTGAGTGTAAGAATATTATAATATATTATTATTGTTATTAATAATCTGCATTTCCCCAGGTAATAGACCCGTATGTAGGGTCGTCTGCGTTGGTACCAGCGCCTTTCTTATTTCAGCCGTGAGTTCGCTGTGTTTCGGATTGAAGGAAAAGGTAGCCAGTGTACTGGGCAAGCATGGGATTTCAACTTAGGTCTCCGGATTACCACACACCTGCAATAACAAGTGATTTTTCTTTGTTATTGCAGGTGTTTAAAGGCGGCGGTAACCGCTTACCACCAGGTGTGCCGTCGGCTTGATTGTTATCTAGGTGTATAAAAAATTATCATTCTGGATCCGATTCCCGATAAGTAAGTAGGCTTTTTCTAAAAATGGATAGGAAAAGACAATTCTACATGATGCTTATTGTATAAAACATATAACCTTAAAAGTTACATAAAGTCGAAAATTTGACACACAAATTATCTGAATGCTCTCTGCTTATCATATGTACTGAGAAAATTGTGAAACTTGAATATTAATCCACGTAATATATTACTATTACACAACAGTAGGAAATGAATTGGTGATAGAGAGGAAGGATCTATGCTTCGAAGTGATCTCTAGTTGAATATGAAAGTATATAAGTATGAACTGACAAGCGTCAATGTTAATAAAGTTATGAGATTGTGAGTATGCTTGTCTTAGCTCTTTATCAGAAGGTATCTGAATATATCACAAACAGACAAAGTAGCGAGAAGCAAGCATCAAGGTAGGGGAGATTGGGGTTATGAAGATTTAAGATATAATATTTTCCCATGTCAACATTTGTCTGAAAATGTAAATATCTTTATTCAAAGAGGCCACAAAGAAGGACTATCTATTTTTTCTATCGCGAGTTAGAGGACCTTTGTTACATTCGTCCGGTTTCAATGTATCTACTCCAATAGCCACGTGAAAGTTTTCGCTTCACTGATCGCTTTCAGTATTTATGGCTAACGTTGACAGCTCCTGTCACAAGTCAGTGCCATCCGTGATTCTGACATTTAATCATTCCACACAGGCAACTAGAACTCACGTGCTTTATTTATAGCAAAAAAGTACTGTAGTGCCTAGTTGAGAACAAACTCTATAGTTTGCTGACAACAGCACATAATGTGTGATAGTTGCATTACAAAAGTCGCTT
The DNA here is from genome assembly GCA_947347705.1 of Nymphula nitidulata. NCBI lineage: Eukaryota > Metazoa > Arthropoda > Insecta > Lepidoptera > Crambidae > Nymphula > Nymphula nitidulata. The sequence goes on along the minus strand of OX374637.1, from coordinate 2,714,427 downwards.
TTATAACGAGAGGGTTAAGGGTGATCTCAAGGTCAAACTGCCTGAAATTTATATAAATTTTAATGATATTTATGAAAATTGTATGTAATTAAGCAGTAACCCCAAATCGAAATAAGTATTGTTTTTTCACCAGAACTGTGTTTCGTTCAATCATTGTTAACGTTTGTTTTGTGTTCGTTCCATGTGGCTGTTTTTATAAACTTATCACCAAGGTCTCTCAAAACACATTAATTAACCTTCACTCATGTTTTTTAATGTAGGGAGAGCGGATACTATGAAATAATTTTCTTCCTTATTTTATTAATTTCTGAATTACCACTTGCGTTGTGAATACCCCACTTTCCCCCAATGAAACAGAACTACATCAAAACCTGATATTAAGCAATCATCATAAGTACCATCTTAAAATCGTATTCAAATATCAATGGAGTCAAGTTTGATAATATTTCCGTTAAAATTGACGTTCAAAATATTTTCATCGTTATTTTGAAAGATATTCTATAAATTCTCAGAATTTGGAATTTTGAAATGTGCCACCATAATTCACCGAACACACCCATCGAACTAAATATAAACTTGATATTTTGGGTCTTTGAAATTCCAATATTTCATTGCGAGGCATGCATGAACTAATTAGTAATAAGTTATCTTAGTTATCTTTACAGCCAGCCATTATCTTTACATTTAAATTTCAGTTAATATAGACATCTGAAATTCTAGCGTAGATCTATTCTTTGCTTTAGTCTGAATTATTATAGACCTCTATGATAGAGTAAAACTATCAACCAACCAATTATAGCTATTGTGCCACAACGTTCAAACCTGATAGTTGAAACTCATTATAATATGTAGCTACAAATAACGCTCCGTGAGAAAAGGAAAGTTTTAACGCTGGTAAAAGTAGCCCATTTCTTTGGTGACAACAGAACGTACTGTCCCCGCCATGTTATCGACAGTAAATGAATCTTTACGGCCTAATTTTGCACCATAAGCCCTGCGGATAACAATTTTACGACCCCTGTATCGCGAGAGAACTTTTGGAGAACTATCTTCGGACATAAGGCGAGGAGAAATATGGGGAAACTGTGTTACGAGAGCCGTTAAAAGTATATTAGAAAATGTTAAATAATTATTAAGGATCCGACAGGTATTAGCACATTAATGTACGAGAAGAATAAGGAGCGAAATAAACAAGGACAGTAAACTTAGTCGGGAAAAAATGATCAGGATTTACTGTTTATTATTAGTTTTTCGCCTTAAAAGTATCTAATCGTAGTGAAGAAGAAACGTCAGTTCTTTTTTTTTATTGTATCTATGTAATGATAATCATTCTTAAGGAGCTCGGTGGCGCATTGATTTTAAAAATTCGGTTTTGTATTTGTGAAGGCACGTTAAGCCTCGGTCCTGGTTGTTACTACAACCGCTTGAATTCACCAACCCGCATCGGACCAGCGTGGTGGTGTTATGGCCCAATCTCCTCATGAAAATTATTTGTCAATTTTGAAGTTTTGATAAAACCTTATTATTTGAGACTGTGTTAACATGGGTAGATGCCAGTGTGTATTGCTATGTACCAAACAGCCTTAAACACAGGGAGAAATCTAATTTATGGGCCGGTGGCAAATAGCCTGCTGTTTTCAAAGAAGGTGACAGGTATCACTTAAATGTTAAGTACCTACAAAATAAATGCAAAAAAAATACAATGTTAAATAGACTCGCAGCCAAGCAAGCAACAAATGAAAGGGTATCGTTACAAGTCAGGTTATTATGAAGAAATGAATTTATAAAAAACTCTACCATACAGACTTTGTTGTTAAGTTCCTAAGGGGAAATATAGCCTGAGCTTATAGAGAAAGCGTAATGATGTGTCTTCTATGCTCTCAACATTACACTTCCTTTTGATTTTGCAGGGAGTAGTACCCAAGGTGCTACGAGCGTTTTAGCTTACTTCTTAACATCTGGCGTATGAAAGAAATCATTCATAAGAATCATTGCTATGTACAGGTCACTCACATACTACGCTCATCTTGAAAGAGTCTTCTAACGCAACACTCAGAACTGCATTCTCTGCTCTGCACCTTATGGTTGCTCCGTCGTCTTCTGGTTGTGGCAGCATCGTCAGCCGACTGACTGTGGTTGTTTCATTCGTGTGTTCGCTGTGCTGTGGAAACGTTTCTAGTTAAAATATATGCCTATTAGCTTAATAACCTCGAGAATAATTTAACATTTTTAATAAGGATTCACCAATAACAATTTTACTATTACTGCAGTTCATCATCATCATCATATCAGCCGAGAGGCGCCCACTGCTGGACATAGGCCTCCCCCAAGGATCTCCAAACCGATCGGCCCTGAACTGCCCTTATCCAACGGCTTCCCGCGACCCTTACCAGATTATCGGTCCACCTTGTGGGGGGCCTACCAACGCTGCATCCCCCGGTACGCGGCCGTCACTTGAGGATCTTTTTGCCCCAACGGCCGTCAGTCCTCCTCGCAATGTGACCTGCCCACTACCACTTGAGACTCGCAATTCTTTCGGCTATGTCAGCGACCTTAGTTCTCCTGCGATCTCATCATTTCTGATTCGATCACGCAGAGAATCACCAAGCATAGCCCTCTCCATTGCTGTTTGGGTGACTTTGAGCCTTCGTGTACTAACTTCGTTTACTGCATTGCTGGTTTCAAAGTATGTTGAAGTTGACTAATCATTAAAGCACAACTACTAAGTACTACTCTCTGTCTCAACCGAAAACAAACAAACTTCACGAGGTATTGCAAGTGTACACTTCACAACATTCTATAATTAATCATTCTCTGTACAGTCACTCATTGAACTCATCCCGTAGTCACATTAAAGAACACATTTTGCAACTACAACTACAGGGCACTGATCATCAATCATATTACAATTAAAATAACGTAAACTCTTACATATATTATGTATGTTAACCTTTAAGCAATGTATATTATGTATTATTTAATTTGTAACATTTTAGGTTGTATCTATCTAAGTACTGAATCATATATTTTTATAGTTTATTTAGCATAGTACATTTTATTTTTTTATAGGTCACATGTATACTTTATATGATCCTTATTAATAACTAATATTAATCGTTCGAACAAGCCACCTAGACAACTATAAACCGGCGCCAACTGAAAACCAGCGTTGCAGCCACGGCTGTAGCATATGCTGAGCTGGAGTCCGTTTCGGCAGTAATTTGTTATTTTCTGTGTACTTTTTTTTGTTAATATTGTATTTTTATGCCGAATAAATTTTCTTTCTTTCTTTCATGAACAATAATATCCTCCGTATTCCAATAACAATAAGAGTCACGAACTGCAAGAACCGGGAACAAGTTATTGCTCGTGACTGTACAAGCTGCTTGATTGCGGGATGCATTGCCTGTTGATATTGGACGAGTTCAAACGGTAAGTGCTTTCAAGAGAGTTGGAAAGGAATTCTATCTGTCGCTGTAACTATCTATCTAGAGCGATATTCTGTATTGAAGTAGTTGTTTAAATATTTATACGTGTTATTGTGAATATACATTTATTTATTCTTTATTGCACAAAAAAGTACAATCGGCAGACTTAATGCCTAAGGTCAAAAATATTACTATTTTTAATAGTGAAAAAGCTTAGATACTCGCGCTTATAATTTTAGTGTTATCCTACAACAGCGATTGAGCTAGACTGAATTGTATAAAAATTTGATTAGCTAGCATGTCTAGCAGAAAATATCTAAAGCTGCTTGTTTCTGTGCTGAGATCATTCGGTTTGCAATAAAAATAACGCTTCTAGAGCACTCGGCGAAAAACCCCATAAAGTTTGAAGGAGTTAATATGTGAATATGGAGTAATATCAATGAATTCGAGTGCTTATTGAGTTTTAACCATTGCCAAGTTTTCTTTGATTTTCCTAGCGATCAAACGTAACGGGAAGAATTTACGTCCATATTTCAAGTGGTTGAGTAGCACTCGACCAAAATTCGACTTTCAGTTTTATGTTTACCTTAGAAAAGAATCTTAAGCGTTTTCATTTACCGTAGCGCCTCTAAAACATAGAATTAATTTCTTTTCCCCGTCAAAGAACCTACTAGTGTTTCCTCAATTAATGAAATTTGATAAAATGAATATAAAAGTTGTTTAAAAAAGGTTCAATAGACTAGATTATTGTAACTAAAGTACGGTTTTTAACTACAAATAAGCGCGAAATCTTACTTTCTGAATACCGTTTTTCATGACCTAAAAAAGAGGGTTCTCTCAAAAAAAATTGATCAACGTAAATTTTGTATATTTTATCATATGATTTTTTTTAATTTATACATAATACGATTTAAATGTTACTTTACTTAGACAAAAAGCATCTCAGTCCCAGACCCACCATACCGCTAGCCATACCCCGGGGGAAAAAGTACATTTTTGTGTGTTAGCTGATTTTTGCTAAAATATTCAAGTTAGAAACCACCAGAAAGAAGTCGGTTGAAGTCACTGACTGACTTCTTTTTTAATAGCACTAAGTAGCAATCAAGCATACGGCGCAAATGATGGTAAGAGAACTTAATATTGGATAATTTTTTTTTTTTAAATTGCTATTTATTAGGTAGATAAAGTTAGCGCGCGAGTGGGTGCGTCAATTGTTAATGACGGGCAAGTCGATTTTGCTCAGTGTTTGTTTGTGTGTGTGTGTTTGCTCACCTTTCCTTTGGTATATTTTCTGTTTTCCCTGTACCAAGTGATCAGTGCTGCCGGTCGACTGCCATGCGAGACACAGACTAGGGTAATTTCTGTATCTGCCGACATCTTCCCTGGTTTGTTTGTGATTTGAACTGACGTCGGTCGTACTGGAGACAAGTAAAATAAATTATTATCTAACTGCCACTCGCTACTCTACTATCTGAATACATTGCTTTTAAAATTGCTATGGCCTATGACGCCATAATAATGAATGCTGTTTCGTACCACTTAGGTTAAAGCTATATTGCTTTCACGCGTAATTTAAATGTCGCCGCCATCTGGTTCAATTCGCCGCTCAATTGGATGCCTAGCCCGTTGATTAAACGCCGGCATCCAATTGAATGCCTAGGCCGATAGTAAATTGAACTAGACTCACTTAACGTTTAACGACTTGTCGTATAGAATGGATTGTATAACCGACATCGTTTTGGTTATAAGTGGTCATAAAAAATAACATTGAACCTACCAATCACTCAGTCACACAAAAGCTCTTCGATGTAAACGACCTGCCTAGGCGTCCAATTGAATGGCTAATTTAAACCAGACGGCTGACATGACGTTCAGCCATCTGGTTAAACGTTGCGCTCAATGGCTTGGCTACTTAGTTGTCTTTCAGCCGTTTCATTGAATGCTGGCGTTCAAGGCGATCTATCGAAACGTTGTTTTGGCCAAGACCGATAGCGATAGAGATATGGCTGACTCAGCGTGAGGAAGAAAGACAAAACAGCGATCGCGCGTGAAAAGTAAACGAAAAACACAAATTATTTTATTTAAAAATAACCTTATGGACTACAAAAAAACGCTTCTACACGATTCTGAATATTAATGATTCTACTATTTAAAGTAATTTCCTATTGAATACAAATTATCGTTCACCAATAATCTTAAGTTTTCTTGTTTATAAGAGGTCTTTTCGGAAATAAAATGTATCGAGGCAAATTCCTTTAAACGTGTTTTTGTTCTACTCGTATCTAGAGAAGGATGTGAAGTAACGTATATTTGATTTTCAGATTCGTAAGATCTTTCAGCAACGTATGACATTACTTATAAAAGTGCGATTTTTTTCAATATATCGCCTTAATCAACGGGCTAGGCATCCAGTTAAGCGGCTTATTTAACCAGATGGCTGCGATAAATCGACGAAGTCAGTTTAAATGCAGTAAACGAAAGCGACATTGCTTAAATAGGTGGTATGCAATCACAGTATGATGTCACAAGCCATAGTAATTTTGATATAGACGGTAGAGCCACTGAAGGAGGTAATTAACATAATTATGTACAGTCGCAAACGAGTCAAGTGCAACAGTTGTACTACGAAAGCCGTCTCTATTGCGAACGTGATAACGCCTGTCTCAAGGTCAATCTGTTACTAAGGTCAAACTGCTACGCTTAACGGTCTGGCCACGGGAAATCGCCGCGGCGAATAGTCGCGCTTTTATTCGCCCGAATGAAAACAAATGTATGGAAATGTACTAAGCACGCCACGCGTAGCGGCGACCACCGCCGCCGCTCGTTCCCGAGGCCAGGCCGTAATATACTATCGACTGGGCGTCGTTAAATACAAAAGTATGGTTCGTAAACCACTAGCAGGGCTAGCGTGGTAGCCTTGCGCAACTTTGTAGTCAATTTTCGCGGATTTAGAGACGTTTTCAGCAAGCTATAATGCGTTTTCAATCCGATCTAGCAGGAGCTCTATTACATAACAAAGAATGACAATTTTGACATAGTTCGGCGGCATTTCATCTTAGGCCTCAGGATGACAACGCACCTGCAATATCAAGTGATTTTTCCTTGTTATTGCAGGTGACTATAGGCGGCGGTAACCGCTTACCATCAGGTGGGCCGTCAGCTTGTTTGTCATCTAGTTGTATAAAAAAAAATTCAGGTCGTTTCAGGAGCCAGCTAATCAGATGCTACCATTTCATGAAAACCCTTTTCAGGCGTTTTCAGGACCCCTTATGGTCATTTGACGCCCATACGTCAAATTCTATAATAAGAGAGATAGAGCTGTTACGTAGTGGTGTTTGGGAGGGTCCAATAAATAAGACACCAGAATACGTCACTTTGAGGTATATTGAAACAGTAAATAAAGTAAGAAATTGAAACTATGACATTAAGATTGAAACTAGACAAATTAATAAATTCAATATCATATTAGTTTAATTTTTTTCATAGTTTTCTTTCTTTATTTGTAATTGTTACAATAATGTTAGTAATTAATATATCGTCAAAGCTAATTGCAGGCGTCGAGGGCGAAACACTGGTAAGAATGGGGATACGTCTCCTCTCACGGTCAGCAAAATAATGATTTTGAAAGATGAAACCGTAAAAGCTAAAGTATGAATTTGAATTTAAGTTGCTTTAAATATTGCCAGGATAATTGGAAGGAGGAACGAGGTGCTTTAACATCGCAATGCTATAGTACCACGTTACAGAACTAATGCTAGACAAATACAGAAAAAGAACCTTCTGGAAAGGTGGCGAAAAAACCCCCTGGTGTTGCAAGCGTCCATAGACTACGGTTACCGCTTACCATCAGGTGGGCCGTATGCTTGATTGCCATCTTAGTGGTATTAAAAAAGTATAAGGGAGATAGCATGTTATTCTATGTAAGGAGCAGTCTAGCACTCTCGATTAAATCTCGTCATCTCGCACAGAGAAATTTAGAAACTTCTTACTTTGAGGTGCTTAGAAAACTTGAAATTCTTTGCCAGCACATTCCTTCTTATAACATGGGTTCCTTCAAATTAGCGTGAACTGGCACCTGCAGACCGGTAAGGGGGAGACTAGAACAGTGTAGAACATGCTGCACTAACTGTCTTCGGGTATGGACTCTTCTTACCGCTTCACATCAGGATTTGTTGGGTTATTTGCCGTGCTTTGTATTGAAATGGTACAGCTTAAATTTAAATTGTATTACGGAAGTAAAAAAGGACTTGAAAATAACTTACACTTTTTTTTATTATTCAATTAGATGACAAATAAGCTGACGGCCCACCTGATGGTAAGCGGTTACCGCCGCCTGCAATAACAAGGGAAAATCACTTGATATTGCAGGTGCGTTGTCATCCTGAGGCCTAAGATGAAATGCCTTGCATGCCCAGTAATTACACTGGCTACCTTTCCCTTCAATCCGAAACACATCGAACTGTTTCACGGTTAAAATAAGAAAGGTGGTGGTACCTACCCAAACGATCCTACATACGGGCCTACCACCTCAAAATATAGTAAAATACTAAGAAAACCATCTAGTGAAAATACTTAGAAAAGTATAAGTTATTTTCACGTCTACGCATTTAAGTTACTTTCATGGGATTACTTTGAATATAATGAACTTGGTTTACAGAAGAGACACTGGCATTCGTTTTAACGGATCAAAGTAACCAATTTGCGATTTCGTACAAAACAAAACGGATGATAAATATTATATGCTTAAAACAATAGCATATTTTATGCTGTATAAATGAGAAACGTAATCTATATTTCACAGTCCCACTGAGTCGACAGGATAACTGGAATGAATTAGTAGGCGTGCCTTAAGTAATTCAACCGGCTTCGCTATATGGATAACCTTCCTCGTGGAGAGTCGAAAAAGTTTTTTTTTTCAGGCAGGGCACGTCGTTTTAGGATTCAATTTAAATATTTTAAATGCATTTAGAAACGCCAATTCCTACGTCCAAGAAATGTGAGGTATTTTGTGGAGTCGACGGTATATCTAGGATTTTACACCTAGCATTCGACGTGTACTGGAAAACGGGAGTCGAACTCTTGAAATTGAAATAATATAACGTAATAGATGACTGTTTCCTAGTAAACTACTTTAGAAAAAGACATAAACTTTGATTTCGATTTGAGATTGCAAACATTAAAGAAATAATCTGATACAACTGAAAAAAAGATAATGTACTTTAAGAAAACTGAAAAAAGCCGTGTCTGCGCATTGAAAATATTCCTTACAGAAACAGTCGGGATATGACATTGGGACGTAAACATGCCCAAATATTTTTTTTACAGTTTTAGAGTGTTTGTCTGTCTATCCGTGTGTGCATTACGCAAACTTTTTAGTAGCTTTAGGTCGAACTTTAAATCGACGCCATGTTTATCTTAATAAGGTGGGGTGAAACAAGGGATACAGTTTGAGCTCTCCGTAGTACTAACCTTAATACAATGAGGAGGTCATAAATGGTCCTAGCGATAGGCTACTGCTGTCTTACAAACTATTTTCACGCTTACAAAGTTGCGGGCTGGTGCTTATGTTTAAATTTATTGTCGCATTGACGGCACCATCCTGTATGAACAAAATGTTCAACTGAACCTAATGGTAGGTATTTGAAAAGCTATTTCAATTTTGACATTGTAAAGAAATTAAACGATTTATCGAATATCGAGTCGTCATTGATCGACGATCGGTCGGTGGATTGGTTGGTTGGTTGGTTTAACGATCGGCTGGCCCAGTGGTCTGTGCTCCTTGCTATACAGGCTACTCGGTCCCCCGACCGAAATCAAAATGTCTTTTATTGCGATAAATAGGGTTTTTACATTGGTGGTAAAAAATAATATTTAAGTGGCTGAAAACCTATTTAGCCGTAAACTACAGCATGCAAAAAATATATAAATTAAAAATGACAATGGGCCTAATTCTGGGAACACACTTTAACTTCAAATCTAAGTACAGTATATCTCTTCCTCGCAATAAGTAATAGGAAAAAGATAGCAAGAATCTGTTTAGAGCTGTCACTTAAATTTAGATGGATTTCAAAGAAACCATAGACAATTTTAGACGGCATGTACGGAGGTGACTAACAGTTCATTTTAGCACGTTCAATAAGGTCGAAAATTGAACGCACCTTTCTAAATGTCAATTTGTATGACAGCCATCCTTTTCTTTTTCATTTTGAGAGAAAGAAGTAGACTGAACCCAAATTCAAACTTAGCATGTGTTCGACAGAATTATATTATAGTAAGAAGCACAGACTACAGAGAGAAAGGTAGCCGGTAAAATTACTCGGCTTGGAAGGCATTTCATCATAGGCCTCAGAATGACAACGCACCTGCAATATCAAGTGATTTTTCCTTGTTATTGCAGATGTCTATAGGTGGCGGTTACCACTTACCACCAGGTGGGAAGTTAGCTTGTTTGTCTCTAGTTGTATAAAAAACACATGTATATTTTGTCTAGTCTAGAACTTCGTATCCGGAAAAGACTTGAATCCGTGCTTACAGGTCTCTACTTTGTGATACTTACACCGCATTTCCACCCTCGCAGTTCTCTCATGAGGACTCAGCAACGGAGTATTGGTAGCTTGGCACCTAATGCTGGTGTTCAACCAGCTTCTCTCCGCGCCGCCGACGCTGATCCTGCTAATGATGACCTTCCCGTCATTCTTGAGGACGGTGTGGTCTTCCAGAGGCTTGTTGTTGATTAACCAGGTGAGGGTTGGTTGGGGGCGACCTGGGAACAAAACAAAACATGATGTAAATATATTTTAGTGTTCTAAAAATGATTAATCTCTCATGCATGTGATACGTAACCGAAGCTTAAGAAGTCATCGATGAACGAAGGCGTGAAGAGACAGAAACTAATAAATAAACAAGCCAGGATCTTTCCCATGTATGGACTATCTTTCCGATGAAAATAGACTATCCATTTCTAAAAAATAAGACACCATGGAACAGTGGTTAGAGCGCTTTTGTTTCGATTATGAAAACAAAGCAACTTTCACCATGGTTGATGGGGGCTGGGTAAATCAAAAATTTGTAATCTTCAGTTCCTCGCTAAGCCACGTTAAGCCCGATGGAAATTGCAACGGCTTTAACTCTCCAACCAGCATTTGGCCAGCGTGGTGGTGTTATGGCTCAAACTCTTCATCGTGTTTCTCCCGTGTAGAAAAGCCCGTGTTTATTGGTCCTTCTCCTAGTGATCCTGTCCATTCACACTCTTCACAGTCAATTTCCATCCTCTCAATCCTCACTACACTACGAAAACGGCGCACGTTTTTACCAAAAACCGCAAAAGTTTTAAGAAAATGCCATATAATATTAATCTCATTTTAACTTACATAATCATAATCATGATCATAATCTTTATTTACTAAAATATGGTACAAATAGATGTTACAATGTTATCACCACGACATATTCTATTGATGTAAATCAATGTGTAAATAGATAATAATAATTGAATTGTGTATTTTGAAATTACCTAGTCAATATCCATTAAATTACAATGATAAGTCACTTCAGCAAATCAATAATTAATAAATTTAAATAGTAATTAAGACAAAACAGAAAATGAATAAAATAAAAAGTCATAAGCAAATTCATTACACAAAATCATAAATATGTCAATCTAAAAATAAATAATGTATTAAATTTACAATTTTATTCATGCAATAACCTTATAATTATGATGTCATTATGTACCCTCATCATTAATTATGATACTATTGTCAGACATAAATTCTTGGACAGAGTAATAATTTTTCATATTCAGCAAATTAAATAACCCTTTTTTGAACCTATTTAATGGCAACTTGGTGAGCTCATTTGGTAATTTATTATATATTTTAAAGGCCATACAGTAACAATTCATTGAGGATACCTTTAACCTCTGACAAGGTATTTGAAGCTTGTTGCCTCTCCTACCTCTATAGTTGTTGTAGCTGCTCTTTGTTTGGAATAAATCAAAGTGTTTTTTTACAAATAACGAGTTTTTTTTTTATACAACTAGATGACAAACAAGCTGACGGCCCACCTGGTGGTAAGCGGTTACCGCCGCCTATAGACACCTGCAATAACAAGGAAAAGCACTTGATATTGCAGTGTCATCCTGAGGCCTAAGATGAAATGCCGTCCATGCCCAGTAATTTAGTGGTTGATTTCCAAAATGTATAAACATGGAAGAGATAAGATGCCTAGTCTTTTAAATAATGGTTTGCAACTATCCAAATATCCTGCACCGCATATAGCTCTTATGCACTTTTTCTGAAGTCTGAAAGCTAAAACCATATCCACCGAGTTTCCCCATAACACAAAGCCATATCGCAAAGAACAAGCAACATACCCATGATAGGCAGTGATAGCCGCATCTACAGACGCAACCATTCTAATTCTTCCTAATGCATATACAAATCTATCGAGTTTAGCTACAAGTTTCTTTATATGTGCTTTCCAGTTACATAATGCATGTTCTGATGCGAGATGTCCCCCAGGACACGAGTTTATTCTAGTGTAGATATTTCTCTCAATTTAATATCTTTCCAACTTTGATGTTAAAATAAAAACTTTAGACAGTAGTAAAAACTCTTCGGGTGTTGAAATATAATAATTTCGACATAGTGAAGGACTAGTACCAAATCCAGCCCAGTAGCATAATGGTTGGAGCAGTTGCCCAATCCGATTCCCGCCCTAAGGATATATTGTTTATCGATGTGGACCGTTGGTATCATAATAAAAGTAAACGCCGATATGATTGAAATGATCGGCGCATTGCATAATGGTCGTAAAATTTCGCAGAACCCTGAAAAGAGTTTTTCACCTTGCCACCATGAAAAAGGTGCTTTTCTGCCTAAAAACTCGCAATAAAGTTGCATTTAGCTTACATATCGGTAACTTAGTTTAAATTTAGAGCACGGGGTTTTCATATTACGCAGCTTTTTTAAACCCCGACAAAAAAAGAGGGGTGTTGTAAGTTTGACGTGTCTGTCTGTGTATCTGTGTGTCTGTCTTTGGCATCGCAGCTCTGAAACGAATGGACCGATTTTGATTTAGTTTTTTTTTGTTAGAAAGATGACTTGTACAGAATGGTTTTAGCTATAATTTATGAAGATTCGATGGTTACTTCGATGGTATTCCCAAGACATGCTAATCTTCAGCTGATCCTGTAAAATCAAATAGTGTGCGGGATGCTCAATTCTTCAAAAACTTACAGGAGATGGTGTTAGATGGATGATTTATTATGAGGCCGGGGGTTACTTAAAATTTTATATTATTTCAAAACTGCAGTTCCTACACTTTTGACTTTTAGTAATATTAAATAGTTTATGGGTATATCAAGTTTATTTATGCTTTATTTCCTACTTATATCAAGTATCACGTTAACAGATTTTACTTTTTGTAAGCTAATATTTTTCTCGCTGGGAGAGGTGAAAATTGTACGTTTCACACGTTAGCAAGTTTTTTTATCGCTTGTGTATCTTCAAATCATTCACAGTGCTCACTAGTCTAATTTCTAGGCTATCTAGATTACTTCGCAAGTTCGGGATTCAAAGCCTGCATTCGCAATAAAAAATAACTATCATTCCCAGTTTTATCATCCTCACGATGGTGAATTGTATAATAATTATTAAGTGAAGTAGACCATAGTGGTTTTTGCCACTTGAATTTCTAACACCCAACTACTGGGTAGTACTTCCACCTTGCAGGAGATCAGCTTAATAACACTATTTTGTAGAGATGTGTTCCTGTGGAAGTAAGCCAGGGGCCTTACTACCATCTTTATAAAAGCGATTCATATTCCGCTCGGTTCAGTATTGGCCCCTAAACTGCGTCGCTGCCATAGTCGTAGATAGCGTCGTAGTACGGATATAACGATTCTACTCAGTTTAGGTCCTCAACTGGATCGCGATAAAAGATGGTGGTACGGGTGCAGAGCTCATTGAGAAAGCTACATAACACTTTCTTATTTATTTATTTATTATATATATATAGGTGTCTATAGACGGCGGTAACCGCTTGCCACCAGGTGGGCGGTCAGCTTGTTTGCCATCTAGTTGTATATAAAAAAAAAATAGCAGACTAATGACTACATAAACAAGGTTAAAATGCTATTAAATATATGAAGTCTAATTAAAATATATCTAAACTAGAAAAAATTCACGTCCTGACGCGGGGATCAAACCCGCGACCTTTCGCAATCCGGGCGCCAGCTCTAACCATCTGAGCTACCCAGGACTTGGGATATCCCTGTGAAATTCTTCTAGTCTATCTGTATTTGCGTTATGAGCTAACGTCCACCCTACAATGTCGAAATGTTCTATTTCAACCTCCGAAACGAGTATTTTTACAAATACCTACGATTTTGTTAAGTTGGGGAATTGCTTTCAAATATTCTTAATTTTGATTTTAACATTATTATAGATGTTTGAAAAATTATTTACTAATTAAAATATATCTAAACTAGAAAAATTTCACGTCCTGAGGCTGGGATCGAACCCCTGACTGCTCTATAGATCATTTCGACATTGTAGGGTGGAGTGGACGTTAGTTCATAACGCAAATATAGATAGACTAAAAGAATTTCACAGGGATATCCCAAGTCCTGGGTAGCTTAGACGGTTAGAGCAGTCGCCCGGATTGCGAAAGGTCGCGGGTTCGATCCCCGCCTCAAGACGTGATTTTTTTCTAGTTTAGATAATATTTTAATTAGTAAATAAATTTACAAACATTTATAATAACGTTAAAATCAAAATTACGAGTATATGAATTCTGTGAAAGTCTCCGCACATAGAAGAATTATAGTAAAATATGGAGACAGTTAAAGAAACGAGATTGACAATAAAAAAAAATGGGGCAATATGAATGCTACTTTAACTAAATAACTAAATATTTTTTTTATAATTTAAATAGGTTAGGCAATAGTATAGTGCCCAAGGTGTTAAGAGTGTCTGTCAGCTACGATAGCCAGTTATTATCAGCAGGGGTGTCACTCAGCAGTTTGGTTATGTTTGGCCGCCGCACCTCTCGGCCAGCAGTGTGATTCACAAACAAAGATATTCGACATCGAGCTTGACGTCTGACAAAGGCGACGAGCTGCCATTGGTTTTGACGTTTTCCCACTGCGCTGCGTGAATCCGTATTCAATAATCTCTACGTCGGTCTCTTGGCTGTGTACGATTGTCTTTGTTTTGGTTATACGACATGAAGTACAATCGATATATTTTGATTTCTTTTTTGTTGTGTTAAAATTGTATCGCAATGACTTCATTCAATATTTGATATATTTTTTACATAAAGATATAAAAATCAACCACTTTTTAGGTCCGGTTCACGCCGTGTTCGACGTCGGAACGCTGGCGTCGCCAACGGTTGTCAAACAAACGCTAAAAGTATGACGGTGGTGCCGACAGCCACGAATTCATGGCTGCTGACTTTAGAGAATTGCATAGCAGGTGTATGGCAGTAGGAGGATGCGGCGCGGCTCACGACTCGCCGCGTCTTGCGTTATTAATCATCTATATAAATCGACTGGTGAAAACCCTATGGTTTTCACCTATAAGAACAAGGCTATTACCGCCGAACTAGTCAAGAGTCAGCGGTGCGCAAAGGAATATGAACTCTCGTATTTTGTGCTAAGTTTCAATTTCGCGTACAAGTAGGTAACGAGCGTAAGAGTAAGCAAATTTATATACCAAAACTTGTCTTTTGTTCGAGATTGAATCTTCTGTTAGATTATTAGTTATTCTGTGCCGGACACGGACCGTATCATTTTGTTAAACAAAATAATTTGTTTCATTTGATTTTTGTTTTCCATTGCAGAAGTTTTTAATTTAATTTAAACTTTTGTCTCTTACCAGCTCGCTAACCTCTCCTTTATAGTAATTTGCAATATTTGGTTTGTATAAATTATGTACTTCAGAAACAACCAACACAAAATTCCTTCAGACACATGTTTCAAACTACTTATTAAATTTTAATTATGCACTCTTGCAAAAAGATTCAGGAATCACTTACAATCCTAATTTTGTTAAAACAGTGCTAAACTATGGTTTGTTTCTCTCACGAATCTCAAATGAAAAAGAAAGAAAGAAACTCGTTTTAATAATCTGAATAGTACAGAAATTAAAAACAAAACATTCGCGCGTTCGCTCCAAAAGTAGCAAATTCGGATTCCAAATTTAAAAAGAGCGGTAAAAACAATTGAACGCGCAGCCTTCTCGCGCGATAATCAAAATCGGCCAGCATTAAATCGAATAAAAACTTTTTAACTATTCGAAAACTCGATTCTGGCCTAAAAAGCTGACGCGTAAAAAGTAGTGAGGTCCTAACAAAGAGATAGTGTTATTCAAACGTTTAATAGGAAAATCGCTGAATATTAATTGGCGTTCGATTTATTCGTCCGCACCGCGATTTCATATCGAATTGAAATGAAAAAAGAAGCAGGGAAGTTATAAATTTTAACGAGATATCGTAAATATCGGCAGATTGCCTTAATCCCGGAGTAGACGTCGGGAACTTGGGTATTCCGGTGGAATTTCTCTCGTATAAGTGAGTTATCGAGTTTCGCGAACTTTCAAAGAGTGTAACGCAAAAACGTCACTGGGACCTTGTTAGTATTTTTATTTTATGCTTTACGACTTATGAAGTAGGTCCTATAAAAAGGCTACAGGAAATAGAGTATTTATATTGACACGAACTAGATTTCAAATGGAAAAGTTCGTTATTTGTTCGCCATTCAAAATTCGTGCGCGTTTTAACGGAGCGACAGTTGATGGCTGTTCTCGTAGTTTATTTAGTTACAATTTGTGATTTCATATGCTAATTGCTATATTTATGAATATAAGTGACTTTTGTTGCATTAGTCTCCGGAATTAATATTATACATGTCATGAAGAGCCTCCATAAAGCTCTTCTAATTTATTGTAATGCGGTTTTCGTTGTACAGTGAGTGGGCGGTGTTTACAGTACACCTTTCAAAGCCATTTTGATGACTCGCAGGTGATGCTTCAAAAAGTTTCTATAACCAAACTTTTTTGTTCTTAATAGCCGTTTTCACAAGCTCCTGTACTGGCAGGGTCGACGCGGCAGGGCAGTTTGTTTCTCGGTGTAATAACTTAGGAAACATATAAACACACACATAACACCACCATCGCCTTTCTTATTTCAGTGGTAAAGCAGTTCGTCGTGTTTGCGAGTGAAGGGAAAGGTAGCAAGTGTATTTTTTTGCCGTGGAAGGCATTTCATCTGAGACCTCGGGATATCTTATCTTATCTTAACTTATTATGGGGCCATGACTTAGACACAGTGCACTTCGACCCATTGGGATTTTTTGTGCCTCCCCTGCATTTACTCTTCCTGTGTCCAGAATATAGTTGCCATTAGCCTTACTATATCTTTAGGCAGAAAGAGCCTGTAGTCTTCTGGTTTTGGATAAGCCACTCCCAGAAGGCTCATTCTGGTTCTAGTCAGGGCATCACAATGACATAGGAGATACGTCATAGATTCCTGACATTCGCCACATGCTCGACAAACTTGTGATGCAGAGAGTTGCATTTTGTGTAGCATGTGGTTAGTAGCAAAATGCCCTGTGAGTGCCCCAATTAAGAGGCAAGCTTGTGTTCAACCGTTTGCATAGATGTACTTACTCCATCCTTTTACCTCCTCTCCTAGGAAGGATTTGGAGTGTTTTAGTCCAGGTATTTTATGCCATTCAGCCTTGTGTCTGTTCAGGACATGGTTTTTAATGGCTGTGTTTATAAAACTTTGTGAAAGTGCCAGAAAGGGCTCAGGACCCACGTATGTGTTTTCTGAGCCCTTCCTTGCCAATTCATCTGCCTTCTCATTGCCCATCACTCCCACATGGCCGGGCACCCAGATCAGTCTCACTGTATTATGTCTACCAAGCCTGTTCAGGGCACGTACAGCGTTTAGGATTAGATCTGAGTTGATGCGCGGTGAGCCAAGTGCCTTGAGAGCCGCTTGGCTGTCACTAAGAATATATATTATTTTATTCTTAGTCCGTTGTTCTATCATTTTCATTGCACATAGGATAATTGCATATGTCTCCGCTTGGAATACAGTTGCAAATTTGCCCATGCTTTGATATAGTTATATATCTTTATTATAGACACCAGAACCCGTTCCTGAGTCCATCTTGGATCCGTCCGTGAACCAAATTAGACTATTCTTTTCAGGAACTGGTGGTCTACATTTCCATTCCTCCCTGGTAGGTATGCTAATTCTGAATTTTTTGTCGAATATGAATTTGGGACTTATTTTATCACATCCCATTTCCATATACCCGTCTAGGACAGATGCTCCTGCCCACTTTGTGTGTTCAAACAGAGGTTTGGTGTTGTCCCATAGACCTGTAGTCTTAAGCCTATGCAACGCTTTCCTCGCCTCTGTTTCAATAACTATGTGCAGCGGGGGAAGGTCTAGTAGTACCTCCATCGCTGCCGTTGGAGTGGTTCTAAACGCTCCGGTGATCGCTAAACATGCTGTTCTCTGCAATTTGCCGAGTACAGCTTTGCAAGTTGCTAGCCTTGTTCTAGGCCAACAGACTATGCTGCCATATGCTAATAATGGCCGTACCATGGTTGTATAAATCCACTTTATTATCTTTGGTTTCAACCCCCATGTTTTACCATAAGTGGAGCGACACATCCCAAAAACTCTTTGAGCTTTTGTCACAGTTCTCTCCATATGTAGTTTCCAGGTCAGCCCTTTATCTAGCGTGATGCCAAGATATTTCACTTCACTGGACCATGTTAGTTCCGTTTCGTAAAGTTGCAGTGTTTTCAGCCTTAATAGGTTCCTTTGCCTTGTAAAGGGGATCACCGTCGTTTTACTGGGATTTACTGACAAGTGGTTGGTGCTACACCACTCTTCCAGTTTCCCCAGCACTCTCTGCATAATCTCCGATACAGTGCCAGGGAATTTCCCATTGGCCATTATGACCAAGTCATCTGCATTACCTACTGTAAACAGTGGTCCTTCATTTAGTCTAACCGCTATGGAATCAACCACAAGGCTCCACAAAAACGGGGACAGTACCCCTCCCTGAGGGCAGCCCCTTGTGGTCCTTGCTAGCAGACCCCTCCCGCAGATTCTCCCCTAGTAGTTCAGAGTAAATGATTCTGCCTTTAAGCATGCAGTTAATCCACTTCCTAATTGTGTGGGGAACTCCATGCTCTCTGGCAGCTATTCTAATGGATTCAAAAGTTGTGAGATCAAAGGCACCCTCAATGTCTACAATGGCACCAATGCACACCTCCTTATTATCCAAAGCTGCTTCTGCTCTGCTTACTACATAGTGCAAGGCTGTCTCCGTGGACTTGCCAGGTTGATATGCACACTGCAGTCTGTTTAAGGGGAATTTCCTTAGTGGCCCCTCCCTTATGTAGTTATCTACCATTTTCTCAAAAGTTTTTAAAAGGAAGGATTGGAGACTGATAGGCCGAAATGCCTTTGGTTCTTCACAATCCGATTTATCTGGTCCTGGTGCTTTGAGACCTCGGGATGATAACGTACCTGCAAAACAAGTGACTTTTTTCCTTGTTATTACAGGTTTCTACTTTTTTTCCGCACAGAAAATGCTTAATGCATACCCCGGTGCCTGTGAACGACTCCGAGGTTATGTGGGACTCCTCCACCGCAAAGATAATGTTGTGACGGCCCTACCTACTAATAACCGTCCTTATCCCGTCAGGAAGTCGCTAACGAGGATCGGATCCAAGAAACTTAGTAGTCGTCCGCATCTGGCCCCGCAGCTTGACCAACACTGCTACTCTCCGGAGGGATGCGGTAATTTGCTGCCTTGTACGTCACATGGCAGAAAAGTTCCTACCCTTCACTGCAGTGCCAAGAAAGCCTAAAAGGCCTGCCATACACAGCCCTCCTCCTTGGAGGTGGCTGCGCTGGTCCTAAGCTAAAACCGCGACGTGGTAGACACAGTTCGAAGAGTAAGTGGAGCTTGCGGCCCACTCTTAACCCGGCACATTACTGTGGACAACCTACATCCACCCACTTCGCAATTCTTTGGGTCACACTCACACATAAGCCGTGTTTACGTAGGTACCTGTCGCCAACCTTGAAGGTCAGCCATTTTACGACCTACAAACGGGTCCATGACCCATTAGAGCCCTTTCTCATAGCAGGAAAAAAGGCATTCCTCCCACCCGGCAGGAACCCACAAGAGCTCAACCACATCACTTCATGTCTGGAGATTAGCCAATCACGAGAAAAATTATAATCACCCCTAGATTAGGACTATGAGGCTCTCCAGTACTGCATTTCGCTATCTAATGCAACTATCCACAACACAATCTTGTCGAGCATGTGGTACTTGCCAGGAATCATTGATGCATCTCTTGTGTCATTGTGATGCTCTGGCTAGAACCAGAATGAGCCTTCTGGAAGCATATCCAAAGCCAGAGGACTACAAGCTCTTTCTGCCCAAGGATATAGTGAGGCTAATGGCAACGATATTCCTGACACAGGAGTAGTAAAAGCAGGGGAGGCATAAAAGATCCCAATGGGTCGTAGTGCACTATGAGTTAGTCATGGATAAGATATCCCTAAGCAAATCATTAAACGACTATACCGAATGAGTAGTACCTACAACGACTTCATCAACGTGATTCCTAGTTACAGTTTGTTAAGAAAGAGCTGAATAATGCTTTACTACCTAAATAATAATTTATTTTAAATTAAGCTCTGTTATTAAGCAACTGCCACAAAAATCACCTGGTATTGCAAGCCTAGATGTCATTCTGAAGCCTAAGATGAAAGAACATCTATGCAGTCTGAACGAAAGATTCCTTTACCCTTTTTTAAATCCACCGTCTACGTCATCAAGCAGCCACTTCCACAGATAACAGGACCGCCTAAAACACTTAACCTTTTTCCAAGTTCAGCATCATTTGTCCGCATTAGCGGCAGTGGCGGACCGTTTTAATGGTCCGCGCGATATGTACCCTTCCACATATATTTTCATTTAAGTAACTGTCCGCACGACTGTTACTTTTATGGAAGATAATTTTGGGTAGAGTCACTGTTACAGCGGGTACGTCTATTTTTTTATACGTAGACCTAAAGACTATAGCACCTTGGGCACCACTTACGCGTTGCCTACCCTGTGAAAAAAAGCTATATTTTGATAGCGTCATATTGAGATGTCAGGAGCAGAGGGACTCGTCCCACTCCTTCCCCCCCTCTGCTCCCAACATCCCAACATGACGCTTTCTAAATAAACTCTGGCGACCTCACTCCCCATAGGAATATAATAAGAATTATCATCATTATCACCAGCATAAGTATATAAATACATCCCGCTGCTGGGCACAGGCCTTCTTACATGGGCGAAATACATGAACCTCCTTATTATAAAACGCGGACTAAAGTTAGTCATGGTTTGAACTATCATTCCTATAACAAATAAAGTGATAGCACCAGTTTTAAACCAGGAATATTTTGCTTTGTTTTCGTAATTGAAACCACAGCGCTTGGACCACTACGCCACGGAGCGCAGAATAAAAATAGAGTAAAGAGATTTATTTCGATTTAATATAGTATAAAACGATGTTAACAAAGGTTCTGGGATCGATGTTCATACATAGATATTATTATTCCACCAGAAACTGGCATGCTACATTACATTACATTATGATATAACTGCGGTAAGTTGAAAATTACAGCCGAGGCGATATTGCTACAAGAAAGTAAAGGCTGTAATTGCCAAAGCGCACGTACTTATGTCATACGACGTTTTATAACATATTTACGAGGAAATAAATAAAACTCGGACTTTCTTAAACGAAAGAATCTTTAATCACTTGTTAAAGCAGTTATAAAAATTTGAACAATTTGTAAAATTGATTATTACGTTGTCAGTTGGCATCTTTAATGTTGTCAAGTAAATTAATATTTGTGTGTTTTTGTTACAGAGAAATGCTTGTAATTTATTGTCAAAATTAATTCAATAATTAATTAATTAAATGTTTATTTATTATATTTCATCTCCCAAAGTTAATTTTATTAATAAAATGTTGATCACTAATGTGACATAAAAACTCTTTGCTAAGATTTTAAAAATACCGTTCGTTTTTAGACAGAGCATCTTGATAAACTAAGCGTTTTACTTTTTTATATAAAAAACTGGTGCGTTTTACAGTACAATAACGCACAAGTACGTAATGAGATAGAATAAGATATTGAAATTGGGGAAATAAGAGACCATTTACGAGCAAATGTGTTAATTAATGATTTTTTGTAATGTCAAACATAAATTACCAACAAAAGGTAGTTGACTACTTTTTTTTATTTCATAAATAAAAAGTATATTAGGTACTCGTAAAGAAATATTGCAAAAGAAATAGTACGTCTAATAAGATCAATACACAGATTAAGTTGTAAAACGCTCCATAGAAAATCTACGGAACAGGTGACGTCACATGTTCTTTTATTACTAAGAAATGTATGGGGATATTGATGTCAGCAATCTAATATCATTATCATTTTTGATAAATTTTGGAAAATAAATTTGACCATTTTTATGATTTTTTTAAAGAGTACAACTTCAACAATATTCCACATCTTTTAAGTTTGATTGTAAAGGTAATTTGTGAAAAATAGCGCCATATTCAAACATAGGCAACATCCCAATTGTATATGAACTACGACTTTCTTTAAGCTGGAGGTTCTGTTGAATGAGGTGTGCAACACATTTTAAGCGTTTGTGGTAGAAAATGTACTTAAACTGTACTGTTTACTGTACCTAAGTTCTATAAGTTAATCCTCACAAGTTGGAAGTGGGAACAAAAGTGGTCGCACTTTGGTTCTAACGTGTGAGGATGAACGACCCTCCTGGTGGGTAATAGAAAGAGGTAGGTACACAGTAAATTAGTTAGAGGTAGGTACTCACTAAATTAGTTGAGTTTATCAAGCGAATATTAGACATTTTTTTATATTTTTTTTGTATTTTTATCATGTAGGTATGATAGGTGCGGTGGGCGTGGGAAGAAGGCCTAGTTAATTGTTCTCTGCCGCTAGTACTGCAACCGCACCTCACTGAAATCTCTTGTTGTTCAAGAGCTTACGTGGCTGAGAACTTAAATTTCTCCCATCACAAGCACACCAAACACCTAAAAATTCTACAAACTGTAATTGCATTGTATTATGAAGAAACACATAGAATCTCCTTACTTTACGGGAAATACTCGTATATAACCTAAAAAATCATTTTTTTCCTTTAATTCATAGCAAGCATTTAACATAATACCAACTACTTACATAAGAATTATTAATATATTATATTAGATTGTTTAATTGTTCGTTTTGCTCTCCTAAAATAATTTTACAACAAAATCCCAATAGCAATCGTGAAAACATTATATAGCTATTTATATTGCTCCAAACGAATGCTTTTGTAATCATTTTTTATTTGGCATAATATATTTATTTACCTTAGTTACATTCTTAAATAAAAATTTCCTGTCATCAGATGTGTCTTTTTTGCTGTTCTAAAATAATTTTACAACAGTTTGACTTCATATTAATTGTTTGGTTCTCGGTGGTATAGGGGTTTGAGCGCTCTGGTATCAACTACGAAAACAAAGCAACTTACGTCATGGTCGATCCCGGGATGGGTCAATCCCACCAACCTTCCCATAGCCTGTCGCAACCGTTCAGTTATGCAGGCCGAATCATGGAAGAGTGCACTGCTACTTGCTTAAGGCTCTTTTCACAGCGCACCTTTCTTGACTCCCTACAAATTATAAGCTTTCGACATGCCCCTATGGTCCCTCTCCCCTTTCTGGGGCGGACGTACACGAAACGCCTTCGGTGCCTTCCAGGTCGCCCGTGTCCACACGAAGTGGTACCGCTGACTCCCATTTGCTAAGTCTGTGCTGGTCTTCTGCCTCTTCTGCGGCATCTTCTTTCTTCACCCCTCTCTCTAGCCCACTCCGAATCTTGTGCATCTACGCACGAAGTCCCGCAACTGCCTATAGTTCGCCTCCGTTCCCACTAGGTCGGGGCAATAGATCGGGCCCACCTCGAGGGTCTTTACATTATCTAATAGAACCCGAGTTGGGACAATTGAAATTTATAATCTTAAGGTCCTCCGTGCTTCGGAAGGCACTACAAGCCATCGCTCCCGGTTGTTAAAAAACGGTTGCACGTTTCAACCCACCAACCCGCATTGGGCCAGCGTGGTGGTGGTATGGCTTGAACTCCTCGTGTGTTTCTGCTGGTCTACTTTGAGCGCTCTGGCTTCGATTTCGAAGGCAAAGCAACTTTGCTTATGGCTGATCCCGGTTTACACCAGCCCGCATTGAGCCGTATGGTGGAGTTTTGGACCAAACTCCTCACATGTTGCTCCTATGTAGAAACGCCTTTGCCCAGTAGCGGGACGTATATAAGATGGTGATGATGATAGATGAAAGGTATAACAGACATATTAAATTAATACTAAAGAATTAAATTGAGACACTTCTTAAAAAATGGTAAAAATACTTAATAACAGATTATAAAGTTAATGACTTCAGCTTTTCAAAAGATCTTAATCCGCTTAAAGTTTGTTGAAACATTTAATTGGCAAGAAATCAAAAGCCAATTAATTAGTTATTTTAAGTTTTGAATAGGTATTTTAACCTTGGCTTGACAAGCCATTAAGTCCTGACACAATTGGGTTTTAATAAAGTTGACAACTTTTTTTATTTTATAAATAAGAAGTTCAGAACTTTTAAAGAAATTTTGCAAAGGAAATCGTATGTTTAAAATCAATAGTTTCACAGATGCAGTAGTATATTTGATATGTTGCAGCGCATCGCCAAAAACATGTTGCTATATTAATAAATAATATATGGGCTTATTTTTAACCGACTTTAAAAAAAGGAGGAGGTCATCAATTTGTCTATATGTTTTTTTTTATTTTATTTTTTTATGTTTGTTACCTCAGAACTTTTGACTGGGTGAACCGATATTGATGATTCTTTTTTTTGTTCGATGCAGAATAGTTCCCATTTAGTCCCATAAAAATTTTTTGAAACTCCATTTGGTTGGTAGTTTGGTTTTGAAATCGAAAAAACTGGAAAAATTAACTCGTCTACGTATGCGAAGTTGCGTATTTGCTTTCCTATGAATTTTTTAGTGAAATGATACGATAGTAGAAAACAACATAAGCTCACGGTCACCCATCTAGCTTTGACCTTCAAAAGTTATCACTAAAAAATGTGAAAAAAAAATTAAACAAAAAATAAAACCGACTCCAAAAAACTGAAAAGGATAAAATAATTAAATTTTAGTAAGTAGGCACTCATCCCCTAGGAACATATTTTTGGAGTTGGTGCTAAGTTGTTTCCAAAAACCATAGATAGTGAAGCACCGACTCATAAAATATGTTCCTAGGGGATGAGTGCCTACTTACTAAAATTTAATTATTTTATCCTTTTCAGTTTTTTGGAATCGGTTTTATTTTTTGTTTGATTTTTTTTTATCATACAAAGCACAGTAAATGACTCAACACCACCTAATGTGAAGCGGTAAGAAGAGTCCATATGCGAAGACAGCTAGTGCAGCTTGAAAAACAATGTTCTAGCCGTCTCCACATTGCCGCCTCATATTTCTCAAAAATAAAAAAAAACTAATGATAATAGATTGTTGACACCAACTAAAGCAACTATTATTATACCAACTATGAATAAAAACATACATATTACATAGTTGTTATTAATTTCGTCAATATGCCCATACATTCTTAGTAATATAGGAACATGTGACATCACCTGTTCCGTAGATTTTCTATGGAGCATTTTTGGACGATGCGCCGCAACATATCAAACATACCTAGCTAGAGTTGTGTCTAAACTGCACTAGCTGTCTTCGCATATGGACTCTTCTTACCGCTTCACATCCTGGTGGCGCTGAGTCATTTGAATGTAACTAAGTTGATTTAAGCCTTTTTAAGTAGGACCGCCGCCTTTCTTATTTCAGCCGTGAAACAGTTCGCTGTGTTTCGGATTGAAGGGAAAGGTAGCCAGTATAATTACTGGGCATGGGCGGCATTGCATCTTAGGCCTCAGGATGACAACGCACCTGCAATATCAAGTGATTTTTCCTTGTTATTGCAGGTGTCTATAGGCGGCGGTAACCGCTTACCATCAGGTGGGCCGTCAGCTTATTTGTCATCTAGTAGTATAAAAAAGGACTGTTGTTTTTGTATACTATATTTAAAGTAAATGCAGTTATCCGAATCCTTTTTTTATTTAATATTTATAGTGAGATTTATTAAGCGATGTTTTAAGTTGTGTTCTGTAGTAGTGCCTTTTTAATTAATAAATAAACATAATTTAACCCTTTTGCAAGTGGGTGGTAGGCTTGGTTCGTCTGGGTAGATACAACCGCCATTCGTGCGGTATTTCAGCCGTAAAGCAATTCGCTGTGTTTCGGATTGAAAGGAAAATACTGGGCATGGACGGCATTTTATCTTACGCCTCAGGATGACAACGCACCTGCAATAGCAAGTGAGTGTTGCCTTGTTATTGCAGATACTACCACGTCAGCCGTCAGCTTGTTTGTCATTAGTTGTACATAAAAAAAAACTTACTTTTGTTGATGAGTGAAAAAATATTCTTGTAAGATTATTATATTTAACGTTTAAACTTAAAACCAATATTAAGTTTCAGGCCAGAAATCTACGGACTAGCAAATTAAGTGACGACAGCCTTTGGAAATAGTATTTCTGCAAGTTAATATTGGACATTTATCAATACGAATAAAGACTTTCCAGGGTCCGATTCGAGTTTAAAAATAAAATTCAGGTCACTTGGGAAATGTCGCTGGAGACTTACTGAACTGGAATTACTTTCACGGTGTAAAGTTAACACTTTTACAAGTAGGTATAAGATTGTATAGAAAATAAAATAAATAAAAAATAATATTCATACACACACACCTATTATCTAGTCCAAA
This sequence comes from Nymphula nitidulata, assembly GCA_947347705.1. Lineage (NCBI taxonomy): Eukaryota > Metazoa > Arthropoda > Insecta > Lepidoptera > Crambidae > Nymphula > Nymphula nitidulata. Next base: position 2,687,998 of record OX374637.1, on the reverse strand, counting down.
ATAAGCATCAATAAGAGCTTGTGATATGGATACTAGATAACGGAGAAACAATGATAATAATTATAAATATTAGAAATATACTAAATAAACTTATAAACATCCATGACTCGTAAACAAATGCTCGCACTCATCATACAAACATTTGCTCCTACCGGGATTCGAACCCGGGACCTCTTGACCGAATAGACTGTATAGCAAGGGGTACTGACAACTCGGCCAGCCGGTCGTCATATATGTTGCTGGAAGTCTGTATAATGTTTTTTTTTTATTCTTACGCCATAACTAACTCTTGGCCTCCATCTGACCTGATGGTAAGTGATGAAGGAAAAGATGGAAGCGAGCTACACCGGATTCGGACGGATTCGACCACAGAGCAACTGGCTATCATACCCCCACCCCCAACTGATGGAACACAACAATGCTGTTAACATTATTGTTATAGCGGCAGATTTGGTAAGAGGTGTCAGCTAGCTAGGCGGACTCAGAAAAGCCCTGCCACCAACAGAACCGAGCAGAAAATTTATGCCTCACGGGAGTTGAACTCCGGATCTCTAGATCTGAGGTAATCTCCACTAGACTGCAGGGATGGTTAAATGTTTGAGTTTGGAAAAGAGTTGTGTTTAAACTGAACATCAAACTAGTTTAAACCCTAAACTAACCAACAAAATACTGACTGAGCAACATAAAAATCTGATTTGGGGTATTATTTGGTTATTCAATATATTATTATGCTTTTGAGAAATGTCTAAACTAGAAAATATTCAAAATCCTGTCTCTGACATTAACCTAAGGATTTCTTACAACTGACATCTTCAGTGTTCCCGTGACCACAATCGCTGTAAAGTAATCGAAACTTCGGGTGTAAAATAGTAACTTAACATCTGATTAAACGCGATTTTATTTCAAATGTGTTGTGTTCACGAAAATGCTACTTTCCGGTAAGCAAGATCACCAGGACTCATCAAGGTATACCTTTAATACCAAGGTTTTACGCTACCGCGTAATGTATCCCCACATAAAGATTAGTTTAAAGTCAGAATGAAAATAGCAGATCAGTAGATGAAATGATTATGGCTATCAATCACTAAGGTATTTTTTTTATACAAAGCACGGAAAATAACTCAACACCACTTGATGTGAAACAATAATAAGAGTCCATATGCGAAGACAGCTAGTGCAGTTTAGACACTGCTCTAGCCGCCTCCACCTTGCCGGCCCAAAAGTTATAGGAAGGAAGGAATACATGTGCCGGCAAAGAATTCCAGGTTCTAGAATTACGACAAAGAAACGAGGTACTAAATTTCTTAGTGCGTGATGTTGAGGTGGGAATTGGGGACTCCGAAGACCGGCACGCGTGCTCCTGAGTAGAAAGGGGGAAGGGTGGGATAAGGTTAAAAAGTTTTTCAGAGCACTTTCCGTTAGAAACGTCTATTAGTTTATTTTCCACTTCGCAAATCATGCAAACGAACGGATCTGAATGAAAGAAGAATTACAATATTCCTAAAATTTTGACGTAAAAAGAACTTTAGCGTATAGGTACCCGGTGGTAGTCTTCTGGGTAGGTCCCACTGCCTTTCCTATTTCGGCCGTACAACAGTTCTTAGGCCTCAGGATAATGTGATTTTTACCTTGTGCTATCTACCACAAGGTGGGTTTGTCATCTAGTGTGTATATAAAAAAAATACAACAAGAATTTCACAAAACGACTACCGAGTGAAGTGATCGCTCAAATCTAGTAACTTGAACCAAAAATACTCTCAGAAACTTGCTAGAAAAATGTTCGCGTCACGTTTGTTGTGGAAGCGTCATTTGTAACGTTAATAGTTGGTGTTTTCCAATTTCACTCGGACTGAGGTACGGAGTGCTTTTGTGTGGCTGTCTCGCTGACTGATGTCATCATAACTAATCTTTTGAGAAGTGCAGTATGTATTATAAGTAAGTTTCTAAGTTTCTGAGGGCTTTTGTGCGAAAGTATGCCAGGGTTTGGATGGATTTGAAAGAAGACACGTATCAAGTGTGATATTTTGTTATATTTTGTTAACTGATATCGAGATAAGATTACCATATCCAACAGAATGCTTTTACCTGGTACACGTATCCATAGTATCCCACTACTGTTAAGGAAAGTAGAATAAAGTCCACGTACGTCTGCTGGTGCAAACTTTGTCCAACTTTACAAAACAAGAAATAACGATAAATTGGCAGCAGAGGAAACTATTTCTTCTGCTCCAGATACATTGCTTTCTTCATTTGCTCTTTTCTTTCGGGCAGGATGCCGCTTACAGGTCTACCCAACGCTGGCAAAGCATTTTAGGGTTCCCAGTGCCTGATCATAACGGCACTTGGAATGCTACTAAAACTGTTAGCTGTAAGCTAGTCTAAAAGCAGAAATAAATAAATAAAACTCCCCGGTTATCCACTGCGCATCGCGAGTGTAGCCTGGGCTATGGAGCCCTAAATTGAAGCCGTAAAGTCAAGTCAAAGTGCATGAATGCGGTGATATTGTACTTAATAACTTTATGAGTTTTATATACAACAAGCGAGCTGACGGCCCACCTGGTGGTAAGCGGCTACCGTTCGCCTTTATTCAGCTGCAAAAACAAGAAAAAATCATTTGGTATTGCTAGTGCGTTGTTATCCTGAGGCCTAAGATGGAATGCCTTCATGCACAGTAAATAAACTGGCTACCTTTCCCTTCCATCTGTAGCACAGCGAACTAGTTTACGGCCAAAATATGAAAGGCAGTGGTACTTACCTAGAGGACGTGGCCCTACCGCCTAGTTAAGTTCTTTTAAGATTATACATTTTTTCAACCACAGCTAAAGCTGTTTTGTTTAACTGAAAAGAAAGCTTTTGGTAGGCTATTATTATACCACAACCCACCACAGTGTCCGACTTCAGACGGAACGTGGATCAACATCAGAAGATTAAAATCAATAATAGAAAATCATTCATTGTAAAGTTGTTACTAAACCAAATAAATAAATAATGTCCGAAATGTAAAGATGTGTCCAAAGAATTGGAATTCATTAGAAAGACCTTCTTGTACCTACTTCGAAATGGAAAACTGAGGGCAAAGGTAAGTGCAAGAGGTAATAAATCTGAAACGTGAATACCGCTGACTGCGGTGCTTATGAGGAAATTTATCACGGGAGAGGTCTCGACCGGACTAACACAAATATAATATGCTTTAATTGAAGTTAAAAAAAGACCATGATTCTTAATTCACTGTCAAAAATGATCCAGAGAAGAGATATTTCAAAAATGTATGGAGACCCGGCCAGGTTTTTTTTTTATACAACTAGATGACAAACAAGCTGACGGCTCACCTGATGGTAAGTGGTTACCGCCGCCTATAGACACCTGCAATAACAAGGAAAAATCACTTGATATTGCAGGTGCGTTGTCATCCTAAGGCCTAAGATGAAATGCCTGCCCAGTAATTACACTGGCTACCTTTCCCTTCAATCCGAAACACAGCGAACTGTTTTACGGCTGAAATAAGAAAGGTGGTAGTACCTAACCAGACGACCCTACATACGGGCCAATCACCTAGTAAAAGGTCTATGTACACTATAATAAAAAATACTGAACAGTGTTTCTTTTTATTTGCTTTGTTGCGTGGTACAAAACAAGATTTTTAATAGAACAAATTGCAACACCGCCAAATTTTCATCATGGCGCTTATGAAACATTGGTGACGTTTAGTTGACTTCTATGTCACCCGCCATATTGTCTTAGTGAATAACGCTGAAATCGACGAAAAATTTCAACTTTTGTACAAACAAATTATGCATGAAAACAAATTATTACTATTTTTCACGGATTCAGAAGATTTTTTCTGATTTTTTGAGATACTGTACCTGGCCGGATTTGAAACATCTCCTTTTTATTTAAGTTGAATAAATGTAAGCCCAAGACTTCGCCATATTGGATATGATATAATCAATTATTATAACTTCTTTCTACAACATAACAGCCTTCTGAGTTTCTTGCCGGTTTTTCTCAGTAAAGGCTTGCCTAAATTTCCGAAACAGCGAATCGTGGGAACTACTCACGCGTTGTTACTGTAGCCTATAGACACTCGTATCACCTTTAGCACTGCCCACGCGTTGTCACCGTAGCCTATAAACGCTTGTAGCACCTTTGACACTTCTCACGCGTTGTGACCGTAGCCTTTAGACGCTCGTAGCACCTTGTGCGCTACTTACGCATTGTCACCGTAGCCTATAGACTCTCGTAGCACCTTCGACACTACTCACGCGTTGTCACCCGTAGCCTATAGATGCTCGTAGCACCTTGAGCACTACTCACGCATAGTCACCGTAGCCTATAGACTCTCGTAACACCTTTGACACTACTCACGCGTTGTCACCCGTAGCCTATAGATGCTCGTAGCACCTTGAGCACTACTCACGCATAGTCACCGTAGCCTATAGACTCTCTTAACACCTTTGACACTACTCACGCGTTGTCACCCGTAGCCTATAGATGCTCGTAGCACCTTGAGCACTACTCACGCATAGTCACCGTAGCCTATAGACTCTCGTAACACCTTTGACACTACTCACGCGTTGTCACCCGTAGCCTATAGATGCTCGTAGCACCTTGAGCACTACTCACGCATAGTCACCGTAGCCTATATACTCTCGTAGCACCTTCGACACTACTCACGCGTTGTCACCCGTAGCCTATAGATGCTCGTAGCACCTTGAGCACTACTCACGCATAGTCACCGTAGCCTATAGACTCTCGTAACACCTTTGACACTACTCACGCGTTGTCACCCGTAGCCTATAGATGCTCGTAGCACCTTGAGCACTACTCACGCATTGTCACCGTAGCCTATAGACTCTCGTAGCGCCTTGAGCACTACTCACGCGCGTTCCTACCCTATAAAAATAACGAGAAAACGATATGTTCATAGCATAGGAAACCTATCTCTCTGCTTCCAACATAGCGTTTCCTCGATGAGCTTTGCACTTTAAAGATCACTTTAAAGCAGTGTTATTTAGCTGCGATCTTCTGTAATTACGCTTCTGTACAGTCATCAGTACGTACAGTATATAATACGTATATAATAGTATATATACAGTATATAAACGATTTTGATCACTATATCATTGGAATAAGGTGTACCACATTTGACTACTGAATGTACCGGACGAAGATGCCAGTAAATCGTTTCCTTAATTAATCTCAAAATACCCTACGCCTTACTCCTCTAATTGTAAGTTCTATAATCCATTGACAAAGAGAACTTTTGTGATTTCCTGACGGTACAGCTTCTATTTATTCTAGACTCCTGAGCTGGCATATACTTTTGAGGGAACGAAATATACGTGAGGCGAATTTGCAACTGAATCGTTTCAACTTTAAGTTTCAGGTAAGATATTTTTCTTTTATTTTGTTCAGCGGATATTGATAAATAAACTGGCTAAGTTAAAACGAATTTAGAATTAGGTCGATCAAGAAGGAATGAAATTAGATAAAGATTTACCTTGACAATTGAATAAACAAGAGACATTTAGATGAAGTCAAATGTATTTCGAATTTGGAATATTTCACATTGTTAGCCCCCGACGAAAAAAGAGGGGGGTGGCTTTGTATCTCTGTGTCTGTCTGTGGCATCGTAGCGCCTAAGCGAATGGACCGATTTTGATACGGTTTTTTTTTTGTTTGAAAGCTGATGTGATTACGATGGCTCTTAGCTATAATCTATGAACTAATATACATGAAAATAGGGTTTTACTAACTTTTACAGATCCGATCGATTTGAAATTTGGAGTACTGTCACTTCGGTGACATTCCCATGACATACTATCCTTGAGCTGATCCTATACCATCAAAAAGTCTGCGAAATGCTTAATTCTTCAGAAACTTACAGCAGATATAGCGTGTTCGGGCTCTTATGAATAGTCTCAATGAGATGTTAGATAGATGATTAATGACGCCGGGGGTTATTTATAATTTTGAATTTTGTATTTTCATTTTGAAATAAGAATATTTTTCAGGATTTTCGCATCAGAGAACAAATAATCTAATATTAAAAATTCTCGTGTCACAAATTTATTTACCATAGTCCTCCGAAACGGCTTGACCGATTTTCTTAAAATTTTATATCTATATTCAGTTTGGTCTGAGAATCGGCTAGTATCTATTTTTTTTGACATTTTTTTATGGCAAAACAACGATTGCGGGGTCAGCTTGTTTAACATAAAATCTCCCTTAATTACCTGTCCTTACCTAACAATACATATGTACCTATGTTTGTAATGTTTATACTGATTTGTCAGAAACAAATTAGATAAAAAAGATAGATAAAACATTTATTTAAGTTTTCATCACACACATATAACAAAATTACATAAAAACATGAAACAAACGAATAGGTAGGTACACAAAAAACGATTATCACATGTGTGTGTTGCGGAATTTAAAATTATGTTTGTTGTATGTGTTGACAGACACGGCCGTGGCTGACAGGCATGTTTTGCGAAAAATAAAATCAGTAGTGAACTTATCAAACCTGCATAATATTCATTTTACATTTGACATCTCATCTGCCGCTACTCGATCGACTCACGACTAAAAATTACCAAAATCCTAATAGTGTAGCATATTTCAGAATAAAACTTCAAAATTGAGTCTTGTTACAAGGGCCTAAGATATACCTGCAGCTGTATTTACCAAGCTACAATTTTAAAATAGCTCAAGTTCGTTACGTTCGCATTTTTCAGCTTAAAAATTGAGGTAATTGCTTCGTCCAAAAGTGCTTAAAATACAGTTCACAAATGGACACGTCATCAATGGCGTCATGTGTCAGTTTATTCCCGGATTTTTTAAAGTTTCAAACAGGATTATCAGTAGTTGCAATAGCAATATGGCGCGGATAGGTATGTAAGTGACTACGCCCGTATGTAGGGCGTCTGAGTAGGTACCACCGATTTTCTTATTTCAACCGTGAAACAAACAGTCTAATTATTGGGCACGGAAGGCATTTCAACTAAAATATTGACAACGCACCTGCAATAGCAAGTGATTTTTTCCCTTGTTATTGCAGGTGTCTATAGACGGCGGTTACCACTTACCACCAGGTGGGCCGTAAGTTTGTTTGTTATCTAGTGGTATAAAAAAATAGGTATGAGACTTTGTTTAATAATGAGTTTCAGTAGATAGTCCACCGGGGTACAGAATACATATAAGTAAGGTGGTGCCGGCAATGCGATAATAAATTAAAACATGTGCTTTCATAGAAATGGTTTCCCACATTCAATAACATCTTATTCATTTGATAATTTTATGATATTTCTATGAAATAATGCAGTCAATGAAATTATCAAATGTATAAGATGGTTTTGAAATTGGCAAACCATTTCTATGAACTAATTAACCAACGTTTCAATTTATTGTCGTATTGACGACACCTCCCTGTATAATAGTACCTGCAGGTACCTACAGAAGGATCGCTCCGCAAAATCATTTAAATAAATAGCGACTTTTGCTACGAACAGCGCTAAGTACCTTCAGTTATTGTTAAAAAGGCATTTTTGGAGTTGGTGCTAAACTGTTTCCAGAAACAATAGAAAGTGAAGCACCGACTCCAAAAAATACCTTTTTATGAGATAAGTACCTACTTCATTTTAATTTTATTTCTTTTTAGTGATGTGAAGTCGGTTTAATTTTCAATTTTCTTTTTTATTTCACTGTGCTACCTCAGTGAGGCGTCAAGATTTCCAGAGGAAACTGCCAATTCGACTTACCTCTTTCTAAGCTCTATTATTTTAAGAAAAATGTGAATGATCTGGTGGGTTTTTTTAAAAATAAATACATTAATAATATACAAATCTGCAATTTGGTGGCAATTAGCTGTCTTCACCAAATCACACTAATAAGCCCGTAATCAGAACTGCATCTACAAAACCGCGGTACCTAAACGACCTAACTAGTTGTACATAAAAATATAAAATTTTAAATTTTAAGTAACCATATCGGCGTCATTAATCATCTATCTAACATCATCTGACTGAGACTATTCTTATGAGCCCAAACACGCTATATCTGCTGTAAGTTGCTGAAAAATTGATCATCCCGCAGACTATTTGATGGTACAGGATCAGCTCAAGGTTAGCGTGTCTTGAAAAAACCACCGAAGTAACAGTAAACCAAATTTCAAATCAATCGGATCTTGGAAAGTTAGTAAAACTCTTTTGTCAAGTAGGAAATGAGCTGATAGTCATCAAACGCCTGAACTGATCGTCATAAATTGTAGCTAAGAACCATCCTGATCACGTCAGCTTTCAAACAAAAAAAAACTAATCAAAATCGGTCCATTCGTTTAGGAGCTACGATGCCGCAGACAGACACGACAAACTTATTACACCCCTCTTTTTTCGTCGGGGGTAAAAAGGCTGTATCTTAGCTCAGTATTTTTTGCGTCCTTTTAATTTCTGTGCGTAGAAATAACAAATTCTATTTCACCTTGTTACGGAGCGTGCAGTCAGCAAAAAGTAGACGTATTCTCGCAAAATAAAAGCAAAGGAAATACGAATATGGCCCGTAACATATTCCACAGGAATGTTATTACAACCGTTGAATATTTTAATTTTGATTAGCTAAGAATACTGTTGTATGAACAAATGATTTTTCATTTCTTCTGTTGGTTGCTGTGCAACTTTTTTGCACCCGTATTGAATATAACCCCACGTTGGCAAATAACACTCTATAAGGGAAAGTGGGGACTCTCTTATAGAGTTAAAATTGCCAGCGATCTTCTATGAGGGGGCGATTAATCGTTTCCGACCTGAATTTACCACCATGCTTCTTGTTGGGATGATATTTTTTATGACTATCATAGTCTCATATTGTATTCGCCATGCAATCCTGCTTCGTTGCATCTACACTTCAGGCAAAGCCTGTATTTATAGGTGATGTAGATGATGGGAGAGCTGGTATGATAAGAAGTAACGGAAACGTGAAAAATGTAAATGTTCTTAATTTTTGATTTTCATCATCATGAGCATAGGCCCAAGCTCCTCATGTGTTTCTCCCATAAAGAAAGGCCTGTGCCCAGCAGTGGGAAGAATCTATATTCTTCCCACTGCTGGGCACAGGCCTTTCTTAGCCCACCACCACCATAGCACCACCACGCTGGCCCAATGCGGGTTGGTGGGTTAAAGCGGTTGCAGTAACAACCGGGACCAATGGCTTAACGTGCCTTCCGAAGCACGGAGGAGCTCGAGATAATAAATTTTATTGACCCATCCTGGGACCGACCATGGCGAAAGTTGCTTTGTTTTCGTTATCGAAACCAGAGCGCTCAAACCACTACGCCACCGAGCTCCTTCTTTTGATTTTAACATTATTATAAATGTTTGAAAAATTACTTAGTAATTAAAATAATATAAAACTAGAAAAATTTCACGTCCTGAGGCGGGAATCGAACCCGCGATCTTTCGCAATCCGGGTGACTGCTCTAACCACTGAGCCACCCATCTAGTGTATCTGTATTTAACATAAACGCATACGTTACGTTTGATGTTAGCTCATAAACGCAAAAACAGATAGTCTAGAAGAATTTAACAGGGATATCCCAAGTCCTGGGTGGCTCAGTGGTTAGAGCAGTCGCCCGGATTGCGAAAGATCACGGGTTCGATTCCCGCCTCAGGACGTGAAATTTTTCTAGTTTTATATTTTATTAATTACTAATGTTTATGTTTATATTATTCTCTCAATAGCGAACGTAAGGAGACGCGACTACTTTAGTTCATGCGCCTGCGATCACATCATCAACAAAGTGGTTTTTGAGCCGGATTTATTATTATTACGTTAATTGTTGAAACTGGTTTATTTGACAGAACTATAGCCATCGGCTTTGGAACACTTACCTCCTCGCAGCTCACAGAGCAGAGTGAAGTTCCCTCCTTCTTCCAAGGGTCCAACCACACCGGCCACGTCGCGGCCAGCCTCATCATACAGCAAGAGCTGATGTGGTGGAACTGAAAAGGAAAGATATATTTGAAATAAAATTACTTCACCGGATTTAACTCGCGTTTTATTAGATGTTAGATTGTTATTTTATACCCGACGTTTCGATTACATTGTGCGATTGTGGTCACAGAAAGACTGAAGATGTCAGTTGTGTTGTCGGACAGTGTGAGAGGGCTTGGGACATTATTATTCGCAAAACGGGGTCCCAAGCTGCTGGTACACTCCAACCGTTCTATTAAAATTAGGATGTTCATTTATCTCAATAGCCTGACGAAACATTTAAGGAATGAAGCGGTATTCTTTGGTAATTATAGTGATGTGTAGGAAGGATACAGATTACACAAAGAAAGTTGTATAAAATATCGGCAAATTGTGTGTAAGGCTACTCGCAGTGTAGGGTTCGGTGATTGGCCGTCACTAAAAACTAAAAATATGCAGACAAGAAGGGGTTATTATTATTTAACACCTATACACATCAGGCAAATAAAGAAACAAAAATAACAACAACAATTAGTAAAAAATGGTTGCTCAATGGGCAAACTTCTCGTCAACTCTTCAGCCTGAAAGAGTTTATTTCTTTTGTTGTTGAATATCATATCCATACCTATTTAATAAGAAAGAAATTAAATTTGTTTAATATCTACTACAAAAATATTTAGTTCACGGTTTAAAAGTTTCATATATTGGCATTCAGATTAATATTTTGCAAACGGATATCTGCATCGAAAAACAGTTTCCAAACACCCTATTTTATTTAAGGAACTAACCAAAGATATGGGTAGGTGGGTATGGGTGGGATTATTATTGAGGTTCAACAATGATATAAGATGAAAACTTAAACGGTCAACGGCAGAAATCAATAAACTGAAAGGCCAACGATTCAAGATCAATATTATTTTAACATTATCAGTGCATTGATCAACAATCGAAATAGTACCAATTTATTTTATCTAAACTTATTAAAGGTACACTGTTCACGGGTGTTTCGTCGGTTTGTACGAGCTGTTCGCACCATGGCGATAGTCCCTCAACAACTTTTAAATTCCCTGTTTCCAACCACGGACACCACGCTATGACTCGGCGAATATTGTTTTATAATTCATCAATTGGATACGCTGAATAACTCTTTTTGGCTTCGTAAATTCGCACCAATGACATTTCTACTTATCCATGTTTAATTGAAATAATTTACTTTTATTTATTAATCCATTACTACCAACACTGCGTCTCCCGGGAAGAGAGAAGGTGAGGGTCGCGGGAAGTCGATGAATACGGGCAGCGCAGGACCGATCGGTTTGGAGATCCCCGGGGGAGTCTTATGCCCAGCAGTGGGCGTCTCTTAGCTGAAATGATGATGTTTCAAGGCTCTTGATATTTTATTACCTTTATTAGCGACAGACATGTTTTAATTTATACTAAATAAGTTTGATATTAATATTGGTATTAGCGGTGGTGTTTGGTATTAGTGACTTTACAGTAGGCTCAGATATAAATGCCAGTAATCAAAATTCTCCATCCCCTGATTTGTAGACAACAGTCCCGCTATTGATTACTATGTTAGCCTTTCAATTAGTATTCACGAACGTTCGTTAATACTATCAATAGACTGTAAAATTGCCAATAAGTAGAACAAGGTGTTCGCAAATTTGAGTCGAGTTTGCGACTGAATTTTTAAAAGAGGCGGATCCGCTGAAGAGTGAAAGATAGTCGCAGTTGGAGTATATTGAATCACGTTCCGCTTTCTTTAATTTTGCCGTATTATACTTATTAAGCTAAACATTATTATAATCAACTATTTAAAACACAAAATATTGAATTATGACATCGGTTTTTTAAATGGTTTGTTCTAGGGCTTTAGATTTACATCCATTATCTATCCATAATCCATATGAAAGAAAAATAACTTAAATGTATGTAATAACTTCCGAACGACTTCACTAAATTCAATAATTATTTTTTGTTGTGCTCGTTTTTGTCATAGTATGGTTATCTTGGGGATTAACCTCAGAATAAGTTACCAATTTTTATCTGTAATCTTTGGCATCCCAAAAGATAGCTCATAAAATCTCTTAATGTCACGTGCGAGGGTCTATAGATAATGAAGGTCGCGAAAATCAGTTTTTTAATACGTCTCGCTTCCTTTGCCTCTGATTGAATTTGCATTAATTATAAAAATTGTACAGTATGAAAATCGCTACAAATTTAGTCCGAAATATTTTTTTACGCCTTAACCTTTTGAAGCTAGATCGCGAAGAGAGCGGCGCGCTCAGCCACATAGCGCAAGGTCAATCGCGAATCCTAGTTCATAATATGGCTTTTAACCTAAAGAAGCTAAAATGAAGCTAGAGGCTAAAATGTCTGTACATGTATCAGGACAATATTTGTAAAAAAAAATAAAAAAAAATCTTTCCAAAAAGATTTAAAAATCTCCTACTATGAAAAGTGAGTGAGTGATTGAGACAGGCGACAGTGGTGGGAGTTCTTTAATATTTTGCCAAAATACTATTTATTTTACTGTTAATGGAGATTGCAAATAAAAAAATAGTCTCCTCTTTCATAAAGAACACCACCCGTGAGAAGCCGGGGCGCGCAACTATTTTGTCTTACATATAAATATCTCTAAACTAGAAAAATTTCACGTCATTTGAAACCTAATAATGAATGGTCTCTTTTTCTACTCTTTTTTTTCTTTCATCAATTATTGTACAACAATTTTACATACCAATAACGTTGAGTCGTATCTGAAAATTCCTCGTCGGAGAGTTTTTGAAGTCGACCCTGCAGCGGTAGACGCCTTCGTCGTCCAGTTGTATGGCATCCACAGTGAGGGATGAGGGTCTGGACATGGTGACGAAGTAGGCCCGTCTTCCGAATGCCAGAGGATCCGACCAGTGGAGGGCTTTGTTAAAACTGCGGCCGCGGACGTCGAAGCTGTGAACAAAGAGATTGATGAAAAATATGTTTGCAGTTTTAGAACTCAGGGGAAGGGAACGCAGAGCGGGAACCCTTAACTTGGTAAGTGTATGTTCGTATGAAGCCTTAGTGAGAACATGTGTCCAGCAGGCAAGTATTGCATAGGCCGCCTCGTCTGGTACTGCTTAAACGACTAAAGTGATCTCCAACGGTGCGAAACCTGGAAAAGACCGAGTTGCCTGGGGATGGGCTGGTGAAATTGCTTTGATAGGCTATCTACTAGGCGTAAAGAGAACTGGAGGTACCATGGAGATTCAGTGGGCATTCCCAGTGCCGTATGATTGGGCGCCAGGTCAGTCGCTTAGCCAGCGGATTTTTCCCAAAAGAAATAAAAACTACTCAGAAAAAAATACATTTATTACCTACATGAAGCACAAAATGTTTGTGAATGCCTTCCATTGTTTTTTTTAACTTATCAGAAACAGAAAATAAATTTGACCTTACCTGATTGGGCTCAAATTAAAATGTCTACTTCGTAATACAAAAGTTCCATACAGCCGATTCGTGTGTTAATTATTTACTTACTTCTAAATCAAAGTCGGTAAAATTGTTGCACTGAAAGTTAAAAGTAATCACGTAAGTTTAAATTGGCGCCAGATATAGAAATAAAACAAAAGACAGCTTCGTAAATTTCAGCAGAGTTCCATTTTCAAATTCAGATTTTGTTTTTTATTATAAAATTGTTACGACAGCCAGTTAAAAACTGTGACGCGAAATGGTATAAATAATTCAAGTAGGTACTCATCAATCGTAAAATTTTCGTCCTTTACCAGCCCGCCGGCGTTTACACACAATCCCAAGGAAGCATAATGATATACAGTAATGAGGTAAAATTATAAGAAATTATCATTATTGAGGAGCTGGATGGCGTATTAGGTTATGGTTTGGGTTTGATTAAGAAAACGAAGAAACTTTCGCCATGGTCGATTCCGGATGGATTAACCAAATTTGTAATTTCGTGCTTCGTAAGGCACGACAAGCTGTTGATTCTGGTTGTAACTGCAACCGCTTTAACCCACCAATCCGCATTGGGCCAGCAAGGTGGTGTTATGGCCTCAACACGTCATATGTCACTTCTATGTGGAAGACCTGTGCCCAGCAGTGGAGCGCATATAATGTCATCATTTCAACCGAGAGACGCCCACTGCTGGACATAGGCCTCCCCCAAACATCTCCATACCGATTGGTTCTGCGCTGTCCGCATCCATCGGCTTTCCGCGACCCTCACCAGATCGTCGGTCCACCTTGTGTGAGGCCTACCAACGCTGCGTCTCCCGGTACGCGGCCGCCACTCGAGGACCTTTCCGTCCCAACGGCCGTCAGTCCTTCTTGCAATGTGATAATAATGTGTGGCATTGCATATAGTGTGGTAATGATTAAATAGAACTTATATAGCCCACGTTTCAATTTATTGTCATATTGATGGCACCACCCTGTAATATTACTTTAATATTCCCTTTGGCAGTACGTTTCGTTTGACTTTAACGTTCGGTTAACTGTATTTGCGATATCGCTCGCTTAGACTCGTTAAAAGGCTCTATTCAACCCAATGTTTTTCATGTTGAGTCATTAAATAAAAGCAGAAAGCCGAAAGCCATTTGATTTAATAAACACCCTACAATTCAACACGACAAAAGATATCCTCAAAAGAATGACACGTTTTTAAAATAATTCCCATCTTATCTGCAGAGCTAAAGCCGTTGTATTTATCATGCAGCAGGAATAAAGCCAGCACACACGATCGCCTCTTTGCGCGTCGTTAGCTTCACTTATTTACCTAAGGGTAAACGAACACTTCCGACGAATTGTTTCGAATACAAAACAACGAAAATGACTCGAACACACACCTTATGGGATGCGGTGAAAAAGTTCATATGCGAAAAGAGCTAGTGAAGTATATAAAAAAAAAACACTTTAAAAAACCGGCCAAGTGCGAGTCGGACTCGCGCACGAAGGGTTCCGTAAGGGTATAAAAAAGCGTCGACCTGTTGCCGTTATCAATATCGAGCAAAAACAAGCAACAAAATCACGTTTGTTGTATGGGAGCCCCCTTAAATACTTATTTGTTAATTAGTATTTGTTGTTAAAGCGGCAAGCAACAGAAATACATCATCTGTGAGAATTTCAACTGTCTAACTATCACGGTTCATGAGATACAGCCTGGTGATAGACAGACGGACAGCTGAGTCTTAGTGATATGGGACTCCGTTTCACCCTTTGGGTACGGAACCCTAAAAAATTAAGTACACAGACACCGCTTATTTCTCAAAAAAATCTGATAGCAGACCCGCAGAAATTGATATAGGTATTGACATTATAATATAACAGGATTGGTTTTCGTGTTAATTTCTACTAAAATAAAAACAAATAATTTTCTTTGCGATTTTCAACCGCACCAGAAGCCGTAGAAGACTAACAATCGCCATCGTAAATGAGCTTTCGACTTGTCGCGACTATAGTCCACGTGTAGGCAACGTATCAGTCGCAAGCGCATGCGCTACCTATTAAACGGTATACATGTTCTGAAAATGTATGGGAGCTGGTACTCAGCTACCCTATAAGACAAAAGTCATATGAGAAAAATGAGTATATTTTTAAGAATTTTATGAGACAAAGTATAATTTAAATGCCTGCATAAATAAAAATAACATTTCACTTTGGTCAAAAAATTGTCATCCAGAGATGTAAAATTCAATTTAAAAAAAATGAGACATGTCAGATAAAGTACAAAGGAGTGTTTGGCGGGTTTTAATGGCGTCGGTCAAGATTTTAATATTATTAATTAAAATTGTGTCAGAGAGAACTTTGTGTTATAAAAGTGGTGTAGTTTTATATACAAAGTGTTTGTGTTACGTACAACTAAAAGGTTATTAGAATAAAAGTGATTATGGTGTGAAATACGATGAGAACTTTTTTGTGGTTATCCACCTCATCAAGTAACGCATAAACTGACTGTCATAATATATTTCGTGTCAAATACTCCCAAAAAGCATTGCAATGTGTTACGCCAGCATTTTAATGCAATAAAAGAAGAAATAAAAAAATACTGAAGACATGGCTGTATGGGCATTAGTTCCCCTGCTTTCCCTTTATAGGGAGAATTAACAAAAAAAAAGTACAAAACGTATGTCGTCTATGGTCTTGTCAAATATTTTTTTAATAAGTAGGCATGGGGTTGATTTGGTTCAGCCTACGACTGTTTTTCAATTATAATTTATTGTAAAAATTGCCAGAAGAACACGGCAAGTTGGTTTCTGCTCTTATACCTCACTAATAATGAGGTTTCAAATTAATTTTTTACTTGATTTCATCAGAAAAACTTGGACACAAAGTATAGAATGCTTGTATCAAAATGAAAAAAGGGTATATTCAAGATCCTCTGAGCATAAGCTTTCGCATAATATATAACTTATCGTGGGGGGCTTTGAAGTACCAATGTGGAACATCTCCTTTCTAAGTTTTGTTCAAGGGCTGGTGAGCGTCGAGTTGCAGAATCGCAATGACAGGCTAGGGCAGTCGCTCGGTTGCTCTCGCAGCAATAACATAGAATTCGTAAAAAACATTAAAACCCGTAACAGACGTTCCAACTTAGTCGGCGGTCGATCCGATCTGATTACTAATACTGGTTGGATGTAGTCGGCTCCGACGAGGCGGCCATTTATTCATATCGGTACGTCTGTAAGCTTTGATCCGATTGGAGTTGCGCATAGTATATCACTTACAAAAAAATAATGACGGATATACACGGTGGGTGGCACATTTAGATCGGTCAGTATGGGAACGTCTGAAACTATAAGACATACGAAAATCTCTTCTTAGGAACCATGTCATCGATTTTAGTAATAATAAAAATTGCATTCATACAATTTCAAAAAAAAGTGTACTCAGCTCGGGAATCGAACCCGGACTATTTGAAAAATAAAACTAACACCGTTTCTGTTTAGATATCGATTGTGTAGGTCTTAAGCAGTAAACGTTACTATGAAACATGATGTCTCAAATGAATAAAATGTATTGTTTTCATATCCTTTAATTTATTTTAGTAAGTGCATTTTATTAAATGTTATTAAAATATTTAACTGACTAACTTAGTCGCAGACGCGCAAACTATGCTAACAGTTCGTGTGCGTACACAAATAGTTGCGTGTGTTATCTGTGCGAGTCTGAGTTAAACCTCTGCGACTAGACTTTATGAAGATTTTATGAGTGTTTAGGCTGTGGCGATAGACAATCTAATGTGCACTCACACAATCACTGACAGTCGCATGCGACAGATCAGCGTCATGCTGACCATTTTTTTTTATACAACTAGATGACAAACAAGCTGACGGCCCATCTGGTGGCAAGCTGTTCCCGCCGCCTATAGACACCTGCAATAACAAGGAAAAGCACTTGATATTGCAGGTGCGTTGTCATCCTGAGGCCTAAGATGAAATGCCGTCCATGCCCAGTAATTACACTGGCTACCTTTCCCTTCAATCCGAAACACAGCGAACTGTTTCAAGGCTGATATAAGAAAGGCGGTGGTACCTACCCTGGCGACCCTACATATGGGTCTACCACCTAGTCCATGTTGGTCAAGTGCGACTAGAGGCTTCATCATACGTCCCACTGCTACAGTGCTAAAGTCACAGGCTATGCTTCATTTATTTATTTATTTTATTTATTTATTTATTTTTTTAAATTTCAGAAATTACAGGTAGGTACACATTACAAATCCGTAAATTACTTACTTCTATTAGCTATATTAGAAATCTTAAATAAAGTGTAATCCTGCAAATAAAGAGTTGCCAGGGGTTCTCAAACTAGGCAGAGCCTGTATCTTGAGAAACCAATTAAATACATAATTATTGATTTAGATCGACTTACACCAGGTTAAGTATAAAGTGCAAAATATGAGTGAAATGTTTGTCTGTGTGTGTGTGTGTGTGTGTGTGTGTGTTAGTGTGTGAGTGTATGTATGTGTGTGTCGGTGTGCGTTTGTGTGTATGTGTGTTATGTGTGCCTGAATACTATAAAAAAAAAGATAGATTGTAGTAAATAATATATAAAGTTTTACACACAGATCTTTTCCGTGTCCTCGTAGTTCAGCTTCAAGAAAAGAGATGTGATTAGCTTCCTTACTTTATTTGACTTGTAGTTTTTTATGTCACAGCGGATATTCAACGAATTATAAATTTTTAGATGAGCTATTCTGGGAAATCTCCTTGCAAAACTAGTCTTAGTATATGGAACAATAAATTTAGAGGTTCTTTTCCTTGAATTAACATTGCAAGCCTTAAGATTATGGGTAAACTTATGCATGTGCAAGCAAACTAATATAAAAAAATTTAGTTGCCGGACTCTGAGTACTTTTGCCTCTTGGTATAATAAGTCCGTAGAGAATCTAAAAGGTTTCCTTAGCATCGTCTTAAGAATTGCGCGCTGGGCTCTTTCTATTATCAACATTATAGTTTTAGAGCTACCTCCCCATACTTTAATGCAATACGTCAATATTGACTGACAAATAGCGTAATAAACTTGGCGCAATATAGTCATATCCGCACAGTTGCGAAGTTTAGCCATAACACCAGTTAATTTTCTAAGTCTACTTGACAGTCCCAAAATATGGTTTTCAAAGGAAAGACGCTCGTCCAGTTGTATACCAAGGTACTTTATTGTATTGCATCGAACGAGTGTGTCACATTGACATGAGGTTAAAGGGGAGAAATCATTTGTCATACATGAATGGACCTTTAGATCTGGAAGTCCTGGTGGCCTAGATGATGCTGTTTTGTGGAAACATAAATATTTAGTTTTCGTAGTGTTCAAAGTAAGGAGATTCAGTTGTAACCATTTTGCCAATAAAGAGAGGCCTTCCTCGGCATGATTATGTGCTGAGATCCAGTTACTACCGTGGAAAAGAATAACGGTATCGTCGGCATAACAAATGATGTCGGATGATGGTAGTTTTAAATTATGAATATCATTCATATACATAATAAACAAAGTTGGCCCCAAAATGCTGCCCTGAGGAACACCGTAACTAATAGGTCTTGAAGTACTTTTTTGTGTGTTCACTTTAACAATCTGCTTCCTGACACTAAGGTAACTTTCAAACCAGCTTAAAGCCAATCCACGAATTCCAAGATATTTCAGCTTACGAAGTAGTATTTTTGTTGACACTGTGTCGAAGGCTTTGGCTAAGTCCAAGAATACACCTAAGCATACAGAGCCTTCATCCAAACATGCTGAAGTAATATTAGTGAGAAAAGTTAATGCATCCTCGGTAGATTTATGTCTGCGGAAACCAAACTGTCTTTCAGAAAGTAAATTATGCTCCTCCAAGAAAGCCACAAGTCGTTTGTTTATGATTTTTTCTAGAAGTTTAGAAAAGGAGCTGAGAAGAGAAATAGGTCTGTAATTGCTAGCAGCATCCCTAGGGCCATCCTTGTGTATTGGCACAACAGACGCAGTTTTCCAAATGGAAGGAAAGCAGCCAGATGACATACTCAGATTGAATAAGTAAGTGAGTGGTGAAAGAATACAACCACTGATTGATTTGATTAGGATGCTAGTAAATCCATCTAGTCCCGGGGAACTGCCGGACTTAAGATGTTTTATGAGAGTATCAACTTCATATTCATCAGTGGGAGAAAGGAAAAATGAAGATTGCAGACCGCCGGTTGTGTTAAAGCTGGATGCTAGACTTTCCTCGGTTTCACCCATTTTGGACAATATATTATGTGCTAGACTTTCTCCAATTGTCGAAAAGAAATTGTTACAGAGGTCTAGCGATTGCAATGGATCATCAGAACCAACGAGCAGGTCCTTTGTCTGGTTCCCCTTTTGCTTCATATGGCAAATAGATTTTATGGTATTCCACAGCTTTTTGGGATTATGCCTATTACTATTTAAATTATCCCTATCGTAATCACTTTTAACTTTATGTAAGAGCTTGTTACAGAAATTACGATATCTCTTGTATGTTATTTGGAGAATTTCATCGTTAGGGTGTTGTTTTAGTAAGTGATGCAGGTGGTCTCTATGCCGAGTACAACGAAGAAGACCAGGGGTCATCCAAGGAGCGAGAGTGTGTTTACTCCTAGAGGTACGAATTGTGCGGGAATTACTATTAACAGCATTGGAAATAATATTGTTAAAAGCTATTGCAGCGTTATCAACATCTCTTTCCTCTGTCACTGCGCTCCAATCACAAGATTTCAGGACTTGAGTTACCCCTAGATAGTTAACAACTGTCTTTAAACGAGTTTGGTTCCTTCGCAAAAAAGGACCTCCAACACCGGCCACAGCGATATAGTGATCAGTAGTGTCTGCTTGACATACAGCACCAATTACAGGGTTACGGCAGCGAATAAATATGTGGTCGATACAAGACTTTAATCGTGTAGGTTTAGTTATGGCAGGAATAAGAGCATGCGAGCTAGTAAGATTAAGATACTCTGAGGGGCCCTGCTGCGATCGATCAGCTGAGAGAATGTCTATATTTATATCACCTGTGATAGCCAGGCATGGTTTATTTTGAAGATCAGTAAGAATGCCATCCAGGGACTCAAGGAAACAATTTAAGGATCTGAAGGACGGAGATCTGTAAATTCCAAGTACTGTTATAATTTTTGGAATATCTATTTTGATACAACAGGCCTCAGCAATAAGGGGTTCTGTGACGGTTGCATTCCAACAATCTTTGACGTATGCCACAACGCCCCCATTCTGATTTATGTTGTTTACAGTTGAAAAAGATTGATACCCCTGAATCTGGCCGATAACAGAAGTATCACTCAAACGGCATTCTGTTAGTATTAATATGTCGATGTCCAGACTTAGTCTACGAAGAGTCATAGAGAAATCATCAAAATTTTTGTTTATGCTTCTTATATTATACGTCAGTAGTTTAAATTTATTATACTCTTTGCTAATCACCTTTGAACATGACTCTGGGGAAACTAGTTCGCATTTGATATCTAGAGAATTATCTATATCAATGTCTAAGTTCTTACTATTCATTTATTTGACTGGAGTAGTATATAATATAGATACTAATAATAAATACAATATTTGATGTGATATTGTGTTTAGTGATTAGAAAAAGGTATTTGAGGAACAAATGGCAGTGACAGAGGTTTTTAGTAGTAAATGATTTAGGGTAACTCTGGGTCATTATTAGAACATTGCACTTACATCCTGAGAACAAGTTTATTCCTCCTACAATAATTATATAAAACAAATTGACCGAGGAACAATTTTCAAGACCTTGAATGAAATGAAAACCATTATTTCTGACATGATAACAATACAGCTTTTCCAATGATACGTTATTAAATAAACATGTAAAACCGTTTCGTAATATCTTACAATAATACAAATGGAAACATCTGACAAATAATCCTTTAGTTAGGTGATATAAATGAACATAAATAGACACAAAGCACATACATAGCCGTGGCAAGCACACTTTCTTCGTAAAACACGCATATAAAAAATCCCTTTTCTTAGCGCTTCTTAATTGGTATACATATAACACTAAAGAAGCCTTCATACAGTAGAAGCTTAAATAAACAAAAATAAAAAACAAATTTTCAAGCATAAGCACTACAATATCGTTGAGATTAGAGTAACAAAATTGAGTTAAAAAATAGTAGCTGATAATTTCACAAGACAGACTGAGACTTACATTAGAATCATATACTTCAGTTTTTAATGTAAAGTAGGCATTAGGTACATTGTTGCTGTAGACTGGTATTGTTAGGAAAGGAATCTTTTTCGAGATTATTTAACACGGATTCAGAGGACACGCGCAAGACAGAGCTTGTATCAGACCTGCGCATGAATACATTTCCATTTGATGTCCACACATACTTGAACCTCATATCGTGACCTATGGTGCGCGCTTTACTGAAGAGCACTCGATTTTCCTTTGTTAAGTGTTCGTTTATAAATACTTTACGAGGATTCCCCGGGACCTTCAGCATGTCTGTTGTGATACCACGACGGGCACGCGCAGCTCGCAGCAGGCGGTCCCGCGGTGCGCGACTGGTCATCGTCACGATGACGGGGCGCGGCCGCTCCAGAGCTCCAGGCCCACCGCCACGCATCCCCACACGCCGTACCTCGTCAACATCTCTAGGATCTAGGTCCACCCCCAGTTTAACAGCCGTTACGGATAGCACTTGTTGTTGTTGCACTTCATTGGAGAAACACATGAGGAGTTTAGGCCACAACACCACCACGCTGGCCCAACGCGGGTTAGTGAGTTAAAGCGGTTGCAGTAGCAGCGGGACTGACGGCTTAACGTGCCTTCCGAAGCACGGAGGAGCTCGAGATTATGAATTTTGATTGACCCATCCCGGGATCGACCATGACGAAAGTTGCTTTGTTTTTGTAAACGAAACCAGCGCGCAAACCACTACGCCACCTAGATCCTCCCACGAAGCTCTTCATAATAAATGCTTACAATAAATACTGTCTTATCCTCAATTACGACGCTGCGGAGCAAATATGAAATCGAAAGAGTGCAGGTCTAAATAAACCGTACAAACTCAAAATCAAATATTTATTGCAAATTAAGTGTTACAAGATCTTAAGTTAATGTTGTTATTACAGCACTTACAACTAATTACCCTTTTCGAGTACCGCAACAAAAAGATAATAAATTTCCTAAAAACTATATGAAATTATAACATTATAACAAAACATACACGATGTCTCTTTTCCTTTGACATTACTCCATTATTTGGAGCCAAAAGTTAACTAAATTGCTCATTTTACCGTCTTTGTGCACCCGTTTCGAAGCATGCAACCTAGTTTAAATATTCAAATTTGTTGACCCAACTTTTTGCTCGTTAACTATTGTAGGTATTATTCATAGCAGGACAAGGCTTTAATTCTTCTAACTAAATGTTTTTAGAGAGGCAAAACAAGTTAGCTAGTCCGCCTGATGGCCACTTAATTTGTTGAACCGCGTAGGAATCTCTGTTACCTTTTCGCGCTTGAGCCGCTAAACTAATTTAGATAAAAGTAGCTTTGGAGGAAGTTTCAGACATAGGATACTTTGAATCAATAACCGACATCCACGTGGTAATAATCGTGAACGGCCAATAGTAAATTAATGAACTTTGTAATAATATTTCAATCATCATAGCAGGCCTGGGAGTCTATCGCGGGATATACAGAATGGTGACGTCAGTTCGACATATTTTTATTTTTTATTTTTATTTATTTATTTAACAACATGCAAATAAACCACTAAGGTTTGTAATGGTGCGACTTGAGTTAAAAGTTGCTAACAGAATAACATAAATCAGCTCGAGTAATTAAATATAAATAAAAAATAAAATTACATTTAAAAATGTACACAGTCAATAGAAAAGGAATAAGTACACGCATTATTACTTGAAATAAAGATTAATACCTAATAATTATTGATTATCAATTTTAATAAATCTAATAATTTCTTAAACTATCTAGGTATGAAGTAAGCTTTCAGCTTTTGTTTAATGTTTTTATAATTTAAATTATCGCGTAATTCCGGAAGTAGTTTGTTAATTAATCGGGGAATTAAAACATGGGCTGTATTAGTTCAGGGAAATGTTTTGCAAACAAATACATCTTATTCATTTGATAATTTCCCGACATTTTTATAAAATATTTTATTTATTATAAAAAGCACGACAACTAATGTGAAGCAGTAAGAAGAGTCCACAGGCGAAGACAGCTAGTGCAGTTCCGACACTGCTCTAGTCGCCTCCACCTTGCCGGCCCAAAAGGTGCTTTTTCACGCCTCTTTTGAAGGAACTCATGTTATAGGTAGAAGGGAACACATGTTTTGGAAAGAATTACAAGTTCTAGAGGAATTATGGTACTAAATTTCTTTGTGCGTGATGTTGAGGTAGAGACATTAATGACTCCGAAGATTGACACGCGTGCTCCTGAGTAGGAAGGGGGAGGGGAAAGGTGGGTGGTGGCATTTAACATTGGCTGCATAATTTCATAGGAATGTTATGAAAGTATCAAACGAATAAAGATCATGGCACACTATACCGGCTCCGCAACAGCACGGTTGCAGCACGGCGTCGCCTCGAATTTAGGCTGCGGCTAGCCGCCAGCGCGCTAGCTACGTGTCGTCCGGAAGGTACAAGCTCACAGCCCGCTCGCCGGCGAAGAGGTGCAAGCTTGCTGTTAAATAGTATGACCTTTGTGATTGAACACGCCTAGGACTCGCACGTTGTTACTTGCTGGCGACTCGGAGTCGGCGCGCTGTATGGACGCAAACTGCGAGTTGAGTTGTATAGCAGCGGTGAGCGCGCGCGAGTTGGCTTTTTCATATTAATATTGCAAAATATATTGTACGACTCACAACTTAATGCTCTAATTTGAATGGCAGGTTAATTGCTGGGCTGGGGCCGTGCCGTTGCGGTGCCGGTATAGTGTGCCATATCCTTAAGATGTATTTAAAAGTTACAATACATTTCTATGTTCTTAATTTTTTATTTTAACATTATTATTGTTTTGAAAAATTACTTAGTAATTAAAATATAATAAAACTCTAGACTCTATAGATTTCTATGATTTCATTTATTGTTGTTTTATCGCCACCATTCTGTATAAGTATATGTGTAGGAGAACAGTAAGTACAGGCCCCAATGATAAGAGAGAGATATATAAGAGCTTATGTAAATAAAAGCCATTTCGTCAACTGCCGAATATTAACAGCGCTGAAGTCTATTCTACATCAATCAAACCCCCTGATATCACCCCCTCGTTATGCAACTACACGCTGAGCAGCGGATCCGTGCGGTTTCATAATTGGACATTATTTGAATGAACGTCACATTAATTGGAGTTAATTTAATTTTAATCCTGTGTCATGAATTGAAAAGTAGATTAAAAATTTAAAATCAGTTTGGCCGTATTTATTTGACTATGTCAACCCGGCCCCTGCCGCACCGGGCGGGTAGGTGCCCGCTTGTTAAGGCAATATATTTTAAAAAATCGCACTTTTATAAGTAATGTCATACGTTGCTGAAAGATCTTACGAATCTGAAAATCAAATATACGTTACTTCATATCCTTATATAGATACGAGTAGAACGAAAACACGATTAAAGGAATTTGCCTCGATACATTTTATTTCCGAAAGGACCTCTTATAAACAAGAAAACTTAAGATTATTGGTGAACGATAATTTATATTCAATAGGAAATTACTTTAAATAGTAGATATCATTAATATTCAGAATCATGTAGAAGCCTTTTTTTTGTAGTCCATAAGGTTATTTTTTAATAAAATAATTCATGTATTTCGTTTACTTTTCACGCGCGATCGCTGTTTTGTCTTTTTTCCTCCCGCTGAGTCAGCCATATCTGTATCCCTATCGGTCTTGGCCGAAACAACGTTTCGATAGATCGTCTTATGCTATGTAACAAATACCCTGTTTCTATAATTTGAGTTTAAAAATTACTGGAACAAATGTCTTTACACTTCACTTCAAAACGCCTGCTCGTTAAAATAGGCTTCCAGAACGAATCTGTCCTAAGTCCTGCCAAGCCTTTTTCTCTTGCAGTGTCAAGGTGCATATGGG
Organism: Nymphula nitidulata; assembly: GCA_947347705.1. Classification (NCBI taxonomy): domain Eukaryota; kingdom Metazoa; phylum Arthropoda; class Insecta; order Lepidoptera; family Crambidae; genus Nymphula; species Nymphula nitidulata. The sequence goes on along the minus strand of OX374637.1, from coordinate 2,662,455 downwards.
CCCTTCTCAGGCTAGCAAAGCTGCGACCCGTGGCAGCAGCTCGTGGATTGCCGGTCTGCTAGACCGGTGGTACATCTATGGTTAGGGCTCTGGGCATTGTGGTCTGGTGAATTTGCTTTGCAGACCCACCACTTGCGCAAAAGGCACGGAAGTTATCAAGGAGTTTTAGCGGGTATTCCCAGGGTCAATTTAGACGCTGGGTGAGCCCCGCACTCGCCCGACACTTGGCGGGTAGGTCCGTCAATGGATTTCTTCTTGGTTAAAACAAAAGGACTCCGGGCATGGTTAGGGCACTATGTGCGGTTTGCACAGATCAGTCTGTGTGTCAATGTATCGGCGTACGGATCAACCGAGGTTTTGAGGGCTTCCCATTAGAGGAGACTGACAGTCGTTGGTCGTCTGCTTGTGACGATATAGCGGATGACATGCTCTTGGCGCTCCCCGCAATATCACCCTTCCGCAACAAGATGGGTAGGTACATAGCTGTGGGTCTTAGTGGGTGAAAGCCCCGCATCACTTTCATCTGCCCCAGGAGTTGGGACTTAGGCTCGTAGAGCTTACCCTTAACGATAAAAAAGGCTTCCAGAACTAAGAAACTTAAGGTGAGATCGACCATTGCAAAAATTGCTTTGTATTCAAATCCACGCAAATGAGCTCAGCTCCTCAGACTCCAGAATATGACCGTAAGAAACCTAATTACGGCCCTGAGGTAACACCTTGTACACATACTATCGGTTCGTTAACTAGCAGCGACGAGTCGATACACGAAAGTAGGTCGCATAGCCAATTACCAATTGACTTGTAGACATTTTAAGATCATATATTATAGGAAGGAGTATAATAGGGTTGAAAATGGCGTAGCACGTTTTAATTACGTATAGAATAGTCGTAGTCTTTGGGCATTTAGTGAGAAATTAAATGCTCTAAAATCGTATTGGATTTCAATTTGAATGTAGTTTTGAAATATGAAACTCATGTCTGTGGCTGAATTCTATTTTCTTTTTTAAATTTAAAATAAAATACATACTGACTACTTAACAATAAAATAATTCAAGGGTAGGTGTGTACTTTCATAAAAAGTTATTTTTTGGAATTGGTGCTATACTTTGTATTCTCTCTGGAAACAGTTTCACACCAATTTCAAAGGATAACTTTTTATAAATACTAGCTAATCCCGCAAACGTTGTTTTGCTATAAAAAAATTGACCAAATAAAAAATGGATAGTAGCCGTTTCTCATACCTAATAATAATAATAATAATAATACTGTTTATTGCACTTTAAAAAAAATTACAAATATACATTTTATAACCAAAGTTAGCAAAGGTACCTACTGAATAGACATATAAAATTTCATGAAAATCGGTCAAGCCGTTTCGGAGGAGTATGGTCAATAAATTTGTGACACGAGAATTTTATATATTAGAAGAAGAAGTACCACGCAAATAGGATTATCATAAGCTATTTCGCTTATGATCATCATCATAGGCATCTCCAAACTGATCGGTCCTGCGCTGCCCTCATCCATCGGCTTCCCGCGACCCTCACCAAATCATCGGTCCACCTTGTGGGAGGCCTACCAACGCAGTGTCTCCCGGTGCGCGACCGCCACTCGAAAACTTTTCCGAGCCAACGACCGTTAATCCACCGTCCGTCAAAGAGGCCTTACCAGCAACCGATCATAAAATTAAATCCCGAAAAATCCCGACCCTTGATATAGCACTTTATGCTTTATTAAAATCGAATTGTATTCGGCATATTTGTTTGTAACGAGTTCCCGATAGTGCAACTGCGCCGAAATATCGGGGAATCGTTACAAATTAATCACAAGATAAATATCCCCAACATAATTCTTGGGTCTCAATCTCAGATCATAGAGACGGTTAAAATTAATAAATTATTACTTTCGACCCGATTTTTTTACAGATAACGGTATTTTTTTTAAATAGGGTCATATTTTGACGGCCAGTTGGCCGAGTGGCCAGTATCCTTAAACAGAAACAAACAACACACAAACAAACTAAACAGACTACTCGGTCAGGGTTCTTGGGTTCGAATCCTGGTAGAGGCAGATCTTTATATGATGAGGACGAACAGCTGTTCACGTGTTTTTGATGATTGTGTGCATATTTAGTATATTTCTAATGTTTGTACATTATCTTTACTTTCAATATTTCTCCGTTATCTAGTATCCATAACACAAGCTATTAATAATGCTTGCTTTGGGCTAGATAAAATAGGTGTAAGTGTATGATTATTATTATGATATTTTTGGTCTCGAACTAATAGGGACCTTGTTTTACATCCATACACTGTAAACAATTTCAGAATGTTAGTAAATAAGTGATGCTCCAAACAGTCCGCTGTTACGGCTTGTTCATAAATATTTAGCGTGCGGGGATATCGTAAAATTTTATTTATTAGTCATTTTAGAAAGATACAGCTTTTATACGGCTGCTGTGTCAAAGGAGAGGTGTTTACTTTATGTAAGGCTGCTTTATCTTACGAGAAATTTGCTGCTTACCTTTAAACATAAAATAAGAAGAAAAGTACGTCATAGATATAATATTAATGGAAGATACTGTGCTTCACTTTCTAATATTTCTGGAAACAGCCTAGCACTAAACTTCTCTTCTTTTTTGCTAACGACAAAATTTCAATATTAGGAATAAGATTAAGATAAATTTATTTCTGTTTAAACCATCGCCTAACTACACACGAAAGCACACTAAGTGTAACAGTTGCACTACGAAAGCCGTTTCTATTCTGTTTTCGAACGCAGTAAGGGTCTCAAGGTCAAACTGTTACGCTTGATGTGCTGTCGACGGTACCATAGTAACTTATGGTAGGTATTTTATATGTATAATCGTGGTGCCAAATAAATTAGGGTAAATAGTATTGTGTTATCTTATTACATGCACTACACATTTGAAATAAAACCAATTTACCGGATTTAACTCGCGTTTAATTAGATGTTATATTATTATTAAACACCCGAAGTTTCGATTACTTTACAGAATTCGTGGTCACGGGAACACTGAAGATATCAATTGTAGGGTAAATAGTTCTCGAATGCCGAGGATGCCTGAACTAAGTTTATACCTGTAGTATAAAGTGTAGTGGTAAAATTCTTCTATTGTTAGTATTAAAATTGTTTCAACTAGTGTATAATGCTAGAGACCTAGCAATAGGTACATACATGGATAGATAACAATAAAAAACAACAAAACAGAAAACAAAAAAACAATAATATTCTGAAGCATCGAAAATTGTTTTTCTCAACTCCCTTAACACGTTAACAGCCCCCATACAAAATGATCTGACCACCCGATAAGTTCAAAGCAATTAATAGGTAACTTTAAGATAATCTGTATTGTTTTCACGGATTTTGAATGACCAATTCTTCCTTCATGAGTTCACTAAATAACCAAAACCATACTCATAAGTCCGCTTAAAAATTGATGAAGAAAAATTCTAAGTCCTATCGCGCTAGATGGCGTTGCTTAGCAAACATTACCTCTGTTTTAAATTCCGATTAAAATAGTTAAAAGTTATTATTTTATATTAATTTTGTATAACTAAGTTTATAGTTCTCCAATTCATAAGTGACATTGTTTGTGACGATTAACTCTAATGTTGAACTAATATTTTGATAATAAGTGAAAGTGATGGATAATCGATAAATTACTAAGCATTTTCAAATAATTTTTAACTGTATATATATCATACCATCACCAACTACAACTATTGTGAAAAACAAACAATTTTTGAACAGTGCAAGAGTGCTAAATTTTAAATTTTATTATACTACCAACGGTTGATAAAAACATTCCGTACAACGCAAACTTGACCTTTGGACTCGACGATATATGTTATCATTAGCATTAACAAAGCAACGAACTGGTAAAACTATTTCGTCACTACGTCATACTGAGCGTTTGGTCGAACGGCTGAATGTGCTCGGTACCCGCACGCGTTTCAAGGTTCCCGAGTTCGATCCTTGGCTGTGTTGATTTAAATATTTGACAATTTTTGTTGGTATATTTTAAGGATGAATTTCTTTGAAAATATTACTTTTCGACGAAACAAGCCACGATCGCAATCTGATACTACAATTAATATGGAAACAGAATCCATAATTTCTAATAATACGATAGATGGCACTGCAAGTAGTTTGCCAAACTTGAGTGACCAAAGCAATGACTATGTAAATGAATTAAAAATACAAATAGAGAAATTGACTTTGGAATTGCAGAGCGCACATCAACAAGTCGATAACTTGACTATTGAAAACAACGAGCTGAAACGAAAAGTTGAACAACTGACAAATAAACAAAAAATGGTTCTCAGAGTTACTAAAACGCTTAGTGACAGTACATGCACACCTACTAAAAATAAAATAAAGACTTCCACACCTCATAAAGATGCACTGACGACTTTTACAACAACTAAACAGACAGAAAAACATATTAAAAAGAAATACGCACATCCTATTATGAACACCCAAAAATATTCACAACCAGAAACTGCGTTAAACGTGAAACAGAATGTTAAACCTAAATTATGTATCATTAGCAGCAACAAAAATAACAAAGTATTATCATTGGCAGATTCCTTATATGGAGACATATTTCAAATATGTCACTACATCAAAACAAATGGTGACACTAAAACTCTAATACAAGATATCGATAAAAAAATATTAGATTACACAAAAAGTGACTTTTGTATCATCATGATTGGAGAAAATGATTTCAAAAAGTCGTTAAATAATTTTGATGTTATAAAATGCTTGAGGAAAACATTACAGCCTTTGAACCATACAAACATCATAATATGCGTACCTACTTACACATGTTTTGGTAAAACTTATGGACTCTTTAACTGGAGGATCGAAATCTTTAATCATAATTTATACAACGATAACCTGAAACATCAGTACGCTTATATACACGACTCAAACAGTGAACTAACATGCGATTATACCATGTTTTCAAGACATACAGGCCTTATAAACAACAATGGACTTAAGAGTATATTTAAAACACTGAGACAAACAATCCAAATGATCAATCAGGTGAATTTGAGTCGTGAAAAAGACTGTGACGAAGCTATTGATTTTTTTCGAGTATAACTTTATACACATTCTTCACCAAAATATAGCAGGGGCGCTAAACAAAACTGACTTTCTTACTATGCATTTGGATCAACTGCAGAGGGATGGTAAACCAGTCGAAGTCATATGCCTTACTGAGCACTTTATGGAAAAAGGTTTTGAAGATCTACTGTGTATCACGAACTATAAGCTTGCGGCTTGTTTTTCCAGAGAAAATAAGAGACGAGGCGGAGCGTGTATTCTTGTGAAATATGGACATCAATGGAGAGACTTACCGAATATCGCTAGCCAATCGTTACCCGGTATTATCGAATGTTGTGGCATAGAATTGGTTACGTATAATTTAGTTATACTATGTGTCTACAGAATACCTAAGCTATCTAACTTGGACATATTCTATGAAAAAATGAATACAATTTTACGAAAATTGTGTCCTAATTTAAATAAAAATATAATTATATGTGGAGATTTCAATATAAATATTTTAAAGACATGTAGGGTTTCTGAAGAATTCGAAAACTTTTTATTAAATCATAACCTTGCCCTGCAGTTACGGCAACCAACCAGGTTAATTAGTAACACTTGTTTAGATAATTTTGCTCTTAATATGAACAGAGGATGCGAAAGTGAGGTACTTGATTTTGGCCTGTCAGACCACACTGCACAATTGCTTAAAGTCCCCATAAAGAAAACTTGTGTAATTCGTTCTTGGCGCATTAATCGACGTGATTTTTCAACTGAAAATATGAATAAATTTAGATTCTACTTACAATCAATTTCATTTTCAGACATTTATACGACAAGCAATCCCAACATAGCATATGATTACTTTTATGATAGCTTTAAACTAATATATGATCTTTGTTTCCCTAACAAACTATTACGAAAAACAATAAACAGACAATATAAATGGCTCTCAAAAGGTATAAAAATATGTTGTAAAAAAAGAAGGAAGTTACTATGGCATTATAGAAAATCACCTACAAATAAAAACAAAATCGCTTTTTCGAATTATTCCGACAAACTAAAAAAAATTATACGACTAACTCAAAAAGTACAAAATAATTATAGCTTAAGAATTTCAAGCAATAAGACAAAAACGACATGGGGTATTATAAATAAAAATAAGAAGACATATCCAAAAGAACCTATCTCAAAAATAGTTAATGGTGACTTATTAATTACACAACCCTTACAAATTAGCAATTGCTTTAACAATTTTTTTATTGATCAATTAGAACAAACAACTTTGACATCAAATGATACCAAAATAAATAACAAATTTAATTCTATGTTTATGACTCCAGTTTCATGTGATGTAATATTTAGAATAATAAAATCATTAAAGAATACGAGTTGTGTAGGTTACGATGGCATTACCACTAACGTACTGAAATCTGTGGCTGACATTATAGCCCCGCACCTAAATCACATCATAAACATGAGTATAGTGGAAGGAGTATACCCAGATGCATTAAAAACTGCTATCATTAAGCCTCTTCATAAAAAAAATAGCAAAGATAATATGAAAAATTATAGGCCTATTGCTAATCTCCCTGTGTTGTCAAAAGTGTTTGAGAAGGTGTTTGAGAAGGTGATACACTTTCAATTATACCAATTTTTTGAAACTTTTAATTTACTGTGTCCTGAACAGAAAGGCTTCCGACAAAAAAGAACCATTAACATGGCAATATATGAATTTCTGAGTAGATTAATGGCGGAAGTGGACAAAAATGTTCATATATGTGCGTTATATACTGATATGACAAAAGCATTCGACTATGTAAATCATGAACGTCTACTAAATAAATTATATGCATATGGAGTTAGAGGTAATGTTTTGAACCTGCTAAAGTCGTACTTATCGCATCGCAAGCAGGTCACTGAAATCTGTAGTGTATGTCCAAAAAAGCGTATGGAAATGAAATATAGGTCGGACACAAGATACGTTAAGTGTGGTGTGCCGCAGGGGAGCGTATTGGGGCCACTGCTATTTCTCATATATATCAATGACCTTCCAGGACATGTTAGGAAGCCTATGATACTCTTTGCTGATGACAGTACGGCAATCATAAAATGTAATGACATAAAAGAATATGAATCTGACATAAATAATACATTATCGGACATAATTAATTGGCTTACTGACAATAACTTAAGAATTAACTTGAAAAAAACTAAAATTATGCACTTTTCGCAAAGATTACATAATCCACGAAATATTTGTGTTGCATACAATAACCAAAATATAGACCAGACATCAGTTACTAAGTTCTTGGGTATCATGGTAGACAGTAAACTAAAATGGGACCAACAAGCTGAAGAGCTCTGTAAAAAACTGAGTAAATCAGCATATGCTTTGTATGCATTGTCGAAAGTTGTTAACCGGGATGCGGTGGTATCGGCTTATCATGGACTGGTTGGATCAGTTCTCAGATATGGAGTTATTTTTTGGGGTAACTGTACTAAGCGTGATCAGATATTCAAAGCACAAAAACGCTGCATAAGATCAATTTGTGGTATTAGTAGTAGAGATAGTTGCGTACCATATTTTAAAGCACTTAAAATACTCACCTTGCCATGCTTATATATTTTAGAAGCTGCAATTTTTGTCAAAAGCAACGAAAACCAATTTGAAAAGGTAGCACTCCAGCGGAAAAACCCTGTTAGATCACAATACATTACAAAGTTGGTTATACCTAAATGTAAAACAGCTCTCTACCAGAAAAGTATTCTGCGTTTAGCACCTCTTATTTATAATAAAATTCCAGACAACTTAAAAACCCTAAATGTAAAACAATTGAAAAAGAAATTATTTGATAGGCTAGTTCAAAAGTGTTACTACTCCATACAGGAATTCTTAAATGACAACTCTCGTGACTGAAATGTTTAGATTGGATGTTTTATTTAGATGTAAACTGACATATTATTTTGCTGCATGTTGAATAATTAATCTTATATTATATAAATGTAATCATTACTCATATTAATGTAACAACTTATTATGACATGTTATTTTTAAAGTTTTTGACTTTTAATTATTTTTAGATGCTATCGACATTTTTTTTATTTTTTTATATTTAATTATTATTATTTTAGTTGCTTTTTTTCATTTTGTATACCTATCTAATTTTTTACTGTAATGCTAACAATTATAATTAAAATTAATATGATTTTTTGCACATCCGTTATGGGTAAAATGTGAAAGACCTTATTTTTTGTATGTAAACACCACTTTTGTACTCACATTCCTGCAAATAAATGATTCTGATTCTGATTCTGATTCTGATTCTATGAACCCATATGGGGTCAGGGACGTATGGGTATAAACTGGTATGACCCCATATGGGGTCATAGGACTGACAACGTGTTAAAAATTTGCTGGCACTCTAAAATGTGAAAGTTTTCACTCGTAAGTCGCTGAATCGATTTAGATGAAATTTGGCATGAAAATCGATTCCATAATGAGAAAGGACATATGCTGCCTTTTGGGGCGATAAACAATATACACGCGGCGAAGAGTCGCGTGATAAATAAAGTGTTAAAATGAAAAATAAATTGAAAATGAAATGATTTTTTATAATAGCAACAGCTCTGTTATTTTAGTACATTCGACAGCATGTCGAGTGTGACAGTTTGACCTTGAGACCGTCCTTAATGCATTTGTAATAGAGGCGGCTTTCGTTGTGCAACTGTTACACTTGATATTCTGTCGTCTGTACATCTAAGTAGTGCCAAATGTCAAGCGTTCTCTGCATAATCCTGAGTTGTCTATCTCAGTATTAAAATAAAATTATTAAATCAAACAACACCAATGTTATGTATGAATTTATACTTGAACACTATTTTTTTTCTAATTACCGACATATCTAATTCTTACATGTAATTGTGAAGACTAATTTACCGGTCTAACACTCAAACGCTTGTTCAAGTTGAGATCCCTCTTAAATATTTTAAGTACTGCCAAAGACAAAAAATTATAAGCGGAAATATCAAATTGAGCACTCCTTAAAGTTAAATCAAGGCTTAAAATTTAAATTAAATTTTGACACAACATTTTCTATTACAAAACACTCTCGAAGTCAAAGCCTAAAAATCTATCACGGAATACAGCGCTAGTTGAGTGTCGGGATTTCCCCGAACCTAATATTTGTGTATCTGTTGTTGATTGCCAAAGCAGGTCTCCGTAACCGAGGGAATTAGCACTGATTGGCTGTTTGAATACCTCCTTGACACAATCGTTAGTAAGAATCCTACTTTGTAGGCCTTCAAAGGTTCGATCAGGACAGTCTGGAACAAAACTAGAAGTGGACTGGAATGTAACGGACTCTTTTTAAATTAAGTACCAGTAGGGTAGTGGGCAACTTTTTTGTTTCATAAATAATTGCGAAAGAAATAGCGTATTTGAAGAAAAATATTTTCACAGATACAGCTGTATACTTGATGTGTAGCAGCGCATCGTCTAAAAACTATTCATAAAATATGTGCGGAACAGATGACGTCACATCTTGTATAGGCATAAGTATTAACAAAATTATTAATAACTATGTAAATATGTATGTTTTATACGTAGTTGTTGCAATAATAGTTGTTTTAATTGATGTAAGCAATGTAATTTCATTATGATTTTTGATAAATTTTGGAAAAAAAATACCTTATTATAAATTTTCTAAACTGTTCAATTTCTACAATATTTCATAACTTATAATTTTAAATTCTTTTATGAGTAAAATAGCGCCTTATTTAGAGACAGGCAACATGCTTATTATGAACAAAATACTTTAGAGAAATATAACATTATTTTCTTAATTTTATTTTTACAGTTTAGTAAACTACACTCGCGTGGGTGACGGTTTTTTCTCTAAAAAGTATTCCTTGTCCTTCCCAGGGTCTCAAGCTATCTCTATACCAAATTCTATCTAAATCAGTTCAGCGGTTGAAGCGTGAAAAGGTAACAGACAGACAGGCATAGATACAGTTCCTTTCGCATAAAGTATTAGTTTTCCAAAATTTTTGAAAAAAATATGTAGGAACCATCCTTGTTTGGGCGATGGAATAGAATATTTCTTCATTGTGAGGGTATACCTTATCTTATGACGCAAATCAGATAGACTAGAAAAAATTCATAGGGTCATCCCAAGTCCTTGGTAGCTCAGAAGGTAAGAGCAATCACCCGGATTGTGTAAGGTCGCGAGTTTACTCCCCGCCCCGTTTCAATTTTAAGTGTATAAAAACCTTGAACCTATCAATCACAAAACAGACTCCGACCTATCAACACACACACCTTTACAGAACTAAAAGATCTGCCTAGACAGATTGTAATACTAATATAAAAATATTTATTGCAATGTTCGCGCTCGTAGTGGAGTACGGAATTAGATAATCTCGTAGACGTCTACGCCGTAGCGCCGTAGCTCCCAAGTGGATAAATGAACCGTAGCGCAAATATGTAGTCACATTTTGGGCGAATATTTGACGCATGGCCTTTCTTTATCCTGCGAAAATATAACTGCAGTACGGTCAACAAAAAATTGGCATTTTCGGAATAAATATTTCGGGTATTATTTTGATCGTATCAAAGATAATGTGATTTTAAGGTACCTAAGCCTCACTGTATGTTACTAATGTGTGGAGTATTCACACAGACACATCAGGTGTTTTATTGTATCTGAGTGCTAGAAGCTCATTAGGGACGAAAAGCTTGAACGATATAGTGTTTTTGTTAAGAAGAACATACAACGCTGAATTTACACATAAACATTAAGTTTAAATATCTCTACTAGACACTGAGTCTCGCTTTTTTTTCTCTCAAAACTACTCAACCTAAGATTAGCAAAATAAAATATTAAAAGTTTTGTTTAGATTATTTAGGTAATCAAATATTTGTAACAGATTTATATTATTTCTCTTAGCTAGGTTGTCCGTCCCTTTCTGGCACGTTGATGCCATGCCAAAACTTTTAAGCCCCAAAAGCTATCTGTTCTGTGTGCTATGCGCTCTGCCCATCGCTACTGAAACTTGCTAATCCTATAAAATATGTCAATGATTGTAGTTCGCATATGGGTATCTTCATTTCTGATTATATCTCGCACCTAGTCGTGACAATTATACTGTTTTGTTATGCAACGAAGAAATCGGTGGCATAGTAGTTCAGGCACGCCGGAAACCAGGATCCACTACATCTACATGGCGACGAAATCGGATGCGCGTACTTAGCTTGGTTTATTATGTATTTAGCGTATTTTGTTACATTTTTCTTGATTAATAACACAATTTTATCTTAGTTAAACCTATTTGATCTTTGTTCTCAATAGTAGTTGTCTTTTTTTTCATTTATTTGAACAACTTACAAAACATACACTTTATCTATTTATAATGCTACATTATTCTAACTCGTGCGGGAGAGTTGCCTTATTTACAAGTTGCCACGACATGCTTAAAAAAAGGAACTAATTTAACGGAAAGAGCGAGTAAACCCCAACACAAGTATAATTTTTACTTTCTGGCGTTTCCTCAACATAACATGTAACTGACAAATTGAGCAATAATTTTTTTTTTTTATTTTATTACTTTCACCATTGCGTTTCCTGGATGGGTTAATCAAAATTTGTAATGTCAAGCCCATCCGTGCTATGTCGTGAACTTTATCTTTATCATCTTTATCTTTATCTTTATTGCAAGTCACTACATGTTTTAATTGTAACACTAATACATAGTATTGTCTGTGCATGTAAGTAACACCCTGTAGGGGCGTAGCAATTTATTAGCTTACATAAATTAACTTATGCTAATAATTATATTTAACATATTAAAACCTTAACTATTATCACTACAATCATTTAAATAAGTAACATTATAAACTAAATATTAATAATTATTATATTATTTTTTTAGGTATGTTAGTAATTACAACATAATTATATTTTTAATCATGCTCATGTATAGTATATTATTTATGACATTTTTTCGTATAATTATTACCTTTATATTATTTTTGATATTCTCTCATTTCAAAACTTTCACATTAATTAATCGGCAGTTTATATAAAAACTTCAACTTGTTCTTTAAGTCATTAGTCCCGGTGGTTTCTGCAACCACTTTAACCAGCGTGGTGGAGTAAATGCCCAAACTTCTCTAGTGTGTTTTTCCTATGTAGGAAGGGTTGTGCCTAGCGTAAGGACGTATATATGACTTGCCTTTTCCTTCAGGAGCACGCGTGCCGGTCTTCGGAGTCATCAATTAACTGTCTCCACCTCAACATCGCGCACAAAGAAGTTTAGTAACTCGTTTCTTTGTCGGACTTCCAAAACTTGGAATTCTTTGCCGGCACATGTGTTCCCTCCTTCCTATGACATGGGTTCCTTCAAAAGAGGCGTGAAAAGGGGGGGGCCGGCAAGGTGGAGGCGGCTAGAACAGTGCAGTTTGAAGCACTAGCTGTCTCCGCATATGGACTACTCTTACTGCTTCACATCAGGTGGTGTTGAGTCATTTGCTTAGCTTCGCATAAAAAAAAGTATACAGGGTGGTGCCGTCGATGCGACAATAAATTAAAACATGGGCTATATTAAGTTCATAGAAATGATTTGCCACTTTCAAAACATATTATTTATTTGATAATTTCTGGTCATTTCTATGAAATAAGGCCGCCAATGTTATATTATTCCATACAAATGTCATGAAATTATCAAATGAATAAGATGTTTTTGAAAGTGGCAAACTATTTCTATGAACTAATATAGCCCCTGTTTTAATTTATTTTCGCATTGACAGCACCACCCTGTATACTACGTAGAATGTAGTACGTAGGAAGGGCTGGTGATTTGAACCAAGCTAGATAAGTTGAAGGAAGATCGAGCACGGAATGCTACAACTTCCTTCAACTTATAATGTTATCTGTGACACCGCCGCGACTTTGCTTCCTAGGAAGGCGATGGTGGTGATGTGGTGGTGTGGGATGGTTTTGCAATTGTCACGTTTAATGCGTTCCCAACGTTTATACAAATATAGACAAGGTCACTGACCGCTTAGAAGCGAGCGTCCTTGTAGATCGTCAATATTCTACATTATTAGCTTATTAAGCCTGTCATTCTGACAAAAGCAAAGCTGATCAGATTATTTTATTTTCTAATTTAAGTTTTGTCCCTGTCGTCCATTTTAATCTAACAAGAAAAAATGACAGTTAAGTTATTATAATCATGTTTCTTTCTACCACAAAGGTAATATCACAGATAGACAGGTGTGACAGAGAAACTAGTCACTTTCTGAAAATTTGAAATGGTATATGGAAATTAAGGATAACATTTTTTATACAAATCAGCTGACTCTTTTATTGATGGAAGCGGGCAGCGCAAGACCGATCGATTTGGAGATCCCTGGGGGAGGCTTATGCCCAGCAGTGGGCGTCTCTCGGTTGAAATGATGATGATGAATATTTGCGGTAAATGACTCAGCACCACCTGATGTGAAGTGATAAGAAGAGTCCGTATGCGAAGTCAGCTAGTGCACCTTCAACTACTTTAGCGGCTTCCACCTTGCCGGGGTAAAAGGTGCTTTTTCACGCCTCTTTTGAAGTACCCCATGTTACTGGCAAGAGGAGCTTTCGTTAAGCTGTTTTGATCATGGTTTCGACATTTTGGCTGTAAACGTGCAACCCTGGGTTTCTTAGCATTGAACTCAACAAGGCTAGTAGATTTCCATTCGGAGATAAGGTCCAGCACCCTGTTGAGCTCAATGGTAAAATGGTCTCTCTCTCTCTCTCGATTTCAACGCACTTAGTCCCATGGCGACCGTATAACGTTGTATACCTTATACTCTTTTGGTAAGGATTTAGTGTTTTTTGTTTAGTAATTAACCATTTATGGTGCTCGGACGGTTTCTTCGGTTGTTGAGTTTACGTCCCCGCCTCAGGACGAGATTTTTTTCTAGTTTGGAAGTAAATACTATTTATTTTTCAAACATTGATAATTATGTTAAAATAAAAATTAAGAATAATAACGTTAGGTTGGTATGGTTAAGAGTGAAATATTAACCGATAAAGAATATTATGGAATCAGCGTCAAAATCTCAGTTATTTTAAACCGAATTTGGGATTGTTTAGGCTATCCGTACTAGACTTTGCGGAATATCAAATGAATACTGAATCATATGAACGACAAAATGCTGGGAGCGTAATTCGCTATTTTCCGCTTGAATGTCGCCGAAAAAATAGAAAACATGTTGATAATGTTGCGACTGGGAATGTCGTACGTTCGTAACAAGGGGTTGGCTATTTGCGCGTCTTTTATATTTTGTATAAGACATTCCGTCGGTACCTATATAGTGCTTCGTATAGATTTGTCACGCCTGACCAGTTATGCCTGCTTCATAAAACAAAGATCCGGTCTTGGATGGAATATTTTTCTCCGGGAAGTACCTCTCGATGTACTAAGCAGATTGCAGCGTCGTATTGTCTGTATTATTGGCGATGTAGGGATTATGAACAGCTATGAGCCACTTTAATCACGTCAATACATTGCGTCGCTTAGCGCCTTCTATCAGCTATATCATGGAAAGTGCTGTGAAGAACTGTTTGACCTTATCCCTTATGTTGTTTCTTTTTCGATTTTTGTGTTCCCTCCTACCTGTAACATGGGGTCTTATAAAAGAGGCGTGACATAGCATCTGATACACCTTGGCCACGACATCACCGCTCGGGCGTCCTGCGTCCGCTACCGCGGCGAGAACAAATGTATGAAATTTTATATTGAGCATGCCACGACTCGCCACGGAGCATCTTGCGGAGAGGCAACGGGCGCGGAAAGACCCAAGCATTTGCGCCCGGCGGTGAGCGGTGAGAACAAGTACTAGATGACAGCGCAGGGGCCACGGCTCAGCGCGGCGTGACCGGCGGCAGCGGCAGATTCGACAGGCGAGAATTAATTATTTTGTTTTTTCCGCCGCGGAATCATTGGATTAAGATATTTTATATCAAAAATTGTAAAGGAAGAAAAAAGTTGTAGGGATATTCCTTAATAAAGACTTGAATTCATGAGATTCCTTTCTTTTTTAAGCCCCGACGCAAAAAGAGGGATGTTATAAGTTTGACGTGTCTGTCTGTGTGTGTGTAAATCCTAAACAGATGAACCGATTTTGATTCAGTTTTTTGACTGAAAGCTGACATGATCAGGATGGTGGTGATGGTCTTAGCTATAATTTATGCAGATCAGTTCAACCGATTGATGACTATCAGCTCCTACTTGAAAAAAAGCGCTTTATTTCTTTTATAAGCCTCACGTAACATTTTAGGAATGAAGCGGTGCTCTTTGGAAACAATTTAAGGTCTCATCAAATCTGATTTCGCGATTGCGTTTTAAATATTAAATAAAATTATGTCTCCAGTAACTAGTAGCACTTTATAGCAAGCACTTGTCAAAGCGGGCTCTATTTTAAAAGGTCCACTTAGCATATCACAGGCCACATCTACTCCCGCACATTTGGGGTCGGGTCATAACATAATTTCGGATATAGCGTTTGAGGGAACATGAATTTTCATGACATATACCGAAAACCGTAAATGCTATCTTTGACAGAGTGAATACAAACTAGCGTTGACTAGTAGTTGGGGCTTCTACAAAGTTTCCCGTGACGTCACTCCGGCAGCGGGAGATGCCCAAATTAAATTAAATGCTGAGTCAAGCTGGACACTGACTAAAGAGCGCGAGTCATAAACTTTTGACATTAAATCGATAGCTTACATTATAATAGGGAGCTCGGTAGCGTAGTGGTTTGAACGTTCTGGTTTCGATTACAAAAACAAAGCAACTTTTGAGATGGTCGATCCCGGGATGGGTCAATCAAATTTGTAATTTCGAGCTCCTCTGTGCTTCGGAACGCACTTTGAGCCTTTGGTTAACTCACACCGACGGCCCTAACTCCTCACGTGTTTCTCCCATGTAGGAAGACCTGTGCCCAGTGTATATACATACGTCCGTATAAAGGCTAGTGATGTACATAAAACAAACTGTCTGTGGTGAGGTAATAATGAGGGTAATAGACTAGAAAAATCCAACCGTATATAAGTTATTTATCGTGCAAAAGGTAGCCATTCTCAGGATTTGATCTGTACACTAAATTCTATATTTACAGAACTATATGAATCAATTCAGCAGATTAGTAGTGAAAATTTAACGGACAGACAGAGTTACTTTCGCATTTATAATATAAGCTTCGCAGCACATCATCGGCCCAGCTTCCGCTGTGTCTCAAGACGAAATTCGACTCGTTGGTGTTGCCAGTGATGACATGCGAAACCGAGATGTGGCCGCTTACAATGGGCCTCATAAGAAGACTCAAAGTCACCCAAAGAGCAATGGATAGGGCTATGCTTGGTGTTTCTCTGCGTGATCGAATCAAAAATGATGAGATCCGCAGGAGGACAGGTCACTGACATAGCCCAAAGAATTGCGTGTCTCAAGTTGCAGTGGGCAGGCCACATTACAAGGAGGACTGACGGCCGTTTGGGCGGAAAGGTCCTCGAGTGGCGGCCGCGTACCGGGAGACGCAGCTTTGATAGGCCCCCCCACAAGGTGGACCGATGATCTGGTGAGGGTCGCGGGAAGCCGTTGGATGAGGGCAACGCAGGACAGATCAGTTTGGAGATCCTTGGGGGAGGCATATGCCCAACAGTGGGCGTCTCTCGGCTGATATGATGATGATTATTACTATTATATAATATTAAGATATGGATACGCGTACCTACATGATTTTAATTTCATTTATTTGTTTTAAAAGACACAGAAGATGTGGGTTCGATTCCCGTCTGGAGCGTAAACTTTTACACGGTTTTCTTTATTAGTATTTCCTACAGTAAACTAGGTGTTTATAAACGTACAAAATCAAACATTTGAATGTGTTAAATACGTTAAATAACTTTACTTTATAGAGTTGCTGTTGTTCATTTTTGTGGTAGTGTAGTACAAGAGAAAAGCATCTATTAAATATAGCAATAGCATCGTTTTAAAAAATAACGTTACATTTTCAATCGTAAGCCGCTGAACCGATTGACATACACACACACACACAAGCGCATACACACACACGTACACACACACACGTAACCCTCCCCCCCCCCCCCCCCACAAACACACATACCTATCAGTCACGGTCTTAATCGTGCGATGGATGTTTTGCCTTATTACAAAATGGTGGACTCTATTTAATCCCGAAGCCGATGTCTGGGTAATTTGAGAATGTTATTTATTCAGAAAAGTTATGCGTCAAATCATTTCAAATGAAAGTCTACCTAAAATTTAAACAGTTACTATTCAAAGTGCAGTATATAAGCAGGATTTTACGAAATGTAGTTTTTGTTAAAATTTATTATTCGAAAATGAGGGTCAATTAGAGCTTGTAGAATATGTAGCCGACTTCAATGGTTTTGTCATTATTTTCGATAATTTTAAAAATTTTAAAAACTGCTATTCCTTAAAAATGAAAATATTACAATGATCACAAAATTTCAAAAAATCGGTCTAGTCAATTTCAAATTAAATACAAAAAACATAGTTTTACTATACTGGTAATTACAGTTTGCACAAAATACTTAATACAAAGCGGCAATTTCATACTTAAACAGCAAATATAAAGACACATAATTATTTTTAATAACTAAATAATTAACATTTAGATATGCCGCGAGCAAGTTCAAATCAATCGTAATATTTTAGAAACAAAAATAAATTAAAAGAAGGCACGGGTTTCTTTCTCTTCACTTGTGCCACGCAATGTATTCCTGATGCTTTAACGAGGCGTTTCGACTGAACCCTGTGCCCCAGTAAGCGGAAAAATAGACTGACGAAATTACTTGTATCATAACATTTAAAAGGTAATTTTCAAATGAATTGATTTATTTAAACTTTACACTAACAAATCGTAAACTGAAGCGTTGACTATGCTTAATTTTAATTTCAACGTTATAATAAATTATTTCATGTTATCGTCTTACCGCTTCACATCAGGTGGTGTTGAGTCATTTGTCGTGCTTTGTATATAAAAAAAAATAGACCACCATTAAATTAAAATTATCCACTAATAGATTTGCACGATTTATTTCTAGTTTAAATATTTTATTATTATTATTATTAATTTAACAATTTATGTACACACAATAAAAAAACAACAACAACATCAAAAAACAACATTTATTTTTTTAATAAGTTTCAAACCAATTACAGCGGGTGTAAACGACTTGGTTAATAATCTAGTTGCCGAGCAATAATAATTCGTAACATAATAATAAAAAATAACTTTATTTTTTTATAAAAATATTTTGATTAATTTAATGAAGTCACTTTTCTTAGATCACATTTTCTGTGATGAATTGAAAATGTAAAAACCACATAATAAATATTAGTACGTGAATTGAATTATTGACACTTTTATCATAAGATATTATAATAAAACCTTTAATGTTACATACAATTTGAAAAGTATCAATTTTCAGAGTCGCTATCAGACTATCTACAGCACTTTAAACAATTTTGGCATTCGGAACTGATATTACCCATACCTACCTACCCAATTGTTTGTTATCAGTTCGCTATATTTCAGATTGAAGGAAAAGGTAGCCAGTGTAAATACTGGGCATGAAAGCATTGCTCTTAGACCTTGGGATGACAACGCACCTGCAATACCAAGTGATTTTTCCATGATATTGCAATCTGCTTGCTGATTATCTAGAGGTATAAAAAAATATATAAGTGGTCTCGTTCGGAGTTACTCCGCGTTCACTCTTTCCTACTATTTGTTAATACTACTGGCCGACAAACAAGCTGACGGCCCACCTGGTGGTATGTGGTTACCGCCACCTATAGACACCTGCTGTAACAAGGAAAAATCACTTGGTACTATATAGTACTGTTTTTTTTATATTGATTTGGTATTTTTACACTCGTAGCTACTATTTCGTTACTTCTCGTTGCCAAACATTGTTTTAATTGATTATACTCGTTTGTTGTGATTCCTTCACACGTTGAACTCGCAAAAGCGATAATAGTGGTAAATACCTACCCCGTTTTACTTTTGCTTTGACACAAACAAAAATGGCAAATTTACCAGTTCAACTGGTTTAATTCATTAAAAATATCAATGAAATCGGTCGTACTTTTTCTACAGCTGATTTAAAATTTATTTTAATAAAACTGTTTGCCAATAAAACGTTCAGCTTATGACTTGCACCACTGTATAAACGAGCCGTTGATACCTGACAGCACTATTCACCGGTTGTAGCTTCGATGAAATTTCAATACAGCTCTGCATTTCCACTGAAACAAATTTGGACTTTGCCTCTTTACGAAGTGAGCTTAAAATCGTAAAAAGCCAGCTTTATTTTCCGGTATTCTTTTTACGTTTGTCGAGACAGTGGTATTACGGATATTTTCCATTGCCTTGCTTTTATGTTCTTGACTTTTAAAATAAAAACGAATCTGATTGTGATAAAATACAATGCCGATGGTTGACACAATGGTTATCTCTTGCTGTTTTTATTGCACCGTGCTTTATTGCATTTCATCTGATAAAAAATTCAATTACAATTGAAATAGTATTGTCTTACGTTTTCGCGAGCAATACACATTTATAATAAAACCAATTTACCGGATTTAACTCGCGTTTAATTAGATGTTACATTTTTTTTAGAAACCGGACGTTTTGATTACTTTGCGGCGATCGTGGTCACGGGAAGACAATACGGAACGAATAAGACGGGAATAATGTAACATCTAATTAAACGCGAGTTAAATCCGGTAAATTGGTTTTATTTCAAATATAATTGAAATTTTTAATAATTAGGTGATTTTACCGCGCGTCTGAACAACTTGCAGAGCTTCCTCGAGTATTGACAATAAGACAAAAATTAAAGAACACCACCAATCGAACACAAGACTGATAAGCCTAAAATACATAGTTAATGATAATCGCACCAGTAAATTATTTCGTATTTTTCACTTAAGTTTTACCTTATCGCAGTAAAATAAAAAAATATTTTGCCCTATTATTAGATTCAACGCGTAGCTTAATAATTTTATTCGTCGATATATCTCGGACACAAACTTAATCCCTGAAAAATCAAATGTGTCTGGAATCTGATACGGGTTTAGAATGAGTCCAAGATACATCGTCGAATAAAATTTAAGTAAGCCGTACATTACTTATGTCCGTTTTCACTTACCATTCCTTAGGCTTGTGTGACTCTTAAAGACATTTGTCTCTTTCTATCTCCTTTATATAGACTGAGATAAAAATCTTTAAGAAACTCTGAATGCTAAGCTAATGTTAGTAAAAACGAGTATTGGATAAAAGTTAGTTTTTCTTTTTTTACATCAAAATAGTTAAAGTTAATGAAGTAGTAATAAACATGTTAACTGCCGCATTCCCGCTAATATTAACCTCAAATGATCGTCAATCGATTCATGCTCGATTATGGCGCAGCGATAATCCGTTTTAGAAAGCAATAGTGCTGGCAACTGTCGACAATCACTTGATATCTACAATTCTCATGTAATCGATTTTTAATACCAGCTAGTTTGAAGTCGACTTGGAATTCTAAATTTAAATTTATTTTGTTACTAAGCATATTTGATAAAAATGCTCTTTTTCCCCGTATATGTATGATTATGGTTTTGGCTCTATTTGCATCGAAATTTCGTTATGCCCGAAAATTTAGGTTGTTCATTGCGGATAGATAGGTGGCAGCAGATTCATCTCAAGCCACATCAGAGTCAACAATATAACTAAATCATTAGATAAAAAAATGAAATTATTTTGTTGAGGCAGAACGGCAACTGCTCATGCATGACAGGTGCGACCGATGAACGGCCGGCATTAAGCCACTGAATTGGCTTACACCGAGAGATATCGTGTCGTCTCTTTCTCTCAATAAAGAATTTTTTTTTATGTAATAATCTAGTTTATAATGGCAACTTCAACACCGTTAATACGCCATGAAAAATAAAACGTAAATACCAAATAAATATTTATGAAATGCAAATTATAATAACGCAAACGGTATGCCAATAGAGATTATTTTAAGTTCAATTTTACATATTAAAAATGAAATTCTTAGCTGTACAGACGACAGCACATCAAATGTAACAGTCGCACTACGAAAGTCGCATCTATTACGAACGTAGTAAGGGCGGGATCAAGGTCAAACTGTTATGCTTGTTGTGCTGCGGACTGTACCTACATTAATAACTGCGTTACGAAATTTCAGCGCGAGCTATTGAAGTATGTAATTAACTTAACAACTTAAGTAAAAATTATATAGGTAAGTTCAGTTTAATTATTATGCTAATGATATAATTTTAAGAAATACTTACTCGATTGCCATCTCGGTAGAGTGGATAATTTTATTCATTTAGATTTGATTTTTAATAAATAAAATTAATACAAACATCTTCTCCTATACAGAGTGGTGCCGTCAATGCGACAATAAATTTAAACATGGGCTATATTAGTCCATAGAAATAATAATAATAATATTTATACACTCACACCTATTATCTAGCCCAAAGTAAGCATCATTAAGAGCTTGTGTTATGGATACTAGATAACGGAAAAATAATGATAATAATATGAATATAAATATCAGAAATACACTAAACAAACATATAAACATCCATGACTCGTAAACAAATGTTCGTACTCATCATACAAACATTTGTTCCTACCGCGATTCGAACCCGGGACCTTTTGACCGAATAGCCTGGGGTACAGACCACTCGGCCAAGCGGTCGTTTGGCCGCAATGGTTTGCCACTTTCAAAAATTTCGTATTCGATTGATAAGTTCATGACATTTGTATGAAATAATGCTGCCAACGTTACACTATTCCATACAAATGTCATGAAATTATCAAATGAATACGATATTTTTGAAAGTGGCAAACCATTTCTACGGACTAATATAGCCCATGTTTAAATTTATTGTCGCATTGACGGCACCAACTGTATAGGTACGTGTGTATCTATAAACTTAGGACTAGATCACATTTTAATGTTTTTCATGCGTTTAAACGCCTACTTCATTGTAACAATTACAAATAAAGGAAAGAAAACGATGAAAAAAAAATATGCTTCAGGCGGGATCGAACCCGCGTCTCCTGATGTCCGGCCAGACGTGATTACAAATACGCCACCGGAGCACTAGGTAGGTATAACCTACTAATTTCTTCTCCGCTATTCTTCTTCTTAACGTAACTTTTCTCATGTTAAGGGGATACCTCGTCGACACTAGCGACACCACTGGATTTATATTAATTGTGGGGAATATAGAAAATAATAAACAAAACGCTTTAGTGAATGACTAAAGAATGGTAAGTATTTGTACTCTTTTGTGCTCGGTATAAGATATTCGTCGACATGTAACCTATTTTTTCATTATTGCTTAAAGTGGCCACTTTTAACAATAATAAAAAATTTGGTTACTTATAGGTAGACAATTTATACAATATACATCTTTGAAAATTACAAATACCGATCTTTAGCAATTCTCTAAAGCGGTTTTGTTTATTATGTTCTAAATTCACCATAATTATTAATAATCAATTGGTGTCGCTAGTGTGCACGAGGTACCCCCTTAACTGGATGTTTAAAAATACTTGTAAAAGTGTTCTTCTGGATCACTAGAGGGTGCTATCCTCAACGTTGCTATAAAAACGTTAAGAAGAAGGATAGAAAGCGGTGAAGAAATTAGTAGGTTATATCTAGTGCTCCGGTGGCGTAGTGGTAATCGCGCATGGGCGGATATCAGGAGACGCAGGTTCGATTCCCGCTTGGAGCATATATTTTTTTCATCGTTTTCTTTTCTTTATTTGTAATTGTTAGGAGTAGATGTTTGGGAGATTTGAGTAGGAGCTCGGTGGCGTGATGGTTTGAGTGCTCTAGTTTCGATTACGAAAACAAAGCATCTTTCGCCATGGTCGGTCCCGAGATAGGTCAACCAAAGATGTCTAATCCCTAGCTCCTCCGTGCTCATGTGTTTCTCCCATGTAGGAAGGCCTGTGCCCAGCAGAAGAAAAGATTAAAGACAGCAGAAAAGATTAAAGTACAGTCGGCAGCACATCAAGCGTAACAGTTTGACCTTGAGACCGCCCTTACTGCGTTCGTAATAGAGGCGGCTTTCGTAGTGCAACTGTTATACTTAATGTGCTGTCCACTAGCCAAATACATTTCATGCTACCGTGACGAGACACCGGTAGCACTTTGGCCACAACTCACGCGTTGCCTTCCCTGTAAAATCAAGGCAAAACGTGATGGGTTCAAATTTTTTTTTCACAACTTTCAGTGATAAATTTCTAATGTCAAGGTTAGATAGGTAACCGTCAGCAGTAGTATATTTATTCCAACGCTTATTACGCAGAAATATCATAAGCACCACTGAAAAGTCAGAGGAAAGCTTAAAATCTGCAAAAATGCTTACATTGACGACGTAATCATTCCAGTAATTTTGATTTAAAACTAAACTGCTACATCGATTTTGATAAAATTTCAACGGGACCAAACTTAACTTTTTGATGACCTCCTCCTTTTTGAAGTCGGTTAAAAAATCACACACCTGCCTGTAAGACTCGAACAGCTTTCTAATCTTATGTAATTAAGAATTCCTGCTAAAAGTCAGATTTGAAATATTTATTCAACGATCAAGTTAAACAATTTGCAGTTTGTATGCCTTAATCCGTTGCGACCAAGGGTCATTTTTCAACTGACTCATCTGTTTCTAAAATACACTAAAAATAATGGTTACCTACTAATTAAAATGTCTGTGTGAACTAAACAAGTGTCACAGAAATAAAATACTTAGCAGTTATTTTGTTTTTAATTACTCCATTCCTTTTGTTCGCCGTTCGACTATTAATTACTGCACAGAGTTTACTAACTTGTAAGCGGCTTTATTTGTTTGTGTCAAAAGTAATTCAAGTTGCATTTTTTGTCAATTGGACGGTTTCCATTTTTGACTACAGAAACAATGAATATTTCAAGAATACTCAAAATCTGTTTGTATTGCTGCAAAAATTTGCATGCAAGCAGCGATGAGTCATCCAATGAATTCAATTGCAACTGTAATAACTCCAGAGTTATTTGAGAAAGGGATTACACTGCAACTTTTAACAGTAACTTTTAACATCCTAGGCCTCAGGATGACAACGCACCTGCAATATCAAGTGATTTTTTCTGTTATTGCAGGTGTTTAAAGTCGTTGGTAACCGGTTACCACTGTCAGCTTGTTTGTCATGTAGTTTTCTTAAATTAATAAATAAAACCGGCTGATATTAAGAACTGTGACTGTAGCGTGATATTTAATACAGTTACAAAACCGCCACAAGTACAGAATTGAGAGTGATATTTAACCACAGTGACGGGCAACGTGATACTCTGCCCGCCTCGTTACACGCTAACGAGTGTGGGATAGCGGCCCGCGGCACTGTTTTCTAATTCCCAATATTCGCGTGTCGCTTTATTGCAATTTGTGCCGAACGAATGACGTTTACAGAATGATGCACCGGAATTACACGTCAGTGTTGCGCGATAACAATGGAATATAATCTATGGAAATGTTAGTTATGTACGTGGGGGAAAATCGCTGGAAAGGAGATTTTCATATTCAGCCAGGTATATGTATAATATCAAAACAATCAGGAAAATACTCTTGAATCCGAGAAAAACACTAATATTTCGTTTTCATGCTTAGTTTGTTTGTACAAAAGAAGAAATTTTTCGTAGATTTCACCATTATTCAATATGGCAATATGGCGGGCGACATAAACGTCAACTAAACGTCATCAAAGTCACATAGGCGCCATTATGAATCTTTGCCTGTTTAGTACCACGTTTGCAGTTTTTTCTATGACAATTGGGATGTTGCCTAAGTTTGAATTGGGCGCTATTTTTCACGAATTCGGAAAATATACGCTCCTGTTACCCGTTAAAACAATTCAAACTTAAAAAAAATGGAATATTGTTGAAGTTGTACTGTTTTGAAAATTAAAAAATAGGTCATATTTTTTTTCAATTTTCATCAAAAATGTTTATGATATCAGATGGCTGACATCAATCAAAACAACTATTATTATGACAACTATTCATAAAAACATACTTAATACATAGTTATTATCAATTTTGTCAGTATGCCCATACATTTCTTAGTAACATGGGACCATGTGACGTCACCTGTACCCCTAGCACGAACATTTGAAATTTTTGTTTCGTTATCGTATCGTCTCACTCGATACGATAACGATAGAGAACAATAGTGGTCACATTAGACCTTTCGAATCGCCATCGAATAAATGTCAGTGAAACGAAAATGACGTCATGCTATCGTTGTAATGTCTTGCAATATTTTTATTTTTTGTTTTTTTTTAAGTTCTCTATGTTACAGAGAAGGCAAGGGAAAGTAATGCACATAAAGCCGTGTCTGAAGTATTTTATTTAATTCTGCAAATATTGTATTGAAATTCTGGTATTACATATGATTACAGTCTCCGTGACGTACGTAACGTATGTGTACTTTGGTGAGGTGGATAACCACGTTAAATCTCAACGTCTTTTACGTATAATTCACATAGATTACTATGATCTTCCAAGTGCAAGTTCACATTATTAGAACACATATACCTACACTTGATTTTTAAACCTACACCAATTATACTACATACAACGTTCGCTCAGATATAATTTTGCAATTAATGTAATAAAAATCTTGATTGACACTATAACATCCCCCCGAAAACTTGGCAGTAGGTATATATTATTTATTTTTTGTTTTACTAGTTTTGCATGTAGGAATTTTTGACGAAACCACGCTTTGTTATTTAAAGTTATTCCTCCGTAATTATTCTAATAAATGAATGGTCATTGAATTGATATTATATTTATATATTAGTCTTATAAATATTAAAGTAACAGTCTGTCTGATAAAAAAATTTAGTGTCTCCTTTAGTGACCGTAGCTAAACTGATTTATAGAAAACATCCTGGGAAAGGACATATTCTACTAGCTACCTTTTAGCGTGATAGCCGACATCCACGCGGGTGGAATAACATCTTAATAATATGTAATAATATTAATTTCACTAGTAGCCGCCCGCGCGCCATTTTTAACCGACTTCAAAAACGAGGAGGTTCGCAATTCGGCCGGTATGTTTTCATTTAAAATATTAGTATAGCTATGGATTTTGCTAGAAAATCGATTGGTTTTTTTTATATACAACTAGATGACAAACAAGCTGACGGCCCACCTGGTGGTAAGCGGTTACCGCCACCTATAGACACCTGCAATAACATACCATAACTATATCTTTCACTACCCGTATGCAGGGATCGTCTGGGTAGGTTGGTACCTACCCAGACGACCCCTGCATACGGGTCCGCTTTATTTCAGCCATGAAATAGTTCGCTGTGTTTCGGATTGAAGGGAAAGGAGGCCAGTGTAATAACACTAATTACTGGGCATGGACGGCATTTCATCTTAGGCCTCAGGATGACAACGCTCCTGCAATATCAACGACTTTCTTTTGTTATTGCAGGTGTCTATAGGAGGCGGCGGTAACCGTTTACCATCAGGTGGGCCGTCAGCTTGTTTGTCATCTAGTTGTATAAAAAAATCTTCAAGACAGCGTAGCGGTGCGGCTGGCAAAACCTAGTGAAGTGACTGGCTACTGCCGACTGTTGCTATATTTTTTAAAAAGTTACATAAAATATGGGAACCAATTACTTGTCCGAAGTTTACTTGTCAAAAAGAGGTCGGTCAAGCGTTTGTCAATTTCATTTGACCAAAAACGATAGAACGACATCTATACTAATATTATAAAGCTGAAGAGTTTGTTTGTTTGGTTGAACGCGCCAATCTCAGAAACTATTGATTCAAATTGATTTTTTTATGTGTTGCATAGTCTATTTATCGATTTATTCTATAAAACATCACGCTGCGACTAATAGCAGATGAGCATTAATAAAAATGTTGCAAAACCGGAGCTTTTGTTGCGTGCGCTGCGTAAACTGTTAAAGTTACGCATATGTAAATCATGTATACAGAACTTGTTCACCTTTAAAAGTTCTAAAAAAATTGTGCGACAGCATATGTCTACCTTTTGAAATTCACTCACTATAACTATTTTTTGGTAATCTTGAATTTTTGTAAACATTGTATTAGTCCTTATCAAAATAAATACATTACTTATTCTTCACAAGTGTTTATTTGTGAACAAAATTGTCCGTGGCATTATTTGCTTTCAATGAATATCTCAAAAAAATATAGTTTCAACCCGTCAAGCATGAGATTTCAGACACAACTGATTTTTTTATTGTCATCGCCCTCCGGTGGTTTTTAAAATAACTTCTTCCTCAATAGTATTAGGCCAATGCCGAAGTCTCTTTTGAACTTTTTTCTTTTGCCAGATGATTTATTTTTGCCAAATAGTAGATTGTTGCATCGAGCAGAAAGTGACCTATAATTGCATCGAGTGTTAGTTTGGAGCCCGAGCTTTAATGGTTATACAATTTATTCTGCCATGGTTTCCAGGAACAAAAATAGCGCTGATTGGCTGGTAGAAAGCAAGTTGGTTATGCTTACAGCCTGTGATTGGCCTGTCGTCGTACAAGTTCATGTGTCCATAAAAGCTAGCCAGGTACTGATATCGGTATAATATTGTATTGGTTTAAAGTTGACAATACGACATAATATAATTTATGTTTATTTTTTTGCTGCAGTAGGTAAGCAGTATCATTTAATTATAATAGTTTATAAACATAAAAAATTATTAACTTAAAACTTTCAAAAATAACAACAACAACAAAAAAGAAAGACCACCACAAGACAAGAAAGAGAACAAAAAAGTTTTATGTTTTTATTTATTTATTTATAGTATAACTAGATAAAACAACAAGCTGACGGGCCACCTGGTGGTAAGTGGTTACCGTCGCCTTCCTGATGAAATATCTTCTTTAGAGCTGACTTTTCGTGATTGAAACCAGAGCGCTCATCACTACGCTACTAATACCAAGCTCCTCAACTGCTACGTTACCGAATTCTTTCCATAATATTGATTAATTACTTTAATATTAATCATTTTGATGGTGCTATCGGCACACTCTCTATAAAAAGTCTTCTATTGGTTGGATACAGACAACACAGGATATGTAGTTTGTCTGGCCACCTGGCCAGGTTATTGAAACTTATGTCAATAGACAACAAGCCATAAAAAATTTAGCTAGCTTTTCTGTGGTAAAATAAAGCGTGCGGACTTTCGACTGAGACCTCCATCTATTTTTGAAGCGGCCAAATGTGTTCAGCAGTATACCGGACTGATGTCATAAGTCAGAATCTGAAAAATATGTTATCCACTGTACATAATATAACTTCCGGAGTAAATTAAGTGCAAAAACATCCAGCATAGGAAAAGTTCATTTTCTGGAGTGAGATGGGAATTAAACTCGAACCTTCACAATCCTCAAATCAACTTGTCGGTCCACCTTGTGGCGGGCCTACCAACGCTGCGTCTCCCGGTACGCGGCCGCCACTCTAGGACCTTTCCGCCCCAACAGCCGTCAGTCCCGCAATTCTTTGGGCTATGTCAGCGACCCTAGTTCTCCTGCGGATCTCATCATTTCTCATTCGATCACGTTGAAAAACACCAAGCATAGCCTTCTTCATTGCCCTTTGGGTGACATTGAGCCTTCTTATGAGGCCCATTGTCCCATTGCCCCTTATGCAGGGTCGCCTGGGTAGGTACCACCGCCTTTCTTATAACAGCCGTGAAACAGTTCGCTGTGTTTCGGATTGAAGGGAAAGGTAGCCAGTGTAAGTACTGGCCATGGACGCATTTGATCTTAGGCCTCAGGATGACAACGCACCTGCAATATCAAGTGAGTCGTAAAAAAAGTGGCAATCTATTCTACGAACTAAAAGCCTGTGTTTTAATTTACTGTCCTATTAGTATTGATATATATATTATTGGGAAGTAACTGCACTGACAGTTCACTGATGCTCTTATTGCTGCTTATCATGGCATGGTATTGTCGAGACTACGCTACGGAATAATTTTTTGGGGGAACTCAGTAGAAAAAGAAAAAATATTTAAAATACAAAAGAGATGTATTCGAACAATGTTTAAAATTAAATCCGTAGAAAGTTGCCAACCATTATTTATTAAATATAAATTAATGACTCTTCCATCAATTTACATATATGAAGTAGCAGTATTTATAAAAACTAATCCTGACTTGCTTCCTAAATATAGTGTGGTTGAATATGGTATTAGACCTAGAGATAATAACAGAATTAAGTTACCTAAGGTTAATACAGTACTGCTACAAAAAATTATATTTTTTATGGGCCCGATTATTTATAATAAGTTGCCAAGACCTATAAAGGATCTTAATTTACACCTTGTTAAAAAGAGACTGAAAGATTTTTTAATTGAAAAATGCTACTATAATATTAAAGATTTCCTGAATGACGAAACTTCTTTGATCTTTTGATAAGGACATTTTATTAGTAGCATCATAATTGACTACAGATTTATATTATTATTGTTTTTTTGATGCAAATGATTAGACTAGAATATTATTATTATAAGTTTATTGATTTTAGAATTGACATTTAAATTTAATCATTAGATAATTGTTATAAATTGACTATTTAATTTAAATTCGTATATTGTTTATCTTAATCCGACATTCTGACATGGCTTACATTAATTTGAATTAAAAGAATTGTCTTATAATTGCGTAGAGAGTTGAAGTTATAATAGATACTATGAGTCCATCGACTCCAATACACATTTGGCACATTTTTATTGATAATTTACATGCATGATAGCTAGATTTAGTTTTAAGAATAGGTTCATAATGTTCTCAAACAGGCAATAATATCTTGGTTTACTAATTATTGTTTATAACCGTATCAGAAATTTCGAGTTTCTTTTTGTTTCTGCTGCATGTCACAAATTTCCTGTCTTTATAAATATTTGTACGCCACAATGGCTGAAACACGTAGGGCAATGATTATTTTAAGACCTACATTGTAAAACTATGTACACACTATGTTTTCACAAATAAATGATTACTTACTTACTTACTTCATTACATAGTATGATAGTTGGTCATTGCTTTCAACATGAAAAAATAATAGCTTGCCCTAATCGTATTAGAGCAAGGTGCCATTATATGACCTTCACTTTCGCTAATGCCGAAAATCTAATCTATGTCTACAGCTTTTACCCTTCTTAGTATTCCTACAACCTATTTTAGGAATAGATTTTTAAAATTCAGGATCTGTCTGGAGACACGCATTTGTTTTAGATTAATTCAAGGTCAACCCAAGGCAGGGCTACCTCGGCATTTATGTTTAATTAATTAGGAAGGTAAAAGAATATGAGTGGCTTTTGAAACCAATATTGCTTACGTAATGTATGTCGTACTTCGAAGTAATTTAATAAAATTATCTGGGAAGTCCTCAAAAGATTATTTCGAGGGGTTAGACGACAAATATCTCTTCTTCTTATTATTATTTTTTTAATAAAAATATAAAGAGAAAGAGAGAGATATAAAAAGATAAAGAGATCTAAATAAAGATTTCGTAAATAACAGAAGTTCATTATAAAACTGAGCTAATGTCTGTAATACTAATGTTCTTGGTATATCTTACCTGTACTAATAATTATTAGTTTTTTAACAGGTATTTAAGTTTGCCATTTTTTATCAATCCATATTAAGATATTGTTTTAGTGATTGTAGCCAGGATTGAGCCCAAGGTCGCTAGGGCTTGTAATAGTTGCCAAGGTCAAGGTAATAAGGTAAAATAGCTAACTGGATTAGGTACTCTTCAACCAATACAAAAATCATCTCGGGCAATAAAATCGACCTGGGATTTGAATAGTAAAAAGGTAAGGTCTTCAAAATATGAAATGCCTTGATATTTTAATTTGGACAGAATGGTCGCGACACAAGTAGGGTAAAGGTGCCCGGGTCGAGCTCTCGAGGGCATACATATACGGCTTTGTGTGCCTAGCTCTTGAGATACCTCGGCGGATATTCTAATGCGTTATCCGGATAAGTGCCGGTTCTAAGGGCTCTAATACACATATTTTTAGTTATTTTCCGACGGTGATAAACGGCTACCGTAGCATATGGACGCTCGTAGCAACTTGGACACCACTAGAATGTTGTTATTGTAGCCTATAGACGCTCGTAGCGCCTTGGGCACTACTCACAAGCTGTCACCATAGCCTATAGGCGTTAGTAGCAACTTGGACACTACTCGCACGTTGTTACCACCGTAGCCTGTAGACGCTCTTAGCACCTGAGGCACTACTCACACGTTATCACCGTAGTCTATAGATGCTCGTAGCAACTTGGACACTACTCGCACGTTGTTACCACCGTTGTCTATAGACGCTCGTAGCAACTTGGACACTACTCGCACGTTGTCACCGTAGCATATAGACGCTCGTAGCACCTTGAGCACTAATCACGCGTAGCCCC
The DNA here is from genome assembly GCA_947347705.1 of Nymphula nitidulata. Lineage (NCBI taxonomy): Eukaryota > Metazoa > Arthropoda > Insecta > Lepidoptera > Crambidae > Nymphula > Nymphula nitidulata. The sequence goes on along the minus strand of OX374637.1, from coordinate 2,630,822 downwards.
CCCGTAATTATTAAGAGGCTGACAACATAAAGCGTTCTAAATTAAACTAAAATAAACTTAAGGTAATACCTGCTGTGTCGTATGTATGTAATAAAAATATTTTATATTGACTGTATGTTGCTGAAATAAATTAATAAATAGTTCTAGTAACTTTACTGGTTACTAGAACCAATTTATTCAGCTGCGATTTTATGTAAGAAAGAAATACTACCACGCTACAGTAGGGTGCCCGACATTAAAGTGTTAAATATTACAATTCTATAACTTAATTTTTTTCTATTATCTAAATGCAATGCAACTCTCGTAATTTAGGCACTTAGTTTGAAAAGAGGTCGGGTAAGGAGCATGTCCACCTTACAGAAGATCGTAGATAAATAAAACTACTCTCTTTTCTCCTACGCTATCAGTTTAAGACTTTTCTTCGTTTTACAGGGTAGGTAGCTTGAAGTAGTTCCCAAGGTGCTACGAGCGTCTATATGCAACGGTAACTGCTTACAATCCTTACGCTTGTTTAGACTGAAATGTTCATTAGACAAAGCCTTATTATATAAGAATGCTTATTCACATCAAAAATACTATTACTTGCCATTCTCAGTTATATAGCGAGCAATTTCTATTGTGTCATTTGTGATTATCATATTTACCTAAACTTGCTACAGCCCGCCTAGCATGTCCACCGAAACGCGATATGATACGATATGATAAAGCTATTTATCGCTTCGAACTGTCAAAAATCATTGGATATAACCGCCATATTGAAATTTTATCGAAACTGCGAACTTGTATTGTATATATACATGTTCACAGTTTCGATAAAATTTCAAGATAGCGGTTATATCTAATGATTTTTGACAGTACGAAGCGATAAATAGCTTTATCATATCGCGTTTCGGTGGTCATGCTAGGCGGGCAGGAATATTCCTTATTTCCTTGTCTATTGTACATTTCAATTGTCGGTTTGTTTGCCTTGCTTCACTTACACAAAGTTCTTAGCCAAAACATCACAGGATAAAATCTCACGTAAAAATATTCACATTACAATTCGCTTTGTATTGAGACTATGTAGTTTGCAAGACCCCTAAGGGTTTCCGATCTGAATAGAAAGATACAGCTTTATTTATTTATTGAAATTTATTATAACAATGGTATCTTTAAGATGCGCACAAAATTGAACCTCAAAACTAGATATAAGGGTCGATAGTTAGACGCGTTGTGAAGATATCGAGATAATTGAAGCCTCCTTTATTGAATTTCTATTGGCCTGATTATAAGGCACTTCAACTGGAAGGGTACTAAGATTCATTGGGGATGAAATATTACAGCCTATTAATTCACTTATTATAGGTAGAGAAGCGTACAGACTTTTAGCAGTACGATAAGAACGCGTAAGATAAGGCAGAAGATATTGGTATTTAGCACTCTAAATTTGCTTGGGGTAGCACCAGTGTTATTAGCGTTTATTGATACTGATGTTCTTTTTCTAAAATATGTTAGAGTTTAATAATCAATAAATTATGTTCCAAAAGCCAAAACACAAATAAAAACAAAATTTGATAAATTCAACGATGATCCTCCTTTAGAAATGTTGACAAACTTGGGCAAACTTGCCCTTAAGGGTAAGTTTCTTAAATTACTCACGCGTACGTCATTGTTGTATTTTTCCCTCGCCCTGAAAAGTTGTATCTCTATGCCCCTCTGTCTCGACCGAATCAAGTTCACTTAGCCTTAAATCCTTTTTATTATAGCCCTTGGCCTTCATCTCACCTGATGGTAACTGATGATAAGGCCGACGATAGAAGCGAGCTACACCCGGATTCCTCAACCACAGAGGAACTGGCTATTTCATTTCGGACTGCCGGTACACAATAATGTAAAATAATGACTTAAGTAAGATATGGTGGTCGCTAGCAGCGGACTTAGAAAAGTCCTACCATGACCCAAACCGAGCAGAAAACTCCTGCGCCCACGGGAATTGAACCACGGACCTCAGGTGGTGTCAACCACAAGACCACTGAGGTGGTCTTTTTTAACCCCCGACGAAAAAATAGGGGTGTTATAAGTTTGACGTGTCTGTCTATGTATCTGTGTGTCTGTCTGTGGCATCGTAGCGCCTAAACTAATGGACCGATATTGATTCGGTTTTTTTTCGTTTGAAAGCTGACGCGATTAGGATGGTTCTTAGCTATAATTTATAAAGATCAATTTAGGCGTTTGATGACTATAAGCTCATTTTCTATATGATAAAAGGGTTTTACTAACTTTCACAGATCCGATTGATTTGAAATTTGGTGTACTGTCACTTTGGTGACATTCCCATGACATTCTAACCTTATGCTGATCTATACCATCAAAAAGTCTGCAGAATGCTGAATCCTTCAGAAACTTACAGCAGATAGATGGTCGGGTATAGTATACCCATGTACTTATTGCACACTATAACAACGTTTTGTCAATATAAGTTGTCTATATTGCAGAAACAGGTAGTTTAATACATTATTAATGAGAATTAAACATTAATCCCAACAATTATTACTTAATACTAAGTAAATCACTATTGAGATCAATGCAAACTTTACATACTGGAATCATATATTGCATAAAAATCGTCATGTTATTTTAGTTGCAATTATGCCTAGTTTTTTTGTCTGTAGCAGCAACACTAAAAAGAATAGCTGAAACGTTTAATGAAGACATTGACCACAGCTACTGAGAGCTGCAAATAACATGCATATTTAGTTTTAATGTTTTTAGGGTTTTAAAAACCGTGGCCGGGTATTAGCTACCCGGCAACAATGACGCCGGGTTATTTTTTTATTTTATTTTTAATTATCACTTACCTGTACAATGGCTTGCCCCCAGCGTGCCTGAACCACAGCACCATGTAGACCCGGTCTTCGTGAGAGTCAGGCTCGATGTCGCACGGCAGGGATGCACTCCGGCCCACCACCGCCTCCACCTCCACCGTTGACACTGGAACAAAGTCCACTGAACTTCAATTGATTTGGTCTGCTCTTTTGTGGAGAGTTGGGTATTATAAGTGACCCAAAATATTTGTTGGGTTTTAACGTGGTAATAACATTGCGATGTTAAAGCACCACGTTCATCCTTCCAAATTTGCTGGCAATATTTAAAATTTAAATCAACCTAAATTCAAAATTCAAAATCATACTTTGGCGTTTGATTTGTTAAAAACAAATCATTATTTTGCTGACCGCGAGAGGAGACGTATCTCCACTCTTACCAATGTCTCGCTCTCGACGCCTGCTTATTACCTGCGATATATTATTATTTTATTACTAACATTCTGGATTGCATGTCACGTTAAAATTAATATTTGACCAGTCTCAAATCACAAGGCTCTTTTGTAAGTACATTGTTTTTTTAAGTTTAATTTGCATTTCAGTGTTTTAAGTGTTCAGATTTATAGTGTACTTTATATTGTTCCCGAGTGCTTTATTTTCCTACCTTTACTTTACAATTTTAATATACCATAAGTGACGTATTCGGTGCCTAATTTAATGAACCCCATACCACCATACGTTACAGGGTAACAAGTTTGGTCTCATGGCCCTTTGGTAACAATTTACTAGGTTAGGTACAGACGACATCACATCAAGTGTAACACTTGCACTAAGAAACCCGCCTCTATTACGAACGGAATAAGGTCGGTCTCAAGGTCAAACTGTTACGCTTGATGTGCAGTCGACTGTACATTATAATGGATTTAAATTCTTTATTTTAGAGGAAGTTGCAACTGCGTATAGCTAGAAATAATCAAAAGAAGTCATGCATGATCGAAGCGTTACCTACTCTGTATTAACATTTGGTAATGCGATGCCTTAAAGAGTACCTGAGGGTAAGAGTGAGGGTGGTGGCGCCATTCATCGAGTTGAATTACTACTTTAAATTATAACAATCTTTATTCAAATATTCGCCCCAAATCCCATCCTACATCCTTCGCACTGACACTTATTCGAGTGTGGCTATCGACCAATGAGGAACCACATAATAAGACGCGGCTCGTGTGCAAGAGCTGTGACCGCGCCGGCCGGCACAGCAGTTTGTTTGCGATCGAGGTGGTAAAATAGTTAAGTGTACTCACAATCCGCGTTACTAAGAACAAAAGGTGGCCCCTTGCCTGTGCCATAATCGATTTAATCCACCGCAAGTTCATGTGAAATAATATTAATGTCGTGTGCTCGTCTGTCCGTTTGTACGTGCATTTACAAGAGAACAGCATCAAACGTGGAGACTTGAAGCTGGAGAAGATCACCGAACAACACCAATCAGGTCAGTCAGTGCATACCTATCACATTGCTCCTAATTCAGTTCTCCCTTTGGCGCAGTTAATTAAACAATATACAGGCAACTTAAAATCATTTACAATAATCACCTTCAAACCGAATGGCCGCACCAGAGGGTCTAATCTCTGATGATACTGAGACGCAATGAAATTATCTTATCGTGAGAGTGATAATGTCCCCATTAACATAAGCTCTGTTAACTGCTTACCATTAAACAGACTTTATCCTTGTTTACCAATATCACAACAAACTGGCATTTCTCTACGAGATAAAATCAGATCGTAAAAGAACCAAAGTCACTGACATAGCTCATAGATCTAGCAAGTTGGAGTGGCAGTCGGTAGGGAACATAGCTCGCAGAACGGAGAGCAATGGGGTGTTAAAGTTCTGGCGTAGTGACCACGTGCGGGAAAGTGCAAAGTAGGACGGCCTTTCACTAGGTGGTCAGACGACCTGATCAACGTCGCGGGGAGCCGTTGGATTTAGCTGCGCAGAACCATTCCGTTTGAAAATCATTGAGATGTAAATGAGGAAAGGCGGCCGCTTACCGGGAGACGCAGCGTTGATAGGCCTCCCACAAGGTGGTCCGACGATCTAGTGAGGATCGCGGAAAGCCGATGGATGCGGACAGCGCATGACCGATCGGTTTGAAGATCCTTGAGGGAGGCCTATGCCCAGCAGAGGCTCTCGACTGAAATAATGATGATGATGATGATGTGATGTATAGTAAAGAGAAGACACTACTATGTTCTGTTCAAGTGTGGCGATATCGCTACACTTTACTCAGACGTGTTGCGAAACGCTTACTTCATCACCAGCCTAATATACGTCCCACTGCTGGACACAGGCCTTCCTTCATGGCAGAAACACAGGGGAGATTGAGCCATAACACCACCACGCTGGCCCAAATGCGGGTTTGTGGGTTGAATCGGCTGCAGTAACAATCGGGAACAACGGCTTACCGTGCCTTCCGAAGCAGGAGAAGCTCCAGATGAGAAATTTTAGTTGACCCATCCAACCAATCGCTTAAACTTAAACCTACGCCACCGAGCTCCTCCGATGATCTCCGATATCCGTGAGCGAAACATTTTACTGCCATAAAAATCATTACGTTCGGAACCATTTTTTTCGAGATAACAACATCCCGAAGTTTGACATTTTGTTGCCGGAATCTTCTCGATAGTTTAACTTTTGGAACTGGTGTATAACTTTGGACTTTATAACTAGGTTTGTAATTTGCAAATACATCATAATACGACCATCATACGATCATATTGACGACCGGCTGGCCGAGTGGTCTGTACCCCAGGCTACTCGGTCAAGAGGTCCCGGGTTCGAATCCCGGTAGGAACAAATGTTTGTATGATGAGTACGAGCATTTGTTTACGAGTCATGGATGTTTATATGTTTATTTAGTATATTTCTAATATTTATATACATAATATTAACATTATTTCTCCGTTATCAAGTATCCATAACACAAGCTCTTAATGATGCTTACTTTGGGCTAAATAATAGGTGTGAGTGTATAAATATTATTATTATTAATAGTAATAATTTAAAATTTTTACTATTTCTATTTTTATGAAATAATATAACTTTGGCTGCATTATTTCATAGAGTTGTTATAAAATTATCAAACGTATAAGATGTATTTGATAGTTGCAAAACAATTCTTTAAACTAATATAGCTTATGTTTTAAATTATAGTCGTATTGTCTTCACCACCCTGTATATCTTTGAGGGAAATCATTGTACGGTCGACCACAGAAGTAGCTGAACACTTTACCACCATGTCACAATATTTATTGCGGTAGCAACTATTAGGTTGATTGCCACCTTAGTGGTATAAAAAAAAAATAGATACAAGCGCAATAGTCGGTGTGACATGGTACTAAAGTGTTAAGCTACTTCTGTGGTTGACTGTACACCATCATATCTGTGGACATCATCGGCAAAACCTTTCATTTCACTAAATAAATAAATAAAGCCTTCATTCACTGACCATACAGTTTTGTCTTAAATCGTAGGTTAATGTAACAATGCTAATTTAACTTAATTAGACAATAATATGCTTAATTGTTTCAGCAACCATTTTGTTGGTCAGGGTGTCTTCCGACATAGGCCTCCCCTAGTTTTCTCCACTCAACTCTGTCCCGAGATGACCTTCTCCATCCTTTTGGTAGATCGTCTTCCCATCTTTTGATTGGGCGTCCTTTCTGTCTTTTTCCATTCCTAGGATATCCTCCATGACATCTTTCGTCCATTTTTCTTTAATTGTTCTCATGATGTGACCAGTCCAGTTCCATTTAAGATTCCTTATTTTTTGGAAACCATCGCTCACCTTCGTCTTCTTTCTTATTTTTGAAACTTTCCACCTGTCCTTTAACCTTATGTTCAGCATGCTTCGCTCCATGTTGCGTTGGCAAACTATTAGTTTTTGGTTGTTTTTGCTCATAGTCGGCCATGTTTGGCAACCGTAAGTAAGACATGGGAGAATACATGTGTTATACAGTTTGCTTTTCACTGACTACCCATAATTAATTGACACACCCATTCCCAATCCGTATCCACTAGAAAATTCACAAGCAATTTATTATGCGGTTCATGTAAATGCCGTGTCCCAAGTGATGAAGGTATGATATGGTGGATAAAATTATTTAAATACATAATTAGTTGCTTAAATTAATTTAACTCGTTACAAGGGCGGACTGGGGATCAGATTGCCAAATGGAGATAACCTAATATTTGTTTTAATAGCATTATCCCGAATACGTTTAAGCAATAACTGTTGTTAAAGCAAAAGTAATAATAAATGTCAAGCTAAAATATACTTTGAATTAAAACTCCAATTAATCCACCCACGGTCACTAATTTTGGAATAAAACGTGTTTGTTTAATTTGACACTGGTGGCACAAGGGCATTGATGAGTGGTTAGGTTGCCGTTATCTGTTAGCGTAGCGCGGGGTTACTCCGAACGATGTCGTTTATTATCATAGAAAAGTATAAAATACCGACACTATGCGCCTGGCATTGAACATGAATTCCTCTCAGCCAGCAGAAAGGGATTATCAAATATCCTTTTTTATCGTGATGTTAATTTATTTCATATATAAATGGTATGTCAATAGTTCATAAATATTGCAGAAGCAATAGCATATCGGCTATTAATAGTTTCTTAGATATAGCGATTTGTTTGAGGCGCGGTTGCTAGTTGTTAAAAACGCTTTATAGAAAATGTTGCACCTTACTACTCACATGGACAAAATTGATGTTATCCATAGAATTTACGCGTTGACACGCATAGTTGGCGTCTTATATATTGTTATATTTAGCATGAGCAAACTAATTGTACATATGTTTTTAAAGAGTTTTGTAATATTAAGTTCGCCATTTTTTGTAAATTTCTGTTTCAAAATTGCTATAAAGTTCATGATTTTTTTATTGACAAATTCGTAAATATTGATATCTGCATCGAAAGGCAATTCTGAGCGTATGCTAGAATATCCCAAATTGATAGCGACAGTAGGTAGTTGTTGTAGGCAACTATAATGATCACTTGAAGAGACATGACCGAGTAAAATTGTACGGATGAAACGGAGAATGGAGATTTGGTGCATTCTTATAAAATGGAGAAAACACGTAAACTAAAAATTACGGGATGCGGAAATAACATGTCTGCGGACAGACTGTTATAGAAAATATTAGTGTACAGTCGACAGCACATCACGCGTAACAGTTTGACCTTGACATCGCCCTTACTGCGCTCGTAATAGAGGCGGCTTTCGTAGTGCATTAGTTACACTTGATGTCTTGTCGTGTGTACATTTTCGCTTGCAATGCGTATTTTGTAGAATGACTATTCCTATTGGCCACGGATGGCCTTAACAGGGTAATCTTATTGAGTCCTCGAGCCTAGAGATTTACATCTGAAAGTTATCTAAAAGACAGGCCACAACTCCTGGGGAGGTGTACTACAACTGCGTGTCGTGGATCTTGTAGTGCGATGAAACGTAAAGTGGGATCCTCGTGTTATCCTGAAATTCCTTTTGGTGGCGTAAAATAAATTTGCATTTTGATCATTCAGAGAAATCAAAAATTTTGGCAACAGTCAAAAAAAATTGGGCTTGTAATATGCTGTTAATTATTTATCTTAATTTTGTAGCAAGAAAATTCAACCATGGAAAAGCCATTTATAGGAATGCACATATTATTATATAGCATTTACCTGAGTGTAAGAATATTGATTTAGGAGACCACCTGCAAAGAAACAGTCTTAATCTGTCAAGCAGTGTTATACCTCTGGAGGTTAAAAATCAATTGTGTCTGGAACCTGATGCTTCAACTGAATTTGAAGAGGGAGGATGGAAGGGGGATTGCTCACATATTAATTAGGTGGTGATGAAGATCTTCGGAGATAAGGAGCGAACTCCTGAACAAACAAAAGTAAGGCGTTAATTTAACTAAGGATTTTAAACAGCGACTGACAGACATCTCAATAATGCTGTCAGTCAACCATCTGTCTTTGACCTTGGTGTTGTAAGTAAATGTAAGCACAGGAAGATTTAATTCTTAAATTTCTCTGTTTTTGTTTGCTTTTTTTTCTAGATTACAAACAAGCTGACGGCCCACCTGATGGTAAGCGGTTACCGCCGCCTATAGACACCTGCAATACCAAGGAAAAATCACTTAATATTGCAGGAGCGTTGTCATCCTGGGGCCTAAGATGAAAAGCCGTCCATGCCCAGTAATTATACTGGCTACCTTTCCCTTCAAGGTTGCTTATTCTAATCACTAGAACTAAAGTAAACACCACAGTAAAGCTATTAATTGTCTTTTCACCGGCTTTGCTTCATCAAAATACACATTCAAGTCACAGTAAATTTATTATTTGTTTCTTCGATAGCTTTGCTTTCTAAAAAGTATCGGAACTAGTTTCAAAACATAACTCTGGTAACCCTACAAAGCAAAATATATAGTTATATATGTATGCGGCACGGATGATCCATTAGTGTCTGTATTCGTAATATTTGAGTATTTCGGAAAATAAATGTGGACGGATTTGACTGAAACTAGCTCACGGTTCCGTATGTAAGCGGTATTTTTACACCGGTTGGTTTTTGAGAGAAGTAGTGCGTGAGGTATTTGTAGTAAAATGGAGAAGGACACCCACGCATCTAAATAAAAATTAATAGCGCTAGTGAGGGAGTAAATGTCTGACTCTTCTTTTCAATAAAATAATACAATAGAATATAACAATAGAGTAGGAATAGTTTATTTTGTGTCACAATTAGAATCATTACAAATTTTCCACTTTAAAATATTATTTTTTTTGTTTTACTATAAATGAAATGTTTTCGATTTATTTAAGACAATAATAAATGGAGTCTTTAATTATGATTATTCATGAATTAATATTTATTTACTTTCTCTTGCTCAAGAGATCTGTCGGTGAAGCGTACCAGTGGGAGGATAAAACAGCTTTTTTGCTGTAGAAAATATTTATAATTCATGTTGTTTCTTACCAGCAAGCCTACATAAGCAAAAACGTCTTATTTATATATAAGACGAATAATCATGAATCCCCCAAAATTTATCTGGTGTAAAAAAAGAACGTGTATTTTATTTATAAAATAATAGTTATTTGTTTAACAAGTGTGCAACAGTAGAATGTTATTAGGTAGTTGTTTGTTAACCAAGAGTTGAAATACACCCATTTCTGTCGAGATATTTAAGGCACAAATGGGTGCCTTTCACCCGAGTTAAGCACACTACTTTACTTTTCGAATATGAGGAAATTAAACAAAAGCCATTTAAAATTAAATGGGAAAACAATGTTAAGCAATTTGATTTCCCGCTCTGTTTTCTTTTTTTTTTTGTTAAGTTTTCCCCATAAAAAGGGCGGCATAGAGCCAAGCTTTGTTTATATAACTTTTCACCTCTCCCAGCGAGTGAAATAGATATCAAGTTACAATAGAAGTAAAATTTGTTTATTATAAAAAGAAAATAAAACAAATATACCAGAAACAGATATTTTTAACACTCAAAATTGAAATAGCTGTAATTTTGAGTATTTAAAAATTCTTATAACATAAAAGATAATGTAAGCCCCTTGTTTAACCTTCTCGGTAACAGTAAGAGACAAAAATTAAACTAAACCGATACTTTTTTCCTTATGGTGAAATATGCAATTTTTTCTGCTATTTCTTCTGTACGATATGATGAAGGACTTTTTGAGCAAGAGAAGTGATTTTATTTTTTCAAATGCATAACGTATTAATGCGTCCATGGAACCCAGAGATAAGGATCCCTAAATCAGGAGGAAGGAAACTTCGGTAACCACATCCTGTGCGAGAAATAGCTTCCTTTTATGTATATTTCAATAAATTCACCAAATAGAGGTCGATCACAAATTCCTTAATCTCCCCTTGAAGATTTTTTTCTGTTTACCAATTTTTTCTCTTTCTCGAGCAAGCTTTCATAGAAATAAACCAATTGAAACTTATAAAAGCATCGCTTATTGGAAATCTGTTTTAACCAATTCCTTTTTTTTTCTTTTTTTAATATTATCTAGAAGAGTTGCAAGCGCGAAATAGGTATTATGAAGCAATTGAAGAAGAAGATTTGTAGAAGGCAATACAAGGCAAACAAAATAACAACATTTTCTGTTTAACTCATTTAAACTGTAGAGAAAGTTTTTCCGAAACTACTTGAGAAGCTTCCACGATAAATTATGTTATCAATTTAATGCTTAGAAGGTAACATGTGTAAGATTTACTTAAAAATAAATTATAAAATGTAAAGAAAGTGTTTTTTGTAAGCTCGCCAAGCGGGTATGCGATGAAGGCTTCTGCGACTCACTGTAATTCCAATGCACGCTTGTGCCACAGAGAACGATCGATACTAAAAACAAAGCAACCTCGCCATAATCGACTTTGGGATGGGTCATTCACATTTTTTTATCTCCAGCTCCCGTGCTTCGGAAGACACGTTAGCCGTTGGTCCCGGTTGTTACAGCAACTGCTTGAACCCATCAACCCACCAACCAGCCATGTGTTTCTACCATGTAGGAAGGCATGTGCCCAGCAGTGGGCGTATATAGGTCGGTGATGATGATGATGATGTGCTTCTGCGACACACTCAAGGTCGACATCACCCTCGTGCGACAAACAACTACTATTACAAGTTAAGAAAATATTTTCACTCACTAAATACGACCGACATATTCATAAAGCTATGAAAGAAAGAAATAAAAAATATTTTATTTTAATAGGCCACAAAGAAGACGAATTGCGTCAAAAAACACATTTTAATATCATGAAAAATATATTAACTAACAACGTCATAGTCTCTGTCTGTCTGTCATGTCTGAATTTACACCGGTTCCAAAAGTTAAGTACCGAGAAGATTCCGGCAACAAACTCGTGTAGTCACTCTTTTCAAATATTACATTACAATGTATGTAGTTCAAAAATTATAACTTTTAGCAGTGCAGTGCCGCCCAGCGAAAACAAAAATAAAATTCAAAGTTTTAAAAAAAGTTATTTTCAAGCTATCTGACAATGCACAATCACAATAAGGATTACAGAGGTTAACAGTCGTGATACTCGTAAATAAACATATAAAACATTTTGAAATTCTAATGTGTCCACGCATTCTTAGATGATAAGAATGCATGGACATATTACAATTACACACATTATATTCTTAGAGTATTTACAATAAAACATTATGGTGACGAGTACCAATTGAAAGGATGGCGAACCATGTTACGGTCCGCGTGATAATACGCGGTAGCGCCAAACCTTACAAAGTATCCAAATCTGCTTGGTCATAAAAAAAATAACCATAAACCTTTAGTAATGCCATTACTTCTATTGAATTATTCTAAGTGGTATTTGTGGAACGGAAAAATTCGCCAAGAAATGTTTCAGACCGGTATCTGGGTGTGGGCGCTTAGAAGACGAATTTGTAACACAAAACATTACTAATAAAAAAATGTGTCTAAACTAAAAAAAATTCACGTCCTGAGGCGGGGAAAATTTTCTAGTTTAGATACATTTTTATAAGTAAATAATTTTTCGAACATTTATAATAATGTTAAAACCAAAATTAAGAATATTTTAAAGTCAATAAAAGATTTATTTTTATAATTATCAGAGTAAGTAATCCGTCTCATAAGTTTGCGGTGTCATTTCTTTTACTATACAATAAATCAAGTACACAGACACACACACATACTGGAATACTTTATTTATATTCACCGAAATATTCAGGAAATCGAATGAAAAAAAAAAACATAAATTTGTTTAAATTTATACACGAATATTATAATGCAAATATATAAAAACAATTTTATCGGAGCCGTTTTACCTGAGCATAAAATTTGTGTCGACCCACACAAACTCGCACATGGGTTTTATTGCGAGGTATATTATGTCGAGCCATGTCTCGTACTTTAGAATATGAAAACGGGTTTTTCCTAATGAATTTTCAAATTTTAAATAGGAAGATACAAGGTAGTGCTAAGAGGTTAAGAGGTTTAAGCTTTTGAAATGGGGTTTACAGCTTTCTCTCTATTCTTAATTTTTGATTTTAACATTATTATAAATGTTTGAAAAATTACTAAGTAATTAAAATAGAATAATACTAGAAAAAATTTTTCACGTCCTGAGGCAGGAATCGAACCCGCGACCTTTCGCAATCCGGGCGACTGCTCTGACCACTGAGCCACCCAGGACTTGGGATATCCCTGTGAAATTCTTCTAGTCTAGTCTAGCTTTCTCTCTGTTTAATATTTTTTGTAAGAGAAAGAATTAAACTACTTTTGCAGGTTCACTATATATTTCTCACATTTACATCTTTTTCACATTCGTCTTTTTTACATAAGTCACTATATTCAAATATTGACAATCATTTTAAACTAAAATAAAAAAACATATAGGGAATTCAAAACAAAGCGGTTCGTTCACAACAATTTTGTTAAAATCCTGATACACTTTTTTGTAACTTATGTAAATCTTGAAAATCTGTACTGTTACCCCAAAGTATCACCCCATAGCTGAATTTCTATGGAAAGATGTATTGAGAAGTATCGTGCTATAATATACATTTTTATCTTATAGCTGCCATGTGTGAACTGCTTTACTATTATTAATCAGACATGTAAAAATTTCAAATTCAAGTTAATATTATCTATCCACATTAGGTACGATCAGCAACAGAAGTCAATTAACACTTTAGTGCCTTTGATAACATATTGGCATACAGTTGACAATTTGTATGTAAACTATGATTATTACTATGACATCGTGCTGAAATGTTAATCGACGTTTGCTGCTGACTAAACAAGTAATATTATGTATTTGAGCAAATAGAGCTTTTTAAAATAATTGTTGCACCATTACTATCGATAAACCGGAAACGGTTAATCCAAATTGGTAAACATTGCAAGAACTGACATACCTAGTAATTTGGAGAAATAAAAAACAATAAGTAGGGATATCTCCTTGATAAATTTTACAGAAAACCAACGCAGTAGAAAATTTCATACTAAATATTGCAGACGTACAGTCGACACCACATCAATCGTAACAGTGACCTTGACGCCTGTTCTCGTGACCTTGAGATCGAATTGAGGCAGCTTTCGTAGTGAAAATGTTACACTTAATGTGCTATCGTGTGACAAATTTTTACATATGAGAAGTTTGTCGAGATGTTTGCCGGGACCTGTATATGGAGTCCCAACAAACATCTCGGCAAAGTTACGTTTGTCGCCTCAATGTGCTTTCGCCGAAACGTTTGTCGCCGTGTTGCCGCATCGTTTGTCGTTTTGCGACATACAAAACGATAAATGTTGCGGCATATTGAGGCGACAAACGTTATGGCGTCAGCACGTTACGGCGACAGCACGCTGCGGCGACAAACGTTACAGCGACAGCAGGTTGCGGCGACAAATAGTCACAGTTCTAACCTATACAGGGTGTTAGGGGGCCGCTCTCGAAAACGAAGGCGGACTGCAGTACTGGTAACCTAAACATGGTTTATTAGAAAATAAATTTGAAATCGCGAAATAAAAATCAGCTGTTCCTACACTGTTCTTACTGCTGTTCCTTTCATCGGCACTGTCATCTGCATTCGGTTTAGAGAGCGTCCCTCTATGTATTTTTTGGTGACTAATTTTGGTAACTAATAGAAATGTAAAAATAATTTTACTCAAGACCCAGGTTAGGTTAGTTTAAACGTTTTAACTGTGACCAGAAATATATTTTTTTTTACAATTTTGACGATGCATTTTCGGTCGCCGCAACGTCCTGTCGCTTTAGTATGTGTTGCCGTAACGTGCTGACGTCACAACGTATGTCGCCTCAATGTGCTGCCGCAACTATTGTCGCCGTTATTTTTGTAGCTCATGTAACGGAGTCAGTTCATCGTTTTGGTTTAAATGGGTCTCGAAACTGCAGGAAACTCCGCTAGTATATTACTAAACATAGAACTATTTGATTATTGAACGTGGTTTAAATTTAGACCCTGTCTTATATTTTCACGAGTACCAGACATTTGAAATAAAACCACATTCCTCGATTTAACTCGCAGATAGTTAGATGTTACATTCTAATTTTATTCCAGACATTTCTGCGAAATAAATACGCGAATTACCTAAATCCGGTGAAATGGTTTGTTTCCAATTTTGACCCTGTTTTAAGATAGATAACATTGGTTCCTTCAAAAGAGGCGTGAAAACGCACTTTAAAGGCTGGCAAGGTGGAGGCTGATAGAATAGTATGTTGAAACTGCACTAGCTGTCTTCGCTTAGGGGCTCTTCTTACCGCTTCACATCAGGGGGTATTAAGTCATTTGCCGTGCTTTTTTATGAAAGAAGGAACGCTTTCTCTTGAAAGTTACGTAAGAAGAGAATTCTCGATGAATAATACTAAACTTAAAAACAGTTTATTGCGATGGTTTCGAAAAAAAGAATTTTACATAGAGTATTTGGGACAAACATTGCAAAAGGAATATATGTAGTATGTTTATGATCAGTAGTTTCACAGATACAGTGATATGTTTGATGTGTTGCGGCGCATCGTCCAAAAACGCTCCATAGAAAGCCACGGAACAGGTGACGTCACATTTTACTATAAAATGTCTGGGCACATTGACAAAATTAATAATAAGTATGTTATATGTATGTTTTTATTGAAAATTGTCATAGTAATAGTTGTTTTAATTGACTTGAGCGATCATATACTTCATTTTTGATATTTTTTTTATAAAAGAATTGACCATTTTAAAATATATTTTTAACCGCACAACTTCAAACTTGTTTTTACGGGTAAAAAAACCGTATACTTGCAGAATTAGTGAAAAGTGGGGTAATATTCCAACGTAGAAAACATCTCTTTAAATTATTTTTACTTCAATGACAGTCAATTTAGGACCTTACGCGCATCACTAAACGCTTTTATTACATCGAACGCCATATTATGACATCAGGAAGTTGCAGGCGGGGAAGTGAAGGGACAATATCGCTTATTGTTCTAACAACCCTTACCATAAAAAAACGTAAGAAAATTCTAAAAAGCAATTTCTAGACGTATTTTCCGAAATAACCATGAAATAGTAAAAAAAGCGACTCCGAATTTCTTATCTCATTTCCCCGTGTGACTTAGAACCATACAATTTTACAGACGTCACAGATAAAAGAAAAGATACTACAAAAACTGCCAACAAAATAAAAGATAAGTATACCGGAGCGATTGGAGCGGCGCTACGTAAAAAGAAATCAAAACCCTCGAATTTGGTATAATGCAAAAGACAAATTTCATAGATAGGTATTCACGTGGGAAAAAACTTTATTTATTCTTCATTCGTTCGGAACAAATGGCGGCAGCCGGTAAACAGATTGTCAGCAAGATTGATACATTAAACTGTCACTGGCATTTCTCTTAGAGGGAGACAGTAATAGTGGCAATTTAGTGAACTAAAAACGCAGACAGCTATGAAAAGATCCATTCTTGGCACATCTCTACGCGATAAAGTTAGGAACGATATTTGACTAAGCGGATTTGGATATTTGGCTGGTATTTTTAAAATAGACTTCAGATAAGTCGGCAAAACGTTCATCGATAAAGCGTTTCACAGTCGTTTAAATTATTTATTTGGTTATTAACAGGTAAGTGTAACACCGATACTAAACCTAGTCCCATACATGCACGATTATTGTTCTTTACTGTTGTGATTAGTGTGCATATTGTGAGCTTTTACATTATTGTGATTGTCATCATGTCCTTTACGCTAATTTAAATTTCCAGCGACGAAATTATAATTATTTAAATAAATAATAAATTGATTTCGAATATTGGTATATTTGGTATAAATTGGTATAAAAATAATATTTGTTTTTTAAGGAATGATTGTTTTTTTTATACACTTTTTAATGTTCTGATTGGCTAGTATTTAATCAATGTAGGATTTGTCTTTACTCGGAACCAATACGTCTTCAGCGAGGTGTGAGGCAGGGCGATGTTATATCGCCGAAACTGTTCACTGCCGCGTGTTTATGCTTTTGGACTGGAGAGGACTTGGCATCAACGAAGGTGAGTCATGTACTGGCCGTTTAGGCCAGTACATGACTCACCTTCGTTTTGCGGATGATATCGTAGTCATGGCTGAAAACCTGGAAGACTTGGGCACAATGCTCGACGACTGGGTCTTAAAATGAACATGGATAAGACGAAGATTATGTCGAATTCCCATGTCGTACCCACTCCTGTGAAGGTTGGAAGCTCTACACTGGAAGTTGTTGACGAATATGTTTACCTGGAACAAATAGTCCAACTTGGTAAGTCCAACTGCCAGAAAGAGGTCAATCGACGGATGCAACTCGGCTGGGCAGCGTTCGGGAAGCTTCGCAGCATATTTTCGGCTCAACTACCGCAGTGTCTCAAGACGAAAGTCTTTGATTCGTGTGTGTTGCCAGTGATGACTTACGAAACTGAGACGTGGCCGCTTACAATGGGCCTCATAAGAAGGCTTAATGTCACCCAAAGGGCAATGGAGAGGGCTATGCTCGGGGTTTCTCTGCGTGATCGAATCAGAAATGATGAGGTCCGCAGGAGAACTCAGGTCACCGACATAGCCCGAAGAATTGCGAGCTTCAAGTGGCAGTGGGCAGGCCACATTGCAAGAAGGACTGACGGCCGTTGGGGCGGAAAGGTCCTCGAGTGGCGGCCGCGTACCGGGAGACGCAGCGTTAGTAGGCCTCCCACAAGGTGGAACGACGATCTGGTGAGGGTCGCGGGAAGCCGATGGATGCGGACAGCGCTGAACCGCTCGGTATGGAGATCTTTGGAGGCCTATGCCCAGCAGTAAGCGTCTCTCGGCTGAAATGATGATGATGATTTGTCTTTTTTTGCAATATTTAGGCTTTACTATTGCCAGGGTTTGTGTTTCCGTCTTATGAGTTGTAAGCATGTGCATTTGTAAAAAAAATTTAAAACCCGCAATTTAAAAACACTTTTCTTTAACTATTATTGACTTTAAAGGGAGGGACAAACCTAAATGATTTTCTTGCCTGTTCTTCTCAAAACAAGACTCATCAGTAAATTTTTGCGAAACTAAAACGGCAATGAACTGGACGCGTGTGCATAGAAACGAATTATTCCCTCTGCGTCAACTCTCTTTACGTCGAGTCTCGCCACGGTGACTCTCGATACGTCGATTTACCATTACGTCGAATCTCACGACTTCGAGTACAGCTTGCAAAGCAAGACGCAGTTGAAAATAAAACTAATGCGAGTAAAGGAGAATTTTATTAATAAAAATGACAATATTTCCAGGATTATACAGAATAGTGCTGTCAATATGACAATAAATTAAAACATGGGCTGTATTAGTTGATAGAAATGGTTTGCCACTTTCAAAAACATCGTATTCATTTGATAATTTCGTGACAATTGTATGAAATAATATAACATTGGCTGCATTATTGATACGTGGAGCCAGAGAACTCTTTACTGAAGCCTGGAGACAGACCAGTCAAATGCAAGTGATTTCTTTCACACCATGTCGAGTAATGCTGTAAATCTCAGTGGCGTAGTTGTTTAACCGCGTTTTTTTTATACAACTAGATGACAAACAAGCTGACGGCCCACCTGATGGTAAGCGCTTACCGCCGCCTGTAGACACCTGCAATAACAAGGGAAAATCACTTGATATTGCAGGTGCGTTATCATCCTGAGGCCTAAGATAAAATGCCGTCCATGCCCAGTAATTACACTGGCTACCTTTCCCTTCAATCCTAAAAACAGCGAACTGTTTCACCAGGCCTACCACCTATATAGTGCTTGTCATGTATTTCCCCCATGTCTATGCTCAGCAGTGGAATCCACACATCCGTCTCCAAATATAACACAATTTTTATTTTAGCGATATATTCCATCTTTGAGTTTGGATAAATAAATAACAAATATGCTAATAAATTAAAACGGTAGCGACAAAACTTAATTTACGGTACAGCAGCCTAGACTGGCGCACATTTAGCATCGTTAAGTATAGTCGTTGAGTGCGTGCCGCGATGCCTAGGTATTATTTATTTTATTTATTTCATTTTTTCCATATTAAAAGTTACAATTCAAACTCAATTTCTAACAGCCTCTGCACTAAGCACTGCTTGTATCGCAGTGACCAAAAGTATTTTTACCAGAGTATTTAAACAATACGTTTGACAAGCTGATTTAACCAAATTACACATTAATTAACGAGATTAACATTATTATTTTAAAATTCACATTATCTATATGTAATCAAATGTAAACTTGTACATAAATGAAATTTAGAACAGAGTAAAATTTAAATCTACCTTATTTTAAGTATGTGTTTTTAGTTTTTTATTTATGTATGTGCGTGTGTGTTTGTGTGTGTATGTTTGTGTGTGTGTTATTGTGTAAAAATGGGTATAGAAGATGGAGGTCTAAGTTGGTAAAAGATGTTGCCCGTAAGTCTGCACATAATCCAGTGCACTCCAATCCATTGCGCGGGTTAATAAATTGGATTGCACTAGATTATGTGCAGACCTACGTGCAACATCTTTTACATACAAGTTGCGCTCGGTGCGTTCGCATGAAGTTACTTACTTTTCCCTTTAACTATGGTAAAAGTGTACGTCGCAGAATTACCCACAAACCATATAACACCAAAACAAATGGGAGTCGCACCCTTATCCTCCCAAAACCTTTTCAGAAGCTTTTATAATTGAAAACTATGTATTCTTACAGAACACATCTAACACCTACAAGCAATTACAACCCTTGCGGCGCAGAACATTTGACTGTTTATCAGTTGACTAGGTAATACCCACAACACCTGCGCGGTAATCCGTTCAGTTTGTGTCAACGTACGTCACGTCGCGTGAATGAGTTTTTCCGTTTTACTCCAAGTGTGGAAGAAATACACGAGAAAAGGGCATTGTTGTAAATCTACATTTAACCTGTTTTCGACTGGTCAAGTCGTTATTTTTATACAGGGTGGTGTCGTCAACACGACAATAAATTAAAACATGGGCTATAAATGGCCTTCATAGTTCATAGAAATGTTTTGCAACTTTCATATACATCCTATTTATTTGATAATTTCATGACATTTCCATTGAAATAGTATAACATTGGCTGCAATATTTCAGATATTCTTAATTTTTGATTTTAACATTATTATAAATGTTTGAAAAATTACTGGTATTACTGGTCCGGTGATTTTTCAAACATTTATAATAATGTTAAAATCAAAAATTTAAGAATATTTGAAAGCACTGCCCCAACTTAACCGAATCGTAGGTATTTGTAAAAATACTCGTTTCGGATGTTGAAATAGAATATTTCGACATTGTAGAGTGGACGTTAGCTCATAACGCAAATACAGATAGACTAGAAGAATTTCACGGATATCCCAAGTCCTGGGTGGCTCAGTGGTCAGAGCAGTCGCCGGGATTGCGAAAGGTCGCGGGTTCGATTCCTGCCTCAGGACGTGATTTTTTTTTAGTTTTACTATGTTTTAATTACTATGCAATATTTCATTTTCGTCACCAACCTGTTTACGTAAAGGATGTCTAATAAACGTACGGCCTGCTAATGGTAAGCCGCTACCGTAGCATATAGAGGGTCGTGGCACCATTGGCACTACTCAGTTGGTGCTAGGCTGTTTGCAGAAACAATAAGAAATGAAGTACCAAGTTCCACCTTTTTTGATATTTTAGAGTTTTGAAGTTGGTTTAAAAAAATATATTTTTACATCCCTACCAAAAGTAGACACAGGTTGACATCAACCGTAACACAATATTTGGAAAATGACTCTAATTACAACGGGTTAAAGTACCCATAAATTTCAAGTACTATATGTATATCTCTTTGTCTGCAGGCGTATACAGGCAGTATATCACTTTTAAGTCTAAAAATTAATTGCAGTCACGTAAAGTCGCAAAAGTGAAAAAACTTTCGATCCGAACTTGGCTCAAAGTTTCCTTCGCATTGACGTTGACACGTAAATTGGTCTTTTCAAGAGTTCATTCGTGAGTTTAATGTAAGATTTTAGTCTCAGAGAATTAGGTATCGCTATGAAATAATGCTCTATACGTTTATGTAGAGGAGCTCGGTGTCCTAGTGGTTTGAGTGCTCCGGGTTCGATTACGAATACAGAGCAACTTTCGCCATGGTCGGTCCCGGGATGGGTCAATCAAATTTATAACCTCGAGCTCCTCCGGGCTTCAGAAGGCACGTTAAGCCGTTGGTCCCTTAAAGTGGTTAAAGTGCGATGGAATAACGTTTACTGGCAATATAATGGACTTTTTTGAAGTCAACGGAATATCAACTATTTCTTTACCATAACCTCATTTTGATACTGAAATGAAATGCAGATAAACTTATTTTTAGATCTAAGTATCTAATTTTTAACCCCTGACGAAAAATTTGTTGTTCCTTGTGTCTGTCTGTAGCATCAAAGCTCCTAAATGAATCGACCGATCGTTATTTGACTCGTAATTAGTAAATTGGTAAGCATTTCGTCAGTAAAAAAATCAATGGAAAGATAATTATGCGTGTTACTAGATTTTGCTAGACTTCATCCACATGAATGTCGGTTTTATATCAAAATAACCATCAATTTATTCTGGATACAAAGTAGCCATATACTTTTTTAGACTATATTCTATCTCTGTGCCAAATTTCATACAGATCCGTAAAGCCGTTTTGGCGTGATTGAATAACAAACCTCCATCCAAACTTTCATATATCTCGACATTATTTAAGGTCAAAATACTAGAGTAACAGAACATCGCTTGCAGTTAAATAAAAAAGTATCCCCCAACACAGGAATTCAATTTTAAGATTCAATACAGGCTATAAAATCCGGGACAAAACCCATGAATACAATCGCATGAAACAGAGGGTATTCGCGAGTATCCGGATCCCGGCCCGCGCGACAGGTTGAATCGAGGGTGCGACAAGTTTGGTTCTGCAGCTGGAACAATTGAAAATAACGCTTATTCTGAAAGCACCAAAGATATCTGTCTTGGCAAAGAGTTTCAAGATATTCCTGCCAATAAATTGAGGTTAGAAGAATTTGTAACTCTGTCGATACATTGTCGCAAAGTTCGACGAATGTTTTATTTGTGGCGAGGCTTAATAGTTTTGTTTTTATAATGCTCCTGAATAAGGAGAATTATAAAAACAAAACTATAACGCATATCACATTTTTATGTTTTTGATGCGTTTAAACGCCTACTTTATTGAAACAATTATAAATAAAGAAACAAAATGATGAAAAAATATTTGCTCATATTGGCAGTTATTTTGTCTTTCTGAACAATCTTCGGAACAATTTTGCAAGGTGTGTGTTTTTTTATTAGAATTTCGTCATCGTTATTATTTCAACCGAAAGACGTCTACGGCTGGACAAAGGTCTGTCCTAGAGATTTCCACGACGATCGATCCTGCGCTGCACAGATCAGTGACTACCTGCGACCTTCACTAGATCATCAGCTCACCTTGTTGCAGGCCTGCCCACGCTGCATCTTCCAGTCCGTGGTCGGAGGAACCCTTCCACCTCAACGGTCATCGGTCCGGATGTGTCCTGCCCACTTCCACTTTAGTTTAGCAACTTTTGATATTTTTTATTTATTTATTTACTTGAGGCGTATTCCACCTTTATATTGAGAATTTTAATCTTTTGTAAAATTAAATAAGTCAAGTAAATATACATTTAAAAAATTGAATCTTATATATAAAATTCTGTCACAAATTTAGTTACCATACTCCTCCAAAACGACTTTCATGAAATTTTATATATAAATTCAGTAGGTCTGAGAATCGGCTAGTATTTATTATTATTTTTGGACAATTTTTTTTTTTTATTTTCATGGCAAAACAACGTTTGCCGGGACAGGTTGGAATTTTATATGTATATTCAGTAGGTCTGAGAATCGATTACTACCTACTTTTTATTTTTATGGCAAAACAACGTCAGCTAGTTTTTATATAAATGTCGGTGACATAGTTTTCCTACGGATCTCCTATTCCTCATTCGATTCCTCAGACAAACTTCGAGCATTGCTCACTCCATTGCCTTTTGAGTGACCTTGCATTAGAATTAATCTATAACTAAATGGTGTTTGCGTTATTTTGTGATGTTCATACTTAGCACTTTTCAATCAATTTACCTATTCTAGATATCACTATTATTGTTTTGAGAGTCAAATATCCGAAATCTGATATTCATATTGTATTTTTTTTCATTGCGAAAAGTGGCTGATTAGTAGGTTTTCCATATTTTTATCTTATTAATTAATGCAGCAAAATTTAATTATTTTATGTCTTTTATCCCTTTATTTTTCCTGTAGCCAAATAAATAGTTTGTATAAATTAATATACCCACGGTACACATATTGCCGATACGTTTTACGCTCGGAATAAGAACATAATTGATAATAGTAATACTGAATATTTTACCTACTATCATAGTTGGCTGAATTAACAAATGGTTGAATTGAGACGTTACAACCAACTCCATCCTCCTTCATTGGAATTAATGATACAGCCATCATTGACACCAAAAAATTTGCCCTTTTTAGCACCTTTATTATTTCTGTATCGTAATCAATCTTATTTGGAACGGTTTCAAAATAACGTTTCTTCTTAGAATGTGTATAATTTAAATATTTATTCATGGCCACGCTATGTTTTTTAGCATTATCCCTGATTCAAACACTATAATTTGAATTCACAACAATTAGCGGTGGTCCCCATTGTGAATACATTTGTTGACAAATCTTTGCGTTTGTATGGATTTACTTTGTCATGACCTGCTAAAGTTCCACAGGTTGCCTAAACTATTTCACAAGAGAATGTCTCATAAGAGATTTTAAATCTAAATCATGAAATCAAAACATAATTATTCACAATTTGTTCCTCGGTATTACGAATGTTTATACTTAGCAATGTGCTTTAACGAGGAGCTCGGTGGCGAAGAGGTTTAAGCTCTTACGGAAACAAGGGTACTTTCGCCGTGATCAGACTCCAGGATGGGTCATCTTGATTCGTAAGCTTAATACTACTCCGTGGCTTCCACCAACCTACTTTGGACCAGCGTAGTGGCCTTAACTCCTCATGTGTTTCTCCCATGTAGGAAGGCCTGTGCCCAGCAGTGGAACATATGTGTGGTGATGGTGTGCTTTACGCAGACAGTAATTGACAACTACTGTCTGCATAAAACTTCATCATCATTTAATACTCTTCTCTATTGTTCAACAGCTAATCATGCAACCAATTAATATTTGTTAAGTCATCTACATAGTTCATCCATGTGTTCTCCGGTCTTCATTTCCATAGTGTATCTTCGACATCGGAATTCATTTGCTTAGCTACTGTTTCCTTTAAATTGCTCATTTTTTGTTTACTGTTACTCATTCCTTTCTATAATTATAGTGTATTTGCGCACTGCGCTGGCTTTTGTGCCCATTAACTTTATTCCTAGCTCAAATTATTATATTATATTATTACTTTGGTAATTTTACTGCGTACAATTACATTTTTTTCATTAGTATAGATGGCAAGGGCACGTCAGTTGGACGCTTATAACAACAGTTAAAGGCACTCATATTTATTGTCAAAGCTTCGTTTTATTTCAGACGTTTTTTGTTATCATTGTGTGAAGAATTCGGTAGCGTAATGCTTTGAGCAAGTTCGATTACGAAAACAAAACAAATATCGCCATGTTTGATTGTGTACGGGTCAATTGAAATTAGTAACCTCAGGCTCCCTGCTTCGGAAGGCACCTTAAACTGTTGTTCCCGGTTGTAACTGCAACCGCTTTCACCCACCAACCCGCATTAGACCCGCATTACAACCTGAACGTATTTAAATTGTAAATGCTCCTCAAATCAACCGTCCGTGTGTCCCACAAAATGTTTACCTTGGCGTTATCTAAATTGTAAAGGTGGTTTGTTTAATGTTATGTGTTCAATGTGTCACAGGAGGAAAGTTATTTGAACGCTTTAAAAGAAGAATTTTGTGCATTTCATCGGATGTAAATTGAAAGACTGTTGTGTAATATTATAATGGGTTTCTTGTTGTAAATCAGCTTGTTGTCTGATGTACTCGTGGAGCCCTGTTGGGAGATCCAAAGCCCCTAAAACATCCAGGGCCAACGACGATACTTCGATATTGGAATATCTTTTGTATAAGGATACCATAGCGAGAACTGTGGCCAAAAGTACAATTCACGAATGAACCCGAAAGCGAGGTGGGACCTGTCTGATATAGCCATCCATGCATTTGCGATGATGTTGGTCTTCGAAGATGCTGAATACATCATGTGCGCATATAATAATAGCGCAGACGGTTCCATTCTCAGGATTTAATATTCTCATGCCGAATCTAAATCGGTTCTCTAACTAAGAAGTGAAAATGTAACAAACAGGCAGATACTTATTTTCACAATTTTGTAGTTTTATTATAGAGATTCTTTAGCGAGCAACAAAAAATAGTATGAATCTTAAGATCAGACCTACAATAAAAAGGGCTATCCAATAATGAGATTTCCAAGGTCCCACATCCTGCTGTCACTTGAATGGATTGAAAAGATAAAATCAGCCAGCGAACATAATATTAATTTTTCTTCATCATCATCATATCAGGCGAGATACTACCACTGCTGGGCCTAGGCCCCAAGGATCTGTCCTGCCCGCATCTATTAGCTTCCCGCAACGCTCACCAGGTTGCCATTATTATTTGATTCCATATATTTCAAATGGAATATACCTGACTTACTTGGATCATAATGATTAAACATAAATTTCATGCAATTCTTGCTGTATCCAGTTTGATGCCAAATGTTTTTGCATCGTATGTGTACAATTGTGATGATGTTACTATGTGTTTCTCCCATGTAAGAAGGTATAAGTCCAGCAGTGAGACGTAAATAGACCGTTTATTATGAAGATGATGACGTTGCTATGTATACAGGGTGGCACATTTAGATCGGTCAGTATGGGAAAGTCTGAAACTATAAGACATACGAAAATCTCTTCTTAGGAACCATGTCATCAATTTTAGTAATAAGAAAAACTACATTCATACATTTAAAACAAAACGTGTATTAAGCTCGGGAATCGAACCCGGACTTTTTGAAAAATAAAACTAACACTATTTCTGTTTAGATATCGATTGTGTAGGTCTTAAGCAGTAAAAGTTACTATGAAACATGATGTCTGAAATTACTAAAATCGATGGCATGGTTCCTAAGAAGAGATTTTCGTATGTCTTATAGTTTCAGACTTTCCCATACTGACCGATCTAAATGTGCCACCACCCTGTATACTTCTTTGAATGTCGGTTATGAAAATGTTGTCTTGTGCTAACGTTGACTGTCATCTGCTGAGTATGCCATTGAATAAATATGTATAGTATTGATATAGTCCTTTTTTATTCATCATAGGTAATGCACAAGTTGGCAGAAGACAAGTGCAATATGTCTCTCAAATATTGCCTCGCGCTATCTAAATTGCATAGAGCTGTGACCAACCAACTGTGTCGTCTGCAGCCTTTCATGGCCTTGTATGAACGTCACTCTGTCCATTTTTAAAACTCTTGTTTAACAACGTCATAAGTATTGTTTGATGGTTTTATTTTTACCACTATTGTAAACTTTTTACAAAGTCTTAACTTAGCTCAACACAGAGTAAATCCAAATTCATATACACTAAATATGGATGAAATTTGATCATAATGAAAGCTTTACCTTAATTAGATATGTATGTCTTATAAGGGCATTAATTCACGTAGACACGAAATTATAGATTTACCTAATCGTACCACATAATTAAGTAAATTCATTAATAGTACTTTAAAATATTTTACCAATTTAATTCTTTACTTAGGATAATTAATACTGGAAGAAGTTATTAAGAGACACTTAGCAATGATAAAAAATTCCAGTTATAATATTTTCATTCCACTCACACTTATCTATAGAAGCAATGCTTACTTTTAAGCTGTCGAGAGTTGCAATACATATGGATGCGTTGTTATATTGGATGCCACCCAATATAACAACGCATTCAGAGGGTTGATGGGGCTGCCTCGACACTGCAGTGCTGGATGCTAGCAGAAGCTGAACTTGATAGCCTCTCAGCTATCATTAGAAAGCACATTGAGTCCCTGCTGCATCGGGTACGAGGCGGCTCCAATAGCCTTTTGAAGACGGACGTGAGGAGATTGGACGTCGACAGTCCCATTATGCAACACTGGACCCGCGTCCACCTCGTCAAAGACTCCAAAATAAGTTATAATACTTACCTTTTTATTTTTTTTATAAGCCTGAAATATTTTACCAGCATACTAGATCACTGTGTTTATGGGTACGACAAGGGTTAAAAACAGTTACCGTAGACGATCGTAAATCCTTGGGGACTATTCACGCGGTGCCTACCCCGTAAAATTCAATATACTCGTACCCCTGGAGAGAAAAGTTCCCCTGCACTCAACAACACTTTCTCATTGAGCTCTGTCTACCTTACTTGAGCTCCAGACCACAACACTACAGAGGTATTTCGCTGCGAAAGTTGGATAGACCAACCACATCGTTACTGAAGATATGGCGTTTTATGTCTTCGCCCAGCTATAACAGCGCATAGTAATGCCATCACAGGGAGGTCACTCACAAAAACCCTTCGTAGTCTGAAGTAGGTCAAACAAATTAAGTTTGATAATAGCACTTTATTTTTATTGGTTTGTAACGTTAGAATTATGTTCAGTATATTCACTACGTCATGTAAGGAGCTCACTGGCGCAGCGGTTCCAGCAGTTTGGTTTTAATTACGGAAATCAAGCAATTTTCGCCATGGTTGATTCCGGGTGGGTCGCTCCTCCGTACTTCGAAAGAAACTAAGCCAGCCGAAAGAGATTATCAACTATCCTTGAACACAACTCACACAACAACTTACCAACTCAACAACTTATCTTTTACTTCTCAAAATTATAAAAGGAATGAAGGGATTGATTGTTCTGACCTGCTAAAGAAAACTTATTTTAGAGTACCATCACGCACACCTCGCAGTAAGTAATAATTTTAAGCTTTTTTTACCAGGGCTAGCGTTACCGCACACATAATAAATAAGAATAATATTGATATATTTCAAAAAAGTTTATTAAAAGAGCATTACTTGAGCACCGGTAGTTATGCATTCCACTTGTATTAGATTATAATAATATTACTATAAGTTTCCATGAATGATAATTGGCTATTTATATGTGGTAGCTAGTTAGGGGCTTGTTGTTGTAATTTAATTTGTATATTTGGATAATAACGCTGTTAGCTAATCTAAAAAGATAAATAAATAAATATTTCTTCGTTATCTAGTATTCACAACACTATCTCATAGTGATGCTTACTTTGGGCTAGATAATAGGTGTGAGCGTATATTATTAGTATTACACTTTTCTCTAATAATTTGTACAGACTCATCCAAAAATACCTCTGCGTTCTTAATTGCCTCACTCTCTCCTACTCCTATTCAACACCGGTCAGCACTTGCGTGCATACATCGTATTGTTCATACGTTTTCATTAAAAATGCACATTAGAACAAATTTAGAGTGGCAACGTTATCGAGAGCTCCCAAGTCATTTAGGCCACGAACTGAGTCGTTATGTTTTACGACAGCCAAAATGGCAGTGCTCGAGCATGCCAAGTCAAATGCGTGTCGAAAAATATATGTTAACTGCTCTATATATTTGTGGGTGGGATTCGTGGGGTCTTGTGATCTTTTGACTGTCTATGGCTGTTCTTCTTTAATAATGGACTATTGGGCTATTAGTTCCTGATGAGTTTATATTTAAGTTTCCTTTAAAAAATAATTTGGAAGACAGAGATATAGACAAAATTTTGAAAGATGAATTTATTATTACATTTCAGCCAAACACACGGTCTTCAGCTTTCCACTTCCAGCCACCACCTGCCAACTTCTTTATGTCGTCGGTCCACCTAGCAGTTGGACACCCCTCACAGATACTACGCTAGACGAGGCATGTTCTCAAGTCTATAACCCTTTTAATCCACCGCTCATCGAATAAGAAAATAGTGAAACGCGAACTTCTAACCCAGAGGAGCTCGATAGCGTAGTGGTTTGAGCACTCTTGTTTAGATTACGAAAACAAAGCAACTTTCGCCATGGTCGATCCCGGGATGGGTCAATCAAATTTATAATTTCGAGCTCGTCTGTGCTTCGGAAGGCACGTGTCGTTTTTGGTCCCGGTTGTTACTGCAACTGCTTTAACCCACCAACCCCAATTGCACCAGCGTGGTGGTGTTATGGCTCGAGCTCCTTATGTGTTTCTTCCATGTAGGAAGGCCTGTGCCCAGCACTGGGACGTATAGAGAACTGATGAACTTAACCGAATAGTCTGCACTACCTATTTACGAAAATATTCGTTCAACATTGTGTCTTTTCGTATTTGCGTTTTATGCTAGTGTAGCATTAATACAATGCGACATAAATAAACAATGAATAACTAGAATTTTGCTCCCATTTCTAACAAAGTAAATAATTCCCACCTACATTGTGTTTATCAAGTAATTTTAGCAGTAATCTCTAGCAGCTTTGTCATAGACAGGCGGACTCGGTTCCTCACCGTGATTACTACCCTTGTGTGTGCATCTACTCCTGGGATCTCCCTTCAAACCTTTGACCATCATCATCACCAGCCTTTAAGCAGCCCACTGGCCGCTGGCCTTCTAAAACACATGATGAGTATAGGCCCAATGTGGATTGGTGTATTAAAAAGGTTGCAGTAACAACCGGGACCAACGGCTTAATGTGCTTTCCAAAAACAATGCAAATGTCAAAATATTATTTAATTTTTCTTTTATATGAATTTACGTTAGATATTGTCGCTTTATTTCTTCATAATATAGAGAGATAAAACCCCTATTTTTTAAGACGTCTTAAGGTACTTAGGTACCTAATTATAGAAGCGATTGTCGCCAATACGTGTAGTTGCTAGCAATTTTCCTTTAGTGGAGACTCTTTACATAACTTAACTGCTACATTGTTATTAACAAAGGAAGATGTTATAGTCCCCCAGTTAATACTCTTAATTATATTACGTGTTCCCTAGTTAAAGCCTCGGTTAAAGTTATCTCAAATTGCATTTCTAACCACCGCCTGCGTTTGAGTATGTTTCAAAAATAGCTTTTGGAGTTGATGTGTTTGGATTAATGTTTCGCTCGCGGGACATTTTTTCCTTTCTTACAATAGGTCATGAGTATAGTATAAAAACAAAGTTTTTTTTGATGCGGTGGACGTACTTTGCATCAAACAATGCTGGATGTGTTTTTTCTTAAGGCGATGCATTTAAAAAATTCGCCCTTTTATATGTAATGTGATATATATGAAAGGATTTATAAATCAAATATACATTTTTATCTAGACAAGAAAAGATCTCTTAAAAATAAGAAAACCTAAGATCAGTAGGTAAACGGTAACTTGTATTCAATAGGAAATGACTTAAACAGTAGATATTATTATAATAATAATAAAATAAAAAAAAATATCCTTTATTTGCATAAAACATGGTACATTTAGAACACAGATGTCACAGTAATTTAATATTAATATTTACAATCGTGTAAAAGCATTTTTTTGTTATACTTATGCTCGTTTTCACTAACATTTGCTTAGCGATAAGATTTTTATCTAGGTTTATCTAAAGGAGATAGAAAGAGACAAATGGCGAGACAATTGTGTCTTTTTTCCTCCCGCTCAGTCATACCTCTATCCCTGTCTGTCTCGGCCAGAATAACGTTTCGATAGATCGCCTTAAATTATGATGATTTAAAAGAACCGAGTTGCATTCTATTTAAATAAATCAAAAAATAATTTTCATTCTTAACACCTCAAATAATATAAAATGATCGTTTCATTCATTTTTACCGACACTCTTTTGAGTGTGGTCGTCATTTTTTTTCTTTTCTTAACAACGCAGACGACTGAACTGATTTTCCACTAACAGTTTAATTATTAACTACAGTCACAATTAAAACATGTTAATTCCAAATCCAAGTTGAAGTGCTTAGACAAAGTAATTCAATCACACAAGCACTTACTTTAGTTATCTTGATTGCAACCCACGCCTTACGTTATTGCGCATTCAAAACGACTCCATCGCAACATTTGAATTAGAAGTAACGTCCCTAAAGATTTAACTTTTGTTACAAAGCTTCCCTTCCTAATAAAGGGTGCCCTGTTTATGTCATTTATATGTTCAAAATTTCGAACATTTACCTTAATTCCGATAAAAGTTGTGTCAACATGGCTGTTTCGAAGCCTTTGTAAGTGTTTGGTTGCTTGTGGAAAGTTTAAGTAAGCTAAATGTTATGCGGGGTTTTGTTTGTGTGGATTTTCATATCTATTCGCGATAATCTTATGAGAGAGTGTATGTCTGTTCCATTGTGACCTGCTGAAGCCTAAATGACTCGACATATTTTGATGAGTGAAGCACGAGTATCATAAGGTTCGTATTCTTCCTCGCAGTGTCATAAAATTAATTTAAAAAAAACAATATACAGAATTTTTAATACATCTTTTTTACAGTCTCTACAGTGGGTTTACAGTGGGTTTTTGATTCTTAAACTATTCTAGATCTTCTTTGTTATGTCAAGCCTCTACTTGATCAATCAGTGCATTCTTAGGTTTTACATCACTATAGTTATAAGGCATCGCTCTCGTATCAATATCTTCAACTTGAAACCACTTGATAACCTCATTAGCTCATCCTATTTCGGCTTTGATGCAGTTCGCTGAGTTTTGGTTTGAAGGATCTGTGTCATTACGGAGCCTGGAAGGCATTCATAGGTATCTGTTATTGTAGGACTTACTTTTTTACAACGTAGACCTTAGATCCGGTGAAGATCGCAGGTAACTAGTGGATTGTCGTGCAAATCTTCAGGGGAGGTTTTTGTCCAGAAGTGGACGTCTTTCGGCAGAAATGATGATGATTATGATAGGATGTGTCAATAATAATATTCATACACTCACAACTTTTATCTACCCCAAAGTAAGCATCATTAAGAGCTTGCGTTATGGATACTAGATTGAACACATATATTGATAGCTACCTACGGTCTTTGAAAGCAAAACTACTTTGTTGACCAGCCATCCTGACAACTATCCTCTTCTTTCATAATAGACACGTCCTCGTTGAAACTTACCCCGTTCAGAATCACCCCTAACGCTTGCTTATTTGGAAATATCAGTTAAATACATAGACAATATAGATAGGTATATACACGAACAAACTAGCCGAGACGTTAATTGAATTATTTCACACCCAAAGCACTCCGAGCGATGTAGAATAAAAAAATGAAAACAAAAAAAAAGGGTCCAAGGAAAACTATCAGTAAGACGTTATCATCGTTCGACGACATTTTGTCAAATAAATTGTCTTGTGGAGACAGCTAGTTGTCAACTGGAATGGTTCTTACAATGTTGACGACTTCTTTATTGGGTCCTATTCTGGAGCATCAGAAAAATGTAAAATTTAAGTGTAATAGCTACATCTCGCTCTCTCGGTATGATTGCGAAAAGGATAGTCTTTCCCATTAGCTAGATTGATGCCCATACTGACATGAAAATGACGTTTAGGAATCCTATGCATTTTTTTTCTATTTTCCATAAAATGTTGTCCAAGCCAATTGACGTGACATTTTAAGGCAATCAGATCAGAAGACGTGTGTTTGTGTCGATACAAAAGCAATTGAGGCGCGATTGCAACGCGTCTCAGTGTCTATGCGCAGCCACCTAGTGAAATAAACAAACCAACTGGACGCCTTTTTTGCGGAGAGATCTGTTTACAGACCCACCCGTCGCTGGCGGGGCGACGGGCGTGTATGGGGGTCACCCAGTGCTAAATAATGGGAATACCCACTAAAACTTCCCGGTAACTCCACTGCCCTTCGCTGGAGTAGCCTGGGCTCTGCCGAAGCATATTCACCAGTCCACCCCCAGGCGATACGGCTTTAGTGCCAGGTTTCGCGCCAATGAAGATTACCCAAAAAAGCCAATTGAACGCCTAGGCCGTTCATTGAATTTTGGCAACCAGATGTCTGTACGTCACGTCAGCTATCTGATTAAATTAGCCAGTTAATTGGTCGTCTAGTACGAAGACGTTTTCTATGATTGGTAGTTTCAAGGTTTTTTAACAACTTTAAACTGAAACCTTATTTAGTTTATAAGTATTTTTGAAAGAAGGTCTATTGACAACGACCTTTTTTTTTATCCAGGAGAAATCCAGACCTACAGACCTACCCGCCACTAGCGAGGTAGCCGTCGTGTGCGGGGCTCGCCCAGCGTTCAAATCAACGCTGGGAATCCCCGCTAAAACTCCTGCATAACTCCCCTGCCTTTCGCGGAGGTGGTCTGGGGTCTGCGAAGCAAATTCACCAGACCACCCCCAGGACAACCACCTAGAAATTAACGTCGTTAATTGTCTAAGTCGACTTTCCATGTAACCTTTTATATATAATAAGCCCTGTTATTTTAAGTGCTAGCAATAAACGAACATGAGTCGAAGCAACAACCGTATATTCAACGGATAGGGTACCCAGTCTAGTAATAATTCTAACGTGATTTTGGAGATGCAATTTCAGATAGCGCGTGCCGTGTAAGGCCGTAATGGGATCGTCAGAACTGTCGCGCAACTGTCGGACCACTGTTCCTTCTGGGACTTTTAAGGAAGAATTGTTGTAAACTGTACTTATACAGAAAAAAATTTTTTTCACCTCTCCAGCTCGATTAGAGTGATTTTTGTGCGCAAAAAAATATTTATATTGCCTGACGCTAAAAAAGGGAGCTATAAGTTTCACGTGTCTATCTGTATCTGTGGCATTGTAGCTCCTAAGCGAATGGACGGTTTTTGATTTAGTTGTTTCTGATTGAAAGCTATAGAGGATGTTAGGGGTACACTCTGGGAAACGAAGGCAGGTGGCAGTGCTCGTCACCTTAAACACGATTTGTTTAAAAATAAATTTGAAATCACGAAAAAATCAGCTGTTCCATACAAACAGGCCGTGACGATATTACGATTTGTATGAAACAGCTGATTTTGTTTCGCGATTTCAAATTTATTTTTCAGCAAGTCGTGCTTAGGGTGACCAGCACTGCCACCTGCCTTCGTATTCGAGATCGTACCCCCTAACACTCTGTATAATTTATGAAGACCTGTTCAGGCAATTGCCGATATTATGAGCTCATTTCCTACTTCAGAAAAGAGTCTTACTAACTTTCATAGTACCGTTAATTCTGTATTATTTCAAAGACATTCTAACCTTGAGCTGATCCTACTTTCTATCAAATTAATGGTCTGCGGGATGCTCAATTCTTCAGAAACTTACAGCAAATATAGTGTGTTTGGGCTCATAAGAATAGTCTTAAGGGGATGGTGTTAAATAGATGTTTAATAAGGCCGGGGGCTACTTAAAAATTACAATTTTATATTTATAGTATCACGCGGCGCAGTATTTTTTTTTGTATTTTACTTGCCTCTCAATGCAAGTCCTGTATGCCAGAACTAGGTTCAAAAACTCATAATCCGCCTGATTTTAATTTTTTCCGTAATTTTTTTAACACATGTCTAAAAAACAATACAAATGCAATTTTGAGTCGTGACACAAAAAATAAATTATTAATAAAAATTAAACTATTAATCATATTTAGCATGTTTAAATTATTGAACATAGTCCTATTTGTTTCGTTAAGAAGCAACTTTGCAAACCAACTTCAGATTGAGCCCATTAGGCATTGGAGTTCCGTAGTGAGGGGCTGTTCTCAAAAAATCTCACAAATAGTCTCCCTCAACATGTCGACCTTAGTACTATTGAGTGCAGGTGCACGGAACATTAGCAAGCCTTCTGTGTCGTCGGAAACGTGGACGTTTACCGTTTGTTCCTCTGCGCATTTCCTACGGACGAAGAGACTAATTTTACTAGAAGTGACTCTAGAAGTGAGATTCTCTCCGCTTGGTGTTATCAACTATGTATTACAAAGTGGTATTTTTTACTCAAATCAAGAGGCCTGTGCCCAGCAGTGGGCGTCTCGGCTGATATGATGATGATGAAAAAGAAGAGCGCTTTATTTAATATATTGGAAACATGGCCGTGTCCTGTTAAAAAACTGATTGCTCAAAGTGCCCAACAGCCCACTTGAAGGCACATATTGACATCTGAAACTTGGTTGGCAGGCGCCTTGTCACCTGAGGTCCAAGATGAAATGCTCTCTATTCCATGTCCAATACACTGGCTACCTTTCCCTTTAAATATTGCAAACTGCTTTATGGTCGAAGGTCGAAATAGGAAAGGTCTAGCTAGGCCTACCAAGACGACCCTACATACGGGCTTACCAGCTTGTGAACTTGACGTCACAAAATAATACTACAGTTCTCTCATGTTTTTAGCTTTAATAGTTCTGGCTGGCTGAAAAATCAGTCCACCAGCTCGCTTTTTAGAGTTTCACTCGTCTAACTTAGTTTTGCAGATAAGAGAAAATTTATCCTAACTTTCTAACATTAAATGAATCCTGTATACTAAGTTTTATATTAGTTTACGTGGTAATCCCTGCTGATCCAACCAATCCATCTGGATCTGTTATATTGCGGCAGAATCTAAAGTATCATTTATCTAAGTTTAAATCAACGTGTAACTGAGCTTTATTATTTAAAGGTTATGTGTCTAAGTTACCAGATAATATTTTTACATTTAACTTCAAAGATAATATTTTTAGTGTTAAAAGTGGCATGAATTGTAGAACTTGACACGTAGTGATACTAGATAATACACACAGAGGAAAAATAGCAGGGTGTAGCGATAAAGCATTGTTTCATCAATCAATCGATAAAATTGTAACAACTGTAACAGGGACACATTGTAACAATTGATAATACAACAAAATAAAAAAGATTGCAGCAGTTTTTTCCAGGTAACCTGCAGGGGAAAAAATGAAGTTGAAAGATACAAAAATAGGAAAATAGTAGATTATTAACCAAGGGGATAAAGCAGTGTCTTCTGTCGCGGGTGACGATTTAAATCGCGGGCGTAACGAAGGACTCGAGGTTTACTCCCGAGCGTAGCAAGGGTGGTAAAAACTTAAATCACGAGCGAAGCGAGGGATTTAAGACGAGTCCTGAGTGTAGCGAGAGATTTAAGTTCACCCAAGACTAAGACAGCTTTATCACCGAGGAAAATAAACTTGTTACTATTTCCGCAAACACAACACATTTCAATTACAAAACACATAAGGCGCTACTTATAGCAAAACATTGTTTTGGGCAGAGATATTATTTATTGACAGGTATATGACCGACTCAGCGGGAGGAAAAAAGACGAAATAGCGATAGAGAGAGCGAAAATACAAAAATAATTTTATTGATAACTATGAGAATTACAAAATAACGCTTCAACACGATTCTGAATATAAATGAAATCTACTATTTAAAGTAATTTCCTATTGAACACAAATTATCGTTTACCAAGTTTTCTTATTTATAAAAGGTATTTTTAGAACTTAAATGTATCGAGGCAAAATCCTTTAATTGTGTTTTGGTTCTACACGTTTCTAGATAAATATTAGAGATTTATACCTGATTTCCAGATCCGTGAGTTGTTTCAGCGATATATGAAATACCTACATATAAAAGTGCGATTTGTTTTGCCGTAGCTACCTGAACCGGATTCAATTTGCGTTTAAAGACTAAAGATATCGGTTGTCATTGTTAAGTTTTTTTATTATTATTATTTATTTATTTATTCAACAGTAAATCAACAGCCTAAAAATTCTAAGAATCTAAAATAGTAACTTTTAATCTAGGTACTTAATTAAAGCCAATTACAGATTAACTTTTTGTAATCGTGAGTTTTAAAATATGTATAGTGGGTTATGAGCTGACTTTCGTCACTTTGTGTTCTAATTTGAGTATTCCGGTTCCTTAAGAGTGTCCGTCGGTTGGACGGTGAGTAGACAAGCGTGAGTCTTTATCATATTTCACATAATGTGGTCCAAAGCTAGTACACCCCAACCATCTTTTCTTATGAAATTTTGCTTAAAAATATATTATGTAAACATTAAAACACCCAAGACTCCTGCTGCGGCCAGGATTCTAACCTGGGACCTCTGGCTTAGTAGACAGCGGTACTGATCCCTAGACCATCTGGTTGACTTGGCTGTTTGACCAGTTTGACTCAAAATTCAAAATAATGTCGCTTCTAGTAACTTGAATGGCAACGTCACGCCGTGCTTGGCTTATTGGAGCGGCAGTACATTCGCTACCAATCGAAAAGTATGCATCTAGCTTTATTTATATGCACTGCATCCCGGTGATATCTTTTAAAGGCTCGCCATCCAAGTCTAAACTTTACTACCTATTTATTAGACACAATTTTGATTGCATCGAAACACCGAACAGTTGTTTAATGGCACGTGTTTTTGGGCAACTGTAGAGCGTATTGAGAAGGTCATTAGAGCGAATTTCCTTTGAGCTTCATCGAAATTTCGTTGCTATGATTGGCAGTGCTCGCTATCTAAAGATAATAGTTGAGTAAGCATAAAATTTCTATTTCAGTAAAGTGGTATTGAATGCAGTTAAAATACGTGTTTCATGAATTTTTATCGGTGAAACTGTTTGCGGAAAACGGGGAAATACCGGTGCAGCGTAGCGAGGTGACGGAAATAAAACTAACTACCATATAAACTTGATTGTGGGTAAAAACCTACGTAAACTACCGACATTTCCAGTAATTCAGTAGAAAAGGTAGACTTTCATACACATTCATAGCTGTTACAGTGACTAACAAAAAGTTGGTGGTGTATTAAAGCGCTTGGAGCAACAAATGCATGACAAAGCACGAGGAGCTCAAGATTACAATTTTTATGACCCATCCCGGGATCGACCACGGTGAAAGTTGCTTTGTTATCATAATCGAAACCAGAGCGCTCAAGTCAAACGCCACCAAGCTCCTGTTTATCTATATGTCGAGGCTATTTTGATTTGGCAACATTTCTATACCAGTATACGTAAACGCCGTAAACGCTAGTTTATATAAAACTAAAACCTATGACTTTCCTCCTGGGGATAGATTTTACACATGGCGTTCCCAAGCTTAAATAGCTCATAATACAACTAGTTAAAGTCTGTTTTGCCATCGAATTGCTGCTTTTAGAATAGTGAGTACAGATGTAGGTAGATTAGCTTACGAACCTTCCTTTCCCTGGAGAAATATGAACTAATATAGGATGCGCGATGTCTATGCCGATATGAATATTACGCTTTGAGATTTTTCTTTTTAAAAATATAATCTCTTGAAAGTGGAAACCGCCTTTTAAGCTACCTGATATTTATGGTTTTCATGTGGATAATGGTATCGTATATTAATGGGTACGAGTAATGTAAGCTTATATGACACTCGATAAATAAAATTTGACAGTTTTTTTTCTGATGTGGAGCGGTAAGAAGTGTCAGAGAGAATTATAGGAAGGAAGGATATCTCGACAAAAACCGCTTTGTCGATCTAATACGGCGATCTAATATGACAAAACTAGCAGCATAAAACCTATGTGTGTCGATTTTAAATGTCAAATTTAGTCACTTATACATGCTTGCATTAGTCGCTTATACAGTTATATCAGCTTATATCGTTTATAGGTATGGTATCTAGGGAAACAGTTGATCATCTTAAAGTTTTTTTTGTACTCCTATAGGGCAAACAAGCTGACGGCCCACCTGATGGTAAGTTGTTACCGCCGCCTATAGACACCTGCAATAACAAGGATAAATCACTTGATATTGCAGGTGCGTTGTCATCCTGAGGCCTAAGATGAAATGCCGTCCATGCCCAGTAATTACACTGGCTACCTATCCCTTCAATCCGAAACACAGCGAACTGTTTCATAGCTGAAATAAGAAAGGCGATGGTACCCAGACGACCCTACATACGGGCCTACCACCTAGTAAAGACTTTGTTTTCCAAAACTTGGAATTCTTTGCCAGCACATGTGTTCCCTTCTTTCTTTATCAAGGGGTCCTTCAAAAGAGGCGTGAGAAAGAACCATATATAGGCTGGCAAGGAGTAGGCAGCCAGAATAGTGTCTTCGAATACTGACTCTTCTTATAGCTTCACATCAGGTGGATGTCATTTGTAATGCTTCGATATAAAAAAGATGAACTGTACTTTAAATTAGATTGAGTGTATTTGTGCAAGATTTATCCCATGATCATTGGATCCTATACAGGGTGGTGTTGACACCAGCCTGTTTCAAACACCTTATTCATCTCATACATTTCATATTTGAGGACATTAATGCACCAGTCATAAATTATTTCATACAAATGTAATGAAACTATCAAAACCATTTCTATGAACTAATATGTTGGAATTTATTGTCGTAATGACAGCACCATCCTGTATATTCCACGATATATAATTATGTAATTATTAATTATTCCTGTATATTCCACAAAAAAATCCTATACATTCCATCTTCCAGACTTTAATCTCGCTCCCAAAAACCTAACAGTTCTTAGTTAAAAACCCGAACTTTAATACCCACAAGTTCCAGTATTCCCTGGAGCAGGCATAATAGTGTTTTATCACGATTTATGAACGGGATTCGGGCAGGATTAGCTTATAACCCCTCCTATCCTTAGAGAGATATTAGCAGATGATATTAACGAGAAGTTATGTTCGTCAATAGTCATTGCCAAAACTGATTTTAATAGTGTCTGGTGATTTATTTGTTCAGCTCTATGCCTTTTTAACGTTCAGTTAGCGCTGATTTTTCAATCATATAATTAACAGTTAAAGCAATAGAGCTATTACTCAATTATCAATGAAAACAAACTGCAAGGGCCTGGCCACGAACTCACCGCACGCGCGTCCTGCGACTCGCGTCTCGGCAACTACTGCGCGCTGTCTCGATGTCGGTCTCGCAGCGCGTCGTCGTGACCGCGCAGTGGTTGCCGAGACACCGCCGCCGCCCGTTCCCGTGGCCTGGCCGTAAGCCTTGTAAAATCTCACAAGGATATAACATTGTTCGGAATTAATAACCCCCTATGAAAAGAAAGGGATAAGTTTGACGTGTCTGTCTGTGTATCTTTGTGTCTGTCTGTGGCGTCGTAGCTCGTAAACGAATGGACCGATATTGATTTGTTTTTTTTTTGCTTAAAAGCTGACGTGACTAGGATGGTTCTTAGCTATAATTTATGAAGATCAGTTCAGGCGTTTGATAACTATTAGCTCATTTTCTACATGATAAAAGGGTTTTACTTACTTTCACAGATCTGATTAATTTGGAATTTGGTGTACTACTTATCACTTCAGTGACATTCTCATGACATATAATACTAACCTTGAGCCTGATCCTATACCATCAAAAAGTCTTCGGGATGCTTAATTCTTCAGAAACTTACAGCTGATATAGCGAGTTTGGGCTCATAAGAACATTCCCAATG
The DNA here is from genome assembly GCA_947347705.1 of Nymphula nitidulata. NCBI lineage: Eukaryota > Metazoa > Arthropoda > Insecta > Lepidoptera > Crambidae > Nymphula > Nymphula nitidulata. The sequence continues at coordinate 2,590,480 of OX374637.1, read as the reverse complement.
AGATGATGGACTTAAATGGACTTGAATAGAATTAATAAGCCCGACCGGGTTTACTAATAATTTAAAATTTTATATTTTTTGAAATTTTTACCAATTATGTCATACATTCACATATTCCATACACAATGGCAAGTCTTTAATTCATGTGTTGCCAGTGATGACATACGGAACCGAAACGGACCCGCTTACAATAGGCCTCTAAGAAGGCTAATGTCACCCAAAGGCCAATGGAGGGGCTATGCTCGGGATTTCTCTGCATGATCTAATCAGCAATGATGAGATCCGTAGGAGAACTAAGGTCATTAAATCAACAAGCCAGAAGGATTGCGGGCCTCAAGTGGCAGTGGGCAGGCCACATTGCAAAGAGGACTGACGGCCGTGGGGGCGAAAAGGTCCTCGAGTGGCGGCCGCGTACCGTGAGATACAGCGTTGGTAGGAGTAGCGACGATCTGGTGAGGGTCGCGGGAAGCCGATGGATGCTTGTATAATAGGCTATATAATATAGGCTTATATAATAATGATGATAGATTACATCCAAAGTATATAGCTAGGTTACCTTTAAAGCGCGGTATCCGACCACCACTACTAGGTGGTAGGCTCGTGTGTAGAGTCGTCTGGGTAGGTACCACCGCCTTTCCTATTTTAGCCGTAAAACAGTTCGCTGTGTTACGGATTGAGGAAAAGGTAGCTACTGGCCAAAGGTAGGTGATTTCTGGGCATGGAAAGCATTTAATCTTAGACTTTAAGATGACAACGCACCTGCAATATTAATAAATGTTTCCTTGTTAGTGCAGGGATCAACTTGCCCAGTGGGCCGTCAAATTGCTTGTCTTCAGTTGTATAAAAATCCACGCACGCGGAGTCGCCGGCGACCACTAGCTATTAATGAATAATTGTTTTAATCGATCTATTACATTACCTACACAAATTAAGGAAGATTTTGCAAACCACATAAGTAAACCTGAAACTAATACACTTAACCGCAATAACTTACCCAAAATCATCCCATCTAAAGACATTGGACCGCAAACCGATAACGAGTTCATTATAATGATTACGAATCATATTCATATATAGCTCTTACGTCCAGTGGTTAAGGTCCATAATAGCAGCAACAGTTTAACCCACAGACGTTCAATAATAAGGGAATAAGAAGGACAATTTTCCTTGCCCGCTCATACAAATATGTTTATCCCTCTTATTGGTATGGATTAGTTGTGCGATAGCCGTATAATATTTATTGGAGACGTCGTAGTAATCACGAAACGTATTAGGACTAAGTACGTTAGCAATTATACAGTAGAGCTAAGTGGTAGTTTACGGGTTGTTTTGCGAAAGTGAGCTCTTTACGCATTGATTTAAGGTTCTAGCTAACTTGTAGCGACTTTTTTCACACAAGAAATAGCAATCAAGCATTCTGCCCCCTTATTGTAATCGGTTACCGTAGCCTATACGCACTTGTAAAAAAAATACTCAATATTGTTAATCACTTTTCTAATATCATCATCTTAATCATCATACCAGCCTATGATGTCCACTGCTGGACAAAGGCCTTCCCCTCGTTTTTTATAACCAATTTCTTTCTACCAATTTCTTCAACGCTTTCTACTTTTTTTAACGTTTTACGATTACGAATTTCAGGACGGGTTACGATTTTTTTTTACCTTTTTAGCGTTTTGAAGGCGGTTTTTATTTTTGTATTTTTTTACAATACACATTTATATATTCTTTCCCGAGCATTTTACTGGTTTTCACGTGTAGTAGCACTGTAAAGTTACAGGAAAGCAAAAATTCGATATTTAAAAAAAAAAACTATTTTCCAAATCGGCTTATAGCTGACGATGTTCCAGTAACAGACATAAAAAAAACTGGTCATGTGCGAGTCGGACTCGCGCGCGAAGGGTTCCGTACCATTATCTATAAACAAGCGTCTATCTGTTGCCGATATCAATATTGAGCAAAAACAAACAAAAATCAGGTTTGTTGTACAGAAGCCCCCTTAAATATTTATTTTATTTTGTTTATTAGTATTTTTTGCTATAGCGTCAACAGAAATACGTCATCTGTGAATTTTCAACTGTCTAACTATCACGGTTCGTGAGATACCTGATAACAGACGGACGGACAGCGGAGTTTTAGTAATAGGGTCCGGTTTTACCCTTTTGGTACGGAAGAGTTCCGTATCTAAAATACATAGAGCCGAGTTGATGACCTCCTCCTTCTTTGTAGTCGGTCAATGATATCGTCTATGTTTTAAGTAAATAATCGACAAGAGAACTGTGAGTCATTCTGGAATAAGTTCTCGATTTAGACATTACACATGAAGTGTTTTTGGTCACCCATCCAATACCCGGCCACGCCAATCGTTGCTTTACTCTTGTAATCATCACCTATTTAACCAACAATAAAAGACCCAGACACAAAACAAGATAATCGCACCTAAGACGTTAGGAATAGGAATTGTTTTCCAACTATAACAGTTACTTTGTCAGTTAACTCAGTAAGTTGAGCGAGACAATTTAAAACCTAATAATTAAAGGTGCTAGTAATAACGCTTCACGTGTCAAGGGAAGGGAACTTTTCGTACTTAAAGCGCTCCTTTGTCACTTATTTGCACAGGAAATTCCCGAAACTCGTCTGGTAGGTACACAGCATAAGGGAGGGCTCAGAAGGTCATCATTTCAATTCAATTCTTTATTGCAATAAAATATGGTACAGAAGGTGTTCTATTAATTCGATTGTATCACATATTTTGAGTATCACACAGCATGCAATTTTGCAGCCGAAAGAGACAGTAATTCTATAGAACCAAGGTTCGCAAAATCTAATTTGAAACTTATAAAAATATCATGACTAGAAACATTTCACGTCCTGAGGCGGGGATCGATCCCTGGAGGTTTCCCCCGCGGGCGATTGCTCTAACTATCTGAGCCGCCCAGGAGGATAACCCTGTGAAATTCTTCCAGTTTAACTATATTTGCGTTATAAGCTTACGTCTACCCCACAATGTCGAAATATTCATCCAAAACGAATATTGTTACAAATACCTAATATTCGGTTAAGTTGCTTTCAAATATTCTTTATAAGTTAAATAATATATTTTTCATCCCCTCATCTCGGAAAGAGTATTTTTGCTCTTCGATATCTGAGTGCAAAAGCCGTTTATATCCGCTAGAGGATAAAGTAATAAGTTTGTGAATTCAAAACATCATTAAACCTCTTTACTTCTACCTCCATGGTGCCGAATTTATCATACAACCTTTTTTAACTCTGTATATTAAAGGTCCCGTAATTAAATAAAAGATTAAAATAATTACAAATTTTTAAAAAAATAAGTAACCCCCGGCATCATTGATCATCTATTTAACACCATCTTATTAAGACTATTTATAAGAGCCCAAACACGCTATATCTGCTGAAAGTTTCTGAAGAATTAAGTATTTCGCAGACTTTTTGATGGTATAGGATCAGCTCAAGGTTAATATGTCATGGGAATGTCACCGAAGTGACAGTACACCAAATTTGAAATTAATCGGATCTGTAAAAGTTAGTAAAGTCCTATTATCATGTAGAAAATGAGGTGATAATCATCAAACGCCTGAACTTATCTTCAAAATTATAGCTAAGAAACAAAAAAAAACGAACCAAAATCACTTATAACACCCCTCTTTTTCCGTCGGGGGTTCAAAAGTTTCTAAACAAGCAATCATTCTGTATCTTCCTATTTCGTGTCGGATACGCGATTCCTTCCCGCTGGCTGGCGGGACGCGGCGAAGCGTGAGCGTTCATGCGCCGCGGGTTCCGTACGGCTTCTGTTCCGTTTGAAGTCTAGGCAATCAGTGTGGTTGTTTTTGGGGATCGACGGGTCTGAATCTAATGAGGGTTTACGGTCAACATGCCTTGGCTTTTTGATGTAAAGTTTCCGAGAACGTTATTTACTTGTATCGATTCGAGATAGGATTCGTTAGGCTCTCTTTTGTGTATACTCTTATTGAAAATAGTTCTCGTATCTTTTTCTTTTAAGGGTAGATAAATGACTCCACGCCATCTAAGTGTAGCAATAAGAGAGTCCTAAACGTCACGTTAATTGCCTTTTTCAATCCACAGATAAGGTTTATCCAGAGAATAACTTTGATAAGTTGACGGTTGATCAATAGAAAATCTGACAAAATGTCAAAACTATTCTCTAGATTTATGCAATTTTGATACTAATATAATATTAGATTGTTACACAAGAGGCTAAAGTTACCTACCTATTTCATACGAGGTAGTCTTACTGCTGAGCGTTAGGATCTCAGGATGAATGAATGATAATTTATTTGTATAAACATGTGTATAAACAGTAGATATTACATAAAAAATCAACACATTTCATTATGACAGACAAGCAAAATAAAATAAAATAAAAACTTTAAATATTTTGAAATTCAATATACTAATAAAATTGAACCAGTCAAAAAAGGATCAATAAAATATTGTGTTGATGTTATTATTATTAATTTAAATTCTGAATTAAAAGTCAATGGAATAAATATAAAAATAATAATAATAAAGCATAAAGTGCTTAATGAAGTCCATAGTTAAAATTAACAAAAAAAAATATGCTTACCAAACAATAATAAACAAAACTAATATTTACAAACAATCATCATCAAAATTTGTCTCAGAGATAGTGGTCAATATAAGTAAAATTTATCATTTATCAATTGTAATATTTAACATAGTATGGATGTATCTGGTCGAGTGGTATATACCCTCTACAGGCTACTGGGTCATGGGTTCCCGGTTCGAATCCCGGTAAGGATAGATGTTTTTATGATGAGTACCAGCATTTGTTCACGAGTCATGGATATTTGTATATTTGTTTGGTTTATTAATTCTATTTCAATATACATACATATATTAAAGTACATATAGATACATACAATCAAGACCTACAATAGTTGCATCAAAGTGTTATAAAATAAATATGTATTATTAAAAATTTCCTGGATATAACAAGTGACGTCTGATATACTTAGAAAAAAAAACATTTGGATAGAATTTTAAATATCATAGCTATTGACATAGGCAGATAACGCACTAAAAAGAAAGTTTGGAAAACATACTAAAATACAAAGAACTCTAAACAACAGGATCCTATACGTTCATCATCATCATCATCATCAGCCTATATACGTCCCACTGCTGGGCACAGGCCTCCCTACATGGGAGAAACACATGAGGAGATTGGGCCATAACACCACCACGCTGGCCCAATGCGGGTTGGTGGGTAAAAGCAGTTGTAGTAACAACCGGGACCAACGGCTTAACGTGCCTTCCGAAGCACGGAGGAGCTCGAGATTATAAATTTGATTGACCCATCCCGGGACCGACCATGGCGAAAGATGCTTTGTATTTCGTATCGAAACCAGAGCGCTCAATCCAATACGCCACCGAGCTCCTCTCCTATACGTTGGCATAATGTATTTACTCCTAATATACTTTGGCATATTGTTGTCTTTCATAATATTAATTTAGCATAATTGTTCTTATGCATAATATTATTTTTCTTTTGCATTATTACAATTTGCATAATGGTTTTAGGCATAATGTAAAGTCGCATAAATGAACATGTATTTGAATAGGTACATAAAAATTAGGCAAATGCCACCCCTAAGCCGCCAACGTGTTTATTTTAAATACGAAAAGTATTTTATAAGAGGAATATGTGAAATTGTGTAATAATGTTGTTGCCTGTAATCATTACGATTTTGTTTAATACACTTAGCTTAAATATGATTATGCCAATGATAATTATGACTTTAATAAGGATGATGAAATTGTTATGCTGAAATACTATTATGCGTAAGTATTTATATGTAGTACGAATTACATTATGCCAATATATATTATGCCTATAAATTTTATGCAATTAGATAGGGAACCCTGAACAACCCCTTATACATTTCTTCAATAATAAGCTTAGCTATTATTTGTTATTATGTCACGACAAATGTACCTTTACAACTAAAATATCGAAACTAAAATATCTACCTAACAAGCTTTATTAACTGCTTTAGATTAGGATTTTCAATATTATCAGAGTAATATTCAGTGAATTCATCCAGCATTAAAATGTTTTATCTGTAAAAACACGAATGTATTTCTAAAACCCTTCATGAATTTCAAATGTACAAAAAGGTTCTTTATAATTTTAAATAAATCAAAATGGAGAGTAATTTGGCTTTATTTTCTCTTTGACGGGTGAACATAATAAAAAGACTAGCGTAGCAGGCTAACGATTCATAGAATTATCATTAATAAAATAATACGTTTAAGTTTGTTTAATGAGTTACTAGCTGTGCGCGCGACATCGTTCGCGTGAATCTCGGAAAATAACAACATGTCGTACGTAGGGTGGGTTACATGATTTTACTTAAGTATTTATTTGACTAAGGTTTTAAATCATGTTTATAGAAACCCCTTCGCAATCATTGAATTATTTTAAAATAAATAATCATCAAGAGTGGAACTATTGACTTTAACACCCTTCTTACGATTGCAAGCCTTGGATATCATAAATGCGTGCGTGGTGCTAGATCATTATTTTATTGCGGTTACTTTTAAAACTATAATGATAACTTATAATATAACGACTATACTATACAGGCTACTCGATCAAGAGGTCCCGGGTTCAAATGCCGGTAGGAGCAAATGTTTGTATGATGAGTACGAGCATTTGTTTACGAGTCAGGAATGTTTATATAGTATATATTTAATATTACATACATATTATTATCATTATTTCTCCGTTATCTTAGTATAACACAAGCTCTTAATAATGCTTACTTTGGGCTAGATAATAGGTGTGAGTGTATAAATATTATTAGTATATCATATTCATTGAAATCAAATGATGTCAAGAAGATTTTGTTTCAAAATTAAATACTTACGATGATTAATATATTTATTTTGATAAGGAAAAGTATGATGATTACAAAAATACCTACGCAGATAATGCATTACTTATATTAGAACATATATTTCATTATCAAAAAAGGGAAAGTGAGTCTATCGTTAAAGATAGACATAATGCTGTCGCGAACTTATAAGGAGGACAAAGGAACTTTAACTTAAGCTTGGGCCATAACGCCACCACGCTGGCCCAATGCGAGTTGGTGGGTAAAGCGGTTGCAGTAACAACCGGGGCCAACGTCTTGACGTGCTTTCCGAAGCACGGAGGTGCTCGGGATGAGAAATTTTGGTTGACCCATCCCGGGATCGACCATGGCGAAAGTTGCTTTGTTTTCGTAAACGAAACCAGAGCGCTCAAACCACTACACTACCGAGCTCCTCTTTCCGTTTATCTATCTCTATATTCTCATCGCGTGACAATATGACATATATATATGATGTGTGTGTGTGTATTATATATAGTCTTTGAAAGTACAGTAAGTATGTGTATTTTATGTAGAATTGTATTTATGTAGTATATTTTTTACGTATATAATCAATTTTTAAATATTGCTTGTTTCGTTTGACTATGCACTTTTGTGTTGCCAGCCTTGCCACATTATATATCTAACACAATCATAGGTTGCCTGGAAGAGATCTCTCATAGAGATAAGTTCACCCTTGTTAACTAATTGTCTTTATGTATTGATAAACTATCTTACAAGTGTAATAAAGAGTGTATAACGTCCTTTGTATAAAAAATGTTATGACGCATTAATTAAATCGCAGAACAAAATTGCTTTACCACAACAACTTTAAGTACTTCAAAAGTCATCAATTCTGAAATGTATACCGCGAATCATTAAAGTGAATCCCTTGTAAATTGGACTGGGAAACACAAAATATCGTGACAAGAAACTTATAGGGTAGATAATTATCCCATTCAACCATAAAAGTTAACCCTGGCTCGGTCAATGGGGTACTTTGGGCCGAAGGTCGCGTTACAATCACAGACACATCAACGATCACAAATGGAATATAAAACGTAGCGAGCACGCGAGGTCGTGACGTGAGCTGTTGACGGTTCTAAACAGAACTACCCCGATAAGAGTACCGTTATTCAAATAGAATAATAGAATTGCCGAGGAAGAGTTTTGTTTGATAAAATCGGTTTTCTGTAGCTTTTGATAATAAACTGGCGATTTCATTTATACACCGTGCTTAAGACATATGTTGAGGGAGGTATTTTTATTAAATTATTTGAGAATGTTGTCTATACGAGTTATAAATTTATGAGTGTATCCCATCTGGCCCGGTGACTTGGCCCGGCGCCGGGCCACATGAGAAAAAATAGTTATATCTGGCCCGATGATATATTTACCGGGCCAGCCCCCTTATTCTCAACTGTCGGAAAGAATTCGAATTTCGGAAACTCTATACCTGTCACCTTTTATCGCGCGGCGTCAAAGCGAGACGGCATATGACTTTTCGAATCGAATCCGTGATCCGACAGTTGAGAATAAGGGGGCAGATGACACAAATCAAGTGCTTTCGTCCCCGGTAGGGGGAGAAAAGAGGATACGCCTCGTAATTTGTGAAATACTCACTACATGCATCTATAAAAGGGATTAAACTTATAAGTAAATCAAACTGCTTAGCATACGATAATCATTTTTTATTGTGAATGACGCGATATCAACTTGTGTCATAAAACTCAACCTTAAATAGACTTCTTATAAGTAGATCTTCTTGAATTTGAACAATATCAATATTTTTATAATAATAATAATCAACGAAGACAACGGAGTGAGTGTTGTCGTCCGCATATGGTCTTCTTCTTACTGCTTCACATCAGGTGGCGTTGAGTCATTTGCTGAGCTTTGTATAAAAAAAATGTGTTCGAATAAAATTATACCAAGGTTCGCCATTACATAGATGTAGGTGTGTTGTGTTGTAGGTATGTGAAGATGGCTATGCGTCAAAATTACTAAATCAATTGAGAAAAGGAGGGGAAGGGCGTTTTTCTCAGTAGATTTGGTCTACTGAGAATAACTCCCGAATCTCTTCAATACCTGTATGCTCACCAACCACTTAGCTGACAGCTGTATTACCCATTCATCCGCAAAACTCATACGTATCATTTTGAATCCCACTCATCCGTATCTCTATACTCTACTCATCCGGAAACTATTAATTTCATTTCAGTCACAATTGAATGAATTACCAAAACTTGACCCATAAAATACAATCAAAAATAAATTACTTATGTCAAATTATTTTCATGTAACATAGTGTATATTACATGAAAATAATTTGACATAATCTATTTTTAATCGCTTGAGACAGGCTGGTGTCGTCAATACGACAATAAATTGAAATATGGTCTATAATAGTTAATGGGAATGGTTTTCCACTTTCAAAAATATCTAATTCATTTGATATATTTTTTTTGTTTCGGATTGAAGGGAAAGGTAGCCAGTGCTACCTTACCCTTCAATCCTGATCCAAATTGAAACACGAAGATGAAATACCGGGACGTCATGGACGGTATTTCATCTTAGGCCTCAGGATGACAACGTATCTGCAACATCAAGTGTGTTTTCCTTGTTATTGCAGGTGTCTATAGGCGGCGGTAACCGCTTACCATCAGGTGGGCCGTCAGCTTGATTGTCATCTAGTAGTATAAAAAAAAGAAAAAAAACCCTAGTTATCCGGCATGTAGCTGTCTTAAACACAACTAGAAAAAGATACAGATTGCAAAAAAAATACTGTATTTCGTGTTGCTGGATTATTCAGGTTTTACAAGTTAAGGCGGCCTAGAACCTGGGGTTATAGTTTCCATTATTCTTGAATGATTTGTCGTATACCACACCATACCGCAAACTTAAGTTTATATATGTTTAAGATATAAATTATATTATAAATCTTATTTTTTTGTCTATTGTGCCTCTTATTTATTTTTGCTATTTTAATTTTTGTGTCAAAGGCAAGTTGTAGATAGTCAAAAAAGGAATCTATTAGTAACAAATATTTTTCTTTCATGAATATTTTAAAAAGTAATATGGCAGTCATGTTGCAGACGTGCTCTAAAATTTTTAGCTATTCAAATAAGGTTTTTTGCTATTAATTCGGACAAATAATTCTTGTCAGAATTAATAGCAAAAAACTTAGATGAAGTTGAAGAGCGCAATTTTTTTTGCCAACCTTGCTCATGAAACATGCTGATGAGTGAGACACACGTTCTCATCTTAGGATGAATGGGGACGTAGGTATTTCAATATTTTATTAAAATCCATCGGTTAATCGAAGAAATATAAAAAATTCAAGGCCTTTAAATTATTTACATAGCTAAGTTCAGTTAGAACAGTAACAGTATTATTGATTCTACAATGCCCAAATAAACCTATTTCGTTATTTTTAATTTTAATTATGGTTTTTAAAATTCTTCTTATTATTATTTTTATAATATATTTAGGTATATCTATTATATTTGGCATAACATAATTACTATATGCCGTAGTTTCAAAAAGTGAATCAACTATTTTACAAGACATTCAGATCTATTTTTTTTCAAATTAACTTTATTTTTTTTGGTATAAATTTAGTCAAGAGTACTAAATACCATCCAAACTATATTAATCTAGAAGAGCAACGACATTCATAGATTATTTAAGCTTTTATATGCTAAAATAATCTATGAACAGTGTCAGTACCTCGAATTGTGTCGCTTGTGTTACCTGAACTGTAATTTTTATTCACCCACTTAACCGTGATCAACTATTTTGGCTTTCTCAATCTTGGTGATTGATTATTTTTTATTATAAATTTAATTGACACATTGTCACTGGCGTTACTCAATAGTAATTAAATAAGAGAAACTTCGAAATAAAACAAAATACAACAATTTGATATCCCAAAAAGTATGCCGACTATACGTTACTCAATATACTGCATATAAAATCAACATATTAGTGAACAACATTCTAATTTGGGGCACTATAGTTGAATGACCCAGCTACCTATTCTAGATAATGATAAGGATAACAGCTGTTTTACACATAACGAATGCCAGTCGTGTTTTTGCCTGAATCGAAATTATAATTTGTACTTAAGCACTGAACGTAATTCCTTTGAAATATTTTGAATAAACGTCGTCATTTCGGTATGCTTTTGAGGATTTCGTCCAATTTAACATTTATTCGCGCTGAAGTATTTAACTGGAAGAAATAATTAAAGAGCTTCCATACTTATAATTTAATTGTATTAAAATAAATAATAAAATTTTAAAACAAATCTATTAAAAATTTACAACAGCGTCAACTGGTTATTAACATTTTAATAGGAATTTAAAATTCAATTAATAATTGCTATATTTTTTTAAAAATGTAATTATTGTAACTTGTATTTAGATAGTGTGAGCCGTCTGCTTGTTAGTCACTGCCATTGTAATAAGATAAATACCAAATACCAACTTGTTAAGGCTTGGACAGGGAACAAAACAAAGATTTGATTATGACGGCAGAATTCTTTCCATTACCATATACCATGTATGTTGTTAAAATAATAAGATGCAAACAAACCAAACCGTTCAATGGAAAATATAGATCGGGATAACTAGTCTTAAAATTAAAACGAAACTTTATTGGGTAATTATGCACAGGTATAAAATAAAAATATTTTAAAGCAGCGTTTAAAAATCTCGAGTCATAAACATGAACTATTAAATAGGTCGTATTTCAAAATTGTTTTCAGCCAAAATTGCTATGCTTGTAGTACAACAATTCTAAGTAAATCGTAAAACGTTTAGACGTATGTGCCATTATTTATATTTGACCCGAAGCAGCGGTTTCTCTTACGAGAGTACCTCCTAGGTGTATAACTTATATTCCTCCTTACCTTAAAACTTAAAAGCCTTCATACTTTTTATTTTCGCCTGTATCAAGACGCGTGACTCGACTGTGAGCGAGCTCGCCTCTTCATACATAGAGATGACATGCTTGCTTTTGAATATATCAGGGTATTATTACCCGGACGTTGCAACCCCTGTAAAAGCATTAAGACGCCCTTTTTTAAAAAAAATCCATGCGGTACTCATCAGAGAAAACCTCTGCAGGGAGCTCATTCTATAACTATAGCGTAGAAGAAAGTTTGTTGGAAACCGTACAGTACACAACCATTTCTGTTCCAACGTGTGAGGATGAAAAGTAAGTCCGTAATAATTTATTTGTCAATCTTCTATAATATAAAAAATTTTTAAACAAAAATCAAAACCGACTTCAAAAAACTGAAAAGTTTAAGTAGGTAGGTTAGGTAAAATTTAAGTAGGTATTCATCCCCTAGAAACATATTTTTGGAGTCGGTGCTTCACTTTCTATTGTTTTTGGAAACCACTTAGCACCAACTCCAAAAATATATTTCTAGGGGATGAATACCTACTTAAATTTAATTATTTTATCCTTTTCAGTTTCTTGAAGTCGGTTCTAATTTTTGTTTAAAATTTTTTTTTCACAATTTTTAGTGATAACTTTCTACGGTCGAAGCTAGATGGGTGACCGTCAACTTATATTGTTTCCTACTATCGTATCGTTTAACTAAAAAGTCATTGGAAAAGCAAAAATTCGCAATTTCGCTTATGTAGACGATTTCATAATTTCAGTTTTTTTAAATTTAAAACCAAAGTACCCAACTGTTTTTGAAAAAAAATTTATGGGACCAAATGGCAGCTATTCCGCATCGAACAAAAAAAGAATCACGTAAATCGGATCAGTAATCTCGAGTAATCTCGGCGTAATCGGTGTACATACATAAAAAAAAAAAAAAAACATACCGGCCGAATTGAGAACCTCCTCGTTTTTGAAGTCGGTTAAAAATAAATCGCTGATTGAATGCTAAGCGCAAATCTCGAAAGCAGCAGAACCGATTTCGCTAATTCTTTTTTATTAATATTCCTTGAAGTACGAGGATGGTTTTTACGGAGAGAAAAATTTAAGAAATTGCCTGAAAAAGTCTAAAAACAACACTTTTCTGTACTCACATACAAAAGATTCGTAAGAATACTTAAAAGTCAATTTGAACTTTAATACCATACCATAAAGTTTAAGTGTTAGTGGAGGGGTTCCGGGAAGGCAAAACAAATTTATAATTTTTATTTTTTGACATAATGTGATTGTTGACTTATTAACTTTCTTTTTTTTATCTTACTAGCTGACCTGGTGTCCCGAATAGCAGAATAAGCATTAAAAAAATATTTAAAAATCGACTGTTAGGCGGTTCGCCGGGTCAGCTAGTATAGAATAAAAAGTACTTTATATGCTTGAAATGTGAGTACAATAAATATGTGTGTGTCATCATCATATCAGCCGAGAGACGCCCACTGTTGGGCATAGGCCTTCCCCAAGGATCTCCAAACTGATCGGTTCTGTCCCATCCCTCATCCATCGGCTTCATAGCGAGCAAATATTAAGTTAAAAAAAAACAAATTAGTTCTAGTATCAAATTTAAGATTAAATATGTAAATTTTTAATGTCAAAGGAGATGTTTCATATCCGGCCAGGTATATATATGTACAGTATCTCAAAAAATCAGGAAAATTCTCCTGAATCCTTGAAAAATACTAGACTCCATACATCTATGAAACATCTCTTTTTTGAATAAAAGTACTTTACAAAATACTAAAAATAGACAAAAATTTTCAAAAATGATTATTATTAATCACAGTTTTTAGACAAATTTTCATGAAACTTGGAAAATTCACAAACAGTCTCATAGAAGTTGAACTCCTAGGGCCAAAAATAAATGAACGCATGTCAATCACATACTTGCAGATACTTCAAAATCAGAGTTCTAATTAAAACAGACAGCCACATCACCCAGCCTCCTTAGAGACGCGTATTACGCTAGTTAAATTTTATGATCCTAGTGAAGGTAGCCAGTTAACAAAGATTAAAACGAGGGTTCCACTTGAATATGGAAATGAAGGTCCCCGTATCATGGTACAGATAAAACAACCGGGGGCTGATGCAAATATTTACATGATTTTTAAGGTTTAAGTTAGACGCTGAAGCGGTAGCACTAAGTAGCAGCTAGGCTATATAATGCAAAGCTCAGCAATGTGTAGATAATATGTATTATGTAATAGTATCAAGTGTAAAGCATTTGGTTCGCCAACGCACCATCGCGTGCTTTCGGGCTGAGGTCGAACACAGACTAGCTACCGCACTCAGCCCGCACCTTATAAGGTATGCGCTCGAGTGAAATCATTTATAGTTGATAATATCTGTATCTGTAATAATAAGCGTCACATATTTTTCTATTATTTGTATTATTGTTTTTATATTCTAATGACTTTTGATTTTTGATATATGATATTTTTATTAAACTGTTAGTTATTTTAATTTAAGTTGACATATTTTATATTTTTATCGATATTCTGTTTCTGACAAAGGTAGTTGATAAGTATGACATTTTTAATTCTTTGAATTCTATTTTATAAATAATCTATGTAAACTGTAGACTTGCATACTGGTGTGTTGGAAGCCCTGCTCTGTAAGCCAGCATGTGTAAATAAATAAATAAATAAATGTACTAAATGTATATATGTCGCAGCCGTTTAGTTAAATCAGCCACTTAACTGGACGGCCCTTTGATTGAACGCCAGCGTCCAATCAAACGGCTGAAGTATAACTAGCCAACTCATTGAGCGCAACGCTTAACCAGATGACTGAACGTAATGTCAGCCGTCTGGTTTAAAGGCTTTGCCAGACAGAACGCGTACTTACCGCCGCGTTAGAGCGTCAATAGCGTTGCGTTTTAACGTCGCGTTCTTTCATGTCACACACACTAGATTGATTAGTTAGCGGAACGCTCCAACGCAGCATACCATTCAACAGAGCGCAGTGCAGATCACTACCAGTCTTTTCCGATTTATACTCACAATTATGCCATTATTCAATCAATCAATCGATCAATCAAATACTCTTTATTGCACATAAGAACACAGACATAATAAACTATAAAAAATAAACAAAACAATACAATTGGCGGCCTTATTGCTAAGCAGCAACACGTGCATCCCGTCGGGCTACAGGCCGGTGGTGCTGCTCGATGAGTCTGGGAAGTTTTTTGAGAAAAATCGTTTCCCGGATAACCAAGCATCTGGAGAGCAGGGGGCCGGACCTGGCAGACTGCCAGTTCGGTTTCCGTACCGGCCGATACATAAAGGACGCGATGCCCAGGCTACCCCGCGAAGGGCAGTGGAGTTACCGGGGAGTTTTAGCTGGTATTTCCACTGCTGGTAGCGCTGGACGGTCAGTAATCGGATTTCTCCCAAAAAAAAAAACGGGTCGTTTCAAATCTTAGAGCTTTTGAGTGACTGACTGTTTGAGTGTTTGGTAGCTTCAAGGTTATTTTTTTATGACCACTTAGAACCAAAACGATGTCGGTTATATGTGGTCATGAAAATAACCTTAAACCTACCAACTAAACCAAAACTTTTCAGTACAAGACGAGCCATTCAATACGCCAAGTCGTTAAACGTTAAGTGATTCTAGTTCAATTAACTATCGGGCTAGGCATTCAATTGGATGCCGGCTAATTTAACCAGATGGCGGTGACAAATACACTACACTATAAACGGAAAAATATTGCTTTAAGCTTAGAATAAAAAGTTCTAAAGTAGTCTATAACTAATACACAAAAATGAGCCATGACCACGCGACCAAGGTCACAGAAACTAAGAATTTTCATATAAATTAGTGCGTTAGCCTTGAAAATAAATTACTACGGCGAATCTGACAGTTTCCTATAGTGAATTTCTGTACAACACCAATGCAAATATGAAAAATTACAACACGATTGGGGTTGTAAGTTTCCATTTTGAGTTGTAAAATAAAGATGCTACCATAATAGGGTGTTCAAAATTGGAGCTGAGATTGAGGGCGGTCAAAGTAGTGGGTACCCGACGTCACTTTTTTTCCATGGACTAAATGACAAACAAGCTGACGGCCCACCTGATGTTAAGCAGTTACCGCCGCCTATAGACTGACCTGCAATAACAAGGAAAAATCACTTGATATTGCAGTTGCGTTGTCATCCTGAGGCCTAAGATGAAATGCCATCCATGTGCAGTAATTACACTGGCTACCTTTCCCTTCAATCCGAAACACAGCCAACTGTTTAACGGCTGAATTAAGAAAGGCGGTGGTACCTACCCAGACGACCCGACATACGAGCCTACCACCTAGAAAATGTTTACAAATTCTATGAGAGCCTTAACTTTGGATGATTATTGAACGAAGTGTTATCAAATTTGTAAATTAAGTTTTTAAAAGATGGCAGTATCGATAAACTCCTTGAAAACTGATTTAAGTAATAAAAAAACTGAAGAACAAGGCTAATAATAACTTAAAAGTAAGTCATCAAAACAAGTTAGATTTGTAACGAGGTGGTTGAACAATTTCAATGATATGCATCATTATTTCAACAAAATCAATATTATGATATTCGAAAGACTCTACTTATAAAAATATCTAAGCTAGAAAATTTCAGAACGTGAAATTTTTCTAGTTATGATATTTTTATAAGGGTAAGGACACACCCGCTGAACGTACGGCGCCGAAAGTTCAGCGACTGACGTTTCAGTCGTAATATTCCGTCGCTATGACAAACCAAACGCTCAGAACGCGGCGTCTTGTTCAGCGCGCTACGCGACGGAAAATAACGCGTAACGCGTCGCGTGATGTGTCGCTTGCTGTGCAAAATACATTGAATGCGTATTTGCTGAACTAATCGCCCGACGGAAGGTTCGGCGTTACGTTGAACGCGACGTAATTTCGGCTGATGTGTCACAGGGGACTTCAAAAACACTGCGAGCGTATTCAAGCTAACGTTCGGCGCCGTACGTTCCGCAGATGTGTCGCGACACTAAGTAAATAATTTTTCTATCATTTAAAATAATGTTAAAATGAAAACTAAGAATATTCAAAGGACTCTTTTGTTTCTTTTGTAGTCGTTGTTGTTGTTTAGCTGTTGCTATACTTAATCTCATAATCATAATCTTTATTTACTAGATTATGATACAAATAGATGTTACATATAGTTATATTGCTACGACGTACCTATTCGTATCTAAGAACGCAAATAAAAAGTTTTTTTTCTGTTTTTTTGTTAGGTGTACGTAACACCACCTGTGCAAAGCCGGGGCGAGCAACTAGTATTTTAAAGGTAACTTAAAATTGACTATGCATACGTTTTTAGTTAGCTAAATTAGTGTAAGTTTATCGTCTATTACTTTTGGATTGTTTGACCTTATTGGAATTTTATTTAAGTGAAAAAGATTGATCATTCTCTGCTATACTTAACCTACATTAATATTTTCATCTTTTTAATCTTTTTCCTGGTCTGCATTAAAGAAACCCTCAAGAAATATAAATAAAACCTTCTAATTGAGATGTACTAAAAGCTATTCAAATCAAATCCATTATACTTAGCTCATTTAACAATTTTGTTAGCCATAAAAATGGTAGCTCAATTCAATACCCTCTTTAATAGGTTCTTTCTTTAGAAGTGGATCAGTATAGAACTGGTGTAGGTTTATTAATGATCGCCTTTATACACTCTTCTTTTCATAAAAAATCATCTACAAGAATTGGGAGCGCAACTGTCTTTTAAATAAACTGAGTATAAAATGTTGTACCGAAATTTATACCGTATAAACAGCCCAATAAGGTTGTTATTGCAAACTTTTCAACCCAACAACCCGCATTGCGCCAGAGAGTATTGGTGCTAAGGCCCGATTTCCTCATGAGTTTCTTCCCCAGTAGAAAAACCTGTGCCCAGTTAATGACGATGAATAAGAAAAATAACGCTAATGATCTGTAGAGAATCTATCTAAAACTTAGGGCCTTTGAGGAAGTATGAAATAGTGAGACACTGAAGACTAACTAACTTGACCTAGCTAACCAACAACAAATAATAGCGCATATGAAAAATTCTCATAATAGGCAAGACCCCTATTTTTCAATCAGTAATTTCCACGTGCGAGAAGGAAGTCATCATAACTATCATTTCATCTGGAAGACATTCACTTCTGGACAAAGCCAAGCCCCCCCCCCCCCTCCCCCCCACTTCCCATAAAGTAAACAATAATTCCAAAATTAAAAAATTTAAGTAACCCCCGGCGTCATTAACCATATATTTAACACCATCTCATTAAGACTATTCATAAGAGTCCAAACACGTTATATCTGCTGTAAGTTGTGAAGAATTACGCATTTAGCAGGCTTTTAGTATGTCATGGGAACGTCACCGAAGTGACAGTACACCAAATTTCAAATCAATCGGATCTGTAAAAGTTAGTAAAGTCCTACTATCATGTAGAAAATGAGCTGATAGTCATCAAACGCCTGAACGAATCAAAATCGGTCCATTCGTTTAGGTGCTACGATGCCACAGACAGATACACAGATACACCGATACACAGACAGACACGTCAAACTTATAACATCCCTTTTTTCGTCGGGGGTTAAAAAGTAGGTGGACTGACGATCTCGATGTGTGCAACGCAGAACAGATCGTCGTGGAAATTTTTAAGGGAGTTTTGTCCAGCAGTGGTCGTCCTTCGGCTAAAATGATGATGATGATGATAAAAAAACACAAGAGCCACAAACAAATAGGTAATAGAGCTGTGAATAAATAAACAGTGTTGTGAATAAACAAACGGTGCTTAAATATAGATCAGAAATATAGATAGATTAGACACAAATCCGTGATTTATTATACCATGGATTCCAAACTCACTTTTGTTCCACATATAGATAACATACTTACTAAGTCATTCAAACAGCTTGATTTCGTTTTGCGAATGGGTCAACTAATCCTTCAATGCCCGGACGGCAACTTAAGTTGCCATAACAATTAAAATTTAATTGTGTCTGGTTTATCGGGCTTCAAAGAATAAGTTCAGAACAAACAACAAACAAGTTCAGAAGGTGAATAAAAAGTTCTCATCGACTTTCAAATAATCACTTTTAGTCTATTAATCTTTTGGTTGTACGTCAACCAATCAAAACCACAAAGAGGTATTTAAAAAAAATACATATAAGTTGACATTCAATGTGATGTCAACTTTTTAAGTAATAAGTAGATACTTATAGAAATTTTTAAGTACAAACAGCAACACTCTTAACTGCCCGTTCGAGACGCAACAGACAGAAAGGTAGAAAGAGATGAAATATAATTTCTCATAGAGAAAAATCATTTAATCTCTTTCTACCTTTCTGTCTGTTGCGTCTTGATCGGGCAGTTAAGAGTGTTGCTGTACTTTGTACATAGTTACATTTATATTCCTGTTTTATTCATTAAGAGCTCTCCAATATTGTTCCAAATTAGAAAAATAATAATTTCAGTTGTGAAATGAGTTAGGTGAAATTCATTGGTGAATCAATATTCACCTATCAGAAACGTCTAAATACTACAAGACACGAATATTCAATTGGAGAACAATACAATTTTATTGTTTAAATTCAAATTATTGCACAGATTCTTTGTAGTAAGAAACTAAAACTAAACATTTGAATTTACCCACGGTTTGTGTATTTACCTGGGAAAATACCCTATATTTACTCAATGAGGTTTTACCGGGGTAAACCCTCAATGAGTATTTATTTACCCGTCGACATCACAAGTTATATTATATCACACTCGTAATTTTAAATATTCAACAATAAAGTGTCATTTATGTCATCATCTTCCACAATCTGATTTGACAAGTAATTGATTTAATAAGTATTATAACACTTAGAGTAATTTGAGAGACATTAGGCAAATAGACATTAGCATTGATTGGCAATCCTATACTTTTATTTATAATCCTTATTCCTCACTATGAGTTACTAGTATTACGAATAAAAGTCCGAAAATAAAGCCCTTTTAAATATGAACTATAAAACATTGGTTTTATAAAGTTAATGTATAATATTTATTTGTTATACAAGAGTGCAAAGTCGCTTTTTAACCGCGTGCTCAATTTTGATGACCGAGCAAGCGAAGGAATAAATTTTGATGACCAAGCAAGCGAAGAATTCTAAAATCAAATCACGAGCGCAGCAAAAAGAAAAATGTTTGCACTCGAGTGCGTGTGCAACACGTAACTTTTCATTCCACCTCAGCGAGGAAATGACTAAATGGAAAAAAAAACAATTGCGCGTTATTAATAGTTTCAGTCAATTCTGTTGGCGTCAAATAAACTTCGTCGCTAGAATCACTCATTTTAGGTTTTTTACTTGTTTTCAAGTTTTACATATATGTCGTGAAAAGAAAATGGCGCGCGCAAAGCAAATTAAACAAAAAGTACACCAAGAAGGTGCCGAGTCTGAGTTTTTAACAAGTCTAAAAAGGTTGTATGATAAATTCAGCACCATGGAGGTAGAAGTAAAGAGGTTTAATGATGTTTTGAATTCACAAACTTATTGCACAAGAGATTCTAAATTCAAATTTACTTTATCCTCTAGCCGCTAAAAACGGCTTTTGCACTCAGATATCGAAGAGCAAACATACTCTTTCCGAGATGGGAGGATGAAAATAGATTTAAGTACTTCAAACATTAGGTAATCTCGGTGAATAAAAAGCGATAGCGCGATTCAGAACATTGCAACGCCATCTAGTGGCACTAATTGACACGTCACCCTTTAAACTTTTAAACCACAACACGCAAATGTCCAGAAATGTATAAATATTATTATTCTGTCATTTCAATGTTGGTTTTTTTTTTAAATTAGGAATGCATTATTATCAAACCCATGCAAAAATGTAATTTTACAACCAATGTACAAATTATTACTTATGCATTTCTTTTTTTTTTCTTTGTTATTGGTTTTTGTGTTTGGGTTGGTTTTTTTTTGTTGTTGTTTTTTGTTCATCTTTTCACCTACAAACTTCTATTTAACAACTTTGTGCGTAGCCGTTTGGAATTTGCCTGCAGTTTGGCATCCTTTCTTCAATATTCATATCGACAGAATCGAGAGAGTGCAAAGGAAATTTATTAAGGGTCTTGATTACAGGTTTGGTCACGAATGTCACGAAAACATTGATTACGAGCGGTCACTCACCAGATACAAAATTGAATCGCTTAAAAATCGTCGTGATTATACAGGGTGGTGCCGTCAATGCGACAATAAATTTAAACGGGGGCTCTATTAGTCCATACAAATGGTTTGACACTTTCAAAAATATCGAATTCATTTAATAATTTCATGACATTTGTATGAAATTAGGCAGTCAATGTTGTATTATTATAGTAAAGTCTATCTGTATTTGTGTTAAAAGCTAACGTCTACCCTACAATGTTTAAATATTCAGTTTCAATAAAATATTCAAAAATTGTATTTTCTATTTAAACAAAAACATAAACATTTCTTTGGAAATGTTTACTTCGTCTAATCAAAACATTAACTTATTATGAAAAGCACATAATTGGATCATTATTTTTTTTAGCAGAATGATCCGAATTAATCTTCGGCCTGATCGTCGTTATCGTTATTGTTTTTGTAAAACATTATCGTTATTTTTAAACAACAAGCCTTCTATTTCTGCATTCATAAGCGGTCTACTAACCATTATTTAAAGTAACAATAATAATAAAAAAGTTAAAATTCAATAAAAAATAAATAATAGTTATTTGTTATACAAGAGTGCATGCAAAGTTGCTTTTTAACCTCGTGCTCAATTTGATGACCGAGCAAGCGAGGGAATCAAAAGAGCACGAGGTGAAAAATGTTTGCACTCGAGTGCAACACGTAACTTTTCATTCCACCTCAGCGAGGAAATGACTAAATGGAAAAAAAAACAATTGCGCGTTATTAATAGTTTCAGTCAATTCTGTTGGCGTCAAATAAACTTCTTCGTCGCTAGAATCACTCATTTTAGGTTTTTTACTTGTTTTCAAGTTTTACATATATGTCGTGAAAAGAAAATGGCGCGCGCAAAGCAAATTAAACAAAAAGTACACCAAGAAGGTGCCGAGTCTGAGTTTTTAACAAGTCTAAAAAGGTTGTATGATAAATTCAGCACCATGGAGGTAGAAGTAAAGAGGTTTAATGATGTTTTGAATTCACAAACTTATTGCACAAGAGATTCTAAATTCAAATTTACTTTATCCTCTAGCCGCTAAAAACGGCTTTTGCACTCAGATATCGAAGAGCAAAAATACTCTTTCCGAGATGGGGGGATGAAAATAATATAAAGAATACTAAAGAATATTACTAGGACGCCCGGCACGCAAGGAAATAAGTCTTGTTTAAAAACTACTAAGACCTCTATAGGGCTGACGTATCTATTGCAGTAGATATAAACATTTGAAATTGAGTTGGGGTTTTGAGACCCCACCAGGCTCACGAAAGGTAAAGCTTTGCTTCATAAATAATAGTAGATTATTAACCAAGGGGATAAAGCAGTGTCTTCTGTCGCGGGTGACGATTTAAATCGCGAGCGTAACGAAGGACTCGAGGTTTACTCCCGAGCGTAGCGAGGGTGTTAAAAACTTAAATCACGAGCGAAGCGAGGGATTTAAGACGAGTCCTGAGTGTAGCGAGGGATTTAAGTTCACCCAAGACTAAGACAGCTTTATCACCGAGGAAAATACTCTACTTTTCGTACCATTTGCGACAAAATTAACACAATAATAATATGAGATAAGCATTTATTAAAAATAATGACAGTTAAAAGTAAAAGTTAATCTTCGAAACATTGCAATTATCGGCCGGCCAAATACGGCCTCGTCGGTTTTCGTAATTTTATTTAATAATCATAACTGCACAATAAATGCGTATTCCTTTTTCAAAAAGATGTAAAATGCTTTATATACAAACTCAATGGTGTAAACACAGAGTAGTTCAGTATAAATTTCGGTAAGTATTCCAAATTTAAATCACATTCTCCCCCTAGAGGATGAATGAAATTCAGTACAATTTTCTTTCCCTGTTTTTAACAGATTAAAAATGACTATTGTAATGTTCGCTTTTTGTGGCATAGAATGTCACTTTTTTGAGCAAGTGGTACGAAAAATAGTTTTTCATTTCTAAATATCAAATGTTTTACGTATAAATTAAGAAACAACACCGCAAGTACAGGTGTGGGTGCAGCATGGATTTCAGCAACAAAAACACTTAATTCTTGCTGACGTTTGTTATTATTATGTTCGGAAATGTCCAAAACAACATCTTTCGACGTCAAGCTTAATCTGCACTTACGTACAATTAGGAAGTATGACGTGTTTCATATAATCACTTGGCTCTGAATCCCACTGGGATTATCGGGCTTGTTTTGGAAATTGGGTCACCACGCCACCATCAATAGGCTACAAAGGCGGTAAGAAAGCGATATTGAAATTTTAGTTAATGAGACACAAATATTTAAACGCCAAACAGTACCTACAGTCCATAATAAATATCGTCAATAATTAAATGCCCTTTTTGTATAATTATTTTTGTCATTGGGGTAATCGATACTTCTGGTATTGTGTTCAGTTACTTTAGATAGTTGCATTTTATATATTTTAACATTAGCTTTAAGTCTCTGTTCGTGCCGCATGCCGTGGCAATCTATAATATAGTCAGCACTTAGCTCACGTATTCCTAAGCTATTGTTAGAAGTGTTCAGGAATAATAAAGAAAGACTCACAAATACTGATTTATTATTTTACACAACCTATTCGGTCAACTGTTCAACCCAGAATGCTCGAAAGATATCACACCACCACCAACGTACATTTTCGAAACGACTTTACTTTGTTTTTAAAATCCTCTTTACACTATGCTTGCAGGAAAAAGGCTAAAACTTACTCTATGACTTTTCAACATTCATTTTTAAAGCAGTAGGCATAGACAAGCAAATTTCGATTGGTGACATACAGCCAACTTGCTGGCTGTATGACGAAGAAAAAGTTAAACAGACCAGAGAGAGAAATGACATTGACATTTGCTTATCGTTTTGAATTTAATCAAACCAATAGTAATTTCCTAAAATTGAAAAGGAAACTTAAACATTACAAATTATTTATTTCTTATATCTAACACTCGGCCTTTCCTGATAAGGTTTTACGGCCTCGTAACTCTTTATTTCAATGTAACCATTTAAGAACAATCTAAGCTTACAATATATTTTTTTATTTTAAATCAAAACAAAATAATTATACAATATAATAATCAACTGAATCTTATGAAACTAACAAATACTTTGAATAAGTTCGGCTTTCCTGATGATTAATTACGGCCTCGTAATATTTGTTTTTATTTTTACAGATTTATTCTACTTTTAGGTTGATGAGTATAAATCACTATAAATTGTAATCTTCGGTGTATAGGTATATATTACTTTTGAGATCTTGTCAAGATTACGGTTTGTAGCTAAATTCCTAAATACAGTTTGTTAAATATAATATACTTTTACTTATGAAATTTCCAACAACAGACAAACTTCCTTAGTAGCTTCTATTATTACAGGAGTTCTTTTCTATAAATACTTTATGCACTAAGTCTAGAAATTTAGAAAACAGAAACGCTAGGAATCACTGTGGCAACTACTGTTTTTGCTTCTGGACACACCAAGGTAGGTACATTACTGAGAATCTTGGTCAGTATTCATCTTCACATATGTAAACTACCGGACACACCAAGGTAGATACATGACTGAGAATCTTGCTTAGTATTCATCTTTACATATGTAAACTACCGGACACACCAAGGTAGATACATGACTGAGAATCTTGCTCAGTATTCATCATCACATATGTAAACTACCGGACACACCAAGGTAGATACATGACTGAGAATCTTGCTCAGTATTCATCATCACATATGTAAACTACCGGACACACCAAGGTAGATACATGACTGAGAATCTTGCTCATTGTTCATCATCACATATGTAAACTACCGGACACACCAAGGTAGATACATGACTGAGAATCTTGCTCAGTATTCATCATCACATATGTAAACTACCGGACACACCAAGGTAGATACATGACTGAGAATCTTGCTCAGTATTCATCATCACATATGTAAACTACCGGACACACCAAGGTAGATACATGACTGAGAATCTTGCTCAGTATTCATCATCACATATGTAAACTACCGGACACACCAAGGTAGATACATGACTGAGACTTTTGCTCAGTATTCATCATCACATATGTAAACTACCGGACACACCAAGGTAGATACATGACTGAGAATTCCTCAGTAGATATTCATCTTCACATATGTAAACTACCGGACACACCAAGGTAGTTACATGACTGAGAAATGAATTTAAGTTAGTACCGGACACACCTCGCGAGAATCTCGCTTAGAAACTATCAGAATCAAAATCAAAATCAAAAATATATTTATCCAAGAAGCTCTTTCGAATCGTCAAAAATCACAAAATATGTATATCTAATCTAATTAAAATATGGTCTCACAATGTCATATTGTCTATCCGTCCGTCATGTCCGAATTTACACCGGTTCCAAAAGTTGAACTATCAAATCATTTCAATCAGACTACCGGACACACCAGGGCAGTCACATTACAATTCAGAAGTAAATATGTGTGTACTTAGATAATGAACAATAATTATAAAACTTCATTTTGTACCATGCTAGTTTTATGTACCTTACACTGAATTTTTTTTTTAAACACAAAATAAATTCATTTTAAATTGTTAGTTTAATACCTTGCAAAAAAAACATTTTTTTTTGTTTTATTACTGTCATATTCATCATTATTATCTGTCATTTTATCTGCAGCTATAACATTATATTTTCATTTAAAGTCTCATTTAAACGGTCATTTTGTATGTATTGATAATTTTATATGGACCAGCATGCTTTTCTACAAGTTTTCCACTAGTTAATCCCTTTTTAATTATTTTTCTTTGTACTTGCACCAAATCCCAACTTTTGTAACTAACATTTGGTAATCTATGTTCATAATATCTCTACTTAGATTTTATTGCAGATACAGTCATAGTAAAAGGAAATAAGCAAGCCGACTGAGCCTCTGTGCCGGCCAGCCACCTGCGGGAAACCTAACTGTGTACGGTTGTCGCTTTAAGTTTGTTTAATTCATGTGTAGGTCTAGTCTCGGTGAATAAAATTATGCCTATTTCCCTTACAGGGTCGGCAGGGAATCAGGGCTTCAAAATTAAGAAGTTTATGTTTATTCTTGATATTATGATGTGTATGCGTACACCGAGAACTGATTACAGTTTTTGTTTCAACCGTGTCATGTTATTATTTTTGCGGTTTGTGAAGATGCAGTCTAAGTAATTGATTTAACTAATTCAGCTATTTATTTTATTGATCTACGAAGGTATTTGTTTATCTATTTAAAAGTTCTCAAATTAGCCAATGAAAATCAATCTATAATTAGAAGGTACGGAAGGTCAAGTTGTTTGTGCGGTATGGTAACTAAGCTTGTGACACGAGAATTTTATATATTAGATTAGATTATAAACCTCCTAGGAGATATATTTAATAAAGTCCATAAGAAATTAATTGACGTTTTGAAACTCTAATAACTCTGCATAGATTGATTTTTTTTTTTATAATTGTTATTTTGTGTTTGACATTTTAATTGTGTTATGTTGTTTTTACTGGTATTGTTAACAGTATTTTACTCTGCATTGACGTAATATAAATTGACTTATATATTTGTTTTTTAAATGTTTACATAATCTTGATAATTGTAATTCTATGTTTATTTCTTCAGACATGCTTATTGATGATGTATTAACATTAACTTGTTAGCGCATCGGATCTGTCTGTAAGCTTTCAAGTGCTTTTTTATAATTAATTAAATAAATAAGCTGAAGAGTTTGTTTGTTTGGTTGAACGCACTAATCTCAGGAACAACTGATTCAAAAAAAAAATGTTGAATAGTCCATTTATCGAGGAGTTATATAGGCTATATAACATGATTTTGTGAGCATGGTATTGTTCTTACTCACAATAAATACATTATTCATTACTAGTATTACATTATGAAAAAAAAAATGTTCAAGACGTCATTTGATTCCAATATCACATGAGATATCATCATAGGTTTAAAATAACTCCGCAACTAAATAATGAACAAGTACTACGCACGTATTTATGATTACAGATAATTTGTTCGAAAGTAATGCATTAATTGCGAAGGTGTATTTATATACATGATTTATATACTAATTAAATTGAATACTCACGTAAATTCATATAACCTACGCACCTATGTATGTACGCCATGTTGTAATTTTCCTAGATCCACGCTAACGAAGTCGCGAGCACAGCTAGTGACAAATAAAACAAAACAAAAAAAAAGGCAAATTCTCATAGAGTGATCAGCACTAAAATACAATATTTTGCTTATCTTGATAAGTAATATGAAAATTGCAATATCACATAACAATATTTAATAAAAATAGTTAGTTATAAAATGGCTGATTTTAGAACAGTTTGAATTTCAGTATTAACATATTACTAACAATTTCCTTTTTGAAACAGAACTAAAACATGGTTCGATGTAAATATCTTTTGTTTTATTATTGAGTTCTTTAATTAAATAGTGTAGGTATGGAACCTCAGACAAAAATGTTTGTAAATAATTAAGTAGGTTTAAAACACTAATAATGTTATTATTGTTCTTTCGACGACGAATAATGTAGCATTTTGTAGTATATATTGTGCTCACTTGTCAGAAAAATAAATTTTGCACGACAGTTTCTGGTAGACTATCTCGATTAAAAACTTTATATACATTATTACAGTACCCACCATATTTGAAGCGAATTAAATTAACAAGTACGTTAATAAATTGCAACGGTGGTAGGTCGGCCGGCGACAAAATAAGGAGCCAACGCGGGCAGTCTAGACTGTCGTACCCGCTCATCACGGCGTTTGTTCGTTGTGACGAAGTCGTGTAGCTTGGGAGCAAGTCCTCGGCTAGCAGGAAAGTAGTCAGTAAGACAACTCTTATACTCTTTCCAGGAAATGTCGATCTCTTGTTGGTGTCCAAACCACAGTAGTGCATTCCCTTCTAGGTTACCGGTCAAGTGGTAGGTTAAGGTTTTTTCGTACCATCCGTAGATCGTAGCCAACGACCCCAACCGGTGCAGCCATGCATAAACAGACATTACATTAGTAATCGAATATAGGTACGTTCTCAGATTTTTCGATAAACTATAAGCTTTTTCCGTAATTAGGTATTTAGTTTTTGCGACAATACTCGTGCATTAGTATCTATTTTTATATTTTAGAATAGAATAGAATAAAACTTTATTCAGCATTACAATTTAAAAGACTTAATTCTTATACAACATAAACAATTTGAAATTAGTTTTGAGTGATTAAGCTGAGAAGGTATCCACTCAGCACTTGTCGCAGCTGCTACCAACCAGGATTGGAGCTTTTGTAGGATGAGAATGTGAGAGACAAGGTTAAGTAAAAATAAATAGAACCCAAGCTCGGAAAGCAATCCAATTTTATTATAAAAACAAATAAACGGGGTACCTACATGATTTACGATTAAGGGGGGGTAGTTAAATTTGGGTCACTAATAAATATTGGTCTGAGGCAAGTTTGGGATTACGTCAATAAGGATTGAAGGTGTTGGCGTTGTAAGTAGTATTACATTCTATTGGTGGCAAAGAAGTCTTATGAATTTGAATTATGTTAATAACCATGAAAATATAGAGTGTTAACACGGTGACAATGACCGACATTTACATGAACGTATTAAATAGCAGAGAAATAGAAAAAGATGCCAGGGATATAAATACAGACTCGGTTTCATCAGGAAATATCGACCTTGCTAGTACAAAATCAATTACGGTGACAGTTTTTCAAAGGAAAAGATGGAATGTCTTGAGAAAAAGCGTAAAATTACGCCAATAGGGTAGTTGACAACTTTTTTTTTATTTCATAAATAAGAAGTTTATAACTCATAAAGAAATATTGCTAAAGAAATAGTATGTCTAAGATCAATAGTTTCACAGATACAGTGGTATGTTTGATGTGTTGCGGCGCATCGTCCAAAAACGCTCCAAAGAAAATCTACGGAACAGGTGACGTCACATGTTCCCATATTACTAAAAAATGTATGGGCATACTGACAAAATTGATAATAACTATGTATTAAGTATGTTTTTATTCATACTTGTCATAATAATAGTTGTTTTAATTGGTGTCAGCAATCTAATATCATAAACATTTTTAATAAATTTTGGAAAAAAATATGATAATTTTTTTAATTTTCTAAACAGTACAACTTCAAAAATGTTCCATTTATTTTATGTTTGAATTGTTTTTATGGGTAATAGTAGCGTATATTTTCCGAATTTGTGAAAAATAGCGCCATTTTCAAACTTAGGCAACATCCCAATTATGTATTAGTTCCATGGCTCTGAAAGTGGAGGTAGAAGACTAACTTTTTATTTGTTTTTATGATTTAAAAAAAAAAAATGTTCTGTACCGGTGTTAATGTGGTTAATTTACGTACTTATTGCGTCACGTGAGATGTGGTATTTGTCACTGCAGAATCTCGTTAAACTAACTGCTCCAACAACTGCTCCAGTCGTTCAATACGTTCATTAATTGGTCGCCATGCTTGCTTCTGTTTTTTTTTTTTTTGCATGGCGGAGGTAATGGATCCTCTTCGTCACTAGATAGATATTACAGGATGCCTTGCGCTACGACTACTCATCGTGGCACGTGGAAGAGAGAGAAAAAAAAAACGCGCACTTCTGAACTGTTAGAAGTGTTCAGGAATAATAAAGAAACCTTCACAAATACTGATTTATTATTTTACACAAGCTATTCGGTCAACTGTTCAACCCAGAATGCTCGAAAGATATCACACCACCACCAACGTACATTTTCGAAACGACTTTACTTTGTTTTTAAAATCCTCTTTACACTATGCTTGCAGGAAAAAGGCTTAAACTTACTCTATGACTTTTCAACATTCATTTTTAAAGCAGTAGGCATAGACAAGCAAATTTCAATTGGTGACATACAGCCAACTTGCTGGCTGTATGACGAAGAAAAAGTTAAACAGACCAGAGAGAAAAATGACATTGACATTTGCTTATCGTTTTGAATTTAATCAAACCAATAGTAATTTCCTAAAATTGAAAAGGAAACTTAAACATTACAAATTATTTATTTCTTATATCTAACACTATATACTCAACACCAAACTGTAGTGTCTTGATGATTGTCCTAAATACATGGTAAAGAAAAGAAGGTAAGGAGGGTCTGAACGGGAGAGTATTATATACTATAATATAATATAATATTCATCCACTTGCTAGCTAACGATCGGTCATCATTTTCAAATCAACTATGGAAGCACCTTCACGTCCACGGCAAGGTGGAGGCGGAAAAGCAGTTCCTCAAGCTGCACTTGCTGTCTCCGCATAAGGACTCTTCTTACCGGTTCACATCAGGTGGTGTTGAGTTATTTGCCTTGCTTTGTATATAAAAAAAGAATTGCCTACAAAACTCTATACCTACCATTCAATCCAGACAAGTTTTTTATAGTTATATTTTTTATTTTTCATATGTTTAAAAAGGTCTATTCTCGGGCATATGGAAACGGAAAGCGCTTAAAACGTTACGGCACACTCTAGACCGAAAATCAAAAATAATGGACTTAGCGAGAATATTGACATTTGATAAAAATAAAAAAATGTTTTTCATAGGAAATTTGATTTTGAGCAACTTTTGTCATTACAATTTTTTTGATATTTCAAGTCTAAATAGGTTTAAAAAAAATATAGACGAAAAAATGTATGGAGATGAAGTTATTTTTTTTTCTCGAATTGTATAAAAGTGTCCGTAGTAAAACCTTTTGGGGCATAAACTAACCCACTTGTACTTCACTTTCACATTTAAAAAAATGATGCCCCTACTTGCATCCCCGGTAGGTATGAATGAAAATAGGTATTTTAATTTATGGGCCTCTATGTACATCGTATATTTATAGCCTCCGAAAATCTCCACATGCCCCCCCAACACTATTTCAACTATTTGCAAACAATAGTGCGGCATAGTGCGGCAGTGAGTTACTCAACTGTGATTTTATTTCTTTGATAAAGAACCACGAACAAGTTTACTATGGCACTTAATTATTAAGGTCATCGTCACCAGCCTATATACGTCCCAGTGTTGGGCACAGGCCTTCCTACATGGGGGAAACACTTGAGGAGTTTGGGCCATAACACCACCACGCTCGCCCAATGCCGATTGGTGGGTTAAAGCGGTTGCAGGAACAACCGGGACCAACGGCTTAACGTGCCTTCCGAAGCACGGAAGAGATCGAGATAACGTACTTTGAATTATTAAGATGTGTAAACAAAATTAATTATTATAAACTCAAAATCGTTGGTGTCTGTTGACAATTAAGAAGTTTAAAATGTGTTTAAGCAAACTTTGTTCGTATCTCGTTACATCAACTTGGACCACATAAAAACCAGTGTAAAAATGTGAACAGTAAAATGGAGGTTATTCTATGTTTATATCTTAGTCTCTGATGTTTACCCTTTTACAAATATAACAATGGAGTACGGGGCCTTTTGTTTTTCTCGTTTCGTCAATGACAGAAGTTATTTAAGTTGCTTAAAATGCCGCCTAAATGATTGCAGCAAGAGTCTTAAGATTTTATAAAGAACTATTATTAGCTAAGCCTCTTTGTATTATCGCACCGCTCGCCACCGGCAGGGAGTTCATCCTCACAAATTGGAACCAAAGTGGTCGCGTACTGTACGGTTTCAGAGACACTTTCTTCCACGTACGCTCAAATTGTGAAATGAACTCCCTGCAGAGGTTTACTCAAATGAGTACAGCATGGGGTTCTTCAAAAAAGGCGTGAAAAGGTTTTTACAGGGTTGACTGATTGGTAGGTTCTAGGTTATTTATTTATGACCACTTAGAACCAAAATGATGTCGGTTATAAATGGTCATAAAAATAACCTTGAAGGATCAAGGTTTATTTTCAAACACTCAATCAGTCACAAAAAGCTCTTCAATTAAAACAACCTGCCTAGGCGTCCAATTGAATGGCTAATTTAAACCAGACGGCTGACATGACGTTCAGCCATCTGGTTAAACGTTGCGCTCAATGACTTGGCTAGTTGTACTTCAGCCATTTGATTGGATGCCGGCGTTCAATCAACGGGCTAGCCGTCCAATTGGGTGGCTGATTTAATTCAAATTATATTCAAAACCAGTTCACTAACATAACTAAATTAATATGAAAATTGCTTTTGGAACAACATAATAAGTATGTTTCTAGAAAGACGTAAACTTACAGGTGTCATTAACAGATGAGCTGAAACAAATATTCTCGTTGCATCACTATTCTCATTTATAAATAAGGCTGCAAATTAGTTGGGGAACGTTCAGAAATTCAATTTGAAAGAATACAGTTTTTAAAATTTTAATTGTGTTTTTTATTTGATAAGTAATTGTATTAGAAAAATATGTTACCCACCGATAGATAGTATTTCGAACTCGATAAAGCTAGTTTTAGTAGGCTGCAGTAGTGGTGGAAGTAGGCTGGTGAAATTGCTTCGGTAGAGCCTAGGCTATCCCCGCGTGTTAAATGGCGGTTGAGCGACGGCCAGGCAGCCTCACCTACCGCATGGTACAGGTACTGACCAGACGGCTGCTTCGGCGTGGTGTCATCCGAGGTGACTCCCCCGACGATACCGCTGAGCACACCCTGATGGAGTGTCCGGATGGCGGTCACTTCTCGCTACCAGTCATGGTAAGGGCCATGGTTGGTAGTGAGGGGGTATGGGAGACTGTCGCCTCCTTCTACGAGACTGTGCTCACTCAGAAGGAGGCAGCGGAGAGGAAGCACGAAGAGGATCCTCTGGCAGCCCATATCCGGCGTAGGCGTGTGGGCGTGAGAAGGCGGGCGAGGGCGGTGATCGCCCGTCTTCCTGCGCGCTAGGCGTGGCCGGCGTGCGTGGGCGGCCCCCACGCGCGCATTGCACAGGCCGCCCGTCTAGGATTGCACAAGTTACTCTGGGTAATCTCCAATGGCGCGAAACCCGTCCGTATGGCCGGGTGGCCTGGGAGTGGGCTGGTGAAGATGCTTTGACAGATCCTAGGCTACCCCCGCGAAGGGCAGAGGAGTTACCGGAAAGTTTAAGTGGGTATTCCCAGTGTTATTAGCGCTGAGCGACTCCCACACTTAGGTGGCACTTAGGTGGCAACATATTATTATTATAGCAGTATACTCCACACGGATATTGTTCGATGCTCAGCCTAGTAAATGATTGACTAAAGCACCATGGGTCCTTCAACTTAATATTTGAAGACATAAACAGTTTAATAACATACTTAATAAGACACAATAAGCGCAAATGAGACACTATAACCCATATCACTAAATACACTTGCGGGTATGAAAAAATATAATCACAATGATTAGTTTTAGCAGTGTTTACGCCTGCGTGAAATTAGCGTACAAGTCTCTGGGGAAATACGAATTTTCCTTGATGAAAATTCCTTTCGCCACACGGAGTCTTATTCAAAAGCAACAGGAGAATTTTCCGAATCAGAAACGATTTGTTTTTAAGGTCATCAAGTAAAGTGATTTCTCAAATAAGTGTAAACTACCACAATACATAATGTAAAATTCTAATTTGTCAGATGTTCCATAAGGCTTAGTGAACGGTTGACATCAAGCATAATCGTGACTTTCACGAGGGTAGCACGGTTAGCACGGCAAACCACTGACTTAACATCACCTGATGATAAGCGGTAAGAAGAGTCCATATGCGAAGACAGCTACTGCAGTTTGAAAACACTGTCCTAGCTGCCTCCACCTTGCCAGCCCATAAGGTGCATTTTTAAGAATCTTTTAAAAGAACTTAGAATATAGGAAAGCCCACACATGTGCTGGCAAGGAATTTCAAGTTTCGAAAGTACATACGACAAAGAAATGGTTACTACATTTCTTCGTGTCGCGATGTTGAGGTGGAGACAGTGTATTGATGACTCCGAAGACCGGCACGCGTGCTCATGAGTAGGAAGGGAGGAGGTGGTTATGGTCAAAAAGCTCTATAGAGCACTGAATGTACTCACATGCATTGCTTTAAACGAGGAGCCGCTACAAAGACATATTATTCATTGAACGTACAATATTTATGCAAATATTCTGAGCTAGTGAGATAAAAAATGTCACTTTACTCAATCGCAATAATAAACTGAGTACTGTACACAAAAAAGCGTTTCAGCGATCTTAATAAAACATGTAAAAAGTGCGAGTACGGTCAGCAATAATCTGAAACTATGTCACCATCCGTCATGCGATAATGTTTGCATTTCGAGCATAAAATGGTGCCCCATTTTTATGCAATCATTTGTACAGTGACACGCCCTGTATAATAGACACCTTTATTGCAGAGGTAGTAAAGTTTGTTATTGCAAACTGAACTGCGATACCAATGTTGAGTTTATTTTGGATAAATGTTCGAATTTTAATACTAGGTTATCGCAGTAGCATTTTAAGTAGGTGTATATTTTACCATTTTTTTTCTGTTAATACTTAATTAATAAAAATGAAAGTCCTAATATTTATATCGTGAGCGCTCCCATAGCAACTTTTAATTATTTCTTTACGGCTCTAGCTTCAAGAGCTTTTGAGCCTGTCTTTATCATCATCATCATCATATCAGCCAAGAGACGCCTACTGCTGAGCATAGGCCTCCCCCAAGGATCTCCAAACCGATCGGTCCTGCGCTGCCCTCATCCAACGGCTTCCCGCGACCCTCACCAGATCATCCACCTTGTGGGGGGCCTACCAACGCTACGACTCCCGGTACGCGGCCTCCACTCGAGGACCTTTCCGCCCCGTCAGTCCTCCTTGCAATCTGACCTGCCCACTGCCACTTGAGGCTCGCAATTCTTCGGGCTATGTCGGTGGACCTTAGTTCTTCTGCGGATCTCATCATTTCTGATTCGATCACGCAGCGAAACCCGCAGCATAGCCTGTCTTAACATTTATAACACGTGTTTTTTTTTCTGCAGATTACATTGTAATGCGGGTGTTACACATTTAAACGTATCTTGGGAGAGTTTGGCGCCAAACACTAAGTATGTTATGATTAAACGCGCGGAATAATTTTTACTTGTTCATAAATTAGCGATGCGCGCGCATCAGCGCTTTTTTAGGCAAAGGCACTAAAAGCAGCCAGTATTACTAATAAAGTAAATTAATATTTTTGTGTTTTTGTTACAGATAAATGGTTGTAATTTATTGATAAAATTAATTAAATTAAATAATTAAATGTTTATGTATTATTTTGTCTCCCAAAGTTAATTTTAATCATAAAATGTTGACCACTTTCTGCCATAGAAACTCTTTGCTAAGATTTTAAAAAGTACCGTTCGTTTCTAGACTGAGCCACAGATTAATAACAGTGCACCTTGATAAACCGTGCGTTTTACATTACATTACCGCACAAGTGCGTAATGAGATACATTACGATATTGAAATTGGTGAAATAAGACTATAAGAGACCCTTGATGAGCAAATGTGTTATAAAAATATTCATCAGCCTTTCATATAAATTTAGGCCGTATACTAAGTTCACTGTATTTCGGATCGAAGGAAAAAGTAGCCAGTGACTGGGCATGGTATCCATCCTAGGCTTCAGGATGGCAACGCACCTGCAATACCAAGTTATTATTTATTGTTATTGCAGGTGTCTATATGTGACGGTAATGGTAGTCGCCCAGGTGGGCCGTCAGCTTGCTTGTCATCTATAAGTATGACTCTTTGGTAGAAGAAAGGAAATATTACGGCACAAAAGTTCAGAACAAAATGCTGATTTCCTCTGACACAAAAATAAAAAGAGCACTTTGTCACATTCACATCAAATCTATATTCAATATCAAAGAAGAAACAAATGCGCAATAAGATAAGACTGACACGGTACTAAAGTGTGTACATATTATTATATAACGTGCCATTCCTCGCACGACCGCTATCTCAATAGCTTTCATCTCTGAATACGAAATAGCGGAATATATTTTTGCGAATTGTGTTTCATATTTATGTAGTTGTATACATATACCACTTTAATGTATGGGGTTGGAGGTCAAAACGGCATTATAAGAGTGATGTAACTTAAAGCCCAAAACTATGGAAATAAAAATATTAGTGTCACCAATTCAAGAATATCTAAATTTTTGATTTTAACAATATTATAAATTTTTGAAAAATTACTTAGTAATTAAAATGCAAAACTAGAAAATTTTCACTTCCTGAGGCGGGAATCGAACCCGCGACCTTTCGCAATCCGAGCGACTGCACTAACCAACTGAGCACCCAGGACTTGGGATACCCCTGTGAAATTCTTTATCTGTATTTGCGTTTATGAGCTAACGTCCACAATTTAATACACTAAATAAACATAATTATAAACATCCATGATACGAGCTCATCCGTGCTTCGACGCGCACGCTAAGTCGTTGGTCCCGGTTGCTACTGCAACCATTTTAAACTACCAGCCCGCATTGGGCCAGCGTGGTGGTGTTATGGCCCAAATTCCTCATGTGTTTCTCCCGTGTAGTTAGGCCTATGCAGTGGGACTATATGTATAGGCTTGTGATGAGAGTGTGTTGTGATTTTTTTTTAACTACCACTCAAAGTTTATTTAAAATTATGAAAATACGATGGCGTTATATCTTACTAGTGCGTAAAATGTCGGTGGGACATAGAGAGCTTACTAACTAATACATAAGTGAACATCTATACTTGTACCTATGTGCACGGAATAAATGATTATGATTATGAAAAAAATAGATAGAATCGGTTTAACGAAAACAGTCCTAATACGGCGGAACATAGTCAAAATCAAATATAAATACTTCTCTAGGATATTGACTACAGCCGGAAAGGACTGTCTAAGTAACTGCTTATTAGAAAATATGGAGCTATCAAAGAAAAAGTTTCGTAACCTGAGCGTCATAAAATACCAAGTCTCGCGGAGAACGGGCACCCATATGCGTACAGCACTTCAGAATAGACTCACGCTGTTACTTCAGCGCTGTTTGATGAGTTATAACTCTTATAACTCATTAGTACCGTCCCTTTATAACATAAGGGCTGCGGCACGCCAGCGGCCAGTCTTAAATGAAAGTCTAAACATATTCTTAATTTTCTTTTTAACATTATTATAAATGTTTGAATTTCACAGGGTTAGATGGTTAGAGCAGCCGCCCGGATAGTGAAAGGTCGTGGGGTCGATCCCCGGGTCAGGACGTGATTTTTTTCTAGTTTAGATATTTTAATAAGTAAATAATTTTTTAAACATTTATAATAATGTAAAAAAAAATAAGAATATTTGAAAGCAATGCCCCAACTTAACCGAATCTTAGGTATTTGTAAAATTCCTCGTTTCGGATGATAGAACATTTTGGAATTCCAAGTCCTGGGTAGCTCAGATGGATTTTTTTTTTCATACAATTAGATGACAAACAAGCTGACGGCCTACCTGGTGGTAAACGGTTACCGCCGCCTATAGACACCTGCAATAACAAGGAAAAGTCACTTGATATTGCAGGTGCGTTGTCATCCTGAGGCCCAAGATGAAATGCCGTAATTACTCTGGCTACCTTTGCCTTTAATCCGAAACACAGCGAACTGTTTCACGGCTGAAATAAGAAAGGCGGTGGTACCTACCCAGGCAACCCTACATATAGGCCTACCACCTAGTGAAAACAGCAGGCAGGCAGGCAGGTTAGAGCAGTCGCCCGGATAGTGAAAGGTCGTGGGTTCGATCCCCGCCCCAAGACGTGTAATTTTTCTAGTTTAAATGTTTCTATAAGTAATCAAAAGTATCTCTATTCAAAAATCTTCTGACTCGTCAAAAATCCCATATAAAATTGAATGTCTATCACAAAAAAAAACAATAGGAATGTCAAAATAAGCTACTGTCATTTTCATACATGTCATGTCATTCGTTACGTCAGATATAAAATTTAAGGGGGTTGTGTTCCTTGTTAACCTTAGAAAATTTAACACCATTCAGACCACTTATATTTTACCTGCTCGTGACAACCCTGAAAAATGCGTACTATCGCGTATCGAACGACACACTACAGTTACACCACACATACATACACACAACCCGGAACCCCCTGAATTTCTAATTTTATTTCGGAATTCTGTATCACCCGGTATAAGTGATAGATAAGCAAGAAAGGTCGAGAGTGAAAGGGATAAACCTATATCATATGACATTTTCCTTCCTCCTCCTCCTTCCTCCTATTTCCTCCTCCTCCGTACCGCCTTAGAACTACGCTCACGTATCAACTTAAACTCAGAATTTGTCAGTCACCGCTTCTATAGCCAGTTTGTAGGTATCTAGAAATCTATAGTGTGTCACAAACCTAATATCCGTTGCTACATTATATAGTATATTACATAATGTACTCTGTTATAATACACATATAATGTCAGTACTTTGAACTGCAGTAAAAGCGTATAATTTTCAAGCTGAACTGACACTAATCGTTCTTACTTTAAAGCCGATTTTGAGATTAAAGCGTCAGCTTTATCAACGCTTTCATAAGTACCCCCGCGTTCGAAATTGCTTTGTGTAATATTCGAGTTACGAGACAACTTTTTGTCGCTCATAATAGTGAGTAAATGGCATATTTTCACTGCATCGCGTTTAAAACAAAGAAGAATGCTCGCGAGTATAGAGAATAAAATGTAGCTTTTTTAATTCTGTTTTTAAAAAAAAAATTTTCATACTAAACACGGCGAATGATCCAGCACCACCTGATGTGAAGCGGTAAGAAAAGTCCATATGCGAAGACAGCGAGTGCAGCTTAGGCACTGCTCTAGCCGCCTCCACCTTGCTGGCCTAAAAGGTGCTTTTTCACGCCTCTTCTGAAGGAATCCATGTTATCGGAAGAAGGGAAAGGGAACACATCTGGCAAAGAATCCCAAGTTCTGCAAGTACGAAAAAGAAACAAGGTACTAAATTTCTTTGTGCGTGATGTTTAAGTGGAGACAAAAATAGGTGGTGTTTGAAATATATTTAGAAAAAAGACAAGAAGAAATCTTAAGGGTAATCCGAAGTCCACGTCAACTCACTGTCGCTAGAAAGCCCGCCCCCGTACATGACATTTTCCAGCCGAGATAGTTTTTTACCTAGATATTTTTATTTTTTAGAAGTAAAATCAGATATTCCATGACACTTTACCATTACCACAGATAAGATAATGTTGATAACCTTTTTGTACGTCCAATTACACACAGAAATAGCGCCGGTTTTGTAAGTAGCATCCTACCAAACGGTCTTATAAAAAACCAATAAATTGTGTCTGGAATCCAAGCTAAAAAAACATTTCTGGGGACCAAACCCACGACTTTTCACAATCCGGACCACTGATGCTCACGTACAGCAGTCACCCGGTAGCTGGTTTAAATTATGCTTTAAAGATTAATTAAATTAAAGAATTTTTAAAATAAAGTTAAATAGGTAAATAAAGTATACAAAGACAAAACCAACCTTATAAATGTATTAACCCTTGAGGATTTTTTCTACAGTTATGTTAAGATTTCATCATCGCCAGCCTATATACGTCCCACTGCTGGGCACAGGCCTTCCTACATGGGAGAAACACATTAGGAGTTTGGGCCATAACACCACCACGCTGGCCCAGTGCGGGTTGGTGGGCTAAAGCGGTTGCAGTAACAACTGGGACCAACGGCTTAACGTGCCTTCTGAGGCACGGAGGAGCTCGAGATAATAAACTTCGATTGACCCATCCCAGGATCGACCATGGCGAAAGTTGCTTTGTTTTTCGTAACGAAATCAGAGTGCTCAAACCAATACGCCACCGAGCTCCTCCTAGCTCGTTAAGATTTACTTAATAGTTATCAAGGATTGTTTATAAAACTAATAATCCAATATAATCTTAAAGTAGAAAGGAGATGTTTCATATCCGGCCAGGTATATGCGGCCTATCTCAAAACATCAGAAAAAAACTCCTGAATCCGCGAAAAATACTAATTATTCATTTTCATGCAAAATTTGTTTGTGTAAAAGTGAAAATGTTTCAACACACAAAATTCCGTTGTTCAAAATGGCAATATAGCGGGTGACATAGAAATCAAGAGTGTTTGGTGGGATTTTGTGGTGTCAGTCAAGATTTTTATAACAATAATTAAAAATAGTGTCGGAGCGAACTTTGTTTTATAAAATTGGTGTAGTTTTATAAATCATGTGTTTGTGTTGACGTGCAACTAAAAGATTATTCCCCTTTCCTACTCAGGAGCACGCGTGCCGGTCTTCGGAGTCATCAATTCACTGTCTCCACCTCAACATCACGTACAAAGAA
The DNA here is from genome assembly GCA_947347705.1 of Nymphula nitidulata. Lineage (NCBI taxonomy): Eukaryota > Metazoa > Arthropoda > Insecta > Lepidoptera > Crambidae > Nymphula > Nymphula nitidulata. The sequence goes on along the minus strand of OX374637.1, from coordinate 2,550,153 downwards.
ATTTAGTAGCTCTTTTCTTTGTCGAACTTCCAGAACTTGGAATTCTTTGCCAGCGCATGTGTTCCCTCCTTCCTATAACATGGGTTCCTTCAAAAGAGGCGTGAAAAAGCACCTTTTGGGCCGGCAAGGTGGAGGCAGCTAGAGCAGTGTCTGAACTGCACTAGCTGTCTTCGCATATGGACTCTTCTTACTGCTTCACATCAGGTGGTGTTGAGTCATTTGTCGTGCTTTGTATAAAAAAAAATTAGAATAAAAGTGATTATCGTGTGAAATACTATGAGATTTTTTTGTGGTTATCCACTTCATCAAGTAGCATCATATGGTGACTGTCATCGTATATTTCGCGTCAAATACTCCCAAGGTGCACTAAAATGTGTTACGCCAGCATTTTAATGCAGTAGATAAAGAAAAAAAACACAAGACATGGCTGTATGGGCATTTGGGCATTAGTTCCCTTTGCCTTCCCTTTATGGGGAGAATCTAACAAAAAAAACATAGAAAGCTATACGTCACCGGAGTAACATATGCGCCATGATAAATAAAATTTTTGTTTGTGTTGCAGTTATTTCTATAAAAATCCTTGTTTTATACCACGCAACAAAGCAAATAAAAAGAAAACGGGCATTCGAATACTGTTCTGTATATTTTACCTATTTTTCAGTATAGTCTACATAGAGTGTAAGCTGGCCGGGTCTCCATACATTTTTGAAACATCCCTTTATGGGTTCTTTAATATCGTGATTGAGACGAATATTGCTAAAGCTTTCAGAGACTTCATTTTATGTTATTGGAGTCCACCAACGAAAAGCACCTTTGAACTTTGGCATGTAAATGCTTGTATACTCACAACCTTCGAAAAGGCTTAAAGAAAAATTTATAAAAATCTACCCAACGTTTTCTTCAAGAATTTCTTGTGATGGAAACACCGATCATTTACTAAGATATCTCTTTATGAAGCTCACCTTTTTATCGATTCCCAGCAATGCTTTGGCTTCTAATGGGGTGTTAATTTTATTCAAATTAGGATTGAACGGCAAAACTACTTTCTATTTATCTCCTCTTTGGTACTGTGGTCTAATGATTGAGACCACCTACTTAAGGTCCAGGGTTCGATTCCCGTGAGGGCAGATTTTTCTGCTCGGTTTGATTGGTGGTAGGCGTCTTACCTAAATCTGCCGCTATAACAATGCTGTTAGCAATATTGTCGTGCTCCAACAGTTAGTCTGTGGTTGGCGAATCCAGAAGTAGATCGCTTCCATCTCCAGCCCTATAATTACACAATTCGTGTCGAGGATGACGAGCACAGCCATCTGCTAACGATTTCGGAAGTATTATACACTCTTACACTGTATTATACACTCTGCAGTGCAAGATATTATAGACGCTTATGATTAGCTTGCCTGATATCCCTAAAGGATCCCTCCTACACCAATTATGTGGATACGTAGTAATTGCAGACTGCGTAAGAGATTTAGCTACATTCTAAGTATTATGCCCTCGGCCTCACTTCAGTTTTCGCTTATATTTTGCTCAGCCAATACTCCGTTGCACTTTGATTTTTAATGTATTCATATTCTCTATACACATTAAATGCGAAATACTACTCTGTCAAGAAAGTACCAGGAAAAGATAAATAATACACAAAATATTAATGTTAGTTATTCATCCAAATTTATTTTATCACCTTCAAAAATAGATACACTTACGTCAACGAATAATCCAATCATCAAAATATTTTTTAAACGCTGTTTCCAGAATTGAGTTCAGTTCTCGCTGCGAATTCTCCTTTATGTCTTCTACCGATTAAAAACGGGTGCCACATAGTGGTAATTTGAGTTTAGGAAAAAGAAAGAAGTCGGCTGAAACTATATCTGGTGAATATGGTGGTTGCTCGATGGTATTTGTTGAGTGTTTCGACAAAAATTCGTTCATAATGATGGCCTTGTGCGAAGGCGCATTATCGTGGTGCAGAATACAAGAATTTTCTTTCCAACAATCTGGTCTTTTTCGTCGAATTTGCTCTCATAAACTCCGCATAACGTTTAAATAATATTCTTTATTTACCGTTTGACCTTCCGGCAAGAATAGCCTCTGCATTCCTTTTCGAATAATTCTGGGTGTGATCTAATAAAAACACAAATTTCTTAAATATACAAGGACACGACGGTCAAAATTCACAGTTTTTAAATAAAGGTCTGCATAAAGTCATGATATCTACGTTACAAATTGCTCTTATACATGCCCGTTGTGCAAATAAGGCATGCCTGATGAGAGAAGAATTTCTCCATATAATAATACCATATCTTAGTAATGAGACTACATAACCGTGTTAGGCTTGAATGGCGGTAGACTCATTGTTAATCTTTACAAGGTGCTATAATGCATAAGCGAAAGAATGCATTTTACCACAAACACCAATGACGTGTTTGACCCAACTGCGTTTATCATCTAAAGTGATTCCGAGAAATTTTGTCTCAATACATTCATTCATTCATGTCTCATTACATTGATTCCGAGCGGTTAAGCTTTATGATTGCTTTCTCCCATTCTTTTTTATGAACTGTATGTAGGTATGTGGTTTTATTTACGTTTCTGTTTAAATTGTTTTCATATAGTCAATAAATTTTTTTTTTTGAAGTATCGTTATAGTTGGTAATATTTTTACATGGTACAATCACACTTATAAATATCATCTGCAAAAAGATTACAATCATAATCTATAACATCCGGAAGGTCATTGATATACAGTAAGACCAGCAATGGACCAAGAATGCTACCCTGAGGTGCGCCAACTTTATATATTTTGGTTGTAAAACTATGTACGTTTTGTTTCTAACCTAGTTATTTCCACATATGGTCTTCTGTTCGTAGGGTAGCTATTTTGCTACGACGACGTCTTTAATTAAGTTAAATAAAGTTAGTTTAACTAGTAAAATCTTAGAAGAATAATATCAGATAAATTGTAGTTACCTACAATGATACAATTAATTTTACTTTACCACAACAACCTAAAATGGGTTTCTATATTATGTTTATGTTTACGGCTCTGATTTCAAGACCTTTTGATCCAGTCATAAAATGGATAATGTACTCATGCGTTTTCTTCATCTGTGCAGTCATAGAATTGAAATTGCAGCTTGGAAGAGTTTACTATGGCAATCTTCATGATGCTACTTTGAATTCTTAACGTCTTTCACACCAAGTTTACTATAATGGTCGTCAACAAAGACACTTGTTTCACAAACTACACTAATTTTATGCCTTAATTATCGTTTAGACCCAATTTCGTAATTTAATTAATAAAATCTTGACCGTCGCAAAAAACTTTATTAAACGTTATCTTACTTAAGACTGCATGCAAGCCAAACTCCCTGGGGAGTGGACAAAAGTTTGTCTCTATTTTCGCCTGCAAGAAAGAAACAGATAAAATACATTTTGTCCCCTAATAAGTGAAAATATAACGAAATATTCCGCAAGGGTTTATGTACAGACGACAGCATATGAAGTGTATACGAAAGCCGTCTCTATTACGAACAAATTAGAATATTATTATTTTTTAAATATTAAACAGGAGGTTTCAAGATCGAACATCACAAATAAATCCAATTTATAATATATCTTTTTTATGCAATGATATATAAAGTAAAACAAATTACCTAAATAAACATATAATTTGGATTTGTTTATAAAACGCTTATTTATAGCCGCAAGTGGGTTGAAATAAAATTTCTTTCAGAAATAATCCACACCTTTTGCGATTATTTTTTTCTTTAGATATTCTTGCAATTACATGCGTACACAATGAATTGTTGAATAAATAAAATACATATGCCTGTGGTATACATCAGTTTATTTTCTGAAACAGTTTAAAACAAAGCACGCAAGTAGTTCTGTTTTACACAACCTATCCCTAACAGAAATCTATTGTTATTCCAAATTTATTCGGAAACTAAACCACTGGGAACATATTTCGCGAATGCATATTACCATTTCATTGGATATCTCTGAAATTGAAATTTATGCAAACAAACCCCGAAGCGTGAAGATAACGTGTTAGAAGCAAATAATGCTGGAACAGTAACTTATATTTGGAACTATAGGTTCGAATACCTTATATTTTCGATTTGTTAGCTCTGTTATTGTTCTACGCATAGTGACCAATAATTCTTAATTTAAAAACGCGTATTGACCAATATGCCTATTGACCAATATTTCAATCGCAAAACAAACAATTCGCGTATTGACATACCCTATACAGAAAATGACCAATATTGTATTCGCAACTCTGTGGTTGGTTTATCCTGACCTTTCATATTTTTATTTACACACTTAGTAGTCCAAGGGTCTGTGACCCGCTATTTACAATGCGGCCAATGTCCAGTGTAACACCGAAGGAGCAAAGATTTACATAATGCTGCTTTTATAAGTGTCTGCGCTCATGTTTGTTTGAGGACGGCATCGGCAGTGTCACATTTAGGTTATTATGCTGAGACGTCGCTTAAGTAACACTTGTGATACTTACACTTATTAATTGGTGATTACGACCATGGAGAAGGGTACTTCGGACTCAGTTTTTTTTTACATACAACTAGATGAAAAACAAGCGTCGGCCGACCTGATGGTAAGCGGTTACCGCCGCCTATAGACACCTGCAATAACAAAGAAAAATTACTTGAGATTGCAGGTGCGCAGTCAACCTGAGGCCTAAGAGGAAATGCCGTGTATACCCTGAAATTACACTTGCTGCCTTTCCATTTAATCCGAAACAAAGCGAACTGTTTCAAGTCTGAAATAAGAAAGGCGGTGGTACCTACCCTGGTGACCCTACGGGCCTACCACCACCTACCACTTAGTAAATTCCAATATGATTACATTGATGGTCAGCGAGTCTGCTCACGGTGTCAGTGATTTGTTTTATCACTGTGAGAAAAAAAATGAGAGGGCTAACGTCTCACTTCTTAACGAACTCTCAAATAAAATAAAAATAAACTAACGAACCGATTTTTAAAAAGAACTTTCCATGCATAAGCCAGTGAGGCTAGTTTAAAATGTTGTCGGAGGATATTTAGAGTAAGAATCATTTTTACAAATACTCTTCTATTCTAGAATAATGATTGTTAAGGCGATCTATCGAAACGTTGTTTCAGCCAAGACCGATAGAGATAGAGATATGGCTGACTCAGCGGGAGGAAAAAAGACAAAATAGCGATCGCGCGTGAAAAGTAAACGAAATACACAAATTATTTTATTTAAAAATAACCTTATGGACTACAAAAAAAACGCTTCTACACGATTCTGAATATTAATGATATCTACTATTTAATGTAATTTCCTATTGAATACAAATTATCGTTCACCAATAATCTTAAGTTTTCTTGTTTATAAGAGGTCTTTTCGGAAATAAAATGTATCGAGGCGAATTCCTTTAATCATGTTTTCGTTCTACTCATATCTAGATAAGGATATGAAGTAACGTATATTTGATTTTCAGATTCGTAAGATCTTTCAGGAACGTATGACATCACTTATAAAAGTGCGATTTTTTTCAATATATCGCCTTAACAGAGTTCGACACTGGGTTTGTAATTTTCGCAAGTAAATTAAGTTCCTTTTTAGATTGAACTAAAGTTCTCATATTAAGACAATAGAACATCAAATGTTTTTTTAACCACTAATGTGGCAATCAAGCATACGGGCTACCGGTTGGTAAGCGGTTTCCGGAGCCTATGGACGCTTGCAACACCAGGGGTATCACTTGCGCGTTGCCGACCCTGTAAATACCTTTCCATGCCTTTTTTAAGAACCTCGTTCGAAAAAACCTCTGCAGGGAGCTCATTCCGCAACCTGAGCGTACGTGGGGGAAAGTTACTCTCAAACCGTAGAGTAAGCGACTACTGGGGCCTTACCACCATCTTTATAAAAGCGATTCATATTCCGCTCGGTTCAGTATTGGTTCATAAACTGCATCGTTTTCTTTCGTACCATCATCTTCCTAAAATTGATTCGCGTTTGCACCGATTGAATGAACCGTAGTGCTGTGTGTTATTCGTTCAAATGAACTAATTAGTAGAATATAATTGCTTGTATTGTGATTGTAATTTTAGATTATCGATATGTAAATTATTACGTTAATTAAGAGATTTGTGCGTTAGTTTTTTATATATAAAATATTTTAAAAAAAATTATGATAAAAATGTGGGAAAATATAGATTTATTATTTATTTATTGAACTCATTCGTGATCAACCGTGCCGTATTCATTTTAATTTGTTCTTTCAATCTGATGATATTGTTGTGACTGAGTTGGATAAAATTATTTTAAGCCCAGGCTTCATACATTTTTTGATTCTCTCATTTCAATCAAAAGTCTACACCACGCATATCATTACAAATGCTATTTACAGGTGTTCTCAGGTTAGGATACGGTCCCACTATTTTATTCTTATTTGTACCAAATGAAATATCGGCTTTAATTTTTTTATTTGTTTACAAGAATGCGTTCAAATGGCAAAATTATTGCTAGATGGTTACACTTATGTGACTTATACTTATTGTCGTTGTTATTTTGAAATAACTACAATGTAACTATTTCAGACATTTCTGAACTCAGGTTTTTCCAATCTCTAGCGGTGTCATAAAAAGTCATAGTCGCCATATTTATTTACATCTCGGGCAGTAACGAAAAACATGGACCATAATGACAGCAATAACAGGAATTCAACTCTAAACTACATCGCTGTCATAGTCGTAGATAGCGTCGTAGTACGAATTAACGATTCTACTCAGTTTAGGTCCTAAACTGGATCGCGATAAAAGATGGTGGTACGGGTGCTGTGTTCAATTTGTGAGCATGAACTCCCTGCCGGTGGCGAGCGATGCGATGATAGTAAGAGTGTTGTAGGCATCATGTCAAATAATTCCTCAGGACACATTCCGTTATATAAACTGTAAAACACACAAGGAAGCATAATCTCTCCTGAGGCTTCAAAGTATATTACGCTCTTACTCCTACGTAATAGAAGTGGGTTTCGTAGTGCAACTGTTACACTTGATTTGGTGTCTGTTGTACAACTCATAAAAAATTTTCTTAATTAATTTTGAGATTATTATAAATGTGTGAAAAATTTGTGTTTTTTTTTCAATGGAACTTGTAAAACTTAAAGTTTATTCATTCTTCATCCTTCCATATATTTGGGTAGTCAATAATTAAATACTTTTATATTGGTTTTGTTTATAGAAAATATACTTTTAATTTCTGTAATATACTTTTAGTTTCTGTGTGTATGTGTCCCGTCCCAGGACCCCTTTTTATTCTAGTTTAGATAGTTTTTAATTAATATTTGTTGGAAACTAATATTAATTATTACTTATTTATTGTTAGGGCAGGTTCGTATTATCGAGAGGAAATTACTACATGCTCTTAGTTCAGGAAAACCCTGAGTGCATATGACGTGTACGTCGTATGCACACAGGGTTTGGCCAACGAGAAAATATATCTTGGCTGTAATTTTAGAACATTATTTAACTAAAATTCAATAAGCACATGCCTACCTTTCCATTACTAAAGTGAAAAAAGAAATAAACATACACACATGGTAATTTTTAAAATTTTGATTGTTACTAATTTCAAAATCATCCTTTGCGTAAAATTTATACTTATGCCTTTAAGGTGAAGCATAGTGATATAAGCTTTTAGTACCTATGTTGTGACATATAAATGACTAGCTAGGCCCGCGACTTCGTCCGCGTAGAATATTGATTTTTTCCATACATACTTTCATCCCCTATTTTAGCGAATTTTTCTTAGCGAATGCCTACGTCATAACATCTACCTGCATGCCAAATTTCAGCCCGATCCGTCCAGTGGTTTGGGCTGTGCGTTGATAGATCACTATGTCAGTCAGTCACCTTTGAGTTATATATCTTCTCTATATATATAAAAATGTTATGTTGGTTTGTGTACGCTTCAAAAACTCAAAAAGTTCTGCACCGATTGAGTCGAAATTTTAACATGATATAAAATCCGCATCAAGGATTGTTTTTATCTATTTTTTGCATCAGTCACATATCTGCGACCGCGAGAAAACAGTTTTTTTAACGATGCGCCACTGCGAAGCGTGGCAGGGTACAGCTAGTATAAGATATAGATTATGTTTATGAGGGTGTAAGCAGAACTCTCTCAGCAACGAAGGCTGGCCATCCATAACACTAGTTAAAAATAAATTTAAAATCACGAAAAAAAAAAAAACGTTAACAATCACGCAGGCAGTATAGGCAATAGGTATTAAAATTTCGAATGAAAGGGCGTTATCAATTTTTTTTCCAACATGTCGTGTTGAGGTTCACCAGCTCTGAAATCTGCCTTCGTTATTGAGAGCCTGCCTCTTACTTGGCTGCCTGTATACAGTAGCACATCAAGTGTAATAGTAGGCATACGAAAGCCGCTTCTATTACGAACGGCGTGAGGACGGTCTCAAGATCAAACTATAACGCTTGATGTGGTGTCGAGTGTACAATCGCGGTCTCAAAATGTTCACCACCGTTTTTAATTGCATGTACAAATCAGTGTCACGAGGTCAATGATATAATTTGATTAGACATAGGGCATAGATTTTTTCACACACAAAAATCGGTCGCATATTAATATAATAATAATCATACACTCACACCTATTATCTAGCCCAAAGTAAGCATCATTAAGAGCTTGTGTGATGGATACTAGATAACGGAGAAATAATAATAATAATAATATGTATATAAATACAAGAAATATACTAAATAAACATATAAACATCCATGACTCGTGAACAAAATACTCGTACTCATCATACAAACATTTGCTCCTACCGCGATTCGAACCCGATCAGACCGCTCGACCAGCCGGTGGTTGTTTGTCATATAGTTTTTTTTTTACTTTATAAATCTCAAAATAATAATCCTTTTATCACTAATCGATACGTGGTTTCGATACGTATTTTTATGCTACAAAGAATAAATAAATCTAACAAAGTATTTAACAAACATTTAAGTTTATAGTTTTGTTTATTTAAGCATTGTACCTACTATCCATCTCAATTATTTCCATAGCGCTAGACAAGTCAAATTACCCTAATTCCAAATCCACTGGCTATTTAGTAAATCAACATTAGGCAATCAGTGATATTGCTGTTTACATTTGAAAACGGTAATCGTCGGTCATCAAAGACAGTCAAACTAGCATTGAGATTTCAGTCTGAGATGCTTAAATTGATTGGGTGCTTTCGTAATTACACATGAAATGAACTGGTTACGGCATATTCTCTTACAATTACAACACACAGAAACTAAAACAGTGTTGGAGTACATTACATAAATATTTATAATATAACAGATATACGTACAGACGGCCCGCCAAACAAACATCATCAAAAATCTCGTAATTTTTTATTTAGTTTTTTAATCAAATCTCACAATCTCAACACATTCACAAATTCATTCACACACAACGACACACATATACCCCTATCATACACATAGGTAACTTTAATTAAAAGACATATACTTGTATTAATTGTTGTAGGCAATATAAGAACATCACTTTAAGGCGATCACTTTTCTTTTATTCTTTCTATGAACACCGTCTGCAATACGAAAAACCGTTTGTGTTTTTTAAGACAACATATTTTTTGGCCTTCTTAAGGCTCTTTAAAATTAGACGATTTCGGTCGTACTGCGACAGCAGTGTGGATGTCGTAACGTAAGTCCAATGGCAGGAAAGTTACGACGCAAATGGCAGGAAAGTTACACTAAGTGTGTTGGACTGTTAACAACTGTTTTTACTAGGCGGTAGGCCCGTATGTAGGGTCGCCTGGGTAGGTACCACCGCCTTTCTTATTTCAGCCGTGAAACAGTTCGCTGTGTTTCAGATTGAAGGGAAAGGTAGCCAGTGTAATTTCTGGGCATGGACGGCATTTCATCTTAGGCCTCCGGATGACAACGCACCTGCAATATCAAGTGATTTTTCCTTGTCCATCCATTGATTTTACCATCAGGTAGGCCGTCATACTCTCTGTCTGTCTGTCTGTCATGTCTGAATTTACACCGGTTCCAAAAGTTGAACTACCGAGCTAATGAGACCGAGACCGACCGAGAGCCGAAATGCTCGTACTCATCATACAAATATTTGCTCCTACCGGGATTTGAACCCAGGACCCCTGGCCGAGTAGCCTGTATAGTACAGTCATCTAAAACATTATCAATTGCAATTTGATTTTTAAAATATTTTAGGGGGTGTTATTCTTTTGTATGCTCAAAAAAACAACATGTTTCGTTGAATATGGCTATGGATAGCCGTATTATTATGACGAAGTTTATGGTACCAATACAGGGTCATTGGTCAAACAATGTAATTTAGAGCATTCCTCGTTTCCCACGCGGGATAATATTTTCCCAGCAACATTTTCCTCGCCAGTACGTGTTGTTTTAGCTTTTAGTATTCAGGATGGATGGTGGGAACATACTGTGAATATCTGAAAGCCCCCGAGATTATCGTCAGCCTCTAACGGTGTTCGAGATTTGCGAATTATTCCAATTGGCACACTGTCTGACAGTTCTGGTTTTACAGCACCTTCTGGCGAAAAGTTCTTGGAATATGGGTGTTCCACAGGGATGATAACTAGGTCCGCTAGAAAGTATGCCTTAGTTTGAGAGCTTTTTGAGACAAATCTTGTTCCGAGCAGCCGCCCGGATTGCGAAAGGTCGCTGGTTCGATTCCTGCCTCAGGACGTGAAATTTTTCTAGTTTAGATATATTTTAATTACCAAGCAATTTTTCAAACATTTAAAATAATGTTAAAATCAAAAACTTATAATAAGTCTTGGTATACTCAAAAAAAAATACTGGCAAACGTTAAGGCACTTCCTATAATTTAGGTTACGTTTGAGTATTCGGATATCAAACTACATTATATAAATGTATCTATTACATCTAAACTAACTTACCAAACAAATATTGCGTTTGTATCTTTCACATAGGTGTTATTATCCTTTAATACGAACTATTTGTACTTATCTTTGAAACCAGTCTCTGGTAAATAATGAGTTACTTCTCTCATAGTAATAAATGGTTAGGGAATTTTTGTAATGGAGTACTGTCGATAGAATATTTGGGATTTTGGCAGACCTTATTGCGAGGTGTTAAGGACAATTTTTGCAATAACATAAATTAATGTGTGGTTGACTATATTTATGATGAAAGAGAACAAAATTAATTGTTATCAAAAAGTAATGTAATAAATGAAATGTTAAACAGAAGATCTTATTAATAATATATTGCTTTTTTTATACAACTATATGACCTGACAAACAAGCTGACGGTCCACCTGATGGTAAGCGGTTACCGCCGCTTATAGACACCTGCAAAATAACAAGGAAAAGTCACTTGATATTGCAGGTGCGTTGCCTCAGATAAAATACCGAATTGTGAATTGTGGAGTAAAAACGACTATACAGAATATTAGGGGGATGCTCTCGAATACGAAGGTAAGTGGCAGTGCTGTTTACCCTGAACACGAATTACTAAAATATAAATTTGAAATCGTGAAAAAAAAATCAGCTTTTTCATACAAATTATAATATCTACACGGCCTGTTTGAATGGGACAGCTGATTTTTTTCGTGATTTCAAATTTATTTTTCAACAAATTGTGCCTAAAGTGACGAGCACTGCCACCTGCCTTCGTTTCCGAGAGCGTCCCCCTAACACCCTGTATAGCCAATAAAAATCTACTAGTAAGCGATTACCATGCTTCATAGAGAATTGTTACAAATTTAAAGTACAAATAAGGAGTAGAAATGCAAATTACAAAATATGAAAGGAGATGGTAAAGTTTTAGGCTAGCTCATGAGCACCATTTCAGATTGTACATAATAATGTAATGAATAACATGGTACTTATCCATCAAATAACATGAAAGTCTTTTATTTAATTGCAAAAAAAATTATGGAATAACATGAGTATTGTATAAAATGGCAACATAGAAGTCATAAAATGACCCAATAGTGCATAGTCGACAACCACAATAACGCCGTTAAATAGTTGAATTTAATGTCATATTGGTATTTATTACGATTGTCATTCCGTATTTTCAATTGTGAATGTTCAGAGTGCGCTTCAAGTGTTTTTGTGATTTTTCGAAATAGTTTGACCCTGGCTATAAAGAAATAAAACGACAATATTCAACGTGAAGTATCAAAAAACAAAATTATATTATGACACTGACATTTTGTTTCCTTCTAAATGACGATATCTGTAATGTTTTTTTGCCAATTAAAATATTTTTTTGCCGCTTTTATCAGTCAAGATTAATGAAAAAGATGGATTCTTACAAAAACAACTGTACACAAAAATGGTGCTAATGAGCTAGTACAAACCTATACTTATAAACTTTTACTATCTGCTTTATTGTAGTTTTTCTTTTACAACGAAATCTGTTCTAACCTCGATGTGTTCAATTGCAGAGTGTTTTCTTTTACAAGAGCTCTTCTGGCAATGTCGCAATCGCAATCAAATTACTAACATAGTTTACCTACATAGTACCTGCTAACTATTTACTTCGGACTACATTATTTTTAATTAACAGTATAGTAATTTAGGTTGTATGTTTCTGAATCTGTTGTCTCATAATGTTTGTGTATTTTATAAAAAGTAACAGATAACTTTAGACCCGAAATTAAGACACAATTACTATAGGCCACAATAAAACATCGACAGACACAAGGGATTTTGAAGTCAATTTCAATAGCAAAAAGAACTCAAACACAAAAGAAGGTAAATAGAATTATTTCAGCGAGTGGGTTCATTGCAAAGACAAATACTTTAAGTCCCGCCTCTATTAGGTATTGTGTTCTCGCTAAAAGCATTTCAATTAGTTACGCATCCGAACTTAAACTAATCTGTGGTAGTGCTAGACGTTTGATCGCCATTACCACGCGTCAGATGTAACCAGCTCTCGGAGCGTTTAGTCTGATTGACTAGCTCTCCAATTACAGAACTAGAGTAATGACATAGGGTGATCGACCTTGAAGACCAAAGGGCAAGGGAATCTAAACTTCGGTATTATTAAAATGTGAATTACCAAATTCAGTGACTCGTAAAGATATACAGGGTGGTGCCGTCAATACGACAATAAATTAAAACAAGGGATTTAGTAGTTCATAGAAATGATTTCCCATTTTCAAAAACATTGTATTCTATGAAGTAATGCAGCCAAAATGTTATATTATTACGCGTCTAAAAAACCAAGTCAAACCTAACCTATAATAATGTTCACTGCATCATTTTACATATTTGGCCATTGCTGTTAGACGTGAAAATTGGGCTGTCTTAACCTGTATGGGCGACGTAATTTTAGACCAATTTCCAGTCCTGTAACATCAGGCCCAAAGTTGTATGGAAACCGCGGGTGTTCTTTTCGCGTACCGTTAAACGGTTGGGTATAAAAAAATATCAGTTCAAAACCGTTTTATCGGATACCGTTACAGTCCCTATGCATAATAACCCTGACCACAATTTGAGTCAAAGGAGGATGACGGTTTTAGCCCCAAACCAAATTTCATCTATACTCTATACTAATATTATAAAGCTGAAGAGTTTGATTGTTTGTTTGGTTGGTTGAACGCGCTAATCTCAGGAACTACTGATTCAAATTGAAAAATTATTTTCGTGTTGGATAGTCCATTTATCGAGGTATCATATAGGCTATATAACATCACGCTACCACCAATGGGTGCTGAGCATTAATTAAAAGTGTTGCAAAAACGGGGAAAAAATAAATTGGATAAATTTACGTATAAATTATGTATGCAGGAATTGTTCTCCTTTAAAACTTCTAAAAAAAAGTCCACGACAGCATATGTCTATTCTTTGAAATTGACTCTCTAGAACCATTTTTTGTTAATCAAATTTGTTCTAAAATAATGTACTAGCTGCAAAGGTGTTCTTATTTTATGCAAAGCTCAGCAAATGACTCAACACCACCTGATGTGAAGCAGTAAGAAGAGTCCATATGCGGAGACTGCTAGTACAGCTTGAAGCAACACTTTTCTAGTCGCCTCCACCTTGCCGGCCCATAAGGTGCCTTTTCACGCCTCTTTTAAAGGAACCCCTGTTATAGGAAGGAGGGAACACATGTGCTGGCAATATATTCCAAGTTTTGGAAGTTCGACAAAGAAACGAGTTACTAAACTTCTTTGTGCGCGATGTTCAGGTGGAGACAGTAAATTAATGACTCCGAAGACCAGTACGCGTGCTCCTGAGTAGGAAGGGGGAAGGTGGGATAAGGTCGAAAAGCTCCTCAGAACACTCTCCATGATAAAGCCGATAGAAGGCGCTTAGTGATGCAATGTCACGACGGAGTTGTAAAGGCTCTAGGTTCTTGTAAAGATATTTTTTTTTTGTACAACTAGATGACAAACAAGCTGACGGCCCACCTGGTGGTAAGCGGTTACCGCCGCCTATTGACACCTGCAATAACAAGGAAAAGCACTTGATATTGCAGGTATTCTTCATCCTGAGGCCTAAGATGAAATGCCGTCAATGCCCAGTAATTATTCCTTAACAAAATAAATACATTATTAATTTTAATTTAATTTTTAATTTTGCTCAAAATTAAATACAAGTATTTAATTTTGAGCAAAATTTTTCTTGACATCATTTGATTTCAATGAATATATTAACAGATATCATAGTTTTAAAAGTATTATGCACGCATTTATGATTTTCGCGGGCGGGGCGATCAATGCATTAATTGGAAAAGTGTTTTATAAACATGATTTAAATCCTTAGCCTACATACCCCACCGTTGTTATTTATCCACGCGAACGAAGTCGCGGGCACAGCTAGTGTCCAATAAAACAATAATTCACATAAAACCTCTTTAATAAAAAGACTATTTCAAAAGCAGTAACAGTCAATTTAAAACTAAGGTAAATCCTTAATGTAATTCTAACAGGAAAAGTAATGCAATTGGTATTATCTACGAAATTAAATAGAAAATTGGACTTGTCATTTTCAAAAGCAATTGGGTACATTTTATAAGGCTTATTCGATAAAGTCGTGTGTTTCGAAACGCCTGTTTTGAATATTTTATTATTGTTTTGACGAGGAAGTAATGGATGGCTTTTATTTTCTGGTTAGTCGTTTGTGTGATATATGAATAAAGTGTAGAATAGATTAGAATAGACTATCTTTATTTGCGTCAAACATGGTATAATCCTGTTAATATTACGTACAATGATCTCATGTTAAGGCACTTTAAATAAGTATGTTTAGGTACATCACCGAGCTCCTCCGAGGAGCTCGATGGCGTAGTGGTTTGAACGCTCTGGTTTCGATCACGAAAACAAAGCAACTTTCGCCATGGTCGGTCCCTGGATGGGTCAATCAAATTTATAATCTTGAGATCCTCCGTGCTTCGGAAGGCACGTTAAGCCGTTGGTCCCGGTTGTTCCTGCAACCGCTTTAACCCACCAACCCGCATTGGGCCAGCGTGGTGGTGTTATGGCCCAAACTCCTCATGTGTTTCTGCCATGTAGGAAGGCCTGTGCCCAGCAGTGGGACGTATATAGTCTGGTGACGATGATGAGGTACATCAACAAAATGTATAGTAGAGTGTTAAAAATGACAAGGAAAAAATAAAAATACCTAAATGATTCCTAGACCAATGGTCAAAAAACTAATTTATGCTATAAAACTTTTTAAAACAAAGCCAATGTACAACTTTTTTTGAATAATCCAAACTATTGATTACCACATTGATGTTTGATTTTGTGTGTTTTAACGTTTATAAAGTATTCTTTCGGCTTACTAGAGTTGTTAACTTCAATGAGTGGTGAGATAAACATTGCTATCAAAAAAAACGGTAAAATGGTAGAAAGCGGTGAAGAAATTGGTAGGTTACACCTAGTGTTGGTGATAAGACCTAATTGCCTGTACCAGTTTGTAAAAAATAATATTTAATAAGCTTTCTTGGTAGCTGGTAAACGAAATTTAGTGGACTGTATTCTTTGATTTTAATTATGAAAAGTGTAACCGCAGACGAACAATATATTAGCACTTGTGATGACTGGAGACAGGAATTCAGCTGTTATAGACGTGGAAATAATGGTAACAGCTTCAAAGTTAGGAAAGGAAACATGCACTTACTTGAATAGTCCCTTTTTCTGTTTATTAACACCCGGCGAAACCAGCACCACGTGGCAGCTTCAATTGTCCAAGTTCTACGGTGCTAAACGTACTGAAGCTACACTAATCACATGTATTTATACTTAGTTTATGGAGACTTATAGATTGTTCAGATTCACTTTATAGGTGATTAACATCAAATATTACTTAAAAATTGCGGAGCGAGTTCGCAGGCGCACGTAGGCCAGAGACGAATGTGAAACGTCACCGCGCGCGTTGAACACATAGATACGTCATCACAAGTGTATAGAAAAATATATATATTAAACTGATATCTTTAAGCAGCACCTAGTGCTCCGGTGGCGCAGTGGTAATCGCATCTGGTCGGACCCCAAGAGACGGGTCCGCCTGGAGCAAATAAAGAAATAAAACGATAATGGTTACAATAATACTTGATCACAAACTGTAAATGTTAAATTAACCCTGTAATGTAGGTATAAAGTGCAATACAGAATATATATACAGGGTTGTGCTGTCAATATGACAATAAATTTAAACATGGGCTATATTACTTCATAGAAATGGTTTGCCACTTTCAAAAACATCTAATTCATTTGATAATTTCATGACATTTGTATGAAATGATATAACATTGGCTACATTATTACCCTGTATATAAAGTGTACCACTTATACTTTTAAAGATAACTCTTGAAAAGTTACACACTGTAGGTATATGGAAATACGCGCTGGCTACGACTTGACATCATCACCAGCCTACATACGTCCCACTGCTGGGCACAGGCCTTTCTACATGAAACAAACACATGTGGAGTTTGGGCCATAACACCACCACGCTGGCCCATTGCTTGTTGGTTGATACGGCGCTTGCAGGAACAACCGGGACCGACGGCTTAACGTGCCTGCCGAAGCACGGAGGAGCTCGAGATAACAAACTTTGATTGACACATCCCAGAATCGACCATGGCGAAAGTTGCTTTGTTTTTAGTCTGGAAACCAGAGCGCTCAAACCAATACGCCACCGAGCTCCTCTCATACGACTTGACAACTGGGTACCATTTGTGACATCATAAAAAACCATGGACTAGAGTGTCCAAACATTCACCCTGACAAAAGTCACCAAAGCGCGCGACGCTAGCTCTTACCTCCACTGTTCTTATAGGAAACCAGAGCTTCAGATAAGAAACTTCTCAGTAATTCCATTTTATAATTTTATGGCAACACTATTACTGCCACGATAGTCGTCCTTGGTGTAAGACACGGGCCTTCACCGTCGTCGTAAACTTAGAAAAAAGAAAATATACCTTTCCGTTTCCACTAATTCAGTATGCAAACAGCGCAATCCGTTTATTGGCACCGCTTCACCGGCGAATTTCAATACCTCCGGACCTTTTTATTGCTATTGCTTTTCATTTTAAAATACTTAGGTAAAGGTTGCTTTTGGCGAAATTGGTACAGACAGCTTAATGAAAAGCATATTCAGTGAGCATTATAGGTATTACTTTTACCCGTTCAGCACCGGTGCGGTCTGGTCTTACGTGGAATATTGTCCGGGCTTGTAGGATGGCTGCGCTAAATACCTCCTCGATGGACTGGCCAGATTGCAGCGTCGTGCTGTCCGTATCATTGGCGATGTCAAGGCCTTTATCAGCCTCTGCAATTACGTCTAGCCATTTGGGACACCTTCTCCCATCCTACTCAGGAGCACGCGTGTCGGTCTTTGGAGTCATCGACGTAGTGGCTCCACACGAGGAATTTAGTAACATGTTTCTTTTTTAACTTTTCACATTTTCAATGCTGCGTTGCGCGTAGGAGCGGAGAGTCTAAGAACTAATAAAAGTTAAATTTCTCATAAAAGATGAGAAAATGAAAAGTAATAAAAACTTTGTATTTGGGGATGCGAATGGAGAATTGAAAAAGATGAGGAACTTCCGCAATATGAAGATGAGAGGAATCCTCATCAACCCTGCACAGAGGCTGATTGAGTCATAGTAGATAAAGCAAATATTTTCTTTACAAAATCAAACAAAGACTACATTTTCGTTAATAAACGCGAAACGCCACATTAAGCTTTGGCGTATAAATAAGTGGACAAACTGCATTTTCAACAAAGAAAAATCCGCTCCGTCCCTCAATTTATGAAGTTATGACCCCCATAAGTCAAGTTCCACCATTAGCATTTCAAATATGGTTGAATATGAAACAAGAAAAGAAACATTTCTCTTTAAAAGCGAAACTCTGCTTGTAAACCGCCGTATTACAGTTTGTGAGTTAATTTAATGCTTATTACAATGTAAAAGGGAGGTTGCTTTTTTGCGGTGTAATGTGGCAATGTCTAATGGAGCTCGACTCATGAAAGACTATTAGGTGTTAAAAATTCAAAGAGAAATGAACACTTTAAAGCATTTATAGCTTGAATTTCGTAAACCAAAATTTTCATCAGCTATGGCTGCCGACGCTCACCGATTTACTAAACAATTACGACTACAATTCAGAAGTCTGCATGTCAATAAAATTTACGTCATTAGATCTTACATAATACCACTACATACATATTATATATAACTATTAATAATTAAAATAGAATAAAACTAGAAAAAATTCACGTCCTGAGGCAGGAATCGAACCCGCGACCTTTCGCAATCCGGGCGACTGCTCTGACCACTGAGCCACCCAGGACTTGGGATATCCCTGTGAAATTCTTCTAGTCTATCTGTATTTGCGTTTATAAGCTAACGTCCACCCTACAATGTCGAAATATTCTATTTCAACATCCGAAACGAGTATTTTTACAAATACCTACGATTCGGTTAAGTGCTTTCAAATATTCTTAATTTTTGATTTTAACATTATTATAAATGTTTGAAAAAACAATACAACAACAATGTTGAAATAGAATATTTCGACATTGTAGGGTGGACGTTAGCTCATAAACGCAAATACAGATAGACTAGAAGAATTTCACAGGGATATCCCAAGTCCTGGGTGGCTCAGTGGTCAGAGCAGTCGCCCGGATTGCGAAAGGTCGCGGGTTCGATTCCAGCCTCAGGACGTGAAATTTTTCTAGTTTTATTCTATTTTAATTACTAAGTAATTTTTCAAACATTTATAATAATGTTAAAATCAAAAATTAAGAATATAACTATTAAAATTTGATAAACAAGCGCGGTACCAGCGCCATTTTGTGACGCGATGTGTCATAATCGTGGAACTGGTTTTACTCAGTAATTTTAAGTTTTCCATTGTTAGCGGAAGTGTTTTAATGTATGCGTACTATTTTGTTTTTAAAAATTTAATTCCAATGGTAAATATGTTTTAATTATGTGAAGTTTTTCTTTCTTTTTACAGGACGAATTCAAAAATTCTATTTGGTCTAGAAGCTACTGTAACCGCTTACCATTAGGCGGGCCGTACACTTTTTGCTACTCTTGTCTTTTGAAAATAAATGATATATTGTAAAACTTCTTAACTACGCCATATTCACAGTATCACATTAACCACGATATCCTAATGTGCAATAAAATTTAATGTGTGAATAGAATAGAATTTATTTATTGCATTTAATGTGGTAGAGAGGAGAACACATCAAGTCTAACAGCTAAACTACGAAATCCGCCTCTATTACGAATATTATTTTTTTAAACGTGCTTGACGCCCAAAATGAATTTGAGCCTCATAATAAAAATGGGCGTATTGTACATTTTAATGAATTTTCTCAGATGTAAGAGTCACATCTATTTTCTAAAATAACAAACTACACTACAAATTAAATATTTCATCGTCTGCATCTTAAGATTCTAGGTAAATATTGTTTACATCACTTTTTTATAACTTTAAAAACACAAGCGTAATGAATTGAAATCAAAAATAAAAACCTTATTTTGGCTCTCCTGAAAAGACGGGTTTTGTGCTTTACGTCAATTGAAATTACAAGTATCGATATATCGGTCGTCTGCGGCTATCTGTTCCTATTTAGGTTCGTGATTTATTTTTGCACATTTCACTTTTTATTATTCAAGGTGTTATAAAAACGTGTAGTCATATTTTAAAGGCTTATTCTACCCCCTCAATACATACAACTTTTACTATGAGAACAACTACGAAATCGCAAAAAAGAAATCAGCTGTTCCATACATTGCGTCGAGTGAGTACATTGACCTTACTATGGAACAGCTGATGTCTTTCTCGTGATTTCATAGTTGTCCTTATTTATTTATTTATTTATAAAAAGTACTTGATAGCTTACAGACAGGTCTAAAGCGATTATAGTAAAAGTTGCCTGTATGTTGTATTGATGGGTACAATAAGCCTTGTATACGGGGTGGCGACGTCAATACAACAATAAATTATAGCGTGGGCTATATTAGTTTATAGAAATGTTTTCCAACTTTCTAATACATCTTATTCGTTTGATAATTTAATGAAATTTCTATGAAATAAAATGTTGGCTGCCTTTATTCATAGAAATGTCATGAAATCATTAAATTAATTAGATGTATTTGAAACGCAAAACATTTCTATGAATTACAGCCCATGTTTCCATTTATTGTTGTATAGTCGTCACCAACCTGTATTTTTTACAGCAACCTTACCAGAAGCATCAAGTTGAGTGCATAGGTAAAAAATTAAGTACCTAGTTTAATTTACGCAATCTAGAATATTCGCAATCGTGACTACGCTAAGACATATCTCTGTGAGACAATAGCACAGATACTCCTAAAATGATTACCTTACAAAAAAATGCATGAGAATACTGGCCAATATAGATCTTATTATAAGCAACAGTATAATTCACTAACAGAATTATCTGACATCGAACTTGACGACTCATAAGACAAGAAGTGAAAACGTTCTTCACGTTACTTTTTCAATGTGTCTAAAATCGTTATTAATGGCCGTATTGCTACGTGGATTAGACAGAAAAAAAAGAAAAAAAAAACTTAGTAAGATGGCTTTTCTAATTCATTTTGGCCAAAATATGCCTTACGTCAATTGAAATTACAGGTATCGATATGTCGCTACTAGCTTGACTCATATCACGAAAGATTTGGGGCCTACATAAGATTTATAACGGCATTGGCATAAGAGCTATCAGCCAATCTGCATAAATTTACACAAGGAAATTCGTTTGCTTTGATCCCCCTGATCTACGTTCAAAGTCAGAATAATGAGTTTCACTTTTTGTTAAAATAAGCATTTAAAAAACAACTGCGGTTAACAGCTTCCATTTATACAGCCGAAGAAACGATAAAAACACTCACCTAAATCTTCGCTATTAATATTATCCTGAGCAAGACCTTGACAGATGGTGACGATGGCAAAAACTAGGAGGAGCACTCCCCGCGCTGTCTTACTGCAGACCGCCGCCATTTTGTTTTTATTGGCGGGCTGTCACTTGACACATGTTGTCATTGCCCTCTATTTCACAGTCACTGTACGCATTTTGTAGATTACCTGTGGAATACAAAATTCAATTAAAAATGTAGCTTACAATTAAACATCTTAAAAATAAAATTCTTAAATAAACAGTTAAGAGAACTGACGCAAATCCCTCACTTTTATCAGCAACAATATCCCTAAGCCTAGGTCAAATTTCATTACAATAAAAATTACCAACTAGAAGCCACACTAGCTCAATTAACAAAGGACCTGTGGCAATATTGTTTGGTAAACATTTCTCTAAAAAGAGTTAATTTTTTACTGCGTTATTTTATGTGACTTATAAGAAGCTTTAAAAACAACCTACAGTTCTTTGTCTAAAAAATGTTTGATATTTTTTTTTAAGAAAGTTTCCTTAACCAAGAAAAGTAACAAGTCCAAACAAAACTTTAAGTCAACATAAGTTTGCTATTCATTTGTTTTGTAGAATTATACTGAAAGTGTTCTTATTAAACATATAAATAAAGGCTGTAGATTCTTTTCAGAGTACTTAGAGTCCCCATAGCAAAAGTTTGCAACGGCCTGAAAATATACTTAGAAAGAACCTCTCGTAGCAAACGGTGAAAATAGCTTCTCTCGTGGTTGTTTTTGGATGCTAATAGTTCCAATCCAAGCCTTTAGAGATGAATGAAACAAAGAAATACGAAACACAAATCTACCAAGATGGTAGTTTTAGGACTCATAAAGATATGTGTGTATAAATTTTTCAGTTATTAGCAAATTTTTAAAATTTAAGGATCACCCATTTTTTATTCACCAAAACTTAGTAGGTATTACGTAACCATAATTTACGTCAGGTTTTTAGACAAAACATTTTTTAAATCTGCTTAAGTTATTGGCAAAGACATTATAAAAGACAAAAAAATATCAAAAGCATACAATTTACTTTACTTTTTATTTACAAGATAAAAATTTGGAGTTAGCTAAAATCTCCTTATTTATTTACAAAGCTCCTATTTTTGTCTCAATTTCTGCTTATACTCCATAATACATTGACAAAAATCATCTAATATACGCTTTTTTCTTTATATTACGATGTAAGAACAAGAAAAAATATCACATAAAAACGTTATATTCAACGCCACGAGACATTTTTATGAAAACATTATCTCGAGGTATAGTCGGCACCGCAATATCTGTGAAATATGTACAGTTGCAATAAAATACGTCCTACTACGCCACATTACTTGCGGGGAGATTATACAGGAAATAGAGTCAGCAGCATTACTAAAGTGCGCTCGTTTCACTTAGCCCCAATGACTTTTTATATGTCGCAGCCGTCTGGCTAGATTAGCCAATTAACTGGACGCCTAGGCCGTTGATTAAACGCCGGCATCCAATGAAACGGCTGAGGACGACTAGCCAAGTCATGGAGCGCATCGTTTAACCAGATGGCTGGACGTGTGTCAGCAGTCGTGTAAACTTCAAATTAGCCATCCAATTAGATGCCTAGGCAGGTCGTTTAAATCGAAGAGCTTTTGTGTGACTGTTTGTGATTGGTAGATCAAGGTCACTTTTTATGACACCTGTAACGATCAGCTGATAGGAAAACTGCTCGTTTGGCCGTCAGCCGAAGTCGCGACTCATCCGAGCCGAGCGGATTCGATGGGCATTAGTAACACCCTTATGTCTCCGACATAAAGGTTTTGCTAACCGGCTTAAACCGATTCCGCGTCGAGACTAAGACCCTTAAGCGCCTTAACACGCCAAGTTGTTAAATGGTGGGTAATTCTAGTTCAATTGACTATCGGCATGGAAAGATTGGATGCCGGATCGACAACCTAGGCATAAAACGAAATAAAAGAATTATCATTTTTAAATTAAAACATATTGTTTTTTATTTACTAGTCACAGGAGCCACCCGTGTTTATGACCTATGGATTATAATCTACGCGTTCATTTCTTTCAATTTATAATACATAACTAGATAACTGATATTAACCTGAAAGTTAAAAGAAAAACCTTTCGTACCTATTTTTAGGTTGACTAATGACCGCCCGCGCTTATAAGTAGCATGTGTCCTTTCTTAGGATGTAATCTATCCTTCATGCCAAATTTCATTCAAATCTGTTTAGCGATCTAGGAGTGAAAACGCAACAGATAGACAGTCATTTTCGCATTTATAATATTAATATACGGATGGCTGTTGCTAATTATATCAAAAAGATCTCATATTCATATTTGGAACTTTTTTATTTTGGCGCCCAATCAGGGACACATTAGTCCCTGTTTGGGCGCCAAATATTCATTTAAAGTTTTAATCAAAATAGTTTTAGTAAGTAATTTTGATGAAACAAATCAGTTGTTTCATCAAAATTACTTACTAAAACAATTGATTTATTATATACACTTTAATGCGTCACAAATTAATTACAATAAACATAGTAGATTGGACGATTTCTATTTAATTTTCTTGTATTATAGAAAAGCTATTTGAAGAAATCCACGCTCAATAAAAACAATGAAAAGCAATATTTCAAACGAATAAAATAACGAAAGTAACAAACTCCCACCCAAATGGACTCTATTGTACATTTTTACAGCGTACATTCGTTTGCGGTCAGATTAACGGTTTGCCAAACAGGCCCGCACAAATGTATGTTAATACCGCCTATCACTGTCCGCCAGTGGCGGCTATTTGCATTGTATTGAATACGCTAGAGACTGAGTCTGGGGTCCCAGTGATTGCTAACCGGATTGCTGGTTACGCGACTAATTCGATGACAATCGAAAGGCAACTTTAGTTGGCTTTCTATAGGATTGAAAATAGTCTGCAGACAATTATGAAAAATCCCTGTAGGAACAAACGGTTGTAGAATGTAGAGTACGAACATTTGTTCTCGAGACATGGATATTTGTATGTTTATTAATCATGTATGTACACACGACAGCACATCATTTGTAACAGTTACAATACGGAAGCCGCGTCTATTACGAACGCAGTAAAGGTGGTCTCAAGATCAAACTGCTACGCTTGCTGTGGTGTCGTTTTTCGCGAGCAATACACATTTGAAAGAAAACCACTTTTCCAATTTTTGTCTTCCCGTGACCACAATGGCTTAAAGTAATCGAAACGTCGGGTATATAATAATAATGTTACACATAATTAAACGCGAGTTAAATCCGGTAAAGAGGTTAAAGTTTATATTTGTATACAGGGTGGTGACATCAATACGACAATAAATTAAAACGTAGGCTATATTAGTTCATAGAAATGGTTTGCAACTTTCAAATACACCTTATTCATTTGATAATGTCATGAAATTTGTATGAAATGGTATAATATAGGCTGCATTATTTCACAGAAATGTTATAAAATTATCAAATGAATAGGACTTATTTGAAAATTGCAAAACATTTCTATGAACTAATATAGCCCATGTTTTAATTTATGGTCGTATTGACGGCACCCACCTGTTGAAATAAAAAACTGTAATTTGTCAAGTAGCGTTATCTCTTTGGAGGGCTATAACAATTGAAAAATCAATTGTCTACGAAATCTGTTGTTGGACGGGTTAAAGTGGTAAGTAATAGAGAAATATGGATAATTATAAATATGTATCTACAGTTAGCCATATTTTTTCATTACCTAGATCCATAATAGTTGGACTAGATGGATGTTACAAATTTTGACTTTGATTGTGCATAATACTTTTTATAGCTTTCAGGGACTATTACTTTTCCATACACTATCTTTTTCTCTTCAAAAAAATAAACACAATCGCGTCGTGACATTGCGTCGCTTAGCGCCTTCTATCGGCTATATCACGGAGAGTGCTCTGAAGAACTATTTGACCTTATCCCACCTTCCCCCTTCCTACTCAGGAGCACTCGTGACGGTCTTCGAAGTCATCAATTCACTGTCTCCACCTCAACTTCACGTACAAAGAAATTTAGTAGCTCTTTCCTTTGTCGTACTTCCAGAACTTGGAATTCTTTGCCAGCACATGTGTTCCCTCCTTCCTATAACATGGGTTCCTTCAAAAGAGGCGTGAAAAAGCACCTTTCGGGCCGGTAAGGTGGAGGCGGCTAGAGCAGTGTTAACTGCACTAGCTGTCTTCGTATTTGGACTCTTCTTACCGCTTCACATCAGGTGGTGTTGAGTCATTTGTCGTGCTTTGTATGGAAAAATAAACACGTATTAAAAAGCCTTCAGTGGGGACCAGCCTTTTTTTATACCCTTTTGTTAGTTCATTTGAAACAAGCTGTTATTTTCGTGGCAAGCTTTCGATGAATTCACGGTTTTCATTTAGATTTATTACTATTTATACTAAACTTTGTCTAACGACACTCTCGTGCAAATACAATGTTATTTAACTAGTTTATTTACAAGAGGCAGGGAATTAGGTAAAACTAATATTACAGCGGTATTTTAGGTGGTAAGCCCTTCTGTAGGATCATCTGGGTAGGTACCACCGCCTTTCTTTTTTCCGCCGTGAAACAGTTCTCTGTATTTCGGATTGAAGGGAAAGAAAGCCAGTGTAATAACTGAGTATGAATTTCATCTCAAACCTCAGGATCACATCGCATCTGCAATACCAAGTGATGTTTTCCTTGTTATTGCAGGTGTCTATAGGCGACGGTAACAACTTACCAAGTGGGCTGACAGGTTGTTTCTCATCTAGTGGTTTAAAACAGAAAACATACATGTTATCTGTGTCTGAAAAACATCCTGAGAACAGGCCTGAGAGTTTTGGATGAGTGAATTCAATTTTAATGTCAGTCGACAGCACATCAAGCATAACAGTTAGACCTCGAGACCGCCCTTACTACGTTCGTGATAGGGCCGGCTGTCGTAGTTACTTACTCTGGTGGACTGGTGAAATTGCTTCGGCAGAGCCTAGGCTACCCCCGCGAAGGGCAGTGAAGTTACCGGGTAGTTTTAGTAGGTATTCCTAGTATCATTTAGCGCTGGGTGACCCCCACACTCACCCTCACCAGCGACGGGTAGGTCTGTAAACAGATTTCTCCCCGAAAAAAAAAGTGTAACTGACACTCTTGATGTGTTGTCGTCTGTACACGAAAATAAAAATGCCGCTCTTATAGGGGCATTGTAACTATCGAACGTTCGCTATTGCGAGGAGCTGAATGGCGTAGTGGTTTGAGCGCAATAGGTTCGATTACGAAAACAAAGCAACTTTCGCCATGGTTCGCCCCGGGATGGGTCAACCAATTTTTGCAATATCAAGCTCCTATGTGCTTCGGAAGGCACGTTAAACCGTCGGTCCCGGTTGCTACTGAAAGCACCTTATCACCAACCCGCATTGGGCCAGCGTGGTGGTGTTATGGCCCAAACTCCTCGTGTGATTCTCCCATAAAGGAAGGCCTGTGATCGGCACTACATACATCCTATAGGCTGGTGACGATGATGATAATGATTGAATGTTATTACCAATCCGGTTCTTTTTATCTGGTCGTTTCATATTGAGTTGGTTGGGGAATACGGTATTATCCGTTAGGAAAATAGTACAGACAGGTATACATACTTAACGTCATCCTAAAAGAAATTCTTCAATGTTCGTAAATATTACATTAGTGGCTAGAGAAGTCCAGAACTTGTCTGAATCTGGTATTAATATGTTCTTGCTGACAAAGATTAAAGTAAAAGTTTAAAACGCAGTCATGTTTCCTCAGATAAGGTCACGCTATGTAAAGCTTACTGCTCCTCATTGTACATGAGCAATCTGTGGGTAAGCTGCACTCTAGAGTCGCCTAACGCCTTGTACATACAATACAACAATACCTTCAGGGCATTGTTGGGGCTGCCGCAATACTGCAGAGCCTGTAGCATGGTCGCGCACGCAGGTATCGACAGTTTCCCGGCCATTACTTTTATCAAGAGGCATGAGAGGACAGTTTGATTTCCAAATGCGTAGATGAAAATTCGCAGGTGATATAACAGCGTCTTCTTTTACTAACTGTACTGTGCCCGATATAGTACTATTGCCCCCGATGTAGTCATCTACGTAAAAATCATGTCACGATTTATGACCATAATTTTAGAATGCCAATCAATATGGCATACGGCGGTAGGCAATAGCTCCGATGGCAGTCTTTTTACGCATATCAAAGAAACTATCAAAAAAAAACCGCGCTAAGTAAAGCGAGTGCAGCCGCAACAATGTTCCTATGGCCATTGCCGACAGCGGGGACGACCCGCTAGTCGAGCACCTACCTATACAAAATAACTAGGTCACTTTCAATTATTAAGTTCTAACAATAGTGATTAACTTTTAATGTACCTACTTAATGTATATACAGACAGACAGATGCAGACTGACAGGCAGACTGACAGACAGGCTGACAGACAGACTGACACACAGACTGACTGACAGTCTGGCGTACCGTCAGACAGACTGACAGACAGATCGACAGACATCGACAGGAAGACCGATAGACAGACTCACATATTACAACATTGACAAGACAGACAAGACAGAGAGACAAACATTATGTCATTGCTAGTTAATATTATTTTATGTGATTGATATGTTTAAGTGATTTTTGACGATTCGAAAGAGCTTCTTGGCCTAATTGAATAAAGATATTTTCATTTTCATTTTTATTTTACTGACACTCATAATATAGATTGACTAGTTGTCCGATAAATAAATATTTTTATTTTATTATTTTAATTCCTTAACATCCCCGGTGTTTTCAAAAACACGTATACGAGTATGTATCAAAACAGAAAATTGACTAAGTTTTCCGGAAGCGGAAACGATAATAAGCTACGGTTCTTATTAGCAGAAACTACGTTTCTAGTTTCATGCATCATTGACCAACGTATCCCAGAAATAATATAACTAACAAAGTGTACGTCAATGTTACAAATTGACATTGAGAGAGTTGGGCGAGTTTGTTGCCTGTTGGGTTTTCCGGGTTTCGTAATAAATTATTGCTTGTGAACTACGATATACTGGAACGGAAGACTTGTGGTTCTTTATTGTTTAACTATGTCACAGGCCCATGCGGCAGATTTTTTAACCGACTTCAAAAACGAGGAGGTTCTCAATTCGGTTGGTATGTTTTTTTTCTATGTTTAACACCGATTACGCCGAGATTTCTGATCCGATTTACGTGGTTCTTTTTTTGTTAGATGCGGATTAGTTGCCATTTGTTCCCATAAATTTTTTTTTCCAAAATTTGTTTGGTAGTTTGGTTTTTAAATCAAAAAAACTAAAATGAGAAAGTCATCTACGTTTGCGAAATTGTGGATTTTTACTGTCCTATGACTTTAGGAAACAATGTAAGCCAACGGTCACCCATCTAGCTTTGACCTTTGAAAGTAATCACTAAAACTTGTGAAAAAAAATTTTAAACAAAATATAAACCGACTTCAAAAAACTGAAAAGGATAAAATAATTAAATTTAATTAAGTACTCATCAGTCATCACCTACAAAAATATTTTTTTAATTGGTGCTAAGTTGTGACGTGAAGCACCGACTCCAAAAAATATGTTTTCAGGTGATGAGTACCTACTTAAATTTAATTATTTTATCCTTTTCAGTTTTTTGAAGTCGGTTTTAATTTTTGTTTAAAATTTTTTACACATTGCGTTACAGAAGTCCGCAATAATATTTAAGGGAGTGGTTGTGATCTTGTAAAAAAAGTTACCTCTAAACGTTTGACATCTGTCAGACCACTTTTATTTTCCGATTAAAGTGCCAACCTTGCTTGATAAATGAAAAACGCTGACTTGTGACAACCTTGATAAATGCATATCATCGCGTATCGTACGACGCGCTACAGTTATAATCCGATATTGACCCCCGCAAACCCATATTTTCAAATTTTATTTCGGAATTCTGAAACATCCGGTATACGACTGCAGCAGGCCCGCCTGGTGGTATGCGGTTACTGTAGTGTATAGTAGTAAATAAAGCGTACGTTTTTATATTTTTTTATATATCTAGATAGCTCGAGGAGCTCGGTGACGTAGTGGCATGAGCACTCTGGTTTCGATAACGAAAGCAAAGCAACTTTCGCCATAGTCGATCCCGAGATGGGTCAACCAAAATTTCTAGTCTCGGGCTCCTCCGTGCTTCGGAAGGCACGTTAAGCCGTTGGTCCCGGTTGTTCCTGCAACCGCTTTAACCCACTAATCCGCATTGGGCCAGCGTGGTGGTGTTATGGCCCGAACTCCTCATGTGTTTCTCTCATGTAGGACAGTAGTGGAACGTATATAGGCGATGATGATGATATAACTATATGACAAACACGATACGCGGTGGTAAGTGGCTACCATCGCCTATACTTGCAATACCTACCAATGAAAAAGCCACTTGGTGTGTTTCTAAGCCCTAAGATGAAATGCCTGCTACCTTTCCCTTCAAACCGGAACACACCGAACTATTCGAAATCTCTTAGCCAACAAAAAATATTATACCTTATTAACTACCTATCGTTTTCTATCATAAAATATAACGGGGTCGTACGTTCATAATAACCAGAGGTCGGAATTAGGTAGAGTTATTTATGTACTTACATCGAAATGTTGATATTAATGTGGATCTTCCCGGGATTTCTAATTGACATCCGATGTCGTTGATGAAAATTTGACAACGTCGCGCGTGCAGTGGGTTAAATTGTGTAAAAGTAAATAACTTTTTCATTTAAAAATCATGAGATGTTTCTGCTCTTTAAAATTTCTCGGGATTTGAGGCATATCCACTTTTTTCTTTCGTTGTATGACATCAGTGTTAGTACATAAATAACTCTACCAAATCATCTGTGACCAAATTCCGACCTCTGATAATAACACACTCCTCTTTGTAGGTTACGATAACATCAGACGTTGTATGCCATCCTTACAGTATAAAAAATGCAACAGAAGAACAAAACTTCCTTAGCAGTCTAACATACATAATTCACAAAGCTAAAGCACCTGAATACGACAAGGGAACCGACACGTTTCGATCGAGAACTTTTTAATTGAACTTGATAAATTATCGACGAAGTTTCACCGATCTCTCGAAATAAGGAAGATGAACTCTTTGAAACCATGTCGCTTTATAAGAAGACTTATAAGAAAAGAAATGGAATGACAAAATGAAGTATTTATACAAAGTGTATAAAAGAAATTCTTTATAGAAAACTCAACATTAAAATGTCACTACTTTAGTAATCGGCCTCTAGTAATATTAGGTTGTAGTAGGTTAGGATAGTATACCGGCCGGCTGTATACCGGGGTGGTGCGGTCTATGGCGATGTATGGTGCACCGGTGTGGGCGGATACCCTGTTACCCCAGAACAAGGCCATTCTGCGGAGATCGCAACGGATCATGGCTAACAGGGCCATACGCGCTTACCACACCGTGTCGTACGAGGCCGCTTGCGTTCTCGCAGGGACCCCACCCTGGGACCTGGACGCGCTCGCGCTTGCAGACATATACAGCCGATGCGCGGAGGCTCGGAGGGAAGGAGCCCGACCATCGCCTGAATTGCTCCGGCATTGGCGCGAACGGGCGCAGCGCTCGGTGCTGCTAGCATGGCAAATGAGACTGGAAGCTCCAACGTATGGCCACTGGACCATTGCGGGATTACGACCGAGCCTGGCGAGATGGGTGAGCCGGAAACATGGTTCTCTCTCGTACAGACTCACACAGATGGTGTCCGGACACGGGTGCTTCGGGCACTATCTGTCCAGAATTGGGCGCGAGTCTAACACTCGATGCCACGAGTGCGCTTGCGACGACGACACGGCCCAGCACACGCTGGAATTCTGCCCCGCATGGGCGGACCAGCGCCGTGTCCTCGTCGCGACAGTAGGGATGGACCTCTCGCTGGCGATTCTGATCAAAGCCATGGTCGCCAGCGCGACGTCCTGGGATGCGGTCGCCTCCTTCTGTGAGCATGTGATGCGCCAGAAGGAGGCTGCGGAGCGAGCCAGGGAGGAAAACCCTTCCGCAGAGCCGAACCGCAAGAAGCGTATGGGCCGGCGAAGGCGAGCCTATGCTCTGCTCCAGCCACCGTAATCGGGGGCGTCGGCGATGGAATAGGGCTCCGTCGTCGACACCACAACCCCCAGTGCGGATGGAGATATCCCACGTTTTCCCGGGATATCTCTAACCCTGTGTAGGGGGCCTTTAGGGCCGGCTGCAGCGTGGCTACGCGGAAGAATACAACGTTTCCCGTGTAGCCGTGCCTCTGCGCAGCGATGTAGGGAAAACTGTCAGTTTTAGTGGGTATACCAATTCTATCTCACATGGTGAGTCCCACATAACCCAGTCGTGGCCCTCCATTGCGGCTGGGTAGCAATAAAAGCTTTCTGACAATAAAAAAAAAAAAAAAAAAAAAAGTTATAATATCGTTTGTAATCATACCTACTCATACGAGTACCTTTAGGCGGATCCACTCATATAAATTCTGAAACTGAGACACAGGAGATTATTTATTGTTTGTGACCTGGAGGCAATGGACGAATGACTGTCCAGTGGTGAGTACTAGTCCCAGGTTCAAATCCTGGTAGGGGCCGATATTTGTATGATGAGTACGAATATTTGTTCACGAGTCATGTATATCTGTATGCATGTCCATTTAGTGTGTCTATCTAATATTTATATCAAAATTGAAATTGTCCTTTTAACTATGCTAAATTTGGGTAAGATAATTAAATAGGTGTTAGTGTAGTTAAATTAATTAATTTGGATTCGATTAGAATCGATTGGATTTGGTTACAAAAACAAATATTCGTTATCTAGTGAGTTGACAGCTGTTAACTTTTGACAGTTCAACCAAAGAAGTATCGAAACGGTTAGGCGGCCACAAATGTCAAATATTTTGCAGAATTCAAAGCAATGAACCGAACGGCTTGCGTTACGTGTTGTGAGTACTTAGAATACCAAAGTAATACGTTTCGATTGCGCTGAGTTAGCAGAATACAACGACGTTGTAACTAAAGCGTTTCTGGTTCGTTTCAGATCAAAATACAATAGCAGAATTGGGGGACAGGACAAAGTAGTGTAATTTAGCTGCGATCTTCTGAAGAAGAACTATCCCAGTTAATATATACAGGATGTTAGGGGGACCCTCTCGAAAACGAAGGCAGGTGGCAGTGCTTGTCACTTTAAACAGGTTTTTTTTAAATCAGCTGTTCCATACAAACAGGCCATGAAAAGATTACAATTTGTATGAAACAGCTAATTTTTTTTCGCGATTTCAACTTTATTTTTTAGCAAGTCGTGTTCAGGGTGAGCAGCACTGCCACCTGCCTTCGTATTCGAGAGCGTCCCCCTTACACCCTGTATAGGTATTTCCCCCTAATCCAGTATATACGCAGTTGTCGACACACACGACTAATTAATTTCCACTTTGCCGAAGACGGAAGTCTTATATTATAATATCATAATGTTAAAATAGATGAATTTGATTTTCTAACCATATTAATATTATAAATGGGAATGTAGTTATGTCTGTCTGTCACATTTTTACTCCTAAGCCCGTGCACCGATTTAGACGTGATTTTGCAAGGGGTTAGATTAAATTCTGACAAGGGACATAGGCTAAGATTTGTTCCTAGATTACATTACTCAAGCTGTGTACTGCATTGTTCGTTGTGTATAAAAGTACCTGAGTTTTGGATTGAAGGGAAATGTAGCCAGTGTACTTACTGGGCATGGACGTAATTTCATCTTAGGCGTCAGGATGACAAGGCACCTGTAATATCAAGTGATTTCTCGTTCGTTGTTATTGCAGATGCCTATAGACAGCGGTGACCGCTAACCACCAGGTGGGCCGTCAGCTTGTTTGTCATCTAGTTGTATAAAAATGTGTTTCTCCCATCTAGGAAGGCCAATGCGCAGCAGTGGGACGTTTGTATATAGACTAATGAAGATGATGAATCCTAAATCTGTTGAAGAGGACTTGGGGTGATTGAGGTTAAGGTAATTAGAGAAATATCTAATCCATCTATTGTATCTAGACTACTTTTAACGTCGACACTCACAATATAGAGAAACCATTGTCACTTTCTATTGTTTCTATTCTATCTAGTCTATGTGTAACGTCGACCCTCACTATATTGAAACTATTATCACTTTCTATTGTTTCTGTTGTATCTAGTCTATCTAAAACGTCTACCCTCACAATATTGAAACTATTATCACTTTCTATCATTTCTATTGTATCGAGTCTATCTGTAACGTCTACCTTCACAATATTGAAACTATTATCACTTTCTATCGTTTCTATTGTATCGAGTCTATCTGTAACGTCTACCTTCACAATATTTAAACTGTTATCACTTTCTATCGTTTCTATTGTATCTAGTCTATCTTTAACGTCTACCCTCACAGTATTGAAACTATTATCACTTACTATCTTTCTATTGTATCGAGTCTACCTATAACGTTTACCCTCACAATATTTAAACTGTTATCACTTACTATCGTTCTATTGTATCTAGTCTATCTTTAACGTCTACCCTTACAATATTGAAACTATTATCACTTTCTGGTACTTCTCAGTAATGGCTCCCGAATTTCCGAAGCAGCGTTAGAGCCACCTATTTTTATTACTTATTTCACAGAATATGAGATATATTTTAAGTCAACAAGTTCTTAGAATAAATGATTTCAAAGAAAGTATTATCTACCAGTCAACCGGAAAATGTGTTTGATAAAATAAAGTATCGCTGATAAAAAAAAATCAACTATCCATTCTATTTTGAACCTCCGACGCAAAAAGAGGGGTGTTATTAGTTTGACGTATCTGTCTGGTAGTTAATAAACTTAGTTTTCTTTTTATACAATTAAATGACAAAGAAGCCGACAGCCCACCTGGTGGTAAGTGGCTACCGTCGCCCAAGATACCTGCAATAACAAGAAAAAAACACTTGGTATTGCAGATGAGTTGTCATCCTGATGCCTTCCATGTCCAGTACACACACTGAAAAACATTGACAATTGACAACTCAATTAGGTGGTAGGCCCGTATATAGGGTATGTACCATCGCCTCTTTTATTTCAACCGTGCGTGAAACACTACGCTTTGTTTCGGATTGAAGGGAAAGGTAGCCAGTGTTATTTTTGGGCATGTAAAACATTTTATCTTAGGCCTCAGGATGACAACGCACCTGCAATACCAAGTGATTTTTTCCTTTTTATTGCAAGTGTCTATAGGCGGCTGTAACCACTTACCACCAAGTGGGCTGTCAGTTTGTTTGTCATCTAGTTGTATCAAAATACGGCAAAATGCCAATATCAGTCAACCTGCTAAACATTTAAATTCCCCGACTGTGTCTAATTTTGGATGAAAATTCTGGAGTTAGCTTCCCTAATATGGAGTTGGAACACCTCGCCTGGAACCATTGCTTTATTAATGTGCAAAACTTCTCACTAATTAAAGGAAGATTGATTAAATCTAACTTCCGAGATATCCTTCGGATACAATTCAAATTTTACTTTGTTCTTGAACCTGTCTATGTCAGTCGTTTTGTAGGTTGGAAATTAGATTATAACAATATAACTTACTTTAAGCTAGAAAATCGAGAACAATAAAGATGTTGAGTACTAGTGAGTACAAGTGTGTGTGTCCACATTCGAAAATTATATTGTATATTACTAAAACTGTAATTTATCTCCAGACCAAATTTTGTCTAAATTGATTTCGCTGCCTTTTATACAAAGCACGGCCATTGACGGCCAGTTCAGACACTGCTCTAGCCGTCTCCACCTTTCCGGCCCAAAAGGTGCATTTTCACGCCTCTCTTGAAGGAACCCATGTTATAGGAAAGAGGAACACATGTGCTGGCAAAGAATTCCAAGTTCTGGAAGCGCGACAAAGAAACGGGGCACCAAATTTCTTTGTGTGTGATGTTGAGGTAGAGACAGTGAATTGATGACTCCGAAGACCGGCACGCGTGCTCCTGAGTAGGAAGGGGGAAGGTGAGATGGGGCTTATAATTAAAATCGTTACAGACAAAAAAAAACAGTTATTTTTGCATTTATAATACTAAGTATAGATTCATTATTTATCAATGTTTATATTGTAATAAATAACATTATCTATTGTTTAATTTTATTATTATTTAATTCAATCATTTTTTTTGTGCAGTCCCACAAGGTGGACCGACGATCTAGTGAGGGTCGCGGGAAGCCGATGGATGCGGACAGCGCAAAACCGATCGGTATGGAGATCTTTGGGGGAGGCCTATGCCCAGCAGTGGGCGTCTCTCGGCTGAAATGATGATGATGATTTCTTTAATGTGAATTGTTTAAAGTAATCTTCTGAGAATAATACGTATCATGTTAATATGAGAATCAGTAATCATCTCTGCTTACCTATAGCAGAGATGATTACTGATTCTAATTTTTAATAGCAGTTTAAGTAACTGTCACATAATAGGTGTTGTTTTTTAAAAAACGAGCTTTTTAATAGCAGAAAACATGGTTACATGCTGCGCGTTCATAAAGGTTTAGGTTCTAAAAAGTATCCATTAAGTTTTTCAAGTGTCAACTGACAGTCAACTTGAGTTACGGAACTAGTAACTAAACTTGACTGTCTGAATCATATTTGCCATAGTATTGTTATTTTTAAAAAAATATTGGTCAATATGTTACAGGTTGTTTTTTTAAAATTCATTTTAATTATCTGTGTTGAAAAGTATGTAGGTCAATTCAAATTCATCTTTGAGATCATAGTTCGAATTTTAAAATCTGTTTGTAGTTAATATACTTAATATGTTATATTTGTGGGGCTTAAGATGAATATCGCCCAGTATCGCCCAGTAACCTAACCTTACCAATTGAGTTTATTTTCCATTATTTCTATTGCAAAAATAGTATATATTAGGCAAGCATTTAGTGGTCACAGTTCTAACCTTCTAACTTATCTCAAAGTTTTGTAAAACTACTGAAAAAAAGCCCTCAGCTCCGCCCTTGACGGTTCACATACTTAAAAGTAATCTGTAACTAATCCATCTCCCTGCCAAATGCCATCTAAATCGGTAGGTACACAGTAAAAACAAAACTTAAGAATTTTAGGCGATGTTTTTATTGAATTTGCATATATGTATACTATAGTTGGCGAACTAATTGTCTTAAATTATATTTTACTCATTATATCTATATATTCACTGAGGAGCTCGATGGCGTATTGGTTTGAGCGCCCTGGTTCCGATACGAAAAACAAAGCAACTTTCGCCATGGTCGATCCTGGGATGGGTCAATCAAAGTTTGTTATATCGAGCTCCACCGTGCTTCGGAAGGCACGTTAAGCCGTTGGTCCCGGTTGTTCCTGCAACCGCTTTAACCCACCAATCCGCAGGCCAGCGTGGTGGTGTTATGGCCCAAACTCCTCATGTGTTTCTCCCATGAAGGAAGGCCTGTGCCCAGCAGTGGGACGTGTATAGGCTGCTGATGATGGTAATGATATTTTACTAATATTAAGGTATGTAGACTAAATTTAACGCAATTGATCATATTGTGATTTCTGATAGAACTCACAATATGATTATAAAACCTCCACGAAGGTTCCTGATTATAAAACCTCCTTTCACCTCCTCTGCACGTAAAGGGTGCGTTTACTGACAAAAAATTCGCAACAAAGTTGCATTTTCCTCACATGGGAGCGAAATTAATTTAAATTTCGAACACGGGATTTTCTTATACGCGGCACAGAATTTATTCTTTTTGGTGTTTTACTGGCCTGGATTCATGTCCTTTAGGCCAGCGAAGTTAAGAAAATTTTAAATTATGTTCAACAATTCATAATCTGTCAGTTTTAATTTATAGTGAAAAAAAAAAATTAAACAAAGATAAATTATAAACGCGACAATGCAATTTTTAGTTACTTCACTTTTGAATAGTTTAATGGTATATTATGTTTATTAGTGCTTTATTTCCTACTTACATTAAGTATTACGTTAACCGATTTTACTTTTTGTAGGTAATTTAATATTTTCTCGCTGGGAGAGATGAAACGTTATAACATATAAAGTTACACACGTGGGCAAGTTTTTTATTGCTTGTGTGATCTTCAAATCACTCACAGTACTCAGTAGTCTATTTTAGAATCACTCGCTAACTACCTCGCTAGTTCGTGATTAAAAGTCAGCGCTCGCAGCAAAAGATAATTTAACTCACTTGTTGAACAAATAAGTATTCCTTCTTATTTTAAAACCTGACAGTTTTCTCTTTAAACGGGCATTGCAAAGCATGAGATTGTATTTATAGTTAGTGGCACTGACCACTAGTCTTTTCATCCTACTTCAAAAAAGGAAGAGGTTCATATTTCGGATGTATTTTTATTTCTTTATTTTTTATTTGATAGGGTTTTTCAGATTGGTTCTATGTTAATTTTATTAAAATCAGTTCAATAAAACTAAAGAGTAAAGTGTATTTAAAATTTAACATCCAATTAAACTAAATTGCGTTTTTATCTTCTCTCTGATTTTTCACTGGTGCTTATAGTAATATTTTATGCGTACGGAAAGTTTACTATAGTACGGTCGACCACGAAGTAGCTTAATTAACACTTTAGTACTAGTAATAAAAATATAAAACTAGAAAAAATTCACGTCCTGAGGCGGGAATCGAAACCGCGACCTTACGCAATCCGGGCGACTGCCCTAACCAACTGAGCAGCAGCAGTAGTAGCAGCGGATTGCGAAAGGTCGCGGGTTAGATTCCCGCCTCAGGACGTGATTTTTTTCTAGTTTTAAATTTTAATTACTAAGTAATTTTTCTAACATTTATAAAAATGTGAAAATCAAAAA
Organism: Nymphula nitidulata; assembly: GCA_947347705.1. Lineage (NCBI taxonomy): Eukaryota > Metazoa > Arthropoda > Insecta > Lepidoptera > Crambidae > Nymphula > Nymphula nitidulata. The sequence goes on along the minus strand of OX374637.1, from coordinate 2,511,817 downwards.
TTAAGAATACTTTAGTACTATGTCACAATAACTATGGCTTTAAAATAGTGGATAGATAGATTGAAAAAAAGTTTTTTTTGCATTAAAGACACACGCAACGATCCTTGGATAGGTGATGGATTAAATTTAAATAGATCGTAGGTAAATAGACTAAAAAAGATTAATAATGCGTATTGCATTAACGCAAAGGGGCCAGCGGTAGCAAGCAACTATTTAGGTACGAGCGCAACAGTCGGAGTGATATGGTACTAAAGTGTAAAGCTACTTCGTGGTCGACTGTACCTTAGAAAAACAAACAAAAGTCAAGAATCTGTACGAAAGCGGCGATATACCTATAGGCTATAATAATTGAAAAATCAATTGTGTCTGGAATCACATGCTTGACGGGTTAAACGCCAAGATAAACGATGAAAAACAAAAATTTATAAAATAAACAATATTTTAACCAAGGACTCAGCTTTGATCTTGAGAATTTTTTATAATAATATATAACAGCATAAAATTATATAACAATTTACCAGTCAGTTTGAAATTACTTCAAGAGAAAACATTTAAAAAAGCTCTATCCAATTGGTTAGCGGAAAGATGTTTCTATACCATTAAAGAATATTTCGAATATAATCAACAAAAATGACATTAATATTGTAAATTGAAAAAGAATTGTGACCATTTTATTAATATTTTACTTATACTATGACAACAATTGACTAATTATAACCCTGACAATTGAATTTATTAATCACCTATTAACAAAAATAATTTTATGACAGCTTATTTGCCTTATTCTGTAATTAGCATGTACTTTTAAACTTCATTTAATATTAACATTTGCACGTCTGCTGCTGACAGACTGAATAACTCTCTTAGGGATTATAATAGCTCTTACCCTGCGATGTACTTCTATTCATCTGTACTATTTATGTTATTCATGCAAATAAACGATTGATTATGATTATAATAAATTTGTAAAATAGTTTTAACTGACATCAAAACACAAAAAAATAATTAAATAATGAAATTTACGCCCTTATTTAATATGAGACCTTAAGTATCTAATAAAAAGGTATTTATTGGATTTACTTTCCGTTTGCAGTAAACATAGAAAGTGAAGTATCAACTCAACGAAAATACCTTTGCAATAGATATCCTACTCATCAAATTACGCAAGGAACGTAAATTTAATTTTTTAATTACTTTTCAGTCTTTAAAAGTCGGTTTAAATTTTTATTAAATGCTTATAGATTCGCCTTTTGTTAATTTCAGACAGTAACTAATTTACAAGTATAACTTTTTAAAGCAAAAATGAAAAATATATAGTTTCAGATAATGTTAGGTTTTCCAAATTTGCTAATAAAAACATACTTTAGTAATAAATATATCAGAACAATTTTAGTCACTTCACTAGAATATATCCGCATCGTACCTAGGCGCCCTTCGTATGATTCCGTAATTTGCTTATACGGAAATAATTTACTTAAAGCTCAGCAACTGCTTGCCAATCCGAGTGATTAGCATTAGTTTTCAATTTAACCTCCAATAAAAAGACGTTAAGCAACAAAAGAACTGAAATCAATGAGGAACTAGGCCGCCGCCTCACTCAAAATAATCCTTTCACATGACAAGGAATCATTACCGCTAAACGACGGCGATAAAAAATTACTTACGTAAAATGGAACGTCACGACATTTTGTCACACAAACTTTTTTCAATTTTCCAAAACACTGATAGCGAATCACTTTCGGAAAAACCGCGAGTTCACTTTTCAAAAAGTTCCCGACGCGATCGGATTTTTGGGAGAACGCGCGCGTACATCCACACCATCCGAAGGACCGTGGCGCACTGAAATAAAATAAACTCTCCACCTTAGGGGTGTACCGTAGTATTACACAGCCAATTTGAATATACACGTACATTTATACGCGTGGGCTTACGTCCTGGAACGCCCGGAAATGGTTAGGTTATGCAATATAAAGTCTGTGTAGGGAACTTTTCCGTTGCTCGTTAGAAGGAAAAGTAAACAAGCTTTGAAATTTTTCTAGCTTAGACACGCTTAGACGTGAAGGCTGTAATTTAGCTTATATAAGTAATGAGACGGGGACGTAGAGATGAGTAGGTAATCCGTGGGTATACAGTGTGTCACAAAAGTCCAAAATATAATTTAAGTATAGGCATTGTTGTGTTCCTTGACAGGACTTACCTCTGGAAAATTGACACCATTGGTGTTTTCACTTTTATTTTCGACTAGCTGTGCCCCTGTCGGAAAATAAGAACATGTGCGCCCGCCTGGATATCTATTGATGACGTATTTATGATGCTCCAGCCTATATACTTCCCAGTGCTGAGCACAGGCCTTCCTACATGGGAGAAGCACATGAGGAGTTTGGGCCATAACACCTCTACGCTGACCAACTGCGGGTTGGTGGGTTAAAGCGTTTGCAGGAACAACCGGGACCAACGGCTTAACGTGTCTTCCGAGGCACGGAGGAGCCCGAAATAATAAACTTTGATTGACCCATCCCAGGATCAACCATGGCGAATATTGCTTTGTTTTTCTTATCAAGTCCAGAGCGCTCAAACCAATTTGCCACCGAGCTCCTCCATGAATGCCTGCGTGGTACTCAATCATTATCTTGTTGCGGAGTTACCTAAAACTATGTGATATCTCTCATGATATTCATTAAAAACAAATGATGCCAAAAGCAATTTTGTTAAAAATTAAATACTTGTGATGAATAATATATTCATTTTGATGAGGAATAATATCATGTTTGCAAAAACACCTTCGCAGATATTGCATTATTTTAAAACAAATTTGATTAACAAAGAAGGTTATATTTAGTGTAGTGTAATACGACAGTAAAACATGGGCTTTTTATTTTCATAGAAATAAATGTTTTGCAACTTTTAAATACATCTTATTCGTTTGATAATTTCATGATATTTCTATGAAATAATAAAATATTGGCTGCACCATTTCATAGAAATGTTATAAAGTTACCATATCCCATGTTATAATTTATTGAGGTATTGTCGTTACCACTCTGTATAATTTGGTAAAGACAATAGATATTTGCGCAAGATTTTTTTTTTCTACTTTTTCATAAGCAGCAAATATTTTATTCATTTTAAACAAATCACCGAAATACCTTTATCTTAATTGAATTATTAACAAACGCTTAAATAATCCACATTGCGATGGAGCTAAATATAAGCGGGAGCTATCCAACCACGGTGTCCCACAAAATAAATGGGAAAACCGCAGTGAAATCCGTCAAATCTTGTTACGGATTGCGCACACGACGAAATGGTATTTACTGCATAATACCTATTGCAAAGCTTCACAAAATACTCTCTCCAACACAACTTTGTTAGGCATGTTGTGAAGGTCAATAATCGACGGAACATTTTTTATGTCAATGTGATGCCTTAGCTAGGACAAGAGTGGGTCTTCTGGAAGTGGCATATCCAAAGCCGGAAGACTATAGGCTCTTTCACCCCCGTAGTAAAGCAAAGCCGGATAGTAAAGCTTATGGTAGCTATATTCAGGATACAGGAAGAGTAAAAGCAGGGGAAGCACAAAAGATCCTCAAGGGTCGAAGTGCATCGTGGCGTGATCACGGCCCCATTATAAGATAAGATTGCCAAACTAGTGGCAGTGTGCAAGACACAACACTCGTAGAACCGATGTCCGTTGGGGCGCAATGGGACCACAGATCGGAAGACGCTACATCCAACAAGAGGAGCTACGGATGATCTGGTAAAAGTAGCCGCTGGACGGGTGCACCGCAGGAGCGATCGTCGCGTCAATCATTAGGGGAGGCTTTTGTCCAACAATGAACGTCTTTCTGGTGAAACGATGATGATGATGATCTTTTTTGTGTGGGAAAAAAAGCATTTACGCCTCCTTGACCAAAGATGGTATAGGTCGAGGATTCACACTAAAACGACCCCGGTGCTCTAACTTCTCGCATGTAAAGATTATCGGGCAACAGTTTCCCTTATCCCTATTTCTGTTTTGCGATGTTTACGTGTGTACTCTACCCTATAAAGATGTAAGCCCTCTATGACGTCACGTAGAAACCTTGCGACATCACCACTCTCCGGGCAGCTGGACTGGGGTAACGGGGCTCTCCACCCGCCTCTCAAGAACCCACTTCATGGAACCAGCGCACCGGCGAAAAGTCTACGTCTGCGGCCGATTCTACGTGTACGGATGGGGTCCGCCGAGGGATCTCGCTTCCTTTTCCTTCTCACCAATGACTATCTTATGATGGTGATGACCATTATATTAATACTCTTCTTTAAACATTTAACATGATAATAGTGGCAGCAAGCGGCTCTGCCTGCGTGGATGTCGGTTATCGCGCCAAAAAATAGCATGTTCTTTCTCAGGGTGTAATACTCTCACTACTTATTGAAGGTAACGCCTCTAGTGATCCGAAAGAATACTTTTACAAGCATTGTAAACTGCCTTTAAAGATGAGAAAAGCTATTTTAATCACATTTTAACCCCCCACGATAAAAGAGGGGTGTTATAAGTTTGACGTGTCTGACTATGTATCTGTGCGTCTGTCTGTGGCATGGTAGTAGCTCCTAAACGAATGGACCGATTATGATTCGTTATTTTTGTTTGAATGCTGATGTGACTACGATGGTTCTTAGCTATAATTTATAAAGATCAGTTTAGGCGTTTGATGGCTATCAGCTCATTTACTACATGATAAAAGTAAAAGGGTTTTACTAACTTCCACAGATCCTATTGATTTGAAATTTGGTGTACTGTCACTTCGGTGATATTCCCATGACATACTTACCTTGAGCTGATCCATACCATCAAGAAGTCTGCGGGATCCTTAATTCTTCAGAAACTTACAGCAGATGCAGCGTTTTTGGGATCTTAAGAATAGTCTCGATAAGATGATGTTAGATAGATGATTAATGACGCCGGGGCTTACTTACAATTTTCAATTATTGTTATACTGTTTGATTTTGTGCGAGTAAAACGCGTGTCTTTATGTCGGATCCCTTGAGATAAAAACGTTTAAAGTAGAAAGCGGTGAAGAAAAAGTGACTGACTAAGTAGGCTCCACCTAGTGCTCCGTTGGCGCAGCGGCTATCGCATCTGGCCGGACCCCAGTAGGCGCAAGTTTGATTCTCGCCTAGAGCATTTTTTTTTATTGTTTTCTTTCTTTATTTGTAATTGTTACAATAAAGTAGGCGTTATAAAAGCACAAAATTAAACATTTAAATGTGTCTTAATTAGATACCGTTAAATTAATCATGCGAATGGACTTGCGGAGTAATTGTAAAACAATAAGTACGTGTTTTAGGTAATTTTAAAACAGTATATAATTAACACTATTTGCATATAATATACGCTGATGTTTTGGTTGGAACCACGACCAATTGGTGTTTAGAGAGCTAATAATGGATAAATTGATAAATTTTCATTTAAAATTCAACCACTACGAAATTGGAGAGGCTACCACCATGATTTTATACAGGGTGGTGCCGTCAATGCGACAATAAATTTAAACATGGGCTATATTAGTCCATAGAAATGGTTTGCCACTTTCAAAAATATCGTATTCATTTGATAATTTCATGACGTTTGTATGAAATAGTGTAACGTTGGTAGCATTGTTTCATACAAAGGTCATGAAATTATCAATTGAATACGAAATTTTTGAAAGTGGCAAACCATTTCTATGGACTAATATAGCCCATGTTTAAATTTATTGTCGCATTGACGGCACCACCTTGTATACAACTAGATGACAATCAAGCTGACGGCCCAACCAGGTGTTAAGCGGTTATCGGCGCCATAAACACCTGCAATAACAAGGATTAATTAAATAATGTAACTACGAAAATTGTAACTTCATATTTTGAAAAGAGTGACTACACGAGTTTGTTGCCGGAGTCTTCTCGATAGTTCAACTTTTGAACCCGGTGTAAATTAAGACATGACAGACAGATAGACAATATGACATTGTGAGACCATTTTTTAATTAGATATACAAAATTTGTGATTTTTGACGATTCGAAAGAGCTTCTTAGGAGCCTACTTGAATAAATATATTTTTGATTTTGATTTTTTGATTTTGATTTTGGTGCCTTTTCACCCTGAAACCTAAGAATAAATGCCGTGCATGCCCAGTAATTACACTGGCTTCCTTTCCTTTCAATCCGATTCTTTTAAATTACTTTTTCATACCAAAGTTATTGGGGGTTCAAGTGGTATAAAACCTTGAATCTACCAATCATACAAACACAAAATGTCTTCAAATCACAAAAAATTCTTCGTACTAGATAATCTGCCTAGGCATCCAATTCGCTGGCTCGTTTACCCAGATGGCTGCGACATTTTTTTTTACTACTAGATGACAAACAAGCTAATGGCCCACCTGATGGTAAGCGCCTATAGATACCTGCAATATCAAGGGAAAATCACTTGATATTTCTGGTGCGTTGTCATCCTGAGGCCTAAGATCAAATGCCGTCCATGCCCAGTAATTACACTGGCTACCTTTTCCTTCAATCCGAAACACAGCGAACTATTTCACGGCTGAAATAAGAAAGGCGGTGGTACCTACTCACACGACCCTACATACGGGCCTACTACCTAGTAAAATATAAACTTTTATTTATAAAATAATATTAACTTTATGCCAACAACTTTCTTTCGTAAACTAGGAATCTGAAGTGCAATATAACAAGATTGCAACAAAGTAATATAAGGCACTGTAAAAATCCTTATACGCTCGTTAGTGTTTAGTTACTAGCTGTGCACGCGACTTTGTTCGCGTGGATGTCGGAAATAACAACATGTGGTACGTAGGTCGGTAGGTTACATTTTTTTTTATACAACTGGATGACAAACAAGCTGACGGCCCACCTGATGGTAAGCGGTTACCGCCGCCTATAGACACCTGCAATAACAAGGAAAAGTCACTTGATATTGCAGGTGCGTTGTCATCTTGGGGCCTAAGATGAAATGCCGTCCATGCCCAGTAAACCGTAATTGCACTGGCACCGCGCCCGCCCGCGCCCGTTCTGGATATATCATAAATGCGTGCGTGTTGATCATTATTTTGTTGCGGAGTTATTTTAAAACTTTGATATCTTTTAAGATATTTATTGAAATGAAATGATGTCAATGTCATGAACAGTTTTGTTCAAATATAAATGCTTGTGATGAATAATGTATTATGCAATGTATCAGATATTTACAAAAACACCTTCGCAATACCAAAAAAAAACAAAAAGATTATTGTGAATATGAAAAACTAGAAAAAAAAGACATATTCTATCGCAGACTTTTTTTTGAACTTTGAACGTTTACGCAACGAAAGCTCTGAAAATATTTTTTTTTTGCTTTTGCAACAGTTTTCATTGATGCGCAGCGTTATATAGCCTATAAGCTTCCTCGAAGAATGGATAATCTAACAAAAAAGGACTTTTCGTTCAACCAAACATACAAACAAAGAAACTATTCAGGTTTATAAAATAGTATAGATTTTATTTAAAGTAAACTGAATGTAAGTTGAAGGTTAACTTTAATTATATTTAGGCTGTGTTTTAATTTTAGGTTGCGTGGAAAATGAGGGCTCTACTTGTCAAACCACAGATACCAGACACAATTGGTTTTTAATTGTCATAAGACCGCTATCTCACGTGGTTTGACAAATTAAACTGAAAACTGGAAATATTATTTTGTTGCTGCCTGTACACAGGTATCAACAGTCGCGTATCTATACAAAGGTACCATATTAGAAGCATCGTTTATCGCCCGTTTGTTTAAAAGTAACAAAGGTAACAGCACAATGGCGTCTTCCAAAATAAACAGCGCATGTATCCAGATTTGGTTTGGATAAACGAATAGGAAAAAATAAACATTCGATGCTTGGCGTTTTGTTAAATAAATAATTTTAAGGGAACGGACAGGTCGGTCTTGTTCCATAGATAGATTATTTGTCGAGGCGGTGGTAGGGTTAAATTATCACGAGTTAAAAGAGCATAGGCAAATGGCAGGCCACATTGCAAGGAGGACTGACAGCCGTTGGGGCGGAAAAGTTCTTGAGTGGCGGCCGTGTGAGGGTCGCGGGAAGCCGATGGATGAGGGCAGCTTAGTTTGGAGACAAATTAGTTAGCAGATCCTTGGGGGAGGCCTATACCCGCCAGTGGGCGTCTCTCGGCTGATATGATGAATCACTTTAAAAAAATATATTGAGAGTGGTAATTTAACCCTCCAATCTTACAGGACCTTTACAGAAGATGATATCTAAGTAACACTACTTTTTAGGTGTTTGTCGCTGCGGTGAGTAAGGTCGCCAGAGCTCATCGAAGAATCGATATGTTGGGAGGCCGCGTTCAAGGAGGCACGGGGCGTCTAGCTCCGCGGTGTGAGAAGGGGGCGGCCGGAAATACATACATGCACACGTTGTTTTGAATTGTAGCGTCGCATACGACGGGCGAAGGTGCGTAGGACACGCCAAATAAACCGACAGGGCAACGCCGCGAAGGACGCGGTGGATGAAGTGTCGGGTGACGCCGCGAAGGACGCGGCAAGGGGAGGGTGTTAGGGTCCTACTGGGACGTATAAATAATGGACTGTACTTTTGCTGGTAATAATTTACTTTCCGTCTAGAATAGCGTGGTACATAAAACAACTAGGTTGCAGCTTTTATACCGCTGGGCCCAGCTCCCACTCGTAGCGGCGACGTCACAAGCCCCCGGCGCCCGCTCGTCTCCTCCCCAGCGTATGTTAAATGCAGCCTAGGAGGCAGCAGAATAGGAGGGGGAATAATAATAATATCCTTTGTAGGGAGGGGCGGAATTTGCGGTGGTGTCGAAGCAGGATGCAAGAAAGCTGTGGTAGCCACAGCGGGCGTCGCAGTGGACTACGCGGCAGACGGAGCGCCGTAAACCCCTATTCCATATGCTCTGTACCTTCATATACGAAACCACTAGTTACCATATGAAATGAAATGAAAATATCTTTATTTAATTAGGCCCCCCAAGAAGCACTTTCGAATCGTCAAAAAACCCTTATTTCTATCACATAAAATAATATTAACTAACAATGTCATAATGTTTGTCTTTCTGTCTTGTCTGGATCTGCGTAAGCTAACAATGTTATAATGTCAGTCTGTCGATCGGTCTGTCTGTGGATCTGTCTGTCGATCTGTCGGTCAGTTAGACAGTCTGTGTCAGTCAGTCTGTATGTCAGTCTGTCTGAATTTACACCGGTTCCAAAAGTTGAACTACCGAGAAGATTCCGGCAACAAACTCGTGTAGTCACTCTTTTCAATTATTATGTTACAATGTTTAGTTACTTAGTAATAGTATTTAGCAGTGCAGGCAGGCTTATGCGGCAGTCAGCGACGGACGCTGCCTTTCCTTCAACAGAGAAAACACTTGACTTAACTTTTGACTCTGCGTCTCCTGAAACGTGGCCAAGACTGGTCTTCTAACTGATAACATAACTCAGCGGCACGTGAACACTGCCTAAGGTGCTACGAGCTTCTATAGACTACGGTAACCCTTCTCCATTAGGCCAAACACCCCTTTAAATTTGTATACCCGAAAATAAGCCAATTGTAAATAGACCATCACACATACAACTGCGTCCAACATTCCAAGTTTTGGAAGTACACACAGAAACGAGCTATGTGCTAAAATTGAATTCCTTAGTGCGTGATGTTGAGGTGGAGATGTGGATAGTTGACTCCGAAGACCGGCATACGTGCTCCTGAGTAGGAAGGGGGAAGGTGGTATCAAGAGCACTCACCGCATAATTAGCCGATAGAAGGCTATTGTAGAGGCTCAAGATTGCTCGTGCGCTCTACATCATCAATTATAATGTATAAAATTTATAATGGAAATAAAGAATTATTATTATTATTATTATTATTATACGGATAGCATAACACTCCAATCTGTCCAGTGCATCTAACATTTAAAAGTGTCCTGAAGCATAGCTAAATGTAAATCTTATCATAGTTTATGTATCTTCTTTTGTGTGTATGTGTATTTATTTATTATATTTATTATACCTGCGTATGTGTATATGTTTATGTTATATGTATATAATATATATGTAATATATGTATTTTTAATGTAATATTGTTTATGTACACTTGAGTGATAAGTTGCTTTATTGTTGTAAAGTGTGATATAGTATGAGTGCGGTATCTGAATATGTTTAGTTTTAGCTGTTTTTCTTTTGCTCGGTACTGATCTTTTCCCAATAGTATTGTATAATCCGTAGATATTGTAAGTGGTTTTAAGCCGGCTAATAAATATAATGTATATAAGTTTCTTATAAGCTGTTGTTATCTCAAATAAATAAATCTAGGATGTAGGTACTTGGTGGATGTATCTCACAAGTGCAAACAGTATTATACCTTATCCTCTAACTTGGTAGATACAGCGTCACTGGTTCCACGAGCTGCTCCGCTCGACCGTTATTTTGACATTCCGATCATCTATCGAATCAATGATCAATCTACCATATCGCCTTCACTCACCTAATACTACCTAATAAGTTTCACCGCAGTTTCGGGGGCGGGATCCCTTCAACCTCCGGAATTTTCAATTAGGCTTTCGATTTATGTCGAAATTGTATTGTTCTGGTCCAATACAGGCTTTGATGGTAAATAATAACAATTGATTATTAGTGTTTTATGTATTTTATCTTAAACAACAAGACAATCGGCCAGCCTGATTCTTAGAGCAAACTTTTTAACTATAATATATTGGAAACGACAAACCGATGACAGGTTTTGTTAGTTACTTAGTTTTATTATTTTCGTCTTGAGAAAGTCGTAACCTAAGTATATAAACGCTTGCAACAAACTGCATAGACATATAAAAACTATAAATATGTTATATTAATTTTTAAACAATATACAAAATGTCTTTATTGCTTACAAGTAAACTTTTACAATATGTTAAGACTCCCGTTTTAAGTATAAACTACCTGTGTTAGGGAAGGCCCGCTCTTTCACAAGATGCTGCTTATCGCTTGTAAGGTTATACTAATTATTATCTTAATAGGTGCAAGAAGCTATTTTATATTATATTTTACACTTTATTCCTTAAATTCTCTTATATATCATAAATATAATTGATATAACATATTTACAATACATTCAACTTAAATAACATATACAAATCCTATTTATACTATGAGGAATAAATATTTAAATACAATGATAATAGTTTTTTTTTTGTGTACTTATATTAAGTTGCATTCAAGATCTTACGATTTTCAGATTCCTCATACGGTAGTGATTTTAGCCAATTTTCTACGTTTTTTTTACATTTTGAATATGTCAAACTAATTCCATATCATATTAATAAGGTAGCCATGTCCTTTATCATGATGTATATATCTATTTTCTTGCCAAATTACCTCGAAATCGAATGTAGGGTGGTCTGGGTAGGTATGTACCACCGCCTTTCTTATTTCAGCCGTGAAGCAGCCGCTGTGTTTCGGAAGGGAATGGTAGCCAGTGTAACAGGGCATGGAAGGCATTTCACCTTAGGCCTCAGGATGACAACGCACCTGAAACACCAAGTGATTTTTTTTCTTGTCATTGCAAGTTTTCCATAGACGAACCACTTATAATGAGGTGGGCCGTCAGCTTGTTTGTCGTCTAGTTGTATAAAAAAAATCAGCTCAGCGGCTTTCACGTCACTTCCGCACTTTCGCATTTAAATTTTTTATTATTAGACCTGCCGATGGACTGCTAAATGCTCCTAAAGATAAAGATAATTTATTTGTGTAACATGTGTAACAAAGATCTTAAAAATTTATAAATAGACACAATATTATGTTGCCCCAACTCATTTATTTATTAAATTAAATTAAAAACTGCAAAATGATAAAATAACATTACAAAATAGAAACAATATAAAAATTACAATTAATAATTTTATTCAATATTTATTGGGAAAATGTTATAATAATAATAAATAATAATTTTCATACACTCGCACCTATTATCTAGCCCAAAGTAAGCATCATTAAGAGCTTGTGTTATGGATACTAGATAACGGAGAAATAATGATATCTAATAATATGTATATAAATATACTAAATAAACATAACTAAAATAATAATAATAATAAAAATTATTATAATATTAGAAATCTAAACTGAAAAAAAATATATAAACATCCATGACTCGTAAACAAATGCTCGTACTCATCATACAAACATTTGCTCCTACCGGGATTCGAACCCGGGACCTCTTGACACAGTAGCCTGTATAGCAAGGGGTACAGACCACTCGGCCAGCCGGTCGTCAAATTGAAATTCTCTTGTTGATCAATGGTTTATAGATATTTTACGAATTTTTCACGCCTCTTTTGAAGTACCATATGTTATATATGTTTAAAGATCTTTATTGATTTCTCAAAAGATTTACAAAATCACTTACTTGAGAAACATACCTATTATTATATGCAAATACATTTGTTGGACTAAAACACAGATTGTTAACACTTTCACTATACGAACTTAGGTAATTTTGCCATATTACAGAACACAAACACAACACAATATTTTAAAAAGTAAAATAAAATAACATTTTACGAAAGGGTTCGAAGGTAAGAAGGTAAGGGTATGAAGTACTTAATAAGAAGTAATTAATAATAAGAATAAGAAGGAAGTACGTCAAAGATTTGGCTATTTTTATTATTTCTATATTTCCGTATTTTTATATATTTTGCCAACCACGATAAGCTCTGTGAACAGACAGGAAACAAATGCCTATATTGTATTTTTTGCCCGTATGTAACTTTTTTATGAAAATAATTTAAAACAATGTATGTTTAAAATTAAACTGTGTTGCGTTCCGTCAACCGGACGACAGATATGTAACAAGTTTATTGGTGCAGCCATTTGTACAGTAGCTGTTCTAGATATGACTATTCCATATATTTCATATCGTTTTACGTAAGTTTATTGTTGTTGATCTTTAAGCACGTCATGTTTCAATTAGTTACAAGTTATTCTTAAGGTATATTAGCTTACCACCTATACCTTCAAAAATAACATGTAAAAGCTTATACAAAATATTACAATTACTGTCTGCCATTCTTCGTTTCGGAAAAAATAATTTGATTGAATTCTACTTTTATTTTTATTTTTTAACTATACCTATAAAGGGAAGGCAAAGGGAACTAATGCCCATACGGCATTTCATCTTGGGCCTCAGGATGGCAACGCAACGTGTTACTGCAGGTGTCTATAGGCGGCGCAGTAACCTATACCACCAGGTGGGCCGTCAGCTTGTTTGTCATCTAGTTGTATAAAAAATATGTCATTGAAATGCAGGAGGAATGAAATAAATAATACCTTTACCATTTCTTTTTTAAGGAGAATAAGGAACAAAAAACGGTCGTAATTAGTTGTCTTCCACATTCACGTAAAGAATGACTAAGACAGTAAATAAAAGAAGACATTAATTTCCACAAAAATGTGGATGCACAACATGAATTCGTTTGTTCAAAAATAACTAAAAACTAATTCCATATCATCATTAGCGTTGTGAAATCTATATTGATATTCCGTAGAAGTTGTAGATCATTAGCGAAGACTACTTTAATGACGCGTCTCCACATTCTTTCGTTTTGTTTTAACAATTAAAAATTTCAAACGAATATCTTTTATAAGTCCACAGGAATTTAAACTAATAAATAACACCTCTGTTATTCTGTGTTGACTTTTTAAATTATAAAAATATAGTACCTATAATTTAATTAAAAGTATAGTTACGGTTACAGCTAAAATAGTGCACCAAGTCACTATGAAATTTGCCAAATCAGAAAGCTTTGAAGTCTTAAAAAGAAGGAAATAAAAAATTGATATTTTTAAAAGCTTTTATTAAACTTGCAATGTATGTTTGTTCGGGTGGAATCTTGCGACTCGATTTTAAAGCAGATATCTTCAACCGATTGAGCTGAAATTTTGTATACACGTTTAGTTTGGATAAGATAAGCTGTGTGACGTCATTCTAAATCCAATATGGCGGACCATCTTGGATGACGGAATAGTTATTTTTATGCACTTCTGCAATATGGGTATCAAATGAAAGGGCTTGCCGAGAATAATTAGAAAAATATTCTGACATCACTCTTAATCCAATATGGTGGACTTTTAGAGTTTATATAAATGTTTAAAAAAACAAAAAAAAAACCTTTAAAATTTTAACTATGAATTAATAACCTCATTATACACAATTTATATGATTATAAAAGCTAAGTTTATTCTTAATTTTTTATTTTAACATTATTATGTTTGAAAATTACTTGGTAATTAAAATGTATCTAAACTAGAAAAAGTTTATTTTTTTTTAAATTTCAGTTTAATTAAAAACTTATAGGTACTTACGCAAACCTCGCGACGCGCTTTTATGATCATATAAATTGTGTATAATGAGGTTATTAGATGGGAAAATTTTATTTTCTACTTTTTTAAAATATTTGTATGATGTACGAAGCAGGTCCAATTTTATCATTCTCCTTTAGACCACTCTGGAATAGTGTAGAATCTCAGCCTACGATAAAAAAGTTCCAGAAAGTTCTAGGGCTTTATGAAATAAAATTATCCCTCTTTTCACTACCTACAAGCAATATTATTGGCCAGAACGACTGAAGCATACTCCAGAATACTTGACACTGATCTCGGTTTCTGTTTACCGTGGGGAACATCATTATTAGCGAGTACCTGCTACTTGTCACAGAAATAAGAAGCATTTTTGAAGCCAAGTGAATTTCAACTTTATTTTCAAAACTGTACAGATCTAAATTTCATTACGTTTTAAAAGAAAACATTTTATATATTCTTAATTTTTGATTTTAACATTATTATAAATGTTTGAAATTTTAAAAATACTCGTTTCGGATGTTGAAATAGAATATTTAGACATTGTAGGGTGGACGTTAGCTCATAAACGCAAATTAAAATAGACTAGAAGAATTTCACAGGGATATCCCAAGTCCTGGGTGGCTCAGTGGTCAGAGTAGTCGCCCAGATTGCGAAAGGTCGCGGGTTCGATTCCTGCCTCAGGCCGTGAAATTTTTCTAGTTTTATTGTATTTTAATTACAAAACATTTTATTTCAGAAAAGATTCAAAATGAGTCTTTTTAATAAAATAATATGACTAAGAACACATGGAGAAGTTATGACACAAAATTCTAACTAAGCTAACGGCCTACCTGGTGGTACGCGGTGGCCGCCTATAGACACCTGCAATGACAAGGAAAAATCACTTGATATTGCAGGTGCGTTCATTATGAGGCCTAAGATGAAATGCCTTCCATGCCCAGTAATTACACTGGCTACTTTTTCACAGCGTAATTGTAGCTATGCACTTTTGGACACTTTTATGAGTTTACCAAACTCCGGCGGTCTTTACCAAACTCTCACAATTTAACCCTTAGCTAGTATCGTAAATTTTACAAATGTAACTGGTATGGTGGGGCCGTGCGGCCTTAAACCAAACTGGACTTTATTGATGAGGCTTTAATAAAGTAGCTGTTTAAAAGTGCATACATGCTTATTAAAACACGCGCTTAGAATAATTGACTCTTTTGTATTCATTTAATTATTTTAACTTAATTATTACAAGAGTTCACAAAAGTTTTTTTTTTTAATGATACCATTTAAGGGTTAAACGAAAAATAACACTTTGCTCTATGCCACTGAGGCCAATGAAACTTGTGCTTTACGATTTCAGAAAAATATGTAAACTAGAAAATAATCCTGGGACGAAAACCGAACCCTCGACCCTGCACAATCCGGGTGACTACTGTAACCACTGAGCTACCAAGGGAAGTATAACCCTGTGAATAATTATTTCTAATAATTTCTAATAGTGCATCTAATGCTAAAGCTAATGACCTTATCCCACCTTCCCCCTTCCTACTCAGGAGCACGCGAGCCGGTCTTCGGAGTCATCAATTCACTGTCTCCACCTCAACATCACGTACAAAGAAATTTAGTAGCTCTTTTCTTTGTCGAACTTCCAGAACTTGGAATTCTTTGCCAGCACATGTGTTCCCTCCTTCGTATAACATGGGTTCCTTCAAAAGAGGCGTGAAAAAGCACCTTTCGGGCCGGCAAGGTGGAGGCGGCTAGAGCAGTGTCTGAACTGCACTAGCTGTCTTCGCATATGGACTCTTCTTACCGCTTCACATCAGGTGGTGTTGAGTCATTTGTCGTGCATTGTATAAAAAAAAAAAAAATATGTCTCCCTTCACAATGTCTCTATGATTTTCAAATAAGCTTGAAAACGCAAGAAAATTACATGCAAATTATAACTTGACGTATGCGTACGGGTTTACTCGCCGTCACACGTAGGTACAAAAAGTTCACAAATTCGCCCTCAGAGATGTTTCACGCACTCAATGGCTCTTTCCAACTTATATGGGACAGGCATAAATTTACCGAACGCGTTTTGAATATTACATTTTGTTGTTAGATATGAGTGATGTTGACAAATCGATGTCTGTGTTATCGATGATAATCGAATTGGTAAATGTGGGGAGGCGTGGATGTTGATTGACGAGTTTCTTTGAATAGCCGACCATTGATAATCACCACATCTTAGAAAAGAGTCATCTCATTTCATGATTCTTGAATCTTTAGATCAGTTTTGGTCCAATGAGTATACAGTCACGTTAGGTGCATTAGGATGTACACAAACATTTTTTTTAGTCAGTGTCGCACACGGAAAACAGTAAAGTGTAAACAACTTTTAAAATTAAACTACTTACCGGATTTAACTCGCGTTTGATTAGATGTTACATTATTATTATACACCTGACGTTTCGATTACTTTACAGCGATCGTGGTCATGGGAAGACTGAGGATGTCAATTGTCTTTGATAAGTTTATTAGTTAACTATCGTAACCCGTTACCATACCGTTAACTACAGTTAAACATCCTAATATCAATAGAGAAAATAGTTGGATTGTACCACCATCTTGGGATCTAATCATGCGAATAATAAAGTCCCAAGCCCGCCCTCACACTGTCCGACAAACTAACACTGTGAGCTCCATATGTGTGAATCGAAACACTCAAAATGTAACACAAAGTGACGGTAGTTAACTTATAAACTAAAAGACAATTGACATCTTCAGTGTTCCCGTGACCACGATCGCTGTAAAGTAATCGAAATGTTGGGAGTATAATAATAATGTAACTAACATCTAATAAAACACGGTTTAGGTCCGGTAAAGTGGTTTTATTTCAAATGTGTAGTGCTCGAGAAAACATAAGACAATATACTACGTAAACAACTTTTTGCACTGTGACTATAGACCCCTTTTATCACCTGCTAAGGAAGCTAGACTTAGTATTATAGATTTGTCTTATGAATGAATGAAAAAATGATAATTTGGGACTAATACATATAATGAAATACAAAAAATACAACGTCAGATTCAGTTTGAAATGAAGCAGATCTCAAGTTACAGAACTTATTTAAGTTTCATATCGAATTGTTTTCAAAAACAACTGAAATCTAAGAACCTTATGTACCAAAAAGGTCTACGCTCTGTATATGTCGTATTAACTGTAACTAAACGATTTTTTATTGACCCACCTATCAACCTTACCTGTACTCGGGTGAGCACATTAGACTTTCCATCTGCTACCAGGAAATAATAGCATATCTTTCCATATACATAAGGTTTCCTTTTTGTTTCGGTTTAATTTTCTACATTATAATAAAGTAAACAGTCCTGTTACGGCGTAGTCAAAATCAACGTCTATTACGGAGGAAATTTTTATTGTTTTTTATTCTTGTATTTTATTCAACTAGATAACAAACAAGCGGACGGCCTACCTTGGGATAATCAGTTACCGCCGCCTATAGACACACGCAATAACGAGGAAAAAAATCACTCGATATTGCTGGTGCGTTGTCATCCGCAGGCATAAGATAAAATACCGTCCATGCCCAGTAATTACACTGGCTACCTTTCCTTTCAATCCGAAACACTGCGGATTCTTAATGCAAGCGTCGGAATAACTTAATATATTTTTTATTCGAATGCAAAGAACATAGCTGTAGGTTAAATTTTAATGGCATTAAAATATTAATGAAGGGAATTAATTTATAGTTAATATCGATAAATGCATCTCATCACTATTTTTCCAAACACATGTTACTTACTGTATTTGTGGACAAAACAAATGTTTCTACAATTGTAGTGACAGAATTGTCGTCGTTACAATAGCTATGCCTATAAATAAGTATAATATGTACGAGTTTTCATATAGACAATAAAATATCGCTAAGTAGGCGTTTGCATACGGCCTAATTACAATTTCAACAATATTCCAAAACTTTTAAGTTTTTTTTTTGTGTAATTGTGAAAAATAGCGCTATATTCAAACTTAGTTACTGCCTGTTAGTAAAGAAAGAGATTATGTCACAACGATAAATTGAATTACCTAAAAAGGAATATAAAAACTACCAGTATTTCCAACACTGCCCTTTAATAAAATAATATTATTTCACTAAGTGGTAGGCCCATATGAAGAGTCGTCTGGGTAGGTACTACTGCCCTTCCTATTTCGACCGTAAAACAGGTCGCTGTTTTGGATTGAAAGGAAAGGTAGCCAGTGTAATTACTGCCCCTGACTCACCATGTTTATCAACCGCATCATCCCAGACATACAATCAATACGCTAGAAGATCACCCGTCGATCATTAATCAATGAGTGATCTTCTAGGTATCGGACCAGCTAGTTATTCAAGATCCGTTCCATAACCTTGCAAAGAACCGCGGTGACACTTATTGGGCGGTAGTTAGCTGGGTCTGATCGGTCTCCCGTTTTGGGAACCAGTTGCACGTTAGCTTCTCTTCAAGATTCCTTCACACACCCAAAAGAGAGAGAAAGACGGCACAGCGCCGTTAATACGGGATATACAGGGTGGCACATTTAGATCGGTCAATATAGGAAAGTCTCAAACTATAAGACATACGAAAATCTCTTCCTAGGAACCATGTCATCGATTTTAGTAATAAGAAAAACTCCATTCATACATCTAAAAAAACGTGTATACAGTATACAGCTTGGGAATCGAACCCGGACGTTTTGAAAAATAAAACTTATTTCTATTAAGATATCGATTGTGAATGATGTCTGAAATGAATTAAATGCATTGTTTTCATATCCTTTAATTTATTTTAGAATGTGTTCGAAATTACCACCATTTTTTCAATTTAGATCGGCCAGTATGACCGATCTAAATGTGACACCCTGTATACAATACTTTTTTAAATTTTATATTCAAATATATATTTATTTTAGTTTAGTATACTTCTCAGAGCCCAACGAATTAAGCTTCTTAAATAGCAGATTAATAATTAAGTGTTTTATAAAAACAATTAGCATTGGCTCCCAAACACGGCCGCGTATCCACGGGGATGTTAAATGATCGATCAGCGGACCCGAGCCGATCACTACACGCTCCAGTTGGTTTGTGTAGTCCAACACATGAGAGATAGCGATAAGTAATTTAAAAGACTGGCGATCTGATAAAATCATCCTCGATTTTAACCCATGACTCTGTCGTTGGTTTTGGCATAACAATGGGTCGTAAATATTTCATCAATCATCTAAACTGTAGCATAGCCCATTCGAAAAGTATGAGCCAGTGCTTTGAAACTGATATTTTTAAAATTTAACATACTACATGTCTGGTATTTACAGAACGGTTGCAGAATTTATTTGTGTATTTTTGGCAAGTCACAAACACGTCGCTTTTTTTTAATAATTGGCCGCTAAATTATTCTTATGACGACAGAGGTCTTTTAGAATTCGGAAAAAATGTAATAAGAGGTAGGGTAGTGAAATGCTATAACAAACAGTATTAAAAGTAAAAATATAACTAACTAAGTCTTCTGAGATTCCGGTTCAGGAGTAGGGGCCCGAAGAACGTTGAGGGGCCAGTGTAACGTATAGTGGTATGGAGGGTTTGATAAATAAGACACCGGAGTACGTCACTTTAAAGGTAAAATTAATGTTGTAAAATAAAATAGGCAAATAATGCACTAAAAGTGCCTTGAGACTAGAGAAATTCTAATATACAATCCGGAAAGTTAAATTAGTATAATAAGTATGATATCGCCCTATTAGCAGGCGTCGTGAGCGAGACACTGGTAAGATATGGAGAAACGTCTCCTCTTACGGTCAGCAATGTAATGATTTTTGAAAGGAAAAACCGAATCAAGCGCCAAAGTATGAATTTGAATTTTGGATTTTATTTTACTTTAAATATAGCCAGTAACGAGGTGCTATAACATCGCAATATTATAGTTCCACGTTACAGGTTGTTTTGAATACAGTCCAAATTAAGTTTAGGACACAACAACAATATTACGAGTCGATAATTTCTTTAAATTTGGATAAAATTTGATAAGTTGGCATCAATGTTTTGATAATTATTCGTCAAGCAGCGAGCGTTATCCCTCCTGAGGGCTATGCCAATTCAAAAATCAATTGTGTCTGGAATCTGATGATTGACGGGTTAATCGGCTATAATTGATATAGCTCTAAAAAGTCCGCCAAGTCCCTCTTCAAATAATTTTTTAATGGATTTTGGCCAAATTGGTTATAGCTCCGCTTCGCTTATGTATTACGCCACACATAAACAAAGCATCGGCGGCGAGCCGGCAAACGGTGCAGCCGGGACGCTGTTTATACAATACAAATTAATCTAACTTTATATTCCATCTGTTCCCAATGTCCGCTGTTATCTATCTAGATAACTCATCAAATATTGAACTAGATTATGGGCGATGTAAGCACACTCATCACCAGCCTATACACTTACCACTGCTGGGCACAGGCGTTCCTACATCCTACATGGAAGAAACACATGAGTAGTTTGGGCCATAAACACGACCACACTGGCCCAATGCTGTATTAACTGGGAGCTCGAGATTACAAACTTTGATTGACCCATCCGGGATCGACCATGGCTAAAGTTGATTTATTTTCGTTAAGCCAGAGCGCTCAAACCACTACGCCATCGAGCTCCTTACTTTATTAAATAGCATAGCTATCCTGGCGAATATAAAGATTATCATAGTATTTTTATAAATGCGAAATTAACTCTCTTTTCGCGCTTAAGCTGCTAAACCGATAAGATTTTATTTGATAAAATTTAGGTTGGAGATAGTTTGAGACCTGGAAAAGGTCATAGGATACTTTTAGGAGCGATAACCGACATTGACACAGGCGGAGCAGCGGCCACAGGATATTAATAAAGAAGCAAATAACAGAATAATACTACTAAAGTGTCGTTATCTGGCAGGAAGGTGGGAAAACAAACATAAGTACACAAACGCAAACTTTTCAATAAATGATTATGATTATACTGAAAGGCAGATAACAGCCAGCCAAGCAATATTCCCTTACAAATATGCCATCCAACTTTGTTGAACCCAGATAATCATGCTGTCATTATCTCTTAAAATAAGTTCATCTCTAACATGGGTTCTTTAATAAGGGATCATTTGTAACATGGATTCAACATTGTTTCATTCAAATGGGGCATGAAAGGCAGCTTATGGGCTGCCAAGGTTGGGGCAGCTAGGGCAGGTAAAGTCTTTGAGGGTAAGGTCTTTTTTCCCTTTTTTACAAAGCATTGTAAATGACTCAACACCACCTGATGTTGGTTGGTCAGAGGGCCTAGACAAGATGCCTTTCAGATATTGAAAGACTCTTCGCTTATCGCTAAGCGAAAAATGTAAGGAATTTGACATAAGCCCTAGATCGACTTTCGAGCGCAAATGTCAACTCCCATACATTTTCGATTTAGCGATAGCGATAGTCAAAAGGCGACTTGTCTAAGAGGCCGTCGTTTGTATAAAAAAGTCCAAAGTAACTGAAACCCCTCACGATTATGTTGACAAGCCGAGCTTTGCATTTAATGAATCCACAGAATTCATCAGTTGAGACACAACTTGGGTAAGTACATTCAGTTTATTAAAGACATTTATATTAATTAAAAATTCTTTTAACTTTACTAATTAAGCAATCATCAATCAAAATATTTTAATCCGATCCATTTAACGGTTTTTATTAAAACAGAGTTATTTATTCCGACGGTAATCTGTTTTTAATTGTTATTTGGAATTCTTGTCATTAGACTGAGGTAGGTTTATATCTTAGTCTTTTTATTTTACCAAGTGCCGATTTTTCAATCCTCGGATAATTTTTATCTAGAGAATAATAATGATGTTTTGACATATTTTCTAAGGATTATCGGTAAATAAAAATATTCCATTCTTAAAATGAATCAATCGTAAGTATTTAAAAAGATTTGTTAGTTGATTTTCATAAGATCATATTTTTATAGTAGTTAATTTTCACATCACATTTTATCACTATTGCAAGTTTTCTATTGCAGCGATTTTTTATGTAGCGTGTTTTAATGTTCGTATATTTTACCAGTAAAAATCGAGTATTTTGTCATTGTGCAGCCAACGCCATTATACAGATGTACTAGAGGAAATTCACGGTATCATCCCTAGTTTTCGGTAGCTCACATATTTCGAGCAGTCACGGATTGTGAAATGTCGCGGGTTCAGTCCCCTTCTGAGGACATTAATTTATTCTAGTTTAAATACTTTTTGTTTGTAAGATATTCAAAAAAATAATCTTCTAATATATAAAATTCTCGTGTCACAAATTTAGTTACCATACTCCTCCGAAACGGCTTGACCGAGTTTCATGAAATTGTATATTATGTATGTATATTCAGTAGGTCTCAGAATCGGCTGCTAACTATTTTTTTTTAATGGCAAAACAACGTTTGCGGGGTCCGCTAGTGTTATACAGAGTGGTGCCGTCAATGCGACAATAAATTTAAACATGGGCTATATAAGTCCATAGAAATGGTTTGCCACTTTCAAAAATATCGTATTCATTTGATAATTTCATGACATTTGTATGGAATAGTGTGACGTTGGCAGCATTATTTCATACAAATGTCATGAAATTATCAAACGAGACTATAAAAAGTCATGCGCAACAAAACGACAACCAATTTTTTGAGAAAGAGTTCCATTATTTAATGTAACTTGTTTTAAGGCTCTACAATAGATTCATTTATCACAATTACACAAAAGTAAAAGAAAATTAAGCTATCCTTGATTTTTGATTTTAAACATTATTATAAATGTTTGAAAAATTACTTTATAATTAAAATGTAAAACTAGAAAAAAATAGACTATAAGAATTTCACAGGGATATCCCAAGTCCTGGGTGGCTCAGTTGGTTAGAGCAGTCGCCCGGATTGCGAAAGGTCGCGGGTTCGATCCCGCCTCCGGACGTGAAATTTTTCTAGTTTTACATTTTAATTACTAAGAAAATTAAGCTGTTTATTTTATTTTAAAAAATCTAATTTGAATTTGACATCCTTAGGCAGAATTTTAGAATTAATGAAGGTATGATAATATTTTACGTATATTTTAATTTTCGGTGCGTAATCGACCAATAGTGTATTTAGTGAAACACCGTGAATCCTCAGAACTACTTTATTCTGTGTTCAAATCAAAGAAGTAATCGTTGTTTACATAGTTACCCAATTTCAAACTATTTCACAACACAAAGAATACACCACAACAAACGATAGTGGCCAGTGCATCAGTTAATGTGGATTATACCACGATCCTCAATATTTATTTTATGTAGGTATTTATCCTTAATTAGGGATTTTTAATTTTCTAAAACAGGTTTCGGTAGTTTGTTTACAGTTAGCGTTTTCAAAATACATAATAAGTATGCGAACATCCAAATAAGTATACATGATATCAGATCCCACTTAGGTATATTCGTCACGTATATATTCATTTCCGTGCTATCCCCGCCCGTTAGGGTCCCAAAACCAAAACTATTCCAATCTCATGTAGATTCGCTAAATGCCGCCCTTTGAAGCCTATTGGCCACAGCTTTTCCCATTTCATTTCCTCCTTACAAAAGTACAAACAAAATGCTCTCGGCTGCGGTGTGCTCGAAAGCGGGAGGACAAGTGGAGCGTTTCGCTTTTTAATTTACGTGGCACCAAAATAATTTTTGAGATTTTGAAAATAAGATTCATAATGATACTAGTATGTCAGTTATCGCGCTAAAAGTAACCTATGCCCTTTTTCATTCTTTTTCAATCTATCTCTTTGGCATATATTTAATTGAAATTGGGTCAGCGGCTTAGTAGTAAAACTGAATAGACTATTTTATTTGTATGAAATAGTGTAACATAGGCTGCATTATTTCATAGAAATATCATGAAATTATAAGTAATTAAAATATAATAAAACTAGAAAAATTTCACGTCCTGAGGCAGGAATCGAACCCGCGGCCTTTCGCAATCCGGGCGACTGCTCTGACCACTGAGCCACCCAGGACTTGGGATATCCCTGTGAAATTCTTCTAGTCTATCTGTATTTGCGTTTATGAGCTAACGTCCACCCTACAATGTCGAAATATTCTATTTCAACAACAAAAAAACATCATCAACATCATTTTTTTCAAACATTTATAATAATGTTAAAATCAAAAATTAAGAATATATGAAATTATAAAATGAATAACATGTTTTTGAAAGTGCCAAACCATTTCTATGAACTAAAATAGTCCATGTTTGGATTTAATGATGCATTGCCTACCCTGTATGATAAATATGGTAAAGAGTAAGAGGAGACCTTTATACAGTAAAAAAATATCAATAATTTTAGTACGTAGATCCTAATAAGGAGTAAGTGTCGTTGTGGTTTTGAAGTTTATGAAAGGGACTGTGTCTTGGTACCACAATGCCGGAGTAATAACTACTTAAAGTTTATCAGACTCACTTTCTTCTATCTGTGTTTTGCGGTAGAAGCCGGGTCACAACAGTACACTCTTTCTAAATGCTTCGCTACTTCTCAAGCCCCAGCCTTACATTAGAACCTTCAATTTCCTTTTTCCAGTCTATGATATTGAATTGCTTTTTGTAGAATATAATAGAACACTTATGTCATGTGTGAAATTGCGCGGGAAGTTGCTCACATGTCATTTTGGAGGTAATAAATTTATACTACGCACATTTCTCTTCGTAAGTTTCATAATTTTTTTCTGGATATTGTTTTCAAGTATTTACATAACAGAAGGTGGATAATGGCGGTATTTTCTGCCCAATTCTTCATCTGAATATGTAAAGAAACTTTTTAATGCTTTGTCCTAAGTGAATAAGGTCGCTAAAAAGAGGTAATACACACTGGCACATTAATTTTTATTCTTAGATTTAGAACTTTAAAGAAATTTTTTCAGAAGGGATAATATTAACAGATAACCAAAAAGAAAACACAGCTCACAAACATCAATTAAACGGTGAGCAAAATTATACGAATCGTTTACTTAATGAGCTTTTAGTTAGAGCTTTTACACATCAACTGCTTACTTTGGGTGGCTCGTACGCTTATTTGCTTGTTAGCTATTGCTACGAGCGTCTATACATAGTAACTGCTTACTTTGGGTGGGTCGTACGCTTATTTGCTTGTTAGCTATTGCTACGAGCGTCTATACATAGTAACTGCTTACTTTGGGTGGGTCGTACGCTTGTTTGCTTTTAGCTATTGCTACGAGCGTCTATACATAGTAACTGCTTACTTTGGGTGGGTCGTACGCTTGTTTGCTTGTTAGCTATTGCTACGAGCGTCTATACATAGTAACTGCTTACTTTGGGTGGGTCGTACGCTTGTTTGCTTTTAGCTATTGCTACGAGCGGCTATACATAGTAACTGCTTACTTTGGGTGGGTCGTACGCTTGTTTGCTTTTAGCTATTGCTACGAGCGTCTATACATAGTAACTGCTTACTTTGGGTGGGTCGTACGCTTGTTTGCTTGTTAGCTATTGCTACGAGCGTCTATACATAGTAACTGCTTACTTTGGGTCGGTCGTACGCTTGTTTGCTTGTTAGCTATTGCTAAGAGCGTCTATACATAGTAACTGCTTACTTTGGGTGGGTCGTACGCTTGTTTGCTTGTTAGCTATTGCTACGAGCGTCTATACATAGTAACTGCTTACTTTGGGTGGGTCGTACGCTTGTTTGCTTTTAGCTATTGCTACGAGCGTCTATACATAGTAACTGCTTACTTTGGGTGGGTCGTACGCTTGTTTGCTTGTTAGCTATTGCTACGAGCGTCTATACATAGTAACTGCTTACTTTGGGTGGGTCGTACGCTTGTTTGCTTGTTAGCTATTGCTACGAGCGTCTATACATAGTAACTGCTTACTTTGGGTGGGTCGTACGCTTGTTTGCTTATTAACTATTGCTACGGCCGTCTATACATAGTAACTGCTTACTTTGGGTGGGTCGTACGCTTGTTTGCTTATTAACTATTGCTACGAGCGTCTATACATAGCAACTGCGCACTTTAGGTGGGTCGTACGCTTGTTTGCTTGTTAGCTATTGCTACGAGCGTCTATACATAGCAACTGCGCACTTTAGGTGGGTCGTACGCTTGTTTGCTTGTTAGCTATTGCTACGAGCGTCTATACATAGCAACTGCGCACTTTAGGTGGGTCGTACGCTTGTTTGCTTGTTAGCAATTGCTACGAGCGTTTATACACAGTAACTAATTGCTTGTTAGCAATCGGACAGTTTTGGCTTCTCTTGATAAAAATAACATTTATTTTAATATCTTTTCTTTCGTGTTCCTAGTGCCGTAATATTAAATACTCTAAAATACAAAACTTCATTAAGGGATTAATTGGTATTCGATAAATCATGCGTGCCATCTAATTTAAACGGCCACCCCTACCAAATCAGACTCCGTCAATAAGGTTTCAAACAGACTTATGCCAGTAAGCCACCTCGTAAAGCTGATGAGCTATTATTATTTAAAAACTTTTAAGTAAGCAATGAAAGATGAGATAACGAATAATTTTATGAGTTGGATTTAGTTGAGCTTAACATCGTAGTCATAGAGGGGCATAAACTTGTTCTTGCCAAATTTAAAACTGAGAAAGACAAGATCTGAGTACTGTACTACCAAGATCGCTAAACTAATGCGAGGTGGTGGGCCCATATTAGATAGGTAGATAGAATAAACTTTATTGTAGACCAAAAATTACAGATAAATCATAATGCT
This sequence comes from Nymphula nitidulata, assembly GCA_947347705.1. NCBI lineage: Eukaryota > Metazoa > Arthropoda > Insecta > Lepidoptera > Crambidae > Nymphula > Nymphula nitidulata. Next base: position 2,484,647 of record OX374637.1, on the reverse strand, counting down.
TAAATTTTTTTTTAAAAATAATCAAAAATTAAAACCGACTTCAAAAAACTGAAAAGGATAAAATAATTAAATTTAAGTAGGTATTCATCCCCTAGAAACATATTTTTGGAGTCGGTGCATCACTTTCTATTGTTTTTGAAAACCACTTAGCACCAACTCCAAAAATATGTGTCTAGAGGATAAATACCTACTTAAATTTAATTATTTTATCCTTTTCAGTTTTTTGAAGTCGGTTTTAATTTTTGTTTAAAATTTTTTTTTCACAATTTTTAGTGGTAACTTTCTACGGTCGAAGCTAGATGGGTGACCGTAAACTCATATTGTTTCCTACTATCGTATCGTTTCACTAAAAAGTCATTTGAAAAGCAAAAATTCGCAATTTTGCATATGTAGACGACTTAATAATTTAAGTTTATTTAAATTTAAACCAAAGTACCCAACTGTTTTTGAAAAAAATTTATCGTAATCTCGGCGTAATCGGTGTACATACATAGAAAAAAAAAACATACCGGCCGAATTGAGAATCTCCTCGTTTTTGAAGTCGGTTAATTAAGGGTCGTCTGAGTATGTACCACCCCCTTTCCTATTTTGGCGGTAAAACAGTAAGCTGTTTTGGATTGAAGGGAAAGTTAGTGTAGTTACTGGTTATCCTGAATAACAACGTACTTGCAATACCAATTGAGTGATTTTTCCCTTGTTATTGCAGATAATCTTTTAGAGGAGTAGGAATGTAGTGGAAGACTCGCTTTTACCTGGCCACGAACTCGCCGCACGCGCGTCCTGCGTCTCGCGTCTCGGCAACCACAGCGCGCTGTCTCGATGTCGGCCTCGCAGCGCGTTGTCGTGCGTGACCGCGCAGTGGTGGCCGAGTCGCCGCCGTCGCCCGTTTCCGTGGCCTGCACCCGTACCACCATCTTTTATCGCGATCCAGTTTAGGACCTAAGCTGAGTAGAATCGTTAATTCGTACTACGACGCTATCTAAGACTATGACAGCGATTCAGTTTAGAGTTGAATTTATTTATTTATTTATTTTATCTGGTACAAAAACAGATTTTGATAGTCTATCAAAGCACCAGATCTTTTATGACAGCTACAACCACTCCAAATGTCGGACTATCGCCATCTTTATAGCAGGAATTATTCCGAATTGATTTAAACTGGAGCCGGCAGTAAAACTAGACGTGCAGACCTTGAATACAAATGCTGTTTTAATTTTTGCATGGGGCCATGAAGATGGCGGCTTAGTCCTCTGATAGTTTTAATTCTTTCATGGACATTACAGTATCACAAACCTGATATTTATGATAATTTTATTCTTATAAATATATTTTTATATACGATACTACTCACGTTCTAATAAGGTGTTACCGGCCGGAGTCCGGGGTGTATCGAGGGACACATTGGATTCTTATGATTCTGCGGTGAGCGGCGAGTAAGGTCGACAAAGCTCATTGAGAAAGCGTCATTTTAGTAGTACTAGGGGGGCTCGTATTGTTTTGTCTTGTGACGCATGCAACGCGTAGGGAGTAGGCTAGTGATATTGCTTCGGCAGAGTAGATTACCTCCGTGAAGGGCAGTGGAGTTACTGGGGAGTTATAGTGGGTATTCCCAGTGCCGTTACGATCAGAAACTGGCTAACCCACACACGCCAGTTGCTCAACCAGCGGCGGATAGGTCCATAAGCTTATCCTTTCACAAAAAACAGGATCGGCAGCAAGGCAAGGATCATTCGTGTGCTACGGAAACCGTTAAAAAATATTCTTATTGTTATTTTCTTATCGCGGTCTTCGTGGCCCAACTGTAGACTATTTCCTCAAGCCCGTGAAGTAGCGGACAGAAAGTTGCGGCGTGACAGACTGCTCCACCACTGTGCCAATTACACAAATTGAGTTCCGCTCGCCAGAGCTGATGGAATTGTCTTACTGGAGACTCGATAGTTGCGAACTTCTTCGTTCAGAAAAACTAAAAATATTAGCTTAGGAGATTATGAGGCATTAAAGAATCTTGCTTTTCCCTAACAACGTTTTTCGAAGTTTCACGACAACGGTAACATACCACCGTACAACAGATAGACCGCCACCAGATCAGCGGTTACATTGCTCAAAGACGCTCGTAACACCGCAGACCTACCCTCAAGTAGATAAAGGAAAGGGTAGCCAGTGTAGGTACCCAGGCACCAGGTATAGGTAGCCAGGGTACGGAAAGGTAGCCAGTGTAATTAGTGGGTATGGACGGCATTTCATCTTAGGCCTTAGAATGAAAACGCACCTGCAATATCAAGTGATTTTCCTTTGTTATTGCAGGTGTGTATAGGCGGCGGTAACCGCTTTCCATCAGGTGGGCCGTCAGCTTGTTCGTCGTCTATTAGTTTAAAAAAGTAGATATCTGTATCAATTAAGTTTTACTCCATTAGACGTTTATTCCAAAACCCAATACTTTCGCTTAGTCCACAATGGCTGTTTATTATTAATTTTCAGGAGCACGCGTACTGGTTTTATGGAGTCATTAATTTACTATCTCCATTTCAACATCACACACAAAGTAATTAGGTAACTCGAATCATTAGCGGGCAAACAAATTCCAGATACAGTTCACAGACAGCCGATGGGACATGGCAGCCACGTACCGGAATGCGCAAAGTTAGGACGTCCTCCCACTAGATGGACAGAAGACCTGGTCAGGGTCGCGGGGAGCCGTTATCGATGGGAGAGCTTTGTTCAGCTGTGGGCATTGTAGGCTGGTATAATGATGATGACACACGTTCCCACCTTGCTATAACTTAATGGGTCTTTTCAAAAGAGGCATGAAAAGGCATCTCATGAGCTAGCAAGGTGTGTTTCTTGCTTGGCTAGCTGTCTCACATATGGACCCTAGTTATTGTTTCTCATCAGGAGATGTTGAGTCATTTCCTGTGCTTTGGTAAAAAAAATGTTCTAAATGGCTGAGAACATACAGTTTCAAAATGGGATACTCCTTCGTTTCGATATTGCACAATGATATTTCTCACTCGCTGTCAAAGATCGCAGCCAAATGACACTGCTTTTGTAGTTTCGTGTTCAAGGACTTCTACTCAAATTAGTCTTAATAATAATAATAATAATATTTATACACTTACACCTATTATCTAGCCCAAAGTAAGCATCATTAAGAGATTATGTTATGGATACTAGATAACGGATAAATAATGATAATAATATGTATATAAATATTAGAAATATACTAAATAAACATATAAACATCCATGGCTCGTAAACAAATGCTCGTACTCATCATACAAACATTTGTTCCTACCGGGATTCGAACCCGGGACCTCTTGACCGACTAGCCTGGGGTACAGACCACTCGGTCAGCCGGTCGTCAAACAGCAGATTCTTAACCCGTCAAACAGCAGATTCCAGACACAATTGATTTTTCAATTGTCATTGCCCACCGGTGGAATTACGCCGCTTGAGGGATTCAGTTATAACCTTTTGACTCCAAGATTAGACTAGTCGTGAGGCATTAAAAATGAGTTCAGTCTTTATTATACGGCTTTAAAGACTAAGTCGCATTATAGTTTAATCCAACCAACAAAAAATATCGAAATCAGCTTAGATTTGATGAAGATATCAATTCAATTCAATTCTTTATTGCAATAAAATATGGTAGAGAAGGTGTTATAATAATTAGATTGTATCACATATTTTGACTGTCAATTTTTCAGTTATTAATTTACAATCTCATTGCCAACATTAAATTAACATTAATATAACATTAAACTTACAATTAATCGCACTTTAAAATTTCAAACATTCAATAAATATTATATTTTATGAGTATTCATTTGGTCAAAGTTTATGTTAACAAGGCAATGAAAGATGCCAATTATGTTCAGTCACAGATTAATGATATATGTATCTATGATTATGTTAAGTCATTTAAAAACTCTGAAGTAACATACACTAACAAAAATACAATCAAATTGAGAAGAGGTTATTTTAATGTTCGTATTTAACTGATCATCATACTAACATAACTTACCAACGAAAATATTAAGTACCTAGGCATCTGAAAAATCCGATTCGGGCATCTTTTGGACGATTAGATGCCACTTCACGATTTTTGTCGCCCAATTGGTATTTTTCATCATCATCACCAGCCTATATACGTCCCACTGCTGGGCACAGGCCTTCCTATATGGGAGAATGACATGAGGAGTTTGGGCCATAACAACACCACGCTGGCCCAATGCGGGTTGGCGGGTTAAAGCGGTTGCAGTTACAACCGGGACCAACGGCTTAACGTGCCTTCCGAAGCATGGAGGAGCTCAAGATTACAAATTTTGATTGTCCGATTGACCCGTCCCGGGATCGACCATGGCGAAAGTTGCTTTGTTTTCGTAATCAAAACCAGAGCAAGCTGACCACTACGCCACCGAGCTCCTCCTTGGTATTTTTAAATTAATATTATCTTTTTAAAATCAGTTTTATAATTTTTTTTATTCTCTTTTATATTCCATCCTTTTTAATCTTTTATCGATCATATTTTAAAACTCTGAGTAGACGTGACTGAGCTACATCAATTATTTAGAACAAATTAATAAAAATAAACTCCGATATCGGTGTTATTATTGTAATAACACCATTACGACCCTCGTGTATACTGGTTGTTGGATTAATCGCAGGTTCCCGAGGGAGGCATCGCTAATTGTTTCACGATCCCATTTGTAAATGTAACCTCTCTGATCGCCCGATTGTATTGTATTGTAATTTGCCCTGATCTTTTTTAATTGTAGCATTTTGGAGCGTAATGCGTTTGGAGTTTTTAAATTCAATGGATTTGGTTGGAGTCATCAACATAATTGAAGCCTTTTTGTGGAGGGATCCGCTCACGGAAACAAGCTAAGCGACGGTCGTGTGTGGGGGTCACCCAGTGCCTCATCGTGACGGCTCTAAGAAAACCCACTAAAACTTTCTTCTAGATTTCCTCTGCCGTAGCAATTTCACCGTCCTACCCCTAATCATACTTTAAACCTTTGATTTCCACAGCTGAATAACCCCCTATGATTTTCCAACAGAACGACTTTGTGCACCTCCTCCTTGCTTCTACTGATTTCCATCACTCTGACCTGGTCATCCATTCATCTAACCATCTAGTGGGAGGCCACCCTGCAGGCTTCTAGGTCGCTATGCTACAGGTCGCAAATTAATTTTTTTATGATATCTTTATCATGTTAGACCATAGCGGCCACTGTGCCATTTTCTATGAAATGTTAAATCATACAAGTAAAGGCCGTTTGATTTATTTATTTATATACAGATTCACGCAAGTAGTTACCTAAGGTTCCTTCTTCGCCGGATTCCAAACTCGCCGGATTCCAAACTCGTCGGATTCCAAATTCGTCAGATTATAAGTTTGTCGCTGTACACTCATGTTCGATTTAGTCCTAATTAGATGCCAAATTAGGAACTAATCTCATGTTCATAAACTTGGGTGTTCGCAATCATGGATAGGTAGGCTAGGTATATTAAATGATTTTATTTATTTATTTAGTACCTTTATAATTGAAATCATTAAGAGAGGGCCTACAACAAATCACTAATTTGCTATCCCATTCCAGCGTGAAAACATCAGCTGACCGCTCAAGGTCAAACAACGTCTACATCGGAGCCGGTTCCTTAATACAACGTAGCGTGGTCCTCACTACGGACCACGTGGTAGCCATAAATTATAAATCACTAATCGTAGATTTGATTGTAATCATGTCAGATCAAATCCATGTTCTAAGCTTGTCATCTGTATACATATTTATGTCTTTGACCGTACATAAATCGACAAGTTTGGACTCCGACGAACTTGGAATCCGACGAGTTTGGAATCCGACATATTTGGAATCCGGCGAAGAAGGAACCAATCGACGTAGAAATTGATATGACTAACTAACGCTAACTTGAAACTAAATAAATATCATGTACTGTGTTTTTTTCAAATATTTACAACAACAATAGGTATTTAAAAATATTACCGTAAATGATTTTTATTTATTTTCAAGTCAGCGTAGTACCTAGTAGCGCTGTTTGTATTGCGCCATTTTTCAAGCAGTGGTGTTTTTAGGTATTTCTCATTGTATTTCGCGAAATAATTATAACTTTTTATTTAGTCAGGAGCTTCAAATGTGCAAAATATTAAGTCAAAAAATATAATGTCATAACAAAGTATATGTTGAAAAATATGAACAATTCACTTGATGTAATAGCCAAATTGGCGGTGTTGGTTTATCAGTGTTAAACAAAGGGTCAACATACCGTTTCTTCGCAGGTTCGCGTAACGTTCAAGGTTACGGTACAGACATGTCATGAACCCTTACTCTCCCGTCTCTCCACTACAAGACACAGGTCTGTCACTCTCTCTAGACTTCATGGCCCATCTGAACTAAACCTCCTCAGGAAGTGATGCCTTTCGATTAGAAATCCTCCGAGGTGAATCACCCCTACGTCTTGTGTCTTAAAACCCCCGGGTAGTCAGAACCATCTAAGGCGAACAGCATTAAGTCAGTCCCAAAAAAAACTTAAAGATTCTTGTTACCTGTCTGTATTCCCTAAGAATTATGTAAGACTCAAAACGCTACCTGTTTTACATATAAATTGTTTGTACTCAGTGGACGGTAATTGCAGTGCAAAGGTGGCTTCATAAATATTGTTTATGACTCGCCGAATTTGTATAATAGCTGGACCTACACGCTATAAAATAGTGGTGGGCACGTGTCACATCACTTGATACATGTGATTGGAAGAGAATATCACTTTGTGATAAATATCATATTCCATTAAATCACTAATAAACTTTTTTTGTTATGGTATTTACATATTTATTAAATCCACAAAAAGATTGAAGGGAATGTAGCCTAAATATTTTACGAAATATTATGTTAATAACTTAAATTGCTAATGACTACATTTTTTCTTGTCTTTTTATCCAGCAGCCTGTTAGGTTAAAATGGATTAAGAATTACTTAATCAACACAATCACTCATAATAATTATCTACATATTTTTCTTTATGTTTTATTATTATTTAAATATACGACTTTGACATATTTATAAAAATGTTTAGACCAAAATATGACATTTCCCGTCGTATCCCGCCCCAGGTCATGTGTTTAGTCTTGTTCTATGCATTGGTGAAAATTTTTTACTGTCCGTTTTCAAAAAACATCTTCAAAAGCTAGCACCACTCGATTAATTTATTAAACAATAAATAAAACAGCGAGTAAAATATCTACTCCAGGAATATCGGATGAGTTGTGTGAATCGCTGTACAAACTCCACCACTATCAAGAGTTACAGGCGAGCAGGAACACAGTTTATAGATGGAAGATAAAAATGTAAACGTAACTCATACACAAGTTAACCCCTGTAAAAATACTTTACGGACGTGGAAAGTATATTTTTTGATACAAATCACAGTTGGGCATTTGCTGCGGCCTTACACTATAATTTGAAAAGTTTTAAACATTTAAAATTAGGTTTTTGGAGGTATGCGAATGTGACTGATGATTTTGGCCTTACTAAAAATCGAAACTAAATGACACTATCTTTAAATTAATTATTTTTTTAAAAGCTAAGAGTGTCAAATAGCGTACGGCCCGCCTGATGGTAAACGGTCACCGTAGCACATTGACGCACATAGCACCTTAGGCTCTACTCACGCGTTGTTACCGTAGCGTATAGTCGCTCGTAGCACCTTGGAAACTACTCACGCGTTGTCACCATAGCCTATAGACGCTCGTAGAACCTTGGGCACTACTCACGCATTGTCATCGTAGCCTATAGATGCTCGTAGCACCTTCAGCACTAAATAACGCGTGGTCGCCGTAGCTTAAGGACGCTCGCAGTACCTTAAGCACTAAGTAACGCGTTGTCACCGTAGCCTACAGACGCTCGTAGCACTTTAAGCACTAAGTAACGCGTTGTCACCGTAGCATAAATACGGTCGTAGCACCTTAAACACCACTCTCGCGTTGCCACCGTAGCCTATAGACGCTCGTAGCACCTTAAGCACTAACTAACGCGTTGTCACGGTAGCTTGTAGACGCTCGTAGCACCTTGTTAACTCATGAGTTGTCTACACTGTACTAATCAAAAAGAAGTGCTATATTGACAGCATACGTGACAAGTCCCCCTGATCAACATAACGGTTTCCTGATTCCTACAGCAACCTTACGTACCGCAGGAAGAGAGCACTACTAGCTAGTGTTATTTAGCATTTTTATTCCTGCAAGGGTAAGATCGCTAAAGCTTTTACCCATTTTTTTGTCAGAAAACCTCTTTTGACAAAACCTGACATAACCCTGGGATGAATTTATAATATTTGTATCTATCTTATGATGCACTGCGCTTTTAACATTCACAATATCTAACATATTACAGTCCTGTACATTGTTCAAAAACAAGAACAATTCGATTGGATATACTGTTTCCCGAAATAGATTAAAATCTGGAGGCAGAATAATACATGTATCTGGCATTTGGAGCGTAGTGTATCAGGTAAATTGCTTGTTAGTCTATTTGGATAAAGGCTTCGCACCACTATTTGTAACAATAGCTTAGAACAATTACCTTACTTGAATAATAGCATTACCTTGAAATGTATTTTTTCTCTTAATGAAAAGATTACAAAATGAAGATCAAAAATTACGCTATTCAAGTAGGACCCCAATAAAACAATTTCTAATCATCTAAAATCCTATATTTTTCCAGGGTAGTGACGACAATATTTTATAGTATTTCTGTGAAATAATGCAAATGTTATGTTATTTCATAGAAAGGTCATGAAATTATCAAATGTTTAAGATGTTTTTGAAATCTGCAGAACATTTTTTTTAAATGAAATGAAATGTAATGAAAATGAAATGAAAATATCATTATGCAATTAGGCCCCCCAAGAAGCACTTTCGAATCGTCAAAAAACCCTTATGTCTATTACGTAAAATAATATTAACTAACAATGTCATAATGTTTGCAATATTTCGACATTGTGAGGGTAGACATTGGCTTATAATACAAATACAAATAGACTAGTAGCATGCATAGGGTAATCCCAAGTCTTTAGTAGCTCAGATGGTTGAAAAAATAAGACATTTGAACTAGTATAGCCCATGTTTTAATTTATTGTCGAATTCTCGTCACCACCCTGTTTACCAGATTATCCTAACATAAGCTTGAAAAATCTAATATAATAACTTACGAAACAGACCCCGAGCTGTTAAAAAGATTTTCGACTTATCAGATTAAAGAAAGAAACTATAGCACCATCACATAATGGAGCATCGCCCTACCATTGATTACGAGCCATAAATAGTAGATTAAATCGGCGCACCTGCCACAGCTTGTTTGCAGTGGTCCACAACACATATCAATCAGTAATATACGCCCACGGTGGTAGCGACCCACGGTTTACGACCCTTGTGAACGCAGAGTAAGGCTGCTTATGCGATCGATCGATGGTGAACTTAATTTTCCCGTTGATTCGATTCCTATGATATAATGCGTTGTGTTAACATCGTTTACTCTGTTGGAGAACTGTCAAATGGTCGACCCCGTGACGATCCTTTTTTTTGTCGGATAGAATGCACATCCAAGCACGCTCCCTACTAGTTAAGCAGGAAGAGATATGTGGGACTTTCAAAGCTCTCTGGGTGCAAGTTTCCAACCGACGAAGCTTCTGCGGAGAACCGACTCTGCATGATGGAGACGGAAATGGAGAACTAGCATTTGTCCATAACAATGCCGTAGCAGCCCTTGTCGGACTTTTTTTATGTAACACCTGATGAAAAACTATGATTTCTTTATGCCTGGGCTTGAAATAAAATTAATTTTGAACAGCAATCCTACCTTTATGGGGTGATAAGGTATAATTATTTAGAATTTTTAGAGCATTTCAAAATATTTTATAGCCCCCCGTTTATTTTTAAGACGAACGTGAAAAAGCCCAGACTATAGTTGCTGTCGAAATATTCTATTTCAACATCCGAAACGAGTATTTTTACAAATACCGACGATTCGGTTAAGTTGGGGCAGTGCTTTCAAATATTGTCATTGTAGGGTGGACGTTAGCTCATAAACGCAAATACAAGATAGACTAGAAGAATTTCACAGGGATATCCCAAGTCCTGGGTGGCTCAGTGGTCAGAGCAGTCGCCCGGATTGCGAAAGGTCGCGGCTTCGATTCCTGCCTCAGGACGTGAAATTTTTCTAGTTTTATTCTATTTTAATTACTAAGTAATTTTTCAAACATTTATAATAATGTTAAAATCAAAAATTAAGAAATTGCATTTAGTTTCTGATGGAACATTTTTACTTTTTTAGACAAACGGGCAGCTTGAAAATTCCGATTGACATAAAATCGTGTAGCTTATTTAATTAGCTTTGTGAAGAGGTGTATCACATTACTGTTCAAAATTGTTCGGAATGAAAGCCCAAAAAAGACCGTGTCCTGTGGTCCTCCCTTTGGTGCCGAAAAAGTTGCGTGGAACCGTTCTGTTTGGAAATCAATGGCCTTCGTTCAGCAGTAGACATCTTCGACGATATGATAATCATCACCATCATCATCTCAACCGAAAGGTCGACGATCGGTCTTGCGCTGTACACATCCAGACGCTATACAGGGTGGTGCCGCCAATACGTCAATAAATTTAAACATGGGCTTTATTAGTTTATAGAAATGTTTTGCGACTATCAAATACATCTTAATCATTTGATAATTTAATGACATTTGTATGAAAGAATATAACATTGGCTGCGATATTTCATAGAAATGTCATGAAATTATCTAATGAATACGATGTTTTTGAAATTGGCAAACCATTTCTATGAACTAATATAACTCATGTTTTAATTTATTGTCGTATTGACGGCACCAACATACCAGCGGCCTTTACCAGATCGTTGATATAAGATTTTGATGAATTCTGAATATTACAAATCATTAAATTCAACTTAAGGGATTATTAAATACCTACCTATGAACAACACAATGGATATTCTATTGTTGAAAAAGACACTGGCGAGCTGCTACCAGACAAAAGTTTAAAATCATTTACATTAACACTTATCAATCAAACAAAGTAATTGATATAAGAAACCGATAGAAGTCTCAGATAAACAAAACCTCGTCTACTTTGAGCTTCCGTAAATCATTTTCAACCGAACTGTTATTCTACTTAAATAGATTACCTATAAACAAATGCCACAGTGCAGGTAAAAGCAGTATGTTAACTGCGCTTCGTTTGCTTTTTTATACGATAAGGTTGGTTTAAGCAGTCACCGTAGCCTCCAGACGCTCATGGCACCTTGGCAGTATTGACTCGTTTCCTACCCTGGAAAAATCAGGAGAATGCGTTATTTTAATTTTGACAGCATTGAGTCCTCTTGCTCCCAACATAACGCTCTCTCAAGAGCTCTGGCGACCTTACTCTCCACGGGAACGCAACATTACAATCATCATCATCATATCAGCCTATGGTGTCCACTGCTGAACTAAGACTACTCTTATCCATTTCCAAATCGAACGGCTCTGCGCAGCCTGCATCCAACAGCTCCTAGCGACCCTGACCAGGTCGTCTGTCCATCTAGTGGGAGGCCGTTCTACTTTGTGCTTTCCAGTACTTGGCCACTTCAACTATGCCCAAGATGCTTCGAGTTAAATGCTATCTGGTCGGCCGTGCATTTGTTAGCCACTTTTATCGTAAAAAAAAGATTCTACGTAGCACTTCCTTGTATGCCACTGACAGAAAATCTATGTTTTTTTTAGAAACTGTCTTAATTTGAGATATTTGAAGGTATAGAGAGTTTTTTTCTTTCTTATACATATTGAGAAAAAAATATAGTATTAAACCTACTTCAACTAATTAGTAATATTATTTTATTGAAATTCCTAATTTATTATTTTTATTAATACTGTGTGGAAGTTAAGATGGTAAGTTAAACTTACATGATGCAAATGTTTTTATTAATAAAATTAATTATTAAATATTCATTAGGTTTTTAGTCCTTGAAAAAGAGTTTAATTGAATGTCACTCATATTATTTAGATTAACGTCAATTGGTGTTCGTACTTTTTCATATTCATAACAATATTATTTTTCTTTCATTTCTCTTTTTAAATACTGTGGTCATACTGCCTATACACACACTATGCCTACCTCTGAGTGTATACAACATTATGTATTACGAATTCAGTGAAACCTATGCGGTTAGGCCGCGTACAGACTGCGTTTAATCGGATTGAGCGTTTGTGAGCGTTAGTCATCCGAAAGAATACCGTGTGTGAACTGGCTAAGTTTGTGAATGTTGCCTGATTGAAATGCATTGGCAGAGTGGAACTGATTGTTTGAATTCATGAAAATTTTCTTATGTAACTCAAATTAGTAACAAACCAACTAGTAATCGAATGTGAAAAAAGTTACGATATAGGTAGTGGTGGTAAGGACCGATTTAAAAATTTTTATACATCTACAGACAGGACAGATATCAAACAAGCTGACCGCTCACCATCAGGTGGACACTAGATGGTAAGCGTTTACTGCCGCCTATATATATCTGCAATAACAAGGAAAAATCACTTGGTATTGCAGGTGCGTTGTCATCCTGAGGCCTAAGATGAAATGCCTTCCAGTAATTGCACTGGCTACCTTTCCCTTCAATCCGGAACACAGCGAACTCGTTCACGGTTGAAATAAGAAAGGCGGTGGTACCTACCCAGACGACCCTACATACGGGCCTACCACGTAGTGTTTTTTTTTTATGATGGTATTGATATTAACTCTGATTAAGTAATTTATTCTTTTTAATTACAATAAATTGTTTAGAATTTATAACATATTTTATTATGCTATACTCGTTTAAAAGGTATTTCATGAAGAATCTTTTAAATAATTCTGTCACCATTGTAACCTGTGATAACGAATAAATACTTTTGAGTTTGAGTTTGATATTTTGAGCTGCGCGCCTGGCGAGCGGTATTGGCACTATTTCTAATGCACTAAAGGAGATAGTCAGAGTCTGTATGGTATTTAGACCAGCTCATGAGCACCATTTTTTCGTACAGCGATTTATGTAAGAACCCATCCTATCTTTTCATTTCCATAAAACTTGACTGATAGAAGCGGCAAAATTATTTTCATCTGCTGAAAAACAACACAAAGGTAGCCATTTTAAAGTAAACAAATCGTCAATGTCAAAACACAATTATGATTTTTGCGACTTTACGTTGAATTATTGTCGTTTAATTTCTTCATAGCCAGGGAAAACGATTCATATGATGTCAATTTAAAAAACATTTTATTTAATTTTTAACGGCATTATTTTGATAATGTTTATTTGGAGAAAAGTTTAGTAATAACACTTTCTATTGTTTTGTATAAAAAATTAAAAAAACTTTGACCTTCAATATCTCCTGAACCAGCAGGTTCCCAGGTATAGTCACCATAAAAGAAAATGATAGTAATGATGGAAGCAATACGTGGTTTCAGTTTTCGTTAAGGGTCTTTTTGCACCCTGTAGATAGTAAACATTTTAGCCTCCTATGTAGGTACTGTACTATATGCAATAATTATTTTATTATGAATGAATGAATGAATACACTCGCGAGCAAAAGTTTGGAATCAGTTACTTGAAATTGGTTCCGCGTGATCTTGCTTACTAAATAAATTTTTAATAATCATAAAAATGACATGTATTTGTCTGCTCATGACCTGGTCCAAAGCTTTACTATATCCTTTCCGTGTCGCTGTCGTGATAGCATTTGTATGGGAAACATGACATTACAACGACACCATCACGACATTTTTTTTTATCTCAAAGATTCGATAGCTATTCGAACACTTTATAGGCTAACTTAATAGTTTAGGCTTTAGAATACATGTATAAATATATAATAAGTAATTACAGGCTATTCATTTGTTTTCTTTGTAAGCCCTTATTGTAAGTTTGAAATTAGAATTACCTAAAATACATAAATGTCGATAAAACTTACAGAGAACTAAAGTTATCGCATAGATAAATCCAACATTGTGATTTGAACAATTGGGTAATCTATTGCTTGAATAAAAAGAGTGGGCGAAGAAATAATTATACTGAATAACTCATGGGGCAGGTCAACTAATAACCGTATTGTAATCTACGTCATGTAGTTTATCATTAAACTACAATACAAAGAAATATACAAAGTTATTGATAACTTCGTCACTATACAATATGTGCGTCATTACCGCTGACGAGGCATAAGCTTAATTTTAATTCAAATCAAAAAGGAGGCTCTCAAAAGCTTTGTTGCAATGTATCTATAATATTTCTGTACACATATCCAAAATAAGTAAAGTAACCAATGAAATTTCAAATTGATTTCCCTGGTCACCGTTTTGACCTTTTTTTTCTTTTTTCGGGAAGAGGAAGTTCCGTGTGTGCTGTCAAAGAGCAATTGCAAAACTACTAATCAAGTTATCGAATAGATTCTATCTATAGCTCAGAACGTAGCAACGATGGAGTGCAATACTATCGATAGTATCTAAGTAGACAATATCGATAGTATATATTTATTTATTTAAATTTTATTGCACAAGAAAAAAAATACAAATGGCGGAATATAAAGTATACTATATATACAGTCGATATTGACCCTAATTCTGAAGACACACTCCAAGTCTAAATTTAAGTACAGTATATCTCTTTCTCGCAATATGTAATAGGAAAAAGATAACATGAACTCGTTTAGAGCTGTCAACTAAATTTCGACAGATTTCAAAGGAACCATAGACTATTTTAGACGGCATTTACGGAGGTGCCTCCTAAACACTGCATTTTATCACGTTCAATAAAATCGCACATGTACATAATTACATTATCATAAGGGACTTAGGCCTAACCTCCCAACTGCAACTTACTGTTAGTTTACATGAACCCTGATAGGGTATTGCAATTAATACCTTTTTTTATTTACCGGGAGAAATCCATTGGACGGACCTACCCACTGCTGGCGAAGCAGCGGGCGTGTGCGGGACTCGCCCAGCGTCTAAATTGACCCTGGTAATACCCGCTAAAACTCCTGGATAACTCCCGTGCCTTTCGCGGAGGCGATTTGGTGTCTACGAAGCAAATTCACCAAACCACCCCCAGGCAACCCGGCCTTACGGCCCGGCTTCGCGCCGATGGAGATTGCCCAGAGTTACCATGGGCAATCTCAGACGTGGCGGCCTTTGTTTCGCTCGCGTGGGAGCCACCCGACGCGCGCGGCCGCACCTAGGGCGCAGGCAGACGGGCGATTGCCGCCCGCCTTCTCCTGCCCACCCGTCTACGATTGCAATGAATACCTACGCCTAATAGTACGAGAGCCCACGACCAAAACCATGTCTCATAGCAATACGGCAAAAACCCTATAAAATCGTTAGATTGTATGATTCTGAACCCGACTAGGTGTGTAGTAACGGTCGAAAGTGTAGCAACTGCGTGGGAGGCCATTTCTGCTGTGTCAAAAAAAAAAGACAGTCGGTATTATAGCAATACGTCTGATAGTGAAAATGTACATAGATTTTATAATTGTATTACGAAAAAGTTTGTTTTCAGACATTTTGCGCGTAGCATATAGCCTGAGCGCATTTTTGAAAATGTCAACAAATTTAGCCAACCTGTATTATAGCAATACGGATAATTTTTTTTTTCAATTTTTCGTATTGCTGCCATGATTACCAAAAACCTGTTTTCAGACACTTTAAGTGTAGCATATACTCCCAAAAACGAAAATAACGTTTCGGAGTCGCCTGGCCGACGCCTCTGTTAAATGTTTTTTTAAATTTACAGCCTTCATAGATATTCAAGAATCTCTCTTGTCTATTATATGTACTTTGACAGATGACAGATGTCATTACTTATTTCTTTTGTAAAAGTTACTCAAGTGTGCTTTAAATAAAACCAAAACTATCAAATCAATCAGTATTTAATTTCAACAGCCTCAGCGCTTGTTACGCTCCTGCCCCTTTCTTACTATTATACAGCTCACTCGCCAGCTGCTCCAAACGTTGGAACGACGCTCACTTAGTTGTCATACGTTGTGCGGTTGTGGTGGTGTAAAATGTCGGACCTGAGTTGTGTGTTTTGTAAAGAAACAACGATTGAGAAAGTGAAAAAAATTACCGAAGAGACGCTGAAAAAGTGCAAAGAAGTGGCCGAATATCGGAGTAAAAAACAGAGAGTAAGCAGGAAATCGATTTACTCCGAAATCGAGTTGCCACGTGGTATCGACACGGACATAGGATACCATTCGGCGTGCTACAAAAATTTCACGGCTGTGAGGATTCCGAAGGATTCTGTATATTCTGGAAGATATTTTGTAACTTTGAATAAACCGTTTTTTTTTCAACTTCATCCCAGTTTCCTTTTGTGCGATTTATTTCAGTCCTTCAACTTCAATGTTACGGTTTCGGGTAAATTCTTTGTCAATTATCATCTAATAAATTCAGGGTCGCAACGTATTCATTGGCTTGTAACAGAAAATTCAAGATGCCTCAATACGATTTTTCAATGATATCTGAGTATCGAAAAGTTGTCTGATAGAGAAGGTGCTACACTTAATTTGTCTGATATAAATTTTTTGCACATGTGGACAACTTATTTTATCATGTCCAACAATTTTCAGACATATTGCTATGATACCGATCGGTAAAATTTGTTAACATTTTCAAAACGGTCTCAAAATTTAATGCGTTCACATTTCCGTCTGAAAATTGTTTTGTTCGCATCAAATAACCAAAATTTACTAATAAAAAAGATTTTCAGACGTATTGCTATGAGACATTTTTTTTGTCTCATTTTTAATTTTTTGATTTTACGGGTTTGCGCTACACCACTAACGTCTGAAAAATATGTTTCCGGTATCTCAGAACTATCATTCAACTACAGTCTGCAAATCAGACATATTGCTATGATGCAGTTCGGTAAAATTCTTTGACAATTTTGAAAATTCGGTCAGATCAAACGCTACGCGGAAAATGTCTAGTATTGGTATTTTCGAGTTCAGGATAATCGTATCTATCGATTTGATGCGGTTTTGGCCGTATTGCTATGAGACAAAAATTTTGGTCGTGGGCTCTTGTACTATAAAGCATATTACATGGGGTATGTTAGAATTATAAACAAAATAATTGAATCATAAGTTTGTCTTTACATTATCACATAGTTTTCTTATATTACTTAATTGACATCATTATTCCTCTTGTATTATATAATATTATTATTTTCAATATTCCTTCAGGTTACTTTAGGTATTTCGTTTATACTTTTGTTTTTTTATCAATATTATAGTAAAATCAATAGTATCTAGTAGTAGTATCCGTCTTTCTTATTTCAGCCGTGAAACAGTTAGCTGTGTTTCGGATTGAAGGGAAAAATAGCCAGTGTAATTAGGTACCGGGCATGGACGGCATTTCATCTTAGGCCCCAGGATGACAACGCACCTGCAATATCAAGTGATTTTTCCTAGTTATTGCAGCCCAGGTGTCTATAGGCGGCGGTAACCTCTTACCATCAGGTGGGCCGTCAGCTTGTTTGCCATCTAGCTGTATATAAAAAAAGTATTGACATGAGCAACGCTATCGATAGTATTTATTTTGATTGTATCGATTGTACTAGCGGGAGTAGCTGATTGTCAATTAAAATAGTCAAAGTATAGATTTTTTGGCAGTGCTAACACAACTCATTTTCTAACTACAGCCTTTAGCTGAAATCAGTGCTGCCCTTGCTGGAGCTCTTGCACTGAGCCGTAGCTACCCTCTTTTGATTGCACCTCGCACTTAATAATTATTTTAATCACCTAGAAACTAGTCTTAGGTGATTAAAATAATTTTCCTACCTACCTTTCTAACCGCTTTATTATTTTTATACATAGATTGATTATTAACACACTTCAGTCTGTGTGTTATAGTTAAAACTATGTTTTGGGATTGTGGTAATCACTTTAAAATAGAGCAATCAATCTATGTATAAAAAAATATAACGCGGTTAGAAGTGAATCACTA
This sequence comes from Nymphula nitidulata, assembly GCA_947347705.1. Taxonomy (NCBI): domain Eukaryota; kingdom Metazoa; phylum Arthropoda; class Insecta; order Lepidoptera; family Crambidae; genus Nymphula; species Nymphula nitidulata. Next base: position 2,466,601 of record OX374637.1, on the reverse strand, counting down.
TCTCTGTCAGTCTAGGCCGAAGCTGAGTTCACTACGCGTAAAGTTTTGATTGACATCATCATCAGCCTATACACGTCCCACTGCTGGGCACAGGCCTTCCTACATGGGAGAAACACACGAGGAGATTGGGCCATAACAACACCACGCTGGCCCAATGCGGGCTGGTGGGTTAAAGCGGTTGCAGTAACAACCGGGACCAACCAACGGCTTACCGTGCCTTCCGAACACTTCCGAAGCACGGAGAAGCTCGAGATTATAAATTTTATCGACCTATCCCGGGACTGACCAGCCTGAAACCAGCCAGAGCGCTCAAACCACTATACGCCACCGAGCTCCTCTAGCTGATTGACATTGTACAAAACTGTACAAAAACCTCAGACAGTAGGGGTGGAACGTATTTACGCGACCAGGTTTTAAAACCTGGTTTCTGCTTCGAAGTACGTAAACCAGGTCTCAGCCCCGAAATACTTGCAATACTTTTAAAGTATTTTTACGTGAGCGCACTCGATCGTCTGTCAGGCCGGCGCGTCCATCTAGTATTTGGAGCCGTTTAACTAAGAAGTAGGAAATTTATATTTACTGCTATTAGAATAAGGAACATAATCGTATACGCCAAATAAAAACTTTAAAACCATAAAAGTATTTTTTTTGCCAAAGCTATTGTAATCCTTATGTGTAGTAAATTTGGGATGAATTTCAAATAAAATACTTTGAAAGTATTTTACTTGATGGCTGTGTTTTTGGCTCTGTTTGTAGGTACTTTCTTCTTCGGGCTCGCTCGAAAACCCCGTCGTGTATGATCGGTATTATAGCGCCGCGCATGCGAGACTCACTCCCGTTCTATCTACTTTAACCGAATTTAGACTTTAATATTTGAGTAATAATGAATCTAAAATGAAGCATATTTTATGATTTTTAAACTTTGAACTCATAATGCGCGCCAAGTGTATTTACTACAATATTATGTTTGCGTCCTTTACGGAACTGAACTATTCTATTAGTTAGGAAATAAAGTTCATTATTGCGCGTGCAATAGGTATATGTAATTTTCTATGAATTAAAAATTTTGTAATAATATTTTTGACTGTTTGGCACGTGCGAGAAAGTAGTCATCCATCTTGTTTAGTTGTGTTCTGGTTGAGCTGCGACCTTGACACAATTTTAATACCTACAAAGAGTTTAAGCTTAAGGCATTATTACGCAAATATTGATTGAACATTTGTATAGTTTTTTTTATTATTATTTGGTGTAGTTTAGTGTTTTAAGTTAAGGATAAGGTAGCTAATTAGTGTGTCCACACCGTATGAATACTTCCTTTCCTGAATACAAGTATTATAGTACCTATTTTGCGCCCTTCCAACATGGAGTAGGAAAATAAAATTTACAGACAAGAATACGGAAAATAATCGTGTAAGCTAAGGTAAAAAGTTGCAAACAATTCAAGTATTTTTCCCATAATTACCGTAATCCTTATTTGTAGTTTAGTTGGTATTCATTTTCTCAATATTAGGTACTATATTTTTTTACTCGCTGACAAGCTCGGTCGGGTCTATACATGCGATTGTATTCCTTATTATAAAAGTTTAAGGTCTATTTTTCTATGCACTAAGAAAATACTTGCAAGTATTTTGAAACCTGGTTTTCGGACCTGGTATTTGTTAGCTGGCGTACCAGGTCGCCCTGGTACGGGATTTAGCAAGTACGACCCATCACTACTACTCAGAACCCATGAGATGAAATATTAAAACTTCAAACTCAGAACGAGGATGTTTATTTGACAATAAGCAAAAACATACATATTCACAGAAGAAATTTTAGATATCGCGATTCAGTGATGTGCAATGTCATTTATCGGTCATTCACATTTCACATTTCATAACTAAACTCGGTATATACTAAGAAAACATATCAAACTAAAATACCGCGTTTCACGGGCGTTCAGCGCCATCTATGGGCGAATATGAGAACCAAGCTGTAAAACAAACAGACATATTAAATATTTATAATGTACATCTCTAACATTGGCAGAAAGCTTCAACACCAAACTAAAGCACTCAGCAGTTGCAGTGTTCCCACATCTATAAATCTACCGTTACAATACCGTGTTATTATTCAGCTCTAGACGAAACGCAGCTGAATATAACCTGTTAACTAGTTTTGAACTTAATTACATATGCTGTAAGGCTTATTTTGCGATGGAATCAAACATTTTATCCTCCTATTTATTAATTATTACGTACTAGCTTCCACTCGCGACTTCGTCCGCGAGAATGTCGGATCTATTTCTACGGAACCATACATTTTTCCGAAACAAAAAGTGGCCTATGTGCTATTTCAGACTAAAATCTACTATTTATGTGCCAAATTTCATCCAAATCTGTTAAGCCTTTCTAGTGTCTAAGAAACCTATCTTTCGAATTTATAATGTGGATATCGGATATGGCTTCAAAAAGTACACCTTGTTCTTCCCAGGTTTTCAAACTATCTCCATGCTAAATTTCATCTAAGTCGGTTTAGTGGTTTACGCATGAAAGAATAACAAACAAACTCACTTTTTCATTTATAATATTAGTTAGAATATTTATTTTGGTAGGTAATAATTTTAGCAATGGATTTACTTCGTGAGTAATTTATCCGTGGCTGTCCATTTTTTTTATACAACTAGACGAAAAACAAGCTGACGGCCCACCTGGTGGTAAGTGGTTACCGTCGCCTATAAACACCTGCAATAACAGGGAAAAATATCACTTGATATTGCAGGTGCGTTGTCATCCTGAGGCCTAAGATGAAATGCATTCCATGCCCAGTAATTACACTGGCTGCCTTTCCCTTCAATTCGAAATACACCGAACTGCTTTACGACTGAAATAAGAAAGGCGGTAGTACCTACCCAGACGACCCTACATACGGGCCTACCACCTAGTAGTCATTACCTATCTCACTACTATACTATTATAAATGTGAGTCGGTCGAGTGGTCTGTACACCTTACTATACAGACATATCAGTCAGGGTTCCCGGGTTCGAATCCCGGTAGAGGCAGACGATTTTACGAGAATGATGAGTACGAGCATTTGTCCACAGGGGTTTACTAATGTTTTCCAGATTATTAATTTCTTTACTAACAAATGGCATAAGCATAAACAGCAAGCAAGCATGTAAGTCGGCATGCATCATGCAAGCACGCAAGCAGGCATACAGCATGGTTGGATACTAGATAACGGAGAAATAATGATAATAATATATATGACGGCGCTTCTAGAATAACGAATAGAGAATCGATAATCGTTACAGTTATTGTGCCATAGTGAAGCGAATGACACTGACATTGACAAGTCAGTGACAGCTCGCTTGACGTAACTCAGACCACTGGCTGTATGGCTCGGGCAGAATCGGATTCATTATCGCTTTGCATCCGGCACATCCGCCACGTGTTCTGTGGAACGTCCTGATTTTCATGTATCTCCGCGTGTGATCTGCGTAATTATAGTTTGATTTAGTGATTTAGTGATTGTGTTAATAATTGTAAATTGTATTTCGTGAAATATATCGTCGATTGTATTACGGTGTTAGGTTATTTCTCCTCGCCCGCTAACCCACGTCGCCCCCACATATAGATGGAAGGAAACAATAACTCTGATACAGGCGAATTGCCTATATCAGAAGTGGGATGCGCAGGGCATTCAACTGAGGAGCAAAGTAGTCGTCCATCCTCGTCTAACTTACTTCAAAGCATGGAGAATCTGCTGACAAGATTGTTGGCGGCTTCCCAACAAACTTCGACCACGCAATTGATCCAGTTCGATCCTGACAGCGCGGACGCAGATATTGAAGGTTGGTGCAAAGTGACTGAAATAATAGTGAATAGTAAAAGACTACAGGGTCCTGAACTGTTGTTAGTTTTAACACACGCTTTGAAGGGAAGAGCTGCAGCTTGCTTAACCAAACTAGACTTATCACAATTAGAATGGCTACGAATCAAAGAATTGCTGTTAGCGAAATTCTCAAGGCCAATGCTACCCCAGGATTACTTTGATAATGTATTACGTTTTCAAATAAACGCCAAAGAAACGGCATGCGAAGCAGCTATGCGCCTGTGGGGCACGATTGAACGCATTCCACGTGTAGAGATGGCAGAGGATATGATAGCAGGATTTGTAACTTCTGTATTATGTCTAAAAGATAACCTCCTACGCCGCGAACTAAACTCGCATGTGATTGCGACGAGATCCCAGTTATTTCGTATTTTAAGCGGCGTTTCTCTGAAAAGGCGATCAGATGGAACCGATAGCCACGACTTAGAAACAAAGAAACCTCGCCACTCTGAAACTCGATTCACAGGCGCATGTCACAATTGTGGCATTTTGGGACACAAAGCTATAGATTGCCGCAGAAGAAAACAGGAGATTTCTACCACACCAAGATCAAACGAAAAGCCACGGGGATCAACCGGCGAGAAGATGCAGTCAACCACGTGCTACATCTGCGGACAAACGGGACATCTGGCTTCGACATGTGCTGAACGAAAAAGCGGTGGCAGCACTACCTCGACGTCGAAGGAGGTGTACCTGTGCGACCAAACACCGGTCCGAAGCGTGCTGACGACACCATCTGGTGAGATAGTTTCTTTTCTTTTCGATAGCGGTTCTGCTTGTTCTCTTGTAACTGAATTATTTTCGAAAAAGTTTTTGGGTACTCCACACAATAATGTAGTTCTTTTAAAGGGAATAGGGAAGTCAGAAACTTACTCTGTCACACAAGTCCTAAGTCAGGTGAAGATTCAACATATTCCCGTATCGCTTTTATTCCATATCGTACCTAATGGCATAACTTCTGAATCTGTGATCATTGGCAGAGACCTTTTAGATCAGGGTGTCAAAGTAGAGATACATAGTGACCGTATTCAATTTTCAAGGCCCGAGAGTCCTCATACTGACAAAACAGACTCGTATGACTTTGACTTTTCGTGCATTGATACCGACTTAGAAGGTAAGGATAAGGAAGCTCTTATTAGTATTCTACAAAAGTATAGCTCATTTTTCATTGTCGGCATACCTAAACGTAGGGTAACGACCGGTATTTTGCGTATAGATCCCATAGACCCCAATAAAATAGTGCAAAGAAGGCCTTATAGACTATCCCCCGTAGAAAAAGATATTGTCCGAGAAAAAGTGAATTCACTCCTTGAAGCAGGTGTTATCAGAGAGAGCAACTCTCCTTTCGCTAGTCCCATCCTCCTTGTAAAAAAAAAGGACAACACGGATAGGATGTGCGTTGACTATAGGGAACTTAACGCCAACACGAAACCTGAACATTACCCATTACCTATCATCGACGAACAGGTTGACAGACTAAACGGTGCCTATACATTCTCCTCATTAGACATGGCATCGGGGTACCATCAAATCCCAATAGACCCTGAAGGTGATAGCATTGCACGTACAGCCTTTGTCACTCCAGAGGGTCAGTACGAGTACTTGACCATGCCCTTCGGTTTGAGGAATGCTGCCTCGGTATACCAACGTTGCATCAACAAAGCCCTTGGCCCCCTAAAAGACCAAGTAGCCCTAGCGTACATGGACGATGTTCTTTGTTATGCTAAAAATGTTTCTGAGGGATTAGTTCGTCTAGAGCTAACCCTAAAAGCGCTCTCAGAAGCTGGCTTTTCCTTTAACATTAGCAAGTGTAAATTTATAAAAAAAGAAGTTGACTATCTAGGATACGTCATTAGAGCTGGGGAAATTACCCCAAACCCTCGGAAAGTTCAAGCTCTTGTTGATGCCCCAGCACCTAAAACAGCTTCCCAAGTGCGCCAGTTCCTTGGACTAGTGTCATACTTTAGAAGGTTTATCCCCAACTACACTCGCATTGTCGGACCCTTATATCCTCTCACTAAATTAAAAGGCCCGATTAAATGGTCCGAGATGCATGATAACATTCACAAACGGATAGTCAAAATTCTTACAACAGAGCCTGTACTAACCATATTTGATCGCGAACTTCCTATAGAACTGCACACGGATGCCAGCGCTGACGGTTATGGTGCCATTCTTATTCAAAGAAAAAATGGCATTCCCCATGTTGTCTCATATTTTAGTCGACGGACCACTGACGTGGAGTCAAGGTATCATTCTTATGAACTTGAGACCTTGGCAGTGGTTCGAGCTGTAGAAAATTTCAGGCATTATTTGTACGGTCAGCACTTCACGGTTTTCACGGATTGCAATTCTCTGAAAGCTTCGAAGTCAAAAACCGATTTAACGCCAAGAGTACACCGATGGTGGGCTTTTCTACAAGCTTACGATTTTGATATTATTCACAAACAAGGCAGCACCATGGAACATGCCGACTACCTGTCCCGAAACCCTCTTCCAGATCCCACACCGAGCTCTTCGAAAGGTGATGAGCACGCCACTCATAAATCTAGTAAATCAGTGCAGTTCGTAGAGTTACACCAAGGGTGGTTAGCTGTAGAACAAAAACGAGATACTTATATTCAAGATCTTATAACTAAACATCATAATAATGAAATCCCCGACTCGGTTGCTCACACCTATGATGTTAGGAACGATATACTTTACCGAAAAGTAGACCGCAATAAAATCAGTCGCTGGTTACCCATTGTACCTCATTCGCTTATATGGACATTGATCAATCACATCCACACTGAAATTAAACATCTAGGTGCCGAAAAGACACTTGACAAGCTATATGAACAGTATTGGTTCCCCCAAATGGCCAAGCAGGTACGCATGTTCGTCGACGCATGCATAGTGTGTAAAGCATCAAAAGGCCCCTCTGGAGCTCAACAAGTTCGCCTACATCCAATACCTAAAGTGGCATCCCCCTGGCACACGATTCATATTGACATAACAGGAAAATTAAGTGGTAAGAGTGATAGAAAAGAATACGCGTCAGTCATAATTGATTCTTTCACTAAATATGTCCTCTTAGAGCACACCCCATCCCTCGATGCTGCTTGTGCTGTAAAGGCATTAAGAAAAGCAGTTTGTCTTTTTGGCGCCCCCAAGAGAATCATATCAGATCAGGGAAGGTGTTACATAAGCTCAGACTTCAGAGAATTTTGTAGTACTTATGGAATAGAACTTCACCTTATAGCAACAGGAGCCAGTAGGGCCAACGGCCAGGTAGAAAGAGTCATGCGGACCTTAAAATGCCTCTTAACTATTATTGAAAATGACCCCCACAAGACATGGCGCGATGAACTTCCTGAAGTCCAACTGGCCCTCAATACCACCCGTTGCAGAGTAACAGGTTTTACGCCTACCGAATTAATGTTCGGTATACGAGCCCAATCATTAGGCATAGCAGCAATATCCCCACACAATGAAGAGCCGAGACTAGATCTTGAAAGTATTCGTAACGTAGCTTCAGAGAATATTAAAAACGCAGCGCAAAATGAAGTACTCCGATTTAATAAAGGCAAAGCTCGAGTTAAACCTTTTGCTGTAGGAGATTACGTTTTCGTAAAATGTAGCGAGCGTAATCAAACAAAACTGCAGAGAAAGTTTAGAGGGCCTTTCGTTATAATTAAGGTCTTAGGTAACGATAGGTACGAACTTAAGCACATAGACGGTTCTAATCGTGTATTAAAATATTCCCACGAGAATTTACGTGCAGTACCCAAAGGCTTCGAAGGTTTAGTTGACATAGCTACTGTTATGAACGACGTCGGGGCCGAGACGGCGGTTCATGGTAGGGTAAATGAGAACGACATGTCATCAGATGACGAAAGTGACACGCTTTCGGTATCAAGTTCCCACACCGCGACGGCCAGTTCAGGAACTATGACTGCCTCAGATAGTGGTGAACCTTAAATGTGTAAGTAGAAATTTGTATCACCTAATCATATAGTGTATGTGTGTGTGTGAGTTTGTGCGTACTTCAGAGTACCGTTCTCATATGGCGTTTGAGGGCAGGGACTGGCTTAGCTGCCGACGTTCCTGGGTCACAAATGTGGTGTGTTTTAATCAAACGTGAAGGGGCTGGCTCTTAGGGAGTTCACGTCCGGACCACGGTTTGCTAGAGCAATGAAGATGTAGGGGCTAGCTCATAGGAGTCTACGTCCGGGCCATCTGTCATATTTGTGTTGGTTCCTATGAAACCGATTTGTTAAAAGAGGTATCCGTTAAAGATAGTACATGTTTTCTAGCCAAGCTCATGATACTGGTGGTTTGAGTCAGAGATGGACGAGCTGCGGAGTGTGTATCTCTCAGATGATTCTTTCTTTTCAGATACGACGACCGGGAAGCAACGACCATAGGCGCACAGGGACGTGCGATTGTCAGTATGGCCGTGACGGCGCTTCTAGAATAACGAATAGAGAATCGATAATCGTTACAGTTATTGTGCCATAGTGAAGCGAATGACACTGACATTGACAAGTCAGTGACAGCTCGCTTGACGTAACTCAGACCACTGGCTGTATGGCTCGGGCAGAATCGGATTCATTATCGCTTTGCATCCGGCACATCCGCCACGTGTTCTGTGGAACGTCCTGATTTTCATGTATCTCCGCGTGTGATCTGCGTAATTATAGTTTGATTTAGTGATTTAGTGATTGTGTTAATAATTGTAAATTGTATTTCGTGAAATATATCGTCGATTGTATTACGGTGTTAGGTTATTTCTCCTCGCCCGCTAACCCACGTCGCCCCCACATATAGATGGAAGGAAACAATAACTCTGATACAGGCGAATTGCCTATATATATATAAATATTAGAAATATACTAAATAAACATATAAACATCCATGACTCGTAAACAAATGCCCGTACTCATCATACAAACATTTGTTCCTACCGGGATTCGAACCCGGGACCTCTTGACCGAGTAGCCTGGGGTACAGACCACTCGGCCAGCCGGTCGTCAACTATTCGTCGCAAATGGCTCACCCCATCGTGCTACGCGGGTTTAAATTACACTCAAGGGGTAGAGCAGACAAAACTACATTGAGTCGGGGTGAAATTAAGCATTCGTTCTAGATTAATTTGTGATCTCCGTATTATTACGTATTATACGTTAAAATATGTTAAAGATATTTTATTATTATGTCAAATAATGAAAGTAAAATAACGGTTATAAAAACTAATCATTATGGTGCTTGCTATTTTGACACCTAATCATAGAGCATAAGAGAGTTATGGATGCCAAATTGTAATGTCATGTCATTGTCAGGCTGATACTAGTAATAGGATAACTAAGCTACATGTCGAAAATCTAAAACATATTATATAGATAATTTAACAATCCAAATCTGAAACGCGAATGACGAGTACAGTATCCTCGTCCCTTTCAACAGCCACACGAGTAAAGGTGGTTTTCCACCAGAGAGGCGAGACGGGGCGAGGCGAGACGAGAATTGAAATCGCACTCACCCTTTTCCACTAAAAATTGCCCGCGCGCGCTCGCGCGAGATGATTTTCCACCAGAGTGGCGAGAAGCGAATTGAAATCGCACAACAAACCTCTCGCGTTATGCGTGTTTCTGTTGCAGAGTTAATTTATACTCTATATCGAAAGCAATACGGTTCATTTTTACACAAACATATTTCAATTCACGCTTTGCACATCCTCGTCAATCCTGACTATTTCCACCAAAGATGCGCGAGGCGAGAATTGAAAATTTGCCATACAAATTTCAATTATCGTCTCGCGTCGTCTCGTCTCGCCCCTCTGGTGGAAAATCGCCTAGGGTTCGAAATCATATCAAATTTCACATTAATATTTATTTATACTCTATATCGAAAGCAATATGGTTCATTTTTACACATACAAATATTTCAATTCACGCCTCGCACATCCTCGTCAATCCTGACTATTTCCACCAAAGATGCGCGAGGCGAGGATTGAAAATTTGCCATACAAATTTTAAATCTCGTCTCGCCTCGTCTCGTCTCGCCCCTCTGGTGGAAAACCACCTTAACAGTTATAGCTGTCCAACATTCATATTGCACAATACCAGCTATATGCACATCCGTTGCAGTTTGAAAATTGCACCAATTCCTTTGAGCCGCAATCTACATAATGTAGCGAGGCCGACGCGAGCGCTAAATGCAGGTGATTACAGGATGCGGACGTAATGAGCGATCGATCTAGTGTACACACAAACGATATTGTGACACGATGTTTTACCCGAATTTTGATAAAAAAAAGAGTTTTGAGGAAAGGAGCTACAGCTCATGAGCAATAACTGTTAAAGCAAACAAGCAAAGAGTTTATTATACTAACGTCCTGTTACTGAAGAATAAAAAAGGTGTCACAGACAATCGAGATTGTTTTATTTATTTGTGTTCTGTTGTTTTAATGTGTTAATATACTTAATAACTAAATCATTACGAAACTACTCGTTCAGGACGTTCGAGAGTTTTGACCATCAAAGATGGTTGACGTTTTTTCCAAGAGGTGGGCAAGTGGGCATAGTGGTATAATTCCTATTGGAATCTTGGGAGAACGACTGGGGTAGAACCTCCAACTTACAGAAGAAAGCAGCTAACGCTAATTTGTATGTGGTGAGTGCTGTGTTAATGTGGTGAGTGAGGTCGCCCAGAGGCCACTAACGAGTCAAGCGTCTAATTCCATACACAAATCATTTTTCAATTGTCTTAAACTCTGGGTAGTAGGGATTATTATATACTCTTTATTGCACTTTAAAATTACAAATAACAATTACTTAAAATTATAAGTTGAAATAAGTTGAAGTTGTAAGTTGAGTTAATAAGTGGATTTGAATTTATTTGGATTTTTCTCCTTTGTTGTGAATATAACACTTTTCTTTATTTTTACAGGTTCAGCAACGCTTAACTATAGTTGATAGTAAAAAGGATGGGAGACTGTTGCCTCCTATTGTGAGAGGACTCTCAAAGTAGAAGGCAGCGGAGAGGGAACAGGAGGAGGATTATCCATAAAAAAGCCGTCCCTCTTCGGCGTAGATTGGTGGGCGGTGATAAGGCGGGCGGTGATCGCCCATCTGTCTGTGCCCTAGTTTCAGCCGCACGTGCCGGGTGGCTTCCACGCGCGCATTGTCTGAGGTTGCTCAGGCTATCTCCATTGGCGCGAAACCGGACGGCAAGGGCGGATGGTCTATTTTGGCGAATGGCGATGGCGAATTTTCTTTGCTGAGACCAGAGCACCTCCACAAAAACACGGGAGTTATCCAGGAGTATGCACAAGCATTTCCATGGTCGATTTAGATTGGTGCGTCAATTGATTTTTCCTGGTAAAAAAGCGTTGGCAACGCGTGCTATTCCTAAGGTGCTCCATGAGGATTCGTCTTAGGCTACGGTAACCGCTTATCTACATACGGGCCGTACGTACGCTTGTTTGCTATGCGTTTGTCGAAAAAAAAATACAGAGTTTTCAGATTTATACGATGAATATCTATAATATTTTACAACCACATGCAAGTCGTATATCGCTTAAAGACACCTACAATAACACTGTAAAAAATCACATCTCATTGCAGATACGTTGTCATCCTGAATTTTTTTTAGGGAGAATTCCGACTACCGACCTACCCGTCACTGGCTAAGCGACGGGCGTGTTTGAGGGTCGCCCAGAGCGCTTATATAACACTGGTAATACCCACCACAACTCCCAGGAAACTCCACTTTCCTTCGCGGAGGTGAAATTGTCACGATCCCGCCACCACCCCTAGGCGTCACCCTGAGGCCTAAAGTGAAATGCTTTGTATGTTTAGTAATTACAATAGCATCCCTTCGATCCAAAACACAGCGAACTTTTTTACGGCCGTAAAAGGAAAAGATATTTAATTGTCTCGTTAAAACCCGTTAAGCTCAGTACTAATTCAAAAACATCATGTTTATAAATAGAAAACACCGCTTTAATCTTATGAAACAGGAAATATACCAACAAAATGTAAGGGCGAAGCTATTTTAGGGAAACTAGGCCATGTTGTGTAATCCGTAAGTATAATCTTTTAGCGAACACTTATTTTGTTACACATTTACATAAATGAATGAAACCAAGAATTTAGTATTGCCAGTCCCTAAAAAAGTAAGCAGGTTGCCTGAATTCATCTTCAATTCATTCTTTACAAGCTGACCCGGCGAACTTCGTACCGCCTCACAGTCAATGAATGTCGTGATACAGATTAGCTGAACTTAATTTATGATTTTATGATAGTAATACAAAATAAATATTAAATATTTTAGAAGTAACCACAGCAGGCACATCCAAGGAGTTTGAAAATTCGGTTGGATAATTAGTGGCTTCGTCTTCGTTTGAATAAATAAATAATAATAAATTTTTATTCAAATAAACTTATTTCACAATATAAGAATTAAATTCTAAAAATAGCAATAGAGCATAAGTAACACAACGTTTGTTACACAGTTAATAAACACAAAACCACAAAAACAATTTTTAAAACAAATCACAGACAAAATTAATTACATAAATTACGCTTAGTATAATATACTGACTGTGACTAGATTGACAGAAAGATCTGGAACGATTGAGTGAGACCAAAAAAATGTCAAATCGACATTTTGTTTCACGAAACCCATGAACATTTAATATGGGTAAATTGGACACTACTCACGCACTGTCACCGTAGCCTATAGACGCTCGTAGCACCTTGGGCACTACTCACGCGTTGTCACCGTAGCCTATAGACGTTTGTTGCACCTTGGGCACTACTCACGCTTTGCTACCGTAGCCTATAGACGGTCGTAGCACCTTGGGCACCACTCACGCGTTGTAACCGTAGCCTATTGACGCTCGTAGCACCTTGGCCACTACTCACGCGTTGTCACCGTAGCCTAAAGACGCTCGTAGCACCTTGGGCACTGCTCACGCTTTGCTACCGTAGCCTATAGACGGTCGTAGCACCTTGGGCACCACTCACGCGTTGTTACCGTAGCCTATAGACGCTCGTAGCACCTTGGACACTACTCACGCGTTGTCACCGTAGCCTATAGACGCTCGTAGCACCTTGGGCACTACCCGCGCGTTGTCACCGTAGCCTACAGACGCTCGTAGCACCTTGGGCACTACCCGCGCGTTATCACCGTAGCCTATAGACGCTCGTAACACCTTGGCCACTACTCACGCGTTGTCACCGTAGCCTATAGACGCTCGTAGCACCTTGGGCACTACCCGCGCGTTGTCACCGTAGCCTATAGACGCTCGTAGCACCTTGGGCACTACCCGCGCGTTGTCACCGTAGCCTATAGACGCTCGTAACACCTTGGGCACTACCCGCGCGTTGTCACCGTAGCCTATAGACGCTCGTAGCACCTTGGCCACTACTCACGCGTTGTCACCGTAGCCTATAGACGCTCGTAGCACCTTGGCCACTACTCACGCGTTGTCACCGTAGCCTATAGACGCTCGTAGCACCTTGGGCACTACCCGCACGTTGTCACCGTAGCCTATAGACGCTCGTAGCACCTTGTCCACTACTTACGCGTTGTTACCGTAACCTATAGACGCTCGTAGCACCTTGGGCTCACGCGCCGTCTACCCTGTAAGAATCAAAAGAAAACGTTATGTTGACAGCACAGGAGACAAGTCCTCCTGCTCCCGATAAAACACTTCCTCAATGAGCTCTGGCGACTTCACTCGCCACAGCAACACTACACTACAAAGTAGTGTTCGTCAGTTGTGATCTTCTGTAAGGTGGTGATGATACCCAAGTCGAGCACTCAATATTTTGATCTGTAAATACTTCTTCTAAAAAACCATCATCTAGTATCTGATCTTGATGGTTAAAAGTACAGTTGCCACTCTGGGACGTCCTGAACGAGTCGTTATTTTATCAAAAAGTCTGATAGCTTTTAAAAAATATATTTTTAAATTTCCATGCATTTTAAACTAGAACTGTTACGAACCAGTATTTTCTGCGTCTGTACTCCAATATAAACCAGGTGTACAGCGACTATGCTTTATTTATGACCAGCCCAACACTATCGGTTATATCGATAGTCGATAAACAGCATTTTGCACCGCTACAATAGCTAAATAACACGAACTTTTTAAACACAGTTCTGTGAAACATTCTAGTGTTGTGTTCTATGCTTACGTCACAAAAATTCTACCAGTTCCCATACTTGTAACAACGGTTCTCAGTATTCTGCAGATCCTACTCATGGTATAAGCACATCACTACGAAGTAGGTAGTGTTATTAGAGATGGGTCCATACCAATATTATAAATAGGAAAGTGTGTCTGTCTGTTACCTCTTCACGCTTAAATCACTGAACCGATTTAGATGAAATGCAGTACAGAGATAGTTAGAGTTCCGGGAAAAGATAAAGGATAGTTTTTATTTCAGATATCATGCCTAAAGGGAGTGAAAAGGGGTAGAAGTTTGTATGAGAAATCAATAACCGCTGAACCTTCATATCGTATACTTTTTGGCGTGATAGCCGATATCCATGAGGGTAGAGCCGCGGGGGGTCAATAGTTTTCTATAAGAAAGAGGTGCTTTTTAATACAATGCATGGAAAATGGCTCGGCGCCACCTGTTAAGGAGCGATAAGGTAGCGAAAGACCAAGACAGCTAGTGCATTATTACCGGCGACCGATTATTACCCAGCTATGCGACTTTAAAGTCAGCAGTCTTGAATTTGTTTGACAACCATTTGACAATCGTTGGTGACGATATGTAGACGTAATGTGGTACACGCTTATTTCTATGATCTGAGGGTACACGGGTGCTAAATAATATCAACCTATCTTACAGCGACAAAACGGATCAATAAAACATTATTAAGAAAGTACACACAGACTACGAATTCCAGTAAAAAGCCCCATCCTCAATGTTGGTATTGTATCTGTTTATTTTATCTACATGCGTGCGTAATATTCTCTTTCAAATTCTATTATAATGGTTTTTATGGACTCTTAAAATATTATTTTAGCGAAAAATATCACGTACGGTATATTAAAAAAAATATATATGTCGGCGCGTATGTGTTTAGGAGCTAGGCACCGAGCGTGTTGTACCATCGGGGATATGACGCTTAACCAGTTAGCAGAAAAATTCGCGGGAAGCGCTGCGACTTTCGCCCTAGTGTTGTTAAGGCGGAGAGTCTACGATTGTACGCTTGCAGAGAATCAAAACATCATGACGGCCGTCTGGCTCAGTGGTAAGTAGTCAATGCTCCTGTGTACAAAACCAAAGGTCTCGGGTTTGAATTCCGATAGAATGGTTGTATGATGCATAGGAACTTTTGTTCACGAGTCATAGATGTTTGTGTTTCAAAGACAAACACTTTTTATTTCACATAAAAAATGGTACTTAGTGGTATACGGTTTTGTTAAGTCCACAATTTCACCAGAAACTGGTACCTTCTACCGAATCTTTCTACTGTAGATTATTAATATGCATATTAATATCTTTATGTGTATTTCTATATATCCTCATGTGTAGAAAGGCCTGTGCCCATCAGTGGGATGTATTTAGGCTAGTGATGATGATGATGATATTTCTATATTTCTCCGTTGTCTAGATTTTGTTAATTGTCTTGTTTAGCTTTAGAAATTATCCACAACACAATCTCTTATACAGTGTGTCAAAAAAACCGTCCTTTTCAAGAGTTATCTCTGAGAGTTTGACACCCCTTCAAACCTCTTCTTTTCTAACACACCGCTTATTCACCGCTTATTTTCCGATTCCCGTCAAGCATGAGATTGATTTTTCTATTGTCATCGCCCACCAGTGGTATATCGCCGCTTTACAGATTAAATTAATAAAAGCATTGTCACACCTACTCATGACAGACCTACAAAATTACAACTATCATGTTGCGTAGTAATACTACAGTTATACCATATATGTATACTCGTAACCCGCGCTAATATTACGATATTGACCATCCGCAACCCAAGAATTCTAAATTTTATAACAAATATTCTGTAACACCCGCATATGAGTAATGGTGTTTAATTTGGGATAAATAATAAATAACTGTGAGTGTGAGAATAATGATATTATTATTATTACCGCGATTCAGCTACTACTTCTGTTTTTCGATCATTATAATTTAATTTATGATTTTTTTCCATTTTATAATCAAACGGACGACCATTTAAAACCCAAGCTTAGCATAACAGAAAGGCAAACTATTGGAATTATTCTCAAAAGATTTTTTACCGCAAATCTTTTAATTTTTTCGTAAATAAATGATTTCCAATTTGTCACTTAATTCCTCCAGCGGCTTTATCCTATCGGAGGGCTATGACAGTTGAAAAATCAATTATGTTTGAAATCTGATGCTTGAAGGGTTAATTTACGAGAGCGAGCGCTATTATTGTCTTTTTTCTTCGCGGTAAGAAGTCATATTTACGTATTTTCATATTTACGAAGTCGTATTTATTTCCCTCTCTTTCTCACTCGGCCGAAACAGAGCTCACGAAATATCGCCTTAAAAGAGAACATTTTTATTAATTCTACGTTATCTGTCCCCGTGACTACAGCTGCGTGGATTATAAAATCAATTATTTTCTTGTTTTTGTCTGACGATCCCAAATCCCTCTCATTGAATACCAATACACCCTGATATTAAGAGCGCTATAGATACTATAGAATAGACATTTAGGTTTACACTAGATTTTATGTAGATGACAATTTAAAAGGACACAATACGATGACGACCTGCCAGCTAATGACATAATGGCATAATGTTCTACTAAATAAAAAAACAGTAAAATAAAAACACTCTCACCGATTAAGCAGAGTTAAGAGCTTGTTCTAAGGATATAATCCTTTAGACCACACCATATTTTTGTAATGTGACATGCAATATATAATTTGATTTGATTTAAACACGAAGTAACTTTCGCCTTGGTTGATTCCGGACCAATCAGTTTGTATTTTTTTTTCTTTTTTACACTAGATGATAAACAAGCTGACAGCCCACCTGGTGGTAGGTTAGTGGCTATCGCCAACTATAGACTCTTCCAATACAACAAGGAAAAATCATTTGATATAGCAGGTGCGTTGTCATTCTGAGGCCTGAGACGAAATTCCTTCCATGCCCAGTGATTACACTGGGCTATCTTTTGTTATATACAACTAGATGACAAACAAGCTGACGACCCACCTAGTGGTAAGTGGTTACAGCAGCCAATAGACACCTGCAATAACAAGGGAAAATCACTTCATATTACAGGTGCGATGTCATCCTGAGGCCTAAGATGAAATGCCGTCCATGAGGCTTTGTATCCAAGTGGAGCGTGCTCCGGTAACTTGGGGTCGAATAATTGCATAAAGATGGTTTTTAAATGAGGTATGAACTCAGAATCAATTTCATAGAATTTCCTAATGAGTTTGTCTGAAGAGTAATGTCTAGCCTAGGAGTAAAAAAGATGTAACCGATTTTGATTCCTATCACGTTCACATAAAAGACTAAACGAAAATGTCACAGCCATGTCGCTTACCTCAATCTGCCGAGGCAGGTAGTCTAGTGCTGAAGAATTTTTGTATAATTGGTAGGTTCAAAGTTATATTATATCACGACTAACAATATTCAACAACGATAAAAGACAAAGTTAAAATTCTCCAAAGACCTTCACAGCAAGTTTTTTTTTATACAACTAGATAACAAACAAGCTGACTGCCCACCTGATGGTGAGCGGTTACCACCGCCTATACCTAGGTATAGGCGGTGGTAACCGCTAGGTTATTGCAGGTGTCTAGACACCTGCAATAACAAGGGAAAAATCACTTGATATTGCAGGTGCGTTGTTATTCTGAGGCCTAAGATGAAATGTCGTCCATGCCCAGTAATTACACTTGCTACCTTTCCCTTCAATCTGAAACGCAGCGAACTATATCACGGCTCAGATAAGAAAGGCGATGGTACCCAGACGACTCTACATACGGGCCTACCATCTCCAACAGTAATCTCGAGCTCCTCCGCGCGGATGGCATCTTAAGCCGTTGGTTCCGGTTGTGGCTCCATCCCCATTCACCCACAAGCCCGCATTGGGCTGGCATGGTGGTGCTATGACCCTAATCCCTCATGTGTTGCTCCCATGTAGAAAGGCCTGAGGCTACATTGAAGAAATGACAACTGATTTTGCGAACTACATAACTTGTTTTGACACCCAGCCAAAAATAATGTTCAAGAAATCAAACTGTAATCAAAATTTGGCAAGGTGTATGGCCAAATTTTGATTATAACTAATATACCCGAAGTAGTTTAATTAAATGTTTTTTTTTCAGAGTAGCAGTAGGTCGTGTATAGATTGCTTATGATGATGACTCTTTTCAGATATTAAGTTATTTTTGTTACCTTAACCTATAAAGACATTAATAACTTTAGGGATTTCTTATACGTACCCCTTGTCGACCCCAAAGGAGACCAGCAAAGATAGCAATAGAAGAATAATTTGGCCACTCCGCATCGTTTCGACATCTTCTTTAAATGAACAAGGGTTCGCGTTCATTTCGTGACAACACTACGGAGCAACCATTCAGATTCCAAATATTCCATGCTTTATTATTAACATCAAATGTGAGCACAATGCGTACCAACGTAATTGAGGATCGATCGGCCGCCGCACCTGTGCCTCATATTGATCACACAGTAACCACTCCGACTGTGTGATTCACATAGCATCCATCACTCAGGAACGTTAATTACGATGTTTAATGCTGATTCACAACGAAATAAATATGTCGCAGGCATGTGGTTAAATTAGTCAATTAATTGGACATCTACGCCGTTCAATAAGCCAATAAACCAGATGGCTGCGACATATATAAAACCAGCTTTTGCCCATGCCTCCACTTATTTTAGCCGTGAAACAGTTCGCTGTGTTTTGGATTGAAGGGAAAGCTAGCCAATGTAATTACTGGGCATGGACGGCATTTCATCTTATGCCTCAGGATGACAACGCACTGCAATATCAAGTCATTTTTCCTTGTTATTGCAGGTATCTTTAAGCGGCGCTAACCGCTTACCATCAGGCGGGCCGTCAGCATGTTTGTCATCTAGTAGTATATAAAATAAAAACTTGTCTTTTAAAATGGAAATTCACCCTGAAAATCCGTTCTAAGTGTCAGTAAAAGATTTTTAAAATCCATTGAGGAGTTTGTTACCTACATACAAACTACAAACCTTGCCTCATAATGTGAAAGGAGTTGTTTTAAAAATGTATGACCCGAGCCAGTTCATGTACACTAAACAAAGTAATAGGCAAAAATATAGAGAACGGTTTTCAATTGTCCATTTTCTTTTTATTTTCTCTGTTTCATGGTACAAAACAATATTTTATATAGGAAAAACTGCAACACAGCCAAATATTCATCATGGCGCAATGTCATTTTGGTGACGTCTTGACTTCTGTGTCGCCCGCCATATTGCAATATTGAATAATGGTGAAATCGACGAATAATTTTGAAATTTGCGCAAGTGAATTATACATGAAAACGAGTTATTAGTATTTTTCCCGAATTCAGGAGATTTTGACTGATTTTTTGAGATAGTGTACATATGCCTGGCCGGATTTGAAACATATCTTTTGTAAGAAGGACAACGGCAACACGATATACTAGTTCTTTTTATGGTACAGTCGACAGCACATCAACCGTAACAGTTTGACCTTGAGATCGCCCTTACTGCGTTTGTAATAGAGGCGGCTTTCGTAGTGCAACTGTTACACTTGACGTGCTGTCGTCTGTACAAGATTTCGTTAAGGTAAATTTCGTGTGCTTTCATATAAACTCTTTACTTTATTTCTTAAGTTTACTCTCTAAACCTAGCATCTCGCACAAAGTAATTTAGCAAATCGTTTCGTTCGTACTTCCAAAACTTCGATTTGTTTGCTAGCACAATGTGCTCCCATCTGCCTATATCATGGGTTCCTTTAAAAGATGCGTGAGGCACCTTAGTCCGGCAAGGTGGAGGCAGCTTATACAATATCTTCACGCTGCATTAGCTGTCTTGTAAATAGATAGATAGTATATACCAACGAAAGTTTATTTAATACTACTAGATGACAAACAAGCTAACAATACACCTCGTGGTAACTGCGCCCCTATAGACACCTGCAATAACAAAGACAAATTACTTTTTAATATACAACTAGATGACAAACAAGTTGACGGTCCACCTGATGGTAAGCGGTTACCGCCGCCTATAGACACCTGCAATAACAAAGAAAAATCGTCCGTTGTCATCCTAAGCCCTAAGATGAAATGCCGTCCATGCCCAGTAATTACACTGGCTACCTTTCTCTTCAATCCGAAACACGGCGAACTGTTTCACGGCTGAAATAAGAAAGGCGTGCCTATCCAGACGATCCTAAATATGGGCCTACTACCTGTAACCTAGTAAAACTATGCTTATTTCAATTTAATTACATTAACGCTCGCATAAAAGAACCAGGCTGTATATACAATTGATCGTAATGTAGTATGTACCATATGAAAACCATACAATAGATTTAATTCATGGAAAATCCTCATCCACGTCGAGTTTTATTATTGAACTTGCCCCAGGTGTGCTTTATGCCCAATATCTCACAGACGTATAAACATGATGACAGTGGAATTGTCATTTTGCACTACATCATGCTACGGAATATATTTTATTTTGTCGGAAAAATTCATTGTTTACTTTATGGAACTGAACGAAAATCGGTAAAGAAACGAATTAAATGTTTTAACATTGTTTGGGATCTAACCGCCTCTATGGTCTAGTGGTTGAGGTCCGGGGTTCGATTCCTGTGGAGGCAGAAATTTTCTGCTCGGTTTGGTTGGTGGTAGGGCTTTTCTAAGTCCACCTGTCTAGCTACCACCATCTTATGTTCCGGCAGCTAGAGGTAAGATAGCCAGTTCTGTTCCTCTGTGGTTGAGGAATCCGGGTGTAGCTCGCTTCCATTGTCGGCCTTATCCTTATTTACCATCAGGTGAGATGAAGGCCAAGAGTTACCCCGTTAAGGAAAAAAAAAGATTGTTTTCATTTCGAGGGAGGTAGAGATAATAGGTATATCTACGACTCGGCAAATGGTATACAGATTGGTGACTGCAATACGACAATAAATTAAAACATGGGCTATATTAGTTCATAGAAATGACCGCCTGTCCAAATGGTCTGTACCCCAGGCTACTCGGTCAAGAGGTCCCGGGTTCGAATCCCGGTAGGAACAAATGTTTGTATGATGAGTACGAACATTTGTTTACGAGTCATGGATGTTTATATGTTTATTTAGTATATTTCTAATATTTATAATACATATTATTATCATTATTTCTCCGTTATCTAGTATCCATAACACAAGCTCTTAATGATGCTTACTTTGGGCTAGATAATAGGTATAAAAAAAATAGAAATGTTTTGCACCATTCAAATACCTACATCTTATTCATTTGATATTTTCTAGCATTTCTATGAAATACTGCAGACAATGTTGTATTATTTCATAGACGTGTCATGAAATTAATGAGGTTTATTTGAAGGTTATATTTTTGATGACATCCCTAATTTTTTTTTTTTTTTAAAAAAAAGCTTTTTGTGAGCGGTCAGAGAGAATGCACTGCCGGCCTCGGTGTTCGTTTTTAGATATAACCTGAGTTCATTCAAAGCTTGCTACATCGTCGACACTTTCTTAACTTTTCTCGGAGCAATAATGGGATCAGGAGAAAAACGAATTTAATAAAAATAGAAACTAATCACTTGGTCAAGTGTTCCCTTCGTTTAATTTTTTAACTTAACGTACACTTTAAATTCAAAAACATACTTAAATATAGACAGATAGACAAAATGATTATGAAGAACTAATCTTCATCGCACCATAGCAAATTTATACTAAAAACATTTAACTTAAAAATTATATTGTACCTACTTATATCCTTGTGTGCAAATTCAAGAAACAATACCAAAGCCAACGTTGTCTGTTTATATCGCCTGATTAATTGATGTGAAGTCTGGGTCTTCCTTTAACAGCTATTTCATCAACGATTTCAATCAGCGCACTGTCTATCTTGACAAGCGAACGCAAGCGATGCTAAAGATTTTACTGAACTTTTTCCAATATAATTTTAATTTTCATCTCATTCTAACTTCCTGCTATAAAGTGTACTACTCGGGCGCATAGGATAATCCATAAGCAGCAAAATAATTATTTGAAATAATCTACGCACAATAGGAGTGCGAACTTAGCAAAATTTAGAATAAATTTGGTAGCAAATAGGCGTAGGTAGCTCATTTTTATATAACTAACTAAAAAATAAAAAGATGAATTTGTCTTCCGCGGTACTCGCCGCATCTGCCGCTTGACGCCCGAGGCGTGCATTTGTTAATAATATAACATTGGCTGCATTATTTCATAGAAATTTCATGAAATTATCAAATGAATAAGATGCTTCTGAAACTGGCAAACCATTTCTGTGAACTAATATAGCCCCTGTTTTAATTTATTGTCGTTTTGACAACACCACGCCGTATAAATCCAATCACGAATCCAATACTTCTCGAATTCGATCTCCCATATCAAGCATCTCTAAAACGTTTAACTCGCTTTCACAACAACAGTCATCAATAGCCTGAGAATGTTTACCGTGTCGGTGGACAGTGACCATTACGGCCACGTAGTAATGTGTGCACCCAATTAGCAGTAACCGCATAGTGGTCCCAGTGGAACATTGCCTTATTACGTTGGTAACAGTTAGGACAAGATTACGATGCTAATCTGGTAACTCATGAATGTTTTCTTCGTCTGTTTGTTAAACTGTAATGTCGCCTTCTGTAGAATGAAAGAGATGGAATATAGCCACAGTATATTATTAGCTTACTCATGAGACTCCACACACCGCATCGTCTAGATTATTCTAAATTATGGAAATATCCCTTGTTCACCTTGGGATAAAATAATCTATAACAACACAAGTAATAATTCAGGGAGACTCATCTTTTATGATCACCTACATAATGCTTTCCCTTTGTTTTCTCAGGGCTGGCATCGCGTGTTGTATGAAAATCAATTCTCTGCATGATGGAATAAGAAATGATGTTATCCGTAAGAGAACCAAAGTCACTGGCATAGCTCATAGGATTAGCAAGTTGAAGTGGCAGTGGGCAGGGCACATAGCACGCAGAGCAGACAGTGGGGTGTTAAAGTTCTAGAATGGCGACCACGTACCGGAAAGCGCAAGGTATATTGAAGGCCTCCCACTGATGGATTAACGACCTGGCCAGAGTCGTTTGGAAATTGATGGGGGAGGCCTTTGCTCAACACATGATGAGGCATCGCGTGCGAGGTTCCCAAGGTGCTACGAGCGCTACACAGGTACTGTAACCGCTAACTCTCAGGCGTTCCGTGTGCTTGATTGCCACCCTTAACTGTCGTAAAAAACTATAGCTCTCTTTTAAGGGAAGACATGGCCGACAAAGAATTCTAAGTTTTGGAAGTATTACAAAGAACTATTCTACACTGAAGAAAATTCACAAATATTAATTATAATTCCAACCATCGAGACGCCATTCATTACGGCCAATGCATTAAGTCTGTTGTCCGTTTGTCTTGCCTCGTAAATCTCGTTCCTCCGGAGATTACGCGAGCTAACTTTTTAATCTCTGGAAATACAATTACGTGACTATGAAATACGGAAGAGAGCTGATGAAACCTAATCTTAGTGGTAATGGTATTATTTTAAGAGAGTAGGTGTAGCAATTTCCACTTGAGTCGAGCACCTTCCTAAGGAAGCAACTACACTTTACATATGATCGCAACCTTTTCCTAGGCGGTAGGGTTAGGTGGGCCGTCAGCTTGTTTGTCATCAAAGAAATGTCGTGAGTGCCGTCTTTATAGGTAGAACTGCCTTTCCTATTTTGCCCGTGAAACAGTTCGTTGTGTTTCTTATTGAAGGGAAAGGCAGGCAGTTAAATTACTGGACATGGAAGGCCTTTCAATTCATCCTCAGGATACACAAAGGATACTCAAAGGGCAATGGTGAGGACTATGCTCGGGGTTTCTCTGCGTGATCGAATTAGAAATGATGAGATCCGCAAGAGAACTAAGGTCACCGACATAGCCCGAAGAATTGCGAGCCTCAAGTGGCAGTGGGCAGGCCACATTGCAACGAGGACTGACGGCCGTTGGGGCGGGAAGGTCCTCGAGTGGCGGCCGCGTACCGGGAGACGCGTTGGTAGGCCTCCCACAAGGTGGACCGACGATCTGGTGAGGTTCGCGGGAAGCCGATGGATGCGGACAGCGCATAACCGATCGGTATGGAGATCTTTGGGGGAGGCTTATGCCCAGCAGTGGGCGTCTCTCGGCTGAAATGATGATGTATATGTAAGTATATAATATGTATGTGTGTGTGTATGTATGTGTATATAGTTAAGCATTTTATAGTTCTAAATTTATGTTAAATAAAATGTAACAGCATTAGTTTGTGGCAACTATAGTACATAATAAATGTAAATAATAAGTAATATGCATAAATTAATAGTTTTGTATAGCCCTCTACTATTGCTATGCCCTTACAGGGCGCTGCATTGTAAAATATAATCTCATGTACCTCTATATGTAATTATCTACTATGTACATCAATGTGGCATGCAATAAATGAATTTGAATTTGAATAATGAACTTGCTGTCAACACTATTTAAGGTTAGTATCTAAAAAAAAAATTTAACATAAAATGCTAAAAATGTACTGATAACTATCTGTTTGTAAATAAATAAATAAATATCACTGAAGTCCTACACTGCTTCATTATACTAAAATTTTGACGTTGTCTCAGATACAGCATTAGTTATTCAATAGCCCTTAGCTGTTCTCAGTAAATTTCCCCGTGGACATTGTCAGAAGTGCCTCTAAAAGTTTAAAACGGAATGTCATAACTAAAACTGGTCTTGGAACGTTTTAAGGCCACAAGATTTCGTAAAATGTCTTTATAACTTAGTTATTTCAGAATCCGTGGCAGTACTCTCACAGTGTAATGTTGGTAGCAGTATAATTGATCAAATAACCATGAGAACGTTATTAACCATAAAAGTATAAATTGCTATAATTTATATATTTTACACTGCTTTGTCAGTTTAAAGATTAGTGAGACTAATATTGGTAGCAGTATGATTGATCTACTTATTCTGCGTTGTGAGTTTGTAAATTAATGATTGTAATGTTGGTAGCAGTATGATTGATCAACTTATTACTATACTAATTACATTCACAGCTCAAAAATTAGCGAGTGTAATATTGGTAGAAGTAGAATAGAAGAAGAGTGTAATTGATCACAAAAATTAGCGAATTTAATGTTAGTAGCAGTATGATTGATTAACTTATACTGCGTTTACAGCTGAAAAGTGAGCGAATGTAATTTTGGTTGCAGTTTGATTGATCAATTTATTCCGCGTTTTCAGCTCGGAAATGAGCGAGTGTAATGTTTGTAGCAGTATGATTGATCAACTTGTACTTCGTTCACAGCTCAAAAGCGGCAACAGCTTAGCGTTTTTATCTGGTAATATCCAATACTCAACTATAACATTATTTTTTTACAATAACTAGCTTCCACCCGCGAATTCATCTGTGTTATCCCTTGGGAACACCATCCTACAAAGAAAGATAAAGATACCTGGGTATTAATGATGCATCAGGGCATACTGACATGGTCATAGTAAGGGTCGGGCAGATGGAGTGATTACTAACGCGACTCTATAACTTTGGCAAAACAAAGTCTAGCCGCTACGTCATAGCTATACGCAGACAAAACAATTAATACAACTACCCTACTTCCTTCCTACTAATATTATAAGCGCGAAAGTTTGTATAAATATCTGAATGTCTGGATGTTTGTTTGTTACACTTGCAGGGAAACATGAATTTTAATGAAACCTCAAAATAAAATAACTCACATTTATTGTAAAATAATAGGATTTTACATTTCCTTTTGGCCATGTCTTGCCAGCCCCTGATTATGCGAATTTAGTGGTTTTCTGACCTTCCTATGAAGTTTATTGCAAATCCAGTGCTGATTAACACCTGAAAGGTAGACCCATACTGGTATTTTAAATATATTTTGTCCCTGAGCAGGATCGCTAGAGCTCCTTGACAAAACGCAATGTTGGGAGAGAGCTCGTCTACTGTAATAAAACGCTTTTTATTAATTTGTACAAGCTTTATGTACTACTGTAACTGCTTAGCCACCATCAGCGGGCCGTATGCTTGTATGCCATCTTGGGTTATTCGCCATCTCGCCCGACAAAAACTTACCCGATAGGGCGACTTGGCACCTTTCGAATTTACCTAATATTTCTGTCGTCAACTCGCCCGACCATAAAAATGTGAGGTAACGATCATAAAAATGTACAGTAGCTTTATTTTAAGATTAATATAATGTCGTTTTATTCAAAGTCGTTTCTGAAATTTATTTTCAAATTTTTTTACCTGGCTGTACTTTGTAATGAGCGTGCGAGTTGACGACTGAAATATTAGGTAAATTTGAAAGGTGCCAAGTCGCCCGATCGGGCGAGTTATTTTCGGGCGAGATGATGAATAACCCGCCATCTTGTCGTAATAGCCTGTAGCTAGGTGTACAGTATTTTTTATATACTCAATCATTTATTGCAGCCATATTGTAGTAAATAGGTGCTACACATAATTATGCAAATCAGATTATGGACCCTGTCGGGTATCGCAATGGGTACAGGAGAGAACGACGTCATTTCAATTACCAATTATTTAAACTTATTAGTGTGTGCATGCATTTGTGTACAACACTTAACAGATAAATATAAACAGAGACTCTTATATTTAAATTTATTAAGTCGTTTAGGTACTCTTGGAGATTGTAATAGCATTTATGTATTAAAATTTCTTTTAAGCATTTTATGAATATTTCATCGTGTTTTTCTTGGCGTAGTTTATCTGGTAGTTTGTTATAGATCTTGATGGACGTAATAAAGGTACTAGATGAACACAGATTAAGCCGAGCAGATGGAAGAATCAGCTTATTTGTATGCCTTACAGAATATTTTGTAGGTACATCCTCACGCCTTATATAAAACTCACTATATTTCCTGACAAATATGCAAATCTCTAAAATGTATATGCAAGGCAGAGAAAGTATTTTATATAAACAAAGCACGGCAAATGAGAACAGTAAAAATATAAAAAAAATTCGTGACGAGTCAACAAGGCCAATCGGTCGCCAAAAATTAAAATGAAATACTTTAATTTTGTTTCCATGTGGTTCTACTGTCTCTATGTACACTATGTTCCACGGCGCGGTGTGACCTGGCAGATTTTGGCTTTGGCTCCGATCCAGGGGTTGATTCGCGTCTTTAACTTAATTGTAATGTATTTAAACTTCAGACCTATATCTTTTGTTGCTCAACCGATGTAATCCCCTCCGAAGAAATGAAGCGATGTGGATAAATGAATAAATTATTTATTTCTACCTGAGTTTTGCCAACGCTTTTGATTTTAACGTGTTCTCTTTGCAAAAAAGAACTATATCACGAAATGCAGTATCTGTTCCTTCTATTAGTAAAGTATTCTTGCATGGCTTCTACTTGTTCAGGTGTAGAGAAGTAGAATATAAAATATTAGATGCACCCGGCATGCTTCGCAAATCTTAATGCCCGTAAAGGGAGAAGAAAAACAAAAATTTTATAATCCAGGTACCCTTGCCGGCGGCCCCAAAACACCCCATTAAAGTTTCAAAACAAACTAAAAAAAAAATATTTAAATAAGCCACAAAGAAGCAATTTAAATCGTCAAAAAACACATTTTTATAACTATAACAAAAAATACATTAACTAACAACATCATAGTGTCTGTCTGTGTGTCATGTCTGAATTTACACCGGTTCCAAAAGTTGAACTACCGAGAATCTGATCAATGGTTTCGGGTACAATACCATACAAACATTGATTTTTATGTAAATAAAATCTATTTCAACACCCGAACGACCTCGGTAGCTCAGTGTTAAGACTAGTCACCCTAATTGTTACAATTCGCGGGTTCGGTTCTTATCCGAAGATTTTATGTAGGTCAGGACTTACGGTATAAATCTCCGAATAAATTTATGTATCTCCGAATAAAATCAGCGAAGCACGTATAATACCATGCGTTGCCCACGCGCGTGCGGATTATTTTTACGCGAAGGTGGAAACTTGTTATATTCTGAGAGTAATTAAATAATAGACATAATGACAATACAACATTTTCGTATGAAGTTTGCGATTGGAGCAGTAAAATAATATAATCTAATACTAACATATTTTTAAATTCTCATTGGGCCCAATTTTGGGAACACACTTTAATTCTAAATTTAAGTACAGTATATCTCTTTCTCGCAATAAGTAATATGAAGAAGATAGCAAGAATCTGTTCAGAGCTGTCACTTAAATTTAGATAGATTTCAAAGAAACCATAGACAATTTTAGACGGCATGTACGGAGGTGCCTCCTAAACATTGCATTTTATCACGTTCAATAAGGTCGAAAATGGAACGCACGTTTCTAAATGTCAAATTAGATGACAGCCATCCTTTTCGTATTGCTTTTGATAGATAGTAATGCACTGAACTTAAATTTAGACTTAAGTGTATACCAGAATTAGGGCCATTGTTACTAACAAAATTTGGATCAAATGTTATCTGAAATAAATGAATCATTATACTATATTAATTAATACTTGTAAAAAAAAATACTTTTTTAAAGCTAAAATAAAATTCTTTGCCAGCACAATTGTGTTCGCTCCTTCCTATAATATGGGTTCCTTCAAAAGAGGCGTGAAAAGCCAGCCGATGGGCCGGCAAGGTAAAGATGTCTAGCACGGTGTGTTTCAATCTGCACTAGCTGTCTTCGCATATGGAGTCTTGTTACCGCTTCGCATCAGGTGTTGAGTCATTTGCCATGCTTTGTATGAAAAAAAAGAATTATGTCAAGGAGGTATTTTATATGCACTCAAACTCCAATTCAAACATTTATTGCACCATAATGTAACAAACAAGATCTTATGGCTATAAATGGCATCATTATGGACCCTGTCGGGCACAGCAAACGGAGCAAAAGGAGAGAGAGAATACGACAATGATTAGAAAAATTATAATTAAGAAAACATGTATAAATTTTCCTTTTCCTTTTAATTTTCCATTTCGTCAAAAAATACATTTTGATAATGGCAGGTATTATCAATAATAATATTATTATGTCAAGATTAAGTTAAATAATAATTATAATGTCGATTGTTGTCGGCTGACTGTGAAATCGACAGGTTGTGCGTATCCACTACCATCTGACAGCATCCATTTTGTTTTATCGGGCCGGCGGGCGTCCACGTTTTCTTCGGAAAACGAATTCGTCTTGCCCAATCACAGTTCAACGTTGCCACAAGTTATTTGCAGATTAATTTACTTGACATTGGCAAAATTCGCAATAACGAGAGGCTATTAAATAGAGAAGAAGAACTCAAACTCAAACTTAAGCATTTATTGCACCATAATGTAACAAACAAGATCTTATGGCTATAAATGGCATCATTATGGACCGACAGGGCACAGCAAACTGAGCAAAAGGAGAGGAGAGGATACACAATACCTTAGCTTTCTAGACAGTGATTAGAAAAATTATAATAAAGAAAATATAAATATCATTGCAATCAAGATTAAGTTGAATAATAATTATTGATTAGAAATTAAGTTTTCGATTTTAATTTTCCTTGACCTTGCTACTGTTTGACCTACTGTGGCGAAGTTAGTCTGACCCACCAGGAAACAGAATAATGAAGGAAGGGACTCACTTGGTTAGTTGCTGCGGGCGGCTCCGGATCTGCTTTCTTCAATGGTGTTTCTTGTTTTTATTTTCTGCACTAGATATCTGGTGTATCGTGAGATGGAGCCGGCTTACACATTAAACAACTTCCGAAATTTCAAAGTTTTATTCTCGCGGCGTCGTACCGACCGTGACGGCGAGACTTCTTCGTGTCTTAGTGCGCAATGGCAAGTTCTCTAGCAGAATGCATTGTGTTGAGGGCGCAACAATCGCGCGTTGTCGTGCCGGAATATTGTTCTTCATTAAGTAGGATAGGTGGCGCTAGGTACTAGGTTGGAAGGATCGTGGATTGGGAATAAAATTGGATAGGCAAGTCAGAACATAATTCCCCCACTTGAAATCGTTTAAGATTTCAAAAGTACAAACAAGTAGCAAGTCAGGATAGTCGACAATTTCCTTACACAACTTAGTTTATAAAAAGTAAAAAAAATAAAAAATCTAATTCTAAAATAGTGAAAACTACAATTACTTCATAACTTACACATTACGAAGGAATTTACAGATAGCGATAAGCATCAATTATTTATAGGTAATGGACAAAGCTTAGTTACAGGCCTTCGGACGAGACCACGCACTGTACGCAGAGTAACAACTCTTACTATCCCATCATTACCAGGGTGCAAAGTTATCACTTTGCCTGAACGCCACTCTAATGGAGGTAGATTGTTATCAACTATGAGTACCAGGTCTCCACATTGGACGTTAGATTGGCCCTGAAACCACTTTGCACGTTGTTGCAAAGTATGGAGGTAATCACGCTGCCAAATACGCCAGAAGGACTGGGTTAGCTTCTGTAGCATCTGCCAACGTTCTCGAGGTGAAACGTATTGTTCAGCCAGTTCAGGTTCGGGCAAAGATACCAGAGGACCGTTAACTAAAAAGTGACCCGGAGTTAGTATATCTATTTCATCGGGAGCAGAAGATAAGTTACACAAAGGTCGAGAATTTAGCACCGCTTCAATTTTAGTAAGTACTGTCATCAATTCTTCAAGAGTTAGTACCTGTGTCCCAATGACACGTTTCAGGTGATACTTCATGGATTTAACTCCACTTTCGAAAAGTCCACCAAAATGGCTGCCAGTTGGGGGGTTTAAATGCCAGACAATTTCTCGTTTTGCCAAATTTGATATAAGCATGTCATGATTCGCACAAATTACTTGATGCAATTCGTTGAGATATCGTTTTGCTCCAACAAAATTAGTACCGTTATCGGTCACAACAAATGTGCAAAGACCCCGGCGCGCTATAAAACGGTCTAACGCGGCAATAAATGCACAAGTAGACAATTCAGTCACCACTTCGATGTGGATTGCTTTAACAGCGAGGCACACAAAGACGCAAGCATAGACCTTATAGGTTCTGGAACCTTTTCTTTTACTTTCTTTTATCACAAAGGGTCCCGCAAAATCTATACCAACCTTTTGGAAGCAACGCGTTTTTTGAACTCTCGATGGAGGAAGATCTCCCATTAGGGGTTGACAAGGTATAGGTTTTGCCTTGAAACAAGGGATACATTTTGATAAACGAGATCGGATTAAATTACGAATTCCAAGAATCCAAAATTTACGCTGAATGATAGATTGTAAAGTTCGAGGTCCGCAGTGCAAGTAAGTCACATGAAAGTAATCTACGATTAGTAAAGACAAACGTGATGATTTTGGTAACAAATATGGATGTTTGGATGAAACCGGCAAGTTAGATTGTTTGAGGCGTCCCCCCACTCGGAGAAGGCCTACTTTATCGACGAAAGGGTGAAGCTTTTGTATGGCCCTAGACGCTTTAACCTTCTCAGTAAAGTACAGTTGTTGCTCATTTAAAATTAAACGCAATAATGACTGCTCCAGTTCGTTTGTAGTTAACGCGGTACTATTTTTTGAAGTAATACGTTTGAAACCTGCTACCGCACGCAAACACCAAGCGAAGATCCGTTGTAAACGTGAAAAGGAAGAATAATATTGTAGTAAATCTGTTATGACTGCAGGCTCAATAGAAGAAGTTGTAATTTGAATTAGAGAAGTATCTATGCGTAATTCAGGCACAGATTGGGTAGAATCCCACGAGTAATTCACTGGCCAACAAGAAGCATCAGTCTTTAACCATTCTGGTCCTGCCCACCAGGACGAACACTTTGATAGCTCTATAGAAGTTAAACCTCGACTGCAATGATCAGCAGGATTATCATGGGTTGACACGTGCAGCCAGTTTTCGAGAGGAACATAATCGATTATTTTTACCACTCGATGAGCCACAAAAGTTTTCAACTTGTGAGATTCAGTGTGCAACCAAGCAAGCACGGTGCTACTATCAGTGAATGCGATAACTTTCTTAATAGTAAGTTTAGTTTGAAGTAAATTAAACATATGTTTAAGAATACGAGAGAGCAGAACGGCGCCACAGAGTTCAATGCGATTAACAGTTACGGGTCTAATAGGTGCTAGTTTTGACTTAGCTATTAACAGCTTTGCTTGACATGTATTAGCACTGACACTTCTTAAGTACACGCAGCATCCGTAGGCTTTAGAAGACCCATCACAGAAACCTATCAATTGATAGTAGTTGGCATCGTCAACTGTCATTTTTCGAGGAACTCTAATTGTTTTAACATATTGTATGTCATAAATAAACTTTTTCCATTGGTGTGCAATCTCCGTTGGTACAGGGTCATCCCAATTTAGATTATGACGCCAAAGGTCTTGTAATAATAATTTTGCAACAAGCACGAAGGGTGCCAGCCACCCAACTGGATCATAAATACGTGCTATACATGATAAAATGGCACGTTTGGTGAAACTTGGATTTAATTCTGAGATGGCGTAGGTAAAAAAGTCTTCATTAGGGTCCCATTGAACACCTAATATTTTGATAATATTCTGATGATTTTCATCGCTAAAAGTTTTAGGAACTTGACAATGTTCAATAGGAAGGGCAGCAATAAATTCCTTAGAATTGCTACTCCACTTGCGTAGTTGGAATTGAGCACACTGAAGGAGATTAACAAGCTCATCTTTTAAGTTAAGCGCTTGAGCCAAATTAGGTGCTCCAGCGGTAATATCGTCCATAAATGTATCTTGACGTATGACTTCAGCTGCCTGAGGATAATCAGAGCCATGATCAGCTGCAAGTTGGTGTAGTGTACGTATCGCTAAAAATGGTGAACTGGTGACACCATAAGTAACGGTATTCAGTTCGTACTCCAGGACGGGATCCACGGGTAAAGTTCTCCAGAGCACATGTTGCCACTTTCTATCTTCGGGACGTAACTCAATATTGCGGTACATTTTAGTAATATCTGCTGTAAATACGATTGATTGTAAACGAAATTTAGTCAATATTTCTACAATGTCATTTTGAAGCTTAGGACCAGTGTACACTATATCATTTAACGACTTGCCGTTCGTTGTTTTCGAACTTGCATCGAAAACAACACGAAGTTTAGTTGTTGCACTATCTGGGCGAACAACACAATGATGTGGTATAACGAATTTTCCGGACCCGAGACTAACCGGTTGCATGTGACCTAAGCTTTCATACTCGGTCATAAAACTGCTATAGCCTTTACTTAACTCTACATCTCTTTCGAGTTTTTTCTCCAATTTACCTAACCGCGACTTTGCGTTTGTCAAAGATTCACCTAGAATGTCGTACGGCTCCTTTAATAGTAACGGAACGACGTACCGACCATCGGGCTTACGTGAGACTAATTTTGTGTACAACTCCTCACATTTAACATCTTCGGGGTTCAATATAACTGCTTTCGGTGGCTCTTCGACCTCCCAAA
The DNA here is from genome assembly GCA_947347705.1 of Nymphula nitidulata. Lineage (NCBI taxonomy): Eukaryota > Metazoa > Arthropoda > Insecta > Lepidoptera > Crambidae > Nymphula > Nymphula nitidulata. The sequence goes on along the minus strand of OX374637.1, from coordinate 2,433,043 downwards.
ATCGCTTGACTACGTCATCGAGTATACGAGTAGAAGCTACAAGGGAAGAGACGGTGGATGGTGGGCGACAGACGGGATTAACCTTGCCCGTAAGAACCCACCCGAAGATACTATGTAATGCAACTGGTCCTTCACCTAAAGTTAAGCGCTGGCCATCATAAATCTCATGAAATTGCTCGGCGCCCAACAACAAGTCAATATCTGATGGTTTGTCAAAGTGTGTATCAGCAAGTACTAGATGTTTAAAATTATCACGCACGGTAGATGGTATCTGAACTGTAGGCATTTTACTAGTAATCTTATCCATGACAATTGCATTAATAACCAATTTTGGATCATCTGAATCACGAGGCTGTACTGTACAGGATGTTTCACCTTTTATTTGATGCACAACATTTTTACCTAGACCCGCCACGGTTACATTACAACGACGTATGGGTAAGCACAAACGTTGCGCTAGCGATGTCGTCATGAAACAATCCTGCGCGCCGCTATCAATCAGCGCGCGTGCAAATGTCGGTTGAGAGGCACCAGCGTGTCCGTATACCCGTACTATACACGTACCAAGTAAAACCAATGCACGACTATGCCCTAAATAAGTACTAGTTGTAATTGAACTCTCATGTACTGTTGGTGACTCAATTTTGTCGCACTCCTCTGAACCGTCAGTCATTTCAGTAGACACACTAGGAATCGCTACAGTGGACCCAGTATCATGCAACAAACTATGATGACGTTTGCCGCACACAAAGCAAGACGATTTAGAATAACATTGGTTTACTTTATGATTTGGGCGTAAACAGTTGCCGCATAAATTATGCTGGGAAACTACCTTATATTTTTCTGGAACGCTCAGTTGTTGAAACTTTGCGCATTTAAAAATAACATGAGGCTGGCTACAATATCTACAATTAATTGAAGGCTGATCACTAATCGGAGCATGGGAAGAAGCACTCGACGGCAACGATGTGGATTTATAATTATATTTATTTTTGTGTTGTGTTAGTTCCATATAATTACTCTTATTATTGAACCGTATTTGAGCACTAGAACCCAGTAAGACGCCAGATTGACTAGCTTCTACTACTTTGACATAGCCTTGTAGGAATGACAATAAATTAGAAAACGTAGGTATCCGTTCTTGGTTTTGAGACTCGAAACGTTTACGCGTGTCAGTGTCAAGAATCCGAGAAGCTAAATAAAATAAAATAAATTCATCCAGTTGTTTTATTTTCATAGCTTTAAGGGCGTTAATCGTTTCATTTAAGACATTTGTAAAATTTCGTAGCTCTGAGAAATTATTCGGTTTTAAAACTGAAAAATTACAAATTTTATCTAAATAATTAACTGCCAAAATGCGCTTATTTTCAAACCGTTCAATAAGAGCGTTAAAAACAATTTCATAATTGTCACAAGTAACAGGAATACCTTTAGCAATAGATAAAGCCGGCCCCGAGAGGCACGATAGCAAATAATGGAATTTTTCGACTGAACTTATACTATTATTGTCATGTACAAGTGATGAAAATGTCTCAAAAAACGTTTGCCAATGTTCAATATTACCGTCAAACTTAGGTAATTCCAGATTCGGTAATCTGTGGAAAGTTTTCGCGCTATGATAATATAATTCGGAGCTGGCGCCGCTACTGCCCGCGCCGAGTCGGTCCGCAACGCGCGGGGCGCTCGCCACGGCCTCGTCGTGTTCGGCCGCTTGAACTGCGTCTGCGACGCCGATAACACTATAGTACATGTCATCGAACGCCTGTACTGCCTTTAAGTCAATCTTATCACCCGGTTTTATAATTAACTTTAATTCATTTATCCGCGAATTGCACTCAATGAATTCACTGCGTAAGTTCTCAATCCTTTTGAACCTCGCTTTAAATTTAGACAACACTGATTTTTCCGCGTGAATATTTGAAGATAAATCCAACAAAATTTGCATATCACGAAACGCATATTCTCGTTGCGTTTCAACTAATTTAAGTTTTCTTTCGGTTTCATTGTGTTCGTCTGTCATGTTGTCTCGCAGGCACGAACACTCTTAATATGTAGTATTATACGATTTATACGTCTCGTCTAGCTACCTAGGCACTCATCATTGTTAACAATATCAATATTCACTAGTTAGGAAAGCTAATTTATAAAAATAATCGGCCTGTGACGTGTAACTATGCTTATTTGCCTATTTCCCTATTCGTAATACTGTGCCTATTCTATTCGCTATCACGTTACCGGTTTGTTTATGTTTTCACACCATAAGTTAGCTCATATGTAAACAATTGAGATGCCGGTGCGGCTGTTATGGGCTCGCTCCGGGAGGTCCTACGCGGTGACGTGATTTGATTGTAGGTAATCAACAGTGAATAGGTGTATTGTAGATACCCAAAATAACAAAAAATATGATTAGAAATAATTGTTACGCTATATTATAATAATTGCTAATTTAGGTATTATTCTAAAGAATTGTAAACTGGAGTTTTAAGCAGGTTAAAACCAGTACCATAGGCGATCCGGCTCGAAGGACCACTTAAAATGATTAGAAATTAAGTTTTCGATTTTAATTTTCCTTGACCTTGCTACTGTTTGACCTACTGTGGCGAAGTTAGTCTGACCCACCAGGAAACAGAATAATGAAGGAAGGGACTCACTTGGTTAGTTGCTGCGGGCGGCTCCGGATCTGCTTTCTTCAATGGTGTTTCTTGTTTTTATTTTCTGCACTAGATATCTGGTGTATCGTGAGATGGAGCCGGCTTACACATTAAACAACTTCCGAAATTTCAAAGTTTTATTCTCGCGGCGTCGTACCGACCGTGACGGCGAGACTTCTTCGTGTCTTAGTGCGCAATGGCAAGTTCTCTAGCAGAATGCATTGTGTTGAGGGCGCAACAATCGCGCGTTGTCGTGCCGGAATATTGTTCTTCATTAAGTAGGATAGGTGGCGCTAGGTACTAGGTTGGAAGGATCGTGGATTGGGAATAAAATTGGATAGGCAAGTCAGAACAATTATAATGTCATAAACAATATCAAGACTTAAGGCTACGTAACATCTATATGTTCAAGTCATTCTGTAGTAAATAATAATCTCTAATTAGTAACTTACTAGGCAGTTCCCACTTACCTTATAGGATGTATGTAAAAGTTTCGGAGTCGTTTACGCCGCACGACTTCATGCAACCTTCAAATTGAAAATATTTGAAACTAGCAAACCGATCTAACAAAACTGAAAAGGATAAAATAATTAAATTTTAGTAGGTACTCATCCCCTAGGAACATATTTTTGGAGTCGGTGCTTCACTATCTATGGTTTCTGAAAACAACTGAGCACCAACTCCAAAAATATGTTCCTAGGGGATGAGTACCTACTAAAATTTAATTATTTTATCCTTTTCAGTTTATTGGAGTCGGTTTTAAATTTTGTTTAAATTTTTTTTCGCAATTTTTAGTGGTAACTTTTGAAAGTCAAAGCTAGATGGTTAACCGTGAGCTTATATTGTTTTCTGTAAAAATTCATAGGAAAGCAAATATCCGCAACTTCGTAGACGACTTAATTTTTTTGATTTAGAAACCAAACTACCTAATGGATTTTCAAATCATTTTTATGGAACTAAATAGGAACTATTCCGCATCGAACAAAAAAAGAATCATCAATATCGGTTCACCCAGTCAAAAGTTCTGAGGTAACAAACATGAAAAATAAAAAATAAAAAAAACATACCTACAGACGAGTTGATAACCTCTTCCTTTTTTTGAAGTCGGTTAAAAAGTTGCCATGCATGCAAGTCAGGCGGGTCTAAAAGTTATCAAAGGATTTTTCGAAAAGCAACTATTCTATAAACTATTAAAACTAAAATCTAGACGATTCCAACTTGAGACAATGTTTCTGTATGATCTGATCATTCTAGATGCGATTGCATTCAACTGAATGATAAGATTTATGATATAGTTTACCTTAAGAAACTCATATTAGAAAGCATGCACGTTTGTTTACTACATCCTTTTGTCGCACTAAAGCTGGAGAACGATCTCCATTAAATAGAATTATCAATTCGTATAATGAATATTTTAATGACATTGACATTATTTCTACACGAATTGGCACGTTTAAAAGGCAGCTAGCGCAAGTATTTGCATAGTTAAATAATTTTAAGTATTATATTTCTGTTACAGTAAAATGTTACACAAACTAGCATCATCAATTTTCATAATTTGTTAAAATTAATTCGTGGTTAATGTTTTTGGTGGCACAATGAATCAGCTTTTGCCTGTATTATTGTTTATTATTATAAGATTGTGTACACTGTTTGTTAACCCAAATAAAGAGAGAAAAAAAAAACTATTAGCGATGCTTGGTTTGTGTGAAAAGCTACGCTCTTAGGTTTGAACAATGAGACTGATTTTCGAAAAATCATCTGATAACTATTTGGACTAGCCAGATGGCCTAGACAAGATACTTTCCGATAATCGCTGTCGCTTTCGCTAAATAGAAAATGTATGGGATTTGACATAAGCCCTCGATCGACTTGCGATCGCAATTGTCAAATCCCATACATTTTCCATTTAACGACAGCGATAGCGAGTGTCAAGTGGCATCTTGTCTAGGCCCTCTGACTTGCATAAGCATGTAAAGTCTTTTTTTTTTTTATTCAAAGCACGACAAATGACTCAACACCACCTGATGTGAAGCGGTAAGAAGAGTCCATATGCGAAGACAGCTAGTGCAGTTCAGACACTGCTCTAGCTGCCTCCACCTTGCCGGCCCGAAAGGTGCTTTTTCACGCCTCTTTTGAAGGAACCCATGTTATAGGAAGGAGGGAACACATGTGCTGGCAAAGAATTCCAAGTTCTGGAAGTTCGACAAAGAAAAGAGCTACTAAATTTCTTTGTACGTGATGTTGAGGTGGAGACAGTGAATTGATGACTCCGAAGACCGGCACGCGTGCTCCTGAGCAGGAATGGGGAAGGTGGGATAAGGTCAAATAGCTCTTCAGAACACTCTCCGTGATATAGCCGATAGAAGGCGCTAAGCGACGCAATGTCTCGACGCAATTGCAGAGGCTCAAGGTTGTTGGTTACCTCTACATCGCCAACAATACGGACAGCACGACGCTGCAATCTGTCCAGGGCATCGAGTAGGTACTTGGCGGAGCCATCCCACAAGTGCGAGCAATATTCCACGCAAGACCGGACCTGAGTTTTATAGAGCAGGCATAATTGGTCAGGCGTGAAAAATCGACGCACCTTGGTCAGGACACCGAGCTTCCGAGAGGCTGTTTTTATCACGGTTTCGATGTAGTTCCTGGAATTCAGATCGCAACATATCTCCATGCCTAGCAAGTTTAGGGAGCCCTGTGCCGAAAGAGTCGTGCCCTGAAGAGACGGAAGGGGAAGGAACGGCGACATTTTGGCAGTAAACGCGCACACCTGTGTTTTCTTAGCATTGAACTCAACAAGATTGTTAGATCCCCATTCAGATACGAGGTTCAACACCCTGTCGAGCTCAATGGCAAGATTCTCTCTCTCCCTCTCGGTTTCAGCGCGCCCAGCCCCTGGGCGACCGTAATATCCCCCATGCACTGTACTGTCATCTGCATAGCAATGAATGTTTCCTAACGGAATCATGTCATTGATATGAAGAAGAAAGAGTGTGGGGGATAGAACAGAGCCTTGTGGTACACCAGCATTCACTGACATGAACCGCGAAGCGCATCCATCTGCGAGGACACGGATTCTTCGCTCATGCAGGAAGCCGGCGATCCAGTTACAGAGCTGAGCGGGCAGACCGTATGCCGGGAGCTTGGAGAGAAGAGCCCTGTGCCAGACCCGATCGAACGCTTTGGCAATGTCAAGGCTAACTGCCAGTGACTCACCACGTTTGTCAATAGCTTCACCCCAGACATGCATTAAGTACGCTAGAAGATCACCCGTTGACCGGTTCGGCCGAAACCCGTACTGTCGATCATTAATTAATGAGTGATCTTCTAGGTATCGGATCAGCTGGTGGTTTAAGATCCGTTCCATGACCTTGCAAAGAACTGCGGTGACAGCTATCGGGCGGTAGTTAGCTGGGTCTGATCGGTCTCCCTTTTTGGGGACCGGTTGCACATTGGCCTCTCTCCAAGATTCCGGCACACACCCAGAAGAGAGAGAAAGACGGTATAGCCGCGTTAAGACAGGAGACAACTCCGCTGCGCAGTTTTTCAGTACTATCGCTGGAATGCCATCAGGTCCACTAGCTTTCCGGACGTCGATGGACTGAAGCTCCGCACGTACATCACATTGCCTAATACGAATATCGGGCATTGTGTGGCCACAGTGGGAGAGTGTTGGTGGCTGTAAGTTGCAGTCATCGATCGGGAGTGAGCAGCAAAGAGTTTTACCAAGAGATCGGCTTTCTCTTGCGGCTTGTGAGCTAGCGAGCCGTCAGAACATCTCAACGGGGGCAGCGAGGGTTGACAGAAGTTGGATTGCACGGCTTTGGCCAGACGCCAGTAGCTACGGCTTCCCGTAGGATGCGTAAGAAGTTCTTGGCCAACTCGTGCAACGCGCTGTGCATCCGCTCTGATGAAGGCCCTTTTGCAGGACTTGGTGGCGTTGTTATAGGCTGCTTTCAGTGAGTCAATGTTGGGATCCCCGCAAGCTCGGCCCCTGATCCAAGCGCGGTATGCTGACTGTCTGTTTTCAACAGCTAAGGCACAATCGCGGTTGAACCAGAGGTTACGCCCACCCCTACTGATGAGATCGGAGTGAGGGATATAGTACTCCATCCCTAACATGATCTCATCAGCAACAGCAGTAGTGCTACCGTTCGGGTCCAGCTCACTGAAACAGCGCTGCCTCCAAGGGACAGATGCGAAGTAATCCCGCATACCGTCCCAATCTGCCGACGCATAGTGCCAGATGCGGCGTTTGGCAACCATAGGTACCGGTAGCGACGCCCGTGGCACCCCAGCGGATACCAGGCAGTGATCCGATGTTCCCAAAGGAGCACGAACCTCTAGCCGATATCCATCCGGGCGAGTCGTCAGCAGAAGGTCCAACAATGAGGGCGCGTGACCGACAATGTCTGGAATCCTGGTGGGCTGGTTTACCAGTTGGGTCAGGTCGTGCGTGAGAGCGAAAGCGTGGGCAGTTCTACCAGCATGGTCAGTTTTAGAGGAACTTAACCACGACTCGTGGTGAGCATTGAAGTCCCCTAAAAACACCAATTCCGCGGTTGGAAACTGCTCCTGCGCAACATCTGCCACCCGACTAAGATGTTCGAAAAGTCGAGTAGTCTCCATGTCACCGCTGTGGGATCTATAGAGGCACACGTAGATTCGGCTATGTGTGCCCAGGTCCACATGCACCCCAAGAATAGAGTGGGAAGGGTCCTCCAAACAGCGCAGACGGCGACAGCAAACATCCGCCCGGACAAACAAGCATACCCCGGCCTTCGCTTTGAAGGACTCTTCAAGAGCGTAGCCGGGGTAATCCAAGTAGCTAGTGTCTGCCGGGCGAAGTATTTGAGTCTCCATCAAAAACAGCATTTCGGGTCGAGCCGTCTCAAGATGTTGGTGGACGGCATTGAGGTTAGCATGGAGGATGTTAGTGAGCCCGACCTCAAACAGCGTGGTTGTGGTGGGGGTGTGCACCGCTGAACGGCCGAAACTGTTTGTGAGCGCTGCCATAGTTGACGATAGAAGGAGGAGAGGCGTGAATTGGGGGGACGTTGCCGCGATATATACGGTCAAAGCGTGAGGCCTGTTTCCCCAGGTAATAGCCGACAGTAGAGAAGCGCTGACCCGCCGAACGGAAGGGCCCCCGAACCCCCCCGGGAATGGCCGCCGGGACCCCACCACCCGGTCACCAACCGGCACGACGGACCACCCCAAGATTATGCGTGGCATGATAGGGCAGCCTCACGAACTGGTTAGGTTCGCTTGGGCCCCTGTACTGTACCACGGGCGGCCAGCGGAACAGCCGTTTCTTCGGGTCTCCCTGGTCGGCGGGTCAATGCAGTCCACCTGGCTCTGGTTAGACGGAAGCCGTCACTGACCGCATCCATCGCCGCAACGTCCCCCCAAGCTCTGGTTGTACGCTGACTGATCCCGGAACGCGACCACAAGTGGTCACTTGGCGGGTTTTACGCCATGCGTACGGTGGTCACTAACCAGACGGGTGTTCAGACCCTACCACCAGTCGAGCAGTTGGTAGCTCGGTAATCCCTTAGTCGCCTCTTACGACACCCACGGGAAGAAATGGGGCGGTGAATTGTATTCTTAATCCGTCACCGCACGGACGAAAAGTCTTATTATAATCGGTTTGTCCCTTTCCAATATTTTAGTCCGAAAGTTATCCTAACAAGCTTTGCTGCGTAAACGTTTCTAAGAAATACTTAATCAAGTTTTTTACTTCCCTTAAACTTAGCTTTTAAATGTGCACTCCAAAATCAGATATATTGTATTTTAGACACACAAACCCCTGACAATGAGATCAATAATGTGTCACAAATCGGCCGCCGGCTATCAACCGTCCTATCGGCTGGCCCATCGATCCCTTACATTGACCCGTCCCCGTCTCTTGAGGATCCCATCCAGATTGTGCAAAGGGAATAAAAATTTAAGGCTGTACTAATATACTACTTAGGGGTTCGCAGTAAAAGCTTATGGACGTAAGAGAGGCAGTAGTTACCACTTGAATTTATTACAGCGCCCGATTTTGGTATAGACAAAAGCACAATAAGTGTAACAATACGAAAACCGCCTCTATTACAAATGGAGTAAGGGTGGTTTCAAGGTCATTCTGCTACGTTTGATGTGGTGGCCACTGTACCTCTACCTTACAGAAAATCGCAATTAAATAATACATGCTTGAGTTTTGAAAAAACCTTGACCTTGAAAAAATTAAAATGAAAATGAAAATATCTTTATTCAATTAGGCCCCCCAAGAAGCACTTTCGAATCGTTAACAAAACCTTGGCCTTCATCTCACCTAATGGTAGGTAAGTGAAGATAAGGGCAACGATGGAAGCGAGCTACACCCGGATTCCTCGACCACTCTGGAGGAACTCATGTTATGGCGGCAGACTTAGGTAAGATGGTGATAGCTATTCAGGCGGACTTAGTAAAGCTCTACCACCAACCAAACCGAGCTCCAGATCTGAGGCGGCACGAAGTTCGCGGCGCTCGTGTCGCCAGGCCGGACATTCCACAAGGGAGTGCTCGACCGTATCGTCGGGGGAGTTGCAGTGATGACACCGCGGCGTCTCCTCCCGACGAGCGATACGGTACAGGTAGTGGCCAAAGCAACCATGTCCGGTCAGTACCTGTACCATGCGATAGGTGAGGCTGCCAATCCGGTGCCCAACCCACTCCTCCAACACCGGACGAATCGCTTCGATCGTCCGGTGGCCGGCTGCTGGGGTGGTTAGTGCCACGCCCCATTGGCGTAGAGCCTCCCTCTGCGCCAGGTTGAGGACCCGCTTGACTTCGTCAAGGTCGGGTCGCTCCCTCCGTTCTCTAGCCGCGACCCGGTGTTAATGCATCCTAGCCAGAACTAGGGCATCAACCTCCCACGGGAGCGTGCCTGCTAAAACGCAAGCAGCTCCGTGACTGACCGTGCGGTAAGCCCGCACGGCCCGTGTCGCGATGACCCTTTGCGGCTGCCGCAAGAGGGCCCGTGTGCGGAGGGAGAGCCTCTCCGCCCACACCGGTGCTCCGTACAGTGCCATCGACCTAATCACCCCGTGATAAAGCCGACGGCAACGGTGTCTACCACCTAGCAAACATTACAACAGGCTTACAAATAGAGGTATCATATCAACGCTATCCCGTAAGGATGGCATATAAATTTGAAATAAAACCAATTTACCGGATTTAACTCGCGTTTAATTAGATGTTACATTACCATATATGAAAGGTGTCACTGACAAGATTGGCAACATCTTGAAGCGCGCTTCAATTAAAACTTATTTCAAGCCGCCGAAGAAGATTAACCAATTCCTACCACCTCTCAAGTGCAATATCCCCTTACAAGATGCAGGCATATACAAGTTAGATTGTGACTGCGGCCTCACATACATAGGTCAAACAAAGAGAAGCATAGGCACCCGGGTAAAAGAACATATAGCTGACGTAAAACACAGGCGCGAAACGAAGTCGGCAGTGTGTGAACACGCTCTTGACGGACCCAATCACTATATCAGATTTGATAAGCCCCAGATCCTCGCCAAAGAACACCGTTTCATTCCTAGAATGTTACGTGAGGCTATTGAAATCAAAAAACATCCTAATTTCAATAGAGAAGATGGTTGGAGTGTACCACCAGCTTGGGATCCCATCATGCGAATAATAAAGTCCCAAGCCCGTCCTCACACTGCCCAAAAAACTGACACCGTGAGCTCCGTATGCGTAATTCGGACCGCTCAAAATATAACACAAAGTGACGGTAGTTAACTTAAAACTTATCAAAGACAACTGACATCTTCAGTCTTCCCATGACCACGATCGCTGTAAAGTAATCGAAACGTCGAGTGAATAATAATAATGTAACATCTAATTAAACGCGAGTTAAATCCGGTAAATTGGTTTTATTTCAAATGTGTAGTGCTCGCGAAAATGTAAGACAATACGATGGCATATAAAGTCTTGATCTAAATAATACGTTAATATTCCCGTGACGATTCGATTCATTACCTGCTCCACCAAATGTCTTGATCGCTTATCTTCAGCTCTCAAATATTAGCAGAACGAAAATAAATCGTGTTGTTTGTTTAGCGACGTCCCTCCTTTAATGTTTTAATAATGTTATTTTCCTTGTTAAATAAATACATTAGGTGTAATTAGGTACTGGATCAAGGACCAAGGATCATAATGTATTTATCGCTGTTGTTTTGACGACGTAAACAAACTAGGATAGACAAATAAAACTTTCACTGATAAAGGTAGAACACACATTAGACGACAAGGATTACTATACAGCTTGTAACTTTGAAAGAGAGAATAAGTACCCTCTCTCTTCAAGTAAAGAGGGGGTTGAAATATAAGCTGTACTTAAACAATATATACATTCTAAGTGATAGCCAAGCAGCTCTCAACTCTAGGCACTTGGCTCACCGCGCATCAACTCAGATCTACTCCTGAATGTTGTAGAGGCTCTAGACGAGCTTGGTAGGCATAACAGGGTAAGACTCTGGGTGCCCGGCCATATGGGAGTGATGGACAATGAGAAGGCTGATGAATTGCCAAGGAAGTTCTCAGAAAACACATACGTGAGTCCTGAGGCCTTTCCTGGTACTTTCATAAAGTTCATAAACAGACTTTAGAGAGCATGTCAAAAACAGACACTAGGCTGAATGGCGTAAAATACCGGCATTAAATATATCTATGCTAATATATCTATCCGCTATCAGGCCACAAAATGTTGGAATAATATTCCGCCACCACTGAAAGTATTGCATAATAAAGGTACTTTCAAAGATAATTTTAAAGGTGTCCTCCTTGAAAAACAAAAGATAGGTATTCACATAAATTTGTTTGGTAGCGGTTTCTGCTAGCAGCTATACTGTCTGATTTGGGAGTAGTTTTTTTTATTATGATTTTCTTATTTAAACATAGACTTTATCATTAATTTAATTCCATTTTTTTGCAATTAATTGTAATAATTATTGTTTATATACACTGAATCGCGTTCGCGTTGATTCGCGTTCTCCTGATACCTGGATACTGATTTGCACGGTAGTTACTTGACAAAGAAAAGAAAATCTAGGTTATGGCTGAAAATCAGTGTTGCCCGTGCTGGGCTCTTGCACTGAGCTATATCCTTTTTCAAACTGCAGCACACACATATACCTAATTATTTTATACATTCTAATCTAGTTTCTTTATGTTTTATGTTTAAGATTTTTGTGAAATAATTTTGATTTTTTCTTGTTTCTTATTTTTTGTGTGTGTATGTATGTTTGAAATAAAGTTATCTATCTATCTATGCAAATGGTACAACACAAGCTCGCTTCTTAATTAGGGCACTCACATGGCATTTTGCTAGTAAGCACATGCTACTCAAAATGCAACTCACACCACACCACCACAACTTTGTCGAATGCGATGAAATTGTGCGGTGAATCCCAGGATCAATGATGCATCTCTTGTATCATTGTGATGCCCTGGCTAGAACCAGAATGAGTCTTCTGGAAGTGGCATATCCAAAGCCAGAAGATTACAGGCTCTTTCTGTCTAAAGATTTAGTAAGGCTTGTGGCATCTCATCTATATTCTGGACACAAAAAAGAAGTACAAAAGATCCCAATGGGTCGAAGTGCACAGTGACTTGATCATGGCCGTACAGTTAGATAAGATAATAATATAATATATGTTTTATTGACTTAGAAAAAAAAATTAACTAGAAAAGAAGATTATAATTTGTTGTCGTTGCACGTGCGGGGGTAGTGTGCAAAAGTGTGTGGTGTAACTGTGTCGTACGATACGCGATATATTATGCATTTTTTAGAGTTGTCACGAGCAAGTGTGATGATATTATTACTAATATAATTGGAAAAGAAAAATGGTCTGAAAGGTGTTAAACTTTCAGAGGTAACGCTTGCCAAGGAACACACCACAAGGAGATGTTTCAGGTTTATATGGAGTCCCAGCTATGAGTATGTACAGTAGTTTATAAGTTAGGGAAATGAAAATAAAACAATTCATTTTCATTATTGTTTATAAATGTTTATCTATCTATCTTTTTTATTGTTGTTTTCCGTACAAAAAACTTTGTGTTTATTATTATCAATATAACGACAAACTGCTATAATTATACCACTCAAAATATACAGAAGAAAGCAAAATACTTTATTAATCTGTTAAATGTTTTTTTATACCTACTACTCCAGATACAAAATGTAAATTATTTATTTATTTGTAAATTCAACCGATAAGAAAATTTCTGCCCTCACGGGAATCGAACTCCGGATCCGGACCACAGAATAGCATGGACCTCTAGATGTAAGGTAGGTAGATGTGTTTAAGCAAATAAAAAAAGTTTATTCATGAAATAAGTCAATATTAAGATTACTAGTTGCAATGGATTTGTTTTCTAAGTTAAGTCAAGCATAAAATATCGATTAAAAAAAATAACATCTCGCTACTCGTTATTCCAATCCAATCTCTTCGATCTACATTGTTGAACGTGTTCGTCTGTTCGATTGTTGTGAACAAACGAATTTTTTGAATAATACATTATATCGACAATTAGTAGATATCGATTGTATTCAGCACTATTTGTCATAATAACTTCGTATGTGGACGATAATGGCTTCATTCTACTACTCATTCAGGAGACAATTTAGATATAGATCCGTAGGTAGTAGGTATAAATTGAATACAAGCAAATTAGCTAGGTATAACTGCATAGAAATGAAAGAAATTGATAGAGTAATATTTCAGATAAAATTTTAACATAAAATATTAAAGGATGAATTTGATACTTGACATTTTAAAAAGCTTTTTCACCCCCCATCTCGAAAAGAGTATTTTTGCTCTTCGTTATCTGAGTGCAAAAGGCGTTTTTATCCGCTAGACGATAAAGTAAAATTGAATTTAGAACATCGTGTGCACTAAGTTTGTGAATTCAAAACATCATTAAACCTCTTAGGAGGTAGAACCTCCATGGTGCCGAATTTATCATACAAACTTGTTAAAAACTCAAACTCGGCACCTTCTTGGTGTACTTTTTGTTTAATTTTCTTTGCGCGCGCCATTTTCATTTCACAACATATTTAAAACAAGAATCTTGAAAACAAGTGAAAAACCTAAAATGAGTGTTTCTAGCGACGAAGACGTTTATTTGACGCCAATACAGAATTGACTGAAACTGTTAATAATGCGCATATGATTTTTTTTTTGCATTTAGTCATTTCCTCGCCGAGGTGGGATAAAAATTTATATGTTGCACTCGAGTGCAAAAATTTTTCACCTCGTGCTCTTTTGGTTCCCTTGCGAACGCTCAGGATTCAAATTTTTTGAATCCTTCGCATTATCAAAATATTTATCAAAATTGAGCACGCGGTTACAAAGCAATTTTGCACTCTTGTATAACAAATAACTATTTCATCCCCCCATCTTGGAAAGAGTATTTTTGCTCTTCGATATCTGAGTGCAAAAGCTGTTTCATCCGCTAGAGGATAATGTAAATTGAATTTAGAACATCGTGTGCACCAAGTTTGTGAATTCAAAACATCATTAATCCTTTTTACTTCTACCTCCATGGTGTCGAATTTATCATAAGTACAACCTTTTTTAATTTGTTAAAAACTCAGACTCGGAACCTTCTTGGTGTGCTTTTTTATAATTTGCTTTGCGCGCGCCATTTTCTTTTCTAGCGACGAAGAAGTTTATTTGACGCCAACAGAATTGACTGAAACTGTTAATAATGCGCAAATGAGCTTTCTCTCTCAACAATCACCCGAGATGTATTTGAAACAGTAAGATACGTGTACACAAGTCACTAACACCGACATTACAGTAAATAACTGTAGCAACGTTATTTTAATTTTTTCTTAATTATACCTAAGTATTATTTGTTCATGTTTAAAGATTATTCTGTAATACTTAGAAAACAAAGCAACTTTCGCCATGGTTAGTCCCTGGATGGGTTAATCAAATTTATAATGTTGAGCTCCTCCGTGCTTCGGAAGGCACGTTAAGCCGTTGGCCCCGGTTGTTACTGCAACCGCTTCAAACCCACCAACCCGCATTAGGCCGGCGCGGTGGTGTCACGGCCCAATCTCCTCACGTGTTTCTCCCATGCAAGAAGGCATGTGCCCAGCAGTAAGACGTGTATAGGCTGGTGATGATGAATAACTGCGGTGAATAAGGTATCCAGAGCTCATAGAGGAAGCGGTATGCTGGGAGCAAGGAGACTCGCCTTCTGTGCTGTCTACAGATAGTTCCATTGTGGTACGAGCGTCTATAGTTACGGTAACCGCTTACCATCAGACGTGAGGCGTACGCCTTGTACGCGAAGCCTTGCCGTACAAAAAAATATAAAATCGTTCAACTCAACACTCGCTACATCCCATACATATTTATATGTCAAATCAATACATTACTTAAGCCATGTTCTGTATACTTACTTACATACCTATTTATTATTTACATATTACTCAAGGAAGTAACCCGCCCTCACGATAATATGCCGTTAAACTACTTAAAAAGTAATTTTGTAGAGAATGAATGTCATTAAGTTTTATTTTTAATGCCGTAAATATAAATATTTTAGGTAGAGTACTTACATACAGACGGGCGATCTATAGCGGGATGACATTAAATAAATAAAATAGTAAATTAGCTAGCTTCCACCATCTTCAATCTTCAGCAAGTCTGCCTTTACAATAATGTTAACGCCATGGTTGTATCGGCTGAAAGTAAGATAGCCAGTTCCTCTGTGGTTGAGGGATCCGGGGGTAGCTTGCTTCTATCTTCAGCCATGTTATCACTTATACCATCAGGCAATATGAAGGCCCAAGAGCTAAAATTTTAAACAAAAATTAAAACCGACTCCGAAAAACTAAAAGGATAAAATAATTAAATTTTAGTAGGTACTCATCCCCTAGAAACATATTTTTTGAATGTGGTGCTTCACTATCTATTGTTTCTGGAAACAACTTAGCACCAACTCCAAAAAAATATGTTTCTAGGGGATGAGTACCTACTTAAATTTCTATTATTTTGATCCTTTTCAGGTTTTTCGAGTTGGTTTAAATTTTTAACCGACTTAAAAAAAGAAGGAGGTTATATGTTCCACTGTATGTTTTTTTTGTATACATACGTAAGTATACATACAAAAAATCAAAAAAAAAAGGATCAAAATAATAGAAATTTAAGTAGGTACTCATCCCCTAGAAACATGTATGTTCACCGATTTCTCTATCAATTGTGAACCGATTTTCAAAATTCTTTTTTTATTCGATAGAGTATACTCCTGAGGTGGTCCCATAGTCACCAAGTCAGGATCTGATGATAACTTTTGAAGGTCAAAGCTAGATGGGTGACCGTCAACTTATATTGTTTTCTACTATCGTATCATTTCACTAAAAATTCATAGTGTTGGCAACTGGCTGGATCATACCATGGTTAGACGCCATGGTAGACCGCTTTTTGTTACATGTTAAGTCAGTGTCACAATACCGAATACATGTACGGGTGTCAATCGGGTAGTTTCAGTTTTATAATTTTATTGCATTGTAAATATTCCATTATACATCATTTCACATCACATCCTAGTTTCATTTATACAGTCCACTCCTCGATCAGGAACATTTTGGTCATTCTCGCCACAAAATATCAGCACTTATAATTTAATTTTTTTCATATCGGTCACCTGTCAAACATTTTTTCACGTAAGTAAATTTTTTCACTATTTGGTTTTCATTCATTTTATTTCTGTATTTATCATTATGGTAAATACCCGATCAATGTCGAAATCAACCCCAAACCCGGTTGATCACCCGTCGGCGTCGGACGAAGCCCGCACAGTTCTCCGTATTCCTGAGGACGCGGCTCCGACAATGTTACTTTCGGAACAAGTAGTTTCATCTTCTCCTCCACCACCATCTGTAGCAAGTCACACCCCATCTCACAGCGAACGTAGCTCACGTTCATCATCATCGACTATCGTCGCACGTAAACTTGCCGCTGAGGCAGAACTTCGTCGGCGTCAACTCCGTCGTGAACACGAGCTGGAACTCGAACAGAAGAGACTGGAGCGTGAGAAACAAATGGAAGAAATCGAACTACAACGCAAGAGACTGGAGCGAGAGAAGGAGATGGAAGAAATTGCACTACAGCGTAAGAGACTGGAGCAAGAGAAAGAAATAGACGAAATCGAGCTACAAGCCACCTTCGCCGCCATTGAAGCAGGAAAGAGTCAGGCTAGTATGTCACGCACAGCATCTTGGGTTCAAAGTGTCAGCGCTAGTCGTCGCCCTACTGACTCATTACCAACCGTTGGTCCGGACACCCTTGTGTTGCCACAACAGGCAGCAACATCCGTCACCAACAACATGGTCAATAACCCACAGACTGAGTGCACAGTGACCCAGCAAACATCCTCAACTTCTGAGGTCGTTTCACAACTAGCGTCAGCTATAGCCGCCTTGGTAAACAGTAACTCAACCAAAATCCCTTTACCTGTTTTCAACGGCAACTACAAAGAATGGCTAGCGTTTCGAAACACTTACACAAAATCAAAATTCCAGTTTTCTTCCACCTGCGGCTCCATTTATGGCCGGAGCCACCGAGCGTATGGTGCGGTCTGTAAAGGCGGCCCTTAAAGTCACACTACGAGAGCGGGCCCCCAAAGATGAGACACTCCAGACCTTTTTGCTAGAAGTTGAGGCCATATGTAACTCTCTACCGTTGACGTACGTGGCAGCCTCTGATAATGCACCTCAGGCTATCACGCCTTTTCACTTCATCCTAGGCTCATCATCCAACAACCAGTGGCTGGCTGGAGAACTTGATGACAACGACTTAATGCGGCGGACACACTGGAAGCAGGCGCTTCGACTAGCGGACCACTTTTGGGAGAGATGGATTCGCGAGTACCTGCCAACTCTTATCAGGAGGCCATCCACCAGTTGTCCCGCCCCAAGCATTAAAGTAGGAGACGTTGTTGTCGTGGCTGACTCGGCACTACCAAGGGGACTCTGGCCTCTAGGCCGAATACTTCAAACATATCCTGGCCACGACAACATAGTCAGAGTAGCAGACGTGGCCACCAGGGGCGGAGTTCTCAAAAGGCCAGTTAGGAAACTTTTACCACTAGTTGCGGCAGACCAGTCAGTCGCCACGGACAACTAGCAGTGCTTCGCACTAGGGGCGGGGATGTTGGCAACTGGCTGGATCATGCCATGGTTAGACGCTATGGTAGACCGCTTTTTGTTACATGTTAAGTCAGTGTCACAATACCGAATACATGTACGGGTGTCAATCGGGTAGTTCTAGTTTTATAATTTTATTGCATTGTAAATATTCCATTATACATCATTTCACATCACATCTTAGTTTCATTTATACAGTCCACTCCTCGATCAGGAACACATAGGAAAGCAAATATCCGCAACTTCGCATACGTAGACGACTTAATTTTTCCAGTTTTTTTATTTAAAAACCAAACTACCATTTCAAAAAATTTTTATGGGACCAAATGGGAACTATTACGCATCGAACAAAAAAAGAATAATCAATATAGGTTTACCCAGTCAAAAGTTCTGAGGTAACAAACATAAAAAAAAACATACAGACGAATTGATAACCTCCTCCTTTTTTGAAGTCGGTTAAAAATACTAAGTGGGCATCTCAACGTCTTTATTACATACTACTTAGATTAATGCTTTATGTGGAAGCTTGTAATTAGCTTATAGTAAGCCATTCATCGTCATAATCATATCAGTCACTGCTGAACAAAGGCCTCCCCCATCGCTTTCCAAATAAAACGGTCCTGCGCAGCCTGCATCCAACGGCTCCCCGCGACCCTGACCAGGTCGTCTATCCATCTGGTGGGAGGCCGTCCTACTTGGAGCTTTCCGGTACGTGGTCGCCATTCTAGAACTTTAACGCCACACCGGCCGTCCGTTCTGCGTGCTATGTGCCCTGCCCACTGCCACTTCAATTTCCTAATCTTAGGAGCTATGTCAGTGACTTTGGTACTCTTAGGATGTCCTCATTTCTGATTCTATCTCGCAGAGAAACACCTAACATAGCTCTTTCCATAGCTCGTTGTGTCACTGCGAACTTGCACAGACAGAGGGCCCTTAGTAAACCATTGTTTGAATTTATATTGTAAATAATGCTGTAAGCTTTCCTAATAAAATAAAAATAAAATAAAGAATCCGATTTAGGCATCTAATCACTTCACAAATTTTTTAGTTGCTCAATTTATTATCATCTATATTTTATTAACAAATTCTTATGTACAACACATCAAGTGTAACAGTTACACTACGAAAGTCGCCTCTATTAAGAAAGCAGTAAGGACAGTCTCAAGGTCAAACCTGTCAAACCTATTACCCTGGATGTACTGTCGACTGTACAGGCCGATAAGTTTTCTGTTTATCTTACGCAGCAATAATAGACCTTTTAGCGCTTAATTCATTCTTGTAACAAAATAGAATAGAATCACTTTACTTTCTAAGGCCGACAAAACTCCGCACATAACTCCGTAACTAAATTGTCAATTTTACAATACAAAAACTTCAGCTCGCTTCGCATCCCGTAAATCAAACTTGAGCGTTTACAAAATTCATTCTAACATATCAAAAACAAGCTGCTAAGAAACAAAAGAGGGTAACTTAGCAGGCGCCATTCAGATCAGCTTTATTGTCTAAGTTGGAGTTGGCTAAGTCAAAGTAATTTTAAGAATAAACCTTGGTAAGTATTATAATTAAGTCGGGTGCCATCAATCATTTGCGCCAGCTGTCCAAACTGCGGGAGGTTGTCCTCTATTCATAGTATGTACGTCTTTAGGTCAATATCTCTTTTATACCACTTTATACTTTCATGGTTATTAACATTTGAATCAGAGACGGGATATTTACCCTGTAATTTCATAGTTGGGAGTTCCCGATGGGAGTTAGGTGTTGTGTGTCGGGAACCAGTTTGTGTAAGTAGTGAGACTGAGTCCAATGGTAGGGGTATCGATCGTAGCAAGCGTCAACGAAAGAGGGTAGATCTATATATCTGCCCACAATGAAGTTGACTTCTACTCGCAGCTTCAGCTAGCGTTACAAAACTATCGATAGTAAGACTATCGATAGTTGACCTCGAAAAACAGTCACAATATCGATAGGACTATCGATAGTATCGATACTATCGATAGCCAATAGTTTGCAATACTATTGATGAAACTTAAAACTAAGTGCCTATTATGTAGTTGCGGGAAAACATCCACTCAAATTTTACAGTGTAAAAGGACTGACAATTATTGATAGTCAAAGTTGACAGGATGACGTCAAATTCTTTCTAAGATAAATGCTATTGCTGCTTAGCCAAATATCGATATTACAACACCATTTATAGTAATGTTGCTATCGATAGTTCTTCATACAAAGAGTAACAATAGTGTTGATAGAATCGATACTATCGATACTATTGATTAAAAACTATCGATAGTATCGATACTGTCGATTGTATGTAAATTCAATAGTATCGATACCATCGATAATTTTAGGTTTCATCAATAGTATTGCAAACTATTGGCTATCGATGGTATCGATGGTATCGATACTATCGATAGTCCTATCGATATTGTGACTGTTTTTCGAGGCCACGATAGTATCGATAGACTATCGATATTTTCTACTATTGCTTGCACTAGCGTTGCAGTCTACCGGTGATCATGGCGCATGCAACTGCGCCGAAATATCGGGAACTCCCAACTATGAAATTACATGGTAAATATCCCGTATATAACTCTAATTCAAATATCTATTTTCTTAAGTTGCCACGCTTAGCGCCTTTAATCGGCTTTGTCATGAAAAGTGCTCCGAAGAGCTTTTGACCTTATCCCACCTTCCCCCTTCCTACTCAGGAGCACGAGTGCCGGTCTTCGGAGTCATCAGTTTACTGTCTTCACCTCAACATCGCACATAAAGAAATTCAGTAACTCGTTTCTTTGTCATACTCCCATAACTTGGAATTCTTTGCCAGCACAAGTGTTCCTTCCTATTACTTAGGTTCCAATGAAAGAGTGTATTGCACGCTGCTCCAGCTGTGTTCACATAAGCGGACTCTTCTAAACGCTTCACGTCAGGTTGTGTTGAGTCATTTGCAGTGCTTTGTTTTTTTTTATTATCTTAACGGGATAACTCTTGAGCTTTATCTCACCTGATGGTAAGTGAAGATAAGGCCGACGATGGAAGCGTGCTACACCCGGATTCCTCAACCACAGAGGAACTGGCTATCTTACCTCTAACTGCCGGAACACAACAATGCCGTTTACATTATTGCTATGGCGGTAGACTTAGGTAAGATGGTAGTAGCTAGCCAGGCGGACTAAGAAAAGACCTACCACCAACCAAATCGAGCAGAAAATCTCTGCCCCCACGGAAATCGAACGCCGGACCTCTAGATCTGAGGCAGGTGGTCTGAACCACTAGACCACAGAGGCGGTTTGTATTGAAAAATGAACATATATTTTTCTTTTTTTTCTATATATTTTGATTCTCTGACAACCCATTTGGTGGCTACGTTCCGCATCCAGCTGCTTAATGAAGAGAAAACTTTCTAGCGGTACCAGAGTCTTCACTATAGATACGGGTCCGACGCAACGCAAATCTACGCACGCGAAGAAGTGAAGTTCGCCGACAGATGTATCCAGCTAATTGATCGGTCAGGTAGTGCTGGTAGCCTACTTTGTTGGCAACTTTACCACAAACCTGGAATATTGAGCAGGAGTTGAGTGCCTGTGCCAATAACAGTACCCGCCATAACCCTAAGAATTACAGAATCATATCAACCGTGCTGCGTGAAGGTCATGGAATAATAAAAATTATGCTGCCAGTTGAATGACATTTTCCCAATAAATAAGGAAAACGGAAGCAAAAAAAAAATTGTTGGTAAGTGTCTCTTTAAAAAAAGTATACGCGATTTCAAATTCTAGATGGAAACCATGAATTTCATACGGGAGATGAGTATCATCTTCAAGGTTTTCGGGTTAATAATTGTTAAAAAAAAGCTTTTTAATGTTAGTCCCAAATCCCATTAACCCGCAGTAATGTTACATCGGACAAACAGAGTTGGAAAACAAACATCGGACAAAAATAATTCGCAGAAACAAACCAAAGCATCGACGTAAAGTCATCGATGTAACAGTTTTCGCAGTAACTGGACTAACCCCCTTATTCACAACTGACGGAAAAGTTTTGAATTTAGAAAACTCTATACCTGTCATGTTTTATCACGATGCGTCAAAGCGACACGGCATGTGACATTTCGAATCGAATTCGTGCTCCGACAGTTTCTGAATAAGGCGGGGCTGGTAGCCTTTACGATACATTTTGTGTACAGCATGGCTAAATAAAATTTAGTAATGGACCTGACGACCGGCTGACTAAGTAGTTTGTGTCCCTTGCTATACAGGTCCCTTGCTATGCTACTTGGTGGGGGTCCCGGGTTCGAATCCCGGTGGGAGCAAATGTTTGTATGATGACTACAAGCATTTGTTCATGAGTCATGGATGTTTATATGTTAATTTAGTATATTTCTAATATTTATAAATATACATATTATTATTATTATTATTATTATATGTATGAGCAATCTAATACCATTAAAAATTAGTGCCACATAAAAAAAGACTAAGATTTTTTTTGTAAAATAAAATTAATTTATTATTAATATTATTATACAGAATGTTAGAAATTCTTGAGTTTGTAAAATGCCCACAAACCAGACTTATAATAGATAAACTATTGGTGAGGTGGCACGCCGGTGAGTTGGTAAGGGACAATCCTTTTGTCCCTTACCAACGATTCAAGTGAACAATTCTGTGATAGAATTGAAAGCTAATTTCGTGTGAGTGAAAAGTAATAGCGGCGCCACTGACAATTCCTTGCTTAATATAACCAGGTAGTCATTACACCAACTTCAGAATACATTGAAAACGGAAACGGAACAAGGTTATAGGAAGTAATTCAAATGCTAATTTTGATCTCGTGTTTATAAACGACCACAAATGGTGCCTTTATAATTAACCGACATTTAATTTTGTTGCTTAATAAACTACTTAAGCTGTATATTAATTTTCCATGGTTATGTTAAAATAACTTAATTAACTTAAGGGTAAATACAAATTTATATGAAACATCACACAATATTTGAGCGCTCTGGTTTCGATACGAAAAACCAAGCAACTTTCGCCGTGGTCGATCCTGGGATGGGTCAATCAAAGTTTGTTATCTCGAGCTCCCCCGTGCTTTGAAAGGCACGTTAAAGGTTAGTACCGGTTGTACCTACAACCGCTTTAAACCACCTACCCGCATTGGGCCAGCGTGGTGGTGTTATGGCCTAAACTCCGCGTGTGTTTCTTCCATGTAGGAAGGCCTGTGCCCAGCAGTGGGACGTATATAGGCTGGTGATGATGAAGAGCGACGAGGCACGGTTTTTCATACAAACTCTCAAGTTGAAAGTATTGGAAACGAACAAACCGATTGTAACAAAACTGGCCATGCATAAGCAAGTCAGGCTAGTCTTAAGTTGACAGAGGATTTTTCAAAAAGTCTAATTATAAAGAAATTGTTATTGGTGACTTTTTGTTCATATGAAAAGCTAAAAATCGCTCCTACTCAATTATAGTAACGTTTTCGACAAATCCCCTGACAACTATGGAGATGCACGTAAAGCCTTATTAGAATCGGCTAGTTCGTTTCCAATATTTTCGACTTGAAAGTTTGTATGACAAGCCGTCCGGTGTAAACGCTTTAAAGTAATAAAAATAATAGTGGATGCTTACAGCTCCGTCCGCGTGGATGTCTCTTTCTCTGGATGTAATCTATTACCATACCAAAGGAGATGGTGAAGTTTTGGGCCAACTCATGAGCACCATTTCAGTTTGTCGACAATAATGTACTGATTAACATGGTGTCCATTAAATAACACAAACAAAACTCTCTTTTTTTCTATAAAATGCCAACATAGAACTGATGAAAGTCCCCATAAGTGCATAGTTCATGCTGTTAAAAAGTAAAATAATTTTACATTTATTAAAATTGTCATTCCGTATTTTCAATCGTGAAAATATTTTCGGTGCGCTTGAAGGTTTTTAGTTGTTTTTCAAAACTGTTTAGAAATAAAACACAGTATTCAACGCAAAGTCGAAAAAACTTAATTGATTGACATTTTGTTTTCTTCAAAATGGCAACCTCTATGCTGTCTTTCAGCAGATTAAAATAAATTTTGTTGCTTCTATAAATTAAGATTTGTAGAACTGATAAGGTAAGACGGATTCTTACACACGAAAAAATGGTGCTCTTGAGCTGGCCCAAATCCCATAGAAACTTTTACTATATCCTTTGCAAAGCATTGTATTTGCAACATAGCATAGTTCCTCTGTGGTCGAAGAATCCGGGTGTAGCTCGCATCCATCTTTAGCATACATAGAAAAATAACACGCCAACCGACTTGAGAACCTTCTTCTTTTTGAAGTCTGTTAAAAACTAAATCCTATCCCAACGCGTCGAAGTTTTCTTTTTCAATGAAGTTGTCTAATCAATACACCATTAGAGTCGCATCCCACGTGCTAAACGTCGGGAGCATTAGAAATAATGAAATGTACCCGCGGGATGCAGCCCGAACGAACACGGCTATAACTCTGGATTAGCAGCCACTCACGAGGAAAATTTTTCAAGATGTGGAAAGTTCTTATACCGAAATCACTCGACAATCATAATTCTAATCTTAATCACTCTAAAAAGTGGCACATGGACTTAAGAGCGCACTAAATAACACTTGTTTTTCAGTTCTGTGTCCCTGCGGTGAGTAAGGTGGCCAAAGCTCATTGAGAAAGCGGTATTTTACACGCAGAGGGAAAGAAAGAAAGAATAAAAAAATATTTTATTTAAATAAGACAAAAAGAAGCACTTTTAAATCGTCAAAAAAACATATTCTTACAACTATCACAAAAAATATATTAACTAACAACGTCATAGTCTCTGTCTGTCTGGCATGTCTGAATTTGCACCGGTTCCAAAAGTTGAACTACCGAGAAGATTCCGGCAACAAACTCGTGTAGTCACTCTTTTCAAATATTAAATATTTAAATTACAATGTCTGTAGTTAAAAAAATATAACTTTTAGCAGTGCAGTGCCGCCCAGCGAAAAAAATAATTAAAATTAGAAGAGAATATATATCAACGTACCAACAAAGTAGGTACCCAATGTCAAAAGTAATATCGTTATTTTTAATCTATCTGACAATGCACAATCACAATATATACAGAGGTTAATAGTCATAAATGTCATAATACTTGTTAATAAACATATAAAACATTTTGGAATTTTAATATGTCCATGCATTCTTATCATCTAAATATTCTTGGACCTTATAGTAGCCTTTTTTCATTAAAGTTTGTTTGACATATAACTTAAGTTTGTGAAAAGGCAGTTCAGTAACATTTGGTGGGACTTTGTTATAAATGTGTATACATTTCCCCATGAATGAGCGACTTGTCTTGTGAAGTCTAAAACTTGGAACAGAAAGTTTATTTTTATATCTTGTGTTTAAGTTATAGGAGGTCTCCTATGCTGTCAACATGGTAGACAGTGCAAGGGGTAGTACCCAAGGTACGAACGACTATCCACCTACATTAACCGCTTTATCATGAAACGGGACGGGTGATTACCCTGCTTTCCACCTTTGTCGTATAGAAAACAAAATCTTCAGTTATCACCAAGTTGAAGCAAAGCTATGTTAGTAGACATAGATTGGCAACATTAAAAGTTAAGTTTACACTGAATATTCAGATTGTTGTGCGCACACAATTATCATTTTGTCACATAAAAAATTGAAACACTCGGACGAGAGCTCCACTCATTCAGGCTTTTTTACTACCAGTAGAAATCTACTGACGGATTTGCCCCCTGCTGCTCCTGCAGCGTATTCGGAGGTCGCCCAGTGTTTTTGACCCTGGAATACCTTAAGCTCCTATATGTATAACTCCATTGCCTTCTGCGAAAGTGGTCTAGGGTCTCACTCCTGGCCTGCTCTTCATTACTGCAGAGTGCTTAAATATGCTATCGTAAATATCCGAACGACTCCAGGCTCCACTCCCAGTTTATTCCGTAAGACGACGAATGGACCCTGTCATCGTCGACAATTGCTTTAAAAGATCCCTTAATGATAATTTATTTTGCCCTTTATAAAGAAGAGCAAACAAACAAAGTTAAGTAGGATGACGGAAAATGTTGAGCACCTCATCCACAATGGAGTTACGCTTTATTAAAATAATTATTTATAAGACGAGGGGACCAACCTTTTTCGCAAATTTTCCACAATATTAGATTCTCTAAAAGAAATGTTATTTATATATGATCATTGCAATTTTTCGCTTTTCGTGAATGTGAATAGAAAAGCGATTGACGACATTTAAAAGCATATAAGTATGTGTCTGGCACAACAATCACTGCAGAGGTGTACTGTCAAGAATAACAAATTATAACAGACAAGCTCCAAGCCTTGAGCCTTGAGCCTCTACAATTGCGTCGAGACATTGCGTCGCTTAGCGCCTTCTAGTAAACAAATAAATAAATAAAATCAATTCACCGTCTCCACCTCAACATCACGCACAAATAAATTTAGTACCTCGCTTTTTTGTCGTACTTCCAGAACTTGGATTTCTTTGCCAGCACATGTGGTACCTCCTGCCTTTAACATGGGTTCCTTTAAAGAGGCGTGAAAAAGCACCTTTTGGGCCGGCAAGGTCTTCGTCTTGCGGTCTTCCCATATGGACTCTTCTTACCGCTTCACAGCAGTTGGTGTTGAGTCATTAGCAAAGCCCGCTATTAAACATCCAAGACTTGGCATTCTCTCCAGTCTTAAGTATCTCAATAGTTAAAGCAGTCTTAACCTAATCAAATGAATTCTAAAAGGTAATGGTTTCATTTTCTGTAATTTAATTGGCAAGTGGCCAAGGAGGTTAAAAGTGAAAAAAATATTAGCTTCTCTATCAAGTCTTATTTCGGTCAAATGCCTGGATGCTTTGGAGACTCCGCAGATTATGCGTATTGTCGCTGCGTCTAGCTGCTGGAACAACGTAGAGCTGTCGTTCGTGTCTGCGTTTAGTCGTTGCGATTGGCGACGTGCAGGCGTAAACTTTTCCCTTTAGAGTGACAGTCGTGTTGTTCACCTTATGGGCATCCAACTTATAGATTCTAATTCACAAAACGAACACACGTGCGTCTTTGTCAGTTCTCTCTCACATCAAAAATTACGCTGACGTGTCGCATCCGATTATCGTCTATCCATCGTGCGTCTATCGCTGTGACTGGCCAACAACTCTAGTCTGTGATTCTGGGATTCAATGCCCTGTATGCGTAGTCTGAAACAAAATATATAAAATGCGAATGTTGATTCTATCTCAAAGGAACCGTACATTTTTTCAATGCTACTATGCATTCATTATTAATACTAGCTTCCGCATATGTGACTTCACCTGCGTTATCAAAAAGATGTTAAAACAATGTTAAAAGTGTTCTATGTTTTAATCCAGACTATCATCTATCTCTGTGCCAAATTTCCTTCAGATTCGTTTAGCCGTTCTGGCGGGATTGAGGCACAAATATACATCCAAACTTTAAATATAATTAGGATTAGGATAAGTAGGATTGTCGGCTGTCGCATTTAAGTTACTCGAAACTTAATCTCCATCTATCACAGAATATATAAAGAAACATTAATCTGAAGCAGGTGGCTGCCTTTCTCCATCTTGGGAGTCTTTCATGGAATCCATTATATCTTTAAAATTTTAGGTTCACAATCAAAGCCTTTCTCGATATTTTATGACAGTTTTTATTTTTAGTCAGTGTTTAGATTTACAAATATTTTTTATTTCAGGTCATTTAGTATTCACTTTAGAAAAATAAATAAGATTTAAATAAATTTAATATTCACTGAGGAAACTATTTTACATTTACTTTTGGATAGCACTTAGAAATTGTAGAAAAAATGTATCCTATTCTGTTACAGGTTGTGAAATAAGTATTAATATTCATACACTCACACCTATTATGGATACTATCCTACCGCCTATTATGGATATATTCCACACACACACACAAACCCAGAATTTTGTACAATAAAAACAGTTCTTAATTAAAAACAGTCCTTTAAAGAGCCTGTCTCCCATAACACAGGGCAACCTAACTTGGGAGCAGTTCAATACATTGTTGATACCAAACTGTTGAAATAAAAAACTTATTATTAACTTATTATTATTATTATTTTGTTGTGGATATTAACGGAGAAATTATCCGGCCAGTAGCTAGTATATATACACACGTACACATGTGTGTATACAGTTCATAAAAGGTACGGATACCTTCGCTACCATCTTGACTGGTAATACTGGTATAGGAGAGTATTTTGACACACATAAATGACATTCTTTACAGAAATGTAATGAGTATTTTTATGTAGATTTAATAAATATAAATATGAATAAATGAATATACATGGATTATTTACAATAATTATCAATAGTAAAATGTTGAATAATTAATTATATTGACTATTTATAAATTGTGAACTCATTGTATTGACATTATTTGAAGTATGAATTATTTAATTATTTTGCTTATTTGATTTTTCTTTTATTGGTAAAATATTTGCTGTGCTCGAAAAGAGTGATTAAGTTATTTTGAAGTTCTTATATGAGTAACACTTAATCTGCAAATAAATGAATATGAATAACCTTGCATGGTGCTTTAATCCCACAATACATGGCGTAATAGACTTTTCCCCCCGACATAAAGTGGCATCAATAAAATGATCTATACTCATTTAGTAAATCCGAAAGTAACTTTATATGTTACGTTTTCGTAAGCCGATAAACTGATTTAAATGAAAATAGGAATGAAAATATTACACCCTTAGCGAGGTCATGGTGCAGTTAATTATAAATGCAACTAATAACCGAGTTGAAAGTACTCAAAAGGCAAAAGTAATCTATCAAACAAACAATAAAAACTAATCACTGGTTCTTAACCTAAAAATAAAAACTAATAATATACTTTAATGGATTCGACCCGCATTGAGCCAGCATGATGGTGTCATGGCCCAAACTCTCCTTGGAGTAAAAGTGTTCTGTGCCCAAACACCTCATGTGGTTCTCCAATGCCTCCGATGCCGTTCCCTATAAATGCCGTGCTAGAATGCCGTTCCCTATACCTAATATGGTTGAGCGGAGCGATGGCTGGCACAGACTGACATATAGACAGACTGACTGACACAGACTGTCAGGCTGACAGACAGACCGACTGACAGATCGACAGACAGACCGATAGACAGACTAACATTATAACATTCTTATCTTACGTAGATCCAGACAAGACAGAAAGACAAACATTATGACATTGTTAGTTAATATTATTTTATGTGTTAGACATAAGGGTTTTTTGACGATTTGAAAGTGCTTCTTGGTTGGCCTAATGGAATAAAGATATTTTCATTTTCATTAATAAAAAATTCTTGACTCACAAATTTAGTAACCATGCTCCTCCGAAACGGCTTGACCGATTTTCATGAAATTTTATATGTATATTCAGTAGGTCTGAGAATCGGGTTACTTACTATCTTTTTTTTGCATTTTTTTTTTATGGCCAAACAACGTTTGCAGATTCAGCTAGTAAAATTATAATATTTAAATACTCGCACCTATCTAGCCCAAAGTAAGCATGTTTAAGAGCTTGTGTTATAGACACTAGATAACGGAGAAATTAGAAATATACTAAGTAAGTAAACATCTATGACTCGTGAAAAAATGCTCGTAACCGTCATACAAACATTTGCTCCTACTGGGCTACGAACCCGGGACCTTGAACGAGTAGCCTGTCTAGCAAGAGGTACTAACCACTCGGCCAGCCGGTCGTCAATAATATCACTTGACTGTTTTGTGTGATTAGATCATTTCAAACAAAAAAACGTATTACCGAAATCAGTTCACATTTTCACAAAGGCTTAAATAATTTCAAAAAACCTGATTCCTATCAAATCGATTTTAAATTCAATGCCAAAGATAATCCTATTGTAGACTCCGCGTTGTAATAGGCCCCAATTTCAGTTTAGAATACCTACAACAAAACAAACGACTTTGGTAACAAGCACCGACATGACGAACGATATTATTTAACGAACAATAAAATTAATAAATCAATTTAAAGGGTTCCCTCAAGTTCCGTCTCGTTCCAACTGAAACTCATTAATTTAACACAATTGAAGAAATACAATCAGTATGATAACGATATTAAGAGATTTTTTTTGTATATACAACTAGATGACAAACAAGCTGACGGCCCACCTGGTGGTAAATGGCTACCATCGCCTGGTGGCTTGCAACACCAGGAGTAACACTTGCGCGATGCTGACCGTATAAAAACCTTTTGAAGTCCTTTTTGAAAAGCTCCATGCTGTACTCGTTCAAGAAAACCTCTGCAGGGAGCTCATTCCACAACCTGAGCGTACGCGAAAGTTTCTCTGAAACCGCACAGTATGAGAATATTTTGGTTCCAACGTATGAGGATGAATTCCCTGTCGATGGCGAGCGGTGCCATGGAAAAAAGGCCGTGGGCATCATGTCAAATAATTCCTCAGAACACATCCCATTATACAAACGGTTATACAAAACATTATACAAACTTATGCAAGCAAAATCTCTATACCGCTTGTGAGCTCGGGATCGTCGACAATTCTAATAACGCGTCTTTGAACTGCGTCAATTCTTTGGTTTTATGTCGTCTTTGCTTATAGTTACTTTTATTGTAGCTTTTATGTGAGTGGGTACAGTCGACCACAGAAGTAGCTGAACACTTTAGTACCATGTCACACTGACCTTGTGCACGTACTTTACAGTTGCTACCGTACTATATTGACGCCATAGTCGTTGTGACATGGTACTAAAGTGTTCAGCTACTTCTGTGGTCGACCGTACCTACATATAAATATTAACTACATCGAAACCGTGATAAAAACAGCCTCACGGAAGCTCGGTGTCCTGAACAAGGTGCGTCGATTTTTCACGCCTGACCAATTATGCCTGCTGTATAAAACTCAGGTCCGGTCTTGCGTGGAATATTGCTCGCACTTGTGGGGTGGCTCCGCCAAGTACCTACTCGATGCCCTGGACAGATTGCAGCATCATGCTGTCCGTATCGTTGGCGATGTAGAGGTCACCAACAACCTTGAGCCTCTGCAATTGCGTCGAGACATTGCGTCGCTTAGCCCCTTCTATCGGCTATATCACGGAGAGTGTTCTGAAGAGCTATTTGACCTTATCCCACCTTCCACCTTCCCCCTTCCTACTCAGGAGCACGCGTGCCGGTCTTCGGAGTCATCAATTCACTGTCTCCACCTCAACATAACGTACAAAGAAATTTAGTAGCTCTTTTCTTTGTCGAACTTCCAGAACTTGGAATTCTTTGCCAGCACATGTGTTCCCTCCTTCCTATAACATGGGTTCCTTCAAAAGAGGCGTGAAAAAGCACCTTTCAGGCCAGCAAGGTGGAGGCAGCTAGAGCAGTGTCTGAACTGCACTAGCTGTCTTCGCATATGGACTCTTCTTACTGCTTCACATCAGGTGGTGTTGAGTCATTTGTCGTGCTTTGTATGAAAATAATATATATATATATATATATATATATATATATATATATATATATATATATATATATATATATATATATACACCTAATGACGACCGGCTGGTCGAGTGGTCTGTACCCCTTGCTATACGGGCTGCTCGATCAAGAGGTCCCGGGTTCAAATCCCGGTAGGGGCAAATGTTTGTATAA
Organism: Nymphula nitidulata; assembly: GCA_947347705.1. Taxonomy (NCBI): domain Eukaryota; kingdom Metazoa; phylum Arthropoda; class Insecta; order Lepidoptera; family Crambidae; genus Nymphula; species Nymphula nitidulata. The sequence goes on along the minus strand of OX374637.1, from coordinate 2,401,506 downwards.
GGAATACGAGCATTTGTTCACCAGTCATGTATGTTTATACATTTATTTAGTATATTTCTAATATGTATATATACATATTATTATCAATATTGATCCGTTATCTAGAATCCATAACACAAGCTCTTAATGATGCTTATTTTGGGCTAGATAATAGGTGTGAGTGTATGAATATTATTATTATAATGACCAGAATTATTATTTATTCCGACATAGTCTACTACCCGTCCATTTCACTATCGCCTTACGACGTGTAAGCTCATAATTCCCCAAGAAAAAAAACGACTGCGACCTCCCCCCACCCTCACTTAAGGGGGGAGTTTAAGCAAGTTCCCGCCAGATGGCGTGAAGCTATTCAAATTTCTTGTTAGAATTTGTTATTAAAAAAAACTTGCAACACCACCCTTGCGCGTGACTTTTTAAGGAATATTAGTAATTAGATTTAATTTTGCTTAATTGAGATATTTATTTTACTGTTTGGATTTTTTTTCGCAATTTTTTCAAAGTCATTTCAAATTCAAGTTAGGGTTGTTTTTTGCTCAAAGAATACAAAGACTGACACTTTTGCCGCTGAACCGATTTAGATGAAACTTAGCACGAATATACATTACCTACATTCTCAGAAAGCGAGGAATAAAGCCGAGGGCTGCCGCTAGTTTAGGAAAATAATAATATAGATAAAGTTTATAAATAATGTGACATATATTTCTTATCATCATCATCATCACCAGCCTATACACGCCCCACTGCTGGGCACAGGCCTTCCTACATGGGAGAAATACAAGTGGAGCTTGGGCCATAACACCACCACGCTGGCCCAATGCCGGTTGGTATATATCACTACATAGTATAAAACAAAGTCGCTATCCGCCGTCTGCCTGTCCCTATATATGCTTAGATCTATGAAACTACCCAACGGATTTTGATGCGGTTTTTTTTAATAGATAGAGTGATTCTTAAGGAAGGTTTATATGTATAATACATGTTTATATGTATAATACCCGTGCAAAGCCGGGGCGGGTCGCTAGTTTCTTTATATTCATATAAATATTTTCAACTCGCGCCTATTATCGAGTTCTAATTACACCATTAAGAGTTTGTGGAATCACAAGGAAGGTTATGTTAAAATATGAATAGGAGATTGAATGAAATATGAATAGACGGTGTGGTCATTAAGTGGTAGGCCCGTATGTAGGGTCGTCTGTGTTGCCACCACCTTTTTATTTCAGCCGTGAAAAAAATCGCTATTTTGGGATTGAAGGGAAAGGTAGCCAGTGTAATTACTGGGCATGGACGGAATTTCATCTTAGCCTTCAGAATAACAACGCACCAGCAATACCAAGTGTTTTTCCCGTTTTATTACCACCAAGTAGGTGGGCCGTCAGCTTGTTTGTCATCTGTTGTATAAAAAAGGTGTTAGTGAAATTTGAAGAACGGAGTTAATGTCATTTATGTTTAATTGTGGAAGACGTGCAAGAGCGAGACGGAAAACATACCGTGAAAGACTATAGTATTGTGTTGACTATAAATGGAATTAGAAACAATATATTACTAATTAAAATGATATAAAAATAACAAAAAGGAAATAAAGAAAGGAAAAAAAAAAGAAAAAAAATATATAAGTATATATTATTATTATAAAATAATAATAATAAAATAAAAACAATAAAAAATAAAATAAAAAACTATATAAAAAAATATATATTGTTATTATTATTATTTTTCATATTTTAATGTTTATTCTCTCTTATATGGAAGAGGTATTTTATTATTATTATTATTAATAATAATAATTAGGATTAAAATTAAGAATATATTACTAGGTATATCAATGACGTTGAGGAAAACGGGGTGCTGATAGCGAAAGTATATTATAAAGAAAGAACATCAATTATTAAAATGGTCGACACAATCATTGCTAGCGACTGTCATAGCTCGCTTTATTCCGTCTTTGATATTAAAAGAGCCCGTGATATAATATTGAAGGCTCATGTAATTATTAATGTGATTATGTGAAATCTGGAATAGGATACCGACGTATGCTATTCCAAATCTAATTGTTAAAAGATGACGGAAATAAATCCGGAAATATAGTTTTAGCCCGAAAAGCATCAGATTCCAGACACAGTTGATTTCTCAATTGTCATAGACCCCCAGAGGTATAACGCCGCTTCAAAGATTAACAACCGGCTAAGTGCGAGTCGGGCTCGCGCACGAAGGGTTCCGTACCATTAACAAGCGTCTACCTGTTTCTGTTATCAATATCGAACAAAAACAAGCAAATAAATCACGTTTGTTGTATGGGAGCCCCCTTAAATATTTATTTTATTCTGTTTATTAGTATTTGTTGTTATAGCAGCAACAGAAATATATCATCTATGAAAATTTCAACTGTCTACGGTTCATGAGGTACAGCCTGGTGACAGACGGACGGATGGACAGCGGAGTTTTAGTAATAGGGTCCCGTTTTACCGTTTGGGTACGGAACACTAAAAAGGCGATGCGTGATTGAAATAAAATAATAAACAGTTTTTTCTACCAGTTTCTTAGGCATAAAAATACAATAATCCGTTCGTGTCCATTTCTTCCGTGGGTGTGCCCCAAGAGGCGACTAAGGACTGAGTTACCAACTGCTCTCCTGGTTGCAAGTCGTAAAAACTCAAAGAAGCAGGTTGACGGCGCTGGTAACCTGCTTCGATAGTTATCACCCTTATGATGCCGCAGACGCAGACATATGCTGAACATTCGAATAGGAAAAATACCTGCACCCGTATCACCAACTTTTATCGCGATCCAGTTTAGGACCTAAACTGAGTAGAATCGTTAATTCGTACTACGACGTTATCTACGACTATGACAGCGATGTAGTTTAGGAACCAATACTGAACCGCGCGGAACATGAATCGCTTTTATAAAGATGGTGGTAAGACCCCTGTGTAGTTTTTACAACTTAAATTGAAACCGATATGATATTATACTGTATTTTTAAGAATACAATCATGCTCTTGGTGAATAATAAGAAACTACTAACTTTTTACCAGCGTCCTCGCAATAGTCAGGCTACGAGCTTGAAATTTGGGCGACTTAGTACGCACGGCGATGTAGCAGGCTGAAGTTAGGCAAATAACACCAACTGTGGGAAAGTTTTAGCTAGTACAGGGCGCTGAGTATTGTGTGAACAACTTTTGACGGCTAGGGACGTCCAGTCACAACAGTCGGATCACGGCTTTGATTCGAAAAGTCCCATGCCGTCTCGTTTTGACGCACAGCGATGAAAAATGACAGGTAAGGAGTTTCCGATATTCGACTGTTTTATCAAGTCGAACAATTGGGATGTTGCCTAAGTTTGAATATGGCGGTATTTTTCACAAATTCCGAAAATATACGCTACTGTTACCCATAAAAACAATTCAAACTTAAAATATATGAAATATAGTTTAAGTTGTTCTGTTTAGAAAATTCATAATATGGTATTTTTTCCAAAATTTATCAAATATTTTACTGACATTTGATTGCTGGCATCAATTAAAACAACTATTATTATGACGACTATAAATACAAAAATATATACACATAGTTATTATTAATTTTGTCCGTGTGCCCATACATTTTCTTAGTAATATAGGAACGTGTGACGTCACCTGTTCCGTAGATTTTCTATGGAGCGTTTTCGGACGATGCGCCGCCACACATCAAACATACCGCTATACTATATCTATAAAACTATTGATCCTAGGCATAGGTATTATTTCTTTTGCCATATTTCATATTGAGTTAGATACTGCTCATTTATGAAATAATAAAAAAAGTTGTCAACAAGTGAATAAGGGGTCAAAAAAGGTCAAATAATATGTTACAAGAATACAATAACATTTAGTTCATGATGCATGACAAAAATTGCTACTAATTCCACCGTCGACCAAACAGGCGAGGATTCAACAATGCCTCTGTGCCTTTCTTACAAGTTTAGTTTCCGCCGGACGGTTTCTGTTCAAGACGGCTGGCCGAGTGGTCTGTACCCCTTGGTATACGGGCTGCTCAGTCAGGGGTCCCGGGTTCGAATCAAGGTAGGGGCAAATGTTTGTACGATGAATACGAGCCACGAGTCATATGGATGTTTTTTATACAACTATATGACAAACAAGCTTACGGCCCACCTGATGGTAAGCGGTTACCGCCGCCTATAGACACCTGCAATAACAAGGGAAAATCACTTGAAATTGCAGGTGCGTTGTCATCCTGAGGCTTAAGATGAAATGCCGTCCATGCCCAATAATTACACTGGCTACCTTTCCCTTCATCCGAAACGCAGCGAACTGTTTCACGGCTGAAATAAGAAAGGCGGTGGTACCTACCCAGACGACCCTACATACGGGCCTACCACCAAGTAAAGTTATATGTTTATATTTCTAATATTTATATACATATTATTATCAATATTTCTCCGTTATCTAGTATCCATAACACAAGCTCTTAATGATGCTTACTTTGGGCTACATCATAGGTGTGAGTGTATGAATATTATTATTTATATCAGTTAACACGATAGTGCTATATAGGGATTGCGACGTATTAACAAAGTATAACCCGATATGATCAAATCCATAGACACTTACACTGTCTGAGTGCATAACGCTGTTACTACTCCAGATGAGTCCTGTCGATTGAATTATTTATATGCTGCCTGCCCCTATAAGTTTATTTTTACACATAAAGCTGAAAAGTATATTGACAACACAACATACAATAGTACAGGGATGGCGAAACAATGGCACGCAACACAATATTTTGGGCACGTCATTTATCATAAAATTTATTATGCACTACGAAAAAGTCGGTATAGGTATAGAAGTAGGTATAGTATGAAGAGCGAACGCGAGTGATCCCTCCGTACGTTAATTGATAGTATTTATAACTATTATTTTACCAATAATTACAAAGTCAAAATTGATTTGATGGCACGTCTATGACCTCATTAAACATTTCCTTAGAAACATGGCACACTGACACGTAAAGGTTCGCCATCCCTGCAATAGTACATTACTGCAGCGGCTAGCTAAAGAGGCATTGATGAGGTCATCAATGCATAGTTGTGGCCAAGGCTTGTATAGTAGGTTACTTACTAATTAGTACGGTCAACCACAGAAGTAGCTGAACACTTACTCTTAATTTTAGATTTTAACATTATTATAAATGTTTGAAAAATTACTTAGTAATTAAAATACAAAAAATCTAGATAAAAAATTCACGTCCTGAGGCAGGAATCGAACCCGCGACCTTTCGCAATCCGGGCGACTGCTCGGACCACTGAGCCACCCAGGACTTGGGATATCCCTGTGTAATTCTTCTAGTCTATTTTCATTTGCGTTTATGAGCTAACGTCCACCCTACAATGTCGAAATATTCTATTTCAACATCCGAAACGAGTATTATTACAAATACCTACGATTCAGTTAAGTTGGGGCAGCCCAACTTAACTGAATTCCCAAATCCCAAGTCCTGGGTGGCTCAGTGGTCAGAGCAGTCGCCCGGATTGCGAAAGGTCGCGGGTTCGATTCCTGCCTCAGGACGTGAAATTTTTCTAGTTTTATTGTATTTTAATTACTGAACACTTACTACTAGGCTACTGCTGTACTAGGTGGTAGACCCATATGTAGGGTCGCCTGGGTAGGAACCTCCGCCATCCTAATCCGCTCCTTCAATCCGAAACACAACAGTTCGCTGTGTTTCGGATTGAAGGGAAAGGTAGCCAGTGTAATTACTGGGCATGGACGGCATTTCATCTTAGACCTCAGGATGACAACGCACCAGCAATATGAAGTGCTTTTCCTTGTTATTGCAGGTGTCTATAGGCGGCGGTAACCGCTTACCACCGGCCGGTAGGTGGGCCGTCAGCTCGTTTGCCATCTAGTTGTATAAAAAAAAACACTTTAGTACCATGCCACAGCGACTCTAGTGTCAATATAGTACAAAGTAAGTATAAAGTACGTGCACAAGATCGGTGTGACATGGTACTAAAGTGTTCAGCTACTTCTGTGGTCGACTGTACCTATGCAAAACTTTTTATTTGAAAATACAGTTATTTAATGTACAATTTTTGAAATTTTGAGTGGACTCTAACAGCTTTCTATTTGCAAGCCAAGCAATACTTTTCATTATAATAACCTCCTTCCATTTTTTCCATTTTTAAATTACACGGCTTCATAGTAATTTTTTTGCCGATAAAATACGACAGATAATAGTATGGCTATTTATACAACTTTTTCCGGTCGCTGTTTGCATGAATTTGGCCAATACAGCAATTTCGATTTATCTCGAAGAAGGTTTTCAAATTAATTTTCAAATTTCCAAGCATTTTTGAGAAAAAGTCATATTCCTTTTTAAAACGATAGCAATCATTATTCGACACCAAACGGTTGTAAGTGCCGTGATTGTCATGGCGCATACGCGTTCCGTTCTAGCTATGCTAGCAAGCGACTGAGAAGGTACAGACAGACAGCTTGCTCTCAAGCAAACCAACCAAGACGCGCTAACACGCGCACGCACGAGTTAAGTTATTTACTCCCATGTTGTTTCTGGAATACTGCTAGTCTCTTTGCTGCTTCTGTTCTGTTCGGCTTCACTCTTAACGTATTTGTTTGTTGGTAATCCCAATTAACCCCGGAGAAACGGACGTGTAGTGATTCGCGACGATCGAGATTCTATCGACTTGCCACACGGTTATTTACTCCGATTTAATATACAAAAATATTTATTTGAACAGAGTTACAGCTTGGTATTAAACTAAACAATAGACAACTATTCATTAATTACATCTTTACTTATACTTAATTATCTGTTATGTTAGCAATATGATCGGTGACGTATGACCTCAATAAACAGTTGACGTTACTGGCCAGTTTGAAGGGTTCACAACCCTTAACACACGCTTGTCCCTGGCATGCTCAGAAATTATTTCGTCGTGACATTGCGTCACTTAGCGCCTTAAAGGTTTATCATGAAGAGTGTTTTGAAGATTTTTTCGACCTTATCGCACCTTAACGCTTCCTACTCAAGAGCACACGTACCGGCCTTCAGGGTGTCATCAATTCACTGTATCCACCTCAACATCACGCATAATTTTAGTTACTCGTTTCTTTGTCGTACTTCTAATCCTTGGAATTCCTTGCCAGCTCATGTGTTCCCCCTTCTTCTAACATGGGTCCCCTCCAAAGAGGCGTGAAAAGACACCTTATAAGCTGGCAAGGTAGAGGCGGCTAGAACAGTTCAAGCTGCACTAGCTGTCTTCGCATATAGACTCTTCACGCTTCACATCAGGTAGAGTTGACCGATAGAATGAAGATCCTTGGAGGAAGCTAATTCCCAGCAGTGGGCGTCTCTCGGCTGATATGATGATGATGATGATCCCTAACAAAAGCTCTTTGTGGTGCTTGAGAGCGTTTACGCCGCCCGGCTTTTCATATAAACTTTGAAGTTGAAAATATTGGAAGAAACCGATACCAATAAGATTTACATGCGTAACAAGTCGGCGTTGTCAGAGCATTTTTTGTCATATGGGCAACTTCTACACTGAAGACTGCATTAATGAGTACACCCATTGCTAGAGGAGCAATAAAAATGCATCGCATGGCATCGCGTCTCAACGGCACTTTGATATGTCCTTAGCAATTAGGTGGTAGGCCCGTATGTAGGGTCGTCTGGGTAGGTACCACCGCCTTTCTTATTTCAGCCGTGAAGCACGAACTGCTTTGCTATGTTTCGGATTGAAGGAAAAGGTAGCCAGTGTAATTATTGGACGGCATTACATCTTAGGCCTTAACATGACAACGCACCTGCAATATCAAGTGATTTTTCCTTGTTGTTGCAGGTGTCTATAGGCGGCGGTATCTGCTTACCATCAGGTGGGCCGTCAGCTTTTTTGTCATCTATTTGTATAAAAAAAGTATTGTTACCTTATGTTTCTATCGCATCGAAACGTCTCTACCGCGTTTGCGTTGATCTGTCAAATTCATAATATAAAGCCGCTTTCAATACTTCGCAAGAGAGGCACTACTGAAATTTAAAACAATTTGAAACGCGATCCAGATAGTTCTACGTCAATACGTAGGGAATTCAAAATTCTAACTCGGGGTAAGCAAATTAGAAATAACGATCAGAGAATATTACTATGACGTCACGTTATAGCCAGTAAAACGCGTGCGAGCCTAAGCGTTACATTTAAATAGCTGTAAAGAAGGTTAATTGTTTTACTAGCACTGGGACACAGCGTACGGATTGACAGTAGACTAACTGATGAATTTTTAATGTATCAGAACAAAAAGTGACTTTTATATTCGATATACTGACGTGGGATTTAAAGTAGGTCTATGTAGAAATAATTTCTTGAAAGTATAAGTTTTTTTTCTAAACAGGCTAAACAGGTCAAAAGCCAACTAAATGTCATTTTTACCATTGTAAAACCCTATTTACCTCAAATAATAACATTTTGATTTTTAAAAATCCGTTGCTGCATTTACTAGGCAAGACTTCAACAGTGGATATGCAAATAGCTATATAAGTGGTTGGCTAACTTCTTTTGATATCTAAAGACCTGTCAAATAAAGTTAACCAACGCGCCTTTGTCAGCCACGACTGAAAAAACGTATACACTTGAAGCTTCATGTATTTAAGGACTATTTTGGCAGCGATCAGGTGTTGCATACATATTTTTGACGCCGTAAATGTACAGTCGGCAGAACATCAATCGTAACAGTTTGACCTTGAAACCCTTACTTCGATCGTAATAAATACGGCTTTCGTAGTGCAATTGTTACACTTGATGTGCTGTCGTATGTACACTATGTTTTAGATGTGACCGTACCCACTCTTAACACTTCAGCATCTTTATTACCTTTGCAATAAAAGTTGTGAACTGTACGACTATGTACTGTGTTTACTGACTACGACTATACTGTGTCATTTTATTTTTTCACCTGTTTCGGAGGCAGTTAAATGGGCTATAAATGTTTATACGCGTTTATTTTCTGCGAAACAGACGAAACACAAGTTTGGGCAATTTGTTTTATCTAAATTATTTTGAAAATACAGTTTGGAAGTGATAATTTCATTTTATTAACAAAATAACGAAATATTTTCAACCTTTTTATGCTGGGTCGATACGTTACTTACTCACTAGTATTAATATTGATTAGAATTATCGATGCTATAAATAATTCGTAATCCTAAATAATTCCACAGTGACGTCAATCAATATGATTAGAGTGACGAAACACACTTAACTAATGATTCCATTTCTATTTTCCCTAAATTTTACATAAATAAACAATTAACTCAATTGATATCTTCTGAGATAAGCGATGTAACAAGTATTGTTTTACACAATTCAAGGGACGTCAATCATTATTTACATTCAATTTACAATTTGGCTGTGAAAAGATTATTTAAATGCTGTGAAAATCTGAAAATAGATTAGCAATTATGTTAGCATTATGTTGACCCCATATTAGAATAATATTAAGATGAATATTAAGTGTAATTACTGGGCATGGACGGCATTTCATCTTAGGCCCCAGGATGACAACGCACCTGCAATATCCAGTAGGTTTTTCCTATTGCAGGTGTCTATAGGCGGCGGTAACCGCTTACCATCAGGTGGGCCGTCAGCTTGTTTGTCATCTAGTTGTATAAAAAAAGAGCTACGAATGTGTAAAGGCTACTACGGTGACCGCTTATCGGGTGGGCTTGTTTGATACCTTTGCTGTATAATAATAATTTTGTTTCAAACCGCAATACATCAAAATACTTTTACATCCCCCCATCTCGGAAAGAGTATTTTTGCTCTTCGATATCTGAGTGCAAAAGCCGTTTTTATCCGCTAGAGGATAAAGTAAAATTGAATTCAGAACATCGTGTGCACTAACTTTGTGAATTCAAAACAACATTAAACCTCTACCTCCATGGTGCCGAATTTATCATACAACCTTATTTAACTTGTTAAAATCTCAGATTCGGCACCTTCTTGGTGTACTTTTTGTTTAATTTTTTTTGCGCGCGCCATTTTCTTTTCACGACATATTTGTTAAAACCATAGGTTTTTAAAACAAGAAACTTGAAAACAACACAAAAAACCTAAAATAAGTGATTCTAGCAACGAAGAAGTTTATTTGACGCCAAAAGAATTGACTGAAACTATTAATAATGCGCACATGTTTTTTTTGCATTGAGTCATTTCCTCATTGAGGTGGGATGAAAAGTTACGTGTTGCACTCGAGTGCAAAGATTTTTCACCTCGTGCTCTTTTGACTCCCTTGCTAACGCTCAGGATTCTAATTTTTAATCCTTCGCTTGCTCGGTCATCAAAATTGAGCACGCGGTTAAAAAGCAACTTTGCACTCTTGTATAACAAATAACTATATTTTAACAATTTACAAAAAAAGAAAGAAAACGATGAAAAAATTATATGTTCCAGGCGGGAAACCGCATCTCTTGATGTTCGGCCAGACGCAATTACTACTACTCCGCCGGAGCACTCCGGACGCGAGTTCGATTCCCGCCTGCAGCATATATTTTTTCATCGTTTTATTTCTTTATTTGTAACTAGCTGTGCCCGCGACTTCGTCCGCGTGGAATATTGACTTTTTCCATACAAACTTTCATCCCCTATTTTATCCCCTTGGGGGTAGAATTAATCAGAATCCTGTCTTAGCGGATGCCTACGTCATAACATCTACCTGCATGCCAAATTTCAGCCCGATCCGTCCAGTGGTTTGGGCTGTGCGTTGATAGATCACTATGTCAGTCAGTCACCTTTGAGTTACCTATATATATTATATATAGATTATAACATAGGCGTTTTAACGCATCAAAAACATTAAAATGTGATCAAAATACTATTCTAACGGATACACACAGACCCACCCAGTAAATGAACCTATGACCATACTACTATGTGCCCTATTTGTAATAGGGGTACCTATCGAATCGCAATTCTTAGACAGAAACAGAAGTAAATTTTAATCAACACATATAACTAAACACACACAAAATAATAATAATTTATAGATTAACCTGCGAATATCTTTTATCTTTTAAAAATCTAATATACGCAATACACAATAACATGTTGTGTGCAAAAACGATATTAACTCTTAGTATATTACGTATTCGTTTTCTCCTAAATTGAAAAAGATTTATGAATGTTTTTTATGAAAAGAAATTCAACATGATTTAATACAATAAGCGTTATAAAAATCATATTATATATGGTATGGTTTAGGGACTTTATAAGTATGAATGAAATACTGCATAGGGTAGTTTACAACTTTATTTCTTATTTTTTATATAAGAAGTTTATATTTCATAGAGAAATATCACAAAAAAAATAGTATATCTAAGATCAACAGTTACAGAGATATAGTGGTATGTTTGATGTGTTGCGGCGCATCGTCCAAATCTACGGAGCAGGTGACGTCAAGTTTGGGCATACTGACAAAATTAATAATAACTTTTTATTAAGTTTTTTTTTATTTTTAGTTGACATAATAATAGCTGTTTTAAATGATGTCAGCAACCTAACATCATTAATATTTTTGATAAATTTTGGAATAAGCATTGACCATTTTTATAATTTTTCTAAATGTTGAAGTTTTGTTTTTACGGGTAACAGAAGCGTATATTTCCCGAATTTGTGAAAAATAGCGCCACATTCAAATTTAATTACAAAAATCATCATTTTTTTTTTACAAGTCGCGTTTAGGAGCGTTGCAATCTGCCTCCGTTTCAGAAGACGATTCCCTTGCATCCTGTATTTGTAATGAAATTATAAATTATATATGCGTTTTCGTGTCAATTTATCATAGGTTATAATATATTTTCAATCCAAGTTATGGAATATTTAAGAAGGTGGTTAAGCAACAATTAAGTGGATATATCTGCGGCTACCATTCCGCTCGAAATTGGCTTTCGTTTTTGTTGATGGTGATTATAATACTTTTTTTTAATATGTTATAAATTAATAAAATAATAAGCTGTAGGGTTTTTACTGCAAACCCTATCTTTTTAAATTATGTGTCAACGTAAGTAGGATTTCAATCTAGAACAAAACCTTATCCATGTATAATTATCATGTAACTTGTTTCATTGTTATCTGTTTTGTAGTCGGAAATAAATAAATAAAATAAAAATAGGTATATTACAATCAATATCTCAAATGTTTCGTCTTTGAGCAATTCACTCTCAGGATAATTATTTATAGTAGGTAAGGTTTCTTACACAGTTTTACCTTTATTATATTAAGTTGTTATTAATCTGTCAAGCGGCGTTATACCTGTTTAGTATGGTATAAACTCCATGACTATTGTCAAAAGATTTGTACGGTCGACCACAGTAGTAGCTGAACACTTTAGTACCATGTCACGACTATGGCGTCAATATAGTACGGTAGCAACTGTAAAGTACGTGCACAAGATCGGTGTGATATGGTACTAAAGTGTTCAGCTACTTATGTGGTCGACTATACCACAGTGAAAAATAAACTGACACTCGATTCGGTTGTTTCGCCCAAGCTTTGCCGTTTTATTTCTATTTACCTTCTTCAATAATTTCCAACAATACCTCTGAAGGTCTATGACAATTAAAAATTAATTGTGTCTGGAATCCGATGCTTGACGGTTTAAGACGTTTTTTATTTGTTGCTGTATAAGTCTCTAATATAGTTTGGCTTGATGAAAAAGCATATACATTGCCCCATTAAAGAATTGTTCATTCTGTGCAGAAGTGCAACATTACTGGTACTCATGCATGTTCCTTGAATTAATATTTTAATTGGCACTATAGCTTGTACAATGAGTATTAGCAATACCGGAAGAATATTAGATTCTTTCTTGCAAACTCAGTTAAGTACTTTAGAATTCTTGTCAATACCTAAAGTAAAATTAAAAATTTCCCCAGTCCCACTGAACGAATGCTTTTTATTCGCGTCATAAACTTAATGTTATTTATTGTTCGCAATAACGGGGAGGTGTAAATAACTCGGGTGGGGCTTAAGTCCCTCCCTGGATCTCCCTGTGTTGCCAGTAATATTGCTGAGACTGGTAAAGTGCAAGAAAAATGACGGATAAATAATTCCGGGCACTTAACGCGAAGTGCTAACGTCGCGACGTTCTTGATTCCTTGATCAGTGTCCTAGATTATATAGAGAAGAGAAATGCAACATGCTTAAATGCCAAGGAATACAAAGGAGAGATTTCAGTAGCCTCACCTGCATTCTGAGAATGAACCTGTGTTCTTTGGCGAGGATTTGAGGCCTATAAAATCTCATGTAGTGGTTGGTTCAACCTTCCCGTGCCCACGATCGCTGTAAATTAAGCGAAATGTCAGGTATTAAATAATAACAACTAATCCTATTCTGCAGTAGCTGTCTCCGAATATGGACTCTCCTTACCGCTTCACATAAGGTGGTGTTGGGTCAATTGCTTGCTTTGTATATAAAAAAACCAAATGAACGCCTCATAAGTAAATTGGTTTTATTACAAATGTGTAGTGGTCGCGAAAATATAAGACAATCCTATCATTTATCATCACCTCATTATCGTTAATTTTTGTACGTCTCCCACTTACAAACTTTCATAACCAAACGAGAGGGATAAATGCAAATTATCTTCTACTCTTTTAATTAACCAATTTTACGCATCTGAGCCCACAGTTCACCTCCTTCGAAGCCATTCAACTTCATTATAAGGCAATCAAGATTCTAATACCAACTTAAGCGCATTTTAGTTACGGGAAAATAGTCTTATTGCTCTGGTGATAAGATTATAGGTACAGAACTATGTTTTTGGTATTACAATTAACGTCACTTACGTAATTCGGTCTTAAGTGGTGTTTTAAGAAGTTATTTCGGAGATTAAACTCTACGTCATAAGGATCTTATTAGACATATTCTAGCGGTAAGTTACGTATACTTTTTTTATTATTCTTAACATAGCTCGGCCTTCAACGCAGCCGATGGTAAGTTTTAATATGGCTGAAAATCGAAGCGAGCTACACCCAGATTCCTCAACCACAGAGGAACTGGCTATTTTACCTCTAACTGCCGGAACACAACAATGTAGTATACATTAGGCAGACTTAGGTAGGACGGTGGTCGCTAGCCAGGCTTACAAAAAAATGCCACCAATAAAACCGAGCAGAAAATTCCTGCCCCATGGGGAATAGAACCCTGGACCTCTTAATTTTAGTTATGTAGTGTCAACCATTAGACTACAAATTTTTGTGATGAGTACGAACATATTACATGCATGGTATATTTCCATAGATATAATTTATTTTCAATATTGCGCCGTTATCTAGTGCCTATACCACACGCTCTAATGATGCTTAAATTGGACTGGATAATTAATATGAGCTTAAGAGCGCGTGAATCATACCAAATAGGTCGATATAAGCTATATATGCTTGCCTGAAAGTAAATGTCGTATTAAGCCTATGGCAAAAACATTGGAAAAACTAGAACATAAGGTATCCCTCCTGCAGAGGTAGGTCTAACACAACTCGGAATAGGTTCAGTGTACATAAAAAAGACAGGTTTTTATCAGCCTTGCAGTCCACTCCTACTAAACGTTGATCTCTTGAATATCAGCACGATCAGCTTTTCATCAAGACATAACCTGCTAACTTAGAGAGAAGAGAGCTAGAGTATCATCATCATACTAGACTATGATGACTGGAACGGTTCTGCGCAGCCCGCATTTTACTTTGCATTTTCCGGTACGTGGTCGTCATTCTAGAATTTTAACGGCTGTCCGTTTGTCCGTCCGGTCCGTAGCCCGACTATACGAGTACTTCAAGGTATTATTCGTACTGTACGGTTTCAGAGAAACTTTCTCTCACGTACGCTGAGATTGTGGAACGAGCTCCCTGCTGAGGTTTTCTCAAAGGTTTTTACAAGGTCGGCAACGCGCCAGTAACACTCCTAGTGTTGAAAGCGTCCATAGGCTACGGTAACCACTTACCATCAGGTGGGCCGTATGCTTGATTGCCACCTTAGTGGTATAAAAAAAAATTACTGCGCAAATTGAGCGGCTAACTGCTAACTGCGATAGTAACTTCACCTTACAGAAGATCGCAGATAAATAACTCCTTTGTAGTGTTATATTTATTTATTCTTTCTCGCACAAAAATGTACAAATGGTGGACTTAATGCTTTACAGGATTCTCTCCCAGTCGACCAATAAGGGGGTAAAGATATACAATATCGGTGCAGTAATAATTTATGATTAAGAAATTAAAAATAATAATAATTCTTTACTTAAAAATTTAACCAGTGAATAAAAATAACATACAATACATGCTAATACCATACATAGATAATGATACCAAAAAAAATACACTAAGATAATATTATATACTTACATATATGTAATATAATAATAGTAAGATGTCAGGCGTTAAGAGAGCTGAGATAATGGTCACGCACCAGTCCCTTGAAAGCAAATTTATTAGGAGCCTTCCGTACGTTCAGTATGTATTGTGTGTTAGACCCTGAGACCGCCCTTGCTGCGTTCGTAATAGAGACGGCTTTCGTAGTGCACCTGTTACACTTGATGTGCTGTCGTGTGTACAATAAATAAATTACGTTCTATTTATATGACGATTGATCAGTATCAGCAGATAAGCCAACATAATTTTACGTGTCAATTAAATCCTCGTTGGTTTTGAAGCTACGACGTAACGAGTAGCCTGTAGACTACGAGATTTGCTACGACGTAGCTAATACATTGTGCTACGGGCACAGTATGGAATAGAGATGGGCGTTTTGAGATTTTGGTGATATCGATGCGCATCGATAGCAAATAAATCGCATCCGATACGCGCATCGATGCCGGCATCGATGCGAAGTGAGTGTCACTCTAGCAAGTATCGTCGAAATAAGTTGTTTTGTGTATGTGTCTTTTAGATGAATGAATCATGACTTGAAGATTAGTTACATTGACAAAAACTAGATGGCATCGGCATCCAATAACGGTACCAAGTCGCATCGGATGCGCGCATCCAAACCTGGCATGGTTATCGCGCATCGTTATTCTAAAAACGCCCATTCCTAGTATGGAATCATTGTGTAGTTTTGCCATTCCGGATTCCGCTCTTTAGCTATTGTCACCAAATTGTTAAAGATGTCATGTCCGCCGGCGGGTTGGTAAGGGACATAGGTTCAACGTCCACGTATTATTGCTGACTGTAGAAACATACAATATTTCAATCTGTCCACTTTTTCACGAAAATGAATAAAAAAGATTTATGTTTCTTTTTATTTTCTTAACTAGCCACCCTAAAATGCTAAATGGGTACAGTGGACACACCATAAACCTACCTTTATTCCTACGAGTTAGAACGCATTTTCCGTTTTCATATTGGTATTTTAACTGTTGCTCGCAATACAAAATAAGACTTTACGAGTGAATTGCGATCAGATAAAATTAAATTTGTACTGCCCATTAAGAGATATTATCTTAAAGAATAACCCGAAATATGGTGAGGATATCATTCCTTCGAATTCTTTGTAAAAATAGCTAGAAAAATCATCTAAATATTACACGAAATTGTTCAATCTCATTGAGAGAAGGAGATGGAATACAGATTCTTAATGGATCCTATGGTAATGAAAAATTTCTTAGTATTTAGTTTATTTTATTCGGGTTTGCAGAATTGTTCACATACAAATTTCTCAAAAACAATATATTATTTAGAGACCTTTATCATCATCATCATTATCATCAGCCCACAACAGCCCACTGCTGGACATAGGCCTCTCCATACGAACGCCACTTGGCTCGACGCATAGCCCGCTCAATCCAGTTGCTTCCAGCCACTCTGCGAAGATCGTCACTCCACCGAGCCTGAGGACGTCCCACACCGCGCTTGCCGATCCGTGGTCTCCACTCAGGTACCCGCTTATTCCAACGGTCGTCAGTTCTGCAGATAACATGGCCGGTCTACTGCCACTTCACCTTACTAATTCGGTGGGCTATGTCGATGACTTTAGTTCTCTGTCAGATCACCTCATTCCGAATTTGATCCTTCAGAGAAACTTCGAGCATAGCCCTCTCCATAGATCGCTGAGCGACTCTAAGCCTGTGTGTTCCAGCTGTAAAGGTCTGGCGGCTGTTTAGAGACCTTATTATTGTGCAAATAAATATGACACATTAAGCGTTGACATACAATTATAGCGGTGATTGATTACAAAATTATGTTAATAAAAGTGGCTACTTCAAAATGTGTAAAGTACTTAACTACCTATCCAGCAGACTGGTCTGCCACTTGTTAAACCATCAGCTTCCTGAAGATCGAACTCAGAACACTAAAATTATAATCATTACCGCGTAAATCTTTCGACGAAAGCAACAGAACTCTTACCTATACCAAATATAAACAATTACAGAATAGTTGAGAGGTTTGACGGGAACCGGATTCACCATTAGTTACGGTTGGCAAAGCTTCCGATCCAATGTCGGCTTCCGCCGGAGGTGAACAGCAATATCCGACCTCTCGCTCGGTTTTGAATTCAAACTGCACATTGAAGACCTATGTGAGGTTATTTTGCTTCTAATGAAGATCATAATAGTGGATACCTATATAAGTGAATATAATAAAATATAGTTTTTAAAGATAAAATACTAATCAAAATAATGAAATTAACAACAACAATATTAGGTACATGTATTACTAATAATAATTACAGGTATTCCTCCTCTCCATTATTGCTGTGACCGACAGGGTCCATAGTGATTCCTACTGTGTAACCTAACATCTATTGTAAATATCTATGGAATGCAATAAACGATTGAGTATTGAGTACCCTTATGAAGAGGTAAGGAAATCTACAACTACACACACTATACACTATCTGATTATAGATAGATAGATAGATAAAAAGATTATTATACTCACAAACCTAAACTTTATGTACAGTCGACGGCACATCAAGCATAACAGTTTGACTTTAGACCGCCCTTACGTCGTTCGTAATAGAGGCGGCTTTCGTAGTGCAACTGTTACACTTGGTATGTGTTGCAACCGTCTGGACTGGATGCCTAGGCCGTTGATTAAACGCCGGGATCCAATGAAACGACTGAAGGACCACTAGCCAAGTCATTGACAACTATAAACAAGATGACTAAACGTCATGTCAACCGTCTGGTTAAATTAGCCATTCTATTGGACGCTTAGGGCCGCGCCTAGGCGGGTCGTTTAAATCGAAGAGCTTTTGTGTGTCTGTTCGAGTGATTGGTAGGGTCATGGTTTTTTGTGACTACTTATAACCGAAATCGTGCAGGTTATAAGTGGTCATAAGAAATAACCTTGAACCCACCAATCAAACCAAAACTGTTCGGTACAAGACGAGCCTTTCAATACGCCAAGTCGTTCAACTTTAAGTGAGTTTTTTTCAATTAACTATCGGCCTAGGCATTTGATTGGATGACGGCGTTTAATCAACGGGCTAGGCAACCAAATTCAACCTGATAATACTAAGTAATTTTTATGACCTTATATTTTAATTACTAAGTAATTTTTCAAACATTTATAATAATGTTAAAATCAAAAATTAAGAAATTCAACCTGGCTAAATATTTAAATTAATATTTTGTTTTCTGAGGGTGGTTTTTATTCTGTTACATCGATGACGGAGAAACAGATTGCAACACGCAGATGGACATTTTTTGCATTTGAGCTATACATAAATCTTGTAAACTCTGTTCTTGTAAACTGTGTTCTTTGCAAATAAATTATATTATTATTATTATTATTATAACCATAAAAAACTGTTTAGCAAACTGGTGACAGCAATGCTAATATTAGCACCACACTGGGAGCTGTATTATCATTCGTTCCACTAAAGTATACTAAAGCTAAATATTCCGCAGGAAAACTAAAGTCGCCGACATATCCCAAAAAATTGCGAGCCTCGAGTGGCAGTGGGCAGGCCACATTGCAAGGAGGACTGACGGTCGTTGGGGCGGAAAGGTCCTCGAGTGGCGGCCGCGTACCGGGAGACGCAGCGTTGGTTGGCCCCCACGATGTGGACCGACGATCTAATAAGGGTCGCGGGAAGCCGATGGATTCCGACAGCGCAGGGCCGATCGACATGGAGATCCTTGGGGAAGGCCTATACCCAGCAGTGGGCGTCTCTCGGCTGATAAGATGATGCTGATGAAGCTAAATATTGTTACAAAACCAGACATTGCATTTTGTGTGTGTCTGTGTGTTCAATAAATGTTTCTTTCTTTCTTTCTAATATTTATTTTACAAATAATCCAATATTGATAGAGGACAGAGGACTGCTAAATTGATTTGATCACGACGGAAGTCGTCGTTAATTACGACGGTTGGCAGCATTTCCGGTCCACTGTGTTCCGGCGGAAATTTACGGCAATATCCGATCGGAGGCTTTGTATCCAAGTGGAGCGTGCTCCGGTAACTTGGGGTCGAATAATTGCATAAAGATGTTTTTTAAATGAGGTATGAACTCAGAATCAATTTCATAGAATTTCCTAATGAGTTTGCTTGAAGAGTAATGTCTAGCCTAGGAGTAAAAAAGATGTAATCGATTTTGATTCCTATCGCGTTCACATAAAAGACTAAACGAAAATGTCACAGCCATGTCGCTTACCTCAATCTGCCGAGGCAGGTAGTCTAGTGCTGAAGAATTTTTGTATAACCCATTGTGAACCGATAAACCAGACACAATTAAATTTTAATTGTCACGCAATCT
The DNA here is from genome assembly GCA_947347705.1 of Nymphula nitidulata. Lineage (NCBI taxonomy): Eukaryota > Metazoa > Arthropoda > Insecta > Lepidoptera > Crambidae > Nymphula > Nymphula nitidulata. The sequence continues at coordinate 2,381,741 of OX374637.1, read as the reverse complement.
TGCAATATAAAGTCAAAGTTGAACCAACCGAGAGCGTTTCGTTAGCGTACCAGTTTTATAAGAAATAGTAGTGATTTAGTAACAGACATCCATCCAAACATAATTTTTAATATTATTAGGATTAGGATAAGATATTAAGAATTAGGATATCCTCCTTGTAGTCATTAAAATATAAAATCTAGACTGTAGCCATTAATGGCGGGAAAAACTCCTCTCCAAAGAGAAGGCTTTTATAACACGTAACTGTATTTAGAACTTCATACCGTAATAGACAAAATCTGATAACCGTCAAACTTAAAATAACGCCATTAGCGTCAAAATATATTATCAACAAACACTGCCAATCGCGGAGGGCAGAATGTTAAAACAAGAGGGAAACATTTCAATTAAACTGGCATCACGGCCCCAAAAATCCCGGCAGAAAAACTGTTGGCAGCTAACGAATATTAACTTGTGACAAAGTTATAAGGAGTTAATTCGACAAGGGACGGTAAATCTGATAATGTAACTTTAAGCTCTTAAGATGTTTTCGTCAATTAAGGTTGCTAGCACTCGGCCGCTTTTAAGCTAAATGACAGCTTCTCATAATAGAGTTACGACTTTTAGACGCCATCTTGTTTAAATGTCAACGCTTTGGCGGGAAAGTTGCGTTAATGATGTTTGGAGACGTTAATTTGATTTTGCTTAGTGCTTTTTTTATTATATAATCATCTTAAGCTTTCGGCCCTTGCCAGGCCGTCTGGTGGAGTGAAGAGTACGGCTGTCTACTAAATCAGAAGTTAGGGGTTCAAGTCCCGGTAGAGGCAGATGTTTGTAAGAAAAGTATGAAAATTGTTTGTTCTTAAGTCATGGATATTATTCATTTGTATTCACAATTCTAATCTAATATACAGGAAGAGTCAAACCAATGCCCTAAATATTGAAGTTAGCTAATTATATTGTAAGGAATCATTCAAGATTTACATATTATTATAAGTCACTTACCGAAATCAAAACCGCCAAATGTAGAAAATGAACATACAGTACTAATAAGATACTAATCAATAGGATCTTATTATTATCTTCGCGTGGATGTCGGAAAATTACAACGGTGGGTAGGTTACATGATTTTACCTGAGCGTTTCTTTGGCTAAGGATTTAAATCATGTTTATAAAACACCTTTGCAATTAATGTTTTGATTTCCTTAAAAATCATAAATGCGTGCATGATATTTTAAAACTATAATATGATATCAAATGATGTCACGAAAAATTTTGCTCATAATTAAATACTTGTTGTAGTGAATAATGTATTTAATTCGATAAGGAATAATATCATGTTTAAAAAAACACCTTTGCAGATAGTACATTATTTTAGAACTAATTTGATCGTTACCAAAAAAAATGGTTCTAGAGAATTAATTTCAAAGAATAGACATAAGCTGTCGCGAACTTTTGTCGCGTGAGTGACCAGATCGAAAAAGTGTTTTTTTTTTCAACAAGTAAGTTTGTAAGTTGCTATCTGTCAATAACATAACTGTGAACAAATCAGTCTGAAATAAAAAGATTTGATTTATTTACTTAATTCAATTCTATCTTATTATTTCTAACTTAGAGGTATGAATGGAATGAAGCACTACTGTAGATAGATAGAAATTCTTTATTTTGCAGATGTACAAAAACATCACAGAGATAACAAAAATACAATGTGACAAAAAGGCGGGCTTATCGCTAGTACTCCCTACCATAACGTTGTCTGGTAGAGACCTATTTGTAACCGTCCAATGGAACAACTAGCTATGCGTTAATTCCAATCCTAATGAAATAGGTAATTATAATTATCTGCAATATTTTACATATCTTTAATATTTTTGTACTTAGACATGGTTATCCCAATACCTGTCAATGTCAATGCTTGAAAATCAAACACAGACCCTTAGTTTAAGGATCTTACAAAGATTAAGTGTGGCTTGCACGACGAAATAATATAATATCTCGCTCGGCACGCTGCGATGTCGATATCAGCGCGCTGATATCGACATCTTTGCTGACCGCCTCGGAGATCTATATAATAAAATCCATAAGACCTTAATTGACGTTTTAAAACTCAAATGACTATTAAATTGTTTTTTTTTCTTAATAATTGTTAATTTGTGTGTTTGACATTTTAATTGTGTTGTTTTTATTTTTATTGGTATAGTTGACATTATTTTATTCTGTTTGACATTTTGACATAGTATAATTTGACTTATTTATTTATTTTTGTATTTTAAATAATCTTTATAATTGTAATTTAATGTAATATCTAATGAAATGCTAGATTGATCGTGTATTAACCCTAACTTGTTAGCGCTTGGACCTGTCTGTAAGCTTTCAAGTACTTTTTATAAATAAATAAATAAATAAATAAATAAAAATAAATATAATAAATTGACAATTTCGATTCAATTTCTAGTTGTATAAAAAAAAACGCATTATTTATACGCATTATAACTTTAGTTGTGCAAGTCGACCTAACTTTAAAGTCACCACTTCCTGAACGTAAACGCCTGGTCACATTCGGTGTTTACCTAACCAGTTACCATGGTAACGGTTTCTAATACTGGCTAGTAAAGAGCTAATAAAATAAAAATGTCTAAAACAAAAACAGGAGCGGTGTGGGAAGACAGAGAAGTACTGTTTGATTTGCCTTTTGTGTAAGTGCTTCCTATTTCCTTTTTAGACATACTTATGGCCATATAACAACATTTGACTCTTTCTATCTCCTTTAGATAGACTGAGATAAAAATCGCTAGGAGACTCATTGCTAGTGAAAACGAACCTATTGTTCTTATTGTTTAAGATCACTAAGCTACGTTATACATCCGTAATAATTTTTCTTGATGTTCGTATGTAATTCGACAATTGAAAACAAAAATATTATTTTGTACTATTCAATGAACGTAGTGTTCTAATAACACAACATATTCTCTTTGCGTTTCATAAAAAGAAATAATTATTTTTAAGTTGAAATCTTCAGATAGAAATATTGAAGTTGTTTAGAAATTCAGCTACTAGAAATATTTATTGTGACACACAAAAACAGAAAAACTGTAGGCAATAAATAATTATTTTAAACCTTTAAAATATTTAAAACTATAACACAAATAAAAAGAGAATGTCTAAGAGCCTATACAATCTGTAACATCTTCCAGCTATTTAAAATTAAGACCGGGGGAGAAGATATTTGACAGAATCGAACCTATTGAAGACACTAAAGGCAACAGCGGCACCAAAGGCAGAATGGTGGTAACCAACCTAAGGATCATCTGGCACTCGCTGGGTTCGCCAAGAATCAATCTGTGTAAGTAGGTATAAGCGGGATACCGGCGCTGGTGGGGCCATTTGCTATTCGCAACCCTGGGTTCAGGGACCATGTGTAAGAAAGTAGCAAATGACCCCGCCAATATCCCGAGGAGCTCGGTGGCGAAAACAAAGCAACTTTCGCCATGGTCGGTCCCGGGATGGGTCAATTAAATTTATAATCTCGAGCTCATCCGTGCCTCGGAACTCACGTTAAGCCGTTGGCCCCGGTTGTTACTGCAACCGCATTAACCTACCAACCCGCATTGGGCCAGCGGGGTGGTGGCCCAATCTCCTCATGTTTTTCTCCCATGTAGGAAGGCCTGTGAGTGGGACGTATATAGGCTAGGCTGATGAAGTTGATGATGAATATCCCGAGAAATAGGCGATAAGGGTATTTATCTCATTCTGTATGGAGTGAACGTAATCTGTGAAGTACTCAGATTTTAGAGGGCCTACCTACCCAAAAAATAAAATACGACTAGGAGTGAACGAATTTTAAAGTTTCAGCTTTGCATAATTACCTCCTCAAATCATACACTGCTTCATATTTTCTAAAAAAAAGGAAAGTAAGTATAGCACGCTGCAGGCGCATCGTGCGTACGGCGATCTGTCATTTGTCAGTTGTATGGAGTCGATACTTTGTTCCTATCCATTTGATATCTGCACCCTAATAACTCTCATACGTTGGAAACCCCCGATATCTATCGGGCTTCTTATTTTAGGTTTCACCACTTTGTTAGATTTATAAAACTTCTTCTTCTTCCAGCTATTGGGCTCAACTGCATCACGTCGACAAGCACTAAAGTCGTCAACTCAGGGTTGAGAGGCACCACGCAGGCTCTGTACGTGTTGGCGGCCTACAGAACGAACAGATACGAGTTTATTTTCACAAACTTGTCGCCTAACTGTGTCAGACATTACACTACCATCGTTGGAGTGCATAAGTTAGTATAGCTGCTCATAATGAAGTTAATTCAAAAGCTTAATTATTAGTCACTGCAACACATGGCTTCCTGATCCTACTCCCCAGTTCTCCCATTACTGTAGGTGTAGTCGTTGGATTCTATATCCTGAAAATTTTGAAAAACTGATGGAAATAAAGACTCTCAGCTGTCCACGCAACGCTTTGTCACATCGCTGTATTGCTGCCAGATGAAGATACCTTCATTCTGCGGCTATCCATGCGGAAGCTCTAATATTTCATACCGCTCTGTAGCGACCTTACTTTAGCCGTATACAAGTGAAAAAGCACTCAACGTGAATATTTCGTTCAACAGAGCATACGCCGGGTCAAGAATGTACAGAGACTTGAAGCTTAGAGGAGTGATCGTCCACAACAAACAATTGAGAATGCTGCCATTAGAAAAGGCAGGTGTAATTCTTCTTTCTCGTAGAAATAGTTATTAGCGAATCATTTCTAACCTTCAAGCCAATTGCGAGATGAACAACTAATCGCCTACCTTTTGTTGTTATTGTTTGGAAGACGTAACGTGGGCGGGCCTCTAACAAGGTGGATCGACGAGCTGGTGAAGGTCGCGAGTAGCCGCTGGCCGCATGCAACGCATAACCGATTCTATCTACCGATCTAGGGGATGCTTTTATCAAGCAGTAGACGTCTTTTGATTGAAATGATGATGATAACATGTGATGACATAGGGTTTTATGATAGCATTCACCACCTTATCTTTCAATTTAAGGCTTATAACAGCTTTCACGGTAGAAATGAGGTTAGAGAGGCAGGTGAGAAGGATTTATATTTGTCACCCAAATCCTAAACTTTTTCTTTTTCCATTCCAACCAAGATATGCCTGAACGAGCACAGTATATGGAACCTGTCCAGCGACTCCGGCAACCTGGGCACCCTGCTGATGACTAACGTTCGCGTGGTCTGGTTCGCAGATATCAATGACGCATTCAACGTGTCCATGCCCTACACCACTATTGAAAGCGTAAGGATATCCTGCACGTAGCATGATGCACTTTGGACGTTTTAGTCTACATCGGAGTGACATTTTTTTTTGGGTTGAAGTAAAGGAGATGGTGGTGTTGAGGAGCTCGGTGTCGTAGTGGTTTGAGCGCTCTGGTTTTGATTACGAAAACAAAGCCACTTTCGCCATGGTCGGTCCCGGGATGGGTCAATCAAATAAATAATCTCGAGCTCCTCCGTGCTTCGGAAGGCACGTGAAGCCGTTGGTCGCGGTTGTTACTGCAACAGCTTTAACCCACCAACCTGCATTGGGCCAGCGTGATGGTGTTATGGCCCAATCTCCTCGTGTGTTTCTCCCATACAGGAAGGCCTGTGCCCAGCAGTGGGACGTATATAGGCTGGTGATGATGGTAGGAGATGAATTCTGGACTCGTGAAGACTGATATTTTGATATGTACCCTTAGTATAAGTCTTCGTCAAATCGAAAAGTTTCGAACGTGGTAAAAGTGGTTGCTGCTGTCGTTTTCGTATGATTTGATGGCTGAACGCAACGACGATCGAAACGTCCAACAATTCAATTGAAGCTTACGGTACTGGACCAAACATTTCCTAAGTTCCTGATGATACATGTGCTGTAACCAATCCCTATAATATTTTCGAACTAGTGTCGAGATTTTCATCCCTTTCAATTTGACAACGGTCTTTCCGCGATACATATACTCTAAATATCAAATGACTTATTCTAAGAAGCTTGTATCTTATTGCAACTGAAAATTAAATGGCAATATCGTTATATCCTTATTCTTGAACATCACTCAACCTATTATCAGCCTAAGCAGCTCGTCTAGTATAAAGAGATTTTGTATGATTGGTATGTTCAAGAATTTTTTAAAGTATTTAAAACAGGACATCATTTTGGCTAAAAATGGTCATAAAAATATCCTGGTAACCACCAATTAGGTACATAAAAACTATTCAGCACTAAATGATTCGCCTAGGCCGTTAACTATTTGCTGGATTCAACTAAATACATAGCTACTCCATTCTTTCTTTCTTTCTATTGAACTGTTCTCAGATCTCCATCCGTGACTCAAAATTCGGTGAAGCCCTAGTTTTTGTGGTACGCCCATCGTCGGGGGGCTACGTGCTTGGATTCAGAGCTGACCCTCGAGAGAGGCTGCGACCCCTGCTGATGGAACTCCAAGCGCTGCACCAGGCTTACACTGAGAAACCTATATTTGGAGTGGAAATGACTTGGGGAAATGAGGTGAGATAACTTTAATTTAATTACCGCCTCTGTGGTCTAGTGGTTGAGACCACCTGCCTCAGATCTAGAGGTCCGGGGTTCGATTCCCGTCGGGGAAGAAATTTTCTGCTCGGTTTGGTTGGTGGTAGGGCTTTTTTAAGTCCGCCTGGCTAGCTACCATCGTCTGACCTCAGTCTGTCGCCATAACAATGTTAGAGGTGAGATAGCCAGTTCCTTTGTGGTTGAGGAATCCGGGTTTAACTCGCTTCCATCGTCGGCCTTATCATCACTTACCATCAGGTGAGATGACGGCCAAGAGTTACCTCGTTAAGGTTAAAAAAATACATTTATTTTGAAAGACACCCTATGTATAATATGAATTTAAGAACTCACAGTAGGTACAGGTAACCCCGCATTAAAAGTACGAAATCCGCCATTATTACGATCGAAGAAGATCGGCATCCGTAGCACAGGCCGTGGACAAAATCACTCTCCACCACTTATGTCCACTTATTAGGAGACAAAATGTTTTTTATCTCTTACTTTCTGTTGGACGAAGAGAGACAATCTTTTGTCCACTCCTCAGGGAGTGCTACGTAGGCTGAAGGTCAAATTGTTATAATAACGCTTGATTTGCTGTGGACTGTATAGCTATTTATTTTAATAAGGTTAGAAAAAGGACTTCGGTTAATTATCTAGAATATTTTAAACTTGTTCAATTGTAGATATGTATATTTCAGAAAGCACTTCCACTATAGGTAATGCATCTCGATTTGCAGGTATGTAGATTCTAACTATGAACTGGCTATCGAAAAATTGACTATCGGCAATTATAATGTTAGAATAGCTATCTTGTTTCCTAACCATTATTATTGAAAGAAAGAGATGAACTGCGCTTAACTTAGATCGTTAACCTAAGTTAACGATCAATACTAATGTAAGTATTTTTATATTTTTTTAGCCCTCAAAACCACCTACTGATGACATTGAAGAGTTTGAAGAAATAGGCGAACCACGTGGAGAAATGGGCCCAAATTTATATTTAGCATCTCAGCTAGCTCAAAATAAAGGAGAGTCCGAAATTCAGCCGGTTTACAGCTCATATTTAGGTTTAGCTATAGAACCATTAAAAGAAGGATTTACACTAAAATGCCTTTTTGAAGTTCAAACTTCATCATAGTATACGTAGTATTTGTTATAAATCGTAATAAACGTAACAAGGTTAACCTAACTTATTGACGTTTCTCTATTCAAAGCAAACAAAATTTTATTTTCCTCTAAACAAAAACACTACCTAATCACTACGTTTAGTTTACCTTTATAGACAAAATCTTCGACACGAGCCGACCGCCTAGCTATAGATAGACTAATTGTATTATATTCCTCGAAGAGACTACTAAAGATCATTGTTAAATACCTAACTGATTGAATGATTGCAGAAAAAATTTAAAACATGCCTACCTATACGAGCTCGTCTCTATGTCGTCTATTTTAACCAAAAACACAAAGAAAATCATTAAAAAAATGGTTTTTGCCGTCATTTAATTGACGATGGTTAATATTTTAATAGCATTATTTGCAGAATTGTGTCCGAGCTAACATTTTGAAAATTTATGTAGTTTTGTATTGACGTGCAATATGGAAAATAACTGTAACAAAGGATAACTTGGTGTGAAAGACGTTGAGATATTAATCGTACCCACCACATCAAAGTAATATCACGGAGATTCTTATCATATTTTTGCCGCCAAACTTTCCCTAGGTGCATTAAAATGTGTTACACCCGCATTTCAATAACTACAGAATTAAAGAAAATACATGACATGGATGTGTGGGCATCAGTTCTCCTTAAACTTCTCTGTAATAGAGAGAAGTTAAAAACAACAGGGAGTGTTTGGGGGGTTTTGGTGGTGTCGTGACACTCAAGATTTTCATTACAATAATTAAAATTTGTATCTTAGCGATGTTGGTAAGAGACTTTCATCATATACTTCTCGCGTCAAATTGTCTCAAGATGCATTGAAATACATATTACATATGTAAAAATAAAGAAATACTTAAGCATTAGCTCCCTTTGCCTTCCTATTATAGAAGAATGAACAAAAAAATTAAAAACGTTTTTTTGGCGGGATTTTGTGGTGTCCGTCAAGATTTCAGTTAATTGTCAGTTAATTAAATATTGTGACGGAGCGAACTTTGTGTTATAAAAGAGGTTTGTTTTATAAACCAAGTGTTTGTGTTGACGTGCAACTCAAAGATTATTAGAATAAAAGTGTATATTTTGTGAAAGACGATGAGAACTATTTTGTGGTTATCCGCCTCAACAAGTAGCATCATACATTTCGCGTCAAATACTCCTAAAATGCATTGAAATGTGTAACAGCGGCATTTCAATGGATTAAAAGAAGAAATAAAGAAATACTGAAGACATGGCAGTATGGGCATTAGTTTCCTTTGCCTTCCCGTTAAAGGGAAAATGAAAAAAAACAGGGGTGTTTGGCGGGTTTTTGTGGCATCAGTCAAGATTTTTATTACAATAATTAAAAATTGTGTCGGAGCGAACATTGTATTAAAAAAGTGGCGTAATTTTATTATACAAGTGTTGGTGTTAATGTGCAACTAAAAGGTTATTGGAATAAAAGTGTTTATGGTGTAAAATACGATGAGATTTTTTGTGGCTATCCACCTCATCAAGTAGAATCATATGGAGACTGTCATCGTATATTTCACGTCAAATACTCCTAAGATGCATTAAAATGTGTAACGCCAGCATTTTAATGCAATTTATTAAGAAAAAAGAGATACTGGCCCTAATTCTGGCGAACACATGCTAAGTTTAAAAAGTTCAGTCTATTTCTTTCTCTCAAAATGAAAAAGAAAAGGATGGCTGTCATATAAATTGACATTTAGACAGGTGCGTTCAATTTTCGACCTTATTGAACGTGCTAAAATGCAGTGTTTAGGAGGCACCTCCGTACATGCCGTCTAAAATTGTCTATGGTTTCTTTGAAATCTATCTAAATCTAAGTGACAAATCTAAACAGATTCTTGCTATCTTTTTCCTATTACTTATTGCGAGAAAGAGATATACTGTACTTAAATTTAGAATTAAAGTGTGTTCCCAGAATTGGGCCCACTGAAGACATGGCGGTATAGTCATTAGTGACCTTAGCCTTCCCAATACAGGCAGAATTAATTTTAAAAAAAAACATCAATATTAAAAAAGCATTTGACACATGTCAAATGTCATTCAATTGTCATTAACGTCAAAATAGTAAAAAAATGTCAACAGGAACATCTGTTGCGTAGAAAATTTATTGAATGAATAAATTAAATAAAGAGTTATTGTATTATGTAGACAATTACATAGGTTTTCTGTGTATACTTTATAGGTACTATCATCATAGTGCTCTAAATAATTAATTTGTATACTGCTCTGTCTGCTGCTCTTACAAACAGGTGAACAACATCAAAAATAGTTGTGATTGTAAATTTTAGTTAGTTTACTCTAACCGTTTACTGTATTTAGTATCCTATGGTAGGTATCTAGTTAGTTTAGCAGCATAATGAACAAAGAAAATAACAGAAGTGCTGCTGGATTGGTAAGTAAATTAAAATGAACTTTCAACTTAGACCATATGAACAAGACTTTCAACCTGCTGAAATAAAAAATCATTCATACATCTATGATTATTATTATAAGTATTTAAAGATACTGCTTCAAAGAACAGATCTGTAAATTTTAAGTCTTCTAAAATAAAGTGCATTCTTTTGTGTTCACTTTCTACTTTGTCAAACTTGTCACATTTAATAACATCTATTTTTCAGCGACGCTCAGCCATTGCTGAAAGAATCCGTCTTAGAGAAGAATGGTCAGAATTAAAAGGAACATCGGACTCACCTTTAAAATCTTCGAATAAACCGATTAAACCTACTCTGGTATTAAAACTGCCACATAAGAACAGAAGTCATTTTGCTAGACCAAAACCAGTCGAATCTCAGTCCAGCAAAAAGAAATCTAATACAAAAGTAAGTCTACTGATAGAATATTAATAATAAAAAGCTTTTTTATAGAATATTGTTCAACTTTAAATATTGTATTGTGTGTGTACATGAATCTACTCATCGCCTCATGCAGCACATACTGAACGCATGTTGTCATTTTTGCTTTAAAATGTCTACCCGAAATAGTATTTGAATAGTGCACACATCTGCACCTGGTGTGCTCGGTGTTTGACGTCTTGAAATTTGAGAAGCCAAAATATCAAACTCAGAACATCTCCTTTTCGTGGCGCATATAATACTAAAGCCTACAGGCATCTTTTGGAATGTCACTCACATAGGACTGTTACCAAACATTGGAACAACATACTTTTAGGACTGTTGTCATCAAAAATTTCTTATTAAAACATATTAACCCATCAGGCATTAGATTCCAGACACAATTGATTTTTCCACTGTCAGCAACATCCCTGTTGGGGAAATATATTTATATGCACATGTTTTGCTATCATAAAGAGCATGCAAATAATTAAATATTTTCAAACTCTTACGAAATAGCATAAAATTTTTAAGATATAGATATCTGATCAATTGACAGCCGGCTGGCCGAGGGGTCTGTACCCCAGGCTACTCGGTCAAGAGGTCCCGGGTTCGAATCCCGGTAAGAACAAATGTTTGTATGATGATTACGAGCATTTGTTTACGAGTCATGGATGTTTATTTAGTATATTTCTAATATTTATATACATATTATTATCATTATTTCTCCGTTATCTAGTATCCATAACACAAGCTCTTAATGATGCTTACTTTGGGCTAGATAATAGGTGTGAGTGTATAAATATTATATTATATTATTATTATAATTAAATAAACTTTCTGACTAATGCCAAATAATAATTTTCAATTTAATTAAATTATTTCTTCCAAACATTTGTTGGCATCAAACTAGTGTAGTCATTCTTTTATTTTATTTTTTGTTTATTTGGGAAACAAACAATACAGCAAATCTTTTAAAACTAGCTCTAACAAAATACATAGATCAGTGAAGTTTCCACATATAGCTAAGATCAAATAAACTAAAATAAAAGATAGTATGATACTTACAATCTATGAATTTAAATCTACAGCCATCTACTACTATTTTACTAAATTATTTTTGTTAACAGTGTCCACGGATCATGTCAGTGACAAGCGAAGTCCTTCTGGGAGTTGTGGCGCTGGTGGATGTGGGGATAGAATCCCGGGCACTGGCACTGCGAGCTGCACTGTCTGCGCTAGGAGCGTCTGTAGTGCCTGCTTGGAGTCCTATAGTGACACATCTTATATGGGCTCAGGGTATTATTTTCATCCTTTACCATTCAATCGGTGTATATGAGGTTAGCTCATAAATTATGGTGATGCTGATGTCTAGGCACGCTGATGCGTGTAAACACCACAGTTGTCTAGGGATATATTGCTAATTTGAGACACACCCCTAGACAACGGCTGTTTTAGCTTAGCATCTTAATATCAAGTTTCAAACAACCGGATTTTTTACATCCGAAAATAAAAACTTGATATTAAAATAATATTGATTGATTTATCATCATCAGACATTACACGTCCTACTGCTGGGCTTACGCCTTCCTACATGGGAGAAACACATGAGGAGCTTGGACCATAACACCATCCATGCTGGCCCAATACGTCTTGGTGGATTAAAGCAGTTGCAGTAACAACCGGGACCAACGGCTTAACGTGCCTTCCGGAGCACGGAGGAGCTCGAGATTAGAAATTCGATTGACCCATCCTAGGCGAAATTTGCTTTGTTTTCGTACCACTTCGTTTGATTTATCACTACGTCACCTAACTCCAACAACATCAATCGGCATAGATAGTGGTGGCACCTGCAACTCACAAAAGACTGCAGCTAAATAACACTACTGTCTTGTATTCTTGCCGTAAGTAAGATCGACAGAACACATTGAGAAAGATATGCTGGGAACAGGGGGCCTCGTCTCCGAGGTGCTATAAGTGTGTAAAGTTAAAATAGCCGCTTTGAGGAGCTCGGTGACGTAGTGGCTTCAGCGCTCTAGTCTTGAGACAAAAACAAACCATTGTGGATCCTGGGATGAATCAATAAAAATTTATAATCTCCAACTCCTCCAGGCTCGGAAGCCACGTTGAGGCGTTGGTCTTGATAGTAACTGTCTTGATAGGCACATTGGGACAGTGTGGTGCTGTTAGGGTCCAAACTCCTCATGTGTCTCTCCCATGTAGGAATGCCTGTGCCCAACAATAGAATGTATACAGTTTGTATTAATGATAATGATGAATTGCCTAACTTACTTAGGCCGTACGTTTACGTTTGGTCACCTTAAAGTTTAATTTTAATTTTTACTAGGTGGTAGGCCCGTATGTAGGGTCGCCTGGGTAGGTACCACCGCCTTTCTTATTTCAGCCGTGAAACAGTTCGCTGTGTTTCGGATTGAAGGGAAAGGTAGCCAGTGTAATTACTGGGCATGGACGGCATTTTATCTAAGGCCCCAGGATGACAACGCACCTGCAATATCAAGTTTTTTTCCTTGTTATTGCAGGTGTCTATAGGCGGCGGTTACCGCTTTCCATCAGGTGGGCCGTCAGCTTGTTTGTCATTTAGTTGTATAAAAAAAAATGTCTCTTTCTATCTCCTTTAGTTAGACCGAGATAAAAATCGCTAAGAGACTCTTAACGATAAGCAAATGTTAGTGAAAAAAAGCATTAGGCGGTACGTTTATTGGTCACATTAAATTTAAATATATTTTCTTGTCTAGGCGGCTGTCGAGCCACCCGTGCTAAAGCTCGCGCTCTAGCCTGTCGCCTAGTATCCCCTCTATGGGTAGAAGCGTGTGCGGCCTCTAACAGACGTCTCTCCGAGCAGGCCTTCCCTGCGGCCGCTAGGGCATCAGACCTGCCCTCCCCGAGGACACTTAGGCAGTTGCTGGTAAGTTCATAAATGAAACTTCCCGACAGGTGGGTCTGAAAATCAACATAGACAAGACAAAGGTTGTCTAATATCCATGTCGCACCTAGGTATACCAGTAACAGTTGGGAGTTCTGTTCTCGAAGCTGTTGACGAGTACGTTTACCTTGGACAAATGGTCCAGCTAGGTAGAACCAACTTCGAGAAAGAGGTAAGATTCTCTCGTTCAAAATTCCTCAGTGCTCAAGTCGAAATTTACTTAGGGCCTTCTGTGCAAGTTCGCAGTCACACAACGAGCTATATTAGGTATGTCTCTGCGCGATATAATCAGAAATGAGGACATCCGTAAGAGAATCAAAGTCACTGATATAGCTCATAGGATTAGCCAATTGAAGTGGAAGTGAGCAGGGCACATAGCACGCAGAACAGACGCCTGTTGGGACGTTAAAGTTCTAGAAAGCGCAAAGTAAGACGGCCTCCTACTATATTGACAGACGAACCTGTTCAGGATCGCGGGGAGCCGTTGGATGCAGGCTGCGCAGAATCGATCCAATTGGAAATTGATGGGGGAAGCCCTTGTTCGGCAGTGGATATCGTAGACTGGTATGATGATGGCATAATAAATAACAATATAAAATTAGTTTGATTCTCTAACGTTTTTTAGAAAGCACCTATATGGAATGGCCAGGACCATCCCAGTAAGCATTTGATAATGCTTATAGTAAGAGGTTTTGCTCGTCGCGACATTATTATCTAAATCTGTCATTAATGTACTGTAGAATGAGGAGGTATGAGGAAATAATAGGCTATTTTAACAACCAAAAGTGCATTAACTAGTACAAATTGCGTGTTTTTATTTAAAAATCTACTCATAGCCTCACACTATCTCTGTAAGTGTGTGGGTGTTTATGATGATGAGTGAGTCAGTCTTTATTTCTATCTATGCGTGTGTAGTAAAAATAAAATATTACAAGTTTCGACTCTGTTGTCATTCTATGAAACATACTTAAGTTGTCTCGATCTCTCTCCCTCTCTCTCTCTCCCTCTCTCTCTCTCCCTCTCTCTCTCCCTCTCTCTCCCTCTCTCTCTCCCTCTCTCCCTCTCCCCCTCTCCCTCTCTCCCTCTCTCTCTCCCTCTCTCTCCGTCTCTCGCTCTCTCTCTCTCTCTCTCTTCCTCTCTCTCTCTCCCTCTCTTTCTCCCTCTCTCTCTCTCTCTCTTTATTTCAACTTCAATAAGAAAGGGATAGAACGAATTTTAGAGACATCAAGATAATTGACAGTTAGTTTATTCAATATGCGTTAAAATAAAGCTAAAATAATATGGAATTGCCATTTTAGTACCGTTTTGACTGACATCACCTGCCTTTATCTGTCCTTTTCTGCCGCCTTATTCACAATTACTTCAAAATTATAACAGTCGGATCACGAATTCATTCGGAAACACGACTGTTTTGCGACAGTTTTGAATAACGATAATTAAATAAACTGTTTATTTTTCTCTAACACACATAATTTAGTATAGAACAGAGTAGAAAATGATAATTTGGCACAAAAATACAGTAATACTTACAATCTATACTAAAACAAATGCACCGCGCTCAGCATAACGTCGCGACAGGATCTGCCACGAGGCTGGTAGTCTGCGGATGCCACAATAGGTTATGATTTATTACAATTAGAAAAAAATACATTAAAGAGAAAATGAATCATATAAAAATATATCGCGTAAAAAAACATTTACTTAACGCGTAACTAATATCAAATTGATATTCAATGCTATTGAATGTAAATTTTGATTTTAGTAAACATAATCAAATTGCACAATAATGTATTTTTTTAAATAAAAATAATATTTTAATTGTTTGTAACATAAAAACTTATGAAGTATAAACGTCAACCCTTAAATATTCTTACTAATAATATTAAGATTAATATTCAAGTTTCGCGTCGAATCACTTGTAAATACCATAACAATTTTTGGTCTACCCTCCATTTTTGTTAAGACACCCGTAAAATAGTTTCAACCCATTAAAATTCCAGAAAAAAGCAGACATGGAGAACATTCCGCTCTTCGATTTGCTATCAGACAAAAATGACGGAGAAGAGAAGCCGATGCGCCTGCGCATATCGAGTGAGACTGAACAAGACACTAGCGCCGACACATCGCGTGACACCTCGCGTGACACTTCCCGTGATACCTCCCGGAACACTACCGCGGGTATGTATCGCTGGAATATTGTATAGCGCGCCGTATCGCAAAAAGGCTCATATACATTTCAAAAGTTAGGTGAAATTAGAATTAGAAACGTTTATTTCTTTATTATTCATTGTACACATAATACAAAATTAAAAATTTTAAGTAAGCCCCGGCGTCATTAATCATCTATCTAACACCATCTCATTAAGACTGTTAATAAGAGTCCAAACAAGCTATATCTGCTGTAAGTTTCTGAAGAAATAACCATTTCGCAGACTTTTTGCTGGTATAGGATCAGACCAAAGTTAGTATGTCATGGGAATGTCACTGAAGTGACAGTACACCAAATTTGAAATCAATCGGATCTGTAAAAGTTAGTAAAATCCTATTATCATGTAAAAAATGAGCTGATAGTCATCAAACGCCTGAACTGATCTTCATAAATTATAGCTAAGAACCATCGTAGTCACATCAGCTTTCAAACAAAAAAACCGAATCGAAATCGTTCCATTCGTTTAGGCGCTACGATGCAACAGACAGACACACAGATACACCGATACACAGACAGTCACGTCAAAATTATAACACCCCTCTTTTTTCGTCGGGGGTTAAAAAAAACTTAAAACAAAAGGGATGTTTCAGAAACGTATGCAGATCCGGCCAGGTCTTTGTACACTAGGTAAAAAAGGTAAACAAATAGGTAAAAATATGCGAAACAGTGTTCAATTGTCCATTTTCTTTTTATTTGCTTTGTTGCGTGGTACAAGACAATAATTTTTATAGAAAAAACTGCACATTCAAAAAACTTCAGTGCAAGACGATCCGCCTAGGCCTCGAATTGGGCTGACTTTCAATACGCCAAGTTGTAAAACGTTGAGCGATTCTAGTTCAATTAACTATCGGCCCAGCCATTTAATTGGTACAGGCATTCATTTAATTTTACTGGGTGTTGAGCCCTGCAACGCGCCTGCAATATCAAGTAATTTTCCCTTGTTATTGCAGGTGTGTATAGGCGGCGGTAACCGCTTACCACCACGTGGGCCGTCAGCTTGTGTCTCATCTAGTTGTATAAAAATGGTAGCCTGTGTGCTTCGTCAGATTGTAATCTTATCCTTGCCAAATTTAATTTTAATCGGTTTAGGAGAGAAATCGTTACAGACAGTGTAACTCGGTTACTTAAGTATTTATTATTAGTATGGATTATAGTTTCTTGAGGAGCTCGGTGGCGTAGTGGTTTGATCACTGGTTTCGATTACGAAAACAAAGCAACTTTCGCCATGGTCGATCCCGGGATGGGTCAATCAAATTTATAATCTCGAGCTCCTCCGTGCTTCGGAAGGCACGTTAAGCCATTGGTCCCGGTTGTTACTGCAACCGCTTTAACCCAACAACCCGCATTGGGCCAGCTGGTGGTGCTATGGCCCAATCTCCTCATGTGTTTTCCCATGTAGGAAGGCCTGTGCCCAGCAGTGGGACTTATATAGGCTGATGATGATGATGATAGCTTGCTTGATTACTTCAAAATACAGAAATCGAATCTCGAGTGAACACAGCACCCAGACGAGCCATGCCCATCTCCATCAGCCCGGCCAAGCCGTCCAAGTCGAGGAGGAAGCTGTTCATCCAGAAGGAGGCCGAGGAGCAGAAGACCGACGCGTCTGACGACGAATCTGGTGAGAATCACGCATAGTATATTTTTATGTTTTAATTGTATGAAATAATTTATGAATTTGCACTCGTGAAAACACCTCCCTCTTCTCTTTCTCCTTTTCTCTCTCTCTCTCTCTCCCTTTCTCCCTTTCTCTCTCTCTCTCTCTCTCTCTCTCTCTCTCCCTTTCTCTCTTTCTCTCTTTCTTTCTTTCTCTTTCTCTACCGTGCAAGCGTATGCAACGCTTCCAGTCGTATACAAGCTAGGATTTTAGCGGTCGTTTTCCCTAAGCTAAACGATTTAATCCGGGTAGTTTAATCCATGTTTATTATTTTCTTCTTTCTAGACTATATCTATATCTAGACTTTCTTTCTTTCTTTCTTACATTGTTTTATGAGAATAATGTGCAGGTGCGATGCAAAGCGGGTTGATTTTGTAATCTAACAATTGTTATGTACCCTGTTACACAGATCGGTGCGGGCTGTGTAATAGGGTACAAGAATACTAATGTGGGTTCTGGTCTTTAAATTGAACTCTTGCTACGACACAATAAAGTTCAATTCAGGTCGCACAGCGCTATTGTACCTACAGATGATTTGACCTCTATGTTGATTCTCCTTCTATCGTGTATCTCGCGCGTGTTTATGTGTGTGTGACAGAGAGAGAGAGAGAGAAAAAGAAAGAGAAAACGATGATGGTGATGATATATAATCGTTTTGTTATTTCTGTCCGTTTCTTTATTTGTCTGATGTGTGTTATACAATAAAGTGTTAAATAAATAAGACCTGTGCCCAGCCGGGACAAGTATATGCGGGTAATGATAAATCGCTGACGAGGTCTTTTATCGGTTGCATTTCGGAGAGTGTGCGGGAGGTTCTTCATAATTTGATCCCCCCAGCCCCTTTCCACCACCGGACGACCAGACGCGGCGAAGGCTTTCACTGCTTTCACCCACGTTGTGGATATACCTCCCATCCGCACGAAGCGCTTTGCTTCATCTTTCATTATGCGAACAGCTAAGGAGTGGAACTCGTTGCCAAGGTCTGTTTTCCCGGATCAATATAATCTGGATATCTGTAAAGCCAGAGTGAACAAGCATCTTCTAGACGAGCGTGTACCATCTTAGGCCTCATCTTCGCTTCACATCAGGTGAGATTGTGGCCAAACGCTCTGCTTATTATGCATAAAACAGAGGTATTACCTCTGTTACAGAGACAGACACAGCAAAGCCGAAGCGACCTCAAGTCCCTAAGCCTACTGCCCGTGACAGGAAGGACCTGGCGCGGGCAGAGCGCATGGCCAAGCGCCTGGTGGCGGCCTGCTCCCACAAGAGCCCGCCGACGGCCAACGTCACGGTGCCGAGGATTGTGAGTACTCATAGTCATAATTACCATCAACAACATATACATTTTTATTGTTCTTAATTTTTGATTTTAACATTATTATAAATGTTTGAAAGCTTACTTAGTAATTAAAATATAATAAAACTAGAAAATTTTCACGTGCTAAGGCTGGAATCGAACCCGCGACCAACTACGCTTACTACTAAAGCTTGCGCTTACTAAGTAATTCTTCAAACATTTATAATAATATTAAATTAAAAAATTAAGAATATTTGAAAGCACTGCCCCAACTTAACCGAATCGTAGGTATTTGTAAAAATACTCGTTTCGGATGTTGAAATAGAATATTTCGACATTGTAGGGTGGACGTTAGCTCATAAACGCAAATACAGATAGACTAGAAGAATTTCACAGGGATATCCCAAGTCCTGGGTGGCTCAGTGGTCAGAGCAGTCGCCCGGATTGCGAAAGGTCGCGGGTTCGATTCCTGCCTCAGGACGTGAAATTTTTCTAGTTTTGTTATAGTTTAATTACATTTTTATTTTTATCTCACACATATCTAGCCCAAAGTAAGCATCATTAAGAGCTTGTGTTAAGATACTAGATAACGGAGAAATATTAAAACACTAGTCACGTTATTTATTTATTTGGGAAACAAACAATTACATTATAAAACATTTAAAAAACACAGATGTACATTAATCAGTGAAGTTTCCACAGATTAGTGACAACAGACATAACTCATATTTAAAAAAAAAAAATATTATAATGTCAATAAATACTTATTTTGGAAAAACATAATTAAACATTAAAGAACAATATTGAATTATTTAAAAAATATGACATATATTTAAATTTAAAAACTTCAATAATTCAACTATTATCAAATAATATGTCTTGTTACTTGCCGTTTAAAATTCAATAAACTCGATGTTATGGTATTTGACCATGGTGTTGGTTGTTTGACCAAAATGTCGTATTAGCGTAAAGTACCAACGTCTTTACTGTCTTTTTTTTAACCTTAACGGGGTAACTCTTGGCCTTCATCTCACCTGATGGTAAGTGAAGATAAGGCCCACGATGGAAGCGAGTCACACCCGGATTCCTCAACCACAGAGGAACTGGCTATCTCACTAACTGCCGGAACACAACAATGCTGTTAACATTATTGTTATGGCGGCAGACTTAGGTAAGATGGTGGTAGCTAGCCAGGCAGACTTAGAAAAGCTCTGCCCCCAACCAAACCAAGCAGAATTTTTCCCCACGGGAATCGAACCACAGATCCGGTTAAAACTGGTCGAAATCGGTCGTTTCTAAGAGAGAAATGCTGAATAGCATTAAGTCTGCCATTTGCTGCATTTCCTCAGCAATAAAGAATGAAACAGACAAATTAAATTGCAGGTTCTAACAGGCATGGGTCGCGCCGAACGACAACTAGTATCGAACGCAATACAGTCGTTAAACGGCCGTATACAGGGTCACGTGAATAAAAAGACAACGCACGTGCTCCTGGGGTCCTGCTCCGAGGATAGTCACTGCTCCGGAATCACGCAGTCACTGGTCGCCAGACCGACGCGTACCAGCCCCAGGAAGAACTTGAGCAGGCTCAATATATCAGGTAGGGGAAATACTCAGAGAGATTTTCTTAAATTTTTCTTTTAGATTAAGGTTGTTGACATCTTTTTTTATTTCTTAAATAAGACTTAAAACTAATGAAGAAACATTGAAAGAGAAATAGTATATCTATGATCTATAGTTCCACAGATACAGTGGTATAGTGGTATGTTTGATTTGACGTGTAGCGGCGCATAGTCCAAAAACGCTTTACAGAAAATCTACGGAACTGGTGACGTCACTTGTGCTATATTACTAAAAATGTATGGGCCTATTAACAAAATAATAATAACAAAGTAATATGTATCTTTTTATGCAAATTTATCAAGTTTTCATATAATTGTATAAAAAGCAAGCTGACGGCCCACCTGGTGGTAAGCGGTTATCGCCGCCTATATACACCTGAAAAACATGGAGAAATCACTTGATATTGCAGGAGCGTTGTCATCCTGAAGCCTCACATGAAATGCTTTCCATGCCCAGTAATTAGACTGGCTACCTTTCACTTCAACCCGAAACACAGCGAACTGTCTCACGACTGAATAAAGACAACGGTGGTACCTACCCAGACGACCCTACATACCGGCCTACCACCTAGTTAACTAATATAATATAATAATATTTATACACTCACACCTATTATCTAACCCAAAGAAAGCATCATTAAGAGCTTGTGTTATGGATACTAGATAACGGAGAAATAATTATAATAATATGTATATAAATACTAGAAATATACTAAATAAACATATAAACTTTTGGAACCGGTGTAAATTCAGACATGACAGACAGACAGAGACTATGACGTTGTTAGTTATTATATTTTTTGTGATGGTTGTAAGAATGTGTTTTTTTTTGACGATTTAAAAGTGCTTCTTTGTGGCCTATTTAAATAAATAAAAAATTCTTTCTTTCTTTCAAACATCTATGACTCGTAAACAAATGAGTACGACTCATCATACAAACATTTACTCCTACCGGGATTCGAACGCGGGACCCTTGACCAAGAGGCCTGGGTAGCAAGGCGTACAAATCACTCGGCTATCAGGTCGTCAAACTTATCTAACTTATCTATTGATTGGTAATTTCCAATATTTTTTTCAATATTAGAATAGAATAGAATATATTTATTTGTTCAAAATGTAAGTACACAGTATTATGATGTTACAAAATTGTTAAAGACCCTTGTCACATTTGCCTTTAGGCATGCAAAAACTTAGACAGTAATAATAACTTAATACCCTATGCAAGTTTATCATTTAAAAAGTCTGTTAAACAATAGTAACATTTATCGATAAGTAACAACATAAGACGTTTCTTAAAAATTCTAATTGTTTCCTCCCTGATATCATTGGGTACTTTATTATACAGGGTGGTGCCGTCAATGCGACAATAAATTTAAACATGGGCTATATTAGTCCATAGAAATGGTTTGCCACTTTTAAAATATCGTATTCATTTGATAATTTCATGACATTTGTATGAAATAATGCTGCCAACGTTACACTATTCCATACATATGCCATGAAATTATAAAATGAATACGATATTTTTGGAAGTGGCAAACCATTTCTGTGGACTAATATAGCCCATGTTTATATTTATTGTCGCATTGACGGCACCACCCTGTATATTGAAGTCGCCATACAAATAACAGTCTTTCTTAACAATGCAGTTTAATATCCACCTGTTCACAATAAATTTTTATACTGAGAACTGAGAAACTTTATACTTAAAGTACTGATCGTATTTTAGTACTATTTAAAGTTGGAAATAGGTGAAGATTTGCTTTTACAAACAAGGCGATTACTAAAATATACAGCAATGGTAAACTCAACAACTTTTTAGTAATAAAAATAGGCCTACAGCTGTCAGTAACTGATGCCAAAATTATTCCAGGGGTATCGAACATAAACAACAACATAGAAGCCAGGGTGGTGCACCGTAGCGAAGTGCTAAAAGCTCGAACCCTGAATGCCTTGTTGGGCGCCGCCCGAGGATGTAGGGTGCTTTGTGGTCAGTGGGCGCTGCACTCAGCCGAGGAGCGAAGGTGGCTCCACCACCACGGCTACGAGGTGCAGCATCTGAAGAAGATCTCACAGGTATCATCATCGGCCTATATGCGTCCCACTGCTGGGCACAGGCCTTCCTGCATGGGAGAAACATTAGAAGTTTGGGTCATAATGCCGCCACACTGACCCAATGCGAGTTGGTGGGTTAAAGCGGTTGCGGGAACAACCGGAACCAACAGCTTAACGTGCCTTCCGAAGCACAAAAAAATTTGATAGACCCATCCCGTGACCGACCATGGCGAAAGTTGCTTTGTTTTCGTAATCGAAACCAGAGCGCTCAAACCATTGCGCCACCGAGCTCCTTCACTTACTATTACATTTATTAATTATGGAATGAATTACCAGTTAGCGTAAGAAAATCTCAATCGACGTTTTCAGAAGACTGGTTCAAAATGCTTCCTATCATTGTAGTTTTCTATTTTCATCCTTATTTTATGTAGGTTTTTTAATGTGTAAATTGATGTATTAATGTCATATTAATCTGTCAAGCGGTGTTATACCTCTGGGGGTCTATAACGATTGAAAAATCAATTGTGTCTGGAATCGGATACTTGACAGGTCAATTTAATTATTGGAAGAGCTATTAAGCTAAAAGACCGTCCTTGTGCAATTATATTCTGCGTATTGTTTTTTTTTTCGCAATTTCTGGTATACAATAAATCAAATCAAATCCATTTATTGTCTCAGTCATAGGTTACAAGATAAGTCTTACTAACATACATTTTTGTACAGCTACAACCTGCCGTTTCGGCGTACAATAGTCAAATAATAATTCATAGGCTATTAATAATAAATCTAAATAACTCTACGAAATTAATCTAAAAATATAAAAATCTAAATCATTAATACATTAAAGAAAAATATTTAATTTATCGTAACATGTCAAATTAAGTATTCTACTATTATCATCAATATATCAAATAACTAATTCTATTCTATCATTAAAAAATTCATCTAATGTATAATACTTTTGTCAATTAATATTGCCAGCAGTCTATTTTTAAAATCCAGTTCCTTCAGACTGTCAGGCAGGTGATTAAATATTTTAGGGCTCAATACATAAAAGCTATTAGAAAATATTTTTTTCCGAGAGAAACGTTGCGGAAGTAACTATGTCAACTTTGTTTCTCGTCTCGCGTGGATGTCTGATTACTTTAAATTTAAAAAACTGATGATAATTTTTGACAAATAGACAAGATTGAAAAATGTACATTGATGTGAGATTTAGAATTCTTAATTTTTTAAATAGTGGTCTACAACTTTCGTCCTGTTTTGCACCAAACATTGCTCGGACACATGTCATTTCTTTTGTGCACGAAAAACAGGCAACAAATCGACACCAGCCGCATTTCCCCAATGAATAATACCGTAGAGTAAGTTTGAAGCCACATATCTATGGTAGGCTGTAAGTGCTGCTTTCTGTGATACTGTTTGTGTCATTTTTTTTTATGGAAATACAAATTTTGATATTTCTTACACAAATAATTTGTGTGAGACTTACAACTCACGCCACTATCTAGCATCATAAAAGCATATTCTATATAATTACCCCACCATTATATTCCAGAAAGCGCGCATAGAACGCACAGCTCTGAACCGTACCCGCTCAGAGTACGCGTACGACGTATTCAACGGCATGCGCGTGCGCATATCTCCGGACACCGACCAAAAAGACGCGGCGACGCAACTGCTGCAACTATGCGGCGCTGCCACACAAGATGGCGCCACACAACAAAATGGCGGACCGGTGTACGACGTGAAAATCGGTTCTGGAGACGGTGAAGTGAATTCTAAGTGGGTGTTTGACAGTGTCGCCTCGGCTAGGATGAGGACCACCAGGCGATATGTGAATAATCCAATATCTAATACGTTGGTTACTCTGACGAATAGGTGATAGTGAGTTATAGCTCCTTTAAATATGTGAAGACAGAAGGACTATCCATCATTACATGATTGTCTTAATTGACGACATTTGAAGAGGTTAGCTTAAGTTATGTATTATGAAAAATGTACTCCACGGAATCAGGAAAATGTTTTGAAAGAAAATAACAAATCAGAGAAATTACTTCAGACTTTATAATCAATTCCTTTGAATTGCAACTTCAGTTCCAATGAAATTCAAATGCCTTTATGATACTTTTTATGCTATTTTTCATTTATCGATACCGCGTATCGTATCTGTTTCTTGGAACAGGCCAATTTTTCGCTACTTATTACTTTTTTACTAGTTGTAAGAAAAATAAGTAATTTCTTAACTGTGGGAATAAGTTTTAATTTTCCTATCATACAGATAAAGATGTATTAATGATTTCATATTGTAAATAATATAGTATACAGCTTTCGCCGACGCAAAGGACTGCCTGATTATAAATTGTGATATATCGATTGTATTTATATGATCTCACCAGTATGGTAATAAATGCGGTATAGTATCTCTAAGGAACACTGGTTGAGTGAGAGACAAGTCATCCGTCATATGGCTCAGTATATTTGTACATATTTTAAGCATATCAAAATTAACATTTTTAGTAATAATAATGTACTGTATCTGTTAAGTTTTTATTTATTATGTACCTACATCTTCGATGATTTATTGAACCTGAAAATATTGATTTACTCATCTACTTTCTTACGAGCACAGCATGGGGTTATTCAAAAAAAGCCATGGAAAGGGTTTTACAGGGTCGGTAACGCGCAAGTGATACCCCTGGTGTTACAAGCGTCCATAGGCTACGGTAACCGCTTACCATCAGGTGGGCCATATGCTTGATTGCCACCTTAGTGGTATAAAAACAATTATAACAAAATCATGTTATTTGTATTTCTTACAATAAAACCATGTAGTATATTAAATCAATAAATTATTTAGTAATGATCTTTTGTGTTTTCTTGTAAAGAAGATAGTAAAAGTTTGGAAGGGCCAGCTCATAAGCACCGTATTTCAAACAGTTATTTTTGTAAGAAATGATAGTGGCAAAAAATATTTTAATTTGTTAAAAAACGTCGCAGTGGTAGCCATTTGGTAAGAAATGTCAAAATATAATTTTTATTTTAGCGACTTAACCTTGAATATTGTCGTTTTATTGTTTCATGTTAAGGTCAAACAATTCCGAAAATCCACAAAAACATTTTTAAGTATCCAAAACATTCACAGTCAAAATACGGAGTGTCAATATGATATTAAAATTAACTTTTTCATAACGTCGATGAGGCTACAGATACAGTACAGTACAATTTTGGGGTCTTTTATGAGATTTGTTTTGCTATTTTTATGCAATATTCATATATTTTGTTATTTCTTCCACTAAAATAAAATAGTTTTATGTTTGATTTAAAAGGAAACCGTGTTTTTAGGTATTTTTTTGCATACAAATCTGATATTCTGATATGGTGCTTCTGAGCTGGCCCAAATCTCCACTATATCCCTTGTCCCTCTTTCTTAATATTTTCTTAATCTAGAGTCACTTTTACGTAACTGTCAGAAACGTGAATTTTCCAAAAGCATAAATTCCTAAACCTATTGAACCTGGAACCATGATTTACAGTACTCATCTACTCTCTTAGGGAATCCCTTCTGAAGTCGTAGATGGTGGTTCCTTGTAGTTAAAAAGGGTCAAAGGCATCCTATGCCTAGTTTCTTAGAATTCAATCTATATCCCTTCCCAATTTCATGTAAGTCGTTTCAGCCGTTTAGGAGTGGAAACATGCAGTCAGACAATAGTCACTTTTATAATAAGAATGTCTTTACGCAGTACGTTGCACGCGTGTGCGCATTGTTTGTTTTTGCTTCCGCTGAGAAGTCGTATAATCGAAAAATTTAAAGAATTTGACATTAGCGCTCCAAATTCGATCAGGTCTTATCTATGGGGGCTTGGGGGAAGAAGTCCCCTGAAGAAGTTCCCTGCGCAGACGAGGGAATTTTTGTCCGCTAAAATAGATCGCTTACAAGTTACAACTGAATCAATGCTTCTATTGAGCAATTTAGATTGACAAATGATAGTGTTTTGGAATCTATTCCAATTCATTTAAATTAGATAATAGGACAACAGAGAAAGTCTCTGGCAAAATAAAAACAACAGAAAAGTCTAATTATTTAAATATTGTTCATCAAAATGTACAGGGCTTTTCTGGCAAAGATCTAGAAATTAGTTTATTTTTGCAGACCATGGAAGTGCATGTGTTGTGTGTTACAGAACATTGGTTAAAAAGAAATGAAATTTTGACCTGTATTGAAAACTATAATATTGTAACTGCTTTTACAAGAGAATCTACTATTAGAGGTGGATCCTTGATATTATTATTAAATAATATAAAGAACGACCAGATATTGTTCGTCACTCTATTGAGCGAACTATTGAAATTTCCTGCGTAGAACTCGAGCAGCATATTGTTGTATGTGTATACAGACCTCCCTCTGGAAACTATGATCTATTTGAGACTTCAATGGAAAATGTTTTAAATATAATATGTAGCAATAACAAGAAGATAGTTGTGTGTGGTGACTTCAATATAAACATTTTAGTATCTTGTTCATACTCAGATAGGTTCCTTAACTTATTCAGATGTTTTAATCTTCTTCATACTTTCTTTGAACCTACTAGAATTACACCAATATCAGCTACCTGCTTGGATAATATTTTTTGTAACTGTGATGTACTTGAACAATCAATTATAAATTGTATAAACTCTGATCATAGTGGACAGAAAATCGCTATTGAGCACCATCATGTTAACCAAATTAAAAAAGTTACTTATAGGCCTATTACAGATAGTCGCTTGAAGAAATTTGAAAATAATGTAATGAATACAATTCACTGTCTTAAAGAAACCGATGATCCCAATAAGTTATATACCAATTTATTTGATAATTTAAATATAGAATTCCAAAATATTTTTAAACAAAAAACTTTTACAGTCAGTTCTAAAAGGAAGTTTAGTGATTGGGCAACTCCGGGTATTTATATTAGTAGAATTAAATTATTTGAACTATACTATCAAAAGTCCACTTCCACTGATCCATTTTTTATTGATTATGTCAGAAAGTACTCCAAAATCTTTAAAAGGGTTTGTAATACTGCTAAAGCGAACTTTTTGAGTAATAAAATTAAGACATCAGACAATAAAATAAAAGCCACTTGGAAAGTTATAAATCAAGAAAGTGGTAAAACAAAAGTTACTGATAGGTGTTTTAAAATTAATGTCAATGGCAAAACGATAGAAACAGATGATGGAGTTGCAAATACCTTCGAGACTTTTTTTTCCGAAATACCTATTAAAATCACAAAAGAATTGAATTCGTGTACTAAGCGCGCACTTGCTCTCATAGAGTCGAATGTTTATAAGTGCAATATTCCTTTCAATTTCCATGAAATCAATGTTAATACGATCATAGAAGCTTTTAACTCTTTGAATATGAAAAAGACTGAGGATTTATGGGGCTTTTCTGTTAGTGTTATAAATTCGATAATAAATGTTATCTCTCCTAAATTATCGTTTATATTTAATAAATGTATTAATGATGGTGTATTTCCCAATCAAATGAAATTAAGTAAAATAATACCTTTGTTTAAGGCAGGAGATATCAATGACCCCACTAATTTCCGTCCCATTTCTATTTTGCCGACTCTTAGCAAAATTTTTGAAAAAATGATTCTTAACCAATTACTTTCTCATTTTACGAGAAATGAATTGCTTCACAATAGACAGTTCGGATTTACTAAAGGAAAAAATACTACAGACGCGGGAATTGCGCTTATAAAACACATATTTGATGCTTGGGAAAATAGGCAGGATGCTCTAGGTATCTTCTGCGACTTATCCAAGGCGTTTGACTGTGTTGACCATCAAACATTATTAGGTAAATTTAAGCATTATGGTGTATCAATAAACTCATTAAAACTTATTGAATCCTATTTGACCAATAGAATTCAAAAAGTTGTTATAAACAAAACTGAGTCTTCTGGTGTGCCTGTGCATATGGGCGTGCCTCAGGGTTCGATATTAGGGCCATTGCTTTTTTTAATTTATATCAACGACCTCCCTTACTTTTCAAAAAATTTGTGTGAGACGGTATTGTTTGCAGACGACACCTCACTAATTTTTAAAATAGACCGAACTAAAACTGACTTTGAGGATGTAAATAATGCCATTTCAAAAGTGCTATCCTGGTTTGAAAATAATAATTTATTGTTAAATTCAAAGAAAACTAAGTGTATTAAATTTACTTTACCAAATGTAAGGCAAGTTAGTACTCATGTTGAAATCAATAAAGAAACTATTGAATGTGTTGACTCTACAGTATTTTTGGGAATTAAGTTAGATTCTCGTTTACAATGGTATCCTCATATCTCGTCCCTATCTAAAAGACTTAGTTCAGCTGCTTATGCTGTTAAAAAAATTAGGTCTTTGTGTGATGTTGAAACAGCAAGACTTGTTTACTTTGGTTACTTCCACAGTGTTATGTCATATGGCTTGTTATTGTGGGGCACAGCAGCCGACATTGAAGATATTTTTATTTTACAAAAAAGGGCTGTGCGTGCTATTTACAGACTCAAGCCACGTGATACACTGAGGGATTTATTTAAAGAAATTAATATTTTGACCGTTGCTTCTCAATATATATATGAGAACATAATTTATGTTCACAAATATAAACATACCTTTTCAAAACATAGTGATATTCATAACTTAAACACTAGATATAAAAATAAACTTGCTGTTCCAAGTTTTAGACTTCACAAGATAAGTCGCTCATTCATGGGGAAATGTATACACATTTATAACAAAGTCCCACCAAATGTAACTGAACTGCCTTTTCACAAACTTAAGTTATATGTGAAACAAACTTTAATGAAAAAAGGCTACTATAAGGTCCAAGAATATTTAGATGATAAGAATGCATGGACACATTAAAATTTCAAATGTTTTATATATTTATTTACGAGTATTGTGACTATTAATCTCTGTAACCTATACTGTGATTGTGCACTGTCAGATAGCCTGAAAATAACGATATTATTTTTGACATTGGGTACCTTTCTTGGTACGTTGACTTACCTTCTTTTCTAATTTTCATTTTTTTTTCGCTGGGCGGCATTGCACTGCTCAAGGTTAAACTTTTGTAACTACAAACATTGTAATTTAATATTTGAAAAGAGTGACTACACGAGTTTGTTGCCGGAATCTTCTCGGTAGTTCAACTTTTGGTGTAAATTCAGACATGACAGACGGAGAGACTTGACGTTGTTAGTTAATATATTTTTTGTAATAGTTATAAGAATGTGTTTGACGATTTAAAAGTGCTTCTTTGTGGCCTATTTAAATAAAATATTTTTTCTTTCTTTCTTTCTTTCAATCGAGTAACGCATACGAGGGATTAAAAGTACCGCGTACAAAAAGTCCCCCGAATAACCGAGGACATGCAGAAAGCGGACCGTACAAAAGTACGGGGGAGTCCCAGAAAAAAAAGAACTCGTGTGACTAGGCGCGAAGCAACGCACATGGCGGACTTTATCCCGCGTTGTGCACTCGAGATTACGTACTGAGGTACGTATGCAGGATGATAAACCGCACACCGTGTGCGTTGAGTCCGCGGTAAATCCGCGGCGGACTTTTTATTCGCGTTGCGTTCTTTTTTCTCCGCCGCGGAGAAAAGTCCGTCGTCTGCGCAGGCCATCAAGGAAGGATAAAACTTGCTGAGTTACCCGTTATTCGGATTTATGAGATGTATCCCACTTCAGTTGAGTTGACAATTTTAAAATTAATGATAAAATAAATGAGAAATTTAAATAGTATTAAAAATGTTGCAAAAGAAATTATATGTTCAAAATCAATAGCTTCACAGATAAAGTTTGATGTGTTGCGGGCGTTGCTGTGTTAAAAATCTACGGATCAGTGTCGTCACATGTTCCTATATTACATACTAAGAAATGTAGGTATGGGAATATTAACAAAATTAATGGTAACTATTTTATTTATAGTCTTAATTTTTTATTTTAACATTATTATAAATGTTTGAAAAATTACTAAGTAATTAAAATATAATAAAACTAGAATTAGACGTTAGCTCATAAACGCAAATACAGATAGACTAGAAGAATTTCACAGGGATATCCCAAGTCCTGGGTGGCTCAGTGGTCAGAGCAGTCGCCCGGATTGCGAAAGGTCGCGGGTTCGATTCCTGCCTCAGGACGTGAAATTTTTCTAGTTTTATTATATTTTAATTACTTATTTATAGTCGTCATAATAATAGATTTTTTAATTGATGTATAAACAATCTGAAATCATTATAATTTTAACCATTTAAAAAAACATAAACCGTACAAATCCAACAATATACCATAACTGTTGAGTTTGAATGGTTATAGGGGTAACAGTATATTTTCCAAATCTGTGAAAGATAGCACCATATTACTTAGGCAACATCCCTATTGATTTAGTAGGGCAAGAGAACTAGATGACAAACAAGCTGACGGCCCACCTGGTGGTTAGCGGTTACCGCCGCCTATAGACACCTGCAATAACAAGGAAAAAATAACTTAGTTTTGAGTTTTTAGCGGGATCTGATGGTGTCAGACAAGATTTTTATTACATTAATTACAAAATTGTGTCGGAGTAAGCGTTGTCTTACAGAATTGGTGTAGTTTTCTTATGAGAGTGTTTGTGTTGACGTGCAATTAAAAATTATTAAAATAATAGTGCATTTGATGTAAAAGACGATGAGAATTTTGTCGTGGTTATCCACTTCAACAAAGTAGCATCATGGCGGCTAAAATGATATATTTGCCGCCAAACTCTCCCAGGATGCATTGAAATGTGTTACATCCCCATTTAATTCAGTAAATGAATATGAGGAGCACGGTGGCGTATTGGTTTGAGCGCTCTGGTTTCGATACGAAGAACAAAGCAACTTTTGCCATGGTCGATTCTGGGATGGGTCAATCAAAGTTTGTTATCTCGAGCTCCTCCGTGCTTGTTCCTGCAACCGCTTTAACCCACCAACCCGCATTGAGCCAGCGTGGTGGTGTTATGGCTCAAACTCCTCATGTGTTTCTCCCATGTAGGAAGGCCTGTGCCCAGCAGTGGGACTTATATAGGCTGGTAATGATGAAATGAATATAGAAAATACATTTATGACTAGCTCTAAAAGGACTTGAAACCAGGAGCCGTAAAACTAAGTTATAAAAAAAATACTGTCAGTTTTCCCGGAATTGTAATAATTTTCGTGCTATCAATTAAAAATATTTTAATCAACATTAAAGACTGCCATAAAACGTGTTAACATCAGTATATATGCAAACTACTTAATAAAAGGTCAACTTTGTATAATTTGGTCGTGTTGATTAATTTATTGGGAGAAAGTGAGAATTTATAATAATGCTGTGAAATTAACGATTAATGTCCCAGAAAATTAGTCTTTATTATCATAAAAATAGGAAACATGGCCTACGACTCTGCTCTTCAATTCTGCATTGCAACCTTATTGCAAAAGTACCTACCTAGGTTTTGGCGACCTTCTCAAAATATTACTTCTTGTCCTCCTTGTCTCCTCGAGAATTATATTCTCGGACAAGCTTTTCCGTGTTTAGTCTTGTTCTCCCACTTGTCTCAATGTCATATGTAAACAATTTGGATTGGTTCCTTCTTCGCCGGATTCCAAGTTTGTCGGATTCCAAACTCGTCGGATTCCAAGTTCGTCGGACTCCAAACTTGTCGGTTTATGTACGGTCAAAGACATAAATATGTATACAGATGACAAGCTTAGAACATGGATTTGATCTGACATGATTAAAATCAAATCTACGATTAGTGATTTATAATTTATGGCCACCACGTGTTCCGTAGTGGGGACCACGCTACGTTGTATCAAGGAACCGGCTCCGATGTACACGACTAAATAAATAAATAAATAAAATCTTTTAATGTACTTAGCCTACCTATCCATGATTACGAACACCCAAATTTATGAACATGAGATTACTTCCTAATTTGTAATCATTAACAAATCGAACATGAGTGTACAGCGACAAACTTATAATCCGACGAATTTGGAATCCGACGAGTATGGAATCCGACGAGTTTGGAATCCGACGAGTTTGGAATGCGACGAACTTAGAATCCGACCAGCTTGGAATTCGACGAGTTTGGAATCCGACCAGCTTGAAATCCGACGAGTTTGGAATCCGACAAACTTGGAATCCGGCGACGAAGGAACCAATCAAAATTTGCCATTCCGAGGATGGTCCAAGGAGTTATTCACACTTCGTGTGCGGCTTTTTCTGCTGACTCATTTTCTATTGCGTTCTACGTGATATAGTGACTTGAAAAGCAGCGGGGGATAAGCGAATTAGACTGATACAGTTTATTTTATACAACAAGGATGACAACAAGCGAGACAAGCCGTATGGCCCGCCTGATGGTGGGTAAGCGTTAAAGCTCGACCGAGATCTCGGTCTCGGCATTCTCGGCTACAAATCCAACCGAGAACTCGGTCTCGGTTCTCGGCTAAAAATTGCCGAAATTCTTGGCCATAACCAAGACGATTATTTTATACAGAATGCTATTAAATTAACCACGCGCATCCACGATTGTCGCTGGGTGTCAATACGTGAGTGGAGCTGTCTATTGCGATTGGTCCCCTCTGCGCTAATTTGGCATAATATTATCACCATTAACCAAAAATTGGGCACTACTGAGACGCGCTGTTACAGTAGCCTATGGACCCTCGTAGCACTTTGAGCACTACTCAGGCATTTTTGCCGTAAACTATAGACGCTCGTAGCACTTTGAGCACTACTCTGGCATTTTTGCCGTAAACTATAGACGCTCGTGGCACTTTGAGCACTACTCACGCGCTGTTACAGTACCTATGGACGCTCGTAGCACCTTGGGCACTACTAACGCGTTGTCACTGTAGCCTATAGACGCTCGTAGCACCTTAGGCACTACTCATGCGTTGTTACTTACTACTTAACTGTTACTACTTAATACTACTGTTACTACTTAATATTATTTTTATGTGATAGACTTAAGGGTTTTTTGTTGACGATTCGAAAGTGCTTCTTGGGGGCCTAATTGAATAAAGATATTTTCATTCATTCACTTTAACCTATGGACGCTTGTAGCACCTTACGCACTACTCACGCGTTGTTACCGTAGCATATAGAAGCTCGTAGCATTTTTGGCACTACTCACGCATTTTTGCCGTAGCCTATAGACGCTCGTAGCACCTTAGGCACTACTCATGCGTTGTTACTTTAACCTATGGACGCTTGTAGCACCTTACGCACTACTCACGCGTTGTTACCGTAGCATATAGAAGCTCGTAGCATTTTTGGCACTACTCACGCATTTTTGCCGTAGCCTATAGACGCTCGTAGTACCTTAGGCACTACTCATGCGTTGTTACTTTAACCTATGGACGCTTGTAGCACCTTAGGCACTACTCACGCGTTGTTACCGTAGCATATGGAAGCTCGTAGCATTTTTGGCACTATTCACGCATTTTTGCCGTAGCCTATAGACGCACGTAGCACCTTAGGCACTACTCAATCTCATGCGTTGTTACTTTAACCTATGGACGCTTGTAGCACCTTAGGCACTACTCACGCGTTGTTACCGTGGCATATGGAAGCTCGTAGCATCTTTGGCACTACTCACGCATTTTTGCCGTAGCCTATAGACCCTCGTAGCACATTCGGCTCTACTTACGCGCTGTTACAGTAGCCTAGAGACGCTCGTAGCACCTTAGGCACTACTCATGCGTTGTTACTTTAACCTATGGACGCTTGTAGCACCTTAGGCACTACTCACGCGTTGTTACCGTAGAAAATGGAAGCTCGTAGCATCTTTGACACTACTCACGCATTTTTGCCGTAGCCTATAGACCCTCGTAGCACCTTGGGCTCTACTCACGCGCTGTCACCGTAGCCTTAGACGCTCGTAACACCTTAGGCACTACTCACGCGTTGTTACCGTAGCCTATAGACGCTCATAGCACCTTAGGCACTACTCACGCGCTGTTACAGTAGCCTATGGACGCTCGTAGCACTTTCGATAGTCTCTCAAATAAAGAACGAATTCTGGGAAGTAATGATATGTGGCAAAATTAAAGTACATGTTTCATAAACTGCTTCATACTTTAAAGTAATGTTTTTAAAATGCAATTATAATGCAATGCTGAATGCATGAAATGGTTGATATGGAATGTAAAAACAATAAAAAAAGTGTTTTGTGCTCTTTTCCTAAGATTGCCGTAAGTATGTCATTATTACCCAGAATCCTGAGTACTCTCGGATTTTGGCCGTAGCCTACAGACGCTCGTAGCATCTTGGGCACTACTGACTTATAAAATAATAAAGCTCTCTCAATGAGCCCTTGCGACCTTACTCACCACAGGCACACTTCACAACATAGTAGTGTGTTTTAATATTTAGCGATCTTCAGTAAGGTGGAAGTGCTGCACAAGCCGGACGTTCAAGGTTTGAGTGCTATATTTATTTACCTACCTACTTATTATACCTACGCCCGTTGCGATTGGTACCGGGGAGCCTCGGAGTTCCTCTCCAGAGACCCCATCCTAACAGGCGCCCTTTCAGCTGTAGATAAAGTCCCTCTAGTATTCCGTTCCAAAGACCTGACTCGATTCGCATAGGGCTCCGGAGCTTAAGCCCGCTTTAAACACGGCATGGTACCATCCCAGCGAATTTTGATATCCCCCGCCCACTGCCACTTCAACTTCCTAATCCTATGAGCTTTGTCAGTGACTTTAGTGTGCTTTAGTTCTTTTACGGATCCTATCTTGTAAGAAAACGCTTATCATAGCTCGCTCTATAGCACGTTGGGTGACTGTAAACTTATCACTGGCAACACACACTGGTCTGGCGGTTATAAATTATTATGGATGAGGCAAATTATTAAAAGTACAAAGTTTTCAACACTAGCTCGTCCGGAAGTCACGACGTTCGGAGTTACTTTGTGCTCGGTATGTCGTCTCGGTAGTGCCTTCCTTCGCAGATATGTGCTAACAGGGATGGAATGGGTTGCGCGCTGCTGCGCAGTATTGTAATCTATTTTGTAAATCTACTATAAGGATATGAAACCAACCCGCATTGGGCCGGTGGTGTTATGACCCAAACTCCTCTTGCATTTCTCCCCTGTAGGTAGACCTGTGCACAGCAGTGTAATGTGATGTAACATACAAGCTGTAACTAAGTGTAGTCATATTTTACGGGCTTATTCTCGGCGACCGAGTCTTCGTTCGCCGCTTATTCTACCTATCCATACATCGCACATCCGCTAAAAAACTATCGCAAGACTCAAAATCAAGAATTGGGAATATGTAATTGTATTTTACAGTAATAATAATGATAATAGATATAAACTAAAAATAGTATTATATAAGAACTTACTTTATGGCGTTTTTACAGTAGATAGTAATTAGAAAAATACATGTCTTACCACAAAAAACACAATTCGCCCTTTTTTGTGTTATGACAGTTTTTAGCGGGTGTGCGCATTATGGAACAGCTATGGCGTTAAAAGGTAGCATAAATCTTTTCTCAGGATACTCACTATAATGAATCTCCATGACTTTACTTTAATCGGTTCAGCGGTTTAACAGTGAAAAGATGACAGACAGACAGGATTGCATTGCATTTTTAGTATGAATAAATAAACAGTACCTACTACCTTACAATAGCGCGAATATAATACACCCAGCTCGCTGAATATAGAACAATCGATTCACTCATTATAGTTTCCAATGAATTTTAAGCTACTTGTAATAGTTAGATTACAATGTTGTAATTTGTAATTGTAATTGTGATAAATATAATAATAAAAATATATAGAATTAGAGCCCGCTCCTATCGAATATCTATAAAGAATGAAGGCAACAGCGCACGCAAATTAGCACGATTTTGAAACTTCAGAGCTTAAATGTTTTGTAAACAATTTATACTTAGGTACTTACTTCTATTTTATAAAAGAACAAATCATTAATAACCTGATATTTGCATCAAATAGATACAGTCACAATAACTCTAATACCTTCTATATTAGCACTTTTGACAGTTGGTAATTCTTATTGCGAAGATAATAAAGATAGTAATAAAACATTAAAAGTGGGTAGGTATAAATATCGACCTTATTATGGCTTGTACTTTATAATCAAAGCAAACATACAATCGAAAGTGTAAACTTATTACGAGTACTCACAATTAAGTCTACCGTTTAAATATACTCATTAATTAATTCAGAGCTAATGAAAACCAAGAAGCGTGCAAGATAGGGTAGGGGAGAGAGACCTTGACATAGAATCACTGGACCGGGCCACCATAATTCACTTTTATGCTAGCGTACGTAACATATCGTACGTAACAATGAGCATTTAAAGCTGTATTTCGGTGGTGGTATCGTCTGGGGATTGGTCACGGGACCTACGATTAGCCAATTCGTCTTCTTTAGAGAGTTGATGACTTTTGAATTTCGACATTTTCGACATGTTTCAGGGGTTTTCGGATTTAGTAGGTAAGGTTACCCGTTACCCACGTATAAGCAGAAAGAAATAAAATTAATGAAAACATCTTTAGCTCAATCTTTATTTAACTTTCGAATTGTCAAAAATCCCATTTGCACGACAATCACAAAAAAAAATATCTTAACGGGGTAACTCTTGGAGCCTTTAGTCGCAGAATGTCCAATTTGCAAAATGTCAAGTAGTGGTATCAAAATGTCCAAGTAGCAAAATGAGACAAAATGACTTGGATATTTTGCAACTTGGACATTTTGATACCACTTAACATTTTGCAAATTGGACATTCTGCGACTAAACCTTTTAGAGATGTACCCTTCAGCTTTGGTCAAAATAAACTGGCCCGCAGGATCTAGTTTGACTCGGCAACATTTCTGAAACAATAAATATTTTGAATGAGTAACTATCTCAAGTCATTTTTGCAACTTAATCGATATTAATCAATGTTATAACATCAATCCATTTAAATTTTTTAATTAATTTTACATCATTCAATATTAATAACGCAGTTTTTATTGTTTATTGCGAATTTTTAGATTTTTAATTTTCATTCCGCGATGAGAAAGTATTATATTTATGGATAGGTTATTATATTATGTTCTTTATTTCTTAATAAAGTAGACTACTTTACTCATAAATATTACACTCTACTATCTCATAAATATTTACGATTGCGCACAATCAGAATAAACCTCAAAGATTGCAATGATATTATCATATTAATAGTCATGATATTATGCCAATATTCATACCCTATTTTTTATACTTTCATTTTAGCATACTTCCCCGCAGTGATACTATTATAAAACTGTTTACATAATGTCATTCAGTCAAACAATTTTTTTATGATAGATACATTTTACAAAATATTTGAAATATTACATACTAGTAAAAAAAAATATGTCCTCCGGAGGGGAGTGAACCCGTGACCTTCCACAATCCGGGTGAGTGCTCTTACCATTTTTATTTAATTTTTTATTTGTATTCGAAAACATGTTCCTTCGGGTGTTGAAAATAAAAAATATCCACATAATTGTGGGGGAGGGTGGAATAAGCGTTAGCTTCTAAAGAAAATACAGATGGATTAGAGACTGATATCAATGAAGATAAAATTGTTATCTATAAAAATTAAAACCGACTTCAAAAAACTGAAAAGGATAAAATAATTAAATTTAAGTAGGTATTCATCCCCTAGAAGCATATTTTTGGAGTCGGTGCTTCACTTTCTATTGTTTTTGGAAACCACTTAGCACCAACTCCAAAAATATGTTTCTAGGGGATGAATACCTACTTAAATTTAATTATTTTATCCTTTTCAGTTTTTTGAAGTCGGTTTTAATTTTTGTTTAAAATTTTTTTTCACAATTTTTAGTGATAACTTTCTACGGTCAAAGCTAGATGGGTGACCGTCAAATTATATTGTTTCCTACTATCGTATCGTTTCACTAAAAAGTCATTGGAAAAGCAAAAATTCGCAATTACGCATATGTAGACGACTTCATAATTTCAGTTTTTTTATATTTAAAACCAAAGTACCCGACTGTTTTTGAAAAAAATTTTATGGGACCAAATGGCAGCTATTCCGCATCGAACAAAAAAAGAATCACGTAAATCGGATCAGTAATCTCGGCGTAATCGGTGTACATACATAGAAAAAAAAAAAAAAAAAAAACATACCGGCCGAATTGAGAACCTCCTCGTTTCTGAAGTCGGTTAAAAAGGTCATGAAATTATCAAATGAATAAGATGTTTTTGCAATGACAACGCCAACAACCAAAAAGACGAAAGAATTTATTGTCGTATTGATACCATCCTGTATAGCCCATATTTTAGGGGTTTTCTTAAAAAAAATCTGTTAATCATTCGAAATCTTAGTGTAAAAGTGAATTTTATCCTGGAGTTTTTAAAATTCTAAAATTTCTATTCAATAAGTTTCTATACCGCCTCTCCACTGAAAATGCATTTTAATACTTATTACATGTCAACGCGCCAACCTCATTTTTATAATAATCTCACTGGCCAGCACAAAAACTGCATAAAAAACTTTTCCATCCCCCCATATCGGAAAGAGTATTTTTGCTCTTTGATATCTGAGTGCAAAAGCCACTTTTATCCGCTAGCTAGTATAAAGTAAAAATGAATTTAGAACATCGTGTGCACTAAGTTTGTGAAGTCAAAACATCATTTAACCTATTTACTTTTACCTCCATGGTGTCGTATTTATCATACAACCTTTTTAACTTGTTAAAAACTCAACTCGGCACCTTCTTGGTGTATTTTTTTTAATTTGCTTTGCGCGCGCCATTTTCTTTTCACGGCATATTGTTAAAACCTTAAGTTAAAAACAAGAAACTTGAAAACAAGTGATATACCTAAAATGAGTGATTCTAGCGACGAAGTAGTTTATTTGCCGCCAAATTGTTAATAATGCGCAAATGTATATATTTTTTTGCATCGAGTCATTTATTTCCTCGTTGAGGTGGGATGAAAAGTTACGTGTTGCACTCGAGTGCAAAGATTTTTCACCTCGTCCTCTTTTGATTCCCTCGCTAACGCTCAGGATTCTAATGTTTGAATCACTCGCTGCGCTCGTGAATCAATTTTAGAATCCTTCGCTTGCTCGGTCATCAAAAAAAGCAATTTTGCACTCTTGTCTAACCAATAACTATTAAAAATTTTCTTCAATTGAAAATATTCTTTATTTCTTTTTATTCACTTTCCATCTTGTCGGTTTAAGTTTTTGGTACAATCGTAAGAAATCATAGAATAGCTTAAATTCTATGATTTCAGCAGCGACAAAGATATTTTAATAGGTACCTGATGAGTTAGGTGCAAGCGGTACAGAGTATTCTTCGGGAAGAAATGCGTGAAAAGTACCTACCTACATAAAATTTTACTTTCATTACCTACCTACTCGCGCCAAAAAACTATTTCTACTTTTACTTTTTCAAAAGAAGAAGGCGCATCGCTAGTCGAGCTATTTACTTTAAACGAGTTGCAAGTTACTAGTCTTGAAATATATGAAAATGACCCTAGAAAGTTCTACACTAATTTGATTGTTGCTTATGTGCTTAAATTGTTTCAAAACATCAATCAAGATAAGATTGAATGAAGTAGTGAGCTTTCACAGGACGCTCGCGTTTTGATAGCATCGGCGGTGGCGGCGCGGCATCTAGATAAAACCTAAAGATTTAAACGTTTGATAAAGCTTTGCTAACAAAACGCAATACTTACGCACAACCCTACAGTTCCCTTCATCATGAGTACCTAAAGCAATCTTCAAAGGACATTAATACAAAATTTGGTATATCAAAAACAGTCTTTGCGAGATTTACAATACGGTCGGTTTTTACTAATCAAGTATGACGTATTGACGAATGTTTTAAAACAGCTTTTGTTTTCTACTGGCCCTGCCATGTGCAGAATTAAAACTACTTGAAGCCGTCAACAG
This sequence comes from Nymphula nitidulata, assembly GCA_947347705.1. NCBI lineage: Eukaryota > Metazoa > Arthropoda > Insecta > Lepidoptera > Crambidae > Nymphula > Nymphula nitidulata. The sequence goes on along the minus strand of OX374637.1, from coordinate 2,341,441 downwards.
TTCACGCCAACAACCGGTGTCGGTCATCAAAAAAATTCTTAGAATCAGATTAGATAGGTACGAAACAGGCAAGTAGAGTAGCTGTTATACCAATTTTATGGTTTTTTTATGCAACTAGATGACAAACAAGCTGACGGCCCACCTGGTGGTAAGTAAACGCCGCCTATTATCACCTGCAATAACAAGGAAAAATCACTTGGTATTGCAGGTGCGTTGTCATCCTGGGGCCTAAGATGAAATGCCCTCTATGCCCAGTAATTTCACTGGCATCAATCCGAAACACAGCGAAATGATTATTGTGCCTATTCCGAAGAAGTATAGTACCCAGTACCTACTTCGTCGAATTGGAGTTTTTTATACGACAAGATGGCAATGGCAAGCAAGCATAGCCCGCCTGATGGTAACTTTCCAGGCCAGTTGATGTTTGCATGATAGCGGCGAAACATGAGTGTCCAATTGGGATGTTGCCTAAGTTTGGATATGGCGCTATTTTTCAGAAATTCGAAAAATATACGCAAATGTTACCCATAAAAACAATTCAAACTTAAAAGATATGAAATGTAGGTACTGTTTTGAAAATTAAAAAAATGGTCGTATTTTTTTAAAATTTATCAAAAATGTTAATGATATTAGATTGCTGACATCAATTAAAACAACTTTTATTATGACAACTATTAATAAAAACATACTTAATACATAGTTATTAATTTTGTCAGTACGCCCATACATTTTTAGTAATTGGGAGCATGTGACGTCACCTGTTCCGTAGATGGAGCGTTTTTGGACGTTGCCCCGCAACATATCAAACACACCACTATATCTGTAAAACTATTGATCTTAGACATACTATTTCTTCTTATTTATGAAATAAATAAAAAGTTGTCAACTAACCTATTGTGGCGTCCCAGAGTATGTCTGCCTGCCGCATGACACAATGTTGGGATAAGGGCACCTGTTGTTAGGGTTGCCAACTTTTTTTGAAAAAGTATAAAATGGTTTGAATAGGAAAAAATAAAGTATTTGGAAGAAGAAAAATATTTTTCAAATTTTATTTTTTTATTGTCTTAAAAACATATTTTTGTGTGCTTTTAGCACATGGTAACATTTTTTTATTATCTTTAAATGTTTCAAAGCAATCAACTTTAAGCACAAATTACAATCAAAATAAAAATTTTAATCATTTCCAGCATCCATTAAAGTCCCGTAAATAGTTATGTACCCATAATGCTATAATGAGTGTTTTGTTTTACGCATCACAATAAAGGTTTTAAATAACGTATTTTTCGTAACACTTCCTCAAAAAAGTGACATTTTATGCCACAAAAAGCGAACATAACAATAGTCTTTTTAATCTGTTAAAAACAGGGAAAGAAAATTGTACTGAATTTCATTCATCCTCTAAGGGGGGAATACTTAGCGAAATTTAAACTGTGATTTAAATTTGGAATACTTAGCGAAATTTATACTGAACTACATCTGTGTTTACACCATTGAGTTTGTATATAAAGCATTATACATCTTTTTGAAAAAGGAATACGCATTTATTGTGCAGTTATGATTATTAAATAAAATTACAAAAACCGAAGAGGCCGTATTTGGCCGACCGATACGGCCGATAATTGGACCAATGTTTCGAATGTTAACTTTTACTTTTAATTGTCACTATTTAAAAAAAAATGCTTATCTCATATTATTATTGTTTTCGCAAATGGTACGAAAAGTAGAGTATTTTCCTCGGTGATAACGCTGTCTTAGTCTTGGGTGAACTTAAATCCCTCGCTACACTCAGGACTCGTCCTTTATCCCTCGCTTCGCTCGTGATTTAAGTTTTTAACACCCTCGCTACGCTCGGGAGTAAACCTCGAGTCCTTCGTTACGCTCGCGATTTAAATCGTCGCCCGCGAGTCCCGCGACAGAAGACACTGCTTTATCCCCTTGGTTAATAATCTACTATTTACATAGTTTATTTGTATGCAAAAGTATAAAGTATTTATTTACCAAAAATAAAGTAGGATACGTTATTTTAAAGTATGGTTGGCAACCCTACCTGTTGCCCAAATCTGTGTGCATGCGAGAAGTGACACTGGGCTTTTAAGTAGGCAGGCACAGCCGTAAACATCTTAGGCAGAGGGGTTCCACATATCACTGCATTACCACGAAGATGCAGGAAATGCGTAAGTGCATTATTCCCCCTTAAAAAAAGGGTAGCACGTAGGACATGCAATACCGTTTTCCCGGTTAACATTTTTACCGGTTATACAGAATGGTGCCGTCGATACGACAATAAATTTAAACATGCTCTATATTAGTTCATAGAAATGGTTTGCACTGAAACTGAAACTGAAATAATGTAGCCAATGTTATATTATTTCATACAAATGTCATAAAATTAATTATCAAATGGATAAGATGTTTTTGAAAGTGGCAAACCCTTTCTATGAACTATCATAGCCCATGTTTTTTATTGTCGTATTGACGGCACGACTTCCTGTATAAAATTATGTAATGCATGAACAAAAATTAATGAAATGAGTTTTGCCGTTCACATGATGAATCTGCAGAATAAATAAATAAAATTGTAGGTATTAAAGATGTCGAACTATACTGTAAAGCACAGCTACAGTAGCTTGGCTGTGCTTAGCTTAAATAACATATCGCCAATAAGGTTTGTTGTGTTGATAACGTTTCTGATTTTACTGTTCAACTCAAAGCTGTTCGAAATATTTCACAGTATTCGTTGACAAGATTCAACTTTGATCTCAAAACAGTCACCGTAATATTCTTTCAACACTCACTCGACAGTTAAACTAACAAAAATTGAACAATAACTCACGATACGTCACACATCGGCCGAGGTATGTTGGTACCGCAATTCGTGAATGCCCACAGCTGTTTGTTTGTTGCAATTTAAATCATAACGGTTTCTTAACGCGCGTGAATCATCTTTCCGCTTGATTCATACTATACACGCTTAGATTATTCTAAGTATACACGGTTTAATGTCGCGTACGCATATGTGATGTAGGTAGGTAAGAAACGAACGCAAATCAGTATTATCAAGCACGTGGTGTAATACGAAGAGTGTCAATGTATCTGTGGGATCACTGCTTGGTTTCTTTAATAATAGGGTAGTTGACAACTTTTTTTTTATTTCATAAATAAGAAGTTTATAAATTATAACTCATAAAGAAATATTGCAAAAGAAATAGTATGTCTAAGATCAATATTTTCACAGATATAGTGGTATGTTTGATGTGTTGTGTATGGCGCATCGTCCAAAAACGCTTCATAGAAAATCTACGGAACAGGTGACTTCACATGTTATGGTTAAAGAATATTTATTTCTCATAAGAATTACATGATTTTCACTTAGATCATTCATGAGAGCAACTTAAATAACAAAAAGGTAAAATGTTCCCATATTACTAAGAAATGTATGGGCATACTGACAAAATTTATAATAACTTTGTATTAAGTATGTTATTATTAATAGTCGGCATAATAATAGTTGTTTTAATTGATGTCAGCAATCTAATATCATTAACAGTTTTGAAAAATCTTAAAAAAAATATGACCATTTTTTTTAGTTTTCAAAGTAGTACAACTTCAATAATATTTCTTATCTTTTCAGTTTTAATTGTTTTTGTGGGTAACAGTAGCGTATATTTTCCGAAATTGTGAAAAATAGTGCCATATTCAAACTTAGGCAACATCCCAATTGGATCATTTTGAGCTGATGGTGTTAATTTAGCACGTTCTATCTATGGATTGCTTGTCTTTTCATTTTAAAGTTCTTAAGATCTATATTAAGAAACAATTACAAATAAAGAAAACGATTAAAAGTTATATGCTCCAGGCGGGAATCGAACCCGCGTCTCCTGGGGTCCGGCCAGACGCGATTACCACTACGCCACCGGAGCACTAGGTGCAACCGGTGCAACCTACTAATTTATTCACCGCTTTCTACCCTCTTTTAACGTTTTTATAGCAACGTTTAACTTACCGCTCATTGAAGCTAACACCTCTAGTGATCCGAAACAATACTTTTACAAGCATTTGCTTTTTGAAAAGCATAATTAATGTCTTCATCGTTTTCTTTCTTGATTTGTAAAAGTAGGCGTAATAAACGCATCCAAAACATTAAAATGTGATCTTTATTATGATTATATTCCTTACTTCATCATCATTATATTAGGTTATTGCAGGCCACTGCTGGAAGAAGGGCTGAAGTCTGCAGCACAATACATACGGTTTCCCAGTTTCTCTCATACAGCCACCGACCTGTTATCTTCTTCAGCGGGCTGTTTGCTAGTTTACTTTGAAATCCAGCGATTTATTTGAGTGTACGTCAATGATAACCTGTAACACAACAATATATAGTCAATTTACTTAATGGCTATCACTTTATCCGTCAAAATAAGCTTGCAAGCAGAGCTAGATCCCCTGAACTACGTTTGCCGAGACCAAGTCTTCCTAAAGAACCTTCATACTTCACCGCCCATTGTTTCTGCGACAGATGTGTTTGGTCCACTACGACTTCATACGCTTCTGGATTTCAACCGCCGAATAACTTTATTTCGGATAATGAGACTACCACCATTCATCGCCTCATAGCTTGCTGGGGATGAATTATGAAGTCTTAGTTTCATTCAGTTTAGGGTCAATTTTTAATTATGCTTCAGAGACGACAGTGAACTCTATTGTTAGTGTCAAAGAGTACACACTGTATCAAAAAATAACCAGGCATTATACTATAAGGAAATAAGATAAGAGCTCTTAATGCACCCCTTGAGCGGCATGAACTCTGTAAGCCAGTTTCACTGCCATGCATGTTCCACGTTTCGGCTCCGTAAGTCATAACAGGCAGGACGCATTGTTTGTAAACCCTGCTCTTGCAATGCGTTAGTTATGACGTTATATAGAATCCAACTGCAATCTACTAGCGGTTGGTTGCTCATCTAAAATAGCATGCCGCTGGCAACAAGAAGTCGAAAGGGTGAAAGTCGGCTAAATACAAAGAATACAAACTAACTTGACTTTTTGGTATCCATATTATCCTCAGAGCTTTTACTACTAAGGATTATTCAAATATATATTTTTTTATACAACTAGATGGCACGCATGCTGACGGCCCACCTAGTGGTAAGTGGTTACCACCGCCTATAAACTAAACACCTGCAATAATAAAGAAATAAGGGCATGGTATTGCAAGTGCGTTGTTATCCTGAGGACTAAGACGAAATGCCTTCCGCACTTCCTTACCGACTAGCCTTAGCAGAGAGAGAGAGACATCAATAATTTTAGTTAGAGAAAATAACAGAAACAACCTCAATTGTCCATTTTATTTTATTAGTTTTTTATAATTTCCAGGGCATTCAGAACGCAAATGTGAGAGAACGTGAATTACTGATTGTGGGACAGATTAAATTCACACCCCAAAGAAAGTAAGAAAGCTAGGGCACAGCTGTTCATAGTGGTCCAACCAAATAATACTATCTTCTAGTGTTATGTTGCTGCGGCGAGTAAGGTCGCCAGATTTCATCGAGGAAGCATTTTGTTGGCGTGGAGCCGTCTCCTATGGTGTCAACGTAACACTCCATTTACAGGGTAGTGCAAGCGCTATATGCTATGGTTACCGGTTACCATCAGATCGTATGCTTGTTTGACAGTTTGGCGGCTACAAAAAAGATCTGAAAAATAGACCAATTTTTCTTTTAAAATGGCTACAGATAAACGTACTCGCTGATACCAAAATCAGCGAGTACGTTTAAGTGCAGCCGTTTTACCTAATTAGCATGACAAAGACCCTTCGAGTGCCCGAATCGCCAGCTATTTGACTAATCTCAGACGTTTCCACAGAAACCTAAAACTGATTGAGTATTTGACCTCGAAGCTCTTTAGAAGAACCTTTTGGCATATCTTGCCACTGTCTGGGGTCGGAATAGACGTCCGGCGTAGGTATTATCAAGACAGCTACGAATTCTTTCATCACAGAACGCGTTTTAGATGTGAATGATCCGTTAAGACTTATATTATCTATGTTGTATTACGAATTACGATAAGCCGCCATGTTCCTTTGCATAATGTTTTACACCAAGGTGATACAGTACAGCTGACTATTGATAGTAATGTAAAAGGGTCGTCAAGTCTTGATTTCTAACAGTCGAGTCTTTTTAGGCGAGTCTCATAAAAAGCTTCGTGTCAATAGTTTCAAAAATACTGAAATTATACTATTGAGTTTCAAAGACTATAGTTTTTTAAACACTTACGAACTTACGATACGAGTCTTCGCTTCTGAGACTTGTGCTCGCTGAATTTAGAACTCTATGATGACAATCCTTTTTTCTCTTCATATGAGCTTTTGGCCAGTCTTATCGTGACAGTAATTTATAAAAAATAAATCTTGCAGTTTAGTCTTTCCGCTGCGAATTGATAGATCGACATAGCGTCCTTCGATGTGGCATTTAATTTTATCTCTGAATACAATATAAAATTTATTGACCTTGAAATCAGCAATTAAATTGTCCTTCTGTGTTCGGTTCTTTACACATTCCGCTAACAGATAGAATACACATAACATTGCCGCATACATCAAAAATTGATCAGCGGAATATCGAAACCGAAGCCTGTAAGCTATGAGAAAATTTATTATTATACAGGGTGGTGCCGTCAATACGACAATAAATTAAAACATGGGCTATTTTAGTTCGTAGATATGGTTTGCCACTTTCGAAAACCTCTTATTCATTTGATAATGACATTTCTATGAAATAATGCAGCCAATGTTAGGTATATAATTTTATACAAATGTCATGAAATTATCAAATGAATAAGATGTTTTTGAAAGTGGCAAACCATTTCTATGAACTAAAATATCCCATGTTTCAATTTATTGTTGTATTGACGGCACTACCCTGTATAACAAATTTTCTTATGTAGGTATACCTAGGGGTCGTAACGAAATTTGGGGGGAGGGGAGGTCTTGTAAAACGTTACGAAGCGTTACCAGGGCGGGTGGGAGGTTCGAACAACGCGTTACGTAACATGTTTTTTTTTTCGTCATTGTTTTACGGGGAATCCCTTGTCAAATAAAAGTAAATAAAATAAACAATATAAGCAAGTATTACGAGTTAAAATTTTCATGTTTTAATAAACAATAACAAAGCTATTTAGGTGTCTTTCTAGTCCTTTGCGCTTACTCATAAATTGTGTCTTTTAGCTAAAAATGGTCCCTTGGGTGTTACGTAACGTTTAGTTCGAGGGGGGGGGGGGACTACGTTACGCCGCGTTACATGGGGGGTAGGGGGGGTCAAAAATTTTTGAAAATTGCGTTAATACTAATATTTGAACGACCCCCTAGGTACATTGTTGAATCAAGGAATGCGAGAAGGATCTACTTGCATTGTCCTTCTACTATGCCTATACCAAATCACATTAATAGCTAAGTTTCCGTAAGATCAGTAAAGTTACGAATCCACGGAAAAAATAGATACCAAAAGACCGAAAGAGTTTTCCGATTTTGGCGACAATTCATGAAATTCATGAGTACGGACGGAGAAGGTATTTTTCTAGGAGTCCTGCACTCTAATTCACAGTGAAAGTTACTCTATTCATATCACTTTTTATCGTGGTGCGTTAATTTGTTGCAACTTAAGACTCCCAGGAGTATCATCATCATCAACGCTAGCCTATACACGTCCCACTGCTGGGCACAAACCTGCCTACATGGGAGAAACACGTAAAGAGTTTTGGGCCGTAACACCACAACGCTGGCCCAATGCGGGTTGGTAGGACCAACGGCTTGTCGTGCCTTTCGAAGCACGCAAAAAATCGACATTACAAATTTTGATTGATCCATCCGGGATCGACCATGGCAGGAGTTGCTGTGTTTTCGTAACTAAAACCAGCGCGCTATAACCACTACGCCATCCACCGAGCCCCTCCTAAGAGTATTATGACAATTAAATAACCCACTACGTCTGAAATGTATAGCTAGACAAGTGAGTGTGATGGGATCTGAGTATTCAAGTTGAGTCTTCTTTAAAGGACTCAGTATACGTTACATCACTAGCTGTAGATACTGCGGTATCGTCAAGTCTTCAAAAGTGATAGCTTAAAGCGTTAACTGATTTTAAATGTTATCTTTAACGGTTTATTTTTAGAATTTCCTGTACGACGAAATCAACTTTCATTTAACTTTTTAATTTTGAATGAAAAATGTTAACTCAGTAATGTAAAAATGTAACTGAGTTGTGGGTTCGAATCCCAGCTTTGCTTGGATATATCGATTTGACTTTTGATTTAAGTAGCTGTACTCGTAATATTTAGTTTAAACTGGAGGTAAATAAGCAGTTTGGACATTAATACGTAAATAGATATAAAGAAACAGTATATTTTAGAATGATTAATTAAAATAACCACAATTTCACTAAATTATAAATGGTTTAAAATGCACACAGAATTTCATATTCTAATAATAATACTTAACAAACGGTGATTCATTGTCAATCTAAATATGCAACGAAAATTATAGCGTTTTAAAGACAACACAGAGTTTTTTTCAATCATCGTTTATTTCATTAATTTTTGTTTTTACATGAAAATACTTACTGAACACTTAAATCAAAAGTACTTAAACAAAAATAGGAACAACTAAGAAATAGCACCGGCATTGGCATTAAGCAATGTGGAATTGTGGATGGGTTGGGTTTGACTCCCAATAAGGGCAGCTGTCTGTATGATAACTACGAACATTATTGGTGACGAGTCATAGCATAGATAATTTTATTATTAATAGAGTAGTTGACAACCTATTTTTATTTCATAAATAAGAAGTTTGTAACTCATAACGAAATATTGCAAAAGAAATAGTATGTCTAAGATTAGTTTTACAGATATAGTGGTATGTTTGAAATACGGAACAGGTGACGTCACATGGCATGCCATATTAGTTACTAAGAAATGTATGCGCGTCGCATACTGACAAAATTAATAATAACTATGTATTAGGCACGTTTTTATTAATAGTTGTCATAATAATAGATGTTTTAATTGATGTCAGCAATCTAATATCATTATCGTTTTTGATAAATTTTGAAAAAAATATGTCCATGTTTTTAATTTTTTTAAAACAGTATAGAACTTTGACAATATTCCATATCTTTTAAGTTTGAATTGTTTTTATGGGTAACAGTAGCGTATATTTTTCGAATTTGTGAAAAATATAGCCATATTCAAACTTAGGCAACATCCCAATTTTAATACTTTGGCTAGCTGACAGTTTCTATATTTGATAAATAAGAAGCTAACCCACCAACCTGTACTGGGCCAGCGTAGTGGCGTTATGGCCCAAACTCCTCGTGTTTCTTCTATGTAGGTAGGCCTGTGTCCTGCAGTGAAACGTACATGTTTAGGCTGGTGATGAGAACTTATCAGTAACAACATTGATCACAGAATCACCTTTGAATGTAAAAAAATTAATTGTACTGACAGAGTCAATGACATAGCTCATAGGATTGATTAACAACTTTGACATAGCTCATAGACTCATTAACAAGTTGAAGTGACAGTGGGCAGGGTACATAGCACACAGACTAGACACTGGGGTGTTAGATTTTTTATAATAGCGACCACGTACCGGTAAGCGCCAAGTGACCACTAGATGGCCAGACGACCTGCCCCCTTTATTCTCAATTGTCGGATCACGGATTCGATTCGAAAAGTCACATGCCGTCTCGTTTTGACGCACCGCGATAAAAAGTAACAGGTATAGAGTTTCCGAAATTCGAATACTTTCCTACAGTTGTGAATAAGGGGGCTGGTCAGAGTCGCGGGGAGCCGTTGATGCAGGCAGCGCAGAACCGTTCCATTTGGAGACCGATGGGGGAGGCCTTTGTTCAGCAGTGGACATCATAGGCTGATACATGATGACGACGATGAAATCTGTTCGTTCTGCTTCGTTTCGAAGCCACTAATATGTATACCTTATTGACCTTATTAAGAGTAATGGAAGAGCAGGACCTCCTGACACAAGTACACTGCCTACAAGGAGATCCCAACCATCATTAGTTGTCATTTGTTTATTGGTTGAATGATGAAAAAATAATAATTATAATACTAAAATTTAGGTACTGCCGAAAGCGCCAAAGCCGGGCCGAAGCCGCCTGAATGAAAGCTTCCAAGATGTCATGCAAAAGTGTCATAAAATGCGACGATTGCTCGCAATACGACCCACAAATAATTTCGTGCCAACGACAAAGACGGTCGATCGTATTGGATCGTAAACAATTATGACCGGTTTGTGCTGCAGCCGGCAGTCACCTTCATATACAATGAATTATAATGACAATGCCTCACTTTTCCTGCTTGCTAAGTTATAGGCCTACAAAGAATTTGGTTGCGCTTGCGACCCTAACTGAATTTACTTATACATAATACTACGTGTTATGTTTAGATACTTCGTACTTTACTTTAAGCTTCCATAGACTAAATAATGCTTCTATCATCCTCAAAAGTCTCAAAACTTCACATTATTTCTATGATCTATGACAAGAAGCGAAATTTAAGTTGCCCCGCTTTGGAGTGGCCAGTTACCTGTAAAGAGTGGGCATGTTTTACGCCTACCCGCGGATATTTGCCTAATGTTTGTTTGTGTAATAATTTTAATGTAAAGTGTATCGACAACTGTAATCTTCATAGGTTAAACTTATTGTTTTTTTTTATAAAACTAGATGAAAAACAAGCTGCATGCCTACCTGGTGGTAAGCAGTTACCGCCGCCTATAGACACCTGCAATAACAAGGAAAAATCACGTGATATTGCAGGTCCGTTGTCATCCTGAGGCTGAAGATGAAATGCCGTCCATTCCCAGTAATTAATTTTAATCAACGGTACCTAAACAACTTTAGAAATCTCATACACTCATTAATAATAAAAATAGATAATGACGTTATATTCTAATAGACAAATTTCAATTTTGTTTACCTTTAACATCCCAAGGGCAATGAAGAGGGCTGTGCTCGGGGATTCTCTGCGTGATCGAACTAGAAATGAGATCCGCAAGAGAACTGATGTCGTCGACATAGCTCCAAGGATTGCGAGCCTCAAGTGGCAGTGGGCAGGCCACATTGCACGGAGGTCTGACGGCCGTTGGGGCGGAAAGGTCCTCGAGTGGCGGCCGCGTACCGGGAGACGCAGCGTTGGTAGGCCTTCACATGCGGGCAGCGCAAGACCGATCGGTTTGGAGACCCCTGGAGGAGGCTAAGCCTAGCAGTGGGCAAGATGATGATGATGAATATCCACACTAACATTATGAATCCGAAAGTTTTGTATGTTACTGATTAGTTTCATCTAAATCGGTTCAGCAAATTAGGAGTGAAAACGTTTGGCACGGAGCTAGACTACATACTCAGAAAAGACTCAAAGGACACCTTATCTTTTCACGCGATAACCACAGTAATAAAAACAAGTTTAAAACCCTTTAGAGAAAGTTCTTTTAAATAAAATGAAACAAACGAGAAAGTTAAAACGATTCGGAAGTTTTCCTGTCTCTATCTAATAAACAGGTTTTATTAGTCAGATAACAATCAGCACAGAATACATAACATCACAAAAATATTCTGAATTTTATTTTAACATTATAAATGTGTGGAAAATATAATAAAATTAAGAATATTTAAAATCAAAGCCCAAGTTAACCGAATATACTCGTTCTCGGAAGGGACTCGAACCAGATGCCTCCGGTGCAATAGACAGAGGTACTGGAACTGATCACTGGCGCTCTACCTCTACCAGACAGCCGTACCGGCGCAGATTATTAAAATATTGACACATTAAATATTATAAGTAGTAAAGTCAGCAAAAAAAATTTGTTTATTATTATGAAATTTCTTTGAAAAATTGTTAATCAAAATTCTAACGTCTTAGCAAACAACGTATAGGGTAGTTGACAACTTTTTTTTCATATATAAGAAGTTTAGAACCCATATAGAAATATTTCAAAAGAAATAGTATGTTTAAAATCAATAGTTTCACAGATACAGTGGTATGTTTTCGGTGTTGCAGCGCATCGACTAAAAACGCTCCATATATTTGCGGATCAGATGACGTCACATGTTGCTATATTACTAAAAATATATAGGCATATTGACAATATGAATAATAACTGTGTACTCCAACTGTTTTTTTTATACCACAAAGATCTCCAAAACAAACGGGCCTGCGCTGCCCGCAACCTGATAAGATCGTCGGTACACCTTATGGGAACTAACAACGTCTCCGGGTACGCGGCCGCTACTCGAGGACCTTTCCGTCCTAACAGCCGTCAGTCCTCCTTCCAATGTCGCCTGCCTTCCAATTTTATCAAGTACAATTCTTAATTTTTGATTTTAACATTATTATAAATGTTTGAAAAATTAGTAATTAAAATATAAAACTAGAAAAATTCCACGTCCTGAGTCAAATCGAACCCGCAACCTTTCGCGCCTTTTTTTGTTCGATTCCTGCCTCAGGACGTGAAATTTTTCTAGTTTTATATTTTAATTACTGAGTAATTTTTCAAACATTTATAATAATGTTAAAATCAAAAATTAAGAATGTTTGAAAAATTATTTAGTAATTAAAATATATCTCAACTGGAAAAATTTCACGTCCTGAGGCGCCTCAGGACGTGAAAATTTTCCGGTTCAGGTATATTTTAATTACTTATCTAGTACTGTTAATCATAAATACTTTGTGAAACACGTGTATTTGTGTCGCTATCTAAGGTAGGGCATAGCGGGATTTTCCGGTCAAACATGGAGCCTTGGAGCTAAGTAACAAAGAACGCGGCCTAGAATTATCGCATCATATTGTAGTATGTTACTACTTTACTTTGATTATGGTGCTTAATATGTACTATATGACGGACCAAATTACTTTCTAACATATGCTTTCTATCATCCATGGTAGTGTTTAAATAAATTAAAGCAGTTCGGTTTGTCTTTCTGTTTTTGCAAAAAATTCTTCATCTTCTCCTTCAATAATGTTGCTTCTCAGTTTATTGAATTCTGCCAATGACAAGTTAGTTATGATTTAAAGTTTCGTCTCTTCACAGAGCTACGATTTGAACAGATTATTTTATTACGTATAAGAATATTACAGTTATAATTATAACAGATGACCCAGTCGTATCGAGTAGGCGTACTGCATTCTTAGATTCAAACATTCGTTTACAGTTAGAATGTCCTTTTGCTGTAACTGTAACCAGTTTATCTTACAGTTAGCCTTAATTGCAAAATATATCGATGCTGATATTTCTTTGGATATGTTCCATTAATAATAATTATAGTCGTATCGGCAAAATTGTTTGAAATTACTACATAGACTTCAATGGGGCTTTTTATATCATAAACCAAGGAGTGCACAGATATGACGCCTGTAAGTGAAATTCCAATCCTGAGATTCCTGACGTCAAAAGACTAAAGATAGCGATTCGTCAAAAGGTTCAAAAGTTAATTCGATTCTTGAGACTGTCCCTTCAATCTCATCCCAATCTGGGCGTTTTGTGTTTTAGTTTTGCCCGCAAGTTGACAAAATCTGATGGTAGTTATTATTCTTTGCTTTGAGCCTTCTGAGGCTCTTTGTAAGCGGCAACGTCTCGATTCCGTTTGTCATTATCACTCATCAATGATACACGAACACGAAATAAAGACTTTCTACTTTATTTTTATGAAGTTAAATGTATAACTTTATAGTTTGATGGATGATATCTCAAACACCTCAGGGCAACGACATCGATGACTATATCAATCCTTTATGTTAGCTTTACGTCAGGAACTGTAATGGTGGTACTGGTATTACTACTTGGGACATCGGACATGCTCGTCTCAAAATTGTTGTTGTGTCTCAAAAACAATTACAATCGCTAATTTATAAGATTGATTTACTGTTACACTTGATGTGCTGACTGTTGTACAGCTGGCAACATCAAGTCATTGAACACGATTAAAGAACACGGAGCACTGTTCAGAAGTCGGTCAATTATTTCCTTGTGAAGTAAATCACAAAAAAATGTATTTTTTTATGATTATAAGACAAGATTGTTTTGTCTATGTACCTATCTATAAATAGACAAATGGTGCATGATAGGAATAAGTATCTTAAACCTTTTGACTATGGGTAGGTTGGAGATAAATAAACATGTATCTTTTGCTTTGTATGGGCAGTTGAACGTAATACTTGTTTGTTGGGTAGGCGTAGTGTGGTTATCATTCAAATTATGACATGTTGTGCATTTTAATATAAAAAACGATTCTCGCTTCAGGACGTGAAATTTCTTCTAATTTAGGTATTTCTATAAGTAAATATGTTTAGTAATTAAAATATAAAGCTAGAAAAATTTCACGTCCTGAGGCGGGAACTAAGTAATTTTTCAAACATTTATAAAATAATGTTAAAATAAAAAATTAAGAGTAAATATATTTGTCACAAATTTATAATATGAAAAAAAATTATTTAAAGAATGTTGTGTATTGTACTAATATTACTATGCACATTGATGTGATATGTGATACGATACCACGAGAATTGGCATTTAATTTGGTCATTCAGGCAATCCTCTATAATAAAACTTTTGCAATTAAACTTTTCATATAATTTTTATTTTTTCGCTTTTACTTTATTACTAATTAACTAATGAAAGCTATCAAATATTTTTCTTTTTAACCGACTTCAAAAAAAGGAGGAGGTTATCAATTCGTCTGTATGTTTTTTTTTATGTTTGTTACCTCAGAACTTTTGACTGGGTGAACCGATATTGATGATTCTTTTTTTGTTCGATGCGGAATAGTTCCCATTTGGTCCCATAAAATTTTTTTGAAAATCCATTGGGTAGTTTGGTTTTTAAATCAAAAAAACTGGAAAAATAAAGTCGTCTACATATGCGAAATTGCGGATTTTTGCTTTCCTATGAATTTTTTAATGAAATGATACGATAGTAGAGATCAATTTAAGCTCACGGTCACCCATCTAGCTTGGACCTTCAAAAGTTATCATTAAAAATTGAGAAAAAAAAATTTGAACAAAAATTTAAACCGACTCCAAAAAACTGAAAAGGATAAAATAATTAAATTTTAGTAGGTACTCATTTTTGGAGTTGGTTCTAAGTTGTTTCCAGAAACCATAGATAGTGAAGCACCGACTCCAAAAATATGTTCCTAGGGGATGAGTACATACTAAAATTTAATTATTTTATCCTTTTCAGTTTTTTGGAGTCGGTTTTAATTTTTGTTTAAATATTTTTCGGGTTTATGCTGCTAGCTGTACAATGTAAATCACAATATGATTGTTACTAAGAACTTTTTAACTAATGTAATAGGTACCTACCTAAATGCGAATGTTTAGTTTATTTATAGGTACAGTTGACAGCTCATTATGAGTAGGTAACAGTTTGAGACCTTGAGACCGCCCTTACTGCGTTCGCAATAAAGGCGGCTTTCGTAGTGCAACTGTTACATTGATGTCCTATCGTGTGTACGTGTATCATCCAATAAATAAACTAAAAGCTCCTATTACGGCGGTAGTTAATGAAAAAATCGGCCCCAATTACGGGTGGTTTTTTTCGCGTTTTATTCTCAAGTGTGATATTCGTGTTTGAAACACGTCGTGTAAATAGGCCCTAAGATTTCTTGGATGAATGGGTAAAGGCGATGTTTCATATCCGGCCAGGGTATACTTATGTATTATGTACTTACACTATCTCAAAAAGTCAGAAAATTTCTCCCAAATTCGGGATAAATACTAATTAGTCGTTTTCATGTACTACTACTTGTGCTCAAAATTCTAAATGATTCGTCAAATTCAATATTATTTGTCAGAATCACGTGCGACATGAAAGTCAGCTAAATGTCACAGTTGACAGATTATGATGAATATTTATTTGGCTGTGTTAGTTTTTTCTGTAAAAAATATTGTTTTGTACCAGGAAATAATAAAAAAGCAAATGGATAATTAAACACTGTTCTGCATATTTCTGCCAATTTTTGTAACATAGACCTGGCCCCGTACATTTTTGGGACGTCTCCTTTCATTTTGATGTAGGTACGCTTACTCGAGAATAAAACACGTTAATAAAAATACCACCTTAATTGAAGACGACATTAACCTGTAATAGTAGATAATCCTATGATTGAGTTTATAGATTTCTGGCCTAAATTGTCGCTGTAGAATTACTCGTAGTTATTATCACAAAGTTCAAAAACGACGTATAATGATTGGATAACACACTACCATCGATTTAAAACTCAGAAAAGAATGTCTAGTTTCAATCTGCCCGAAAGGCATTCTCCGAAGTCCTTCATTTTGGCGGTGTTTGTTAGTCGGGTTGCATAGTTATATGTTACCTATATGTGTTACGTTTTACGTTCAGAACCGGTCGACCGAGCACGGCTGGCAGGCGAAGGCCCTGTCAACTCAGTCAGACATTATGTTGAGATTTTCTAACAAAATCAATCAAGCCGTAGCGATCGACTTTCTTTTCTGCATACCTCCAATATGTAGGTAGTTTTAAACTGAACACATATAAGTTTGTTATAAAATCACTTCCGTTCTTGCTAAGTTCAAATCGAGTTTTTTGGCCACGTGAATTAATCACAGATAATGTAGAACACTGTAGAATGTAACACATGGGATGATATAGAATGTAAATATGGGCGGAAATTAACAAGGACAACTACACGAGCGACAGAACAAAGATTCTAACAAAGAAATTTCTCAGAAACATCAATTTGGGCAATAGAGGAAGTTGGACAAGGTTTTAGACTACATTTTTATGAGAGATTCAATGATTCGGGATATTAAACAAAGAAATTAACCAGTTTTTAACATTAGCAATATTATGCATTGTCTTTTAAATCAAAGTTGGACTACCCTAATTGATCAATCAAAAGTATCAAAACAATTAGGAAATTATAGTTAGGTAGAACGAGGAGGTGGTGGTTAAGATTATTACCTGAGTTTTTTACTAGCGATGTGCAAACCTGTAGTTCTCCTCACGGAGCGGTGACCACAGGCAGGCCGGGATTGGTGCAATTTGAAATATAAGGCACAACGTTTACACCGAATCGCGTCCTAAGCGTGGCCACCGCAGTGAACGACCGGAGTGCTGGCCGGTTAACGGGACTGCGCGCCGCGGATGCTGAGTGCCTGAATAGCGGTGTACGACGGCCGGGCCCGCTTGGATAGGCCGGGACTGGTGCAATATCGCACATGTACCGAATATAGCGCCAGTCACCGCCCATCCACTCGGGCCTCGCGGACAAAGGACTGCCGCTCCTGCGCCGCGCCCGGCTCCTCCACAAATTACCGCTTCAACTTCGGAACTCGCGCACTACTCCCAACGGAATATTGTTACGCGCGTATTTTACGAGACGAGCGCGCGTGTAGACGGCGCGGCTGCCGGCGACAGAATGGCGCGGCGCGGGGAGAGCGACGCGCGCGCAGCTGCTGTCGCGTCGCCCCGCGCGCCTCGCTCCCCTCCGGCCCTTTATCGTTCTGGGAAGTGGTTCCTGAACTTCCCGAAAGTGTTGCTAGAAAAAAATGTTTGCTCGATTCCAAGGAAACTATCCACTAGTATATAGGTACTGTGAAAGTTGTGGTCCTTGACACGTTATGGTACCTACTTGCGGATGACGTGTTCGATACGATCGAGCTTTTCGCGTCGCTGAATAATCGTTTGAAAGTTGAAATGAACGATAATTATCATGGTCATCAAAAACTTTAGGAATGTCGTAAAAAGCAAAAATAATAACAGCTTTTAATTGCTTTACGAAATACTAGATTAGTAATATTCAGAATCATCAATCTACATACTCAATGTTTTCTATAAGATCATCGCATCAGTCTACATTACTGATACATATTACACTTAATTTAATACTACTTTAAAAGTTACACCATTCATCATGCTTTAATAGTCAAATATAAGTCTTTATAGACAGGATCACAGGACTCAGATTGCTCTGTAGGTACATGTATTTTGGACGCGAATAATTTCAGTATTAGGTAGGTACTATTCCCTACGACTATCTTAGAATTAATTATCCTTTTTATTTTTTCCCGTGGACTGTCATCTCCTTTTTTCTCAAAGAAACTGAAGTATTAGCTTCAGATAGTCTCAGAGTTGGGGTTAAAAAACTAAAAACATTTGCTAAGCATTATCAACCTATGACATCCACTGCAGAACTATGCCATGGCATGTATTTCGAACGGTTCTGCACTGCCTGCATCCAACTCCCAGAATACTTTTACTCTAAGTATTCTGTGCCTCAAGGAGATCCAAAGGCTTTCGCAACCCTGACGACATAGCAACTTATTTGTCAGTTGAAATAATACGCAGCAAAATATTTGCAACTCCACTACTGCATTGTGGCATCTTGCCTTGTGGCCCGGTAACGGATAGGAAATCAAATCTATGGGTATCACTTCAACTGTCAAAATAAGTCCATAAATCTTGTAGGTACTATGCGCATTCCAGTACGTGGTCTCCATGCCCCTTCGGCCATCCGTTCTGCGTGCTGTATGCCTAGCCTCCTAAAGTCCTAACTAACAATTTGAGCATGCTAATCTAATCATAATAGCTATGTATGTCAGTAACTTTAGTTCTCCTTCGGATGTCCCCATTACAAACTCTATTCTGTAGAGAAACATCTTTTTTCTAACCTATAACGGGATAACTCGTTGCCTTCATCTCACCTGATGGTAAGTGAAGATAAGGCCGACGATAAAAGAAGTTACACCCGGATCCCACAGAGGAACTAGCTATCTTACCTCTAACTGTCTCAACACAGCAATGCTGTAAACATTATTGTTATGGCGGCAGACTTAGGTAAGATGGTGGTAGCTAGCCAGGCGGACTTAGAAAAGCCACCACCTACCACCAACCAAACCAAGCAGAAAATTTCTCCCCCAACGGAAATCGAACCCCGGACCTCTAGATGCAGATGGTCTCAGAGGCGGTTATCTGACATATAACGTAAAGAATCATTTAACATAGCTTCTGAGACGTGAACGAGTATAGAAGGCCTCTATATGATCGACCACTTTTCACTGTCGTATCGTATGGCATCAGTTCATCATAATTTACAATCAAATTATATTTATAAAGATATATACAGGATGGTGCCGTCAATACGACAATAAATTAAAACATGGGCTATATTAGTTCATAGAAATGGTTTGCCACTTTCAAAAACATGTTATTCATTTGATAATTTCATGACATTTGTATGAAATAATATAACATTGACTGCATTATTTCATAGAAATGTCATTAAATTATTAAACGAATAAGATGTTTTTGAAAGTGGCAAAATATTTCAATAGACTAATATAGCCCATATTTTAATTAATTGTCATATTGACGGCACCTCCCTGTATACATATTTACTTAATTACATTTACAATCAAATATTTAATTTAATTTATTGCCTAACGTGACCCAAAACGCGTATTTTATTTATTTCTTTTTTATGTAGGTTAGCTTATTTGTGTCCTTATTGCATTTCGACAAAAAGCTGTTGATAGCTGTTGAAGCTATATTATTTCCGTCAATAATCAAAATATTCTTTAAAAAATACTATTAAATATTTAATTTCAAATATTTTAAGTGGTAAATAACACAACGCTATGGTCACCCCACAATATTCAACATGAATTCAAACCGTTCATCCCGCGTTCCGTACGTACTTACTACCTGCCCGCGCGCAGACCATCAACCATACATCCCATAGATCCAAAAAGCATAAAATTAAAAGCCCGCGAACGCACGTGGTAATAAATTAATACCTCGCTGTTAAACAAGTTAGTGACGATAACTTAATGGCGGCAAAGTT
The DNA here is from genome assembly GCA_947347705.1 of Nymphula nitidulata. Classification (NCBI taxonomy): domain Eukaryota; kingdom Metazoa; phylum Arthropoda; class Insecta; order Lepidoptera; family Crambidae; genus Nymphula; species Nymphula nitidulata. The sequence continues at coordinate 2,321,573 of OX374637.1, read as the reverse complement.
AAGAGAAGGGTCAAACAAATTATTTGGAGCAAAAATTTTTGTTATTATAAGTGTTTGATATTACATCATTGTTATTGATACGAAAATAAAATTCGACCTTGACCTTGGTCGATTTGAATCACAAGTTCCCAGTAGTATACATAGATCGATAGTAGTATTTTGTAGGATAGGTAAGAATTTGACACTTTAGGTATTTAAAATTTGACAATTGATTTTGAAGTTTCTCGATCGACTCCCGCCCGATCCCAATCATTGTCGGAAGTGGATTATGTACTCTGGAATCAATGGAAGATCGTAAAATCCAACTCTGTATTTTATCTTGCTACCTAAATTAGTAATAAAGTTGTCAATGCTAATAAGCATTGAAAAAGAAATTAAAAAGGACATAATTTTGTCTGTGTGATAGACATCAAATAAGTAGGTACCTATGTAAATTACAAGCTGTAATATGAATTTAGCGTTACGTCATTTCCTATAATTAAATTTTAAACCTTAGAATAATAAATTATTCTATACTTAATTAAAACAAATTATAAAATCTACGGTAAAAATTAAGTTTTTTTTTTCTTTATTGTTTAAGGAGATTTGATCAAGTATGATCATGCCATCTCCATAGGAACACAAAAAATTAAGTTAAAAATACCTCTGCCCTATAAACATAACTAATAAGTACCTGTGCTAATACTTACTAGTAGGTAGTTTAGTGGTAAGTACTCTTGTAAGTACATATTTTATTGTGAGGTTTCCGGTATAATTTGAAAGGCGAAGATCTTTCACTTCACTTCCTTCAGGCAGGTAAATAAATTTCAAAAAAGGTAAGTTACCTTACAACCTTCAACGAACTTTAACTATATTTATAGGTAAGTGTGTACATAGCGAAAACACCTATTTCGTAATGCGTAAAGCTTTGTATTTGTATTGTTATTGTTATTCACATTGCTTTGAAAGTTTGAACCGTCTTGAATTGCATGCAAATTTTCTGCAATTATTTCTTGTTACATTGTTATTTCATCAATGAAAAACCAGGTACAATTTAAACAAAAGAAGTAATATAGGTTTAGGTAAGACAATTTTTTGTCTACTTGCTCTGAGCGAAATTTCTTAGATTAGAACAAAAGAAGCCTATATCCTTACAAACATAAGCCATTTACTTACAATGCACTTTAATGTCCTACGAATAGAGTTTAAATTGAAATGGAAGGACGGCAAATATGATTTGTATACGCCGAAGCTAGCACCGAAAATCGTTTCTGAGAAAACATAAAAGTAGGTCTAAGTCCAATTCCATGGCATTGTAATTTTTGTAGCTTAATATAACGTTATACATGTACTATGGTTTGTTCTTATGGTCTATATTGTATCATTCAATCGACTAGCTTACCTTCGTAATATCTCTAATAATATTAATCTAATATTTTGTAAATAGGTAAGTCCTAAGTACCTACTACATTACATCCTTTTTGAATTAATAGGCGTACTGGCATGCACCTTAGTGGTATATTATGATATCCCTAGGTGACATTATTATGCAATTACATTAAAGAGGCTAGCATGGTAAGCCTAATGTCAAGGGTAAAATAAAAACTAGTAAGGATAAAGAATAGGCCTGCACCCGTACCACCATCTTTTATCGCGATCCAATTTAGGTCCTAACCTGAGTAGAATCGTTTAATTCGTACTACGACGCTATCTACGACTATGACAGCGACGCAGTTTAGGACCCAATACTGCTATGCGATTCTCTAAAGTCAGCAGCCATGAATTCGTGGCTGTCGGCAGTGCCGTCATACTTTTGACGTTTGTTTGACAACCGTTGGCGACACCAGCGTTCCGACGTCGAGCACGGCGTGAACCGGAACTGAAAAGTGGTTGATTTTTATATCTTTATGTAAAAAATCTATCAAATATTGAATGAAGCCATTGCGATACAATTTTAACACAACAAAAAAGAAATAAAAAAATATCGATTGTACTTCATGTCGTATAACCAAAACAGAGACAATCGTACACAGCCACGAGACCGACGTAGAGATTAGAATACGGATTCACGCAGCGCAGTGCGCAAACGTCAAAACCAATGGCAGCACGTCGTCTTTGTCAGACGTCAAGTTCGATGTCGAAAATCTTTGTTTGTGAATCACACTGCTGAACCGAGCGGAATATGAATCGCTTTTATAAAGATGGTGGTAAGGCCCCTGAAAATAACGTCTCACACAAATCGTTATGACCTCAATTCGTCTACCAGTTCTTCAGTTGTCCACACAATGGGGCGAACATTACAATTACACGTATTTTTTAGAATACTTCATTGTTATTAATTTTAAAAAAACTATATTTTGTAGAAAAAAATGGACTCCTGTATTTGACTCTGTGTTGAGTGAGACCACCTACATCTCTAGAGGTCCGGCCGGAGTTCAATTCCCAGTGCGAGCAGAAATTTAGTGCTATGTTTGGTTGCTTGCATTGCATATGGCTTTTCCTAAGTTCGCCTGACTAGTTACCTACCACCCTCATATATAAGTATTTATCATGGTGCCTATAGTTTCTTTCTATGTCGTCCGCCATACTGCCATATTGAATAACGGTGATATCGACGAAAAATCTTAACTTTTGTATGTATGAACAAACTTTGCATGAGAACGAATTATTAGTATTTTTCCTGGATTTGGGAGAATTTTCCTGATTTTTTGAGTTAGTGTCAATAATGGCTAGAGATTTAAAGTAAACAGTTTCCCGTAGCCTTTTATACTGATATTATCTAAGCAATTGCATATTAATTAAAATAAAACAATTACAAATAAAGAAAGAAAACGATGAAAAAATATATGCTCTAGGGGAGACTCGAACCTGCGTCTCCTGATTTCCGGCCAGACGCGGTTACCACCACGCCACCGGAGCACTAGTTATAATTTCTTCACGGCTTTCTTCACTTTTTCCAACGTTTTTACAGCAACGTTTATAGAATGCTTTCAGAATAATTCTTTCAGAATACTTTGTTTTTTTTCTAAGAAGGAGACGCGGATTCGAGTCCCGCCTCGAGTATATATTTTTTTATCGTTTTCTATCTTTTTATTCTTTATATTTTCACATTCTTAAGTCATTTCATAAGGTCAAAGCTAGATGGGTGACCGTCAGCAGCACTATCAATTTGGCTGTCTTTCAATCTTTGGTTGAAATACACATATACTGTTTCATATTATCGTAGCGTACCACTGATAAAGTGTTATCTAACTCCAAACCGTTACGGAAACCGTTACCTTCCATCATCAGTTCACCAGAATACACAGATAGAATTCAACTATTCGTCAAAACGTACCTATAATATTCAAAAAAATATCTTCCAACTCCTAACCGTTAAGTTGTAAACTACTTGAATGACTTTGGAAAAAGTAAAACATGTCACACGTGCCTAGAAAATTTGAGATTTGCCCCCGATTTCCCTTGGATCCCATCATCAGATCCTGACTTGGTGACAATGGGACCATCTCAGGAGTATAGGTACTCTATGCTCTAGAATAAAAAAAGATTTTTGAAAATCGGTTCACAATTGACAGAGAAATCGGTGAATATACACAACAAAAAAATACATACAGTGTAACATATAACCTCCTTTTTTGAAGTCGGTTGAAAACATGATTGACAAGATACAATCGGATTAGTCTCTGAACCCGGAACAAATTTTTCCAGTCGCACGCTCGAAACGATAAAACCACGATTCTACCTCATTTTTCCTTAACTTTCGATATCTTAAGCCAAACCAGTCCAATTTATTCAAAGGGAAATTTATTCTTTAAGGGAATATTTAATTCACGGGTTTTGTTTACTGATAGTTTTATTAATTGTCACTAAAATTTGACAGAACATTGTAATAAATTATAATCGTTGAGAGGTGCGCCTACGACTTCCTCTTAGATTTCTCTATTCTTATGATTAAATGTAAATTTAAACATATTGCGGTTATAAAAATGGTTCTAAAAAGTTGTTTTGTATTTTTATTTTATGTCAAAGAAAGTTAAACAAATGATCCACCTGCACCCGTACCACCATCTTTTATCGCGATCCAGTTTAGGACCTAAACTGAGTAGAATCGTTATATCCGTACTACAACGCTATCAACGACTATGACAGCGATGCAGTTTAGGAACCAATACTGAACCGAGCGAAACATGAATCGCTTTTATAAAGATGGTGGTGAGGCCCCTGAAAGTAAGTGATAATCATCACGTATAAACACCAGCTATATCAAGGAATCGCTTGATGCGTGTTGACATTTTGGAGACAAGAGATGTTATATTGCCTACCATGCCCAGTAATTACTGATTAACTTTGAGCCTTACCTCAAAAAATAGGAAACTGCTGCAAGGGTGAAATAGGAACGAAGGCGAAGAGAAGAAGCAGGGTGGGGGAACGAGGGTCTACCATCTAGGATTCTAGGGCTACTTTTTTTGTATTTTTTCGAAGTGGTATCCACTTACGCTCTCCCCCTTCCGCTAAGGGCCACCCAGCCCCTGATCATAACGGCACTGGGAATACCCCGAATGCTCCCCGGTAACTGAAAGAAAGAAAGAAAGAAAAACATTTTTCATTCCTCAATCTCGGAAAGTAGCGTTTTTTTGATCTGAGTACCTATTGGGAGGAAAGCGCTAGTTCCTACCAGCGGGCGGGAAAAACTCATACTAATTGCTTCCAATCCTAGAGCGGGAATAAAAAATTTAAAAATAGAACTGTATTTGGTTACGTACAATCTGTGGTACAATGAAGAAAAAGAAGTATTACGTAACGCGATGTATTCCAAATTAAAAAATACTCTTTGTACATACTCTGTTTAGTCTGTGAAAAAGACAATTTTGGCGGGATAATAATCTTGTACGCACGTTAATTGATTTTATATAGGTTCTACTCATGTTAGGAGTATTTTTATTAATTAATTTTATTAGAAAATCTATTTTTTATTTTCCTTGCATTTGAAATGAAAAGTAGAGTGCTACACACGGATAAAAGGAATCAAACCCTACTCGGACTATAGCCGGTCTAACAACCTCGTAGGGATTGATTCCTTTCCACCCTTATAAAGCAATCTACTATTATTTAAATCGGCCACTAAGAAGCACTTTTAAATCGTCAAAAAACACATTCTTACAACTATCATTTACATTCTTACAACTCCACTGCCTTTTTCTCGGAGTTTGCCTCAATGTCTGCGCTCTGCCGAAGAAATTTCACCAGCCCACCCCCAGGCAACCCTGCCCTACAGCCAGGTTTCGCGCCGATGGAGATTTTAACTTGAGTCACGTAAGCAATCCTAGACGTATCCTGTGCAGCCATGGCAGGATGGTTGGAGGTGACCGCTGCCTAGCTCCGGCACCAAAATTTTATGTTATCATAAGGTCGCTTATGTCTCGTCTCTGAATACAGAACAATTCTGTATCCTGGTTGTAGATATTCTGTATTCTGGGTGACTCGTCAACTTTGCCTCATCTTCATCAGCGGTAAGTCTTCATATGCTGTGAGCCGCTCCGTCTTCTGGTTAAAGCCGGCAGGGCCAAGCCTCATTTTTGTCTCATTAGTGACTTCAACTATCAAAATAATGTATTTTTACACTTAATACTATCGACAGTACGTCTCTAACCATATCAAAGAAAAATGGTCTTTATTTATTGAGTCACACGCGTTATCAAGTTTGAACAGCTGTCGATAAGTTAAAACTGAGGGACAATATTCATTTATTTCTATGATTTGTTTGAAGATGTCTTGATTTGATTAGGGTGAAATTTCTCTGACTTGCAGACGGAAACTGATGGAAATGGTAATCCTTATATTATAATTTCCCTGTGAATTCCCCGTCGTCGTTTTTCTTCTAGTAGTAGGTACTGCTGTACGTACATTGCTAAAACACTTTTTTTAGCGCTTCAAGTGGGAAGAAAAGTGGTCTAGACCAGAGATATTACAATACTAGTCGCCTCCGCCTTATCGGCCCACAAGGTGCCATTACACGAATCTTTTGAAGGAACCCATGTAATTTGAAGGAGGGAAGTCCACAAGTACTGGCAAAGAATTCCAAGTTTTGGCAGTACGACAAAGAAACGAGTTACTCAACTTCTTTGTTGCTTTATTTACCGACTAGCTTTTGCCCGCGGTTCCGCCCGTGTGGATGTCGGCTGTCGCTCAAAAAAGTATCATATGTTATTCCCGGGGTCTTTAACTATCTGAATACCTAATTTTATCTAATTCGGTTTATTGGTTTAAGCGTGAAAGCGTAACAAACAAACTCACTTTCGCATTTATAATATTAGTTATGATGTCAAAAATATTTCTCTACATTAATATTTTGACGGTCCCAAACACTATTTTAAATTATTAACCTTATTGTTTGATCCTAACTTTCTAGGTCTCGCTTTTTCTCTTTTGCATTCGGGACTTTACTTAAAGATAATTTTGTTTGACATTGAGAGATATGTCTTGGGCGGGGGTGCCCACCTTGATAATAAATACTTAGTGTACAATTTGGTAAGAGAACTTCTTATCTTAATATCGCTTATAATCAATTCATTGCTTAAATAGATAGCTAGGTGCATACTGTATAAAAACCAAATCAATTTTTTGGTTTATTTATATGAAGTCACTTAGGTACCTACCTAAATAAAGCCATGATTTAAATTTGCTTTTATTTATTTTATTTCATAAATAAGAACTTTATAACTCATGAAGTAATATTGCAAAAGAAATAGTATGTTTAAGAACAGGTGACGTCACATCTGTTCCTATAATATCACAACAAAATGTGTGGGAATATTGACAAAATCAAAAAAAAATTGACAAATTCAAAGTTGTCATAATAGTATATGTAGTAGTTATATCTTTAACTTTACTTTTACTTTTTTTTTACTTTTTTATTTATATACGTATTATTACCAATATTTCTCCGTTATTCTAGTATCCATAACATAAGCTCATAATGATGCTTACTTTGGGCTACATAATAGGTGCGAGTGTGTGTATGATGAATTGTGTTGTGTGTATGATGAATATTTAAAAAGCAGTCTCGTGGTCATAAATGTTAGAGAAAAAAAAACACTTTTCCCTGATCGCTTCATAAATTCTTATTTATTCTTAATTTTATTGAGAAGAAAATTCCAATTCCTTGGGAGCTCAGATAGGTAAAGCATTGTCACCTGGGTTGTGCTGATTTTCCCAATTCTTATTTACCTATATTTATAGTTTTTTTTTGTAATAAAAATATATATAAACTAAATAAATTTCACGTCCTGAGGCGGGGATCGAACGCGCGACCTTTCGCAATCCGGGCGACTGCTCTAACCTTCTAAGCTACCCAGGACTAGGGATATCCCTGTGAAATTCTTCTAGTCTATCTGTCTGTATTTGCGTTATGATGACTATGAGCTAACGTCCTTTATACACCTATTATTTAGCCCAAAGTAAGCAACATAAAAAGCGTGTGTTATGGATACTAGATAACGGAGAAATAATGATAATAATATGTATTTAAATATTAGAAATATACTAAATAAACATATTTTAAACATCCATGACTCGTAAACAAATGCTCGTACTCATCATACAAATATTTGCTCCTACCGGGATTCGAACCCGGGACCTCTTGACCGAGTAGCCTGTATAGCAAGGGGTACAGACCGCTCGATCAGCCGGTCGTCAAACTTACCTATATTATTAATAATTTACCTATATTATTTTACCTTTTGGGGTTCTTCAAAAATCTTTTTTGATCACCACCAGATGGTAGTGGGTGGTGGTGGATGACGCTTGCAATGCAACTTCCGCTTACCATCAGGTGGGCCGTATGCTTGATTGCCACCTTAGTGGTAAAATAAAATACCTACATATATTAATTTTATTATTAATTTACCTATAAGTATTATTAATTTACCGTATGATATTTTTCTTGTTGCCAGAGGAAATTTTGAAGACTACCGACCGCGACGATGCTACGTGGGTCACCGGGATGTTTTGACTAAGTATTTTGCTGAGTTCGCTCGCTATTAATATTTCAATATGTATGTAGTTCAGAAAATCATTATGACTTTTATATTGGTAATACTGTTTAGGGTCATTCTGGACACGGGGTAAGCTTGTTCTTATGGTCTAAGGGGGTAATATCTTAGTGGTCTTTTGAGTGAGGTAAAGAACAACCTGTAAATTAGCGGATTATTGTGAGCTCAGTGGCACTGGTTTCAGCGCTCTAGTTTCGATTAAGAAAACAAAGCAACTTTATCCATGGTCGTCCTCGGATGGGTCAATCAAAATTTGTAATCTCGAGCTTCGCCGTGCTTCGGAAGGCACGTTAAGCCGTTGGCTCCGATTGTTACGGCAATGTGATGTGATGTAAATGAGTCCTCTGAGTTAAATGGCAGTGTAACTATGTCCAATATGGTAAATTAGATAAAGGACAAGACATACAGTGTGTTCCGGTCCTATAACTTATTTACATATTGGACAAAGCGTAAATTTTTGCCGAACCAACAATAAGATTTCTATTTCTGAATCATCAAAGCAAGGTAATCGATACAGAAAGGTGCCTTTAAAGTTTAAATAAAGGTGGGGGTGCATTGAATCTTGGCGTGTGCCGGGCAGCTGCGGCCGGCGACCATCTGCCGCCCGCCTGCGCACGCATCTGGGATGACATGTGACCACTAACATAATAAGTAGGAGAAATAACAATCTTTCTCCTTATGCTATCACGGAGTAGCTTTAGGTTTTAAGTTCGTAATTTCTACCCCTTTGCAATGGCGGATAGGTTGACTTAACATTCAATTTTCCGTTAAGTTTTGAAAACTGAATCTGCGGTCTTACTTACTTGCTCTCGGTCTTGGTTGATAACATATTTTTTAATTTTGAGTCTTCTCGGCAGTTTAGATCCTAAGATCGCAGCACTACATATAAAGTAATATTTTATTGAAGAACCAAAGTCGCTGACAAAGTTCATAAGATTAGCGAGTTGAAGCGGCAGCGGGCAGGGCACTTAACACGCAGAGCAAAACAGACGGCCTGGTTGAATGGCTACCACGGACCGCAAAGCACAAAGTAGGACGGTCCACCAGATGTCCCACAAGTAGGACGGCCTCCCACTAGAATTCATTAGATGAACAGACGACCTAATCAGGGTCGCGGGAAGCCGTTGGATGCAGGCTGCGCAAAACCGATCCATTTCAAAAAAGATGGGGGAGTCTTGATTTTTACAGTGTATGCAACACGTGAGTATTGCCCAAGGTTCTACGAGTGTTTATTAGATAGACTACGGTAAACACTTACCATCAGGCATTCCGTTCGCTTGTTTGTGTATAATGACCCTTATTTCAAGATTTTCAAGACGTAAGGTGCCAGCGAATTTGATCTGTACCCGACTGTAGTGTGATAAATTTTATCACGTCAACGCAGATTGTGTTCCAATTAATGTTTAAAAAAAGTTAAGGAACAGGTGTAGAGACGTAGTGACGAACACATTGCAGCGCCCTGCGGCGCGGCGCGCGCGCACCGGAATTATCGCGAAATATCCAAATTATGGAGGACCTATCATTATAGTTATGTTCGATTACGTAACGTGATGTTTGCCATAGAATATGCTGAAACAGCTGGGTAGCAAGTTAGCAACAGACTAGGAAAATTCGGAAAAATCTGCAAACAGTGTGCATCGACTCGCAAGATATATAAATAAAATTTATATTGACAAGATTTTTTTTTAATATTTTAACTAAGCGGGTACAGGACCTCCTTCCTACATGGGAGACACACCCCCCGTAGCATGGCAAACTCCCTGGGGAGTGGGAGAAAAGTTTGTCGCTCTCTTCGACTAACGGAAAACAAATAAAAGTTATAAAACACACTGAGCATGTGCGTGTATCTAGACGCATTCATGGTGGTATGGTGATGAATGAATTGCATGAATTGAGAGGTGTAACTCAGTATAAAATCATTATCAATCAAAACTGCAACATCGCAAATAGCCCACTATAGATTACGCTCCCTGGAAACCAGCCATACAAGCTGTTTTGTGTAGTCAGCGCTTGCGCAGGTATGTCCGATAAGAACAACGTTGATTGCCATTCGTAATTTTATATCATAGTATGATTCAGATGTAGTTGTCTACCTTGCTAACATACAATGCTTCGTAAAATATTCATTCAATAATGCAGCCAATATCATATTATTTCATACCAATGTCATGACATTATCAAATGAATAAGATGTTTTAGAAGAAAGAGGCAAACCATTGCTATGAACTAATATAGCCCATGTTTTAATTTATTGTCGTATTGACGGCACCATTCTGTATGTAGCAAAGAGAGAAAGAAATATTAATTCGGCTAGTGTAAAAAAAATAAAAATCTCACACATAAAAAATATACTACTTAGCGCCGAATCGGACTACCACTCAGCTATATGTCACAGGCTTAGCTGTGACGATGGTTTTCAGTGGTATGGTGATGTGGGTTAGTTGGCGAGAGAATCTTTTCCTTCATCAGATCTGGTGACCTTAGTCACCGGAGAAACACAACACTCCAAAAGCAGTTATTTGCCTGCGATATTGTAAGTGTACGGTCTTCTTCAAGGTTGAGTTCTAGTTCTCTTCGCAGCCACGCGTTCCTTCGAGTGGAAAATAGTGCTTTGCCCTTATTTTCATCATAACCTATATCACGTGTCAATTTTCCAACCCACATTGGAATAACCTTGATGCGTGATGCGGCCGGGGTGCGCAGGCGCAAGACAGGTCCCACAATCTGCCCGCGCGCAGCTGCGCTGACAGCTGCGGGGCGAGCGAGCGAGGTACACTCCCAACTCCCAACTACACAAAATTATTTAATTTATTATTTAATTGTTTAATTAGACTAGAAGTGATTAGACTCTAAAAAAGAAAGCATACATAAAATCACTTAATTTTTATAGTTTATTAACAGCTCTTCTAATATTATGGATATTGACATAATGTAAGTCTTTCATCACTTCATGTCATGTTACATATATATTATAAGCCCGAGATATATCGTATTTATTCTAATACAACATTTTTTTTAAATCATGTAAATATTAAATTCCGTTTTTGCCAATACATCTCACGCTCAACTGTGAAATTTTTTAAATTTTGTACAAACAAACTATTAATGAAAACTAATTATTAGTATTTTTCCCGGATTCAAGAGATTCTGCCTGTTTTTTTGACATAGTGTACATATATTTGGCCGGATATGAAACATCTCCTTTACATGTAGGTTTGGAATAAGCCTCTTTCGAACTCAGTGTACAGAGGACGGCGTACGTCGCAGGGCAGGCCCCGCAGCTCGCAGGTAACTTTTATACGAAAACAGACTATTAAAATGCTATTACTTTCCAAATATCGCTGCTACCTTCATTCAGCGGTAACTTGTAGAATACAGGTACTTAATTTAATTTTTTCAAGTTTTTGAAATGACTGATGTGATCTGTAAATTATTTTATTATTTTAGGAATCCTGATGGGACTTTGATTGAAAAACGAGCCTGTAGTTTTACAAAAACATCAAAAGATTCTTATAATTTTCGCTATTTTATCTATTTTGGTATTATGTACATTGACACCTACTTTTTGCTTTTAAAAAGCAAAGTAATAGACATGTATCACGCATAATTTGTAAAAGACCTTGACTTAGCCGACACTTAGGGAGAAGGTATGTTAATTTTTAAAAGCACATAAAAATACCATGAGATATCCCATAATTATTAGAGACAGATTTAGATTTGTTCCTTGAGGGACACCACGTGTTATTTTGTGTTAAATAACCTCCTTGTGAGACTCTATTTAGAAGAGACCCTGTCACTTCCCTTGACCAAAAACAGGGAACTTCGAAGGTTTTACCTTCTCTGATATCTCTACTAAAAAAGAAAGTCTCATGCTTAGGACAAACTAGCATGATGTAAAATTGCTTAGAATAGGAGATTAAGAACTAAGTATGTATATATTTAAAATATTCCCCATCTTAGGGCTTTAACCGGCTAACCAGTAAGATACCGAGGACTTGAGAGGTAGCTCTTTGAATTGTCTCTAAGTTCCTCTTTTTGTTAAATCTAGTCAGGTTATCTCGTAAAAAATATTAAATTGGTATTTGTTGTTGTTGTTTGTGTACATCTACTTTTTTAAACGCGTACGACTTTTATGTAGATTAAAAATTATCACTGTTAAACTATTAAAATATCTGCCCCTGTTTAATTAAACATGTAGCGAAATATTTCAAGGTTGAGACAGCTGACTCGCGCCACCATCACGGCTCGTGGGTCGCCCCTGCGGTGCTATTATATCACGTAACTCACATTCACACTCCACTTCACAAATCACTTCGATTTCAATATGTTACAGTCCCTGAGCAAAAGTCAGTAATCAGTTTTGAGTTTAAACAGCTCCTGACATATCGTCAAGATTTTTACAGAATTGGTTGAAGATTAGCGCTGTACAGGTAGAGGTGTATTGTGTTAATTCTAGATGGACACCTGGGCGTCCTCCACTTGCATTCTTGGTCATGTTTTTTTTATACCACCAAGGTAGCAATCAAGCATACGGCCCACCTGATGGTAAGCGGTTACCATAGCCCAGTGGTCGGCAAACTTATTAGCCAAAGAGCCAAATATGAACATTACAACAATATAAAAACAAAAAAAAATTGGGAGCCAAATCTGCTGGTTTAGTAAACTTTTATTACACTAAATAAGTAGTACCTACACTAAATAAAACTAAATAATGCGAACAATGTGCTTGCATCTCCTTGAAAAGTTTAAGTAAGTCAGGTTTGTAAGTTGTTCTTTTTTTAGGCATGATTCCAAGATATTTTTTTTTATACTACTAGATGACAAACAAGCTGACGGCCCACCAAGTTCTCATCAATAAGACTTTTTTCTTACCAAGTTTTTTTTAAAGGAAAATATTATTGCGCCTTCCGTGGATATTTGTGCCAGAGCCGCAAAGAGCCACATGCGGCTCTGGAGCCACACTGTGCCGACCACTGCCATAGCCTATGGCAACTTGCAACACCAGGGGCATCACTTGCGCGTTGCCGATCCTGTAAAACCTCACCTTTTCACGCCTTTTTTGAAGATCCCCATGCTGTACTCATTAGAGAAAACCTCAGCAGGCTTATCCCACAATCTGAGCGTACGTGGGAGAAAGTTTTTCTGAAACCGTACAGTACGCGACCACTTTGGTTTCAATTTGTGAGGAGGAACTCCCTGCCAGTGGCGAGCGGTGCGATGATAGAAAGAGGCCGTGGGCATCATAAAAAATTACATATGTTTTTTTACCACGTCCTAAACATGGTAGGTATGTAGTAGGTATTAGATCTGTCAAAATTACTAATAACTTTTGCTTATTTTAACCAATATGTCGTATAAAATACAAAATAAGGAAACGGTTTGAATATATTGAAGACGCGTAAAGTGTCGTAGGTATCTTAATTCTGATATTATTTCCTGCTTCTGTTGACTCCGATGAAGGGTATAAAAAGGCGTCCTCGGGGACTGTCACTCACTTGTCTCTCAGTTCGAGCGCACTGGAGAGTCTTGTCCGTTCCCATAGGCTCCGTCAATTCCATGAACCTGCTAGTTCCACCAGCTACTTTCAGTCCCAATAGCCGTTGTCGAAGGCTTTCAGTTTGAGTAGAAAATACTATGTCCTACCTGTCTTGATACTTGCTCTAGGAAAAAACTGTTAAAAGGAAGAAGCGGAGCGTATGCGCGAGGCAGGGGCCACGTCTGCCATCCGCCGAAGGAGAGTGGGTCGCAGGAGGGCGGCCTACGGGCGCCTACTGCATCCTTACCCTAGTGTATTTTTACAGGGCTACGTACGGGTGAAGAAGAACTTGCGTAAGGTCGCGGTGGCTCCGCTCTGACAGCAATAATGGATGAAAGGCTCAAAGAGCGCCCATGGCCGCTGTCAGAGCTGCGGATAGGAGGGTACACGGCAGGGGTTTTAGTGGGTGCCCCACACTCCCCTGTCTCCCTTCCCCAGGAAGACGGGATAGCGCGTACAGGCGTTTCCCATGCCAAAAAAAAACACAGTTAAAATGCAATATGACCACAGAAAAAACACTTAGCACCAACTCCAAAAATATGTTTCTAGGGGATGAATACCTACTTAAATTTAATTATTTTATTCTTTTCAGTTTTTTAGTTTTTTGAAGTCGGTTTTAATTTTGTTTAATTTTTTTTTTAACCATTTTTAGTGATAACTTTTTACGGTCTAAGCTAGATGGGTGACTGTCAAATTATATTGTATCCTACTATCGTATCGTTTCACTAAAAAGTCATTGGAAAAGCAAAAATTCGCAATTACGCATATGTAGACGATTTCATAATTTCATTTTTTTTATATTTAAAACCAAAATACCCAACTGTTTTTGAAAAAAAATTTATGGGACCAAATAGCAGCTATTCCGCATCGAACAAAAAAAGAATCACGTACCTAAATCGTATCAGTAATCTCAGCTTAATCGGTGTACATACATAGAAAAAAAACATAACGGCCGGATTGAGAACCTCCTCGTTTTTGAAGTCAGTTAAAAAAGAATAGATGTTCGACTTCCAACCTCTTTTCTATGTTCAGTGAATACGATATTTTTTTGCCCTGTTTTATGAATAAATATCTATTATTATTATTATTATTATATTAACGCCACCAGTTTCAATAGTATTATTGATCAAATCGGCTGTGGTAGCGTTTTATCGCTTGCAGCAAATCGTCCAAGTGCTTCCAGCGAGCACAGACCGGTCTGATCCGTGCCAACCGTTATACGGGCCTACGCCACGTGCCTCGACATAGCACGGCTGCATTCAGCTTCTTTCCGAACAAATACAATGGTGCTAACTAAAACTAAGTTTAAGGTTACGGAATACGGAGTCTCTTTCATTCCTTATCAATTAAAAAGAATTGAATGATATTCAGTAACGTTAAGTTTGATAGATTGTTGGTAACTTAATAGAACAAAATGACCGCCCGTGGTTTGGCAGGTGTGGATGTCTCTTATCGCCGCAATAGTAACCTACACTCTTCCTCAGGATGAAATCTACCTTTATTCCAAATTTCATCTAAATCGGGTTTGCTTTCTAAGGCTTAGAAATGAAAACGTGGCAGACAGACAAAGAGACACAGTTCTTTCGCATTTATAATATTAATATGAACATCAGATCATAGAAACAAGGTATTAACGCTTTCTCGTGATTAGGGTAGTCAAGGTGCCACGAGCGTCTAGGTTACGCGTAACCGCTTATACAGAGTGTAACAGATATCCTAAATATAATTTGAAATTCTGGGCTTGCGGGGGGGCGATATCACAGTATGAGTGTAGGTTGTTTGTGTGGTGTATAATATTGGTGATACATTTGTCCTTGGTTTTAAGCTGCGGTAGCCACTTACCATCAGGCGGGACCTCAGAGCATAGAAACAACCTTTTTTGTTTCTATAATCTCAGGTCTATTCGTTTAGGAGCTACCATGCCACAGACAGACATACAGATACACATACAAGCACGTCAAACCTATAACACCCTCCCAATGATATATTATAACTTGTTTATTATAATATCATTGCACCCTTCTTTTAGCGACGGGATTTAAAAATCAGCGAGGAGGCGTTGACAGCATAGCACACATAGGTAAGTCATCCCTGTTCCCTGACATCCATGAGTTATGGCGTCCATGAGTTATGGCGACCTTACCACTGGAACAGCACTACGCGCGAAAGAGGGCGCAATTTGGGCGCCTATAAATGCCGTAAAAAACATCTTTGGGCTCCGGGCACGGCTGGGGGCCGTAGCCTGGCTAAAACAGCCCAGTCGCCGAAAAAATGTACTCTTTGGTCGCCGAATTTAAAAAAGAAAGTCGGATAAGGGGGCTCCTTTACAGACTTCCCACAAGACGGGATCGAGGTCGGTCAACTGCCGACGATGGTGAATGTTTTCTGGCCAACTCGTTACGGCGGTAGGAAGCAGATAAGAGGTGCATCGCTGAGGGGTTTAGTGGGATGAGAACTCCACATATCCTCTCTCCTCCCCCCAAGGGAGAGGAGGATAGGCTGGAAGAGTTTCCCCTCACCGTCACAAAAAAAAGCATCAGCACGACGCGGTCCTTCCACAGTTTTAGATTCGAGTGGAAACCCCCATACTGAAATACCTCTCATTATAATTCAAAATATCAATAAATCTTTCATTATGTTTAAGTTGTTTAACACTTCTTATTTCCAAGCATGACTAGCATTCGTTGTTTACGTTTCTCATATCACTTGTTATGGTCTAGTTTTTGTATAAACCGGGAATGGCATTTCAGTTCGCGCTCTCACCGTTGATCTGGGGGTCAAGTATCAAAGTGCGTAACACCGCTGCTTTGCCGTAGACTACGTGATCAGACAGTTTTGACAGCATATCCATTGCATGTTGCTGAAAGTCATTTACGCGAGATGTTTAGACAGCAAGGGCACAGGCTAGTCAAACTGTCACTCTGTCAAACTGTGTCTGTTCACTGTCTCCACCTCATCACGCACAAAGAAATTTAGTGCCTCGTTTCTTTGTCGTACTTTCAGAACTTGGAATTCTTTGCCAGCACATGTGTTCCCTTCTTCCTATAACGTGGGGGCCTTCAAGAGAGGCGTGAAATAGCATCTTTTGGGCCGGCAAGGTGGAGGCGGCTAGTGCAATGTCTATTCTGCACTGCCTGTTTTTGCATATGGGCTCTCCTTACCGCTTCACATCAGGTGGTGTTGGGTCAATTAGTCAATTGCCGTGCTTTATATAAAAGTAGTGCCCAAGATATGCAACAAACGTCTATGGCTACTGAAACTATTTCTTAATATCTGCAACATTAACGATCTAACCCAAGGGCGATAGAAAAAATTGGTCCATGATGTAACCCTTCATCTATCATTGCAATTGCGTTATGGATACCTATTAGAATAACAGATAAAGGTATGTACGTTAGTAATAATTTAGAGTAAATCCTTGATAGAGACAATTTCACGTTGAATTATAGAGGCAAGGGAGCGCTGATTTTTTATTCGAGTCACGCTCAGCTCATCGCCACGTGTATACCCTGAGATACGACCAATGCTATTGGCCCAGGCGTTTGTTTCACTGCTGTTACGTGCAAACCATTGATTTTGTAGGCCAAACGGCATATCTTTGTGTGTGTTTACAGCAATATGCCGAATATTATATAGGCCTTTGAAGTCCCTGGCCCTCACAAATCAAATAAGCTTCAAGGCGTTGAGCGTTTTAGTATACCATATGTTTGTACGCTGTGACACTAGGCAAACCAATTATAGCATAACTCAGCTCAGTGAGACTTTAACTGTTTACATGTACCAAACTATACACAATTAAGTACTTACTTACTTTATTTATAATACTTAGCTTAGCTGTAATGTGAGCGTGAAACGTAACCCTGTATATTAACAAAGTAATATACTAAATAGATACTCCAGTGAGTTCAAAGCTTCTTTCTACGATCTGAGGGTTCACAGCAATGAATAACATACAGTATGGTGCCGTCAATACGACAATAAATAAAAACATGGGCTATATTAGTTCATAGGAATGGTTTGCTACTTTTAAAAACATCGTATTCATTTGACAATTTCATGACATTTGTGTGAAATAAGCATTAGCTGCATTATTTCATAGAAATGTTATGAATTTATCAAATGAATAAGATGTTTTTGATAGCGGCAAACTATTTCTATGAACTAATATAGCCCATGTTTTTATTTATTGTCGTATTGTCTGTACGTCAGATTCTTAATCATAATCACTAAGCGAAGCATATTTTTTCTTTATAATGCAAAGAAACCAGAGCGCCCTAACCACTACGCCACTACTCCCTCTCCTCCTCATCTGTTTCTCGCTTATAAGAAGCGCTGTACCCAGCAGTTGGACATGTGTAGACTGGTGATGAATGCAAAGAATGTCTAGCAAGGAAATCCATGGAATCATAAGAATCTACTCGACACATGGAGGAGCTTGGTAGCGTGGTGGTTTGAGCGCTCTGGTTTCGATTACGAAAACAAAGCAACTTTCGCCATGGTCGGTCCCGGGATGGGTCAATTAATTTTATAATGTCGAACTCTTCCGTGCTTCGGAAGGCACGCTAAGCCGTTGGTCCCGGTTGTTACTGCAACCGCTTGGACCCACCAACCCGCATTAGGCCAGCGTGGTGGTGTAATGGCCCCAGCTCCTCATGTGTTTCTCCCATGTAGGAAGGCCTGTGCCCAGCAGTGGGACGTATATAGGCTGGTGATGATGACACATTGGAATTAGCATATTCAGCAAAATGCAAAGGGCAGTTATGGTAGGGATTAAGTCCTCCTGAGCGTGAGCATAAAAAGAACAAAGGCGAATGGGGCTGTCCCTGGGTTACATGGGACTCTCCAGAGCTAGTCTCCAGCACATCCACTAAAAATCAACGTGTTCCACTTAAATCTAGCATTCGACGCATTACAGGGTACTTTCGCAATCACTGTCATGCGCTGAAGGCTATATGATTTTGCCTGCTTCCGGGCTCACTGTCAACTGCTCAAGTCCTAACATTGCTTCTACTATCTACAACGATCAAACTAATGGTGCGTGATTAATTTCATGTTGGTCAAAAAGGATACAAGTCTCTGTGTTTTCAGTTTCAGTAAACGTTTCATTATAGTTTATTATACCTGTTCTTACTTAACTAACTATAGATACTAACAAGTTTCTAACATCTTTGTCGGTAACCGTCTTAAGCCGTTTAGCAAGCAACACGAATTTTAACAACAATTTGCTTTCAGCTTATACCGTATTCTCCTCCTCATTAAGGCCATAATGCCTCTCTAAATGCAACACAACGCATTTTGTGCTCAGTACAAAAGCCCTGCATTTCGGAAAGCCCAAAAAGTTACAAAGGGACGGTTTTTTCTGTTACAGTTGCAGTGTTTTCTGAGAATAGGACCCAGGTATACGTTGGCGCTATTGTAAATGTAAAAATGCTTTTTGCCTGCAATTGCTTTTCAAATTGCCCTTTGGAGATGTATCTTGAAAACAATAACCTTAGCCGTGGCCTTACAGGCTTAGACCATAAAGACCGCAGCAGATAAGCTTTTAGGAGGAAACCGGTTTTGTGCAGCATTTTATAAAATGTTAAAAATATCGTCTTAGAGCAGTATTGGCTTAATTGCTTTGTTGTTTTTTTTATTTTTACTGTTTGATATATGTAGGTTTATAATCGTTTTTCTGTCACAGATTTATTATATTATGTGTAAGTACATATTTAATTTACAAAAGTCACCTCGTAGCGATGTTAAAATATTCATAAGTATTAAACAATGTTACGTGGACCACCTGATGGTATTTGTTAGGGGTCTACGAAGACAGGGTTTTCTCGACCGAGAACGGAAACCGAGAATAGATAAATAGTGAAGAAATTATATTTTGCATAATATTGATAGTAATATGCATTTCGGCCATTTTTAGGCGAGAACCGAGGCCGAGTTCCCGGCCTGATAAGATAAGATAAGATAAGATAAGATATTTATTTATTTTCCTCTTCACAATAGGATCTTATGAATTATGATTGCTTAAGATAATCACAATTGATCTTAGGAATGATCCCAAAGTGAGAGAGGCTGGTGCCTGAGATAGGTTTAAGAAAAAAACCTGTGTTACAGGTCACCAGGCCTGCCCCCACAGTAGGATGCTGTTTTAAATAGGTAGTTGAGGAACTTAAAGTAATTTTTAACAATAATTGTAAATTAATATTAACTGAAAACTAAAAAATAATAAAATATATATATAATTTTCAGTGTGACTGCAGATAGTGGTGTGCATGACTGTAATAAAAGCAGTTTTGTATGTATACATATCCATGTCCATGCGTGTAAATAAACTCGTACGTATTATCCTAGGTAAAAATATTATGTATGGGTTATTATGTCAAAAGCAATCTAGAGTGGAAAGGTTGTTCCGATGATATAAACATTAATTTAATCTAGTTTGAAGAAATGTTAAACTTTACTAAATTAGGTAATTAATTATACTTTGTTTTAATATATATATATACGTACACACATACAAACATACATATTCATATATACATACATATACACAAGAAAAAACACGCCTACACACATACACAGCTACAAAAATATAATATATCAGGGAATTTATATCATTTTAAGACAACAAGAAGGGATTCAGTAGATAGGTAGTCCAGATCTTTTAAATAATTGGAAACTTTAACTTTGCAGCCTGCTCTGGGAAGATGGTATATTTTAAGCAACTTATTTATTTTATTATATAAGTAGTTCCCTAGGAAGCAGAAATATCTGTGTGAAGACATTTAGAAATCTATCTAAATTTAAGTGACAGCTCTAAACAGATTCTTGCGATCTATTTTCTATTACTTATTGCGAGAAAGAGATATACTGTACTTAAATTTAGATTTAAAGTGTGTTCCCAGAATTAGGCCCATTGTATAGTTTTAACTTAATGTTATTACAATTAGAGGCGAAGACTGCGTGCGTTTTAGAACCAAGTAATAAAGAACTAATAAAAATAAAACAGATAATCAACAAAACTTACATAACTTTTTTACACTGAAAAACTTAAAAAACAGAAAATTTAGAAAACAGCAAAAACAAAATAAAGGAAGGAAACTAGAGAAGGAGAGTCCTCCTGAAGCTGCGTATGGTATGCCACCACGAATAGGTCTAAATCTTTCGTCTTGGCCGTGCTAATAAGCTCTCTTAACGCAACGATCTAAATGGGGCGTTTTGACCGAGGTTGGATCCTAGATTCGTTAACGAGATCATAGAAAGAAGGACGTGCCCCATAGACGGGCTTCACCGCTGTCACCTTACACCTAAAAAAAACAACCTATAAGAGACCAAAGAGCCAATACTATTTACATCATCCTTTTCTTCAACCTTAACGGGGTAACTCTTGGCCTTTATCTCACCTGATGGTAAGTGAAGATGGAAGCGAGTTACACCCGGATTCTGTTACGTGAAGATACTTGATAGACGATAGAGAGCAACTCGGACGTATGGATAGTCTGTGTAAATATATAATCTATGGTTGGTTCTTAATAAAATAATTGATTGCCCAAGTTGTTACTTATTTATTATCATATTTAAACAATTACATAAAACATGGTGTCAGGTGTATAAAAATAAAAATATAATGTGCAAGTTTCAATAGTTTTCTATAAAATAAAATACATATTCATCTAAATCACATAGTGCTTAATATTTATGTACGTAAAAGCTAAACATCATCAGCAACAGCAACATGGGCGACAAGGTAAAATATTCTGTACCGAGTCAACTCATAAAACAATCAAATCCTGTACCACAACTAGACTTCAACGAATCTAATTTATCTAATGCGTGGAAAAAATGGTATCAGAGATTTGATTTATATATAGTAGCTAGTGGTCTAGAGGAATCTTCAAATAAGAGGAAAATTGCACTATTGTTGCATCATATTGGGGATAAAGGTATTGAAATATATAACTCTTTTACAACCATAAAAGAACAGTCAACATTTGAAGAAGTAGTTGACGAATTTAAGAAACATTTTATACCTAAGAAAAATTTTTAACGATAGAAAGGCATAATTTTTTTACAAAAAAACAATCCATGGAAGAAAGTTTAGACAATTTTATAACCCAATTGCAAAACATGAGCTTAAGCTGCGAATTTGGAAAAATGAGAGAGGAGTTAGTAAGAGACATGATTATTGTTGGGATTTATGATCCATCAATTAAGGAAAAGTTGTTACAAGTCGATGACTTAACATTAACAAAAACTTTGGAAATAGTTAAGACATCAGAAATGGCGAAAAGAAATTTAGTTCAACTGTCGATGTCGAATCCTGTTAGTCATCAAAATGAAGCAGTATTAGCTTTAAACAAACATAGGAAATGTTTCAAGTGTGGCATGCAGTGGGACCCAAGGCACAAATGTCCAGCGATTGGTACTACTTGTAACAAATGTAAAAAACCTAACCATTATGCGAAAATGTGTCGTCAGACAAGAGACTTTCGTCATAGAATTGCTAATGTCGAGGATTATGCTGTATTAAGCAATATTGAACAAGAGACTGAGTGGTTTGAATTAATAAACATCAATAATAGATCAATAAAAGCTAAATTAGATACTGGTGCACAAGTGAATTGTATGTCCTTTGATACGTTTAAGTTATTAGGGTTAGATCCTAAGTTTATTCATAGAAAAATTATAAAATTAGTTACTGTAGATAATCAAAGTTTATCAGTAAAAGGTGTGTGTACCATAAAATGTTATTTGGGAAATGGTCAATGTGATAACATTGAGTTTGTTATAATTTATCCAAAATGTGTAACTATCTTGGGTTTGAAATCATGTGTTAATCTTAAATTAATTAGTAGGAATAATTCATTTAAACAAGTACTTTCCATTAACAATAATTTACAAGACATTTTAAAAAAATATGCAAACATTTTCAATGGTATAGGGTGTTTTAATAATAAGCCATATTCTATTAAATTGCAGGATTGTGCGATTCCCCGAGTGGATCCTCCCCGACGGATTCCACTAGCCTTGAAAGAACCGCTTAAAAAAGAGCTAGACAGAATGGTTGATGAAAATATTATTGAAATGGTTAATGAACCTGTAGAGTGGGTTAATTCTATGGTAGTCACCAAAAAGAACAATAATAAATTAAGAGTATGTATAGATCCTAGGTATCTTAATAAGTTTATCATAAGAGAACACAAACAATTGCCCACAGTTGATGATATTTTGGACAAATTATCTGGTGCTAAATATTTTTCAAAATTAGACTGTAATAGTGGCTTTTGGACTGTCTTACTAGATTTAGAATCTTCAAAATTATGTACATTCTCAACCCCCTTTGGCAACTATAGGTACAAAAGATTACCTTTTGGACTATGCATTTCCACTGAGGCATTCCAGGAACGCTTGGAAAGTATTTTTAACAATTTAGATGGTGTAGCATTCTATTGTGACGATTTGATAGTGTTTGGTAGTAATATAAATATCCATAATGAAAGACTATTAAATGTACTAGAGATAGCCAAAAATAATAATATAAAATTTAACCAAGAAAAATCGGAATTTTTACAAGAAGAACTGAAATTTTTAGGCATGTTAGTTAGTAGTAAAGGTATTAGTCCAGATCCAGCAAAAGTAAAAGCTATCAAAGAAATAAAAATAATCAAAGACAAAAAAGACTTAGAAAGATTCTTGGGAATGACCAATTACTTATCCAGATTCATTAATAATTATTCAACCATTACTTCACCTTTAAGGGAACTATTAAAGAAAGATATCATATTTCAATGGCAACAGATTCATGAAAAAACTTTTATTATGTTAAAAAATATGTTAACCAACCCACCTGTATTAAAATTGTTTGACAGCAATAAAGATATTGTAGTTTCAGTTGATTGCAGCTCAGAGGGTGTAGGTGCTTGTCTAATGCAGGATGGTCAACCAGTAGCTTATGCATCAAAAGCTTTAACTGAGTGTCAGAAAGGGTATGCACAAGTTGAAAGAGAAATGTTTGCCATAGTTTTTGGTTGTACAAAATTTCATAAATACATTTTAGGTAAAAAAGTAACTTTTGAATCTGATCATTCCGCCTTAGAAATATTATTCAAAAAACCACTATGTAAAGTACCAATGAGACTGCAAAGAATGATGTTAAAAGTTCAGGGTTATGATATTATAGTTAAATATGTACCTGGAAAAAAGATGTTTATTTCTGACTACTTAAGCAGATCATATTTGCCATTGGAAGTTGATGAATTGAATAATTTTGATGAAGAAATAAATAAAGAAATAGTGTGTCACATTAAAATATTATTAGAAAATTTACCTATATCTTTAAAAAAAAGAGAATTAATCTCAAATGAATCAAACAAAGATGATACATTAAAAATAATTAAAAATTATATTGAAAATGGGTGGCCAAATCAAAAAACTAAAATTAGTGAATTAGCAAAACCCTTTTGGAACTTTAGAGAAGATCTCAGTAGCGTTGAAGGAATCATTTTAAAAAGTGATAAAATTGTCATGCCTGTATCATTACAAAAAACCATGTTAAAAATCATTCATGAAGGTCATTTTGGCATTAATAATTGTGTTCGTAGAGCTAAAAGTGTGATGTTTTGGCCAAACATGTGCTCACAAATTAAAGATATGTGTAGTAGCTGCCAAACATGTGCCATTTACAGTTCAAACCAACCTAATGAACCAATTGAATTTCACGAGGTTCCAAACTTGCCGTGGGTTAAACTTGCATCAGATTTGTTTGAATTTAATAAGACACACTATTTAATTATAGTTGATTATTATAGTAAATATATTGAAATTGCTAAATTGGAGAATTTAACATCTAATAATGTCATTAATCACTTGAAATCAATAATGGCTAGACATGGTATACCGTTGGAATTGGTATCTGATAATGGTCCTCAATTTTCTAGTGCTGAATTTAAAGAGTTTTCTGAGACTTATGGCTTTAATCACATTACATCGTCACCAAGTTATCCCAAATCTAATGGTTTAGCCGAATCTAGTGTTAAAATTATCAAAACTTTACTTAAAAAATGTAATCATGATAAAACAGATCCATTTATTGCCTTGTTAAATTTAAGAAATGCTGCAAAGGAAGGTAGTGCATCCCCTGCTAACTTATTATTTAATCGTAACTTGAATACTAAATGTCCTGTATCAGAATCTTATCTAAAACCCAAATTATATACACGTGATGTGATTGCTAATTAAAACCGACAAAATAGAATTATGTACTATTATAATAGGAATGTTCAACCATTGAAAGAACTTAGCAATGGATCATTAGTACTATTTAAGAAAAATATAGAAGATAAGGTTTGGAGTAAAGGAAAAATTATAGAAAAGACTTCATTACCTCGCTCATACTTAATTGAAGATGAAAAGGGTAATATAATTAGAAGGAATAGGAAACATATTAAATTGTATAATCAAAAGAACAATGAGAGTGATACAATTGAGGAAAATAATCTTTATAATTCTAGGAGTAATTTATTGCATGATGTCCCTAACTTTATACCAAATGTTGAAGATCTAAGTGATATTGATAATTATAACTCCAATGAAACTGAAAGACATGATAATGATTATGCTGATAATTATGTAACAAGATCTGGTAGAACTGTTAAAATACCTCAAAAATATTGTAATGACTGTGATTAAGTTTATATAAAATTATTATCCAAAGGAGAGGAATGTTACGTGAAGATACTTGATAGACGATAGAGAGCAACTCGGACGTATGGATAGTCTGTGTAAATATATAATCTATGGTTAGTTCTTAATAAAATAATTGATTGCCCAAGTTGTTACTTATTTATTATCATATTTAAACAATTACATAAAACAGATTCCTCAACCACAGAGGAACTGGCTATCTTACCTCCAACTGCCGGAACACAACAATGCTGTTAACATTATTGTTATGGCGGCAGACTTAGGTAAGATGATGGTAGCTAGCCAGGCGGACTTAGAAAAGTCCGACCACCAACCAAACCGAGCAGAAAATTTCTGTCCCCACGGGAATCGAACCCCGGACCTCTAGATCTAAGGTAGGTCTCAACCACTAGACCACAGAGGCGGTTAAATCCTTGATGACATCCTTTATCATTTATCCTTAGAGTAGGCTATATAGGAGGTTTGCCACCTTTTTTAACAAACAAGTAATTACCTAAGCATTAAACTATTTTTTATATATTGAGTCTCATTCATCATATTTTTTATCATTCACTCGCACTCCGGCGCAGTGTTTAGCGAAATTTTGATGTCATCGACATTCGCTTTTCTTTCACAAACTGTTTACACCAAGATTTCGGTGTGAAAGAATGTTGTTTTTCAATTAAAACCACGGGTCATTGCAACTAAAGGTATATCGGTACATTTCTCAGAATAGTATTAGATGTTTGAACCAACATCAAATTACGCATGATGACGATGAATGCGTGGGCGCAGAACAAAGTCTTACCATAGTTATACACTGTTCTATTGCAATTTGAGCTTTAATAGCACACAACTAGCAGTGTATTGTGTGGAGACTGTGCAGCTACCAAAGCTCCGTTACAAATGATTAAAGGCAGAAAAACAAGTCGCGGGATTTAAAATAAAATCATTAGCCAATTAAAAAACGTGACGATGTTCGTTCATATAGTATAGAAATTTATCTGATAAATATTATTGATTGTATTTCATGATGGATTCCCTAAGGAAGAGGGAATCGTTCGGAGGAAACAAAAAACTCGAAAACAAAAAACCCTTAACCAAAAAAAATAACAAAATAGGCGAAATGTTAGTATTACCATGGAGCAATTAATTACCTTCACTCATAATGATGGCAATAAGAAAATAAGTAGATACACAAACTTAATACAGAGACACTAGCGTATCGTAGATCGAAGCCATGAGTATCAAGAATCAAGATATAACTATGCATTCCTAAATTCGTGTTAGTTAAACAACTAGATGACAAGTAAGCTGACGGAATACCTGGTGGTAAGTGGCTACCGTCCTCTACTAAAGGACACCTTCAATAACAAGGAACAAATCACCTGGCATTGCTGCTGTGTTATCTATCATCCTGAGGCCTAATATGAAATGCCTTCCATTCTCAATAAAATAACAATACTGGCTACCTTTGGCTTAAATATGAAAGACAGGGGTTTAGAAATATAACTATTGGACAGGCGTCTGGTTAGACGACACTACACTGGCCTACCACCTAATAAAAAATATCTAATAAACGGACAATATCACGACTAAAAGCTTTTTTGTTTACAATTTTAAAGGAGATAAAAAAATAAGATAATTTTTATCTTTGATATTTGAAGCACGGTGTTATTATTATACAGGGTGGTGCCGTCAATACGACAATAAATTGAAACATGGGCTATTTAAGTTCATAGAAATGGTTTGCCACTGTCAAAAACGTCTTATTCATTTGATAATTTCATTACTTTTTATGAGGTAGATATATAAAAATAAGCTTAGCTTATTAAGTTATTACATTAGCTGCATTATTTCATAGAAATGTGATGAAATTATCAAATGAATAAGATGTTTTTGTAAGTAGCAAACCATTTCTATGAGCTAATGAAGTCCATGTTTTAATTTATTGTCGTATTGACGGCACCACCCTGTATTAATGCTAGTGGTAAAATCGGAGGTTATCGGGATCGGGATAGCGTTTTGTTGCTATTTTGGGAACGGGGGGACTTGTCTTCATAAGTTGCTAGTGTTTGGGAAGCTACCTCTTGATTTTACACGCTGGGCAACTCAGATCTTTTTTTTATTTTAGATCTGGGCAATATGTGAGAGTAGGCTGTGGTAATCTTCCCATCAGGCAGGCTGACTTGTTTGCCACGCTTGTCATATTAGATTAAACATGAAACAATAAACATTTGAGTCAGTGGGTCTGAGGTGGGTACAGTCGAACATATTAGCAACAATCTTGTTGCCCATACGCTTCCACTCGCACGGTTATTTTTTCAAATTGTTTGTTTACATTTTCGTTTTTTATGTATTTTTTGTTATTTGTGTGCACTGATATAAACATAACCTATGGAACGTTTACCTAAAAAAAATCAGTTTGGTTGAGCACTTCAATTCTATTTCACAACGACAATAGTTGCTAGGAGGTTGGAGGCTGGAGTACCATTATTAACCTGTGGCTGGAATAAATATGCTTCGGTAGAACACAAGCTAACCACACACTAGTTGCTACACAAAATGCAACTCTCTCCAACAAATGTGAACGTCATGAATTGACGCATATTGTGTCATTGTGATGGCCTGAACCAGAATGAGTCTTCTGGAAGTGGCATATCCAAAGCTAGAAGACTACAGGCTCTTTCTGTCCAGAGATATATTGAGGCTTATATATATAGCTATAGCATCTATGTATATTCTGGACACAGTAAAAGTAAAGGCAGGGGAGGCACAAAAGATCCCAATGGGTCGAAGTGCACTGTGACTTAGTCATGGCCCCACAGTAAGAGTTGCTACCGTGGGACCTCAGATCATAGAAACAAGGTAAGGAAGGACTGTATAGTCCTTCCTACGGATAGTAACGGCAATACGACAACAAATTAAAATATGGGATATATTTATATAAGTTCATAGAAATGTTTTGCAACTTTCAATACATCATATTCATTTATGATAATTTCATGAAATTTCTATGAAATAATACAGGGTGTTAGGGGGACGCTAAAATAAATAAATAAAGGGGAAAATAAATTTAAAATCACGAAAAAAAATTCTGTTTCAATTGCAATTGTTTTTTCGCCATTTCAAATTTATTTTTTAGCAAGTCGTGTTTAGTGTGGCCAGCACTGTACCTGCCTTCGTATTCGAGAGCGTCGCCCTAACATCCTGTATAACATTAGCTGCATTATTTTATAGAAATGTTATACAGTTATCAAATGAATAGGACGTGTTAGAAAGTTGTAAAATATTTCTATGAACTACTTAAGATGAAAGAAAGAAAGAAAGAAAGAAAAAATATTTTATTTAAATAGGCCACAAAGAAGCACTTTTAAATCGTCAAACACATTCTTATAACTATTACAAAAAATATATTAACTAACAACGTCAAGTCTCTCCGTCTGTCATGTCTGAATTTACACCGGTTCCAAAAGTTGAACTACCGAGAAGATGAACTAATATAGCTCATGTTTTAATTTATTGTCGTATTGGCGTCGCCGCCATCCTGTATGTACGCCATAGTATTATGGTACCTACATAAGTGATAAGCTCTTCAATGTTCGACCGTAGGTAGGCAGGAGGCAGGTACTAGGTAAATAGATACTTTTAGCATTCTTGCTACATACATCACCAGAAAAAAGAATTATAATTTATTACAATAAGATCGTATAACAAGAGCGAGAACATCCAGCAAGGAAGAGAATATAACCCTTCACTGACACGCCTCTGTTACAAAGTACAGTCGAGTTCAACAAAAGCTTTCATCATATACCCCATAATTACAAAGCCATCTCGAAATGTCGCAACTCCCGACACGAATGCTCGCTTCCTATCGTCTATCGTCGTCGCTTTATCATGGTGTCGGGTGTCATTCCAGAGTAATTCATACAATATCATCTGTCTCAGCATGTCTGTTCACAGGTAGAGTAGCTAGAATGATTGATACAATCATTATGCTGTCTCAAGTAAAAAAAGTTTTATGAATAGACTTTTCAATTTTCCTAATTACAGTTGGTCTCTTTCCTATTCCAAGCAACTCCGTAACGACAGAATCTTTGCCTTCCACGTGAACGTACCTAAATATCTAGTCTATGTTCACTTCCTGGCTATCGTCTATAACAACATCAGGAATATTTACTTGTTAGTAGTAGTACCCTGGTTTCACATGTCCACTAGTCCATATCTTTTGTTCGGTTCCGTCGACCTTTGAACAATCAAAGACTGAAGCTAGCGTCTCCAAGTTCACCATCAAGCAAGCCAATCTATCAGTGCCATTTTAAAACCCTTTTTATAATATGAACGCGGTATAGGCACAAATAAAACTGCGCACAGCCGAGCAGTTGCTACCGGCTAGAATAAGTCGGGTCGGTTTTTTGCAATCTCAGGTATCACTAGACGAGACGGCTTTGTGCGTCCCTCCCGCTTTGTGCCGCATTGAAACCTTGGGGATAAGTAAATGAAAAAGTACCCGTGTGTGCGTACTTTACAATACCGCAGGTGTGCGCGCATAAAACGAGAAATCTTTTCGTCCTCTTCAGTCAATTTCCTATACGCACAGCTGCTCCAAATCGGCGACTTAGCGTTTAAAAACATCTAAACTAAACCGTTATGTTTGAACCTAGCTTATTTGACTTCACCTGTGACTGCGCGTGACCTTGTAATCGTGGTGGCCTTGAAACCGCGGCAGCGAGGGGCTCGAACCACCCCGGGACAATGTTGGCCGTTAAACGAGTCTTAAATGGTCCGGAAGCGAGCCCTCGTCGATTACATTATGCACGTCGCGGTACAACTCGTGATCTGGACGGCTTAACGATTTTCCTATTGGCATTATTGCACGCCCCTTATCCGGCGACGACAATGCAGCCCTCAAAGTCTAGATTTTATTCTTACAATGCTCAAAATTAACATAGCACACAATGGCAGCCGGATGACGAATAATTAAAGAATTCTGTAACATGTAATATCGAAAATAATTCCACATTGTAAAGAGGCTCACATACAAACAGATTGTCGTCTTTGACGAGCGGTCTTGACCTTGCAGTCCCATGGGAATAAGAATAAAATAAGAATAAGGTTACGCACCGACCTAACCTTTTTCGTCTCATTCACCCGATCTATACTACTTAATTTAGCTATAGGAGTAGCTAAGTAGCACACAATGGGAATATACTTGAATAGATCGTTATTCAATTTAATTATTATGACAGTTTGCTGATTTTAAATTAAACGTTTGAGAAAAGATGTATTTTTATTTTTAACGGGGTATCTTGCCTTTCATCTCACATCGTGGTAGGTTAGTGATGATAAGGCTATCGTAAACATTATTGTTCACGGCAGACTTAGGTAAGATGGTGGTAGCTAGCCAGGCGGAATTAAACAGCCCTACCACAAAACAAACCGAGTAAAAAAATTCTGTCCCCACTAGTTCTAGGAAACATTAATTTGACGACCGCCTGGCCGAGTGGACTGTACCCCAGGCTACTCGGTCAAGAGGTCCCGGGTTCGAATCCCGGTAGGAACAAATGTTTGTATGATGAGTACAAACATTTGTTTACGAGTCATGGATGTTTATATATTTATTTAGTATATTTCTAATATTTATATACATATTATTATCATTATTTCTCCGTTATCTAGTATCCATAACACAAGCTCTTAATGATGCTTACTTTGGGCTAGATAATAGGTGTGAGTGTATAATTATTATTATTATTATTATTATTATTAATTAGATCTAGATATGAGGTACCTAGGTATTCTCAACGACTAGAATAGAAAATAAACCACAGAGACAAAATAAGTAAAAGGTAAAACTAAAGTCATTGTCATCATCACCAGCCTATAATACGTCCCACTGCTGGGCACAGGCCTTCCTACATGGGAGAAACACACGAGGAGTTTGGGCCATAACACCACCACGCTGGTCCAATGCGGGTTGGTGGGAGAACTACTGGGACCAACGGCAGCACGGAGGAGCTCGAGATTACAAATTTTGATTGACCCATCCGGTGCCGACCATGGCGAAAAGTGATTGGTTTTACTAATCGAAACCAGAGTTCTCAAATCACTCCGTCGCCGAACTCCAATAATAATAATAATAATATTCATACACTTACACCTATTATCTAGCCCAAAGTAAGCATCATTAAGAGCTTGTGTTATGGATACTAGATAACGGAAAAATATTGATAATAATATGAAGGTATATAAATATTAGAAATATACTAAATAAACATATTAACATCCATGACTCGTAAACAAATGCTCATACTCATCATACAAATATTTGCTCCTATCGGGATTCGAACCCGGGACCTCTTGACCGAGTAGCCTGCATAGCAAGGGGTACAGACCGCTCGACCAGACGGTCGTCCAATGTACCTACCTACGTGATAATTATGATAATATCGTGTATCTGTTACAAACACAACACTTTTAGAAATCGCATTAACGGGAAGGAAGCCGAAGATGGTTAGATTAGGCGTACCCTTCCTTCTATGATCTGAGGGTGTACCTATCTATCCCGCCTTGTGATTTCGGTCTGCTTGTTGACGCAGTTCGTTACTCAAGCTGTATCCTAAAGTTCAACATAGTAGAGTGCGTCAAAAGAGATGGTAAAATAATTTCTAGAAAAAAAATCTAGATCAGCACTTGAATTCAGAAGAAGGACAAAATGTACTGTGCCCCTTTTTGTGGCAGGGGAAACGCCTTATGCGCTGTCCTAGCTCGCTTCTGAGAAATGAAGAGGGACTTGTGAGACTCGCACCCACTAAAACCCCTGCCACACACCTTTTTTTCAGCCAGCTGGTGGAATTAAGAACTCCCTGTGACAAGTAATTTATTTCCACATCTCAGGGATCTCCACAAAAACAGTCAGTTTCATCTCCGGGAGGCTGTAATGCCGTCCTTCCTAAGTTGGCCGACACAGTACACTGTACAGTCAGGCAGCGATCCCCTTCCGCTGAACGGAACAGATACTATGTGGGCTGTTGGAGGTTGGAGGCGGCCGTAGACCGTCCTCCGGCGCCCAGCCGTCCTGCGGCGAATGTTGAACGTGGCGGCAGCTTCCACGCTCGACTACCGCAATTTGCGACATGATGGCCTCACAGAAGTATAGTACTGCTTTCCATGACCACTGTCGCTCTTGACTACGGTGGTCGAGAGACAGGATGTTCGGTAGGTAGAGGTCGCCATGTATTATTGTGGGTTAAAAATCTCGCGTGATAATTCTACAAAACTGTCTAGCACGCACGATCACGACCTCTATGTTAGAACAGCGAGATTAGAATAGTACAAATAAAAAAAATATATATAAAAAACTAGAAGAAAATCGAGTCTGGGCGCTATAAAATCCGAGTGACTGCTCTAATCATTGAGCGACTTGGGATAATGCTTGGGATGACCGTATGAACAACAAAAATCATAATTTAGAAAAGATTTATTTTTATATATTTTTTTCAATTTTTTCATTCAAAAGAATATGAAACTGATTTCACAGGAATATGTAAATAAATAAAGTAAAATCGTGGTAATGCTAATCACACCGTTGAAGGCAATAAATAAAAATTGTAATACTCCAGTCAAATACAGTTCTTATTTGTGTTTTTGTATGGTCACAAATAGAAGTGAAATACACTATTCTATTTGTGACCATACAAAAAACATTCCTTTCTTTATTTAGGGAACCATTCATGGCTAGCTTGTAGATTTGCAGTAGAAGCTGGGCTGAACTTTTTGACACTATTTTGTAGTGCTGTATTCGTGTGGGGAGTACGATCGCCCGAGCTAAAAATAAAAAATATTTATCGGCCAACAAAGATCCATCTAACATAACTCTTTAACTCTCTTTATTGCACTAAATATAAAATAAATGTATACAGTAATATGCCGTAGTTTGCCTTATAATAATCTCATTTCATTTATTTTTTTAATTCAAAATGTCATTTGATTTTTTTTATGAACTCGTCTAATTTCTTAGGAGTTATTCGCCATCTCGCCCGACAAAAACTTGCCCGATAGGGCGACTTGGCACCTTTCGAATTTACCTAATATTTCTGTCTTCAACTCGCCCAACCATAAAAATGTGAGGTAGCTGTGGTGTTCTATTATCTGTGACATAAGTCAACTGTCTTAGTTATCTGTGGGTCCGCCATCCATTAGTCCGATGTGATTAGATGTCTTGTATTAATGTAATGTATGTGTCAAATTAATAAAGAATATAAATGAAAGTCGAGTCAGTGTCTCATTATTATAAGTCCCATAAGTAAGAATACGAAATTGGCGACGAGGAGGGATAGTAACCATGTCGACCGGTCCGGCCACAACGCGTCTTGTCTTGGGCCACGTGGAGCCATACGAAGAAAGCATCCAAAATTTCAGCAGTTGGTATGAACAGTTTCAGGAATATTGCGAACTAAATGATATTCCGCCAGAAACAGAGTCGACAAAGATTAAATCCCTATTTTTAACCTTAATAGGTGCCAGGCATTACGGTTATTTAAGGGAAAAATGTCTTCCTGATCCGCCCAAAAGTAAGTCTATTGATCAGTTGTCTTTATTACTCAAAGAAAAATATGAACCTGCAGGATTGGACTCTACGAATAAATATATTTTTCATAACTTAAAACAGTCAGAGAGCGAATCTATGTCAAGTTTTCTAAGTCGGGTAAAAGTAGCGGCATCTAAATGCGATTTCGGCACTTATAGTGACCAAGCCTGTGTCCACCAGGTCGTGTATGGATTAAAGAACAAAGAAGTACAAAGAAAACTATTAGTTGTGGAAAAACCATCATTTGCCGAAGTTAGTAAAATAATACACCAAGAAGAGGCTATACAGGAGCAGTTAAAACTATTAAGTATCTCAGAGAATCAGTCTAACATAAATAAAATACAAAGTCAAAGTCAAGGTTATCGCCACAGTCAAAATTATAATGGAAATCAGCTACAAGGGCAGCACAATCAAAATAAGTCAGGTAACAGTAGTCAATCCAGTCATTGGAATAAGTCAAGTCAGAAAAGTCAGTCAAGTCAACAAGGTCAGCCCTATGATGTACAACATCAAACAAGTCGAGAAGGTTGGCAGAGTCAAAGTCGGTCAACTCGTAATAAATATATGTCAAGTCAACGCAGTCCCAACAGAAATGAAATGATGAATAAAAATAAGGAATGCTACCGTTGTGGTAGGTGGCATGACCCAAATGCTTGCCCAGCCAAAGAATGGAAGTGTTTTATATGCAATAAGATGGGCCATATATCAAGAAAATGTCGGTTTAGAAATGTCCATGGAGTACAGAATGAGTCTAATTTTGAGTGTGAGTCTAACCTAGATGAAAGTTGTGAAAACATAAATAGCATCTCAGCATCAAATGAGTGTCAGTGTATGGCATGTAAGGTGCCTTGTCATTCAAAGAGTTCTAGTGATATAAACATAAAAATGTTAAGAATTAATAATGTCAGTTATAATAAGTCTCAGTTAGTTAAAATAAATATTGCTAATCAGTATATTGAAATGGAAATTGACACAGGTGCAGCAATATCTTTAATTTCTTATCCATGTTACAAATTAAATTTTAAAAATAAGTATCAGTTATATCCAACAAAAATTAAATTAAATTCTGTGTCAGGTCCCATAGCTTGTGCAGGAGAATTGTATGTAGATGTCCCATTTTATAATGAAAAGTTACCACTTATTGTTTGTGCAGAAAAACATAGATATTTTAAACCTTTATTAGGCCGTGATTGGTTGGATTATTTGTGTCCTGTGTGGAGAAGTTCATTAAGTCAATATCTGTCAAAACAAAATAAAGATAATTTTAATGTCATTAATAAGTCATGTTCTATAAATAAAAATAAATCAAATTTTATAACAGAAAAGTGTGAGTCAAATAACAATGTCAAGTCTCAGTGTTTTAATAAGTCTGATTTTAAAAATGAGAAAAAAATGTCTACTAACGATGCCACAACACAAAAGTGTATGAATAGGGAATTGTCATTGTGTAGTGATAACAATCAGTGTTTCTTAGTAAAAAAGGTAAACAAACAGAATTTATGTAAGAAGTCAAGTGATAATGTGTATATTTCAAATATTGTTGAAAAATTAAAAAGTCAATATGTTAATGTTTTTACAAAGAATCCAGAAAAATGCATAAAAGGTTTTGAAGTAAAATTCAGTTTAAAAGAGAAGTGTATCCCAGTTTTTCAAAAACCATATCAAGTTCCTTACAATATTGTTGATGTTATATCAAGTTCTTTGGATCAGATGGAAAGAGAAGGTAAAATTTACAAAGTAAACCATTCAGAGTGGGCTTCACCCTTAGTACCAATTAAGAAAGCTAATGGAATGTATCGATTGTGTGTAGATTTTAAGAAAACTGTGAACCCCAATTTAAAAGTTGATTGTTATCCCCTTCCTAGAGCGGAGGATGTCTTTGCAAGCTTAGCTAATGGTAGTATATTTTGTGTACTAGATCTCTCAGATGCATATACACAGCTTTTAGTCAGTAAAGAGAGTCAAGAGTTGTTAACTATTAATACTCATAAGGGATTATATAGATATAAGAGATTAATCTATGGCATAGCCTCAGCACCGTCTTTGTTTCAAAAAGTCATGGATCAAGTGTTAATAGGAATAGAAAATTGTTGTTGTTATATTGATGACATTTTGATAAAAGGTTCTAATTTTGAGAATTGTTATAAGACTGTTAATAAGGTATTACAAAGATTAAATGAGCATGACATTCAAGTTAATTTTGAGAAATGTTCTTGGTTTTCTTCCTCAGTAGAGTATTTGGGGCATGTTATTTCAGCAGAAGGCAGGAAACCAAGTCCATCCCTAGTAGATGCAATTTTAAATGCCAGAGTGCCACAGAATGTTAAGGAATTAAGATCTTATTTAGGGTTACTAAATTTTTATAATAATTACATGGATAATTTAAGTACATTAACAAAGCCATTGAGAGAACTATTAGAAAAAGGAAATAAGTGGGAGTGGACACAAAAACACCAAGAGTTATTTGATTATTCTAAAGAAAAGTTAATTAATAGTAAGGTATTAATACATTTTGATCCAGCATTGCCATTAATATTATGTAGTGATGCAAGTCCAGTAGGATTAGGGGCTGTCTTATGTCATGTTGTAAGAGAAGGAAATTTAAAGAAATCAGTAGAAAAACCTATAGCTTTTGCTTCTTGTTCTCTAAATAAAACACAGCAGGGCTATTCACAACTGGATAGAGAAGCCCTTGCCATAATTTATGCAGTTACAAAGTTCCATAAGTATTTGTGGGGTAGACAGTTCACCATTGTTACTGATAATGCACCTATTAAGCATATTTTACATCCATCAAAGAGTATACCTACCTTAGCAGCTCATCGTCTTCAACATTGGGCCTTAATTTTAGAAAACTATAATTATAGTATAGAGCATAGGAAAAGTGAGTTACTTAGTCATGCTGATGCATTATCAAGGTTACCTGCTGTTAATTCTATAGTATGTTATCAAGGTGATGCTACATATGAGCACCCTATTAGCTATGTAGAAATGGCAATGGAAACTAGGTGTGATCCAATATTAAATAAAGTGTTAGAATTAACCAAAGTAGGTTGGCCTAACCACATGAAAGATAGTGCCCTTATTCCATATTTTAAATTAAGAAATAGTTTGTCTATTATTGAGAATTGTGTAATGTTTGGGTCTAGGTTAGTTGTACCTCAAAAATGTCAGTCATTTGTTCTTAATTTGTTACATGAGGGACACCCAGGTATTGTCCGGACTAAAATGTTAGCCAGATCATTGTTTTGGTGGCCATCAATTAATAAAGAATATAAATGAAAGTCGAGTCAGTGTCTCATTATTATAAGTCCCATAAGTAAGAATACGAAAGTAGCGACCATAAAAATGTATAGTCAACTACTCAGTAGCTTTATTTTAAGATTTTATACAATATCGTTTTATTCGAAGTCGTTTCTGAAAGTTAGTTTCAATTTTTTTTACCTGGCTGTACTTTGTAATGAGCGTGCGAGTTGACAACAGAAATATTAGGTAGGTAAATTTGAAAGGTAGCAAGTCGCCCGATCGGGCGAGTTGTTTTAGGGCGAGATGATGTTCGTCTGTCCCGCCCAACCCCGCGGCTTTGGAAAACGAGATTTACATCAATCCTATGTACTCTTTTACCCAACCATATGTACAACTTTCATTTTCAATGTAACGCTAATATAAATAAGTTAGAAGCATCACTGGTGGCCGGGCCAGCCTGACGTTTTCAGCCCGGCCCCTTCTACATCACCACCACTACAACGACTAGTGACAATTAATTGTTAGAGAACTAATGTACTACATAAAATACATACATTCAAGCCTTTATTTCATACTAAAATGCAATATCTTAGGAGATATCAAAGTAAGGTGGGGCCGGGCTGAAATTATTGAAATAGCTAATAACAATAAAAATACAAAACCTAAGAACCCATATTCTATGTGTGTGTGATCTCCCAGAGGTGCAGTATATATGTACAACTTTATTTTTAAGTTAAATGTAACTTTAAGACAGTTCAGCCTTAAGACAGTTCGCTGTGTTTTGGATTGACGGGAAAGATAGCCAATAAAGTAATTAGAGGACACGTACGGCATTTCAACTTAGGCCTCAGGATAACAAACGAACTGCAATATCAAGTAATCTTTCTTTCTTTCTTTCTTTCTTTCTTTATCATCTACTTAGATCATTAAAAAAAGTCCTGAAATTGACACGTGACTGATGGTCACTCCACTAGTACTATCTTAGATTTTAATTACCTCGTCGAATATAATCTTAGTAAATTCATGAGCCAAAATTTATTAAAGTACTACCGTATACGAGTCCACACATTGTCGTTTTGTGCAGATTGATGCAATAGCTAAAAAGATATAAACGATTGTAGGGGGCCGGGCTGAAATAATTTCTAGTGCTCATATTTTTATATTTAAATAATGTAACTTAAAAATAAAGTTGTACATATATACTGCACCTCTGGGAGATCACACACACATAGAATATGGGTTCTTACCTTACTTTGATATCTCCTAAGATATTGCATTTTAGTATGAAATAAAGGCTTGAATGTATGTATTTTATGTAGTACATTAGTTCTCTAACAATTAATTGTCACTAGTTGTTGTAGTAGTGGTGATGTAGAAGGGGCCGGGCTGAAAACGTCAGGCTGGCCCGGCCACCAGTGATGCTTCTAACTTATTTATATTAGCGTTACATTGAAAATGAAAGTTGTACATATGGTTGGGTAAAAGAGTACATAGGATTGATGTAAATCTCGTTTTCCAAAGCCGCGGGGTTGGGCGGGCCAGACGAACATGCGAGATGATGAATATCCCTTTCTTAGTCTCAGCTCTGTGTTAATGTTGGCAAGGATGATTGGTCCATGATGTTGATATTTTACATTACCAAACAACTTTTTTTGTTTCATAAAAATAAATATTAAATTGAACAATCTAATAGACAGAATTATATCAGCTCTGCTAACCCGAACCGAATGAGGATACTAGCGCCATCTATCAAGAAGAGTAGGTAACCCATATATTTTTTTTCTCCGAAATAGAATATTAGTTTGTCTATTCTTGAGCGTTCTAATGTCAGTTTCAATTTCAATCGAATCGAAACGTCTCGATAGCGTTTGCGTTTTGTCAAATTCAGTATTAGTTTCGCATACTCCAACAACAGAGGCGCTGCCGTCGTTTTCATGAAATGTACAGACAACACATCAAGCGTAACAGTTTGACCTAGAGACCAGCCTTACTGCGTTGGTAATAGAGACGGCTTTCGTGGTGCAACTGTTACACTTGATTTGCTGTCGTGTGTACACGAGATCAATCATAGCATTAGACACGTAATTTAAATTAACATACAGCTGATACACCCCCTTAAGTAGTGAAATAAAATGTTTGTGTTGTTAATTGTTACATAATGTTTCTATATATAGTATTATATAATAAATAATATTATGGAAATTATAGATATTTATGGTTGCACGATTTTTTTTTCTTTTCATTAGGTGTGACTGTCTAAATACATTTTCAATACAACGAAGTTCAACGAAATTGCTGTCAATTTGGTTGATACATATTGATCTTATGTTAACGTTCGATTAGTGTATAAAGTTGTGCATTCACGAGGTGTTCACGAGCGTGACATTCGGCCCATGCGCCAAATAAATAACGCGGAACGATGGTGTGATTTTTTTTATTTATATATTTATTATACAACTAGATGACAAACAAGCTGACGGCCCACCTGGTGGTAAGCGGTTACCGCCACCTAGACACCTGCAATAACAAGAAAAAGCACTTGATATTGCAGGTGCGTTGTCATCCTGAGGCCTAAGATGAAATGCCGTCCATGCCCAGTAATTACACTGGCTACCTTTCCCTTCAATCCAAAACACAGCGAACTGTTTCACGGCTGAAATAAGAAAGGCGGTGGTCTGCGAGGATTTCTCCACATTATGGTCAAGAGCGAAGGGTAGGGCAAGTAAACTTAAAATTACTTGTGGACCCAACAGTGGGTACACGAGTCTGGTGGGATTCACGAGCCGATTTTTGAGAGTTGGCGAGTCATTATTTGGGACTCGACTGTCACGCGGGCCAAATAGCTAGGCGAAAAATCTACTCTTAGAACAGATATGTACATCATTTTGCTGCTGACGTACTATGTGCGACTATTTTTTGAATAGTTTTTAGGTAGTATTGTCTTACATTTTCGCGAGCACTACACATTTGAAATAAAACCAATTTACCGGATTTAACTCGCGTTTAATTAGATGTTACATTATTATTATTCACCCGACGTTTCGATTACTTTACAGCGATCGTGGTCACGGGAAGACTGAAGATGTCAGTTGTCTTTGATAAGTTTTAAGTTAACTACCGTCACTTTGTGTTATATTTTGAGCGGTCCGAATTACGCATAGGTATCTTGTCTAGGCTCTCTTAAAACTTATCAAAGACAACTGACATCTTCAGTCTTCCCGTGACCACGATCGCTGTAAATTAATCGAAACGTCGGGTGAATAATAATAATGTAACATCTAATTAAACGCGAGTTAAATCCGGTAAATTGGTTTTAGTTTTTAGGTAACTAGTTCTAATGTCTCTGATCTACCTTGGCAATATAAATATTGGTTTATTCTAGCCATATTCTGTTAACAATGTCTAGACGAGAAATAAAGGAGACATAGCGTAGGAGCATATATTGTTTGGTGGTACACCAGCCACTATATAGTAACCAAACATTAAAAACAAGAAATGAAACAACCTCGTGCGTGTTACCACTATTTATTGGAATTTTCCTAAAAAAATTGAATAAAAAATATTGTATTTCATCAACATGTTATTTTAGAAATGAATAATATACAGTTGTAGAAAACATCGCCCGTACAATGTCGCTCGTGTGTACTCCCGTAACAATTATTATTTATTATTATATTAATTATTATTACACATTAGTTTAATATGGTACACTTATTATCAGTTGGAGCGAGGCGTGGCGTGTCTAGTGGGTCGTTCAGTCTCACTGCTGCTCTTAACCTAGTCCTCCTCCTCGCCGCTCTCAGACTCTGTGGACAACCACAACAGTGGGTAAATTCTGCTATTTATTTTCTAGACAAGATGCCACTTGACAATCGCTACCGCTATCGCTAAATGGAAAATGTTTGGGATTTGACATTTACAATCGAAAGTCAATCGAGAGCTTATGTCAAATCCCATACATTTGCCGCCTGGCGATAGCGATAGCGATTATCGAAAGGCATCTTGTCTAGGCCCTCGGTATCGTCACCAATGCGGTTGTAATACAAAAAGGTATTCCACTAATATTGCATATAAAGCCGGAACGCTAACAAAACGCTCTCGGTTAGTTCAACTTCGGCTGAATAATCATTAGCAATGTTACAAGAAACAAATATAATTTAGCTTTGCAGTTGATAACTTTTGACAGTTCAACCAAAAAAATATAAACGCGTTTCGGCCGTCACAAATGTCAAATATTTTGCAGAATACAAACAATGATTGATCCGAATGGTTCGAGTTATGTGTTTGTTACGCGTTTCGACTACGTTTTGATTGCGTTGAGTTAGCAGAATACAAAAACGTTGTAACTAAAGCGTTTCTGATTCGTTTGTTTCATATCAAAATACAATAGCAGAATTGGGGGGCAGCGCGGTCAGCGAACGGTGCATCACGCAACGGCCAAAATACAGCGACCCCTCAGGGAAAGTTTACCAGATTACTAGATTCGCAACTCACCAAATTCTCCATTTAGCAGATGATTAACCAGAAGTACAATTAAAAACAAAAATAATATAAAAGATTTTTAAATTCAGTTAATGCATGTATGTATAATTCCAATCAGTGGCTCTACTTGAGAACACATGCTAAGTTTAAATTTAAGTTCAGTCTATTTCTTTCTCTCTTATGAATACGAAAAGGATAGCTGTCATATATTCTGACATTTAAAAAAGTGCGTTCTATTTTCGACCTTATTGAACGTGATAAAATGCAGTGTTTAGGAGGCATTTATGGTTTCTTTGAAATCTATCTAAATTTAATTGACAGCTCTAAACAAATTTAAGTGTAGACAAGGAACACAACCAACAACTTAAAATTTTAACCGACTTCAAAAACGAGGTGGTTCTCAATTCGGGTGGTATGTTTTTTGCGGTCTTTTCTAACACACTGTACAGTATATTATTTTTAAATCTTAACTCGGGCGACCCTATTTAGGGAATTCAGTAACACCCGGTATAATAAGATGTTGCTTACCCTCCTCAGCGCTCTGCAGCCACTCAACAAACTTCTTCATCTGGTCGAGGAACATCATCTTGCCCTTACTGGAGTTGGGGTCGCGGTACCACTTGAGGATCACCTCCTCGGACAGCACGTTGGTCTTGTACAGCATCAGCACCAGCTTGCTGAACGCTCGCATGAAGCTCATGTTCTCGTAGCAGTACTCTTGCACCTGATAACATTAAATTTATTTTCTTATTTTAATATTAATAAAATTTTAACAATTACAAATAAAGAAAGGAAATGATGAAAAAATATATGCTCCAGGCGGGATTCGAACCCGCGTCTCCTGATCGGGTTCGAATCTCGCCTATTACTTACAAATTGATATAAAGTAGGCGTTTAAACGCATCAAAAACATTAAAATGTGATTAATAAAATTTATTAAATTATATTGAATAGAACCCTAGTGCTTGTGTACCCAGGGTGACCATATTGGGTTACACGCGTTTTTCAAACGAGCAGAGGCGCGTTTTTAATACGCGTATAAGTACAGTCCGCAAGAAAAGTTGATTAATTTTACTACTATCTTACACTACTCATTAACAGTTCTTACAAATTGGCAAGCTTAAGCCAACATGTTATTATAAAAGGCACGAAATTGTAAATCGATTTCTGTTGCTGGGTGTATTCTGCGCATGTTAGCAGTGTGTTTGAGTTTGTATTGGCACAAACGCGCGCTGCCTGAGCCTTTGAAAATCAGCGACTGATAGGTTATGTGTAAATTAAAATTAAATGTAGAGTGTTCAGTGAATGGCAGCCGTTGAGAAGCAAGCCCGCTCACCGAGCACTCGTTACTCTCGCACTACTCGACGCCGCACCACGCATAAAGCAAGGCGCGGATCTTTTAAGTGCCTTACAAATAACATATAGCAGCGGGGAAACCATCAAACTTTATTGTTACGAACATAAGTATAGTTAGTAAAGCAAGTATGACATTCACACGACAGTGAATGACATAATTGAATTCAAGATGACAATGTGACGTCATAAACCATACCAATGATCATACCCATAAAGTCAGGCGGTCGCCTAGCGATGTATGGAAATATCTTTCGAAGACGAAGTCAGATGGCAGTGCTGGAACCACAACTAAGTGAAATTAAAAATTGAAATTGCGAAATATTAGCCGTTTGATACTTAATTGTGATACCTACAGGACCGGTTTGTATGGAACAACATATTTTTATTTCGCTTTACAAAGGAGGATGTAAATTTTTGCCCCAACCCAAGATTAATGTCCAACAAAACAATATTTCCAATAAGCCTTCTAAATATCAAGATTATTTTTCGAAATAGTTGCAGTTAATATAAAGCTAAGGTTTTGTTGACAACATAAATAAAATCTTCAAAAATATTTCATTCTAGAATTGTAATA
This sequence comes from Nymphula nitidulata, assembly GCA_947347705.1. Lineage (NCBI taxonomy): Eukaryota > Metazoa > Arthropoda > Insecta > Lepidoptera > Crambidae > Nymphula > Nymphula nitidulata. Next base: position 2,278,083 of record OX374637.1, on the reverse strand, counting down.
TTTTGTTAATGAAGACCAATGACCGGTGCGTTTTGTTTCATAGAAAACAAATGCTTTATATGTTTTGAAAAGCACAGAAGGTATTTTAATGTATTTATTATCTTAGATTTTTCATATTATTATTATTATTTTATAACAAAAAGATGAGTAATAATTAAATACAGTTAATTGGATTGAACAAGTTTATTACCTAGGAAGAAAATAATGCTAGTGTTGATTGTTATTACAATTCAGTTTTCTTTTACGTATCTTTAAACAAAAATGTATTGGTATCTAAAGATACTTTGTCTTAATAATATCTAATTGCGCCCTAAATTACTTTTGGACGTGTCAGTTTTTAGGTGGGGCAAGGCTTCATACTAAGATTAGCATCCTCCTTTATTTTTCAAATCAAGTTTATGATGACCATCTATCGGCCTTAGTTTTCGAGAGCATCCCTTACACAATTACACACTATAGATACACCAATGCTGAGCATATACCTTGTGGAGCAAAGCGATCTCCGCTTTAGCGTTCTGAGCGAACGCAGCGAGCAGCGGCGTGTAGTGGCGCAGGTGTTTGGCGGCCTGCTCTGCCAGCAGCTCCTCCTTCTTGTTCCACTCGCCGCGCGACATCACGCACTGCCAGATCTGCAAGCGACCATTGTATGTACCGAGCTCATGGTAAGGTCGGGCGGGGGTTTAGGGCTGGGATAGGTCAGACTGCCGTGTCGTCATTGCGAGGCGGCGGCACCGAAGGAGCGTCGCTTGGTCGAATAACTCGACCGCGCGGGCTCGCCGCGGTCCGACGCGCCGCTACGACTCGTCATCAAGTTTCATCATGTTAAATTGTTCATAGTATCCTTTCAATATCATATCCACACTTAGAAGTAAGATAGAGAGAAATGAGTACAGCATGGGGTTCTTAAAAAAGGCGTGAAAAGGTTTTTACATGGTCGGCAACGCGCAAGTGATACCCCTGATAAGCTACGGTAACCGCTTACCATTAGGTGGGCCGTATGCTTGATTAAAACATAAACATGGGCGTCATTTATTTCTAATACATAATTATAAAAAAATGTTTTAGAAAGAGACAGGTATACTGCAATTTCTAATTCAAATATCTGGGGTATTTTTTAGCTAAAAACAAATCTATTTTCGCTATTAGCAGTATAGCTTAAAAAGAACTCAACTGGCTGTTTTTGTTTTTTAAAAATGTCTGTTTTAATTGTGTCCGCGTGTAAATTTTAGTTGCCTATGGCATGATATCATGTAATTCCATGTAATTATTTTTCAAGCATACTCCCTATTCTGATGGTGACTGTGCTGTATAAGGTGATGTACTCACGATGGCGACCACCTCGTGCTCGGGGATGGCGTGCTTCAGGGCCATGTCCCGCAGCTCCTGGATGAGGTCCCGCACCGGCTTGTGGTCCGCCACCTGTGTAAGGTCATGTACTCACGATGGCGACCACCTCGTGCTCGGGGATGGCGTGCTTCAGGGCCATGTCCCGCAGCTCCTGGATGAGGTCCCGCACCGGCTTGTGGTCCGCCACCTGTGTAAGGTCATGTACTCACGATGGCGACCACCTCGTGCTCGGGGATGGCGTGCTTCAGGGCCATGTCCCGCAGCTCCTGGATGAGGTCCCGCACCGGCTTGTGGTCCGCCACCTGTGTAAGGTCATGTACTCACGATGGCGACCACCTCGTGCTCGGGGATGGCGTGCTTCAGGGCCATGTCCCGCAGCTCCTGGATGAGGTCCCGCACCGGCTTGTGGTCCGCCACCTGTGTAAGGTCATGTACTCACGATGGCGACCACCTCGTGCTCGGGGATGGCGTGCTTCAGGGCCATGTCCCGCAGCTCCTGGATGAGGTCCCGCACCGGCTTGTGGTCCGCCACCTGTGTAAGGTCATGTACTCACGATGGCGACCACCTCGTGCTCGGGGATGGCGTGCTTCAGGGCCATGTCCCGCAGCTCCTGGATGAGGTCCCGCACCGGCTTGTGGTCCGCCACCTGTGTAAGGTCATGTACTCACGATGGCGACCACCTCGTGCTCGGGGATGGCGTGCTTCAGGGCCATGTCCCGCAGCTCCTGGATGAGGTCCCGCACCGGCTTGTGGTCCGCCACCTGTGTAAGGTCATGTACTCACGATGGCGACCACCTCGTGCTCGGGGATGGCGTGCTTCAGGGCCATGTCCCGCAGCTCCTGGATGAGGTCCCGCACCGGCTTGTGGTCCGCCACCTGTGTAAGGTCATGTACTCACGATGGCGACCACCTCGTGCTCGGGGATGGCGTGCTTCAGGGCCATGTCCCGCAGCTCCTGGATGAGGTCCCGCACCGGCTTGTGGTCCGCCACCTGTGTAAGGTCATGTACTCACGATGGCGACCACCTCGTGCTCGGGGATGGCGTGCTTCAGGGCCATGTCCCGCAGCTCCTGGATGAGGTCCCGCACCGGTTTGTCGTCCGCGAGCTCGTCCAGCAGCGCTTGGGTCAGCTCTCGCCTCGCCTCCTGTAACACGTTTCACAAGGTTACTAAAACCTCCTTTTTTCGGAAGACATAGTAACTAAAAACCTGCTATTTTTATTGCAAGGGAGAAAAATGTGAAGATTTGCGAATACGGATACAAATTTACAAGTAAAATTGTTTGAATGAAAATTTGACTTACTTGAGATTAAATTTTTTTTTCACAAATTAAATGTTAATCACATTTGTTTGATTGTGTGCGTTTTATAACACCTACTTTACTAAAAAAGGGTCCGGCCAGACATGATTACCACTACGATTAGCACTACTAGGTGTAACCTACCAATTTCTTCACCACTTTTTTTTCATCGTTTTCTTTCTTTATTAGTAATTGTTACAAAAAATTTGATGTTACATTAATATTTGTGGTACTAAACTATAAGACAATACTATGTTAATTTTCTATGAATTTATTTCTGGAAAATTTTAAGTCTTATACACTCTTGGATTTCTAATATTATGCTACATTGATAATATCAAATTTACCTGTCAAGTTAAATACTACTCAGATTAATTTGATGTGTATTTTGCGTACTGAAAAAAATATCTGTTTTGGAAACTAGACCAAGGTCTTAGTAATCTATGCTCTCAACAACAATCAAATGAATTTGAAATCTAGGACATTCGGATAATAGCTTCAATTGGCATGCAGTGTTATTATTGACCTTCAAGCCGGATTTGGTATGATTGTGACAATAAAAGTAGTATAGCGGATTATTGAGTATGTCAAAAACAGCTTAAAAATTCTGTGGTGTCCCCCCCAGTTAAAGTTTAATATTTTATAAAATTGTAGACCTGTCCGCTATATCTCTCCTCGAGTAACTTAAGTCGAAGCAAGCGCCTCAGTAGCCTCTATTCTGGTTATGTGGAGCAGATAGAATGGTGACCATACCACCGAACAATACTCTAGTACGCTTCTAACTAGTGCAAAGAGTGTCAATATGCTTGTCGATTTTTTCCCCATGACGGGGTAACTCTTGGCCTTTATCTCACCTGATGGTAAGTGAAGATAAGGCCTACGATGGAAGGGAGTCACGCCCGGATTTCTCAACCACAGGAGGAACTGGCTATCTTACCTCTAACTCCTGAACACAACAATGCTGCTAACATTATTGTTATGGGGGGCAGACTTAGATAAGATGGTAGTAGCTAGCCAGGCGGACATAGAAAAGCCCTACCAAGAACCAAACTAGGGAATACAAATCTCGCGAGATTGGGTCTCAAGCGAGATCTCGCGAGTTTATTAATAACAATACTGCGAGATCTCGCCTATTTCGAGATCTCGCGAGATTGGCAGTATTGTGTATTTTTTTTGCAAATAATAACAATATTTGAATAAATTAGAAATAAATAATAAAAATTATAAGTATTATAAAATAAACATTTATTTCAATAGGCTTTTATGCATCAAACATTGTTTGACGTAAGTATTTGTCTATAATTTTTTAATAAAGTAAACTTTGACGTAACGTATGTAGAAACAACCAGTCTTCTTTTTTAATATCAAACAAAAATCAGACATCAAAACAGTTCTATTATAACATACAAAACAACGAGAAGTAAAAAAATGAAACTTTTATCTTAGTTGAGTTGACTATTAAACTGAGATATTATTTATCAATTAAATAACTCCGTCCGTGTCAGTCCACGCTTCAAATAAGACGTTTTTATGCTTGAGTGCAATCTCGTTAAACTCGCGAGATCTCGCCCTTTTTTCGTCAGAGATCAATCTCACTAAAAAAGACCGAGATCTAGATTGTATTCCCTAAACCAAATCGAGCATAAAATTTCTGGCCCCACAGGAATCGAACCCCGGACCTCTCGATCTGAGGTAGGTTTTGTGAAAGGCTTGATTGGATTGGCTTGGTTTAATCACCTGCGAGGCTTGCGCCCGATGCAGCCGCAGCAGCTCGGCGAGGTCGCGCGACGCGAACGAGGACGCCAGCACCTCCTCGCTGCGACGGTTCAGCGGCAGGAACTCCAGAAGCCTGGACACAAACACTTGAAATTAATAAAAAAAGGTTTTTTTTCCACATCTCCTTTTGCACAATTCCCTAAGTAGGTTTAACAAAATTTTGTTGTATTAGTATGGAGCATAGTTGTCATAATAATAGTAGTTTTAAGTGATGTTAGAAATCTAACAGTAACATATTTGATAAATTTTGGAAACACAAAATTCCCATTTTTATGAATTTTCTAAAGAGTACAACTTCCACAATATTCCATTTTTTCTAAGTTTCAATTGTTTTTATGGGTAACAGTAGCGTATATTTTCCGTATTTGTGAAAAATAGCGCCATATTCAAACTTAGGCAACATCCCAATTAATTGTGTCGACATTGAGGCTTTACAGGTTTCAAATAAATCACCAGATATAATCCACCATTTTAATTGCAAGTTGTCTACGGAAAGCTATATAAAATAATTTGCAGTACAATTGGTGAGGCAATCCTAATTAAAATACCTTTAAATAAAATCTAGTCTGATTATATCTAGAATCTGCTTATTGGGTCATTCTTTATTACCATTATGACCACAGGTAATCGCTTACCATCAGGTGGACCGTACGCCTGATTGCCTGCTACATCAGTGGTATAAAAAAATAAAAGAACACATACTAAATCCGGCAGTTCCACATACCACAGTGATATGAATATATAAAATAACAAGCATTGTAATTTCATTCTCTTTGTAAACTTTCTGTTCTTTAATCATAACCTTTGTTACATCATTCAAAATGAATGTTTTAATATCATGTGCTGTTAAATTAACTAAATTAATCTTCGTAATGACTTGTCTTATTGATTTTATACTAGTGAATGTGTTTAACTAATGTATGAGTGAACTGTATCGACATTAATGACACCGAGGCAAGAGTACGCCGGGCCAGTACATGCCGGATCTCTATATCCCCTCATTCAGGCGGGTATTCACGCAAGAAAGCACCGCACCAAACTATGTGGGGAAACTGTTATACACGCATCATTCTTCTTACTTTCACTGTCTTGTGTGTTAAAATTTCTGTTCAATCAGATAATGTACACTTAAGTGAATCAGTTGCATGAAGTATTAAGTAAGTTGGACATATTATCTCTGCATATGCAACATCTGTCTGTAGAGGCAGCATCAAAAATATGTAAATTATATTAATCCCTATTGCATTGACATAAAAAAGAACGTAAGAAACATTTTGATGCTGCTGCACACATAACTTGAGACTTACTAATAGTCGGATTCAATATTCTATCTAAAGATAGAAATGAGCTGACTATTGTTTAGCTGACCTAGCATTTTTTTATATGAAGAACAAGAGTTTGTGGCAGGTCTATTTCTCTCTATGAATGTAAGTAACTCATGTGTACGCTACTTTCTATAACATGAGTTCCTTCAAAAGAGGTGTGAAGAAGCACCTTTTGGGCCAGCAAGGTGGAGGCAGCCAGAGCAGTGTCTGGACTGCACTGTCTTTGCATATGGTCTTAACGCGTCACATCAGGTGCTTTTGAGTCATTTCTCGTGCCTTGTATAAAATAATAATAAAAAAACTAGCCGTAAATGAATTTCATGCTGGTTTTACTGAAAGATTGGAGGTTTTTTTCAGAAAGGCTTTAGGCTATGTACTATCATACTTCACCAAATAGTCTGACGCAGTGCAGTATTAGTGGAGCACGTCGCAGTTTCGCCAGTTTTCGAAAGCTTACGTGACTTACACTGGCTAAACCTTATAAGATACATCAAAGCAATATAGTAGCTACACTATATAATCGTAGATCTTATGAAGGATATCAGAGAAAAAGTGCAAGAGCATGTGTCTATCTCCAAAGGTTAACCTCACAGTAATCATTTTAAAAACTCCTCCACGCAGACATAAGCTAGTCAGAATTGCAGTGACAAAGATATAAAACAATTTTGATAATATTGTAACAACCAGCGTTCTTTGTGATATGGCGCATTGAGTAGGTATGTACATCAGTATATCTAAGAAAGTTACATCTTGAATTTTGCTCTTTTTCTTTTAATTCTTCTAGATATTCTCATTGACAGATTATATCGTGACGAAGTGTCGAGCGCAATTGACGGTTACTAAGTACTTCGTAATTATTATAAATAAAAATTTGAAGATCACCGGTGTTTTATTGTGGTGCAAGCTCGCGTCGCAACAATAGTTATGTATCAAAACCAAAAAATGTACACGTTAGATAACATACTAGTGCAATAGTAGTACAATTATGAAAAGGTAAGTGATTAGTAAGTGGAAAAATTAAATTTTTTCCTTGTCCTATAAAAAAATATAAACATTGAAAAGAAATTAATGGGCGGCTTAGTAATTCATTGGCGCCTCATCACGACCACGCAACGGTTAGTTTGTTAGTACGCAAATAGTGGAGCTATTATTATCCGCCGCGTAAATAGCCCGACCCTCAAACGTAATTACGACATACGTAATCAGACGTCACAGTTACTACAAGCGTCTTGTGTGTTTACAACGTCGGTTGAGAGATAATTTTATCAGGGATATTGTTTTAACCAGTATGGAACCATTGAACGGAAATTTAACTCTACCGCCGCCTTTCTTATTTCAGCTGGGAAACATTTCGCTGTTTCGAATTGAAGTAAAGCCAGTGTAATACTAGGCATGGAAGGCATTTCATCTTAGGCTAGATCTTTTCCTTGTTATTGCAGGTGCCTATAGGCGATGGTAACCAGTGTTTTCTAGTTGTATAAAAAAATATATATTGAGAGAAAGAGATTTACAAGCTTAGATTTAGAAATAGAAAATAACTTTATTGCATAAGTATGAGTGTGGTTTATAAATTTTCCATGTAATAGTAACAGTACAGCCGACAGAACAGCAACCGTAACAGGTTGACCTTGCGACCGCCCAGCTTCTCCAGAATTAGGGCCTTGAGTGGTGAGCAAGAAAGGTAGCGTGTGAAAGGGTCAAACCTATACACTTGGACTTCATTCTGAAGACACACTCTAATTCTAAATTTAAGTACAATATATCTCTTTCTGGCAATATGTATTAGGAAAAAGATAGCAGGAATTCGTTTAGAGCTGTCAATTAAATTTAGATAGATTTCAAGGAAACCGTAGCGGATTTTAGACGGCATGTACGGAGGTGCCTTCTAAACACTGCATTTTATCACGTTCAATAAGATCAAAAATTGAACGCACGTTTATAGCTGTCAAATTATTTGCGTATTCATTTTGAGAGAAAGAAATGCACTGAACTTAAATTTAGACTTAGCATGTGTTCTCCAGAATTAGGGCCAATAAGACATTAATTTTATTTATATATATTCTCTTCTAAGTTGTTTAAGTTTATGTGAAGGTGTGGTTACCTGCCCTCGAGCTGGCCCCTCTTGAGGGCGGTGACGAGCGAGGTGACGCCCCGCTCCGCCTTCACGGTGGCGAACACCTCCAGCACAAAGTCCAGGGCCAGGTTGTCCTTCAGCAGGTGCTCGTTCACCAGCACCAACAGCACTGAGGGCGGTACGCAGCCATTACCTGCGTCAAAACATACTGTTAATATCATACTATCATCATCATTTCAGGCGAGAGACGCCCACTGCTGGGCGTAGGCCTCCCCCAGGGATCTCCAAACCGATCGGTCCTGCGCTGCCCGCATCCATCGGCTTCCAAAAGGTATTATCATGTCCAACAAATTAGGTATAATTTGTTCTTAATTTTGATTATAGAAGGTATTCTATAATCAAAATTAAGAATATTTGAAAGCAATGCCAAACTTTTCGGAAAAGTTTCGGATGTTGAAATAAAACATTTCGACATTGTAGGGTGGACGTTATAGCTCATAATGCAAATACAGATAGACTAGAAGAATTTCACGGGGATATCCCAAGTCCTGGGTAGCTCAGTAGGTTAGAGCAGACGCCCGGATTGCGAAAGGTAGCGGGTTCGATCCCCGCCTCAGGAAATGAAATTTTTCTAGTTTAGATATATTTTTATTAGCAAGTTATACCTTGTTTATGGAATAAGGTTTAAAATTTAAATAAATAATTATTGTAAAAAATTGTATCCGTGAGAGCTGTGACGACGCTTACGACGGACTGAATAACATTTATATTTTTTTATGCTACAAGTTCATCAAACAAGTACCTTGTCTTTATAATTTCTTCATTTTTGCTATCAAGCAATTTCCTTGATAATTCAGGTATCTTCAAACGATTGTTTACAAAGAATTATCTAATTGGTTGCCATTCTTTGATATAATTTTTTTTGTGTAGTGTGGATAGTGAAATCAGCTGACAATATACAGCTGATAAATGTACTGTCCACACTTTACTTTAGCACTACGCCGACACCAAGCAGTGCAGAGAGACACTACTTGGCTCTAATGTGTGCAAAATTATATAGGATAATCTACCGTAGAATTATAATTTGACCAAAAACAAACCAGTGTCTTTGCTTTTATCTTGAGCTTATGAACCTACGGCAACGAACCTGTAATTTACAATAATACGAAGGAACATATTCTTAAACTGATTTTGTCCAAAAAAACTGCTTTATCACGTGATTATATGTTTTAGAATAGAATAGAACTTTAATGTGCATGGAAAAAAGGTAAAATTATTTGGTCTTAACTTTAAAACAAGAATCATTTTTTCCTACCTTTTCAGATGTATATACAAAACTTAATTAAAGAAATATTTACCTATTTATAATCTAAAAATTCTTGTATACTATAAAAACTTTTTTGTTAACCAATCTTACACTATTTTTCTAAATTTAGGGGAATGTTTGACTTTTAAAGTCATCAGCAGTGCGAGCATGGATCTTTCGGTAGACATATTTATCGATCGATAAACTCACTTTATCTATCGAATTATATCGACCAACGCTAGCATGAAACTAGCCTCGATAAGTTTTATCGAGATGTATATTTTGTCGTTTTTTTATCGATCATTCATTCGCCATTCATTCTTTTATGATCATTTTTTTCATAATAAAGCTAAGGAATCTTGTCCATGCAGTCATAAATAATACTGAAATAGTTTTCTGCACTAATATGCTAGAACATTTTGTCAAAATGACATTAATGTCATTATACTATCAAAACAAACAAAGATAAATATTTCGTATCGTTTTTTTCCCCCGAATTTTATGTTTTCTTATATTTAAAATAGATAACTAACTAGTTCTGCATAAAGTGTATTCTATATAGTGATTATAATATTACAATCACTTTGATGCTGTTACTGAAAAAGTATCGGAACGCTGAAGCCTCAAGGTAAGCACGCCGTCTCTTGCTAATATTATAATATTTTAGTTTTTTAATTTTACTTAGTAAAAAATGTACAGACAAAAATCCTTATTGTTCTTTCTTTTCCCTTTTGTATAAACTAGTATGTAGCCGATAGTTAAAATAAAAACATAATAAGTACACATTTACTTTAAATATATTTCATTGTGATTTATTTTCAATTGATAAATTCTATTACTTCCTGCCTCTGGGTTAATGGCAAGATATTCCATCATCTTCATTCTTAAGTTCCTCACATCAGGCAGTGGGAATTTTCAATGGAAACTTAAGTTTTAAATAGAACACTGAGCTTCAAAAAAGCAATCAAACTTAGTAAATAGTAGGAACATTATTTACCTATTGTAATTGTATTTTATGTCTTATTTTATTATCATCCTTTTTATTTTAGGATGGAGCGACATCAGCTTGTTGGATATCAAGTTAGCCAGGAAGTGGAGATGTTTTATGAGGAATAATAAATTGTTAATTTACAAATTTAATTAAAAATATCTGCAATACATTTTTGGCTGTTCAATTTCTAATGATACATTTTGTACCTACCCACTAAAAATTAGAAGACACTGTGTTTTGATTTTCTTACTCATTTATTGATGAAGGGTATTTAGACGTTTATAAATATTGCGTTCGACAAATTAAATCATAATTAGGGTATTATGTCGGAAGGCTCTTCTTGGTTGTTAAAACTTCACAAACCACTTATCTCACTGTTTGCTTAGCTATATTTATTTCTTGTCTATCACATCGTTGGTATACTTCTCTCATAAAACAAAGAATCCCTCTGCAGCGAAAATAGTAGCTTTCTTTTATATATTAATTACGACAATATGCACTGGCAATTCGTATGAGTGAATTATCCACAAATTATAGGGCCGAAATCCATTGTAATAGCCTAAAGCCATATTACGTAAAATATTAGAGTATCGACAAACATATCGTGCATATTTAAAAACCCGATAAATTTATGTCAAAATAGACAAAACAAATCTATCTCGTATGTCAAAATTATGATCCATGCTTGAGTTTATCGAGAAATTCGGTAAGATTAGTCGACTTTGTCGAGAGATCGATAAACAGAGTTCTGTGCTACCGAGATCGATAAACACTCGATAAACTACCGTTTTGTCGAATTTTAATGTCAAATAAGCTTATCGAAAGTTCTGTGCTCGCACCACTGGTAGGTTATTAAAATTTTTTATACACATTATGAAAGTGTTTTTAGTTACAAGGGTCAATTAAGCTAAAGGCTTATACAGTTTGTTTTTATACATAGAGCGAAGATTTCGATTACTGACTTGACTATTTACTTGAAACAAATAGCTATGTTTCTACATAAATAAACAAATATCAAAAATATACAGACAAGGGAATGTAAGCAACTCATATTTCCTAAAAGATAAGCTTTAAAACTGACATAGTAATTGTATAATTGTATCATAATAATAGCTCGTATTTTTAAAAACAACCATGAATAGAAAATAATTCAGCAACATACTCCACTTCCAAGTTTATTTCCATTATTTACCCTTGAATTATTATCACTTTGAATAAAGTAAACTTTGCAAAACAATGACATTCAAGACTTATAAATGCAGCGCACTTATAATGACCACACAAGGCCATTGTAGCATTTGGCGATGAGTCAATTGATGTCAGTGCGTGCACCGTTAAGCAAACCGTTAGTAGCCGCAAACAAACGCGAATTACACCAAGTTTGGGACACTAAAATGTGCCTACAGTTTTTGATATCGAATCTCGCAGTTCCTTCCGAATCTATAAAAAATTTGAATATTTTCTTCCGAAACTCTACCGCGTCGTCAATAGAATAAAAAAAAACGTCTTTGCCTGCTATTTTGTGCCCAGATGACGGCTTCTTCCTTGCACTACACTATTTACAATATTGTTAGCAATTATGTTAGTATGAAAAAGATTTGAGTTACACTATTTACAATGTTTTGGTATGAAAAAGATTTGAGTTACATACCGATCCACAGGGCAGTCATGCGAGCGAGTTTGATGCGCTGTTGCGGTTCGAATCCCTTCAGGTAGACAAGTACCTGCAAATTAGACGTGTTTTATTCGGTGCAAAAACTTTGGAAAAATTATAAGGAGTGAATATTGATTGGAAAGGATAAGTATTGTAAAATCAATTGTTAACCAAATTGTATACCTAGAATGGAGTTAGTGTGGCAACACTTGTAAGTGTTGCCACAATAACTCCATTGTAGGTAACTCAAGTATGGGCAATTAATTTGAGCTTCATTAGCAAAAAAATATATACTTTTTTTATATTTGGAAATCAAGTTTGAAAGATGTGTAATTAACGTAAATTATTATGAAGTAACGATTTATGAAAGTCACAAAAACGACAACATAGATATAGAATCCTTCAATTTACTGAAGTTGGCTAGAAAACTTTTCAATAATGGATATCAATGTTAAAACTGTCATAATTACTCCTTAGTCCTTACCTTTTTCATCTCCTCTTCGAACATTTTTTCCAGATATTTGTATCGCCGCATCAGTTTCACAAATACCTAAAACAATATAATGTTTTGTAATAATTCTCTGTAATCAATTATGTGCCAAATAAAAAATGATTGTAAATAATCAGAATAAATTGAACGAGTGTGGTTTTTCAACATAAGTGTTCAGGACTCTAGCCATGTTTATCATCATAATAGATTTACATATAACGCCCAGTTGGAAACTTATAAGTATCCTTGTCAATTTGTGTATGTACAAGTTCAAGAGATGTACTCTTTCTGGTTTCATTGCTGGTATAGATTATCTATTTGCTAACCTGTTATTACTGTTAAGGACTGACCAGCTTAATGTACAACAGTTTTAAGGTTATCTATCTTCACTCCTAACTTTATTCTTGTCTCTTCTGCTTTACCTCTTCAGTTTTTTCTTTGTCACAATCATTTTGGTCCTTCGATCCAGTTCGAAGGACCAAAATTTTAGGAACAGCAAGGAATAAAGTGGGATATAAGGATGAAGAGGCATAGTAATAAATCAAGTAAAGGAAGGCAGAAGATGTAAATCAGAAGTGAAAACCGACACCGTGAGCTCCGTATGCGTAATTCAGATCGCTCAAAATATAACACGAAACGACGGTAGTTAACTTAAAACTTGTCAAAGACAACTGACATCTTCAGTCTTCCCGTGACCACGATCGCTGTAAAGAATCGAAACGTCGGGTGTATAATAATATTGTAACATCTAATTAAACGCGAGTTAAATCCGGTAAGTTGGTTTTATTTCAAATGTGTAGTGCTCGTGAAAATTATTATAATAATATTCATACACTCACACCTATTATCTAGCCCAAAGTAAGCATCATTTAGAGCTTGTGTTATGGATACCGATAACGGAGAAATAATGATAATAATATGTATATAAATATTAGAAATATACTAAATAAACATATAAACATCCATGACTCGTAAACAAATGTTAGTACTCATCATACAAACATTTGTTCCTACCGGGATTCGAACCCGGGACCTCTTGACCGAGTAGCCTGGGGTACAGACCACTCGGCCAGGCGGTCGTCAAGTGTAAGACAGTCGTTAAATGTAAGACAATACTAAATCAGAAGTGTCAAGAATAGTTTAGGATTAAAGACAGACAGCTATAAAAACTATTCTACATTATGTAGAAATTGTAGGATTATTTACTTGTTCAAAGTTCCGCATGCTTTCCATATCTTCGCTGGCCGTGAAGATACAAGTGTTGGTCTTCGGGGACTCTCCATCCATGGACACCGAACCGCCGGGCACTGAGGACAGAGGCAGAGTCAGACCACGAATGGGCGAGGAGCACGCGAGGGTGAAGTGTGCGAGTAGTCAGATAACAACGAGATGTACTCAACATAAGTTTCAGGACTCTAGCCAAATTATTCATCATTTTATTGAACGATAATTATGGTGTATTTGGAAAAATTTGCCACTTATTTGGATGTTTAGGCCATTCATAAAAAAACGCCGATATTCAATTAAATGCCTACGCCTCTATAGGCGTCTGGTCAAATCTATTTTGTTGACCAGATGGCTGTGACATATACACTAGTATCCGCCCGCGGGTTCATATGGATGTCGGTTATCGCGCTAAAAGGTAGCCTATAACCTTTCTCAGGAAGTAATCTATATCCATGTCAAATTTATCTTAAATCGGTTCAGTGGTTTCACAGAAAGATAGACGGACAAACAGTTATTTTCGCTTTTTTAATATTAGTCTGGATATGGATCTCTGTGATATGAAGACTAAGCTCGTAAAGAAAATGGAAAACCTATATTTATCAGTTTTTGTTACCGTTTATAGAAAATAAAATAGAAAAACCTATATGACTTATTCCTATGAGGTTGACCGCCATACGCCATAAATGGATTACTTTCAATCGGCCTCAGGATGACAAGACAAACATGCACCTGCAATACCACGTGATTTTATACCTTTTCAACGATTAACACTTACCACTAGGTGGGCCATCGGCTTGCTTGGTTTAATTTTTTTTTCATTATAAAAATAAACTTTTGAGGAAAAGGAGCTTCTAGTCATGGTACTCACGTAGCAGTCCCCCGGCGATGAGGACGTCAAAGATGACCTCCCCATAGCGACGATAGTCAAGCTTGGAGCCAGCCGAGTCTAGGAACTTGTAGGCCGCCTCCAGATCGCCGCCTGAGCGCTCCAGACCCTGCACCAGCGCGTCGCGGAACCCATTTGGGTCATACTTCTCTTTCTCATCTGGGGACAAACAAATACATAATTTATTAAGGTTTCGAGTATACATTATCATGGCTTGGCCTAATACAAACAGCGACTTCTAAAATTATTAACTTAGCTAACATGAAAGGTTTACACACAGTTCGGCACACCCACACTTTGTCGCGTCATTTCTTCAGAATTTGGTGTCTATTTTATAACTTCACACTATTCTAGTTTGACAATCATTTGCTCGAAAGCTGAGGAGTACGGCGTAAATTATCGACAATAACAAATTTTGATAGACAATTTTGACGGTTTTTCAGTCCACCTGACCGATTGCGAATTTGATGCGACGAATCGATTTTAGAATAGTAATGTGGTCTACATATTTATTCTCACATAATGTATATATTTATCTAAGTTTATTTTATTAGAGATTCTATTAATTATTTATGTTTTGATAGTCAGATATGAACCAAGAAAAATAAATCTATCGTCATAGCTGGTTTAGAAATTCAGATTTAATTCAGTTTTGAACAGAGAAAAATTAACCCATTTTCGTAGCTGGTTACGAGAATAGGTTATGAAAAACGACAATTTAATTGTTGGTTATCAAATCAAACGGCAAAAAAAAACCATATTCGTAGTTGGTGATCAAAATTTGGTTAGGATTTTTCCATAATTATTTACTTTAAGATTGGTCTATATCAATTTGGTACTGATCTGATAATTGAATATCTTTAGAGCTAGAGAATGGAACTAATTACCAAACCATGATGATATAACTCTTAAACTTGGTGCTAGGCTAGAAACAACAGAAAGTTGAGAACCGACACCAAAAAATACATTTAAATTAGATAAGTACTTGTTTCTATTTATTTCCTTTTTGCCTTTTAAATGCGTTGGCATCAGTTTTTGTTTTTGTAACAATAATTTTAAAGGTTTTCCATTATTTGGATTTCAAAATATTAAAAATAAGTGTTAGGATGTATTAATTATGGGAAACCCGATGAGAGTAGACTCCCCATAAACAATTAGTCGAGTAATGACTAATTCTACTAATGAATACCTAAATAGTATACAGGTAACTTTAAACGAGTATTTATGTTATACACAATCTTGCAGAGGCGGATAACGTTCAAAGTGCTCACAAGGAAGTTAGCAGCAGTTCAATTAATATGCGTACCGGCCGTCATTGAAGCCGTTTCACTCGTTTACCGTGGCTCTTTTTAAGACAAACAAACAAGATATAAAGCAGAAAACTAATTAAAAACTAAATTATTTTGGCTTGTGTAACATAAGTTTTTGGCCGAGAGACCAGAATAAGATCGCACGTATGATTTTAATATCGCCAGACATTTAAAAAATCTCATTTATTGGCACTGTGATCATTCTTAGTAGATTTCTACCTTACTTAGTAGATTTAGTGCAAAGAGAACAAGAATATAATAATGAACATTGTATAGATTATAGTAGACCGTAGTACTTTTATAAACTCATAACTCGAGTGTGATGGTTAGTCAGTAAGCACAACTTTTCAAACTTTGGTTCCACGGTTTACAAAAACTAAGCAATAGTTATGTAGCTAAAATAACGAACTCTATAGTTACCCACGTAACTAGTCATATCTATAAGTAACATTCCTGAACAGTTTACCAGTATCGATGCAAAAATATCCTCGCGTGCATCATAAACTTGTAAAATGGGTAAGTCAAATAGTAAGGACCAATTATTATAATAAATAACTATCTAACGAATATAAGCTATGTCCAAACATATCAATGTTAGTTCACAAGGATTTGATAAAATGCACATCAAGCGTAACAGTTTGACCTTGAGACCACCCTTATTCCGTTTGGATAGAGGCGGCTTTCGGCAACTGTTACACTTGATGTGCTATCGTCTGTACAAATTAACTGTTTTTGAATCTCAAAATAGTTGATGATTTAGAAACAAACATGTTGCGGACTAAAGCGCCTATAGTTGCTTGTAACTTGTAACATCATGGGTACTTTAAGTTGGAGGTAAGTATTTCAGGATGTCTCGAGTCTATTATGTACACAATATGAATATAAGACTATTTCGGATTTTTTATAAACTGATAAGATGAAACTCAAGATAGGTTAGGAAAACGCGTACCTTTGCTGAAAGTCAGCAACATCACATGGGCGGACCCTAGGGTTGTCACGCGAGGGTAGGGTAATGTATACAGACAGACAACAAAGAGACTACGAACATTTGAGTTTTATTAAATAATGGACACATAAGTAAGCGTTTTGGTAAATGACAGAACGGAGTTAAGAATAATGTTTAACCAGACGTCAATTACGTCTTTTGATTTATCGAAATGTGTTTCATTTTTAAATACAAAGGCATCCACTGTCAAAATTTGTCAGTTGGAATGGTAATATAATATACATTATACAATTGCCAAACTGAAGAACATTCGAGTGAGCCTATTTTGCCTGCTGTAGATTAGTTTATTTTGTCTGCTGTAAATTAATACGCAGCATTCTTCATTAGGCTTAGCTGGATTTTAGTGCCCTAAGCAAACATTTTTCGACCTCTTGTCATCTGAATTAAAGGTGTTACGTTTGATGTAATACTGCGTTTAGCCATCAAATCATTTGAGATGGTGCATTTCGACATATTTGATTATAGTTTGAAAATATCAAGTGCATTATTCGATAAGTGTGTAAGCCCATAGACCAGACAATCTGCATTTTAATACACATAACAAAAATTATGTCCATCGCACGGAATCAGGCGGTGTGAATTTAAATGCACAAGAAACAAAAGTGGTGAATTATCAGAGATTAGAAATATACTACATAAAAATAGCACCTCTAAACAATTACATAAGGTTTGTAGAAAGTAAGAGAAACAGTTTTAGATAAAAAAAATACATGGAGCCACGCGAGGGCTGATAGGCAGTTCGCCATTTTGGTAACCACTAAGAGAGTAAGTGAGAAACATAAAGTTCATTTTCTTTTACGTTCAGAAACATTTGACAAGTGATTTTGTGTAAAAACAAATGTATTGACAATAATATTTACCAGAAAAAAAGGATGGAATGTGCATTTAAGTTCACTATGCCCAAGTATAGAGTGAAGTAAGACTCCATAATTTGGGTAACATTGTAGAACATGCAAAACCTGAACGTATATTTTAATGGTAAATAAATGCATCAGCGCAAATAATGTAGAACCAAATTAATGGAGGAATTTGATATTTACACGAAAAAATTAGTGAAGCAGCTGGAACTCTTACATTCAGTATACGTTCGCGTCGGTTCATTAGCCCGGAACCGCTAGACAACAAAGAATGTTACTATACGTATATTTTACATGCCTATAGCGCGGAATGTCGACTATAGATAGGAATAGTTTTTCGATATTTATTACTAATTATCTAATTCAATTTGTATCGCTGGTTCAAAGTTAATGACAACAATAAAGAAAACCAAATATACTTAGCTACTATCGCACAGATATTAATATATCTGTTTACAGAATTCTAACTACCTTTAGCAAGATAGTATAAATCAATAAAAATATTATTTGTATATCAATTAGTTAAAAGCTACTTGCTAACAAACAATTAATTTCTCGAAATATAAAATGGTTAAAAATAAAATAAAATACTTGTTTCCGTAAATTTTATTCATTTTTTGATTCTTAGTTAGTCACGTAATTTTGTAATTTTAAAAAATACCGAAAAAGAATTGTTAGTTAGGTGACACCCCTAGCTAAAGTCTCCAGTTAAAGTAGAATCACTGAGGAAAGAATAATACAGAGGTTCGACGAAGCCGTCTAGACCGGGCAATCGGTGAGTGCGGGGAGAGTATGTGTCACTAACTGATCTGTGTTTTGGGGAAATATGATTGAGGGCTATCGTGTCGCGGTCGCGCACACTTAATAAAATAAAAAAACTTGAATATAGTAGATACACACCACTTGCGCAGTTTTAAGTTGCATTTCGTTGTATAAAATAAATAAAGTTTTGATTTATAATTAATTTCCACATGATGCAGAAAGCATTTAACTACACATCAATTATATAACAAGCATATCACTAATGTATTAATTATGTGCTCAGTCAATTTTATTATAATATTTAGGAACTAAAAATTATTTCTAAACGTAAACGACAAAGTTTACCACGATTTTAATATAATATAGATAATTAAGCACGTAAATTACCAAATATTGTTTATTTTTGACAACCCTAGCCTCTTTCCGCCGTCGCGACATGCAAGAACAAAGACGCCGGCCTTCTGTATCGTTTATTCTGTGGTAGTGTGAACTAGTGTGTTCTCCACACGGGTCAATTCAATTAATCACTACAACTTGGTTATTATTATTGTTAAAATAATTACTCGTTATTTTTTTTATTTTTTTTATACAACAAGATGACAAACAAGCTAACGGCCCACCTGGTGGAAAGCGGTTACCGCCGCCTATAGACACCTGCAATTGTTGTATAATGGTATCATTTGTATGTGATTTTGTATGATGGCAACATTATGGATAGATAATAAAAGATGGCTACAAAGAAGTAATGTGTTTTACTTTAAATAATATTATAACATATAAAACATGGCGCTGCTTAACTAAAAAACAGTGTTTTATGGGAAAACTAAGTGTGAACGTGAATTAATAAGATGGAGTCCTTGTTACCGGAAAAGTTGGTTCTGGGTGACGATTGCGGAGGAGCGACCAATCAAACAAAATGGAAGACTTTTAAACAAAAATTTGAAAATTATCTAGTCGTTGCGGACGCTCTAAATAATAAATTTAGCGAAAAAGCAAAAGTTGCTTTGTTTTTAAATAGATTGGGTGACGAGACTTTGAAAATATATAACACTTTTGAGTTCGAGACTAAAGAAGTAACTTTTGAACAAGTACTAAAAAAATTTGATGAATATGTCTCATTTAGAACAAATGAGATATACGAACGGTATTTATTTTTTAATATCACTCAGGAAGAAGGCCAATCGATGGAAAATTTCATCAACAAACTGAAGATTCAAGCTGAGAATTGTAATTTCGGTTCACAAAAGGAATTACTAATGCGTGATCGTTTGGTACTTGGCATATTTAATAAAAACCTCCAAGCACAGATGCTGAGAGAGAAAAAATTGACATGGGTTGCTGCTGTTGAAATGGGTAAGCAAGCAGAAGTTCATGAAAAACATGTAAAAGATATACAGAGTGAGAATATGCATACTTTGGAGGTTAGAAAAACAATAAAATATAAATGCAAGAAGTGTGGTAAAGAGCATGAACCTCGGATGTGCCCTGCATTCAATAAAGTGTGTGCAAAGTGTGGGAAAATGAACCATTTTGCTATAGGATGCTTATCAAGAAAAAAAATTATGCGTACTTTTGCAGTAGAAGCTGAAGAAGAACAAGACAATGTAAATTTTACGGATGAAAGGTCAGTGTTTGTCGGATTAGTAGGAAATGGGCAATGGATAGAAAATTTAGAAATAAATAAAGTAAAAATTCCATTTAAAATTGACACTGGATCAGATGTTAATCTAATAACTATTAAGGATTTCTATAGGTGTGGTTTGAAAGATGATTCTATACATAATACTAATGTAGTATTGCTCACTTTTGGTGGCTTTAGAGTAAATACCTTAGGGTCTGCTGTAATAACTTGTATTTTTAAAAATTATATGTACAAAATGAAATTCCATATTGTTAGTGATAAATGTATTTCATTAATAGGGTTGCCTGGTTGTCAAACAATAAAATTAGTCACCAATGTTAATTCAATTAGTACTGTATCTGGAAAAGAAAAGTTTATCAATAACAACAAAATTGTATTTCAGGGAGTAGGACGCTGTCCTATCAAATATAAAATTAATATTAATAATGAAAGTGAAGGTGTAATTTGTCCACCCCGAAGAGTGCCACTATCAATACTACCAAAATTGAGCAATAAATTAAAAGAACTAGAATTGTTAGAAATTATTAAAAAAGTTGATAGACCAATTAAATGGGCAAATAACATAACTATTGTTGAAAAACCTGATGGGACTTTAAGGGTTTGCTTGGATCCAGTACATTTGAACAAAGAAATTAAAAGAGACTATCAGCTGATTCCAACTTTAAGTGAGGTAAGGGCAAAGTTAACGAACAAAAAATTATTCACTTTATTAGATCTTAAAGATGGATTTTTTAATATACCTTTAGATGATGATTCATGTGACTTGTGTACCTTTAGTACCCCTTTTGGATATTATAAATTTTTAAGATTACCGTTTGGCTTATCATGTGCCCCTGAATATTTTCAAAAAGTAATGATGCAAATATTTGGAGACATAGAAGATCTTGTTATCTATTTCGACGATTTAGTCTTAGCCACAGAAAATGAAGAAAAACATGATAAAGCATTAAAACTAATAGTTGAACGTGCAAAAAAATTTAATATTAAATTTAATCCTAAAAAATTACAATACAAACAAAGTGAAATTAAATATTTAGGACATATATTTTCATCTAAGGGTATAAAAATAGATTCAGAAAGAGTAGAAGCCATTTTAAAACTGAACAATCCAAAAAACTTGAAGGAACTTCAAGGCATTTTAGGCATGTTAAATTATATAAGGGACTTTATTCCTAATTTAGCAAAGTTAGCTGAGCCCTTAAGACACCTACTAAAGAAAAATAATGTATTTTTGTGGACAGATTATCATAGTGACTGTTTAGAGAAAATAAAAATTATTGTAAGTTCTGCACCAACTCTTAGAAATTTTGACCCTCTAATACCCATAGTAATTCAATGTGATGCTTCTAAGCATGGGTTAGGCTGCTGTTTATTGCAAAATAATCAACCAGTAGCATTTGCATCCCGATGTCTGACTGAAAATGAATGCAATTATGCCCAGATTGAAAAAGAAATGCTCAGTATTGTCTTTGCTTCCCGCAAATTTCATAATTATATATATGGTTTTCCATTCACAGTACTATCCGACCACAAGCCTTTAGTTAGAATTATTGAGAAAGATTTGCATACAGTTTCAGACAGACTACAGAAAATGAAAATGTTATTATCTAAATATAAAATAAAAATTAAGTACATTCCAGGCAAAGATATGCTTATAGCTGACTTATTATCAAGAAACTATATTAAACAAAGTTATCAGTCTGAGTTAAATATTCATGGAATCATTCATAGTGTAGAACAATTTGATCAGTTTGATAAAGAAGAAATAGCTAAACAAACAATGTGTGATCCTGATTTGAATAAAGTTGTTGCTTTTTGTAAAACAAATTGGCCAAAAACATATAAATCCTTGTCAAAAGAAATGTTAAAATATTGGAGTATGAAAGGGGATATTTATTGTGAAAATAATGTATTGTTCCTAAATAATAAAATAATTGTTCCAAAAAATATGCAAAATAAGATATTAAAATTATTACATGAGGGTCATATTGGCATCACAAAAACAAAGCTGAAAGCTAGACAAATGATCTACTGGCCTGGAATGAATGAGTCCATAGAAAAATATATATTGAATTGTCATGTATGTGAAAAATTTAAACGTAGTAAAATTAATGAACCTTTGATTCCACATGAGATTCCAGAATTACCTTTTAATAAAATAGGGGTAGATATATTAACATACAGAGGAAAAGATTACATAGTTATTATTGATTATTTTTCAAAATGGATAGAGGTTAAAATACTCAAAAGCAAAGATAGTGAAGAAATTATTAGTATTTTAAAAGAGATATTCTCTTGTCATGGTATACCTTGTATTATGATTGCTGATAATATGCCATTTAATTCTTATTTATGTAGGCAGTTTGCAAAAGAATGGAATTTTAAAATAATAACTAGTAGTCCTAGATATCCTAGATCAAACGGTATGGCAGAAAAAGCTGTGCATGTTGCCAAAAATTTAATAAAGAAATCTCTTGATGATGGTACTGATTTAAGTGTTGCTTTGTTAAATTATAGAACCTCTCCAATTCCACATTTAACATACTCTCCTGCTGAAATTTTAATGAGCAGAAAGTTGAGAACCAAAGTACCTGTAAGTGCATCTGTATTAAAACCATGTTGTGTTCCTAAATTAAAAAAGTTTATTGTTAGACATCAAAATAATTACAAACAGTATTATAATAGAACTTGTACTAATGATTATAATTTTAATGTTAATGACAAAGTTTTAATACAAAAAGGAAAAGAATGGACACCAGGGATAATTGTTAAAAAACATGCTACACCTAGGTCATATTATGTCAAAGATCTTTTAAATAATAACTGTGTAAGGCGGAACAGCATTCACATAAACAAAAGAAGAAGTGATCATAAAATAATACCAATCAGCTATGAAAGGGAGGAAAGTATGGGGAATACATTGATTACTAATGATAATAAAGAAAAAGAAATAATTTCTAGACCTAGAAGACAAGTTTCAATACCAATAAGATTTAAAGATTATATCCTAGGTTAAGATAAAATATAAGTTAAGAACTATCTAAACCTATTTTTAAAATATATGTATAAAAAGGGGGATGTTGTATAATGGTATCATTTGTATGTGATTTTGTATGATGGCAACATTATGGATAGATAATAAAAGATGGCTACAAAGAAGTAATGTGTTTTACTTTAAATAATATTATAACATATAAAACAGCAATAATAAGGAAAAGCACTTGAAATTGCAGATGCGTTGTCATCCTGAGGCCTAAGATGAAATGCCGTCCATGCCCAGTAATTACACTGGCTACCTTACCCTTCAATCCGAAACGCAGCGAACTGTTTTACGGCTGAAATAAGAAAGGCGGTGGTACCTACCCAGGCGACCCTACATATGGGTCTACCACCTTTGTGTTTGTGCAGTGCACAAAACAGATATACTTTATTTACTTGGACTAAAGACTTCTTCAAAAAATATAGTACATTTTTCACACTAATAGAGTGGTGTGACACCTGCTTGATTTATTAACCGACTTCAAAAACGAGGAGGTTCTCAATTCGGCCGGTATGTGTTTTTTTTTTTTTTTTTTTTCTATGTATGTACACCGATTACGCCGAGATTACTGATCCGATTTACATGATTCTTTTTTTGTTCGATGCGGAATAGCTGCCATTTGGTCCCATAAAAATTTTTTCAAAAACAGTTGGGTACTTTGGTTTTAAATTTAAAAAAACTTAAATTATGAAGTCGTCTACATATGCGAAATTGCGAAGTTTTGCTTTTCAAATGACTTTTTAGTGAAACGATACGATAGTAGGACACAATATAAGTTTAAGATCACCCATCTAGCTTCGACCGTAGAAAGTTACCACTAAAAATTGTGAAAAAAAAATTTTAAACAAAAATTAAAACCGACTTCAAAAAACTGAAAAGGATTAAATAATTAAATTTAAGTAGGTATTCATCCCCTAGAAACATATTTTTGGAGTTGGTGCTAAGTGGTTTCCAAAAACAATAGAAAGTGAAGCACCGACTCCAAAAATATGTTTCTAGGGGATGAATACCTACTTAAATTTAATTATTTTATCCTTTTCAGTTTTTTGAAGTCGGTTTTAATTTTTTATGCAGTACATTTCATTTTTTTTAAATTACCTATTTTCTCAATAGGTAAGGCATTATAAATGTGGGTTTTATGAAACACCTCCCTATATGCCTTTTATTATTGCCAACGGTTTCTGTATCTTGAAGATTATAATTTTTACGAACTTTTTACTTCAAAATAATATTGAAAGAAAGAGACAGTATTTGTTTCTTTAGAATTGAGCCCAATGACTAAAAACCTTTCGAGTGAATTGTGTAATTCCTTAAGAATTCTCACTTGATAAGTGCCTCAGATACTTACATGTCAATAGACTGATAAGGAATAAACCAAATAAACGAGGCTAGTTAAAATGGTTGCTCATGTTATATTATTTACTCCAGTTTTGATATCATATGAAAAAACACGGTTTTTACGGACA
Source organism: Nymphula nitidulata (assembly GCA_947347705.1). Lineage (NCBI taxonomy): Eukaryota > Metazoa > Arthropoda > Insecta > Lepidoptera > Crambidae > Nymphula > Nymphula nitidulata. The sequence continues at coordinate 2,253,624 of OX374637.1, read as the reverse complement.
GTGGTTACCAGAAACATAATTTTGACTTAATGTCTAAATAGTTATCATTCTATTAATTGAAAAATTGTAATTGCAAAACTTCCTCCTCAATTCCTCAAGTCAGCACGTACTAACTAGACCCAACAAAATACTATTAAAGATAATTTAATAAACTTATTTCAACACATTGTATATAATTTACATTTTTGGTCAGGAAAACAACACCATAAGAGGAAAAATAGGACTAGGTAAGTAAGAAATTATAAGTAAGACAAATCAATTCAATACTTTTAAAAATATCGTACATTTAGCCCTTACCAGTCCGCCGGCGTCTCTTCTGTCCTAAACAATAGAATACCTATAGTGTCTGGTTTGTGGATACTTCACAAATAAAAGAGTAGTTTTGTGTGTAGGAGTAACAAACATCCATCCAACAAAATTTCAGTTATATTATTAGTAGGATAGGACTTAAAAGTAAATTTATTGATTAAGTCTTTTCTAAACACTACAACTGACCTGTTAAGGGTCCAGTTTAGCCAAACAAAAGCACAAAATTTTACCACAAAATTTTTAGTTTTTCATCTAAATCAAAGGTTATTCATTATTAATTTTTGTAATTTCTTAACATATTTGGTTTTAAATGCTAGCACATTTTATCACTCTTAAAATAAAGTCACTTTTGTGTGTCAGTGTAACGTGGTATCATAACTCCGCAACGTTACATGTCGACAACATGAAATAATAAAAAAACCGACTTTCAATACACTCATGAAAATATGAGGTATTAAATTTGAACATCGCTCCCATTCAGGGGTGCGACCTCCCCCTTGTATAGTTTTTTGTCTATAAAATGTAACATATGAGGAGCTGAGTAGCGTAGTGGTTTGAGCACTCTGGTTTCGATTACCAAGACAAAGCAACTTTCGCCATGGTCTGATCCCAGGATGGGTGAATCAAAACTTATAGTCTCAACCTCCTCTGTGCTTTGGCAGCACACTAAGCCGTTGGTCTTGGTTGTTACTGCAACCCCTTTAACCGACCAACCTACATTGGGCCAGCATGGTGGTGTTCATCCCATGTAGGAAAGTCTGCGCCCAGCAGTGGGACATATATAGGCAGGTGAAGATGAAGGTAAGTATTGGTAGTCCGATCCTAGCACAATGTATAGAAAACATGTTGGAAATACTTTTAAAATCTTTCGAGCCTCGCAAGACAAAAGCAAAACCACCCAAGAATTGGTTAGTTTGGAAAAAAAAAGTTAGTTTACCCTCAATGTTGTCAAGGCTGAGTAAATGAATAGGCACCTTCCAGAGATATGTAGGGCCATAGGCCATCAATCCTATCATTATTTTACATATCAAGTTACAGATTTAACACAATTGGCTTGTAATTGTCATATGACTCCTGGCATGACAAATTAACATCAGGTTACCAAAGTAAAATCAGGTGTGGTGGTCAAATGAAAGGGACACTCATAACCCTTCTGTTTCAGATAGGTATTGTTGAGTTTAGTATTTAAGAGAATAACGTTATGTTTCCTTAAAACTAAACGAATTAAGTTAAAATTCCAACACATACAATTATTTATTATTTATCTGGGTACCTACAAGTATTTTTATAAGACTTTCTGCAGACTCATATCAAAACCTCATTGGCCTTTAACATGTGGTCACTAACTAACAAGGACAAATTGCAAATAAGTTTGTTAAATGACTCGTCAATTTAAGTGAATCATTTGAATTAAAAGAGCACTACAAAGGCAGCACATTATTGTTAAAATTATTTTTTTTATTCAGCACGCTAATGACAGATAATGTAGATTATGTTTGGTTATGATATCATAGTATATCTCTGTATAGATAATTACAGAAAATAGTCCCTAGCATTAAAGTTAGTATGTCCATGTAGGTACTTTCTTTGTGCAAGATAATAATACTCCAAGAAACAATACCTGGAATGTTGTATGCACCTACTTACATGACCTACTTTGCAGATAAATTTATGATAGGGGAAATTGTTGGCACAATAGCCACGGTCAAGGCGATCCTACTTTTTAATTGATTACAAGCATAATTTTATCAATTTAATAGATTTAGAAATGTTACATTTACTTACCTCTCTTTCTGGTCTTGATCCGTTGACCCGATAATACTGGTTTTTCTACCTTCTGACTCATACAATATATTGCTGCAACAAAAACACGTGGCAATTAGTAGGATAATGTTGAAGTCGCTAGTGAAAAGGTGGTGCCCGTTACACGTAAGGTCATCGGCCGCGGTACGCCACGCAACTAGCCTCATCACGTTAGCCCTTCGCCCCTGACGACCTATGGCGTCGCCTATGCGCTCTACTTACTGCGAAGGTGACGAGCCTCCGAAATATCGCAAGAATATCCTCAAAGAAACTTCGGGACTCGATTAGGAGATTTCTAAAGTCTAGAAATATCAAAGTTCGCACTAGCTATCCAATATAGAATGAGATGCGCAATCTGCAAATGTGTGCACTATACTTACGTAGTGACAGGTTATGTAGGAGCCTTTTACTCCTTTTGCGAGTTCTCGTGGACTGCGCCTGTTCAGAAAAGAAAGAAACGATGCGTCTATTCCCTCGAGGTAGAGACAACGTGTATGGAACCGCCGGAAGTCCGGTGCGGTAGCGGTGATCGATTCAAAATTCAATATACTAATACAGAACAATTAATTAGGAAAAAAATATTTTAAGTGTATAATCCAAGAATTATCTATATTGTTTTCGCAATAAAGAAGTGAATAACACAATGAGACTTGAATTATTGATTGTATTAATGCTTAACTAAAACGAAAACTGAAGTTTATATGAAAAAAGGAAAATTTTAAAAATTGCGCAAATAATAAAAATCTCACAATAAAAATAAAAAACAATATTTTAAAAAACGACACAACAAATTTGATAAAATTTGCACAAGTTTAGAAAAAACACAATTTGAATGGTAAAGTATTTGACTAAAAATGGCAGAAAATAAAAGACCATAAACATTTTTTTGGTTCTTTTTTCTTTTGGTTCATTCTCCCTGTAATTAAAAGGCAAAGGGAACTAATGCCCATATAGTCTCATGTCTTAAGATATTCCTCGATAAATGGACTGTCCAACAATATTTTTTCAATTTTAATCAGTAGTTCCTAAGATCATTCTCTAGGAACTCGGGCGTTTAACAAACAAACATTAACTGTTCTGAGCACACTGCATCGCCTCATTTTTGGCAGGCAAAGGAAACTGAGCGTACACCCATATGAAAAAACACTTTTTAAGAGTGTTCCACTTAAATATTTACAAAATAGAATAATTCAGTGATTATTATCGTCAGCCATGCAGAGGCAAAGAAAAAGCTTTGTTTATTAATACTTTTGAAGAATAACCAGCGATGGTCGAGCCGAGCAAAAGATAATCAATGAAATACTTGTATCACTTCAACATTGTATATTAGTTCTGCTTCTTACAACGAATATTTTTCACGACAGCTAACACATCAGTCAAAACTATTCTCTTCATAAATCCATAAACAAATAATCCAATAGACAATATTCCTAACACCTCCTCTCAATGTTAAATTTAACAAAATTTAAGATTGCTAAACATTATATAAACAAATGAAGTCATTGTTCCTACTAGGTTAAAATCGTGTATTGATCATTTGGCTAGTAATATTGCAAATGCTAAAGGACAGGTTCATTATTTACAACTTTCTGACCATGATACTGCTCAAACTCTGGAATTTGATGTTTCAACATATAAAAATTCTCAGCTATATTGGTATAAAAGAATAAGAGATATTCATAAATACAAGATTGACAAATTCAGAGATTGTTTATCTAGCATAGGCTGGAGTAACGTTTATAATACCGAAAACGATCTTAATGTTGCGTTTAATCACTTTCACGAAGATCTTTGTCTTTATTTCAATCTTTGTTTCCCAGAAAAACGAGTGAAAGTGTGCCTAAATACCTTAAGTCCAAAATGGATCACAAATGGTATAAAGAAATCTAGTTTAAGAAAACGCCAACTTAGATCAATATACTATGCTAATAAAACATTAGAAAACAAAATAAAATTTAAAAAATATACAAAACTTCTACGTAAATGTGTGAATGAAGCACAATTTATTTACAACAATAATAAAATCAACAACGCAAAAAATAAATGTCGAGCCACATGGGAAATAATCAAGGATAAATCTGACATTATAAAAAAATATGACGAAATAGACAAAGTTGAAATTAATAATGAATTCATAGATGACCCAAATGACATAGCGATGGCTTTCAATGAACATTTTTTAAATATGAGTAATACAAATGACGACACTAAAATCTCCATTAATAAAGATATTAATGTCATAAGCAACAGTTTATTTTTAATGCCATGTTCTGAAGATGAAGTTACCAGAATAGTTAAGTCATTAAATAAAACTAAAGCTGTGGGTATAGATTCACTTCCTACGGTTATATTTAAATTTTGCATAAGTGAACTTGCGCCTATTCTAAATTATTTGATTAACTTATCTTTTGAAAAAGGGAAATTCCCCGATGCTTTAAAAAAGTCAGTTGTAAAACCACTTCACAAAAAAAATAGTAAACACGACATTCAAAACTATCGGCCTATAACTCTAGTACCTATTCTTTCAAAAATATTTGAGAAAGCTATGTCATCTCGCATTACGAGTTTCTTTGATAGGAATTGTATTATTACAAAGGAACAAAACGGATTTCAAGCAAATAAATCTACGATTCTCGCGGCTTACTCATTAATAAAACGCGTCACAGAGAATATTGACAAAAAAACACCTGTAGTGACTATATTTTTTGATATGAAAAAAGCATTTGACTGTGTCAATCACAAAATACTTATAAGTAAATGTGAGAGATGTGGTATAAGAGGTCCAGCCTTGAAGTGGCTAGTTAGTTATCTTTCTGATCGTACACAATGTGTTGAAATTAATAGAATCAATAAAAAAAATGAACTGATTCCTTATAGGTCTCCTTTTTTACAAACCAAGTGTGGTGTACCTCAAGGAAGCATATTGGGACCGTTATTGTTTTTGATATATGTTAACGACTTGCCAAAATCAACCAATTTTGAAACAGTTTTATTTGCTGATGACATATCATTAATAATCCCTAAACATAATGTGACCGATAATTATAATGAAGTTTTAAATAAAACAGTGCAAAGTGTAGAAAAATGGATATTACATAATGACTTACAAATAAATGTGAATAAAACTGTCTTTATGCAATTCCGAAATTATAAAACAAATCGTTTATTTCCAATAATTAAATGCCAAGGACAAGAAATTCAGGAAGTAGAAAAAACAAAATTCTTAGGCATATTCATCGACCAACATTGCAATTGGAAGGAACATGTAGAAAACACATGCTTGAAGTTGGCTAGGTTTGTTTATGCATTGAAACGTTTGCAAAATACATCTGGAGAAAACTCAGCGCTAGTTGCATATTATGGCTATGTATCATCCTCAATAAAATATGGTATTATTTTGTGGGGCAATTCTACGGACGTAATAAAAGTATTTAAAATACAGAAAAAATGTGTAAGAGCCATTTGTTGTGCTGGCCCAATGGACAGCTGTCGACCGTTATTCAGAAGGTTAAAAATATTGACCCTTACTGGTCTATATATATTGGAAATAGGGAGTTTTGTCCGAAAACAGCCTCATTTCTTTGAACGTCAAAAATGTGTTGACCCAAGACTTAAGCCAAGAGATCCATATAAAATTATGCTTCCGAATTGTAATAGCACGTTATTTAAAGGAAACTGTTATGCGATGTCTATTAAAATATACAATAAAATCCCTATTGAACTAAGACAATTGCCTACAAATCAGTTTTTGAAAAAATTGCGGGACTGGTTGGTTGACCATTGCTTCTATGACATTAATGAATATATTATTGCGACAACATAGTTAAAACAAATAACATTATATACATTTTCAAGTGATTTGACCTTTAATAAACTCTTTTTTTCACGAATAAATCGACAATGATTTGAAATTGACAATTGTACTCAATAATGATAATTTTAATATTACTGTTTATAGACATATTGCGACTAATTAATTTCTCTTGAATGATACTTTGATAATATTTTGAATTGTATTGACCTATATTATATATTTACTAAATTAAAAAACAAATGAATGTAATAATGGCATCAAATTGACAACTGCACTAATTAATAAGAAATAATATTTAGTTATGAATAGTTTTTTTTGCATGCCTAACAGTGGTAAAACATGTGAAACTTATAAATTACTGTGACATCTGTGTTCTAAATGTACCATGTTTTATGCAAATAAAGGATATTATTATTATTATTATTATTATTGTCTGAAACAAAAGTTAGTTACATCCGATAACTCCTCTAAATGATACATTAATAACACATGTCTAATTAAGTCATACAAGTTTCAGGTTTCTTACAAAATAAGCATGTTTTACAGAATTAAGAGGTTTTGTGAAAATATCAGCAATATTTTCATTGGTAGGAACATAAGACATAATAAACTTTTTCTCATCAAATGCATCTTTAATAAAGTGAATTTTGATGTCGATGTGCTTAGTTCGCTTACTGTTTTCATTGCACTCTATCATCCTAATCGCACTTTGACTGTCTATTAGCAGATGTGTCTCAACGTCTAAGTACTTAAAGCTGCTTAAAATACCTTGTAAATATAATAATTCAGCAGTTGTTGTCGCTGCGGCGACATACTCCGCCTCGGCAGAAGATAAAGACACGGTACTTTGCTTTTTAGTAAACCAAGATATGAGGTTACCACAATAGAAGATAGCACAGCCACTGACACTTTTTCTGTCGACTTTATCAGAAGCCCAATCTGCGTCGCTATAAGCTAGAAGTTGCTTCTTACTTGTACTGCATGTGTAAGTCAAACCTTTATTAGATGTCGCCTTTAAATACCGCAGAACTCTTTTGACTGCTGTCCACAAAGTTTTAGTAGGCTTATCTAAATACTTACTGAGAAATGAAGTCGCAAAAGTTATGTCTGGACGAGATGTTGTCGAAATATAAGTAAGGCATCCTACTAGTTCTCTATAAGGAACGTTATGTATTACCTCCTCCTCTGAACTTATATTTATTTGTTCCATAGGTGACAGAACTCCTTTACAATCGTCCATCCCGAATCTCTTCAAAACTTTTTCTATGAGTCTTTCCTGTTTTACTGTCAATTCACCGTCTTTTCTTAGTATCTCCATGCCCAAGTATTCTCTTACATCACCTATCTCCTTCACATTGAATTCCTTTCTCAATGCTTTTATTATAGGTTCGTGGTCTCCCATGACTAGTATGTCATCGACCCAAATAAGAATCCATGTTTTTGAATTTGAACTTATATACAAACAGAAATCATACTTCGAACTTATGAAATTTTGTGAAATTATAAATTTATGAAACCTCTCATTCCAGCACTTAGGAGCTTCTTTCAGCCCATATAACGATCGCTTTAACCTTAGAACTTTATTTTCTCCAGTCTTTACACCTTCAGGTGGTTTTATGTACACTTTTTCAGTTAAATATCCATTTAAAAACGCTGTAGGGACGTCAAGTTGTTTCAAGGGAAAATTCTCTTGTGCTGCTATACAAAACATCATCCTTAGAGTAGATAGTCTAGCAACTGGTGAGTATACGTTAAAGTTGCTATCTGTTTGGAAACCTTTGGCTACTAACCTAGCTTTTTTCTTTCCTCCTTGTTTTGTTCGAAAAACCCATTTCGTATCTATAGCTTTTTTATCCATTGGTAGCGTTGCTTCTTCCCACGTGTTTAGTTGCTTTAAAGAATTTAATTCATTACTAATAGCTTCTTGCCAATCTTTTCCGCTTTCCATTGCTTCAGTGTAGGTTTGTGGATCTGAGAATAAACAATATGCTACATTAGCTTCAAACTGTCTTACTATATCATCACATTCGTATTCTTGCAAGTAACTTGGTACTTTAATAGTTCTTCCTGATCTAGTTTGTTTTTGTATTTGTGTATTTTGTATTTCATTACTGTTCACTTCTTCTCCCATAACATTATTGTCATTACTATTTTGATCATTTATTTCATTACTTTCATTTATGTCTTCAATGGTCTCTTTTCTTTCAAAGATCACCTTCTCTTTTTCTTCTTCATCATCATATCCATTTTTATTTATGTTATTAGTTTCTTTAGTTTCATTATTTTCTTTATAGACAATATCATTTTCATCGAAACGTACATCACGCGAAATTGTAATCTTATTGCTATCCGGGTCCCATAAACGAAATCCATTAGGAGTATAACCAACCATTCTCATCTCATGTCCTCTTTCTTCTTTACTTCTTCTTGGGAATACTACTGCCCACGCTTTACTTCCAAATGCGCGAAGTCTTTTCAGATCTGTACTGCCAGTCATTATTTCTGCTGGTATCTTAAAATTTATCGCTGATGAAGGGCATCTATTCAATTGGTAAGCCGAAGCCATTATAGCTTCTCCCCATAAATGTTTCGGCAAACTTGACTCTACTAGCTGAGTTCTTGCTTTATCATAAAGTGTCCTGTTCATTCTTTCAGATACTCCGTTCTGTTGTGGAGAGTAAGGTTGAGTATATTGTATATCAATACCTTTATATCTACAAAAGCTTTCTAGTTTGTGATTTTTGAATTCTCTACCATTATCACACCTTATCCTTTTAACTGTCGCTCCGTTCTGTGTTTCTATTTTCCTTATGTAATTTATTACATTGTCTGTTGCTTCACCTTTATTTTGTAACAGGCAAACTACTAAAAAATGAGAGAAATCGTCAATAATTACCTGATAATAACGTTCTCCGTGAATACCTCTTACGTTAATAGGTCCGGCTACGTCAGTGTGTATCAAATCACCAACATGTTGCGATCTCGGCTTTGGAACCGCGACAAAAGGCAATCTACATGCTTTCCCTTGCATACATGGCCCACATGTTACTTTACTTACCGGCAAACCCATCAATTTTAGTCCTCGGCGATTAAGATGGCCTAAACGCCTGTGCCATAGACTGTCATAGTCACTTTCTGCAGTTAAAGCTAATTCTGTATTTATTGAAAATAATTTACCTCGATTGGAACCTATTAAAGTTGCATTTGTATTTCTGTCGTAAATGTATACTTTGCTATCGCAAAATTTAACAGTATATCCCTTCTTTAAAATATTATTAACTGATAATAAATTGAATTTTAAATTTTTAACTATCAACGCCTTGAAATTAAGTGAATACCCGTTTACTACTAACGCTATTTCGCCGATCTTGTCTGCAACTAAATAATCCCCATTTGCGATGTGTATCTTAATTTCTTTATCTAATTTCTTGACATCTTTCATATAACTTTCGTAACTTTCCTGTATTAGATGTTCAGTGCAACCTGAGTCGATAATCCACTCTACCTCTCCAACTTTATATGTAGTGTTGCAGCAATCAGTTGATGATATAAAGCCAAATGCTACGTTAGGAGTTGTTCTTTGTTGGCCTCTTCCTTGTGCATGGGTGGTTCTTCCACGTTGATTGGACCAACGTCCACGACCTCTATGTTGGCCTCTGCTTCTGCATTGGGTAGCTATATGTCCTGGTTTGTTGCATCGAAAACACACAAATGCTGTATCCACAATTAACATATCATTTTGATTTGTTAACATCAGTTTCAGTTCTTCATCTAACAAACGTGATTTCACAAATTCGATCTTTAGATCTTTATGACTCAGAGTTTCTATTGCTGTTATGACGTTGTCATATTTGTCACTCAATCCGATTTTTATCTGCACATTCAAGCTCTCTTATTATATCGTCGAATCTCGCAAAATACTCTTCGAGTTTTTCGCTATTCGAATTTTTAATGTTTAGCAGTTTTCTACGGAAGTGTATTTAAGAGATTACGCTTTTTCTTTGAAATGTTTCTCTAATTTTATCTAGCATTTCATGTGTAGTGGTACAATCTTTTACTATATTTAAATGCTTATCTGGTAAACATTGCACTATGATGCTTTTTGCTTTTGCATCTTTCGATATAAAACTGTCATTCTTATCTTCATTTTTCTCACATGCCTCTTTTAAACCTTTTTCATCCAGAATACATTTAACTCTAAATATCCAGTTATTATAATTATCAGCTTGTAGTTGCGGATAATTTGTTGAAGTCGACGCCATTTCCTTTCGTCTTTCTTACCTTTATTTTTACTACTTTTCTTACCTTTGCTTTAGCTCTATTTCACGCAGACTATTCTGGGCCCATAACCTTTTGAAGAATAACCAGCGATGGTCGAGCCGAGCAAAAGATAATCAATGAAATACTTGTATCACTTCAACATTGTATATTAGTTCTGCTTCTTACAACGAATATTTTTCACGACAGCTAACACATCAGTCAAAACTATTCTCTTCATAAATCCATAAACAAATAATCCAATAGACAATATTCCTAACAAATACCATCCATGGATGCTTCGTTTTATAAGCTTTTAAAACAATTTTCATAATTTTTTTTTTTTAAATAATAAACACACAATTGAAGTTGTTTGTGTTAAATATAGAAAGTATTCATTAAAAAAAATTCATCCATGAAACTATTTGCTATTTTTGCCAACATCTTAGGGCCTTTTTTGCCCCACGAATGTTTGGCACAAGGATTCGACAGACACATTATGCCCACATTTACATTTGTCAACGGCTAGAAATATTCAACCACTTGATTACAAAAATGTTGCCCATTTTTGAAATACTTTTTAAAAATATAATAATTATCAAATGAAATACGTCTACGTAAGATGTGATTACAATATCCAGGTGTTCTGCATTCATCAGCTACTATAATTATGAATTAATTATAAATTGGAAGGCAAAATTATTAATTATTAATCTATAATTAAGGAGCTCGGTGGCGATGGCGTAGTGGTTTGAGCGCTTTGGTTTCGATTACGAAAACAAAACAACTTTTGCCATGGTCGGTCCCGGGATGGGTCAGTCAAATTTATAATCTCGAGCTCCTTCGTGCTTCGGAAGGCACGTTAAGTCGTTGGTTCCGATTGTTCTGCAATCGCTTTAGCCCACCAACCCACATTAGGCTAGTGTGGTGGTGTTATGGCCCAAGTTCCTCATGTGTTTCTCCCATGTAGAAAGCCCTGTACCCAGCATACTCTTTCTAATCTGTGGTACCCAGCAGTGGGACGTATAAAGGCTGACGATGACTATGATGAATCAATAATTATAATATATTCCAAATTCCTTCGTCTTATTAAAGTGCTATTCAGAAAGTTATAAAGGAACATACTATTGACACTTGCATTTGACATTGACATCTATTCTATTTGATATTTGACTTTCGTTGTGGACTTGTGGTTGTTCTGTTATATTCAGATTTAGGTTGTTTGATCTCTTGGTATTTTGAAGTAGAAATTTCAACTAAATTAATATGATTTAAATCTTCTTTTTTTGTAGTCCTTTAATAAATAGCAACAAGGAATATTAACAATGGCGAACTGTATATTAAGTAAAGTAAGTACTTACCACTGTCTTCATTACTTCATTTTTTAAGTGTAAAATTAGCAAATTGTGTGTTAGTACATGTGTTTGGTCTTATAAATAGAAAATTATGAAATCCAGATAAATATATAGATATTATGTATGTTATATGGAATCCCATTATATACATTTACCTAATTTAAATACTTGTTCTCTAAGATGGGGGCTCTACGCCTTGCTCCAGTAAAAATCTATACACAATCATCACGGACAACAATAAATAAGCACTTCGATCCTAAATTCAAGAAACTCAGAGCCCAGAAGGTCTTGAAAGTTGAGCTTCCAGAATATAATGAGGATTATAATTCAATGCCCCGTGAGAAAATCAGACAGAAGATGAAGGAGCGGGGAATTGTTCCACCTCGCCCTTGGATGGAAAGGCCATTTTATTTATCATCTACAGGTTCGTAAGTGAGCCTGTGTGCTCATTTATTTTATTTAAAATGTAGACATTGCTTTCTTTTTAAACCTTTTGTTTCTTATATGCTCACCAGTGGCTTCACTCTATTAAAACTGTTGTCTGAAATCTGGGTGCTTTACAGGCTATGCTGAAGGTTTCATATCTGTGTTAGCTTCTGGGCAGAAAGAAATCCAGAATATCCAAAAGAAAACCAGTATTAGACTACATGATGTTATTTATGTTAACCTTACATTACCACCGATTCAATAGTGCTTCTGGATTTCTATTTTTTTTTAATATTTCAGGTGGAGTTTTTCAAGCTTATATCCCACCAGAAGGTGACGGAAAAGCGTCAATAGTCTCTACTACTCGAGCCAAACAAGCTGTGGAATTACTAGAAAAGAAGTCCAAATCAATGATGGCAATACGGAAAATTAAATCTTTTGATGAAGACTTCGACTCAAAACAGTTTCCAGATTTGGCACAGGATATTTACATAAAAGCACACGAAAGCTTGGTGAATGGAGACAAGAAGGCTTTAAGAACATATGTGACGGAAAAGGCATATCCAGAGTTCAGACATAATTCACACTTAAAGACGATTCGGTGGAAGTTCTTGGATTCCTTGGAACCGCCCCGGGTAGTGCATGCGAGGTGTACTGACATTATTAGCAAAGAGAATGTTTTTGCACAGGTGGGCGAACATTCAAATTTATTTTATAAATATAAGCAACAGCAGCTCTTCTGTTACTGTTTTCACGCTTAAACCAAAACTGATTTAAATTAAATTCTACTTGGAGATAGTTTGAACTCCTGGAAGGACATACCATAGAATAGTTTTACAGTGATAACTGACATTCATGCAGGCAGCCACTGCTTCTGCCTGCCCAAAAAAGGGGTGAACATAACAATAAACAAATTACTATGGTTTTTTTCAAATCTACCTAAATTAAGTTGACAGCTCTAATCAAATTCGTGCCATCTTTTTCCTATTTAAACAAATTGCGAGAAAGAGATATATAGTTTAGATTTTACTAGGTGGTAGACCCATATGTAGGGTCGCCTGGGTAGGTACCACCGCCTTTCTTATTTCAGCCGTTAAATATACCACTAAGCATACTTATCATGGTCCAAGAGAAACGCAGACTGCGCCGGGTATGGCACCAAAGTCGCCAACCGTCAGATAAGAGAGCTTTTAATAAAGCGATTATAGAACTAAAGAAAGCCCTTAAGGAGGTGAGGCATACAACTCTCCGTACCAAACTGGAGTCTCTTACTGCTACCAAATCTACAGACTATTCACTATGGAAAGCAGCCGCTTCGAACTGCAGGCCAAAGCTACCAAAGCCACCATTAAGAAAAGACGATGAACAGAGCTGGGCCCGAACTAGTCAAGAAAAAGCAAATCTATTCGCTAAACATTTGTCGGTAGTGTTTAGACCTAACGACATCACAGACGATGAATCTGGTGAGAATGTTGCTTCAATACTTAGGCAGGCACTTCAAATGGACCTACCAGCAAAAGCAGTATCACCAATGGAGATTATGGGAACCATAAAACGACTCGACAACAAGAAGGCCCCAGGCTTTGACCGAATCCCCAAGGAAGTCCTAATAGAACTGCCGAGAAAGGCAATAGTGTTTTTGGCCACAATATTTAACACAATGCTCAGAATTGGCTACTTCCCGAGAGCTTGGAAGGTTTCTGAAATCATCATGATTTACAAAGCCGGAAAACCTATTGGGGAAAAGACGTCTTATAGGCCGATCAGCCTGCTTCCAACTATGTCAAAGCTATTCGAAAAAATCCTGCTGCGCAGGCTGCTGCCCGATTTATTGGAACGCAGAATCATACCTGACCATCAGTTTGGCTTCAGAAAGCAACATGGTACAATAGAGCAAATACACAGAGTATGCGAAGCTATCAGAAAGGCCTTAGAGCAAGGTGAGTACTGTTCGGCTGCGTTTCTTGATATCCAACAGGCATTCGATAGGGTGTGGCATGATGGACTGCTGTCTAAGATCAAGCTATATTTGTCTCACACCTATTATCCCATACTTGCGTCTTACCTGGATGATCGGATATTCTACGTCAGCGAGGAGGGGAGCAACTCAGACTTCCATAAAATAAGGGCCGGTGTGCCCCAGGGATCAGTACTTGGACCCATGATGTACAATTTGTATACTGCCGATCTCCCATTAGCCCCTGACGTTACTACTGCAACGTTCGCGGATGATACTGCCGTCCTTGCTAGTCACAAGGATTGCACACAGGCCTCCGCACTGTTACAGACTGGATTGGATTCACTGCACAACTGGCTACAAAAATGGAAAATAAAGGCAAGCATTACAAAATCGGTTCAGGTAACCTTTACCTTAAGAAAAGGGAACTGTCCATCAGTTAGATTGGGAGAACACTCACTGCCGCATGAGGATTGTGTTAAATACTTGGGCCTGCACATTGATAGACGGTTAACTTGGAGGCAGCACATCGACGCTAAAAAAGCTGAGTTAGCAATAAGGCACAGAAACCTTTACTGGATGCTAGGAAGGAACTCTGGACTCTCAATGGACAACAAACTCTTATTATATAAGGCTGTGCTCAAACCAGTGTGGATGTATGGTATCCAATTGTGGGGTAGTGCAAGTGACTCCAGTATAAACATGTTGCAACGTCAACAAAACAAGATTCTGCGATCGATAGCTAACGTACCATGGTACATAACCAATGGCGAAATCCATGAACAACTAAACATGACCACCGTTAGGGAGGAAATTCGTGGAGTTGCTGCAAAATATAATAAGCGGGTAACTCATCATCCCAACAAACTGGCTCGTCAATTGACTATTCATCACTACACCAAAAGATTGAAAAGGCACAACATCTTAGACCTTGAAAATCGCTATTAGCATCCACAATTAATGAGTAGAGGCTCTTGCTGAGGAGCCCGCTCCACCTGCCATAAAACACAACAAATCTGCTTATAGTTTAAGGACTGATCGCAGCCGAAAAACAAAAAAAAAAAAAAAAAAATTTCAGCCGTGAAACAGTTCGCTGTGTTTCGGATTGAAGGGAAAGGTAGCCAGTGTAATTACTGGGCATGGACGGCATTTCATCTTAGGCCTCAGGATGACAATGCACCTGCAATATCAAGTGCTTTTCCTTGTTATTGCAGGTGTCTATAGGCGGCGGTAACCGCTTACCACCAGGTGGGCCGTCAGCTTGTTTGTCATCTAGTTGTATATAAAAAAAAATATAGTACTTAATGGAGTTGTCCCAAAAATATATGGAGAACCGGCCAGGTCTATCTAAAAAAATAGTCTAAAACATGCAGAGCAGTTTTCTATTGTCCATTTTATATTTATTTGCTTTAATTCGTGGTATAATACAAGAAAGAGATATACTGACTTAAAGTTATATTTAGATCCTCTCCACATTTATCGACGCGGAATGCGTATCACCACACTACTCAGTGTAACGTCGTTCAGCTGGTGTGACGGCTGCTGACATGCGATCGTCGTCTACCTGCGAAAGGCCGTCGCGACGGCTGTTCTCTTACATTCGGTGGTCGCGTATGCGAGCGTCGCTTTACTCAGCTGCTGTCCAACGCCATTCTGCCGTCTTCGGCGCTGTTTGGCTGCTGTCGGAATCTTACAGACGCCGACGTGGGCGTTGGCTACTTTCAGCGTAGAACAGCTCGTTTCGCCGCCAATTTCGCGTCGATAAAAGTGGGGAGACTCTTATAGTGTATCTTCAGAATTAGGGATTGGCCACGGGAACGGGCGGCGGCGGCGCATATTTGTTCCACCAGTCCCGTTGTCAGGCCGTAATACAGAAGACAATCTAAATCTAGTTTAGAGGTGTCAACAAAATTATGGTTAAAGAACTTTATTTCTCATAAGAATTTTATAATTCACTTATATGAGACCAAATTGCTATATAAAATATAATATATTACGGTTTGGGCTATGCTATAAAATTTTCTTTACATACATAAACAAGATGCTACTTTACTTCTACCTTAGACATCATTTAGTAAATAACTTAGCTTGAGACTAATATTAAAATATAAAAAATAGTGTGGGTAGTTAACAAAAACTTTATATAACTGGTGCAAACGTTGTTTGCAATTCGGTAGCGGCGGGGAGCGTTCGCTAGTCGTCGTGCGAGTTGAGATAAATTTGAGATAAATTTTAAAGAAACCATAGACAATTCTAGACTTTGTCATCTTTTGTCAGTCTCTATCATACGCCGCACAATACTGATGTTATTATCTTCAGTCGTCGCAGTAGAGCGTTCCTCACGCAGATCAGAGGGCCTAGACAAGATGCCATTTGACAATCGCTATCGCTATCGCTAAATGAAAAATGTATGGGATTTGATAATCGAAAGTCGTTAGATGTCCTAGTCAAATCCCATACATTTTCCGCTAAGCGATAGCGATAGCGATTATCGAATGACATCTTGTCTAGGCCCTCTGTAAACACTGGCACGAGATGGGGCTTCATCATGAAAGGCCAATCTATCATCGACGTCTATCATAACTTTATTGTTGACTTAAATGACATCAAAAGTAAAAAAAAAACATTTCACGAAAATTTTCTCGCGTAGAATTCTTGCTGACGTGATTCGGACCATTTTTAATTTACCGCCAAATCGTAAAATAAATGACAAATGAGTGTAATACATACTCAATAATATTGACAAAGCGTTCCATTTTCAAATTTAAATTTATCATTTTTATTATTATTATTATTATTATTTACAAGTAATTAGTTCTAAAAACTTTCAGTGTCGCCGTTCTATATGAGGTCTAATAAAAAATTTGTTCATCATCACCAGCCTATATACGTCCCACTGCTGGGCACAGGCCTTCCTGCATGGAAGAAACACATGAGGAGTTTGGGCCATAAGACCACCACGCTGGCCCAATGCGGGTTGGTGGGTTAAAGCGGTTGTAGTAACAACCGGGACCAACGGCTTAACGTGCCTTCCGAAGCACGGAGGAACTCGAGATTATAAATTTTGGTTTTACCCATCCCAGGGTCGACCATGGCGAAAGTTGCTTTGTTTTCGTATGCGAAACCAGAGCGCTCAAACCAATACGCCACCGAGCTCCTCAAAAAAATTTGTTAAGTTAGGTTAAAGCTAAACCTTGAAAATAAAAAAATAATCTGGGCTGGCTGAGTTTGTTTTTTTACTTATATCTGTTGCAGACATCTGGTTAAATTAGCCACTAAATTAGACGCCTGCCTAAGACGTTAATTAAAAGCCGGCGTTCAATAAAATGGCTGAAGGACAACTAGTCAAGTCATTGAGCGCAAAGTAAAACCAGATGGCTGAACGATTATTATACGAAGAGTTTTTGTGTGATTGTTAGGTTTAAGTTTATTTTTTATGACCACTTATAACCCAAATCATTTTAGTTATACATGGTCATAAAACTCCAGTACAAGACTATCCGCCAGATGGCTGTGACTGATCCACTATTCTCACTTTATCTTCCCTTTTTATATCTAGGATACTTATCATTACAAACAATAAAGAACTTGGTTTTATGCCTAAAAGGAATGCAGAGAAGTATCCTAGATATAAAAAAAAACCATTGAATACAAGCCAATATAAAATAACAACTATTCCACCACAGATAACGGTCCGCTTCCACAGTCGGCAGCAGCTGGCTGTCTACGACCGCTTCGGTCGGTTGCTTCATGGCAGCGAGATTCTAGCTAAAGACGTGCTCGAATACGTAGTGTTTGAAAAACATATGGCCAATCTATACGGCTCGTGGCGGGTACACGACAAGATCATCCCCGACTGGATGCCGCCCAAGGAGCCGTCCAAGCTGACGAGGGTGATGCCTGACCCGGAGCCCGAGCCAGAGCCGAAGGCAGAGGACGCGCCGGCGCCGGCGATAGCGGATAAGTGAATTATAGATTGCTAATAAATTAGATTTGGTTATTTCTATGGTTTTTCATTAAACACACTTTTTTAATATTGTGGGATTTGACATAGGTCGTCTCGGGGTCTATAAAATACTCAACAGTTTATTTATTTATTTATTTATCTAGGTACAGCAACAGAATACAAACTATAGCACACGTAAATTCCCGATACTTGATAATAAAATAAACAGTTAAATTTGCACTCCGATCACAGCTGAACACAGCATTGGCTTATTAGCATTGGTTTATCCATACAAAACAGAACCTTCCTTCCTTTCGTAGTGCAACTGTTATACTTTGTGTGTTGTCGTCTGAAAGTACATTATTTGTAATGGTTGTACCTATGTATAGCATATTAGCAAAACATAACTTCACAAACCATCAGCTTATCGATTTGTCTGCCAGGCACAGGTTGGTATACTTACTATATTGCTTTTCACCATGATTGATTGTCTCAACAGAAAAAAAATCACTTGCCTTTTCTATCTCCAAAGTTCTTAATAGATTACTACCATGGGACCACCTCAGGAGTATACCTACACTTTCAAATATGTATTCTTTTTAGGAAATTTTGGTGAACATATATATATAAAAATACAAAATTAAAAATTTTAAGTAACCCCCGGCGATATTAATCATCTCTATCTAACACCATCTCATTGAGACTATTCATAAGAGCCCAAACACACTATATCTGCTGTAAGTTTCTAAAGAATTAAGCATTTTGCAGACTTTGATGGTATAGGATCAGCTCAAGGATAATATGTCATGGGAATGTCACTGAAGTGACAGTACACCAAATTTCAATTCAATCGGATCTGTAAAAGTTAGTAAAACCCTATTATCATGTAGAAAATGAGTTGATAGTCATCAAACGCCTGAACCCTTCATAAATTATAGCTAAGAACCATCGTAGTCACATCAGCTTTCAAACAAAAAAAAAACGATTTAAAATCCTGCCTCAGGACGTGAAATTTTTCTAGTTTTATTATATTTTAATTACTAAAATCGGTCCGTTAGTATAGGTGCTACGATGCCACAGACAGACACGTCAAACTTATAACACCCCTCTTTTTTCGTCGGGGGTTAAAAACGTATATGTATTTAAGGTCTTTAAATAAACCTCATAATCTATACACTGTGCCAAGCAAAAAAAAAAGAGTGAACATATCTTGTGAACAATTGATTATTCAATAGTTTTGAAGATTTCTGGTGATGGTAATGATCAAACTATATTTATATCACCTACGAGTTAAGGTAAATCAAAGACATATGTAAATTAAAAGTCATTTTTATTGCATATCGAATACTCTCAGAGCATAAACTAATGTTTTGTGTTATTTTATTTAAACTCTCCTTATTTTATTAATAACAATAAATTAACTAGTCTATCAGTACCTACGCACAATCTGTTAGTCTTAAAAATGCTTGTGTCAGACATTTTTACAACCAGTTTAAGACCATTTGTTCCCAAATATACAATAAAAGTTATTAGTTTATATTTTAGGAATGATCAGCTTCATGTAACAACAATATAAATATCAATTTGAATAATTAGATCAATCAGTAGCTGGTACAAATATATAGAAGAGTGAAATCACATTATAGTTGATAATAAAAAAACCGTTTTATTAACTTCTTATATGACAGACTATAATTTGTGATATGATAAAATTAAATATGTATACTGCATAATTATGACATATAAGACGAACAAACACGTCGCTGAGAGAAGAGACAAGAGATAATAATTAAAGTATATTAATGGTATACACAATGGCCCTAATTCTGGCGAACACATGCTAAGTTTAAATTTAAGTTCAGTCTGTTTCTTTCTCTCAAAATTAAAAAGAAAAGGACGGCAGTCATATTAATTGACATTTAGAAAGGTGCGTTCAATTTTCGACCTTATTGACCGTGCTAAAATGCAGTGTTTAGGAGGCACCTCCGTACATGCCGTCTAAAATTGTCTATGGTTTCTTTGAAATCTATCTAAATTTAAGTGACAGCTCTAAACAGATTCTTGCTATCTTTTTCCTATTACTTATTGCGAGAAAGAGATATACTGTACTTAAATTTAGAATTAAAGTGTGTTCCCAGAATTAAGCCCAATGGCGTAGTTTAATCAAAAAATAAAAACAAATAAATCTGTTTAACTTACAAAAATGTTTTTATAATAAATATAACCATTTCAAGGCACCATTATATCATGTTAGCGCAGTCTTATCCTATGGAAGGCATCATTCATTAGTCACAACTATATTTACAACAAGAATCACTTTATATACATAGTACATAACATTCAGTGTACATAACCGTACAATCATTCGTTTTAATTGGAATGATTTTATGGACATGGCATATTTTTTTGTACAATTTATCTAATTGGTCATTTGTAAATAATGACATTATGAGATTAGTTGACCATAATTCTTAGGTTTGTAACAATTATACAGTGTTTGCTTATATGTATAGCTCTGTTCAATTTCAAATGTATGAAAGTATGTGTACTTTACATAGTTGTAGTGAATTTGTGGCTCAAATACAACACTGTTCCATACATACCGTTATTATATTTATCCTTTTTTAAAAAGCTATTTCTGCTCTGTGCTTAGCAAAAAATATGAAAATCCGAAGCGTTATTCACTGGGTAACATTTCAATAAAATGGATTAATTTACTTTTCAATTGTATTTCATTTTTTTTTTCAGAATTTCAAGCCTTTGAAAAACAGTAAATTATCTAAATAAAATGTGTGACCAATGATGGGCTATTACCTACAGATCCAATTCTTCAGACACATTTTGATAACAATAGTTCTCTCTAATTATGAAATATTTCCGACTTTTCTATAAAAACTCAGATCAAGGAACTAAACCCGTCAGTTTATTTTAAAACGTTTTTTTCAAATTGAAAAACATTTCTTTCTCGCTTTGGGTTTTCAATAAGATATTACTATCATGAAATATCTTCACTTTAAAACACAATTCCACAGTTACCCCTATGGGTATTTTAGAATCTATTAGGGTCACACGACAGTGGGTGTAGCTCTCTGGGGAGGCTTTGGAGGCAAGGGGGGCGGAGCCCTGGGGCTGGCAGGCGCTCCGTTGGGCGCTGATTCCGTTTTACTGTGTAGCCTTTGTCGTTGTGTTTCTCTGAGATTCTCCAGGAAATCTGGAAAGAAGATGGCATATACATAATTATATTAGTTAAAAAGAAATTAGAAATTTATTTATTTGCAAGAAACAAACAAAGCAAGTTGGGAATTCTTGTTGCCTATCTAGTCGCAAATCTCTTTTAATCAATTAAACATTTAAATAGATCATTTTATACACAACTTAGTTGTTTTTTTTTGTCATAAAAAAAAACAACTAAGTCATAAAAAAAAAACAACTAACATGAAATTTTATGACTAGTTTAGTCATAAAATTTTATAACACATGATTGGTTTAGTGTCATAAAGAATAAAAATGGCAAATTAAAATTTTGCTAACATCTTGGTAAAATATATCCCGACATCTTTGTGAATGGAACAATGAACGGTTTAGATTAGATACTGACAATAAAGGTATTGTTAGTTTTTGAGATATACAACACAAAAAAAACAATGTTTTGGGAGAAATACTAATTTCATGACCTTTTTAAGCAATATGCAGCCAATGTTATATTATTTCATAGAAATATCATGAAATTATCAAATGAATAATAAGTTGGCAAAGTCACAGAATACTAAATACATAGCGACTCTTGCTGTGACACAATAAAGTGCAATTCAGGTCGCACAGCTCTATTGTACTACCGATAAAGGAGATGTTTCATATCCGGCCAAGTATATGTACACTATCTCATAAAAACAGGAAAAATCTCCTGAATCCGAGAAAAATACTAATAATTCGTTTTGATACATAGTTTGTTTGTACCAAAGTTGAAAGTTTTCGTCGATTTCACAATTTATTAGTATGGCAATATGGCGGGGGACAGAAGTCAACTAAATGTCACCAAAGTGACATAGCCGCCATTATGAATATTTGACTGTGTTGCAATTTTTCCTATAAAAATTCTTGTTTTGAACCACGCAACAAAGCAAATAAAAAGAAAACGGACAATTGAACACCGTTCTGCATTTTTTTAACTATTTTTCTGTATATTGTACATAGACCTGGCCCCATACATTTTTGGAACATCTCTTTTACTCTATATAGCCCTCTTTCTATCGCATAAGTCGTCTCCTACGGCAGCGGCACCAGACCGAGGCCGCCATGTACATAGTTAAAGTTTGCCAGTTATAACGCGGAGTGAGACAGGCCTAGCAGAGTGCCTAGTCCAAGGACTAACCTGGTGGATGGTGATGTACTGGCGGGCCCGCCCTCAGTGCCGCCCTGAGCCGCCCGCCCTCGGAGCTGCTGTAGCCGGGCAGTTGCTGTAACCCGTTGGGCAGTTGCTGTAGCCCGTTGGGCAGTTGCTGTAGCCCGTTGGGCAGTTCGCGGCTGCGGCTCGAGCTGCTCGACACGCTTACACTCTGCAGTACGAAATTTTTAAATCAAAATAATTGTAATAATTAAGTCTTCAATGGCCTTAATCACAGAACATAAGAGAGAGGTTAGAAGTAGTATCAAGCGACGTTAGTACCAGAACCAGTGTCGCCTCTCGCACACATGCTAATGATAAGTCCGTATTTTACTACATAAAACACCATTACGCGATTGGTTCCTGAAAATCGGTACAAAAATGTACCAAGTGAAAAACAGACCATTTAAATACAGCCCATATTTCCACAGCATAAAGATTGAATTTGTTTGTGCACATATTTTGCAGTGTTACCAGAATAAAAATAAAATGCAATTTGATGGGAAATTTTGAGTTCGTTGATGTATTTAATAGTGACTTAAACGAATGAAAGAACTCTTTAAATTTTATGTTGTAATAATAGTAATAGGAATAAAAAATTATTTTTCTTTACAATAGGTGCTCTTATTAAAATCGTTTTTGGTAATTGATGCAAACTAAGATCTATAATTGTGAGGGAAATAGGTTCCCTAAGAATCCATTGCAGTTCATATTCAGTTAGATTTTTGAAAGGATTGAGTTGTTATCTTTTGGGCACATATTTGGCTGCGATTAGGATTATTAAAATATGTCATATATTTTACTAATTACAGCCTCTGCTTTCTTGTAGCCCTCGCCTACTCATTGTGTTTAAAATTGCTTGTACTGTGTTGTGTTTAATTAATGCAATCTCCTATATTTGGGATTAATTCTTTCGATTTTATCGTCATAGTTACCTCTATAATTGAGACAGCGAGTGTATTTTACCTCTTTTACTGAGATAACATCAATTCATCACCTTTCTAACTTGCACTACGCATATTAATTTCCGTTTTGTTTATGGATTGAAATATAAAGTAACTGAATACTTACAAGAGGAGGAAGAAAAATCGCTGTAAAGTTATCGAAACGTCGGGTGTATAATAATAATGTAAGATCTAATTAAACGCGAGTTAAATCTGGCTGATTGGTTTTATTTCAAGTGTTTACAAAATACATTTTTTATTTAATAATCGCACCTCTCTAACTGAAATAACCTTTATTCTCACCTATATTAATAGTACCCTCTGTATATGTAGACAGATATTTATTTATGTTTATGTGAGATACTGGGGAAGTGGTATACCTCTTTAAGCGAGACCAATTCGCAGATCCCTTAATGTCCCAGTTATCCAGTTTTCACGTATTATGAAATTCATTCATTAATTCATTCATTTTCGCGTTGTGAAATTCATCGTGACTATCTACCTCAATAAGTGGCGTCATGAAGACTGGCATCATATTTTTATATTTGGAGTCTTTGGCGAGATTTAATGCTGTCATATCAGTCAAGATTTTTATTACAGTAATTACAACAATCTGTCTGAGCGAAAATTGTGTTATAAAATTGATATAAGTAGTTTTGTAAAAGAATTGTTTGTGTTTACATTACATGCCATTGGAAGATCATTGTAATATAAGTGAATTTGATGTGAAGACATTGAGAAAGACACTAAGAATTGCATTGAAATGTGTTGCATTGCACTAGCATTTCAATGCAATATTTGTAGAATGACAGAAAATACTTAAGATATTGCTGTATGGGCGTTCGTTCCCCTTGTGTTCTTTTAAATAGAGAGAATATATGAACAGCAGAAACTAGTACAAACCTCAACATTTACGAAATTGTTGTCAGTTTGTTTTGTTTACATACTTGGCACATGTGAAAAAAACGAGTAACATCAAAGAGTTTTGTTATATGGGAATAGTTACTAGGCAATAATTTGACATCATAATACTTTGTTGTAATACTTTCTAATTAAATTAAACATTGATAATATATTTTTGACTCATTTGTGCAAAATAAGTGTGACGTGCTGGCAACTCTTTTAATTTACCCCAAAAAGCATACATTGCGGGCTAAATACAAAGCCACTTTTATTGACGACGTACACAGCCAGCAATGTATATTTTTGGCATGGCGTCGTTTTAATTTAATGTTTTTCACTATTTTACAGTAAAAATGTACTAAGCGATGATAAGAAATGTCTCAATGAGTAAGATTATAAGTTTTACTTTGCTTCCAGCTCGTTAAAGTAGCACAAAGAGGCATTTTTCCACTAGTTTTGGCATAATATTGCTCTGCATAGGTTAGCGAACTACTGAGCGCGTCGAATCGTCAAAAGGACTGGATAAGAGTGTTTACTCTTATGCGCGGCGCGCGCGTCCCGCCCACTTACGCCTTCTAACTACTCTCTATGTTCTGTGGCCTTAATTCTGGAGAACATATGCTAAGTCTAAATTTAAGTTGAGTACATCACTCTCTCTCTCAAAATGAATAGGAATAGGATGACTGATGGCTGTCATGTAATTTGAAGAAAGTGAAACAAGAACGTGCTTTCAATTTTCGACCTTATTGAACGTGATAAAATGGAAGCACCTCCGTAGATGCCGTCTAAAATTGACTACGGTTCCTTTGAAATCTATCTAAATTTAAGTGACAGCTCTAAACAGATTCTTGCTATCTTTTTCCTATGACATATTGCGATAAAGAGATATACTGTACCTAAAATTTTGATTTAAAGTTCAGAATAATTGCAGATTTTTGCTTTTCTGTGACATGTGGTACGATACGATAGTAGGAAATAATATATGCCAACGGTCACCTTCATAGAAAGTTATGACTAAAAATTGTGACGAAAAAAATTAAAAGTAAGAGAAAACATTTTGAAATCATTTTTTGTTTATTTTTTTATAATAAATATATTCATACATACTTCTTATCTTATCTTACTATGGAGCCATGACTGAGTCAAAGTGCAAATAAATACCATTCGACCCATTGAGATCTTTTGTGCTTCCCCTGCGTTTACTAAATAAATAATAAACAAAATGCAATAAAATCACGTGACAACGAACACCAATCTCGGTATATGACGTCACTTGTCAGCATGACTGACAAAAGAGAAACCCTCCAAATCACCATAGCAACTTAACAGTGTTTGGTGACAGTTGACGTCACAGCAGTCACGTGACATGTATTGGCGTTTCGGAGGGAAATTTGAAACGGAATTTGAGATACATGATTTTAAAACTTTGCTTACTATTTCGGGCTACGATAAGTACTACAGACATTAAACTCTTTTCCAAAATTTGTCAACATTACTTTAGCCTAGATTCAAGATGGTATAGATATAGATTAATGTACCTGTGCGTCTGTGTCGTCGTGCAACCGCAGCGCGAGCTCGCTGAGCGCGTCGACGTCGTCGTGGTCGTCGCGGTCGTGGCGGTCGTCGCGGTCGTGGCGGTCGCAGCGGTCGTCGGCGCCGGCGCAGCTGTCGCCGTTCTCTGGCACGTCCACTATCTGGAGGCGGGCTTCGTCCAAGTCCTGCGACAAACAAATTATACTTTAAAATCATCTGCTATAACCCATACTAACATACATTTTTTTTTATATAACTAGATGACAAACAAGCCGACGGCCCACCTGATGGTTAGCGGTTACCGCCGCCTATATACATCTGCAATAACAAGGAAAAATCACTTGATATTGCAGGTGCGTTGTCATCCTGGGGCCTAAGATGTAATGCCGTCCATGCCCAGTAATTACACTGGCTACCTTTCCCTTCAATCCGAAACACAGCGAACAGGATGATTGTTGTTTGGATTTTCAGAATCATCATCGCCAGCCCATATACGTCCCACTGCTGGGCACAGGCGTTCCTACATGGGAGAAACACATGAGGAGTTTGGGCCGTGACACCACCACGCTGGCCCAATGCGGGTTGGTGAGTTGAAGCGGTTGCAGAAACAACCGGGACCAACGGTTTAACGTGTCTTCCGATGCACGGAGATAACAAACTTTGATTGACCCATCCCAGGATCGACCATGGCGAAAGTTGCTTTGTTTTTCGTATCGAAACCAGAGCGCTCAAACCAATACGCCACCGAGCTCCTCAATCTAGTTTCATAGATGTGTGAAGTGCCTACTAGTATACCAGACCGGCTGGTATGGGATGAAAGGTTAATTAATAATTATAAATCTTGAATGTACTCCTTTAGCACATCTTTATAAAAAATGTTTCAAGTGACATGATCGGATATTGTATGTATCATGTTGTATCGTGTCTGTCTGTTAAGTTTTCACTTAATAACCGCTGACTCGATTTATATTAAACGTATGAAGATAAATGAGATCTTGAGAAACAAACACTACTTTTTGGCGCGAGAATCGACATGCACGCGTGATGTCGGCATTTACTTCAATATTACAACACTTAATATAAGGTTGAAATCTTCTAAAGTTATGAAATTATTTAGGATGCCACTTTTAAATTTTTAATTGTTATTAGAGACCAATAATGTTGAGTTAATACGACAAGTCAATCCGAAAATAAATTAAAACATGGGCAGTAATACTTCATAGAAATGGGTTTGCCACTTTCAAAAACATCTTATTCATTTGATAATTTCATGACATTTGTATGAAAAAATATAACATTGACTGCTTTATTTCATAGAATGTCATGAAAATATCAAATAAATAAGATGTTTTTGAAAGTGGCAAACCATTTCTTTTCACTAATATATCCCATGTTTCAATTTATTGTCGTATTGACGGCACTACCCTGTATATTCTTTGTTAATTGGTTTAATAATTAAGTACCTACAATTGTAAACTTGTTTCTGGTTCTATAGTAAAGGAAAAAAAATACCATAAATTCAAGATTTAAAGGGGTGGGAGACGTTCGTCATAGTAGCAACTGTCCTTATTGGGATTCAAATCCGAGACCGCTAGTTTAGTTGGCAGGGTCATTGAACAATCTACTAGAATATTGTACGCATGTATTTTTAGCACAGATCTCGTAGCGTGTTTGTAAACATGAGAAATAACGTACGACTACGTCACGACCTCGCTCCAATGGCAGCGCACGCGCAACCCGCAATGCGCCGACACTCAGGACGTCAATATTTGATTAGCGAAACCTCTAATCTGCCGCCATAATAGTGGTGTCCGTCAAAATTTATATCCCAACATTAGAAAACTGTTCTTAAGTGGGTATTGTGTTATAAAGTTATTGAAATCTAAGCAACAGTTGTACGTTCGTTTAGCGATCTTAAAACACAACAAAGATATAATAATTATTCGATTGAGTGGAGTTTATGAATTGGTTTAACAAAAATGAACATTTGACTTTACTTCAGAACTAGCAGGTGGTAGGCCCGTATGTAGGGTCGCCTGGGTAGGTACCACCGCCTTTCTTATTTCAGCCGTGAAACAGTTCGCTGTGTTTTGGATTGAAGGGAAAGGTAGCCAGTGTAATTAAAGGGTCATGAAAGATTTTTCTTTTTTGGCCTCGGGATGGCAACGCACCTGCAATACCAAGTGATTTTTTCCTTGCTATTGCAGGTTTATATGTGCGACGGTAAACACTTGCCAGCCGATGGGCCGTCAGCTTGTTTGTCATCTAGTATTATAAAAAAAAAGATCCTTAGGTAGGTATTATGAGGTTGATTAGTACTAGTAGATGCGTAATTATTTTGAGAATGAGAATTATTGTCATTTAAAACAAAAGGTTGAGTGGGTTTCGAACTTTTATACGAGTTTACGTTTTTATTAGGATCGTTATAAGTTTGTTTATTAGTGTTGCTAAGGGAACGTAAAGTGTGAATTTTATTTTGTTCTTTTATAAATTGTTTGAGATGACAGAAGGTCGGAATTTTAATATGTCTGTTACTAGCTAAGTTATAAGACGGCGGATAATATGGACTGAATTTTTTTTCAAAATCAACAGGTGCGATTTTTGTGTAGGAGGTATTATTGTTTATAAATAAATGGTACGTGTAGCGTGTGGGTAGTACGGGTAGTGACCTGCAGGAGCGTGTCGGTGTAGTGAGGTGCCCGCGTGGGTGTGGGTGTGGTGAGGTGGCCGCGTGGGTGTGGGTGTAGTGAGGTGCACGCGTGGGTGTAGTGAGGTGGCCGCGTGGGTGTGGGTGTAGTGAGATGCCCGCGTGGGTGTGGGTGTGGTGAGGTGGCCGCGTGGGTGTGGGTGTAGTGAGGTGCACGCGTGGGTGTAGTGAGGTGGCCGCGTGGGTGTGGGTGTAGTGAGGTGCACGCGTGGGTGTAGTGAGGTGGCCGCGTGGGTGTGGGTGTAGTGAGATGCCCGCGTGGGTGTGGGTGTGGTGAGGTGGCCGCGTGGGTGTGGGTGTAGTGAGGTGCACGCGTGGGTGTAGTGAGGTGGCCGCGTGGGTGTGGGTGTAGTGAGATGCCCGCGTGGGTGTGGGTGTGGTGAGGTGGCCGCGTGGGTGTGGGTGTAGTGAGGTGGCCGCGTGGGTGTGGGTGTGGGTGTGGTGAGGTGGCCGCGTGGGTGTGGGTGTGGGTGTGGTGAGGTGGCCGCGTGGGTGTGGGTGTAGTGAGGTGCACGCGTGGGTGTAGTGAGGTGGCCGCGTGGGTGTGGGTGTAGTGAGGTAAACGCGTGGGTGTAGTGAGGTGGCCGCGTGGGTGTGGGTGTAGTGAGGTGCACGCGTGGGTGTAGTGAGGTGGCCGCGTGGGTGTGGGTGTGGTGAGGTGGCCGCGTGGGTGTGGGTGTAGTGAGGTGCCCGCGTGGGTGTGGGTGTGGTGAGGTGGCCGCGTGGGTGTGGGTGTAGTGAGGTGCACGCGTGGGTGTAGTGAGGTGGCCGCGTGGGTGTGGGTGTAGTGAGGTGCACGCGTGGGTGTAGTGAGGTGGCCGCGTGGGTGTGGGTGTAGTGAGGTGCACGCGTGGGTGTAGTGAGGTGGCCGCGTGGGTGTGGGTGTAGTGAGGTGCCCGCGTGGGTGTGGGTGTGGTGAGGTGGCCGCGTGGGTGTGGGTGTAGTGAGGTGCCCGCGTGGGTGTGGGTGTGGTGAGGTGGCCGCTTGGGTGTGGGTGTAGTGAGGTGCACGCGTGGGTGTAGTGAGGTGGCCGCGTGGGTGTGGGTGTAGTGAGGTGCACGCGTGGGTGTAGTGAGGTGGCCGCGTGGGTGTGGGTGTAGTGAGGTGCACGCGTGGGTGTAGTGAGGTGGCCGCGTGGGTGTGGGTGTAGTGAGGTGCACGCGTGGGTGTAGTGAGGTGGCCGCGTGGGTGTGGGTGTGGGTGTGGTGAGGTGGCCGCGTGGGTGTGGGTGTGGGTGTGGTGAGGTGGCCGCGTGGGTGTGGGTGTGGGTGTGGTGAGGTGGCCGCGTGGGTGTGGGTGTAGTGAGGTGCACGCGTGGGTGTAGTGAGGTGGCCGCGTGGGTGTGGGTGTGGGTGTGGTGAGGTGGCCGCGTGGGTGTGGGTGTGGGTGTGGTGAGGTGGCCGCGTGGGTGTGGGTGTAGTGAGGTGCACGCGTGGGTGTAGTGAGGTGGCCGCGTGGGTGTGGGTGTAGTGAGGTGCACGCGTGGGTGTAGTGAGGTGGCCGCGTGGGTGTGGGTGTAGTGAGGTGCACGCGTGGGTGTAGTGAGGTGGCCGCGTGGGTGTGGGTGTGGGTGTGGTGAGGTGGCCGCGTGGGTGTGGGTGTGGGTGTGGTGAGGTGGCCGCGTGGGTGTGGGTGTGGGTGTGGTGAGGTGGCCGCGTGGGTGTGGGTGTAGTGAGGTGCACGCGTGGGTGTAGTGAGGTGGCCGCGTGGGTGTGGGTGTAGTGAGGTGCCCGCGTGGGTGTGGGTGTGGTGAGGTGGCCGCGTGGGTGTGGGTGTAGTGAGGTGCACGCGTGGGTGTAGTGAGGTGGCCGCGTGGGTGTGGGTGTAGTGAGGTGCACGCGTGGGTGTAGTGAGGTGGCCGCGTGGGTGTGGGTGTAGTGAGGTGCACGCGTGGGTGTAGTGAGGTGGCCGCGTGGGTGTGGGTGTGGGTGTGGTGAGGTGGCCGCGTGGGTGTGGGTGTGGGTGTGGTGAGGTGGCCGCGTGGGTGTGGGTGTAGTGAGGTGCACGCGTGGGTGTAGTGAGGTGGCCGCGTGGGTGTGGGTGTAGTGAGGTGCACGCGTGGGTGTAGTGAGGTGGCCGCGTGGGTGTGGGTGTAGTGAGGTGCACGCGTGGGTGTAGTGAGGTGGCCGCGTGGGTGTGGGTGTAGTGAGGTGCACGCGTGGGTGTAGTGAGGTGGCCGCGTGGGTGTGGGTGTGGTGAGGTGGCCGCGTGGGTGTGGGTGTGGGTGTGGTGAGGTGGCCGCGTGGGTGTGGGTGTGGGTGTGGTGAGGTGGCCGCGTGGGTGTGGGTGTAGTGAGGTGCACGCGTGGGTGTAGTGAGGTGGCCGCGTGGGTGTGGGTGTAGTGAGGTGCCCGCGTGGGTGTGGGTGTGGTGAGGTGGCCGCGTGGGTGTGGGTGTAGTGAGGTGCACGCGTGGGTGTAGTGAGGTGGCCGCGTGGGTGTGGGTGTAGTGAGGTGCACGCGTGGGTGTAGTGAGGTGGCCGCGTGGGTGTGGGTGTGGTGAGGTGGCCGCGTGGGTGTGGGTGTAGTGAGGTGGCCGCGTGTGTGTGGGTGTGGGTGTGGTGAGGTGGTTGCGTGGGTGTGGGTGTGGGTGTAGTGAGGTGGCCGCGTGGGTGTGGGTGTGGGTGTGGTGAGGTGGTTGCGTGGGTGTGGTGAGGTGGTTGCGTGGGTGTGGGAGTGGTGAGGTGGTTGCGTGGGTGTGGTGAGGTGGTTGCGTGGGTGTGGGAGTGGTGAGGTGGTTGCGTGGGTGTTGTGAGGTGGTTGCGTGGGTGTGGGTGTCGTGAGGTGGTTGCGTGGGTGTGGTGAGGTGGTTGCGTGGGTGTGGTGAGGTGGTTGCGTGGGTGTGGGAGTGGTGAGGTGGTTGCGTGGGTGTGGTGAGGTGGTTGCGTGGGTGTGGGAGTGGTGAGGTGGTTGCGTGGGTGTTGTGAGGTGGTTGCGTGGGTGTGGGTGTCGTGAGGTGGTTGCGTGGGTGTGGTGAGGTGGTTGCGTGGGTGTGGTGAGGTGGTTGCGTGGGTGTGGGAGTGGTGAGGTGGTTGCGTGGGTGTGGTGAGGTGGTTGCGTGGGTGTGGGAGTGGTGAGGTGGTTGCGTGGGTGTTGTGAGGTGGTTGCGTGGGTGTGGGTGTCGTGAGGTGGTTGCGTGGGTGTGGTGAGGTGGTTGCGTGGGTGTGGTGAGGTGGTTGCGTGGGTGTGGGAGTGGTGAGGTGGTTGCGTGGGTGTGGTGAGGTGGTTGCGTGGGTGTGGGAGTGGTGAGGTGGTTGCGTGGGTGTTGTGAGGTGGTTGCGTGGGTGTGGGTGTCGTGAGGTGGTTGCGTGGGTGTGGTGAGGTGGTTGCGTGGGTGTGGTGAGGTGGTTGCGTGGGTGTGGGAGTGGTGAGGTGGTTGCGTGGGTGTGGTGAGGTGGTTGCGTGGGTGTGGGAGTGGTGAGGTGGTTGCGTGGGTGTTGTGAGGTGGTTGCGTGGGTGTGGGTGTCGTGAGGTGGTTGCGTGGGTGTGGTGAGGTGGTTGCGTGGGTGTGGGAGTGGTGAGGTGGTTGCGTGGGTGTGGTGAGGTGGTTGCGTGGGTGTGGGAGTGGTGAGGTGGTTGCGTGGGTGTTGTGAGGTGGTTGCGTGGGTGTGGGTGTCGTGAGGTGGTTGCGTGGGTGTGGTGAGGTGGTTGCGTGGGTGTGGTGAGGTGGTTGCGTGGGTGTGGTGAGGTGGTTGCGTGGGTGTGGTACCTGCATGAGCGTGTCGGGCGGCACGGGGGCGCCGTCGCGCAGCACTTGTCGGGTGGTTGCGGTGGTTGCGGGCGGGCCGTAGCGGGCCAGCACCGGCCGCAGCACGTGCCGCAGCCGCCGCGCCCGGCCGCAGCGCACGGCCACGCAGCGTCCGGCCACCTCGACGCGCACGAGCACGCGCCGCTCGACCGTCACCTCGCGGCCGCCCAGCACGCTCGACGGCGACGACAGATCCACCGCCGATGACGACTCCTGCGCGAAAACGGCAGTCTGTTAGATACCGCTAAATATATGACACTGTGGATATTGTGCGGTGCCTACAGACCGCACAATATCCATACTTCAAATGATAGTTCATATAATACTTCTATTGATGAAACTTGATAATGATATTCATAGTGAGTGCATACGATAGTTGTAAATGTTAATCGTCTATTTAAGACCATCTCATTAGGACTATTTCTATGAACCAAAACACACTATATCTGCTGTAGGTTTTTTTAAAACGCATCCCGCAGACTAGGATGAAGATTAGGATGTCTTCGAAATACCTTAGAAATAACAGTAAATAAACATATATTGAAATAAAATATTTGGAATTGTGGGATACCAGAAGAAATTCATAGTTAACCCATATTCTTCATAGAACAGCAGTGTGATTCACAAACAAATATATTCGACATCGAACTTGACGTCTGACAAAGACGACGAGCTGTCATTGGTTTTGACGTTTGCGCACTGCGATGCGTGAATCCGTATTCTCTAATCTCTTCGTCGGTCCCTTGGCTGTGTACGATTGTCTCTGTTTTGTTTATACGACATGAAGTACAATCGATATTTTTAGATTTCTTTTTTGTTGTGTTAAAATTGTATCGCAATGACTTCATTCAATATTTGATAGATTTTTACATAAACATATAAAAATCAACCACGTTTTAGTTCCGGTTCACACCGTGCTCGACGTCGGAACGCTGGTGTCGTCAACGGTTGTCAAACAAACGCCAAAGTATGACGGCGCTGCCGACAGCCACGAATTCATGGCTGCTGACTTTAGAGAATCGCATAGCAGGGCAAGTTCTCCTGTCCTTATATACACAGGGCAGGTTCCCTGACCTTGTCTACACAGCGCAAGTTCCCCTG
This sequence comes from Nymphula nitidulata, assembly GCA_947347705.1. Lineage (NCBI taxonomy): Eukaryota > Metazoa > Arthropoda > Insecta > Lepidoptera > Crambidae > Nymphula > Nymphula nitidulata. The sequence continues at coordinate 2,220,439 of OX374637.1, read as the reverse complement.
TCCTTGTCTACACAGGGCAGGTGCATCTATCCTTGTCTACACAGCGCAAGTTCCCCTGTCCTTGTCTACACAGGGCAGGTTCCACTGTCCATGTCTACACAGGACAGGTAGCTCTATCCTTGTCTACACAGGGCAGGTTCCACTGTCCATGTCTACACAGGACAGGTAGCTCTATCCTTGTCTACACAGGGCAGGTTCCACTGTCCATGTCTACACAGGACAGGTAGCTCTATCCTTGTCTACACAGGGCAGGTTCCGGTGGTATCCGCGGCTCACCTGCGCGGCATCCTTGAGTATTACGTCATAGGTGGCACAGGGCAGGTTCCTCCTCTGCAGCAGCCGATCGACGAGGGCTCGCACGCTGACCGCCGCGTCCACGCCCACCACCGACGTGGCTCCGTCGGGCAGCACCACGCGGCATAACGAGCATTGACCAGAGCTCTGGCTAGACTTCACTACCTGTTACAAGCAGATAACAACGGAATGTGACATGCGCTCACCAAAAACAATTAATTCTAAACACAAAACATAGCTAATTTAGAGTATAGTTGTTGTGATGTGAATGATAGCAATTATGAAGTACATTAAGAGGTGCTTTGTACACAACATACACTTTATCATGTTTTATTTATTTACTTTACAAAAAATCCACAGCTTACAGTGCTAAAACTCTTATTTAGTAAGATAAGTACACAAAACATCAAGCAATTACGGATTCTTACTTTGTTATCAGAGATGATAAAATTAGAATTAGAATTTAGGCCAATACAAAATATACATTGAGATTTATAGAGATATTTGTATGGTTAAAATATTAAAAGTGAAACAATACTATAAAAATAACGTCAAAGAAAGAGATGCATGTCAATGATGGGGATGTGTGCGAGTGTGTATGTGTGTGTGAGTGCGCCTGTGTGTGTGAGTGCGCCTGTGTGTGTGAGTGCGCCTGTGTGTGTGAGTGCGCCTGTGTGTGTGTAATAGTTGCAGACTTCTATATAGCAACATATGGTTTGTTGTTGAAACTGAGATTGTGTAGTAGTTAATTTAAATTTACTCTGAGATTGTTATCTATGCCTTTTTCGCGCCATTTTTCATTTTGTTCTGTTGTTTTACTTAAATTGCATTTTGTGCTTTTATAATGTAAGAACTATGTTTCCAATAAATAATCTTTTATTCATTTTTAAGAGAGAAAGCATTCTGCAATCATCATATATGATTATGATCGTATGAAATGAAAAGAGAATAAAACATACTGTGCTGTAATTTTTATTAAGTGTAAGTACGGATTTCAGGCCGTATTATATCATTTATCTATTACTAGAATGAGAAAGGTTTACTCCTAAATTGTGTCATGTACACAAGTCTGTATTTCAAAACGTAGACAAAACAGATCACATTTAAATAACTTAAGTACTGTACAAATATTTATTTTGAATAAAATACTGCTAACCAAACGTGTAAACTAGATAAGAAGTTAATTTTCCTTAAGCTTGAGAGTGGTATAACACTCAATATAACAATTATTTACTTGTTACATAAATGTCAACTAAAATATTGATTTTATTGCCCCTTTTAATTTTAATTTAAGTGTGTGTTCTGAGGAATTATTTGACATGATGCCGACGGTCTCTTTCTATCATCGCACCGCTCGCCACCGACAGGGAGTTCATCCTCACAAATTGGAACCAAAGTGGTCGCGTACTGTACGGTTTCGGAGAAACTTTCTCCCGCGTACGCTCAGGTTTTGGAATGAGCTCCCTGCAGGGGTTTTCTCGAATGAGTACAACATGAGGTTCTTCAAAAAAGGCGTGAAACGATTTTTACATGGTCGGCAACCGCGCAAGTGATACCCCCGGTGTTGCAAGCGTCCATAGGCTACGGTAACCGCTTACCATCAGGTGGGCCGTATGCTTAATTGCCACATAAGTGGTATAAATAAAAAGTTATATGTAATAATTTTTTTACTAACAGTTTTTTATAGATGAACACTGAGTACTAGAAAGAATGGAGCTTTAGATGAAAAAAACTTACGTTTTATCTTGACAAAACGGATTAGTCTTAAGTGACATTATTATTCATTACAATAACAAGATTGTTTCTTATGTTGATTGATTATTTAGATAAAAATATTGCTAGCAACTATACGCAAAGTCGCCCCAGCACGGAGCAGTCACGCCGCGCCAAGCAAATAATGACTCGACCGGTGTTTGTTAGGTGACAAACAGTTCCTCTTAATAAGGATGCAGTTGCGCAAACGCATATTCTGTATGATAATAAGGTACGGTTATAAATGACAGATTTTGTTCAAACCGCAGACACTATTCGTGTGGGCGTGGCGAGCGCCATCTTTTTATCCTTGATCCTTTTAGACAGCGTTTATTAATTTAGAACCTTATATAAATGGATATAAAATGTACTTTCGATTGTAACGCTGGATAAACCTATTTCGTTTATAGGTTCATTATTATTTTTTGGTTCAATATCGTTTCTTTCTGCTTCCTTGTGTAATTGAGTCTCTTTCTCGATACGAAGAAGGATATTAACTAACATGAATTTAGACAGCCATAAATAAACCCTAGAAAATTTTAGAAAGGGTATAGGGATATGCTTCCTAAAATCTACATTTTAATTCGTTTAATAGAGGTCTAAAATTGAACACACCTTTCAAATTACATGACAGCTGTCCTTTTTATACTCATATTGAGAGAACGAGATGTACAGACGATTGCATATCAAGCATTACATTGTAAATTGACTCTTATTACATCGGATTAAGGTACCCAAGGTACCCCATACAATTAGGCCGTAATCGATACTCAATACTTATATTATAGTCTATCTGTTTGTTATGTTTCCATTCCTAAGCCGCTGAACTGATATAAATAAATTTTGGCTTGGGGATATACTACACTCCGAGAAAGGGCATTAATAGGCTACTTTTTGGGTGATAACCGTTATTCACGCGGATGGAGTCGCGGGCGAACAGTACAGAACAATTAGTTATGACATATTTTTTAGTATTCAACCTTAATTTTATTCAGATTAGATAAAGTGCTGTCAAATTTCATTGTAAAGATAAAAAAATTAAAATATGTTAGGGAAACACACCCATCATCTTATTAAGATAAGTTTTGTAAAATTAGAAGTGGTATAAGAATAGCACAGCCATGTCGCGCCTTCGCAAATATTATATTAACGCTCGCTTATCGTTATTTTCCGCTGAACTTTTGTCAATATTTATTCAAGCAATATATTAATGAACATAATGAACATAATATAAGAGGGGATATAATTCACGCGTTCATTAATTGTGATGCAATATTGATATAAAGAAAAGCATAGGGATTGGATATCATACTGAAATTCTACAAGTTACGATGCAGTTATTATGATCAATAATAAATTTAAGCAGAGCAAATTCTTCTAGCAATATGAATGTCTATGATTTTGTGGTTATTCTGGTGGCGGTCTAGAGTTTCATTTTGAGGAGAGGTACGTGTGTTATGAAAATAGAGTAATTTGTATGTTGATTAACAATGTTGAAAATAATTCAAATAATCATCTCGTGTGTGAAAAACACATAAATATTATTTTGCCAATGTAGAGATCATTTAGTTAATAGTAATTATGGAGCCTAATTTTTTTATTAAATTTTAAAATAAGCTAACGAAGAGATAGAATAAATTATACATACAGGGTGTTAGGGGGGACGCTCTCAGAAACGAAGGCAGGTGGCAGTGCTGGTCACCCTAAACACGACTTGCTAAAAAATAAATTTGAAATCGCGAAAAAAATCAGCTGTTCCATACAAACAGGACGTGTATATTACAATTTGTATGGAACAGCTGCTTATTTTTCGCGATTTCCAATTGTTTTTTTACGAAGTCGTGTTTAGGTTGCCCATAAACAAATTTCGTACAAATGATGCGAACATCTGCGTCTATAGGGATACCATCTTTGAACCTCTGGTTAGCGATACGGTTTTTTGATCAGGATTTCAGATTCGGAAACCTGAATGCATGCCTTTACATACGAATTGTGTGCTAAGTTAAGGCTCAAACGTTCGTATATATTTTTTTCTAATGAAAAAAAAGCCTGATCAAGAAACCGTATTTGCGTGGCCCACGATGTTATGACTATACGACATTAAATTAGAACAATGCCTGCGTTATTTCATAGAAATTTTATGAAATTATCAATGGATAAGATGTGTTTGAAAGTGGTAAAACATTTCTGTGAACTATAGTGGGCTGAACTGTGGGCTATTTGCCTATGTTTTAATTTATTGTCGTACTGTCGCCACCACCCTGTATGTGTAGTGTAAATGCGGCCAGTGTAACGACACTCAACTCTGAGGAGCTCGGTGGCGTAGTGGTTTGTGCACTCTGGTATCCATTAGAAAAACAAATCAACTTTCGCCATTGTCAATCCCGGGATGGGTCAATCAAACATTGTAATCTCAAGCTCTTCCGTGCTTCGGAAGGCACGTTAACCATCTGCAACCTAAATTTTCATCTGTTTCTTTACACCGATTAAGTGTGTAGTTGTGATTAGCAAGACATTCCAGTACTTTTCGACATTGTGTGCAGATATTAAGGTATGTTTGGCTAAGTATTATTTACTTTGCATTCATTTATCTATTTCATTCGCAGAACGTCAAATAAGTTTTGCACTCTACATACACATGCACTGACCTCATTCCTACTGATAAAATGATATGACAAGCATGGAAAGATGTTTTAATTCCAAAGTATTCTTGATATTGCTACTAGACCGAAATTGTTAATGTGAACAATGTACCGAGAAACGAACAAAGTTTGCTTAAACACATTTTAAACTTCCTAATTGTTATCAGACACCAACAATTTTAAGTTTACAATAATTATTTTTGTTATCACATTTTAATAATTCAAAGTTTGTTATCTCGAGCTCCTCCGTGCTTCGGAAGGCTCGTAAAGCCGTTGGTGCCGGTTTAGTCCGCATTGGGCCAGCGTGGTGGTGTTATGGCCCAAACTCCCAGCAGTGGGACGTATATAGGCTGGTGATGAAGGTCACTCACGTCTGTGGGCGGCGGCGGTCGGTCGCGGACGGCGGGGCGGAGCCTCCAGGGCAGTAGCGAAGCGCCCCCGCTGCGGCGGCGCTCCGACGCGTTGCTGGCAGACTTCTTCAGCTGGAAGGTGGACTCACTATTACTAATTGTCCATTTTACTTAGTATCTCTCTCTTATTTCACTTAGTATTGTATTTAGTAGAGTTGCACGTTCACCGCTAAAAATAAACCCTATTCGCTGTGGCTCCGCAATTCCTTGATAAATAAAATTGTCTATATTTTCCACCTCTACATAACATGTTTGTTATACTTAAATAACTATAAATATTAGAGAAATTATGTTGAAAACAAGGTAAGCGAAAACACATAATATTTGGGAGGACTGGAGCCTACATTAGGAAATTCCAGTATTTCAGGATTCCAGGAACCTTGATACACCGCTTTCCATCTCTACGAGTATCGGGATCCTTGGTATTGATATCTCTAGTGACGTGCAGTTCCGCAGTCATTTGGAGAATAAAGTCAAGCTGGCATCCAAGAAGATTGGTGTGCTCAATAGAGCGCGGCGGTATTTGACTTCGGGGCAAAGACTGTTACTGTATGTCTCAAGTCAGGCCCCATATGGAGTACTGCTGCCATTTATGGGCGGGAGCACCTAGATACCAGCTTGGACCATTTGACGTGCTCCAAAGACGCGCTATGAGAATTGTCGACGATCCTGAGCTCACAAGTGGTATTAAACTTTTAAGCCTAAGGAGAGATTTTGTCTCCTAGTGTGTGTTCTACCGTTTGTATGAATTATTTGACATGATGCCCACGGCCCCTTTCTATCATCGCACCGCACGCCACCGGCAGGGAGTTCATCCTCACAAATTGGAACCAAAGTGGTCGCGTACTGTACGGTTTTAGAGAAATTTTCTCCCGCCTACCCTCAAGTTGTGGAATGAGCTCCCTGCACAGGTTTTTTCTAACGAGTACAGCATGGGGTTCTTAAAAAAAGGCGTGAAAAGGTTTTTACTGTGTCGGCAACGCGCAAGTGATACCCCTGGTGTTGCAAGCGTCCATAGGCTACGGTAACCGCTTACCATCAGGTGGGCCGTATGCTGGATTGCCAACTTAGTGGTATAAAAAAACCATTATAATCAGCAGCTCACCTCTCTGCTGGGCACAGAGCGTGCTACTTGGAAGAAACATGTATCTATTTCGGTTATAGTATTGACACAGCCTGGACAAAGCCCTCCCCAAATCTTCATCTACTCATCAAATCTTAGAGACGCAGCGGTTACAATACTCATCTGACAAACTCACACAGATAACACGCGCAACCGTTTGTATGCTCATGAACTGTAAGCGTAAGAATACGCTATTGACAGCGGGAGTGCGCAATCTGATATTGTCTGGGCAAAGTATGGCCGTTTTAACTCTGTTTATCACGTATTCTAAAGTATTGCGTCTTCATTTTGCATTTGAGTGATAAAAATTTAAACAATGTATAACTTTGTAACTTTAAAATAAGGAGTTATGTATTAAAAACGCAAACCAAATCTTAGGAAGTTGAAGTGGCAGTGGACAGAGTACATAGTACGCAAAAATGACGGCTCGTGGGGTGTTAAAGTGGCATGGCGACCACGTACCGGAAAGCGCAAAGTAGCACGGCTTCCCACTAGATGGACAGACGATGGATGCGGGCTGCGCAGAACCGTTTCTTTTGGAAATCAATGGGGGAAGGCTTTGTTCAGCAGGGAACATCATAGGCTGATATGATGACGATGAGATATAATGAAGAATTCGTGTAATGTACGTACCTTGGGCGGGTCCGGGGGCGCGTAGGGCGGCGGGCGGCCGCACAGGTCTGCGCGCGCGCACTCCGCGTGCACGCCCGAGCGCAGGAAGCGAGGGTAGCTGTCGAACTTCATCACGTTGAAGATCTGCTTCTGGGCCTGCCGGGACAACATATCGCTATCAACAACCAATCTAAAAGGAATTATTTATACCGCCGAATCAAATGTTTCATGATCGATAGATACTAAATCCTGTCCACTTCATTTTCGCCGGTAAAAAAACATTGTTAATTTATTTAGGGTTTGTGCAATACGTCTTCTTTTTACTCCTATAACCTCTTCTGTATCGTTAGAAACATGTGCGATATTGTCTACATATTTTTTAATACAAAGATCAGCAAATCTAGTACTGTGTCGCCATTTGTTGGACGTTGTATGATAGGACCATAATTATGCTCGGACAGCAAGTGTAGCATGCACACTACTCTAGGCTAGACCAACTGCTGTCTCTAGTTTAGTTCGCCGGTTCACGAAGGAAGGTGCCATGCCGGACCACGAGGGTGACTCTTTTGGCGTTATCCTTTATAATTCAGGTGGCAAGGAACGCGCGTCCACAGGTCCATGGGGACGGGCTAGGGTTGTCACCTGCAGGAACAGGTCCGGCGGCGGCGGGCGGTGCGCGCGGCGCAGGGCGGCGGCGCGGCGGGCGGCGGCGTCCACGTTGACGGGCTCGGGCTAGGGTTGTCACCTGCAGGAACAGGTCCGGCGGCGGCGGGCGGTGCGCGCGGCGCAGGGCGGCGGCGCGGCGGGCGGCGGCGTCCACGTTGACGGGCTCGGGCTAGGGTTGTCACCTGCAGGAACAGGTCCGGCGGCGGCGGGCGGTGCGCGCGGCGCAGGGCGGCGGCGCGGCGGGCGGCGGCGTCCACGTTGACGGGCTCGGGCTAGGGTTGTCACCTGCAGGAACAGGTCCGGCGGCGGCGGGCGGTGTGCGCGGCGCAGGGCGGCGGCGCGGCGGGCGGCGGCGTCCACGTTGACGGGCTCGGGCTAGGGTTGTCACCTGCAGGAACAGGTCCGGCGGCGGCGGGCGGTGCGCGCGGCGCAGGGCGGCGGCGCGGCGGGCGGCGGCGTCCACGTTGACGGGCTCGGGCGCGCCCTCGGCCAGGTGCCGCGCCCAGATGTCGGCGGCCAGCGCGGCGCGATCGCCAGCCTCCTCGGTCGCGCTGTACTGCTCGCACGACCACCAGAACCTGCTCGCGGGAGGCCGGGGTTACAAGGCAGAAACATCAAGCACAGAATGCCAGGAATCAATGATGCATCTCTTGTGTCGTTGTGATGCCCTGGCTAGAACTAGAATGATCCTTCTGGAAGTGGCATATCCAAAGCCAGAAGACTACAGGCTCTTTCTGCCTAAAGATAGTAAGGCTAATGGCATCTTTATTCTGGACACAGGAAGAGTAAACGCGGCTGAGATCTGACCCAGGATCTCTTGTATTGGTAGACAGAGATACTGACACCACTCGACCAATCCAAAACAATAATATGTTTTTTCCCCTTTATAAACAGAATAAATATCGTACAGCCAACCAAGTAACATCCTCAAAAGAATGCTAGCAAATTTATTGCAAGAGGAGTTTAAGCTGGAGAGCTTGTATAGAGATACCCGACATCCCAGACACAATTAAATTTAAATTGTCTTCTATGTAATAAATTAATGACGTCTGGGCCTTAAAGAACAACAACAATAGCTTGTGTAAAAATAAGCTTTATTACAACAGACACACGCTTACTAATAGCTTGCTGCAGATTAATTATGACAGTATATGTTCGTTCATACTTTCATACCTGATGTTCTCAGCTGCAAACTCCTTGGCGAGGAAGTGGGCGAAGGCGGCGGCGCCCGCGGGGTCAGCCAACAGCTGTTCAAGACCTAGCGACCACCGCGCCACGCCACCACCACTTACACCACCAGTACTAGCTGAACCTTCGCTGATTTGCTGCAAAAGATACGTTAGGCGTTATATTGAGAAGAAAAGCGGATTGATTGGTTATAGATAGACATCGCTCGATTAGTTACTAAGATAAGCATATATAAGAATAAATAGGAGTCGATGTGACAGGATAATTTGTCCGTCAAGGTAAATGGTTTTGTGAGACCGATTTATTCGGTAGTTTTGTAAGATGAGTGAGTTTTTAACCGACTTCAAAAACGAGGAGGTTCTCAATTCGGCCGGTATGTTTTTTTTTTTTCTATGTATGTACACCGATTACGCCGAGATTACTGATTCGATTTACATGATTCTTTTTTTGTTCGATGCAGAATAGCTGCCATTTGGTCCCATAAAATTTTTTTCAAAAACAGTTGGATACTTTGGTTTTAAATTAAAAAAAACTGAAATTATGAAATCATCTACATAAGCGAAATTGCGAATTTTTGCTTTTCCAGTGACTTTTTAGTGAAACGATAAAAATATAAAAAATTAAAACCGACTTCAAAAAACTGAAAAGGATGAAATAATTAAATTTAAGTAGGTATTCATCCCCTAGAAACATATTTTTGGAGTTGGTGCTAAGTGGTTTCCAAAAACAATAGAAAGTAAAGCACCGACTCCAAAAATATGTTTCTAGGGGATGAATACCTACTTAAATTTAATTATTTCATCCTTTTCACTTTTTTGAAGTCGGTTTTAATTTTTGTTTAAAATTTTTTTAATATAAATATTGAAACGCACTGCTGTGGCGTTCCTTATAATAGTGTTATGTTATGATAAGTAATTAATGTTGTAAATATAATTTCGTATGGTCTACAATTTTATTTCCCTGTAGGTGTACGAACCATTCAGATACATCGAATGCTATAATAAACACACTATGTTATTGACAAAAATCACCGTACCTCAAAAATTCATGTCTAGCCCCTACATATTTAGATACAATAAATAAATGTAGTCATAACTTTATAAGATACTTAGATTTGATTAAAGACATAATTGTCGACCGGCTGGTCGAGCGGCCTGTACCCTTTGCTATGCAGGCTACTCGGTCAAGAGGTCCCGGGTTCGAATCCCGGTAGGAGCAAATGTTTGTATGATGAATACGAGCATTTGTTTACGAGTCATGGATGTTTATATGTTTATTTAGTATATTTCTAATATTTATATACATATTATCAATATTTATCCGTTATCTAGTATCCATAACATAAGCTCTTAATGATGCTTAATAATAGGTGTGAGTGTATGAATATTATTATTATTATAATTTATTGTAAATTTTTGTTATTGTTTGTTTAGGAACGCCACAACTCATTATTAGGCTACCCACGTCAGACCAATTTTCGTCATTTTCGCCGACGAAAATTGGTCTGACAGGCAGAGATTGTTTTGTTTGTTACTAAACAGAACAAATTATTTTGTAATGTTGTGTTCCTGCGGCACAGATTAGATTATACCTGCAATGAGTAAGGCTCATCGAGAATGCGTTAATAATTGTTACTGTGTGGAACAGTAGCAATTTACAAATTTGGCAGAAATTTTAGAAAAATATTGATTAATACCTGACTTACAACCTAATAAAGTTGCGTGTTAGACAAGAAGATCCGATATAAACTTTGACGTCGCATTACACTCCCGCCATACATATTTCATATAAAAAGTTGTTTTAGAAAAAGACAGGAATACTGCAATTTTTAGTTCAAATATCTCGGGTATTATTGGTGTCTGATTGGAAAAAAGGCATCTTGATTTAATTAATTTAAGTAGATCAGGTCTAGCTTCTACTGCTTTAAAGAAATTGGCGGCCTATTGCTTTACAGCAGTTAAAATATATGTATTTGCAGAATCAAAGGCTGAGTGACCGACCATACCAGAAAACTTATGGAAGTCTCAATGGCTAACCATCAAAATATTAATATTAATTTCATATTTTGACCTAAAGATCTTCATACTATATTTATCGTTAGATAATATACAAACCCTACCTTATTATACATATTTCTGTGGTCGTGGTGCCTGTAGGAGCTGCCGGCGCCACTACCCGTCGTCCAGCGGCGAAATGGTGACGACTGTTCACTCTGGAGACAAAAGAAAAGCGAAATTTAGTACAATAGTGATCAAAACTTATGGTTCCATTATACAGGGTAGTGCCGTCAATACGACAATAAATTGAAACATTGGCTATATTTGTTCATAGAAATGGTTGGCCTCTTTCAAAAACATCTTATTCATGACTTTTGTATGAACTTAATACATAACATTGGCTGCATTATTTCATAAAAAAAATATAAAATTATAAACATTTCTATAAATAAATATAGCCCATGTTTTAATTTATTGTCGTATTGTCCTCACCATCCTGTATAAATACAGTTTTTTTTAAATAATAACAACTTGATGTATGACCAAACCACTATCGATTTCTTTTCAGTCCAGACATTTTGATGGTTTAGTTTCAGACTTCAGCCTGGGTGCCTTTCATGTCTTTATGTAAATTAAGCGGATCGGGCCATGGTTGACCCAAAAACAAGAACGTACCTACATTTTGAATGTTGATCATGAACGTTGCAATAGGGACCCGCATCACTCAAAAATCCTAGTGATCGAATTAAAATATCAATATATAATGTTCAGATCTTACATTTTATTATATTGCATTAATATATTGCTTCAGAAGAATTTAAGGTAAAGCAAGACTGAAGGAGTCCCGAACATGTTTCCGAAAATAATTTTACCAACTATAGATTTACTATCCCATAGATTTTTGGTGGTTATTTTTTTTTCTTTTTTTCGATGAAAATTATAAAAGTAAAAAAATCTATGGGATAGTAAATCTATAGTTGGTAAAATTATTTTCGGAAACATGTTCGGGACTCCTTCAGTCTTGCTTTACCTGAAATTCTTCTTCTGAAGGTGCAATATAATAAAATGTAAGATCTGAACATTATATTATTGATATTTTAATATTTTAATTCGATCACTAGGATTTTTGAGTGATGCGGGTCCCTATTGCAACGATCATAATCAACATTCAAAATGTAGGTACGTTCTTGTTTTTGGGTCAACCATGGCCCGATCCGCTTAATTTAAATAAAGCCATTGATATTCCAACTTATATTGTATAATGAGGTTTTGCAGTCATTGTACTAAAGTTATTTTTAGGCAGTCATGTGACAAAATACTTGCTTCTGAACAAATGAACAGGAGTCAATGTATTATGCAAATTGGACACAATTAGTTTAATGAACAAAAATAACTAATATTTTCCTGCCAATGCAGAATTAGGTACCTACAGAAGACAATAACGATCGCTATTACGAGTCAATAAGGTCGCTAAAGAGTTACACTTGGTTACCATTATTTTAGAAAAATAAATTTTGTACGATAGAATATTTTCTTACATTTAATAGGATGTGGGTAGGTAGGTATATAAACTCTTAAACCTACTTCACTTTAGTTTTCAATCATCAGATATTTATTAAGAGAATTATTTTGGCCTTTTCGATATCATCTATAAATAAAATGTCGACTTATTAAAGTTATTCCTTCGATACAAATTGTCTACGGATTGAAAAATCGACCTCAAAGACGAAATAAGCAAAAAAAGACTTAACATTTTATTTGTGAGTCCTTGAAGTATTTGTAGGCTTACAGTAAAAGGTACACACAGAATTATAATTATAATGTCCTATAGTATATTTTGATATCATATGGTAATCCACAATAAAAGAAATGTAAAACAAATGAAAGCGAAAACGATAAAGACGTAGAATCGCATATAGGAGATATATGTATTTACTATTAATGAAGTACCTACTATCCAATGCAGGGAGTTCCCATTCCCATTATTTTGCGGATGGTTCGACTCGCATCGATTCGCCGCTACGTCAACAAAAAGTATGTTTACTAAGATCGATGTGTAGATTAGTTATTGCCGTAGGTCGTTTCCCAAGGCTCGTTTCCAAAAATAGGTACACTTCTTAAGTAATATATCAAAGTACACGAAACAAGGTTGAATAAGGGCTTGAAACGAAGAATCCTTGATCAAAAAAGCAAGCTTCGGTGAAATTTAATCACGAATGCAATAAGATTACTAATCATGCATCCTGGTCTAATATTCATAGATTAGTTAATGATATTATCACATGTAGCTGTCGAGGAAAGTCAAAAATAAAAATACAAAGATTAAAATCTATAACTATAACAATAATATTATCAGAAAACGTGATAAACGATCACAGCGCGGCGTGAAGTTGATATGTTGACATGTTCAAACATAAAAAGACAAGTGATTCTGTAGCGCCAATCACAAGGTTTAGAAGAAATTATTTTAAAAACCGTCGCGGCCTATTTTCTTCTAATCAATATCAAAATGGTCTGTATTTAACTTTCCATAATCATCATCACCATATCATTTTAGCTGAAAGACGTGTACTGCTGGACAATAGCCTCCCATAAAGCGCAGAGTAAATAATAGGTTGTTTTATTTATTTATTCTGTGCCTGCATAGGGCCAGCCCCTTGACCATGGCGAAAGTCGCTTTTTGTAATCGAAACCAGAGCTCTCAAACCATTATGCCACTGAGCTCCTCCTCCGCCGATCTCCTGGTATATTTTCTATTGGTATTAGTTTTATTTCTATTGGTATTAGTTTTATTTCTATTGGTATTAGTTTTATTTCTATTGGTATTAGTTTTATTTATATTGATGATTTGATATTGTTCTATACTTCTATGCCATATTAGTAGGCAAATTAGGGCAGGAAAATGTGTGAATAGAAAATATAACATTCACATTAATATTTCAACGATTCCATATGTTTCTGAACAGGAAAAGAATGAGTTATAAATATAGCAATATTACTTATATTTGGTATTAGCTCCTTTGTTTATGGGTATATCATATTCCTAACTAAATAGGTACCTACTTATTAAAACCGTATTAAAAACATTAAGTATTTTCCCGCGATAACGAACTAATTCATAAAATGCTTATCAATAAAAAATAAAAACTATCATGTGTAATCATAATCAACCTAGAACAAGTAGGTATGTCTCTATCTTCTGTGGTATGACGGTGCATTTATTTGGCACATATTAATAAACCAGACAGAAATGGGTTTGTATTGTTGAGGAGAGACCGACACCTAGGGGCTGGTAAATAACGAAAGGTTAAATATAACTAGCTACTCTTTAACAGATTCCGAAACATCGCACACTATTACGGATACCATTAGGTTAGGTTGTATGTTGAAAGCTATGCTTAAAAACATTTATACTAATATCTTTGATCAGAAAGTAACTCTGCCGGAGTCTGTTATGTTTTCACTCCTAAATAGGCCACCACCATATCCTACTTCAGAATAAACTACGATTCAATCAGATAGTCATCCAAAACTTCGTAGTCTCATGATGATACACGAAGCAAAGAGGATAGTATCACTATGTATATAAGAGGTACGAAGTATAGAGTAGCATGAAGTCTGTGGATTCGACCTTTGTACGCAAATAGTAGATTATCACGAAAGAATTAAAGTTCAAATTCGAAATTAATATCTTACAGAAAAGTTAAGAGCGCAACTTATTAGTTTTGACATTATATTATGTGTAGACTTAGTGAATCTAGCGTATTGTTTTTTAAAATACAAAATGTTTCAAAAGTCTAGTGATTGTAGCCAAGTTTGGATTCATTGAAATCTAACATAAAAAAAGTAAAATACTGTTTCACATTGAATGTATTACTTTGGAGGAAAAATAAAATTACGGCCGATAGAGTAATTACTAATCATGTGGTAAGGATTGGGGACATCCCTGATACTACATATGACACTACTAAGCTACTATGATGATAGTTCTATTATTATATGACACAATCAGCTTGAACACGATGATTTCACCTAAATCCAATGTGATTATTGATAGTCTAATTATTTAAAACTATTGATACAAGTGATATTCACCTTAAAACAACAATCTTCCTTCACATACCAAACAACCATTTTCATTGATCACACAAATACAAAGAAATCGCTACACTGCGGAATTCCATGGAAAACAAATCTTAAGATACAATTTTTCAAACACGAAACAACTAACACTTTGTTCCACAAGTTTACTTAAAATAACACCAATTTATCCCAAGAGCCACTACTTGTGACAATTAATAATTGTATTAAAACTTTTTTAAGGAAAACAGAGGGCAATGGTTACGCACGCCCGCCCTCAATGTGGTCTGATGTTCGACTGGCGGTGGTTCCAGTGGCATAATGAATCCCATCGTAATTTACGGGCACAATGCGAAATTATAATAACAATAGATGCTTGTTTCCGGCGCGCGAGTTGAGTATACTACTCGAGTTATGAGCATAGAGATGTTTGGTATTGTATCGGCCGCTGTATAAGGTTATGAAATTGATGGATTCATTGACGCAATGTATCATTCACCTATCAAACCTATGGTAAGTACCTACTCTGTTTGGCAAACACAATATCTTACAATTGTCGTGGACATTAATTTTGAAGTTAATGTTTGACTTCATAGAACTCAGTTATATGCAAATTATCCTCTTTCTATACTTAGATAAGGCTAAGAATAATGATTATTGTAATATTAATTACGATATATTTGGGCTCCTTGCCAAATAGATTGAGTGGTTTCAAATCTCTATTATGTAGTATGTTGCTAACGGTACAGATTAGATTATAGCTAACGGGAGCAATAAACGAGTACCTATCTATCTACCTACCTATGCACCAACGCTGCCAAGACTTCCATAATAATATTGTAATACCTGGCGAAAAAACGCAAGGTAATTCTGGAACCTTGATATTCCAGAATAATAGTAAACTTATGACAATCTTTAAAACACTATGCTAAAGACATTGTTTTCTTCTCTAATTCTTACTCAATAAGCTCGATATTAAAGACGGTGGCAACTATCGCCCAGTTTGTAAAGTCAACTGCAAGTTTATTAAAAAAACAAACAGAGATGAAACTTTGCACTTTGTATCTAACTTTGTCAGTCGTAATGAAAAACAAAATTATCGCGTTTAGTTTGTAAACAGTAAAATTTTGTATTCAAATCAAAAACGGAAACCCTGATGAATATTCAAATTGATGCATAAATCTTAGATGGCAATAAAATGAAGATGTATGCAAGGTCGCAGGTGATAATCTGTAAAGTCAAGCTGTGGCAACAGACTTGATGCAATTATTTTATTGAAAAATAATTGGATTTTGGTCAATGCTTTTAAAGTGTGTTATTTGCCTGCGGTTTTTAAGGTGGGGTGGATTAAGTAGTAATTAATACTGAAAATCTATTCCTTCGGGTTTTAGGTTCTGTAGGTTTTAGTATGGCAGAGTAACCTTTATGGTGGCGTCATATATTATCTCTTCAATAAATCACTAGGTCAGTGTGTTGGTTAGTAAAGTAATAGTTTCTCTCAAGAAAGTATAAAATTTTTAAAATTAATAAGCGTATTTTGAGGAATATAGGTACAAATCAGAACATTTATCTTTTTCATCAGGTTTTCAATATCCATCATAGTTCATTATTTCAAAATCAAAATGTACTCGCTCTTAGCACCTTGTCCACTACTCCTGCCTATACTCATTTAAAATTTTGTAAACATGTGTGATAGATTTCACCGGCGATTTCAACAGATTGAAATCTTTTACACGGCCACAAGTTATTATCATATCCGCATTTGTATTGAATCCAAAGAGTATGAACAGTCCAAAGTTCCAAAATGTATTAGAGAACAGGTCCCTAAAGCGGCTTCTCTGAAAGGTGAATATTTCAATAAAGATAATGACCACAACAACCCTATTGTTGGTATCAAGCCAGCTGTTTACTGACATTATATAACATATTTTTTAAAGAGGTCGGCATTATCAGGCTGCCCACGCGACAGTTATTACAGGAGACCTACCCTGCCGCCCTGGCCTGGTCGTGTGAATCAGCCAGGCCCTTATCATGTTCGTTGACGGCTATTTGTCCAATGATGTTGTTCGTTTGATTTGTGTACAATTAAACATTTAGTCAGATACGATTTCCTGCGACCTTGACGACCCTGCGACCACAGATTATTGTTATAATTACGAAATAAATCAAAATTATTACAGAAATAGGTAATGTATTTTGGAGGGTTTATTTTCCTTTGCTTATAATTCAATGAATTATTACTTTTGAAGGAATAAAGCGAATTAAAGAATCTGCATCGCCTTTAAGAGATAATGTCAGCAAAATGAATCCTGCTAATGATTGATTTTATGGCACGGCTTTACTGTTATCTACTGTCTCAACAGCGGAATTCCCAAACAATTCTTAAAATGAAGAAAAGAGGGCCTCTAATATATTTTCTTTTGCCCTCTTTAATATATTATAAAGATACATTTTGCTTTGGCAAATGCGAATTGAGAGTGACTATAAATTTGTGTAAAGTGACTCTCAAGAACAGAATCAGATTTTGTGTTGTTAGGTGGCTACCACACAGTACATCAAGTTAAAAATGTGAAAGAAAATGGTATTTTTCATTAGGACAGCCAACAAGACTTGCACTTACTGTTCCACACATAGTATTATAAACATTATTATTTTATAATCTAAGTCTCTAACATAATTACGTCAAACAGTGCTTATCGAGTATCCATGTGGTATTCTTTTTTATGACTACAATCTCCACTAGGTACGCTGATCGCATCTCAAGATACTGTCGCCGACTAAAATAGGCGCGAAGCATCAATGTCTTGATAACATTTATCCCTGTCTCAAGTTATTTGGGGGACGCTAATTTTGATAAATATTAAATTCAAAAGTAGGTAAGTTGAGTTATTTAAATTTATTTCATTTGTCAAGCCGCATAAGTCCTGGGAGTCTTATTATAGCAATTGTGTCTGGAATTAAATGCTTGCCAGGCTAAACAGATTGTAAATTCAATAAATCACAACGAATGACATAAAATAACGCACGATGCATCACAATAAATACAAACAAATTTCCGATTATAGAAATATCAAAATTTCATTGCAATTTAAACCGCAATAATTAGGTACTTATAATTTCTACATTATGAGAGTTTTGATTCACATTTCCAGTAACGAAATGAGGAAAATAAACTAGGGACTAATTTATCGTTCTTCCACAAATCCCTTATTGAAGGGATTTGTGGAAGAACGATATCGCATTGTTTGTTAGGGCCCGATTCAATGGTCCAATTGTTAGGGAAATCGTTATGAATATTGAGAAATATACTGTTATTAAAACAGAGTAACTTATACTTAAAATAGAACTTCAGATATATAAAAACCTTTCAACACACAAAGAAAAGTCCACATCATATAACAATATACACAACCAAATATAAAACCTTGTCGTAAACCATGCCTAAAAGTATGACATCAAAAGTACTAAATTAATTTATCAATATAATTTTTAATTTAAATATCAATAAAACAACTTGAATACACATATAACACTTATTAATGCATTCCAATACGTGCGTAAATAAACACTTGGGAAAACACTTACGATAAATGAAAATTTCGCTATCAGCTTC
The DNA here is from genome assembly GCA_947347705.1 of Nymphula nitidulata. Taxonomy (NCBI): domain Eukaryota; kingdom Metazoa; phylum Arthropoda; class Insecta; order Lepidoptera; family Crambidae; genus Nymphula; species Nymphula nitidulata. The sequence goes on along the minus strand of OX374637.1, from coordinate 2,202,062 downwards.
CCGAACGGAACTACGGCTGGCATTTCTATACACCAACCGTCCTCTTTTAACACAAAAAAAAACTAAAAGTCTATGGTATAAACCTATTTAAAAATGTCACAATTCAAATTGAAATAAAAGTTCCGAAATCAAATTTTTCATCTGCGAATCGTGGTTCGCAGCGTGCGATTCGCGCAAACTTTGTGAGCGTACTGACGAAAATACCTGAGGTGTTCTCTAATTAAACGTTATCACCACTATCAGTACTTAATCAAGCCGGGTTTGAAGCACGCTGCCAACGCGTGGGAGAGCGTAATAACCGCTGGAGCTTTGATTACGAGAAAGCCCACTTTGAACTTATTTTTAGAAATGTAACGTAACTTCTGGATGGCATGATAACTTTAAGCATTGTACGCAAGTGATAATCCGATACCGAAACTAGATAGACGCCAATCAGGGCTACAGTCAGTAAACAGAGCGGGTTCAATTATTTTTAACGATTTATCGATATCGAATGAACTTCGGATATAGTATGCTAAAAAAATATATGTATGTATGCTAAATAAATAAATATAGGTACTATATGTCTACCCGAAACTTCGTAGTTAATCGCACAATGAAATACGACGTAAGAAGCTAACATGAATTTTACTTCAGAATAATAATTTTAATATAACCTACGACTACGTAAGGTTAAATTATAATTACGTATTATTCTTTATTTCTAGATTTCTGGCGAAATTTCTTTGCTATAGTCGAAATAAATACTTACAATTTCTATGGTTTTATGCGAATAAATTGAAAAAAAAAAATCTATTTGACCACTATACCTAACTTAAGCACCTGCGTACCATAATATTGCAATGCTATGTTTTTAGTTCCCACTCTAAACTAAAATAAAACGTTTGCGTGTGTGCTAAATTCATAGAATTTCACAATCAACAAAATTTCATTACAATTCAATAAGACAAGAGCACATAATATTTTCATTTCCGTCAGTGCGATAATAAATTTAAACATGGGCTATATTAGTCCATAGAAATGGTTTGCCACTGTCAAAAATATCGTATTCATTTGATAATTTCATGGCATTTGTATGAAATAATGCTGCCAACGTTACACTATTCCATACAAATGTCATGAAATTATCAAATGAATACGATATTTTTGAAAGGGGCAAACCATTTCTATGGACTAATATAGCCCATGTTTAAATTTATTGTCGCATTGACGGCACCACCCTGTATAACGGTACTAGACCAACCAATAACACATTTATCAGTGCTCCTGTCTTCTGTATTCAGACCTGATTTGACATCCCCGGGGGGAGGAGGGGTGTGTGGGGCTCTCACCCACTAAACTCCTCTAACCGCTTCCTGACGATATCATGGGATGGCCCGAAGACATTTCGTCACTGTGTCGTCAAGACCTATTGACCGCGGTCCGGTCCCCACTTGAATTTTCGTTGGGGGGATATAAAAAGGGGCAAAGGAAAGGACCTGTAATAGGGACCCTCGCCCTACTTAAGTTGGGAACGGAATTCATCGAATGGACTCCATACAAACGGTTAATTAATACCTGACAGAGTCACTGTTCATTTATTAATACAATTCGAAATCTTCGGCGGAATACGTGCACTAGTAAACTTAGTTGCAATATTTCTCGCACAATACGTGGCGAGAGTAAACACTAGAGATAAAGACACCTTTGAGAAAATCTCCTGTCTTTGTTGGTGAGTAAAGAATTACAGATTAATCTAACATATCATTGAACGATCAGGCTGTATCTGGTTGTAACTACTTTTTAAAATGTAAACTTGTATCGGAACATTGGCGTTTCAAGTAGTGGGATAATGTTATTGATTAAGCTTAATTTACAGTTGCTCTTTCTTCCCAAATATAGAACAGGGTATATTTTAAATATTGGTATATTTTTTCTGCGAACTAATGTTCAGAAGTATACAGCAGTTATGTATACAGACCTTAACCAATTTGCCTGATTTTTTCTAGCTGAATCAGAAAAGAAAATATGCAATGATACTAAATTGAGTTCAGTCAGACATATACAATAGAATTTGCACAAATAAATAAAAACAGTACTTTATTCTAAATTCTATTTCTTTTGCGATGCGTGAATTTTAGGTGAGCACTTAGTACTAACAAAGCCAATTAAATATCTGAGCACCTGTTCAGTTTATTTTACCACTAACTTAGTTTTTCATATTTTGACTATCTGGTTTAGTTTATGTTGTTAAGTTGTTCAACTAAAGGGTTTGTCCTAGATAAACTAATTTTAATTTTAAACTTTATTATCATATTCATCTTTCACAACTTCTCGTGTATTATTATTCCATATTACAATGCATGAAGGCCTGTGTCCAGCAGGGACGAAAACTGGCTGATGATAATAGAGCTAGGAATATCTTATCTAAAATACCATTTTTACTATTACTAGTGTCATAAAAATACTGTACACAAGGCCTAAATTTGCTTGTAAAAGTGAATAAATCCAAAAGAATGTGAGCGAATGCAAGCTTATCTCTGTTATCAACTGTGTATTGCTTTAAGTATAATTGTTTTATTTTAGTTCAATCAACGTCCTCCATTGAAGTTTATGATTCTCTGCCTTGGTGTATTCTGTTGTTTCTTGATTATCTATATATGTTTATCGCCTTATACTTATAATAAAGTGTAACTTTCAAGCGCTTCATTGAAGCTATCGAATACTCAGTGCCGTACGGGGGTATTATTTTTTTCTTCTTTATGTATAATGTTTTATGTAACTGGATTGATACTCTAACACACAAGTATCAGCAGAGTAAAACAAACATAATATATCCATCTACAACAGAGGGGCTAAGTATCGTGATAAAATTTTACCCAAAATTTCAGGGACGAAAGAAATAGTGAAAAACTAAACACGAAGCTACCGTGAGGTTTGTTTTGAATTTGAACCTTTCATCTAAAACAATAAAGAACATTAAGTAGGAAAAAGAATTAAGTTCCATCTCTAATGTCAAAAACTAGCTACAACAGCTGTCAGTTATCAATTCTTGATATCACAGGAATCCAGAAATAATTAATGTAAATGAAATAACTTTTTCAGATATAAAATAATAAACCTAGTTTTTATCATACAATTAATCTTGAAATATAGACCACAGAATACAAATGATTGGTATTTATTTCTTAGTGAAATGCATGGGTCAAAAAACGATGTACAGAACATAAAATCTGTGCCAAAACAGTTTTAATTTCGAAATTATTTATGTTTATAATAAATAAGGCCCTATAGACCTTATATAGAGTAATTGCGAGCGATGTTTGCAGTGGTTGTACTCGATGCGATGACTGTACAATAGATTAACTTACTAACCTCTAAAGCGTCCGATAAGTAAATAGTCAAGTTATAAATAAGTCAAGTAAAAATAGAACGGAACAGACCAGTTGTAGCCGCGGGTACCTGAGGACTAACCGCCATTTTTATCGCAGGAAATCCTTTTAAGTATGTCACTAATGATTTAGGCTGCGACTGCATTAATGTGAGGTTGGCGTTTTGTAAATTGATTAGCAGCGGGCTTATATTCTTACTCCGAATCAAAAGCAATAGCACCAGCCTCAATAAGTATCTCTTCTTTTAAAACTAAAGGTAAAACTTAATTAAAGGAAAAATATAAGCACGAAAAAATGAGCCTCCACGGACTTAGCTAGTTACACTGCGTGTTTGGATGTATTATATTCAGCTCCCCTTGCAAATTGAAAAAATGTATGGGATTTGACATAAGCACTCGATCACCTTTCGAGTACAAATGTAAAGTCCCATATATATCTTCGATTGTAGAAGGCATCTTGTCTTAGGGGGCAAAGCTCATTGAGGAAGCAATGTCCTGTCAATATAACGCTTCATCGTGATATTCAAGAGAGGGCCACCAGTGAGTACCTTTGGTGTTACGAGCGTGTGTGTTCGTACAGACATTTACACACTCACACACAATGTGTCAATAAATTACTGGGTTTTTGTCCCGATAAGGCTGATAGGGCATTTTGTAATAAATAACATAAGTAGTCATAATTATTTTTTCGGTATCAATACTACAGAATAGATATCGTAGACCGCAGCTGATTTGATTAACAAATTGGATAACCATGATTTCACAGTTATTTAATTATATTATCTATTTTTTTACCATATGCAAGATTCACGTGACAGTTTTAAGCCATTTTCATTTTATTGTATTTTGAATATTTCAATTTGCAGTCGCGTGTACCTTACATTGCATTTTTATTTTGATAATCAGTAAGATGCACTTTGTACTTCATTTCATTTAATTATTTCTAATTCGATTATTTATCTAACAATTTTTTTGATCCTCAGATAATATTGTCACTATAGAAAATCTATCGAAATTATCAGCTAGACAAATAATATTTGAGGGTTGAAAAATCGGCTCTAACTACACCCAAATAAAAATAAAGTAGCTATAGCTACTTTTAACCAGTCTTTCTCTTTCGTTTCAATGTGATAAATCTTTTGCTACTAGTTTTAATTCAAAAATAGCAATTATAAAAGCTATTACAGAGCAAACATTACTGATTTTCTCTGCTTTAATCTTTGTGTTACTTACTTTCTATTGTTCGGCGCTATTATATAACCAGTCTAAAAATGTACAAGGCATATACTATGTAGGTTACCGGCTCTTTGAATGGTACACCTTTATGTTGTAGTCATTTGTTGTTGTCAATAATAGTTAGTTATGAATAATGGACAGATGGTTGATTATAAACTTACCTTTAAGAAAAGCTTAGAAGAACTAAACTAAAATAAATAATGCTATCAAATTTAAACATTTAAGTATGAGAATAAGCTTTTAACTTGCTCCTAACCTCTCAGGAACCACAACACAATATTTGACGAGAGAACTTTTCAAACTTTCACTAATTTAATAATCCACCTTATCACAAGGTATTAAGGCACAGTTCTTGGCGCACTCTAGCTTTATACATGGGAGGCACCCATTGGTGATGAGGCGCGAATAGCGACTGGCCTACGAGACATACAGCCTCTATGGTTCCCACACGACACAATAAACCGACAGACGTATAATTAAGACACGAACACTCTTTTTCGCTAAAGGAAAAACTGTAGCGATTTAATATGGCAATTGGCTATAGATTTACAGAACGTTCATAAGAAATAACGTAAAGAAATTCCCGGGAGCAATTACAATCTCAGAAAGACGTTCATTGGATTCTTGTAACAAGGTCTGTGTTTCTCTCATAATTATTTCTATTCTTCATTGTTGTTAAGGTCATAAACTTTAATGTCAAACAAATACACGGTATTATCATTTTCAATAATACCATAATGCCTAAATGATTAACGGCGGTCTCTTAATATTGTCAATTCGTTGAACATGATTTCTTATGTTTTGATACTTTGATAGGAAAATACCCATAGAAACCATAACAGGCTAAGTAACCAAACGTCCAAAGACAATTACAATAATATGTCTGTTGGTCTCTATGTACATGTACGTAGGTGCGCACGCGCCGGGCCACATAGCGACACTTGAACAAATACATGGAGAAATACAATACACCAATTAACAACATCTGGTCTGTAAGTCAACGGAGTACGTCAGAAGTTATTGACAAAGAACTTGTTGTGGGCCGAAGAGAAGAAACGGTGAAAACAACTAGTTACTTGTTTAGATTTGAATACAATCAATAACACGGAAAGCAAGCAATAAATCTGGGTTTAACAATACATAGGTGGGTATGCTAACTTTTTATATGATAAGGGAGGATTTTTTTTAGGTGTGATCTTATTATCTAGAACAAAGTAAGCATCAATAAGAACATGTGTTATGGATACTAGATAACGAAGAAATATTGAAAATAATATGTATATAAATATCAGAATTAAACTAAATAAACATCCATGACTCGTGAAAAAATAGTTGTCAATCGGATCTGTAAAAGTTAGTAAAACCCTATTTTCATGTAGAAAATGAGCTGATAGTTATCAAACGCCTGAACTGATCTTCATAAATTATAGCTAAGAACCATCGTAGTCACATCAGCTTTCAAACAAAAAAAACCGAATCAAAATCTGTCCATTCGTTTAAGCGCTACGACGCCACAGACAGACACACAGATACACAGACAGACACGTCCAACTTATAACACCCCTCTTTTTTCGTCGGGGGTTAAAAATAGAACACCTCGCAGCGGTCTCGGCTCAAACGGGAATCTAGAAGAAAAGCCACTGCCAGAGCAAAGAGACGATACGAGTATCTGGTCTGCCCACGGCCAATTCAAAATTGAATTAGACCTTAAACGATCTTGTTTTGAATTATCCGTAAAATTCCATGATTTTTGAATATCGATTAAAGCTGACACTTATACTAAATTGCCAGCAATCAAAGAACCTTGAAGATTGCCTACATCATCAGTACATGTCACGTTGTTTTCACAGTTGCATCGTATATTCTTACCGACTTTTTACTGTGGAGCCCCATTCACGTCGCAGCATTGTAAAGATCACCGTTCGGCGTACACAATCAGCCAACAGAGTTCAGTTATTTGAATGCGACAGTTCTGGCAGTAACGGGGTTCGTTGTTCCGTTGTTCATGGCAGAGGTTCATAAACGGAGGGAATGTGTAAGTGAGATAAGTAAACACATCGACATCAAACATGTCAAAGTCGAGAGCTTTTCGAGTTAACAAGCTGATGTATCTGATATACACTCCTAACTTCCCAACTCTTCTCAACCCGTCAAGCATCAGATTCGACACAATTGATTTTTCAATTGTCATAGCTCTCCGGTGGGATAACACCATTTGAGGGATTAAGACTGCGCTGATATACAGGGTGGTGCCGTCAATGCGTCAATAAATTTAAACATGGGCTATATTAGTCCATAGAAATGGTTTGCCACTTTCAAAAATGTCGTATTCATTTGATAATTTCATGACGTTTGTATGAAATAATGCTGCTAACGTTACACTATTCCATACAAATGTCATGAAATTATCAAATGAATACGATATTTTGGAAACTGGCAAACGATTTCTATGGACTAATATAGCCCATGTTTAAATTTATTGTCGCATTGACGGCACCAACCTGTATAGAAAGAAGATTTCTTTATAATTTCAAGGTCATTAACATCATTCAGTTTCGTTTGAGGGGTTTTGAACAGTTGACCCAAACAAAAAAAAACAAAACAAATTTATCTGTAAACTAGACCGATACACTTATAACTGAAAAAGTGACACAAAAAAAAGATTGTCTACAGGATGACAGACATATTTTTTGCAGAATTTATCAGCCAATAAGTCACAGAAAGCTTATGAATATCATCGATATCCAATCTAAAATATTGATAATGTCAAACTTTTAAATGGATAATTTGTTATTAGGTATGCTTTATGATACAGTAACGCCATAAATCCTGTAAGAACCTTAATCTATTTCAGACAGTGAATGTGTAGACATCATCATCAGCCTATATACGTCCTCAGCTGGGCGCAGGCCTTCCTACATGGGAGAAGCACATGAGGAATTTGGGCCATAACACCACCACTTTATCATAAAACACACCCAATGCGAGTTGGTGGGGCGGTTGCTCGTAACAACCGGGACCAACGGCTTAACGTGCCTTCCGAATTCCGAAGCACGGGGAGCTCGAGATTATAAATTTGATTGACCCATCCCGGGACCGATTTTGGCGAAAGTTGCTTTGTTTTCGCAATGGAAACCAGAGCGCTCAAACCACTTCGCCACCGAGCTTCCTAAACAAGACTTAGCAAGAAAAATCTACATAGAATTTCGTATTACAATATTGAGTCACGTAATCCAAACATGGTACTCAATGTTAATTAACATTAGATTAGATCATGGTTATAGGGACTTTTTTTAAATAATAGAAAAGTCATAATTAATACGCGGGAAATGCTGAAACAATTTGAAACTATGAAAATTAAAGTTTTCATAATTTCAACTTGTTTTAGCATTTCCCGGCTCTTTCTGTGCTGTAAGAGTTGTAACAACAAACAACGATAGGTTTACAAATACATTGTTAGAATTATTCAGCGGATAAATGAACAATTCGACCCAATAACCGTTAATTCCTTGAATCGTCATTGACTCATGGCTAATTAAAAACATCGCTCTTATGCCTACGTATTAATTAAAATTAATAAACGTCAATGTGTTTTTGTAGGCTTCGTCCATTCACACATAAAACATTATTTTTATTTGTAAACGCAACAGCATTCGGTGAGTTATGTCACTTCTCCATCTACGGAGAGGAAAATTTCATGGCAATATGGAGTCTAGAGTTTCTCACGAATTCTCTTTGTGATTTTGAATAAATTGTAAATGTAGTAGCAAATTATTTTACTAAATAACGAGGTGACGGAAAATTCGCACGCAGACAATGCTGTTTTTTTTTTGATAATGCTATTGAGAATAAAATAGTTAAATAAACTATAAGTATCATATATTTTGTTCCAAATTGTTCCATATTCCGTTTCTTTATTAAGAATAATAAATGGTTCTTTTCTATAAATAAAGTGATTCATTCGTCAGCTTTTGACAACATAAGTAAATGCAAGCACGGAGAGGTCGTTCATCGTGGTTTTTATAGATTACCTTTGTCGTCTGGTGTGAAAAGATCTTTACAACAATGAGAGGTGAAGATTTAGATAAAATGGTGTGATATAGGTTTGTAACATTGTTGATTTCATAAAGAATATCGGTCAACGACGGCTTAAAACAGTAGGTCGTAAAAATGATTCAAGCAATAATACTCGAAATGAAATACATACAGGGTGGTGCCGTCAATGCAACAATAAATTTATGCATGGGCTGTATTAGTCCATAGAAATGGTTTGCCACTTTCAAAAATATCTTATTCATTTGATAATTTCATGACATTTGTATGAAATAATGCTGTTACACTATTCCGTACAAATGTCATGAAATTATCAAATGAATACGATATTTTTGAAAGTGGCAAACCATTTCTATGGACTAATATAGCCCATGTTGAAATTTATTGTCGCATTGACGGCACCACCCTGTATATTTCATTTTCAAGACTAAACAGTGGAAACGTAGCCACCAAATAAATTATCAATGTAAAAAAACAGGTACAAAATTAGAATTAATAGTTTGTTACAAAAGAGCAACTATAATGAATTCTGGAAACTTCGGAATACATCTTCGGATGAGTGATCATAGTTTATTTTAAGCCGAACATTGCAGTAACATTTGATAATATATATTTTTTGTATTTTACTTTTTTGATTTGAGATTAACTTGTATAGTAAAAATAATTTACATCAATAAAACCGCACCCAGACGCTAGATGTCACAAATACCAAATACTGACCATTCTTATCAAATACTGACCATTCTTATCAATCTTTATAACTGATACATATTTGCTATGTTTATCAAAATGGACATAAGCATATCTTAATGCGTCTAAGTGCCAATGTGCTAAAACAATTTCATACAACATAAACGAAGCTTAACCTGCAAATTGTTTCACCATTGATTAGATTACACGATTTGCAATTGCATTAACTAGACTAGACAGATAAATCCAAAACTATTGTGTTTGTGTTTTGTAAACACATCAACATTTTAGCGCCGAATAAGGTATGCGAAAGTAGGAATCGTGCATCATAAAAGAATAATGACATGGCGATAGTCTCGATTTCAATTGCAAAAAGAGAGTTACGAATTTGTATCTGAGGTACAAAATTAGAGACAAATATTATAAAATCTTGAAGTTTACTAATTAGTTGGCTTGTTGATATTAGAGCTAGCTTGGACGCGGGACATGTCAAAAATGGTGGTGTACTGCCGCGTCACGTCACGAGGCGGGGCGGACGAGGTGGGCATGTCGCGGTGGTCGCGGTAGTTAGAAAAAGGATGAAATTTCGACTTCAACAATTACGATCTAACTCCATCTATATTAAGTCTAATCCATCCATCCTAATAAATTCGAAAGTAAGTCTGTCTGCTAGGTGCGTTTTCACTCCTAAAACGCTAACCGTTGAATAAGAATTTAGCACGGAGCTAGCTTACATCCTGAGACATAGGTAACCTTATGGCGGTATAAGCAAAATCCAAGCGCGATTCGTATACGCCTGTATATGAATACGAATTCACTGCACCAATTATTTTTTTATAAACTTCATTGTAAAATATTATTTTACATGTAACAAAAAAATGTATATCAAAATAAAAATAAAAATTGAAATAGTTAATATTAGTGATATCAAACCTGTTTATTGATAAGCAGTAACCTCTGTGGATAGAAGTCTTGCAATCTCTGGTAAAAGAGGGCAGCACCCGTCGCAAGCTTGGCCATATTCTATGAGCAGTGCATGCAGCAGACGGTTGACTAAGATGGTTTCTGTCCCACTCTCTTTAGGTGTAGATTCCGAGATAATCTTTAAATCCCTTCGATAGCGTGGCGTGTTTACCAAGCGTTGTTTCTTTATCTAATGCAAGTTCACTAATCTCTAATCTGGTAAGTAATTTTAAGTAGTTTTTCATTCATAAAATAAATTTACGAATAGCGGTCATAAAAATATTGTTGATTTAACACTAATCTTCATTAAAGCCAACGTATTCACAGAAATTAAGTTTAAAATTATACTTGATGATCACAATTTCTCGGAACGATTTACCGGCATCACGCACAAATTAATAGGAAGTTCTAACGCAGACGTGCTATATGGACGCAATTCGCTAGCAGACTACCACAGTAGCCAGCCACAAATCGCTACATGCATGACACACTACTCATATAACAATCACAAACTACACTAGACAAAGTAATCCTTATACTCGACAGCATAAGACACGTAACGACTGTATTAATAATTTGCTGATAAGTCTCAAGAACGGTATCTAGTAAAGGGACACTTGAATTATAGTTGGCATGCATTTCAAAATTGCTTGATAGCTGTTTTGATGATACCGACCTCCCATGTGGAGGTTCAGCTGGCACAGGATGTGACATTTGAGTGGTTATGCTTAATGTTGCTGTAATGATAACGATGACACTACTAGAAATATTTAATAGGAATTAAGTTAAGAAAGATGTGTTATTAAGTAAAACTTGAGATTTTTTGATGGTCCAAGTCAAATTCATTTGACAATAGCAGTACCTAAATGCATCGTTATGCTTTATTCAGCTGAAAACCAGAGGAGGATTCGTCGTGGCGTGGCACATTGACATAAAAGTAATGACCGAAACAAACGTGAACCCCATTCATATGGTAATTTATAATAACCGAATCCAGCTGATTCCAATTTTGACGGCGATGTTTTCCACAGTCTTCAGTTAACGTCTTCGTGAATAGCGTTTGATGAACTCGTTACAATACGAATTGCATTTTTGAGGCCAATACTCTTGCGAAGAATAATCAGAGAATGTAAATACAATGAGCAGTAACATGGTTTCTGATTGTTTGAGTTTACACGCTGATACTTTTGTTGCTTACATTTAACACGGCTATTAAAAATATTCATATTTATCTCTATCACTAATGCATGTATGTGCATTTTGTAACAAATGCCGTTACAGCAAAGCAATACATACAATAGACATTGTTCATTCTATGGGTAAAAGACACGGGGAGTTCTATTTGCATTTGCTTCCAGTTTTTCCTGTAAGAGGTTCTTTAAGGTATGAGATATTCAGTCAAATGTCAAAAAATCTCAGTTTTGGACCAGATTCCAGTCGGTATGAACTGAATAAAATTAGTAAGCGTATGCGAATGATATTAACACAGGTGGCGGGTCACGATCGACGGTGATCCTGTTAACACATGGAGCTGGTGGAAATTATAGTGTTTGCTGTAACATGCCTTTGTCGCGTGAACATAGGGTGTATACTTGCGTCACGTTTTGGCAATCTTTGGACTGCTCTCGAGAAAATCATGATGAGAGATCAGTTATTGCTATTAGTGCTGTTTGTAGTTAGTTCTCTAAAACTTGTTTTTGTACTGTTACTGAGAAGGTAAAGTGAACTAATACCCATACAACCATGTCTTATGTATTTCTTTGATTCTTATTACTTTGAAATGCTCGTGCAACACATTTCAATGTATCTTGTCTTGGGAGAGTTTGGCGTGAAATATATGATGACTGTCTCCGTGATGTAAATTTTATTTCACATCAAATTCACTTATGTTACAATGATATTTCAATTCCACGTCAACACAAACACTTTCTTCACAAAACTACACCAATTTTATATCACAACGTTCGCTCAGACACAATTTTTAATTATTGTAATAAAAATCTAACTCTTAAAACTTATTGTAATTTTAGTGTTGCCTTTTGCATTGAATACAATAAGAATGGCGAAAATGTTTTGTATTCGTAATCGATACCCTCAAATTAACGTATCGTAACTAATATAATAAATTTTACTAATTATTTTCCAGATGTTTAGTCCTATTACTCCACAAATTATTTCATGCGTATGTTTTCCGACCAAATGGTTTTGAAAGTATCTTTATCTTTTTAACCGACTTCAAAAAGGAGGGGATTCTCAATTAAGTTGGCATTTTTTTATGTGTGAACTCCGATTACGCTGAGATTGCTAATCAATTTTAAGTTATTATTTTTGTTCGATGCGGAATAGTTGCCATTTGGTCCTATAAAATTTATTTAAAATCGATTGGGTACTTTGGTTTTTTAATCAAAATAACTGGAATTATTAAGTCGTCTATGTATGAGAAATTGGGGACTTTTGCTTTCCTATGACTTTTTAGTGAAACTATACGATAGCAGGAAACAATATATGCCGATGGTCACCCATCTAGCTTTGACCTTAGAAAGTTATCACAAAAAGTTGAAATATTTCTTTAACAACAATAAAAAACGACTTCGATACACTAAAAAGAATAGAATATTTTTCAAGCAGGGAAGTACACTTATCCCCTAGAAACATATTTCTTGGATTTGGTGCTAAGTTGTTTCCAGAAACAATAGAAAGTGAAGCACCGACTTCAAAAAATATGTTTCTAGCATATGAGATTCTAGTTATTATTTCTGTTTAATTTTTTTTATAAGAATTAATATTTATAACATCCTCTCCCAACAACGAGCTTCCGAGACCAGAGCTGAAGAAAACTGGAATGATATTTGTAACCGCGAAATCTATACTTGTAGCCACGAGACATAACGTCATAATAATAAAAATGTCCTCAGTTAAACCTTGCATAATACCACATAGAGACTAACGTAATTCTACATCAGGTCTGATATTTATGCATGAAGAATTTTACAGTATAAATATTATTGCGAGTTTAATGATTTAACAATTACCATTAACCAGAAATACGTTTAGGAATACCTATGAGAGGGATTGTGTATTATTCATGATATTTATTCGTAGGAAGAAAGCCATATGATGAAGTTATCGAAGATGAAGACGACGAAGACAGCAGCGCAGCGCCCGAAATCCGAAAGTGTATTTCATCCACAACACATCTATTATAGTTAATATGATAATACTTTAGCAATAAATTTACGTCTCTGTTTTGTGACTCCAATGTGTTCACTTTCTTCGTCGTTCTCCGGATTTCAATAAAAATTCACAAAATCATAAAACAAATATAATATAATCATATATGAAAACGCTAAGTGCTAGTTGTATTTTATGTAGGTATTCAATTGTATTTTTTGGTTCCACAAACGCGGTCGAGTCGAGAACGCAAAAATGCTATACACCAGTAATGCTATTAATTTTAATGGTTTTGTTAACGTTTAATGGCCTCTACATATCCTCACAACTATTGCTCACGGATTAAAACCAGAAAACAAGAAACGAGAAGAAAGGTAGGGCCCACCTAGTGGTGTATTCCACTCGATTTGAGGGTACATGTCTGAGGAAAGATTACATCCAAATAAGACTACTATTTAATTTAGTTACGTTTTGACCCATTGGGACTTGTTTTCTATGCTGTCTACATTTATGTATTCCTCTTGATTTTCAAATGTTAGACAACGGGCGAGTATTACCTTGGTACTACAAGCGCTATAGGCTGCAGTTGTTGTTGGTTGAAAAAAAACTTTTACAGGTTCAGATAATTTTTATAAAGTTCGAAATTCATAATTTAATGGATACAAAATCTAGGCACTCTTTATAAAAAAATATTCACACTAGGTTCTTTTTAACGAACACTTAGGCCGTACAAAGAAATCGGCGCAACAAACCAATATTACCGAATAATGTTGAAATTCCACTGACTTTGAAATAACTTTAAGTATACGATAAGACAGTTTAAGAAATCTTAATAAAAGATAATGATATGTAAATTACTACAAAAGTTATCATTGTATCAGCAATGAATAGCATTGACGTCAATATTATCCATACTAAATAAGCCTTTGTCTAGTGTTAATGTATTAGGTATACCGATATTGGAAACGCAGTTCCTGTAGAAAGTATTTTGATCACCGGCGTTGCATACTGTTAGCGCCAGTGCTCTGTTTGACAGCTAATACCGTTCATAGTACAACACAATTCGACGCTATAGCGCGGCGTCAGACTAGCGCTCTGACGCGCGCTAAGTACGCGTTCTGTTTGGCAAAGCCTTTAGATGCCTTACATTACAATACTTTTGATTGACGCAAATTATGGTAAGATTTTATCATAAATGTAATAATAACTCGTTCCTCCTATTATGTATTCTGTGCTCATCAATCAATGAATACACTTTATAGCACAAGGTCACAACGTAAAAGATAACATTAGAAAATAACATTGAATACAATAGGCGGCCTTATTGTAAGCAGCAATCTATTCCAGGCAATGTTCAGGGAAAGAAAATAAAGTAAAAGGATATAAATTAAGAGGGTGCAAGAAATTAAGGAAAACAATCTAAATCATACATATATAAATCGAAATATATATCTTATATGTAAGCTAAATAAACTAAGTTGTAACTGTACCTGAAATGAATAAGTAAATAACAATGCAAGACAGTATATTAACAACTAAGGACAGGAATGCAGATAAAAGGAGTAAGATAGGAAATCAGTATAACGAGGCCTATTCTACTCTTCTACTCTTATCATAGACAACCCGTCTAAGATAAGAGTAGAAGAGGAACATAAGCTCCGATGCAAAGAAAAAGAGCGAAAGAGAAAAGTGCTGCCAAAATATCGAGGAGCAGTAGGTAGGAAAAGGATGGAGCAGAGAAAAGGAAGAACATGTAAGTCTCTGCACTGATAAATAGGTAGCCAATTAAGTTTAAATCTTAAGTGAGAAACATAATCAAACTAAAAATAAATCTTATGCAAAGATTCCTATTGTAAATATCAGTAAGTAAATAATATTTTTGATGATCAAGGAGTTCAGGAGATACATCCAAAATTACAAACTGTACATCATAGTGTAGGTTATTACCTACTAGATAATAATTACCTCTGACGCAAATGTTACTATTGACAGTCATAATAATGATATACTTAAAACTCTGACAACAACAGAAAATTGGCTAAATGATAATAATTTAAAAATTAATATAAATAAAACAAAATTAGTTGAGTTCAATAATTTTAAAGAAAGAAATGTAAGCATTAATTTCAATCGAGAAGTAATTAAAAGCGAAAATAATGTAACGTTCTTAGGTACGATTATAGACATTAAATTGAATTGGAAGCTGCAGGTAGAAAAGTTGTGCAATAGGGTCAACGGTTTCTCATTTGCTTTATACAAATTAACGACTTTAGCGAACAAAGATATAGCTAGAGTTGCTTAGTTCGCATATTTCGAATCTGTAATTAGGTAAAACATTGCTATATGGGGAAACAGTGTAGACAGCAACAATCTATTTATCGCCCAAAAACGATGTATAAGAGCAATATGCTGTATACCATCAGATATTTCATGTAAAACGTACTTTAGATCAAAATAGAATAAAACTAGAAAAATTTCACGTCCTGAGGCAGGAATCGAACCCGCGACCTTTCGCAATCCGGGCGACTGCTCTGACCACTGAGCCACCCAGGACTTGGGATATCCCTGTGAAATTCTTCTAGTCTATCTGTATTTGCGTTTATGAGCTAACGTCCACCCTACAATGTCGAAATATTCTATTTCAACATCCGAAACGAGTATTTTTACAAATACCGACGATTCGGTTAAGTTGGGGCAGTGCTTTCAAATATGATTAATTTTTGATTTTAACATTATTATAAATGTTTGAAAAATTAGTTTTATTCTAGTTTTTTTTATTTCTAGTTTTTTTATTTTTAGTTTTTATTTCTAGTTTTATTCTATTTTAATTACTAAGTAATTTTTCAAACATTTATAATAATGTTAAAATCAAAAATTAATCGTACTTTAGATCGTTTGGAATATTAACAGTGCCATTATTTACATATTAGAGATTTGTAGATTTGTGAAAATAAATCCTAACATATTCACTAAAGCGAAAGACTTCTATAGGACTAATTCCAGGAATCCCCATAGGCTGGTTTTGGAGGAAACACCCAAAACGGTCTGTTTCTTAAAAAATTGCTACGCCATGTTTCCTAATTTAATACTTCCTTATTTCATTAAAGAGTTACCATTGACTAGATTTAAGCAAGTACTGCGCAGGTGGTTGCTACATGATATGAGACATTCTATAAAATTGATCAATATTTAAAATATAATGACAATAATACCATAGCATCCTTTCTTTGACTATTTAAATATTTTACTATTTTTGAGTATAGAATGTATTTATTAATAATGACATTGTAAATTTTAATTGAATTATTATTTGTATGCTAATATTGGCTAAATGTGAGAGCTTTTGTAAAATAAATAATCTTGTCAACATCCCTGTAATACCACATTTAATGACAAATAAATAAATTATTATTATTATTGTTTCATAAAATCTATTTCCATTCATATATCTTTCATATACATTCGCTGTGATAGCATTTGCTTTGCAAACGCAGATAGATAAGAAAGATTGTAGACTGGACAATAAAGTTAAAATTAACATATAAAAAAAACATTGCCCCATGTACGTACGGGCGATATCCGCTGAAACGGAGATGTGAGTGAAGTGTGTGAATAACAGTGATATTGTGGATAAAGTTCATATCATATCACGTGGAAATGAAATTTCTCAAATATATGTATGTTATAGGCTAATTATTTTAAAAACATTTTTATAAGTAGAAAATAAAACCGTGGACTTCCAGTGGGTTCAGGTGAGCGGTGAAATATCTACCATTTATTTCCATTTTTTTATCCCTTATCGGAGCGGTGGCGCGCAACAGCGACGGGAGAAGAGGATGAGCCATGTACCGGTAAACTATTTGTTTTATCTATACCGCATAACGTTAACATTTACTTACAAAACGATGCTTCAAAGGATCAATTACCTGTAAATAATAAAAATAACGATAAGTATTTTACTAATGAAATTGATAAATCAACAGTAAATAATACACTGGATACTATCCTAAGCTATGCCTAAAGATATAAAAAGTTTAGGACTTCCCCGTTGTATGGAAAGTAAGTGTATTAACCTTCCTGTGAAAATGGGTCAAGGGATTACATTGGTATTAAGATAGAGAACTTCATGGTATTGTTATCTGATGATAAAATTAAATTCAGTTTGTTTTGTTTTGAAAGTGCGTTATATCCAGTATTTTGGTATGACATGAATCACATGAATGTTTGTCAATATTAAAGTAATGCCATATACAGACGGTCTTATTATTAACTAAGTACACGATCCTAGCACACTTACGTTTCTTGACTGCTAAATAACTCAATTTGCACAAACAATTTATTTCATTATAAATATTACGCTGACCAGCTTGGGTGAAGTTTTGAAAATTGTGAAACAATTCGACAATACTAACAGGTACAGAAATAGATTGAAACGATAGAGATTTTTGAGGATTTAGATTTGTGAGAATCGAGAGGCCATTTTATGTTAGGGTATTAACCCGTCAAGCATCAGATTCCAGACACAACTGATTTTTCAATTGTCATTATTTATCATATTAAGAACCAGGAGCAGTTTGCCAGATTCTCAATTCTGGTGAATTGCAATTCGCAACTCACCAAATTCTCAATTCAACAGATTCGCTACTAACGAGAAGTACAATTAAAAACAAAAATTTATTTGAAGTCGTTTTAATTTTTGTTTTAAATTTTTTTTTTACAATTTTTAGTGATAACTTTCTAAGGTCGAAGCTAAATGCGTGACCGTCAACTTATATTGTTTCCTACTATCGAATCGTTTCACAAAAAAGTCATAGGAAAGCAAAAATTTGCAATTTCGCATACGTAGACGACTTAATGGTTTCAGTTTTTTTTTATTTAAAACCAAACTTCAAACTACCCAACTGATTTTGTAAAAATTTTTATGGGACCAAATGGCAGCTATTCCGCATCAAACAAAAAAAGAATCACCTAAATCGGATGAGTAATCTCGGCGTAATCGGTGTACAAACATATAAAAAAAACATACCGGCCGAATTGAGAACCTCCTAGTTTCTCAAGTCGGTTAAATATAAATTAAAGCAAATATTTTTTTTTATCAGTAAGTTATGTATAAGTATTTTCAAACTGAAGTACTTACCAGGCTACCATAACTATTATATGGAGGATTGTAGGAAATGTGTATTAAATAGTTATTACTATTAAATAAAATCATTATACGGGATACGGGTAAAAATATTTTTTGGAATAAAATTTAATTACCTTTGATATACTTATGGTAGCCTGGTAACTTCACGTTGAAAATATAGTTACATAACTGATCAACTGAATCAACGTTGTGCATTGTCGGCTAGTATTAATCGCCCCTTTTTTTTTTTTTTTTTTCGGGGAGGAATCCGCTTACAGACCTACCCGCCGCTGGCGAAGCGACGGGCGTGTGTGGGGGTCGCCCAGTGCTTGATGGTAACGGCACTGGGAATACCCACTAAAACTCCCCGGTAACTCCACTGCCCTTGCTGGGGATGGACTGGGCTCTGCCGAAGCAATTTCACCAGCCTACCCCCGGGCAACCCGGCCTTATGACCAGGTTTAGCGCCGATGGGGATTACCCAGGGTCACTTGGGCAATCCCAGACGTCGCGGCTGTGCAATGCATGCGTGGGGGCCACCCACGCACGCAGCCGCGCCTAGGGTGCAGGAAGTCGGGCGACCACCGCCCGCCTTCTCGCGCCCACTCGTCTACGCCGGATAGGGGCGGCTAGAGCATCCTCCTCCCGCTCCCTCTCCGCTGCCTCCTTCTGCGTGAGCACAGTCTCGCAGAAGGAGGCGAAAGCCTCCCATACTCTCTCGCTTCCAACCATGGCTCGTACCATGGTTGGCAACGATAGATGACCGCCGCCGAGCGCCGCATGAAGGTCGTGGCGCTCGCGTCGCCAGGCCGGACACTCCATTAGGGTGTGCTCGGCCGTATCGTCGGGGGAGTCGCAGTGATGGCACCGCGGCGTCTCCTCCCGACGGGCGATACGGTACAGGTAGTGGCCGAAGCAACCATGTCCGGTCAGTACCTGTACCATGCGAAAGGTGAGGCTGCCCAGCCGGCGCCCAACCCACTCCTCCAACACCGGACGGATCGCTTCGATCGTCCGGTGGCCGGCCGCTGGGGTGGCGAGTGCCTCGCCCCATCGGCGCAGAGCCTCCCTCTGCGCCAGGGTACGAACCCGCCTCACCTCGTCGAGGTCAGGTCGTTGCCCCCGCTCTCTTGCTGCGACCCGGTGCTGATGCACTCTGGCCAGAACCAGGGCATCGTCCTCCCACGGGAGCGTGCCTGCTAGAACGCAAGCAGCCCCATGACTGACCGTGCGGTAAGCCCGCACGGCCCGGATCGCAATGACCCTCTGCGGCTGCCGCAAGAGGGCACGTGTGCGGGAGGAGAGGCACTCCGCCCACACCGGGGCACCGTACAGTGCCATCGACCTTATCACCCCGTGATAAAGCCGACGGCACGACGAGCTGGGCCCCCCCACATTCGGGAGGACCCGTCCGAGTGCGGCTGCGGCGGCACACAGCCTGGGAGCGAGGAGCTTAAAGTGCTCCTCGAAGCTCCACCGAGGGTCCAGGACCAGGCCAAGGTACTTAAGGTGGACCTCGACGGGGATACGGACCCTCTCCACTCGGACCTCAAGACCCGGTGGGGTTCTGCGTCTCGGCGCGAGTATTAATCGCCCCTAGTCTAGTAGGACTCGGGTATTTATTGGTATACTGTAGTTCTACCAGTAGTGTCAGTAGGTGAAAATGGTGAAAAAAAAAAAAAAACGGTTAGTGTATAATTACATTCTTTGCCTATGGTGCAAAGTGTTACTTATCATAGTGATAAGCATTTCCTGTTTGATAGAACAAAATCTGGTAAGTTACGAATGTACTGAATTGAGAATGTGGTGAATTAATTGATTATCTGGTAGACTGCTCCTGAGAGATTAAGAAAAATTCCGGTCATGGCTATAATTTTCTTTCCTTTATTTCCTTAACATTGAGGTATATATTTAATAGATATAATTGTTAGACCTATGGTCTGTAAGTTTTCGAACGTTTAACTTAAAGACGCATTGTCAGATAGCTATTATTTTGTTGTTCACGTATATTCCAATATGATTAACAAGAAACATAACAATGATGTTTTCACACCACCAAATTATTTCCCAGTAAGTTGGAAGCCTTACGTGTCTACAGTTGGAGTAGTCGCGTTGGAGGAGTGAGGACCAGCTAAATAGGTAACAACGATCCATTGTCAGTCGGCGGCGACTTACGTCAAACAAGCCGATATGGAAGGCGGCACCAACTTCGAGTTTCGGGTTAAGGACTCTCAAGTTTGGGCTACATGACTAAGCTTAGGAATTTGGAATGTTGGTTTCTATGAAACGCTACATTATAGTATGGAAAACGAAGACGAGAGGAATATTAAATACGTCAAACTAGGTATTCAACACAAAGAAGGTGTTAATATGGGTCTTGGGATTAAACCTGATGCCGTCTCTGTCGACCTTTTTTAATAAAAATGAGACAGCATCAATACAAAAAGTAGGAATAACTTCAAACTGCGTATTTCATGGTGATTTTTTAATACCAGGTATCGATAAATTACTGCAGAAGAAGTCTTCGAGCTAATATCAAGTCTAATACGTTTTTATATTATTTCGTGTTTAAGTATATCATCATCATCATCATATCAGCTGAGAGACGCCCACTGCTGGGCATAGGCCTCCCGAAAGGATCTCCAAACCGATCGGTCCTGCGCTGCCCTCATCCAACGGCTTCCCGCGACCCTTACCAGATTATCGGTCCAAGTATATATACGGTTTAAGTATATACACATCTGTAATCATATAGGATGTCAATTCTTATCCAACCCATTCGTAAATATACCAGAAGTTCTTATTATTGGTGAGCCCTATCTAAATATAGATATTAAATTAAATAGGTAACTATTTTAACTGAATTAATAAACTTAAAACTTGATCATCTGAGAATATGAATAAACACATTGAAAGAAAAAATAAAGCCATGGTAAACGGGAGTTTTCGCGCATCTTATGTAGACGTCGCGTATATGGACAATAAATCCATCTTGTTATTGTAAAACTGGTATGCTCACATGTGCATATTTCCAAACAAACGAATGACCTAGTGTATTAAATTAACAGAGTGCGTGTAAAATGTTTTGACAGAAATTTAAATGATAAACAATTTTCCGCAGCGTGCGAAAAGGTCTTTGTTCAAATCTTTGTGAAGAAGCCAATGACCCGCTTTAAATTGCCTAAGTTTAAGTGAAGTAAATATTGTATGTGGTTTTTGTACATAAATTACTTTTTGTCTTGATGTCGATGAAATAATAAATTGGTATCATTCATTGCAATATTTTTGTTTCTTAGGTTAACGGTGTATTTTTCTACAAAAACTTCCAAAAAGTTCAATTTTGTTCTAGGAAATTCCAATTTATTAGAAATTGCACATATTGCTTTCAGTTTAGATGTTATCCAAGAGGGCGGACACTTGACAACATACGCTAATGCCATACTATATTTAGCGAAATTGACCACAGAAAAACAATACACTATTATTCTAAATGAGACAAATTGCTTGTTACACGCGATATCCTTAATCTGTTACTGGAAAAGGGGAAAAAGTCGAAGAATTTCGTGACAAAGGCGATCATTTTGTTTTTCCCACAGGTGGATGGATTTAATGAAAAAATAAATAATTGAGCAAAAACATTAGACAAGCTATCAATTACTAATCTATTAGACGAGAGTAATTACTAATATAATTACTGAGATATGTTTAATAGGTTCGATTGAAATTACGGAATTGCTTTCTTTTAGGTAACTGATTACTGGTGTCATGAGAACTTTAAGGTCTCATGTTCCACTGGAACAATATAATAGGTACCTACTATAAAAATTACAATGGAAAAAATTAAAGATCCTTGAAATGGACCAATTTTAGCAACAGTCTTCAATAAATTATTACTCAGATAGACGACGTCTCCGACAATGAATTTATTAACCTCGATGAAAAAAGAGGGGTGTTATAAGTTTGACGTGCCTGTATGAGTATATGTATGTCTGTCTGTGGCATCGTAGCTCCTAAACGATTGGACCGATTTTGATATGGTTTTTTTTTGTTTGAAAGCTGATGTGACTAGGATGGTTCTTAGTTATAATTTATGAATATCAGTTCAGCCGTTTAATGACTATCAGTTCATTTTCGACATGATAAAAGGGGTTTACTAACTTTCACAGATCCGATTGATTTAAAATTTGGTGTACTATCACTTTGGTGACATTCCCAAGACATATTAACTTTGAGCTGATCCTATACCATCAAAAAGTCTGCGGGATGCTTAATTCTTTAGAAACTTACAGCCGATATAGCGTGATTGAGCTTATAAGAATAGTCTCAATGAGATGGTGTTAGACAGATGAATAATAAGGCCAGGGATTACTTGAAATTTAATTTTGCATTTTGACTATGAATATCGTCTATTCTATATGTTTTTGCGTAATAAGCTAACGTCTACCCATACAATGTCGAAACTATTCCAGTTCATGGGATTGGGGCACCTTTCCAGCCACAGGATAATTATTCTTTCTAGTTCAGATACTTTTCGAGATATCTTTTAAGCATTTATAAAATTAAGAAAATACTTTCGATACAATTTACAAAGTTATAAAAAATATATTTATTTTACCGTTATGTATGGTGGCATCACCATAGTGCGGACAAATGTATGCATCGTGTCTAAATCAACAATTTCGCCGCTGGACTATGGCGTGTGTCACGTTCTTCGCCATGTGCATTTTAATCGTTGAATCTATAATCGGTTATTCATTCACGAGTAATGCACTACTACGAGTATTCTTAGTCTTGACTTAACCGAGCCTGGATTAATTTTGATGCGATACCTGGATACTACTGCACGACTGGATACAGTTTCGAAGAAAATAGCGTAAGCAGCGCGATCTATGCATATTATAGTGTACAATAGTCATATATTTTACAAATGATTCAGCAAAGTGAGAAAGGTACATTTTGAGCAAAAAGCATTTTGTGCATGGGTTGTATTTTGCGGAAGGTCATTCTTGCGACTGGAGGAGCTAATAGAGTGGACTTTGTGGAAAGCAAAGTTTTAATCTTGATTTATTTGTATACATATAAATAGTTTGAAAAACTAACAAAAAATATTTAATAAAACACCAAAAAATTAAAGAAGTGATATATCCCAAGTGATGAATACATCAACGACTTGCTGATCAAGTAAACTGATCATGACATCGAATCTATTCAGCAATAGTGCATTTCAAGTAGGTAAGTACCTCAATAATGAAAATGATTTTTTCATACTAAACATACACTAAACAATATGACAAGAGGAATGCAGAGCAGAATAACCATAATAACTTATTTATTATAAAGAACAAATGGACATGAATAATTAACTACTGTTCGTAATGTACAATATGTATTAGGATAAGTCTTCACAACTTTCTTAGCCGCTAAATATGATACAAATATTTTACAGACAGACGTCACTACAAATTAAAATGCATACGAGACGTTTTGCGTGGTGACAGCCGGTGGTGACAATTGCGTGACACATTCCTTGAGAGTGAAGAGGAATTTGATATAATTAATTGATGAGAAGCAAGGGTGGGTGCTTCGGAGAAAACTAATTAGGAACGTAGAACGTCTGAGTAAAAGGAATTTATGCACAAGAAAAGAATGCATGTTACTACAAACTAAATATGGCGATGAAACTTGGTGCTTGGATTTACATCTCTCTCATTAGTTTGTTGTATTCCGTTTGGTCGATATGTTATAGCCAAACATCGAAGCTCAGGTACTCCTAGGTTTGAAAAGGCAGAACCAAGTGAAACCTTTTATCTACTACTTGTATTAGGTGGTAGACCCGTATGTAGAGTCGTCTGGGTAGGTATCACCGCCTTTCTTATTTCAGCCATGAAACAGTTCGCTGTGTTATGGATTATGGATTGAAGGGAAAGGTAGCCAATGTAATTACTGGGCATGGACAGCATTTCATCTTAAGCCTCAGGATGACAATGCACCTGCAATATCAAGTGATTTTTCCTTGGTATTGCAGGTGTCTATAGGCGGCGGTAACCGCTTACCATCAGGTGGGCAGTCAGTTGTTTGTCATCTAGTTGTATAAAAAAAGACTAGCAATAAGACCTGTTATATGTTACCCTGTTTTCAATACACAATAAAGAACTGATTTGATTTGATGGATTAGTAAAGAATTTGAAAACTCGACTATACTGTAGATTCTGATATTGAAAAATTGTGGGTGGACTATGAACAACCGAAAAGCTCAAGCGGGAGGCAACTGCGCGCTCCAATCAACTCGTGTCGTGAACTCGTGACCACGGCGAATACAACCTAATCGAAGCATCAAACAAACGATTTTTCAATATCTTGTTAGACCCGCGCGTTAGTGTTTGTCCACTAAACACCAACCGTAATTTTTTTGTTAAAAGGAACAATAAAACAAAAAAGCATGATATGCGATTGCAGACAAGCGTATAGAAGCTTGCCTGCTGGTCAATATAGCACCGAAAAATTTATTTTTGTTAAATCAAATAAAATGTAATTACGCCACGCGAAATTCTGGTTATAATAGCTCATGTAGCCAAGGTAGTTTGGTTAAATATTTTATTCAGTGATATATCTTACAATTTCAGTATTGCCTGGTTGGCCGAATAAAGAAACCCGTCTTCAAATATCAATGGAGAAAAAAGATGTTAATGATTTACGGACCATTACACAGATGGCTATTGTATCTGCCAATTACCATAGGTGTAGTATAGTACACGTTACTATTGACATATAAACGGCAAGTTTCGTCTAACCAATTAACAGAAGTTGAATATTTAACACACGTTCAGACAGTACTCATATTCACAAATGCGCGGTTTACGGTTTCGTTTGATTTGCAAACTATCATGCCGTCTCGCTTTGACGCAGTGCAATAAAAAGTAATAGGTTTTAGTTTCAGTTATTCGGATGTTTTCCGACAGTCGTAAATAATCGTACTAATAAGAGTGTCAACTTAGCTTTACTTATCATCATCAAATATGAAGCTGGATGATTTTACTGCAGAATTATTACACTTAAGTTTTCATATTGCGATCGTACATACATAATTTTTTCCAACCAGTTTATTAACACAAATAATTTTTTTCTTTTATATAAATGTCTTTCTCGTAAATAAATACACGTCGAGGTAATAAATCAAGTAAATTATTCTTTCAATTTCTGCTTTTCATTTTATTTTATATCAATATCTAGAAATTAAATATGAATATTTCAGTTGACGTTTTGCAAATATATCCTTGCACATTTTAATTACGTAAAGGAAGGAAGAAACCTTGCGTAGTTTCGTTGTGTAATGTTTTTGAATATGGTTGACACATTTAGAATTTCATATCTGTCTTTGTATTAATCAGTACCTATTGCTTCGTTTTGATTTTTGTTCGGACTTGAACTACGACCCCACAGCAGTCTTACGTTGGAACTGCCGTACTCATTTCATTACTTTTTTTATTTAATTTGCGGACTTTTACTATACAGTAAATCAGTACCATCGTAAGCCAAACTAGAAACAATTTTAAATTAGATAGATGTTAGTTGAGATTTTTGACAATCCTTGACGAGTCACCAATAACATATTGCAAAGGAGTTTAGATGCATCTGATGGTAGTTTTCCAAAATAGTTTAAAATACTCCAACATCAGATGTTCTAATGTTTAGTTGACTCGTCAATAACTGCCGCTCTCGTTGGTTTCTCACACATTCCGTCAACAGTGTTGCACATCCTCCAGTTTAGCGCAGACGTTACAAGTTGGAGATATGCAAACTTGTTAGAAGGAAAGTGACCGCAACATATTGTTTAATACCAGTTGCAAGTTATTTGTTGATATTTTTGTCACTAAAGCAAAATGCAAAATCGTCAGCATATTGACTGATAGACATTTTCGATTTTTTGCGCTATTTTAGATCTAACAATATTATGAATCAGAGGAGAAATAGGGTCTCCTTGTGATACAGCGTCACTTCCGTTCACTGTCTCCACCTCTTCATCACGCACAAGGAAATTTAGTACCTTGTCACTTTATCGTACTTGCAGAACTTGGAATTCTTTACCAGCACATGTGTTCCCCCCTTCCTATAACATGGGTTCCTTCAAAAGAGGCGTGAAACAGCACCTTTTGGGCCGGCAAGGTGGAGGCGGCTAGAGCAGTTTCTGAAATGCACTAGCTGTCTTCGCATATGGAGTTTTCTTACCGCTTCACATCAGGTGGTGTTGGGTCATTTGTCGTGTTCTGTATATAAAAAAACCTCTATCCTTCCATCTAACCAAGACGTTATCCAGCTTGATCATTCATTTTAAGATGCCTCTCACTTAAAAAGAACCAAATATAATTACAAATTTTCCTTTTTACTTGCATCTAAAAGATAGTAGCTTGTAAGACAGACACATTGTTACATGCCATTTCGATGTCTAAAAAACACGCAAGCATTAGGATATTTTTCGCAATACGTAACAAACAATCTACAGAAAACTGGTATTTTCTACATCCCGTTGAACAAGATGGTAGTATTTTATATTTTTCATTAAACCAATCCAATCGTTTAGCCAACATACAGTGAAATATTTTACATAGATAAGACATGACCGAATTACTTTTGGGCTTTTGGTTATTTAATCACCATTTGGGCTTTGCAGACCTTATATCCCTAATCTCTTATTGGTATTGGAAATTGCTCTAAATATCCTTTTATAAACAAAAATATTACGTCTTTTGAATATGCAACTTAATACAAATTTTCAGTATTACAGTAGCAAGTTATCATTTGTGTTTAAAAAGTTATAATTTCAGAATAAAAAATTACACGACAATACATAAATTGTCACTCTTTTACTATGATATCAAATTGGTTCGCACGGAACTTCATTCCAATTGTTTTGCACCACATTTACTAGGAATTATACTAACGTTTTAATATGATATAAATGCCTAGACAGTACCAACTTTACCGTATATGATAGCTGCCGTAAACAAAAATATCAGATTCCCTTTGTCTCAGTGTTTCAAAGAAACGATAATGGGTTATGGAAGAATAGGACACAAAGATAAGGAAGGGAGTGAAACAGAGGGGTATTGTGTGGGTGCTTTTCATATAATAAAAGTGAGTGTGTTAGTGAAGAGCGAGGGTGGAAATTGTATGGAAGTTTTTTTATTATATTCCTGTTTTATCTTCATATTCAATGGGTAATATGTAATGTAAGATATCTATCATCCATCACCAGTCTATATACGTCCCACTGCTGGGCACAGGCCTTCCTTCATGGGAGAAACACATGAGGGAGGAGCTTGGGCCATAAAACCACCACATTGGTAGTTTAAAGCGGTTGCTGTAAAAACCGGGACCAACGGCTTAACGTGCCTTCCGAAGCACAGAGGAGCTCGAGATTATAAGTTCGATAGACCCATGCCGGGATCGACAATGGCGAAAATAGCTTTGTTTTTGTAATCGAAACCAGAGCGCTCAATCCACTATGCCACCGAGCTCTTCAAGATATCTATAAGATATAAATAAGTAAAGTTATAGTTTATAGTTATTTATTAACTCATTCAATTAAACCATTATTTGAACATAATATATTTTCATATTGTTCACCGAAAAGTTAAATTCTACAACAGTCAGAAATTCACGAGCTTTAAAATTGAATTCAATAATAAATCTAACAGAAAAAAATATTTCAATAGATGCCTCGGTTGACGCCGGCAGCAAGGTGAGGCGAGGTCCTAGTGAGCTGATAATATTGGGGTGGTCACCTGCCGTGACGGTCAGCAGGTGTGCCCCACCTGACGGAACTGAGCAACCACTGCTCTACATGAGTTTACTATACTGTTGTTAACGGTATGCAATTTTAAAGATGGAAATATAGATCATAGTAAACACGAAGAAAGCAAATAAAACTACGTTAAAAATAGCAATACAAAATCATGAAAAACATAATAAACGCCCTAATAGAAACTATACTATAGGTACAGGTGGTGCCGTCAATACGACACTAAATTAAAACATTTGTATGAAATAATATAACATTGGCTGCATAATTTCGCAGACATGTCATAAAATTATCAAATGAATAAGATATTTTTGAAAGTGGCAAACCATTTCTATGAACTAATATAACCCATGTTTTAATTTATTGTCGTATTAACGGCAGCACCCGGTATATTTAGGTTTCATTATATTACCGGTACAATTATATTTAATGTCATTAAGTTTATAAATACCCATTACAACAGTATCAATAGCAGTTCATTAAACTACAACAACATTAGAACACTAAACACTACGATACATTGTACAAAAGAAAGAAACTAAACAGCGCGGAATAAAAACAGAAGCGGTGGACGATGTTTACAATAAAAGTTTATAAAATACGTAAACTGAACGGTAACAGTCGTAAGGCGTGATATACGGCGGCAAACCGAACACTATTGTATAAACATAACCTTGTCAAGGCAGTGAGTGCCAAAACATTGAAGCAAATCTAAATGTTACAGTATGTATTCTATAATAAAATGAAAAGATTTGACAAGAAAATTGATAAGGAAGTAATATCAAAATATAAGATTCAAAATTTTAAGTAACTGCATTGAGACTGTTCTTATGAGCCCAAACACGCTATATCTGCTGTAAAGTTTCTGAAGAATTAAGCATACCGCAGTCTTTTGATGGTGTAGGATCAGCTGTCAGCTCTATGTTAGTATGACATGGGAATGTCATCGAAGTGACAGTAGACCAAATTCAAATCAGTTGCATATGTAAAAGTTAGTAAAACCCTTTTATCACGTAGAAAATGAGCTGATAGTCATCAAACGCCTAAAATGATCTTCATAAATTATAGCTAAGAACCATCCATAACACGACAGCTTTCATACAAAGAAAACTAAATCAAAATCTGTCCGTTCGTTTAGGCGCACGATGCCACAGACAGACACACAGATACACAGCCAGACACGTCAAATTTATAACACCCCTCTTTTTTCGTCGGTGGTTAAAAATTAATATTATGTAGTTGATATAGAATAAGAAGAAAACGACGTAGATTCAAAATAAACGGCCGTTATAAATAGAAGCTAGGACTCGATCATAAACACCGCGAAACAGAAACGACATTTCCGGCCAAAGACTTTGATGGGCATTCATGCAAATTGCGACAAGTATTGAAAATAGGCATACTTTCAACGAAAACGTTATTCCTTTGAAATAAAAATTACGTCCTACGGAAAGCAAGGTCAAAGTAGATAGATCAGTTCAATTGAAATACTGAAGGCTTATTTGAATTTGACATAAAAGGAAATGAGAGGATTTTAATATTAAAGACTAACCGTAATGTAATTGTAACAGCTGTCTATGATACGAATCATGATGTACCGGCGACGTCATACAAAGACTTTAGATTATCATAATAGTGTTGAATAGTGATTAAAGTCTTTGTAATACAACCTGATATACTGTGCTCAAACTATATTGAGATTTCAATACATTTTATCAATAAACTTACTACATCTTGATCAATGATCTTACTAGAAATGAACAGAGAATTTAGAAAGCAGTCATGTTGATAATCGACCCAACGATTAGTCATTCCAAAGAACCCAATGACTAAGTACTCACGTGTAGTGTTAACGAAATTTCGTTGAGTAAATCTAAGGTCGGCAGATAAACAAAGACATATATGCAGAATAGATTAGTACACTAGATTTAGAACATTTTTAAGTTTTCTCAATGACTTTCAATTTACTTTTAGTCAGAAAATGCCAGTAAAAACTTAAAACATTTTAAGCAATTCGTTAAATATCAATATAATCTTGTATTTAATTGGGTAATTGTTACTACAAATAACAATACTATGTTTAACTAAATACAGGAAGTTATTCTATCTTGTAAGTATCAGTCTCTATTTGATTGAAGACCTTTACTATGATAATTATGACATAAGATATATTAGTAACTTTACATCAGTTACCGATAGATCCCACAAAAGTTAGTAATTTGACATTCAGATTTAGTAATTCACGTGAGAATAATAATGAGACTTAAGTCAGCTGTCAGCAAAGATACAGTTCCTATTGTAAAATTTGTAAACAAACCGTTGTCTTCTGCTGCGGTTTGCGCGCGCGCAGCGACATGTAAGCCCTGTCCATGGCTGCAACAGCACCATTTGTCCCACACAACATCACTTCACTTTCCGCGACTATCAACTATTTTGTGTTCGTTTTTCAATATGCATGTGTATAGTTCGGCCGCGTGCCGGGAACTGCGCGTGCGCCGGGCCAGTTCTCGCCCCCCTCCGCTCTATTTTCGGAGCCCTGCGTCTCCCCCCGGATTCGGCCGTACAAGGAATAATTACGCTATATGCGTGTCGCCAGTACGCGGACGTTACTACGTGTTGCCCCAACTTTCGCGCCGCCTATGCCCTCAAAGTTATCATTCATGACTTGCCAAGAAACCTTACCTATCGATCTAAGTATTTCAGCCAAAAAACTAACCAATAACAGCATTCGTTCAAGTATCGCCTTATTAGCTTAATGACATCTAATGTAATTTAAATGCTTTTTTCGATGGCATATTTCGTACGATTTTCTAATATCTACCTTGTAATGATTGCACTAATGATAAATTGTGTTGCATTAGATAAATTAGTTTTACTATGTTGTTGTGGGGTTAATAAACTTTAGCGTGAGCCAGCACTTCAATTTTATGAAGACTCCTCAAGATCCAAATCAGCATTTACAATTTAAAGTCGTGATTTGAATATAAAAGCGAAACCAAAAATAGGTACCAATGCTTTATGAAAAGTTGATTTATTAGACACGGACACCAAAATAGAATGAACCTATGACCTCACAACAAAGACCGTGGGAGTGGTCTTTGTTGTGAGGTCATAGGTTCACCGTCACCCTCGTCGTGACGATTTTTTTAATACCTTTCTATATTAGTTCGCATATTTTAACGCGAAGTAAATTAACACAGCAATACTCCCAATCATCTAAACTCAAAAGCTCGTTATACTTTTCCAAGTCCAGATGGTCAACCGGACGAAAGTACCTGTTTCCTTCATCCTATCATTGAAATGTCTACAACACAGCTGAGGTATTCAGCAGTTTCCTGAGTAAGCGACACTCAACAATTAAGGCTGGTAATAAACTTTAATCGTCTACAATTAATGCATGCTCTCTAAATAGATCTAGCAATGGCGTTGGACGATCGCGGCCATTAAAGAATGAATGGGTGTAAGGATCTTGTTATTGTATAAACAAAACTCACGTTTAAGCCATTTAAAATAAAATAAATTGGTAACGTAACTTACGAGTAACAAGACTACTTTTATTCACCAAAATAAAGATACAACGTGAACAGAAATCTCGACATTAATTTTGTTTTTAAAGATTTCGTATTGCACAATAAGTGAACTAAGCCAACGTGACTGGAAGCACGAATCAAAAGGTAGTTTTTTTATTAGGTAACGTTTTAATTCCACAATAAACAACGATTACTACTTATCCTCTGGACTGTTTAAAATATCAGACAATACAAACATTTAAACAACATCTCAAGAGGGTAAAGTAAAGCCTATCCTTTTATTAGTTTACTTATTTTATATAGGTGAATTAGCTCTAGAAAGCCGAATAATGAACATTTGGTAAAATTTTTAGTGGATAGAAATGTGCGCGTTAATTAAACCACCTTTACTGTCACAAAACTGTTATAGATTTTTTTCGCAAAATTTATTTGTATTTAGGAGATAGATCTAACTAGTCCCAATATCTGAAAGATTAGATCTCTCCCCGACAGCCTTTACGGCGGCTGCCAATTTCAATATCAACTACCTTTACTTCCTTATACAACACGTCGAACACTGTTGTTTATTAAAAAAATAGTTTCAAAACTTATATGAGTGTATAAGTAACCGCGGATCATAATCATCACTTTTGAATCATCTTGAATCATCATTTTTGAATTTTTGGTACTAAAAATATTTTCAAAGTCATTTTATAACAACAAGAGTCAAGACTTCGAAACAAACAAATTAAGTTCGTCATCTGTGAAATAAAATGCATAAAAACGAAAAAAACCAATTTTAAGGTTTTGTAAACAATTTAAATGACAAACGAGGAAAACAATTGAGTTTCAGATACAAAAAACAATAGCAATCAGCGCAGAGCCGGTGACGAGGAAAAAAGACAATTGTGCGCGTGCGACCGGACGACGTGAATCAGGGGCGCGGAGGGTACGTACATCACAAATATCGCAACACAGACTCGATGCAATGCTATTGCAACAATCCCGGTGGATCCATTGTAACTTTTATAGTTGTAAAGGCAACTACGCCAATATTAATACAGCAAGGGAATGGTCCTTCGGACTTCAAGTTCAGAAATGAACATAATGATTCGAAACAGACTAAAGATTAAGAGCCAGTATCACAGCATAAGTCACTGGTAAACCGTTGTGTAGGTTACTTAAAACATTTATGTGCGGTAAAAATACATACAAACTTTTAGATGTATTGATACCTAAAATATGATTACCTTTGTATTTTTTTTATGGGAGTAAAGTGTCAAGTGATTCTACAGCACACTAACAGTGACAGTGACCCAGAGAAAGTCGATGGATTGTAGCAGGCTATGAGTAAAAAACAAAACAAATTAATAAAATCTGTTCCAATCCAATTTTTAAAGTAGGTAAATAAACCTTGATTATCAAAATGTGCTCCTAATCAGTAATTTGAGGATTGAAATCTATTAGATGTCCCAGTATATCAAAATATTTATAACACATAAACTGATAAATAAATGCAAGACAAAAGTGAGGTCAGTTTTACGTTTCTCTACCATTGACTGACTATACAGGGTTGGGATGACAATACGACAGTAAATTCAACATCGAACCAACGCTAAAATTGTATTCAATAGTTTAGCCACAGGATTAGTTTTATCATTAAAACATTGTCTACATGATATAACCTGGTAATACGCTATCACTGGCAGGTTAAAGACCTCTCTAATTGTATTCAACGTTGCTAAACCTAGCAAAAATTGATTTTATATTCACGCAAATCAAATCAAAGTATACCTTACGGGTAAGCCATAAAAATCGTAGCGCTGCACATTAATGCGTTGTTTGTTGCCGCCCCATGTTAGTGACCCGATATTTCCAAAAGGTGTTATTTTTTATTTCGGTTTCCGAATTATTTAGTTTGTGTAATAATTAATGAAAATGTTGATTCTAGAATGTTATTGATAGTGTCACTATATTTCTATAAACGAGTGTAGCAATGTTTTTATTTATTGTCGTAATGTCGTCAGCGTCACCACCTTCTGTCATGTTTTGTCAGAAATAGTCCAAATGAAGTTTAATTTTATCGTCAGATTATTCCTCAGATATGATCTGAGGTTTTATCACTAGAATGTTGATTCGATACCCTTGTTTGTCTAGTTACACTTACATCACATCTTGAGAAATTGACATAGTTCACTGATAAAACTATAAACAATTTCGCAAATCCTCTTTTAGTATCTAAACCGAAGGTCTGATAGTGTTCCTTCAACGCCTATCGCTAAACATTTGAATTTGTCGTTAGTGGATACGGGAGACGAGTGATCTTCTCCTCATGAAGTGATCTCTTCATGAGTAGTAATGATGATGAAATAAAAAGGTCACGTTTCAAAAGGAGAAGTATAGAATTCGAAGTCTCGATCCGAGAAAAATACCATTCTGACTTACAGATAACCTTTTTCGAACTCCTCATGCGACATCGGCTGGTTTACAAACTGAAATAGAATCAACCGAAGCGCCATCCATTGATGTAATGATGGTCATTGAAGCAACAAATCACCACTATTAAAACATTTTTTTAAATAATACTCGTTCTTTAATTTTCTGCTTGTGTTTTGAATTTTTATTACTATTTATATTATAAAAGATAAAA
This sequence comes from Nymphula nitidulata, assembly GCA_947347705.1. Taxonomy (NCBI): domain Eukaryota; kingdom Metazoa; phylum Arthropoda; class Insecta; order Lepidoptera; family Crambidae; genus Nymphula; species Nymphula nitidulata. The sequence continues at coordinate 2,167,496 of OX374637.1, read as the reverse complement.
CTAGGAACAATGTCTTTAACCTGCGTAATTTCTTTTCTTTTTTCTTTTTAAATTCAAGCACATTACTCCAAAGTCCCGACAGCAAATTTAATCGGCAATTGGAAGATGACAACATTAAAAATGTATTTGCTTCACTTAAAACACTGGCGATTCCCCATTTTACGTTAATCCACTCGCTTCAATTGGTCCAATCCTGTTGAGGCCCCTCAATTGAAGGAGTTTCAACCCAGCTGATGGCTTGTTGAAACAATTCCCGGGTCGACAACCGAGCGTGGGAACACTGCCTTTCTAACTGACTCTCCTTATATGGATATCCTTGTATTTATTTCCCTTAGACCTTGAAGAGAATAGGTACCAGATATATCTATCTAACCAAAAATTAATACGATCACTTATACTCTTATAATATTTAAGTGTACGAAAACGGGATGTCGTGATATTCTCAAATTTTATAGTCTACGTACTATTCACAAATTACGTTATCACAGCTGAAACAACAGAATCGACTAGTCAATCAATGAATATGATTAATGTTGTCACCATAGATAAAGCGACAAATATATTTTTGAAGTAATAAGCGTGCGGGAAAGAATTTTGGCTTAATTATACAAACGTATTAAACTGATACGCACAGCTGATACGTATGGCTGATTAAACTGTAACATGTACACAATGAATATTGGGCAATTAGATCAATTGGCTTTTAAATGCTCTAGCTATCATCGTTTTAGGAAGTTTTATGTTTTTAATCTATTACTAATTTACATTTCCTTTTCAAGCGTAGCATTTAAACCTAATGATTTATATCCACTACCCTGAACCTTAGTGACTAAAAAATAAATGCTACTATCCAAAAAGGATTGACATTTCACAAATTGCGCTTCCGCTAGCTAAATTTCAAAACGTGCTACCACTATTATCATCCATCACGTTCATACAAGACACTGTCACATTATGCGCTTTAAATGTAATTTGTAGAGGTAAAGTTTGTGCGAGTAAGTAGGAGGTAATCTCCTGTAATCCCCGCACCTAGTTATCTGCTTCGTAATAATACTTCACCAATATTTAGAATGGACCTTCAGAGCAACGCAGACATAATAACTCTTCCATAAGAACCTACAAGTTTTATCGAAATTATAAACGTACTTTGCTCCGCGACCTGCCACTAATCGGGAAAAGTACATAAAGAAAGGATCAAAATCGGTGATATCTTTTTGTCGCTGACTTTACATAGTGTGATGTGATGACAGCTATCCCAAAAACTTAATATGAAAAGACCAGGACTACCAACGGGAACGGCCCGATTCCCACAGATCTATCAGTAACAAACACGCAATTAAAACAGCAGACATGCTTCTAATCGTAATGTTTTCTCACAGTAAGTTTTTATCGCGCAATTTTGTGATTTAATGGCTTAAAACATATCGATATTAATTAAATGTGCATTCTTATTGCGTGTAAATAAATCAATTTTATATCTGAATATGTTTTAGTGTTTTATTGCGTTTATAGTTTTAATTAAAATACGACTCTTATGTTGCGTTCATGCAATAACTAAGTATTAGATTTACAATCATAATTTAAAAGAGATGTTTTAAAAATGTACGAAAACCCGACCAGCCCCCTTATTCTCAACTGTCGGAAAGAATTCGAATTTCGGAAACTCTATACCTGTCACTTTTTATCGCGCTGCGTCAAAGCGAGACGGCATGTGACTTTTCGAATCGAATTCGTGATCCGACAGTTGAGAATAAGGGGGCCAGGTCCATGTACACTATACTGAAAAATAGGTAAAAATATGTAGAACAGTGTTCAATTCTCCATTTTCTTTTTATTTGCTCTGTTATGTGGTAATATATATTTTTTATAGAAAAAACTGCAACACAGCCAAATATTCATCATGGCGCCTATGTCACTTTGGTGGTGTTTAATTGACTTCCATGTCGCCCACCATATTGCCATAGTAAATAACGGTTTAATCGACGAAAAATTTCAACTTTTTTACAAACAAACTATGCATGAAAACGATACTTATACGATATTTATACACTCACACCTATTATCTAGCCCAAAGTAAGCATCATTAAGAGCTTGTGTTATGGATACTAGATAACGGAGAAATAATGATAATAATATGTATATAAATATTAGAAATATACTAAATAAACATATAAACATCCATGACTCGTAAACAAATGTTCGTACTCATCATACAAACATTCGTTCCTACCGGGATTCGAACCCGGGACCTCTTGACCGAGTAGCCTGGGGTACAGACCACTCGGCCAGGCGGTCGTCGGTCGAATTAGAGTTATTTACGGGATATTTCGATATTTCGGCGCAGTTGCATGCGATATCTGAACGCAAACTCACATCATCACCCTGCCCGCCTTAATTCTGTAGTGACCGCGCTTACTAACCGTGCATATGCCCTATGTGGTAAAGATCATTTACAAGGAGAATTAAATTATGTACGTGAGGTACTACAGCAGAATGGTTACCCTAGACACACACAAAAACAAAAACAGTCCTTGCACAAGGTAGAAAGACAGCCAGCATTCTTGCCCTTCGTGAAGGGAGTGACAGATAAGATCTCAAAAACCTACTCAATAAATTTTCAGTAAAAACTGTCTTTACTCCCCTTAGAAGGGTTGGTCAATGCTTGCGCTCACCAAAGGATATCTTTCCCTTAGAAAGACCGGGTGTGTACAAGATCGATTGTAGTTGCGGTAGCTTGTATATTGGTCAAACTAAACGCACAGTTGCCTGTCGGATCAAGGAGTGTTGTGTGTCGGTAACCAGTTTGTGTTAGTAGTGAGACTGAGTCCAATGGTAGGGGCATCGATCGTAGCAAGCGTCAACGAAAGAGGGTATATCGTTGACTTCTACTCGCAGCGCCGAAATATCGGGAACTACCAACTATAAAATTACATGGTAAATATCCCGTAAATAACTCTAATTCGAATGTTAATAACCATGAAGGTATAAAGTGTTATTAATATTTTTCGCAGATTTAGGAGATTTTTCGTGAATTTTTGAGATTCAGTACATATACCTGGGCGGATATGAAATACCTCTGATCAATAATTTTGGAGCGCATAGGGAACAAACATACAAACATTGATATTTATTTATGTAGATTAATTTGTGTTTTTATTGACTATCATGTATGTGATACCTATTTTATAAAAATCTGGTACACGAAAGAAGTGATAAGTAATCATTTGAACTTGACCTAAAGCCTAAAGTTAGCATAATAACATGCGTACTGTCCGTCGTGAGCTTATTACTACTGCCATCTAGTGATCGGCGCTAAAACTAAACGCTCAACGGCTTCCCAGAAAGCATAAAAATTATCACGAAAGCTGAAAATAATTTACTTTCGAAACCGAGTCGAGTGGGTTTGGCAAAGAGCCTATGGTGACAGAATAAACAAATGGCTAGGTCCCACAGACATAAGAAAGGCTTACATGGGATTTAAACTGAAAATTCATAGTAATATGGTTTCAATTAAACTATTTTAAACGAAACATTATAATGTGATGAAATTAAGACATTAGACACATTTGTTTTGGTTACCGTCTTGCAGCAGCTGTCTGTAGATACATATAAATCAAGGCCCATTTTTCTTAAATATGTATATGATATATTTAACAAAAATGATATTACCTATTACGATAACTGATATGATTCTGATAAATACAGCTGTGACTAGTAGCAGGCGGTTAACTCACATGTATAGACTGCGGTTGGTCGACGGTAACTGACTCAACGTCGAATTATTTAATGTTGGACTATGATAATATAAATAGCATCATCATAGTAGAATAACATATTATAGGCGCCGGAAATTTCAAAGTTGTTCTACGAAAGATATATGTGTTTACATATATGAATGTAATGGCAATTGAAATCGTCAAAACATTACAGATTTGATAAACAAGTCATAAAGATTAGCTAAATTGGGGCGTCCGCGCAAGAGCTAGCGCCAGTAGATTTTGAGACATTTATTTGTCAAGTAGACATTTATGAGAGATGCACTACTTAAAATTCATAGTAGTGACTTTATATAGATTAAGATAGGCCGCATAAATACGATTTTCTGATTAGGTTTCCGGATCGGGAATCCAGATTCGGCATTCCGTGACCCTCCCGCAGACCTTCGATTTTGTAATTGGAATACTGCCAGTTAGTAGAGTTCTCACAGTCTATGACGGCTGTTTATATAAAATTCCTATTAAGTTTATGACATTTCAAAATTGTACAATGGTACTGTCAGTATCAAAAAGATATAAACGATTTTTATCTTTAGCGCACTGACATAAGAGATAGAATTTTTGCTGCTCCCTGTACCTACATAGAACCTACACAGTCCCAACACAAACACTCGTCTGATAGTATTCCTTGAACTGCGCCAATCGGTTGTGTAATGACAATAATTTCTTAAAATAATACCATTAGTAATGTCCGCGTGAGTAACGGTGTGGGATCCACTGTGTAGGGCCGACATGCGTGTATGGAAATTGATTCATTTCATGACTAATGTTCATACTCTACCATTCCCATGCATAAAATATTTTTATAATGATTAGTATATGCAACGATATATAAGGGAGGGACTAAGTTTTGTTTATTTATCACAGCAATTAGAGCGCTTGTTAGAAAGCGTTATAATGAAAAACAAAAAAATATGGTTAGGACACTTGCCCTAACCATATTTTTTTATATGACAAAGTCCCAAGTCCTATTTAGCAGATAATAAAGTAAAAACCACGGAGGAAACCACTTTTGGTGGGATTCCTGCCTAAGCCTGTCAAACTACACATGCCAGACACTCATCATCATCACCAGCCTATACGTCCCACTGGTGGGCACAGGCCTTCCTACATGAGAGAAACACATGAGGAGCTTGGGCCATAACAACACCTCGCTCGCCCACTGCTGCAGTCACAACCAGGACCAACGGCTTAACGTGCCAACCGAAGCACGGAGGAGGTCGAGATTTCAAGCTTGAATGACCCATCCCGGGATCGATCACGGCGTAAGTCGCTTTGTTTTTGTAATCGAAGCCTATGCGCTCAAATCACTAAGACACCGTGCTCCTCGACCTCTTCCAGACACTATCCCCTTATTATAAAACGCGGATTAAAGTTAGTAGTGGTCTAAAACTGATGCCGTCACTGTCTTTCGTTTAACAAATATAAGTGAAAGCATCAGTTTTGAACCAGGACTAACTTTAGTCCTAATTTTATGATAAGGGGGTATGTGAATTTAAATGTCATATGAGCCCGGGAGTCATACGCGAATTAAGAAATTAATGCATAGCAAATACGAGTATTGCAGTAAAAACAAACGAACATCAGATATAGAATTTTAGAAAATCCTGACTTCCTGTTTCTGAATGTCTACAATCTCATCAGTGTCAATAAATTAATTAAAGTCACAGCAATGGTAATGACGCTAGCCAGCCACTTAATAATAAATAATTTACTACAGACACATTACAAATTAAACATGACGTCTACAGACACACAAGTAAGATTATTTATTTATGACACAAACCTAATTCCTCATTTATAAAGTTATTACCAGTTTAACGATTAAGTACTTATTCTGCGGTTCTTTTCAGGTTGAAATTTAAAGGAATCACGAAATGATAGTTGTTTTTTTATTTTACAAGGGTTGTGGCAAACAGGCATTCAGTCCAGCTGATATAGTAATCGGTTACCACAATCTCTCGAGATTCAACACTCGAACACTTACCGCCCCAATTCTGTTATTGTATTTTGATCTGAAGCGAATTAGAAATGCTTTAGATACAACGTTTCTGTATTCTGCTGATTCAGCGCAATCGAAAAGTAGCCGAAACGCATCAGTTTCGTATTCTACTAACAAACACGTAACGCAAACTGTTCGGTTCAATCGTTGTTTTGTTTCTACAAAATCGATACGCATCGATACAACTTTGGTTGAACTGTCAAAATCTAAACTATATTTGTTTGATAACGATCTTGCAGCTGAAGTTGTCACCAACGGAGAGCGTTTCGTTAGCGTTCCGGCTTTTTATGCAATGTTAGTGGAATACCTTTTTGTATAACGAGCCGCGTTGCCGATCAGTTTAGGATAATAAATGGCAGAGTTAACCCACCACAGGTACTTAGTTACTTAAGTTGTGTCGCATAGACAACATTTAAAAATAAAGAGGAAGCCTTAGGCTAACAGCACATGAGACAAGTCCTCCTAGAGCCTAACACGACGTTTCGGATGAGCTCTGGCAACCTAACTCCCCGACGATTGCAACCGAACAAGACTACAAAAGTATTTCGCTGCCCTCTTCTATAAAGCGGAACTGCTAACTTAGTCGTCCGCTCTAACTTCGAGGGGAAAACTAAAGAACTCATACTGAAGAACATTGATAAATTTTTTTGTCCGTTCTATTCTATCTAGATTGGAAAGAAAGAGATTCACGGTTAATAAATCTCTGAATATTGTGACTTGGCCACAATAGTGGGTATAATACTCCCACGGTCAGACGTGTCACAACACTACACAACCGCTAGACAAAACTGTATCGCACGTGCTGATGAGGGCAAAGCCCCATCCAACGGTGAACGAGAGGGAGCGAGACAGAAGCTCATACACACACATCAGACCAAGATGAAAGATTAAGGTTATTACTTCAACCGTAAACGTTAGAGGTATTGGATTAACAAAACAAGACATACCTAGGTGTCGAGGTATTCTCTGAACAATACATAAATTCTATTTTTAGAAGTGTAGGCACAGAATAAATTAGTGGTGTCTGTCTGTGCTATGTAGGAACGTCTTCTGAAACACTACATTCAGTAAGAATTTTAAAGCGTCAAACGAACGCTAATAGGTTTCTGCTTTCAGCTGATTATATTTTTTGCTGCAAGTAAATACATACATTATAATTATTTTTCATCGTTACAGGACAGAACAGGGATGAAGACAAAAATCATCGTTTTTTCCGACTAACCAATCAAAGATGCTATAGAAAACCTAAGAGATTCCTAAAACCTCACTAGTTATAAACGAAAATTTGTTAAAATATTTACTTTAGCTAGAAATTGGGTATTAGTGGTATAGCATCGAAATTTTATGGTAACACTTCAATAGACCCGAGCGTTTCTAAGAATGGTTGGATATTCAGAATTATATCTGACGATAAATAAACAGATTCGTTGTATGGAATAGATTAGGTCAGCATTAAAACGAAAAATACGAATAGACTTCTACCCTACGGATGTCAACAGATAGATAAATGGATATTATTTACGATAATTGATATCGCATTCTACCGAGTCTGCCAGCAATCTGCAAAGTATTCTATACAAAATCCAATTTAGGTATGTTTAAAGTACTTCGAAATCAAATATATTTTAAAATGTAAGCTCCTACATTTTATTTATCTACTACACAGTAGGCTTTTAAAGAACTATAATCTACAGACAGAATAAATTCATAGAAAATATATAGTTTACTGAAGTTATTCAGGCTTTAGGAACTTCTTCACATGCAGCCGATCGATGCCAACCGGTAGGTACAATAAATAATCTGCGTACAAAAACGTACATAATGTCACTTCAGAATTTGCTTATGTACTTAATAAGTACAAAAATAATGAAAGCATTAAAATGTATGCTAACGGCTTACTATCAGACAAACCGCGTAACCATGTTTGTCAGTATTTTCTTTTGCTATTTATAGTAAAGAAAGCAAACTAGTAATAAAGAGATCAATACCTATACGTAAAACACGTAACTACGAAATAGAAAGCTGCATCACGATCTCATTTACGGCTCCTTCTACGAGCCCTACCTCAACCAGATAACAAACAACAAATTATTCACAAATCGTGCACTAACACTATACGCTATTGTGCTTCCCTCCTTAGAAAGACGTGAGCCGAGACAATCATTGTAAGAAAGCAAACATAAATAATCTATCGCATAAATATAGAGATAGCAAGGTCGCCAGCTCGAGGAAAATCTTTACGGAAATGATAATCTATAGGAGTCAATAGACTGGATGAATGACAATTGAAATGGTGTAAAGAGGTGACGAAAGTAATCTACTATAATTTAATTAATAATTCATATATGAGCTGAAAGCTAGTCCTACCTCATGACAATAGGACAATCATTAGATATCGTCTACGCAAGTTCAGTCTAATTCCTACAAACACAAGCTGTTAAACTGTTATACGGTCAAACCAACGTGCTAAAATTATAAAATTCGATTGAATATACTTAAAGAGAACTCGGTAGTGACAGATAAATCAGTTACTACTGCAATACGTGACAAGCGGAAGTCTAGAGATAGATAAAACAGCCCATCCCATAAAGGCATCCGATTTAACAAATCAAATCTAAATCAATCAATCAATTCAAATATTCTTAGTAACACAGCACAGAAGCAGTGTGAATGGTTCACAAGTTACAACCGAATAAAATAATTTAACATACAAGCATTAGGTGCTTTAAGATTTTAAAAAGTGTAATATACGATTTTATAACATATTGGACGTTGTTTGTTTTTCATTAAATTTGATGTAGTAATTATTGACCGCTAATTTATTTCTCTGGTGCATTATTTTAAACCAATTTTAAGTGCCTTCGAGTCGGGTTCACGCTCCGACAAAGGTTGGATAAATGGAATTCTCGGAACTAACATGAGCGGTGACGATAAAGGTGCAAACAAACAAATACGATATTTATAGCACCCACAGCCACTGTAATAAATATGAAATCTTATTATTATCTTTATTAAAATTTTAAACTTAGCACCTTCGAAATACAGGTATCACCTTCGAAATAAACATGACAAATTTTAACACTGTTCCTTATAATTACTTTATGAAAATATGGGCTACTACATAACAATCCTTTTGTATTGTATTTAAAACTATTAGTTTATGTAATAATGAGATAGAAGCACAACATATTTAAATGCAAAATATATCAACAATGGACACACGACAACCAATATGCTTCCACGAAAAATTGGGCAACTTTATTTCAAGAAAACCACTTGACATTTTTATATATCTTTTGAAAGTGTCCACTTTGTGTGAAATTACTAACCTATCGCATATTTAATTATTTAACAAACTGCAACTTATCTACTATGTTACAAACCTGCGGAGTGACTTTGCCTCATGTGTTTTCTACTCTACTGTTTTTCTGATGGATGTTGCGAGAAATTGTTCAACACGATTCCAACAACCACTTTTACCGTCGAATTCCTGGCATTCGTCTTGAGCTTTATCCTTATCAGAACCTCAGAGCCGATGTGCTCACGTACTGATCTTGTTCAGAAGACTATCTTTACAAGCGAGCTCAGTTTGTCGAGTTTTTAGGATTCTTTAAAACTTAAAAAGAGATTGACATGGACGATTAATTCTTTTGGTATTGCAAGCGTTGCGTACGACTATTTCATCAGACGAACTTTACACTTGTCTTACAAAATAAAACACATTTACAAATAATGGTTGTTTTCAAGGCAAGGTCTGATGGCAAGATTTTCGAGTGAAACAAACTTGCCAGAAATACTGCGTACAAACTCGAGTAGTCCCGAAATAATCGGGAATGCATGAATGGACTCCGTTATATATAAACTGTATTAGAATCAGAGTTGTTTCGCATTATAAATACGATAATAGATGCTGAAAGCGTAGGCAATATGGATGAGGGTGTATGAATAAAAGTTCGATTTCCCGAATTACTATACCTGCACACTAACAACACAAATATTTAAAAAATACTTGGTGATATGTAATTCCACAGTCGAATCAACCCAAACAATACTATTTTGTAATTATATGACCCTACTCGGGTTACCAGGGCTCATCGAGGAAGCATGAAGTTGAAAGCAGAAAATAAATGCATATTTTTTTGACAATTGACTTACAAATAAAGAGGTGAAATATAAACAAATATACGAAAATTACAATAACTAAATAATAATTAACTGCATGAGCCGGCAGTGTGCTCTATAAATAACACAATCAGGTGGACATTTTCCTATTACAAAACAAGACTTGAATACTTTGTTGATAATATTATACATAATAGAAAAAGTTATTTTATTTTTTCCAATAGATTAAGTTAAATATCATGGAAATAAATAAATAGGTAAACTTGTAAACAGATTTGATTAAAACAAAGGAAGAGAAAATGACAAACAAAACATACCTAGATATAATATGAACATAATTAAAAAGGGCTTTTCTTGCGCATTTAGCTGAATAAGACATTAAAAAATATGGAATCTAAGGAGTTCATATCACAAACATCTACCTTGTAGGGATCTTGATTCGGGGCTCAGTGTTCTGTGGAAGCAGATAGTCTGCCTAGTGGAGAGATCGCTGAGTGTCCGGAATTCCTAATTACACCCTAAAATAGTTTTGGCGCACCCACTACTACAAGACTTTACTGAGATATATCATTATTTCATTTTCATTTTATATTGTTTGTCTTTTGTACATTGACTAAGTCGAAATTAAGTTAAGTGCACCTCTTTTGTTACAATCGATAAAGGACGGAGGATAGGATGAATTCTGTAGTTCACGCAGCCAAGTTTTTAGAAACTATTTAGCTTTTTTTGTGACAGGGGAAACACCTTATGCGCTGTCCTCTCTTCTGGGGAACGAACAGAGGAACGTGTCGGTCTCTCACCCACTAAAACCCCTGTCATACACCTATTTTCTGCCAGCTGATTATGACATTATGGGCAGCCTGTGATGACACGTCATCTATTTCCAACACCAGAGCCGGTGACTGCTGCGCAGTCTTAACTCCGGGAGACGACGGTGATGCCCTCTCTCCTTATACGTTGACGGGCACGTGTTTACACGGGCCGGTCGGGCTGTACAGTCAGGCAGCGATCCCCTTCCGCTACCCGAAGCCCCAGATACTATGTGGGATGTTGGAGGCGACCGTCCTCCTATGGCATCCCCCGGCGCCCCGCAGAAGCTATTTACCGTAAGTGATTTTATTAATGCCTAGATTATGTCACGACAGGTAAAAGGTAACCGATCTACCGTCACCTGTCGACTAATTAGTAGTTTCTGAAAATCCTTCTATCATCTTCTTATTGAATTAGAATGAAACTTAAGTTTTGATTAAAACCTTCTATTAATTATTGTAGCCTACTAAATTCAGCTGCCAGCAATATTCAGTATCCACGTTATTATGTTCTTAGACACACGCACGGACTTATTTATTTAGTAAGGTTTACCAGCGCCTATTTCCACGGTTTCACTCTAACTTCTGGGTCACCGTTTCCGAGACTATCCTGGCCCTGCGGTATTATTGTTCTACTTTCCTCATCATTACGATTTTCCTTTTGCACACCGGGAGTTGGAATTGAATAATTATATGCAGGTATTACACAATACACACCTAATATCGTTAATAATTTGTATACGTATAAGGAGGATTATTACTTTACGTTTGTATATTTTGTAACAATTTCGTATAAGTTACGTGCAGCTTCCGAAATTTTCGCTTGTTGTTAAACTGAAATGTTAACTCAATTTAAAACCTTAAAAAAATTTATTTTGGAATAATCACGATCATAAGTTAGACGTATTTTAGACACATAACTGTAACAGCACACTAAACTGGACATCGTCCTAGAAAACGGTCGTCGCCGCCCAATTCGTCCAGACCCAAATCGTCTGCATCCGTCTGTTTTTTCCTGTTTCCATTTGTTTCGCGGATAGGTGTGTGCGACCCAATTTAAAGCCAATTGTCATACCCGCTGACATTGGACCCGGTGGATGACCTGAGCTCGCCTCGGTTATTACTTTAATGGACTTGCTAGCTATATGACCCGTAGCCTCTGTAGGTAATCAGATATTTAATACAGCTTCAAAAGGTCGTTCGTGTGGTCCTTTAATAAATAAAGGGCCTAGTAAGGATAATTAATTCTCATAGTTATCGATTTTATTTATATTTTTTCGTCCACGACATTGAATTGCTAGGATTATTCTTAAGGATTCTTAATTGATGATTTTAGAGAGAATATCATATTGAAGTGTTTTTAGAAGTTGAAAATTTCATAGTAATGTTTTTTCTTTACCCAGACGATCTTAGATGACGTCATCATCATCATCATTAACCTATATACGTCCCACTGCTGGGCACAGGTCTTTCTTTATGGGAGAAACACATAAAGAGTTTGGGCCGTAACACCACTACGTACGCTGGCCTAGTGCGGGTTGGTGGGTAAAAGCGGTTGCAGTGACAACCGGGACCAACGGCTTAACGTGCCTTCCGAAGCACGAAGGACCTCGAGATTACAAATCCGACGACATAGTACGCATACGCACCATTTTACCTTTTTATCTAATTTCCTACAGTCCGGTATGCGGGAAAAGATTTCTTGTAGGATTTTTTTTTATACAACTAGATGACAAACAAGCTAACGGCCCACCTGATGGTAAGTAACAATGAAAAATCACTTGATATTGCAGGTGCGTTGTCATCCTGGGGCCTAAGATGAAATGCCGTCCATGCCCAGTAATTACACTGGCTACCTTTCCCTTCAATCCGAAACACAGCGAACTGTTTCACGGCTGAAATAAGAAAGGCGGTGGTACCTACCCAGACGACCCTACATACGGGCCTACCACCTAGTAGGAATAGACAGTTCCTTTGTACTGTGTTGTACCTACTTGTTTAAATTTTTTAAAATTTTTCATTGTAGTTTTGTTTTGTGTCATATTGTTTTGTAATAAATTGTACTCATGTGTAAATCATATGAAAATGAAAAAATGACTATCAACTAAATTCACAATAGCGCGTAATCAAATCAAAATAAATAAACCTTTTAACTAAGATAAAACTTCAATTGATCTCCTCATTTATGCTTATCTAATCATCCGCCATACTCTTTGTACGAGTAGTTTTATTTATTAAATTATTAACCGTTTTTTATACATTTTATAATCTTGTTACATTTTTAATTTATAGTTAAAGGCCACGTTATCTTTGGACATATATTCGGAAGACAGTTCAACATCAATGTGATATATCTTTTTACAAAGCCTATTACATAATGTTAGAGGTTTTAAATATAACGAGTGGACATTACATTAACTGGTTTATTTATTAATAACAAAATCTGTAGCACAATAATTACACAAGACGATGAATGACAGTTCACACAGAGTGACAGTTAATTGCACGTAATATGACATTTTACTTTTTCTTAAAGTACAGTTTGCATAAGGTAGTGAAGCTCGCGGTTTTCGCTATTATTAACACTCCCCCTCAAAATCGAGGGAACAATCTTAATTCATAGATTTGTCTATCATACCTAGGTTACTCATGCATTCATGATGTTTGATACCACTCAAACCTTTGGTCAAAATATCCGCAGGCATTCGTTCCGTACATAAATATTTCAAATTAATTACATTCAGTTCGCACATATCTCGAACGAAATGGTGCCTCACATCGATATGCTTTGTTCTTGAATGATAATTTCTACATTGAGCAAGCTTGATCGCACTCTGATTATCATTAAATAGTACAACACATTCACAACTCATGCCAACATTACCTAAAATCTCACGTAAATAGATCGCTTCTTTCGTAGCCTCGGAAAGCGCCATGTATTCGGCTTCGGTACTGGACAATGCAATAGTACGTTGCTTGCGGGCCTCCCAACTAATCGGTGCGCCTGCTAAGATGAATGCAAAACCAGAATATGATTTGCGATCTATTATATTTGCACCCCAGTCAGCATCAACCACGCCAAACAATGGTAGTCCAGTTCTTTCATACACTAAACCATAGTCTGAAGTACCTTTTAAATATCGTAACACACGCTTTGCCGCTTTCCAATGTTCTACATCAAAGTTAGTATTAAACTGGCTCAAGAAATTAACAGCATATGCTATGTCTGGCCTGGTGGTAACGGCTAAATACATTAGAGCGCCTATCAAGTTTTGATATGGATACTGTCTCATTAAATCTTCATTCACACATTTAGGTTTTTCTAACTTTACATTCACATCTATGGGAGTTATTGCGGCCTTACAATCAGTCATACCAAATCGATCAAGGACCTTTTCTAGATACAAATTTTGCCTCATGTAGACCCGATATTGTTCATCACGATCAAATTCAATACCAAGACATTGATTAATTTTTCCTAAATCTTTCATTTCAAAAGTATCTGATAGTTCTTTCTTTACATTATGCAACCATGCGCTGTCATTTGTCGCCAGGATAATATCATCAACATATATAGCAATCAAAATAATTTTCTCATGTCTTCGTGATACAAATACACACGGATCCTGAGGCAATGCATTAAAATCCATAGATGTCAACTTTCTTACTAACTCCTTATGCCATTGCAGACCTGATTGACGCAAACCATACAAAGATTTCTTTAACACACACACACCATTCTCACATTCAGTCAAAGATTTCATCCATCGTCTAGCTGTCTGAATTATTTCCTTATCATTAATTATATTACCATGCGATCCAATACTTTGATTTTTGAGTACTCTTTCTAGAACATCAAGTAGTTGATCCGGTATTTCCATAAAAACTTCTTCATCTAGTGTACCGTTCAGGTAAGCAGTAACAACATCCATTTGATGTATGTCTAGTCCCAACTCTGCTGACACCGCAGATATAAATCTTATCGAAGATGTTCTTACAACAGGAGATGAAGTCTCATGAAAATCTTCCCCTGGTCGTTGGGAACATCCTTTTGCAACTAATCTTACTTTCTTTCCAGTTATTTTAGTACTAAATACGAATCGACTGCCTATTACTTTTCGATTTGAAGGACGTGGCACAATTTCCCATGTATTGTTTTTGATCTGTGCCAGAAATTCATCATCTAGTGCTTTCCTCCATGATTCGACGTCGCTTAACTTCTCAATTTCCTTCCAGGTCATTGGTTCAATAGTTGCTATACCTGCTGTTAAGTCATTATTCAGTTCAGCATCTAATTCGCTCTCACTCTCTGTCTTTTCGTTTACTGGTCTATATTCTTTGCGTGGTCTTCCTGCTAAACCAGATCGAACCAGTTTTGGTCTTCTAGTGATTCCTTCTTTTTTTAAAAAGTCATCAAACTCTTTGTTTAAATATTCTCTGCCGTTGTCGGATTGGAGACTTTTTATTTTATTTCCTGTGAACTTCTCAACAAAAGCCTTATAATTTTTAAAAATCTGTAAAACCTCACTCTTATTAGCAATAAAATATACTTCACACCATCGGGATTTGTCATCAATGAAAGTGACAAAATACCTCTTTCCTGCAAAAGAATGGTGCCTCATTGGACCACATACATCTGTGTGGACAATCTCTAAAATCTCATCAGTGCGATTTCCACTACTCTTAGGAAAAGGTGAACAAGTCTGCTTTTCACTTATACAAATTTCACACTCTGCCAATTTTTCACTGTGTTTAAAATTAAGACCATGTACTAAGCCATTCTTCGCCATTAATTTTAAGTCCCGCTCATTCAGGTGGCCTAGGCGCTCATGCCAAATATCTATTGGTTTCTTTGCCTCTTCAACATTGTTTGAATGATTCTGTGACATTCTAACATGATACAAATTACCGACACGATCAGCAAACATATGAATTTTATTATTGTCATCAATTACAATAGCGTCATGTTTTCTGAAATGAACCTCGAATCCACGATCTGTCATTTTTGCTACTGATAATAAGTTAGTTCGTAAGTCTGACACATAAAACACTTTTTCAATTTTTATCTGGCGCTCTTCACTGCCAGTGTCTACAGCAATGATTACCTTTCCCTCTCCAGTAATTTGTGTTCTTTCATTATTAGCCAAATTAAGCTCTGAGTCTATTTGTGTGAATCCCTCCATCATATGTTTTTCATTGCACATATGTCCTGTGCATCCACTGTCAATGCACCAAGTAGGATTTCTATGTTCACTTATCATCACCTCTTCAGTGGTACTCATCAACATCGTTGTGTATTCCTGATTTTGGTCAGGCTCACTACTACGCTCCAGTTGTTGGGCACTATGCTTTTGCCTACTCACATATTTTGTTTTGCATTCTCTTGCTAAATGTCCACGGCGGCCACAGCGGTAACATTCAATTTTGTTTTTGTAGTTAGGAGGCTGGGTCTCATTTGACTTATTGATCTCATTCGTATATCTATAGGTATTGTTACGCTTAACAAACATTGCTCCTTGGTCAATAACTTTGGTTTTTCTGCCCTCATAATCTTCGATAATTTTTACTTTTAATATCTCAGTTGATGGTAAATCATCTCGTGATTCCATTGCAGTGCGAAACATGGCAAAGGAATCCGGCAAACTATAAAGCAACAAAATAGCTAATAATTCATCAATCACCACTAAACCAATTTCTTTGAGCTTTTTGACAGAATCAAAAAAATCTGCAATATGTTTCCGTAGATCATCATCTTCCTGCATTCGAGTCAATACAAGCTTTTTTAGTAATGACGCTTTTCTAGCAGGCCCACTGGACTGGTACATGGACTGCAATTTATCCCATACATCTTTGGAAGTTTCTAATCCATCTAATGCAATTAACTCACTGGGACTGACAGCCAACAATATGTCTGATTCTGCTTTTCCATCCATTTTGATCCACTCTCCATACTTTGGATCCACGCGCTCTGGCTTCGGTATAGATCCTGATACATATTCCCACAAGTCATTTTTCTTCAAAATTGCTCGCATATGAATTTTCCATGTATCGTAATTTTCGCCAGTAAGTTGATCAATTTTTATAGACGCCATATTAATAATTTATGTAATTAAGTTTTTTCAACTATAGTTAATAATTATGAGCGAGTCCAATTTCACTAACTCACAAAATCAAATTAAAATATGTTGGTAGTTACGTCATTTCGAAAATAGGTAGTCTGTATTTTGTTTTTCTTTTATCACTGGGTCCATAACCTGTTAGAGGTTTTAAATATAACGAGTGGACATTACATTAACTGGTTTATTTATTAATAACAAAATCTGTAGCACAATAATTACACAAGACGATGAATGACAGTTCACACAGAGTGACAGTTAATTGCACGTAATATGACATTTTACTTTTTCTTAAAGTACAGTTTGCATAAGGTAGTGAAGCTCGCGGTTTTCGCTATTATTAACACATAAGCTACTCGATCTTATGAAATAATCTTTTTTTTTGGGACACGCAATTTTTTTTAAAATGTGACCAATGTCAAGATAAATTTGTTTAATTTTGTCTGTGCTCGATAGCTTTTAAGAAAAATCGGTAATTATGTTGTATGTGTATAATATTTTAAGTTTTTACAATTTTTTTAACTGCAACTCGATATTTTAGGGTGAATGTTAACGCAATAACAAAACGTGCAAAAGGCACATCTGATACATGACATTGACATTCGTCTATTTTAACAGTAAAAACCACCTAAAGCCGCTTTATGTAATCTGTAAAAATACAACAAAATTATGAGCAGCATTCAATTTCGGATTTGAGGCATATGGCTCAGATTTTTGCGTATAGGTATATAAAAGTAATTTTTACTAAGGATTTGAGTTTTCTCACTTTCATTTATAGAATAAACGAAGGTGTGTAAAATATTTTTAAAAGCGTGAAATAATCGAACTAATAATCTTTTTTGAAAACTAAAGTTATTTTAAGCTAATCAACTAAAAATAACGAAGAGATAACTAGTAAAATCTACAATTTTGAAAGGTCACTTAAAAACAAACTGGGTTAAGGAGTTTGTGAATGATTTATAATAACATTGACTTCTGTCCCTAATTTACAATAATTCCTCTTGTGATCCTAAAGTGGTGGCCTCATAGCACCAAACAGTTATGTAAAATAACTCTAAAAGCAAAAATATAAGCCGAGAAACAAAGTTTATCATCTTAAATATTAAAATATGTAATAGAACAATGCAAGATGTATAAACACTTACCAAAAGATTGTCCACGGAATTATATCCGCATATAACGTATCCCATCACTCTATTTGCCATTTTGTTGTCATCGCCGTCCACTAATCACAATAAAACCACCACCATTCAATCACCAACCATACACATTTAAAAACTCGATAATTAGGACCACGATTACACTTTAAACTATTTAAAAAATCACGAGAGCACTGTTGTTCATTTAGCAATGCATCTCACATATTAATTATCGCACTACCTCTCGTTCTACGGCATGTAGCAAGAAAGAGAACACAGCATCATTGTCTTTTGCCTCTGAAATTTATGCAATATTTCCCGCGCTACCCGATGCGCAGACGCATGAAAAAGAGTCCTTAGTAATTGTCAACTTTATAACTGCCGTCATACGTTTCAGTATCGAATGACACGCGTTCACTGATCGCTACGAAATATCAACACGGATTTGCACATTTTTTTCAATAGTATTAAGGGATTATTTGTGGAACGACTGTCATCGACGGTGGTTCTTCAGAGACTGATTAACGTCTCAAGCGGCCGGCAACGCGTACGGGATTCGGACATGTCAAATGTAAATAGTTTCATTCGTTACAGCTTGCGGTTCACGGGTCAATATTCAAAAACGTAACAGCTGACCGATTTTCCCGGAAACCCTATTTTTCCAAGAATTATTACAATAGACGATAGAGCTGAATGGTTTCAAATGATTTGACCACAACTTTGTTATTTGCCACTGAAAAATAAGTTTAAATCAAATACTAACACTTGTAGGTTATACTAGATACAGAAAAATGTTGATTTGTGAATAACGAACTTTAGTATAAAACACAATGTAATGTAACCTGCCTCAGCATTCATTGCCCGGTCTTCTCTTTTTTTTTGAGGTCGTCACAATATATTCCTATGCCATCTCCTCAAATTCCTCATCTCGGCACATTCACTCCTTTCTTAGCCCCTTATCATTGCGTATAATTATCCATATTATTTCAGTCTTCGTGTCCTTTCATAACCCATCTCACTTCTTCATTATGACCCATATCTGTCACTGGTGCTACTTCTAGACTGTTAAGCTATACATTCCAGACACGTTTGATTTTCAGGCTCCCGGGGAGTCTTACGCAGCTCCACAAAGTTGAAATAGACCATAACGAAAGTAAATAAATGACGATGGCTAATTTAAAACGAGATACAGTACCAAAAACTGCTATAAAATTTAAGTGGCACGTCTGCTATCATTGTTATGAATTGATACAAAGCGGGTCGTGCAGAGGTCAAATTCTGGTCACGTTTTTTTTTAGTATCAAATTATACATATGAGTAGTCAATTAAAACATTTTGTGCTAATTTATGATGGTGGCGGCTACCTGATGATCATCATTATCAGCTAATGATGTCCAATGCTGAGCAAAGGGCCCCCCCCCCCCCCCCCCCCGATTTCCAAACAGAGCGGTTACTTTAATTTGTGTAAAAATAATGAGTAGGTATTCGTTACATTAGCACCACACTAAGCTACAACCAAATGTTTCAGGAGCTCAAAGACCCCACCACTATATTCACTGCTACTTCTGGCTATGACCATTTTTCCAAATTTGACGAAATCGAGAACCCCAGAATGATAAGAGCCTATCTAAAATACGTTGTGAAACGTTTATCTTTGTCTAACTAGAAAGAGTAATTGTTTTAAGATGCCACATTGATTAAGAAGATTCATAAAATTAAGAGTTTAATCATGATTTTGTTAAGTTATCCAATTATTTATCTAGGAAGATGTCTTGTTTTTTTTTGTGGCACAATACAGATTTATGTGTAAATTAACTAAAATTCGTAATAATATGACTGATTCCTATCAAAAAAATTACAATTATATTATTTAATAAAAAATACCGTTGTTAAATTTATTTTATCATTGCACAAAACAATATTGCAAAATTTTCTTAAAATTTTTCTCTAAAACCCTCAGGTTGTAGCAGAATATCAGTGCTTTGTCCACATCCCACGGTGTGGGCAGAACCAGACACTGAGCTGCGACCCTTTTTATATTTCTACAACACACACACAAATATTTCCTACCTAAAATTAAAATAAATAAACATTTTATCTATCTATCTATCCATCTAAATTTTTGTTCATAATCCGATAGAAGAATTAAAGCCGGTACCGCACGATTGTGGCATACCCTTCCCAGAAAGGGGAAGGGGGGGGGGGGGGATTATTATAATTATTTTTCTGGAGTCCTTTAAGGTCTATATACTAAGAAACCAAACTTAAAATATCCAGATTCTAAAAAAAACTCAGGCCTGAAAGTGTTAAGGTGTTTCTCACCTGATGGTACAAGGTGATAATAAGGCCGCAGATAGAAGCGAGCTACTCCCATTAGTGAGCTAATCCCAGTTCCTCTTGTTGAGGAATCTGGGTGTATTTCGCTTACCATCAGGTGAGATGAAGGCCAAGACCTACCCCATCAAAAATAATAAAGCTTTAAATTCAAGTGATTGGAACAACACACATGTTCAAACATAATACAATATATAACATCATTATAAAACAACACGCGATGTGGTAATCAGCATGACTTAAGAGCTTAAATCAGAGGCAGGTTCGGCTTGCTTTAATTATTATTTTTAGTTTTTTCCTTCAATGCTGTAACGGTTGTTACTAAAACAGTCAACAGATTGAGAGTAACACGGCAATTTATAAATGCTTAGTATGCCTAAATTTAATTCTTTTTTGGAATAATTTTCAGAATTTTCCGGGTTAATGAGCTGCAACGGCGCATCACATCATTTCAAGTAGATAAAAGTTTTTACTTATTGATAACAGTATATGAAATACGGCCGTGATATAATATGCAATTAAACACCCGATTGTTGAGCAGATAATGTGATCTACTAAAAATAATGAATAAATAAAACACAACAAAGTATATGGACGCTACGTAATGGTGCCGGTTTATCCCGCTAGGAGCTTGCTTTCCACTAGACAGATAAATAACAAAGTGAGAATTTAATATGCCTTGTGTTTTTTTATTTATTATCTCTGAATTTCTTAAATATTATCTGGATGTTTAAAAAACTCAATTCTTTTTTATACATACAAGTCAGGAGAAGAATCCTAAGGTTCCTAAATAAGGGTCGGCAGCTATCCGTAAAGAACCACGCACCATATATGGCGAATTGAAACATATTTTGCAGTTGCTAATTGTGAACAAAAACAAATGTAAATTTGAAACACAATCCACGCAACTGACACAGCTAGTCTAGAATCATGTGTGCCGAGCTGACCCTATCGGGTTTGCTAATCTTGCTCAATCGAGGCTATCGGCTCGGGTGTTTGGGAACTTGGGACAGTGCACAAAAACAGCGAGACCATTGAATGCTGCGATAACGACGAGTCTCAACCCCAGCTGATAACAGCTCCTTGAGGCCAAATTGGGCCATGAACCTAAGACCTTAATATAACACGGAACTTCGTATAGGCAATGTGAAGACTATTTTTATAAGTACTGATATTTTTTTAACGGAATTAAAGGTCACATCCTGGTATTGTAAAAATCCCAACCTTCAAACTAACCATCTCATCACTAGCTATATTCAATGACCAACATTGAACAAATGATTACGCAAATAGAACTGAAATTATGAACGATCTATATATAGCGTAGATTACAGCAAAAAACAGACACAATGGATGGGTTTTCAATGCAAATTGCAAGAAACACGTAATACGTTGGCTAGTGATGTCTGATTGAAATTCAATAAACTTGATTTCATCCAGTGATATGATTCTAGCTAGGCAGACCGCTTGAATTAGGTCAATCGACGTCCTCGATTCATAGAAACGACTCAATACATCAATCAATAAAACGATACGGGCCGTGAATCGATTAATCTACTTCATTGATTCTACACATAACTGTAGGTATTTCGTACGAATTTTATCAAAGAAACTACAAGTAGATATATTCATACTTTATCAACAATGTTCAAAGGAAATTAGACGTTAATAAGTATGATTAGCAACACAGTTTAAATTATAGGCAAAAACACCAATTGCCTGCCCAATCATAAATTGACGACGGCACCAATTTAACAATTGAATCCGGTATGTAGACTAACTAACCAATCTAAAATTTTCGCAACACGTACCCAAGGTCACAAGTCTGGAGCTGGATACATCAATCATAACGAAACTGTTTGGAGTGAACGCACCGCTACAGATTCCAGACCAGTACCTATTTGTAATAAACAATTTATTGCCTGCTGGTAAGGAATTTTATACACGTAGCTGAAGGATAGGTACACACGACAGCACATCAAGCGTAACAGTTGCACTACGAAAGCCGCCTCTATCACGAACGGAGCTTTTCCACCTTATCCCACCTTCCCCCTTCCTAACTCAGGAGCACACGTGCCAGTCTTCGGAGTCATCAATTTACTGTCTCCAGCTCAACATTGCGCACAAAGAAGTTTAGTAACTCGTCTCTTTATCGGATTTCCAAAACTTGGAATTCTTTGCCAGCACATGTGTTCCCTCCTTCCTATAACATGGGTTCCTTCAAACGAGGCGTGAAAAGGCACCCTATGGGCCGGCAAGGTGGAGGGGGCTAGAACAGTGATGCTTCAAGCTGCACTAGCTGTCTCCGCATATGGACTCTTCTTACTGCTTCACATCAGTTGGTGTTGAGTCATTTGCTGAGCTTTGCATAAAAAAAGATTAGCCTAAAAGTAAGGGTGGTCTCAAGGTCAAACTGTTACGCTTGATGTGCTGTCGACTGCACTATAATGATCCATACTAATATCATAAATGCTAAAGTTCAGACAGAGTTGTCCGCTAGCCGATTTAGATGGAATTGGCATTGGGATAGATCCTTGAGAATGGACATACGCAAACACATTAACCAACATCGACATCCACAGAGACAAGTGTAGTCTTCTCGATGATAAGTAGCCTGGGAATACTTGCGACTTGGAAATAGCAAAGGTAATTGGAAATAGCATCAATCACGTTAGCAACCTTGTAACAAAAGGGTAGTTGACAACTTTTTTTTATTTCATAAATAAGAAATTAATAATTCATGTAGAAATATTGCAAAAGAAAAAGTATGTTTAGGATTAATAGTTTCGCAGATAGTGGTTTGTGTGTAGCGGCGCATCGTTCAAAAACGCTTCATAGAAAATCTACGGAACAGGTGACGTCACATGTTCGTATATTTCATTGCAAAATTCTGCTTGCCTATATTTTGGTGTAACTTGTTAATAGATAATATTATTTTAAGACCAATTTTGTTTGTGTCACGTCACTTGCAGAAAAAATCAATTTCAAATTGAATGAGTTTACTTCGATGATTTTGTAACAACTGTTACAGGGAGTTAGGCAAGCTACTTACTAGCAACATTTTTTAACTTCATCCATATTGATGAGATTCCTGCTCAACTAGTCTGCAGTCTTACGCTCTTACGTCCGCAATGGACCTAAGCCTACACTCGAAGAGGTACTTCTAATCGAGGGTAATAGGTTTTGTGTTTTTATTTCTTATTTTATTGGCCACCGCTTTAAAAGCAGCGATTCTGATTCTGTAGAGATATATATATACCTATTTACATATATTGCTATACATCTTTATATATATAAAAATAATAACAACTGCCATTTTTTCAATAAGATTGACTAGTTACGTCTTTCATTCTTATGCAATTAATAAAGCACAGACTACTTCACGTTAAGGTTTTAGAGAGACAAAGATAACTTATGACCTAATCTTCGTTTAACACAAAAATAAAAGAATACAGTCGCAAGCAAAAGGCAACCTTAATTAAACTCCAATAAGAATAATACACCGTCTGCTCAGTTTAAGAATCATCTACGTAACATCAAGTTAGATTGTTTCGTTTAAACACAAGTAATGAGCACTCGCATTGTACAGTATCACAAGTTCGATGCTTCGTCCATTGCGTGGTTGTTGTTGACACAAGTGACGCCACAAGTGAGATGTGTAGTCTATTCTTCTCCTCATCAATATAGTAAGCCGTAAAACTGCAACATGATTGATTCACGTAAGGAGCAAGCCATCATATTAATAGCGATAGTGTAAGGTACTATATGTTTTTTTTTTTCTTTTTTTTTTTTTATACAACTAGATGACAAACAAGCTGACGGCCCACCTGGGTTATGTACACAAAAAAGCAGTGGATTCCAGTGATATCATCGGTTTAAATTATCAAAACGCGTGACTCAAAAAAACTCGAAATTCGACTTTTAATGCAAGCATTTGGTAATCTATTGGATGAAAAAATCATATAACCCACAAGTTATTCTTCTATTTTACAATTAAAAACATTAACACACTAAAAATATTAACATAAATAATGAAAATAATCGGTTTTTTCGACAAACGAATCAATCTACTTATATCGTCGGTATTTCTATAAAACTTATAGAATAGAATAGATTAAATCAAGGCATCATCAAAGTTACATAATATTAGGTACGTAATAAATACGTTACGCACTGTGATTTAGTTTACTATCAGTAGTAGAGAAGAAAAAAGATAATAGCCATTTGTCTTGACACAAGCATATTCGAGCGAACTTGCACAGAAGGCTCTTAGTAAGCGACCACGTTTGAACAGCCGTATGTCATACTCATCACTAATAACGCTAACATATTAGAAAAAAACATATTAAGCATAACAATAAAGTTATCACACTGAAATTATAGTAAAAAAACCTTTACGTGGGCTTGGTAATTATAAAGCAGTTGCAGAATAACAAAAGGTTTATAGCAGATGTGTTATGCGACCAGATATTTTGCAAGCTAGCCAAACCAAGAACCTTTGCAAGGTGCCATTGTAAAGACAAGAATTATAAATAGCATTATCTGCAAAGAACTGGTGCAATAAGCATCTTACTAAGGCGTTTGAATCACGCGCTTTATTTATAGTGTCGGTTGTCGACAAACATCTGATAACGTTAGATAAAACTGAAATAGACTATTTGTACTTACACATGTAAAAAAATGTATTAATAGACGCTGTTTGTTTGCCGACGGATATTATGACAGTTAACAAAGAAACTTTAAATCTCTAGAAAGGTATTATAAACATT
Organism: Nymphula nitidulata; assembly: GCA_947347705.1. NCBI lineage: Eukaryota > Metazoa > Arthropoda > Insecta > Lepidoptera > Crambidae > Nymphula > Nymphula nitidulata. The sequence continues at coordinate 2,142,429 of OX374637.1, read as the reverse complement.
GTTATAAGAAAACAGACGTCCCTAATAGGTCTTCTTCGACTTAAAATCTGAAGATAGGCTGGCAGAAAGGTCACATATTCCTACTATCTTAAGCCAGAGGTCCCAGTGTCGACTCCCGGAGCTTTTGTGTTGAATACGAATATTTCATGGGTCATGGCTATATTTTTTTTAGCAAACAAGCTGACGGCCCACCTAGTGGTAAGCGGTTATCGCCGCCTATTGACACCTGTAATAACAATGAAAATCACTTGATATTGCAGGTGCGTTGTCATCCTGCGGCCTAAGATGGAATGCCGTCCATGCCCCGTAATTAGACTACCTACCTTTCCCTTCAAACCAAAACACAGCAAACTGCAAGCAAGTAAAAAAAGGCAGTGGTACCTACCCTAAATACGGGCCTAATTTACAACCTAATTACAACCTAATTTACAACCTAGTAAAATATATTACAAATAATTAAAAAAAACCGTTAAATAGTATTCATAACATAGCACAATCTTGATAGAAATCATTGCTAAGTGTAAAATTATTCGCTCAAAAGAAAGTATATAAGTATATAATATACAGGGTGGTGCGGTCAATGCGACAATAAATTAAAATATGGTCTATAATAGTTCATAGAAATGGTTTGCCACTTTCAAAAACATCTTGCTCATTTGATATATTCATAACATTTGTATGAAATAATGTAAGATTGGCTGCATTACTTCATAGAAATGTCATAAAATTATCAAATGAATACGATGTTTTGAAAGTGGCAAACCATTACTATGAACTAATATAGCTCATGTTTTAATTTATTGTCGTTTTGACGGCACCACCCTGTATATGTGTTTAATAGAAAGTATATAAGCCGCATTGGTCCAGAGTGTTATGCCCCAAACTCCTCATGTATTTCTTGGAAGACCTTTGCCCAGCAGTGGAATGTATATAGGCTGGAAAAGATGTACGTACTTCAGCGATTAATTAACGTAATGAGTACGTTCTATTATTATTAAAATATTGTAATCATTCATATCATAAAACCACTAAAAGCACTGTATTCAACGAAAAACATTAAGAATATCTTTACTCGAGAGTGAGACAAAAAGTGAAGATACTCAAAAGTATGTCAGCCAAGGTTCAATTAAAATCCAAAGATTCGTCTAGAAAGGTTATTTGTCTTTGTATTTATTTTAGGTTATTTGTCTATTATTCTAGGAATATCCTTTATATCTCGAGCAAATACAGAAACTATAAATATCTAAGGGACCCCAAAGACAATATTTAATCAACTTATCACAAGAAGAGTTAAGAAACACTCGATAGGCATACAACCTTCAACAGAACCGTCTTATCTTCGATTGGTGTACATTATAATAGTGTATACTCGTATTAAAGCAGTAAGTAATTCTAAATATTAAAGATATTATCCTTTCGTCCCTTACCAGAGGGCCTAGACAAGGCCCCAGGCCTAGGCATTCGATAATCGCTATCGCAATCGCTAAGTGGAAAATGTATGGGATTTGACATAAGCCCTCGATCAAATTTTGACGGCAAATATGAAATCCCATACATTTTAAATTCAGCGATAGAGATAGCAATTGTCACATGGCATCTTGTCTAGGCCCTGAGCTCGCATGCGCTCGCGGCGGTGCTCAAACCCAACAGAAAATTTATTGTGCTTAAAATAATATGTCGATTTATTTTCCATTGTAATTTAAGGCTACCCGAATCCAGATGATTTTCCTTATTTAGAAGTTCGCAAACAAAATCATGCCTCTGCAGATGTAGTGTTATGTGCCTGCGGTGACTACGCTCATAAAAGCTCCACGGGGAAGAATGAGATTGGGAAGAACTTGGGAAGATATCAAACAAACAATAAAGTTGACTTATCGGCGAACCCAAATTATTTAGTCAATATATTTTAGCGAATGTAATGAACATATTCTTAAGCAAAAAAACCTCGAAATAAATGAATGATGACATAATAATTGCATCTAAGCAAATATTATATCCGAATAAAACGACATTCAGTGCCTATTTCCCCTTTTTTATGGACTTAAATCCAGGTGAAAAAGGTGTTGCAATAACACTGATCTCTATTACAACAACCGACCTTCTAAAAATATATGTATAAATAGTACACATCCCAAATCACATTTCACAACATTTACCGGTAACAGCCCTATTTGTATTTTTACAGAATAATTTAATCTTATCTCTCTTACCAGCCCGCCTTAGGGGAATAGAGATTATAAAATTGTGTCTGATAATAAATACTACGTAGGTAGTTAGGTGCGTCACAGATCACAGCCCAATAAATATGGGCTTTAACTAAGGGCGTGTTTTATCACGATCGTTAGAATGGCATTTAAATACGAATCAAAGAGATAAAACAATGTGTAACTTTGAAAGCTTAATAATGGTAGATTGCTTTTGTATAGCCATTAGCCAGCCCTGGGGCGGAAATAATTACCCCCATGCACTGTTTTGTCGTCTGCATAGCAATATTTTCTAATGTTATTAATATGAAGAAGAAGGAGTGTGGGGGAGAGAACAGAGGTCTGTGGTACTCCAGCATCCAGTGGCATGCTCTATCGACGAGGATACGGATTATTCGGTGACGAAGGAATCCGGCGATCCAGGTGCAGAGAAAATATAGGCCTTTGGTACTCCAGCATTCAGTGACATGGTCCATCAACGAGGATACGGATTATTCGCTGACGTAGTAATCCGGCGATCCAAGTGCAGAGAGAACAGAGGCCTGTGGTACTCCAGCATCCAGTGACATGGTCCATCGACGAGGATACGGATTATTCGCTGACGCAGGAATCCGGCAATCCAGGTGCAATTGCTGACCGTATGCCGGGAGCTCGAAAAAAAGAACTCTCTAGCAGAGTCGATCAAAGGCCCTGGAATGATCCAGGCTAACCGCCACAGACTTACCAAATTTGTTAATAACTGCACCTCCAGAGATGCATTAAATACTTCGCTTAGAAGATACTTGTTGGCTGTTTCGTTTAAAACCCGTATTGGGCCACAGTAAGCGAGTTTCATGACGGTAGAACTTGGAGAGGCCAAAGCTTCTCTTCAAGGTTGCGGTTCTCTCTTCTGGGTGTGTCCAGGAGAAGGTAAGATAGACGGAACAGACTTTTACTGTATGGACGGGCAGTACGACTAAATTATTTAATATGCAAAAGTGCCGCTCGCTGCCTTGACATAAGGCGCAGGGTCTTCGGGACCACTCGGCGCTCCCAGATTTTGCACCGTGAGCACCACATACCCTGCAATCTGCATCATAGATAAAGCCAGCGCCTTATTGGGGAAGGTGTATTATCGGGCATTGTAACATATCTTAAGAGATATTTATATCCAGCAGTGTATAGCGATTGGCTGAGCTGATTACCCTTTCAATTAACAATCGTCCATACTCACACACGCCATGTGACACTTCTTTTCACAAATACCGGTCCAAAGGCACGTGCGGCTCGTCGTGAGGCAGCGGTTAGGGCAATCAAGTTAGCACTCGCGGACAAACATTTGCTGGACGACTGCGAAGATCTAGCCATTGGTTTACTGATTTAGTTTACCTTACGATGGGTAATTCCCAATTGCCACCGGTTCGCTACCCCTGGTGGGTGTAAGGATATATATAAGGATTTAATTTCAAAATGTCATAATAGGGTAGTTGACAACTTTTTTATTATTTCATAAATAAGAAGTTTATGACTCATAAAGAAATATTGCAAAAGAAATAGTATGTCTAAGATCAATAGTTACACAGATATAGTGGTATGTTTGATATGTTGCAGCGCATCGTCCAAAAACGCTCCATAGAAAATCTGCGGAACAGGTGACGTCACATGTTCCCATATTACTAAGAAATGTATGGGCATACTGACACAATTAATAATAACTATGTATTAAGTATGTTTTTATTAATAGTTGTCATAATAATAGTTGTTTTAATTTATGTCAGCAATACCATTAACATTTTTGATAAATTTTAAAAAAATAAATATGTCCATTTTTTAATTTTCAAATCAGTACAACTTCAACAATATTCCATATATTTTAAGTTTGAATTGTTTTTATAAGTAACAGTAGCGTATATTTTCCGAATTGGTGAAAAATAACGCCATATTCAAACTTAGGCAACATCCCAATTATTCACTAAATTTTTTATACAAAGCACGGCAAATGATTCAACAGTACCTGATATGAAGCGGTAAGAAGAGTCCATATGGGAAGACAGTTAGCTCCCTAAATCTTTCAAGACGTCCCCTACGTAATATCTGACACAATCGGGCATAAGGCATACCATAAGTATAAAGGGTTATGAATGGACTGCTCTTGACTCATCGGGGTCAGATGAGTTGAGCACTGATTAGACGCGATGAATGAATCGGGTGCACTCACCACTATCTAACAAGCTTATGGTTAAATGTTTGATACTGCATGGAAGGTTTGACTTTATGATTTAAGCACATGATATTTACCGAAATTTTATTTTAACATTGTAACAAATGTTTTAAAGATATTTAAAAAATGTCTAGACTATAAAAATGACATGAATAGGGCCGGGATCCGAACCCGCGACCTTTCACCCGCGGGGTGACTGCTTTCACCTACCAAGGACTTGAATTGAGAGAAGACTATGTATTTTTCTTTCTGCCTATAATCTTCAGTGTCGAAAGAGTGTCGTGGAAAATTAGGTTATATGTTTATAATATTAATTTATAATAGAACTCCCGTGAGGCTAAGACAATTAAACACCAATACTATCTGGAATGTACGGTCTTACAGGTTAAGAACGAGATAACGATTAAGAGTAATTAGGATCGAATTAAAACGAAAACTGTCACGTTTTTTTATTTGTCTCGTAAGAGGGCATTATAGATGATCAAGTTAACAATGTTTTCACGAAAATGCAATGTATAGGCCAAGGGTAACCCATCAGATATCGAACCATTCAATCTTGAAACAAAGGAATAATACTGTCAGCTTAAGTAACCGATTATACAATAATAATAAAAAAAATCGAGTTTTTAAATGTTGAAGTGCACGGACCATTATCTAACACTTTACAAGAATAAGGTAAAAGATAAAAAAATACTATTTTAAGCGATTTCGATAAACAATCTCGGCCGATGCAATGAATGGCGATGATTTTGTTATCACTCAACAACACAATCACGTCACAAACGCACTATTCTCACTGTATCCCGGATGGTACGCGTATACACTGTACGTACTGCGCAGTCCCGTCCCATACTGGCAGGGAAGCGCGACCCTGCTTCAATTAACCAGGATAGGATATAGTGCATCTGGTTGTAGATGGTCGTTTAAAAAGGTTTTTTTAGTTAATGAGCTTTAATCCTTTAATGCCCAGACGGCAACTTAAGTTGCCATAACAATTAAAATTTAATAGTGTCTGGTTTATCGGGCTTCCAAGTGTTGAGGGTAAAAATAATATTTTAATGTAATATTCCTCGGTTGACTTGTTGTGGCCTGTTAAAGAATCTAACTGTTTAAAGTTAAAACTAGTTATAAACAGGTGTCCTGTCCAACAAATCTCTCAAGTCTGGTTGTTGTCAAAAACTTACCACTTTAATGCATTGTTTGATGAAGAATATAAAGACCAATTAAAATGTGTGTTACACACTGAACATTTTTTTTTACCAAAACAAAGAACTCCGGTTACATTGGTAATAACGAAAATTTGGCGAGGTGAGGTGTACACCTACCTTTTTGTCAATAAAACGATGCATCTCTGTGCACTTTTGTTTGGCTAGGTATTATGTAGTCACTTTTTAAAGCTACAGGTAGTCGAAAGTTCAGCTATCATTTTTTCACTGCACCAATACACTACAGACCAAGTATCCCGCATCAGTCAATTAGTTCTAAATTAATCATGTGGGCGCTCGCGCATTGCCGACGCAAGCTAGAATGTGTGCCATCGATCGGCACACACACTACACTCAAACATACGTTAGACGTACAGTACAGCCCAGTTAAATTAAGTACGGGATGAAAAACGTTTTAATACAAAAATATAGGGTTTTGACAATAGGGTATTTTAACTCTTTTTTAACCGACTTCAAAAAAGGATGAGGTTATCAATTCGACTATTTTTTTTTATGTTTGTTACCTCAGAACTTTCGACTGGGTGAACCGATATTGACGATTCTTTTTTTGTTCGATGCGGAATAGTTGCCATTTGTTCCCATAATTTTTTTTGATAATCCATTAGGTAGCTTGGTTTTTAAATCAAAATAACTGGAATGAGTAAGTCATCTATGTATATGATTTTTTAGTGAAATGATACGATAGTAGAAAACAATATAAAGCTAACAGTCACCCATCTAGCTTTGACCTTAGAAAGTTGTCACTAAAAATTGTGGAAAAGAAACAATAGATAGTGAAGCAAAGACTCCAAAAAATATGGAGTTTTTTGGAGTCAGTTTTAATTTTTGTTTAAATTTTTGTAACTCTTTATTTGATCTTTAGCACAGAATACTTAATAGGGGCAGAAGGTTCTCTCCGCACAATCATTTAAATAAATAGCGACTCTTGCTATGATAGAATAAAATGCAATTCAGGTCGCACAGCGCTATTGTACGTACCGATAAATCTCGGAATTATGTAACATCCAGTATAAATTATAATAAAGTAGCATGCAACCTCACCTGCGTGTCTCTCAAGTCAGGCTCGCTGGCGGCGGCAGCTAATCCATCGTCGGCCGGCGCACTCCCCGAGCACACTTCACTAGCACTGGCACTCAACGCCCTCCGGCGGGCGTCCCGCGAGTCTCGCTCCTCTGCCTGCAAGTCTCTCTTGCCTCTGTCACGAGACTCGCGAGACCTGTCACGTCCTGTGAGCATATTCTTCGTTTTGGACAGGAGGTTCAGCTTCATTGATTTGTGGACCTGGTGAAGAGGGGCATTTTTATGAAGATGTTTTAACTCAGGGTTATTAATTCTAATCAAGGCCAAGATGATGATTAAACAAGTAAGCATAGGACTCACTTGAGATTCTAAGCCCGGCACTGCTAGTTATAAAATTATTATGTGATGCAACAGTTTTACAAGCAGTGTACTATAAGCTAAGTTCACTGCCTATATTTTTTTGAACAAGTAGATATCAAGAATGCTGACGGCCCACCTGGTGGTTTGTGGCTACAGTCGCCTATAGAGACCTGCGATAACAAGGAAAAGACAACTTGGTATTAAACGTGCGTTGTCATCCTGAGGCTTAAGATAAAACGCTTTCCATAGTGCCCAGTGATTACACTGGCTACCTTTCCCTTCAATCCGAAATACAGCGAACTGTTTCACGGCTGAAATAAGAAAGGCGGTGGTACCTACTGAGGCGTCCCTACATACGAGCCTAACGCCTAGTTTTATAAAAGCAATGTTTACCTTGCACTTAACAGAGGCAGGGTGCACAAAGTTGTCATCATCATTCTTGTCAGGGGGCGGATCTCTCAGACCAAGCACGAGCATGTCATCAAGAGAGGCCTGCAGGTGTTTTCTACGAGCTGGCCGTGCCTCCTCGTGGCTGCGTGAAGAGTACAGCGACATTGAGTCCACGCCTAGCGACATCCGACCTTCCGTCTCATTAGACCCCACCGCCCACGAACGCTCCTCGTATATCTCAACAGAATTAAACGCTTCCGACACACGTTCCACCTCTGTATCAGCCGACGGAATCAACTCGTAGTGATGCCCCTCGTTCTCACTGTATACTCTGTCATAAACGACCCCGCCTCGGCCGTTGTAATCATACCCGTCATCCCCGGATCGTCTCACCGGCTGCGGATCGTTCGCATTAAAAATAACGTCGTCGAGGTTCAAAGGGCGGCCTTGCCCGCCGAATCCGTCGACAACCGGTGTCGCATTCGACAAAAATGATCCGTCAGCGTCGAAACCACATCCCACCATCCCGAGAGGTCGACGTGGAGGCTCGCGAACAAAAGCGTTAACCGGCGGGCGCCGCGCAAAGTCTACAACGAGAATCCTATCGGCAATATTACGACAGTCGTTGTGGAAGCCGATGCCGGAGTCGCTGTTGCTCGAAGTAGTCGTCACTTCGCTGTGGTTGCTCGGTTGCGGAGAGTTTGCAAGGAAGTCTTGTCCATCTAATCTTGCATCTTCGTGACGACCGGGTCTACGATCCCTCGGAGCCCGAAAAGCTGCCCTGTTACACCTCAAGAAGTTACCAGCCACAGGGCTGTCACCTTTGACTGCCAATTTTGAGATCTGTTGTAGATTAGGACTAGCACTTTCATCAGATGGCAGACTGTACATGCCCCTAATAACACCGACGACGTATTCTGCCGAGGGCGGGAACTCCAGGCACCTCTCCGCGACCGGGTCTCTCGTACAAGCAATTTGAAACTCTCTAGCCCTAGCAATATGGGCTTCGTGCTCTGCCATTCTAGAGTCAACGGCGAATACATGGCAACTGTGCGAGGCCTCCGCCTCGCTAGATTCTGCTGACGTTACAAGGCCAAAATATCTTCTGTCTGCATCGGAGCCACAGCCTGCATAAATGATTCTTTCGCGTTGGTATTGTGCTAGAACTTGGCCGGTTGGGCGTCTGAGGAAGAGTGCATTCGGAAGTACAGAAAGCAACACGGGTGCCGCAGGTCGTCTTTCTTGTCTTAGTTTTCGTACAGCAGTTCTAACGTTGCCTGGGGCTGTGCTGGGTGCGGCTTGGGGCGTTTCTATCGTACCGAGGTAACCGACCACAGCCCTACATTCCAGCCGCGCGACATGGTTTGGCGTCAGTTGCGCGCGGCCTAAATTTTGAAGGATTTCATTCACTCCTGAAGTACTAGGTGCTGCATGACAACCTGAAAAATATCACATGACATTATTTACCCATACACATGAAGTAAAGTAAAAGCTTTAAAGGTAAAAGAGTATATTTACCCGAATTTCATAGGCATAATATACATTGAATAACTCAATTCCTCTTGCCCTTTTAGGGGTATGAAATTCTGTATTTAAAAAAAACAAATTTGAAATGACTCATATGTTTTCTATAAATACAAAAAAGGCCAGCGGACTTTTTTTTATTGAAAGCATGCAAATGACTCGACACCCTCTGATGTGAAGCAGTAAAGGCCTACGCAGACCAGGACGGCATGGCAAGAGATTAAAATTTTTAGTAATGGAAATTCAAACGTATCAATACATAAATACGACATAAATTGCTATGCTTTAAAATGATGCCGTGGCATCGAAAGGCATTTCATTGCACGGAATTGAAAGGCGAGCCACGGGCTCCCGTAGCGGGATGCCGTGGCGTACTGCGGTAGGTAACGGCATGCCACGGACTCCGGCGCTCGTTGTGAAATACCGCGGGCATGACATGCGGCGGCAGCAACTGAATACTAAAAGTGTATCAGGCAGCAGGGGTTGCCGAGGCGTGCTTTGACGTGCCGCGCAACTCCGTGGCAATCCGCTCGAATGCCGCGGTATCTAAGCGGCTAGTGTGCGCTGACTCACGGCAAAATCCTTTGCCATGCCGTCCCGGTCTACGTAGGCCTTTAAAAGAGTCTATTTTGGCAGATTAAGTGATGTCAACTGAGTTATTTGCAGATCCACGGCTGCAAACGCCTTTTTGGGGTATTCTCCAATGAGTACAGCATGAGGTTCTTCAAAAAAGGCGTGAAAAGGTTTTTACATGGTTGGCAACGCGCAAGTGATACCCCTTGTTTTACAAGCGTCCATAGGCTACGGTAACCGCTTACCATCAGGTGGGTTGTATGCTTGATTACCACCTTAGGTATAAAAATATATATATATATTGCCTTGTAACCATTATGAGGTATTATTGCCTTGTAACACAGCAATTGATTTCATTTCGTGTTTTATTTTGTGGGTATTTGCTACATGGTTTGTAACAAGCATATATAAATATTTCTGCTTGCTGCCTGGCCCTTATGTACTCAACTTAAGTAAAAAAATACCCTATACTTCCATAAGGACATATTTATCTAAATTGACACACTCAAACTATGTCCAGAACAGCCCACAAATTATGTAACTACAGTGTTATATACACCAATTATGCCTGCTTAGCAAAACTAAGATTTTGCGTGGAGCGTTGTTCACATTTGTAGTATGGCTACTCCAAATACCTCCTCGATATGCTCGACAAATTGCAGCATCATGCTATCCATACATTGGTGTATTTGGCATGTAAAGCCCATTATCATTGAAGTTAAATAATTTAACTGCCTGGATTCAATTTAAGTAACATTCATTAACACTTGCCTAAGTGTATGCTGTGAATTTTGGTTCAATATACTCTCCTTTGAATAATTTTAGTATCATGATACACAAACAATTTGTCTCATATTTAGTTTGCTTTTCACAATAATCTTAAACCATGTCCTTTATTGTTTATTCAATAAATATAAATGTAATTATCAACAATAATGATAAATAATAAAAGTGAATTAGCGCATGCTGAGAAAACTGTGATATAATAGTGCAATGTTTGAATTCTGTACAACACATAAATACTAGAGTAGTCAACCATTAATCATTAATTTACAAACATACATTAGCACATTACAAATACAAATGAAATTAAAATACATTCAGCTCAAGCAATTTATTTTATCATCTTGTAAATGTATTAAATAAACTCATAACAGTTATGTAAATAAAGAATATTAATAATAAGAACAGTCTCAAAATTATTTATGTTACTTATTAACATTGCTTCAAACATATCAAAGTTTTAATTATGATCGACAATCATAAATAATTTTAAAATACTGACAATATTTTAAAATTATAATCATGACACTGATCCAGCAACAAAATGTTAAATATTATGTCTCTAGCATATTGTTGTATGTATAAATATTAATACAATAAATAAATGTTTTTATATCCAGTATTACATGTGCCCCCAGGAAGTACTTTTTCGCAACCTACTATAAAAAAAGTAAACTTTGGTGCACTAGCGATAGTATCTTTTTTATATCAAGGCAAGACTCAAGGATATTTGACTATTAAATTTCATACCGAATAATGGGGTACAGTCATTATAAAAATTAAGTGACCACTTTTGATGGTCTATGACTCTCATTTTGAAAGTAATTGTGAACTGTTATTAGGTGATGACTTACTTTCTCAGACAACTGTACATAAAAGTAATGTTAAACACAAGACAGCACTTTTTACATATTTGTGGTTAAGGAATAACACAAAACAATTAGTGCACATATAAATAGAATTAATATCACATACCCAATAATATCATTACCATTTGGCTAGCCATCTGTAAAAGTTAAATTTATTATTGTACAAGAAATAGTACGAACAGTAAAGCTCCTAATAACAATTGCATTCTATTTTTTATTTAAGCATTATTTATAGCATATACTGATTAATGATGTTGAATTATTTTTTACTGAAATCTAAACATTACCAAAACCAATCTAAAGTTGAGAAAGCTTTGAGAACTCACTCACTTAAAAAATATAATTTCCACTCAAGGAATACCTGGATGATGCATCATTTGCGGTCTACGTCGAGGTGGCGGGTGTCTCCGCCTTGTACGCGCTCTCTCATCCGGCTCGGTGTCTTCTGTGTCAGTAGGTGGGGGTTCTCTCGGTGCCACACTCAGAGAAATAGCACCTGGGGCCGCAGCGACTAATCTAGCGACTGATGCATGTGGTGCCCGAGCTACGTTCGCCCCATCGACCGTCAATAACGCATCACCAGCCCGAAGGCCCGCACGTTCCGCAGGGCCCCCCGCCGCTACAGCAGAAACAACACAGGGTCGCTGGCCAGCTATCGTGAACCCAAACCCACCAACACCACGAGCCACAATCAAACGACGCTCAGCAGTACGAGAAATAACTGCCCTACGACGTCTCCTTCTTTGCTGTTGAGGCACCATTGTAAAATATGATGCTAGCGACTAGTTTTGCATGAAACCGTTATGACACCATCACTGAGTATAGAAATCACATCACAAGCGGCGTGAAATAGAAAAGACCAACAGAATCACATAAAATATTAATTGAAAACAAGAAAAACTAGAAATAGGAAAGTTTCGAGGTCTTTTGTCACTGACGTTTAGAAAGTTTGGATCACAGATTATAAATAAATTGGAAGAATATAGTTTGGAATTTTGAATGTGTTCATTTCAAAGTTCATAGATTTCAAAACATAGATTTTACCACAAATTCCTTGTTTAATTTTGATAAAATTGTAATGATAATATTATTTATTACGCGATGTTAGTCTGTTTTGTGAAATATTACAGTTTTGCTCAACTAGGTAATATGCCTTTGCCCATGCATTATCCAGCTACCGCTAAGCAGAAAAGTATAGTAGTTAGGTAAATCAAAGTCAAATTGCAAACCTTTTTTGAAAATCTTCATTTTACTTGAAAATACAATAAGCTTAAATATTTTTAGTTTAAAACGGGCAAGTGTCGACGTGCAATTAGAAGATTATTGTAATGAAAGTTTTTGATGCGAGACATGTAGAGAGTTTTATTGTTGTTATCCACCTCATTAAAGTAGAATTATATAGACTGTCATCTATTCGAAAGCGAAACTCTCCCAAGATGCAATGAAATATGTTACACCGGCAGTTAAATGCATAATTGAAGAATTAAAGAAAATATTTAAGACATGGTTTAATGAGGAATTACTTTCTTTTGCCTACTCTGTAAAAGAGAGAACATAAATGCAAAAAAAAGCTATTGGGAGTGTTTGGCGGGATTTTGTGGCGACAGTGAAATTTTTTATTAAAATAATTAAAAATTGTGTCGGAGCGAACATTGAGTTATAAAAGCGGCGTAGTTTTATTATTTAGGTGTTTGACTTGACGTGCAACTAAAAGATTATTAGAATAAAAGTGATTATGGTGTGAAATACGATGAAAACTTTTTTGTGGTTATCCAAGTAGCACATGATGAGGTGTTGCAATAAAAGAAGAAATAAAGAAATACTTAAGACATGGCTGTATGGGCATTAGTTCCCTTTGCCTTCCCATTGCAGGGAGAATGTATTAAAAAAACTGCTGCCAATGTCAAAGTCAAACAGACAGCTTTCAATCTAATCTGTGCTTTCAATTCAAACAAACACTATCGAAATCCACGTTGTTTTAATATATTATTATTTGTTAAAAGTTTAAATTAAACCTTTACGTTTCTTTTCTACTTTCTATACAAGTACAAGGCAATAATATATAGTCATCGCAATGGCTGTAAGTATTCTATTAATTATTTTCTGTGCTATGTACTGGTGCACTCAACAAGTATTAGGACTAATGTAACCACAAAAACACACAATTTCAGAAAAAAAGGAAAATGAAGATTAGTAAAGTAAAAAAGAATAATCAAACGACGAATAAGATGAAGAAGCAGGGCAAACTAAAGCTCCAGAGGCATAGGACGAAAGTTCAAAAGCAGAAACAGCCGTCGCAACCTCAATTGGAATACAGCAGCGATAGTGATTCAGGGTCGGGGGAAGAATGGGCAGACATGTTGGACGATGAGGAGCAGAAGTACATTTTGACCAGACTGGCAAAACAGCCGCAGCTGCTGTCCAATGTCCCTGAAGAAGAGAAAGAAAATAAGTCTAGGTAAATATCTTTCTCCGTAATTTTATTTATTTCATACAGATTTTTCATTAATCATAGACTTGCAATACATTTAACCGACTTCAAAAAAGAATGAGGTTATTAATTCGGCTATATGTTTTTTTTGTATGTTTGTTTCCTCAGAACTTTGTAATTTATGAATCGATTTGGAAAATTGATTTTTTGTCAGATACTTTCAGATTGGTCCCATTATTATCCCTAAATCGATTTACTAGTTTGGTTATAAATTCAAAATAACTGGAATAATTAAATCATTATTGTAAGAGAATTTGCAGATTTTTGCTTTCTTGATACTTTCAGTGATGCTTATGATAATTCTTTTTGTGTAGGAATACTACCAGGTTGTTCCACAATCACCTGTCTTGCTTTGATCTTTAAAATTTATCACTAAGAATTGGTTATTTTTTTCAACATAAATAAAACTAACTTCTAGACACTAAAAAGGAAAGTATAATTAAATTTAATTATAGTGTGATTTTGACTCTCACAGAAAAATTGTAAACAAAGTTATGTCATTGTCAGTAGGTATGACATTTCAGGGGTTTCTCAAGCTAAAGGCCTGCAGGAAATATTCATAGGTTTATAGTTATTTTTTGGAGTTGGTCCTACACTTTCTATTGTTTTTGGAATCAGCTTAGCACTAACTTCAAAAAATAACTTTTCATGAATTATGTACCTTTATTTCTTCTTTTTTGTGGTTTTTAGCCTAAATAATTATATTCTCTTTTTAAGGAGGGCATGTTTTAGGAAGCAGAGAGAGTTTATGATAAGAATATGTAACAATTACAAATAAAAAGGCATTATAAACGCACAAAATCAAACATAAATGAGATTAAGAATATGTGTCTTATACTAAGTAATATGTAGAATAAATCTAAATATAAAATGCTATTTTATAATTTTTTATATTGTAGGTCTAGAAAACGTAAAAAAGTGGACAAGGGTAAGATGCCCAAGAGACAACATAATAGTGACAGTGGAGCAGAGAGTGAACAAGAATCTGATAGTGATCTGGAGGACAAATATGAAAAGGAGTTGTCTGAGAGACCTCCAAAGAAAATGAGGGCTTTACTGCCTATCAAGACTAAAGAAGGTGTAATAGAAAGATCCGAGGAAGTAAAAGGTAATAAATAATAATAAAAAAAAATACAGTATTGTATTGCTGCTACTATGCCAGGAACACTAAGACAAGTAACTGTTATTGTCATTCACATAATTGTAGACCAAAATTTATTTTAATACATCATGAAATTGTAAGCATAATGCGTAAGCGTTAAATTTGAAATCATATTGGCATCATTTAATATTGCTAAACTTATATTTTTTTGAAAGAAATACAAATAAAAAAAAAAGATTTTAAAAATTTTATGCTGCAGGTGGGAATCGAACCCGCATCTCGTGGGGTGTGGGGTAATTTTTTTTTTACTTTTCTACACTGAGAGTACTTACAAGGAAATATATATAAATATTTTTATTTAAAAAAATAAATTAATTTTCATAGCATATTCACACATTTGTTTCTTTATCAGATAGTGGTTCCGAAGAAGAGGATGATGAAAAACCAGAACATAAACCAAAAGCACTAGAAGAAACACACGAAACAGATTCAGACTCTGGAATGGAAGGAACCCTGGAGGAGAATGATGGTGATGATGAAGTAGTTGGCACTGTGCAATTAATGGCAGCAAGGAGGGACAGGTTGAGGCATGACAAGCTGAGGATTGGGGCACTGTGCTCCTCCTTACTTGAAAGTCCTGAAAAAAAAGTAAATATACTTTTTTCTTTTATTTCTTATACATTTTTAGGAAAAACATGTTACAGTATACATTATATTCTAAATATCACTATTATCACTAGGCTAAAACTGGGGATTATTTTAAATCACTGCTCTCTGTGCTGCTTTAAAACAGTGTTATGGCAAATGTAATTATCACTAATCAGTAACCAGTAATCAGTCCTTTATTTGTGAAATACAGGTTTCATTGTCAAACAGTTGGTATGTTACTTAAATATGCATCACCATATTTCAGCCCTTAAAGAGGCATACAAACATTATATTTTTTTTTGTTGCATATCAATTTAGCTTATTTATTATATTTTAATATTACCTATTATAATTAATCATAACATTACCGATATCTAAACCATTCACATAAATTTAAGATTTTAAATATTCAAACTAAATACATCACACATCAGCAATAGTAATAAAATAAACACAAAATATAATTATTTACAATAATGATTTAAAAAAAAATCAGTTAATTGTCAATGTCAGCAACCATTAAAACCGAAAAACTAAATTAATTCAATGTAATGACTATGTCAATATTAATTTCAAGTAAAAATAAAATACCATTACATTATACCTAAATATTATGTCAATAATTAATAAATAAATATGAAATCCTAATGCAATTCTACAAATTATAAAGATCAGTATCAAGATCAAAAGTTAATTCTAGTCATTGCATGTTATTTAAATAGATTATCTTTGTCTTCTAAGAATTCTAGTACTGAATAATACGCTTTATCTAAAAGTATTCTAGTTAAATATTTTTTAAACATATTTATATTAAGCTCTTGAATCCTGCGAGGTATTTTGTTGTATATCTTAGGTGTCATACCAAAGACGCTATTATTTAATAAACTAGTTTTATGAAAAGGAGCACAAATTCTATGACCATGTCTTTGTCCTTTTAACGTGTGTTGCTGTAAAAATGTTGTGTACAGGTGTAGATTGCATTTTACAAATACTGCGATTTCATATATATATAAACAGGGTAATGTTAGAATTTTAAGTTCTTTGAAAACTTCCTTACAACTATCAGTCTGTTTCAGTCTTACCATAGCTCTAATACACCTCTTATGTGCCTTAAATACCATTACTTTGTTTACTGAATTTCCCCAGAATAATAATAGAATATCAACCCATACTGCAACATTGAAGATATATATCCATGATAGGCCATTAGGTGTCTGGTTTAACTTTAAATCATGTTTTATCATCTGTCATGACTCTTGGCCTACCTTCATGTAACACACCCTCCATTCTGACCTTGTTGAAGTAGCATTTTAAGGAGTTCAGTGGTGTATTTGATGGAGCGCTCTGTTTTCGATTATCAAAACAAAGTAACTCATCATGTTCAATCCTCCATCCTGTTGGTCTAGGTTGTTACTGCAACTGCTTTAACATACTAACCTCGTGTGTTTCTCCTATGTAGGAATGCCCAGCAGTGGGCTGCATATAGACTATTGATGGCTCAATGTGAAGAAGAAATAAAAAAGTACGTTTCTATATGCTTTCAGTTAAAAAACTTGTTCCCCATCCTATACCTGATGGAAGAGCGCCTCAAGGACGGAGCACTAAACCTCCACTCAGTGAGGAAACTCGCCACACTCTCTGCCTTCGAAGTATTTAAGGACATCCTGCCAGACTACTACCTTAGGCACCAGGACTACTCAAATGTAAAATGTAAGTTATCTTTGTGTTTTTAAGGTTTCAAAATGTCTAAGACCTTATGGACCCTTGAAGCTATAAAAATATCAATGCTTTATAAAGAAATATGTGACATATGGTACATCCCGTTGACCAAGAGTCACAAATTTGGCAAATTTATGACTCTTGGTAAAGAAAATCGTTATTCTGTAGCATAGAAAACATAATAAACAGAAATAGAATGGCCACTCCCTGCCCCGCACAATGTAAATTTGAATTGTTGTTGATTATGATTATGTCGATTTGAGAGATACACCTCCAAATGTATAGTCGCGGAGTATGCTTACAATTTACTTTTCCTACAAACAGTTGCGCGTATTATTTGTGTTCATCTGAATAAAACCGCTGCGAGTGTCGAGAATTTTCTGAGTGTCCATGCTGTGTCTGTAGTTTATTATATCACTTAAAAAATATTTTTTTTACTAAACCACATTACGAACAAAATGAGTTAAGGGGTGTAGAAATATTATAAAGGCTTGTACTAAGCATCATCTTACCTAACCTAACCAACGAAAATACTAAGTGAGCAACAAAAAAATCTGATTTCAGCGATAAATCGTTGAATAGTCGTATAATTAAAACAGATTTTTAGTCGCTATCTTAGTATTTTTAGTTGCTCAGTGTATTATGTTCCTATTAAAAATACAAATGAAGTATTTTTTAATTTGCAGTGAAGAAGGACACCTTAGCTTTGTACAAATACGAAAAAGAATTACTGGAATTCTACAAAAGGTACCTGCAAAGGCTTGAGAAGTCCGCCTCAGTGCTCCGTCGAAAAAAAGGAGATACCAGGTAGGCCTATTGATCTATTGTAATCTATAAAATAGTCATGTCCTGTGCCGGGAACCAAACCTGCAACCTTACACAATCCAGGTGAGTTTTATGGCTACTGAGCAACAGGGCACTAGGCACTAGTCTCTCTGTTTTTGCGTTATGATTTACCCACCCCAGGACATGTTAAAATGATACGGACAAAATATTGTAATCAAATTGGTATCTCAGTCCATATACTATAACTTTTTCACTTATGATGAGTCTTTTTCACTTATGATGAGCCTTTTTCACTTATGATATCTTTATCACTAATGATGAGTCTTTTTCACTTATGATGAGTCTTTTTCACTTATGGTGAGTCTTTTTCACTTATGATGAGCCTTTTTCACTTATGATATCTTTATCACTAATGATGAGTCTTCTCACTTATGATGAGCCATTTTCATTTATGATGAGCTTTTTCACTTATTAATGAGTCTTTTTCACTTATGGTGACTTGACTTCACATATTTACACTTTTCACTTATACCCGTTAAGCATCAGATACCAGACACAATTGTTTTTTTTTTATTGTCATAGCCCTCCGGTGGGTTAACGCCGCTTAAAGGGCCGCCATTAATATTTTTGAGAAACAATAATAAATTGTGAAAATAATAATTTATATTTTCTTGTAATATCATTGTAAAAATACAACTATATTACATTGACTTAGACATTTTTATTTGATAAGTGGTTAATGGCCAAGATAAATGGCCAAGTGGTTTCTACCCCTTGCTATACAGGCTACGCAGTCATGAGTCCCGAGTTCGAATCCCGGTAGGAGCAAATGTTTGTATGATGACTGCGAGAATAAAACTCGCCAAACTCGCTCTAAAAGAAGCGCAAGTTTAAGCGCTTCTTTAACTCGCGTTTAAGTAGACATTACATTATCGTCGGGTGTATAATAATAATATAACATCCAATTAAACGCGAGTTAGATCCGGTAAATTGGTTTTATTACAAATATTATATTTTTTTTCAAAATCAGCCATTTATGGCAAAGGAAGTGGATTTTAGAGTCTTAGATTTCATTTAATCTGTCATATTATAGAAAGCTCGATTTTTTTTTATCTATATCAAGAAAATAACAGGCCCTTTGTGGCATAGAACTGCATTGATAAGAGAAGACTAGAAAAAGTTGTAGGAGGCCTTTGTGTCGAAAGGACACGCCGACAATCCGGACCGATATACATATTACACTGTGTATATATGTAATTTAAATCAAACATTATTGTATCTGAGTTGGCAATAGACATGTGCAAGTAATGCGCGTAATATCACAAATGAGATATCACTCAAACGCGTGATGTTACATTACGCATCACTCCGAGAAATCAAGTATCACTTTAAACATCACGCGAAATAACATTACACTAGCTCCGAGCGCGAGCGAAAGGGACCGACCGAAGCGCACGTATAGCCGTGATGATGACTATGTAAAGTTTCATCTATCGCGCGTTGCGTACGTATCGCGCGATACGCAGCATCTCATTTGTTCGGGTGATGTTTCGAGTGATGTGTGATATCTCAGTGTAATATCACGTTTTCGTAAAAGTGATGTGATATAGCATAACTTTTTGTAGTACTGTTTCGCGCATGTCTAGTTGGCAATAAAGGCTAATATAAAAAATAATATAAAATTATAGAAAGCTCGACGAGGCAACGTTAAGCCTGTCTTTGGTGTCCCTCCGCTGCATGTCCGGGCTGCTAGTGGCGCGGCCCCACTTTAACTATGCCACCAACATCGCTCAGAGCGTGGTGCCCTTCCTGGACTGCAGGCAGGAACAAGCCAGGGAGACTGTCCGCGAAGCCTGTTCTGACGTCTTCGCTGAGGATAAGAAGGGGGATATTACGTTGGCTGTGAGTATTGCTGTGGCCTCATACATTTTTTTTATTTCTAACAGGGTAGGTCTTACCTGATGAAGTGATGAAGATGGAAGCGATCTATCCTCGGATTCCTCAGGCTAGCTTACCACCAACTGCCGGAACACAACAATGCTGCTACAGCTTCTCTCTTTAGATAGAAATTATTTAATTCAGAAAGATAGGGCATGGGGTTATTTCTACATCAATTTCGAGCGTCCGAGTAGGGCATCCACTTTACAGAAGACCGCAGCCGCTGATCAAGGTCGCCATAGCTCATTGAAGTAGAATGAAGGAATGATTGCCATCAGACCAGTTGACCTTATGTATGAAGGTTCTATAAAGTTAGCGTGGTTCTACCAATTGCTTGAAGCAATCAAAAAGTTAACTGAGGGCGATTGTAGGCATCGTGCTACAATATCCTAAATTGACTCCCTTGTGTATTAATTTACAATTTGCTTTTAATTTTCATAATTTACTAGCTGATCCTGTAAACGTTGTTTTGCCATAAAAAGAATTTTTAAAAAATTGTCCCAAAATAAAAGATAGTAGCCGATTCACAGACCTACTGAATATACATATAAAATTTCATGAAAATCGGTCAAGTCGTTTCGGAGCACTACGTTAACTAAATTTGTGACACGAGAATTTTATATATTAGATTAAACTTTTGACCGCCACAATCGGCTATAGCCGACAAGCGATACAATATTTACGGTTTACTTATGATGTACGGGTATTCAATGGTTTTGGAATCCCTATTTCCTTTTCAAATGGAGGCTTGGTGTACAGGGCATTGTGACGCATTTATAGTGTGGCGGTCACAAGGTAACTCCCGCCATAGTCCATAATCAGTTTAGTTAGGTCCTTAACTCCTGTTCCCCAGATCGTTCGGCTGATCAACCAACTGGTCAAACGTCGCGAGGACCGGCTGCACCCCTCGGCCCTGGACTGCCTCCTGGCCCTCAAGATCAGGGACGTGGACATGGACGCGGAGAACGATCTACAGCATAAAAAGAAGCAGGAGACTAAGCATAAGAAGAGGATCGTCAACTTGTCTAAGAATGAGAAGAAGGTAGGAAATCTAGTTAAGATTCAATTTAATACAGAAAAAAGCCAGAAAGGGTGATAACATTTATGTCCTGTTGCTTTCACAATCTGGGTGACTGCTCTAACCGTCTGAGCTACCCAGCATTATTTGAAACCTATTTTTTCTGATTTAGATACTTCTCCAATCTTTCAGAAATTGATTATAATGTTAAAAGTAAAATTAAGAATTGAAAAAAGTCATATCCGGGGGCAGGATGCGAAATAAGTTCGACATTATGAAGGTAGACGTTAACTTATCAATATATTAAGCAATCATTATTAAAAATTCATGCTTAAATATGTTCACCAATATTACAGTCTCTGGCACTGTCATATTTGGCCTTTTTGACGTGGATTATTATAATATGGTAAAAATAACAATTCAATATTATTAACAGTCATTGATGTCATAAGATAGACTAGAAGAAATTCATAGGGTTATCACAAGTCCTTGGTAGCTCAGTGGTCGGAGCTTCCACCCGTGTTATGAACATGATTATTCCCAATTCAGATATTTTTATAAATTCATACCTACCTAAAATGGTTTTTACTGCATTTCAAAAAACATGCATTGATGACCTGCTGGCCGAGTGGTCTGTACCCCAGGCTACTCGGTTAAGAGGTCCCGGGTTCGAAATCCCGGTAGGAACAAATGTTTGTATGATGAGTATGAGCATTTGTTTACGAGTCATGGATGTTTATATGTTTATTTAGTATATTTCTAATATTTATACAGGGTGTACGAAAAATACAAATAAAGTAAAAAGGGTGTAAATGGGTCCCTTGTGTAGAGTTTATTACCAATGTATGACAACTGTAGTATGACATTATTACATGCTGAAAAATTAATTATTTTTGATAAAATAATAAAATAATCGACATTGAAGCCCAGCTCTATTCTAAGTTCATTCCCCCTAACAGGCGTAATTACCTCCTACTCTTAGAAACTTTTCTACTCCTGGTAGCTAATATTTATTTGATCAAATATTAACCTAAAATAAATAACCTCCTCCCTTAAATAACCTTAATAATAAATATTCCTCAATTCTAGTATTTATTTTACTAGGCTAAGTACAAAAAAGATAAATAGACATTAGATAACTTTATTGAATACTTTACAAGAATATTAAGTGAGTGAGAATCAAGATAGGTATGAGTCAACATAAAAACCACAAATAAATTTAAAGTTGTATTGAAGTAACAATCTAAGTAGGTAGGTTCTATCTACCTAATAGCTCAGATGAATAAACTAAGGTTTTAAGCCGTAAACCAAAAATAAAAATAATTTTAATTGAGTAGGTATGTATTTATCACACACAAGAACCCGTAAGATCGATAAATGTGGTTAAAAATTTATCACGGATCAATCACACATGAAACTTCACTCTTCTAGTCCGTTTGTAATGTCGATAAAAATTTATAACAAACTACCTGAAGTAATAAAACAAGAAAAAAGCGATAAAATATTTTATAAAATATTAAAACAGTTGTTAATAGATAAATGTTATTATAGCATAAGTGAATACCTGAATGATAAATTTTAAATTTAGTTTGATATGTTGAATATTGAGTTGTGTTTAACAATATGACTGGTATATTAAGAAATTCTTATGTTGCAAAATTAATAGACTTTTCACCTAAGTTAAATATAATATATATATATGTGAAATATTCATACAAATAGCTGTAGTAACTACTTATAAAGAGAAAAATAATGTAATTAGAGTTAAACAGCGTCATCACAATGTATTTATAAAATGTTTGCAATGCCTTACAAGGCCCATAATTGTTACCTTAAACCTACTATAATATTTTACCATCTGTATGTACATTATGGAGCATTAAACAATTTGATTTGATTTGATTTGATTTGATCAATTAGGTACTATGTAATTGTACTAGCACTATCCTACCATTTCGAAATAAAAAACAACTTACCTCGAACTAGAAACACTTTTTTCATACAACAACGCAAGATGACAAGCAAGCTGACGGCTCACCTAACAAGCGGGACCACTTAACTCAATCAACACAGCTTTACAGTTCACATGAATATCTTACACAACAACATAACACTTACAACATTGCCTTTAGATTAGAGAAGCAGTTCAAAGTGTACCTACTCCTCCTTGCTGTCTCAACAACGACGGCCGTCGTCGGGACGGACACGGCCTGTGTCGAATTTCGCACCATATTATCGTCACCGTCCTTGTAATCGATGCCAACATACCTACTCATGGCATACACATAGCATTATCTCGCAATATTTAATAAGAATAACGACGATCAGAGATAAAATTATACGCGACTACACTTTATGAACTTATGATCAACTGAGCTCGGAAACAGATGAGGTGACACTGACGAACTGACGAGCCGACAAAGCGGGAAGCGGCTTTGAAATAGGTAGTCTGCGCGCGCCGCTCTGCGCCGCTGTTTTTTCCTTCTGCGCATGCGCACGGGGAATGACAGGGGTTGTAAACATTTAACTAGTTTTTTAGTTTAGTAAAATTATTTTATGTATGGATCGCAATAAGTAATTTAAGTATTATTGTATTATTGTGCCCAATAAACTTTTTTCTATTCTATTCTATTCAATAAACAACTTTGACTTTAGTATCCTTATAACTATTGGCAGGCCCCCGTCACTCTCGAAATGCAGCGTTAAAAGTAGCGGCCGCTAAGTGGAAATCTGGCGATCCGACCGGCAGTGGGCCGCCGCAAGCGAGACTGAACGCACACACGTAGAACGTTTCCCGCGCAAAACGCAACGATACTCACGGGCTCACGGCTCACGGTTACTTTGTAGCGGAGTTATTTTAAAACTATGATATTTTTTAAGATATCCATTGAAATCAAATAATGTCAGGTACAATTTAGTTCACAATTAAATACTGGTGGTGAATAATGCATTTATTTTGAAAAGGAACAATATCATGTTTATAAAAACACCTTCGCAGATAGTGCATTATTTTAGAATAAATTTGGTGACCAAAAAATAGTTATAGTGAGCCAATTTTGAAAGATAGACATATGCTGTCGCGGACTTTTTTTTGAACTTTTAAAGGAGAACAATTTTTACTTACATGATTTTAGGGTAACTTTAACCATTTGCGCAGCGCACGCAACTAAAGCTCTGATTAGGCCCTACTGGGTTATGTAAATAAAAGGAGTGGACTGTATAATATAGGCAGGCTTTACTACTGTCACAATACAATATGATATATATATCAAGGGACACCCAATGCTTATAATGCCGCGAAGCTAAGTGCGTGTAGAATGGGAACCCGGACCCGCGCGATGTGTCCCCTCCGCCGCACCGCCGCGGTCACCGCTGAAGGTCGAGCGTCGATGATGCGGCTAATGCGCCGACATGCTCCCCGGGTTGAAGTCTCTTCAATCAATTGGTAGAGGACAGATGCAGTTGAAGGCGCGTCGAACTGTGCCCTTCTTGGTCTTGATTTCGGCGACCCGCGTGACACCGTCCACACCAGGATAGGTCTGTATAACTCGCCCCATACACCACATCAACGGTGGCGTAGTTCGGTCTTTGATGAGAACGAGTGACCCAATTGCCACTTCACCTGTAGATGATAACCACTTGGTCTTTGTCTGAAGCAGAGAAATGTATTCATTATGAAATCGGCTCCAGAAATGCTGCTTGATATGCTGAGTCCTTCTCCAACGGTCCAAGCGGGAGATGTTGATGTCGGTAACCTGGGGATGTGGCACAGATAAGAGTGGTCGTCCAATTAAGAAGTGTGCGGGAGTAAGAGCCGAAAAATCATTAGGGTCTGAACTGATAGGAGTGAGAGGACGGGAATTTAGAACCGCCTCAATTTGACTTAGACATGTAGACATTTCCTCATAATTAAAGTGGACAAGATGTAATATCCTTTTTAAGTGATGCTTACATGATTTAACAGCTGCTTCTGCTAGGGAATTAAAATGGGGAGAATAGGCAGGTGTAAAAAAGAACTCAATGCCCTCCTGCGCCATCTCAGATGCAACACTAGACTCTAAGAGGAACCTTTGCATTTCGTTTGATGCACCGACAAAGTTTGTCCCGTTATCGGACGTGATGCTTCGAGGCTTACCTCGACGCGCCACGAACCGATTTAATGCAGCTATGTAAGCTTCGGTAGTGAGGTCCGTAACGAGCTCCAAATGTACAGCTTTAACTGCGGAACATACAAAAATGCACAAATACGATTTTGAAAGCTTACATCCACGACCTCTTCGATCAGCTATAAGTACTGGCCCTGCGTAATCGACATAACAATTATAAAATGGGAATTCAAGACACGTCCTTGAATTAGGTAGCTGTCCCATAATAGGTTGCACATTCTGAGCTCGATGCCTGACACATGTAGTACATTTATTAACTACTACTTTTGATAAGTTTCTACCTTTAAGAGGCCAATAAATTTGTCGTAAGCTTGACAGTAATAATTGGGGGCCGGCGTGTAATAATTTTTTATGTTGCATTTGAAATATAAGTTTAGTCAAAGCGTGTTTACTACAAATAACGATTGGGTGTTTTATGTTAAAATCATAGGGGGAATTAGAAAGCCTCCCGCCCACGCGAATAAGATTTTGATCGTCTATAAAGGGTGTTAAAGAAAGCAATCTACTTTTGCGAGGCAATTTTTTGTTAGTTTTAAGTATGCTGTACTCTTCTGAGAACATCTGAATTTGAGCACAATGTAAAATGTAGTTTAATGAATTTTTTAGCTCTGTAGTAGAGAGATAGCCACACAATTTATTATTTTTGTTATTTAAGTTATATAAATATCTTTTTAAGTAAGCAACTACTCTTTGTAATTTTGTGAAACTAGAATATTTTTCTATCAAATTTTGCACTACTAAATGGTTAGTAAGCGAAAGATAGCTACTAGTATCGCTACTATGACTGTTATTAAAGTGAGTAACTACTTCAGTGAGATCCTGCTTCACGGTGTTAGGCATTTTGGGCCATTCATTTTTACTAGACAATAAAAATGAAGGTCCTGACCACCATAGGCGAGTAGTGCCTATGACATCGGCCCCAAGACCCCGTGAGACCAGATCGGCTGGGTTTTCCTTCGACGGTACGTAGCGCCAGGTATGACCACAAGTACTTTCTTGAATTTCATGTACTCTATTTCGTACAAAAGGCTTTAATTGAGCTGTCGGAGTCGAAAGCCAACCCAAAACGATTGTGGAGTCACACCAGAATCTACAAGTATCTATATGTAAAGTAAGCGAGTCTAGAACCTTGGTACACAGTCTTGCACCCAATAAAGCTCCGCAAAGCTCGAGCCGTGGCATGGTAGTTGGTTTGATAGGTGCCACACGGTTCTTAGATGTAAGTAGCTGCACGTGAACTGACCCTGATGAGTCACAAGAACGAACGTATAAACACGCCCCGTACGCTCTTTCGGATGCGTCTGTAAACACATGAATTTCATGATTAATAGAATGTTCACATGATATCCAACGAGGTATTGATAATTTGTTAAGACACTTTAAAGTGTTTTCGAATGATAACCAAAATTGTTTTATTTGAATAGATACTTTTTGATCCCAGTCATATTTTTCTATCCATAACTGTTGCATAATTATTTTGGCTTCTACAACGCACGGACCGACAAGACCAAGAGGATCAAAAATTTGACTTAAGACTGACAAGATATGGCGTTTTGTGATATTAGTAGTAAATTTAATATTTATCATATAATTCAATGTATCTGTGTGACATACCCAGTTCAACCCTAGTGTTTTTGGTTGAGGGTTGCCTTGAGCTTGTTCTGAAAAATTTAAATTATTTGTTATATTTGTGCTATTCATTTGAGATAAAATTTGCGAGTTGTTAGACCGCCACTTTCGTAGATTGAAATTGGCCGAAACGAGTATAGATTGTACCTTTTTGGCTACCTCTATGGTCTCCTCGATCGTGCTTCCACCGCCCAAATAGTCGTCGACGTAGAAGTTATGTGAAATAGCAAATTTAACACGATCGTCTTGAGCTTCGTTGGCCAATATACTCAAACATTTGGTTGCTAAGTAAGGAGCTGAGGCAGTGCCGTATGTAACGGTGTTTAATGTATATGTACTAAGAGGGTCTTTAGGATTGTAACGAAAGATTATTTGTTGTAAATGACGTTGAGTAGTATTTATTTCAATGGCTCTATACATCTTTTCGACGTCGCTAGAGATAACATACTTATACTGACGAAATCGAATTAAAATTGACAGTAAATCGTCTTGAACTACTGGGCCAATCATTTGAAGGTCGTTTAGAGACAAGCCAGAAGTAGTTAGAGCAGATGCATCAAATACTACCCTTAATTTAGTGGTTGAACTAGACTCCCTGATGACTCCATGATGAGGAATAAAATAATTGACTTTTGAGTCATCGGGTGAACATATCGGCTCAGTGTTTTTTGACATATGACCTAATTTTTCATATTCCTGCATAAAGTCTAAATACCTAGATTTAAATAGAGGATCTCTCTGAAAACGACGTTCGAGAGATAAAAAACGATTTTTTGCAGTACTGTAAGATTGCCCTAAGACACTTGGGTCTTTCTTAAGAGGCATTGTGACTACAAACCTACCATCCTCTTTTCGGATAGTGTTTTGAAAAAAGTGTTTTTCGCATGTCTTCTCCTCAAGTGACAAAGAATGATGTACTGGGACATGGTCGAGCTCCCAAAACTGAGTTAGATCGGGAATTGTACTCGAAAAGTTACATATAGGTGAAGACGTGTTGTTACGATTACGTGAAACGCAACCTGACACTAACCAGCCAAGTTTCGTCTCACACAAACTAGGAAGCTTTTTACCTAATTTAATGGAATTAGTACCTAACACGCTCCAAAATACCTCGGCCCCTACCAGAATGTCTATTAACGACGGAATATTGAACGTTGGATCGGCTAGCTTAAGACCTGGTGGGATAGGAACGTGTGAGATGCTTACAAAAGATGTGGGTAAAAGCTTTGTTATCTCAGGCATAATGTGGCATTCTATATCCATTGCGTACGCACAGCATAAAGACTCGATTGTGAGATTGCAAGACTGTGTACTAGTAGATACATGACTGTTGATACCTGTGACCCTGGTGCTCGTACCGTGTCGTGATAAACCCAGCTTCTCACACAAGCTCTGAGTTACGAAATTGGCTGTACTACCGTTGTCCAGTAGTAGTCGAGCTGTGTACTTCTTACCCGACGCGCTGACGACGTTCACCATCGCTGTGGACAGTAATATATGCGCAGAAGTAGCAAGCTGCATGGCATTGGCAGATAAAGTAACATCTTCTGATGTAGAAGGCAAAACATTTACAAGTGGAGCGGGATTCTGTTCTAAATGCAATAAGGTGTTGTGCTTATGATGACAGTACTTACAGTGCGTAAGTCTGCAGTTTTTTACACTGTGACCTAAGCGTAAACAATTTAAGCAAACTTTAAGATCCTTTGCCTTTTGTATTCTATTTTCAATTGCTAATTTTCTAAAGGATTCGCATGTGAATAAGGAATGTGCTTGTGAGCAAAGCGGGCAAATGTATGAATTTTTATTGCTATTTAATGACTTAGTAAATTTATTATTTTGTTGTTTATTTTTGTAATTTTTTGTGTAATGACTATTATTTAAAGCAACTATTGAATTATTAAAAGACTGCTGATTTGATTCTACTGATTCTAATAAGTCCGCTTTCCTGCTTACAAAAGTGCAAAATTGCAATAAGGTGGGATCTTCAGTTAAATTATTGCGATACTCCTCCCAGTGACGACTTGTAACTAAATCCAATTTTTTTACCAATATAAATATTAGAAGAGTATCCCAATAATTAGTAGGCTGTTTTAAAGTAGTGAGCGCCCGTACATTTTTATTCGTTATGTCTACTAAGTTACGAAGGGAACAACTTGACTCTTTTGCTATGGGCTCAATGTCAAAAAGTGCCTGGACATGATTGTTAATTAAGAGACGATTGTTGTTGTATCTTTCACACAATAAGTCCCATGCAATTTTATAATTATCTTCCTTGAAATCAATGTTCTTAATAATGATGGCTGCTGATCCCTGGAGTGAAGCCCTTAAATAATGAAATTTATTCATATCATCGATGGAACCGTTATTATGAATTAATGATATGAAAGTGTCTCGAAACTCGAGCCAGTACTGATAACTTCCATCGAAACTAGGTAAATTAATTTTCGGTAAACGAACAAAATTATTTTTATTTTGTGCACCTGAGTAATAGTTTCCGGAACTCGATACGGAACCTTCGTTCTTGGAAGTGGTCCCGAGTAAGCTGCGCGCGAGCGCCAGAAGCTCGAAGTACATGGTCTCGAACTCCTCGCGCTCAACCAACATAGTATCGGAGTCTTCCGTCAATACCTCGATCTCCGTCTGTAATGTATCAAAATCCGCATATAAGCATTCAAATTTATTAAAGCGCTCGCCTAAGTCCAAGCGTTGCAACTGAGAAAGGCTTGAATTACCTTTTAATAAATTTAAATAGTTGTTAAAAATTGTAAGCTTAGATTTCATAGAACTGCGTTTTTTATTTAAAGTTTTAATTTTATCGGCCATTATTTCGTTATTAAATTATTATTCAATGTGAAAATAAAATAAATTAAGAAAATTATAAAACAAGCGGACCTAATAAAGCGCGAAGAATAATTGTATGTAGGTAATTAGGTCAGGAATGCGCACAAAAAATAAGGTGCGCTGGCACAAGTCGGCAGGTAGCAGAATCGTATTACGTAATTGTGTAACTCACGATCGCGCGAATCGTATGCAAAATACCCGCTTAGCTATAAAGTTGTGCACGAAATTTATTAACTATTTGCAAAAAAAAATGTAAGCGATAAATGCTATTATTACTGGCCAGTGCAATTTAAGAAACAATTAGGAGTAATAAAATAATGGGTAATTATTTAAGACACTGATTTTATAATCGGCTAAAAGGTGTAAATTGGGAAAAATTGGAACGAACTCACTGTTTATCTATGTATGTATACAAATCCCAAAATCAAGTGACTTCAGCTTCTTCGACTTCTGTAGTAGCTTGGTGATGATCCCACGTCGGCACGGTCAAAGTCCACACTTGCGATGGAGTGCGCCGACGAATATACGGTGTATGCGACAAGTCGTTCTCGGCGAGAAATTAATTTAAAAGGACCAATGATTAGGCCCTACTGGGTTATGTAAATAAAAGGAGTGGACTGTATAATATAGGCAGGCTTTACTACTGTCACAATACAATATGATATATATATCAAGGGACACCCAATGCTTATAATGCCGCGAAGCTAAGTGCGTGTAGAATGGGAACCCGGACCCGCGCGATGTGTCCCCTCCGCCGCACCGCCGCGGTCACCGCTGAAGGTCGAGCGTCGATGATGCGGCTAATGCGCCGACAAGCTCTGAAAATGAATATTTTTCCCCCGTTTCTGAAATATTTTTCATTGATGCTCATCTGCTATTAGTCGTAGCGTGATGTTATATAGCCTATATTATACCTTAATAAATGGACTATCCAACACAAAAGTAATTTTTCAATATGAATCAGTAGTTCCTGAGATTAGCGCGTTCAACCAAACAAACACACAAAGAAACCCTTCAGCTTTATAATATTAGTATGGATTTAAGAGGTAAATACGACGATAATACTAAACGATGAACCTTATATGGACGATACCAGACTGTACATTCATTTTAAATCGTACAATAAAAAATCTTTGTTTTACGGAGGGCTGAAAGTCCCGCCGGAGGCTTTTATCAATTACGTGGATGAATTAGAAAAAATATATTTTTTAAATTTTTGATGAAGTCTTTACGAACCAGCCGGGAAGCACTTCAATGAATATACTATAAGAAATTGATTTTATCCCACCTTGCCCCTGTTTTCCAATGGATTACTTTGTTAAAGTTATTTTATACGATTTAGAATATTAACGAATGAATACAAAGATGGAAAAAAAAACATTGATCATTTTATAAAATTAAACCACATTTAATTGACTGGCTTTCTTTGCATTAACTTCATTGCATTAGATGTATGAATAAAAAAAAATAAGTATTACTTCAGTCATTTAATTTAATTTATGGTCGTGGCATAACCCTTACGTTTTCGCTCGATGACGCAATCACGCGGTGTACGCGGGATTCTCGACTCTCGGCACGCGTTTGTAGAGTATATTTCTTCTCGCGTCGTCTAAAATGGCTAATAATAATAATGCTAGTAGGCTAATATAACGAAATTTTTTCACCATTTGTATAAGAGTGAAGTATCTGTCCTGTTATTAATCTGTGCTATTGGGTCCAAGCTAAGGCTGGTACCAAAAAATAATAGTTATGACGAGAACAATACAAGGTTTTCGTTTTCGTTAAGAGGGTTATTAGAGCGCTGTTCGACTTAAATTGCATTTAATTATCGTGGCAAGCAAGAGCTATTTAATTAAATGTTAAAATGATTTTCCGGAGTGAATCTTCTGTATTTGTACTATTATGTATCTGTGGTATAAGAAGTAGTGTAACATAATTACGCCAACGACGCAAACAAACTGTTAAATGCTTGTCTTGCATTCGAAGCCCAGTAAGATCCATTTTTTCAACGTTAAAAAAGTAGGTTACTAAATAAGTAAAAACATATCCAAGCGAGCACGGTCGCAAACACTACCTAATCAACAGTTTATAGGCACTTAGTCATAATCCGGCAGTACTCTGATCTGTTTTTTTTATATCGAGTATTAAAAAAAATCTTTTGAATAAAATGTTGTGAACCAATGACACATTTGGGGGCGTTTAGGGTTTCATCGGAAAAAATGTAAACCAAATTTTTGAATCTCCTCTGAACTCCTAGTACTTACATAATTTTACAATTTAATTTTGACCGACAAATAACCTTGCTAGATCATGCTCATTTAAAGGAAAAGCTTGTAAAATAAAGGGAAGACCGGTACATTTTAAATCCAAGTGAAGACTTCCGCCCGCTTTAATGCGTAGGTAATTCCGTCGACAGCACGTTAATAGTACATGCGCGTTCATTGTGACCACTTACTACTACCATATCATCATTAACATCATCATACCAACCTCTGATGTCCACTACTGAACAAAGGCCTCCCCCACCGATTTCCAAATGAAATGGTTCTTGGCAGCTGCATCCAACGGCTCCCCGCGACTCTGACCAGGTCTTCTGTCCATCTAGCTAGTGGGAGGCCGTCCTTCTTTGCACTTCCCGGTATGTGGTCGCCATTTTAAAACTTGAACGCCCAACCAGCCGTCTGTTCAGCGTGCTATGTGCCCTGCCCACGCCACTTCAACTTGCTAATCCTATGAGCTATGTCAGTGACTTACCATACCATACAATTTTTTATAACGGCTGTCATCAGGTAGGCCATTTTAGACGTAATGGTATAAAAACCAGTTTTATTGACCCAGAGCGATGCATCACGTAGTTTATTTCCATTTAATAGTAATTTTGAACCCTGTTCTCGTTTGACCCGTCGCTTCGATTGTGCAATATCGCGCTGTGACATAAACAAAACAGCTTGAAAATAACATCACACCTTTTCACATCGCGCATTTTTTGATAAAGATATGTACCTCCCACCCTGTCACTGTATTTGAATACTCCGGTATGTACGAAAACTTACGTATTATTTAAGTTTAAAAAATAAATGCGGAACCCGAGGTGTATTTTTTCAAATGGCGGTGAATTCTGCTGCAAGTCTAGTATTTTCAAAGACTAAGCGGTAGCAGATGAGTGCTTAGTTAGATTAGTGCAATTTGATTTTACATACTCTATTTATTTAAAGGTGTTTACGTAATATGCGAAATCGATACTAATAGCAATTTATCGCTTAAAAATAATAAACAACACCTAAACAAAAAGATAAATAATTGTTATAAAAATTAAAAAATAAATGATTATTTCAATAAAATTATTATTACTTGTCATCGTATTAGAAATTAAGGCATCGTACTGTAAGTTTTATCGGCAAAGAAAGTTTTTTGCATCTCAGAAGGAATCGATGGTACTAATAGTTTGCATATTCTAGTCTTTGGAAATATAGTCTATTTATTTGATGTAAATTTTAGGTTGAATGACATTCACAGCCGATCACTAGAGTAGTGACATTTTCATTTTGAGTTTTCGATGAAGAATTTCTTTTTTTTGGGTTCTTTTGATACACCGTGTATACATATTATTATCATTATTTCTCCGTTATCTAGTATCCATAACACAAG
The DNA here is from genome assembly GCA_947347705.1 of Nymphula nitidulata. NCBI lineage: Eukaryota > Metazoa > Arthropoda > Insecta > Lepidoptera > Crambidae > Nymphula > Nymphula nitidulata. Next base: position 2,109,294 of record OX374637.1, on the reverse strand, counting down.
CTCTTAATGATGCTTACTTTGGGCTAGATAATAGGTGTGAGTGTATGAATATTATTATATTATTATTATTATTATGTCTTCCTGGTTAAGCGGTGACCACCGCCTATAAACACCTGCAATAACAACGGATAATCACTTGATATTGCAGGTGCGTTGTCATCCTGGGGCCTGAGATGAAATGCCGTCCATGCCCAGTAATTACACTGGCTACCTTTCCCTTCAATCCGAAACACAGCGAACTAAAAAAGATAAAAATATAAAATAATTGAAAATAAATATTGTTACAGCGAGCCAAAAAACTAAAAGAGGTAGAACGCGAGTTACTGGAGACAGAGGCGCAGGAGAGCGAGCTATCCCGCCGCAAGCTGATGACGGAGGTCACCAAGACAGTGTTCCACATATACTTCAGGCTGCTCAAACACGCGCCCAGGTCCAAGCTGCTGGCTGCGGCTCTCAACGGATTGGCCAAGTGGGTACACTCTTTGTTGCACTTTGAATATACAGGGTGGTGCCGTCAATAAATTTCATTTATTTATGAGCAACTTACTTATTACTTATCATTACAGGTATTTCACCTAATGCAATAGAGAAGCTTACAATTATTAAAAAAAAACTTATTCAATGTTAATACTACTAATTAATTTATAAGTACAATAAAAAAGATAAAAATAACAATCTGTATTATATAAAATTACAATTCATACTTATTAATTACCATTCATATTGCATTAAAATATATATTTAAAAATGACTAATTACAACTAATTCGAGTTAAATGTCCAATAACTTTCAAAAACATCTATGAATTCATGCGGTCAATTATTATTTCATACAAACGTCATAAAATTATCAAATGAATAAGATGTTTTTAAAAGTGGCAAACCATTTCTATAACCAAATATAGCCCATGTTTCAATTTATTGTCATATTGACCGCACCACCCTGTATAAGGTTGGTGCCGTCAATACGACAGTAAATTGAAACATGGTATTGAAGGCACCACCCTGTATAGTTTTACATGTTCCAACGCGCATTGGGCCAGCGTGGTGGTGTTATAGCCCAGACTCCTCATGTGTTTCTCCCATGTAGGAAGACCTGTGCCCAGCAGTGGGTCGTATATAGGCTGATGATGAGTGTTACATGTAACAGGAAGTAATGTAGGGTAGGAGGTAATACGGTAGGTGTAGGCTGTAGTTAATAGTTAAATCTTGCTTTAGTTAGTTCATGAATCACGCATTTACGTTTTGTAGGCGTACTGAGTACAGCTAGCAATAACAAATTATCTGATAAGTTCATATGAATTGTATTACATTATCTGGGTCAATAAAACTGGTTTTGTACTTTCACTTCGATACTCATTTGTTATTTGAGCGTATATCATATAGTTTCCGTGGTGTAGCGGTTATCACATCTGCCTAACACGCAGAAGGCCCCCGGTTCGATCCCGGGCGGAAACATTTTTTTTTATTTATTTACTTAATTATTATTTAATGTTTCTTTTTTATTTTCTTGGTTATTCTTCTTTTTATTATTTTGAAAATAAATCAATAAAATTAAAGCCATTTTTTTAGATTCAACGTAACTATACGAATAGATATAGAGATTATAAATATCGCATAAATTCAAATACTAAATTATATTATAAAAAATTTAGAAATTACATAATAACGGTGTAATTACTGGGCATTTCATCTTAGGCCTCAGGATGACATCGCACCTGCAATATGAAGTGCTTATCCTTGTTATTGCAGGTGTCTATAGGAGGCGGTAACCGCTTACCACCAGGTGGGCAGTCAGCTTGTTTGTCATCTAGTTGTATAAAAAAAAACACACACACAAATCCATGTCTTGTGAACAAATTATTATATTCGTTGTACAAACATCTGTTACTGGGATTTAAATCAAGCATGCTTAATAAAAAAAAATAAAAAAAAAATAAAAAAAATATTGTTTATTTCGGACAACATTAGATCCATATATGGGTTAGTTTACAAAAATTAAAAAATGAAATAGAAGCATCTTATGAACTATGTTAAAAAAAATATATGCAAAACTAAACATATGCCTTGTGCTGAGAGCAACCGATAGGATTCAAGGTATCCTTACGAGATAACTCTCCGCACAAGACAGCCCCAGAGTGGTGAAGTATACCTATTAGCTAGGGTCATCAGGATGGTGTTGTGACTGTCACGCACTCTACGGATCAGGGAAGCAGTTTTCTTTCTAAGTATTGCAAGAAAGCCATCAGTTTGGTACTCTGCAAACATCCCCGATGCACTACAGAAACGAGGCAGACCCAGCATCATCCTAAAAATATTATTATACATAACACGCAGTGTCTCGAGCGAGTTTTTAGTGTAACTATACTAAAAAATGCAGGTACTTAATGCAGGTACTGTAACTATACTAAAAAACAGGCAAAAATATCCAGAACAGTTTTTAATTTACCATTTTCTTTTTATTTGCTTTGAGCGAGGTAAAAAACAGATTTTATAAAGACAAAACTGCAACACAGCCAAATTTTCATCATGGCGCCTATGTCACTTTGGATTTAGTCGACTTCTTTGTCGCCCGCCATATTGCAATAATGGTGAAATCGACCATTTTGAATTTTGTACAATCGAACTATACATGTGTAAACGAATTATTAGTATTTTTCCCGGATTCAGGAGATATTTCCCATATTTTTGAGAAAGTTTAAGATCACCTGGCCGGATCTCATTTTAAAAAGAATCAGCTGTTCTATACAACAGATCGTGTAGCTATTACAGTTTAGTATAAAACGGACCCCTTATTCTCAACCGTCGGAAAATATTCGTAACTCTACAGGGTGGTGCCGTCAATACGACAATAAATTGAAACACGGGCTATTTTAGTTCCCTTTTGAACGAGTTACCTTAAACGCAAGATGACAATGAAGGCGTTATTTCTAAACATGTTCATAGAAATGGTTTGCCACTTTCAAAAACATCTTATAAACATTATTTTATAGAAATGTCATGAAATTATCAAATGAATAAGATGTTTTTGAAAGTGGCAAACCATTTCTATTAACTAATATAGCCCGTGTTTTAATTTATTGTCCTATTGACGGCATCACCCTGTATACCTGCCACTTTTTATCGTGGTGCGTCAAAGCGAGACGGGGTGTGACTTTTCTAATCGAATCCATGAACCGACAGTTGTGAATAAGGGGGCTGGTCATTAAAATTCGCGACTTCATATAAATTTTAGTATTAAGTTAGCTCTATGGTAAAGAAATAAACAATATTTTTATTGTTGTTATTTTTTAACAAGTCACTGCGATCTGCCTTTATTAACCGACTTCAAAAAAAGCAGGAGATTATCAATTCGACTGTATGTTTTTTTTATGTTTGTTACCTCAGAACTTTCGACTGGGTGAACCGATATTGATGATTCTTTTTTTGTTTGATGCGGAATAGCTCCCATTTGGTTTTTTTAAACCCCATTGAAAAATTAAGTCGTCTATATATTACGTCTACGTTATTGCGGATTTTTGCTTTCCTATGAATTTTTCGTGAAATGATACGATAGTAGGAAACAATATAAGCTCACGGTCACCCATCTAGCTTTGACCTTAAAAAGTTATCACTAAAAATTTTGGAAAAAAAAAATTAAACAAAGATTAAAACCGACACCAAAAAAACTGAAAAGGATAAAATAATTAAATTTTAGTAGGTACTCATCCCCTAGGAACATATTTTTGGAGTCGGTGCTAAGTTATATCCAGAAACAATAGATAGTGAAGCACCTACTCCAAAAATATGTTTCTAGAGGATGAGTACCTACTAAAATTTTATTATTTTATCCTTTTCAGTTTTTTGAAGTCGGTTTTAATTTTTGTTTATTTTCTAGAGGGTTTCCTTGAAACCCTGTACGAAATAAAAAATAATAATATTACCCGATGAGACATGATGATAGCTAAAAGCGAGCTACACCCGGATTGTCAATCAAAGAGGACCTCTAACTGCCGGAACATAAAATTGCTGTAAACATTATTGTTAAGGCGGCAGACTTAGGTAACTACTCAGGCGGACTTAGAAATGTCCTGCCACCAACCAAACCGAGCAGAAAATTTCTGGCTCCACGGTAATTGGCACACAAGGCCTCTAGATCTCAAAAAGAATATACCGTACGATCGCCAGGTTCACGCACGTGATCAACCTGGAGTTCTACTCCGACCTGGTGTCGATCCTGGGCCGGCTGATGCAGGACGAGCTGGTGGGCGCCCGCGAGCGGCTGCTGTGCGCGAGGACGGCGCTGGGCGTGCTGGCCGGCGCCGGCCCACTGCTGGGCCTGGACCCAGCAAGGCTACACGCTCAGCTCTACCACAGCGCGCTGGACGCACACGCAGGTCACAATCACACCAGGGTTTGGGGCCATTCATTTATTACGTAAGACGAATTCTGCTAGTTTTCGCCCCCCCCCCCTCCCCCCTATTATAAGAAAAAATAAGAATAGGCCGACCCCCTGTTTAATATTTATTACGTAAGAATCTAAAGGATTTGATTTATTATAATGTTTATTTTTCAAAGTAACATTTTTTAGATATGTTTATTTGTACATATCTATACGCATCCGAGCGAACCTCGGCACTCGCGCAATTTTTGATCTTGTAAGAACTATCGAGACTCCCTCCCACCCCCTTGTAAGAAAAAATAAGACATGGTCGACCCCCCTTCCCCCCCTAAATCGTCTTACGTAATAAATGAATGGCCCCTTTTCAAGTGTATAAATTATTTACCTCATTATAAAATAGATTAACTAATTGTAAGAAAGAAGCTTTGATTATAAAATGTCTAGATAGAGCGTAGGCAGCGGCAGCGTGTCAGTACAGATTACGTTCGTAAGACATAATGCGATTAACTTTTTTTTACACAAAGCTCTTGATTTACAAGATACAGGTTAACTAACAATTTTCCAGGTGATAGTAGGGTCGTCTGGGTAGGTACCACCGCCTTTCTTATTTCAGCCGTGAAACAGTTCGCTGTGTTTCGGATTGAAGGGAAAGGTAGCCAGTGTCAGCGTCCACTGGGCATGGACGCTATTTTATCTTAGGCTTCAGGATGACAAAGCACCTGCAATATCAAGTGATTTTTTCTTGTTTTTGCAGGTGTCTATAGGCGGCGGTAACCGCTTACCATCAGGTGGGCCGTCAGCTTGTTTGTCATCTAGTTGTATAAAAAAACGTCTTTAATTACACTTATCGCTGAAATCACCAGTTTTTCACTTTACAATTAAAACCACTACACTCTCCATGATTTGTGTAGTGGACAGGTATAACTGTCCTACAATAATCCGTTCTAAAAAGTCCTTTTTAATTGGTGTTACGCACGATTAACTGGACACATCGCTGGATACATCGCTCGCAGAATCGATGGCCATTGGGCCGCAAAGGTTCTTCAGTGGCGACCATGGACCAGAAGACGCAAAGTGGGCAGGACAATAAGGTGGACCTACGATCTGGTGAAGGTCGCAGGTAGCCGTTGAATGCGTGCAGTGCAGGATCGATGGTCGTGAAAATCATAAGGAGAGGCCTTTGTCCAGCAATGGACGTCTTTCGGCTGAAATAATGATAATGATATTTTAATGTTTTTGATGCGTTTAAACGCCCACTCTATTGTAACACAAACAAATAAAGAAAATGATTAAAAAATGCTCCAGGCGCGACTCGAACCCGCGTCTCCCGTCGTCTGGCCGGAAATCAGGAGATCATCTTTCTTTAACATAACTAAACATTGTAACTTAATAATTGAAAAGAGTGTCTACACGAGTTTGTTGCCGGAATCTTCTCGGTAGTTTAACTTTTGGAACCGGTGTAAATTCAGACAGGCTGACATATAGACAGACTGACTGACTGACACAGACTGTCAGGCTGACAGACGGACCGATAGACAGATCGACAGACAGACCGATAGCCAGACTGACATTATAACATTGTAAGCTTACGTAGATCCTGACAAGGCAGAAAGACAAACATTATGACATTGTTAGTTAATGTTATTTTATGTGTTAGACATAAGGTTTTTTGACGATTCGAAAGTGCTTCTTGGGGGGCCTAACTGAATAAAGATATTTCATTTATTTTTATTTTCATTTTTATTTATTTGTAATTGTTATGATGATGATTAACTTTGGAATATTTTTTCATTGAATGATAATCTCACAGGATCGTCGCACGGTGACGCCAAGATAATAGTGGAGGCCGTGACGCAGATCTGCGCGCGCGCCCGCCGCGTGTCGGCGGCCGTGCTGCAGGCCTTCGCCAAGCGGCTGGCGACGCTCGCGCTGCAATTGCATCACAACGGGGCGTTGGCCTGTCTGACGCTCATACATCAGCTCGCTCAGGTGAATAAATCAAAATAATTGGGATGTTGCAAAATTCGAAAAATATACGCAAATGTTACCCATAAAAACAATTCAAACTTAAAAGATATAAAATATTGTTATAGTTGTACTGTTTTGAAATGTAAAAAAATAGTCTTTTCTTTTTCCATAATTTATTAAAAATGTTAATGATGTTAGATTGCTGACATTAATTATAACAACTATAATTATGACAGCTATTAATAAAAACATACTTAATACATCATCATCATCATCATCACCTGCCTGTATACGTCCCACTGCTGGGCACAGGCCTTCCTACATGGCAGAAACACATGACGAGTTTTGGGCCATAACACCACCACGCTGGCCCAATGCGGGTTGGTGGGTTAAAGCTGTTGCAGGAACAACCGGGACCAACGGCTTAACGTGCCTTCCGAAGCACGGAGGAGCTCGAGCTAACAAATTTTTGATTGCTCATCCCGTGACCGACCATGGCGAAAGTTGCTTTGTTTTCGTAATCGAAACCAGAGCGCTCAAACCAATACGCCACCGAGCTATGTGGTTAGTAGCAAAATGCCCTGCGAGCCCCCAAATCAAGTGAGCTTTTCTACCGTTTGCATAGATGTATTTAATCCATCCTCCTACCTCCTCCCCTAGGAAGGATTTGGAGAGTTTTGTTCACGGTATTTTATTCCACTCAAATTTATGTCTGTTTTGACATGCTCTTAATGGCTGTGTTTATGATGGACTCTTGTTACCGCTTCACATCAGGTGGTGTCCAGTCAGAATTAGTTAGAGTTATTCATGTACTTAAGCTGATTTCATACAGCGAAAGAATAAAGCGGATATGCCTTAAATCCCGAGATTAATAAAAGAGCAGAAAAATCGCGTGATCTATTATATAAAAAAGTTATTAACTTTTACACAATTTAAACCACTGCACGAACGACGTTGCCAAATTTACATCAACGACATCGGATCAATCGGATGTCCATTAGAAATCCCAGGAAGATCCATATTAATGTCAACATTAATTTCGACCTCTGGTCACGTGTCGTGCCTATTGTATAAAATGCGATACCTAAGTTTAAAACGTTGGATGAAATGCCCCTCTTGTTTGCTGCTGCACTCAGTATAACTATCTGAACAGTGGTAATACTGATGCCATTGATATTTTTTACGACTCACTATCCAGATTTAGGAACAACATCCATCAGCTCTTGGAGACGGAATGATATACATAGAAAATTTAAACTTAAAATAGTAATCTGTGGATATAGTTTTCATTTTATTGATGTTACTTCTTGTGAGTTCATATTGTTATTGTTTGCATTATTAACGTTGAACGATAACTGCTAAAAATGATGTGTACGCCTAGTATAGGTATATATATAAGAATATGTTTGGCAATATTTATAAACAATGTATCATATGTATACTGTTGGTGTACCTTTTCCATAAATAAATAAAAATGCGTACTAAGCTGCCTACTGTTACCCCAGCAAAGCAAGCAAGTGTCGAACCTGCTGGAACCGGACGCGGAGGCGGGGTCTGGTCGGTTCGACCCCCTGCTCGAGTCCCCGGAGCACTGCGGCGCGCACGCCGCAGGCCTGCACGAGGCGGCCGCGCTGGCCCGCCACCACCACCCCAGCGTACGCCGAGCCGTCGCCGCCTTGTTACAGGGGACCCTCACACCGGAACTCAACAAGCTGTGAGTCTTATTTATTTACTAGATGACATGCAAACGTTGTCTTGTCATTAAAAAAAATTATCAAAAAAGTAAAAAAAAATAGCCGATTCTCAGACCTACTGAATATACATAGAACATTTCATAATATTCGATCAAGCCGTTTCGTAGGCGTATGGTAACTAAATTTATGACACGAGAATTTTATATTACAGGACAGAAGTATTTACAAAACTGCTTATTCTAACAACTCCAATATTTTACAGACATATTATGTATTCTAAGCATGGATCTAAGTACAAATTTGTTTTATGTACATATTTATTATTATATAATATCTAGAGTAAATGACAATCAAGTGCATAAATCATTAAGTCCGATATTAACAAAATTTTTTTGAAGAATATTTAATTCTTCAAAAAAATTTTGTTATAAATTTTGTTTTGTTTTGATATTAACAAAATTTTTTTGAAGAATCTTAATTCTTCAAAAAAATTTTGTTAATATTAAACTACTATTTATTTTGTTATATTTTGTTTTTGTTAAATCTTAATTTTATTGACAAACAAATGGATTAGGAGATAAATGCCTATGTATTCAGTCTAAAATATGATAATATTGTTTTTTATTGAAAGGTTACACTACCGGATTAGTCTCACTAACCCCCGACGAAAAAAGTGGGGTGTTATAAGTTCGACGTGTCTGTCTGCGTATCTGTGTGTTTGTCTGTGACAACGTAGCTGATGAATCTATTTTGATTAGGTTTTTTTTGTTTAAAAGCGGTCGTGATCGGAATGGTTTTTAGCCATAACTTTTGAAGGGTTTTACTAACCTTCACAGATCCGATTGAGTTACTTAGGTGGTTTTTTCAAAACATGCTAATCTTAAACTGATCCATGTACCATCAAACAGTCTGCGGGATGCTGAATTCTTCAGAAACTTACAGCAGATATAAGCGTGTTTCGGCTCATACGAATACTCTCAATGAGATGATGATAGATGATTAAAAGACCTGTTACAAACTTTCTGTGTAACAAGTGATTTCTATAAAAACCTAACCTAACTTTTTTTATTCCCAGATCTCCCGTCAAAGTGTTCGAAATCTACGACGGCTCCCAAATGAGTTTCAAGCCATCGATCCCGCCGCCGAAGCGCAACGACAAAGTGAAGGCTAAAACCAATGCTGATGCGTGGGCGCAGCCTACATTCAAGCAAATGTGCGCAGATGTTGAGAATAGTGTTCAAATGGTTTTTAAGGAAAACAGATGATTATAATAAAGAAACTGAAATGATTTTTTGTTTTGTTTTTTAGTTCTTTTAGATTTATTATAATAGGCCTAATTCTGAACACACTAAATCTAAATTCAAGCAATACATCTTTAGAAAGAGAACTATCCGTTCTATTGAAAGAACTCGAATAAGTATAGAAAAATTAATTTAAAAATTTTAACAGATTTCAAGACACTAAAAAGTAACAAATAATGAAATTAAAGTAAGTAGATAATTATCTCTTATGAAAGCCCATCGTTTAGCACCAACTCCAAAAAATAACTTTATATGAGATAATTTTACATAGCTATTAATTAGACAATGGGTCTAATTCTGAATCTAAATTTAAGTACAGTATATCTCTTTCTCGCAATGTGTAGTAGGAAAAAGACAGCAAGAATTTGTTTAGATCTAAAGGAGATCCAGCCAGGTATATGTATATATACACTGTTTCAAATCAGGAAAAATCTGAATCCGGGAAAAATACTAATAATTCGTTTCCATGCATAGTTTGCTTGTATACAAAAGTTGAAATTTTTCTTCTATTTCACCGTTATTCAATGTGGCAATATGGTAGGTGAGAGAAGTCAACTGAACTTAACCAAAGTGACATAGGCGCCATGGTGAATATTTGGCTGTGTTGCAGTTTTTTCTATAAAAATGTTTGTACCACGCAACAAAGCAAATAAAAATAAAACCTATTTTTTAGTAAACTGTAGTGTACATAGACCTGGCCGGGTCTCCATACATTTTTGAAACATCTCTTTTAGATAGATTTCAAAGAAACCATACAAATTTTTAGACAGTGCAGCGTTTACGGAGGTGCTTCCTAAACACTGCATTTTATCACGTTCAATAAGGTTGAAAATTGAACGCACGTTTATAAATGTCAAATTACATGACAGCCATCCTTTTCTTATTCATATTGAGAAAATGAGATGCACTGAACTTAAATTCTGATTTAGCGTGTGCTCTATAGAATTAGGCCCAATCCCGTTAAAAAATATTTATAGGCATATCTTCAAAGGCATATGAAATAAAATGAAAGTCAGTTATTTTAAAACATAATTTATTTACAAAATGTTTACAAAAATATCTTCGCCAGCGATACGTCTTGCGTTTCTTTTACTAAGATAAGACACTAAACTTACGGTTTTTTTCTCATACGGTTGTATACTAAAAAGCACGATAAACCTTATTTTAGTTGGAACATGTTTTGTCTATTTCATTAAGCTCATGTACAGTCGACCACAGAAGTAGCTGAACACTTTAGTACCATGTCACATGGACTTCGTGCACGTATTTTGTAGTTGCTACCATACTACATTGACGCCATAGTTATTGTGGCATGGTTCTAAAGTGTTCAGCTCCTTCTGTGGTCGACCGTACAAGTGAGAGAAAAAGAAAACTGAAACTATTTTTAGATATCCTTTATTGCAAACATTCTAGTTTAGGGAAAAAATTACTATCACTTTTCAAGATATAGTAACTACAGCAAATTATATAGTAGAATATGTTGACTCTTTCACAGTCCCTATGCAAAAGCTAAAAGTGTTCCATGGAGTCCCAATGTTTTTGTTCGAGTCCCGGAGTCAATATTATTGGCACAATACGGTTCTGTATATGTTTTTATAATAATACATTGTCATTCACTTGACTTGAATTTGAGAATTTTGGTTTCGATAACGAAACAAACTAATTACAACAAATCTAAACATTGAAGTCGGCTACATTTCTACAAGCTCTAATTGACCCTCATTTGCTATTAATAAATTTAAACAAAAATAATAATTCTATTCATCAAATCCTGCTTGTATACTTTACTTTGAAATAAACTCTTATATTTTATTTAGATATTAATTTAAAATTAATTAGGGAAAAATGGCAATGGAAAAAACAGCAATTTTCATATTTAAAGACTTATTTATTTTAACACAACTAGACGACATACTGCCTCACCACCTGGTGGTAAGTGGTTATTGCCTATAGACATCAGCAATAAGGAAAAAGCCACTTGCTAAAGCAGGTGCTTGCCATCCTGAGGGCTAAGATGAATGGCCTTCCATGATAGGTCCCACTGGCGGGCACGGGCCTTCGTCCAGGGGAGACACGTGGCAGGCATTGGCCCTAATTCTGGAGAACACATGCTTAGTCTAAATTTAAGTTCAGTGCATTTCTTTCTGTAAAAATGAATACGAAAGGATGGCTGTCATATAATTTGACATTTGCGTTCAATTTTCGACCTTATTGAATATGATAATATGCAGTGTTTGAGGCACCTCCGTACATGCCGTCTAAAATTGACTTTGGTTTCTTTGAAATTTATACAGGGTGGTGCCGTCAATACGAAAATAAATTAAAACATGGGCTATATTAGTTCATATAAATGGTTTGTCACTTTCAAAAACATCTTATTTGTTTGATAATTTTATGACCTTTCTATAAAATAATGTAGACAATGTAAATACGAGGTTTTTAAAAGTGGCAAACCATTTCTAACACTCAAACACACATAGGCGCACGCACGCACACGCACACACACACACACACACACACGCGCACACACACACACACACACACACACACACACACACATACACGCGCGTATACATTTGTAACCTATGAATCTTGGTTATTTAATTACCAGTTATTTTCTCTCCTTAAATTTACCTTATAATGTTTTTACTTTTGTTTTTGCTTTTATATTTGTAAACATGAAGAATCATAAAGGAGGAGCGGGGCTTCTCAACACAGGCCTTAAAGCTTAAAGAGAAGCTCCAACCCATTGCTTCTAATGTATAAAATTTATAATGGAAATAAAGAATTTATTATTATTATTATTTCTATCAACTAATATAGCCCATGTTTTAATTTATTGTCCTATTGACGGCACCACCCTGTATAAATTTAATTGACAACTCTAAACAAATTCTTGCTATCTTTTTACTATTTCATATTGCGAGAAAGAGATGTACTGTACTTAAATTTAGAATTAGTGTGTCTTCAGAATCAGGCCCACTGTGTGTCATGAATTCATGATAGGCTAGTGGTGTACGAGCATGGTCCAGGCTGTCACCGTGTCTGTGACTAGTTGCGTCCTCCGGAGTCTCGCGGCATCCAACAACCGACGGGACTCCCGGCGATGCTCCTCAATCGACTCCCTCATGGAGGACAGCTTGCTCTGCCACCTGACAACAACAATCATCTTAGTAACGTAATCAACTATACACTAATGGCCGTTTTCACTAACCATTCCATAGGCTTAGGTGACTCTTAACGACATTTGTCTCTTTCTACCTCCTTTAAATAGACTGAGATAAAAATCGCTAAGAGGCACTTAGCGCTAAGCATAGTATAATTTTTGAGGTATATGGCATTATAGGAATTATATAAAACAATACAATTATTATTGTAATGACGTGGTCAGACAAGTGTTTAAAATTAATGAAAGGTGTTTGGCTTTATCGGGCCTTTGTATATAAACTGTTGACCTTTGTGTATTATAATACCTATATTGTGATAGTGCATTGTCGAACAGCCTTTAAATAAAGTAAATAATCTTGTCATTAGGTACTTCTTGGTATGCTAATATACCTATTTTTATACTCTGTGTGACACTGCACTGCTAAATACTATTACTATGTAACTAAACATTGTAACTTAATAATTGAAAAGAGTGACTACACGAGTTTGTTGCCGGAATCTTCTCGGTAGTTCAACTTTTGGGACCGGTGTAAATTCAGACAGACAGACAGACTGACTGACTGACACAGACTGTCAGGCTGACAGACGGACCGACAGACAGATCGACAGACAGACAGATAGACAGACTGACATTATAACATTGTTAGCTTACTTAGATTCAGACAAGACAGAAAGACAAACATTATGACATTGTTAGTTAATATTATTTTATAAAAGTGCTTATTGGGGGGCCTAATTGAATAAAGATATTTTCATTTTTCATTTTCATTTTCAAACTTCCAGTTAAGGTGAGAAAGCAATTTTAATCACATTTTAATGTTTTGATGCGTTTAAACGCCTACTTTATTGTAACAATTACAAATAAAGAAAGAAAATTATGAAAAAAAATTATGCTTCAGGCGGGATTCGAATCCACGTCTCCTGATTCAAATCCCGCCTGAAGCATAAAATTTTTTCATCATTTTCTTTCTTTATTTAAATGTTGTAACAATTTTAAACTACTTTGTTATGAACTTTGAATAAATTATTATTATTATAATACTCACGCCGCCTCCTGCCGCTCCCAGAGGTGGCACTGTTCGCGCGCGTCGTCGTAGCGAGCATGCTCGGCGCGCAGCTCGGCGAGCCGCGCGGCGACGCTCCGCTGTGAAGCCGACCATTGAGCCGCGGCCACCGCCTCGTTAGACAACTCGTCTTCGAGGGAAGAGTTCTCTTGTTGGATCAGCAACTTCAGCTCGGCGATTTTTGTACGGGTTTCATCCTGAAATAGAGATAAAAGCTCAACGTGGCTAAGTGACTCTGGTTTTCAATTTGTGAATTACATTATAATGGTCGGGATTACACTGAGAGACCACAAGACTAACACCTGGCTTAGAGAGCAAAGTAAGGTCACCGATGCTGTTAAACAAATAGCAAACTTAAAATTGCAGTCCGGACACAGACCGTAAGCATGGCTCGTGGGGAAAGACGGTCTTGGAATGGAGGCCTTGGGGCGACAAACGACCTAGAGGTAGACCACAGATGCGATGGAAAGATGACGTCAAGAGAACCGCAGGGATGAATTGGATGGAGGTAGCGCAAAATCGAGCTAGATGGCGTAATTTGAAGGAGGCCTACACCAAAACGGTTGAGAACGGCTGAGAAGACACGAGTGGATGAAGGTGATAAGTCACATAATTTCAACTTTTTTTGTAATTTTAGCTATAAAGTTATAAAAAGTTAGGTGTTATGTGAAAATATAGGCGATCATTGCATTATTTTTCCTTTAACTAAACATTATCAATAAATAGTTAGACTATTAGCAGAGATCACTTTTATGCTGATCAATTTTAACAATATTTTTAGATAAACACAAGCCACACTAAGCTCATTAATATTTGACTGAATAAAAATCAAAACAATTGAATGTCATGAATGAATGAATGAATAAAGGTGATATGTATGTTACATATGTTACATACCACCTTCATTCACTACAAAGGTGTTATGCTCGTACTTCTTCCACGATATAAACACATTTTTTTTACTTTTTATCTGCAATGCGGTGATATGGGTTCATACCTCTTTTATCCAGTGCTATTTTCAAACCGAACTGGCCATAACACCTTTATGCACATTCTATTTTTAAAATTTGCCTTAAATTAATGCTATTAAAGTCCACAGTCAATTTCTATCGACATATCACCTTCATCTACGCAAAAAACACCAAAACTCGAAAATGCGACATATCACCTTTATCCACTCACGTCTTCCATTAATATAGCATCTATGAATATTTTATTTTGTTAAGCCAGCCAGCAAAATTAGGCCCAATTTTGTAGAACACGCAAATTTAACTTTCAGTTCAATGCATCTTCTTCTCTCAATATGAATATAGTCACTACCGTCGATGCATTTAATAAGAGTAAAAATATAATAAAAAGATAAAAATTATCATAATATTCATACATTCACACATATTATCTAGCCTGAAGTAAACAGCATTAATAGCATGTGTTATGGATAAGTACCACATAATGGAGAAATATTAATAATAAATAATTATGATTAGAAATATAAGAAATAAACGCAGACAAACATCCAATATAAAAAAAGTTTCATATAATTTGACATTTAGAAAATAATGTTAATTTTTTGCACCAGAGATCCCGGTTTAGAATTGGTCACATGTTTGAATGATGGAGTACACCCAATTAATTCACGAGTCATGCATATTGTATGTTTGTTTAATATTTATTCACATATTGCTCTTTTGTCTAGTATCCATAACATAAGCTCAAAATTATGCTTGAATGAAGTATTTTTTGACGTCTAGTTTTTTTTTTTTTTTTTATACAACTGGATGACAAACAAGCTGACGGTCCACCTGATGGAAAGCGGTTACCGCCGCCTATAGACACCTGCAATAACAAGGAAAAATCACTTGATATTGCAGGTGTGTTGTCATCCTGGGGCCTAAGATGAAATGCCGTCCATGCCCAGTAATTACAAGTACTTTTGTTGGTTAGGTTAGATTAGATTGATTGATATTTAGTTTAAAACAACTCGTGCATACTAATACTATAATTGCGAAAGTAACTTCGTCTGTTACATTTTCAATTCTAAGCCGCTAAACCGATTTGGATGAAATTTGGCATTTTTTTTATCATAACGGGGTAACTCTTGACCTTCATCTCACCTGATGGTAAGTGAAGACAAGGCCGACGATGGAAGCGTGCTACACCGGATTCCTCAACCACAGAGGAACTGGCTATCTTACCTCTAACTGCCGGAACACAACAATGCCGTTAACATTATTGTTATGGCGGCAGACTTAGGTAAGATGGTGGTAGCTAGCCGGGCGGACTTAGAAAAGCTCTACCACCAACGAAACCGAGCAGAAAATTTCTGCCCACACGGGAATCGAACCCCGGACCTCTAGATCCGAGGCAGGTGGTCTCAATCACTAGATCGGTTAAAATGGAGATAGGCTCTCGACGTCCTCCATACTCTTGGGCGATATATTATTATTAATACTAATACAAAATTCCGGATTGGATATCCAATTTTATTATTTGTCAAGTCTCAATATCAAGGCACTTTTGTAAGTACCTTATTTTTATAATCATTTCAGTGTATTGTGTTTTTAAGTGTTCAGTTTTAAGTTTGTTTATCTTGTGTGTTTGTTACAGTGTGCCTTTTTAGTTTACTACATAATTATACTATAAAGTGACGTATTTGGGTGCTTTTATTCTTCGGACCCTCCCAACCCTACAGTGGCGAAGGGTGAATAATACCAAAAGGGAAGCCGGAACAAAATCACACAGTCAAAATAGTAGTACCTACCTATGTTCAAATCAAGAGGCAAAATCACGACCTCGTTTAGTTGAAAACTAACCAATAGAAATCTTAATATGTTAGAAAAACCGATACTAGCTTTTTAAGTAGGTACACTTTCATAATTTTTTACTTTCAAAACCTATAATATCCAACATGTACTTTATGACCAGCAACTAACTTAATAAACTTCTAAAGATCGGCCATAATAAAAAAAAAAACTGCAATACCAGAGAATTTTAAAAAATCTGCTATACCTAACCTAAAATCTACCTGAAATATCAAAACAAACAATAGTTTTACCTGAAACCGAATCAAAACCTACCTTATATCACTGGTAACATTTTTTCACACAATATTAAATAATCACTTATTTGTGCACCATTTTAAAACAACAACAAAACTTTGTTTTCATTACTTTGCGCAACTCGAATGAAAATAAATAGAAAATTTTATTGGTGAATGACATTACAAGCTGGCAAAATTTAAAATGTCTCGGTCGAAAGCTCGCCAGTGGACGGGCACTTACTTTCTACTTGATAGAATAATAACTCAAGCAATAATATTACCTCACTGTCTGTCCTAGTCACACTCACGGAATCTTGTAATGCTTTCCGTCATAACTCGACAGCGACCGGCTTATATCGGCCTTTGATACGGAGTATGAGAAAGAGACGGCGCTTGAAAAAAATATATGCGTAAGAAAGAGATAGCCACACCAGTAAGTATAGGCTTAATAACCCGAAAAAATACGGCTTGCTCATTGCGAATGATCGCAACGCACGGAAATTGGAACTGCAATGACGACTCTATGTGTGATATTGCTAAAAGAATTAGGTAGGCGCTTAGATAGATGTTTAGGAATTGTTAATGTTTGAAGTTAAATACTAAGTTATTATTAGTGTAATAACATATTTAATAGTAACACGGTATGCCGAACAAAAGTCGAATTATTAGGTGAATATTATTTCAAAAGGGAAGCCGACAGGAATCGTGTTATAGGGATCCCTCGCCACTGCAACCTTATCACCATACGTTACAGATTTGATCGTGAGAAAGCATATATCTGTGGGTTACCATCAGTAGCGTGCGCTGTCGGCTGAGCTTGGAGCGCGCGCGCTGCGTGTGTGCGCGGCGCTCCGTCAGGGCGGCGGCCTGCCCGCGCAACGCCTCCACCGCCGCCAGTACTGACGCCGCGCACTCTGACTCCATCAGCTCCCTGATATAACAAAATAATATTCTTAATTTCAGATTTTAACAATATTATAATATAAATGTTTGAAAAATTACTTAGTAACTAAAATAATATAAAACTAGAAAAATTTTCAATATTTAACTTAACCGAATCGTCGGTATTTGTAAAAATACTCGTTTCGGATGTTGAAATACAATATTTTGACATTGTAGGGTGGACGTTAGCTCATGAACGCAAATACAGATAGACTAGAAGAATTTCACAGGGATATCCCAAGTGCTGGGTGGCTCAGTGGTCAGAGCAGTCGCCCGGATTGCGAAAGGTCGCGGGTTCGATTCCCGCCTCAGGACGTGAAATTTTTTCTAGTTTTATATTATTTTAATTAATAAGAAAAAAGTTAAGGGAGGTGTATTTATGCTCCTTGTCAGGAGTTACCTCGGAAAGTTTGACATAATTGTAGACCACCTTTATTTTCCGATTATATTAATAAAAACATTTTTTTTTAAATACAATTAGATGACAAACAAGCTGACGACCCACCTGATGGTAAGCGGTTACCGCCGCCTATAGTACCTGCAATAACAAGGGAAAATCTTGATATTGCAGGTGCGTTTGCATCATGAGGCCTAAGATGAAATGCCGTCCATGCCCAGTAATTACACTGGCTACCTTTCCCTTCATTACGAAACAGCGAACTGTTTCACGGCTGAAATAAGAAAGGCGGTGGTATACCTACCCACACGACCCTACATACGGGCCTACCACCTAGTATAACTTTCAAGCGATAATATTTTGAAATTGGCAATGCGGCTCTTTCTGTGATAGTACGTACTTCTCGTCGACGGCGAGCGTGAGCGCCTGCTTGTACTCCACGCTGCTATCAGTGTCTACTGCCATAGGTGCCACAAGTGCCATAGGTGCCACCAGTGCCATAGGTGCCACCAGTGCCATAGGTGACACCAGTGCCATAGGTGACACCAGTGCCATAGGTGACACCAGTGCCACAGGTGCCATAGGTGTCACAAGTGCCTGCCATAGGTGTCACAAGTGCCATAGGTGCCACAAGTGCCATAGGTGCCACCAGTGCCATAGGTGACACCAGTGCCACAGGTGCCATAGGTGTCACAAGTGCCTGCCATAGGTGTCACAAGTGCCATAGGTGCCACCAGTGACACAGGTGCCACAAGTGCCACCAGTGCCATAGGTGACACCAGTGCCACAGGTGCCATAGGTGTCACAAGTGCCTGCCATAGGTGTCACAAGTGCCATAGGTGCCACCAGTGACACAGGTGCCATAGGTGCCACAAGTGCCATAGGTGCCACCAGTGCCATAGGTGACACCAGTGCCACAGGTGCCATAGGTGTCACAAGTGCCTGCCATAGGTGTCACAAGTGCCATAGGTGCCACCAGTTACACAGGTGCCATAGGTGCCACAAGTGCCATAGGTGCCATAGGTGCCACAAGTGCCACCAGTGTCACAAGTGGCATAGGTGCTACAAGTGCCTTAGGTGCCACAAATGCCCTAGGTGGCACGGGTGCCTTAGGTGCCACGGGTGCCGTGTTCGTACTTCTCGTCGACGGCGAGCGCGGCTAACGGCGGCAGATGCGCTGACAGGTGGATGAGCGCCTGCTTGTACTCCACGCAGCTGTCCAGGGTCTTCTTCTGCCACAGCGCCAGCTCAGTCTCCTTGCTGAGCAGCATCTGGAGAGTATACAGGGTGGTGTCAGCCTTGCGCTACGGTACCTGACGGTTGGTGCGTGTTCAACTATTGGAGCCGATAGTTCAACTTTTGGAGCCGGTGAAAATTCAGACATGTCAGACAGACATTATGACATTGTTAGTTAACTTATTAGAAAGAAAGAAAGAAAAAATATTTTATTTAAATAGGCCACAAAGAAGCACTTTTAAATCGTCAAAAAACACATTCTTATAACTATTACCAAAAGTATATTAACTAACAACGTCAAGTCTCTCCGTCTGTCATGTCTGAATTTACACCGGTTTCAAAAGTTGAACTACCGAGAAGATTCCGGCAACAAACTTGTGTAGTCACTCTTTTCAAATATTAAATTACAATGTTTGTAGTTACAAAAATTTAACCTTTAGCAGTGCAATGCCGTCCAGCGAAAAAAAATGAAAATTAGAAGAGAAGGTATGTCAACGTACCAAGAAAGTAGGTACCCAATGTCAAAAATAATATCGTTATTTTCAAGCTATCTGACAATGCACAATCACGGTATAGGTTACAGAGGTTAATAGTCACAATACTCGTAAAGAAACATATAAAACATTTTAAATTTTAAGAATATATCTAAACTAGAAAAATTTCACGTGCTAAGGCGGGGATCGAACCCGCGACCTTTCGCAATCCGGGCGACTGCTCTAGGATATCCCTGTGAAATTCCTCTAGTCTATCTGTGTTTGCGTTTATGAGCTAACGTCCACCCTACATTGTCGAAATGTTCTATTTCAACATGCGAAACAAGTATTTTTACAAATACCTACGATACCAACTTTTGCTGTGATAGACATAGATATTGTTAAGGGATTTGTGACGATTCCAAAGTTCTATTTGAATAAATATATTTTTGATTTTGATTTTGTTGGGCTCTCGGTTGGTGCTAAGAAAGATCAGCGCTGCTGATCCTCTCATCATCACATCATCATCACCAGCCTATAAACGTTCCACTGCTGGGCACAGGCCTTCCTACATAAGAGAAACACATGAGGAGTTATAACACTACCATGCTGGTTGGTGGGTTAAAGCCTGCAGGAACAACCGGGACCAACGGCTTAACGTGCCTTCCGAAGCACGGATAACAAACTTTGATTGACCCATCCCGGGATGGACCATGACGAAAGTTGCTTTGTTTCCGTAATCGAAACCAGAGCGTTCAAACCACTACGTCACCGAGCCCCTTAATCAAATCTAACCCCCTTATTATAAAACGTGGCCTAAAGTTACACCTGGTTTCAAACTGATGCTGTCACTGTCTTTCTTTTAATGAATAGAAGTGACAACATCAGTTTTAAACCTGGTACTAAGTTACCGGATAAATTAAAAATTAAAATCAGACTATAGTTAATAAGTAAACCCGTATTTTTTTTAAAAAAAAAGAATGCGTTGGGCGCCGCCACCGCACCATGGCGGCCAGTATCATTGTTCGTACAATATTTTCGTTCGAATTATTTTTGTTAAACTCAAACTCGATTAAGTTCCAAATTCATAACTCATTAATACCCGATACAAAAGTCTTAAAAGATCTACCTTGCTCGCACTTAGTTGCGAACCAATCAGCGATTTTTTAAAAAGATGGGATGTAAAATAGTATACAAGAAGTCTGTCTACAAGTATGTATACTAATATTATAAAGCTGAAGAGTTTATTTGTTTATTTGGTTGAACGCGGTCATGTCAGGAACTACTGATTCAAATTGAAAAGTTCTTTTTGTGTTGGATAGTCTATTTATCGAGGTATTATATAGGCTATATAACATCACGCTACCACCAATAGGAGCTGAGCATTAATTAAAAGTGTTACAAAAACGGGGGGAAAATATTTCTTTTTAGAGCTTTCGTTGCATGCGCTGCGTAAACGGTTAAAGTTACGTATAGATCATGTATCCAGGAATTGTTCTCTTTTAAATGTTCTAAAAAAAATCCGGGACAGCATGTCTATTCTTTGAAATTGACTCTCTAGAACCATTTCTAAAATAATGTACTATGTGCGAAGGTGTTTTTGTAAACATTCTATTACTCCTTATCGAAGTAAATACATTATTCACGACAAGTATTTAATTTTGAGCAAAATTGTTCTTGACATCATTTGATTTCAATTAATATCTTAAGAGATATCATAATTTTAAAATATCATGCACGCATTTATGATTTTCAAGGCGGGGGCAGGGCGATCAATGCATTATTTGGAAACATCATTTAATTGTTATTTTCCGACATCCACGCGAACGAAGTCGCGGGCCCAGCTAGTAATTAATAGGTTTGAAGTATATCCCTGCGGCTGACCTTGTCTATCTGGTGCGCGAGCGCCCGCTTGGAGTCCTGCACGCGGAGCGCGTAGTCCAAGTCGTCTAGAAGCCGCGCCCGCTCTGACACCGTCAGGGCCTGCTCCTCCACCTCCCGCCGTAGCTGGTGGCTCGTGGCTCTGCGGACACGTACCAATACGCTAGTTCAGTGGTCGGCAAAAAGTTGGGAGCCAAATCTGCTAACTTTTATTACACTAAATAAAACTAAATTTCATACTTAATAAATATTTATTAATGCGAACAATGTGCTTGCATCTCCTTGGAAAGTTTGAGTAAGTCAAGTTTGTATGTTGTTGTTTTTAATTTTAGACATGATTCCCAGTTCTCATCAATAAGACTTTTTTCTTACCGAGTTTTTTTTAAATAAAAATATTACTGCGCATTCCGTGGATATTTGTGTCAGAGCCGCACTTAAGGAGCCAAAGAGCCGCACTTTACCGACCAATGGACTAGTTGAAAACTATTATTTATTTCATTTATGCTTGTATTTAACTGATCACCATACAAACCTAACCCAACAACCCTTAAAAATACAATTGATCATCAAAAATTATAATTGGCCATCAAAATACCGATAAATTAACAATTTGTAGACCATGCTAATATTTTTTTGTAGACCCTTTAAACTTTTCCCTTTCATATACAGGATGGTACCGGCAATACGATAGTAAATTAAAACGTGGTCTATATTAGATCCTTGAAATGTTTTGCAACTTTCAAATACATCTTATTAATTTGATAATTTTATAATATTTCTAGTAAATAATGCTGCCAATGTTATATTATTTCATACAATTGCAGAACGGCCCGATCAGCAGGCGTCCAAGGCTTCCAATGACAAACAAACAAACGTCAAACTTCTTACCTTAATTTTCTGTCTTTCATTTCGATTTTTGTTTGTGGTTTGGTTAGGTACCTACTGCTTTCGTTCTTGTTTTAGATTTTATTTTTCATTATTTGCGCAGAGGCAATTTTGGTCGCTATTCATGGTCATCATATAATTTTTGATGACGATGATGAGGAGGAACAAGCAGGTACAATTTATATGCTTTATCTTCCTCAACATCAAATAATTCGATTTCCATCATTTAACACACCCACAAATAAAAATCAAATGTTTGTTAAAAACAAACGGATATCGAGAAAATCACCAATAACAATAACAAATATTAATCAAACCAATCCAAACTAAAACATAACCTCACAACATGACAGATAAACAGATTAATCTTTCTCGTCGGTCAATAGTCCGAGCAAACATATTTACGTCGGACTGATCTCAGTGGTAATTACCGAACAATTCACAATTTATCTCCACTAGCTCTAGATGTAATAAACGAACGATTCAGACTAAAAAGATTGATCGGACGCAATTACCCAACGCAGCTCATTTACACCCTTTCCGCTTAAGCGGTACTTTTGATATAAATTTCAAAAAATTCCTAAGTAAATTAGGATTAATAGTGATTTATATTCTTTCAAAAACAAGCTGCGAGATTTTCTGTTTGACAAATGCTATTATACTTTAACAAAGTTTTTGAATGATAGGACTCTGTAAGCAGTTTTTCATTGCTGGTTCGATTTGTTTCCAAGCAGATGCAAATGTTTTTTTGTGAATTGTATTGTGTGTATGCTGCATTCATAATGTTACGAATTCGTAAATTGCCGTAGAAATCAAGAGAAAACAATAGAATGTTCAAGAAAGTACTCGAAGCTTCCAGATACTCCCTAAGTGATATAGTGGGATATACCGACTGAGGCGAATACTACGGAATAAGTTAGCATTGTGATTGGACTTTCCTGATTGGATATCTTTTCAATCTAGTCTAATCAAAATATCCAATTTTAGAGTGGTGTACGGAATAAAGTCTCGTCAGTGTCACCAGGTGTTTCTATCCAAATTAACGAACCCCTAGCTTGTAACAATAATAATTGTATACCGAAATGGTAGGTCACAGCTGGAATTGTATTTTATGTTTATATCAACCTTGTTTTTAACCCCCGACGAAAAATGAGGGGTGTTATAAGTTTTACGTGTCTGTCTGTGTATCTGTGTTTGTCTGTGGCATCGTAGCGCCTAAACAAATGGACCGATTTTGATTCGGTTTTTTTTGTTTGAAAGCTGATGTGCCTACGATGGTTCTTAGCTATAATTTATGAAGATCAGTTCAGGCGTTTGATGACTATCAGCTCATTTTTACATGATAATAGGATTTTACAAACTTTTACATATCCGATTGATTTGAAATTTGGTGTACTGTCACTTCGGTGACATTCCCATGATATACTATCCTTGAGCTGATCTTATGCCATCAAAAAGTCTGCGAAATGCTGAATTCTTCAGAAACTTAAAGCATATATAGCGTGTTTGGGCTCTTATGAATAGTCTCAATGAGATGGTGTTAGATAGATGATTAATGGCGCCGGGGGTTACTTAAAATTTTTAATATTGTATTTTATGTTACCTTTGTTCCACAATAAAAATGATTGATTGATTGATGTATGGTAATGGACTCACGTGGCGCGCTCTATGTCGAGGTCGAGCTGCGTGAGCGCCAGCGCGAGGTTGTGGCGCTGAGCGTGGGCGTCGGCGGCGTGGGCCCGAGCCGCTCCCCGCGCCGCTCGCTCGGCCCTGAGCGCGGCGAGCAGTGCGTCGCGCCGCTCGCCGCGCCGCGCCTCGTCCGCGCGCGCCGCCGCCTCCACCTCGTCCTCGAGGCAGCGCTCGTACTCTGTCACCGGTTGCTCGCTTACAGTTTACGAACGCAACACGTGTGGCTTGTTGACGAAGTCATTATGAGGAACAGGAGGAAGAGGAAGTGTCAACCGCAAATTTAGAGGATGCGGATGAGGAAGAAGATATGAAATGTATTATACTATATCTGCAACATACGCTCCATGAAAATGATGGTAAATTGTGACGTCATACTAATAGTGTACACCGGATATGTATGGACGCGTGAACCAAATTAATGATCTTTATAATTTATGTGTTTACATGCATTGTTGATATATATTTTTTTTATACAACTAGATGACAAACAAGCTGACGGCCCACCTGATGATAAGCGGTTACCGCCGCCTATAGACACCTGCAATAACAAGGAAGAATCACTTGATATTGCAGGTGCGTTGTCATCCTGGGGCCTAAGATGAAATGCCGTCCATGCCCAGTAATTAAAAGTTATAACATTAATGTGAATAAACGAATGGTTTCAAAATGACAAAGTGATGTCATAAGCGATGCCGATGTCAATATCAATGCTTTTAAGTGGTCACCCGCAAGTAACGACGACAATGGACCTAATTCTGAAGACACTCAAAATATAAATTAAGGTGCACTCGACAGCACATCAACCGTAACAGTTTGACGTTGAGACCGCCCTTACTGCGTTCGTAATAGAGGCGGCTTTCGTAGTGCAACTGTTGCACTTGGTGTGCTATCGTGTGTACAATTTTAAGGAAAGATACAGTGTACGAGCAAGCACGTAAATTTTCCAAATCATCAAATATTTTAATTGACCCAAATTTAAATATTCACTTTTATTCATTTTCCAATTCAATTCGCAAACAGACATCAAGCGCGCCTTATATTTCAAATAAGTTTATAATCTCTCTTAATATATCAATTTTAACATTTTTATGTACGGACACCTCATACATACAGAAATGTAGAAAATAAGTCATTTAAATATATTCAACCCTCAACCTACTACTTTATTTCTTTGTATTAAATAACGTTGATATAGAACACCATTCAACACAATATTTAGAACAGCAAGTACAAGTAATAAATATCAAAAACTTACTGTGTATAACTTGTTGCAGCTCAATGAACTTCTCATCATCGTTACCGAGAAGGGTTTTCAAATTTTGTAGATATTCTTCATTCAAATCTTCGAACTGGTGCCCTGGATCTTGGAACCTATAAAATATAGTTTATTTATTTATTGATATACTGAGCACATATAATCGAGCCTAAAATCGGCATTATTAAAAGCTTGCGTTATGGATAAAATAAAAATAGCTTTTATTTAAAAACTAGATGACTAACAAGCTGACGGCCCACCTGATAGTAAGTGGTCACCTCCGCCTATAGACACCTGCAATAACAAGGGAAAATCACTTGATATTGCAGGTGCGTTGTCATCCTGGGGTCGAAGATGAAATGCCGACATGCCCAGTAATTACACTGGCTACCATTCCCTTCAATCCGAAACACAGCGAACTGTTTCACGGCTGAAATAAGAAAGGCGGTGGTACCTACCCAGACGACCCTACATACGGGCCTACCACCAAATATTATATCATTATTATTGCAGTTTACAATAATCTTATCTATTACTTAATATTAGCGTGTATTTCAACATAGGGGCCACATCCAAAATTTTCCACATAGTGCGGTCACATTCCGTTTGCATCCAAAACTTTCCTACAACCTTTTTAGGTTGTGGCGGCCTACCAAGAAGGTTGCATGTCATCTACCTGGCCACCGACGCATTTTGATGCTATTTTACTTTTGATTAATCTCTTGTTTTTAGTCTATCGATGTTGTCTTGCATATTTATGGTAAACGTTATTGTTTTTTCTTAATAATAATTAAGCCTTGAGTCGCATCAATTCTGCAAATATAATAGATTTTATCACGGGTTCGTTTCCGGGCAGGAATGTGGGACTACCAGAACCCACAAGGTCATCTGACCATCATCGGCTTGAACACCCCCTTTTTGAATCTTATCTAATAATATTATAAATGCGAAAGTTTGCTACTCAATTACGCCAACACAGCTAAACAGATATGAATTTAATTTGGCACAGAAATAGATCAAAGTCCGGTATAACACATTGGCTACTTTTTTATCCCGGGAATGCACTCCCGTGGGATAACTCAGACGAAGTCGCGAGCCGCAGCTAGTAATAAGATAAAATATAGAACATCCATGACTTGTGAACAAACATTTGGTTTGGATAGTGGTAACATTGTCTCGGCCAGATTGGTGTATTTACACCAATCTAGTCTGGTTCTGGGTGTGGCATATCCAAAGCCAGAATACTACAGGCTCTTTCTGCCCAGATATATCGTAAGGCTTATGGCATCTTTATTCTGGACACAGGAAGAGTAAAAGGCACAAAAGATGCCAATATGTAGCACTATGACTTGGTCATGGCTCCAAGATAAGATAGGGTATACAATAAAAACACATACCTGATCCAACATTTGTAGAGATAGTCCCGACGGAGACAGGCCACCTCGCCCTTTTCAACATACAATCCTTCGTCTGATACTGGCATTTCCTACGAGAAAGTAAGATATATTTATGAAGGTTTATGAAAGACAGATATGTTATTTTAATAATTTACTAAGGTGCGTGCTAGCTAGATTAGCGCCAATTAACCGAGGCGAGAAAGAACTATAAACATACACACACACTACACAAAAGTTCTCTGATACTATTTATTCAACAAACAATTTAGATTATAGGTTTGTAAAGTTGATATCGAGGAAAAACGTTGATTTCCAGTAGGTATGCCAGTAATTTGCTCCGGTGACTCCCACATAACCCAAGGGCGGCTCCATTTGCACCTTGGTACATACCTATAATTCCTATAAAAGGTTTTCCAAGGACGGCGGACGGGTCGCAGGAGGATCAGGGTGTTAATTCATCAGTGGGCCGACCTTAAGCTGTCAGAGGGGGATCCAAGTCCCCTGCAGAGACTAGACCATGAAATGGTCAACTGGCCCGATGGCATAATAGACGCCGTACCTTTAGGACTGCCTTAGAGGGTGCATCGATGGGAGCTTTAGGGGAAGCGAGCCTCACACCCCTGTCCTCTTCCCGGAGAATGCAATAGCATGGTAAGCGTTTCTCCCATCAAAAACAAAAAAAGGTAGACCAAGGGTTCGGTAATTTTTCTAGACTACCTAGGTAGACTAAATATTTTTCTAACATTTATTATAATGTCAAAAACTAGAAAATACAATAGGAAATATGCATTGAAAAATATACTGGTTTAGTACATTTATACAAAGAAAATACGTAAAATTGTACTGGTAATAGTGAAAACAGAATTGATTTTAGCCAAAAAATATTCAAGATATTTGAATTATAATTTGGAGTATTCCTGTCTCTTTGTAAATAAACTTTTCATTAATATTTTTGTCAAACATCTTCAGTTTTGTAAATTTCCATTATAAATAAACAAGAACTACTCACGATATGATTGACTAGGTCGAGCAGGTAGGCTATGAGTGCCAGCGCGTGCGGGAAGGCGTGCAGCGTGTTGACCGTCTTCAGCCAGGACTTGGACACCGCGCCGGGGTACAGCAGCCGCTTCGTCAGGTGCGGCAACTGGATACACAACATTCATTTATAACACCCTCATCATCATAATTACCTATACAGAGTGTTCGTGAAATACATTAACTTCGGCATGTTATTCAGACTATTAAATTGATCAAATTTTACTATGGACACTTTTATGAATTCCAATTTCTTTAACATTTTTTATTTTCATACAAACTAAATGCTTAGAAGTAATTTATCTAATAAGAATTACTCTTACACTTGTAACAAAGTTTAACAATACACAAATACAATTAGTTAACAAGGGTAAACTTATCTCTATAAGAGATCTCTTCCAGTCAACCCATGATTGTGTTAGATATTTAATGTGGTAAGGCTGGCAACACAAAAGTGGATAGTCTAACGAAAAAAAATATATATATTTAAAAAATAATGAAATACGTAAAAAATATACTACAGATCTTGCAATCTATGAGCGCGCGGCGCCTTTAGTTATGTGAGTGACCAATCTGTATACGCGTCAATGTAGGCGTGAGTGTGACCATGCGTACGGTCAGCAAACGAAAATTCATTAATTCAAGTGTGGGGACAATACATTGGTCTTATGTTTTCAATAGCGTAAGCAAAATAATGTAAAACTATATTTGTAGCGGCAGTCGTCCCGCGCCACCATTAAACCAACACGTTCGGTAACCTATCTTTTATTTGCTCCCAACACACGCATGCTTACATTGGTGACCCCGAACGTTTGCATTTTGGACAGTCTAAGTTATAAACATAAGTGAATTTAGTGGAAATAAAGGAAGTCAAGTGTTAAAAAAATGTATTCGGATCAACAATTAGCAGGACTTGCCGCCGGTAGTGTAACGACGTCGCCACATGACGTCATGTCTGTGTCCGTCTTGTCAAGGATTCCTGACTTTTGGGCGGATCAACCACGTGTCTGGTTCATTAGAACTGAAGCCATTTTGGCGCCACAAAAACTGGGAGACGACTCGCGTTTCGATCTGGTAGTTTCAAAACTGCCGAAAGAAGTCATCACACAGTTGAGCGATTTCTAGGCCAGACCGCCCGAGACTAAGAAATACGAGGCGTTGAAGGCAAAGCTTTTGGCGCTATACGAAGACTCGAAGACCAGGCAGATCGAGAAGCTTATTTGCGAAATGGAGCTCGGAGATCAGAAGCCCTCGCAGCTCCTACACCGTATGAGAAACCTGGCTCGAGATAAAATCCCGGACGACACGCCACGCGTGCTCTGGCAAGGTCATTTGCCATCTACTGTTCGAGCAGTTCTCGCCGTCACCGACACAACGGATCTAGACCGTTTAGCAGCGGTAACAGATAACGTAGCAGAAGTAACCCGCCCTGGTCAGGTCGCCGAAGTATCCCGCCCTAGATCATCGAGTGATACAGCACTCATCATGGCGGAGATCGCAAAGCTAAGCGTCCGCAAGATGAATCTAGAGCGCGCTAGACCGAGACGCAGGAACTGGAACCGACATCGTCGTCCACGATCACGCTCAGCGAGCTCGCATAGGGGCATGTCGGCGCAGCGGTCGCAGCGTGATTATAGATTTCACTCATTTTTATATTTTAAGTTTTTTTTATCTACTTATTAGTAGTCAAATCACAATTATCCATATTGTTCGTTTTCATAAAATTATACTTTTCTTGAAGAAAGTGGTACACGCGGGCAATAATGGTGGGTCCCTGGAAACAGTAAATAAATATTTTTGATTGATAGGTATTTAAAAAAACATTTGTTTTTAAACTTTTTTGATACGACTTATAGTTTTCGAAAAAAAAATCTAGGGACGAGTTTAAAAAAAAATCTTAACTCACTATGAATTACTTTGCGTTTTCTTACACTTTTGAGGTAACCGTAACATGCTGACCGTACTTCGTAAACAGAAGCAATGTGGAAACAATAAGTACAAGTGACTCGAGCGATGGCTCGCTCGCTACTGCCCGCTCCGTTGGTACACACACTAACGAAAATGTATATTTACGATTACAACTACAAATAAAAGCCACGCGCGCTCGTAGATTGCAAGATCTATACATAAATACAATTGTGATAATATTTTTCAAATAAAATACCTTGGTAACATAGTTATCGTTATTGAGCTTGGCGTCCCTCGTGATGACCGCTAGCAGGCCTCCGCTGATGTCCACGAAGCGCGCTATAGTGAGTGGTCGGATCAGCATCATGCTGTTACCGTTGGCGATTCCCGAACGACGGGATAGGGCTTCTTGTACGCGGGTGCATTCAGCCCGTTGCCAGCCCGCATTTGAAACTGGCCTGTGATAGTACAGGAATAAGATAAGAGAAAGAAAGAAAGAAAGAAAAAATATTTTACTTAAATAGGCCACAAAGAAGCACTTTTAAATCGTCAAAAAACACATTCTTATAACTAAGATAAGATAAGCCTTTATTACTGATAAGTTTTACATTGTAAAATTACATTATTTATAAATAAAAAATACAAAATTAAACTATTTTTAATTTGCATCAGTTTGTCCTTGGACATAGGCCTCCTCCAAGAATCTCCACTCCTTATTGTCCTGTATTTTTCTTTTGCAGTACTTTCCAGCCACCATTCTTAAGTCGTCTTCCCATCGACGAAATTGTCTTCCTCTTCTTCTCTTTTCTTCCCGTGGATACCAATACAGGAATAGACAATTATTAAACAACATTAAAAAAAGGTGGTGATTTCTTATGTAGAAGAGTAGTTAACTACCGGGCACACAACCTGGGTAGCCCGGGTAGCCTCCGGAACGTGATAGGCAATGTTGCAGCACTGGGAGATATCCCAAAGAGGCTGAGATGACTTGTAACCCAGCTCATTATCCTCCAACGCAAAACAAGGGGAACTGACTTTGATTTGCAGAGACCAAATGTATGATGACAAAGAAGGTGGTTATTACCTATTTATTACTGTGTTATGGCATTACTAGGTAGACCATGTAACACCACTTAGTATGTGCCAAAGTGAGCTAAGTAGGGCATATCGCTTACAGGGTCACGGGTTTAAGCCAACTGTTGACAGTCAGCTTATGCAAGTGATCTTTCTTCATTAACCAACACTGGGATCGCTTGTAACACACCCCTGCCCGCCTAGCATGACCACCGAAACGCGATACGATAAAGCTATTTATCGCTTCGAACTGTCAAAAATCATTGGATATAACCGCTATTTCAAGATATATCTTATTTTATCGTTATATCCAATGATTTTTGACAGTTCGAAGCGATAAATAGCTTTATCATATCGCGTTTCGGTGGTCATGCTAGGCGGGCTGAATGTAACTTTTTCCTTATCAACATCATCATCATTTTAGTCTAAAGGAGTCAATGGCGGGACAAAGTCACCATTAATGACCCTCCGAAAGTCTCTCCAGATCAAACTTTTTACTAGTATAACAAAATTAGTATGATTTACCTTTGATCCTTGATGGTAACAAAAGCTAAAGCTCTCTCAAGAGATGTCTGCCAACTACGGTGTGCTCTATCCTCTGACGGTGTTCTCTGTAAAGTAACAAACATACACTTTCATATAAAGACAAACTTATAAACCTTATAGCACGTTATACTTTCATTTGAAATAGAAACAACATGATCTTGAAAATATTGTTGAAAAATCATGTATAAAAGGGCAATATCAATCTACTCCGTTCCTGAGGATATACATTAACTTTGAATAATACTTCTATAGCTCTTGTTAAAAATATCATACAAAGGAAGAAGTAGTAATATAAATAGCATAGTATTTAAGTTATTGGTTATTTAAGTTTAACCAATTTAATTGTGATGTGCAGTGAGAAATAGTCTTTATCTGTGAGTTTTGCCACTTTGTGCAACAAAAACTATCAAACTGTCAAACAGTCAAAATTTTAAAAACATTGTTTTCGTCAAAAAAGTTTCGAAAAGTTTATGTGGATATGTGGACCAAAGTTTCAAATGCGATGTTACCAGCTCAGGTAAAGAGTAATTCATATTAGATAAATTACATTTCGGCAATTAGTTTGTATGAAAATAAAAAATGTTAAAGAAATTGGAAATTATAAGTGTTCATAGTAAAAAATGATCAAATCAATAGTCTGAATAACATGCCGAAGTTAATGTATAACCTCAGGAACATGGTGTATATGTATTCTTTACTTTATTTGTCTATCTGAATTATGCATAATAATAAGTATTGCCCCATCTTAGGTATAGGACTGTGACTTGTGTAACTAGCATTAAACTTACCACAGGGGTTGTAGTTGGTCTGGAGTAGTGGCTGGAACGCAGAGGAGTCATGGTGCCCTGTGCATAGCGTTCAGCTTGCTGAGACTTTGACCTCTGAAATTAATGTGAATGTACAAAAATGTATTGTGTACATAATTAAACTATTGCACAGAATCTTACTTTACAGTTCAAACAGACCAAAAACTGATGCTTTTGTTTATTTTTAATATATTGAGGGTGAATAGTACATAGAGACAAAATAACATATTTTTACTGCAAGCAATCTGTTTTTAGCAATCATGGCTAATAGAAAAAGAACTCACATAGGTATGTGGTTATGGAAATAAAATATAACTGAAAACCAAACAAAAAATATTTATTTACAAAGCTTTTAAAAATGTACAACATGGCATAAATATTAATATTAATATTCCTACATATTGATAAGGCTGATGTTATCTTGGTGTGTATTTCTACAACTTTCATAAAATTTATAAATACAATTTTATTGTAAGGTATCTTACAGCATTCATGTGTGACTTTGTTGCGGAAGCCTCTCTACTCAAACGGCTGGCCCCAAAAGTTCCTCTAGGGTCGGCACTACTAGACCGAGGGCCTGTTGTGCTAGGACGGCGGGCCTCCGTCGATAGCCGGTCTGTGGAACCCGGCCGCATTGGCTTGGGTAGCATCGACGGCTTGCCTTCTAATCTAGAAAATAAATCAATTAGAGTGTGTCCACTTTTCAAAAGACTTACAAAATTCAGATAATATATAAAATGTGTCTATTTGAGTTGAAAAGTAAATAAAGTAAGGCCGAAATAAATTATAGTTCATTAGTAGGTAGAGCCTTTGTTTTATAAAAAAGTAGAGTATATTGCTATTAAGAGTGTCGTCTTTTACAAGGATTTATTTGTGTAAGGAATATTTAATAACAATCAATGATTTAGCTATAAACTGATAAACAAAAACTAGTATTCACGGTGACAAGCTATTACAACCAACTTAAACATACCTTGATTTCCGCATTGCATTCGATTGTCCAGATAGAAATCTTGATGAATGCATGATTCACAACAAATAATACAAAATCACCTATCTCAAATAATAAGCAACTCCCCTTATTTATTTATTAAAACTCCCACTCCCACTTGAGCACCTTGCTATAAACCTTAGTACCAGTACCTAAAATTTATGCTCTACTTCGTTACAAAGAGAATGCAAAATTATAAAATGAAAATGAATATGCAATTACAGCACATAACTTTTTATTTATTTATTTTCATTCACTAAAAAAAACTAATAGAAAAAACAAGTGGTACGTTGGATTTTCAAATTTGAAATTTCAAAACAAATTGTCAACAAAGCTTGATTTTTTAAACATCTTCACCAAAGAAGGCAAAGAGTTATACACAACCATGTCTTATAACCTATGCCATTTGAAAATCGCTATTGCTATCGCTAAATGAAAGAAATATGGGATTTGACATTTATGATCGAAAGGCGGTCGATGGCTTATGTCAAACCACAAACATTTTCCTTTTAGCAATAGCGATAGCGCTTTTTGAAAGTTATCTTGTCTAGGCCCTCTGGTGTTATTGTAGTGAAATAAGGATCTAACATATTTTAATGCATCTTGAAATTCTTATAAGAGTGTAAAAAATATAATTATGATATCAGTCTCCATGATGCAACTTTGATGAGTTGCATAACCATGATCAAATTCTCAACGCCTTCCACACCAATTAGTTGTTTATTTCAATTATTGTCCCTCAGAACATTAACTAATTAACAATACAATATTTAACAATAATTAATAACTAATTGTTCTGAGGATTTTCCAACATGCGTCAACACAGCCACTTGTTTTATCTGCTGAAACACAACTTCGTACTAAAAATCTTGACGGTCGCCATTTCTAAATAGCTGCAGCTCTCCCTAGCTCTCCCTATGAAGGAAAAGACAAAGGATCAAGCTCATACAGCCACCTCTAATGTGTATTTTCGTAATTCTATAGTTCGGTATTGCAATAAAATAAATGCATTTTCATAATTTCTGTCATGCAGTCATGGCATAAATGTAACGTAACTTTTATTTTTGGACCTGCCATGTATGGCCGTGATTACAATGTTTGCAAATTTTTTTTGCGCTTCCTCTGGGGAAGTTTCCCACAATGAAAATGTAGATTTTTTAAATAAGTTTTGAAAAAAATATTTGATCTAAAAAATGCTTTGCAAAGTATATTTTTTTATATGGTATCAAACTGTAGTGACTTAGAAATTTTCTATAATGGTAAAATTAATATTACATAACACATTTATACTATTAATTTGATGATATAAAATGTAATAACTTTTTTATAAGCGAACTATGCGTGTAAACGTATAAATTACAAAAATAATAAAAATAAAATAAATAAATAAAAAGTTGGAAACTAAAAGTTGGAACTTGAAAAAAGTTGAGTTTATGAATTTAAGAGCTCTAGCGAAAAAAAAGAGTGTTGCGATTGGATAATGTGTTTATTCTTCCACAAACAATTCTAAGGTATTGAATTCATCATTAAAAATAAATATTTTTTTTAGTTAAATTTCTACAACTTGCTGCTATTTGGATCTAAAACAGATTGAATAACTTTTTGAGATTCATGCACTAAATTTGGAAATATTGGATCCAATAGACATAACTTTACAAAATCTTCGTAGTTTGGAGGTATTTGGATTGTAGAACCACTAGCAGCTGTAAGTAACAAATTTCTTGGTTAATGTCGTCTGAAAAATGACTTTAGCTCTTTAGCTCTTTACCCGCCTTTTTTCATACGACATAGGTGGCAAGCAAGTACACGGCCCGCCTGATGGTAAGCGGTTACTGTAGCCTAAACGCTTATAACACCTTGGGCACAATTCACCCGTTACCCCCCCTGTAATAAACTCAAGATAAAGCGTTATGTTGACGGCAAGAGACGGTCCCCGTGCTCCCAATATAAATCCCCTAGGTCCTGCGTCTCGCGTGTCGGCAACCACTGCGCGCTGTGTCGATGTCGGCGTCTCAGCGCGTCGTCGCGGCCACGCAGTGGACGCACGCGCGGTGGTTTCGTGGCATTATCCTAACGCTTTCTCAGTGAGCTCTGGCGACTTTACTCACCGCAGGAACACAACACTACCTGGTAGTCACGCCACTGCCTTATTTAGTAAGTTGGAGGTGCTATCCCGGTTGGGCGTTCGAAATTCTAGTACTATACCCTCAGGACAATATGCTTTAGTTACTGTTCTGAGGCTATACCACTATACTCTTAAAACTAGCCTAGTTTGTGTAAAGGTTGTAAGTCTAGCTTTCTATGAACTAGGATTGCGCATAGTTATTGTATTTACAGCTAGACGACAAACACGCTCACCATGACCGCCGGCCTACCATGGTATATACCATGGTAGCCACACGATAGCCACATATGTGTCTATCGTCACCTATAGCCACTTGCAATGACAAGAAAAAGAATCACTTGGTTTCAAAGCTTAAAATGAAATGTCTTCTTTGCCCAAAATTACACGGGTTAACTTTGCCTTCCATCTGGAAAGCGGCGAAGTGTTTTATGGCCGTAATGGCGCGCCTATTACCTAGACGAATCTCATACGGGCCTGGACATGGTGCCAAGTTGTTTCTTATAGGCAGTAATCTAAAAGAAATAACCTCGTACCAACTCCAAAATATATTTTAGTAGATAATTTTAAGTTCTCTAATTTAATTTTGTGTTTAGTGTTTTGAGCGCGGACTCAAAGTTACCTATTATTCATAGTTACCTTTGACGTCCATAGCATTTCTAAAAATGTCTTCTATGTTACGATAGGATAAAGTTATACAGTCGGAGGAAGTGCTTTTGTGGCTGGTCACAGGAAAATGTTCACCAAGTAATTTGTAGTAATGAGCTGAATTATCTTTTATTTGAAACTTTAGTTTTCGAACCTACGGTAAACAATAGTCTTCGAATTAATGATAAGAATATGAATAAGCGCGGTTATTAAAATAATCTAAGTAATACAGCTTACTTCTTGTCCGGTGCTCACAATTAGTATGAGTACTTCTCCTCTGAAAATACCTTTAAGTTTACTATTCATATTAAACGATTCCAATATTTTACTATCATCAATCAAAATTAGTTGATCATAGTACACTCGTAATTTCAAATTGTTATGAGACTTCGAATAGTATTTCATCCAACTTCCAGCCTTCCAAAACATAAGTTTATCAATATAAGTCCACCATAAAACTAAAACAATAGAATGGTTAAATAATTATTGATCACCAAGACATATATTTAAATAGTTATACTTACCCGAAGATTCTATATTTTGTGTGTTCATGCTGTGTAGGAAATAGAAAAATATTTGTTACAACTCGTAACAATTGCTTTTAGCAAGTGCAGTGCAAGTAAAAACGAAAGTCGTCGAAAGTAGTATTTAAATATTGGCGCCATAGAGAATGTAATCTCTTTGGCGCCAGTGATTTTTCCTTTTATTGATTTTATTTTTATTTTTTTATTCTCCCTTTTCGGGGAAGGCAAGGGGAACTAGAGCCCATGCAGCCTCGTCCTAAGTATTTCTTTATTTCTTCATTTATTGCATTAAAATGCTGTCGTAACACATTTTAATGCATCTTGGGAGTGTTTGACGCGAAATATATGATGATAGTCTCCATATGATGCTACTTGATGATGTGGATACCCACAAAAATTTTCTCATCGTCTTCTAAAAAATTATATTCTAATAATCTTTTAGTTTGTATGTACGGCAGCAACACAAACACTTGTTCTATAAAACAACACCACTTTTATAACACAAAGTTCGCTCCGACACAATTTTTAATTATTTTAATATAAATCTTGACTGACACTACAAAATCGCGCCAAACACTCCTTTTTCCTTCTTTGTTGGTTAATTTTCCCTATAAAGAAACGAAAAAACGAGCCTTTAAGAAAGTGAACTAAGTAAACGTTATGATTTACAAAATTGAGATTCAAAATTATGATTTGTGTTATGTAGTATAGATTTTATTTAAATTTTCCCAGTCTATTATTAATGTTAACAAATTAAAATGAAGGATACTATTTTTATAAATTATTTATTTTTAAAGTATCGTCGGCCTATGCCCAGTAGTGGACATCTGTCAGCTGATATGATGATGTTGAAATTTACGTCAAGTTCAATATCACATTTTTCTTTTTCTTATTACATAGAGAATAGGCAAGTGGCATAGTATTTGAAGTTCTATTTAGCACTAAATCATACAACAATTCGAATATTTTAAGCCAAGCTAATTAATGATGAATGAATGATAAAACTGTTTAATGTAGTCATATGGTCTAACTCATTAATGGTCATCAAATCTATTTTATCTATACAAAGGATGATATAACCATTATCTATACCCATGATATATTAAGTCTACTCCAAGGAACTTATATCATAACTGGAATGCTCACGAAAAATTATCATGAAATGAATATTATAACTTAGCGTTATGGTTATAAGAATTATATTTGATTGTAATTTATCAAAAGAGGAAAACGTTCCGAGCAGGACAACGACATTATGGGAGTGTGTCCCTTTCTTGCAATTGCTAGTGCTAATAATTTAAAATAAATGTAGCTTTTATACTTTTCTGGTAACTCTCTCAATAAATTTTGGCTGATGAGTTAATTGTAATAAATAGGGGTCTAATTATAAACTAAGTAAATGTTTATATTTATATTAATTTGCTATGTTATTAAAAAAAGAAAAATTAAAAGAATAGTAGCAATCGGTAACAATTTATAAATTACGCATAGCAACAATTATGACGTTTCGATAAACAATATGGCCTATAATCTAGCGCGTTCAATTCGTATTTCTGCACGTTGCATGCTTTTTATTTACATTTGAAGTGAAATTTTATAGTGAATAATAGTGAAAACTTATTGTGTAAAGTGGTGTACTAGTGAGGCGTTTGCTGGTAGCGGTATTTCATTTTTTGGGTAAGTTTTTATCTTTGTTTACATATTACATGGGTAGGGTAACAACAAATGAAATATTCTTGATGGACAATCACAATACATAGGTACATACAATAAACGGTAATCTTATTAATTCGCAAATAGATATTTTGCGCTTAGCAGCAAAAACGATGTGTCACCCGTAATATTCATTAACTACTTAGTCCGTGTATGTAGACAATGCATGTTTATTGCACTAATAATAAATTTATTTATATAAATAAATTATTAATAGTCGAGTGGGCTGCCGTCTAAAGAAACAAATCCGAAATTTCATAAAGGAGTTATGAAATTTCGGATTTGTTCCTTTAGATTAAATAGTAAGTAAACCTTTATACGGTTGTATTGCACTGTAAAAAAAAATCTTATTGTTTTTTTCAGTTTCCCAAAAAATGAACCCCTTCTGCAGCGGTGGCTGGAAGTTGTACCGGCCGCTTAAGAAAAAATTTTCAAGAACTAGCTTCATATGCAGCTACCACTTTAAAAGTGTAGACATCATAATCCATAATATGAAAACTATACTGAAACCTGATTCCGTTCCATCTATTTCTCCTGTAAGTAATACTTTTAATAATTTAAATTTTAAGTATTCTAATTTGGTATTAAAATACAGAGACATCTGTCCTAGATTTTTAAATCAGTTATACCAGCAGTTATCATACAAAACTGCAGCAACACAAAAATCATATTACTTTATTTTTAGGTTTCACCAGATAAGCATGTCAAAGTTTTAAGCAACCTTATTTTAAAACCAACTCAAAAAAACATTCATCAGTATGTTAATAAGGTAGTTTTTTACTATTTTCTTTCCTTGCTATTGTTCTCGTGTTTCCCGTGGGTACCGTATCTTAAATAATTTAATTTGTTATTTTTTTACAGTCTGACAATCGTTCAAAATCTGTGAACATCGATATTTCTGAAAAAGAAAATTTGGAGCCAACTCCAGGACCCAGGACCATCAATGGAACCTCCATGGAAGAAATCTCGACAAGATGAACACTTGAAAAATCTTCAGTCCGAAATTAGCTTTCTATGCTTGTTACTAATTAATTTCTGATAGGCCTCTCTGCCACCCGGAGACCCATATGAGGCGTCCATATGGGTCTCCGGTTCACAAGCCGCAGGAGAAAGTCGATCTTGTGGCAAGACTCCTTGCAGATAATACCCAAGTTTGTATCTACAACTGTTTGTAGTAAATAACATACTAACGACGGGTTTCAATATCGTAACAAACGATAGTTTCCCTTGCAGCAAGGAAAAGTTTAGATAATTATATAAGTTGTTAAAACCGGTCACTACAGCAGGTTTTAGATATAATTAAAGAAATGCTACTCGTCAACTTCATGTGTAACTTGAAAAATAAAACATCGTGTGCTACTCAGTGGTTTCATTTTATTTAAAATTCTAAAAATATCTTGCTATATTAGAAAAGGTAAACCGAGAGTTAGGTGAACAATGACGCCGTCTTGGTGAAGTGGTCAGTATGGCTGGCAAAATATTAAGCGGTCCTGAGACCTAGACAAGATGCCAATCCACAATCGCTATCGCTTAGCGGAAAATGTATGGGATTTGACATAAGACATTGAACGACTTTCGATAGTTAGTGTCGAATCCCATACATTTTTCATTTAGCAATAGCGATACCGATTGTCAAATGGCATCTTGTCTAGGCCCTCTGATAGCGGCAAATGTTTATGTGATGAACACGAACATCTGTCAACGAGTCATGGTTGTTTATATGTATATTTAAATTTATTAACAAAATATCTATAATTATTATGTAAAATAATTCCGTTGTGTATCCTTAACACAAGTTCTTAATGAAATTTACTTTGGGCTAGATAATTGGAGTGAGCGTGGAAATATATTATAATTAACAATAGGTAAAGCAGTGTATCCAAGTGCCCCAAATATTTCTTATTTGTTTTGGACCCAATTTTCATAGCAAATTATGTTTGAATTTTGTTCTTTTGATTTGATAAATTTAATCCATAGTAATTAAAATAGAATAAAACTAGAAAAATTTCACGTTCTGAGGCAGGAATCGATTCCGATTTCCGATTCAATAATTCGATTCCTGCCTCAGGACGTGAAAAATTTTCTAGTTTTATTCTATTTTAATTACTAAGTAATTTTTCAAACATTTATAATAATGTTAAAATCCTAAATTAAGGAAATTTAATACACTAAAAACAGACAGGTAAATAAAAACAAAATCTTTTTGTCTAGAATATAATAACGAGATGTTCTTTGTTTTACGTTTCAATTTAAACATACTTAACATTTAAATAAAAATGTCTTTATGCTATTTCTTTTTTATGTAGGTACCTATGTTCATACATAATTTATTGAAGATTTACGCTAATTGGCTTTAAATATATGAATAATTTTTAAATTATATGTATTCTATGCTCAATTAATTTTGTTTTAGACTCGACAATTACTTAAATATCAATCTTAATACAATTAAAATTGTCCCACTGTTCGAAGCTACTATATGGACACATTAGTAGAAAGAGACACACTCCTACTATGTCGCTTTACTCTTCGGAACGGTTTTTAGATTCCCGTCAGCATTCCAGTTAGGATATAAGTTCCTTGGTCTACTCAAGTTTATGAAACAGATTATAGCGTAAGCATAAATCAAATTGTGTTTTAATGACCATTAGAACATCTAAAAGAGTATTAAAATTATAAATGTTATGTTTTTTTATTATTGAATTCTTTTTTTTAAAATTTAACATTTTTAATGCACGCGCTCCATGTATAAAATGTTTAAAGCTAAAATTGATTTTACTCGGCGTCATTGTGGCCGAGCATCTGATACCCGCAGGTTTTTAAATAAAACCCTAATAATTTTAAAGTATTTAAAATTCCAGGCTCCTGCCTGGTGGCCTAGTGGTTGAAGCACTCTGGTTTCGATTACGGAAACAATGCGACTGTCGCCATGGTCTATCCCAGGATGGGTCAATCAAAACAAAACTTAAGTAATTAGAAAATTATGTATTTAATAAGGTAGGCATCCATTTAAATAAATTATTACTTAAAAAACGAAGTATCAAGACTATTTATTCCTTGCGAAATTGTTTACAGCTTAAGATTTTTTAAAATTGCCGCTCTTTTTCAGTGACACGATACACTGGCCAGACTCCAACGCATAGAGGAATATAATACACCGCTCTAACGTCTTAAGTATTTTTTTTATTTTCTTAATTGAAATGCTAGTGTTACACATTTAATGTATCTTGGGAGAGTTTGACGCGGAACTATATGATGACAGTCTCAATATGATGTTACTTTGATGATGGACCACAATAAAATTTTCATCGTCTTTCAGCATCTTATGGAGACTCATCACATCTCTCATCACATATTTCGCGTCAAACTCTTCCAAGGTGCATTGAAATGTGTAACACCAGCATTTCAATGCAATAAAAGAAGAAATAAAAAAGTTCTGAAGACATGACTGTCTGGGCATTAGTTCTCTTTGCCTTTTTTTTATAGCAGAATCGAACAAAAAAAGATAATTAAATACACAAAAAAGTTGGTGTTTTTTAGCAATTGAGATTTTTATTACAATAATTAAAAATTGAATCTCAGCATTCTCAGCGAAGTTTGTAATGAGAAATTGGTGTTGTTGTTTCGTAAAGCAAGTGTTTGCATTGACGATTAATTGAAATATCATTGTAATTTATGTCACATTGAATGTTATTTTAGATTTCGTGTCAAACTCTCTCCAAAAATGGACTAAAATGTGCTCAGAAAATGTGTTGCAGCAGAGCGTTTCAATGAAATATTTTACGAATTAATTGTTTAGAACCTAATGTTATTCTGTGGCGCTTCCCTATATCAATAATGTGTTACATGACATTGACACTTGTTGACAGTGACAGTGCAACTCGTAAATTTTATATTGCAAATATTGCAATTGGCAAAATCAAAAACATTACATTAAACGGGCTGTTCTATAACTTTTGCTCGGAGCAAATCTTCGTTAGTACATTAATTAACTGATTTCTAAATAGTTAGGTCTAAAATGGCAGGGACATATTATTTTGTCATCGTTGGCCATTCAGATAATCCTATTTTCGAAATAGATTTTATTCCGGTTACTAAAGAACCTAAGGTATTGTATTGTATCAACATTTAGAACATTAGATCTCTTTTATTATTAATATTAATTCCTTGTAGTACTCCAGTTTAATTTAAATAAAAAAAATGTTATTGATGACAGTAAAATGTTAGCAATAAAGGCTTTCTTGTCTTTTAGAAAGAAGATAACAGGCATTTGAACCAGTTTATTGCTCATGCTGCTCTGGACTTAGTTGATGAACATATGTGGAAAGTGACCAACACTTATCTAAAGTCTGTGGACAAGTTTAATCAGTGGTTTGTCTCTGCTTTTGTCACTGCTAGTCAGGTAAATGCTGTAAATTCTTACATATTTAGTAGTTATAAATTTCCTGCAATTTAATTCAATGCTAATAATTGGTTACATTAAGAGAATAATGAAATGAAAGATATTCAATTAGGGAATTGTGTAGTGTTATTTCAGTACACAATATTTCTATAACCTTTTTAGCATGTCTCTGTCAGACTTTAAATGCAAGAATTAAGAATTTATTTGATATCAATCTGTGAAGGAAGTATCCACATTATATCAGATAGAAATTCTATTGTATGTTAGTGGTGGAGAGCAGCTAAAGGACAAAAGGTTAAATATAATTACTGTTGTAATATGCTAATTATTATCACACACTATTAATGTCTTCTCCAGGATACAGACTTTGTAAATATTATAGGAATTATAAAAATCTTTTTTTTTACTAGATGCGTTTCATAATGGTTCATGATGCTCGTAATGAGGAAGGTATCAAGAC
This sequence comes from Nymphula nitidulata, assembly GCA_947347705.1. NCBI lineage: Eukaryota > Metazoa > Arthropoda > Insecta > Lepidoptera > Crambidae > Nymphula > Nymphula nitidulata. The sequence continues at coordinate 2,066,295 of OX374637.1, read as the reverse complement.
CTTTTTCACTGATGTGTATGAAGCCTATATAAAATTGATACTCAACCCCTTCTACAAAGAGGACACAGTGATAACACTGCCCGCTTTTGAGAAAAAAGTGCAGTTCCTTGGGAAAAAATATCTAACATGATTTTAAATATTGGCTACCTACTTATTATAATTTATGATGTAAATATTTTTTTAAGTATAATCATTAAAATCAATAATAGATATATAATCTTTATCCAGTGTTTAATTGTAAAAAAACATGAATAGTTCATATTAACTTAGTTATTAAGGCGGTGTCAAATATATTACTTTCGTTACAAATAATGTGATATTGAAATACCATTACCAATCCACCTACAACTTTAATTCGTGTAACATCCACAAACCAAATAATTGTAATTTGTATGTCAGATAAAAGACCTAACAAATTACAATTATTTAAAGAAATTGTTTTTATGAGACAAGATACTGGTAAGGTAGTTCAAAATTGTCAAAATTACACAACACAACAATTACAGATACAAGTAATATTTATGAGCTAAAATATGAAAAACTTATACTTTTAGTTAATTAATCAAAATATTTCTGGTAAGCCCAAGTCTTCTTGGATGCACTCGTTTGAGAAGTCATCTGAAAACAAATTTTAAACTAAGTAAGTTTTAACTATTGCCCCATAAATATAATTATCAATCAGATCGGGTTCAAATGGTGGATTTATTGCTAGATGTTTACACTAATACTATGTAAATAATAAAGTCATTGGACTCTTAGTTCAAGGTAACTTTATTGGTCATTTCTGTACTAAGAATTTTTCAATACATATCACAATTCTGACACATTTTTCTGAGTACTGTGAGAACTATTAGTGAGCTAGAATTATGTTCGGGATATTCACCATGTAATTTCTTTTTAATGAGTTCCCGATATTTCCCGTTTTGTTTTTGTTATATTACATGGTATGCATACCAAACATAATTCTAATTCAAATGTTAATAACCATGAAAGTACAAAGTGCTATTAGTAAGCTAAATAATGATGTCACAGCAGTTTGTGTGAGCAGTGTAAGTACAAAATGAAATAGTGTTCTAACATCATGATTTGGAATGTACCTTAAGTAAATTTCTAAAAAATTGTTAGGTATTTATTTGATCACAAGATGTTGAAAGGCTGGTAAGGGACAAAACTTACCAGTAAAAAAGTCATCATTGTATGAGACTTCAAACTCCAAAGACATGGAGTGTGTGATCATGGGTGGTGGGGTACCGGGTGGGGAGATGTCTGGTGCAATATCAGCCATGGCTAGTGGTAAGTAATCATGTACGTCTGAGTGAAAGTTGTCTGAAACAAGTAATAGGTACAATATAGATGATAAAAGTTGATTTAGAAATCATACTTTTTTTCTAATTCACAATCAATTAAATAAAACATAATTTTAATAGACTTAAATGTTTCCCAAATATATAAAATAAAATTAAAGAAAAATGGGTAATATTAGTTCTAGGTCTTTATTTCAATTTTGGATGTTTACTAAATAATAATGAAGTGAATTGTTTATATGACTAATTTAGCCTTAGGTATCATTGGTGTATCCTTTAGACACAAATACCTCCAAATAATTCCAACAGTATCTCTCTCAGGCTACAGTCCATAGTGGGCCTGCTATGTTTTTTTTTATTTCATCTGACCAGCGCTTTTATTGTACCCCTTATGTCCTAGTTGTTTAGAATCTAGGTATCCTTACATTACAATTTTGGTCCATTTTTCTGTCTGTTCCCAGATCATTTATTATGTTCTAGGTCTTTAAACAATATTATAATTTTGTTATTAATACTTGGCACAATTTGTGAAATTAGACTCTATTACAGACAAGAGACTGACAGGCTGGTAAGGGACTAATGGCTAAATACCTGTCAGGTAACATTTAAACTTTAAAGTTAAGCAGTGTTATCCCACTGGAGGGCTATGACAATTAAAAAACCAATTGAGTCTGAAATCTGATGCATGATAGTTCATATAATATGTTATTACAGACAAGCTGAATTTGATTGAAAACAATGTTCCTTCTGTTATATTACACTTGGGTGTCTAATCAAAGTGTATAACAGAAATAACATTGTTTGAAGTTTACATGTGTTGAATGTTTGCATTTTATATTGTGGAGGTAGGTAGTACAAAAATATCAATCGTGAAGTAAGAAGGTAGAACACAATATGAATAAATTATTTCACATTCTTCTAATGACATATGGAATGAAATAGTTCAATGACTAGGATTAAATATTGTTTTAACATACCATACTTGTATGCAGGCTTGGTGAATTCAAATTCCTCAATATTGACCCCCTTTTCATCAGCATCAGGGTCACTGTATATGAGTGCGCCGACGTTGACCGCTCTAGGGGTGAACACCTGTCTAACAGGAGTACTCTGCAGGGCTTTCCCAGTATTCGACATAAATGACTTTTTCACTTCACCTTTCTTTAGAGGCTCGTTTGGCTTTATTGGACCTGTCATAGGCTTGCCTATATTTTCTGTAATACAATAACAAATGGAAATAAAGACAAAAAATACAAATCATTGAAGACCGGCATTTTAAACTGTTGTTGAAAAGAAGTTTTGATAAAAAGCCCTCTATGGTGGTTGCCATGGAGCAATAACTTGTTTATATGTCACTTGTTACAAAAGTATTAAAAGCAAAAGTCGGTTTTATTTAAAATGTGTTTAATTGAGTAAATATTCAGTTATTATGGGTTTCTAGACACTATAGGTTATGGGCATATAAATAAAAAAATGTCCAGGAATTCGAATAATATTGAATTACTAAATAAAAATAATTACGATACATGGAAAATCCAAGCAGAAGCTGTACTAGTAAAATGTAGGCTTTGGGATTATGTGTCTGGTAATAAAATAGAACCAAGTGATCCAAGAACAAAAGAAGATTACGAAGAAAAGGTAATATTAGCTAAATCTGAATTAATTTTGCTTATTTCTCCAAATGAGATCAAAACTATTCGTAATTGCAAAACCGCAAAGGAAATCTGGGATAAACTTAAGGATATTTATGAGAGTAAGGGACCTGCTCGAAAAGCATCGTTATTAAAACAGTTAATCCTAACAAAAGCTAGGGAAACAGATAACATGCGTGACTATCTAAATACATTTTCAGATATTGTAGACAAATTAGAGAATATGGAAATAAGTATTAATGGAGATTTAGTTTCGATTATTATGCTATACTCTCTTCCACAAAATTTTGAAAATTTTAGAATCGCAATAGAGTCCCGTGATAAATTACCAACCCCAGATGAACTAAAGATTAAAATTATAGAAGAATATGAATCAAGGCAGAATAACAGTCCTGGAAATGATGATGAGGCATTATATTCTCGAAATATTAAAAAATACGGAAAGTTCAAAAAGAACTTCAAACAAAACAAAATCAAATGTCTATACTGTCATAAATTTGGACATAAAACAGAAGACTGTCGAAATAAAACAAAAGATGAAAGAAGTAGTTATGCAAATAAAAATAGAAACACAGAAATAAAATCAGAGTGGTGTTTGGATAGTGGTTCAACAAGTCATATGTGCAGTGAACCAGAATTATTTTCATCATTGAATACAAATAATAATTTTGGCCAATTAAAGCTTGCTTCAAATAGTCATAGTGAACCAATAAAAGGAAAAGGTAAAGTGATTATCCAATTCAGAAACAAAAATTTCAATTTGGACGACACTCTCTATGTACCTAATCTGTCGACGAACCTTTTGTCAGTAGCTAAGATGACTGAAAAAGGGCGCACAGTTCTATTCAAAGAACATGATGTTACAGTTAAAAATTTAAGAACTGGAAGAATAGAGCTAAGAGGCAAGAAAATGGATGGCTTATACTACATTGATGTAAATAGTAAACAAAATGACGCTCATAAACAAATTGCATTTTTAACAGATATTGACACAATGCATCGCAAGCTGGCACATATAAATGAACACGACTTAAAAGAAGCTATGAAAAGAGAATCTATGCGAGGTCTATGCTTCAATGTAAAAGACAAACTCAAAGAATGCGAAATTTGTATAAAAGGAAAAATGTCAAGGCCACCTTTTCCAAAAGACCAAGAAAACAGAAAAAGAACAATGGAGACATTAGAAATTGTACATTCTGATGTATGTGGTCCTATGGGCACCGCATCTTTTGGAGGGTCGAGATATTTTGTTACTTTCATCGACGATTATTCGCGATACTGCAGAGTATATTTCCTTAAAACAAAAAATGAAGCATTTGAGAAATTCAAAGAATACAAAAGAGAAGTCGAAAATTTCACTAAAAACAAATTAAAATTCCTTCAAACAGATAACGGAAGAGGAGAATTTTGTAATCATCAGTTTGATAAATTCCTTAAAGACAACGGAATTCAAAGAAGATTAAGCTGCCCTTATACGCCACAACAAAATGGCATGGCGGAGCGAAAAAATCGTACACTTCTAGAAAAAGCACGTTGTATGATGCTAGAAGCAAATGTAAAAGAAATATACTGGGCTGAAGCTATATTAACAGCGAATTATATATCAAACAGAACTCCGAGTAGAGTCATAGATATGAAAACTCCTTATCAAATGTGGACAGCAAAAATACCGTCCGTAAATCATTTTCAAATATTTGGCGCAAAGGCATTTGTTCTTATCAAACATAGACGTCAAAAGAAAAAGTTTAGTACTAAAACTTACGAAGGCATATTTGTTGGCTATTCTGAAATACGAAAAGCTTATAGAATTTGGATACCAGAAAAAAATGAATTGATGGTAAGCCGAGATGTAAGAATAATGAATAAAATGTACTATGAAAGTGATAATATAGATAAAGAGAAAAGTAATGAAAAAGATATTTCAATTATCATAACGACTAATGATGAACTCGAAGAAAATAATTCTGTCAACGACACAAACAACAATGGAATAAATAATATGATGGTAGAAAACGATAGTATAAACCGAAACGATGTTGATTTTGTCGACCAAGTAACGCAAGATCTTAACATGAACGACAATACCGAAGAAGCAAACATCGAATCAAATCGAAGTGGTAATGAAACAAATAACGATATTGAAGATGATCTAGTTAACATAGATGTTGCTGAACCACCAGTTCCAAGTTTTGAAAGACCAGGAAGAGTCACCAGACCTCCTGTATGGACAAAAGACTATGATATATCATATCTAATAGATGACAGAGTAGATGAATGGGATGAATCAATTAAAAAGGAGATCTCGTCACACCTGAAAAACAATACCTGGACAATAGAAAAGTTACCAAATGGACGAAATCTGATAGATAGTAAACTGATCTTAACAGAAAAATTCAATCCAGATGGAACATTAGAAAGGAAGAAAGCGAGATTGGTAGCTAGAGGATTTTCTCAAATACCAGGGCAAGATTACCAGGAAGTTTTTGCTCCTGTGACTAGATTAAGCTCCATTAGACTTCTAATTGCTTTAGCGGTAAATTTTGATATGCATATTGATCATATTGATATTTGCACTGCATTTTTAAACGGAGATATTTCAGAAGAAATTTATATGAAGAAACCAAAAAATTTGGAAATATTTTTAGATAAAATTATACAAGATAAAAATGCAGCAAAAGAAATTAAAGATAAAGCAATAAAAATGAGAGAAGATCTAACGAATAATAAAGTGACGAAAGCTTGTAGACTGAATAAGGCTGTATATGGTTTAAAACAGTCCGGTCGCCAATGGTATCTGAAATTAGATGAAAATTTAAAGAAAATTGGTTTCAAGCCGTCAAAAACTGATCCTTGTACATACATATATACTGCGAAAGGCGGAGATATAAATAATACGGTAATCCTCAGCATATATGTGGATGACATCCTTATTATAAGTAAGAACAAAGGACTTATACAGGAAATTAAAAACAATATCTCGAAGAAATTTGAGTTAAGAGACTTGGGAGAACTAAAGTATTGCCTTGGCATAGTATTTCAAAAACTTAAAGATGGATCAATAAAACTGAGCCAAGAGAAATATATTAATAAAAGTTTAGAAAAATATGGCTTGAGCGACTGCAAAGCAGCCGCAACTCCTATAGAAGTAGGAATAAAGTTAAAAAAGGCCAAAACATGCCAAAAGGAGCTACCTTATCAAAATTTGATTGGCACATTAATGTACTTGGCAGTAGCTACCAGACCAGACATAGCGTTTGCTGTAAGCTACCTAAGCCAATTTAACTCCTGCTATGATGATACACATTTTAAAGCAGCGAAACGTGTCCTCAGATATTTAAAAGGCACAATCAATGATGGTCTCATTTATAAGAAGAGGGACTATCTGCTGTCGGGCGCTGCAGATGCAGATTGGGCATCCTGTGAAATTGACAGAAGGTCTTACACTGGATTTGTCTTCACGATAGCTGGAACCCCCATCAGTTGGGAAGCGAAAAAACAGCGCACCATAGCATTGTCAACGGCAGAGGCTGAATACATGGCAATGACCGAAGCCGCCAAAGAGGCAATATATTTGAAAAATGTCTTGAATGATTTAGAGATCAGTAATGCTGCAGTTACCATATTTAATGACAATCAGGCTGCGCAGAAAATGGCCAAGAACCCAGTCATTAATGCTAAGTCAAAACATATCGACATAAAGCAACATTTTATAAGGGAAGTTGTAGCTAATGGGGAGGTCATTGTGGAATATAAGGCAACCGAAGATATGATTGCAGACATGCTGACAAAACCTCTGAATAGCACGAAGCTGTCTTCATTGAAGAAGAATATTAACTTATCTTCGACGCCTTCGTGAGGCGGAGTGTTGAAAAGAAGTTTTGATAAAAAGCCCTCTATGGTGGTTGCCATGGAGCAATAACTTGTTTATATGTCACTTGTTACAAAAGTATTAAAAGCAAAAGTCGGTTTTATTTAAAATGTGTTTAATTGAGTAAATATTCAGTTATTATGGGTTTCTAGACACTATAACTGTAGCTGCGTTATATTACCGTTGTTCAGAGGTTGGCGCGCCGCATTTTTAACGACTTGTCGTATTATGTGATCTCCAAATATATTGTACATAGAATCGGCCATATCGCACACTATCTATGCGAATAGATGTATTATGAATAATTAGGAAAAGTAAATACGAGGACTAATAATGATAGAATTTTCGTTACAGTCAAACAAAAAACAAACTTTTAGACCGTAAACCAACGTACAAAATTGACGTTTCATTTTATGTCATTGTCATGGATTTTCATGCATCCATGACCACAGATTATAAAGAGTATGACAGTGACGACAGATTAATGATATAAGCACACATTACAGAGAGTATGTAAGTAGTATCAGGTATGAAAATGGACTTATTTATTTCTTCCATTTTTTGGTTCATTCTCCCTGTAAAGGGTGCTAATGCCTGACGCGAAATATATTATGACAGTCTCCTTAAGATGCTATTTGATGTGGTGGATAACCACTAAAAACGTCTTATCGTCTTTTACACCATAACCACTTTTATTCTAATAATCTTTTAGTGTATGTCAACACTTGGTTTATAAAACTACACCAATCATATAACATAAAGTGCGCTCTGACACAATTTTTAATTATCCTGCAAATATTGCGATGTAATGCTTTCAATGCGTCTTGGGAGAGTTTGGCGCGAAACATTTAATGCCAGTCTCCGTGATAATAATTGTATTAAGTGGAAAACCCCTGGTTATTGTACCCTTAAATTTCTAATCTTATTTCATACCATTATTACATTAATTACCTTTATAAACCCATTTAGATTATGCAAGTTCCTTATCTGTAGATAACAAACAATTAAATTGAAGCAAGAAATGATTTTCATAGTTTATTGAGTTGTTCAAGCTGTTTGAGTCATTTTTTTATTTAATTTTATTGTATAATACAGGAAAGAAATTTGCATCGTGCAAATGTACCCTAATGATGTCCGTTTTCACTAAACATTCTCTAGGCTTAGGTGACTCTTAACTTAACGACATTGGTCTCTTTCTATCTCCTTTAGAAAGACTGTGATAAAACTCGCTAAGAGACTCTTAACACTAAGTCAACAAAAACACCTGCGTCATAAAAGTACACCAATTTTGTGACACAATGGGCCTAATTCTGGGAACACACTTTAATTCTAAATTTAAGTATGTATATCTGTAAAATGTGTGCGCAAAATGTATGGGATTTGACATAAGCTCTCGATTGACTTCCCATTGTAAATGTCAAATTCCATACATTTTCCATTTAGCGATAGCGGTAGCGATTGTCAAATGGCATCTTGTCTAGGCCCTCCCTCTGTAAGAGTTGCCTTGCGGACTATTCAGCTTTATAATAAATTACCTAAGGGAGTAAAGGACTTATTTTCTATGCACATATATTTAAATAGATTAGGAAATTTATTACGACTGCATGTATTTTATAATGTGAAGGAATATTTAAATATTTTTTTATGAATATGGACTTGACATGATGTGTAAAGATTTATTAATATATTTGGGATTTTTTTTATTTAATATTTAACTATTTTTAATATTGTGGCTGATTTAAATATTTTTATAATTGTCATGAAATGAATGTTTAATTAATAATTAATAGGTACCTACCGAATTTTTGCATGCCATGATGATGCAACATGTATGCTCATTAAATCTATTGTCAATATATGTATTTACCATGTTTTAAGGCAAAATAAATGATTATGATTATGATATGATTATGATAATGTCTGTGCTGTATACTAGGTTAGTTATTACATATAGAAAATAAAATATTCTGTAGAAAAATACGCCTTTACTTTTAATACGTCAAATTTGAGAATCAACAAGAAAAGCAAAAAAAACATATTTCATTTTAAAGTAAAAAAGAGTTCGTATTCCGAACATCCTCCGACACACAAAAAAAATATGTCTTTGATTTACCCGCACTCGTCATAATTAAACACTACCATTCACTAGATTCACTTCGTAGAACCTTCGGGGCATCTTCACTATTCGTCCCGATTTGGTTTTCTTAACGTTCGTGTTAGTAGCGCTTATCGACTCCTCAGGAACGGACGACGGCAGTTGTTCAACTATAGTGCATTCAGATAACTCCATGGGATATAATCTTTGGACAGGTCGAATTCTTTCTCCGTGCTGAGTTCTTATTTTAGCCACCCTTGTGTGGCCGTCTGCCCCAGGATATAATTCGTCGATGACACCTAAAGGCCAATTCACTCTCTTAGAGTCAGCTTCCACCAAAACCACATCTCCTACTGTTGGATTTGTGTTGCAAATATCTTGTGTAAATAATGAATAACTTGGCTTTTCTGACAAAAACTGTTTATTGAACCGTCGCTTAGCAACCAACTACTGAACATAGACATCCTGCGCGCCCAAACATAAAAAAACACCAAACTTACTTAATAATAATGGATAAATTGGTATAAAATTACATGCTTTCAAAGGGTAGCCTGCACAGCTTGGTCACCGATCGCTTCAATTCGGAGCCATTGGCTAGCTTAATCGTAACTACTCTACATATTCCATCAGGTCCCGTGTGCAGTTGCGTCACTCGTGCAAGTGGCCATATAAGAGGCATGGAATTATCATCCCTTAGCAGCACTAAGTCGCTAACTTTTACATTGGTAATAGCATACCGCCATTTAGCTCTACCCTGAAGAGTGTTTAAATAATCTACCGACCATCTCTTCCAAAACTGTTGCATAATATTCTGCACGCGTTGCCATCTGGATAACCGATTTTCATTTAACACACTCAAATCAGGTTCTATAGGTAACAATAAAGAGTCTCCAGTAAGGAAATGCGCAGGTGTAAGAGCACTAAAATCGTTAGGGTCTTCGCTGAGCCCAGTTATAGGCCGCGAGTTTATGCAAGCTTCGATGGTGCATAACACAGTGTACACCTCTTCAAATACCAACAATGCGTTTCCAATAACTCGCCGTAAGTGATATTTTACGGTTTTAACGGAACTTTCCCATAATCCGCCAAAGTGTGGACTATTTGGTGGTATAAAAACAAATTTAATAGGCTCGGGAAAGAATGCCTTATTAATCTCCGAAATATTATGATCACTGGACAAAAGCTCGTGGAATTCTGTCAGCAAGTTTTTACAGCCCACGAAATTGGTGGCATTGTCACAATGTAATTCTAATACCCGACCGCGTCGCGAGCAAAATCTTTTGAGTGCTCCTACAAACGCTGCAGTTGACAAGTCGCTTACTAATTCTAAATGGACAGCCTTTGTGCTCATACAAATAAACACTGCTATGTATGCTTTAACTACCGATACACGCCTGTTCATACTTTGCCTAGTATTTATTGGTCCACAAAAATCTATCCCCGAAACCAAAAATGCGCGCGTTGGAGTGACGCGCGATGATGGCAACGTACCCATAAGTGGGTTTGCACCGTAGGGCCTAACCCGAAAGCATCTAATGCACTTTCGCGCCACGCTCCGAGCCAGCATCTTTCCATTAATCGGCCAAAATTTCTGCCTCATAATAGCTAATAGCGACTGTGGCCCGATATGACAATACGCTAAATGATAGTAGGTAGCAATGACCATTGTGACATGGTTCCCCTTTGGCAATAGAATTGGATGTTTAGCATTATACGTTAGGGCCGAATTTTGCAATCTTCCCCCTACCCTTATAATGTTAGCGTCATCTAGAAAGGGACTGAGAGGCAGCAACTTGCTTTTACAATGAATGGGCTGTTTTTTAAGCAAAGCTTCGTATTCCTTGCGGAATGATAGGCGTTGAACTATTAAGACATAGGCTATAACCGCGACCAACTTATTCCATGACGAAAACTTGACTAATACAGATTGAAAATAAGAAACATCTAAATCACTCATCTCACCATGAGGTGCAGATTCTACAACAGGCTGACATTGCACAAATAAATCAATTGTTATGAGCAATATTACTAGGCAAATACCGTCACATCCACTAGAGTGCAAGCTGAACCTACCAAGCAACATTGTTTTAGCAGACCCAAGCTTTGACAAGCCGGGGAAAATTGACATACTTATTGGCGCAGATCTATTTTTCAAACAACACGGCAGTAAGGACGCTAGGTGTGTACTGGCAACCCACCACAGATTGCTTCAAATTCGGAGCCATTGGCTAGCTTAATCGTAACTACTCTACATATTCCATCAGGTCCCGTGTGCAGTTGCGTCACTCGTGCAAGTGGCCATATAAGAGGCATGGAATTATCATCCCTTAGCAGCACTAAGTCGCTAACTTTTACATTGGTAATAGCATACCGCCATTTAGCTCTACCCTGAAGAGTGTTTAAATAATCTACCGACCATCTCTTCCAAAACTGTTGCATAATATTCTGCACGCGTTGCCATCTGGATAACCGATTTTCATTTAACACACTCAAATCAGGTTCTATAGGTAACAATAAAGAGTCTCCAGTAAGGAAATGCGCAGGTGTAAGAGCACTAAAATCGTTAGGGTCTTCGCTGAGCCCAGTTATAGGCCGCGAGTTTATGCAAGCTTCGATGGTGCATAACACAGTGTACACCTCTTCAAATACCAACAATGCGTTTCCAATAACTCGCCGTAAGTGATATTTTACGGTTTTAACGGAACTTGGCAACCCACCACAGATTGCTTCAAATTCGATTTTCCGGTTGATATGAAAGATACATACACTAAAAGAGCGCGACCAACTTATTCCATGACGAAAACTTGACTAATACAGATTGAAAATAAGAAACATCTAAATCACTCATCTCACCATGAGGTGCAGATTCTACAACAGGCTGACATTGCACAAATAAATTTGGTACAAACTGCTTTAAGTGCATAGGCGCGAACCAATTGTCATTTAGTTTACTAGCGACAATACCCGATCTGATATGATACCATTGAAACGTAGAAGTTAGACGTTGAATTTCGCGGACTCTATTTGCAACAAATACGTTTAACTTTTCTGGTATGCTAGCCACCCATGCGAGAGCTATTGTAGAGTCTGACCAACAATACACATTATCAAAGCTAATTTTAGCACCAGTTAAGAACTTGTTAATAAGCCGTGCTAGTAGTAACAAACCACATAGTTCTAATTTAGGCAGTGTCACCCTTTTGATAGGCGCCAGTCTGGATTTCGAACAAATGAAATTTATTTGTACATTACCGTCCTCGTCGCAACTTCTTACATATAGGACAGCTCCGTACGCCCGCTCACTGCTGTCAGCGAAACCATGCAGCTCCAGCACCTTGTAATCGCGGGGAATGCTAAGTCTGTGAATGGTTAAACTATTTAAGGTCTGAAGGCCTTCCTGAAATTGCTTCAACCGCTTGAGGTGGTCCGCAGTTATTGGTTCGTCCCAATTCACTTTACCGATCCACAAATCTTGAAGCAGTATTTTTGCTTTAGTCATTACAGGGCTTATGAATCCCAGTGGGTCAAAAATTCTAGAGACACTAGCGACAACTTCTCTTTTAGTGTATGTATCTTTCATATCAACCGGAAAATCGAATTTGAAGCAATCTGTGGTGGGTTGCCAGTACACACCTAGCGTCTTTACTGCCGTGTTGTTTGAAAAAAGAAATGTAGTTTCTCTGTCACCCTCATCAACCTGCTCTAAGAGTTCTAATGAGTTACTACACCACTTTCGTAACTGTAAACCTCCTGCCTGCAGTAACTTTGAAATGTCATGCTGTAGCATTTTCGCTTCCTGGATCGTCCTAGTTCCAGTCAGAAGATCATCCATGTAGAAGTCTCTCAAAATAGCCTTTGTAGCTCGTGGATCATATCTAAGACCTTCATCTATAGCTATCTGTTGCAGGCATTTGGTAGCTAAGTAGCTGGCCGAAGCAGTACCATAGGTAATGGTATTCAATTGAAACTCCTTAATGTTTTCACTTGGGTCTGCTCTCCAAATAATTCTTTGCAAATCTCGTTGCTCTTTCGTCACCAGAAATTGTCGATACATTTTGGAGACGTCCGCCGTCATGACAATAGGATGTATACGAAACCGAAGTAGGATTGAGACTAGATCATCTTGAACAACGGGACCTGTCATAAGTATGTCGTTCAATGAGGTGTTGTTGGAAGACGTCATGGATGCATTAAAAACTACTCGAAACTTAGTAGTAGTACTTGTCTCCTTGATAATAGCGTGATGAGATAGGTAGTAGCAACTGCCCTCGTGTGACAGCAATGGTGCGACTTCCGTCATGTGTCCCAACGCGAGGTACTCATTCATGAAGCCCGCGTACCCTTGATGCATTTGCCTGTTTGACATAAATTGACGTTCTAGTGCATAAAATCGCTTGAGGGCTTTCCGATATGAATCGCCAAGCGTAGATGGATGTTGACGCAAAGGCAGCGTAACAATGTACCGCCCGGTACTGTCTCTAGAAATAGTATCATTGAACACCTTTTCGCATAATTTATGCTCTCCTGTCACATTCGTTTCTGTAGCGACATTTTCGATCTCCCAAAACCTGCTGAGCTGTTCATGAATTGTGCACGTGTTGACAATCAATGTTTGTTGCATAGGTTTGGAATAGTTGATCTTGCCGCTTATCAACCAACCAAAGACGGAATTTTGAAGTATCATGTCGTTGATAGAAATTTGCTGCTGTAAAATTGCTTTGAAAAATAGATCTGCGCCAATAAGTATGTCAATTTTCCCCGGCTTGTCAAAGCTTGGGTCTGCTAAAACAATGTTGCTTGGTAGGTTCAGCTTGCACTCTAGTGGATGTGACGGTATTTGCCTAGTAATATTGCTCATAACAATTGCTTCGGTAACGAGTTGATGTTCTAATGATATAGAGGCGATTGTAACATTAGTAGAACCGCGAACTTGACATTGGCTTTCATTAATACCACTTACAGTAATGTCTGTGTCATGGATCTTGAGTCTCAACATTTGTGCACAAGCTGTAGATACGATCGTCACCTGACTACCGCTGTCAAGTAGCGCCCTGAACGTCTGAAATCGGCCATCACCTCCACGGAGCTTCACTAGCGCAGTGGTTAATAACACTCGTTGTTGCTTACTAGTGCAGCAAGCAAGGGTATCTACGGTATTGCTAATGCTTTGAGACAAATTCTTTGTAAGTGGCTCAGCGGTGTCCGTAGTAGTTGTTATCATCACATTCGGGTTGGTAGTATGCAGTAATGTGTTATGCTTCTTACCGCATCGCTTACATTCGCTTGACAAACACTGTTCTGGGGAGCACTTATATCTGAGGCAGTTAATGCAACGATTGTTTTGTTGAATAAAATTAATCCGATCCTGTACTGACATATTGAGAAACTTTTCGCAGTGAAATAATCGGTGTGCGCCGTTAGTACACAATCTACATTTAGGTATTTGTTTGTTTACATAATTGACGTAATATTGTGACTGAGACTTGCTATCACTGTCATCTTGACATGGAATGTTTTCTTCCGAAGTGGTTGTCAATGAAATTGGTCGTTTGGAATAAGAGGCACATGAAACCTCATTTCTATCATTTTTACAAGTGTCAATTATCTCGAACGCTTGTGCTCTTTGCTCTAGATAATCGAATAATTCCGTTAATGTCGCTAATGAGTTAGGAGACTTGGGCCGATGAAGCTCCCAGTCTCTTTTTGTTGCCGCATCAAGGCATGAAACCATTGTATAAGCAATAAGGGCATCCCAATGCTCAGTTGGGAGTCCGAGATTTTTGAGCAATGCAAGGTTTTGTTTTGTAGTGCTACACAACTTTCTAATACTTGACGAACTGCCATTAATCTTGCTCTGCTCTAGCATATTCTTGATATGAGCGTTGACTAAAATATGTTTGTTTTCGTATCGGTTTTGCAATGTATCTAAAGCAATATGATAACCTGGGTCGGTAATAGGGATTGACTGTATTAGTTGTTGTGGCTCCCCTTTGAGCACAGAACGGAGATAATATAGTTTTTGCACATTGCTAAGCTCTCTATTGTCATTAATGCAGCTATAAAATAGCTCTTTGAATGAATGCCAATCGCTGTATTTTCCATCAAAACTGGGTAGTTGTAACTGCGGTAGCTTAGGCTTTACGACTGCTGATGCTGAGCCTTGCGGAGAAGAAATACATGCACTACTGCTATAATTCATGCTAGCAATGATTTCTTCGTACTTAGCTTTAGTTTTAAAGAAATGATCACGACATTCAAAAATAGCTTCAAATATTGAATCATCGTCGTCTATATCCTCCGGCAGGCTATTAGTTATTTGAGAAAGTACTAGGTTAGCCTCTTTAATATGATCAAGTCTTACCGTAAGCTCGAAGAGAGTTGGATGCGTATTTGTGAATTCCAAGAGAGTTTTAAATTCACGGTTTTGTTGCCTTATTTTACGTAACGTTGCTTGTTTCGTTTTGGGGTCCATTGTTGAAGGACCAATGCTGGATTTGTGTTGCAAATATCTTGTGTAAATAATGAATAACTTGGCTTTTCTGACAAAAACTGTTTATTGAACCGTCGCTTAGCAACCAACTACTGAACATAGACACCTACTTTAAGAGAGTGTCGTCCTTCATTGCCTCTGTGAACAAGCATGGCCAGGTACTCAGTCCTAAAGCGCTGTCGTAGGTCATCACGTAGCTTTTGAACAAATCTAACTCTTTCATTCAAGCTTCGTCTATTGATAGCGTCTAAATCTGGAATTTCATTTTGGGGTATACTCTGTAAAAAGTTATTTGGGGTCAGGGGTATTAATTCATCAACTTCTGTTGTATACGTTAGCGGTCGTGCATTCACGATAGCCTCGCAATCGCACAAGATGGTTTCCATTTCTGTGTAGGTCACGACGGCTCGCCCCAACATTCTTCTCAGCAGGTCTTTTATGCTTCTTATTAATCGTTCCCACCATCCGCCCCACCATGCAGCCGTTGGAGGGTTAAACATCCATGTAATTTTGTGAACCGTAGAGTAAGCTTGCATTTCAGACCAATCAATTGCTTTCAACAGATTGTTAACTTCTTGTTCTTCTAAGCTGATGACACAATTGTCTACATAGTATGAATTGACCAGTCGTTGTGCCGTGGAGTTCAATTGTTCTGGCGCTTGCGATAAATGAAAAATTATAGTGGCGGCGAGAAGAAAAGGACTGCATGTCAAACCGAAAACCACTCTGCAGTGACGGTATGTTACAATGACTTGTCTGTCTTCATTCTTCCACCATAAAAACTTCAAATAATCCCTCTCGCAATCCTTAAGGGAGATCTGCAGGAAGGCCTTTTCTATGTCGGCAGTGACTCCAACAGCATGCATGCGAAACTGGATTAATAACTTAGGAATTAATTCTAAAAAATTGGTCCCCTTCTCTAGGCAGTGATTCAATGAATTACCTTTCATGTCTCTAGCTGATGCATCAAACACCGGTCTCACTCGCGTAGTAGTACTAGAGTTCTTTATAACGGCGTGATGAGCAAGGTAGTGTCCTTTACCATCGTCTTCTGGTACCTCCTCTATAATTCCTCTTTCCAGCCACTCCTGGAAGACTTTACTATATGCTTTAAAATTGTCTGAGGATACTAATCGTTTGGTGGTACTGATGAGACGTTTTCCAGCAATCTCCCTGTTTGTCATCAATGGCCCGTGACATTCTTTCCAGGGCAAGTTTACTTCGTATCGCCCATCCCCATCCCTTGTTATGGACTCTATAAACGCAGTACTAAGGTCTAATCCTCTTTTCTCCCGACTTTTGGATTCGCTGGGATCTTTGATCCCCAAAGTCTCCAAGTCCCAAAGTTCCGAAATATGTAATGTATTGGAAAGAACACTTACGCATGCGGCAGACTTCACTCCTTGTATGGTCCAACCCAATTTAGTTTTTAAGGCCGTGAGACCATTACCCAACTGTACTATCATTGATGTAAGCAACATCCCGCTGTAGTCTGCTCCGATTAACAGTCCTATTTCCGGAATATCTTTACCGAGATCAGTAAGTACTATGTTGTGTCTCTTGAGGTCTTTGACAATTTCATCTTCATGAACGCGTGGAAGATCTCCGCAGATTCTGTCTTCATCGAGTACATTCATAGTAAATCTGTAAGTACCATCAAGATTCATAATCATTACATTGTAAACCTTATGGAGTTGCATTTTAGTTTCGACACCACCAAAAACAACGTGTCCTAAAGACTCCTGGTCTATAACCGGCAAAGAAATCAGTTGAGCTATTTCTCGTTTAATATAAGAGCGTTGTGCGCCAGTATCAATGAGAGCTCTTACTACATATTCCTTATCCATATAAGATACTTTAACAATAAGAGTTTGAAGAAGGGTAACACTGTTACGACAGGAGAGTGATAGGTCCGTATTGGATTTATTTTGACTCGAAGTCCTCTTCTCTTGTTTGTCGTCAGTTCGCACTATCTTTGATAACTCTGGGCAAAATAATACATTATGACGTTTGAAACACGCTATACATTTTACATATGCTCGACATTTGAATGTACAGTGACCAATTTTCAAGCAATGTGCGCATCCTTTAACGTTTCTTATGTGATTTTTCCTATCGTCTAAGCTCAGGTTGGCTAGTTTGAAACACTGGATACTGCTGTGCGAATTTTTGTCACACCAGATGCCTTTCTCCTTATCGGTTTTATTAAGACTATTACCACCTCCCGCTACAAGACATGACGTGGTTGGTACAGCATTGTCACCTTTAGCAATACTGGGTGAATATGTTTCACTAAGTGAGAATCCTGCCCTCGCTAATAATATTCGTTGATTGCTTTCAACCTCGCCTTTTAAAAATGTCAAAATATTATCAAGTAGTTTACCTGATTCCATCTTAGTACTTGCGCGTAACCGTTCCCAAGCCTGCAGTGTATCGCTAGGAAGCGCCGATTCTACCAGTGGGCGTAAAATAACTGCATACTTATCACTGGTGAGCCCCATGGATTCCAATGCTCTTAACTGCGTGGTAAGCTTGTCATATAGCGAACTTAGTGACATCTCGTAGTCGTTCTTAGCCTGTGATAAAATTAAACTTAATAAATCTCGTATATAAACTTCTATCAAAAGGTCTTCTCGGCCATAACGTTCTCTAAGATGCTCAATAGCTTTATAATAATTGTCGCCGGATGGTGGGAAACTGTCTATTAATTCTCGTGCACTCGTACCTTTAGGAATGGCCGCTACTAAATATTGAAATTTATCGTGACTATCTAACGTATTGTCGTCATTAATTTTTTGGAACTGGCCCCAGAACGCTATCCAATTTCTTATGTTACCGTCAAATGTTATTAGATCTAATTTTGGCAACTTAAACTGACGCGTACAATTAGGGTTTTCTTTTGCCGTACCCGAGTCTCTGATGTTCGACAGCGATTCAGATATTGACTCTGGTAACACCGGCCCATGGCGTAATTTTTCGAATTTATTATGTAACAACAACCACTTAGCTTTATAACTGTCCACTCGTTCCAGCTCCGAGTCGAGATCCTGCGATGTAGTTGCCTCACATGACAACAACTCATCCATGACTATCCCATCCAACTCGTTGATGCGAGCATATTTTCCCTGGAGTATCTGCATACTGACAACCACATGTTCATCCACTACATTACCAGATTGCAGCTTCGCTTCGATCGTACTATGTAGTTTGCTGAAGCATTGTCGTAATACACTTCTCTCCTTTTTACTCTTTGATCGACTGGAAAATTCTTTTTCGGACATTGTTGGTTCTTTCGATATTCCCACGGTCGCCACTTTGTGCTGTATACTAGGTTAGTTATTACATATAGAAAATAAAATATTCTGTAGAAAAATACGCCTTTACTTTTAATACGTCAAATTTGAGAATCAACAAGAAAAGCAAAAAAAACATATTTCATTTTAAAGTAAAAAAGAGTTCGTATTCCGAACAATGTCCACGCCAAACACTTTCAAGATATACACATTGAATTGAGTTGCACCGGAATTTCAATGTAACAATTATTGAAGAAAGAAAAAAAATACTGTAGACAAGGTTGTATGGGCATTAGTTTTCCTTGCCTTCTCTGTAATTGAAAGAACTTAAAAACAATAATGACTTATTTCTGTGACAGGTGCTGTCAGTGTCATTAGTAATCTGTGGTCAACACACAATCATAATCTTTCTAATCTGTGCAATTCACAAATCAGAAAAATATTTCTTTCTAGGTCCCAACTATCAAAAAATCTCTCAATTTTCATTTTATTACTTTAAAAACCTTATTTAATAAAAAAAAATTAATGCGTACACAGCTACCTCGGTTAAGTAATAATCACAGATCAGTTAATAATAGCAAGCTATTATCGAAATACAATAGGTAGTTCTCTTACAAAAAAGTCTTTAGGTATGTGTATGATTTTTTCTTTTTAAAGTAATCATCATCTTCATCATTTCAGCCGAAACACGCAGTGCTGAACAGAGGAAAATTTAATATTATATTGTGTTTATTGTAAGTTTTTAACATGTCCAACTCAGAAGATACAGTGCAAAAAACAAATGGACTGGGTGCAGACCCTATGCAAAGACTGGCTTCACTAAAAACTCCACGAGATCTCTCTCTTGGTGGTATAAAACCGAATAGAAAAGTATTTATACCAAACTTGAACGTAACTAGGAATAAAAACAAGGGGTAAGTAATTGTTTTGAAGTAACATTTTAAAACATATTTTTCCCTTTGTAATAATAATAGAAGTTCTTTGGATGCTATAAAACTAGTATTGTTTTATTTTAGACCTATAACTGCCAATTCCCGTAACCAGAGAAAAGATGACAAAGGCCGCAGAGATCGCAAAAATGATAGAAATAAAAGTTTTAATAAAAATGGGCCAAATGTGATAAAATCCAGTGGTGTGTTTTCTGAAGGTAAGAAGGTTGAAGTTGTATGTGACTCATTTTTAGTGATTCGGTTAAATCTGCTGCATCATGTATGAGTATGAATAAAATATGAATGAATATAGTGAGTATTTTATAGGACAGTGAAACCTAGTAAGTTGTTAAATTTTGAATTTGTGTTATCGCTGGTACCTAAGGCGAGCCTAAACTGTGCGTGGGTGGAGGGCGGCAAGGAGTCACTGCGCGTCGCTCATTGTCATGGTTACTCGTCTCGCCCCTCACAGCCTACCTCAGCTGACACCTATTTATCGCTTTCTGTGCAATTTCATGACTCGTGGCGCGTACTGTATTAATGTATACTATCTACATAAAGCAAAAAGGAAGAAAGAAAACTTATATCATGATCATCAGGGTATTAAGTTACATAGGCATGCACCTAGTATACCTACTTATGTGATACCATTTATGTACCTACATATGTTTCACTAATAAATAAATCGTTTCCTTTATCTTTGTCATACTTCCAAAACCTGGAATTCTTTGCCAGCACATGTGTTGCTTCCTTCCGGTAACACTAAATAATGTATATAAGTTAAAGAAGGAAAAAACACTAAAGTGGAGGGCCCCAACAAAGTCGATGAAACGGTGCGGCGCGGTGGAAAGTGCGCAGCAGGCACGCGCGGTAGTGACACGCGCGGTAGTGGCACGCGCGGCAGTGGCACGCGCGGTAGTGGCACGCGCGGCAGTGACACGCGCGGCAGTGACACGCGCGGTAGTGGCACGCGCGGTAGTGGCACGCGCGACAGTGGCACGCGCGGTAGTGGCACGCGCGGTAGTGGCACGCGCGGCAGTGGCACGCGCGTTAGTGGCACGCGCGGTAGTGGCACGCGCGGTAGTGGCACGCGCGGCAGTGGCACGCACGGTAGTGGCACGCGCGGTAAAGGCACGCGCGGTAGTGCCATGCGTGGTAGGGGCAAAATAGTAGTCAATCTCGCTTGCGATTGGGTTTTTCTCTTAATCGCGACACTGACTATTGTTTTCATTATCCACTTCATTGAAACAATCTCAAAAGGTTTCGTAAGATTCCCGAGTAACATTCGAATCGTTGGAGACGGTGATGTTACCACTGTTAGAAGAATAGTCGCAAGTAATTTTTATATACCTACTCTAATAAAATCTTCCGTCGCGTTCTTTCAGCTTCAAATGTACCCAAATAGTTTGTCTTATATATATTGTATATTGCGGCGGCGGCGGCGTTTTCGGTTCGGTTGATCTGATCGCAATGCCGCGTATCCGCTAGCCGGATATCCGGTATCCGGCCAAATAACTATCCGCTTCATTTCTACTTTATATACATAATTGATAAATAAAGTATATTAAAAATATGCAATTGGGGAAGGGATTTTATTGTTACTAGGGATAACACAATATGCTCCATAATGTTTACCTTATGTAAATACTGACATTTATATTTCCACACCAAATGTACTCACACACACATACACCCACCCACACACACACAAAACATGCGTGCACCTTAGGAACCAATATTGTCAGCTAAATCAAGTCTCCTCTATGAGTAATATGTTATTTATAAGTACCCATATATATTTTAAAACTCACAATTACATAAAGTAAATCTGTAATTGGCTTTAATTAGATTTAAATTTACAATAAGATTCTTAGAATTTTAAGCTAATAAAAATGAAATGCAATCACCGATGTATCGATTCTTACCAAATAATTCATTGGGTTTCATTAGGTGACACCAATAAAACTATCAAATTTGAACTGCCAGAGGACTCATGTTAAGTGAAATGGACTTTAATAAAGTTTAATGTGTGAACCTTTCAACATTCTATTTGATAACATCATTAAAATCTATGACAGTACTAGTCGATTGACCATTAAGCTCATGAGCTGAAATTTCAAAATGACTGTTTTAGCCTAATTTATTGAATTTGAAAATGACAACAATTTCATATATCTAAATATTTGTCTTCATTATAATCCTTTTCAGGTTTGGGCAGCACTGAAAGACACACAACTAGATACTCTTATGGTAGAGATGGAGATAGTTCACATGCTACATTACAGAAACCAACCATCAGAGTCAAAGACCTGATAAAGGTAATTTTGATCATTTATTTATTTAGTTATCGGATCACCAACATAAGAAACAGCTTTAAACATATGTACTTAGACTAAACAATATTAACATAAGTTAACTGCTCTTTCAATTATAGGTAACCACATCATCTGTTAATAGATTATAGTTATAGAAATACAATTACCCTGCGAATTTGAACATAAATTGTATAATAATATATTATTCCTATTTTTTATATAAATAAATGGTATGCATGTGTATATAACAGTAACAAACTAAATGACTAGGTAAGCATGAATGATATTTTTAACAAAATTCAAGGCTTTGACAACAAATATCTAGCTCAGGCAGTTTTATAAATTGTTATACAGGCCAGACAGGCGAGTTATGGGTGAATCACATCCCAATCTGATTCGACAAGAACTAATATAGAATATTCCACAAGGGTACCATGGTATTCTTGCGGGTATCATAAAATCTATTTTATCAAGTAATTGAAGGCTATCGACTTTATTATTCATTAATTTGAGGAAGTAAGACATGTCTAGATAGATACGAATTACGACGCTTCGAGAGAAGATCCGGATGGAAATGCTTGGTTCAGTCAAAATAAGATTTAGTTGTTCTCTGTGTCTTGAATCGGTACAAGCTACGTGTCAACTTCTTCTGTACACTTTCTATCCTGTTAATGTTTATTTTATAACTGGGGCACCAAACAGCACTACAGTACTCCAGCTTACACCTGACGTAACTATTGTTCAGCAAAATTACCGTCGAGAGATTTTTAAAGTATCCTGTACTTCTTAATAATCATCATCACCAGCCTATAATCATCCCACTGCTGGCACCTTCGTACAGGGGAGAAACATACGAGGAGGTTAGGCCGTATTGGGCCATAGCACCAAAATGATGGCCCAATGAAGGTTGGTAGGTTAAAACGGTGCAGTAACTGGGATTCACAACTTAACGTGCTTTCTAAAGCACAGAAGAGCTCAAGAAAAAAAAAAATGTTTTGTTGACCCATTCCGGGATCGACCACAGCGAATGTTGCCTTGTTTTCGTAATCGAAACCAGTGTGCTCAAATTATTACACCACTGATCTCCTCGCTACACTACTACAATCAGTTTTAAATTTCAACTCTGTCAGAAGATATGAACTTTGTTTTTGTCATTTCAGATTGACAAAGAATTGGAAGAGCAGAAGATCAAACAAGCATTTGGTTCACACACAGACGATGTGGCTGAGGAGGACTTCAAACATACCAAAGAGAAAAATGCTCCTATCAAGTTGCCCATGGATGTTGGAGGTAACAGATGGATTCAATCAGTTTTGGATTACACTCGCTTAAATTGAATTTATCTAAAGAGGTCTTAGTCTGTTGTGCACTGACTAAAACTAAATTTAATTTTACAGTCACTCTTTCATTACATTACTAGGGCAACACTAAAAATTTTTTAGAACTGGTTACTCGTAAAATATTATTGAGTATGTACTACATTCATTGGTCATTTGTTTTACGATTTGGCGGCAAATTGAAAATTGTCTGAGACGCGTCAGCATGAATTTAACGCGAGAGTATAATAATTTTCGTTATTATTAATTATTTTTAAGACACTCCATGTCACTAGTCAACAAGAAAGTTATGATAGACTGCGATTGGCCTTTCATAATGAAGCCTCATCTCGTGCCACTGTTTACAACTGGTTTAATGAGTTTAAACGTAGTCGCACTAATCTTACCGATGATCTGCGTAAGGGACGACCTTCTACTGCAACGATTGAAGATAACAAGTATTGTGCGGCGTATAAATCGTATGATAAAGACTGACAAAAAAGATTGACTGGCATCGGTATGAGTCTAGTGCTCAAAAAACTTCTAGAACAGTTAGCGGTCAGGAAGCTTTGTTTCTGGTGGATACCTCATAATTTGACCGAAGTCCAAAAACTCCGTGACAACAGCTAGATTTACTGTTATGATTCCGAAAATCCGAAACCAAAAGACAGTCTGCTAAGTGCGTGTTTTTTTGTTGTTTTTAATTCTCCCTGTAATGGGAAGGCAAAGGGAACTAATGCCCATAATTTCTTCTTTTATTGCACTGAAAAGCCGGTGTTACACATTTAAATCCATCTTAGGAGTTTTTGACGCGAAATTTATGATGACAGTCTCCATATGATGCTACTTGATGAGGTGAATAACCACAAAAAGTTCTCAACGTCTTCCACACCATAATCAAATTTATTCTAATAATCTTTTAGCTGTTCGTCAACACAAACACTTGTTTTATAAAACTACACCACTTTCATAACACAAAGTTCGCTCCGACACAATTTTTAATTATTGTAATAAAAATCTTGACTGACACCACAAAATCCCGCCAAATTCTCAGTGGGTGTTTCCTTTCGTGGAGTTGCCAACTAAAGTGAAGAGAGGAGAAAGCGTGAGAAAAAAAATGGTGGCCTCGATCTTTTTAAGAACATGTGTACAGGCCAGTTAGCTTGTACACTATAGAGTTGTTGATAGGTTGGTGTATTACCATAAGTTTAATTGTTTATTGTCTATTAAGTTACAAGTGGTTTAAGTAGGTAGGCGATTCTTTACTTGATAGCCCACGCGACGCGACTTGTTGACGTACTGATTATAAAATATAGTTAAATTATTAATACTCAGTGGATTTAATAATAATAATAATATTCATACACTCACACCTATTATCTAGCCCAAAGTAAACATCATTAAGAGCTTGTGTTATGGATACTAGATAACGGATAAATATTGATAATAATATGTATAAATATTAGAAATATACTAATTAAACATATAAACATCCATGACTTGTAAACAAATGCTCGTACTCATCATGCAAACATTTGCTCCTACCGGGATTTGAACCCGGGACCCCTTGACCGAGTAGCCTGTATAGCAAGGGGTACAGACCGCTCGGCCAGCCGGTCGTCTTATCCTAAAGATTAAAGTGTTATCCTAAATTTTCTTATAGGCTGCTCAGTTAAACCAAAACCAGCGGTGAAAGTTAAGCAGGAGGTGATGGTGAAACACGAGCCCAACGATGTTGACTGTTTCAGTAAGATTGTTTGCATAGCTTTTACGCCAGTTCCACAGAGCCAAGGGGACAGTTCCGCTTGGACACGGGGAGCGGCTACATTATATTCGGCCTGATTCTGAAGACACACTCTAATTCTAAATTTAAGTACAGTATATCTCTTTCTCGCAATATATAACAGGAACAAGATAGCAACAAGTTTTTGTTCCTTTGGAGCTGTCAACTAAATTTAGACAGATTTCAATGGAACCATAGACAGTTTTAGACGGCATGTACGGAGGTGCTTCCTAAACACTGCATTTTATCACGTTCAATAAGGTCGAAAATTGAACCCAAGTTAAATGACAAATTATATGACAGCCATCCTTTTCGTTTTCATTTTGAGAGAAAGAAATGCACTGAACATAAATTTAGACTTAGCATGTGTTCTCCAGAATTAGGGCCATTCTCTGAGAGGATTTCGATGCATTCAATTGTGTATTCGGAATGTTTCCATAGTTTTAGGCTCTAGGTGCTGGACGGCTAAGCTGATATATCTTTGTTTTTAAGGCTATTTATTTATTGTTTAATGTTTTCGTGTCAAGAATTTTGCAAAAAAATTAGCCATGCAATTTTTTTATTCAGAAGGTGGTAGCCCCGGATGTAGGTCCGCCACCGCCTTTCCCATTTCGACCGGAAAACAGTTCGCTGTATTTCGGTTTGGAAAAGTAGCCACTGTAATTACTGGACATGGAATGCATTTAACATTAGGCCCCAGGATGACAACGTACCTGCGATATCAAGTGGTTGTTCTTATATTGGCGGCAGTAGCCACTAACCACCGTTCAGGCCGTCAGCTTGCTTGTCATCTAGTTGAATAAAAAAATAAATTTAAATGCTTGAAAAATTATTGATGAGATGACATTCTGTATATAACATTAGCTATTCTATTTATTTATACTGACCAATTAAATTATCAATAACTTCTGCTTATTGATATCATTTCAAAAATAACATTTTAAAAGTGGTGTTACTTTATTGAGTTAGGGGTCAGATATTTTAACATTATTTAAAGAAAGATGAAAATAAATAAATTGAATTGTCACCTAGGAGCGAAATTGTGACGCCATTTTTAATCTATCTTTGTTTAACTTGCATTTATCTGCATTATAATTAAATTAATGTACATTATATTAAAGGTAGACTCCTTTTTTAGTAACGACGGTAGAAGAAAAACCAATAGTTGATACGAAGAAAGAAGTGTTTGAGGACACAGACGTAGTCAACATACTGAAGAATGAACAGCCGACTCTTATACTGTTACAGGTAAGGTTGCTTTTTGAATAATACGCTAGATTTACGAAATATTTAGAGAGATTTTAAATAAATAACGGCAGGAATAAAATGTATCAGACATGGCTGTAGACTTGATCCCTCTGCCTTCTCTTTTACATTTTTAATTTGAAAACCTTTGATATTAACTTATCACACACGAGAAAAAAAATCTAATCACCGATTATCATTTTCGGTATGCCTGAGTGTAGGGAGGGCTCTCAAAATCGTAAGACTCAAATCTGGAGTTAGTTACGATGTTCAGCAATAATTTCCGGAATTCCGTAGTTGGCTCCGGAGTTATTCGAATTAAGAAAAGGTCAGATTTCCTAAACAGTCTTCCTTATTATGGCATAAAAGGCATATAAAATTGTCGAAGTGTCTGGTCTGGTTTGCGTGTGTCTGAATATTCTATAGTTCTAATACTGTAGAGTTCCTCCAACTTGACTTGATTGTTGTTAAGCATGCATCTAATGTACTGTATTTTTAAGCAAGGTCTGAAACTTATGTCCTATTTTAAGTTGAGCATTCGATGTACATGACTGTTTGTTGCCAGAATAAAAATAAATAAATAAATAATTTGCCACAGGTATTATTTACGTGTTTATTGTAATGATATATCCGTTCCAGTTATATAGGTACAGGGTGGTGTCGTCAATACGACAATAAATTAAAACATGGGCTATATTAGTTCATAGCAATGTTTAGCAACTTTCAAAGGCAACATATTCATTTGATAATTGTATATCATTTCTAATAAAATAATGCAGCCAATGTTATATAATTTCATACAAATGTCATGAAATAATCAAATAACTCAAAACAACCGCAACTGCGGAAGTTGCAAAACATTTCTATGAACTAATCTAGCGCATGTTTTAATTTATTGTCGTATTGACGGTACCAACCTGTATATAAATAAAAATCAATGTTTGTATGTTTGTCCCTTATGCGCTCCGAAACCATTAATCAGATTGTGATGAAACTTTGGTAGGGTCTTCTGGGGACGCCCGCGAACGTTCCTGCATGCGTAGTAAAAGGAACACGAGAAGCTCGAGAAACGGTTTTGTCTACATCGTAATGTCATTTTTGTCGGGCCTCACCTTACCTTAGCCCGACAAAAATGACTCTCGAGCTTCTCGTGTTCCTTCTACTACGCGTGCTGGTGGATTATAAAGCTTTCCTTTTTTTATTATAAAACCTAACAGTTTTCTCTTTACGGGCATTGCAGAGCATGCCATGTGCAGCTAGTAAATTAAAAAATAATAGGTAAGTTATACAAATCTTCGCAGTCATGAACAAAGTGATCCGATAGTGATCTGATTACTCTTTAAAGGCGTCTCTCCATGATTCGCTTTCTTGAACTTTACCTAAGATTAGTCTAGAGAATCGGTATTCTCTTCAATGTTTTTATCACGAATCGCAATGCTATGAGAAGTGTAGCATCTCGACGGCATTTGCGGTTACGGCGAAAGACTGTGTTTTTGACGGAGACGCAAATACTTCGCCCGGCTGACACTAGCTACTTGGATTACCCCGGCTACGCTCTTGAGGAGTCCTTCAAAGCGAAGGCCGGGGTATGCTTGTTTGTCCGGGCGGATGTTTGCTGTCGCCGTCTGCGCTGCTTGGAGGACCCTTCCTACTCGATTCTTGGGGTGCATGTGGACCTGGGCACACATAGCCGTGTCTACGTGTGCCTGTATAGATCTCACAGCGGTGACATGGAGACAACTCGACTTTTCGAACATCTTAGTCGGGTGGCAGATGTTGCGCTGGAGCAGTATCCAACCGCGGAATTGGTGTTTTTAGGGGACTTTAATGCTCACCACGAGTCGTGGTTAAGTTCCTCTAAAACTGACCATGCTGGTAGAACTGCCCATGCTTTCGCTCTCACGCACGACCTGACACAACTGGTAAACCAGCCCACCAGGATTCCAGACATTGTCGGTCACGCGCCCTCATTGTTGGACCTTCTGCTGACGTCTCGTCCGGACGGATATCGGCTAGAGGTTCGTGCTCCTTTGGGAACATCGGATCACTGCCTGATATCCGCTGGGGTGCCACGGGCGTCGCCACCGGTACCTATGGTTGCCAAACGCCGCATCTGGCACTATGCGTCGGCAGATTGGGATGGTATGCGGGATTACTTCGCATCTGTCCCTTGGAGGCAGCGCTGCTTCAGTGAGCTGGACCCGAACGCTAGCGCTACTGCTGTTGCTGATGAGATCATGTTAGGGATGGAGTACTATATCCCTCACTCCGATCTCATCAGTAGGGGTAGGCGTAACCTCTGGTTCAACCGGGAGTGTGCCATAGCTGTTGAGAACAGACAGTCGGCATACCGCGCTTGGATCAGGGGTCGAGCTTGCGGAGATCCTAACATTGACTCGCTGAAAGCAGCTTATAACAACGCCACCAAGTCCTGCAAGAGGGCATTCATCAGAGCGGATGCACAGCGCGTTGCACTAGTTGGCCAAGAACTACTCACGCATCCTACGGGAAGCCGTAGCTACTGGCGTCTGGCCAAAGCCGTGCAGTCCAACTTCTGTCAACCCTCGCTGCCCCCGTTGAGATGTTCTGACGGCTCGCTAGCTCACAAGCCGCAAGAGAAAGCCGATCTTTTGGTAAAACTCTTTGCTGCTCATTCCCGAATCGATGACTGCAACTCACAGCCACCAACACTCTCCCACTGTGGCCACACAATGCCTAATATCCGTATCAGGCAATGTGATGTACGTGCGGAGCTGCAGTCAATCGACGTCCGGAAAGCTAGTGGACCTGATGGCATCCCAGCGATAGTACTAAATAAATGCGCAGCGGAGTTGTCTCCCATCTTAACCCGGCTATACCGCCTTTCTCTCTCTTCTGGGTGTGTGCCTGAATCTTGGAGAGAGGCTAATGTGCAACCGGTCCCCAAAAAGGGAGACCGATCAGACCCAGCAAACTACCGCCCAATAGCTGTCACCTCAGTTCTTTGCAAGGTCATGGAGCGGATCATAAATAACCAGCTGATCCGATACCTAGAAGGTCACTCATTAATAATTGATCGACAGTACGGGTTTCGGCCGAAACGGTCAACGGGTGATCTTCTAGCGTACTTAATGCATGTCTGGGGTGAAGCTATTGATAAACGTGGTGAGTCACTGGCTGTTAGCCTTGACATTGCCAAAGCTTTTGATCGGGTCTGGCACAAGGCTCTTCTCTCCAAGCTCCCGGCATACGGTCTGCCCGATCAGCTCTGCAACTGGATCGCCGGCTTCCTACATGAGCGGAGAATACGCGTCCTCGCAGATGGATGCGCTTCGCGGTTCATGTCTGTGAATGCTGGTGTACCACAAGGCTCTGTTTTATCCCCCACACTCTTTCTTCTTCATATCAATGATATGCTTCCATTAGGAAGCATTCATTGTTATGCGGATGACAGTACAGTGCATGGGGGATATTACGGTCGCCCAGGGGCTGGGCGCGCTGAAACCGAGAAAGAGAGGGAGAATCTTACTATTGAGCTCAACAGGGTGTTGAACCTAGTATCTGAATGGGGATCTAACAATCTTGTTGAGTTCAATGCTAAGAAAACACAGGTGTGTGCGTTTACAGCCAAAATGTCGCCGTTCCTTCCCCTTCCCTCTCTTCAGGGTACTACTCTTTCGGCACAGGCCTCCTTGAACTTACTCGGTATGGAGATATGCTGCGATCTCAATTCTAGAAACTACATCGAAACCGTGATAAAAACAGCCTCACGGAAGCTCGGTGTCCTGAACAAGGTGCGTCGATTTTTCTCGCCTGACCAGCTATGCCTGCTGTACAAAACTCAGGTCCGGTCTTGCGTGGAATATTGCTCGCACTTATGGGATGGCTCCGCCAAGTACCTCCTCGATGCACTGGACAGATTGCAGCGTCGTGCTGTCCGTATCATTGGCGATGTAGAGGTCACGAACAAACTTGAGCCTCTACAATTGCGTCGGGACATTGCGTCGCTTAGCGCCTTTTATCGGCTTTATCACGGAGAGTGCTCTGAAGAGCTTTTCGACCTTATCCCACCTTCCCCCTTTCTGCTCAGGAGCACGCGTGCTGGTCTTCGGAGTCATCCATTTACTGTCTCCACCTCAACATCACGCACAAAGAAATTTAGTTCTTCGTTTCTTTGTCGTACTTCCAGAACTTGGAATTCTTTGCCAGCGCATGTGTTTCCTCCTTCCTATAACATGGGGTCCTTCAAGAGAGGCGTGAAAAAGCACCTTTTGGGCCGGCAAGGTGGAGGCAGCTAGTGCATTGTCCGTTTCTGCACTAGCTGTCTTCGCATATGGACTCTCCTTACCGCTTCACATCAGGTGGTGTTGGGTCAATTGCCGTGCTTTGTATAAAAAAAAAAAAAAAAAAAAAAAAAAAAGACTAGTTTTTCTTCAGTAGGTAAATGCAAAATTCAGTTTCTTATCAACTGTACCTTTGATTCTGCAACCTTTCAATTTCAAAAATAAAGGTCAAAAATCACTTCGTATTGCATGTACGTTTGTCATCCTGACGCCTAAGATGCAATGCTTTCCTTGCCCAGTGATTACACTGGCTACCTTTTCCTACAATCCGAAACACAGCGACTGTTTTACGGCCCAAATAGGAAAGTGGGTCCTATCTTCCCAGACGACCATACAAACGGACCTGCCACCGGCGTATGGCATAGTTATGTAACTTTTCCCTTAATCGCTAGTCAATTCCAGTTGCCAGATTCACTTCCCGGGCGCGGCGGCAGCGTGGACGACGAACCGCGCCGCAAGTACAGCGAGGAGCCTTCCACCTCCACCGAGGAAAGGGAAGAGAAACGGGTAAGACATTCCTTTCCTTTTGTGTAGCTCATTTGTTATGTATTCGCTTTCGCGATTTGTCTAGTTTTCAATATTTACAGGCTACTCGTTCGGGGGTCCCGGGTTCGAATCCCGATGGGCGGAACTGTTTGTATGATGAGTACGAGCATTTGTTCACGAGTCATGGACGTTTATATGTTTATCACTACATAGTATAAAACAAAGTCGCTATCCGCCGTCTGTCTGTCCCTATGTATGCTTAGATATTTAAAATTACGCAACGGATTTTGATGCGGTTTTTTTTAATAGATAGAGTGATTCTTAAGGAAGGTTTATATGTATAATACATGTTTATATGTATAATACCCGTGCAATACCGGGGCGGGTCGCTAGTTTAGTATATTTCTAATATTTATATAAATCGTATTATCGTTATTTTCCGTTATCTAGTATCCATTTAAAAGTGCTTCCTTAAAAGTGGCCTATTTAAATAAGATATTTTTTCTCTTTCTTCTCATAACACAAGCTCTTAATGATGTTTACTTTGGGCTAGCTAGATAATAGGTGTGAGTGTATGATTATTATTATTAATATATGTATATTTTTCAGGTGGATAACAGATGTCGCTTAGCGGACTTAGAAGAAGGCAAGATAGGGAAGCTACTTATACACAGATCGGGGCGCGTGAGTCTCGCTTTAGGTGATACTAAATTTGAGGTGAGTTAACACAAGAATGGTAGGTATGTACACCTCTATCGATTTCGCAGCGAAATTTAACTAAAGGCCCATTTACAAGATGCTAGTTTCTTGCCTGTAGCAAACCATTGATGGAGCAAGAAATGACTTTCTTAGTCTAATTTGTCGTTAAGACCTTAAATTTAATTGTTAAAACTTGCATCATGTAAATAGGCCTTAAGGCTGCCCGTGACCATGTTTTGCTTGCCTTTTGACCATCCCTATCGCTAAATGGGAATGGGTATGGGATTTGACATAAGCACTCGATCAACTTTCCAGCGCAAATATCAAAACATATATTTAACGCTTAGCGAAAATATATGAGAAGAAGAAAATAAATTATTAAAAGAATAAGAGCTCGGTGAAGTAGTAGTTTGAGCGCTCTGGTTTCAATTGTAAATACAAAGCAACTTTGGCCATGGTCGATCCCGAGATAGGTCAATTGAAATTTATAATCTCGTGCTCCTCCGTGCTTCGGAAGGCACGATAAGCCGTCGGTCCAACGTACCAAAAATTAGGGTTAAAAAAATAGCGGTAACTTCAGTTTTTTTACGTGTAAGTAAATGCTTAGCTGAAAGATAATAAAATATAACTTATAGCTGAAAATAATTGTGTTTATATAGCCGTTGAATACTACTAGACAATTCTCGAAGCTTCCACAATATTACTTCGTTTATTCGAGAATGCTAGAATGTTCCTTAGATGGAATAACATGCTCCCTCACTACTTTCTCGAAGTTTCTTTGTCTGTTCTTGTGTAGTATAGGGCGCTGTCTTTTCGCAACCGTTCCAGAAGGTTCTTCTTCTGTTTTTGTCTAGCATTTGCTCTATCTCACTCACTCTTATGGAATTTTACATAAGGGCGTTTAATAGCCATAAGGGGTCCTGGAGGCGCCTGGAAGGGGTAGCATCGGATTAGTTGACTCCTGAAATGGCATGAAAACGCACTTTAGCCTTCTGATAGCGCTAGGTACAGCGCCGTAACAATAGAATACACAAAACTATTTATGATATGACTGGAAGCCATACGTGGCAAATGTGCCTTAGTGCTCTGGTAATTTTTGACACTGTATTTTAGGATATACCTAAAAAAATACCAAAAGTGAATCAATAATAAAGTTACGATTAAAAATATATATATATATCGTATTGTCATATATATGAGCAACCTAATGTTTATTTTATCAAAGCATAATTTTTATTTTAATTAAACCGAATTTTACAATATTGATCTGATTTGAAATACGCACTGCTTGACGCACAGAGCAGCCAACCTTACGGCGAAGGGAACTCTTTAGTGAAACACACTTTAGATAATTTGAAAATTAAAGTTAAAAAAAATTAGCGAGAATTTTTAAGAACTGAAACATTAAGTATTCCAATTTTCGATTGCTCAAGATGGAAAGAAACTACATGTATAATTTTTCATTTATAAATAATATCTTATTTTGAGTTAGTTTTTACGCCGAGCAAAGATATTGTTTGTACCTGCGAATATAAAGCATTTAAAAGGTCCGTTTCTCCTTCCAGGTGTGCACCGGCACCAAGTCGGCGTTCCACCAAGAAGCGATATCCTTAGCATTGGACGACTCCTCGCGGTCAGCTAACCTCGTCGCCTTGGGTGCCATACAACACAAACTCAACTTAGTACCAGACTGGGAAGCCTTGTTCCATGATATGCAAGTCTAAACATACATAACATAGTGTAAAACTTGGGATACTTCGCCAGCACATGTTCCCTCCTTCCTGTAACATGGATTCCTTCATAACAGGCGTGAAAGGTACCTTAAACATCGGCAAGGCGGAGGCGGCTTGAACACTCTTCTGACTCTTTGACACTCTTTGACTTTTCTTGCCGCTTCACATCAGGTGGCGTTGAGTCATTTTGGTGCAGGGGCGTAGTTACCGCCGTATCAATGAACTTGCAAGAGATAAATCGTAAAATATTATGCCGTGCTTTCCAGAAAAAAATGTAATCCAAAAGAAAACTATCGATGGAGGCCACGGGCTACCCAAAGGACCCCCATGTACGTATGTTTTGCGAAAATTTAGTTTTCAAGTTTTTTTAGTTTAGTAGGTAGGTACCCGAAATGTTGCATACTTTTTTAAATTTATTTTATTCTACAGGCCTAATTTTTTTGTGAATGTGAATATTAAATAAGTCCGCTAGATTATTAATACAGTGTTTAATTCGGACTAATAATTTGTGGGAGAAAATATAAACGTTTTTTTATTTGGTTATTTTAGGAGGTTTTCACTTCGAAAAATCACATAACAAAAACGACAACTACAAAAATTATCCTTTAAATATTTTCTCAAAAAAACCATGAGCTCCTCCATCGATGGTCTTCATTAAGACCATGTGAAACCCGACACTTTGTGTAATTATCATAGGGCCTTCAAAAATTTTTGATGCAGATCCCATTTAAAGCAAGCTACGCAACTGTTTTGGTGACTCCAACATCATCCACAGATATGTAAATTTTGACCTTCAGTGGCCCTAATTCTGGAGAAAAAACGCTAAACCAGAGGTTCCCAGACCTTTTTCTCATGGACCACTTTAAAAATTTAGCTGGTTCCGTTGGACCCCCTGCAGCTATATTTCTACCGAATTCTCAAAAGTAGACATTTGTTTTTTGTCACGACAATGTAGACCCCCGTCGAGACCCCTGGGGGTCCACCTGGACCACTTTGGGAACTAAGGCGCTAAATCTAAATTTAAGTTCAGTACATCTCTTTCTCTCAATATGAATACGAAAAGGATGGCTGTCATATAATTTGACGTTTAGAAACGTGTGTTCAATTTTCGACCTTATTGAACGTGATGAAATACAGTGTTTAGGAAGCGGCTTCGAAAATGCCGTATAAAATAGTCTATGGTTTCTTTAGTCTGTCAAGCGGCGAATCTGTCAAACGGCGGTGTCTACTG
Organism: Nymphula nitidulata; assembly: GCA_947347705.1. Lineage (NCBI taxonomy): Eukaryota > Metazoa > Arthropoda > Insecta > Lepidoptera > Crambidae > Nymphula > Nymphula nitidulata. Next base: position 2,031,534 of record OX374637.1, on the reverse strand, counting down.
TCTATGAGAATTGAAAAATCAATTGTGTCTGGTATCTGATGCTTGATGGGTTAAAGTTTATCCAAATTTAGTTGACAGCTCTAAACAAACTTGCTATCTTTTTCCTATTACATATTGCGAGAAAGAGAAATACTACTTAAATTTAGATTTGTCTTCAGAATTCGGCCCAGTATACATTAGAGATAAAACGGATAGTCGTTTAGCCGGATACCCGATATTCGGGGACCGGATATTCAAAGCTGGTATTTAGCCAAATATTCTGTTTGATAAGACGAAGAACAAGAAGTATATTATGGTGCTTCAATCAATGTCAGTAATTCAATCATTTCAATAATCTCTGTGTTTTTACGATTTTTAGTTCATTATGGTGGTGATTGTGATAAGTTAATCATGTTAATTTAAGTTTTCACTACTCTGTGAGGGTTTTGTAAGTTTTTACTATAAGTTTTTAGTTTAGATATTTACTATTTATGTATTTATTATTAGAGTGAATATCTCAGAAGAAAACTTTTTTGTAACTTTTTGAACTTAAGCTATTTTATTGATATTTGTCTCACAAATATTAATTAATGCATTTTATTATAGGAAATTGTCGCAGTTTTTGAATATCCGGTATCCGGCCGGATATAGGCCTGATATGCCGGTTACCGGATATCCGTTTTATCTCTACAATAGTTATCATTGCCCTAAAATAGACGTGTCATAGAAACATGTGACTGATAAATGTTTAAACGTGTATTGAGTGAAAATTTAGCATACATACAAACAGTTACTTTTGCATTTATAATATTAATATATCGATGTATCTACTATAATAGTTGTAATAGACTAAGATTTTATATTCCGATTGTATATAAATATAAGAAATATACTAACTTCCATGACTTGTGAAGAAATGGTCGCACTCATCATACAAATATAATAAACAGGCCCTTTTAAGTCATAAAGGAGATACTAAGAGTTTGTATGAAACTTGGCTCAGCTCATTAGCACCTTTTTTTTTTGTAAAATTATTTATGTTAAAAACCATATTAGGTATCTTAACAGTCTCGTAAAACTTGACTGAATCAATATTATAATTTGTTGAAAAACATCACAGAGGAAGCCATTTCTAAGAAAACAAAATGTCAGCGTCAAAATACAATATAGTTTTTTACAACTTTACTTTGAATATTGTCGTGAATAAGTTGATTTTTACTGTACCAATGACTTCCATCTGCTGTATACCTAATAAGGTAAATAAGGTAATATAGGCAAATAAATGATTGATTGATTAATGTAATATAGGCAAATAAATGATTGATTGATTAATGTCCCATGGCTAATGTCAACTAATTTCGAAAATCCACAAAAACACTCAAGTGCATCCAAAACAATTACGGTAACAGCGCACCTGCTGGTAAGTGGTTGCCGTCGCATAATAGACACCTGTAATAGCGAGGCAAAAATCGCTAGGTATTGCAGGTACATTGTCATCCTGAACCTAAGATAATATGCTTTTCATATCCATCAATTACACTAGCTACCTTTCCCTTCAAACCGAAACACCGAACTGTTTCACGGCTGAAATAAGATAGGCATACACAGATCTACCATCTAGAATTCTAAGAAATTTTCCAGTATGTTGCCATATTTATGCAATAATTTTTTGCACTAGAAATAAAAAGAATTTTGTGTTATTTAAAGGAATCAATATTATTTAAATTTTTGTCTACAATTTGAAATGGTGCTCATGAGCGGGCCCAATACTACTATCTCCTTTGTATTGGCAAATGTCAAACTGAGCAAACTTTATAATTTAAGTGACCTTATGAGTATTCAGTTGTCTCTAGAGTAAACTTATTTTTTAATGATATTATTTGTTTGTCCAATTATGAGTGATTAAAACTATTATTATGCAACTGGTGTAACCATTTGTAAATAAATTATATTGTTTTTATTGATTCTTGTTTTTAGAAATCCTAACTAAATTATTTCTCGGAAATGAATTCCATTTATTAGTACCAAACCAAAATTTGAATATAATTTAGAATTTTAAATTATTATTCAAGGGGTCACATCTTGTCACATATGCACATGATTTTTTTTTACAGAGAATTCATCTTTCTGCGCACTTAATTCTAATACCTAGTTTCTTTTTTCGTACAATTCGGCAGTTATGATTTAATTTATTTGTAAGTACCAGATAATAATTAAATGAAGATAATAAAATAAATGATATATTGCATCTAGAAATTGTAATATTAAAGACACAGTTTTGGTCATCAAATCAATGGTTTATTGAATTTTTGATCTGTTTAATTCATATTATTAATTATTTATTTATTTGAGTAACAACACTATACTCGTTAGTATAGGTTAGCTTAGGAATACCTAGGCATGCTTTTATTGATAGGGGCATGCAGTTCACAGCAATGAAAATGGGCTGTCAAACTTATCCCCTATGCTTATCAGGATATTGTTTGGCCTGCCACACACACAATGCACCAGGGACAAGCATCTCTTGCAGATTATCATGTTAAAATAACATTTGTTAAGGCACTAACAGTTGTATAGATATATTTTTCATTATATTCTTACATTGAAATGGAATATAATTAAAAAAAAAAAACAAAAAATCCACAGTCTTAAATTTACTAAATATATTTATAACATCTATTTTATACACTTTTACTGGCTCTATGGTCTTTAGGAAGATTAATTGGCTGGTCCCGCCCTTGGTACTGGTTACCCTGAAGATCTATAGCAAAGTTGTAATCTACAGGGTTTGACAGGGCATGCTCTATTGCTTCATCTATGTTCTCTGGTTGAATGAAAGTAGCACTTAGTTCCTGAAATAATAGAGACACTTATTTTTAAATCTGTATAAACAATTTAACCCATCAAGCATCAGATTCCAGACAATTGATTTTTTAATTGTTCTAGCCCTCTGAGGAATAATGCCACTTGACAGTACTTTTTTAAATCTGTATATACAATATATACAATTTAAGTTTATATGCACTCACTATAATACTTTTGGTGTATTATTGTATTCATTTACTTTTTCAAAATTGATTAAATATAAAATAAATACATATCCGGCTTTATAAAGAAAATAAGGTCATTTAGCCAAGGCTGCCTTTTATTTCTATATGGCTTTTTTATGAAGATATGTCAGCCTAAAGATTGTCTAGAATAGGTATACCTTTTGTTTCCTAATTTTTTCTGAGGCAATCTCTATTCTGGCCTTCAGTTCATTGTCTCTTGCTTCCATTCTAGCAAGAATATACTCTTCCATTGTCGCCACTTGGGCCTTTCTCCTTTCTTCCCTCTCTATAGCCACCTGCGCGTTCCACTTATCATTTAGTTCCACACATCGGCTCCATTCGTCAGCTTCTAACTTTTGTGACATCTCAGAGCTAGCACTGTCCCTGGAAGACTTCTCTTTAATCATTTCTTCATGATAAAATCTTCTTATTGCACGCATCTGTGTTTTGTAATTATTGTTTATACGCAAAAGCTCCAGTCTCTCTTCTTCTGTGACTACGGGACGTTTGGGTATGCGATAAACTTTACTTTTGGCTACAGGCAACCATCGTGGTTTTCTATGTGCCTCTGCACACTGTATTAACATTGGCCATGCTCGTTTCAATAACGTGTTTTGAGGAATCATTTTTTTGATATTTAAATCGTTTAAAAGAATTCTTTGTATCTTACTCAAAAAATATTTTTTTATCTCAAGAAGAAAAATGTGAAGTTTTCTTCAGACAGAATAGACAGATCAGACAGATGTCACCACAGATCAGATAATAGTAGCAAGCTGATGTCACATAGGACCATAGGACAGAGACAGCGGACCACAGCACAGATTAGAAAGAGTGACCCTGATCCCTGTATCACAGATTAATATAGGGATGATCGATATTAGAAAAACACCCATGTTACCCAACATCATTATTGTTCGGTTCATACGGTTCGTGATAAATACCTATTGAATATTGATGTTGGGCCTTCGATTATGACATCCACGTCAACATGGAAAATAACAAAAAAAAATCTAATCTGTGGTCCTACCACAGATTAGAGATTTTTTTTGTTTCATTCTCCTGTAATTGAAAGGCAAAGGGTACTAATACCCATACACCTATGTCTTCAGTATTTTAACATTTATTGCATTGAAATGCTGGTGTTACACATTTCCATATATCTTATTTTTAACAAATTCGGAAAATATACGCCTCTGTTAGCATGTTAATAATATTTGATTGCTGACATCAATTAAAACCACTATTATTATGACGACTTTAAATAAAAACATACATAATACATAGTTATTATTAATTTTGTCAGTATGCCCATACATATCTTAGTAATATAGGAATGTGTGACGTCACATGTTCCGTAGATTTTCTATGGAGCGTTTTCGGACGATGCGCCGCAAGACTTCAAATATACTGCTATAACTGTGATACTATTGATCCTAGGCATACTGTTTCTTTTGCAATATTTCCTATTGAGTTCTTCTTCTTCTTCTTCTTCTTTTAATTTTATGGCTTCTCGTTGAGACGAATTCTGCCAGTGTCGAGTTTATGACAGATACACGTTATAATGATAGTTATCATGTACTATTGAAGTTTTCCCAAAGTCTGAAATAGAAAACACGTCACAAACATATACCATCACCTCGTTATGAATATAGGAATCTACATAACTACAGTAAGTTAAGATAATTATATGCAGAAGGATTAATAACTTATAATTTAATTTTGTTAGCTAAAATAAATTTGGACAGGATATTTATAAAGGGAGTAAATACGTATGATAATAGCGATTTAAAATCAGAAGGACGAGGAATATTAGGAGGAATTCTATCATAAAGGGAGAACTGTAACCTTGGGCATTCAAAAAATATATGCTCAAGCGTGCCTTCGTCGAGGCCGCATTCGCAGATAGAGCTGTCCCTGATTCTAAGTTTCGCTAGATGAACTGGGGTGCATGCATGGCCTAGTCGGAGGCGACATATGGTCGACGTGACTTGTTTATTGGCATCTCGAAACTTAAAGAACCATGGTATGTTAGGAATAGTATCCTGTATCGCTCCGTATAATTTTCCCTTGTATGACATTGACTCCTTCCACCTGGAGGTCCAGGCCGAACTGAGGCGCATTTTAGCTAGATGGGGGAGATCCTGTACATATATTTTATATTGAGATAGGGATCCCGTGCGAGTTGCATCCTTTGCCAGTAGATCAGCTGACTCATTACCATTAATTCCACTATGTCCTGGAATCCATGCTAGAGCAACACTAGTGCCTTGTTTATGGCAACGATATAAACTTGTTTTTATATCCAGAATTATACTAGACTTAAGTTTGGAGTGAAATGGATTGGTCAAAACAGCTTGCAGTGTGCTTTTAGAGTCAGAGAAAATAATACAATTATTTAATTTGTGAGATTCTGCAAATTTAACAGCTTCTAAAATAGCTATACCTTCTCCTGTGAAAACTGAAGAAGCAGGTGGAAGTTTGTAATTTAAAATAATTTTGTATTTTGGTATCCAAACTGCTGCTCCTGTGCATGCATTATCTAATAATTTTGAGGCATCAGTGAATACGAGTAGCCAATCATGCCAGCTTTCAGATATTTTTTGTAAAAATTTAATATTAGCAGTGGGGCAATGCTTTTCAATGCCAAAGTCCAAGATAACATTAGGCCGATGGACTAACGCTTCATAAGGGGCATTAAAGAGGGGGTTAATATCACTCTGGGAAATTGGAAAATTAAGTGAGGTAAATTTTTTATAGCTTTTAAATATACAAGGTGGTTCTTTATGTGTCCAGTATCCACGGTAGTTATCTCCAACTGCCCGTGATAATGAGTACAGCCTGGACATCAATGGATGCGAGGCAGATTGAGCAACTTTAAATACAAATCGGTCCGAGAGAAATTGTCTTCTTAGGGATAATGGGGGTTCAAGACACTCCACCTGCAGGGCATTAATGGGAGAAGATTTCATTGCTCCAGTTATTATACGAAGACACTTGGACTGGATCTTGTCCAGCATGTTTAGTGCTATTTTACTGCATGGTTCTAATAGGAATGAACCGTAATCCAAATGGCTACGTATCAAAGCATTATAGAGTAGTTTCTGAGTGAATGGGTGAGCACCCCACCAAACCCCAGAGAGTGATCTTAATATATTTATATTTTTTTCACATTTTTTGGCAACATAGGATAAATGTGGAATACCAGTTAATTTGGAATCTAAAATGACACCTAGAAATTTGACATGATCTGAAACAGGAACTTCCTCATTATTAATAAGAATACTGGCATTAGGGATAAACCGTTTCCTACAAAATGTCACGACATTACACTTTGGTATGGACAGAGATAGGCCATGATCCGTTAACCAAACATCAAGATATCTCAAGGATGTGTTAAGACTAGAAGAGGCTTCTTCGATGGTCCTGGCTGTTGTATAAAGGCAGATATCATCAGCGTACTGTAAGATGTTAGAGAAGCAATTTACTGTTTGGTCAAGGTCATAAGTGTATAAGCTGTATAAAATTGGGCTGAGTACTGACCCCTGGGGAAGTCCCTTCCAAATTACTCTGGGGGGAAGGTTTGTACCATTTGCTCTTATAACAACTGTCCTAGCCATATATAGATTAAAAATAAAATTTGTTATTCTCTCTGGGATACTCAGCTGATGCATTTTTTGCCTGAGTAGGGGGAGAAGAACATTATCATAGGCTGAGCAGATGTCCAAGAACAAGCCAACTATCAATTCCTGGTTTGAAAAAGCTATTCTTATGTCAGAAGTGAAAGTTGCTAAGTTATCCATGGTTCCAAATCCCTTCCTGAAACCAAATTGTGATCGTGATAAGATTCTTTTATTCTCCAACAGCCATTCCAACCTATTTTTAACCAGGTGCTCTGCAATTTTAGACAGTGTAGAGGACAAGGCAATAGGGCGATAAGATGAAGGATCACTGGAATTTTTGCCTGGTTTCAATATCGGGATAATTATTTGGGTTTTCCAATCAGCTGGTAGAAGACCAGATTGGAAAGAATCATTTATGATTTTCAAGAACTCTTTCTTTGTGATCAGACCGGCTTTTGTCAGGAAGGAATATGGAATCCCATCTATACCAGGTGATGAGTCAGTAAGACATTTAAGAACAAGACATAGTTCGTCATATGTGAATGGATCGTTCATTGTATGTATATCCACAACTAAATTCTCTATGGGGGGAATCACAGATTCTTCCCGGGTAGGCACCCAGGGCGGGGCTAGTTTTTTAGCAAAACCCTCTAGCCATGAGTCGGGATCTCTAGAAGATGTGTCTGTATTGTCAGTGAATGCGCCGCGGTATTTCTTTATATTTTTCCATACTAGTGATGGAGGGGATCGCGGCGACAATGTCTCACAGAATTGTAGCCATCCTTTCTTCTTTTTCTCAGAAAGGAGTTTCCTGGTTTCCGCAGAAGCTTTCTTAAACATGAGATAACTTTCCATAGAGGCTGAGAATGAAAATTGTGCTTCAGCAGCTTTTCGTTTTTTAACCATTCTTGTGCACTCCGGATCCCACCAGGGTGGTGATGATATAAAGTTTCTTGTTGAATTTTTAAGAGGGAAACAACTATTTGCTGCACCAATAATACAGGAAATAAATTTAGAATAAGAAGCCTGGAGATCTAAGTTCAGGGAAGGGTTCATTTGTGGTATTTGAATTAATTGATCTGATACTGCACTATACTCTTCCCAGTTTGCATTCGAAAGATTGTATTTTAAGAGTGGGTTTGATTCTTTGTAAGGAATATTTCTATCGAGTATGGTGATTAATATGGGGAAGTGATCGCTTCCATAGGAGGATGGTAAAGTCTTCCACTCAATTTTAGAGGCAAGAGATGGAGAGCACAAGGACAAGTCAAGAACTCTTTTTGGATCCTGTGGTGGGGGTGCCCACCGTGTTGGAGAGCCATTATTAAGCAAACACATATTGAACTCGTCAAATACGTCCAACAACAAAAATGAAAAGGAATCTGTTTTATAAGATCCCCAAACAGTGTGGTGTGAATTAAAATCACCTAAAACCATGAAAGGGGAGGAAATTGAAGAAAGAATTAAGTTTAAATCTGGTATAAGGGAGTAGTGAGGGTGCGGTATATAAATAGAAAGAAATGTAATGTTTAGACATTTAACAGCAACAGCATTTATATCTTCATTAAATTGGGGAAGTGAAATTCTAGTAAAAGGTATCGCGTTTTTAATCAGAATCATGGCACCACCATGAGCATCTTCCCTGTCATCCCGGAGACAGGAATATCCTGGAATCCTGAAGTAGGATCCAGGTCTAAGCCAAGTCTCTGAGATAGCAAGGACAGCTGGTTTGTATTTATTTATTAAATGTATTAATTCAGACTTTTTATGTTTAATACTCCGTATGTTCCACTGAATTATCTGCGCGTGTTTTATTTACTTTAGAATATACCTGGGTCAATTTATTAATCACGTTGTTCGGTAGAGAAATATCATCAAATTTGGATATTAAATTAATTAATGTGTTCAAAAGATTAGTGATCAAGTTGTCATCTTCACTATTTAGGTTAGTTTCTTGATCTGAAGGGTAACCACAGCCATTGGGTAATGTTGAAACAGGGGATTGTGTTAATTGACGGTGTGCTTCTCTGTCATAGCCTTGGGTAGGTGAGGTAGTACGGGGGGTTTGTCTAATATACACAGTTTTTTTATAAGATGAGGTACTGGGGTTCAAACTTGGAAGTGGCAATTCCTCACGTGTCCTATGAGTATTATGTACTGGGCGGGCAATATCAGCAAAGGATTTTCTTACTGCTGGGTATCTAGCAGATGCTTCAATATATGAGACATTTTCCTGAGACATTACCAGTTTTATAGATTTTTGTCTAGCATGTTCAGGGCAATTTCTATCAATTGAAGTGTGATTTGCAGAACAGAACAAGCAAGTCGGGGTATCAGCATTGCATTCTGAGCCTTGATGAGGTTGAGCACACACATAGCACCTGGGCTTTGATTTGCATTTACTTTTGACATGTCCAAAACGACAACAATTGAAACACTGAATAGTTGGCAGCAGATAAGTCTCAACCGGAATAGAGGTATAGTAGCTAAATATTCTTTTAGGGAGTGTTTTGCCTGAAAATGTGAGAACTACAGTTTGCGTAGGTACCCATTCTACTTCTCCATTTCTAAATGTCTTACGACTAAGGCGTCTAGCTTTAATAATATCACCATATCCTAAAGGTACATCTATACTAGATATAAACTCCTCCATGTCAATCTCTAGAGGGACATTGCGTACGACACCCATACGGGTAATGCTAAATGTTGGAATATTGGCAACTAAGTTAGCTGATTTAAGCATAGGATTCTTCACGAAATCATTAGCAGATGCCGCTGTTTTGAAGGTTATGCCTACTTTATTCCGTCCTATGTTTTCTACACCTCCTTTGACAATATTTTGGAAATTATTTTTAAAAAGAAATTTTCCAACAATAACACTCCTCAGCGCATAATTTATTTTAGGGTCATCTTCCGATCTCGAAACGTGTACTAAGTACGGGGCATGGTCAGTATCAGAGTACTTTTTCTTTTCATCAGCATTTGGAATTGTAAAAACATGTTGAATTGAGGCTGAAGGAGGGTTATTATAGGGTAACTTCTTTAGTGGGTCATCTGATGGAGCAGTATTTATCTTCCGTTTGTGAGAGGACGCGGCGCTGTCCCCAGATAGGTCTGGAGGCAACGCCTCACCGTCAACATCCATCCTCTCCTACCTACGTAAATTACATTTGTTAAACTAACTACAGGACACTTACCAAAGACAGCACAAAACAATTAACGTTAAGTTGGTTGTTAGTTATCTGTTAAAAACAAAAAACAACCCAGGAAAACCAATAAATTTCAAAGAAAATATTAATTTTGCCTCGAAAACGTGTATCCACCAATCACTTTGACAGCAGAAAAAAAACTCCTATTGAGTTATAAACTTCTTATTTAAGAAATAACAAAAAGTTGTCTTGTCAACTACCCTATCTAAAATCACATTGAATATACTGGTTTTTGAACGTATGTTTAAAATGTCATTCATTATTAATTTTTTAGTCTGTATTCGAAAATTAATAAACTTCTCTCTCGCCGAATTTGTTTTTGATCACCGATCACTATAATAGTTTTTTTATTCTTGAACAAAAGCATAATTATCACAGAGAAATGATAAAAATATCTGCGCTAAATGACGAGTCTGAAGAAGAAACCGGATCTGATGAAGAGGTGACAAGGGAGGCATTGGAACAGATCGCTTTGCAGCAATACGCCAAAGCATTGGAATTACAACGCAAAGGAAATCTAAAAGATGCTACTCAACTTCTGAAAGATTTGTTGGACACGGAACTATTGTATGATGTCAAGAAGCCCGCAGAAGGTGAGAAAGTGTCCGGGCCGCTTTTTAATTTAAAGTACTTAAGCTATAAGAATCTCGCTGCTATGTTGAGCGCTGTTGATGATACTGACGGTGCTATAGAAGCCTTTTGCGCTGCGTCTGATCTCGACGATACTGATGTTACGTTATGGCATAGAATGGGACTTCTCTGTATGCGTGCCAAACGATATGAAATGGCACTACATGCTTTCCAACGTGGAGTTGATTGTAATCCTAAACACTGGCCATGCCTTGACAAAATTGTAACTTTACTCTTAGGGCTCGACTATAAAGAAGAATGTATTTCTACTATACATGATACATTACAACTAGATCCCGGCTATTTGAGAGGATTAGCATATAGAAAGCATATTTTCACAGTGTTCCCTTACATTAGAGATTTCATGGAATATTTAAATCCTGTGTATAAGTGGAATGAAACTGATGATGAACCTGTAGATGAAGAAAAGGCTAAAAAATTACTGAAAGAAGCTGAAGAGATTCATGAAACTTTTATAGAGCAGCAAAAAGCAGATCAATTTAAATATGTATTGCCGAATTTACAATTGAAGAAACCAATAACTGATTTAACTTGGTTATCAGTAGGAGAATCTCTCGTCCATATGCACCAATACATGACAGAAAATTGTTTTAGTCATGCTTGTTACTTAGAATTGGTTTTTAAAAAAGAGCAAAAACAAGAGCAAATGGAAGTATGTGAAGATCCAAAAGAAGCAGAAGTAGTTGAGAGTCAAAAATCTGATGATAATGACAAAGTTGACACTATTGATAAAGTAGTTGAAAATGGGTCTGAGAATGAAAATAATGACATGTCTGATAAAGATAAAGCAACAACAGATACAGAGAAAGTTGAGAGTGACATAGAAATGCTGCCAGTTGAACAGGCAATGAAAGATCAAACAGAACCAGTTACTGAACCACTACCAGAGCCGAAAACACAAAAGAAAAATCCTGTTAGAAGGCGAGGCAGTGCTCTCAGCTTTTTACAACAGTGGGAGTGGTGTAATAAGCGTAGGTCTGGACGAAAAAAAACTAATAATAGATCAGAGCAAGATGATAATATTTATGATACATTAAGGAAAATGGTTCCCATTTGCTTAACTCCAGATATTATAGAAAAAAAGGAAAATAGGACTAGGGAAACATCTCCAGACACTATAGAGCTTGATAAATTATTTGAAGAAAAAGACAGCAAAGATGGAGAGAAATTGACTCTTGAAGAATATTTTAGTTCAGAAAATGAGCAAGCTGATGTGAAAGCATTTATCAATAAATATACTGAGAACAAAAGAGATATCATAGACATGTTCAAAGAGTATTTGAGTATTTTAGCAGGAAAATGGAGATTAAAGTGGCCTGATAATTTGTCTAAAGTTTATATTAAAGCCAATATGTGTTATAATAATCATATTGATATTCCTGCTTGTAATGAAAATAATCAGGAAGAGCTTTTGCATTATGTCAATGTAAATATATTAGTTGAAGAATTTTTAGTTAATGATAAATTGGGATTAAACTCAAATGAAAAATCTTGTCATGATTTGAATGTGATTGAAACAATTGGAATGACAATTAATTTAAAACCTCACATATTTTCGGGAACAGATTGTTTAGAATTAACATTGAGGTGTCTCTGGGTCAAACTTCACATTCATTTACTAAACAAATGCGAAAATTTTGGCCTTGATTGTTTATACCAATTATTTTATGAGTTTGAAGCTATGGCTGAACATCATGAGAAATATAGTTTAAATGTTGTAAATTTTACATTTAAACCAGTTATAAATGAAACTGAAATATTGGCATCAATAAAGTTCTTAGAGAGAAACAAAAAATTATCAACTGTAATGGATTTATTTGATAGAGGAGATTATGATGAAGTTCTATCTATTGTCATGGATTCTTTTGAACATTGCAAGAATATGGCTCGAAACCAAGAGGAAGAGATGTCTCTGGACTTTGCAGTACAATTATCTTTAATTCTCGATACATTTTGGGCTTTAAACAAAGTGAGCAGTTGTTTTAAATGGTCTTTAATATGCTTACATGAAGCTCTTAAACACTATTTTCGATTTACAACAGGGTCTACCGATTATGACAAGTGGACCTTGACAGTTGTGAAAATACTGTATTGTATGGACCATATCCTTACAACCGATGGGTTATCATGCTTAGAGGAAATATCTCATAAAGAACTTAGTCAAGGCTTAGAGGATCTTATTAGAATTATAGGTCACCAAGTAGAGACAAGTGCAACTGAAATGCCTTTTGGAACTATTATTCCATGGATTATTATGCATTACATTCTGCAAAGAGAAGAAGATCAAGGTAGAGGAAGGACTGTTAATGACAAAGATAAAATGTCTTGTGATGAAGTTCCCAACCCACTGATGGTTTTGTTTATAGCTCATGAACAATTAGGTAATAGAGGATGGTGCTGTAATTCTGAAGGAAAACTTCTCTATTTCATTTTGGATACAGTAGTTCCACGGTTGCGTTCACCAGCTTTGGCAAAATCATTAGAACAAGTCTGCCAATATATGGAGCAGTGTGTGTTTTGTTTATTTGGACATCCAGGCAGGAAAAATAAATTGAAATATTTGGTTGATCATAATGTTACGCCACATTCATTGGATTGGAAAAGAGCACAACAGCTGTATGAAATTTTTAGACCTCCTGTATTACCAGCATTAGAAGGAAAAGTGTCTAGAATTACTGCTGATACAGAGCAGTTATTTCACAACATTCTTTCACACTTGCCTTCAGAATGTAATCCACAAAAGTATGTACCACAGTTGGAAAAATATTTAAAAGGCTTGGAAGACAAGTTGCCAAATATTCCACCACTGTTACCATACAAAATGAAAGATATTTACTTTTTACTTGGTGACTACTATTTCAAAAAAGATGAACGCAAAATGTCTGTCAAATTTAACATGCTGGATGTTATTGTAAACAATGATCGATTAGAATCATGGGCTGAAATTTCTCTGGCGAAAACAGTAAATTTGGAGAGGGTGTTGAATTCTTGTAAGAATCTTAACAATGAGCGAGAGTTTCTAAATCCTGCTCAATCTATAATTCGGTGTTTTAAACGTGCTCTGTACCTAGATCCCACACATTGTAATTTATGGATTGAATATGGCATTTTTGTGTACACGGTGCACTCGTTTTGTTCGAGACTATTGAAACAAGCAAGTGAATCTTTAAGTATGGAAGATTTTGAATCTTTAGAGAAACAAAAAGAAGATATGTTAGACACGACACAAAAATGTTTCACAACTGTTCTGGGAGACCTTAACAATAGCACAGATTTAGATAAAGCAAATGAAGACTCGTGGTTACCATTTTATATGTTAGGTAAAGTAGCCGAGAAAAGAAACAAGCCTCCATCAGTCTATTTAAAATATTACATGGAAGGCGTAAAAAGCTTACAAGAAACGGAAGCAACGTATCCACTTAAAATCAATTATAGCTCACCTACTAATTTATGCATCGAAGTGTTAGAAGTTCACTATAGAATACACGCATCTATTCTTAAATACATAGAACAACATGAAAATAAACCTATACCTAGTTCAGTAGGAAAAATATTCCTAAATTGCATTGCAGAATGGAAAAAAGGCCCCTTTTCAAAAAAACCTAAAAAGGATGGTGTACTTGAAACAGACACAGAGATGAAACCTGTTGAAACAGTACATGCAGCCAATATTCTTAAACGTTCTGTAAGCGATGCCGGGGAAGAAGAAACCCATGAAGCAAAACGACTAAAGCTAGAAGCTGCAGCAGCTAAAGTTCGTAGATCTGCTTCATATGATACGGAGAGAATAGTTCAGAGTGAAACATCAGTAATTACTAATACAGATGAAGTATCAGAACCCGTCAAACCAATGCATTATACACCAGAAGAAATAAAACAAATTCCTCTATCTACGCAAGAAGCGAAAGACACTTCTCAAATAAAACAAGCTGAAGAAAAAATAGAAGCTAATAGTAAACCACCAACAGATCAAAAGAAAAGTAGCGATGGGGAAAAGAAGGAAGACAGTTCAAGCGCCACATCCTCTTCGTCCACGTCTGATTCAAGTTCAAGCGATACAACTTCCGACAGCAGTAGTGACTCGAGCAAAGATAGCGACATATCTAGTAAATCATCTAATGATTCTACACCATTAACTAATGAGGAAATTATGAAAATCGTATCAGCATGTTTAGATGCTTTAGAAGATTGTGCAAGTCGTTTCCCCCCACACTATAAAGCCATTTATAGGTTAGCTCATTACCATTTTTATTACAAAAAAGGTAAAGACATTGAAAGATGTAGAGATTTAATGCTTTCAAATTTTACTTCACGAGCTGGTCCAAAATTAGCTGGTCTTTTCAGTGAAAGAAAGCACTCAAATTTCTTCAATAACATTTGGAAAATACCACTGGATGAAGTCGATAGGGCTGGTGGTTTTGCTTTTCATATGAGCCGCTCAGTCCAATTAACCATGGAAATTTTAAAAGAAATTGATGACCACAAAACTTTGCTTGACTTGAGTTTACACTTACAAAGAATACCCGAACCAGACAAGAAATATTTGCGGGATTCAGATAGAGAAGAATTAGCACAACAAGCATTTTCACTCTGTGTTCAGTCATTGAAGGGTCAATTAACTAAATTTGGCCATCAAGCTGATCTCAAGAGCAATGAAGTAGAAAGGAAGGCACTTAAAAGTTTAACTTTGGATATCTACAGAGCTTATCAGAGGGCGCAAAAACAGCCAAACTCGAAACAATTTACAAATTTGCTAGTTGAAGCTTATAAATTGGTATGCCCGTCTCCAATAACGGAAAACATGAATCTTGTAGACTTAAGCATGAAATACTGTCAGTCTATAATTCAGGCTCTAAAACAACAAGCTACTCAAGCGAGTATAGATAAAACCCAAAACGCCCAGAGGAAACAACATGCGAAACCAGTACAAACGGAAACACCTAAGATATCTACTTCAGTTAACAACACGACAAAAGCCGATCACAAGACACAGCCGACCTCAGTTTCTTCTTCCAGCTTACCGAAAATGTCTGCTCACGAGATCAATGCTGCTTTCCAGAACTATATGCCCATGTTGAACGATCCAGTACTTTCACAACAAGCCGCTGCGGCGTTGTCTTTGTCTTACCTTAGTAATATAAGCGCTTTAGCTGGATATACGTCTCTACAAAACTCACTACAATCATCTTTACAGAGTACTCTCCAAAATTCTTTCCAAGCGGAATTCTACCGTCAATTTCTCGGTCAAAGCTTTTCTTATGGCATGCCCCCGCAAAAGAAACAGAAGCGTGGACCGAAAACATCTAGTACGTCGAGATCGATGCCACAGACTTCTACTTCCCAAATCAAACCATCAAAATCTTTTGCTGGCAGTTCCATGACTTCCGTAACAAAAGCTACACCTACTCCTGTTATTACCAGTGTACAGAAATCCAATTCTGCCCCGCTAACGCCTAGTATGGGAACTGTGTTACCAACATTACCTGCCTCGATGACCGCAAACTTGACTTCCTTCGGTACTACGACTCATACGTCTCATTCACACTCGACCGCGCAATCTCTGCCAACCCAGGCACACATGTCAAATGCCTCTACTACGACTACTGCCATTCATTCTAAACCACCGATGCCTCACCAACAAGTCAGCCCTGGAAAAACGTTGCAAGAAAAGTTGGCAGAGCGCCAGAAACACATGCCGGTATCGAAATCCACTAATACTCAAGAAATTAACGCATCAATTAGCAAGCTTCCGTCGTCACTAACAATAACAAAGACTTCGGTGCTGAAACAAACGGCTCAAACTAAAAAACCTGAAGCTAAGAAGTCTCTGCCGTTTAGTGAAGTAAGGCCTAAACAGATATCCAACGATGAAGTTATAGTACTAGATGATGATGATTAGGTTGTATCAATTGTACTCAATGTGATAGGTAGGTAGTTTATTTATGATTAATAACATTTATTAGAAATAAAAAAGTATAGTCCCATATCAATACAGATTTTAGTTTTATTTATATACCTTTATTATTTATTACAAAACAATATATTCATTAATATTTACAATAACATACAATTGAATTTAACACTTTCAATATTACACATTTAACCTAAGATAACTTATTGCTCTAAATATTTTTTGATACTGATATCTAATTTTAAAACTGTAATTATTCCCATCATAGTTCATACTTCAGGCACACTAATAAATATTTATTTCTTTTGCACTATAGTACCCTATAGTGGTAAAAGGTCATCAACATATGGCTAAAGTTCCAGCCCGCAAGTAAAGTGCCCAGGTACAAGACAAAGAGTCCTGGCAACGGCAGTAGAAATACCCGCACGTTTTGAAGCGTCGGTATATCTGAAAAAAAAAACAAATCGTGAAAATATGTTGGTTACTTATTTAATGAGAGGTTTCAATATGTTCCCGCCTTCCTGTAACACGGGTTCCTTCAAGAGAGGCGTTTTGGACGACAAAAAGGTCACTTCTTGCAGCAGAGAAAGATTTTAAAGACTAATATTCTTTAGCCGGGCGATGACGATACGACATTGAACCAGAACATTGGCTACGTTAGTTCATAGAAATGTCATGAAAATATCAAATGAATGAGATTTATTTGACAGTTGCAAAACATTTCTATCAACTATCATAGATGGGCTATGATTCATAGCCCATGTTTTACTTTAAAGTCGTATTGATGTCTAAACACGCCCGTCGCTTAGCTTAGCTTAAGTCCGTAAAGCAATTCCTCCCCGAAAAATAAATGTCAGAGCAGTCATGCGAATTATGATGAAAGATTAGATTCTAGCGTAGATATTTGTTAGTCATATTGTCAAAAGATGTGCTGTATAAGGCTGGGTGCACATTGTCAGACAATATTAGGCTACATTCCGAATCACGCATTCCGAGCGCACTAAAAGTCGTTTCAATTTGTGCTTACACTGCTGACACAAACTGCTGTGACGTCACGAATCACGTCACTAATAGTTCTCTGTGCTCAGGAAAAAAGTGTGAGCACACATGTCAATGTCAAAATTTCAACTTGATTTCTTTAATTTTCTTTTCAATATTTTAATATTAAGCAATTAGTTTCATACATTCTGCAATAATAAGTAGGTAGGTAGTAATCTAGTGACAATAAATATCAAAGAAAAGCGATATCGTTTAACACAAACAAGTTTTAGGTTAGGTTTGGCTGTCAGATGTCAGTTACTTCTTTGAGTGCACTCTTAGGTAATAAGTATTTATAACAGCGATTCTGCGGAATTTTGCCAATGTCGTGGAAGAGTATGTGCTGAGACTAGGGCCTGTTGGCTTTGCACACTTTTTATGTATTATTTTTAAGTAGATTTATTTGTGTATATGTATTTTTTTTACCGTATTAGATTTAGTCTGATGTAAGTACCTATTATGCAAGTCAATAAATGTTTTCTTTCTCTCTTTCTTTCACTCACAAAACGTTCCAAAACGATATTATAATGTTTTTCATTTTCATTTTCACCAATAGCGTCGTAAGTGCGAACATCGAATCGGGTGGCGCGTTGGCACTTGGAATGCGACTTAGATATTTCCAAGAATTTGATCGGGCTGTTTACACTAACCGCTATGTAAACAAATAATCCGTCAGGTTACTGTGGATATTAAATATGAATTCTAATTAAAAGCTTAGTACACGTTCGTATTATTATGGTGAATTACAGAAACTTCTGACAAACAAACAAGCGTACGGTCCGCCTGAGGGTAAGCGGTTACCGTAGCCTATGTCAAAGTTAAAGTTCTTTACTTGCACTTCTCATGTACTCCTGTTTCATGACTGTACACAGTCGACAACACATCAAGCGTAACAGTTTGACCTTGAGACCGGCTTTATTCCGTTCGAAGTAGAGGCGGCTTTCGCAGTACAACTGTTACACTTGATGTGCTGTCATCTGTACATACAGATGTGACAAAACCAGAAACAAACATGAAACTCTGTAAGGGCACAGCAACTATAGACGCTCATAGCCACTTTGGGCACTACTCACGCGATGTTACCGTAGCCTATAGGCGCTCGTAGCACCTTGGACACTACTCACGCGATGTTACCGTAGCCTATAGGCGCTCTTAGCACCTTGGACACTACTCACGCGATGTTACCGTGGCCTATAGGCACTCGTAGCACCTTAAGCACTGCTCTCGCGTTGTTACCGTAGCCTATAGGCGCTCGTAGCACCTTGGACACTACTCACGCGATGTTACCGTAGCCTATAGGCGCTCGTAGCACCTTGGACACTACTCACGCGATGTTACCGTAGCCTATAGGCGCTCGTAGCACCTTGGACACTACTCACGCGATGTTACCGTAGCCTATAGGCGCTCTTAGCACCTTGGACACTACTCACGCGATGTTACCGTGGCCTATAGGCACTCGTAGCACCTTAAGCACTGCTCTCGCGTTGTTACCGTAGCCTATAGGCGCTCGTAGCACCTTGGACACTACTCACGCGATGTTACCGTAGCCTATAGATGCTCGTAGCACCTTGAGCACTTCTCACGCGTTGCTACCGTAGCCTACAGACGCTCGTTGCACCTTGAGCACTAATTACGCGATGCCTGCCCCATAAACATTAGCAAGAGCATAGGAGACTAGAATTTTGCAGATTTCTTAGATGATTTGACGTTAATTCATTTTTCTACTTATTCCTTTCATATGAATCATTAAAACTTTACGCAGTGGGCGATTTAGACAAGATCTAAATATTGTCTGACAAAATCAAGGCGCTAAGAAAGATTTTCACTCGTCTCAATAAAACTACAATTAGTACAAAGCAACTTTTCACACATGAATAAAGCCCGGTGGCAGCCAGCCACACTCACCACTGTCACATAATTTGCCATAACCTGAAAGGTAATATCTACGTCAATGATATTATAATACCAGTAGGTCGAAGGTACCCTTAGGTACTATTTAAGTATTCATTCATGTATGTAGCTTAAGGGCCTGCGCAGATGACGGACTTTTCTCCGCGGCAGAGAGAAAAGTACGCTCCGCGAATAAAAAGTCCGCCGCGGATTTACCGCGAACTCAACGCATCGGTGTCGCGCTTATCGTCCTGCATACGTAAGTCACTCTCGAGCGCACAACGCGGACTAAAATCCGCCCTGTGCGTTGCCTCGCCTAGTCACACGAGTTCTATTTTTTTCGGGGACTCCCCCGTACTTTTGTCCGGTTCGCTCTCTGCAGTCCTCGGTTATTCAGGGGATTTTTTGTACGCGGTACTTTAAGCGAGGGATTAAACCCTCGTTTGCGTTACTCGATAGTTATAAGCGATCTATTTTAGCGGACAAAAATCCGTCGTCAGCGCAAGCTCTTAAAATTAGTAAACCGTAAAACCGTCCTAATGTTATAATAATATAATAAAGGCGGTTATTCAATGAACTAAACTTTTGAGTTACACTTGATGTCCACATCAAAAGGCCATTATTCTCTGGTTGAAACAGTCAATTTAATATCAATATTTTCATACTAACACCTATTATTTAGCCCAAAGTAAGCATCATTAAGAGCTTGGTACTAGATAGAAAAACAAAATGAAAATATCAGGAATAAACATAAATATGTAAACCCAGAACCCTACAAAAAATATTCGTGTTGATCACACAAACATTTATTCCGGGTGGGACTCGAACCCGGGACCCCAGGCCGAGTAGTCTGTAGCTAGGGGTACACACTCGGCCTGTCGGTCGCCAAATATGATATACTGTCAGTTTTCGCGAATGGCTCATCCATACTAATAAAAAGAATCAGTGGAAAGTATCTTGGCATGTCTGTTACGTTTTTATTCCTAAACCGCTGCGCCGATTTAGATGAAATTTGGCATGGGGATAGATTACACCCTGAGGAAGGACGTAGGCTACTTTTTGGCGCGTCAACTAAATAAAATATAAATAAAACGATTATATTAACTTACTGCTGTATCCAAGAAATGTGATGTACATGTAGTACACTATGGAGGCCAGCCAGAAGGAGTTGGACACCAGGCACGAGAGGAAGCCCTCGTGGTTCAAAAGACCTGGAAATTATAAAAAGATCTTCATTTTGTTTGCGTTGAACTATTGGATTTTTAATTGTGATTGTTTTTTGTAGGGCACAGTAGAGTACTATCATCATCCCAGCATATATACGTCCCACTGCTGGGCACAGGCCTTCCTACATGGAAGAAACAAATGAGGAGTTTGGGCCAAACATCTCAGTACTGCCTCCCAATTCTGCTATTGTTTTTTGATCTCTAACGAATCGGAAACGCTTAAGTTACAACGTTTTTGTATTCTGCTAAATCAACGCAATCGAAACGTAACGCGAACGGTTCGGTTGAAAAAATGAAAATGAAAATATCTTTATTCAATTAGGCCCCCCAAGAAGCACTTTCGAATCATCAACAACAAAACTTTTATGTCTATCACATAAAAATAATATTAACTAACTAACAATTTCATAATGTTTGTCTCTCTGTCTTATCTAGATCTACGTAAGCTAAGAATGTTATAATGTACAGACATTATAGACATATAGACCGATAGCTGTCTATCGGTCTGTCTGTCGGTCCGTGTTTGTTCGAACTGTACAAAATTAACAACTGTCTAGTCACTAAGCCAAAATATATTTGTTTCTTGCAATATTGCTAACAATTATCGAGCCGAAGTTAAACCAACCGAGAGCGTTTCGTTAGTGTTCCGGCTTTATAAGCAATGTTAGTGGAATACCTTTTTGTTTTACAACCGCATTGGTAACGATACCGAACCGCAGCCGATCCGTTTAGGAAAATAAATAGCAGAATTGACCCACTGACTCAATGCGGGTTGGTGAGTTAAAATAACTATTCTACTAGCATAACTATACCAATGTAGTATTAACTAAAATATAAAATCTGTCTAACACCATCTCATTGAGACTATTCTTATGAGCCCAAGCACGCTATATCTGCTGTAAGTTTCTGAAGAATTAAGCATTCCGCAAACTTTCAGCTCAAGGTTAGTATGTCATGGGAATGTCACCGACGTGACAGTACAACAAATTTTAAATCAATTGGATCCGTGAAATTTAGTAAAACCCTTTTATCATGTAGAAAATGAGCTGATAGTCATCAAACGCCTGAACTGATCTTCATAAATTATAGCTAAGAACCAGCCTAATCACGTCAGTTTTCAAACAAAAAAAAACAAATCATAATCGGTCCATTCGTTTAGGAGCTACGATGCCACAGACAGACACACAGATATACAGACAGACACGTCAAACTTTAAACACCCTTCTATTTTCGTCGGAGGTTAAAAACTAGGAGAGTACTCGACACTGATAGAGTAGTAGACAGTTTACTCTACCCGTGGACAGCTGACTTAACTGTAAAGTTTTCATTCAGCTTTCACAATCTGGGTGATTGCTTAAACCATCTGAGCTACCCAAGACTCGGGAAAACCCTGTGATTGCTTCTAGTCCATTTGCGTTACAAGTAAACATATACCCTACAGCAAAAAATTTAGAATATTTAGTTTAGAGCAACGCTCAATCTTAGAATCGTAGATATTTGAAAAAATACTCATTGTAGGGTATACGTGAGTTTGTCACGCAGATACAGATAGACCAGAGGAAGTTTACTGGGTTATCTCAAGTCCTCGGTAGCCCACATGGTTAGAGCAGTCACGCAGGTTCAGTCCCCGCCCGCGGACATATTTTTTTCTACTTAAATACTTTTCTAATATTTACAAACATTTATACAGGGTGGTGCCGTCAAGACGACAATAAATTGAAACATGGGCTATATTTGTTTATAGAAATGGTTTGCCACTTTCAAAAACATCTTATTCATTTGATAATTTCCTGACATTTGTTTAAAATAATATACACCTAACATTGGCTGCATTATTTCATATGTGTGTCATGAAATTATCAAATCAATGAGATGTTTTTAAAAGTAGCAAACCATTTCTATGAGCTAATATAGCCCATGTTTCAATGTCGTATTGACGACACCACACTGCACAATGTTAACAATAAAAAATTAAGATTAGCCTTTGCTGTGTAAATAGTATACTGACTATTAAACAAGATGATTTGGAAGCAGTGCAGCAATGACAGGGGCGGGAAGAACGCGTTGATGTGCACGTCGAAGGCGTACCCCCACTCCACGTCGGGCCCGTCCGGGTCTCGGCGGAGGTATTTGTTGCTTACATACCTGGAAATAAAACTAATTTATTCCTATAAACGACGAGACGACCGGCTGGCCGAGTGGTCTGTAGTGGTCTGATGTTTGTATACAGAGTACGAGCATTTGTTTATCTATATTATTATCAATATTTCTCCGTTATCCAGTATCCATAACACAAGCTCTTAATGATGCTTACTTTGGGCCAGATAATAGGTGCGATTGTATGAATATTATATTATGCTTTAAGAATCGGTGATTAAAAGCCTATAGACATGTCGTTTTTTAAACGAGACGACGTGCGTACTTCGCGCGCCATAAAACCCAAAGTCTTAGGCATATATTTGATGTGATAAAGAGGATACACCAGCTAAAGTTTCGGTGGACAGGGCATCTAGTGTGTGGCCACCAGAGAAAGTGGTGTAAGATTGTCACCAACTGGTACCTATGTGATAATAAGCAGAGGATGATTGGAAACTGACTGCAAGTCTATATTGGATATTGCCTTATTCCTTCAGTGTGCCTTTAAAAGGCAGTGAAGGGATAAATAATAAAATAAAATAGTTAATCGTAACTTAAATTGAATAAATAAATACACACAGGGCCTGATTCTGAAGACACACTATAAGTTTAAATTTAAGAACAGTACATCTCTCTTTCTCGCAATATGTAATAGGAAAAAGATAGCATAAAGATAGAATTCGTTTAGAGCCGTCAACTAAATTTAGACTGATTTCAAAGGAACCATAGACAATTTTAGACGTTATGTATAGAGTTTTATCGCTGCATTTTATCACGTTCAATAAGGTCGAAAATTTAACGCATTTTTCTAAATGTCAAATCCTATGACAGCCCTATTTTCGTATTCATATTGAGAGAAAGAATGCACTGAACTTAAATTTAGACTTAGCATGTGACCACCAGAATTAGGGCCACAATGATACTAAATAACTTACCAAAAGAATGTGGACACAAGAATGCCAGCTCCTATAAAGTCCACAAAAACTACGAAGAGAACAAAAAGCGCCACCTGGGTCCAATTTAGGGACATCCCCAGAGCAAAGCAGATTGAAGATACTGGAAATAACATTGAAAAAATTATTATTCATCCTAAACAATATAACTGACATATATCTAGTACAAGATTTGTTAGTAGATATTTATATCTATTTATTTATATTACAGAATGATTAACATTTTATACAATTAGGATATGGTCAGCCTAATGGTTAGGAGTTACTTTAGTTACATAAGACTACGGGTACTTCATATAAATATTAACGTTCCATAGACATTAGTAATTAAAATTATAAGTCTGTGTATATTTATACTTACAAAATAACCAAACACAAAGTAGTACAAGAAATGCTGGATCATCTCTTGCAAATTGAGATTTTGTATCTGAAAAATAACAAAAACATGTCTTTAGATTAACAAAATATTTTTGGGCCGAATTCTCAAACTTCACTTAATGGGTGCAAATCCTTAAAGGGCTGATAGTTTGGATCATTTATAACACATTAAGCGACATTTATCTTCGACAAAGTCAAATATGTTTTTTAAAGTGTAATTTGAAGTTTTTTGGTGAAAAAACCCAAAAATACACAGTTAATTGCTAAGATACTTTGTTTGATTGCTGGGCAGTGCCCAGCAGTATCTTAAGCAAGTGGTTATTTAGTTACTTTTTAATTAAATTAAATTATGTGGTCAATCCTTCAATACATTTTTCAAGCAGTATTTAAAGTCAACATAAAATGATAATTTTGTGTAAAAGTGTTTGGTTTATGACTAAAAAACACCAAATAGTTATAGTAATTAAAATTAAAATTATTTTTAAAAATATGCTTGTCTATTGCCCTTTCTTTTAAGGTATCACTTACGCATATACCATTTCAAAACTTAAAGTTTGCAGGACACAAATCAATTTGAGGGAGTTAAATTTATCAGAAAAAATCTCATGAATCTAGAAAAAATACTAATAATTCGTTTTCATGCATAGTTTGTTCGTACACAAATTGAACTTTTTTGTTGATTTCACCATTATTCACTATAGCAATATGGCGGGTGACATAGGAGTGAACTAAACGTCACCAAAGTGACATACGCGCCATGATGGATTTGGCAGTGTTGCAGTTTTTTCTATGAAAATTCTTGTTTTGTACCATCCAATAAAGCAAATAAAAAGAAAATGGACTATTCAACACTGTTCTGCATATTTTTACCTATTTTTCAGTAAACTGTACATAGATCTGGCCGGGTCTCAATACATTTTTGTAACATCTCTTCTGTCAATAAACTTTTTGTTGAGATTATTTTATTTTTCTGCTCTTAATGACACCATGATTACTAATGCAATAACTGCTTTTTCTTTCAAGTTTTACTGAAGCAAAAACCAATATGAGTTAGGTTTTTTTTATAATTGAGTAATAAATATTGTTAGAATCATAGCATGCCTATTGAAAAAATTAAGGAAGCTTTCCAAACAAAAGCTGATGCCGCGTGTTACAATTGCCCGTGTAACTAGATGTTTTCTTAACCTATATTGCGATTTTAACTTACCATGCTAGATTATGTTAAGCTCTATTTTGGTTTACTGTGTTACTTTGATTGGATAATTTTTGTTTGTGCTTAACACTTCCGTTTGTTTGTGTGACGTGACTATGGCTACTTTTCCCAATAAGGAATACATGGATAGTTTTTATGAGTCATCATTATTGTGATGTGTTACACTTAATGTGCAGCAGACCTCAAATTAGATTAACAATAGACCTATTGAGCCACACATTCCAGACAGTTTACCCTGCAGTCTTACACTGCTTGACAAATTAAACCCTAGTGACATAATTATCAAAAACATTACAGATGTTGGGTTGCTAGCATTTACACTCTGACCCATTTCAAGTAGAATGAAAATTTACTGGATGGATGGTTATCAAATATATTTTTTTATGATCTGCACAGTGAGTGGAATACACAGCAAGCTTTGGTGTTTCTTCTGCATATAACCTGGGTTCCCTAAAGGAGGATTAAATGGGCAAAGTCTGAGTAAACTCATGTTACTACATCATCTATGTTTTTCAGAGCAAGAGTGGGATCAAAGTAAGCCCATAGTAAAGAATAAAATAACATTATTTTATAGATATGTACTTACGTTTCCTATAGTTGAAATTCCTAAACACTTTTTGTGGTGCTACGAATAAGTACACCATTTGCCAAGCCGCAAACTCAAAGTCCATTTGATTAAATTTGAACAGTCTTCTTAAGTATTTGTACCTCTTGACAGCAGCACTAGCCGTGGTGGCCTGGTAGTTAGCTGGTGCCGGAAGAGGAGACGTACTCCTCGGATAGTTGGACAAGCTTGGAGTAGGTGATGTGGAGTATTTCATTTTTTTGATAGAATTCAACTGATTAGACAATTTTTTCACATCAACAATGGGTTTGTGCCCATAGAGGTAATGTAATCGAGTCTTGTTGTGTTTAAAATTTAATTAGTGTTTACTTATGTAGTAAATAAACAGAACCCAATAAAAAATAAGATACGAATAGAAATTACTCAGCTAAAATATGTCAGGTGCCAAAGTGACAAACTGTCTAATTGACAGTGACATTAAAAGTTTCGTTCAGAAACCTGGTAATTTTAAAATTCTCCATACAAAAGTGAAGGCAAAGGGACAAACACATCCAAACATGTCTGAAGTATTTTATTATTTTTCATATATTGCATTGTAATACAAGTGTAGCACATTTCAATGCATCTTAGGAGAGTTTGTCGTCAAATATATGATGAGACTCTTAATGATACTAATTCAATGTGGTGGATCGATGACTTCTATTAAAATTCTCAACATTTTTCACACCAAGTTATCGTTTATTTTAATTATTTTTAATAATTTCATAGTTAACACAGACACTTGTCACAGTTTAGCAAATTCTCAATTCACCAGATTCTCTTTTCAACAGATTCGCATCTAACCAGAAGTAATAGGTACCTACTACAATTAAAAACAAAAATAAATTTAATCAAAATTATATAGGTAAACTGTAGTATACAGGGTGTACCAAAAATACAAATAAAGTAAAAAGGGTGTAAATGGGTCCCTTGTGTAGAGTTTATTACCAATGTATGACAACTGTAGTATGACATTATTACATGCTGATAAATTAATCATCATCATTCATTATTTCAGCCGAGAGACGCCCACTGCTGGGCATAGGCCTCCCCCAAAGATCTCCACACCGATCGGTTCTGCGCTGTCCGCATCCATCGGCTTCCCGCGGCTCTCACCAGATCGTCGGTCCACCTTGTAGGAGGCCTACCAACGCTGCGTCTCCCGGTACGCGGCCGCCACTCGAGGACTTTTCCGCCCCAACGGCCGTCAGTCCTTGCAATGTGGCCTGCCCACTGCCACTTGAGGCTCGCAATTCTTCGGGCTATGTCGGCGACCTTAGTTCTCCTGCGGATCTCATCATTTCTGATTCGATCACGCAGAGAAACCCCGAGCATAGCCCTCTCCATTGCCCTTTGGGTGACATTGAGCCTTCTTACGAGGCCCATTGTAAGCGGCCACGTCTCAGTTCCGTAAGTCATCACTGGCAACACACACGAATTAAAGACTTTCGTCTTGAGACACTGCGGGAGTTGGGCCGAGAATATGCTGCGAAGCTTCCCGAACGCTGCCCAGCCGAGTTGGATCCGTCGATTGACCTCTTTCTGGAAGTTGGACTTACCAAGTTGGACTATTTGTCCCAGGTAAACATATTCGTCAACAACTTCCAGTGTAGAGCTTCCAACCTTTACAGGAGTGGGTACGACATGGGAATTCGACATTATTTTCGTCTTATCCATGTTCATTTTAAGACCCACTTGTTGGGAGACTCTACAGAGGTCGTCGAGCATTGTGCCCAAGTCTTCCAGGTTTTTAGCCATGACTACGATATCATCCGCAAAACGAAGGTGAGTCATGTACTCGCCGTTTATGTTGATGCCAAGTCCTCTCCAGTCCAAAAGCTTAAACACATCCTCCAACGCGGCAGTGAACAGTTTCGGCGATATAACATCGCCCTGTCTCACACCTCGCTGAAGACGTATTGGTTCCGAGTTTTGGTCCTGAAGGCGGACTGACATAGTGGCGTTTTCGTACAGTGACTGCAGCACTTGGATGTACCGAAAGTCTATTTGGCATCTCTGGAGTGACTGAAGCACGGCCCAGGTCTCGACAGAATCGAAGGCTTTCTCATAGTCCACGAACGCTAAGCATAATGGTAGGTTGTACTCTTCGGTCTTCTGTATAACCTGCCGCAGCGTATGTATGTGGTCTATGGTACTAAAGCCTTTTCGGAATCCGGCTTGTTCGGGAGGCTGGAAGTCGTCAAACCTGCGTGCGAGACGATTCGTTATAACTCTCGAAAACAGCTTGTAAACATGACTCAGGAGCGTGATGGGTCTATAATTCTTCAATTGGGTTCTGTCACCCTCTTTGAAGAAGAGTGCCACCACGCCCCTGTGCCATGCTTTCGGCGTTTTGCCCTCGAGGATAATGGAGTTAAATAGCCTCTGAAGAGCTTTTAGGACCACGCGTCCACCTGCTTTCAGAAGCTCTGCTGTAACTCCATCGTCGCCCGGTGCCTTGTTGTTCTTGAGCTGTTTGAGAGCTACACTAATCTCGTACAGGCTGACGTCCGGGATATCTTCGGTGTAATGTCGGGTTAATTTGGCTCTTGGATCGGTGGCCTGAGTGACAGGTGCGCGTGATGTCGCGTAAAGCTGTCCGTAGAAGTTTTGAATCTCGGCCAAAAGCTCAGGTCGTGACGTAAGGATTCTGCCGTCCTCTGTCTTCAACTTCGTCAGCAAACTTTGTCCAAGCGACAGATCTCTGGCGAACACTTTGGAGCCTCTGTTTCGCTCGATTGCCTCTTTAACACGTTCTGTATTAAATCGGCGTATGTCGCGAGTCAATGACTTCGAGATCTGTTTATTGATCTGCCGACGAGCATCCTCAGAAGACTGCAGAACCATTTCACGTCTTTCCTGCATTAGCTTCAATGTTGGCTCAGAGATTTTCTTACTTCTTTCGTTACGGTTGGGTTTGAAGTACTTAGAGGGTTTGAAGTACTTAGAACCCACCGTAAGGACAGCTTCCACGAACCGTCGTTATATGTGTCCACATCTGTGCAGTCCTCCGGGCAATCGAAGCGATTATGCAGTTCGAGTTGAAAGCATTCGGGGTTTTGGATTTGGATAGCTTTAGGGCGGAGCGTAGACTTCATCAGTCGATACCTTTCGGATTTCACACTGACATTCAATGTGCCTCTTACCATTCGGTGATCGCTCCCCGTGTTAAACGAATTGATCACTGAGACATCATTGAATATCCGAGTCTTAGTCGACATGATGAAGTCGATCTCATTTTTCGTTGCACCATCCGGACTTTTCCAGGTCCACTTTCGATGCTGCCGTTTCCTGAAGAAGGAGTTCATCATGAAGAGTCCCTCCCTCTCCATATAATCGGCTAGCATTTGACCACGGTAGTTCCGGATTCCAGTTCCAAATTGCCCCACTTTCAACTCATCATCGCCACGTTTGCCCAGCCTTGCGTTGAAGTCTCCCATGACAACAGTGTAGTGAGCCTTGGAAGTATGTATTGCACGAGAGATGTCCTCATACATTACCTCCACTTCCTCGTCGGGGCGTGTCGAGGTCGGGGCGTAAACCTGTATGACCTTCAACGAATACCGTTTGGTAATTCTGAGTATAAGGTACGCCACCCTATTCGATACACTCCCGATTCGTACAACGTTGTTCACGAGAGACTTGTGGACAATAAACCCGACACCACCTTGGGACAGATCTTCGCCCTCCCGGAAATAAAGCAGGTTGCCGGATTTAAGGACCATCGTGTCCTCGCCCTCTCGTCGGACTTCAGACAGTCCCACTATACTCCAGCGAATCCTACTTAATTCCTCCTCTAGTTCCAGCAGCTTCTCCTCGGTCCGCAGTGTGCGTGTGTTGTATGTTGCCAGGGCCAAGGTCGTATGACGGGAAGTCGTCGCCACCCGGGGATTCTTAGCACCCCTGGTCCCGGCGCCTCGCCGACGTCCGTCACCGCCGACACGGCCTCCGGTACCGCCGGGCACTTGGGGCCTTGGGTTAGTGGGATTTATCATAGGGGGGTTTTGGGCCGTTACCCACCACGCTGGCCCAGTGCGGGTTGGTGGGGAGCGCCAGAGCCTCGTCTGTTGATCAGCAGGGTGCACCACGTGCAGGTGAGGTTGGCTTGGATCCCGTGAGGTGTTGTTCGGAACCCCTTACACCCCGAAAAATTAATTATTTTTGATAAAATAATAAAATAATCGACATTGAAGCGCAGCTCTATTCTAAGTTCATTCCCCCTAACAGGCGTAATTACCTCCTACTCTTAGAAACTTTTCTACTCCTGGTAGCTAATATTTATTTGATCAAATATTAACCTAAAATAAATAACCTATAATTCCTCAATTCTAGTATTTATTTTACTAGGCTAAGTACAAAAAAGATAAATAGATATTAGATAACGTTATTGAATACTTTACAAGAATATTAAGAGAGTGAGAATCGAGATAGGTATGAGTCAACATAAAAACCACAAATAAATTTAAAAGCTAAATTTTAAAGCTGTATTGAAGTAACAATCTGAGTAGGTAGGTTCTATCTACCTAACAGCTCAGATGAATAAACTAAGGTTTTAAGCCGTAAACCAAAAATAAAAATAATTTTAATTGAGTAGGTATGTATTTATCACACACAAGAACCCGTAAGATCGATGAATATGGTTAAAAATTTATCACGGATCAATCAATTAGGTACTATGTAATTGTACTAGCACTATCCTACCATTTAGAAATGAAAAACAACTTACCTCGAACTAGAAACACTTTTTTCAAACAACAACGCAAGATGACAAGCAAGCTGACGGCTCATCTAACAAGCGCGGCCACTTAACTCAATCAACACAGCTTTACAGTTCACATAAATATCTTACACAACAACATAACACTTACAACATATCCCTTAGAGGAGCAGTTCAAAGTGTACCTACTGGAGGAGTAGGTACACTTTGAACAACAACGCCTTGCTGCCTCAACAACGACGGCCGTCGTCGCGAGTCGGGACGGACACGGCCTGTGTCGCATTTTGCACCATATTATCGTCATCGTCCGTGTAATCGATGCCAACATACCTACTCATGGCATACACATAGCATTATCCCGCAATATTTAATAAGAATAACGACGATCAGAGATAAAATTATACGCGACTACACTTTATGAAATTATGATCAACTGAACTCGGAAACAGATGAGGTGACACTGACTGAGCTGAGTCTGACTGACGCTGACGAGCCGACAAAGCGGGAAGCGGCTTTGAAATAGGTAGTCTGCGCGCGCCGCTCTGCGCCGCTGTTTTTTCCTTCTGCGCATGCGTACGGAGAATGACAGGGATTGTCAACATTTAACTAGTTTTTTAATTTAGTAAAATTATTTTAGGTATGAAACGCAATAAGTAATTTAGGTATTATTATGCCCAATAAACTTTTTTCTGTTCTATTCTATTCAATAAACAACTTTGACTTTATTCGGTCCAAGCTAAGGCTGGTACCAAAAAAATAATAGTTAGGACGAGAACAATACAAGGTTTGCGTTTTCGTTAAGAGCGTTATTAGAGCGCTGTTCGACTTGAATTGCATTTAATTATCGTGGCAAGCAAGAGCTATTTAATTAAATGTTAAGATGATTTTCCGGAGTGAATCTTCTGTATTTGTACTATTATGTATCTGTGGTATAAGAAGTAGTGTAACATAATTACGCCAACGACGCAAACAAACCGTTAAATGCTTGTCTTGCATTCGAAGCCCAGTAAGATCCATTTTTTCAACGTTAAAAAAGTAGGTTACAAAATAAGTAAAAACATATCCAAACGAGCACGGTCGCAAACACTACCTAATCAACAGTTTATAGGCACTTAGTCATAATCCGGCAGTACTCTGCTCTGTTTTTTTTATATCGAGTATTAAAAAAAATCTTTTGAATAAAATGTTGTGAACCAATGACACATTTGGGGGCGTTTAGGGTTTCATCGGAAAAAATGTAAACCAAATTTTGGAATCTCCTCTGAACTCCTAGTACTTACATAATCTTACAAATTTAATTTTGACCGACAAATAACCTTGCTAGATCATGTTCATTTAAAGGAAAAGCTTGTAAAATAAAGGGAAGGCCGGTACATTTTAAATCCAAGTGAAGACTTCCGCCCGCTTTAATGCGTAGGTAATTCCGTCGACAGCACGTTAATAGTACATGCGCGTTCATTGTGACCACTTACTACTACCATATCATCATTAACATCATCATACCAACCTCTGATGTCCACTACTAAACAAAGGCCTCCCCCACCGATTTCCAAATGGAATGGTTCTTGGCAGCTGCATCCAACGGCTCCCCGCGACTCTGACCAGGTCGTCTGTCCATCTAGCTAGTGGGAGGCCGTCCTTCTTTGCACTTCCCGGTATGTGTTTAAAAAATAAATCATGCGGAACCCGAGGTGTATTTTTTCAAATGGCGGTGAATTCTGCTGCAAGTCTAGTATTTTCAAAGACTAAGCGGTAGCAGATGAGTGCTTAGTTAGATTAGTGCAATTTGATTTTACATATTCTATTTATTTAAAGGTGTTTACGTAATATGCGAAATCGATACTAATAGCAATTTATTGCTTAAAAATAATAAACAACACCTAAACAAAAAGATAAATAATTGTTATAAAAATTAAAAAATAAATGATTATTTCAATAAAATTATTATTACTTGTCATCGTATTAGAAATTAAGGCATCGTACTATAAGTTTTATCGGCAAAGAAAGTTTTTTGTATCTCAGAAGGAATCGACGGTACTAATAGTTTGCATATTCTAGTCTTTGGAAATATAGTCTATTACTTTGATATAAATTTTAGGTTGAATGACATTCACAGCCGATCACTAGAGTAGTGACATTTTCATTTTGAGTTTTCGATGAAGAATTTCTTTTTTTTGGGTACTTCTGATACACCGTGAATATCAAATCTGAAATACCAGGTTACCAAAACTATGTAGGAGATGTTTAGCATTATAATAAAAGAACCACACCAGCACACCACCACACACTTCTTTGCTGAATTATAAATAGAAGCTAAAGGAATGTTATGTCTCATTCAAGCTGTCGTGAATTATCTGGCGTATTGTGTATGTCTGTCTTGATTATAGTTGTCATATGGTTGTTATAAGGCCCTATGCATTCATTCATTCATATCATTCATTTGAAAAAAAGTTGAAGAAAATTAAACCACGGAGTACCAAGGTAACAAAATTATTTATTACAAAAATATTCACATAATCTTATAAAATAGGTAATTATTAATATTATGTTAATTAACTAAGGTAAGTATATAAAATGATTGCAGTCAATGTTCTATCACTTAAATTATATATTACAATAAAATGAACACCCGGTTATAGAATATAATAAATAGTGTACACAATAAATAAGAATGCCACTTATTATTTGAAATTAAAATATGGCAAATTATTTCTTACATTAATTATTATTGATTTCACGGTAATCATGTTAGGTAACTGCAGTGCGAGCATGGATCTTTCGGTAGACATATTTATCGATCGATAAACTCACTTTATCTATCGAATTATATCGACCAACGCTAGCATGAAACTAACCTCGATAAGTTTTATCGAGATGTATATTTTGTCGTTTTTTTATCGATCATTCATTCGCCATTCATTCTTTAATAATTATTTTTTTCATAATAAAGCTAAGGAATATTATCCATGCGGCCATAAATAATACTAAAATAGTTTTCTACCCAATATGTTAGAACATTTTGTCAAAATGACATTAATGTCAATAAACTATCAAAACAAACAAAGATAAATATTTCGTATAGTTTTCTTTTCCCCGAATTTTATGTTTTCTTATATTTAAAATAGATAACTAGTTCTGCATAAAGTGAATTCTATACTATAGTGATTATAATATTACAATCACTTTGATGCTATTACTGAAAAAGTATCGGAGCGCTCAAGCCTCAAGGTAAGCACGCCGTCTCTTGCTACTATTACAATTTTTTAGTTTTTTAATTTTACTTAGTAAAAAATGTACAGACAAAAATGCTTGTTCTTTCTTTTCCCTTTTGTATAAACTAGCATGTAGCTGATAGTTAAAATAAAAACATAATAAGTACCTACACATTTACTTTAAATATATTTCATTGTAATTTATTTTAAATTGATAAGTTCTATTACTTCCTGTCTCTGGGTTAATAGCAAGATATTCCATCATCTTCATTCTCAACTTCCTCACATCAGGCAGTGGGAATCTTTAATGGAAACTTAAGTTTTAAATAGAACATTGAGCTTGAAAAAAGCAATGAAACTTAGTAAATAGTAGTAACATTATTTACCTATTGTTATTGTATTTTATGTCTTATTTTACAATCATTCTTTTTTTTAGGATGGAGCGACATCAGCTTGTTGGAAATCAAGTTGGCCAGGAAGTGAAGATGTTTTATGAGGAATAATAAATTGTAAATTTGCAAATGACTTTTATTTTATGATAGGTACCTAGAATTAAAAAACCTGCAATACATTTTTGGCTGTTCAATTTCTAATGATACAATTTGTACCTACCTACTAAAAATTAGAAGACACTGTGTTTTGATTTTATTACTTATCATTTATTGATGAAAGGTATTTAGACGTTTATAAATATTGCGTTCGACAAATTAAATCATAATTATGGTATTATGTCGGAAGGCTCTTCTTGGTTGTTATAACTTCACAAACCACTTATCTCACTGTTTGCTTAGCTTTATTTAGTTCTTGTTTATCACACTTCTCTCATAAAACAAAAAATCCCTCTGCAGCGAAAATAGTAGCTTTCTTTTATATATTAATCACGACAATATGCACTGGCTATTCGATATGAGTGAATTATCCACAAATTATAAGGCCGAAATCCATTGTTATAGCAACCTAAAGCAATATTACGTAAAATATTAGAGTATCGACAAACATATCGTGCATATTTTAAAACCCGATAAATTTATGTCAAAATAGACAAATTATATCTATCTCGTATGTCAAAATTACGATCCATGCTTGAGTTTATCGAGAAATTCGGTAAGATTAGTCGACTTTGTCGAGAGATCGATAAACAGAGTTCTGTGCTACCGAGATCGATAAACACTCGATAAACTACCGTTTTGTCGAATTTTAATGTCAAATAAGCTTATCGAAAGTTCTGTGCTCGCACCGCTGGACAAAAATAATATTTGTTTTAATATTAGTTTAACACAATAAAAACAGTCAAGAGTATGTCGTACACGCATTAGGTATAGAAAGAGATCCGATCCAATAACAAACATTGGTTAATTGTTGGTTGGTTTCATCTGGAATTCCTCATAATAAATTATTACCTAAATTAAAATAGATGACTCACCCAAACTATTTTTATTTAATTATTTAACAATTGATGAATTCCTACGTGCACAATTATTAAAATAATCGAAAACAGGTTTGAGCGAGGCAAGTGCTGGGAGCGCGGAAATCTAAAAAGTTTTAAAAAGGTAGCTAAAGGTTACCGGCTAGTGGCACGTTCTTGTAACTTTAACAAAGCGTCATTACACAAATGTGATAAAAATAGGGAATCAAAAAAAATCTTGTAAAAATCTCTTTAACAGGCACAGTTTATTACCTTAATGAAATTCCGGCAACCACAGCAAGCAAATACTTACTGTTTTTATTATAGAGTCCAACCCTTCTACATGCAGGTATGGTTACATAGTAATCAATTATTTTACGCTTGCACTTATAAATAAACTGAGGCAGATCACGAAACATTTCCCAAAGTTTCGGGCCTAAATTTACTTTAGAGTTTAGGAAACTCCATTCTTTCGTTTACCACACTAAGGAGGACCCAGACAAGATAAATTCGATAATCGCTATCGCTAAGCAGAAAATGTAGTGCATTTCTCATGCTTAATCCATCGAACGACTTTAATTCGATCGCAAAAGTCAAATTCCATACATTTTCCATTTAGCGATCGCGATAAAGATTGTCAAATAGCATCTTGTCTCTCAGAATCGAAACAAACTTTATTAAAGCTTCGTGTTTTGTAGATATTATTCTGTTTCGGTCGTCTCTGAAGTTTTGGAAAAAATATTTCATACCTTTTGTAAGAAAATAAAATTAATTGTTCTCTTTTTGATTGTTAACATTTGACAGCACACAAGTGTATCATCATCTTTAACGTTGAAGTTTTCACTCGTTATTTTTTTAATATTAAAGAAGCTGTTTCTGTTATACTTAATGCGCTGTCGACTGTACAAGTTAATAGGGAATATGCATATTTTAATATGGTTTTTAAATTTAACTACACAGTGTAACAAAATACAAAACTGATAGAATTTCAGAAAAAAATATTGGTAATTACCAGACTTACAAGTTACAACTACTTACTTAAAGTTACGAAAAGGAGATCCGATATAGACTTTTACGTCACAGTACAGGCTTACCATACTTTTTCGGTACAGGGGCATTTCTAATTCAAATATCTCAGGTAAATTTTGGCTAAACTAAAATATTTCTTCACTTTTACCCTTTTTACGTATTTTTCTTTTCTAAATTAATCAAGCAGTAGGTAACTAGTTTTTTTATGCATATTCCTTATTGAAATCGGATTTGATTTGTCACAGACTTTTATTGTAAGTTAGTTAGTTCGTTCATTGCAGTACGTTCTGGTTGAGCCAGCCGGTGTAGTGCGTGAGTCGCGTGTAGACGCCAGGGTAGCCGGGCTCCCCGCACTTGTTGCCGAACGACACCACGCCCACCTGCGTCCAGCGGCCGCCCGCCTGCAGCATCAGGGGTCCACCAGAGTCGCCCTGCACGCCAATAAAGATTAGGATGTTAAAACAAGTTATTACCAACCAGGCAACAAGCAGCACTGATAGTAATAATAATAACATGTAGGTAAGCCAGCGAAGGCACCTATATCTACGTATAAGGGTATAAGTATCTATTTGTATCATATTATAGTAAATAAAGATTATGATTATAAATCCGGCTCGAAGGGCCAAAAACAGATAAAAGACGATGATCCAGTGCTCATTCTCCGTGCCTCACTGTAGCCCGGCCGGCCCGCGTATACACCCGCGTTCCGGTCAACTTAGAAAGAGGGAGGGCATTTTAACCGCCCGGAGGTGAGCCTGCGTTGCAGACACCTGCTTTTGTGTTTGAAATGGATGTTGTGCCACCACAGGCTGCAATGCCATCGGCTAGCAGAAAAGAAGGTGTATGGCAGCGGTTTTAGTGGGTGCGAGTCCCGCATGTCCCTCTCTGAGATCCCAAGAAGAGAGGACAGCGCATGAAAAGGCACCATAAGGGCTGGCAAGGTGGAGGCGGCTAGAACAGTGTGTTTTAAGCATCACTAGCAGTCTCCGCATATAGACTTTTCTTACCGCTTCACATCAGGTGGTGTTGAGTCATTTGCCGTGATTTGTATAGAAAAACAACATCTGGTGGTTGAGGCATTTTTCGTGCCTAGTATAAAAAATAACTGGAGACCAATTTCCTGGTGCTCCTGCAGTGTGTGTGAGGTCTGGCTGCCAGCAGATCTGTGCGCCACGCAGACGACCACTTTATACGAGAGGTAGGGCATTGTAGCATTTACCACGAGAAGTTTGAGCCGCTCCACTGTACAGAGATCACAGCTAAATAACTCTTTGTAGTCCTGTCCTTGCTGTGAGTAAGCCTTTTTTTCGCTGAGGGGATAGGTTGGTAGAGCTCAATCAAGGCTGATAGAGCTCTACCAGCCTACCAGCCATCCTCCCTGGGTGGGGTGTGTGGGGCTCCCACCCACTAAACCTCTCAGCGATGCACCTCTTTCCTGCTTCCTACCGACACAACGGGTTGGCCCGACATTCACCGGCGTCGGTAGAGCAGCTGTAAGAAGCGGTAAGAAGAGTCCATATGCGAAGACAGCTAGTGCAGTTCAGACACTGCTCTAGCCGCCTCCACCTTGCCGGCCCGAAATGTGCTTTTTCACGCCTCTTTTGAAGGAACCCATGTTATTGCAAAGAATTCCAAGTTCTGGAAGTACGACAAAGAAACGAGCTACTAAATTTCTTTGTCCGTGATGTTGAGGTGGAGACAGTGAATTGATGACTCCGAAGACCGGCACGCGTGTTCCTGAGTAGGAAGGGGGAAGGTGGGATAAGGCCAAATAGCTCTTCAGAGCACTCTCTGTGATAAAGCCGATAGAAGGCGCTAAGCGACGCAATGTCTCGACGCAATTGCAGAGGCTCAAGGTTGTTCGTGACCTCTACATCGCCAACGATACGGATAGCACGACGCTGCAATCTGTCTAGGGCATCGAGGAGGAAATTGGAATCTAGTCAGGCTTATCACGTCTCGTTTGAAAGAACCTATGTCGTCAACCATGTTTACTTACCTGACAAGCATCGACACCACCTCGTGCGTATCCTGCACATAGGAAGCTGTCGGTGATGGGTTGGAAGTAAGCTCTGTCGCAGTCTTCGTTCCTCCATATCGGGAGCCTGGCTTCCAGTTGCTTGGTGCTCTCGCCGCCGCCGTATCGCGTGGTGCCCCAGCCCACCACGGTGCCTAAGGCTCCATCAAACTGCTGCCTTAGTAGATCACCGGTGGGGAGACAGATCGGTATCACGTATTTTGACTTTTGTACGTTGTCTGTAAATAAGAAAAATAAAAGGTATATTTAGACTGTTAAGGTCGTGAAGACATTTAATCTAACTATCTATTCGTACCTACATAGAAAGATTAAATAATTTATTTAGCGACACAGAGATAAATTACACCGAGTGTTGAAACAAAATTGTGACACGAATAGGGCTTCAACTTAGCATGTGGCGGGCTTTTCACACCCGAAGCTGGTTATCCGTGGCCATTTTAAACTTTTTTAAGTTATGAGAGTCTTACTACGCCGCCAATTTACATAAAAAACATTTTAGGTTTGAATTTTGTTTAAAATGAATGTCATCCCATTCATCCCAAATCCTTCGGAACAGAGAAGTGTGGACTTGTCCTCTCGTTTGTTTTCAGGCACACAAAACCCACTTACCTTACTTGCTTCTATAGTATCGGGCGCTTCTTGGCTACGCTTTGACCGCAGAGGGTAGCTCACAGAGGCCCTTTAATATAACATTTGAATAGAATTCTAACAGGTCACATGGCCTGAGCAGTTCAATACGATTTGGCTCACGGTGTCCCTGATGGCTCAAATGGAAGTTCCCTTTTTGCATGGCGTTCAACATGTTAAGTGCTTTCAATATAAATCAAATTTGTCGTATAAAATTATAGTAGCGCTAGTGTCCGCCTGCGGCTCTACCCGCGTGGATTGCGCCAAAAAGTAGAATCTAGTCCTTCTCAGTGTAATCTATCTCCATGCCAAAATTCTTCCAAATCAGTTCAGCAGTTTAGGAGTGAAATGAACATACATACACAGTTACTTTCGCATTTAATCATAATCATAATCAATCGTTTATTTGCATGAATAACATAAATAGTACACATGAATAGAAGTACATCGCAGGGTAAGAGCTATTATAATCCCTAAGAGAGTTATTCAGTCTGTCAGCAGCAGACGTGCAAATGTTAATATTAAATTAAGTTTAAAAGTACATGCTAATTACAGAATAAGGCAAATAAACTGTCATAAAATTATTATTGTTAATAGGTGATTCATAAATTCAATTGTCAGGGTTATAATTAGTCAGTTGTTGTCATAGTATAAGTAGAATATTAATAAAATGGTCACAATTCTTTTTCAATTTACAATATTAATGTCATTTTTGTTGATTATATTCGAAATATTCTTTAATGGTATAGAAACATCTTTCCGCTAACCAATTGGATAGAGCTTTTTTAAATGTTTTCTCTTGAAGTAATTTCAAACTGACTGGTAACTTGTTATATAATATTATGCACATATTATACGCATTATTTTTGTAAATATATGTAGAGCAAGGCGTATGTATCCTGGGTGGTCTACGACACTTTTCCGTGTATTTTTCGAAATAACCAGGACCTATATTAGTATGGATCTCACCAGCTAACACGAGCACAGCAATATCATTGTAGAAGCCGACCCTGGAGAACTGCTCATGTGCCCGTACTGCGCTGACCCTCAGCGTGACGGGTCTCGAGGGCTCGTCGTCGCGGGCCAGGTCGACATCTCCGAGCCGCACGCTGAACTGCCGCGCCGGAAAACTGAAACCAGATAACGAAGAGGTGGAAATAACTACGAAATGAGTAAACATGCATGATGTAAGGGAACGCTCTTGAAAACCATGAAAGATGACAGTGTTCATCATCATCATCACCAGCCTATATACGTCCCCAGTTGCGGGACGCAGATGCAGGCCTTCCTACATGGGAGAAATACATAAGGAGCTTGGGCCATAACCAATGCGGGTTGGTGGGTTAGATCAGTTGCAGTAACAACCGGGACTAACGGCTTAACACTTCCGAAGCACGGAGGAGCTCGAGATTACAAACATCGATTGACCGATCCCGGGATCAACCATGGCGAAAGTTGCTTTGATTTCGTATCAAAACCAGAGCGCTCAAACCACTACGCCACCGAGCTCCTCACGACAGTGTTGGTAATAATCATAAATACGGCTTGTTATTAGAAAAGAAACCAATTTATATAATACAAAGGGTCAAATTCATGACTTTGACATATACAGCACTTATCGGCAAGTAGTTGCAATTGGCTATTAGAGAGAATAATTTAACACTGATGATCTTCGAATCTCTAGAAAACGCATATTTACTCAGTGCCAGATAAGCCTTAAAATGGGAGAATCGTAAGAAAGCCTACGTAAGCCTTTGTACACGTACGGCCTCTGCTTCGAATCCCTGGTGCAATGAGCAGCTGTGAGTACATGTCGCTTATTGACGAGCGTGCCGCCGCACCAGAACTCCCTGCGCTTGCTGCCGTGGAGGTAGATCGCTGCCATCCACGGCCAGGCGCCAGGCTTGGACTCCGTGCCCCCCACTATACGGCCTCCCTCGTCTTCGCGCTGACCGCACTCTGGAATGCAAATTGAATTATTTATTACTAGAAACCTTAGTTTAGTTAGTTGTAATCATAAGGCTTTGGAGGCATTGATATCTCCTGTACCTAGAAAGTAGTACATATAATATCAAGCTATTTACTTAAAATTTTGTAGTTAGTACATATAGACGACAATGACGACGGTTATCACTTCCTATGGGGTTGGGCCCATCTTTGTGTTTGCGCATAAATGGTTATCACATCTGCTGTCATACTTTAGAGATGTCTTATTATGGAAGAATAGCTACCGTGAAAAATCGCTGCGCATTGCTTGATAGTTTGACCGAGCTCGAGCCATTATTCAATCATTTGTAGTATAATTCCTACAGTTCATTGCTGTATTATTTATTTGTGTAACGAGCTATGTTAGGTTTTCTCTGTGAAATATAATCAGAACTGAGTACATCCGTAAGAAAACCAAAGTAACTGATATAGCTCATAGGATTAGCAAATGATTAGCAAGTGGCAGAGGGCAGGTCGTTAAAGTTTTAGCATGGCAACCACGTACCGGAAAGCGCAAAGTAGGACGGCTTCCTGGTAGATGGACCGACGACCTGGTCACGGTCGCGGGGAGCCGTTGAATGCAGGCTCCGCATAACCGATCCATTTAGAAATCGATGAAGAAGGCCTTTGTTCAGTAGTGGATGTCATAGGCTGTTATAATGATGATGATGATGAGTTATTAGTCTAATGTAATTTCTATTATTTCTTTTTTATTTTTCCTACAAGTAAACTTCTAACTATTCTACAATACCTATTTGAACTCTTACCTTCCATGTCGACAATGTTGGAAAAGTTTGTCACTATTGGCGAGGGTACAGTGTAGTAGCTGGTAGTGGACACAGGTCGAGGCGTAGTCAACGCTACGGCAGTGGTCGTGGGTCGCGATGAAGTCAGCGGTGGCCTCTTCGTAGTCAGCACCAAAATAGCGGACGGCTTCCTCGTCGTCGTCGGCTTCTGCACTGGCTTTGGTTTCTTAGTCGTCACCGGCACCAAAAATGTAGGCTTATTCGTAGTTGCCACAACAGGTTTTTCAACAGCCGGTGTTGCTGGCACCACTGCATTTTTCGGACAACACACTCCAGGGACAAACAGATCTTTAAAACACAAAGACTCTCGTAGATTGACTAAGTTTAATAGTAACTGTGGACAGTTACTTAGATCCTCACAAACCCCCAATTCACCTTCAGGAGTGGTACACGATTTAGCATCGCTTTCTGATTCATAATTATTACCTGTCGCTATTTTAGTGATTGGTGCATCAGGCAGTACCTTTGGTAAAGCTTTTCTGACTATTGGAGCTATTTTGTCTGTGACGTTTCTACCAAGAACGTTTTTACTTAGCGTGTATAGAGCTTGAGGTAACTGCTTTAAATTCGGATCTGTTTCGTCTCGCTCGTTCTCACTCACCATATCCACAAGATAATGTCC
Source organism: Nymphula nitidulata (assembly GCA_947347705.1). NCBI lineage: Eukaryota > Metazoa > Arthropoda > Insecta > Lepidoptera > Crambidae > Nymphula > Nymphula nitidulata. The sequence continues at coordinate 1,989,234 of OX374637.1, read as the reverse complement.
TACAGTGTTGATGGCTCCGAGAGTTTCAGATATTCTCGTGAATGCTGAATCCGATAGCAGTCGTCCATCATTGGCATTACTCTCAGATTGTATTAAATCTACAGATGACCTGCTTTGGTAGTTGTGTGGGAACGTTTGAGTGTACTGAAGGTTTGATGGCTGAGCAAATGGCCCTTGGTTATAACCTGATGGTTGTATGTTCGACACACCGTCGTAGGGCGATGATATCGGTATATATTCTGATGTTCTTTTTCGAGGCGAAGAAAACTGATGCCATGGCGGATTTCTTTGTTGTGTGTGTGGATTGGGCCAATCAGCCGGGCCATTTTGTATGAAAGAGGCTGAAAAATTGAGATAAGATTATACTTCTTGAAGGCAGAGTAATCAAGTAATTACGTAAAGTAATTGAGAAAGTATTGATGCATACCTACCCGGATGGTGGGCAGTGTACTGGCATCTTGTTTGCGGCGTCAACAGGAGAAAGCCTGGAACAATAAATATACAAAGTGAGACATAACTAAAAGAAGACACAACAAAGTTTGTAAAACGTTTTCACGTTTCAAAGAAAAAGAAAGCGTAAATGTTTGAACGATGTTAGTCATCGACATTTTTAAGGCGTTTTCCTAACTTGTAGACGTCAGTAGGTATCTGTGCCAACGATATGTTTTGGGCAATGCTCGCCTACATGTTCCTAAAACTATGTAAGTAAATACGCGCACTTATATTATAAATCAAAAGTGAGTTTGTTGGTTTGTTACGTTTTCATGCCTAAAACACTGAACCGATTTGGATGAAATTTGGCATGGAGATTGTTTGAGACCCTGGGAATAATATAGGAATACCTTTTGGAGCGATGACCGACAACCACGCGGGCGGAGTGGCTAGTTTATTCATAATTTTCGTAGATATTTTTTCTCAAATAAAATTTGGATGTTAGTTACTCAATCACGCCAGAAAGTCAGAAAGTACATTCAGACTTGGATTTGGCACACAAATACTAGATTATAATCTGGGTCAAAGCATAAGATGCGTTATCTCTCGGGATTGTGTTCCCATGCGATCCCATAGCAAACGAAGTCGTATAAAACAATAATCAGCTATAGAAATAACTTATCAATGATATACCTACCCATTAAGATTCACGAAAGAGCCAAATTAAAATACTTAGGTATTACTGCTGTATTTAGTCAAGCTTATTAAAATTATATAATAACGTTCACACCAAAATGGGAAAACTATCTCTTTACGTACAGTTTCAATAAACAAAATTTATTTAGTGCACAATAGAATATCTATTGAATTTGATATGTGGGTGCTTCACAGACAAATAAGTAGGTATCTGTTGTACCCATAAAACTAGTGGTATAGGGTACCTAAAAATCTGAATCGCCTTCGTGATAACAAATTTTATATATGTTACACAATAATTTTATTACGATGTACAGCTATAAATCGTCATGCATCCAAATTTATCTTTAAAGGGAAAGGATTCAACTGTAACCTAATCTGCCTATCTCTCAACAAACTGGCCATTAGCCGCCAAATTGGTGGTGAAACTCGAAATCGCCTAATGTGTTCTCGGAACACCGAGTTTTGTTTTTTTTCTTGAATTATATCAGCCCATCGCGTCTCGGCTCCGATTAAATCGAGGATTATATTTGACTGCCCAATTAAGTGTTTAAATATTTTATTTTTCGACGTCCGCTGTGCTGTGACTGTGGGAAGTATCAATTTACAACGTGATTTAAATATGAAGAAATTCAATCTTTAGCCGGAGTGTTTATTTACAAGATAACACGATAGTTCCGACTGTTAAAGTTACAAAAGAAAAGTTTTCTTTGCAACAATTTCCCACACTAATCAAAACATGCAGTCAGTTTTAATAACATTGTTCCCATATAGGACAAAGACGACGATAAACTTAAAAAGAGATCGCTATTTATATAATAAACAGTATCCACAAAGATAATTTATTCCCAAAGTATTGAACTGCCGAATCTTTTACATTTTCTAGTAAGAGCTTACGAAAATTTAAAGATAAAATAATGATTTAGTTCTATAGAGATAGAGCCTCCTAAAGATAAAATAACAAATACTTAAACATCAAAAAGACATGAGAGTCACTAGAAAGCGTTTGCGCAGTTTTAAACATATTCGGAGTTGGGTTGCATAACAATACTCACATACTTCTTTGTTTGGGTATTTCAAACATGTCTTGTTTGGCAGACACTTAGAACTTAATAATTTAAAAAATGCTATAGAACAAAATACTATACGTTTTTCTGGAATAATATAATGTTAACAGTAAAGCGTTCCAAATATGTATATGTCGCAGCCATTTGATTGAATTAGCCACAGACGCCTAAAGGCTCTTTATTAAGCGCCGGTATCCATTGAAACAGCTGCTAGTCAAGTCATGAGCGCAACATTTAACTAGATAGTAGACTCGTATGTAGGGTCGTCTGGGTAGGTACCACCGCCTTTCTTATTTCAGCCGTGAAACAGTTCACTGTGTTTCGGATTGAAGGGAAAGGTAGCCAGTGTAATTACTGGGCATGGACGGCATCTCATCTAAGGCCCCAAGATGACAACGCACCTGCAATATCAAGTGATTTTTCCTTGTTATTGCAGGTGTCTATAGGCGGCGGTAACCGCTTACCATCAGGTGGGCCGTCAGCTTGTTTGTCATCTAGTTGTATAAAAAAAAAGATAGTTCACTGAACGTCGTGTCAGCAGTCTGGTTGGCCATACCATTTATCAATCTGTAAAGTTCCTACCTACATACAGATTATTTATATTTTTGGTAGACGCTGCGCCCGCGCAGCCGGGAAGCGCACGGCTACTGGTGATGTACTGATGCTTAGACTGATGTGAATGGATGGACACTATTTTGACCCTCGTACTTGGTGACCCGCCGTACAGAACTCGCATTTTGCGTTTTAATTTTATTCCCGAAAATAACAGAAAAACCTCGAGGAAAACGTTTTATGGACGCCCAGGAAGCTGTGACTGCGTTTCAAAGGCCGTCGAAGAGACCCCTGAGGAGGAGTGGGCAAAGTGATTTTCTCAGTGGCTCCATCGGATGCAGAGATGTACTGATGTGAATAGGCACTATTTTGAAAAGATATAATAGGTAAAACTCATAACTTGCCAGTTTTTTATTTTCTAAGAACTTTCAGTTTGACCCTCGTAGATTATTGCACACGATAACTGTTAAACCTTCTTGGTTTTTATATAATAAGAACACCCTGACGCTATACTAATTTAAATATGACGTGAGTCATCTGTGTGTCACATCCCTTTTTGTTGTTTATCAATATACACCGTTTACTTCAGAACTCTATATATTTTATTTATTACCACGTCAATACTGTGTTTCCAACTGAAATTCTGCAAAAGGTTATGGGCCCAGGGTTTCTAGCAGTGGACAGCGTGAGTAAGATAAAATTAAAGTAACTTAAGTGCTATGGATCAACCATCGGCAACGCCGGCACTATCTTCAGGCCACCAAGATGTCTCAACATCAAGTGTAATCTTCAACAGACTCAAAGGCAATAATTTTAACACATGGGCGTTTAGTATTCAATGTCTTTTGACGGACTTCGACCTATGGGACGTCGTCTGTTCTCCAGTCAACCTCAACGATCCCATCGCCAAACGCAAAGACGAAAAGGCGCGTGCTAAAATCCGCCTCCTGTGTGACGAGTCCGTATATCCGGTTATAAGGTCAGCAAAAACCGCTTTTGAAACATTCAATGCGTTAAAGAAGGCCTACGCGGATAGTGGATTAGTTAGAAGACTTGGCCTAATGAAGACTTTACTTTCTTTAAAGTTCAGCGGTGATATTCAAAAATATGTCAACAACATGCTAACTGTACAGCAAGAGCTACAGGGAATTGGGGCTGAAGTGGATGATGAATTCCTAGGTATTATAATGCTTACTGGATTGCCAGAAAAATTCCACCCACTCGTTATGGCTCTCGAACACTCCAACACAAAAATTACATCGGAGAACGTGGTTGCAGCGCTTCTCAAAGAAGATTCTCGTTTTCGATCGACTGCAACTTCATCCAGTACCATACCTAACACTGCTTTACATACAAAGTGTGAATCTAAAAAGAAATTCTGTAGATATTGCAAGAAAAATGGACATTTAATTTCAGAGTGTAAAAATCTTAAAAATAAAAAACATAATATTTCGGACAAGCATATTTCGGCTACCATGTCAAATTATACAACACAATTTACACTTTCATCTTGTTTTAATACTATTCTTCCTACAGATTCTTCCCATTGGTTCATTGATTCTGGTGCAACTTCCCATATGAGTAACAGGAAAGATTGGTTTGAATCTCTTTCTACGCACATTATACCTGTTACTGTTGCCAACAACGCTCAAGTTCTTAGCCAAGGCAAAGGTACTGTAAATTTAAATATATCCGATAGTGTAAATAAAATAAGTGATGTTCTTTATATTCCTGGCCTTGCCACTAATCTTTTATCTGTTAATAGTATAGTTAATAAGGGTTTCGAAGTTTTATTTACATCGAATGGTGCAAGCATTTTTCAGAGCGGACAATGTCAAGTGACAGGTTCGGTCATTGCTACAGCCACTAACCATAAAGGCATGTACAAACTTGACACAAAAGAGTCAAATGCTATGCATACTACAACTAAAGAGTCTGCCATGTTGTGGCACAGACGTTTAGGGCATCTTAATGCAAGGAGTATGCATTTACTTAAAAATAATTCTATCGGCATAGATTATACAGGTTATTCAATTGACCAATGTATACCATGTTTACAAGGGAAATTAGCTAAACAACCTTTCCCTAATTCCAAAAGTAAGTCTAGCGCCGTCCTACAATTAATCCATTCGGATTTATGTGGACCTATGAGTACACACTCATGGGGCGGAGCTTTGTATTTATTGACTTATACAGACGACTTTAGTCGCAAAACTTTTGGATATCTTTTGAAATCAAAGGCCGAAGTTTTTAGTAAATTTTTAGAATTTAAATATTTAGTTGAAAATCAAACGGGTAAGAAAATTAAAGTTCTGCGCTCAGATAACGGCCGTGAATATGTTAATAACGAAATGTCTGTATTTTTGAAGGAAAATGGAATTATTCATCAGACTACGGTTCCGTATACTCCACAGCAAAACGGAGTCTCTGAACGCGCAAATAGAACTATAATTGAAAAGGCGAGATCCATGCTGCAAGACTCCAACCTTCCGAAAGCGTATTGGGGAGAAGCCATAAATACGGCTATCTATCTAAAAAACCGTTCGCCTACACAAGCTTTCAATAACCAAATTCCAGAGGAATTGTGGACAGGTAAGAGAGTTAATCTTTCTCACTTGAGAGTGTTTGGCTGTGAAGCTCATGTCCTCATTCCAAAAGAAAAACGAACGAAACTGGAATCTAAAACACAAACTTGCATATTTGTGGGTTATTCAACAGAAACCAAAGGCTACCGCCTTATTGACCCCCAAAATCCTCGCGCAATTATAATTGCTCGAGATGTTGTTTTCCTGGAAAATAATACGCTTCGGGGGCTAAACTCTTCACACAGTGAAATGCTCTCTACACCTCCCCCTACCCAAATTTCAGTACCAATTTCAAATACTGAACTTCCGGTATTTGAACCAGAAATTCAACAGGAAGAAGAATGCTTACGGCCAGAGCCTGTGTCAACGTCATCAGAACAACCTGTCTGCGATGACTCCGTAACTTCCGAAATTTCTGAAGCTCCTCAACCTGATCCGATTGTAGACGTACTTCAGGTACCTCGCTACCCGCAAAGGGATAGACGTCCACCAGAGCGGTACCACGAGAACCTCTACATGACATCTGATCTGGAACCGGAGACTTACAATGAAGTTACTAAGCATCCACAGAAAGACAAATGGTTAGATGCGATGAAAGCAGAATACGACTCCCTGTTGAAACATGGTACTTGGATACTAGTTGATCGGCCCCCCACTAGAAAGACTACCAAATGTAAATGGGTCTTCAAGATAAAAAAAGACACAAGTGGATGCGTAGTTAAATACAAGGCCAGACTTGTAGCCAAAGGGTTCACCCAAGTTGCAGGAGTGGACTATGGTGAAACTTTTTCGCCAGTTGCGAGACTGTCTTCCGTAAGACTTTTGTTAGCGTTTGCTGTGCAAAATAATTTGAAGGTAGACCATCTTGACGTAGAAACGGCATTCTTGAATGGAGACCTTGATGAAGATATATACATGGAGCAACCTGAAGGTTTTTCAACTGACTCTAAAAACAAAGTGTGTTTACTAAAAAAAACTCTATACGGCTTAAAACAGTCTCCGCGCCAGTGGAATAAGAAGGTATGTGAAGCCATGTCTTCCTTCACACTGACGCAAGCTACTACAGAACATTGCCTCTATTATAAAAGAGAAGGGAAAGATTTCCTCGTAGTTGCAGTGTTCGTTGACGACTTTTTTATACTGAGCAACAACGTCAACATGAGAGATAATTTTAAAAATGAATTAAAAAAGAAATTCATCGTTAAAGATCTTGGTCCTGTCAAAGATTGTCTCGGAATGAGAGTAGCTCAGACCGAAGACAGGATAACTCTTGACCAGACGAAATACATCGAGAAGTTAATCTCAAAATTTGGAATGACTGATGCAATATCAGTGACGACGCCATTGGAACCAGGCTTAAAACTCACCTTACCTAAAAAGGAAGATGAGAATATTGAAGTCCCTTATCAGGAGCTTATCGGTTCTCTAATGTACCTTGCCATATGTACAAGACCTGACATAGCACACACGGTCTCATACTTGTCGCAGTTCAACGTACATTACGGGGAGGTGCACTGGAAAGCCGCTAAGCGAGTTCTGAGGTACCTAAAAGGCACAAAGAACTTGAGACTTCAATTCAGGCACAGCAGTCAAACATATCCAATTGGTTATGCTGATGCTGACTATGGGAACAATCTTGTCGACCGCCGCTCATTCACCGGTTTCGTTTTTGTTATGAGTGGAGCCCCCATCTCATGGGAATCTCGCAAGCAGCGCACTGTTGCACTTTCGACAACTGAAGCCGAATATATGGCATTGTCAGAAGCCTGCAAAGAGGCTATATATTTAAGAACACTCATTACCGAAGTGTTCGCCATCACTCATCCCATCACTTTACACACAGACAGTCAGAGCTCCATCAAACTTGCACATAATGACACCTTTCACGCACGCACAAAACATATCGACATCAAACACCATTTCATTAGAGACACACTTACACACAATGACATTCATCTCAAATTCATATCTACACAAGACATGGTTGCCGACATACTTACCAAACCTTTAGCGAAAATTAAACATGTTAAATGTTCTAGTTCTTTAGGGTTAGGTTAAGTTTTGTTGTCTTTGTTTAATTGTAGATATTTGTTGTGTATTAGGTTAGTTTATAATTAGGTGTGTACTATTATGTTATATTGATGTTCGTCATTGTTAGTTGTTAGTGTCAGTCAAGTGTATAGTTTTGTTTTTTTTTGATATGTCATTTATAGGTAATTGTATATAGCGTATATACAGGGTGCTCCTATTACAGGGGGGTGTTAAACCTTCTTGGTTTTTATATAATAAGAACACCCTGACGCTATACTAATTTAAATATGACGTGAGTCATCTGTGTGTCACATCCCTTTTTGTTGTTTATCAATATACACCGTTTACTTCAGAACTCTATATATTTTATTTATTACCACGTCAATACTGTGTTTCCAACTGAAATTCTGCAAAAATAACCAAACTGAGTGAATACAGACAATGAATAGCCCGCTTTTTATTTTTTATTATGTTTACAAAACTGGGTACAGTTGGTCAAACCCAACGTTATAAAATTGTCAATAACAAGCTTCATTACAAGGTACATTAGATTTTTCCTACTAGATATGCTCAAATACGTTGTCTGTATGTGTATACGACGTCGTAAGGATGAAGGGTCAAAAGAAGTTACTTGAACTGGTGATGCAAGAATTGACACAGAATTGCGGCACTGGAAAATACAATTGATTAATATGGTGAGCGCACGTTCACAGTCTTTGCTAATCTGGTGTGTTGCCATGATTAATAACACTTTGCCAGATTTACAAATATTGTATTTATATCGTTGGTGGTTCTGTAGATGTTATGTGAACTAAATAATAAGAGCTCGCGGGAGTCGCAATCACCGCATCTCCAAATATAGAGCCAGTTGTTTTTGAACCGATTAATGTATTTTTATAAGAAATACAAATAAGATTATTTTACAAATTATTATATAATAATATTTATACACTCACACCTATTATCTAGCCCAAAGTAAGCATCATTAAGAGCTTGTAGTATGGATACTAGATAACGGATAAATAATGATAATAATATGTATATAAATATTAGAAATATACTAAATAAACATCCATGACTCGTAAACAAATGCTCGTACTCATCATACAAACATTTGTTCCTACCGGGATTCGAACCCGGGACCTCTTGACCGAGTAGCCTGGGGTACAGACCACTCGGCCAGCCGGTCGTCAGAAGGTCACAAATAAAGAAAATGATGACAAAATTGTATGGTCCAGGCGGAAACCAAACCCGCGTCTTCTGAGGTCCGGCCAGAAGACGCGGGCTGCTCTTTATTTGTAGTTTTTACAATAAAGTAGGCGTTTTATAAACTCGCAAAATCAAACATTTAAATGTATATATTTGTTTCTTATAAATAATTACATCTTAGATAAAACCGATCAATAGGAAAACGTCTAAAACAGTTTTGCAACAATATAACGCTTTTTCAGGGGGCCAATAAAACAAAACAACCCTCCGAAGCCAAGATTGGTCGACAAATGTAAAATTCTTTTTAAAAAGCAATTGTTGTTGACCAACTTCATTGACAACTGATAAGTAGTAACAAAAGAATATAGGTACCATGTTTTTTGGCGACTAGTTGAAAAGCAAGAGAGGACTAAATTCTCATAGATACATACATATATATCATTAATCTGTGGACTTTTCTTCTCTTTTTCGGTAATGTTGCAAAACTCAGCAGTTGCCATGGCAGCCGAAAGGAAACCATAGAGGAAAATAATTACACCAAGGAAACTATCTTAGCTAAAGCTTTCGTAATAGAGTCCACAGAGTACATTTTTTAAGAGTCTATCTCTATTTAGTTTGTGGTAGAGTCTAATATTTTTTTCGCGAAGAAGTTAAAACCTGCACACCGCTGGCTAAGTGACTGTCGTGACTGGGGTCGCCCAGTGCATGACTGGTAACCGGGAAAACCCACTAAATCTCCACGGTAACTCCACTGCCCTTCCCGAGGGTAGCCAGCGGGCTCTGCCAAAGTAATTTCACCAGCCCACCCCCTAGTTGAACTAATATGTTGAGGTTTTCCAACGAAACGATTTGGTAATCAACTGGTATAATTTTCTAGAGCGCAACATCCGTTGAATTTTTCAAGCTTGACTAATTATTGCACAATCATAATAATATTGTTTTTTCTATAAAATCCCTTGTTAGTCTAAGTTCTCTAGGCCCTTGTTATGGGGCTCTTTGGATCATTAAAAAAAGAACCTAAGAATGGATGCCGATTAACCCAACTTAAAAAACGAAGCCAAGTGTAATTTTAAGTTTTTGCTAGTGACTGAGTAAATGATCGACTTTGGAGTCTAGTTGCAGGAAATTTTCATTTGATTCTGATCGTCCCTGAATGAATTTGTCTATTATTTCTTTGATTGTTCCTTCTTTAAGTAATTTGTTTCTCATAATAATAATTTTTGATTATGATTATTATTGTGGAAATAATATGTAAATAACGTTTTAATTATACAATTTCACTGTCCACAGACTAGATATAAACAGAAGAAAAACGATTGTTATGTATCATATTGACTCATGGGACAGCAAAATGGTTTCCTTAATTTCTTTGCTAAGTAAAAATAATAAATAAATAAAAAGTAACTAATAAGATAAGTAAGAATAAGTACTTAACAATAAAAAATAATAATTTAAAACTTAGTACGTACAAAAGATGTTACAAGGAATAATCCTAATCACTTTGTTCCACCAAATAGGCATACAAATACCTACATTAAAAATATTTTAATATCTACAGTGGACAAAGAATAGTTATAGCATTAATACCTATTATAAAAGTTAAAGACAATGTCCTCCTACGTACTGTAACAATTTCGCTACAGCAATGAAAAAAAAAACAGATTCTGATAACGTAACCTAGTCTATTGGTATTGACACCAAATAGACACAACAGAACGCATAGCACGTACTAGTCTTACCGCAAAAAACTAAACATACTCTTTTCCGGAACATCTAGACTAAATAGCTTAGTAATAAAAGAAGCTTAATGTTTATTATTCAATAGATAAGGCAGTTCGAGGCCGCTGCTCGCGAAATTTCGCGCGCTATCGAGTTATGTAAGGGTAACGTCACCAGTTCAGCACTTTCACCGTGAGATGGCGGTCAATGAGTCACAAGGCCAGGCTATTTATGGCAATAAGAATACCAATATATTAAACGGATCATCTGCTTTACGGTTTTCAACTGTAATACAAAATGCATACGGTTTTGGGCCTAAAACCAATGTTGAAGCTTTTTGTTGGAAATTACGTTCGTTGCTTAATAGGCCTAATGAGCGCTGTCTTAATGTACTTTCCGTCTTTCATGAGTTGCGTGATGGTTTATTTGTAGCTGAAGAAGAATTATAATTAGCGCCCTCTAAAATTAACGTCACACTGCCGGCCAAAAACATTCCTATTCCTACTAAAGGGAAAAATACATGAGGAGTTTTTCTAAATAAAATTTTCTGATGATGATTTAGTTTCAACAATAGATCATAATAGTCACTCCGATGGGTATGCAGGTATATGTAAATTACAACTTCCTTCTGTGAAAGAAGAAATAACAAAAAATGAATTCCTTTGTCAGAGCGAAGATCACTTAATAATAATAAATAGTGACTGGCTTAAAGTTGGAATAGTAGGATTTATTGAAAAACTTTATGAAGTTTTTAATTAAAGTTTTAGAAAAGATAAGCATAAAAATAAAATAGGTACCTATATAAAATTAAATGGGCTACAAACGGAGTGAAAGTCGCAAGCAAAATGAAACATTTTTTAAATTAGCGCATAAAGCATAAAGTTGTTGGACTATTTGATTTTGTTATCCATAACAAAAATAAGCTATTAAATAAGCTCGGGCCGGCTCGGGCACTTTGAGGTTGGGGGTAAAAAACTTAGATCTTTATAAATCTTATTTAGAAAATAGATACCAGGTCCGATTTGGTCGAGGTTTGTGCGATTTCCATAAAAATCGCACTAATGCAAATCACAACAAAGAAGGAATAGAAAGAAACTGTAAATCTAAACTCGTTAAAATTAAGAGAGGGGTTCCCTGGTGGCCTATAATGGGTCATTTATTTTTTAATTTGTTCACAAATGATTTGGTAAATTACATAAATAAAAATGTCAATGATATTGAGGATGATACAAAGAAGATGAAAGAAAGAAAGAAAATTTTGTTATATATCAGGTAGTTAAAATTTTTAACAGTTTGCCACAAGTTTGAAGTCATGTTGTTCATGTTAACCATTCAGAAGGGGTTTAAGGAACTTTTTGTTGGATAAATGTTTTTATGATTTTGACGAATAAATTGAGCAGGTATAGATAATTTTTGTAATTGAATGTCATTTAGTGGAAATTATGATGAATGAAATGAAATTATGTAATTTATCTATTGTTATAAAATATAAAATAGTAATTTTTTTACTATGTTAAGTTTTGTATCATTTGTTTTATTTTTAATTTATATTAAAGTAAAAATAATAAGTTAACGTAAAAAGACTTTAAGAGTTGGTGGATGAAAAGTTGAAAACATTAACGGTTTGATTTCCAATTGTTTCAGTTTACAATTTTTTGACAGATTCATACGGAACTAGCCACCAAAGATAAACATTCCATCCGCTACGCCAGCGTCCTGTTACCGATGGATGCAAACAGAAAAAAAAGTAAAAATCCACAAACACTACCCAAGATAAGAATTTTATTTATTATTCTGTTAAAAATTAGATACGTTTTAAAAAAGATCGATCGATCGGTATCGATTAAGCTGGATCGGCCCCGGGAACAATATTCTTGAAACGTTTAAAATAATGTTAAAAAAAATAAAAAAATTATACGTTTGCAAAACTTAAAGAAAATTAAAATTTACAAACGGTTACACGGCGCCTTTCTGATCTTACAGGCGGCCATATTATATGACAGTCAGGACAGCTTCCCCTACATCAGATTTTTCCATAAGTTCCTATGATATCTAAGCAGAATTAGAGATATTGAAGCAGTTCAATTTTCAATATGTTAGTGTGAGTAAAAATAAATAATTGGCGAATTTTTTCCTAAAATTCTAAATTAATATTTGTAGGCGAGTAAGGAGAAACCGGGGGGAAAAAGACGGAGGCTTCCCATGTTTTTTTTAATTGATGACTCAACACCATCTGATGCGAAGCGGTAAGAAGAAAGACAGCAAGTGCAGCTTGAAGCACACTGTTCTTAATTGATTAATTGTTTCTAGCTCAAACACACATACAATTTGGCACATATGGATTATAGTTTAGGCAGGAATTTGTTTCCATTGGATAACGCAGATTAATCTAAGTATTATTTCTAAATTACCTAAAGCTGCTATCGAAATACATAGGAATAGTATCGAACACCCCGCAAAGCGGTAACTAAGCAACTTTTTTTATACAACTAGATGACAAACAAGCTGACGGCCCACCTGATGGTAAGCGGTTGCCGCCGCCTATAGACACCTGCAATAACAAGGAAAATCACTTGATATTGCAGGTGCGTTGTCATCCTAATCCATATGCGATGCCAGCTAGACTAAAGCTATGCTAAATTGTTTTAAACTGGGTGAACTTGTAATTCAAGTCGTAACTATCGGGGGCACGTTACAGTGCACGCGGATGCGCCGGCGCCGGGTAGAACCACAACAGCTGTGATGGCGTAACTTTAAGTCATCGCTTTGACGTAACCATGAGTTGTAAAAGCACGCGAATCCGTTTGACATCAATAGAGGCTGACCTGATGTGAATGGATGAATGAATACTGATTGACTGACAATAGAATATTGGCGTGTTGTGTAGCAAGTAGGAAGTTCAAATTGGAGAGAATTTCTTTAGAAGAATATTTAACAATAAACTTATTATGTACATATGACAGCAAATCAAGGGTTAACATTTGTGCTACGAAAGCCGCCTCCACAACGAACGTAGTAAGAGCGGTTTCAAGTTCAGACTGTCACGCTTGATGTGCTGTCGACGGTATAGATATGTTTTGGAGTCCAATTGTAAAAAAAATTGGATAAATATGGTTTACTTATACATGAACGTTTGCATAACTTACGTTTTGATAGAGAAATCTGATAGTGCTCCTCTGTTGCCAATACAAAGCTCCTTTCAAAGTGTTTGGGGACAATGGGTCTCTTGGTGACCGTATGTAGGTTTTCTTTCAATCATCTGTCTGTACGTTACATAATTTTTGTAACTTCGGTGTTCTCGTTGCTGAATTTTAATCTTAATCGCTTTATAATTCAGCGGTGAAATGGCAACACAAACAGAATTACTTTCACGTAATAATATTGGTGGAGATTAACGGAGAATACTTTCGAAAAGTATTAAAAATAAAATAGTAGTTAAGAGCCATTGACACTAAGTGAGGAATAAATTATGTTTGTAATTTTTTGTTGACGCAAAGTTACTCGGCTGTGAAATACTTGGGCGTTGTTAGCGCTTCGCTTACGCTTTTTCCTACCTCACTATTAGCGGATATTAAGTCGAGCCAATGACTGATTCATAAATCTAAGTAACATGAATAACTATCTGATCAAATGAACGGCTATCGATAGTTTGTACTCTGTTCAGAGCGATAAATTATCACCGTTATGTATTGTAATTTGAGCAGTTAACAGATAATAGAATTACAAGTACCTAGGTACACTGTGATGGTAATAAGTTATAGTATTGTTGTGGTTTCGAGATTACAAGGAGAGTTTTTCTCGAGAAATAATAACAATTTGCACAAAATATAAAATGAAAAATTTTAATTAAATTTTATTTTAAGCTTCAATCATTTTTCTATCTTACATCGTCTTAAGATTATTGTTTTGAGCCCAAAGACGCTATGCCTGCTGTAAGTTTCTGAAGAATTGAACAACCCGCAGACTATGATGGTACAGGATCAGCTCAAGGTTAGCTAGCATGTCTTGGAAATACCACCAAAGCAACAGTAAACGAAATTCCAAATCAATCGGTAGTAAAATCGTTGTGTCAAGTAGGAAATGAGCTGATAGTCATGAAACGCCTGGACAGATCTTTATAAATTATAGCTAAGAACCATCGCGACCACGTGATTTTTTTAGCTACGATGATACACAGACAGACACGTCAAACTCATAACCCCCCTCGGTTTGTGTCAGGGGTTAAAGATTTTTGCAGGAGGCGTACAGGCCGGAGCCGTCGGTGCCGTCTCGGCATAATGCACTGCTCCAGCCACCGTAATCGGGGGTGTCGGCGATGGAATGGAACTCCATCGTCGAATCGATTCTCCCGGGCGTTGAAGGTACCCCAATGTGTTCTCGGGATATCTCCTACCAGATGTAGGGACCTATAGGGCCTGCTATATACGGTTCATACGGATGACTACAAAGTTTCCCGCGTGGCCGTATACAATATAGCTAGAGGGGAACGCCACATGCCACCTTTGAAGGAACCTAAGATATAGAAAGGAGGACACATAATGTGCTGGCAAAGGATTACAAGTTCTGGAAGTGCGACATAGAAGCGAGTTACTAAATTTCTTTGTACGTGATTTTGAGGTGGATACAGTGAATTGATGACTCCAAAAACCATGAGTAGGAAGGGCAAATGTGAGATAAGATCAGGAAGCTCTTCAAAACACTCTATGATATTGATAAACGAAAGAAGGCGTGCCACCATTGTTGTATAAAAAATATACTTAAAGTAAGTAAAAGTAATTGTAGCAAAACCAAGTTGTGGCGATCGTCTTTCCACAAAGTCATTCCAATTGAGTTTCGCATATCTTTTGCGTAAATGCATATTTATCAATGAATACTCTATTTTATGAGCCCAATACTCCATGCAAAGAGAGGCAGCCCTCGTGTTTTAGTAGAAAGTAAGCCGCCCGTGTTGTTTTCTAAAGACTCACCTTGTTCTTGTTGTCACCAATTTCCCATTGTTACTGATTTGATGCGTTGGTGGTAGGATCTTGGTATAGTGTGAGCTATCTTTCGTTAGGTACTACGCGGAAAATTATTTTGGGCTAAACTACAGCGAATTCAGACACTTTGTATACATAAATGGACGTTGGTCCTCGTTTATTCTGGAGTAGGAAAATTGGGGTGCTCTGTGGTAATTTATTGGTTATGTTTTTGCATGACTCTTCTCCATGGGCGTTATCTTGTCCGGAAATAGTACAGGGAGAAGTGGGGCTTAGATGCTATCCGAGATGTTGTCCCATTAGTACGTTTGACCGCTTGCGTTTATTATAGTATCGCTCTTAGTGGAGCGATACTATAAAGATTACCTCGCGTTCCGTCACGGTGAAATTCATTAATTAGTGATTTAAGAGGCCTCCGGATAGTCGGAAAACTTCACTTTCGTTACTGTCACTTGCAGCGACGCGGTTCGAGAAAGGTTTATTTGTTATGGTAAAATGCCTAAACATATTTGGAAGTCTATTTGTGTTTGTATATGGAAATCAGCTTCTAGCTAAATTAGCGTATGGTAAGATCTATGGCAACTAAGGTTAAAATAGTAGTTTATTGTACTTTTATTGGCTTTAATTACGACTGTATTTTTAATTTTCTTGTTTTATTCTCATTTAAGTAAGTAAGTACAGACGACAGCACATCAAGTATAACAGTTGCACTACGAAAGCTGACTCTATTTCGAACAGAATAAGGGTGATCTCAAGGTCAAACTGTGACGCTTGTTGTGCTGTCGAATGTACGTCAAAATGCAATTTACTCATCCAAAATCTGTTGCGGCCTATTTGAAGGCCGTTTTTTAAACGCGAATAATGATATCACGCATGAAAATAAACGAATTTTTTACCACCATAATGTACCATCTGTAATCTCGAGCTCCTCCGTCCTTCGGAAGACGCTCGTTGGCCCTGGTTGTTACTGCAACCAACCTACCCGCTTTGGTCAGCGTGGTGGCGCTAAGGCCCAAAGTCGTATGAGTTTTTCGCATGTAGAAAGCCTGTGCCCAGCAGCGGGACGTATTTAGGCTGGTGATGCGATGGGAATAAAACACGAAAATAAAAATACACTCGTAATTTGGGCCGATTTCAGCTACCGCCGTAATATAGGTGTAAAATTTTGTCCATGTTTGTTTTGTATCAAAATCATGTAGAAATAACCATTGCAACTTTAAAATCACGTCAGAAATTCCGCCAACTGTATCGGATAAACTGGAAATGTCACCCTTTATCCTGATTCACGTGCTGAATCCAACACTTTGACTTTGCTTAGAGTTCCAGCGGTTGAATGAAACACGTGCCTGCATCGAAAAGGCCACAGCCATTTATAAATCCTTATTGCACTTATACAGCCTGAAGTAACAGGGATTTTATTAATAGCAGCTGAGAAGTCTTATTATTATACATTAAAAATAGGGATGCAGGATTGGATCGGATATCTTCGATATCGATAGATACTATGATATTTTGATAATATTATTTAATACTAGCTACTGCCCATGACTTTGTCGTCGGTATCCCAATAGAACGTATTCTCGGGAGAAGGGTATCTATCCAATGTTTTGGTCCAGATTATAAGTTAGGTATCTGTGTGCCAAATTGTATTCAAATAGGTAGATCCCTTTATCTTTCTACTATTATAAATTAATAGCAGTAAGATGACGGCAGACGACAAGTGACGAAGAAAGTTATTGGTTAAGAGTTGAAAGTGGATGATCATCGAATGAGGAAATACCCAAGAAATGATTGATAGGCTGTGTGAATGATATTATGGCTTGATGACTAAAGAAAAAAATTATAATATTCATTTATTCAATAATTTTTGAGACCACATTTGTGAGGCCTAAGATAAAATGGCGTCCATGCCCAGTAATTACACTGCCATTCAATCGAAACACAGCGAACTGTTTCACGGCTGAAATAAGAAAGGCGGTGGTACCTACCCACACGACCCTACGTACGGGCCTACCACCTAGTAATGAAGCACAAATAAAACCGCGAACAAGGTCTTATACCTTATTCGCGGTTGATGATTAGAACACTATTTCTAGAGCTTACAGGAATGAGTGGATCGCATTTAATGGTAATGGTCATTTGATTAAAATTATTTGAAATCAATCGCCAAGTTTTTCAAAAATAGATATCAAAATGGTTTTATTTCGCATCCTTTTCCCCTCTGACCACACATAGGGTACACACATAGGTCCTTCATTTACAGACACAAAGCAATCCTACTTCATTTCCAAAAATAGATATCAATTTAGTTTTATTTCGCATACTTTTCCCCTCTGACCTTTCACATATAGGTACTTCATTTCTGTAAATGATTTGATGTAGTTGTATTTCTGTAGTTGATTTCTTTGTGTCTGTAAACAAAGAAATCAACTTTAAATGCTCCTACTCCAAGCGATAAACTGATATGGTTGAAGTCACTATAACTTGTTACAGAGTCACAAAGTGCGCTGAAAGCTGAAACTCAGCGCTATGCACGCGTAGACTGCGGCACGTGCGCCTTACTCGCTGAAAGGTCAGGTGTTGTAATTAATTAAAGTCGGGTCATATTTGTTACACAGTTTAAAGGTTTTACAGTTGCTTCAAAGGTTAAAGGTTAGGGGCAATAAAGATTGTTACTGCCAAGCCACAGATCTGGACACAATTGGTTTTTAACTGTCACAAGACCTCCGGGGTACTTTCGCGGCTTGACAAATTACAGATAAATTTTCAATGGCTTCACTTGTCCACTGCACTTATTCCTCTTTTGATAATATTTAGAAAGAAGGGATCACATGTCATGTCATTGTGCCGGCAAAGAATTCCAAGTTTGAATTGCATTATTAATTTAAAAGTTGAACATAACTTTATTTAAGTAGCGTAAGTTCTTTTGTTCAATTAACACGGATGCTTACATAAATAACGGCCACCATTCTTATGGGAAACCAGACATCGATTGACGCACCCTGCTTATTAGTAGTTTGGCGTTGGATGGAATACTTTGGAAGTCGAATGTACAGTATTGTTGGTAACTATTCCGTAAATTTAAAATTTTCAGGTTTTTTTCTTGGCAGTTTCACATGGGGCTTAACATTCAGCATCGTCAAGTCGACATACCACTATTCGATGTCACAATATTCCCCAAAGAATTATTAGAAAAAGACGAAAATAATTTTTAGAGGTACAGACAAGGGAGACAAGTATGGCAGTTGCACTACGAAAGTCGCCTCTATTACGAGAGCAGTAAGGGCGGTCTCAAAGTCAAACTGTTACGCTTGATTTGCTGCCGTCTGTACATGATCTATATCTATAACTTTCTTCTGTTTTGTTCTCTAAAATCTTTGGATTTTCCTTAAGCGATGGAATCGAGAAACAACAGGACTTTTGTATTTCAAGGCGAATCATTGGCACCAATTTTTTTTATCGCTATAACCCGCATAAGACCAGTATGCTGGTAAAGATTGATAACATCGCACTCTAATTAGTGCTACACTGTCATTTTGTCATTAGTTTTATTTGCAATTTTATTTGTTGGACGGTAAGCCAGAACTTTTGCAACTGCGTAGGTACGTCGCACTCGCGTTTGTAAACTTCCCCAGTAACTTAAAGTCCGCATCTCAAAAATAAGAACAATTAAACAATAAAAATGCATTTTTTTATCATCATCTATAGGTATAGATGATGATAAAAATGAATTCTACTGTGCCCAGCAGTGGGCGTATAAAATGAAGTGGAAATGTCTTTTATTGCAATAAATACGGTTTTACATTGGTGGTAAGAATAATATTTAAGTGGCTTTTGACCTATTTAGCAGTAAACTACAGCATGCAAAAAAATAATTAAAAATTACAATAAATTGGTTGAAGTTATTCATATACGTAGACCAACTTTAAAACCCACATCGGTATATCGAATATAAAAGTCAGTTGGTTTTATACTTAAAAATTCGTCATATAGGTATTTGCTTTATAGGTATACATATACGCTAATTGCAAGGCACAGACCTTCCTACACGGGACAAATACAAATGTGGGTTGCTGGGTTAAAGCGGTTGTAGTAACAACCGGGACCAAGCACGGAGGATCTCATGATTGCAAATTTTAATTGACCCGTCTGGGATTGACCATAGCGAAAGTCGCTTCGTTTTCTTATCGAAACAAGATCACTCAAACCACTAAATCCGCTCATTGAATTAAAATAATAAGCTATGACTATACAGGTGGTAGGGGACGCTCTCAAAAACGAAGGCAAACGGCAGTACTGGTCACCCTAAACACGATTAGTTATGTTATAAAAGAAATTTGCAATCGCGAAAAAATACCTGCATACCTGTTTGTATGGAGCAGATGATTTTTTTTCGTAATTTCAAATTTATTTTCTATCAAGTCGTGATTAGGGTAAGTACCATCTGCCTTCGTTTTCGAGAGCGTCCCCTAACACCCTGTATGGTTTATATCACTTAGAATTTTTCAATCCTCAGATAATTTATATACAAAAATCATTTTGACATTTTGACAGTTAATCTATACAAAATCTCTCTAAATGTCAAATTTATTCTTTAGAACTTGAACCATCTTTGCACTGCATATTTCTATTTCGCTTCACCTCACTATAAGTACATATGCGTGGTATTCCACACGGTGTCTGTGTCCGAACTAAATAGATTATGTCGCGTGTCCCGTATGCTGGGTAACTACGTTAGACCAGCCAATATGGTTATATTAGTTCGCTGCATCAGTGCCGCACTGCGACTGATGGCGGACGGACATGCAAAGAGAATACCACAGCATCTGATTGGTTTAGCTGGCTTGTTAGGTACCTATTGGATCAGACAAAATGTCCGGCTTTTGAAACATTTATGGTTTACTAGCTACGGCATGCTTTGCAATGCCCGTAAAGAGAAAACTGTTAGGTTTTATAATAATACAATAAAGTTTTTCTAATCCAGGGACCTTCGCGGGCGTCCCTAGAACACCCTACCAAAGTTTCATCACAATCTAGTCAATGGTTTTGGAGCGCAGAGAGGACAAACATACAAAAATCAGGGCGTTAAATTTTGAAAGGGTATAAGTATATCGCCATGCCCCACCTCTCTTGCGTAGTGACATTTTAAAATTAGTCACCGAAGCTTGTTAAAATATCTTTTTCTTCCAACTACGCAATAATTTCATCATAACTACTTAGCCTAAATAGTGAGAACAAAGAAGTAATTTTCTACTTCAGAGTAAAATAGTGCAGTAAAGTTGTACGAAAATCCATTACTGCATTGTTTTCGCCCTAAAGCCACAAACCCCAGGTGACTATCCAATCGCAGGCATCATCTTTACAATCATGGCCAACTAGAATAATACCAGCCAATCAGCGCTATTCTGACCAGACAACAGGCCAATCGCAGACTACAAGCACGACCAACTAGTTTTCTACCACCCAATCAGCGCTATTTTTTACTCCCGGGAACAATGGAAGAATCGCAACCTTTTTCGATTTCTTTGGCGCGAATTGAATTTCAGTGAACTTCTTTTCAGTATTTGACTTTTCTTTATTCAGTACTTAGTTAAAAGAAAAGCAGATTATGAACCTCGCAAAAGTGACGTTTATAATTGCACTAACACTCGATGCAATTGAAAGTCACTTTCTGCTCGATGCAACAATCTACTATTTTTCATTATGTTTTTGGCTTTTTTTATACAACGACCAACATCGTAGTGGTAAGTAGCTGCCGTCGCCTATAGCTAGACACCTGCAATAACAAGGAAAAGACAAAAAAATAGAAAAGGAAAAAGGAAGGAGAAAAGGGAATAGTCAAAAATTAAGAAGGAAAAGACAATTGATTTTGCAGGTACGGTGTCATGCTGAGGCCTGAGAAACATGTACCATACACCCCAACCTAATCAACCAATGAAACTGATTGAGCTAAAGAAAATATCTAAATGGTGAGCCAAAGACCCATTATTTTTTATTTTAAGTGCAATAAAGGGTATTATATCAAATCAGTGGTTTACAGAGCTTTACAGAAGATTATCCTATGTTGTCGCCTTTATAATAATTTTTACTGGATAGGCAATATAATAGTAACGACTTTTGGTTTATGAGCGCTTAGCTACGGTAATGGGCGGGTAAGTCGTATGCTTGTTAGCTATTGTTAAAGAATAGTATATTTTTTTTAAAAATATTCAAAGCACAGCAAATCACTCAACACCACCTGATGTGAAGCGGTAAGAAGAGTCCATCACAGATCGCATATTAATAGGAGTCCACGTGCGAAGACAGTTGTTGTAAAAGCAGTTATTGTAAAATTATTTCCATTCACATATAAAGATTTATCTCATAATATTATATTACCACTACCAGCCTATACCTATACTTCTCACTGCTGGGCACAGGACTTCCTATATGGGAGAAACACATGAGGAGTTTGGGCCATAACAAGCTGGCTTGATGCGGGTTGGTGGGTCAAAGCGGTTGCAGCAACAACCGGGAACAAATGCTGAACATTTCTGATTGACCCATCACGGCATCGCCCATGGCGAAAGTTGCTTTGCTTCCGTAATCGATACCAGGGGCCTTACCACCATCTTTATAAAAGCGATTCATATTCCGCTCGGTTCAGTATTGGTTCCTAAACTGCGTCGCTGTCATAGTCGTAGATAGCGTCGTAGTACGAATTAAACGATTCTACTCAGTTTAGGACCTAAATTGGATCGCGATAAAAGATGGTGGTACTGGTGCTGAGCGCTCAAACGCTACCGTGCTCCTCATATTACATATTATATTAGATAGCATTTAATTCGATATGTCATATAAAAGCCTTCCAATCTACATCTATTTTTAGTTAAACTCAATTTCCTTCCTTCCTTATCTACTGGAATAAAACAGGGAAGCTTTATGTTTTAGCTCGTGTATCGGATGGATTTTTCTCTACTCATTTGTTTTGAAGGGAATAAGAGGGGGATAATATTATAAGACCAAGAGAAAGATAAATGCTACGCACGTGTCGAAAGGGCGGAAAATCTTGGTTCACTCAATTACCCGGTCGATTGTCCCTGGTAACTTTATTCCCCGCGAAAAAAGGCTTTTAATGTCCTTGGTAACATTTGTTCCCCGCCGCACGAACATTTTGTATGGGCTCGACATACCCGGACGTTTTACATTTTCATAAATTTTAAAAACATCGTACAGCCATGAAACAAAGACCTACAGAATCGGCACTAAACGAGCTGTACACTACAATAATCCCCTTGCCTTTTCCTATTTATGGTTTTCCCACAGCGAAATAAGAAACAAAAAAAAAAGTTCAGATTCATTACCTGTGACAACTTTTGCTTTTTGCGCGTCATCTGTGCCGATTTTTATTCTGTTATAATTCTGTAAGTATTGTTTATGCTCTTGATTATATATCAAAATATTCGTCGTTAAACAGGCTTTAAGTCAATATAACATACTTTTTTCGCCATTTCAATAGTTTTTATTCTAAAAATGTCCGAAGTCAGACCCGCTGACGCGGCTATGAACGACGGCTTTGTTGAGTTATTATTACTATTATATTTGCTAGATACATAAAATTTATACTAAATAACGTTGTTTATTTAATAATGAAGCCCGTATAATTTTTATTTTGTAAAAATAACTTTATAATTTCTCAATCCAACAAATAATATGAGGCCGCGCGACCTACTTTCTACCCCAACTGCCCTTGGTAACTAAAGTTACCAAGATTTTTATCATTTTTCCTGGAGATGTTAGCATATACAAATGTGGTATTAATAGAAAGCTAGTTAAATTACCTACACAATAAATATAAAATAAAGGATAAGGATTCATACCGACGATGTAGAATAAGCTTCTAACACGGGAGGTTGGACGAAAATTGACGAAAATTTCTGCCGCCGCGGTAATTGCGGAGTTTAGTTTTTGAATTTAAAGAATCTAATACTAGTTATGTTTAACATGTTAGTACATCATTAGAATTGTTATTTAATCAGGTTGACGACAGTATTTTTTGTTTTTTTTTCCGTTACTTGGTTAAAGAGTTATAAGCAATAAAAGGAGGCCGCGCAACCTACTTTCTACCTCAACCGTCCTTGGTAACTAAAGTTACCGAGATCACAAAATTTATTTTTTATTTTTTCTGTAGATGTTAGCATACACAAATGTGGTATTAATAGAAAGCTAGTTAAATTACCTACACATTAACTATAAAATAAAGGATAAGGAGTCATACCAACGATGTAGAATAAGCTATCAAGATGGAAAATGGAGAAAATGTTTTTCATTAAGGAAAGTTTACACCCAATTTAAAGAATATATCTATTAGATATGTATATAATGTTGTTATATCATTGGAATTGTTATTTAATTAGCTTGACGACAGTATTTTTTGCGTATTTTTCCGATGTTTGGTTAGAGAGTTAGAATTTTTTTTCTGCGCCGCGGGAGTTGCGCAGGAGTTGAAGGAGAATCTCCTTCTCAACCCCGGACGTATGACCCTCTCTGTTTTTAAAACACGGACGTTTTGTATTGAATTAGTATTACATAATTATGTTTACTTTACAGTCACTTTTGATAAGTAGGTACTATCTAGAAAACTACCGTAACACAAAAAAACAAGAAAATCTCGTATTAATATGTAGTTTTAGTATGTTGTATTGTAGATTTACTTATTTCAACTCTGCAACAGTTCGCTGTGTTTCGTATTGAAAGGAAAGGTAGCCAGTGAAATAACTGGGTATGAAGGGCATTTCACCTTAGGCCTCAGGATGACAACGCACCTGCAATATTATACCAAGAGATTTTTTCTTGTTATTGCTGGTGTCTATAGGCGGTGGTTACCACTTATCACCAGGTGGGGCCTTCAGCTTTTTTGTGATCTAGTTGTACTAGTGCTTTCAAATTTTTAGTCGGTGTCCACATTACACCGACTATTGCTTGTATAATAGTTGCTAATTCTTCTCCAAAGTCATCGGAATAGACTTTGGTTAGATTTTTAATCGTTTTTAGTAGCCCCACTGAGATGTTAACCGAAGAGATGTTGAGCTGCGTTTACATTAAAGAATAATAAATAACTGATTGCGTGAATGCTCATTGATGCGTAATCTTGTGAATGCGGTAATTGTCGCGAGAAGCGTGGTATTGTGGAGCCATTGAACTGGTCTTGTAGCTATCGTTGACGTGTCTCTTAGTTGTCAGGTCGGACAGAGTTGGTGTCTCGTAATCGTGGTCTACCAACAGAGCAAGTAAAGTGTCAAGTGCTAAGTCTCAGTATTTTGCAGTCATTTGGAAACTGCACATAAGATTCTCTATTTCTCATTAAAAAGAAGAATGTGAATTGCAAGACTTAATCTGTCTAGGGGCGTTACCCCTCCGGAACATCAATAGTGTCTGGAATTGATGCTTGACGGATGAGTGTTAACGCCGCACGGTTTTTCACACAATCAAGTCGAAATAAAATACACCCGTCATTTTTCCTTTTTATTTTGGGAAGAGAAAAGGTGTATTAAAAACGGAAATACAGAAATAGTATAAAAAGACCGGATTTATACACTGCGAGGTTTTTTCTTTATCTTTTATTTTTCTCTTTATTTATGTAAGATCCGTTCACCTTTAATTTAAAAAGACACATTAAATAATAGCAAAAATAAAATTTTTAAGTAACCCCCGGCTTACACCATCTCATTGAGACTATTCATAAGAGCTCCAACACGCTATATCTGCTGTAAGTTTCTGAAGAATTAAGCATTTCGCAGACCTTTTGATGGTATAGGATCAGCTCAAGGATAGTATGTCATGGGAATGTCACCGAAGTAACAGTACACCAAATTTCAAATCAATCGGAAGTGTAAAAGTTAGTAAAACCCTATAATCATGTAGAAAATGAGCTTATAGTCATCAAACACCTAAACTGATCTTCATAAATTATAGCTAAGAACCATCGCAGTCAGATCAGCTTTCAAACAAAAGAAACCGAATCAAAATCGGTCCATTCGTTTAGGCGCTACGATACCACAGACAGACACACAGATACACAGACAGACACGTCAAACTTATAACACCCCTCTTTTTTCGTCGAGGGTTAAAAATATAAACAAAAGAGGTCTATCCTTGGCCCATCTCGAAAGTTTTTAAAACATAGTGATTACAATTTCTTTGGTTTAGGGAGCCATTTTTTTAGATTTCGTAATATGCAGGTAATTTGAGGCTTAATTTCTTACTAATAATAATAATAATAATATTCATACACTCACACCTAATGCAAATTTAGTTATAAATAAATCTAATACATTTATTATTATCACACAAAAGTCTTAAGTTAAACGGAAAGCGGTACAACAGAGATATGATCAGCGAATACAATCGGTCACAAATCATCAGAAAGCTATTGTAGGACACCATTATCTGAAATTTCTTTGATCTGAATCTTGCATAATTGAGATTTAGATTAGATTTTACGTTGCAATTACGTTGTAAGAGCAAGACTTATAACAAATTAGTTTCCTGTTTGTTACTTGTTAAATTTTGAAGTAAATATTTTGTATATTATTTACGACAGATAAAAAAAACCTGCAAAATTCAAGAGGAAGCGATACGTTTATAGCGTCCGAGACAAATGTCGCAACTGTCTTTAAGATAATATCTATTATACCGCTGGAACTAAACTCTAAAAAGAACATACAAACCGAATTGAAAACCTCCTTGTTTTTGAAGTCGGTTAAAATTATGTATTGTCAACCACGCCACTCTAACGTATCTCCATAAACTCCCCGTAGTGAAGTGCTGGGTAGTACAAATTTGTACTGGGATTATTTTAAAAATCAGAACGCAGAGAGCGATTAGAGAACCCTAAGAACTTTTTAAATAGGTACGTGGGTTCGCGTCTTTTTCTAATCTATGCTTTTTATTTTTGGATATCTTCTAAACATTCGTTAAAATAAATAAATTAAATATTTTTAAAGGTTATAGCAGATACTGTTTTAGCACGTTTATATTTGTATTATAATATTTTTCATTATTAGATTTCGCCCATTAAAAAATTGAAATGAAGTGGTTGTTAAAATTTATAGTTTCTTAGTCGCAAACAAAAGGAAAATGATAGATATAACACATAACTAATATCACGGATGTTTAACGACTGAGTAATAGGTACCCCTGTCTACTGGACCAGAGGTAAGTAACGGGTTCGAATCTAGGTAAGGACAGATATTTGTATGATGATGTGTAAGACCATTTTTTCACTAATTATGAATGTTTGTATTTAGGGATAATTTAAAGGGTCTACAAATATATTAGCGTGGTCATCAAAAATAGTAATTGCTCTACAAATTGCTAATTTGTCGGTATTTTGATGACCAATTATTATTTTTGATGATCAATTATATTTTTAAGGTTGATTAGGTTACAGGTTAGGTACAAACTGTTTAACTGATTACGTTTATTTAGTGTTTATCTAATATTTATATACAATTTATTATTTATATTTCCCCGTTGTCTCGGGTCCATAACAAAGGCTCATAATAGGTGTGCGTGTAATAATATAATAATAATAGGTAATAATCATTATTTGTTGTTGAAATCCGTAAGGGTTGCGAATTGCGATACAAAAACTAATATATTTTTATGTCGCGTCTTTGTCATGTCCGGAGAGGAGATTTATTTTTTGTTTACATCACGCGAAGTGATATCTTGCTGTAATAAGAAATAATAAAGTTTTACTATTACTGGTAAAAATTCAATTCGCTGATTGATATAAAAATAAATGCCTCATTACAAACATATATACTTTTTTATTAAAGACTTTGAGTCTTTTTCATTTGATATTCTTTTTCACTATTCCGTAAATCCGTAGTATCCGTAAAAATGCATGCTATGGTAAGTTTCTACATTATTTTATCAAATATAATTTATCATAGATGGTAATATTAATGAGACAATTAGCGTTTAGCCACATTGTTTCTATTAAATATTTATTTATTAAACTCAGACTGAAATATTATAGTTATGTAACTTAACATAGTATAGTTAATACTTTTGGAATAACTTAAATGTGACAATGAAAATAATTTAAAGTATAATAAAATACTATTATATATTTTTACGTATTATTATTTTTATTTAATACTTCTAGAACATTCAAAAATATTATTATAAGGATTACAATCTCCATAAAATTATTAACGTAAAAGAAAAGTCAAATATTTTAGTTTTTTTTTTTTAATGTCACTATCAAGTTATTGTAGAAGTGAGTAAAATGTAAAAATTATAATATTTTCGTTGCAAAATAAAATTAAAAAGTACTCACCGATAACAGTAAGACACCGTTTCCCTAATCGGGCGATATCCGCCATGGCCATTGTCTAATGTAACGCTTGCGTCACGCCACTTTCACTGCGACGCACCACGATATGCGATAACCACTTATGAAACGAACGAGCACGCTGCACTTAAGCTATGCAGCTCCCAAGTTCAACGCACTGCCGAAAAATGTTTAACCAGTTTAAAAAGTAAGCTGTCAGAAAAAATACAGGCAAAGGGCTCCCGGCCGGAGTTTAGGCGGGAGAATTAAAAAAACAATGACGCGTTGTGCGCGCTCACTTTCGTGGCGGGCAGTGAGCCGAGCGACTTGAGCCAAGAGCTTTTACTTTTGTGAGCAGTCAGTGGGGAGTGATCTGATAGTGGATCTGTTACGATTATCATTGTCCCGTGTTAACGGGAGGCGGGAAAGTTACGACTGAGAGGTTTGCCAGCAGAAAAATCAAGTCCACTTATTTCCTCATTGTTCCTCCCATAGTCCTACGTCTCCATTACACCCTGTATAATATAAAATTTAAAATTTTAAGCAACCCTCAGGCCTATTAGTCATCCAGCTATCACCATCGCAAAGATACTGAATCGGCTATATCTGTTGTTTCTGAAGAATTAGCATCCCGCAGACTATTTGATGGTATAGGATCAGGTCAAGGTTAGGATGCCCTGGAAATACCACCGAGATAGCAGTAAACCAAATTTCAAATCAATCAGATCTGTGAAAGTTAGTAAGATCTTTTTGCCAAGTAGGAAATGAGCTGATAGTTATCAAACGCCTGAATAAATCTTGGTAAATTATAGCTGACAGCCATCTATATCACGTCGGCTTTTAAACAGAAAACCGAATCAAAATCGGTCCATTCGTTTAGGAGCTACGATACACGGACAGACACACAGATACACGGACAGAAACATCAAACTTATAAAACCCCTCTTTTTATGTCGGGGATTAAAAATGATAGGTAATATGCACAAATAGACATCAACTTTCACAAAAATAATTACACTACAGAAGTAACAACCCACACCATTACCAACTGGTGGAACTTCCGAGATATCTTCCAGATTCTTTATAATTGGTTATGATAGAGTATGATCTTGATATTACTCTACCTATATATGTAAATGTAGAGTTCGAACTTTGAAATCTACATTTATTTAATTTATAAAAAAAATGCACTTCCTTTTCACTTTCCTTACTTTTATTAACTTATTAGTGGCTTCCCGCGGCTACGCATCGCTCTCGTGGATGTCGGTTATTTCTCCAAAAGGTTG
This sequence comes from Nymphula nitidulata, assembly GCA_947347705.1. Classification (NCBI taxonomy): domain Eukaryota; kingdom Metazoa; phylum Arthropoda; class Insecta; order Lepidoptera; family Crambidae; genus Nymphula; species Nymphula nitidulata. Next base: position 1,960,356 of record OX374637.1, on the reverse strand, counting down.
GATAAGTCCTTTGTTAGCCATGAATACGATATCATCGCTAAAACGAAAATGAGTCATGTAGGTACTCGCGGTTAATGTTGATGCGTTGATGTATATAAATCATATATACCTGTTTAACTTAATTCGTAATTATACAGGGTGGTGCTGTCAATGCGACAATAAATTTAAACATGGGCTATATTAGTCCATAGAAATGGTTTGCCACTTTCAAAAATATCGCTTTCATAATTTCATGACATTTGTATGGAATAGTGTAACGTTGGCAGCATTATTTCATACAAAGGTCATGAAATTATCAATTGAATACGATATTTTTGAAAATGGCAAACCATTTCTATGGACTATATAGCCCATGTTTAAATTTATTGTCGCATTGACGGCACCAACCTATAGTGCGCGACCCGGGGGTAACTGTTTAAATGTATTGGTTTGAAAATAGTATTTATATGTCGCTGTGTTTGATGATAAATATATTTATATACAATCAAAGGCTGTACAGAGCAGGAGGACTTTGGTTTCGATTACGAAAACAAAGCAACTTTCGCCATGGTCGGTCCCAGGATGGGTCAATCAAAATTTGTAATCTTAAGCTCCTCCGTGCTTTGGAGCCGTTGGTCTTGGTTTGTTATTGCAATTGCAAACGCTTTGACCCACCAACCCGCATTGAGCCAGAGTGCTGATGTTATAGCCCAAACTCCTCATGTGTTTCTCCCATGTAGGAAGGCCTGTGCCCAGCAGTGGGACGTATGTAGGCTGGTGATGATGTTCAGAGAAATCCACTACAAAGATATAGATACAGCGAGTAGTTTTATACAAGTTCCCATTATCACACATTCCATTTATTTATTTCTTTAATCAGGTACACAAAACAGAATACACAACAAGAACATGTTTAGAATCAGTAAAAGATGTGAATACAATGATAGGCTGTAACTCCACAAGCATGTGCACACAGCATGATATGCGGATACCGAGACATATTAAGCTTTACAATGCATATACAGAAATATATATATACAGAATGTTAGGGGAACGCTCTCGAAAACGAAGACAGGTGGCATGTCTCGTCACTCTTAACACGATTTACTGAAAAAAAAAATTGAAATCACGAAAAAACTCAGTTGTTTCACACAAACAGGTCGTTTAGATTATTACAATTTGTATCAAACAGCTGATTTCTTTTTCGCGATTCCTTCGTTTTCGAGAGCGTCTCCCTAACAACCTGTATTATAGGTAAAAATAAAAAATATTTTGTTCTCGCACCGTCGCAAATACAAATACGTATACATAAATACAGACAGTACACAAAACACACACTTAAACAATTATTTTAAAATATATGTATATGATATTATTTAAACTGTATTTAGTAGTGAACACTATATCTCCATTAGTATCAATCAAAGGAAGCGGTGGTCGTATATCTACATACTTTCTGCACTATAATTTCCATCTATCGATCTAAAAAGACCGCTCTTATTTCTAAGGGTTCCATATTACGGGACCCTATTACTAAGACTCCACTGTCCGTCCGTCCGTCTGTCACCAGGCTGTATCTCATAAGCCGTGATAGTTAGATAGTTGAAATTTTCACAAATGATGTATTGCTGTTGCCGCTATAACAACAAATACTAATAAACTGAATGAAATAAATATTAAAGGGGGCTCCCATACAACAAACGTGATTTTTTTGCTTGTTTTTGCTCGATATTGATAACGGTAACAAGTAGACGCTTGTTTATAAATAATGGTACGGAACCCTTCGTGCGCGAGTGCGATTGGCACTTGGCCGTTTTTTTTTTTAAATATGGTAATGTTGTAAACGTTTCTATTTGAATACATAGCCGGAGGCATTTACAAGGACTTAATTTTCAGTGTCCCCAGTGTAAGTTTACATCGAGTTTTAACGAAACGTTCGTCGTCGTGGTAACTGTCAAATTGTAACTAATAAAAATAACGGCAGCAGCGCCTCTGTTGTCAGTATTGAAAACCACTTTTTAACCGACTTCAAAAAAGGAGGAGGTTATAAATTCGTCTGTATGTTTTTTTGTTCGATGCGGAATAGTTCCCATTTGATCCCATAAAAAATTTTTGAAAATCTATTGAGTAGTTTGGTTTTTAAATAAAAAAAACTGGAAAAATTAAGTCGTCTACGTATTCGAAGTTGCGGATATCTGCTTTCCTATGAATTTTTAGTGGAATGATACGATAGTAGAAAAACAATATAAGTTGACGGTCACCCATCTAGCTTTGACCTTCAAAAGTTATCACTAAAAATGTGAAAAAAAAAATTTAACCAAAAAATAAAACCGACTCCAAAAAACTGAAAAGGATAAAATAATTAAATTTTAGTAAGTACTCATCCCCTAGGAACATATTTTTGGAGTTGGTGCTAAGTTATCGCGCTTATCTGAAGTTATACTGATTTAAATTGAAAAAGTTTGATCATTTGTTAAAAAATAATGCATTAATTGCGAAGGTGTTTCTATAAACATCCTGAACCAAATGAATACTTAAGTTAAATTATTTAACCTACGTAGGTGACGTACGACATGTTGTTATTTTCTGACATCCACGCGAACGAAGTCGCGGGCATAGCTAGTATAAGATTATCACGCTTTGTAATTTAATACCCTAAGCCTTTTCGAAACGATGTATTCGGATAGCCGAAATTTAAATTACAATCTCAAATACTTTACGGTCGGAATCCCAAATGAAAATTATGTCTGCTTTAAATTGTGCCCAAATGTGTGACAAGTAATAAACTATGTACAACTTTGTAAGTTATGTTGTTGGTGCTTATCTATACAGGGTGGAGCCAACAGCCGACAGTACGACAATAAATTAAAACATGGGATATATTAGTTCATAGAAATGATTTGCATTTGCAATAGGGGAAGGGAGGGCAGGATGGTTCACTTAACTTAGAATAATAATAAAAAATACATTGCGGTAGAATACAAAGTATCGTTTATTTTCTCAAAATCAACTATCATTAAACTTTCATAATAATCAAACAGATAACTTTAATTTTTATCACAAGCGTAACAAGAGATCAATATTTAAAATTTTTGTTTTGATTCATCTTACCCTATACTATCGGGCAAGACGAATCTAGCGATCTATATAACAGATATATGAGTATGGCCGCCAAAAATTGTACATTAACAGTCGTGAATTAGTAACACACGGTAACATACGTGAATGAAAGTAACACATGTGAACTTTGTTAGGCCAAGTGTACAATGTACAAGTATTAAGAAGAAAAAAAACGTAAATGCTAGTATAATAATTAAAAACAAAAGAGGTTACGGTAAAACCGGGATAGATGCCCCACTTTTTAAAAAACCTCCCAATTTTGAAAATATTCATTATTATGAATAATTTCTATGAATGTGGGCTAGCTCAATCATTCATGTTGAATTATAATTATTTATTTTTGACTTTGCAAAATTTTGCTTTTTGTGGAACCTTTTTTTTGAGGATAATGCCTACCTGTATGGATTGTTGCCCCACTATGAAAATACTAAGAAGGATAGATGCCTGCAGTACGGGATAGATGCCCTTTATACTGTGTAATCGATAAACCCGACTAAATTTTATGCGGTCGTTCTTCTCCTGAAACAGCAATTGTCTCCAAGAAACATGGGTCGAATTACAAAAAACATTTTACGATTTTTAAAATATTTTAATTGTTATCTTTTTAAAAAAATATACAAATAATCATAATTAAATTTTAAAAACCATTGTTTAAGAAACATTCTTAATTGTTATTATAAAATATTAATTATAAAGTTAGTCTTCGGTCCAAGTACATACTCTCGTACGCACTCCTTCTTTTCTTTTCTATTTTCGTGGCATGGTTCTGCAAAAATCAGTAAAGAGACCATAATTATATAAATAAATATACGTAAATACATAAAAAATATAACAAAACACTAAAAATAATTTAAAAATATACACTGACATCATAAATGGGCATATACCTACAGGGTGGTGCCGTCAATAAATTAAAACATGGGCTATAATAGTTCATAGAAATGGTTTGCCTCTTACAAAAACATCCTAATACTTTGATAATTTCATGAAATGTCATGAATTTATTGTGCCGTATTGACGGCACCACACTGTATGCTGCATGGAGAGATAGATGCCCTTAGTAAATGGGCATATATGGTGTATGGAGGGATAGATGCCCAAGTAAATATTTTAAAAAATCTTACTATTATACAAATTTTAATTTTCAATAAAAATCAGGTTTAACTTCGAGTTCTATAGTGTATACTATTCCTAACATTCGATCACGAATGTTACGTATCGCACATAGTAACACATGGTATCATTCGTGAACTAAAATCACTGTGGTCATAACCAAAAAAATATATATTCGCGTTAGTTTTGAAGTAGGAAGACGCTGCATAGTTTAAATAGTTAAACCAATAGCCTCTACATGCACATATTAAAATAAATGTAATAAATTTGCATCCTTACCGTGCATATTTTCACTTGAAATCACACAAAAATTCCGAGACAAAAGAGCCGGCCACCTTGAGGTTCACTTTCAGAGAGGACAAAATGGCGATTTCTCCCCGTATGTTAGCTTACCTGTAGTACGTTGTGCTGCCACGATTTAAAAACATTTTTACGGGCCAGGAATCTAGCATGTTCAGTCTTATATATCGGTAACTTACGTGAAGTAACATTCGTGAACCAAAAACGAGACACATATTTAAATATGTTTAGTTTTCATTTTTTACGTTATTTTATTAAAAAGAAAATAGTACTGCTTAGCAAATTGACAAATAAGTTTAGAAAAGTCAAAATTTAACATTTTGCAAAACAGTTAATGCATATTTTTCAACTTCAAAGTATAAGATGTCTGTATTGGACACATGATTTTTGTATGGGTACTTAAATTAACCTTCAACGAAAAAAATTTTTACGGTCATTTAATGATACCAAAATGAATTTAAATAATTTATATGAATAAACATGATATATTGCGATCTAGAAACCACACAATTTATCATTAAATAAGATGACTTTAAGGAATTATCAATACTATTATGAGAAGGACACCGATTTTTTCCCAAATGTACAATTTTTGGCGGCCATACTCATATAACAAATAAAACCTAAAAATTTTATGATAATATTGTTGGAAAAATGTTTCAATACACTTTTATTTACATTAGTTAAGGAAATTAAAACAATTTCCTCCTAGGAATCCTGAAATAGGAAACTAAAAACGTACCGTAGCAAAATATTATAGTGGCGAGTACTCTTTTCGTTTTTTTGCACTGACGCGCGTAAACCTCCACTTGCAGTTCAAGTTGTCCTGATTTGCGAACCTCCGCCTCACTGCGCGTACGCACACCTTAAGTAGGTGTTTGTACCAAGCCGATAGAACAAAATATTAGAATAATTCATGTTGCCCGCTATATTCATCTTGCCCTACCTTCCCCTATTTATTTGATAATTTTTGACATTTCTATGAAATAATGCAGCCAATTTTATGCTATTTTATACAAATGTCATGAAATTATCAAATCAATAAGACGTATTTGAATGGTGCAAAACATTTCTATGAACTAATATAGCCCATGTTTAAATTTATTCTCGTATTGTCGGCACCACCCTGTATAAGTTTATCTTTGATGTTAACTTTATTGCCACATTGCTTACTCATCTTTTTAACCGACTTCAAAAAAAGGAGGTGGTTATCAATTCGTCTGCACTATGTTTTTTTTATGTTTGTTACCTCAGAACTTTTGACTGGGTGAACCAATATTGATGATTCTTTTTTTGTTCGATGCGGAATAGTTCCTAAATAATTGGTTCCATAAAAATGTTTTGAAAATCTATTGGGTAGTTTATTTTTAAATCAACAAAAAACGTATGCGAAGTTGCGGATATTTGCTTTCCTATGAATTTTTAGTGAAATGATACGATAGTAGAAAAAACAATAAAAACAGTATACACGGTCACCCATCTAACTTTGACCTTCAAAAGTTATCACTAAAAATTTCTAAAAAAAAAATTGATCAAAAATTAACACCGACTCCAAAAAACTGAGTTGTTAAGAGTGCTAAGTTGTTTCCAAAAACCATAGATAGTGAAGCACCGACTCCAAAAATATGTTCCTAGGGGATGACTCGGGATGGGTACCTACTAAAATTTAATTATTATATCCTTTTCAGTTTTTTGGAGTCGGTTCTTGTTTTTTTTTTTTATTTATTTAATAATTTATTGTACACAAAGAAACAATGAAAGAAAAGCATAATAATAAAAATGTGTAAAAGGTGTGGCTTATTTCTAAAAGAAATCTCTTCCAACCCACTTACAATAGGAGATGTGCTCGTACCAACTGATTAAAAATTATAATACATACAAATAAAATACATAAAATATATCTACTATACAATACAATACAATACAATATAATACATATTATATAATTATACAATACAATATGATATGATAGATAGAGATTAAACAATACAATATTTTAATTTTTGTTTAAATTATTTTTTCACAATTTTTAGTGATAACTTGTTAAGGTCAAAGCTAGATGGGTCTCTACTGGGTCTCTAAGGGCCGCCCTTACTGCGTTCGTAATAGAGGCGGCTTTAGTAGTGCAACTGTTACACTCGATGTGATGTCGTCTGTACTACTAGTTGCGAACGACTCCACGTGGATGTCGGTTTTACTTATGCATGTAAAATATTAGTATGTTTTCTAAAGTAAAAACTTTTTTAGCTATTCTTTACTAATTCTTAACATTTCACGAGTTGCCAATATTTTCATACAACTAGATGACAAGCAAGCTGTCGGTGTGCCTACCTGTGGTGGGGTATGTTTGAAGCATGTTTTAAACTATGGCTTATAGTTTGTGCTATGCTTGGTGTTTCTCTGCGTGATCGAATCAGAAGTGATGAGATCCGCAGGAGAACTAAGGTCGCTGACATAGCCCAAAGAATTGCGAGTCTCAAGGTCCTCGAATGGCGGCCGCGTACCGGGAGACGCAGCGTTGGTAGGCCCCCCACAAGGTGGACCGATGATCTGGTGAGGGTCGCGGGAAGCCGTTGGATGAGGGCAGCGCAGGACCGATCTGTTTGGATATCCTTGGGGGAGGCCTATGCTCAGCAGTCTCTCGGCTGATATGATTATGATGATGATGATGATGTTGATGTTTTAAACAAGTTGATTAAAAAAATGTTATTAAACTTTTTTTTACAACAAGTTTCCTAAAATTGTAGTAAAGGCTTTACTTAGGGTTCATATTTCATTGTAAATAAAGTTGGTTCAAAAAGTTATGTGTTAGTTACGACAGTATATTGTGTTACGTACGTACTCCCGGATCTTTAATTATGAAATATTCACCAGAATACATCTCTTACTCAGCGCTCAGATTAAGCAACGAATAGGGTTTTACAATTTTGTAAGAGTTTTATTTTCCTTATGATATTAAATATATAACACTCCAGTTGTATGACTAACCCACTCAGCATCAATTACAGTTGCAACAAGAACGTTTTTTTAAATAATAAGGTCAAGCATACGGCCACCTGATGGTAAGCGGTTACCGTAGCCTAAAGACGCTTGCAACACCAGGGGTGTAACTTGCGCGTTGCCGACCCCGTAAAAACCTTTTTACGCCTTTTTTGAAGAACTCCTTTGCTGTTCTCATTCGATAAAACCTTTGTCGGAGCTCATTCCACAATCTGAGCGTACGTGGGAGAAAGTCGGTTGATTTAATCCCATTGGGTGTTATGGCACAAGCTGTGTGTTTCTCCCATGTAGGAAGGCCTGAGCCCAGCCGTGGGACATATACGCAGGTGATGATGATGTTGAACAGAAAGTGGAATCCACATGTGGAGGTGCAGCATGGAACATACTGGCAGACGTATGCAGTGAAGACATAGATAAATATAAGGAGGGGACTCACACTGCTGGCCCGTGAGAGATGTCTCTTTACGCCTCGTTTGAAGGAGCCCATATCACTGGAAGACGGAAAAGGTAGGGACAGAGAAACTACGAGTTACCAAACTTCGTCTTTTCCAGAGGAACAAGAAATAAGGAGATTGACTTTACTAACAGGAATGTAGATTGAAATTTCTATTAATTATGTTAATATTCCTAAACATATCGAACATTTTACCATTCGTTTCCAACACTGTAATAATAAATCCGTTACTTTTATTAATAAACAGAGTTATTAAATTAAAACACCGCTGACTTACAAATCAACATCATATTTCATTACTGTAACAATATGAAGCTTTACCAAATTAATACTGAAAAATATGACGAATATCGTACATAAATCAAAAAGACAACGTATCTTCGCTTTAATTTAAACACATCCGTTGCTAAAGATTTTCCTCCCCCTTACTTAATCTATTCAAAGGCCATAATAAACTTCCCCGGCCCCAGCAGGCTTTATCCTGCCTATTGTGTTCCCTGATCCACATTGAAGAGATGAGAGCTTTTGTGCTTCACCTATATTAGGTTTTCAATAACACCTCTTCACATTTTAAATTTCTCTCACACAAGAGCGCCTACTCAGATTATATTAGCAATTTCTACGTGTCTCAATTGTGCACTGAATTTCAATTTTGTCTATATTTTTCTCTCAGGCGCCTTTAATATAAATAACATTTTTGTAGGAAAACGGAAAACATTCAAAAAGATTATCATTTTTATTAGTAGCACGTCATTTCATAATTATATATAAAAAGAATGTTATAGAATGCTATTTTCATCGACAACTTTGACTTAAATACTTTCACTAGGTGGTAGGCCCGTATGCTTTTCTTATTTGAACTGTGAAACAGTTTGCTGTATTTCGGATTGAAATTACTGGGCATGGAAGGCATTTCATCTTAGGCCTCAGGATGACAACGCACCTGTAATACCAAGTGATTCTTTCCTTGTGATTGCAGGTGTCTATAGGCGGCAGTTACCACTTACCACCAGGTGGGCCATTAGCTTTTTTGTCATCCAGTTGTATAAAAAATGTGAATACTAAAATAAAAATATTTCTCAAATGACTTACCTACCTACCTTTTGTTGTCAAATATTAAAAAAATAAAATATAGGTACTACTTATGTTAGTCGAGATAATGCTATAAAAATGTAATATGGTTGTAATAAAACGTATTTGATTTCGATTTTATTTATTGGGTATAATACTAAAGTAAACATAAACTTTAACTAATAGTCTAAGTAACTACCACAAAATTTTATAGGTTAAGGGTTAAATTAAACCGCTCACTCCAGTTGCAACGCTTACTGTAATTGCAGAAAGATCAATAGTGCACTATGTTTCAAATGTAGCTAGGTAATTAATTATTAATATTATGTAGCGATTTTAGCCCTCAGTTAAGGCTGCCTATCCACGTCAAACAAACCTGATAGATTTTTCATGTGAAACATACTTTCAGTGAGCGGAAATTAGGATCCCCACGAGCTCGACCTCTGATCCAAACTTTGTATGCCGACTATTTGTTCTCAATAGCTAGTCTAATAGGCACACTCGCCATTTAGCCAGTGGTTACGCCTATTCTTATTAATGAGATCGGAGTGAGTGATGATTCCATTCATAATAAGATCCCTCTTATTATAATTTTGGGCCAATTTACTGAAACAGCGCTGCCTCCAAGGATATCAGCCGGACAAGTCGTCAGCAAAATGTCCTACAATGAGTACGCGTGACCGACAATATGTAGAATCCTAATGGCTGATTAACCAATCAAGTCAAATTATGTGTGAGAGTGAAGGCATGTGCAGTTCTACCAGCTTGGTCGTGAGAGTTCTCGGGTAGGCAGACTTACGGGGAGGCAGTAAAATGGACGCAAACTTCGTTCCGGACGTACTGTCGACAACACATTACCTCCCTTGCTCCGTTGGTAATTAAGGCGGCTTTCATTATCCAACTGTTACACTTGGAGTGTTGGCATCTGTACAACAAGTCTGCCGTGAACTAGCAGCCTTACAGTTAGTGCACTCAACACAGGAACTTAAACAGCTTTATTGGCAGAGAAGGAAATGGCGTCGGCGGGTTACGAGTCAACGTGCCCTTTGTCCTGTAGTTATAAATGCCATTGGAAATGCAATTTCATCGGAATATCACGTTCGGAGAATAAAGCCATATTGCCGTATAAAATGTCAAAGGTTAAACATGAAAATGGGTCTATACTTACGTTTTGCAACTCCAGCCAGATGTCCTGATTTCAAATCCCGGTAGGGGCAGATGTGTGTGTTACAAGTTATGTTTGCTTGCATATTAAGGTATAACTTCAAAAATGAATGGTTAAAGTTTGCCTGCTGTATACACACTAATCCTAAGGAGAGATTTTTCTTTATTATGTATGTTCTGCCGTGTGTATAACTGAAGAATTATTTGATATGATGCCCACGGCTCTTTCTATCATTGCACCGCTCGCCATCGGCAGGGAATTCATCCTCACACGTTGGAACCAAAATGGTCTGGTACTGTGCGGTTTAAGAGACTTTCTCCCGCGCACGCTAACGTTGTGGAATAAGCTCCCTGTAAAGGTTTTCTCGAACGATTACAGCAGCATTACAGATTACGATTACAGCCGAAAGAGTACAAGATGGGGTTCTGCAAAAAAGGCGTGACAAGGTTTTTACAGGGTCGGCAACGCGCAAGTGATACCCCTGGTGTTGCTAGCGTCTATAGGCTACGGTAACCGCTTACGCTACGTAGGTATACGCTTACCATCAGGAGGGCCGTATGGTTGATTGCCACCTTAGTGGTATAAAAAAAATCCCAGTACTAAGTACAAAGTGGCAAGTACCAATTAATTTCTTTTGGAATAATATTGGAAAACCTGGACACTAAATCTTCAAACGTTGCGTGGGATTTCAAAATATAGCGTTTGAAAACATTAACAATCAAAAATTGGATTTTATTAAATGCACAATTCGTCGGTGGGCGTGCAAGACCGCGTAAGAGCAGTTTGCAATACCGCGTATGTGCTTTTTGTTTATTTCACAGGATCTAGAGAGGCGTAAGCACTCCAAAAAAACAATATGTCCTACTTCTCATAGTATACGCTTTTAGGAAATAACCATTTTATTTTAATTGTTTCCCGAATGTTTCAGGCACGTCCCTCCGATAACTCATCTGGGAGCAATTAGTGGCCATGAGTGGAATGGAGCCAAAAATATGGAATAAAAATTACGAAAGTCTCGTGTGAGCTGAATTTTAAACGAAAAATTTCTATTGCAAGTAATGTTTAACTTAGCTTGGTTTTAATGTAATTTTGTTCTAAAATTAATCTTAGTAACCGTGGTAAGCTCCCACGCTAAATGATCTCTCGCAAGATGCACGCTATGGTCTGGGTAACACTTCAATGAGCTTTAGAGACCATTATTTGGTACGGTCAGCAACAGATGTTGATTAACATTTTAGTATCATGTCACACTACATTTTTTTTAATATATAGCACGGCACATGACTCAACATCACAAAATTATTAGTTAAAATTATTTATTACATAATGATTATTACATTGGCTTTTTTATAGCGTTTAACTTTATTGACGACCAGCTGGTCGAGGGGTCTGTACCCCTTACTAAACAGACTACACAGTCAGGAGTCCCGGGTTCGAATTCTGGTAGCAGCAAGTGCTTGTATGATGAGTACGAGTATTGGTTCACGAGTCATGGATATTTGTATATCCATGACTCGTTATACCATCGGAGGACTATGACAATTGAAAAATCCATTGTGTCTAGAATTTGATGCTTGACGGGTTATTATCATTATTTCCCCGTTATCTAGTATCCATAACACAAGCTCTTAATGATATTATTATCTTTATTATTTTGCTGCGGTCGAGTCACTTCCGAAATCCCCGCTTGGGCTCCAATAGTATAAGTCAAAAGTGTCAACTGTGTCCTTTTATGCCGTTTCTAAAGTATTCTTTTGTCTCTTTCTTATCAAGGTACAGTGAAAGAGAGGAGATCACCTAATTTTAATTTTTCATTTGTCAACGGTTATTAACTTCACTCTATGTCTATCCCTTCATGAAAATGTGTTGCCCTTTTATAACTAATAGCAAAAACATTCAAAAACAAACGTGTGTTTACTTAACAAATACCGCTGTGACCTGCTCACAGGCTGTTTGGGGTTTTGTGGGAAACTTCGTAAAGAACCACAAAACCAGGAGTTATACGGCGGGAGTTGAACACAAGGTTGTCAGTCTTGAATTTACATACGCAATGCAGATGTAGAACCGAAAAAGCAATTAGCGAACGTGAAAAAGCAGAAGGTTATGCTTTGCTAAATTTGAAAGTGAAGCATCGTTACAAATATATAAGGTCTAGAAAAAAGTGTTAAAATATCATTGGTTCAGGTTAAGCAAACATATGGTCAATTTTTACAGGTTAAAAACCCGCGCAGTAAAGGATTTTGTACTGATCATTGCAACTGCGCATAGTTTTTTTATCTGTGGAAACTGTCAAGATGTTTGTAAGGAGTTGTAATAACTGCGATGCATACACAACAAAAAACAGTTAAATTGAGAATCAACTTCTTTTTGAAGCCTTTTGTAAATATGGGATTAAATATTCTAATGGCCATTTATTTAGAACAGAGTATTTCATATTGAGTAATAGATATAGACTGTGGTATTACTAAGAGTTATAACGAGAGAGACCTCTATATTTTAATCTACAGAAACTTTCCTAATGGGGTTGAGCAAAGAGTTTTTGTGACAAAACAGGTTTCACGCCTCTAACTATACTCGGGCAACCGAAACTTTAGCTAGCGTGATCGCAATGCAGATGGCATCTGTGTGTAAGAATAAGGCTGTGTTACGAACCGCGAGCGTTGAGACTGTCAAATTAAAACACATGTTCGAGTTAATTTTAAAGCATAATGTGGTAAGTTTTTAGACTGAGATTTGTTTGGTTCAGCAGCCGACTTGTGCTGTTGTTTTATGCCAGTACCAATTGGTTTGCACTGCGCGGTTTCAGAAAAACTTTTAGCGTACGCTCAGGGTTATGGAATGAGCTCCGAAAGAGTACAGGATCGGATTGTTCAAAAAAGGCGTGACAAGGTTATTACAGGGTCAGCAACGCGCGAGTGATACCCATGGTGTTGCAAGCGTCCGTAAGCTATGGTAACCGCTTGCTGCTAGGTGGGCGGTATGCTTGATTGCCACTTGAGTGCTATAAAAAAAACAATATTACCAGTATCATGTTACACTTTAGGGCAGATAGACTCTAACTAAAATTGAACGAGTAATGAAATATAAAAAGCAGCAATTTTTTTTAGTATACATTGATCTAAAAAAAGTTGTACAAACTTTACCAACATAAAACCTACTTAGAGTTGGTGTATATTTTATATTCCAGTTTCGATTGTAGTATATTGTTGAAATTGATACATATCAATTTCCTGTGAAATCTTGAGTGTATCTGAGCAGCTGACGGCTCGGCCTGATGCGTGGTCGGACATCTGGGGCACGTGGGTCGATGCATTACGGTCTAACTTGTAAGCGAGGGCGATTTCAAATAAAACTCTTTAAAGTCGAAACTATTCTCATAAGACTTGACATAAGTCGAGCTACGAAACTATTCTCATAGATTCTCATAAGACTTTTACATGCTTGCAAGTCGAGCTGGTCTAAATAATAGTGGATTTTTCCAAAAACAGTGTTATTGTGGAGTGAGAGTAATTTTTAGCTTTTCATACAAGTAAACCAAAAATTAACAATACTTTCCTTATTATTAGACTTCCTCTGATAACTTTCTAGATTAGCCGACTTGCTTATAATAAATAAATAATAATAAAATTATTTATTCCGACAAAGTCCATTCTTGTTAGTAACAATAATCCCTAAAAACTATGTTATAAACTATGTAATAAATTATGCATGGCAAGTTTTGTTAGATTTGTTCGTTTTCAGAATTTAGACATGAAAGTTTGTATGAAAATTCGTGCGGCTTAAACGCTCCTAATAACAAATGGCAATCAATTTTCTCTGACACACTCATTAAGTAACTAGAACCTGGGATAATACTACAAAATATATGAAGATAATTCCTGTGTGGTATTACTACGCTATGACGTCCTTAGCTACATGACGTCAGTGCTACGCCGTAGTTATCCCAGTGCTACGTCGTAGTCATCCCTGTGCTACGCGAGGATAGAGTTGCGGGGAAGGAGGCCAGTTTTAATCATGGACTAGAGGTAATTGATTTATTATTTATTTATACTGGTGTTTTAATGGAGCTGTATAAAGAGCAGATTAGTACTGGTGTACTGAGGTATGTCTCACACAACTAGATGTCTAGGTTTAGTAAATAAAACACTGGTTTACGACGCGCGGCCTAGACTGGGGCGCAATGACAACTGAATTTGTACCTATTACCACAAAATTTTATGTTGTGGTACTGCTGCACACACACACATACAAGCCATGCAAGAATCATCTATCTATCTATTACATTACGAGTTTATCTCTATAATCTAACTGCAGTTTCAGGGCTCGCTTAGTTATTCACTTTCTTAATCCCTTATCCTATGTTAAATGATACGCTAAGAAAAACCAGAAATAAAATAAATCATCGGTGTGCGTGCAAAACCGCGTAAGAGCAATTTGCAACCGCGTATTTCAAAAGCTGAAAAATTTAAATATCGCGCCAGCGGGTTCTTAGTGCTGATTCACTTATACTAGATTCTCATTAAACAACACCCAGAGCAATCCCAAATAAGCTCAGTCAAAGAAATGTGTAGACTTTAACTTCTTTCTTCCTCCTGTAAAATGAAGAAAAAGCTGATACACGAAACGTTATTTATAAACTGCTCTTGCGTGGTTTTGCACGCCCTTGGACGATATTTCATGTTATAGTTTGGTCCTATAATCGAATCAGTCAGAATCAGCGAACAGTATTTTATAATATGTAAATAGAAAACAGTTAGGTTTTATAATAATAATAATAAAAAGTTTTTATAATCTAGGAACTTTCGCGGATATCCCCAGAATACTCTACCAATGTTTCATTACATCTGATCTATAGTTTGGGAGGGCATAGAGGAACAACGAACAAACATACAAAGATATATAACAAAAGAATATATAACAAAAAATAAAAATATTACTAGCTTTCTACTTAACTCGTAATAAAGACTATGCAGGGCTTTTTAAAACTTTCATGTACAGTTGACAGCACATTAAACGTAACAGTTTGACCTTGAGCCCGTCCTTACTGCGTTCGTAATAGAGGCGCCTTTCGTAGTGCAACTGTCACACTTGACGTGCTGTCGTGTGTACATACATACGAATAAATACCGTTTGTTCAAAAGGATGTGTCGCACGGCCGTTAGCAGTTTTCAGAAAGCTTATCCTCCTAGTAGTGGTATCAATTCTGCGATTATAATAAATTTTATTCCGGGTTCGAGTTCAGGCACACAGACAACATAAGACAATATCTTTGAACTATGCCAGTCATAATCTTAATGAAAATGAAAATGAAAATAGCTTTATTCAATTAGGCCTCCCAAGCACTTTCGAATCGTCAAAAAATCCCTGTCTATCACATAAAATAATATTAACTAACTCACAATTTCATAATGTTTGTCTCTCTGTCTTATCTGGATCTACGTAAGCTAACAATGTTATAATGTCAGTCTGTCTATCGGTCTGTCTGTCGATCTTTCTGTCGGTCCGTCTGTCCGTCAGTCAGTCTGTCAGTCCGTAATGTAATATAATGTGACGGTAAGTGTTTATTACCCTATTCAAAAGCTTATGAATTATCGCTTTGACCACAAGATTCTTCAGTGGAAAACTCTTCGCAGCCGCGTTCTCGTGTGCCCCACGTGAATCGATAGAAATACTACTTTAAAGTTTTCTTGGGGTTTTTTGGGGTGAAAAACAAGCTGACGGCCCACCTGGTGGTAAGTGGTAACCGCCGCCAATGGACACCTACAACAAGGACAAGAGAACTAGTCCAAAAAACATAGTCGAAACGGGGAGGACGGGCGAAATAACCGGGCGAGCGGGCGCGCCTAGCGAGGTGAACGAGTAGCTTCGCTAGAATCGTTGGATATTTCGTTCTCTTCGTTCGCATCGCTGACGTAGCTTTGGTCTGTAGTTCGTGATGTGAACCAAAGTATGAAAAGAGGTGAAACGATGCTCGCCCGCCTAGCTCGCTCGCCCGCCCGCCTAGCTCACTCGCCCGCCCGCCTAGCTCGCTCGCCCGCCCGCCCGCCTAGCTCGCTCGCCCGCCCGCTGGCGCTGTGGCCTGCGCATCATGCGCCAGAACTTTTCCAATTAACGGAAAAATGATGGGCACTGGGCTCAGCGAGTTCTGCGACAGCACAGAGCCTCGTGTTTAACGAGTTTCTTACTATGTACCACGTCATCTTTTGTTTTAAATCAGCCATTGTAAACAAGTGCTGTGAGATGGGGACTAATGACCGGGCCCCTCGTTAGCTAAGAACCTTTATATTAACATTGTTTTTGTGAGAATTCCATGAGTTTACGTGAAAATGCTTTGTGAGGTTCGAAAGTTTATTTTAAGCGATAGTAAATTGCGAAAAGTTGCTTGGTAATTTTGTTGCTGATTAATATCTAAGAGTGTAATGATTAAATCCAAAACTATGAACCTAAATTATAGTTTCGACGTTTAACGACTAATAGATTTTTTTTGTGTTATGAATTTTATTATGATGTAGATATTAGCGTTTGATCCAGCAAATAAAATGTTGCTGAGCCACCAACCCGCTTTGGGCCAGCGTTGTGGTGCTATGGTCCAAGCTCCTCATGTATTTCTCCCATGTAGGAAGACCTGTGAACCAGTCCCCTTATTCGGAAACTGTCGGATTCGATTCTAAAAGTCACGTGCTGTCTCGTTTTGACGCACGGCGATAAAAAGTGACAGCCATAAAGTGTCCAAAATTCAAATCTTTTCCGACAGTTGTGTTGTGAAGAAAGGGGCAGAGCGCTGAAACCACGACGCTACTCAGCTTCTCCTAAGGCTCCGACAGGCTTATTCATCATCGTCATCATCACCAGCCTATATTCGTCCCACTGCTGGGCACAGGCCTAGGTAGGCCTGTGCCCAGCAGTGCCTACATGGGAGAAACACATGGGGAGTTTGGGCCATAACACCACCACGCTGGCCCAATGCGGGTTGGTGGGTTAAAGTGGTTTCAATAACAACCGGGACCAACGGCTTAACGTGCCTTCTGAAGGACGGAGGATCTCGAGATTAGAAATTTTGGTTGACCCATCCCGGGATCGACCATGGCGGAAGTTGCTTTGTTTTCGTAAACGAAACCAGAGCGAACGAACCACTACGCCACCGAGCTCCTCACATAGATTGGCTTATTAGTACCATTTAATTCATATTATATAAGCAAGCTTTTGCTTACCACCTTTATTTATAATACAATTTTAAAACTCATATGTTTATTTTATCCAATATCCAATCACATGGCTCATTTATCAAAATGGCCGTTCTGTATCCAATCCATCAAAACATCCTCACGCACTCGGGATTACATCAATAATACCTTACGAAATACAAATGAGGTCCGAAACTTCAATATTATATTATCCAAACCTTTCTATTTCTGGGATGAAATGGTATCCAATTTTTCAGATGCAAATGGATTCTGTTGGACGTCAGATCCAATTTAGGTTTAGTCGAACCAATTGTATTTGGTTTGTACATTCAATCAAAAAAGTATCGGGAATGGATGATTTGTTTATGGTTCCAAATTCAATTTTTCGTTTTTCTTTTTTTGTTGTTAGATTGGCACAACTGTTTTCCATTTTGGCGCGGAGTTTGAGTTGCATCTGTTATTTATATTATACAGTGCTGTTTTTAGTTATATCATATCTAGTGTGTATTGCGAATTTCATAATAGACAAAAACGTCGAACAAAGAGTTTGTCTTAAATTTTGCATCGCCAATGGAATATCGTGTTCGGAGTCACTGAAAATGTTACAGAAGGCTTTACGGTGGTGAATCGACTTTACCAAAAACACATGCTTACTAGTGGTACAAAGCGTTCAAAAGCGGTCGAGATGTGATGGAAGATTTGCGTCGCTCTGGTAGGCCATCAACGTCTGCAACTGAAGTTAACATCGCAAAAGTGAGGGAAATACTGACTGAAAATCCTCATACAACTTTGAGAGAGATAGCCGGCGAACTTTCTGTATCTCACGAGTCGATCCGTACCATTTTAAATAATCACTTGGGTATGAAACATGTTGCCGCTCGGCTAGTCCCAAAAGACTTGAATTTTCTCCAAAATCTCAATCGCGCGAGAGTCACTGAGGACATGCTAGAACGAGTCAATTCCGACCCAACATTCATGAAACACATTGTTACTGGTGACGAGACGTAGGTTTACGAGTTTGACATGCAAACTAGTCAACAAGCTTCGGAGTGGCCTTTCAACTGAACCGAAACCGAAAAAACCACGCCAAAGTCGATCAAAAGTCAAAGTCTTATTATCTTTCATTCCGAGGATGAGCTCTTTTTTTACCTAATATGACTGGGCTATCAACAATACCATCGTGGAACCACCATAATCACCAGATATGGCTCCAGCCAACTTCTTTCTTTTTTCTAAATTCAAATTACCACTTCGTGGCACCCGTTTTCAATCGGTAGAAGACATACAGTAGAATTCGCGGCGAGGACTGAACTCAATTCCGCAAACAGCATTTAAAAAATGTTTTATGATTGGATTAGTCGCTGGCGTATGTGTATCGTTTCAAAAGGAGCATACTTAAAGTGATAAAATAAATTTGGATGAATAACCAACATTTTGTGTATTAGTGATCTTTTCCCGGTACTTTCTTGACAGAGTAGTATATAGTTGTTGCTAAAATAAGGTAAAAGGGGCCCTAATTCTGTGTAGAGCACACGTTAAATCTAAATTTAAGTGCATGTGCATCTCTTTCTCCCAATATGAATACAAAACGGATGGCTACTAATATTATTTGTCAATTTTCGACATTATTGAACGTGATGTGAAAACATGCCGTGTTTATGAAGCCCTGTTAATGACGTCTAAAATTGTCTATGGTTTCTTTAGAATCTAACTTTTATGTCCGTTTTCACTAACCATTCCCTAGGCTTATGTAACTCTTAAGGACGTTTGTCTCTTATTACTCCTATACATAGACTGAGATAAAAGTCGTTAAGAGACTCCTAACGCTAAGCAAATGCTAGTGACAACGAGCATTAGTTGACAGCTCTAAACAAATTGTTGCTGTCTTTTCCTACATATTGCGAGAAAGTGATATTCTGTACTTAAATTTAGATTAAGAGTAATGTGTTCATAATAAGGGTCAGTATTGCTTCAAAAGCAAGTAGTGTAACTCCTCAGCCAATAATAGCCTTCTTCTCACAAACATCACCTTTATCTAATTCCAACAAGCTATTTCTCTCCTCGGATTCTATGAGTCTGTCTGTAGCATCGTATTTATATCTTTACTCCTTTAATAAGATAGATATTTATAAAATATCATCATAATCATCATCACCAGCCTATATACGTCTCACTGCAAGGCACAGGCCTTCCTGTGGGAGAAACACACGAGGAGCTTGGGCTATAACACCACCACGCTGGCCCAATGCGGGTTAGTGAGCTAAAGCAGTTACGGTATCAAACGGGATCCACGGCGTAACGTGCCTTCCGAAGCACGGAGGAGCTCGAGATTACAAAGTTTAATTGACCCATCATGGAATAGACCATTATCAAAGTAGCTCCTAAACGAATGGACCGATTTTGATTTAGTTTTTTTTTATTTTAAAGCTGACGTGATCCATCATAGTCATATCCATTTATTGCCATATTAGTATATAGTTTTATTTTTATTTATTTATATAAATCAGGTATAACAGATGTTACATGAAAATATATTTCCCATATACATGACCCTGTAAGGGTATCGGGTATCTGTTCAGGCGTTTGATGACGCTAATTTCCTACTTGGCAGAATGGTTTACTAATTTTTACTGATCCGATTGATATAATATGATATTTCCAAGACAATCTAACCTTGAGCTGATCAAGTACCGTCAAATAGTCTCATTAATTTTTCAGAAACCTACAGCAGATATAGCGTGCTTGGGCTCATACGAATAGTCAAAATGAGATGGTGTTAGATATATTATTATTATTAATAAGGCCGGGTGTTACTGAAATTTTTTAATTTTATATTATATCAAATTGTGTTTGTTTTATCTCTGTACTGTTTATTTCAATGTGAATAATGAAGAATTTCTATCTATCTGTAGTAGAAAAGTATCCATTTACTAAAATTTAAAGTAAGATTAAGTAAATCGCGTCATTCATAAGGATTATCATAGCACAAAATGTAAAATCAAAATTTCCATTGTTTTCGTCTAGTATCCAATAAACAATATACCTAAGTCTAAATTTAGCTATACTACTATTGCCCCGAGTACAATAACCACAACAACGAAAGTTACATGTCAACTTAAAATAACCTTCACTTTCGATGCGCTAAGTTGCTATTCCTGCGGAAAGTGACACGACAGACTTGTTGTTGTGTGTACAAAACAAAAATGATCCGGTAAGTGTAGGTTATTAAAGTCTCCAGGTGTGTTCATAAACGAGAGGGAAGAGGTACGAGAGGAGAGCGACTGTTTTACAAGAGTTGCTATACACTGACGGCTTAGTATTGGTAATACGGACGCATACGTTTCAGGACAAGAAATCTAGAAAAATATGGCTTTACTTTGGAAACTAACCAAAATGGAACTAATAGTTGTCTACACTATAAAGTTAGGTAAATGATTTTTTTGAATATTCGTTTGTTATACAGGATGGTGCTGTCAAAGCGACAATAAATTAAAACATGGGCTATATTCATAGAAATGGTTTCAAAAAAAAAATCTTATTCGTTTGATAATTTCATGACATTTGTGTGGAATAATATAACATTCGCTGCATTATTTCATAGAAATGTCCAGAAATTATGAAATGAATAAGATGTTTTTGAAAGTGGCAAACCATTTCTATGAACTAATATAGCCCATGTTTTAATTTATTGTCGCATTGACAACACCACCCTGTATATGGACAATATGAAAGTCATTATTTTCTACCTAACTATATAACTTTACCATGTTTACCTTAAATTGATTGATTAGTCCTCAGTGTATAATATCCCTGACGTATCCACCTTCTCATCACCTTACCAAGTAGTGGTCCATCCAGGGGAGGCTGCGCGATCTCTCGATCAATACAGATGAGTCCCGCCCGCCCTCCGCCCGCCCAGGCTCAGTGCCGTCATCCACGTCGCTAACAACACATCAATTTTGGAATAGTTTTTTTTACAGGACATTTTTACGTCCTGTTAGTTTTATTAACCATAAGTAAGTTAAAACCACAACCATTGCGCTCCGGAGGAACCCCGGAGATGGGCGTCTGCTGAGGTGAGTAAGATTAACTATAGCACTAGACGGATTTTTAAATATGTAATGTTTTTCCTTGTATATGCCAAAATGGTGGCCAATTAGCATAAAGTTAAAGAATCTTTACTGAACCTTATAAGCGCGGCACCGGAGTAACATCACGCTGCGCAGCCTTGACATCATACGGACAAATCCCCAAACAGACAACTCAAAACAGAATCGAAGACTACCTTGAGGAAACATATGGCTCTACTAAATAGGTTGACTTTTAGTGTGCGTTTCCTATTTAGTGGTCGTGACACATCACCAGCTGGAGGTAGTTTAGTTTAACTTTGAATGTTGAATTCAATGAATATATTAACATTAGTCAGTAGGCACAACTAATTATTCTAATTATGATTGTGTTTCGAGATCCAAAAAGATATTTTAGACCTTTACCGACCCACCGGCATGTCTTCAACAATAGAATATCTAGGTATTGTTTGTTTAGATACAGATTGGAAGCAGTACTGGGTCAAAACGTTTATTTCCAGGTTTTTAGATAAAAACAGTAATGAATATTGCGTTCACCAGAGCAAGAAAACGTTGGAAAACAAATACATTTTCAATTGTGTGCAATGGATAAAATCAATGACGTAATTCCATGATTCTCAAGACGTGGTTATCTTAATTAAGATAGGTATTGATTATAATTGATGACGTAGTTTCATAATTCCCAAGATGTGGATATCTTAATTAAGATAGATAGTGATTATCCATTGTTGTTGTTTATTTCCGGTTTTAGGTATAAACAATTGAATAATAATTTTCAAGTTTGTCGTGTATCAATCATAATGGCGGACTGATTCGATACACAGATGAAACGGGACGGTACTATTGCGCAGATGCGAGGACATTTGATTTGATCCTGGCTAGTATACAAGCAACAAGTTGTGTTTTTCATTAATTAGCTAACAAAAACTGAAAAGGATAAAATTAATAAATTTAAGTAGGTATTCATCCCCTAGAAACATATTTTTGGAGTCGGTGCTTCACTTTCTATTGTTTTTGGAAACCACTTAGCACCAACTCCAAAAATATGTTTCTAGGGGATGAATACCTACTTAAATTTAATTATTTTATCCTTTTCAGTTTTTTGAAGACGGTTTTAATTTTTTTTTTTTACAATTTTTAGTGATAACTTTCTACGGTTGAAGCTAGATGGGTGACCGTCAACTTATATTGTTACCTACTATCGTATTGTTTCACTAAAAACTCATTGGAAAAGCAAAAATTCGCAATTTCGCATATGTAGACGACTTAATAATTTCAGTTTTTTTTAATTTAAAACCAAAGTACCCAACTGTTTTTGAAAAAATTTTTATGGGACCAAATGACAGCTATTCTGCATCGAACAAAAAAAGAATTACGTAAATCGGATCAGTAATCTCGGCGTAATCGGTGTACATACATAGATAAAAAAAAACATACCGGCCGAATTAAGAACCTCCTCGTTTTTGAAGTCGGTTAAAAACGGTAAAATCTTAAATACAACTTTAGATAAATACTTTAGTTTTTTATTTATTAGGAACACAATTAGTATATTCAACAAGATTCTTAACATCTAATCTAATCTATGTTACGGTATAACACTGATACATACACAAATCACATGTTATTGGGTAAATAAGAAGTGAAAGATTATTAAATAATCTAAATTATACCTTTTCCGTGATGGTGCTAGACAGCTCAATACACTTCATGTTCAAATTGAAACTTGGACTAATTAAAAAAATAGATATCATGAAACTTCTTGTTGTACGATCTGGGAAGCCGAATCATGACTGAATTCATGCCATAATTGCTGCGATGTTGAGGTATACCTAGTAAGGGGGATTGTCTCGTACGGTACTTAGGGGTGCAGAATAGAAAGAAGATTGAGACTATTTATATTACTGTTTAGTGTGACAGGCACATGTCGAGCAATTCACGACGAGATTCAAGTGATAGCAGTCATAAACCTAAAAATCGCTTTTTTATTCTCTTCAACCTGTCAATATGTGTAGCATGATTAGGAGATCATATGGAGCCACCATACTTAATAATCTTATCTTATCTTATCACGGGGCCGTGACTTTGCCACGATGCACTTCGACCCTTCGGGATCTTTTGTGCCATCCTGCCTTCACTCCTCCCACGTCCTGAATATAGCTGCCATAAGCTTCACTATTTCATTGGCGTGATAGAGTCTATAGTCTACTGGCTTTGGATACGCCACTTCCAGAAGATTCATTCGGATCCTCGCCAGTGCATCGCATTGACACAGAAGATGTTCCATCGATTCATGTCATTCACCACATGCCCGACAAGGTTGTGCAGGGGAAATTTGCATTTTGTGTAGCATATAGTTGGTGGCAAAATGTCCCGTGAGCGCTCCCGTGAGGAAGCGAGCCTGTGTTCTGCCGTTTGTACAGATGTATTTACTCCATTCCCCTACCCTCCCCCCCATAAAGGATTTGGAGTGTCTTAATCGCGGTACCTTTTGCCATTCAGTTCTAATGCCTATTCTTGACTTCTTCTGTAATGGCTGTGTTGATAAAACTTAATAATACTCCGACAAAAAGCGTAGTAGATACATTTAAGACTGGGCTAGTTTTTAAACGGCTTTCATGTCCTGATAAGAAATGGCAGGTTGCGCTACGACTTATTTACTACGTCATTTACAGGTTACATATAGATCAGTTTGGAATCCAAAAGTATTCCCAAGTCCCACTCAATTTAAGATCGCTTAGTGCTCTCACACAATTATAGTAATATCTCCCGTAGCTATCACTTTAATTGTGTGTGTGTTGTGTTGTTGTGTGTTTTGGATTTCTTTCGGCTTAAACGATGCATTGGCATTTGCTGATATCTACAGTAATTTTAATATCAATATACTATAAGAAAATTACGCTGTTATCCCTAAGGGAATTTTTTCTTTTATTCAAAAATTTTGGATAAATTATTAAATTTATCCAAAATTTATTATAATTAAAAATTAAATTATTAAATTAAATTAATCCAAAATAAATTATATTAAATCATAAATTATTCACTTATTTATGCTTTTTATTAAAAAAAGTTAATTTTAGTTAAAATGAAGAATTGTAGTCAGTCACTTCTTCTTGTGCTCTCCCATCGCATCGCACGTTTATAGGTATTTTCATGCGGTATTATGTAAAAATAAAACAGGAATAATATGATTAGAGGAAAATCGTATTAATTAATTATCAGATAATTATTTTCTTCTCTACCACAGCTATGGAGATAGTGATTCAATAATTGTAAAACAATAACCCGAACTTAAAGTCGAGCACGTAAGCAATTGTTATATCATGCCGAATATTTTTTTTTCATTTATATCTTTACTCCTTTAATAAGACATATATTTATAAAATATCATCATAATCATCATCACCAGCCTATATACGTCTCACTGCAAGGCACAGGCCTTCCTGTGGGAGAAACACACCAGGAGCTTGGGCTATAACACCACCACGCTGGCCCAATGCGGGTTGGTGGGCTAAAGCGGTTACGGTAACAAACGGGATCCACGGCTAAACGTGCCTTCTGAAGCACGGAGGAGCTCGAGATTACAAAGTTTAATTGACCCATCCTGGAATAGACCATTATCAAAGTGGCTTTGTTTTCGTAATCGAAACCAGAGCGCTTAAACCATAACGCCACCGAGATCTAAAGAGATTATAATATAATCAAAGACAAATCTTAAATCAAGGTTTTACTCACCACTCTCTTTAGGTATTACGTAGTCATCTACGAGGTACGAAAGCCCTACAATGATCGTAAACCATCAACATACATCTAGACTATCTATATAAATAAAAATCAATGTTTGTATGTTTGTCACCTATGCACTTTGAAACCATTGGTCAGATTGTGATGGAACTTTGGTAGGATATTATGGGGACGCCTTCAAAGGTATGGATTATAAATATACTGGATTTTAAAATCTTATTTTTACTAGCGTTATCAAGTCTAACAGTGTTTTACGGGCATTGCAAAGCATGTCGGGTCCAGTAAGTACTATATAAATATTAATCATAATCATTTATCTCTGCGAGGGGGGCCTGATGAATTGTGTCACAGGTTTGTTCTGAAACCTATTTCAGGCATCAGACTCTCACAAACTTAATAAGCAGCGTAATTAATCTTGTATTTAAGTATAGACTTTATTTTAAGCAAGTTTCTGAAGAGTAAATAAATGATTTTATTATTATTATTATTTATTGCACTCCAAAATGTTATACATGGTGTTGGAAATGAAATTTTACAGATCATTTTGGACCCTGTAGGGCACGGCAAGTTAGGAGGTAGGATGAGTTTATGCATGATATATAATTTAGGTATATTGTTTGTAATAGTGTTTTTACTGTTTATCTTTTTATGTGACTGATAGTGATTCGGCTAGCTTTATTATCAGGCAAAATATTTTATTTTCAATCTACCAAGAAAATTATATATGATAATGACGTCAACAAGGTCGTTTCTTAAATTTAAACTAAGATATTTTACAACGCACTTCTAACAAATATATTGTCATTTCAGTAGTATTCTATGGAGAGTTTCCTGTCATCCTAATCTATAAAGTAAATTCACAGACTCAGATGACAGGAGACTAGGTACTATAAACTAACCTAAACGTTTTACCGAATATGGTGAGTATTTCCCCCGAGACTGTGGGGTTCCATTTGCTCTGGCAGTGATATCTATGTCTTCTGGTAATATTTTCGCGGGTCCTTTGTTCCGTCGGAGCATTAACAACTATAAAAGCTTTTGCTGTCTGTCTATTTATAGCTTTTAGTTCAGATTACATAGAGTATATTTATGTGCCGTAGGTTTCTGAATTGTAAGGTAACAGATTCAGTCTCTTTATAAAACACGGTCAGCCTGTCGATTCTGTAACAAAACTCGCACCTCACTTCGCAAGTCACTTCGAATTTAACTGTCAAATTGAGCAAATTTTCATACATTTTTTGCTCTATTTGACAGTTGAATTCGAAGTGACTTGCGAAGTGAGGTGCGAGATTCGTTACAGAATCGCACCCCAGGACCGTTTATCGTCTTAATAAAACCTTTTTATCTTCTCGGTAGTTCAACTTTTGGAACCGGTGTAAATTCAGACTGACATACAGACAGACAGACTGACTGACAAAGACTGTCTAACTGACCGACAGATCGACAGACAGACCGATCGACAGACTGACATTATAACATTCTTAGCTTACGTAGATCCAGACAAGACAGAAAGACAAACATTATGACATTGTTAGTTAATATTATTTTATGTGATAGAAATAAGGGTTTTTTAAATATTCGAAATTGCTTCTTGGGGGGGCCTAATTGAATAAAGATATTTTTATTTTCATTTTCATACACATGTTGCCAATACAATGTCGCGTTGTGAAGTTTCTGCGAGCTTACTCACCGCAGAAATGCGATAAAAGTTAAAATAAGTTAACACAAAAAGTTTTTTTTAATTATTAGTATTTAACATGCTTTATACGATTATAATTTATTTATTTATTTAAGTATTTGTTTTTTATAATAAATTACTTAGCTGTTTATCCATGTAGGAAAGATTATTCCCAGCAGTGGGACAATTATAGACTCATGATTACTGGTAATGAAACCGTTACAGAAATACGAAACAACAATCATACATATTTATGCATATATATATATGTGTATAGTCAGCAATAAAATGTTGACTGACACATCAAAATAACAAAAATATAAAATTAAATATTTTAAGTAACCCCCGGCCTCATTAATCATCTATCTAGCACCATCTCATTGAGTCTATTCTTATGAGCCCAAACACGCTATATCTGCTGTAGTTTCTGAAGAATTAAGCATCTCGTAGACTTTTTGATGGTATAGGATTAGCTCAAGGCTAGTATGTTATGGGAATGTCACTAAAGTAACAGTACACCAAATTTCAAATCAATCGGATCTGTGAAAGTTAGTCAAACCCTTTTATCGTATAGAAAATGAGCTGATAGTCATCAAACGCCTAAACAGATCTTCATAAATTATAGCTAAGGGCCATCCTAATCACGTCAACTTTCAAACAAAAAAAAACCATTCGTTTAGGAGCTACAATGCCACAGACAGACACACAGCTACACAGACAGACACGTCAAACTTATAACACCCCTCTTTTTTCGTCTGGGATTAAAAACAGAGTAAAAAAACGATTCAATTTAAATAGAGTAGGTATAATACACTACCACTGATTCGTATTCTTTGATGTCAAGTTTCTAATCATTCCAACTCTCATTTAACGTAATCATGCTAATCATGCATACATGCCTTACCCACTTAAGAACGATCTTTAAAAAACTCATATTTTCATCATTGTAAATTTTATTTTTTCTTTAATGAATAGAAAATATGACTAGTCTCTATTTCGTATACAAAGCATTGTATGGCATTTATTTTTGGTGTTTACATACCGACCTCCGTACTCATTTTTGAGAATCGAAAACCGCGGGAATCTCTACCGTACAGCAATGACGTTTTCTTGTAATTTTTCTTTGCGTAGACGTGCGTGAAAAATGGTGCTTTCAGCCGAGCGGCCGCCCTCAGTTACCGCGGAGCTTTCGTCGCGATCGGACGTCAGTTTCGAATGCCGACATAAAACAAAAAGTTTACATACTTCCAGTTACGGTGCGATCTATTGCAAAACAGTACTGATCCTAGCATGGAGTGCAGTTCAATTTAGTACAGTTATTTGTGTCCCGTTTGCCAACTGCTACGGTTATTTATAAAATTGGTTGGGGAAACAAAGTGCAGTTTTCGTAATACGAAAGCTATTTTGAGTTTTAAGTCTATAGTACAAGTAAAAGAATGTTGTAAGTATTGATTGAAATTAAGCTATTTTATCAACATATTACTCAGCAATACATAGTTATTATATGTTTTGAAATTCTAATAAGTACCTATGTGATGCTGTCTGATTACATTTTTGCAAGATATTCTATGTTCAAAAAATACACAATAAATATCCTACCTACTTGAGCACTTCAATTTAATCAATAATTTACAAGAAAGCTTAGAATTAATTTAATATAAAACCTTTAAGTTGGATATAGTCAAAAGAAGATCAAAAATTTTGTAGATAAAAGAAATACCTTAGCTTTTCAACTGATTTCAACTAACAGTTGGAGTTACACAGTGAATTAAAAAAAGTCTTCTAAATACATTCCTAACTTTTGTACCTAAATAATAGATAATAATTAACTGTGTTCAAATGATGAGGCGATTTTAACCTTTGAAATACTAGACAGAAACGTTTGCTAATGGTTTTCTAATAATTTCACACATTGGTAATTTGTTATCAAAGAAAAATATTAAATTTAAAATTGCGATAATATTTCTGACATTAAGGTGTCAAAATATCTGAAAAATAGTGAGAATCATGAGTTGACAGGCCAAAACGCGCGACCGTTTGCTTCCGAATTATCGAATCACACACATATTGGCTTTCCTCCAATAATTTGCTTTTTTGGATATTAGCACAATTAATGGTCGCTTGCTACTCTTGTGGCGAGTTGTCTGTCATCGTCATATCCTTATGTCTACATCAAACAGTTTATGTAAAAAGCATGTCAATTGTATTTGGTTCGCAATTTGGAACCAGACATTTTTAATAGTCATATTTTGTTTGTGACACTTTGTTTTTTTGTTTTGCACAAGAACGGAAATTATGGCGGTATAATCACGGTCTAAAAATGTTACCACCTTAAGATTTAAAATTGCGTGCACAAATCTGTGTCATTGCGTCGATGATATAATTTGATCAGAAATAGAGCATAGATTTTTTCACACGCGAAAATCGGTCGCATTATGAAGATTATTAAGGCATAAAAACCTTTTATCTCAAAAATTTATAATATATATCTAAATATTTATATATTTATTCAACGGATTCTCGGATTGAACGGGTTGATAAAAGACGAAGATTAAATAAAGATGGATTTAATATTATTAATAAATCCATTTTATCAACCGACTTCAAAAAAAGGAGGAGGTTATCATTCGTTTGTATGTTTTTTTTTATGTTTGTTACCTCAGAACTTTTGACTGGGTGAACCGATATTGATGATTCTTTTTTTGTTCGATGTTCCCATTTGGTCCCATAAAAATGTTTCGAAAATCCATTAGGTAATTTGGTTTTTAAATTAAAAAAAACTGGAAAATTTAAGTCGTCTACGTTTGCGTAATTGCGGATTTTTGCTTTCCTATGATTTTTTAGTGAAATGATACGATAGTAGAAAACCATATAAGTAGAAAACAATATAATAGTCCCCTATCTAGCTTTGACCTTCAAAAGTCATGACTAAAATATTGCGAAAAAAAAATTTTTTGGAGTCGGTTCTAATTTTTGTTTTCTTTTATCAACCCGTCAAGCATCAGATTTCAGACAAGATTGATTTTTCAATTGTCATAGCCCTCCGGAGGGATAACGCCGCTTGACGGATGTCATTAAAACAGATGCATTTAATTTTATAGTGTCAATTTTTAAATTAAGAAATGACTTTGATCATCAAAAAGTCATTAGCATTTTTTTCGTGAATAGATGCTTCACAAATATTAAAAAGTAATAAGTATCTAGACTTAGTATTTTAGTCTTTACCGTTCGTGTATACGGGGTGGTGCCGTCAATACGACAATAAATTAAAACATCGGCTATATTAGTTCATAGAAATGGTTTGCCACTTTCAAAAACATCTTATTTATTTAATAATTTTATGACCGTTCTTACGAAATGATGCTGCCAATGTTATATTATTTCATACAAATGTCATGTAATTATCAAATGAATAACCTGTTTTTGAAAGTGGCAAACCATTTCTATACTAGCTGAACCCGCAAACGTTGTTTTGCCATAAAAAAAATCCCAAAAAAAATAGATAGTAGATAGCCGATTCTCAGACCTACTGAATATACATATAAAATTTCATGAAAAGCGGTCAAGCCGTTTCAGTGGAGTATGGTAACTAAATTTGTGAGTCGAGTATTTTGTATAAGATATAGCCCATGTTTAAATTTATTGTCATATTGACGGCACCATTCTGTATATTCTTTGCCTATAAGCAAACAGTGTGACAGAGATACTAATTTTGAAAACTGATAAACATTGTACATACACTCCAAACGGATTATTCCGATCTGTCACGCAAGGATCGCAATTATCAGAGACTCCCGGGAGTATAACGCGGTTTAACAGATTAAAGGCCATAATAATAATAGTTCCGATGATCTCAGGTTCAATGCCCAGTCCGGTCATCGCACTACTAAAAATAAATGGGGAATAAAAATTGGCTAAGATTGCTCAAATCTTTGACATTTTTAAAATGGGTATTGATAGGTTAAATATGTACTCGCATAACCAGTGCGTATCATGGGTTCATGGATAGGCGTCGTCTCCAGTTCATACTATTCAGATCTCGTAGACCAATTAAGCGTAGACGGTTCATTAAACGCCGGATGAAATGCCTGGGCCGATAATCAATTGAACTAGCATCACTCCACATGTCAGCTCAAATAGACGTCTAGGCGGATTGTCTTGTACTGAAAAGTTTTGGTCTGATTAGTAGGTAAAAGTTTATTTTTATGGCCACTTATAAGGGTTATAAAAAAAACTTGAATCCATCAGTCACATAAACAGTCACACAAAAACTCTTCGTTCTAGGCGATCTGCCCAGGCATCCAATCAAATTGCGACAACGTTCAGCCATCTGGTTAAACGTTGCGCTCGATGATTTGGCTAGTTGTCCTACAGCCATTAAATTGTATGCCGGCGTTTAATTAACAGCGCAGGCGTCTAATTAAGTGGCTAATTAAACCAAATGGCTGCGACAGATACACAATTTCATCATCATCATCATCATCACCAGCCTATTATACGCCCCACTGCTCTGCACAGGCCTTCCTACATGGGAGAAGCACATGAGGAGCTTGGGCCATAACA
Source organism: Nymphula nitidulata (assembly GCA_947347705.1). NCBI lineage: Eukaryota > Metazoa > Arthropoda > Insecta > Lepidoptera > Crambidae > Nymphula > Nymphula nitidulata. The sequence continues at coordinate 1,928,900 of OX374637.1, read as the reverse complement.
CCACCTGGCCACACGCTGGCCCATTGCGGGTTTATAGGTTAAAACGATTGCAGTAACAACCGAGACCAACGGTTTAACGTGCCTTCCGAAGCACGGAGGAGCTCGAGATTATAAATTTGATTGACCTATCTCGGGACCGACCATAGCGAAAGTTGCTTTGTTTTCGTCAACGAAACCAGAGCGCTCAAACCACTACGCCACCGAGCTCCTCATAAACTCTTTATTGCATCAAATACAAAACGAAATAAATATATACCTACAGTAGTGTGCAAGGAGCATCTTTTCAAACACATCCCAAAACGAATTAACGAATCGTTGATAGCATTAATCGTTTCTTGGCTAAGTTTCCGGACACCTGCTAATAAATTAAAATTAACTTTAAATAATAATTAGAACTGGTGCCAGGAGTGTCAGGAAGGTCAGGAAGCGGTATGACTGATGAACTAGGGAAATTCATTTATATTTGATGTAACTCTTTAAGTTGTGTAAAATAACTGTTTTATCTTTGTTTCTCCTAAAGACCTGAAGTAGTCATCTCGCGTACATTGCCGTGCCTCAGCGCGAGTAAGCCGTACGGAACAGCTTGCTCAATTATTTGATAAGATACCTTACTGATAGTATTTAAATACAACCCATAAGGTTCGTCAGCTTACAGAAGTATATAGCTTCTACTGATGTAACTTATAATTTTATTCTCATAATTAAAAATATTTTTCTAAGTCCAGTAACTACGGGGCAGTTTATTGGTAACGACCAAGCTGTTTCGTACAGTAATGATTTCCGAATTTGCTTAAAATCAAAGCATCCAGCGAAGGGTAGCCAGTGTAATTACTGGGCATGAACGGCATTTCATCTTAGGCCTCAGGATGACAACGCACCTACAATATCAAGTGATTTTTCCTTGTTATTGCAGGTGTGTCGACAGCTTGTTTGTCATCGAGTTGTATAAAAATAAATAATAAAATAAACCGATATTGGAATTCTAAAGATTTTACATCGTTAGCGTGGAGTCCAATTACCTTACTTTAATTCTAACTTGCAAAAACTTATTTATTATGTCTTTGCTTGATAGCACCTATTTTAAAAGTCATTACTTTGAGAAGTCTGTAGTTAGACAGCAACTACTTCAAAAGAAAGTTCTAGCCGCCTCCACATTGCCGGTCCATAAGTTGCCTTTTCACGCCTCTTGATGACACCCATCTTACACCCACCCCATCTTATACGCATCCATGTTATGTTAGTTTTTACTCTGTCAACGTCGAATTGTTTCGAAAATTTAATTTTCAAACCTGAAATGTTTCAGCGTACGAACCTTTTAACCTCATTACATCATGAAACTATATAACAACGTTACATCGTATCTCCGTGTAACGTCATTTCGCCTGCTCGTGATCTCATTAGCTCCAGAGCCTGCTATCGATCAAGGAAGCTTGTTTACTTCCTGGGGAATAGCCGGTAGAGGTGGCACTAATGTGTTTACTTCCGGCCGCCGTTTCCCCCAACATGGCGCGGGATTTGATTAAATTTTCGCGTGCGACGTGTTCTTATTTAAATATAAACGAGTTTTGTAGTACATGCGATAGCCTGTGAAGCGTATGGAAGTGATTGTAATTTAAATCGTAACATATAAAATAGGAGAAAATAATAAAAATTATAATATTTAGCTTGCTCCTTTTATTTTATGGGTTATTCATTATATTAAAATACAAGTCACAAAACAGAAGACGCCTCTATTAATAAAATGAACTCAAAATGCAATGCCATATTTGATCTTAAGGATTGCTTTGCTTCTTAAATGTAGATACTAAATGTTTTAAATAAAAATTTATGCATAATGTAGCCCTTTTATGAATTTGAGAATGGCATACCATCGAGTGTACGTACACAATACATTACTGGAGACACTACGGTTCCTAGAAATACGTGGAAATCCATATAGTTGGCTCATTAGCTCGTCTCCTTTCCTATGGACAGAAAGATTACTTCCTTTCCTTAGACACACGGTTGGCAAATTTCGATGAGGAGAAATGAGAAATAAAACAAAACAATAAGTAGCTACTTCATCTGTTAAAGTCATCTCAGGTTCTATACCGCAAGGTAGCGTGCTGGGCGGCTTGTACCCATAGTATTGGAAGTCTGACATACATTATGAAACAGTCAACTTTACGACTTTCAAATAAGTCGTTTAATGTCGTATGATGTCTCGGTGTTATTGGGCTGTCTAAACTTTTAAAACAGACTGAACTATCGCTGTCTGGCGCTTTTGAAACCCAAAATCAAGATTTCGATCTTAAGCTTGATTTTTATCTCCTAGTTTATCTCCTAGTTAAAATGATGTATTTAACTGGTAACTAACTAGCATTCAAAAATAACCGGCTCTACAATTTAATATTTTTGACACGTAGATGGCTATAAATTTGTTCTGAGAAGTGAAATTATAAAGAGGTATAATTTCCTTTCCGTTCTTGGCAGGTTTACAGTTTACGGTGAATTTTTTATATTAATGGGGACTTGTCCGTGCTACGAGCTCCGTCTTTAGACTTGAAATAAAGAATAGAAAGCAAAATATTGTTTTTGGATTGTCGTGGTTATACAGGATGTAAGAAAAACGCTCTCGAGAACGAAGGCAGATGGATTCAAATAGGTACTTATGTTTATTTGCATGGAATGTTCACATTCATAATGACAGCGTAATGACCATTGGGAGAAATTATTCCTGTTGGACAAATTAGTTTGACTACGCAGTTTGACCAAGTGGACGAACAGTAACAAACAAACAAAGTCACTTTCGCATTTATAATATTACTCGCTTTTGCCCGTGGCTCCACCTGCATGGATGTCGGTTATCGCTCTAAAAAGTATTCTAAGTTATTCTCAGGGTCTCAAACTATCTTCACTTAACATTTCGCATTTATATTATTAAAGTTAGGAAGTTAAGACTATGATATGATGAAGATGAAGATTTCACAAATAAATGATTACTTACCTAGGATACTCGGCTACATGCTAAAATAAAAGCGAGAGATAGCACAGATTACAATAGAGTATTGGTGGTAGCTAATAATACGGGCACGTCGAAGTGTCAAAATGAAACGTTAAAAGCCCTCCGCAGAAAACCGTCGTGGCACATCCTGCCACGGCTCTACATATACTGGGCGACCTTTTTGGTAAAAATTGTTAAGATTTATTATGTTTTGTGTTTATTCTTTAATGGTTTTTAATTTGTACCAAATAAACATTTATTCTATTCTATTCTAAAATTAAATACACCCACACACCCACACCTAAAGATCTTCTATAATGGCAAGTCAATCGTCAACCTCATAATGACAGGAATTTTATAGCGAATCGTTTTCATGTAATTTCCTACAATTCCCCTTAACGTTAGGTTATATCCTTATGAGGTAACAGAGTAAAGACAATTAGGTAGCCGGCAACCTATGCTGCGTGAATTATAAATAAAGTGCACCGGTCAACGCCCTACCTACTTGGATTAGTGCCATTTTATGTTATTGTGATCATTCCTACAGATTTATAAGCAGCTCAATGTCAACTTCAACCGTAGAATTTATAATAAAATACACGGCTATTTAATTACTAGCTTTTGCCGGCGGCTCCAAAAACCCACGAGGTAAAATTGTGGTGGATTTTAGCTATTACTCCAAAGAGTAAGCGTGACAAACACTTTTGCATTGACAATATTAGTTAGCTAGTATACATGATGTCAGGTACATGGTATAATGAGCAGGCATGTTGTCAAAAATTCAAGATTGTAAAATAAATTTCAAATTTCTGAATGCAAGTAGTTCGCTCAGTAAAACTAAATGTACGGGAAAGCGGGAAGTGGATTCCAAACGCAGACACAGCTGCACTAAGCATGGATCATAGAGCCTAGATGACCCTAGATGACCCACCCCCTTGCCGGCCTATGAGGTGCATATCGTAGAAGGAGAAATGTGTACTCTTAAACGGTCAAAACCTTGTTATCTCGAATTAAATAGTAAGATTGAGGGGGGAGGCTTCTTACAGTCCTACCATCCACATTGACGGGACCTTTTTACGGGTCACACTGACCTGCCGACAAGCGGTTGCAATGTCAACTAGGATAGCCCGCATGGCCGGCAGAAAGTAGAAAGGTGGTGCATCGCTGAGGGTTTAGTGGGTGAGAGCCCTCAGCGACCCAAAATGACCACGGAAATTATGTCACCGAGGTTTCAGCTTTCCAGCTGTCATTTTTATGCTATTTCATACACCCATCGTTGTTTTTGTTAACAATATAATGTTATTGTTACAGGCGGAGGATGGAATACGCTCGGCCGACATGTGCCCTCTTCGTAATACTGACCACACTATGCTTCACGCACTTCACGCAGTAAGTGGACCTTTACAGCTTTGCTATTAATAAATAAGATGTGACAAAAATGGAGACCCGCCCAGGTGTATGTACACTATACTAAAAAATAGGTAAAAATATGAAGAACAGTGTTCAATTGTCCATTTTCTTTTTATTTGTTTTGTTGCGTGGTACAAATGAAGTATTTTATAGAAGAACAAACCAACCAAATATTTATCATGGCGCGTATGTCACTTGGGTGACGTTTAGTTGACTTCTATGTCGCCCACCATATTGCCATAGTGAATAACAGAGAAATCGACGAAAAATTTCAACATTTGCACAAACAAATTATGCATGAAATCGAATTATTAGTATTTTTCACGGAATCAGGAGATTTCCCTAATTTTTTTAGATAATGTACATATACCTGGCCGGATATAAAACATCACCGATTTTTATGTGTATCATCAACAGACTATACATATAGGTACACGTCTTATTCCTGGGTACAGGCCTTCCTAGGGAGAAATACATGAGGAGTTCTAGGCTATAACACCACTACGCTGGCCCCATGCGGGTTGCAGTATAACGATAGAGATCACAATGTTTGGTTGACTCATCCGGAATCAACCATAGCGAAAGTTGCTTTGGTTTTTTAAATCAAAACCAAAGTGCTCAAACCACTGCGCCATAGATAGTTTAGAGTTCCTATAATACTGTATAAAGATAACATGAGCCGTATTGTTCATATCATTAAGAACGTTTGACTATAAGAAATTTTTTAAAGTGTAAATTGTACCGGGAGTGATTTTTATGATAAAAGAGACATAATATGAGAAACACGTAGGTAAGTAATTTTAAGGTTAACAATACGCTTATGTCTGAGATAGATACAATAATAACCACCGTTCTAAAAGCTTGATATAATATAATTAGAGTGTTCAGAAATAAAATGGCCCATAAAACAATAATAAAGGTGGTGGGCCCGTGTGTAGGGTCGTCTGGGTAGGTACCACCGCCTCTCTTTTTTCAGCCATAAAACAGTTCGCTGTGTTTCGGATTGAAGGTAAAGGTAGCCAGTAAAATTACTGGGCATGGACGGCATTTCATCTTAGGCCCCAGGATGACAACACCACTGTGCAATACCAAGTGATGTTTTTCTTGTTATTGCAGGTGTCTGTAGGCGACGGTAACCACTTACCACCAGGTTGGCCGTCCGCTTGTTTGTCATCTAAGTAGTTGTATAAAAAATAGCAGGCTTTTACAATTGAAAAAAAAAAAATCGACAATTTATGCGTAGTAAACTAGACCTAAAAAGAAATTAGGTCAAACAAACAGCTATTTTTAAAACAACTGTTTCTTCTGCGGCGGCGCTGACTCTAATGAATGAACGGTCCAACACGTCATCAGTGCGTTACGACATAAAATTCCCATGATGTACACTAGGGGTATCTACAGGTGAAAGTCGAAGGTACAGGTAGTTGGTGGATACGTGAAGCGCAGGACCAATGGTCGCTCGTGAAAAACTTTCGAAGAGGTCTCTGTCCAGAAGTAGACGTCATGTTGATTTTTAATTGACTTACAACATAAATAGACAAATATTTTTTATATATAAGTTTCGTAGAGCCAAAAACAAGCCTCCTCTGCTAATAATTAGGTATACCTTTTATAATTAGGATAGTTAGGAACAATATAATTTGTCTGCTCGTTTGGTCTATAAAGTAGATAGAGTTAGCAGTAAAATGATGTATATGTTCTGTCTCATAAGCCAATGCGATACGGATCAAAACCGTTTACATTATATCTTATTGATTCTTACTGTACACATATCCTCTTCACATATCTGCCCTTCCTTAAGCACTCAAATGTGTCAGTGTAGTTGATTGCCAGGTTACTTCGCGTCTGACAAACACCGGAGACGTGGAAATGAGAATGTATGTCTTGTAAATATCTACATCGACTAATGCAACACACAACAAATAAATAGAACGCTATTTGTGACAAGTCAACGTTGCACAATCGACAACGGGTCAATCTTCTCTGTATAATAATTCTATTCTGATAAATAAGTTTAGTTAATCAACTACTAGTGGCCGCTCGCGGTTTAGTTATCTCTCCAAAAATTATCTCATGATGTTCCCAGGGTCTGAAATTACCGGAGAGGGAACGGGAGGATCCTCTAACCGGCCCTCTCCGGCGTAGACGGGTGGCTCCCACGCGCAGCACAAAGGCCGCCACGTCTGAGATTGCCTATGGTAACTCTGGGCAATCTCCATCGGCATGAAGCCGGGCCGTAAGTCCGGGTTGCCTGGGGGGTCTGGTGAATTTGCTTCGCAGACTCCAAGTGGCTTCCGCGAAAGGCACTGGAGTTATCAGGAATTTTAGCGAATATTACCAGGGTCAATTCAGACGCTAGCCGAGTCCCGAACACGCCGCTGCTTAGCCAGCGGCGGCGGGTAATCCGTCAATGGATTTCTCCTGATAAAAAAAGGGTTTCAAACTACGTCCATACCATAAGAGATGTTTCAAAAATGTATAGAGACCCGGCCAGGTCTATCTTATTTAGATCGTTACATATTTCCATACCGAGCAAGCTGTCGGAGCCCTGTGGCCATAGATTTGTGCTTTTGAAGAGAGGGAAGGGGAAGGAACGGAAGGAATATTTTAGCTGTAAGCGGGCACAATTGTTTTCTTACACTTGAACTTAACAAGGTTATTAGGTCCCCATTTGGATATAAGGTTGAGCATCCTGTTGAGCTTAATGGCAAGAATCTCCCGCTATCCCAGTTTTAACACACCTGCCCCTTATTCAGAAACTTTCGGATCAGAGATTCGATTCAAAAAGTAACATGCCGTCTCGCTTTGATGCACTGCGCTAAAAAGCGACAAGTATAAAGTTTCCGTTATTCGGTTCTTTTCCGACAGTTGTGAATAAGGGGCTGGGTGACCGTAATGTCCCCCATACACTGTATTGTCATCCGCAATCTGCACAGCAATGAATGTCTCGTTAAGGAAGCATATCATTGATATGAAGAAACAAGAGTGTAGGGGATAGAACTGACATGAACCGCGAAGGGCATCCATCTGCGAATAGACCAAGACATTATTTCAATACATTTGTTATCATTGGCGCGAATAGAAGCGCGAATATTGTCGCAATGAAATTCCCATGGCCAGGCCGTAGAAGCGAAGATAACTCAATAAAACTATGTAGCGTGAACTTGTGCCAAGTTTTGGCGTTTAGTGTCGGCAATTTATATAATTTCTGAGTGAACATTGTAAGAGATTGTAATATTTTACAAACATTACTGAGGTGGGAAAATATTTCGTTGGCATACGCTTAGACAAATTTCTAGACTTATAAACTTATAGGGAAAAATAATAATAAAAATATTATGTTACCAAACAATGAATGAATTAAACATGAATCTACACTCGTTCAGAAACATTTTAGTTCTATTCAATTTAAAAAAAAAACAAATCTGTCGGTTGTCTATGCATCTTTATTATAAACCACATGCGGACTAATAAACTACATGCGCATTTCAGGGTAAAAATCTTTTTTATCCTAACTAAAAAATTACATGACATAATTATACAGCCATCTGATTGAATGTTCTGTCACAGATTAGATGATATTTTGAGTTCTGTTCTGTCTACAAAAACCGAGATCCCGCCGGTTCGAATCCCGGCATCTGCCGGCTGCTGTTTACGAGTCATGGATGTCTGAATATTTATTTAGTATATTTCTAATATTTACATTTTTTTATACCACTAAGGTGGCAATCAAGCATGCGGCCCACCTGATGGTAAGCGGTTACCGTAGCCTATGGACGCTTGCAACACCAGGTATTACTTGCGCGTTGTCGACCCTAAAATATGCGTGATATAATGCATATCATTATGAATTAACAACTGTAAATAATACAGAGCCAGTGTTATGAAAAAAATAATAACTCATTAAAAATCGTAATGATATTTCACGTAACAAATATCTATTTAAGAAAGATTTTTTTGCAGTTTTTACCTGCGTCTCATTAACCTATCAAGCCACACATTTAAGAAATTGTCAAAATATGCTCCAAGAAAAAAAAGTATCTTTTTTACAAAACCAGTCGAGTAGCCGAATATTTTTTGAATCACTGTTTATTTGCAGCAGGCGTAACAATTTATTAAAAAAATCAATGAAACGCTTTATTTACTACAATGAAAAGTCATTACAGTCATTTATCTCTTTGAATAGTTGAATGAACTCAAGTTTAATGGACTCGTAGTATACAACTGAAAGTAAACGATGTTTTTTTTGTTTTAATCAATAATTATACCGGGTGTAAGGGGGACGCCCTCGAAGACAAATTCAGATAGATCAGCTATGCGATTCTCTAAAGTCAGCAGCCATGAATTCGTGGCTGTCGGCAGCGCCGTCATACTTTTGGCGTTTGTTTGACAACCGTTGGCGACACCAGCGTTCCGACGTCGAGCACGGCGTGAACCGGAACTAAAAAGTGGTTGATTTTTATATCTTTATGTAAAAAATCTATCAAATATTGAATGAAGTCATTGCGATACAATTTTAACACAACAAAAAAAAATCAAAAAGTATCGATTTGTACTTCATGTCGTATAACCAAAACAGAGACAATCGTACACAGCCAAGAGACCGACGTAGAGATTAGTGAATACGGATTTACGCAGCGCAGTGCGCAAACGTCAAAACCAATGGCAGCCCGTCGTCTTTGTCAGACGTCAAGTTCGATGTCGAATATCTCTGTTTGTGAATCACACTGCTGGTCGCAAATGGCAGCGCTGGTCACCCAAACACGACTTATTGAAACGCGAAACAAAACGTAAAAAAAACAGGGTAGGTACCACCGCCTTTCTTATTTTAGCCGTGGAACTGTTCGCTGTGTTTCGGATTGAAGGGAAATAACGCACCTGCAATACCAAGTGATTTTTCTTTGCAGGTGTCTATAGGCAGCGGTGACCGCTTACCACCAGGTGGGCCGTTAGCTTGTGTGTCATCTAGTTGCTTAAAAAAATATAATAAATTGTAACACCTACTTGAAATATTTGTATGGAACAGCAGAATTGTTGCGTGATTTTAAATATATTTTCGTGTCCTGTTGAGGGTCGAACGAACATTTTTAAAGCACGAACATTTTTAAATTTCGAATCGTAATCGTATCACGCACGCTTAAAATTTCAAACAAAAGCCAAACAAAAGCTAACGTAACTACTCCATACGTTGGAGATTCGAAATTTAAAAGTGTTCGTGCTAGTACTAGCACTGCCACCTGCCTTCGTTTTCTAGAGCATCCCCCTTAAAACCTGTATAACGTATAATTTTGATGCGGACTATACTATCATATTTTGAGTAATGCTAAGTTGGTCGAAATAAACTTTGGTATTCTGTGCCTTTGTCCAAATACTCAAATGGTTTATTCTTATATTGTGTGTGTACATAAAGCTATGAATAAATAAATAAATAAATATTCTGGGGTTGCGGGAGGTCGACATCGTAGTAAGTGCGGGGGTTGTGTGTGTGTGTGTGTGTTATAATATAACTGTAGTGTATCGTAGGATACGCAATAGTACGTATTTCATAGGGTTGTCACGAAAATGACGAATGTTTTTATTAATTTAATCGGAAAATTGAAGAGGTCTGAAAGTAGTCAAACCTTCAGGGGTAACTCTTGACACGAAACTCAACCACCCCCATAATTTTTATTTCGGACTTTCGGAACATTCTGTATATTCTACCCCCTTATTCACAACTGTCAGGAAACATACGAATTTCGGAAACTCCATACCTGCCACTTTTTACCACGGCGCGTCAAAACGAGACGGGATGTGTCATTTGGAATTGAATCCGTAATGTGACAGTTTTGAATAAGGGTCCTGGTCGATCAAAATTTGTGATCTCGAACTCCTCTGTACTTCGGAAGGCACGTTAATCAGTTGGTCCTGGCTGTGACTTGCATCGGGCCAGTTTGCCCCAAACTCCTTATGTATAGAAACACATGAGGAGTTTGGGAGAACCCATGAAGGATGCTATGTGCCCAGCAGTAGATATATTAGTCTGGTGATGATATATAAGGAATGGGAACCAAAAGCATAGCTTCATAGCATCAAACTTTTCTCCACAGATCCATGAACGTGGGGAAGATAAACTTCAGGGAGAAAGAAAAACAGATCCTGGATCAGATCCTGGGCCCAGGCCGGTACGACGCCCGCATCAGACCTTCGGGCATCAACGGCACTGGTAGGTAGTCGGCCTTACCTATCAGATCAGACCAAGCCCAGCCAAGGCTACCTAAGGAGATGTCTCAAAAATGTATGGAGACCTGGCCAGGTCTATAACTAAAAAACAGGCAAAAAAGCAGAACAGTTTTGAATAGTTAGTCCTTTTTCTTTTTATTTGCCTTGTTGCGTCGTTCAAAATAAAATTTCACATAGAAAATACTGGAACACAGTCATATATGATATAAGTACTATATTCATCATAGCACTTATCTCAATTTGATGAGTTATGATTTACTCCTGTATCGCCCGCCATAATATCATGTTGCAAAATGACGAATCATATTGAACATCTAAAGAGGGAACTGTAACCTGACAACGAATTATCAGTACTTTTCCCAGATGAAGAGCAGATTTTTCCTGATTTTTTTATATAGTGTTCACAAATCTGGCCGGTTAAAAATATCTCCTTTCTACACCACAACTCAACTTTATTACTTGAAAGGGAATAGTAGATTTCTTTCTAAGGGTGGAAAGAAATCAATCCCTACGAGGTTGTTAGACGCCCGAGCGCAGTGAGGGCGCCTATAGTCCGACTAGGGTTTGATTCCTTTTACCGGTGTGTAGTACTCTACTTTTCATTTCAAATGCTAGAAAAATAAAAAATAGTTTTTCTAATAAAATTTATTAATAAAAATACTCCTAATATGAGTAGAACCTATTTAAAATTAATTGTAACGTTAGTACAATTTGAGAACTGTATTTTTAAATTTGGAACACATCGCGTTACCGCCTACTGGCCAAGTAAAAGTGTTCTGTGCTACTGGCCATTCAGCCGAATACTTTTTTCTTCTTCATTGTACCACAGATTGTACGTAACCAAATTCAGTTCTATTTTTAAATTTTTATTCCCGCCCTAGGAAAGGAAGCAATTAGTATATGTTTTTCCCGCTCTGGTGGGAGCTAGCGTTTTCCTCCCAATACTCAGATCAAGAAAACGCTACTTTCCGAGCATGAGGAATGAAAAATTCTTGTCAATCACCCAAAATTTACCTTTCTTGGTCGCTTGTAACTCATAACTTATAATGATACAAAGATTTCTGCTAAAATAACCGGAGTCTAAATTGTTTTATATACCTAATTACGTACGTAGGTACGTTTGTTTCTTCTTATGCAATAATTTTACTATTTTGATCCTTATTTAATCTCCTCAGAATTATTAAAAGAAGGAATTACATCTAATTCGTAATACTATTCCTAGACTATTATTAAAATGTTTATTTATTCTTAATTTTTTATTTTAACATTATTATAAATGTTTGAAAAATTACTTAGTAATTAATCTGTAAAAATTGAAAAATTTCACGTCCTGAGGCGGGAATCGAACCCGCGACCGATTTTTCTAGTTTTACATTTTAATTACTATGTTTATTTATGTATGTACATTTTTGTAATTTATTTCTATATATTAAAAATGAAATGTACTAGCTTTTATCTCTGTTCTAAAAAAAAACTTTACTTAAAGTACTATAATGTGTTTATTATCGATTTTATTTATCTAATTGTCATTTTATTTCAAATGATACAGGAATTAATTAACAACACTTGAATAATGCGGAGACTTTCACAGACTTCATGTATTTAATAGCATTTAATAGCAAAATAAATAAATGAAAAATTAATAATTTAATAAAATTAAAATAAAACTAGTATAGTCGCGTTAAAATACTATTCAATCTTACTGGTAGTGTTATGTAACGTAAGAATTTTCACTTCGTCGCAGGGAATGCATATATTCAGGGTTGGGCAGTATTTGAATTACTTACTTACTTCTAATTAAAATAAAAATAGGTATTTTGAATTTGTATTTTAATTTCTTAAGGATTCAAAATACATTTGAACAAATACATTTAGTGATCATAATAGTGCGTTCTGCAGAAAATAGCGCCAGATAGCGCTCGATAGCTTTCGTAAGCAAAATGGTGACCACTAAAGATGTAAATTTAAAATTAAAATTAGCAACACTGCGCCTATATTGTAAAATACAATTAAATCATCCGCAACCCCCGTAGCTTGAAAAGTCCCTGAGGAGTGAACAAAAGCTAGTCTCTTTCTTCGTCCAATAGACAGAGATTATTTTTAGGATTCCGTACCCAAAGGGTAAAACGGGACCCTATTACTAAGCCTCCGCTGTCCGTCCGCCCGTCTGTTACCAGGCTGTATCTTATGAACTGTTATAGTTAGACAGCTGAAATTTTCATAGATGATGTATTTCTATTGCCGCTATAACAACAAATACTATTAAACTGAATAAAATAAATGTTTAAGGGGCCTCCCATACAAGAAAGGTGTTTTTGCTTGTTTTTGCTCGATATTTATAACGGCAACAAGTAGACGCTTGTTTATAGATAATGGTACGGAACCCTTCGTGCGCGAGTCCGACTCTTGGGTAGAGGTAGCTCTTGATCTTGTAAATGATGATAGAGCCAATGATGGAAGCGAGCTACAGCCGGATTTCTCGCCACCACAAAGGAACTGGCTATATCTTACCGCCAACTGCCGAAACACAACAATGCCGTTAACATTATTGTTATGGCGGCAGACTTAGGTTCTTAGACGGTGGTAGCTAGCCAGGTGGTCTTAGAAAAATCCTACCACCAACCAAAACGAGCAGAAAATTTTTGCTGTTGGAGTTGAACCCTGGACCTCTAGATCCGAAGAAAGTAGTCTCAACTCAACCACAGAGGTGGTTTATAAGAAAGAGATAAAACGCAATTTGTCTCCTAATAAGTCGATATAGGGAGAGAGATTTTGTCCACCGACCACGCTACGGGTGCAGGACCTGTAGAAAGATTGTTTTTTTTAGCATGTTTTATTGATTCCCCAACAAAAGGCTGTTTGTCAGAAAGTACCTACATTTAAATATCTAGTGTTCAATAAAGGAAATTCTTCATTAAGTGATGAATAATAATAGGCTGGGCTGGATTAGTTTTATTCCCTTTACATAACCTAACACCTGACTGTATTTTGTAATTTTTATTTTAAATACAAACAGTTAAAACTTAAAATACTGTATTTTCAATTTTTTATTTAAAAAATACGACTTGAAAATATTTTTTATTTCGTATTTTAAATACATGCGAAATAGTATTTTGTAATTGGTATTACAATTACAGCAAAGCACTACTTTTGCCCAGCTCTGAATATATTTTTGTGTTTCACTGTTTAGTAGATAATACGTACGATCTCACTTCGTCGTCTAACAAAAGTCAACAGACTACTTTTTTCTGGTTCAAAATTAGAGCCTAAATATATCAAACATTCTAACTAAATAGAGGTTTGTTTTGAAAACTCACATTCCATCTCACTTTCACGCACCGCAATAATAAGTGACAGTTGTAGAGTTTATGTACATTAGATATTACATATTAAAATTAAGTAAGGGTTTGATCTCCCAGGCGTCGGGATTTTGGACCTAACTTACAGCTCTTATAGCTATCATATATTTGTATTAGGTACTTTTAAATTTGTTTCAATAAAAGCTGACGTCATTGTAATGTCAATAGAGACGATTTTTCGCCTAACCAATCTATTTAATTTATTTATTTATTAAAGTACACCAACAGCGATACATAAAATAACACTTACATCTATACAATGTTTTAGTACCTATACATAAATGTTTGCCAATTATAGGTATACATAACACTTGCCATTATATTCTTCGTATTTTTTAAAAATTAAAATGCTTAAAGGAAAAACTGAGTAAGCTCTATTTTTTTCCATAAATTCCCACAATGATGTGAACTAAGTGTCAACTATGTGGCTAAGCAATTCGTTTTTGAAAACTTTTTGAGAGTCGTTAAAAATATCGATAAAAGGCACCCTATTTGATATCTCATTATATTCGAAACAAATTCTTGATAAGGGACAATGAGAGCCTAAGTTAGTTCTATGCTTTGCAATGCTGAATAATTTACGTATTGGGTATTTAGGACAATTGTAGGGAACGTTAAGATCGATTTTACTAAGCAGTTCAATACTTTTAATTTTATTGTTTAGGATTTTATACAAAAACATCAAATAATCACAACCATTTCCGACTAAGCTTTTTTAATTTAAACTTAAACGTAATTAAGTAAGTTATAATTAAAACAAGGAACCAAGGTATAATTTTAAGTTCCTTAAAATAATTCCGTAATATTCCTTTTTAAACAAGTCTTTTTATAAAAATAGAATAAATAAATGTTCAGCCTTTTTCTCGGGGACGAAATCTACACAACCCCGCCGCTGGCTAGGGTGTGTGAGGGTCGCCCAGTGCCTGATTATAACGACATTGGAATACCCGCTAAAACTCCAGTAACCCGACTGGCCTTCGCTGGGTAGCCTGGATTCTGCCGAAGCAATTTCACCAGCCCACCCCGGAAGTTAAGTCACCCTTTGACAGGGAAGTCAGCGGAATTAAGCCCGCATAGCTATTTCATATTTTTTTTTCACACGTTAAAATTCATCGCGAGAGACTTTGGCGCCAAAATCATTATTGACAATCTCTATGATGCTACTTTGAAGAGGTTGGATAACCAAGAAATACTTTTAATGACTTCCATACCAAGTAAATGTTTTACACACATTTTTTTTCCAAACAATACTTCATAACACAGAATCTATTCAAACACTATTCAAAATAATTATTGGCTGAAATAGTGAAACTATAAATCTAATACTCCATGTACAGTGTACCCTTTTCAAGGCAATAAATGAATATTCTATTCTATTCTATTCTATTGATAAAAATCTCCACAGCTGCCACGCCGTCAAAGCCTCGACATTTTTGATGTTTATTTGATGAAATTATAGGAATCACAACTGTATGTATATGTATCATGATTTTGTTTTTTTTTAACTATTTTTGATTAAGTTTCGAAATACGAATTGGAGGGAAAAGGGTGAAATCAAAACGTATTTTTGCTTTATCATTCGGAGTAAAACAAACGCACAGTTTTGAGTTATTGCTACGATTTATAAAATATAAAGTTATTAGTAAACGTAGTGCTCGGCGTTGTGTACTTTTAGGGTGGCTATTTGTTTTATGACTTCTTTCTGGCTCGAAAAGATTTACTATTGTGGAGGTACATAACGAAAACGCTTGCTTTTATAAATAGCACGACATTTGTAACACAAATAGAACTAATATACCGTAAAATGGCTTGAAAAATATGAAAGAGCGTTGCTCTAGTTATTAAATAGTCACTTCCAGTATTCAAGAAGAGAGTTAAAGAGCACTACCTTTCCTTGACATAAAATTCCTTTCGTAATTTTAGACTAATTCTATCGTAACTTCCTATATGCTCATAATTAGTTTATGTATTCTTAATTTTTGGTTTAAACATTATTATAAATGTTTGAAAAATTACTTAGTAAAAAATAGAATAAAACTAGAAAAATTTCACGTCCTGTGGCAGGAATCGAACCATAACCATATTTCTAGTTTAGTTTATGTATTTATTGTATATAACTATCATATGGTATTGTATAATATTATATTGTATTTGTATTGTATTTGTATGTATCATTATATTATATTTATCAGTAAGTACACACGACATCCTTATCTCGCAGCACATCTCCTATTGTAGGTGGGTTGGAAGAAATTTCTTTTAGAAATAAACCACACATTTTGTATATTTTTTATTATTGTGTTTTTCTTGTATTGTTTGTTTCTTTGCGTACAATAAATTATTAAATAAATAGGTACAAAGACAACTCATCAAGTGTAATAGTTGCACTATGAAAGCCTCCTCTAGTACGAAGGTAGTTAGAGTGGTCTTAAGGTCAAACTGTTACGTTTGATATGCTGTCGTCTGTACATTAGTTTTGAATGAAAACTTAAAATTTTGGTACTAAAATGAATGAATATTTCGCCAATTCTATTTAAGTACTTATTTTATTGACGACCGGCTGGCCGAGTGGTCTGTACCCCAGGCTACTCGGTCAAGAGGTCCCGGGTTCGAGTCCCGGTAGGAACAAATGTTTGTATGATGAATACGAGCATTTGTTTACGAGTCATGGATGTTTATATGTTTATTTAGTATATTTCTTATATTTATATACATATTGTTATCATTATTTCTCCGTTATCTAGTATCCATAACACAAGCTCTTAATGATGCTTACTTTGGGCTAGATAATAGGTGCAGCGTTGCCAGAATGTTACTTTTGTAACATTTTATGTTACTTTTGACCCTCTCCTGTTACTTTCATGTTACACGACTCAAAATGTTACTTTTAAGTTACTTTTAGGATTTACTAAAAAAAAGTAGCGAAAAAAATCACACTAGGAGTAGACTTTAAACTACGCTATGGATTAGCTTATAGTTGCCTTTTTTTTATTGAAAATTAAGTTTCACAATCTCAAAATATAATTACGAATTTTTGGAAAAATGCAAAAGCAGACTTTTATTTTTTGTCTAAGAATGTGCCATAATACACAGTACAATCCACAGTATTAGACTTTTTCTACATAAAAAAAACTAATGTTACTTTTCACATGAAAATGTTACTTTTGAACTGTCTCGTGTTACTTTTGACTATCGGTCACTGGCAACACTGAATAGGTGTGAGTGTATAAATATTATTATTATTATTATCATACACGACGCTGCATCGGAATCTTTTGTATCTCAAAATTTTCAACTTTACACCTGCGTTATTTAGAATTTTCGAATAATCCTAACAGCCGGAACTGAACATATTTAATCGTTTATAGGGTGTGGCAGGGGTTACCGTCAGCGAAAAGGGAAGATTTCCCGTCGAGCTAGGTGTTTGCCTGGGGACCGTGGCCCATTATGTTGTAGGGATTTGAAAATACCAGGGAATGTCAAAACATCGAATATACATAATAATATTATGTTATATGTGGCTTTCAATAATTTTAATACAAAATAGCATGTAGCTACTTAGTTTTAAAACTGGTACATGACTAGCATTATAGGCAAGTTGAACTGTTAAAATCGAAAGTTACAAAGCATTTTCAACATTTTCCGGGATTTCTCGAAATCGCTGATATCTTAGATATACATACTGAAACTCAAAAACTCTGTAAGCGTGATTCGCAATACGTGCTGTGTCATTTCCGTGTCGAGTCGTGGCTCCGTGTTGTGTCTTGTGTGTACCTACATTGTACTTTTCGCTGATCAACCATTTTCTCGGTTACTCGAGTCCGCCAAATTGTAACTCATTTTGTGCAATTAAAGTTTAAATAAATAAATACTACCTGTAAGTATATGTAGCGCTATGTCGCGTCGTAGAGCCGGTACATTCATCACCAAGTGGATCCGATAGTCTTGTCCCTATAAATCACGTGTTTGAAATATCAATCGAAATTTCGGCGCTGGACATATTTCCATTCGTGAGCTCAATACTCAATACTTTATTGCATTGCGTTTGTTGGAGCTTTAAGTAATTATTATCTCGACACTAATATTTCTTAGGCAAGTGTGTTGGTTGAGGGCTGGTGTGCCATCCACGCCAGTAGACTTGTCATTATCTGTATTCTAGCGAGTGACGCAATTGAATAAATTTCCTAAAGAACGTTCTAAAGGTATCATTTTGTTAAGGCACTAAACGTATTATTTTAAAAAACACAATAATAATAATAATATTTATTATTATTATTTATCACAAACACCACACCTATTATCTAGCCCAAATTAAGCATCATTAAGAGCTTGTGTTATGGATACTAGATAACGGAGAAATAATGATAATAATATGTATATAAATATTAGAAATATTACTAAATAAATATATAAACATCCATGACTCGTAAACAAATGCTCGTACTCATCATACAAACATTTGTTCCTACCGGGATTCGAACCCGGGACCTCTTGACCGAGTAGCCTGGGGTACAGACCACTCGGCCAGCCACAATCAATCGACAAAATTAATAAATTTAGCATTCCAAAGTTTTGTATGTATTGTAACGAACAACCGTCAAGACGGTTTGACCGCGGTCCGGTCCCTACCTAAATTTTCGTTGGGGAGATATAAAGAGGGGGAAGGAAAAGGACCTGTAATAGGAACCTTTGACCCCCCCCCCCCCCCAACTAAGAGCTCCTGTATTTTTTTAATTCAGGGAATAATACAGGAATACAGTTTAGTGATAAATGTATAGAAGTGTGTCAAATCCTATTTTCGTTGACGTCCTCCCCGCGAATCGCGTTCCTAGCTTAAAATGTTTATTTAATTACTACAAACGACCAACTCAATGTGCCAGTGCCGAAAGAGTTTCGAGTCCACCACAGTACCGTGTCAAATGTTGGTGATATATGATTATATGTGTACACATAGAATCATATATCACCATCCTTTAATACACGTTGTCTGCCTTTCTGCGCCTTAACAATCAATTATGGCCCTTTCTAGCTGTCAGTCTTTACATGTCTGTAGAGAATATAAGGTGTGAATTGAATATTGTTCGTTATTATCATTCAAAATAGTCAACAATTTGTTTTGTTTTATAATTTCATGGGTCGCAAACAATATACCGATTCTGTTGATGGGCTAAAATTTTTAGTTAAATGTAGGAGACTCACTTTGTCAAGGACTCGTTGATTTTTCGAGGTCTGCTTATACTAATGCAGGCATGTAAACGTGTATATCAGTTTTTAGCAAGTATGTCTAAAAATTAATGGTCCTGCATAAGCCCGCCGTATCTTACATCACGCTAGTAAGCTATATAAGCTTACTCATCACAAAAAGTTCTATGGTATTAATATATTAATTTGTATGTACCAGCACGTCAATGGTAATTAGGTAATGAAATATTATCTTTAACTATATTCTGTTATTTCCTGATTTCTTCTACTGTATTCCACAATCGACGTTAATCATACAAAAAACAGAAAACAACATCTTATGTGATTTCGGAAGTTGCAGTTACTGTTTTCAAAATGTCGTTTTCAACAGATGGACCGGCAGTAGTTAATATTAACATTTTCGTCCGGAGTATTACTACAATAAGCGACAATAAGATGGTTAGTATAGCTGGTGGTCTTCGTACTCCCGTAGAGCTTCGCGCAGCCACGTATAATAACTCACTTAATCTCCAGTCCTAGTTCAGTAAATTAGCTTCAATCCACGTAACACCTACACCTACGTAGCTATTGATGATGTTAGTGTCTTCAGTCTTATCACCAAGTGATGTTATATTTCTTTCATCAGTTCAAACTATATTCAAATGTCCTCTCTTTTTTAATTCAACTCCTAGATTTTCTATAGAAATATTTGTTGTAAGAGAATAGTCAAATCTAAAAGTCAAATTCGACTTTTATTCGGAAATTGTTCAAATTATCATAGTAAAATTCATACTGCTTTTTAAGATTTTGGAAAATTAAGTGAGTTAAAAAATCGTGCGCCCAGGTTTTGATATCCTTGTCGTGTTTTGATTAAGTTATTGACATATGTATAAAGGAGCAGTATGTATTATATGTTATGTCAATAACCAAACTTATTCCTGTACCAAATATTCTCTATGTTGTCCTATAAATGAATAGCAAATAGTACTAAAGTCTTTCAAGATGTTTAGTTACTTAATAAAATATCTAACTAAATCAATCTGCTTTGCGACGGTTCCTACACTTTCAGAATTCAAGAACAAAATTTCGTGCCGACATCTTGGAAGTCTTTGAAATGTGGATAACCACCGTTGCAAGTTCCAACCGAATAATTCCGAATGATCTCTAAAATATCACCAGTGTCATGGACTAATCAATTTTCTTATAATTTATATACTTTGTATTTTGTTCAATCTCAGCTGTGTACAAAATATTTCTAAAATTCTGTACGTGGGAAGTGGATCAACAGAAACTTCGCATTTGAAGTGTTACAGATAGATACTAATTTTAAAACCGAGTTCGGGCGTAGCGAATGAACATTTCAGATTCCGTTCAGCTTTCTTGTATAGAGACATACTTTCCTGTTGAGTAATCTGGTGCCATTACCAAAATGGGCGCTAATGTTTCGTTTATCGAACTTTCATCCTCGGGAAAGTTACTCAGCAAAATATATTGCAGTGCTATTAAAAAATCGATATCAGGACAATGTGGCACGCGATTAATACAGTTTACTGTCGTGTGTTGCAATTAATGATATGTTGCATTGTTGTTTTATATTGATATAACATTGTTCGTTCAACATTTAAATTATTCTGTATACAGCATGCACGTAAAACGTAGCTCGCTGTGTACTTGTGAGTGTAATATAAGTATCCGTGATTACGTTTCTGGAACAAATTGCTAATTTCCGGGTTGCACCGCGCTTCGCTCGTCTTACTTTCTACGTGAATTTGAAAATCAAAGAACTTGGATTAAATACTTTTTACCATATATTTTTTTACTAAAAAGTTTCCGAAGGTTAGGAGCAAACAGGCGAAATGCGCCACGTTACCCTAAAGCCCTCTGAAAATAAAGCAATAAACTAACAATGCACAAAAGACTTGTAATTTAGCCCGTTTTGAAACATTAAAGTCTGTGCCCGCCAACTTTGTCACTTCAATCAACATTTTATAAAATGTCTGATTAAAATTTCCCTTTGAGCCCCTGATTAAAATTTTGCACTCCCTCTTTACACGAACACAAATTCCCGTCAACAGACTTTGTCATATTTTGGTTACATCCCGAAGTCTATTTTGTGTTGTTTCTTTGAATATTATCGTTATTTCGTGTAACTCATCAATGTAGGACATCCATCGACATAACACACATGTTTAAAGTTTTCAGCAACTAAGGTGAGTCGGTTGTGACAACTATCTCGGATTAGCCGAAAACGGCGCAAACGAATGTATCACATAAGTCGTTCCATTGGGGTTTAGTTTCCGTTGTTACTACCACGATTATTTATACCGTATATTTTGCTTGGTACTTAGATGGGCCAGCGGTAGTGAGCGTCAATATATTTGTCCGAAGTATATCAAAGATTGATGACGTCACAATGGTAAGTCGACATAAGGACAGACTGGACCTATTTAGAATAAGCAAAATTTGATTATCGCGTCTCAAGTCAAATGAATGGGTAAACCTATCCTATTTGTGGTGCGAGGAAAGGTTTACCCGCCGTAATTATATGTCATGTTCTTCTCTATTTTTATTTTATTTTTACTAATAAAAACTCCCGTTTGGTGTTTACGACCAAAATCGTTTTTAGACGCGTCCGACGATCGCGGCGACACCTTCAATATTTCAACTCGATACGATCTTTTAGATTGAACTTTACTAGAGATGTTATGTTTTACTTAGTCTGGCTGGTTGTCCTTATGATTTCATCTGATGGGGCATTGAACGTGGGATGGGGGACTCTGAAGTCGCTCCACCTCATTACGCTTAAGCATACGACATCAAACTCATCCTGCGATAACCATGTCTCTACCTGCCTTTTCATACTATACAACGTTAGATTAATTGTTTACTTAATGGGGATTTAACATCTGAAACTTGTTTCTGTCCACCAAGGCGATGCGCCAACGTTAGTTCGTGTCAACATGTACCTCCGATCCATCAGCAAAATAGATGATTATAAAATGGTGAGTGGTTGCATATTGAGGATGTGACCGGCTCCAGTTCTATTATAAGCCAAAGTTCTCATTGACGTTTGTACATCTCATAATCACTGTTGATTACTTTGTTTATAATAAAACTGGTCAATATCTGGCAATTACTTGCACTTTGCTAAATTCTCAGCTATGGATATGTGTTTGTGGTTTGTTTTGTTATTTTGTGTTCTGTATTATTTTTTACCTCTTTCTTCTTGGTTACGCTCGGTGTAACATCGTTTATGTTCATTTTATTTGTTATCTTAATTTTGCCCTCCCCACTTTTAATGTAAAATTTAATTAAACTTTAAATAACAGAATAGAGGTGCGGTGCCGCGCACGCCTTATTACTCTATTTAGAATTATACTATAAACTTTATCAATTGTACAAAAAAATCTTAACTTGTTGTAATATATGTATATCTAAGTAATACTAAGTATTATGTTTTATTATGATTTCAATTTAAACTTTGAATATTTATATTTATTTACTTATTCTGTTTTTTATTTTGGATTTTTTAAATTTACTTTATCGAGGTAGGGATCTGTATGAACACAAATCTGGTGGACAATAATTGGCACAACCTAGTGAGCACAAAATTGTTGAGCAGACCGCTTCGGCGCAGCGTCGGCCCACGAGACAGACCCGAGTGGCTGCGCGCACGCAAGGACCGTCCTCCGCGGCGCCTGCCCACCGGAGAGTCCACACTCGGACAAACCACGCTTAGGCCTGGGAACGCGGCCCGCACCCGACACTATCACCTCATTACCCCATTTTAATTTCAGTATTTTCTTTAATTTCTCCAATCATGCTTCTTTTTCCTGTCATGCAATACTTTTGATGAGGAGATAAAAACTATTTTGGTCGTGTACTAACAGTACTTACAGTTGTCGATATTGTCTTGTTCATGTGAATTTGTGTTGTGTAAACTATACGAGGAACGTCGCGCCCGCACTCGGCTTCGCGCTTCTAACGGTGGCTGTCCAAGACACCCGACCCCGCGTCCACTACTTCTATAGACGTACCGTAGCTCTAGATAAACTGGTCGTGTGCATGAAGGTAACGAACAAGCATTCCTTCGACGAATGCTGCGAACGGTGAGTTGATTTCAAAGCTTCGCTTGGAACGCTAGTTTGTGGCATGTCGTCTGATTATCTCGACTCGAGGTTAACTTTTGGGCGTCCTATGAGCCTCCGGCGCCCTAACTTGGCGGCGCGCCAGCTTCGCCATACACATTAATAGAGACTATCGCATCCATCAAATCTACGTTGTCTTCTTATCATTCAAACATTACCACAACATCAGCTTTGTTATCATATAGTTACTCCAAAAGCTAACGTCGAGAAAGCATGCGTCGTTAGTCGTATCTTCTGCATTCGCATTTTTGTTACGATAATTCATTTGACTTGCTCCAGTGTTGTCGAGGGGTCGATTCTCTTTACTTTATGTCAAATTAATTATTGCCCTTCGACACCATCCCCCCTAGTTGATAAAATACGACGTAAGATTTGTGTCAATCAATCTCGTACGGTGAATATTCAGAATTCATCGACATACAACTTTTAAAAAAGCACGCGATATTGGTATTTTATATAAGCACTTGTTTTATGCAAAGTATTGGCACAAATGTAACACATAAATGCTTCGTTGCGGATAAACAATAACTATGTAGAATACCAGCTTTGTGCATTAAATTAATAATGAAAAAATAAAAAGACATAAATAAACTTAGAATAAACGTAACGATATTAAAGCTTTTTAGGAAATAATGCACAATTTAATGTATTTGCAGATAGAGCTAATGTCAAAGTAGAAATCACAAAAGAAAAAGAACAAAGCCTTATTGCGAGTAGCATTTTAAGAACACATGGAGATATTGTCAAACGAATATTTATATATACAGAATCTCTTACATCCACTTATGCATCAGTTGATTTATAGGATATAAGGTTTAAGTTCTTGTTCAATTTGACAATATCCCGATGTTATTCTCCTTAAATACTGCATACGCTATAACTATTTGGTGTGTTTCCAGGAATACTCTGTTCAGTTGACCTTCAGGGAGCAATGGTTGGACGAACGACTCAAATTCAACAACTTAGGAGGTAAGGACACGACAAATGTGAAAACTTGACAAATGATATGATTGATAAAATACAAACGTCACATTTACGATTGTCACTTTATCTTTCAAACATTGTTTATCAGTTCTTTAACATGGAAACAAAATTTCTTATACTCATTTTTGATAACGGGATCTTAGTACATCTATAGGCATAGAATGATATGCACTAACGCGAAGTATAGGATCAGTGACTCTAGGCGGGGATGCCTGGGGGTGGCCTGATGAAACTGCTTGGGCAGAGCGTAGTCTACCCCCGTGAAGGGCAGTGGATCTACTGGGGAATTTTAGTGACCCCTATACACGCCGGTCGCTTAAGCGGATTCCTCAATGAAGAAAAAGGATCAGTGACTCTGGCTGACGCGAAAGTTACGTTAGAATCTCCAGATCCGGAAATCATAATCAATTCTTTGTATTAATATGACAATAAGTAATTTCTGCACAATTTGGGCTACATATTGCAGAGAATATTAGAATATTGCTATAGATGTTTTACCCGCAGATTTTACAGTACCTACTTTATAACTTGTTAAGCGTACTAGTTATTGCTCAATTTATCTCTAGAAAAAAAAGTGAAGTCCCCACTATCGCAAATTATTCCTGAGACAATGTATCCCAAACTAAATTTTCGTATCGTTGACGAAACACTAAAATAATAAAGTTAATTACGATAGTACGTTTAAGTTAATAACGTAGAACGTGACAGCAAAATGTTGAGGTGCTTCAAAATTAATTATTATACGAGAGGAAACAATTCTCTAATAACATGGTTGACGAAGTTAGATAAGTAATGTTGATGTTCTCGCTAAAACATTCTAGTCTGTATATTTGGCGACCTATTTAATAAAGTAATTGAACAAGATACATGTTAAATTTATTTTCAAACGAATTAATGAATCCTTATGGGTTGTGTATTTTACTTTACATTGATGGTATACATTTTTTTATAAATAACTGTCTTTCTCTTAAATAAGTCATTGAACTCCCTTAAATATCCACGATTTGGGAATAAATACCCTTGTGTGTCACCGAAGTACTACATATCGTGATTCTATTTCAAATTCCAAGTATAGAAGTATTGAACCCGGGATTTTTTATAAGTATACAGGATAATTTCATGAAATTATCAAATGAATAAGATGTTTTTGAAAGTGGCAAACCATTTCAATGTAATAATTATAGGTTAACCTTAATTGTACTTGTAGCTATCATCATGTTAATAATTGTAATTAATAACCTACTAACAAGTCAACAGCAGCATATTACATCACATCGGCAATACAAAATCTACTTCTCAGACTTCTGGATTAGGTTAAAGTACAATATGGCACACATGATGTGTCTTAGCCTTTTAAGTAGAAGCAAAAACTTTCTTCCGGTTCCACCATTACCGCTGATATTTTTACTCAAAAATATCAATCGGTAGCTTTGACGAGTTCAACTTTCGGCTTCTTACCGCTTTTCGTCAGGTGGCGTTGAGTCATTTGCCGGGTTTTCCATAAAAAACACAAGAACTTGAATTAACGTTACAATCTCTCACAGGTCGTCTAAAATACCTGACCCTGACGGAAGCGAACAGAGTATGGATGCCTGACTTGTTCTTCTCCAACGAAAAAGAGGGACACTTCCACAACATCATCATGCCGAACGTGTACATTAGGATCTTCCCCAACGGGACTGTGCTGTACAGCATCCGTATCTCGCTGACGCTGTCCTGCCCCATGAACCTGAAGCTCTACCCGTTGGATAAGCAGACTTGCTCGCTGAGGATGGCTAGCTGTAAGTACATTTTTTTTTTACTGTGCTATCTTGGGGATATGATATGTTGGAAACAAATGACTCGTCTTTAAAGCTGGAAACATGACGAAATTGAATTTAACATACATACTCTTGAATTTCATACGGCAGGTAACCTGAAGGTAGTGCCCAAGGTTTGACGAGCGTCAATAGGCTACAAAAATGGCCGTATTGTTCCCAGTTAACCTTAAAATGGGCTTCCTGTTCCCAGTGAGCCTTTGTTTGGAAACTCCAATAATACATAAATCAAACAACCTAACCTATCATTTGCTAGCACCGTATTCATAAAACTGTCAAGGAAGTTTCCTGAATTGATAGGAAAACAGAATATTTTGTATTAGCTGAGTGATTTGTGCTGCGGTGCTCTATGAGTTAGCTTACAATGCTCTATTTAAAAATTGCTGTAGGTGTTTGCTTGATACTACTTAAATATGTTGGTTGACTGGGTGAGTAATGCAGACTTGTCCTCTGTCAAAAGCAAGAAGTGAATATGTCACTTTAATTAATAAATAGTGTAAAGAAAATATAACCATACAAACAAAGGTGAGTTTATTGACTGTGGAGTACTTATAAGACTTTGTTGTTTCTGTAATTGCACATAATATATGTGAAATTTTAAATAAAAAAATTAGGATTAGTTTTTTTCTGTCCATCAGAGTAAAGATATTTTAAAATTTAATTTAGAAAAGCATTAATTACTTGCAGGTGGAAATCGATTATATTTCCGGGGCGACCTAAAAAATATATATTCATCAGGCTAGGACCAGCCTAAAGGTAGTGCTATAAGTGTTTTTCCCCCTTGAAATTTGCTTTTATTGACTCTTTGTTTTATCATCGTTCTTTTGGTAATTCACGGTTAGCCTGGTGTCAGAATTGGGCAGAGACCAACAACTTAACACACCTTCCAAACCTCCATAGTTATCACATTTATTCGATCATCCATCCAGTAGTAACAGACCACGACTAACAACGAATTATTATTGAGACAACTACGTGCACACACTTAAGCCACTAAAGCTTTCGGTGTACTTAGTTAATGTTTTCTGTAGTAGGTATAGTAAAACATTTGAGTGCATCTAAAAGTCGCTAGAGAAATAATTGGTACATTTCAGTTAAAATGATTGCGGACAATTTTGGCACACACTGTGGCCAGTGTTCTGATTAATTACACGATAGTAGAGTGATTTATTAACTGGCAAATTTTAGAAACAAGGTTATTGATACTTATCTCCAGTGAATCACAGTACATATAATTTTAAGTGACGTAAACATTTTGTGGTGTTCTTTGGTCCTATCCTATTGTTATTCATGTCGGTAAAGATAAAGTAAAAACGTTAGATGTATAATCTGTCTAATATTTTGTTCTTAAAATAAGGATAGAACTGCTGACTTTGTTTTTTATTTTTTGTAAAAGCTGTCAATCATTAGCTGTCAGTCAAGAATGCAAGTATCTTATCATGAAGGTTTGAAAGTTGTCAGATGTTTTTATTAATGATTTTTTTAGGAAATGATTATAGTTTCAATAAAGTCTAACTAAACAAAGTTTAGGGACAAACGCAGCCAATTTAATTGGCAACTGTAAAATTAATAAATGTGCGAGGGTCAAACTGAAAGTCATTAGAAAATCAAAAACTGAGCAAACTAGCAAGTTATTCGTTTTATTATATCTTAGTAGGATTGGCTCTCATGAGCACTACATATTTGAAATCGAAACATCTAAGTAAATGCGGAATGAATCCGGTAAAGCAGTTTTATTATATCTTTTCAAAATAGTGTCCATTCACATCAATACATCGCTGCATCCGATGGAACCACTGAGGAAGGCAATTTTTCCCACTCGCCCTTAGAGGGTCTCTAGGTCTCTACGACGGCGTTTTGACGCAGTCACTGCTTCCTCGGCGTCCATAAAGATTTTTCCTCGAAGTTTTCCTTTTATTTTCGGGAATAAATAAAAATCGCATGGTGCGAGGTTGCGGCTATACGGTGACCCATTAATTCTACGCCTGACGTCGCCAAATACTCGATCGTTCGTCTGGTAGTGTGCGACGAAGCGTTGTCGTGGTGAAGGTGGATCCTACTGCGAGCTCGTTGCTCCCGAACTTTATCCAAGACAAATGGCAAACAATTGTTAGTGTGCCACTCTGCAGTAACTGTTTTTCGATCCTCTAAATTCTAAAACAATTGCGCGTAATAACCTGTCCTTCCAAAGAACGAGGTCACGATCTTTTTTCCACGCTACGTCCTCTCTTCACTTTAGTATGCAACTCTTCGGAAGGAAACACCCACTGAGCAGACTGTCTTTTGGTTTCGCGATCATAACAGTAAATGCAGCTTTCGTCACCTGTAAGTATGTTGAACACAGCCTTTGAGTTTGAAATCATTTAACCATTTAACGGCACCAATCAACACGACGGAGTTTTTGGGCCTCGGTCAAATTATGAGGTATCCACCGGGCACAAAGCTTCCTGACCGCTAACTCTTCATGGGGGATTTTGTGCACTTGACTCATACCGATGCCTAAGCTTGTCCAAATCTGCTGATAAGTCACTCTTTTGTCAGTCTATCATACGCCGCACAATACTGATGTTATCTTCAATCGTTGCAGTAGAAGGCCGTCCCTCGCGCAGATCATCGGTAAGATTAGTGCGAGCACGTTTAAACTCATCAAACCAGTTGTAAACACGAGATGGGACTCCATCACGAATGACATTGAAATGAAAGTTATAAAAAATCATTGCACGAAAATTTTCTTGCGTTAAATTCATGCTGACAATTTTCAATTTGTCACCAAATCGTAAATAATTGTATTACATACTCAATAATATTTCCAAAGAGCTCCATATTTAAAATTTAAACTTATTTATTTATTGTATTTTTACAAGTAAGCAGTTCTAAAAACTTTCAGTGTCGCCCTCGTATAGACGTATGCATAGTTTGACAAAATTTATTGATAGATTTTGTTTTGCCTGCCAACAAAATTCTATTATTATTACACGCTGTTTTGTCTGTTTACTAGATCATAAAACAGGTATTTAAATAGATGAATGTTTAAGTTCATTGGACGTCTCTACATTTATTTAACTAGTTTAGTTTCGTTTGCATGTAGTGTCAATTATAAAATATTTAAAAATATTAAAGTTTTATCAAAAATCCTGTTGGTAAAAAAATCACTTCCATTTAGACGTTTATTTTATTTAATACTGTGTCAAAAATAGTTTTAATACAGAAAAATATTTTAAAAAAACACAAATTCGTAAACACCAATATAAAATAAACTACATCATCACGTCATCAACCCAGAACAATTTCATTAATGTATTCCCTGTCCCATGTATATTTTCACTAAGATACATAAGCTTTTGTCTGTTCTTAATTGCTTCTTTTAATTTGAGTAAGTACTTATTACTTAAACTTTTTGTTAAGGTTGAAATCTGTGTCATCAGTTTTTACACTAATTTTTTTTAAAAATTAAAAAATAACTGCTCGAAAAAAATTGCAACTAAAATAAATAAACACTCAAACCAAACACATTTATTTATTCAACTGTCTGTATCTGTATCTTATTGTGTGCCAAACACAAAATAAAGTGGTGCCAAAAATTATTGCAGTTCCGACATATAAGTACTTATATTTAAATGGCTATGAATTTAAAATAGGAACGCAGATACTTCATAATCTGCATTAGAACCTTAGACCATATAAGAACTATGGTAGGTACCACCGCCTTCCTTATTTCAGCCGTGAAACAGTGTCATTCCTGGGCATGAACGACATTTCATCTGACGCTTTTGGATGAGAACACACCGGCCATATCAAGTGACTTTACCTTGTTAATGTTGATAAGATGTCTATAAGGGGCGGTAAACGCTTACTACTTTTTTTTATACATCTCGTTGTGTAAAAAAACTATGGTCTAAGATTAGAACATAGGATACATTTCCTGAAATTACGTTCCCATATAGGGTAACGCAGAAGTCTTAAGAGGAAGCTAGATAATTCATTTAATGTATGAAGTATTTTATACAATTGGAAACTTTCTTTTCTTCATACCTAATAGCATTTTTTGACAGGATTTCTTTTCTTAATTATCGAATTCAGGTTTTTTTTCATTTTGATTGTTTTAATTTAGATAGTAATTACATAGATTCATCGTAAAAACTATGACATTCGGAGTCTGGTCTGTGCTCAATAAAAAAAAATTTAAACAAAAATTAAAACCGACTTCAAAAAACTGAAAAGGATGAAATAATTAAATTTAAGTAGGTATTCATCCCCTAGAAACATATTTTTGGAGTCGGTGCTTTACTTTCTATTGTTTTTGGAAACCACTTAGCACCAACTTCAAAAATATGTTTCTAGGGGATGAATACCTACTTAAATTTAATTATTTCATCCTTTTCAGTTTTTTGAAGTCGGTTTTAATTTTTGTTTAAAATTTTTTTTTCACAATTTTTAGTGATAACTTTCTACGGTCGAAGCTTCCATCAACTTATATTGTTTCCTACTATCGTATCGTTTCACTAAAAAGTCATTGGAAAAGCAAAAATTCGCAATTTCGCTTATGTAGACGATTTCATAATTTCAGTTTTTTTTAATTTAAATCCAAAGCACCCAACTGTTTTTGAAAAAATTTTTATGGAAACCAAATGGCAGCTATTCCGCATCGAACAAAAAAAGAATCACGTAAATCGGATCAGTAATCTCGGCGTAATCGGTGTACATACATAGAGAAAAAAAAAAAAACATACCGGCCGAATTGAGAACCTCCTCGTTTTTGAAGTCGGTTAAAAATTGATTTAAACTTCGCGCAATAAATAGACGGCTTCATAAAAATCAAGACATGAAGAAATAAATTAATCATAGACTATAGAGTCAGTTCAATTGTGTAAAATGACGTCACTGATGATATTTCTGCAACGGTTTGTTACTGAAATAACAGCGCCGCTGCCAAATGACCGAAGGGAATGCGCCAGCGCCGGTGTCTTCTTAAGAGAAAATGTACTTTGCCTATTTTATACCAACTTCTGGGTGATTTGGTCCTGTTGAGCCGAATTAATTTTAATATTTGAAGTACCCAAAAGCCATCACATTCAATAGTTATTTTACTTGTTGAGTGGAAGCCGGAGGGCTGGTAAAGATTAAAAGAATAACTCGAAGAGGTACCAAAGTTTATAAATTATTAACATTTTTAAAAATTTGCTTCGAACTTTTTTATACAAATTAAATCTTGATTGGAATTTGAAATAAAATCTAACTGGTATAATTAGTTTAAACGTGGTAGCAGTTCATCTTACCGATGATCTGCGTGAGAGACGGCCTTCTACTGCGACGACAGAAGATTACATGTATGATAGAGACTGACAAAAAAAGAAAAGATAAACTTCGAGGTAAACGTTTTATGGAGGCCGAGGAAGCAGTAGCTGCGTGCCAAAAAGGCGTTGTAGAAACCCCTAACGACAAGTGGGCTAAGTGCTTTTCTCAGTGGTTCCATCGGATGCGGCGATTTATTAATATAAATAGACATTATTTTGAAAAGATATAATAAAACTAATAACTTGCTAGTTTGCTCAGTTTTAAATTTTCCAAGGACTTTCAGTTTGACCACGCGAAACAAGCCTGTCTGTCTGTTATATTTTCCCTCCTAAACCACTGAAATACTTTAGATGATAGTTGGTAAAGATAGATTATCTACACCTGAAGAAAAGACATTGGCTACTTTTTGGCGCGTTATATGACATCCACAAGGGTTATAAAGATTAAATAGAAAACAGCACACGTGTCTTCCTAGTTAATAGACGCTCGGTGGTAAGGAGTTTTGGCCTCATTTTTATTTTAAATCTACAGTAGGTACATTTAAGTAGTATGTGTTAGCATATTTAAGTGTACTTTTATACAATTACTAAGCACTGCAAATGACGTCACACCACCTGATATGGAGCGGTAAGAAGAGTCCATATGCGAAGACACCAAGTGCAGCTTGAGATACTGCTCTATCCGTCTCCATCTCGCTTCCTGTAAAATGTGATTGACAAATGTAATAAAATTGTGTTTCTTTCTCCAGACGGCTGGACTACCGATGACTTAGTGTTCCTGTGGAAGGAGGGCGACCCCGTCCAGGTGGTGAAGAACCTCCATCTGCCGCGGTTCACTCTGGAGAAATTTCTCACTGACTACTGTAACAGCAAGACCAACACTGGTGAGTAACCAAAGCATCCACAGCTTTTTTTAAAGAGGTATATTTACATTTACATCTTGAGGATACAGAGTGGAATTGGAATCTATTTAATATTCATCATCATCATATCAGCCTATGATGTTCACTGCTGAACAAAGGCCTCCCCATCAACTTCCGAATGGAACGGTTCTGCGCAGCCCGCATCCAACAGCTCCCCGCGACCCTGACCAGGTCGTCTGTCCATCTAGCGGGAGGCCGTCCTACTTTGCGCTTTCCGGTACGTGGTCGCCATTCTAGAACTTTAACGCCCCACCGGCCGTCTACTCTGCGTGCTATGTGCCCTGCCCAATGCCACTTCAACTTACGAATTCTTTGAGCTATATCAGTGAGTTTGGTTCTCTTACGGATGTCCTCATTTCTGAATCTATCTCGCAGAGAAACACCTAACATAGCTCGTTGTGCGACTGCGAACTTACACAGAAGGCAAGGGCCTTCTGTGTAAGTTCGCAATTCGTTCTCAATTAATAATATTAGACTAAGGAGTCTAATATTATTAATTACAATTTCTTGTAGGCGTAGGAGGAGCTCGGTGGCGTATTGGTTTGAGCGCTCTGGTTTGGATACGAAAAGCAAAGCAACTTTCGTCATGGTCGATCCTCGGATGGGTCAATCAAAGTTTGTGATCTTGAGCTCCTCCGTGATTCGGAAGGCACGTTAAGCCGTTGGTTCCGGTTGTTACTGCAACCGCATTAACCCACCAACCCGCATTGGGTCAGCGTGGTGGTGTTATGACTCATCTGTTTCTCCCATGTATGAAGGCCTGTGCCCAGCAGTGGGACGTATATAGGCTGGTGATGATGACGAAAATTTCTTGAAATCAAAAGTGTAACAAAGAAATAAAATTTAAGAGTGTGGTTGTGTTCCTTGTCATGAGTTACCTCTGAAAGTGTAACACCCTTCCGACTACTTTTATTTCCCGATTAAATTAATATAAGCATTGTCTCACCTGCTCGTGATGACCCTAAAAATGCGTACTATCGCGTATCGCACGACACACTACATACACAACCCGCACACATAGTACGATATTAAACCCCCGCAAATCCAGAATTCCACACTTTATTTTGGAGTTCTGTAACACCCTTTATAGACGCCCAACGTTATTAAGGGAATATTACCTTGTTTGGCTACGAAGAGATAAAATATATTGACCAGAATGTAGCGGAAATGAAATGCCCAAAGCCAGAAGTCTACTGGCTTTTTCTGCCTATAGATATAGTAAGACTTAACTCGCTGCGGTTATATTCTGGATACATTAATAGTAAGAGCAGTGAAAGCACAAAAGATTCTGAAGGTTCGAAGTGCACCGTGACATTTTCATGGTCCCACGATAAAATAACATAAGCTAATATCTATTGATTCATAGTTTGTAGCAGACTTCAAACTATCTACCACTTTACTACGTCTCGACAGGGAGTAAAGCACTCTGCGCGTCTGGCTCGAGGAAAAAACAAGCGAATTTTTGAAATATTCTTCACCAGAAAAAAACTTTTGGAAAAGAAAAAGAAGATTTGAATTTAGGGTGTATTTTTTTCGTGGAATCCAACCGTTATTTAATTGGCTTTCGATTAGTCTTACCGGGAATTTCATATGACTAGTACTTATGGAGTAAATCAAGGCAAAGCTACGATTTTCTTGATTTTATCAAGAATTAAGTAAAATATATCAAATAAATTTGAAACGGGTAATTTGTTGGAAAGGTGCTTAAGAATTATGAAAATCATTTATTTCATTTTAATATTCTTAAAATAAAGAGTAGATACTTAGATGTTATAAGCACTTAAAACAGCGTTTTGGTAGAGGAACTGTCTTAATTATTTTCTTAAATCGCTTTGATTCTAGGCGAGTACAGCTGCCTGAAGGTCGACCTCCTGTTCAAACGCGAGTTCAGCTACTACCTCATCCAGATCTACATCCCCTGCTGCATGCTTGTCATCGTCTCCTGGGTCTCCTTCTGGCTTGACCAGGGAGCCGTGCCTGCTAGGGTATCACTGGGTAAGATATTCTTTTAAAGTATTTAGATATTATTAAATGATTTCTAAAAAAGTAAAGTGTCGTTTTGTTTTACAACTAGATGAGAAAACAAGCCGACGGGCCACCTGATGGTAAGCGGTTACCGCCATCTATAAACACCTGCAATAACATGGAAATATCACATGATATTTCAGGTGCGTTGTCATCGAGGCCTATAAGAAATGCCATCCATGCCCTTTAATTACACTGGCTACCTTTCCCTTCAATCCGGAATACAGTGAACTGTTTCACAACTGAAATAAGAAAGGCAGTGGTACCTACCCAGACGACCTTACATGTGGGCCTACCACCCTAAAAATGGGTATGAGACAACGTTTTTATTTCGTATTGATTTATATGTAAACTGTAAAGAAATATTACCAAAACCATAGTACATCTGAAATCAATAGTAACTTAGATAAAAGAATACGTTTGACGAGATGTTACAAGTCGCTGAAAAACGCTTCGTAGAAGTAATGACAGAAATAGATAATGGACAATATTATGCAGTAGGAAGAACCCACTTTGAAAGATTATAACTCTTATTGCTTGAATATTATGGATCCTATTACATCAAAATTATTCTTCGTGATGTGTGTATTAAAATTCGGGTCCACTAAAGTTCTTTCATCTCTTGCCTATCAAAATGTCAGTTTTCCATGTCCCGCACGTAGAAATATTTTAAAATAAACCTAACGATCCTAATTTCTCACGTCATAACGTCACCTAATCTATCTACATAAAAGACAAAAAAGACGCAACATTTACTTCTAACTGGCCTTATTCAATCGTAATAAGACCGTTTTTGCAACTGTCATTTCTGTCAATTGCACGAGTTGGCGGGTGCTGTTGACGTGGGAGTCACAATTTTTCAATTCTGTCTACGTTATTTTACATTAGACCATTCATTACAGTGGTAATGCTATCTAGACTCCAGTTTCTAACACAGATTAAACAGATAACAACAGCAACATGATCGACTGTAAAATTCTGTCTGTCTTATGGCGATCTATCGAAACGTTGTTTCGGCCAAGACCGATAGGGATAGAGATATGGCTGACTCAGCGAGAGGAAAAAAGACAAAACAGCGATCGCGCGTGAAAAATATACGAAATACACAAATTATTTTATTAAAAAATAACCTTATGGACTACAAAAAAACGCTTCTACGCGATTCTGAATATTAATGATATCTACTATTTAAAGTAATTTCCTATTGAATACAAATTATCGTTCACCAATAATCTTAAGTTATCTTGTTTATACGAGGTCTTTTCGGAAATAAAATGTATCGAGGCAAATTCCTTTAATCGTGTTTTCGTTTTACTCGTATCTAGATAAGGATATGAAGTAACGTATATTTTATTTTCAGATTCGTAAGATCTTTCAGCAACGTATGACATTACTTATAAAAGTGCGATTTTTTTTCAATATATCGCCTTGACAGACAGGTTTAAACAAACGTCTATAACATTGATAAAAGTATTCAACATATTATCTCAAACCTAAAACTTGTGCAAGGTCGATTTCAACTAAAAAATTGGAATTCGGATTTGAAATTGGTAGGTTACACCTAGTGCTCTGGTGGCGTAGCTGTTATCGAGTTTGGCCTGATCCCAGGATACTATTTTTTCATCGTTTTCTTTCTTTATTTTTGTTTCTTACAATAAAGTCGGCGTTCTAAACGCACAAAATCAAACATGTACATATTTAAACTAGAAAAAAGATGTACTGCGAGGCGAACACCTACCTCAAAGTATATATAGCTTTTCCATAATTATGGCTTTCATAGGCTGTACTAAACGCAGTGATATTATTATACTCGTTGGATGGTACAAAACACAGATTCTGTGGTACGGAATGACAATACCATTTTCAAAGCAATGCTTTTAGGCGTTCCTGTTTTTCTAAAATTAAAACATATATAAAAACAATCCAAAAAATATGTCATCACAATTTGTTATGATAATGGGAATTAGGAGCGATGAATAAAACAACTTGTGCATATTGAGATCCAAGAAGAGAGAGAGATCTCTGTTTTTTATTTCACATCATTGACTTAGGGTTACGTGATATACAGCCATGTAACATCTTCCTTTTTTTTGAAAAAGTAGAAAATCGATAAACATCTTACAACACTATGAATTTACAAGTTTGACATTGACACTTTGATGAATTTACAAGTTTGACATTGACACTTTGTTGAAAATTTTTATTAGGTTAATTTACCATCAAATAAAATTAGAGACAAACAAAAGATTACAAAGTAGCAATAATAGTACATAATTATCAGAGATGCGCAATATAAATCTTTAAAAAGAAAAGATTTATATAAATCTTTTGACGAAAAGATTTAAATCACTCCTTTTAAATCTTTAAATCTTTTGTAACTCAGTTGATCAAGAC
The DNA here is from genome assembly GCA_947347705.1 of Nymphula nitidulata. Taxonomy (NCBI): domain Eukaryota; kingdom Metazoa; phylum Arthropoda; class Insecta; order Lepidoptera; family Crambidae; genus Nymphula; species Nymphula nitidulata. The sequence goes on along the minus strand of OX374637.1, from coordinate 1,892,160 downwards.
ACGTAATTTCAATCACCTTTACATTAACTCTTTTAAATCTTTCAATCATTAGTAACTCAGTTGATCAAAACACATCATTTCCATTCATCTTCAAATCACTCTTTTAAATCTTTTGCAAATCAGTTTATCATGACACAATATTTTCAATTATCTATTTCACTGAATTGTGTTGTGAAAGATTTATTACTTCACGGGTCCTGATCATACACTTGAAAGACAGTACAATTTAGTGAATTTTATATATTTTTATGTAAAGTTTTTTAATGAGACCTACCTACCTACCTACTTACTGTAACATTTTACGTAGATATAAAAATGATTACAATTTTTTGGGTTGGATATTATCTTAGCATTGGTGCAATCATTGAAGGAAACGTTTATTTCGATTACGGAAACAAAGCAACTTTCGCCATGGTCGATCCCGGCATGGGTCATTAAAAATTTATTATCTACAGTTCCTCCGTGTTTCGGAAGGTACGTTAAGCTATTGGTCCCGGTTGTTACTGAAACTGCGATAACCCACCAACCCGCACTGGACCAGCGTGGTGATGCTATGGCCCAAACTCTTCATGTGTTTCTCCCATGTAAGAAGGTCCAGCAGTGGCCAGTGGGAGGTATGTAGGCTGGTGGTGGCGATGATAATGACTCGCAAAATTGTTTTGTGAAGCAATTGTTTATGGTGACGTGCAATTGGATGATCATTGTAATATAAGTGAATTTGATGTGAAAGACGTTGAGAGTTTTATCGTGGTTATCTACCTCATCAAAGTATTATCATGGAAACTGTCATCATATATCTCGCGCCAAACTCTCATGATACATTGAAACCAGCATTTCGATTATATTTGCAGAATAAAAAGAAAACTCTTAAAATATGGCTGTATAGGCATTTGTTTCTTTTGCCTTCTCTGTAATAGAGAAAAAATACAAAAATAACAATCCGTTCATTCTTTCACTCATTGGTTGAATTGGGTTGAATGTATCAGAGAATGAAATGAATCAAAGATTTAAAAGATTTAAAGATGTATTTGGAAGCCAAGTGATTTAGTGATTTAATCAATCTTTTTTACGGATGTACATCTTTTAAACCAATCACTCACGAGTTACACATCTCTAATAATTATACCTCTTTACCCCTTAAAACCAAATAAGTGATTAACGAAATCTAGCAGGTTTACGTATTGCACGACCATATGAGGAATATTTAACAATATCATTGGACTGCGTAACTACGTTATCATTACAGGGAATGTTTACATTTGTAGGATTACTAGGTTTATCAGCATCAGGAGGTGAATGTTTGGGCGAAAGAATATGGACTCTATTGCGGCGGAATGTACCTATTGGTGAGGTAATGGTGTATGACCTAGGTTCTGAACCTAATTCAGAAATAGTACCTGGTACCCAAAGGCTGTTTGGAAATTTCTTAAAGTAAATCTTATCACCTATCTCTAATTTACTTAAGTGTTTTTTATGTTGATTATAATAAATATTTGACTTTTGATTTTGTGTTTCATTGAATGACTTTATTTTTTTGTAGTTACAAATTTTAGGTATCAACAATTTATCCACAATTGGAATATTGGTCCTAAGAGACCTTGACATGAGTAATTGAGCTGGAGAACACATAGACTCTTTAGGTGTGTTTCGGTACTTCAAAATTGCTAAATAGGGATCGGAATTATCTGCAGCACATTTTTTTAGAATGCTTTTGATAGTGCCTACAGTCCTCTCAACCATACCATTAGATTGGCTATGATAGGGGCTAGAAGTTATATGGTCAATTTGCCAGTTTTGTGTGAAATTTTGAAATTCTCTTGATGTGAATGGTGGGCCATTGTCTGATATAAGTGTTTTTGGTATACCATGTCTCGCAAAAATTGATTTAAGTTGGATGATAACATTTGTTGCTGCGGACCCATTACTAAGCAAAGCTAGTTCAACATATTTTGAAAAATAGTCTACAACTATTATGTATTTTTGGCATTTAAAATCTAAAAGATCTATTCCTACCTTATGCCAAGGAATAAGTTCATACTCATGTGGCTGTAATGGCTCTTTAACGTTTTTTCTTCTGTATGTTAAACACACATGACACATATTTATATGTTTCTCTATATCACTGTACATATTATGCCAGTATATAGAAGATTTAGCTAAACGTTGACAACTTTGAATACCCTGATGGCCTTCATGTAATAAAGTTAGAATATTGTCTCTTAGAGACTTTGGAATCATTATGCAGTTATTTTTAAACACTAAGTTATTCATGACATGAATCTCATTTTTAACAGAAAAATATGGTTTTACTGCATCAGGTACAGACCTTCTATGTTCTGGCCAGCCATTATTGCAATAATTAATGATACTTTGAAGTGTTTTATCTTTTGAAGTGTGTTCTTGTAATTCTTGCAATTTTGACTGACTGACTGATAAAGATTTTATAATTAAGTTAACATGGAGATCTATATCTGAATCTAGGTCAGTTAAAGCTTGTTCAGGTAATGCAGACCTTGAGAGAGTGTCAGCCACATAGAGATATTTACCAGGTTTGTATGTGACATTCAAATCGTAGGGTTGTAGTCTGAGCATAATTCGCTGTAAACGTGGAGGTATATTATATATAGGTTTATTGAACAAAGAGACAATGGGCTTATGGTCTGTTTCTACTAATGTTTTACGTCCATATATGTATTGGTGATACTTAGTGCAGCCAAAAAGAATAGCTAGTAGCTCTTTTTCTATTTGAGAATATGACTGTTGGCAAATACTAAGAGTAGCCGATGAGTATGCAATTGGATTATTTCCATGACTTATTACTGCACCCATGGCATCTTTAGAAGAATCAACTGACAAAATTATTTCCTTGGCTTGGTCATAATAAGTTAAGACAGGTGCATTGGTTATAGCTTTTTTTAAATTGTTGAATTCCAAAGTATGCTCATCAGTCCACTGCCAAGTATTGTTTTTTGATAAAAGTTTTCTTAGATTCATGTTTTTTTTGTGACAAATTACTAATATATGACCCCAGATAGTTCACCATGCCTAAAAAGCGTTGGAGTTCTGTAATATTTGTGGGACAAGGCATATTACATATAGCTTCCACTTTGCTATTATCAACTCTCACACCATCTTTGTTGAATATGTGACCTAAGTATTTGACTTCTTGTTTACCTATATTTGACTTCTCTTTATTGAATTTAAGATTTATGTCTCTGGCCCTTTGAAATACTTTTAAGAGAATAGTATCGTGCTCATGCTTAGTAGGTGCAAAGATGAGTATGTCATCCATCATGACTTTTACACCGGCAATGTCAGAAAATCTTTTTGTCATTTCAGAATGGAATATTTCAGGCGCTGCATTAATGCCAAAAGGAAGTCTTAAGAACCTGTATCGGCCTTGTGGTGTAATAAATGTACAAAGCTTTGAAGAGCTTTCATCTAGTTTAATCATCCAAAAGCCTTTATTAGCGTCTAATGTAGTAAAGTATTGCGAGCCTGCCAAACTAGACTTAATTTCGTCGATCGTAGGAAATTGATAGTGTGGTCTCATTATTCCCATATTGAGTTTACGAGGATCTATGCATAATCTAAGAGAACCATTTTTTTTGGAGGTAAGTACAATTGAGCTAACCCACTCTGTAGGTTCATCTACTTTCACTATAATGTTTTCTTTTTCTAACATGTGTAATTCTTTTTTCAGGTCTTCTAACAAGCGAAAAGGAATCCTACGGCATGCATCAATGGAGGGAGTAGCATCAGGCTTTAAAGTTAAATGACATTCAAAGTTTTTTATACACCCTATACCATTAAATAAATCCTTATTTTCAATAATTAAATTATCATTACTGTCTAAATCAAAACTAACATTATTAACTCTTTTTATCAATTTCAGATCTTCACAGCTTTTACGACCTATTATACTTTGACATGGTAAATCTACAATATGAAATAATATATTATAAGCATTTTTGTTGTATAAAACTTTCAGAGTACATTGACCTATACTTGGTAAAATTTCACCACTGAATGTGGATAATTTGTGTTGACTTTTTTGCACTATGTCTAACGGTAAGTTCAATTTTTGAAATGTAATAAATGACAGAATATTAGTATCAGCACCAGTGTCTAATAAGAATACAATAAATTGATTATTTACCTTAAGTTCAGTTTTGTAGTTATTGTGACTTATTGAATTAACATTGTTTGCAGACAAATAGACTGGACCAACAAACAACTGATCATCCGAGTTACCTTCGCTATTCTGGATAATGTTTACCCTGGGACCACTGTAACGTGAACGGCATACTGTTGCGAAGTGATTAGGTTTCTTACAGATCTTGCATATCGCCCCGATTGCTGGACAGCGAACCCTATGTACTTGACCGCATCGATAACACTTCTTGCTTTGGCTTGTTGAAGGTTTCTGGTCATTTCTTGTTAGTGTTGGTTTTCTTGTTTGTGACTTTGACCTTGCTCTATTATGGAATTTAACTTGATTAATGCTCTCTTCATGACATATTGTTTTTGTATCCAAACGTGTGTTTCTAACTGTCTTGGCAATGGATACTGCCTCGTCGAAGGTTTTGGGTCTCTCTAAAAGTAGCTTTTCCTTTAAGTAATTATGTTCCGAATTAATATTCCAGGAGAAAATATCTTTCAATAGGTCATCGAATAGTTTCCCGAATTCACATTGTAATGCGATGTTTTTGAGATCAGTAGCATATGCTTCAATGTCTTCAGCTGGACCTTGCCGCCGATTGAACAATTTGTGTCTCTCAATTGTTATGTTTGTTTTAGGCGTAAAATATTGGTCGAACTTTTCTAATAAATCTTTGTATGTTATTTGGTCATATTTAACATTAAAAGAATGGAAAATTTCCATGGCCTCAGGTTAAGTTATGTAGTAAGATAGCGACCTTTCGTTCATCGCTCTCCTTTTTGAGGTTATTAGCCGTTAAGTATATGTCTATAGACGTACGAAAGTCTCGCCATGACTTGGCCATATTATTGGAGTCTCTTACTTGCAATTTTGTTAAGCTGCCGGAATGAAACCCGATGAAGGCACCGCTGACGCCGGTAGCCATCTTGACTTTTCGTTGCCGTCGACGTACAATTGATTTGGTTCAGAATCGAACAATTCAATTGGTTTGGTGGGACAAAATATATATTATGTCTAAAGTAATAATATATATTGCTTTTAAACTTCTGACACCATGTTATGATAATGGGAATTAGGAGCGATGAATAAAACAACTTGTGCATATTGGTCAGCAATAGAGTCCATATTCTTTCGACCAAACATTCACCTCCTAATTCCCATTATCATAACATGGTGTCAGAAGTTTAAAAGCAATATATATTATTACTTTAGACATAATATATATTTTGCCCCACCAAACCAATTGAATTGTTCGATTCTGAACCAAATCAATTGTACGTCGACGGCAACGAAAAGTCAAGATGGCTACCGGCGTCAGCGGTGCCTTCATCGGGTTTCATTCCGGCAGCTTAACAAAATTGCAAGTAAGAGACTCCAATAATATGGCCAAGTCATGGCGAGACTTTCGTACGTCTATAGACATATACTTAACGGCTAATAACCTCAAAAAGGAGAGCGATGAACGAAAGGTCGCTATCTTACTACATAACTTAACCTCAGAGGCCATGGAAATTTTCCATTCTTTTAATGTTAAATATGACCAAATAACATACAAAGATTTATTAGAAAAGTTCGACCAATATTTTACGCCTAAAACAAACATAACAATTGAGAGACACAAATTGTTCAATCGGCGGCAAGGTCCAGCTGAAGACATTGAAGCATATGCTACTGATCTCAAAAACATCGCATTACAATGTGAATTCGGGAAACTATTCGATGACCTATTGAAAGATATTTTCTCCTGGAATATTAATTCGGAACATAATTACTTAAAGGAAAAGCTACTTTTAGAGAGACCCAAAACCTTCGACGAGGCAGTATCCATTGCCAAGACAGTTAGAAACACACGTTTGGATACAAAAACAATATGTCATGAAGAGAGCATTAATCAAGTTAAATTCCATAATAGAGCAAGGTCAAAGTCACAAACAAGAAAACCAACACTAACAAGAAATGACCAGAAACCTTCAACAAGCCAAAGCAAGAAGTGTTATCGATGCGGTCAAGTACATAGGGTTCGCTGTCCAGCAATCGGGGCGATATGCAAGATCTGTAAGAAACCTAATCACTTCGCAACAGTATGCCGTTCACGTTACAGTGGTCCCAGGGTAAACATTATCCAGAATAGCGAAGGTAACTCGGATGATCAGTTGTTTGTTGGTCCAGTCTATTTGTCTGCAAACAATGTTAATTCAATAAGTCACAATAACTACAAAACTGAACTTAAGGTAAATAATCAATTTATTGTATTCTTATTAGACACTGGTGCTGATACTAATATTCTGTCATTTATTACATTTCAAAAATTGAACTTACCGTTAGACATAGTGCAAAAAAGTCAACACAAATTATCCACATTCAGTGGTGAAATTTTACCAAGTATAGGTCAATGTACTCTGAAAGTTTTATACAACAAAAATGCTTATAATATATTATTTCATATTGTAGATTTACCATGTCAAAGTATAATAGGTCGTAAAAGCTGTGAAGATCTGAAATTGATAAAAAGAGTTAATAATGTTAGTTTTGATTTAGACAGTAATGATAATTTAATTATTGAAAATAAGGATTTATTTAATGGTATAGGGTGTATAAAAAACTTTGAATGTCATTTAACTTTAAAGCCTGATGCTACTCCCTCCATTGATGCATGCCGTAGGATTCCTTTTCGCTTGTTAGAAGACCTGAAAAAAGAATTACACATGTTAGAAAAAGAAAACATTATAGTGAAAGTAGATGAACCTACAGAGTGGGTTAGCTCAATTGTACTTACCTCCAAAAAAAATGGTTCTCTTAGATTATGCATAGATCCTCGTAAACTCAATATGGGAATAATGAGACCACACTATCAATTTCCTACGATCGACGAAATTAAGTCTAGTTTGGCAGGCTCGCAATACTTTACTACATTAGACGCTAATAAAGGCTTTTGGATGATTAAACTAGATGAAAGCTCTTCAAAGCTTTGTACATTTATTACACCACAAGGCCGATACAGGTTCTTAAGACTTCCTTTTGGCATTAATGCAGCGCCTGAAATATTCCATTCTGAAATGACAAAAAGATTTTCTGACATTGCCGGTGTAAAAGTCATGATGGATGACATACTTATCTTTGCACCTACTAAGCATGAGCACGATACTATTCTCTTAAAAGTATTTCAAAGGGCCAGAGACATAAATCTTAAATTCAATAAAGAGAAGTCAAATATAGGTAAACAAGAAGTCAAATACTTAGGTCACATATTCAACAAAGATGGTGTGAGAGTTGATAATAGCAAAGTGGAAGCTATATGTAATATGCCTTGTCCCACAAATATTACAGAACTCCAACGCTTTTTAGGCATGGTGAACTATCTGGGGTCATATATTAGTAATTTGTCACAAAAAAAACATGAATCTAAGAAAACTTTTATCAAAAAACAATACTTGGCAGTGGACTGATGAGCATACTTTGGAATTCAACAATTTAAAAAAAGCTATAACCAATGCACCTGTCTTAACTTATTCCTTGGCATAAGGTAGGAATAGATCTTTTAGATTTTAAATGCCAAAAATTCATAATAGTTGTAGACTATTTTTCAAAATATGTTGAACTAGCTTTGCTTAGTAATGGGTCCGCAGCAACAAATGTTATCATCCAACTTAAATCAATTTTTGCGAGACATGGTATACCAAAAACACTTATATCAGACAATGGCCCACCATTCACATCAAGAGAATTTCAAAATTTCACACAAAACTGGCAAATTGACCATATAACTTCTAGCCCCTATCATAGCCAATCTAATGGTATGGTTGAGAGGACTGTAGGCACTATCAAAAGCATTCTAAAAAAATGTGCTGCAGATAATTCCGATCCCTATTTAGCAATTTTGAAGTACCGAAACACACCTAAAGAGTCTATGTGTTCTTGTAATTCTTGCAATTTTGACTGACTGACTGATAAAGATTTTATAATTAAGTTAACATGGAGATCTATATCTGAATCTAGGTCAGTTAAAGCTTGTTCAGGTAATGCAGACCTTGAGAGAGTGTCAGCCACATAGAGATATTTACCAGGTTTGTATGTGACATTCAAATCGTAGGGTTGTAGTCTGAGCATAATTCGCTGTAAACGTGGAGGTATATTATATATAGGTTTATTGAACAAAGAGACAATGGGCTTATGGTCTGTTTCTACTAATGTTTTACGTCCATATATGTATTGGTGATACTTAGTGCAGCCAAAAAGAATAGCTAGTAGCTCTTTTTCTATTTGAGAATATGACTGTTGGCAAATACTAAGAGTAGCCGATGAGTATGCAATTGGATTATTTCCATGACTTATTACTGCACCCATGGCATCTTTAGAAGAATCAACTGACAAAATTATTTCCTTGGCTTGTAGGCAATTGTTATGATAATGGGAATTAGGAGCGATGAATAAAACAACTTGTGCATATTGAGATCCAAGAAGAGAGAGAGATCTCTGTTTTTTATTTCACATCATTGACTTAGGGTTACGTGATATACAGCCATGTAACACAATTAACCGTGAAAACCGTAGGCCGTGAAACAGTTCGCTGTGTTTCGGATTAAAGGGAAAGGTAGCCAGTGTAATTACTGGGTATGGACGGCATTTCATCTTAGGCCTCAGGATGACGACGCACCTTCAATACTATGTGATTATTTCTTATCTATTATTGTCTATAGACGTGTGCCGCAGCCTTGGCCGTATGAAAAAATATTTCCTAATATAACAAGTCCATATAACAAGTCCACCAGAGCTCATATAGATAAACTGGGTCCGTGTGCATAGGATATTACGAACTGGATAGCACCGCTCCTGTGCCTGTTATTACATTGAAAAACTGACGTGCTAAGCTGTCTGATCGTTATAGAACTCATTTGGGGTTTTTTGTGGTTAACGGGGTAGTTGATGACCTTCATCTCGATAGTAAGTGATAATAAGGCCGAAGATGGAAGCGCCCGGATTCCTCAACCACCAACGAATTATCTTACCTCCAACGGAAGACAACGATGCCGTTATCATATTATTATGGCAAACTTAGATAAGGTGGTGGTAGCTAACCAGGCGGACTTAGAAAAAGGCCTACCACCAAAGGAGAAAACGGGAATTGAGCCCCGAATTTCTAGACCACAAAGACATTTAATTATTCAACTCGTCCCACAGGCGTGACCACCCTTCTGACAATGGCCACCCAGTCCTCTGGCATCAACGCGTCTCTGCCACCCGTGTCTTACACCAAGGCCATCGACGTGTGGACCGGCGTCTGCCTCACGTTCGTCTTCGGCGCACTGCTAGAGTTTGCGCTTGTCAATTACGCCTCTCGTTCTGATATGCACAGGTAAGTTTAACCTTCAAATTGTCAATTTTTGTTTTAATGGCGATACCTAATGAAAGTGATTTCGACCGAGACAGAAAGAGGCTTCTGAACATTTGCTACATCAGTCAAAACAATAGTTCTCCACTTTATGCAGAAGCTAAGGTTGTAGAGTGTTGGAACCACCTCAGTTTGGGCCTGTAACTTTTGCTACAATTATTTCTCGAATACAATCAAACAACTATAAGCCTTTTAAATATTGTGTTCTTGAGTTACAGCTTTTTTTCACATTTTTTTTTGTAACAACAACAAGAGCAGTAAACGAGCATATATCACGTTTCATCTGATGGAAACCGGTTACCGTAGCCTTTAGTACTTATAAGACCAAAGGAACTATTGACTTTAACGCGCTGAAAACTTTGTAAAATCAGGAGGTAGCGTTATATTGTTAGCATAGATACGAGTCCCCATGCCACGGTAATGATTACCTTAGCCCTACTCCCAACATAGCGCATGAGTAGTGGCCAAAATGCGCCACTAAACATCTGACGGGCCGTACGTTTGTTTACCAGCCCCGTCGTAAAAAATGTGTAGAAGTCTAATGTCTAATTCATACTAAATCATTTCTAATTTAAAATATCTTTTTAACGATACTTTGTCTTTTCTCTACAGAGAGAATATGAAGAAGACGAGACGAGAAATGGAGGCCGCGGCGAGCATGGACGCGGCGTCGGACCTCCTCGACACCGACAGCAACGCCACGTTCGCTATGGTGAGCTCGAGACTGATTAGAAGGCCTAGACAAGATGCCATTGACTGCCGCTATCGCTAAATTAAAAATGTATGGGATATGACAATTGTGATCGAAAGGCGTTCGATGGCTTATGTCAAATCACATACATCAGCGATAGCGATTATCGAAAGGCATCTTGTCTAGACCTACAGCGTCCCTGCCATGGTAGTTTATCCAAAGCTTCAGAGCCAAACGTCAAAACGAAATACAGCAGATCAGTAGGTACCTACATCAAGTGTAACATCTGCACTACGAAAGTCGCCTCTTTAGGAACGGAGTAAAGGCGGACTCAAATCAAAGTCAATCTGTTACGCTTGATATGCTAAGTACTGTACAAAGTTCGTAGCTTTCATGAAAATTATTAGAATGTTGTTCAGAACTATATACAGACATAGGTACACCTAATTATAACTGGCTTAGTTAACATATCTAACAATAAGCCTCGCATTGAGACAAATTTTGGTCTGAAACTACTGAATTCAATTTCATGGTAGACCCATAGATTCCCGGAACCAGCAGCTGTTTAGGAATCCTAATGACGCTGTCGTTTTATGGGTAGTCGTTTTTTTATACAAAGCGCGACAAATTACTCAACACCCGATGTGAAGCAGTAAGAAGAGTCCATATGCGATGACAGCTAGTGCAGTTCAGACACAGCTCTAGCCGCCTCCGCTTTGCCGGCCCAAAAGGTGCTTATTCACGCCTCTTTTAAAGGAACCAATGTGTTAGCTAGGACGAAATACATGGCTTTGTATTGTAATACTTTCTTCGAGTTTGTAATGTTAAATAAAAAAATCAACAGCATAGATACTGTAATGTAAAATTAATCAATTAATAAAATCCCGTTATTCATTACAAATTTTCGAACTGCTAACATACGGCCCACCAGACGGTAAACGGTTACCGTAACCTTTGGACGCTTGCAACACCAGGAATACCACTTGAGCGTTAGCGTTAAACCCTGTAAAATCCTTTATTACGCCTTTTTTTGTAGAACCCCATGCTGATGCCAAAAAAAAGATTAAATGAAAGACAATAAAAGTAGCATAGAACCCTGGGCGGGGTTAAGTGGGGCAAACCGCACAAACGCATGACAAACGCAGCGTTTATATCATGTTAGATAAGGATAACGATACCAGCTCTGGTGTCTGGCTTTAAACATGGTCTCTCTCCGAAAGAAGAAATTATCAGCTATCTTTTTCTATCATGATGTTACACCTCGCGTTCGTAAATCCACTCTCCACAATGTAGTATAAAAGATCCTCAAGCCGTTATGGGTAAAGTGCATGCGCCACGTCTGTCGCCCCTGACTGTCTGCAACTCACAGAAGCCGCTGGTGCGCGGCGTGGAGCAGATGCGGCAGTGCGAGATCCACCTGAAGCCGCCGCGAAAGAACTGCTGCCGCCTCTGGATGTCCAAGTTCCCGACGCGCTCCAAGAGGATCGACGTCATCTCACGTATCACCTTTCCTTTGGTGTTCGCTATCTTTAATTTAGCCTATTGGTGAGTATTACAGTGCAAGTAACATAATAGTTTAGTTTTGGAATATAAGTTAAAGAGATTACCAAATAAAACAAATTACACGATCTGCAGAATTCATGCGATATGTACCGGATAGTTACGACAATAAGACATTAAATTAAAACATTAAAAATGGGTTACACAAGCTCATGGAAATGTTTTTGCAACTATCGAATGTATCATATTATGTAATAATTTCACAATATTTCTATGCCGCAAATATTCTAATGTCTCCATACCCTAAGTAGGTAATATATTACCGGATTCCTTCATACCAGGGCTTAAGTTTAGATACTTAGATGACGTCATCGATACGTAGCCATTCTATTTTTATTTCAAGTATAAACCAGAGCGTCTTCATTACGACGGCTGGTCTGTACCCCTTGCTATACAGGCTAGTCGGCCAAGAGGTCCCGGGTTCGAATCCCGGTAGGAGCAAATGTTCGTATGATGAGTACGAGCATTTGTTTACGAGTTATGGATGTTTATATGTTTATTTAGTATATTTCTAGTATTTATATACACATTATTATCATTATTTCTCCGTTATCTAGTATCCATAACACAAGCTCTTAATAATGTTTATTTTGGGCTAGATAATAGGTGTGAGTGTATGAATATTATTATTGTTGGTCCCATAGAATTATCTAGTAACCATAACACAAGGTCTTAGTAATTAATAATTTGGGTTAGATAATAGGTGTGAATGTAAGAATATGTATCATAATATTTTTCTTAATCGCCGACCCAAAAAGAGGTTACATATATTTGACGTGTCTATCTGTGTATCTGTCTGCCGCAGCGTAGCTCCTAAACGAATGGACTGATTTCGATTCGGTTTTAAACGTTGTATAAAATGGTAAAGCATGAGTGTTCCGCGGTGTCCAGGTCGACGTACCTATTCCGCAACGAGGACGAGGAGAAGTGATTCTCCGGGTCCGTGGGCGGCGCGCCGCAGGTGGCGCGGCTGGCGGCGGCGGTGCTGGGCCCGTACGCGCTGTTCGCGCTGGCCTACGCCGCCTGCCTGCGCCCGCAGCCGGCGCCGGCCGCGCGCCTCTGATCTCACACCTCAGACCGCTTCTGAGCTTCCAGTCCTTCGCACTCCGACCGCTGCGACATCCGGGACGACACCCTCGCTGTGGCGCAAACGATTTACTAGGATGTACGAAGTATAAAGAAGACACCATTACTTTGTACAGATTTCTTTCTCTCAATATGTATAGGAAAAAGATAACGAGATTTGATTATATATGTCAACTAAAAAGAGATGTTCCAAAAATGTATGGAGACATGGCCAGGTATATGTACACTATACTAAAAAATAGGTTAAAATATGCAGAGCAGAGCTCAATTGTCCATTCTCTTTTTATTCGCTTTGTTGTGTGGTACAAAACAAGAATTGATATAGGAAAAACTGCAACACAGCCAAATATTCATCATGGCGCGTATGTCACTTTGGTGACGTTTAGTTGACTTCTATGTCGCACGCCATTTTGCCACAACTGTGAAATCGACGAAAAATTTCAACTTTTGTAGAAACAAATTTTACATGAAAACGAATTATTAGTATTTTCAAGAATTCAGGAGATTTTTCAAAATTTTTTGAGATACTGAACATATACCTGACCGGAAATGAAATATCTCCTTTAGGTAGATTCTAATGAAAACATAGACAATTTTAGACGACATGAACAGAAGCTTTCAAAACACTGCATTATGACGTTCAGTAAGGTCGAAAATGGCACACACAAATGACAAATTATATGATATCCGCCTTTTTTTTATTCATATTGAGAAAACGAGATGCACTGAACATTTGAATTTAGCGTGTGCTCTACAGAATTAGGACGTGATGATCCATTCATATGGCTTTCGCGCTACACTTTACTCCAGGGTTGACCGAAGCTAGATCTTGATTCACCTAACTCCGTTTTTAGCACACAACATCTCCGGGCGCGGAATCTGCGGCTTTTTTTATAATATATTTAACTATCTAATCGCAATTGATATTGCTCAACATTATGCATTACTCAGTCGATTGCTAGCTTGCTAGAACAAACCGCATCACAACCTTGTGTTGAATAAACTACATGCCATCGTTTCAAAATGGGACATGACTTATGTATACGGTGTCTTCTCTATCCTCCGTTGTAGCTTCCACCTGACCCGCTGTGACACAGCATGCGGGACTAGACCCTCACTAAACACGAGCTTATCCATAAACCAAGGTAATGTGACCAAAAGGGTATCCATATATTAAGCGAGCTATGAGACAGAAAGGTTTTTTTTATTTAGAATTATATCCTTACCTGCTGAGTGCACGGCTACATAGCTAACATTTAAAATAAACGCAGCATTGGTAGTTATGACCTGCAGGCTTGATCCTTGATATATTTTGACAGTTAAAGTGATAGCCACTGATTTATTTTCACATCCACTGCTGCTTTACTAAAAATTAATTATGACATCTTGCCTTAACGAAGCAATGAGAAGACAATTAACTCAATAATTATCACTTTGACTGTCAACATGGATTCACGAATCGGTCTGCTTTCAACGTATGGAGACAGAAAGACTTTTCTTTCAGAACCTGGACGCATCTTTTGACCAAAAAGGTTTTTCATTAACTACTGGTTCTCATTGTTTGTGATCTGAACGTTACTTCTTCAGAGGTAGCAAAATTCGCAAGCCATTAAAGTTAAAAGGTACACTAATTGTCTTCACCGACTTTAGCAGTAGCCATGAACTCGGCTAACGATGCCTACTGATACATTATTAAATTTGTAAACACACCAAACTACTTTTAAAGAAATTAAACATAATTTTGGTAACGGAAGAGAAGGTATGATAATGGTTATATCACTTTGTTTGATGTCCACTTCGAAGCTACTAATACATAATGATAACCCCACCGAATATTTTTAAACTAAGTCAGAATGCGGTGGATAGAATATAACTTAACTTCCGTTGGTCGCTTAGCTTCAGGATCAGGACTCACTGGGTATCAATAAATGTTAATATCGCAATTAGTGTAACAGAAATCATAGACAAGTCCATGTCGAACTGATAATAAACGTTGCTGCAGTCTATACTTAGCTAATCAAAAATTTACTTTTGTTTGACTCAAAATTCAATTTATTGTAAATGGTGGTGGGTGGTGGCGTACACTTGGTTTAGGAAGGGATGCTCAAAAGTGATGCGCTTGGCCTATTGTAAGATAAGGGTTATGAAACAAAATATATTGAAAATTGAAAATTCAAATATTATTTTTGTTATTTTTTGTTTAAATCAAACCTATTTATTCCATAATTATTTAGGTAAGTAGGAATTTAATTTAGTTAAAAAGAAAATTATACAATGTAGTTATAAGCAATGAAAATAAAATATTAAACAAAAAACAGGTCTCGACTCGTCATAATTTATACTACAGTATAACTAATAAATTACCTAACTGTTAATTTAATTGAGATTTGTTTCTTAACTACTAAAAGCAAAATTTTGATAATTTTACCAATTAAGCCTTTATGTATAGAGACGTTCCGTACGTACATAAATATTATGTAGTAATAAAACTAAGTAAAATTATTGTATGTGTAACCACATGTACTAGAATATTAAATTTCAATACGGACTAAATAAGCACAAATCATTCTTTATAAAATTCTATTCTGCCAGGAGTTTGACTTGGATAAGTTATGGAAGAGATAGCATATTAATTGAAGTCACTTATTACTAGTCAAAGTTGTATAGATACTTATAATAATGTGAACTCGACGATATATCTTTGTAATAGAGTTTGATATACAAACTCTTCATATGATAGAGAACCTAGTCGAGCTATGTTCACATTATGATGGCCTAGACGTATATCGAGTAGCGTTCATATATTACGTCTTTGTAAGAAAATTCGTCTATAAGACAAAAGGAATTTATAAACACGTTATTCATTAAATAGTAGGTAACTAGATTAACAAAAAAATAGTAAATATATTTTATTCTCATTAAACGTTTTAAGAATTATCCGTACATTTCCGCAATAACTCTTAGAGTCTCAGCAGATACTATTGTACTATGTTAGAGTTTAAATATGTTATTTATTGTTTATTAAAACATGTAATCACCGTCTCCTTGTCTGAATTTTGGAACAATAATTTCTCTTTCAGCATATTTAACGAAAAGTCTACGAGTGAGAATTAAACATAATAATATTATGATTGTGTTACTTATATTTGGATGATATTATATTAACTTTTAAAATACTTAATACTTTTAATGAGAAAGGTAGGTACGTATGGTTAACGTGTAAATAGTTGGGCCTACAACTTTCTACACCTGTGTCGCTCAGTGTACAGTTATCTATAGTATATATTATTGTAAAGATCTGTTGATAATTTATTAATATTTAATTCAACATCGCATCACGTCTACGTGTCAACACTTAAAATATAATTGGATGTTTCCTATTTAATCACAGGGTAGTGCGCTTCTAAAGTAACCGCGTGAACTTTGATTTTACTTCTAACTTATTAATTACTTATTTTTTAATTAGTCGCTTAATACTCTTTATTCTAAGTATACGCTAGTTTGCCTTCGCATAATTTGGTGAAATTACCTAATTTTCTTTACAGTTTTTGTAAATAGTTAATTTGGTTACAAAGAAGCGTGCTATTAAAATAATCGATGTGTTGAATGTGTCTTGATATAATGTCACAATCTCAATGTTATGTATACTTGTAAGGAGGTTGACCGTTGAGCTAACTCGATATGGATACTCCGCTGCTGTCGTCTGGTTTGTTTTCCATTAAGGTTCTTGCTCATTTTTCTATTTCCGTCCCTTTTTTCGGTAAAAAGAGTTTTAGGTTGTTAACGTTGAGTAACTAATAGGTGAATGTTCGTAGGTTTACTCAGAATATTGAGTCTTGTAAGATTGTGCTCATGACTTCACCAAAATTGATTTTGGGATTCATAAAGTTCATTTCAGAGCAAAAATTCTATTTTGAGAATATTTCTAAATTTTGTCCGTTATCCAATACAATTTTAATGAAGAAGTGAGCCCGCTCAATTGATATTCGTTTAGATATATGTCCTTACTAGGTATTCTTGGGCTGTGATGAAGCATGTAGTTTAAAAACATATTTGAAGCAGAAAGTCTTCAAACTTCAAACGTTGAAGGTTTTGGTAAAGTAATTTTGTTCATTTAAATCTTCAAAGTCGTTGTGAAAAGTGAAATGCAAGATAATTATATCAAATACGTTTTCGTTTTATTTTTAAATCTCGAAATAAGGTTGTTAATAATATTAATTTTAGAATGACTAAAAATGTCTGAAATATAACAATTAAATTTTAACTTACCTATCAAAAGAACTTTTTAATGTTATCCTAATAGTGAAGTCAATTAAATCATCTTGTAAAAACACATTTCGAACATATCGCTTCATATATACACGATCACATAATTATGTTTTCGTGGGATTAAAGAAAAACTATTGGCAAAAAATAGATCAATGATTATGAAGTCATTCCTAAAAATTTTAAGATATGTTAAAGTGTGCGTGCTTAGAAATGATATCCGTTGATAAGAAAATTATCAGAAAATATTTACGAAGTCTAATTAAGATCAAGATTTTGGAGCTACTTTTTGAAAATACCAATAAGATAGATGTCGTCTCCAAACACGTACACATTGGTGCAAATGCACAGTTATTTTTGTAAATATTAACTAAGGGTTCCAAGTCTAAAATCATCTACGTAAATTACCTAACGGAAACGTAAACTTTTGTAGTTTTTCCTATAAGAACAGTACGCCCCAGATCTGCACATAGTTTCAGTCTGACTGGTGATATACCTACATCTTACAGCAAGTGTTAGAACTTTTCTGATATAAGGATTTTATCAGGTCTACCAGGTAACCCATAAGGTCATACGTAGGTCGATTTTTTACTTGAAGAACCCAAAAAAACGATATAAAATGCTTCACACGTAACATTACGATTTCATTCCCCTTGTCATATAAGTTAAAGGAAAGCGTGTAAAGGTGGTGTTGGAAATGATTTTAATAAAATAAATATACCTATTTAGACTAGTTTCATTTATATACATTGCAACCATTTCTCGTTTTAACATAAAATTTTATCTTCATACGAGACAAATCCAGCCCATTTGCTGTATGAAGATTTCTTAAACATAAAAAAGTTATATACAATTCCACGAAACTAAATTGATGTTAATTGTTAATGGATGAATAGAAATAAACTTTATAGGTTTTACTGGCATCAACATTTTAGACAATTAATCGAAATTATGTTTAGTCATTCGATTCAATATGATCTATTTAAGTAGGTAAACATCGATACAAGTAATTATTACTAGTTGTATAACAACATTATATGAGCCTTCCGTTAAGTATTTTATTTATAGCCTTTTTCGCGCCAGGACACATTTGTTGAACAGCACCAGATGTCCCCAACCTTTGGTAGTACCAACTAGTTACTAATTTTTGATGCCATCCCGACATGAATTTATACGTTCCGCTTCTGCCTGTAACAAATATTAAACACATTAAATTTTAAAAATCTAATACTTAATTTAAAAAAGATGTTTTACAATGCTCTGGCATAAAGCAGTACAGCAGTACTGCGGAAAAAATTAAAATCGTTTACCTAAGGGAAATAAAAGTCCTAGGTGTACCTATTACTGAAATTGGACTTATTAGGTACCTAGTAATCTTGTATTTGCACGAGCACGACACTTTTCTATTTTTCCATCAAATCCCAGCACTACTCGGTGGTATGGTTCAGTCCCACCCTACCCCCAGGGGTATGGCTAGGGGTATGGTGGGTCTGTCACGGTACAAATAAAATCACTTTTTTGGTTTTAGCTCGCCATGCAATAAAAATTTAAATAAAGGCAAATCAGTAAGTACAAAGGAACTGTTTATTTCTAAAATAAATATCAATCCAGCAACTCTACGACTAAGAGAATAGATAGAAAAGGAGAAATAGTGTATACTAAAATATCATCTACATAGATTTAGCGGGTGATCAGAAAATGCTTATGTAAATAGGAAGAATAGAAAGAAGTTAATGTTTCTCATACAATTGTTCAATCTGCATCTGAAATAAAGTAGTCGCGTACTGGTACGGCTTCAGAGAAATTTTCTCTCGCGTACTTATGCTCAATTTGTGGAATGAACTGTCCGCATAGGGTGAAAAAGTTTTTAGACGCGCCCGGCAAGCGTCCATAGGCTACGGTAACTGTACCATCAAAAAAAGTTTTGTAAGCCTAACCTACGTACCTGAATAAATTTGTATATCAAATACAAAGTTTCCTCCGTTGGCGCACAAGATTCATTCCTTATGAAGGTGTTGCCAGACCTCTTGCCGTTGCCCCAACCGGTGCTGAAGGTCAGCTGGGCCTTAGCGACCAGGGCTATAGCAAGTAGCAGCAAAACTGAGTAGAACCGACCCATTTTTAATTTGATAATTAATAAAATTAGTCTTGAATAATCTTCTGTACTGGCAGTCGGCTCCTTCGCTGTCCAACAGTAGAATAACCATCGAATTATTCTAACGACCTTTTTATAGTTCCTTGGAGTGATCTGGAAAGTTTTCATCTAATCAAAAGAAAACCGTGCAGTGTCCGGACCGTAGTTAGGTAGGAATGAGTTTTCTTTTGTAGGAATCCGTATTTTGTTTTCATTATGATTTTATACAACAAGGGCTGCTAATGATGCGGCATATAATAGACGCTAAATAAATTTAATATAAACTTTCAAGTCAAAAATATTGGAGACTAACAAACCGATTCTAACAAAACTTGCCCCGCATTAGCAAGTTGTCGGATTAGTCTAAAAAGTTATCAGAAGGATTTTTTGATAGTAAAGAAATTATTTATTTAATTAAATTAAATTCATTTATTCAACAGACACATAAATGGCGCACATTAGTTAGTAGCAATGGTTCTTATTCCAAGTTAGTAACAAAACGTAATATGCTACATGTAATTTAACACAACTTATAAAGACGGCACTATCCACTTTGTCAGAAATCACTTTCAGGAGGCCAATGGAGCTGCCACGTACGTACACGTCGCATCAGAGACGCTATAATCTATAATCGCGCATAATCGCCGCTACTCTATTGTCACGCATAATCGCCGTACTCTATTATCGCGCATAATCGCCGCTACTCTATAATCGCGCATAATTGCCGCTACTCTATAATCGCGCATAATCGCCGCGAGTCCGTACGGGCCTCACCAAACATTCCCGACTCACTACACCACGGTGGCAACCCCAACAACTTCCTAAACACGTTATTATATTGAACGGAGAGCGCTAAGTGTCTTCTGTGTTTAAATTACCCTTGTCTATTTTTGGTTTCTGTATACGAAAAGCTAAAAATTGCTCGTACCTACTCAACTAGGTACTTATGATACTATTTTTCAAAAAATCCTCTTATAATGAAATAGACTTGCTTTTATGTATGTACAATCGGTTTGTTCATTTTCTATATTTTGGACTTGAATGTTTTTATGAAAAGGCGTCCGGAGGAAGTGATCTTAACTCCAAGTAATAAATAGGCTCACGATTTACTTAGGTACCTTGACACCGCCCTTACTGCATTCGTAAACGAGGAGGCTTTCGTAATGCAACTGTTACACTTGATGTGCTGTCGTGTGTACATACCTAAGTATCAAACAATTTTTTTTCTCTTTATTTAATTTAAGGACTTTTGTCTTAACTAAAAGTATCAAGTTTGTAAAATATGTTTACTTGACTAGACCAACCCGCGTTGGGCCAGCGTTGTGTTGTAATGGCCCAAGCTCTGTACGTGTTTCTCCCATGTAGGTAGGCCTGTGCCCAGCAGTTGGACGTGTAAGGGCTGGTGCCCTGTTATAGTGTCTCCGCCGTGGGCATCTTCTTAAGGATCTTGGTGATGTTCTGTGGTGCCTGAAAAATCTCACAACCATTAATGGCCCCGAAGAGGGGGCCCCGAGCCCCGCCGCCGCCCCGAGCCCCGCCGCTTGCCCCTCTGCTCCGGTACAAACGTAACGTGCGACTGCGTCAACTCCTCGACGCGCTTATGCCGCTGCCGTAGCCAAGCCTACGGGTGCTCACCCTAAGAGGAGAAATATGGAGGAGACGAAGCAGCAGGAGGTCGTTAGAAAGGATGTAGTGCATACATCGGATCCGCTACAGACTCAGTGTGACGTAGAGGGTTTCTACAAAGTGGAGAAGAAGAGGAAGCTCATTGCAAAACACTGGCTGCGTCCAGCAACACCTATAACGCAGCTCTACGTGTCCCGTGTGCATGACTCTGGAACGGCCAACGACGTTGCAGAGTACATACGGATGAAGACAAACCTCACCCTGAGAGTCGAACGTTTGGAGAGCCGCCACAGGGTCAATTTTAATTCGTTTGTGGTGAATGTTCCGACCGAACAGCTGTCGACCTTTTTAATAGAAGAGTTTTGGCAGAAATATGTCGTATTTCGTCGTTTTCGGGGACGGCTACCGGACACCGCGCAGAAACGTCACACGACATCAAACAATATTTTAATAAAGTGATTTATATTTATATTTATGTTAGTCTTTAAGGTATATATAATATGGGCCTATGTGTTTATACGTTGTAGTTGCCTGAAATAAATAAATAAGTAAAATTAATAAAACAACATGGTATTTTGACAGCGTCTGATGCTTAGCAATGACACTTCGATTGGTGTTTGCTGTCACTTACCATCGTACGACGGGCCGTCTGATGGTAAGCGGTTACCGTAGCGTTAGCGTAGTAATAGACGTTCGTAGCACCTTAGACAATACACACGCGTTGTAACCGTAGCCTATAGACGCTGGTAGCACCGTAGACAGTACACAGTTCACGGGTTGTTACCGTAGCCTATATAGTCGCTCGTAGCACCTTGGGCACTACACACGCGTTGTCTCCGTAGCCCATAGACGCTCTAGCACCTTAGAGGCCTTAGACACTACTCACGTGTTGCTACCGTAGCCTATAGACGCTCGTAGCACATTGGACACTACTCACGCGTTGTTACCGTAGCCTATGGACGCTCGTAGCACCTTAGACTAGACACCACTCACGCGTTGTTACCGTAGCCTATAGACGCTCGTAGCACATTGGACACTACTCACGCGTTGTCGCCGTAGCAAATAGACGCTCGTAACACCTTAGTACTTGTAGCTTGTAGCACCTTTGACACTACTCAGTTCACGGATTGTTACCGTAGCCTATTATTGGCGCTCGTAACACCATGGTCACTACTCACGCGTAGATACCGTAGCTTATAGAGGTTCGTAGCACCCTAGATATTACTCACGCGTTGTCACCGTAGCCTATAGACTGTCGTAGCACCTTAGAGACACCACTCACGCGTTGTTACCGTTGCCTATAGACGCTCGTAGCACCCTGGAGACTACTCACGCGTTGTCGCCGTAGCCCATAGAGGCTCTAGCACTTTAGACACTACTCACTCGTTGTTACCGTAGCCTATATACGCTCGTAGCACATTGGACACTACTTACGCGTTGTCACCGTAGCCTATAGAGGCTCGTAGCACCTTAGAGTAGACATCACTCACGCGTTGTTACCGTAGCTTATAGAGGCTCGTAGCACCTTACGACACTACTCACGCGTTGTCACCGTAGCCTATAAACGCTCGTAGCACCTTAGACACTACTCACGCGTTGTTACCGTAGCCTATAGACGCTCGTAGCACCTTAGATTAGACACCACTCACGCGTTGTTACCGTTGCCTATAGACGCTCGTAGCACCCTGGACACTACTTGTTTAGAATAAAACCTTCATGCAAAACATTACTCGCGCGACTAAAAAGTGTTCGAATGTTAACAGTCTTTTGTTTTTTAAAATGTCATTGTCTTAAAATTTAATTACATTTTTCTATCTCACGATTGAAACAAGTTTTATTTTTCTCTCCACATTAATATCTCAACATGCAAGTTAAATACTACCTGATTATTATGAGTAATGGGTGAATTAATTAGGATATTAATTGTTTAACACCGTAAACCTAAGTCATATAGCTTTATTTTCACGGCGCCAACCATTTGAATCACCCTCATGAGTTTTCTTCAAAAATCCCGTACAATTCACTTTTTTGATCAAGTACTGTTAATTTTCCGCTATGTTCTATTATTTCCTTTAAAATCCGGCTCGAAGGACCATGTTGAGATATTAATGTGGAGAGAAAAATAAAACTTGTTTCAATCGTGAGATAGAAAAATGTAATTAAATTTTAAGACAATGACATTTTAAAAAACAAAAGACTGTTAACATTCGAACACTTTTTAGTCGCGCGAGTAATGTTTTGCATGAAGGTTTTATTCTAAACACTACTCAGTTCACGAATTGTACTATATACAAGGTGTTTGGTACATGGTATAACCAGCGGGCACCTACCATGTTAACATAGTCATATAAATACTATGATGTTATCTAAAATACTAAATTGTGAAAAAAATATCAAATATCTTCAGACAAAAAGTTCGGCCACTACAACAAAATGTATGGGAAATTTCAAAATTAATTTTACAATTTTGAATTTTTGATGACACCATGTGTAGGTGCCTGCTTGTTATACCATGTACGAAACACCTTGTATAGGCGCACGTAGCACCATGGTCACTACTTACGCGTAGATACCGTAGCTTATAGAGGCTCGTCACACCTTTGACAATATGTCCTGCTGCTGAAACAGACCTTCCTACATGGGAGAAACACATGAGGAGTTTGGGCATTAAAACCACCACGCTGGCCCAATGAGGGTTGGTGGGTTTAAGCGGTTGCAGTAACAACCGGGAGCAACGGCTTAACATGCCTTATTTAGCAGCGATCTTCTATAAGGTGGACGGAAGGTCTTACCCTGTGTAAGCGTGGCGTACTAAATTCTAGTATAAGCGAATAAGCGCTTAAAGCCCGCTGGCGCAATATTTCAATTTAGCGACTTTTGTAATTCGCATAATTACTTATTGCAAAATGCTTTTACGCGGTCTTGCACGCCCACCGGAGACTTTTTTTTTCAGTGTAGGAAGGCGTCTGCGAGGCAGTGGGACGTATATTTCGTATACCTATAGCCTATTGATGCCTTAGATATTATTTTCTGGTAAGAGCGTATAGGCATAATGTAGGTACGGACCACTTCTTATGGTGGTCATTATATTTGATCACTTTTATAACATGTATCCCCTTACTCTTCCATCAATAAATGCTGCAAAAAAACAGACGTCGAAAACAACATCCTAGTACCTATCATAGCGTAGGCATCTCAATTGTGACGTCTACAAAAGCAATCACAACATGACAAATTAAAACTCCTAAGGTTTCTTGGCTTTCAGTATAAAAACCAAGCATTCCTTTCCCGATGCATCTTTTATTTCTGTCTTTAGAAGCCAAGGAAAGCTACCAAACATGTACAAGTTGTTGGCTCTGTTCGTGGTCCTGGCCTGCGTGTGCTTGGCGGTCGAGGGGCAGCTCACCTTCACGTCTAGCTGGGGGGGCAAGAGAGCAGCAATTGCTGGGACCATTTCCTGTAGAAACGACGACGCACTCGCTGCTATATACAAAATGATCCAGGTAAGTTTTCGCTCAAACTTAAGCATTTATTGCATACTTAAATTTTTGGCATCAACATAGACCCTTAGTACAAGCGGTGAAGAAATAAGGTTATACGGACACCTAGTGCTCCGGTGGCGTAGCGGTTATAGCGTCGGCCGGACCCCAGCAGACGCGGGTTCAATCTGCCTGGGCCTGGAGCATATTTTTGTTTATCGTTTTCTTTCTTTATTTGTATTTCTTACAATAAAGTAGACGTTATAAACGCAATAATTAAAACATTTGAATATGAGAAAGACATACTAGAGAAAATTCACAGAGTCGTCCCAAGTCCTCGGAAGCTCAGAATCAGGTGGTTAGAGCAGTCACCCGGATCGTGAAAGGTCATGCGTTCAGTTCTCCCCTGAGGACATGATTTTTTTATACACAAACACCACCTGATGTGAAGCGGTAAGAAGAGTCCATATACACATACTACACACATACTTGCTGCGTGGAGGCAGATGACTAAAAAAACCTATGCGACAAGCTTGACTTCGACATTTTCAACTCCGGGTTTGATTCAGTGAGGCGCTTGATGATTAGTATGTTTTTTGAACCTTAATGTGTTTAGTTCTAAGTACATACATATACTATATATTTACTATATCCTTTTAAAGCAGTTTTTTTTATACTACTATATGACAAACAAGCTGACGGCCCACCTGATGGTAAGCGGTAACCGCCGCCTATAGACACCTGCAATAACAAGAGAAAATCACTTGATATTGAAGGTGCGTTGTCATCCTGAGGCCTAAGATGAAATCCCGTCTATGCCCAGTAATTACACTGGCCACCTTTCCCATCAATCCGAAACACAGCGAACTGTTTCACGGCTGAAATAAGAAAGGCGGTGGTACCTACCCAGACGTCCCTACATACGGGCCTACCACCTAGTAAAGTAGTATTTGGTAGAAGAACAATTCAATAGATTTTACTTGAACAGGGTTTTATCTGGCTTAGTTTGTAGTGATATAATTGTGCTGCTTTATAAACTAGGTGCGTGTGTGCAATTTTTTCTTATCGAGTTAATATTAAATTTTTCTCTGTTTGCTCAACATTACTTATCTACTGTATTTCGATGTGTATTAGTGTGGATCTGTAACTGGTTTACTATTTTCTACTTATTTGTCTTAGTTTTGTAATAGAAAACTGTTGATCTACCAATAAAATATAATAAAATAAATATGCGAAGACAGCTAAGTAGCTTGAAACACACTGTCCTAGCCTCTCCACCCGACCGGCCTAAAAGGTGCTTATTCACACCTCTTTTGAAGGAACCCATGTTATAGGAAGGAGGAAACACATATGCTGGCAAAGAATTCCAAGTTTTGGAAGTCCTACAAAGTAACGAGTTACTAAATCACTTTGTCCGTGATACCAGTGTAGTGTGTACCGTGTGGTGGTGGTATTGAGGTGAAGACAGTAAATTGATGACTCCGAAGAAGGCGCTTAGCGATGCATTGTCACCACGGAATTATAGAGGCTCTAGGCTCTGGTTTCCAGTTTAAATACTTTTCATTTTAATAATTTTAATACTTATAATCGTTTGATGTTTCTAGAAATATCGTAATCTGTAAAGCGGCGATACACCACCGGGGGGCGATGACAATGGAAAAATCAATTGTGTCTGGAATCTCATGTTTGACGGGTTGAATGAACAATCATTGACTCGTGCAACAAATGTTTGTAGCTACTCTTGATACAAACATCGCCCCTACCGGGATTCGACCCTGGAATAGTAGTTGGTAGACAACTCACTTGACCAGACTGCCGTCCGCTCCTGGTTTTTATAATTTCTATAGTATTGTGGTATACTTAATTATACATTAATTGTTTGTTTCTTATATTTTCCAGAACGAAGCAGAAAGATTCATTCTCTGCCAGAAGCCATGAAGGGGCGGGTCTTAATTAAAAGCTATATTTACATCGTCGATAACTTGTTTTTTATTATTACCAAGTGGTTATTTCATTTGTATTAATCTTTAAATGTACCTAATCATTTAAAAAAATAAACTTTGTTCTCTCATATGCTTATGCGACCATTAAGTGTTAACTATATTATAAAATTAAAATACTGTTTATTATGAAATAAAGTTATTGTTAACGAGCTTCTAAGTTATTTTTACCCGTGATCTAAAGATCTTACTCTTTTGGTCTACCTCGACACTACCCCTAATCATAGGGTGGGGGGTAGGTACCTCTCCCCTATAATAAGTCGTGTTTGCGTCAGCGCATATGGTCGCATGCCTACTTTTCTAATAAGGCTCAATTTTCCAAAGGTAGATTAATCTATGAGCGGGTCGATTGGGAATGACTGCAAGCTGATTTTTGTAGACGTGTGCGTTTCATTTCAATAATGAGCTAAACTCTGTCAGCCTTTATGAAAACGCTGTTAGGCTGCCCGTGACACCAAGGATATCAACTTAAATATTTTTCTTTTTTTAAATTTCGTTCGTCTTTTGTTTTTTACTAAGCTTTTTTTTTCTCTCTTTGTACCTACTACTTCCATCGATCGACAAACTACATTTTGTTTATTAATTTTTCAATAATATTAAGTTAGGTAGGTACAGCCCACCCGACATACTTTTTTTGTAGGTCCGAATAATTGCGATTATTCCCATGCATATTATAAATTATTCTCAATGGTATAATTTTAAAAGCCGTAACAGTTTCCACCACTGGTGGACATCAGCAAAACTTTTAAAAATAGTATTACCGCCTACCAGAGGCGTGAACGAGCTGGAGGTGAAGGATGGGAATAATATAATAATTAACAATTTTTATATCACCAACTTTGAGCCTTTTCATAGGAAGTTAATGCGACCCAGCGTTTAATGACGACCGCCTGGCCGAGCGGTCTGTACCCCAGGCTACTCGGTCAAGAGGTCCCGGGTTCGAATCCCGGTAGGAACAAATGTTTGTATGATGAGTACGAACATTTGTTTACGAGTCATGGATGTTTATATGTTTATTTAGTATATTTCTAATATTTATATATATATATATATATACACATATTATTATCATTATTACTCCGTTATCTAGTATCCATAGCACAAGCTCTTAATGATGCTTACTTTGGGCTAGCTAGATAATAGGTGTGTGTATAGTAGAAAAAAAATGGTGTGTTCTACGACAAACTGATTACTGATGAGCCACTTTGTTAAGGATATTTTACGAGTGCCTTACCACAAATAATAAGATTCAGTGATCACAGAATTTTGGAATTGTTGCGGCTACCTTATACCGCTACATAGGTAATAGGCATTGGAATCGTGAAAATGATTATCTACGTAAATACCTAATCATTGCGTCGCATAGTCGAGAGAAGGGCTATGTCACGAAGAGTGCTCTAAGGAGTTTTTGACCTATTCCCACCTACTCCCTACCTACTCAGGAGCACGTGCCGGCCTTCGGAGTCATCAACTCACCGTCTCCACCTTAACATTACGCATAAAGAAATTTAGTACCCCGTTTCGTTGTCATACTTCCAGAACTTTGAATTCTTTGCCGGCACATGTGTTCCCTCCTTCGTACAACATCGTACAAAGAGGCGTGAAAAAGCCACTTTTGGGCCGGCAAGGTGGAGGCGGCCAGAGCAGTGTCAAAACGGCACTAGCTATCTCCGCATATTTTTATTTTATAACAAGGTGTCAAAAAAGCTGACGGCCCACCTGGTGGTAAGTGGTTACCGCCGCCTATAGACACCTGAAATAACAAGGGAAAATCACCTGATATTGCAGGTGCGTTGTCATCCTGAGGCTTAAGATGAAATGCCCTCCATGCCCAGATATTGCACTGGCTACCTTTCCCTTCAATCTGAAGCACAGCAAACTGTTTCACGGCTGAAATAAGAAATGCAGTTTTCTTTTCTTATTTACAAAAGAAGCAAAATTGAAATATCGCGCCTAGCTGGTTCTTAGCGCTGATTCACTTATAAAAGATTCGCATTAATTCACACCCAGAGAAATCCCAAACAAGTTCAGTCAAAGAAATTTGTAGAAATATCCAAGACGTTAACTTTTTCTTCCTCCTGTATGAAGAAAAAGAATATTTAACAAATAGATGATAGATGATTTTGATTCCTATCACATTGACATGAGAGAGTATACATATTTGAACCGACATGATTTTGACAATGACCATACAATTGGGAGGGCTCTATACACAAAAAAACAACAACATCAAATTTAAAGTCTGACTGTACAATTGAAAGGGCTGTAAGTATTCAAAAAAACCAACATCATAACATATAAAGTCTATTTTATTTCATTAAAAATTATTATGTCATAGATACAAATAGGTGTCTTATAGCCAGTTAGGATGTAGGTACTTGACTGATCCCACTGGTGTCCAAAGACATTCTACTGGATGCTGAGTAAGGTAAGTCATCTTCATCCAAAGCTTCTCTCAACCGTCTTTTATATATTTCACTGTCAGGATTATTCTCTTGATTTCTACATTTTTCTAACTTTTTCTCAATCACTCTGACTCGTTCCCTAGCTGGGCTTTCAACCATTTTAACCAAGGAGCGGATTTTACGCACAGCTTCAATTAAAATTGCAAGTTTATCCGGTCCTGCTTCTCTAAAGAGCATGTCTGTAACATAACTATCTAAATTTTCCTGCTCTTTACTAGCAGCATGGAGCACTGCAGCCAGAGCTATTTGAGAAGGAGCATATAGCAGGCATGCATCAGTCAAGAAAACCTTTTCAAGAAATTCGTCAATACCACTCCGTAACCTCTCAGGGTTAGCAAGTGTGCAACGAGTCTTTATGTCAATAAGGAAGCCTTCTACTGGCCTAAAAGGGTTATGAACTGTCAAGTGATAATTTAACTGCTGCATCAACAACAATTCATTGTTCAATATAATATCTGATGCTTTCTCTCTATCTCCTTTAATGTTTGCAACAAACTGGCCAATGGACACATTGAATTCCTCTACTTTACACGCCAAATAAACACACGTTGCCAAAATTTCTTTTGGATGGTAGTCCATAGATGAATTGTATAGATAAAAGCGTTTGAAATAATGAAAGGCTGTCCCAACGACACCTTTTGGCATTGGTGGACTAAACCTTTTGCAGAACTCTTTGAGATGGAGCTCATATTGTTTAAGAAGCAGTCTCTCTTCGTCCGGCGTCAGGAAAAAGTTATATCGCTGGTATTCATCTACATGAGAACCGTGTTTCAAAATAAATTGCAAATTATGTTTCTCTCGCAAACATACCAGCTCATTTTCGTCACTGAAAGTCCAAAATTTTCTCTGGCTACTTGTAGAAAACATTTTTTGTTATAAGTTATTAGCTTGAGTTCGCTTCTAATACATTAACATCAATTTAATAATACAATATTGCTCCAATCCGTTTTAAAATAATCCAAACAGAAACAATCGCATTATTGTTTTGAACTTTTGACATGACAGCTGACATGACAAGTTAAGTGGTTAATTCTCCCTATAAAGGGAAGGCAAAGGGAACTAATGCCGATACAGCCATGTCTTTAGTATTTACTTATTTCTTCTTTTATCGAATTAAAATACTGGCGTAACACATTTCAATGCTTCTTGGGAGTATTTGACACGAAGTATACGATAACAGTCACTTTATGTGCTACTCGATAAGGAGGATAACCACAAAAAAGTTCTCATCGTATTTAACACCATAATCACTTTTAATCTAATAATCTTTTAGTTGCACGTCAACACAAACACTTAAATAATAAAACTACGCCGCTTTTAGTACTCAATGTTCGCTCCGACACAATTTTTAATTATTGTAATAAACTGACGCCACAAAAACCCGCCAAACACACCGCTGCTGACATGACAGATCACTTATATGTATAGTGCACAGATAACTAAGGCTGCGGTCCGAAACGGATTGGAGTGTTTTTTTAAAATGTATGAATGCAGTTTTTCTTAGTACTAAAATCGATGACAAGGTTCCTAAGAAGAGATTTTCCCATGTCATATAGTTTCAGACTTTCCCATACTGACAGATCTAAATGTGCCACCCTGTATATGGAAAGCGAAATTGTTGGTGTCCAGAAAAGAGGAGTTGTGTTGTAATTATGAATTCACAAACACAAAAGTAAGTATTCTGTTGTATTCGTTCTAAAATTAAAAATGTCAAACTTAATTTAGATAGCATGTAAATTGATATCGAATATGTCGATTAAAATTAGTCCAATGATTTAAGTACATTTTTTCTTTGAATTATTTGTAAGAATCAAAAATAAGTATTTAGGTAGGTGGTAGGACTTTTAATAATCATATATATGGAGAATTTTATGATAAAGTTTTGATAAGTTCAGTAGATATGTAGGTTTTTTTTAGTTTATTATCAACATAAAAATACATTGAAGAATAAACAATTATGAGCATTGAAATAAACCACTGAGGTTTGTCTACAATGTCATCACGTAAATCTTACTCATTTACTTCTCTTAGTCATCACTTAGTCGTCTTACTCATTTACTTTACATTTACACTCAGTGGAACGTATATAGACTGTTGGTGATGATGAATTACATTAAAATGCAAAATATGGGTCAAAGTGTTCTAAATATTAAATATTGGGCCTAATTCAGGGAACACACTTTAATTCTAAATTTAAGTACAGTATATCTCTTTCTCGCAATAAGTCATTGGAAAAAGATAGCAAGAATCTGTTTAGAGTTGTCAATTAAATTTACATAGATTTCATAGAAACCATAGACAATTTTAGACGGCATGACGGAGGTGCCTCCTAAACACTGCATTTTAGCACGTACAATAAGGTCGAAAATTGAACGCACCTTTCTAAATGTCAATTTATATGACAGCCATCCTTTTCGTATTCGTTTTGAAAGAAAGAAATAGGCTGAACTTAAATTTAAACTTAGCATGTGTTCTCCAGAATTAGGGCCATTATGAAACGCGCTGGCTGATCATACTTCATAATATCGTAATTTAATCTGTGGTCGTATTTTCTAGTCGGTACTATAGCTTGCTTTCTACTAATATTTGATCTGTGGCCCATCGTTTAGCCTATGACGGAAGAAATACTCCTCCCACATTGCGTTTAGTTTAAAAAAGTACGAGTGTTTGGCGGGTTTTTGTGGCGTCAGTGAAAATTTTTATTACAATAATGAAAAATTGTGTCGGAGTGATCATTGAGTTATAAAAGCGGCGTGGTTTTATTATTCAAGTGTTTGTGTTGACGTGCAACTAAAAGATTATTAGAATAAAAGTGATTATGGTGTGAAATACGATGAGAACTTTTTTGTGGTTATCCACCTCATCAGGTAGCACATAAAGTGACTGTCATCAAATATTTTGTGTCAAATACTCCCAAGAAGCATTGAAATGTGTTACGCCAGCATTTTAATGCAATAAAAGAAGAAATAAAGAAATACTGAAGACAGGGCTGCATGGGCATTATAGTTCCCTTTGTCTTCTATTTATAGGGAGAATTAACAAAAAAAAAAGATATACAGAGACTACAGATCACGAATCTGT
Source organism: Nymphula nitidulata (assembly GCA_947347705.1). Lineage (NCBI taxonomy): Eukaryota > Metazoa > Arthropoda > Insecta > Lepidoptera > Crambidae > Nymphula > Nymphula nitidulata. Next base: position 1,860,221 of record OX374637.1, on the reverse strand, counting down.
GGCTTAGCTTACTGTACTGACCTTCCGTGTGACGGATAGTGATTCTTTCTAATCTGTGGTCCATATGTCTGATTGATTGTTGAAATTGAAAAAGTTTAATTTTGAAATAAAAGAAATATCAATTTAAATTAAATTTATCTGTTTATTTATTATAAAAAATGTCGCGTGCAGGGGAAAGAAGTCAAGCGCAAACATATAAGTTAGTGGTAGTTGGCGGTGGAGGTGTTGGGAAAAGCGCGATTACAATACAATTTATTCAGGTATTTATCTCCGCATTCTGATAATCTTTTGCCTACAAATCACAAGTTTTCATTAAGTACCTATGTTCAATTTCTCGCTATGTTTCTAATGTAAAATTAGAACTTGTTCTGACTTCAAATCGTTTTTGTAGATTATAATCATACTTAAAAATAGTATTTTATGATATTGGTAATGTCAAGGCTACACTCAGACCAAGATACCACCGCCCACCCTATTCAGCAGCTGGAGATGAGATCTCTTTAATTGTGTTTCAGAGTTACTTTGTGACTGACTATGACCCAACAATTGAGGACAGCTATACAAAGCAGTGTGTCATTGATGACATACCAGCTAAATTGGACAGTAAGTGAACATTTCGCAACAAATTTTTGTCATACTGTTGGATTCAAATGTGACCATGATTTATCACCTTGAAATCTATGGCTGTGCTAATTAGTTCTGTAATAAAAATGCTGTGACTCACATGAAAATAATGTAGGTATTAAATGTAACCATTACATTGAAAACAAGCTGTGCTTACATAAATAATATATCTACTTAACCTAATAAACTGTTTTAAATTATATCATTATAATAATATGTTAGTTTGCTAAACGATAGGAGCGAAAGAAAGTAAAGAAAACACGTAGTCACGGAACAGTAGCTTGTATTCGACTCTTGAACGGATAGGGCGCAGCCTACCCGAAACTTACTTACTAACATAATATAATCAATTTTTACAATTCATTGAAAAAAAACCATAAAATTACATTTATGTTTGATTTTGTGCGTTTTTATCGCCTAATTTATTGTAATCATTACAAATAAATAAAGAAAAACACTCCGGAGTGCTCTGGTGGTGAAGTGGTGATCCCGTCTGGCTGGACCCTAGGAGATATTCATCATTTTCTTTCTTTATTTGTAATTGTTACCATATAATTAGAACAAAAATAGCTGTAAACAGCTATTTAAGTAATAATTGTATTTAAATAATAGAAAAATGATAATGACAACTTATCTGATTGATCATCAAACATTCATAGGTCAATAGAAGTTTCCTCTTAAGTCCCACCATCCCCATCCCATTCATAGGTCAGAGTGCCACACTTTTCTGGTGATCCAGAGGTTAAATGAACTAGATTTTACACCAAGTTAAACCTTGTTTTGGCCCTGACTGAGCACCTATAATCGAGCCTACTTAAATAAAGTATTAGAAAGTAAATAGAAAAAATGCTGTCCGCCATTTTGAATCCTGAAATAGTCGTAATCGGAAAAATCTGTATCGCGAAAATGCATTCTCCTATGAAAATTAATTTATAAGGAGTAAACTCGAAAAATAAAAAATGTCACATCCCTGCGATAGTGACCAATGTCTAGATGGACTGTATCGTAACTTCAAAGGCATTGGTCCACTGGTTGGAATTACACTTTGATAAGATGCTAAACATCTCCTTCATAGTTAAGGTAGCCTGGTACATCAGATTGGAAATGTACATACAATATTATCTGATTTTTAAAATAGTACTTATTTTGTATTTAAAAAAATTGTATTTAATTGTACACACGACAGCACATCAAGTGTAACAGTTGTACTACGAATGCTCCCTCTATTACGATTGCAGTAAGAACGGTATCAAGGTCTAAACTGTTATGCTTGATGTGCTGTCGACTGTACTTCTTGTTAGTTGGTAAACTGCTTCTGAGGGGTTCTTTCTATAATGGTTACTTTAAACCAATATGCTTAATGTAACAAAAATCCTTTTCAGTTTTGGACACAGCCGGCCAGGAAGAGTTCAGTGCCATGCGGGAGCAATACATGAGGTCCGGCGAGGGCTTCCTGTTGGTATTCTCCGTGGCAGACCACGCGAGCTTCGACGAGCTTTATAAGTTCCATAAGCAAATCCTGCGCGTCAAGGACAGGGATGAGTTCCCCATGCTCATGGTGGGGAATAAGGCTGATTTAGAGATGCAGAGAGTGGTAAGTTGTTATCATACCACCAGTTGTTAATGGTAACCAGTAATAAGAAAGATATTTTGTAGTTTTAGTGTAAAGCAGGCATAGAGATATCATCATTATTTATTCCATATTTTTTTAATGTGCCCTATTTTATCATGTTTTTCTCAAAATTTCAACCTTATTAGCGTCCCTATCTAACTAGTAGCTAGGCTATGTTATAACGTCCAAAGCGACGCTACACTAGTATTTATGCTAGGTTATTTTTTCAAAATTAACAGTGTCAATTCTTTGCTGTAAAAATGGATTTCTAAAAAAATTAATTAATGCAGTTCTTTTTCACTCAATTGGCCCAAGACTTAAAGTAATGTGTATATATCCGAATCTTTGTAGGCAAAATGACCCATAAGTGTATCATCCTGTGAGCAATATGACTTGATAGCAATGCTACCAATATAAAAAGTTGGTCTTTCCAAATTTATTAACAATGAGTCATGTTATTTTATTTGGTGCTTTGACCGATTGTTCCGGCATGCAATATCCATGAAAACAATGTGATTAGACACGATTCTGCCTGTAAGGATTTATAATCTACTGTCCAGTATTTGAAGAAAGATCAACATTAATTTGAAATCAATCATAACCTGAGATAAGATAATCATTTATTCATTAAAAACATGGTATCACAGGAGAAAATGCTTTAACTAATTTACCCATATAAAAGTAATATGCAAATATTTAGAATAAGTCATTCTAAAATTTGTTTACAGTAAAATTATTTTTACTGTAAACAATATTACAGTAAAAAGTAAAAGAAAATATTCACTGCACATGTTTTCTTAATCATTATCATAATGTTTTGCTACTTTAGATAACATTATTGACATGTAAAGTCAAGAAACAGTAGTTCTAATAAATATTTGTTAATATTGTGTCACTTGCTATTTACAAACAAAAAGTGTTAAATTATCAGTTGGAAAGTACTTAATTGTATAAATGTATTTTTCAAAAAGTCATCATAAATATACCACAGTAATAAGCTGTGTAAAATAATAATAGTGATTAAAATACCTAGAGTAGTTCGATTTTATGAATGAAAACATGTTTTCATTAACTGCCTACCTACAACATATTTTATACCTAATCTAGCTAACAATAAAATGTCTTTTCCAACTGTGTAATTTTTAACTAATATAACAACATCAAAGACGCAGGACACCTTACGTCATACAATGTTAAAGTAGGTTTATTGTCGTGAGTCATTGTGATTCGCAAAAACTCGCGACGCATTGTCGTCATTTTGTAACAATAATGCAATAATAGTCTTACTATCCTGCTGATAAGCTTGTTTATTTTGATGAATTAACAAAGAAAATATATTTAACATATAATATTTACTAAGACAGTTACTAAAAATATTTCCTTTAAAACAAATTCTGGTTAATCTACTAAAGATCAAACTTTTGTATAGTACAAGTGTTTATTTATTAAGTATCTCTTTATCTAAAGTAAAAATACAAGTTAAATAGTTCTATTGAAAAGAAAACTATTAATTAAACAACTACAGACCCATCGCGCTCCTGAGTCATGTTTACAAGCTGTTTTTGAGGGTTATGACGAGTCGTCTCGCACGAAGGTTTGACGACTTCTAGCCTCGCGAACAAGCCGGATTCCATAGACCACATAAATACACTGCGGCAGGTTATACAGAAGACTGTAGAGTAGAACCTGCCATTATGCTTAGCTTTTGTGAACTATGAGAAAGCCTTCGATTCTGTTGAGACCTGGGCCGTGCTGCAGTCACTCCAGAGATGCCAAATAGACTATTATCTGTACCTTCAAGTGCTGCAGTCACTGTACGAAAAACGCCACAATGTCAGCCTACCTCCAAGACCAAAAATCGAAACCAGTACGACTTCAGCGAGGTTTCTGTGAGACATGGTGATGTTATTTCGCCAAAACTTCAAGGCCGCGTTGGAGGCAGCGTTTGTGCTTTTGAACTGGAGAGAAGTTGGCATCAACATAAACGGCGAGGACATGGCTCACCTTCGTTTTGCTGATGATATCTTAGTCATGGCTAAGACCCTGGAAGTGTTGGGCACAATGCTCGACGACCTCTGTAGAGTCTCCCAAAAAATGGATCTTAAAATGAACATGGATAAGACAAAAGTTATGTGGAATTCCCATGTCGTACCCTTCCTGTAAAAGTTGGAGCTCTACACTGGAAGTTGTTGACGAATATTAATAACTAGCTGTGCCCGCGACTTCGTTCGCGTGGATGTCGGAAAATAACCTACCAAGGTTACATGGTTTTACTAGAGCATTTATTTGGTTATAAAACACCTTCGCAATCAATCTTTCAATGGCCAGACGGCAACTTAAGTTGCCATAACAATTAAAATTTAATTGTGTCTGGTTTATCGCGCTTCAAAGGTTTGCATTGATCTCCTGCATTGGAAATCATAAATGCGTACATGGTACTTGATCATTATTTTATTGCAGAGTTATTTTAAAACTATAATATCTGTAATTTATGTTAAGATATTCATTGAAATCAAATCATGTCAGAGACAAATTTGTTCAAAATTAAATACTTGTGATGAATAATGTATTTATCTTGATAAGCAATAATATCATGTTTACAGAAACACCTTCGCAGATAGTGCATTATTTTTGAACATATTTGATTACCAAAAACGGGCTAGGCGTCCAGTTAAGCGGCTGATTTAACCATACGGCTGCGACATGTAAATATTTGAAATGTACTAAATAAACATAAAAATATCCATGACTCGTGAGCAAATGCTCGTACCCATAATGCAAACATCCGCCCCTACCGGGATTCGAACTCTGGACCCCTGACTGTGTTGCCTGTATAGTAAAGGGGTACAGACCACTCGGCCAGCCGGTCGTCATCAATAATAATTTGTGTTAACAATCACAGGTGTCACTCGAGGAGGCGCAGTCGCTGTCGAGGCAGCTCAAGGTGCCGTACATCGAATGCAGTGCCAAAGCTCGGATGAATGTTGATCAGGTAAATAAATACCCATTTGACAACAAAAAGAAAGAAAGAAAGCGTCTATTGGCCAATAATTAAAGCATAATAAAAGATAAAAATATTAATTATAAAAAAAGAAGGAAAGAAAACAAAATAGAAAAAAATAATTAGAATAACAGGCCAACTAGGTCACTGCCTCACTGCAACAGCCTATAGCCTATACACGTCCCATTGCTGGGCATAGTCTTTCCTACACGGGAGAAACAAATGCGGTAGGTGGGTGAGCGGTCGTAGTTACATCCAGGACCAACGGCTTACTTCCGAAGCACGGATCAGTGAGATATTGATCACCTCACAGTCACCACTTTTTCCCAAATATAAAACTTGTAAAATTAATAGATTACCTTCTAACATGTCATAAATGTTTCAAATCAAATGTCGCTGATGTAGCCATTTGAAAAGTAAATTAGGGCTAAATTTTATTTTTAACATTTAAATCAAAAAATGTTAACTAGAAAAATAAACTAAAATAAAACGGCTGACATGACGTTCAGTCATCTGGTTAAACGTTGCGCTCACTGACTTGGTTAGTTGTACTTCATTGGATGCCGGCGCTCAATCAAAGGGCTAGGCGTCCAGTTAAGCGGCTGATTTAACCAGACGGCTGAGACATATACATTTCTAATATAATAAACGTTTTTGTTTTCAGGCTTTTCACGAACTAGTCCGTCTCGTCCGCCGGTTCCAAGAATCTGAAAGAATAAACGAGAAGGCTGTAGGCAGAACTGGCAAGAAGAAGACCTGCTCCATCTTGTAACAGCCGGTGAGGTCAACGTTTAAAACAAAAACATTTAACTGTCTGTCTCACTCAATCACTACAAGCAGCGATGAAAGGGCAAGATAGTTGTCTGTATTCGGAAACACCACTTGTTGAAAATAATGATCAGCTCTCGCTTGCTGTACATCAAAACACTTAACTGTCTCACTCTCTCATTCGTCGGAAACTGTTGTGAGAATTATATTTATATGTATGTAAATTGAGTCGTGTGAAGGTTGCCTTGAGATGTTAGAAGCAAGCAAGATGATGTTTTCTGTCGTTGTAACAAAGATAACATGTCTGTCTTTTTATACATAGAATTAAGCGGCCTGCCAATTATAATCTATATTTATAACCGAGATTAATAAGCATTAAAATTTTGTAAGCATTAAAATTCGAAGATGATTCTGTAATAAAACCATTTCGTATTATTTCCAGGCAGCCTATGACACTAGATTTCCGCGCCATTTTGAAACATTTCATAGACATTTTATTTATTTATTTCAGCATTCACAGATAATCACAAAGTAAGTTATAATATATTTAGGTTGTAATGCTTCATTGAATTCATTACCGCTATGATAATGATGATTCTTGTAAATTAATAAAATATTTATTCAAATCATGATTATTTCAAAAGCAATTTACAAAATATATCATTAACTTAACACTTTTTTGTCATTTTGATGATGATGACAATGATAAAATTTATATTTTCCACAGAGATGTTTATTTTTCTATCTATTTTTTTCGACTTTAATACCAAATAAGCTAAGATAATTTATTTAAGATTACCATTATTACTTTTTTTATTTGTTACTTGTTGGTTTGTTTGCACAAATATCTCGAAATTAATTTACGCATTTTGCAAAAATGAAAATCAACAGCAGAGACTTTGGAACCATAAGTGTAAGTGGTATTTGATGTTAGTAATTAATGTAACCAACTGAAAAGTGATACACTATTAAAGGTGTCTAGCCATTACATTGTATCTATAATAAACGTATCAAGTACAGGGGGCGAAGATGAACCAGTCTATAAAGTGGGACTTATTTTATGTTAAAGGTTGCTGCATACAGGACGCGTGGACAGGGCTAGGATGGAACGTATATTTTTATTTTATTGTATACAACTAGATGACAAACAATCTGACGGTCCACCTGATGGTAAGCGGTTACCTCCGCCTATAGACACCTGCAATGACAAGGAAAAGTCACTTGATATTGCAGGTGCGTTGTCACCCTGAGGCCTAAGATGAAATGCCGTCCATGCCCAGTAGTTACACTGGCTACCTTTCCCTTCAATCCGAAACACAGCGAACTGTTTCACGGGTGAAATAATAAAGGCGGTGGTACCTACCCAGGCGACCCTACATATGGGCCTATCACCAAGTAAACGAGGTGGTTTTTCAATACAAGGACGAGTGTTTAATGCCTACGCGCCGACAAAGTTACGCGAAAATAACGTGGTAGACAATTGAGAATGGATTTTTTTGAAGGATCGTCAATATTTGCTATTGCTTCGCTAAACATCGGCACCGACGATATCATTTCCGCCCTTGGCGTATGTGCTTCTCACATTTCGATGAAACAATGTTTCTATGTCGTCCCCTCTCGTCCGGTAAAAAACACGTAATTTAATTCAAACAACGAATATTTGTCTGCTGAAACCGAAACGGCTACTACGATTATGTACGGTACACGCATATGGGCAGACACCTTTATAAATCACTTTCTTTTTATATAGTGCTCTGTAGCATCTGAGTTGGCCCAAACATAGTATCGAAAAGCTTATTCTTAGACTATTTTATAAACAATGCAACAGTGTTATAAATCGACATTTGTTACGAATTTTAATATAAACTTTAAACTTTTTTATGAACTTTTTGCTAGAACATTGTAGTTGTATCTATGGACAATTTGATAATAATCATCTGAAAAATATCATTGAATGATAATCTAGTTTAAATTGTATATGATTATTAAAAAAAAATTGGTTATGTCCCACAAGACGATTAAGATTTTTATTAAAACTATTGGGAAACAAGCCGTGGCTGTATAGGCTTGTCCCTTTGCCGTCCCTTTTACAGGGAAAATTAAAAAAATTCTTTCACCCTATTTAATTACTTCAGAGATGTTTATTGTCAAATTGGCCTACATTTTGTTTTTATATAAAAAAAATTTGTGTTTTAACATTTAATGGGATATGATCCCACCGGTACACGACTGTTCGTAGATATGCGTGTTTAGTCAATAATTAATCTATGTATTACTTACGTCGGTCATCTGATAAAGAATGGGACTGGACAGAACTCAATTGGGATGTTGACTATTCATATTAAAATACAATTTTGAAGCGTTGTGGTGATTTTTATACTAGAAATCATAAATAACGTATTTGCGGTGGAAAAAGGGAGCGAAAAGTAAACTCAAACTCGAGATTTTTTCGAAGGACACGCGAATCGCGTCCCCGATGATTCCTGTCTCGTTCTTTATTGCCCAAATAATACACAGGGCCTAATTCTGGAAACACACTCTAAGTTTAAATTTAAGTACAGTATATCTCTTTCTCGCAATATGTAACAGGAAAAGACAGCAAGAATTCGTTTCGAGCTGTCAACTAAATTTAGACAGATTTCAAAGGGACCATAGACAAATTTAGACGGCATGTACAGTGGTGCCTCCTAAACACTGCATTTTATCACGTTCAATAAGGTCGAAAATTGAACACATGTTTTTAAATATCAAATTATAAGACAACCATCCTTTTTGTATTCATATTGAGAGAAAGAGATGCACTGAACTTAAATTTAAACTTAGCATGTGTTCTCCAGAATTAGGGCCACAGTCTTGTAATTGTACTGTTAATATGTGTGAATAATAAAAATTAATATCGAAAGTCTAGAAACCAAATACTAATTATTAATTTGGTTAATGTTCTAAACTTTAGTATAGTTTGGCTAGTTTATATGAGATGTTGTCATTTGTTTAGTAATGGTTGTATTTATTTAATCTTACCAACTAGAGACGCCACGAATATTCGGCTACTATTCGGCAATCGGCCTATTCGGCAACTTTTATATTCGGTATAGACCAAAAATACTGTCAAGCGCCAAATAGCAAAACATAAAAAACCGCGTATACAATTTTTTTAAAGTATTTGTGAATAAATATTTTCGGCTCTACTAGACTTAGTTACAATTAATTTTAAGTGTTTCTAATATAATTTTTTTTTCTTGCTCTTTCTGTTTAAACTAATTTTGAAAAGTTGGCCAAGAAAACTAGCCACCAGATTTTTGATATTTATCACGAAATGCATACATTATTTGCCAAACACTCGGCCGCCGAATTTTCGGCGCTTCGGCCAAAAATGTGGCCGAATATTCAGGCTTAATCACTGTTCGTGGCATCTCTACTAATTATCATTATATAAGTCTTGTACGTTGTTTTAGTAATGTCACGTCCTTTCTGATGACATTTTGAAACCGAACAAAGAGATGAAACAACTGTATAACACCTATACAATAGTTATCAATAAGATCCTTTGTATTTTAGGAATATTTATGAAATTATGAACTTACAATTACAGGAAAGGTTTGTGATCTTTGATATCATCTGTGGACTTCATATATGTAGAACTGCTTTTGTATTATGTATTTCAAATTTTGTATCGGGTGTCTTAATATTATAGCTGACATCTTTACACAATATAAATTTTAGACCGTTTTTTGATCACAATTTAAACAATTGCCGATCAATATTAATAATATCGTAGTTATCTTTTGCAATTTATATTCTACATGATTGAGAACATTTCATACAGGAGGGGTGTCTCGACTACGCGTAGAATTTTGTAAGTTTTAGAAGAGATTGTATACTATATATTTTTATATTGTAGTATTGGTTTTAAGCATATTTTGCAAAGCGAAGGTATAAGTTATCGCACAAGGGTTTTGATACAGTGTTTACAGTTATTTATGGAATAATTAGCGAGTGATATGAGCCTAACACCACTCTTAAAACATTAAAACCCAACCTAATTTACAGCGACGTAAGGACCGATTTTCATTGGAACTAATTTAAAAATACGTTGGATTTAACCCGTCAAGCATGAGATTCCAGACACAATAGATTTTTCAATTGTCATAGCTCCCCGGTGGTATAACGCCGCTTGACAGATTTAAGCATGTCTTAAGAGTTCTTGGTGAAGGGACTGGTCGAGCGAACTGGTTGTTTAAGAAAGCTTTGCTCTAGACGTCTCGCCCTCCGTGTTAACCGTCGTGTGTACAGAAATTAAAACTTAAATATCTTTTGAACGACCTGTACAACGGTTCAGTTGAAATGAGCGACTTTTTTCAAACACTTGTTAAGGCGATACCTCGTCGACACTAGCGACACCACTTGATTTATATTAATTATGGTTAATATAGAACATAATAAACAAAAACGCTTTAGTGAATGACTAAAGAATGGTATTTGTAATTTTTTGAGATGTGCTCGGTACAAGATATTCCTCTACATGTAACCTATTTTTTCATTATTGCCGAAAGTGGTCACTTTTAACAATAATAAAAAATTTGGTTACTTATAGGTAAACACTTTATACAAGATACATCTTCAAAAATTACAAATACCGTTCTTTAGCAATTCTCTAAAGCGTTTTTGTATAAATAATAACAATCAATTGGTGTCGCTAGTGTGCACGAGGTAGCCCCTTAAGGGTTTACTGTGCGCATAACAAAATGACGGATCTGTGTGTATTTATGTCAAATAATTGTCAATAATATATAAAACGTCACTTGTTTATATCATTGTGCATAATCAGCGAAGTTTGTGACAGTATTCTATTGTATTGTGACTTACACGGTACGTCCTATTTATAAGCATATTTATTGTGTATATGTTAAAGCTAGATTCATCTGGATATTATGTAAAATATCTAGCTATTGTGCATAATCCCTACCTGTATTATCTTTGTGATAGTTATTTGAAATATGATGACAGAATGTCAATTTCTTGGCGTACTGTACAGGATTTTTATTTAGATATAAATTTCAGCTAATATAACTGACAGGACATTAATGTATAATCTAAGAATTGTCTATGTAAATGTACCTTTGGGCTGCCGCTTTTTATATTTTTAGAAAAAAATCAAATTAGGAAAAACATTGAAAATCATGTCTTACCCCCATAGCACGGACTGTGGACAAGATCTCTCAGCACCTATTATTTCTACTTATTGGGAGAAAAGGTGTGTTTTATCTCTTTCTTTCTTTTGAACGAAGAGAATAAGAAACTTGTCCAGTCCCTAGAGAGACCTACTATTTTCTAGATTAGATATTTTTCTAAATTTCTGCCAAACATTAATTATCATTATTATCAACCTATATACGTCCCACTGCTGGGTTCAGGTCTTCCCGCATGAGGAGTTTGGGCCAATGCGGGTTGGTGGGTTAAAGCGGTTGCTGTAAGAACCGGGACCAACGGGTTAACATGCCTTCTGAAGCACGGAGGAGCTTGAGATTATAAATTTTTGATTGACCCATCTTGGATCGACCATCGCGAAAGTTGCTTTGTTTTCGTAATCGAAACCAGAGCGCTCAAACCACTAAACCGACATCCTTACATATTTATTTTTGTTCATTATACTAAGTAATCGATTAAACAGTGCACATGCAGTTTTTATGTAATGTTAGATATTTTTCATAAATACCCATTGATTTTATAAATGCTAAACAATGATTGTAAATAGGTATGCAACAAAATGGCGGCCCGTAACCAGGTGCAATAATTTAAGTGAAGCTTTAACTAGGGCGAGAGCCCGGTAACTGACTAAACATACTGTTGTCCGGCTTATTTTAATGTATTGTATAATAAACGCATTGTAACAAACTTTGGTTTTGTTCATTTATAATTGATTCGGGTTTTAACCTGTTTAAGCCACAGATCATGGAGGAAAATAATTTACCATTAGCCACAGTCAAAGCCCCTGAGGGTCATTATCATCATCACCAGCCTATTTACGTGACCTTCTTGCATGGAAGAAACACATGAGGAGTTTGGCCCATAACTCCACCCCGCTGGCCCAATGCGGGTTGGTGGGTTAAAGCGTTTGCAGTAACAACCGGGACCAACGGCTAAACGTGGCTTTCGAAGCACGGAGGAGCTCGAGATTATAAATTTGATTCGACCCATCCTGGGACCGACCATGGCGAAAGTTGCGTTGTTTTCGTAATTACGCCAAAGAACTCCTCAACGTGAGAAGCAATGTGCTACGTAAACGATCTTAAATTAAAAAATAAACGTTTAATAAAACAAGAGAAAACTGATTACGAACTCATTTATTTAACATAATTTACATTATTTAATATGTATAAATATATCTACACGGTTTACTTCTTGATGGAGAGCGCGGCGAGGTCGGAGATGCAGCGGTCCAGGGTCTGCTTCTCCTGGTCTGGGGTGATGGCCTGAAACAGACAAAACAGAAATGCTTACTGGACAGTAAACTAAATAATAGGCTGTATGGGCTAGAGCCCTTTGCCTTGACTATATAAACAAAGGGAGGAAAAGAGACGGCACCATCCTGTATATTGGAAGATAGGTAAAATATGCAGCACAGTGTTCAATTTAACCTGTGGCACAGGTTCCTCTGGAACCTATTTCAGGTACTAGACTCTTCACAAGGTAATTGTAATTTAAGATCTTTATAGAAGTAAGAAGACTATTGTGAAGAGTAAATAAATGGTTTTTATTATTATTATTAATTGTCCATTTTCTTTTAATTTGCTTTGTTTCGTGGTACACAAAACAAGATTTTTTATAGAAAACTCAACACAACCAAATATACATCATGGCGCGTATGTCACTTTGGTGACGTTTAGTTGACTTCTATGTCGCCCGCCATATTGCCATACATATTGAAATAACGGTGAAATCGACGGAAAATTTCAACTTTTGTAGAGACAAACTATGGATGAAAACAAAATTATTAGTGTTTTACCCGAATTCAGGTTTTGTTTTATTGGCGCGACCGGGATTCGAACCCGAGACTCCTGACCGAGCAGAATGTAGTTAGTAATACTGACTGAATCTGATCTGACGACCAGCTGACCGAGTGCGGTCAGCTTTTTTTTTATACAACTAGATAACAAATAAGCTGACGGCCCACCTGGTGGTAAGCAGTTACCGCCGCCTATAGACACCTGCAATAACAAGGAATAGCACTTGATATTGCAGGTGCGTTGTCATCCTGGGGCCTAAGATTAAATACCGTCCATGCCCAGTAATTACACTGGTTACCTTTCCGTTCAATCCGAAACACAGCGAACTTTCACGGCTGAAATAAGAAAGGTGGTGGTACCTACCCAGACGACCCTACATATGGGTCTACCACCTAGTAAGCTGGTCAGCTGGTCGGTCAGATTTACTTTTCGTTTGTGCTCAGGATGTAGGCATATAGGTGACCTTAGGGTCAGCCTGTATGTTTATGTTATTTTTTTAGCTGAGAAATATATGTAGGTTATTTTACCTTAGTGACATTGGCGACTATCCAGTCAACCATTTGCTTCTGGGCGATGCGTCGCTCCAAGTTGCTCTTCTCGAGCTGATAATCTAAGCGGTGCTTCACCTACGAACAAACGAACAGAGGTTGCAATTGGTTTATTCAATGAGGTTCTTTTTGGATATTCTTTAAAATTAAAATGATTTTAAATGTGGAAGTTAAATTTTATTATGTCTAATACCCATGTCGAACCTATACCAGTTACAGTTGGGAGCTCTGTTCTCGAAGTTGTTGGCGAGTACGTCTACCTTGGAGAAATGGTACAGCTAGGTAGTGCCAACTTCGAGAAAGAGATAAATCGACGAATCCAACTCGGATGGGCAGCGTTCGGGAAATTGCGTAAGATCTTCTCGTCCAAAATTCCTCAGTGCGTAAAGTCGAAAGTCTTCGACCAGTGTGTGTTGCCAGTGATAACATACGGCTGTGAAACGTGGTCGCTTACTAAAGGCCTTCTGTGCAAGTTCGCAGTCGCACAACGAGCTATGTTGGGTGTTTCTCTGCGAGAAATCAGGAATGAGGATTTCCGGAAGAGAACCAAAGTCACTGACATAGCTAGTAGGATTAGTAAGTTGGCAGGGCACATAGCACGCAGAGCAGACGGCTGGTGGGGCGTTAAAGTTCTAGAATGGCGACCACGTAGGAAAGCGGAAAGTTGGACGGCCTCCCATTAGATGGACAGACGACCTGGTCAGGGTCGCGGGGAGCCGTTGGATACAGGCTGCGCAGAACCGTAACATTTGGAGATCCATGGGGGAGAGAACAAAGGCTGTTCAGCAGTGGACATCATAGGCTGATATGATGATGATGAAGTTAAATTTTATACACACATAAATCATCATATTACCGTCTCAAGAAGAGTCCGTGTTAATTGTATGACGGCGTTCAATCAACAGTGGCCCTAATTCCGGAGAACACACGCTAAGTCTAAATTTAAGTTCAGTGCATTTCTTTCTCTCAAAACGAATTCGAAAAGGATGGCTGTCATATAAATTGACATTTAGAAAGGTGCGTTCATATTGTCGACCTTATTGAACGTGCTAAAATGCAGTGTTTAGGAGGCACATCCGTACATGCTGTCTAAAATTGTCTATGGTTTCTTTGAAATCTATCTAAATTTTTCTTGCTATCTTTTTCCTATTAAATATTGCAAGAAAGAGCTACTGTTCTTAAATTTAGCATTAAAGTGTGTTTTCAGAATCAGGCCCAGTATAGATATCTAATGATCTGGCTAATTTAACTAGATGGCTGCGACATATGTACGCGCATTCTGACGACTGCACCAAATTGCATAATTCCTTTTCTTTTTTGTTGTGTCAGTTATTGGTCGGGCTGGACATGGTTTGTAAGAAAAAAACCTCCTCCTGACTAATAATATTCATACACTCACACCTATTATCTAGCCCAAAGTAAGCATCATTAAGAGCTTGTGTTATGGATACTAGAATGAAAATGAAAATGAAAAAAATGAATGTTTTTAAATTATCTTACTATGAAAAGTAAGTGAGTTTGTGAGACTTAAGACAGAATAGAATAGGATATTCATTTATATACTGCCTTGAAAAGGGTACACTGTAGATGGAGTGTTAAGTTTAGTTTCACCATTTCAGCCATTAACAATAGCATGCAATATATTTATTTATATTATAATTTTAAAATATTTAATATTACGTCAATATACATCAAACATAAATTCTTCATAATACTTAAACTTTCTATTCACTTAATAAAATTAAAAGAATATAAATCAGTCAGCACTCAAAATAATAATTATTTATGTTAATTATTTGTAATTTATGTACTCTTTGACAGTATAGAAAGCACGTTCAATAAGCCAGCTGCGCAATACTCTCTTAAATCTATTACAGGGCATGTCTTTTATAGCTTGAGGAGGTTACCTATCCTAATCTCGAATTTTAATATTCCGAATATCATAATCCCGAAAACGTTTGGACATTTTTTCATAATCCCGTTTCTTAAAATTCCGAAGTTTTGTTTGCCATATAATCGCAACTCCGAATTTCATTTGCCAGACAAATAAGTTCCAGACACACGAAATCTAAATGCACAAAATACAGATGACCGTAATCCATATGCACGAAAGCCAGATTTTTAAAACACAAATTTTTGAAATACAGTTAATTGATATCCAGACAAACAATATCCAGTTTTTTTAAAATCAAGATTTTTGAATTAAAATAAACGATATCCAGACAAATTAAATCCTTTTATTTTAAATCAGACTTAACTTTCAGAGACGAAGTTAAGTGTATTCTATGACTTAGTTTCTTATAAGCTAATGAAATTCCAGATTATTTCCATAAACTATTGGAAGAATTACAAGGTACTTAACCTTAACCTATCTGTAATGGGCAAGTAAAACAATAGCGAGCCAGATCTGGCTCGCGGGGGGTCGCAGTTCTAACCTAACCTAACCTACTGAGTCATTGTGGGTGTTGGGCGTGGCCGGCAACGTATCCCATTCGCGCTGTCGGCTAAGCGTTACGGCACATCATGATCACCATAGTGAATAAGTTAGTATAAGTTCACATATGTGAACAATTAGAATAATACTAATACTAAGCAGCTAAATCATACAACCATTGTGAAACCAAACAATAACAATAAAAAAAAATAAACCTACTGAGTCAACACGATTTTATGGGAACCAAATAAAAAGATTATGAAAATTTGCTAATAGTTTATTTGGAAAATGGTACGATGGGAAACAAATAAAAGTATTCTGAGAATCTGGTATAACTATATCTGGATTATGAGAAGATGGGAAACAAAAAAATAGTTTTTGAAAATTTTGTTTTAGTGCACCTGGAAATTGATTCTTCTGGGAAATTAAAAACGGAATTTTAAAAAGTTGTCATTCATTACATCTGTCTTTTAAAAGTTCTATCAACCGTTTTCGAGGTTTTAAGATTCGAGTAACAGAAATTCGAGATTTCAATAGGTTACCCTTGAGGAATATTGTTCTACACAACTATGCACATATAAAAGCAGTTTTTTGTAAATCTTGTACCTAGTACCTAATTTATGATTGTGTTCCGTACCTCAGTGTAGACGTGCATAAGCCTCTCCCTGTACGCGGCCTCGAGCTGAAGCAGCACGTTCTCCTTCTTGGCCTCCATGAGGAGTTGCTGGCCCTCCGCGCGCCATTGGGTTTTCTTTTCCTCAGCGATAGCTTCCTCCAAGTTCTTGACGTTGGTAACGCGGCCTTCGTTCCAGTCTTTTTCAATAGTCTGCAAGTAATTTATGAGTCTTTGAGTAAGGACAGTCCTTTTAAAAAATTTCTAAACTATACAACTTCAAGAATATTCCATAAATTTGGAGTTTAAGTTGTGTTTTTGGGTGAGGTTATACATTTTCTAACTTTGTGATAAATAGCACCACATTCAACCTTACGTTTCGCTTAAATGGAATAGTCGTAATTACAAGAGATTTATGCTCATTGACGGCTATTTTTATGATATAAAAAATGTGGCCTCATGTTGGGCGCCACATATTTTTATGATATAAAAAAATGTGGCCTCAGGTTGGGCGCCACTCTAAAATTTTAGGTTATTTATTTTATTACGAATTATTTCTAACGTCATTATTGTTAACGTCAGTCATATGCCCTGTCTCTTTGTATGGTTATGATCTTATCTACAAGGGAACTATTCATCAATCCCTATTTATTTGCATAACACAAAAACTCAACTAGGTAGAATATTCGGCTTGATGACCTAAGAGTGTCCCACATAACGGCACAATCACAATCGTAATAATCTACTAGCTTTACAAGCTCTGCTTCTATAGTAGCATTTGTTTGTGTTCGTTTTTTTTACGTAAAAAGTACGAAAAATGACTCAATAACACCTGATGTGAAAAATTGTAAAAGCATGGGCTCTTGTTTTTGCAAATGGATTCAAAGACAGTAAGTAAAGCCTGAACACACTGTTCTAGTCTAGTCAGCTCCACTTATCCGTCTTTATAGTGCCTTTTCACGCCTCTTTTGAAGGAAGCTAAGGATGGAACACATGTGCCTGTAAAGAATCCTAAGATTTGGAAGCACAAGAAAGAAACAACTCAAGTACTAAATTTCTTTATGTGTGCTGTTGAGGCGGAGACAATGAATCCCCGCCTCAGGACGTGAAATTTTTCTAGTTTATATACATTTTTATTAGTAAATAATTTTTCAAATATTTAAAATAATGTTATAATCAAAATTAAGAATAGTGAGTATGCATTTGTCTATGTCTGTTATTAGTCAGGTTTACATACAATAATCTTTATTTAGGAAATACTCACATCTACTTCCTTGTCCAGCCACGAAGCAATGCTTGGTCCGAACTTCTTCACTCCCACATAAACCATGACTAACAATGACAGACCAGTGTAGTATTCATGTTCCATAACATAGATTTCCTTGCTGCAGAGATATGTAGTGAGGCCCACGCCAAACGCATATGGACCAGTCACACCGGTTTTTGAGTGAAAGAACTGAAACCTGAAATTGTTTTTTGAAACATAAGAAAACACTGTTGAAGTTTCGTAGCATATCGTGGCACAGAGTTGCACATATCAACTGTGAATATTTTTAATAATTTTAGTATAAATTGTATTTTTAAAAAATACATATTACATGGAAATAATAAACTGAAGTAGGTATGTCACTTCAGTTAATAATTATTAGTTTGTTTTTTTATTCCTTATTCCATATACTAGCTAGAAGATTCTTACACCTATTTATTATCTAGCCCAAAGTAAGCATCATTTAAAGGTTGTTTTATGAACACTAGATAATGGAAGACATATTCAATATAGTAATATAAAGTTTATTTACATACATTAAGAACATATATTAACCAACATAATAAAAGATAGCCATACCATTCTTCTGGAAGGAATCCGAGTCTGACTTTGCCAGGCTCACTAGCCCTCACGGGCCTAGAGAACTTCTGCTCCTCAACAACATCGGTGGCAGAGCCCCGAGCCACCAAGGCACTTGCAGGAGACTGTCGGGCTGCAGCTGAAATTACAGTTCAAAATTATAACATTGATTGCAACCTACACTTTGTTCAATAAGGCCCTAAAAGAGACTTAAAAATAATAGAATTCATAGGCTATCTCAAGTCCTTTGTACCTCAGTGGTCAATATAGTCACCCAGATTGTGAAATTTACGGATGCAGTTCCCACCCCAGTACATAATTATTCTTTTAATGATACATGTTTGAAAATAGGCAATAGGTGATGTGACAAGCACTAATCAAATTATTACTAATTTTGTGTTTTTAAAAGTTATAAATCTAAAACAGATTCCAGTAATTAATTTTTTGATATTAACATTATTATAAATGTTTGAAAAATTACTTAGTAATTAAAATACAATAAAACTAGAAAACTAGGTCGCGGGTTCGATTCCTGCCTCAGGACGTGAAATTTTTCAAACATTTATAATAATGTTAAAATCAAAAATTAAGAATATTTGAAAGCACTGCCCCAACTTAAACGAATCGTAGGTATTTGTAAAAATACTCGTTTCGGATGTTGAAATAGAATATTTCGACATTGTAGGGTGGACATTAGCTCATAAACGCAAATAAAAATAGACTAGAAGAATTTCACAGGGATTGGGATATCCCTACCCCTGTGAAAAGGTGATGGTATTTATTTTATTTGAAAGTTTATTACACTACAAAAACGTCACTAATCAAGTTGTCAATACAGTCATACGACTTGACTTAAAAGACTTGCATCCTGGCCAGTAACTAGAAAAATTTCACGTCCTGAGATAGGAATCAAACCCGCAACCTTTCGCAATCCGGGCGACTGCTCTGACCACTGAGCCACCCAGGACTTGGGATAGTCCTGGGTGGCTCAGTGGTCAGAGCAGTTGCTTGCGAAAGGTTGCGGGTTCGATTCCTATCTCAGGACGTGAAATTTTTCTAGTTTTATTGTACTCTATTTATTTGTCAAGCCATGGTGAGTTGAATAGCACATGTTGAATAGTTAGTTGCAATTTATTTACCAGTGAGTAAAGGCTATTCTAATCTTGAGTTTAAATTTAATAATGTTTGTTTATTAGACGTTTTAATGTATCTTGTAGAATCACAACAAAATTCCATGAGTATCATTATAAAAATATATACAATAGAAATTAGGTAAGTAATTCAAAAACTCATCTCAAGTCTCGTTTTAAGTACCTACAATAAAATTAAAAGTTACAGTTTTAAGTGATATTCGAATCTATTCTGACAGAGAATAATGGGGCTGAGCTGGATTATAAGATTGAGTAATATTAAAAACATTTAAGTTAAGAGTATATAACTTCTTATTTAAAATATTAAGTAAATAATAATAATTAGGTAACTACACTACACTCTGCTATCAAACACGATGAACAATAAAAATAGCTATTTATTGGTCTAATAAGTACATTCTAGTAGAATGAACATTTTAGATAGGCTAGCAGTTTGTAAGACAGGTTATATTGACATTGATTAAAAATGAATTGTAATTATTTAGCATAGATTGAAAAGTGTTGATAAAATAAGATCTCTTTAAATGGATTTAGGACTAAAGTCAAAGGTGCTGTAAAGTTTTGGATTTTTCTACATAACAGGAGTTGTCAATCAGTGATTACATAAACTACCGAGGCTAAGGTTAATAAGTGTTATTTTGATCGTCAATTATTTCAATTAGTACAAAATGTCTTAGCAATTAAAAGCACTTACCTGAACGCAAAGCTACACGAGATAGCATTTTTACGCTGTAATTTAAAAATTCTTAGATTTTAGGACAGTACTCGTTCGTAAAGTATCTAATGCAGGGGGTGTCAACTTTCCTTATACAAATATTAAATACCTACGGGGGCAAACTTTTCTCATTGCTAGTTTCAAAAATGTCGTTTTTTTAATTATGGTATCCCTTGGGGATACCCTTTTTTATATCCTGAATACTGTAAGTAGTTTTTTGTGAAGAAAATATTGCTTTATCATTCAATTTATCGGCAACAAAACAATTTTAGACCAATACCTCTCTATGCGTTGCTATTTTTAAAAGCAAAATGTGATAAAAAATTTAATTTGATTAAAGAAAAACAATTTATTTTTCGTATGTTGATAAAATGATGGTAGATAAATTACCACGTACGCTGGCAAGACCGATCTTACAAGTGGGACGGACGTAAACAATCATGGCGGATTTTGCTTTTGTTTGCCGGCCTGTCTTCATTTGTATTTCGTGATCACTCCATTTCATGTGGTTTAGTTTTCAGAGTACTCGTATAAATAAAGTTCATAAGTTTTACGTGCATACGACGTCGAATTGATTGAGTTCCTCCGTCTATGTTTTTGTTCCTGAATTCTCCTCAGTGATCGATCAGTGATAAGATTCGTACAAGACAGTGACTTTGATTATTTATTTACGAGACAGTGACTCTAAACCGGTGCAATATGTCTATTACAAAGGAAAGCAGAAGAAAATGTTCTAAGTGTGGCAAATCACCTGCCTTAGACGAAATCAAACATTTTCGTTTTCTAAAACCTAACCTATTGCGGTACGTACTTGTGTGCTATTTACGCCGTACTATGACATATGACATGCATCAGAATTAGTTTTATCTGAAACTTGGATTAATTTAGGTTATGTATGTTATGTGGAAGTACTAAATAAAAAATAAATACCTCCATAACATAAAATTATTGTTTTATTTTACCTTTTATGGCCAAACTATTTTTGAATGGAGGGATGGGCAATTTCACTTGTAAGAAAACTAAAAAAAAATAGTTTTCTTACAAGTGAAATTGCCCATCCCTCCATTCAAACTGAAATAAATATTTTTGCATGAAATTTATATTTTACCGCTGAAATAGTTGACGGTGGGTCAACTATAGGTGGCACTAGAGTGTTATACTTCCGCTAAAACCGGAAATAAATATTTTAACTATGAAGTTGTCATTCTTCTCCTTGGAGTAATATTATTCTATGATCTAATGGCGTTAGTGTTGTGCCATAATCGATAAAAAATTAATCCTTTCTCGATTAAGAATACTTGTCTCTGTTCGAATACTTTCCCACGGTGAATAATTATTTTGATTTTGTATTTAAATAAGAATTAGTGCATATTATTTACAAAACGGCTCTTGATTGTTTGATAATACTTTTATTCAAAAAGTACTGCTTGCCACACTTGTGACCTTGACCATAGTAATTATTCAATAAAGCAACCCATAATAATTATTGATCGTGTCACCGTGTGAAACTGTAAAGTGATTCAAATAGAGTTAAGGGTTAAAATTACTAGTTGCCTCTAATCTAGGTCTACGCGAATTTCCAAAAGTACCAATTGAAAAAACTTATCAAATTATATTCTTAGAACAGTGTGTTTGTGCTTCAAATAGGTGATATAAGCAAAGAGAACACTAGATCAATCTTGCAGGTCTATTTGAAGTAATGGCAAATATATTCTCTATTTGGAAACGTATGGTTAGTTTGAAGTTTGAGTGTAATATGAATATTATTCTTATTTACGATTTTTTTTGGGTGTAATTTATATCAAGTGTAAAAATAAGTATTTTTTTACTAAATAGTTTACTCTTTCACATTTACATTGAAGGTCTGCGATTCTGGCAACTAATTACGTAGTCCATCAAAAAATTTGATAATCTAGTACTGTCAAAAGCAGTCACATACTTTTGTTGCTGCCTGTACATTTTAACAGTACCATTAATAAAATAAAATAAAAAAATCGAATAATTTTAATTGGTTACTATTTATTGCCTGGTGATGGTATTTATTTTATTTGAAAGTTTATTACATTACAAAAACGTCACTAATCAAGTTGTCATACGACTTGACTTAAAAGACTTGCATCCTGGCCAGTAAAGCAAAGTTCTACTTTAGGACTGTCATGTCAAATAAATGTCAGGGTTTTTGGCGCGATTTATTGGTTTCTGTCAAGATTTTTATCCTAGTATAAAATTGTATCTGTCAACGACAATGACAACGCCAACAACCAAAAAGAAGAAAAAGAAAATTGTGTTTGAGCGAACGTTGTGTTAAAAATTGGTGTAGTTTTGTAAAACAAGTGTTTGTGTTGACGTGCAACTGGAAAATCATTGTAAAAGTGATTATGGTGTAAAAGATGATGCGAATTTTATCGTGGTTATCCATCTCATCAAAGTAGCATCGTGAAGACTGGCATTATGCATTTGGCGCCAAACTCTCTCAGGATGCATTGAACTTTGTCAATTATTTTCAATGTAATATCTGCAGAAGTAATAAAATAATTGGCTGTATGGGTATTCCTTTGCCTGTCAGTTGTCACAATGGATGAATGAATTTAGCAATTTATTAGCAACAACAAATAAATGTCAAAAAATCATAGTTTTTGCAAAAATTGCAAAAGATTACCCGTTGCGAAGAAATCGAAGAATGCCGAAAAGTCTATAGTTGATATAAAAATAGGAGAAAATAAGGATTAAATATCTATGTGAAGATACTTTTATTTATTTTGAAAATGGGGCTTTTCACATCTTGTTGTCGACCTTCAGCTTCAGAGGTGATGACGCCTGATGCTGTAAGTTTTTATTTAACCAAATTGTATTCCATTAATTATTTACATTATGCATAGAATAGCCTTAAGTACGTAGGAACCTGTAGATAATTAGCTTTCGTGGTCCAAATAATTAACAACTAAATTTTAAGAAAAAGGTAAATTTTGCATGTTCATGTATCACAAAACTAAGTTTCAAATTTGAATTGTAGAACAATATTTAAGTTCTCTTTATGACACTGACCCAGTTTAGACAGAGTGACAAAACATTAAGTATGGCCAAATAAAGTTGTGCAGAAAATAGTGTTATTGTCTGAGATTGAGAAGGTTGAAGGCACATAGAAGGGATTATTTCAGTATTGTTAACCCATTGAATGCCATGTGTACCTATCTGATTGGAAACACAATTTGGGTTCCTGTCAGATGGTGTGCATCCACCTGGAACTAATCTCACTCTGAGGCCTGTGTCTCTGAAGGGACACACAATTTCATACATTTGTTTTGCAGAATCAGAAACAGCTGGCCTCCACTGTTATAAAGCTAGATCTGGGATAGTAAACTGAATTAAAGGGCTTATTTGAAAATACTGGTGTTATAGAGGAGAATGGTGTGTGTTTCCAGATGGATACACAAGGCCTGACAGAATCACAATTTGTATTTTTTACATGTGGTGTTCAAAGTGTGTGACTTGACAAAAGGAAGATGGATTAAATTTAAAACATGTTTTTGTATAAAGATGATCATAGATTCTTCTTATTAAAAAGTTCAGCTAATAAAAATGAATCGGAACAATAACATTAATAAATAAAAAGATTATTAAAACTGTGAGTGGCATACATTAATTTTTAATTCTATCTTTCCACAAGGTTGTATAGCACCTATTTAAAAAAAGTCATCCATTGTTAGAACTACTGTAAATTTTATTTATACTTACAATTATAATGAACAATTACAGCTTATGGATATCTTCATTTTAAATAAAATAACTTACTAATAAAGAAAAGTATCAAAAACGTATGGAGTCCCGGCCAGGTCTATGTACACTATACTAGACAATAGGCTAAATTATGCAGAACAGTTTTTAATATTCCATTTTCTTTTTATTTGCTTTGTTTTGTGGTACAAAACAACAGTTTTTAAAAAAACCCCCAGCATCACAGCCCAATATGGGCACTCTTTGGTGCTATAATACCATATTAAATATTAATAATAGAGGAATTATTTTGATCTTTGTACCAGTGAACAATATAAAAAAACTAATGATTAGTATTTTCCCCGGTCCTGTTTTTTTCTGATACTGCACAATTACATATACCTAGCCGTATTTCAAACATCTCCTTTTGTACAAACTTTAATTTCTTTTGAATCTAAATAATCAATGCTCCAAATTTATGCTTGGGTTTTGGCGTCGACTTGAGTTTAAATAAAGTTTTACTTCTAGAAATGTATATTGTTGGTTCCAGGAAACTAGAAGGCGTCAGCAAGCCGAGGCAGCAGAACGGCGACAGGCTGAGATCGCGGCCCGAGGGGTCAAGGACCCGGCAAAGGTGCAGCGTATGCAGCAGCGGGCCGAGGAGATGGAGAGACGGGAACAGGAGCTGCAAAGGGAAGGTGGAGCGAACTTGAGGGTATGTCGCTATGGGTGAAATTAACACTTGATAAAAAGGTCAAGTGTAATGCCAATATTTTATAGTGAAAAGGTAGTAAAGTTTCAATGGACTTCTGTTGCTGATTGTACTTATGATAAAACATTAGAATTATCACAGCTTGTAAACCATAGACAATTTTAGACGGCATGTAGGTAAGTGCTTTCCAGCTAAAGCTATAATAAATTTAGTAAAAAATTGAGCAAACCTAAAGTTTTAATTATTTAACTGTCTGCCTTTTTGCATTCATATTGGACGTTTCGGATTGAAGGGAAAGGTAGCCAGTGTAATTACTGGGCATGGACGGCATTTCATCTTAGGCCTCAGGATGACAACGCACCTGCAATATCAGTGCTTTTCCATGTTATTGCAGGTGTCTATAGCCGGTGGTAACCGCTTACCACCAGGTGGGCCGTCAGCTTATTGTCATCTAGTTGTATATAAAAAAAACAGACACAGACAGCACATGGATAACAGTTCGACTGTGAAACCTAATACTGCGTTCATAGTAGAGGCGGTTTTCATAGTGCAACTGTTACAGTTGATGTGTTGTCGTGTGTACTAAAGCTAAGCTAATACCTGATTTTTTGAATTACAGTGGACATCAGAATGAGATCAGGCCAAGCCGTCGAGCTCGCGAGTCATCGACAAATATAAATACAAGAACTGATGTTAATCCTCCAGCATATTTGATCGTCCGCCGTCATGCGAGTATGTTTTCAAGCCCTCCCGTTGCTTGCGTTACTTTAGCCTACGCACACAGCGTTTAATGAGCGCGCCGTCGACGCGTGTTTGTACTGATACGAACGCAATACGCACGCAAGTCAGACGTAGCTTAAAGACCTTTGCACGTCTGAATTTTTTCAAGTCTCGCGTATGCATCGATACAAGCAAAATCAAACTGCTATGTGGAATGAATGCGTGTCATTACCGCTGATTGAACGCGGTGTGGATAGGCTCTTAGCTGTGTATGAATTTAACTAGTCTGTCAGTGAACACACATTTAATAATATTCAACATTAACATTAAAATAGTGAATCGATTCAATGCCCAACTCTAATCTCTGTCCTATTTGCAATTTGATTGGCTGTCACAGGAAACGAGAACTTTTGATTTTAATTTAAACTCTTTCGTAACTGTCGCTTTTAAATAACATCAGTTCGAAAGAGAAAGTGATATTTAAAATTTCCTTCTAAGAATTATTTTATAAGTGAATATTCCTATTTATTGAAATACAATTTGTAAATTTGGTAATAAAATTCATAAATTAATATTTAGTGATTTGCGCTTGTTACCAAAGTGTTACATCCTCAGCAGTAACAGTGTTACACCCTCAGTTGTAACTGTGTTACTGGCTAGGATTTACGTTATATTTTTCCCAATGTGTAACAGTTTAACATGATGGATCAATAATTTATATTCATTCCTAACGAGTCACACTTCATACTCCTATCTTTGGAGTTTTAGTCAACTTTTTGGGTCTAGGTCTTCCCAACATGTAGGTAACTTTTAATCACGAGGAATACACAGTACAATCTATATAACAGAAATATTAAATAGAAAGCCTAAATTAGAGTGACTAGCCAAAATAGGAGTGTGACTTGTTGGAAATACATAGATATAAAAGTTATCTCATCGTTTTACTGTTACACTTTGGGAAAGAAGCATTAAAGAATCAAAACTAGTAACACTGTTCCAGCTATTACGACTGTGACATACTGGAAACAAACGATAATGTAGAAGTACATTATAAGTGTCTTATTAAATTATTTTATTGGACTGTATCCAATTATTAATTGTTGTTGTTGTATAAAATATGCCTGTGTGAAGGTAAACACCCAAGCAAAGTATTATTCAATCATAATCTACAAGAAATAAAGAAGTGATTCGTGTAAACAGCACGTAAATATATTTAGATGAGCCAGAACACTCCTTATGTGTTGGCAAAAGAGTCTAATCACAACAAATTCTTAATTTTCATGAAAAACTTTACACATATTCCTTTTTTTGTGAACAAACTATTCATTATTAACACAGTTCACAATATTTAAACGGATCCGTAATGAAAAATTACTTACATTTACATAAATTTATATAAAACAGTAGATAATTCATAATTCGTTTTTTGCAATAAGTTGCACCATTGGTTGCCCAACCAGTGTATTGACTGAATGCACTAGTCACTAGCCCAAAACAGACCTTATCAGCTGGTTAGAGCTTATTACCTGTCTCCAAAATCATCTAAGACATAACAATTGTTTCTTTTAGTGGTGTAAAGAACCGTATGTAAATATTGTGAACTGTCGAAGGTATGTTAAAAAAAACAGAATTTTAAGATCTTATGATCGGAGACTGCTAAATTGTAAACTCTTTTGATGTCTTTACTACTTGCATTAAATTTTTGGGCCAAATATTGGACCTTTTAATACTAATTTATTTTACATATATTAATGTATATTAAATGAGACAAATATCTGTAATTATCTGTATTATCAAAATATTGCATTTAAAATAGCAATAGTTTTCTTATTCTTCAATTTACCGCTGTGAACTCGCACAAGAGATCATGTATTGTTGCCCGCTCTGTACAAATCACGCTGTAACATCTGTGAGTCTTATTTCCTTAGTAATAAAAGTCGCAATCCTTTAAAACCATGGAAATAGAAAGACTATTAAAAACTGCAATACTGCACTAAAAGATCATGTTTTGTTGCGCGCTCTGTACAAATCCAGTCTAACATCTGTGAGCCTTATTATTTCCTTAGCAGTGAAAGTAGCAATCCTTGAAAACCGTGAAAATACGAAAACTTTTTTAAGAACTGCATTACTGAGGTGGTTTTAATCTTACTAATACATAGTGATATAATCTGTTACAAAAGGTAATAATAAACAAAGAACTTACTTATAAACGCTTTTAAGGCGAAACCTCGCGCGGTTTCATTAGATTCAATAAAAAAAAGACAAAAAACTGTTTATCTATATGTGTATGTAAATGTCTGTATATCTATTATCTTTATCATTTCACATGTGTGAGAGAAACAAAATATGTTTTAAAAGCTAAAGAAGTTTGGTTTCCCTTTCTTAGAATTTAATGAGAGCAGTTTGTGAACGAGCCTAGGAGTCGTACGGTGGACCACAGAAGTAGCTAACCATTTTAGTACCATGTCACAATAACATATGGCATCAGTATAGTAGCAACTATTATGCAGGCACTCGAGCAATAGTCGGTGTGACATGGTACTAAAGTGTTAAGCTACTTCTGTGGTCGACTCTACCTTGCTAAATAGCAAAGTCAAAGTCAGTGCAATAACCATTCATTAGATCTCTTGACTTCGATTACCTTTAGAGTTAAAATTTTTTGAGTAAATATTGCTATTAAACGTGTAAACATTGCATATAATTTTATTATTAATAATTTTAAATAAAGTATTCTGTAAGTGATATTTTTGTACTTTTTAAATAATTGTATATAACTGTGTAAAAATGATATTTAATAATATATCTAATATAAATTATATGGCATAACTTATTCATTAGTATGTGTGCCATAGTTTTCTTCTACCAAATTTAATTGGACTGGGTGAAAAAAAAGTATCCGTACTTGAGTCAATGGTAAATAATTTATGTAAAGAAAACTATGTCATTTTTGTATGAGCGAGGAAGAAAGGTAGCGAGTGAAAGGGACAAGCCTATACAAATTGACATTTGGTTTGTTTACAAATCTAAAGAGTAGATTTGTCTTATCTTTACCACATGGGCAATGTAGACAAAAATAAAAATAAAATAAAGAAGAATAATTTATTTTTGATAGAAAAAAGTATAATTTATTTTTTAAATAGCTCTTGGTGACAAGGTAGCTCTTGGCTTGAGATGGTAAGGTAAGTGATGATAAGGCTGACGATAGAAGCGAGCAACACCCGGATTCCTCAACCACAGAAGAACTGGCTATCTTACCTCCAACTGCCGGAGCACAACAATGCTGTTAACATTATTTGACGTTATGACGGCATTATTGTTATGACGGCAGACTTAGGTAAGATGGTGGTAGCTATCCAGGTGAACTTAGAAAAGCCCTACCACCAGCCAAACTGACTGACAAACAACATTTTTTTGTAAACAAAGTGGTTCATTGAAAAATCGACCAGAACTCTGTACTGTTAAAGACGGATTTTGATTGGACTAAATACATATTGTTAACTACGGCATCATACTAATGCATAAATAAATTATATCGATTGTTGTTTCATGTTTACTATTAATTATTGTTGTATTTATTATAAGAAGATGTACCTATTATAAAATAAAATAAATATGTGTTCATGAAATTAAATGGTTTATTTTGTAAACACTTGGCTAAAATTATACTTTTAATTATTGGCGCCAATCAAAAGTATACTTTTAACTAAGTACAGAGACAGCACATCAAGCGTAACAGTCCGACCTTGAGAACGCCATTATTCCCTTCGTAATAGAGGCGGCTTTCGTAGTGCAACTGTTATACTTTACTTTTACTACCTTACTAGGAATCATTATCGTTTCCCATAGATGACGATAGAAATAATAACGCTAACCTGTCAAGCCACAGATAACTGTCGCAATTGCTATTTATTTCTACGGATAGTATTCTGCGGCTTGACAAAGTTAATAATATTCGATAACATTTTGTTTAAATTACCTACAACTTGGGAACAAAATAAAAATTTTAGATATATGGATTTGACTGTTTCATTTGAAAGTTGATTGAGCGCCTATTTCAAATCCCATACATTTTCCATTTAGCAATTTAGTTGCAATTTTGACAATCGCTATCGCTAAATGAAAAATGTATGGGATTTGACATTAACTATCGAGAGACGTTCGATGTATTATGTCAAATCCCATTCATTTTCCGCTAAGCGATAGCGATAGCGAATGTCAAATCCCATACATTTCCCATTTAGCGATATCGATAGCGATTGTCAAACGGCATCTTTTCTACGCCCTCTGGAGTGCTGAAAAAAATACGAACTTGAGGTGGTAGGTAGTTACAGTCAACAATAGAAGTTGATCAACAATTAGATGTGTTTTCATAATGCATACTTGACAATTTGTATGAAAACTGTAAGTGAAGTAGTTTGACATATTACTATAATGTTAATGCTGACCTTTTTTGTTATTTTAATTACTTAGGACAATTCTGAATTTTTTATTTGATTTTATCCACCATATATGATTCCTGCACACTTTGATTGGGAAGAGATCTATTTCCAGAGGGCCTAGACAAGATGCCATTTGACAATCGCTATCGCTATCGCCAAATGAAAAATGTATGGGATTTGACATTTTTAGAAAGTCGTTCGATGTCTTATGTCAAATCCCATACATTTTCCGCTAAGCGATAGCGATTATCGAATGTCATCTTGTCTGGCCCTCAGACTAGTTATATGAATAATATATAAATATTCATACACTCACACCTATTATCTAACCCAAAGCAAGCAATATTAGGAGCTTGTGTTATGGATACTATACTAGATAATGGAGAAATAACGATAGTAATCCGTATACAAATATTAGAAATATACAAAATAAACATATCCATGACCCGTGAACTAATACTCGTACTCATAATAAAAACATTTGCGGGATTCAAACCCGGGACACCTGAGCCGGTCGTCTTAAGTGCGTGATCGGAGGGGCGATTCTCATTCTCTTCTTTGCAAAATTATGTTGAGTGGCCATATCTTCACTGAAAATATCATAGCACCTAGTAGTTGCAATTCGAGAGCTTAGCATAGACATATCTCTAATGGACATTAATAATTGTAAGAATATGAAAAATGTATTTCTTCAAATCCACTATTCTATTTCAACATATGTGAAATATCTTCTGCGCAAGAATCGCCAATTCATTTCTTTGCAAATGCAAATAATCTATCTATCTATCTATGTAGCAAAGACCAATCCACAAATTAGTGATACAAAGAGAATATAAAACGCTACGCTAGTAGTGATATATGTTCGATCCTCAGGACCAATCTATCGCCCTTGAAACTTGAATGGTTTCTTTGGACAATGAATCCCTTTGACCACCATGTGAGTGAACACTTAAGTTTGACCGCTATCTGCGCTCGTTCGTGACTGTCAGTCGTAGTAACGAAACGCATTTTGACAAGCTGTCAATTTATTTTGGCAATCACCTGATTGTATTGGTTTTTGGTGCAAAAAATTCGTCTCTGTTGCCGCCGTCCAATTATAAACGCATTTTCGTGTTTTATTGAGCTGTGTCATTTAAAGAAATCATGGTTGAAACCAGAGAAGCTGATAAGAAGGTAATAAATAGTATTATCTTTACTACTGTAACACAAAAGTTAACGCCGCTCGCTACTATCAGTGTGATATAATCGAATGCCTTGCGTCGTTTATTTATCTAAATTGACCTTGTCGATTCTTAGAGGTCACGGTTGGGTCAGGAAGTTAGCCGACGTAGTAATTTGTTAATTGATAAATAACTTAGAATCTTCATTAAATGCTATTGTTAACCTAAATCAAACACTTGACTTGATTTTGCTTGTAATTTGAGGAAAGACCTCCTATTTATAATTTTACTGTCAAAATTATTCTCTCAGTTGTTTAAAATCTTATGCGGAAGTACCATTCAATACACCAAATATAAAATACTCACAGAAATATATTTCTGTAAACCTTTTCAGCTTATTCTTATAATCTCTAATCTTATTTTACAAGACAGTAACATAGTAAGTTTTTCCAATGTGTTTAATAAATATCAATAATAATGGATATACTTAATTATATTACACTCTTGTTTAGCTTACTGAACCCTTTGTCCACACTGGCCCTACAGGGACTACTAAACAATATAATATCTACCTATTGTACTGTTCTTTAGTATATATTTTTCATAATGATACCATTGTAATATTATTAGAGTATCACACTTAAATTGAAGAATACCTTAGATAGCCAATTTTATTCTTATTTTTCATTAGCAATTAAAAATTGCAAAATTTTTGAGAAAGGCTTTAGTAGTTAAGTACAATTACATTTTTTTTATTTACTAACAAACATATATAAACTAATTCTAAATTACACCTTATCCTTTATACATAATTGCAAGAAATATACACACTGACTGCTCCTTCCATTGCTCCTTCTATGCTTCAGATACTACACTAAATTAAAAAAAGGAGATGTACCAAAATTGTATGGAACCCCAGCCAGGTCTACATACGCTATACTGAAAAATAAGTAAAAATATGCAAAAAATTCAATTGTCCATTTTCTGTTTATTTGCTTTGTTTTGTGGTGTAACAAAGAATTTTTAAAGAAAAACTCCTACACAGCCAAATGGTACTTTTGTCACTTTGGTGGTGCTAAATTGACTTCTATTTCACCTGGCATATAAATTTGAATAATGATGAAATTGATGAAAAATTTCAAACTTTGTACAAGTTTTTGATGAAATGAAAATGAATAAATAGTATTTTAATCACATTTTAATGTTTTTGATGCGTTTATTTGTAATTGTTAAAATATTAGTATTTTTCCCGGATTTAGGAAATTTTTCCTGTTTTTTGAGATAGTGTACTACATCTATACCAGGCCGCATATGAGACATCTCCTTTGTGCTAAATTCTACTTACGTTTCTGCTTTACTAATATGGGTGTGACACCTTTCAGACAGATGAGCAGAGACTGAGGCCAGCGGTAAGCACTTTTAGATAGACACTTTAACAATATTATTAACCGTCATGTTTGTGGACAGAGACTTTTAATCAATCAGATACTCGTGATGGTCATAATTTGTTGTTCCATATACTGTCCTGTCTCCTTTGACAGACCAGAAGTTGCTGTCCCAGTAACAGTTGTGCTTAACAGGCTAAAACACGCCACTTTTTAAGTGCATATTTACTTGTCCGACATCATGAATGAGAATTTGTTGCAAAGCAAGCCTCAAGTGTCGCAAGTCTTAAGTGTCGTAATTTTTAATAAGATTTTTAATGCTCCATCCACTACTGTCCACAAACATGTTTATAATTTTTGTCAAACAATTCTTTCAAGTATTGAAGCATGCATATCATTATAATTCTGTCAGCAGCTTTTGCTTTGAATATTTATGCAATATTTTTCTTTTTCGTTATAGCGACTGCCAGAGGACATTATTTATG
Organism: Nymphula nitidulata; assembly: GCA_947347705.1. Classification (NCBI taxonomy): domain Eukaryota; kingdom Metazoa; phylum Arthropoda; class Insecta; order Lepidoptera; family Crambidae; genus Nymphula; species Nymphula nitidulata. The sequence goes on along the minus strand of OX374637.1, from coordinate 1,827,287 downwards.
ATATAAGTCTGATTAAAGTAAGAGTCTCCAAAGTTCTGTTAGTGGTGGTGGATTTTAACACTACTGGGGGTGGTTTTTAGGATACCTATGGTTATTGGTTTGTCATAACATCAATTACTTTGATCACTAAAATGTTGGTCCTTTGAGCCGTATAGGCATAAAATCGACTTTAGTGTGGTCTGGGTTGGATTAATACGTGATAAATTCTAGCTTTTTTTTCATTGAAGCAGTTCCCAGTAAACAAGAAATATTTATTCTTTACTTTCTTTTATATTTTTTGTTCTTGCTTTATTTCCAAAATTAAAAACTCGTCACAGGACTACAAAGCTCTTCTGCCGTTGCGAGCGGAGTGTGTGTGTGTGTGTACTGACTTAGAGGACTGATATAGAAGTGCGCTTATCAACAGTGGAGTCAATCTAATGGTGTTGTGGAAACAGTCCGTACGTTGAGCCGCCACCACACTACTCGCGAACTTGACTGAAGACGAGAATGGTTCGCCTCGCGAAATCGTCTCGTTTTGCGCCGAGTTAAAGATATCGAATTGCCTAACATATTATGGGATCGACTGAACTCCTCATGAGGTTGCACGACAATGTAGTGACGGCTCTCTTACTTCGGTCAACTTTGAATGAGCACTTGCAAGAGGAATTGCGGTCCGATACTGTGGTGGGCAGTTTAGAGAAAGTTAGTTATGTGGGAAAAAGTCTCTGTGCTGTATTTAATGGTTTTTATAAATTAAATTCACGTTGAATTCATGGGAAGGGTTCTAATGGTTTTTGTGATAATATTATCCAAATAATTCTAATTTGACTTAGAAATGTTTTTGTTGTCTGTGTAAATACTATTGCATGATCGTTTTAAGTTTATGTGTACAAGTTTAAAATAAGACTTATTTGTTGAGTAGCTTCTGCCCGCGGCTTAGCCCGCGTTTACTGTGACTCAACATAAAGAGACACAATTTAGTATTGTGATTTGTTCTATAGGACTTTTTAAGGCCTACAATTTCCCAGTTCATTTTATGATGAATCTCTTATGTTTTAGTCAGTGAGTCAGGGGGTTAAACATCTATATAAATCGACTAGTGAGAGCCCTATGCTCTTGCCGCCAAACCGTTTTTGAGTCAGCGGTGCCCAAAGGAATATGAACGCTCGCGTTACATGATAAGTTTCAATTTCGCGTGCAAGCAGATAACGATCGTATCGGTAAATTTTTATACCTAAACTAAAATTTATTTTGAAAACCCTAATCTGTGACCGACCACCCACATAATGGAATGATATTTTACCAGTGTTATTAGTTATTACACAAGAATGAAATGTTTTTTCATAGAATTATGGTTATCTTCCTATAATCTCTGCACGGTTAACTCATCCTGTGTCCACTACTCTACGTGTAGACGCTCATCATGATAAGCTATCATAGCTTATTACCCGACAACTGTCATCTCCGACAATTAGTTTCCGTGCTGCGCGGGCGCCGAACGCCGCGTACTACAATAGTGTCAGTGTAATAGCTTTTGTAGAAATGGATATTATTAGTAAGGTAATGTTGGGGAATCTATTATTAATAAAATAGTTTTATACGAATGAGCGAGGCGTTTCGCGATTGTTATACTATTAGAAATATTTGGGTTATCAAGTTATCATCCATAATTAACTTGTTTGTTAACATAGAAATGTTATTAATTGAAATAGTTTATTCTATAAATGTCTCTCGTGAAATAAATTATCGTTTTAATCTTATAAACTCTAACATAAATTTATTCCCGATCCACATATTTTGTATTGCCTACCCTACGTCGGTTAAGATTTTTCCGCAAATCGTAAATAGTCAAAGCAATTATTTGTTGATGAAATTCTAAGGCTTGAACCAAATTATATCTCTTTTATGAAGACAAAGGTATGTGGAAAAATATCCCATACTAGATTTTTTTATTTCAGTAGCGGAAACCGATTTAAAACTATTTACAGATTTCTCTGTGGTCTAATAGAATAATCTTAATGTTTATTTTTAATAATTATTGTTAGAAAAGTATTTAAACTAGATAAAATGCATGTCCTCAGGCGGTGACTGAACCTTTCACAATCTAACTAAATATGACTAATGTTAAAATAAAATAAAATAAATATACCGTATCGGCGACATCTACGTGGCCTCCCGCGGGCCACGGAGATGTCGGCGATCGCGCCAAAAGTAGTCTCACGAGATGATATCTGTCTCCTATGCCAAATTTCATCTAAATCGGTTTAGGAGTCAGAACGTAACAGACAGACAGTACTTTCACATTTGTAATATTAGCACAGAATTATGTCTATTTGATATAAGTTTAGATGTGTTAGTTTATTTTTAACGTTATTAGTAATAACTTGGTGGCAGGGCCGTATGTACCTAGGTGTAGATCTACCTATAGGTCTATATAGGTACACTACCGTAAAACCTATTTCGGCCATAAAACAGGTCGCTATGTTTCGGATTGAAGGAAAGGTTACTAACTGATAGGGGTTGACCGAGATAAGATTTTTGTTCTCGGCCGAGACCGAGACTGAGACCGAGAATAGATAAGTCGTAGTAATATGCGGAATTTTTGCATATTGTCACAATTGACAGCTAACTTCTGCATTGACCCCAGCCTATTACGTACAAATGTTTTTTTTTTTTTTAACAACTGGATGACAAACAAGCTGACGGCCCATCTGATGGAAAGCGGTAACCGCCGCCTATAGACACCTGCAATAACAAGGAAAAATCACTTGATATTGCAGGTGCGTTGTCACCTTGGGGCCTAAGATGAAATGCCGTCCATGCCCAGTAATTACACTGGCTACCTTTCCCTTTAATCCGAAACACAGCAAACTGTTTCGTCGGTTATAAAGTTATAACCGATATTTTCGGCCAGTTTTAGCTGAAAACCAAGACTGAGTTCTCGGTCGTGCCTTGCTTACTGGGTATGGAAGGCATTATTAACTTGGATGACAGAGGATGACAACGCATCTGCAATACCAAGTGATTTTACTTGTTGTTGCAGGTGTGTACTATAGGCTACGTTAGCCACTTACCACAAGGTGGGCCGTCAGCTTGCTTGTCATCTAATTGTATAAAAAAAACTGAGCACACGAGTCACCGTGATGGTCATGATAGTTCAGTTCTTTAATTTTGGTTTATGTTTGGCCTTCATTGTACTTTGTAATGGCGGCAAAAATAATTAGTATAATAACTGTGTCTAAGTGTATAATTTAAAACTTCATACGGCTCCAGTTACATAAATCCACAAGGGTTTTTTCCTCGTTTTTCACAGTTTGAACTTCAGTTCAAAGTTCGCATGTTCTATGGTAAGGCTTGACAAAATCAATTTCTGTCCAAGTTTTCACTTTTTACACTAATACGAATAAGTAGTCTATATTATTATACGTTGTACCATCAAGGCATTAGAGAAGACCGGGGCAAAATGTGTATCGGGCCAGGATGGGAAAAGTGGTAGTACGCGTGATTACTACACGCTAATGACGCGGCAGCGCTGATCGTTCGATCTTTAATCGCCTTACGTTGGTCAATGGTAGGTAATGGTGTCGCTGCTTATATTGGGTGCCCCCTAAGAAAAAACTAAATTTCTTTATAATTTTACGAAATTTTGTGATAAGCTTTGATGTGTTATGGAGTATTAGTTACAAGTTTTTACAATATTTCCAATATCAAATTTTTATATAAGGCATTGTCTATAACCTTTGCTGTTAAGGATAGAAATAGGTACTTGGTTTTGTAACAAAAGAGATGTTCTAAAGTACAGGGTGTCCCATAAGTCCCTTGAACTGAAAAAAATTAATAAAAGTAAAACTATCAACAGTATAAAATTTATTTTTATTGCTTAGTGATCTACATTAAAGGGGAATTATTGTTTAAAAAATCACTTCATCCAAATGTTCTCCATTTCGTTCTTGGCATACCTGTAAACGATGACTAAAATTTTCTATCACTGCGCGGCAAGTAAGCTCTGAAATGCTTGAGATTTCTCGTCGGATATTTTCTTTTAGTTCATCAATTGATCGCTACTGGAGTAGCGAAAACCCACGACGTAAACATCAATGGCCCTTACATAGCCCTAAAGTTACAGTTTGGGCGGCTATGTCAGCGCATGGCATCATAGGCCTGTAGCGGACCTCCGTGGCCGCTACGAAAACTGTCAAGATTTGAAATCGTATTTTACTGTCCGTTAGACATTGTCATATAAAATTGTATTGTCAATTAATAAATATCGAGTTTACAATATTTCGTTAATATTTTAATAATATTCTGCTACAAAGTGGTGACCCCGTATTTCTTTTACGAACTATTAAAAATGAACACAGAAAATACTGAAGTACAACAACTCGAAAAAATTTCCATCAAATTACCACCGTTTTGGACCGACAAACCCGAGATTTGGTTTTATCAGGTAGAAGCTCAATTTTCTATTAATAATATTAGATCCGAAGACACTAAATTTAATTATCTCATTTCACAATTAGAACCAAAATTTATCGAAAATATTTGGGACATTATTACCGGTACAGTCAGTTCGAAATATACCGAAGCCAAAAACAGATTACTGAATACTTTTCAAGAAAGTAAAGAAAAGCAACTCAAACGATTACTGACTGGTCTAGAACTTGGCGATTCTAAACCGAGCCAACTTCTTCGTCAAATGCAAAGTCTAGGTAACTCAGATCTTTCGAACAATATACTGAAGACTCTCTGGCTTGAAAAATTACCACCGTCAATTAAAAATATCCTCATCATTAGCGAAGAAAGTTTAGACAAACTATCTGTCATGGCTGATAAGATGGCCGAAATGTCTCGTAGTACAGAACTCTGCAGTACTGATGTTAACCCTTCAACCAGCTGCGACAAAATTTCTCTCGACAAATTATTTTTCAAAATAGAAGCTTTAGAGAAAAAGTTTGAGTCAATGACTACGTCCAGACCGTCCAGATCTTTATCACAAAGCTCATATCGCAGCCCAAATCGCAGCCAATCAAGACGTCGATTTAATCCTGATGGCAAGTTTTGCTTCTATCATTTTAAATTTGGCAAGCGTTGTCGAGCTGAAAAATGTAAGCCACCTTGTGCTTGGAAAAATTCGGGAAACTCGAGCTCGCAACAGAATTAGCGGTAGATTCTGCTGCTGATATGCTACAATACCGCAGATCACGACTATTTTTCACGGACAAAGTAACTGGTCTGCGATTTTTAGTGGATAGTGGTGCCGATGTGTCACTTATTCCAGCAACTTCAAAAGATAGAATCGACAACTCCTTTAAATTATTTGCCGCAAATAATACACAAATACCAACTTATGGCATCAAGATACTGACTTTAGATCTTGGACTTCGACGTCAGTTTCAATGGCCATTTGTTATCGCAAAAATTCAAAGAGGCATTCTAGGAGCAGACTTTCTTAAAAATTTCAACTTGCTGATTGATTTACATAACAGAAGACTCGTCGATAACACAACCAAACTTCAAACGATGGGTGAAATCACCGAAATTTTCCAGACTGAGATACTAAGTACCAGTGACAAAACCTCTCAATATTTTGACCTACTGCAAGAATTTCCTGAACTAACTAAACCCAACCTACTGCCAGGAAAATTAACTCACAGTATTAAACATTCCATTGAAACAAAAGGCGAACCCGTGTTTTCAAAACCAAGGCAATTAGATGGCAAGAAGACACAAATCGCAAAGCAAGAATTTGAATTTATGCTTAATAATGGTATTATTCGTCCTTCAAAATCACCATGGTCCAGTCCTTTACATATGGTACTTAAGAAAGATGGTTCATGGAGACCATGCGGAGACTATAGACGTCTCAATGATCGAACCATACCAGATAGATATCCGCTTCCAAGAGTTGACGATTTTCAACACATACTCGTAAACACCACAATATACTCCAAAATAGACCTTTTAAAAGCCTACTATCAGATCCCAATGGCTGAAGAGCATAAACACAAAACGGCAATAACAACACCCTTTGGAATGTACGAATTTAATGTCATGAGCTTTGGCTTACGTAATGCGCCAGCAACGTTCCAAAGATTCATAAACGAAGTGCTTCAAGGCCTAAACTATGCATTTCCTTATTTGGATGACATTTTAGTGGCATCTAGAGACGAAAATTCTCATAAAATGCATCTCAAAGCAATATTTACAAGACTTAATCAATATGGTTTACGAATCAATGTATCGAAATCTATTTTTGGTGTAAAAGAAGTCGAATTTCTTGGACACCTCATTACACCAAATGGTATCAAACCAATGCCACATAAAGTACAAGCAATACTCAACTACCAATTGCCAAAAACATACAGAGACCTTCGCCAGTTTCTTGGTCTATTAAATTTTTATAGAAGACACATCAAAAATGCTGCCGAAACTCAAGCTAAGTTACATGATTATCTTAAAGGAGCTACAAAAAATGATAAGAGAATGGTACCATGGAATGACGAAACAAAATATCTGTTCGAAAAATGCAAACAAGATCTAGCAGATTCAACCTTGTTAACGATACCCAATCCAGATCTGCCTTTAGCACTGTTTACTGACGCCTCTAATGAAGCTATTGGCTCAGTACTACAACAATTTCAAAATAACAGTTGGACACCTATTGCTTTTCACTCGAAGAAATTAAATGATGCTCAGAAAAACTACAGCACATATGATCGAGAATTATTAAGTATTTACGAAGCTATCAAGTATTTCAAACACTATGTCGAAGGTAGAGAATTTATAATATATACTGATCATAAGCCTCTCGTATATGCATTCAAGCAAAAAGACAGTAAAGCATCCCCACGGCAGTTACGCCACCTACAATTTATTTCCGAATTTTCGACCAACTTACAACATATTTCTGGCAAAGAAAACATCGTAGCAGATACATTGTCCAGAATAGATGCAATAGAAATAATTGATTACAGTAAAATAGCTGAACAACAAAAGAATGACCTAGAGCTCCAACAACTATTGACCAACAACTCCCTAAAATTCAAAAAGTACACTCTACCAACAAAAGAAACGTTATGGTGTGATGTTTCTACCGACATCATAAGACCGTACATACCACAACAATTTAGAAACACAATTTTTCATAAAATTCATGATCTTAATCATTGTGGCGTAAAATCTTCTATCAAGCAAATGACTTCTAGATTTATTTGGAAAGGCATAAGAAATGATACAAAAATATGGGCAAGAACATGTATGGAATGCCAGAAAAACAAAGTCATAAGACATACCCAGTCCGAACGTCAAAATTTTCAAACACCAGATGAGAGATTTGATATCATACACATAGACCTAATAGGCCCATTGCCTCCGTCTAATGGAAAACAATATTGCCTAACCTGTATTGACAGATACACGAATTGGATAGAAGTAATTCCCATAGCAAACATACACGCAGAGACAGTTGCAAAAACGTTCTATAACAATTGGGTTACTAGATTTGGAGTACCCAAAACTGTAATTACAGACAGAGGATCGCAGTTTAAATCTTCATTATTTGCTAATTTTGCAAAAATGTGTGGCACAAAATTGCAGCACACAACGTCATATCATCCTCAATGCAATGGAAAGATTGAACGACTTCATAGAACTCTTAAAGCTGCAATTAAATCTTATGACACTCGTCGATGGTCAGACGTAATACCAACCATATTACTGGGAATACGTGCTGCCATTAGAGATGATGAAAAATATTCTATATCACAAATGGTGTATGGCAAAACTATAAGATTACCTGGAGAATTTTTTGATGAACCAAATTTTGATATTAATTTAGATGATTTTACAAGAAATTTAATAAGACAATTTGAAAATATTAAGCCAGTAAAAGTTAAATTCCAAACACCCAAAAAAATATTTGTACATAGAGATTTACTAAAATGCACGCATGTTTTTATAAGAGTTGATAGAGTTAAGAAGCCATTAGAAGCGCCATATGATGGTCCATATGAAGTCGTAGAAAGACACGAAAAGTATTTTACTTTGAATGTTAAGTCTAAGCAAGAGAATGTTTCCATTGATAGACTAAAGCCTGCCTATCTTCTGTAAACGAAGAAATTAGGAAGGGGAGTAATGTAGCGGACCTCCGTGGCCGCTACGAAAACTGTCAAGATTTGAAATCGTATTTTACTGTCCGTTAGACATTGTCATATAAAATTGTATTGTCAATTAATAAATATCGAGTTTACAATATTTCGTTAATATTTTAATAATATTCTGCTACAGGCCCATATTTTTTGAGAACAATCATGGTCGCGCGGTTACTGTTACTTCGGAGCGGTATGTGGCAATGATCGAGGACTTTTTTACACCACAGCTGCATAATTTTCCAGGTTTCAATACCCGGACCTGGTTTCAACAGGATGACGCAACTGCCCATACATCTAACACCGCTATGCCCGTCGTTCGTCAACTTTTCCCTAACAAAATGATATCTCGAAGAGAACACATCCCGTGGCCGCCACGAAGTCCTGATCTGAGTCCAATGGACTTTTTCTTATGGGGTTACCTTAAGAATAAAGTTTACGAAACAAACCCGCGATCAATTGATGAACTAAAAGAAAATATCCGACGAGAAATCTCAAGCATTTCAGAGCTTACTTGCCGCGCAGTGATAGAAAATTTTAGTCATCGTTTACAGGTATGCCAAGAACGAAATGGAGAACATTTGGATGAAGTGATTTTTAAAAAATAATGTCTTTTAATGTAGATCACTAAGCAATAAAAATAAATTTCATACTGTAGATAGTTTTATTTTTATTAATTTTTTTCAGTTCAAGGGACTTATGGGACACCCTGTATATGGAGAATTAGAGACCCAGCCAGGTCTATGTACACATTACTGAAAAATAGTTAAAATATACAGAGCAGTGTTAAATTGACCATTTTCTTATTATTTGCTTTGTTGCGTGGTACAAATCAAGAATTTCTATAAATGAAACTGGAACACAGCTAAATACTCATCATGGCGCGTATGTCACTTTGGTGACGCTTAGTTGACATCTATGTCGCCCGCCATATTGCCATAGTGAATTACGTTGAAATCTGGACCAAAAATTTCAACTTTTGTACAAACAAGCTATGCATGAAAACGAATTAGGTATTAGTATTTTTCCCGAATTCAGCAGATTTTTTCTGATTTTTTGAGATACTTTACATATATCTAGCCGTCTGGCCGAAACGTCTCCATTATTCGTTGGGGCAAAATGATCAGGGGCCTTACCACCATCTTTATAAAAGCGATTCATATTCCGCTCGGTTCAGTTTTGGTTCCTAAACTGCGTCGCTGTCATAGTCGTAGATAGCGTCGTAGTAAGAATTAAACGATTCTACTCAGTTTAGGACCTAAATTGGATCGCAATAAAAGATGGTGGTACGGGTGCAGGCCATAACGGGATAACGGGCTTGGTACTCAATTTTCGAAACGCACTTAAATTTCGTACGAAACCGAAACGTGGAAATAACGCGTGTTTTATGGTAGATTCACTGCTTAGTTAATTGTAGATGTATTATTTCATACGGTAGACTAAAGGGATTTTTCTGTGTGAGATACCCACTAGCTAGACATTTAGAATACTATTGCTATCGTGATGGTATGATATGGGTCAATAAGTTGAGAGCTTGTTGTTCCTTTCAATGTTATTCAATACGGCTCTGGAACGCATTACCTCCCCTTATCAAAGAGGCCAAAAACAAACTGGGTTTCAAGCGGTCAGTTCGCAGTCTATTTTGAGAGTCAATCAATCAATCAATCAAATATTCTTTATTGCACAATAGGACACATATATAATCAACAACAATAAAAATAAGATAAACAATACAATTGGCGGCCTTATTGGTAAGCAGCAATCTCTTCCAGGCAACCTGCAGTGAAAGGAAATAAAACAGAAGGAAATAAAAACAGTGGGTGCAAGAACGACAATGAGTCATCACCTTTATCCAATTGATATACCTATCCTTATTATTTCTATTTCCGTATTTATTTAAAATGTATTTATCAAATATGTGTGTATTTATCCATATTTATACATCTTAACAATATTTATTTCCATTATTATGTAAGTATATGTGTATTCACATGTTGATTTTTAGAACAGTTGTTTTTGCACTACCTATTTAATCATTCCCACTCAACTTTCCGGTTGACTGGTAGAGATTGCATAATGGGATTAGGTCCACCAAATTGTAACTTATTTAAGGCAATTAAAGTTTAAATAAATAAATAAGTTCAGCGTTATCTACATAAGCTTAACCTGTGGTGGAGTTATCAAAAAAGTCCAACTATATCAGTACGGCATACATACAAAAACATAAGAAATTTTTCATGGACGATAATTTTCATAATATTAGTTTATCAGGCAGTAACAGAGTTTAGTGTCACTTAAAATGAGTGGTCACTAAGATTGTATTCTTTAGCGATAACCTTTTAAAGATTTGTTTTAAATTGATTTTTATTTACAAGAAAAACATTTTTAATACATGTATAACAAAAACGGTTAACTGCTATTGTGTAAGCAAACAGAACTTCTAATAGATTTTAGTAAAAAGCACCCTAAAAATGTGCATATTCCACAGTCCAGTGGCTGGAGCGGTTAGGTTTCAATTAATAAAACCATGTTTGATTACGGATGGTACACTGCTGGACACAGGACAGACAGTCCAAAAGACAGACAGCCATAAATTTATGTACTGAAGACCGGGAGGTCGTGGACTGTATACATAAATGCGTTTGCTTGAGTTAAAACAAAACTTCTTCTGTATTCTTATAAGGATGACCAGGTCATTCCCAGATGCCACCGCCTGCAACGCCACCGCCGGTGGCAACAGGGATTTTTTTTAAAAAAACTTCCCGATTCCTACCGGTGGCGGATTACCGGTGGCAACTAGGAAGCTATTTTTAAAAACTTCCCAATTGCCACCGGTAAGCTGCCACCGGTGGCAATTGGGAAGTTTTTAAAAAAAGTTTTTTTTCTTTTTGTGTTATACTGGTGTCCTGCGCGAAGCAAAATAGTTCCGTGCAGCCTTTTTATATATATACTAATGAAACTGCACTAGAACTACAGGATGCACTTGACCCTGACATTGTTGACAATGCACTGATAAGTAAAGGAAACCTCGTTCATGTTACACCGTACCCTCCGCCGAGCCATATCCCGACTATGGCACACATACATAGAAGTAAGTTGGGTGTATATAAAGTTTAATTTTCTATGAACTGGTCCACGCAAAACATCGCCCTCCCGATCGGCAGATTGCAACGGCGGACGGCGAAGCAAATATGTCACTTACGGCCCAAACATTAAGGTACTGTTTGGGCACAACAGTTTAGGCACCTATCGGAGTGTTTAAATTATTTTGCATGATTTCATGCAAACACCTCGATAAAAATGTTTAAAGGTACCTACTATATCGGCGACAACTTTTAAAAAAATCAGCCACTTGCCACCGGTAAGCTGCCACCGGTGGCAATTCGGAAGTTTTAAAAAAAATCTTCCCAGTTGCCACCGGCGGTGGCGATGCAGGCGGTGGCAACTGGGAATGACCCGGATGACCGACCGCGAGTTACATAACAAAATCGATTCTGGAGAGCTCCTCCTTCCTACATGAGGGAGGTCATGTGTCCAGCTCTCTCTGTAGATACTGAACAGTATATTGGTACCCTTATTTCTATGATATGAGTTGATACCATTCGTAACTAAGCCGGTCTGTGGTCGTGCATGGACTTCAAAGATGGAGTTGGTTCTTATGTATATCTCTCTCTATCGCTTTGTGTTTGGCTTTTGTAGTCATAATTATGTGTTCTATCATCCCGAAATTTCCCTTTATTCCCGTTGAGTTACACCATTTTGTGTTACACTCTTTCGCTGTTACACATTGAGAAAATATTTCCGATGAGTAACAGTGTAACTCAACAGAACGCTGTATTCTCGTTAAGTAACACCTTCTTGGGTAAAATCATTGTTCAAATTCGTATGTAGGTAGCTGGATCATCCCCTGAAGTACCAGGCTACCATAAGTATATCTGAGGTTATTTATTGTACCCCTACGATTATTATATAAACAAAATATGAGTATGCTAAACATCTCCTACATAGATATGGTAGCCAGGTACTTCAGGGGATGATCCAGCTACATATATACGAATTTGAACGATGATTTTACCCAAGAAGGTGTTACTTAACGGGAATACAGCGTTCTGTTGAGTTCCACTGTCACTCAACGGGATAAAAAAATGTGGCATTGAGTTACAGTGTTACTCATCGGTAATATTTTTCTTAATGTGTAACAGTGTAACACAAAATGGTGTAACTCAAAGGGAACAAAGGGAAATTTCTAATCTAGACCTTCCTCCGTACTTCTGAAAGGGCCCATTCAGAGCCAGTCTGAACTTCTCGAGTATTTCCTTCACGTGGAAACTCAGCTCTAATACAGGTGAATTTATCAAGGGGACGTGGGCCGTGGATGGTTAAATCCGAAACTATGAGGACTAGCGAAAAGTACTCAAAGGAGTTTCGGGCCTGATTTTGATGAAAACTGAAGCTAAAATCCAATGATGCAGTTTTAGTTTTCATCTTGAAAAATCAATATTCCTAGCCAGGAATCGAACCCGGTGATTTTGAAACAAAAACACAACTGGTATTATTACATCGTTCGATAGTTGTCCCAAATAAGGAACGAATTCTGGGAATTAATGACTGGCGGAAAACAGTTGTTCAGCCATATCCTTTTTAAATTGATGCGAGTCTAATGTCATTAAACACGAAAGAATAGATTAAGAAAATTATAGTTCTTATCGTGTTAGATAATTTAAAATGTCTAAAGAAACTCGTTAATATTGTTGCAGTATTTATCTAGTAGTAACATTTTAAAATTATTTATGAAAACTGTATCTTACTTTACTGTCAGGCAATTTATTATTAAACCTAGTTACATCTACTCAGTTGGAAAGCGTCCTATTTGATCTGATTTTTTGTGGGGAAAAAATTGAGCAAAAAATTTTAAACAAAAATTAAAACCGACTTCAAAATACTATCCCCTAGCAAACTTATTATTTGGAGTCGGTGCTTCAATTTTTATTGTTTCTGGAAAAAATATGTTTCTAGGGGATAAGTAGCTAATTAAATTTAATTATTTGATCGTTTTTAGTATTTTTCAGCATATATTGTTTCGTACTATAGTATCGTTTCACTAATAATTGCAAAATTAAAAAAATTAAGTAACCCCCGGCGTCATTAATCATCTTTCTAACACCATTACATTAAGACTAATTATAAGAGCCCAAACACGCTATATCTGCTGTAAGTTTCTGAAGAATTAAGCATTTCGCAGACTTTTTGATGGTATAGGATCAGCTAAAAGTTAGTATGTCATGGAAATGTCATCGAAGTGACAGTTTACGAAATATGAAATCAATCGGATCTGTAAAAGTTAGTAAAATCATAATATCATATAGAAAATGAGCTGATAGTCATCAAACGCCTACACTGATCTTCATAAATTATAGCTAAGAACCATCGTAGTCACATCAGCTTTCAAACAAAAAAAACCGAATCAAAATCGGTCCATTCGTTTAGGCGCTATGATGCCACAGACAGACACACAGATACACAGACAGACACGTCAAACTTATAACACCCCTCTTTTTTCGTCGGGGGTTGAAAAGTAATAGGAAAATTATTTCAGTTATTTTGTTATAAAAACCAAACTACCCAATAGATTTTAAATAAAGTGACCAAATGGCAACTATTCCGCATTGAACAAAAAAATATAAAATTTAAAATTTTAAGTAACCCCGTCTAACATCATTTCATTGAGAGTTGAGACTATTATCATGAGCCCAAACACGCTATATCTTTTTTTTTTTTTATACAACTAGATGACAAACAAGCTGACGGCCCACCTGGTGGTAAGCGGTTACCGCCGCCTATAGACACCTGCAATAACAAGGAAAAGCACTCGATATTGCAGGTGCGTTGTCATCCTGAGGCCTAAGATGAAATGCAGTCCATTCCCAGTAATTACACTGGCTACCTTTCCCTTCAATCCGAAACACAGCGAACTGTTTCACGGCTGAAATAAGAATGGCGGTGGTACCTACCGAGGCGACCCTACATATGGGTCTACCACCTAGTAATATCTACTGTAAGTTACCGAAGAATTCATTATTTCGCATACGAAGATTTCGAATTCCGAAGAATTTGGAAAATATATTTCAATATTTTTGTTTAAATATTCCGCACAAAGGCACACATACTACGTTCTACCAATACCTTATAATTATGGAATTTGTTTTTCCAGGGAAGCATATTTCTTTATCAATAAAAGCCATTTTCGCGTACATCTAAGCGTTTGATACTGACATACTGCGTAATTCATTCAAATGACAACCTTGATCGTGCGTTGACGGTTGTTTCTGAACTTGCGCCCGCGCAGTAGATAGGTAGGTATTATTTAATCGGTCCTTGAAACTTGTGCTATTGACATAGTATTTGTATTTTTCTTATTTAATCGCAATAAGTGCTAGACTTGTCATGTTATTTAAAATTAATATGTATTTCAACGTCACACTCAACCTTGGATGAGCATAATTGTTGATATATCCTTTTATGGGGGTATAGTAATCTATATCCATTTGAATGACGCTTGTCAATTCATCGATTTATTATTAACATGTAATTTATAGGCTAATAAAGGCGAAATCAAACAGGCGTCCCTCAAGGAGCCACACTTGGCCCTGGGCAATCATGAATTTATTTTCTGCCAGTGATTGCTATAACGGTTTAGTTTAACGTCACTTCGAGTTATATAAGCAAGAATTTTCTATCTTCTTTCAGAATTTTTATAGTTTCTGAATAAAATTAACAGAATTATGTTCTAACGTAAACCGTAGCAGATTGCTTGCCCTGCTATTTAAAGCCTTATCTTCATTGAATAAGATGATAATGTGCGTGCGTGTAATTCATATCATAACACGTTTTGTGTATTGTCAACTCGAACAAATTGTGCTGCATTTACACAGTTTTTGAATATGAAATCAAAGGAAAGGATCCTCCACCGCAAATAGTGAAACAGTTTCACCAACAAAGAAAATATTCCTTAAGTTGGCCTAACGATTCACAGTGTGACTGGTTGGGAATAATTTCGGAAAGGTCTCCCAACGTTTCCCAGTGTGACTGGTTAGAAATTACCTATTTTAAGAAAGGTCTCCCAACATGTCACATGTGTGACTGGTTAGAAATTATTTTACAAAGTTCTCCCAACGAGTCAGAGTGTAACAGGTTACAGTGTGACTCGTGGGGAACAAAGGATTTTGAAATTTAGTTTCATTTGTAACTTTTTGCCTAAAACGAATTCATAATTCATACAATATTATATTACAAGATGGTAATTCATATCGTTAGGTACATGAAATGAAAATATCACAACAAATATTTGCTCCTACCAGGATTCGAACTGTATAGTACGGGTACAGACCACTCGGCCAGCCGGTCGTCTATCATAGAAAAATATATTAACTAACAACGTCATAGTATCTGTCTGTCTGCCTATTTGTCATAGCATACTAACTATCAAATAAGAACTCATAATTACTAAGGACGCATTAAATTTAAGAAGATCTAGAATCTAGACTATTCTGTACCCCTAATGTAAGTTTCAATCGAATCGTAAAATCGTAACGTCTCTATGGCGTTTGCGTTCATCTATCGTATAAAGCGCACCTTGTTAAGAAGTATTGGAAAATACTATATGAAGAATATAATTTAATATATGAATATTATAATATATGAATATATTTGACAGTTCAACGAAAACCTCTGACCTTGTCAAAGACGCGCGATAGCGGGAGCAAATATGAATATAACATGTGTGTAAATAATACACGAACCTCGAAATTATAAATAATACACGAACCTCGAAATACTGCTAACGAAAAAATTGCAGCACAGAGGCTTTGCGTAGATTAGCGAATTAGGCGACATGAGTGCGACCGAAACATTTTTTAAAAAAGATATCACATCATCACCAGATACCTCCCACTCTGCAGGAAACAGGTCTTCCGACATGGGACAAATACATGAGGAGTTTGAGACGTGACACCACCACGCTGTGCCCAATGCGAGTTGATGAGCTTAAGCAATAGTGGTAACAGCCGGGATTAACCACTTTTTGTACCTTTTGAAGCACAAGATTCCTTATTGACCCATCTGGGATCGACCATGGCGAAAGTTGCTTTGTTTTCGTAATCAAAACCAGAGCGCTCAAACCATTACGCCACCGAGCTCCTCCGAGCTCCACTAAAGTCACGAAAATGAAAACTAGACCTACATCCTTTGAATTGTCACACAACGGTGTGACAGCGGCCGCGATAACGAAGCAATTATGTATGAATGCTCAGTGGACGATAGGTCACTCATTGAACTAGCGTGTTATTTACTATTTTGCCTTCTAGAAAACTTTATTTTTTTTGTTAAGAGTCACAAGGTGTCAAAAGTGTTTGCATGATTGCATGATTGTGATACAAATAGATATCTTGTCTATAAAGTGTTATTAGTTGAGCAAGTTACAATGACTAAAGGAAATGATATAATGCGACACTGGGTATGTATGGGCCCCATTGATATAATAGGTACACAAGATATGTCACGTTCATAGTAATTGGAGTTTCAATTCAGAGAGGCTCTCCTCTGTATTTCACGGATACCGATCCTATATAGAGGATAATTTTTAATACTTCAAAAAACTCAACTCAACTCTCACCTTTTTTTTCACGATTTCAGAGTTGCTTCCATAGTTAAAGTTTTTTGTATTGATGCGATCCTCATATGGTTTCGAGATATTTGGTGTGTTAAAAATGACCCTGTATAATAAATAGTAGGTATAGATAAAATAGTTCATCACTTTGTTATTAATTTTCATATCCAAATAGTCCTGAAGTTCAACGATGAAATCATTGAAGAACTTTAAGAAGTGTCTTGGGACAACCTAGGCATCAGTACAGATGAATGTATGTACATAAATGAAACAACCGAAAACTGACCATGTCTAAATTTTTTATTAATATCAATGCTTAGAGCTAGGCCTGATTTATCAAGTAGAACGATTCCCACAAAAATTCGCTATCGTAGCGAGAACTGTTTCCATCTATGACAATAATACCTTTAATTCATCAGATCCGCAGTCATCAGCGTACTCCGTCAGGGTCCCGGGATTTCAAGGAGGCGACCAAGCGGGATGCTCTCGCTCGGCTGGAGGTGGACCTGGAGAGGCTGGTGCAGACCCTTCCAGAAGCCAAGCAAAATCTAGTCCAAAGAGAATTGAAGGGGTTCAAAAACCTATTTAGCAGGTTTTTGGCTGAACGTAAGTTAACGCAACTTATTTGAAACACTTTTATGTGATATTTTGTTAATTTCTTATTTTCTTATTTCTACTACGAAACAGTTCACTGTCTTTGGGATTAAAGGGAGAGATAGCCAGTGAAATTACTGGGCATGGAAGGCATTTCATCTCAGGCCTCAGGATGACAACGCATCTGCAATACCAAGTGATTTTTTCTTGTTATTGCAGGTGTCTATAGGCGGCGGTTACCACTCACCACCAGGTGGGCCGTCAGCTGGTTTGTTAGTTGTATAAAAAAATTACATTAGGTATATTCAATGTTTGATAGAAAACAAAATCTTAATTTTAATAATTAACATCTTGTGGCGAGAACCGAAGCCGCGACGATTCACAACGTGAATGACTCTGACCACTGAGCTACACCGGACTTCAGTTTCTTGCTGTTCTACCAACCTGTTAACTGTTTTTTCGCTAAATTTGGTTTCGTCAATCTTATCATCTTATTGCTAAAGCATGACCTTAAACAGGGCTCTAGACTTCTCTCATTCTGCGAAGAAACAATTGAGAAGACATAACCATCTATCATTATGCTGGTAAAAAAATGTATAATAGTCATTAGTCATATCTAAACTCATTTGATATTTGTAAATTCATCATGACTTAATCAGTTTTTAAGGGACCTGCGCTACAAACACTGCGATTTATAAATAATAATTATCTGTCTATGCCCTATGGTGTCGATTCTGTTATCATTATTTAACCCTAAACTTAAGTCAACTACCTCTATTTTCTCCTGCTTCCGTAAGACTTAGTTTAAAATTTAGCTCTAGTCAATTCGAAGTATAATCGGGGCCGATATCTTTCTATTTTTATCTTAATTCCGTTTTATTGACAGTCATCGATTACATTAGTTATGACCAAAATTTAGCGAAGTATAATTACAGTTTATTTGATTTAACAAAACGTGTTACCATATGATACGTAGTTACTTTTTTCAGCTACAGGTAGTTGAAAGTGCAGTTGTAATTTTAAAAATTACAGACAGGCTTAGGTTTAAAAATTTAGCTTTAGTCAATGCGAAGTTTAATCGGGGCCGATATCTCTCTATTTTTATCTTAATTCCGTTTTATTGACAGTCATCGATTACATTAGTTATGAGCAAAATTTAGCGTAGTATAATTACAGTTTATTATACCATAAGATATGTAGTTACTTTTTGAGCTACAGGTAGTTGAAAGTTCAGTTGTATTTTTTTTCAGTGTACATTTATTTGCTTTATGATAACGTAACTATTAAATAATTTGCCATATTTCTTTTTTACTTGAACAATCGTAGCTATGGTCTGGTTATTTTGCCGCCGGTATAGAGAGAAATCTGTGCTGATGGTATACACGTGAATGTAGCTGCAAAGTTTGCGCTAGAGTCGCAAAACCGCGATGCGGTGTCATCGCCGGCGATATGTGAAATCGGCCTTCCAAGTTGTAACGTTTCGGTAACGGAGTTTATTTGTTAACTGATGGCTGACTGGTAGTAAAAGGCTACTATCGCCTATAGACACTTGCCATAAGAAGAAAAAATCACTTGTTATTGCAGGTGCGTTATCATCCTGAGGCCTAAGATGAAATGCCTTCTATGTGGCCATAATTACATAATTACACTGGCTACCTTTCCCTTCAATTCGAAACACAGCGAAATGTTTTACGGCCGTGTAGGTATAGCTACCTAAAAGACCTGCCAGTAAAATTATGCTAATATTACTTCTTTATTCGTCACTCAGAGGGTCCATCGGTAACATGGGACAAGATAGAGAAGCTCCCAGAGGGCGCCGTGATCGACTACTCGACGCTGCCCACCCCCACCACGGACCACATTCACCACATGCTCGACCGGCTGGTGGTGGTTAAGCTGAATGGTGGGCTGGGCACATCCATGGGCTGCAAGGGACCCAAGTCTGTCATACAAGTGCGGAATGACCTCACGTTCTTGGATCTGACTGTGCAGCAGATTGAGGTTTGGTTCTCTTTATATATCTGTCGCAACCGTCTGGTTAAATCAGCCCGTTGATTGAACGACTGCCTCCAATCAAACAGCTGAAGTACAACTAGCCAAGTCATTGAGCGCTCGTTTAACCAGATGGCTGAACGTTATGTCAGTCGTCTGGTTTAAATTAGCCATTCAGTTGGACGCCTAGGCGGGTCGTTTGAATCGAAAAGCTTTTGTGTGACCGTTTGAGTGATTGGTAGGTTCAAAGTTATTTTTTATGACCACTTAGAACCAAAACGATGTCGGTTATAAGTGATCATAAAAAAACCTTGAACTTACCAATCAAACCAAAACCTTTCAGTACAAGACGATCCATTCAATACGCCAAGCCGTTAAACGTTAAGTGAGTGTAGTTCAATCAACTATCGGGCTAGGCATTCAATTGGATGCCGGCGTTTAATCAGAAGGCTAGGCGTCTAAATAAGCGGCTGATTTAACCAGACGGCGGCGACATATCCATATATCTAATGAAACTGTATACTGTGTTTTCTTCTTAACTAGGCAGCTCTTGGAGTTCATATCACCTGATGGTAAGAGATGATAAGGCCGAAGATAGAATCTAGTTTCAGCTGGTTCTCTCAACCACAGAGGCTGGCTATCTTATCTCAAACTGCCCGAACACAATGCTCTATACATTATTGATAAGGCGGCGGTCTTAGGTAAGATGGTGGTAGCTAGCCAGGCGGACTTGAAAAGCAGTACCACCAAACAAACTGGGCAGAAAATTTATGCTCTCACATGAATTTCACGGATCTGTAGATCTGTGGTAGAGGTCTCATTCATCTCACCACGGAGGCCGTAAAAACTTGATCCGTATTGTACTCACAAATGTGGATAGTCTTACTCAAACGATTCAAATTTAACTTTAAACTTTAAATAAATAAATCTGGGTGTACGCTTTTTGATACACAATCCAGAAAGCTACTTATCAAATTTTTATTACGATGCTATTTAATTTTCTCGTCTGTTGCATTCAGCAATATAAAGGATGAAAATCAAAAACGACGTTAATTCTGCGAATACACTTTAGAATGATGTGAAGAAAATTGATGATAATTTTTGGCCAAACGCTCAACAAATACCATCGAGCAACCACCATATTCACCAGATATGGCTCCAGCCGACTTCTTTCTTTTTCCTAAACTCAAATTACCACTTCGTGGCACCCGCTTTCAATCGGTAGAAGACATAAAGGAGAATTCGCTTTTCTCAATTTCATTAAGTCAAACCAGGACGCCGAGCATGGATCTCTCAATAAGAAAAATTGTACGTTATAACTCGCCGTTTATTCGATAGAAACCATTGCACCAAGTTTCAATTAGATTCACGCTTGCAAGTCAGAACCAACACACATGTATTAATTTAAACATTGAACTTTTCCAGCACCTGAACAAAACGTACAAATGCAACGTGCCTCTGGTTCTGATGAACTCATTCAACACTGACGAGGACACACAGAAAGTGATCCGCAAGTACAAGGGTCTGAAGCTGGATATACACACGTTCAACCAGTCCTGCCACCCCAGGATCAACCGGGAGTCGCTGCTGCCAGTCGCCAAGTTTGGGGACGTCCATGCCGACATCGAGGCGTAAGTTGTCTCACAGATATACCACCTCCACCGCCTTTACTCTTCCTGTGTCCAGAATATAGCTGCCGGATCTTTCTGTCCAAATTCATCATCATCATCATCAGCCTTTATGCGTCCCACTGCTGGGCACAGGCCTTCCTATATGGGAGAAACACATGAGGAGATTGGGTCATACCACCACCACGCCCAATGCGGGTTGGTGGGTTAAAGCGGTTGCAGGAACAACCGGGACCAACGGCTTAACGCGCCTTCCGAAGCACGGAGGAGCTCGAGATTATAAATTTGATTGACCCAACAAGGGACCAACCATGGCGAAAGTTGCTGTTTTCGTAATTGAAACCAAAGCGCTCAAACCACTACGCCACCGAGCTTCTATATCTACATCTATCATACCTATATCTTTGTATTGTTATCTTAATTCCGTTTTTTTGACAGTCATCGATTACATTAGTTATATGACCAAAATTTAGATAGGTATAATTACAGTATACGTTCCAGTGCTGGGCACAGGCCTTCCTATATGGGAGAAACACATGAGGAGATTGGGTCATACCACCACCACGCTAAATGCGGGTTGGTGGATTAAAGCGGTTAACAACCGGACCAACGGCTTAACATGCCTTCCGAAGAACGAAGGAGCTCGAGTTTATAAATTAACCCATCCCTGGACCGACCATGGCGAAAGTTGCTTTGTTTTCGTAATCGAAACCCAGAGCGCTCAAACCACTACAAAAAGGCTTATGCCTTATATTTCTGGGCAAAAAAATCCTGAAGTCCTGGCTTTGGTTGGATATGCCAGTTTCAAAACATTCGTTTTGTTTTTAGCCAGGAAATTGACATGAAAAGATGTTCAATTGATTCCTGGCTCTCACGCTTACCACATGCTGGCATGTGGCGAAATGCCATGTTAGTGCTCCAACTAAGAAGCGTAGTATTCTACCGTTTGCATGGATATATTTACTCTGTTCTCCTACCTAAGAGCTAAGATTACATGAAATAAAATGAAAATTAAATTAAATAAAAAATATCTTTAGTCAATTAGGCCCTCAAGAAGCCTATACATGTCTGATACTGAATAAAGTGTTAACTACCAATGTCATAATGTCTGTCTGTCATGTTTGCTGATGATGCTTGTACTAGGCTTCCTTGACTCACCTTTCTCAAAAATACAAATGCAAAAGTTATTTTTTATCGACAGCATCTACATGTAAGATGATGGTACTTTACCACTTAATCCTGTTTTTCTTCATGAAACGGGTGGAAACTACATAACCTCGCTTTTCCCTTTCACAGCTGGTATCCACCCGGCCACGGTGACTTTTACGAGTCGTTCAACAACTCCGGCCTCCTCCAGAAGTTCATCAAAGATGGCAGGACCTACTGCTTCATCAGCAACATCGACAACCTCGGCGCCACCGTTGATCTGAACATCCTCAACTTGCTCCTGAACCCTGAGCCTAATAAGATCGTGAACGAATTCGTCATGGAAGTGACAGATAAAACGAGAGCAGACGTTAAGGGTGGTACTCTGATACAGTACGAAGATAAACTACGCTTGCTCGAGATAGCTCAAGTCCCGAAAGAGCGCGTGGATGACTTTAAATCCGTCAGCCAGTTTAAGTTCTTCAACACGAATAACTTGTGGGCTAAACTAGACGCGATACAGAGAGTAGTGGAGCAGGGTTCGTTGAATATGGAAATTATCATCAATAACAAGCATTTGGGAGATGGCTTGGATGTTATACAGCTGGAGACAGCTGTTGGCGCGGCTATGAAATGCTTTGATGGCGGAATTGGGGTAAACGTGCCTCGAAGCCGGTTCTTGCCAGTGAAAAAGACATCGGATTTGCTGCTAGTGATGTCGAACCTGTACAGTTTATCGCATGGGTCTCTAGTGATGTCCCCGCAGAGGATGTTCCCCACCACGCCGCTGGTGAAGCTCGGTGATAACCACTTTGCGAAGGTCAAGGAGTTCTTGAGCCGGTTCGCGACCATACCCGACCTGATCGAGTTGGATCACCTCACCGTGTCTGGCGATGTCACCTTTGGAAGGGGCGTTTCGTTGAAGGTGAGATTCTTTTGTTATATTGAAGCCTGAGAGAAAGATAATTTGTCTTCAATATGCAAATAGAATGTCTAGATATATGATATTATATATTACATATTATTTGTAAAATCTATTCCCTAACTATCCTAGAATACCTAATATATTCATGATTCGTTTTCTAACATACACACATACGCACACACGCACATAAGCATGCGCACGCGCACGCACACACACGCACACTGACCCACGCACGCACGAATACACATCAATTTTACGTTATTAAGCTTTTTTGCAAATTGATATTTATCTATAATTATTGGCTCTAGTTGTACTAAGTAATACTTATTTAATTTAATTTTATCAGCTGCTGTTGTTATTAATAAAACAATATCCTAACTGGTCTCACTGAACACCAGCGTCACGGCTTATTGCCGAGACTTATAGCTGAGTGATCACCATTTTGGATGCATTTTGTAAAATTTTCATTTATAATATATATATTAAAGTATTTATATGCTCCAAATAAACATTTTTATTCATTCATTCATTATAAATTTCAACACCCGGACGATTTTCACAAATACAGATTTATCAGACATTATATCCATCAGATTTTTTTCTAGTGACATTTTTTTCTTATTAGTCTTTAGGTATTATATAAAAATAGAGTGTTCGTTTAAATATTTCTTTATCTTTAAAAACGCGGGAGTTGAGCATTAGAAAATATTGCAAAATTGCTATACAGGGTGATGACGACACAACGACATTAAATTAAAACATGGGCTATGTTAATTCATAGAAATTAAGGCTCGACCGAGAACTCGGTCTCGGTTCTCGGCTAAAAATGGGCGAAATTCTCGGCCATAACCGAGACATTTGTACGGTATAGGATTCACGTTCGTCGCTGGGGTCAGTTAGTTAACTGTCGATTGTGACATTATGCAAAAATCTTGCATATTACTATCAATATTATAAAACATTTCATATTTTCACGATCAATCGTGTCTATTCTCAGAATCAGTTCTCGGTCTCGGTCGACTCGTAATAGAAAGTTTTACAATTTGCAAATAAATCTTATTCATTTGATAATTTCATAACATTTCTATGAAACACTGCAGCCAATGTTCTAACTTAATGTCGTATTGCTGTCACCATCTTGTATATAACAGGGTTCGTTTACGATCTCCTTTGAGTAGAAAATACGTTAAAATTTTATCAGTGACTTATATCTTCTATTTTATTCCCAGGGCACAGTGATCATAATCGCTAACCACGGCGACCGAATCGACATTCCTTCTGGAGCCCTCCTAGAAAACAAGATAGTGTCTGGCAACCTTCGTATCCTCGATCACTAGCGGGCTAGTGTGATTAGAACTCTATTGTACACAGGTTGAAGTAGAAAGTCGCACAAAGGTGTGGACCGGAATCCGTAGAGCTAATATATTTTTAGTAGAATTTTTCAATTAAATGGAGTTTTGTAAAGTACATTTATAAGAATCAAATTTACATTATTCTTATAAAAATGAACCTTATGGATATGCGAAAGAGTGTTTTTTTATTTTATTTTATTTTACAATTGATTAAAAATTAAGTTCTCAAAACACAAACTACTGCTAGTTAAACCAATCTATCCTTTATTCCTAAGATTTAAAGTTTATATTGTTTTATTGATGGTCAGTAAAATACTATTATAGTCTCATAGATTTTATCTAAAAATTATAAGATTTAATATCCCAACAGCTAATGGCCCTAATTCTAAAGAACACATGCTAAGTCTAAATTTAAGTTCAATGCATTTCTTTCTCTCAAAATGAATACGAAAAGGATGGCTGTCATATAATACGACATTTAGAAACGTGCGTTCAATTTTCGACCTTATTGAACGTGATAAAATGCAGTGTTCAGGAGGCACCTCCGTACATGGTTTCTTTGAAATCTATCAAAATTTAAATGACAGCTCTAAACAAATTTCTTTTCCTATTGCATATTGCGAGAAAGAGATATACTGTACTTAAAGTTAGAATTAAAGTGTGTCTTCAGAATCAGGCCCAGTGTAGCTCAAGTATAATTGATTAAGGGCTGCACTCACTCACTTAACTTAATAAAACTTGCAGTTTTGTAGTGAATTGCAAAGAAATATATAAACAAAAATAAAAAAGTGTAAAGTTGGTCAGTAATTTTACGGTTGTTTAGAACCAACGACATTATATTGGTCTGGTTTCTTAAATTATATGTAAACCAAATAACCCAGTTACCTGCAGTACCAAGTGATTTATTTCCTTGTTATTGCAGGTTTTTAATGGCGGCGGTTACCACTTACCACCTGGTAGACCGTCATCTAGTTTTATTAAAAATATGTATGATGGCGTCATCTAGAGCACCATTTTATTTTACAATGTTTTGGTGTTTTGATTATTTATTGTAAAACTACGCAGGAAAATGTAAGCTTGGTATTTTATTTAATTAATTTTTGTACACTATTATTTAAATTATTTATTCATTATACAATAGTGTCCGCTCAGAATTTTGTACTTAAATTTAATAAAAGCAATGAAAAAATAAAAAATTTTGGTACTTTAACCATTTTATGTATGTTTGTTTATTAATTTTGTAAAAAAAAAAAATATTTAATAAGAAAGTAATGACAATTTGGCTTTTAGGTACCTTTAGGAATCTATATAAAATATATGTTTTTATTAAACTATTTTAATGTTGTTTTAATTAAGTAATAATGTATAATAAATTAGTGTAGAAGACGTTAATGTTTGTAATAGTCAAAATATAAGATGAAATTTAAACTGCCTTTTCGCAGCGAAATGATTTAGTCTTGCAATGGATATTTACTATTTTTATTATTTTGAAATAAAAATGTGAAAAATTAAAACTCGAAAGCTACTGCCTGCTATCAACCTACCTACTTATCACATAGCATAGAATTACTATTGTTTATTGTATTATTTGATGAATATTATTTGAAACATATGACATATTTATTTTTTAAGTTTATTATTTCGATAATACTATAAAAGAGTTAGTCCTCTAAGAAAACTGTTGAAATTTCAGCGTTTTTATTTAATTGAATGCATCACAATTACAAAAAAAAAAAATATTAATGTCGGTACTCAATTATTATTAGTATGTTTTTTTACACTTTAAATATTTAATTCGAAGAATTTTAATACAGTACGGTCGCGATCAATAATATTTTCTCACTATTGACAGACTGCTCTTGATTTCAAAGACAATATGGGTGATTTAATGTCAAATATGGATTTATTATTATTGCTCGTGTCTATACCTGTGTTACCAGTTTGTCGGGTTTCTTATGTAGTAAAGTGTTTAGAACCCAATTTGCTTAGGGTCCATTCATTTATTACGTCAGACGAATTTTGCTAGTTTTCGACCCCCTCCCCCGCTATTATAAGAAAAAATAAGAATAGGCCGACCCCCTCCTCCCCTTGTTTAATATTTATTACGTAAGATTAAGGAAAAAACAAATACACATTTGATTTTTTTTTATTTTTTATTTTAATTTTGTACATACCTATACGCATCCGAACGAACCTCGGCACTCGCGCGGTTGTCCCCCCCCCCCCCCCCCCCTATAAGAAAAAATAAGACATGGTCGACCCCCCTTCCCCCCTAAATCGTCTTACGTAATAAATGAATGGCCCCTTATCACATAGGTGTGACCATGAAATCTTTTCTGAATAAAATGGCGCTAGATCTGTAAGAAGTCTAGACTGTATACTAAAGATTTAGCACTGTTGTCTATTTTGTGTTCTATTGTGCTCTACAAATCGCCTGTGTAGGCAGACAGTGCAACCTGAACTGAACTCACTGTTCTAGCTGCGTCCACCTTGCCGGCCTATAAGGTGCCTTTTTATGCCTCTTTTCAAGGATCACTATCAATAAAAAAAGATACAAGCTCTACTATGCGTAACGTAACGTTTTGTTTTATCAAAATTTTTAATCCATAAATGCGCCAAAGCACATTTATAATGATGATGGATGATTTTATAGTTTTTATTGTGAATAAAATAAGTACAAATGTAATCATTCGAAATTGTAATTGAATGTTAGCAAGACCTGTGCCATTAAGTACCTATTGATATTTTGTTGTATTTTTTTTAATAAAAATAGTTTAATTATCTGTGGTTTTTCTTGCTGGTATCGTTTTATGGCTGTGAGGTTAGGGTATAGGGTTATAAGAAAAAAATATGTAAAAAATGTTAAAAAATATATTATCAAAAACAGCGAAATAATTGGAATAATTTATAAACATTTGCTAATAACCGACTTGGGGTGTGATACTAATTCCATTTAGTTAAAGCTTGTTTCTTATTTACTACCTACAGCATGCACGCTATGACCCTTCTAATTCGTTCGAATTCGAGAGGCAAAATAGCGTTCTATAATAAAAAGGGTGTTCTTTAATACATATACCAATATTTAATTTTATTAGGTACTTACTCTCTATCTAAATGTAAATACTAATTATCCCGTATTTTTTTGAAACCAAAACAAAAACTGACTAAAACAAAAGGATAGAATAATTAAATTTAAACAGGTACTTATCCTCTAGAATCATATTTTTTGTAGTCGGAACTTCACTTTCTATTGTTTCTGTAAACAACTAGACACCAGCTCCAAAAATATGTTTCTAGGGGATAAGTACTTACTTTAATTATTTTATCTCATGGTCTCCTTCCTAAATGTTCTTTCTTTAATCTGTGGGCTAGTTTGAGGATAAAAGTATCCTAACACAAAGATGTTCGTCCCAAGAAGTTCCGACACAAATTAAAAATATAATGTATAAAAAACTTAAACTATAGCTAGTTACATCATTATTGATTTATAACTCATAAATAACTAGATTAAAATTATTTTAAATAAATAAATGATGACTATTCGTTAATTTGTACATTGATTACCACCATCTTACCCAGGTCTGCCGCCATAGCAATAATGTTAACGGCATTGTTGTGTTCCGGCAGTTAGAGGTAAGATAGCCAGTTCCTCTGTGATTGAGGAGTCCGGGTGTAGCTCGCTTCCATCGTCAGCATTATCTTCACTTACCATCAGGTAAGATGAAGGTCAATAGTTACCCCGCTAAGATATGAAAAAAGATATGGAGCTTATTCGTTGTTTATACCATCGTTGTCTGACGCATTGAGATATAGGGCCTAAATTTACAGTATAGTTATCTCTTTCTTGAAATGTATCTAAATTGAGCTGTCAACTAAATTTAGATACATTTCAGAGAAACCATAGACAATTTTAGACGGCATGTGCGGAGGTGCATTTTATCACGTTCAAGAAAGTCTAAAATTGAACGCACGTTTCTAAATGTCAAAGTATATGACAGCCATCCTTTCCGTATTCATATTGAGAGAAAGAGATGCACTGAGCTTAAATTTAGACTTAGTGTAGATA
This sequence comes from Nymphula nitidulata, assembly GCA_947347705.1. NCBI lineage: Eukaryota > Metazoa > Arthropoda > Insecta > Lepidoptera > Crambidae > Nymphula > Nymphula nitidulata. The sequence continues at coordinate 1,798,790 of OX374637.1, read as the reverse complement.
TGTTCTTCAGAATGAGGGCCATAATGTACAGTCGACAGCACGTCAAGAGTAACAGTTTGAGCTTGAGACCGCTCTTATTCCGTTCGTAATAGAGGCGGCTTTCGTAGTGCATCTGTTACACTTGATGCGCTGTCCTCTGTACCTAAAGATAAGATATTATCACGGATCTAATTCTGATGACACACTCTTAATTTGAATTTAAGTAATTACAGTATATCTCTTTCTCGCTATATGTAATTACAGGAAAAAGATGGCACGAATTTGAGTAGAGCTGTCAACTAAAAGCAAGTTCATTGAGGCATACCCATTTCTAAATGTCAAGTTTTATGACAGCCATCCTTTTTGTATTCGTATTGAGAGAACAAGATGCACATAAATTCAGATTTAGCGTGTGTTACACAAAGTTAGGGCCATGTTCCATTCAAGTATGCGCTATCTCGCTACTTTCACTCAGTCTTATGCAGGCGTTGCTAGAACGAAACGCGTAAAGCATCATGAAAATAACGGCACTTACAACCTTTTGGTCGCGGTTTTGTATGCGGTGTCTTCCCTATGTTTTTATCTCAATGCTCTGTGATCAGGGTGATATCACGGTGATACAACTCACCTTACTGATTTTGAACACATTTGCTCAAAAAATGCAATTACGAAGTCTGTATAGGTGCATTGTTAGAAAGTTAAAAATTACGCACCATTTAGGTACAGAGGAAAATCTCTTTAATCTGTAATACAACGGAGCGTGGTAAAGTAGGTATTCACACATAAGTACCTGTTTGACCGCACACTCTGTTGTATGGCGTGCTTATTCTTAACAGCTTTATAAAATTTCCTTAGCAAAATAAAATATTCACCGAGGAGTTTTACAATATTAGAATGAATAAGACCTCCTTGGAAGCACTTTGCTCGATACGTTACCAAAGAGAAAAAGAAACGAAAGCTGTAGTTCTAATTTTCACCACGCGTCCGTGGCGCTATTTGTAAATGCAAAGCTAGCCATATCTCATCTGTGATGCTAGTTCATGCTAGCCATTTTTATATTGAAAACGTCAAATATTGTTGCGACTTTATGAACAAAATAGTAATGCCATTTGTACTTTTTTCTCGCAAATCTGTTGAAAGACAGTGTATGACACACGTGTGGAAATTGGTATTTACTAACTCACCCGTTTGTAAAACCAACTTACCACACTAGTATCTTAAATAACTAATAACACTTTTACAGCTGAATCAAACGCTTCTTACATTTGAAAGCCATCTAAATAATTTACGTATTTTCAAACTAAACAAAAATGCATTCGAAAACGTCAAACGAAGTACCTACTCTTTAAAATTTAAGGATTTCAAAACGGTAAATTGTATTTAGATTTATTGTAAGTCGTCAGCGTTCGACAGTCTACAGCACAGCAGCAGACCCACTGTATCTATTCCTAATCTATGGTAGGTATCTACATCTATGGTACATGTCGCGCCAAACTTCTTAGTTCGCTCTTAAGATGAGTTGATTGCGCACTAATAAAATATGGAACAGCCGCTAGCCGGTACAAAATAAAGACGGTAGCTGAGGGCAGCTGCGCAAGCTCGGTTTGGCGCGAGTTGTTATAGCTTCACGGCTCTGGATACCTGTATTTCAAGGTATGTTCCACATCAACAATAATTAAGAAGTCAAAACACATCCATAATTCCCCTCCATTTTCCTATCGCGTCTTACCTTATTAACCTATTTTAACTTATGAATGATACCTTTATAAATATTTAGTACATAGTTATGTTCGTTTATAATTTCCCCCCACAATATTAAGTATTAAATTATTTTAGTATTGTCTTCCTATTTTTAATTATCCTGTATAATAGGTATTTTCTTGATACCAAATAGTTCCCCAATCTTTTTACACTGTCCGCCAATGAACCACTTGGAAAAAAGAAGTAAAAGTCATTCAGATAAATAAAGTACATACAGAGAAGACATCAGCCATAACTACTAAGTTCCATTCAAGTGTGGCGATCGCGCTACACTTTACTCGGTCGCTTGCTAGCGTTGCTAGAACGAAACGCGTAACTGCCATGAAAATTACGGCACTAACAAATCTTTTGCGTCGATGTCTTGTCGAATCTTTTGAATGCGATGGCTTTTCTAGGCTATAGCTTATCTCAAAGTACTTTATAACACTGCTAACTCTCGTATCTAATTGGTTCATTGTCATTGTCTTTCCAGCTTTCAAGCCTGCTATTGACGAGGCTGACGACGCCCGACAGTACGGCGAACACCGCGCTCAAGATAGCGATGATGTATAGCGTCGGGTTATGGAACTGGCAGCGGCCAGCGTTGAAGAAGGCGCAAGTCTCGTCTGTAACAATACAATAACATATTAAAAAATATATATAACTAGATGGCAAGCAAGCTGGCGGCCCGGCCTTCAATAACAAAGAAAAAGCACTTGGTATTGCAGGTGCGTTGTCATCCTGAGGCCTAAGATGAAATGCCTTCCATGCCCAGTAATTACAATTGCTATCTTTCCCTTCAATCCGAAACACATCGAACTGTTTCACAGCTGTAATAAGAAAGGCTGTGGTACCTACCCAGACAAACCTACAAACAGGCCTACTACCTAGTAAAATCATTTGATATTAGTGGGATCCATCCGTGTGGAGGTCGGTTATTGCGCAAAAAGGTAGCCTGTGTCCTTTCTCAGAGCGTAATCTATCATTATCATCGTCGTATCAGCCGAGAGACGCCCACTGTTGGGCATAGGCCTCCCCCCAAGGATCTTCAAACCGATCGGTCCTGCGCTGCCCTTATCTATCAGCTTCCTGCGACCCTCACCAGATCATCGGTCCACCTTGTGGGAGGCCTACCAAACCTGCGTCACCCGGTACGCGGCCGCCACTCGAAGACCTTTCCGCCCCAACGGCCGTCAGTCTTCCTTGCAATATGGCCTGCCCACTGCCAATTGAGACTCGTAATTCTTTGGGCTATGTTAGCGACTTTAGTTCTCCTGCGGATCTTATCATTTCTGATTCGATCACCAAACACCAAGCATAGCCATCTCCATTGCTCTTTGGGTGACTTTGAGCCAATTGTCCATGTCAAATTTCACATAAATCAAACAGACATATAGACAGATAAACAGTCAGAGTTAACAGATGGTATTGGTCTTCCCATTTGCGTCAATGCAATTAGGCAATTAGGAACCGATTTGCGTACGGGAACGAAACATGAGTTCAGTATTGGAATGTATGTATTCCAATACTGAACTCGTGTTTCGTTCCACACTAAAACGGTACATCCTCCTGTGCCTCAGGCAGGTGTATCTTTTACGTCAACGCAAATACTGCGTTCACAATAAAAACATGGCTTGCACTCAATTTGAATTTCCTTTTGCGCGTGTTCTCCAGAATTAGGATCATTATGCCTCCACCGCTAGTTCACTATTTACAAATAGTTGTGCTGATGTCCACCAGTGGTGGCCAGTGTCACGGCTTTTGAATAATTCTCGTTGGCCACCGCTGGGCCCCGACCTTTTGTATTACATTTCAATTGCCACGGAAGGTGGCCAGTGAAACAATGTCTAAAACTTTGACTTACTGCTAACAGCATAGTAGATCAAGTGCGTGAGGAGTTGCCCAGTGAGCGCCACGAAGGCCAGCATCAGGCCCATGGCCAGCGGCTTGTCGCGGCGGCGGGTCACGCGAAGCACCGCCATGCCTTGCATCAACATAGACGCGCCTGGAAAAGAAAAGGTCCATACTTGCGACTGATATTCGACGCATCGACGAGGGGAGCTTAGTGGCGAAATAGTTAATGGTAGCGTTCTGGTTTCGATTACGAAACTAGGTAAAACAACTTTCGCCGTGAATGATTCCGAGATGGGACAATAAAATTTGTAATCTCGAGTTCCTCCGTGCTTTGAAAGGCGTTTTAAGCCGTTGGTCCCCGTTGTTACGCAAACTATTTTTTAGGACAGCCTGGTGGTGTTGCGGCTCTAACTCCTAATGTGATTTTACCATGTAGCAAGGCTTGTGCCCAGCAGTAGGACGTATATGGGTTGGTGTGAAGAATTAAGGATTCGACGCATATAATACAACGAGTAACGAATTAGAAACTATATATTCACACGACGTTTTTTAAACTAGCAGGCCGCGCTGCTCTGCTCTGGAAAGTCTTACATATTGGCGCCCAACGTGAGGCGTATATAAATTTGAAAGAAACAGAAACCATTTTATCGAGTCATAATTTTAAAATTTGTAACTATTAAGTTATGTCGATTTTCAGTGTCTTAATGTCTAATTTGGTCTATTCATAGATCCACGCAGTACTAATGTGAAGTGGTAAGAAGAGTCCACATGCGAAGATAGCTAGTGCAGCTTGAAACACACTGTTATAGCCGCCTCCATTCTGTCGGCCATTGTCGTGCCTGTTCACGTCTTTTATGAAAGACCACACGTCATAGGAAGGAGCGAACACATGTGCTAGCAAAGAATACCAAGTTTTGGAAGTACGACAGAGAAATGAGTTAAGTACCAAATTTCTTTGTGCGTGGTACAGACAGTGAATTGATGAATGTATTTAACTTAGCTAAATTAAAACAGGAAATGTAGCATTTGATAAGAATGTAGGACTAACCCCCAATAGCCAGCACTAGCGTGAGGAAGACCTGGTAGAGTGTGTAGACTAGATGACAACCGGGCAGCGAGCACGCGCCGCGAGTTGTGCCTTCCGCGTCACATGAGCAATCACGGAACACGCTACAGAGAAAGAATGACATGATTTTCTTCTACTATAGATATTTTTCTAAAATATAGATACCACTGTGAATTTATTCTCCGCAATTTACAGTAATATGCAAGTACCTACAATATTACTTACAGGTGCCTACAGGTAGGTAAGCAGCTCCACAAATGTTACAAACTAACCTAGGCAAGTATTGCGAATTTTCAGACTCATTAATCATTGTGGTTAAATACTTATGCATATAAATTAGACACATTTAAAAATTAAACGTAAGCACCTTAAAGATATAGATCGTTAGAATTATTCTAAAAGTTTAGTCAAGCAAATTTTATGATTTTATTGACACCTACAATATTTATCCCCGATATTGTTTGAGCCATATTATTGCGCGTGGCATATGATAAAAATCTCCCAAAACCATTAGTTTTATGACCAACACAGAAATAGAGACAGCTATGATTCAGTATTTGTCAATCAGCGGATACGGTGAGCATATCTTTATTTGTGTCAGTGATAGCGAATACATCCTTATTATCAGTCAGTATTTAGATACAATCGATAACTATCTTTATCGTCTAATTTGTGTTAAGTGGCCATGTTCTTATAAAAGCCAGCCTCTTTATCGAATAACTGACAATTGTAATTTCTTATAAGTCGAATTTTGAAATACATATAAACTCAAACTAAGTATTCGACAGTAAAATACAAGATAAGTAGGTACAATTTTTGCTTTTGAGGAGAAACTTTAAATCGAAATGGTCGTATTTAAGATAGCTAAGGTATGTAACAAGCAAACTATGGGCTTATTAGAGAACTTACAGAAAACCGTTGAGGTCCTCATAAGATCGGCAGCCAGCCTCGCACGGGGAGAAGTACGTGATGGACGTGTTTAATCCACACACTGGAGTGAACCCGTGGGTTTCCGAATCGCAACTGAAAAAAAACCACATTGGTTTTGACGTCAAATTGAAAGTGTAACAAGTATAAGTCAAAGCCGCCTTCTATCGCCTATATCACGGAAAGTGCTCTGAAGAGCTTTTGGACGTTTCTATGTCGTGTCTCAGAGCCTGTGCACATCTCCACTTCACGACGTCGTCAACGTAAAACGGTGCGATAACGTGCTACATTGCCGCGTCGTGCGAGTGCACGGTACGGCCCAGTATTGTCTTTTCACGTCTTTTTTCTTTAACCTCTCTCTCTCTCCGTTTTTTTACAATAGCAGAAGCAGAATACGTCTTGTACGGTCCATATCTAGATAAGTAATGAAGAATGTAGCAGAGTTTTACAAGGCACGGCGACATGCAACGTTGCTGCGTCGTGACGTGCATTTTTACGTTACGTCTACGTAACGTGCCACGTTACCGCACCGTTCCACGTTGACGACGTCGTGACGTGGAGATATGGACAGGCTCTCAGTTCCGTGATTTTGTTACTACTTTTCGCTAGGTGCTTCTTGGTTACTCGATGCTCCTAACTGCCTATATAGCGGTAAGACGGAGCCGCTGCAGGAGCTTGGAGAGGAGCAAGACTCGGTCCTTTTGTTATTTGAATTGTGGGTAGATACTACTCACTTGCAGCCAGCAGCGCAGGCGGGCGGCAGCACCATGGAGCCTGTCTGCCCGGCTACAGGCTCGCCGCAGCCGAGCGTAGCGATAATAATGAATGTTACAGCCGTTGCTATCGCTACAATACCGCCCACGCGAGCCGCCGTCACCGCCTTCACCCCATCAGCTCGTCGTAGTGAGAATCTGACTCGGAATATCTGAATACAAAAAAATGTTCATGGTATACGAGGATAGGTGGCGTAGGGGTTTGATCGCTGAGTTCTGATAGATTGGTTCCGGTTACGAAAACAAAGCAACTTTCGCTATGTGCGATCCTGAGATGGATCATTCAAAAATTTGAAATCTCAAGCTCCTCCGTGCTTCGGAAGGTACGTTAAGCCGTTGGTCCCGGTTGTTCCTGCAACCACTTTAAGCTCCCAAGCCACATTGGGATAGCGTGGTGGCGTTAGGGCCCAAACTCCTCATGTGTTTCTACCATGTAGGAAGGCCTGTGTCCAGAAATGTGACGTTTATAGGTGGGTGATGAAATGATGTGGTAGATGAAGAGCAGCATCATACACACAGCGCAGGAGTTTTCTATGCATTTAAAACTACTCTCATTTTTTACTGTTATCTTTTCTGCGGTTTTGGGATCGTTATATCAGCTTATGGTGTCTACACTGCTGTACAAAGACCTCCCCTGTGGCTTTCTAAACGGATATGTTCTGTGCAGCCTGTGTACAACCGCTGTCCAAGACCCTAACCAGCACGTCGTCTGTCTTGTCCACAGAACATACTCTTATGTTCTGTGGTCTTGTCGGTTTGCGGCCTTATGAAGCGCTTTTCAGTACCTACGTGTCGCCTTGCTAGACATTTACGACCTAAGAGTCGTCCGTGCCCTACCCATTCATAATAATCATAATCATAATCATAATAATATTTATTGCGAAAACTGTGTACATATACAATGTGCGGATGATATTGCAATACATTAGATCAACAGTATACCCATATCGGGCATGCAATACAATTTTAGTTTAAAACTAAATAATAGGTACAATCACTCTTTTTTGTTTTGTATCAAAGTATTCATTCATACTGTAAAAAACGTTATTAATTAGCCAGTTTTTTAGTGTGTACTTAAAATTTGGCATTTCAAGATTTTTTATGTTTAATGGAAGGTTGTTGAATACTTTTATACACATACTGAAAGTACTTTTATAATACATGCAGTTATTTATTTTTGGAATACATAAATCATATTTATACTTATTGCGGATATTTTGACGCGTTTTATTTTTGCTGTCAAAGTATTCTGGATTTTGTTTAACAAATATAGAAACCTCTAAAATGTAAATATTTGTTAACGTCAGAAATCCCTTTTCCTTAAAAATATTTCGAAGAGTTTCATCAGAATACATATTGTATATAATTCGCAAACATCTTTTCTGTAGAATGAAAGTTGACTGTACATTAACAGAGTTTCCCCAGAATATCACACCGTAAGTGAGTAACGGGTAAACCTGTCCATAATAAGCTGCTCTTGTTACATCTATCGAAGTGGTTTCGGCTAGTACAGAAAGGGCATAGCAATAACTTGATATTTTACTATTTATTTTTAAGATATGCGCTTTCCAATTTAAGTGAGTATCAATAGTCACTCCAAGAAAGTTTATTTCATTTATTTCGTTTATTTTAGTGTCATTTACAGTAATATTAAGTTTATCTGAATTAGTTTTATAATTTTTAAATCGAATGAATTTGGTTTTGGTGAGATTTACATTTAAATTGTTAGGATTTAGCCAGTCAATCACTGTTTGTAAGGTTTTATTTATATTAGTTTCAAAGGAAATATTTCTATTAGTATTAGGTATAAAAATTGTTGCATCATCAGCGAACATAACGCATAGGTTATCCGGGACGTTTGGTAATTCATTCACATAAGCTAAGAAAAAAAGAGGACCTAAAATGCTTCCTTGTGGCAATCCCATGGTAATTTTATTTGACTTGGAATGCACTTCTTTAAAAGTTTTATTAAACTTATTAAAGGTATCAATAACTGTAAACTGTTCCCTATCTTTTAAATAATTTTCTAGGAGTTTTAAAGCTAAGCCACGTATACCTAAATTATTTAATTTATGAAGGAGATTATTATGTATGACGCAATCAAATGCCCTGGTCATATCTAAAAATACTCCAACGCATGGTGTTTTCTCATTCAATGAGCCCCATACCTCTTTAAGAAATTTAAATATTGCGAGTGTAGTAGATTTCTTTTTTTGGAATCCAAATTGATTTTCATTTAACAACTCATGTTTGTTTAAAAACTCTAGTAATCTATTGTATATAACTTTTTCGAATACTTTGGAAAAACAGGATAGTAATGATACGGGTCTGTAATCTTTGACGTTGCTCTTACTACCTTTTTTAAATAAAGGTTTTATTTTAGCCATCTTTAATTCATGAGGAAATACACCAGACTCTAACATTAAGTTTATTATATGTAAGAGTGGTTTGCTTATATATTCTAAGGTACTTTTAATTATTTGGATTGGTATGTTATCATATCCACAACTCTTTTTGTTGCTTAAACTCATAACAATTTTTTTAAGCTCATATGCGTCAATGGGTGTCAAAAATATGCTGTTTATATGTGAATTGTCTTTATGTTTATTTTTGGATAGATGGCCGCAAGCGCCAGATGTAACAAAATGATCATTAAATATTTCAGCAATAGTACTTGCATCCGTAATAATATTCCCATCTATAGCGATATCGCTTATAGTATTTTTAAATGTGTTTAAAGATATTGTTTGTTTTTTTATTAAATTCCATATTGCTTTGTTTTTATTGACACTTTTGTTAATAAATGAAATATTAAATTTTTGCTTTGCTATTCGTGTTACAGTTTTAAATATTTTACAGTACTTTTTATAGTTAGGTATAAGGTAAGTTTTCTTTTTATGGATTATATTATAGTATAATTTTCTTTTAAATTTACTAGCCTGGTTTATGCCTTTTGTCTGCCATTTTGTCTTTTTACTGTAAGACACTCTAATTCTTTCTAGTGGAATACACAAATCATATAATAATTTAAATAAGTTGATAAATGCACCATAAGCTGAATCTACACTGTGGTGCAAATATACCTCAGAAAAACTTATTTGTGACATGTAATGTAAAAGAATATTAATATGCTTATCAATGTTTCTTTTGTAGACATACCAATATTTTTCTGTGAAGACTTGTTTACAAGGGACATTTATGGTTTGGCCGGAGTGATCAGATAGTCCAAGGTGTTCAACTTTGGTAGTATAAGTTTTAAAATTGGTTAAAATATTGTCAATACATGTCTTTGATCGCAGGCTTATTCTAGTTGGTTCGTGTATAGTCAATTTTAAGTTGTATTTTAATATGGTATTTTTAAACCATTCACATTTTCTATTATTTTCTAGTATATTAATATTAAAATCTCCTGCTATTATAACCTTTTTTTTAACATATTGTGTGCGAATAGTAACTTTATACAATAATAAGTCCAGAGCCTTAATAAAAACATCAAAGTTGGAATCTGGCGTTCTGTATAAACAAATAATTATATTGTTTAGTTCTGGCAATAATATACCACAACATTCAAAATTAAGGTCCATGCTTAATGAATCTAAACATTTAAGAAGTTCAAAATTTATATTATTCTTTATATAAATGCAAACACCTCCTCTTGCTTTGCTTCTGCAATAAGAAGCCGCTAGTTTATACCCTGGTATTTGTATAAAATTTACATCTTGATTTCTAAGAAAAGTTTCACTAAAGCATACTATATCAATTACTACTTTAAACCTTTGAGCTATGTCATTCACTTTAGTTCCTGTACGTTTCTGATTCTATCTCGTAGGAATCACCTAGCATATCTTGCTCTACAGCTCGTTGATAATATGTAATCACTGCAAAATAGCACATTGGTTGACTCAGCAGCAAAGAGGCAACCAGATCTCTTCAGGTCAGCACTATACATAACACAGAGCACTGGCACTGTGCTGATACCCTTTACTTGGAAGGAAACCCTTACAATGCATAAATTTGATTAATTATCGAAGCATAACACGGGTACAAATGAAATGACTTTTTCAAACCAAAGAGATTTAAGATTCAACGACGGTGAAAATGTAAATAAAGTTTCAAGTTACCATTATAAAGAAAATAATGACGATTGGCCGGAATATGCTCCCAATCAGTCGGGAACTGCGCAAGTCCAAGCGCAGCGCGTCTATGTGAAACCTTGCCTGTAAATAGAAAAAGCCTGTTAATTTATTGTCCAGGCGTTATAATGACACACCAGTATTGAGAGTTCTGTATCTGCACAATTACCTAAGTATTTAATTTGTGGCAATTTACCCTATGTGCAAGCGTCTATAGTCTACGATAGCCGCTTATTTTATTTGTGACACCGTTTTTTTAATATTATCAAGAGCTCTAGATCCCACTCTTGCTCTGAGAGAGATTAAGAGAAGGTCGAGGATGTAGTAAGCTTACCCAGAAGATACCACTTAATCGTGCTTTAGGTATAGAACCCAGGTTAGTTACACTTCGGTGGTCTCTGCTACACAGCCTACAGACTGCTGGCGAAATGGACTAGATGAGGTAGGTTCCAGATTCTCCTAAGCACACTCCGAAGTAGGATATATGTAAAAGAGCGCCAAGCAGTAAACTTTACGGCGGTGATTTCCATTTAAGCCTGTTTGGCTCTGCGTTCCAGCAAATCCAAGCCAAATTAGGCTTGTATGGGATTGAGCTTGTTGAAAAATGGCGATAAGCAGGAATTTTCAAGACTTTTTTAATTACCTGCATGTAATCCCTGTCATAGTTGAAGAATCTAAACACGGCACCCTTGATGAAACTTAAAGCGCCGATTTGTAGAATTAGATTTCTATTCTTCAACAACCTTTTGAGGGAAGCCAGGAAACCTATGAACAAACGTAATCAACAATAAATGAAACGTTGCTCGATGCAATGGCCCATTTTTCATTAAATGTCTTTGAAACTTTTTAACCCACTTCAAAAACGAGGAGGTTCTCAATTGGTATGGTTTTTTTTTATGTATGTAGGTACACCGATTACGCCTAGATTTCGGATCCGATTTACGTAATTCTTTTTTGTTTTATGCTCAAATAGTTGCTATTTGGTCCCATAAAAATTTATTTAAAATCGATTGGCTAGTTTGGTTTTTCGATCAAAATAACTGGAATGGGTAATTTATGTTTTTAGTGAACCGATACGATAGTAGGAAACAATACCTATATGCTGACGGTCACTTAACTAGCTTTGACCTTAGAAAGTTATCAGCATGGACCAAATCATCCTTGATATCACTAAAAATTGTAAAATAAAAAAAATCAACAAAAATTGAAACCGACTTCAAAATACTAAAAAGGATAAAATAATTTATAAGTAGGTGCTAAGTTGTTTCCAAAAACAATAAAAAGTGAAGCACCGACTCCAAAAACTATGTTACTAGGTGATAAGTAGGTACCTACTTAAATTTAATTATTTTATTCTTTTTAATATTTTGAAGTCGGTTTTAATTTTCCGGATTAAACTCGCGTTTAATTAGTAAAACTTATTTATTTATTCAACAAAGCTTCTACAGCATACAAATATTATATAATACAATTATGATTAAATAGTGCCTACTACATAAGCCAATTACAGAAACTCATTACGTTACTTGACATAATAATAACATTATTAAGTGGGTAGATGTAGAAATAGACTATTACAATAGGAACAATTGTATAATTAAATTAAATTTAAATAAATAGTAATAATTTTATATGTCGCTTAGGGTCAGCGCAGACAGAGAGGAGCGCAGCGTAGAGGATTTTATTGAGGCACTCGAAAATCAACTTTAAATTTATTAAAAAAAAGTGCATACATGTTTGATATCGTCAGGTTTTTCGTCCTCTATTAACTTCAAGAATATGAGGAACGTGATAAAGAAGGTACACTTACCTAATTATTAATATTTCTGTAGTTTTCTTTTTATATAATTCTCTAAGACTCTGTAGTTTCAACGCGCGCTTGTTCTATAATAATTGTGAAGCAAAATGGTCTAACGTAATGAAAAACTTTAAAACATTCAATCAAAGAAACACAAGAAAAGAAAAGATGGAAGACAGACTTCAAGAAATCAAAAGGGTTATCCCAAATCCTCGGTAGCCCGGTGCTAGTGCTTAGTAAGATCGTGAGTGCTGCTGTGCTGAAAATTACTAATATATGATATGGCATTTTCCAACTTACCATCGTCCAATGAAACATTATCCGAAAGTTCCTCTTCTTCTTCAAAATCCGGATTTATTTTGATATCGGGGAAGATGAGGAACAAGACGGAGAACATGAGCGTCAGCATCACGATAGACAGATGGGCCTCCCACCAGTCCTGGCGGTTGGCGCTGTCCCGGAGCCACTCCTTGCCGCTCAAGCCCAGGGATAGCTGTATGGAGATAAGAATACCTGAAGAAGGAAATATAATATAATGATGATTAGCGCAGTGGCTAAATTTGATTATCAAATAGCCGATATAATTATATTTCGATGCTAGGACCTAGGATAGTACCTTACAAAAGATCACAGCTACACGATGGTGTTTTTATATCAAAAGCACATCAACTGACTGACGGTGAGAAGAGTCCATACGCGAAGACAGCTAGACTTCACCGTGCCGGCCCAAAAGGTGCTCTTTACGCCTCTTTTGAGGGAACCCATGTTATAGGAAGGAGGGAACACGTGTGTCGGCAAAGAATTCTAAGTTTTGGAGGTACGACTAAGAAACGAGCTACTAAATTTCTTTGTGCGTGATGTTGAGGTGGATACAGAGAATCTATGACTCCGAAAACCGGCACCAGTGCTCCTGAATAGGAAAGGGGAAGGAGAGATAAGATCAAAAAGCTCCTCAAAGAACTTTCTCTGATCAATCAAAATTTGTAATCTCAAGCTCCCACGTGCTTCGTCATGCACGTTAAGCCGTTGGTGCTGGTGGTTGAGTACTGCAACCGCTTTAACCCACCAACCCTTATCGCCCAAACCCCTCATTTGTTTCTCCCATATAGGAAGGCATGTGCTCAGTGGGACGTATTAAGGCTGGCGATGATGATGAAATAACATAAGTGTTGTGTTTTTGTGGTGAGAAAGATCATCAGAGCTTATTGAAAGCGTTGTGTTAATGTTAGGGGAACTTGTCTCCTATGCTGTCCTTATAACGATTACTCTAGATTGTACAGGTTATGCAACGTGTGAATTGTACCCAAGTTGCTTCGAGCGTCTACTCTACGGTGACCGCTTACTATAAGAAAGTAAGTTTTCATTTGGAGATATCCTGAGACCCTTGGATTTTAGGTTAGAAGGGTAGCACATTTAGGACAGAGATACTATAAATATTAACAAAACATCATTTTACCGTAAAAGAATGCTCCATTTGTCGGTTCCCTGTCATCCATGTAAGTGAGTCCATGCGCCCAGATGCTTATCTTAGCAATGGCGCAGAAGATGAGGGTGGCAAACAGGAATACAGTGCGGAGAGTGGCATTGGTCTGAACGTCTATCCGGGGGGTGCTGGTGTACCGGGACAACTCGGGAATAGGGATACCGCCACAGAGTTCTGTGGAAAAAGTTTGTACGTGTTATTGAGAATTTGAGAAATCGAATGCTTAGCTTTAGGCTACCACTATTCCAATCGTAGGAATCTCAGCTGTAGTAGCCGCATAAAAGTGGTTTAAAAGTTATTTAAGCAGTTGGTCCGACTAGTTTCGCAACTGCAAGATTGTAGTCAAAAATTGCGTGCGGTTCAAAGCAACAATCTTTCATTCATCTTTCGATAAAACGCTTATCTTTCGTTCACTCAGTAACTTCATACTCCTCGTGTGTTTCTCACTTAAAGGACTTTACCCAGTAGGAATAGCCTAAGCGATTGATGATGACGGTTGAAGACTCACCAGCATATTCCGAATGAAATATCTTCAATTTAAATAACTATACTTCGTTAAACTCTTCATTTACAAATTCTTGCGGTTCTTTTCATAGTACTTTTACATATAGTTTTTAAGTTTGACATTCAATGGCTTGAAGTGGTTGTACGAATTCTTACCAACTAAAGGTATATTATCCTGATCGAAAGGGAACGCCAGCACTATGAGGCCGGCGATTCCTGTTGCGGCCAGCCAGCCAGAAAGGGCCAAGGACCGTCGGTTTTGCCCCCACCATGCCACCAGTGCACCCACCAGGAACTCTATACCAGCGACGCCCATGATTCCCAAGTCTGAAAGGCAAAGAAACCATGTATAGAAAACCGTAGTTACAGTTTTTGCGTGGATGTAGCAGGTGATGCCTTTTTAATCCTGAATCAGAAGAAATGGTACAATTTGTTCCCTTCTTAGCTAGGTATCTAAGTCTACATGGGTCTACATGGTAGGGTTTAAGTTTTTTCAAATTCTTTCCTTCCAATAGTCCTTTAGGCAATACATTGGATTGGTCAATAACATTGAAAATAACGGTCTAACTAAGGGAATCCTCAGTCTTAAAATCCAACTATTCATAGAAAAAAAAAGATTCTATTATACTGAATAGAAAAAATCTATGGGCCCTGGAGGGGAACTACTTTAAATCCTTTAGTTATCTCTAGTTACGAAAAGGAAACATTCCTTTATTTTTAGAAAGAAACAAAACTGCATTCAAAGATCTTCTGAAATTCGCTGGTCTCACACGGAAATCGAACTAACTAAAAATTAAAAAGTAAACACTCGCTATTTTTTATACGAATCGGTAGGATTGTTGTTCAGGACAAAATTTGTTTAATAAACATTTGGTATTTGAAATAAAAAAAAATGAAAACTAATATTAATTTACGAACGAATACTTTTCAACATGTTTATCGATTTTAAAAATGTTGAAAGTTGTCGTTCGAATTTCAAATTGTTGCCCCGCGTTGCAATTAAAAATGCGTTCCATTTTTAATTTTTCGTCAGCTAGTGTAAGAACGAATTGTGTATAAATTTATTATAACAATTTATTCATTTTCTTATCAAAGTTTTCAATAAGGTAGGTACCTACTTAGATTTAAATAACAATTGCAAACCTGTAACTACATACAATATCTTTGGATGTTAGAGTTAGAGAGATAAGAAAATTAACGTACGTATAAATGACTTACTTGTTACAAATGAACATTACAGTACTAGGTATTGTTAATAAAAAAACTTGTATTAAATATTCAATTTCATAGGTATCTCGTACAACAGATTAGTGTAAGAACAAATGTTTCTAAGACAAACTTCATCCTACACAATAATCCTACCGATTCTTTTAATAAAATAGCGAGGGTTTATTTTTTTATTTTTCGTTGGTTCGCACGGGTGAGACAAAGCGAATTTCAGATGATCTTTGAATGCAGTATTGTTTGTTTTTAAAAATATAGGAATGTTTCTTTTCAGTAAAATGAGCTAACTAAAGGATTTAAAGTAGTTCCCCTCCAGGGCCCATAGATTTTTTCCACCCTGTATAGGTACCTATTAATTTCAACATTGTGATGTGTAAATTATCTGGCTGGTTTTAGATAACCAAATCAGTCTGATCATCCTATTTGTGTCTAACATGGCGTAATTTCTGTCATGAATTTGAATAAAATGTGGCTCTTTGTAATCTTTCATAGTTCCATTCGATAACTGTGTAAGTACCTATTGTGATATCGTAATCTTAGGATAAAGATAATATTATAATAATGTGACACAAATTACGGCCAGATATTGAATCTGGGTGCTTTAAGTAGAATTTTAGATATTATGTATTAAAAAAAAATTAACTTATTTATTTCGGGAACTGGCCCATACAGTGTTAGTAACAATGGTCTTAAAATTAGGTAAGGTAGCTTAGTGTATGTAAGTTAGATTTCATCATCATCAATCATCATTTCAGCCGAGAGACGCCTACTGCTGGGCATAGGCCTCCCCCAAAGATCTCCATTCCGATCGGTTCTGCGCTGTCCGCATCCATCGGCTTCCCGCGACCCTCACCAGATCGTCGGTCCACCTTGTGGGAGGCCTACCAACGCTGCGTCTCCCGGTACGCGGCCGCCACTCGAGGACCTTTCCGCCCCAACGGCCGTCAGTCCTCCTTGCAATGTGGCCTGCCCACTGCCACGTGAGGCTCGCAATTCTTCGGGCTATGTCGGTGACCTTAGTTCTCCTGCGGATCTCATCATTTCTGATTCGATCACGCAGAGAAACCCCGAACATAGCCCTCTCCATTGCCCGTTGGGTGACATTGAGGCTTCTTATGAGGCCCATTGTAAGCGGCCACGTCTCAGTTCCGTAAGTCATCACTGGAAACACACACGAATTAAAGACTTTAGATTTGACACATAATTATTATAACTTAAAGTCGTATTTTTGGCCAAATGGAAGCTGGTCCAGTGCTGCATATTAGCGCTATCTACGTCCTGCTTCGCCTCACCTCTGCAGGAGATTTGCCGCGCACACTGTGGATCAGGGACGCTATGTCTTCTCTTATTATAGTGGCAAATATATTAGCTCTGGCATCAACTCTATTTAATATGCTTATTGATATTTCTATATTAATATTTAATATGTCTATTGGTATCAATAATGTTAACCCGTATTGAGCTAGCTGCTGATGAGCTGGTGTTACGTCCCAAACTCCTCATGTTTCTCCCATTTAGGAAGGGCTGTACCAAGCAGTGGGGCGGATAACATAGGCTGGTGATGATGATGATGAATGATTTTAGTTTTGCCACACATACTAGATAAAATTATTGAATGAAACTATTATGTAGTTTTGTACTTGTTACAAATAACTATGAAATAATAATTAATAATATGAGTACACGTGACTTAATTGCTTTCTAATAATTGCAAACTGATTTGGTGAATGCTGACTGCTGGGGAAATGCTTTCCTACATGGGAGAAACATGTGAAGAGTTGAAGAACGGTAAAAACGCTGATGGCAAAATGCACGCGCTTGCTCGTACAACAGCTGTTTGTTAAATAGATACTTCTGCCTTACCTTCAACAAGCATGGTGACATAATACTTGTCTGCGGTCCTTCGGAGCAGTAGGAAGGCATTGTGCTCGAGCAGGATGACGATGAGCAGTGCCCCCTGGACGAACAGGTCGTACACCTTCAGGGTCAGCACCTTCTTCACCAGGAAACCCCATATGGAGAAGATTACTGCTGGAAATTTAGTGACACGTTAGCAGCAATCATTATTGTTTTTATGAAAATCATTTTCTCAACGATGCAGCTATGGCTGTCATCTCACCATGATAAAGTGATGATGAAGCCGAAAGTGAGAGCTACACGGATTCCTCAACCACAGGGGAATAGGCTATCTTTACCTTCAACTGTCGGAAAATAACTGAGACAGGGGCCTATAGGCCTTGCACTGATTATGTCTTACTGTAACTGTGTTATGTTGAGCAAGGCAATAAAAGATTGTTTCTCTTTTTGTCTTTCAAATACTAGAAACGCACTTATTGAAATTTAAACGTGACAATTACAAATAAAGTAAAGAAAATGATGAAAAACTATATGCTCCAGGCAGGAATCGTACCCACGTCTCCTGATGCCCGGCCAGACGCGATTACCACTACGCTAATTTCTTTACCGCTTTCTATCCTTCTTCTTAACGTTTATAACGCAATGTTTATCTCACCACTCGTTGAGGATAGCACCCTATAGTGATCCAGAAGAACACTTTTACAAGTATCTTTAAACTCCCATGCGAAAATGAAGAAGGCGTTTAAAGGCATCAAAAACATTAAAATGTGATTTAAACGTGAGTTAAAATTTTAGTGACGTTTGATCATAACCATCATATCCGAGCCGAGAGACGCTCTCTGCTGGGTATAGGCCTCCCCCAAGCGTCTCCAAGTTGATCAGTCCTTTGCTCCCCGCATACATCGGCTTCGCGCCAGTACCCTAGCGTAAGTTTCAATCGAAACGAAACGAAAACTATCACCGTTGTGTTCACCTGTCAAATCCGTAAGTAAAAAGTGGTTTACAATAATTCACAGTCTCTGCTGCCGTTATCATACAATTTGATAGTTATCACGACGACGAACGTTTCCGTTTCAATTCGATGGAAACTTATGTTATAGGCTCAGCTCTTTCCGTGTGCGGTTTTCCAGTCCGCCATCGGACGCGTCCCCAGGGTTGCGAATAGGAGATCGCCCCCCATACATGGGGACCGGCTTAGGCTGGCGTGGACTGAAACTGGATGGTGTGGCTGCTTGACCCTTTGTAGGTCGCACCAACTCGTAGCCCCACATTGAGTGGGGTCGGGCTCGGGAGTCCGACGCATGGAGCTTCGGACTGCGAGGAAGACAACCTCTATGAAAAATCAATCCTAAGGTGGCAATAGGCCGCTGTGGGTTGGCGACCGGCGGTTCATCTATGGCTAAGCATGTTTAGGCATGGTTAGGGGAGTAGGGGACTATGTGCGGCTTGCACAGCACAGCACAGATTTTCAGTCCACCCGTTTGAAAATTTGGCCGTAAAACAATTGTGACTAGTTTCCTCGACCGATTTTGCTCGATATCACGGTATTGAGTTAAGATCGTTTTGGGGTGTTGGGCGGTTGGTGTATGCTCAAGGGTGCGATGTTGAGCTAGCAGCACCTACCGCCAGGTTCAAACACGCACGTCCACGTCACCGCCGTGGTGCTCCAATAGGAGTAGCGGTGAACCCCCTTCCTTTCAAGGGGGTCGTACACCCTGGGCAATGCTGGGGTCAAAATAAACAGGCATCGCACATTAACACCCACCCTGTGACTCCAGTAGCAAAGCGTGTTGAGCTTCTCCTGCATGTGCTTTCCCTCGCTGCAGGAGATAACCCGTACCCCAACTCTATCCCATGATCCACATCCAAATAAATCCCCATCCTTCCCTATCCTCTAACTCCTATCTGTCCTGGAGGGATTACAACCTCGACACCAACATTGTTAACCAAAGGAAAAATGGAGGCAACTTTAAAAAAAGGTTTACCCCAGGAGGGTACCAGCTCTGCTGGAGAATCCCTCACCGAGCCTAGCTCGGTCTGCCCCACGTACTCTGGGGGGGGCAAAAATTTGCCAAAATTTGAGGCCAGTCAAGGCTGGGGCCAGACCTATAAGGGAGGGCCAAAGGCACAGGGTGCAGGGGACTGGAGCCAACCAGGCACGTCCAAAGAGGGATCCTGTTCGAAGCCAGGGACTCGAAGCCTTCGGGAGTCGAACCCACCAGGCAGAGGACAAGGAAACCGGGGGAGGGGCGCTCTTAGAGGAGCGGCGCAGTCATCGCCTCGGATTGGCTCTGCGTCGTCACGAGGTGCGTACGGCCGCCCACATGGGCGCTGTCCGCTGCGGGACGATCGTGGGCTGCGGGGTGGTGATGGTGCTGCACCAGGGGTCAGGGAGCTAGAGGCGCCGATGGGGGCTACTCCTCAGGGGAGTCAGGCTACGGGGTCACTGACTGTAGAACCTACGGGGGCAACAGTTGGAGAAACCATGTCGGACAATGCTGAGGAGGTCCCCAAAAGAAATAAAAAGAAACTGTCCGGGTTTCAGAGGCGACAGAAGGCTGAACTGCGAAGGCAGGAGGCTGCTGATGCCTCTGTTGACAGGACCAAGAGGCCCAGGGAATTCAGTGATGAGGGCCAGGCTGACACTGTAGCCAAAAGGGTTAAAACCCATGGCTCCTACGCGGAAGCGGCGGGGTGTGTCAGGCTGGCCATCATTGCTGAAGAGTACCCAGCCAGAATGTTGGATGAAGGGGACTACAGGGCCATTCAGGCAACCATTTGGGACCGCCTGGAGGAGGCCCCGACACCTGTCCCACTCATCAACATGGGTAGCATAATTGCTGGGGCGCTGCATGTTGGGTGTGGCGGAGATACCTCAGCCAGATGGCTTCGCTCTCTCAGCGGGAGTACAGTTGAGGGAGTGAAGCTCAGGGTGGTGGACATGAGGGACCTACCAAAGCCGGTAAAGATGGCATGGAAGTCCCGAAATGTCACCCGCATGGACACGGGAAGGGTTTTGCGTATCATGCAGAGGATTCATCCGGGCCTTAAAACATCCAGTTGGCAGGTCGTCGACACACTTGTTGAGGGCCTGTCAACACGTAGGATTGTGCTGATGGATGAATTGTCTGCATCCTACATAAAACAAAATGACTACTGCCTGTACACGGGAATCGACAGGAGTATCTTCAAGGTACTTGACAGTGGCAAGCCTGAAGATGGGCCTGTGG
The DNA here is from genome assembly GCA_947347705.1 of Nymphula nitidulata. Classification (NCBI taxonomy): domain Eukaryota; kingdom Metazoa; phylum Arthropoda; class Insecta; order Lepidoptera; family Crambidae; genus Nymphula; species Nymphula nitidulata. Next base: position 1,778,222 of record OX374637.1, on the reverse strand, counting down.
ATTCCCAGGCTATGGAGGGCGAGGGGGCGTCCGGGGGGCACATTCATCCTGGGGCAGCCCTTGAGCCTTCAGTAGTCAAGGAGCCAAAGGAGGGACCGGAAAGGGGGCCTGGAGCAGGGTCGTCGGTTGTTGGAGGAGACATGGAATGTCAGGAGCGGGTGTCCTCTCCAAGAACCGATGATGTCCTTGGGGCACTGGATGGTCTCAACCTTTGGTTGACTTCGCCGTCAGACACCCATAGTATTATGGATGATGAGTCTGACGGCAAGAGTAGGGGGAGGGCAATTAAAAAAAAAAAAAAAAAAAAGCCGCTGCGAAAGATATCTACGCAAACAGCATGGCAACAGGCATAAGGTGTGTACAAATTAATGTCCATCACTGTAAGGCAGCCTCAGACCTATTGGCGAGAGAGCTGCAACAAGGAAAATACGACATTGCCTTGATTCAAGAACCGTATATTTACCGGGGACTGATCAAAGGTCTAGGTGGAACAGGCGGTACTATATGTTATGTGTGTTCTACTAAAGATATGAGAACTTGCATTTATGTCAGAAATGGCCTTAATGCGGTGGCTCTATCACAGTTCTGTTACAGGGACCTCACAACAATCAAGGTCTATGCAGGAGAGGGGAGGGACAGACAGGAGCTTATAATGGCATCTGCTTACCTACCATATGAAAAGGCGGATCCGGTGTCGGAGGAACTACGAAACCTGATCAGCTATGGCAGCCGAGGGGGTGTGGATGTTATCATCGGCTGCGATGCAAATGCACATCATGTCGTCTGAGGGAGCTCAGACGTCAACGCTAGAGGAGAAAGGTTACTGGATTTTCTGGTAAGTACTCCCATGCAAATACTAAATAAAGGCAATAAGCCCACTTTCTTTAATACACGGAGGGCTGAGGTTATTGATAATGATATTTTCAATAACCTTGAATTGATAACCATAGCTTCAAATAGGGCAGCAAGGTATGTTATGGACTGGCATGTATCAAATGAGATCACCTTATCTGATCACAATTATATATGCTTCAGGTACGGGGACATTGGGAAACCAATGACTGTGCAACGTAAAAATCCAAGATTTACCAACTGGGACGATTACAAACGCGATCTTAGGATTGAACTAGGTAATATTAATAGCAATCTAAACTCAGTTCTTGATATTGAATTTGAAGCGGAGAGATTGACAAATGCTGTAGGGACGGTATGGCAACAAAACTGTCCGGACAGAAAAACGATAGCGAAAAAGCTGCCGTGGTGGACTCCTGAGGTAGCCAAAATAAGAAAGGAGACAAGGAAAGCTTTTAACTTAGCAAAGGCTCGAAATGATTACACTGAGTATGACAAGGCACTAACACGATATAGTACTGCGGTTAGGAAAGCAAAGAGAAAGGCTTGGAGAACCCACTGTGAGAACATTAGTTCTATTCCTGAAGGGATGAGGTTAGCCAAAGCTATATCGACTACGAATGCGATCCCGTTAGGAGTGATTAATGACCCAAACGGTGAACGCACAGATTCTGGGAAGGAAACTTTGATGGTAATGCTAAGTACTCACTTCCCAGGATCACAAATTATAGAGAAAGAGCATGATCCTATAAAACTTGAGGAACTAAATGAGAAGACCTCGAAGTTTGATTGGGACATAGCTAAAAGGGTAGTGGATGAGAGTAGAATCAAATGGGCCCTATCCAGCTTTCAACCATACAAAGCTCCCGGCCCAGACAACATCTATCCAATACTTCTACAGCAAGGTAGTCCTAACCTTGGACAGCATCTATGCAGGCTATACAAAGCATGTATTGCATTTGGATACATTCCCAAAACTTGGAGAAAGGTCAAGGTAATCTTTATCCCTAAGCATGGGAAGCCGGATTATGAAGACCCAAAGGCCTTTAGGCCTATTAGTCTCCAATCTTTCTTTTTGAAGACATTGGAGAAATTAGTGGATAAGTTTATAAGGGAGGGACCATTGAAAAACTTTCCCTTACACAGACTACAGTGTGCTTATCAGCCAGGCAAATCTACGGAAACGGCACTGCATTATGTAGTTAGCAAAGCGGAAGCAGCCTTAGAAAACAAGGAGGTGTGCATTGGTGCATTCGTGGATATTGAAGGTGCCTTTGATCGCACTACCTTTGAATCTATTAAAAGAGCTGCTAAGAAGCATGGAGTGCCACATACAATCAGAAAGTGGATTAACTGCATGCTGAAAGGTAGAATCATTTACTCAGAACTACTAGGGGATAAACTAATAGCAAAGACCACAAGGGGCTGCCCTCAGGGAGGAGTGCTGTCTCCACTACTCTGGAGCCTTGTAGTTGACTCTATAGTGGACAGACTGAATGAGGGACCACTTTACACTGTGGGCTATGCAGATGACTTAGTCGTGCTAGTCAATGGGAAATTCCCTGGTACAGTATCGGAGATTATGCAGTATGCACTGGGGGTGCTGGAAGACTGGTGTAACACCAACCACCTGTCAGTAAACCCCGGTAAAACGACTGTAATACCCTTTACAAGGCAGAGAAATCTGAAAAGGCTTAAAACCCTGCATTTATATGACACGGAGCTTTCATGGTCCAGTGAAGTGAAATATCTTGGCATAACGCTAGATAAGGAACTTAACTGGAAACTCCATATGGAGAGAACCTTGATAAAAGCTCAAAGGGTCTTTGGAATGTGTCGCTCCACTTACGGCAAGACGTGGGGACTACAACCAAAGATAATAAAGTGGATCTATACAACCATGGTCAGACCTGTTATAACTTATGGTAGCATCGTCTGGTGGCCTAGGACAAGGCTGGTAACATGCAAAACTGAGCTTAGCAAGTTACAGAGGACATGTCTAGCGATAACCGGAGCGTTTAGAACCACTCCAACGGCAGCGATGGAGGTGCTCCTCGACATCCCGCCACTGCATATTATAATAGAAACAGAGGCGAGGAAGGCGTTACATAGACTCAAAGTAGCAGGACTGTGGGACACTACTAAACCTCTGTTGAAACACACAAAATGGGCAGAAACCTCTGTCCTAGACAGGTATATGGAAATGGGATGTGATAAAATCTGCCCCAAATTCATATTCGAAAAGAAATTTAAGATCAGCATTCCCACAAGAGAGGAATGGAAATGTAAGCCACCATACCTGGAAAAGGGAAGCCTAATCTGGTTCACTGATGGATCAAAGATGGACTCTGAAACAGGTGCTGGGGTCTATAACAAAGATACTCAAATATACCAAAGCATGGGAAGGTTTGCCACTGTCTTCCAGGCGGAGACACATGCAATCATTCTATGTGCAATGGAAATTATGGAACAGAGGACTAAGAATAAAACTATATATATAATATTACTAATTATAATAACAAATAATAATATAAATTAAATCAATATCTACCTACACATTATTAGAATATAATAAATACACAAATGCACTAATATTAATATCATAATTTAATTTAATACAATATTACATTACTTATATATCTATATTTTATTTTTTTATTTTTTTAGTGCATATGAAATTAAAATAAGAAAAATCAATTAATACCTCATATATAATTTCGTTTAAGTACCTTTTAAATCTAAATATATTGTTAATAATGTTGTAATTTCATATAGTTTTAGGAAATTTATTGTCTTTTTGTTGCTATACTCGAAAAGGGTAATTAAGTTGTAAGTGCTGTAATAACAATAATATCTTAAGATCTTGTAACACTTAATTTGCAATAAATATTTGAGTTTGAGTTATATTCTTAGTGACAGTCAGTCAGCCCTCAAGGCACTGAGCTCTCCGCGCGTTAGCTCAGACCTGGTTCTGAATGCCATACAACCCCTAAACAAGCTTGGTAGGTATAATAGGGTAAGACTGATATGGGTGCCTGGTCATGTAGGAGTGATTGGCAATGAGAAGGCTTGATGAACTGGCACGGAAAGGCTCGGAAAACAAGTACGTGGGCCCTGAGCCCTTCATATCTCTAACACAAAGTTTTATTAACACAGCCATTACAGAAGAAGTCAAGAATAGGCATAGAACTGAATGGCAAAAGGTACCACGATTAAGACACTCCAAGTCCTTTATGGGGGGGAGGGTAGGGGAATGGAGTAAATACATCTTTACAAACGGTAGAACACAGGCTCGCTTCCTCACGGGAGCGCTCACGGGACATTTTGCCACCAACTATATGCTACACAAAATTCAAATTTCCCCTGCACAACCTTGTCGGGCATGTGGTGAAGGCCAGGAATCGATGGAACATCTTCTGTGTCAATGCGATGCCCTGGCGAGGATCCGAATGAGTCTTCTGGAAGTGGCGTATCCAAAGCCAGTAGACTATAGACTCTTTCACGCCAAAGATATAGTGAAGCTTATGGCAGCTATATTCAGGACGTGGGAGGAGTGAAGGCAGGGGTGGCACAAAAGATCCCGAAGGGTCGAAGTGCATCGTGGCAAAGTCACGGCCCCATGATAAGATAAGATAAGATAAGATCGTTTACGCCGCACGGCTTTTCATACCTATACAAACTTTCAAGTCAAAAATAATGGGAACGAACCAAACCAATTTTAGGTACATACGACAGCATATCAAGTGTGACAGTTGCACTACGAAAGCCGCCTCTATTACGAATGGAGTAAGAGCGGGCTCAAAGTCAAACTGTTACGCTTGACGTGATGTCGACTGTACATGCTTATGCAGGCCAGGCTTCTTATAATTAAATAATTCTCAAAGGATTTCTGGATAGACAATCTTATTGTTGATTATGAGTAATTTTTAGCCCCCGACGAAAAAAGAGGGGTGTTATAAGTTTGACGTGTAGCTCATAAACGAATGGACTGATTTCGATATATTTTTTTTTTGTTTGAAAACTGACGTGATTAGGATGGTCCCTTTGTTCCCCGTTGAGTCACACCATATTGTGTCACACGGTTACACATTGGGAAAAATATTCCCGATGTGTAACACTGTTACTAAAATCATTCAAATTCGTACGCTTAATTCTTTAGAAACTCACAGCAGACACAGCGTGTATGAGGTCATAAGAATAGTCTCAATGAGTTGGTGTTAGATAGCTGATTAATGAGGCCGGGGGCTTTATTAGCTTTTTGTTGCCAATAATATCTTTATTAACAGACTTCGAAAAATTTTACTGCTTATGTTTTCTTAAAATCGGTTTGTTCATGTAGGTACAATATTTTCGACTTAAATGTTTGTATGAAATACCGTGCAGATTTTCATAGATTAAGATTATTTAGTGTTCACTCGAATATTTTCGTCTATCCTAGCTTTTTGTTCGAATAGATAGGCTTCTTTTTTTATACAACTAGATGAAAAACAAGCTGACGGCCCACCTGATGGTAAGCGGTTACCGCCGCCTATAGACACCTGCAATAACTAGCTAACAAGATTTTCATTCATTTTGTTATGTTTTATTTAATCTGCCATATTGTAGGTACAATGGGCACGCCTGTCGGTAATGTGCATCTATGTTAAAATCGGCCGGTATCGAAGGACCATGTGGCCAGAGGGCAAATTCGAATTATTTGATCTAAAGTTTTTTACCTAAATATTCAGTCACTATATCTTATCAATGAATGTAATTATCACTTTAATAATTATATAATTATCCTTGTGGGTGTTCAATTTACTCAAGATTGTAAATGATATAGAAAAGATAAATGCCTAATGATGACAAATCTGCTGGTATTTTTTGAAATTTCAATAAACATTAATCCCATACTTATCTTGTTATTTCTATAAAACTAAAATTAATGTAAACATAGATACTTAATCGTTGCACGTTTCAGTTTTTTAGTCTTTGTTCAACGTTACGTAGTATATATGTCCAACATCACCAGCCTATATATGAGGAGCTTGGTCCATAACACCACTACGCCGGAATGGCACCATTCGCAATGGGGCAGGCTTGGTGGTGTCATGGGCCAAACTCCTCATATGTTTTTCCCATCCAGGAAAGCCTGAGCCGAGCAGTGGGACGTATATAGGCTGCTGATTTGATTTCAGGTGTCTTTAGGCGACAGTAACCACACCACCAGGCTGGCCACCAGCTTGCTTGTCATCCAGTTGTATAAACAAATCCTTTTCTATCATAACCTGATTTTTACAGGACTCGAAATTATACTCTCCCTTATGCTGTGTTACTGAAACTTACGAGTTCGCAAACAGACTGTAAAATAACTAAAAACTTACATTTCATTTTGAAGACGGATAGCACTCAACAACGCATTAGCATTTCGTTTTTAATATTTCACAGACTTTAACACCACTTAAAACAATTACGATCTTGTTACATTATTAGCATTTTGTAAATAACGAAAATAATAACACGATATAAATAGACGCCGAAATAACGTATGTCGTTATCGGCTGTCTTTCTGACTGTGGTATAGCAAGGTGTTATCAATTGGGAATCTTTTATCTGCCTATAGGTAATTAACGAAATGGCGTGTCGTTTCTATCTCTATATCTATACTAATACAGTTCGAATTCGTAGATCTGCAGCGTCAGGTACGTGTGTTGAAACCTTGGAGTAATAAAAGCCACTATATCGTCACCAATTGTATAGTAAATAAACAGATGCCGTAACGTTATATTGAAAAAAAAACATAATAAACATAATAGTAATAATTAAAATTAGAGACACCTACAGGCTGGTGCCGTTAATAGGACAATAAATTAAGACATGCGCTATATTAGTTCATAGAAATGGTTTGCAACTTTCAAAAAACATCTTATTCATTTGATAATTTCATGACTTATGTATGAAATAATATAACATTGGCTAATTGTCATTAAATTATCAAATGAATGAGATGTTTTTGACTGTGGCAAACTATTTCTATATAATATATATAATATAATATAATATTCATACGCTTACACCTATTATCTAGCCCAAAGTAAGCATCATTATGAGCTTGTGTTATGGATTCTAGATAACGGATAATTATTGATAGTAATATGTATATAAATATTAGAAATATACTAAATAAACATATAAACATCCATGACTCGTGAGCAAATGCTCGTATTCATCATACAAACATTTGCTCCTACCGGATTTCGAACCCGGGACCTCTTGATCGAGCAGCCCGTATAGCAAGGGGAACAGACCACTAGACCAGCCGGTCGCCTAATCGCCCGTTCATTTCTATGAACTAAGTAATAAACTAATATAGCCTATGTTTTAATTTATTGTCGTATTGACGGCACCACCCTGTATAAGGCACGCAAGGCAGTGGAAATTGAAACCTTATCATAGTCAATTAACACTACCTAGTCTTGAGCTCGGTGGCGTATTGGTTTGAACGCTCCGGTTTCGATACGTAAAACAAAGCAACTTTTGCAATGGTCGATCCTGGGATAGGTCAATCAAAGTTTGTTATCTCGAGATCCTCCGTGCTTCGGAAGGCACGTTAAGCCGTTGGTCCCGGTTGTTATTACAACCGCTTTAACCCACCAACCCGCATTGGACCAGCGTGGTGGTGTTATGGCCCAAACTCCTAATGTGTTTCTCCCATGTAGGAAGGCCTGTGCTCAGCAGTGGGACGTATATAGGCTGGTGATGATGAGTCTTTGTAGTATGGTGTAGCGGCGAGTAATGTCGCCAGAGCTCATCGAGGAAGCTATATGTTTATTTATTCATTCCTATCGGGGTAGCTCTTGGCCTTCATCTCACCTGATGCTTAGGTGATGATAAGGTCGAAGATTGAAGCGAGCTACACCCGGATTCCTCCACCACAGAGGCACTGGCTGTCGTCACTAGTTCCAACCGCCGGAACAGAACAATGTTGAGAGCAGCGGGACTTACAGTACAGCAAAGAAGATTTTTACTTGTCGCCAGAGTTCTAATATTCAAGTTTTTTTATTAGTAGTTGTATAATAGTACAAAAGGTTTAACACCCCATAATGCTGAATGAAGTCCAATACTATGTTTTTTTATTTAATTTGAATGTGGAATTGGCCGATGTTTTTGAAATTTTGTGGATAATTTAAGACCTTTATTTTCTTTCATTACTGAATGAACTTAATAACTTTTCCTTTCTTTCAGTGCAATGCAGTGGCATTTATTTTTAAATGCAGAGATAACAAAATCAATTTTTATATAATAGAAAATAATCTTAACATTGAAAACGGCTACATATTCTAAAGAAAGAAAAGATCATAAGTTATTCAACAAGCTGTAATCGATTCCCATTTTCAACCAATAAATTTTATCAAAAATTAAATAATTCCATACGTAATATCCTGCTTGTTTTATTAAAAGTAGACATTCATTAAAAATGATTTGGACAAAAAAACCTTCATTGGAAACAAACGGCAATTTCATATAATATAGGTACCTATTTTATGTTGTGTTTTAATTGTGTTGGCGAGCAATATGGAAAATATCGAAGTTATTTAGCTCTAAGTACCTTTATTGAAGTCGAAGTCTTCAATAAAGGTATCTACTTAGAGATAAATAACATTAGCAAACCTGTACTTTATACAATATCTTTGGATGTAAGAGAGATAATAAAATTAACGTATGGTTTAGGTACTTGTTATTGAACATTACAGTGCTAGGTACTAGGTAACTAGTTAATAAAAAACCAATAAATATTCAATTTCATAGGTATCTCGTACAGATTAGTGTGTTTGTTAGACAAATTTTATCCTGAACAATAATCCTACCGATTTGTATAAAAAAATAGCAAGGGTTTACTTTTTTAATTTTTAGTTGGTTCAATTCCCGGGTGAGACAAGCAACTTTAAGAAGATCTTTGAATGCATTTTTTTTTTCGAAAATAAAGGAATGTTTCCTTTCAGTAAAATGACCTAACTAAAGGATTTAAAGTAGTTCCCCTCCAGGGCCCATAGTTTTTTTTTCACCTGTATTTTGCGCCAAACGAATTTGGAGAATTTGTAATAACCGCATAAACAGGATTATTTTTAAAACACCAAAAACTTAAAATAAAAAATTGAGCTGTTTCATACATTTCAGTCGAGTTCATTTGAAAATTTGTATGAAACAGCTGATTTTTTTTCACGATTTCAGAGTTGCTTCCGTAGTAAAAGTTGTTTGAATTGATGAGGTCTTCAAATTCTTTAGTGTTTTTTGGTATTTTAAAAATAATCCTATATCAAGAATATACACCATGGCTGTATGGGCAACCAAACTATACACGAGATTGGATCATATTAAGTTGCTAAAAAATAAAACGAAATTATACTGTATTAGTACATAATTTGTTTTTCTTGCTTTTTTTTATATTTACATAATAATACAAAATTAGTTTTGTACATTAGTCAGCACATTACACGCAATATTACAAATCAATATTATTATCCAATAATAAGTCCTATTCAGTTGTAAACAGAGCGCTTTTGTAATACCTACAATCGTTACTTGCTATGTAACTAATAAAATACTTGATTTTATTATAATGAAAGTTTAAAAGGTATACAAAATCAATTTATTAAACATATTAGTCTAGGTAAAGTAAATTATTATAAAATTGTATTGATTGAGTCACACTCTAAATAAAAGTATAATTATTTAATATTACAAGTCTAGTGTCTTTTCAAATTTTACTAATTATGATTTTATCAAATTAACCTCAATCCTTTGACTAATAAATCAAATCTTTATTCTTAGAATAAAATAATTGTAACATGGGATTAAACTTTTCTTTCTAACACAGTGCAAAAGAAAGGGACGATTACATACATAAAAAATTTGAGACAAAGAATCTCAGTTTCAGCGTACTTTCATAAATAAAAAGCGGACGGTATCATCTATGGTTGGGAGTTTTTGAGTTAAAAATACCCTGATCCCATATCATAGCAAACTCCCCGTGGAGTGGCCATACGTCTCTCTCTTCGTCTGAGTAAATTAAGGGGATAAGCGCAATTTTGTGTCCTATTGTGGAGTGGACAATAATGGTAGAGAGATTTTGGCCACAGCCCGTGCTACAAGCAAGTGCTGCAGTGCGAGCATTATGGATCTCTCGATAAACAAAGAATATTCATCTCGACAAAACCCGATTTGTCGAGTATAACGTCAAATGGAATGCTAGTTTAAATGTCATATTTTGTTGATCAATAAATCCAGGCCCGCAAAATGTTTTGACTTGTAATGTTGACAAATAATACGCGAAATCATTGAAAACGTAAAGACTGACATCATCAAAAATATTGACACCGTATCACAAATTAATTGGTCACACACATTCAGCAACTTGTACGCTAAGAGTCTATTAATCATGGATCTGGTCAGCTTCACGCAGTGCCGATGACCTTCGACTCGATCCAGGGCACGAAGTGCGTGACCCTGGAGTAGACGCCGGGGAAGCCCGCCTCCGCGCACTTTTTGCCGAAGGACACCACGCCGATCTGGTAGAAGTGAGTCTTGTAATCCTGTTGGTTCCACTGAAAGAGGAATGCGATTATTACAAAATGATTAGACCCATTTTGTTCTAAATGACATGTTCCCAAAATGACTGCTGTCTCGAGGACCTCAGTGGCGTAGCGCTGTGGTTTCGATTACGAAAACAAAGCAACTTTCGGCGTGGTCGATCCCGAAATGGGTCAATCAAAATTTATAATCCTCCGTGCTTCGGAAGCCACGCTAAGCCGTAGGTCCCGGTTGTTACTGGAACCGCTTTAACCCACCAACCCGCATCAGGCCAGAGCGTGGAGGTGCTATAGCACAAACTCCTCATGTGTTTCTGCCATGTAGGAAGGCCTGAGCCCAGCAGTGGGACGTGTATAGGCTAGTGATGAGTATGATGATTGCTGTCTCCAAACGACCACTTCCCAAAACATCCACTTCCCAAACAGTGTAGTTCGACCATGATAGCATGAGACCGGCTTTAGTCCGTTCGTAATGCAAATGGTTTAGGCAATATTACGGCATGGTATTTTATATGGTCTTATACAGGTTGGTGCCGTCAATACGACAGTAATTTAAAACATTGGCTATATTAATTCACAGAAATGGTTTGCCACTTTCAAAAACATCTTATTCATTTGATAATTTCATGACATTTGTATGAAATAATATAACATTGGCTGCTTCATAGAAATGTAATGATATTTTAAAATGAATAAGAAGTTTTTGAAAGTGGCAAACCATTTCTATGAACACATGTTGCCCATGTTTTAATTTATTGTCGTATTGACGCCACCAGCCCGTATAAAGCAAATTGGTTAGGTTGAAATACGGCGATGAAACTTAGGGGACGAGAATTTTCACTTGTAAGTTTCATTGCTGTATCTATCATGGCCATAGGCCAATCAATTTACTGAAAATTGTGCAAAAATCTTTATGCCTTTATGACAATGAGGTTTTGAATGTGTATTTGACATCTGTGTTTTACGCATAAATTGTACTTTGACTATTGTGACATTTCTTCTAAATTCTTTATTGACAATTTGTATTCTTTTGACTGACATATATTAATCTTACTACTTTAGTTTTAGTGAAGACTTTTTAATTTCAATTAAGTACTCACTATGTCATTAACTTGCTGGCGGTTTGGTTTTTAAGCTAGTAAGAATGTTCAAATAAATAAATAAAATGTCTAATATTGATGATCTTACAATAGGCTGCATGAGAGGTCCCCCGCTGTCTCCCTGGCAGGCGTCCTTGCCTCCCTTCTTGTATCCTGCGCAGAGTACGCGCTCATCAATCGTCTGCTTCTTGTACGAGACGTACGCCGTCTTGCAGTAGTCGTTACTGACCACCGGCAGCTGGAGTGCTTGCAGACGCGTTGCTGATGGCCCGCCTAAAAAAATAATTATTAAAGGTGTAAAAAAATACATCATTTTTTATACAACTATATGACAAACAAGCTGACGGCCCACCTGATGGTAAGCGGTTACCGCCGTCTATAGACACCTGCAATAACAAGGAAAACCACTTGATATTGCAGGTGCGTTGTCATCCTGAGGCCTAAGATGAAATGCCGTCAATGCTCAGAAATTTCACTGGCTATCTTTCCCTTCAATCCGAAACACAGCGAACTGTTTCACGGCTGAAATAAGAAAGGCGGTGGTACCTACCCAGACGATCCTACATACGGGCCTACCACCTAGTAAACATGTTTGAGTACTTGGCCGTCAAAGTCAAAGACAATGTGCCTAATTCTGAAGACACACTCTAAATCTAAATTTAAGTACAGTATATTATTATCTCTTTCTCGCAATATGTAGTAGGAAAGAGATAGCAAGAATTTGTTTAGAACTGCCAACTAAAGATAGACAAGTTCACGAGGTGCTTCCTAAACATTGCATTTCATCACGTTCAAATAGCCCTGAACTTAAAGACTTAGCATGTGTTGACCAGCCCCCTTATTCTCAACTGTCGGATCACGGATTCGATTCGAAAATTCACATGCCGTCTCGCTTTGACGCAGCGCGATAAAAAGTGACAGGTATAGAGTTTCCGAAATTCGAATTCTTTCCGACAGTTGAGAATAAGGGGGTTAAGTTAGGGCCTATAACTGCCGAAAATTTCATAGTTCTAGTGACAGCGTTTCTGCTTCAAAAAAAGGGATTTTTAATAGCAGACCAATACCTATCGTGTATCCAACAAAAAACACACAGGCCAGTGACCGCCCGACCATTTGACCGTGACTGGACAAAACTAACATTAGTGTCCGTTTGTCAAGGTATCTCACAATCTTGGTCAATAAAATTACGCAGAGGTGACGAAATGTAATTCTACTACTTAGTTATTGATGAGACATCCGTTCAGGACTTTATTATTTCAATACTTACCCATCTTCTCTATTGATGTAATTTACAAACTTGAAAGTTCTTGAATAGGTAAGTAGGTAATCTATTTTCTCTGAAGATCATTAGATCATAGAAATAAGGGTCAATGAGATCCTCGGGTAGTTGTATGTATGCAGGACAACGCGTCTTAAATTGTAATTGTATAAAAAAATGAAAAATTGGTTAATTTTTTTACTGTACTTTCATACTATTATTCTTACCTTAAAATACGCATAAGAATTATGTACACCTTAGTCATCTATCTAATCTTGGTCGGTTATGCGTAATTTTGCCTTTAGTGGTCATAAGGTGCTATGGTAAGTACCTTACGATTAGTATTTACCTAAGTATTCTCTGTCTCTTTCTATCTGCAGTCTGCTTCTATAGGGTTTCCTCTCAAGGTCTGAATATTAACAAATAAACTCACGGAATTCCGTGTCGCCCCATCCAGCAATTATTGGGTTGTAATCCTCAAAGCTTCTTGCTCTCAATTCGCTGTCCTTTGGTATGCAGATGGGTTTGATCAGATCTGTAATCAGAAAAGGTTAATTAGAAATCGAACACAGTGTTATTTTATGATAGGTCGACTGCCTAAGATTATCCACCCATCTGAGGCAGGACACCTGCCTATAAAGTCGTTGTTTCATTCAGTTCAGTTCATCATCATCATTCCTGCTAAAAGACGTCCATTGCTGGACAAAGTCCTGCGCTGCAGCTAAATAAAAGATTTTGTAGCACGATGCCTACTATCGCCCTTAGTTAACTTTTCGATTGTTTCAAGCAATCGGTAGCACCATGCCTACTTTATGGAACCTTCATACATAAGATTGTTTGTGGTAGTATTATTTTAAAGTAAGATCGTTTAAGCTCGCCGAGAAGCTTTGCTTCAGCTGCTTACAAAAGCTTTTTGCTAATTGCAAAGGCATACCATCAGAAATTCATGTACTTTAACCCCTTACCTGTAAAGGTGACTTCGTTCTGCAGCACCAGTATGCCGATGTCGCTGGTGAAGGCGGTGCCGCTGTACTGCTCGTGCTTGACCTTGGTCTTGATGGGCACGTCGACAGGCGTCGCACCTTCATCCTCCTTCTCTAGGTCCAACTCTCCCAGTCTTACTATGAACCTGAAAGAATTTGAAAAGGCTTCGTTTCTTAATATCTTTTAATAGCACTGCTTTTGTCATTACTGTGTGTAGTGCTTCTATCTGAGAATAAAATTTAGCAGAAACGGTCCAATATTCTATCGTTTTATATCTTTATCAGGTATTGTATTCATTACCATGTGAATCTACCTATAAATATATGAACGCACTCAAATATTTTGAATCAAACTGAAACGCTAACTTTATTATTTTTTTATTTTTATTCCTTAATCACAAATTATCATTGCACCGATATTGATATCTTTACCGCCTTACGACCACGACGGGGATAGAATGCTGTATAGCATTAAGTCCGCCTTTTGTATTTTTTGTGCTAAGTTAAGTGAATAACTTTCAAAAATATTTTTTGATACCAATTTTAATTTCGATTTCAATACGTGTTTATATTGTTTTAATAGGTACTTATCTCAGTACAATAATAAAATAAATCATGCTATAAATAAGTATAATTAATTATGTTGTCAGTTCACATTTGCATTATGGTAGTTATATTCTCCATCTAGGTAGAGGTATGCCTATTTAACGACCGGTTTGACCGGTGAATCTTACCGCCGCGAGGTTAATTATGTATAATAATTTACGCGACCTTGCACATTTTAGACATAATTATTATACTATTATCTACCTACTTATATAAGTAAAAACGAATCGCCAAAATCTCAGATCATAGAAAAATTACACTGAAAGAGTAGCAGCAGAATTTAAATTTAATTCTAGTCTAGCCTTTACACGCTAACAATTCACTCTTAGATTATTACTAAGCAAAATAGTTGCATCGGCATTTATCCACAAATATAACGCTACAAAGCCTGTACGAATTCCGGAACTAAACAATAAATATACTTAGTAATTACAATAAATATACGGTAAAATCATTGTCCTCAACACTAGATTTTCCAATTTGTGCACGTCAAATTGTTTGCGCACCTATGTTTGTAGATCGTTAGATGACGGAACTACACAAATACGGACTATAATGACAGTAGTCTCTTAAGCAATTATGGTGTGTAATAAACAAGCTACAGATATGTTTTTCGTTATAATATGTTGTGATTTTGTTGTGTATTTTATGAATCACAAACTAATAGTAGAGTGTTTGGTTTTTCCCGTTTTTCCCCTAAACGCGGTCTTGCGCGTGGAGATTCTATTTTTGTATTTTTTTTAGTGGTTGCTGTAAATTACCACTTAAACTTAATTATTCGAGAACACAATATTATGATACTTATTTATTTCAGTATTATCTACATAAAATTTTCCACCTAAGTAACTATAGACACAATTTTTATTCAAAAGCAGCAGAAAAGTGCAGGTAGTTCCATGAAAATTATTGGTAAAAATGAAAATAATAAATTCGAACTGTCCGCAAAAAAATATGCGGAGAAAGCGTATTATGGTAATCTGCCAAGCAGCGTTACACCTCTGGAGGTCTATGACAATTGAAAAATCAATTTTGTCTGGAATCTGTGCTTGAAGTTTAAGAATGCCTACATTTCACTGTTCACCATATTAATTATATTTCGTTGCTTCATTCTCCAGATATTGATATAACCAGGTAGTCCTCCTAACCTACAAGGTCAACGTCCCTGGATATTTGAAGTAACTAAACGTTTTTTTCTTGATTCAGTTAACGGAAGTAGGAAAAAAAAGACTGTTGACAATGTCAACCCCACTTCCGCGTTCCCGTTTAATCATTCTTCTTTCCAACGTGGCAACGCTCGCACGCGCTCTCTTGTGTTAGTGTTGGCTACGAAACTATGTATTACCAGATAGTTCCAAAAGATCGCCTTTCGAAGTCAATGAGTCAACAATTTCTAGACCGTATGTATATTGTTCCATTGTATTCCAGAACGGTATACTCACAGGTCATCCTCATGCCCGTGTATGCAGTGAGCCGCCGTGAGGACATGCTTGGAGGTGATGAGCGAACCTCCGCACAGCCAGCGGGCGCCAGGGCCTCGACGGTTCTTGTACCCAAGCAGGGCCATCCAGGGGAAGTCACCTGAAAGATGATAAACCTATAGTTACGGGAGGCAAGCAAGTTTTCCAACAAGCGGCCGAAGTGCTTCTTGACGAACCCGTGACGTTGGCAGACCGTAGCAAAGAGGGTGCATCGTCGAGGGGTTTAATTGGGTAAGAGCGTGGGATCATCATGTTATTGAAAAATAAGTTTATTATGATGAAGTTTATTTTGTGAATTTTTTTTTGCATGCAAATTTTTTATTAGCATGGAATTGGCTGAAGTAATATTGGATCTTGCTCTCGGTTACTTAGATACTTCTTTTCATCGATATAATACTAGCTTTTCCGCTGGTTAATTTAAGTGCAAAAAATAAATTAATTTACAAACTATTTATAGATTTAAATTTATTGTGTCAAAATTATATTAGTTAAATTTAAACCATTTTAGGGGGCTGGGTTGCTCGCGTCCGTAGGATTTACCACCTATCCTAGGCCCACCCTACACGTGTCCCCTGGGTGGTGCTAAAAGAGCAACAACGCCGAGTTACAGGCGGCGGTAAATAACCTGTCCCTGGCTCCCACAAGCCAAGGGAAATTAAATACCCCCTAAAAAAAAAAAAAAAAAAAGTGGCATTAGTGCCTTGGGAAAGCACTACTTGTACTACACCCACCCCCTGTTTACATGAGAATGTCTAAAAATAGTGATTATGATATGTCATGCGACCCGGCTAACCCCCGGCGCCGTCCAGTACCCGGGCTGGAGGGTGTGAAATCTACTACCGAAGACTCCACGAGGGTGGGTAACCAGGCCCCCGTGGCAGTGAATGCTACTGGACAAAGCAAGAAATATGTGCAACAAGCTTTTCACCCAAGCCTGTTTGACAAAAGACCAAGAAGTAACTCAGTGGGAAGTGCACCACAAACAACAAATACAGAGAGAACTCAAGACTTTCAATATGAAGACAAGGGAGATACTGACCTGCCAACCTGGCAAAGAGTCCCAGCCAATAAACATCCTCAAAAGAAAAGAAAGATCTCTAACTCACAATCACCGGAGATAATAACAACTTCAAATAGGTTTTCTGGCCTTCCTATATCAGACTGCCCCCTTGAAACTAAGCAGCCCAAAGGAAAGAGCAAACCTCCTCCAATTGTACTGTATGGAGTAGAGGACGTTAACAAACTGACTGAATTTGTGGAAACCGTAGCTGACAGATCTACATTTAATTACAAAATTGTCAACAAAAACCAGATACGGATCATAAGTAATGATACTGAAGCCTACAAAAACATAATATCAGCGGTTAGAGAGAAAGGACTAATAGGTCACACCTTTAACAGAAAGGAGGAAAGAAACTACAGACTCGTGATAAGAAATCTACACCATACAACTCCACACGATGCAATTAAAGATGCATTTGAGGAAACTGGTAACAGAGTTAATGGGGAAATTATCAACGCCAGATTCGGACCTGACAAAAAGCCGACTTCTACATTTTTTGTTAACTTGCTTCCTGGTACAAACAATAAAGCTGCAAAACAAATCAGAACAATCTTTCACCAAATTGTTACCATAGAGGACCCCAAGAAACGGACAACCATTGTGCAGTGTCAAAGATGTCAACAGTACGGGCATACGAAAAACTACTGCATGAGGCCATACCGATGCCTTAAATGTGCAGAATCTCACAAGACAAACGATTGCCCTAAACGAGACCGATCTACTCCGGCAACATGTGCCTTATGCTTTGGACCGCATCCCTCGAACTACAAGGGGTGTGAGGTGTATAAAGAGATTCTTACTAGAAAAACACAAAAGCGCATGTTTTCTCGGACTAATAACTATGAACCACTATCACACACCAGCAAAAGACCTGAAGAATTCACTACTCAACGAATAGAACAAAGTTCAAATTTGATTAATATCACTAGTAAGACAAAAGATAAATACAATGAAGTAGCGAAAATGAACTCACAGTACAATGAAAAACTCAGATCACATGAAGAAGAAAACCAACCGCAATTGTCATATTATAACAGGCTAGAGGAGATCTTCATAAAACAAACTGAAAAAATTGATATTATCCTACAACAAATGAGCAACATGCTGGGGCTCTTAACAACACTAGTCCACAAGCTATCAAAATAAGGCACGTAAAAATTGCCACTTGGAACACAAATGGACTATCTCCCAACAAATGTGAAGTAGAAGTCTTACTAAAACTCCACGACCTTGACATTCTACTTATTTCTGAGACACACTTCACAAAAAATTGTAAAATTAATATAAGAAATTACAACATATACACAACTAACCATCCGGACGGAACTGCACATGGAGGGACGGCTGTTATTATTAAATCCTCTATTGAACATTATGAACTACCCGAGTTCAAAACGGAACACATTCAAGCTACCTCGGTGGCTATCAGGGATAAAAATGGGGACTTTAATGTGTCGTCTGCCTATTGTCCGCCGAAGCACAGAATCGCGGAGGAGCAATATACTGCATATATGGAGACTGTTGGACCGCGATTTATAGCAGGGGGCGATTGGAATTCGAAGCATCCCCACTGAATATAGACTGGAAAATCATCCTAATCAGCTAGCTATCCAGCTCACAATACCAGACTGCATAAATCGGCTGAAGCGACACCGGATCCTACGACTTGGCGGCACTGAATGAGCCAATTTATTGTAGAAAGGGGGCATTCCTGGTGGGGAATGCCTTGACACGTAAATAGCCACACACCAAATCTGCTCATAGTCCGAAGGATTGATTGGATGATGATAATACAAATTTAAAAAAAAAAAAAAAAAAACCATTTTAATCTAATATATTTTAAAATAGTCTTAATTAAGACAATTTCATAAAAGATATACTTACATCATTGCTAATCTATTTAACTTCTGGTTTCGTCTACTAATGTTTAATTTTAACGATAATTCTAAGTTCTAAAACGAATAGATAACAAACAGAAACAATGCAAATCACTGTTTAAGTGAATGCACTTAGCACATACTTGCTTAAACAAAACCTTTTAATAATGGAGAAAAACGTAAATAAACATTACCTACTTATTTGAATTCTTGAATTTGAATATTCGATAAAATATTTTTTAAAATAGGTACAACATATTATAATAAGGATGTTGTCCACGTTTAAATCTGGCGCTATTTATCACAAATTCGGAAAAAAATGTGAAAAAAGAATTAAACAAAAATTAAAGCCGACTCCAAAAAACTGAAAAGGATAAAATAACTAAATTTTAGTAGGTACTCATCCCCTAAGAACATATTTTTGGAGTCGGTGCTTCAGTATCTATGGTTTCTGGAAACAGCTTAGCACAAAATATCCTAGGGTATGAGTACCTACTAAAATTTAATTTAATATATTTAATTTAACATAATATAGGTACTCATACCCTAGGATATTTTGTGCTAAGCTGTTTCCAGAAACCATAGATAGTGAAGCACCGACTCCAAAAATATGTTCTTAGGGGATGAGTACCTACTAAAATTTAGTTATTTTATCCTTTTCAGTTTTTTTGAGTCGGTTTTAATTTTTGTTTAATTTTTTTTTTACAATTTTTAGTGATAACTTTTGAAGGTCAAAGCTAGATGGGTGACCGTGAGCTTATATTGATTTCTACTATCGTATCATTTCACTAAAAATTCATAGGAAAGCAAAAATCCGCAATTTCGCATATGTGGACGACTTAATTTTTCCAGTTTTTTTGATTTAAAAACCAAACTACCCAATGGATTTTTTAAAAATTTTTTATGGGACCAAATGGAAACTATTTCGCATCGAACAAAAAAAGAATCATCAATATCGGTTCACCTAGTCAAAAGTTCTGAGGTAACAAACATAATAAAAAAACATACAGGCCAATTGATAACCTCCTCCTTTTTTTGAAGTCGGTTAAAAATATACACTACTGTTACTCACAATCAATTCAAACTTAAAAGTTATGGAATATTGTTGAAATTGTATGGTTTAGAAAATTTATAAAAATGGTCAATTTATTTTTCCATTTATCAAAAATTATAATGATTAGATTGCTCAAACATCAATTGAAACAACTATTATTATGCCAACTATGAATAAAAACATATTACATAGTTATAATTGATGTCCTAAAGCCCATACATTTTTTAGTAATATAGCTACAACATGTGACGTCATTTGTTCCGCAGATGGAGCGTTTTTTGAATGATGCGCTGCAAACAGATCAAACATACCACTGTATCTGTGGATCTATTAATTCTATGAACATACTTTTTCTTTTGCAACATTTCTTTACGAGTTTTAAAGTTCTTATATATGAAATATAAAAAAGTTGTCATTGATGAGGTCCATTAACTATCTACCACAAAATATAATAGGTATTTTATAAATTTCTACCCAAAAAGAGTACCTAAATTCTTCAACTTTGGAAGAAGAAAATGGTTGAAAATTTAAGGAAACAGAAAGAAATAGCCGTACTTACTCATTTATCATATAACTCGCCTTTTTTCTAGTAGTAAGTCTGTAACTCTCTCTAAGCGAACAGTATTGTATTGTATTGTTTTATGAAAATAAAGTTGAAGTAGAATTAAACCTAATTTAAATACTATTAGCTACAACAATCTCAAAATAAAACGAGTAACGTAGTGACAATTATGCATTATAATATAGAATAAGAATTTTTTAATTCTTAGATATTTTTCTGAAATGTTTTATAGTTCAATTAGTTTTATCGTTTAGTGGAATATTGTAGTGCACGGGTTCCGTAATTGTTGAATTAATTAAAGAGTAGGTATGATGCACCATAATATTGTTTATGTACTTATAATACATAAAAATATAAGTAGGTATGTGTTTTTATTTCCATAGTAGACAGCGGCATTTTCCGCTTGCTATTAGTAAATCTTTTCTGCATTGCAATAACTTAATTTTGGTTTGATATCCCGGGAAAGGCTGTCCGGATTTTAATTTAAAGTTTAAAATTGAAAACTGTGCTATGTTTGCTCACGACTTAGCTGTCTGACTAATATATTTCCTTACGATTTTAGGAAAACTTGTAGGTCGTGATTGAAATAGAAGATACAATTTTTACGTATAATAATATTAGACTAGAACACGGCGCTCTCTCAGTTTGTTGGGGATTTTTATTGATGGAGTCGCGACGTGTTTTTTTAAATTATTATTGAGGAGGTAGCTCTTCGCCTTAATTTTTCTGAAGGTCAGTGATGATAAGGTCGGCCTTCCGAATCCAGGTTCATCACCCTGATTGACTATCTTGCCTCCAACACTGACAACATTATTTTTATGGCGGTACTTAGGTATGGCGGGGTAGCCTACTGTCAAATGGTTCTATCGCTAAATAGAAAATGTACGTGATTTGACATTTGCGATCGAAAGTCAATCAAGGGCTTATGTCAAAGTCAAAATATTTTTATTTAAATAGACCACAAAGAAGCACTTTTAAATCTGTCTGTCAAGTGTCAATTTACACCATTCTCCCTATAAATAAGTTACTCTATGATTTACACCGGTTCCAAAAGTTAAAGTACCGAGTAGAACTATGCCCCTACATTTTCCGCTTAGCGGTAGTGATGGCGAGTATCGAAAAACATCTTGCCTAGGTCCTCTGGCAGACTTAGAACTAGTGCGGGAATTGAACCCCGGAGCTTTAGATCTGAGGCAGGTGGTCTCATCACTAGATCATTATAGTTGTTGGTGATGGTCACGAGGAAATGAAAACTCACCAAGCTTAGCATTGACTCCTCCAACGACACGACTGAAGGAGGCGTTGCTGACGCCGCATACGGGTGGATCTGGTAATGCTGGTACGAAGTCCACAGGTTCTAACTTGGGTGACGGCTGCGGTGCCACTGTGGTGGTTGTGGTCGTTGTGGCTTCTGTAGTTGTGGTCGTCGTGGTAGGAAGGGCTGTGGGGATGCCTGTGGGGATGCCTGGGCGGGGGCAGCATACCTGGAGTAGAAAGGGCGTAAAAAATGATCAAAACAAAACGTTTTTATCTAAACTACTGCGTACGAAGCAGAATAAAATTAGTGTCATGCTTACTTTATTTTATTTACTACTGCTTACGACTCTACCCGCATTGAAGGAGTTTTTTTATTTACCGACCTCCTCGGTCTAGAGTAGATCTAGTTAATTTATTTTTAAGTAGACTTGACCATATCTTAAAATATCTAACTGACATAAACAACTATAAATTGATTATTTGCGGTGACTTCAATATTGACATTTTAAAAAATAATAAAACCACTAGAGAATTTAACCATGTCTTATCCACGTATAATGTAAAATTTCAGTTTTCTGAGCCAACTCGACTGCGCAGTAATACTTGCTTAGATAATATTATACACAATATACGCGGCGCAAAGGGAATACTTAAAGAGTTAGCTTTATCGGATCACATGGCGCAAGTTCTTAAGGTACCTGTTAGGAGAACATGTAAGTTAAAATACTGGTACACCTATCGCCGAGATTTATGCGTTGATAATATTAGAAAATTTTGCGATTGCATTGCGAACCTGAGTTTTAATGAAGTGTACGAAACAAAAGATCCAAATGTTGCATTTAACAACTTTCATGAACTTTTTACACTATTTTATAATCTGTGTTTCCCGAAAATAAGAATTAAAATATTTACTACAATAAAACCCAAATGGATCTCTAAAGGTATCAAATGTTGTAGTAGGAAAAGACGTAATCTATTGTGGAAATACCGTAAATCACCCACAACAACAAATAAATCTGCGTTTGAAAATTATACAATTAGATATAAAAAAATTATTAATCTTACCCAAAAGGCACAGAATGAATACTTTATAAACCACTCAAAAAACAAATCTCAGGCAACGTGGAAAGTAATTAACAAATATAATAATAACTTACCTAGGGAAAACATCTCAATTATATTAAATAATGACATAGAAATAACTGACCCGAGAGAAATAGCAAATGCATTTAATGACCATTTTATTGATTCTGTAAAAAATAATAATAATGATGACATCAAATTCAATTCAATTCAAAATAATCGATTCAATTCAATATTTCTTTCACCGACTTCGACATTTGACATAACTAGAATTATTGTATCTTTAAAAAATACACATAGTGTAGGACATGATGATGTCTCTACTAATGTAATTAAATATGTGGCAAATATAATATCGCCGATGCTATGCCACATTACAAACTTATGTATGGAACAAGGAATATTTCCAGATAGATTGAAATTGACAATTGCTATTCCATTATATAAAAAAGACGAAAAAAAGCTCATAAAGAACTATCGTCCAATAGCATTGAACTCTATTTTCTCTAAGGTTATAGAAAATGTTATATATTATTAATATGTTATATAAACCATTTTTTTGAAATAAATAAAATATTTACCAATCACCAATATGGTTTTCGTAAGAACAAGTCGATAAACATGGCAATATACGATTTTTTCGAAAAGGTGATCAATAATGTAGACAAACAGAAGCCAACAATAGGTATGTTTATGGATATGTCTAAAGCATTTGACAGTGTTGATCATAAAAAATTACTGAACAAACTTGAATCATACGGTGTAAGAGGCAATGTGAATAAACTCATTGAATCATATTTAAGTAATAGACGTCAAATTACGCATATAAATAGGACTGACCTAAAAACTGGCATTAACACTACTTATGCTTCACAAGAAAGGCCAGTCCTTTGTGGGGTACCCCAAGGCAGTGTTTTGGGCCCTCTGCTATTTATTATTTATATAAATGACCTTCCTAATGTTACTAACCATTATATAACTATTTTTGCCGACGACAGTACTATTTTATTTACATATGACAATTTTAACAACATAGAAAATGACATAAATAATACATTGACATACTTGATTAAGTGGTTGACTTTTAATAATTTGACAATTAATTTAACCAAAACCTTTTTAATGAATTTTAAACAAAGAAATAACATTCCATTACACGTTGATATTAATTATATGGGCAATTCAGTGAAAGAAGTAGATTCTACAAAATTTCTAGGCTTGACTATTGACAACAAGTTGACATGGAAAACTCACATTAGTAGTTTAGTGAATAAGTTAAACCAGTTTTCTTATGCACTGCATAAATTGAGAAAAGTTGCCAACATTAAAACTATTCTAACAGCCTATCATGGGTATGTAGCATCAGCACTAAGATATGGTGTATTATTTTGGGGTAACACTACTGACAAAGAGAATGTCTTTAAAGCCCAAAAGAGGTGTTTAAGATCAATGTTCGGTTTAAAACAAGACGTCTCATGTAAACCATATTTTCTGAAGCATAAAATTTTAACACTGCCATCAATATATATAAGTGAAATTGCAAATTTCGTTAAAAACTATCCGCATTACTTTGAGTCATATCCTATTGGAAGCCGTCGTGAGGGTAATTTGAAAGTAACTCAGGGATGTAAGGCTCTTCTGCGTAAAATTAGTGTAAATTGCATGGCACCTACCATTTACAATAAAATTCCACTAGATATTAGAAGAATTAATGACAACAAAAGATTTAAAACTGCTCTCAATGGCTTCCTTGCTGAAAAAGTATATTATGACATAAAAATATTTTTAGATGATAAGACAATAATAACTAATGATCAATAATTATTTGTATTTAATAAATAACAATTAATATATTATTAATAATTTTATTTGACGTTGACTTGATTATGACATTATTTCTAATTTTATTACATTTCAATTTATTACATTTCAATATGTTCATATGCCTATATGGCGAATCATGGCTGTACTGATATTTTCTTATATTTAAAATCAATGTAATACCCATGCTTATGAATAAATAAATGAATTATGAATTATTATTATGAATTTAAAAACGATGTACAGTCGACAACATATCAAGATCAGGGGCTTTACCACCATCTTTATAAAAGTGATTCATATTCCGCTCGGTTCAGTATTGGTTCCTAAACTGCATCGCTGTCACAGTCGTAGATAGCGTCGTAGAACGAATTAACGATTCTACTCAGTTTAGGTCCTTAACTGGATCGCGATAAAAGATGGTGGTACGGGTGTTGATTTTTGAAATCTGATGAGTACATTTACCCCCCCCCCCCCCCCCCCTTCAATTCACAGGGCAGGCAACGAGTCAGAAGTGCCCAAGGTCTATGACTGGTCTATACGATGTCTACGGTGCCTAATTATTTTTTTGGTGTGGTCAGAATTCAAATCCGTAATGGTGTAAATGTAAAGTAATATTAAAAATACGAAAGTAAGTCTGTCTGTTAGCTTTTCACGCTTAAGCCGCTAAGCCGATTCAGATGGAATTTGGTACAGCGATAGGTTAAGTCCGTGGGAAGGGTATAGGATAATTTTGGCGCCGATATCTAAGCAAGCGGAGTCTGGAAACATCGTTATTTTACCCTTTTCGTTTCCTTAAACATTTTTACATTGAGATACCTAGACGAGAGTTCGTAAACGTACCTTGGGAGTGTTACCCTCAAAGCCGCAGTGTGCCCTTCTTAGGAGCGTGACAGCATTTGGGTTGGTCCGGGACTCTTGTACGATCTTCAGGTAGCGGGAGCATTGCAGCAGAGAGATGCAACTGCCGACCTCTTGGTCAACGGTCGTGCATGTTTCTTCTATAATCAGACAAGACACGTATTCGAATAGCTTGCATTAGGCAGTTAAAAAACTGTGATTTAAAAATAACTTAAGTGTTAGGAAAGAATTTAACAAGAACAAACGACCGTAATTTGAAGAGGCCGCCTTATGCCTCGGATTTATCATAATATGGAATATGCATAATTCTATTATTTAAGGTTTTATAATTAATACTACCAACTCACAGTATAACAATTTGTAAATCTAAAAGAATTTATGAAAAATATTATTAAATACACGACTTAAATGCGTGCTGACTGTAAAGTCACAGTACACCATTTTTTTAAATATATAAATTGTTTTGAAAGATACAGGATGGTATAGGTACCTATACTGCAATTTATAATTTAAATATTTTTGGCTAAAATTAATTCAGCCTGTCGATTCTGTAAAAAAACTCGCACCTCACTTCGCAAGTCACTTCGAATTCAACTGTCAAATAGAGCAAATTTTCATTTTTTTTTTTATACAAGTGGATGACAAACAAGCTGACGGCCCACCTGATGGTAAGCGGTTACCGCCGCCTATAGATACCTGCAATAACAAGGAAAAGTCACTTGATATTGCAGGTGCGTTGTCATCCTGGGGCCTAAGATGAAATGCCGTCCATGCCCAGTAATTGCACCGGCTACCTTTCCCTTCAATCCGAAACACAGCGAACTGTTTCACAGCTGAAATAAGAAAGGCGGTGGTACCTACCCAGACGACCCTACATACAGGTCTACCACCTAGTGATCATTTTCTACATTTCATCATTTCATACATTTTTTGCTCTATTTGACAGTTGAATTCGAAGTGACTTGCGAAGTGAGGTGCGAGATTCGTTACAGAATCGCACCCCAGTTATTACTTAATAACATACTTTTACGTATTCTTTTATATAAACGTATCAAAACTGTATTTTTTTCATGCATATCCCCTATTTGGCAATCACCGTACTTTTAAGAAACCATTAATAAAACACACTGTAAAAGCCCATAATCATGCAGTTAGCAAAGTTAATCTTTATATCAATATTACTGCGTTTGAGAATAAAAATATTATTAAATACAGGGGCCTTACCACCATCTTTATAAAAGCGATTCATATTCCGCGCGGTTCAGTATTGGTTCCTAAACTGCACCGCTGTCATAGTCGTAGATAGCGTCGTAGTACGAATTAACGATTCTACTCAGTTTAGGTCCTAAACTGGATCGCGATAAAAGATGGTGGTACGGGTGCAGTAACAAAAACCAAACCACCAACACTGAAAAAGGTTGCTATAGATACATCATGCGTCGTCGTACGAAAATGCGATTAGTCGTGCGTTAAACGTGCATTTACATGCGATGTGCGTTGAAAAGACCCGCTCTAAAGTGCAGACATGCTAATAGCCTCGTTACCATATAATATGCTACTTTTATTCATCCATGTTATTGTTCTATTTTTTATGATTTGTTCATTCAAGGTCGAAAACTCGACTCCTAATAACTCGCAGTAAAATACAAAAATAACCATAACAATAAAGTAGTTGTTTTACTTCGATTGAAACAATTACAAATTAGCACATCATCCATAACGAATTTCCAAAATAGTTTCCGTCTGGCTGGGCCCCAGGAGACGTGGGTTCTATTCCCGCCTGGACGAAACATTTTTTTTTATCGTTTATTTGTATTACCTACTTAAGACTGGATGTATACATGCTAGCGTAGGTAGGTACATGTTATACCTACGTTAGTACTTGTTCTATGAAAGAAATCTCATGTAAAGATAAGGCATCTTTACATAATAAGTAGTTAGTTGTACGTAAGTAGGTGTGTTATTTACGTAATTAAAGTACCTTCCACGTTTTTTTATATACAAGGGTGGAGAACAAGTGTCCTGCCCCACCTAATTGTAAGCGGTTAGGGGAGAGTGGGGTAATTGTGGCCGTTTACCATAGTTAATATTAACACTTGATAATTTCTTTCTGCTTTGATATTTGGAGGTGGGACCCAAAGAACCCAAACCTATGGCATTGGGCATGATTATCGAGAATTCGTGATGTAAACTTGTCCGGAGTCACCCCTCTGAAATTACCCCACTCTCTCTTACCGTAGCCTATTAGACGCTCGTAGCACCTTAGGCACTACCCACAAGTTGTCTAGCCTGTAAAAATCAAGAAAAACTAACCTCATTTTACTTTGTTTTCAATCAAAATAGTTTTCAAAGAATTTAAAGGCTACAAATGCAAATAACTATTTTTTACTTTATTTCCTTAAGGAAAAATTGTAATGGCAAATGGGGGACTTAACACAGCTCAACGGATCTTCTTGAAAACCTTTGAATTTATTATAATAAATTTGATAGAGACGCACGTACCTGCCATCTCATTAAAAATTGTACATAAATATCTATTATTAAAATTAAGCTAAGATATATTAGTAGACGTTCTTTCTTTATTTTATTTTTAATATTATTTGCACATATATTAAATACCTGAAAGATTAGAAATGTACTCTGTTAGTAACGTCACTACATGAAGGCGCGACACTAGTTTTGTGATAGTCTGTGCCTCCAATAATATGTGAATTTTATCTGTGGACTAATCAGAGAGAGAACTTCCTTTTTGCTTGCTCTATCGGACAAATCAACAATACAATACAATTTACATTTGTAAATTAAACGAATTAATTAATTGAGATGAATTATTTAATTCATCTCGAAATTAATTTATTAACAATTATAGCAGTCCTCCATGTTAAAAAGAAGAAACCTCCACCTTCTCAACAGTATTCAAACTAGAAATATTAGGTCGTGGGGCAACCTCGCACAATATGGTTGACTGCCCTAACCACCTGAGCTACCAAGGACCTGGGATAGGATACATTTGTAATATTTAGCAGTCATCAGACATAGTTACACCACTGACATTTTGTTTTGACTTTGCACCACTTGATGAAAAGCTTTATGAAGACACTCTGTTCTAGCCGCTTCCACCTCACCGGATCATTAGTCATCATCATCATCACCAGCCTATATACGTCCCACTGCTGGGCACAGGCCTTCCTACATGGGAGAAACACAGGAGTTTGGACCATAACACCACCACGCTGGCCCAATGCGGGCTCGTGGGTTAAAGCGGTTGCAGGAAAAACCGGGACCAACGGCGTAACGTGCCTTCCGAAGCACGGAGGAGCTCGAGATAACAAACTTTGATTGACCCATCCCAGGATCTACCATGACGAAAGTTACTTTGTTTTTAGTCTATCATCAGTACCTACGTAATATTATTCATTTTTAAGTTTTAACTTGATTTCAAAGCTTCAAACACTATTGCTAATGTTTGATCTTACGGTACGTCTTTTTAAATTAATATTGATGACCTCAGATATGTTGACGAGTGCACATATAAAGATACTGCCTGACCACGACCTTGTAATTACAATCGGATAAAGCGACATTGTTATTGCGGTCAAAATTAAAGAATGCAAGTAAGCCCGACAGACACTACATAAATAGGCAGGCAAGGTGGAGGCGACGATTTTGTAGCACGATGCCTACTATCGCCCTTAGTTAACTTTTCGATTGTTTCAAGCAATCGGTATGCCAACTTTATGGAACCTAGTGCGCCACTACAATGAAAAAAAATGACAGCTTAACTGAACTATCTAGTAGCTTAAAAAGGTGACTACATATCTTAGGGTAACGCCTAGCTAAAAATAAAGTTGCATGAGATAATCTGTTTTGTTAAATCAAATAAACTGAAATTACATCTCGCAATTTTGGGAATAACCAATGTAATCGGAGTAGTTTGGCTAAATATTTTTTTAGTGTAGCTGTCTTCGCATATGGACTTTCTTACCGCTTTAATTCAGGTGGTGTCGAATCCTTGCTTTACATATAAAAAAATTAAAGACTGAACTTCGCCAGGACGGGGCCTTACCAAAAAATATCTTCCTAAAGACGAACAAAAAGTATGAAATATCGAACAGATTTGATGTGTTCATAGATTGGGCTTGGGCTTTATTTCAGGTGCTGCCACACTGCTGTTTAAAAATGTAAACAATCATTTTCTAACACTAATAGATTTACTAACAAATGTTAGGAATTGTTACATTCTGGTAGGAATTGTTAAATGTTTTAAGTGCTCCTACACTGATGGATATGTTTACAAACATTTATAACATTTGAAATTATTTACCAACATAACATTTTGCCTGGATTATATATATACAAACAAATGATAACAAATGTTTTATTTTGTTACAATTTGCTAACTAGTTTAGAAATGTTTACTAACATTATCTAACACGAAAACATTTTCTAACATTGTGATCGTATGTTTCTTAACAAATGTTTACTAACGTTTGTAAACATTTTTAAACAGCAATGTGGCAGCACCTTTCCTCTTTTACAATATATATAATACTCTTTCGGCGGACTTACTGCTTTCTTAATTACCCTCCCTTTCCCTAACCCACATAAACCTTGAATTGGTGAGCTGAGTAATTTTTTGCAGTCAGTAGTAGCTATAAAAAGCGCTTATCAATTTATGACCTTGGTACCCAAAAACAAAACCAGACAGTATAGTTTTGCTATTGTTGCGAGTTCGCTAGCAGGACGTTATGTGTCGAAAGGTTAGAAATGGATAACAAAGCCATTATTTAATCGTAAACAATCAAGAATAATTTATCGTGGGCATTTGAAATTTTAATTACACGGACGTCTATTTAGCCGCCAATTTCATTGTTTGATAAGTATGGAACAAATTTATTTATACTAATTCGATTTGCACGTTTTATGATATTTTACAAATAAAGATCACATTGAGTTGGTAAAGACACTTGGCCCAAATGCTACATCTATATTTTTAACGTGATAACGTTTTTTGTGTATTTTGATCAATTGCCGATTAAAAATACTAAGCTATTTCGAAATTTGAATGACTAATTTGAAATTCTGACCAAATTATGCTACTTTTTAGCAATCTTCTATATTTATCATTGTCTGATGTCAATATACAGACAGAAATCTCGATAAAAGTGACCTAAGCCAAAAGGGCGTTAAGATAAGAACGCGCAATAGACTATTTCTATCTAAACCTAAGCGGTTCACTCTAGGTCGAAATAATATAATTTAAAGATTAGGATATTGAAAATTAAAATCATAAATTTCATTTAATTATGTACCTACAAACGCTTTTTCCTAGATTTTATGCTACATATTTAAAAATTAATTGGAAATAAAATAATTTGTATTTATTCTTGAGAATAAATTTTATTTCCAATTAATTTTTGTATTTTTTTTTGTTTTTTTTTTTTGTATTCCTCTTTGTATTTTTGAAAATACAAAGAGGAAAAATACTAGCATGTGAACTTAAAACCGCAAAACAGAGGCGCGTGCGCATCCAACACTGCCAACTGGTTTGATAGTAAGGAAAAGCAAGTGTAATAATAATATATGCCGTAATAAAGTAATAATGAGAAGGACACGTATGTATAATATAAGAACTGTTAGAATAGTACCTAACTTTGGAATGTAGATCGAATTCGTACATTATCTTCTCCCTTAAAGTAAGAAAAGATAAAGACCGGTAGTTTAGTTAGCCTTTTAATTTATAACTATATAATAAAAATCTGTATGTCCAGTCTAAATTAATCATCAACAGACGTTTTATACAGTGTGGGCCCTGTAACTTAAGCAAAAAAATACATACAGTGGAATATAGAACCTCCTTCTTTTTTAAAGTCGGTTAGAAATGAAAAAATGGATTCCTTAGAGCCTTAAAGTATCCACAGTTATTACAAAGTGGTCCTAATGTTCCAAAGTTCTTAAATTAGGAGAAATGGAAAATGAAATATTTTCACATTGCGATATAGTAGCTTAATAGTCGTAAGATATATTGATACCTGGTATTTTGATAGATTCTAACGTGTATTATTGTCACTAAATGTCACTGTCAATTATAACGACTGGACACACTGTCTCTAGCACATTGCTGACTCGATTAATTTTGTTAGAAAATATCAGTAAAAATATTTTTCATTATAATTAATTAATACTATTTGGACGTAATTATTACTGATGATTAGTTAAAGGGCGTATATTTTAATTTATTGCTCCAGTTACAGGGCCCGCCCTGTATAAATACCAATACTTCTCTTAAAGGTACCTAATAAATGACCCAAAGACCCAAACGCGAAGTTTAATCCGTCTCATATTATTTTCATTCTAAATTGATAGACAATACAGTGAACGTGCAAATAAAATAACATCCTTAATTGGTTACACACACACACACTATGATAAATCCCAAACTTACTTATCTAATGTATGAAATATTTACAAGGTGGTTTAGTAATTAGCTAGTTTTATTAATAGAAATAAACCAAGTAGTAATTATGTTAGTTAATCGCCGTTACCCAAAACATCTTTTAATCCAATAGGGTCTACTGACTGGCACCTGGGTCGGAATTCACTTAAGTGCATCCTGTGACAATTCTCAGTCTATTTCCAGCATATAGCTTTGACTCCCAGGTGGATTCAGTAAAACCTAGAGGAACGAGACTCGAAAATATATAGTAAAAATGAAATTACGGAATAATCCAGCGGATCCAAAGTTAAAATTGTTTCGCTGCTCGAATGTAGGCACTGGAGTCAATACTGGTAATGCTGCTCTTTCATCATTGAAGTTCACGGGTGGTTCATTTGGTATACCACTATTGCCATCTCCTGCAGGTGGTACGTTTGAGAAACCGCCTCCATTGGGTGGTACATTTGAGAAACCACCTCCACTTGGTGGGACATTTGAGAAACCTCCATTAGGTGGATTATTTGAGAAGCCGCCGCCATTAGGTGGTACATTTGAGAATCCGTCTCCATTTGTCGGTACATTAAAATTTCCGTTATTGTTAGGTTCACTCGGGGGATCAGGTTCGTTGAAATTGTTTACGAAATTCACTTGTGACGGGTTGGAAGTAGAAAATTCTACCTGTCCATTCTGATTGTAGTCGTAATTCTGTCCGTAAGGATTATATTGAGTATTTTGTCCATATTGCCCATAATTAGGGTTATAATTCGGATTGTAATTCGGGTCTTCCTGGTTGCTGGTTGGACCAACGTTTCCGGGGAATACTATTCCAGGATAGTTGTTTTGATATTCTTGCCTCGGATTGAAGAAACCATTAAATCTCTCGACGATTCTGCGAGGGTCGAAACCGAATCCGAATCCATTCCGCCTTTCTTCCCTGGGTTGTTGAAAGAAACCTAGTAAAATTGTAACAACTTTCATTGATAACTGGGCATTACAATATTAAAAATTAAATATACAGTATTAAAAATGAAACTTAAGGATGGATCGGTTGAAATTACAACGTGCTATGTTGGGCAGATTATAATTAAAGTAACAAAACTTTTCTAAATTATTTGAGGACTTTTATATTTAATACTTTAGTAACTAACTTCATTGAAACTTTTTTTTGAACTTTTTCATATTTTCTCGTCATTCCATCGATTCCCGTAGGGATCTCTGCAAAAATAGACACGCAAAAAGCCTTGTGTTCAATTTATTTGACGACTGTCCGTCCGTTAAGCCAGAGGTCCAACCAAGAAGAAGTAACCCAGAGTCCTGACTTTAATGTGACTAGGATTCAACAATTTCATGTATCATGATTTTTCAAGTAGGTAAGTATGTACTTAGATTTCTAATATTGATATCGATTTAGAAAACTGAAGCATAAACAAGGTGTTTGGTACTCGGTATAACTAGGGGGCACCTGCCTCTGTTATCATAAACTAAGGTGTTTAAAAATAAATTTAAATTTTCCCATAAATTGAGTATAACTGACCGAACTTTTTGTAAGCAGAAATTTGAAATTCACTTTACAATTATGAATTTTTGGTAACACTGTAGAATATTAAATGACTATGTAAGTGTCTGCTTCTTATAGTCAGAGCCGTCTTTAACCTATTAGGGGCCCTGGGCACTTTATTATTTTAACCGACTTCAAAAAAAGAGTAGTTTATCAAGCCAATTATTTTATACAATATACCTATACATCAAAATTTCCATAGAAATTTAATCACAGTCTTAATTTCCAAAAAGGGATCTTAGGGCCCCATGGAAGAACGCGGGGCCCTGGGCATTTGCCCACAGTGCCCAATGGAAAAGATGGGCCTGCTTATAGTGCGTACCAAACGCTCTGTATATGAAATTTAAATAGTCCTGGATAATTTATGTTGGTGTCTGAAAAAGCGGTTAATTTAATTTTTATTGACGAAACCAGTTAAGAGTAATTTTGACTAAAATAAAATAAAATTTTATTACTTTTATCATTGATACCTATATTATGGTAAACATTTACGTATACGAATTTTATTTGAAAATATTTAGAAATTGTTTTGTTCAAATTCAAACTATTTTGTGTGTGATGGATGAAGAAATAAATATAAATCTTTTATCTATCTATCTATTATTATCATTATACGTAAAATATTTTCTAGTTGATTTCTATTGGTTTAAAGCCGTGTTGACTTTTAATATTTGCACTAAGAAAGCGGTTTCAGTCCTTTATATTTTTCCTAGAAACCTTTCTTGACGTAAGTAACGTTGGTTAGGAACAAATGCAAAAGTACAACAAAACAGTGCTTTGACATTTCTTGTTTGTCCTTTTCCCTTTGTCCAAAAAATATAATTAACTACAAGGGCGATACTGAAACTTTTTGTTAGTAACGAGTTAGATATTTGTAAAAAGTACAATACTAAATAGGTTTTAATTTTGAAAATGGAACTCTTTATCAATAATATTGAGTAGATATGCACTACATTCATTTCTCATTTATTTAACGATTTGGCGGCAAATTGAAAATCGTCTGAGCCACGACAGCATGAATTTAACGGGAGAAAATTTTCGTGCAAAGATTTTTTATGACTTTCGATGTCATTCAACAAGAAAGATAAGATAGACTTGAATTAGCCTTTCAAGCCATCATGATCAAGCCCCATCTCTTGCCACTGTATACAATTGGTTGCTGAGTTCGACATACTTTAGGATGACTAAAGCTGGATTTACTGTTATGATCTCGTCCCGAAACCAAAAGACAGTCTGTTCAGTTGGTGTTTCCTTCCGTGGAGTTGCCAACTAAAGCGAAGAGAGGATGAAGCGTAGGAAAAACGTGGCGACCTTTGTAGTGCAACTGTTACTTACTAGGTGGTAGACCTGTATGTAGGGTCGTCTGGGTAGGTACCACCGCCTTTCTTATTTCAGCCGTGAAACAGTTCGCTGTGTTTCGGATTGAAGGGAAAGGTAGCCAGTGCAATTACTGGGCATGGACGGCATTTCATCTTAGGCCCCAGGATGACAACGCACCTGCAATATGAAGTGACTTTTCCTTGTTATTGCAGGTGTCTATAGGCGGTGGTTACCGCTTTCCATCAGGTGGCCCGTCAGCTTGTTTGTCATTCAGTTGTATAAAAAAAAAAAAAACATTTTTATTTTATTTTTAATTCTTAGCGGGGTAACTCTTAGCGGGGTAACTCCTGGCCTTCATCTTATTTGATGGTAAATGATGTTAAGGCTGAAGGTTGAAGCGAGCTACTCCCGTATGCCACAACCACAGAGGAACTGGCTATCTTACCATTATCTGTTCTGTTAAAATTATTGTTATGGCGGCAGACTTAGGGAAGATGGTGGTAGCTAGCTAGTACGACTTAGAATAGCCCTACCACTTAGAAACGCCCCCAAGGAAATGGAACCCCGGACCTCTAGATCTGAAGTAGGTGGTCTTAACCACTAGACAACAGAGGCGGTTAAGCTTTATGTGCTTATTAATCTAAAATCTCATTAGGTATGTGGTTATAAATCTAAAACTCATCATTTCATCTTCTTTTAAGTAACCAGATCCATAATCTCAACAGCCGATATACGTCTTAATCCCAACGCTTGGCTCAGCCTCTCATAATACATGGTAGAAAACTGGAAACACAAGAGACATATTTTCTTTATTTTCATCGCTCTCATTAGGAAACTGTTACGCAAAATAAATAAGGCGTGACGTAACAATCCTCGAACCGGTTCGTAATTTGCAAGAACCTGCTAATTTTATGTCGCCGACATTTATTCGCAAGCGATGACCGTGGCTGTGTTACGAATGTTACGATTATTATTTAATCGCATTTGGAAGTCATTTATTACACACGGGGAATCACTTTGATACGGGGTTAAATGAATATTTATTTCTTTATCACAAAAATTTCATTTATAGGGCATTTACTTAGAAAGGGCACACTTTTTTGTAGAAGAAGTGGGGTAGTAATGTTAGACCTGGGTCAAGTAGGCGGTAGGGTTGGGTGTTTTTTTTTTTATACAACTAGATGACAAACAAGCTGATGGCCTGTTGGCGTAAACTATCGATAATTCTTAAATTATTTTGCTTAGTAGGCAAAAAATGTAAGAATTATCTAAAATATTTTCCAACTTTACCAACCGCACTACTAAAAAAAGGTCTCCCCTTTCTTAGTAAAAACCCTATAAATGTGATCTTTGTGATAAAGAAATAAATATTTATTTAATACCGTATCAATGTGATGCCCCGTGTGTAATAAATGACTTCCAAAAGCTATTAAATAATAAGAAAAATTTTAAGGATCTACAAATAAATATTAGCGTGGTCATCAAAAAAAATGATTGTTTATTTGTCGGTATTTTGAGAAGCAATCATAATTTTTAATGATCAATTATATTTTTAAGGTTGGTTAGGTTAGGTTTGTATGGTGATCCGTGTGCGGTTTCCAGTGTCGCCATCGGATGCGTCCTTCGGGTTGCGGATAAGGGAACGCCCCCCAGATATGGGGGGTACCGGCTTCGGCCGGCGCAGACAGCTACAGGGTGTGGCTGCCTGCTCTTCTCAAGCCCTGCTGTCATGTGGGATCGGGGGCCTGGCGCGTTAGCGTAGGGCCGCGAGGAAGAAAA
The DNA here is from genome assembly GCA_947347705.1 of Nymphula nitidulata. NCBI lineage: Eukaryota > Metazoa > Arthropoda > Insecta > Lepidoptera > Crambidae > Nymphula > Nymphula nitidulata. Next base: position 1,741,705 of record OX374637.1, on the reverse strand, counting down.
CCTTAAAAAAAATCACCCTGTGGGGACCCCCTTGGGGGGCCAGCGGAGCTACGGCTCGGTGGTTGGCGGCCTTCAAGGTCGCGGTCCGTTCTGGCGGACGGTGTTGGGAGCGGTTTCGCTCGTCGCTGCTTTCTGCACTCTTCTGCCAGGCAGAGGAGGCATGAAGGCGGCAGTTTTGGGCACCCCTAGGGAGTCCAGCGGTCCTTCGGAACGTGGTATGGCGACCTGTTAGGTCGCGTCCGCGTTGGTCCGGCTTCGCGGGGCGAATGTGCGTGGTGCCTGGATGTGCGTCTTGCGTCCCCGTGGCCCTTGTTGACCAGCAGCACTTTGTGGCAGCCCGGTCTGTTTCCTATCCGTACTGGTACGGGCAGTGGGCTTTTACGGTTTTGGGGCATACCGCATGGTTGGTGCCCGGGGGGTGACCGCCGCTAGCCCTTCTGGGGCTCCGCGTCAACCTGAAAGCCGTCCCCTTCTTTCAAATGTCTGTGTAAGTCCTGGCCCAGACAGATAGGTGACTATTTTTGACCGTTGCCGGGGTCCTCATATGGACGGGGTATGGCGGATAAATCAGTCCGTGGCACCTCGACATGCAGCAGGGGCGCTAGGGGTGAAGGCAATCTTTACTTAAGCCCTCCCAAGCTTCTTCTCCTGCGGTGTCTGAGGTGCAGACAGAGGTCTCCAACTTGTGTTGGGGTCGACGGTTGTAACGAGGTTCGAGTGGGTGAGCCCCGGGATGGGCATCTCCGTATGTCGGTCTGCTGTCACCCCATACAGCGGGGTGGAATGGCAGTAAGCCCTACCGGACCAAAGACCCATCCCCGCTAAGCTTCGGCCCACATCCTCGTATTGCGTTGTACAGGGACGGTGACCCTTCAGGGTCGTGGAATGGCGGGCCTTTATGCAGGCATGGCGATGCTGTTGGAGCGCTAGAAGTGAGGCCACCTTTTTTTTTGTCAGAAAAACCCTTTAGGGGTACCTCAGCATGATAAGGGGCCACGCTAAGGTTATGTCGGAGTCCTGCTAAATAATCACAGTATACCGACTAAAAAACTGACATTAACCTGAAAACGGTATGCCGATTGACGCACCATGCGAGAAACTAAATAGCCCTTCGCATGCTGCGTTGGCATCGGTCGTTTACGACCTCTACTCCTTGGAAGGATGTCCCCAGGGCCCGGAAGACATCCTTCCCGCGCTGGGGCATGTTGTCTGATGGGCAACGGGGCCCTATCCCGTCACCCCCGCCCCCGACTAGAGTGGCTGGAGTTGGCCGTATTGCCGCCTCCTGCGGCCTAGTCTCCTGCGGCGGATAACGGGAGCGTTCACATCGACATCACGCTCCCGCTCCGCGATTTCTTTCGCAAGCATTATGTGCTCGCAGAACAGCACGACTGCCTCCCAAGACGTAGCACTAACAGCCATGGCTTTGATCACGGCTGGCAGTGAGAGATCGTAACCAATTTTTTCTATGAGGTCACGACGAAGAGCCGCCCATGCTGTGCATGTTTCTAGAGCGTGCTGCGCCGTGTCCTCATCGTGTCCGCACTCATTGCACCGGGGACTCGGCTCTCTTCCAATCCTATGCAGGTATCGGCCGAAACAGCCATGTCCTGTCAACACCTGCACAAGCCTGAAAGTGAGGGTGCCATGCCGCCGGCCAATCCACTCTGTTAAACTCGGCAGAATGCCCGATACAGTCCAGTAACCTGCAGTAGGTACCTCCAGACGCTGCCGCCAAAGTCTCATTACGACCCGCTGGGCCCTTTCTCGCCAACGCCGCACCATTTCAGGCATGGGGCGAAGTCCTTTTCGGCGAACAATCGCACTACGCTGGTGTACCTCCGCTAACGCCGTCGTAGGTCGACGTAGCGTCGAGGTCCCAGGGTGGTGTCCCGGCGATCATACACGCGGCTTCATGCGATATGGTGCAATATCCGCACAAGGGCCATATGTGCGGCTTGCACAGCCCGGTCCGTGCGTCAATGTATCGGCGTGCGGATCAACCGAAGTTTAGCCCCCACGAGAGGGGGCTGACAGTCGTTGGTCGTCTGCCTGTGACGGTATAGCGGATGTCATGCTCTTTGCGCCCCCCGCAATACCGTCATTCCTCAGCAAGCTGGGTACATCGCTGAGGGGTTTAGTTTAGTGGGTGAGAGCCCCACACTTCTTCCATCTCCTCCCCCTGGAGTTGGGAGTTAGGCTGGTAGAGCTACACCTCAGCGTGAAAAAAAAAGGTTTGTATGGTAATCAGTTCAATAAAAACCTTCAATAATCGTCATAATATTCGTAACATAAAAAGAAATCTAACCCGAAAAACATATTTTCGATTAAGTAGCTACATGTGTCGCTATTATTTTTTATTCTTCCTCCTTTGTATTTGTGTAGTTATTATAGAACTTTCATTTGTACCTACGAATGAAAATTCTATAGTAAGAACTACAATGAACTATACTGAACTTGAACTATAATGAATTTTCATTACTAAGTATCTTCAATTTTTTCTCTACTATCCTCATTTACTTCTGCTGTCGTTGCCGATACTTCTTTGTATGTCAGTTTCGATGAAGTGTGTATTTTTGATTTATTTGTGGCTTTGTTTGACTCTGTATTTAGTGGACGATACAACACTTGTCAATGCAGTGTGTCAGGACAGGATGAAGCTGAGAGAAGTTTAGTTTTATTATGTTTCCCCTTGCTAAGTTATTTTTTTAAATTACTTGTTAACTGTTGTTGTTGTCACTTGTGTTGTTGTAATTTTAAAGTGCAATAAAGAGCACAATTAATTAAAGATAATGTTTCCTTAGTTATTAAGTCATTATTATTAAAGGTTCCAAAAGAAGTATAAGGTCACGATGGGACTAGCATAAACTTTTAGGTTTAAAAGTCCCTTTACAATTCAAGAAACAAAAAAAAAAATGTATCAACTGCACTCCGCTGTCCCGATAAAAGCCTATCGAGCCGGATCCATAAACTTAATGACTTATTTGCCTGTCATTAATAAGTTATGAGTAAGCATAAACCTTCAGATTTAACCTAGAAACTGATGATTTCAATGTTGGTACACTTTTACTATTAGTATTGATTCTGAGTATTACTAATGGTATGTTCGGGTTTTCCGAAAGTCCCACGTGATATTTTGATCAGCAGGGATGCGGCCAAGGCCTGGCTAATTTATCAAGAGTCTTCAAAAGTTTAACCTTTATTCAGTCGTAATTAGACCTGTATTTGCACTGCAATTATTATAGGTGATATGCTCTCGACTATACAATTGGGTTTTTTATAAAAGCTGTTGTGAAATTGGATGGACCCGGGAGTCTATGATAATGTATGTGAAGTACACCCCACCTGATGGTAAGTATTCACCAAAGCAATACCAAAAACGTTACGCTGCGCACAATTTGTGTTGCGTTAAACATTTGAACGGCAGCTTTTTTTCGGAACATACCTACGAAAATATTTAAAATTATAATTTTATTTCATATTTGTTTTGTTAAAACTACATAAATAAATAAATATATCGAGTGGTTTTTGACAGTATTTAGATAAAAAACGTTGCTATGGTAACCATCGATGAGAACGTATGTACCGCTGTCGAGCGAAAACTTTGTTGATTTAGTTGGTGCCTAGTAACTTTTGTTAGCGTTAACCTTTATGTGATGGTTGAACAATATTATGTTTTTTTTAACAAAGTCATTTTCTTTTATCGTTAATTGGGATCAATTAACGATAAATGAAAATGACTTTTTGAATTTTTTGAATGAAAATGACTTTTTGACATGAAAAAGAAAATGACTTTTTGAATGAAACAAGTAATTTTTTTTATCGTTAATTGGGATCAATTAACGATAAAAGAAAATGATTTTGTAGGTTGAAATGTTTAATCTTAAGCAGCGATCTTTATTGATGTACATTGTATCCCACTTTTTTTTCATTTTGTAATTCCAGTAGACATAACGTTTGAATTTTTTTATATGTAATGCACCGGTGAAAAAAAAGCTATTCAAACAAAGAGTATCTTGAGAAAGTTTTGTAACGATGATGCAAAGTCATACATCGCAACTTATTTCTTGTTCTAAGAATAAGAGTTAATTATACAGGTTTATTTTTAAAACACCAAAAACCTCAAAACCATTTGAAGATCTCATCAATCCAAACAACTTTTACTACGGAAGCAACTCTGAAATCGTGAAAAAAAGTCAGCTGTTCCATACAAATTTCCAAATGATTACAGCTGAAATTTATGGAACAGCATATTTTTTTGAAGCTGTAATTTTCTTAAATATACAGTGTAAAGATCAATCTAAAACTTTTTTGTAACAGTTAAGAAAAAAAAAACAGTTTGAATTGAAATTGAAATAGTTTGACTCGATATTGACTGAGTTTTTTTGCGTGTATTTGGGAGATGTTAGCTAAAATATTCCTACGAATCGACGGAGTGACATCAAAAAAAAATCTAATTTGTATTAAGTTTATCCAAATAAAAAATCTTATTATAGTTCTAAGACTTTAGGGTTAGGGTTAGCTAGAATAGATCTCTTTTAGAGATAAGCTTACGATTTTCAATTTTGTAAAATACCCAATAATCAATCATTATTCGTCGTAATCTGCTCACCGAAATCATTTTTCAGTAAGATGTTATACAGTACTTACTGTTACTTTACTTATAAAAGCTTGCTTATTATTGATTTATTTGTTTTTAGTGTATATTTCTCTTATTGAAAAATATTATGAACTTATATAAGTATTTCTACCTATTATTTATCTGAACTATGAACTTATTAATAACAACAAGATACCATTAATAATAAATAATACTGCAAACGTTATTTAATCTAAAAGCCTACTTTTCAATTTTTACTAAAATAACTACATTTATTACTTAGTTAATCTAGCATCTATATGGCAATTGAAATTCATTGACAGTGATTGTAACTGCTATAAAATACCCACTTTTGTCTTATTTGCGGAAATAATATACTTAAACATAATTGTTGTTAAGTTATCTGTACTTCATACTTATTAGGTATACATCTAATAACAGGCCTTGATACTTAGGTTCAGTGGAACGCGAAATTATTATCTACATGAAACAAAATACGTTATTTTATTATTTAATAATAGTATTTGATAAAGAGTAAAGAATTCTTTGAAAACAATCCTTGAATAAAACACTATCAAGTAAACATAAATAAGACAAAAATATATCAAACATAAATATTATCTACCATTTCATTTTAACACGGTACGAATGCCATCTTTGGAACAAAAACTTCAAAATTTAGTTTTGTAAAATGATAATTCGTATTCCTACCTAAATTAGGTACTTTTAAACTAAATTTGCAAACGGCAAACCAATCTTGTTTTTTTATGAAACCGGTTCTTAGATTAACTTAAGACACAAAAAAAACACTAGCTACTTATAATTTGAAGGACACGCTAGATAAAAAATATCTAAGATACCTAATTATATTGCTGTTAAAATAAAAAATAAAACGAATGTAACTTGAGATACTGTTAAAATATCAAGCGTTATTTATTCCTATACATAAATACTTAAGCGAAAAGCTTTTTAATATCCAAGTATTTTGGTCCAAGGTCGCTGCGCAGACGCATGATGCGACAGTTTTTTCAACTTACCAAATTGACAATTCACAAAACTGACACCGAATAGCACGCACAATAATAACACTTTGGCCATGTTGCGCGGGTTGATGAGTACGAACAACTGAGTTTAATCGGTAAGGTAAAATTCACAGCGGTGGTGACCACTGGGCCGGTGACGGTCAAGTGCGGCTGGTCTTGACCGACATAGCAATATATGCTGACCGCCGTCACGTCACATGTGGACAAGCTCGGCGAAGATTTGTGCGGTGAGCTTGGAAATGAAATAGCTAGCGATTGATACCGTATAGCCTTCCGTAGCGTATACAATTATTTGTCGTAGTATTGTTGGCAAAAAGCTCCGTGCTAATTTCTTTGAAATCATAAAAAGAATTTTTTTTTACCGTTTCGGTGAAATAGAGATCTCTATGCTTTCTTTTTTGGAACACCATTTATGTACCGATGTTTATGTATAAATAATTGTAGGGTTGTAAGTCTAAAGTACTCTAATGCCAAAAAATCAATGTCAAGTCAATATTTGTACGAAAATACGGTCTAAGTGCCATCACTTCAACCGTATTTTCGTAAAAACATTGACATTTGATTTTTTGGCACTTAGACCCTTTAGTTGACTTACAAGCCTTCAATTGAAATTGACCAGTCATAAACTAAAAATCGACTTCAAAATACAGAAAAGGCAACAAAAATGTAACTCAATAGAAGTATTTATCTAATTTAAAATCATATGAGTATTTATTTAATTTCAATGGGTTTTTTAGGGTTCCGTACCCAAGGGTGAAACGGGACCCTATTACTAAAACTCCGCAGTCCGTCCGTCCGTGTGTCACCAGGCTGTATCTCATAAACCGTGATCGTTACACAGTTGAAATTTTCACAGAAAATGTATTTCTGTTGCGGCTATAACAACAAATACTAATAAATAGAAAAAAACAAATATTTAAGGGGGCTGTCATACAACAAACATGATTTTTTTGCTTGGTTTTGCTCGATATTGATAACGGCAACAGGTAGACGCTTGGTTTATAAATAATGGAGCCCTTCGTCCGACTTGCACTTGGCTAGTTTTTTTTTGGAGTTGGTGCTTCACTTTCTATTGTGTCTAGAAACAACGTTGCAGCAACTCCAAAGATACGATTCTGAAAAGCTATTTCATGAATATTTATAAGATCTAAACAAGTTTTTAAAGATTATTAAATTTTATCCTAGATTACATTTGAAATTACCTATTTTATTTATACTTTAGTTTAATATGTAAGGTTGATCATTGTGTAATGGTCAGGTACTCACACAATCACACCATATTCATCATGAATATTTATACTGCTGTATCGAATAAAGTTTTTTAAAGAAATTACAAATTATTCTAGTCATATTTTGACCGACATATTTAATACTAAGTTCAATCTGTAAGACTGATCGCTGTATAATGATTATTCACACCATATTCTAGAGCGTAGTCTGGAAGGCTTTATCATGAATACTTTCCATTGTATACATATAAAAAAGTTTAAATATAACATTGGCTGCATTATATCATAGAAATGTCATGAAATTATCATAATAAATGTTTTTGAATATGGCAAATCATTTCTATGAACTAATAGTCCATGTTTTTCTTTATTGTCGTATTGACGGCACCTGTATTTATTATGCCCTTCTATTTCTTCTCTGATGGTTTTCCATATTTTATAGTCATATATTATATTAGAAAATTGTTAATAGGTGCATGCACCATGCACATGTAGGTGGGGGATGCACCTATTGCCTATGCCTGAGAAGCTTGGTGGCGAAGTGGTTTGATCGCTCTGGTTTCGACCATGACGAAAAAAAACAAAGCAACTTTCGTCTAGGTCGATTCCGGATGGGTCAACATTTATAATCTTGAAATCCTCCAGGCTTGGAAGGCACGTTAAGCATTTGGTCCCGGTTGTCACTGTAACTGTTTTAACCCACCAACCAGCATTAGGACAGCATGGTGGTGCTATGGCTCAAACTCCTCATTCGTTCCTTCCATGTAGGAAGGCCTGTGCCCTGCAGGGGACTACATGCAGGCAATGTGATACCAATGAGTAGCTACAGGTCACAGGCCAGAAGTGACTCTGGATACGTAAAGACAGCAACAGAAGTAAGAACATCAACAATTCAGTACCCTAGTACTAGGTGGTAGGCCCGTATCTAGGGTCGTCTGGGTAGGTACCACCGCCTTTCTTAATTCAGCCATTAAACAGTTCGCTGTGATCGGCTTAATTTAAGGGAAAGGTTGCTAGTGTAATTACTGTACATGGACGGCATCTTAGGCCCCAGGATGTCAACGCACCTGCAATATCAAGTGATTTTTCTATGTTATTGCAGGTGTCTATAGGCGGCGGTAACCGCTTACCATCAGGTGCGGCGTCAGCTTGTTTGTCATCTAGTTGTATATATATATATAAAAAACCCCTGTGACAACTTTTGACAATATGTATGAGCACTGTGAATGACGCAGTGGGACATTCTTTTAATTCTTATCTCACCTAATTATAAGTGATAATATGGCGGAAGATGTAAGCGAGCCCCACCCGGATTATTCAACCACTGAGGAACTGGCTATCTTGCCTCCAGCTGCCTGAACACAATAATGCTGTTAACACACATGTAAAGGCATTATTATACATGGTATGGTTTTAATCTACTTCTGTTGGACTGTACCTCCGTTCGTATTTCCGGTGTGAAGCAATTTACTTGCTTTGCATGAAGTTGGAGGGAAAATTAGCCAGTGTGGTCAGTCATGGGGGCATTAACCTGTCCAGTACATTTGCGGAATTAATGCAACTGAGAATTTGCCACCAGTGACCCGAAAAGTTCACAGTAAGTTGAGTCCAGAAAAATAATTAGTGCAATAATAACTTTGGACGGCATTTCCTGAGGATGACAACATAACACACCTGCAGTATCAAGTGATTTTTCCTTGTTGTTGCAGGTGTCTATAGGCGTGAAAGCCTCCCCCCCCCCCCAAAAGGTGTCTATAGGCGGCGGTAAATGCCAGCCATTACCGCCAGGTGGGCCTGGTGGGACACATGCACATATCGGAAATGTAGATACTAGCATTACATTATTATAAATATAATACATACTTAGTATCTAATCAATAAATATAAGTACCTACGTAATATTTTCCCATAATGAATGAAAATAATATTTTTCCTGTTTATTTCGATTTATGTAGGTTACAATTAATTAATGGAACTATTTTGTGGTGTCATTTTTTCAAATTCCAATGTAGGAATGAAAAAACAAACCAGCATTGGGTCAGCGTGGTGGAACTATGGTCCAAAATTCGCATGTGTTTTTCCCAGTGGGATAAACATAGGCTGGCGATGATGATGTTGCTAAATAATTAGCATGTAAAAATAATTAAAGATCAAACGAACTTAACAAGTGAAGTTCGATCGTAATTATGTGAGCAGCTTCATTCGACGCGATTTACGTTTAACATGGTGTAGTAGCGTTATCTACTATAGGCCTTGCACGATGGTTTAAAGTTTTTTTTTTTTTTTTTTTATCTATGGCAACTCTACTAGAACTCATGACTTAGTTCACCTTTTGCCGCCTTCATTTTGTTTAGAGGTAAATAGGCAGGTAGTTATCACTTGAAATATTATTTATTTTAGAATCGACAGAATAGACGGGAATGGGGTTATGTATGATGTATACAAAAATGGGTGGGTGTTGGTAAATCGCGTCGAATGAAGCTGCTCACATAATTACGATCGAACTTCACTTGTTAAGTTCGTTTGATCTTTAATTATGTTTCGCAGCTTCATTCTTTGCGATTTACGTTTAACATGGTGTAGGATGTTTATAGCAACGATTGTAAAATAAATATAAAATAATCTCATTATGTATACAGTAGATACCTTTGTTTTTGACGAATCTTGGAGTTCCATAGTAGACATCAGACATAAAATAAGACAACATTGAAATCAAACTTAATTTAATTAATTTCCAACATTATCATAGAAATACATGTATGTTTTACAATCATTCTGTACTTAATCATTATTAAGTTAAGCAGAGTTAAGCAAAGATTCAGCAAACTCATTACTATTAACTATATCTTTATTATAGAAGCGAGCAAAAGCGGATGACGAATCAGACCATCCCGCAGTCCTTTTGATTACTTCTATACTAACACCTAATTTATTTGCCTTTGATGTGCTTGCATGTCGTGTACTATGAGAGCTAAATATCGATGTATCTACACCGCTTTCTTGTAATGTATCTTTTAACCAATTACTTATAGTCTGAGAACCAACGCTGGAGTGTGGTTTTTTAATGCTTATAAATAAGCTATTATTTTTATTATTATTGTTGCGTAAGGATTTTGTTTTATCAATATATGTCTGTAAACATCGCGCCGGGCAGATCTCTGGGCTGGTATTATAAAACGGGAGTCTTAAAACTGGCTGCGATGTATTTAATTTAGTAGTTTTTATTACATCGGGAATTTTTATAAGAATTTCATTAGAATTTGTAAAAATGTTATTACTTTTAATCAATGACAGTGTTTGTACACGATGTGCAGTCACTAGGGCAAGTAATGTTACAGTTTTCTTGGAAAGAGTTTTTAAACTAAGACCTTCATTTGGCCATTTTTCACCTAAGAAACGTAAAACAATACTAGGGTCCCAAGTTATATTATACTTAGGATTTGACGGCCTTAATTTAAAAACTCCCTTCATGAAACGCTTAAGTCGTTCATCATCAAGGTTTTTACCTAATAATAAAGACAAGGCAGATTTATACGAATTGATTGTCCCATACTTGGCACCTTTGTCAAATATCTCAGTTAGAAAATGAATTATTACTGGTATAGATCCGCAAGTGTAATCATAATTATGTTTTTGACAATAGCTTATCCAGGCTTGTATGCAGCCGTCGTATTGCTTGTAAGTATTGTTTGATAATGATGCTAGCATTATCTCTACAGACCTTGCTGACAGACATTTATTTAATAGAGTCTGCCGGATAACCTCGCGGCAACCAGAGTAAGACTGCGGTGCAGGCTGTGGTCCGATCTGTAAGGAGATTTTAGTAAATTACTATCAGGTGAAAAATAAATGATTTCGGATACACATATTAATTTAAATAACGGAAACCAAGGTTGTGTTGGCCAGTATGGGACAACCACTATACCCTCTGTCTTGTCAGATATAATCTTTTGAATCATTTTTAATATCATTGAGAATGGTGGAAAGGCGTAAAAATTTAAATCTCTCCATGAAATGGTAAAAGCATCAATTGCCCACGCATCGGGCTCGTTCTTCCAAGTTACATATGTATCACATTTAGAATTACAACGACTGGCAAATAAATCTATATTTGGTATACCGAGTTTTTGTTTTATTTCCTCGTATGCCTGATCACACAACTCCCATTCAGTATCGTGAAACTTTATCCTAGACAACAAATCAGCCTCTCGATTATCCTTCGTATTGATGTAAGATGCAAAAACTCTAATGCGTCGCCTTTCACAAAATTCCCAAAGAACTCTTGTTTCTGTATTAAGATGTGGGTATTGTACGCTGCCCATTCTGTTAATACAAGAAATCGCTGTTACATTATCAATTCTTAATAATAATTCGCAATCATAACAATTATTAGCAAATACTTTCAATCCGAAAAAAGCTGCTTTAAGTTCTAATTGGTTGATATGTAACTTAATTTCGCTCTCTTTCCAATGACCATATGATTTCTCACCCTCACAAAAAACACCCCACCCTGTGGATGAGGCATCACTATAAATTTCTTTTACATAATGATTTGATTTAATAGGACAGTAACCAATACCCACGTTTCTTAACCACCACTAAAAATCCTTTCTAACAAAATCAGGTAATAAAATAGTTTGGTTGTAACTATCATTATATAATAGGGTTTGAAACTTAAATTGTTCAAATAACTTCGTATGCATCCATGAATATTGTATGGCCGGACAAGCAGATACTAAAAGTCCAATTACTCTGGCAAAGTCACGTAATTTACATTTTTTAATATTTAAAAAATATTTTACGAAACGTTTTATTTTTTCTTTTTTATCAGTGGGTAGTTCCATAATCATTTCGTGAGAATCAAAAATAAAACCTAAGAACTTGCACCGAGTGCTTGGTGTCAAGCAACTCTTCTTGTTATTTATAATGAATCCTAATACTTCCAGTAATGAAACTGTTTGTGTCAGATTGATTAAACAATCATTATAATTTTTTCCTATGCAAAAAATATCGTCTAAATAGATTACAGAAATCCTATTTCTAGATCGCAAGTATTCCATCACAGGTTTTAATAATTTAGTGAAGACATATGGTGCGGTGCATAAGCCAAACGGTAAACAATTAAATTCATAAAGAACACCGTTATAATTAAAGCGTAGATATTTCCTGTGACATTTAGCAATGCTAACAAAAAAATATGCATCTTTTATATCGATTGACGCCATGTGACATTCTTGGGTTATTAATTTTATAGCTGTCCTATAATCCTCCATTTTAAAGTGATTTGTTTTTATAAATTTATTTAGTAATTTTAAATTAAGAATAAAGCGTTTTTCACCGTTTGGCTTGGGCACAAGGAATATATTTGATTAAATATAGGAATATATATTTGAAGGAATATATTCTCCTTTTTCGTGGGAACATTTTGAAATAGCATTAATACTAACTAACTTTTGAATAGCCTCAGTAAATTCGATACTCTCTTGTTTTGATTTTGGAATAGTACAGGGACTATCGCCTCGAAACGGAGTACACACAAATGGAATTTTATATCCATTTATCCATGATAGCAAAATAGGGTCATCCGTTATGCAAGACCATTTTTTGACAAAATATTGTAAACGACCCGCATATTGCGTTACCTGGGTATTTATCGTCGGTAATTCCTTCTGGTTGGCGAGGGTACTTTCGGCGGAGGTTGCAGCGGCGGCTGGCGTATGTAAGTCAAGTTCCGCGAATGACGCGCCAGGGGACGTCCTCGCGAAGACTCGTTGGTTCTGATTGGTGGTTTTCTTTGAATTGGGCCCCTGGAGTTTAAATTCCGGTTTTTTGGATTAATTCTAGCGCTCAGACTCTTGCTAGAAGATGGCAATGGATTGTTCTTGAGGAGAGATTCTCCTGTTTTTTGGACAGATTTGGCAACTTTAAGTTTTTCGGCTAAATCCTCGCCGAATAAATATTTGTCACGACCAGCATTAGCTAGAGCGTCGCGGAGACTGGTATTTGTAGAACTCATGATTATGCTCCGTCGTGTTTTGGTTTCTGTATTGTGACTATCGCACAATATTCTGCAAGCGTCACTAAGAGGTTGCAGTAATACTTGCTTAGAGGTCTCATTTCGTAATATCATTTCCGTGAGTTGTGATAATGCGGCTAGGGCAACTCCGATTTGATTTTGTTTTTGCGATAAAGTGGCGTCCCTCTTGGCCAAGATATCCGGGACGGCAGCTTTTGCTTCTGGGTTTAGTATAGGAGCCACAAGAAAGTTACAGTTTGCACACAGTTTGCAAAAATACCTTGTACCCACAAGGTATTTTTTCAAGATTGCCTCTTTTACTTCTTTAGGCAAACCTTTTAACAAGATTTCTTGCCACCGGGAAGCGATATCTTTATGAATATCTTTTCCCAGTGCCAAATCTGGTTGTGGTGCTTCGCCTAGGATCTGTAATATGGCCTCCTCTAATTCAGTTACTTCTCCCTGGTTTAAAGTATTATTTGTGATACCTTCATCTGTAGCAGTGGATGGCCCAGGATCTGGAATAGTTGGCTCCACGCTAATAGGTTCCGCAGAGACATGGGGGGATGTTAGAGGTATTGGAGAAATCAAACTCGGCATATCTAAGGCTATATCAGCGTGATCAAAAGGCGAACCTCGTAGCGTAGCTACCGGTGAGCTTGATGGTGTCAACGTGGGCAAAACTTGCTCCTCGATTTCTGAATCTGCACGACAAATATAATACATATTGTATTAAGTACTTAATTTCAAAGTAAAAAGTCAAAACTCGACTAGTATGTACAAATATATCCGTCAACGACGGTAGATGTTATAAAAGTAATAAAAATATTTTATCCGTCAACGACGGTAAACGGTAATTAGCTCTTGAATATTATTTATTGATTTTTTAAGACCGCCAACGACAGTCATGAAATTCCACCATGGTGGTATAAGAAGGTATAGCCGTCAACGACGGTTATAATATTATTATCTATTTATTTTTACCTACCGCTATCATCAGATGAAATAACACGTCTGCGCCGCTGTAATTTCCTTTCCAGTTTCTTTATTTTCTTAGCAATCCTGGCTTCCTCCTTTTCTTGCAGTTTCCTTTTGTTCCCCATAATTCCTACTTTCGATTTTTTCTATTTAGATTTTTTGTGAGTTGCAGACACGTGCGAAGGCTACAGCACGATAACACAGAATGAAGGCGGCAAAAGGTGAACTAAGTCATGAGTTCTAGTAGAGTTGCCATAGATAAAAAAAAAAAAAAAAAAAAAAAAACTTTAAACCATCGTGCAAGGCCTATAGTAGATAACGCTACTACACCATGTTAAACGTAAATCGCAAAGAATGAAGCTGCGAAACATAATTAGCATATAAGATTATTCTATTTAATAATGAAGCGCTGTTCCTTGGCAGGATTTGGGGGTTATCGTAATCAAAGAGTACATTTTTTATACGGGTATAGAGGTATCACTCCATACTACAAAATATATCGCGCTTAGCGATATCTGGTGATCTGAACCGGTAGACAACCAAAAAATTTTTTTCTTGATAAAACCTTTTTTTTCTTAGAAACTAAATTTAAATAATCAAAAGTTACATAAAAATGGATATTTATTTATTTTTATTAACAAAATAAAATTTCAAGGAAAAAATTCACATCAGGATTGGAACATGGTTTTCTTGGTTTAGAACGTAGGGTGTCTCGCAAATCTACCATGTAATCATTAATAACAATGATGAATTAGCGGTACCATTTCTACTTCAGTAATGTTCTTAACTTTTTATTATACATAAACGATTTACCCAAAGCCTTAGACGACTATTGCGTATTATTCGCTGATGACGTATCCGTGCTTGCATCTTGCCCCAATAAAAGTACATGTATAAATGATAAACTAAACTTAACATTAGAAAAAATAGCAAATTGGACTGATAAACACAACCTTGAAATAAATTTCGATAAAACTAAAGTTATGACATTCCGTCCTTATCAGAAAGAACCTTTACATGTTAACTTAACCCACCGTGGTAAAAGAATTGAGTTAGTGAACGAACACACGTTGCTAGGTTTAGTCATAGACACTCACATAAACTGGAAACCTCATCTACAAAACCTAATATCTAAGTTATCCAGATTTTCTTATGCACTCCGTGAAATAAAAAAATCTACAGATGATAAAACAGCATTGACCACCTATTACGCGTATGCCTTTTCATGGATGAATTATGGAATTATCCTATGGGGCAATAGCACCGACACGCCAGCTCTATTCACCTTACAAAAGAGGTTAATTAGGATAATAGTAAATATAAAGCAAACTGAAAGCTGTAAACCCTATTTTATGAGCCTTAAAATCCTAACTCTGCCATGCATGTATATTTTTGAAATTTCTAAATTTGTACGGAAATATTCTCACTTTTTCACCAGAAAACAAGACCTACCGTTAAGATACTCCATACGACATAAAAATAAATTAATATTACCAACTTCACATTTAAAAACACACTCAGGCAGCACTTTCGTAATGTGTGTAAAAATTTACAATAAATTACCAAATACAATAAAAAATATACCAACTTATGACAACTTTATAAATAAATTGAGAGATTTTCTAATAACTAAATGCTATTATACTATACAAGAATATACTAACGACAAATTGTAAAAGCAAAAAAATCATGAATATGTAAAATGTAATTGAGATCAAATGAAGATTAATTATTTAAAGTATAAAATTAAAAATGTTTTAAATAAAAAATAATTATTATAGTATAAAATGTAATATAAAATAAAGGATATGTTTAAAGTATTTAATTTAAAATTAATTACGTAAATAAAATTATTACTGGTAAATTAAATTACTAAATATAATACAATTCAAAATATACCAACATAAACGACAAATTCATAAATAAATTAAGATATATTCTGAAAACTAAATGATATTGTACTGTACAATAATATACTAATAATAAATTACAAAAGCAATATAATCTTTAGTATGCTTAATATAAATAATGGATATAGTTAAAATTAAATTCAAATAAAATGTAGCGAAATTACTATAGTATATAATTTAAAATGAATAAAATGTAATTGATGGGTAACTAAGTTTATAAAATATTTTAAAATAAAAGAAATACGATTATTACTTTTAAATAAAATTTAATAGTGATGAAATACTATACAAATTACTATAAAACAAAAATACTATAAAAATTGATATTATTTGTTATAAACTAAATAGAGTAATAGGTTAAATTTCATGAAATGCAAGTAATACTTGCTATGGTATAATCTCCTCTCTTCCAATTTGCTGTGCCCGACAGGGTCCATGATGTACAAATATTATATTTAAGATCTTTAATAACTCATTGTGGAAATGCAATAAATGAATGAATGAATGAATGAATAACTAAAATATTTATATTGGTAATTTATTGAAAAATAGTGTATAAAAATTATATCGTTAAAATAATGAACACCAAAATCTCATCAAAAAATTAAAATTTCATGAAAAATTCAAAACTGACAGGAACCTCTATGACGGCCTAGGTTCAAATCCCATTACATAGATCGCTACTCTAAGTAATTAATTATTTGGGCAAGATATTATAATATGAGATATGGTAAGAATATTACTAACGACATATGAAAAAATATCAAAGTTACCTAATGTTAATTAAAAATTGAAGTAATTATTTTTTCTCAGTTTAATGAATAACATCATAAATGTCATTTAAGTTTTAAATATTTTTTGTTAATATTTTTAAATGTCATCTAAGTTTTAAATATTTTTTGTTAATATTTTTTGAAGTCACTATCTTTTATGGTTACAGAGTCATCTATCGACTTGGACCTGAATTTCTAACCCATTATAAGCCGACCAAATTAAATATCAGTTAAACGAATGGTCCTAGTCGATACTTTAATGTTAACTGCAATTGGTCGTATATGATATGGTTATTTTGTATAAAGTTATAAAACCGTGATCGTAATTTCAATAGATATAATGGTTGGATTGGTTGGAATTTAGTTGGTACCACCAGCATGGGATCCCGTCATGCAAATAATAAAGTCCCAACCTCTTCCTCATCCTCACACTGTCCTATATACTGACACCGTGAGCTCCATATGCGTGAATCAGACTGCTCAAAATATAACACAAAGTCGTCACTTTGTGTTTATAAGTTAACTAGGTACCGTCGTAGTTAACTTATAAACTTGTCAAAGACAATTGAAAACTTCAGTCGTCCCGTGATCAAGATCGCTGTAAAGTAATCGAAGCGTCGGGTGTATAATAATAATGTCGCATCTAATTAAACGCGACTTAAATTCGGTAACGTGGTTATACAAATACTTAGATATTTATCTGAGAGTAACCGGTGGTAATAATAGCCTTAAAGTACTTATGAAAGCTGTCATCTTATTGACGTATTTTACATAATTTTACCATTTTCGCATTATTTTATAGATTGATAGCGAGTAATTAAACCCATACTGGCCACGTAGTAGCTACGGACACCTCGAATAAACTTATATCTAAATGTAAACGTTTTGGAAAGTTAAGATGACATTTTGATAAGTGACATTTTGGGTATGTGTTTAGCAGCGACAATTCTATACTTACGTAATATAATAATAGTGTAGAACAATGTTAATTATGCGCCACACCTGACTGCAGACACTCGTACGCAGCTACTACAAACGCCCTTCTGTTTTACCTGTTACGTCATGATTTACTTGTCTATCCTTGTGATAGACGTCGGTGACGTCATGGCGCTTCGTCTGACTACCATTTGATTGAATGACGATTTGTCGCCTTTTGACGGTGACTACCGGAATCGGACATAACCTTCTAGTGTTCGGAACTAAGCCGGAACTGTTGTTGATTTTCCCGCGCTTGGGAATTTTCTTATCGGATCTGTTTTTCGAATTAATTGAATGTGACACAATTTTAAGATAGTAAACTCATCGAACATGATTAAATACAGGTTAAAATACATAAGTTAGGTAAAGTTTAGTCATGATTAGATGGTATGGCAGGGTCGCCTTTCCTGTTTCGGCCGTAACACATTTCGCCGTGTTTTAGACTTAAGAGAAAAGTTGCCAGTGTAATTACTGGGCATGAAGGGCGTTTCAACTTAGACCTCAGGATGACAACGCAACTGCAATACCAAGTAATTTTTCCTTGTCATTGCAGGTGTCTTTATGCGACAGTAGCCTCTTACCACAAGGTGGGCTTCAGATTGCTTGTTTTGTATTGTTCAAAAAGATATGTACACATTTTAATGTTTTTTGATGCGCTTAAACGCCTACTTTATTGTAACAATTACAAATAAAGAAAGAAAACGATGAAAAAACATATGCTCCAGGCGAGAGTCCAACTGTTCCGTCTTTTCATCGCTTTCTTTCTTTATCTGTAATTTTTAAGATATGTACAGTTTAATACGACAAGGTTAGCAAAGTTACCGTGACTGTAGCTTATAGGCGCTCGTAGCATTTTTTTTACCTAGTAGCTTACCACCAGGTGGGCCGTCAGCTTGTTTGTCATCTAGTTGTATAAAAAATCAGAACAGCACAGTATAGAACACCATGCTGACGCCCGCTAGGTTTACGCCCCCAGTCGCATTTTTTTATACTACTAGATCACAAACAAGCTGACGGCCCACCTGATGGTAAGCGGTTACCGCCGCCTATAGACACCTGCAATAACAAGGGAAAATCACTTAATATTGCAGGTGCTTCGTCATGCTGAGGCCTAAGATGAAATGCCGTCCATGCCCAGTAATTACAACTAGTCTTGTGGTAATAACACCACTATCCTCTCCTTCTTTTATAAGTTTTGAAGATATTTCTTCCGTTGAAGGTCTCAACCATTAGACCACAGAGGCGGTTAAATTAAATCCAGATGAGCAAGGATAGCAGAGTTTCGAAAAACGTGTACCTAATCAATAGACTTAATTCCTCTATGCTTAAGATAAGACTACTCCCTTAAAAATTACCAAAGCTAGGATATTTTTTTGGCGATGTGATGTGAGTGTGCAAAGGAGATGTTGCATATCCGGCCAGGCATATGTATACTATGTCAAAAAAAATCAGGAAACATCTCCTGAATCCTGGAAAAATACTAATAATTCATGCAGAGTTTGTTGTACAAAAGTAGAAGTTGTTCGTTAATTTCACCGCTCCTCAATATGGCAATATGGCGGGCGACGTAGAAGTCTACTAAACGTGACATAGGCGCCATGGTGAAACTTGGCTGTGGTGCAGTTATTGCTGTAAAAATTCTTATTTTGTAACACGGAACATATCAAATAAAAATTCAAAATTAAAAAATTTTAGTAACCCCGGCGTTATTAATTCTGTATCTAACACTATCTCATTGAGACTATTCATAAGAGCCCAAACACGCTATATCTGCTGTAAGTTTCTGAAGAATTAAGCATTTCGCAGACGTTTTGATGGTATAGGATCAGCTCAAGCATAGTAGGTTTGTCATGGGAATGTCACCGATGTGACAGTACACCAAATTTCAAATCATTCGGATCTGTAAAAGTTAGTAAACCGCTATAATAATGTATAAAATGAGCTGACAGTCATCAAACACCTGAACTGATCTTCATAGATTATAGCTAAGAACGATCGTAGTCACATCAGCTTTCAAACAAAAAAACCGAATCAAAATCAGTCCATTCGTTTAGGCGCTACGATGCCACAGACAGACACACATATACGCAGATACACACAGACACGTCAAACTTATAAAACTCCTTTTTTTTCGTCAGGGGTTAAAAATAAAATGGAAAATTTAAAATTATACTGTACGTAGACCTGGCCGGACGTCCATATATTTTAGGAACATCTCTTTTACTTGTATAAAAGATAAGGAAATTTACAAATGAATAAAAAAACATAAATTAATTGTTTTTGCAAATCAATATTGATGTTTTTTTATGTTTAATGAAAAATGGAAAAATTAAAATACATTACTTTACTCTCTATAATTATTATACTCATAGAAAATTTGAGATTTTCCAAATTTTGTGGATTTGGGGAAACGGACAAATCACACAGCACATTTTTCTTGAACAAATAAAAAACATTCAGCATATTTTATTATACAGGGTGGTGACGACAATAAATTAAAATATGGAGTAAGATGTAAGTCTGAAAGTTGCATTCTGTATAATAAGTAGGTATACGGGTAAAAACTATAACTTAATCTTCTATAAACAAAGCTAATAATTATAAAATTTAAAAGTAAAAATATAAAAAGTGTTATAACTACTCTTACAAGTAAAATTCTCAACTTGTGAGTGATTGTAATAGTCGCACTGCAAAGTTCTCTTTTACTAGTTGGTAGGCCCGTACCACATATCACCTTTTCAGCCGTGAAACAGTTTGCTGTGATTCAGATTGAAGGGAAAGGTAGCCAGTGTAATTTTACGGGTCATGGACGGCATTTCATCTTAGGCCTCAGGATGACAACGCACCTGCAATATTAAGTGATTTTCCCTTGTTGTTAGGTGTGTATAGGCGGCGGTAACCACTTACCACCAGGTGGGCCTTTAGCTTGTTTGTCGCGTATAAAAAAATACTACCCTTGGTTTATGATTGGAAAAGTTACAAGCACTATTTTATACAATGTGGTTTGTTTTGTTTACCGCAAACCACATTTTTAACTATCAGTGAAAACTTTATATTTAAGAGCTTTTAATTCTTCCGAAAGGAGGTTTGCGCCCCAAGCTTAAGAGGTTAATAACGTTACCATAAAATATTTTATACACATTATCCTCAAGGATTGCTGGATCACAGTTTAACAAATCTGTCTGAAAAAGGTTGGTTAAGAATTGCATATTTTTTTAAAATAAATATTTTGAACACAGTTTAATGTCTAAAGTATTTTATAACTCAAATATATATATTTTAAATTGAAGGTTATAATGAGAGAAGGTTATAATAGACGATAGTCATCAAAAACTTTAAATTTTCAAAAATCACAAAGCACAACAAACAGCATTCGATTAACAGGTCTAATAACATATTGCAATATTCTTGACAATTTATATGAAAATTGTGAGTAGGTAACGTAGTATGTCATCATAATAAAAAAAAATCAGCTTCTTTTGCGGATCATACCATATTTCAAGTAAATTATAAATCTTACATTCTTTCCTTCAAGATACAACATATTATCTAGGTCAAATAGGGGTCTAGCTGAGAACCAAGTTCGACTCCTGATTACAACATGGCTAGTATGTAATGCAACGTAGTAGCCATTAGCTATGCTTTATTAAGAGTAAAATCGATATATCTTGTTCTATGAATATAACACGTAACATAGGATACACGAGCGTCTCGAAGACCACAGAACCCTTGGTTCTTAAATCCGCTATCTTACGATGATCCGATGATCTCCTCGATCCACGGGACGTAGTGCGTGACCCTGGTGTAGATGCCAGGGAAACCCCGCTCTGCACAGTTTTTGACAAAGGAAATTATCCCGGTTTGGTAGTACCCCGCAAAGTTCTGTTGATTCGCCTGAAAATGTAGGAATCAGACTTCAAATGAAAATGATATTTTATTATTGTCAATGACACATTGTAACAAATTGTTGTAAAGTCCCTGAATCCTGTACTATCTATATGACCTGCATTACACCAGTCAGTCTCCTTCATATAATAAGTAAGACTGAGAGAATCCCTCATTGAAATGCATAGCGGATGCAGGCACCAGATCAATTTCGTAGGTTGGAAATAGTAAACAGACAGCATTAAAATGACGAATACAATCGGTTTCTGATGAAAATGCAATAGAGATCAAAAACGTTCGCTTGTTTTAGATGCCGACTGAACTTTTCGCTAACTAAGTAATAATGCGGCTCTCTCTCGCAGTAGATCGTAGCCTAATACGAAAGCTCTGTTTGACAGTAGGTTCATCATCATCATCATATCAGCCTATGAAGCCCACTGCTGAACAAAGGCCTCCCCTATCGATTTCCAAACGGATCGGTTTTACGCAGTCTACATTCAACGGTTCCCGGTAGACATGGGTAACTCAACAAAAAACTATGAACCACAGATCAGCTCACGGTTCACTTAAGTGAGCCGGACCTGCGAACCGGCTCACAGATCAGCTCACTACTGAGCTGAACGTTTGTAGATCTGCTTTGCGAGCGACTTACAGAGTCGAAGATTACCGAGTGCCGCCGCGCCGAGCCGACCGACACCGGAGCCGTTTCGCAGCTCGCGGTTCGTTCGCCGATAATAATACTCGCGCGTCTGTGACTCGGTGAGACTGTGACTCTGTGGGTGAATATACCTAACCTAGCGAGTGAGCCGTGAGCTGTTTGTTTTGTCGTTGAGCTGCAGGTCAACGGTTCAAGTCAATTGATCTGAATTTTTGAACCGGTTCAGAGCTGAGTTACTCATGTCTAGTTCCCGGTGACCCTGACCAGGTCGTCTATCCATCTAGTGGGAGGCCGTCCTACTTGGCGCTTTGCGGTACGTGGTCGCCATGCTAAAACTTTAACGTTCTGTGTGCTATGTGTCCCGCCCACTGATTCAACTTGCTAATCCTATGAGCTATGTCAGTGATTTTTGTTCTTCTTATTTCTGATTCTACCTCGAAGAGAAACAGCTTATATAGCTCGCTCCATAGCTCGCTGTGCGACTGCGAACTTTTTTTATACCACTCAGGTGGCAATTAAGCATACGCCCCTGATGGTAAGCGGTTACCGTAGCCTATGGACGCTTGCAACACCAGGGGTATCACTTGCGCGTTGCCGACCCTGTAAAAGCCTTTTACGCCTTTTTTGAAGAAACCCATGCTGTACTCTAAATTTGCATGCTGTAATTAAATTTGCATGCTGTAATTTAGGTATAGCTAAATAGGTTAAGCTACTCTTAAAACATAAAACAACTTTGTAATAACCCTATTTAAAGCAAATAAATTTGATTTGATTACTCATTCGAGAAAACTTGCACAGAAAACACTTAGTAAGCCACCACATTTATTAGCTGTATGTCAGCAGGTTACTTAGTCCATCATCTGCTGACGTGGTGTAACATTTTAAAGTTTAGGAGATCCTAGTCTCAACACATCCAAATCCATCTCAGCTCACTTTTGTTCTTATATTTTGATCACAACTTAGGTTTCTTGCACAGCTTTAGTGGAAAACCATTTTAATTTAACCAGAAGGCAAGATATCATGTCATAGACTTATCATCATCACCAGCCTATATACGTGCCACTGCTGGGCACTGGCCTTCCCACATGGGAGTAACACACGAGGAGTTTGGACCACTACAATACTGTCCCAATGCTGATTGGTGGGTAAAAACAGTTACAGTGACAACCGGGACCAACGGCTTAACGTGCCTTCCGAAGCACGGAAGAGTTCAAGTTACAAATGAACCATCCGGGATCGACCATGACGAAAGTTAATTAGTTTTCGTAATAGAAACCAGAGCATTGAAATCACTACGCCACCGAGCTCCTCGTGTATAAAAATTCTATATATATTCCCTAAATATCCTTACGATGGGCTGCATGAGTGGTCCCCCGCTGTCTCCCTCGCACGCATCCCTCTCCCCGCTTTTGTACCCGGCGCACAATACTCTCTCGTCAATCTTGGGCACGTACTGAGAGTAAGCCTTTTTGCACACGTCATTGCTCAGCACTGGCACCTCATTCACTCTTAAATGCAGGGGTAGCACACCAACTGCTGAAATTTCACAAAACAATGGGCCTAATTCTGGGAACACACTTTAATTCTAAATTTAAGTACAGTATATCTCTTTCTCGCAAGTCATAGGAAAAAGATAGCAAGAATCTGTTTAGATGAGAGATAGAGCTAGAGCTAGAGATAGAGCTGTCAATTAAATTTAGATAGATTTCATAGAAACCATAGACAATTTTAGGCGGCATGTACGAAGGTGCCTCCTAAACACTGCATTTTAGCACGTTCAATAAGGTCGAAAATTCAACGCACCTTTCTAAATGTCAATTTATATGATGGCCATCCCTTTCGTATTCGTTTTGAAAGAAAGAAATAGACTGAACTTAAATTTAAACTTAGCATGTGTTTTCCAGAATTAGGGCCAATATATTTTCTGTTTGTGCAATGCCCAAAAATTGAATTTGAAGACATATTAGTATCCAAATAAGTTATGTTATGTAATCTGTGGTTCTACTTAATCTTTTTGAATAAAGCTGATGGAGTATTCTTGCTTCTGCACATATAAGGAATGCTGAATGTTGACCTCTTACACCAGAAAAACGTCTACATAATATAAGCGACATATCTCCTGTCAATATTATCAATTTAATAAATATCTGATTGACTTTGACGACTCGAGACTGATACAAGGCTCGAGACTGAAGAATGGCATAATTTAGCGAGATTAAAACACTATAAATCCTTGCTAGGGGAGGAGGTAAGAGGATGGAGTAGTACATTTAATGCAGACGGTAGAACACAAGCTTGCTTCATAGTGAGGAGCGCTGACAGCACAACTTTGCCACACCATACAAAAGGCAACTCTCCCCAACACAATTTTATCGAGCATGTGGTGAGTGCCAGGAATCAATGACGTAATTTTTGTGTCAGTGGTCAGTGTGATGCTCTGGCTTGAACCAGAATGAATCATCTGGAACTGGCATACCCAGAAGACGATGAGCCCTTTCTGTCCAGAGATATAGTAAGGCTTGTGGCATCTATAATCTGGACAAAGGAAGAGTAAAAAGCAGAAGAGCATAAATGATCCCAATGCGTGAAGCTGCACTGTGACTTTGTCATGGACCCCGATAAGATGAAACTTTTACTGAAATATCTAAAACTCGTAAAATATTCTCCAATGCAATCCAACTGCAGTGTTATTAATTATAATATGCAACTGCAGTGTTATTAATTATTATATGAGCATTAGCTCAAAGAAATACTTTTCTTTTGATAAATGTCTCTGATAAATTATCCAGTCAGAGCACCACCAGCCAGTCTCACCATTTTCATGATCGTCCCACGCGGCGACAAAAGGATGATAGCTCTCGAAACTTCTTGCCCTCAACTCACTGTCCTTTGGAATACAAATCGGCATGATTGAAGCTGCAAGGGAAAAAATATTATAAGTTTTTGTTGTTTTAAATAGAAAAATGGTACAAAAGGAAATAAATAAAAAAGAGTAAATACGAATAAATATTAGAAGATTAACAACATTACATTTCATCTTCATAATTTTAACCGAAAGATCATTACTGCTGGACAAAATCTCTACATAAGATTTCCAAGACAAATAAAAAAACCTTTATTGTTACTTAAATAATAATATCCCAGAAAATAAAAAAATAATAAAGTAAAAAAAAATTGTATTTTAGGCTATTTACTAACACTAACATAGTTGTAAGCAAAACCAATGTTACTAACAAACTAATTAATATGAGCCATGCTTGAAATATTTTTTTAAAATATTTTTTATTTTATTTATCTCAAAATTATTACCCTGTTGTCAATTGAGCTACCAACAGACAGAAAAAATAATTCTACTACTTCTTCAATTCCGGATATAAAAATTCCTTCGGTGTTGTTTCTAGAGCCACCATCTGACATAGACGTTTTAATATTTTGAGCGTCTAACTATGAGGCATCCCTAACGTAAACATGAGCATCAGCATTGTGTTTTTATTAAATTGTTGATGTGAAAAACAAAAGAATTTCTATCTATCTACCTTTAACCTTCTCGAGATCTAGTCTACTGTACCTATTTGTTCTAATCAACATTATCATTATCAGAAAAATGTAAGTCATTGTTACTCTTACCAGTAAACGTTACTTTGTTCTCGAGAACAAGTATCCCGATGTCGTTGGTATAGTCCGAGGGATTGAACTGCTCATGCTTGATCTTGGCCTTGATGGACAAGTCAACGACGCCGCTGTCTCTCCCTGATTTGACCTTGAAGAATCTTACTATGAACCTAGAAAGGAGAAAGGACTAAATTAGGACAAACATTAGTAATACGGATGCGAACCACAAGAGTTTCTCAAGGAATATAATGCTAGCAGTGATCTAGTGGCTTAGGCTTAGAATATGAAGCAAAAAATAGATAAAAACGCATTTCTAATGCAACGCCATACTAATAATGGTTTTTAGAATTATTTATTTTTTGTTCTTGACTCGATTTTTGCTTCGTGATAAGCAAGGCAAAGCTTTATATGTTAAGCGTATTGTTTAAACAGTGCAATGGCATTCTTCTTCTTAGTATATTGCTTTTTCTATATTCTACTCTGACAGGTTAATTAACGATGATGGTATAAATTTTCTTTTGATTTTTAATAAGTGTGTCAAAATAAACATTTATTTTTATACTTACAGATCTTTCTCATATCCGTGTATGCAATGAGCGGCTGTAAGAATATGTTTGGAAGTGATGAGCGAACCTCCGCACAGCCATTGGACGCCAGGCCCTCGACGGTTCTTATAGCCAAGGAATCCCAGCCAAGGAAAGGTGTCTGGAGAAATCAAAACAATCAGAACAACTAATTCTAGAGCAATTAACGTACTCATTTAGATATCATCATCATTTATCAGTCTATAACGTCTACTAATGAAGAAAAGCCTTCCCCATCGTTTTTCTAAAGGGACCATTCTGCGCAGTCTGCATCCTATGGCTCTCCGTGACCTTGGCCAGATCGTCTGTCCATGTTGTGGGAGGATCCTACATTGCTTTTTCCCGTGCGTGGCTTAGAACTTTAACGCTCCTTCTGCTTATCCGTTGAGTCATCCGATCTGCGTGCTGTCTGTCCGTACTGCCACCTTTACTTGCTTATCATATGAATTACAAGTATGTTAGCGACTTTGGTTCTCTTACGGATACCCTCATTTCTGATTCTTTTTAATAGGAAAACGAAACACCCAACATAAGCTATAACTGCTTCCTGTAGCTTGTTTTAGTTATAATAGTTACTTAGAACTTACCAAGTCTGACAGATTGAGCGAAAACTCGGTCGAAGGTAGCATTGAGTGCACCGCACACTGGAGGCTCGGGCAGTGTTGGGACATAATCTTCATTGACGGTTTTGCGGGACGGTGGTGCAGGCGCATGTGTAGGAGTTTTCCGATGTGTATTCCTCGGCCCTTGCTGCTGAGGCTGCTTGTCTGATCTGGGACAGCAAACCTGAGACAGGAAAAAATGGACTATGGGATGCAACTTCTGCAAAAGTCGAAGCTCAACAGTTGTAAGATTAACATATTTAGTTATAATAGTGAATCAAACAAATATAACAAAAATTTGTATAAGTCACCGGAAACGATTAGTTTAAATAAGTGGATCTATTAATCCTGCAACACTCGTTAACAATAAATTGGAAGAGCGAAATGGTGGTGTTTTATATATTCTGAGAAAGATGATAATTTGACGCTCCTGGTGGTATCCAATAGACGCATCCTCGTGGATGTGATTTCATTTTTTTCTCGCTTCTGATTATTTATGTGCAGATGAATTCAATTCAAATTGTCCTTGTTACAAATATATGAACGTATGTAAATAATAAAATGCTTTGTTCACCGGATGCTGTGATACGACTGCAAGCTGGCATTTTTGGTACATATGAATTTAAACTCATGAAATCTACACTACTCGATAAACTATGTCTATTGTATGAATCATTAGTACTGACTGTATTAGTAAAGAACTATCGTAATGATCATCGGTTAAAGATCTTACTTTGGGATTGTTGCCCTCAAAACCGCAGTGTGACTTCCTCAAGATATTGAAAGCATTTTGTTTATTCCTGGGATCTTGCACCATTCTCATGTAGACCGAGCACTGCGGTAGGGGAATGCAGCTGCCAATATTCTGGTCGATGGTCGTACAAATGTCTTCTGAAATCATATTGAATATATTGAAGAGGCGTGAGAAGGCACCTAACGGGCCGGCAAGGAGGAGTCAGCTAGAGCAGTTTGTTTAAACTGCACTATTTGTCTTTGCTAATGGATACTTCGTAACGTTTCACATCAGGTGGTGTTGAGTCATTTGCCTTGTTTTTTGTAAGACAAAGAACTGATAAAGCGATGTTTGCAAAATCCTAGTTGATTTATATGTATAGACTTATATTGAAATGGTTGTTTGGATGAATTTTACTCCTTAAAGTTCTATACTTGTACATTCCTGATAAATTTATATCAAATAACAGCGGGTCAAGAATAGAACCTTGAGAAATACCTTATTTTCTAAAATTTTACTGCTTTATCAAATTATCATAAACCGTTGCTTGAATATTGTTGGTTGCTAGTATTTCAATAGAGGCAGCTAAAACACTCTCATCCGTTCCTTAATTAGCACTTTGACCGTGCCGTCAGACGTCAAAGACCTTGCTATAATTTACAAAAACAAAAACTATCGTAGGTAAGTATGTGTTTTTGTCTGTAAGAGCCACGTGTACTTTTTTATGTCGTTCTTATGCATTTATGATTATGAATCATATTGGATTTAATAGACTAAATCCCTTTACATCCCTTTTAAATACAATTCTTGCTACTTGTACATTAACATGGTAAATAATTAATTCTAATATAATTCAGAAGCTATTAATATCGTAAGGCTTTAAGGTTAATAGCGTAAAAACTTAATTAATAAACACTTCCACAATCATAATCTTGTTTTCATTCGACCGTAGACCGGTTCGCAGATTAGTAAATACAAAAGGGCAATAAAATAACAACAAAAAATCAGTCTTGTAAAAACTTTGGATGATTCAGTATTCGACCCATTTAGTGACTCTTTCTTTGTTTTGTGTTGTTAAAATAAGTTATTTTTGGTGATATTACACTTTATGATGTTAGAAGACCACCAGATTTGAGAAAACTACTAAAACTACGACAGAGAAATGGGGTATCACTTACCATATTGACAATTTACGGGACTGGAACTTAAGTATATGCAAAAGAACACAAACACTTTACTCATATTGCGCGTATATAACGATTAGTTACGGAGCTAAAGGATAGTTAGTGTTGTACTTGTAATTAAAAGACCACTTTGTAATTTAAATATTTTATTTATCAATGTAAAATGTACGTCGCACTCTACACCTTCTGACAAGCGACTGATCATTTTGTTGGATGTGGGCTTTGGAGATAGTGACGTAATGTGACTTAAAGTGGTCTTAACTGTAGTAGCATTCGGGTTTGTATCTTCGTAACAATACGGTACGGTATAATATAATAATAGTTTTACTGTCAGTGTCCCATGCTGCAGTCACAACTGAAAAGATGTATACATTAAAAGCTTCAAAACATGTAAAAATGGAATCTATTGTAATACCAATCCTTATTGCTACTACAAAAGATTCCATTCAATATGATGCTTTCCATTTAATATATTCAATATTTTTGAAGCATTATATGCAGTTTGAATCTTTTATATGTAACTGTACTATGGTGATGTAGGGTGTTGCCTACGTTTAAATATAGCGCTATTTTTCACAAATTCTAAAAATCAACCAAACTTAAAAGTTATGGAATATTGTTAAAACTGTACGGTTTAGAAAATTTATATTTTTTTCCAAAATTTATCAAAAATGGTATTAGCGATTGCTCACATCGATTAAAATAACTATTATAATGACAACATGAATAAAACGATACAATTATAAAGTTTTCATTAATTTTTACTTATAGATTTTCTGACCTGTGCCGTAGATTTTCTATGGAGCGTTTTTGGACGATGTGCCGCTTTACATCAAAAATACCACTGTATCTGTGAAATTATTGATACTACATCATACAACATTCTATCTCTTTTGCAATATTTCTTCAGGAGTTTTAAACTTCTGAGTCTCTACGACTATAGTTCTGATCTTGGATCATTATTGTTAAATGCTTTTTTCTCGTTTGTTATAATTAACTTGCTGGTGTTTAGATGCATTATGTAAGCCTGCATGTGATTCAATAAATAAATAATAACGTTGGCATGTAATTATTTTGCATGAATCTTATTTATTAACATTGTTCAAATTGCATGTAGACTTCTATCATCTATTTCTTAGTTTGTGTTTATAACTAAGCTTATTCTAGCAGCAGTGCAAAGGTTCGTTGCAAATTATTGCGTAATATTTACATGTTTTGCATGTTAGATACAATTATAGGATATTTTTTATGGTATTAGGAAATTCAGTTTTAGGAATATTAAACATTATTGATTAGAAGCTACAATTTCGCCAATAATAAATTTACTCTATTTATTATGCATCCTATTATTAATTCATTTATAAAGACTTCAGCGTAAACTTTACGCATGGGCGTAGAATCGTCGCGAGAAGACTTTTACTAGCCCCTTTTACTATAGGGCCCTCATCCTGGTCCCCTAGAATGGACTTGGGGTGTTTTGCCATTGAAAGGTTGGACAGACAGATTTCGAGTGTTTTAATCGTGGTTTTTCTATTGGAAGGCCAGTGATCTGAGATCAGATCTGACTTGATGCGCGGTAAGTAGGCTTTATAAATGTAATACGTGTCGATTTACTGTATTATAGATAACCTAGTGGCCGCCCGCAGCTTCGCCCGCGTGGATGTCGGTTATCGCTACAAAAAGTAGGTAGCCCATGACCTTCGCAAGGCCTTAAACTCTTAAATTTTATCTAAATCGGTTCAGCGGCGTAAGCTTGAATAGGTAACAGACAGATAGACAGACACGCTTTCGTGTTATTAGTGTGGATTTACAACGGCAGGGTCGTGTCTACTCTCAAACCTTGGTATTCTTTGCCAGCAGATAACATGTTCATCCGTCCTATAAAATGGGTTCCTTCACAGAGGCGTGTAAATTAATCCTTCAATGCCCAGACGGCAACTTAAGTTGTCATAACAATTAAAATTTAATTGTGTCTGGTTTGCTTTGATGGGTTAAGGCACCGACTACGGGGAGGCGGCTAGAACACGTGAACTCTTCCTACCGCTTCACATCAGGTGGTGTTGAGTCATTTGCCGTGCTTTGTGTGAAAAAATATACATTTGTCTATTGCCCTAATACGTATTTGAAAAAAAAAATATAACACTACCATGTAAAATATGGCACAGTGCCAAGGAGTAGTGCAATGAACTGATCGCATTGTTTGCGACGACTAGGTACATAGTTATAAGGAAAAACGGATTTCTCAAGTAAACCGTAACATCTTTAGCTCGTATTAAATCACAACAGGTCACAATACCTACGAGGAAATGAACCGAGTGTAACATATCAAAAATTCAGAAGAAAGAAAAGAAAGAAAATTTCATAACGAAATAGATTAAAATAGTTACAATGTTACTTAGGTATTATAAACAACAATGTGCCTGAACTAGGAAATCCTGTGTTTCAGGCTAAAAGACCCTAATACAATTAAAAATAATCACTAAATAATATATAAAAGTAAAGGCAGTATACATAACAATTAATGTAAGCGTAGTTACAGGTAAACAATACAATTAAAATTAAGACTACCTACATTTAATAAAAACACAAAATAAAATGTCCTTAAGGAATAAAACACAGTAAATTATATTTAATTATTTCAATACAGTTATCAGTTTCAATTAAAAGAATCAAATTGAAAATACTATCAAAACAGAAATACGTACACAACATCGTGATGCTATGGAGCACTGTACATACCAGAAACCATGGTAGTCTTAATGAAAATTGCATATACGATCAGTTGCGACCTGATGGAAGTCAAGGTCGTCGTCCATTAACCGCGTCAGCAATTCAGCATCCAAACGGCACCGCCTCACCGCACAACTTATTTTTTTATACAACTAGACGCCTTGCAACTCTCCTATAATCACTTGGTATTGCAGCTGCGTTGTCATCTTGAGGCCTAAGCTATGGCACAAAAGATCCCGAAGGGTCCAAGTGCACCGTGGCATAATCACGACCCCATGATAAGATAAGATGAGGCCTAAGCTTAAAATGCTTCCATGGCCACTGCCCAGTAATTACACTGGCTATTTATCCCTTCAGTCCGAAAGACGGCTGACTGTTTTACGGCCTAAATGAAAAAGGCTGTTTTATTTAAAAACGGACTAATAAGCTGTTAAACACTAACTAATTTATTTGACATTTCTCAGGGCTACTAGACCGTCTGCTCTTACTAGTTGTTTTTACTTTTGTAAGTGTGCTGGTTTGATGCTAAGGCGTTTAAGGGCAGGGCCTGCTGCACAAGCTGTCTAACTCTCCTTATATTTATCATCAGGTCAGGTTCCAACCGCCTCTGTGGTTAAATGATTGAAACTACCTACCTCAGCTCTATACGGGGCTTGATTCTCGTGAGGGCAGAAATTTTCCTCTCGGACCAACCTTCCTACCAAGCATTTCCACCAGTGCGAAGGTTACACCTGATTCGGTGTAACCTACCAACCAGTAGGATGGCTACTGTAGACAGGTGTAACCTTCCAACCAAACATTTCCACCAGTGGGAAGGTTATACATAATCAGGAGTAGCCTTTCCACTGATGCAAATCAGGAAAAACCTCCCCACTGGTGGGTAGGTTGGTTTCCCTCTGATGGAAATACTTGGTAGGAAGGTTGGTCTGAGAGGGAATTTTTCTGCTCGTCTTGGTTGGTGGCAGGGCTTTTCTAAGTCTGCCTGACTAGCTACCCCCATCTTACTTTACTCTGCCGCCATAACAATATTGTCAACCAGTTTCTCGGTGGTTGAAGGTACTCCATCTTTGGCCTTTTCACTTTCTATTAAGTGAGATAAAGGCCAAGAGCTATTCCAACAAGAACATCAAAATGGTAGTACGAAGTAATTTATCAAACTTTGTATAAAAAAAGCTTATAGTACACGCTACACGTGAATGATACCCCTGGTGTTGCAAGACGTCGAAATACTTAAAACTGCATACCATCAACCGGGTTTCTTTAATAAATCATCAGCCTAGCACGTCCCACTATTGGGCAGGCATTCGTAATACGGCTGATGGTTATAATACCTATTGAAAACCCAAAAGAGTTTCAATATAGAGCAGTCACTTGAATT
Source organism: Nymphula nitidulata (assembly GCA_947347705.1). Taxonomy (NCBI): domain Eukaryota; kingdom Metazoa; phylum Arthropoda; class Insecta; order Lepidoptera; family Crambidae; genus Nymphula; species Nymphula nitidulata. Next base: position 1,708,812 of record OX374637.1, on the reverse strand, counting down.
GAGACAGTTCGCGGATTCGGTTACCGCCCCAGAACATAACTTTTTCTAGTTTTGATATTTTTATAAGTATTTTTCTAAATTAGTTACGAAATAAAAACAAACATACAAATAATAAACAGCACCTAAATCTTGCGAAACAGGAAGTGTACTAATAAGGCTGGTCGCATAACCTCGCTGAATTGTGAGGCTTAATCTTTGTGCGAAATATATACTAGCCTTATTTTTACCTAAAGTTTCAGTTTAATTTTTGATTTCATTTTTCACTTTCTTCATTTTCTTTAATTATTACAATGTTACAAATAAAATTAAGAATATCTCATTCTAAGTTTCCTTTTTATTATTATCATCATTTCACATGGAATAAACACATGAGGAGTTTGGGACATAACACCACCATGCTGGCCCAATGCAGGTTGTTGGGTTAAAGTAGTTGCAGTAACAATTGGGACCAATGGCTTAACGTGCCTTCCGAAGCACGGAGTTGTTCGAGATTAGAAATTCTGATAGATCCATTCTGGGATCGACCATGGCGAAGTTGCTCTGTTTTCGCAATTGAAACTTGCCCCATTGATTTGATATTCAGAAACTGTCAAATCACGGATTCGATTCGAAAAGTCACATGGCATCTCGCTTTGACGCATCGTGATAAAAATTGACAGATAGTTGTGAATAAGGGGGCTGAGCTCTCAAATCACTAAGCCGAGCTCCTGCAACAATATCAACATAATTATCCATGTCTTTACAGCTCGACATTGTAATGATGGACAACACGGAATAAATGATTTGTTGTGGCTATTATAATAATTGTATATGGTGTACGTATGTCTTATGTTATATAAAAAAAAAAAACCCTCTTCGCGGGCGGACGTGTTCTAAATAGTGTCTTAAGAATTAATTGTAAAAAAGTGGTGTAAGTGGGTTAATTACCCATAAAGATGGGTACGAAGTGTAACGGCTGCGATGCCGTGATTTATGATATTTTATACATGGAATGTTCTCAAGAAACATGTAAAAAAATCTATCACCTGAAGTGTCTAGCATTGACAACGGAAAAATTTGAAGCTTTTACTCACGAATACAAGAGTTTATGGATATGTCCTGAGTGTGTACGAAATATTCCAAAGCGGGATAACTCCAATACACCGATTCGGGGAACCTTAATGTTAAATAAAACATTTACACCAAACAATTACGTAAACGCAGAGCGCGGCGGGAATCACAGCATGTATAATGCGAACGAACTGTCTATGATGGATAACGAATCTAAAATACTGGAAGAGCTCCGGGAGTTTCGTATGGAAGTAAAATTCAAATTAGATCAGCAATTAAGGGAGTATACACTGCTCAAAGATAAATTTGTAAACACCGAAAGTGAACTTCGCGAATTAAGAAAAATAATGCAGGTAGTGCAGGAAAAAGCTGACAAAGCGGATATATTGCAAGAAAATATTAAAGTTTTAACTGAAAAGAACGAGAAATTGGAAGCTTCTCTGAAGGTAAACATTATAACAAACGAGAATAGTATGCCGAATTCACCATCTGAAGAACAGGCACTATCTTATGCGAAGGTAGCCAGGCGAAATCAAAATATTACGGTTGTCAACAAGGTTCCGAATAAAGATATTGGGGCCACAAAACCAGCTTCGGTGCAGCGAGTAAAAACGTTAGTAGAGAAACCAATAACTAATAACTATACCAATGACACGCCCAATATTGAAAATGACCAGGAAAAAGAAGAGTGCTGGACTAGAGTCAATAGGAGAAAGTCTAGGTATCATTATAGTCATGTGAGAAAAGGAGGAAGTACAAACTCGGTCGACATTCAAGGTACGGAGAAAAAGAAATATTTGCATGTTTGGCGACTACAAAAAGAAACAACTGTGGAAAATTTGGAAAAATATGTTTCTAATCTATGTGGAAAAGAGACGCCTGTCAAAGTAGACAAAATAAAACATAAAACAGAAAGGGATTACGCTTCATTTATAATAGGAGTTCCAGAGAGTAAGTTTGATATGCTATGTCAACCAGAAAACTGGGCAGTTAATATTGAGTTCTGCGAATGGGTGTGGTTTCGCCGACCCCCCACCAAATCAAAACCACCAGAGTAAAGCTATTGAACTTTACTATCAGAACGTACGAGGACTGCGCACGAAATTGAAAGATTTTTACCTTAGTATTTCTGTTTCGAGCGCGGATTTGTACGCAATCACGGAAACTGGCTGCAATGATTCCATTCATGACTCCGAAATTATACCTCCAGGATACACAATCATTCGCTGTGATCGAGCGGATGGGCGGAAACACGGCGGCGCATTTCTCGTGGCCACACCGCGTTTCGAGCTACGACGCGTGCCGATACCGGGTAACGTAAACATCGACGATCAACTGTTCGAACTGGTTTGTGCTACTGTGTACCGTCGAAATAGATTTTTATTTTTGATTTGTGTCATTTATATTCCACCAAATAGTAATGAGACCAACTTTATGCTCCTATTTAGAAGTATTGAGCAATTATGCATAAACTACAATGATGTTATTGTATTGGGTGACTTTAATTTATATTCTTGCTCTTCGCATATTAGAAGTTACTATGAATACTTTCAGTCGTATTGTGGGTTCACTCAGTGTAACAAAGTAGCTAATTGTAGTGGCCGTCAACTCGACCTGGTGTTGAGTACGTTCGAGGAAAACGAGAGTGTGGGCGTGCGCGCGGCGGCGGAGCCGCTGGTGCCTGTGGACGCGTACCACCCGCCGCTGGCTGTCGCGGTGCGGCTGCGCGCACGCCCCCCCCTTTCCCCGCGATCAGCCCGCGCCGGCGCCGATTTTCCCACACACCACGGTGCTGCAAGCTTTCGGTGGGATTTTAATAAAGCCAACTTCTCTTTATTATATTCAACGATAGCGAATATAGACTGGTCGCCAATGTATAATTTAGACATAAATTTGAGTTTGGGTTATTTTTACGACACACTATATTCTATACTAGATGATTTTGTACCACGGAAAAAACAAAACAGGATAATTTCAAGGTATGTGTACCCGGAATGGTATACTGTAGAAATCATTCGGGAAATAAAGTCGAAGGCTGCTCTTCATAAAAAATATAAAAGGAGTAAGTTAGGGAGTGATTACGAGACGTTCGCTCGGTGCAGAGCGGGGGTTAAAATTATGATTAAGTATGCGGAAGAACAGTATCAATGCCGTATTCAGAGTCGTTTGCTAGAGGACCCTAAGACCTTTTGGAATTATATTAATTCAAAAAAGGGTAGTAGAAGCCCTCGAAAGATTCTGAAGAACGGTAAGTTGATAACAGAAGAGCAGTGTGCCAAAGAGTTTGCCAGATATTTTTATTCGGTCTATAGCACTGAAAGGGCAAAGCTTAATACAAATGATGCGATATTTAAAGCTGGTGGCGATAATGGTGGTGCGCGGGTTCATCTGGATAGCCTGCAGTTGATTGACGTACAGCGTGCACTCAGGCAGTTAAAGCCTAAAAAGTCAGCGGGTCCGGACGGCCTTCCTCCTTTTATATTTAAGGATTGCCGAGCAGTACTTGCAGAACCTCTGCTTTATATTTACAATGCATGTTTGGGGCGAGCAAAATTTCCGGAGAGGTGGAAAACCACTAGAGTGGTTCCGGTACCAAAGGGAGGTTCGGGTACAAGTGTAGACGGGTACAGACCGGTAGCAGTACTGTCAACGCCCGCTAAAGTGTTAGAGTCAGCTATTCAGAAAAACATACTCGCACAGATAAGCCCGCAGCTATCAGAGGCTCAACATGGATTCCGACCGGCAAGAAGTACCACAAGTAACCTGCTAAAGTACATATCAGATATTGTGCCAGTGGTGGATAGTGGGGGGCGTGTCGATGCCACCTATTTTGATTTTAAAAAAGCATTTGATTTAGTTCAAAATGATGTGCTACTAAAAAAGTTGGCTGGTATCGGTTTCACTCCCCATTTACTAGAGTTTTTTGCTAGCTACATGCAAGATAGGCAACAATATGTAGAATACGCAGGGTTTGTATCCGAGCCGTACTTTACCCGGTCAGGGGTGAGTCAGGGTAGTAATCTCGGTCCTCTAGAATTTATTATTATGGTAAACGATTTGCCAAAAGTGGTCAAGGACGCGACATGTTTGTTATTTGCAGATGATTTAAAACTGTATCTGGAGATAAAAAACAAAGAAGACTGTGAAAGGTTACAGAGGGACATAGACAGAGTGGTAACCTGGAGCAAGGACAATGTCTTGCAGTTTAACCCGTCAAAATGTGTCACTATAACATTCTCTCGCGCGCACACTACACCACAGAATAGCTATGAGGTGGATGGTATACCGTTGACTAGAGTTACGGATGTCAAGGATCTGGGGGTACGTCTGAATAGCCAGTTAACTTTTCGTGATCATATTATTGAAATATGCAAAAAAGCATATAGGAATTTGGGTTTTCTACTTCGTAGGGTTAGTGGCTTCACAAATTTTAATATAAGAACTGTTCAGACCTTATATAATGCACTGGTGAGAAGCCAGCTAGAATTCAATGCTATGGTATGGGCCCCGCATGAAACAAAGTACAATCTGATGTTGGAACGGGTACAAAATAAATTCATCAGATATATGTATTTGAGGTTGTATGGAGTATACCCATTTTATCCGCTCATGTATCCTACTTTATTTATTTTAGGTATGGTTGGCTACAATGAATTGCGAGTTAGGAGGGATATGGGGCTTGTGGTATACATTTTCAAAATCATCAGGGGTAAGATACATAACGCGGACGTATTGTGTCAGATAGGCTTGAGTGCTCCTGATAGATATGTATGGCGCAGGCGCATGCCTGGGTTGCTGGCAGTGCCGCGCGCTAGGACGCATTTATTAAAAGAGGCACCAATAATAAGAGCATTACGCACTCTCAACATAGTAGCTAAGGACATTGACTTATTCTTTTGTGCGCTGAGTGAATTCATCAGGGCGGCAATGTTTACCATCAGCTACAAATTGTAATATTTAAGTAAATGTATTAGTTCATATGATTTTGAATTTATTTTCTACAACAAAATATGATTTGATTTTTGGCAAATAAGTAAAACAAAATTGTGAATATTTAATTCTAATTAGTTTGTAAATAGTAATTTTAAAATGTTAATTGTAATGCAATATGATTGTTAATTAATAAGTATGAATTGTAATTGTATAGGTATGTATAATGCAGATTGTTGTTTTTATTATTTATTATTTTAATTGTATTTCAAATTAATTTGTAGTGTTAACACTGATTTTATTTTTATTTTTATTTTTTTTAAAACTGTAAACTTCTCTATCGCATTAGGTGAAATACCTGTAATGATAGTTGTAAGTTGCTCATAAATAAATAAATAAATAAATAAATAAATAAATGTTGGCGATAAATTAAGCTTGTTAGCAATAATAACTGAATGTGATCGGGAAATCATAAAAATACGCCTGTAACATTACTCATTTTGCTTAGATCAGGTAGGAATACAGTGGTCATTACGGAGTTGATTTATTGTGAGCAGCAGTGAACACTTTACACAAAGATACGGATATCGTGGGAGTATCGGGTACAGAATTCCATATTTATGTACATAATGTATTTGGATACATTTGAAATTGTATGTTATACAATATTCGAAAGAAATTTTTATTTAAAATAATTCGAGTCGTGTTGCAAGTGTCCATTTCTTACAGGAAGCGAAAGTGCGTTCGCTTGTTTGATATCTTCCTTCAAGGGATTTTGTAGCACGATGCCTACTATCGCACTCAGTTAATATAATGACAATATTGTCAATTTACTGTTTTCATTTTTTTAACGAAGGGATCTATTGTGAGCTTACGAAAGAGGAAAATTTTCTTGAGTAATTAACAAAATTAATAATTAATAAAAATAATTTAAGATTTTTAAATACAACTGTACTAAAGTAGACATTACATATACCTGCAATAAAAGTAAAAAAGTAGGCATAGTGCGATCTTAAGTATGAAGGTTCCATAAAGTAGGCATGGTGCTACTGATTGCTGGAAACAATCGCAATAAGGTAACTTAGTAGCGATAGTAGGCCGATGCCTACATTGCCTGCCTTTCGATTGCTACAAAATCCGTGAAGGGTCCACAGGTCAGGATAGAGTGTACTGGCTAGCTGGCTACTACACTTTTCTACCAGCTAAGAATCCTCCAGCATTTTTAGTTAGCGAGATGAGGAGCTCGGTGGCGTAGTGGTTTGAGCGCTCTGGTTTCGATACGAAAAACAAAGCAACTTTCGCCATGGTCTATCCTGGAATGGGTCTTAAAAAAATTTGTTATATCGAGCTCCTCTGTGCTTCGGAAAGCACGTTCAGCCGTTGGTCCCGGTTCTTTCTGCAGCCGCTTTAACCCACCGGCCTGCATTGGGCTAGCGTGGTGGTGTTAAGGTCCATACGCCTCTTGTGTTACTTCCATGCAGAAAGCCTGTGCCCAGCAGTGGGACGTATATACAGAGTGGTGCTGCCAATACGACAATAAATTGAAATATGGGCTATACTAGTTCATGGCATTTTCACAAAGTTTTATAAACACAGCCATTAAAAACCATGTCCTAAACAGACACAAGGCTGAATGGCATAAAATACCTGGATTAAAACACTCCAAATCCTTCCTAGGAGAGGAGGTAGAAGGATGGAGTAAGTACATCCATAAAAACGGTAGAACACAAGCTCGCCTCTTAATTGGGGCACTCACAGGGCTTTTTGCTACTAACCACATGCTACACAAAATGCAACTCTCCGCAACACAACGTTGTCGAGCATGTGGTGAATGTCAGAAATCTATGACGCATCTCTTGTGGCATTGTGATGCCGTGACTAGAACCAGAATGAGCCTTCTGGGAGTGACATATCCAAAACCAGTCGAAGTGCACTGTGACATAGTCATGGCCCCATAGTAAGATAAGATAAGACCCATAGTAAGATAAGATATTAGTTCATAGAAACGGTTTACCACTTTCAAAAACATGTCCTAATGTCATGAAACTATCAAATGAATACGATGTTTTTAAAAGTGGCAAACCATTTCTATGAAGTAATACAGCCCATGTTTTGATTTATTGTCGTATTGACGGCACCACCCTGTAAGCTGGTGATGATGGTGATGATGACTCTGCTCTACCGATACTGTCTACATTGGTATAGTTAGGACTCTGCCGTGCTAATACGCCGTTTGCGGTAAAACTAGCTAATTTAGTGCTTAGTTAAGTTGAAGCAATAATAATAAATACAATTAAGGTACCAGCTAGAATTAACGAAGTAGCTTGTCGAGTTATAGAGAAAAAAAAACTAAAATAAATAATTTGTTCATGTGTATTGTGTAAGTCACGGAGTACTAAACCAGGTGTAAGTATAGTAAGCATAGTAAGCGAGTATGAGGTTTTGATGGATGTGAGTGAGCGTAAGTTTGAGTATGATGTGAAGAGTGTATGTGAGAGTATATTTAAGAAATCAAGGAAGCCTAAACAGGCTTCCTTGATTTATCAGGAAATGTCAGGAAACGTCTATGAAATGTCTGTAGTCACATCACTACAGACATTTCAAAATCATTTCAAAAGCAGAAATGTATGTCAACCCATTAGATACATACACACAGTCACGCTCACGCTAATTCAAGAAAACTAACAGGTCTTACATTTAGAAATTTCTAGAAAGAAAAAGAAGAGAAGCGTCGAATACTGACCTTGCAATTTCTGCGATACATTCTTCAGTCCAAATCGGTTCTTCTTCACTACCACTTTGAACTTATTCCGTACATTATACACTTGATTAGGAGCGTAGGTTTTATGTCCGCGATAGCCGCTGCCGTTTGACTGTTTCTTAAAGTTATAATAACTTGGATATCCGTGATTCGTGGTAGACATTTGCGGGTAAGTGTGATGCGGCGAACCGTATACCGGATATTTTGTACTATACGTGCCGTGCCCGTTCCCGTAGTCGTGATACGTATCATGTCCGTGGTATCCGTGACCGTACAGTGATGGGTAATGTGAATCTAAGCCGTCAGAATATTCCGGATAATGACTAGGGCAAGGAGGTTTATAATCAAAGGGGACTTCTGTACATTTGTTATAATTTTGTGCCACTATTAACAAAGCGGGGAAACTTTGAAAAATATTACATATGGTTTTGCCGGTCATTTTGTTGCATACACTTTGAGATACAAAATAGAACTAGTAAACTTTATTCCTACAAAGGAAATTAAATCTAAATTAGGTTATCTTTAAAATCAATGTTCCGCTTATTGACTTTTGAGCTCAAGTCTTGTGAAATGTTATGACAATTTTGTACGTTTCATAACAGACTTTTTTATTAACATTGTTATGTTCGTTGATATTATCTATCAAAATATCAACTAAATAACGGCGGATGTAAGTAGATATAGTTTGACTTTATTTTTTTAACGATGCAACAAATACCTTTAGCATAACAACATATAATATAGTTATAATTTAATATAATTTTGGTATAACAACATATAATATAGATATAGCTAAATAGTCTGTACATCACAAATAATTTACGGAAAACTGTTTCTAAATACATAATTAGTTAAAAGTCATTGTTACATTTTATGACAAACATACAAATACATAAAGAACATAAATTTTTGATAGGTACCAAGTATAAAGGGATTTTCCAGCCACGGATAGTGGTCAAACTCAAAGCACTCAAGTAGGCGGGAACCACTGGGTGTGGCTTTACCATAAAGTATATCGTCGCTGAGGAGTTCAGTGGCGTAACGGTTTGAGCACTCTGGTTTCGATTACGAAACAAAGCAACTTTCACCATGGTCGGTCCCGGGATGGGTCAGTCAAATTTATAATTTCGAGCTCTTCCGTGCTTCGGAAGGCACGTTAAGACGTTGGTCCCGGTTGTTCTGCAATCGCTTTAACCCACCAACCCGCATTGGGCCACAAGCTCCTCATGTGTTTCTCCCATGTAGGAAGGCCTGTGCCCAGCAGTGGGACGTATATAGGCTGGTGATGATGTTGATGATGATATCACCGCTAATTGCGCTAATTCTGGATAACTTAGGCTGAGTCTAAATTTAAGTTCAGTGCATCTCTTTCTCTCAAAATGAATACGACAAGGATCGCTGTCATAATATGGGGTGGTGATGACATTATGACAATAAATAAAACAGGGGTCATGTTAGTTCATAGAAAAGTTTTGCAACTTTCAATTACATCTTATTCACTTCATAATTTCATGTCATTTCTATGAAATAGCAGCTAATGTTATATTTAATATTCTAATAATAATGTAATATTCATAGAAATATCATGAAAATACACACACACATGTACTTCGTCTTTTTATACCCCGTTTCAAGGTACTATTTTTGCCATAGTTTGTAGTAAACTATGGCAAAAATAGTACCTTAACGAGGTTGGCCTCAATTTATAATATGAGGTTTCAATCTGTTGACCCTTTTATTACGTCGAAGAATAAGTTCTAAAGTCTGGTGTATGACATCTTGAATACATCCCATCTTGATTAATGGTTAGTGTTTGTTATTTCTGTTATTTTCTGACATTAGTATGTACCTATGTAAGTGTGGAAAATTATACGTATATACCTATTTATATAGATTTGTATGATATATGTACCTGTAAATATGTATGTATTTATTTGTGTGTATGTATGTATGTATTAAAATATGATGCTAAAATATATATTAAATATCTTATATTTTATATATAACTTATTTTACCGGCTAAAGTTTCAGATTAATGGATAACTGTTATTGGCTATTTAAGAAATACAATTAAGGATTTAATATTAAGTAATGTATGCTATTGTTATCCCAAATAAATGAAAATAAAAAATAAAAATAAAAAATGTATTTGATAGTTTGAAAACTATTCTATGAACTAATATAACCCATTTTTTTATTTATTACATACTGTCGTCACCAACCTCTACAATCAAAGACTTACAAAAAATACGGCATCGTCTCCAGCTTATACAGGTTGGTGCGGTCAATGCGACAATAAATTAAAATATGGGCTATATTAGTTCATAGAAATGGTTAACCACTTTCAAAAACGTCTTATTCATTTGATTATTTCTTAACATATGATGAAATAATGTAACATTGGCTGCATTATTTCATATAAATATCATAAAATTATTATTTTTAGTCGTATTGACGGCTCCACCCTGTCTACGTCCCACTGCTGGACACAGACCTTCCTACATGGGAGAAACACATGAGGAGTTTTAGCCATAACACCACCACGCGGGCCCAATGCGGCTTGATGGGTCGAAGCGGTTGCAGTTACAACCAGGACCAACGACTTAACGTGCCCTACGAAGCGAAATTAATTTTCATGATTTTCACAAAAAAGTGATGATAATGTAGGTAGGTTTATATTTTCTACCATGATGTAAAGGGTTACTACCACAATTTTCCTGTCCCCTACTGTCCCCTAATTATAGGTATGTACATGTATATTTGTTCATAATTAATAGGTGGACAATGCGAAATTTTAGTGAACTTATGTGATTCATAACTTTACCTTGATCTATTCACCTGTTTTGCAATGTGGTTTTCCCTAAACTTAGCTAAATTGCTTAATTATTTAATTTACCTACATTCTGTAGATTGTAAATTCAATATAATAGTTTCTTTGGTATGTTCACAACATAAGCTGTATACTACTTTTTTAAATACCAATTGGGTACCAATTTTTGAGTACCAATCAAACGTACGGCCGGCCTAGTAGTAAGCGGCTACCATAGCTTATAGACGCTCGTAGCATACCACGCACTACACTACTAACGCGTTGTCACTGTAGTCTATAAAGACTTAAGGTCTATACACACATATCAGTGAAACCACAGTTCCGACACAGTACCGGCACAGTTCCGTATCAGTGCTTCAGTGTTGCGACAGTGATTCAATTCACACATGTCAGTGCCTGCTCAGTTCACGGAGCTTCAATGAAAACGTGTCCGTCGTCAATCGTGATTGTATTTCGTATCCATATACTTTGCATGAGATAAATCATATATAACTCTATTTTCACGAACCAATTCAATTAATCGCTCGTCCTCCATTTTGTTTTTGTTGATGCCGGCGTCCGTGATCTGTCCGTCCGGCAAAAAATATCGTTGTCGACGATCCCTTCCGTGCTTGCCGGTGCCGGCACGGACACTGAGAGCACTGTGCCGTCACTGACACGGACAAGTGGAGATACGTTCATAGATAATGTATGAAATAATATTTCGCACTGTGCCGGTACTGTCACGGAACTGTGGCTTCACTGATATGTGTGAATAGACCTTTATAGCACCTTGGGCACTGCTCACACGCTTGCTGTAGCCTATAGACGCTCGTAGCACCTTGAGCACTACTTAAGCGTTACCACCGTAGCCTGTATAGGCTCGTAGCACCTTGGTCACTACACATGCATTGTTATCGTAGCCTAGTGGCGCTCGTAGCACCTTGGGCACTACTCACGTATTCTTACCGTAGACTATAGACGCAACATAATGGTTTCTTAATGAGCGCTGACGCTTACTCACCACAGGAGCACAACACTAAAAAGCAGTTACCGATATTGGCTTTTACATCGCGGTAAAAAAAAGCTAGTATCGGTTTAATAAGCATCAGCTTATATTGTTATATCTTCTAGAAGAAGCTGAGATAGTTGAAATATAAGTATGACAAAATTAAGCTAGTATCGGTTAAATAAGCATCAGCTTATATTGTTATATCTTCTAGAAGAAGCTGAGATAGTTGAAATATAAGTATGACAAAATTAATACGGCTGTTTGGATATTGCACATAACATAATTATCAATATAGTTCATTTCGTCGTCAGCATGACGCATAAGGCAAATAAGGCCAGCCTCATTATTAAGCAGAACATGGGGCTTTCTGATAGATGTATCGATGCAAGGACTTGAGTTGATTATGAATCATATCTAAGAATTTTTGGAGTATCACTATGGATATTGATAGATAATTTTATTAAAGCGAGACTATTTTTTTTTTGTTCAAGTAAGTACTTAAATTCTTCTTCATTTTTAAATGGCATAGTGTTCTTTATATATAACAATTCTGCAAGTACAGGGTAAGTTATATTGTCACCTGTGTTATAAAATGAAACCTGAAGCTCAACGTAAATGAAGTTGTTATACAAAACATTAAACTCTATTTATATTTTCAAAAATAGACGGTCGCTTCGTTTACTGTTTTTTAAAAGTAAAATATTCTTAAATTATTTTGAACATTTTGTCACGTATAAAAAAAAAGTAATTGAATGACCTTCAATGGTTTTCAATCCTTACAGTTTGTCATACAAAGCACGGCAATTGACTCAACACCACCTGATGTGAAGCGGTAAGAAGAGTCCATATGCGAAGACAGCCAGTGCTGTTATTAGACACTGCTTTAGCCGCCTCCACCTTGCCAGCCCAAAATGGACTTTTTCACGCCTCTTTTGAAGGAACTCGTGTTATAGGAAGGAGAGAATACACAGCAAAGAATTTTGGGAGACAGAAAAAGAAACTAGTTTCTTTGTGCGTGATGTTGAGGTGGAGACAGTGAATTGATGGCTCCGAAGACCGGCACGTGTGCTCCTGAGTAGCAAGAGGGATGGTGGGATAAGGTCAAAAAGCTCTTCAGAGCACTCTCCATGACATAGCCGATAGAAGGCGCTAAGCGTCGCAATTCTCGACGCAATTGCAGAGGATCAAGGTTGTTCGTGACCTCTACATCGCCAATCATACGGACAGCACAACGCTGCCACTGTCCAGTACATCGAGGAGGTACTTGACAGAGCCATCCCACAAATGTGAGCAATATTCCGAACGCAAGACCGGACTGTGGCGCACCTTGTTCAGGATGCCGAGCTTTCATGAGGCTACTTTGATCACGGTTTCGACGTAGTTTATGTCTCCGAATGGAGAGGTCGAATCCGCTAGCTTGTTTCAGAAACGATACTATTGGAGAGATTCTTCCAATAACTAATATTGTGACCAAAATTATAAAACTTATTTGCACATGACGCAGCCCTAAGCAACAGAGAATCAAACAGTCAATTTGGTGACGAACTAAATAAAAATGCAGCCTATTCAATGTGAAATCTGACTCAAGCTGTCACTAAAAATCACTTTAAATCTTATGGACCCAGGGTTACAACTAATTAAATATTATCCATGGATGAAGTCATGGAATTGACTGTGGTTGAAACACTAGATGAATTATGTATGACGCTAACTGACGATGCGATGAGATATAAATAAAACTGAGTAAAGTGCTCTTCAAAATAACGATTTCTTTGAAAATTTTAAGGGAAGTTAACAAGGATTCGTGCTGACTGCCTTTACTTCCTTGTCTTGTTTATCTGTTGTTGATAAAAAGTCTCAGTTAATACTATTCTTTTTATAAAATACTTCAAAACAATATTTTTTATTACTTTTAGATTAGTCGCATAGAAATTTTATCAAAATCGATTTAGTAGTTTGGTTTTTAAATCAAAATATTTGGAATATTGAAGTTAATCAATGGGTAAGCGAAATTGTGGATGTTTGTCTTCCTGTGACTTTTAGAGATGCGATACGACAGTAATAGGTAACAAACAATATGCTGACAGTCAACCATCCAACTTTGACCTTAAATCTCTTAAAATCGTAAGTAACAGACTTCTAAACACTAAAATGGGAAAAAAAATTGTAGGTAGGACGGATGATCCGGCCTTGGTCACTGATCCGGCTTTGACCATTTGGGACAAAGATTTAAATTTCTGTAATTAAGACATAGTCAAATATTACTCTACGAAGTATGACATTAAAATATCTAACTACAGCAACACTGATACCGTTGACGACTGTGATGTATTTTAAACTTAACTTTGAAAATATGCCATTTTTGTAGGTGGCTTATAATGTGACAATGGCCCTAATTCTGGAGAACACATGCTAAGTTTAAATTTAAGTTCAGTCTATTTCTTTTTTTCAAAACGAATACGAAAAGGATGGCTGTCATATAAATTGACATTTAGAAAGGTGCGTTCAATTTTCGACCTTATTGAACGTGCTAAAATGCAGTATTTAGGAGGCACCTCCGTACATGCCGTCTAAAATTGTCTATGGTTTCTATGAAATCTATCTAAATTTAATTGACAGCTCTCAACAGATTCTTGCTATCTTTTTCCTATGACTTATTGCGAGAAAGAGATATACTGTACTTAAATTTAGAATTAGAGTGTGTTCCCATAATTAGGCCCAATACCTAAGCAAAACAATAAGGAAAGCGGGGCGGAGTAATGTTTTTTAAAAAAAATCTTAATGGGGTAACTCTTGACCTTCATCTCAACTGATGGTAAGTAGATAAGGCCGAAGATGGACGCGAGCTACACCCGGATTCCTCAACCACAGAGGAGGAGAAGGAGGACTTCGAAAAGCCCTACCACCAACCAAAGCGAGCAGAAAATTTCTGCCTCCACGGGAATCGAACCCCGGACCTCTAGATCTGAGTTCGCTGGTCTCAACCATTATACCACAAAGACGGTACAAATCTGTTAGTATTTCCGAAATCTTTGTCTATCTTTTGAATGTTTATGTGAATACTAAATAAAAAATGTACTAAGTAGAACTAAAGTTATTTTTTGGCATACGCCTAACCCTCACAATGTCGAATTAAACCAAGGATCCTCTTCTTCGGTAGCGTAGTGGTTTGAGTGCTCTGGTTTCGATTACGAAAACAAAGCAACTTTGGCCATGGTCGATCCCGGGATGGGTCAATCAATATTTATAATATCGGACTCCTTCGTGCTTAGGAAGGCACGTTAAGCCGTTGGTCCCGGTTGTTACTGCCACTGCTTTAACCCACCAACCCGCATTGGGCCAGCGTGGTTGTGTTATGGCCCAAACCCCTCATGTGTTTCTCCCATGTGGGACGTATTTATGCTGGTGATGATGATGATGATGATCGGTAGTATACGGAACGGTTCTGCGCAGCCCGCATCCAACGGCTCCCCGCGACCCTGACCAGGTCGTCTGTCCATCTAGCGGGAGGCCGTCCTACTTTCCGCATTCCAGTGCGTGGTCGCCATTCTAGAACTTTAACGCCCCACCGGCCGTCTGCTCTGCGTGCTATGTGCCCTGCCCACTGCCACTTCAACTTACTAATCCTACTAGCTATGTCATCAGTGGCACTATGCGAGTGTGGTTACCGATTTACTACCTTAGTAAACATAAACCCATACTTATTTGACATTTCAGCCTCCTTATGACCTTCGCAATAAGACTTATGAACTGCCAAAAGTGACATTGTTGACTGTACAACAATTTCCGAGTAAGTAGGTATAGATGATAACGCTATGATGCGTGTGCGCAGCGTGGCTCGATTATATCTTTAAGCAAATACGTGCGCGAAGCTGCTGCCTGCGTGACATCGCACAATCTGCAAGAAAACTGACTTTATTGGTTGAGACTTTTCCAAAGATGATACACCATCTTAACTTATATGTATATCAGGTAGATGACCCAAAGGAAGGACAAAATATACGACAGTGTTCCCTCCTTGTTAACGTAGTATGGTTGCCTAGTTACCAACCATTAGCTTGTAGAGGGAATAAAAAACTTATTTCAATCGCGTAGGGAAAGGGTTACACAGCAGGGAAATAGCGATATTACAAATATAAACTAGTATAATAAAACTCAGTATAACCTTTTACACTTTTACATGGAACTGATTGGTACAGCAGCGTGGTCAGCGAAGAACTGTCGCTCCGAGCTGTTAGCAGACTTAACAATACTTTTTGCCCCTACTATCGCGCCATTTTGCGCTTCACATTGTTCGTTAGTCAGTTAAATAACTTATTGCGTTCTTATCATTTAATACAAAGACTATAATAAAATAAGTTATCAGTAATTACAAAATGCACATTGTTATAAATATTGACAGTAATTAATATTCCTGAAACATTACAATTTATAAATTAACATTGAAAAGATCATAAACGGAATTTTCGTTCAAAGACAATTACAACAGGCAAAGGAAAACAGTATAATTCCATAAATAAAAATAAGGTCACAACACTAGTATCAAAACACATGCACAATAAAAACTTTTTAGCGGAGCAATTAAAATCCCATGCGGACAATTTATTGACATCAGAAAACAGAGAGAACATGGTCGATCCTGGGACAGGTCAATCAAAATTTATAATCTCGAGCTCCTGCCGTTGCTCCCGGTTGCTACGGCTTGTACCGCTTTAACCCAACCTTTGCCCAAGCTTCTCGTGTGTTTCTCCCTTGTAGGAAGGCCTGTGCCCAGCAATGGGACATATATTGTCTGGTGATGATAAGACCAGAAAGGTGGAGGCGCGGGGTAAAACAGTATGTTAAAGCTTCAATAGCTGACTTCGCATAGGACTCTTCTTACCGCTTCTCATCAGGTGGCGTTGAGTCAGTTGTGTGGCTTGTATTTGAAAAAGGAGACAAGTCTCCGGCTCTAAAAATAACGCTTTCTAAATTATCTCTGGCGACTATACTCACCTAACTCACCACAAGAACACAACACTACAAAGTAGAGATAGTTTAGAGAGATAGCAGTGCCCTACCTAGCGGCTTTTACTAAACGCTCGAATTATATAAATTGTTGTTCTTTACCGTTCAACCAACGCATTGTCTAGTCTAGAGTCTAGAACCTGTAATTGAAAAGAATAAAGGAGTGTAAAATAATGCAAGGTGTTCAGTATAAACATTTGAATTTAATTGTCAACTTAGCTAAATACATTATGGCTCGCAATGGTGTTAAATATAACACAAACTAATATACAAATTAAAACGTAAGTTTTAATGTTTTATAAATAAAAACTATTTACAATTTCCTTATATTTATATGTACCTACCTAATAGCAGTTTATTTTTATAACTGTACAAGTAATTATTTTGATTTGAAATTAAGAATTGAATCGAGTTCAACTCGTGTTTGATTAGATATTACAGCGATTGTAATCACGGGAAAATAATAGCTGTAAATTGTAAAATAATTGAAACGTCGGTCGGGTATAAAATAATAATGTCTTAATTTTAACCACGTGCACAAAGAAGTTTCGAAGTGAATTTGTTTCGACACATTTTTTTTTTATTTATGATTCTTACTTTATTGTTATAATTACAAATAAATAAAGAAAACGATGAAACATTATCTCCAGGCGGAAATCGAACCCGCGTCTCCTGGGGTCCGGCTAGGAAGATTAAAAATGCTTGTAAAAGTATTCTTTCAGATCACTAGAGGTGTTAACTTCAATGAGTGGTGAGATAAACGTTGCTATAAAGGGTTAAAAAGGGTACAAAGCGGTAAAGACATTGGTAGGTTACACCTAGTGCTCCGGTGGTGTAGTAGTAATCGCGTCTGGCCGGGCCCCAGGAGATTTTTCTTTCTTTATTTGTATTTGTTATCATCACCATCAAATCAGCAGAGACGCCCACTGCTGGGCATCGTAATAAAGTCAGAAACACACTATTGTGTCGTGTTGTGTCGTGGCGCGCCGGAAGCGTATCGGTTTCATACGTTTAATATGGTTAGAAACACATTACGCCGATTCACGCCGCAACACAACGCACTGTAATAATGTGTTTCTAACCATATTAAATGTATGAAACCGATACGCTTCTGGCGCGCCACGACACTACACGACACAATAGTGTGTTTCCGCCTTAACTCTTTTATTTATCAAACTTGTTCAAACTGCGGTAGCTTTCATCGCATGTGGACTCTTTTTACCGCTTTACACCAGGGGCCTTACCACCTATCTTTATAAAAGCGATTCATATTCCGCTCGGTTCAGTCAATGGTTCTTAAACTGCATCGCTGTCATAGTCGTAGATAGCGTCGTAGTACGGATATAACGATTCTACTGAGTTTAGGTCCTAAACTGGATCGCGATAAAAGATGGTGGTGCGGGTGCAGAGTTGAATCTTTTACCGACCTTTGTATGAAAAAAAATTTGTGATTAATCCGGTATATATAAGTGGTTGTATTTCGAATGTCTAGTGCTAGCAAACTTAAAAGACAACGGTTTGAATATTAAATTTTTCTACTGGAAGTTTCACCGTTACCATCCCGCGCCTACTCAACATAGAAAAACCATCTTCGTAGGTACTTCACAACGGAACATCATCGTCACAAAGACCCTATAATGCGTCCCACTGCTGGACACAGCCCTGGGAGTACTTGAAGAGTTTCTGAATCATACAAGCACAATGCTGGCTTAATATTTTTGTTTAAATCGATGGCTGGTGGATGGAAAAAAAAGCAACTGATATCAGACAAAATATATTTGCCATTGTGTGTGGAGCTTGTCGGCTGGTAAGAGACAAAATGTTCATCAATATTCGGTCGTACCTACTCTTATACGATCACCAAGTAATTGAGTTAAAACACTAATAAATACGGATAAGGATAATAAGGATTTCGTTTTGAACAACTTGTATTCCTTTAAAAATATATTTTTTGCTTTTGATTGTTATTGTACAATGTATAATTTATGGTTGCGCAGGGTTGCGCTTTTCGCAAGGCTTCCGCAGAAAACCTTTAACAAAACTTCTAGGTGCCCAGACATTATACTGAGCGGAGACCTTTTTGGGGCATTTAAATGTGTTTTTTTTTCATATCTGTTGTCATTTATTGTATGTGTAATACACTAAATAAACTTTTTCTCATTTTCATTACTTCATTCTCACATGTATTGTTTCTCTCACTGTCATATTTATCTGTGTTTAAATTAAAAAGCTTGAACGAGCGTTTATAGGTAAGCCCTTTTTTTAACATCCATCTATTCCCCCCTTGAAAATCAGGTATAAACTTCATTCTTATCTATTCAATTGTGTCCAATCACTTGATTTCAATCTGCTTATTTTGTTCTTGTTAGATCAAAGTGTGTTTATTGTAGAGTTATAAAAATTAAACTTAACAATATAATAAAAAGTAGAGACCATTTCACAAATAAGTTAAAACTCTATATTTTCTGTGCTATCTACAACTTCTTAATTAGAAATGGTCCATCTGCTAAAGCCGTGGAACTTATTAGAGAACCTGATGGGTAGACGGGACGCCTATCATCATTCTTATGATGATAGGTATCCTGTTATCACGCCTATCATCTTAATTTACTGACTCATCACCATATTATAATTATAATAATAATTATAATATTTATACACTCACACCTATTATCTAACCCAAAGTAAGCATCATTAAGAGCTTGTGTTATGGATACTAGATAACGGAGAAATAATGATATTAATATGTATATAAATATTAGAAATATACTAAATAAACATATAAACATCCATGACTCGTAAACAAATGCTCGTACTCATCATACAAACATTTGTTTCTACCGGGATTCGAACCCGGGACCTCTTGACCAAGTAGCCTGGGGTACAGACCACTCGGCCAGCCGGTCGTCAACGATATAATACGTTGATAGGCGTCCTATCTACTCGTCGCTTCATACCACGTCCGTCCTGTCCCCAATATTCGCTTGAAAGCTGTCGCGTCTTAAAAATTGGTGAGCGATTATTGTATTTGGAAATGAAATATACCTACTTAAATTAAGTACCAAAATTGTCTAAATACTCAACAAATCAATGGCGTATAGACTTTTTCAGATCGTTTTGAAAAAAAAGCTGTAAAATTTACCTTTTTTTTGATGATCCTTTTAGTTAATATTTTTTATTTATACCTACTACTTGCCACAATATATTTTGTGAAAAAAATTGCTTTGAATTATCGGTAAATATCAATTTGTAGGATTTGGGCGGGCTGCGTCAATAATAATCAACATTCGTATGTACATTCCACGGTTCAAATCCGAAAAGTCGTATGTCATGATGACTTACGCTTTTTTATGTAACGGTTTTATTCAGCGAAATAAGCCTTTGGGGATCTTGTGGACGTTTTTTAAACAAAGCACAGCAAATGACTCAACAACACCTGATGTGAAGCGGTAAGAAGAGTCCATGAGTTTTGCATTTCAACAGACAGACAGACATAAGTTACACGGCTTAAGGCTATAATTACTACAAGGCAAGATATGGCTGGCTTCAAAACATGTTAACTAATAAAATAAGGCTGAAATGCTTTAAAATTGTATTTCACGTAGATACAAATAACGGATGCCAAATGATGAAAATTTAGTTAGTGCGCAAAATTAGTGTTTTTTTTATAATTGTTATTATGTTACTGTCACTTTAAACATCCCTTGTGTATGATCCAATGTTTGTCAAAATAATGAATGAAATGAAATTAATTTTTTTCTGCGCTAACGTCGCACTTAAAGATTTCTTTAAATTCGGCCTGAGTTAGGCAGGCTGTCAATTCAAGCATTTTAGTATAAATGCAGGGTATTTAGAAGCCATTGATTTCTCATTTAATGCTTGTACTGGCGACTTGTGTATATAAGCATCCTTGGGAATTCAGACGATAGCACACAAATCACTCTCATAAAGAAACACTGGACTGGACCTATTAGTACCTACATACCTAAGTCAAAGTTTAGTTAAAACACAAAGGCCTTTAAAAATATAATTATATTACTGGTAATGATTTCAAAGGAAGATGATATACGGCGCTAAGACAATGTCTGTATTTAACTTAACTTTGACTTAAGTACTGATAGTACAGTGTTCTATAAAGCGTGCGACCGATTTTACCCATCGTATTAAGGAGCGACTTTTGCAGTGAAGTGTTAGAATTGGTTGTCGACTATCTGGACGGCCACTTTTATTAGTTAACACGTGTTATGTAAAATTAGATACACTTAAAGAATGAAATGTTAATTTTACACTTGTATATATAGTAATAGCTTGGCTCACCAAATATTTATTTTAAACAAAGTACTTATTCCAATTTGCGTTTTGTTTAATTTTCCCATTCCCTTGAATAGTTCATAAAAGGCAATCAATTGAAAAATAAAAGGAATATTTTTTTAAGACTAGAATCAATTCGTCATGTCCATTATGTTAGTTAAATCCTCTGAGTGTACCTAATTTAATTATTTACTAAGAAATTTAAATGACATAATTACATAATTAGTTTTAAATTAGATCTTTTTGGTGGAATGCATAGTTTGTACACTTTGTGTTGTAAAGATCTTTAAATCTATTAAATAGAAATATTGAATTTCGTAAGTCTTTTATCATACCGAATTCTTCATTCACACATACAGTTTTACTCAAAAGCTCGATAAACAGCGACAGTACATAAATACTTAAGCGTCATCCGCAGACCGAGATCAGATACAATATTCTGATACCACAAAAAATAATGTATTATTTAGTTTCCATTTCCTGTTACTGGAACCGCATTAACCCACAAACTAACATAGAGCCAGCGAGGTGGTGCTATGGCCCAAACTCCATTCCAAGAGTCTGAGCTGACCGCGAAGTTTCTATAATTATCGCAAATTTTCTAGAATATCTTTGGTGTTGTTTTATTCAAATTTAAAATATTGCACTATTAAGTCATACGGCGGTAGTCAGATCAATGCGTATTACGAAGGTATTCTTATTTTGGAGATTTATTTTTGTTTGGATAACCAAACAATTTTCACCACCGACGTAATAGCTTATATTATGTTGCCAACGGGCGCACCAGAATTTTTTAAGTTTTAATAAATAATTTAGTAAACTAAGAAATTTTGGGAGCACACCAAAGTTACCCCTGATTGTAAAGAATCAATATTGTTTGGTCGTCATGGCTCAGACCAAGCTTTTAGTGCGTCCAGAATTAGGGAACAACACGTTATAATTTAAAATCATTCGCAAATATCTAAAACAATAAAGCTTCTTATCCTTGTTTTGGAATGATAATAAAATCTCTCCACAATTTTAGTTTTTGTGAATTGTAACACAGATCAGAACCTTATACTTTAATTCCTCTTTCTCTATCATCATAACTAAAAATGTCAGATGAATCTCTATGTATTTCATTGTTTGTTTTTATGGAACCTAAAGTCTGATCAATAGGATCTGTTTTCTAATAAAAAGTTCTTGAACATAGTTAACAATTCCAAACGGTATAAGGTCTGAAGGAAAACGTAGGAAAATATCAATACAATGAAATAGTGAAACACGGAACCAGCATAAAGTTTTTTTCGGATCTGAACCTTTCGTTAGCAGTAAAAGACAATTCGTGAGGAAAACGAACGAATATCTGTCGCTTTATGTCTCCATCAGTTGGAATGGTTCCTGGCTGGGTGTGGCGGCTGCAGCGCGGGGTTGGCGACAGCGATGATGCTGTCTCCTCGCGCCGCTACCACCTGCGGACGAGACTCCTCCGTGTCCTGACAAATTATAATGTGGAAGTTTAGGCTACTGCGAATACAAGAAATTGTACTTCATTGCATCATTCTTCAGATATAATAAAAATCCTATCTCACAAGTCTCCGTCGCTCATATACACGTCGGAATTTTAAAATTATTCCTATCAACCAAAGGTTTAGAGTTTTTTTTTATACTGGTTTCAATAAAAACGTTTTTATTCTAATGAGTAACTAATGACTAGTGTGAATTGTCACGGAGGCTTCCTTATTATTTTATTAAACTAGTTGCACATACATAGGTAGGAAATAAATTGATTATGACACTTACTGGTGGAGGAGTGCTTGTACTTGAATAGGAACACCTGGAATCAGCGTCGTCACTCTCAGCTTTCACGGCCCACCAGCTATAACAAATATAGCTAAGTTTAACTTTCGGGTAATTTTATTTATATTTCACAAAGTAAATAAATTAGTTTACGTTGCTTATAAGACTAAGCATTACCAGCCTATTGCCTTTTTAATCTTATAAGATTATTTATTGTTTCGGAAAATCTACAAAGTACGAAAACCTAAGCAGGAACTACTTATTTCTTTCCATTGACATTTTAAAGGAAAATGACGATTTTTTAAAAATATTTTTAAAATTAGTTGTACTATGTTTTAAAATGGAAGGTCTGCTACTATTAATTATTATGTGAGTATTATCAACTAATTAGCTAACTACACTAATACAAGCAAAATGTTAAGGAGAATTGGGAGTATGTTAGATACCTATGGTTGGAGTTGCTCCTAGCAGCATCGGGGCTGACTCGCACCCCACCGTCGTCACCTTCCTAGCATACACACATTATGTTATTGTAGGGTCAATCAATTTAATGTTGTTAACACTTAAGCTTCCTATGGAGTTAGCTTTAGATATGGAAAAATACTGGCTGTAATCTCATCACAGGATGTAAGCAAGTGGGCAAATTACATTCTGAAACAATATTTTTCATCCTTATGATAATCATTATTATGAATATAATAATACATGTTATTAATGCATTATCGAAAGAGGTTTTCGTATATACCTACTGCGTAAGTTACGCAGTAGGTATATACGAAAACTTTCATATTATCGTATTGTTAATATCAGAGAAAAAACACAATACTCAGGATAGTGAATCAAAAGAGATAAAAATGAATACCTAGTTTAATCTATAATATTCAAGTTTCAATAATAAATACCCGTAATGCAAATTATAATTAAACATGCCAAATTAAAATAAACTTTACACTTACCAAGATTTAAGTGGGCCATTCCTGTTAGTTAAAAGCAATAACTAAAATACAGAAAGAAAATAGAAAATAAGATTTCAATAAGGCTTATGATAAAGTTTATCATGCTTACCTGTGCAATATTTTTATAAAATAGGAAGATTGATAGTAAATTCATGCAATTTCATACCTACTTATTATTAGTAACCTTTTTTACAAATATTCCATTAGTACTTTTAAAGATTCTTAGGGAGTTCTTCAAGGAACTATTTGGGGTCAACAGTTCTTGACATTATGCCAATATTCTTGTAATTATTCTCATGCTCCATTCTTACTAGATTCCAATTAGATTTCATTAAACGAACCCGTTAGTCATGAATGAATAATCTAATAAGGTTTTGTATTCTGTAATCTTAATTAAGTGTCCGAATTAAGCTTATAAGACTTAATCAATACTTTTGAATTATATCTTATTATGAGTGGTTTGATTTGGACAATCAAGTAAACTGTAGTCACATAAATGAAATTATATATTTTTTCGAACCACACACTTTCTATAAAATATGTTCATGTTTCCAGAAGAGCTCATAGAAATTGAATAAGAAGAAAATATGCAGATGATTTACAACTCAAAATGCATTATGCCTTAAACACTGTTAGAGTTCTAGTATATGTTTATCTAATGAATGAATTCTTTGTTAAAAAATATGATATCAAATAACATTGTTATTAACATTTGAATACATTCGTCAAAACAATAAAATAATTTGTCAAGTGTTAGGTTGCTATTAAAAGTGTTATTTGATGTTCGGATATTTCATAATTTCATATAATTATTTTTGCAATCGACTACGTACACTTTGATTAGATAACAGAATACAAAAGCATCCCTTTCAAGCTGATCCTAGATCTTTTCGTGCCCTGTTAGTTCCGTGTTAGCTATTGTCTAGTCGGTGAGGTCTACGTGGGTGGTGACCTGGCGAGGTCGTTTGGAGGGCGTCTCGTCGTCGTCTCGGTCCCGCTCATCTCCCGTCGACGCGGTAGGAGGAAGCCTGGGGGCAGGGGAAAGTGGTGTAATTTAAGTGTGAACATTGCAAAGGTCATATAATTTAACACAGGAAAGCACAGTAGAATTTTCTTTACCTTTGATAACACTAATTTTTGTGATACAACTAAAACAGTGACCTGATCCTCAACCATGAGTGAGGCCTTTATAAAATAATGTTCGCCCGTTCTTAAGGACAGTTATGATGGGTTTTTAATAATAAAGTTTTAATACTATTTTAAAACTGTAAAAGGCCGAGTCAGTACATTGAAGGTATTCCATAAAAAACAGTTGGTATAATGTACTGGGACTTAAACATGCCCAAATATTTATTTTATTTTGGTCAATCATACAACTGCAGAACAGATTTTGATGTGGTTTTAATTTTCAATAGCTTTAGGTCAAACTTAAAATCTAAGCTATGTTTCATGACAATCGGGGGAGTAAAACCAGAGCTGTAGCTTGCCCTCTCTGTAGTACTAGCCTTCATACAATGAGGAGGTAATTTAAAATGACCTATGCGGCGAAACTGAGACTAATTCTGTGTGAGCTTAATATTTCAGATGCTAAAACCTATTCGCTGTAACCTATATCGCGGGGAAAAGCTAAGTGCCATTTAAAGTATTCCATGGTATAGTTACCCATGCTTGGAGTAGTGCAAGCCCGCGCGCCGCACCAGCTGCCGCGCCAGAGGGAACAGCTCGTCGCGCCGCGTCAGCAGCGCGGGCACGCAGCGGCACATCTGCGCTGCCGCCTCATTTACCATCACCTGTTTCATCAATATGATCAACGTTATTAGTTGTAAGGTCAATACGTTTTTTATCCTCAAGAGCGTTACTAAAGTCAACATAATACGTACTTGTACGTATTTATTCATGCATAAATGGTCAGACTAGTCTAAACAGTATCACGGTTGATTAAGAACAATTTTCAACTTTTCATACTAACTAAACATCATCAAGATAAACTTTTTCTATGACTTTTTGAATTTGAATTCAAGAAGCGCTTTGTTGGGCAATTCGGTTCTAAATATTTTTCGAAAAGTCTTATGCAAGGCCAATGTGCAATTTAAGTATTGTCAATGTCAAAACTTGCTACGACAAACGTCAAATTGAGCACTCCTTAGGTATTTATGCGGGACTTTAAACTTTTGAGTATTTGGCCCAATTTAACAATCTGTAGGTCACTCACCAGCCTGCGTCCTCTGCTGGACACAGGCCGTATTCCATGGGGAAAATACAAGAAGATGTTTACATGAGAGTAATAAATTAGCCTTTGACTAGAACAATGGTACACTCTTATCTTTCAATACTGCTCAGTATTGAAACATACGAGAGTCCTAGTCAAAGACCTACTGGTGGCACCGAGAGAAAGAGAGATAGTCTATATTTCTCTGTGTCATATACGAATATATTAAAAAAAAATCTCATTACTCAGCAATGAGAAGTTTTTAAAAATATATTCGTAAGCTATTTTCCAAAAAAGGAGATGTTTCATATCAGGCCAGGTATATGTACACTGTCTAAAAAATCAGAAAAAATCTCTTGAATCCGGGAAAAATACTAATAATTCGTTTTCGTGCATAGTTTATTTGTACTAAATTTGAAATTACCTCGTGCAAGGTCAACGGTTTCTCAGGCTTCCTCTTGCAATCAAACCTGCCGTATATCGCCGCGTACTTCCTAATTTCCTCCATGCGCCGCGAGTCTGACTCCGGCATCATCATCACTAGCTCCAGCTCCTTGCACATCTTCTTTTTCGTGTTCTGCGGCTTTGGCTCCAGCTGGGGCAAGTGCTTGCTTAGCTTCTCTGCCGCTGCTGCTAACTTTTGTACATGGACGTCTAGAAGTACTGGTGTGAGTTGTACTGGAGATGTTATTGAACTAGGACTGGATCCAGCTGATGCTGGTGGACAAGCGCTTTGAGGGGAGAAGGATCTAGCAGTTGTTGAAGTCACAGGTGTAGCTGGAGCTGGTGAGGAAGGTAATACTATCTTTGTGAAGGTATTCGCCTGGTGTACTGGACTGGCGTTTGGTGCTGAGGCATTAGACCCACAACTATTTTCAGGTGCTCCTGGAGAAGGGCTGTACATTGGTCTGTTACTTTCTGGAGAGGCGACAGTCCTTGGTAACACGTTGGGTAAGGAAGGGGGAATATTTAATAATCTTTGGTTGCATTGTATAAAAGGATTTTCCGATGGACATAAATTAGGGACGATTGGTATCTGGAAAAGGGCTGGATTGTTGACCCACTCTTGAAGGGCTTTCTGCAGCCTCCTGACGTGGAGAGGCTTGGACGCCATGCCTACAAGAGCCATAATCTCCAAGAACTCCTCTTCACCAGCATCACACAGTTGCTGGACGTCGTCTCCCCCTGTAAATTAAATAAAAAACTCTAATTATCAAGAATACAAAGGGATATAAGGGCCTTGACCGATATAGGTCTTGTTTTCCTTATACAGTTTCCCAAATAAACTTCATATAATCGAAAAATTACTAACAATAAATATTTTCCGAGCATAATGTAGGTTTTTGGTGAATGAATCCGTCCATTAATCTTATCAGGTATTTTTCTAATATTTATTTATGTAATATTTTTTTTATATGTATAATAATTATAATGCGCAAGTTTTTATTGATGCTTACATTGTGAGTCTAAATAATTCGAGTGCGTTTAACAATTATTTTTTCTTGTTATCAGTAGAATAAAAGATTCGACTTTATGATGAAACATTAATCTATGTAGCTACGATTGTTACAAAACTTTCTCAAGACAAAAAACGAATCCCATCCAGTTTAATATGCAAAACTATCTCACAAGGCAGGTTCCTCGTCATTGCTATCACAAAAAAACGTGTGACACCATGAAAAAATAACGCCGCACAGTCGAATTTAATTTAGGCAAACATGCTAATATCCGACGTGACCATTTTGCGAAGGGGCCGAGAAAAAAAAACAAAAGGTGCTCCAAGTTCGAAGCCGGCCAAACCCTTCTGGTCCCAGTTGGTAATTGAAGGAATTAAAAAGTGAAACATTAGAAAAAAGTGATTTGCATGAGGACGTCTGCGCCTTTCGATGTTTTGTCATCGCATATGGAAATCAGTTTTTTGGACATCGCGAACGATGAGAAAGTGTTTTTTCTTGTGTTCCGAGATTTGTGAATAAGCGTGGTTAAAGCTTGATTGGGGTTTAAAGCTTGACTCTTTTCTTTCAAATTTTTCAATTATTATTGAAATAAAGTTTTTATTTTTTGATTCATAGCCTAAAAATAAGGAGTAAGAAAGAGATTAAGCTTATGTAAGTACCCAGGTACTTAATTTTTTTCTTCCACTTAGATCCCATTTTACAATAATATTGTGACAAAGTTTACTTATTATTACTTCATTTATAAAAAAAATCATCCAGAAAAAAATCATCTGCTGGGGTGGAAATTAAACCCGCGACCCATCACTGTGTGATTGCTTTGACGAGTACTTAGGATAATCCTGTTAATTCATTTGATAATATTTATAAGTAATAATCAAATATGTTTAGCATAGTTAATTTGTATTATAATTGCAATTGTTGTTGCCCGAAATTAAAGTAATAATAAAATAAAATAAAAGAACATTGTAGGATTCAAAACACATTTGATAATTACTTATGTTCTTGTGACTATTCGGTATTCGTTGCTTATTGGTTATTCATCGTTTTGATGCAGATATGTTAGGGATAAAACCTTCTCCTGTAAATAAACTTTAACATCTTAATTAAATATATTTTTTAAAATTGGGTCATTCCAATTCTTGGGAAGCTCAGACGCTAAGAGCAGTCATCCGGATTGTGGAAGGTCACGGGTGTCCCCGACCCAGCACATGAATTTCATTTAGCTTAAATATTTTACCATTGAGAAATCAATCATATACTAATAACGGAGACGGCTAATAACTAATAACGGAGTAACTCTGTCTGTCTGTTACTTTTCACGCTCAAGCCCTGAGCCGATATAGTTTTTTTTTTATTTTTATTTTTATTATTTACTCACACCTATTATCTAGCCCAAAGTAAGCATCATTAAGAGCTTGTGTCATGGATACTAGATAACGGATAAATAATAAATAAACATATAAACATCCATGACTCGTAAACAAATGTTTGTATTCATCATACAAACATTTGCTCCTACCGGGTTTTGAACCCGGGACCTCCCGGCCAAGTAGCCTGTATAGCAAGGGCCACAGACCACTCGGCCAGCCGGTCGTCAAACGGATTTGGTATGGAGATAGTTTGAGACTCTGGAAATATTAACTACTGAAAAGAGTGACTACACTAGTTTGTTGCCGGAATCTTCTCGGTAGTTCAACTTTTGGAACCGGTGTAAATTCAGACAGACTGACAGACAGACAGACTGACGGACAGACAGACAGACTGACTGACGGACAGACGGACCGACGGACCGACAGACAGACCGATAGACAGACTGACATAACATTCTTAGCTTACGTAGATGCAGATAAGACAGAGAGACAAACATTATGAAATTGTTAGTTAGTTAATATTATTTTTATGTGATAGAGTTAAGGGTTTTTTTGTTGACGATTCGAAAGTGCTTCTTGGGGGCCTAATTGAATAAAGATATTTTCATTTCCATTTTTTTCATTTTCATATAAATAATACTGACCCATTTCCAGAAGGGTGTCGTAGTAGGCCAGAAGGCTGGCCCGCTGCATCACCCTGTACAACTGTAGCTCTGCCTCGTTCGCTGGAGCCGACGTCACCACCACTGAAAACCAAGAAATACGTTGCTTAGAAACTTTAACTCATGGACAGCTCGTTTAAATCGGTTTTACACATTATGAAAATATAACCAACACAATTTTTAAGTTTTAGGCTCTTAGGAGACAATCCAGGTGTTAGCCCTACGCGAAGGAAGTACCTAAGTGTCGCCTGGATATGGGCGAAGCGTTATCGCGGTCAATCGTGAATTTCATTTATTATTTTTGATATTTATTATTAATTTATTAGTATGAATATATCATTCCTAAATATTAGAATAATGTGACGTTACTTTCCAAGCACTTTTCCTATCGAAGAAAGTTCTTTTAGAAATAAGTCTTTGTGATTTTTCTCCTTTACCTCGGTACTTCTTTAATGTACAATTATGTGACCACAACAAATTGTTGAATTAATAAATAATAAAATAAACTTCATAATTTGAACTCAAATCACGCACAAAGCTTCCTCACCTCAACATCGCGCACAAAGAAATTTAATACCTCGTTCCTATAGCTTGGGTTCCTTCAAAAGAGGCGTGAAAAGCACCTTTTGGGCCAGCAAGGTGGAGGCGGCCAGAGCAGTGCCTGAACTGCACTAATTGTCTTCGCATATGGACTCTTTTTACCGCTTCACATCAGGTTGTTTTGAGTCATTTGTCGTGCTTTATTTAAAAAAAAAGAGTACCGAAAAATATTTTAAGAAATATTTAAAGTATGTTAGTGGTATCTTTCGAAGGACCATTGTGTTAGGCAGACTGCGAATTGAAAAAAGGCGTTGTGTTCTCTTCATCTTTGGAAATTAAGTATACTACAGCTATTGGACGCATAATATCTTGAATTATTATTCAATAGTAGGTACCAAGGATGATACAAGTAATTTCATCTATATTTCTACCTGTAAGTCTAGCAAGCAAACTCAAATCGATCCTTTTAATTTCCGAAATCATTTAATGCGTTATTCGAAATTTCTCGAAACGAAAATTCGCGTGTCCTTAATAATTTGGTGGCGTCGATTTGCGTGAGGCGATGCCGCTATAAAAAACACCCTCCTTTAACTGCAACCCTAGCTATTACCGAAAAGAATCGACCGTTACCGGACGAAAAAATAGATGAATATACTTTTACATAAAGGGGTTCAACTCTTTTGTGAGCGAACGGGTTAGCTGCGCGCCAATGCAATCTTGCGCGGGAAAAATATCGACCGTGCTGCCACGGCTTGGTATAGAAAAAATGTAGCCACCCTTCGCGTGCACTATTAGTTTTTATTTATGAAAAAAATAGGGTGGGTCGAGGCTCCACCCCCGGGTGCAGGTAAAAAAAGTTAACATTACAAAAAAAGCTTAGAAAAAAAGGTTATGTGCTTTTACATAAAACTTACAATTGGCAGTCGACTTTATATTGGAAGCATTGTATACAACAATGACGATTATGTAAGTACAGCAGTGAATCATTGTATGACAGTAAATTGCAAATAAACTTTGTCTATCTTAAAATTTGTAGTATAAAGTTTCAAAACAAGCTTACGCCCTCGACTTCGTCGGCGTTATCCCATGGGAACACATTCCCGGGATTAAAGTAGACTATGTGCTATTCCAGACTGTAATCTATATCTGTGACGAATTTTATCCAGATCCGTTTAGCCGTTCTGGAGGGATATAAACTTTTAAGATGTATTATTAAGAATTAATTTTATAAAGAATTGTAAACTGTACTGCGCCCTTAACCCTTCAAGCATCTGGTTCCAGACACAAATGATTTTACAATTGTCATATACCTCCAGAGGTATAACGCCGCTTGACAGATTAAAGTAACGAATAGGATGGGCCCTCTTCACTCCGCTATGGATGGTCAGCAAAAAAATCATTAGCGAATTTGGTTTTACACAAAATACCTAATTACCTATACATATTATATTATTATGAATAGACATTACCTAAGTATCAATACAAAAAAATTATAGAAAAAATTGGACTACTTAATATTGCTTCAACTTACTGAAAAAAAATTAAGGCGAACTACTTCGATTAAAATAAGTTATAACCAAAATTTAGCGTAATTTTAGTTTACTTGAATTAACATAACGGTGCATCTCTATGCAACTTTATTTTTGGCTAGTTGTTACCCTAAGTTATGTAGTCACTTTTTTGAGCTACAGGCAGGTGAAAGTTCAGTTGACATTTTTTTCAGGTTAGGTGTTCAATATTTTTTTATTATTATTAACAGCCATTAATAATTAGTCATTATTGCAAGCTTTAGAGGCATCAGTTAAAATTGATGGCCAGCTTGACAGTTCTATGCGAAATGATTGTATTTAAGTACTTACTCTAAGTATTAACGGTTATTAACCTGCTAGTAATATTAATTAAAACAAATGAAGTTCTTGTTACCTTTGTTGGCAACTGCCTGGATCATACCACGGTTCCGTTAGCAGCCATGGTAGACCTTTTTAATGTCTACGCCAGTGTCTAAATACGGAATACATGTACGGGTGTCAATCGGGTAGTTTTAATTTTTCAATTTTATTGCATTATAATAACCCATTATACATAATTTCACATCACAGTTTTAGTTTCATTTATATAGTCCACTCCTCGATCAGGAACATCCTTTATGTAAATTAATTAGGTAAGCATAGCCACCCTAGTTAGTCATCGTACCAGCCTACGATGTCCATTGCTAAAAAAGGTCTCCCTATTGATATCAATGGGCCTCTGCATCGATTTCTAAATAGCACGGTTCTCCGCAGCCTGCATCCAGCGGCTCCCCGCGACCCTGACCAGGTTGCTGTCCATCTACTGGGAGGCCGTCCTACTTTGCGCTTCCCGGCACGTGGTCGCTAGAACTTTATCGCCCCACCGACCGGTTCTGCGTGCTATGTGCCCTTTTTTTCGAAGTTGAATCCGCTTACAGACGATACCCTAAACCGCTGGTTAGGCGGACCAGCGGACCGTCGGCTAGACGTGGGCCTGTGCAGGGGTCGCCCAGCGCCTGATCATAGCACTGATCATGGCACTGGTAATACCTGCTAAACCACTCCGGTTTCCCCACGCCCATAATGGAGACGACCCGGGGTTTGCCGAAGCATTTCACTGAGCCGCCTCCGGGTAGCCCGACCCTAGAACCGACCAGAGCCAGTCCTAGGGCGGGGCACCAGGCCTCACCCCGGGCCGGTCGCGGCCGCGTGCTATGTGCCCTGTTCACTGCCACTTCAACTTACTAATCCTATGAGAGTCACTTCGGTTGCCTTACCTGCTAGTAATACTGATTAAAACAAATGAAACTCTCTAGTCATGTTACCTTTGTGTAAATTAAAACAATAAGAATTATAAGTCCAATATGGTATTAGTCGATATACCTCTAGAAGTAATTAGGTAACTATCCATCAGTTGTGGACAGGATATTGGTTTCCTAATAGTGTGAAAAGGTATCAGCATTATGATATTGATGAAACTAGTGTAGCGAATCAAAAACACGATAGTCAGCGGTCTGGTTAAATTGGCCGCTTAACTGGACGCCTAGCCCGTTGATTGAACGCCGGCGTCCAATCAAATGCCCAACCCGATACTTAATTGAACTAGACTCACTTCACGTTTAACGACTTGGCGTATTGAAAGGATCGTCTTGTACCGAAGAGTTTTGGTTTGATTGGTGGGTTCATAGTTATTTTTTATGACCGACATCGTTTTGTTTGGTTATAATTATGTGGTCATAAAAAATAACCCTGAACCTACCAATTACTCAAACAGTCACACAAAAGCTCTTCGATTTTAACAGCCTGCCTAGGCGTGCAATTGAACGGCTAATTTAACCAGACGGCTGACATGACGTTCAGCCATCTGGTTAAATGTTGCGCTCAATGACTTGGCTAGTTGTCGCTCAATCAAATAAATATACAAATACAAATATTTAATTTTTTTTTTCAAATACAAATACAAATATTTTATTAAACCAAATTTTTTTATACAATTTGTTGGGGAAATCCTCTCTTTAAGTTTAAAAACCTGTATTGAGAAGATTCCGCTCCTCTGTAGTTACATACGTCATCATTATTGTTTTTCTATACCTTAGTGAGTGACCTACTTTTAATAAGGTATATAAATTCTGTTATATATTCTATAGCACAATAATATAGCACTAGAAATCCATGAATATAATACCAACCCATAAACCCATACTAACTAATTGTTTATCAACCACTGGGCATTACCCAGTGTTCAGATCTTACAAGTATAATACATACCCACTTCAAATAAACATCAGAATCAAGTAACACTTAAGCTCGAACACTTTGACACTTGTTCAAACACATAATATGCAAGTATTATCAAACCAAACATCAAAAATCAACGGGCTAGGCGTCCAGTTCAGCGGCTAATTTAACCAGACGGCTGCGTCATGTGCAGTTTCATATCAGTATTCTTGTATGTATAATATCAAAATGTTTTTAAACTAACACCAATAAATATATACCTACCTATAGAGTTCCAGCCACCTTACTCGTCAAAGGAACACACAGCAGTTGCAGTAATTTGGCTGCGACTGCGATCTTAAGGTTTGGCAGTTTTTGATGTAAACTGATATAATTAATGATTAAACGAACTTACCTAAAGTGAAGTTCTATCATAATTATACTCGCGCCTCGTCCTCGAGATTAGTATCTAAAACAATATATATTATATACACATGTAGTAACGCATAAGTACTACCACTCTGCACTTAGTTTGGATGTAGGGATAAAATTCCTTTGCCCTTTCCAATTCCTTTTTTTTTTTTTTGTAATGTGGGTACTCTTGTTTTACCTCCAAATATCTACGTCAACTCTTGTCATTTAGTTTAAAGTCCTTTCTTTCATTGATGTATTTTTAACTTTGTTTTTTTTTTTTTTTTTTTATTATTATTATTATTTGGGTTCCGGGTGGGTGGGATGTTATACTAATCTCTTCGGACGAGGCGCTTCGTATAATTATGATAGAACTTCACTTTAGGTAAGTTCGTTTAATCATTAATTATACTCGCGCCTCGTCCTCGAGATTAGTATCTAAAACAATATATATTATATACACATGTAGACTTTGAGAGTTATTGTATAAAATCATCAATGAAAACACTAGATTCCGATTCCAACAATATTTTAATTAGTAGTGTATTAAATTCAATAATTTATAAACTAAAAATATTTTCCTCTTATAATCATTACAATCATTTATGAATATAACTAAACAATAATTATTGATTATAATAATTACAATAGCTATAATTTGATTGTTCGTAATTTAATGATCATTTATAAATTAATAGATAACATCTAAGTTTGATTTATAATCGACTGTACTAAAGCAGATTCATCATTATCAACTATAATTCTGTGATAGAATTTGGCGAATGTGTTAGATTTACCACTCCACCCCGCGGTGTTGCGGATGGCATCAATATTGACGCCTCGCAAATGCGCCTGCGATGCAGCGGCGTGCCGCGTACTGTGCGCGGTGAATATGGACGAGTCAATACCACACTCACCAAGCGTATGTTTTACCCATCGACTGAGCGTTTGGGTTCCTACGCCATTATGTGGTTTTTTAATCGCGATAAATAATTCGTTAGATGTTCTTAATTTTGAGGTTTTAGTCAAATAATGAGACAAAGTTATGGCTGGACATATACTACTTTTTTCTTTAAAGAAGGGAATAAATAGGACCGGTTGTTTACAGCCAACTCTACTTGTTTTTAAAATATCAGGAATTTTAATTACAATCTGATCGTTAGTAATTTCGATATTATTGCTATTTATTTTAGCAAGAGTTTGCATTCTCTGTGCCGTGGAAAGAGCCAGTAATGTCACTGTTTTCTTTGACAATTGCTCAAAAGATAGTTCTTCGTTAGGAAACCACTCGCTCAGTCGATCTAATACACGGTTAGTGTCCCAAGTAATGTTATATTTTGGGGTGGGTGGACGAAGACGGAAGACACCTTTGAAAAAACGATTCAGTCTGTCATCATTAGACAGTTTTGGCCCTATTATTAAAGACAGCGCTGCCCTACAAGAATTTAACGTCCCATATTGGGATCCACTATAAAACATTTGAGTCAAAAAATATATTATGGTTGGTACAGACGCTTCATGAACGTCAACAGAATTAGAAATACAAAAATCCCACCATTTCTTTAAATATACATTGTATTGTTGTAGTGATTTTTCAGATAAAGACGCCACCATGATATCTATTGCCGACTTTGGTACACTTCTCTTTGATAGTGCGTTCCGGATAAGACTCCCGCAACCAGGGTAAGCGACTTGTGTATCCGGTGGGAGCTGGAATGTGAGATTAAGGCACATGTACATGGAGGAAAAGTTATTGTTTCCGAGTCAAGGAGGGCATTAAAAATAGGGTACCAAGGTTGTGTTGGCCAATGAGGTACGATCATGATGCCTCGTGCTTTATCTGTTATAATCTTTCTAAGGGTTTTCAATATAACTGAAAAAGGAGGAAAAGCATAAAAATAAAACTGTGACCATGGCACAGTAAACGAATCTATAGCAAAGGCGTCAGGGTCTTTATGCCAAGATATGTATTTTTTACATTTATTATTTATACGACTGGCAAATATATCGATTTCTGGCGGGCCAAATTTACTGATTATAGAAGTGAAGGCCCCCTCTGCAAGTTCCCATTCTATATCGGGATGTGATTTCCGTGATTCAAAGTCAGCTACTATATTGTCTTTGGATTTAATATAAGACGCAAAAACAAATAACTTCCTTTCTTGACACCACTCCCAAATATCCCTTGTAATTTTAGTCAGGTGTGGGAATTGAATTCCGCCCATTCGGTTGATATAGGCAATCGCAGTGGAATTATCAATTCTCAGAAGTATTTGACAATTATAGTAATTTCGCGCGAATATTTTAAGAGCAATAAAGGCAGCTAACAGTTCTAAGTAATTGATATGTGCTTTTCTTTCACTATTTGACCACTGACCACTCGCAGTTTCCCCGTTACTAGCCGCCCCCCACCCCGTAGTTGAGGCGTCAGAAAAAATTTCTGTTACATAGTAGTCAGTACGAATGCGATGGACAGAATTATCTATATTATTTAACCACCAAATAATGTCAGGCCGTAATGAGTCAGGTACATTCATAGCCTTATTGTAATCATCATCATTAACTTTCAAATTAAGAAATTTACAACGTTCAAACTCTTTTGTATATAACCACCCATACTCTATGGCTGGACAGGCTGATACTAATAAGCCAGTGAGTTGTGCTAATCTGCGAATTTTGCAGCGTTTTGATGTTAAGAAGCTTTGCAATTCTAATTTTATTCGAGATTTCTTTTCCTCTGGTAAACTTAGCTGAAATTTATGGGAGTCTATAATCATACCTAAGAATTTACAAGTAGTGGAAGGTATGAAACAACTTTTCTCTTCATTAACAATAAAACCAAGTGAGATTAATAATCGCTTTGTTATATGAATGTTTGAAAGGCACTGTTGGTGTGTATGTCCAAGTAAAAACCAGTCATCGAGATACAAAGTCGACAATAATCCAGCTGATCGTAATATTTTAACTATTGGTTTCGTAATCTTCGTAAATATGTAAGGGGCTGTACTTAGGCCGAAAGGCAAAACATTAAATTCATATAATTTACTTTCAAAAATAAAACGCAGATATTTTCTTGACTGTTTATGTATTTTTATTAAAAAATAAGCATCCTTAAGATCGACGGTTGCCATATAACAATCACGTGATACTATTTTAAGGGCTGTTCGTAAGTCCTCTAACTTAAAATGGCTGGTGGTTATAAATTGATTTAATTTTTTTAGGTTTAAGATGAATCGTGTTTTGCCATTCGGTTTAGGAACTAAGAAAATGCCTGATATAAATTGGCCCTCGCAAGGGGCACATTCGGATATGGCCCCGATTTGAAGTAGGTTATTTATAGATTCAAAATATAGACTTTTGTCTTTGTCCGAGTACACTGGTGAAAATGGCAAGGCGTTCTGCCTTACCGGGTTAGAAAATGTGATTTTATAACCGCTTATCCAAGACAAAATTGTACGATCGGATGTAATAAGAGACCACTGTTGATAAAAATTGGCCAACCGGCCCGCATACTTAACTGTGTCTAGTAGCGGCGGCGTGCCTGCGTCGGGTGCTGCACGTGCGACGGCCTCGATGAGTGCGCGTGCGGCGGAGGTGGAGGCGGCGGCGCTCGCAGTGCTGCAGGCTCCCGGCTCCTCGCCGCTAGCGCGGTCCCCAGTGGCCTGCGGCTCTGGGGAGGAGCTTTCCGGTTTAAATGTTTGGGGATTTGTTTCGGCTTCTTTGAAGTTTTAGTGCTCGAATCTGCTTTTAATTCGACGCCCGACTTGTTCACCGCCTTTGCTGATCTTAAAGTTTCAGCAAGATTCTCACTGAATAAGAAGCTATCAATTTTGGTGTCCGTCAAATAATCCTTAAGGTCTTTCTTCAGTCCAAAAAATATAAAATTCCTCCTGGTCACAGAATCGGCGTGCTGTAAATCGCACAAGAGACGACTAATATCTATTAGTTTTTGTAACATCTCATTATTTTTATCTTTAGCATTAAGTAGTGCTGTTATTATTTGACCTAGACCGGAAATAGCACTAGCCATCTGTTTCTGTTTAGACTCTATGCCTTTATCCCGTTTTAAAAAATTTTCCGGAACAGCAGCTTTGATTTCCGGATTAATTTTCGGAGCATCAATATGCACACAATTGGCTGGTAACAAATATTTATTAAGTAAGTCTTTGCGACATTCCTTGCTTAGTCCCTCTGTAGCTACGTGTTGAAAACGACATGCTAATTCTTTTCTTATATCTGAGCCAAATCTTATATTTGATGACGGATCATCGCCTAATATTTCCAATACGTCAGTATCTAAGTTTGGTTCGTCATTCATGGGCAATGAATTCTCTATATGTGGGACAAAAGTAGAAGTGCTCGGGCCAGCTTGAGGTATATCAATAGTGTGAGGTGTCTCCTCACTGGTTATCTGATTATTTGTAATGCACTCGGTAATCTGACATTCTGTATCTAACCAGTCATCCGCTTGTATAAGAGGAGTTACTGAAAATACATAATAGACTATTACAATGGAAAACCTAATTTCCATGTAAGTATAGATAATCAGAATAACACTAGAAATGTAGTGTTTTATTATTATTATTATTTAATAATTTTGTCTATATTCTGACCTATAACTAAAAGCAAACATGTATTGAGTGAGCCCCAATGACTACTCTGAGTACAATGTTTAAGCTTAACGTAAATACGTTTAAATAATAGGCATTACGTTAGTACAATCAGAAAATATATATATATAGCTAGGTAGGTACCTACCTACTTTTAAATTTAACTCTTTAACAAGATATATTTTCCTAATATAACACTGCCTTTTATTTAGATAGTTACATAACGTGTGATATTAACTATTTCATACGGTTGTATGCGCAGCCCCCAGTGGACTACACGTTAACCAATGGATATCATGCATTGAGAAAGCCCCAGCGACTTCTCAGTGCGCATGATTTACTTAATTAGCGCAATATTTACACTATGCTATTTCTATGTATAACATAGAACTACAAGTAAGAAATACCTGTGCCAACGTCCTCAGTATGTAAAACTGAATTTTCTTCAACTGACGAACTTCGAGATGAGTCACTATCACTTTTTCGAATCCTGCGTTCTAGTTTTTTAACTTTACGCGTTAAGTGGTTTAGTTCCTCTTCCTGAGTCCGCGAACCTTTACGTTTCGGCATTCTAACAATAAAAGTTACGCGCTTAAAAACGTGACTTGAGTGGTTAGGCACTAAATTGCGAATGACAAGAGTTGACGTAGATATTTGGAGGTAAAACAAGAGTACCCACATTACAAAAAAAAAAAAAAGGAATTGGAAAGGGCAAAGGAATTTTATCCCTACATCCAAACTAAGTGCAGAGTGGTAGTACTTATGCGTTACTACATGTGTATATAATATATATTGTTTTAGATACTAATCTCGAGGACGAGGCGCGAGTATAATTAAAACTGTCGAAATACGATGCTTCCTTTATTTATGTGTTTCTTTTCTCAGACTTGCCAGGCACTCTCTTAAGTCGAATTAAAAAAAATAAACAAAAAATAAAACCGACTCCAATAAACTGAAAAGGATAAAATAATTAAATTTTAGTAGGTACTCATCCCCTAGGAACATATTTTTGGAGTCGGTGCTTCACTATCTATATGGTTTCTGGAAACAACTTGGCACCAACTCCAAAAATATATTCCTAGGGGATGAGTACTTACTAAAATTTAATTATTTTATCCATTTCAGTTTTTTGGAGTCGGTTTTATTTATTGTTTAAATTATTTTTTCACAGTTTTCAGTGATAACTTTTTAAGGTCAAAGCTAGATGGGTGACCGTGAGCAAAAATCCGCAAATTCGCATACGTAGGCGACTTAATTTTTTCAGTTTTTTTATCATCAATATCGGTTCACCCAGTCAAAAGTTCTGAGGAAACAAACACAAAAA
Organism: Nymphula nitidulata; assembly: GCA_947347705.1. NCBI lineage: Eukaryota > Metazoa > Arthropoda > Insecta > Lepidoptera > Crambidae > Nymphula > Nymphula nitidulata. The sequence continues at coordinate 1,668,889 of OX374637.1, read as the reverse complement.
AAAACATACAGACGAATTGATAACCTCCTCCTTTTTTGAAGTCGGTTAAAAAGGAGAACGCTTTTTTTCAATTATCCAACCCTTTGCCTAACAACAAGAGAGCAATTAAATATAAGAGGAGCAATTTCTTCGAATGTAAGTATCTTACTTTTTTTTCACTATTAAAACTTTCCCGCGCTACAATGTCCAAAAAAATTATTTGCATAATCCTTTTTCAGCAAAAAACTGGCCACAGACGCGCAAATGCAAAGCAGCTAGTTTTTTATTGGCAAAGGGTGCGTTATGGCTATTGTTTTTTTATTCAACTTTAATTTTTTAAAATGGTCACGTAGTACATTTGCATATACGAACTCATTGAGTCGTTCTGTGTCAAGAATTATTTATAATTTTGAAAGCTGTGCTTTTTTTCTTGGATAGGTAAAATAAACTAGAGAAATCAAATATAATTCCACCGTGATACCTTGTGAATTACATAATACTTCTACTTAATAACTTTTTTTATTAATTTTTTTGTTTCGTAGGACAAATAATTGCAATTTTCGATTTCAATTCGTAATTAATTATCTCAATGAGAACGCCTAGCCTACCCTATATTTTTTTTTCATACAACTAGATGCCAAACAAGCTCAGCCCACATGGTGGTAAGTGGTTACCGCCGCCTATAGAGCCTGCAATAACAAGGAAAAAATCACTTGTTATTGTTGTCGTATTGTTGTCCTGAGGCCTAAGATGAGGCCTTCCATGCCCAGTAATTACACTGGCTACCTTCCCACCTTTTAGGGATTCATGTAAATCGTATTAGGCTTCATTTTATGAATACCTACTGATTAATCAAAAAGTGTGAGTTCGGGGTTTTTTTTACCATCTTGATATAAGTCTGTGTACTCGAATTATATACTATACTAGCTGACCCGGCGAACTTCGTACCGCCTAATAATACTAACACTCAATTGTTTTGCCTTCCCGGAACCCCTCCACTAGCACTTAAACTTTATGGTATGGTATTAAAGTTCAAATTGACTTTTAAGTATTATTACGAATCTTTTGAATGGGAGTATAGAATATAGTTTTTTAACTTATTCAGGCAATTTTTCTCCGTAAGAACCGTCCTCGTACCTCAAGGAATATTATAAAAAAAGAATTAGCGAAATCGGTTCAGCTGCTCTCGAGATTTGCGCTTAGCAACACATTCAACGATTCATTTTTATATTATAGAAGATGTATAGTACTTAATCCAGCACAATCCGCGATCATAACAATTATTTTTTATATTTCAATTAGAATTTTAGCACCTATTATTACCTTATATAATCCTTTCATTACAATGAAATCATAGAAAAGTATAGAAACTTCAACAATATGTAAAAGTCCTGCCTAACCTAATCACAGAAATATTTTATTAAGTAGGTTATCTGCTGACATTGAACAAAAGTAAAATTGGTATATCAAATAGCTAAACAGCATCATCATTCTTCATTCACGTTGTTTCATTTCCATAACAAATCGTTTATTCTCTAATTACCTACTCGCTTACCGCAATGCATCAAACACGTGCATTCACCACCGTGCGAAAATTACAACTAATCAGAAATACGATTGTAATTAGGTCGGAACTCGTCCCTAAAATAAAAAAAAGCTCCCTACCTGCTTTGTCTATGCCCAATTTGAATAAACCCTAAACGCAATTTCTTTAGCCGATAAACAAAAACAAGCTATTGTCAAGCGTTCGAAATTTGAATAAGAACAACCGATTTGGCAGAGGCGCTAATGATAGTGCTGCCACCAAGACAAAATGGAGGATGTGACCCGGCATACGATCATGCGTATTTTTTAACACTAGTACAAAGTGATTGATATGCGCAATAGTGTCTTACTTTATGAATATTAATGAGATCATTGTACAGGTTGCGTGCTAACGACTAGAAAGACTCTTTTTAAATTTTTTTCGGCGTTTGCTTCCGTGCGAATTTTGTACCAGAAAGTCTTAGCGCAGAAAAAAGTTTGCTTATGCTAATTCGTTTATAGAACTTTTTTTTTAATTTCCTTCATGAGAAATTTGCAGCTCGAGTTATGATTTACCATTCTTTGTTTCAATCTACATTTTAATGAAAGTTAACAAAAAGTAGAATGCCACATGACTTCCGTTGAAAAAGAATAAAAGGCAATGACTGGTCGATTTACATACGAGATTAACCCGAAAAAAGTTCGGTGTACTTTTTCGGTGTTTTTTAATCGAAAGTGAGATTTGGGCAGGTGGCGGTGACCCAAAGGGTTTTTCAAGTAATTAATCAGAGTTGCATCTGTTTAGTAATTACGACCCGACGGGCATTTGAAGGGTTAATCAAATATAATAAAGAAATTAGACGGACGGACATGTGTTTATTTTTTGCCACAGATTGAGATTGATCTGGCAACTGCGCTTAATATCAAATGACTTGTGTGTTAGTTTCTATTATTCTTAGCCGGAGATTTTTCTTTGGTTTTTTTCTACAACTAGACGACAAGTAAGCTGACGGCCCGCCTGGTGGTAAGTGGCTATCGTCGCCTGTCGACACTTTTTTATATACAAAGCACGGCAAATGACTCAACACCACCTGATGTGAAGCGGTAAGAAGAGCCCATATGCGGAGACAGCTTGCTTGCTTTTGAAGGAACCCGTGTCATAGGAAGGGGGAAACACATGTGCTGGCAAAGAATTCCAAGTTTTAGAAGTCCGACAAAGAAAGGAGTTAACAGTTAACGTTTCACTTGTGCGTTGCCGACCATGTAAAAACCTATTCACGCCTTTTCTGAAGAGCTCATGGTGTACTCCTTCGAGAAAACCTCTGCAGGGAGCTCGTTCCTATAATCCAGCACCCATACAAAATCCACACACCATAAAAAGTTTAAGCAGAATCACATTAAGAAATAAAAAGACAAAAGATTTAAATTAATTATTAATTAATTAATTTAAAAAAAACAATATTTAAAGATATTAATTGAAATTAAACAATAGTCTCATTATTATTAAAAAAATAATATTAAATGTGTGTACATACCTGGATTACATAAATAATAACAAGTAAGAATTATATATAAAGTACCGGTAAGTAATGTCCGTTTTCATTAACCATTCCCTAGGCGTAGGTAGGTGGCTCGCGGTCGCAGCGGCGTTATACCACCGGGGGGCGATGATAATGGAATAATCAATTGCGCTTAAGTATTCTGAGTATTCTTAAATAAAAACAAAATCAAGTCGTACTTTTCGAAATATAGATCTAAACTTTTTAATTTTTTTTCAAAGATTCTTAAAGAAATGTACCTAAGTCATTAAGATTAGCGAAAAAAACGTCCAGTGGAAGTATTAAAAAATCTCCCGTCCGTCCAGTAATCCTTAGTCCGGTGGGCACAAAAAGGCAAGCATTTATTTTTGTTTCAACCCTCGCAGGATGAACTCCGGGTGACATGGCGATCTTGAGGACTGAAGACAATGACTTATGTCGGAATAATTTAGGATGTATTTTAGAGTTAATAGATTTTCACATTTATGTTAGATTTTGTGCTTTTATAACGCCTACTTTATTGTAACAATTCTATTTTAATACAAATAAAGAAAGAAAACGATGAAAAAATTATATGCTCCAGGCGAGAATCGAACCCGCGTCTCTTGGGGTCCGGCCAGACGCGATAACCGCTACGCCAACGAGCACTAGGTGTAACCTACCAATTTCTTCAGCACTTTCTACCTTTTTTTAACGTTATTATTTAAACGTTGCTAATTCCCGCCTGGAGCACATAATTTTTTCATTGTTTTCTTTCTTTTTTTGTAATTGTCAATAGATTTTTTTTATTTTGGTACTAGTTCTACGTTTACCGGATTTAACTCTCCTTTTATTTTATGTTGCATTACAATTTTATTCCCTAAAGATTACTTTTTTTATACAACTTGACGACAAACAAGGTGATGACTTCATCGTCGCTTATAAACACCTGCAATAACAAGCAAAATCACTTAACATTGCAGGTGCGTTGTCATCCTGAGGCCTAAGATGAAATGCCGTCCATGCCCAGTAATTAAACTGGATACCTTTCTCTTCAATCCGAAACACAATGAACTGTGTTTCGGAACTGTTTCACGGCTGGAATAAGAAAGACGGTGGTACCTACCCAGACGACCCTACCTACATACGGGCCTACCACCTAGTAACTTTACAGCGATCGTGGTCTAGGGAAGACTAAAGATGTCAGTTATCTTTGGTAAGTTTATAAGCTAACTTTTGAGTTAGAGGTTTTATTTAAAAATGTAAAATAATAACCTTTAAAGTTATTATAACTACACAAGTTTGTTACCGAAGTCTTCTAGATAGTTTGAGCGGGTGCAAATTCGGACATGGCATGGCATTCGGGCATGGTATAGACGTTATGAAATTGTTAAGCATAAAGTTGTGATTTTTGCTCCTTGGTAGCATTTAATTATTCTACCTGATATCATTTTAGTCCACAAACAAGAAAAACTTACATGAATACAAAAAGTTTTAAACCATTAAAACAATCAACTATTCAATTATCTCAACTCTCATTATAATAAAAGGCTAATAAATTGAAACACCGCGCAGCCCTAGAGCGCCACTTAGAGCTTTTACACATGTTTCTATTATACGTGTATAATTGGCCTTACGTCGCCCCAGGGTTGGTAGTTAGCACCTCGCCTCTAAGGGTTTTCTTTTAAATTTTTTAAAAAAGTTTGAAACAAAAAACATGTTAATGTCAGTTTTGACCACCCCCGACAGTGAGGCACAAATTGCTACGAGAATTTAGGGTTGCCTAATAAAATTTTGAAAGCAATTCTATTTAAAAAAAAATTGTACGCATCTAAATAAAGGCCGATTATTATCATCTTTGCTATTGTGAAATATCAGAGCGTATGACTAAAAACACGACAATAAGTTGGTAAATTACGCTGGCACATAATGATATTCTAATGTGATAAAAAACTACAAATACACTTGTATTCTGAGAAATAAGGCTTTGACTTTGCTAATAGTTCTTCGTCTAAATAACACTAGGGTGGCTTATGAGATTGTCCGCATGGTAACTCTGGGCAATCTTCATCGGCGGGAAGCCGAGCCGGGTTGTATTGGTGTGCTCTGGTGAATTTGCTTCGCAGACCCCATACCACCTCCGCAGAAGGCACAGGAGTTACCCAGGAGTTTTAGCGGGTATTCTCAGGTCAGTTTAGACGCTGGGCGAGCCCCGCACGCGGCCGCTGCTTCACCAGTTGTGGATAAAAAGTGGGTGAGTGTCTATACCGAAAATACTAAAACTAAAGAACAGATTATAGATATTGATATAAGTTAGAAAAATCTAGAAAAAATATATGTATATATATTTAAAGGTGGGTTGAGAACCCACGACCTGGGGCCTTACCACCATCTTTATAAAAGCGATTCATATTCCGCTCAGTTCAGTATTGGTTCCTAAACTGCATCGCTGTCATAGTCGTAGATAGCGTCGTAGTACGAATTAACGATTCTACTCAGTTTAGGTCCTAAACTGGATCGCGATAAAAGATGGTGGTACGGGTGCTGTCGCAATCCAGGCTGAACTGCTTAAAGTATTGAGCTACTGAGAACTTGATAGAATTCAATGACTTGTTTTGTAAATACAGTACCTACCTATCAATATTGTAAGTAAAGTATTCATAAATTATGATGACTAAGGATATTGAAAAGTATTTATTTAATGTTTTTTTTTATTAACCTTAATAAACCATTAATTAAACTGCTTTATTAGTTGATTCTTTGAGTAATTTATAATATCTTTTCGTTCTCTACGTTATTGTCAAATAATTTACGAAATTTCTGTTTAATTATGCTCGTAAGGGTCAAAGTATTTATATAAATGTGTCGTATTAGTTTAGCATGCTTTAATTTTATTAGGGCATGCTTAGAGCCTTACAGCTAAACATATTAATATTAACATAGTGATTCTATCCTCTTTGAAAATAATATAAGTTTAATTTTAAATATTCACGACTTTATTAATAACTTTATTAATGTCGAAGCTTTATCTTTCGAATTTTAAAAATAAAAAATACAAAACTACTCCTGCCGAAAGTAGTCTTTCTTAAAATTAGGGCGTTAAAAAAAGAGGCTACTCTACTTTTACGAAAATATAATTTATTATGTATTCCAAAGTATTTGTCTCACCAACTACCTAATAGCTATTTCTTTTTTAAATATCTCGAGCAGCAAAGTTTTTACTCCAGCCCTATTACGCGCCGCGCGCCATCTGTCAGCCAGGACTCAACCCTTCCGCGGTCGGCGAATGTTTATTTTTAACACTGCCATATATTAAGTAGTTTTTTCCTGGATATAGGTAAATACAAATAATATAATGCATGATGGATATCCTTATACATTGTTATTTATAAAATTAAACAGGATATAAGAAGTTAGTTCCTAAGTTAGTATACAAAGTAAAATTGATAAGCCGAAAGTAATTTTTTTATACAACTATTGCAGAGGTGCGTTGTCATCCTGAGACACTGGCTACCTCTCTCTTCAATCCAAAACACAGCGAACTGTTTTACCAAAATTGTGGTAGTATCCAGACGACCCTACATACGAATCTACTAAAGAATTACGTCTAGTATGACTATTTCGCATCAAGCATATTATCTAAAGTAAAGTCTAAGTAATCTATAGATAAAATACCAGTCAATTGAAATTTTACGTTTTTTGATAGATGTTTGGTTGATTGGTCAATGAGGACTATTACCTATAGATAATCTATTGTGGGTAGGTGGGTACCTACTTCGAAGATTATGTCTAACGACTGTCTTTAAATTGGGTAGGTACGCTTATATAGAGTACCTACCCACGCAGTTTCTAGACGTTATTATTCAAAGGACGCAATAATTATAAGTATGTTTATTTATTGAAACTTTATTGCACAAAAAAAGTGTGCAAATGGCGGACTTAACGCCTAATGGCATTCTCCAAGTCAACCAGGGGCTAAGCAGAAAACTCAAAAAGCGGTACACAGCAATAAGTGAAAATATTGTATAAAATATAGCATAGGACTTATAAAATGATTGTGCCTTGTAAAGGAATTGTAAAGTTACATAATAATTAAAATATAATAAAACATTAATAATAATTTTCAAACATTAATAATAATGTTAAAATCAAAAATTAAGAATATGTTACATAATGTTTTGTAACTATGTAATTAGCAGAAGTTTTAAACTTAGACTAGTAAAGTTAATTAAACTTTTTTTTTCTCGATAAATAAATAGTTATAGTTAAATAATTGACTTAGAACCACATAAAGTCGCGTTCTATTTTTACTTTAACTTTTTATCATTTTAATTTCATGCATGTTCCCCATTATGATGATCTAAAAGAACTTAGTCATAAGTCAATTTGAATAAAGAACTTTTTGATTTTGATTTTGAATGCATAAACGTTCGTTCGAATGGCATTTTGATTACCAAGAAAAGAGACATTACTCAAACGATCGTAAATAAAAGTCCGTTGTAATCTCAATAGTAAGACCATCTAATTCTTCCCCTATAATATTGCAGAACACCTTTCCCCAGTAACCCTACCCCCGTGGTCCAGTCCGAATATGCATATTGAATAAATAAACTTTTTGTCCGTCCACATCCTCTCATTAAACACTTTTAACATCTTCCCGGATGTTAAAAAATCATAACATACGAGGGGTCACTTATTCCCACAGATACCGAACATACCATAAACAAACCAGTAATTTTTATTCAACCCTTCCGTGTTTTTTTCCTAAAAAGTCCTACTGACACTTGGTCCATTCAACCTCTTCCGTGAGAACATCAAATATGACCATAGATAAAAAATGAGGAGTGTAAAGAGGTCGAATAAAAAAGGTCTGATTGGGGGTGCCAGTGGACAGTTGCGTGGGTCAAAAAATTATTGCTTCGGAATGAATAATAAATTGCTTGTAACATCGATGTAGGTGGATTATCTGATTTAAAAGCAGTAAAGGTGTTCATAGGCCCCTTTTAGACATTATAAAATACTTATACTTGAATGGTATGAATACTTTTTTGTTGAATTTGTATGACTCCTAAGCTCCAAGGACCAATTTAAGCGCAGAAATGACTGGAAATAGTTTTATTTGGTATTTAATAAACCGTTTGGATAAAGAGCTAATCATAGAGCTTACGTAGAACAACTACAGAAGCCGGGTACGGAACACCCAATTTGAAGCTCGTAAACTAGTTAGCTATTAAGTCAAAACAAATTTTGAAATTATATAAGGATATTTTTTCTATCAAGCCATACATTTTAAATACAATGGGTTTTTAATTAAGGGTAATGGGTATCATAAATGACGAGAATTAAAGTGATATACACTTTTAAAGTCGGCACGATATTTTTTATACTTGCCATTAAAGAGGCAATGAAGCATATACGGCCTACTCAATGGCACAGAATAACTAATATTACAACTGACGATAAGCAATTACCGTCACCCACGGACGCTTGTAAAACCAGGGATAGTATCACTCGCGCATTGGCAATCCTGTAAAAACTTTTGTATTTCAGTTATGATTGTGTTCCTTCTTCTCTAATATGGCTTCTCGTTTTATCTAATGCTGCCAATGTCAAGTCAGTCATGGGAGTGACACTAATATTTGCTGCAGTACGGTGTAATTTTTGAATAGACGCCGCTGTAGAAGTACCAATCAAAGCTCAAAGTTTTTTATTTGCTAACAAAGTGTAGCATTGGATCTTTGTATACATTTATATAGGCACTTAAAACTTCTTCAAATGCTATATGCGAAATTAGGTAAAGGGGGGTAAAAACTCCAAACGACGTAGTTATAATTAAAATTTATCAGTACACATATAGATTCAAACACAGCATTTACAAAAGGCATTGTGTTTCTTTCTAAATAAAAATAAATTAAGTCTCTACATTTTCCTTAACTTTTTAATAGCTTTTTATACAGATATACTCACTAGAAAGCACATTAACGTTTATTCCGTATTTTACAGGTAATGACTAAAAGAACAAAGTTACTGATAAAAAAATCCACTCAATACAACGAACTCATTCTCACGATTGAATCATTAGTCTACTTTTTCTATGAGTTTTTTCCCTCAGCCCTCAGACCTCTCCCTGCCTCACCAAACTACAGGTGCTGATGCATCACGGTAAAAAAGCTTTTGTAAGCTCCGATTCTCACATTAATATACCATAGAGAATTATTTTTATTTCCTTTTTATTTTTTTAGCTTGATATCAGTCTAATGAACTGAATTTGATTGTCAATAGTTTTCTGTTTAATTAAGTTACTATTTCGGGTCTTAAAATGAGGAAAACATTTTTTTATCTATTTGCATATTTGGTATTTAGCTACTTGTGTAAACTCGATGTAGAAAATCAGTTTTATTTGGAACCTTTTATGATAAGCATTTTTTCTTCAAAACGTAATGTAAAAAGTTCAAAAACTAATAAAGCAAAAAGTTGCTTTACAATAAAATTAAAAATAATGACGACTCGAAAGGACACATGTTACTTCCGATACGATGCCCATCAAAATCAGTTACCTCTTAAAAAAGTCGGATGCCCCCATCCGCAATGATTCAAGTCGACAATTAAAAAGAAATAAAACAAATCTTTGTGGCCGGCTACACTGAAAAGGCGGGAAAGCAACTGACGTTCTATTTTTTCTATTCAATTTTTTAAATCAACAGGTGGCAAAGGGTTGTTAAAGATGTTGACTAATGTATGTGATGCTTATACCATAGAGAAAGCGTGACAAATAGACGTGTCTAAACATATGTTGCGGGCGTTAATTAATTAAGGAAGAAATTGAAAGTTAACCCTTTCGCTTCGTCCATTGTTAAAATTAATTCATTGTTTAAAATCAATCGATTGTGTTTCTGCGGTTAGACGAGGTTCTTTTGTAGTAATTATAGTCGTTTTTTTCGTTAACTATCATAATAATTATTGAAATATCTCAAAATATTTTAAATAGAGAACGAAGAAATGTAATAAAAGAAATGTCTATTTTAAACCATTTTCCTCTGTAATTTTCCACTTTTATTTAATCGACAAGGGTAGCAACTAATAGCCATTTTCACCATTCCCTAGGCTTAGGTGACTCTTAACGACATTTGTCTCTTTCTACCTCCTTTAGATAGAGATAAAAATCGCTAAGAAAATTATAATGAAAACGAGCAAGTATGCATAGCCCGCCTAAAACTAAGCGGTTACCGTAGCCTATAGACGCTCGTAGCACCTAGAGCACTACCCATGCGTTGTAACCGTAGCCTAGACGCTCGTAGCACATTGGGCACTACCCATGCGTTGTAACCGTAGCCTAGACGCTCGTAGCACATTGAACACTACTCACGTGTTGTCAACGTAGCATAAAGACTCTCGTAGCACCTTGAGCACTACTCACGCATTGTCACGGAACTCCATTTGCGTAAGTACCTACCGATTTCTCGACTTAACAAATTTAATCTCGTTAGAGCTACACTGAATTAAAATACTATAAAAAATTCACGAAAGAGTGAAGATCGATAAACGAATACAAATAAAGGGTCAAACAAAATATAATCAAATTTCATGCTTTTCTACATTTGCCCCTATTAGGTAAACAATCAATAACATTTCAAATTCAATCAGGTACAGGTCATTGACCTTTTGAATACAAATCCGAAAATAGTCTTTATTTCGTAAGACATAGTAGCGATTACTATAAGTCATAAAAAATCCTATTTGAATTTTAAAAATTCTTAATAGATAGATCTTTTTGGTAATCAATTTACAACTTTAATGTAATAGGAACAGAATTTATTTAGTATTCAATATTGAAGTTTATCTATCTGTAAAGTAACTAAAACCAAAATAAACATAAAAATCAACCAAACCGCATTCAACTCTATTTTCAATAAATTAAGGAAGTTAAAAACGCACAAAATTGTATCACGATCTTTGTACATCAATTTGACGACGTCCCTAAGCTATAAACATTTGTGGCTTACGCCGTTTTGAACTTTATTCGGTTCTAATAACGATCGTTTAACCGCATCTTAGTTTTTGATGTAAGAACATCTGCCTGACAGCTGCAGGTAAAGATTAGATCGCTTGTCCGTTTCTTGCGTGAAGCGGTGATAGGGTTAGATCACTTTGTATTCAGATTTTTTGACTGACCAAAGGATATGTCATGCGCATGCATTTTAGGGTTGATATTTTTTTTAGAATAATTTTCTTTGTTTAAAAACTTAATGGCATCGTACATTTTTGTTGCCAATTTATAAATTTATACAGACAGAGAAAGGTGTTTACATATTTTTCGGGCGAGTATTCCCTGTAAACATATTGACAGCGTTGCTTTTAGCCGTAGCCGACCTCTGCAATTGAGAAATCAGCCCGCCTAGCATGACCACCGAAACGCGATATGATACGATATGATAAAGCTATTTATCGCTTCGAACTGTCAAAAATCATTGGATATAACCGCTATCTTTAAATTTTATTGAAACTGCGAACATGTATATATACAATACAAGTTCGCAGTTTCGGTGGCAATGCTAGGCGGGCAGGCGGCAGGTAAGTTCGCATCCATCGTTAGCTTTATCATCACTTAACTAACATCAGGGCCATTCGAAACAGTCTCGAAGTCGTGAAATCCAAAAGATAAATTCGGACTAGAACTTTAATCAAGTTCTAATCAACTCGATTAAAGTTCTAACCCGAATTTATCTTTTAACATTTCACACTAGAATTCGATTAGTGGTGGGAATAGGATATTCGAGAAAATAATCTTGAATATTAAATATTCGAAACCTAAAAAATGGAATACACATCTGGTATTGAGAAAAAATCTCGCGCATCGAGAAAAACATGGGTTACCAAACAACATAGTGATAAAACGTGGTTTGGGTTGCTTTTGCAGGATCTTATGTTACAGGTTACAGATAACAGGGGCCTTACCACCATCTTTATAAAAGCGATTCATATTCCGCTCGGTTCAGTATTGGTTCCTAAACTGCATCGCTGTCACAGTCGTAGATAGCGTCGTAGTACGAATTAACGATTCTACTCAGTTTAGGTCCTAAACTGGATCGCGATAAAAGATGGTGGTACGGTTGCAGACGTGTTAAGGCATGTTTTGGGCCGGCAAGGTAGAGGCGGCTAGAACAGTGTGTTTCCAGCTGCAAGTTGTCTTCGTATATGGACTTCTCTTACTACCATTTCACAATAAGTGGTGTTGAATCGTTTGCCGTGCGTTCTACAAAAAAAAAACTTTATATCGAATTATCGATATCTTTATACGATATACGGTGGTACCGTCAATACTACAATAAATTGAAACATGTGCTATATTAGTTCATAGAAATGGTTTGCCACTATCAAAAATTCAATTAATAATTTCATGACATTTGTATTAAACAATAAGTATAACATTATCTTCAATCAATATATCATTACTTATTCCATAGAAATGTCATGAAATTATCAAACGAATAAGATGTTTTTGAAAGTGGCAAACCATTTTTATGAAGTAATATAGCTCATATTTAATTTATTGTCGCATTGACGGCACCACCCCGTATATCGATACTTTTGTAAAATATCGATACGATAACATAGATTTTTTTCAACTCCCCATCCCTAGAGTAGGTACTTAAAGTGTAGCGCGAAAGCTATCTTGAACGGATCATAGTGGAATTGGGTAGTGTCTTCTCTAAGTACTTTACGTGTATACTTTATGTATCAATGGACTGTAGCCAAGCGTTTACTCATGTGACAAGTTTTTTGGCGGCAAAAACGCGGCGTGCAGTTGACATAATGGTACCCATCTTGGTTTTATTTTTAACCGACTTCAAAAAAAGAAGGAGGTTATCAATTCGTCTATATGTTTTTATTTATTTTATTTTTTTATGTTTGTTACCTTAAAACTTTTGACTGCGTGTACCGATATTGATGAGTCTCATAAAATTTTTTTGAAAATCTATTGGGTAGCTTGGTTTATAAATAAAAAAAAACTGGAAAAGTTAAGTCGTCTACGTATAAGATATTGCAGATTTTTGCTTTCCTACGAATTTTTAGTGAAATGATACGATAGTAGAAAAACAATATTAGCTCACGGTCTAGCTTTGACCTTCAAAAGTTATCACTAAAAATGGTGAAATAAAAAAATTTAAACAAAAAATAAAACCGACTCCAAAAAACTGAAAAGGATAAAATAATTAAATTTTAGTAGGTACTCATCGCCTAGGAACATATTTTTGGAGTTGGTGCTAAGTTGTTTCCAGAAACCATAGATAGTGAAGTGACCTACTAAAATTTTATTATTTTATCCTTTTCAGTTTTTTGGAGTCGGTTTTATTTTTTGTTTAATTTTTTTTCTATTATTAAACTGTTTTAAGCGAAATTCACTGCAACAAAATTTGTAATAATTTTATTTTATAAACAACGTCCATAAGATGTAGAGGTCAGTAACCCTATCTTAAAAATTAGTGAATGCAACTGTCTAAACTAGAGGTCACGGGTTCGAGTCCCGGTACCGACATAATTATGTTTTATGGTATTCTTTACAAGTCATGGATATTGTTGTGTTTCTAAATAAATGCGAACACAATGCTCTGCTACGTTTTACTCCTAAGCCACTGAACCAATTAAGATGAAATTAAGACTGGATAAAGATTACATCCTTTTGGCGCGACGTCCGACATCGACGCGGGTGGAGCCGCGGGCTGCAACTTTTTAGGTAGGTATATTATTTCTCTCATAGTTTGTAAGCCGCGTAAAACTCCCGGGAGTATTAAGACTATTAAAACCCAATAGTGTCAGCAATCTGTGGCTTGACAAGATAATGATGATAACTTTAAGTTGAAAGTTGTAAATCATAAGTTAAAACAACTGGCTAGTGACACAGATCAAGTGCTTATGTACATTTTAGCACATAATGACTTGTTTGTCGCTTAATTTTTTGCAGTAACCACAGCTCATACGAGTGGCACATATCTGTGTTAATGATCACTTATATTACAACCTACTTTCAGTGGACAATCGCCACAAAAACACTCCTGGCGACCAATCAAACCTGCACCGCGGCGCGAAAACAGCCACACACAAAAAAATATAATCGTAGAACACTGTCCAAAAATAAACACGGTCGATTTGGCGCTAGCCGCTTATTATAAATAATTAATGATTCCCTCCGCTCTTATGCACGATAAAATGCCATTACGGTTTTCATCGGGCCCCTGCAAAAAATAGCGCGGACTGCCGCCGAACAACCCGGTCCTTACAAAAAACACTCTTAAAAGACTGGCCGAGCATCGCTGAAATTCCCCCAGTTTCTTATTGCGCCTGGTCATTTGACTCCGGCCATTATCTGAGGAATTAACAACGGTAAAAAAATACCGATACGATAAAGGTATATTCGCGCTGTCGGCGACAGTTTTTGTCATATAAATAAAGGGTATATGGAAAGGACACGGCCCAGCCGCCGTAATGGCGTCAACACGATAAATATTGTTCTCATGAAAATTCAGCGGTGCATTATCGACCGGCGACGAGAGGCGAGCGCCTGAAAAACTGCAGACTTCATTCCTTAAGAGATATTTCATTAAATAAAAAAGCCACATCATCGCCCGCAGTCGCTGTGCTAATAAAAAAGCCTAGTCATTATTGTCTCGTTTCGAATGTGATAAACGGACCGTTTTAATATCAGAAATGACAGATGCGTCACTACAAATAACGCTCTAAAGACGCAAACTTAAAAAACTTACAATTAAATACGATTTGCATACTCACACACGGTAGACGGTATTATCATCTACCTCGAGAAAGAAGTGCGGATGAAAGGAACGGCGAAAAAAAGCTAAAAAACAACGGGACGTTTGGTGTTTTCGAACGCATCTTTGCGTAACCGAGTGTTCTTTATTTGAATTGAATACGCGGCATTATTCTGATCCGGGCGGAGGAGTGTGAGTGAATGAGATATTCTAATCTTCTAACTGAAAACACGAGATACATATAGCTTTAGAAACCTTTTGGAACAAATTATTGCCATAGCTATCCGTTAATTTAAAAAGTTAATTAGAGCAGAGATCCGCATAAAAAGGTGCGAAACTATGTCACCGGCTAGTTACTGGAATGTATGTACAACTAAAGGAGTACATAAATACACATAATAGTATAACACTAGATTTTCACAAAAGTGCACTACTTATCTTTAAAAATAATCATACATAAACCTACTTATTTTAGTCACACGCAAGGAGCATGCAATAAAAATCGTGGCAAATCTCCATATTATGCAGATTTCATACCATCCTGTCTTCAACTTTTATTCTTAAGCTACCTATGTTTTAGGGATCTGTAGGAAGACACAAGTATTATTTTAACACGATAACAATAGATGATTGCGCTGTTTACATAGCATTTAAATATATTATGTATTTATCAAATGAAGGAATTTTTAAGATTGCTCAATTTATTAGAAGTAAAACTGTTTCTAGAAACAATTTTTGGTTGTGTACCTAACAGCTCTATCATTACTTTCGGGGTATAATTGTTTTTGTTTTAGTCCGTTTTATTTTCTTTTTCCATGTAGACCCCAGTGATTCTATCCTCTTTGCAGACCTCTATATACTCTACTATCGCTATTACCTTTGATAATATTTTTAAATTCCCACCATTTTCTTCCTCCCAAAACTGTCAAGCTACACATTACAAATTAAGACTTCACGTGCGTATGCATGCAAGTCATGTCATTGAATTTTTAGAAAAACAGTAATATAGGTAGATACTTGAGTAAAAGAAACTTTTAGCTTTTCATACAAACCAAAAATCTTAATGCTTATTAAAGCATTAAGATTTTTGGTTTGTAATAAATAAATAAATAAATAATAATAAATAAATAAAGATATTTTGAATTGTTTACAAAACTTGCCATTAGGCAAGTTTTGTTAACAATTCAAAATATCTTTATTCAAATAGGCTAGTGGCCTAAACGCTAGTCGAATCACTTTCAAATCGTCAATAAATACATTTTTATAACTATCACAAAAAATATATTAACTAACAACGTCAAAGTGTCTGTCTGTCCGTCTGACCGTCTGTCTGTCTGTTAGAATCCGTTTCTTCGTTTCCAATATTTTCGATTTGAGTTTGTATAAGAACCCGTGCGACGCAAACGCTCTCAGGCAATTTTAAAAAAAAATGATACTTAGGTAATACTACGGAACCTTTAAATGAGCTCTCTCACGCTTGACCCGATTTTTTAATAAGCCACGTCTCGCTTCGCCCCGTTTTTTCCTCGCTGACATACTTACGGTCACACTCATCATATATAATATATGTTCCAGCGGGTATATACGTTTTTGCAAAATGCATTTTTATGCATCAACTTTACATAATGTATGAAACCATTTGCTACCTTAAAAATTCTTTGGGTTTTTAATACGTACGTTGCGTTAGTTTTTGTTACTCTGACATTCTCTACTTTTAAGCACTTTTATAATTAATTAAGGATGAATGTTGCCATATATCACAAAAACATTTTTGTCCATGGTATAATAAAATATTAATAGGAACACAAAGAGAAAAACTCTCATCGTTCTTTAATATATTAGTACCGTAGGTGTGTATAGACGACCGCACTTCAAGTGTGACAGTTGCACTACGAAAGCCGCCTCTATTGCGAACGGAATAAGGGCGGTTCAAGGTCAAACTGTTACGCTTGATGTGCTGAAGACTGTACTTGTGATACTAATCTTTCTGACTGCAGAATTGTTACTACATAATAATATTCGGTAATAATTGTCAATTTAAGTTCAAAGCGCTATCAACTTTACCTACCTGTGCTTTATGTAGGTACGTATATATTTTGGAGTTGGTGCTAAGTTGTTTCCAGAAACAAACAAAAGTGAAGCACCGACTCCAAAAAATATGTTTCTAGGGGATCAGTACCTACTTTTTAATTATTTTATCCTTTCCAGTTTTCTCACGTCATGTTTACTATAACATGCATTAAGATGCTCTGACCATAATCATCATCATCATCACCAGCCTATATACGTCCCACTGCTGGGCACAGGCCTTCCTACATGGGAGAAACACATGAGGAGATTGGGCCATAACACCACCACGCTGGCCCAATGCGGGTTGGTGGGCTAAAGCAGTTGCAGTAAACCGGGACCAAGTTAACGTGCCTTCCGAAGCACGGAGGAGTTCGAGATAACAAACTTTGATTGACCCATCCCAGGATCGACCATGGCGAAAGTTGCTTTGTTTTTCGTATCGAAACCAGAGCGCTCAAACCAATACGCCACCGAGCTCCTTCAAGATGCTCTGATATCTCGCCTTTTTTCTGTGCAATAAAACTTAAAAGTCATACAGTGACTGTCGCATTACCTTAAATTTGCGCGTTCCAAATTACACTTTAATAACAAATTTATCAATTAATTTTGCATGCCAACTGTTGTTGCGTAACAACAAATAAAAACCTACACTTTTTAAACTAAAGTGCTTAAAATAATCCTCCTTGCTAGTGTGTTTCTCTTAATTTCTTAACGTGGTAGCTATTGCCCTTCATCTCACCTAATGGTAAGTGAGGTAAGGCATAAGATGGAAGCAAAGCGACTCTCGGATTCCTCAACCAAAGAGGAACGGTTCACAACAATGCTGTTAACATTATTTTTATGGCGGCAGACTTAGGTAAGATGGTGGCAGCCAGCCAGGCGGACTTAGAAAAGTCCTACCACCAACCAAATAGAGCAGAAGATTTGTGCCCCCACGGGAATTGAACCCCGGACCTCTGGATCTGAACTGGACCACAGAAGCGGTTAGTTCAATAAAGTTATAGCACCAAATATAAAACAAAGATGTATACAGCGGTATGCAACGGAGGACTTATCTCCCTAGATATAAAACATTATGCCATCAATTACCTTCACTAGCTCTGTATTATTTCTATTATTTATGGTTGAACGTCTCCCGCCATCACAGCGACATCGCCAGTTTTTGCGTCCGTTGTGTGAGCGCAGTTTTTCCACATTTTCCACGTTTTTCTGCTATCTCCGTAGTCTCTCGGTTTTTATACTGTCTGTAGTTCTGTACTAGACACATAACATCTTGGTACTTAGCGCTTAGCGGTTTTAGTTGTAACCGTTTTACGAAAACTTTAGACACATTAATGAGACTTTTTACGAGTTCGAGTATGAACAACGGAAATAAATAAAAACTGGCCACGTCTCGGTTGTTTTTTCAAATGACACCTTAGGGGAATTTTTCAGCATTGTAACTGATATTTGAAACAAACTTTTTTGAGAATAATTCCAATAGGTTTAATTTACTGTCTTTTCTAATAAACTTAATTTAGGTTTTTAATATTGGCCCACATGCAAAACGGAAAAAAAGAAAGGAAGGATCATTTATGGTGTTGTTCTCTATCGAGAAAATGGTGGTCGTAAAGTACTTTATTGATTAGGCAACACTGACATATGTATTTGAATACAAGTACAGACGACAGCACATCCGTGTGACAGCTAGTTGCACTACGAAAGCCGCCTCCATTACGAACGCAGTAAGGACGGTCTCAAGTTCAAACTGTTAACGTTTTGATGTGCTGTCGATTGTACAACAGTAGTTGGAAAATCAGATTAAATCCTTTTTATGAAACGCGAAATATTGGCGAGGTAACATCGTATTAAGTATTTACATTGACTAAAAGACTACCTATACCTATCTGTTTATGAAAATTGTTACCACTATTATTCTTATAAAAGATTGGGAAATAAACCTAAGGTCGGTAATCGGTCACCGGAGCCTACAGAAACTTATAGTAACATGCGTACCTATTTGTAATTACAGGTCCTGGCAAACTTGCAATATTTACAACATAATCTTTTACAGGTTTTATTGTTCAAGGTATTTGCCGGGGCCTGTATAACTCACACTTAAATCAAGAGGAAATTAGCGTTATGTTGACCTAACAGTTTAGAAAACGAGAGCTTAGCTTAACGCTTCGTCAATGAGCTCTGACAACCTTATGGAATAGTGTAACGTTGGTAGTATTATTTCATACAATTGTCATGAAATTATCAAATGAATACGATATTTTTTAAAGTGGCAAACCATTTCTATGGACTAAAATAGCCCATTTTTAAATTTATTGTCGCATTGACGGCACCACCCTGTATTGATTGATTTTTTACCTTATATTATAAAAATGTAAAAGCTTAAAGGTGTGCCTGTGCGCCGCTTCTATTCCACAGCTAAAGTATTCGTTGAAGCGAGTGGTGGAGTTACATTATTTATTTTATGAAACCTAAGTCGTGTTATTTAGCTGCTATTATTTTATTAGGAAGCGCTTCTACAGTTGGACGCTTTTTTTAGGGAAACCCCCTATTAGCTCTCTTTTTAAAAAAAGCTTAAATATATTTTTATTTGATTATATCAATAGAACAATATGTTGATATCGGTGGTATTCTTTTGTGACGTCTATTTGTATCTTCCATATTCTAGTGTTTATTAGTTATTTGTTATTCAAGAGTGCAAAGTTGCTTTTTAACCGCGTACTCAAATTTGATGACCGAGCAAGCGAAGGATTCTAAAATTGATTAATTAATTAGAATCCTGGGCGTTAGCGAGGGAATCAAAAGAACACGAGGTGAAAAATCTTTGCACTCGAGTGCAACACGTGTCAGCGAGGAAATAATAACTAAATGAAAAAAAAAACATTCTAACTACTACCTACATTATGATAGGTAAGTATTACAGAATAATGATTCAATTTAGGTTTTCACTTGTTTTCAAGTTTCTTGTTTTTAACCTAAGGTTTTAACAATCATCACCAGCCTATATACGTCCCACTGGTGGGCACAGGCCTTCCTACATGGGAGAAACACATGAGGAGCTTGGGCCATAACACCACCACGCTGGCCCAATGCGGGTTGGTGGGTTAAAGCGGTTGCAGTAACAACAGGGACCAACGGCTTAACGTGCACGACGAAGCACGGAGGAGCTCAAGATTCTAAATTTGATTGACCCATCCCGGGACCGACCATGGCGAAAGTTGCTTTGTTTTCGTAATCGAAACCAGAGCGCTCAAACCACTACGTCACCGAGCTCCTCCTCCTCGAAGGTTTTAACAATAAATTGTGAAAAAAAAATGGCTCGCGCAAATCAAATTAAATAAAAGTACACCAAGAAGGTTCCGAGGCTGAGTTTTTTTAAATAAAAAAGTTTGTAACAATTCCGGCCACTAAACACTTCAGTTGTCATCAGCAACATCAAATCTTTACAATACAGATCAAGATACATTCCCAACACTACACACATAAGAGAGGGCAAAAAGCCAAGACAAAGAGTCGACGGTTCCGCACAAAAAGGCAAATTACGCCGCGTACCATTCCCACAGGCTTCTCTGAATACTACTTTTTGTTGTTTCATCTTTTTCAGCTTATGGGGAAATGGTTTATGGGGGAAACCAATTACTGAGAAATGAAAACAGTATAAGGAAAATAATTGTGTTTTGTAGTTTTATCGGTTAAAATCTGCATGTTCTTAATAAAAAAAAAATGGAAACATCGAAAAAATCATGAATTCTTTTGTTGTAAACATGGAACTCATATTAAAAAATAGGCTTTTTTTATCAATATGTAGATTTCAACTGACAAATTTTGGAAAATGTTTTAAGGTTTTGTCGGAAAAACTGCCTAAAAATGTAACATACGCGACAGCGCGTGAAGCGTGACGCATCACTATAAAGTTGCCTTCTATGAAATAGGACTTTAAACGTGTAACACTTTATCAGGACGTTATGAGGGAAACATACTATTTCCAATATTCTATGATAATCTTCCGAATCCAACAATAAACTTTTTGGCTGTTTGTTCTGAAATAATTTGAATCAAAATAATCTTTACTTACCTAGTTGATTTCATTGCTATTTATATTGATTTAGATATTTAATATATTTGTATACTTAATACATATATTTAAACTTTAAAGTTTCTAGGTACTGACTACTTTGACCTCCGTAATTTTGAAAACAGACATTTTAAATATACATAAAAAAAAACTCTTGAAAGGCTGAATGCTAGTGTTCCATATGACTTGTAGTAAATAATAACCAAACTTTCAATAACATTTTTTTTCCTGTCCATTTTAAGGTTATCAAAAAGAAATCGTTATAAGCGATAAGATCGCCTCGTGCAATTTACTTCAATGTTACGTGTATGATAATGTAATACTTTTATGTACCCACTTTGTTGAGCACCTCTTTGCATCATTGTTTATTGCTATGCTTTTTCGGATTTAAAATTAACATCAAAATTCTAGTGTGTTTTGTCAGTTTTATTATGATGTTTTGTGACATTTGGTGTTTTTCTATCTATTCCCATAAATTGTGCTTTTTCAACCATTTTCGTTATTATTTCGTCGTAAAACAGGATTGTAGTTCATTTCCACATTTTTCCACTTACGTCCGTAATATTTTGATCCTTCTCCCTACATTTCCAGCGAACCTATTTTTCATTTCTTTCGTCATCTGTCACTTTCGTTTTCAATCACATTTAATTAGTTTGCTTACATAATTATCAATTCGTATTTTCACTAGAATTTTGATATCAATTTTAAATCCGAAAAAGCTTATCAATAAACAATGATACAGAGAGGTGCGCAACACACAGCTTATTCAAACCACATACAAATATAATATGCGTATCTAGGTGTTATGTGATGTAAATGTTTCAAATGATTAGAACTAATTTCATGCAGCTTTTGCTGTATCCGCTCTTATATGCCGAATGTTTTCGGATCGTAAGGTGTAAATCTGTATGCACATCTTTGGATGTTGGTTCATGTCAATACCATTCGAATTGTTGTTTTGTGCTAATATTGACTACCTCCTTATAATCAGCTGTTGTGTATGCCATTAAAATAAACTAATAAATTAAAAGTAGTTGTTTTAACGTATTAGTTGTAGATTCGCTTTTTATCAGTGTCTGTAAAGAGTTGCTCAGAGTAAGTAATGAAAACTTTTAATTTCACTATTTAATTCGCTAGTTCTTTGAATTTTTAATTGTCACTATGCAGTGAATAAAAAACGCAAACAACACCTATTTACGTAACCGCTCTTGTTATTTGATAAAATTAATTAGACTTTTCTAGTTTTCTTCACAGGTATAAAATTTTCATTAAGTGACTTACTGGTTCCATTGACATTTCTTCCGATGATCTTATTGGAGCCATTGGCCTGGGGGACGCCGGGAGTATGCGGCACGGGGGGTGCACTCCGTCCCGTTTCCTCTCCCGAGCTCTCCATATCAGTCTTCTCGCTCACACACATCAACCTCACACCCGCCAATTCAAAAACTTCACAAATATTACGGAACTGTCAATTTTGAAATTCCGGAAAAACAAAAAAAAATAAAAGTTTTTAATTGTCTTGGTTATTGTGACTCATTTTTTATGTATTGTCGTAATGCGATCTCGTGATATTTTCGAGTGCTCTGAAAGTTTTGGCGGCAAATTGCTCGCGGTAGCCGTGACGTGGCGGTCCGACGCGCGCGCCTCGACTGATCGGACGCGAGCGGAGGCCTAGTGCAGCTGCAACGCCCCGCCCAGCACCCCAGGCGACCCCTCCACGTGGCCCCACGGCTCTTTCCTTGCCCTCAACTACATAAAAAAGGATATAAAGGATTCGTGCTGCGAACTTTTGGCTGTATGTGTGCGTGTTTATGTGGATCGTGAGGGGCCGCTTTTTATCATTTAAAAATTCGTCCCTACACTTATCGAGCGGTGAGAGTAGAGGCGCACTTTAATTTGTCTGAAATTGGTTGGGGTCATTTTAAGAAAATCTCTGTTCTTTGCTTACTTGTAAAATTAGGTTTATTTCGCAATTTACAAAAATATTAATTTTATATTTCTTCTTCGCTTTTTCTCATGTTTAAAACAGTGATGAAAAAGCGAAGAACCTACGCGTAACGTTGAAAATCTATTCGCGGAAAAACTGCCTTCGGAAAATCGACGCAATGTAGGTTGATGATGGTAGAGTCAACGCAGATAATCACTTCTGATATAGTTCATGAATGAAACCTGTATTAAATAAAGAACATCACTCGGCAGTGATTTGACTTAGGCTGGTGATGGTAATAGATAAAAAGCTGGACAGCAGCAGAGCCACGTAGAGGGACGCTTTCCCTTAAGTTACAGGAAAAACTCAAAACTAAGTACAACCTTTTTAAGTGACGAGCAGACAGACAATAAGAAAAATCTTGACCTAGCGGAGCTTGAAACTAAAAATGCTAGTCTACAATCCGATCTTGCGGAGCTGGAAGTAGAAATACGCTTTCACCATTTTATTATATATTATTATGGCTAAGGAAGCTGTAATCTTGAGGTCCACTGTGTCTCAGAGCGCGGCAATGAGAATCTGGTGGGAGTGCTGAGGAAATTTTGCAAAATAATTAAATTACCTATAACTGATAGAAGTAATACGTTCGAATCGCCGTGTTGCAAAGCTCAACCCCGCATTAACTAAACCTAGACGTGGGTGAAGACGCATCACCGAGGCCCTTTTCTTTCATAGCCGACTTCAAAAAAGAAGGAGGATCAATTCGGCTGTATGTTTTTTTTTGTATGTTTGTTACCCCAGAACTCGCTCATTTATAAACTGGTTCGGAAAATTTCAAAAAGGTCAGTATAATAGCGCAGTCCAAACACTAGAATCCTTGATCTCTATAAGACGAATATTTCGACATAACATTGTCTGAATGCTCTCCCTTAAGTACCTACAACCCCGCGATTGAGATTGATGCAAATATATATTTCAGCACTAGGGACATTTCACTTATATTCTATAAGTAGATGGGTATTAAGCAGGAAACTAAAACTGCCCGCAAATTAAGCCAAGCTACGTTAACACAGACTTTTTAATTTACAAAATTCAATATGTACTTAAAATACTTATTAAAATTTTTAACATAGTAGTAGGTAAAAGTAAAGGAATTAATTATGCTTTTTCTCAGTTATTGTATTATTTGGTCCATGGTTATTGTGAATCAAAAGAAGTCATGTCCAATCAAAAGAAGAAAGGGGAATGTGCCAAGAAACTTAATAAGTAAATGTTATACAAGGTGGTGACGTAGGCAGTAAGTAAGTAATTAAATCATGGGCTATATTAATAAAAACTTAATGTTTATAATAAATAATAATGCTGCATTTAACATTTAGGGATGTAATTATTTAAAGTTATTTTGTGTTATTTAAAATATGACATACTTATTCGGTTACAAATATGCGAAGAACTTACAAATAATAAACACCCCCTATATTAATTCATAGAAATGCTTTGCTATTCATAGAATTTTTTATGAAATAATGAATAAGATATATTTGACATGAATAAGATATATTTGACATTTCTATGAACTATTAAAGCCTATGTATGCCCATGTTTCAATTTATTGTCCAATTGTCGTCACCATTCTGTATATTTTTGGGACGAGTAACTCTTTGGATAGGTAGATACTAAAAGGAGTTAGTTCTATAAACAAGTTATGAATTTATTCTATTGTAGATATTTTGCTTCAAAATATCTTTCAATTATTGAAGAGCTACGCTGTCGCGTCGGTCCCTCGTCCCGCGTGCTTGACGAGCAGATTTGGGCTCCCCACGTGTTTCTCCCATATGGCCTATTTGCTTAGCTCTGCACAACGAACCCACATAACATTTTTAAATTATCCCAAAACAACGTTGCTATTAAAAAAAATATCTTTTAATCTCAGACTGGTAGGTAGTACGTGATCCAAATAAAATGAAATAAATTTAAATGGACTCGCAAAAAATCAGGGCGAGCCGCGGCGCGTTCGTGAGGGAAACAAATTAAAAATGATAATCAGTTACAAAGCTTAATTCCGCTACGAAAACGGGCCGAAAGTTGTTTCTTGGAAACGGTAAAAAACCAAAATGGCGGTAGTGTGCGTCGCGCGGTCCAGCAAAAAACTATGTCTCAGAATATAGGATATGGGTTAATATAATTTTGGGCGAATTACGGGTTGTAAAGCCGAATCGGTTGTTAATGTTAAGCTTCCTTCGTGAGCAGCTGAGGCTTTTTACTGTGTTATGTTTGATTAAATTCGCGTAGTAATGAGTTTTAGATATCGGTAGGTAATTTTTGTTCCATACAACATTGACTTTTAAAACAATACCTAATAATACGAAACAAATCAGAGTTAGTATAATTAAGCTTTAGGCCTATGTCCAGTAGTGGGTTTCTCTCAGCTGATATAGGTAATGGTGACGGTAGCCAGCTTGAAAAACTGATCAGTAACTTTTGTTAAAGACTCTACATCATGTAAAACAATTGATATTTTCTTAGAATTTGGGTCAGTGATTGTAATACCTAAAGTATGTTTGTCAGGTTCATAGGCCACATTTTAGTTTGACTTTTAGAAAAATGTATAAATAACGCATTCCCACAACAACAATATTCCAAAGGATAGCGATTTTATTACGTCTTCCGTGGGATTTAAGTGATACATACTTAAAAGTAAAAGTTGCCACATTCTTATCTAGAAATAAAATTCCTTTCGGCAGCTGAAGCTACTAATCCGGTTGCAAGTAAAAGCGTGCGAGCTGCTGAATCCCAACTAAAATACGTAAAGGTGAGTTTTCCCGATTTCCACAAAAAGGCTCCGGTTCCCACCGCGCGGCCATCACCGCATCGACATATTTCCAGCTAGCCGGCAGCGTTACAACCTTTCACCGCTGCGGAAAAACCTACACTGCCTTAACTGTCGTTCCGATATAATTTACAGAAAAACTGGGGCCGCGAGAAACGCGACGCTCACCATCAATGCCTGTATCAGTACACTTTTTATTTTTTCTGAATTATATAATTGAAATTAAATATATATTTAAAATTAAATTAAAAAAAGATATTTCAATATAATCTAAGATATAAATAAGATCACAGATAAATTACCGCCGTTGACTTGCTGATGCTATATCTATAGTCGATGTTTGCACTTGTCAAAAACTATATTTCAATAAGTAGACTTTATTTTTATATATCTATAAAAATCAAATAACAAATCTTACAAATAATAATCTTTGATTACTTCCTAAGTTTATTTCATGAATTAAAAGAAATATTTAAATTGGTGATAGGTATTCAATTCACTTAATCCGATTGTTTTAAACAAAACTATTCAGTTACCAAGCTGATCAACTATACCTATATTTAACTTTTTGAAAAGCTAAGTCCTTGGGCACCCGCCTATTTCGTGGCTCCTCCGCCGCAGTAAGCCACTCTCGCAGCATTTTCCCACGCTGCCGCTGCCTAGCCTCCGCTAGAGACGTCCACCATTTGATTATGCAATTTTTTTACCCTGGCAACACGGGAGAAACTTTTGCGCTTGACTTCTTTATGATTTACCATCGCGCGATTTTTCACTGTTAATCTGTTGTAACGGTCAGCCACGTCTTCACCTAATACAGTTATTTCAGATACGTTTTTCTTCATAAAACGAGTGCTTATTCACCACTTTATAGCCATAGGTACTTACTTGTAGTTTAATGAAAGCTTTTCGAAACTGAACTTAAAAATATCTGAGGTGTTCTTTGTTAAGAAATTGATTTCCCAACAAAGAAATTGGGGTCAAAGTTTTTGAGATAAGTTAACCATGGTATCTATTCTAGCATTTTTCACTTTCGTACCGAAACACTAGGCTATCAATAGTTGATATGCGTCCCTGACTCATGTCACTATAGTCGAAAGAAATTGTGTTGGGTGTAAAGAAAATTGGGGTAATTTTATTATAATGCCAACCCAATGCGCAATCTTGATTTTGAAGATTGAGCAACGCACGTCTGTTCCAGGTTTTTGAAGGCTACGTGGCAATTGCTTACAATCAAACAGGTTAAGACAAATTAGATAATTTTGGCATTAATTGCAAGCAACATACGTTTTTAGTATTAGCATTAAGAGCTATTTTGAAAAGGATGTATTTAGCGGCTAACTCTACATAATTACATTGCGATTTTCCAATTTATGTTTAGGTTTAAAGAACTTTATTCTCATAATAAATTTACATTTCACTTATAATGAGATACAGATACAGTAATAATTTTATATGTAATCTCTGGTACTCTCTACGATATGCAATTTAAGTTTATGTTTACCTAAATGTATATTAATACTCTCACAGTTCTTTACATCTTGGGGTAACCGATTAAACAGCTATGCTCCCTCAAACAATATTGTCTTTTTCTTTAAATTTAGCTTTACTTACTTACCAATGGACTAATTAGCGCCTGATCAGACTTTAAAAGCCATCTGGAATGTTAATTTCTGTTTGCCAATTGGATTTTTTCCAATAAGACAAATAGTTCTTTGATTATGTTAATAATCGCTACATTGTTTCCTTTGACGCATCTGACAGCTAAAAAATATTATTATACATAAATGCCCTTTCCAAAACAAGAATTTCATCAGTGACTTTTTGCTAGACCGCAATTTCGGGAACGCGCGCGCGGGAAAAACTACAAAATGGCTGATTCGAGTCCAATGCAAATTGCCCGCGGAAAAAGTGTTTGCGGTAAAAACTAAGAACTCATAGTATTTCATCGTCGACGGTTATGGGGTTTTTACTTGGATTCCGAGCTCCCAGTCTTGAAGGGTTTTTGCTAGTCTCCGTTCTCTGGGAAGATCGGTCGCTGCCGGTACAAAAACTATTTGGTCGTCATGACGCCGCGTCGACACACGCAAAAACATTGCGACATACGGATAGAATTAATGCGGCGACTCTTTAATTTTCTTTAAGAAAGCGCGGGAGGAAATGGTGTAATGAGTGTTCAGCAAAAACACCTATCTGTATAATGGCGAGGCTCATTTATCGAGTTTACTGTCTTCTTTGTACACTTTAGAGAGACGTATCTACTTAATATACCGTTGACCAATAAGATAAATTCTTATTCGCTTTGTAACTTTGTTGAATTTGACGAGCAAAGTACCGTCTTCAATTAAAGGCGTAATATTAATCACTTTAAATTATAATACAAGCATAGGAATAATCAGTTGATTAATTTTCTCAGTTGATTAAGGTGCCTCTTGTCAATTTCTGATTTGCTTAGCCCTGGGAATGCCTCGTGGATAAAAATCACGTAACGTGTCTGAGTGTGTCTGATGGATGCGTAAATAAAAATATATGATTTAATGTGTAAAAATGTGATGTTAGCAATTTTATGTAGGTATTATCTTTAAATCGACAAAGGGCTTGTTTGCATCGAAATTTATTTTTTCCGGGTTAAAAAGTTTCCAGTCCCAAATATTACATTTCTTTTAGATAGGTAGGTACTAAGTGGTAGGCCCGTATGTAGGGTCGTCGGGGTAGGAGGTACTACCACCGCCTTTCTTATTTCAACCGTGAAACAGTTCGCTGTGTTTCGGATTTAAGGGAAAGGTACACAGTGCAATTACTGGGCATGGAAGGCATTTCATCTTAGGACTCAGAATGACGGCGGTTACCACTTACCACCAGGTGGGCCGTCAGCTTGTTTGTCATCTAGTTGTATAAATAAAAAAAGACAAAACCTTCCATATTTGAAAGGTTTTGTCTTTTTTATACAGAGATAAGGACTCCATAATTATGCGAAGACATATACCTACGTTTCTCAACTTTATTGTACTAATGCCGGTAGATCCCACCTTTTGGATGTATGTATGTACAGAGGACAGCACGTCAAGTGTAATAGTTGCACTACGAAAGCAGTCTCTATTACGAGCGCAGTAAGGGTGGTCTCAAGGTCAAACTGTTACGGTTGATGTGCTGTCGACGTACGATACAGAAACTATTACCACATAGAAAATAATAATTATTACTAGATTCTTCTGTCCGCGACGTTGCTAAGTGGAGTCGTTTGCAAGTTGCAACTAAAAGGCAAAAAATAACTACAGGTGTCTATTCTGCCGTGCTAACTAAAAGTACAATAACTCGATTTTGGCCGATTTTGAGTTATATATATATTCGGAATCAGGGAATCGAGATCTATAACTCTCTCTAAGTAACTTGTCATGATTCCTTCAGGAACCTGAGTTATCAGTAAGCAAGAATGCAATAACTAAGACTTCATTACAATTTTACTAATCAAAAATACAATAATCATACTTGTGGTGTCATCAGTTTTAAACTATGTATACAATACTAGTCCTAAGTACAATAACTGTTAGTTGTTTCACATATTTAGTAGTAGGACTTGGATTTTAAATATTTGTTCACTAGACATAAATACAATATGTTTTAGTTATTGTACTTATGATTAGTGTATCCTAATCACTTAATAAGCTAAATACTCAGGGTTCACAAATAAATACTGTTATTGTACTAATGATTAGCAAAGTCATTTAAAATAAATCCAAGTCTACAATCAAAACTAAAATATCATCACGAGTTATTGTGTTTATTATTCGTAAAACTATGCAACGCGGGGCTCAGCAGGGGTGTTGCGGGGTGAAAGGGGAAGTAAAACACGACAGTTTACTGTGTTTTGCCAGTTGCGTCTTTTCTGTTTGCAGGGGTCGTGATTGAGGTGCGAAGTAAGCGTTCTTTTGATACTATCTATTCGGCATGTCTTTTCATAAAAGACACATTAAATTTAACTCTTTACTAGGTATGAGAGCTTTACATATCGGCTTGATTTTTTCACAATAATTTGAAGTGCAGATAGCCCGCGAGTTGAATGCAGTCGGGGCAAAAGTGAGGCTAAGAGCAGGAGCATCTTCCCTCGCGTCCGCATGCCTCGCCTCATGCGCCTTTAGCGTAGTGCAGTGCTGTCCTTCACAGTTTTCGAATGCTTTTAAATCTCAATATATTTCTATAATGAAGCCGCGACTCCGTGTTGTTTTTCTTTTTAATATTGATTGATTCGGTCCTTCAAGTAATATTACAAAAAAAAAGTTTTTAATTAGTCGCCAAGCTCAGGAAATGGCGGTGTCCTAAAGATATTGACCAAGTTGATTTTGACCAAGATGTAAAATATTTGACGACATGTTTAGCGCAGTGGCTTAGAGCGCCGGTTGAGACGTAAGGGTCGCGGGTTCCATTCCCGCACGGACACAAATATTTGTTGATGAGACAGGGTGTTTGGGTACGGTCTCGTTGTTTATGGTACCTACCTTCGTTGTTCTTAGTTTGGGATTAGAACAGTGTATGTGATGTTGTCTCAATTTATTATTGATTTAAATAATTCTAATAACGCTGGAAATTTTGGATATTCCTTATTATCGACATCAGTTATTCTAATTAAGCTATAGCACTTTTGCTTTATGTAGGTACTCGCATTTGTACGTTTGTATGTAAGTTATCAAAAATTTATGATTATTTTAAATAAATTAATTAATGAACAAAGTTAAAATTTTCTTTTCAATGGATTACCGACTAGGTCACAGACTTTTCTAACGATAAATGCAATAACTACATCAGTTATTGTATTTATCGTTAGTAAATATTAAAATTATTGATGTAAGTGTTTGCAATATATACTTTTGCTAAAGATAAATACAATAAGTAATGGAGTTATTGTATTTATGACTAGTGATGATAGGTTGGTCATTTAAACATTCCTAATTATGAGCACTATTTCAACGTTTTCAGGCCATAATCTTTATATTTTCACTTTAAGTATATTTGGAAGCTGCTCTTTATTTGTTGTTCTTTCAATTGGTACAAGTTTCATGTAGATATGTTTAGTAGTTCATGAGATACAAGAAAAACAAAGTTCAAAACTTTGAGCGCGTTTTTCTCGAAAGCGGCAAATTCGAGTTATTGCACTCTTCGTTAGCGCGGCAGTATTGTTATGCTAGGTTTGGAGTCGGGCGCTTCACTTTCTATGGTTTGTTCGAATAAACATAAGTATTGTATGACGTCAAATTGTCATATTGAATACAATTTTACGATTCACATCAAAATTTATTTCGACATTCGTCATAATTGATTTCAATATGACAATATGACGTCAGAAGCCATACCAATGTTCATACCACTCTAATAGTAAGGCCGTGGCTCTGTAGCTAATCAGCGATCGCTCGCTACCGCTCCTTCCAACCACGCCCCTTTTACTTCTGTGGCGGTAAGTCCGCGCGTGGAAAGTCCCGTACTGTTGAGCACAGGCCTTTCTACACGGAAAAAACACATGAAGAGTTACACTGGAGTAATTGAGCGTTTTAATAAATATTAGGAATTCTCAAAATATGTCTAGAAAAATACAAAATTAAAAATTTTAAGTAACCCCCGGCGTCATTAATCATCTATCTAACACCATCTCATTGAGACTATTTATAAGAGCCCAAACACTATATCTGCTGTAAGTTTCTGAAGAACTAAGCATTTCGCAGACTTTTTGATGGTATAGGATCAGCTCAGGGATAGTATGTCATGGGAATGTCACCGAAGTGACAGTAGGTACACCAAATTTGAAATCAATCGGATCTGTAAAAGTTAGTAAAACCCTATTATCATGTAGAAAATGAGCTGATAGTCATCAAACGCCTGAACTGATCTTCATAAATTATAGCTAAGAACCATCATAGTCACATCAGCTTTCCAACAAAAAAAACCAAATCAAAATCGGTCCATTCGTTTAGGCGCTACGAAGCCTCAGACAGACACACAGATACACAGACAGACACGTCAAACTCATAACACCCCTCTTTTTCGTCGGAGGTTAAAAATAACAAGTCATGCTAAGAAATTCATAGAGTTCTCGCAAAGTTTTCTGTCCTTGGATATACCGGCTGTTACAGAATTCCGAAATAATATTTGGAATTCTGGGGACAATGTTTTTCGGTAAATTATAGAGGTCTGAAAGGTGTCAAACTTTCCGAGGTAACTCAGGAACGCAACCACCCTCTTCAATTTTATTTCGGACTTTTTGAACACACTGTATATGATATAAAGATGAAGAGAGAATATGTATCTATATATCTGGTAATGAGTAATGACATTCTCTGTGTGTTAAAGTTAACCGGGGGTCGGGATACTCACTGACCCTCGACCGCAACGTCAAAATATATACAAAATAGCTTCCAATCTCTCATTCTCTCATTTTTATGATCCGATAGTTAGCCAACCGCCATTTTGATTGTTTTGTCTGCCGTGTGATATCCCCAACTTTCGTAATTTATACATATAAAACTGATGAGACTTTCTGGCTATCAGTCTAATCTTTTGTACTCGAGGATCGATCGTCCAAAAAATCTTCTTAGGTAGGTACTTTTTTTATTTCAATGACTTCAATTGCTTTAATTTATAATTTCATTTCTTTTCATTAAACTAAAAATGCGTGATTAGTGCCCAAGGTGCTAAGGTGCAAGGTGCAAGGCCCAAAAATTAAAAATTGTGTTAGAAATAATCGAGTAATAACAATTCTGACGAAAACCTTCAGTCATGTTTCTTTGAAAAACTTTTAAGATTCCCGCCGTGCCCGCCAATTTACATAAAACGAAACGTCAGTTCTGACCACAGAATACGTTCTGACCTGAGGTCCTCCTAAGGCTTCGTCATAGACCTGAGGCCAAAACAGTGTTGCCAGTGACCGATAGTCAAAAGTAACACTAGACAGTTCAATCAAAAGTAACATTTTGATGTGAAAAGTAACATTAATTTTTTTATGTAAAAATAAAACCTCTTTTTTTAAATAAAAGACTAATACTGTAATATGGCACTTTCGGAGACAAAAAATAAGTCTTCTTTTTTATTCTTCGAAAAAATCGTCACATTCTTTTGACATCATTAGGCTTACTTTTCAATATGACAAGGCAACTATAAGCTACAGTGTAGTTTTTTTATGAATATAGTGTAGTTTTCTTTATGACTATAGTGTGTGACTTTTTTTGCTACTTTTTTCTAGTAAATCCTAAAAGTAACGTAAAAGTAACATTGTGAGTCGTGTAACATGAGAGGGTCAAAAGTAACATAAAATGTTACGAAAGTAACAATCTGGCAACGCTGGGCCAGAACCACAGAATAGAACCACACGCACAGGCTGTAAAGAATCCTGCTATCGCGAAATCAAGTTACCGTGATATTATAAAAGTAGCAGAATGAGTTAAAAGTATTATTCAGTACTAGACTTCATTTAAGAAATATTATATCACAACAATCGCCATGAATTAAGCTATTTTATTTTAAAGGATCACTGTGAATTTGATTTCTCCTAATATTTTTGAAATGCAAATGGCATGGCATTTGCATTTCAAAAATATTCAAAATCACAATTTGAAATAAAACGACTTTACAAGCTTTCTCTTCAAAGACGCCGGAACATATCTAACGTATGCTCGTTTTCAATTATATTAAAAATTTGAGAGGTACTAACCTTATTGACTAACTAACTAAAGCAATTGTTATTGTTGATTTAATAACCACATAAGGTCATTATATCTCCAACTAATAACTAAGTAGATGAATAACTTCATTATTGTCGAAGAGTGGGGTGGATGTGTCCACCCTATAGCACGAGAGGGGATTTTACTTCCACGGCCAGTTCAGCGAGCGTAGGGATTGACACTATTCGCAAGGCCGCAGGATGGATTAACACGTTCGCGAGATTTTATAGATCCAACATAATTAATACTTTAATCACTCTGTTTCCGACCGTTAATTATTATTAAGTTGGTTGTTAAATGATGAATAATAAACAGAAATAAGATAATTTATCACTATCTAAGTTTTTTATTATTTTCCCTCATCATCGTAATAAACAAGTTCTTGCAAATAGGGTACACTGTAAACATCTATGTAGTTAATAATATTATCTGAAGAATGAACGACGAAATATAAAAAATTTCAAAGTGAAGTTCGATCATTATTATAAATGAGTCGCTTCATTCGAAGATAATATAACCTGAAAACCTTTTTGTAAGAACATAATCTTCAGACAGATATAAATAACAAATATCTATAATATCTACTGCGATGCGACGAGCGCGGGTAGAATGGTGATAGACTCTGGCCAGTGAATCGTGTCACTGAGAAAGAGCGGCAATTTTAAAAAATCTTTAGCTGTAAACACTTATTTCGCAAGGAATAAATAGTCTTGATACTTCGTTTTTTAAGTATGTAATAATTTATTTAAATGGATGCCTACCTTATTAAATACATAATATTCTAATTACTATAGTTTTGTTTTGATTGACCCATCCTGGGATAGGCCATGGCGACAGTTGCATTGTTTCCGTAATCGAAACCCGAGTGTTCAACTTCAAACCACTAGGCCACCGAGCTCCCTCACAAGTATAATTTAAAGTTATTAGGGTTTTAAAAACCGTCGGGTATCAGATACTCTGCCACAATGACGCCGAGTAAAACCTATTTTAGCTTTAAACATTTTATACATGGTGAAACGCGCATGCATTAGGAATGTTCTATTTTTTTTTAAATAATTCAATAATAAAAACCAAAAAACATTTAAAATTTTAATACTCTTTTAGGTGTTCTAATGGTTCTTGAAACACAAGGTGATATATGCTTACGCAATAATCTGTTTCATAAACTTGAGTAGACTTAATATATCATGGGTATAATTCATGGATATATCATCCTTGGTATAGATAAAATAGATTTGATGAGCATTAATGAGTTAGACCATATGATAGACCAAGTATGGCTGTAGGTAGGCAAGCTATCACTACATTAAACAGTTATTATACCAGCTTATTAATTAGCTTGCCTTAAAATATTTGAATTGTTGTATGATTTAGTGCTAAATAGAACTTCTAATACTATTCCACTTGCCTATTCTCTATGTAAAAAGAAAAATGTGATATTGAACTTCACGTAAATTTTATCATCATCATATCAGCTGACAGATGCCCACTACTGGGCATAGGCCGACGATACTTTAAAAATAAATAAATTATAAAAATAGTATCTTTCACTTAATTTGTTCACATCAATAATAGACTGGAAAAATTTAAATAAAATCTATACTACATAACATAAATCTTAATTTTGAATCTCAATTTTTTAAATCATAATGTTTACTTACTTCACTTTCATAAAGGCTCTACTTATAACATACCTAATTGTAATAAATTACCAGCTATTCGCTTACTACTAGTCATTATAGACGCTTACAGGCTAACTATCAAAACAGGGAAAAAAAGAGGATAAAAAGTAATGGGCGGGTATAAAATAAAATTTGAAAAAATAGGCATATTTAATAAGTTGTTCAGTCAGATTCTAAATACATCTGTTGTCATGAACAAAGCACAATAACATTTGTATGTACTCTTGGAATGTTACATTATTTTCTATTAACCATTTCCGAATATCACCTTTGCTATTAGACATTGTGGGAGGTTTGTTTGTTAGTTTCACATGGTAACTTGCATTGCATTATACATAAAAATTACACATGGCATTCTTAGAATAGGTAGATATTCCCTTATCCATTTCAATAAGTTTTATGCATTCATGTCACCATGGTAATCAGCTGATTTGGATTTTGCACTGAAAACTATTATAGCACCAGGCAGAAAACTTTCTTCAGATCTTGCATGCAACTTTTCGGGCTTCTCTAAGTTTTAGGTGAATTAATATTTTGAGTTTTAATTCTTCATATACACTTTCTGAAAATAACCGATAAACATGAATATTATGAAATATTGGATTTTATTAGGTAGGTGATGTGGGCAGAAAACAGAAAAGTATCAAGCCATAACGCCCTGAAAACAATAAACTAACCTGTAGCGAACGTATTTCCTCCAAATGTCGAATTTTCTCTACAGATTTCCGATTAAATTCACTATGTACATCTTTGTATTTATGTATCATATTGTATACAAGCTTTCGAGTAGTACTTTTTATTGATTTCGACATTATTTTAAAGTAAAACTACAAATTAAACTCACTAAAAGAATAAGAAATGAAACGTCAATATGACATTTCGAGTGTTGCCATAAAAAAACTTCATTGAAAATACGAGTGACACGATACACTGGCCAGACTCTAGCACCTAAACGGTTAGAAATAAATGAAAAGCAAAGGAGCTCTAAAGGAACTAAGTGGAAATAACTGGTAATATCTAAAGAATGAAGCGACTTATATAATAATAATTAAACTTCACTTTCAAGTTCTTTTGATCACTTGTAAATTATAATCTACCTACATAATTTTTCATCATCAGAAAATAATAACGATTCTAATTACCTATACATATTTGAGGCTGGAGGTAAATTTAAAAACGTTATTCGCCACGCGCGTGACCACGATCGCTGTAAGGTAATCAATTAACCCGGTAAACTGGTTTTATTGAAAATGTGTAGTCGAGCACTACACATTTTCAATAAAACTAAATATAAGATTATACTTACTAGTTGTAATATTATCGTAAACACGACAGTGAGCTTGAAACAGACCGTGCAGTAATAAATAAAACAGGAGTAAGATAAATTGGCGGAATTTGATGGTCTCAGTCAAGAATTTTATTACAATAACTACAAAATTGTGTCTGAGCGAACGTTGTAATATAAAAGTGGTGTAGTTTTGTGTAGCACATGTTTGTATTGACGTGCAATTTTAATATTATTGTAATTTGAGCTGAAAGACGTTGAGAATGTTATCGTGGATATCCACTTCATCAAAGTAGCATCTAGGAGACTGTAATCATATATTTCGCGCCAAGCTCTCCCAAGATGCATTGAAATGTGATATAACAGCATTTTGATGAAATATTTGTTCAATTAAAAAAAGTACTATATGGCTGAATGGGAATTAGTTCCCTTTGCCTTCTCTGTAATACAGAGAACATAAAAAATATCCGTCAGAGATCACGTGATATTATTTATTATCTGTGGAAGTATTAGTGACACTAATATTTTTTTAGCTTGTAACATTGACCAATCTCGAATTTTGAATTTTGTTTGACAGCCAACGAATTACCAACGGACTTGGTGTAAGAAGGAAAAGCAATTTAGTTTGAAATTCTTGAAGCATTTCATAATATTTACAAAGACAGCAGTGTATTTACTGTTTATAATTATTTGTGTAACTTGTATTGTGTAATTTTAATTTAGTTCATAAACATGACATCGGAGAAAGGTGGAAAGAAGGAGAAAAATCAGAACATTCAAGTCTTCGTTAGGCTCAGGTGAAGTGATGCTTATTTAAAATTTAAATAATTCAAATTATACAAGGAATGTGAAAAGTAAGACGTAAAGATATTGATATTTAAACCTAAGTGTACCTACTTGACCAAAAAATAACACCATTGACGCCAATCAGTCGTCTCATAGGTCATGAGTTCAAACTGTTTTTTATTTGTTGTATTCACAATTTCACATCGACTCTGACACTTTTTAATTTTTGTGATATGCAACCGCTCTTTCATGCACAATGAATCAATTTTACGAGTTAATAATGGATCGTTACTCTATTAAATAGCTATAACTAATAAATTATTTTAAATAGCAAGATTTACTCTTAGATGACGCTGTTTCATGCGCAGTTGTTGTAATACAAATAATCCTGTGGTATTTATTAATCTGTTAGAAACAGACAAAATGCAAACTTATATCATAATAGTTTTAGAAGCCCAGTCTTTATCACTTTATTATATTCACTAGATACCTATTGTATGTTTACTTTATTTTTTTATTTTCATTTATTTGGGATAACAACAGCATACATTACTTAATATTAATTCCTTAATTGTATTTCTTATATAGCCAATAACAGTTATCCTCATTTGAAATTTACGTAATTGACTACCAAAATAACTTACTAATATAGGTGTTACTTCTGTAATGCACAATAAAACTACTTTAACAGATATAGTTTAGTTAGATGTTAAATTTTAAAAAAAAATTATATACAAAGCACAACAAATGACTCAACACCACCTGATGTGAAGTGGTAAGAAGAGTCCATATGCGAAGACAGCTAGTGCAGTTCAGACACTGCTCTAGCTGCTTCCACCTTGCCGGCCCTGAAAAGTGCTTTTTCACGCCTCTTTTGAAGGAACACATTTGCTGGCAAAGAATTCCAAGTTCTGGAAGTACGGCATTTAAACAAGCTATATGATTAAATTACTTACTTCTTTCTTTTTCTTCTTTTTGTTTCGATTACTTTACAGCAATTGTGGTCATGGGAAGACTGAAGATGTCAACTATCTTTGATAAGTTTAGATCTTTACTGTCACTTTGTATTAAATTCCTCGGCAAAGAACACCGCTTCATCCCTAGAATGTTGTCAGGCTATCGGTATCAAAAACATCCTTATTTCAATAGAGAAGATGGTTAGAGTGTACCACCAGCTTGGAATCCTATCAACTTTAACAAAGATCTCCTTTAAAAATAAGTGTACTTGCCAAAGTTTAAAAATAATCATTAAGATTGTGAAACATTACTATTGGATAAATCACTGTGGAAACACAGTTATAAACTACAGCAGATTGCAGAGATTTATCTAATGTTATGTACAATGAGCAACAAGTCAATTAACACTTCAATACCTTTTCATTATAAAATATTGACTCTTGATAATTTGTATATAGACTGTGAATGGCTTAGGTATGATAAGGTGCTAAAGTGTTAATCAACTTTTATTGCTGACCATACATGCACAATTGCACATGCTAAATTTTCATCAACTATTTTTCTTATTTATTTATGTATAATGGAATTGATTTTAACTATATCAATCTGTTATAATAATGTATTATCACCAAAGAATTCGTATGAATTGCATGAAAATTTAATATATTCTCTTCTATTACCAACCCACAACAAGTTAATACCTTTAATTTTCTTAGTTGTCTGTCTTAATTTATCTTGGTTGTATAGTGGTTTTAATAGTCTTAATAAAATATTCTCAAAAAAAGCTAATGAAAAGAATTATTGGATTTACTTTTTGTTTATAATAATATATTCTACATTTGTGGATTAACTGACTATCGGCGACGACTATCCCAAATCTAGCATTATCAATATGAAACTTCCCATGAAGTTCCAGATAAGGGCCCTATTTCTGTAGAATACACTCCTCTATCTAAATTTAAGTTCAGTGCACTGACTGATCACTGAATACAAAACAAAATCAGTAAGTTCTCTAAAATTGCTATTAAATGATAAACAAAGTGGTGTTATACATTTAGGGAAAGACATGAAGAAACATTTAAGGGTTTATTTCAATTTTACATTGATCTTGATAAAAAATACAAGCAAAGTAATAATCAAAAATAAATCTTTCAGGCCTTTGAATCAACGCGAGCGTGACATAAAGTCCCTGGGTGTGATTGAGGTGGTCAACAACAGGGAGGTAGTGGTACGGCAGTCCCAGCAGACTTCCCTCACCAAGAAGTTCACCTTCGACCGTGCATTTGGACCTCATGCCAAACAGGTAAGGGTCGATCGAGACAGGAGTTTCGTTGTCGGCCGAGACCAAGACAGAATAAAATAAAATCTCAGCCGAGACCGAGAATCGACTAATAGAAAAATCGTGAAAAAACAACTGAAAATGTGCTAATTTTACTTAATGTGTATACTATTATGCAAAATGTAACATACAGAGTTCCATATTAACAATCATGTCCTACAAAATATCATTGCAAGTCAGCAGCCCTACAATTAATTCCTTGATGTTATATTGGCTGCATTTTGTTATGTAATTTATATTATTTTAATTTTGTATGATTGGAACTCCATTATTTGTAATATACATATACGACTTTTAACTATCCTTTTTTTAATAAAGATTTCAATTTCAATTAAATTATCGGCAGTTCGAAGTTAAGTGGTAACACAACAGATTACCGTTAGACTAATAATTAAAGTAGAATTTAATTATTTTATGGGTGAAAAACGCCTAAAGCAAAAGATTATTATTATCATTATAGTCGACGGACGTATGCGTTGTTGATGGTAAAAGTCGCCGAAAAAATCGGTCCCCATTGTATTTACCTATAAAAAGTGTGACGTTGGCAGGCAGCTGTAATCACGCTGTAGGACACTACTGGATTCCCTTGTAAAAATTAGATTCTGACAGTATTACGCGCGTATTCTGTACGTTTTACCAGATTGTTTCCGTTCGTATCTCACGCGCCTCATCACCGCAACTCATGCGTTTGAATCGGTATATATGCGCGACGTCTGCGCTCTTGAAGAACGGAGTGTAAATAGGCTTCAACGAATGAAAATGAGCACGGCAATTTACTAGGTGGTAGACCTGTATCTAGGGTCATCTGGACAAGTACCACCACCTTCCCTATTTCGGTCGTAAAACCAAAAGTTAGCCAGTGTAATTACTAGACAATGAAGGTATTTCATCTTAGCCCTCAGGATGATTAATGCACCTGCAATACCAAGTATTTTTTTCCTTTAAGGTAAGGGACGGTAGTCACTTACCACCAGGTGGGCCGTCAGCTTGCTTGTCAACTAGTTATGCAAGATAAAACCTACACTCCCAAGTAATGTTAGAAAATATTAGAATAGAATACTGATTTATTTTCTCTCACATATGTTACAATTTTCAATATAGTGTACATTGATTTTAGGGCATGAACCCTTGTGTGTGAGAGACTGGAGCCTGAGATAGGTTTCTAAAAGAAACCCCTAGTACATAATGATGTTTTGTTGCTAATGTGACATTTCCAATTCCAGGTGGAAATATACCAAGATGTTGTCAGCCCACTCATTGAGGAGGTGCTCTCCGGGTACAACTGTACAGTGTTTGCGTACGGACAGACTGGCACGGGCAAGACACATACCATGGTTGGGGAACATTCCAGCAATGATTCTACTTGGCAAAGTGTAAGTGTATTACTGTGACAGACAGTTAATTGAGGAGCTCGGTGCCATAGTGGTTTGACTGCTTTGGTTTTGATTACCACAGCAAAGTAACTTTTGCCCTGCCCCCTTATTCAGAAACTGTCGGATCACGGATTCGATTCGACAAGTCACATTCCGTCTCGCTTTGACGCACCGTGATAGAAAGTGACAGGTATGGAGATTCCGAAATTCGCTTCTTTTCCGACAGTTGTGAATAAGGGGGCTGGTCGATCCCAGCATGTCAAGGGGTTGTTGATCACAGTTGTTGATGCAACCGCTGTTACTCACCAACCCGCATGGGGCCATTGTGGTGGTGTTATGGCCCATACTCCTCGAGTGTTTCTCCAATGTAGGAAGGCCTGTGCTCTGCAGTGAAATATTTAAGATACACTATAGGCTGCTGATCAGTCTTAACAAGACCGAAAAGCCCCAAATACAAGATAATAATAATAGGCTGCTGATGATGATTATGAAAAAGGCGTTTGTGTTTGCGTACGCAAGTTATATCGCACGTCGAAAGGAGCATATATTTATCATGATTTTTTATATACTTAACCAAGTTTTTTAACAAGTCTGACAGAAATGAAATAACAGTTTCCATATCCTCCAGGACCCGCTAGCCGGAATAATTCCTCGCGCCCTCAGTCAGCTGTTCGACGAGCTCCGTATAACGAACACTGAGTACACGGTTCGCGTGTCGTACTTGGAACTGTACAACGAGGAACTGTTTGACCTTTTGTCTACGTCAGAAGACAACTCCAAGCTGAGGATCTACGAGGATGTTAGCAGGAAAGGGTCTAATATTGTCAATGGATTGGAGGAAATTACGGTGAGCAAAGAACCAGTCATGACATAATAGAGTTGAGAGTATTTATTCAGTTTGTTTTGCGTTATACGAAATTTAAATGTAATTTAGGTAAATTAAAAAGGGAGAGATATTGAACGAACAGTGCAATTTGAACACATAATAATAAGCGAACTACGCCAGCTACTGTATTCTATAGGCGACAGACACGGGAAACTTTACGTACAGCAAGGATGTGCAAATGTGCTTACAATCTGGTGGTAAGTGGTTACCGTAGTCTCGGTAATAACACAAAGAGTACCGTACTCATTTTGTTACTTTAGTTATGGCTTCCATTTCCAAATGGAAGGAACCTGCAGGAAAAAGAAGGGAAGGAAAGCCATACAAACGTTGGGAGGATGACCTCATCAGTATAGGTGGAGGTGACTGGATGAAGCAGGCCTTGAACAGAGACTCGTGGAAGGAAATTATGGAGGCCTTCACTCTTAAAAGGAGACCATATTAGAACCTAAGAAATAAAATAATATACCTACTAAAATTATTATATCACTATAACAATTTTCATAGTAAATATTTTCGGTTTATCAGGTGTACAACAAAAATGAAGTGTACAAAATTATGGCCCAAGGACAAGAACGAAAGAGAGTTGCGTCTACGCTCATGAACGCACAATCCAGGTGAGGTCACGTCATATTTCAAGACAGTAAACTTAATTATAATGTACAAAAGTAGGCTGTAGTTTCAATAAAACTTATATTTGATTACGATTTGCAGCAACCAGACCAATAAACACATTTCTTTGTAAGTCTGTTAAATTACCTAATTGTTTTGTTTATGTTTCCTTTGCTGAAAATATTTTTACTTTATTTTTAATTTATGCTATCCATGTGTGAACGTTTGGTTGGTTACTGCAAGTTATCGCGAGGAAGCATAGACATAAGACAGTAGTTCTTGTAGGTAGTATATTTGAATTATTAAGTTTGATTCTTCTGTTAAAAAGACTCATTTGTGCTTCCTTCAAGTAGCTAACAGCCAGTTAAAGTCACTATTAACTGTCCAAGATCGAAAGTAGATCAATAGACTTACCAGTATCAATTCGAACGCAATAAATTGATAATAATACGTATATAAATATTATAAAAATAAATAAACATATAAACATCCATGACTCGTGAACAAATGCACATAATCATGATACAAACATTTGCTCCTACCAGGATTTGCTGGCGTAGCAAGGGGTATAGACCAATTGGCCAACCGATGGTCAATAATACAAAGCTTATTTTATTATATTCAAGTAAACATTGAAATGACCAATAACAAAAACAGATTATTTTATAAAAGATTTTTCTTTATTTATTTAATTAGATAATAATGGCCCTAATTCTGGAGAACACATGCTAAGTCTAAATTTAAGTTCAGTCTATTTCTTTCTCTCAAAATAAATACGAAAACGATGGCTGTCATAAAATTTTACTTTTAGAAAGGCGCGTTCAATTTTCGACCTTATTGAACGTGCTAAAATGCAGTGTTTAGTAGGCACCTGCCGTCTAAATTTACAGCTGTAAACAAATTCTTACTATCTTTTTCCTATTACATAATGCGAGGAAGAGATATACTGTACTTAAATATAGAATTAGAGTGAGTCTTCAGAATCAGGCTCAATGTACATTTTAGTTATCAGACCTAAACGGTCTACCCACCACTTATCTTTAATGAAATTTCCAGCCGTTCGCACACAGTGTTCACGATAGTGGTTCACATGAAGGAAAACAGCTCTGAAGGCGAAGAGATGATGAAGATTGGCAAACTAAACCTGGTAGACCTGGCCGGCTCTGAGAACATTAGCAAAGCAGGGTCGGACAACCCGGCTAAGAAGGAGAGGGCGCGAGAATGTGTCAATATTAATCAGTCGCTGCTCACACTCGGACGGGTTATCACTGCCTTGGTGGAACGACATCCACACATACCTTACAGGTCAGTAGAGGCTTCTTTTCATCTACACATGTACATAGAAAGATTCAACCTGCCAATTTTAAAACATTTTCGCTTGAAATTTAAAAACTGGGTACTTTAGCCAGCCCTTAAATTATTGACCAATCGGAAACCCTTATTTTTTTGTGAAAGGTTATTGCTCTTCATTGGTTTCAAAAAACATCTGGTCGCATAGACATTTCGGGGCCAGATGTCTTTGTGACAAAAACAAAATATTAGTTTTTGTTTTAGTATTTTACCATTGTTAAAATTGCCAAAAAAATTTCGGAAACACTTAAATTCTATTGGTGGATGATACCCCAAGAAGTTGGCAGGTAGTTGACGACCTTTGTGTACAAAAATGATCTTTAGTGTGGCATTCTTTGATAGTACACACATATACATGTATGTAGCATTTATTTAAAAAAAAACGTGTTTAAATTATAATATTATTTACAGAGAATCGAAACTCACACGCATCCTCCA
The DNA here is from genome assembly GCA_947347705.1 of Nymphula nitidulata. NCBI lineage: Eukaryota > Metazoa > Arthropoda > Insecta > Lepidoptera > Crambidae > Nymphula > Nymphula nitidulata. The sequence goes on along the minus strand of OX374637.1, from coordinate 1,624,794 downwards.
AGAATCACTCGGCGGCAGAACAAAAACCTCTATAATCGCGACCATATCCCCTGGACACAAGGACTTGGAAGAAACCATGAGCACGCTAGAATACGCCCACCGCGCCAAGAATATTCAGAACAAACCTGAGGTCAACCAGAAGCTGACCAAGAAGGCTATATTGAAGGAGTTCTCAGAAGAGATCGATCGGTTGAAGAGAGATTTGCATGCGACGAGAGAAAAAAATGGTATGTTACTTCGATTCATTATTAAAGTCCTGTTTTTATAAACCTGCAATTTTGACTGTAATGTTACCTTAATAAACAAAACAACAAAATTTGCAACAATCTGATCATCTATAAAGCTTTTTACTGTAATATCGATTGACAAAACAAAACATATAACAATTTGACCAACTAATAAATACATTTATTCTTGTAATATAACTTTACAACACAAAACGTACAACAATTTGGCCAAGTAATACACCTTTTACTGAAATGTTCCTTGTCTAAACGAAACAGACTACAATTTAACCAACTAATACACTTTTTACTCTAATGTGAATTGAGTAAAAAACAGATCCACTTGACCAACTAATACACATTTTACTGTAATTTTCCTTGACTAAACAAAACAGACTACAATTTAACTAACTAATACACCTTTTACTATAATCTGTGACTTGACTAAACAACACCACCCAATACACTTTTTACTGTAATTTGTGAGTTCACTAAACAAAATTGTCAACAATTTAATCAACTACATTTTTCACTGTAATTTGTGACATGGATAAACAAAATAGTCGTCATTTTAACCAACTTATACACTTTTTACTGTTATATTATTTGACTAAACAAAACAGACAACAATTTGGCCAACTACTACACTTTTTACTGCAATTTGAATTGAGATCCACTTGACCAAATAATACACATTGTACTGTAATTTTCCTTGGCTAAACAAAACAGACTACAATTTTATCAACCAATACACCTTTTACTGTAATTTGTGACATGACCAAACAAAATAATCAACAATTTAACTAACTAATACATTATTTCTGGAAGAAGGTAGGAAGAACTAGGTGGTAGACCTATATGTAGGGTCGTCTGGGTAGGTACCACCGCCTTTCTTATTTCAGCCGTGAAACAGTTCGCTGTGTTTCGGATTGAAGGGAAAGGTAGCCAGTGCAATTACTGGGCATGGACGGCATTTCATCTTAGGCCCCAGGATGACAACGCACCTGCAAAATCAAGTGACTTTTCCTTGTTATTGCAGGTGTCTATAGGCGGCGGTAACCGCTTACCATCAGGTGGGCCGTCAGCTTGTTTGTCATCCAGTTGTATAAAAAAAAAAGAAGAGTTGATTTAACAAGCAGCTATGCTTTCTGGAATCAATTTACTGAACAGAAGCATTTGGTACTCAAAGATACTAATATTAACATTGTTCAACAGGTGTATACCTTGCCAGCGAAACATACACAGAGCTGACCTTAAAAGATGAAGAACAGCGGAAAGAAATCCAAGAGTTGCTATTAAAGAAACGAGCCATGGAGGACGAGATGGACCGCATGGAGGGCATCTTCGCGGAGTTGGAACAGCAGCTGCAGAAGAAGGGCAGCGAGTTGGAACAGGCCAACAGTCAGCTGGGCACCACCAGGGTGCAATTGGCTAATACTAATAATGTAAGCATTTTAGCTAGTAGGTATACTTCGACACTTCCGTTGTGCGGAGAGCTATCGCGTAAAGTTACTTTGAAAGGATTCAAATAGATAGGAATTGGTTGCTGTTGGCACAAAGTATATGTGTAAGTTAGCATAATTTAACATAAAGATTCTTTTATTTTATTTTATACTAACCCATATCAATGTCATGGTGTCCGAATAAAACAATTTTGTTTTAGCTATAGCAAACTACTCAAATCTGTAAAAAAAAGTCCCCTCAGCGAAATTCAGAATTTTTAATAAGGATTTAGTAAGTGGTAGTAGGGCATACCATATGTAGGGTCGTCTGGGTACCTAGTTCATTGTTTCGGATTGAAGGGAAAGGTAGCCAGTGTAATCACTGGGCATAAGACGCATTTCATCTTAAGCCTCAGGATGACAATGCAAATGTGACCAAGTGATGCCAAGTGATTTTTCCTTGTTATTGCAGGTGGATACAGGCGGCGGTAGCCACTTTCCACCAGGTGGACCGTCAGATTGCTTGTCATATAGTTGCATAAAAATAACTATTTTTGATGATTGAAATAAATTTAGACATGACGGGCAGACATGACAATGTTAGCTAACACTATTTTTTTTTGTGCTAAACGTATAATTAATTACTGCAAGTGCTGACTTTCAATCACTAAATAGCGAAGTAGTCTAATATGGTAGTTGACAAGTTTTTTTTTATTTCATAAATAAGAAGCTTATAACTCATGAAGAAATATTTCAGAAGAAACAGTATGTCTAAGATCAATCGTTTCACAGATATAGTGGTATGTTTGATGTTTTGCGGCGCATCATCTAAAAACGCTCCATAGAAAATTTACGGAACAGATGACGTCACATGTTCCCATTTTACTAAGAAATATATGAGCATACTGATAAAATTGATAATAACTACATATTAGGTATGTTTTTATTAATAGTTGTCCTAATAATAGTTGTTTTAATTGATGTCAGCAATCTAATATCATTAACATTATTGATAAATTTTGAAAAAAAAATATGACCATTTATTTAATTTTCAAAACAGTACAACTTCAACAATATTCCATATCTTTTAAGCTTGAATTGTTTTTATGGGTAAAAATTGCGTATATTTTCCGAATTTGTGAAAAATAGCGCCAAATTCAAACTTACGCAACATCCCAATTGCTACATAATATTAATAAAAGTCAAAAGTCTTCCAATTTTGCAGATGCTCACATTCTAATTGAATTTTGCATTCAACTTCTCTGACAGTTTTTAAGCAGTCTAAGCGCCCTTTTCGTGCTGGCGAGGTGTAAACATATTTTCACGATAATTGGAATGTTGCCAAGTTTAAAACTGGCGATATTTTTCACATTTTCGCTAAATATACGCTACTGTTACCTATAAAAACAATTCAAACTTAAAAGATATGGAATATTGTTGAAGTTGCACTGATTTGAAAATTAAAAAATAGACATATTTATTTTTTCAAAATTTATCAAAAAATGTTAATGGTATTGGATAGCTGACATAAATTAAAACAACTATTAATAAAAACATATTGATTACATAGTTATTATTAATTTTGTCAGTACGCCCATACATTTCTTAGTAATATGGGAACATGTGACGTCACCTGTTCCGTAGATTTTCTATGGAGCGTATTTGGACGACGCGCGGCAACACATCAAACATACCACTATATTTGTGAATCAATTGATCTTGGACATACTATTTCTTTTGCAATATTTCTTTATGAATCATAATCAATCGTTTTTTTGCATGAATAACATAAATAGTACACATGAATAGAAGTAAATCGCAGGGTAAGAGCTATTATAATCCATAAGAGAGTTATTCAGTCTGTCAGCAGCAGACGAGCAAATGTTAATATTAAATTAAGTTTAAAAGTACATGCTAATTACAGAATAAGGCAAATAAACTGTCATAAAATTATTATTGTTAATAGGTGATTCATAAATTCAATTGTCAGGGTTATAATTAGTCAATTGTTGTCATAGTATAAGTAGAATATTAATAAAATGGTCACAATTCTTTTTCAATTTACAATATTAATGTCATTTTTGTTGATTATATTCGAAATATTCTTTAATGGTGTAGAAACATCTTTCCGCTAACCAATCGGATAGAGCTTCTTTCTTCTTCATATCAATGACATGATTCCGTTAGGAAACATTCATTGCTATGCAGATGACAGTACAGTGCATGGGGGATATTACGGTCGCCCAGGGGCTGGGCGCGCTGAAATCGAGAGAGAGAGAGAGAATCTTACCATTGAGCTCGACAGGGTGTTGAACCTCGTATCTGAATGGGGATCTAACAATCTTGTTGAGTTCAATGCTAAGTAAACACAGGTGTGCGCGTTTACAGCCAAAATGTCGCCGTTCCTTCCCCTTCCGTCTCTTCAGGGCACGACTCTTTCGGCACAGGGCTCCCTAAACTTGCTAGGTATGGAGATATGTTGCAATCTGAATTCCATGAACTATATCGAAACCGTGATAAAAACAGCCTCACGGAAGCTCGGTGTCCTGAACAAGGTGCGTCGATTTTTCACGCCTGACCAATTATGCCTGCTGTATAAAACTCAGGTCCGGTCTTGCGTGGAATATTGCTCGCACTTGTGGGATGGCTCCGCCAAGTACCTACTCGATGCCCTGGACAGATTGCAGCGTCGTGCTGTCCGTATCGTTGGCGATGTAGAGGTCACCAACAACCTTGAGCCTCTGCAATTGCGTCGAGACATTGTGTCGCTTAGCGCCTTCTATCGGCTATATCACGGAGAGTGTTCTGAAGAGCTATTTGACCTTATCCCACCTTCCCCCTTCCTACTCAGGAGCACGCGTGCCGGTCTTCGGAGTCATCAATTCACTGTCTCCACCTCAACATCACGTACAAAGAAATTTAGTAGCTCTTTTCTTTGTCGTACTTCCAGAACTTGGAATTCTTTGCCAGCACATGTGTTCCCTCCTTCGTATAACATGGGGTCCTTCAAAAGAGGCGTGAAAAAGCACCTTTCGGGCCGGCAAGGTGGAGGCAGCTAGAGTAGTGTCTGAACTGCACTAGCTGTCTCCGCATATGGACTCTTCTTACTGCTTCACATCAGGTGGTGTTGAGTCATTTGTCGTGCTTAGTATAAAAAAAAAAAAAAAAGCTTTTTTTAAATGTTTTCTCTCGAAGTAATTTCAAACGGACTGGTAACTTGTTATATAATATTATGCACATATTATACACATTATTTTTGTAAATATATGTAGAGCAAGGCGGCCGATGCAACAAATACTGATATTGTATGAGTTATAAACTTCTTATTTATGATATAATATGGAAATATATAAAAATGGTCCATATTACATGGCAATAAAAATTTATAACCACTTGCCAAGTACATTTAAGGCCCTCCAAAATAGTCAACTTGAAAATGAATTAAAGAAATTACTTTTATCTAAATCCTATTATTGTGTAAAGGAATTTTTAAATGACAAATTATCATAATGACCTAAATTGTATTAAATGTAACTGACATCGTAAAAATTGTAATTGTATTTGATTGTTATTATTGACTATTCATTTGTAATTTATGTTTCCAAGATTGACTGATATATTTGTAAAGTAGACTTTGTTAATGTGTTAGGGTTAATTAATTGAAATTATTTTAATGTTTGACATAAGCTTTGATATATTTGTTTTTCTGTTTTTTTATTACCTACTTATGTGAAAATTCACAATGCCTTGAAAGGGTGAATTTGTAAAACATATTTAAGACCTTACCTACTCTTTAATGTACCATATTGTGCAAATTTTAGTGAATAAATGAATTATGAATTATAAAAATAAAGTTGTCAAGTACGCTACCCCTTCGGTTGCAGATGCTCCGCACGACTAAGGTCCAGTACGAGGAGCAGAAGCACTTGGTGTGGGCGCACTACCAGACGGAGAGCACGCTGGGCGCGCAGGCTCGCGAGCTGGTGGCCGCCGCCGACTGCGCCGCCGCGCACGCCGCCGCGCTCCACGACAACCTCGACAAGCGCAGGTATCTGTGAAACACCTTATTTATTTATATAATTGCAAAATTAAAAATTTTAACTAACCCCCGGCGTCATTAATCATCTATCTAACACCATCTCATTAAGACTATTCATAAGAGCCCAAACACGCTATATCTGCTGTAAGTTTCTGAAGAATTAAGCATTTCGCAGACTTTTTGATGGTATATGATTAGCTCAAAATTAGTATGTCATGGGAATGTCATCGAATATAACACCCCTCTTTTTTCTTCGGGGGTTAAAAATAAAAATAGACACAGTTAACAGAGTTAAAAATAAAATCATTAATAAAAAGTATTCGCGGGTTCGGTTCCCGCCTGAGGACAAGATTTTTTCTAGTTCAAATATTTTCTAATGCAAAGTAATAAGTTAAGAAGAAAATATGTATTATTGTTAATACTCAATCATTTATTGCATTCCATAGGTATTTACAATAGATGTTACATTACAGTAGGATGTAATTATTGTAAATAATACATATGTACCTAATGAGGACATACCATGGGGGATGTACCATTTATTTATTGGATTACCAATATAAGTTACAGCTGTTTTACACAAAAATATAATATATCGTTACGATTTCTCACTGACTGTTCTTACATTTAGAGGTAACCACAGAATGCATAAAGTCGTTTAAAATACCAAAAGATATTCAATTCAATTTAGAGGTTACAGTGAATAAATAATAATAATAAAAAAATAGAAATTAAAGTTGTCGATATAGTAATTAAAGTAATAAGGATGTCATATTATTATTAGCTTGAATCAAAATCAAAATTACATGTTATTCTCTGTGTTACTGTCAAGGTGAAACACTTCATATTTATTTATTCAATCACATGCAGACTTACAGATTGTATCCAAACACCAGAAAGTTAACAATAGACAAACAGAAAAAATGTATCTCACAATAAATAGCCCAAAATGTTATGACTGTAAACAGTTAATTATCATGTCAATTTTATGTTAATAATTTATTACTAATATTATTCATTTATTTTGGCATCAAACAGTCATTTATAAATAACAGGACATGTAAACAAACAGATAATAAATTTTACAGACCTATAGTGCCCAAACGTAATACAAAAATAGTTCATAACTTCAACTAAACCGCCTCTGTGGTCTAGTGGTTAAGACCACCTGCCTCAGATCTAGAGGTCCAGTGTTTGATTCCCGCAGGGGCAGAAAGTTTCTGCTCGGTTAGGTTGATGGTAGGGCTTTCCTAAGTCCGCCCGGCTAGCTACCACCATCTTACCTAAGTCTGCCGCCATAGCAATAATGTTAACGGCATTGTTGTGTTCCGGCAGTAAGAGGTAAGATAGCAAGTTCCTCTGGTTGAGGAATCCGGGTGTAGTTTGCTTCCATCGTTGGCCTTATCTTCACTTACCATCAGGTGAGATGAAAGTCAAGTTTCCCCGTAAACATAAAAAAAAAATGACATGATTAACTTACTATGTGAAATTTTCAAATTTAAATATAATTAAATTAAAAATAAACAGAGACAGTTAACAGAGTTAAAAATAAAATTATTAATAAAAAGTATTTGCGGGCTAGGTTCCCGCCTGAGGACAAGATTTTTTCTAGTTCAAATATTTTCTAATGCAAAGTAATAAGTTAAGAAGAAAATATATATTATTGTTAATACTTACTAGGTGGTAGACCCATATGTAGGGTCGCCTGGGTAGGTACCACCGCCTTTCTTATTTCAGCCGTGAAACAGTTCGCTGTGTTTCGGATTGAAGGGAAAGGTAGCCAGTGTAATTACTGGGCATGGACGGCATTTCATCTTAGGCCTCAGGATGACAACGCACCTGCAATATCAAGTGCTTTTCCTTGTTATTGCAGGTGTCTATAGGCGGCGGTAACTGCTTACCACCAGGTGGGCCGTCGGCTTGTTTGTCATCTAGTTGTATAAAAAAAAAAAAAAAAAAAAAACTCAATCATTTATTGCATTCCATAGGTATTTACAATAGATGTTACATTACAGTAGGATGTAATTATTATAAATAATATATATGTACCTAATGAGGGAGGAGCTCAGTGGCGTATTGGTTTGGGCGCTCTGGTTTCGATACGAAAAACAAAGCTACTTTCGCCATGGTCGATCCTGGGATGAATCAATCAAAGTTGGTTATCTCGAGACCCTCTGTGCTTAGGAAGGCACGTTAGACCCTTGGTCCCGGTTGTTTCTGCAACCGCTTTAACCCACCAACCCGCATTGGGCCAGCGTGGTGGTGTAATGGCCCCAGCTCCTCATGTGTTTCTCTTATGTAGGAAGGCCTGTGCCCAGCAGTGGGACGTATATAGGCTGATGATGATGATGATGATGTACCTAATACTGTCTTTGTTATTTTCATTATTACGATTAGTATTTTATCTATAATAATAATAATATTCATACTCACACCTATTATCTAGCCCAAAGTGAGCATCATTACGAGCTTCTGTTATGGATACACACGTATTTCTATATTTACTTAATGTGATTGTTATTATTATTTTTAATTTTATTATTAATTATATATTTTATTTAGTATTTTATGATTTTAAATAGAAATAGAAATATTTTTGAAAAGCGCTGTGTTTTTTTTATATTTAATTTTGATACATTAGTTATGTTATTTTGTTTCTTTTCTATTATTTAGTTATACGGCTCCTGGTTTCAAGACGTTTTAGATCCAGTCTTAAATGTGTCTCAACGAGGTGGTGGTAGATAGATGGTTAATGAGGCTGGGGTTTTTTTTTAATACAACTAGACGACAAACAAGCTGATGGCCCACCTGATGGTAAGCGGTTACCGCCGCCTGTAGACACCTGCAATAACAAGGAAAAATCACTTGATATTGCAGGTGCGTTGTCATCCTGGGGCCTAACATGAAATGCCGTCCATGCCCAGTAATTACACTGGCCACCTTTCCCTTCAATCCGAAACACAGCGAACTGTTTCACGGCTGAAATAAGAAAGGCGGTGGTACCTACCCAGACGACCCTACATATGGGTCTACCACCTAGTAAACTTAAAATTTTTGAATTTTATATTTTTTTCGACTTTAGTTGGTAGTGCTCGAGAACATATAAGACAGTACAAAGTGCTGTGCCCGGTTGTAGACGTCGTATTTCATAAGTCTGATATTTTTTTCGACTTTAGTTGGTAGTGCTCGAGAACATTTAAGACAGTACAAAGTGCTCTGTGCCCGGTTGTAGACGTCGTATGTCATAAGTCTGATATTTTTTTCGACTTTATTTGGTAGTGCTCGAGAACATTTAAGACAGTACAAAGTGCTCTATGCCCGGCTGTAGACGTTGTATGTCATAAGTCTGATATTTTTTTCGACTTTAGTTGGTAGTGCTCGAGAACATATAAGACAGTACAAAGTGCTCTGTGCCCGGTTGTAGACGTCGTATGTCATAAGTCTGATATTTTTTTCGACTTTAGTTGGTAGTGCTCGAGAACATATAAGACAGTACAAAGTGCTCTGTGCCCGGTTGTAGACGTCGTATGTCATAAGTCTGATATTTTTTTCGACTTTATTTGGTAGTGCTCGAGAACATTTAAGACAGTACAAAGTGCTCTATGACCGGCTGTAGACGTTGTATGTCATAAGTCTGATATTTTTTTCGACTTTAGTTGGTAGTGCTCGAGAACATATAAGTCAGTACAAAGTGCTCTGTGCCCGGTTGTAGACGTCGTATGTCATAAGTCTGATATTTTTTTCGACTTTAGTTGGTAGTGCTCGAGAACATATAAGACAGTACAAAGTGCTGTGCCCGGTTGTAGACGTTGTATGTCATAAGTCTGATATTTTTTTCGACTTTAGTTGGTAGTGCTCGAGAACATTTAAGACAGTACAAAGTGTTCTGTGCCCGGTTGTAGACGTCATATGTCATAAGTCTGATTTGAACAATATCCGCAGAACATTGGAGTCGTGTAACCTAGAAGTGACCCGAGCGTTCCGCGAACAGTCCGGCGAGCAGCGCGACCACATCCGTCGCCGCCTCCAACAGTACACCGATGCCATAATGGCCGCGTTGGACCAACTACACACGACACTCGGTAATAATACACTTAGTATAAAGGGTGGTGCCGTCAATACGACAATAAATTGAAACATGGGGTATATTAGGTTCATAGAAATGGTTTGACTTTCAAAAATATCTTATTCGGGACCAAGATGTTTTTTAAAGGGGATGTTTAATTGACGTTAAAATTATATCTAAATGGGCCTAATCCTGAACATACATATTCTAAATCTAAATTTAAGTACACTATATCTCTTTCTCGCAATATGTAATAGGAGAAAGATAGCAAGAATAAGTTTAGAGCCGTCAACTAAATTTAGATAGATTTCAAAAAAACCATACACAATTTTAGACGGCATGTACGGAGGTGCTTCCTAACACTGCATTTTACCATGCTCAATAAAGTCGAAAATTGAACGTATTCTTCATCCTTTTCGTATTCATATTGATAGAAAGAAATGCACTGAACTTAAATTAGACTTAGCATGTGTTATCCAGAATTAGGGTCAGTGTCCTACCCTTCCTTAACTGTTACTTAAACAGCTGTCACATTTATTATATTTGCAGAAAGCTTCACTGGCAGCAACACAATGTTACATGAACAGCAAAAGGGCACGTTGAAGGAGATTGTTGACAGTCTCGCCAATACAATGGATCAGGTGGGTTTTCATTATAATATATGTGTATTATAGGTGTGAATCGTTTCTCCGACGATTTTCTTGTCTTGTCTCATTCAAAATCCATTCGACAAATACCACTTGAAATGATTCAATAGAAATAATGGCAGTACTAGTGAGTTCCCAGTTATTTTTTTATGACCAAGCACAGTTGGGTATTTTGTCTGGTACTTAAGAAAAGGGCTTTGGATGTCGACGAAATGACGAAAAATTCGTCGGTGAAGCATTTCACACCCTAAAATGGATTTGAGATAGTATCACTAACATGTATTAGTTGTTGTACTGTACTTCAGAATACATAATGTTTATTTTTCATCGTTTTCTTTTTTATTTCTAATTATTACAATAAATAAGGCGTTTGAACGCAACAAAAACATTAAAATGTGACTCTACAGCGGGTTAAATGATCAGCGTTACCTCTAGTTAATGAAATATGTGATTCCCAGATGAAATCCCTAACCAAGTCGACGTCCTCGCGTCTGGAGCAATGGAGTGAGCAGCAGCAGAGTCAACTGGGCGCGTCCGTGCGACGTCACAGCGACGCCGTGGGCGCCGCCCTGGCGACCTTCCTCGCCGCGCTGGCCGCCGCCGTCGGGGCCGCACAGGCCGTCGTCGACAGGGGTGACGTCACCAGCTTCATACACCAGTGGGTGAGTGGCAGCCGCGGCCCGTCACAGACAGGCGTGACGTCACCAGCTTCATACACCAGTGGGTGAGTGGCAGCCGCGGCCCGTCACAGACAGGCGTGACGTCACCAGCTTCATACACCAGTGGGTGAGTGGCAGCCGCGGCCCGTCACAGACAGGCGTGACGTCACCAGCTTCATACACAAATGATTTTTACGACAATTAGGGTGTATACGGGGTGTAAAAGGGGCGCTCTCTATAACGAGGGCAGATGGCAGTGCTGGTCACCCTAAGCAAGACTTCATAAAATGTAAATTTGAAATATTGAAAAAAAAAAGCAGTTGTTTCATACAAATTGTAATGTCTACACGACCTATTTGTATGGAACAGCTGATTTTTTTTTCGCGATATCAAATTTATTTATAATTCCTTTTGCCAAAACTGTCAAAAACCTAGGTGTCATTTTTGACCAGTGTTTATCATGGCGTCCTCAAGTTGAGGCTGTCAGGAAGAAGGTGTTTGCTGCATATGGTTCGGTCAATCGTCTTCGAAATTTCTTGCCTATTAGTACTAAGGTAGCTCTGGCTCAGTCACTCATGCTCTCCATAATCGACTATGCTGACGTCTGTTATGCCGATCTTTCGGAGGAACTTCTTGATAAGCTTGAGCGTCTGCAGAATGTTTGCATCAGGTTCATTTTTGGTTTGAGGAAATTTGATCATGTATCGAAGTTTCGGTCGCAACTTAATTGGCTTCCGATTCGTCGACGTAGGGACTTACACGTTCTAACTCTTCTTTACACTGTTCTATTCCTTCCCATCTCTCCATCCTACCTTAAAAATTGTTTTTCCCTTCGTTCCTCTTCTTTAGTTCGTCCTTTGCGTTCTTGTTTTAATCTCACTTTGGATATTCCTGCTCACTCCACTGATTTCCTTTCCTATTCCTTTTCCGTACATGCTGTTCGGTTATGGAATTCTCTACCAGAGTGCATCAGGGGAGCTCGCACATTGGATTCTTTTAAGCATCAAGTTAAAAGTCATTTCTTACATTTAACTCAATAGCTGTGTATTTTATTGCATAATATGTAAGTATCTTTAATTCGTATATTGTATTGTGTGTTTAACTTTCATTATGTTTTTTATTATATTTTATTTATTCCTTCTATTTCTTGCACCCTTCTGTATTCTCCCTCTTCATAATATGTATATCACCTTAGGTTGCCTGGAAGAAATTGCTTTTTAGCAATAAGGTCGCCCAATTGTACTTTTTTTGTGTTTTCTAATTTGTATGTTGAATTTCTCTTGTGTGCAATAAAGAATATTTATTATTATTATTATTATTATTATTATTTTTTATCAATTCCTGCTTTGGGTGACCAGCACTGGCATATGCCTATATACTTGCGTTATAGAGAGCGTCCCTTTTACACCCTGTGCAGTGCATCTGAACTGTAAATAAGTCTGAAATAAAACCACTTTACCGGATTTGACTCGCGTTTGATTACGAGCAGTGAAAATAAATTCCGTTCAATTAATAAATATAGATTTTAGTCATATTAAGGTAATTGTTAATTGTTCTTTTCCTACAAAGATATTACAGTAGAAAATTAATATTTTTTTTTTGATAATTTATTTTTGTTGCTTGAAAATAGTGACCCTAATTTTGGAGAACACATAAATTTAAGTTCAGTGCATCTCTTTCTCTCAATATGAATACGGAAAAGATGGCTGTCATATAATTTGACATTTAGAAACGTGCGTTTAATTTGCGACCTTATTGAACGTGATAAAATGCAATGCTTAGGTGTCCCCTCCGTACATGCCGTCTAATTTAGTTGACAGCAGTAAACGAATTCGTGCTATCTTTTTAACCGACTTCAAAAAAAGGAGGAGGTTATCAATTCGTCTGTATGTTTTTTTTTATGTTTGTTACTTCAGAACTTTTAACTGGGTGAACCGATATTGATAATTCTTTTTTTGTTCGATGCGGAATAGTTCACATTTGATCCCATAAAAAATTTTTGAAAATCCATTGGGTAGTTTGGTTTTTAAAACGAAAAAACTGGAAAAATTAAGTCGTCTACTTATGCGAAGTTGCGGATATTTGCTTTCCTATGAATTTTTAGTGAAGTGATACGATAGTAGAAAACAATATAACCTCACGGTCACCCATCTAGCTTTGACCTTCAAAGTTAAAACTGAAAAATTGTAAAAAAAAAATTAAACCGACTCCAAAAAACTGAAAAGGATAAAATAATTAAATTTTAGTAAGTAGGCACTCATCCCCTAGGAACATATTTTTGGAGTTGGTGCTAAGTTGTTTCCAGAAACCATAGATAGTGAAACACCGACTCCAAAATTATGTTCCTAGTGCCTACTTACTAAAATTTAATTATTTTATCCTTTTCAGTTTTTTTTTCCTATTACATATTACGAGGAAGAGATATGCTGTACTTTAATTAAAACTTAGAATTAGGCCCAGTGTGTATACAAAAATGTGGATTGCCACCGGACTCGTTAGATTTGGAAAGGAGTTTAATATACTGTTTATATGTCCCACCAGTGTATGGGTGCGGCGGCTCGCGTGGCGTCGCTTCAGCGCGGGCAGGCGTCGTTCGTGTCGCGCGCGGGCGACGCCTGCGAGCGGCGGCGACACGCGGCCCGACGCCAAAGGGCGGCGCGACACCAACATGCAGCTCAAGCCGCCGCCGATCTCGGCGCACGCCTCCACGTGAGTACTACTTTAACACGACGCGTCTCCATACGCTTGTTTGGCTAAGTATTATTACCCTATTCTTAATTTTTGATTTTTGAATTATTATGTTTGAAAAATTACTTGGTAATTAAAATATAAAACTAGAAAAAATTCACGTTTTACTAAGTAATTTTTAAAAAATTGTCACGAAAGCAAAACGTCCTTTAGCAATACAGGTACCTATTTTAATAGATACATAACTGTCTGGGTGTTTTCTAGATTCTAAAAAAAAATCGCTATAGATTTCATTTTCATTTGTTTATTTTCACATCTCTGTGCAATGCAGTGTATTTTATTTTTATTGCATCAAATTTTTAATAATTTAATTATTGGCAGCACCAACAACATCCTGAAAATGTTTTTGGATAGGTTTGACTGCCCCTTCATTTTTCATTATCGTGGGCTGCATGCCCCTTTCAATAAAAGCATACATATAAATAATATTTATAATAATTGTAATGATTACTAACACCTAGGCTAAGTTCTACCAACAAGCGAGTCGTTGCTACTTGAATAAACAAAATTAATAACAATAATTATTATCATCAAATTTCATGAAATTATTCATAGATAAAATTATTGCACCGTCTTAATGCCGTCAGGCAATATCATGTGCACCTTTAATTGGTGCACATATCAGCATCTTGTTTTCGTAAGTGTTTAGTTCATCTAACTATATCATTGTGTTTTCTGTTGTGTATAAAATGAATAAAAAATAAATAAATCGTTAACTAATTTTTCAAATGTGTGTTATTTTCTATTTGGAATGAGGATGGCAAATGACTCATCACTATATTGATTACACACTAAAAGATATAATATTTTCTAACAGGAAATGGAAAAAGAGATTGCACAAAGAGAGAGTCGAGTACAAAGAATAATAGAAGATGCTAAAGAGGAGAGGGCGAGGGGGGACGAGCGCATTCTCAGCTACATGCAGACGGAGAGGAAGCTCCTAGAGGAGAGATTAGCTCGCTACCAAGCTGAGGAGACCAAGGTAAGAATGTATCAACACTTGGCATTGATTGCGCCGCATCAGAAATTAACTAAGAAATTCATGGTGTATGATATTAAGCTGGGGTCGGGCGACTTACCGCAATCGTTCCTTCCACCGCCACGGGGTCCGAGGGCTAGGCAAAGAAATGCAGACGGGCTTGTCACGCACTGTTACCAGCAAAGGTATCGCACATAAGAGTCCACAGGTCACAGGTCCAGATATCACCAGTGGGAAAGAGTCCTCACTTTTCGAGATGATAGAATTTAAAAGCAAAACGATTTGAGAGCTGCGTATGCGCCGGTAGTAGTATATGAAGTGTACTGTCCGTTGGCGCCGTATAGCGCGCACAAGAGCTGCCACCAACCACGGATGATGGAAGCTTCCAGAACGATACAATAAAAATCGCCTTACCCACATAAAGATAAAATTAATATTCCAATTGTGTTGTCATAAGAAAAATATAGAAATAAAACAAAATCTGTTCCATTATGGAACACATGGCCTATTGGTGGCAAGTGGTAAACAGTAATATAACTGCAATTGCTGTTTTTGTTTCATAAATCATTTACGCTTTTCATACAAACTTTTAAGAGGATTTCTAAAAAATTTCGGAGGATTTCTCGAAAAGTATATACTTTTATTTTGATTTAAGTTGCCCTCAATTTGCATCACCTACTAGGTAACTAAGCTGTAAGTACTTTTTGTCATTTACCATCAATGTTAACATGTACACTTAGTATGCAATAAAGTTTTGAATTGTATTGAAATTACTGAATTACTTACTTTTTTGTTTTATTATTTGATATTATTGTGTTTTGTTTACTAGGTGGTAGACCCATATGTAGGGTCGTCTGGGTAGGTAACACCGCCTTTCTTATTTCAGCCGTGAAACAGTTCGCTGTGTTTCGGATTGAAGGGAAAGGTAGCCAGTGTAATTACTGGGCATGGACGGCATTTCATCTTAGGCCTCAGGATGACAACGCACCTACAATATCAAGTGCTTTTCCTTGTTATTGCAGGTGTCTATAGGCGGCGGTAACCGCTTACCACCAGGTGGGCCGTCAGCTTGTTTGTCATCTAGTTGTATAAAAAAAAAAAATGTGTTAAAGAAATTATTGGCGATTTCAGTTTGTATCAAAATCTAAAAATTGCTCTTACTTGCAGTAGTTTTTGATAGCATTGTATTATATTTTGTCAAAGGTGCTCGACGACACCCTAGCAAAAAGACTGAGAGACGCAGAGGAGGAAATGACTGTAGTAAACGAACAGAAATCTCGCGTGGCTGAATTCAAGGTCACGTGCGAGAAGACCAGCAGTGAAGAATTGGAGCTAGCTGATAAAGACTTAGAAGAGTTTGAATGTTGCACAGAAGAGTTCAGCAAAGACTTGAGCAGTTATGACAAAGAATTTGACGAAGGTCAGTCGTTTGTCTGTCTTATTTTATACTAGCCGCCCCCAGTTTCGGTTGGAGATCGCTCGATAATTTGATGTGATGCTCATTACCATAGTGGTTTGAGGGCTCTGGTTTCGACTACGAAAACAAAGCAACGTTCGCCATGGTCGATCCTGAGATGGGTCAGTCAAAATTGTAATCTTAAGCTCCGCCGTGCTTCGAAAGACACGTTAAGCCGTTGTTCCCGGTTGTTACTGCAACCGCTCAAAGCTGTGAGCGATGCGTGTACTTTTAGATATATTTAAATATTTGAAAGTAAAACAATGATACAATTTTTACTCATCAAGTTAACATACGCCACACTTATTTTTTAAAATATCTACATAATTCTCTATGTCCTGTGCGGGGTGGGCTTGTAACAGTATAAACCCACCAACCCACATTGGGCCAGTGTGGTAGTGTTATAGCCCAAACTCGTCATGTGTCCCTCCCATGTAAAATGACAGAATATTATTACTATGTAGAGATATGTTATTTTTCATTATTATTTATGAATTTGAGGATGTACAGTCGGCAGCACGTCAAGCGTAACAGTTTGTCCTTGAACCTAGAGCGCAACGCACAGAAAATTTGTGAGCAAAGGATAAACATATGTCTCTCAGCGCCTCTTTCTAACGTCTCTCTCTCAAGTACTCTGTACCTACAATACTCGCAGTTGGCCTTGAACGCGAGCGCGACGACTATTCAAATTTGTATTTCTTCGATATAGCCTCCGACGAAATATGTGTAGGTTTATAGGTAGCTATAGCTACAGCTAGCTATGTACGCGGTCTACTCTCTTCGCTTCGTTGTTTGAACTTGATTTAAAATTAAAGTACGGCTGAGACTATTGCTTTAATTTAATAAAACAAAAAGTTTTCTACATATAATGGCTAGTTAAGATATTTTATTTACCTACCTATTTACCAATGATGCTCAGCGTACCTAGTTATTTCAATCAACTAATATTATACCTATTAAAATACAGGCTTCATTATTTATTCATTGTTATTAACTTAAAAAATATTTCTATTGTCGGGTCATTATTATGGTCCATTGTTATGGAGAGAAATGAAAATAAACATTTACTTATGTTTGTTTTTCTACATTTATTTAATGTTAAAAAACAAAAACAAAACATTTATAATGTTCAACTCCTATTATCATACCTGTAACTACTATTCATTCACAATATTTTAAAGATCTAACATTCTACTCTTCAAATGTGAATATGAATTAACAATTTTGAAGAAAAGTAATAATAGACCTAGCACAACTACAACACACAAAATCTTATTGAATTTTAGTGTTAAAAACAAATTCTCAACAAACAATATTTGAGATTTGAACTGGGTTCCCCAAGAATGAAGACAAGTATGTAACGCAATCAACCAGGGATGTTTGTAACTTTGCTTCGAATTTATTTAATGTATTTTACAAGATACAGTGATGTGTGAAGCGAGCAATTTTGAAGCTTAATTACATGACGATAAAGTTGAAATTGTGTTAAATGTATAAAATTGTAATGATTTGTTGGTGTAAATCACTAACTATCAACTACTAATACTTGAATAAATTTTCAATTAGGTATGTGAAGTAGGTATGATAGATAGGTCTTTGTGATTTGTTTTTTTCTAATATACTTACTTATGTAGGATCTAAATCCTTTTCTATTTAAGTTAATTACAATACCATACGACATAACAATATATGGTGCAATGCGGTTACGTCTTCAATGGAATCTCGACCTTATATCAGATACCTTAGGTCGATTATTAATTATCAAGGTATGGCTCATGATATTTAGATCAATAGGTAGGGTATAAAATTCGCCTGTGACATTACATTACTTTTTGATTTGTGTTAGTTATAGTCCTACGATCATAGATTAGAGATAATATATCTTGGTCTGTCTAAGGATAAGGATAGAGCAGTCGATCAGTTTGTAAAAGAATTGTGTAAAGTCGGGGGTTATACCTAGTTTAAATACATTTCAAAATTTATAGTTACTAGTCTTTAAGTTTTAGCCATAAGTAAACGCTTAAAAAACTGAAAGATTATCACTTAGATTAATTGTTTATATCTAAGGAATATCTATAATAACTTTAAAGGATTCAGTTAAATCCTCTATAGCTCAGTGGTTAGGGCAGTCATTCGAATTGTGAAAGGTCACGGGTTCGGACCGCCGAGCACCCGTAGAAGCTAGAACGGACCGTGGACAAAACCACCTTGTTCCACCACCTCTGTCCACATACTAAGAGACAAATTAATGTGTTTTATTGTTTTATTTCTTTATTTCTCTCTGACGAAGAGAGAGAGACCATCTTATTGTTTCCCCGGGAGTTTGCCATGCTATGAGCGCGGGGGGCAGACATTTTTTCTAGTTGAAAAATTTTAACACAATTTTATGTTGTCTTTTTCAGGATAATCATACTTACATACTTACTTAGGATCGATTTGTAATTTAAAGATTGAAAATTATTCTCATGTCTAGGCAGTGCAGGAGCGATCGGTTTGGAGGTCCTTGCCCAATTGCTTATGCTCAGTAGTGGGTATCTCTTAACTGACGTGATGATTATAATGTGTAGGGTTTTTTAAATTAATAATTAAAATAAAATAATAGTAGGGAATTAATAGTGTAGTGGATTCAAATTTTAATACAAGTTTTTTAAGCTAAGGAGGAGGAGCTTGGTGGCGTATTGGTTTGAGCGCTTGGTTTCGATACGAAAAACAAAGCCACTTTCACCATGGTCGATCCTAGGATGGGTAAATCAAAGTTTGTTATCTCGAGCTCCTCCGTGCTTCGCATGTTAAGCTGTTGCTCCTGCAACCGCTTTAACCCACCACCCCGCATTGGGCCAGCGTGGTAGTGTTATGGCCCAAACTCCTCATGTGTTTCTCCCATGTAAGGCCTGTGCCCAGCAGTGGGACGTATATAGGCTGGTGTTGATGATGATGATGATGGTGCAAAGAAGCTATTAAGTAGACACACAGACAGACAGGTAGACTGATCGGACTGATGCTACACCCCATGAGCACTGGATCATTACTATTAGTATCTCCAAGAGATCTGGCGACCTCACTTACACCAGAAACACTTAGTTTTAAAATATTCTGCAATGCTATAATATTCAAGGTGATAATAACAAATTCCAAAACTGTATATAGTTTTATAGGTTGTTAATATGACTAGTTTAAGAAGCTAACAGCTTTGTTCAATGAGTATCTAATCAAAGAGACTCAACAATAATTCCTAGACACTGGTCGCTACTAGTTCTTCTATGACACTGATCTCAAATTATTGTGATAAATAACTAAAAGTAGCATTATAAAACTGAAATTACAGGTGAAATGGTGAAGTGCTGTCTCTTGAATGAAAAACATTTGGATTAGTAATTTTATAAGTCATAAGTTGCAATTCAAATTGCATTATGATTTAGCCAAATACTTCATTGACATTCTGAAACTGCTACTTGGATCTACTTCTCTGAGATAAACTGATATTGATGATGATTGATGACAGTAAAATAACTTAAGAATACATTTTTTTTTGGACAAAACTAAAAACCAATTGTTTCTGCAATCCATGGCTTGACAGAAATAAGAAATTCTTTATTTGAGCAGGTCTAATTGGGAATGTGTAAGAAATAAGAAACAGAGTCAAAATTGATTTAACATGTTTATTGAATAGTTAACAATATTAAAATAAAATTTTAATTAACTCTCAGCCTCGTCTTATTGAAATATCACTAAAGTAAGAGTGCACCAAATTTGAAAAAAATCTGATCTGTGAAAGATTATCATCAAACGCCTGAACAGATCTTTATAATTCAAAGCTAAGAACCATCTTGACCACATTAACTTTCTAACAAAAAAAAATGCATCAAAATCTGTCAGTGCTAGCTACGATGGCACAGACAAACTTACAGATACAAAGACAGACACATCAAACTTAAAATGCCCCTCTTTTAGGGTCGGGGGTCATAAAAACTAAAAAGGGTAATTTTATGAATAACTTAGGTGCTAACAATATGCAGTTAAGTAGGTAGGTAGTAGGTAGGTAGATATTAGTATTTTTAGCACCATTTTACATCCCTTATTCTTTTCTATAATTATTTAATGAAATCCAAAATTATATGTAGAATATCACAACTTTCAGAAATCTCTTTTAATTAAAGAGTTATGCAAATTTTTGTTTCATGCTAGTAATTTATTCATCTGTCAAGCGGCATTATCCCTCTGGAGTGTTAAGACAATTGAAAAATCAGTTGTGTCTGGAAACTCTGGAATCTGATACTTGACAGGTATTCAAAAACCAACCATTCCTGTGATGTGAGAAATATTACTACTTAACCTATAAAATTGCTTAAATTAAATTTTGAACACCATTCTAAATCAAATAACCATTGCAATGAGAAGTAAGTGAATTTAAATAATATTAAACAACAAAAGTAATAGGAGAAAATATGTTAGAAGACTGTTAGGTTTAGAAAAGTAACTATATTTTATTATAATTTGGGTTAAGAAAATAATGTTCTGGGTGAATTAACACTATTGCTCTTTGAAATTATATCAATCTCTTATCATAAAAATCACATAGATAATTAGATAGCCTTACTATTACATTTGAATTTACAGGTCATGAAAGTTACACTAATATCATGTAGGAACTTGGAACACTGCTATTGCTGAACAATTATGAACATGTGAATATTACAGTTGTCCAGGCAGAGATAGGTATAGGTACCTATAGGGACAACTCTTCCTAAACTACTTTGTAATGTGGTGGTGTTATAAGTATTTTTACCAGGCCCTGTTGATCTTTTCACCCCAGGAAACAAAAACTAATGTAATTATGACTCTGGTTGCTTATGTATTGATTTAAAGTGCTCACTATTGCTAAGCCAAAATGTTGAACTAAGTATCTTAAAAAATATCTTCAATAACCTTTCATTTTTTTCGAAGTCAGTCATTAAATTATAAACTGAAACTTACCCTAACCTCTATGTGGTGGTCATTTATATACTTTTTGTAAAAAAAATATTTATGTCTGAAGCTTTTAGTTAAATAAATTTTGACACTGGCATCCACTCAACAATAGAATATCTCTTGTCTGGTTTGTGGTTACTTATTTATTTCACTGACATAGGTATGGAATTCACTAATAACAAGAATTATGTGAACAAATACACCACACATCAACACACTATCTTGTAGCCTCTACCAACAGCCTGGATCTTCATCTCATATTTAAAAACCAAAAATATATGGTCCGCCACCTGCAAAGTAGTATTTGTTTTATTATGTGTACCTGTTCATAAATAAACTGGATTGAGTCTTTCAGAATATCAGCTACTTAATTAAAGATGTTTTTACAAAACATTATAGTAGGTGGAATCATTTTACAAATATGATTAGTTGGTATATTTAGACCAAATAATGAAACTAATTAACTTATAAAGGTTATGCAAGGTTATAAGTTAATTAGTTTAGCAAGGAAGTCTCCAAATACTCCAAATACTTTTCATTTTGTTAGAAGTTGAAGAAAATCAAATGACATTGACCAAAACCTGTTTCGTATAGGTAAAAAATAAATGAAGGAAAATACTTTTATACACATGGCGGTCATTTCAAAAACAAGAAGAAAAGTGCAATTTATTTAAAATATAGGTTGGTGTGTCCTGTTCTCATAAAAACAGTAGAACAAAATTCTAACTTACCGATATTTGGTCGGATTTTCATATAATTAACTACCCATTTGTGTAGTGCTACTATTTTATTTTCATTCCATCCAAGTGCGTGGCCATTTCGTATATTACTTATTTTTTTCAAAGAAACTAACATTTATCTACAAATAAATTAAACAAGAAAAGTCAATGTTGATTTCGTTATTTCGTATTCAATAGTTTGAACCCTTATTATTAGGTAGCCACATACAATTCAGGTCTCAATACAAAATGGACATTCTATTTCTATACTCAACTTTTAAATACCACAGATACAAAAAAAAATCTTCTAAACTTGAGCCCCAACTTCATACTTAAAAAATGCGATGTCATAGAAATTAGACTAAACTGCGCGTACAAATAGCGTTAGCTCAAACAATTCGACCAATTTTAACCAATAAACGCTCGAAGCATTCTGACAAGCTCTGCTATTGGTCAGATTCTAAAAGATGGTGGAAGTTGAACCAATAGCGAAGAGGGTGTGCTTTCTTTCTAATAGCTATACATAGCGTTTACTAGGGTTATATATACTGTTACGCTTGATGTGCTGCCGACTGTACTTACACACATAATATTTAAAATAGACAAATAACATAAACAATGTAGTATATTTGGCTCTTATTTACAAAATATATTGTACAGACATTTGCTTAAAATTAATCTAACGTTATATCTAAATGATAACTACTTCGTTATATTCATTCAAGTACATGTAGGTACTGGTTATTTCTAAAGAAATGTTGTTCATAATCATATCTCTAACTGGAACGTTGTTTATGCAGGCGCCAGCGCTGTGACCGTGGACATGGAGATTCTGACGCAGAACGTGGACGCACTCGCGACCCACGTGGGGACAGAGCTGGCCCGACTGCTGGGCCACAGCCGGCATCTAGCTCAGGTACGTGACTAGTGCAGTGACCACGTGGGGCCACAGCTGGCCCGACTGCTGGGCCACAGCCGGCATCTAGCTCAGGTACGTGACTAGTGCAGTGACCACGTGGGGCCACAGCTGGCCCGACTGCTGGGCCACAGCCGGCTCCTAGCTCAGGTACGTGACTAGTGCAGTGACCACGTGGGGCCACAGCTGGCCCGCCTGCTGGGCCACAGCCGGCTCCTAGCTCAGGTACGTGACTAGTGCAGTGACCACGTGGGGCCACAGCTGGCCCGCCTGCTGGGCCACAGCCGGCTCCTAGCTCAGGTACGTGACTAGTGCAGTGACCACGTGGGGCCACAGCTGGCCCGCCTGCTGGGCCACAGCCGGCTCCTAGCTCAGGTACGTGACTAGTGCAGTGACCACGTGGGGCCACAGCTGGCCCGCCTGCTGGGCCACAGCCGGCTCCTAGCTCAGGTACGTGACTAGTGCAGTGACCACGTGGGGCCACAGCTGGCCCGCCTGCTGGGCCACAGCCGGCTCCTAGCTCAGGTACGTGACTAGTGCAGTGACCACGTGGGGCCACAGCTGGCCCGACTGCTGGGCCACAGCCGGCTCCTAGCTCAGGTACGTGACTAGTGCAGTGACCACGTGGGGCCACAGCTGGCCCGACTGCTGGGCCACAGCCGGCTCCTAGCTCAGGTACGTGACTAGTGCAGCCCGTGGAGGCCTCGCGACCACGTGGGGCCACAGCTGAGATTTACTATGTGATTTTTAGCTCAGTCTATCTAAATGAGAAAGAAAGAGACATGTCGATTCACCTAAGCCAGTGTTCGGCAAAGTGCGGCTCCAGAGCCGCATGTGGCTCTTTGGCTCTTTAAGTGCGGGTCAGGCACAAATATCCACGAAAGCGCAATAAAATTTTCATTTTAAAAAAAACTTGGTAAGAAAAAAATCTTATTGATGAGAACTTGGAATCATGCCTAAAATTAAAAACAACAACGTACAAACCTGACTTACTCAAACTTTCCAAGGAGATGCAAGCACATTGTTCGTATTAATACTATAAATATTTATTAAGTATGAAATTATTAAAGTTTAATTTAGTGTACTACTTATTTAGTGTAATAAAACTTTACTAAACAAGCAGATTTGGCTCCCAATTTTTTTTAAAATTGTTATAATGTTCATATTTGGCTCTTTGCCTAATAAGTTTGCCGACCACTGACCTAAGTCTAGGGAATAGTTGGTGAAAACGGACATTATAGTCTTATTAGGGGGCCCTTTATGCTTAAGCGCCCAGGGCTCCAAATAGGTTAAAGACGGCCCTGTATAACAAATGGTTAAAATTACTTTGCGGGTAAATAGAAACCGAGCTATAAGGGGCTTTTAGCGCCGAGTATCGCACTCTTTTTACTTTTCATGCTCAAAAATACCGTCATTATAGTTTACCAGAGGGAGGATTAAATAAGATATTTTTCCCTGTAGGGGAATATTTATTTTTGTATATTACCAACAAGCCTAGCCTAGCTTAGCCTGTACAAAAACAAAACAGTATTTAAATAAAATAAACTATTATATATTGTATTGTTATACATATTTTCTCAAAAGTGTAGTGAAAAGATTATGTTCAACTACTAGGTTTTACGGCCATAATAGGTGTATGAGCCCTTGCTTAGCTCACACACTGACCTGATATGGATGACCTGATGGTTCTTGATAATAACAACACTCAGAAGTTTATACTCTTGATTTAATAAGAATAATGTGTATGTATACACAAAGAAAGGCAGCTATGAACTCAATTAATGAGACTAAAAATAACTTATTACAACTCGCATTGCACAATTATGTTTTGCTTATGCAAGCAAGCAGGAAATAACTGTACTTGGTACAATAGGAATGGAGGCCGTAAAACAGTACGCTGTTTCGGATTGAAAGGAAATGGTACCATTGTAATTACTGAGCATGGAAGGCATCTCATCTTGGGCCCTAGCATGACAACGCATCTACAATACTTAGTGATCTTTTCTTTGCTATTGCAGGTGTCTATCTATAGGCGGCTGAAGCCACTTACTACCAGATCGGGCCTTACGGGCCCTGGTCGTCAGGTTTTTTGCTATATAATAGTATTTTAGTAAAATGACGATTTCATTTTGGAATTTATTTACAGGAAGAAGCAGATAAACTAATAACGACGGACAAGATGAACGCGGAGCAGTTCCTCGCATCCATGGCCACCATGTTCCAAGAAATCGTGGCCTCCAACCTCCAGTCCTCTGAGGAGTTCATCAGTAATCTGGAGGTAACAGGCCCCTGGTTATTACTTTATTGACTGTATTTTTTTAAAATAAAGCAACTTTAGCGTTTGTGCTCACGGCAAGATCTCTGTAAAATAATAATCGAAACGGCAATTAACTCCGGCAAAGTGGCTTTATTTTATTTCATTTGAAGTAAAATATAAATAACTTAGTTAGAAAATTGTGTCCCTAAAAGCTTAAAACAAGGTTTATAAACGTTATGATGTTTCTTTTGATAGATTTTTTTTAAAAAAATGTAGAAATAATTAGGAAAAAGATTAATACAGAAAAAGATATTTTCCAAGTAAAAGAAATATCTAATATTTTTGTGATTCGAAGCCAATTTGAATATTTACTTGTAAAACATTAAAATTTTTTAAATAAACAATTGTTTTAGAAATCAACATCTTTTTTCATTATATATAGGAAATGAATATGTTTATTGTATTCTATTTACTGATGATAGTATACGGACCCCAAACTGTAATGACAAACAACTTCTCCTGCAGTCGAACAATTCAGCAACGATCCAAGGGCTGAGTTCCCTTACCGCGTCCATCGCACAGGCGGCCTTGTCGTGCCAGGAGTTCTCCGCCAGTCACAACACCGCGCTGCACTCCGTCAGGAATGATACCGTGGAGTTGAACGACGACGTCCATGACGCTATAGAGGTCTACCATCAGATAGAAGACAAGTATCTGGCCAACGAATACAGGATCTATTCGCCTACTGGTTAGTTTTGGTTATTATTTATTAATGATCATTAACACTTTATTGTCAAAGGTTAGAGGACTTCTAGCTTGTAATGACTCTAATTCTGTAGAACACAGAAGGCTGTGCACAGAACACTGTAGGCTATATACGGCTCTCATATAGTTTGACATTAAAAAGTTTGTGCAATTTTCGACCTTATTAAACGTGCTAAAATGCAGATTTTAAGAAGCACCTCCTAAGATACATACTTTCTAAAATTGTAATTTCTAGAAAAGTCTTAGATAAAACAAACTTAGCTAAGCAAATGTTAGTTAAAACGACGGTAAATGACTATGATCATTATCTAAGATCTATAGCACAAGCTCTTATGATACTTAATTTGAGCTAGATAGTAGGTGTGCGTTTGAGAGTATAGGATGATGTTGAATGATATTGTAGAAACTTGGCAAAACTGCAAATAAAGAAACAGCTCTTCAAGCTTATTATGGGAATGTCAGCTCGATTTTGAGGTATGGAATTGTGTTGTGGGGAAACTCAAGTCACATTAATAAAGCTTTTATTGCTCAAAAGTCGTGTATCCGTGCTATATATGATGTTGATAGTTCAGTGTCATGTAGACCACTTTTCAAAGATTTAAAAATTCTCACAGTCCCTTCTTTATATATATATGAAACTAGCTGACCCGGCGAACTCTGTTCCGCCTTAAAGGCAATAAATAAGCAGATTTTGGAATTTGTTTTTTTATTAGAAAAAATACAAAAATAAATTAAGTACCTACATTAATCATTCATTATTATGTCTGTATTTCAGTACATAGGTTGCTCTTCACTTAAGTACCTTGTGATACACAACATTTTTCGTTTTATTATTAGGCGCAAAAACAAACAACGCAGATGGTTTTCTGACCCGTGAACATGCCACATATAATTGACCATGGAAAAAACATGGATGTTCTAGATTCAAACCACAAACTTTTAAGGATTGGCCTTGTGATTTGTTGATGGTCATGGCAAATGCAAGACGGATCGGAAATTGAAGTCATTTAAATTCAAACGGCATATCGGTTGGGATCATCGGTATCCTCGGAATGAGAACTTCCTCACTTTTGAATTTTCCTTTCAGTATCGTCACGTAAATTACATTGTTCATCAATTTTCTAACCACCAAACGCGTACCGTTGCACAGTTTTGGTTGGTTTATGTTTCGAAGCATGATTACTACGGAGCCAACCTTTAGGCGTAAATTGTGCGGTGCTAAGCCAGGCACATCCAAGGAGTTTAAAGATTCAATTGGATAGTTGGTAGCTTCATCTTCATTTGTGACGCAGTCAATAGATTTGAATGAATGCATTGTTCCAATGATCTTATTTTGAATTATGTAGTTCAGGTCATCTACATCTTTATTCTTAGCCGCTAAAATTGCTCGCTCACTCAACTACTTATTCATTATTTTTTAGTTAGAAATAATGTTTCGAAATACATTGTTGATAAGACAAAATTACTTAGCTGCCCCCTTATTCTCAACTGTCGGAAAATATTCGAATTTCGGA
This sequence comes from Nymphula nitidulata, assembly GCA_947347705.1. Classification (NCBI taxonomy): domain Eukaryota; kingdom Metazoa; phylum Arthropoda; class Insecta; order Lepidoptera; family Crambidae; genus Nymphula; species Nymphula nitidulata. The sequence goes on along the minus strand of OX374637.1, from coordinate 1,597,395 downwards.
AACTCTATACCTGTCACATTTTATCGCTATACGTCAAAGCGAGACGGCATGTGACTTTTCGAATCGAATCCGTGATCCGACAGTTGAGAATAAGGGGGTTCTAGATGCGCGTTTTGTTGTTCCAAGTCTGATGCGTTTTTGGTTTACCACCTTTTATAGTTCACTTCACTTTTTATTTAAATTGGCAATGATTGTTATTTATTAAATAGAAACTCGAAACAAACACATCAACCGGTCGACTTCAAAATTAAAAATTTTCAACCATACTTAACCATAGACAACATTACGTTTAGCTGTCAGTTGCGTGTTGTAAATTTTTTAACAAATGAACGGCCAGATTGATGTTTTGACTGATAAATTTTTTGATTTGCTGTCAGTTGCGTTTTGTTATTCCATGTCAGTTGCGTTTTGTTATACCACGTTTTTATCCTATTCACGTGACGTCCCACGGGAATAGGATAAAAAGTATCCTATGTCCGTCTCCTAGTTCTAAGCTATCTCTCCAACAATTTTCAGCCAAATCGGTTGAGCCGTTCTTCAGTTATAAATAGCGTAACTAACACGACTTTCTTTTATATGAAATATGTATTTTCGACAAGAATCACCTAGACTTATTTAAGTGCTCAAGTGATATTCCTCGTGCCTATAGTTGTAGGCATCAAAATGTGTTGGTGCTGCCAGTGATGAGAACAACCAAGCGTTCGAGGAATAGCAACTCAATGGCTATCAAAATTATTTTTATAGTATAAGAGAATATTTTGACTTTAAAATTTGAAATTGAATCGTGTATGAATTAATAATTATTTGACAATTGTATGAATTAATTTTACTGTTTCATTGGGTTTAAATTTTAAAGTTGACAAATTTTGCATGCCCAACCAGGTGAATGTGTCTTGAACTTTATTGTTTGTATTAAGAACTGTAATGTAACCACATTCTAGCGAAATAAATTATATTCTATTGTATTCTATTGTGCGCAGGTAACACGCCGCTGCGCCGCGAGTACCGGTATCCGCGGACACTGGCCGCCACCTCCCCGCATCCGCGGATACTAGCGCGACTGAGGGCCGCGCGACGAAACAGCGAAGACGTAAGACACCCATTCTGTATAGTCCCACTGCTGGGCCTTCCCACGTGGGAGGAGATTGTTGGGCCATACCACCACGAGGGTCCAATGTGTTTTGGTTGGTTAAGGCGGTTGCATAGCGACCGGGACCAACGGCGAGTTCGAGATTATAAATTTTGATTGACCCATCCCGGCATCGAACACGGTGAAAGGCCTGGAGGCCTCCTAGTACAACTGTAATCTTTACTTAAAAGGAGGAGACAATTGAAAAACATCTAATAGAAAAAGCATATTATGACCTCACTGAATTCTTAAATGACACATAAAAGATGTCAACTCTATTCTGTCATGCTAAGCAATTGTTAGTGGATATACATTCAAGTCAATGTATCTCTACAAATGTTCTACTAAAACAAAATAAAATTTTAATTAAATTTAATCCTATAATGAAATATCTAATTATTTGATGCCGAATTATACTGTTCATTTTCAATTGTATAAAGTGATAGCGCTCTCTTGCTTTATGTGTCCTTATGTGTCTTATGTGTCCAATGAATCAATTAAAGAATAAAAATACGGATTTTTTAAAATTTCTATTTCGATTTCCCCCAGGACTGTGTGTTGGTGGAGTGTGACAGCGAAGGGCGCGGCGTGGCTGACAGCGAGTCAGCGCCCGCTGCCGCTTGTACACCCGCCACCGCTTGCACGCCCGCCATATTTAAGTCCACCTCCGAGACTGACATCTACCAGCGAAGGGTGAGCCTCTATTTATGACCTAAATACTACATTATTTTTGGTATGTTTTCAACTGAGCATCATACTAACCTTGTTGACGCCGAAGAAAAGCTCTACCAGCCTATCCTCTCTCTCCCTTGAGTCTCGCCTACTAAACCCCTCAGCGATTCATCTTGCTTCTTCCTATCGACGTTGGAAGCAGCGAGGTGAACGAGAACTATCTCATTTACACTGTCACGTCGTTGTTAGAACGACCCTAACCTAACCATAGATTTTTAAATTTCTTAATTTAATTTTATCCTTTTTACCTTTACCCAATATATTTGTCCCTTACCGACCCAGTATTTTTGTCCCTTACCAAACCATTATTTTTGTTCCTCGCCAATCCAGTATTTTCGTCCCTTGCCAACCCATAATTTTTGTTCCTTGCCAATCCAGTATTTTTGTTCCTTGCCAATCCAGTATTTTTGTTCCTTGCCAATCCAGTATTGTCGTCCCTTGCCAACCCATAATTTTTGTTCCTTGCCAATCCAGTATTGTCGTCCCTTGCCAACCCATAATTTTTGTTCCTTGCCAATCCAGTATTGTCGTCCCTTGCCAACCCATAATTTTTGTTCCTTGCCAATCCAGTATTTTCGTCCCTTGCCAATCCATAATTTTTGTCCCTTGCCAACCCAGTATTTTTAACCCTTACCAACTTTAGTCCCTTGCCAACCCAATTGTTTTGTCCCTTACCAACCCAGTATTTGTCCTTTACAAACCCAGTATTTTGTCCCTTACCAACCCAGTATTTTTGTCCCTTCCAACCTCGTTTTTTGTGCCTTGCCAACCACCTAGTATTTTTGACCATTGTCAACCCAATATTTTTGACCCTTACTAACTTTAGTCCCTTGCCAACCCAATTGTGTTGTCCCTTACCAACCCAAAAAATGTCCGCAAATAAAAAGTTACCACCCCTGTAAAGCCGAGACGGGAAGCTTGTTAAATAAAAAAAAATATTGCTTGTTCTGCTGACAAATAATTTTTCGTATCTTTTACAGAAACAACAAGAACAGAACGGCAAAGAAAACGCAGACCGCTCCGTGTGTTATAAGAAACCTTCCAAGCTTCCAGCGCTTACGTCTGTAAAGAAACCGCTTATTGAGCGGAACCTGAACTGACCTCGCTCCGGTTAAACGTTTAGGTAAAATAGATAAATGTATAATTGTTATACTTAGTGTATGGTCTACAAAAGAAATTTATCAAATTAACTGCAAAGTAATGGCGAAATTAACTGCAAAGTTCCAAAGTAAGCAACATTAAATGCTTGTATTGTGGAAATTAGATACCTAACGGAAAACATATTTCATTTTTTTTTGTATTAGAATACTAGAAATATACATACATAAATATATCAAAACCTTCACCATTCGTGATAAAATGATAAATGATAAAATCTCAATCAAACTTGCAATTCGCCATTGTTCTATGTTAGTAACATGTTGAAAATATTAGTGTGTGTATAAAATTACTTCTTTATATAAGAACCATCAAATTTATGATGTCTGTACAAGCACCTTTTGTCAAAGTATATTTTGTTTAATTCGTCAAGCGGCGTTATCCCACCGGAGGGCTATGGCAATTGAAAAATCAATTGTGTCGGGAATCTGATACTTGACGGTTAACTTGGTGTCGGCCCATTGAACTCTCGAACCAAAGACTTACCTGCTCGCACGCGAAATTGAAACTTATCTTATGACACTGAACGTTCATAATCCGTTGGGCACAGCTCATTCGAAACTGGCGTAGCGAAAAGAGGGTTCTCATTTTCTCACTCAGTCATTTCGATTCTTTGATCTTCCTTTAATATTTGGATATCTTTTATACGGATTGTAAGATCGTTTAGAAGTCATTGTTTATTGCATAAGTCACAGAAAAGATGCTTGATGACACGCGAGACTCAGCGAGCGGCAACCTACTGCCATACGCCTGCCCGAGAGGCGCGGCCCGAACGTACCTAAACTGATGAGTGACCCCTGTATCAGATTGATCAGTTATTTGAAAGCACCCATAATGCCACATGCAAACAAATAATCATAACAGTTATGTCACCGTGTAGCTTTTAATAGACACAGAAACTGATTGAAACTATTATGTGAAGTTTCAATCAGTTTCTGTGTCTATTAAAAGCTATATTTGCAGCGCAACTGTAGTAGAAAAAAAACTATACCGCCCAGTGCCGGTGCCAAATTCGCAGTTAATTTTCTAATTTTTATTACACCTGTATATTTAATCGCAGGCCGAGTTTCACCAATAAATTTAATATGTACGGAAACACCACAAATAGGGTTTTCAGTTGTCAACCAATTATAATTCTGTTCACAAATTACTTTGTTTCATAAATGAATCACATGTTTTTATTTGCATTCTAAATTAATTATACCGACGATTTAATTTCACAATTTCACTATAGTCTGATGTTTTATTCCCACCGAAAAAAATGTAAACAATTGTGCTGCCGCGAATGCAAAAGGAATTTTAATTAGTAGGTTTGTTACCTACGAGAAGTTCGAAGACTAAAAATAATTTATCTTTTACAATCATCATTTTTATTTTAGTAAAACATTTAGTATGTTTATAAAACTGAATTTTCGTACTATGTGAAATTAATTACATTACTGACAACACTACATGGCTGATCAGTATTTGGGTCGCTCTTAATAAAATCGTTTCGTTTATCAGGCCAGGAATAAATGAATGAACTTTATGAGTAGAAAAAACAAAACCATGGAAAATATTAAATTTTTAATTATGTATGTAGTTCCCGTTGATCGTGACAGGCTATTTCCTATTCTACTTTCGCTAGTAAAGGTTATTGTTCTTTTGATTATGCAGCATTATATAGTTACCACGTACGATGCTATGTTCAAGAATTCACACAGAAGATAAAAAAATGACTGAAAAACCCAAATTTCCAAAGTAAGAAAAATTTCAGGATATTTTCTGCTGGCCTTTAGCTTGAGAAACCCCGAAATGTCATACTGGCAGTAACATAACTTTGTTTACAATTTTTCTGTGAGAATGAAAATCAGACTTTATTTCACTTTAACAAGTGTCAATTTTATCTGTTAATCGTAATTATACTGACTGGTTGAATGTGTTTCTTTAGTCAATTATTTATTCTCAGTTGACTTTGTTATAATCGGCCTTTGAGAAAGTTGAGGCTATTTTTATAAATTCTAAGTAAGAGCTGAATTGTCTAAAACTAATAACATACTGATTTACTTAAAAAAACTTTAAATGGTCTTGTTTTATTGGCCAATTTAAAACAATAATATTGTTTATGATCTAACAGCTAAAGTATAATAAGTCACTAAACAATAATTCGCCATTAACTTAGTTAAATCTTTTTAAGTGGTTTTCTTTCATGCATTTTGTCACGACTTTTATATGCTGTAGACGCGAATTTTGTTTGCAATAGACTGTGAATGTATGTGTTTTCTATGTGTGTTTAGTAATTTTTTAAGTACGTAAATATAATCGACATCATCTTTGAGATATTTGTTGTTTTTGACTGATATATATATATAATAAAAAATATGACTAAAAATGAACTTTCAGGTGCAAAGTCAGTATTTTCTAACTTACAATTTTTTTGTATATAGAAATATAAATTGCTGTATAAAATAATATTTTAAAATATTAAGGAGGTAAATATCTCAAAGATGGTGCTAGGCAACGATTAAAATAATCAACGTGTAGATTTAATATAAGAATTTATAAGGAATATCTAACTAAAAGTTTCAGAAAAGACAATAAGTTATATTTAGCGAGACTTATTATTTTTATTGAGATAATTTACTTATTGCATGCAAGTTTTACTATTGGAAAGTTTAAAAAATATAATTAATTTGAATTTTATCACTAAATTAAGAACGATAAAATATTATTTTATATATTCATTACGAAAATACTATGGCTTCAGTTTGACCCTTTATGCGGCTTCATTTAGATTTGTATTATTAAATAAAATATTAATCTTATTTTGAGCGTTTTATTTTAAATGTGTCATTGTAACATTTAATTAAAATATGACTTAACACAAAACTTACCTATGAACATAATTATTCTAATCATTTACAGGCAACATGGTCTCAAATACGGAGCATAGATAAAATAAAATACATTTTTTTATTTATTGTGATATTTATTAGAAAAGAGGCTTACATTCACAAAATACTTGGATGATTACCTAAAAAACATTGTATAGAAGGTCTATAAATATCAATTGATAATGTTTACTGGGCATCAATAACAAATATTACTACATTGATTTTTAAATATCATACATAATTAATCTTTCGTAACTTACCAGCCCGCCGACGGTCACACACTATTTAACCGACCAACAGTCCTTGGTCCAACATATATTTTTTGTGTCATTTACAGATAACGCAATTGAGTACATTTCCATTTTTTATTGGTTTTCCACAATTATAAACAGGGTAAGGGGAAAGTTTTCGAAAACGAAGCCTTATGGAATATTGAAAACAAAAATTGTTGTTTCATACTTAATTCTAATACCGACACGACTTGTTTGTTTGGGACAACAAACGTTTTTCGCGATTTCAAATATTTTTTTTGGTATGAACTTGAGTATGCCTTGTGACGTCACATTGTCATATTAAATTCAATCAAGACATTCACACGTCAGTGAATGTCATAATTGAATTCATTAAGACAATGTGACGTCATAAGCCATACTTAACTTCATACCAATAAAGTTAGTCTTTTATTATAATATTTCAACTGAAGATTGTATAATTAAGTATTTATACAATTATTTACTTTTATTTAATTTATTCATCATAGATTAGGTCTAAATGTATTAGTTCAAAGATAAATTATAAAAAAAACAAACATCTTGCTGTAATTTTGTACATAACGCACTATCGACCCCTCGGAATTATACTCGAAAATACTTGTAACATTTATATCATTTATAGACTTTATACACAACATACAATCCTTCATTTTAAATGTAAAATCTCTTATTACATATTATATCTAGTTACCTTGAAATTTATTTGGAATATTTTTTGTCAAACATCTACAAAAAGGACCACAAGTTTCTTTTTAACTAATACGTTTTATAGTTTGGACTTTAACAAACAAAACCTATAATTTTAAATAAAAAAAAGGTTCATAAAACTTTTTAATTGCAAGTAATGCATGAGTTACCACGATTTGAATATAATATCATATCAAAACAAGCATCATATTCTCCTTATAAAAAATTTCTCACTTTGGTGCATTGCAAAATAAAGGGCAGAATGTTTGTGAGTAGGGACTTTACCGGTCTCGCTCGTACATTCGGGGTGTGAGCGAGAGAGTTATAGATACACGATTTTTTATAGTTACGTATCATAAAAAATTGATAATAATCAAAATCCATCACTATGACAAAATACTATTTATTTACATCTCTCTATGTTTATGAGTATACATGTGATATTCAATACCGGGAAACCATTGATAGTCAATACCGGGAACTATGGCTCGGAACGATGTAATATAATGTATACGCACCATAGTTTTATTGCCTCTAAATAAATAACGATATAACTAAAATATCTGAAATTATATTAAATAAATAATTATAATTGTTTGGTTTTTGTTCTAAATCTATTATTATTGTTTCTTATATCTATTAATTAATGCACCGTACTATTATAAGAATCGAAGAAAATAATAAAAATAATTTCTATTTTATACCAGAAAAATAATTGACTGAAAAATACTTAGGTAATACAAGGAATATAATATTTGTATTAAAAATACCAGAAAACAAAATGGTGGGAAATTACGTTTAAATGCCTCCGAAATAATAAAGTAATTATATTACGACTAAAATAAATTAATTAACTTAAAATTTAAACTAAATGAAAATATTTTTGTATTTATTTACATTTCCTATTTATAATAAAAGAATTCAAAATAAGTAAAACAAAATAGAATACTGTGTATCCAAAACGATACAAATTTTATAACCTATATTTAATTATATTAACTTAGTTCTCTTGTCATGTTAAACATGACTAATTTAAACAGAGTTTAGTTATTAACCACTAAGTCGAAACGATAATATAAAAAGTAGTTCAGTGATTACAACTTTCCAAAAATGGGTACATAAAAATCGTTGTTTCAGAAATAAATTTATTATTTTTATGACCGAAGTAAAGACGACAGTACACCAAGTGTAACAGTTTCACTGCGAAAGCCGCCTCTATTACAAATGCAGTAAGGGCGGTTTCAAGGTCAATCTGCAACGCTTGATATGGTGTCAACGGTACAAAATGTCTGACAATATCATTTCGGCTTAGTGCCTCCCCTCACACTTACCGGCGACAATACGACTTACAAAATGGGCTGCATTGCTTTATGGAAATGTTATGAAATTGACAAATGAATAGGATTATTTGACAGTTGCAAAATGTTTTAACTAGCATAGCCCGTGTTATTTGTCGTGTTGCCATCGCCCCCTGCATATACCGTGTACAGTATGTATTATTCCACATATTATGAAAGCCCACGATATTAAATTCCACGTACGGTCGACCGCAGAAGTAGCTGAACATTTTAGTACCATGTCACAACGACTCTAGCGTCAATATAGTACAGTACCAACTATAAAGTACATGCACAAGATCGGTGTGACTTCGTACTAAAGTGTTCAGCTACTTCTGTGGTCGACTGTACTCATTCCTCAAGACAGCACCTAAATTAGCCTAGTAAAATCTTTTCAAATGCTTTACGGCTCGTTTAAAAAATTGCACAGTAATATTTTATGTAAACACAATTTTTAAACACACACGGCCAAATGTAAGAGACACACATGCTATTTTCTTTTTTATCTAAGTATTTAAAAATTAATGCCGATTATTGAGATTAGAAATGTGTAAACCAGAACGGCATAGCTTTGGAAATTAATTCTCATACTTGGCCACGTTAATTAGGTAATAAATTTATTTTTATTTAATAATCAAAAATATTGCTTGTTCCTTAGTTGTATTTACCGTATGTTTCTTAGGTCATATGATTTTAATAAAACTATCTAAATTTGTCCCAAATTGCTAAACCGACTAAATTCGCCGATAACTGATAAACGACAGTTCGTTCGATAGATATGAGGAAATAAGACAAAATCGCTCGCGCGCTTAATAACGTATGCAAAAAAATTGAAAGATTTATTTATTATGTTAACAACTGATTGCCTTTCTTTTCAAAACACTGCATGTTTTGAACAGAATGTGAAAAAAGTTTTAGTAAGATGACGTCAAATATCATATCGCCTATTTGTTCTCGATTGGATATAGATTGATCTTTTCTCTACACAAAATGACGAACAAATAAGCAGATACTAAGCATGTAGGGGTTATATTATGAACTTTATGATCCTGCTAGTAGAGTTCAATTGATTTTTTAACTGTCAAAGTCTCCCGGGAGACTTACTGCGGCTTAGCCAATAAGGGGTTTCCCCACATTTATTCTGAATGGTTTGAACCGATTCCGCGTCCATAGATTTGAGGAACCATGCCTTGTGTCATATGGGGCACCGTTTCCCCTTCTCATACTCAAAGAGGAACAACATATTTGGCTTCTAAACATAGCAGGTTTAGCATTGAAGACAGTTGAAGCCGTTTACGCCGGCTATAGGTTGTTGACTGAGATGATCTGGTTTATCCACCCGATGAAGGAAGACACCTTGACGTAGACGCCGGGCACGTCACGGCGGCCGCAGCCGAAGCCCCACGACACGAGGCCCACTAGCTCGTAGAAGCCGTCGTCTTGGCACACTAAGGGTCCGCCTCCGTCACCCTGTGAATAAACAAAAAAAAACTAGACTTAAAAATTTCCTCTTGCGGTCTTCAGTAGTCTCCAAGAAACATCACGCACAATTCATCATCATCATATCAGCCGAAAGACGCCCACTACGGGGAATAGGCCTCAAAGATCTCCAAAGCGATCGGTTCTTCGCTGCCCTCATCCATCGGCTTCCCGCGACCCTCACCAGTTTGTCGTTCCACGCACAATTAGTAACTCGTTTCTTTGTCGTACTTCAAACGCCTGGAATTCTTTGCCACCACGTGTGTATGGGTTTGTTCAGAAAAGGCGTGAAAAGACACCTTATGGGCCGGCAAGGTAGACGCGGATAGAACAGTGTAGTTTAGGGCGGTAATTACTGTCTTCGCATATGGACTCTTCTTACCGCTTCACATCAAGTGGTGTATAAAGTCAGTTTAAAAAAATGCCTGGGACAAACAGTCGAACTAGGTATAAGTCCAATTTCAAGCAAGAGGTCACTGTCGAATCCAACGCGAGTGGGCGTCTTTGGGAAGCTACGCCATTTCTTCATGTCCCGAATGCCGCAATGTCTCAACACGAAAGTCTTCGACCAGTGATAAGTTTTTCTAAAGGGCTATGGAGTGAGCACTACTCGGAGTTTCTCTGGTGATCGAATCAGAAATGAAAAGATCCGGTGGTAGACTACCACTTAAGTTTAGTCTTTGAACTATGTCGGTGACTACTTCTCGGATCTTTTCATTTCTGATTCAATCACTAGAGAAACTCCGAGCAGTGCTCCCTCCATTGCCCTTTATAGAGACTTTAGCACCCATTGTGTTGAGCGACCACGTCTCAGTTTGGTAGGACACATCTCTTGCAGAACAAAACTTTAGGGGAGGCCTTTGTCCTTCGGCTTGTTAGTCTTTCGGCTTAAATGATAATAATGATATTGATTACCTGGCAAGCATCGTTCCCTTCCTCGCCGCCTGCGCAGAATGAGCTGGCAGGCAAGATGAATATCTTCTCGGTGACGGCGTTCACTTTACGGATACACTCCGCGTCGCTCACGATCGGTAGCTCGGCTTCCCGCACGCGGAGGGGAATGGGGCCCGCTATGGAAAGTGCTCAGTAATAACTATCATGTTGAACAGCAACCTTAATACTATAGCAATAGAATTGCCTTCCACTTGTTAAATATAGGTACAGTGTGGGAAAACCAGCTCTCGAAGAAGGCAGGTGGCAGAGCTGGTGAAAAGATCCCTGTTTTATACTAAACTGATTTTATAATAAACTAATTTCATGACATTTGTATAAAATAATACAATGGCTGAATTATTAATAGAAATGTCATGAAATTATCAAATGAATATGATGTTTTTGAAAGTGGCTAACCATTTCTATGAACTAATATAGGCTATAGCCCATGTTTTAATTTATTGTCGTATTGACGGCGCCACCTTGATAAGTCAATGTTTTTAATGAAAAATCTGAATACGAGCCAACACGTTTTAATAAGTGGTATAATCTGTAAAATATCTATAAACAATCTTGACTGAATGTAAACAAAACCTTATTCCATATAAGTTCATAACAATTTGGTTCGTGTAACACTCACTCTCCCCCATGTATCCGTATCCGGTGACGGTGCATCTCTTGCCGGCCGCGTGGCTCACGCCCCTCGCCGGTAGGCACACCAGGCACACCCCTGTTAACATGTACATAAAGTTTAAATTACCTTACATATTTAGGGTTTGCTTACTGGGTGGTAATTAATAAAGTCTTTAACTGGAACACTGATTTTTTTATACAACTAGATGACAAACAAGCTGACGGTCTACCTGGTGGTAAGCGGTTACCACCGCCTATAGACACCTGCAATAACAAGGAAAAGCACTTGATATTGCAGGTGCGTTGTCATCCTGAGGCCTAAGATGAAATGCCGTCCATGCCCAGTTACCAACAACACCGGGAACTGTTACACGGCTGAAATAAGAAAGGCGGTGGTACCGACCCAGGCGACCCTACATATGGGTCTACCACCTACATAATTGGAGACCGGATGATGGCTGGCGTGTGTGCGCCGTTCCAGGTTCCACTAAGCCGCAGAAACGCTGAGTCAACAATATCGGTGTCCCTACACATACATGTATGCCACGTCGTAAAGGTTACGTGGCACCAGTTTTGTCAGTCTAATTTGGAAAAATTTGCGTGTATTCAGAGCCAAAAAACACTCTTCTTTGTAATTTTAGGGTAAGTAAAGTTATTGCAAATAGAATGGGAATATGCATTTGGTGTTTTTGTAAAAAAATTCCGAATGACACTGGATACGTTGGCCTACCCAGTGCGTTGGCGCACTCGGTTCATCGTGGCAGCTGTTGATGGTTTCGGTAATCGTTATTATGTTTAAGTACGATTTTTTCTATCCTTTATGAAAAAAAAACAGTCGGTTATTCTTATGCTGTCTGGCTGGACTATATATCTACCTAAAACTTACGTTATTAATAAAAATTCAAAATGTCATTATTAGTGAAATACAGGTGAAAATGTTCTACAAAATTAAATTATGAGGTTCCGCTATGTCCAGCTGAATAGGTGTAGATGCAATCAATTTAATCGAAAGTCGATCAAGAAATTATGAAAAAGGTTAAAGGTTAAAGGTCAACTATGAAAAAGGTTTGTCGCTAACAGGATTTGAGAGCTAGGTGATTGTCAAGGTGAACCAACCTTCTTTGAGGTCTGCCTTGCCGAGCAGCTTGAGCAGCGCGATGTCGTTGTCCAGGGTCTGGCTGTTGTGGTTGTGGTGGATGTAGGTGGTGGCCACGCGCAGCGTCTGCGCGCCGGGCGAGCCGTACTTGCGCGTCAGGTCGTGGTCGCCCACGCGCACGAAGATCGGCTCCCCGGACCGCACGATGCTGTAACATTCACAACAGACTTGATGATCTACTACAGGAGATCAGTCGCCGACATAGCCTAAAGACTTACGAGCCTGGCCACACTGCAAGAACTGGTTGCAAAAGTCCTCGAGTAGCGGCCACGTACCGGGAGACGAAGCATTGGTAGCCACACAAGGTGCAAGTACCATCTGGTGAGGATTTTTTTTTATACAACTGGATGACAAACAAGCTGATGGCCCACCTGATGGTAAGCGGTTACCGCCGCCTATAGACACCTGCAATAACAAGGAAAAGTCACTTGATATTGCAGGTGCGTTGTCATCCTGGGGCCTAAGATGAAATGCCGTCCATGCCCAGTAATTGCACTGGCTACCTTTCCCTTGAATCCGAAACACAGCGAACGGTTTCACGGCTGAAATAAGAAAGGCGGTGGTGCCTACCCAGACGACCCTACATACGGGCCTACCACCTAGTAGGATTGCGAGAAGACTCATCTGAAGAACTTCTTGACCTCCCCTCCACTTTCCCTTTTCCTACTCGGGAGCACGCGTGCTATTCTTCGGAGTCATCAATTCACTGACCTCACGTCAACATCAGGCACAAAGACTGGTTCTTTGTCGTACCTATTTCCAAAACTTGGAATTCTTTTCCAGCGCAATCCTTCGCGTGCTTCCTTTAAAAGAAGCTAGAAAAGTTACGGCAAAGTGGAGTTGTATTATGGACATAGAGGCGTGATCAGTGGTGGTATATTGGAGGTGGCTGACGAACTCGGCGCCGCACAGGTACTGGTTGATAGTTGATGAGCGTCCAGGCTGTGGGTGACGTACTTGGTGACGCAGTGCGCGGCCGTGAGCACCCACTGCGTGCCGATGAGCGCGGCGCCGCACAGGTACTGGTTGAGCGAGTTGATGAGCGCCACCTGCCAGCACCACTCGCCGCGCTCGCCGTCCTCGCCGCCCATCACGCGGCCCGCGCGCCCCGCCGACCGCCCAGACCGCCCCGACGTGCCTGCCACGAACATACACCGTAGTTAGAGAAAGATATTTATTTACCATGAGGTTTGATCATTCTGGTTTCGATCACGAAAACAAAGCAATTTTCGCTATGGTTGATTCTGGATAGGTTGTTAGCTTGAGCTCCTGCGTGCTTCTTAAGACACATTATGCGGTTTTTACCCACAACTCGCATTTAGCGAGCATGTTGGTGTTATGGCTCACGCACCTCGTCTGTTTCTCCCATGGAGGAAGGCCTGCACCCAGCAATGGGAAGTGAAGGTTTATGGGCTGATGATGATTTTTTTATTGGCATGAAACATGTGTCGATCGCTATACATAGATGGTACAAACATAAATTATGAGTCAACGTGTTTTTACCTCATTAGGCGTACAAATAACTTGTAATGGCACGAAAAGTTTTATATTCTTACGCTTGGATCCTGAAAATATTGTAACAATTACAAATAAAGAAAGAAAACGATAAAAAAAAAATGCTACAGGCATCGAACCCGTGTCTCCTGGGGTCCGGCCAGACGCGATTACCACTACGCCACCGAAGCACTAGGTATATTTAACCTACTAATTTCTTCACCGCTTTCTTCCCTTTTTTAACGTTTTTATAGCAACATTTATCTCACCACTCGATAAAGTTAAAACGTCTAGTGGTCCGAAAGAACACTTTGGAAACGCCTAAAAATACTCCTGAAAATATTTTACAAAGCAAAACCACTAGGTTTGACTAAATATGTTACCTTTCACTCCACAGACGTATTTGTTGAACTTCTCTGGTATTTTTAATGTAGATCCGTAATTTGGCTCGTAAACCGCTAGAAATAAGAAAATGGTCAATTTAGTGTGTGCGGTGTGTGCCATGTTTGTCAAATCCTAATAAATATACGGATTAAATACAATTCTCTGCGTGGTCATTATTTGAGCGGAATTCCAAATCCACTAGTTCATCCTCCTCCTATTCTCGTCCTCAATTACGTCTTTGGGATACATGTAAAAAAGTATGAGTTTGAAAATATGAGTTATTTTATAAATAAAAAGCTTTGTAAAGTACATTTTTTATACACTTTTGTTTTTTTTTTATACAACTAGATATGACAAACTTGATGACGGCCCACTTAATGGTAAGCGGTTACCGCCGCCTATAGACACCTGCAATAACAAAGGAAAATCACTTTATATTGCAGGTGCGTTGCCATCCTAAGTCGATAAGATCTTGAGTCGTTGAAATGTTCAAAACATGGCGAAATTGATATTAAAAAATAAATGTAACAACTTTTGATATAATAACTTTGCGTGTAAACGCACTAAATACAATATAATTCATGTTGTCCATGCGCCCATACATATTCGGCGGCCACTATTGTGTTGTGACGTCACAAGCTAGCATCATTTTCTATGGAGCGTTCTTTGACAACTTGCAACAGCTCCTCACAACTTTCTATAACTAAGAAACTATTGATCGCAGATATAGTACTATTGCTTCCATGTGTTTGAGTGTGTATTTTTGAGAATGTGACGTATATAGGCTCGTGATGAAGACGATAAATCGATTATAGGTACTACTAAGACTACATCATTTCACTGCTCTTTCCGCTGCGAGACATCAACCACGAAAATATCAGCTTGTAGAGAAGAAGAAGAAGTAGGTAACATACGCATGAGCGTGGTGGGAGCCAGCGTGGTGTAGGGGTTGTAGGCGGCCGTGGTCAGCGGGAACGAGTCGTTGCGGTCGCGGACCCCCAGGATCTCCTGCACCTTGGACTTGGGCGCGCAGCACTGGGTGCCGGACTTCTTGCACTTGAACACGTCGGTCATCTCAGCATTGCCTGCAACAAGGTATGTTATCCTGCTAGTAGTTTAACATCCAAACCATCCAAAACATCTTATTCATTTGATAATTTCATGACATTTCTATGAAATAATGGAGCCAATGTTGTATTATTTTATACAAATGTCATGAAATTCTCAAATGAATAAGATGTTTTTGAAAGTTCCTAATCATTTTTAGGTATGAACTAATATAGCCCATGTTTTAATTTATCGTCGTATTGGCACCATTCTGTATTTAAGAAGTAACATAACTAGTTAAGCTATCATTGTAAATAAAATCTGTTGAGTTTCCATATATATAAATAAAAACAAATAAATAAATATTACTCACGGAAACAAGTGAAGGATAGGTAGGGCACGATGCAGGAGCCGGGGCAGTCGGGCCGCTGGTCCGAGGGCGGCGCGGGCGTCGTCGTCGTCGTCGTGGGCGGCGGACGCTTCGTGCGCTTCGGGACGCTGACACGACAATCCATATTTCCATAACCATACATATTTCCATACAGGTTGGGGACGACCATACGACATTAAATTAAGACGGGGGGAGATCGGGGGAGGGGGAGATGCAAGGGTCTTTTCCTCCCCCAGCGAAACTTTGAGTAGGGAAGGCGCGGCCAAAACGCCTTGACGACACAACAGTGAAATGTCTTCATGTCTTCGGGCCATCCCGTGATGTCGTCAAGAAGCGGTTAGGAAGGTGCGTCGCTGAGGGGTTTGATGGGTAAAAGCCCTCCCCCCCCCCTTCCTCCCCCCCCCTCCAGGGGATTGGGGGATCGGCTGGTAGAGCCTCTCCTCAGCGTCAACAAAAAAAGGCTATATTAGCTCATAGAAATGTTTTGCAACTTTCAAATGCATCTTAATCATCTGATAAATCCATAACATTTTTATGAAATAATGCAGCCAATGTTCTAATTGTCGTCACCACCCCGTAAATGCGAAAGTAGCTCTTACTGTTACCTACTTTTCACTGATAAGGTTCTGCTTTTAATTTTGTTAAAAAGGATCACAATTTTCAGTGATAAATTTCGAATACCAAATCCAGATGGGTGATCTTGGACCAACATGGTAGTAATTCAACTGATAGAATTACCATAAGCACCACTAAAAGTATCAAAAAAGCAAAAATCCGCCATTTATCTTACATTGATGACTTAATTTTTCCAGTTAATTTGATTTTAAAATAAAACTAGTAAATCAGTTTTGGAAAAAAATCTATGCGACTAATCTGAAAGTATCCGCATTCAATTAAAAAACAATTTACCAAATTGGTTAACAAATAACGTAGTTCTGAGTTAACAAACATACAAAATAAACATACAGACGAATCGATAACCTTCTCCTTTTTGAGGGCATCCACGAGGGTGAAAATATTATTTATAGGGAGAGTGGTGTAGTTACGATCGCGGGGTAACCCCGAGCCATGGTTTATACAGCATGATAGAATGGGATAATGAATTTATGCTCTGCTCCATACAGACGAGTTGATATTTAGCTTCCAATATTTTCGACTTGAAAGTTTAATGAAAAAACGTGCCGCATAAACGCTCTTAACCAGCAAAGAGAGTATAACCTATATTTTTCTATCATAATGTACAGACGACAGCACATCAAGTAAAACAGTTGCGCTACGAAAGCCACCTCTATTACGAACGCAGTAAGGCCGGTCTCAAGGTCAAACTGTTACGCTTGATATGCTGTCGACTGTACAGAGCCTCGTTCAATAACCCCACTCTCCGCTACTCTACCGTACTTTCAAATTTAAAAATGGTTATCTAATTATAAAAAAGGTCTTTACTGTGTATCGTCGCAGCAGACGCGGCCACTGGCCTTGCACTCGGTGTTGGGCACCAACACGGCCGGCTGCTCGCAGAACGCCACCATGATGGTCAGCATGCACCGACCTGGGCATCTCCGCAAGGGCGCCTTCATAACAAAACTCTGATTAACGTATGAAAAAGAAGGGGGTAGTGGTTATTTTCAACTCCTAGGTGTTTGTAGTCGTTATTTTCAACTCCTAGGTGTTTAAACACATACGAGGAGGGAGCCCCATCATCACCAGTCTAAATACGTCCCACTGCTGGGCACAGGCCTTTCTACATGGGAGAAACACATGAGGAGTCTGAGCAATAACACCACCACGCTGGTCCAATGCGTGTTGGTGGGTTGAAGCGATGGCGGATTGACTGGAATCAATGACGTAACGTGCCTATCAAAGCACAGAGTATCTCGAGATTAGAAATTTTTGTTGACTTATCCCGGGATCGACCTCGGCGATAGCTGTCTATCTAGTGCTGTATCTGGCTTGACTTCGTTTGATGATGCAGCTTCCTTCACCAGGACTAGCCTCCTAGCTGATGCAGCTTAGAAACACATGTGGAGTCTGAGTAATAACACCACCACGCTGGCCCAATACGTGTTGGTTCAAGCGATTGCGGTTACAACTAGAATCAATGACGTAACGTGCCTTCCAAAGCCCAGAAGATCTCGAGATTAGAAATTTTAGTTGACCCATCCCGGAATCGACCTTGGCGACAACTGTCTATCTAGTTGGATACCACCGTGTTGGTATTTAAATGCTGTATCTGCCTTGACTTCGTTTGATGATGCAGCTTCCTTCACCAAGACTGCATCAGCTAGGAAGCTAATGCAGTCTACTCACCGGAGTATGTGGCCTATGCGTGGTGCTAGGTCGTCGTGTAGTGGTGTCAGGCTTCGCGTCGTTGATGCAGCAGGTGCCGTCGCCGGGGCAGGTCGCGTCCTCATCCACCTGGTCGCATAGCAGCACGAACAGCCCGCTGATGCAGTCCCCGTGGCACTTGCGGCCGGGCTTTGAAGGGCGCGGTTGAGGAGTGGTAGTCAGCTGGAATAATCAATTTAACCTGTTAAGCTGCATCTTCCCGACACAATGGGTTTCTAATTGATTTAACTATAATGCTCCTGGGAGCCCTGCTCAGCTTAATAAATTAATCAGTATGTCTGCATGATAAAAGGCGAAAGATTTATAGGTTTTGAAGTGGCTGAAGGTGGAAGCGATGTACCAATCTACAATAGAATGTAATCAACCAACAATTTCCGTTATGCGAAGCTAGGTTTGTGAGTTAAGAGTCGAGTCGTTTTCGTCAAAATACTTGTACTATCGTATTTATAGATTAGGCATTGAGTATAAAATTTCTGATTTAGAAAATAAATATCCAACTCTTTGCTTTCATATGCGTTTTTGCGTTGAGCCGCTTAGCCGAACTAGAAATAGTTGATCATAATTATACCACTAAAGAACTCATCATCACTCAACATCTTATTAATGTATTTAATAAATTACTTAATAAACATATATAGAAGGAACATTATTCAAACGTAAACTAAAATAATGGCTGTTACAAAAATGATTATTCCAGCCTTTCTTATTTCAGCCGTGAAACAGTTCGCTGTGTTTCGGATTGAAGGGAAAGGTAGCCAGTGTAATTACTGGGCATGGACGGCATTTCATCTTAGGCCTCAGGATGACAACGCACCTGCAATATCAAGTGGTTTTCCTTGTTATTGCAGGTGTCTATAGGCGGCGGTAACCGCTTACCACCAGGTGGGCCGTCAGCTTGTTTGTCATCTAGTTGTATAAAAAAAAAATGATTTTATAATTTGAGGGAGTATTTTAATGAGATCCAGATCTAATGTTCAATCTAAGTAAATAAAATCTAGTCTTTTATTATGTAATTAATATGTTCTGTTGATACTTATCATTATTTTGTAACATCTATTGTGAATATTGACAGAATCTATTCGACAGAAAATAGTATCTTATCTTATTTTATCATCAGAAAATATTGTGGCCAATATTTGCAGATTATAAAAAAGCAACACCCTCACCGCTGTGGTAGGTTTCTTAGTAGAATGTTTCTTCTCATTAGGCACAACCAGGTCTGGCGGCGGCTTGTCCCCATACCCATCCTTGGAGACGCAGCACAGCCGGCCTTCGACGCACAGATTCTTGGACGTCAGGTAAGATATGCAGTACTGTGTCAGGCTGGTCTCCACGCACACTCCGGGGCACGCGATGTTGCCTGGAATTAGCTTTAAATGTCTATGATGCTTTTATCTTAATAAAAGCATCATGTTTCATTTATGGGCACGGGCATTGATATCAGAATACAATAGTAATGCGGTCTTATATTTCAAGTGAGTAATGATTGAAAAATCTTTTTCGAAACGAGGAATTGAGCTGACAACAAAAGGGCTTCTGCCTTATTTTATTTATACTTTGACCACCTCAGTGGTATAGTGTAAGACCACCGATCTGCAGATCCGGGGTTCGCAATTCCTGTGGGGGTAGAAATTTTTTGCTCGGCTTAGTTATTCCTTTCCAGCATTGCAGTTGGAGGTAAGATAACCAGTTCCTCTGTGGTTGAGGAATCCGACTGTAGCTCGATTCCTTCTTCGGTATTATCATCTTGCCAGCAGGTGGGATGAAGGCCAGAGAAACCACGTTAAGAATTTAAAATCTTAAACTTTATTGCACAAAAGCCTTTCAAAGGGCGACCGTGATTAGTGAAGTGTTCACATATCAGATACAATAGAATGTCTATTGTGTGTGGGCGCTGTAATATTAACAGTGTTGTCAAAGAGCTTAAGTATTTTAAGCTGAGAAGGTGCTGTTAATCATCTAGCGAGCGACAGCTTCTTTACCATGATTGCGAAAAATAAATCCTCAGTGTACAGTAGAATCCTAATTACATAATAGACTGATACCTAATAATTACCACTGTCTTTGTACGAGTCGTGCGCGGGCGCCACAGCCGTGGTGTTCTCTTCTTCTTCCTCGTCGTCGTCGTACGCCTCCGTCGTAGTGTAGCGCGTCGTGAACGGCCGCCGAGTCGTGACCAAAGTGTCGTTACCTGAAAGTTGTAATTAGAAATAAGTATTCAATTGTATGCGGAAATATGAGCGAAACGAAGGAGTGCGATCGTTTTGGAACAATATCTAAACTAGAAAAATTACGTCCTGGGGTGGGAATCGAAAACAGTGTCCTTTCACAATCTGGGTGGATTCTCTGACTGAGCTCCCGAGAATTTGGGAGGGTCCCAAATCTTATTTTGGTATTTCCTCTGATCTGTTGTATTTTTTCATTTTGCTAACGTAATCCATTTCGTGCGCGGACGCGCGTTGATGTCTTTTGTATGCTAAAGTTTTTCTATATATCTCTTTCAAACATTTATTAAGAGGTTAAACTTAGAAAATAAGCAAGTTTTGCTTTAGTAATCGAAACCAGGCGGTCAAACCGCTGCGCCACCTAGCTCTTCTAAAGACACATAGCTCGATATATTCCAAATAATTCACCATAAGCCCATTAGTCCCTTCAGGAGACCAGGGATATTATATACAATAAATAGCTGTCTAAGATGGGCTAAGGCTCTGCCTACCTGTCAAGGATTACTACGGATAGCATCAGCGCGTCTTACCAAGCGGCTCGTCGACGCAGCACTTCATGCTGGGCTTGGGGCACTCCACCTCGTCCAGCACATTGGAGCAAATGAGCGAGGCCAGCGCGTGCATGCAGACGCCCGGGCAGTTCTTAGCGTCCACCTGCGTGTCCAGGGAGTCCAACAGACCTGTAACGAAATCATGAAAATAAATATTATTGTATGTTGTTTTTGTATGTACAATGTTTTTCGTATTTAATTTTAAATTGGCTTGGTCGATTATTATGGAATTTTGTGGATAATTTAAGACATTCATTGTTAATTAAATGCAGTGAAAATAAACAATTAATATAGAAAATAAGTTACCCAGTAGGTATCTACCTATGGTACAAGCTTTTAATATAGATACGTTGCCAAAGGCGAAGTTTCATATCTGGACAGATATATGTACCTACACTATCTCAAAAAATCAGGAATAATCCGGGAATCAAATAATTTGTTACCATGTATGGTTTGTTTGATTTTTGTTGGTACAAAAGTTGAAATGTTTTCGCTAATTTTACTGTTATTCAATATGGCAATATGGCGGGCGACATAGAAGTCAACTAAACGTCACCAAAGTGACATAGACGCCATGATGAAAATTTGGCTGTGTTGCAGTTTTCTTTAGTTTTTTTCAAAGTTCTTGTTTTGTACCACACAACAAAGCAAATAAAAAGAAAATGGACAATTAAACACTGTTCTACAGATTTTTACCTATGTTTCAGTACAATACCTATGTATAGTACTGAAACATAGATAAAAATATATGGACATGCCATGTCGTATTTTTGTAACATCTCGTTTTGGTAAAGTTCACTAGGTGGTAGACCCATATGTAGGGTCGTCTGGGTAGGTACCACCGCCTTTCCTATTTCAGCCGTGAAACAGTTCGCTGTGTTTCGGATTGAAGGGAAAGGTAGCCAGTGTAATTACTGGGCATGGACGGCATTTCATCTTAGGCCTCAGGATGACAACGCACCTGCAATATCAAGTGCCTTTCCTTGTTATTGCAGGTGTCTATAGGCGGCGGTAACCGCTTACCACCAAGTGGGCCGTCAGCTTGTTTGTCATCTAGTTGTAAAAAAAAGTGTTTCATGTCGTGTAAATGTACCTACCTACTATAGCCCAAAATAGTCATCATAATTATTACAATACGTCTAATGTTTTTAACATTATGCATCTTATATTCCGTTTCGAAATTCGCTCCAAAACGCAAATAGTTACGTGTCACCTGACCACTATGACGTCACCTGTTACAAAACACTGATAGATTGGTTGATTTTGTTAGATGGTTTCCAGTTGACAGAGTCTGATGCTAACAGCAAGTGACGTCACACACTCAATTTGGTGTTTGCTGTCACGTGACCTGAGAGTGATTAAATCACTACGCATTGAAATTATGTTACAGTGACTGACAGGGACAGTTCTGATTACAGTAAGTTTGGGCTAGGTGATAGGCGTAAGTGTCAAATAATTATTATTTATTCTACCAGGAATGTCTTCTTAAAGACGACAAACGTTTCTGCTTAAATATTCTTTATGTGATTAACTAATTACAAACCTAAAATACAAGTACAGGACTTGTGACCCTGTATGTCTTTTTAAAACAATAAAAAACATTAGCTGTAGAACCACTCGTTATCCTAGTAAATTAGACTATAATATTTATCCATATTTAGGCTATTATCTTTGACAGTGTGAGGATTTGTGCGTGAAAATCTACAATTATGTACCTTGTGATATAAAACTACTGCCAAACGAACTATTTTTAAGAAAAATTTAACCAAATGGCTCCATGAGAAATCCTTCTATTCTGTAAAAGAGTTATTTGATCATAAAAATAAATTTAGATTTTATGTGTCGTCGTTGTTCGAAAAGGCAAAAAAATAGTGGTACCTATGCGTAAGTATATTTTATATCACGGATGCCAAGTCTGGTGAAATGTGAAGAAACCTATTTATTTATTTATTTATTAGGGATAACAACAGCATTTCCATATTATAAAACACAACTTACAAATCCACTTATAAGCCAATTAAAGTTATCCACACTTAACCAGAAAAAAAATATGTTGAGAGCATTCATTCCCGTGCAAAAAGGTACTTACCTACTTAAATTTATATCAATATAAACTTATAAAGGGGATGGAGAAAATCATTTCATTTTACCACACACTGTAAAGTAAATATTAAATGATAAATATCATATTAGTACGTAATAAATAATTAAGTATATTTACACACACACGCATACATATATATACCTAACTACACATACACATATACACACACATATAGATATACATATTTCAACTAACTCTATAACATTATTTAATACGCATCTAAAAATAAGTACATACATTAATTATTATGTCTATAAGAGACCAAGTGAGTTTCTTTTACCCGACGAACTTATCAACGAACTATGGTGAGGTGAGGTCAAATTCAGTTCCTTAGCATAGGGTGTTTGTTATTCAAAAGTTGTGTTACACTTGGGGTTGCATTTAGGTTTGGGACTTTAACAAAAATAAAACTGCAGTGGCCTTATCTCGAAATGATGATTTACTACAATGGAAAGGGTCAACAGAGCTTAAAAATCATTGTTGTATAACATTACTTATAAGACCTATTACATACATTTGAAGTACATAAAGTTTATTATTTTTATTATTAAATAATCTTGAAAGTTTTGGCCGTACGTCCGTAAGTATCCGTTGGTCCTATCCCATGACCACCGGATACCGTACTACCGTGGGTCAAACTGAAAATATCTTTATTCATGAATATTTCTATTCCTGTTTGCCAAATTAATGTCTCGTTCCGTAAGCAAGCCGCGTGCGATCCGTTAGAGCCGTCCGCATTCCGCGCGCGAACTTAGACAACCTCGCAAGGGCGAACCGCATATTCCGACTGACTGGCCTGATTACTAGGTGACAGTGTCAGTGGCATGGCCACATGACACATTCGGAAGGCACGTTAAGCCGTTGATCCCGGTTGTTACTGCAACCGCTTTAACCTACCCACCCGCATTGGGTCAGCGTGGTGGTGTTATGGCCCAAACTCCTCATGTATTTCTCCCATGTAGACTTATATAGGCTGGTGATGATGATTATTCTTAAAGGTATAGCTCTTGGCCTTCATCTTACCTGATGCTAAGGCCTAAGATGGAAGCGAGCTACACCCGGATTCCTCACCACAGACTATACCTCCAACTGCCGAAACATAACAATGCTGTTAACATTATTGTTATGGCGTAAGACAGGTATGTGGTGGTAGCTAAAGGCGCTTAGATAAAGCCCTTTCACCAATCAAACCAGAAATTTTCTACCCCCACGGCGAATAGAACCCCAAACCTCTAGATCGCAGGTAGATGGTCTCCACAATATACTCTACCACTAGACCAAAAAGGCAGTTAATAAATAAGTTTTTATATTGTTTGAGGTCGCCGGCGCGGGAGCGCTGGCAAAAGGACTACTTATTAAACTACTGTTAAAAATTCTGACTATTCTAACTGACTGACTATTTAAAAATTCTGAGAAAATGTGCTTTCCTGTCAGTTTTATTCTAAATTCCAATCGTATGTTTAACAAAGACTTATTTAAGCACGGTATGTTTAATGTTCATATATACACTTGGTTACGTCACGTGGCTCTATGACAGATTCGGAATTTCGGGACGCTTTACTGAGAACAACGAGCAAGAAACTCAGAAGTCTGTCCATCTTTAAAAATATGAAAATTTATTATTGCATAAAATAATAAATATGTATAATAAAAGCATTCGTAATTGCGAGCACAAAGTTATTTATTTCAATATATATTTTCTACATGCAACACAGTTCGTGACTTTATGATAATTTTTTGTTATAGAGCATGTCGATTTCAATTATGAGTTTATTGTCCGAATTAAAGTAAGTATGTTTATTAACAAGTCAATATGAATCCGCATTCGTATAAAACGAATATTATGTTAATTCAGTTTTATTATGTAAAAGTGATAAAAGTTTTATTGCGCTGAGCTCCGGCGCGGGAGGTTCAACAGCCTTATTATGTAAAATGATATGAATGTCAATGCTAAAACGACCAATTAAGCTATCATGCAGTTTGTAAACAGATGTTAATATCTTATAATTAGAGCTTTCATAAACTTTCCACAACTTCCTTTAACAAATAATATCGTTATTAGATTAGGAACTTATTTATGCTTAAGTGTAGCTTTTATGTTAACTTCTACCAATACCTATTTATCATAACTTTTTTTTATCCAACAAGATGACAAACAAGCTGAAGCCCATCCGATGGTAAGTGTTTACCGTCGCCTATAGAAAACAACATAAAAACATTTGTTACAATGCCTACGACGCACCGCTCTATTGTTTTTAATAGTTACCTACCTGCAATAACAACGGGAAAATAACTTCTTATTTTATGTGTGTAAAAAAAACAAAAAAAAATTATAATTTAATTAATATTAAAAGGATTGAGTTTGTTACCTATCCTCCTCAAGTCACTATAATATCATATATTACGCCTTTTTTACATAATATGCCTTTAGTAAAAACTGCTTTTATAAAATAGACCGATCTGCATGTTCAGCGAGAGCTAATATCCATCTTCGTTCATTTTCATTCGTTCTGTCTTAGCCTTTGCAGCAATTCTTTTTTGTTATGTTGGCGACAGCTTATAAGGAAGCTCTGGGGTGGACTCGGAGGAGAACTCATTAATCTGTGAGACCCACTAGAATAAGGAGTATTGACCTCGGAGTCCTCCTCTCTTCTTTCTTCCCTAGCTCTGTTGGTCTCTGGCACCTTCTACCCAGTGCTACCTCTCACGCTGTATTTCGGGATATATTGAACAATATGTAGGTGTATTTAACGTGAGTAAGTGAATGAGAACAAAAAAATTTAACATGAGATATTTATTAATACGTAGGGCAATTGCGGCTAAAAGTAATATGCTGGGCAGAACATTTGCTAAATGTTCAGACGATGTTAAAGTAACAATGTTTCGGGCCTACTGCCAAGCGCTCTACACCAAAGAGTACATTTTTTATCTCTACACTACGCACCTATGGTATAACTACACGCAAAAGTCTATTTATAAATTACGAGTGCAATACAACAATGCATATAAGTGCATGCTCGGCCTGCCATGGAGGTGCAGCGCGTCGGGTATGTTTGCTCAATACAAAGTTGACACCTTCTTGGCTTTAATGAAAAGAATGCTTGATTTCTTTAAGAACAGACTATATAATAGTGACAACGTATTAATTAAAACTGCGTATAATGACGTCTACCTCAAAAGTAAGTATTGTATCATAAGCTATGGCTCGTGACTACGCAGAATGTGTATTGTTAAGGCTCTATTGATTGACGATTGTATATTACATGAAAATAATTTGACATAATTTATTTTTAATTGTATTTTATGGGTCTAGTTTTGTTGATTCAATTTAACAGTGCCTGAAATAAAAGAGCTATCGAGACCGGCGGTGCGATACTCAGCAATTTCAAACAATTTTTATTTCCGCATTAAAGTGCTCATGAAAATGCTCCCGAAGCGAATCACGAGTGATTCAATACTAACATAACCGAAAATTTGCTCATAATTTACCCAACGTTATAAAAGTTTGCGCAATGCGCATAGACCGGACTCCCAACTCCAAAACACTTGATAACAGTTATCTATAGGCAAAATTTTAACATTCCACAAACCAGTCCACCATGCCGCTTGCAGATAACATAACGACACGCAACTCTCGACCTTATTACCTCACAGGGCCCGCGGGACGGCATTCCTTAGGAGATGATCTAAACCGTGAGGTGCCGTTATGAACACCTCCCCCGGACCCCGACCCCTCGGCTGATGAGCGGCCCCTCGGCCGACCTCACGCCACTGACACAGAATCTGTCAGAAACAAATGAAAGGAAAACAGTAGTCGGTGCAAGGTGGACACTTAAGCGATTTAGAGTAATTTAACTGAACCGACTATGATACTCGATATATTAGGACAACTCGGTTTCTGTTACATATTTATATACTTATATATAATATATAATACTTATTTTTGCTACATAATGCAATGTATTACTATCAATGTTATGTAAATTTTTTTTTTACGATTTATATATTCTCGGTTTCCGTTTCGGCTGAGAACGGAAACCTCGTCTCGCTTACCCTCTAGAACCAACTATCATAAAAAGGTCAACACTGACGAACATGGCCTCTCCTGTAGATTTCCCATGAAAATTGTTACACAAAGCAGCTTTCGTCTTCTTTATGATGCGCACAGCCCGAGAGTGGAATGCACTGCCTGCCTCGGTGTTACCTACTGACAACATGAGTTTCTTTAAAGATGGATTAAATATGCATTTTCTGGGTGATCTCGCTACATCGTCGACGTCGATCGACCTCTCTTAATTTTCTCGTTGTAAGAGTAGAGTATGCAAGTTACCTTACAATAATCTAAGGAACTTACGTATTTTATTACTGTTTCCTGGTTTTTTAGAGAAATTATGGAGACTCATGTTCAATTTAACTCCAGTTTTTTTTCTAACAAATATTTTTTTTTCAGTTCGTTTCTATTCTATTTGGCTGCAAAGCCTTTTGTAAAACTATTAGTTACTAACATAACTTGAGATCAAGTCGTTGAGCAGGCATGGATTCAATCAACTGGAGCGGAGATCTACTCTGGTTATAGCGAAATTAAGGTATCGCGGATGCCCAATGAGCGTGCGCGCCAACATAAGGCGAGACATATTTGTTACAAATCTCCTCTTATCTCTTTAAGTTTGAGTTTTTATGCAGTTTTTTCTGCTCTCTTTCAAAGCTCTTTCAATTTGGTAAATTGAACATCTCTTTTGCTCTCTACTTGGACTATGCTCTAGGTTCTCAATCTGTAGCTGTGCACTTACATATTTTATAGGTATTTTTCACAATATTTTACCAAACGCTGAGGAAGTAGATGGAGTCTAAGGGAGAGAGATTTCTTTCTTTCTCTACTTTTCTAGTATTTCGGGACGTCTATCCTATTGTTTTTTTACGAAACTTCTTCTCTACTTATCTCTATTTCAGTGTTTACCCATCATTCATCATCTATTTTACAAGGTGGTAGACCCGTATGTAGGGTCGTCTGGGTAGGTACCACCGCCTTTCTTATTTCAGCCGTGAAAGTTCGCTGTGTTTCGGATTGAAGGGAAAGGTAGCCAGTGTAATTACTGGGCATGGACGGCATTTCATCTTAGGCCCCAGGGTGACAACGCACCTGCAATATCAAGTGATTTTTCCTTGTTATTGCAGGTGTCTATAGGCGGCGGTAACCGCTTACCATCAGGTGGGCCGTCAGCTTGTTTGTCATCTAGTTGTATTAAAAAAAAATCATAACTCCTGCGGTTTTCCTGTCTGCTTCAGCTTTATACGGGTCCTAAAATCATTTTTTTGAACACTTCGTTTCATTCAAGATTCATTTCAGGTAATCGTATTTCCTGTGACTTGCCCCACACAGCCAAACGTCGCACTACCGTTATCCAATGACCTAACCAACAGTTGTCGGTGAAATCGCCCGCGCCGCCGCCGCCGCTTGCCGAAATCGAAAGTACATGCGTATGTGCCTAGACTAGACGACTGTTTAGCCTACGGGCTGTAGGCTAGGTATTCACAACTGTCGGAAAAGACGCAAACATCGGAAACTGTGTACCTGTCATTTTTTATCACAGTGCGTCAAAGCGAGACGGCATGTGACTTTTCGAATCGAATCTGTGATCCGACAGTTTCTGAATAGGGGGGCAGGGAGGGGTTAGCTGAGGAACCATCACACGAGACAAGACCACATAATAGGGTAGTAACTGGGGGTGGAATGGTCATATTGTTTCGGCAGAGCCTAGGCTACCCCCGCGAAGGGCAGTGGAGTTATTGGGGAGTTTTATTGGGTATTCCCAGTGTTTTTTAGCTCTAGGCGCCAACGAAGGGTAGATCTGTAAACAGATTTCTCCCCGAAAAAGAGGGGTCGTTATTTCATTGACACGAGCATACAGTAGTTGACCCAGCAAAAACATCTTTCCAAGCTATCAGCTTCCGGCAAATCCTTGTGAGCAAAGCCGTGTCGATCCCCCGCCTCGGTATTGGCAGCATGATTATAACTAGGTAGTTATCAATTTTAATCGTTGTGATACTTAACTGTTGTCAGTTATATAATTTTAGTGTATGACAAGATGGACGCGATTCCAGTGAATAATATAAAGTTATATAAGTATGGGCAGTAGTTGTAGTGGCAGTGGGCAGGCAACATTGCAAGGAGGACTGACGACCGTTGGGGCGGAAAGGTCCTTGAGTGGCGGCCGCGTACCGGGAGACGCAGCGTTGGTAGGCCTCACAAGGTGGACCGACGATCTGGTGAGGGTCGCGGGAAGCCGATGGATGCGGGCAGCGCAGTACCGATCGGTTTGGAGATCCCTGTGGGAGGCTTATGCCCAGCAGTGGGCGTCTCTCGGCTGAAACGATGACGATGATGATAATATAAGTATTATGCACTGGCGGCATTTAATCTAAACGTTTGATACTGACAGGAGCTCGGAGGCGTTTGAGCAGTCTGGATTCGAATACGAAAAACAATGCAACCATCGCCATGGTCGATCCTGGGGATGGGTCAGTGAAAGTTTGTTATCTCGAGCTCCTCCGTCTTCGGAAGGCATGTAAAGCCGTTGGTCCCGGTTGTTACTGCATCGCTTCAGCCCACCAACCCGCATTGGCCCAGCGTGGTGGTGCTATGGCCCCAACTCCTCATGTCATGTTCTTCCATGTAAAAATGTCTGTGAGCAGCAGTGGGATGTATATAGGCTGGTGATGTTTGTAATGTTTGATATTGATTATATTCATCATATTAGCCATTCATGTAGGCTAGGTATTCACAACTGTCGGAAAAGACGCAAACATCGGAAACTGTGTACCTGTCATTTTTTATCACAGTGCGTCAAAGCGAGACGGCATGTGACTTTTCGAATCGAATCTGTGATCCGACAGTTTCTGAATAGGGGGGCAGGGAGGGGTTAGCTGAGGAACCATCACACGAGACAAGACCACATAATAGGGTAGTAACTGGGGGTGGAATGGTCATATTGTTTCGGCAGAGCCTAGGCTACCCCCGCGAAGGGCAGTGGAGTTATTGGGGAGTTTTATTGGGTATTCCCAGTGTTTTTTAGCTCTAGGCGCCAACGAAGGGTAGATCTGTAAACAGATTTCTCCCCGAAAAAGAGGGGTCGTTATTTCACTGACACGAGCATACAGTAGTTGACCCAGCAAAAACATCTTTCCAAGCTATCAGCTTCCGGCAAATCCTTGTGAGCAAAGCCGTGTCGATCCCCCGCCTCGGTATTGGCAGCGGCTTTATTATGGTAAACATCCCGCTGGCTATGTTGGCTGTTTTAGTACCTACATATTTGTAGGGTACATTTGGTGGACTATTATTCTCATGAGCCAGAGGTCCCGAGCCTAAATCCCGGTAAGGATAGGGGGAGCTCAATAGCTCCCCCTATCCTTACCGGGATTTAGGCTTCCCCAATGGGAATGATGAGCGCGAACATTTATTCACAGGTCAATAATATGGACTTACCTTAATTTAAAATAAACAAAATGAAATAAAAAAATATTTATTATAGATTGCAATTATAGTGCCTAAAAATTTTATCTATTTATTTAAGTGAACTCTCTGTCTGCCCTGTTTCCCGAATATGTGGACTTACTAGGTGGTAGGCCCGTATGTAGGGTCATAGGTAGGTATCACCGCCATTCATATTTCAGCCGTGAAACAGTTCGCTTTATTTCGAGTTGAAGGGAAAGGTAGCCAAGTTAATAACTAAGATGAAATGCTTTCAAAGCCCAGTGGTTACTGGGCATTGAAGGCATTTCATATTAGGCCTCAGGATGACAACTGTGCCCACAAATGGCATCTGCAATACCAAGTATTTTTTTCCTGGTCATTGCAAGTGCTAAAAATATCTGTGTGGTTATGGATAAATTATTGTCTATTAATTTGTTAAAAAACTATGATTATAACTAGGTAATTATCAATTTTAATCGTTGTGATACTTAACTGTTGTCAGTTATATAATTTTAGTGTATGACAAGATGGACGCGATTCCAGTGAATAATATAAAGTTATATAAGTATGGGCAGTAGTTGTAGTGGCAGTGGGCAGGCAACATTGCAAGGAGGACTGACGACCGTTGGGGCGGAAAGGTCCTTGAGTGGCGGCCGCGTACCGGGAGACGCAGCGTTGGTAGGCCTCACAAGGTGGACCGACGATCTGGTGAGGGTCGCGGGAAGCCGATGGATGCGGGCAGCGCAGTACCGATCGGTTTGGAGATCCCTGTGGGAGGCTTATGCCCAGCAGTGGGCGTCTCTCGGCTGAAACGATGACGATGATGATAATATAAGTATTATGCACTGGCGGCATTTAATCTAAACGTTTGATACTGACAGGAGCTCGGAGGCGTTTGAGCAGTCTGGATTCGAATACGAAAAACAATGCAACCATCGCCATGGTCGATCCTGGGGATGGGTCAGTGAAAGTTTGTTATCTCGAGCTCCTCCGTCTTCGGAAGGCATGTAAAGCCGTTGGTCCCGGTTGTTACTGCATCGCTTCAGCCCACCAACCCGCATTGGCCCAGCGTGGTGGTGCTATGGCCCCAACTCCTCATGTCATGTTCTTCCATGTAAAAATGTCTGTGAGCAGCAGTGGGATGTATATAGGCTGGTGATGTTTGTAATGTTTGATATTGATTATATTCATCATATTAGCCTATTGCAGTCCACTGCTGGACGTAAGCCTCCCCAAGGCTGCGCCACAAAACACGATCTTCAGCTTTTCTCATCCAGCCACCACCTGCCAGCTTCTTTATATCGTCGGTCCACTTAGCAGAGGGACGCCCTACACTACGTTTGCCGAGGCGTGCTCTCCATTCCAGAACCTTTCTACTCCACCGGTCATCGGTTCTGCGTCAGATGTGACCGGCCCATTGTCTTTAAAAAAGGTTTTTTTTTTATACAACTGGATGACAAACAAGCTGACGGCCCACCTGTTGGTAAGCGGTTACCGCCGCCTATAGACACCTGCAATAACAAGGAAAAGTCACTTGATATTGCAGGTGCGTTGTCATCCTGGGGTCTAAGATGAAATGCCGTCCATGCCCAGTAATTGCACTGGCTACCTTTCCCTTCAATCCGAAACACAGCGAACTGTTTCACGGCTGAAATAAGAAAGGCGGTAGTACCTACCCAGACGACCCTACATAAAAAATTCAAAAACACGAAGTTCATAAGTACCTAAGTAATAAATAAAGATAAAAACCCTCAGTAGGCATTGGTTGTCACATCATTCACAGATCGCAGCAGACATAAACGCCAGACAGCATTACATTAGCCAGATTACAGAATCAATATCTATGTGCTTTCACGAGGTCGATGACCGCGCGAAAGTCGCCGCTGTAAACGGGCATCCGACCACGTGGACACTACACACAGACAAATAATGACCGGTATGTAGCTAAGGAGACCACTAACTGAAACTAGGTCAAATAAGATAAGATAAGAAACTATTTATTGTCATTCTGTGTACAAGTGAAGGGTGGACTAGGTGGTAGGCCCGTATGTAGGGTCGTTTGGGTAGGTACCACCGCCTTTCTTATTTCAGCCGTGAAACAGTTCGCTGTGTTTCGGATTGAAGGGAAAGGTAGCCAGTGTTATTACTGGGTATGGACGGCATTTCATCTTAGGCCTCAGGATGATAACGCACCTGCAACATCAAGTGATTTTCCCTTGTTATTGCAGATGTCTATAGGCGGCTTACCATCAGGTGGGCTGTCAGCTTGTTTGTCATCTATAAGAAAAAAAAAAATCTGTGTACAAAAGATGTTACAAAATAATGGACTGTGTCAACAGATTGCCATTTTCGGGCGAACAATATTATTCAATTGAAAATAATATTAACATTCAAAGATCAATTGGTAATTAGATTATTTATGTAATAAAACAATAAAACACCAACCCGCATTGGGCCAGAGTGGTGGTGTTATGGCCCAAGCTCCTCATGTGTTTCTCCCGTGTAGGAAGGCCTGTGCCCAGCAGTGGGACGTATATAGGCTGATGATGATATAATAAAACAAATAGATTATATTTACTTAGATTGAACTTTAGATCTGGGTCGCATAAAAATTTTCTCTCAAATTATAAAACCCTTTTTGTAACAGCCATTCCTTCAGTTTTCGTTCGAATAATGTTCCTTCTAATGACTTGATATGTGTAATGAAAATGAAAATGAAAATATCTTTATTCAATTAGGCCCCCAAGAAGCACTTTCGAATCGTCAACAAAAAAACCCTTATGTCTATCACATAAAAATAATATTAACTAACAATTTCATAATGTTTGTCTCTCTGTCTTGTCTGGATCTACGTAAGCTAAGAATGTTATAATGTCAGTCTGTCTATCGGTCTGTCTGTCGGTCTGTCTGTCGGTCCGTCTGTCCGTCAGTCAGCCTGTCTGTCTGTCCGTCAGTCAGTCTGTCTGAATTTACACCGATTCCAAGAGTTGAACTACCGAGAAGATTCCGGCAACAAACTCATGTAGTCACTCTTTTTTAAATTTTTAAGTTACAATGTTTAATTACACAGTAATAGTATTTAGCAGTGCAGTGTCGCACAGAGTTTAAAAACAGGTATATTAACGTACCAATAAGTACCTAATGACAAGAATATTTACTGTATTTAAAGGCTGTCCGACAATGCACCATCACAATATAGGTATTACAATACACAAAGGTCAACAATTAACATACAAAGACCTAATAAAGCTAAACATCTTTCATTAATTTTTAACACTTGTAAGACCACGTCATAATTGTACGTCACGCAATAATAATTGTATTGTTTAATATATAAAATAATATCCTATAATGCCATATACCTCAAAAATCCCTCAAAAATTATACTATTGATGAATATGTAGGTAAATTATTACAAATCAAGGAAGCTTAGAGATGACCATTTCCACTAGTGGCACCTGTTCACAAGTATGACGCATGTGCCAGCCATCGCTCCGCTCAACCATATTATAGGGAACGGAGCGACGCGGCACACGACGCCACCACCGCAGAAACTTATAGAGAGCATGACATCTTCCAGCAACCACAAGATCAATGAAATGCTATTGGTGGAAATAACTTTAAGACACTATAAGTTACAACCAAGCATTTTTGTCATTTATATAATCGTTAATAGTATAGTAACCTTTGCACATTAGAATTTTCTTAATGTGAATTTTAAATTTGTCAAATGGCAAGTCTAGTACGTTATCAGGAATCTTGTTATAGTAAAGTATGCTTTGACCCATAAAAGTATTAAAAACTTCATGCAGTCTTAGAGACGTAAGTTAAGATGAACTTATTTTTATTTCTTGTATTTAATGCATGTTCATCGCTGTGTCTTAAGTAGGAATTTCAATTTTGACGCACAAAAATTATGCAAGCATAAATAAATTGAGAAGCCACTGTTAGTATATCTATTTCTTTAAATAAGTCTCTAAGAGATGTTCGAGCAGCAAGGCAGTAGATTGCTCTAATTGCACGTTTTTGCAAGATAAATACTGTTTCAATGTCTGCTGCTTTACCCCACAGAAGAATACCATACGACAATACTATGGAAGTAACTAAAGTAAGAGTGTAGGTAAATGATTAAATATTTTAACTCCAACAACATAAGTGCTTTTTCTTGTATGTAGCTTCCAGATTTTTTTACAGAAAGGTTATGTTTGTATTGTGAACGAATGTTATTTTTTGTTTTGGCTCTTTTACTAAAGCACTTATCTTGTTTCCCCAAAATATGATTCCGTATGATAACAATGAGTACACGTTTTCATAGTAGGCATTAATTGCCACATCTATATTTGTAATATTTATTATGACAGATATTGCATAACACTGGCTAGATATTTTTGCGATTTCCAGTTCATGTGTGTATCAATGTGGACTCCTAAAAATTTTATGTTATTTACAATTAAAATTTTATTATTATTATAATGTATGTTCAAGTCTAGCGGTACTCTTTTATAATTTTCTAATTCTAT
Source organism: Nymphula nitidulata (assembly GCA_947347705.1). Lineage (NCBI taxonomy): Eukaryota > Metazoa > Arthropoda > Insecta > Lepidoptera > Crambidae > Nymphula > Nymphula nitidulata. The sequence goes on along the minus strand of OX374637.1, from coordinate 1,562,473 downwards.
TACTTATGTTTTGCTGAAAATTATTTTTAAGTTAACTATTAAAAGCCAATTCATTACAGTGTCAAGTGTATCATAAATAACGTTATTAATTTCATCGAAATTTCTAGTATTATTAGAGATAAATATGGTGGCATCATCAGCAAACATTGCACTGTATTATTATAGCTATATTGAATCTGCAAGATAGTTTTTGTTTTTTTATCATATGTGTCTAATGTTGTTGTCTATTGTTGAAATCTATTTTCGAGATAAGATTGAAAAAGTTTATATCTTATACAGGGTGGTGCCGTCAATGCGACAATAAATTTAAACATGGGCTATATTAGTCGGAGGCATGACGGAGAAACATATTGCGATACTCTTGGATAATTAATGGATAATTAATGTATGATGAAAACTGTAAATCACTTAGTGTCACGTGGAACTAAAGTGTTAATCAAATCAAATCAAATCAAATCCATTTATTTACAACTTCTGTTGCTGGTTGTTGTCGGCTGAATGTAAAATCGACAGGTTGTGCGCATCCACAGCATATCCACAGCCATCTGACAGCATCCATTTTGTTTTATCCGGCCGGCGTTTACGTTTTCTTCGGAAAAAGAATTCGTCTTGCCCAATCACCGTACAACGTTGCCGCAAGTTATTTGCACATTAATTTTACTTGACATTAGCAAAATCCGTAACAACAAGAGGCCAGAAGAAGAACTTCAGTTGCTGCCCGTACGTTCTCTACTGGCTGTGCATTTAACTATGTCTGACGTTACTATTAAAACGTTACGTGAGATGACAACCGACCGGCTTCTTTTTTTAATAGATTGACTGAACTATTTGTCTGGTTGCTAAGGAAAAATATAAACAGACTAATGATGTATTAAATACAAAGTTAATAATTTTTAATATTAAGTTAATTTTAAGACACTTTTTGTACATTTTCCTTTGTATATTATTCTCTTGTTATTTTGGACTTAACTAAGGATTTTTATTATTCTTTAATTTTAATGTTGTTTGTATAATTATAATTAAACAAAAAGTTAAATTTAATTGTTTTTTGATACTCCTTTTTGTTACCTTTCTAATGATACACAACACTATCCTGTAAGTAAGGTTAAATAATTTTGAAGTAGATTTTGAAAAGGTGAAATTTTTTTGACGCCGAGTGTATTTATTGCTCCTCAATTATTATTTTTCATGACTCTCTATTTTTAATCTTTAAGTCACGGCGACCGTTTACAATCAAGCGCGCCGTATGTTTTGTCCAAATTAGTGAAAAATCTTCATTACATGTCAAACCTTCTAAGGAAAGAATGGAACCATCTAGAACCTCAGTGTCATGCTGGATTAATTCGCTTTCAGCGGACGTGTGCGTTTCACCCACAGACTAGGTAGAGATACTATCTACGTATGTTTCACCGGACGCGCGGGATGAATAGCCGCATGCGCACCATTTGGAGGACATTCCATACATAGAGTGAGGTACTTATATTGCAGTAATTAAAGAGTGATTGCCACTTCTAAGGTCATTTTAACTTCGTTATCATACAATGTGAAATATCACAACCCGCAAGTAATATAATTCATAACAAAATAAAAGATTGAATAGTTACACAAATATTTTAATTTTTTCGCCTTATTTTAAGGCTAATTTAATACTATCATTTCTACTACTGTTTTTTTATTAAACTATGTTACAAAGACCAAAACATATGAATGCAAATAAAACAATTTCCTCGATAGAAAAAATATTTGATGCTGAGTATTGTCAGCCCCTTTCTTCCGATTTATAACGCAGGAATGTTTACATAGATAGAAACTAGACAAATTCCACGTCCTGGGGCAGGGATTGAACCCGCGACCTTTTACAGTCATGGACGTTGGTATTACGCTTAAGAATTTCGAGCATCTTAGTCAAACACCTAGAGATAGAGAGTAAGGGAGAGGGTGTCAATTAGATCCGAGAACGCAGGAAGAAAAATTAGACATTTAAAACTTTTATAGAGAGCAGAAAGTGTGCACATTACGGCGATCTCGAATCGGTAGCCATTTTACCTCAGCGCGAAAATTAGATACATGATCATATTTCCGTAATCAAAAGGCGAACCGTATGGCCAGATTTTGGAGACGCTCGAGCTGATTAAGCAGTTCCTCGATCACATTAAAAACTTAATAAGTTTATGTTTAGGTACACCTAATTAGTTTGATCATTGTATTTTCATTTTATAAATAAATAAATAAAAACATCTAAATAGCAAACGTCAGCGTAGTCGAGAATCGGGATATATGTGACTATGTTAACATTGGTAGATTCCCGCTACCATTCAATACATAAAAACATTTGTTGCATTATTTCATAGGAAAGTTATGAAATTATCAAACGAAAACGTTGTATTCAGAACTTGCAAAACATTTCAATGAACTGATATAGTTTTACTCTTATATTTATACGCCTTACTCACGGATGAAATATAACTTTACAAAGAGTTAAGTGACACTTTAATTAAATATCAGTTAGTATCGTCTTATTCGTCTAATTGATGACGCGTTGTTCGACCGAAACGTCAATCTTCGGTCACGAATCCGCCTTTCATCTATCTAGTCATCGCCTGTCAACTATCCATGATAATGTTATTATCGAGAGAAAAAAAACCATCATCGTCAGTTACATTTAGACATAACCTGAATAAATAATTCATTTACATTAGAGTCATGTTTAAATTAAACAAGATTATTTTTCCTCACATTGCCATAATTTGTAATTCTTTGCCAGCACATGTGATCGATCCCTCTTTCTTATGACAATGGGCTCCTTCAAAAATCTTACAAAGAAATATTTCAATAAAAAAGTACGTTTAAATTAGATAATTTCACGGATATAGTGGTATGTTATGTTTAATAAGCTGCGGCACATCATCTAAAACGCTCTATATAAAATCTGCTAAACAGTTTAGCACAACTCCAAAAAATAGCTTAATATGATATAACCTACACTTAATTTTAATTATTTGTTTCTTTTGAGTGTTTTGAAATCGGTATATTTTTTTATTTATGAAAAATATCTAAACTAGAAATATTTCACGGCGGGGCTCGAACCCGCGACCTTTCACAATACGGGCGACTGCTTTCGGTTTCAGGGCGTGAAATTTTTCTAGTTTAGATATTTTTATATGTAAATAACTTTCAAATTTATAATAATTTATGTAGTACATATACAGGTGGTGCTGTCAATACGACAATAAATTTAAACATGGGTTATATAAGTTCATTGAAACGGTTTGCCACTTTCAAAAACATCTTAATCATTTGATAATTTCATGGCATTTGTATGTAATTTTTTATTTCTTAATTTTTTAATTTCGTCTAGCTCTAGGTAAAGCCCAATTGTATCCCTTTCTACATGTGTATCTTCCATATAGGAAGGCCTATGCCCAGCAGTGGGACGTAGACTGGTGATTATGATGATAATAGCCTAATTGCATGCAACTATTGAAAAACACGCATAATCACATGTTTTAGAATTACGATATTAAACTATGCCAGTCATTTCTGGCTTCAATTTAATTATATGGTACATACAGGCAGTAAGAAACTTGTATTTATACTATGGCAACATTTGACTAATTATAAACTTGACTATTGAATTTATGTATTACCTATTAACAATAATAATTTTATGACAGTTTACTTGCCTTATTCTCTAACTAGCATGTACTTTGAAGCTTAATTTAATGCTGCCTAATTTTAGGAATATTTTGACTAGGTAGAAATGTACCCTAATTTAATATTGACAGACTGAATAATTCTCTTAGGGATTATAATAGCTCATACCCTGCGATGTACTACTATTCATGTGTACTATTTATGCTGTTATTTATCTAAATAAACAATTGATTGATTGATTGATTGCATCGTGTCTTTAATATGAATAAATTAAGAGAGTTAAGTATAACATGGTAGCGCACTACACCCATATTGTTTGTCAAGCCGTTGTTTGATAAACAATATGGGTGTAGCAAAACTTCAGAGAATGCGGTTGTGGTTATTTTTTAAAAAATAATGTCTGTTTTTCTGTGAACGTGACACTAAAAAATTTGTCAGTCATTTCATAAGCCGTCGACAGTTAGTTAATTGTTGTTAGTTAAAGTGAAATGCACATTTGACATACATGTTTTATGCACCTCCAGTTAATGTACACTAACGGTGTTATAGCGTAAGTAGTGCGAGAAATAAAGTATTTATTTTATATCTGTTTAAAAAATTAATCGCCGAAATGAGTATACAAGGGCGTTGATAACATAGTAATATAAATACTAAATTGTAAAATAAAATTCAAATTTCTTCATAAAAATGGTTCGGTTAGTTAAAAAAATATGTAAAGGAAATTTAAAATTAAATTTAATAATTTCGAACTTTTTATAACACCTTCGAATTTATGTCGCAGCCGTCTGGTTAAATTAGCAGCTTAACTGGACGCCTAGCCCGTTGATTGAATGCCGGCATCCAATCAAACGGCTGAAGTACAACTAGCCAAGTCATTGAACGCAACGGTTAACCAGTTGGCTGAAAATCACGTCAGCTGTCTGGCTTAAATCAGCCATTCAATTGGACGCCTAGGCGGGTCATGTAAATCTAAGAGCTTTTGTGTGACTGTTTGAGTGATTGGTAGGTTCAAGGATGTCGGTTAATGGTCATAAGAAAATAACATTAAACCTACCAACCAAACCAAAACTTATAAATACAAGACGATCCATTCAATACGCCAATTCATTAAACTTTAAGTGAGTCTAGTTCAATTAACTATCGGGCTAGGCACTCAATTGGATGCCGGCGTTCAATCAACGGGCTAGGCACCCAGTTAAGCGGCTGATTTAACCAGACGGTGGCGACATGGGTAGGAACCACCTTGTCTAAAATGGACGTTGGCAAAGTGACGTTCCACCTTTTGCATCCAGACAACCTATCTCGGCACCCACGGAACACCAGCGTCGAAGTGCCAACAAGTGCCTTGACATAATGCTGACTGGGATCCTTTTATGCTTTCAATGTCAACTAAATTCTAAAATAATGTTTTTTTTTTTCAAATCGTACATTTGATTACAAGATATATACACGAACACCTTGAATGGCTGCACCAAATTGTTTTTTTTTACCCGCGCGGGAGTGTCGGCACAGATACGGCGACCCCCTCGTGGCTTCCCCGGGCGATTTGGTGTTGACTTGACCAAGGCCCGGCGAGCGCCAGCGCGGGGTCTCGCGCCACGGCCCAAGTCGGCGTTCAAGGGGAGAGGTTTACATGACAAGGGTTTGTTTCATTGTTTTTGTTTTGTTTTTTTTTTCATTAGAAAATTTCTTTTTTAAGAGAGTTCACTCACATCACTACGCCATTGAGCATTCTCACCGGCGGACCGTACGCTTGTTTGCTATTGCTACCGTAAATATATGAAAAAATGGTTGTAAATATTGGAATCTTTTGGTATCAGCTACATTTAACTTCGATGTTTCTTTTAGTCGGAGTCCAAGACTTCATGTATGTAGTCCGCATTCAGTTTCCACTAGAAAACACGCGTGACGCGCGGTCCGCCTGAGTGCGCGCCCGTGAAAGTAACTGCACTTTCAAAATTCAAAATGTTTTACACCACTTACAAAAGTGTATTTTCAGTAGCGTCGAGGATTTCTTACGCCTGCCTGACCTCTGTAATTTTTAGATTGGAGGTCTAATTTTGGAAGTCGTCAGGGTAGAAAAACATTTCGATGTGTTTCGGATTGAAGGGAAAGGTAGCTAGTGTAATTACTGGGCATGGATGATATTTTATCTTAGTTCTCAAGATGACAACGCAGCTGCAATACCAGATAATTGCAGGTAGATCGATGCAGCTGCAATACCAGATATTTTTTTCCTTGTTGCAGGTAGACCGCCTCAGCTTATTTGTTATCTAATCGCACAAAATAAAACCTCAAGATAAAAAAGATTCTGTGTAGCAGATAAGATAGGTACTGCGTCACACTGCACTTAGACTTTTCGAGATCTTTGGAGCTTCCCCTGCTTTTACTCTTCCCATGTCCAGAATATAAGTAGCCTTACTATGTCTTTAAACAGAAGAACCTGTAACCTTTTGAGTTTGGATATGCTTTTTCCAGAAAAATCCTTATTACCTATATCCAAGCAAGCTGCACTAGCTGTCTTCGCATATGGACACTTCTCACTGCTTCACATCAGGTAGTGATACGTCATTTGCCTTTGCTTTGCATAAAATAGGCACCGCATCAACAAAAGAAGTTTCATTGATGCCTGGTCACCACCATGCCCGACAGAGCAGTGTTAGGGAGTGTTGCATTTTGTGCTTCACCTGGTTAGCTGCAAAATTTCCTAGGAGCCCTCCAGCCAGGAAGCGATTCAGTACATAAAAAAATGTCCGAATCAAATCTTGAACTTGAATTACACCCTGAGCGATCACAGAACACATATAGATCTCGATTCTTTTGTCGGTGAAATACTGCGTCGTGCTTTTATGTTTTTGATGAGATAATAACTTACAAGTTTCACGAAACCTTTTACTTGGAATGGTACATGTTGATCCTTAAAAATAATAAGATATTAAAACGTTGCCATTCAAACAATCATCATAATCACCAGCCTATATAGGTACGTCCCGTTGCTGGGCACTAACCTTCCTACATGGAAGAAACACACGAGGAGTTTGGGCCATAGCACCACCACGCTGTCACAGTGTGGGTAGGTTAAGGCTACATTTACAACCGGGGCCAACGGCTAAACGTGCCTTTCCGTGCTCGAAGCACAGAGGAACTGAAAGTGACATTTTTTTATTGATTCATTTGCTTGATTCAAACAATATCTATCAAAAACTAAATCCCTGGTCTGGACAGCTAACTCTAACGAATCTTCAGACAAAACTTGCTGGCCCATGATGTACCTGGTCTATAATTTTGTCCTGGTATAGCCATAGAAAATTAGTCTGGTTGACCGGACAGCAAAACCGCACTACGGGCAAAAACGAAGCACTACGATGAATATTTTTGCAAAGCAAATCACGGTGTTGCAGTTTACCTCCGTTCATGTTTCATTTATTTAACAACTGTTAACGTGACACGTTGACAACTACCAAACATCAGGCAGTTTGCATGTGGAAGTGCTAACTAGGGCTTTCAAATACCGGATTTGTTCGATACCGGTATCAATACCGGTATTAGCATGCCGGTAATATGAACTCAAAATCAAAGGATATTAAAATGCCCGTTTTATTTCTAATCAGTCTTTATTTCTGTTACATAGGTACATGAAAAACAGGTTAACATAATATTAAACATACATTATTGTTAGAAACAATAATATTTAATATTTTGTTCCTTCCCTTTACGGGTAGTCTTTTATTAATAGTTCGGCGGGACTAAGAATTAAAGATTTTTATCAAACAAAAGATAATCTATTAAAATAAAAAAAATACAACAAAAATACCTTCCCATTAATTAAACTTCGCATGGCAATCAACATTAAAAATAATTATTATAGTTAGATTACTTAACATTCATCTATTCATTTACTTTGTAACATTCATATAATTACTAATCAAACAATGCCAAATAACAGTATTTTAAAAAAAAACAAAATAAAACGATAAACATAATCAATAACATCTTAAGATTTTGGCATTTTTTGCAACTGAAAGTGTGACCTTATAAAGGACAGAGCGTTTAATGACTTATCAGATAGCGAACTTCTCAATTTGTTGCATAAATAGCTGACCGAAGAAAAAGCTCGCTTAGCATCTACACTTACTACAGATAATAAATATTTGTAAGCTGCAGATAAAAATATTTCCCGACTACCCCCACCGGTTTTGAAGACACACATCTCTACTCTTATTATTGATTCAAAATCAGTGCCTGTAGTTGCAGTTGTACTTTAAGGTAAATTGGATATTTCCCTCTCCAGCTGTTTCTGGATGGACACATCGTCATCTTCAACGCTTGTATTTAACGATGACGATGAAGTAGAAGGTTCTTCTGTAGCAACACTAGCAACCACCTCAGTAACTGCATGAGAGTATTCAGTTGTTTATTTTTATATTTCAAACGAGTCAGTAAATTAACAATAATTTATTTATTAAAGGTACACCAAATTTACACCCACCATAATTTTATACAATTCATCAGATGTTAGTTTTTTGAAAATGTCACCTTCGCTATCATTATCACTAAAATAAGCTTCAGGCTCATGCAAGTATTGTGACACTCCAGATATAAAGAGACGTAGCTCTTTTATACGTTTTCGAAGTGCCTTTGCAAGGTTTTGGCTTAACTTATTAGCCTGTCTATCTAATTTTGTTAACATGCGTGCGAAACTGACTAATTATAGGTTAAATATTAATATAACTCTAATAAAGAATTGTCGCTTTGTAATACCGTAAAATCACGGTATCGACTGATCAATACCGGTATTGAAGAACACCAATAAAAAAACGTGATTACGGTATTACGGGATCCCGGAATACCGGTATTGAAAGCCCTAGTGCTAACTAAGGTGTCAGCAATCAAATTATTTACAGACCCATTCCTGCTCGCTCATCTTTCAAGTCATAGCGGACAACTTGCACCGTGTTAAAACTTTTATTTTTTAGGTCACAGTTGTAACGTAATCTGCCAATATTTTTTAAGGCTTCTCTAGTAAACAATTCTAAAGTAAGTTCAATTGCTTAGGTCAGACCTGTGACATGCAACATGCATGACTCCTCTCGTTAAGATGTAAGAATTTAATAAATTCAGGTTAACGTTCTAATTAGCTATTAATTCACTGAGAGGAATCTCTACCCGCCTATCTCGCAGCTCCCGGGTAAGTATCCCTGTCAGTGGAGATCTCAGAAGGGATACTGGTAGATATCAATATATCAGTAAGCATCTATTATTATTATTTTTATAGCCCCTTTATTTCCTTTAAATAATATACAATTTCATTTTTATAAAGATTGATTCATACATTTATAATATTATATAGCACATCATTCCAATAAACTATTAATTTCTTTTTTTTCATTTGAAAATAATTTTTCAATCAAATAGCTGTATAAATATTAGAATTGCTATATATAACTATTGTTTTAATTTATATCATGCAATTTGTAAAATATTTTAAAGGACCCCTTAGTAGGTAAAGGCCTCCTCCATTTTGCTTCAAATCTTCCTGTCCTTTGCCTTGGTGACCCAGTCGTTACAGGCCATCTTATTTATTTCATTTATCCATCTTTCCCTTGGTCTACCTCTGTTTCTTTTGTTAAGTGGTCCTATCCACTAGTAGTTACTTTTGTGCCCATCTATCACTATCCATTCGTGCAATATGTCCTGCCCATTTACATTTTAGTTTTTTACAGTGTTTTAAGGCATCTGTAACATTTGTTATTTTTCTTATAGGTATCTTTGTTCCTTATTCTGTTTATTCTTTTTATATTTAGTATACTGCGTTCCATAGATCTTTAGTATACTTGTATAGTATTTCATGTAATGTTGTAAGCATCTATATGTATATGGAATAAGGGGAAGCGATGGGAGGTGCGAACTTTCAACTATTAAACCTCCTCACAGATGCGCACTCTTTTTTCATGCTGTCAAAGCCGTCAAAAATAATCAGCGCTATTACAGCCTCTTGTAAACGAGATACCGAAACTAATTTCACACAGCAAATACAATAGTTTAACAAGCTAATTTCAATTTGTTATTAGGAGTGAAGTAAATGAGTGGGCTAAGCGTACGCGCCGTATATCGAGCGCGCATAACGGTGCGCGCGCCGTTAGCGCATGCGCGACGCGTGAACTATTATCGGGCGCGGAACACTGGCACACTTTGGACACTTCGCGCACCTCGAGGTGTTGTAAACTAATAGAGATGATAGGTATTGATAAACAGATCAATATTTCAACGCGTGTCTAATTGAAAGTGGCACAAGGAACCGTAGGTCCCAATCCTGTTCCAGTGAATAGGGTAGTTTTCTTTTATTTTATAAAGAACAAGTTTAAATTAAATTATTTAAAGTATTCTTTATAATAGCAATAACAACAACGACAATAACAATCAAAAATGTTTATTTTTTAATCAGGTTACATAATTAGAACTGTGGCTGGAGCCTGTTATGCGTAGTATTGCTCGTATCAGGAAGCACCGCTCTTCTATATCTCAACATACCTAAGTAGTTACCAATAGCAATATTGCAAAAGAAAACGTTTTAGAATAATACAGTGGTTCAATGTTAGATGCGTCACGGAGCATCGTCCAAAAACGCCCCAAAGAAAATATACACAACAGAATACGTCACACGTTCCTAATATAATATTACTAACAAATAATATTGACTAATTGAGAAAACTAATCGTAACGATTTTATTTCTACGTTTTGTTTTTATTCAGGACAACTGTGTCCTGATAATAAATAGCTTTTAGTAGATGTGAGCAATCTAACAACAGTAATATTTTTTTATAAATTTTAAGAAAATAGGTAGTATTTTCTTAAGATTTATCAAAAAACATTACGTATTTATACATTTTTTGATCCGTACAACTTTAGTAAATTTTGGATTGGAATTGTTTTTATGTAACAAATTTCTGAATATGTGACAACCTGTGCCTTATGCAAGCGTAGACAACTGTAGGCGACCTATTGTCATTCAACATTGCTGCCTTTTTACAATATGTAGTCAATTGTTACGATTTTCCATACTCTCTCTTTTTTTACTAAATAAATAATTACTAGGAAGTTCAAAAACAAAGGATAAACGAAGATTACTAAATAATCAAGTACGTACTTAATATAAGGTTCAAAACAAAAACAACATAAAAAACTATTTTATGTGGCGCTCGTAATAAATTGCATAATAATACTATTATGTCAAACGTAGTGGTACAGTAAAATACATTATAATGGGTTTATCTGTCCTCGGCTCGTTACACAATCCGAGATTGTCATCGGTTGTCTTCAAGGCCAGTAAATGCACTTGATACTGGGCTCCAAGCTAAATCTAATTTTACTTGTAGTGCAACTCATTCTGTCCATAATAATATAAATTCAAAAAGGGTTGTGACAGTGAGAATTTTTGATTCGACGCAATGATCGTGATAAAATGTAGATTTTATGAAGGATTTTCATACACCACAGGCCTTCTAAAATTGTATATGATTTTTTAAAAGATTTTATTTATTTGTTTATTTCACAAGATGTTAGATGTTTGAATTTGTGTAATTTAACAGCTGTTACCGTCACTTATCGACAAATCGGGGAACGGACAACAGGACTCTTTCCGATCCGAAAACAACCCTAATTTGAAATTAGGTTTACAGTTTTGTTTAAAACTTTTTTTACAATTTTTTATGATAAATTTTCCAGGTCAAAAGTTAGATAGGTGAACGTCACCATTATTGGCTTGTCTGTCTATTAGTGTCGCTGGTTGAATTTTGTATTTTTTAATATCGCTGCACAATCGTTTTTTAGAATTTGCATCTATGTCCGAAGATATTCAAAACACAAATTCACAACCAAATTAAAATGAGACTAATCCGGTACCTATTTAAACCGTTTCAAACCAACCAATATTATAACTTACTTATCGAAATTTTACGACTGATGATAATGACATACATACACACACAAAATAACAGTTGAATCGAGAATCTATACCCTTTTTAGCTTAAAACGTCAACGAACAAACACACATGAAAACTAGTAGTCTAAGTCTTATAAGCATGACAGCTCCTCTTCTAGGAGACCTTTTACTTTCATTCGTTTCCTTTATTTTCATATAAATAATAGACAGAAAACTTTTTCAGCTACACTCATTGAGAAATTAAAAATAAAGTGTCGCGCGTTGATGTCTTTTATATGAACGACTCTCATTGTATGGACAGTTATGTACGTTTGGGTAAGATTTGCTTTTTTTCGGTACTTGAACCGTGTTTGAGTTATCAAATTGTATAAAACGTGTACAATAGACCACAAAAAAACACAGACACGCACAAGTGTATAAGTAATTAAATTGTTATGTTGCTAAGATGGCAACTGATTTTGTTTACTTCAAAATAATTTTATTTTATACAAAGGACGGCAAATGAGTCAGTACCACCTGATGTGAAGCAGTAAAAAGAGTCCATTTACTGCTAGTACCGCCTCCACCTTGCCGGCACAAAATGTGCTTTTTCACGCCTCCTTTGATGGAACCTATGTTATAGGAAGGAACTGTAGTATATGCCTAAAATCTAACTTACACCGCAACTAAGCGTTACGCGCTGCAACATAGTGACGTGTATTGGTTGACCCAAATTAGTACTAATAAAACTTAGGTATAAAGTATGCGTTGTGTCTTTCCACTCTGTAACGACAGTTCAGCCATTACACTCGTAAACTACATCAAGATGGTTTAATTACATCCCCTACAACACCCTCGACTAGCAACATATCTCATGGCGACCCTGCAATGTCAAACACATGTGCGGGCAGAGAATCCTAAGTTCTAGAAGAATGACAAAGAAACAAGGCACTAAATTGCTTTGTGTGTGATGATGAGGCGGCACGCGTGTTCCTGAGTAGGAAGAGGGAAGATAGGATAAGCTCAAAAAGCTCTTTAGAGTAGGTACTCTACTAGGTGGTGGGCCCGTATGTAGGGTCGTCTGGGTAGGTACCACCGCCTTTCTTGATTCAGCCGTGACACAGTTCGCTGTGTTTCGGATTGCAGGGAAAGGTAGCCAGTGTAATTACTGGGCATGGACGGCATTTCATCTTAGGCATCAGGATGACAACGCACCTACAATATCAAGTTATTTTTCCTTGTTATTGCAGGTGTCTATAGGCGGCGGTAACCGCTTACCATCAGGTGGGTCAGCTTGTTTGTCATCTAGTTGTATAAAAAAATCTCTCTCTCTTTCTCTCTCTCTCTCAGAGATATATTTTGTCCATGGATTAGACTTTTGTTGCCCATCACCATTTGAGTTTAATTAAAGGACAAATGGCGGCAATTTCAGTCCCTTCACGAATACAACAGGAGAAAAGTTGCTTGCGCCATGATCACCCCTTGATGCCGCATGCAACTGCGCCGAAAAATCGGGAACTCTACAAATGTTTAATTTTAAAATAACCACGAATATTAGTATTAATTTATATAACGATGCTGCCCAAATGGCGCATTACTCTAATAGTTAAGTGTTACAGACGACAACGTGCTGAATAAGCAGGAAATTACCATTATTACTTGATTTCAGAAGGTTAAAAACTTTAGAGACACCTAACGTGTTTAACTCAAGTGAAAATTAGAAAATGATAATGAATTATTTGCCATTGAATTTAAATACAATAAGCGGTAAGTTGGTCTGTATACCGTGACATTCATAGCGCCATATTGAACCAAGTTTAGTTCTGTCGTTTCTAAAGCTTTAGTTCCCATTGAAATAGAAGATAAATAGGTAAACTCGATGTGATTTTCAGATGTCCCCGTTGTTTTAAACTCGTGAGAGAGAAATTGTACTTTAGATAGTATTTCCTTATCTCAATCCATAAAAGATAATATTTTAAATGCGAAAGTATCTCCCTGTCTGTCTGTCTGTCTGTTACCTTTGACATTCTTTCTGCTTTGTACAAAGTTCTAAATGATCCTAATTTCCTATCTTCATCCCCGGATATAATTAATGTCACCTCCTCGCCCGGCGGCCGCGTATCACTAAGATGCTGGAGCTTCTTGCTGGAGATCATAGATGATCTGAGGTTATCGCGCTGCACTATTGTGGGCCAGTCTTCCAACTGTCATACAAGAGTCCTTAGGACACGACATTTAAAATTAGGTTGAAAAATTACTACTTAGCACAAGTCACTGCTTGTATGTATATATTTATTATAGTATGCATAGAATATATACCTACATATTTTATATTTTTGATATATTTTTTTAGCCTCGCAATTCAGCGAGCTAATGCGACCAGCCTTATTGGTACACTTCCTGTTCCGCAAGATTTAGGTGCTGTTTATTATTTGTAAGTTTTTTTTTATGTCACGTTTTAAGCTTTGTAAATATTAGGTTAGTGTTATTTTTAATTATTGTAATAAATACTGTACCATGTTTCCTACAATTAAATAAAATGTATATTGTGTTTTATTAATATTTTAGATGCACTCAGTGCTGCCTGCTTTCCTTAAAGTGATGTTTCACACATAAATGGGGTGCTTTAACTTATTATTTATATCATTTGTTATTTGTAATTTAAAAGTGCAATAAAGAGTATAGGTATATTTTACGCTGGAACCGCTGAACTGATTCAGATGAAATCAGGTATTGAAACCGTTTACGCAGTTACCAACATCCACGTGGGAAGAGGAACAAATAAGTAACATAAATTACATAGAAATACGAGCTAATTTAAAAATTGTTATTTACAAAATTGTTACTAGTATTAGATAATATATGGCGTTATCATCCGCTGAATCGCGCTATCATTGTTTTCTTCCGTAGTCTTTGTTTAATCTGACTTTACAGACAAAAGTAGTCTATAGATCATTTCTCAAAGTGTAATATATTTCCATTTTTATTATTATCTAAGTTGGATAAGCTAGGCGAATTACAACTGAAAACGAAACGTAACAAACGGTCAGGACAGGGTCAGAGTTTTGCTATCGCATATAATATTAATGTATTTATCCGCTATCTAGTATCCTAACCAGTTGCCTAAGATTGGCGGGAATGTTAAAATATATAAGTAAAAATATTTTAGTATCATCTTGAATTAATTTTAAATTCAATCATAGTAATTTGAATAAACTCCAGTTATTTTAATGGGTAGCAGAATATTCATCGGTTTATAGCGTTTGGAGTGTCGGAACTTGCAGATATTTTATGGTTTTAATATACTGTTTTTTAATTAACCCTTCGTCTTTTGTTTCCTACCAGCTCGCCGACGCTCACGTACCTACAATAGAAAATTCACAGATTTAAAAAAGTTTCTCCTCACTCATAGAAAATGCTTGCTGAATTTGTTAAGCCTTGTACGATGTGTTGTAGGACTCCCGGGAGCATAATGACAAACAACGATTCATTGTGCCTGGAATATGCGGATACACTATTAGTAGTCTAGTCTAGTCTAGTGTTTCTAGTAGTCCTCCCGCGTATTGGACTCCGTAAAAACGATTTCACGCCCTATTTTAAAATTTCTAACTGATAAGCATACCGGCCAGCGTGGTGGTGTTATGGCCCAAGGTTCTCATGTATTTCTCCAATTTCGGAAGACCTGTGCCCAGCAGTAGGACCTATACAGGCTGGTGAATAAGCATACCCCCTGAAAGAGTCCTTACTCTTTTATTGAGTATGCTATTAGATAGTACAACAGAAATACTTTATTTAATAAAGTATAGAGCCACTTTCCGTCTTCCTGGCGACTTTACTCGCTTAGACCACACTAGTTTTATTTGGTCATTCATGCTTCCGTTTCGAGCCGGAAGTTTCAGGTTTTAAAGCAATTTTTCTTCATGTTTCTTTGCAAATCGTGATCATTCAATTAACACATGAAGCGCAGACGCACCTAACGCCGCAGAACGTTCTTAACCGTGACCTTAAACTTGATATGCCGATACGGAGTGAAACTCCAGTCGACAGTAATCTAGACGACTATACTTCATCCAAGGAAATGTCCTATCTTAAGTGAAAGTTATCATTTCTCACCGGACAGCAGAGAACTGGCGAAAGACTCATCCTGGCACGTCACAGGCGCGATGGCTATCAGCGCCAACAAAATTACTCGGTGCACTGACATTGCTGCACTGTCAAACTGTCACTGAACTGTCAAACTCTCACTCAACTGTCACTTTGCAATCGGCGCGCTGTCCAGGCGCATGGCGCGACCGATCGCGGTTTCGCGGTGTATACGACTGTCGGGGAAAGAAAGGGGTTTGGTTGCGTGCGCGCGCGCATTCATAGAGTAAGTAGGTGGTAGACGCGGTGCTGTGACGCGCATATTGATCACTTCCTCTGGAAATAGAACGCTACGTTAATTAAATCTTCTCAATTTGTTTTAGGTAACCTGGTTTGGTAAAGCCATTCGATAGATGTATGTATGTACTTCAAGCACAACGTATGATAATCTAAAACTTAGTTTTATTTAGGATGTTTAACTGGAACTGAATCTTTACTGATGATGGCTGTTTTTGATTGACATCTTTTTGAAACTGTTAAGTTTCCATGATTATTGTATCAGGGAGACATACAGGTGCCGATGGTGCCGGAAATACGACGATAAATTAAAACATGGGCTACATTATTAGGTCATAGAAATGGTATGTCACTTTCAAAAACATCTTATTCATTTGATGATTGCATGACATTTGTAAGAAAATTATATAACATTGGCTGCATTATTTCATAGAAATGTCATGAAATCATCAAACGAATTAAGATGTATTTAAAAGTTGCAGAACATTTCTATGAGCTAATGCCCATGTTTAAATTTATTGTCGTATCGACGACACCACTCTGTATAATGAATGATTGAACTAACAACTAAGATTTTTAATTCCTTTTTTTATAAAAGGCTCGGCGAATGACTCAACTACATGAAATCCAAATGCGAAAGCAGCGTGAATCAACTGTACACGTCTGCGCCCTGCTATCCATGAGGCGCTTCTTCTTGAAGCGTCTAGTGAAGGAACCATATTTTTTTATAAATTCGTCAAGGGTTGGGCCGGTGGAGGTTAAGTGCTAGCATGGCGGGCGACCACGTACCGGAAAGCGCGAAGTAGCACGGCCTCCTATTAGATAGACTACTCTGCCCCTATATTCCCAACTATCGAAAAAAAATTGAATATCGGTAAGTCAGGAGAACTAAGGTAGCCCTGTAAGAAATTGAGAATAATGTATTTATTTAATATTCTTCACTGACAACCCCAATGTCTATGGTGAAATATTTTGTTTTGTCTCTGTGTAAATTTTGACGTTTCTCTTGCTCCAATAAATCCTGCATGGCCGCACGTGTTAAAGATCCATGGTATTTTATTTCACCTCACACTACACAAATCAAAACAGGTTTTGGACCCAGACTCGCCATAAAACCGTGCGTGCCGAATGCCTAAAGGTACTGTCTTTTTTTTTGATAATTCATTGTTGGGTTTTTGAACTTGTTGCGTTTGAAGCATGCCCGACCCGCAAGTTCCACGTGCTTCGTCAGATAGGCTTGCCGTACAGAATAATGGCACAGCATACAGCATTGAAAAGCTTGATGGCGTGGCCAATTATGCGTCTTGGAAATTTGCAATCAAAATGGCGCTTATTTTAGACGGGCTTTGGAATTGCGTGGATGGCACTGACGCTGACAGGGACAAGGATCAGAAAGCCCTCGCCAGGATTGCTCTCAGTATTAAACCCGCATTATTTCAACATATTCACTGTTGTAAATCGTCCAAGGAGGCGTGGCAGAAGCTTGGAAAAATTTTTGAAGATAAAGGGTTATATAGGCGCGTGGTACTTTTACGACAATTGTACAGAGTGGACTTGTCTAACTTTAGTAATATGACGTCTTATATAGACACAGTTATGACAGTCGTGCGCCAACTTGAAGATATTGGGAAAACTATAGAAGATGCTGAGATAGCAGAAATATTGTTGAGTGGACTACCGCAGGAATATGACAATCTTGTTTCTGGGCTGGAGACGGCATCCATTACAAATCAACTGTCGAGTGAACTTGTAAGGACTCGTTTACTTCAAGAAGAGTTTCGCAAAAATGGAAGTGATGCTGCCAATGCTTTTGTTGCTAATAAAAAGTTAAGAAATGTGTCATGTCACTATTGTGGCAAGATAGGACATATTAAATCTAAATGCTGGAAAGCTAAACAACAAAAGAAGTCACAAAATGTTGACAGCGCTGACAATAAAACTATGCTAGCGTCAAGTTTTTTAGCAATAAGTGATGCGGACTTCATAGTGGACAGTGGTTGTTCTTCCCATATGTGCCTGAAGAGAGATTTGTTTAAAGACTTAAGAAGTTCTCAAAACTTGATAAATGTAGCCAATAAAAATAGTACTTTAACAAGTGAAGGTATTGGAGACATAGATGTAAGATTAAATAATAATATTTGTAGAACTTTAGTAGATGTTATGTATGTCCCTCAACTCTCTGCAAATCTATTATCAGTGAGCAAATTGGCTGAGAGAGGCATGTCTGTCTTGTTTAATAGGGATGGCTGTTTTATTTATGAAAAATGCAATGTCATTGGTAAGCCTGTTATGTCTGCTGATTTATGTAAAGGTGTATACAAATTAAATGGTATGTGTGTAAAGGGGCAGTCAATGGCTTGCCTACATAAAGTGCAGGTAGCACAGACTGCAAAGTTTGCTGCATCCAGTGTGAATGCTGATTTATGGCATAGAAGGTTAGGACATCTTAGTTATAAAGGAATGTGTTCTCTGCGGGATAGGGCTGCACTAAATTTTGTGTTTCAGGTTTCTGATGAGGATTGCCTACACAAATGCACTGCTTGTCTTGAGGGGAAGTCGGTGGCCAAGGCGTACCCGAAGGACGAAGCTAGGCGTGCTCGCCGCCTGCTTGAGCTGGTTCATACTGATGTCTGTGGGCCGTTGAGGGAAAGCAGCTGGAATGGTGCACACTACCTGTTAACCTTTACTGATGATTTCTCCCGAAAGTCATTTGTATACTTGCTGAAGAGGAAGTCTGAGGTATTTTCCAATTTTATTAAATTTAAGGCTCTAGTGGAGAAGCAGACTGGCTTGTTTATAAAGTGTCTCCGGTCAGATAATGGTGGTGAGTTTTGCAATGCAAACTTTAAAGAGTTCCTTGATAAGGAAGGTATCATTCACCAAACTACAGTGCCGTATTGTTCTGCGCAGAATGGTGTGGCGGAACGGCTTAACCGCACCATCTTTGAGAAGGCTAGGTGCTTATTAAGGCAAGCAGGTCTCTGTGACCGCTTTTGGGGAGAGGCAGTCATGACTGCTCTCTATTTAAAAAATCGTAACCCCACTGTGGCTCTTTCAGGACAGCTGCCTGAGGAGGTGTGGTCCGGACACAAAGTGTCATTGGATCATCTCCGTGTTTTTGGATGCATTGCCTATGCTTTAGTGCCAGAACAGACTCGTACTAGTAAATTAGGACCTAGAGCTGATATGTCTATATTTGTTGGTTATTCTGAGACAACAAAAGGATATAGACTAATGAAGCCATCCAACCCATACAATGTAATTTTATCTAGGAGTGTAGAGTTTTTGGAGAATAAGTTTTATAGAGATATTTTATGCAATGACATAATTAAATATAATCATAATAATGAAATTTTAATTTCTCCAATGAATGAAATAATTGAATGTAATTCCTGTCACAATGAGACTAATATAAGGAATAATGATGATAATAATTGTATTAATTCTAATAATGTGAATAATTCAAATGTGAATGCTAATGAAAGTTTTGTATATTTAGATGGAGCCTCTGGTGAGTACTGCACAGGCGACAGTGAGGAGGAGAGTTCCTCTGTCGGGTCGGCACTTCCAGAGAGGCAGCCAGGATCGCCTGGAGAGCCAGCTGGAGATGGCGCGATAAGTCCAGATTGTTCTGTGACTGTCGGCGGCCGTTCAGTGCGTAGTACGCGAGGAAAACCACCTTTACGGTATTGTGATTATGAATTAGGCTTTTATGCTAGTTATGTCTATGATGAGCCTAAGTCTTATAATGAAGCCCTTGCATCATCTAATTGTAAAGAATGGGAAAAGGCCATGCAATTAGAATATGACTCACTACTTGAAAACAATGTTTGGAAGTTAGTTGATAGACCCTGTAATGTAAATGTAGTAAAATGTAAATGGGTGTACAAAATAAAACATGATGCTTCAGGGAATTGTAATCGGTTTAAGGCTCGTTTAGTGGCTTGTGGTTACAGTCAAAAAGAAGGAATTGATTACTCAGATACTTTTTCGCCAGTTGTTCGTCATTCGACGATGCGAATATTATTCGCGTTGGCTCATGAGTATAACATGACTATAGAACATATAGATGTGGCCACAGCTTTTCTGAATGGAGACTTGAATGAGAGGATTTATATGGAACAGCCCTTAGGGTTTAGCTTAGATAATGGTAAGGTCTGTTTGCTGTCAAAAAGTATTTATGGATTAAAGCAAGCCAGTCGAATGTGGAATATGAAAGTACATGAATTGTTAAGTGCAAATGGATATGTACAGAGTAGATGTGAGCCTTGTGTCTATATTAAAAGGAGAGAACAAAGGAATCTCACAATAATAGCTTTGTATGTCGACGACTTTTATATATTTAGTAATTGTAATACAAAGGAACTATTTGTCTTATTAGAAAGGAATTTTAATGTAAAACATCTTGGTGAGTTGACAAATTGCTTAGGCATTAAGGTTACTAGAAATAATGATGTTTTAACTTTGGACCAATCTGACTATATTGATAAATTGTTAAGTAGATTTGGCATGTTAGATTGTAAAACAGTGTCAACACCAATGATGCAGAATAATAAGCTAATAAAGTCTGACAATGATAGTTTAGATGACAATATTTATCAATATAGACAACTGATTGGATGTTTAATGTACTTGTCTGTTTGTACTAGGCCTGATATTACATATGCTTGCAGTCAGCTTAGTCAGTTTGTCACCAACTTTGATAAGACTCATTGGATAGCTGCCAAGAGAATATTACGTTATTTGAAAGGTACTATCCATTATGGTCTATGTTTTTATAAAAGTGTTAACATGAATATTTCAGCTTATGCTGATGCTGACTGGGGTAATGATTGTGTTGATAGGAAGTCATATACTGGGTATGTAATTAAGTTAGGCAAGAATGTAGTTAGCTGGGAAGCAAAGAAGCAGCGTTGTGTTGCGTTGTCTAGCACTGAGGCAGAGTATTTAGCAATCAGTGATGTAGCAAAGGAGTTATGTTTTGTTAGAAATTTCATGAATGAAATTAATGATAGAAATAATAATATTGTTATTTTTAATGACAACCAAAGTGCACAAAAATTGTTACTTGCTAAGGAATATTCCCACAAACGTACAAAACATATTGATTTACGGTACCATTTTGTGAAAGACCTTATTCAAAAACATCTTATAACTGTGAGATACCTGTCAACACAAAATATGACAGCAGATATATTTACTAAGCCATTAGGTGTAAATAAGCATTATAGTTTTGTATGTGACTTAAATTTAAAATAAGACTTAAAAGAAATAGACTTATTCTTATGAATTTAGTTAGCAGTTTAAATGTTTCTTGTGTATTGTCTAATAATGACTTATGTTTATGCACATGTGATTGTAAATGTATGTAGTCTTTTTTAGATTGTATTTTTTAACAATAAGTTAATGACTATTGCATTTTTTGTTTTCTGTTTGACAAGGTAGAGTTAAAGCCAACTGATAAGATTCTGTTGTAGTGTTGATTTGTTGTTTGATCATTATGAATGTGTAACTCTATGATTTTGTAACTGTTAACTATTGTTCAGGGTTTTAGTTAAGAATAAGGGGAAGTGTAAGAAATTGAGAATAATGTATTTATTTAATATTCTTCACTGACAACCCCAATGTCTATGGTGAAATATTTTGTTTTGTCTCTGTGTAAATTTTGACGTTTCTCTTGCTCCAATAAATCCTGCATGGCCGCACGTGTTAAAGATCCATGGTATTTTATTTCACCTCACACTACACAAATCAAAACAAGCCCAAAGAATTGCCTCAAGTGGCAGTTGGCAGGCCACATTGCAAAAAGGACTGACGGCCATTGGGGAAAGGTAATCGAGTGGCGGCCGCGTACCGGGACTCGAGGTGGACCTACGATCTGGTGAGGGTCATGGGAAGCCGATGGATGAGGGCAGCGCAGAACCGTTCCATTTGGAAATCCATTGTGCAGCTGTAGACTATCTTTTCTTTAAATTGGATTTCACTAATAATATTATTAGCTCTGTCTTCTGCAATTTACTCTTTGGACAAATTATCACTATTTAACGGCAAATACTCCGTCGGTTGTAGAGAAGGTATGATTTAATTTAACTATCCGCGGGCCACTTCTCCGGCGGCTACTTCAATGCTCGACACTAGGTAATTGCTGACAAATTAACTGCTAGCAATTTGAAATCTAGTGAGAGTTATGGCTCCGTATAAAATTTTGTTATAATAATAATAACAATAAATTTCTTAATAGTGTATACAGAATGTGCCCAAGAATATGACAAAAATAATTCCTCAAAGTTGAAAACAGCGGGCAAGATAATAAATAATATGGTCCTGAAATAAAAGTGACGTTCAGTAGCGTTATTTTTTTAATTTATTGTTGACTTTATATACTTATGTAGTTTTTATTGGAGTAATTTGGTATGCGCAAATATGATTATAATGTCAAGGGTAATACCATACTCAAATAATATTGATTTAAATGTAAATAAATAGAATTCTGAAATAATATAATACCTACCTCTTTGATCTAGTGGTATTTCTGCGCAGTTTGGTTGGTTGTAGGGCTTTTTCTGAGTCTGCCTGACTAGCTACCACCATCTTACCTCATTCTGTCAAGGATCTCTGTAGTTGGCGTGAAACGCGGGTGTAGCTCGCTTCATTCTTCGGTCTTATCATCACCTATCACGTGAGATGAAGGCCAAGAATATATATCTGTGATCTCTGATCTAAACCTAGTTAGGTATTATAATATTGACAGCTAAGGCAGTTATTTTGTTTTTTAATAATAGGTGAACATTTGCTTACCTACTAATCGATTACAAACTTTAAGCACGATGTACGTATTGATGATAAGTATGATATCAGTCACCTACATATATTTTCCTACAACGGTTCTCTTCGACCGAAGATTGGACGACTTTTGCACGAACTGTAATAGAGATACGACACACAAGTATAACTCCACTGCCGCGCATCTATAAAATCGCGCATGCAGGCAAATGTGCAAAATAATGAATTTCTGTCTATCTTCCGCGTTTCAGAAATGTGCTGTAACTTGAATCTGTCAAGCGGCGATAAACCTCTGGAGGTCTTTGACAATTCAAAATTAATTGTCTGGAATCTGATGCTTGACGGATTAATTTGCAGGCTATGCCGTGATATTTGTGATAATTTATCAATAAAATTTGCATTATGTTGTAAGACATATCTAATATTTGTTTCTTCGCGCGTTAAATATTGTTATTGGCTTCCCGTTACCTACCTAACTTACTTTGATTAACATTCATAATTTGATTCATTGATCACAGCTGTTGGTTTTCTACAAATAAACTTAATAAATTGTACTACACCGTCAATGAAAATTATTCAACATTTGTTCTGTATGGCCAATATTAGTGTTATTGTCGTTCTTGGAACCGCGTGACAAATAACTTTTACCTCTCTTACTCATTCACGGGTTTAAAGACTTGGTGTTGTGTATGACTCATTTCATTACGGTAATGAATTTCTAGACTTTGCATCGCTACGTATCACCTACTCATCATATGGCAAGGGTCAAATATTAGTTCTCTATTACTTTAACTCACAATAAACTTTTCCGTAATGTCTTCTCGTAGAAGATATGTTGTAAAAGTGAATTATTATCACTTCGCGTGTTCTTATTATTTAGATAAGTCCACCTTTGCTAACATATGTTAGGAATTATGTTTTTGTAACTTTTAAAGTACAATAAAGAGTATTGATAATAAGGCAATATGATATTCACATAACCGTATTAATGTGTTAATATGAAGAATTTGTGAAAAATGAATACAAACACTCAGGGGATAATGAATGAAAGAAAGAAAGAAAATGATTTATTGGCAACATTGGAAATTACAACACAAAAAAGAGACTTAAAGTACCTATTAGACACATTAATGGAGCCAAATGGTCGCCACTCAGCTTTATGCCGCGATTGCGGAGTATCGCGGCGCTGGCTTTCAGTGGAACCAGATAACAAAAGAGGAGCACTACCTATTAATTAATTCAGTTAGTAATGTGAACGAACTCATGAGGCGGAGGTGCGAGTGCGACCCGCGTCCTTGTTCTCATCAAACATGAACTTCCTGGACCACTGAATTTTCTAGTATCCTCAACAAACATTTAAATGTGTGTCAATAGGTCCTATTTACGAAATATAAGAAAAAAGCATTATTTACTGTAGAAATTGTAATGGAAGAGCGTGGATATTATGAGCGCTCTAGTTTTGATGACAAAAACAAAGCAACATCGCAATGGTTTATCCCAATATTTGATTGGCCCATCCCGGATGGGCCAATCAAAATTTGCAATCTCGAGCTCCTCCGTTTTTTGACCGTTGGTCCCGGTTGTCACTGCAACTGCTTTAACCCACCAAACCGCATTGGGCCGGCAGCGTGGTGGTGTTATTGCCCAAAAACTCCTCAGGTATTTCTCCCATGTAGGAATGCTTGTGTTAGCAGTGGGATGCGGCAAACGTAGAGAGTCCGGTCGCAGGAGTATGATGTGATAACTACATAAATATCAAATCAACAGTTTCAGAAACGTAGATAATGCTTTTTATAAGATGTCTGAATATTATGGTAATCTAAGCTAGGAATCAAACACCGACTTAGCGAGATCGCATTTATTTGGAACTGCTTTAATATTCAATGTTTATCCTATACCCACATCATCTATAGCACACAAGTATTTACATCTATAAGTACTTACATCTATATCATCACATCACAGTCTAAAATATAAACTGCTCAAATTACCGATACTATTATTAACTTACGATACGTCCACATACTTTCTCTCTTCGCTAGTTTAGCACCACAGATATACCTAACTAATAAAGTATACATATCTACGTATAATTGAGGTGTCCGTTACTGCGTTCGTTCGTAGCTGAGACAGTACAGTGACGGCAGTATACTAACATCTTGCTGATTTATCTCAGCGCAACTTTTAATTAGATGTCATTTCATACAGATATAGCAAAGTTGTATTTTTATATCTTATCTAAAACTTTGTATGCTAAAGTGAGTTTGTTTTTTGTTAGTAGATTGTATTTTAAGATCATGGGAAGAACATAGGATACTTTTTAGAGCGATAACCGACACGTACGTGGGCGAAGCCGCGGGCAGAAGCTAGATATTAATAATACTATCTAGCATTCAAATAAATTTATAATCATTTATTGTTATATCAGACACGTTTACAACGCAACCTTTTTTTAACAGGAGAAATTCATTGAGAGACCTACCCGTTTGCTGGAAAAGTATACACACGAATGCGGGGATCGCCCAGCGTCTAAATTGACCCTGGCAATACCCACTCCTGGATAACTCTTGTGACTTTCGTGGAAGTGGCCTGGGGTGAGCGAAGCAAATTTACCAAACCACCTACCCCAAGGCAGCCCGGCTTCGCGCCGATGGGGATTGCCCAGCGTTACCATGGACAGTCTCAGACGGGGTGACCTTTGTATTGCACGCATAAGAGTCACCTGATGCACGCGGCAGCGCCTAGGACGCAGGCAGACGGGCCATCGCCGCCCGCCTTCTCGTGCCCACCTGTCTACGCCAGAGAGGGGCGGCGCGAGGATCCTCCTCCCGTTCCCCTTCCGCTGCCTCCTTTTGCGTGAGAACACTCGCAGGAGGCGACAGCTTCCCGAACCTTCTCACTGTCAGCCATGGCTCGTACCATAGCTGAAGCACCGCTCGTGTCACCAGGCCGGGCACTCCAACAGAGCGGGAGTAATACCCCTATAGTTTCAATCGAAAATGTTTCGATATGTCGATTGCCGTTGTGTTTATTGAATGAAAAGGACAGGAGCGTGCACGGATAGCATGTTAAGCCGTTGGTCCTGGTTATGAATGCAACCAATTTAGCCCACCCAGCCGCATGGGGCCAGCGTGGTGGTATTATGATCCAAACTTATGTGTTTAACTTATGTAGGAAGGTCTGTGCCCAGCAGTGGGACGTATACGGAGTGGTGCCGTCAATACGACAATAAATTTATGCATGGGCTATATTAGTTTATAGATGTGGCAATTGAAACTTTCAAAAACATCGTATTCATTTGATTATTTTATGACATTTGTATGAAATAATATAAAATTGGCTGCATTATTTCATAGAAATGTCATGAAATTATTAAATAAATGAGATGTTTATGAAAGTGGCAAACCATTTCTATATATGAACTAATAGCCCATGTTTTAATTTATTGTCGTATTGACGGCACCACCCTGTATAGGCCGGTGATGATGATTAAGATCCATTCAGTTTAATCATCATCATGATGACATAATAATCATCATCAGAGTAATTGTATTGGACTCAAGGTGCCGTACTGTTGATACATTGACTATGTGAGATGAATGGTCGGTTTACAGTAACCAAACTGGTATGGCGAGTGGAGAGCAGCGGCCAGAGCACCCATGATATACCGTAATAGGCGCGACAGGTGAATGAGATTAGAAAAAATGTTCACCCGCATTTATTAGTTTGCAATAACTGTATAGAGAGCAGCGAAGTTCACGGGTTTTGCTGAATGTTTACTTTAGACGATGTAAAAACGTTTAAAGTAAGGTACCCATCGTCGGTGGGCGTTCAAGACCGCGTAAGATCAGTTTGCATTATCGCGCCAAAGGTCGCAATATTGAAATATCGCGCCAGCGGGTTCTTAGCGCTGATTCGCTTATAATACAACACCCAGAGAAATCCCAAACAAGTGCAGTTAAGAAATGTGTAGAAATATCCAAGATATTATCATTTTTCTTCCATTCTGTGAAATAAAGAAAAAGCACATACGCGGTATTGCAAACTGCTCTTATGCGGTCTTGAACGCCTACCGACGATGGGTACCTTACTTTAAACGTTTTTACATCGTCTAAAGTAAACATTCAGCAAAACCCGTGAACTTCGCTGCTCTCTAAGTATACAGTTTTTGCAAACTAATATGCCGGTGAACATTCTTTGCGGTTTTTTCTTGCTGAACACACACACTGACACACACACACACACACACACACAAACACACACATACACACACACACACACACACACACACACACACACACACACACACACACACAACCACGCACGCACGCGCACGCACGCGCGCGCGTGCTCACGCATAGTATAGAAGTCTGAGTTTTATTTTTATTCTAGTGTAACATTTGTCACATTATTGTAAAGTTTACTGCGTCTAGAAATTGTAAGAATTGGAAGAGCACTTTTGCTGAAATACAGGTTTATATACAAACCTAGTTTAGCAGCGGTGGTCACATTAATTGTACACTAAATCTAGACCTAAGCTGCAATGTAGAATTTGTAATATGCTTTCATTGAATAAATAAATCTTAAATCTTAAAAAAAAAGAAGTATACCCCCCGCCTTAGGACGTGAAATTTTTCTAGTTTAGATATTTAGATATATAGGCACACGGCCGTGGCTACCGGGATTCGAGCCCGGGGCCTCTAGTAGACTAATACTGACCAATCGAACAGACGACCATCAAAAATCGTACATTTAGGTGCGTACTTTCTTTTCCTTATCCGAAATTAATTTAAATGTATGTATAATCGTAGCAGATTTCGTTGCATGGTAACTCGTAACGATTCATACATTGTACCATCAGCACCATAAATCATCGATCAACATGCGCGAGCGCAGACATGCCGCGTCCTTGCGCCGGCTAACGGTACCACATGAGGTGGGATCAGATGAGCTGTGGTTTTGTTTTTGTTTTACCATATGTACCACGAACTGCGATGGTAACGAACCTTAAGATGGATCCTTTGTTTGAATACCTACTATATTTACAGCTATCCAGTACGGTCGGTAACGGATGTAAGTACAGTCGACCACAGAAGTAGCTAAACGCTTTAGTACCATGTCACAATGACCTTGTGCACGTACTTTATAGTTGCTACCGTACTATATTGACGCCATAGTCATTGTGACATGGTACTAAAGTGTTCAGCTACTTCTGTGGTCGACCGTACGTTGTCATACGAACGTCATTCACATTGTTTTGTCAAGAGTAAGCGAGAATATGATGGCTACGGTAAGGTGCAGCTAGCACCCGGCATGCTTTGTAATGCCGGTTAAGAGAAAAGTGTTAGGTTTTATAAAACAAATTATAAAATAAAAAATAAAGTGTTTAAAATCCAGCGATCTTAGCCGGCAACCTTAAAACACCCTATATACCAAAGTTTTATCACAATAGATCAATTATTTCGGAGTGCACAAAGGACAAACATCGATTTTTATTTATATAGAAGATAATGAAAGGGTAAAGGCTTACAGATTTATTTATTGTGTAGAAGTTGTTGACAATGACAAGACAATGTCATTGAGAGAGTCAGAGAGAGGGCGCCACGCGCGACGTAACCAACGGTTCCGCTAAGTTAAATCATTAAAAATATATATCTTCCTCATTTAAGTGAAAATACATGTGCAAAGTGATAATAGGATAAAAACTTATATACTTTATTGTTATCGTTCACATAAAAACACTACATAAGAAGAAAAGTGAAATAAACCTGGGACAGTGATTGTGCAGTGACTATATCGAAATACCGCCGCAAAAATTACAAACGCTAAAAATCAAGAATCGTTGTAAAAGTGACTATTATTGCTGAAACAGATAAGACAACTTAGTCTAAGTTCATTGGATATTTTAAAGTGAAAAATGAAAATAGGTCAAAACTAGCATCTACCAGCTGATTTAGAACTACTAGTGACATCTAGCGGTGAGTGGAAACCTACTAGTACCAACAAAACGATATCGGCATTCCTCAAGGAGCGCGCATCTGGTGACATCTGGCCGAGAGTGGATAGACTACGGCTGACAACAAAGTCTACATTCCCTCGAATAAAGTACAACTAGTAATATCTAGCGGTGAGTTGATAAACTACGCGCAGCAATATTGGCATCCTCACTGCTGGCTGCAAGAGGGCGAAGTCTAATATTTTAATATCTCTTCTCTTGTCTTCATTATCTTTTTTCCCGGCAGAATGTCTGGATCATGTGCTGGATGTCACAAAGAACTCCCGAAAAGGGAATATCTTACCTGTTCGTATTGTAATTGTAAATATGACCTCGATTGTGCCAATGTCACTGTACAGCGTTTTTATAACACCATGACGCTAGAGCATAAAAAACAATGGAAATGTCCAGCTTGCTATTGCAGAACACCAAAAACTGTGAATTTAGATGCACCAATAAGACCTACAAATAATATTTTGAATAAACAACAATATAACTCTCCAGATATAAACAACGTAACCATTAGAAGAAAAAATATGTCTTCTAAAAACAATGACACTTTGGACTCGGAAGACATATCATTATCAGGTGACACTATAATCCCAGATAACGTGGCACCTGGCAAGCAGGCTGAGTTAACACTGCAAAACGTAAGTGACGTAATTACCAGGAACCTAAAAGAAAATAATAAAAACATAATAGCGCAATTACAGAATATAATACAAACAGAAATACAAAACGCCATAGAAACATTGAGACTGGAATTTAAACAGGATATTAATATTTTACATGAACAGAATAAGAACAGACTATTGGAAGTACAACAACTGAATGTGACAATTGATGAGCTACAAAAACAAATAGATTTACAAAAAATGGAAATTTATACATTAAAGACAAAAAATTTACCCTCATGTGAAAGCAGTAACTCTGAAAATAATTGTAGAAAAATAGTTTTATTTGGCTTGGAAGAATACTATAAAGAACCTGAATGCGAATTACATAATAGAATATATGGATTGTTTCAGGACCAAATGCATGTCGACCTGAGTGGATATATAGAGGATACATATAGAATAGGGCGATACAATAGAAGCGGAAATCGTCCATTAGTAATAGAATTGTTAAGTAAGAGAATGACTAGGTACTTGATTGAGAAAAGGAGCTACTTTTATAAAACAGGGCTATCACTGTCAGAATTCTTAGACAGACCTACACAACTGAAAAGAAAAGCTATGCGGGAAGAAATGCTCTCGGCTAGAAAAAATGGGCTTCATGCAGTTTTACATAATAACCAATTATTTATTGAAGGCAAGAGAATCAATTTGGACAATACTGGTAAAGAAAATCTGCTGGAAAGTAGAGAGGTAGAGAAACAAACGCCTAGAGGACAAAATAAACCGAATACAATCAGCAATAATTCCTTTCGAAAATATAGAACAAACATTTAATATACTATACCAAAATATCCAGAGCATGTACAACAAGCAACATACAATAGAAGCATTTTTACATGAGAGACCTATATACCAAGCTATATGCCTAACTGAAACATGGTTGACGGAAGAAAAATTGAACTTAATCAATTTTGATGGCTACAAAATTGCAGCTTCTTTTTGCCGAAAAAACCGGGTTGGAGGAGGTGTCTGCATACTATTACAAGAGCATATAGTATATCAGATACTAAACAATACGCAGTGGGCGTCTTATTGGATATGACGAAGGCATATGATAGAGTTAAACATAGCATTTTATTAAATAAACTGTACGCGTTAGGTATACGCGGCTCTGCACATAAATGGTTTGCTTCGTATTTAAAGGATAGACAGCAATACGTTGAGATTGAACATTTTGATACCACCACTAAATATATCTCAAAGGTGCGCTCTGATTGTGAAGTGATACACGGATCAATTCCTCAAGGAAGTGTTGTCGGGTGTCTGTTGTTCTTAATTTATATTAATGATCTGCCTAAAGCCATACACGAAACCTGTGTCTTATTTGCCGACGACATATCCCTGCTTACCTCAAGTAAAAACGGTAGCGATATTTATGAAAAACTTAGTTTGCTTCTCACAAAAACTACAGACTGGTTAAATGATCACAATCTCGAAATTAATTATTCTAAAACAAAATTAATGACTTTCTATCCCCATCAAAAAACAGCTTTAAACTTAAAATTTAATTATTTTGGTAGAATAATAGAAACCGTTAAAGAATTCAGATTACTCGGTATAGATATAGACACTCATTTAAATTGGAAAGCTCACGTTGGTAGAGTTCATTCCAAGCTATCAAGCTTCTCCTAACATAGAAACGGCAATTACCACCTACTATGCATACGCGCACGCTTGGTTGAGCTATGGAGTCGTTTTGTGGGGCAATAGTACAGATGCAGCCTCTCTTTTCATCTTACAAAAGAAGCTGATCCGAATCATAGCAAATATAGATCAGACTGACAGTTGTAGACCATATTTTCGTAAATATAGAATATTAACCTTGCCTTGTTTATACGTATTGGAGATATGTAAATTCATTAGAAAACATAAACAGTTTTATACAAAACGTGAAGACGTACCAAGTAAATACTCAATACGGCATAAAAAGAAATTAGTAGTACCAACTTCCCGATTGAAATTAAACTCTAAAAGTACGTTTAGCTTTTCTATAAAAATATATAATAAATTACCCGACAATTTAAAAGCTGAAAATAATGACAAAATATTTATAAGACAATTAAAACAACTCTTGACAAATAAATGCTATTATGATATTAATGAATTCTTTATTGATAATACAAACATAGGATACTGACAATAAAAATAAATTTACATTGAAGTATATATAATGGTAATTTTGTTTTTTAAGTATAATATACAATAAGACATAATATAAAATATGATTTTACCCGACAATCTAATGAATGAATATAATAACAATATACTTTTATGACATTGATAACAATTCATGACTAGTAAATGCTATTATAAATATATATTTTTATTGATGATATTTACTATAAATTCAATTGGATTATTATTTAATTTATTTTATTGATATTTATATAATATTTAATTAATTGTAATGATAATTTATTATGAAATAGTTTAAATATAGAACAATTTATTGATTCGTGTAATTACATAGTACGTTTCCTCTCTCCTAGTCCTTACATTGCGTGCCCGTCAGGGTCCATAATACTGGTCTAACATTCTATGTAACATCCTATGTACATTATGGTTTGGCAATAAATATATAAAATAAAAATAAAATAAAAAAAAATGTTGTAGAAGTAGTTAAACTAGGAAAAAAATACGAAATGTTAATCCTATTTCCAAAACAACTTCTTCCAACCTTCTTCTTACATCTCTTTCTCTCAATAAGGGACAACTGTCAGATAATTCGAAATGTTGATGAGCGGTAAGAATTCATAGATTTTCTTAAAATGAGTCTCCTCCCCCACATCAAGAGAAAGTTTTTTACAGCGCGTGAGTAGTGCCACGCACACTACTCACGCGGCTACAGTAACAATGCGAGAATAGTGCGTAAGATGCTACGAGCGTCTATGGGCTACGGTAAACGCGTGAGTAGTGCTCAATGTGCTACGAGCGTCTATAAGCTACGATCATAGCGCGTGAGTAGTGCCCAAGGTGCTACGAGCGTCTATACGTCTATAGGCTACGGTCACAGCGCGTGAGTAGTGCCCACTGTGCTACGAACGTCTATAGACTACGGTAACAGCGCTTGAGTAGTGCCCAAGGTGCTACGAGCGTCTATAGGCTACGATCACAGCGTGTGAGTGTGTCCAAGGTGCTACGAGCGTCTATACGTCTATAGCGTACAGTCATAGCGCGTGAGTAGTGCCCACTGTGCTACGAGCGTCTATAAGCTACGATCACAGCGTGTGAGTGTGTCCAAGGTGCTACGAGCGTCTATACGTCTATAGCGTACAGTCATAGCGCGTGAGTAGTGCCCACTGTGCTACGAGCGTCTATAGACTACGGTAACAGCGCTTGAGTAGTGCCCACTGTGCTACGAGCGTCTATAGGCTACGGTAACAGCGCTTGAATAGTGCCCAAGGTGCTACGAGCGTCTATAGGCTACGGTGACCGCTGACCATGAGGCGGCGACACTTCTTTAACACCCTTGTTATATATTTTTTTTAATGTGTGTGTGTCAACTACTACGTACTAAAACTAAAATTTACAAAAAAAAAATGTCTCTTTTTCCTAAAATTTTAAGAACTTATTGAAGATACTCGGTGTTGAAGCTTATTAAATGGGCACCTTCTGGGTAAGCTCGTTACATCGTCGACCTAACTTCTCTCGGATCAAGAGTGAACCAATTTATAATAAATAAAATAAAACAGGTTTGAACTCTTTACTTATCAATTTTTTAAAACACTTACTACGAGTAGGGAAACAGAAAACGTAACCATAATAAATGCAGGTTTTTAGGAAGCATCACCAAAATGTAATGGTTTAAAAAATCTTTCTCAGTTGGAATACTTTGTTGCACCGTAGGAGGGAGATTGTGTTGCTTTAATTTCGCAGTCACAATGACAGTAAATTAAACACACGGGCGGTCGCATGTCCACACGCAGGGTTGACTAATTCAATTATAGAAAATAAAAATATATTTATATTTGCACCTCTGAGATAGTGATTGTAAAATAACTACATTTCTTGCTATAAAGATTTAATTAAAGCGAAAAGAATAGGCGAAGCTCTTACGCTAAGCATGTCGGACCATTGCTATCTCGAAGGACCAAAATATTGGAGCTCAAACGTAGAGTAGGCTATTAGAATTGGTCTATGATGTTACATAGGTACAATTGTACATAGAAGATCAGTATATTATATGTATAATATACTGATCTCTTATGTAGGTACAATTACTCACTCACTATAATACCTATAGGAAGGGACTCTTTTTTTATTAAAATAGGCTATGAATCAATCAAAATAACTCAAATATCTAAGACGCAGAATAACCGTAACGCAAAATGTCCAAACTCGATTACATACGTATCTACGCAAAAGGCCCGAAATATAAGTAGGTATGAATTAAAATTACTGAAAATAAAATTCAAATATCAATCACTCATAATGAGTAGTAAGTATCATTATAATTACGATCATAGGATCAACTTAAATCAACGCTTATCTAAAATTGATAGTTATGGCATATTTACTATTTTCAAATAATAATATGCAATGTTATTAGATTTTAGTTTGTTGAAATCCCTTATACCTAATTATTAATTTAGTTTTTGGTCTATTGCTTTGCTTAAAATGAAGTTAGTTTTTAATTTAGTAGGTGCCTACTTAATTATTATTTTTTTTTATACAACTAGATGACACACAAGCTGACGGCCCACCTGATGGTAAGCGGTTACCGCCGCCTAAAGACACCTGCAATAACAAGGGAAAATCACTTGATATTGCAGGTGCGTTGTCATCCTGGGGCCTAAGATGAAATGCCGTCCATGCCCAGTAATTACAATAAAATTCATTAAATAAAATTCATGATATTTTTATTGGTCATTTCGCAAAAGGGATGTTCCCTAATATTGAAATAGCGCTATTTTTCACAAATTCGGAAAATATATGTTACTATCCATAAAAACAATTCCAACTTAAAAGTTATGGAATATTTTTCAAATTGTACGGTTTAGAAATTTTATAAAACAAGTAATTTATTTTTTCCAAAATTCATCGAAAACTATAACGATATTAGATTGCTTACATCAATTAAAACAACTATTTTTGTGACAACTATAAATAAAAACAAACATATGACAAAGTTATTATTAATGTTATCAATATGCCCAATTTTTTCATTATTATTTTTTCAGGGAGATATCCGATTACAGACCTACCCACCACTGGCTAAGTGACGGGCGTGTGTGGGGGTCGCCCAACGCTTAAGGCACTGGGAATACCCACTAAAACTCCCCGGTAACTCCACTGCCTTTTGCGGGGGTAGCCTGGGCTCTGCCGAAGCAATTTCACCAACCCACCCCCAGGTTATCAATATGCCCATACATTTCTTTAGTATTAAAGCAACATGTGAAGTCATCAGGCCCGCAGATTTTATATGGAGCGTTTTTAGATGATGCGCTGCAACCTATTCTATAAGATGCAACATATCAAATATACCACTATCTGTGAAATTAACGATTTAAACATACTATTTCTTTATGAGTTCTAAACAACTTTTTTTTATTCCATAATTAAGAATTATGAAATAAAAAAAGTTTTCATCTACCCTAATGATCATTCTGCGTTTATTCATATTATTCTTCACTAAAAGCTACGTAGTATCTCTAATTATAAATGTGATTAAGAGTCAATATTCATGATGATGGTTATTTTATTTAAATTGGGTTAACTCCCAGCCAACCCTAGCCTGCGAGCGGTCCAATCGGGCTGCCCTCTGACAATTACAAACAGATATAAACTTGTTGATTTTATTTACTCGCGACTCGAGAGGTTTATTTTAAACAACCGGCTTTGTCGGCCGGTATCGAGTACAACCAATCAAACCCACAATAAGTATTAATAATATAGTGTTTATTTTTAACAACGTCAATGTTTTAATTTGTTTTTACAATT
Source organism: Nymphula nitidulata (assembly GCA_947347705.1). Classification (NCBI taxonomy): domain Eukaryota; kingdom Metazoa; phylum Arthropoda; class Insecta; order Lepidoptera; family Crambidae; genus Nymphula; species Nymphula nitidulata. Next base: position 1,527,122 of record OX374637.1, on the reverse strand, counting down.
TAAGTACCTAGTAGTAATATTTTTGTCTCGATTTCGATGAGAAAGGAAAGGGTGCTCGAGTGGCGGCCGCGTAACGGGAGACGCAGCGTTGGTATTAGGCCTCCCACAAGGTGGACCGACGATTGAGGATCGCGGAAATCCTTGGGGGAGGTCTATGCCCAGCAGTGGGCGTGGATGATGATGATGATGGATGCGAATAGCAGTGATTAGTAATATTAAATTTGGTACCTATTATATTTTTTTAATCGCAACCAACCGTACCTACGGTTCGCCTGATCGTAAGCGGCTATAAGCGGTTAACTTAGCCGATAGACCAAAGACACCACAAACTACTTATCGCCTCGTAGCACCTTGGACACTACTCACGCGTTACCTTATTAACCCCCGACAAAAAAGAGGGGTGTTATAAGTTTGACGTCTGTTTGTGTATCTGTGTGTCTGTCTGTGGTATAGTAGCTCCTAAACGAGTGGACCGATTTTGATTCAGTTTTTTTGTTTGAAAGCCGACTTGACTAGGATGGTTCTTAGCTATAATTTACGAAGATCAGTTCAGGCGTTTGATGACTATCAGCACATTTTCTACATAATAAAAGGTTTTACTAACTTTCACAGATCCGATTGATTTAAAATTTAGGTTTACTGTCACTTCGGTGACATTCCCATGAATTAACCTTAACACTAACCTTGAGCTGATCCTATTCCATCAAAAAGTCTGCGGGATCCTTAATTCTTCAGAAACTTACAGCAGATATAACGTGTCTGGGCTCTTATGTATAGTCTCATTGAGATGGTGTTAGATAGATGATTAATAAGGCCGAGGGTCACATTAAATTTTTAATTTTAAATTTTTGGCTTTTTTATTGTCAGATTTAATGATGCGGAAAGTTCGCTTTGATAGTGTTGCGAACCTTTTTAATAAAACCTTTGAAATAAAACAGCACAAATATTTCAATCATCGTCTTTTATTTTGAACAATCAACTTCTCTTACTCTTATCTTACTTACATAATATATGTACAAAACGTCGAAATTAACCACACGGCTGTGTTTTAAACCTTATTAATAACAACATAAGCTTGCTTTTACTTCCAGTAGCTACAACAATTGAGATGTGAGAAAAAAAGCCTAAAAATAAAAAGCCAATGTTAAGAGAAAAACATAATCAACTTTATGAGAATATATAAAGCTTTAATTGCTGTGAAAATACAATGTTATATAAATGAAAATACAATGACACAGCATCTCCCTTTAGTGTATTACAATAAAAAGAGATAGGAACAATTTTCGCTTTTAGGGATTCCCCTGATGTCCTCTACCAATTTATATTGAGAGAAAAAGACTTGCTATAATGGACATGTTTCATATCCGGCCATGTGTATTATGTACACACAATTTTAAAAAATCTGCTTAATCCGGAAAGCATACAAATCGTTGGTTTTCGTGTATCAAAGCATTTAGTTTACTGGTGCAAAGTTCAAAATGATAAGACATTTTATTATTCTTCACTAAGATAGGTTATCGTTTACAAAAATTTTGGTCCTTTGAGAATAATATAACGCCCGGTATAGAATTCAACTAAACGTAACTAAACTGAAATATCGCCATGATAACGCCATTTGGCTGTGTTGCAGTTTTACATTAACTAAATCGACTTGATCTTGCTTTAAACGACGCCAATAAGCAAAAAAATTGACTTAAAATGGGCTGCATTTTTTTGCCTATTTATAGTATGTCTCCGTACATTTTTGGGACATCTTTACATTTATTCAATATCTGTGAAACAATTACGAAGAATTTCGTTCAGATTCGACAGCAGATTATACTAAACTCAGTGAATTTTCAATATGCATTTAAAAACTATAAACATAAAAGCAACTTTTGGAACAAAATAATAAACTGACATATTTAATTAAAAAAATATAATCGCTTCTGCTTTTTATGATTCGCGAAATTGATTAGGGACATTCTATTGGCGTCTCATTCTTCAACATGACATTAGAATGCGGCGAAGGGACTGAAACGACAATTCAAACTAACCCTTATTTTATAAGTCACATGGTTGAAAATAGAAGTCGCGCGTCGGCTACGCGAACCACTATCTTTGGTGTGCAATTTAAATCATATCTATACTAATATTATAAAGCTGAAGAGTTTGTTTGTTTGGTTAAACGCGCTAATCTCAGGAACTATTTATTCAAATTAAAAAAATCTTTTTGTGTTGGGTAGTCCATTTATCGAGGTATTATATAGGCTATAAGTATAACATCACGCTACGACTAATAGCAGCTGAGCATCAATGAAAAATATTGCGAAAACGGGGAAAATAATCCTTTTCAGAGCTTTTGTTGCGTGCGCTGCATAAACGGCTAAAGTTACACAAAAATCATGTATGTATGTAAAAATTGTACTCCTTTAAAAGTTCTAAAAAAAAGCCCGCGACAGCATATGTCTATCTTTTGAAATTGACTCACTATAACCATTTTGTTATTTTCCGACATCCACGCGAACGAAGTCGCGGGCACATCTAGTGACATATAAAATAAGTTTCAGTTTTAATCGCTATCTTTATGATCTTCTCAGGTACGCGCTGGGCCTTAAAATCTCGTATATGCTTTATTATAGTGACGTCATGGCGACATTACAAATGAAATAGTTTTGCTAACTGTTTGTACAGTCGATAACACATCAAGCGTAACAGTTTGACCTTGAGGCCGCCCTTACTGCTCTCGTAATAGAGGCGGCTTTAGTAGTTCAACTGTTAAACTTGATGTGCTGTCATGTGTACAATCTATCGTTCCTTAACAACACAATTTTTTATTATTATGTAAAGACTAGTGAACGCAAACCTAAACAACAGCTAAGAACAATACGCGTCAGCTAACTTTACGCCTCAAAAGTCAACAAAAGAGGCATAAAAAAGAACTAAAAAAATAAGCCACTTCGCCTAGCCCGTTGATTGAAAGAATAACTAGCCAATTCATTGAACGCAACGTTTAACCAGGCCGAACGTCATGTCAGCCGTCTGGTTAAATTAGCCATTCTATTAGACGTCTAGGCTGGTCGTTTAAATCGAAGAGCTTTTGTGTGACTGTTTGAGTGATTGGTAGGTTCAAGGTTATTCTTTATGACTACATATAACCAAAACGATGTCGGTGATAAGTGGTAATAAAAAAATAACCTTGAACCTACCAATCAAACCAAAACTCTTCGGTACAAGACGATCCTTTCAACGACGCCAAGTCGTTAAACGTAAGTGAGTCTAGTTCAATTAACTATCAGCGTAAGCAATTTATTGGATGCCGGCGTTTAATCAACGGACTATTAAGCGGCGAATTTAACCAGATGGCGGCGACACATACACTAAACTTAAGTGACGGGTTCGATTCCCGCCTGGAGCATACAATATTTTCATCGTTTTCTTTCTTTATTTGTTACTGTTGCAATAAAGTATCCGTTAAAAATACACAAAATCAAACATTAAGATGTAATTAAATGCATATTTATATATTAAAGCAAAAAACATATTTAGTTCACGCTTGTTTATGCTATTAGTTAACACAATAGGTATGCCATCTTATAATATTTTGATTTGCAGCTATGAGTCTAAGATGTGAATTTACAGTTTCATACATAAATTGCATTTTTTTTACTTTTATAGGACAAGTTTTTTTTTTGTAATACAGCCTTTTTGCATATCAGGGCAGCTCGGCAATGTCGAGCCGTAAAGTTAGCTGAAGTTTTACGCATGTTATATTACAGATTAAGAAAATAATTTCTCTGGTCACAACTTATCACCGCTCACACTTGAGTATACTGGCACAGAAATTATAACAATCAAATTGATTTTCCAAACTTATGATCGGATATTGAAATGCTTATTTACCCAAAAGTACATAGAACTATTATAAAATGTTACAAATAAGTATAATATTTTTATTTTAATGTTACTAAGAATCGATAAAGGCAGTCTCGATTCAGTATTAATGTCTAATAAAACGAAAATACAGATAAAGTAATATAAATTATACTACTTGGACAGGAGATTTAGCATAAAAAATTGACCTTGAGACCACCCTTACCCTGTTCGTAATAAAAGCTAATTTCGCAGTGCAACTATTACATTTGACGTGTTGTCTTTTGTACCTATGTATCTAATAGGAATAAGACATCACAATGAGATAGCAGTGGATTTAAAATTTAAACTGTAAAATTAATTTACCGCATAAGGTTACTGAAATAGGTTATACACGTAAACTGGAATACATGACTGTTTAACATTACTGATAGGTAGAATAAACAAGCATAAATTAGACCACTCGAGCCAGAATCCTCCTTCTAATATATTTGAGTCAATTTGTTACATGGGTCACAATACTCAAATGAAACATAAATAAGTCTTCAAATATCCGATCAGTGTACTACCTTGTTGAAACACAAAACAACCTATATCAACTTTGTACTTTTCCTAAGCCACTTTGTGTTATTATTTACTTAACAAAACATTTACTGGAAGAGTGGAGAATAAATGAAAGTATTTGTAATATAAAATTTACAAATCATGGTGCCATCTCATCACAAGATATATTAAATCACATAACCTTTGATATATTACCTCCTTACACCGAATCTGTGCCTAGTACATCCCTACAAATAAAGAACAGTATATCATATATACCTTTTGATATATAATTTGCAAAAAAACGATTTTATTAGACTTCTTAAAAGCCTTAATTAAGGCATATTCAGTGGGCATAAAAGGTAAAAACTTCTTTCACAGAACAAAATTTACCAATGATGTTTAGTGACTTCAAAATTAATTCACCCACTTCATATTACCTGTTTGAAAGTTTATGTTGAAATAGCTTCAATCGATATTTTCTTCTTTTATACCATTCCTTATTTGTGTGTCATTCATACCTTAAGTCTACTCCATTTCCATCGCATTTTTCATATAATTGTCTAGTTCTTTATCTAAGGTGGACTTAGTGCTGGCCATGTACTGGTCCAGTTGTCTGTCCAGCTCCTCTTTGCTCATCACCGGTTTCTGGTTTTGGTTTCTTGGCAGAACACCTGTAATACATAAGAAAAATATTATAGCCAGACACTAAAAAAATTACATCCTGAGGTGGGCAACGAACTCGCGTTCCTCACAATCCCGGTTGCAGCTCCAACCATCTGAGCTAACAAGGACTCGGGATAACCCTGTGAATTTCTTCCAGTCTATCAGTATAGGTAAGTGGCTACTGATACCTACTATACACCTGCAACAACAAGGAAAAGAAGGTCACTTGGTATTGCAGGTGCGTTGTCATCCTGAGGCCTAAGATGAAATGCCGTCCATGCCCAGTAATAAGGCTGGCTACCTTGCATTCCTTCAATCCGAAACACAGCGAGTGTTTTACAGGCGAAATAGGAAAGGCGGTGGTACGCTACCAATACGACCCTACATACATGCCAACCACCAAGAAATATTCTATTTCAACACCAAGAATCCTTCAAACATTTATTTTACTAATTTTCATTCTTATTTTATTTGGAACACACACAGTTACAATAGAATAAATAGTTACACAGAAAAAAGTACATTAACCAATAACCATCTACAGATAGATGATCTATAAAATTATTATTATGTTAAAAATAAAATTAAGAATAACCTAACGCGTCATGCATAAGCAATACCCATTATAATATTTTTCAAATAAGATGGTTATGATGATAGGTGTAAGTGTCAAACGAAATTAAACTTTATCTTACAGCAAGAAGCTTCATAGCATAAAATCATAGACAGAGGTCATGAAACTTTTTGGTAAAGTTTGATTTCGTTTGACACTTACACCTGACATCGTAACTATATTATGTGAGAGATACTAGTCTGTTCTATCCTTGATAACTAACAACTATGTTAGTTATCAAGGATAGGTGGTAGGCCCGTATGCAGGGTTGTCTGGGTAGGTACCACCGCCTTTTTATTTCAGCCGTGAAACAGTTCGCTGTGTTTCGGATTGAAGGGAAAGGTAGCCAGTGTAATTACTGGGCATGGACGGCATTTCATCTTAGGCCGGCCGGTCTATAGGCGGCGGTTACCGCTTTCCATCAGGTGGACCGTCAGCTTGTTTGTCATCCAGTAGTATATAAAAAAAAAAACTATGTAACTCAGTAAAGATAGTCTTGGAACAGATGGATCTAACACACTTATATTTTTTTCCTGTTTGTTACCAAGAAGTGTATGTTTTTTAGAGTGTTTGTGTATTACCTCTGCCTTGCCCCCGGCCCCTGCCTCTGCCTCTGCCCTGGCCCTGCCCGCGGCCCCTGCCTCGGCCTTGCCCACGACCTCGCGTGCCCTGCGGTAAGCGGCGCACGCGCAACACGCGAACATTGCCTTGAAACCCGCCCCTGAAGGGAACACCTCTAAATTTAATAGAGCTATTAAAGTTTGTGTCACTGGTTAAGAAGCTACCTAGCTAGTGGTCTTAGCGTTTTGGTTTCGGTTACTAGAACAAAGCAACTTTTGCCATGGTTGGTTCCGGATGTGTCAAAAAAAAATATTGTAATCCTGAGGAAGACACCTTGGTCCCGGTTGTAACTACAGCCCTAACCTACCCACACAGGGTCATGCATGTTGGTGCTATAGCCCAAACTCCTCATGTGTTTCTCCCATGTAGGTCTGTGCCCAGTCTTATACATATAGTCTAATGATGATGATGATGATGATAATAATAATAATATTTATACACTCACTCCTATTATCTATCCCAAAGCTTTGGGATAGATAATAGGAGTTTGCAAAGTAAAATAATAAGCTTACTTTGCAAAGTAAGCATCATTAAGAGCTTGTGTTATGGATACTAGATAACGGAGAAATAATGATAATAATATGTATATAAATATTAGAAATATATTAAATAAACATATAAACATCCATGACTCGTAAACAAATGTTCGTACTCATCATACAAACATGATGACTGGTAGGTGTACAATTCCACCTAGTAGTTGTATCAAGAACAAAAGTGAAGAGAAGTCTCCTTTGCCAGCAAACTAGGGTTCTCTCAGAGACAGTTCTTCAGAGTTCATATCTACAATATTCTGAATATGATATTCTATATTTATTGATATATACTAGTTCTTCTATTCTTTTTTTATTTAGTGTTATAAATAAGTCTTCTTTGCATAAGCTGATTTTATAATTTTATTGTTCCTCCTTCGTACAACATGGGTTCCTTCATAAGAGATGTAAACAGGCACCTTATAAAGCAGTAATATAATGTCTTCTTACCGCTTCTCATCAGGTGGTGTTAAATCATTTGAAAAGTTTATAAATACCTGAATTGTCCACGTAGCACCCTCTGTCCACCACGGCGTCTGTACCCTCGTCTTAGGCCCCAAGACAGGTTGCTGAATGATGCCGATCGGCTGTGAGTGATAATTCCATTATATGTCACTATGTGATAGTTTCCTCGTATTTATTTCACTTAAATCAGTAATATTGTACCATATACCTTAAGTTCCCATTGGACTGCCTCCAGGGGATCCTGTTTTTGTCACCAAATTGACTTAGATTGCTGAAGCTGTTTGATCGACGGAGACCGGGAAGGCTGCTCTCACTGCCAAAGCGTCTAAGCATGCCCAAACGCTGCTTCACAGCTTGCTGATGAAGACAATATATTATTGTATGATAAATGAAAAACCAACTTCAAAACACTAAAAAAGATATAATAATGAAATTTAAGTAGGTGGTTATCCCCTAGAAACATATTTTTTTAAGTCGGTGCTTGCTTTACGTTGCTATCTATTCTATTGCTTCAGGAAACAACTTAACACCAACTCCAAAAAATATGTTTGTAGGGGGTAAGTGCACCTATATAAATTTAATTATTTTATCCTTTATAGTGTTTCTGAAATCAGTTTTTATTTTTGCTTAAATTTTTTTTTCACTATTTTTAGTAATCGCTTTCTAAGGTCGAAGCTAGACAGGTGACTGTTGTTTTCTGCATATATTGTTTTCTGCTATCGTATTGTTATACTAAACTAAATAAAACAAAAACTCGCAATTTCGCATACTTAAGCAACTTAATTATTCTAGTTATTTTGATTTCAAAACCAAACTACTTAATCAATTTTAAATATTTTTTCATGAAACCAAATGGCAACTTTTCCGCATCAAACAAAATCACCTAAATCAAATAAGAAATCTCAGCGTAATCAGTGTACACACATAAAAAAGACATCAACCGAATTGCGAACCATAACAAATTGTATGTCTTTTTATGACAGCGTCCTAAGCCCAACAGGGTAGTTTTCAATAACAATTAATTTTTAGCTATTTGAGTTATATTATAAATATAGTTCTGTGGTTAGAATAGTATCACAATAACTCATAAAATAAAATGGTAAACTAAATCAAAGGACAAATAAAATAGATAATACAAATAACAAGAATGTGTAACCTTCAATACTCACAATATTGTAAAAGGCAAACCACACCTGCGTAAATAACTTGTGAAGAGTAAATGAGTGGTATTATTAATACTACAATGAAAACGCAACATAGCCTTATTGTTTAAAAACAACAGGTACAATAATATATTGCAAACTGCAGTTGCTGCTATATTGTTGAGAAATGCACTTTGCTTGCTTAAGTGCATTTCTACCATGAGGGAACAGGGAAAAGATTTTTGTTTGCCAAGTCACAAGCTGCCCTGGAGCATTTGACAAAGAAAAATCTAATGTGCCTGGAATTATGTAGAAAGTAAATTATAGAATATAAATGGGAAACATTCAAAACATTTCAATTATGTGTAAAAAACTAGGTAGTTTTTGACACATAATTGAAATGTTTTGACTTTGCCTTTATCCATTGCAAGGTACTTTTCTTTTCTTTTATTTCCCATCAATCAGATTTCATTAGAATCAAATAACCTAGTTCAAGGTCATAAACATATTTAGCGTCACAAAACAAAAGAAATGGCTAAGGAAAACATAGCGAAACACACCCTTTTAGCCTGCATCTCCAAACGCCGGGCTATTTGCTCTATGAGGTTACGATTTTTCATGTTGAAGTTTTGGTTGTAGAAGCCAGTGCTCGGACGCCGGCGGGGCCTCATCATTGGTGCACGTTCAGGGACCGCCGTAGCCCACATTGTGAAACGCTCATTCAAGCTTATGTTTGTAGCTTGAAGACCATGGACCTTTTCTATCACCATCTTGTTTAAACTAGATCTTCAGGGTTAGAAGAATAAGTTTCGCAACTGGAACAACTTAAAGATAAAGTTAAAATAGCATAGCAACTTTTAGTCAGTGTAATTTGATATTATTGGAATAAAAGAAAAGCTGACACAAAATTTTTACAACGTTCACTCGCAAAATGCGCTATGTTTTTTTATCTGTTGACCAACCACTGTCTGTCACTGTCAACCGCATGGTTTTACTTTAATTTTTTTCAATTAAAATAAGACAAACAAATCTAGTACGTACAGCCACATCCGATATTATATCCACCGAAACAATAAAATCGTTTCACAGTCTACATCATTATTAAATCTTATCAGATTATTATTATCACAACTTGATATGATTTAAATTGGTAAAATGTTACCTAATAATGAAATAGGCAATTCATTTATTGATCATAAATAGACATCAAAATGAATAAGCTTTTTATTTTTTATTTTAATAAAAAAAAATTGCTCTTTACGGGCATTGCAAGACATGTCGAATGCAGCTAGTATTAAATAATACTTCCAATATTGCTTATTATATTTTTAATCCTCAGACGGTTTTTGTGTAGGTATGTGTATTAAACATACAAATTATACACAAAGCTAACATTTTACTGGCGGCGCACAGGCGCACTAGTAAGCACAGAGAGTTAATAATATAAGAAACTTGTAAGGGTAGTATATTTTTGATCTCTATTTTTTGTTTCCTGAATAAATAATTATGCTGGGTTGCATACCAGTCCATGCTGCCTATAACCGTGTGATACAATACGGGTTACAGTGTGTGACTGCTCTATCCACTAAGCTACCGAGAACATGGAAGAATCCTGTAAATTATTTCTAGTCTCCCTTATTACGTTATAAATTTATATCTACCATATTTTAATAGTCATCATTATTTTAATTAATACCTACCTTGTCTTAGGTATGTACTTGCACGAGACGACACTGCAGTAGTAAGACATCGGTGATTTGACCTCATTCGTGTTGTTACTGTGGTGTGGCATATCGCAGTCATTAACTAGGAACCTACAAACTATAACAACTTGTACCTTTGAGAACAACTTGTATATTCATAATTAAAAAATAATCTTATTTTCGTCTCCATAAATTTGCTTTCATTGCAAGGCTGAAATAAAAAAAAACAGTTGTCAAATTTGACGTCATCAACGTGAATCTGACATGTCTGACATTTGTAAAATTCGAATCTCCGAAAGTTTTAATTGTATATTTTTTTTAATAATTAAAACTTGCAATAAACATGTTCTTAGCAAAGTGGAATACATTCGAAAAGGAATAAGCAGATATTATATTAAAGTAATGCTAATATTCATTCAAACTTAATAAAGTGGGAAAAACTATTTTCAAAGGAGGTTAGAAACTTGTTCAACATGAAGTTGGATTGCCTTAAAAACGGATGCCGCAAGTGCCCACGGCTCATTTCAATCCAACCAGCGATGTCGGAGGTTGCTATCACCACGGCAATTGACGAAAACTGTTTGTTCGATATGGACGCGTGCTATGAAACATTTGACAAGGATGGGTGAGTTTTCCATGAAACTGAAAAGTTCTGAATCATCAATTATTTTGTAAAGTTATGCATTAATGATCCGCATTTATATTCTCCTTTTTAAAGAGAAATTACTCAGTTAAACACTGAAAGAAATTATACAATTTATTAAAATACCATAATAAATTAGTGGTCTAGTGCAAACTAATTTAAATAAATTTTACATAATTCTTTACTATATCATATTGATTAAATTATTTATTTATATCATAACCGAAATGAAACCAACCAATATTTAAATTTATACTTTATACTTTGTGAAACTTATCAAGTAATAAAGTAAGTAACTTAGTTAAAAAGTTAATTTTTAAAACAATAACATTAGTAAATCAAATAAATGTTATTATTATTAAATACTTTTTTAAAACTTTTTGAAATCTTTCATTAATCTCTAATTATTAGGTGTAGGCTGTGTAGGTATAGGTATATTATTATTGAAACTATTAAGCTTTCTTAGATATAAAAATTAAATTTCAATTTTAATTAGCCACTACAAACAATTTTATTAACATACTTTTTTGCGAGTTTATTATTTCATAGTAGTGACAGAAAAGCAATTCCAACACTTCAAAGGTAGAATCATAAGTTGTATGTTGCATGTTTAAAAGCTCTTAATAACTATGATGTTTACCATACTCACACATTACTGATGCACACAGGACAGTAGTAAATTCAAATTCTTTTTCCCAACTTTCAAAGTACTTCTATTATATTCTTGAAAGAAAGAAAGAAAGAATTTTTTATTTATTTAAATAAGTCACAAAGAAGCACGTTTAAATCATCAAAAAACACATTTTTATAACTATCGCTAAAAATATATTAACTAACAATGTCATAGCCTCTGTCTGTATGTCATGTCTGAATTTACACCGGTTCCAAAAGTTGAACTACTGAGAAGATTCCGGCAACAAACTTGTGTAGTCACTCTTTTTATTATTGTATAGATATAGATATTCTAGTATGGGATAATTCCCATATTAGAATATAATAGAAGTACTGATAAAGTTGTATGATAATTCATACAACCACATTATTTTTAAAACAAATAGTTTGTGTTAAATAGTCTACTTTTGTTGAAATGCTACTTGATTGTATACTGTTTCTATAAAAATATAATGAATAAAACATTTTTACAAAAAATATGATAATATTCATATTGAGATACATAGAGCTCAGTCAGTCATCAAGACTCATGACCTAAATGCTGCAGGATCTATGACAGATGCTACAAGCCTTAGTTGATCCTACTGTATCCATTAAGTCCGGTTTGAAAATAGACAAGACTAATTATGTAACACAATAATAAGCTGTATCATAAACATTCTAGACCAATTTTATAATTTCTTCTGCATTTTATTATTTTTATAACAGGTCCAGTGGTCAGTACCCCAATCTACTATACCAAGTCCCGGGTTCTATTCTTGGTAGAGGCCCAAATTGTGGGATGATACAATTATTTTTTCACAAGCTATGGCTGTTTAAATATAATCCATACTTTCATAGTTCCATAAAACTTACTCTGACTGCCTTTTCATGCTGAAACAGCCAATTAAGATGAGATTTCGTATGGAGATAGTTTGTGACCCTGGAAGGGCATAAGTAACTTTTTCGAGCTATAACCGACATCCACGCGGGCGGAGCCGCGGGCTGCCCTGCCACTAGTTTAGTATAAATATTCTATATTGTATAATAGCCATAAGACAAATTTATAGGGTGGGGACTAGGGCCCCATTGCTTGCAAACGCGTCGTCCCCTTGACTGGTAGAATGCCGCTACACGGCCATTCGATGGGTCCAAAAGGACAGTCACAAGTCGCTGAGACGAATGCAATGAGCTGCCTCAGTCGCGCCTTAACAGTGGCTTAGTGTAACGACAGTTTTAAGTGGGTATGTCAGCTCTTGAGCTGGAGACTCCCACATAACCCAAGGGGGAGGCCCTACGCTCCCTCTGTGTAACCATAAAGGATTTTCTGTCTATAAAAAAAAAGATTATCTGTATTTAATCGGGTACCGATCGCACAAGCTATCAGTAAACGGTCAGATACCGAAAATATTTACCGTTCAAAACTATTTCATCGGATACCATTACAGTCCCTGTTTATGTGGATGAATGCGTGCTCTGGATGCGTGCAGGACGCGATGGGGCGGTGGCGCGAGCGCTTCTCCTCCTCTCCTCTCCTCTCCTCTCCTCTCCTCTCCTCTCCTCTCCTCTCCTCTCCTCTCGCCGTGCCTTCTGCTGTCGATACAACGCATAGTTCGAGCTACGTATCTTCCTCGCACAGCCACCACGCGGCGGCGCACCTTCAAAGCACATCTTACTCGCCCCGCTTCATAGTTCATCAGTGGAAGAGGTCACATAGTTTCGTAGCTTAGCGTTCACTAAGCAACATACTTGCATAGGGCATCTCTATTGGGAAAACGGCCTTAAAAGCGTTTAAGACGCACGGCTTCTCATACAAAGTCGAAAATATTATGGACGAACAAACCGATTCGAACAAAACGGTTAGTTCGCTGTAATGATGCTTAATTTAAACTAGGTAGTCAGTGTGAGAATATTATCACTATGATTACTTGCAGCAAAGTTTTGCTAGGAATATCCCACCGAATAATCACCAGATACCAAACTAGTTACAGCACATTACTCCTAGAAGTTTTATGGCAATCACAATAGTTGCTTCTAAATGGGGAATAAAGGTAGTGCATTGACAGATCAGAGACGCCCTCTAAAAGTGTATGAAAAGGTTATGCCAATTTATATTCTTTCGTCGTTTTTCTATGCGCCAATGGTGTGAATCTAGAATACAGCCCCCCTAATGGTAAGCTGTTATCAGAGTCTATAAATGCTCGTAGCACCTTGGGCACACACAACTCACGCGTTGCCTACTCTTGATTTTTTTACAGAGTTATGTTGACAGCAGCAAATCCCTATAGTTTACCGTTTAGCGATAAGTGAAATAAGTGAAAACTTGCCTCGAAAAACACGGGACAGCTCTCACGTCCCAGGAAATAAAAAATATTATTAAAAAGGGGAAGCGCTAAGTCTCGTTCATGGAGACTCAGTGCGTTGCGCGGCGCGTTTTGCAAATTAAACTTATTGAGCCAATATGTATATTTTATAAAAATAATTAAACAGCAAGCATGGCAAACAAGCGTACGGTATATCGTTTCGAAAGTTACAAACACTAACTTATTATATAGCTGTAACTTATTATTGTAACTTGTAACTTATTCACTAGCTGACCCGGCGAACTTCGTACCGCCTAACAGTTGATTCCTGTGGTCGATTCTTTAATTTTATATTGACATTAATATTTAAACGATACTAACGTCACTCAATTGTTTTGTCTTCCCGGAACCCCTTCATTAACACTTAAACTTTATGGTATGGTATTAAAGTTCAAATTTACTTTTTAGTATTATTACGAATCTTTTGTATGGGAGTAACTTCAAGGAATATTATAAAAAAAGAATTAGTGAAATCAGTTCAGCTGCTCTCGAGATTTGCGCTTAGCAACACATTCAGCGATTCATTTTTATATTATAAAAAGATAATTTTATTGAATTATTACTGTATATGAAATAATAAGCCCAAACCATTATTAATATTCAACAACATTCAAATACAAAACAGTAGCTAAATAAATTTGGAATCGACGAAACAACTTATAAATTCCCAAAAACAACTGGAAACAATCCACAATAGCAATAATTGTTAAATCGTGGTCGCCATTGCTCTCGCGTCGTTGTCAAGAGTAGTTTCCTAATATCAAAACAAGCCATCGGTTCCTGTACCATAGCGTTGTCATGGATTTCATTTTTGTCAGTTGCTGTCTACCGTAGCGCGATCGCAAATTGTACGTTCCATAATTCTAATTTACGATTTACTAACAATAGTTGTGCAATCACAACAATTATACAACAATACAACAACAACATACAATTATTATATTTTTTATACAACTAGATGACAAACTAGCTGACGGCTCACCTGATGATAAGCGGTTACCGCCGCCTAAAGACACCTTTACTAGGTGGTAGACCCATATGTAGGGTCGCCTGGGTAGGTACCACCGCCTTTCTTATTTCAATATTCAAGGCTTGATATTTGGCAATATCAAGTGATTTTCCCTTGTTATTGCAGGTTTTTTTTTATACAACTAGATGACAAACAAGCTGACGGCCCACCTGGTGGTAAGCGGTTACCTATAGACACCTGCAATAACAAGGAAAAGCACTTGATATTGCAGGTGCGTTGTCATCCTGAGGCCTAAGATGAAATGCCGTCCATGCCCAGTAATTATATGACAATATATGATATTATATATATGGTATATATGGTATTATATATATTGTATTGTTTTATATATAATATAATATAATATGGCATTATATGATATTATATATAAAACAATACAATTATTATTGTAATGACGTGGTCAGACAAGTGTTTAAAATTAAGGCGAGGTATTCCGAGCAGTCGTAGGTAAAAATGCTTCCTCAGCCCCCGCCAATAAGTAGCGTAACGTAAGCAAATACGACGCGCGCGAGATGACACCGCGCCGGCCGCGACCGCCCGCTCCAAGCGGTACGATGTGCCATAGTAAAATTGCATACAGTAACATTATGGTATTACTTTATAGATTATTTAGATAGGTACTAACTTTTTTCATGATCATACGGTCCACCAGATGGTCAGCTGTAAAATTTGTATCAACAGTCAACTGCTCATCCTACCTGTAATATTGAAATAGTGAAAATGAGTTTGTTTGTATGTTATCTTACGCATTAACGCCTAAACCACTTAGGTTAGCGATTCAGATGAAATTTGGTAAGGAGATAGTTTGAGACCGTAAAAGGGATGTAGGATACTTTTTTGAAACGATAACCAAGTTGGAGCCGCGGTAAGATACTAGTATTATCATAAATGCTATTTATATATTTTCTCAAGTCGCGCTACGTCTTACGATTTTATTTTTGAGTCTGATCAATGCCCTGGATTGATGAAGACAGCGGTGTGTATTGTGATGACCTAGGACCTAATTATATTTCCTAGCGTTCGCTACAATAGCTACATAATGAAACCGTTTAACTTGACAAAAAAATATGTATTTTATATGAGTAGGGGTAGTACTTGCACCTTACGGCCTGACCACGGGAACGGCCGGTGGCGGCCGTAAGGGCCTGGGAGTCCCAAATACCCCTTCATATTCCAGCCGCAAAAAGTTATAAAAGTTAGGATAGGTTTTTTTAATAGTTATCAGGATCTATTATTATCTGCGATATAGAAGAAGAACTCTCTACAGCAGTTGATGATGTGTTTTCAGACAATGTTACAGGTGCATTTTCTTTGTCTCCTTGTAATTTTATTTTTATTATTTCCATTCCTCTTGTATTTCCGGGGTCTACAACCTGTTTGTATGCAACAGCTGTTTTTTTTCACGATTTCTAATGGTATTTTCTAACAAATCGTGTTAAGGGTGACCAGCACTGCCACCTGTCTTCATTTTCGAGAGCGACCCCCTAACACGTTGTTTAAAGTTGTATACAGCGCGGTGCCATTAATACGACAATAAATTAAAACATGGGCTATATTAGTTCTTAGAAACGGTTTGCCACTTTCAGAAACATCGTATTCGTTTGATAATTTTATGACATTTATATGAAATAATATAACATTGACTGCATTATTTCATAGAAATGTCTTGAAATTATCAAACGAATAAGATGTTTTTGAAAGTGGTCAACGATTTCAATGAACTAATATAGCCTATGTTTTAATTTATTGTCATATTGACGGCACCACCCTGTATAAAAATTCTTTTTTTTCTTGGCCCCTGACCGACAGTCCTTGGTTTCTTTTGTAACCAAATAAAATCTCAATGACGTCATCACGGACTGATGATACTTATTTGGATCTAAATAATTGGTATAAGTAACATAATATTATTATTAACCTGCATATGAATGCAAATTTTAAAACAAATATTTAATTTTAAATAACGATCTAAAGAAATAATGGCCCTAATTCTAAGATGCTATGATTGTTAAGTTCAGTCTACCTCTTTCTCTCAATTTGAATACGAAAAGTATCGCCGACTTAAAATTTGACATTTAGAAACATGCATTAAATTTTCGACCTTATTGAACGTGATAAAATGCAGTATTTAGAAGGCACCTCTATACATGCCGTCTAAAATAATTGTCTATGGTTCGTATGAAATCTGTCTGAATTTAGATGACAGCTCTAAACAAAATATTGCTATCTCTTTCTTATTACATATTGTAAGAAAGAGATAGATTGTACTTAAATTTAAACTTAAGATTGTTCCTCCAGAATTAGGTCCAATGTGTTTTATACATACATATACTTACTTTTCACTTTGATAGGTTGGTGCAGAGCTATTTCCAACCCTGAGACCACAACACTCGAATTTATTTTCTGGCGCATAAAAGCACTAAAATATAGGCCAGCGTTTATAAAATATATATGATTAAATTAGAACTAAACTTATATAAACGAAAAAAAAATTGTGTGTGTCAGCTCCGACGCACAACTGGAGTTTACTCCTTAAGTTCGATAGTCTAACCAGACGCAAAAATAGTTTATTTAACTTAAAAAGATTGATACTGTATGAAAGGGTAAATTAACAAATTAATGAAAATAATATACATATATAAATATATATTTATTCATTTCATATACATTTAGATGTTCCGGCAATATCATCTACTCTTTCTGCCATAGTTATTTGAAAATACTTTCAGTTCACTTTAGCGGAACACAATGATAAAGATTAAAACTTCACAATAACAATATTAATTATTGATATTTATAATAAAAACAGCAATATAAGTATGTCGACACTGATAGAAATAAACAAACCCAATAACCGGCGAACGTAGAGAGCCTAGAAGCATAACTTCATACAAAACTCGTCGCAAAATGGGTACCCTCGGCGGCTAGAAGAGCACGTCGGATAAAATCGGCTAATATCGAAATTATATAGCGCCCTCTCGGTCTTCTGATTTACACGCGCCGGACGGGTCATATATGCAGGATGTAACCATGCAATTTTTTTAACGACTTTAATAATTATATATCGTCATTTTTAATAAATATAGTAACGTTGTAAATCGGTAAACTTATTCAATTTTAGAGTTGAGATCAGAAATCAGAAATGAAATGGGTTCGCTTCATTCATTTAAATAAAAAAAATCTAAATATCTGTCATGATATTATTTATTTGTATTAAGGACATAAGGAGGAGCTCGGTGGCGTATTGGTTTGAGCGCTCTGGTTTCGAATACGAAAACAAAGCAACTTTCGCCATGGTCGACCCTGGGATGGGTCAACCAAAATTTATAATCTCGAGCTCCTCCGTGCTTCGGAAGGCACGTTAAGCCGTTGGTCCCGGTTGTTACTACAACCGCTTTAGCCCACCAACCCGCATTGGGCCAGCGTGGTGGTGTTATGGCCCAAACTCCTCATGTGTTTCTTCCATGTAGGAAGGCCTGTGCCCAGCAGTGGGACGTATATAGGCTGGTGATGATGAAGGACATAAGAAAAAAATTAAATTGTCATCAAGTGGTTTTATTTCTTGAAATAAAACCACTTTACCGGATTTAACTTGCGTTTAATTAGATGTCACATTATGATTTTTTATACCCAATGTTTCGATTACTTTATAGCGATCAAGGTCACGGGAAGACTGAAGTAAAAATGTCAGTTGTCTTTGATAAGTTTAATATTAAATACCGTCATATTTTTTATAGTTATATTTTGAGTGTTCCGATTCACGCCATGGAACTTACAGTGTCCGAAGGTCGGGAAGAGTACGGGCTTGAGACTTTGTAATTCTCATGATAAGATCCCAAGCTGGTGTGGTCCGCTTATGTGTGTGTCTGGTGTGGTCTGCTTATCTTCATAATAATGCTTAAATTTATTGAGAAATGTGTTGAAAGTGGCATCGTATTGTAAGGAACTGTGGCAAAATATCCATAAAGTGGAGGTTTGTTTATCATTCTTACAAAAATCATATAAGGCAACGCTGTATAAAGCCATAATTGCTTATTAGTAGGTAAATTAACTATTAAACATACACAATAACAATAAGTCGTCATAAAAGTTTGCAGAGTTAAAAGTTGAGTTGAAAATAAATAAAAACTGTCACACACAAATGACTGCTTAACATCATCCACTCATCCATCCATCATTATTTGTTCAAATTGTCCACAAATATTGGGCCAACATGGCGGCCAATATTATTGTTTATATTTGACTCGATTATTAAGGTTTAGGAGAGATTTACATGTAAAATTTGATTCCAGTGTTCTTATTATGTTCACCTACGCGGCTGACACACCATTTTACTTCACTTTTGGACATATTTACTGTGATTTTATTGTTTTTTTACGAGTACATCACCGTGACGCAGTCATAATAATAATATAATAATATAATTATAATTATATAATAATTTTATAATATAATAATTATAATAATTTGTTTATTTATAATTTGTTTATTGCATAGCCAAAAATAGAAAATAAATAGTCAATGACAAACTAAATCATGGCGCGGAGTCCGATTTAAGCTCCGCCCACTTTCAACCAAATTAGAAAGTTTCGCACCAAAAACGTAACGAGGTCATTCATCGATAGATTTTACTCCTCACATTTTTCTCATACCGGGCCCCTTATATATGCAAATCGATTCTTAAGGAGTAAACTCCAAAAACAATAAAAATTTCAGAATAATTTCAGAACCGGTTTTGAAGTTATACTGTTCTGTGCAATTACACTGTGGTACAAAAAGCGTCCTACGAAATATTTAGATAATCACAAGCTGACCAGGCAAACGTTGTCTTGCCATAAAAAACAAAATGTCAAAAAAAAATAGATAATAGCCCTACTGAATGAATATACATATAAAATTTCATGATCATCGGTCAAGCCGTTTCGGAGGAGTATGGTAACTAAAACTGTGAGTCGAGAATTTTATATATAAGATGAAACTTATAAAATGTATAATACCTATATATTATTTATAAATTTCGTTAATTGGATAACAATAAATTTCTAATTCATTATATAACATTTTTTTATGGGTTAATTTATTAAAATTTGATTTATTATTTTTGTTTCCCATTTTAATTAGAACCTTATTATTTACCAACTAAAACTTATTTTAAATTAACTAAAACAAACCTAAACAAACTAAAATAAACCTAATCAAACTTAAAAAAAACCTAACCTATTTTATATTTACACCTATTCAAATACAAACTATCGCGCGGGATCTGCGGAGCATAAAGCGACGTGACCTTACTCGGGAAGCTCTCGACGGGTACTGAAGTAACAGCGGAGCGTCATGATTACTCCCCGTAAATTGAATTTTATAGGTTTTTTGCCTACATCGTAATAAAAATGTATGACGTAAAAAAATCCGTAATTATCATTTTATAGATGATGAAAAGTTACATCAATTTGTATATTTTTTACGTCATTTAGTAATGTATTATCTGACTTAAATGACTTTTAAAATGTTGAGCAGAGCAATCTTTGAATTTTTTTTCTATCGAGTGAAGTATTACCAATCATGTTTCTGTCTTTACAACTAATAGATAATACGGTCAACTATATTATATAAGAATTTCAGAATTGAATGTTTTATATTCGTGGTGGTACAATCAATCGAAAATGTTCAAAACGGGAAAAGAGCGCCTTAATGAAAGATGATTGGCTTTATTAGGTTTTTGTATATTAATTGTTGACCTTTGTGTATTGTAATACCTATATTGTGATGGTGCATTGTCGGACAGCCTTTAAATACAGTAAATATTCTTGTCATTAGGTACTTATTGGTACGTTAATATACCTTTTTTATACTCTGTGCGACACTGCACTGCTAAATACCATTACTGTGTAATTAAACATTGTAACTTAATAATTGAAAAGAGTGACTACACGAGTTTGTTGCCGGAATCTTCTCGGTAGTTCAACTTTTGGAACCGGTGTAAATTCAGACAGACTGACAGAAAGACAGACCGACTGACAGACAGACAGACAGACAGACAGACAGACAGACAGACAGACAGACAGACAGACAGACAGACAGACAGACAGACAGACAGACAGACAGACAGACAGACAGACAGACAGACAGACAGACAGACAGACAGACAGACAGACAGACAGACAGACAGACAGACAGACAGACAGACAGACAGACAGACAGACAGACAGACAGACAGACAGACAGACAGACAGACAGACAGACAGACAGACAGACAGACAGCCAGACAGCCAGACTGACAGACGGACTGACAGACGGACCGACAGACGGACCGACAGACAGACCGATAGACAGACATTATAACATTCTTAGCTTACGTAGATCCAGATAAGACAGTGAGACAAACATAATGTAATTGTTAGTTAGTTAATATTATTTTTATGTGATAGACATAAGGGTTTTTTTGTTGACGATTCAAAAGTGCTTCTTGGGGGGCCTATTTGAATAAAGATATTTTCATTTTCATTTTCAATTACACTGGCCTTTCTCTTAAATCCGAAACACAGCGAACTGTTTCACGGCTGAAATAAAAAAAGTGAAGGGGAAAAAGAGGAGAAAAGTGACGGCGAAGGGTATATGTGGGTACTTCATAAATCACTCACACAAAAGTAATTTGGCTAATTTAGCTAGCTTTAAACAGTTATTTATAAATTGTGGAAATGAAACAAAGCTGTAACTAGCTTTATAATGGTCACACCAACACTCCTTATGTAGTGTCAACTACTTCAATAACCTCGTGCAGGGATGGCAAGCTGAACTTTGAGGAGTTCCGCCTGATCTGCAAGGCTCTGTTTCGCAACGAGAAAGGCCACATCTACCCGCTGCCCGAGGAGCGGGCGCGGCACATCTTCCAGGTCTTCGACAAGAATGGAGATGGATTCGTAGATAAAGAAGAGTTCACTTTCTGCTGGAATCATTGGATTAAAGTGGTAAGTGATTCACTATTTGTTAGAAAGATAGATGAAATTGATAAATTCCTGCCTGCTCAGCAAATTGTGAAGCAACTGACATCGGTACCTACCCTATAAACACTCGTAAAATAATAAATATTTATAGTATTTTACTCTCAGTAAAAAAATATCTCCATGTTGCCATTTGGCAAAGAGGAGCTCGATGGCGTAGTCTTTGAGCGCTCTGCTTTCGATTAGAACAACAAAGCAACTTTCGCCTTTGTCGATTTCGGGGTGGGTCAATCAAAACTTGTAATTACTCGCTCCGAGCTTCGGGAGACACTTTGAGCCGTTGATCCCAGTTGGTACTCCAACCGCTTTAACTCACCAACCCGCTTTGGGCCAATTGGTGGTGTTATATCCCAAACTCTTCATGTGCTTCTACCATGCAGGAAGGCCTGTGCCCAGTAACTCCAACTGGGCGTATATAGGCTGGTCATGATGAAATAGCAAATAATCATATGGCCCCCATTTTTGTAAAACTGCTGAAACGTTTTCTATTGTCTCTTTAGATAGTGAGGCCTGTGAGCGTGTTCCTCATAGTGGACGTCCAGAACGACTTCATCTCTGGTACCCTCAACATCAGCAAGTGCAATGCGCAGCAGGACGGCAGCGAGGTTAGTACTAAGTATTTAACTAAGTATTTATTAAACAATGTCAACGGTAAGTGGATGAAGGAAAACTCCTGTAGCATAGAGAGTAACTGCTGATTGGTGTAATTCCATATGAGGATCAATATTTTGAATCATAATTTAGTCAATAACCGACTCTGTGGTCTAGTAGTTGAGACAACCTACGTCAGATCTAGAGGTCCGGGGTACGATTCCCGTAGGAACAGAACTTTTATGCTTGGTTTAGTTGGTGGTATGACTTTCTAAGTCCGCCTGGCTTACTACCACCATCTTACCTAAGACTGCCGCCATAACTATAATGTTAACAGCATTATTATGTTCCGGCAGGTGTAGCTCTATCTTCGGTCTTATCGTCACTTGCTATAAGGTGAGGAAGAGCAACCCCGTTAAGAATTTTAAAAAATGAAAAAATTGTAGGTACCTAATAACAAATAAACCAATCCTGCATTTTCTGGTAACTTCTAGAAACATTTCTTCAAAGAAAATATTATACACTTTTAAACTTAACATTTAATCATTGAATCTGATTTCAAAACTTAAAGTTTTTAAAATATAATAAAACTAGAAAAATTTCACGTCCTGAGGCAGGAATCGAACCCGCGACCTTTCGCAATCCGGGCGACTGCTCTGACCACTGAGCCACCCAGGACTTGGGATATCCCTGTGAAATTCCTCTAGTCCATCTGTATTTGCGTTTACGAGCCAACGTCTCTAGTTTTATTATATTTTAATTACTAAGTAATTTTTCAAACATTTATAATAATGTTAAAATCAAAAATTAAGAATACTTAAAGTTTTTATTGACAAATGAAAATCTTAATTTCAAAACTTTGTCAATTAGGTTTTCAGTTAATTGTAAAATATAAAACAACCTCGAGCCTCTGCAGTTGCGTCGCTTAGCGACTTCTATCGGCTATATCACGGAGAGAGCTCCGAAGAGCTTTTTGACCTTATCCCACCTTCCCCCTTCCTACTCAGGAGCACGCGTGCCGGTCTTTGGAGTTATCAATTCACTGTCTCTATCTCAACGTCACGCACAAAGAAATTTAGTATCTCGTTTTATGTCTTAGGTACTTCCAGAACTTGGTATTCTTTGCCAGCACATGTGTTCCCTCCTTTCTATAACATGGGTTCCTTTAAACGAGGTGTGGAAAAGCACTTAATGGGCCGGCAAGGTGGATGCGGCTAGAGCAGTGTCTAAACTGCACTAGCTGTCTTCGCATATGGACTCTTCTTACCGCTTCACATCCGGTAGTGTTGAGTCATTTGCCGTGCTTCGTGTAAAAAGAAACAACACAAAAATGGGCAAAACGATTTCGGGAAACAAAAAGCCGCATCATAAGTTTCTTTAATCATTGAGTTAATTGCAAACCCATTGCTGTTTCATTTATAAGCGATTGTGATATTTTGCCGTGTTTGTTAAAAGGCAATCTAAAACCTCGAAGATTAAACTCTTCAGTAATAACCTCTGCCAGTTTCAACCTTGGCCTTCAACATTAACATATAAGTATCTACATAATATTTTTTTATTTTTTATTTATACAACTAGATGACAAACGCAGGTGCGTTGTCATCCTGAGGCCTAAGATGAAATGCCGTCCATGCCCAGTAATTACACTGGCTACCTTTCCCTTCAATCCGAAACACAGCGAACTGTTTCACGGCTGAAATAAGAAAGGCGGTGGTACCTACCCAGGCGACCCTACATATGGGTCTACCACCTAGTAAATAAATAAATATGAACCAAACAATCATTTACTATCCAGTTAGCTTTTATGAAAAATCCGCTTTAAATGATTCTGATTCCGGGCCTAATTCTGGAAGACACACTCTAAGTCCAAACTTAAGTACAGTATATCTCTTTCTCGAAATATGTAATAGGAAAAGGTAGCAAGAATTTGTTTAGAGCTGTCAACTGATTTGTTAGATGGATTTCCCGATATTTTTATTTTCTTGTATAAAAAATTCCGAATGCTAATTTTTCCAGTAATTTATTTTGCCTTGCGGATAATTTCGTATGCGTACATTTGAAGTGTTGCAAAATTTCTCATACACCTTTTTTCCTAATCAGGTGTTTTCTAATAAATTATATTCTCAATGGAAAATTATAACATTCGCAAATTTTCTTACTCGCGTTAAAGCATGGCCACTTATTTTAATGAACATTTTCAAGAGAATGAAACAGCATACCTACATGTAGGTGCTTAAAACTTTTTCTTAATCTATATCAATTAAATACTACAAAAATATACTTATTTTTACTTCTTGTAGTTAAACTTAAAAAAAAATTACTCGGTAAAAATATAAATCAAATCAAGATATAACCTTATATGTTAAGCGGGCTCAGATAAAATTAACAAAAAAAGCCGATTACTCAACGTATTTTTATCTTGCAAATGTTAAAAATTGGAATTTTTACAAGCAAAAGTCAAAAATATACACGCTTCTGTCATAGAGGTAATATAATAACAGAGGCGTGTACGAGTACATGCTTTGACAAAAAAGTCTTGTGCAGATATTTTGATTTTTGTTTTGTAGAAACAGGTTGTTCACGTCATAGTTATTAAGTTAAACTAAAAGTATTTCAGTATTTTAAATAAGATAACATTTCTATGCATCTGTCTGGGGTTATATCACCAACTAAAACTGACGATTCCTTGAATTTTCGCATCCTTCTCAACATGTTTTCGACCTCTCTTGCGATATACTTCAACTTCCAGATCATTTTGTCTGACTTAAAATCTTGACATCGCTCTTCCTTAAGTGCAATAAATTTAAGACAGTCCTTATTTGTTTGTTCAGATTACTATGCCAACCTTCTAGTATGTATAAGAGTATGTATGTAGTATTTCTGTTCTCTCCTTCTCGTTCTATTAGAGTCTAGTAATTAGACTATATTATGTACCTAATTTCAATAACATGTATGGAATTGCGTATAGGAAAATGATCAGAAAAAAAAAATATTTCCTTCAAAATCACAAACCGGTAATAATGCGAATGAGAAGTTTTGCGAGAGGTAGAATATGTATGTATGAAATTAGTAGTACGATAAAATAAATTACTGGAAAAATAGGCGTTCGGAAATTTTATACAAGAAAATAAAAATTTTGGGAAATCCATCTAACAAATCCATTTTATCACGTTCAATAAGGTCGAAAATTTAATGCGCGTTTCTAAATGTCAAATTATATGACAGCCATCCTTTACGTATTCATATTGAGAGAAAGAGACGCACTGAACTTAAATTTAGACTTAGCATGTGTTCTCCAGAATTAAGAGGCTGATAAACGCCAATGACCTTGACAAAATGAATTTCGAGGCCCCGCCCACTAATATTTCCGATAGAGTGGCTCCACAATACTACACCGTCAAGCCGCGTAACTACTACAACCCCAAAAGCGCCAAGCTAAAAAAGTATGCCACTAGATGGCGTGCTCCACGCGCTTAATTCCATAGACATAAAAAAAATAGAAATGAACAAAAAAAAAATGTGGTATTTTTAAATTAATAGCAAATATTTTACACGGTCAATATACTTATTTATACTAACAAATTTTATTAAGGGTCCTACTATGAAATCGAAACATGAAATCAGGGATGCAATTACAAAAGACAAATCATAATAGTTTTGACATACGTATTTTCATGTCAGCTGTTCTATGAATTAGAGCTCGATTTGAATAAATTTTGGTTTTGAAACGCCTTGTAAATATTTAAGTACATGAATAGCCCAATCCGACACTATGAGAAATAGCGAAAAGTACTCAAGAGACTCTCGAAAACGTAATGAAAAACTAAACTGCATCATTGGATGTTTACAAAATATTCCTAGCTAGGAATCAAAACTATTGTTTTAAAAAAACTCACATGGTGTATTACACCATTCGATTAGATTCCAAATTACAAAATTCAAGTTTCAAGTAGGTTTTGCTTTTATAAATCATACTACAAAGTACGAAGCAGTATGCAAAAAGTTACTAGAAATCAACGAAATGTCGAACCAAATCTAAATCAATGGCGCGATCTTATTAAAACATAAAGTGGATTACTTGCACTTGTTTAAATTTTATTTCTTTTTCACTGTGGCCTTTAACATTACTTTCAAACATGTAACAGTTTATAGAAATCCAACATTTCCCTTCCGTTTTCCATATGTAATATCTTCCCGGAATTGTTCCTTGTATACCGCGATACTATCGAATCGTGTAATGATACAGTGTTTTTTTTTCAAAATCAACGGGTTCTATTTCTAGTTTGATTTTTGATTTCTCAAAAATCTAATGCTGCACTTTTAGTTTTTATCGAAATCGGTCCCGATACTCTTTTGAGTACTTTTCGCTATTACTCTTTGGAATTCGGAATCCATAAAAGATTATTTTTTTATCTAAATCGTTTAAGCAGCTTGAAAATGTAACACACAGAAAGAGACAGTTACTTTCGCAATTACAAGAGTATGGATGTGTCATCACATTAAAAATAATTTCCGTTCGAAGTAATAGAAAGATTAATCAAGTAAGTATTTTTTTTTAGTTAAGAGCGTTTACGCTGCACGGCTTTCAATACAAACTTCATTTTTTAACAAAAAGTGAATGCCGTAACATTTCAATTATTACTTCAATCTCGGTAAGGTATTAATGATATAGAACTGACTACAACAGCTGTTTAGTCATCACAGGAATGCGATGATTGATGATATATTAAAATATACTTTCTATGAAACGTATGAAACTTTATTCGACTGTATCAAACAGTAATGATTGGATATTACGCTTATCAAGAAATTTAGTTGTAAAAATTCTGGAATAAATTTTGTATATCATTTCAAAGATAAAAGTTGAAATGATATACAAAATTTAAAAATTATGTGTTCTAATAAATACTCATCTGAAACAGTATAGAGTATATTGAAATTAGGAACATGTTAGATTTTTTTATAGATTTCTTTCTGTAGGTTAGGTATGTGATTATCTTTATTTATGTGCCAGCGGTCATGTTATATTTACCTCAAGATCTGAAGGTCTGATACGGATTTTTTCATTTATTCAAGACTATATGTTTTGACGATTTTATGTTTCGGTGGCGTAGTAGATTGAGCTCTCTGGTTTCAACTACGAAAATAAAGTATCTTTCGCCATAGTCCGTCCCGGACCCTCCCCTCTTTACCCCACCAACTCGCACTGGGCTAGCGTGGTAGTGTTATTGCCCAAACTCATCATGTGCATCATGTGTTTCTTCCATGAAGGAAGGCTTATATAACGTATATAGGCTAGTGATGATGATGATGATAAACAGTGTTACAGTATGTTTAAGCTAAACAATATAAATAAGTAGTACATTTAAATGTAAGCCTAACAACATTGCCCACAGATTAGGTAAGTACATCAGCAAAAAATATAATAAACATGAATTGGGATGTTGTCTAAGTTTGAAATTGGCGCTATTTTTCACAAAATCGGAAAATATATGGTACCACTACCCATAAAAACAATTCAAACTTAAAAGGCCGTTTTGGAAGTAAAAAATAGATCATATTTGTTTTCATAATTTATCAAATGATAATGATATGAGATTGCTGACATCAATTAAATCAACTATTATAATGACAACTATTAATAAAAACATACTTAATACATAGTTATTATTAATTTTTTCAGTATGCCCATACATTTCTTAGTAATATGACGTGACCTGTGACGTCACCTGTTCCGTAGATTTTCTATGGAGCGTTTTTGGACGTTGCGCCGCAACATATCAAACATGCCACTATATCTGTAAAACTATTGATCTTAGACATACTATTTCTTTTGCAATATTTCTTTATGAGTTATAAACTTTTTATTTATGAAATAAGAAAAAATGTTGTCAACTACCCTATTGCTGAGAGCTAATTTGTGCTACAATAATATAGTGGAAAGAGGAGATATTTGAATTATGCAAAGTTTGCTGGTACAAAAGTTAAAAATATAGAATACTCAATTAAACGTCACCAAAGTGACATATGCGCCATGATGAATATTTGTCTGTGTTACAGTTATTTCTATAAAAATTCCTGTTTTGTACCACGCAACAAAGGAAATAAAAATAAAATGAACACCGGTCTGCAATTTTTTCCCTATTTTTCAGTAAACTGTGTATAGAACCCGGGCCGGGTCTACATACATTTTTGAAACATCTCTTTTATAGCATATGATAAAAGTTCTGGTTTTAAAATTTAGATATAAAAGAACCTTCAAGCCTAGGCTAGGCTTAAGCTAATTTAGTGTTGTATGCATTTATTAATCTAAAATTTTACTGTGCCTGTTGTCCCTTCATGAATCACATTTTGTAACTGGAAAAACTAATATTAAAAAACACAGAAACGAACCATTCGATATCTTGATTATTTTTAAGACTGCCGGGTCTAACAATTACGTAGGTCTATTAAACTTGATGAACTACCAAACTTATTTTATGGTTCTATAAAAAAACTTTGTTGAAATTTATCTTTGTATTATGTAACACATATAAATACATAAGTTTTTTTTCCTTCCTTATTTATTATTAGATAAACAAAGAATAATAAAAATAAAGAAATTATTTAAATAAAGAATTAAAAAATAAGAAATATAAACGAAAAAGGACTAAAAATAAACATAAATAAAAATTAAAAAAAAAACAAAAGTAATAAAAATATAGTTACAAAAATTATTTTTTGTCTTTATAGTTTAATCGTTTTTTATATTTTTTTACTTTGTTATTTGTTTTAAAAAACAAAAAACAAATAAGAATTAAAAAATACAAATAAAAAATGGAAAAAAAAGTTGTGAACCATTGAAGGTTTGAACCCCTACCTCTCGGATACTAAGTCGAGCATCTCAACCCCTAAACAATCGCGACAGAGTATTTTACTTCGAAATTACCTATCTAAACATTACAATATACTTATACATTTCCCTTCTAGTAAAAATAAACTTACTTTACAACTTCTATCTGTGACTGTGAATCTGAATAGGTACAACTTTCGAGATGATTATGGAGTTTTTGATAGTTCCTAAAATTAGATAAAATTAGCTTTTTAAAGCAAAAATAATCAGGTTATTATTGTGTTATTTACCCCTATACGAGTTGTTTTAGACTTTTTTCTTCGTTTTCCATAGTTCAAAATAATATTTATACAATAAAATTTTTATTTCATAAAGAATATTATTAATGAAATAAAATTTTCACAATAAAAATTTACGAAATTATTTACTCATTTTTGTCTATCTACTATAATGCACTCACATAGTAATCAATAAAACCTAAAATCTAATTGTCTATTTGATATTTGCAAATTAAAACAGACGCAGACTGATTTAATAAGAACCGCGAGCAAAGAAGCGGCACAGGTCCATCTAGCAGCACGCCTCGGCGATCACTGTCGTTTCCTCTACGAATGAAAGAGAAGAATGGATAATGGCGCGAGTCGCTATTGAGATCGGCTGAAGAATTCAGAATAAATTTATTTACTAAAAAACTAGCTAATTATTTGAAATTGTAAAACATCAATATTATAATATTTAATATAACGAGTTTGTTCCCTGAAAATCAGAAAAAAACCTTTGACATATAACGCAGAATTTGTTCTGCAAGCTAATTTTGATGGGGGACTTTGGCATTTTTTTTATAGAAAGATTTTGATTATGATGTGTTTTGGGGACATGCATATTATTAGGAATATGTCCAAGAGTAACATATATTTTTTTCACTGCGTTTATTTCAACAGAATGTGCTAAAAAAAGTTTTAAGTAAGGCTCAATTAGCAATTATCAGCCTCTTAAGGCCTCTGTCTTTTAAAGTTTTTGTATTGTGCTCGCACTATGCAAATGAAAACCTTTTAATTATTTTTTCCCGAAATTGCAATTCGGTCAATTTGAAGTGAATCAGTGCAGTTTCTAATTTATTACCTGTATCGATAGTTGATAATCCAGCATGATAAGAATTTTCCAAACATGTCTAATATACAAAATCGGTCCTGTTAAAGTTTTAGTCTATAGAACATACATGTATAGATATAATATATATTCCTAATTCATGGAAAGTAGCATTTGCAAGCAAAGGTCAAACTATCAGTACCTATCTGGACGCGTGGGTATCGATCAAACACGCATTGTCATACAGCCGCTGTTGGCAGCTTTACGCATGTTGTCTATTTCTTTGTTGGCTAAACGTATGAACAGAAAAATCAGCTTTCTATCGACCTTATTCTAAATTTGTATTCAAAATTAGCGCTTCTTATATAACTGAGCCTTATTTCCGCTGAATTCGGTTTTTGTAAATTTAAATTATTATAGAAGATATCGAAACTCATACCCAGTAATCAAAGCAATCATTTATTTTTATACCTGACCGTAAAATATGATGATAATTCATTACATATAATTGAAAATTTGAAGTAACCCTCGGCCTTACTAATTATCTATCTAACACCATCTCATTGAGACTATTCATAAAAACCCAAACACACTATATCTGCTGTAATAAGTATATAGCTGTATAAGTTTCTGAAGAATTAGGGATCCCACAGACTTTTTGATGGTATAGGATCAGCTCAAGGTTAGTATGTCATGGGACTGTCACCGAAGTGACAGTACACCAAATTACAAATCAAACGAATCTGTGAAAGTTAGTAAAACCCTTTTATCGTGTAGAAAATAAGCTGAAAGTGATCAAACGCCTGAACTGATCTTCATAAATTATAGATAAGAACCATTCGAGTCACGTCCGCTTTCAAACAAAAAAAACTGAATCAAAATCGGTCTATTCATTTAGGAGCTATGATGCCTGTCAAGCCGTAAATTCCAGTCACAATTGGTTTTTAATTGTCTTTTTTACTTATGACTCTATCCTGTTTCCTATTTCCTAACTAGGAAACTGGAAGTTCAACAGTAGAACAGTTATAATCCTATATTGTGAGTTATGGCGGCCCTGAACGCTCCAAAAGGCGAAATTATATGGTTGAAATATTTATTGACATTATTATAAAAACGACACAATAAATTCATAAATATTATAAATGCTAAAGTAACTGTCTGTTACGTTTTCATTCCTAAGCCGCTGAACCGATGAAGATGAAATATGGCATGGAGATAGGCCCTAAAAGGCCCCAAAATAAGGGGTCATTGAGAAATTATATTGCCTGAGATGACTTTTTGCAAATTTCTGAGGGTCAGCATATGGTTACGCTTCTATATGTGACCTGGGAACTCAGGAACCTAAATTTCCTACTATAGAGTCTACCATAGGTCACCCACACTAATTGATTTACCAAATATTCGTATTAAACCCTCTTTGATCGTACTGCTGTCATTGGTGTTGTCTACTGCATATGACCTGGCTTTCTTTAACCTGCCAAACCACACGTTCCAAACACAATGAGTTTTCAACTGTATATGCTCCCGGTTGTGTTATGCGGTTAAATTACAGCAGGATTAAAAAGGTACCTTCTGGGTAAGGTTGCTCTTTCAGCAAAAGTAAGGAAAAAAGGAACGTAATACTACTGAATAATAACAACCCAGCATTAACAGGCTTTACTCCAAGATCTCGAGCATCGCCGTAGAGTTGCAACTTTGTCGGTTTTCTATCGAATACACTTCGGAGACTGTGCGAGGGAATTACACGAATTAATTCCACCAGTTCCCTTTTACTATCGAGGGACCAGACACAGAATGGCTATACACCCATAAATGGTGGATATTCCAACCATCCGCACAAAGTATATCGTTAAGTCCTTTCTAATGCGAACTGTCAATTAGTGGAACTCTCTGCCTGTCCACCTATTTCCCGAAACCTACAATTTATGGCACTTTCTAGGTAAACATGTACTTGTAATTGTAGGTCCTATCATTACTTAACATCGGGTGTGATTGTGGTCAAATGTTTGCCTATTAATCATAGAAAAAAGTGTTTGAGTCATCTTAATGAGTTTACGTTAGAGTACAGAGAAAGAAAGAGAAAATCAAGCGATGTAGCTCTGCGTAGCCACAACGTTATACTGAGCTGTTCTCATTGTATTCTTGTACTCTTGTAATAGCCTTACATTGTGACCAAATAAACGTCTTTTCTTTCTTTCTAAAAACATTTCTACCTACACCCCCATTAATATTATGAATGTGTTACAAGGTCAGTTATAAGTACAATATTGACTATTTTTGTAATATGACTCAAAGCCAAGCACCATAATACCTTTTGAATGGACGTATCCAATCAATAAAACGCCGTCGGTGCAGTCATCCGTGTTCTTGCACAGTAAATTGTATTATCTGTGTGAGTTTAAATCAAAGGTGAGGCTTTAGCTACTAAACTACTCGCTCATTTTAGTATAATACTAAATCATTCAATCAGTGTTCAAAATATTTATTTCTCGATGCTTCTTCAGCTATATCTATTAATATCCTAAGCATATCATAACTGTGAGCTGTAGGTCTTCTAGCAACTACTTTAAAGTTTGTTTGAAAATCTCAGGTCGCTTATTCACTCACTTTAGCAATCGAAACTTCTCAAAAAAATAGGTATTACCAATTGACAGTGGACAAAATGTAAAAGGGCTAGTAGCAGGGAAATGGGTAAAACAACACTGCGCAGTGACAGCGAACTGACACCGATCTAAACTTATCACAACTTCTTAAGAAAATCAACCAAAAAGGTCGCACTAAGCAGCCAGTTCATAGTGGAATAGAAAGTGCCCTGCTGGGGAAGCACCTTACGGAAGATAGAGTAGCTCCACAGCAATAGTGTTGTGTTGCTGCGTTGTATTTGGAGTAGGGGTCTAGTCTCCTCTGCCGTCAATACAACCTTCTTGGTTTATACAGTTTAGAAGCCCTTGTATAATATCTACCAGTTTTTTGTCAAGAACTAAGTACCTCGTTTGAATTCAGTAACACGTTTCTTTGTCGTACTTCCAGAACTTATTTGTTTCCTCTTTCCTATAACATGATTTTTTTTTAAAAGAGGCGTGTTAAGGTACTATAGAGCGGCTAGAGCAGTGTGTCCAAGATGCGCTAGCTGTCCGAGATTATGCACTCTTGTTACCGCATCACATCTCTGAAATCTCATGGCAAATACCGTACTTTGTATAAAATAAGAAATGCAACGAATAACCTTCAAAAGCACATAAATAATTCCAATAATTTCCAGTTTTTATTCCTATCATCATGTAGATCCACCATCATTATCAGACATTTGTCTTCCCTACTTTTTCCGTCAACCAGTACAATTTAACTAGTAATTTTTCTATTAAGCTCGCGTGCTGTAACTTGTACGAATCCCAATATCAAACGGAAAGCGAAGCCTCTTCGTGCGCAAGTTTCGCTATCAATCCACGACTTGCATGCCCGCGTAGATCTCAATTTAACTCCAATTCACTTATACCCGCAAAAACTGCAGTGCAATTCATTGTGCATTCGTGACTTTCATCAAGGTCCGATAGTCAGAGCTCATTAATTTTTAATTTGACCTGGATACCTAAATATGATCTACTTCCAACCACAGTTTCCAGCAGGCGATTCGTGTTCTTTGAATTTGGATTGACATTTATTGTTTTTAAAAGTAAACTAGCAAATATTCCACCTGATGATATGTACCTTTCGCATATACACTATAAGATATATATTTATTTTCCTCTTCACAATAGAATTTTTGATCTTAGGAATGAACCCAAAGTGTAAGAGGCTGAAATAGGTTTAATAAACCTGTGTTGCCCACGAGTGTTGCCTGGGCAAACTCAGGGTATGTAGCATCACTGGTATCTGGGATTCTTGCTTAAATAATAACGATTAATACACATAGAAGCAGGAATTTCCTACCTAGTATTTAGAATCGACTATTCACAAGCCACAGTGAATGGCAAGAATTGTTTTGAATTATAACAGTATTATTTAGAAGATTTTTAGAAAACATTTTCGGCATAATCAATATCATATAACATATGAAATGTAGAGGCATCCTGAAACATAATACATCCTTCTACAAGGATGGCTGATATTATAGTGTGTGGTTAAAAGAGGGAGCTAGTCTGCGAGATATCTAAAACTAAACTACCACGAAAGGTATGGACAAATGGACTCTTCTAACCGCTTCACATCAGGTGTGTTGAGTTATTTACAGTGCATTGTATAAAAAAAAAGTTAACTAGAGAGATCTAATAATAAATTCAGCTAACATACAAAGACCCGTTCCAAATAGCACAATTCTCTTATAAACTCGCATGTATCGAAGTTAATTTGATCGTTCTCTTGATAGCCGGTAGCCCGGTACCAACTTACTACTCTACAAAGCGGTCGGGTTAATAATGTTACATATAAGTTATGATACTTCTAAGGATATTTTAAAAGCCATACCTAAATTGCACTGAAACGTAGGAAGATATTTGAAAAATATTCGTTCGACCGTTTATGGAGTTAAAAATATAGACTACAAATTCACAGGGTTTTTTCAGTCCTCGGTAGCCCAGATGTGAAATATCGGTTTATCGCCAAAAGAAGGATAATGCCCTAACGTAGGACGTCCTTTAGTCTTTTGTTTTTGTATTATAATATGTAAGTAGTTATTAATACAAACACTCCAAACCAAAAACACTAGAAGAAATTCGTGATTCCTCGGTAGCTCAGACTTAACAAAGCAGTCATCTAGATTGCCACATTTCTAGGATCCCTGATATTTTTTATTTTGTATTACTCAGTTGTATTTTCAGATTTAAAGAAGGAACATGTCTTTACCGGGTCTCGATGGCTTATTTTTGAACGCTTCCGTTACTGGTCAGTAAAGTTTTGAAAATTAAACTATCTGTCCTATTCTTAGCTGCTCAAAATGAAAGAGCTGAATTTTATCTCAAAAAATGTAAATTAACTAGTAAAATATATAAAACTTCTACAGTGCTTATTAAATTCTAATAATTTTTTAATTCGTTTAGGAAAAGTAAGTCTTATTTCATTAAGAATTTGTATAGCGATGCTTCTCATGGTTCAGTGTGTTTGATAAGAATTTAGTAAAAAAGTCAAGTAGTTATAAATATTGATGTAATTCGATTGTTCTCTGATTTTTTGTCCAAATAAATAAAATATGTTCCGATATAAACGAAATAGGGAAACCAGAAATTACCCCTAAGAATATATTATGTAGACAATGCTACAACTATTATATTAAGACTACAAATATTCGTAATTTCTATTTTAACATGATGATGTTTTGTGATGTATTACTTTCTAATTTATTCTGTGGCTACTGTCATTTAAAAAGCTAATAAAATATGTGTTATCTATGCTCTCTCTCTCTCTCTGGTTGGATTGCTTTGAGGTATGTTCGCCAATGTAATATTTAAAGAAAATACAATTAATTCATGTCAAAACGAGTGTTTCTTTATCGTACGACACACTAAATGGCGACGAGGTAAAAGATAAAAGTTGGATTGGAGAAATAAGTTTCCACGGCGGAACATTACTTATTATTTACGCGGCTTGTATTACCTACCGTAATTCAAGATGGCTTCAGTGACTTCCAATACGGCATATTTAAAATATCAAGAAGGAGATGATATCTCTTGCTTCCTCGAAAGGATGGAGCAATATTTTTTGGCGAATCAAATACCTAAAGAGAGGCAGACGTCAACATTAATAGTTTCTTTGCATGAAAATGTTTACAAAATTTTGAAGAATATGGTTTATCCAAAACTACCTAAAGAAAAATCATACGAAGAAATAGAAGAGGCGTTAAAATTAAGATTTCAAGTAAGGACATCGCATTTTAGAAAACGCATTTTATTTGACAATTTAAAACAGCACGATGGTGAAAGCATATCAAAGTGGTATGCAAGAACAAAAGAAGCAGCAGCTGATTGTAACTTCAAGCAAGGGGCAGATGAACGGGTTAAGGATAAGTTCGTGACAGGTTTAAAACCAGGACCTTTACAAGACAGGTTATGCGAGGAGCCAGTGACGAAAACCATAAAAGAATTGCTTGAGATTGCGTTACATAAAGAGTCGGCGAGACAACAATTTATTCCAGTAAATAAGTTACCAAGTTTAAGGGTAAGGTGCCCGATAAGGGAACTCAGGATCAATTAAAATGTATTCATTGTGGAAAATCAAACCATTCATTCGCTAAATGTAAGTACAAAACTTATAAGTGTAAAAATTGCAATAAAATAGGGCATCTAGCATCAGTATGCAAAAGAAAACAAACACATAATTTAGAAACTCAGGAAAATTCCATTGATATTTTTACTATATCACAAAAGAGTGACATCAATTATATTTCACCTTTTATGCTGAAGTGTTATATTAATTCAAAACCGGTTACTATGGAACTGGATACAGGTGCAGCAGTGTCCTG
This sequence comes from Nymphula nitidulata, assembly GCA_947347705.1. Lineage (NCBI taxonomy): Eukaryota > Metazoa > Arthropoda > Insecta > Lepidoptera > Crambidae > Nymphula > Nymphula nitidulata. The sequence goes on along the minus strand of OX374637.1, from coordinate 1,490,330 downwards.
TATACCTGAAAAATTTTATAAGGAAAAATTTCATAATGTGGAGTTGCAGCAAACTGATTTAGAATTAAAAACATATAGTGGTGAATTGTTAAAACCATTGGGAAAAATTTCAGTTGTGTTAAAGTTAAATAATAAAATGTGTAATTGTTCATTATTAATTGTTCAAAATGGTTGTAGAAATCTGTTTGGTCGTGATCTGATAAAGCTTTTTGATATTAGGATGAAAAATTTTTCATTAAATTCGGTAGATGTTCCTAATTTAGACAGTATTTTACAAGAGTATTCTGAAGTTTTCAAGAGTGAATTAGGCATAATTAAAGGGGATGAAATAGAGTTAGAATTGAAAGAAAATTGTAAACCTATTTTTGCTAAACCTAGACCGATTCCATATGCATTTAAAGACAAGGTTGACAAGGAGTTAACCAAATTAGAAAAAGAAGGGGTCATTTCAAATATGGTAAATTCTGATTGGGGAACACCTTTGGTTCCGGTTATCAAAGACAATGGCCAGTTAAGACTGTGTGCTAATTATAAGATTACAGTGAATAAATTTTTGAAAGATGTGAATCACCCATTACCGAGGATTGATGAAATATTTTCTGCTTTACAAGGAGGTGAAAAGTTTAGTCGTTTAGATTTGAGAAACGCGTTCAATCACTTAGTTTTAAGTGAAAGTACAGGTAAATTACTTGCTTGGTCTACACCAAAAGGAATTTTTAAATTAAATAGACTTCCTTATGGCACAAAACCTGCCAGTGCGATTTTTCAGGCAAAGCTAGAGAAAATATTGTTAGGGGCCAAAGGAGTAGTAAATTTCATTGATGATGTGGTGGTAACAGGGAAAAATGACATAGAACATTTGCAAAATTTAAAAGAGGTTTTTAAAAGATTTAAAGAAGTAGGTATCAGATTGAATAAAGATAAGTGTGTATTTTTTCAGAGCGAAATTAAATATTTAGGGCACTTAATTTCCAAGGAGGGGTTAAGAAAAGATTTTTCTAGGTTAGATGGCATAACAAAAGCACCAGAGCCTAAAAATATTTCTGAAACTAGGTCATGGTTAGGTATGGTGAATTACTATGCAAAATTTATACCTAATATATCTATTATATTAAAGCCAATTTATAATTTATTGCAGAAGAATAAAGAATTCATTTGGTCAAAAGAGTGTAAAAATAGTTTTGAAATCATTAAAAAAGAAATTGTTTCTGATAAAATTTTAGTCCATTATGATAGGAAGTTACCTTTGAGATTAGCCTGTGACGCTTCAAACAATGGAGTGGGTGCTGTGTTAAGTCATATTATGCCAGATGGGGTTGAGAAACCCATCACTTTTATATCAAGGGTATATTCCAAGGCAGAGAAAAACTATTCAATGATACATAAAGAGGCATTAGCTATTTATTGGGCTGTTAATAAGTTATACCAATATTTAGTAGGTACAAAATTTGAGATTTTGTCAGACCATAAACCTTTACAAGCACTTTTTGGTGAATATAAAAGCTTACCACAAATGGCAGCCGGAAGACTACAAAGATGGTCTTTATATTTAGCTGATTTTGATTATAAATTTACACACATAAAAGGCACAGATAATGTAATTGCCGATTGTTTATCTAGATTGCCACTACCTATAACTGAGGAGAATATCAATACTAAAAATTATGATTACATTAATTTTGTAGAAGATCAAAATGTTACAGACTTAAATAAAGTAAGATATGAGACAAGAAAAGACCCATTGTTGAGTGCGGTTTTTAATATGATTCGATACGGTTTTACAAATAGTGTTAATGAGTCACTTAAACCTTTTGTTCAAAGAAAAGATGAATTATATGTAGAAAATGGGGTAATCATGTGGGGTTACAGGGTAATTATTCCTAAAAAATTGCAAAATATATTGTTAAATGAACTACACGCTACACATGAAGGCATAGTCAAAATGAAAAGTAATGCAAGGTCATATTTCTGGTGGCCAAATCTTGATAAAGAGATTGAACACTTTGTCAAAACTTGTAATGTTTGTATGTCTATGCGCCCCGAACCTACAAAATCAACAATTATACCATGGCCAAAAACTGAGGCACCGTATGAAAGAATACATGCTGATTTTTTAGGTCCGATAGAGGGTAGAAATGTTTTAGTTATTGTTGATACTTTTTCAAAATGGCCAGAGGCTTTTATTATGAAAAGTATAGATTCGAGTCATACTGTTGAAAAATTTAGAGAATGCTTTGCTAGATTTGGACTACCAAAAGTAGTTGTGACTGATAATGCCATGACATTTTTATCAAAAGAGTTTTCTGAATTTCTCAACAAAAATGGAGTGAAACATGAAACATCTCCACCGTTTCACCCAGCAACAAATGGTTTTGCTGAAAATTGTGTTAAAAGTTTTAAGTTAGGATTAAAAAAAGCTATAAAAGATAAGAAGAATGTAAATCTTTCATTTGAAACATTAATGAATAGATATCTGTTTCATTATAGAAACTCTGTTCATGTAACAACAAGAGTATGTCCATCACAGTTAATGTTTCAAAGGAAATTAAGATGTAGATTAGATTTATTAGCAATAGGAAAGCAAAAAGAGGAAAAGGTTAGAGGTGGAAATAGACAGGAAACATTTAGGGAAGGAGATATTGTGTTCTGTAGGGATTATAGAAATCCAAACAAAAAACAGTTTGTAAAATCTGTAATTGAGGAAGTACTGGGTCGTAGAACATATTTATGTAAAGTGTTAGATGAAAATCTAATTTGGAAAAGACATTTAGATCAAATACTTAGCTCTGGATTTCAAAATGTACAAGAATCATTAAGTAATAATGTTCTGAAAGATGATAGCATTGTTTTTGAACCTGTATGTCAAGATAACTTTTCTGAACATGTTGATATTCCTTTACTGAGTGAAAGCAATGTGTTACCTTATTCTACTGAACCTGTAACTGTTTCTAAACCTAATTTGGATAAGTCAATAAGTCCTCAATCTAAACCTGTTGTTAAGAATAATAATTTTTATAATGAAAATGTTAGTTCAACTATTAAAAGTCCAAAAGTTGAAAGTGTTAGACGTTCTAATAGAGTTGTAAAAGCTCCTGTGAAATTAGATCTATAGGGGGGAGTATTTGTGATGTATTACTTTCTAATTTATTCTGTGGCTACTGTCATTTAAAAAGCTAATAAAATATGTGTTATCTATGCTCTCTCTCTCTCTCTGGTTGGATTGCTTTGAGGTATGTTCGCCAATGTAATATTTAAAGAAAATACAATTAATTCATGTCAAAACGAGTGTTTCTTTATCGTACGACACACTATGTTTGAAAAGATATTTAGAAAAATATCTAAACTAAAACAAAAACATCCTGGGATGAAAACCGAGCCCACGACCTTTCACAATTCGGATGACTTCTGACCACTGAGCTATCAAGGACTTATGATAACCCTATGAGTATATTCTAGCGGCTAGAAAATACTCATAGGGTTATCCATACTGATAGGGTTATCCCTATGAGTATCTTCTAGCTAGAATCTAGCCTATCTGTTATTGCTAAACTATACTATTTCGACTCGGCTCCCACTCCGTGACATGACTTTTTTCTTACAATTTTGTAAAGTGTCTACAAATCCAAAATGTACGCTTGTTATAGTCTCATTATGGTGATCAAAACCAGTCACGCCATCGACGTCAAATATACGTCAGCCAAAAAGCGGTAACAGTTAAAAACCTTTCAAATCTATCTAACAAACGCCACTGCAGTAAAGTATATTGGATTAGCTGTCAGTGGAGGCGCTGCTAAAAATAAATCGGTGCGAAAGTTAATTCGAAACGCTCGAAGTAACGGGGCAGGCGTTAACACCTCAGGTGCCTGGTACGGGGGTAGATCGGTGATTGATACGGCGCGCTGATAGCTGGTGCCTATGTTTGAATAGCCTGTTCGTGGCTCAGGGGTGGCGAGAATGATTTGAGGTTGCACAACACTTACAGCGATGTATATTATATAAATTTTGGCGGTTTCTATTTTATTAGGACTATTTGATTAGGAATCTCAATCTTCTTTTGGACTTTGAAAGAAAACTGGTTCTAGTAGATGCTAGCTTTTTAGATCATTACTAGCTGACCCCGCAAACGTTGTTTTGCCCTAAAGAAAATGTACAAATAATTAAAAAAAATTAGATAGTAGCCGATTCTCAGACCTACTGAATATAAATTTCATGAAAAGCGGTCAGGCCCTTTCGGAAGAGTATGGTAACTAATTTTGTGACACGAGAATTTTATATATTAGATTATCATAATTATCAGCTTATATAATGTATACGTCCCACTGCTGGGCACAGGCCTTTCTATATTGGAGAAATACATGAGGAGCTGGGGCTTTTTAGATCGCGATGAAACATTTTTATGTGTAACTAGCTGACCCGGCGAACTCTGTTCCGCCTTAAAGGCAATAAATAAGCAGATTTTGGAATTTGTTTTTTTATTAGAAAAAATACAAAAATAAATTAAGTACCTACATTAATCATTCATTATTATGTCTGTATTTCAGTACATAGGTTGCTCTTCACTTAAGTACCTTGTGATACACAACATTTTTCGTTTTATTATTAGGCGCAAAAACAAACAACGCAGATGGTTTTCTGACCCGTGAACATGCCACATATAATTGACCATGGAAAAAACATGGATGTTCTAGATTCAAACCACAAACTTTTAAGGATTGGCCTTGTGATTTGTTGATGGTCATGGCAAATGCAAGACGGATCGGAAATTGAAGTCTTTTAAATTCAAACGGCATATCGGTTGGGATCATCGGTATCCTCGGAATGAGAACTTCCTCACTTTTGAATTTTCCTTTCAGTATCGTCACGTAAATTACATTGTTCATCAATTTTCTAACCACCAAACGCGTACCGTTGCACAGTTTTGGTTGGTTTATGTTTCGAAGCATGATTACTACGGAGCCAACCTTTAGGCGTAAATTGTGCGGTGCTAAGCCAGGCACATCCAAGGAGTTTAAAGATTCAATTGGATAGTTGGTAGCTTCATCTTCATTTGTGACGCAGTCAATAGATTTGAATGAATGCATTGTTCCAATGATCTTATTTTGAATTATGTAGTTCAGGTCATCTACATCTTTATTCTTAGCCGCTAAAATTGCTCGCTCACTCAACTACTTATTCATTATTTTTTAGTTAGAAATAATGTTTCGAAATACATTGTTGATAAGACAAAATTACTTAGCTGCCCCCTTATTCTCAACTGTCGGAAAATATTCGAATTTCGGAAACTCTATACCTGTCACATTTTATCGCTATACGTCAAAGCGAGACGGCATGTGACTTTTCGAATCGAATCCGTGATCCGACAGTTGAGAATAAGGGGGTTCTAGATGCGCGTTTTGTTGTTCCAAGTCTGATGCGTTTTTGGTTTACCACCTTTTATAGTTCACTTCACTTTTTATTTAAATTGGCAATGATTGTTATTTATTAAATAGAAACTCGAAACAAACACATCAACCGGTCGACTTCAAAATTAAAAATTTTCAACCATACTTAACCATAGACAACATTACGTTTAGCTGTCAGTTGCGTGTTGTAAATTTTTTAACAAATGAACGGCCAGATTGATGTTTTGACTGATAAATTTTTTGATTTGCTGTCAGTTGCGTTTTGTTATTCCATGTCAGTTGCGTTTTGTTATACCACGTTTTTATCCTATTCACGTGACGTCCCACGGGAATAGGATAAAAAGTATCCTATGTCCGTCTCCTAGTTCTAAGCTATCTCTCCAACAATTTTCAGCCAAATCGGTTGAGCCGTTCTTCAGTTATAAATAGCGTAACTAACACGACTTTCTTTTATATATATAGATGTAATGTATGTAAGTAAATAACACTAATAGTAGGTAGTATAAGCTGTGCTAAGGTCACATTTGTATGACTATGTGACTATATGAGTGTGTGTGCTTATCCATTAGTATATGCGTTTGTTTAGGAGTAGTGATCTGGAGCGCTGTGATCTTGATGACGTAAACAAAGCATCGTTCGCCATGTTTGATCTAGGATGGGTCACTCAAATTGAATGGCCTCCTCCGTTCTTTGGAAGGAAGCAAGCCTGCAATATTTCGGTGCTCAATCAGCTTCTATGGTTGGTTAGGTTATGCTAATATTGGACAGTTAAATACAAGCCATATAGAATTAATGCTCCGATAGCTATAATACAGCTGACAACCCTACACCCAATCGGCCAATAAGAAACGTGCTTAAAAGCCGTCGTAGTTCCAATCGCGTTCGTAAGTTTTGGCTGCAATCGCTTCCTGTTCCGAACTTCACATTGCAGTAAAAAGCAAATAATCCTAATATAAGTGGCTTATAATTTCAAATATTAAGGAGTTTAGTTAAAGTTCAATTTGGTTTCAGTTAAGACTTGAGTTTGATTCTCCTTGCGTTTATATCATCTTCGTCGTCATTATTTCAGCCGAAAGACATCAAATGCTGGACAAAGGCTTCCTCTAAAGAGTTTCACGGCGATGGGTCCTGCGCTGCAGGTATCCAGCGGCTTCCTGCGACCTCCACCAAATCGTCAGTCCACCAGGCGTTTACATGCTTGGGCAAAATTGTTAGAAACTCAAGAGAACTAATGCTATGTGGTTAAAACAAGTGCATAGCAACTACCTCATTATGTATGAACCCGTCAAGCATCAGATTCCAGACACAATTGATTTTTCAATTGTCATAGACCTCCGGTGGGATAACACCGCTTGAGGGATCAAACATAATATGTACTAATAATAGCAATAGTAATAGCATCGGCCCGTCTAGTCCGTTCTGTGCTTCATTAGTTACACTTAAAACGTAATTCAGTATACATCAAGTGAACTCATGGGTTCAGAACCTTGATCATGTCAAAGAATATCTCAAATTACAGTCAATTTTCTAAGAGAAATTTGACGATCACTGGACGGCCCTAGCAACACGTATGCATTTACCGCCTTTTTAGTTCCGGCGAGAGTAGCTAAGGACCCGGGTTAACTCCGTACAAAGCAGTTAATATCATGATGATCAGAAAATAATAAAGTTTGTTGGACCAAACCACACGAGAAGTTAGGATCTTAAATCCACCACGCTAGCCCAATGTGGGTTGGTGGATGAAACAGATGATGTAACAACCAGGACCAATGGCTGCACGTTCTTTCCTAAGGACGGAGGAGTGGGAGATCACAATCTTTAATCGACCCATCCATTGAAACTAAATTGTTCAAATATTACTCCTGGCTTTAGAAGCATCGCATACAAAAATACATAGTAGGTATAGGTAACCTTTTTTTGGCGCTGAGGAGAATCTCTACCGTACCGGGAGAAGGGGGGTTATATGGGGCCCTCACCCACCAAATTCCTCAGCGACACACTTTCATAAGGGCGAAAAGGGTCTGCAAATAGGACCCTTGCAACCGTGCAAACCGGGAAAAGGCCCCCCAACGTTCCCGGAGCCCAAAGATTTGGAGTTACTGCGGCAGTAGCCGCCCGAAGGCTGTTCTCCACCTTATCCTTTGGCGTTTGCTAGACGTGGCAGCTGCTTCCCGCATACGCTCTGCATCCTTCTTCCTCGACATCACGTCCTCGCAGTAACCAAAGACCGTTTGCCACGACCTGTCCTTCTCAACCGTCTTCGTGATGATCGGAAGGGAGTGGTCGTCCCTGACAATGGCAGTCAACGCCTGCCGTTCCTCCGCCCATGCAGGGCACCACTCCAGCGCGTGTTGCGTCGCGGTGGTAACAAGTGGCAGTCGGTTCTTTTCCGTATAGTAGGTATGACCTATATCAACTATATGACAGGCCGACTAGGATAGCAACTGCACCTCTGAGAAGATCTCTGAATACCGTCTGCGCTACTTTAAGTGTAACTCATTGAGGAATCTTTTTTTGAAACCTTAACGGGGTAACTCGTGGCCTTCATCTCACCTGATGATAAGCGAAGATAAGATCGACGTTGGATGCGATCTACACCCGGATTCCTCAATCACAGAGGAACTGACTGTCTTACCTCTAACTGCCGGAGCACAACAATGCGGTTAACATTATTGTTATGGCGGCAGACTTAGGTAAGACGGTGGTAGCTAGCCAGGCGGACTTAGAAAAACCCTACCACCAAACCGATTTAGGTGTTTGCAAAAGTTAAATCGCTTTCTTTGAACGTTTTTTTTTAAACCAAGTGCTAAAATAACTACAAAACCTTCAATTTTTAGCTCAGAGTCCATTTTTTACAAGAAACCCGACACAAAACTGACGTAATTTTTGAATTTTGAACGTGTAGGCTAGTATTCATCAATGAACAAAAAAACAGACATTCTATCTTATTTTTATAATATAAAAATGAATCGCTGAATGTGTTGCTAAGCGCAAATCTCGAGAGCAGCTGAACCGATTTCGCTAATTATTTTTTTATAATATTCCTTGAAGTACGAGGATGGTTCTTACGGAGAGAAAATTTTAAAAAACTGCCTGAAAAAGTTTTAAAACAACACTTTTCTATACTCCCATACAAAAGATTCGTAATAATACTTAAAAGTCAATTTGAACTTTAATACTATACCATAAAGTTTAAGTGTTAGTGGAGGGGTTCCGGGAAGGCAAAACAATTGAGTGACGTAAGAATTTTAAGTGTTTTATAATTTTTATTTTTTTAAATAATGTAATTGTCGACTTAGTAACTTTCTTTTTTTATCTTACTAGCTGACCTACAAATTAAAGAATCGACTGTTAGGCGGTACGAAGTTCGCCGGGTCAGCTAGCTCATCAATAAATACTGAATTAACGTATCACAGTAAATACATTACGTTTACATGTAGCAATCGCCTTAAATCACTTTTTGATGATATCAAATGTCGTGACATAAAATTTTGATATTACAAACATCAACTGACAACGTCAGTGCAATTATCTGTCGTAGGTTAAACCGGTCCCGCTATGAAACATTCGCATGTTAAATGATACTGTCTATGGTTTTCATAATTAATGTAGTGAAGGTCGATAGATTTACATAATCTGTGCTACTGTCAGGCTAAAGCCACATACAGGATGTTGACGACAATGGGACAGTAAATTAAAACATGAAAGAAAGAAAGAAAGAAAGATTTTATTTTATTTAAATAGGCCACAAAGAAGCACTTTTAAATCTTAAAAAAACACATTCTTATAACTATTACAAAAAATATATTAACTAAAAACGTCTAAGTCTCTCCGTCTGTCATGTCTGAATTTACACCGGTTCCAAAAGTTGAACTACCGAGAAGATTCTGGCAACAAACTCGTGTAGTCACTCTTCTCAAATATTAAATTACAATGTTTGTAGCTTAAAAAATATAACTTTTAGCAGTGCAATGCCGCCCAGCGAGAAAAAAAAATAAAAATTACAAGAGAAGGTATGTCAAAGTACCAAGAAAGTAGGTACCCAATGTCAAAAATAATATCGTTATTTTCAGGCTATCTGACAATGCACAATCACAGTATAGGTTACAGAGGTTAATAATAGTCACAATACTCGTAAATAAACATATAAAACATTTGAAATTTAAATGGTGTCCATGCATTCTTTTCATCTAAATATTCTTAGACCTTGTAGTAGCCTTTTTTCATTAAAGTTTGTTTCACATATAACTTAAGTTTGTGAAAAGGCAGTTCAGTTACATTTGGTGGGGCTTTGTTATAAATGTGTATACATTTCCCCATGAATGAGCGACTTGTCTTGTGAAGTCTAACACTTGGAACTATATTAGTTCGTCGAAATATTTTGCAACTTTCAATCAAATACATCTTATTCATTAACCGACTTCAAAATCGTGGAGGTTCTCAATTCGGCCAGTATGTTTTTTTTTCTATGTATGTACACCGATTACGCCGAGATTACTGATCCGATTTACGTGATTCTTTTTTTGTTCGATGCGGAATAGCTGCCATTTGGTCCCATAAAAATTTTTTGAAAATCTGTTGGGTGGTTTGGTTTTAAATAAAAAAAAACTGAAATTATTAAGTCGTCTACGTATGCGAAATTGCGAATTTTTGCTTTCCTATGACTTTTTAGTGAAACGATACGATAGTAGGAAACAATATAAGTTGACGGTCACCCATCTAGCTTTGACCTTAGAAAGTTGTCACTAAAAATTGTGAAAAAAAATTTAAAACAAAAATTAAAACCGACTTCAAAATACTGAAAAGAATAAAATAATTAAATTTAAGTAGGTACTCATCCCCTACATATTTTTGGAGTTGGTGCTAAGTGGTTTCCAAAAACAATAGAAAGTGAAGCACCGACTCCAAAAATATGTTTCTAGGGGATGAGTACCTACTTAAATTTAATTATTTTATTCTTTTCAGTTTTTGAAGTCGGTTTTAATTTATGTTTTTTGATAACTTCATGACATTTCTATGAAGTACATAATATAACATTGGCTGCTTTATTTCATAGAATTGTCATCAAATTATGAAATGCAACAGATGTTTTTGAAAGTCGCAAACCATTTCTATGAACTAGTTTATATAGCCCGTGTTTTTATTTATTGTCGTATTGCCGTCACCACCCTGTATAAGTTAGATATGTGATTTCATTCAGGCGTTTAATGGTATTAAAACCTCGCGGCATAGTTATCGATACTAATTTACAGCGTCTAATCAAAAAAGAAAGCCAGAATAAAGAGTTTAATTTGTTTTATTGCCCTGACGAAATCAAAGCCGATTCTCCTTGAACAGTCAATAATTCGCCAACAATGGATATCGGAAGTAGCTCAGACAAAGTAGGTATAAAGTGAATTATACTGCGCAAAACCGATTTGTGAGCGCTTTTATAACATGGCTAATTTATGAACCTTTTGTCGTAAGAAATAGGTTATAATGTTTTGTTGTCGGTGCCTCGTACGTACAACTGAAATATTTCTAAGCTTTTTTTTATATAACCAAGTAAACAAGTGCTTGTACCACCACAGGTATTAGGACTTTACTTATACATACCCTACGAAACATGAGGGTTATGTTGACAGCGTAGGAGTCAAGTCCTCCTCAACATATCTCTAGCCTAGCTCTAGAGAAAGATTTTCTGTAAAGTAAAGGTGTTTCCCCAGGCGGGCGTCTTTAATTCGAGTGGTAAATATCATGAATAAAACCGACTCCAAAAAACTGAAAAGCATAAAGTGAAACATATTTTTTGGAGTTGGTCCTTCACTATCTATTGTTTCTGCAAACAACTTAGCACCAACTCCATTTAATTTTGTTTTCACAATTTTAAGTGATAACTTTCTAAGGTCAAAGCTAGATGGGTGACCGTCAACTTATATTGTTTCCTACTATTGCATCGTTTCACTAAAAAGTCATAGGAAACCAAAAATCCGCGATTTCGCATACGTAGATGACTTTCTCATTCCAGTTATTTTGATGTAAAAACCAAACTACCCAATCGGCAACTATTCCAAATGGCAACTATTCCGCATCGAACAAAAAAATAATCACGTAAATCGGATCAGAAATCTCGGCGTAATCGGTGTACACACATAGAAAAAAAATACATACCAACCGAATTGAGAACCTTCTCGTTTTTGAAGTCGGCTAAAAAACTCACGAGTTTATCCTTTCCCTGTTAGTAATACATAAGTGAATTCAATATTTGTCCATGTCCACAGGTAGTGGAACCAATCAACCGTCTCCTGGACTCGGTGCAATTCGACAGCGTGTTCTACTCCCTGGACTGGCACCCGCCGGACCACGTGTCCTTCATCGACAACGTGCACATGAGAGAGCTGCATCCATCCAGTCCGGTAGGTGCTTTTAATATTTAACAGATTGGTAACTGGTAATTGACTCATAGTCGGTAGGATGATATACGACAAAGAGATGTGTATTTTCAAAGTGATGTTAACCAAAAGAGACGTGACTTATTTTCAAAGTGATTTTAACCAACGCTAATGGCACTGGAAATAGCCTATGGGCTCTGCCAAAGCAATTTCACCAGTCCACCCCCGGCAAGATTTCGCGCCGATGGAGAGAGACGCCGAGAGAGATCAGAGCCGCTTGAGCAATCCGAGGAGGTGCCGAGACTATGCGTGCGTGGGGGCAACCCACCCGTAAAATACCGCCCGTATTCCTGCGCCTTATGCGCGGCCCGCCTCGTCAGGAGAGGGGCAGCTAGAACATCTTTCTCCCGCTCCCTCGCCGCTACCTCTTCTGCATAAGCATGCAGAAGTGCAGAAGGAGGCGACAGCCTACCTTACCCTCTCGCTACCATGGTTTTTAAAAGTCAGCTTACCATGGTTGAAAGCGAGATGGGTCCACAAGTCGCTAAATGAAGACTGCTTTATGCCAAGATACGTGGTTAAACAAACGGTAGAAGCGTGGTCTACCTTTTGTACAAGGAGGCAAAATCTCTCCTTAGATTTAACGGTTCAATACTGCTCGTGAGCTCGAGATCGTCTAAAATTTTCATAGGTAGTCTTTGGGCCGCGTCAAAAGGTTCAAACAAGAAAGTTTTATATATTGATGGTTCTCAGTGGAGGTGTCCATGTATGTGTATATCCGGTTTTTTTTAGAAATCTATGGCGTATGTCTATGGCTAGCGTCAACGTCATTATAATCTGATATGATGATACGCTGGAGTATCACCATATCTGATGTATGTCTGGATTATTGAAATTCGTGGGGGTGTATTTAGACTCTTATTGGCATTCGGGTTAGGGTCTACCTTAACGCTATCTAAAAGAAGCCTTCGCGTCTATTTACGTAGATATGTCGCATTCTGAAAAGGTTAAATTATTTACGGGTTAGGGAAGAAATCGCTGAATTATTTACGGGTTAGGGAAGAAATCGCTGAGTATTAAACTGGGCCACTTTTAATTAAGCCACTTTAAATGTTAGGAATTTGAATACTAGGTACAAAAATAAATTAGTAGTTCCAAAGCTCAGACTTGCTAAGACTAATCATTCGATTGTAGGGAATAGCATTAGGTTTTATAATACTTAGAATACCTGACGACCTGTTAACTTTGACGGATACACAATTCAAGGAGAGAATTAAAAGTCAACTGATTGCTAATGCATACTATAGGTGCTATAGGGTCAAAGACTTCACCGAAGATAGACATCCATGGCAATAAAAGTTATGTTTAGTTTGTAGTTATACTGACGAGGGTAGGTATGTACCTACTTGATGTGTAATAAATACATTACAAGCTGGTAATGATTTATATTTCTACTAAGTAGTTAAATAATACTAAATATCATGTTTTTATTTTGACGTCAAATTTTGAAGCCTACATTGAAAACAATGACTATGACTATGACTACCTATAATTATTCATTTTGCAAATCACAGTTTCAACCTAACTACATAGTTTCGGATTTTATAAAACAGTTTTGTCTTGAAAAAATTGGTTAAGTACTACTAGTAAAAACTACATTAGGTAGGTATATAAAAAAGTTGAACACTCACACTTAAGGATATATACTGTGGTTTACAGTTCTTCCTCGACCTTGTATATACCTTCATGGTGACGGATTAGGTACATCAGTGTGTCAAGTCATCTTTTAACAGCTTGCAATTTTATTGCAATCCTTATGGCTTATGTAATAAGCGCCATTTACTGTCTGCGATTATCATTTACCAAATCACCGCGTGGCTAACTTCCATTTACGTTTGCATACAGTATTACCTTTTATTACCAGCGATTTGAGTTTCCAGCAATAAAATCAGTAATAATTTATGTAATGCATAATTATACAGCCTAGATGTAGTTAGACGTAAGTTGTAGTGGCTTCATAATATACGATTACTTTGCGATTACCTGCATATCTGTATCCATTGCTATTAATGTAAATACACCAGAAACTCGTTGGCGTAGTGGCAGGAGCGTTCTGGTTTCGATTACGAAAACAAAGCAACTATCGCCGTGGTCGATCGCGGATGGGGCAATCAAAAATTTGTTATCTCGATCTCCTTCGTGCTTCGTCGTGCACGTTAAGCCGTTGGTCCCGGTTGTTACTGCAACCGCTTTAACCCACCAACCCGCATTGGGCCAGCGTGGTGCTGTTAAGGCCCAAGCTCCTCATGTGTTTCTCCCATGAAGAAAGGCCTGTGCCCAGCAGTGGGACGTATATAGGTTGGTGATGATGATGACATCAGCAACGATTTTCTTATAATTACCTATAAAAGATTTTTTTTGACAGTTTTCCATCCAACGTGTTATCCTTTTACTAAATGAACTTGAACTTAATTTATATTTTTAGTAAGTGTTAATAATGAATGAATGAATGAATGAAATGAATTATGGTAAAACTGAAATGAGATGGTCAAGTTTTAGGGCCAGCTCCTGAGCACCATTTCAGATTGTAGACAATAATGTAGGTACTGAATAACAAGGTTCCCATTGAATAAAACAATAGTTATTGTTCAAATGCGCAAAATTATTTTTTGTAGCGAGTGCTGATGTTAAATCACGAACCAGCGAAGTAGACTAAAATTGAATCACGAGCATAGCGAGTGATTCACAATTAGGCTACTGAGCGCAGTGAGTGATTTAAAGGCACGAGACCAAAAAAATTTGCTGTCGTGTGAAACATACAACTTTTCACCTCTCCAGAGAGAATATTATACACAAACAATATTAATTCAGGCAATAAACAATTATTTTCATCACTCGATGAAGTCATTTTTGTAATTAAATTAACAAAATAACATAAACAATCTGAATTAATTGTTCCCGCTTTGTCCACAGATTATATAGACTATTTTTGAGTTGCGTTCCGAAAGTACAGTGCATGTCATTTTTTTGAAAAGTACCTAAATGCTAATTATATTTTTATGTAACGTGACATTATTGTTTACTGAATTATATAGTTATTATTATTTTTCAAGAATACGTCCATTAATTAGAATAGTTAAGCTTATAAACTAAAATAATTAAATTACATAGTTGTGCGACTAGCGCTAGTCCTGAGTTTCGGAACGCGCTACTGCCTATCTCAAATTTATTTAAAAACTTACTTTTCCTTGCACTCGTTGCAAAAACCGGTTTTCCTTCGAGATTTTATGAAGCAAAAGAGCTATTTTGCTGCTTTTAAAAACTCTTTACTTTATGGTGTGATGTGATGTGATGACACCACCACGCTGGCCCAATGCGGGTTGGTGGGTCAAAGCGGTTGTAGTACCCACCGGGACCAACGGCTTATCGTGCCTTCCGATGCACGGAGGAGCTCGAGATAACAAAATTTGATTGACCCATCCCGGGATCGACCATTTCGAAAGTTGCTTTGTTTTCTTAATCGAAAACAGCGCTCAAACCACTAAGCCCCGGCCCCGAGCTCCCAAAACGCATTTATAGATCAGTATTTCTTCAATGGTCCCGCTCTGCGTATGTATTAAAATAGTCTTATACGTCGATATTCGATTGAAGGGTTGTTTGTGGTCACGCGAATGCTGTAGAATCACCACGAAACTGAATTCCACTGGATATAGGTTTCGGTCCTGAATTAAGTAAACTAAATTCCGGTAACAATGTGTTATAAATTCTCATATGCAGTTTTGTTTTTTTTTGTTCTTAATTTCTCCCTATAAATGGAAGGCAAAGGGTACTAATAACTATAACTAATAACTTTATTTATTGCACATTTTAATGCACGTTGGGAGTATTTGACGCGAAATATATGATGACAGTCTCCATATGATGCTACTTGATGAGGTGGATAACCACAAAAAAAAATCTCATCGTATTTCACACCATAATCACTTTTATTCTAATAATCTGTTAGTTGCACGTCAACACAAACACATGATTTATAAAACTAAACCAATTTTATAACACATAGTTCGCTCCGACACAATTTTTAATGATTGTAATAAAATCTTGACTGACACCACAAAATCCCGCCAAACACTCTTTTGTTTTTTTTTATATCTTACAACTAGACGACAAACAAGCTGACGGCCCGCCTGGTGTTAAGCGGTTACCGCCGCCTTTAGACACCTGCAATAACAAGGAAAAATCACTTGATATTACAGGTGCGTTGTCATCTTGGGGCCTAAGATGTAATGCCGTCCATGCCCAGTAATTACACTGGGTACCTTTCCCTTCAATCCGAAACACAGCGAACTGTTTCACGGCTGAAATAAGAAAGGCTGTGGTACCTACCCAGACGACCCTATACGGACCTACCACCTAGTAAATTGTAAATAAATAAAGTAGTAGAAAAATTGTAACAAGTGGACAATAAAAGTATTATGTTCTAGTGACGAAGCCGACGCAGCATAAATAGTGACTGAACATGAATTTGTGAAACTTACATACTATTAGTATTACATAGTTCTTATAGGTACACATTATGCGTCTTTATCCATTAACTGCAAAATCACTGTAAATAATTCTATGTGATTAGTTTTATCATTTCATTTCAATCTCCTGCTTTGTTAATAACTTACTAATTTACCAAAGGGTTGAGCGGAGCGATGGCTGGCACATGCGTCATACCTGTGAACAGGTGCCTCTAGTGGAAATGGTCAACTCTAGGCATCCTTGATTTATAATCATTTACTTACCTATTCACGAATAGTATAGTTTTTGAGGAACGTAGGTATATGGCATTATAGGACTTTTACAATATAATTACAAAATTTAAAAATTTAAGTAACTCCCGGCGTCATTAATCATCTATCTAAAACCATCTCATTAAGACTATACATAAGAGTCCAAACACGCTATATCTGCTGTAAGTTTCTAAAGAATTAAGCATTTCGCAGACTTTTTGATGGTATAGGATCAGCTCAAGGTTAGTATGTCATGGGAATGCCACCGAAGTGACAGTACACCAAATTTGGAATCAATCGGATCTGTAAAAGTTAGTAAAATCCTATTATCATGTAGAAAATGAGCTGATAGTCATCAAACGCCTGAACTGATCTTCATAAATTATAGCTAAGAACCATCGTAGTCACATCAGCTTTCAAACAAAAAAAACCGAATCAAAATCGATCCATTCTTTTAGGCGCTACGATGCCACAGACAGACACACAGATACGCAGACAGACACGTCAAACTTAAAACACCCCTTTTTTTCTCGGGGGTTAAAAACAATACTATTATTATTATAGTGACGTGGTCAGACAAGTGTTTAAAATTAACTACTTACCTGTTACTAAATTCTTTATTCGAAAACTTATTTAACTTTACCCTTGACTTATCAAAAATATCGTATTGTTAACTAATTAAGTATAGAAATCATTTCAATTTTGGAGCTCATGAACTCTTAACTATTAATTTTTATTTTTGTAATGAAAAATGTTTGGCTTTATTAGGCCTTTGTATATTAACTGTTGACCTTTGTGTATTATAATACCTATATTGTGATTGTGCATCGTCGGACAGCCTTTAAATAAAGTAAATAATGTTAGCATTAGGTACTTTCTTGGTACGGTAATATGCCTATTTTTTATACTCTGTGCGACACTGCATTGCTAAATATTATTACTATGTAACTGTAAACATTGTAACTTAATAATTGAAAAAAGTGACTGCACGATTTTGTGGCCGGAATCTTCTCGGTAGTTCAACTTTTAGAACCGGTGTAAATTCAGACATGACAGACAGACACATAGACAGACCGACAAACAGACAGATACAGACAGACTGACAGACAGACAGACCGAAGGGCAGTTATGGCATTGTTACCTTACGTAAATCCAGACACGACAGAGAGACAAACGTTATGACATTGTTAGTGAGTATAATTTTTTGTGACAGACATTTAAGGGTTTTTCTAGCGCAACGCCTTTGACGTTGGCCGATGCCGCCACCCGTGCAAGTACTTTCGCTTTAACCCATTAAGCATCAGTGTCTGGAATAGATACCATTGATATTTAAATTTTCATAGCCCTCCGGTGGAATAACGCCGCTTGAGGGATTAATACGCAGATAAGCAAGGGTAGTCGCAAAATTCTCCGTCGCAGTTCCAGTGTATTATCCCCAGCGTATGTTAAACCTACATTGCAATACTTAACCGTACTGTTACTCGCTGAGGGTCGAAGATCGCGTGCGGGCGACACGTAACGTGCCCACTTGTAACCGAGGATCGAGGTCAAGTTCATTGTGAAGTGATCTTGAGGGGGTTTTGGCTGTGATCCTTGAAGGTTTTGTGGTAATTAGTATTCCTATATACCAAAGAAAGAAATGTAAAGAAATCATACTCTTGCAATTTAGTCTTTTTTTTTATACAACTAGATGACAAACAAGCTGACGGCCCACCTGATGGTAAGTGGTTACCGCCGCCTATAGACACCTGCAATAACAAGGAAAAATCACTTGATATTGCAGGTGCGTTGCCATCCTGAGGCCTAAGATGAAATGCCGTCTATGCCCAGTAATTACACTGGCTACCTTTCCCTTCAATCCGAAACGCAGCAAACTGTTTCACGGCTGAAATAAGAAAGGCGGTGGTACCTACCCAGACGACCCTACATACGGGTCTACCACCAAGTGAGTTATAACTTTTTCTAACTACCATCAATATTAAATTCTATTTATAAATAACACAATTCTGTTCAGAGCGAGAATGCGCTGCTGTGTTTACTGGCAGAGCTAAAATAAATCTGTAATAGAGCTATACAGTGTGATGCTGTCAATACGACAATAAATTAAAACATGGGCTAGATTCATCATCATCATCATTTCAGGCGAGAGACGCCCACTGCTGGGCATAAGCCTCCCCCAGGGATCTCCAAACCGATCGGTCCTGCGCTGCCTGTATCCATCTTCTTCCCGCGACCCTCACCAGATCGTCGGTCCACCTTGTGGGAGGCCTACCAACGCTGCGTCTCCCGGTACGCGGCCGCCACTCGAGGACCTTTCCGCTCCAACTTCCGCCCTTTCTAGATTAGTTCATAGAAATGGTTTGCCACTTTCAAAAACATCTTATTCAGTTGATAATTTTATGACATTTGAATGAAATAATACAACATTGGCTGCATTATGAAATTATCAAATAAATACGATATTTTTGAAAGCGGCAAACCATTTCTGTGGACTAATATAGTCCATCCTTTAATTTATTGTCGTATTGACGGCACTACCCTGTTTATTCCTTGTAAAAGTAGTGTTTAATCATATGGTCAGATCCTTAGACAAAAACCGTTTAGTGGAGTCCCACTGTCTTTTGTTGATCTTGCAGGACCTTTAACCACGTAACTATGCCACCAGACGATCGGTTCTCTTTTCAAAGGTCACCAGGTTCTAACCCCGCTCTGTCTGCAGGTTTCAGCGGATAAGGCGCAGGCGTACGACACGGTGGTGTTCGCTGGTCCGCCGCCCATGAAGCAGCGCCTGTGGCCGCGGCACTGTGTGCAGGACACCTGGGGCGCTGAGCTGCACAAGGATCTCAAGGTGACGTCGACAGAATGGAGCATATGTTAGCTCGACTGTATTTTAAGACAGAGCTTTTGTAAGCAGTAATGCGTGAAGCTTGAGCAAAAGAACAGAGCTCGGGGGCGTAGTGGTTTGACCGCTCCGGTTTCGATTACGAATACCTGTTAAACAGTTCGCTGTGTTTCGGATTGAAGGGAAAGGTAGCCAGTGTAATTACTGGGCATGGACGGCATTTCATCTTAGGCCTCAGGATGACAACGCACCTGCAATTTTTTTTTTTTTATACAACTAGATGACAAACAAGCTGGCGGTCCACCTGGTGGTAAGCGGTTACCGCCGCCTATAGACACCTGCAATAACAAGGAAAAGCACTTGATATTGCAGGTGCGTTGTCACCCTGAGGCCTAAGATGAAATGCCGTCCATGTCCAGTAATTACACTGGCTACCTTTCCCTTCAATCCGAAACACAGCGAACTATTTCACGGCTGAAATAAGAAAGGCGGTGGTACCTACCCAGGCGACCCTACATAAGGTTTTCCACCTAGTGGATATCAAGTGCTTTTCCTTGTTATTGCAGGTGTCTATAGGCGGCGGTAACCGCTTACTACCACGAGGGCCGTCAGCTTGTTTGTCATCTAGTTGTATTAAAAAAAAACCTGGTATGGGTCAATCAAATTTATAATCTTGAGCTCGGAATTCCGGCCTCGGCTTCGGATGGCACGTTAAGCCGTTGGTCCCGGTTGTGACTGCAACCGCTTTAGCCCACCAATCCGCCTGTGCCCAGCAGTGGCTCGTATATAGGCTGATGGAGGTTGTGATGATGAGCAAAAGAAGAGGTGCCAGCGGTGCTCGCAACCAAACGCAAAAAGATGGGATGACACAGCAAGGTGGCATCCCATCTTTGCTCTTTCAGCCCGCTCCGCTGGACTCTTTGGAGGTCTTAACCTCAATTTATCGTTGCGAGTAAAGCGGACTTATACTGGGTGTTAGGCCCGTATGTAGGGTCGTCTGGGTAGATACCACCGCCTTTCTTATTTCAGCCGTGAAACGGTTCGCTGTGTTTCAGATTGAAGGGAAAGGTAGCCGTGTAATTACTGGGCATGGACGGCATTTCATCTTAGGCCTCAGGTTGACAACGCGATTTGTTAGATGGATTTCCCGATATTTTTATTGTCTTGTATAAAAATTTCCGAACGCTTATTTTTCCAGTAATTTATTTTACCGTGCTACTAATTTCATAGTTCTAATTTTACCTCACGCAAAACTTCTCATTCGCACAATTACCAGTTTGTGATTATTAACGGAAGAAAATTTTCGAATATTTTTTTTCCTATCTCTAACTTTCTTATACGCAATATTTCCATACATTATATTCAAATTACATATAGTCTAATAGTAGCAGTAGTAGTTTTTTGTAGTATTTAATTGATATATAATAATAAAAAGTTTTAACCACCTGTTTTAAGGTATGCTGTTTTATTCCCCTGAAAATGTTCATGAAAATAAGTGGCCATGCTTTAACGCGAGTAAGAAAATTTTCCAATGTTATAATTTTCTATTGAGAATATAATCTATTAGAAAACACCTGATTAGAAAAAAAGGTGTATGAGAAATTTTGCAACACTTCAAATGTACGCAAACGAAATTATCCGCATGGCAAAATAAATTACTGGAAAAATTGGCGTTCGGAAATTTTTATACAATAGAATAAAAATATCGGGAAATCCATCTAACAAATCGACAACGCACCTGCAATACCAAGTGGTTTTTTCCTTGTTATTGCACCACTTACCGGCAGGTGGGCCGTCAGCTTGTTTGTCATCTAGTTGTATTGGTCGGCTAGAATAACGGCGAAGACTCAAACTCAAACTCAAATATTTATTGCAAATTAAGTGTTACAAGATCTTAAGATATTATTGTTATTACAGCACTTACAACTTAATTACCCTTTTCGAGTATAGCAACAAAAAGACAATAAATTTCCTAAAACTATATGAAATCACAACATTATTAACAATATATTTAGATTAAAAAGGTACTTAAACGAAATTATATATGAGGTATTTGGTAGGTATGACTCACGCAGTTTTGCTATTTTTGTAATCAATGCCGCCTATCAGGTGGTGGAGGGCGCCGTGAAGGTGTACAAGGGCACCAACCCGGAGGTGGACTCGTACTCAGTGTTCTGGGACAACAAGAAGCTGACTGACACGAGCCTGATCCCCCAGCTGAGGCTGCGCGGCGCCACCGACATCTATATCTGCGGCCTGGCCTACGACGTCTGCGTTGGTATGATAATTATGACGCCATCATTTATTTGTTTATTTGCTTCTATAGATATATTGCAGGTTATGTTGATATATACGAATATACTTAAGGAAGTTTCCGGGGTAAGCCTTCCACACAAACTTTCAAAAGTCTAATAATAAAGAATTTACGGCCATTTTTGGTTTGTATTAAAAGCTAAAAATTGCTATTACTCAATTATTATTAGATTTTTAGAGTCTAGTCTGACTTGCTTATGCATTTTTGTAAGAAAATACAAATAAAGGAAACGATGAAAAAGTGTATGCTCCAGGCGGGCCATACGCTATAACCGCTATGCCACCGGAGCGCTAGGTGTAACCAACCAATTTCTTAGGTGTAAAATTCAACGTTTATCTCACCACTCGTTGAATTTTACACCTCAAATGAGCTAAAAGAATACTTTTTCTAGCATATTTAAACTTTGAGTGAAGATGAGAAAGCCATTTTAATGACCTTTCAATGGGAAATTACATAAATACATATCAATAATATTCACAGTAATTTGTTTATTTTCTCTTACTTTTCACGCGCCATCGCTATTTTGTCGTTTTTCCTGCCGCTGAGTCAGTCAAATTTATAATCTCGAGCTCCTGCGTGCTTCGGAAGGCACGTTAAGCCGTTGGTCCCGGATGTTACTGCAACCTCTTGAACCAACCAACCCGCATTGGGCCAGCGTGGTGGTGTTATGGCCCAAGCTTCTCATGTGTTTTTCCCATGTAGAAAGGTCTGTGTCCAGCAGTGGGACGTATATAGGCTGATGATGAGTCAGTCATATCTCTATACCTTTATGTCTCGGCCGAAAAACGTTTATATATACCAGCATATATATATATAACCAGGGGCCACGATAGCAGACGCGCTCGCTATCGGCTACCGCGCGGTGCTGATCGACGACGCGAGCCGCGGCGTGGAGCTAGCGGACATCGAGCAGACCAAGTCCACCATTGTCAACAACAACGGGGTCATCGTCCACTCGCATGAGGTACGGTAGCCTGGTCGATGAGTACGCGTCCGATAACAGTACGGAAACCTTTTTACCACGAAGTTGGTTGAGATACGCGGCTAACTTCAGCTATACTCTCCTTAGTTCCCAAAGTGGTCTAGGTGGACCACCGGACGTCCACGGGAGACTCTACGGGGGTCTACGTTGGCCTATCTTATCTTCACATTTTTTGACCGGTTTTGGGAATATGGTAGAAATGTAGCTACAGGGGGGATCCACCGGAACTAGCTAAATTTTTAAATTGGTCTATGAGAAAATATGTCTGAGAACCTCTGCTAGCCAAATCCGATGAAGAATGCTTAAGAACAAAACGTTGCCTAGCAACCAATGACAGGCATATAATAACAACCTTTTTCTATCAGACAACAGTATACAATTTTTATAAAATAATTTGCAATGTGTTTATTGGTTTTTTTATTTTTATACAACTAGATGACAAACAAGCTGACGGCCCACCTGGTGGTAAGCGGTTACCGCCGCCTATAGACACCTGCAGTAACAAGGAAAAGCACTTGATATTGCAGGTGCGTTGTCATCCTGAGGCCTAAGATGAAATGCCGTCCATGCCCAGTAATTACACTGGCTACCTTTCCCTTCAATCCGAAACACAGCGAACTGTTTCACGGCTGATATAAGAAAGGCGGTGGTACCTACCCAGGCGACTCTACATATGGGTCTACCACCTAGTGGTTAATAATAATAATAATCATACACTCACACCTATTATCTAGCCCAAAGTAAGCATCATTAAGAGCTTGTTATGGATACTAGATAACGGAGAAATAATGATAATAATATGTATATAAATATTAGAAATATACTAAATAAACATATAAACATCCATGACTCGTAAACAAATGCTCGTACTCATCATACAAACATTTGTTCCTACCGGGATTCGAACCCGGGACCTCTTGACCGAGTAGCCTGAGGTACAGACCACTCGGCCAGCCGGTCGTCTACCTAATTATAATGTTTTCTCCATGTTTCGTCCATATTTCAACTACAGGTAGCATCAATGGTAGACGGCAGGGACAGACGACCAGAGCTCGGCTACAAACTAGCTATGGAGCTGAAGAACGCAATGGAAGACACCCAGTGAACAGCTCGCCGTACAGCTTGCACCGCGCGGGAGCTCAAGCAACGCTGGTCGTATGTTTTATTGACTCCATATGTAATTTGAGCCTTATGACCCAGTGATTAAGTTATAAATAATACTGTATTATTGATTCGGTTTTTCGGGTTATATTGTTAGTGAGATCTTATAATTTTAGGATTCGTTCGGCGTTATGAATAGATAGAAATCATGTAAAATAAACCATTGATACTATACAAACGAAAACTCGATTATCAACGAAGACGGAATGTTATAATAATAATAGTAGTATTCATACACTCACACCTGTCATCTAATTCTAAGTAACCATCATTTAGATCTTGTGTTATGGATACAACGGAGAAATATAGAAAAAAACTCTACGTAAATAAAAATAAATGTTTATTGTTAATTTGTCTCCAATGCGCTCCGGAAACAATGATCAGATTGTGATGGAACTTTGGTAGGGCGTTCTGGGGAACGCCCGCGAGGGTTCTTGGATAATGAAAACTTTCTTTTATTATAAAACCCATCCCGGATGCAGCAAGATGTTGATAGGTCTTGTGATAGACGGAATAATGTAGCGTATTCTTGCTTAAGTATAATTATATTATTTAATTATTATTCTTTATTTTAATGCAAACTGCCGAGTGAAATTAGTAAAAGTAACAGATAACATCCATTGACCACAGATAATAACAAATAGTTGCCACACCGCTGCCGTCCATCCACCAGTGTTGCCATTGTATATAGGGCTGTTAACATTCTTATGTATATAAATATTAGGAATACACTAAATAAACATTCAAACATCCATAGCTCGTGGACAAATGTTCGCACACGTCATACAAACATTTGCCCCTACCGGGATTTGAACACGGGACCTCTGGCGTAGTAAACAGTGATTCTGTTCACTCAACCTGATGGCCATCAAAGTATAACATTAAATAGGGGCATTACGATTAAACTTGCATTACGATTAATTACTAGCCATGCAAAAGCGAGTCACGCCAGTCTAAACAGTTATCAGTTTTCGAAGAGTCTAATAATAAGGAAATTATTGGCGATTTTTGGATTTGTATAAAAAACTACAAATTGCTCTTAATCAACAATTACTGTTAAGACTGTCTTTCGAAAAATCCTCTGATAGCTATTAAGATGAGCCTTACTTGCATAAGCATCTGAAGTCTCAAAAGACTCGAAAGTTTCTATGGAAAGCCGTGCGACCTCTGCTCTGAGTCATTTGTCATTAGCTAACACCAATGGCAATAATAATGGCCTTGATTTAGAGTTCATTTCAAATAACATGAAATAATTGACGACCGGCTTGCCAAGTGGTCAGTTCCCCTAACTTCAGGGGTCCTGGGTATGAATCCCGGTAGGGTTAGACGTTTGTCTGATGAGTAGAAGCATTTGTTCACGCGTCGTTGATGTTTATTTCTAATATTTACATACATATTATCATCAATATTTCTCCGTTACCTAGTATCCATAACACAAGCTCTTAATGATGCTTACTTTGAACTAGATAATAGGTGTGAGTGTATGAATATTACTATTATTATTTTTATATCCATCTAAATCGGTTCAGTATCTTAGGAGTGAAGTTAACAGACAGACAGCTCCTTTCGCGTTTACACGATCAATTTCATCGGAATGTTACATGATTTCTACGATCTCATGGCGCCATATAATTGATGTACTTTCACTTGACTAAAGTACAACGTGCGGTGGTATTGGTAATGCCATGGGCATAGTGATTAGTATACTAATGTTAGATTAAGCGTACGGTCGACCACAGAAGTAGCTGAACATTTTAGTACCACGCTACCACTTTGGTGTCACAATAACTATGGCATCAATATTAGTACGGTAGCACTATTAGGTACGAGCGCAATAGTCCGTGCGACATGGTACTAAAGTGTTAAGCTACTTCTGTGGTCGACTGTACAATACGCAAGCCGTTTAGTACGTACAGTCAGCAACAGAAGTCGATTAAGGCTTTAGTACCTTTTCACAATTAATGTGCATTACACTTTACATTTCGTATGAAAACTGTGAATGACGTAGTGCGACATAGTATTATTTATTTATTTAACACTATGAAGTGTTGTGCACAACACAACATACAAATAAAGCAACAGAAAGAAATAACAAAATACGCTTGCACAATGGGCGGCCTTATCGCTAAGAGCGATCTCTTCCAGGCAACCTTACGTTGGACAGTACTAAAGTGTTAATCGACTTCTAATGCTGACCGTACCAAAAGTAACCGTTGAGACGACCAATGAAGTAGGAAGCGCGGGGAACACCCGGGAATTCCCAGTGTCAGTAAACAAACTCAGTATTCATTTAGTTCAGTTGTTCCACTTTAATAATTCGCAATATACCTAACCACTCACCTGCTAATGGAAATCGCACCTCAAATAAAATATAACTATCTTACATACCCTACAAAATGTTTGCCTTACTAATAATAAAGAAAATTTACTTAATAAAAAAATGTGGTATGTTAAATTGACAGGTTTAAGTAACGTTAACTGGCCTAAGTATGAAAATTACAAAAATATTCAAGGCTATAAAAATAACTGTACCTACTTACCTATATTGAAAATAAATTGCCTTAGAGACCCGTGAAAAATCATTTCATTCCTGTCTAAGTTTTATGATTTAAAAAACATACTAACATATTTATTTTTATTAAAAAAAAACTATTTTCTTAACTTCCAATAATTTTATATTATACTCTAGAACCCGATCTCAAAATTCACTATATCGTAAACGAATATCTAGATCATAAGTTGCCAGGATACCTTGCAATCCTATGACCGTAGTAAGAACTACATAAATGACAAATTATTATCCTACGACACGTGTCGTCTAGCAAATTGTCACCTTGTCATTTTATATAACTGTAAAATGTTATTTAACATACCATATCGAGTAGTCATGATAGTGACGTCTTATGTACAAATTAAAATTAAGTACTTATTATTTTTTAAGTAAAGCCTCCTATGACAGTTGCCGTTCAACGTTTAATAGTAATAATAGATAAAATAAGTTTAAAATAAATTTGCAATTGAAAATTGCATTTTTCATCCACATATTGATCTGTATCTTGAATCTTAGTAAGCGACGTACCAACATATATTTTAAGCCCGCCTTTTGGTAAACGGTTAACGCAGTTTAAATTCAGTACCTCAGTCCAGTATTACAAGCGCATATAAGCTACAGCAACCGTATACCTTTCTGCCACTCTTAATAAATAATAAAAATGCTATTTAAAAATATACTAATAGGCCACAGAAGTGAAAACGCGGTATCTAGAAATGTTTTTAGTTTATAATTTTTTGTTTATTTTAGACTTACCGCTTTTTGGTTTGTGAGGCCAGTATAATGTCATACAGCCCTACACTATTTTTTTTAAATAAAATTATTTATTTAAGGATCACCAACAAAGTGTACAATGGTTGTTGCACTGCGTTATGTAGTTTAAAAATGTAAAGTGATTGTAACTTAAATAGCATGTAGTAGAATTAACAGGATACACCTACATACAGGTGGGTACAGTCGGCAGCACATCAATTGTAACAGTTTGACCTTGAGACCGCCCTTACTGCGTTCGTAATAGAGGCGGCTTTAGTAGTGCAACTGTTACACTTGATGTGATGTCGTCAGTACCAACTAATAAGAGGATTCAGAAACTATTTACTATCTTACTTTTATATTTTGGCAAAGAATCATAAAATGAGTCCGAGCCAAAAACAGATACACGTGGAGTGCAAGAAATTCATAGGGTTGTAAGAGGTCACGGGTTCGATTTTCGACTATCGAAAATAGCATACTAACCACGGCCGTTCTGAGATTCTTGCCACTTTAAAATTTACTTTACCGTAAAACCATCCTTATGTTCATAGTAATTAGATAGGTTTATCAATGAACCAAATTTAAATGTACGGTGAATTTAATGAGATGTTGATCCAGATATAATAATCGCCATTTTAAATGGTATCATTGATTTTAAGTTATATTGGAACGTGTTGAAATATAACAAAGTTTATAAGAATTAAAATGACATGTATTTTTATAAGTAATCTCAGTGATTATCTAATGACACGCTTGCCTAATTGATGTTTATTGCGATTATTTTATAAGCTTTTAATGTAGAAACTTATTAATTGTTTTTAATTTAATTTATTTTTGAATTATTTGTTACGTAGGTAATGTTAGTTAGCTTGGTGTGTTGTCCAGTGTACTTAAGCGCTTATTGCTTTTACGACTAGACCGTACTTAATTTATCTTATATTGATATTAAGTTATGTCACAAATGTTTAAACATTGATCTTTCCACCGGAATAATAAGATCAATCTAATTTATTATTTATTTAATTTTAGATGATGACTTGTGCATTTAGACATTCCTATTAGTCTAGTATTTGTTGTTTTTCTTTCTTAATTCTATGTCAACTCCACGTCTCCAATTCCACGTCTATGTTTAGAATTAGAATGTGATTGCAGTGTGTGTTTGTTAAACATGAATTTATTTTACTGATATACAATTTTAGTTTGAAAACATTCTTTGTTTCTCTCATTCAAATGCAAAATGAAATAGACCAAACGTGTCTACTAATCATAATAAGTATAGGACGAGCCATTAACTATCTTCACAAGAAAATATTTCATTTGTATGACAAAATAAAAATTCCATAACTTTTTTGGCGTAGGTATAGTAAGTTAGACATTTTTGTATTGTTTATTAATTTGTTTATGAGTTTATTTCTTGAATTTGTTCTGCAAACCATGGCGCCAAGTCAATACTATTCTTAATATAATAGCATTGTAACAATAAAGCCTTAGGGTCAAATCACAACGAGACACAGCGCGGCGCTGTAAAACGTGTGGAATAGTAGAAATAAGTCGCTATTAGAAAAAGTGCGCGTCTCGGTGTGATTTGACCCTAACTCTGAAGACACACTTAATCTAAATTTCACTAGGTACAGTATATCTCTTTTTCTCAATAAGTATAGGAAAAAGATAGCACGATAAACACCATTAATTATTAAAGATGTCAAATTATATGACAGCCGTCCTTTTTGTAATGAACTTTAGATTTAACGTGTGTTCTTCAGAATAAGGGCGGGCTCCTTTAGACTAATTCGAAATGTTTTTAGATATAATAGACAAGTACAGACGGCGCACGCGCACCCATACATGTAGTCTTGAGCAATTATACCCTATTTTAGCATAGAATTATGAACTGTCAGAAGTGCGTCGGTACTTACAATTCGTTGGTACCATTAGCACGAAAATCATATACAGGGTGGTACCGTCAATCCGACCATATATTAAAACATTGGCTATAGTTCATAGAAATGGTTTGCCACTATCAAAAACATCATATTCATTTGAGAATTTCATGGCCTTTGGTTGGAATAAAATGATCATGTTTTTATTTATTGTCGTATTGACGGCACCAAATTGTATATGCCGCAGCTATTTAGTTAAACTAGCCATTTATTTCGACGTCTAGGACGTCAATTAAACGCCGGCATCGGCATCCAAATAGTCAAGGCCGATAGTTAATTGATCTAGAATTACTCAACGTATAACAACTTGGTATATTGAAAGTCAGCTCAATAAAACGCCTAGGCGCCGTGGATCGTCTTGTAGACGAGTTTTTCTGTGATTGTAGGTTCAAGGTTATTTTTTAAGACTACTTATAACCAAAATGATATCTGTTTTAAGTGGTTTATAAAAAAATCACAAAAATAGTCACCCAAGCCCAAAACTCTTCGAACTACACCGATTAATTCCTTTATTCTCAGTAGTTCCGTGCAAGAAGTTTCGTGGCGGAACTAGTGACACTTTTTTCTTCCCAATAGTTCCGGTAATAATAGGCACTTATAGGAAATTTGATTACCTTAAAAATTTAAATTTAATTTAGTCGACTAAAGCTGTGGACGGTAAATAACCGGATGGGATAATACGACGTTGAACCATCTGGTTAAACGTTGTGCTCAATTTAATTGAATGCCGGCTTTTAATGATCGGTATAGGCGTCCAATTAAGTGGCTAATTTAACCAGATTACTACGACATACACAATGTCACTTATTTTCATATAATAATAGGGTTCAAAATCGTTTACATCTTTTTGATGCTGAAGGCAAAGCGATGAGTCAAGAATTGATTTAACGCGTTTATTCATGCGTTATGCAGTGTAATATTGACAAAGAAAGGTTTTTTAACTTTTAACTATAACATAGTAATAGACATAAGATGTGATGTAGACATAGTTTCCCTTTATTACCTTTTTTTTGCAATTGTTGGATTATTGGTGATGCTCTCTTACACTTGAATAAACCTTATACACTTGAAATAACGACTATATTGGTTGGTTCGAGAGCTAATAGGTCCATTGTTCCTTGTTTTGTGATGGCGCACAAAATAAAATATTGTCTTGTTATATTTATTTGTTTTTCCTTCATTTTACCTTTCCGTCATTACGCCCCCTGGTGTCTATAGTATCATTGATTTGTACCATCAATGGTACTACCGACACATGCTAGTGTACCAGTCGGGCAAAAATTTATAATAGATTAGATAATTCCAAGTAATTCAGTCGGTTGATTCATTCAATCTGAAGTACCAGGCTACCATAAGTATATCAGAGGTTATATATTGGTACCCCTACGAGTATTATATAAATAAAATTAACAATATGCTAAACATCTCCTACATAGATATGGTAGCCTGGTACTTCCAGGTATATACATATGATATTTCGATTGAGTGAGATATTCTAAATATAATGACAATATTGACAATTTACTGTTTTCATTTTTTTTACCAAGGGATCTATCGTGTGCTTACGAAAGAGGGAAATTTTCTTGAGTACCCAACAAATATTTATAATAATAAAATTAATTTAAGAATAAAAAAGGAAATACCTACACGGAATAAACTAGTATCTCTTTTAATGGTACTAATGGCACATAGTAGTATCACTAGCACCATTGATGGTATAAACCAATGGTACTATAGACACTAGGGATTACACGCACGTGTTTTTCCAGTGAGTAGGGTCTATAGGGTACGGTAATCGCCTGTCATCATGATGGCCACACGCTTGTTTGCCAACCAGCTGGATAAATAATGATTATTGAAAAGTTTATGAACTTAACTATGTGTGTTTTATATACATATTCAATACTTTTTTTTCACAAAGAAACCAAACGGGTGGAAGTATTAGTAACTTTCTACTATAGAAAGAGACTTAACTCTTTATTATCCGATTGAGATGTACCTAATGTAAGGTGTCTGAAATTATGTAAAAACGAAATAAAACTACATTTTGTCCCCAAAAATAAATTTAATATATTTATTTGAATATGCTAACATATTTAGAGCGAATACAAAAGTCAGGTGACTAAGCACTATCTAAACTATTAGGCTACATAAATACTGAACAATTTGCTATCATTATGATGGTATAGTGTTTTACTACATATATTTGCAAACTATATTGGCATATTATAAAAGGTAGTTATAAAAACTTCTGCTCGCGTCTTCACCAACCGTTCCCCAGTACTAAGTGTCTGGTCCCAGTATGTATCTCTGTCTATGTAAAGGAAGTAGACAAGTGTCACCTGAGCCTGGAGGACGATTGTTGCAAGCAAGCATAAGCATAACATTTACAGGGAGCCTGAATCTGAAGACAATCTTTTAGATACGTTTATCTCCTCTCGAAAAACAAAAAAAAGGATAGCAAAAAATTGAACTGTTAAATTATATTCAGACTGCCTATAAAGAAACCATGGACAATTTTTAAAGGCACATTATGTTAGGCTACATAAAACCTACATTTATCGCAATATAATTAGGTATAGTCAAAAAACACACCTTTAGAAATGTCCAAACATTTGAAAGCTGTCTTTTTTTTAATTCATATTGTACGAAGTCCCGTTTAAATTAACAGTCTAAACTTTTTATTGGCAAACGTCAAACAAGCTCTGCAACAACTCCAGCATCAGAGCCAATATGTAAAAGTAGCGTGAGTACTGTCGGCCCCACATCAAGTGGTAGTCAGCGGGGTAGGTGCCTGACGTCAAAGTGATACGATCAATCTGCCGTCGTGTGGACTTACTGTAGATTTTTTATTTATATGGCGGTTGAGTTTCATTAATTGTGGAACAGAAAAACAATATTCTTTTTAAAACTATTATAAACTGTCTATTTCAGAAAGAGTAAAGAGTTAGTTTATGTGAGCAATTCCACTAAAACAAGTAAAAACTGTTGAAACCACCGGAGGACTGCTCCCACTCCGTAGTGTAGCAAATAAAATCCCTTTGTTCCCGTCATGTAAGTACAGCAAGCATCTGAGCTTGCAGTGCTCATTAATAACGATGATGTTTTTAAAAAGCAACCTTATATTTCTTCAGCATTAGAATCGCCTTGTACTTGTCAGGGTTTAGTGATACTACAAACAACATGCGACTCTATTATTGCAGTGTTAGAGTTGCTTTTGTGGTCACTCTGAGAGCTCAGATGATTCTGATGCTGGCTGTTCAGAAGACAGCATAACAAGTGTAACAGTTTCACTACGAAAGCCACGTCTAATGCAAACGGAGTAATCTCAAGGTCAAACTGTTACGCTTGATGTGCAATCTTCTGTGCCTACAGCTGTCGCACGCAACAAAGGGAAGAGTTATTCGTCATCTCGCCCGACAAAAACTTGCCCGATAGGGCGACCTTTCAATTTTACCTAATATTTCTGTCGTCAACTCGCCCGGAGGTAACGACCATAAAATTTTACAGTCAACTACTCAGTGGCTTTATTTTAAGATTTAATGCAATGTTTATTCAAAGTCGTTTCGAATATTTAGTTTCAAATTTTTTACCTGGCTCTATTTCATGACTATTTTTTAGCGTTGTCAAAATTCGTTTTCATTAAGATTTCAAATATGAGGATTATAGCTTGAAGCACACGCTGTAGTGACTTTGTAAGGAGCGTGCGAGTTGACGACAGAAATATTAGGTAAATTCGAAAGGTGCCAAGTCGCCTGATCGAACGAGTTGTTTTCGGGCGAGATGATGAACAACCCAAAGAGAATGTGCTCAACCGTTTAGTATAGATACATACGGGGTGGTGAGACAATACGACATCAAATTAGAACAATGGGCCTAATTCTGGAGACACTGGTGACACTGGGCCTGATTCTGAAGACACACTTTAATTCTAAATTTAAGTACAGTATATCTCTCTCGCAATATGTGATAGAAAAAGACAGCAAGATTTTTTTAGCGCTGTTAATTAAATTTAGATAGATTTCAGGGAAACCATAGACTATTTTAGACGGGTACATGCCGTCTAAAATAGTCTATGGTTCTTTTAAAAATATCGTATTCATTTGATAATTTCATGACATTTGTATGAAATAATGCTGCCAACGTTACACTATTCCATACAAATGTCTTTTTTTTTTTTTATACAAAGCACGACAAATGACTCAACACCACCTGATGTGAAGCAGTAAGAAGAGTCCATATGCGAAGACAGCTAGTGCAGTTCAGGCACTACTCTAGCTGCCTCCACCTTGCCGGCCCGAAAGGTGCTTTTTCACGCCTCTTTTGAAGGACCCCATGTTATAGGAAGGAGGGAACACATGTGCTGGCAAAGAATTCCAAGTTCTGGAAGTTCGACAAAGAAAAGAGCTACTAAATTTCTTTGTACGTGATGTTGAGGTGGAGACAGTGAATTGATGACTCCGAAGACCGGCACGCGTGCTCCTGAGTAGGAAGGGGGAAGGTGGGATAAGGTCAAATAGCTCTTCAGAACACTCTCCGTGATATAGCCGATAGAAGGCGCTAAGCGACGCAATGTCTCGACGCAATTGCAGAGGCTCAAGGTTGTTGGTGACCTCTACATCGCCAACGATACGAACAGCACGACGCTGCAATCTGTCCAGGGCATCGAGTAGGTACTTGGCGGAGCCATCCCACAAGTGCGAGCAATATTCCACGCAAGACCGGACCTGAGTTTTATACAGCAGGCATAATTGGTCAGGCGTGAAAAATCGACGCACCTTGTTCAGGACACCGAGCTTCCGTGAGGCTGTTTTTATCACGGTTTCGATATAGTTCCTGGAATTCAGATCGCAACATATCTCCATACCTAACAAGTTTAGGGAGCCCTGTGCCGAAAGAGTAGTTCCCTGAAGAGAGGGAAGGGGAAGGAACGGCGACATTTTGGCTGTAAACGCGCACACCTGTGTTTTCTTAGCATTGAACTCAACAAGATTGTTAGATCCCCATTCAGATACGAGGTTCAACACCCTGTCGAGCTCAATGGTAAGATTCTCTCTCTCTCTCTCGGTTTCAGCGCGCCCAGCCCCTGGGCGACCGTAATATCCCCCATGCACTGTACTGTCATCTGCATAGCAATGAATGTTTCCTAACGGAATCATGTCATTGATATGAAGAAGAAAGAGTGTGGGGGATAGAACAGAGCCTTGTGGTACACCAGCATTCACTGACATGAACCGCGAAGCGCATCCATCTGCGAGGACACGGTTTCTTCGCTCATGCAGGAAGCCGGCGATCCAGTTACAGAGCTGAGCGGGCAGACCGTATGCCGGGAGCTTGGAGAGAAGAGCCTTGTGCCAGACCCGATCGAACGCTTTGGCAATGTCAAGGCTAACTGCCAGTGACTCACCACGTTTGTCAATAGCTTCACCCCAGACATGCATTAAGTACGCTAGAAGATCACCCGTTGACCGGTTCGGCCGAAACCCGTACTGTCGATCATTAATTAATGAGTGATCTTCTAGGTATCGGATCAGCTGGTGGTTTAAGATCCGTTCCATGACCTTGCAAAGAACTGAGGTGACAGCTATCGGGCGGTAGTTAGCTGGGTCTGATCGGTCTCCCTTTTTGGGGACCAGTTGCACATTGGCCGCTCTCCAAGATTCCGGCACACACCCAGAAGAGAGAGAAAGACGGTATAGCCGCGTTAAGACAGGAGACAACTCCGCTGCGCAGTTTTTCAGTACTATCGCTGGAATGCCATCAGGTCCACTAGCTTTCCGGACGTCGATTGACTGAAGCTCCGCACGTACATCACATTGCCTAATACGAATATCGGGCATTGTGTGGCCACAGTGGGAGAGTGTTGGTGGCTGTAAGTTGCAGTCATCGATTCGGGAGTGAGCAGCAAAGAGTTTTACCAAGAGATCGGCTTTCTCTTGCGGCTTGTGAGCTAGCGAGCCGTCAGAACATCTCAACGGGGGCAGCGAGGGTTGGCAGAAGTTGGATTGCACGGCTTTGGCCAGACGCCAGTAGCTACGGCTTCCCGTAGGATGCGTAAGAAGTTCTTGGCCAACTCGTGCAACGCGCTGTGCATCCGCTCTGATGAAGGCCCTTTTGCAGGACTTGGTGGCGTTGTTATAGACTGCTTTCAGTGAGTCAATGTTGGGATCCCCGCAAGCTCGGCCCCTGATCCAAGCGCGGTATGCCGACTGTCTGTTTTCAACAGCTAAGGCACAATCGCGGTTGAACCAGAGGTTACGCCTACCCCTACTGATGAGATCGGAGTGAGGGATATAGTACTCCATCCCTAACATGATCTCATCAGCAACAGCAGTAGTGCTAGCGTTCGGGTCCAGCTCACTGAAACAGCGCTGCCTCCAAGGGACAGATGCGAAGTAATCCCGCATACCGTCCCAATCTGCCGACGCATAGTGCCAGATGCGGCGTTTGGCAACCATAGGTACCGGTGGCGACGTCCGTGGCACCCCAGCGGATACCAGGCAGTGATCCGATGTTCCTAAAGGAGCACGAACCTCTAGCCGATATCCATCCGGGCGAGTCGTCAGCAGAAGGTCCAACAATGAGGGCGCGTGACCGACAATGTCTGGAATCCTGGTGGGCTGGTTTACCAGTTGGGTCAGGTCGTGCGTGAGAGCGAAAGCGTGGGCAGTTCTACCAGCATGGTCAGTTTTAGAGGAACTTAACCACGACTCGTGGTGAGCATTGAAGTCCCCTAAAAACACCAATTCCGCGGTTGGAAACTGCTCCTGCGCAACATCTGCCACCCGACTAAGATGTTCGAAAAGTCGAGTTGTCTCCATGTCACCGCTGTGGGATCTATAGAGGCACACGTAGATTCGGCAATGTGTGCCCAGGTCCACATGCACCCCAAGAATAGAGTAGGAAGGGTCCTCCAAACAGCGCAGACGGCGACAGCAAACATCCGCCCGGACAAACAAGCATACCCCGGCCTTCGCTTTGAAGGACTCTTCAAGAGCGTAGCCGGGGTAATCCAAGTAGCTAGTGTCTGCCGGGCGGAGTATTTGCGTCTCCGTCAAAAACAGCATTTCGGGTCGAGCCGTCTCGAGATGTTGGTGGACGGCATTGAGGTTAGCATGGAGCCCACGGATGTTAGTGAGCCCGACAGCGTGGTTGTGGTGGGGGTGTGCACCGCTGAACGACCGGAACTGTTTTTGAGCGCTGCCATAGTTGAAGATAGAAGGAGGAGAGGCGTGAATTGGGGGGACGTTGCCGCGATATATACGGTCAAAGCGTGAGGCCTGTTTCCCCAGGTAATAGCCGACAGTAGAGACGCGCTGACCCGCCGAACGGAAGGGCCCCCGAACCCCCCCGGGAATAGCCGCCGGGACCCCACCACCCGGTCACCAACCGGCACGACGGACCACCCCAAGATTATGCGTGGCATGATAGGGCAGCCTCACGAACTGGTTAGGTTCGCTTGGGCCCCTGTACTGTACCACGGGCGGCCAGCGGAACAGCCGTTTCTTCGGGTCTCCCTGGTCGGCGGGTCAATGCAGTCCACCTGGCTCTGGTTAGACGGAAGCCGTCACTGACCGCATCCATCGCCGCAACGTCTCCCCAAGCTCTGGTTGTACGCTGACTGATCCCGGAACGCGACCACAAGTGGTCACTTGGCGGGTTTTACGCCATGCGTACGGTGGTCACTAACCAGACGGGTGTTCAGACCCTACCACCAGTCGAGCAGTTGGTAGCTCGGTAATCCCTTAGTCGCCTCTTACGACACCCACGGGAAGAAATGGGGCGGTGAATTGTATTCTTAATCCGTCACCGCACGGACAGATGTCATGAAATTATCAAATGAATACGATATTTTTGAAAGTGGCAAACCATTTCAATGGACTAATATAGCCCATGGTTAAATTTATTGTCGCATTGACGGCACCATCCTGTATAGCCTATGTTTTAATTTAATGTATATTAGTATTGACGTCGGACCCGTACCACCATCTTTTATCGCGATCCACGACTATGATTGCGACGCAGTTTAGGAACGAATACTGAACCGAGCGGAATATGAATCGCTTTTATAAAGATGGTGGTAAGGCCCCAGGTGGTACGTCACCAACCTGTATGTAGTACTAACTATAGGTACCTTGCCCAGAAAGGTTCGCTCCCTATTTATTAATATGTCTTACGGAGTGAACTTTCTATGTCCTTTGAGTATTTGTTCCAATGATACCCAACCCCATAAACATTTACACTTAATTGGATGCCTAGCCCGTCGATTAAACGCCGGCATCCGATCAAATGCCCAGCCCGATAGTTAATTGAACTAGACTCACTTATAGTCTAACGACTTGGCGAATTGAAAGGATCGTCTTGTACCGAAGAGTATTGGTTGGTCGTGGGTTCAAAACGATGTCGGTTTTAAGTGGTAATAAAGAAAATTCTTTATTACCACTTAAACCCGACATCGTTTTGGTTATATGTGGTCATAAAAAAATCAGTCGTAACAGTTAATTGTGAAGGAAAGCGTTATTGGGCATGGGAATGGGAAGAAGTTAAAGGGAGTGTAAACTATAACGTAATCGCACGACTCGAAACGTTATCCTCCGGCTCACGGCTGATTACTATAGTTAGTGAACCGCTGCCTGCATTGAACCAACATCTTAATGAAAAATTAAGGGGCTACCTCGTGCACACTAGCGACACCAATTGATTGTTATTAATTATGGTGAATTTAGAACATAATAAACAAAAACGCTTTAGAGAATTGCTAAAGAACGGTATTTGTCATTTTTAAAGATGTATCGTGTATAAAGTGTCTACCTTTAAGTAACCAAATTTTTTATTGTTGTTAAAAGTGGCCACTTTCGGCAATAATGAAAAAATAGGTTACATGTAGAGGAATATCTTATACCGAGCACATCTCAAAAAATTACAAATACCGTTCTTTAGTCATTCACTAAAGCGTTTTTGTTTATTATGTTCTATATTTACCACAATTAATATAAATCAAGTGGTGTCGCTAGTTCCGACGAGGTATCGCCTTAATTGTTACAAAAGAAATAAGGGTAGGTACCTATGTGTTATATTATATCTTCTTCTTCTTCTTCTTTATTTCATGGCCTCTCGCTATCACGAATTTTGCCAATATCAAGTAAAATTAATCTGCGAATAACTTGCGGCAACGATGTACGGTGATTGGGCAACACGAATTCTTTTTCCGAAGACAACGTGGTCGCTGGCCCGATAAAACAAAATGGATGCTGTCAGATGGCTGTAGAAGCGCACAAACCGTCGATTTCACAGTCAGCCGACAACAACCTATATTATATCATATAAAGTAGGTATTATATGATGTGTCTAGTGTCACTTTTAAAAAGTCCACAGAACTCAACATAAGTCAAAAACAAAATTTAATAATATTAAGGAAATAAAATGTGGAATACAAAGAAGTAATTTATTTTGTTTAAATATGATAATTATATATTTATAAAAATATTTTTTATTTAGAATCACCATGAAATTACCTACCCAGCAATACTTTAAGTACCTTTCAAGATTTTTGGAAATTCTAAGTTCGTCGTCCCTGTATACCTTAAATTAACAAGTGGTGCACTTTATAACCCCCATGATATCATAATGATTGTCAAATTATTAGAAAAGCATTAAATTACAAAATAAACAATGATGAAGCACAAACCTAAAAGCTACTATGTATATAAAGAGCACATAACTAGCAAGCGAGTATGAATTTACTGTAAATGAAAATAAACTTAATTACAGACCATTTAAGGCTGTGGTAAAACTGGAGTACACTGCCGTTTCTAGTTTTTCTTTTAAAAACTCTACTATGATGAGAACTATCTTCTGGCGACTTTTAGCACACTCCATGACAGTATTAAAGGCTCTGACATAGTCTCGCGGGTCCACTTCACGGAGGAAGTCAGCCACAATGAACAGTAGCGCTTTTACCCTCTCCTTAATATCATCCCAGATTTCATGCAGGGATACTATTGCTGCAAGATAAAGAAACATAGTTCAGCATTATAATAAAGTGTCTCGGCGCCGATTTTAAACTTTAAACACGAATATCTCGGCAACCAGCGGAGCTAGCGGGAGGAAAGCGGTCGCGTTCGGCAGGTGATTAGTGCGGATTTTTTAGTCTATAGTTTATTTATTTTTATTTAAACGACTTTATTAGAAACTAGCTGACCCGGCGAACTTCGTACCGCGTGTCCAATATTTATACGATACTAACGTCACTCAATTGTTTTGTCTTCCCGGATCCCCTCCACTAATACTTAAACTTTATAGTAAGGTATTAAAGTACAAATTGACTTTTAGGTATTATTACGAATCTTTTGTATAGGAGTATAAAAGTTTTTTTTTTTATACAACTAGATGACGGCCCACCTGGTGGTAAGCGGTTACCGCCGCCTATAGGCACCTGTAATAACAAGGAAAAGCACTTGATATTGCAGGTGCGTTGTCATCCTGAGGCCTAAGATGAAATGCCGTCAATGCCCAGTAATTACACTGGCTACCTTTCCCTTCAATCCGAAACACAGCGAACTGTTTCACGGCAGAAATAAGAGTGTTGTTTTTAGATTTTTTTTAAGCATAGTTTTTAATTTTTCTCTCCGTAAGAACCATTCTCGTACTTCAAGGAATATTATAAAAAAAATTAGCGAAATCGGTTCAGCTGCTCTCGAGATTTGCGCTTAGCAACACATTCAGCGATTCATTTTTATATTAGAGAAGATTACTCTTAGTCGGTTTGAAAACATCAACCGCGTCGCCGCTGCGGTCGCGGAGCATCCACGACGATCAGTTAGCTATCAGTTGCTACCAGTAGGTTTATTTCGAGGGCCATTTGAATGATTCAGTAAACATCCTGTCGCTCTAAGTCTAAACTTTGCCACCCACGACTTAATTAACTGAATACTCGGGGCATTACTTAAACGGCGGATTTTAAAGTGACTACAAAAC
Source organism: Nymphula nitidulata (assembly GCA_947347705.1). NCBI lineage: Eukaryota > Metazoa > Arthropoda > Insecta > Lepidoptera > Crambidae > Nymphula > Nymphula nitidulata. The sequence goes on along the minus strand of OX374637.1, from coordinate 1,450,259 downwards.
TTCCGAAGTGCTTCACTCAACGAAAATTCGTTGCAAAAATACGCCTGCACTGTGTACGCGCGGTGTCCGCCAGACCGCCAGACCACTGCAACGTAGCGAGCGACTAACAAGGAATAATTCAATTAAAATGACCGTTTTTATGCCTTTTTAAAACGGTACAACTTTATGGTAACAATTACAAATAAAAAAAGAAAGGAATTAGGCGTTTAATTTAAATGCATCAAAAACATTAAACTACGGTACAAGTTTAATAATATTCCTTATCTTTTAACTTTAAATTGTTTTTATGGGTAACAGTAGCGTATATTTTCCGATTTTGTGAAAAATAGCACCAAATTCAAATTTAGGCGGGAATCGAACCCGTGTTTCCTGATGTCCGACCAGTTGCTGTTACCACTACGCCACCGGAGCACTAGGTATATCTTACTAATTTTTTCACCGCTTTCTACCCTTTTTTACGCTTTTATAGCAATTTCTCTTTCTTTACTTGTAATTGTTACAATAAAGTTGTCGCGAAGTTCGCGAGTTCAGTTCATTAAGTGCCAATCGTAAGTATTAAAATTCGTAATGTAAATAACTTGATATTGTTATCGATACGAATTTAGCAATCGATAAGTAAGTTTGTGTCTATGCCTTGTATCTATGGTTGCGTCTGTGGTTGACCGTTGGCGGCATTGCGTGACGGACACTTTTTGGTTGTGTACCGCGGGAGAGAAATGGCGGGTTTTCAGATGCCAACAAGCCGAGGCGCGAAGCGGTGCTATCAGTTCTACTGAGGAACGATGGCGAGAAACGAGAGGACGACGTTTAGTGGTAATATAGCTAACGCAAACCTGGTGAGTTGTGTTCTATTATCACGCATACATAAAGTCAGTGTACTGTTCTATGGACATAGCATCTTATGAGATAGCTACATGAGTTATTAGTTGAGGTCGCTCCCCCAGGGATGGACATTGTAGTAGTAACGGAAGGCCAGGGTAGGACTGTAGGGGAGGTGGAGGTCCAACACAGGGACTGCGGTCCCGAGCCAATGTCCATTAGAATGTATCACATGCGTGTGGCTTTCTAGAGGACTTCGAAGGCAAGTTCGTAGTCTTCACCTGGGAGCGACGGAGAGTAACTGGGAACAATGTTCCTAAGTGTTGTCCACATACGTGCAGCTCTCCAAGAGTAGCTTGGAACATTATATATATCTATGTTTCACATGCTGTCATAGAATAAGTTACACCCTCATTATTAATGTTATAGGTACGGCGTGTGACGACTAAAGTAGTGTAACGTTAAATAAAACAAAAATTAAGAATATTTGAAAGCACTGCCCCAACTTAACCGAATCGTAGGTATTTGTAAAAATACTCGTTTCGGATGTTGAAATAGAATATTTCGACATTGTAGGATGGACGTTAGCTCATAAACGCAAATACAGATAGACTAGAAGAATTTCACAGGGATATCCCAAGTCCTGGGTGGCTCAGATGGTTAGAGCAGTCGCCCGGATTGCGAAAGGTAGCGGGTTCGATTCCCGCCTCAGGACGTGAAATTTTTCTAGTTTAGATATTTTTATTAGTAAATAAAGTAGGCGTTAAAACGCAGCAAAAACATTAAAATGTGATTACTATTAAAATAAAATTGATGCCTTAAAATCTTTGATATTTAAATTAAAGTAATACAGACTCTTTGCTGTTAATTTTTGTAGAAAATTTCTACAAAAATTATACCCATGTGATTATTTAAGGTACGGATCGACTCGTGAGATACATAAAGTTCGCCGGCGGCTATCTCTCTTAAAGTTGAATGAGGATTTTCAGTCACTATTTCCCTCACTTTTGCGATGTTAACTTCAGTTGCAGACGTTGATGGCCTACCAGAGCGAGGCAAATCTTCCATCACATCTCGACCGCTTTTGAACGCTTTGTACCACTCATATGCACGTGTTTTTGATAAAGTCGATTCACTGTAACATTTTCAGCGACTCCGAACACGAAATTCAACTCTTTGTTAGATGTTTTTGTCCATTATGAAATACGCAGCAATACCTACACACTAGAAGTAGATATGACATAACTGAAAACAGCACTGTATTTAATATAAATAACAGATGCAACTCAAACTCCGCGCCAAAATGGAAAACAGTTGTGCCAATCTAACAATAACTAAAAAAAAAAACAAAAAATTGAATTTGGAACCATAAACAAATCATCCATTCCCGATACTTTTTTGACTGAATGTAGGTATATGTGCCGCCATCTGGTTAAATTCGCCGCTTAATTGAATGTCTAGCCCGTTGACTAAACACCGGCACCAAATTAAAAAGTTAACTGAACTCAGTTAACGTTTAACGACTTGGCGTATTGAAAGGATATTCTTGCACCGAATAGTTTTGGTTTGATTGGTAGGTTCAAGGTTATTTTTTATGACCACTTATAAATAACTAATATCGTTATGGTCATAAAATAAACAACATTGAACCTACCAATCAAACCAATCAAAACAAAAAAGGTCTATTAAAACGACCAGCCTAGGCGTCCAATTGAATGGCTAATTTAACCAGACGGCTGACATGACGTTCAGCCATCTGGTTAAACGTTGCGCTCAATTAGACTTGGCTAGTTGTCCTTCAGCCGTGTCATTGGATGCCGGCGTTCAATCAACGAGCTAGGCGTCCAGTTAAGCGGCTATTTAACCAGGCGGCTGCGACTTAACTGCCAGATTCTGCCATCTTTGATCTCGAAATAGATATGTTCTATTCGGAATCAAAACTCCTGATAACCACAACAATGATATCCCTATCCATTTTATATTAAAAATAAGTCGCGTCCGCCATTTTAGACCAGGAAATAGATGTTGTATTTAGAATCGGGATCCCCGAAAACCACGAAAAAGATACCCATATTGATTTTGTATTAAAAAGTCGTATCCACCATCTTAGATCCTGAAATAGTATTCGGAATCGGGACCCCCGAAACCCGCAAAAATGCACTCTCCTATGAAAATTAATGTCTAGGGAGTAAACTTCAAAAATAAAAAATGTGACGCCCCTGCGACAAGACTAATGTCAAGACAAAAGACAAAAGCAGTATGTATCGTAACTTTCAAGGCGTTGGCCCACTGGTTGTAATTACACTGTGGTGCAGGTATATTTACAGTTATAATAACAAGGACTTGATATTGCAGGTGCGTTGCCATCCTGGGGCCTCAGATGAAATGCCGTCCATGCCCAGTAATTACACTGGCTACCTTTCCCTTCAATCCGAAACACAGCGAACTGTTTCACGGCTGAAATAAGAAACCCAGAGGACCCTACATACGGGCCTACCACCTAGTAAAATATAGTGGCTTCAATTTATAAATAGGTTACATCGAAAATGTACACAACATACCTAATTTTAAAATCACTTTTTCAATCCAGTCGTGATCAATCTCTACTTTGTTGACTGACGTATACAATGACACTGATTTTAACTGTGACATGACTAATGTTGTTTCGGCCAATCTTCACAACAAATCACTGTGTGTTTCTTTGCCTGTGGTTTTACTATGACAAAACTGGAATCAAATCCAAATAAAGTAGGTAGGTACTCTGTGATCCAAACAAAGTCAAATGTTGGCAGACATTTGTTTCTATAAAGATTATCCAAAGAGCAGGTAAGTACTTACTTATAAAGAAGTTTTATCAGATTAAGTTTTATGGATCAGTTTAGGTAAGTACCCTGTTTAGATAAGTACTTTTTTTGGGATCCTGCCTTTTCGCCGAAAATTGTTTGGCCGATTATCACTTGCCAATGCCAACTAATGTTTCGCAGAATTTTCTCTTTGACAACTAACGATTGACAAATGTTTGTATGACAACGTTTCATTTAATAGAATTATTGTTAAGCCGATTATTATAATGACACACGTTCAGGGCACTTATCATTTGTCAAATCCTTCACTAGGCCAGACAACTTTTAGACGAATAACATTGAAAGAAAAAAATGATAGTGCTACTGCTGTAGTCTTGAAATCAGGGAAATAATAGTAGTACCTATAATACTAAATCTGGTAGTAGAGTACGTATACATACGTAGTGACACTTTGGGCTTATTCCCAACTAGCAAACTTATCTTGAACATAAACCATTATAAGAACCAAGTCATTATAACAAGTGTATAGCTATCCTGACTAAGAGAGACCGTCTTATAAAGACACGTTATAGACATTTAGTACTAAAAAAACGTTCATACTTATAACAAACTCTTAAAGATGTTAAGAAATCCCAATTGCAATATTTATGAGAACGCAGATTTACAAGTGCATTTAATAAGATCAATAATAATTGCTCTTGATCATTTATACATATACCCTTAATAAACCATGTTAGAAGTCTATTCGCTCTTAAAAGAGTTTTATACGGGTGATTAATTAGATTTCTACACTTACTGAAGTTTCGTATACAACGTCTATAAAAGAAGCAAGTTATAAGTGTAATTCATGTTCGGTAAGTGGCATTAAACATTCGAAGCATATATCGAGATTTTTATAAGATTATTTCAACTTTCAAGAGTTTTTAACCGACTTCAAAAAAAGGAGGACGTTATCAATTCGTCTGTGTTTTTTTTTATGTTTGTTACCTCAGAACTTTTGACTGGGTGAACCGATATTGATGATTCTTTTTTGTTCGATGCGGAATAGTTCCCATTTGGTCCCATATAAAATTTTTAGACATCCATTGGGAAGTTTGGTAAATCAAAAAAACTGGAAAAATTAAGTCGTCTACATATGCGAAGTTGCGGATATTTGCTTTCCTATGAATTTTTTATGGGTTTATTCCCTATTATCATATAGAAAATGAGCTGATAGTCATCAACCGCCTGAACTGATCTTCATAAATTATAGCTAAGAACCATCGTAAGCACATCAGCTTTCACACAAAAAAACCGAATCAAAATCGGTCCATTCGTTTAGTCGCTGCGATGCCACAGACAGATACACAGACAGACACGACAAACTTATAACACCCCTCTTTTTTCGTCGGGGGTAAAAATACTCAGAACTACAGTCTTTACTACAGTCCTACAGAGTTTTTACAAAGGCGTGTGGCATCCGAAACCGATGGAAACAGGCATTGATATAACCAAAAAATGGAAGATACGGTCATTGATATACATATAAACAAAAAAGGGAAGATAGGTACGCCGAAGCATTTCATCGTCGAAAAACGGGCTGCGTGCACTACATACGCACGAGTCCGCACACAGCAACATTTTTATCTAAATACGAATGAAGCACGGTAATCAATCAGGTAACAGAGATAGATAAACGCCCTCGACTGCCTAGTGCAAGCGAACGCACAGATTACTAAGCGAACGACTGTTTGTGTATTATATAGTATTACAAAAGGAATTCCCCGACTTCGTCTCCCACCTCCCCTTCTTTGTACTGCGGTACCGTCAACAAACAATCAGTGGTCATCAGTGACTAATCTTAGAATTAATAAAAATTGTTGATATAATTTTTTAATAATTTATTAATTATACTGAAATATACTTGGTGGGTTCGATTCCCGCTTGGAGGATACAATTTTTTCATCGTTTTATTTCTTTATTTGTAATTGTTAGAGCTAGTGCAGTTTAGACACTGCTCTAACCGACTCCACCTTGCCGGTCTTAAAGGTGCTTTTTCACGCCTCTTTTGAAGGAACCTATGTTATAGGAAGGAGGAAACACATGTGCCGGCAAAGAATTCCAAGTTTTGGAAGTGCGACAAAGAAACAAATTACTAAATTTATTATTGCGTGATATTAAGGTGGAGACAGTGAATTGAAGACTCCGAAGGCCTGCACTCGTGCTCCTAAGCAGGAAGAGGGAAGGTGGGTTAAGGTCAAAAAGCTCTTCATAGCACTCTCCGTGATATAGCCTTTAGAAGGCGCTAAGCGACGCAATGTCTCGATGCAATGGCAGAGGCTTAAGGTTGTTCGTAACTTCCACATCGCCAATGATACGGACAGCACGACGCTGCAATCTGTCCAGTGCATCGAGGTGGTACTTGGCGGAGCCATCCCACATGTGCGAACAATATTCCACGCAAGACTGGACCTGAGTTTTGTGAAACAAATATTTGGTTTGGTCAGGCGTGAAAAATTGACGCACCTTGTTCAGGACATCGAGCTTCCGTGAGGCTGTTTTGATCACAGTTTCGATGTAGTTCCTGGAATTCAGATCGCAACATATCTCCATACCGTGTATATTAAGTACTAGCAACCACCCGCAACTCCGCTCGCCTTCCAGGGTCTCAAGTTATCTCCATAACAAATTTCGTCTAAATCAGTTGAGTGGTATAGGCGAGAAAACGTACAAACAAACAAACTCACATTCGCATTTTTAATATTAGTCAGGATCATTTTAATTTCGTAATTATACTCTAAGCTATTGTGTTTTTTAGGATTCCAAGTATCAAACCTACCACTGCGTCTCAAAATTATGTTATAATTTGAATACAGTCAACATCCCTATCTATGAAAATATGACATACTAGTAGCCGCCCGCGGCTCCGCCCACGTGTATCGCCCCAAAAAAGTATCCTATGTTCTTTCCAGAGTCAAAAACAATCTCCATAACAAACATCTAAACTATTGTTTGCGCGTGACAGCGTAACAAACAAAAAAACCTTCGCATAGATTTCTAGTAACAAGCAGTGGTATAGCTTTTTAATTTAAAACGATTTCATTGAAAAATAAATTGAATTACTGACCTATATGAGTGTCATACATATTAGTAGGTTTAAGATGGACGGAACATATTCTGCTACAATTAGTCGCAAACCACTCAGTGTCGTCTCTCTTTACCCGGACAATTTTAAGCATTTCTGTCTATATATTTCATCTTAGGGAAATCTGTAAATAGCAGAATCGTAAACAAAAACCATGACATACAATGTATATATATTTTTACTTATTATTTTCTTAATGTGTTTTCTATGCTAACGCTACCAGGTAATGCTACCTTTCGGTAGGACTCTGAACTACTCGGTCGCTCGGGAGTACACGCTATCACCGTCACTCGCATGCTTAAACGTATAATTCTATCCCACTTATGCAGCAATATGGCGATTTAGGCTGGTTGGTTTATTTTAAGTAGATTTGAATTTATAATATACTTTACGAGTGAAAAGTGAAACCAAGTGACTTTTTTTCTCTCCGTGAGTGGTTTGTACACTTATTAAAAGAACAAGACGGCATTTTAGCCAATGTTCAACCACAATTTAAACAAATTACCGGGAGAAAGTGTTCGTTTGAAATTCCAAGCGCAACTAGGACGCACTTTTTGCCAAATGAGCCCATGGACATAGTTGAGCCGGAACGCGCGCCGAGCGTCGATGCCGTATCTTCCCTTTTTTGTTTATATCAATGGAAACAGGAATTTATTTGCACGAAATCAGACAGATTTTTTATTTAGCAATGTTTATAGTGATGAATAAAATTATTATTATTTAACAATTTATGTACTTACAACACAACACACAATAAAAGACAACAATAAAAACATAAACAAGGACAACAGAGTACAAGGGAACTGCTTATTCCTAAAAGAAATCGCTTCCAGCAGCCCTACGACTAGGAGAATGAATAATTAATAATAGCAGAATTATGGCGTGTACTAAAATATAATCAACATGATAATTATATAAATAACTAATATGAATATAAATAAACATATATTTCCATAAATGCATACAAATATAACTTAAATCGCAAAATAATAATAAAAATAAAACAAGTAAAAAGAGGATTATAAACTATAAAGATAATGTGCTATAATAACTCGCGGTTTGAAAAGCGATACAGTTTCGCAATCACGGATAGCGGCCGGAAGTGAGTTCCACAGTCTAACGGCGTGAACAGAGAAGGAACAGGAAAAGAAATCAGATGTATCGGAAGGAAAATCAAGGATGGATCAGAGGTGAGACCAACAAGGTTTATCGGGAGACCAGGTACTATAGAAGAAGCACTCACGTAAGTAGGAAGGAGACAAAGGGTTATGGAGGACATTAAAAAAAAGGCAAAGGATACGAGTATTCAGACGATGGCGAATAGGTAGCCTCTTAAGACTGCTGCGATGTTGCGAAATATGGTCGTATTTCCGAAGCCCAAAGGTAAAACGGATGCAGAGATTCTGCAAACGCTTCAACTTGTTCAGCAGTTCCTCACTGGCGTCGAGGTAACAGGCATCAGCATAATCAAAAATAGGTTGGATTAACAAATGTGCGAGTGTAATTTTTGTTTGCAAGGGCAAAAATATTGGAGACATTTTAACGAATTAAACGAATAATGTTCCTTCCTACTAACTTCGTTGACGTGGTGGACCCAAGATAGGTGAGCATCAAACACGACACACAATTTTTTGGCAGTATCAGAAAGAGCAATCGGGATGGAATCAAAGAGAATTGCAGGAAGAGTAGAAAAATCTAAGGAGTTACGAATGCGCCGACTACCAACAATCAAGGACTGCGATTTATTAGGGTTCACCAGCAGACCAAAGCTAGAAGCCCAGGCGCTGATACGTTTTAAGTCCTCATTTAAGGAAGCAATAGCAGATATAGCATCAGATGCAGAGAAATGTCTGTAAAGCTGCAAATCGTCAGCATACAAATGAAACCTCGAAGAAAGGACATTAGTGAGAGAATTAATGAAGATAGAAAATAATAAAGGGGAAACGACGCAACCCTGGGGCACCCCCGCACGGAGTTCACACCAATCAGAGAACAATTCTTGGCGAACACACTGTGAGCGACCCCGAAGATAGGAATCAAACCAGGATATGGATGAAGAGGAAAAAATTACTGTCTTATGTATACCGATTAAAACATCAAAATCGACAAAGTTAAATGCGTTAGTAAAATCTAAAAGGACAAGAGCAGTGAAGCGCTTGTTCTCCATTGCCCAACCAACAGATGCCATCAATAGAGCGATGACAGTGCTGTGTCCTGCCCGGAAGCCAGACTGGAAGGGACTAATGAGATTGTGGTCAGAGAGAACCGAAGAAAGCTGCTTTAAAAAATATTGTCTTGTTATATTTATTTGTTTTTCCTTCATTTTACCTTCATTCCCGTCATTACGGCACGTGTTTTTCCAGTAAGAAGGGTCTACACGTACGGTAATCGCCTGTCATCATGATGGCCACACGCTTGTTTGCCAACCAGCTTTATAAATAATGATATATATATATATTATTTGAAAAGTTTATGAACTTAATTATGTGTGTTTTATACATATTCAATACTTTTTTTCACAAAGAAACAAAACGGAAGGAGGTATTAGTAACTTTCTATTATAGAAAGAGTGTAAAAGTAGATAACTGCGTGGACTTTTAACTGTTTATTACAGTTTAAGATGTATCTAATGTAAAGTGTCTGAAATTATTTAAAAACGAAATAAAACTAAATTTTGTGGACAAAAATAAGAAGAATTTATTTATTTAAATATGCTTAACCACTAACATACTTTGAGCAAATACAAAAGTCAGGCCACTATGCACTATCTAAATTAAACTACTTAAATACTGAACATTTTGCTATGTTATTAAAGTATATTACTACATACATTTGCAAACTATATTAGCATATATAATAAAAGGTAGTCAGTGTCTCTTACCAATATTTGTCCCTGTCTACCTAAGGGAAGTAGACAAGTGTCACCTAAGCCTAGAGGACGTTTGTTGCAAGCAGGCATAAGCTTAGGATTTACAGGGAGCCTGATTCTGAAGACAATTTTTTAAATATAGTTTAATCTCCTTCTCTTGACATGAAAGAAAAAAGGATAGCAAAAAATTCAACTACCAATTTAAAGAAACCATAGACAATTTTAAAAGGCACTTAAGTTAGGCTTCATAAAGCCTACATTTATCAGTTATCACAACTATTATAGTCATAAATTGAACACACCTTTAGAAAAGTCAAAATAATAATATTCATACACTCACACCTATTATCTAGCCCAAAGTAAGCATCATTAAGAGCTTGTGTTGTGGATTCTAAATAACGGATAAATATTAATAATGATATGTATATTTCTAATATTTATATAGGTACATCGTTAAGAAGAAAAATATTTTTCTTCTTCTTTTAATAATGGCAATGTGTTTATCTTAACGATGTATATAAATATTAGAAATATACAAAATAAACATATAAACATCCATGACTCGTGAACAAATGCTCGCATTCATCATACAAACATTTGCACCTACCGGGATTCGAACCCGGGACCTCTTGATCGAGCAGCCCATATAGCAAGGGGTACAGACCACTCGGCCAGCCGGTCGTCAAAATGTTTAACAGCTGTCCTTTTTTAATTCATAATGTGAGAACGAGACGTGCGCGTACACTTGCGCGGAATACTCATTTTGAAGTCCCCTTTAGATTAGCAGAATCTAAACATTTTATTGGCAAACGTCAAACGAGCTCTACAACTTCAGCATCAGACCCAATATGAAAAAGTAGCTTAAGTACTGTCAGCCGCACATCAAGCGCAACATGTCAGTCAGCGGTGTAAGGTGCCTGACGTCAAATCTGCCGTCGTGTGGAATTACTGTAGATTTTTTTATAAATAGCAGTTGCGTTTAATTAATTGTGACACAGGTAAAAAATCTTTTAGCACTATTATAAACTTTCGTAGAGTATTTTGATTGAAGCAAATCTATTAAAATAAGTATAAACTGTTAAAACCAATAGAGGACTGCCCCCTTATTCTCAACTTTCGGAAATAATTCGAATATCGAAAACCTGTCACTTTTTATCGCGGTGCGTCAAAGCGAGACGGGATGTGACTTTTCGCGACGATTCTGTGATCCGACAGTCGTAAATAAGGCGCCGGGTCTCACTCCGCAGCAGTGGAACAAATAAAACCATGTATAGCAAGTATCTGAGCTTTCAGTGCTCTATAACGAGGGTCTTTTAGAATAGCAACTTTATTTATACAGCAGTAGAATCGTCTTTCACTTGTCAAAGAGTTGCGTTATTACAAACAACATGCGACTCTATCACTGCACTGTTGGAGTTGCTTTTTCTAAAACAGAGCAGATATTGGTGATCACTCTGAGAGCTCAGACGATTCTAGCTGGCTGTATAGAAGACAGCACATCAAGTGTAACAGTTGTACTACGAAAGCCACGTCTAATGCAAACCGAGTAAGGCCGGTCTCAAGGTCAAACTGTTACGCTTGATGTACTGTCGACTGTACCTGCAGCTGTCGCTCGCAACAAAGAGAATGTGCTCGACCGTTTAGTATAGATATATACAGAATGGTAATACAATACATCAAATTAGAACAATGGGCCTAATTCAAGAGACATACTGTAATTAGTAAATCTAAATTTAAGTGCCTACAGTGTATCTCTTTCTCGCAATATGCAATAGGAAAAAGATGGCAAAAATTTGTTCAGAGCTGTCAACTAAATTTTGATGGATTAGATAGAACACTGCATTTTATCACGTTCAATAAGGTCGAAAATTGAATGCACATATTTATGTCAAATTATATGACGGCCATCCTTTTTCTATTCATATTGAGAGAAAATAATAATAATAATAATAATCTTTATTTCAAGTAACACAACTCATTTAGTTAGTAACAATATCACTTATTCTATGTTAGTAAGTAATTATCAACTAGGACATTTAATTTAGTTACATTTATTAATTTATTTATTTTTTTTTTTTTTTTTTTTGTACGCGAATTATTTCTGCACCACCCCGGCAGATGTCGTGCAACAATAATTCACGTAACAGCAGTCCAGCCTGCTTGCAATCATTTTCAAGATACTGTTGGTGCCGCCCCGCACTCTGCTCACCAGGGAAGCACACCTCTTCCGCATAGTCGCATAGAAGCAGTCGACCCGCGCTTCCGCAAACATTCCCGATGCACTACAAAAACGGGGCAATCCCAACAGTATCCTGAAAGCGTTATTATATTGAACTCGGAGGGCGTTGTAAGACACACGAGTAAATTTGGCCCACAGGCTACATGTATAAAAGTTTGTGCAATAAGCTCTGAAGAGAGTAATCTTTACATTGTTAGAGCAACGTGCAAACCTGCGAGCCAACATGTTTGCCCTCACTGACAACGCCCTTCGTTCCCTTTCAATATCTTCGTCGTCTTTGAGGTCGGGAGTCAATATATGTCCTAAGTATTTGAATTTACGCACCCTTAGCAACGCGCTTCCATTCAAAACTATTGTTGGGATTGTATCAGGACGCTTGCACCCAGCCCCAAAAACCATAATTTGGCTCTTCTGTACATTGTAAACTAATCCGTGACATTTAGCGTATTTTTCACATATAGCTACGAGCCGTCTTAAGCCACATACAGATGCACTTAGCAAAACCATGTCGTCAGCATAACTAATGTTATTAACACTAATACCGTCTATGTGACAACCATACCTAGCGCCGCTGAGCTCACCTATCAGCTCATTCACATATAGGTTGAAAAGTGTTGGCGAACTTAACCCCCCCTGCCTCACCCCGCACTCTAACCCGTATGGTTGAGACAAGGCGCCGTCCCATCGTACATTATTGATCTGGTTTCTGTACCAATATTTGAATAAGATGCACTGAACTTAAATTTAGATTTAGTGTGTGTTCTCCCTAGAATTGGGGCCATTGTCTGCATTATTTCATGACAATTTTGTGAAATTATCAAATGAATATGATGTATTTGAAACTTGAAAAACAATTCTATGAACTAATATAGCCCATGTTATAATTTAATGTCATATTGTCGTCAACACCCTGTATGTACCTACTAACTATACAAAGGTTGAAAACTCCGCGAAGCATTAATTAGCGGCGTATTATTAAGTATACCCATCAATTAAAAAATATTATTATTAATATAAAAACAATAAAACTAAAACTAATTCACGTATAAACGTTGAAAAAAGTCATAACCGTCAATATCACAGCGCGCATAGTTATTCAGATATTTCTATGATCTGAGGCTAAAACTAAACAACCCGTCATTTTTTGTCTCTCTCGCCCGCGCCGAAATGAGAGGCGATCCTTATATAAATATCTTGCGGAGTGAACTATATAGATCTATTGAGTATTAAATAAAAATAAAAATAAAATAAAATATTCCGTTCCACTGGATGATACACAGACACGGAGACTAGCTCACACCTTCGTAATTAAATAAAATCATTAATTTTGCACCAACTTATATTATCGACTTACTTAATTCTTTACATTTTAAACACAATCTAAGTACATACTTAGTTGTGGTTTAACAAAATCTAGTTTTTTTTATTTTGAAAATTGTGTTAATATTGGTACACATACACAATAGATAGACCATATTTCTTATGGCAGCACTAGTCGCAATGTCATACTGATGTCCATTTTTTTTAAAAAATAAAACCATTTAAAAAAAAGAAGACCCTCTTACAGGGTTATCCGGGAATGTATCACACACAAACTAGTTGTCATTTGTTACAAATCAGTTGATGCCAATTGGGCAAGGTGTAAAGCGCAAGAGACAGTTACTGAGTAGGTATAGTAAGAAGGAGTGAGAGTGAGTGAGTATTAGGAATAATTATTTATTTAATTCAGCTGTCTGTGTTCTCTTCCCAAAGAATTACGAATACTATGTTGTTTGATTATGGTAAAAGCTCGTATCACACATCAGTACCACCACTTTTCTATTTAAGTTCTATCTCAGTTAATTGTGACGGGAAGCGTTATTAGGCATGGGAAGACTTTAATGAGTGTAACTCATCACCGAACCCATTCCAATTACAGACTTGAAACATTAACCTTTGGCTCAAAGCTGAAATTTTTACTAGAGTGTAAGCTGAACCACTGCCTGCAGTGATCCAACATGGAACGGGATTTTAATGACACTCTCACTCTATCTATAATGTAGGCATAATGCTGCTTTCAGAAAGTAAGCCATCTTTGTTTGATGGTTAATAAAATGTTGCCAGTAAAAAAAGAGGTGTGTTTTATTTCTTAATGATTTTCAAATATCTACCTATTCCTATATTTTTATCACATCAAACAATCAAATCTTTTATTTGCGAATATAGGTAAATGAAAAGTTAAATTGTTACAAAAGCAATACCTATGTAATTTCAGTATTATATCATGTAGCCAGTGTTACTTTAAATAATAAGGAAATAGTATATAAACTTATTTATAATTTAGTTTGTTTAGAAATAATAATTAGGTATATCTTTGGTATAAAAATATTTTTTATTTAGAATCATCATGAAAATACCTACCTAAATATACTTTAAGTATCAAGATTTTTAGAAATTCTAAACCCCTTATCCCTGTATTCCTTAAATTTACAAGAAGTGCACTTTAAAACCATCATGATGATTGTCAAATTCCTACATAAGCATTATATAACAAAATAAACAGAATTCTGAACCACAAACCTAAAAGCTTAAATAGAACGAGCATGTAAAGTAAAGTTTATTTACAGACCATTTCATGCCGTAGTAATACTGGAAAACACTTCCCTGTGTAGTTTTTGTGCTAAAAATTCTACTATGGTGCAGACTAGCTCCCGACGACTGGCAGTACACGCCATGAGAATTTCAAAGGCTCTGACATAGTCTACAGGGTCCAGGCGACGTAGATAGTTAAACACTATGAACAGCAGCTCTTTTACCTTCTCCTTAATAGTATGCCAGATTTCATGTAGCGATACTATTGCTGTAAGTTAAAGAAACAAATTTCAGCATATAAAAATTGTCCATTTAGTTACAAACTCTAAAAGGTATAAAATGTAAGACTTGAAGTATAAACTATGATACAATGAAAACAAAAAATATTTGATATGTCTCACTGTAGTCTGGGAACAATAATTATGCAAATTTTCAATCTTTAAGTCTAATGAAATCGCCACATTTGTTAATTGTCTAAATATCTTAAAGGTAGTACTTTTATTAGTTGCAGAAACCCATAGATCCGCCAAAAAATAGCGGTAATAAAAAACTTGACAATGTCCATATATCTTGGTCACTTTTTTTTTCTTGTCGAGTTACTAGGGGTGTGGTCAAGAATCATGGTCCGAGTAAGTAGGAACTGGGCCCTCATCTAGTATCAGACAGAGGTTTTAGGGCCACAAAGACACAGCAGTGCAGGATGTTTTATAAACAGATATAACAGGTCTTACAGTCGACCCACAGTCCTAGGCCTGAATGTAGCCCTGGGTTCATTGGACTCCTGACATCATTTACTAGTAGGTTGTTTTACTTTCATGTTGTTAATGCCTCAACGGCATTTTGCTAGTTTGTCCTTCTGATAGAAAGCATTAATACCTACTCCCCTGAATGAACTGCATTAACATAGAAATGGTTTTTCCATCGTTGCTAATTAATAAAGAAATAAAATATGTGTTGTAGGTGTAATAATTTAGAAATTTAAGTGTACATCAGATTCCAGACACAATTGATTTTTCAATTGTCATAGACCTCCTGAGGTTTAATGCTCCTTGACAGATTAATAGGGGAATGTTAAGATGATCTATTCAAGCAGCACACACCTCTGAGCACTATAATAAGATAACCATGTTTACTTACTAGAAACACCAAGTCCTGTAGCACTTCCAATACCTGCTCCAAGAGCTGCCCCCATTCTCCCACCAGTGTAGCCTCCTAATATACCTCCCGCAACAGCCATGACTCCTGTTATTATCGCGGTATCTCTATCCCATATCAGTCTAATGTCAAATGCATCAGCTACAATAAAAAATGTTGTCTAAATGTTACAAAGCTATGATTTAGCAAGAAATTAATATAAAACTGATAATTACGCTACACAGGCGTGAATTTAGAACTATGTAAATAGCAAGAAATAACATCGAAAATGAACACAACGTACCTAATTGTAGAATCACATTTTCAATCCATTTTGGATCAAACATTACGTCGTTTGAGATGCACAATTGCAGTACTTGAGATTGAGACATGAATGAGTAATGTTTGTAATGTTTCGGCAATCGTCACCACAATAGTTTTTACGAATATATCTTATTCTGTGTTACTCTGCAAATAGCAAATCACTTTGTATTACACCCTAAGGTGTATTTCACGTAGGAATAAGATCCAAAATCCAACATAAAATACTCTATGATCCAAACAAAGTTAAAAATTTGGCAGACGTTACTGTTTCTTTCACTTTATTTCTCAGAACGCTCAGATGATTATGCATTAGAATAATAAAGATTACCAAGTTTAAAATATTAGAGTAATTTTGTTTTAAAAAGTCTGATCTGTGTTAGAAGAAAGCAATGTGCTTAGTTCACTAATATGCAATGATTTATGCAACGCTAATATGAATGTCAAACAAAACCTACATATTGTAATTTAGAGTACTATTTGATACAGTCCTAAATCACAATTCACAAAGTAAAATCCTAAAATCTCTGAGGCTAAAATCTAAAATTATTAGTAAAATGTAAAATAATATTTAGAGTAAATAAATAGTGTCAATTTTTTTTGTTCATTCTCCCTATAAAGGGAAGGCAAAGGGAACTAATGCCCATGCAGCCATGTATTAAGTATTTTTTTATTTCTTCTTATATTGCATTAAAATGCTGGCGTAACACATTTGAATGCTTTTTGGGAGTATTTGACACGAAATATATGATGGCAGTCACTTTATGTGCTACTTGATGAGGTGGATAATCACAAAAAAGTTCTCATCGTATTTCACACCATAATCACTTTTATTCTAATAATCTTTTAGTTGCACATCAACACAGACACTTGAATAATAAAACTACGCCACTTTTATAACTTAATGTTCGCTCCGACACAATTTTTAATTATTGTAATAAAAATTTTCACTGACGCCACAAAAACCCGCCAAACACCCTAAATAGTGTCGAATCGGATCAATGTGACCGTTTCAACTTTTATTAACCTACCAACGGAATCTTTGAAATATACTAAAAAATTCTAAAAAGAAAATTCAATTCTACCAAAAGTGGACCCCCGGTAATCCGGCCCCTGGCTAATCCGGCACCCCCTGTAATCCGGCATGACTATTATGTACATAGTAAATATTTTTTGACAGTCTTCGCTAATGTAGTTATTGCATGATTGAGCAGGTTACAATTTGTACGCGCCAGTGTTGAGGTTTATTTTTGTTTTAATTTTGATTTTGTTTAATTTACTAAATTCGACATACCTACATAATGAAGTATGATTGTACTTCAGAGTGTAACATCTTCTTCTTCTATCTTCTCTTCTATCTTATCTTATATATCTTCTATATATATAAAAATGTTATGTTGGTTTGTGTACGCTTCAAAAACTCAAAAAGTTCTGCACCGATTGAGTCGAAATTTTAACATGATATAAAATCCGCATCAAGGATTGTTTTTATCTATTTTTTGCATCAGTCACATATCTGCGACCGCGGGAAAACAGTTTTTTTAACGATCAGTTGTGTACCAGTGACCGCGCCATCTGCCAGAAGCGAGGAAAACACTCGCTGACAACCGCAATAGTAATAACGCAGTCACATGAGAAACAATTTCGTTCCCAATTACATTGTTTATTTACAAAAAAAATTGCATCTGATTCTGATTATTATACAATCTTAATTAAATATTCACTTAAATCAAGAATTATCACATTCTTTGTTTTGTTTCTCATTTCTTAACCATTCAATCACAATGTGCCACTGCGAAGCGTGGCAGGGTACAGCTAGTAATATAAAAATTTTATGTTTGGATCTGTAATTTGTCGGATTACAAGGTACTAGGTTTCTAAAAAATTCCGGACTATAGGGGGTCTTAGGCAGTACTCTATAATCCGACAAATTTGATAGTCCGACACTGCCCTGCAAAACGTTTGTCGGAGTACCGCGGGTCCACTGTACTACTAAATTTTTGAATCATGAAACGTTTAACCAAATAATTCGCATTAAAATATCTTGATCAATCTGAAGCAGAAAGAGAATTTACCAAAATAAGTAATTTAAAAACGAAACTAAATCTACGTAAATAAATCTTAGTTTTTATTATCTTAACTGCGAGCCTGCGACTGTCCACTGTAATGTTTTAGTCACAAGACAACGAGCAACGAGCGAGAAAACAAAATGGCGACGGCACCAGCACCGCCCCTCGCCCCCTGTGCGAGCCGTTGAGTTGGGATGGCATGTTCGTCTGGCCCGCCCAACCCCGCGGCTTTGGAAAACGAGATTTACATCAATCCTATGTACTCTTTTACCCAACCATATGTACAACTTTCATTTTCAATGTAACGCTAATATAAATAAGTTAGAAGCATCACTGGTGGCCGGGCCAGCCTGACGTTTTCAGCCCGGCCCCTTCTACATCACCACTACTACAACAACTAGTGACTATGTATTGTTAGAGAACTAATGTACTACATAAAATACACACATTCAAGCCTTTATTTCATACTAAAATGCAATATCTTAGGAGATATCAAAGTAAAGTGGGGCCGGGCTGAAATTATTGAAATAGCTAATAACAATAAAAATATAAAACCTAAGAACCCATATTCTATGTGTGTGTGATCTCCCAGAGGGGCAGAATATATGTACAACTTTATTTTTAAGTTACATTATTTAAATATAAAACTATGAGCACTAGAAATTATTTCAGCCCGGCCCCCTACAATCGCTTATATCTTTTTAGCTATTGCATCAATCTGCACAAAACGACAATGTGTGGATTCGTATACGGTAGTACTTTGATAAATTTTGGCTCATGAATTTACTAAGATTATATTCGACGAGATAATTAAAATCTAAGATAGTACTAGTGGAGTGACCATCAGTCACGTGTGAATTTCGGACATGTGTTTTATCGAATGAAACAAGTAATAATTAGAGTTTTTTTTATTAATACAACATTTTCAGATTTATAAAAATCAACAACCTTCGTATTTAAAATTATTAATACGTAATAGGGATATTGACAACAAGTAAAAAAGTAGGATTTTTACTTAAATTCAAAAATATGAGTTATTTTATTTACAAAAATACTTGAAGAGCACATATTTTTATGTCATATTGGTCTTATTATTTACAATTTAAAAAAAATGACGATATAAATAAAACAAAACTAATTATGGTAACATGGTCATATATAAAGTAATAAGATGCTTTTAAACATTCAATAAAATGTTGTCAAATACCCTATTAATTAACTTCCATATAATCTATTAAATCTCAGTCTTTCATTAGGTACTTCAAAAATTATAACTTATAAAAGTATTGGTTAATATTTGGTCTACATATAAGTAGTAGGTAGCAATTACTTTTATAATCTAGGTAACTTCAATAAATATGGTACGGTTGTAAATATTATATTATACTATAAAACATTGATATAAACTTATATCTATGTATAAAAAGTCTAATATTCTTATATACCCTAGTAAATCACAGGTTTTCGCACAAATATGTGTCCACAATTTAAATATAGATGTATGTTTATCATAATAAAGTGTAAAATTAAAAAGATAGAATGAAATCCCGGGATTCCAAGGAAAATTTGGTAGACCAGTCGCCCGAAGTGAGGTTAGCAGGTTAACTTCGCTTCGGGCGACTGTTCCACCAGATTTTCCTATGTAGCTCAGTTTCATTATTTTACTACATTGAGCAAATTTTCAATCATTTCTTAAAAAATCAAGATAAATAATAACAAACAGATCTTAAATTCTTGAATCCTAAAAATCAAATGACTGTTTCTTACACATTTTTATTATAAATGTATATATCTTATGACGGGGTAGATGCCCGTCATAAGATATATAATATTTGTAAGAAATAGAAGAAAATTTCTAATAGGCAATCAATTACTGGTCATTGTTTAATGACGCTTGTATGATATTAAATTTTTATAACAACTTTACCGGATCTTCACGTGACCATAATAATTATGTGTAGATACGCTGTAAAGTCAAAATAGTTGGTTCTTTAGAGTTACCCCGTTAAGGTTAAAAAAATGTTTTTTTTTCCCTTCTCTAAACCTCATAAAATCAATTTTATTATAATTATAATTGTTGATAGTAAAAAATAAGAATGTTGCTGAATTTCACAAATCTTAAAAAGTCTTTATAATTTAAAAAAACATACCCACCGAATTGGAAACCTCTTCGTTTTTGAAGTCGGTTACAAATCCTCTAATTATAAATTGTATCATTCAATAAAAACATGTTTCCTAGATGGTAGGCCCATATGTAGGGTTGTCTGGGTAGGCCTTTCTTATTTCAGCCTTAAGACAGTTCGCTGTGTTTTGGATTGAAGGGAAAGATAGCCAAATAAAGTAATTAGAGGACATGTACGGCATTTCAACTTCGGCCTCAGGATAACAACCGAACTGCAATATCAAGTGATTTTTCCTTATTAAAGCAGCTGTATATAGGTGGCGGAAACTGTTTACCACCAGCTGGGCCATTAACTTGTATATCATCTACTTAGATAATTAAAAAAAATGTCCTCAAATTAGCACATGCCTGATGGTCACTCCACTAGTACTATCTTAGATTTTAATTATCTCGTCGAATATAATCTTAGTAAATTCATGAGCCAAAATTTATCAAAGTACTACCGTATACGAATCCACACATTGTCGTTTTGTGCAGATTGATGCAATAGCTAAAAAGATATAAACGATTGTAGGGGGCCGGGCTGAAATAATTTCTAGTGCTCATAGTTTTATATTTAAATAATGTAACTTAAAAATAAAGTTGTACATATATTCTGCCCCTCTGGGAGATCACACACACATAGAATATGGGTTCTTAGGTTTTATATTTTTATTGTTATTAGCTATTTCAATAATTTCAGCCCGGCCCCACTTTACTTTGATATCTCCTAAGATATTGCATTTTAGTATGAAATAAAGGCTTGAATGTGTGTATTTTATGTAGTACATTAGTTCTCTAACAATACATAGTCACTAGTTGTTGTAGTAGTGGTGATGTAGAAGGGGCCGGGCTGAAAACGTCAGGCTGGCCCGGCCACCAGTGATGCTTCTAACTTATTTATATTAGCGTTACATTGAAAATGAAAGTTGTACATATGGTTGGGTAAAAGAGTACATAGGATTGATGTAAATCTCGTTTTCCAAAGCCGCGGGGTTGGGCGGGCCAGACGAACATGGGATGGCAAGCTTTCCATAGAGCGTAGAAAAAAAAACTTCAAAAACCACTTTTTACATTATGCGTTTAAATAAAAAAAGCGCAAATGAAATTATAAGATAGGTCTGCTGGGCCTAATTCTGGGAATACACTTTAATTCTAAATTTAAGTACAGTATATCTCTTTCTCGCAATAAGTCATAGGAAAAAGTTAGCAAGAATCTGTTTAGAGCTGTCAATTAAATTTAGATAGATTTCATAGAAACCATAGACAATTTTAGACGGCATGTACGGAGGTGCCTCATAAACACGGCATTTTAGCACGTTCAATAAGGTCGAAAATTGAACGCACCTTTCTAAATGTCAATTTATATGATGGCCATCCCTTTCGTATTCGTTTTGAAAGAAAGAAATAGACTGAACTTAAATTTAAACTTAGCATGTGTTTTCCAGAATTAGGGCCACTATTATTTTCCATGTTTGCTGGACATGTCCATGTGATATCTAAGGCACAGATTAATAACAGGACAGATACTTCACTCTCATACAAATGGTGAAAAAATTTCGTTATATTAGCCTACTAGCATTATTATTATTAGCCATTTTAGACGACGCGAGAAGAAATATACTCTACAAACGCGTGCCGAGAGTCGAGAATCCCGCGTACACCGCGTGATTGCGTCATCGAGCGAAAACGTAAGGGTTATGCCACGACCATAAATTAAATTAAATGACTGAAGTAATACTTATTTTTTTTTATTCATACATCTAATGCAATGAAGTGAATGCAAAGAAAGCCAGTCAATTAAATGTGATTTAATTTTATAAAATGATCAATGTTTTTGTTCCATCTTTGTATTCATTCGTTAATATTCTAAATCGTATAAAATAACTTTAACAAAGTAATCCTTTGGAAAACAGGGGCAAGGTGGGATAAAATCAATTTCTTATAGTATATTCATTGAAGTGCTTCCCGGCTGGTTCGTAAAGACTTCATCAAAAATTTTAAAAAATATATTTTTTCTAATTCATCCACGTAATTGATAAAAGCCTCCGGCGGGACTTTCAGCCCTCCGTAAAACAAAGATTTTTTATTGTACGATTTAAAATGAATGTACAGTCTGGTATCGTCCATATAAGGTTCATCGTTTAGTATTATCGTCGTATTTACCTCTTAAATCCATACTAATATTATAAAGCTGAAGGGTTTCTTTGTGTGTTTGTTTGGTTGAACGCGCTAATCTCAGGAACTACTGATTCATATTGAAAAATTACTTTTGTGTTGGATAGTCCATTTATTAAGGTATAATATAGGCTATATAACATCACGCTACGACTAATAGCAGATGAGCATCAATGAAAAATATTTCAGAAACGGGGGAAAAATATTCATTTTCAGAGCTTTAGTTGCGTGCGCTGCGCAAATGGTTAAAGTTACCCTAAAATCATGTAAGTAAGAATTGTTCTCCTTTAAAAGTTCTAAAAAAAAGTCCGCGACAGCATATGTCTATCTTTCAAAATTGGCTCACTATAACTATTTTTTGGTCACCAAATTTATTCTAAAATAATGCACTATCTGCGAAGGTGTTTTTATAAACATGATATTGTTCCTTTTCAAAATAAATGCATTATTCACCACCAGTATTTAATTGTGAACAAAATTGTACCTGACATTATTTGATTTCAATGGATATCTTAAAAAACATCATAGTTTTAAAATAACTCCGCTACAAAGTAACCGTGAGCCGTGAGCCCGTGAGTATCGTTGCGTTTTGCGCGGGAAACGTTCTACGTGCGTGGGTTCAGTCTCGCTTGCGGCGGCCCACTGCCGGTCGGATCGCCAGATTTCCACTTAGCGGCCGCTACTTTTAACGCTGCATTTCGAGAGTGACGGGGGCCTGTCTAAGGTAACAACACTAGAAATAAAGATAAAATATATCCGAACGCCATAACCTTGCTAGAGCGTATTACAGAAATCGTAATAAAATGTTTTCTCTCAGAACAGTAACTAAGCGCGGTCACACACCTACCGGTTTTTGCATTCTACCTAGAAAGGCAAGAATGCAATACAAAATGTACTACCCGTCACACACCTACCGGCGAGAAACGAAAAGAACGCCCGGTAAGCAAGCCACCGGCCGACGTCACCAGTTTGGGGCGGGGCCCGGTAAGAAAGAGGCGAGCGTTACGTACTAACGCCGTATATCGTCACACACAGCCCGTTTTCAAGGCGGTGCCGGCCGCCGGCGACTTTAAACCGCCATCGTAAAAAGGAGGAAGTTATATTGTATAATTAATATTAATATCCACAGTATGTATTTTTTTTTGTTCATCGTTTTCTCTGTCAATTTTATAACAGATTTCCAAAATTCTTTTTTATTCGATAGAGTATCCTTTGAGGTAGTCCCACTGTCACCAAGTCAGGATCTGATGATGGGATCCCAGGGAAATAGAGGGCTAACCTCAAATTTTGTAGGTACGTATGACATGTTTTACTTTTCTCCAAAGCTATTCAAGTACTTGCTACTGTCAGTCATTATCTAATGTTGATGAGCTGGTGATGGAAGGTACAACTCCTTAACGCTTAGAAGTTGGAAGATAATTTTTTAAATATTATATGTACGTATTGACCAATAGTTGTATTCTATTTCGAGATCCAAGATGGCGGACGCGACTTTTTTAACAATCAACATAGGTATCATTTTTGTGGTTTTCAGATCCTGATTCTGAATACAACATAAATTTTAAGATCCAAGATGGCGGACGCAATTTTTTATAAAAAGTCAATAAGGGTATCATTTTGTGGTATTTGGGGGTCCCGATTCTGAATACAACACCAATTTCAAGATCCAAGATGGCGGACGCAACTTTTTTATAAAAATCAATATGGGTATCATTTTCGTGGTTTTCAGGGGTCCTCATTTTGAATTCAACATCAATTTTAAGATCTAAGATAGCGGACGCAACTTAAAATAAGAAAAACAATATGGGTATCATTTTCATGGCTTTAGGGGGTCTCGATTTTAAATAGAACATCTATTTCCAAATCCAAAATAGCAGATGCAACTTTTTTATAAAAATTAATATTCCGCCATCTTGGATCCCGAAACTCGAAACAGATGTTTCATTTGAGATCGAAACCCCCAAAAAGTACAAAAATGATACCCATATTGATTTTGTATAAATAAAGTTGCGTCCGCCATTTTGGATCTTGAAATTGATGCTGTATTAGGAATCACCCCTGAAAATCACAAAAAATGATACCCATATTGATTTTTTGTAAAAAAGTTGCGACCGCCATCTTGGATCTCGAAACAGAAGTTGTAATCAGAATCGGGACCCCTAAAAATTAAAAAAATGATACCCATATTTATTTTTATCAAAAAAGTTGCGTCCGCCATCTTGGATCTTAAAATTGGTGTTGTATTCAGAATTGGGACCCCCGAAAACCACGTAAATGATACCCATATTGATTTTTTATAAAAAAAGTTGCATCCGCCATCTTGGATCTTATAATTGGTGTTGTATTCAGAATCGGGACCCCCGAAAACCACAAAAATGATACCCATATTGATTTTTTATAAAAAAGTTGCGTCCGCCATTTTGGATCAATTTCAATTGATGTTGTAATCAGGATCAGGACCGCTGAAAACGACGAAAATGATACCCATATCGATTTTATATTAAAAAGCAGCGTCCGCCATTTTGGATACCGAAATAGTCGTATACCTACGGAATCGGCACCCCGAATGCCGCGAAAATTACTCTCGAAAATTTATTTAAAAGGAGTAAACTCCACAAATAAAAAAATGTGACAACACATTGAGACAACACAAATGTGAAATCACATTTTTTTTGTCGGCGCATGGATCGCAAATTCAAAGGCGTTTGCCCACTGGTTGTAGTTACACTGTGCCAATACTTTGTACGTTCATATTAGTTAGAGTGGTTGTAGTTACACTGTGCCAATACGTTGTAGTACGTTCATATTAGTTAGACTAGTACCTCTCTCGGCAACGGCAAGCGCTAGAGAACGACTGAGCGCTAAATAAGAAAGGCCGGCAACCGGTGTGTCTGTGGCGATGAGCCCGTTTTTATGATCCTTTCTAGGTAGAACGCCGGAACCGGTAGGTGTGGGCCCGCGCTAATAAAGCATAGAATCATGGCTAAAATAGTAGGCGGAGACATATACCTATCTCTGTAACTCTTACGACAAATTTTATGCGTTAGAGAGAGCAGTACATATATCAGTTACATTCTTATTTGTGTAGTTGTCACTAGTTTGTTGCTTTGCTAGTGGTGTACTGTGTCGATTTCTAAACTATATCGATCTAGCTAATATGGATAGGAGGAAAAATAAATCGTAGCAGTGGCCTCAGCCAACCAAAACTATTAATTATTTACATATGCGAATGTTCATTAGGTAGTTGACCTATGTGTAGGGTCGTCTGGTTAGGTATCACTGCCTTTATTATTTCAGACGTGAAATAGTACTAGGCATGGAATGCATATCATCTTAGGCCTCAGGATGACAACGAACCTGCAATATCAAGTGATTTTTCCTTGTAATTGCAGGTGTCTATAGGCGGCGCTAACCACTTACCACCAGGTGGGCCCTCAGCTTGTTTAGCTGTTTGTCATATAGTGCCGTCTTTATAGTTTCATAAAAACGGTTTGCTACTATCAAAAACATCTTATTCATTTGATAATTTCACATTTCTATGAAATAATGCTGCTATTATGATGACTACAGGTAAATAATCTATAATTATGTTAAGAAAATGATATTTAGGACTCTCCACTTAAATGTATGCATTTAAGACAATAATATAGTCTTAAATATATGTAAGGCGCCAAAGATTTTCGGGGTGAAGAAGAAAAAATACTAAGACTTGTCAAAAACTAATTTCTTAAGAATTATTTTCCATAAGACCTATTTTGAAAACATTTGTCTAATGTAGTGCACTGTATCTCACTAGGTACCTTCTATAAAAGTTATTCTTCTGTGCTCTTTTGCTTTGCTTACCGTCGTGAAAATTTTCATAATGTCCTGTAAGGTGTCCTGAAAAGATCTGAAAAGGGTGTTCTGGAAATGGAAGCATCGGATTAGTTAGATTTTAAACATGTTTCAGGCGACTGAAAACGATGGTAACTAGGTCAAAAATTTCCTTGGGTATGTGATCGATCGCCATTTTCTTTTCACGACATATTCGTTAAAACCATAGGTTGAAAACATGAAACTTTTAAACAAGTAAAAAACCTAAAATGAGTGATTCTAGCGTCAAAGAAGTTTATTTGACGTCAACAGAATTGACTGAAACTGTAAATAATGCGCAAATATTTTTTTGCATTAACTTATTAACTTATTCTTACTATATTTTTAATTAAGTACACGTACAAACTCTATTTTATGTTTTTATTTAGAACACTCGACCTTATTTTTCGAATTCTTTCTATGAAAACATGACACCTCTGCACTCTGCATGACTTTAAACCTAGTACCTACTAAGTAAATTTTTATGAACTACTAAGGGCCGATTTTTCAATGACAGCGTTTTACCTACCAATAAAACGCTTATTAAAATACTTGCCTAATTCGAAGCCTTTGTATGTGAGATGGACGATCTTGTTTCGATGTTGTGGCGGTTCAATGTTTCTGTCCTTTTCTAACCTTGCTACCTTGTCTCTTTCGCACCTGTCAGTTGCTTGTGTCAAAGAACTAGTTTTTATGTAGGGACACTAGCGCCGCGCCTCACAATGCGTTTCACATTTACCAGGCAGTTATAAAAATTAAGGCTTCGAATTAGGCAAGTATTTTAATAAGCGTTTTATTGGTAGGTAAAACGCTGTCATTAAAACACTGTGCCGTAATTCGAAGCCTTTGTATGTGAGACGTGTCTGTTATCGCCTGGTGTGAAAGAGTAGGTACTACCTACACATGATTTTTAAATGATGTGCTAAGATAATACTAATAACCAGCTGTAAGTGGGTAGGAAAATATAAATGAATAGAAACGAAATTTTATGAAAATAGGTACCTACATAAGTTTATTCCAGCAAATAACGTAAATGTTTATTTCACATTTCTTATACATTTTGATTAAATTCTACACAGGATATAAATTAACAAAATACACACTAATGTAATATCTAATCGACACAATTACACAGGGGTAAATAAACGTGTTACTGAAAAATTATTGTTTTGATCCGACTTGACTATTCTCTTATAATATTTTAGAAAAGTATTTTGGGAACGCCAGTTGCCTCTGCTTAAAGGTCGATTCCCACATATCAGACATGCCTCAGTTCCGGCACAGATCCGGCACAGTTCCGTATCAGTGCGAAATATTATTTCATACATTATCTATGAACGTATCTCCACTTGTCCGTTCAGTGTCCGTTCCGGCGTGGTTCCGGCACCGGCAAGCACGGAAGGTATCGTCGACAACGATATTTTTTGTCGGACGGACCGATCACTGACGGATCTCGGACGCCGACATCAACAAAAACAAAATAGAGGACGAGCGATTAATAGAATTGGTTCGTGAATATAGAGTTTTATCTCTATTTAGAGATGATTTATCTCATGCAAAGTATATGGATACGAAATACAATCACGATTGACGACGGACACGTTTTCACTGAAGCTCCGTGAACTGATCGGGCACTGACATGTGTGAATTGAATCACTGAAGCACTGATACGGAACTGTGCCGGATCTGTGCCGGAACTGAGGCATGTCTGATATGTGGGAGTCGACCTTAAAGGTCTATTCACACATATCAGACAAGCCTCAGTTCCGGCACAGATCCGGCACAGTTCCGTATCAGTGCGAAATATTATTTCATACATTATCTATGAACGTATCTCCACTTGTCCGTTCAGTGTCCGTTCCGGCGTGGTTCCGGCACCGGCAAGCACGGAAGGTATCGTCGACAACGATATTTTATGTCGGACGGACCGATCACGGACGGATCACTGATGGATCTCGGACGCCGACATCAACAAAAACAAAATAGAGGACGAGTGATTAATAGAATTGGTTCGTGAAAATAGAGTTTTATCTCTATTTAGAGATGATTTATCTCATGCAAAGTATATGGATACGAAATACAATCACGATTGACGACGGACACGTTTTCACTGAAGCTCTGTGAACTGAGCGGGCACTGACATGTGTGAATTGAATCACTGACGCAACTGATACGGAACTGTGCCGGATCTGTGCCGGATCTGTGCCGGAACTGAGGCATGTCTGATATGTGGGAATCGACCTTTATTGTTCATCAAAATGTACAGCAGTGTGATTCACAAACAAAGACATTCGACATCGAACTTGACGTCTGACAAAGACGACGAGCTGCCATTGGTTTTGACGTTTGCGCACTGCGATGCGTGAATCCGTATTCACTAATCTCTTCGTCGGTCCCTTGGCTGTGTACGATTGTCTCTGTTTTGTTTATACGACATGAAGTACAATCGATATTTTTTGATTTCTTTTTTGTTGTGTTAAAATTGTATCACAATGACTTCATTCAATATTTGATAGATTTTTTACATAAAGATATAAAAATCAACCACGTTTTAGTTCCGGTTCACGCCGTGCTCGACGTCGGAACGCTGGTGTCGCCAACGGCTGTCAAACAAACGCCAAAAGTATGACGGCGCTGCCGACAGCCACGAATTCATGGCTGCTGACTTTAGAGAATCGCATAGCAGGGCTTTTCTGGCAAAGATCTAGAAATTAGTTTATTTTTGCAGACCATGGAAGTGCATGTGTTGTGTGTTACAGAACATTGGTTAAAAAGAAATGAAATTTTGACCTGTATTGAAAACTATAATATTGTAAGTGCTTTTACAAGAGAATCTACTATTAGAGGTGGATCCTTGATATTATTATTAAATAATATAAAATATAAAGAACGACCAGATATTGTTCGTCACTCTATTGAGCGAACTATTGAAATTTCCTGCGTAGAACTCGAGCAGCATATTGTTGTATGTGTATACAGACCTCCCTCTGGAAACTATGATCTATTTGAGACTTCAATGGAAAATGTTTTAAATATAATATGTAGCAATAACAAGAAGATAGTTGTGTGTGGTGACTTCAATATAAACATTTTAGTATCTTGTTCATACTCAGATAGGTTCCTTAACTTATTCAGATGTTTTAATCTTCTTCATACTTTCTTTGAACCTACTAGAATTACACCAATATCAGCTACCTGCTTGGATAATATTTTTTGTAACTGTGATGTACTTGAATAATCAATTATAAATTGTATAAACTCTGATCATAGTGGACAGAAAATCGCTATTGAGCACCATCATGTTAACCATATTAAAAAAGTTACTTATAGGCCTATTACAGATAGTCGCTTGAAGAAATTTGAAAATAATGTAATGAATACAATTCACTGTCTTAAAGAAACCGATGATCCCAATAAGTTATATAGCAATTTATTTGATAATTTAAATATAGAATTCCAAAATATTTTTAAACAAAAAACTTTTACAGTCAGTTCTAAAAGGAAGTTTAGTGATTGGGCAACTCCGGGTATTTAAATTAGTAGAATTAAATTATTTGAACTATACTATCAAAAGTCCACTTCCACTGATCCATTTTTTATTGATTATGTCAGAAAGTACTCCAAAATCTTTAAAAGGGTTTGTAATACTGCTAAAGCGAACTTTTTGAGTAATAAAATTAAGACATCAGACAATAAAATAAAAGCCACTTGGAAAGTTATAAATCAAGAAAGTGGTAAAACAAAAGTTACTGATAGGTGTTTTAAAATTAATGTCAATGGCAAAACGATAGAAACAGATGATGGAGTTGCAAATACCTTCGAGACTTTTTTTCCGAAATACCTATTAAAATCACAAAAGAATTGAATTCGTGTACTAAGCGCGCACTTGCTCTCATAGAGTCGAATGTTTATAAGTGCAATATTCCTTTCAATTTCCATGAAATCAACGTTAATACGATCATAGAAGCTTTTAAGTCTTTGAATATGAAAAAGACTGAGGATTTATGGGGCTTTTCTGTTAGTGTTATAAATTCGATAATAAATGTTATCTCTCCTAAATTATCGTTTATATTTAATAAATGTATTAATGATGGTGTATTTCCCAATCAAATGAAATTAAGTAAAATAATACCTTTGTTTAAGGCAGGAGATATCAATGACCCCACTAATTTCCGTCCCATTTCTATTTTGCCGACTCTTAGCAAAATTTTTGAAAAAATTATCCTTAACCAATTACTTTCTCATTTTACGAGAAATGAATTGCTTCACAATAGACAGTTCGGATTTACTAAAGGAAAAAATACTACAGACGCGGGAATTGCGCTTATAAAACACATATTTGATGCTTGGGAAAATAGGCAGGATGCTCTAGGTATCTTCTGCGACTTATCCAAGGCGTTTGACTGTGTTGACCATCAAACATTATTAGGTAAATTAAAGCATTATGGTGTTCTTAATTTTTGATTTTAACATTATTATAAATGTTTGAAAAATTACTTTGTAATTAAAATAGAATAAAACTAGAAAAATTTCACGTCCTGAGGCAGGAATCGAACCCGCGACCTTTCGCAATCCGGGCGACTGCTCTGACCACTGAGCCACCCAGGACTTGGGATATCCCTGTGAAATTCTTCTAGTCTATCTGTATTTGCGTTTATGAGCTAACGTCCACCCTACAATGTCGAAATATTCTATTTCAACATCCGAAACGAGTATTTTTACAAATACCGACGATTCGGTTAAGTTGGGGCAGTGCTTATGCTTGTGCAGTGCATTATGGTGTATCAATAAACTCATTAAAACTTATTGAATCCTATTTGACCAATAGAATTCAAAAAGTTGTTATGAACAAAACTGAGTCTTCTGGTGTGCCTGTGCATATGGGCGTGCCTCAGGGTTCGATATTAGGGCCATTGCTTTTTTTAATTTATATCAACGACCTCCCTTACTTTTCAAAAAATTTGTGTGAGACGGTATTGTTTGCAGACGACACCTCACTAATTTTTAAAATAGACCGAACTAAAACTGACTTTGAGGATGTAAATAATGCCATTTCAAAAGTGCTATCCTGGTTTGAAAATAATAACTTATTGTTAAATTCAAAGAAAACTAAGTGTATTAAATTTACTTTACCAAATGTAAGGCAGGTTAGTACTCATGTTGAAATCAATAAAGAAACTATTGAATGTGTTGACTCTACAGTATTTTTGGGAATTAAGTTAGATTCTCGTTTACAGTGGTATCCTCATATCTCGTCCCTATCTAAAAGACTTAGTTCAGCTGCTTATGCTGTTAAAAAAATTAGGTCTTTGTGTGATGTTGAAACAGCAAGACTTGTTTACTTTGGTTACTTCCACAGTGTTATGTCATATGGCTTGTTATTGTGGGGCACAGCAGCCGACATTGAAGATATTTTTATTTTACAAAAAAGGGCTGTGCGTGCTATTTACAGACTCAAGCCACGTGATACACTGAGGGATTTATTTAAAGAAATTAATATTTTGACCGTTGCTTCTCAATATATATATGAGAACATAATTTATGTTCACAAATATAAACATACCTTTTCAAAACATAGTGATATTCATAACTTAAACACTAGATATAAAAATAAACTTGCTGTTCCAAGTTTTAGACTTCACAAGATAAGTCGCTCATTCATGGGGAAATGTATACACATTTATAACAAAGTCCCACCAAATGTAACTGAACTGCCTTTTCACAAACTTAAGTTATATGTGAAACAAACTTTAATGAAAAAAGGCTACTATAAGGTCCAAGAATATTTAGATGATAAGAATGCATGGACACATTAAAATTTCAAATGTTTTATATGTTTATTTACGAGTATTGTGACTATTAACCTCTGTAACCTATACTGTGATTGTGCACTGTCAGATAGCCTGAAAATAACGATATTATTTTTGACATTGGGTACCTTTCTTGGTACGTTGACTTACCTTCTTTTCTAATTTTCATTTTTTTTTCGCTGGGCGGCATTGCACTGCTCAAGGTTAAACTTTTGTAACTACAAACATTGTAATTTAATATTTGAAAAGAGTGACTACACGAGTTTGTTGCCGGAATCTTCTCGGTAGTTCAACTTTTGGAACCGGTGTAAATTCAGACATGACAGACGGAGAGACTTCACGTTGTTAGTTAATATATTTTTTGTAATAGTTATAAGAATGTGTTTGACGATTTAAAAGTGCTTCTTTGTGGCCTATTAAAATAAAATATTTTTTCTTTTTTTTTTCTTTCTTTCTTTCTTTCAAATATATCATGATTTATTTTTTACCTATATTATAATTACAAGATGATTAAGATGAAACTGATAATTATTCGAGTGATTCAGATTTATTTAATTAAATATAACACAAGTTACACGGTCTAATTTTATTTTGTTGTTATTGTTTAAGAACCTTCAATATATCATGATTTATTTTTTATTTACTTTTCTGCTTTTTTGTTTATTATTAGGTTACTAAACTTTAATAAAATAAGTTTTCATTCACATTTGAAAATAATAAAATTATTAGACCGATTTCCATATTTTAATGCTTGCTGCGAATGTGTACGTGAATACGAGTGGCCTTGTCTTGTCTAAGTTTTAGGTATGTGTACAAACAGCAACACTCTTAACTGTCCGTTCGAGACGCAACAGACAGAGAGGTAGAAAGAGATGAAATTATTTGTGCAGATAATTTCATCTCTTTCTACCTTTCTGTCTGTTACGTCTCGAACGGGCAGGTAAGATTCTGCCCGTTCGAGACGCATCGACGACGCATCATCAGAGTTTTTAAAATCATCGAATTTGATACCCTAAAAAAACAAAGTGTATCGATATATCAAATTTAAATTATAGACTATAAATATATCGATTATTACTGAATAAATATCGATATTTTGATCTATCGATATTTTTTACCCAAGCCTACTTGATTATCTGTAAATAAAAAAAACTTACTGATAATGATAATATAGTAATCAATAGTAATAAAGTTACTTTTTTTGGAAAGCACAGTGTGGCAGTGTTCGAAACACAGACATACTCTTTTATCTGTGTTACTTTTTTCTATCTCTAAAGAAACAGAAGTGTCTGATCATAAAACTTTGTTTTTGGATCACAGAGTACTAGTTATTTGGATTTTAAATCCTATTTTGTCATAGTAAGCCCACAGGCACAGAAATACACAGTGATTTGCTGTGAAAATTGGTTCCGGTTGCTGAAACTTATTATTAGTCATCATGTCACAGTCAAAATCAGTTTTATTGTCCACCTCAATCAAAGTAGAGATTGATCTCAAATGGATTGAAAAAGTGATTTTCAAATTGGGTATGTTATTACATTTTCCATGTTACATAGTTATAAATTGAATATAGTAATTGTTACCGACTAGCCCCACTTAATCGCGAAGAATCGTGTTCGCGTTGTCGCGATAAAATTTCGTTGTGAGTGAATACAAACACGCTGCGAATGTGTGGGTAAGCACAGGAGCTCTCTCTCTCTCTCTCTCTCTCTCTCTCCCCCCTCTCCTCTCTCTCTCTCTCTCTCTCTCTCTCTCTCTCCCCTCTCCTCTCTCTCTCTCTCTCTCAGTGCCGTACGGACTACGGAGACACGGGCGAACTAAGACGTGTATATTGAATCTGTATTCAAGCGTCGCCTCAAGTAGCGTCAGTATGTAAAGATTGAAAGTAAACGTCGAAAAGTCGACCATGCATTGTCATAGTGACATTGATTAGGTATTTTTGAATTCTTTGTTTATTTATTTTTACACGAAGAATTAACTTCATCATCATTAATTTTGTGACAAAGAGCTTTATAATTATTTTTGGTGTTATAATTTATTTTATTTTATGACAAAAAAACACGGTAAATATCAAAGACGAAACATTGTTTTGCTAAACTTTTCAAAGTAGAGGAAGAAAGGAACAGGAATATGATTTCTGAATTACTATATAGAATGGGTGGTTAGGAAGCCCCCTTTAGAATACGAAGGCAGGTGGCTGTGCTGGTCACCCTTAGCACGACTTGCTATAGCTATTTCATACAAATTGTAATATCTACACGGCTTGTTTGTATGGAACAGTTTATTTTTTTCCGTGATTTCAAATTTATTTTTCAATAAATCGTGTTTAAGATGACGAGCACTGCCACCTGCTTTCATTTCCGAGAGCTTCCCCCTAACCGTGGGGCCACACTTAATCGCGAGGATTCGTGATTCGTGATAAAACTTCTTTGTGAATATACAAATACGCTGCGAATGTGTAGGTAAGCACAGGAGCTCTCAGTCAGTCAGTGCCGTCCTAACTAGACACGGGCGAAGTAAAGATAGAAACAGACTATTCTCATGTGTTTGTGGGCTTGTGGCGCGACGCCTTTGTCGGGACGGGGGGTGTGCACACTAGTGTGTCGTGTTGGGGCGCGTTCTGTCGTTTTTTCTCAACAGTGTCAATCGAAGCTTTGCAGCGCTTGCACGTTCATTATGTTTTTTTTCTGATTCTGAGAGTGATTTAGAAGAGGACCTTTAATTTTTATGCGTGATGGCACTTATTCAGAGTAAAAGAAAGAAAAAAAAGCAGTGGGTACACCCTATAAATTTGTTGAGACAGGATGAAGGTGAATTACATCTGGTCCGAGAGTTAGAGAATGACGTACACAGATTCCGTCTGAACTTCAGAATGAACTAATCATTTTATATGGACTGATCTTTAAAATCTTAGCACTTGGTATCATACAACACTTATGTTGACGAACAAGTTTTATCAAATCTGAAGACATTTTGATTTGACTCGACACTGCGTACTGCGAACCGTCCGTCGCCAGCGCAGAAACCAAATGCTATAAACATAAACATACTATTGTGTTTTGTTGTGACGCGCAAGAACCCCACCACAGATTAGAAAGAGTATGTCTAACCCCACCCCCGTTCTGTCTGGCGCGATCGCAGTCGAGCGGTCTGCGCCACGACAGATACCACAGACTTAATAGTGATGACAGATACCGCCACAACACAACACATTGTAAAATGTGTTTCTAGCCATATTAATTGTATGAAACCGATACGCTTCTGTCGCATCACAACACACCACAACATAATAGTGTGTTTCTGGCCTAAAAGACGTGTATATTGAATCTGTATTCGAGCGTCGCTTCAAGTAGCGTAAGTATGGTAAGATTGAATGAAAAGTAAACATCGAAAGGTCGACCATGCATTGTCATAGTGAGATTGATTAAGTATTTTTGAATTTTTTGTATATATTTTTTTATTTATTTTTACATGGATATTTTTTAATAGATTTCAAATAAAATAAATTAATTTTGTGACAAAGAGTTTTATAATTATTTTTGGTTTTATTATAATTTATTAAGATGGTAACACAAGTAACATGGTCTTATTATATTTTGTCCTTATTATTTAAGAACCTTCAAAATATCATGATTTATTTTTATTTACTTCTCTGCATATTTTATTTATTATTAAGTAACTAAACTTTAATAAAATAAGTTTTACAGATTCACATTTGATAATAATTAAATTATTATACCTATTTCCGTCTTTTAAAATTTATATGCTAACGCCACTCGTATTCACGCACACATTCGCAGCGTGTTTGGACACTTGGTGACCACAAGTAAACCGCTTGTCATTCGTATTCGCGATAGGACGAATTGTCTGGCCACACCTGTCGCGACAACGCATCGCGTTATCGCGATAATGTAGCCGTAGCATTACCGCTACGGCCAAACAATTCGTCCTATCGCGAATACGAATAGCCGCGTACCAGGGGGTGTCAACTTTCCATATACAAATATTAAATACCTACGGGGGCAAACTTTTCTCATTGCTAGTTTCAAAAATGTCGTTTTTTTAATTATGGTATCCCTTGGGGATACCCTTTTTTATATCCTTAATACTGTAAGTAGACTTTTGTGAAGATAATATTGCTTTATCATTCAATTTATCGGCAACAAAACAATTTTAGACCAATACCTCTCTATGCGTTGCTATTTTTAAAAGCAAAATGTGATAAAAAATTTAATTTGATTAAAGAAAAACAATTTATTTTTCGTATGTTGATAAAATGATGGTAGATAAATTTCCACGTACGCTGGCAAGACCGATCTTACAAGTGGGACGGACGTAAACAATCATGCCGGATTTTGCTTTTGTTTGCTGGCCTGTATTCGTTTTTATTTCGTGATCTCTCAATTTCATGTGGTTTAGTTTTCAGAGTACTCGTATAAATAAAGTTCATAAGTTTTACGTGCATACGACGTCGAATTGATTGAGTTCCTCCGTCTATGTTTTTGTTCCTGAATTCTCCTCAGTGATCGATCAGTGTTATGATTCGTACAAGACAGTGACTTTGATTATTTATTTACGAGACAGTGACTCTAAACCGGTGCAATATGTCTATTACAAAGGAAAGCAGAAGAAAATGTTCTAAGTGTGGCAAATCACCTGCCTTATACGAAATCAAACATTTTCGTTTTCTAAAACCTAACCTATTGCGGTACGTACTAGTGTGCTATTTACGCCGTTGACATATGACATGCATCAGAATTAGTTTTATCTGAAACTTGGATTAATATATGTTATGTATCTTATGTGGAAGTACTAAATAAAAAATAAATAGCTCCATAACATAAAATTATTGTTTTATTTTACCTTTTATAGGCAAACTATTTTTGAATGGAGGGATGGGCAATTTCACTTGTAAGAAAACTAAAAAAAAATAGTTTTCTTACAAGTGAAATTGCCCATCCCTCCATTCAAAGTTAAATAAATATTTTTGCATGAAATTTATATTTTGCCGCTGAAATAGTTGACGGTGGGTCAACTATAGGTGGCACTAGAGTGTTGTACTTCCGCTAAAACCGGAAATAAATATTTTAACTATGAAGTTGTCATTCTTCTCCTTGGAGTAATATTATTCTATGCCGCGTACTGACTGAGCGAGCAGCCTCGCGAGGCAGCCTCGGACGTTTGCCACGCAACGTTTCCCGCGCGCGGCAGTGCATGCGCGCGGCAAGAATCGGTCAAGCCGTTTCGGAGGAGTATGTCGAGTCGAGAATTTTATAGTATAGTACACCAATGCGAAGCGGAGGCGGGGCTGGTACTATTCTATAAATTTTGCAATATGACCAGAAAATGACCAACACTTATTTTTATTAACCCCCGACGAAAAAGAGGGGTGTTATAAGTTTGACGTGTCTGTCTGTGTATCGGTGTATCTGTGTGTCTGTCTGTGGCATCGTAACACCTTAACGAATGGACCGATTTTGATTCGTTTTTTTTTGTTTGAAAGCTGATGTGACTACGATGGTTCTTAGCTATAATTTATGAAGATCAGTTCAAGCGTTTGATGACTATCAGCTCATTCTCTACATGATAAGAGGATTTTACTAACTTTTACAGATCCGATTGATTTCAAAGTTGGTGTACTGTCACTTCGGTGACATTCCCATGACATACTAACCTTGAGCTGATCCTATACCATCAAAAAGTCTGCAAAATGATTAATTCTTCAGAAACTTATAGCAGATATAGCGTGCTTGGGCTCTTTTCTGAATAGTCTTAATGAGATGGTGTTAAACGCCTGCAACGTAATTGTGTATCCTGGACCTGGATAAATTCGTCTCTTTTAATGTTTATTTTTAATCGTTTTCTAAAATTTTTTGTGCTGCATTAGATATATTAGCAAATAGCTGTGCGTTTTTTGCACGCATTCCAAAAACTTAACTAAATGTGGATTTTTGCCTCATTTTTCTGTAAATGACTGTTCATAGGCAGGGGAGAAATTTGGAAGAAAGATATTATGTAAATTTCAAATATCTACCCTATTCAGGGTGGATAGATGGACACGCGTTTCCGAGTATCCATCTACGGTACGGCCTGGCTGGGCTTGGCGACGGGAACGGGTGACGGCGACAGCTACGCGACTGGTGGAACAAACATTCGCCCGCCGCTAATTTCACGCTATTGCCTCCCGTTCCCCTGGCCAGGCCCAGCCAGGCCGTACCGTAGATGGATACTGAAATTTACATAATATCTTTCTTCCAATTTTCTCCCCTTCCTATGAACAGTCATTTACAGAAATATGAGGCAAAAATCCATAACGTGGATAAACGGAATAAGCGGTTTACACCATAGCTTCGTGAAATATACAGTTTTATATTAGTTTCTTGCTAAATCAAAGCTTTGTAAGATTTAGACAATATTTTTTTAATACAGCTGCTGAATTCAAAATTAGAGTGGCATGGGATAAAACTACAGCGATAGTAACAGGAGTCTTGGCTATTGCGGGAACTTTAATAGGAGCCTACACAGGGGCCGGGGGGATCCTGAGGTCAGTAACTGGAGCCGGTGTAGGATCCGCTGCAGGACTTGCTGTTTGTAGTAAGTAAACATTGTTATTATATTATAGTACTCAGAGGTGTCTGCTGCTTGAATAGATGATCTTAACCTACACCTATTAAGGTTACAGATACCTCTTAAATTTCAATATTATAACTATACTTAATACATATTTTATTTCTTAATTAATTTGCTCCGTATCAGTAGGCTTGGACAAACTGCCCTTGAGGCTTTAACGACATGAAAGTAAGACAACCTAACTATTAGTAAAAGATATCAGTAGTGCAAGGATATATACAGTGCAGACCAATCATACGTACATAAGCAGTACTTATTCAGACCATGGTTCTTGATCACGCCACTAGTAACTCAACATTAATAAAAAGTGTGTAAGATATAAGGGCATTAAGGTTTTTTCTTACCGTTATTCTTGGAGCTATTTAGGAGTTTTCTGGAAGATCTATGGGTGTCTGCATCTAATTAGGTTGCTGCCTTTAAGCCATGTAGACAATATACAAACAAGGTGAATTTATCAGATTTAAAAAGTAAAAATTTCCACAGAGTCGCCATTGCAACGAATCCCTCTCATTTATGAACCTGACAAATGCTTAATCCTAATCATAATCTTGTTCCCAGATTATAGTGAGAGACATCAAATATTTTTTTCTTTTCAATCTATCACACTTTATACTTCAAGTCTTACATTTTATACCTTTTAGTGTTGGTAACTAAACGGACTATACAATTATAATAATAATAATATTTATACACTCACACCTATTACTAGCCCAAAGTAAGCATCATTAAGAGCTTGTGTTATGGATACTAGATAACGGAGAAATAATTATAATAATATGTATATAAATACTAGAAATATACTAAATAAACATATAAACATCCATGACTCGTAAACAAATGCTCGTACTCATCATACAAACACTTGCTCCTACCGGGATTCGAACCCGGGACCTCTTGATCGAGTAGCCTGTATAGCAAGGGGCACAGACCGCTCGACCAGACGGTCGTCAATTATATGCTAAACTATGTTTCTTTAACTTGCAGCATTAGTATCCCTACATGAAATCTGGGATGCTATTAAGGAGAAGGTAAAAGCGCTACTGTTCATTGTGGCTGACTTCCTCCGTAACGTAGACCCGCGAGACTGTGTCAGAGCCTTTAATCTTGTCATGGAGTGTGCTACCAGTCGCCGGAAGCTAGTTGAAACCATTGTAGAGTTTTTAAAAGAAAAACTAGAAACGGCAGTATACTCCAGTTTTACCGAAGCGTAAAATGGTCTGTAAATAAACTTTACTCGCTTGCTAGTTATGTGCTCTTTCTATGTTACAAGCTTTTAGATTTGTGCTTCAGCATACTATTTCTTTTGTAATATGTATAATGCTTATGTAAGTATTTGACAATCATTATTTATTTATTTATTATTAGTATTTGACAATATTATCATATGGGTTATAAATTGCACTACTTGTAAATTTACTGTATACAGGGACGAGGGACTAAGAATTTCCAAAAATCTTGATACCTACTTAAATTATTTCTGGGTAGGTTGCATGATGATTCTAAATAAAAAAATATTGAACCCTGTGCATATAGCTCTCATTCAAAACTTGCAGCAATAATGTGGTAACTAGTCTAACCTCGCATTAGACTCCGTTACTAATTTAAACAGGACTTCAAAATTTAGTGAGTATTCCGCGAAAGTGTAGTACCTACGTCTCGTTCTCACAATATGAATTAGAAAAGGACAGCTATCAAATATTTTGACTTTTCTAAAGCGAGGTTTAGGCTAGCAAGAACTTGCTAGTCTAAACCTCGCCTAAAGGTCTATTCACACATATCAGACAAGCCTCAGTTCCGGCACAGATCCGGCACAGTTCCGTATCAGTGCGAAATATTATTTCATACATTATCTATGAACGTATCTCCACTTGTCCGTTCAGTGACGCCTCAGTGCTCTCAGTGTCCGTTCCGGCGTGGTTCCGGCACGGAAGGTATCGTCGACAACGATATTTTTTGTCGGACGGACCGATCACTGACGGATCTCGGACGCCGACATCAACAAAAACAAAATAGTGGACGAGCGATTAATAGAATTGGTTTGTGAATATAGAGTTTTATCTCTATTTAGAGATGATTTATCTCATGCAAAGTATATGGATACGAAATACAATCACGATTGACGACGGACACGTTTTCACTGAAGCTCCGTGAACTGAGCGGGCACTGACATGTGTGAATTGAATCACTGAAGCACTGATACGGAACTGTGCCGGATCTGTGCCGGATCTGTGCCGGAACTGAGGCATGTCTGATATGTGGGAATTGACCTTAAAGGTCTGGTCAATTTTCGACCCTAATAAAGATGAATATCATTGATAGAAATAAACAAACCTCTTTTGTTTATATCAATTATGAATCTAGGTTTTATGTACCTACCTACACAATAGTAAATTTATAGTTTCACTATTTCAGCCATATAAAATAACATACAATATATATATATATATATACCTATAGTTAAATAAATTACAATCTAAAAATAGGCATATCAATGCCTTATAAAATTATCCATGGTTTCTTTAAAAGCAGTCTAGTTTTTTGCTACCTATCCTTTTTTAACCGACTTCGTTTTTGAGGAGGTTCTCAATTCGGCCGGTGTTTTTTTTTTCTCACTATATGTACACCGATTACGCCGAGATCACTGATCCGATTTACGTGATTCTTTTTTGTTCGATGCGGAATAGCTGCCATTTGGTCCCATAAAAATTTTTTCAGAAACAGTTGGGTAAGCTTTAGTTTTAAATATAAAAAAAACTGTAATTATTAAGTCGTCTACATATGCGTAATTGCGAATTTTTGATTTTGCGAAGACTTTTTAGTGAAACGATACGATAGTAGGAAACAATATAAGTTGACGGTCACCCATCTAGCTTTGACCGTAGAAAGTTATCACTAAAAATTGTGAAAAAAAAATTTAAAACAAAAATTAAAACCGACTTCCAAAAACGGTTTCCAAAAACAATAGAAAGTGAAGCACTGACTCCAAAAATATGTTTCTAGGGGATGAATACCTACTTAAATTTAATTATTTTATCCTTTTCAGTTTTTTGAAGTCGGTTTTAATATTTTTCATATCGAGAGAAGGCAATAAATTATCGTACATATAAGTACCTAAATAATTGTTTTATAATCGGGCTTCCTGTAAATGTTATGCGTATGCCTGCTTGCAATAATCGTCCTCCAGGCTCAGGTGACACATTGTCTACTTCTTTATACAGGGATACATACTGGGACGAGACACTTAGTACTGGGGAACGGTTGGTGAAGACGCGAGCAGAAGTTTTTATAACTACTTTTTATAATATGCCAAGATAGTTTGCAAATATATGTAGTAAAACACTATACAATTATAATGATAGCAAATTGTTCAGTACAGTTGTTCATGTAGCCTAATAGTTTAGTTAGATAGTGCTTAGTCACCTGACTTTTGTATTCGCTCTAAATATGTTAGCATAT
Source organism: Nymphula nitidulata (assembly GCA_947347705.1). NCBI lineage: Eukaryota > Metazoa > Arthropoda > Insecta > Lepidoptera > Crambidae > Nymphula > Nymphula nitidulata. The sequence goes on along the minus strand of OX374637.1, from coordinate 1,408,222 downwards.
TCAAATAAATATATTCAATTTATTTTTGGGGACAAAATGTAGTTTTATTTAGTTTTTATACAATTTCAGACACCTTACATTGTAATGTAATCCATATAAACCAAATGTTTAATATGGATTTCAAAGTCCACGCTATTAGTTATCTACTTTTACTCTTTCTATAGTACAAAGTTATAAATATGTAAAAATTTTTTTCGTTCCACAATAATGTGTTATGAAAAAAAAATATCAACATTCATAAACGCGCACCGTCCATGTTATCCATGTTTACGAAGACGATGACGTCACAAGGGGGCGCGAAAATTGATATAAAATTTAGAAAAGAATTTTTGAGACAAGCAACGACATGTTCTTTGGTATAATTTCTTACAAACTTTTCAAAAATCATTATTTATACAGCTGGTTGGCATACAAGCGTACGGCCATCATGATGATAGGCGATTACCGTAGCCCATAGGTATAGACACTTATTACGGAAAGGTATAATTAATGAAAAATAATGAAATTTATCAAGACAATATTTTATTTAGTGCGCCATCACAAAACAGGGAACAATGGACCTATTAGCTCTCGTACCAATCAATATACAAGTCGGTTTTTTAAGTGTATATGGGTTGCAATTGTTGCAATATAGGTGATATTAGTAGATGGTTATTGGGAATTCTGCCCCACCTCCGTTCGATCGGGCTCACGCCCTCACTCACTTCGGTTGTACAGAATGCCCAATAACCAACTACTGAAGTCACTGTGTTAAAACTAACGTTAGTGGTAATACTAAGCATTTAACAAACTCTTACTGTTCGGCTGGAAGCACCGTGTCACAGTAACTTCCTGCGAGCCCGTGGTAAGATCACGCACCGAACAGACTCCTAACTAGTGTTGGTTGAGAGAACCATGGTAAGTATCTCTCCTAAACTGTTCGGCTGGAAGCACCGTCTTACAGTAACTCCCTGCGAGCCCGTGGTAAGATCACGCACCGAACAGACTCCTAAACTATTCGGTTGGAAGCACCGTCTTACAGTAACTTCCTGCGAGCCCATGGTAAGATCACGCACCGAATAGACTCCTAAACTGTTCGGCTGGAAGCACCGTCTCACAGTAACTCCCTGCGAGCCCATGGTAAGATCACGCACCGAACAGACTCCTAACTGGTGTTGGCTGAGAGAACCATGGTAAGTATCTCTCCTAAGCTGTTCGGCTGGAAGCACCGTCTTACAGTAACTCCCTGCGAGCCCGTGGTAAGATCACGCACCGAACAGACTCCTAACTGGTGTTGGCTGAGAGAACCATGGTAAGTATCTCTCCTAAACTGTTCAGCTGGAAGCACCGTCTTACAGTAACTCCCTGCGAGCCCGTGGTAAGATCAAGCACCGAACAGACTCCTAAACTATTCGGCTGGAAGCACCGTCTTACAGTAACTCCCTGCGAGCCCGTGGTAAGATCACGCACCGAATAGACTCCTAAACTGTTCGGCTGGAAGCACCGTCTCACAGTAACTCCCTGCGAGCCCATGGTAAGATCACGCACCGAACAGACTCCTAACTGGTGTTGGCTAAGAGAACCATGGTAAGTATCTCTCCTAAACTGTTCGGCTGGAAGCACCGTCTTACAGTAACTCCCTGCGAGCCCGTGGTAAGATCACGCACCGAACAGACTCCTAAACTATTCGGCTGGAAGCACAGTCTTACAGTAACTCCCTGCGAGCCCATGGTAAGATCACGCACCGAATAGACTCCTAAACTGTTCGGCTGGAAGCACCGTCTCACAGTAACTTCCTGCGAGCCCGTGGTAAGATCACGCACCGAACAGACTCCTAACTAATGTTGTTGAGAGTACCATGGTAAGTATCTCTCCTAAACTGTTCGGCTGGAAGCACCGTCTTACAGTAACTCCCTGCGAGCCCGTGGTAAGATCACGCACCGAACAGACTCCTAAACTATTCGGCTGGAAGCACCGTCTTACAGTAACTCCCTGCGAGCCCATGGTAAGATCACGCACCGAATAGACTCCTAAACTGTTCGGCTGGAAGCACCGTCTCACAGTAACTCCCTGCGAGCCCGTGGTAAGATCACGCACCGAACAGACTCCTAACTGGTGTTGGCTGAGAGAACCATGGTAAGTATCTCTCCTAAGCTGTTCGGCTGGAAGCACCGTCTTACAGTAACTCCCTGCGAGCCCGTGGTAAGATCACGCACCGAACAGACTCCTAAACTATTCGGCTGGAAGCACCGTCTTACAGTAACTCCCTGCGAGCCCATGGTAAGATCACGCACCGAATAGACTCCTAAACTGTTCGGCTGGAAGCACCGTCTCACAGTAACTCCCTGCGAGCCCGTGGTAAGATCACGCACCGAACAGACTCCTAACTACCTAATATATACTTACTTACTCTGTGAATCTTTCTCTATCTCTCTAGCTACTGCATATACTTACTACTCCTACATTATAAAAAAGAAAAAAAAAACTTTGTTACCTTTTATCAAAACCAACCATCAAAACCTCTATGTACCTTAAGCTACCACATACTTGTAGGTAAACTTGTATGTGATTACTTATTTACCAAATAATCATACCATGTTTAAGGGAATGGGGATATAGGGGTGCGTTTTTAATAAAATTGAACAATCTTATCTGCCTATAAACATAAGTAGGTACTTAAATTAATTCTTTTCTGCTTTGTTTCACATCGGTCGCATTGTTTTACAATCAGAAGTCTCTCTCTCTGGCTCGGTTTCCTGAAATAAACAACAACAAAAATATGTTAACTTAAAAAACATTTCTTCTCATGGTATAGTAACAAAATGCGTTTGCTATTATAGAGGTATATACTTACAAATTACGAACACCTTGACATTGTTATCGTTATCACCCAAGACATCATCACTATCGAGCAGGCACCTAAAAATAGAATAGATCAGTACATACATTTTTTAAAGCTAAGATGATTATTGTGAATTTTAAATCTGTCAAGCAGCGTTATCCCACCGAGGGGCTATCACAATGGAAAAATCTATTGTGTCGGAAATCTGATTGCTTGACGGGTTAATATTTTATCAATTAAGAATTAAAGTTAATAATTTTTAAAAAATATCTTGTGCTATTAAGTACTATAATAATAATATTATGCATGTTATAATTTCTTAGGCAATTGAAATAAAACCAAGCCACATAAGACCCCCGCCACGAGGGTTTTATGACTTTAAAAAACCGATTGTATCTAGAATTTGTGAATTGACTTATTCAAACGATGCTACTTTTTTAAATTGAAAACTTATTTAAGACAAAGTCATTATATAAAGGTAACCCTACCACGTGGAGCGTTTCCATTATAACATAAGTAATATAATTTGTGATTTTAAATTTGAAAACTCAATAAAAAAGTAATATAAATATAAAAATTAAATATAAATTTTAAATTAAGATAATTATTAGTGGCTTATTCAGTTATATAAATTTTATTGCTTCCACGTGGTGAATTCGCAAAACATAGGTACTAACTATGATCAAATTATTATTTTTAAAATATTTAAACTACCTATAACTATATATAAATAATAGTATGCACTTACCTGTATGAATTTTTCACGTTTTATTTAAAACTTATCAATTGTATGCACACTGACCACACACATAGTTATTGGATAGTCGTCGACCGTACAAACAACGTCACCGCTGCAAATGGATGAGAACGTGGGAAAAGAAACGCGAACCTCGCTTGCACTCCCCCCGCGTTACAAAGTCCGAGAGCATAGCAATAAACGTTAATCATATTCTACCAAGTAATAAAATTGTGTTTAATAAAATATGACTTTGGCTTTTCTATACTAAATGTTACTCGTATTAGAATGATAAAGATTAGAAATTAAATTAGAATACAAGATTAGATTAGAAAGATAAAGATTTACATATTTAGTAATATTTTTAAAATACTTAAAAATCAAATAAAACAATTATTACCACAAAGTAATCTTGTAATTGTAGTATTGTTTTGTATTATACTTAAATCATCCTTGATTTTAAATGCTTAACAACTAAAGCATCATATCTGAGCACTATTCCTTTTTTAATTTTCCTATAATCGTAAATTTACTGTAAAAAATGTACTTATTTGGAAGATTATTTATACTTACAACAAAATAACTTTCAAAGCTAGCTCTTGAACTATAACTGTGTAGGATAGTGATGACCAAATAAAATGTTGCACTGTGTTCGATAGTGTATCAAATTGAATTATTCGATATTCCATCACATTAGAGCTTAAGTTTACACAATGTTTTCCTATAAACAGCGATAATACAACGATTAGAATCGAACTTTGTTCCTACAATATTTAGTTAGTACTAAACTGAAAGATTATACAACAATTATTAAGGTTTAAAACAGTTCACTTTAATATTACCATAATATCATAGTGAAAGAGATGGATGTTTAATTATTAATCGACTTTAAAAAAGGGATTATTTTAATAATGTAGGTACAAGTGGTAAATTTAACATATAGTAGGTATGTAAGATGGAATGGGAAATAGGATAATTTTGTCTTAGGATCCAGTTTTGATAACTTGGTTCAAGCATAGGTAGCTACGGCATGATATAGTATTTGTTATATTTAAAAGAAAAGTTATATAGATAAATAAATAAGAAAGAAAATCAAAAAGTAATTTATTAATTGCTTAAATCAACTCGATAATTTACGACATCAATCGGTTTATCAACTCGATGTTTGTTTGTACTGGAACGTCCCTATGCAAGAAAAAGCAAGCGTAGCGATTTCGCAACCAGCCGCAGCGGCTAAAATTACAAAGTAGTAGAATCAATAAAATGTTATTGTAATTATAATTGTCTATTACAAAATGTCTTATGTACCTGTCGGTTTCAAACAAATATGATTTTATTTCAGTTCAATCACGGTTAAGATTTACGATTAATGGATCGTTACCTTACATTTATATGTTTTAACAATCAAAAGTTGACACTGTTAATATCTTGGAAGCTTTATTCTCTTTACAATAAGAGTCACAAAAATAACCAAAATTGTAATAAGAATAAATTATAATTTTATAAAAAAATCGTGCTTGACCGATTTTATTGATGACATCAAACTTTTTCGTGCATAAAAACGTCGTCAATAGCGGAAATTTATTTATTTTCAAAATTCACTTCGGTTCGGTGTGGTTCACCATAGACACATCGCAGAGCTCATCAGTAACCACCAGTGTTCAGCAGTCCTCACCAGTATTCATCAGTGCGCCAGTTTAATCTCATCTATAATCTAACTAAAATGTGCGTAAGTACTCTTAGATTTTTTGTTACCTACTTATTTATTCTCTACAGATGGATAGCAAACATACGAACAGTCTGATAAAAAGATGTTTCTCTATCGACACTTGTGTTATTGAGGATAGCACACCATTTCTGCTCGCGGCTATGAAAATAATTAATTATTTTCATGTGTTTCAATTCAGAATGATAAGTTAAAATTTATTTCAACAGGTCTGACTCCGAGTTTGAAACTCCTGTGTTCGAGGTGCCTCAAAAGAAGAGGACCACCGGCAAGTCGTCACCTACCACCACGAAAAGGAAAACGGCTGCCACCAAGCCACGCAATCGCCAGACTTCAACCGAATCTACACCATATGAGGTCGTCTCATCGCAGAGGTATAATTATATTATCGCTCACTAGGTACATATACATAGGTGTTACAAACAGACGTCCCTCACCACGTTTTTCGTCTGAAAGAAATCTAACTTTTGTAATAATTAATATTATAGACCACCGAGCGGTACCGGCTCGCTAGCAGGTCACAAACAATCAATAATCAATAATAAGTGGGTGCTTTACAGAATAAAATTGTTTAGATTTCAACTATCCTAAAATCCTTTAACTTGTTTAAAACTGTCATTATATAATAGTATGTATAATTATCTAGGTATACTTATTAACTTAAATTTCTTATATATTTTTCACAGAGTAAACAAGAAACCACGCACCGACTTGTTCCACATTTTGCGGTCAGAGGAGGTTGCCAGCAGCCAGCCCAAGCAGCGTGCAGGGTTCACGTCAAGTTTCGCTAGCCGGGTCTCGACTGGCACCTCTCGTCGCACTGCAGTGACGGCTGGAGACTATGTTATAGATCTTAAGGTCTATAAAAAACAAGACTACGTCTCCAACCCAACCGACGTGAGGTACAAGACCGCGTTGGTGTCTGTAAAACTACAGTGCGACGACCAATCACCTTCGTGGGAAGCAGTTCAAGGCTTCCTGGGTCAAGCCTGGAAGGACTTCGAGCAATCCGAGCCAACACACTACTCAGATAAAATTAATTTTAAATAATTTAATTTAGTTTAATTAAAAGGTTCCATAATTGTAATATTTTTTCTTTCCACATTGGTAGGTAGGTATAATATTATCAAACTACGAAGACATATACTTTAATTCACTGATAATAGGTATATAAAAGTATTTTCTTATCATAAATAACATAGTATTGTCTTATAAACAACATGCCTTTCTGTACGACGTGTAACTTATCTGTACAGAGTACATCATGGGTGGGTCATTTGAGAAGTAATTTACACAAGCAAAATAATCACTCAATAAAACATAGCGATGGTGTGGAAATTATAACATCCGCTTTTCGCAATCGTATAATAACTTATAAAATAGTTGCAATTAATGATTACCAACTGACGTCTGTTGATAGATTTTTTGATGAAATACGAAACAAAATAAAGTCACTTCTAGATGAATTTATCATTAAACACACATGTGTGAAAGCAAATTTTGAGCTATTTGCAACATTTCTACAATTTAAAAATAATACACAATCAATAAAATCCTTTGGGACGAAAAATAAACTATTATACTTTAATTATAACTTCGAAAATTTTTACCTTGAAGTAGTTAATTATCTAAAAAAACGTATCGAAGAATTTGAGCACCGTGACAGCGGGTGGGCATTTTTAAACAATTCTCATGTTGAGGTCAATCTAAATAAATACCAACCACTTGGAGGGTCTAGTTTTATTGAATTGCCTAAATCAATACAACTCAAAAAGGCATGTTTAAATATTACTAATAAAGATCAATACTGTTTTTTATGGTGTGTCACAGCTGCTCTCTATCCAGCTAAAAAACACCCAGAAAGAGTTACATCTTATCCAAATTTTTTAAAACTGTTTGATATTTCTGGAATGCGTTTTCCTGTCACTTTTCGTGACATACAGACCTTTGAAAATAATAACTTAAATATCAAGTTTATAATATATGGCTTAAAAAATAATAAAACTATAATAGGCCCGCTGTATAAATCTGACTTCAATAAACAAGACAACAAAAAAATTATACATTTGTTGTTACTCGAAAATGGTAATAATGCACATTATTGCTTAGTTAAAGATTGTTCCAGACTTTTTAGAAGCCAGGTGACTTCACATCACAGCAGATTATATTTTTGTGATTTATGTCTTATATTTTTCAATACGCCAGAAGAAGTTGATTGTCATATATGCAGCGGTGTAGTGACGGTACTACCCGACAAAGGTTCTGTAATACAATTTAAAAACTTTGATCGTAAACAAAACATGCCTTTTTGTATCTACGCTGATTTTGAATCGATGCTTCAAATATCTGATGTCGAGTGTACCACTACTCGCGGCAACACGTCTACGTTACACCAGCATACACCTATCGCGTTCGCGTATTACATTGTTTGTTGTGACGATCCCAGTTATAATCGATACGTATCATATCGAGGACCTGATTGTGATCAGCGGTTTGTACATTCTATATTTGAGGATGTAAAAAAAATTTATGAAATAGTGACCTCGACCTCTCCCATGATATTTAGTGAGATGGACAAAATCGATTTTAAAAAATCAACACGTTGTCACATTTGTCAACATTTAGTGTTTTCCGACAAAGTTCGCGATCACTGTCACTTGACGGGACGATACCGTGGAGCCGCACATCCCTATTGCAATTTGCAATATAAGCGTCCTTCATTTGTTCCCATATTTTTCCATAATTTAAGTGGATACGATTGCCACTTATTTATTAAAGCATTAGGTGAGGCCGATGGCGATATAAAAGTTATCCCAAAAACAAAAGAAAACTACATTTCTTTTACGAAATTCGTACCTGTTTCCAATAACAAATTTTTTCAGCTGCGTTTTGTTGATTCTTTCAAGTTTTTGGGTACTAGTTTAAGCAAATTAGCAGAAACTTTAAAGCCAGAAGACTTTAAATATTTAAAAAATCATTTTCCCAATGCCCGAAAATTTCAGTTGCTCACTCGCAAGGGCATCTATCCTTATGAATATATGAACTCATGGGAAAGGTATCAAGAAAGATCCCTTCCTCAGCAGGAATGCTTTTATAGTACGCTTAATGGTCACGGAATTTCTGACGAGGATTATCAACATGCACGTTTGATATGGTCAACATTTAATATTTATGATTTAGGAAGTTATACAGATTTATATCTGAAAACTGACGTGCTTTTACTAGCAGATATTTTTGAACATTTTAGACAAACTTGCAAACAGCATTATCAATTAGATCCAGCTTTCTACTTAACTGCACCTAGTTTGTCTTTTGACGCGATGTTATTGAAGACGGGAATACAGCTCCAACTTATTGATGACTTAGCTATGTTACGAATGTTACAAAACGGTATCCGAGGCGGTGTTTGCTTATGTTCTCACAGATATGCTAAAGCAAATAACGTATATTTATCAGATTACGATTGTTCTAAGCCTAGTTCTTATATTGCTTATATTGATTGCAATAATTTATATGGACACAGCATGTGTCAATATTTACCATTATCGAATTTTAGATTTTTAGAACAATACGAAATTGATAATTTTGAAGTACTTAAAATTCCATCGGATGCGGAGTACGGTTTTATCCTTGAAGTGGATTTAGAATATCCAAAACATCTGCATGACTTGCATAACGACCTACCGTTCTGTCCCGAAAAATGTATCCCACCGGGTGGACAGAATCATAAACTTGTTCCAAATTTATATGACAAATTCAATTATGTCATACATTATATACATTTGAAAACCTGTTTAAAACATGGATTAATACTAAGGAAAATCCATCGAGTGATTAGTTTTAAACAAAGTCCATACTTAAAACAATACATAGATTTAAATACAGAATTGAGACAGAAAAGTACATCAAAATTTGAACAAGATTTTTTTAAGCTTTTAAACAATAGTGTGTTTGGAAAAACTTTGGAAAATACTGAGAAACGTGTTAATGTTTACATGGTTAATCAGTGGTCAGATTATAAAAATGTAACCAAAAAAAGGAAAAGTGCGCAACAGCTTATTGCTCGACCTAATTTTCATAGTGCAACAGTATTTACCGAAAATTTAGTTGCAGTACAATTAAAGCCTGAGCAAGTAATTTTGAACAAACCGATTTATATCGGTTTTACGGTTTTAGAATTATCGAAAAGCCATATGTATGATTTCCATTACTCTGTAATTCAACCTTCTTATAGGACGAACGTACAGATGTGTTACACGGATACTGATAGTTTTGTATACCACATATATACACATAATTTTTATGAAGATTTAAAAGAAAAGTTCCTCACATACTTTGACACAAGTAATTACCAAGAGACTAATAAATATAATTTACCCATACAAAATAAAAAAATTCCAGGCTTATTTAAAGATGAACTGGGAGGTAAAATTATTTCCGAATTTGTTGGGCTTCGTTCTAAGTTATATTGCATAAAAACTTTAGACAGCACAATAAAAAAAGCAAAGGGAATTAAAACAAATATTGTAAGCAAATTCGATGTAGCTGACTATGAGAAAACGCTCTTTAAGGGCGATATTGTTCGCAAAACAAACGTTTTATTTAAATCCATCAAACACGAAATTTTTACATGTGCTGTGAATAAAATAGCTTTATCTGGCGATGATGATAAGAGATGTATATTAAACGATAAAGTTACTACAAGAGCATGGGGACATACTAAAATACTTAATTATTAAAAAAAATTAACATTTGTGTACGTATTTAGAATTATTATTGTTGATTAGGTATTAGTCACTTATAAGTAGGTATATGTAGGTTGTACGTATTATTGACTAAGAAATGGAATTAAAATTAATATTTTCTGTAAACAAACATTTAGAATTATATTTTCACCTAATTATGTAATAATTTTATGATTACCTAATTATTTAAGTTGTCAATTATTAATTTTGTTATGAGATGAAACTGTGTTTGATAAAATTATAACGTGAATTAACTACCTACCTTTGCCATGGAATTTAAATGATTAAAATAATATATATGATTATATAAACTTTTTTTTATTACCCAGATAGTTACCCAATTTTTGTTCTATCCAGACTACGATAGCACCTTGTTACAATAAAACAAGTCAATAGTTCGTGGTTAAAAAATCATGTCCTAACATGTTCATAATTTTGCAATCCGATCCATCACATGTCATGTCATGTTGCGTTGTCAGCGTTACCTTTCCACTTCCACATAAACTCATACACCAAAACACTAGCTACCTATATAAATGAAATATTTTTAATGAATGATTTTATTTTTATTTGAATACAAAACGTAGTCAGTAGCATTCGTCATCATAATGGTAAGTTCAGTTGCACAGTTGTAAATTTTGATGACAATAAATAGATTTTACATGAAAATATCTTATAAAATAAAATATTTCAGGAAACTCTGCCACCGTCCCCAGTTTTGGCTCTTCCTGAAGAAGAACCCCAATATCTGGGACCAGCATTTTATCAAGATGCTCAAGACCTGAATGCATACCTTGACGAAACGAGTCACTTTGAACCACATAATACACGAACGGAGCCTCCTGTTCGCAAGTTGAAAAAACATCGCAAGAAAAGATGTTATCTTAAACATTACCACAACCAGCAACATTCATTTGTTCTAAAAAGCGCACCAAAAAAAGGTCGATATTTGATTAAGATTCAAATTGTGGGTTTAGACGCACCAGTGCCTTGTGATCCTGATGAAGAAAACACGATGTTGCGTGCACAATACGTGGTCGAAGAAAACGTTGACGACATCATGGACCAGACTGAATGTCTCATTAGTAATATCTCCAAAAAGTTGTGTGGATATAGCTATAATAGTTTTTAATTGAAAATCCTAGATATACCAAAACATTAAAGCTCTCAAGCAGGTTTGATTCATGCGTGATTTTCACACATTGACACCTACTTGCTGAGATACATTTAAATAATTAACTCTTAAGTAAACTTATTGTTTCACTTTGTAAATATTGGTGTATTTTATAATTATTGTGTATATAAATAAATTAAAGAATAATAATTTTATTGTTTCATTTTAATAACTCTAAATTTTTTCATTATTTATGATTCTGGTTTTGTAAAAAAAAATACTAAAACAAAATAATTACTATCGGTTTTTATTAATAAATAATATATAATCATATTTACAGACATATTATCTAACGACTTACTTACTTAACTTAATTAATTCTCACTTATTTTATATAAAAAAAATTAAATAGTAATGTTATTATCTACACACCACTTTCTTATACATATAACATTTTTTAAAGCACAGTATTTTAAATGGTTAAAACAATTGTATGCAAAAATATCCATACAGTAGAGTCCTGTTAAAGTATTTAAATTCGGTATGTCAGTATTACTTATATCAAAAACATTTTTATGTCCACATAATTCTTGCACCCACTTAACTTTTTCTTCACCTTTTACAATAATTTTTCGTTGTTTGAAGTAGGGTATAATTAGCTTTCTAAATTCTCTATAGTCAATATGACCTTCGCTCCACCGGTATCCTCTATTTCTTTCTATCCACCAAACATGTTTTCTCTCTTCCATTGTCAAAGCACAGAATGGATAAGGTGGTTTTATTAAAAATATTTGAGTATGTTCTTGAGTGCCGATGACTAATTCTTTTACAATAAACTCATTTTTGTCATTTTTAAACCCCTGCACATCCACTATGATTGTATCTTTATTCATGATATTTTTCTTACAATGTTACTCAGAGGCTTATATTCGAAAACGCAATCGTTAAAAATAAGACAATAAGCTGCGGTTTGATCGGGTATTTCCTGATCAGTCTCGATTTCAACTCTAACGTCTATAGAACCTTTTAACATTTCTTGTTGACGGGAACAATCAATAACAAATAAGGGAGCTATGTCTCTGAATTCTTTTAAACTCAATAACGGTTCAGGACGACGACCATGATAAGACTGTTGAAATCTAACGTATTCTTCATATAATAAACTAAACCTGTCTTCAGCAAAGCTAATATTCAGACTTTCATACGGGAAATATCTAGAATTTAAATATACTTTTACATCTCGAATATTGCAATGATCAAATTCAGCCATGGATAATTTAGCCTGATTTTTTCTATTAGTTTGAAGTGCTACAACAACAAACCTTGGTTTTTCTGTTTGTGACGAAGTTTTGATAGACCAAGTATGCTTGCGTGTTTGTGGTAACAAAGGATATTCATAAAGATCCCAATTTCTAAATGCTATAGTTATAGTTCTATCTTTTTCTAAATACTTCAGTAAATTAATTCTCTCACGGTCTGACACTTTAACATGGGGTACGCGCCATACTACTTTATTTATTTATATCCTGAACAATCTCACCCTCTTTCAATTTCAAAGCATTGAGGTTTGTGTTACTTCTTAATAATACCAGCTCGTGTTTACAGTTTATAACAATTTTATCATAATCTTCTGCAAATCCCAATATTTTATTTAAAGGTATGGAGGCTGAGAACATACCATCCTTTACATTGGTTGTACCAGTAGTAGACCAGCCCCAAACTTTTGCGAATTTGGATTCATTTTCATTTAATGACAAATAAGATTTTATAGTAGCAGAAACACCAACATTTTTAATTTTGTCTATTTCGACACCATTCAATTCATACCGAATATCTTGAAATAAAAATAGCACCGGATTATTCACAAAGTGCACACTTGATACTTTTGTTTTCGTAGTGCTATCATATACATTAACCTTACCCTCGATATACAAAGTACTGAGAGAGGGCAACACGTTTAAGTCTTGTTGGTTGATAGGTATTCGTATTTCATCATTCTTGTTAAAACTTGTCACATATGGTTTGTAAGAATGATATTCAAAACTTTCAATGCTGTTATCACATGCGGTTGATTGAGATATGTTTAAAATGTTCATTTTAATAAGCCTACTAGTTTGAGGAATTCCTTATTGCTTTTTGTTAGTTTTTTCTTTATTTTTGCAGGTCTTTCTTTTTTAACTGCTCTCTTAGAACTGATTTGTTTAGAAGATCTTTTTGTTAGTTTTTTCTTTATTTTTGCAGGTCTTTCTTTTTTAACTGCTCTCTTAGAACTGATTTGTTTAGAAGATGTAGTATAGCTTTTATTGAAGTTCAACATTTTTTTCTAAAGTGTAAATACAACTGTACTTCTTCACCCCGTAAATTGATTTGCTTGTTTTCAGAGTCTAATAATTTTATATTTATTGCACTTATTGAGTTTTGGTTAACAGGAAAATAAATTAAGTTCTTAGGTATTTCAATGATTCGATATCCTGGTGGTACGTTGGGCACAAATTCATAAATAATGTGACTTGCTATTCCGTTCACGAACGATCCACTAATAACATCACACTCTATGCGCACGATGGTTGTTGATAAAATGCTTACAGGGTACTTAGACTCGCTACTTATATTAGCCTTTATTGTTTCCGTACCAAACCCCAAAATTTTACCAATTGAATCACCGTTGGTAAAGTGAATATCTTTCGAACAGAAAATATTTGTCTTGAGAGTGTTATTATTACAAGTTAATTTTAATGTAGTATTCTTGATATTACTTCTCAAGTAATCACAAATATCTTGAAGTTCATATGATCCTTCAGGAATCTTGATGACTTCATTTTCACCGTAATAGAACTTGTTATTTCTCTCATCTATATTCGGGATGGAGTTGAATGTAGAAAAATATAAAAGCCCACATTCATATTCTCCTACTAATTCTAAGGTTGGTGAGTAAAACGTTGTTAAGGAGGCCTCTTTTCCGGTAATAGACACAGTAAAAGACATTTTTGTACTGATAAATATTACAATATTATTCTTTATTTAAATGATTTCTCCAAAAAGTTTTTAAAAATTTTAAACAAAGATGTCCACAGTTAATTGATCCAAATTTCTGATGTTGTATAAAATTATAATTTAAACACGTATCTTTTAAATATTTTTGTATTTCTAACGGTGGTTTCAAGTTACCAAAGCTATCAAAATATTCCGTGTAATCGACTTGCTTAACGTAGGCTACCCAATGCGTTCCAGGATTCTCGGAGGTGTCCAAATTTACTATACCACACTCTATTTTTCTTGGTTTTGAAGGTAAAGTATCTCTCATAAAAACACCACGAAAATATGGGATACTTCGTGCATGCTTTAATATATCCAAGTTGGTAAGTGCACGTCTGGGCAGCCGCTCCATCAGTTTTTTGAGGGATTCAAATATAAACCCGCTCCTTTTTTATGGGGCTTGATATACACTCCTTTTCCTAGAGCAACCGATTCCATCATTCTATTATGTCGCTCAGCTTCCTGAAGATTTTTTTGAGAGGCCTTGTAATCGTTTACGGCTTTTGCTATTCCTGCTGCGCCACCAGCTAATGAACCTAAGACCGACAGTCCAGCAAAAATTGGAATCAAAGGTAATATTCCTCCACTTTTTGGAAGTAGAATACAGCGTGGTAGCCGAACACCTTTTTTATTAGCAATTATTTTTTTCGCAGCTGCATATGCATATTTAATAGCAGCATGATTGTTTTTTGATTTTAATTTTTTTATTTGTGATTGTATTCTTTTCACAATTGACATAAATGAACGTACACCCCCACCAACTTTTATTTTCGCCTTCATTGCATTTTTTACAATCCACGAAGCAATCTTTTCTCCTTTTTTAGCATCTTTCGATTTTAGTCTTCTTTTAGCCATGTTCAAAAGATCTAAGTCGGCTTTATGTCGAACGTTCAAATCGTTATTGGTGTAAGCAATGTCGTGATACATACAAGCTTTGTCCAATTGATTTATTCCGCAATCGCCTCTTAGCAAACGTTTTTTAAGATTCGTTCCAGGACCACAAAATTGATACCCAGGTAAATGTAATTCAAAAGGTACTTTGTTTATTAAGCTGTTAATGATACCACTTCCTTTCTTCATTGGTACAAGTAAAGTGATTATGTGGATCAAAGACAGTTAATTTATATTAAAACACCAAAGCATTTTTTTCAACCCAACTATTTTCATTATCATTGAGACCTAACCATTTCACAAAAAATTTGTTTCCTTTTCGTTTTATGATTTTTTCAATAAGGTAAAGGTCTGGGAATTTAGTTTTTTGTAATTCATACTCATAAAAAGATCCTAAGATTCTTTGTTGATTCTTATCTTCTATTTCATATGTTGGTGGATTTGTATGGTTAACTTTTACAATAGAAAATATTTCCGTTGACCAATTAGGTGTATAACCTTTATAAAAGTCTCCTTTATATTTACTAATACGAACATGGTCGCCAAGGACAAACTTAGATTTCTGATTTGTGTTTTGTTTTTGTGTTTTAATAATGTTAGATCTAACTAACATCTCGTTGGCTTTATTTACTTCAATGGGTTTAAATTTTGTTGTACTATGAATAGTATTGTTATAGTATTGTACAGT
The DNA here is from genome assembly GCA_947347705.1 of Nymphula nitidulata. Taxonomy (NCBI): domain Eukaryota; kingdom Metazoa; phylum Arthropoda; class Insecta; order Lepidoptera; family Crambidae; genus Nymphula; species Nymphula nitidulata. Next base: position 1,392,465 of record OX374637.1, on the reverse strand, counting down.
GGAATCTAAATTCTTCTCCAACCATCGATACTGACCACATAAGCTGAATTGTTTATAAAGTCGTAATTTCAATGTTCTTATCACCCGTTCTACAATAGATGCTTTTTTTACAGAATATGTAGAATAATGATTTATTTTATACTGGGTCATTAATCGCTTAAAAGATTCATTATAAAACTCTTTCCCTGCATCTGTTTGCAGATTTTTTGGTTTTCTCCGAGAATCAATTAATATACATTTCATTGCATTCATAACATCATTTTTCGATTTCGATTTCAGAGGATTGACCCACACATATTTCGACAAAGCATCAATGACTACCAATACAAATTTATATCCTTTATTGAATTTTGAATACTTTTGAAAGTCAATTAGATCAGCTTGCCATAAATCATCTATCGCTTTTATAATTGTACATCGACGTGGGAAATTTCTTCGTACAGCTCTATGAAGTTCATCAACAATGTTTTGCTTACTCATTATTTTTTGTCCGACTGACCTTGCATTAAGTGGTCTATTTCTGTTTTTGTGTAATAAACGGTATTCAAACGATCTAAAACAGCTTTTTCTAAATTCGACAAATATTTTTTAACATCACTCAAAACTTTTTTCAACTCTTTTTCCATGTGCTGGACTGATTCATCCAGATATCCTTTATTTACAGCTTCGTCGTCTTTATCTGGGGGCAACAAGCCTTTTAATCTTGTTGATTTCAAATCGTAGACTCCCGTTTCTGATTTTACTAAAGAATCGTTTAAGGTATCTATGTATTCAAATAATCGTAAACGCTTATGAACGTGGTGACCAAATTTGTCTATATTCATTGCAATGGCAATGCTTATCAGCTGCTTACTGTAAGTAAACTGCTGAATTATTCTTATGTACTTTCCTTATATTTTTTGTTGATTATGCCGGCTTCATACAGTTCCTCAATTATTGCAATTATTTCATTATCTAAACCAGTATTACCAGCATCTCGTGACGCAAATAATAATTTTAATCGATCTACTAGCTCGTTAGGGTCATCCCAATAAATCAAATCTGTATTTTTTTTTACTTTTTTCAAGAGTTCCAATCCTTTTCCTAGTGGAAGACTTTCCGTGCTCGTAGTTGCACTTCTTGAGAATTTAAATAACGGTTTAATAATGTGCATATATTTGTAACCTTTATTGCTGTTTATAGCCTTAGTTGAATCAAAATTACGTCTATGAGCATTCGTTTCAAGTAACAACATTTTATAATTTTGTAAATCGTCTTCCGTTATAACTTCCATGTTTGGTGATTTTTTAAATAATAATTCTTTTAAACCAAGAGTTTTCTTAACAATACGATTTCCAATTCGCCAGGTGCGGTCACGGTCAAAAACTCGTGTTTTACCAAGAATAAGTTTTCCACGCTCAAGCTTGATTCCATATGGTACGTTTTTCGTAATTTCAGATGATCCTGACCATATAGATTGATCTTTTATGCTTGGTGATGATTGAAAGGACTTAAACGAGTCTGCACTCAAATTTTGATCTGTAAATGGTGAAACAGTAAGGGTTTTGTCAGATTTGCTGATACAAGCACCATCTAAGTTTTCTTCTTCACTAAGAGGTCTTTCAGAGTCTTCGTTGGGAGAATCCGACTCTTCACTTTCGCTGTACTTATTTTTCTTCAGTGTTGGTTTATACTCGAATTCTTCTTGTTCATATTTTTCATCGCTTTTATTTACCAACTGATTGAGGGGATTAACTATAGGTTGGAAAATTGTTTCCAGCGCCATGTTGTTAGAATTTTTTACATCTTTTATCATTTTCACCTTCCTTTTTACAGCTGCTGCAGATTTTACAATTTGTTCTTTGAGATTTCTTTCCATGCTTAGAATTCTACTCCTTTCGAAATCACAAATGAGAGTGATTATTAACAACGTTACAATCACTTATGAATGTTAATCTAACACGATAAACGTATCGAATTTCATTCTGTAACATCCTTTGTTTTTCTCACAGTCTTTATTTATCACAACATAACTGTATGGTTTGGTCCAAACAGTAGAACACATTTCACGGAATTTGGGCCATGACATGTCAGAACCTACATGTTCATCGTAAACGTGTCTTAAATTAATATCATCTTGTTTGAATAAAACTATAAGATTAGAGTTATCCCTCACAAGCTGTTTTGGAATTTTGGAGTAAGTTTGATTAATATAAAAGCAATCAATATTCTTATGGCGTCCCATAGCAAAATAATCTCGAATATTGTTTTGATTTTCACAAGCAACATCATCAAAAATAATAATTGAATTCAACAAAGCTTCATGAGGACTCAAAATCTCGCTATTGTGATTATATTTGTAAAATGATGTACCAGGTAGTTACTTGTTGTAGAACTTCTTCTAGAAATTTATACTTGGGTTGGTATAAAGATTTTGAATACACATACAAATTACGGAAACGAGGACCGTTCTTATGCAACAACAAACTAATCACTAAGTTTGTTTTTCCACAATTTGATGGACCACAGACAAGACAACGAATAGTGTTAGGTAGTAAGTTGCCATGACGCTTACTTTCACTAGAAGATGTTGGACAAATACATTCTATTTTTAAAGATTCTTTTTGTTTTACAAATTTCATAACGAATTGCTTGCTTATTTGTAGCGTATCAAAAGCTTCAACACAATGACTTCAAATTCTTATGTTCCTATATTTAAATATTCTGAGCCATCAGTTTATAAGACTTCCAGCGCCACCTAACGTGTACGGCTGTTAGAACTGTGACAACAAACTTATGGAACAAAAACATACAATGGTTATTGGGAATTCTGTACAACCGAAGTGAGAGAGGGCGTGAGCCCGATCGAACGGAGGTGGGGCAGAATTCCCAATAACCATCTACTGATATTGATACGGGAAACTATGTATACATCACATCTTATGTCTTTTTATGTCTTACTGATTACTTAGTATGGCATCCAGATTAAACCACAAACAATACCTAGAGTAGGTACTAATGCAAAAATCTGACTGAGTACTTACTCAAAGAATGCTAAAATAAACATTAAAGAATATTTGTTTAACCATTTTGCTATCACAAAAGAACAAACTAACAAAAAAATATTTTTGACCGGGCTGGACTGTTTCAAATAAAACGGAAGCTTCATTAAAATATTTTTATTTCCAATTTTTAAAAATGATGCAGTTTATTAACAAATTATTTAAATAAAATTGTATTTTTATCAGTCTACAAATCACTTTAATCACATGTCAAAGTACCTAATAGTCAGCTCAATTAGTAAAATATAATTATTTTTTATACAGTTTTAAACCAATTACTAGATCAGGTAGTCAAATTCACAATTCAAAGTAAAATAGGTATATGATTTTCTTATTAATAGGTATTTAATTCAATGTCAAAATTAATACTATAATCTGTAATAAATATATTAAAATTAAACAAATAGGGACCTTAGGGATTAAATAGGGATCTTATTACCTACTTGTTTCCAACCTCTTTCATGCATAATCTTAATACTTGTCGCGATACAAAGATACAACAAATAAAGTCCTGATAAAACTATGCAATGCTGTTTAAGCTAGATATAATTTTCTTGCCAATGACTTTTGAGGTGGTTTGCATGATGATTTGAGCGAGCTGAGTAGTGGAGCTACTATTCTGAGCTAGGAACATGGCCGCTCTCTTGTAATCATCCAGTCCCATGCCAGCCAAGTAGTCATAAACTATTTCAAACAACTCCGATAACTTTGCTTTTATATCTGACCAGATTTCTCGCATTGATATTGCTGAAAAATAAAACAGTTTTCTAATTATACAGGGTGGTGCCGTCAATGCGACAATAAATTTAAACATGCGCTATATTAGTCCATAGAAATGGTTTGCCACTTTCGAAAATATTGTATTCATTTGATAATTTCATGACATTAAACAGTTCGCTGTGTTTCGGATTGAAGGGAAAGGTAGCCAGTGTAATTACTGGGCATGGACGGCATTTCATCTTAGGCCTCAGGATGACAACGCACCTGCAATATCAAATGCGTTTCCTTGCTATGGCAGGTGTCTATAGGCGGTGGTAACCGCTTACCATCAGGTGGGCCGTCAGCTTGTTTATCATCTAGCTGTATAAAAAAAAAACATTTGTATGAAATAATGCTGCCAATGTTACTATTCCATACAAATGTCATGAAATTATCAAATGAATACGATATTTTTGAAAGTGGCAAAACATTTCTATGGATAGCCTACATTTAAATTTATTGTCGCATTGACGGCACGGTGTGTTGGTGTGTGTAGTAGGTTAGGTACCTACGGTACCTACCTAAATAATATCAGACTAGATTTAACCTACTTTGCACCTTATAAGTCCGCCGGTGGGCGGTGCGTCTCTTTTTTATACAACTAGATGACAAACTGACGGCTCACCTGGTGCTAAGTGGTTACCGCCACCTTAAACACCAGAAATAACAAGGAAAAATAACTTTATATTGCAGATGCGTTGTCATCCTGAGTCCTGAGGCCTAAGATGTTAAACAAGTTACTCTATGGATGAAACAATAAAAATACCTATCTATTGTGCCTGGTTTGACTGGTTTGTGGTGGGTCAGGCTAATGCAAAGGGGTGCTGCACATCATTAGGAACAATTTAGGCGCTATAAACTTTTTCCTAAAATGCATCTTCATCGAGTCGGAGAGAGTGAGAAAAAAATTGCGACTTGGGTAAAATTATTCAGATTTTTTTTTCGATGACCGATAACCCCTCCCCCTTTTTTCATTTCAAAGTGTTTATGTATTATCGACCCCATCACTTTATTTTATATGTAGATAATAAAATAAAATAACCATAATATGGAACAACATCGCGCGAGTGCACATTAGAATTTTGCAACTTCGGACATCCGATGTCGTTGAATTTTGTAACTTCGGACATCCTATGCCGTTGATATAAATTTGGCAACGTCGCGCGTGCAGTGGTTCAAATTGTGTAAAAGTAAATAACTTTTTTATTTAACAAAGGTTAATAAATCACGACATTTTTTGGCTCTTTAAAATTAATCTCGGGATTTGAAACATTATGCACTTTATTCTTTCGCTGTATGAAATCAGTGTACCTAGGTAAGTACTTACATAAATAACTGTAAGTACCTAATTCCGACCTCTGGTAATAACGTTTTAATACACTTATAATAGGTAGTTTTCAAGAAAATTAAAAACTTACGTAAAAATAATAAAAAAAAAACAAATAATTCGAAAGTATCAACTCCAGGAAAAATAATATGAAACATGAGCCAATGAAACATGTTTAATCGAAAAAAAAACAGAAAGTCGGCGGTCATATAAAAAAAATGGCGCTTCGCCGGCCGCTACCGCGGCACGCTCGCTCGGCCCGCGCGTTTCGGTCTAAAATCTAACCTAACCTAACCAACTTTTAACCTATTGGAATGTCCTATTTTGAGTTTTTGTAAGGGGGGGCTGCCTGCCCCCTGTCCTACTCTATAAAAGATCAGAGAACTCATACTCCAATCCTTTAATGCCCAGACGTCATCAATTGACGACATAACAATTAAAATTTAATTCCGCCTTTTCGCCATACAAAATAAAAAAATCTAAATCCGTTCTACATAGGTACTAAAGTTCATCGGAAATTCGGCCATGCTATTCCTGCACCCCTTTCTTGGACAAGGTGGAAAAAAATGAAAAATTAGTCCCAGCTTCATACTCATCGGAAATTCGCCTATATCCTGCAGCCCCTTTGCGGCACCCTAAATAAATATTTACAAATTTCTTACCAACAAAACCGAGACCGCAAGCTCCACCGATAGCGCCTCCCACAGCAGCACCAACTTTCCCTCCATAATGTCGCCCAATAAGACCTCCGGCGAGTGCTAAACCGGTGGTCACCAGCATCGCACCTTTAACACGTTCATCGCTAAGCACAACTCGGAAGTCAAAACTATCGCTGATTGTCAGAATTACATTTTCCAAAGATGAAGGGTCGAATGGCAATAGACCGGAATTGGATTCACGCCGGCATATCTCGAAACCGCAGTCTTCATCGGATTCTTCGAAGGAACTCATTATTATTACACTACTCTTAAAAATGGTACAACTCTATATTTCTTGATTAAAATTTTTAAGGAACCGTTTGATCCACTTGCTGGATTTTGAAGACGTTTAGTTTTGTCCATATACCCAAAAATAATGTTATTACTACGTTTAAACCTACCCACTATTTCAAAATCCACTCTGCCGCGATTAGTAATCTAGTTACGTAGTAGTATTCTGTGGGCACAGATCAAAGAGTAATGTAAGTAGTAAAGTATTCGAGTAATTCTGTGTTTAGTACTACCACCCACGTATTAATACTCGGGCCATCTTCTATCTCTTTACACATACTCTTTCTAATCTGTGCTTTTATGTGATCTGTGATTAAATCATTATTTAATCTGTGTCTGAATCATTCGTAAAATTTTAATGGAGTGTTTGGCGGGATTTTGTGGTGTCAGTCAAGATTTTTATTACAATAATTATAAATTGTGTCGGACGGAGCGAACTTTATGATATAAAAGTGGCGTAGTTTTATAAAATAAGTGTTTCTGTTGACGTGCAACTAAAAGATTATTATAATAAAAGTGATAATGGTGTGAAATGCGATGAGGATTTTTTGTGGCTATCCACCTCATCAAGTAGCATCATATGGAGACTATCATCATATATTTCGTGTCAATTACTCCCAAGATGCATTAAAATGTGTTACGCCAGCATTTTATTTCAATAAATGAAAAAATAAATACTGAAGACATGGCTGTATGGGCATTTATACCCTTTGCCTTCCCATTACAGGGAGAAAGAATTAAAAAAATGCATGTCGATTCACTTTAAAAAATATTGATCTCCGATTGGTATTAAATCGAACTTACTAGAATCGATTCTTGTTTATATCGAGTATTAAAACAATCGATTTCTATTAATCGCACCAATTTCAAACATGCCTAATTACGTAATATAGATACAGGACATTATTGATGATCATTTGCCACAAATATAAGTAATCGGATAGTTGTATTATGAAATTAATCAACATAATATTACGCCTATATTCCTTCGAAAGAATAGAAAGAAGAAAGAAGAAAGAAATGAAGTTTATTCAGTGCTAAAAAAAATAATAGATACAGAAAATACAAAAAATAAATGAAACATAGACATTATTCAATGGATAACAAATAATTATCGAACCGTACTTAATTTACTATAGCATCTATGTTGCACTGAAGTAGGTCGTCAGTTCAGCATATGCTAGACTATACGTCTAGCGCTGGTTTTCGACTGACACCTGTGAGCCCTGACATAAGGATGCCAAACAAGCCAGCTCTTACAGATATACAAAGTTTACAGATACAACTTAAATTCATATTAACGGAAACTTAACCTAAAAATTTAAAAGTAAATGCTGAAATATTTTCAAAAACGTGCACAATCTCAAGAGAATATAGAAAAAATAATTTTATGATATGAACATCAGTAGGAACTAAGAACTAAATAACCACGCGACAAGGAACCAAGACTACAGCATTTGTCTCCCCGCCCCGACCACGATCGCTGTAAAGTAATCGAAACGTCAGGTCAGGCATACAATCATAATGTTAAAGCGTTAAGCGTTTTTTATTGCAAACTAAACTAAAATAACCTAAAGAATAACTTTCCTATATATAGGATATGTTTTGATTAACATACCCAAGCTCCCGCTGCAACCCTAAAAGGTATTCTTTCAGACGCGCTTTAAAAATGTAAACAGAATTGATATTCCTAATAGGTGGGGGGATATTGTTCCAAATTTTGGACGCAGCATAGCGGAAGCTACCCCTAAATGACGCGGACCCGTGTGAGTGTGTAGCCAACTGCCGTGAACATTGCCTTCTTCCACATTGTCTCCTGCTTGCCATCCAGTTGAGTCTGTCGTATAAATATTGTGGCTCTTTGGAGTTAATTATACCAAACAGAAGAACTGCGAGATGCAGCATTCTACGCGATTTCATTTTGAGTATATCATTATTAATAAGATAAGGAGTGACATGGGATCGCGGTGGCACAGTAAAGCAGAACCGAGCACATGCATTCTGCACTCTTTGTATTAATCGATCGGTTCTAGCAAAAATTCGCGGCCCATACACAACGTCAGCGTAGTTTAATTTGGAGAGAACCAAAGCCTCTGTCAGCCGGACACGCAGTTCCTGGGATAAGTGAGTTCGTACCCTGTATAACACTTTCAGACGATAAAAGCAATTTTGAACCGCTTCGGCTACATGGCTTTCATATCTTAAGGCGGCGTCCATATCCAAGCCAAGGTTTCGAGCCACATATACCCTACCAACAGGTTTCTCCTTCAAGACCACTTGTAAGTCGCCAGGCAAGGAAGCTAACTGTTTTTTCGTACCAAATAATAAATATTTGGTCTTGATGGGATAGGTAGAGGTGGGGATCGAACCCAGGATCTGTTGCTCAGCACAGCAGTAGTGCTTGCGACCACTAAACTAATGTGGCAGTTTAAACTTACTAATAGATAGTTTGACGCCCGGATAGAAAAATAAAATGTTTTTTTAACGCAAGTAGCGCCACCTTTGAAAGCGTTCAGTTCATAAATATTTACTCTATGATGCGTTCAAATTATTGACCAAGTACTTCCCGTTGCGGGAGCCGATTACTTTCCCGAAATTTACTTGATCGATTTTCATTTCCCCGAAAACAGTTGACCAATTTCTTTTTTGCCATGTGTTGTTTGCCATATTTCGAAATTATCAAAATATTATTTGACATAAGTATCACTTCACCAAGCTACGTTTTACAGATTTTTACAAATACCTATTTTGTATTGACCGAAGTATCTTTTGAACTTTTTTCATTTGCCAGATAACTTATTTGGCTTACGTTCACTTCACCAACACACCATTTTTCTCAATATTATTTGGCTAAAGTTATGTTATATGTAGTACCTACGTAATCAACCTACTACTAAACCTGTGCTATTCTACTAAATTAAAAAATGGGTATTGGGTGAAGCGAGTTTAAATCACCCCGACACATTTGGATTTGGTTAGGTTAGTGTAGTTATATTATTGTAAATCAACGGACGATACGGAAAGCTTGCTAGCACAGTTGCATGTTGATTACTCGCTTGCAAGTGAGCACGTTGCCTGCATGCTTGCTGGGAGGTGCAGGGGGCTGGCCCCCCTGCTCGGAGGGGGGGGGAGGGGTCCTGGGTGGAAGCCCCCCGCTAGAAAAAAAACTACAAATACAATAAGTAAAGCTGCCGGTTAGGTTAGACTTGTGACCACTTAATGCTGAGCGAGCGAAGCGAGCGGAGCTTCCTTTTGCTTGCAGCATGCATGCTTGCTTGGAGCATGCATGTTTACTTGCTGCATGCATCCTTGCTTGCTTGCTGCATGCATGTTTGCCGCATGCATGCTTGAATGTAAATTCTGTAAAAGTGAAATGAAGATTTGACAAATTAAACAGCGGTGTAATGTTCGGGACCTTAATACTTCAAACAAACGTTACTTCGGTCAAACAAAGTTCGGTAAAATGTTTTTCCACCACATAAAACGTCGGAGTAACGAAAAAAAAACAAATTAATAATAGGTAAAACGATACAGTGGCAAACGTGATTGCGACGAAGTAAAAAAAATCGAAAGAAAATAATCTAAAAGTTTTCCGTTAAATGAAATTCTGTAAAACATTTTTCGGGCTTAAGATAGGTACCCGCCGGTTGCTTTTGCGTCCGACCACAGCAAAAAATAAAAAAACTAAGTTTTATAGCGATAATCCCAAATCGGGAGGATTATGGATCGATTCATTGAATCGATGTAGGGTTCAAAACCAATCTGTAAAATCGATCAATTTTACGATAAATCGATTTCAAATCGACATGCATAATCTGTGGTAAAATGTGTCAAGTCCAAGTCAATCAATTCAAAAAATTAACTATCTTCAAGTTTATTAACTCTACTTTTGGCAGTCTATAAAATTTTACCTATGCTTAATCAATACAAGATCTGGCTTAGTAGCCTTCAACGCTTTATTATTTGAAGATAATTATATGACCTAAGATTTGGCTGTATGGCTCTGTACCATTGCCTTTCCCTGTGGGAATAAACAGAACTACTACCCAAAAAATTAATTCCAAAATCCAAAACTGGCTAGTGACAGCTTTTGACAGCTTTAGTTCCAAGTGTACCGTTTTGGCGCTGCAGTCGCTAAGTGGGGCCGCCATCTTAAGACGCCATTTTGATGGCTGCCATGTTTGTTTGTTTTGTAATTCTTGTCATTCTTCCGAATCTAGTTTCAAATTTAAATTTCTATTTTCTCAAGTGTATTTCGGTCATCAAATCCTTATAATATGATATTTCCGCGCCTTTCAGTGAATTTCTCCTCTCTGGTTTGTGACAATATTGACTGTACATGTGATATTCGGTATTATTCTCACGAGTAAAATGTGGTTGGTGGTCGGTCACACACAATCACAATTGCAATGCAACAAGTGAGTCCCACCGACTTTTTAGTTTCACAAGAACGATGAACATAGAAATTTGTGGATGTCATACGTGTAGTATTGAATTCCCTCATCATTTGATTCACCGAAGAACAACTAACTACATATGAGAAATATTTGGGTCAAACATAGTTTGACTCTGGGTGTGCCTCTTAAAATACAGCAGGTGAGTCATTAATGTAGTCATCTTTCTTGTGTTTCTATGTTATAGCAAAATTGAAAAAAAAAAATCTATTTACTTTAGTAAAAATAAAATACTTTTGGAGTAAATAAAACTTAAATGCACAAATTTTCAGATGTTCAATTGAAGGATTTCATGGACAACCCTTATTTCTTCTCCGAATGTTGCATCAGCAGTTACAGAAAGCAAAGGTATGATGTATTATAAGTATAATTAAAATATTGTTATTCTTCATTTCATTTATAAACATTATTCATTGTTTATTTTCATACGGCTGGACATCAGCTTTGCGGAGACTAGAGAACACTTATGTACTTACTTACAATTTCTTCTTCTTCTTCTTCTCAGCCGTTCTCAACCAATTTGGTGTAGGCCTCCTTCAAATTACGCCATCTAGCTCGATCTTGCGCTACATCCATCCAATTTATCCCTGCAGTTCTCTTAACGTCATCCTTCCATCGCATTACTTACAATTTAACATGTTTTTATCCTTTATTTTTTCAGATTTACGATTAGACCAGCCATCAAGCTCCATATCTGGTTCTAAGTCTGATGTGATGACCGATGATATTACAAATTATACAAATTTTTGAAGAATGTCATGCAGAAGCTAAGAGGTATGTGTATACTTGTGATATTTTCATAATCTTATACAAATATAATATAACTTTATGGAGCGATTACTAACATCTGTTAGTTATCACTTCATAAAGTATCCTATATCAATTATCTCCATACCAGATTTCATCTAAATGAGTTTATTGGTTTAGGTGTGAAAACGTAACAAAAAAAGAATCACACTCTGTCATTTATATTTTTTGTTAAAATGTATAAAATATAACTATATATATAATATTCATACACTTACACATATTATCTACTCTAAAATAAGAATAAAGAGCTTCTGTTATGGATTCTAGATACCAGAGAAATATTAATATTATTATGTATTAAGTATCAGAAATATATAGTAAATAAACATACAAACATCCATGACTTGTGAACTAATGTTCATACTTCATACCCATCATACAAACATCTGCCCCTATATAGATTCCAAATCGGGACCCCAAAATGAATAGCCTGTATGGTAACGGGTAAAGACCATTCAAGCAGCCGGTCATCACATGTATTATTTGATAAAAGTGACAAATCTTTGCATATTCAGTAGTTACTTGAAAAAAATCCTCTTTTTGTTTTTTTAATGTACCAGATATTCATTCATTCATTCATTTATTGCATTTCCACAATGAGTTATTAAAGATCTTAAATATAATATTTGTACATCATGGACCCTGTCGGGCACAGCAAATTGGAAGAGAGGAGATTATACCATAGCAAGTATTACTTGCATTTCATGAAATTTAACCTATTACTCTATTTAGTTTATAACAAATAATATCAATTTTTATAGTATTTTTGTTTTATAGTAATTTGTATAGTATTTCATCACTATTAAATTTTATTTAAAAGTAATAATCGTATTTCTTTTATTTTAAAATATTTTATAAACTTAGTTACCCATCAATTACATTTTATTCATTTTAAATTATATACTATAGTAATTTCGCTACATTTTATTTGAATTTAATTTTAACTATATCCATTATTTATATTAAGCATACTAAAGATTATATTGCTTTTGTAATTTATTATTAGTATATTATTGTACAGTACAATATCATTTAGTTTTCAGAATATATCTTAATTTATTTATGAATTTGTCGTTTATGTTGGTATATTTTGAATTGTATTATATTTAGTAATTTAATTTACCAGTAATAATTTTATTTACGTAATTAATTTTAAATTAAATACTTTAAACATATCCTTTATTTTATATTACATTTTATACTATAATAATTATTTTTTATTTAAAACATTTTTAATTTTATACTTTAAATAATTAATCTTCATTTGATCTCAATTACATTTTACATATTCATGATTTTTTTGCTTTTACAATTTGTCGTTAGTATATTCTTGTATAGTATAATAGCATTTAGTTATTAGAAAATCTCTCAATTTATTTATAAAGTTGTCATAAGTTGGTATATTTTTTATTGTATTTGGTAATTTATTGTAAATTTTTACACACATTACGAAAGTGCTGCCTGAGTGTGTTTTTAAATGTGAAGTTGGTAATATTAATTTATTTTTATGTCGTATGGAGTATCTTAACGGTAGGTCTTGTTTTCTGGTGAAAAAGTGAGAATATTTCCGTACAAATTTAGAAATTTCAAAAATATACATGCATGGCAGAGTTAGGATTTTAAGGCTCATAAAATAGGGTTTACAGCTTTCAGTTTGCTTTATATTTACTATTATCCTAATTAACCTCTTTTGTAAGGTGAATAGAGCTGGCGTGTCGGTGCTATTGCCCCATAGGATAATTCCATAATTCATCCATGAAAAGGCATACGCGTAATAGGTGGTCAATGCTGTTTTATCATCTGTAGATTTTTTTATTTCACGGAGTGCATAAGAAAATCTGGATAACTTAGATATTAGGTTTTGTAGATGAGGTTTCCAGTTTATGTGAGTGTCTATGACTAAACCTAGCAACGTGTGTTCGTTCACTAACTCAATTCTTTTACCACGGTGGGTTAAGTTAACATGTAAAGGTTCTTTCTGATAAGGACGGAATGTCATAACTTTAGTTTTATCGAAATTTATTTCAAGGTTGTGTTTATCAGTCCAATTTGCTATTTTTTCTAATGTTAAGTTTAGTTTATCATTTATACATGTACTTTTATTGGGGCAAGATGCAAGCACGGATACGTCATCAGCGAATAATACGCAATAGTCGTCTAAGGCTTTGGGTAAATCGTTTATGTATAATAAAAATAGAAGGCATCCAATTACACTGCCTTGTGGGATAGATGCGTTTGTTATTTTACCTTCAGCTCTGACATTACTTATCTCTTTTGTAGCATTGTTGTAGGATTTGATATCTACAAATTGTTCTCTGTCTTTGAGATAAGATGCTATCCATTTGTGACTAAGACCGCGCACTCCTACCCTATAAAGTTTATCCAATAAAATATCGTGCTGTACCCTGTCATACGCTTTAGACATGTCTAGCAGTATTCCCACAGCATGTTGTCTATTGTTTAATATATTGTGTATTTTTTGAATAAAATTGTAAATAGCTAAAATAGTTGATCGTTTCTTCCTAAATCCGTTCTGAGCGTCATCAAAAATATTATATCTTTCACAAAAACTGTGTATACGGTCGCACATTGCTCCCTCAAACAGTTTTGAAGCCGTTGGTAAGAGCGCTATGGGACGATAGTTATTAGGGTTTGATTTGTCTGCCTTCTTGAATATGGGTTTTATCACAGTCTTTTTTAGTAAGTCTGGAAATGTACCCTCATCGAAAGATTGATTTATTAATATGGTAAAAGGGGGGGCTAGCTCGCTAGCACATTTTTTTATAAGGGAGGGTGGCAGTTCGTCTATGCCGCAACTATTTTTATTTTTAAGTTTTTTTATAATTTTACTAACCTCACCGCAAGATACAGGTCTTAAGAACATAGAGTTTGAGACACTAGGTATGGACTGGTTTAGTTCCCCACAATCATATTTTAGATTTGTTTGTTTCCTGCCTATAGCAGCAAAAAAATTGTTAAAAATATTTGATAATTGTTTTGGATCAGAGTATTCAGTATTATTTATTTTTAATTTTATATTACATTTATCTATCTTTTTTCTTTTATTAGTATTTTCGTTTATTATACTCCACATTGTTTTTACAGTATTAACTGCATTTTTTAACCTATTTTTGTTACTTTGTTTTTTTGCCACAATTACTATTCGTTTTAGTGTTTTTTCATATGTTTTATAGTAATTTGTAAGTATGTGATTATTACATTTTTGAGTTATCGCTCGTAATAATCTTTTGTTACGACAGGAAGTTCTTATACCCAATGTTAACCATTTTTTTTTAGTTTCTGTGTTAAATTTAATTTTACATTTTGGTATGCATGTATTTAATATATCAGTTAGTATATCGTGTAAAATTTTGTAGTTTTCATTTATGTTTTTTGTTGGGGAGAATATTGCGGGCCAATTCAATGAACTTAGCTTAGATTTAAAATTTTGGGTATTTTTATCATTAAATATCCTTTTGTACGTAAACCATTTTAGTGTTTTTCCGTAATTTTGTAATATATATTATTTCTTTACAGATTTCACAAGGAAGAAAAGTTGGGATCAAAGAAACAGACTTTTATCAAATATGGCACACAGCAAGCAAAAAGTGCTGATGATTCAGCCTCATATACCTTACAAAAGCACGTCAACTCTTGCAAATAACAGAAAACTGTTTAAAACATTTTATTTATTTAATAAACAATCAAATATTTATGCAAATATGAGAAAAAGTAACATGGCAGTAAGATTTATTTTCAAAGAACAAATAATGATATTACTAAATAAAGTCTCAAATTATGTGAATTATTGGAATACTTTAGATTAAGAAAAACATGTTTATGTAAATAAATCGTTGAATTTTTATGTCATTATTTGTAATCCTGTAAATAAAATACTTTTCCATTAATGAATACCTCCCCATACTATTTATCGGTAAGAAAAAGAACATCACTAGTAATTAATAGAAAGGAGCATCACTAGTCATATATATAGATATATACCTACACATATATCTCCTTTAACCTTTTATAATCTGTGCTCTAACCGGCGACTGCAGCGCCAAAACGGACCACTTGGAACTAAGTCGAAAAGTCACTATCGGTGACTCGGTGGTCGCATCTGTAGCTTGCTACTATTATCTGATCTGTGATCCAAAAGCCAAAAAGCTCCTTCCTTGACCAATTCATTCTCCATGTTCGTGATTGAATAAGAATCATAAAATCCTTCCTCATTGGATTAAATACATAAATATTTGTTATTTATGGTTTGTTTCGTGGAAGTTTCTCTTTCTACCATCCAAGCCCATCATGAATAGAAGTACTACTACACTGCAACGACTGGTACACCGTGTTGCCGAAGAATCACAACTGCTAGCTGAAGAGAAATGGATAATCGACACTTTGAACCAAATAAAAAAGCAACGCAATGGCTTACAGGTTAGCTTTACTTGAAAATTTGTCTCAACTCAAATACGGGCAATCTGATATTTTGGTTTACCAGTGAAGAATTTTCGAATTCAGCTTCATACAAAAAGTGTGTACATCATTGACATCTCACACGATAGGTGAGGTACTGTACTGATGTTAACTGTCATTACCAGCCTATATACGTCCCACTGCTGGGCACAGCCCCAGCTGCGGCGGGCTGCTGGGGCAGGCATGTTAACTGTGCCGGTGCAAAATACATTACACATTATATCTCATTCACCTAACAATTACCCCATCTAACAACCACCATTAATCTCTTAGTTGATGGATAATAGGCGTGTAGCTAGCGGTACTGTCTACTAAACCCAGTTAAAATTCCATTACAGGTATATATATTTGTAAGATGGGGATGAACATTTGTTTACAAGTAATGGATGTTTATTTTTAATATTTATGGACAAACTTTTGTGCATTAAAATACAAAATAAAAATTAATACCTATATTTCAGTATGATTAATTATTAATATATCTACTTCTTTCTTACTTACCCTTTGAAGTCCGATAAACCAGTCACAATTAAATTTTAATTGTTATGGCAACTTAAGTTGCCATCTGGGCATTGAAGGATTAACACAATCATGGTAGGGCTAAGAGCCTTTCCTACAGTCATGCTGGCTGTAACCGCATCGGCGCACATCTGACAGGGTTCGTTATGTCTATGGGACTCTAAATATGGTCATGGCTGAAAAAATGTACAACTCAAAGCTTCAATAAGTAAATATGGACTCTATTTCAGTACCAATAAAGTGTTGTTTAAATATTTTTCAAGTTTTAATTGTATACATCTTTTTAGACATGGCTGTACTTAGTAGTGTCATATTATTTATGCTTATAATGTCAATTTCTAGATTGAGAGGCTGCAATTAGAGAGCATGAAGAATCAAATGACATTGTTACGCAATAAAACATCCAGAGATGATCCGTTACTGATAACAGACAAAGAACCCACAGTAGTAACAGTGAATACGACACAGAATGTTTTTGAAGTCAATCCCTCCGAGCCTCCCACATCAGAAGAACAATTTCGGGAGGCAGAAGCACTGTGTAATAAGGAAGAATTGGATTTGAATGTCACAAACTCTATATTTAGTAAGTATAAAGAAAGAAGTTACTTAACTAAAGTATTATTGACTAGCATATTTTCTTAACCTGTCAAGCCACCATTCCAGACATTGTGTCTTTCGCATTTAGACAAATTTAATCGTGATAGGCTCTTAAAAGGCCAAAAATATAAAGTCAAACGCTTGTTTTAGACAAGATAACTGTAGCAGACATCAACGTGGAGGAGGATGAAGAAGATGAAGAAGAAGACAACTACGAAGACCTGATGATTGATATGAACATGTTCATGCATGGCATGCAGGATATTCAATCCAAGTCAGAGAAATGATGTATGAAATAGCTTCAATACTGTAAAAACCAAAGAATGGTATCTCTGAAGTGATACCAAGTCTGTGATTAGGCTGTGTTGCAGTCACATTGTCTGTAATGTCTCTATCAATCTTTGTTTTGACTTCTATTCCAAGAAAGACGCCACAAAATGACAGACAAGACCCATTGAAAGGTTAATAATTATACTGTATGCACTGCTGCATAAGCATGCCTATGTCAAATGAAAAATGTTATAAATCATAATAAATGGTTTTTAATTTCGAAAATTATCTTTCTCTATTAGATTTTTGATATCTGGGTACAGATGAGAGCACATTAAGTGTGACAGCTGCCCATGGTCAACTGTTATGCTTGATGTGCCCTTGATTATGGAGTTGTGGGTAGATAAAATGAAATGCAAAATATATTAACAAAGAATTTAATAAAGTTTGTCTTACATTTAGATTTAAAATAAACCATTCATGTATGTTATATACAAGAACCATACAGTGTACAAAGTAAAGACTCGTTTAAATAATGCGACTTTCTTGCCTGTGGACTCATTTACACAATACCAGTTTCTTGCCTGTAGCATACAATAAAATTAAAGCTAGAAATGTCTTGCATAGTCTAAACATCACACCGGACTATGAAATTCATTTCTCACTTCCAATTTAAATGTATGTAACAGACAAGAAAAGTTGGATTGTGTGAATGGGCCTTGACTGTCATTTATTTAAAAAAATAAAATAGCTAATGGCACAATAGCTCTGCCTTTACCTTCCTAAAGTATTTCAACCTAGGCACTGTGATTCAATATAAGTTTGATATCAATTAGGGTTTATCCACATTTTTGCATGTACGAGTCTATGGCATAAAATAAACAACATTAAATAAATAACAAATTACAACTGACTGCAATATCAAAAGGACTATTTCTACATAGACTACTACAATTGTAAAATGAAAGTATTTTATGAACTTAAGTATTACCAAGTACATACCTTCAGGGAACTGTAGACATGAATCTAATATGTATATAAAATTTAATAAAAATGAATGGGCCTGATTCTATGAACACACATTAAACCTAAATTTAAGTACATCTCATTCTCTCAATATGAATACAAAAAGGGTGGCTGTCATATAACCTGACATTAGAAACGTGTGTTCTAAAAACTTAAATTGAATTAGAGAATTACGGTGTGTCTTTAGAATTAGGCCCACAGTGGGCCTAATTCTGAAGACATACTCTAAGTTTAAATTTAAGTTGAAAAAGATATCAAGAATTCGTTTGAGATGTCAACTAAATTTAGACAGATTTCAAAGGAGCCATAGATAGATAATTTTAGACGGCATGTACGGACGTGTCTTCTAAACACTGCATTTTATCACGTTCAATAAGGTCGAAAATTGAACGCATGTTTCTCAATGTTAAATTATATCACAGCAATCCTTTCATAAATATTGACAGAAAGAGTCAGTATTCATATTGAGAGAAAGTGGTGCGCTGAACTTAAATTTAAACTTAGCATGTGTTCTGCAGAATTAGGGCCAATGTAGTTAAATTTAGATATTGGAGACTTAATATGTGGACTAGCCTTTCATGAGACACTCTTATCAGTAAGTTTCCTTGTTTTTGAACGACCTGGTTAACATATTAAACATTATTTATTCTACTTTAATTGCAATAGAATTCAAGCTCTTACGCTAAAAAGAAGTAACTACATAGAACATTAATATTGACTGTACACATACAATCACAGCTTCGCCATTGGTTGATGAAATTATAAGTCTTAGTCAATATACAGTCGGCCTGACGTGACGGTTGCACGTCGAAATTGTCTGAAATTGCATAACGATAAAGTATTATAATAGTAAACGTTAGTGCAACATATGATCTGCGGTCCACTGTACACGATGTTGTCATTTGTAACAATAAACATACTGTAATAAAAAAAACATATTTCGTTACAAGGATACAACTAGAACGGGAGTGAGAGATGGAACCTTTCATAGGCTTCATGGTCGACCTGTGGCCCTGCCGCCATGCATGCATTTCTTTCAAAATTGCAATGGTTTATAACGACATATGCGGAGTTTGGTGCCGTAGATCTTGAGTTCGGTTTGGTTTCGATTATTGTCAATTAAAATTGTAATCCCGAGACTCCGTGATTCGTGTTGCACGTTAAGGCGTTCATACCAACCCGCATTGGACAATCCTGGTGATGTTATGGCCCAAACTCCTGAAAAGTTTTGTTTTGATTGGTAGGTTCAAGGTGTATGACCACTTATAACCGACATCGTTTTGATTCTAAGTGGTCATAAAGATTTTCGATTTAGGTAAATGGCCCGCCTAGGCGTCCTATTCTATTCTATTTATTCATGGCTATATGCCAAATAGGGTAGTTGACAACTTTTTTTTATTTCATAAATAAGACGTTTATGAAAGAAATATTGCTAAAGAAATAGCATGTCTAAGATCAATAGTTTCACAGATACAGTGGTATGTTTGATGTGTTGCGGCGCATCGTCCAAAAACGCTCCATAGAAAATCTACGGAACAGGTGTCGTCACATGTTCCCATATTACTAAGAAATGTATGAGCACACTGACAAAATTAATAATAACTATGTATTAAGTATGTTTTTATTGATAGCTGTCATAAAAATAGTTGTTTTAATTGGTGTCAGCAATCTAATATCATAAACATTTTTGGTAAATTTTGAAAAAAAAAGATCATTTTTTTAATTTTCAAAACAGTACAACTTCAACAACATTCCATATCTTTTAAGTTTGAATTGTTTTTATGGGTAACAGTAGCGTATATTTTCCAAATTTGTGAAAAATAGCGCCATTTTCAAACTTAGGCAACATCCCAATTCCGCCAGTGTCGAGGTTGGAGAAGACACGATGATTGATGACCATGATCGATTTGTGGACTCGTGATCGGTCGGGCAACCTGAGATTGAATAGCTAATTTAAACCAGACGGCTGACATGACGTTTAGCCATCTGGTTAAACGTTGCGCTCAATGACTCGGCTAGTTGTACTTCAGGCGTTTCATTGGATGCCGGCGTTCAATCAACGGGCTAGGCGCCCAGTTAAGCGGCTGATTTAACCAGACGGCTGCGACAAATATATCAAAAGACAATAATTAAATTGCCGATCCTATTTCCTCCTGTCAATTAATTTTACTAAATGAGAGAAAGACAGACTGTACTGAAATTTATATCGAGTGTGTGTCTTCAGAATCAAAGTCTGTGTACAATACATAGGTACTTACTTCACGAAGACAAGCGACTTTGGGCCAAAACCGTCCAATCTAATATGACAAAACTATTGTAAAGTAGCTTCAATTTAATGCGGCGGGGGGATGTTTTACTATCTGAATGAACAACCTTATGGGGCAACACTAGAATCACGAATAAATCATGAATATTTGGATACGTACTCATAGAAAATCAATAAGGTATTTATTATCTAATTAATCCGACACTATGCCGAGCCAAAGACAGTAATCATTATTTAAGATTTACATATTTTTACTATTTACTCAAAACAATAATATTAAATTACAAGATGTTCAAATCAACTTCTGCATCCACACTTCATTCAGTCTTCCTGCATTTGTGAACCAACAGAAAAACCGCTAGCTAAAATAATAAAATAAATTAACAAACTAATAATAAATTATACAAATAGCTATAAACAAAGGTACCAACTAATCTTCATGATTATGTATGTCAAGTTAGTTTTTATTCGAAAACTAATTTTGTATTTTCCTCGAGGCACTGCGCACATCAATATTATAAAAGTAATACAGACAACTTTTACCTAAAGACTATTTTTTAGTCTGCATCAAACACTGCACTGAAATGAAACCACTATATCGGACTTAACTCGCGTTTAATAGGGTAGTTGACTAATTTTATTATTTCATAAATAAGAAGTATAACTCATAAAGTAATACTGCAAAATAAACAGGCTGTCTAAGATCATGTTTCAGATATGTTAAATGTTTGATGTGTTTCGGCGCATCGTCCAAAAACGCTCCATAGAAAATCTACGGAGCAGGTGACGTCACATTTTTATTGAAATGTATGGGCATACTGACAACATTAATAATTACTATGTAATATGTTTTTTTTTATTCATAGTTGCCTAAATAATAGTTGTTTTAATTGATGTCAGTAATCTAATGCCATTAACATTTTTGATAAATTTTGGAAATAAATTGACTATAATTTTCTAAACAGTACAACTTCAACAATATTCCATATCTTTCAAGTTTAAATTGTTTTTATGGGTAACAGTAGCGTATATTTTCCGAATTTGTGAGTAACTTAGGCAACATCCGAATTAGATGCTACATTATTATTTAATACCCAGCTAATCATTTTTTTATTCGAAGATACATCTCTTGATGGTGATGCCCTGGCTAGAACCAGAATGAGCTTACTAAAATGCTATATCCAGCAAAGCCAGAAGACTACAGGCTCTCTCTGTCCAATGATATAGTATAATGGCAATTTTAAATTAAGTACACAGGAATAGTCGGAGGCGGAGAGGCACAAGTTCCCGAAGAGCCGAAGTGCACTTTAACGTGGTCACGGATAAGATAAAATAAGCTATGGCAAGTATCAGGTGGTAAGATGTTTTTTGTACAATATACTATAAAATTGAATCATTGATAGATGTTAGATATAACACCATATTTTTGAGACTATTCTTTCGAGCCCAGACACGCTATATCTGCTGTAAGTTTCTGAAGAATAAAGCGTTCCGCAGACTATTAGATGGTACAGGATCAGCTCAAGGTTAGCATGTCCTGGAAATACCACCGAAGTAACAGTACACCAAATTTCAAATCAGTCGGATCTGTGAGAGTTACTAAAACCCTTTTGTCAAGTAGGAAATAAGCTCATAGTCATCAAACGCCTGGACAGATCTTCATAAATTATAGCTAAGAACCATCTCGATCACGTCAGCTTCCAAACTAGACCGATAGAAAACCGAGCAAAACCGGTCCATTCATTTAAGGAGTTACGATGCCACTGACAAATACACAGACAGACACGTCAAACTTATAACACCCCCCTTTTTACGTCGAGGGTTAAAAATTATAATTTGAAAGAATCTTGCGCCTTTGTTTACACACGCCTACTTTCACGTGGCGTCGAGTCATAAACTACAATATGGAGATTTCATTGTGTCATTCAACTGTATATTCTAATCCCATAGTTTATTTCAAAATATTATAACATCGTTTTTAAACCATTCATAATCATAATCGTTTATTTTGCTTACAAACATTAGATGTTTCGAATAAAACAATAACCTTTCGGCTCAAATCGATGGAAACGGAAACAGTCCATTATTCAAAGAAATCGAATACCTGTCTCTTTTTATTACAATGCATTAAAGTAAGAGGGATTATATTTTATTTTGTAAATGTCGCATCTATGGCTCTAATAAATGTGTCATAAATAGTGTGAAGTTGCGTATTTTCAAACTAAACAGGTATTAGAATTTGTGAATAGATGGAGAACACAACAAACGAATTTCATTTAAAACAATTACATATATTAACAATAGTGATTTACAATAAGCACATATCGCAGTGTATAATCACAACAAGTATTAAGTTCTAGCCGTAACGTACGAACGCAAATCAAATTATTGAGATGATTCAGAGCAATGATTGACTTACTAATATAAGAGAATGAGTGACATGCGCAGGCGACAGGGGAAACGCACTAGCTCGTGTTTTAGTCATATTTATTCTTTGACTTTAACTATAGCATGAAAGCTTTCATCGAAATTCATATATTGAAACTAAAATAATGTCTACTAGTATTTTACTTGGTTCGGGAAAAACAGGATAGCCAGATCCCTAAATGATCGTATCATGAAAAGATGCTTTATCTCTAAAGGTGATGCCACACTGCTGTTTAAAAATGTTTACAAACGTTAGTAAACATTTGTTAAGAAACATACGATCACAATGTTAGAAAATGTTTACATGTTAGATAATGTTAGTAAACATTTCTAAACTAGTTAACAAATTGTAACAAAATAAAATATTTGTTATCATTTGTTTGTAAACATATATAGGCAATCCAAGCCAAATGTTGTTGTTAAATAATTTCAAATGTTATAAATGTTTGTAAACATATCCATCAGTGTAGGAGCACTTACAACATTTAACAATTCCTAACAGAATGTAACAATTCCTAACATTTGTTAGTAAATGTATTAGTGTTAGAAAATGTTTGTAAACATTTTTAAACAGCAGTGTGGCAGCCCCTTAATGTAATAATTACAAATAAAGAAAAGAGAACTATGAAAAAAACATATGCTCCAGGCGGGCTACGAACCTGCGTGTCCTGATTTCCGGCCAGACGCGAAAATACCTACTAATATCTTCACCGCTTTCTTTTCTTTTCTCACGTTTTTATAGTAACATTTATCTCACCAGCCATTGAAGTTTACACATCTAATGATAAAGAACACTTTTACAAGTGTTTTCAAACTTCCAGTTATTTTTTTTTACTTGTAATTGTTACAATGAAATAGGCATTCAAATTCAATCGCATCAAATACATTATTGGGCAGAAATCCGAAATGTTAGATTAGGGTCACATTGTTCCGATACGGTTTAATTACACCAAGTTTCGTATGAAGTATATATTTTTCTTACCAATTTAGGCAGAAAAGAGCGGAAATTTTGAGTCTGCGCCATCAAAAAAGCTACCCGACTACTCGAATAAAATGTTTTTGAAAAGTTGCCCCGGGCCTTCATACAACGGTAAGTGATGATCAGGTCGAAGATTATCATACACCTGGATTCCTCGACCAGAGGAACTGGCTATCTATTGCCAACAACCGGAACACCACAATGCTGGTAACATTTTTAAGGCGGTAGACTTAGGCAAGGTGCTGGCAGCTAGCCAGGCGGACTTAGAAAACCGAGCAGAAAATTTATGCCTCCACGGGAATTTGACCCTGGACCTCTAGATCTGAGGTAGATTGTCAACCACTAGACGTCAGTCAGAGGCGGTTTATGTTTAATGTATGTAACTATAACATTGCCAGGGAATAAAAGAATTATATATAAGGTCTGTCAGTGTGACAGCTCTAAACTAAAATCAGGTTTCCCCCTCTTTTTATAACTGAATTAAAAAGAAAGAGAAACAATACTAAGGTTGGTTGAGAGAAAAACAACAGTTGTGTCGATTAACGTAAATGATAAACATAGTTTGTGATCATTGTACTTTACATCGAATAATTTATTAATAGTCTAGAATCTAGATTATAACATGACTAATATTCGTCATAATTATTCAAATCAATGCGCTATTACATATTTATAAAACAAACTAAGTATATACATAACTTCTCCTCTCCATTTTGCTGTTAACGTAACATAGCAATACAAAATTACAATAAATTGTTTATAATAATGTTGTGTGTTACAATCTATTAAAACAAAGTAAGTTTTTATTTAATAACTCATTCACATCTGAATGGCTGTGTGGGCCAAGCCCCTTTGCCTTAAGTATTAGAAAAAACTTCGAACGATCTGTCATTATTAAATTTATTAGGAAATACAGAGATGCTGTTAAATTGATTGTAACACATCAGCAATTATTACAGCCATTGCACGAGTCATCGTGAAAATTTGGACCTGTCTTTTCAATGTTTGTACACAAGTACACAAGTAGTTTGTACACTACAATAAACATGTGTACACTCACACACTGGGCGCAGTGTCCGCGTTCACTCCGAGCCACTGAGCACGTGGCTACTACTGTCGGCGTCAGATGTCAGCCCTGTACGGCGTCAGTCATCACGCGAGGCGCGAGTTGCACGATGTGTAGAATAAGATGTACGCCGCGCTCGACTTCACGTCGCCGGATGATATCTCCGTCACCACGTGGTCGTCGTATTTGTACCATCTGTGGACGTTTGGTAACCAGAGGTCGGAATTAGGTAGAGATATTTATGTATGTACAGTCGACCAAATTGAATCATGACCCACTTGGCCGATCATTCCTTTAGAATCATAAATTTTATAACGTGTTAGGTGTTCTTCGCTATCCTGCGTGTTGCACTTAGTACGTTTTGAATATAAATAAAAATGTGTCATTACGGGTCAGAGATCTATGCAATTTTAATCTTTGTTATCACTGCACCAAAGTCTCAATTGGAATTTTAAATAAGCTGTCGTTCATAATCTAAACTCTTTTCACTACTGGGAAAAACTATTATAATTTTAAAAATAAAATGACGTTATAAATATGTGTCAGATGTCAAGTAGTAGTCTGAAAAAAATTAAAAAAGCCAACAAAATTGAATTGAATAAAATAAAAATCTAAGATAATATTATAAACAAATCGTATAATGGCCAACTTTTTCGTGCAATACTCAAATACTCCGATCTATTTATCAAAGCGGTTATAGCTTTGTCAGTGACTAATAAACATTGTCTAATAAATTGATAACAGGTTCGTTACTTAAGAAATGTATGTTCAAGCGAATTTCAACCTACTTTGTATAGAGTGACTGTAGGAAAATGATCTTAAGGTGGGTCATGATTCAATTTGGTCGACTGTACTTGCATCGAAATGTTGATATTAATATATGGCCATATTAATACGGCTAGTCCTGGAATTTCAAATATTGCAACTTCGAACATCAGATGTTGTTGATGTGAATTTGGCAACGTCGCGCGAGCTGTGGTTTAAATTGTGTTCAGGTAAATAACTTTTTTATTTAATAAATCACGGTATTTTTCTGCTATTTAAATTAAAATTAATCTCGGGATTTGAGGCATATCCACTTTCATCTTTCGCTGTATGAAATCAGTGTGAGTACATAAATAACTCTACCTAATTCCGACATCTGTTGATAACAAAAGTGAAGTGAAAAATGTTTTATGAATGCTAGACTTCATCATCGTTCGCCTATATGCGTCTCACTGCTGGGCACAGGCCTTCCTACATGGGATAAGCACATGGGGAGTTCGGGCCGTAACACTGTGACACTGCCAGTGAGGGTTGGTGGGTTAAAGCGGTTGCAGTGACAACCGGGACCAACGGATTAACGTGCACGACGGAAGAGCCTAAGATTACAAATTAAGGATTTGACAGACCATTTTGGCATTCTGACAGACCAGTCCCCTTATCCACAACTGTCGGAAAAGATTCGAATTTCGGAAACTCCATAGCTGTCACTTTTTTTTACGATGCGTCAAAGCGAGACAGCATGTGACTTTAAGAATTGAATCCGTCATCCGACAGTTTCTGAATAAGGGGGCTGGATCTGATTTCAGGATCATCCATGGCGAAAGTTGCTGTCGTTGTAATTGAAACTGGAACGCCACCACTACCCCACCCAGCTCCTCCCTTTGTTCCCCCCAACGAGTCACACTGGGACTCGTTGACAGGTTAAGGTGTGACATGTTGGGAACAAAGGAGCTCCTCTTATCACACGCACTGAACAAAAGGCAAAATAATGGTTTTAACATCTTTCATAGCTATCCAAAATGAAATCTTACGATATACACAAAAATCGTGCACGTATAGTGGTGACGAAAATAGACAATAAATTATAACATGACTTTATTTCATAGAAATGTTTTGCAACTTTCAATATTACAACTTCACATTTAGAAACGTACGTTCAATTTTCGACCTTATTGAACGTGAAGAAATGCAGAGTTTAGGAAGCAGTTTCTTTAAAATCTATCTAAATTTAGTTGACAGCTCTACACAAATTCTTGCTATCCTTTTCCTATTACATATGGCGAGAAAGTGATATATCTTTTCCTATTACATATGGCGAGAAAGTGATATATTGTCCTTAAATTTAGATTTAGTGTGTTCTCCAGAATCAGGCCTAATGAATTGAAATCTCTGATAGTTCATTAAAATTTTGTTTAGGTCATAAACAATCAAAATAGGGATGAAATCTTTTTTATTTATTTTCTAGTAAGTAAAGTATTTCTCTCCTCTTTTTTTTCCGCTTGCTGTGCCCGACAGGATCTACCTTTATCTACCTTAAAAGACTTAAGACCTATTTTGTAACATTATGGTGCAATAAATGTTTGAGTTTGAGTCAAGCTACGGATTCCAGGACACGCCACTCCCGGGAGTCCCACACGCCTTGACAAATTAAATGGCTCATATTTTTAAAATTTCTATCGCAGAGTTTGATAATAGATTATCGACTGTAGAAATTAACATACAAAATTTTCAAGGAACAAAAAAGCATACTCACTTTCCATAAACGCTGCTCTTACAATAAGCCGTGTAATGTCCACCCTCCATAGACCCGTAGTGATTGGACACCGCGTACAAATTGTACAGATGGTTACTAGGGCAGTGCAATGAGAACTGCCTCATATCTAGCTCCTCGAGTGGGAAGTCGATGTACGTCTGTTTCTTTCTGTACGCGTTGACCATGTACTCCTTGGGGTCCACGTAGAACCGCTTGAAATGGATGACCAGGACTGGCGGCAGCCTGGATATGTCCAGTTTCTTTACGGCGTCCCTCTTGTCCTTGCAGTTGGGGCAGTTCCAGCCGGGAATGGTTTCCCCGTTCAGGTACAGTTTTAGGCAGTCCTGCGGGGAAAACGTTGAGCGGATTAGTTTATTAGCAACTTTTTTTTATATATAGAACTAGACGACAAACAAGCTTACGGCCCACCTGGTGGTAAGCGGTAACCGCCGCCTATAACCTGCAATAACAAGGTAAAATCACTTGATATTGCAGGTGCGTTGTCATCCTGAAGCCTAAGATATAACGCCGTCCATGCCCATCAATTACACTGGCTACCTTTCCCTTCAATCCGAAACACGGCGAACTGTTTCACGGCTGAAATAAGAAAGGCGGTGGTACCTAAAAAGGACAGTTTATCAATTAGGCAAATTAGAAAGCAGAGAATTTTCAGAATTGTTTAATGGTTTAATTAATTTAGGCAGACTTCAATGCTGCTGACGTAGCTTATTCTTTTTAATTCTTCCTGTAAAAGGGAAAGCAAAAGGATTAAGTCCATACAGGCTTGTTGATGTAATTCTATTCTGTCTGTAGTTTATTATTATTCTTAACGGGGTAACTCATTACACCTGATGGTAAGTGACGATAAGACTTCCAACTCCGGATTCCTGAATCACAGGAACTGGCTATCTTACTTCCAACTGCCGGAACACAACAATGCTGTTAACATTATTGCTTTGGCGACCGACTTAGACGAGATTACGGTAGTTAGAAAGGCAGTTTTAGAAATAGCCGTACCACCAACCAAAGCCAGCAGAAAATCTATCTTTTAGACTTTTGGGAGGTAGGTGGTCTGAAGGCCACAGATGCGGTTCGAACTAGCTTAATTGAGAGAGTTTAGGGCCAAAGAATTATGATGACAGTCTATGCTAGTTGCGTGGACTAGCTGATCATTATTTTATACAACTAGATGACAAGTTGACAGTCCACAGTGTGATAATGAGAGAATGGAAATGATGAAGAACGACTCATAGGCAATGTGCCGCTTGGAGTTCCCAGAGGCACACCTTGATGACCGCCTGTATAATTCACTTTATGATTATTTAGTTTAGATATCACTTCATAGATGGCGTTAAGCCATTCTGCATCACGCTATAAATTTAGTACGTTCGCTTAACATAATGATTTGTTTAGTTTTCAAAAATATCACTAGATGACGTTGTATCATCCTGAATTACACTATCG
This sequence comes from Nymphula nitidulata, assembly GCA_947347705.1. Taxonomy (NCBI): domain Eukaryota; kingdom Metazoa; phylum Arthropoda; class Insecta; order Lepidoptera; family Crambidae; genus Nymphula; species Nymphula nitidulata. The sequence continues at coordinate 1,363,477 of OX374637.1, read as the reverse complement.
TTTCTATTTTTAATTTAGTTAAGTAATAAGCTTATTTAGAAATAACTATTCTCGTCTTGGATTTGGAGTTTAATTCATCGCCATTGGCAGGGATCTGTCACTCCCGAGCGTCATCAGTGCGATGCTCTGGAGTGAGAGAGCTGAGAGGCAATAGTTTCCTTCTGTGATTCAGTAATGTTCCAGAAGGAGGTCTTCTTCTGGAACATTACTATTCCAGTAAAGGGGTCCCTTAGCTGACCCGATTCGTCGCAGATGGCCCCGGGAAATACGAAGGCGATGCTTCTCCTTTTCTAGTGGTGCCCTAGGTTGAAGGTCGGGGCCTCACCGCCGAATAACACGGCCGTTAATTAACGGAGTGTAATTGGAAGAGGCTAGCAGTTGTGCGGGCTGACCGTCGGGGTGGCATGGTTGATTTTGGGGCGACACGGGAACGAACAAGCGTTCGTTCCCGTGTCGCCCCAAAATGACGGAAGAGGTAGAAGTAGGTCGGGTTTTTTTTTGTCCGGAAGCCCCACACAATCGTCAGAGTCCCCCGGGGCTCAGCGACAGGTATAACCACCTTTCCCTCGCGTTAAAAAAAGGACTCAGGTGAGGTGTAATTACTGGGCATGGACGGCATTTCATCTTAGGCCCCAGGATGACAACGCACCTGCAATATCAAGTGATTTTTCCTTGTTATTGCAGGTGTCTATAGGCGGCGGTAACCGCTTACCATCAGGTGGGCCGTCAGCTTGTTTGTCATCTAGTTGTATAAAAAAAAACGTTCTTCTGAGGACTCACGCTGAGGGAGCATCGACTGGCGTGCGCTGGCAGCTCCAGAGACAGGTTGGAGAAGGACTCGTAGGTGACGCTCTGCTGTCCGCAGCGAGTACATCGCACCGTGGACTTGATCTGTCCGTAGAACAGCCGCAGCACCAGGCTCTCCTTGGACTTGGTGTACTCGTGCCACGCCTTCTCCGACGGCGGCAGGCTCTCCTGTGGGGGAACATACAACTGATATATATCTTTCAATGTGGTTAGACATGTGACAGACAGGTGATCACTAAAGTTCGTTTCACTAAGCATGAGTTCTGTGGCAGTTCAAATTTGATAGTTGTAGTGATGTCCCCTAATGAAACCCAATCAATTATTTAGTAGGAATCGATAACATTTTCAATATTCTTAATTTTGATTTTACCATTAATATAAATATTTCAAAAATGATTATTGAAATAAAACATTTCGATATTGTAAGGTGGACGTTAGCTCGAAACGCAAATAAAGATAGACTAGAAGAATTTTACAGGGATATCCCAAGTCCTGGGTAGCTCAGATGGTAAGAGCAGTCGCCCGGATTGGTAAAGGTCGTAGGTTCGATCCCCGCCTCAGGGTGTAAAATTTTTTTTTCTAGTTTAGATAGATTTTTATTAGTACACATTTTCAATGAAAATGTAATCAATATTTTATGTTTTTCTATGGCAAGTTGGCCGCATCGAAACATAGCCGATTGTGTTGTATAAACTGAAGGTCTAGGTGCAGCCAGTCCACGAGGATGGTGAGACTCGCCTAAGTCCCGTCGCTATCTACACACTGTACCCTGTGAGGAGGCACGTTGATGGTAAACTGAAGGTCTAGGTGCAGCCAGTCCATGAGACTGGCGAGACTCGCCTGAGTCCCGTCGCTTTCTACACACTGTACCTTGTGAGGAGGCACGTTGATGGTAAACTGAAGGTCTAGCTGCAGCCAGTCCATGAGACTGGTGAGACTCACCTGAGTCCCGTCGCTAGCTACACACTGTACCTTGTGAGGAGGCACGTTGATGGTAAACTGAAGGTCTAGGTGCAGCCAGTCCATGAGGATGGTGAGACTCGCCCGAGTCCCGTCACTGTCTACACACTGTACCTTGTGAGGAGGCACGTTGATGGTAAACTGAAGGTCTAGGTGCAGCCAGTCCATGAGGATGGTGAGACTCGCCTGAGTCCCGTCACTGTCTACACACTGTACCTTGTGAGGAGGCACGTTGATGGTAAACTGAAGGTCTAGGTGCAGCCAGTCCATGAGGATGGTGAGACTCGCCTGAGTCCCGTCACTGTCTACACACTGTACCTTGTGAGGAGGCACGTTGATGGTAAACTGAAGGTCTAGGTGCAGCCAGTCCATGAGGATGGTGAGACTCGCCTGAGTCCCGTCACTGTCTACACACTGTACCTTGTGAGGAGGCACGTTGATGGTAAACTGAAGGTCTAGGTGCAGCCAGTCCATGAGGATGGTGAGACTCGCCTGAGTCCCGTCACTGTCTACACACTGTACCTTGTGAGGAGGCACGTTGATGGTAAACTGAAGGTCTAGGTGCAGCCAGTCCATGAGGATGGTGAGACTCGCCTGAGTCCCGTCACTGTCTACACACTGTACCTTGTGAGGAGGCACGTTGATGGTAAACTGAAGGTCTAGGTGCAGCCAGTCCATGAGGATGGTGAGACTCGCCTGAGTCCCGTCACTGTCTACACACTGTACCTTGTGAGGAGGCACGTTGATGGTAAACTGAAGGTCTAGGTGCAGCCAGTCCATTAGGATGGTGAGGAACTCGTGGGAGTCCTGTTGTTCGCAGCCACGGAACGCGCGCTGATGTTTGCCAACCTCGTTCTGTCGAACGAAAAACTCCAATTTCATTTTCAACATAGTAACGAAATATATATGTTCTTTTGAAGTAATGTTATGACGTTAGCTTATAACGCAAGTAGATGAAGATAGACTAGAAGAAATTAGTAGTTATCAATATTCTTAAATGTATTTTTAACGTTATAAAGGTACGAATTATTTTCAGGTTATGACGTTAGATATTCGGTTATTCGTCCTTGGTAGATCAGTCACAGATTAGATATACAGCCGATTGCGGATTATAAGTCTTAGATAAAGGTGGCAGCTATCCTGTCATTGCTCGGAAGTTTGGTATAGGTAGGTCTTTATTATTCAATTTAAAAATTGATTAAAGAAACTAAAGTTAGACATGTGTTCTATTACAATTAAATATGGCATACTATAATCCGGACGACTCGATAATCCGGAAATGGTCTTGTTTTTGCCTCTCCGGATTCACGAGGCCCTACAGTAGTTAAACGGATACATCACTTCTATATAAAAGCTGAAATATCTACGTTATATTATCCTACTAGAATTACTATTATAACCTTTTTTAGACGCCGCGAGAAGAAATATACTCTACGAACGCGTACCGAGAATCGAGATTTCCGCGTACTCCACGTCAGTGCGTATTGCGTACACACGGCACATTTGCCATCAGTTTCTTTTTTTTAACTTGGCTAGGCTAGGCTAGATCTTACCCTAAGCTCCTTGGTAGCGATAAACCGGTACTGTCCGGACCAGAGCGCGCGCACCACGGCCGCCAGCTCTTCGGCTATCGCCCCACGGGTGCTGTGAGACCTGAATGGACACAAGGTTTTATGTAAGGTCTTTTTGGTTGGCGCGGTGGTACGGTCGACCACAGAAGTAGCTGAACACTTTAGTACCATATTGTAACAATTACAAATAAAGATAGAAAATGATGAAACAATAGCTTTCTCACCTTAACTGGAAGTTTAAGAATATTTGTAAAAATATTCTTTCGGATCATTATAGGTGTTAACTTCAATGAGTGGTGAGAAAAACGTTGGAAAAGGGAAAGAAAGCGGTGAAGAAATTCGTAGATTGTACCTACAGCTCCGGTGTAGTATTGGTCATCGCGTCTGGCCGGTAATCAGGAGACGCGGGTTCGTATCCCGCCTGGAACATATATTTTTTCATCATTTTCTTTCTTTATTTGTAATTGTTACAATAAAGTAGGCGTTTAAACGCATCAAAAACATTAAAATGCGACTTTAGTACCATGTCACAGCGACTATGGCGTCAATATAGTACGGTAGCAACTATAAAGTACGTGCACAAGGTCATTGTGACATGGTACTAAAGTGTTTAGCTACTTCTGTAGTCGACTGCACCTGCATAGACAACTTACACATAAAATATGCACAAAACTTTAATAGCCGGAAAGTTTTTTTTTGCTAGGTGGTAGGCCCTATGTAGGGACGTCTGGGTAGGTATCACCGCTCCTATTTCACTTGTAAAACAGTTCGCTGTGTTTCGGATTGAAGAAAAGGTAGCCAGTGAAATCACTGGGCATGGAAGGCATTTCACCTTAGGCCTTAGGATGACAACGCATCTGCAATACCAAGTGGTTACGCTGTATGTCTTTCGAGCAAATTATAGTCAAATTAAAATAACATAAAGTTATAAATTAGACACGAATTCTGAAGAAATTACGTGACCAAGTGTGCTATTTTTTCCTATTCATTCCTCAGAGATACAGCATTCGAGGAGCTTAGTGGCGTAGGTAGTGGTTTGAGCGCTCTGGTTTCGATTAAGATACCAAAGCAACTTTCGCCATGGTCGATCCCGGGAATGGTCAATCAAAATTTGTAATCACTCACTACTCCGTGGTTCGTCGTGGACGTTAAGCTGTTGGTCCCGGTTGTTACTGCAAGCATAGGCGTAGCTAGGGGGGGGCAGGGTGGTTCGAGCCCACCCTAGAAAGCTGTGTGTACCCTTCCTCATACATAATATAACTTCATCCTTGATTACCGGAACCGAAAACCGTCTTCAAACAAAAAGCTAAAATAATTACATACGCCGCCGACATTTTAAGATGTGTCGATGTCTCATCATCAAGTCGAAATGCCAAGAATTTAAATGACAGTGACATAGGATAACTGTAATCCATACTTGATACTATTCTATTCTATACTTGGCTAACGTGGCCGGCCGATTTTTCCTGGGGAGGGGGGAGGGGGGGGGGGGGAATGCTGCCCCCCCTAGTAAAATTCTCTAGCTACGCCAATAACTGCAAGCGCTTTAACCCACTACGGTGATACGGCCCATACCCCTCATGTGTTTCTCCCATGTAGAAAGGTCTGTGCCCAGCAGTGTGACGTATGATATTAATGATGATACAAGAAACGGAAAACAATTACTGCTTACCGATTCACGTGCTCCAAGTACTGTCCGTTACAGAAGTACGTGACCAGGATAGCTGTGTTGTTGAGGCACTGGATGATGGAGTTCATGTAGCACGTGTTACCCAGATTCTTCAGGCCTGTCAGACCGCGACCCTGGCAACACAAGCGTTTAGATTTAGAAATATTCTTTTCTTAAAATATTACATAGGTCTCTTTTTATTTCAATACGTTGAAGTGAGATAGTAGATGCTGCAATAATTTAAGAGTAAGAGCAAATATAATTATGTAGTTGGATATACTCACTCAGTCTGCTCACGAAGTGAAAACATTAGATGTAGTTATAAGATTTTTGTAGTATTCATCTACTTATAAGAACTTCTTTGTACAAATATCAGATAGTGTATATGTCGCAGCCGTCTGCTTAAATAAGCCGCTTAATTGGACGCCTAGCCCTTTGATTGTACGCCGGCATCCAATAAAACGGCTGAAGGACAACTAGCCGAGTCATTGAGCGCAACGTTTAACCAGATGGCTGAACGTCATGTCAGCCGTCTGGTTAAATTAGCCATTAAATTGAACGTCTAGGCAGGTCGTTTAAATCAAAGAGCTTTTGTGTGACTCTTTAAGTGATTGGTAGATTCTAGGTTATTTTTTTATGACCACAAATCCAAAACCGTTTTGGTTATAAGTGGTTAATTTGGTCATAAAGAATAACATTGAATTAAAAAACACATGTGTTTCAGAAAATACAAAAATAATGAACTAAATCTACATAATTTGCGTCAATTTTTGACACTGCCGGACTAATCATGCAGCTGTGTAGGATTGGTAAAAAAGACTAAAAAATTCACCGATGGTATCCGCGCCGTACAGTGCTTAGGTCCTACATACTTTCTGCGCTCTTATATTGTTAAAGTTAATAAAAAAAATTAACTGTATTAACAGTTTTCAGCATTACATCAAAGTGTGTTTGGCTCCAGAACAATAAAATAAAATTCAAACCTAACCTTAAACGCTCAAAAGTATTTTACTATACCTATGCATCGTGTAACGTGTGTGCTCTATAATTAGGCGCATAATATGATTAACTCGTCAAACAAATAACGCCGCTTGACAGATTAAAATAGATTTACGAAAAAAAGTTACTTAATGTACAGTCGATAGCAACAGTGTACACAAAAAGTTTCTACTATCGCTAAACCACATAGAAATACAGAAAAGCAATCAATCATCCCTATAAACATTTGGCGACGACAGCGGACGCCACTTTGTTTTATTAGAGTTCTATTTAAAAATAATACTAATGTAATTTTGCGATTTTGTCAAAAATGTCGTCGTTCCTTTTTTTTTTATACAACTAAACGACAAACAAGCTGACGGCCCACCTGATGGTAAGCAGTTACCGCCGCCTATAGACACCTGCAATAACAAGGAAAAATCACTTGATATTGCAGGTGCGTTGCCATCCTGGGGGCTAAGATGAAATGCCGTCCATGCCCAGTAATTACATCCGTCCCTCTCTTCAGGGTTCTACCCTTCCGCTAAAGGGACCCATCAACCTGCTCGGTATGGAGATATGTTGCGATCTAAATCAGAGGAATTTCCTCGAAACCGTAATCAAAACAGCCTCACGGAAGCTCGGTATCCTAAACAAGGTGTGTCGATTTTTTACGCCTGGCCAATTATGCCTGATTTACGAATCTCAGGTCCGGTCTTGGGCGGAATATTGCTCGCACCTGTGGGATAGCTCCGGCAAGTACCTCCTCGATACACTGGACATTGTAGCATAGTGCTATCCGTATCATTGAGCGATGTAGAGGTCACGAACAACCTAGAGCCTTTATAATTGCGTCGTGACATTGCATCGCTTAGCGGCTTCTATCGGCTTGATCATGGAGTGTTCTGGAGCTTTTCTACCTTATCACACCTTCGCTATTCCTGCTCAGGAGCATGCGCGCCGGTCTTCGGATTCATCAATTTACTGTCTCTACCTCAATGCACAAAAAAGTTTAATAATTCCAAAACTTGGAATTCTTTGCCAGCACATGAGTCCCGTTCTTTCTATAACATGGGTTCCTTCAAAAGAGGCGTGAAAAGGCACCTTATCGTCTACGAATATGGGCTCTTTTTGCCGCTTCACATCAGGTGGTGTTGAGACATTTGCCGTGCTTTTTATAAAAAAAGAGCACAATGAAGAATTTATAAAGAATAATAGACACATCACTATATCAGGATTGATGCCAATGACAAAAAATGAATTACACTTGTATTTTATTACGTTCACATATACCGACGATTCTCATAGGCGATTTAGCTATACCATTTTATAGTCAAGAGTTTGATTGTTTTGCGCACATATACAACAAAGTATAATAAAACACAGGTGACCTTTACGCTTACCCTTTTAAAGAGCCAGACGATATGGTTCTGCGAGTACTTGAGCTTGACTTTAACCTTCAGCACCATGTTTGCCGTGTCCAGGGGGATACATCTCTGCTCGTAGCGGAGAATCTTGACTGTTTAATTTACAAAAACAAAAGCTTTTCGTTTTTGTAAGCGACTGTACACGTTTTTTTAACCTGAATTTTAAATATTTTTTTGTTACACTTTCGGTTAGGTGCGATTGTATAAGTTCCTGTTTTTTTATTTTGTTAGAAAGTTATAGTTCACTCAATACGTTCATATTGCACTATTATTGACTACTATATTTTAATTGCAGATGTAGGTATTTAAAAAAAAATTTAAATCACTTAAAATGGCACTGCTGTCTTATATTTAGACAAAGGGAAAACTAGAACCAGCATTGAAATCAAATATAGCAAGAAAACTGTCGCTATCACCGTCGCCAATGTTTGGAGCATTTTAATATGCACTTTAAACACTCATCACACAGGGTTGAACTTAGATTGCAGTTAAAAAAAATTGTTTACAAGTCACAGACGACATCAAGTTGTTTATCCTTGTTTATTTCTTGCAAGTCGTATTTTTTCAGTATTTTAGGGGTTTAATATTTTAGAATGTATTTCTTTAAATATATCCCGGTGACAATAAATAAGTAAAATCGCGGTGTCCATGTAGAAATGGCCGAGACGTGCGTTCGTGACCATAGTTGTGACACAACTGGCTCACGTGGCCGTACTATGGGGGGTTGCCACCCTATAGAGGAGGGAGTAGAGCAGGGAGTTTACCGACTCCAAGTTTAAAGCGGTAAATGTAATTGGACTACAGTAATCCGTTGTTATATGTCGACGATTACATTCGATGCGTGCATTGATTTTAATTGAAGTTTACGTGCAATTTATCTTTGTTATGTTTAGGTTAGTCTATATAATTACCTAAATAAACATTCAAACATATACCCAAGAAAAAACTGAAAAGGATAAAATAATTAAATTTTAGTAACTTGGTACATATTTTTGGAGTCGGTGTTTCACTATCTATTATTTCTGGAAACAACTTAGCACCAACTTGGCCCATGGGCCCCTCCATCGATGGTTTTCTTTTAGTTCACATTTTTTTTCTGGAAAGCACGGCCTGATATTTTACGATTTTTCTCTTACACGTTCAGGGCCCCCGTAATCCGGGGGCCCCGTATCATTGATACGGCTGATACGGCGGTAACTACGCCGCTGCCGAGCAACCACACGGCAGGAGTTTTAGTGGGTACAAGCCCCGAAATCTCCCACTTTTCTCCCCCGGGAAGGAGAGTAAGCGCGTACAGGTGTTTTCCTTGTCAAAAAAGCTAATAGAGGAAGCGTTATGCCGAGAGCAGGGGGACTCATATGTTACGCTGTTAACGTTTAACGCAGGAGTTGTGTTATAAGCTTCTTTACGCTACGTTTGCTTGTTTGTAACATTGTGCCTTATCGTAAAGCAGACTAACTGGCCCTAATTCTGGAGAACACACGCTAAGTCTAAATTTAAGCTCAGTGCATCTCTTTCTCTCAATATGAATACAGCCCGTCCAGATGAGGCGTTTTACGCGCGAGCGGACTCGCGCCTTTCAATTTATATTGTGTCCAGATAGCACGCTTCACGCGCGTTCCTACGCTGGGAGGGATTTGTTATTTATAAACATTGACTGGGATACAGCGGTTGTGTTGTGGCTAGCATAACGTCGATGGAAACGTCGTTAAGGAGAGAAAGTCGTCGATTTAACGTGTATCTAATTCTACGTGACAGAATGACGCATAGTATGTTTATAACAAACCCAAAGCTCAGAGAACACGACTATTTCTTCCCAGTTCCTACTTTTTATTACTCTATCTATTGGAATACTCTGAAGATTCCATATCCCATATGGCTACCATTTTTTCAATTTCGCCGATAAAAAGTTCGGTATCAAAGTTTTCACGCTCCATTTTGTACAATACGTCCACTCGCTACGAATTCGCGCGTAATACTGGCTGGACGCTGCAATGGCGCCCGAGTATCTCGACTCGCGCGGCGCTCGAGTCGAGAGTCTCGCTCATTACCAACGTTTTACGTGCGTGTGACGAAACGCGCGTAGGCATCTGGACGGGATATATGTAGCTCTAGTATCTCGGGTATGCGCGAGTGTCAACGCGCGAGTGGACTAGCGCGTAAAACGCCTCATCTGGACAGGCTCTTAGGATGGCTGTCATATAATTTGACATTTAGAAACGTGCGATCAATTTTCGAACTTCTTGAACGTGAAAAAATGTAGTGTTTAGGAAGCACCTTCGTACATGCCGCCTAAAATTGTCTATGGTTTCTTTTAAATCTATCTAAATTTAGTTGACAGCTCTAAACGAATTCTTGCTATCTTTTTCTATTACATATTGCGAGAAAGAGATACTTATATTGTACTTAAATTTAGACTTAGAGTGTGTCTTAAGAATCAGATCTGTAAGCACTCAAACATTATACAAACTTTGTCCCTCTAATTAAATAAGCGGATTAAAGTTGGCCCTGGATTAAAACTCATGCTATCTCCGTTTTTCTTTTATAAATAAAAGCGGCAGCAGCAGTTTCAAATCAGGGTTTTTTTATACAACTAGATGACAAACAAGCTGACGGCCCATCGGTGGTAAGTGGTGACCGCCACCTATATACACCTGCAATAACAACGAAAAAATCACTTGGTATTGCAGGGGCGTTGTCATCCTCAGGCCTAAGATGAAATGCCTTCTATGCCCAGTAATTACACTGACTATCTTTCCCTTCAATCCGAAACACAGCGAACTGTTTCACGGTTGAAATAAGAAAGGCACCTACCCAGATGACTCCACCTACGGGCCAACACCTACTTAAACACAGGTCTATCTACAGTCTACTTTTTTTTATACAAAGCACGGCAATTAAATTGACCCAACACCACCTAATGTGAAGCAGTAAGGAGAGTCCATATGCGAAGACAGCTAGTGCAGTATAGACACTGCTCTAGCCGCCTCCACCTTGCCGGCCCAAAAGGAGCTTTTTCACGCCTCTCTTGAACGACCCCATGTCATAGGAAGGAGGGAACACATGTGCTGGCAAAGAATTCCAAGTTCTGGAAGTACGACAAAGAAACGAGGAACTAAATTTCTTTGCGCGTGATGTTGAGGTGGAGACAGTGAATGGATGACTCCGAAGACCGGCACGCATACTCCTGATTAATAAGGTATTATAAGCGGGTATAAGTTTTCGTGTTCTAAAAACTTTGTGAATAACATTGACTAAAAAAGTTTATAAATGAAACTATCTATATTTCATGTTTGACTTTCCAAAATTATATAGAACTTAAAACAAAGGCAAGTCAGAAAGTGTTACTAATAGCTCTCATTAGCCGGCCTTCCAGTTATTGTAGTGCGGACTGGGCAGTGTCACGGTCACTGCTGCCTGAATTCACCAAAGAAACTGCCTTACACAAATGATTGATTGCACGCTCACCTTACCCTTACTACTTTTGTACGAACCAAGGTTACGAAGCTAAATTGTAACTGCAATAATATAACAGTAATAAAAATAAGTGACTTTTTAAATACAACAGGCAACGAAGCGGTTACTGCTAGCCTATCATAATTTAGAAAATTTATAAAAATGGTCAATTTTTTCCCAAAATTAGCTTGCTTACATCAATTAAAACAACTATTTTTAGGACAAATATGAACAAAAACATACATATTGCATAGTTACTATAAAATTTGTCAACGAAAACATTTCGGTGAGTGAGCGAGGGAATTACAAAAATTATTTCCACCAGCTCCCTTTTACCATCGAGGGACCAGGCGTACAATGGCTTTTAACCCCTATGCTGTGGATATTCCAACCATCCGTACAAAGCATTTGGCCAAGTCTTTTCTAATGCGAACTGCCAAGGAGTGGATCTCTCTGCCTGCCAATCTGTTTCCCGAAACCTACAATTTGGCCGTCGTTAAGGCTAGAGTGAATAGGCACCTTCTAGGTAAACATGTATCATCGTAGACCATGTCATTACTTAATATCAGTTGAGTTGTGGTCAAATGTTTGCCTATAAATTCGTAAAAAAAATTGTATTGCATATGTTTTTATTTGCGTCTATGTAAGGTAGACTCCTTCTATCCGTCAATCTGTTGCGTGCGGTCGTGACGTCAAACATGACGTAATAAACCACTTTTACCGGACCTCATCCGTTATGGTCAATAAAACGTCCGCTTAATTAGGCTTTTGCTGTTTTGATTAGGATCTAAGACACGTTTCTACTAAGAAACGTAAGAAACGTAAATTAGCCAATTTTATCAGAATCTTTTTATTTCGGTAGCCAAAACTACAGCCATTTTCAGCAAGAAGTGAGCCATTCTGATAAATAGCATAATAGGCGTCGTCACTTGGGCAGATGGGTTGAGCGCAATTGTTGAGTGAAGCAAAGTATCACGTTTTGTGTCGCGCAATTTGCGTCACATTCCGTTACATAATAATTTGGTGTTAATTACATTCGCCTGGCCTCATCATTAGTGGCATGTTACTATCGAGGCAAGAGGAAATTGTACAGAGTGGAAACCTTGCCCATTTATGAAAACTGTCGAATATGAAGACCTCGTTTGTGTCAAGAATGGAATTCGAAGAGAAGGATAGAGAATCATGAGTTACACTGCAATACAAAGATCGCACTAAGAGGAGGTAAGCGCTGTTCGCAATCATTACGCCCGTGAAAACAAGTGAGAAGGATTTACATGCATTAGTTTCTAATTTCCTGATTTCGTCGAGATAATTTCCATTCGTACTCGTATTTCTATTTCACATCCAAGGCGGCATACGCCGATCGGCGTTAGACGTAATATGCTCAACTTTGCCAAATAAAATTAAGAAAAGAATGCTTTCAATATGTGTAAATATGTCATTTGCAGTCAAACAGTTAGCTGTGTTTCGGATTGAAGGGAAAGGTAGCCAGTGTAATTACTGGGCATGACGGCATTTCATCTTAGGCCTCAGGATGACAACGCACCTGGCGTTGTCATCCTGAGGCCTAAGATGAAATGCCGTCATGCCCAGTAATTACACTGGCTACCTTTCCTTTCCACGCAATTAGTTTTGCTGTACAGGGGCCTTACCGCCATCTTTATAAAAGCGATTCATATTCCGCTCGGTTCAGTATTGGTTCCTAAACTGCATCGCCTTTATATAAATTAATTTAAATTAAATATCAAATGCTTTTTCTTGTTATTGCAGGTGTCTATAGGCGGCGGTAACCGCTTACCACCAGGTGGGCCGTCAGCTTGTTTGTTATCTAGTTGTATAAAAAAAAATACATTACAACAGTCCTATAATCGCCGTTTCAGGAAACAACAGTAATGAAAATATGATTAATTCAGTAATAATGTACATTACGGAACCACGACTTTGAGGGTTCCTTCCTAGCACACACCCCACCTAAGCAATCGCATATTTTCATAGATATACATGATCGAAATTTGCGGTTCGGAATCAACAAAAAGTTACATTTTGTGTAAAGTTCTAGAAAACCAACAAAATTAATATTTTTTCACCTAAAAAGTCCTGTACCCGTACCACTATCTTTTATCGCGATCCAGTTTAGGACCTAAACTGAGTAGAATCGTTAATTCGTACTACGACGCTATCTACGACTATGACAGCGGCGATGCAGTTTAGGAACCAATACTGAACCGAGCGGAAATACGAATCGCTTTTATAAAGCTGGCGGTAAGGCCCCTGTACAGCAAAACAAATTGCGTGCTTCTGGTGTTTTGGGCATAAAAATTTACAAATCCATCATTCGGTGCGGAAACCGCATATTGCCAATTACTTTATCCATACGAGGCGCAGCTCACGCCAATCGGCGTACCGTCTGTAAAACGGTCCGCACCCAGCTAATACGAGCAATATTTGTCGCCGCATGGAATGGGTTTAATGAATCTTTGCGCTTCAGTTACCGCTTTCTGTACGAAGCTATACGTTCTAGGGGTTCTGAGGGTTAGGTAAATATTGACCATAACAAAACTAGTACTGTAACTCCCAAGTCGATGTTTGTTGTGTCCTGCAGACTGAGGGTGGGCGGGCCGCGCCGTAACCGCTTAATCGCCCCCACAATGCGGAGTTTCTTACACAGTACCGTTAGCAACTAAAATATTAACTGTTTTAGTGAATTATCAGATATTTTTCAAGTTTTTTTTTTATACGCAATTGCCGTTTTTTATTAAGTATTTTGTGCAAACTGAAATTACCATAATATTTTTTTTGTATTTAATTTGATTTAACACGTTCTTTGTTCAGTAGTTGTAATGCGATTGCATTGAGAAAAAAAAACAATAACACATTGCAACAAAATTAATGATTCCATTCGTAAAATCCTGCCTGTATACTTGTACTTTAAGTCATCATCATCATTTCAGGTGAGAGAAGCCCACTGCTGGGCATAGGCTCCCCCAGAAGTCTCCAAACCGATCGGTCCTGCGCTGCTCGCATCTATCGGCTTCCTGCGACCCTCACCAGATTGTCGATCCACTTTGTGAATATTAATTGTTATATTTTAAGTCGGCATTCAATTAAAATGTTTTAAAAAAAACGGCAATTTCATATTTAAAGTCGTATTACAACTAGATGAGAAGCAAGCTGACGGCCCACCTGGTAGTGAGTAGCTACCGTCGCCTAATAATAAAGAAAAAATCACTTGGTATTGCAGGTGCGTTGTCACCCTGAGGCCTAGGATAAAAAGCCTTCTATGCCCAGTAATTTCTTTGGCTACCTTTCACTTTAATCCAAACACAGCGAACTGTTTTACGACTGAAATGGGAAGGGCGGTGGTACTACCCAGACGACGCTACATACGGGCCTACCAGTATTTAGTAAAGATTTGTGCGTATTTTTAATTTTCTAAAACTGTTTGTCCAAAAATGACTATTCATAACACGTTTTCTATAAACAACAGTTACCTTAGATATATTAAAAAGCGTTTGCAGCGCGTATCAATTGGTATCTATACAAAATCCACCCACAAATACCGCTTGAAATAATTCAATAGAAATAATGCCATCACTAGTGGGTTCTAGGTGAGTGTTTTTATGACCCAGCAGAGTTGGATATTTTGTCTGGTATTTAAGAAAAGGGCTTAGGATTTTCCCGCGAAACGTTCGTCGACTAGAAATTCGTCAGCAAAGCGTTTCACATCCCACATTTTTTTGAAGTTTTTCTTTTGGGTGCCCCTGACGTCGCCTAAACTTGAATATTCTAATTTTATTTGGCCGAACTTCGTCATCTGATAGTTTTGTGCATATTATATAAAAAAAATCAAGCAAAAAATATGATGGTACCAGCTATTACCAACATTCCTCGTTAGTAAAAAGATGCCTGTATCATGAAGTCACCGCTCTTCCAGTCCGTATTATCTTTATGGTGAAATAAAATTTATCAGGAGCACAAAAATATTATTAAAAGATACGGCTTTTTTGCAGTGAGTACAAAAAGGTGTTATCGCACGATACGCCGCCCAAATGATTTGTGTATGTTGCACCGGCGTTGATCAATAGTTACGCAAACACGCGAGCCTTTGAACTTGACTTTGGCCGCTAACGGTATATACGCAAAACAAAAGCTCTGCATTAATTCTGCATGTATAGCGTGAACTTAACCTCTTAGATATAATAGTTTATTATTAACATATTATTTTTATTTTTAGTGAGGCGTGAAAAATCACCCTTTGAGTGTCTAAACAGCAGTGTCTAAACTACTTACTGTTTAGGTACCCACCGCTAGGTACCGCTTCACATCGGGTGGTGTTGGGTCAATTGCCGTGCTTTGTATATAAAAAAAGTTTGAAATATACTTACAAATAAATCAATAACACAATTAACCGATTCCTGCCCATATGATTCATTATCTGTCTATCGCCCAACGCTTTTATATTAATAGCAATGAGTTTCACATTTCACAACCGCCGAAAGGTCGTTTCCTTGGCGAGGCACACCCTTTGGTCATAAGATTGTGTAGTTACTTTAACTGTCGGGACAAAAATAGACACAATACATTTTGGTGTGTATTTCACGTAAAGATTTTTCTAATTTTGGTCGTAAAACGCACCCTGTTTCGGATTGAAGGGAAAGGTAACCAGTGTAATTACTGGGCATGGAAAGCATTTCATCTTAGGCCTCAGGATGACACACCTGCAATATCAAGTCATTTTTCTTGTTATTGCTGGTGTCTTGCTGCTGTTGTATTAAAAAACATGATAAATGAATTTCCAATACAAAAATGAAGGCGACTTCCTCTTAAATATTAGTTAAATGCGTTGAAAAAATATATACCAGTTTTCTCTCTCCGTGTCGTTTCGCGTGGAAGAAACGAAGGCAGACGGCAGTGCTGAGTCACTATAAGCCCTACTTGATAAAAAATGTTATAAAAAAATTCGTTGGGGAATGAATCATCATCATCATCACCAGCCTATATACGTCCCACTGCTGGGCACAGGCATTCCTACATGGGAGAAACACACGAGGAGTTTGGGCCATAACACCACCACGCTGGCCCATTGCGGGTTGGTAGGTTGTAGTAACAACCGGGAGCAACGGCTTAACGTGCCTCCAAAGCACGGAGGATCTCCAGATTAGAAATTTTGGTTGACCCATCCCGGGGCCGACCATGGCCAATGTTGCTGTAAATCTGCTAAAGAAAACAATCTTTCTACAGGTCCTGCACCCGTAGCTGTGGACAAAACCTTGGGTGGCTTTTGCAGTTTAATTAAATATATTAATTACAAGTAACTCAAATACTGCCCAACCCCGACAAATGCAAATGAAGTCACGAGCACAGTAATGCCTATTTCACATGAGGGCAGAACAATGGGACAGAACAGTTTGGAAGGACAGTGGCGTTTAGATAGAGGACAGTCAGTCCGCGTAGCCAGGGGCGGCTTTACTTATGGTGCAGGCTCTTAAGGCGCGCCACAAGCGACTCCTTTAAATATTAAATAAGTAATTACTAGGCATGGACGGCATTTCACCTTAGGCCCCAGGATGACAACGCACCTGCAATATCAAGTGATTTTCCCTTGTTATTGCAGGTCTATAGCCGGCGGTTACCGCTTACCATCAGGTGGGCCGTCAGCGTGTTTGTCATCTAGTCGTATAAAAAATATAAAAATAAGTCATTTAGTCATGTCATAACGTCCGTACCGTAATAGGATTTACAACTATCTTTCTCTCTCTTCTGGGTGTGTAATTTTGAACTCTCTTCTCCTGATGTTAAGTGATAGGTCGTTTGCCGAACTTCATATAAAAAAGAGTGGATACACTGGAGCATATCACGGGCTATTGTTGAATACCAAAATACAACATATGAACCCAAATCTCTCAGGTGTGAAAATAATATAACTGTTCCGTTTTGATTGAGCGCCTTCTAGGGGCGCCAGGGTATTGATTGCATCCGGGCGCTAAATGTCCTAAAGCCGGTCAATTTAGCTTTGATATCTTCAACAGTAATATTTTTTATTCCCATCTAGTCTCTCATCCAAATCAGAGCAAAATCTCGCGCGTCTTTATTCCGATACTGAACAGAGTCACTTTGCCATAAACACTCTTTTTCTCTTATGAGTTTTATAGTGTCGTACATTGATAATTTAGGAGGTGCTATTTTTATAATATTATTATTATTGTTATTTATACTCACACCCAAGTAAGCATCAGCCCAAAGTAAGCATCATAAAGAGCTTGTGTTATGGATACTAGATAACGAAGTAATAATAATAATAATAATATTTATACACTCACACCTATTATCTAGCCCAAAGTAAGCATCATTAAGAGCTTGTGTTATGGATACTAGATAACGGAGAAATAATGATAATAATATGTATATAAATATTAGAAATATACTAAATAAACATATAAACATCCATAACTCGTAAACAAATGCTCGTACTCATCATACAAACATATGCTCCTACCGGGATTCGAACCCGGGACCTCTTGACTGAGTAGCTTGTGTATAGCAAGGGGTACAGACCACTCGGCCAGCAGGTTGTCAAAACAAACAAATTTTTAAGTAACAAACGCCACGTGCAAAAGAAGTCAGAAAGATGCGCGCGCGCACACTGTCCTGCCCTCTGCACTGCACTGCCCTCCCGTTCACAAAAGTCCAGCCACTAGCCTGACAAGCGAGATAGGTTCTAACTGTCCAAAATTAACAACTGTCTAGTCACTAAGCCAAAATATATTTGTTTCTTGCAATATTGCTAACAATTATCGAGCCGAAGTTGAACCAACCGAGAGCGTTTCGTTAGCGTTCCGGCTTTATAAGCAATGTTAGTGGAATACCTTTTAGTATTACAACCGCATTGGTAACGATACCGAACCGCAGCCGATCCGTTTAGGAAAATAAATAGCAGAATTGACCCACAGCACTCTTCTGTACTATCCTGTGCGTCCCAAGTTCCCATACCTCCAAGGTGGTTCAAAGGTGGATTTGGTCATCATACCAACTACCTACATGAACAACACTGGAACGATTTGGAGAGCTGCAGACAGGCTCGCACTACCCTCAATCAAGCCTAAACTCTCCAAAACCCTGCTACAGTTAAATAGACCCAATCTCCGTCAAATAACGGGTGTACTAACTGGTCACAGCAATTTCAACAGGCACCTTTTCAATTAAGGTGTCACGGACAGTCCTCTGTGCAGAGCAAGCATGGAGGTCGAGGAAACAGCCACTCACGTCCTGTTGGAATGCAGGGGAGTGGCAAACTACCGGGCTACCTACCTGGGATCTCCAGGTAGCCTCCAGGAGGTGTTTGGCGATATCAATGCGCTGGGTGCCTTCCTGGGGGAGCTGGGATGGCTGGAGTGAACCAGCCTACACCCTCCGACGCAAAACAGGCGCAACAGTCGTCGATTTGCGGAAACCGCCCGTACGAAAGAACAACAAGAAGACGGTGCTGCCCACTGTTCTTCGGTGAAACAGGCATAAACAAGCAATTAAAGGATTTCGGCAATTGTCTAGTGGGTAGCCTGAAGCCATACGTATTTTGGTAATCACGCGGTGTAAGCACGCGACAATCATAATTTTGGGCGGAAAACGTGTGTGAAACCTACACGTGGTTAAATTGTTGACGTTGCACATTTCTTTTCTTTAATAAAAGTAGACGAAATGCACGCTGGCTGGTGGTAAGTGGCTACCAGTACCATCGACTATAGACTACTGCAATAACGAGGAAAAGATCACTTGATATTGCAGGCGCGTTGCCATCCTGAGGCCTAAGATGAAATGCCTTCAATGCCCAGTGGCTGCCTTCCCCTTCAAGGCGAAGCACTGTTTTACACAGAAACAGGAAAGCCGGTGGAATGTGAAAGTTATCACATAAGAAAATATGTTAAGCGCCTGAATATAAAAAAATGATAATGTGATAAATGAAATGAATGTCAAAAAACCGGCCAAGTGCGAGTCGGGCCATTATCTTAAGCAAGCGCCTACCTATTGCCGTTATCAATATCGAGCCTCGAGCCGAGTTTGGGAGCCTCCTGAACTATTTATTTTAGTCTGTTTATTAGTATTTGTTGTTATAGCGGCAACAAAAATACATCATCTGTGAAAATTTCAACTGTCTAACTATCACGGTTCATGAGATACAGCCTGGTGACAGACGGACGGACAGCGGAGTTTCAGTAATAGGGTCCCGTTTTACCCTTTGGGTACGGATCAAAAAGCGTAAATGGGCATGTTAGCTTATAACGCAAATACAGATAGACTAGAAGAATTTCAGAGGGTTATCCCAAGTCGTCGGTAGTTCAGATGGTTAGAGCGGTTAGAGCAGTCACTCGGATTGTGACAGGCTGCGGGTTCGATCCCCGTCTCAGGACGTGAAATTTTTCTAGTTTACATATTTTTATAAGTAAATTAATGAGACTTAACTAACAATGTTATTTCTGTCTGTTTGTCATGTCTGAATTTACACTGGTTCCATAAGTTAAACTACAGAGACAGTTTATTGGTTCACGACAAGGCTCTACATAACTATGCATACCAATTCCTCTACCCTCATTTTTGATTACTTCTACTATTATACTTACATAAACTTATAACTATAGTAAGTATGTATAACAGTGGAACGATAAGAGTAAAAAATAAATCTTGTCGTTTGGATCTGCCCCCTTAGCACGGCAAACTCCCCGGGGAGTAGACACACGTTTGTCTCTCTCTTTGTCTGAGTGGACGTAAGAGATAAGAGCATTCTCTTCTGTTACAGAGGTTCCCAGGCATTTTTTCTCATAGACCATTTTTAAAATTTAGCTGGTTCCGGTGGACTCCCTGTAGCTACATTTCTACCATATTCCCAAAACTGGTCAAAAAATGTGAAGATAAGATAGGCCAACGTAGACCCCCGTAGAGTCTGCCGTGGACAAGTGAACAAAAATGGCAGAGAGAGATTTTGTCCTCAGTCCGTGCTAAGAGTCCTGGTTTTGGATTTGTAAAATCGTTTATTTACAATATCGTTCTATGGTATGGTTGTTTGGTTATGGTTATATTACAAGTGTGGTTGCATGTTAGAAGATTAAATTCCCAGTAGCCTCGCGTAGAGAAATGCAAGTGCATTAATTAGGTACATTCGTTATCCGTTAGTGGGTGAGTCGTGACGCGCGCGGCCAAGGCCCGGCATCCTTACGACTGCTAATCCGCCACTCGACAAACGTGGCCGATTGCCGATACTTTATGCCGTTACTACGTCATGTGATATGCAAATGACGTGTATACTACGAGGAAACTAAATTTTATTCGCTACAAAGACAGTGTGCCATAAACAATACTGAGACATGGGTTCCTACAATGTAAACAATCCTATATCATGGATTCCTTCAATCTAAACAATTCAACGACATTGGTTCTTCCGATGTAAAAAATCCTATACCATGGTTTCCTTTGCAGTAAACAATTCAATGGTATGGAGTCCCCGAAGTAAGCAATCCTACGCCATGGATTTCTGCAATGTAAACCATTCAATGGCATGGGTTCCTCTCACGTAAGCAACCTTATACCATGGTTTCCTCTAACGAACGTAAACAATACTATGACATGGGCTACTCCAATGTAAACAATCCTATACCATAGATTTGGCCTTGTTTATTAGGGCCTTGTTGACTGCACTTATTGTTAAGTCTGAACTGTTTGTACGTGTCGATTTTTCTGTTTTATTGTTTAAGTTTCATGTTGTATGTATGTTTTGTGCATGTCAATAAAAATAATTTTCTTTCTTCTTTCTTTCTTTAGATTCATGAAATGTAAACAATTCAATGGCATGGGTTCCCCTAACGTAAGCAATCTTATACCATGGATTCCTCTAACTAAAACAATACTATGACATCGGTTCTTCTAAATTGAAAAACCATTATACTACGGACTCCTTTATCTATCAAGCGGCGTTATCCCTCCGGAAGGTTATGACAATTAAAAAATCAATTGCGTCTGGAATGTGATACTTGACGGATTAAACCTTTCAATGAAAAAGGTTTCTCTCTAACGTAAGTAATCTTACGACGTAGGTTACTCCGAACGAGGCGAGAAAATGCACAAAAAGCAATATTTTTCTTAGATTTGATTTTGCTATTGCTACCTTGTGCGTTTAGTTTTTACAATTACATTACACGGAATCGGCATCAAGTTCTCCCTCACAAGAATTTCCTGTCACAATCAATTTTGGAATGCGCTTAATGTCCCTAGGTTTTCACAGAGAATCAAAAGGAAAAATCAAAAGTACATTTTAATTTAACTAGGTCAAAGACCTTTTGAATCTTCAAAAATCCTTTAAGTCTTTCACAAAAAAGTTGTCCAACAATATCATAATGTCTGACTTTACACCAGTTCAAAAAGTATCGAGAAGTACAGTTATCTTAAAAAAGGACAGGATAATAATTCAACAGCTTTGCTAACGCGTGCCATCAAAGAAAGGAATTTAAAAAAAAACTTATTAGTAAATGCCTTGTTTTCATACCGCATAATAAGCATTCATATTCTCCAAGCATTCCACACCAAAAAAATAATGCGTTCAATGCTCTTCTTCTCTTATCAGGACTGGAACCGATCTCTGTTTTAGCAAATAAGGTTTCCGACTATTCCACAAGCGGGTCGACAGTATATGCTGGATATGTGGTTAAATTCGCCGCTCAATTGGATGCCTAGCCCGTTAATTAAACGCCGGCACCCAATCAAATGGCTAGCTAGATAGTTAATTGAACTAGAGTCACTGAACGTTTAACCTCTTGGCGTATTGAAAGGAACGTCATGTAACGATGAGTTTTGGTTTGATTGGTGGGTTCAAGGTTATTTTTTATGACCAATTATAAGCGACATCGTTTTGGTCCCAAATGGTCATAAAAAAATAACATTGAACCTACCAATCACACAAAAAAACGACCTGCCTAGGCTTCCAATTGAATGGCTAATCCAGACGGCTGACAAAACGTTCAGCCATGCGGTTAAACGTCGAGCTCAATGACTAGGCTATGTCGTTCAGCCGTTTGATTGGATGCCGGCGTTCAATCAACGGGCTAGCCGTCCAGTTAACCGGCTGATTGAACCAGACGGCTGCGACAGATATACTTGGCGATATTAACTTACGTCATAGTTTTTATTCTATTTTTAAGGTTCTGTAAATCTTATTGTTCAGAAGCCAAAACAGTGGTTTGTGTGCAGAAAATAAATAGAAAAGTTGGTATTTGGTTTTGCTACTATCAACAATGTATGGTTAAGGGTACTAAATCGAATCTTTGGTACGGCCGAGACAGTTAGGGATAAAGATATAACTGAATCCGAGCGAGAAAAAAGGCAAAATATTTAAGGCGTGTGCGAAAAGACAGATTTTTTTAAAAATGCGAGTTACAAATAAATGCTTTGAGACGATTGTGGACATGAACGATATATACTTTTTAAAATAATTTTAGGAGACGCGTGTTCGAGTCCCGCCTGGAGCACACTTATTTTTTTTTCATCGTTTTCTTTTCTTTATTTGTAATTGTTACAATAGGTAGGCGTTTAAACGTCTCAAAAACATTAGAATATGATTTGGTGGGTATTCCCAGTGCTTTTAAAATCAGGCACTGGGCGACTCCCACTCACGCCCGTAAGTAGATTCCTCCGAGAAAAATAATAATACTATTTTTAGTAACCCCCGGCCTCCTCAATCATTTATAGAACACCATCTTACTGAGCCTATTCTTATGAGCCGAAGCACGCGCTGTAAGTTTCTGAAAAATTAAGAATTCCGCAGACATTTTGATGGTATATGATCAGCTATTTTTATCAAAATTTTTTTTCCAAAAATCGTTTAGTATTTAATTAAAAAAAATATTACCCACACACGCTATTGTGTTTTTTCCTCGCTGAGCAATCATATATCTATCCCTACCTGTCTCACAAAAACGAGGTATAAGGTGGAGGTCGTAGCCACTTACCACGTGTCCCCAGACTGGCTGGAGGTCTCTGGGGTGGTCGGGCCGCGCGGGCATCTTCACTGGCTTAGTGCTGCGGTCGAACGCAGGCGCCGGCAGCTCCTCGTCGTCTGACGGCATCTGCACACCGTCAGATATTAGACGCCATCAGGACAATCGGTAGTAAACACCATTACCGAGCAAAGATATCGATCTTTGCTCGTAGTAGACACATTTTTTGTTTAATTACAATTTCATACATCACCAGCCTATATACGTCCCACTGCTGGGCACAGGCCTTCCTACATGGGAGAAACACATGAGGAGTTTGGGCCATAGCACCACCACGCTGGCCCAATGCGGGTTGGTGGGTTAAAGCGGTTGAAATAGCAACCGGGACCAACGGCTTAACGTGCCTTCCGAAGCTCGAGATTATAAATTTTGGTTGACCCATCCCGGGGCCGACCATGGCGAAAGTTGCTTTGTTTTCGTAATCGAAAGAAACCAGAGCGCTCAAACCAATACGACACCGAGCTCCTCAAATAATCGAGCTCTAATTACAATTTATTGACTACTAATGGCTCCGTCAACGTGAATGTCGGTTATCGCGAAAACACAAATGAAAATTTTTAAGTAACCCTCGGTCTCATTAATCATCTAACACCATCTCATTAGGACTATTCGTATAAGCTCAAATACGCTATATCTGCTGTAAGTTTCTAAAGAATTAAGCATTTCGCAGACTTTTTGATGGTATAGTATCGGCTCAAGGTTAGTTATGTCATGGGAATGTCACCGAAGTGACAATATACAAAATTTCAGTGAAAAACTATTTTATCATATCGGAAATGAGCTGATAGTCATCAAACGCTTGAACGCGCTTCGTAAATTCAAGCTTAGAACCATCTAGATCACGTCAGCTTATAAACAAAAATAAAACCGAATCAAAATCGGTCCATTCGCTTAGGAACTACGATGCTACATACAGACACGTCAAACTTATCACAGACCTCTTTTTTCGTCGGGGTTTAAAAAAAATGTTTCATAAATTAGTTTTCTTACCTTCGGTATGTTTGGCGAGGAGTGTGACCGCGCGAGGGCGCCATTGGGACTGTCCGGGGAGACCATGTAAGTGTCGCCGTCTTCATCCTGGGTGACGGAAATCAACGCATAAACATATGGTTAATCAACTATCACTTATAGAATATTTATCCCATATCAATATTACCTAGAAGGCCCGTAGGTAGTGTCTTTTTTTTACACTCCACTTTTTTTGTTACACTTGTAACCTTAATATTATGCTGTATGTTCATCAGTTGTTAACTACATTAAAATAAATAAATAATATTTATACAGTCACACCTATTATCTAGCCCAAAGTAAGCATAATTAAGAGCTTGTGTTATGGATACTAGATAACGGATAAATATTGATAATAATATGTATATAAATATTAGAAATATACTAAATAAACATATAAACATCCATAACTCGTAAACAGATGCTCGTACTCATCATACAAACATTTGCTCCTACCGGGATTCGAACCCGGGACCTCTTGACTGAGTAGCTTGTGTAAAGCAAGGGGTACAGACCGATCGACCAGCCGGTCGTCAAAGTGTCTTGTGTGTAGGCACCACCGCTTTTACTACTTCGTCAGTCAAACAGTTCGCTGTGTTGCCAGTGTAATTAATGGGCATGGAAGGCATTTTATCTTTGCCCTCAGAGTGACAAAGCACCGGCATTACAAGTGATCGTTTTATATAAATATAAGCGAAATATATTCACCATGAGTATTAAAATTTATAATCTACTTCCTGATAATAAGACCATTGAAAGGGCTACCGCTATTTAAAAAAATCTGACTTCTTGACAAATGTTTTTATAGTCTTAAGGAATATTTAGATTGCCAAAATAAATAAATAATTAAATTTTAGTAATTGAATTCATATGGAAAACAATCATATTAATATTTTCTTAACATTTTGATGGTAATTATATAAAATTGTATGACAATGTAAATTAATTTTTTTGTTATTTTTTAACATTATACATTGTAATTTTTGCACGCCTTCGAGCAGGCTGAGCATGTACCTTTTTTGTATTGAAAGAACTTTTAAACTGTGTTTCGGCAAATAAATTGATTGATTGATTTTGTCAAGCAATACAAGTGTCACCTAAGGCCTAAGATGAAATGCCTTTCAAGCCCAGCAATTGCACTGGCTACATTTCCCTTCAATCTGTATCACAGTGAACTGTTTTGACCACTCATACAGACCTACCACCTATAGCCTTTTTCACATCTCACCGAGTCAAACATAAGAGTTTTACTATTAACACATACTATTATCTAAAAACTAAAATAAATCGTTACGAAAACTATTCATATTATATTGAGTTATCATTATAAAAATACAACAATTTGCGGCAAACGCCGAACGGCGTATTTACTTTCATTTCACATCCAGCTGCGGCATACGCCGATCGGCGTAATACGTGATATGCTCGCAACTTTGCCAAACAAAACCGTAAATAAGAATGTTTTCAATATGTGTCTTCATTTGAAAGGACAACAGCACTATGATCGCCGTTTCAGGAAATGACAGTTATGAAAATATGACGAATGCAATTTTGTGTAAACTTTCTGAAAACAAACTTAAAAAAATTTTTCACTTAAAATGTCCTTTATTGCAAAAACTGCGTACACCTGGTTTACATATCAATCATCATCATCATCATCATCATATCAGCCTATGATGTCCACTGCTGAACAAAGGCCTCCCTCATCGATTTCCAAATGGAACGGTTCTGCGCAGCCCGCATCCAGCGGCTCCCCGCGACCCTGACCGGGTCGTCGGTCCATCTAGCGGGAGGCCGTCCTACTTCCCGCTTTCCAGTACGTGGCCATTCTAGAACTTTAACGCCCCACCGGCCGTACATATCAATTGGGCACTAAAATTTACAAATCCATTTCTCGGTGCGGAAAACGCGTAGCGGCGTTCCGAGGTGTGTGACGGAACGCCGATCGGCGTGAACCGATCGGCGTTCCGTCTGTAAAACGGTCAGCACCCAGCCAATACGAGCAATTATGAAACGCTAGTGACTAATAATATACAAATGTTATTATTTTATAGGTATGTATGTGCATTAATCTGGAATTGTTCTTTTTTTTTGTGTGTGTGTATAGATGGAACTTATATGAAGGGGCTGGATATTATTTCTATATTATAATGATAAAGATTTTAGTAATTTGTCAATGTTATTATAAGATTTTGTGTAACGTCCTGTGTATATTTTATTTTTGTAATTATAATTCTTGTAATGTCTGGTGATTTGTTTGCCCAGGGCCGTGCATCTGTCACGAAAAGGCATCCGCAGAAAACTAGTGTCGTGGCACATCCTGCCACGGCTTCATACTGAGCGGAGACCTTTTTGGTACAAATTGTTTAGATTTAATCTTTGTGTTTATTCTTTCGTGATTTTTTTTTAATTTGTACCAAATAAACATTTATTCTATTCTATTATTGTCGCCACATTGTATTAAGATTTCAATAAAAATGTCTATCTAATAACTTTTAACATTCCGTGCAATATCTTTATTATTAGACTTTTGCAAGTTTCGTTCGGTTTGCTCGATCCTAATACCTAAAGCCGCGCGGCGGCCCCCTTAGATCATATGAACGTACCTTGTCCAGGTCTGGCTTCCGCTTGTCCCTGGCGTCGGCGAGCTTCCGTCTCGCGTCATCCTCGGCCAGCTTCCGCTTCCGCTCCAGCTCGAGCTGTTCCCGGTGTCGGTCGAGCTGTTCCCGCTGCGACTCCACGACGGCGATGCGCGCGCGCTTGGCGGCCACCTCGCGGGCACACAACGCTTGCTCGTTTAGCAAGCGCTCCGCTGTGGTATACGCGATTGTAATGAGTGTACTACGTGACCTCGACTCACATATAAAGAACAGTTCCTCAGATACAGCTATTTGTCTGAAGAGCTGTTATAAGTTCTCAGAAAACGCTTCATGGAAAATGGTGCTGGATTGTGAGAGCAGTGGCCACCGAATATGGACATCATCATCATCATTATCACCAGCCTATATACGTCCCACTGCTGGACATAGGCCTTCCTACATGGTCTCCCCAACACATGAGATTGGGCCATAACACCACCAAGCTGGCACAATGCGGGTTGTTGGGTTAAAACGGATGCAGCAACAACCGGGACCAACGGCTTAACGTCCCTTCCAAAGCACGGATAGCGAAAGTTGTTTTCGTGATCAAAACCAGAGCGCTCTAACCACTACGCCACCGAGCTCCCGAATACACTCACACCTATTATCTAGCCCAAAGCATCATTAAGAGCTTGTGTTATGGATACTAGATAACGGAGAAATAATGATAATAATAAGTATATAAATATTAGAAACATACTAAATAGGTGGTAGACCCATATGTAGGGTCGCCTGGGTACCGCCACCGCCTTTCTTATTTCAGCCGTGAAACAGTTCGCTGTGTTTCGGATTGAAGTGAAAGGTAGCCAGTGAAATTACTGGGCATGGACGGCCTCAGGATGACAACGCACCTGCAATATCAAGTGATTTTCCCGTTATTGCAGGTGTCTATAGGCGGCTGTAACCGCTTACCATCAAGTGGGCCGTCAGCTTGTTTGTGATCTAGTAATAAAAAAAAAGGTGGCTGAACACTTTAATACCATGTCGCACCGACTTGCGCTCGGGATTAATAGTTGCTACCGTATTATTTAACGCCATAGTTATTGACATGGTACTAAAGTGTTGAGCTACTTCTGTTGTCGAACGTACTATAATATTGCGATATTATAGCACCTTGTTTCTCTTTCCAAACCTGTCAATTTTTTTTTATACAACTAGATGACAAACAAGCTGACGGCCCACCTGATGGTACCGCCGCCTATAGACACCTGCAATAACGGGAAAATCACTTGATATTGCAGGTGCGTTGTCATCCTAAGAGCAAACGTTCTGCTGTAAAACACGCGTTTCCAACCATTTGATCGCCGTAGGTAGGGAAATGGAACCACATCTCTAAACCAAAGACTAAACTTAAAGGTATCTTGTCTCTTTCTTGGTACCAATCGGAACAATACGGTATTATAAGCTAACTTCTAGTAAATAAATTTCATAGTTTAATTTGATAAATTGACATATTAATGAAATAAATTTAAGCGAAACCATAGCCGCCGTAACATAACATGACATGATACACGAAAAGCTCTAGGTATTGTTTATGATTTGCCCAAGGCCTTCGATTGTGTAAGTCATGATTCTCTAGTAAGAAAATTACACCATTAGCATTTAGGAATAACGCTCTAGATCTTCAAACTTCTTATTTGGGCAATAGAATTCAGAAGGTTGATATATATGGAAAAAGGTCTCTTGAATCTAAAATCACCAAAGGTGTACCACAGGGTTACTTCCTTGGCCCGTTACTGTAAACATGTTAATGGTTTATGACGATGACGTTACGAAGTGACATATCTGTTAGTTTTTCGTCAGTTTTAAAGAAACTGCCAAAAACACACTACAACAAAAAATAACAAAACAGATACGCACCATCTCCATCCGAGTCGTTTCCGGAGCGCGACTCTTGCGCAATACTGTCCGCTAGTTTCGCTGCTTCTTCCCTCTCTTTCCGTTGGTACTCTTCTAATTGCTCGCGGAGACTTTGGTTTTCTTGTTCCTATAAAAAATAAAACGAGTGAAATTAATATTTGTGGTACATAAAATTAAAAACAATTATTCGCATTTGGTTCAAAATTAATGATTTATTCATAATTTATTCGTTTACATGCAGAGTTTGTAATTACAATTAGTTTAATGTGAGTAAGCTAATAGTACAAACATTTTTGATGAATTTAGTAATATTAATTTAGCCATTTTTTGAAAATTTATATGCCACATAAGTTCGATATCATTATATATAGAATATACTTTGCAAAGGCATTTTAAATGTTGAAAAACTCTTATTTTTGAAATATATGTGAAAAAAATACACAATTACGTGTAGTTAACATGCTTATTAAGGTATACTAAGGCATGCTTAATATAGGTAAAGCAGGTTTTTTATTTGTATTTCTTATAATAACGTTAGTCAGCGAGTTAAAACTGACTAGAGGTTTTTTTTAATTTTATTTGCATACATTCTCTTTAATGGGTGATGGAGACGAGGGCCCTTGGCATCAATGTTGATATTGTTAATTTTAAGTTTGAAATTTTTAAGTTTGTGTATATATTTAAATATTATGAATCTAATTAAGAAAACTATTGGTCTGTTATTAATAATCATACTCTAGCCATAAATAACTTCACCGTTTGTTTCTAAATAAAAATAATAATATAGGTACTAACCATGTCATATTGCTTGTTTTCCAGTTGCATGAGCTGCGAGATGATCTCCTGTTCCCGAAGCTTGTATTCGGCGCGGAGCTGCTCATCCTCCTTAGTCGCCTCCTTCTGTTCCCGGACCTTCTCCCAATCCTGGAATGAGAGAAAAAGTTACAATCTGAATTATTATTTAAAGTTATACCTTTTCTTTGCGCAAGGATAGGGTAATGTGTTTATAATATTGGCCCTAATTCTGGAGAACACATGATAAGTCCAAATTTAAGTTCAGTGCTTCTCTTTCTCTCAATATTAATACAAAAAGGACGGCTGTCATATAATTTGACATTTAGAAACGTGCGTTCAATTTCGTTGAACAATTTTTAGGAAGAACCTCCGTACATAAAATCTATCTAAATTAATTTGACAGCAGTAAACGAATTCTTGCTATCTTTTTCTTATTACATATTGCCAGAAAGAGATGTACTGTACTTAAATTTATACATAGAGTGTGTCTATGCCATTTAAGCCGTTATCTATTTGGGAAAAGTGTCGGGATCCCACCCACTCCTAGCAAATATATTTTTCCAAAAATTTTATCTGCCCAGCATTTTATAAGGCTTGTGCCCAGCAGTGGGACGTATATAGTATTATATAGGTCCCACTGCTGGGCACAAGCCTTCTAGAGGTGCGGGGTTCAATTCTAGTGGGGCAGAAATTCTGTGCTGTTTATTGCTGATTGAACTTTCCTAAATCCGGCTAGCTAGCTACCGCCATCTTACCTAAGTCTGCCGCCATAACAATAAAGTTAACAGCATTGTTGTGTTCCGGCAGTTAGTAAGATAGCCAGTTCCTCTGTGGTTGATGAATCCGGGTGTAGCTCGCTTCCATCGTCGGCCTTATCTTCACTTACCATCAGGTGAGATGAATGCCAAGAGTTAACCCATTAAATTTAAAAAAAACTATCAATTGAGCCGAAATACCCAAAACCAAATACCCACAAAAAATGACAATTCGAAAACTTGTTTCTTATTTTCTTTTGAAGTCGGGTAAAAGTAAGTGTAAGCTACTAGCCTGCTCCGCCTCGATCCTCTGCATCTCGAGTGAGAGCGAGGTGTCTGCCAGCCTCTCCTGCTGCTCCAAGATCAGCTGCATACTTCTGGCTCGCTCTTCGTACATCTGTACAGCCGCCGCCTGGAACAAAGGGCCAAACGAAACTTATGAGAAACATACTCAAATCAACTCTTTACTGCATTAACCATAATGACCTTAATTCTGGAGAACACATGCTAAGTCTAAATTTAAGTACAGTGCATCTCTTTCTCTCAAAATGAATACGAAAAGGATGGCTGTCATATAATTTGACATTTAGAAACGTGCGTTCAATTTTGGACCTTATTGAACGTGATAAAATGCACTGTTTAGAAGGCACCTCCGTACATGCCGTCTAAAATTGTCTGTGGTTTCTTTCAAATCTATCAAAATTTAATTGACAGCTCTAAACAAATTCTTGTCTTTTTCCTATTACATATTGCGAGAAAGAGATATACTTTACTTAAATTTAGAATTAGTGTGTCTTCAGAATCAGGCCCAATGTTACACCAAAAAATACAATACTCTGAAAATTAGTATGGTACCACTGTTTTTGTATGAAAAAAAAACTATTGGCTAGGATAGGATAGGATGGCTAGCCCGTTAGTTGAACGCCGGCATCGGATTGAATGCCTATCCCGATAGTTAATTGAACTAGACTTACTTAACGTTTAACGACTTGGCCTATTGAATGGATCGTCTTGTAATGAAAAGATTCGGTTTCATTGGTAGGTTCAAGGTTATTTTTTTTATGACCACTTTCAACCGACATTGTTTTGGTTCTAAGTAGTCATAAAAAAATATTCTTGAACCTACCAATCACTCAAACAGAGACACACAAGTTATTCGATTTAAACGACCCGCCTAGGCGTCCAATTGAATGGTTAATTTAAACCAGACGACAAACATGGCCAGCCATCTAGTTAAACGTTGCGCTCAATGAGTTGGTTAGTTGTATTTCAGCCGATTGATTGGATGCCGGCGTTCAATCAACGGGCTAGGCATTCAGTTCAGCGGCTGATTGATTTAACCAGACGACGACATATACATTGCTTACCTTGCTGCTTCTATCCACTATGGGCTCCCCGGGCTTCGGCCGCGAGATCGGCGGCGTCGGCACTACCGGGTTGAGGTCAGACCAGTTCGGATATTCAATTTCATCTGGCGACAAAAAGTATAAATAAAGTAAATAATCTTGTCATTAGGTACTTTATTGGTTCGTTAATATACCTATTTTTTATACTCTTTGCGACACTGCACTGCTAAATACTATTACTGTGTAATTAAACATTGTAACTTAATAATTGAAAAGAGTGACTACACGAGTTTGTTGCCGGTATCTTCTCGGTAGTTCAACTTTAGGAACCGGTGTAAATTCAGACATAATTCAGAGGTAAAGCTCCCCTGGCAGAAGTGTAAGCCGCGGCCCGCTCGCAGGCGCTCAACGGGCCTTGACCAACGTCAACTCACCTGTGGGGCTGACCGCGCTGAGGGCTTCGCCTCCTGAGCCGAGGTCGTAGCATTGGGGCGAAGAGGGGGCCATCGCCGAAAGGCGATGTCCGATTACCGGTGAGTTAAAAGCTCACCGAGATGATGATGCTGAACCCCGCCAATAGGCGAGAAGAAAACCAGACGACGAAATTCAGACATGACACAGAGACAGACTGTCTGACAGACAGACGGACCGACAGACAGATCGACAAACTGAGATTATAACATTGTTAGCTTACGTAAATCCAGACAAGACAGAGAGATAAACATAATGACATTGTCAGTTAATATTATTTTATTTTATGTGATTTTTAGGGTTTTGACGATTCGAAAGTGCTTCTTGGGAGGCCTAATTGAATAAAGAAATTGTCATATACAAATCTTACATAAGACTTTCTTACATAAGAGAAACACATTTTTTTATATTCTTAACGGGTAAGTCTTGGCTTTCATCTCACCTGATGCTAAGTGATGATAATGTCGACGATGGAAGCGAGCTACACCCGGATTCATCAACCACAGAACAACTGGCTATCTTACCTCCGACCGGAACACACGATGCTGTTATCATTATTGTTATGGCGGCGGACTTACGTAAGATGGTGATAACTAGCCAGGCAGACTTAGAAAAGCCCTTCCACCAACCAAACGGAGTAGAAAATTTCTGCTACCTCGCGAATCGAACCCCGGAAATCTCGGAATCCCTCCTTAATGGTGAGCGCGGGGTACTTGAGCAAGCAGGGCGCGTGTGTGTGACGTCACTGACCGAGCATTAGACCGTAGTGCTGTGACGTCACTGACCGAGCATGAGGCCGTAGTGCTGTGACGTCACTGACCGAGCATTAGACCGTAGTGCTGTGACGTCACTGACCGAGCATGAGGCCGTAGTGCTGTGACGTCACTGACCGAGCATTAGACCGTAGTGCTGTGACGTCACTGACCGAGCATGAGGCCGTAGTGCTGTGACGTCACTGACCGAGCATTAGACCGTAGTGCTGTGACGTCACTGACC
This sequence comes from Nymphula nitidulata, assembly GCA_947347705.1. NCBI lineage: Eukaryota > Metazoa > Arthropoda > Insecta > Lepidoptera > Crambidae > Nymphula > Nymphula nitidulata. Next base: position 1,330,701 of record OX374637.1, on the reverse strand, counting down.
GAGCATGAGGCCGTAGTGCTGTGACGTCACTGACCGAGCATAAGGTATTAGTGCTGTGACGTCACTGACCGAGCATTCGTAGTGTGTGACGTCACTGACCGAGCATAAGACCGTAGTGCTGTGACGTTACTGACCGAGCATGAGGCCGTAGTTCTGTGACGTCACTGACCGAGCATGAGGGGCAGCCCGCCGGCGGGCTCGGGCGGCGCGGCGCGTGCGTTGGTGGTGAGGGCGGGGTACTTGAGCAGCCAGTCTCCGTGGCCGTAGTGTGACGTCACTGACCGAGCATGAGGGGCAGCCCGCCGGCGGGCTCGGGCGGCGCGGCGCGTGCGTTGGTGGTGAGGGCGGGGTACTTGAGCAGCCAGTCTCCGTGGCCGTAGTGTGACGTCACTGACCGAGCATGAGGGGCAGCCCGCCGGCGGGCTCGGGCGGCGCGGCGCGTGCGTTGGTGGTGAGGGCGGGGTACTTGAGCAGCCAGTCTCCGTGGCCGTAGTGTGACGTCACTGACCGAGCATGAGGGGCAGCCCGCCGGCGGGCTCGGGCGGCGCGGCGCGTGCGTTGGTGGTGAGGGCGGGGTACTTGAGCAGCCAGTCTCCGTGGCCGTAGTGTGACGTCACTGACCGAGCATGAGGGGCAGCCCGCCGGCGGGCTCGGGCGGCGCGGCGCGTGCGTTGGTGGTGAGGGCGGGGTACTTGAGCAGCCAGTCTCCGTGGCCGTAGTGTGACGTCACTGACCGAGCATGAGGGGCAGCCCGCCGGCGGGCTCGGGCGGCGCGGCGCGTGCGTTGGTGGTGAGGGCGGGGTACTTGAGCAGCCAGTCTCCGTGGCCGTAGTGTGACGTCACTGACCGAGCATGAGGGGCAGCCCGCCGGCGGGCTCGGGCGGCGCGGCGCGTGCGTTGGTGGTGAGGGCGGGGTACTTGAGCAGCCAGTCTCCGTGGCCGTAGTGTGACGTCACTGACCGAGCATGAGGGGCAGCCCGCCGGCGGGCTCGGGCGGCGCGGCGCGTGCGTTGGTGGTGAGGGCGGGGTACTTGAGCAGCCAGTCTCCGTGGCCGTAGTGTGACGTCACTGACCGAGCATGAGGGGCAGCCCGCCGGCGGGCTCGGGCGGCGCGGCGCGTGCGTTGGTGGTGAGGGCGGGGTACTTGAGCAGCCAGTCTCCGTGGCCGTAGTGTGACGTCACTGACCGAGCATGAGGGGCAGCCCGCCGGCGGGCTCGGGCGGCGCGGCGCGTGCGTTGGTGGTGAGGGCGGGGTACTTGAGCAGCCAGTCTCCGTGGCCGTAGTGTGACGTCACTGACCGAGCATGAGGGGCAGCCCGCCGGCGGGCTCGGGCGGCGCGGCGCGTGCGTTGGTGGTGAGGGCGGGGTACTTGAGCAGCCAGTCTCCGTGGCCGTAGTGTGACGTCACTGACCGAGCATGAGGGGCAGCCCGCCGGCGGGCTCGGGCGGCGCGGCGCGTGCGTTGGTGGTGAGGGCGGGGTACTTGAGCAGCCAGTCTCCGTAGCCGCCGGTCAGCGCCAGCGGCGCGCGCGCATACTGCACCTTCACGTCCCACTGCAACAAACCTCTCATCAGCACAAGTTTAAAACACTATTCAGGCTATATACGTCCCCCCGCTGGGCACAGGCCTTCCTCCGAAAAAAGGCAAAAAAATAATAATATTTATTTACCTCCTAATAAATTATCCACCCACCCACCTTATCCCACCTTCTCCCTTTCTACTCAGGAGCACGCGTGCTGGACTTCGGAGTTACCAATTCACTGTCTCCACATCATCATCATCACGCACAAAGAAGTTGAGAAACTCTTTACTTCGTCGTACTTCCAGAACTTGGAATTGTTTGACAGCACATGTGTTCCCTTCTTCCTATAATATGGGTTCTTTCAATAGAGGCGTGAAAAGCGTTTTATGGGCCGGCAAGATGGAGGCGGATAGAACAGTGTGTTTCAAGCTGCACTAGCTGTCTCCGCATATGGACTCTTCTTACCGCTTCACATCATGTGGTGTTGACACATTTACTTTCATCACCAACCTATATACGATGGGCACAGGCCTTCCTGCATGGGAGAAACACATGAGGAATTTGGGCCATACAAACACCACGCTGGCCCAATGCGGGTCAGTGGATTAAGACGGTTGCAGTAACAACCCGGACCTACGGCTTACCGTGACTTCCGAAGCTCAGAGGAGCTCGAGATCACAAATTTCGATTGATACATCGGTTTCCTAAACGAATCCAAAGCGCTCAAATCACTACGCCACCGAGTTGCTCCCGAGCTAACGAGGATTATGGAGTCGCTTTATTTTTAAGTTTTACAGGAAGCATCATAGGAACAAAACTACATTTTACTTGGGAAAACTGATGTCACTTTACAGATCTAACATCGATCAAGAAATAACAGGGCGAACAAATATCACATGGAGAAAATTCTGCTCACTAAAAAAAATTCAGGCGAAGTCTATAAATAAATGAAAATAATAACGGACACCTGTCTTTTGCCTCGTTTGTTGCATGGTGGTCAAACTTGCGCCTTTACAAAAAAAGCACATAATAGAATTATTAGAACCCAGAGACTAAGTATACTTAAAATTAAAAATTGCATAAAATCAAGATGAAGACAAAGATAACAGATGCCATTGAACAAGCATTAAGAACAAAGTGGATATGGGCCCAGTCCAGTTACATAGCAAGACTGACAGATAAAAGGTGGACATCTAGCAGTACAAAGAGGAAAGGTCCATCTGGAAAAAGAAGTGTAGGCAGACCAATAAAAAAAATGGTTTGATGACATAGTACAAATTACCGGCCAAAACTTGCCGGCAAAACTTGTACAACTTGGGGAAAGACAAACTCTTGGAAGAGTCTGGATGAGGCTTTTAGCCGATAAGGGATCCATATAAGGGGGAGGCCGCTAGAACAGGGTGTTTGAAAATTGCACTGCATAATGACTTTACTTTATAGTTCTCAAGTCAGGCTCCATATGGAGTACTGCTGCCATTTATGGGCGGGAGCACCTAGATACCAGCTTGGACCATTTCACGTGCTTCAAAGACACGCTATGAGAATTGTCGACGATCCTGAGCACACAAGCGATATTGAACCTTTAAGCCTATGGAGAGATTTTGTCTCCTTGTTTGTGTTCTACCGTTTGTATAACGCGGCGTGTTCTGAGGAATTATTTGATATGATGCCCACGGCCCACCTAAGTGGTCGCGCACTGTACGGTTTCAGAGAAACTTTCTCCCGCGTACGCTCAGGTTGTGGAATAAGCCCCCTGCAGAGGTTCTCTCGAATGAGTACAGCATGGGGTTCTTCAAAAAAGGCGTGAAAAGGTTTTTACAGGGTCGGCAAGTAATACCCCTGGTGTTGCAAGTTACAGTAACCGCTTACCATCAGGTGGGCCCTATGCTAGATTGCTACCTTAGTGATATAAAAAAAATGTCTAATTTATAATACTAATTTAATATTTTAAGTAAAGTTACTAATATATGAATTATAAGTAATGCAATATTTGCAACAAGTGAGATATCGAATAAATGGCTTTTTTATTACTATTATTTATTCATCTTTATTTTATTGTAAAGTTTTATCTAATTTACATTGTTTTAGATAGTTATCACAACTACAAATTGGCTAAATAGGTAAACTATTTCATTAGTCCACTGTACCTTGAGCAAGATGGTCTTGAGCAGATGCAAGGTTTTCCCGGGGATGACCACGGTGCTGCTCCAGTCCAGCATCACGATGATGTCCATCGTAGCTCGCTTTGACCAAACCTCCTTAGAAGCGGCAGGTAAGTTGTTCTCCAGGACATTAGCTGATCGCCTGCAAACGGGTTATAACATTTTTTTATACAACTAGATGATAAGCAAGCTGACGGCCTACCTGGTGGTAGCTACAGTCGCCTACAACACCTACAATAACCAGGAAAAATTATTTTGTATGTCATCCTGAGGGCTCAGATGATATGCCTTTCATGGCCAGTAATTACAGACTACCTTTCCTTACAATCCGAAACACAGTGAGTGTATTACGTGCGAAATAGGAGAGGCAGTGATACCTACCGAGACAACCCTAAAATACTTAGAGCCTAAAGCAGGCCCCCGTCACTCTCGAAATGCAGCGTTAAAAGTAGCGGCCGCTAAGTGGAAATCTGGCGATCCGACCGGCAGTGGGCCGCCGCAAGCGAGATTGAACGCACGCTCGATGAACGTTTCCCGCGCAAAACGCAACGATACTCACGGGCTCACGGCTCACGATTACTTTGTAGCGGAGTTATTTTAAAACTATGATATTTTTTAAAATATCCATTGAAATCAAATAATGTCAGAAAACGCAACGATACTCACGGGCTCACGGATCACGATTACTTTGTAGCGGAGTTATTTTAAAACTATGATATTTTTTAAAATATCCATTGAAATCAAATAATGTCAGAAAACGCAACGATACTCACGGGCTCACGGCTCACGATTACTTTGTAGCAGAGTTATTTTAAAACTATGATATTTTTTAAAATATCCATTGAAATCAAATAATGTTAGGTACAATTTTGTTCACAATTAAATACTGGTGGTGAATAATGCATTTATTTTGAAAAGGAACAATATCATGTTTATAAAAACACATTCGCATATAGTGCATTATTTTAGAATAAATTTGGTAACCAAAAAATAGTTATAGTGAGCCAATTTTGAAAGATAGACATATGCTGTCGCGGACTTTATTTTAGAACTTTTAAAGGCGAACAATTCTTACTAACATGATTTTAGCGTAACTATAACCATTTGCGCAGCGCACGCAACTAAAGCTCTGAAAAGGAATATTTTTCCCCCGTTTCTGCAATATTTTTAATTGATGTTCATCTGCTATTAGTCGTAGCGTGATGTTATATAGCCTATATAATACCTCGATAAATGGATTATCCAACACAAAAATAATTTTTCAATATGAATCAGTAGTTCCTCAGATTAGCGCGGTCAACCAAACAAACACACAAAGAAACCCTTCAACTTTATAATATTAGTATGGATTTAAGAGGTGAATACGACGATGATCGTTTTCGTTTCGACTTAACCTTACACTAGGGGCACAGATTAACAATAATCTAAGGGTGTTACTGTTATGGAGCTCGATTTACGAATACGATTCGGGGGAGTACTAGTTGCACGTTGCACTAAAACACCTTCAGAAGTAGCTCTAAATGTCGACTACCGTTTTGTCTTCCCGGTAAAAAATGCGTTGACTTATGTAGCGGGATACTTACTATATAAATGTGGCAAGAAACATAACTGTAGCGTCTTTAATTCTCTACTAAACGATGAACCTTATATGGACGATACCAGACTGTACATTCATTTTAAATCGTACAATAAAAAATCTTTGTTTTACGGAGGGCTGAAAGTCCCGCCGGAGGCTTTTATCAATTACGTGGATGAATTAGAAAAAATATATTTTTTAAAATTTTTGATGAAGTCTTTACGAACCAGCCGGGAAGCACTTCAATGAATATACTACAAGAAATTGATTTTATCCCACCTTGCCCCTGTTTTGTAATGGATTACTTTGTTAAAGTTATTTTATACGATTTAGAATATTAATGAATGAATACAAAGATGGAAAAAAAACATTGATCATTTTATAAAATTAAATCACATTTAATTGACTGGCTTTCTTTGCATTCACTTCATTGCATTAGATGTATGAATATAAAAAAAAAGTATTACTTCAGTCATTTAATTTAATTTATGGTCGTGGCATAACCCTTACGTTTTCGATCGATGACGCAATCACGCGGTGTACGCGGGATTCTCGACTCTCGGCACGCGTTTGTAGAGTATATTTCTTCTCGCGTCGTCTAAAATGGCTAATAATAATAATGCTAGTAGGCTAATATAACGAAATTTTTTCACCATTTGTATTAGAGTGAAGTATCTGTCCTGTTATTAATCTGTGCCTAAAGTACTACTCTGTGTGTCGTTTTTGTGTGGAGAGTAGTTGAGAGAGTTTTGTGGACTCAAGAGCTTATTGAGTTTTTTTTTATACAAAGCAGGACAAGTGACACAGTACCACCTGATGTGAAGCTGTAAGAAGAGTTCATATGCGAATACAGCTAGTGCAGCTTGAAACACAGCGCTCTAGCCACCTCCACCTTGCCGGCCCCAAAAGTGCCTTTACACACATTGAACACATGTGCCGGCAAAGAATTCAATGTTTTTGAAGTATGATCATGAAACAAGTTACCAGCTTTTTTTGTTTTTGTTTTGCTGAAATTTACCCTGGCGTAATGCATTCCTCGGGCACACTGATGCAGGCAGGAGAGTTAATATGGGAGTCCAGATAGTCATTGCCGGGTCTGACATCCAGAATCATAACCTTCAGCTTGCCACTCTTCAAAATAGTGTACAATTGTTCACTTTTGATAGTCACTTCGTCAGGACCTGGAAAAAAGGTGGATTTATTAATAAAAATACCTAAAGAAAAGAATAGAATAGAATATCATCATTATTATCATTTTAAATACACAGTATAGAAACTACTTTTTAAATTGGTTGCAAGTATAACTATGTTTAAGCACATCATCATCATCAGCCTATAATGTCCACTTAATTGCTGAAAGGCCTTTCTTAATGGAACAGTTCTGCTATACCTGAATCCAATGGCTCTTCTCAACCCTGACCAGGACATTAGATGTACACATTTGTACATCTAGTGGGATGCTGTTTCGCTTTGCGCCTTCCGTTAAGTGGTTGTTATATAACTTTAATGCCCCATCGTAAGACCAGTCTGCGTGTTAATGCCCAGCCCCCTGCCACTTTAACTGGCTAATCCTATGAGCTATGTCAGTGACTTGGGGTTTTTATGGATGTCCTCATTTGTTACTCTATCTCGTAAGGAAATATGTACCATAGGTTGTTGAGCGATTGCAAACTAGGTCAGTCTTTAATAAGCAATCACATTTCATAGCCATAGTCACTGGCAAATGGCAATGTACACTGGATGACAACATTCGACTTGAGTCACTGAGGATTTTTGGACGAGATCTTACACAATTACCCAATAAAACATAAAAGTTTGCTTTCCTATTTCCAAAGAAATCTTGGTGTTTCAAAATGACAAACATTTTACACAAAAAAATTGACACACAAATAATAATAATAATAATCATCTTTATTTTCTTCACATTTTTGTTTAAAGTAGATATAATATGTTTCAAATACTATATATTAATTTTAACTAATGATTATTGTGAAGACTGGAGCTTGAAATAGGTTAAAAATAACCTGTCCTACAAGACACCAGGCCTCCACCTCTTAGAGAGTAAGCACTTCATTCCTAATTGGTTACAAAACAAACAAACAAAATGAATTGTGTGAATAACTTAATCAGCTAATTTACTAAACATTATTTAAAATAACAACAAAGGAAGGAATTACAGACACCACACTTTCTTATATTCTTAATTTTTGATTTTAACATTATTATAAATTTCGGGTCCTGAGGCAGGAATCGAACCCGCGACCTTACGCAATCCGGGCGACTGCTCTAACCACTGAGCCACCCAGGACTTGAGATATCCCTGTGAAATTCTTTTGCTTGCTTTCTTGATAAGCCACGGCAGCCTTACTCAATCTTAATTGACCACACTCTCTTGACGTTACTGACGTACACAGAATGATTAATAATAATAAAAAACCAACAACAACAAGATGCACACACGCATTTACAATATTGCCTTGTTTAGTAGTGGGTGGATTGGAGCTTCTATTTAACACTGAAGATATCAATATAATTATTTACTTACCAGGTAATTCTGGCAACTGTGGCGACTCAACTACTGCCATAGTCTCCATGGCCTTCTTCCTGTTCTCATCTATCTTCTGTTTTATCAGCTCATTCTCCTTTATATCATTAAGTCTTCTAGCTTTTTGGTCTTCTGCATACCTGAAAGAAATAAAGCCTTTATAACTCTCTGAGTTACCTAAGCCAAGAATTGTCAATATAATGCCAATCTATACAAGTCTGTCCTATTCAGTCTTCAGTGATATGTACATTTGAAACAATGACACAGAGGAGGGTATTTTGAAAAATTATAACTTAATATTATAAGTTTTGAATTAGAATACTTGATAGCACTTCGAAAATGGCACAGTTGTGTCTAACATGTAGTAAGCGCTAATTACTCACAGCTGAAATTTTATAAAGTGCTTGATGAAAAGTTGTGAAAATAATACAATAATAATGTAATTACTTAGAAAAATATATAAACTAGAAAAAAATCACTTTCTGGGGCTGGGCTCCAACCTTTCACAAACCCTGGATTTGGGATAGCCCTGTAAAATTTTTCTTGTCTATCTTTATTTGCATTATAAGCTTATGTATACCCTTCAATGTCGAAATATTATAGTTCAACACCTGAACAAGTATAGTAATGTAAAAAATAAAATTAAGAGTAATAATTCTCACATTCACCCCAATTATCTAGCCCAAATTAAGCATTATTATTTAGAGCTTGTGTAATGGATACCAAATAACAATATCAGAGAGTTATCAATAATAATATTACACAATATATATTATTATACAGGATGGTGCCGTCAATACCACAATAAATAAAAACATGAGATATATTGGTTCACAGAAATGGTTTAACACTATCAAAACCATCTTATTCATTTGTTAATTACGTGACATATCTATGCAATAATGCAGCCAATGTTATATAATTTCATACAAATGTCATGAAATTATCAAATAACAAAATGTTTTTGAAATTGGCAAACTATTTCTATGAACTAATACAGCCCATGTTTCAATTTATTGTAGTATTGACATCTCCATCCTGTACATTAATAAAAATGTATGTTTGTATGTTTGTCCCCTTTGTGCTTTAAAACCATGGATCAGATAGTGATGAAACTTTGGTAGGGTGTTCTGGGAACACCCTCAAATGTACATGGATTAAAAAAAAAAATTTTTATTAAAACAAAAAATTCAAAATTTTTATGAATTATACTATTAAAAATAACAGTTTTCTCTTTATAGGCATTGCAAAGCATGTCATTATGTTAAGCCACAGAATACCCTGAATACTCAGAATACCCTACCCTAGCCTAATAGCAATTAAAAATCAATTGTGTCTGGAACCTGTGACTTGACAGGTTAGTAAGACTCATAAACTCCACAAGGGATTGTAAGGTTTTAATGTGTGATGCAACGGTTTGCTTAAGAAGCTCTTATAAAAGTGTCCAGAACATTTGACAAATTTTATTGAAAAGACAGAATCATTTCTGATTTGTGCAAAATAATTTAAAATGTTTCTATTGTAAAACTATATTTATGTTATTTTTATGGAAATATAATATTACGCTCCGCAAGGCCTTCCTAGTGTTGGTAGTAGTTATTACTATTAGTGGCTCTGATTGGGCTTTTTTGGGCACTGAACTAAAACTAAATCTAAGCAACTCTTTCATTACAACCCAACTAGAAAAGGACATACAAAATAGTTTGATAATTCAAAACCATAATTAAATTTAAATACTTAGTTAATATTTTTTTATTTTTCCTGTTAAAATTATAACAAATAAATGTTTCGTCGACATCACCCTATTAATTTATAATTTTTTATAATTATTTAGGACATGGCACTCATGGCAGTTTCACCTAGTGTAGTATTAAAAACTATAGAAATGTCTTCTAAACTACAATAAATATTTGTAGGAGTTATCTTCCATCTCACCCACAAATGATCAGGTTTTAATTGGAAACTACATAATTAAATAAAGTAATATAAATATAAAATGTTTCATAAACTGAATAAGCATAATAGGTAGCCAAAACCCTAACAATAAACTATATTAACCTTTTTGATAAAAGCTTGTACTGACCTATCAATCAGGCTGCTTTTTAGTTGTTCTGCAGCATCAATAGCTTTATTTGGATTCTTAACACCAAGCATATTGTTGAAATAGTTCTTATCCTTTAAGTAGTCCTTGTCTTTGCGTAGAAAAGCTACCAGACGAAGATATTTCATGTAATAAACATAAGAAGATTCCTCGTCGCCTTTGATACGGGATTCTTCAGCACTTTCGAATAATTTTTGGGCTGTGTTGATTATCCTGCAAGATAAACATTACAAAAGATTTGTTACCTCCCTAATAAATAAATAAACTTATACAGTATAAACATGATATTTTATGTATAAATACTTACAACGTAGCTTTCTTATTTTTCAAATCTGGGATATTGTATAATTTATCCAAATCCTCAATACATTTTCCAAGGTGAAGTGGCTTTCTTCTTGTTTCCGTCATGTTGAATGTATTTTAGTTATAGGTGGAATAGAAGAAAAATACAAAGTTTGAATATTCTAAGGTCAGCTTTGCACTACATTTGTTAGGATTAACACCAATATTGCTAGTAAATTACACTGTAGAAACAATAAATTCACGAATTATTGTAAGAAAACGTCATTATTATTTTTTGAGTGAAAATTTGACATTTTTATACAGATAATACAAATTAAAACTAGAAGAATTGAACTTTCAATTTTATCGTTAAATAAAGTTACTCTGGAAAAAAAAATTGCATTTTGACAACTCCTATAGCAATTGCATAATAGAAAATGTATGGGATTTGACATCTTCGCTGAAAGGTCGTACCAGGGCTCATGTCAAATATACTGTTTCTTCTTAGCGATAGCGGTAATGATTATCGAAAGGCTTTATATCTAGAGGGTATGGTTACAACCATAAAGTTAAAAGAAAAGAAGAAGAGGTAAGAGGTTTAGTAACCTCTTGGTATAATTAAAAATTGTTGGTAGAATTTTGCGTTTCGTTTTTACGCAGATTATTTAGTGGAAGATTTGAATAAAACTAACGTCAAATTGACATATTTATTTATAGCCTGTGGAATTCTGACATTTTGTACAGCTATCCTCAAAGTTTTTACTAATTTGTAAAGTATTCAAACAAATATAGACTTTATATTAAGACGCTAAGCCATAAAATTGCAGGTGTTGCATTTTAAAATTTTCTCGAAACTTGTGTAAAGCAATAGCAGCAAATAACGCATATGCGCAAGTTTTCATGCGCAGTGTATCCCTTATTTTCCTGGTCGATCGTGGTTTTCCATTTAGTTTTTCAGCTGATCACACTTTCTGCTGGCGCATCGCAGACTGTCCGCGGCGTGTGTCATGTGCGAAACTGTCGCAGCGTTGTGAAATCGCTGAGTGATTGTGTTGTGTAGTTGGTTAGCTAGTGTCAGTGATAATGTTTTCAGGGCTTACGAATCAGGTCAGTTCATGGATGGGTGCTGCGAAAGGCGAGCCTCAAGATGAAGAGGTACCCACCCCTACAAAAGAGGCCACCGGGGAAGCAGCTGCAGCAGCAGGCGCTGAAGGCGAGAAACAGAGGTGTGCTTTGTTTGTTTACATTTTTTATTAGCACGTACCTACTACCTATTTATTTAATATTGTAGGTGGAGTTTTCGTTTATGAAAAGACCTAAATAGTTTGTAACATGGATGATGATTAAAATGAACGTTTTCTCAATCAATACCTTCTAAGTAAATGAAAATAAAATTCATGGTCTGACCTATAAATTGAAATATAATTTTATAAATCTTATTAAGTAATTTTTTTTACTATTTTCAATTAATAAAGTTTGTGACACATTTATATTGGTATTATATCCTTGTTCTAACAATTGTTAAGATCAGGGACTGTAACAATACCCAATGAACAAGGATTAAATGGTTATTCTTTTCAGTACCTAATCATTTTTTGCACTTTTAAATACTGATAATAATGGTACCTGAATATTAAGATATTAACTATCTATCACTCAAAGGATACTGTAGTGTAACAGTACCTGTAATAATGGTACCTTGATTAATATTCATACCCATATTTTAAAACGGTTTTACAAGTAATGTTGCCAGCTTGTGTGATCCGAACCTGATTAAACACAGACAATACTGGTACCTACTGTTTAAGGTACCTGTTAGTTTTGATATATTGGTCGGGTGTAACCGCTACCTATAATTTTTTAGATATATTATGAGTCACTCCATTTGGTTACCGTCCATAATGATACTCAAATTTTGAATTGTTGCCAGTTAAAGCAGTTTTTCAGTCCCTGGTTACCTTTTTTTTATATCATAAAACATTAAGGATATAATTTCAAGAAAAGTTGGACCAATACAACATGCACCAAGTATTTAAAAGTAGTGCATTTGGGTGAATCAACATTTAGTCCTTGGGGTACTACTTATCAAAAATGATAAATTTCAGCTCAACACTATCTTCTATACATTTTATTATATTATTTGTGTGGAAGCATATTTCATCATCATCATCATCATATCAGCCTATGATGCCCACTGCTGAACAAAGGTCTCCCCCATCGATCTCCAAATAAAACGGTTTTGCGCAGCCTGCATCCAACGGCTCCCCACGACCCTGACCATCTGTGCATCTAGTGGGAGGCCGTCCTACTTTGCGCTTTCCGGTACGCGGTCGCAACTCCAGAACCTTAACGCCACACCAGCCGTCCGTTCTGCGTGCTATGTGCCCTGCCCACTGCCACTTCAATTTGCTAATCCTAAGAGCTAGTATAATTACTGCGTCATTTTAGGAGTGTAATAGAAATCTGTTGGTCAATAAAACTATTTTATTATTTTAGCAATTAATCTAATCTGTTACTACTGAAATTTATTTTTGTCTTTGTGTCAGAGAAATTAGTGTAGATTAAAGAACAGAAAGTAGGATGGCATTATTTAAAAAAATGATGGAGTTAAGTTTAGTAGTCTTATTAGTGAACTCTTGATTTCAGACACAAGTCGACTGCAACTTTCTTTCACTGTAGAATGAGGGGTATTAGCATGATCTGTATAGTAGGCGCCTCCAGTATTGTCATCTGCATTACAATGCAGTCTTTCTTCTATAAGCAGCATATCATTGATATGCAGCAAAAATATTGTTAGAGACAGCACCGTGACTTGTGGGACGCTAATGTCCATGCTATCTGAGCAACTGCTGTTAATGCATCTGCTGGACATAAAGCTAGTGATCCATTTGCACAACCCCTAGGCAGCCCATTCGTTGGTAGCTTCGAAAGAAGACCCCTGTGACAGACCCGATCGAACACCTTCGCGACATCTAGGGTTATAACCAATGCTTCACCTTGACTCTCAATGGCAAGAGCCCAATGGTGTATAAGGTACACCAGAAGATCCCCCTTCGAGCGACTGTGGCGAAAGTCGTCGTAGTCGAAAAGGTCGCTTAGTCAGTTGCGGTTGCCGGTTGGCAGGCTTCTAGGTAACTAAGGAGTTGCGTATTTATAACGCGCTCCATCACCTTTGAGGGAAAAGAGGTTATAGAGATCGCCTGTCTATCTTTTTGGGCAAAGAGTGCACGTGGTCAGTCTTCCAGGTCTTGTTCTTAAGACGGAATTAGCCTGGTGGAATATTATAGCGCAAAAAGGCGTGTCGGAAGAGGACACATCTCGACTTATGAATATAAATTTAAAAGAGGTAGAGTTTGGTTAGTGTACAAATAGATCTTCCTAAATATGTACGTACTCCAGACATTGGTTAATTGTCTAGTCATGTTGTACTACATAGCACGACCTTGGATGATTAACCTACAACTTTAGGTGTTATAAAATTTATTTGATAGCCCCTGCACACACAAGTCACGCACTAGCCACACTTTTATTATACATCGCATTCGTCAAACAAGGGTGCGAAGAAGCTCTATATTCATCGCGCTTTACCAGGTATAGCCCCTCTCTCCTGTCGCTCCATGGCAGACTCACCTGAGCCAAGGCGCCAGCAAAGCCGCTCCCGCATGGCTCGGGCGCCCTGGAAACTCTAAGTGACAGTGGGAAACCTCTCCGAGAGGAGATGACTGTCGATTAGAAATTTTCCAGAGGCGATTCGCCCCTTATGCTTGAGGACTCATAATGGTTCTTCCCTCTTTGAAGCCTCTTTAAAGATCATCTACGGCCATCAGCAATAGTCAGTGAAATAAGCGTTAATTTCGGTTATCGTTCCAAAAAGTACCCTTTATCTCCTACATAACTACAAAGCAGGGTTATTTATCTTTCATCTTCTGTATCGTGAGCTGCCACTCAGGCGGACAAGATAGTTTCCAAAAGAATTGTAATATTAAGGCCGGTTTCATCCGCCATGCCGAATAAGGCAGCATGGTGGCGTCGAATCCAAAACTCCCCAATTTTCTCCCATAAAGAAAGGCCTCTTCCCAGCAGTAGATCATGTGAAGACTGTTTTAAAACTTGTTTATTTTTGTTCCAGCCCAACGAAAGGCGGTAGTAAATTGGATCTAATTACAAATGTGAAGTCACAGATGACAGGGTGGCTCGGATCCGGCATACCTATCCCTGGCTTAAGGAAAAACGAGGCTCCAGCCCCGGAACCCGAGCCTGCCCCGGCGGAGCCCGAGGTTTCTGAACCGAAGCCCGAGAAGGACGATGACGATAATTCGAGGTATAATAGGTACGAGGGGTTAGCAGATGCAATGAGTTTGCGTTTTCTCATGCTTGTTTGTTTGGTGTGGTGTCTGCTGTGAGATTGTTGAAAATTAAAAAAATTAAATAGTGCCTAAAGAAAAAAAAGTATTTTTGAAGATTTCAGAAGATGCATAAAATACTTGCAAAAATATTCAATTTATCATTTAGTATAGTATTCAGTGTTTAGTCTCTTCAGAGGTGCCACATTGACTATCGGTATATCGAGGTGACGAGATGCTTGTACGAGAGCGCCATCTTGTCGGTACGTGTACAGACAGAATCAGTATAGGAAACCTATCCAACTGCAGAGAGCGATATGACAGGGAGATGTAATATCTTCGAAACTGTTAACCGTTGCGTTGGAAGACGTTTTCAAGCTACTGCATGGACTGGACAGGACTCGGCATCAACATCAACGGCGAGTACATCACTCATCTTCGATTTGCCGATGGTATAATAGTCATGGCAGAATCCCTGGAGGAATTGAGCACTATGCTCGGCGGGTGGGTCTACAAAAGAACGTGGACAAGACAAGAAAAGAGTGACTACACGAGTTTGTTGCCAGAATCTCCTCGGTAGTTCAACTTTTGGGACCGGTGTAAATTCATTTCATTTTATTTCTACTTGAGCCAAATGCGATAAAGAAGTCAACAAACCAAATGTCATTGTTTATAGGTTTGTCCTTTTCACTCACTACCTTTCTTGCTCATCAGTCATGCAAAAACCATTATAACCATGTAATTGATATTGAGTATTTTCTGCGGCAGGGGCATGGTGACTTGTGTGTGGCACAGGTTTTTAATCTATATCAGGCACGTCCTTTACAAATTAATATCCGACTCTTGCATATTGCTGATTAAGTTAGTTCTTAAGCAATTTGTGGAGTAACCAATAAATGATATTATTATTGAACCCGTCATTGTCATAGCCCTCCGGTGCTATAACGCCGTTTGACAGATTACAAATTACAGTGGTTTGTTTACATTTATTCTTCATCTAACTTGGTTCAAGTATAGCGCGTTAGTAAGCACTCGTCCCATTTTTCGAGGATTACATTCCAAAGTTTAGGGAGGTACCGTTCTTTTGTATAAATCAAAGTCGTTAATACGCACATTTGTTAGAGTCAAATATTTCAAAAACGGTCCAAAATAAAATCTGTTTATCGGATTGATGTCGCGCTTAATTATACTTCAAATTATTATTAATACCCGAAACATTTCGATTACTTAACAGCGATCCTGGTCACGTGGTGTAATGTGTAATATAACAATAAATATATGACAATATTAGATGGTGTAAAGTTTGAAAAGCTTTTTCAGAAACCTCATAATTTTCAACAATTCTCAAACTCTCTTTTCAAGTGAACCCCACACCAAAGTTTTTATTAATATTTTTACTAACTAAGCAGTGCTTTTTTACATTTAATCAATTAAAAGATTTCTTTTGAAGCATTAGTGTTAATTGATTGTCTAGGTATTATTTAAGCTTAATGTTCATTGAAGCAAGAATATTACAATGACATATTTAAATATGTAAAATCTGTGATGCAACATTTTCTGTAAATAAAGAATTATTATTATTATTAATAGTAGATTGATGCTTTTTGATACTTGTACCACATTTTTCTTCAGCTTTCATGGCACATTTTAACAAAATTATATCATATTATTTTTATGAGAGCACGTTTTTCAATAATTTATCTTTTCATTTCTAATTTAATAAGCAGCACTAACGTTAAAACAGTTGCTACCATTAAAAGATTTGTATAATTAATAATTAATAATAAAAAAAAATGTAATTTACATCACTAGAGGTTAGGTACTCATAAGTACCTAACCTTTTTTAATATACTTATAGTTAAACAAAAGATATTCTGAAATATATATTGGGATTACCTGTGTAATGCTTAAAATAATAATAATCAATTCATCACGTATGTATTAGTGATTATTTAAATATAATAAGAAACAGTATATTACCCTGGAAAATGTTTCTTCCTTTTAAGCACATGCACAGTTTTTGTGAACTCATTTATTCTGCTCAAACCCCATTCCTTGTTTCTCATTGTTGTGCATTTTATTTATTTATTGTTCTTTGTTTTATCAGTCCAGTCACATCTAAGCTTTTTAAACATACCTAATTATACTTGCTTAACGTATTAATTACGTATTATTAACGTATTAATTAATTAATACTTGCTTTCTTTTAGGTGTAAACAGATATTACTAGGTAAGCATAGTGTAAAAAATGTTACTCGGTGAGCATAGTCAAAATTAATAATACTAGTTAAGCACAGTATAAATAAATATTACTCAGCAGGCATAGTTTAAACACATATTACTAGGTAAGCATAGTGTAAAAAATGTTACTCGGCAAGCATAGTCTAAATAAATATTACTAGGCAAGCAGAGTATAAAAAGATATTACCAGTCACGCATGCAGTGTTAACAAATATTACAAGGCAAGCATAATGTAAACAAAAGTTACTATGCAAGCATAGTATAAACATATTACTAGGCAAGTACAGAGTTAAGAAATATTACTAGGTGGTAAGCGTAGTGTAGACAAAATTAAATGTTAATATGAATGCAATACAGCACTCCATGCACTTTATAAATGACGTCATTTCGTGCCATACCATGACCGTAGTCCTTCTGTATCAGTTTTTCTTATTTTCTTACGGGTTTTATACATACTCATTTTGGACTGGCTCGTCCGACGAGTAAATGGTATATACAAGTATCTAAGTAAGCAGTCACCGATTGCAATAGGTCGTTGTTTTCGGACCCCGCCCCTGGGCATTAGTTTTCTAGTTTAGATACTTTTATAATCTTTAAAACATGAATGCTATAATTTGATAGCTATGCTCTCATTCCGATGCGCTTACGGTTGCACTAGAAACTTTTTTTATACACTTTGGGAGAAGACCCCCAGCAAAGGAAAAGTAATGACGGAGACTACTACGTCCAATCCAGTCATAGCATGCTATGGCTATAGTCTGTAGTTTTTTTTTGCTTGTGCTGATTTAGCTATTGCCATCTAACTGGTATCAATCCACGGACACAGTGTAGTAAAACTCTGCTGTAATAATCATGCGATTCACATTCTATTCGAAAAATAAATAGATAAATAGGCTAATATAATTTTTCATATCACTAAAATTAAAATACTGTAAGAGATTCTTACTCTGAAAAAGTAAGGGGTCTCCGTATAAATGCTAAGGTTTGACTGGACTATAAAGTTTTAACTATTTTAGATAAGAGTTATTGCGCTGTTTGATATTGAAGGTCGGTTTCCTGCGTAGCTGATACCCGTACTGTCTATCAATTTATTTTTAAACTAGTCTGAATTTTGAAAATGAATAATTTGAGAAGTTTTGATAACTATACTTACATATTCATAATTCTATATTTGGATCCTCTTCATAATCTCAACAATTATTTTTTATAGGTTTTTTACCGCACACTCGCCCGTTTCTTGGTCCCAAAGTTGCGATCCTCAACGATGGCAAAAGTAAAACAGTATTTTGCCGCTGTTTACATTCTGATGGGTGACCGATTATAGATATAGTGATCTGTAATTCTTCCGTATTTCGAAAGACACGTTAAGTTGTTTTTTCGTATTTGTTGTCAGTTGTCTGTCACTTCTGTATTCAGTCGTAGCTTGACGTTAGCCACGTTGTACGTTGTACGGCGGCTTCCAAACTTATAGTACCAGCCCCCTATTAATAAAATTCATTGAAATATTTCTAAACTAATAAGGGTTCTATCTCCCGTCTTTTACCTCATTTTTCAATGCAGATGATTGTTTATACACCATTTTTTAATGTCTTCACAAAAAAACGTAAATTACTATTTATGTGGTACTGTCAGTAAGAGGAATTTAATAATTTCTTACAAACATTCACTGTAGATGATTGTTTATACACCCTTTTTTTATTATGCCTCCACAAACTCTTAGTCGTAACCTCGTAACTCGTATTACAGAAATAGTTGTTTTTCATAAAGTAATACTTTTTCGTATGACTTTTACAGATTTCATATTACCATATCGGCTAAACTCGCGCTTTTTTTCTCTTAAACTGTAATCACATTCGTTTGTAACCTAAAAGTTTATTATTAGTAAATTTTTCGCCTCCTGCCATCCCGCTGGCTCACACACAATAGAAAATCTATTGTGTCTGATGCTGTGGGTTTCACATATTGATAAACGCTTTTTGGCAAGTTTCGTGTTTACTTAGTTTTTAAATGTTTTTTTACTACTGACTTTATCAAATAGACTAACCCAGGTTAGTCTATTTGATGGTGGTAAATGGGGATTTCATAAATTTTTGATAGGGACGTTAGCACATCGGCCGAATAACTAGCCCATTTATTAATGATCAGTCAACTATAATGGCATGTTTTATAAATTATTTCAATAGTGGTATGATATATTTATATTTATTTATTGACTTGTACTAACCTAGCTTTTTAAGTTCCTTTGTTACTAACAATTATAAGTCTTTGTAACTGGAATAAATTAATAATAATAAAATAAAGTTATTTCAAATAAAATTTGACCTTATATGGTGAAGTACTCCCAACGGTTTTTCTATTGTGCAAAAGATGACGCATGGTGGGTTGGTAAGGGGTGAAAGATTAGGTTACGCTTATCTTAAATAAGCGCTATAAATTAAAATAGTTTAGAAGGAACATTAAAAGTTTGCACTGAATATTTAATGTGTACTTGCTGTAGTTAAAGCCTTTGTGCTATTGCCGCAGCGCCACTGGTGGTGCTGACAGCAGGCCTGCCTCCACTGGTGGTACACCTACCGAGGAACATCCTGGAGGCGTTGGCAATGGTAAGTCTTTGACAAAATATATTGTGTATTTTATTTATTAAGGAAAAGCAAAAAAGCAATTCTAGGGCTAGGTAAAATAATTTATTAATAATGCAGCCCACAGCGCTAATCACAGCTTACGAGATAAGAATGTCACAGATAGGTAAATGCCCAGTAAAAAATTTGAAATACAACAATAATCCAATGGCTTAGAGCATCTTACAGATTAGAATGTAGTGAGAATTATTTACTTTCCTTCATCACCTTATGTTATTGCCTTGTATGTTGAAATATGTATGATTTCTACGTTCTGACTGCTTAATGACGTATTTGCAAAACAATCCTGGCCAACCAATCACATGGACAGTTAAAATTTAATCGTGTCTGGTATACCTTGGAAAAGGCTTGGAAAGGAAATTCCAGTGATCAAAATGTAAGCTACCTAGGCGACACACCCAGTACTTACAATACTATAGTATACTCTGTATACTAAAATACAAAAGGACTAAAGGAATTTAATAAGAGATTGATTTTTTAAAAACTTTTGTGTTTTATTATGATTCGCATTAGCCTTCATGTTGCACAAGAGTGTGGGTGAACTTAAATTGATAAATTCTGCAACTTTTGAGGAGTGTCCAACTCTAAGTAGAATTAAAGTTTTTCATGGCGAGTCACAATAGACCTCACAATGTAATTCTTACAGAATTAGTTGTTTATGTCCTTACCTTGTAATAAAAATGGTGTCAACATTAAAATCAATATAATAGCTATATTGTACTTAAGGATGTTTTTGACCATCCAATTGATTTTACACATTATTTTACTATACTTAAGATGTTTTTGTGGATCTCATCGATTTGCACATTGTTTTAATATGTAGTTTCATTTTAATTCCTTATGTTATTTTTTTTGAGTTTTCTATATGTATAGCTAGTGCTTGAAAATGTTTTGTTTATTTTTGTTTTATTTATCCCAGTTTCAGGACAGCAGAGTAAAAAGTTATTCTCGGTTGATGCTATTGAAGTACCAGATATGCAAGAGTGTTAGTATTTCCTTTATTTTATTTTATCCTTCTATTCCTAACATTAACCCATTTATTTTCTGTTATACCTACATTTGCTAAAGGGTTTTATATGGGTACGCTATTTTCGATAACGGTCGGTTTCTAGTCTAGCCTTGCTAAAAATCTTTGTGAATTTTCCTATTCCGTCTGTAAAATGAAACAGTGTTTAAAAATAACATTTACTTTAATTTGCACTCTAACCTATTTTATTCCTTTAAGAATCAACTTAAGAGAAGAAAATGCTTCGTTGAATTTAAACGCCAATAAAAATAAAGTGAGCGTAAAACGAGTGTAAACGTGTGAAACAAATTGTGATTAACAGCTCTATTGTTTCGTTTGAATTACTTTAAGTATGCTGTTGTCAGTCCTCTATTTTATTAAGTTTATTTTTTATAGATGTCAAATGATGCATTGATGAATATATAACTTTGTGCCATATTTTTTAAACTATGATAAGAGGCCTTGCAAAGAAGAAAATTCGGTTGCCAAAGTGGGACGAGATGGACGGACGACCTGGCAAGAGTCGCGGGGAGCCGTTGTATATGCAGGCTGCGCAGTACCGTTCCATTTGAAAATCGATAAGGGAGACCTTTGTTCAGCAGTTTCCATCATAGGCTGATAAGATACAAACATTAAGAAACTGCATTGTATTAGTACTAGGGCAGCCCTATCGCTAGTTTTCTATACTTCTTACATACAAATGTAAACGGCCTGGCAAACCAGTGTAATACTCGTAAAAGTTTACATAAGGACGACCCGTTACGCTGCCAGCCACGAAGTCTAGACTTGCAGATCATAAAACGCTTCATCAGGGAGTACTGCCAACTTCATTAATTTCCACTTGACAAGTCCACTAGGGCTTAACGAGACAAATATGTATTTGGCAGCATTTACAAGAGAAGTATTTATACATATACTTGTATTTCCAGTTTCCACTAGAATTTTGAAAACCCGGTTCAGAGCACGTGCTCCGAGCTGAGTTCTCTAAATTACACACACGACCTCTTTTTTACAAGGTGAGCTGGTTCGCCACCCTTATTTCATCACGTAACTTTTCGAGTCTTCGCATAATTTTAATAATAATTTAATTTCGGGTACTTCGCATAATTTATGTTACACAAAAAAGCAACATTGACATTATAACAAGAACAATACAGTATGAGTACAAAGAAGTTGCTTATCTCTACAAGAAATCTTTTTCAGCTGCTCTACGACAAGGGGAGAAGGTAGGAAGGTGTCTTTTAGGAATAAGCGCTTCCTTTGTACTATGTTGTCCTTGTTTATACTGTTATTGCTGCTTTGTTTTGTGGGTACATAAATTATTAAATCAATAATTGAATAAAGGTAGTATCATCAACATATACCTCTACTCTTCTTGTTTGGTTGGTGGGAGTGCTATTGTAAGTCCGCCTGGCTAGCTAACACCTAGTGTGGTTGAGGGATCCGGGTGTAGGCTTCACTCATCACTTCCCGTCAAGTGAGATGAAATTGGCTTTCATCTCACTTGACGAGTTATACTTTAATACTGTTAAAAATAAATATACATATATTTATTATTTATCATATATCTGTTGATTATACACATACATTTATACAAATATAAAAACTAAATAAAAGCTTGTGAAAGAGGATTCTATAAGAGAAAGATATTGTGCTTCGACTAGAGAGAGATACAGTTTCGCAATCACGGATGGCGGATGGATGTCATCACTACAACCATTGCAAACCATATGGTTTGCTGCTATCTTTAATCCAATTTGGACATATGTCCAAATGGGATTAAGGATAGCATAATAGTTAAGAAGCTTGTTATCTATGGACAGAATTGATTTCCTTTCCATAAAACAATATATATTTTAAAATTTTAGGTTTAATGAATCTTTTTTCTTTATAATGTGGTATTTCCACGTAATTCTTATGTCAAAATGGAAGGCAATATATTTGGTACAGTTGGAATTTGGGAGACTATATGAGTCAAGGCTCACTGTTTGACAAGAAAATTAATAATTGGAAGGAAAGTCTAGGTTCGATCGGAGGTGAGAGCGGCGAAGATTATCAGGTGACCAGGTAGGAAGGATTATGGATATCATGAGAAAGAAGTCTTATTTAATATGTCTTGTCTTACCTTCATTGACCGCTAAGTATAATGTTCTGAATTGCCCCCAGACAGGCTTCAGTCTTAACTCCAATATAAATCAATTTCCTTCCCAAAACGGTCCTCAGTGGCCGAACAGTTAGTCGGCAACGTTTCCTGAAAACACATTCATAGGTGGAAGTTTGTTTAGGATGCCCCTGGGATAAATACATGGAGTCCACCATATCGAGTAAATCTTTGGGAATCTCTGGACGACCTTTATTATGAAATAATATTTGCGGCAAATAGTTTTGTTTATATCGTGCTTTATTGAAATTTATTATTATAATAGTGTTTCGAATATTTGTCAATTGTGGAATTTCGTAAAATGTATATGAAAATCTGAAGAGCTTGTAATATATAAGTATTTATAAAAAATAAGTTGTTACTATTGTAGGAACAAAAGATTCTACAAAATCTTATAATGAAATACTTAATCGTATTTAAATTACACAAGCAATTAAATGTAATCTGAGATTTCGGACACACATAAGAGACAATTGTGTCGACGAGAAATTCAGACTCTTAACTCATAATATAATCTGGAATATATGGCACAAAGTTATAATCATTCGTGTATTTTAATACCTAAACTGAAATGAGTATTGAATCCTGTGTGAGTTCAATACTCATTTCAGATACCTTAAGATATTTTAGGGTAAGTTGAAGTTGAAAAATAATAATTTCACGAGTTTTATCTCTCCTAGTAACAACAAAAGATATTTTAGGTTTAGTTGAAGTTGAAAATATTAATTTCAGGAGTTTTCTCTCCCCTAGTAGCAACCAAGATATTTTAGGGTTAGTTGAAGTTGAAAATATTAATTTCATGAGTTTTCTCTCCCCTAGTAACAACAAAGGCGTTGGTCGGAGCCAAGTCTCTGGGCAACTTCCTGTACTCCGCCGTGAACAAGGCTGGGGCTAAAGTCAGTGAGGCCGGCGCCAAGATCAAGAAGACCGTCGAGGAGAACGTAAGTACAATAAAACTGGGGCTGTTAGAGTAAAACAACTTTTGAAAAAATATATCGGATTTAGTTGCATATTAAAAGTCGTTTTACTCACATGCTGTTGTACATTATACATGCAACCCTCAAAAAGCACCTATTTTATGCTTATCTAAAACCCAGCGTCGCCTTGTGACGAAGCCAATATTTGAAACTCACCATTTGCAGCCAAATACTTATATTAGTTGAGACTTACTACTGTACTACTACGAATCAGATTAAAAATCAATCGTATAAGTGTGATTTGGATGTAATATGGGATCGAAGAATGTTTTATATCCGCAGTTTAATTTTTATCGGCATGTTGGTATGAATGACTATTTTAAACTAGTTGAAAAAGTATATTTAACCTTTATGCTCATATCACAGTCGTAAAATAATAGACTTATATTGTTTGTATTTATTATTGATCCAGATGACCGAATAGTTTGTAATATGTATAATTATTTATTCAGATAGCACATAGACGTGTCTAACACTTGTATTATGTGGTTTTTGAAGTGCAACTATTTATAACACCAGCTAACTTTGCGGCTCTAAGCTGAATGTGCTAGCACTTGTAATTCAATTTCTATAAAATACTTGAAAGTTAGAAACTAAGTAAATACAAACAATTCATTCTGAAATAATAATCTTTTAAAAGCTATAAGTAGTAAAAATAAAGATATTGAAAGGAACATGAACCCTTATGTTATAATAATTCCACTAGATTCAGAGTGTGTAAACAGAGTAGATTTCATGTCGTCGCCCGAGGCTTTGTAGTCGCGACTGTTGACTCTATTCTATTGATACCGTACGGATTAGGGGCTGGCGGAGAACGAATGTAAACAATTTTCTTTTCCAATATTTTCTCTATCTTGAGTTTAGTTTATAATAGTTTTTGCGGTAAGAGAATAAAATCTTTACAAATACTAATAACTAAAATCTGAAATCTAAAATACTACCTCGGATGATGATACATAATATTTGGACATTATTGGGTATACGATAGCTTATAGCGCAACGAACCCGCGACCTTTCGCAATCCGGGCGACTGCTCTGATATCGATTCCCGCCTCAGGACGTGAAATTTTTCTAGTTTTATATTTTAATTACTAAGTAATTTTTCAAACATTTATAATAATGTTAAAATCAAAAATTAAGAATATTTGAAAGCACTGCCCCAACTTAACCGAATCTTAGGTATTTGTAAAAATACTCGTTTCGGATGTTGAAATAGAATATTTCGACATTGTAGGGTGGACGTTGGCTCATAAACGCAAATACAGATAGACTAGAAGAATTTCACAGGGATATCCCAACTCCTGCGTGGCTCAGTGGTCAGAGCAGTCGCCCGGATTGCGAATAAATATTAAGTTATATCTTAATAGAAAAAATGAAGAAAGATGGCTTCGAGTGTCAGGAGATAGGCAGGTCAAGTCATATTTCATAGTATTTTGTATTCTTACTCAGTGTTAATATTTATACTTACTTTATTTTCTTTCCTAAATTGTCTTTAGGAGCCTATTAAATTGCGAATAACCAATAAATCCCAGATATTTTTATCTCGGCATAAAATGATCCTGCAACATGCAGTTTCTATTAACCGCCAACCTAAAAAGGTTCCATATAAAATTAAACTTGGAAAACTGTGAATTAAACATACAAAATGCCCGCCGCTTCGGGAATGACAACCATTTCGTGAACGAGCCGGATTATTCACGGGCCGTCATATCGTTAATCCTGGAAGCCTGAATGAAACTCCTATATTTTTATTTATTTCGGTTTCCTGTGCTCCCGTATATTCTACTTATGATAGTAACTTTGTTTATTAAACTTGCAAAAATATTGTCTATGAAAAATCCCAAGAAGAGTACAGTAAAGAGCAAGAGACATTTAGAAAATATCTCTTATTACGAGAGCACAAGGTGTTGTAGATTACCCAGTACACTAAACCAGAGCTCACAAGTTCACAAGAGAATGTTGGTGTAATGTACATGATTTATATAGAACCCAGTCACAGTTTTAGTGCTTTCCAGCAGTTGATCTGTTATCGACACTGAGTAACGAATAAACATATCTACATAATGGTTCTCTAATGTTTGACACACAATTCATTAGCAAATTACCAGTTCACAAGCAACATTTGTCAATGTTTCATTACGCAAAATAATGCTTTAACAAGGACATCAAAACGCAAACATGCATATGACAAGCAGGCATTTCAAAAATGCATTATTAATTAAATTTTTAAAAAACAAACACATGTCAACAAGTTACAAAAACCAAAAACAATATTTCGCAAATAATTTGTTTGACTAAATTTCAATTACAAACTTTTTTTTTACTAAAATTTCTTCTGTTTCTTGTTTGAAATGTTTTCTTGTGTAATGGATATTATATAAACATGCATGCAGCATGCAAGCGAGCATGAAGTATGTTGGCAAAAATGAAAGCAAACATGTAGCATGTAAGCAAGCATACAGCATGCAAACAAGTCTAAAGAAGAAGAAATTACCTTATGAGATGTAAAGTTTGTGAAACATAAATAAATGGAACGTTGATTTGCGAAATGATAACTTTGAATTTCGTTGCTTGTTATCTGTAAATTTGTATAATAACTGTTGATCAACCAAAGGGGATCCCTGTGGCTGGCTTGTCTTTTCATATTCGTATGAGTATTTTAGGGTAAACTTGTATTTTATGGAGATAATTGTTATTTTTTGTAGGATGGAGAAAAAATCAAATACAGAATTATAAGCTTGATTTAGATTTGATTTATTAAACCTGGGACTGATGATGAATAAGACACAATAAAAACTTTGTTGCCTTATTTCTGTTTGAATTATTCAGAAGTTACTGTATAAATGTGTTCAGAGTCGCCTAAGGAAAAAAAGCAATGCGAATCACTCCGGAAAATTCGTTGAAAAACTTTTAATGTCGTTTTTGTTACGGCTTTCGTCTGTAGTTAACTAGTTACCACTGTCTGCTAAGTTTACAAGTTATTTATCTATACCAGTTTATATACCAAACTAAGGTACAGAACGGTACGCCTTTCTTATTTCAGCCGTGAAACAGTTCGCTATGTTTCGGATTGAAGGGAAAGGTGCGCCAGTGTAATTACTGGGCATGGATGGCATTTCATCTTAGGCCCCAGGACAACGCACCTGCAATATCAAGTGATTTACCCTTGTTATTGCAGATGTCTTTAGGCGGCGGTAACCGCTTACCATCAGGTGGGCCGTCAGCTTGTTTATCATCTAGTTGTATAAAAAAAGGTAAGTTAATTAAAAATAAAATTAGTAAACTAATAGTAAATTAGCGGGTTAGTGTATCTTAACCTTTTACCGTCAGGCAGTCTTTATTAACTTAGGATATATAACCATTAATATTTGTTAGGTAAATCGATGGGGGGCGGTTGATTTGCAGTTTGAGAACGGCTGAGGTGACGACTAAAGCGAAAATATATTTCATTAATATTAGTAATATGTTTCCTTATTTATAGCACAGGGTAAATTTTATCTCCCACAAGATAAAAGCTTCACAATTACTAGATTAGCCTCCTAATGCGGTTAATGTGTTAGTGCCTACATTTATATTATGCGGCGCTTAGCGGGCCTCTTAGACCATTAGACTTTATGGCGCGGTCTATCCGAATGGAGTGGTCTACTTGACCGGCTAATATACGGGCGAGGGTTATTTATATTCTTTACTGTCGCAAATTATTCTCTTCCATTTTAGGAATTAGGAAGTTTTAGGTCTGGGTTTTATGTGAGTTTTAGCTGTATTATACAATATTTTCTTGAATTTGATTTGCACCTAAGCGTTTACATTTAATAACTGTTTTTCTAAGCAGCCTTTAACGTAGTATGAAGTTTCACAGGATGATCTGTATTTTGGTGTGGTATTTAGTACCTTCATTGGATAGCTTCTATCGAGAAGTATCTACAACTGGGGTAAAGCGTACTGGTATTACCAGTTGAGAGCACCCGTAGCACCTCCACCTTACAAAAGATCGCGGCTAAGTAACACTACTTTATAGAGTTCTGTACATGCGGCGCGTAAGGTCGCCAGAGCTCACCGAAAAAGCGTTATTTTAGAAGCTGTCAAAATTAAGATTTTTCTTGATACGCATGTTTGCCAACCTTGTATTAAAAAGTCTTCACGAGTCTTCATGCCTGTTTGTATGGTTGTGTAAATATATTTATACTATAAACAAATATTGGGTACCTTATGTATTTTTATCTTTCGTCGACTACCCATTGTAAATTAGCATAGTCGGGGTTATATAATTGGTGTCATTGTAATATAATATTATTTATAGATCCCGCAGATCTATTGGCGTGGGAAAAAGTTAATAAAGATGGAAATTGTATAAGAAAGAATAGCAAAGGCTTTAAGTACAAATATCGTTATATAAATGAAAAAAGCAAAAAAATTCTGTCGACACAAACGGTGAGTATAAAGGAATTATTTTAATTAAAGAAGATAAAAACCACCTTAATAGGAACTCTATGCGGAACTATGCGATTGTGTCGAGATCCGTTCCTTTTTTATTAAGTTAGAAAGAAACTCGTTTCTCGGACTTTTTATTGCTTCCGCAGACTATTGTCTGGTGCCTGTTATTCAAGTCTTTTTTTTAATGTAGAAACGACGACTGTACATAGGTTTTTACTTATTTTGACCGGATAGTAAAGTAGTTCAGTTGTCAGAAATTGGTTTTGTGTGTAAAAATGTTATTTAAAACCTTAATCATCTTCATCAGCATCGCAACCCATGATGCAGCCGTCTTTGGACATAGGCCACCTCTCTAAATTTCCATTCCTGCCTTACTGCTGCCACACGCAACCAGTTGACTCCAACTTGCTGCCGGATGTCATCTGTGCCAATTTTCTTGCCCAACGGCCGTGGACCATTCTAGCCATATGCCCTGCCTATCTCCACTTTCTTCCCTCTATTTCCACGACAACATCGACGACTTTGTTCTTTTGCCTGACCCACTCATTTCTTCCGATCCATGAGGGTTGAGCCCACTATTATCAGCTCTATCAAACGTTGTGTAACACGACGCTTTTCAGCAGACTTTTCTGTCGAGGTGGTGGTCTCCATTCCATATGTGACGACTGGCAGGACACACTGATTGAACACTTTCTGATCTAAAAACGGTATTATTCGTTGCAAAGGCAGCCCAAGCTTGTGCGATTCTGCGAGAGTCCTAATAGAGAAGGTTATTCCGAAATTATTACGAAAATAAAGCAACCTTCGCCATGGTCGGTCCAGGGATGGGTCAAACAAATTTATAATCTCGTGCTCCTAAGAGCTTCGTCGCGCACGTTAAGCCGTTGTTCCCGGTTGTTACTGCAACCACTTTAACCCACCAACCCGCATTGGGCCAGCGTGGTGGTGTTATGGCCCAAGCTACTCATGTGTTTCTCCCACGTAGGAAGGCCTGCCCCAGCAGTGGGACATATATAGGCTGATGATGGTGGATGCCCAAAACACCCGGAATATTTAGAGATAAAAAGCAAATACATAATTAAATAACATGTAAGGGGATTTGCAAATGATAGTTCTGGTGACCATTAACACGATTTGTTAAAGCAAATTAAATCTCGGAAAAAATCTACTCTTTTATACTAAATTGTAATTAACTACACGTTTTGTTTATCAGGGTAGCTCTTGGCTATCATCTCACGTGATGATAAGATGAAACAGCTGATTTAATATTCGCAATTTCAATTTTGTTCCAACAATTCGTGCTAAGGATCACCAGTATCGCCATCTGCCTTCGTCTACGAGAGCTTTCCGCTTACACGCTGTATGTATTTGAAAAAACTGAACACATAAGTATCTTGTCCATGGAGTAACCAAACTATGACTCTTCTTCTTCTTGTGCTACACAAGATATTTTAAGAAATATCCATCAAACCCTACTTGTATATTAATGTGCAGATAAATATTCCCAAAAAGTTTTCTCTTGTATGTTTTCAGGCAGAATGTATGCATATGCTTTTAGTGACAATGGTAACGCTTACTCTATATCTACACCATTGAGATGCGTCTCGAAAATGGGGGACCTGCGTTTACTCCTGTTGACTCACGGATCTTTGGCACTACGCCAAAGAGGGATAAATGGGGATACGGCACGTTAACGTGAAGCTAAAAGACATATTAATAGAGCCTAAGTATACGACAAAATGGTGGTGGGAAAAAGCGGGCAAAGAGCGTAAATATTTCAAAAGGTCGAGTCTGGGGAATTTTTGACGAAGTTTTTATTGAAAAGGCTAAATTGATATTTTGTAGCAAGTCAGAATATTCATCAGAACTTCGTATTAATGTTTGCTCGAGATTTCGTTGTGTTTTACCTAAGTTTGTAAGACTGGGACTTGATTTATTAATATTTTTTGGGAAACCGGTAATAATTCCGAAATAAAAATTCTTATAATTACTACTTTAGAGGACTTTGCATAGCAGTTTTTTTTCTTTTTTCACCGCCAGGGAATAGTATTTTCTTGGACTCTCCGGTCAGATGGAATAGTCGGGACAATCAACATTCTGCAGTTCCCGTCATCCGGTGAGCGAAAGAGTAGAGTCAACAATTACCCTATCCTTGCAACTCATTCGCGCTTGTCTGTCTGTGACCAGACTTATTTCCAGCTCTGCAGTGGTGCACTAACCATCTGTTTTTACATTATTGCGGAGTAAACGGATTTGCCTATGGCTCTTTTCAAATACTTGTAAAAATGAAGCGAAAAGGTGTTATCAAACCAACTGGGCCTTCTGATATTTACAGAATACTCCCGACTACATACATAGAGTATGGGTGGTGGCAACATGACTCTGAACTAGGAATAGCTACTTGGCATCATTCATGGCTAATATATCCTAACCCGATGTCTCCTAATTCGCTGATTCTTGACATAGTTCAAAAGAATAATAAATATGCAACATTGTTTTAAAGTATGCCATTCAATGAAATAAAATATGATACTAAAATATGATTGCATAGCGAAAAACGTCACCTTCCGACTACGAAGTTATATATATCTGTCATAGCGCGTGCAATCCGGGATTGTACCATTGGCCGACTCTAAGATGTTTCTTAGGGACAGGGAATCCTTCCCCTTCACGAGGCTCTAGCAGCTTCTCTGATCGATATCTAGATATGCCTTCCAGAGTATTGGGAGTTCAAATAACTTGAATACGGTCAACCATCTGACTTGATCTGACGAAGTGGAATGACAAGCTACTGTTAAACCAAGCTTCTAAAAGTGGTAGACCCGTATGTAGGGTCAAAAGTTTTACTAGGTGGTAGACCCGTATGTAGGGTCGTCTGGGTAGGTACCACCGCCTTTCTTATTTCAGCCGTGAAACAGTTCGCTGTGTTTCAGATTGAAGGGAAAGGTAGCCAGTGTAATTACTGGGCATGGACGGCATTTCATCTTAGGCCCCAGGATGACAACGCACCTGCAATATCAAGTGATTTCTCCTTGTTATTGCAGGTGTCTATAGGCGGCGGTAACCGCTTATCATCAGGTGGGCCGTAAGCTTGTTTGTCATCTAGTTGTATAAAAAAAAAAGACTTATTATTGATCACAAAAATAACATTTTTGTATGTTATTTTTGTGATCAATACAGATAATTGAAACAGTTCAAAAGGTAAGATACCTACGCAGTAGACCCCCAATTTGTTACATAACTTTATTTTCTTCTTCAATTACTTTGTTACATTTCAGCTACCTGCTAAATTGCTGTCCCTGACTAGGCTTTAATAGAAACTCTTATTGGGTTTAATGGGTTTGTGGGGCATTGTACCACGTTTTATAAGAAACTATACTTTTTCCTATTAATATTCTTTATATTGTCATTTTTGATACAATTATTAAATATAAAGAGTTGTCAGTTGACCTATTGGCCCTAAGGACGCTTTTGATACAATAAACAGGGCAGCACATTTAGATCGGTCAGTATGGGAAAGTCTGAAATTATAAGACATACGAAAATCTCTTCTTAGGAACCATGTCATCGATTTTAGTAAAAAGAAAAACTGCATTCATACATTTAAAAAAAGGTGTACTCAGCTCGGGAATCAAACCCAGACTTTTTGAAAAATGAAACTAATGCTATTTCAATTTCGATATCGATTGTGTAGGTCTTAAGCAGTAAACGTTACTAAGAAACATGATGTCTAAAATGAATAAAATGCATTGTTTTCATATCTTTTAATTTATTTTAGTAAGTGTTCAATATTACCACCATTTTTTCAATACAACATTTCTAATAACCAAGACGTTCCATTTTGAAATGAGGTTTACACGTCTCTGTTCAAACAAAAACGTTCCATTTTCAAATGAGGTTAATCACGTCTTTGTATCTACATACTTTTTCTAAGTGGGCTTTCCAATTGATTATTAGTGTAAGTATGATTAATAAAAGTAAGCAATTACAATCATAGATAGATAATATTATCGCAGATAACCAACAATATGTAAAGCAGTGTATGTAACAAGTTGCGACACCAGCAAAGAGCTAGAAACAACTATAGAGACAATTTTGAGCACCTAAACGAGTTGAATGTTGTATTGAAAAATGGTGGTAATTTCGAACACTTACTAAATTAAATTAAAGGATATGAAAACAATGCATTTTATTCATTTTAGACAGCATGTTTCAAAGTAACGTTTACTGCTTAATACCTACACAATCTATATCTAAACAGAAATAGTGTCAGTTTTATTTTTCAAAAAGTCCGGGTTTGATTCCCGAGCTGAGTACACGTTTTTTTTAAAATGTATGAATGCAGTTTTTAACCGACTTCAAAAACGAGGAGGTTCTCAATTCGGCCGGAATGTTTTTTTTTCTTTTTCTATGTATGTACACCGATTACGCCGAGATTACTGATCCGATTTACGTGATTCTCTTTTTGTTCGATGCGGAATAGCTGCCATTTGGTCCCATAAAAATTTTTTCAAAAACAGTTGGGTACTTTGGGTTTAAATTAAAAAAAACTGAAATTATGAAATCGTCTACATAAGCGAAATTGCGAATTTTAGCTTTTCCAATGACTTTTTTAGTGAAACGATACGATAGTAGGAAACAATATAAGTTGACGGTCACCCATCTAGCTTCGACCGTAGAAAGTTATCACTAAAAATTGTGAAAAAAAAATTTAAACAAAAATTAAAACCGACTTCAAAAAACTGAAAAGGATGAAATAATTAAATTTAACTAGGTATTCATCCCCTAGAAACATATTTTTGGAATTGCTGCTAAGTGGTTTCCAAAAACAATAGAAAGTAAAGCACCGACTCCAAAAATATATTTCTAGGAGATGAATACCTACTTAAATTTAATTATTTCATCCTTTTCAGTTTTTTGAAGTCGGTTTTAATTTTTGTTTAAATTTTTTTTTCTTTTTACTAATATCGATGACATGGTTCCTAAGAAGAGATTTTCGTATGTCTTATAGTTTCAGACTTTCCTATACTGACCGATCTAAATGAGCCACCCTGTATAAAAAAATCCCCTCTAATTTCGCTCACCACAAGAGCTGTCGGTAATAGGGGTTTTCGGGAAGCCATTTATGTGTCCCTTTCACGCATCTCTTGACTCTGGGTTTTTGTTTTCATTTTTAACCGACTTCAAAAACGAGGAGGTTCTCAATTCGGCCGGTATGTTTTTTTTTTTTTCCTATGTATGTACACCGATTACGCCGAGATTACTGATCCGATTTAGGTGATTCTTTTTTTGTTCGAAGAATACCTACTTAAATTTAATTATTTCATCCTTTTCAGTTTTTTGAAGTCGGTTTTAATTTTTGCTTAAAATTTTTACTCATTTCATTTCACTAATCAGCAAGGAAATCTAGTTTTCATAATGAATTTTAATCCTTTCAAAACAGGGACGGAAAAACTGTTATATCCGGTAACACAAAATTTAGGTATCATTATTAACGGTATCCGAATCCAGTGACGCAATATCTAAAATCTACGGTAGCGGTTACACGCGACCGATATATCAAAACTCCTAGTGGGTACCTTAAAATGAAGGGTATTTTATTTAAACGAATACCGATCGCACAAGCTGACAACGTTACGTGTAAAACCGTTTTTAAATACAGGTATCCGACCTAAAAATAAAGTACCGTTATTACGGGTACCCTTTAAATTATGGTTTCATTTGAATGATGAATTAGTTGATGTCAAAATTTTTGGGTACCGCTATTAACCGTACTTAAAAGCACAGAAAACGGTTGGGTACCGAAAAAAATAAATGTTCAAAACTATTTAATCGGGTAGCGTTACTGTCCCTGTTTCAAAATCCACATTCTTCCTGTTCAAAGTTCTTGTTATAAGGATTACAGAATTGTAAGCAACTCTTTTGATTGAAAAATAATTAATACCAATTTCAAAGGGAACAAGACCCAGAAATCGATTTCTTTCTAATTTAGCCCTAACGAAGTCGAAAGACAAAAGCACTTTTCCTAGTCCGCATTTTTCCGTTTATCTGAAGGCTTCAGACCTTTGTCCATTCACGTCGTCCTAATGGGTTCCCTAATTCCATTTGATTTGCTATTTTCGAGATCCTATTCAGAGACCAATCGAGTGGTTTTTGTCGATTGCCTGATACAACGAGGTAGCTTATTTGGGAACTTCAACTTCAATAATCATCTGTGAAATTTGGTCACTTGTAAATTCTCTTGTCTCAGTGATATTTTAGCAGCAATGGACATCAGACTGTCTATTAAAGTAGGAGTAACAATGTATGCTGAAACTGTAACTTTTAGGTTTCATGCAGTTTTTTGATTATTACTTTTTTGTATTGTGTCATTGTGTGTTTAATAGCAAGATAGAAATTATTTATTTTGCACATTTAAATAAAAAGTACAGGAATAAAATAAACAGAATTTGCAAAAACGGCGTTCTTATCGCTAGAAGCGATCTGTACCCGACAACCATAATTAAATGATACTTAAAAATTAAATATAGATAAAAGATATTTAAAAGGTTGACTGGATTTATATTTTACTTGATTGTAATTTTGTGAAGTACTAACCAACCAGAAACAATTATTATTCCGTATGTTCAGGAGACGTTAACGGACTGGTAATTAAGGGACGACATTATTTGAAGAAGGCACACAGAAAACAGAGATATGTGTAAAGAAGGTTGCTAAACAATAAAATGTCTCATAGTGTTGCTAACATCGCTTTTGGACTCTTCTAGCCGCTTCCCATCAGGCGGTGTTGAGTCATTAGCTGTGCTTTGTTTAAAAAATGTATCCCTTCGGTGCATAAGGTACTAGAATACCAGAGCCGTGCTTTCCACTTTTATCTATCACATATAATAAAGCTTTTAAAAAATCCCTGATTTTATATTTTATAAAATTCTAATTCAATATTTTTCAAATATCTATTACATGTCTGCTAATTAGCCTCCGAGACAACTTCATAAATATTTACAAATATTCAAGACGTCACACGGCTCTCGCCGCGCTCTAAATAAATTCGATTTCCTACTCAAAGTAATGAGCCTCAATCAAGGCAGACTTCACAAACTTGTTATTTTTAAAAGTTCTTCAGGAAAGCTTATTTATAGCTGTATAAAAGGCCCTTTAATGAATTCTGTGCTGGTATTCAGAGTTTTCACCCTCTAGGCTTTAGGGGTAGATGTGAAAGCCTTAATGGACTTCCTGATCGAGTTTGGCCGGCTAGCGAGAACCTCCGGCCTGTACGATTTTGAAATCAATCGAGTTGTTGCAAATGGAGTTTGTGTAAATAAAATTCAACGTGACATGAAAATGAAAACAAATAGAGATAAGCTAAGGTGGGGAACACAGAAGAGAAGGGGTAAAGTAAAACAACCTCTATTTAGTATACATTGTAGTACTAAATTTAGGAACGAACAATATCTGTGAATTCATCGTTGAAGATAGCTTTAATAGCAAAATAGTGCGGTTTCGTTATTTATGCCTTTCCTTAAAATAAACATGTGAAACCGCGGGATCAATGATAAAATATTTTTTTCTAAAAGCTATGTATTGGATACCCTTCCGATAAAACAAGAGAAGTCTCGCTCACGTCACGTCACGCATTGCTATTATTGCTATCCCAATAAAACTAGCAGATCGTATTAAGCTGCTGAGTTATTGGGAAACAGCGTTTTATATATCTCATCAACCTTGGAAAAGAAATAGACAATAAGGATTAATCTATCATCTATTCCATTAGAGCTTTAGATAAGCTTACAAAAAATCCAATTAAACATAAAGCAGAGAATGGAGCGCAATGAATCGGAACCAATATTTCATTGGACGAATTTGACCTACTTCTGTGACCCATTTGACTCCCTGTCCCCATTTCCGCCAATATTAATCCCCGATTACATAGAGTTTTGGAGATACTGCATTGAATAATGTTACAATTTGAATGATTTAATCAGTTTGCTTTGTAGCAGAACAAAAATCTTTTATAGAGTCAGTGTCATTCATACAAAAATGTTTGGTCGGTTTTTCTGAGATAACAACGGCCAAGATAGATGAGCAGTTTTTAATCTGAAGTACAACCAGAACAATATTCAGAGAATTGGAGACAAAACTTTTAGAAGCTGCTCTAAGCGAATTGTTGAAGTAGCTTAGTAGATGCTTTGTTTAGCACAGTAACGTAAATATTGCGTAAAATACTGTACTATTGATTTCAAAATATTTCGTTGGACACATACTAAACTCTTTTCAATATTTATTTTACCTACGACAAGAATCTACATGCAAATTTCGATGTCAGAGCCATATAAATATACTACTTTACAGTATATTATAGTATATGTATTTGAAAATATTATCAACCTCGTTCTAAGTTTTACATATAAATCATCATTAGCTTCACAACTTCGCTCTAACTTATCACCGTATTCTGATAAGTTGATGGAGCCTGCGCAGTGAAAGACTGAACTTGGGAGTTGTTCTGACTTGGGAGTTAGTTTCAACTTCAAATGTTGGGCGGCACGAGACTTCCTATTGCTGTATGGCAATTGAAAGCACTAAATATCGTGATTTGCTCTTAATTTAAAATAATAATGATAAATTTTATATACTGTCGTGACCTGGCTTGAGCCGCAATCAAAGATACGGAATCTTTTGAATCTCTTGTATTTCTTGTAGTGACCGACCATCGCGTGTGCCTCCTTGGCCTGATTCTCTCTATCTCTCTCTCAAAGTCTAGATTACTTCTGACAATCCGAATATTATTAAAATACGAATTTCTTCTTAGCGTTATCATTATCACTGAATGTGTCAATGCCTACCAAGAAGGCCGGTTACTTTGTAGTAACCGGAGTACTTACAAAAGCATTAAGTTTTTGTTGCTGTGAACGAATATTTTTTTATTTTTATAGTTAAATCACTGAAACAATATAGCTCCAAAATTCAATTGCAATGTAATTTAATACCGAGGTATCAAATATTACCGATTTTTTTTATACTACGTGATGACAAACAAGCTGACCCACCTGAAGGCCCACCTGATGGTAAGCGGTTACCGCCGCCTATAGACACCTGCAATACGAAGGAAAAATCACTTGATATTGCAGGTGCGTTGTCATCCTGAGGCCTAAGATGAAATGCCGTCCATGCCCAGAATAGTAAAAAAACAATTCTTACCTCATAATACTTATCTCACCCTGTAAAGAAGAAGGAAGAACAGCACTAAACTATTAGAGTACCGTGGAAATAACGACAAGTTAACCCCTGTTTTAGTAGGGATCGTTCTATTCTGAAATAATAAAAGCTCTCACACCAAACTGGCAGCCGAACGTAAAGACGAAGGTTACCGTCTTATGAGATCGCGAAAGTAGACATTAATTGCTATATATAGCATATATGGTTCAACGTAGTCTTAGGAGTAGAGTACCTGTACTTTCGCGTATACGAGTACTAGTGAAGGCCATGGTGTGAACTACAATCGTAGCAGCTAGATAAGTATTAACTACTATAAAATAAAAATAGTCTTTATTCTACCATAGTGACGACCGGCTGGTCAAGCGGTCTGTACCCCTTGCTATACAGGCTGCTCGGTCAAGAGGTCCCGGGTTCGAGTCCCGGTAGGAGCAAATGTTTGTATGATGAGTACGAGAATTTGTTTACGAGTCATGGATATTTATATGTTTATTTTGTATATTTCTAGTAGGTATTTTAAATCATTACAAAATATGAAGATGCATCTTTTTCCATACAAAGCACGGCAAACAATTCAACACTACTTGATGTGAAGCGGTTAGAAGAGTCCATATGCGAAGACAGCTAGTGCAGTAACAGACACTGCTCTAGCCACCTCCACTTTGCCGGCCCATAAGGTGCCCTTTTCACGCCTCTTTGGAAGGAACCCATGTTATAGGAAGGAGGGAACACATGTGTGTCTAAAGTAAAAATCTGAAATATTAAATATACACTGCTACATACAACAGGTACATCTGACATTTTTTAACAATTTGAAAAATTAGTTTCGGCTGGAACATTTTTCACATGAAGCCAATGATTTGACAAGCTGCGTAGGACTCCTTGGAGCATATGACGATTACAAATTCCTTTTCGTCTAGAATGTGTAACTTGACAGGTTAATTAGCATTATAAAGAGGCACATCACATTACTGTTAGATTTTTTTTTATACAGCTAGATGGCAAACAAGCTGACGGCCTACCTGGAGGTAAGCGGTTACTATCGACACTAGCAATAACAAGGAACATTAACTTGATTTGGCAGATGCGTTTTCATCCTGAGGCCTAAGATTGAATGCCGTCCATGCACAGTAATTAAACTTGCTACCTTTCCCTTCAACCCGAAACACAGCGAACTGTTTCACAGCTGAAATAAGAAAGGCGGTGGTAACTTCCCAGACGACCCTACATACGGGCCTACCACCTAGTATTTACTCGAAATCGCCATTTATTCGAAATCTAAGCTCAAAAAAGAACGTCTCCTGTATTAATGATAATGCTTAACCAAATCCTTGTTTTCTAAAAATACATGTTGCGTTCGTTCCGGGACTGAGAATGTATGTTTTCGTTTCGGTCCTGTATTTCTGTATGTAAATTTAAATGGTCCCCGCACATCCATAAAAGGATACACATTTACAACAACGAGTATAAAGTGTTTATTTCCTTTTGGGGTAATGGTTGCACCCCCATCTCCTGTATTATCCTCCATATTTATATCCTTCAGATAGAGTATTTTCTCTTTTTATTGTTGTATTATTATTATTATTCGTATTACCTTATATGCTTTAAGTATTTTCTTTTGTAAGTGTTTAGGCCTTATAGGAGAGCTCTTTCTTTTCTTGTGAACTATGTGCTCAAATATACTTATTAACATTGGTTTTTGAAGTATTTTTTTTGACGCATTATTAGGAATTCAAACGTGACACAAAAGGTAATCTTCTAAAATTATAAGGGTTTGACCCATGGGAGATTTAAGAGAATTTTAAAATAAAACTTTCGGCAGTTTTCCTCCGGATGGCTGTTATTCTCATCAAAGTTTTTAGTTTTAAGAGTGGAGTAGCTTTAAGCTGTCAGTGCCAGTGCGCCGCTCTAAATAATATACTTGTTGTATTGTTATGTTGAGGATCTCGGTGGCACTACGCCACCGAGATCTATCGTTTGAGTGCTCTGGTTACGAATACGAAAACAAAGTAACTTTCGCCATGGTCGGTCGCGGGATGGGTCTTATAATCTCGAGCTCCTCCGTGCTTCGGATGTTACTGCAACCACATTAACCCACCAACCCACATTGGGCCAGCGTGGTGGTGTTATGGTCCAAGCTGCTCTTGTGTTTCTCACATGTAGGAAGGCCTGTGCCGAGCAGTGGGACGTATATAGGCTGGTGATGGCAATGATGATGAATTTTATGTTCCTATAGTGATCAAACCTCATCGCGAAGAAACTTAGTTTGATTGTAAGGGATTTTAGTCTGATTTTAGTAGACGTTTTTAGGTGTCTATACTTCTATAGGCATTAGTATGCGATTTAACATGAAGCGGTTGCTCTGCTTATTTGCGTTTCCTGTGTTTCAGTTTCTGTACTGAAATCTGAATGGTAAAATCTTATACGATTATCTCACATTATTACATGCTCGCATCCATAGTAGACTAGAAACGTGATTAGTGTTACGTAAGGCTGTGCTGGTATCGATCTCAGGTTATCTTAGCTCAGCGCCGCCAAGCGAGGCAGACGATTGGGCGCCCGCCGCCGCCGAGTCCGTCGGCGTCGCTTGGGGTTGCCAACTTTAAGTTTGAGAATCACTGTAACTATACATCGTAGTTTTTCTTAGCTGGCTGCTGGTTATGAATTGTCTATGAAGTTAAAAAGACCCAGATGTTCTTGGTTCTAAAATTTTTTATACTTAATTTTATAAATTAAGATTATAACATTGCCTGTACTTCGGAAATAACTGATTGCTTCTCCTGTGCTCATCAGTGAGACATGATGACTTTATGAGAACTTTACATACGAATAATGTATCATTTTTAGTTGCTATTGCTCTTTGCATGTTGGAAGATAACAAATGATGACTTTTGATGCTTTGTTATTTTCAAGGCAGAAATGTATAGCTTCGGGAATTTTAAAATTTTAAAGGTAAATTTCTTTATAAACTAGCATGCCAATTGACATAATGTGGCGATATCCGGAAATAATTTTAAATCCATTGCACAGCCTGTATTCTAAAAAGGAAATGATTTGATGCTAAACTTACAACCAAATTATTAAGTTGCATTGTTTACGGTGCTACTAAATTTTTTTTTTTACATTATATGGTATTGTTTGATTCTACGATTGGGAAAGCAAAGAGAACTGAAACTCAAAGCCATTTTTAATGAGAAATGGCTGCAGAATGACAATAATTTATTGCAAATGTGAGCACAAAATTGTGTTAAAGATAGGTGTCATTGGTCAATCCATTGAAGTTCAACACGATTCTATGGTTAATCCATTGAATTGGACGACGGGCTGGCCGAGTGGTCTGTTCCTTTTGCTATACAGCAAGTAAGGTAGGTAGTAGCAAATGTTTATATGATGAGTACGAGCATTTGTTCACGAGTCATGGATGTTTATATGTTTATTTAGTATATTCCTAATATTTTTATGCTTACTTTGGGCTAGATAATAGGTGTGAGTGTATGAATATATAATATTATTATTATTATTACTTACAGCCTTATTACCTTGAAATAGGAGTCAATTTCTATATTGTCTTACGCTTTAAGGTTTACGTATTATGTAATTTTTATGTAAATGTACAAAAAAAGGATTTCTATCTATCTAAATTAGCTGCCATTTAAAATATTGTTGGCGTATAGGAAATTTGTAGTAAAACAAAACATAGAACCCACTTGTTGAATCTAGGACGTACGAAAACTGTATTACGTAACCGCCTCGCTTCCGTATTGATCTCGCTACGGTAGTCACGGCATGGGTCCATTGAAGTGCAAGAGCTGGCGCCCCCACCCGCAACCACAGTTTGAGAACAATATATTATGACGAAAATGTACGAGTATCACTTAATGAATGTTTACACGTCGCTGTTTAACTACTCTTTTATAGCGTCTCATAATTTTAGATTAACCGCTATTGAGCCTTTTCTGTCCCAGTTGTTAGAACTAAAATGCGGTTGTTTGTTTATTCCAGTGATTTACCTAATCACCACGTGACTTTAAGCAAGTAGTGAAAACGAGTATTGTTTGTTTGTCAAACGTTCCCTCATGACTAGAGCGCCCTGGAAACTCTTAAGTGATAGTGGGACACCTCCCTCGGAGGTGATGCCTACCTTTTGCAGAATTTCAGTTGGTAATACAGTATTGACGTGGTAATAAATAAAATATATAGAGTTCTGAAGTAAACGGTGTATAGTGATAAACAACAAAAAGGGATGTGACACACAGATGACTCACGTCATATTTAAATTAGTATAGCGTCACGGTGTTCTTATTATATAAAAAACCAAGAAGGTTTAACACCCCCCTGTAATAGGAGCACCCTGTATATACGCTATATACAATTACCTATAAATGACATATAAAAAAAAAAAACGAAACTATACACTTGACTGACACTAACAACTAACAATGACCAACATCAATATAACATAATAGTACACACCTAATTATAAACTAACTTAATACACAACAAATATCTACAATTAAATAAAGACAAAAAACTTAACCTAACCCTAAAGAACTAGAACATTTAACATGTTTAATTTTCGCTAAAGGTTTGGTAAGTATGTCGGCAACCATGTCTTGTGTAGATATGAATTTGAGATGAATGCCATTGTGTGTAAGTGTGTCTCTAATGAAATGGTGTTTGATGTCGATATGTTTTGTGCGTGCGTGAAAGGTGTCATTATGTGCAAGTTTGATGGAGCTCTGACTGTCTGTGTGTA
Organism: Nymphula nitidulata; assembly: GCA_947347705.1. Taxonomy (NCBI): domain Eukaryota; kingdom Metazoa; phylum Arthropoda; class Insecta; order Lepidoptera; family Crambidae; genus Nymphula; species Nymphula nitidulata. Next base: position 1,288,742 of record OX374637.1, on the reverse strand, counting down.
AAGTGATGGGATGAGTGATGGCGAACACTTCGGTAATGAGTGTTCTTAAATATATAGCCTCTTTGCAGGCTTCTGACAATGCCATATATTCGGCTTCAGTTGTCGAAAGTGCAACAGTGCGCTGCTTGCGAGATTCCCATGAAATGGGGGCTCCACTCATAACAAAAACGAAACCGGTGAATGATCGGCGGTCGACAAGATTGTTCCCATAGTCAGCATCAGCATAACCAATTGGATATGTTTGACTGCTGTGTCTGAATTGAAGTCTCAAGTCTTTTGTGCCTTTTAGGTACCTCAGGACTCGCTTAGCGGCTTTCCAGTGCACCTCCCCGTAATGTACGTTGAACTGCGACAAGTATGAGACCGTGTGTGCTATGTCAGGTCTTGTACATATGGCAAGGTACATTAGAGAACCGATAAGCTCCTGATAAGGGACTTCAATATTCTCATCTTCCTTTTTAGGTAAGGTGAGTTTTAAGCCTGGTTCCAATGGCGTCGTCACTGATATTGCATCAGTCATTCCAAATTTTGAGATTAACTTCTCGATATATTTCGTCTGGTCAAGAGTTATCCTGTCTTCGGTCTGAGTTACTCTCATTCCGAGACAATCTTTAACAGGACCAAGATCTTTAACGATGAATTTCTTTTTTAATTCACTTTTAAAATTATCTCTCATGTTGACGTTGTTGCTCAGTATAAAAAAGTCGTCAACGAACACTGCAACTACGAGGAAATCTTTCCCTTCTCTTTTATAATAGAGGCAATGTTCTGTAGTAGCTTGCGTCAGTGTGAAGGAAGACATGGCTTCACATACCTTCTTATTCCACTGGCGCGGAGACTGTTTTAAGCCGTATAGAGATTTTTTTAGTAAACACACTTTGTTTTTAGAGTCAGTTGAAAAACCTTCAGGTTGCTCCATGTATATATCTTCATCAAGGTCTCCATTCAAGAATGCCCTATCCACGTCAAGATGTTCTACCTTCAAATTATTTTGCACAGCAAACGCTAACAAAAGTCTTACGGAAGACAGTCTTGCAACTGGCGAAAAAGTTTCACCATAGTCCACTCCTGCAACTTGGGTGAACCCTTTGGCTACAAGTCTGGCCTTGTATTTAACTACGCATCCACTTGTGTCTTTTTTTATCTTGAAGACCCATTTACATTTGGTAGTCTTTCTAGTGGTGGGCCGATCAACTAGTATCCAAGTACCATGTTTCAACAGGGAGTCGTATTCCGCTTTCATCGCATCTAACCATTTGTCTTTCTGTGGATGCTTAGTAACTTCATTGTAAGTCTCCGGTTCCAGATCAGATGTCATGTAGAGGTTCTCGTGGTACCGCTCTGGTGGACGTCTATCCCTTTGCGGGTAGCGAGGTACCTGAAGTACGTCTACAATCGGATCAGGTTGAGGAGCTCCAGAAATTTCGGAAGTTACGGAGTCATCACAGACAGGTTGTTCTGATGACGATGACACAGGCTCTGGCCGTAAGCATTCTTCTTCCTGTTGAATTTCTGGTTCAAATACCGGAAGTTCAGTATTTGAAATTGGTACTGAAATTTGGGTAGGGGGAGGTGTAGAGAGCATTTCACTGTGTGAAGAGTTTAGCCCCCGAAGCGTATTATTTTCCAGGAAAACAACATCTCGAGCAATTATTATTGCGCGAGGATTTTGGGGATCAATAAGGCGGTAGCCTTTGCTTTCTGTCGAATAACCCACAAATATGCAAGTTTGTGTTTTAGATTCCAGTTTCGTTCGTTTTTCTTTTGGAATGAGGACATGAGCTTCACAGCCAAACACTCTCAAGTGAGAAAGATTAACTCTCTTACCTGTCCACAATTCCTCTGGAATTTGGTTATTCAAAGCTTGTGTAGGCGAACGGTTTTTTAGATAGATAGCCGTATTTATGGCTTCTCCCCAATACGCTTTCGGAAGGTTGGAGTCTTGCAGCATGGATCTCGCCTTTTCAATTATAGTTCTATTTGCGCGTTCAGAGACTCCGTTTTGCTGTGGAGTATACGGAACCGTAGTCTGATGAATAATGCCATTTTCCTTCAAAAATACAGACATTTCGTTATTAACATATTCACGGCCGTTGTCTGAGCGCAGAACTTTAATTTTCTTACCCGTTTGATTTTCAACTAAATATTTAAATTCTAAAAATTTACTAAAAACTTCGGCCTTTGATTTCAAAAGATATCCAAAACTTTTGCGACTAAAGTCGTCTGTATAAGTCAATAAATACAAAGCTCCGCCCCATGATTGTGTACTCATAGGTCCACATAAATCCGAATGGATTAATTGTAGGACGGCGCTAGACTTACTTTTGGAATTAGGGAAAGGTTGTTTAGCTAATTTCCCTTGTAAACATGGTATACATTGGTCAATTGAATAACCTGTATAATCTATGCCGATAGAATTATTTTTAAGTAAATGCATACTCTTTGTATTAAGATGCCCTAAACGTCTGTGCCACAACATGGCAGACTCTTTAGTTGTAGTATGCATAGCATTTGACTCTTTTGTGTCAAGTTTGTACATGCCTTTATGGTTAGTGGCTGTAGCAATGACCGAACCTGTCACTTGACATTGTCCGCTCTGAAAAATGCTTGCACCATTCGATGTAAATAAAACTTCGAAACCCTTATTAACTATACTATTAACAGATAAAAGATTAGTGGCAAGGCCAGGAATATAAAGAACATCACTTATTTTATTTACACTATCGGATATATTTAAATTTACAGTACCTTTGCCTTGGCTAAGAACTTGAGCCTTGTTGGCAACAGTAACAGGTATAATGTGCGTAGAAAGAGATTCAAACCAATCTTTCCTGTTACTCATATGGGAAGTTGCACCAGAATCAATGAACCAATGGGAAGAATCTGTAGGAAGAATAGTATTAAAACAAGATGAAAGTGTAAATTGTGTTGTATAATTTGACATGGTAGCCGAAATATGCTTGTCCGAAATATTATGTTTTTTATTTTTAAGATTTTTACACTCTGAAATTAAATGTCCATTTTTCTTGCAATATCTACAGAATTTCTTTTTAGATTCACACTTTGTATGTAAAGCAGTGTTAGGTATGGTACTGGATGAAGTTGCAGTCGATCGAAAACGAGAATCTTCTTTGAGAAGCGCTGCAACCACGTTCTCCGATGTAATTTTTGTGTTGGAGTGTTCGAGAGCCATAACGAGTGGGTGGAATTTTTCTGGCAATCCAGTAAGCATTATAATGCCTAGGAATTCATCATCCACTTCAGCCCCAATTCCCTGTAGCTCTTGCTGTACAGTTAGCATGTTGTTGACATATTTTTGAATATCACCGCTGAACTTTAAAGAAAGTAAAGTCTTCATTAGGCCAAGTCTTCTAACTAATCCACTATCCGCGTAGGCCTTCTTTAACGCATTGAATGTTTCAAAAGCGGTTTTCGCTGACCTTATAACCGGATATACGGACTCGTCACACAGGAGGCAGATTTTAGCACGCGCCTTTTCGTCTTTGCGTTTGGCGATGGGATCGTTGAGGTTGACTGGAGAACAGACGACGTCCCATAGGTCGAAGTCCGTCAGAAGACATTGAACACTAAACGCCCACGTGTTAAAATTATTGCCTTTGAGTTTGTTGAAGCTTACACTTGATGTTGAGACATCTTGGTGACCTGAAGATAGTGCCGGCGTTGCCGATGGTTGATCCATAGCACTTTAGTTACTTTAATTTTATCTTACTCACGCTGTCCACTGCTGGAAACTCTGGGCCCATAACCTTTTGCAGAATTTCAGTTGGTAATACAGTATTGACGTGGTAATAAATAAAATATATAGAGTTCTGAAGTAAACGGTGTATATTGATAAACAACAAAAAGGGATGTGACACACAGATGACTCACGTCATATTTAAATTAGTATAGCGTCAGGGTGTTCTTATTATATAAAAAACCAAGAAGGTTTAACACTATCGATTAGAAATCCTCCAGAGGCGAATTTGCCTCACCAAGGTTCTTGTGTCCTTAAAACCTCCGTTACGCTGTAAAGGCCATCTGCGGCCAACAGTAACAGTCAGTATTTTTTCAAATTTCCTATAAAGGGAAGGCAAAGGGAACTAATGCCCATACAGCCATGTCGTCAGTATTCTTTATTTCTTATTTTATTGCATTGAAATGCTGGCGTTACACATTTTAATGCACGTTTGGAGAATTTGACGCGAAATATATGATGACAGTCTCCATATGATGCTACTTGATGAGGTGGATAACCACAAAAAAGTTCTCATCGTCTTTCACACAATATTCACTTTTATTCTAATAATCTTTTAGTTGCACGTCAACACAAACACTTGGTTTATAAAACAACACCACTTTTATAACACAAAGTTCGCTCCGACACAATTTGTAATGATTGTTATCAAAATCTTGACTGACACCACAAAAACGCGCTAAACACTCGTATTTTTTTTGAATTGATTCCAATTGATTTGAAATAAAACAACTTTACCGGATTTAAATTGCGTTGAACTAATTCTTTAACTCTTCTTCTTTTAACACGGTACTAAATAATAATATTACATTTAGATGTAATATTATTATTTAGTACCGTGTTAAATATGCGTGACGTCTTTGGTTGTCTTAGTAACAAGTTTTACATGAAAATAAGTTATTTTGTATTTTTGAAGCCTTTTTTCAACTAGCCATCATAGACTAAAATGATGCTAGCTGAAAAAAGCCTTCAAAAATACATTGAACTGATGTACACCTATTTTTTAATATATGTCTTCGATGTATAAATCACAAGTTTGTGAACACTTTATATCGATATTGCCCATCTGAAAGTTCTGATTGGAATTTCCTTTTGTAGCGTGAACAGCTCCGCGCCAAGTTTTATTATGCACACTTTGTTATCAATTATCCATTGATCGATAAAGTGATTTTATGACGTAATCGAGCGTATTTAATCGTAGTTGGCTCCTGAGTTGTTCGAGCGCTACTAAGAAGTCATTACGCTCGCTTATTGTGTACAAAGTTTGCGGGCGGACGCCTCAGAAAGTTTGAGAACGCCTGAATTTCTAAATTATGTTGGAATTAAAGTTTAAATTGAATGTTGTATATAAAGCGAATTTCACGGACATGTTTTCTATGAGATCTTAAGTAATATCGACTGGTGATTGGATCTTACTTGCCTCATAGTTGTGTAGATATGGCCACTAACCCCGTTGGAACCAACAAACACTTTACACAGACAAGTGGGCGCCCGCGGCTCCGCTCACGTGGATGCCCTATGTCCATTCTTAGAACATAAATCTATCTTCATGCCAAATTTCGTCTAAATCGGTTCAGTGGCTTAGGAGTAAAAACATAGCAGACGAAACAAAGCTACTTTCGCATTTATAATTAGTATTTAGCCTTAGTATACCTAAGAGCCAATTTCCATGTAACTGTTACGCTTGATGTGTGGTCGATTGTAATTTAGAAGCCAGTACAACTGCATTGATCTCGCACTGGAGTAAGAAATAAGTCCATGGTGGATAGTTGGACCTAGTTATGCCAAAATGATCCAACCCACAATTGTGTCAATTTTGAGATATTAATGTCAAATTATATAAAATGGACCCTATTTTCATGTACCAAAGACTCATTTTCGTATCCATTTCCTAGGATGAGTTATACTAGAAGTATACCAACCCACAACTGAAATATTTTTAAAAAAATGTTCATAAGGAATACAAGCTACTTGAAACATCAATGAGTGTCCTGCCTGTGGCGTGGAACATTTTGGCATAACTAGGTCCGTATGTAACATGGTATTATAAAAATCCCTTACATAGACCTTATTTTCGTCACCCGTGGCACGGCGAACTCCCAGGGGGGAGTGGACAAAAGTTTGACCTTTTCGTCCTCTTGGACGAACGGGAGAAAGAGGTAAAACACATTTTGTGTCCTAATAAATGGACGTAAGTGGTGCATATTCGCAATCTCTCCCAACCACCAGAGTTAATATAGCTTTAAAGTAGAGTAATGTAACAAAAGTTCTGATTATTATACCGAGAGGTTTGTGGTAGCCACTTCACAATCCAGAACGATATCATTCAAAAATTCAAATTCAAATTCAAAATTATTTATTCGCGAACATGGGTCATATACAGGTGGTACTCAAATACAAATAAAGCGCTTGGAATCCATATTCAGCCTTTTGGCAAGCAAAATATTACATATAGGTGTAGGTAATTAACATTAACATTAGAATCCATTATTATTAATATGCTTATAACAATAAAATTGACAATAGGTATTCAATTACATTATTATTACATTATTATTATTATCATTATTCTATTATTTTTAATTATTTCAGTTTAGTTAAGTGTTTATCCAATCGAATACTAAATTATCAATAACATTAAAGACAATAAAATTAATTAAAATACAATTTTATCCGCTAGGTATTCTTTGATGGAATAATATGCTTTGTCTATGAGTAGTTTGTTAAGAGCTCTTTTAAATACAGTACACTGATCTATTCCAGTTATTTCTTTTGGAAGATGATTATATAGGCGTGGCGCCATTCCAAAAACACTATTGTTAAATAGGGCAGTTTTACTTGGGCGAAATACAATTTTGTGGTTACGCCTTTTACTTTTAAAATTTTCAAATAAAGATACATTTTTTTCACAAATAATATTGTTTCAAATATGTACAAGCATGGTAACGTTAATATTTTTAATTTAATAAAATAAGGCTTGTCAGTCTGTTGTAGATGACATATCGACCTAATACACCTTTTTTGGGCTCTAAATGCTGTATCTTTTTCAACAGAGTTACCCCAAAATATAACACCGTATCTAAGAGTTGATACTACGTAGGCATGATAGGCAGACATTACGGCCGATTTATTTACAATTTTGCTCAGCATATATAGCGCATATGAGAATTGGTTTAGTTTTTTGCATACCTCTTCAACGTGACCTTTCCAATTCAATTGAGAGTCTAGATTTAGTCCCAAGAATTTTACAGTGTCAATTTCCCTAACCTTATGTCCAAAATAATAAATGTTTAAATTAGGATCATCTGAATTTGTTTTCGATGAAAAAGGGCTACGTAGCAAAAAGCTGAATGAAATTCTAGCTTTCAAATCTATCCTATCTTGTGATCTAGAAACTCCATAGCTTCACGCGCATGAATAAAACATGGCACTCTATGTGTATGTAAAAACACACATCGTTGTAGTTGTATATGAAATTGTGTCGGCAAAATAGTGAACTGGGGCAGTGCATTGTCGCCTTTTGTGTTGAAAGCGGAAATTTAAAAGCCAGTAGCTTTCTCTAGATGTATTGTACGTTGACGATGAGATACACGTGAAGGAATACCATTATTACACATAGGCTTTAATAAATTACAGTATTAACAAGCAATTATTATGGAGTTTCTCTAAGAAACATGGGCCTGGAAAGGTGAAGCAAGAATTAATCCACGAATCGTGTGATATTGACTGAATTGAACGAGAAGCTAAGATTCTAAAGCAGACAAGATAGATTTTGAATGAGTGCTATATTCAAGGTGCAAAGAGAGTAACAAGGACGACACAAAAGGTTCCAACTGTCTGCTCCGTGGGAGTAAACTCATGGCTCCAAGATAGGATAAGATGTTCCACTCTAATTTGGATTCACCTGTATCGTGGATAATATTATACAGAAATTTGCAGCCAAATCAGGTGAGACGCTAGAATGACTATCTGACCTCAAATCAGGAGGTCCGTAGATCGATACCCGCCCGACCACTGCACTATTGACGCAGTGAAAAATTAAAATAAGTCGCGCGTTAAGTCGGTGTAAATGGTATTTTTCTTTATATCATTAACTCTGTTTATGTCGTTTCAGCCATCTCACTCCCGTTTTTATAGTTCTGCTCATTTCAACTATTTCTCGAGTGCTTCCGGTTGCCTGTTCTCTTTCTTCCCTAATGGGTTTACTCTTTCTTTTTCTTCGCAAAGTGCATCTAAAATAAGTTTGTTTACCCGGACTGTGCATTAACTTGAAATGTTCTGCTATACTTTAGCACGAATACTAATGTACCTTTTGTAAAAATCATAAGCAACAACTTGCGTTAATAGGGAAACCTCCTTCTGAATCCATAAAGTCTAGCGAGATTTTGTTTAGCGAATTTCCTTAGTTATATCAGAAAGAGATTTTATAATAAACCTGTACACCCATTGTCAAATTTAATATATTTCAAGACTATTAACGATTAGATTAGGCGATAGCTGATAATGTGTAATATAAAAGTAAAAATTGGAAGTAACCCTCAGCCTCATAAATCATTTAGCTAACAGCATCTCATTGAGACTATTTTTATGACCCTAAACACGCTCCATCTACTGTAAGTTTCTGTTTCTGAAGTATTGAGCATCTCGCAGACTATTTGATCGTACAGGATGAGCTTAACGTTCGCATGTCTTGGAAATACCACTGATGTAACAGTAAACCAAATTTCAAATTAATCAGATCTGTGAAAGTTAGTAAGACCCTTTTGTCAAGTCGTAAATGAAATCAAACTCTTGAACAGGTCTTTATAAATTATAGCTAAGGACAATCTCCATCATGTCAGCTTTCAAACAAAAAAAAACGAATCAAAATTGTTCCATTCGTTTAGGAGCTACGATGCCACAGACAGACACACAGATATACGGTTGAAGGATACGGTCCTCGGTAGCTTATCGCCCGGACTGTTTGATTGACCGGATGACGTTTTTCTTAATATATTTAAAACGTTAAAGTCATTTTATAGTATGGTGTCCGATTATTCATCTAAATGTGCACACATTTATGTTATGTAAATTAATTAAATTAAATTAATTTTATATAATTAATTATTCTTAGCCAGCGTCAAGAATAAATGATATTGTATAAGGCTGTAACATTATTTCTTATTTGAATTCAAGTGGCGAAAGGTGAGTGAGTTTTCTGAATGGATACATTGTAACAGTTTTATCCTTCACTGTCCCGATTTCTACCCCATTTCGTGCCTTTAGGTGATGCGGAAAAAAGTCATTAGAGCAAAAACTCGACGGCCTCTTTCAACTGACCTTCGTGAGAGAGTAGCGTCAGCGATATTGGAATTTTCAGCTTTAGGTCGTCTTTGAGTGCTGTTTAAACGTGGATGAACATCTAAGCGCTTCTCTGTAAGGTATCAAGGTGATTCCACTGATAAATATTTAGTGAAATAATAACATTCAACTTATTTTCTTACTAGAATAAATGACTTATTATACTTTACGCGGACCTATATAACATTTGGTTTTTTTTCCACAAAATTACTAATTACTTTACTCGAGCAATTTGTCGTCTTTTTCTATTAGTTTTACGTGGTTTTGAACCATGTAAACTTATTTGTGTTTTGGGATTTTGAACTCATAATTTTTCTCATACAATTTATCCAGTGAAGTGACTGATTTGGATTAAGCTTTAAACTTATTCATACCGTAATTTTCAAATGTAGACTTACTCTATTACGTAGCGAATATCTTGCAATGGTAAATGTGACTGTCTTTGAATAAATAAATAAATCAACTTTTGTTAAATAACATAAAAGTATATCGGATATTTTCCTCGGCACGAATATAGTGCTTGGAACTTGATGAAGTCCATATCAAAGAGCGTAGTTTCCCCACAACGATTTGTAACGGTAAGTTATATATTATCAAATGAAATATCCTTTCAGTCACAGTGTAATCATATTTGCAAAGCTATATAGCTGTGGCTAACTCTTAACACGAAGCAGCCTCTTTAACTCAAACAATTATGTGGTCTTCTACGGCGGGGTCTCGAGCATCGAAGACACTTGTGTTTGGTCTAGCTAGAACATCTAAAATAGCAGATTGTTAGGTATGTCGTGTGCTTTTATCACTATCTTCGAGCGGAGCCGTTGCGGCAAGAGCAATTTTTGTAGTAGTAGTAGGCTTAGGTTTAAGTGGAACTGTTTCAACTCTATGTATTAGTGTTACCGTATTCCAATTATTTTTAGATACCTTCTTATGAGGTTCCTCCTCTTAGGAAGCTTTTATTTCTTAAGTAAATAAGAGTATTATTATTAAATTCATAGTTTCTCAATCAATCAGCCGTTTCTTTGCATGAATAACAATGTTAATAGTACATATGAATAGTAGTAGTACATCGCAGGGTATGAGATATTATTCTTAATCCCTAAGAGCATTATTCAGTCTGCCAGCAGCAGACAGTAGCTACATTTCCACTTGATCAAAATAATAATGAAATTAGGAAGCATTAAATAAACTAATTACTGCGCATGGACGGCGTTTCACCTTAGGCCTCAGGATGACAATGCACCGCAATATCAAGTGATTTTTCCTTGTTATTGCAGGTGTCTATAGGCGGCGGTAACAGCTTACCATCCGGTGGGTCGTCAACTTGTTTGTCATCTATTTGTATAAAAATAGTTCTATAGTACAAGTTACAAATTTTTATTATTACAATGACCTCAATTTAGGTCATAGTTAAAAAACCATGATTTACAACTAAATGACAAACAAGCTTATGGTCCACTTAGTGGTAAATGGCTGCCGTCGCCAATGGACCTGCAATAATAACAAGTAAAAAAACACATGGCCGGTACGTTGTCATCCTGAGCCCTAAGATGAAATGTCTTCCATGCCCAGTAGCCAGTGTAATACTGGCTACTTTTCCCTTCAATCCGAAACACAGCAAACCGTTTTACGGCTGAAATAAGAAAGGCGGTGTACCTACCCAGACGACCCTACGTACTCAAATCTACCACCTGATAAACCGTGTGTCATAACGGGGATCATTACAGCCTAGCAGAGGTGTGACTGGGTTGCAGTCTCCTGCTCTGATGGTAGATGTGAATGACATATGACATGCTGCCCATAATGCTATCAGCTGGCAGAAATAATGGTGTACGTAAAGGGTTTTTAAGGGTAGGTTTTAGTAGCGCACCTACACTACTCCCCTCTACCCTCTCTTCTTCCTCTAGAAGAGAGTACGCGCATAAGGTCTTTCCTCTACCCAAAAATTTCTTGGAAACAATGAGCTGATCTAAATTTGAATCTTATAATAATTGAAGTTCCGTATATCTCCATATCTAAATATGCGTAGGAAATTGATAGCCTGACATATAACTTGCAAATTACTTTTTAGTTAGCTTTTATAACCATAAACAATTTGGGACATCGTGTAGAAAGGAGCTTCCTAAAGCAGACTATTACTTATTTTGTGCAAACTTGACAGCTGTCCTCTTTGCGTTCATATTGAGAGGACGATATGTACTAACTACACTAGAGTGTACTCCAGAAATAAGCGCAATATATTATCGCTTTCATCTTCATTTGAATTAATAAAGTCATTACAAGTAGGCACAATTTGTATAGTATTCTTTTCTTTCTCGTGCCTACTGTAATTATATTCTTTTCATAGGACTCCGTTTTCTCAATTTCTTTGTGATGCTTTAATTTCATAACTCTCCCGAGGGCGAGGGCGAGGGCGAGGTGGGCGAGGCCAGCTCGTGTCGGCGATTGTGTTGATAATAAGACTCGACATTATAACGACCTTCGGAAGCTATTGAAGTCTTCACAAAAGACATTCTTGTTTTCGATGCAGCAAGGAAAAAATAATTTTGATAAAATAAAGTTGCAAACGATTTCATTCGTTTTGTGTCGGAAATCGTTGCAAATTGTATTGAAGAAAAAGGTCTTTTATTTCTTGGTTTACTTCAAATTTTTCCTTTTTCCACGGCTTTGTAAAATGTAATTTTATTATAATGTTTTCTGGCTTTTACAATTAAATTTACTTATTACTAAGCGTCAAAGACTGTTTGATGTATTTGAAGCTTATTGCTTTATTTAGTATTACGAGAGCACGCCGCTTTCTCATAATACCTTTTCTTAATTTAAAGGCGATGAAGTTAACTTAGAACTGGGTTGATTAACTTTCACTGTGCATTTTCTAGAAATAAAATGAATATTATCTATAGCTTATCTGACGATGTTGCTAGTTATGAATTATGTTTTAATATATTTTGGACTTCGTCGTTAATTTGTAAATATAGGCAGTAAAGCTTTCATCATCATCATCATTTCAGCCGAGAGACGCCCACTGCTGGGTATAGGCCTCCCCCAAAGATCTCCATACCGCTCGGTTCTGCGCTGTCCGCTGTCCTGTAAAGCTTTACATAATTTGAAATATGTAAATATGTAATTACATTTGATTGGCAAGTAAAACCAATATCAATTATAAGACACCTTTCTCTCTATAAAAATATCTAGGTAGTTTTTTTAAATACAGTGAAGATTCCAAAATACGATATATTTGTATAATAAAATAGTGAAGACATTGAAGTTTAGAATATTTCAAACCTTTGCTAATGAGGGCTTCTTGTTTACGGTATTACTCATCATCACCAGCCTATATACGTCCCACTGCTGGGCACAGGCCTTCCTACATGGGAGAAACACATGAGGAGTTTGGGCCATAACACCACCACGCTGGCCCAATGCGGGTTGGTGGGTTAAAGCGGTTGTAGTAACAACCGGGACCAACGGCTTAACGTGCCTTCCGAAGCACGGAGGAGCTCGAGATAACAAACTTTGATTGACCCATCCCAGGATCGACCATGGCGAAAGTTGCTTTGTTTATCGTATCGAAACCAGAGCGCTCAAACCAATACGCCACCGAGCTCCCACGGTATTACTATATTATCATATTTCATCCTTGCTTCTATTTATACCTTTCTGAAATTGTCTGAAATGTCAGAATCCATCACGGTGGGCGAAATAAGGCTCAGTTTCAAAGTAAAAATCTCAGAATAATTTCGAACATACGCCGCGTTTTGATCCACGCTCACAGGGAGTACTCAGATTAAATTATGATTTAGTTTAATTTGTGTTGTTTTACAGAATGGTTCAGAAGTTGTTGATATTTTCAGTGTCCAACATATGCACTGTGCTAGGTCACAGAATAATACATTAAATTGGTTCTAATATAAAATAACAATATGGTAGATTCCAACTTTTAAAAAAATTCCATATATAAAAAGTAAGTCAATAGTTGATAAATATTACAGAAGCCATAGTATATCTATGTGCAATCAATAGTTTCATAGAAATAGCGATTATTATTATTATTAAAAATTAGTAACTGAACAATATAAGCGGAGCCATTTTCCTTATCAATTATACACACTTAAAGCTTACAAAAACTTTTTAATCCTACGGTTCGACAAATAGTTCAATTTCTGTAATTGAACTAAAAAAAAATGTCAATTTAATTGGACTTTATTTCATTGAGGCATAATGCAAAAAGGTGGCCTAATTTTGGGCAATCTCCTTTGTTTGCTTTTCATTTATTGAGTACACTATCTGAAATCGTATCTGAATATAGGCATTTTCTGAAGTAACGCATAAACATTGAATGGCAGGGTGACTTATTTATTTCAGAGTGGATTGGCAATTTCCATTTATTGGATTGCATTCAGTGTTGTTTGGTTTTGTAATGAACATACAGTAGAGTAAAATAATCTCAAAAAAGCAAACGAACATTGCAATAATATTAGTTGATAATATTACATTTTGATTACTTAAAACTAAATTTGATTGCACCTCTGTAAACCCGAGTTGATATATTGGATTATAAAAATCTTCTAGTGGGACGAGCGAGCCCGGCTTTTTAGCACGAAATGTCCAGGAATTACAAAGTTATTGGATTACAAGATGATTTATGTTGATGTCATGTTTCAGGAGAGCGTAATGGATTTGTGAATTACGTTAGTTAACCTGCCTCTCCTTATTTAAGCTATTTTTATGTTTTTACTTTTCCGTTGAAAAGATTGTCATTTTGTCATGCATGGGCTATGGTGACCGATCATCATTAGGCTGGCTGTATGTTTGTTGGCTACCATTTTTTCTGGGCTTCTTCTAAATCTTTAGACATGAAAGAAACTCTGCACGTGTTTATGCATTGTATAAAATAACGAAAAATATTACTGTTAATATTAAGAAAGCAAGTACAACACAAGAATATCAACAACAAGACAACAACAACAACAACAAGAATAACAAACAACAACAATATGAACAAGAATATGTTTAAAGTTTTCTTTGTGTTATATTTTACACAGAGCTGCATCGTGTCCTATTAAATTATAATAGTCCTATTCCGTAATTTCCGTATTATAGTTTACGTTAATGTTCTTCTGATGTTTTTTACCTGTCAGCTTACAAAGCAAAATTCTGTGAAATAGAATGGCTACCTAATAATTTAGATTCACGCAACCGTGGCTTGATACTGGGTCATGCCAATGCAACTAAGTTTCTGGAATTTGAGCTGATTCGCGGACAATTGCGCTGCATTCTTGGACCCTTAGGATGCTATTTGTTCATGAATTTATGATGCACTTGTTTATTCCGTAACATAATATAGGTGTATACAAAAGTATTCACCGTTGATCTTCTTCAGCTGAATTTCAGAACTACCATCTGTATACGTTTTTGAGATTTGATAATGCTTTTCTTACGATTTAGCTCTATTTATGTATAATCTTTAGTTCCGTCAATTTTTTTATATCTTGTGCATAAATACAAATAATGGCTATAGCAATATTTTTAACCGACTTCAAAAAAAGGGGAGGAGGTTCAATTCGACTGTACTTATGTTTTTTTTGTGTTTGTTACCTCAGAAATTTCGACTGGGTGAACCGATATTGATGATTCTTTTTTGTTCGATGCGGAATAGTTCCTATTTGGTCCCATAAATTTTTTTTGAAAATCCATTGGTTAGTTTGGTTATCTGTATTCTGAAACCAGACGTGTCACCAGATAAAAGTATTCTTGGATTCCTCAATGCTTCAGGAGCGATGTAAGTTGTCGGTCTCAGTTGATTTAGGCAGTGACCTAGTTGGCCTGTTATTCTTATTTATTTATTATTTGTTTCTTTTGTTTTCTTTCTTTCTTTCTTTTTAATGTAATTATTATTTTTATTTTTAGGCCAATAAACGCTTTCTTTCTTTCTTTCTTTCTTTGATTTGGCAAAATAGTAGACTTTAAGACAAACCAATAAGGTACAGATTTGAAAATATTATTTGCCTTAGTACCATTCACAGGTTTTGTTCCATTTACAAATATCTCATAAAATATTTCAACGGGAGCTCCAAATTGGAATTGCCTAAAAATATTGCCTATCTCTGTCTGGAAATTGCTGCCTGATTTATGATACCTCAGTTCGATATTCGTTGTAAAATACATTGCCCCTTTGAAAGTTGCCTAGTTGTTCTGATTAATTAAACAGATTTGTTGGCTTCGTGTGTTTTAATAAGTTTTGGGATTAAGTTTGCCCTTTGTTTGAGGCTCATTTTGTCGGAAATATGATGATCCTTTGTAGGGAATACTAATTTGTAGCCTTTTAGTTGATTCAATATTTTGTGATTTTTCCCCTAAACCTTGTTTTTTTTAAGTTGTATTTCATGAGGCGTGCGTAAGTTTCGTAATAAATTTCATGATGATGACTGTGGTATTTTCAAGCATTGTAATATACTTCCTGTTCATACCCAATTTCGATATTTGTTCTTGAAACATAAAACGAAAAATTAAACATACCGTGTGTTCTCGCACAGTGAGTGGAGTGAAGCTACAGACGAGTAGGGCTAATAACGGGTACAGAAAAAGAACGGCAAGCTACCTTATTCCCCGACTAATTAACAAACTACCTCCGGAATTACGCGATAATTTAAATGATAAAAACATTAAACAAAAGCTGAAAACTTACTTCATAGATAGTTTAAAAAATTATTAGATTTGATAATCAATAATTATTAGGTATTAATCTTTATTTCAAGTAATAATGCGTCTACTCATTCCTTTTACATTGACCGTGTACCTTTTTAACATTTTTAATTGTAATTTTATTTTTTATTTATATTAAATTATTTGAGCTGATTTATGTTATTCTGTTAGCAACTGTTAACTCAAGTCGCACCATTACAAACCTTAGTGGTTTAATAATGCGACAATGTACTAATTTGTATTATAATTAATTGCATGTTAAATAAATAAAAAAAAAACAAGTAAAATTCTTGTAAAGTCACTACCTCAGAGAGAGTGTTCTTATAACCTTTTACTTGATAAGAAACATGAAACCCATAATAGCGTGTAGGATATGTATATTTGATGTTACCAAAATTGCTTTTAAAAGCTTGTTTCCGAATACAGGATTATATGAGTACGACAGAGCCGCATCTACTAAATTCAAACTCACGATCTCTGTTGGATCATGGGGTGTAATGTAATAGCTATATAGTGATATTATATAGGATTGATATCTTCCTGAAATCGATGTTCCGTGCATAAATCAGGATTGGATTATACGTGTATGTATCGTGTGTTTATTGTTGCGAGAATTCATATCGGCATCTTCCGCTTGGAGTCGGTCGACTGGTATAGTGTATTTTGCAGAGTAATACTACGTGTGATGTTTTGTTCTGGTGGTAAGCTAGGTTGCCAGGGCTTTTAAATATATGACATACACACATTAAAAGCATTACTTTTTATGACTTTATTTGGGAAAGTTAAAATCATATTACGTTACGCCGATTGGCGTATGCCGTAGCGAATGGGTAGAGAGGATTTTTCGAAATTTCAGCACCCGATTGGGGTAGCACCTCTACCTTATATAAATTCGCAGCTAAGCAGCTAATCGTGTTCTTGCGTTATGTTAGAAGCAAGGGGACGTCTCCTATGCTGTGTCTATGTCAATATAACACTTTCTCATTATTTGTACAGGATAAGCAACGAGTGAGTAGTGTCGAAGGTAAGGTGCTACAAGCGATTTAAGGCTACACTGACCGTTTACCTTCAGGCGGGCCGTAAGCTATTGCTTGCCACCAATGCCGTATAAAAATAACAACTTGAGGATTCCTAACCACCCAGGCGAAGTACCTTCGATCTTCGTCAATTTATGTCCGTATGGTGGTGGATTCAGAATACAATTTCCAGTTTGTCGGAAGAGGCGACTAAGGAACTTCAGAACTACCAACTGCTCCACAGGTGTCAGGGTTGGAACACTCGTCTGGTTAGTGACCACCGTACGCAAGGTGTAAAACCCGCTAAGTGCATTCCGGGATGAGTCGGCGTACAACCTGAGCTTGGGGAGACGATGCCGCGATGTATGCGGTCAGTGATGGCTTCCGTCTGATCAGTGCCAGGTGGACTGCGTTGGATCGCCGGCCAGGGATACCCGAAGAAACAGCTGATCCGCTGGCTGCCCGATACACAGTACAGGTGCCCAAGCGATTCTAACCAATTTATGAGGCCACGCAGCTCACGCATAATCTCGGAGTGGTCCGTCATGCCAGTTAGTGACCGGGTGGTGGGGTCCCGACGGCCATACCCAGGGGGGTTCGGGTGCCCGGGTCCGCGCTTCTCTGCTGTCACGTTGTTACCTGGGGGAACAGGCCTCACGATTTGACTGCCTATATAGCAGTATCAGTTCCCAATTCACGCCTCTCCTTCCTATCCATACATGGCAGCGATAAATAATGTGTATGGTCGTACCACGCTGTTTGTCACACTCCTCACTATAAAAATTAAGAGATAGCGTTATATTGACAGCACATTAGATAAGTCTCCATGCAGCATATTAGACATTTTTTGTTTGCAATGTTTAATTATTTTTTATCTAAAGTTCTGCTCTTCGGGCGTGAATTCCTATGAATAACCAAAAATCTTTGAGAAATAAATGATCTAAATAGAAATTGATAAATTGACAATATTAGGTTTGGCAATGAAACTTTTTTTCGGTATTGTTAAGGGAACGTGATTTAAGTTTATAAGCGTCCATCAAAACAATAGTTTTCGCCTGTTTGATTAACTTTATTCATTGAGTTTGCGTTATCAACTCAAATTTTATTGAAGAAAATAGCCTAAATAAGAAATATTTAGGCTATTTTCTTTTCTTACAGACAGTAAGTGGTGATTTGTTCCTGATGGAAACATTCTCTGAATCCATTTCAATGTTTGTAAAATAATCTTTGTCTTTTGTAGATAAATCATCTGTTTTGAAAGCCCTTCGGCCTACCTTAGGCGTTCAATGTACGTACATGATCCATTTTGATATATACTTACCGCGCACAAGCTGTTGTGAAGACTCCATCATCAATGCTGCTTTATCAACGTGACACTATTGCTGTTTCTATATGATGCCAGAATATACGCTGTGCAAACGACTGCTCTGCGCGAGTGCTAGCGAGAAGACAATTGGAACCTAAACTATTATATTTATGTAGTTTCGAAACTGTCTTATTTATTTTAATTGTGATAAGCTTGTTAACACCATCATTCCTTACTTATCTTGTATCTAGAGCATGTTCCCTTATCTCCTATACGTTGCTGATTAGCTCACAGATATCTAAATCAATAGTAGTATGGTCGTTATCCATCCTTGTTAGTGAAACCTTCGACTCAGGGATTGGGGAAGCAAGATAAACTTCGCCCGGGACAGTAATAAATGTCGTTTCGTCCATTCCTTGTACACGTCGCAAATTGATATGTTTCTGGTTTTATCTACAGGGTTACAGGGAAAGTCGTACAGAATATTAAAGGACGTTATTATTCAGGTCATTTCTTATGGAATTGATCCTGTTATATGGTATCCGAAACTTAACCGTTATGGAGATATAGAATTTAAAAAAAAATATTTAAAGAACCTTTATCTTTTGGCTTTTTTATCGATTTTTTTGTGGTTGGAACTACTAAGGTCCGTTTTTTTATGTGCCCAGTTACAAGATATGTCAATTAATAAAAATGATTAACATAAACTGAACCTTCTAATACAGCTTAATAAATCTGCTTGACAACGGTTGGAATTAAATAATTTTCACTAAGTGTTTTTAACTTTGGAGACCTTTCACGTCAACAAGTATTGTTACTCGGAGGCTTAGTATTTCCCAGTGGAAAGTGTGGTTCGTGATGCACAGTTCTGGGCAATACCCTAACCATTACACGCCAGTGCAAGTAATTGAACAAGGGGATCCATTGAGGCGACTACACTTATGCAGATTCATGCTCGATATCGAAGATCCGGCTTATTATAAAGAGATCCTATGGACAGATGAGTCGAAATTTGATGGATACGAGTCATATCGCATCCATAATATTATCATAAATGCGTAAGTAACTCGGTTTGTCGGTTACCTTTTCACTCCAAACTTTTCTTTAATTTGAGGACCTCTTTAATATTTTAAGTATTGTCAAACTCAAAAAGTTTGAGCAAACGTCAATTTGAGCAGGCCCTAAAATTTAAGTGGGTCTTGAAATGTAGTGTCTTTTCAGTATAATGCTGTTATTTTCTCAAGGTGGGTGACTCAAATACGCTACTGTACGTGGCTTTAGCTTAAAATTTCCCCTCAGATGCAGTTTAACAGATTCTCAATTCAATAGATTCACAACTCACCAGATTCGCAAGTAAACCGAAATACTATAAACAAAAATTGGTTAAAACATTTTTTTAAATCAGCTAATGCATGAATATTTCAAATTCCAATTCACATTGATAATTTTAATGTAACATTATTATAATAGTGTAAAAGTTTATTTACCTACAAAAATAACTAATTTTAATATCTATCTTGAGGAGCTCGGTGGCGTAGTGGATTGAGCGCTCTGGTTTCGATCACGAAAATAAAGCAACTTTCGCCATGGTCGGTCCTTGGATGGGTCAATCAAATTTATAATCTTGAGCTCCTCCGTGCTTCGGAAGGCACGTTAAGCCGTTGGTCCCGGTTGTTACTGCAACCGCTTTAACCCACCAACCCGCATTGGGCCAGCGTGGTGGTGTTATGGCCCAAACTCCTCATGTGTTTCTGCCATGTAAGAAGGCCTGTGCCCAGCAGTGGGACGTATATAGGCTGGTGATGAATATCTATCTTTTCTAGTTTAGATATGGTAAGATGCAACTCTGCTGAATTAGGAATCTGGTAAACTGCTCCTGAGGGAAAATTTTACCGTCTATCGTCTTCATGGTAAAAACTCATAGAAGAGGTGAATTCAGTTCAAAGAATATATACTGCATACTACATGTTGTAGTGACGTCTCTCAACTTAAAACAAAGGCAGCTTTTCTCTCAGTTTTATAATAAAGGTTGCGAACCGTTTTTCTTTGATCACTGAAATGTGCAAAAAGTTCTGTAGCCTATCAAGATTCTTTGTTTTTGAATGTTGAATTACTTAGTTTTCATATTAAGTAAAAAATTATGAACAAAACTAAACCCCTTCAAAAATAGTAAAATACATTTACTGAATGCTTATATATTGTGCTTGAGAATGCTATTTAAAATACAGGTTAAGAGCATGTCTAAAGGTGGGCATTCATGAGTGTTAACACGCGTAAGTAAGGGCCTTATATAACTTCATATTAGTAGGTACCTTAACATCATTTAATTACAATATTACCTTTTTCTTAGGCTTATGAATATTGAATATTATGTATACTCAGATTTAGTTTGAGTTAACCAGCGTATAACATCTTTGTACAAAATTTTAATCTCAATAAGTTGAAAAACATGATGAAACTATATCCCCTTTTATGCCATTTTGTAAAGCGATTAAAGCGAACCCTAATAGTGGATTATATTTACCTATAGAAATATATTTCATTTTCTACCGTTATGAGTAATTTGTTTCACCTAAAATTCCTTTTCGAGATGATTTTAATGTGGAGTAAACAGCTAGCAACGTTAACGACGTGTGTTGGAGGATTTCGGCCAACGCCACACTCCTGCACGCACCTTTCCTCACTTGACTTCCCCTATAATCGTTCAATCAACCACGAATTTTTCCGCAATTTAGATAATGCTGAACAGTGAAATCTGCTAAATGTTTTTCAACATTTTATGTATCCACAATAAAACCGATTCCGCCCTATATTTTTTACATGTGATTAATGGACTATGTTTTTGCTAAGACTGTTTTGAAGACGTGTCACACAGAATCATCAATCCTTGTATGAAGAAATAATGACCTAAAGGTGAAGGTAGTTCACAATAGAGAATCCGTAATAAAAATATCGGTGAAAATTTTCCAAATCTCGTCCTCGTGGTAATTGAAGCTTGCTTAATTACGTGTAAGCTAGCTCTCGGTTTTGACTAATTAGTTATCCAATATCAATCATATCATCGCCATTTATTTCGTTTATTAATATCTGTCTGCGGTGACTAGGTATAAGATTCAATAGAAGTGAATAAACAATTTTATCTGGTGTCAAACTACACACTGCAAGCACAATGAATTTTTAATTATCATATGTTCCCAGGAGTCTTACGCGGCTTATCAAATTACGTGAAGGTACAAAAAGGTTGGATCTTATATTGTCGATCAAAAGAATAATATTCATTCGAACGCAGCACGCTTAAACTCCCCAAAGAACAATTCCACATAGTGATGTAGTTTCAAGTTGCGGATACCCAATTACCCAATATGGGAATCCCGAACATTCACGAAAATATCGGATGCCAAATTATCGCTATTTCGATAGAAATAGAAGGTTGGAAGAATAATTTATCAATTCCCAATTTCTTGTTGTAATGCAATCAAATATTTATCTGACATAAATATTGATTGACTAATTTATATAAATTTCCATTTTTATTACCGAGTTGATTACCAAAATTGACTTTACTTGTATCATGTTGGAATGAAAAAAAATAATTAAATTGACGAGACGTTAGAACCATTGTGTTCCAACTCATATTTTCGTGAAAGCGTTTACGCTTAGATCATTGATCGTGATTGGCATGAAAGAACCATAATTTTTGACTGTTAGTGACAAAATAGTCATCTCGATTCAAATATCACTTGGATCACTATGGTTCTAACCTCGTCTATAGAAATGTTCGTGGGTTCTGGCCAATGAAAAAACGTATTTTCATCCAACTTTTGCTGTATTGACTTTTGTCATTGTTGTTTTATGATTAGCATGTTTGTACACTTCGTGTGTTCCTGTATGCAACATGGAATAAAGAACTTGATATCGCAGACTAGTTGCCATCCTGCGGCCTAAGATGAAATGCTTTCCATGCCCAGTAATTACACTGGCTACCTTCCCTTCAATCCGAAAAACAGCGTACTGCTTTACGGTCGAAACAGGAAAGGCGGTAGTGGCTACCCATACGTAAGACGATCCTGCATACGGGTCTACCACCTACGTAAAGAATGTTTTTTTTATACAACTAGATGACAAACAAGCTGACGGCCCACCTGATGGTAAGCGGTTACCGCCGCCTATAGACACCTGCAATAACAAGGAAAAATCACTTGATATTGCAGGTGCGTTGTCATCCTGAGGCCCAAGATGAGATGCCCAGTAATTACATGCCATTAGTTGTTTCATGAAGTAACAGTAATTTTAACATTGAAATGGAGTTTCTTCGCGAGCTACACCCGGATTTCTCAACCACAGAGGAACTGGCTATCTTACCTCTAACTGCGGGAACACAACAATGCTGGTAACATTAGTGTTATGGCATTAGACTTTGGTAAAATAATTATCTTTGACAAAGAAAAAGATTTATGAAATTGATAATATTTACCTTTCTTACTTACTTCGATTAAAAGAGAGAGACTTTATCGAAATTCGAACATCATTCAATGTACAATTCAATAGGTATAATCATATAGAGTAGAGCATTATTCCCAAATACATATCTGCCATGTAACTTGATCCCTACATAGTTGGATAAACTTGTTCAGTGTAATACTCCAAGGAGATCGTGTTTTGATATTGCCTCGAATATAAAGTCTGTATTGGAAAGTTCTTTGGTTTTATTATGTATGCAATCGCAGACCCGATACCTCTATGATTTATTTATAGACAGACGATAGGTTATAATGGAATTCATCAACTGCCCTCAAACATCCCACTGCTGTATACAAATGTTTTGATTACCATGAGTCAGTCGATATCGAGCTCTTCCGTGCTTCACGTTAAGCCGATGGATCAGGTTGTGGCTATAGCAGGTTTTATGCCCCAAAATCCATGAACGTCAAAATGACGGGACCCCACCAGGTTTTTCGAATACCAAGTGTTTAGGATATAATGCACTATTTCTTCTATTTCATACTCGTATAGAAAAATTCTACACTCATAAAATAACGAGAAATTCTTCAAAGAAAGTGGTCCCGCTATTTTGACATCAAAATGACGGGACCACTATTCAGTTATTGAAAAAGACATGGCGTGATATTAAACTGAACACATCAAATTCTAATACGATATCGTACGACTACGTTTGGATCAATAATATAATTTTAAAACTATTATTTCAATTAAAAAGTGTTGAATATAATTTACATCAGAAAAACGCCTGAATAAAATGTATCATTTTAAGCCTAATGTCATTTGATTGCTCTTACAATTCGTGTAGGCGTTTACAACGTTTAGGCCACATATTTTTTAAAAAATATTTTATTCAATTTACTTTACAAAGGCTACTACTTGAGATTGAAAACAGTTTAAATATACTTATTTAGGTATTACTTACTATTGAACATGCATTTCTCACAATGAACTATCGAGCTGGGGGTGTTTGGCGGGATTTGGTGGTGTCGGTCAAGATTTTTATTACAATAATTAAAAATTGTGTCGGAGCGCGAACTTTGTGTTATAAAAGTGGTGTAGTTATATAAACAAAGTGTTTGTGTTGACGTACAACTAAAAGGTTATTAGAACAAAAGTAATTATGGTGTGAAATACGATGAGATTTTGGTTTGGTGGTGGTGGTGGTGGCGGTGGTGGTGGTGGTGGTGGTGGTAGTGGTGGTTTTTGTAACAAATTGTTATTAATAAATGAAATAAAAAAATGTACAATATTTTTCAAGTATCTTTTACAACATAACTGCACTTTAGAATAACCCTCCCAAAGTAAAATTGTAACAATCTGAACGCCTACATAAATTATAAGACCTCCAAATGATACTTTTTGTTCAGGCGCTATTTTGATTTATTTAGAATAAATACTTTTTTATTCAAATTACAGTTTTAAAAGTGTGTGTGTGTGTGAGAGAGATGAGTCCATGTGCTTTAGTTATTGTTCTGAGGTCCATGTAATGGGAAGGCAAAGAGCACTAATGCCCATACAGCCATGTCTTAAGTATTTCTTCATTTATTGCATTAAAATGCTGGCGTAACACATTTTAATGCATCTTTAGAGTACTTGACGCGAAATATATGATGACAGTCTCCATGTGATGCTACTTGATGAGGTGGATAACCACAAAAAAATCTCATCGTATTTCACACCATAATTACTTTTGTTCTAATAACCTTTTAGTTGTACGTCAACACAAACACTTTGTTTATATAACTACACCACTTTTATAACACAAAGTTCCGCTCCGACACAATTTTTAATTATTGTAATAAAAATCTTGACCGACACCACCAAATCCCGCCAAACACCCCCAGCTCGATAGTTTATTGTGAGAAATGCATGTTCAATAGTAAGTAATACCTAAATAAGTATAAGTAAACGTTGTAAACGCCTACACGAATTGTAAGAGCAATCAAATGACATTAGGCTTAAAATGATACATTTTATTCAGGCGTTTTGCTGATGTAAATTATATTCAACACTTTTTAATTGAAATAATAGTTTTAAAATTATATTATTGATCCAAACGTAGTCGTACGATATCGTATTAGAATTTGATGTGTTCAGTTTAATATCACGCCATGTCTTTTTCAATAACTGAATAGTGGTCCCGTCATTTTGATGTCAAAATAGCGGGACCACTTTCTTTGAAGAATTTCTCGTTATTTTATGAGTGTAGAATTTTTCTATACGAGTATGAAATAGAAGAAATAGTGCATTATATCCTAAACACTTGGTATTCGAAAAACCTGGTGGGGTCCCGTCATTTTGACGTTCATCAAAATCCTCATCTGTTTCTCCCATGTAGGAATGCCTTTGCCCGGCAGTAGGACATATATAGCCTAGTGATGATGATGATGATGATATCCTGAACACCCTTGCTCAATAATTAAATCCACAATATCTTGACACAACACGACACGACTTAATTAAAGTGACTTACATTATTACATACGTATATCCGGTTCGGGAAACCAATAATATTCTCTGAGAGATTGACATTGTCTCCTAGTCTCTACACATCAATTCAAGGAAACGTACACACGACATCACATCAAGTGTAACAGTTGCACTACGAAAGCCGCCTCTATTACGAACGCAGTAAGGACGTTTTCAAGGTCAAACTGTTACGCTTGATGTGCTATCGACTGTACATTGTGAAATGTTATGTTTACAACTTCATTATACCAACAGTTAATTAATATACATGTTGGTGACAAAGATATTACTAATTAATTTCGTCTTTTCAGTCGTGTTAAAACGTTGAAGTTAGAATTGGCTCCATGAGGCCAATTAACATTTACGTAACCAATGAAAGTTTAAAACAATGTTCGCCGCTGTCTCTAGGCGGGTGGGTGTTCGGATTTACTAATCGGAATCGGAATGCTGTCATTTTTGTTAAGACACATTTTTGTCCGAAATTGCTGTTTATGCTCTGACGTAGGCTTATTTCCAATAAAGAGGCTTTTTTATTGGTTTCAGTAATATGAAGGCCGGTATTAAAACATTAAGAAGCTCGAAGGCATTAATTTTTAAATCGCTCTATATGTCTATGTCACCACAAAAAATACAACCCGAACATAATTTATGTAATACCTTCCCAAACACGCTATACCTACCTGGTGTAAGTTTGTGAAGAATTGAGAATCCCGCTCAGCTCAATGTAAGCATGTCTAGATGTTTAGATGAGATATTTTTCTAGGTATAACTACAAACCTTTTGTGGCAATATAGTATTAAGCTTACTGTTTAAAATTAATCCAAATGCAACTAAATGATGATATTTCGCAGCGTGAAAATTAACTTAAGGCGGCATGTTCACTGTCCGTCACAAAGCTTAATATTGTCGGACGCGGACGTGTGGTTAACAGGGTGGAGTCAATATTGACTTCGTCGGGTTCGGATGGGATACGGTAGCAAGAAGTTATAAACGTGTTACGTTTATTTTATAATAGGATAACACGCAAAGGGTTCTTTTTGAAAAGTTTCAGTTGTTTGTTACGATTCAACGGATTCCCGATTTATGTGGAGATAAATATTTTTGTATGTACCTACATGCAAGAATGTGACGTAAAATGACGGATGAATGTAAAATGACATATAAAAGGAGCTAACGATCTCAAAAGTGAAGCAATTTTCACGACATTCTGGTCTTTTAAACATGTTTCTTTATTTGGAGCACATGCATGACATGCTCCAAAAAGTGCGCTATGCGGTTAGTTCCTATATATTGGCGTTAAAACCACGTTGGCGACCTGAAATATTAGTTGTTCAATTTCGACAGTTAACTTGAGGAGTAAAGTAGATCTATTTACAATAGTAATGATAAAAGAAGTCGAATCACAAAAACCTTAACAGAAAGCTAAACAAAAGTGTTTAGAATTGTTTTAGATATAACATGAAATTGAAAATTTTAAGTAACTCCCGACCTCATAAATCATCTATCTTACACCATCTAATGGAGCCTATTCTAATAAGTTCAAATACGATATTATCTGCTGAAAGTTTCTGAAAAATTGAGCACCCCGCAGACTATTTGAGGATACAGGATCAGCTCAAGGTTAAAGCTAACCTTGAGCTGATCGGGGTCTTGGAAATACCACCGAAGTAACAGTAGACCAAATTTCAAATCTAAACTACCACACTATAGTTAAGGACCATCCTGATCACGTCAGCTTTCAAACATAAAAAACCGAATAAAAATGGGTGTATCCATTTAGGAGCTACGATGTCACAGACAGATAGACGGACCCGTCAAACTTATAACATTATTCTTTCTTGTCGGGGGCTAAAATAATAACAAGCAAAATGTAAAAGAATTGACCAATAAAGCTAATGTCGATTTGCTTAAGTTTTGCTCTGTCATTTCATTTTAACAGACCGAAACTTTGGTTAACTTTTTTCTAGTAAGACTAAGATTATGTATTAGGCTATTTAATACAAGCAAGAACTATTGCCATATCTAATCTGTGCTATTACTGTTATACGAACATATTATTCAGCCCACGATAATTCTCTGCAACTCCTTGCTCCTCCATGCGAGCTTGTCGGAGTTGCTTTGGAAAAGTTATACAACTTTTCCAAAGCAACTCCGACAAGCTCGCATGCTAATCTAACTTATGACGAACTATCCAGCACCCGTACCACCATCTTTTATCGCGATCCAGTTTAGGACCTAAACTGAGCAGAATCGATAAATCGTACTACGACGCTATCTACGACTATGACAGCGATTCAGTTTAGAGTTGAATTGCTGTCATTGCTGTCATTATAGTCCATTTTTATTCGTTACTGCCCGAGATGTAAACAAATATGGCGACTATGACACAAACAAAAAATAGAATAGAATAGAATAGATGGGAAAATCCTGAGTTCAGAAATGTCTGAAATAGTAACTTATTTCAAAATAACAACGACTATAATATATAAATAAGTATAAGTCACATAAGTGTAACCAGCTAGCAATAATTTTGCCATTTGAACCCATTCTTGTGATTTGTGATACAAATAAAAAAATTAAAAATAAAATTTCATTTGGCACAAGTAAATAAGAATAAAATAGTAGGACCGTAGCCTAACCTGAGAACACCTGTAAATAGCATTTTAATGACATGTGTGGTGTAGACTTTTGATAGAAAGGAGAGGATCAAAAAATGTATGAAGCCTGGGCCTAAAATAATTTTATCCAACTCAGTCACAACAACATCATCAGATTAAAAGAACAAATAAAAATGAATACGGCACGGTTGATCACGAATGAGTTTAATAAATAAATAAGAAACCTATATTTTACCACATTTTTAGTATATTTTTTTATAAAATATATTTTATATATAAAAAACTAACGCACAAATCTCTTAATTAACGTAATAATTTACATATCGATAGTATAAAATAACAATCACAACACATGCATTTATATTCTACTAATTAGTTCATTTGAACGAATCACACACAGCACCACGGTTTATTCAATCGGTTCAAACGCGAATCAATTTTAGGAAGATGATGGTACGAAAGAAAACGATGCAGTTTAGGAACCTATACTGAACCGAGCGGAATATGAATCGCTTTTATAAAGATAGTGGTAAGGCCCCTGCTACCCATTCTGCACCAATCTAAGTTTGGATGGTAATACCTAATATAACAGTATATAGAGAACAAAACCTCGTGTACAAAACTATTGTAAATATCGATACAAACATTTTCTTAAAAGAAAAGAGACCAACGGCAAGACCAGTCGATGGATAACAATAGATCCTGATTTATCAGAAACATGATCTAAATGGTGGTTAACACTAAGATTCTGAAGTGGCAAGAGGCTAAAACGTCATCAAGTCCTGGTTTCCCCTGTGTTATCCAAAGAAAGGAACGTATCATTTATATACATAATAAAAAATTACGCAATATTAAAGTAAAAGATACCTATATAAAATAATTTTTCAACTAACAATATTTCCTTGCGGATTTTTCACCTATTTTAGAAAGCCGATTTTGCAACCCTCTAATTTCTTCACCACTTTCTACCCTTCCTTTAACGTTTTTATAGCAACATTTATCTCACCACTCAATGAAGTTATCAACTCTAGTAATCCGAAAGAATACTTTTCTTTTACAAACACAAAAAAAAAAAAAAAAAAAAATTCCTATGTTTTGTTTTCATCGTTTTCTTTCTTTATTTTATAAATTTAAACCATAGAATTAAAAGTTATTTCATGTTATTGTTTTTATCAACACGAAATCACTGCTAGGGTTTTCGAGATATGTATGGCTTTCGTATTTCAAGTTCAAGCAACGAATTATGATTCAAAAGTTTTATAATTTTTTGTTAATTTCCTTTTATTTAATTTAAAATAGATGCTTAAGTCTTCCGTGAAGTAACTGTTGAATTCAGATTCGTCTAATTATATCAAGTGAAGCTCCTTTTTCAGTTTATATAACACTGCCATTTGTTTTGACAAAAATATCAGTAGAACGAATTACCATTGCGTAATTCGTGGTCTTATTTGCCTAATAATATTTATGTCTCATCATTTAGCCCTTGTCACGTCGTAACCATCGTATTATCTCAAACACAATATTGTTTTCAAGATGAGAATAAACAATGTGGGCTGTTTTATATTTATCATCTACGAAATGGATATCTTTTATATCTGACATCAGACGTTCAATTCAGCTTTAATCTCCCCTTTCTAGGAGAAACTAAGACCTGCCCCGGTTTTGTATTGACGTTGAAATCTTGATTGTTTTTGCTTTCGTCGTCACGCCTGTATTCTTGAAAATATGTCATTCCGCTAAAGTAAGGAATTGTTTGTTTTACGTTCAATTAGACTTTGGTGGTAGAGGCAACTAACTCAAATATGATAAAAATGAAGTCAGAAGAAAACAATTGAATACGTTTTAATTGCTAGTACTAGATTTATCGTACTGAAACGTTAGATATTATAAACACACGTCAAATAAGATCAAATGATTAATATTGATAACTTTTTAAAGTTATTACTTATTATTACATGAGAAATTGACCAGTTTGATGTCGTTCATCATATTTTTTATACATTCACAACATCATGTAGTAATATTTCTCAAATACTAAGTACACATAGTATTTATACTGTTGCGCATAGGTTTTCAATTTCACTCAGGATCAGGATATACATATATGTATTATACGACGATATCATACGTAAGTAACGTAGGGTCTGAAGCACACGCAATAGCGTAGGAGACTTATTGATCTTAGTGGATTATTTATAGGCATTTGGATTTTGATCGTATTGGGAGATTTTATTCTTAAGAGTTGTGATTCGCTGCACTGGTTTGTCAAAGGCATTTTAAGCTTTCACTCACGCTAGCTGCTTGGTCCGCAGACTTATTTTAGTTTATCATCGTCAGTTATAATCTTATGTCTAACTTAAAATTTTGCTTGTTCAACTTAAGTCTTGCCCAAATTGATTCTCTTCAGACAAATGTTCTCATTCTCGTTACTAAACCCTTCGGTACCAAATGTGCCATGAAATTGTTCATAACATCAAACGGATGGGCAGTAAGAATATCTGATAAGTCGGAAAACGGACCAAAAAACTAAATCAACGATTTGCTGACTAAGTTATGTATCCTGCTGACTGTATAATGACATCGATATACGAATATATTTACGTTGAAATATGGTGGTCTTGTGTTGTTATTTCGGTACGGAAGATATAGCTGTTTAAAGAACGTTTCTTCCTAACCTATGGCCTACCATGTAACGTTTTCTGTAGTTTTGACCAAAATTGTGAGAGTGTTGTGACTTCATAGATACCATATTAATTTGTTTACCTCGTTTATGTTCCTTATTGGTCAAAATGAATCGTTTAGTGTTTCGATTCATCAGATTCATGGACGCTTCATGTTCCATTTTTCATCATTACGTTCGTCTTCGTCTTCGATGTTACGCGTAGAATTTTTCATGGTAGCCACTCTGATCTGTAAAGCGTTGGAGACTTCATGGCTTTCGTTATTTTTTATGGGACGATTCATTTTTTGACTTCAGATTTTTGACTTCAGCCTTAAATTAACTTCTTATAAGCCAGTGCTAAACCTAAAAAATGTTGAGGGAAAAATGTTAAATATTGCGAGCTCCCATAGGTTCATACCTTTTGGCAACCGTTCACTATTAAGTAGACCGTACGCTCGATCATCCCTTAACATAAAAATGTTTCCCCTTTTAGTATCTTGATTTATGAAGTCATACGGATGTAAGGTGGAATAAGTATCGTACGATTTCCTTCAAGCGTCCCTGACCCAAAGCCTTTAAGGGTCAATGGCTCGTTCACTGCTTTATCGAGCCGTTACATTTAATATTGACTCTGTTTTGTTTTTGTCATAGTCAACATTAACTTTACTTGATTTACTAGGGACTTAGTAAAGGGAAATTGAATAAACGGGAAACGGTAAAACCAACATTCTACTGAGTGCAGACCATTTCAGTGTCAGATTTAACGTTTTTTGTTATGTTTTATTTTGTATCTTGCTGTTAGCTTACTCTATCACATGATTCACATGTTAGCATACGCACGACACTGTTTGTTAGATATTCAGCGGTCAAGATATATATTACATTAATTAATATATGATTTAGTTTTGTTGGGGGACCATAGACCGTAAGCGTAGCGTAATGCTTTTACTTTGACTTAGGATACTGATTTACCTTTGAGAGGATTTTCAAAACTGTCCTTGTCATTATAAAAATCACCAACAGTTCGAGCGTAAATATTTTAATGTTTTGAAAGGCGTTTGACTTTATGAATCGTCAAAAACTGTTTTGTTAAAGTTTTAATGTCCAAGTTTCTTTGTAATAAATCGTTATGTTGACTCCTAATGTAAAATTTTATCGATCAATGCTCACAGGTTTGGTTTTGATACTGACATGCAAATGGGCTCCAAATTTTGTTTATGTTGTTTGTTTATACGTCTGTAGCAAAGAATCTTTGTTTCAAAAACTGTGTGCTTTGTTAAAGCCTACATTGAAAACTATGACTATGAGTATGTGGCGTTAGTCAGGCTGCTCTGGACTCCCTTTTCTTTAAAGTACCAAAGATTGCAGTTCTTAGGTCACTAAAATTATTTAATATG
This sequence comes from Nymphula nitidulata, assembly GCA_947347705.1. Classification (NCBI taxonomy): domain Eukaryota; kingdom Metazoa; phylum Arthropoda; class Insecta; order Lepidoptera; family Crambidae; genus Nymphula; species Nymphula nitidulata. The sequence goes on along the minus strand of OX374637.1, from coordinate 1,256,972 downwards.
CTACTACAGAAATGTAATGTAGTATTTTTAATCTCTACCCCAAGGTATAGTTATAAGACCTCCGGACGTAAGCTGTTAAATTTAATAAAGATCAATTTATCATAACTTGAATATCCAATTTTAGTCTGGGCTCACCGGAGAGCTTGTTAACAAACTTAATTGGAAATGGAGATCTCTGTCGAATAAAGTTATCTTTGTAATAAAACCTGCTTATTCACTTACGAGATTTCTTATAAACTTAAAATAGGTTGGTATAGTCGATAACATATTGATTGTAACAGTTATACTGTGAAAACTGCCACGGAACGTGGTTGTTCTAGGCCCTAGGCCATTGTTTTTTTCATACTTTCACCTATCGAACATCGAAACCGTGATCAAAACAGCCTCACGGAAGCTTGGTGTCCTGAACAAGGTGCGTCGATTTTTCACGCCTGACATACTAAGTCTGCTCAAACTCTGGTCCGGTCCGGAATATTGCTCGCACCTGTGGGATAGCTCCGCCAAGTACCTCTTCGATGCACTGGACAGATTGCAGCGGCGTGCTGTCCGCATCATTGGCAATGTAGAGGTCACGAACAGCCTAGAGCCTCTACAATTACTTCGTGAAATTACGCCGCTTAACGCCTTCTATCGGCTTTATCATGGAGTGTTCTGAAAAGCTTTTCGACCTTATCGCACTTTCCTACTCAGGAGCACCTGTTCTGGTGTTCAGAGTCAGGAATTCACTGGAGTGTGTCACACACTCCACCTCATAACATCACGCACAAGGAAGATTACAAACTCATTCCTTTGTCGTACTTCCAAAACTTGGAATTCTTTGCCAACACATGTGTTCCCTCCTTCCCATAACATGGGTTCCTTCAAAGAGGCATGAAAAATCACCTTTTGGGCCGGCAAGGTAGAGGTGGCTAGAACAGTGTGTTTCTAGCTTCACTAGCTGTCTTCTCTTAAGGACTCTTCTTACCGCTTCACGTCAGGTGGAGTTGAGTCATTTGCCGTGCTTTGTAGAAAATAAAAAAATAAGAGGGATTTTAGCAACGAACTTACCCGACCTTATTCACCGCAGACGTTAGAAGGCAGTGTTATATAAAGGCAGTATGAGATTAGAGGGACTTTTCCTTCGTGTCAACTCACAGCGGATTCTCTTAGTGTTCCTTGGTGCGTTGGTGCGTTGGTGCTACAAGCATCTCAATGCTACGGTGACCATTTACTAGCAAACAGGTCGAATCCTTTATTGCAACCCTTTAAAAAGTATGTCAACTGAGCTTTCGCATTTGATAAATTTTAAAGATTATTTGCGGAGTAGCTTAATAACTTTTTTAGCAAAGTAAAGCTTCAGGCAATGAGTTTATAGCTTGAAATACCTTGGCATAAAAGCCCTTTCGCTAGCAGGATTGTGAACCTAAATTTTATTTTTACTTTTTTATTTTAAAGGTTACCTTTTTAGAATATTAGATCACAAGAATATTAAATTACGTGCTATTTTTAAAGAGACCTTAATGTTTTTATTACTAGCTATTTTAGGTTTATATTAGAAAATACGTACCTACAAAATTTTCTGATTATGTATGTTTATTTAAGTTTGATGCCCGCCCAGACGCGATTATCACTACGCCACCGGAATACCTACAGCTACTAGGTATAAACCTTCCTGTTTAATGTTTTTGTAGAAACGTTTATCTCACCACTTATGGAAGTTAACACCTCTAGTGATCCGAAAGACATGGCCGAACATCAGGAGACACGGGTTCGATTCCCGCCCGGAGCATACATAATTTTTTTCACTGTTTTTTTGTTTATTTGTAATTTTTACAATTATCGAGTCATACTAAAAAAGGTTTTAGCACTAGTTGCCGCCAGCGTGGAAATCGGCTACCGCGTCAGAAGGTCCATGGCAAACTTCATCTTAGTCAGTTTGGCGGCTTAGTAACCTTACAGACAGACCGAGTTACTTTCGTATTTATTATATTAGTACAAATTATTACGTTATTTGTAAAGAATCTTTCATAAAAGGCACCTACTAGTTCAGCTTTCAAATCAATTTTCCCACACGTGTAATTATGTGTCACGCAGCGGCTAGAATTAATAAAATCACAAATTGAATAAACCTAATTTCTATAGGAGGAGGTAGGTTTTCTTATTAGCTTTCTTCTATAGCTTATTACGAAAAGTTTCATCCAATCTGACAAAGCAGCGTAGACTAAAGTCATAAGGGACTTTAAGGCGCCAAACCTTTGACGTATGCCACCGTAACGAGCTGACAAATCAGCGGGACGCGTTTACGCGCCGCCATCATATTAAAATTAAACCGCGCGCCGTGATTGGTCGGCGCGCGGGGGTGGGGCGCTGCGCGCGGTGTCGGGGCGGGCGCGATCAATACGAGACGTTACGTAAGCCTTGACGCCGTTTGGCGGCGTGCTGTACAGTCCGCTGAATTAACACGTGTATACTATTATTGCTATTGTAATTTCATTAGCGACATATTTGCTGTATTTCGTAATTTGAACTAAAGTTGCCGGTTGCCACTGAACAGTATATTAACAGCCAATTTTTTGTAGTGTTGTATTTGTAGGTTTACGGATTGAGGACGTCAGTATCTTTGGAGCACTGTAAAAAATCATCATTATTATCACATGCGCGAACACATAAGGAGGAGTTTAACTCACCAATGGGGGTTGGTGGGATAAAGCGGTTAACAACCGAGACCAACGCCTTAACGTGCCTTCCGAAGCACGGAGCAGCTCGATATTAGGTACAAATTATTGATAAACTCTGGGATCGAACATGGCGAAAGTTGCTTTGTTTTCGCAATCGAAACCAGACCGCTCAATCAAACCACTACATCACGGAGCTCCTCAAAAAAGTAAGCTGTAATAAGTAAATTGCATATATAATTAAATAGCAGATCTCTAATTTATAAGCAGTCGTAAGGTCTAGATATGAGGAAAAGAGCTTGCCATAAACGCGTAGGTCATTTTTGGACACGTCATAAAAACGGCATTGGAACAAGTTTGTTACAAGCCACTGACAATTGTCTTTGAAACCAGCCAGTAATTATTATGATTAAATGTGGTTAACTATATAGCAATTATCGTAAATTAACATACATTTTTTCCATCTCTTTATTAAATGGAACATCATGAATCAACATGAAATAAGATATGCCCAATAAATTACCACAGACTGTACAATTAACCTAGTTTGTTGCCGTTTTGTGACTAAAATGTTTTCATAGTATCAGGGGAATGCAGCATAGTTAGCACCATTTGACCGTGCTAATTTAAGCCTTGTTACCGTGGCATAGGTTGCAAAATACAAGGTCTTGTTCACTGTTGTAACTTCTTTTACTTAATGTTACGAGACGTCAGTCGCTTTTACATCGTTTTTGAATATTATTCATATCAAGTTCGTGACTTGAGTGTTTTTTGTAATTGCGACGCATTTTTTAAAACCATTATGGTAATTGCTATTTTATAATGACCATTTTGCTACAGGGTGGTGCCGCGATGCCGCCAATACGACGTTCAATAGAATTTTATAATTTCATGACATTAGTAAATAACATAATATTGGCTGAATTATTTCATAGAAATATTATAAAATTGTCAAATGAATAAGATGTACTTATTTGAAAATTGCATGAAGTAAATATAGCACATGTTTTAATTTATTGTCGTCACCATCCTGTATATGTACCATACGACGGTAGATCAGGCGTATTAATGGGGTATTTGTGGGACCTTAATCCGTTTTAATTAAGATCTATTTTCCAACTGCCGCGTTACGCTTGATGAACGACCGTCTGTACATTCTAAATACGATTTTTATTTGGTTTTTAGTTTTGCAATTTAAGGTTCGTGTGTATGAAAGCCACTATAAAAATAAAATCAAAAACATATCCCCGACTGTACCCGTTGCAATGTTGTCCGTATAAGAAAACGGGATATAAGGAACCATTTCCACTTCCGTCCGCCCCTGTTGCTCCAGAACGAATCCGTATATACAGCGTGGTCCATAACGTAGTGGATTCGACTATTTCACATATACAGGCTGTTTCATTTGATGTTACCTGAGATAATGCAATAGAACTATAATAGAAAATAGTAAATGTGGAGGTTAAGAAGAAGATTATAATTTCCTGAAGACTGCGTCGGTCCTGACGTCAGAAACACACCACTAAGGGTTTTCAGTGGCTTTTACTGCCTTGTTTTAATTAGAATTGAACAGAAGGCACGGCTGTGAAATTGAACTCGAGATAATGAGAGCTTGTCAATTTTTTTTCCTGAGAAAATTCTAGAAAAAATGTCGGAAGTCGGCATTTGTCAGTGCTGTAAAAAGTTTCGTTCTTTGTAAAAGACGTTTTTTAATAGCGAAATATCAATTAGACTCTTTTAACGTCAGCGCCTTGTAATTATAAATTTTGTGTGCTTAGTCTTCATATAGTTGTCATATTTTATTTCTAGAAGCTCTGGAATATATTTGAATTATTATGTACCTACTTATATGTATAAGTCGCAGGGGAATGAGGATTACAGGGATTGCTTGAACCTTGGAAAATGTTGATATGAAGTAGAGTTTTTGTGACTACTTACATACACTCTTTGATGATAGTATGGTAGTTTTTTTATCATAACGGGGTAACTCTTGGCCTTCATCTCACCTGATGGTAAGTGAAGATAAGGCCGACGATGGAAGCGAAACACCCGGATTCCTCAACAACAAAGGCTATCTTACCTGCAACTGCCGGAACACAACTATGCCGTTAGCATTATTGTTATGGCGGCATACACAGATATATCTATAATTATATTATTATCAAATAATACTTCGTAAAATCCCTGATATCTCTATAATGTTATTATACGTGATATATGTATATTGTAATTATGTTGTGTATTGTATTATAGTGTAAAATGTAACTCCTTATGTAACACTTAATCTGCAAATAAATGTATATGAATATGAAGGGAATTTACGTGAATATTTGAATTTCAAATACTTATCAATTCGCAATTGCTGTAAAGAACGGATATTATCCCGATAATGGCGCGCAGAAATCCTGGGAAATAAGCTTTTCAAAACGCCAGACGAGCGGTTTTATTGAGGCGCCTATTTGAATGTAGCTGGCTTTATCCTTACCTCTGCCGTATTCAACACGTTTAATAATACCTTTCTAAAGATTAGAGCGTCGGGTGGAAACATAAGTACTTCCCATACAGGTACAAGCATACAGCTGGTAATTCCAATTTATGTACCTATCTACCTATATAAATAAAATTAATGTGTGTATGTTTGTGCGTTATACGTTTCAAACCATTGATTAGATTGTGATGTAACTTTGGCAGGGTGTTTTAGGGACGACCGCAAAGGTTCTTGAATTATTAATACATCTATGCAAACGGTAGAACAAAAGTGCGCTTCTTGATTGGGGCGCTCGCAGGGCATTGCTCCATAAAATGCAACTCTCCCCAACACAACTTTGTCGAGCATGTGGTGAATGCCAGGAATCAATGATGCATCTATTGTATCATTGTGATGCCCTGGCTAGAACCAGAATGAGCCTTCTGGAAGTGGCATATCCAAAGCCAGAAGACTACAGGCTCTTTCTGCCTATAGATATAGTAAGGCTAATGGCATCTATATTCTGGACACAGAAAGGAGGCACAAAAGATTCCAATGGGTCGAAGTGCACTGTGACTTAGTCATGGCCCCACTATAAGATAAGAAGATAAGATAAATATAACACCTAACAGTTTTATAACGAAAAGCGAAAGTAACTATGTCTGTCTGTTTGCGACGTTTTTACTCCTAAACAGCTGACCAATTTATAGATGAAATTTGGAATGGATATATCAAATATAATCATCATCAGATTAGCCTAAGATGACCCCTGCTGAACAAAGGCCTCCCCCATCGATTTTCAAATAGATTGGTTCAGTGCAGCCTGCATCCAACGGCTCCGCGCCACCCTGACCAGCCCCCTTTATTCAGAAACTGTCGGATCGCGGATTTCCTTCGGAAAGTCACATTCCGTCTCATTTTGACGCACCGCGGTATAGAGTTTCCGAAATTCGAATCTTTTCCGACAGTAGTGAATAAGGGGGCAGGTCGTCTGTCCATCTAGCGAGAGGCCGACATACTTAGCGTTTTCCGGTATGCGGTCCGCATGATAAGACATGATAAATTATCTTTATTAAATGTGAAAGTCTTAATACGTACTAATATTCTAAGTGCGAAAGTAACTGTACTATAGGTGGTAGACCCGTACGTATCCGTGAAACAGATCGCTGTGCTTCGGATTGAAGGGAAAGGTGGCCAGTGGGCCATGGACGGCATTTCATCTTAGGCCTCAGGATGACAACGCCTGCAATATCAAGTGATTTTCCCTTGTTATTGGAGGTGTCTATAGGCGGCGGTAACCGCTCACCACCTGGTGGGCCGTCTGCTTGTTTGTCATCTAGTTGTATTAAAAAAAACTTTGTCTGTCTGCCTTCATGCTTAAACAGCTGAATTTATCTATGAAATTTGGTATAGTAATAGTTCGAAACCCCGGGGAGGATTTACCTAACCTATAGGATACATTTTGAGTTAACTTGAATCTACAACCACGCGGTCGAAGGCGCGGGCGTCCACTAGTACATAAATGAACTCTTGAGACTACTTACCACATTTTGAATCTGACTTCCAAACAAGGGAGTTCCCCCTCGCCGCCCATTCCCAGTCACATCATCGGTTTTATTGCCTAATGTCCGCTGCTCTGCGCATTTCGCCGTAGCCAAAGCACTCGCCATATTGTATTGAATTAGGACTCGTGAATTATTCAGTGCATTCATTATCATATCATGTTTGTTATGCAATGCTTCTAAGTAAATTATAATAAGTTTGAATTAAAACAATTTTACCGGGCGAACTAATTAAACGGCAAGTTTTTCGTACAGGCGTTACAGCCTTTTTTTCTTTTTTTTGTAGGGGGAAAAAAGGCATTTACGCCTACCCTGCATTGTGGGAAATGAACAATACAGGGTTATGTAGGGATCCTCAGTCAAAGATGTTAATGACCAAGACTACCCACGAAAACGACCCCCGTGTTCCTGCCTCATCATCGTTATACAGGCTGACGGTCAACAGTTGCCCTTATACCAGTGGCCTGTACGCGATATGCCCGACTGGGCTCACTTTGGCATACCTGTATGCATATTACCGCGGCTTTAGTAGTAAAGCCGCTACCACTTCCTCGGGCCGTAATCCGTAGTAGAGGGTTTCCCCATCCTCTGCTCGGAACCCACTCACGGAGCTGTCGCTAATGCCCTGCGTCGCAGTTCTTCGTCTCCTTTCTGGGTTGGCCGCGGGATCCTGCTCGCGGGTCCGTTCTTCCTCTTCTTTGGCGTTCATTACTACCTCACAAAATATGCGTAAAGCCTTCCACGACTCCTCAGGCGTTACAGCCTGATTGATGGCTATGAAGAAATTAGTAATGTAAAGCAATTTTATCCGTTACACTACAGAGGAACTCGGTGGCATAGTGGTTTGAGCGGTTTCCATTACGAAATTAAGGCCGCTGTCGCCATGGTTGATTCCGGATTCACCATCACCAGCCTATATACGTCCAACTGCTGGGCACAGGCCTTCCTGTATGGGAGAGACACGTGAGGTTTGAGCTGTAACACCACCACGCTGGCCCAACGCGGGCTGGTAGGTTAAAGCAGTTGCAGTAAAGTCGGACACCAACGGCTTAACGGGCCTGTTGTTACTGCGGCTTCTTTAACCCACCAAACCTAACTCCTCATGTGTTTTTCTTATTGTTTCTCCCATTTAGTTAGACCTGTGCCCAGCATTGGGTTAATGTGTCATTTTTTTAAAACCTATTTATCTAGCCCAAAGTAAGCATCATTAAGAGCTTGTGATTTGGATAGGTACTCCTTTAGATACGTTGATCTCTTGACCGAGTAGCCTGTATAGCAAGAGGTACAGACCGCTCGACCAGCCGGTCGTCATGGCACTTATGTGTTAAGATTGCGACTGTAACGAGTATATTGCCTGTATCACATTATTTTTACCACGTTGTATTTTTTGCCCTTTTGCGCTCCAAGTTAATTTGAATACAACCTCTTTTAAACTCCTACAATTGAGTGTTGGTATTAACATAAACCGGCCCTTCAGTAAAGGAAAGAATGCGGTCCGAATTGCGGGTAGACGTAAAACGGAATAATACGATGTCTATGAAAACTCCGGTTTTGAAGCACATATTTACTTCGTGTGTAGATAAGAAATTATTTATTAAAATAGGGAACGGATTTCATGTTATAATGAGATTTTAAGGGTTGTGTACTTATTCTCCGCGTTACAAAAGGTAAAAATTAGGAAAAGCCTGGATGTTCTTGGAAAATTATATCGTGTTATAAATGTTAAAAAATCAGGCATCATTCATTTAGAGTAATAATTAACAGGAATAATTAACGAGGTGAACAAAAGATTAGGGTTCCATTGTAACGTGGTACTATAACATTGCGATGTTATAGCACCTCCTTCCACCTTCTAAATTTCCTGGCAATATTTAAAGCAACATAAATTCAAAATTCTAATTCATACTTTGGCGTTTGATTCGGTTTTATCTTTCAAAATCATTATTTTGCTGACCGTGAGAGGAGACGCATCTTTGTCCTTACCAGTGTCTCTGTCTCGACGCCTGCATTTAGCTTGGGCGATAAATTAAATACTAACATTATATTATAACTTTCCGATTTGGAAATTGAATTTCTTAATTTGCCTAGCTTCAATCACAAGGCACTTTTGAAAATACCTTATTTTTAGAAGCCTATTTTAGTATGTTAGTGTTATTTCAGTGTTTAAGTGTACAGTTTTATAGTGTATTTTATATTGTTCCAGAGTGCCTTATTTTCCTACCTTTATTTTACAATTTTAATATACCATAAGTGACATAATCCGTTATATAAGTATTAGACCCCCATACCTCCATACGTTACACCCTTATTCTATCGTCATCACCACCACCAGCCTATATACGTTCCACAGCTGGGCACAGACCTTCATACTTGGTAAACACATGAGGAGATTGTGCCATAACACCACCACTCTGGCCCAATGCGGGTTGGGTTAAAACGGTTGCAGTAACATCCGTGGCCAACGGTTTAACGTACCTTTCCGAAGCACGGAGGAGCTCAAGATAACAAGTTTTGACTGACCCATCCCGGGACTGACCATGGAGAAAGTTGCTTTGTTTTCGTAATCGAAACCAGAGCACTCCGCCGAGCTCCTCTTCCTAAGCACATCTATAAAGGTCCTCATTCACGCCGAAGACGCTAAATCTAGAAGTTGAGTGCATGGTGTTCTGAAGTTTGACATTTAGAAAGTTGTGTTCCGTTCCATTGTAAATGCAGGTTTTAGGAATCGCCTACGTACGCCTACTAAGAGGATTTTTTGCGACTATCCTTTTCTACAGCCAAAGTGTACGTCTGAGCTTTTGAATTGGATTTTGAAATGTTATAAACCAATTTAGTAAAAGATGCTATCATTACCTGCCCATGAATAATGAACCCAAAGCATGATCTGATAAAAATCTTTTATTATGAAAGTGTCGCTTAAAGGGCTTAGAAACGCTTGATATTTTAGCAGTAATGGTTGGTGTTGTGACTCGTCATTGCCAGTTAATTTTGTTTTGAACAGCGAACGATCTGAACCATGGGAACTAACATAATGAACCGGACCATGTTTTTAAGAATCATACAATAACTAGCTTTTGCCCGCGGCCCTGCTTGCGTGGATGTCGGCTATCGATATCATGAAAATTTAAACAGTAGGGAAGGAGAAATATCATGTAGTCTTCAGCGTAGAGCCTTCACATTGTTTGGATAGACTTTAGCTTATAATTCATAATCAGATAGACTGGACGAAATTCCTAGGCTATCCCAATCCCAAATCCTTGGTAGTCAAGGGCACATGGGCAGAGTAGTCAGACGGATTGTAAAAGTAAGCGGGTTAGTTTCCCGTACATTACTTTTCTCTAGTCAATACAAAATATCTTTTAAAGATTTTAAAATTATAGCACTTTATACTTTCATGGTTAATAACATTTGAAATAGAATTATATTCGGGATATTCACCATGTAATTTGACGTGTTGACGTGACTGTGCCGTGATCATGGGTAGACTGCTAAAACTGCTGGTAGAAGTCAACTTCATTGCGGCAGATATAAGAACACACACATCGTATAGTAATATAACGAATATAATTCTATTTCTAATAATGTTTAAATAGAATTGATAAAATATGAACGGTCTAATATTTTTCGGTAGCTACACCGGTTTCGCAGCTGTGATTACCTATTTATGATAATTTTATCACATTTCTTTCTAGAACCTTTTACCCACGTCGCTCACAAAGCTCTTTATCTGCGTTCACCCTTGAATACGCCTACGGCAGAGTATTAACGTTTGGTTAAGCTAGAATAACACTTAAGAATTTTCTCGGATATATAATACACACACACATACATACAAATACATTCTAATTCATGATTTTGCTATTAAATATGAGTTTCTTACTGATTATGGTGTTTTTTGTTTCAGGTAAGTTGATACAACTAGGTAGACCGAGATAAAATGTAGCGGTTCGTAGTAGGTATATCTATTTTGGTTCCTTAGATTCGTTGACAAAAGAGGTATGTTATAAATGTTTAATATTACCACCTTTTCGCCAAAAGTTATGTATTTTCTCCACTGGAAAACCTAAATTGAATTTCATACTGTTTTTATAACAGCAATCGTGCGTGGCTCAACTTCGAATACTTGTTTTTACATTCTTTTTATTTTGTTATAATCATTAATGTTTTATACGTGAATTGTGTTCTGAATGGAATAAAGCTTGAATTCGCTAAGCATTATCATAACTCAGCTTAAATAGAACTAGTATGAAAACAATAAAAAGGCTACGGACTACGAAGTGTAGCGATACTGCCGTAGCGTCGTAGACGGCAATCACCGTAGCGACTATAGCTCGTAGTCGTAGCGAGTATGGCTCGTAGCCGTAGCAAGTTTCAGTCCTCGTAACGCCTGGTGCCATATTTATTTGTAAATACTTTCTTTCTTTGTAACCCTTGACGAAAAAACGGAGTGTTATAAGTTTGACGTGTCTGTCTGTGGCATCGTAGCACCTAAACAAATGGACCGATTTTGATTTGTTTTTCTTCGTTTGAAAGCTGACTTGATTAGGATGGTTTATAGCTATAATCTATGAAAATTAGTTCAGGCGTATGATGACTATCAGCTCATTTTCTACATGATGAAGGGCTTTATTGACTTTCACCATTCCCATTACATACTAACCTTGAGCTGATCCTAAACCGTCAAAAAGTCCGAAGAATGCTTAATTCTTAAGAAAATTACAGCAGATATAGCGTGTTTGGGCTCATAAGAATAGTCTCAACGTGATGGTGTTAGGTAGATGATTAATGAAGCCGGGGGTTACTGAAAACTTTTAATTTTATATTTTTTTGGCGTGCGATTACCGTAGCCTACAGGTGTTTGTCACATCTTACAAGTATGAGATTTATGCGTTGATGGTCTTAATCTTTTTCGAATAAGCCCATAAAATGATTAATTGCTTATAATTCGGCAAGTAATTCAAACATAAGTTTTTAATCGCCATTAGCTAGCAAAGGAGTGTTTATTAGACATTGCGAGTAATAAGAATATTTCATAGTTATTAAAATATTTCTTTTAAGCATATGTATATCGTTGACGCTGATATATTACTTGAATATAATTGATCTCTCACTATAACATCAAAGCAACATCTTCAAGTGGCGTCAGCACAAACAATCCATCACCCGCGCGTTTGATTCTTTCCCGAAAAGTGTTAGTGGCGTCTTGGAGTGGCATTTTGATAATCGCTACTAGGGTTGTCATGAAATAAATCAAGGTGTTGAATTTAGACCTCCTACTTGCCTGGTGGTAAGTGCTTACTGCAACTAATAGACGTTTATTTTGGAGGTGCTCAAAATTCGCTCAGGCACCATGAGGAGCTCGGCGGCGTAGTAGTTTAAGCGCTCTGGTATCGATTACGGAAACAAAGCAACTTTCGCCATGGTCGGTTCCAGGATGGGTCAATAAAAATTAGTTATCTTAAGTTTTGTTAGCTCCTCCGTGCTTCGTCGTGCACGTTAAGCCGTTGGTGCCGGTTGTTAATACAACCGCTTAAACCCACCAGCCCGCATTGGGCCATCGTTTTGGTGTAATGGCCTCAACTCCTCATGTGCATCTCCCATGTAGGACGGCCTGTGCCCAGCTGTGGGACGCATATAGGCTGGTGATGATGATGATGATGACTGTGCGTGCCATACGTCAAAAACAAGCGTTGTTGCTATCGGTAAGGTGTCGGTATCAGTGTTTAAGCAACTGTGCAGTGAAATAAATACACGTGATTGATTTTACGGGCAAAGTTGCTTTGTGGGGTTTGGGCTGTACAAGCGTTATTTTATTATTCAGGAGTCTCACAATTACCGTTGCATTCGGATTTTGAGTTTGAAGGATCTACAATTACTTCGAAACATAGCGTTCCTTGGTGCCTCTACCCCTGTGGCCTACCTTTATGTCATGGTTCTACACCATAGAGAATATGGTCAGAAACGGTTTTTGGTCCTCATCCCACCTTCCTTGCTACACAGAAGCACGCGTGCCGGTTGAATTGGCTCCTCAACATCACGCACAAAGAACTGCTACGTATACTACGTTGTATAATATGGTTTTGTATATGTGTTTGACGGGTTCCTTCAAAGCAGGTGTGAATAGGCAGCTTATGGGCTGGCAATGTGAATGTGGCAGCAGTAATCTTTTAACTGCATAACAAAAGGCAGAGTGAAGTCATCTTGCCATTTTTTATGTATAAAAAAAAACGAAGTCACGTTACTACACCAGATACTTCGTAAAGGGCATAAACCCATTAGACCCTAGCAACACCGTGGGTCTTATTATTACTTAAATATAATTGGCTTTATTTTGACAGCTAAATATAACTCCTGGATTTAACTGTCAACCTCGAATTATGTAAATGTGTCAAAGGCCATAGCCGCTAGAAACTCAATTACCATTACAATAGAAGCCCAGACTTGTTTGAAGCGTAAATTGAAAAGCTTCTGAGAAAAAGTACGACGTACGAGTGATACCACTGGTGTTGCAAGCGTCCATAGGCTACGGTAGCCGCTTACCATCAGGTGGGCCGTATGCTTGGTTGCCGCCTTAGTGGTATAAAAAAAACTGTTAACTTTTTCATTGCGCCTGCAAAATGTACCTGCAAAATCAAGCAGTATTCCGATGGATTTTGTACTTTTGTGATGCGACCCGGAAGGAAGGAAAGTTCAGGAAGACAGTTTTACTGTTTAACCGTGTTAAAGAAGATTTCGCTATCTGCTGATGGTCATAGCTTCTGAAACTTTACAGTGTAAATTCAATCCAAATCTAGCGCTTTGACAGTGGAAAGGGGCAGGGTACAGACTAGGAATGATTTTCGATAATCCCCATTCGGACCACATTTTTTTTCTTTTTAAAATAATACTCTTTGTCATGTAGTAAAATACTAACTCTTGGAAGTGGCATATCCAAAGCCTACACTAAACATATGGTTAGCTCATTGAATTCTGGATACAGGAAAATAAAATCAGTGCAGATCATGAAGAGTTCCCATGGCCCGATTTAGGTAGTCAAGACCTATTATTTATCGTATCCTCTAACTCCTTATCAGGTTCTCCAATGTAATAAGACCTCCAGCACTGCGAGTGGTGACATGTACATAGGCTATTGCTGCTGCATGCATCACGGGACCTCCATTTAGTTTACTTTCCGGGTCCTTGAATACCAAATCATCTACAAAGGTGCATTAGAGAGATTTGCAGTTTTGTTTATTTATTCACTAACCGTAATATTTTCTTTCTCTCTTTCTGTAGTAAGCGCCCAAACTATCAGACGAATCTTTTGGCAACCCTAACTACAACCCACTTTAGTATTGATCTCGCATGTGACGTGCTCCATCAACTGCCGGCGTACTCGACCTACTATCGAGTGTGGATTGAGCGTTAATTGTGTACTCTTGTTATCTAGAGCTGGTTCTTATTCATCTTTATCCTACTGAAGGGTGGAGCCAAATTACCACTTCTTTTGTATTGCTGTATTCCTCTTGTGAGCCGTGTTTTCAGAGAAATCCGCTTATTAACGCAGGTAATTTGTGCTTATTATATTCTTCTTCCTGTACATTTAAAGTAAGCAGCGCATCAGTGACAGCTCCTGGTATTGCAAGTGGCCACAGAACTTGTAAGATTCTTATCTCATCTTGTCTTTTGTGGCCATGATATCCTCAAGGTGTGCTTCGACCCATAATTTGGCGTGCTTTGTGCTTCCTCCACTTTTGTCCTGTGTCCAGAAAAAAGCTGCCATAAGCCTTACTTCATCTCTGGGCAGAAAGACCCTATAGTCTTCTGGCTTAGGACATGCCACTTCCAAGGCGCTGTGCGAATGCCTTATGTTTTTGTATACTCTCATATTCTTTACAGACATCTATATGATTAGCTCACTGACGTTTGTTTGCCTCCTGTCTTATGTAAAACAATTAAGGTTGCAAACCTTTGCCTTTATGTATTCTCAAGTTTCTATTTTAATCAGAGTTACAACAAAATGAACAATGTTTCACAGTACGCGTCCGAGTTAACACAGTAATCCTATTAACGTGGCTGGCAGTCTGGCACACAGCGGCGTGGACACTGCAGCAAATCTCACTTATTTACTGTCCACTGGGACATATTCAATTGTAATGCTGAGCATAATGTCCTGAAGGCAAACGTTACTTGGAGAACGCGACTGTAACCGCAACACTAGCTAGGAAATACGCAGCCATTTTATAATAAATCATATGACACAAGGCTAATGTTAAGAATACACATAGGGAACCCCAAGACTGATAATGTTATAATGGCCAGCGAAGTTAATATCCTAATAATATTATAAATGTGAGGAGTGTTTCTCCTATGCAGGAAGGCCTGTATCCAGCAGTGGGACATATATAGGCTGGTGATGATGATGATGATGATTATAATTGTGAAAGTTTGGATAAATGGAAGTTTGTTACTCAATCGCGCCAGAAAGGCTTAGCGGATCTCTGTGAAATACTGCACGGAAGATTATAGTCCGTCTTAAAATATTACATTCAATGCATAGTCCACATTGCCTACGTTTTGTAAAGATTACCAAGTGACGTCATTCACAGGGTTTCGCAAATTTGCGATGGTATTATTAACAAGGACGTATTAAATTCTGAAATGGATTAATGGGGAAATGTGTCCTTTTTTGCTAATCATCTCTGTCTGACCTTTTACTGAGTATCGTGTTTTATGACGCTCGTTATCGCTTTGATACTATGTAATTTATTTAACCTTGATTACGATTATATCGCAAATTAGCAGAAAATTTAATCCTTCTAAAATACAGACTATATCTTTCGCCCACTCGCCCACGACTTTGTTTGGTTCATATGCTATTTGAGGTTGTAATGTATCTCAGTGTCAAAATTCATCCAGATCCTTTCAGCCGTCATGGTGTAATGGAGTAACAAACATCCATCGAAACTTTCACTAATATTAATAGCTTTTGCCCGCGTGGATGTCGGTTATTACTTCGAAAAGTATCCAATGTTTTTCCCAGGGTTTCAAACTATCTCCATACCAAAGTTCATCCAAATCGGTTCAGTGGTTTTGTCGTTGAAGCGTAACAAACAAACAAACTCACTTTCGAATGTATAAGATTATTTAGGATTAGCATGAGACCATGAGTTTATTTTTGTTTTTGGCCGCCTGATGGCCAGTGGCTACAATAACGTTTAGCGCTTGTAACACGAAGGGCTCACCAGTTGCCCATTCTGGAAGAATCATGAGCTCGCGTCACAAGTACGAAAAGAAGACAAGTTACCCTGCTTCTATCACAGCGCTCACCCGAGCTCTGTCAAGTGTCAACCTCACAATTTAAAGTTAAAAAAAATGTATCTTCTATATAAGTCAGATGTATGAGATAATTTGCTTCTGCTTTTATTGTTCACGGACAAAAAACCGCTGCTTCAATAACTTCAGTCATAATAGAGCAATTTACAAAATTGCGGTTCGACACCGAAACATGATTAATGAGTGGATATTGATTTCCGTTCCTTACTTTATTAAGGCAGTTGTTGAAAATTGTTTCCATACAGATCTTTGCTTTTGTAATATATTTTATGTTTGAAATAAAACCAATTTACCGGATTTAACTCGCGTTTAATTAGATGTTACATTATTATTATTTACCCGACGTTTCGATTACTTTACAGCGATCGTGGTCACGGGAAGACTGAAGATGTCAGTTGTCTTAAAAATAAATTTGAAATTTTGTTAACAAAATCTAACATACAGCCGGTGAAACGAAACGCGAATGATGCATCGACAAGAGAGTCGAGCATAGATAATAAAACAGCTTGCCGGTCGGTTGTCAACTTAAGTAAACAATCTTTGGACGACTCCACTATTGAGGTGCTCAAAAAAGGTTTAAATTATGCCGTGACTCCTCGCAGGATACCGTATGAGGAAATTATTTGTAAAAATATTGTGAAAAAGGAAGATGCAGAGGCAATACGGCAAGACATCTTATCGACCTTACGTCGAAGTAAAGTGCCCAAGTTAAATCTTCCTTATAACGAATATCTAGCATTAAAGAACTTGCGAGCTAAGCCGGAATTAACTATTCTCCGTGCAGATAAAGGAAACGCAACGGTTATTATGGATACGTCAGATTACAAAGAAAAAATGCAACATCTTTTGTCGGATGACAAGACCTACAAACGTGTCAAAACAGACCAAACTAATAAAATATTAAAGAAAACCAGTGATCTTGTCAAATCACACTCAGAACTTTTGAATCTGGACGTAAATTATCTTATACCTGCTTGTGCCAAACCGCCAAAACTGTATGGGCTGCCGAAAATACACAAAAACAACGCTCCGTTACGTCCTATAGTTAGCCAAATTGATTCACCAACTTACCGTTTGGCTCAACACGTAGCTAAAATACTCTCGCCACTAAGAGGTAACACAAGAGCACATGTGAAGGATTCTTACCAATTTGTTAGCGATATTAAACACCTACATATTGCTGACAGTGAAACTATGGTCAGTTTTGATGTACAGCCCCTGTTTACATGCTTACCTGTTAAGGACTGCATTGAAATTGCTAAAAGGAAGCTATGTGATAGTGATATGCCTAATGAGTATGCAGACCTGCTTGAACATTGCCTCACATCGGGCTACCTATTGTGGAATGAGGAATTCTATGTACAAGTGGATGGTGTGGCAATGGGCTCTCCTGTATCACCCGTAGTCGCCGATATTTTCATGGAGGACTTTGAGGAGAGGGCCCTTAGCACAGCACCGGTAACACCAAGGTTTTATAAACGGTATGTAGACGACACTTTCACAATTTTACCAACTGATAAAGTCACTGCATTTCTATCACACCTTAACTCCATCAATCCTAAAATTCAATTCACCATGGAGTTAGAGGCAAACAATAGACTAGCTTTTTTAGATATTTTAATTATCCGAAATCCAGATCACAGCTTGAGCCACACTGTGTATCGTAAAGCAACCCATACTGATAGGTACCTCAATGGTGACTCTCATCACCACCCCAGTCAGTTGTCTACCGTAGGGAAATCTTTGTTTCAGAGAGCGCGCGGCATCTGTGACAACCAACACCTGACAGCTGAGCTACAGCATGTCAAGCATGTATTGCGGGACAACAAACTGCAAATACCACGCCAAAGTCATAGAAGCCGAGCGAAACTTGTCACAGTCGAACGTCAACCTGCTGTACTACCATATATGAAAGGTGTCACTGACAAGATTGGCAACATCTTGAAGCGTGCTTCAATTAAAACTTATTTCAAGCCGCCGAAGAAGATTAACCAATTCCTACCACCTGTCAAGTGCAATATCCCCTTACAAGATGCAGGCATATACAAGTTAGATTGTGACTGCGGCCTCTCATACATAGGTCAAACAAAGAGAAGCATAGGCACCCGGGTAAAAGAACATATAGCTGACGTAAAACACAGGCGCGAAACGAAGTCGGCGGTGTGTGAACACGCTCTTGACGGACCCAATCACTATATCAGATTTGATAAGCCCCAGATCCTCGCCAAAGAACACCGTTTCATTCCTAGAATGTTACGTGAGGGTATTGAAATAAAAAAACATCCTAATTTCAATAGAGAAGATGGTTGGAGTGTACCACCAGCTTGGGATCCCATCATTCGAATAATAAAGTCCCAAGCCCGTCCTCACACTGCCCAAAAAACTGACACCGTGAGCTCCGTATGCGTAATTCGGACCGCTCAAAATATAACACAAAGTGACGGTAGTTAACTTAAAACTTATCAAAGACAACTGACATCTTCAGTCTTCCCGTGACCACGATCGCTGTAAAGTAATCGAAACGTCGGGTGAATAATAATAATGTAACATCTAATTAAACGCGAGTTAAATCCGGTAAATTGGTTTTATTTGAAATGTGTAGTGCTCGCGAAAATGTAAGACAATACTATATATTTTATGGATTAGACATCATCATCATCATCGTCATTTTAGCCGAAAGACGCCACTGCTGGAGAAAGGCCTCCTAAAGATTTCCACGAGCGTGGATCATGCGCTGCAAGCATTTTTTTATCCATTGATTTGTAAACTTTAATATATTTTAAATCAAGAAGAACAGTAGAAGGAAAAATTGCATTAAATTCATAAGGATTTAATGCTATTTTTTCTACTACCATTTTTCTTGATTAAAATGCTGAATATTTTCGATGATAATGCTCTTAATACGGCAAAGTACAGAAATCAATCTTGTCGTTAGTATTACGTTACTATTACTGACTTGTATACACAATTTGTAAAAAAAAAGGATAACTGGCCACAATACGTGACTTTTTGATAAATGGACTGCCTGCTCAATTCAGATGGACTCCACACACCCTAATGGTAAGCTGTAAGAGAGTCCGCATGCAAAGACAGCTTGTGTAGGATAGTGCAAGTCCTATCTAAGCCCACTTTGCTGGCCCGTGAGTGCCTTTTCACGCTTTTTTTGGAGGAACCCTAGCTATAGGAGGAGGGAACACATATGTTGGTAAATAATTCCCGGTTTTCTATGTTTCCAACAGATTGATAATATCTCTATAAATTCCCCAAAACATCACAATTCATCAACTTACAAAACTAAGTACCTTCATTTCCAATCAACTTGTCAGAATCAAGTCGTTGGTCTCACAAGATTCACCCGAATTAGGAAGCAAACTGCAAACCCTCTTGTTCTGAATGTGGACGTACTAACTCGTATTCCCATCAAGCATTCTACAGTAATGCGAAAAATTAAAGAGTGGCAAAATATTTTCAAAATATTTTTAATGAAATTATCTGATAGTATAATAATTATCATTCAGAACCAGAACGAACTGCTTTATCCAGTGTTACTTTATAAATATTCATAACATATTCACAAATCCTTGGAAAAGTAATACATAATAGAGAACATCAAATTGCTCTTGTAAAATATCGTTTATTTTCACGCCAATGTCACGTTCTAGAAATGAAGTACTCTAGATTCTATATTTAGAACGTTCCGTCTTCGTTTAATATGAAAGCCTTTTGATCAATAACCTCTTAGAAATTTATTTGTTCGCTGATTGGCAAAGCGTTTCCGCCCTATATTGTGTTGTGGCTTGCAATAAAAAAATGCCCGTTAGTTGTAGCGAAGTCGAGGGACTTTAAAAAAAATGTATTTTCAAAACTGTCAATAAGAGACCGGAGTGGGTTACCAGTGTGCGTGCGTTGCGAAATTTGAACTCCTAAATACAAACAAACCGACAGACAGCCAATCATGACAAAACGATTGGTTCTGATTTTGCATTTTGGCAGAAAACCTCAAAAGCTTTATATATTTTTTTTTGATAAAAGACGTAACTTCATTTCTTTTTTTTTATTACCGAATTAATAAAATAGATATCTTATGTAACTAGATATTTAGACAGTAGTGTATCATACTCTTTCTTTATTGCACTTTTACTTTAAGAATCCTCTATCAATATCTTCTCACTCTTCATCGTCTTACGAGAAATATTTAAAAATAAACGTTTCGGATATCGATGTCCCAAATAATGGCAGCCCGTCAATTTAGGAGTCACCGGAGCGGGAATACGACCGTTTTAGTACTTACTTCTTCACTCCTCACTTCACTCTTCTCGAACGGTTTATGTTACGTGAGTTTATTGGTTATTTATTATTAGATGTATTATATCAAATATCAAACGTAAGTAAGTCGCTTGCCGTGCACATGGAACTAAGGAATTTCCCTATTCCACTTCTCTTGGGGTTGTAAAGTATTTTTTTGTCAAGGGATAAATCATGTTCTTGACTAAATGGAGTCAGTGTTTTCAAGGTTATTACATAATCTAAGTGAAAAGGAGTGTGTAATGATTCAAAGCCGTAAAATTGGATGGAAATAAATATGCTCTTAAGATATCATGATACCAATAGTATAATTACGAGTAGGAAAGGAAATGAGAACGAACGTAACCAAGACAACCGAACAACATATAAAGAAGTTTTTTGTGGTACTTTACAGGCCAATTTAAATTAAAAAGATTATCAAAACAATTTCTACGGAGTAAGTAACACTTAATACCAAAACTCTATTTCACAATCAAGTAAAAAAGGAAACTTAAACTAGAAAAGGAAATTAGTTACTACTTATCCTTTGGTTCGTTACCCGCCCGATGCCGCTTACATAGCTGATAATGTGGTTACTTCAATGATAAGTTAACGCTTTTTGCTTTTGTTCAAGTAAAATTAATAAACATATTATTTTAGTATCCTTTTCAGTTAGTTTTTTTAGTTGTTAAGTTATTCTTCTTGGTGGTGGTAAAAGAATCGTTTAACATGGATTTAGAAACACGAGATATAAATCACTATTTTCAACTATCCAGAAGGATCCGGACTCCAGACTTTGGTTAAATAAATTCTAAACTTTTACAAACGTCACCTGAAGTCCTGAACGCAGCTGCTTGCGACGCTGCCTGGTCTAATCTAGTAATAAAGTTGTTTAAACTAAAGCTAACACGTTTTGTTAGGCATGCTGCTCGTAGCTAAGATTAATGGGGCAGCCTTGATAAATGTACTCCAGCCACCATTCCATTATACGGAATATGCTTGTCAAGTAACTCGGCGAATGACGCGTTGGATAATGTTATTACTATGTTATTGAAATAAATCTCTGAATTTTTAGTAGCGAAACGCGATTAATGATATCGAATACGAAAACATTGCCTGGACGAAGACTGTTTCTTTGTATAATGACATAAAGCGAAAGTCACAATATCTAAAACTTTAAACACTGAAATAAAGGAGTTATATTGTTCCATACTCGTCAGTTTTAGTGCTCAGAAAGTTGTTAATTCGAATATGTTCGGATTTTCGTCGCCGCCTGTGAAATTAGCTGTTCCCGAAACGTAGTTTCTAGATAAATCACTAGGAAATTCCAGTGAATTGGCTTAGTTTTATGAACTGAAATTCTTAATAATGCTAAATGTTAGAGGGGCTCATGCAGTAGTTAAGATGTGGGAACCCTGTCCACGCATAATTCACCGCATTTCATTTCACTTCGTTTTCCATTCTCTTACGTTTTGTAAATATATTTGCTAATTTATTTTGAATCGCGCCTTCATGGTGTAGGTATCTATAGCACTTTTGATGATAGCGAGCGCGGCCGATGACAGAGTTCTTGTCATTCCTGTCTGGTTATTTTTTTTGTAGTTAAAGGGTTGGCGAGCAATTTTATTATTTCGTTGCTTATTATTTAGTAATATTTTGTCGTTTCGATCTTGTAAATATTATATCTTCTGACTATCTTAATTATTGAAGTGAGGCGAACTGTTGTAAATACTTTTCAATAAACCATTCAGCTGAGATTCAGTTGCATAATTATACTGCATGCTCATTGCCCCCCATTAATGTAAAAACGGAAATAGCACAAACAAAAGTTTCGAAATAGCTTCAGATGTGTGGTCATATCGGAAGCTATTCTCTTTATATTATTGGGCTAAAAAAAGACCGTAAAGAGCCCTCACCTTCTTATTAGCTGGGTCAGGTCCACTGCCAAGACTGCATAGCGCATTGCGCCAGACTTTAAGGCGAGTAACCTGAAATGGCAATTCCTTCGCAAGTCCCGGTTCTTTGAACTTTAAAACGTGGCAAGTGTTGTCTTGACCCACTTCATTTAATTGTTTCCCTTATAATAAATGTTTGATAGATAGTTAGAAAAATCATCTCCTGGAACAGGAACACACACAACATTCACTGCGGGAATATTTTCGGGGTTATCCCAAACTCTTGGTAGCTCAGTGGTCAGAGTAGTCTTCTGGATTGTGAAAGGTCAGGATTTTTTTCTAGTTTATATATTTTTGTAAATATTTTCTTGATCATTTATTTCATTGCTATTGGTCGTGTTCGTCTCGTCTTTTGATTAGGTTTTCTCCCGTAAAATATATCTACAAGTTTTCCTTGAAAAGTAACAGTACCTAAATCTTTACAACTGGAGTTTTTGTGTGTGTGTGTTATTTTCTTGAGCTATTTAGTTAATTTTTAAACAAGAGACTGCATTGTATTTTAACTTTACTCCCATCTAAAATCATAAAATCATATTCCGACATTACTAAACGTTCCCTACTCCATTTAGTTCTCAGTCACAATAAAGCAAAGGGTATTTTTGTTTAATTTTAGTCAGCATTGTATTGTCACTTACTCATTAAAGCCAAACTTTCCCAGTCACTTAACAGAACACAATCTGGGTCATATTGCGCAACTTAAAAGACATGCTATGTTAAATAGCTAAAGTTACCATTTTGCTAAATATTCCCCTTACGTAACTGCGAAGTAATTCTTAAGTTGGACTGTAGCCAATATATCACTGAGCTAGGAATCTCGGCTTTTAGCCTTATTCTTTTACTATAGATTGAATAATTTATAATTTGATTTGGAAATTTGTTCTCTTATTCTCTTATCCTACTACTTATATCGTTTTGATGCCATTGGATTCTGCACATATTTTTAGTCTTAGAAATTCACTTCACATTAACTTGTTAGTTTCACTAATACGTGTTCTTGAAAAGGTACAATATTTTGGATGACAGACAAAATTGCTTTAGAAAATCAAGATCGGCGACACTGGCAGTAATAGATACGTTCAAACTACATTGAATAATGTCAATGAAAAAGATGTGGCAAATGCAATAAAAATGTTAACCCGTATCCCTTAAAATCACGCTACGACCAATAGGAGGTGAGCATCAATGAAAAAATCTTGCTAAAACGGGGGAAAAATATTCCTTTTCATAGCTTTCGTTGCATGCGCTGCGTAAACGGTTAAAGAAACGTCTCATTGAGAACTGTCTGAATAAATAACGCATGTAGTTGCAAATTTAATTAATGTTGTATTATTAAAAAAATAATAATTTTAAGCTATAAAATATCATTTATTATAATGGTCCAAGTTACAATATCACTTTATTTTTAATGAGCTTCAATGATAAAAATATGTTTATACTTCTCTTACCTGCATTAAGATTTCCTCTCTAAATATGCATTAAATATAACGATGGTTGGACTCATGTCGCTCAACGAGTTCGTCGGGGGAATTGAAATCTCTGAAATATCTTCGCTTTTGGCAAATATTTCAAACATTATTTGTACAATGGAAATGTCTTTTCCTCGGGCTTCTCTGATTATGTAAATCTACTGTCTAGTCTCGTGACAACTGTTGTGTTTGGTTGATGTACGTTATTCAATTATCATACTAAAGTATATTATGCTATTTTGTCAGAATTATTTTTTATATCAAAAGCACGACAATTGACCCTAAGCCACCTGATGCGAAGCTTTAAAAACAGTCCATATGCGAAGACAGCTAGCGCAGCTTAGACACTGCTCTATCCACATTCACCTAGCCGGCCCAAAAGGTGCTTTTTCATGCGTCTCTTGAAGAAACCCATGCTATAGAAAGGAGGGAACACATGTGCTGGCAAAGAATTCCAAGAATGTTGAACATTGATTCAATGATTATACGTGAGTCTGTCAATAGATATCCTTCTCTGGTCTCTGTCATTAAATTGCAACGACCCAAAGTAACGCTACTGGTACCAAATAGGGTACGAGATGATCTTATCCTTATTATTATCTTGGACAGTAACGAATTATATAAGTATGGCAGTGTTACCTATTTCTGTTAGAATTAAAGTTTTTTCTGACCTGCGGATACCAATTTAATATAATCTATCTAAACCTGATATCATTAATGTTAGAAACAGAACGCCAAACTATTATTGCGGAACTCGAAACTAACCTGACCTTCACAATTACTTTTCAACTCCGTCCCAACTGTGGGAGCTCGTTTCCTGACCTTTGCTCGTCCTAATGACACGTCTATTCATTGCGATTGCCTCTGAGAAAAAGTTTCCGGCTGTCATAAGGATCGATGTGTAACTGTCGGACAGAATTGGCTGGTTTTGCTGTGTCCAGACAAATGAGGGTAATATCTAGACAAATATGTCTACAAGGTGAAACTTACTAAGCCTGATGACATTCTGTGGCGATATTTTCTTAGATTGATTTCTTGGTTTAATTTCGATATTGTTAGTGATACAATTATTTTTCTTTAGGACGAAAAACAAAGTATGTAAACACATTTTCTTAACTAAGATGTTGTGGAAAGTTGACTGTTTAATTATAGGTCACCATGCAAACGTTGTAGTTAAATTAACATAAAATCATAAACTAGAAATAACAAAGGCAATAAATAATGTAAAGTTAATGCTTCTACTTTGAATAGAAATCGTTTCACTGGAGGTTTAGGTATAAAGTATAGCACGTTCCATAAACCAATATAAAGATAAAACTACCTTGCTTTTATATTTTAACGATTTACGTGTGGAGGAGAAAGGCAATATGACATCCTTTGTCGAAGCTGTGTTACTGCCTTTAGGTATTTTACTAAGCCATTGTTTATTGAAATGAGTAATCCTTTGCCTCGAATCAATATTGCTTGGATGAATTTACGTTATATTTCAATAAACAATATTAGTGGAAAGGTCATGTAAACAATTTGCTGCCTGTTTATCAATAGAATATATCATCGTCATCATATCAGCCTTTGTTGTCCACTGCTGAACAAAGGCCTCCTCATCGATTTCCAAATGCAACGGTTCTGCGCAGCCTGCATCCAACGTCTCCACGCGACCCTGACCAGGTCGTCTGTCCGTCTTGTCTATAAATATCAACATAGATTTTTGTTATTTTGAAATGGTAAATCTTTGTGATTATGAAAGGAATATGTGTGCACGTCAACGCCGATGTTTCGAAACACATTTTGTTTTATACTTTAAATTTTTACTGAACTGACGTTTCTCGCTTCTATTCCAACAGCTCTTTAAGTAGCAATTTTGCTGGTAGCTTAATTAAAGTGTTCCTTTTGTATTTCTATCCCCTTTGTGGACGTTGTTAAACTCGAGCTCGCCACGAGTCTTCACTTCTAGATATTTTATAGAGCGCTGAAGATTTGAGTCAGAACTTGAATATAAATATAGGTATTCACAATTCGGTCTCGCGGCGAATATGTTGTGACATTTTGTAAGCTGAACTATATATTATGAGCAACTGAGGATCGTCTTAATGTTTTAAAGGTTATTATGGTAAACTGTCTTTATTTTTTTGGCTTATCTTGAACCTTCAAAAACTAGTTGGTATATCAGAAGTCAAACCATAATATGCCCATGATTATTTGCGTAAATCCTCATAGACGGCTTCAATTTAACTTTATTTTCGTCTAAATTAAATGCAAATGTCTATATCCACCACGTCATTGCCATCCTAGAAATCGGCTTCGCGTTCCATTCTCGCGTACCGTGCATCATGGCAACTCCTACTTGCTTCTAGCCTGTAAATAGTCTAATAATATTAGCAGGCCTAATTATGTCAATAGATTTGTTTTGTAATAGTGTACCTTCAATGAATAGAATCCTAGCCGAGATTACATATATTTATATTTTTAAAAAAAATAAGAAACTGATGGCTTGTTATTGGCTCTTATTGGAAACTTATTTAATAATGTTCTCTTCCATTTAATTTGTTAAGAACTTATTAGACTCCTGGGAGCATATGACAATTATAAATACAATGACTCTGGAATGTGTGGCTTAGCAGGTTAAGCTGTAAGTGATCCAAAAATAACTAAAATAAAATGTTATTAATGAGGATGAACTCTTAGTTTGTCAGACACCAGTTCAATAGCAGTTAAAGTGTTGTCTGTTGTTTTTTAATTTTTCTATAAGTTGCGTAAAACTTCCGGTAGCATATGACAATTAAAACCCCATTGTGTTTGGAATGTGTGGCTTGACAGGTTAACATTGAAAGTAGATTTTGATACTGAAACACGTTAAGCCCTCGTCAGGTCACGCTGGCTGGCAATATCGGCTTATTGCACGTCGAGTGCAGCGGTAAAGGGATTAGGACCTATAAACTTGGTTACACCCGTCGCCCACCCTCTCAATAATCCGCAGTGCCTCAAGGAGGTTATCATAGTAAAGTCTATTAGACTGTGTATATTTGGCAGGGAAATTAAGATATCACAGAGATATCGTGAAATGACCAACACCTTCACCTTTCCGTGATCGAAGGGAAAGGATGGGTAGAATAGATATTGCAAAAGTGGGATGAGGTCGAAAAGCTCTTCAGAACACTTCATTGTACAGTCACGTTGCTTAAAGCTGCTCGTGACCTTCAAATCGCCAATGTTGTGGATAAATCTTGTCACTGTAGCCAAGTGGGGACTAACGGACGCAATGTTTTCCGGCTACCCCGTGACGTATCATCGGCAGAAGCAGCATAGAGGTGTATCGCTAAGGGGTTCAGTGGAAGAACACATCCCCCTTTCTCCTCCCCGGGAGCTAGCGAATAGGCTCGAAGAGCTTCTCCGCAGCGAAAAAAACAACAAGAGTGGAGTAGCCCCAACTGACCTGCAACGAATGTGGTACTGGTTCAGGTTATGTTTGACCAATAAACTGCCAGTACAGAGTAACAAATAAAAATACAATGCCAAAAAGGCTGCCCACCACGCAAGACATATTGGTGACCCATTTATTGTAGCAATTTAATTGCTAATTTTTATTACTAACTAGATGCTGTAAAGAAAAAAGTTTATATTATCCGGGAACCTTCGCGGGCATTCCTAGAACACCCAACCAAAGTTTCATAATAATCTGATCAATAATTTTCGGAGGTTACAAACATAGAAACTTAAATTTTATTTATAGATTTGTACCTTCCCTATCTGTGAGTAGTTTGCGTTAGCGCACAACATTCCAAACTTTTTATTTTACGCTGGTGTGTAGTTTCAATATAATACATATGTGTTATAATGCTAAACTCTAGGTCCTTAATCTGAATGGCGCATGAACCGGTTGACAAAAAAAACTGATGTCTGATGATGTTATAGATGCTTTTAGCGGTTGAATAAGTGATGTTCTGTTTGGTGCTGCGTGTGTTCCTGGTGGTGGAACATCAAGTAACCAAGTTTAACTAATGTTTAGAACGAAGTTCCCAACCGCATATTGTGCCTGAATTTCATACTAAAGCGCCCCAACAGCTATTTTATGTATAGGGGCTTAATTAGCGGAATATAGCGCTTGCTGTTAATGAAGATGTACGGAGGGACTGGCGCCATTAGCATACAGAATACGAAGTTTGAGCTGAGCATTAAATACTGGAACTAATGGGTAATTGTGATGTATTATGAATAATTTACTGTACCGTTATTTTTATAAAGATTTTGACATTCTAATTAACTAGTGTCAGCCTGCAATGGACAGCAGCTACCGCGCCAAAAGTTATCACAATGTCTTCCTTCATAATGTCAACCTTCATGCCAAAATGCCAGTTTCTGTCGCATTTTTATATATGGTAGTATAGATGTTGGAAAAATATTAAGAAAATTTACAAGCCTTTAAATATTCATGTCCCATTACATGTGCAGTGAATAACCAAATAACCAACTACCTTTCACAATCTGGTGATATTGCCTCAATTAACTGGTCTACAAAAACTTTCATAAAACTGAACAATAAATAAATTAATAACTAATGAGCTACCGAGGATGAGGAGAGCCTAGGGGAGGCCTTTGTCCAGCAGAGGAAAGAAAGAAATAAAGAAAAAGATTTATTGGCAACATTGAAAATTACAACATAAAAAAAAGACAAAGTGTCTATTAGACACATTAACGTAGCCAAATGGTCGCCACTCAGCTTTATGCCGCGTATCGCGGCGCTGGTTTTCAGTGGTAGTACGTATGTAGTAGACGTCGTTTTACTGAAACGATGATGGCGATGAGCTACTGGAGACTTGGAAAACCCTATGAATTTCTACTACCCTTTCTGTATTTGCAGAACAAACCTTTTTGCTAGTTTTAACATGTATTTAATTCTTTCTAAATACGTCACCACACGTCATCATTACTTGCCTATATACGTCCCACTGTTGCACAGGCCTTCCTACACGGGAAAAAGATATGAGGACAAAACAAAAGACATATTTTATGTTTATATTATAATGGGTCTAATTTTTTTATTTGATAATGGTGACAAATTCCTGCTCCGAATACAACGCTTACACGAGCTTTTATTAGTTTACAGAATATTTGGAGTATAAATATACTTAAAAAATAGTAGAGTATAAATGCACCTCCTTTGCAACTGTGGACCTTTTATCCACAAACGAAGCCTTCATCTGTGGAGACACACTATTGACCCAAATGAAGTTAAGACCCTTGAGGTTAGGAACATCCTAAAATTTATGGAAAGTGTCCAAAGACTTTATTATAAACTATTGGTGGCAAGTCACAACAGATCTTTTAGGTCGCAGTGACAAATCAGTCCTAACAAGACCGAAAAGCCCCAAATACAAGATACTTAAAAAAAATACTTAAAAAATTTGTAGCTGTAAAATATTAAGCTGAAATAAATTGAATTGATAAATAACAATTCCATTTATTCTAGCGTCATATTTTTGCTCGTGAACAGTGGCTGTAAACCCATTATAATCAGTATTATAATGGGTTTACGGCCACTATAACCAGTTTATGACTGTAATGATGTTTAAGGGTATAAGGTATAAGGTTTGTAGGTATAAAATAAGTAATTTTGCTATTCATGTATGAATATGGATATATTATTATAAAACTGTTGGTTTTAAATGTTTTGACAAGGTTTCTTAAATTTAATGTATAATATTATAATAATTTGCTGATCATAATATTTTTTATATAACTCTAACTCGGAAATGACGGAACCTTTACGTAGCGTTGCTTACTGTTTAGAAGTCACCTGTGCCCCTTTTTTGGAATTTTTGGAACATGACGATGATCGTTTTCGTTTCCATTCGATTGAATACACTAGGGGTACAGAGCTCAAGGAAGCGTTTTTGGAGAAGATGCCATGTGTCAACACATCAGAATGATAATGCAATGTCCGCAAATTATCTTCTGTTCATAATCTTAATCGCTTACCATCACGCTTTAGTAGTCTATAAAAACGAGTAGTCATTCCGTCAGCCGGTTCAGTACTCGAGATAAATAGCTGTTTCTGTGCTTGTTTACGATCAACAATAACTCAGAGATTAACGGCGCTGCCAATTTTATGGACAATTTACTATGACAGATAAGCTGTTTGCCTCGTTCGCCTGTTCCATTTGGATCAAATTATTTTTTTCATGCATAAACGAAGCACGGCAAATGACTCATCACCACCTGACGAGAAGCGGTAAGAAGACTCCATAAGCGAAAACAGCTAGTGCAGCTTGAACAATTTGTTCGGGCCGCCTCCATCATGCCTGCCTATATGGTGCCCTTTCAAACAACCCATCTACCCCAGAAAATACATTTGCTGGTAAAGAATTTTAGGCTTGTGAAGTACGTCAAAGAAACGACGTACTAAATTTCATGTTGAGGTGGAGACAGTAAAATGATGACTCCGAAGACCGGCACGCGTGCTATTGAGTAGAAAGGGGGAAGGTGAGATCAGGTCGGTAAAGCTCTTCAGGGCACTTTCTACGATACAGCCGATAGAAGGCGCAAAGTGATGCAACGTATCGACGTAATTACAGAAGCTCATAGCTTCTGTCAAAGAAACGACGTACTAAATTTCATGTTGAGGTGGAGACAGTAAATTGATGACTCTGAAGACCGGCACGCGTGCTATTGAGTAGGAAGGAGAAAGGTGAGGTCGATAAAGCTCTTCAGGGCACTCTCTACGGTACAGCCGATAGAAGGCGCAAAGTGGTGCAACGTATCGACGTAATTGCAGAAGCTCAAAGCTGCTTGTGACCTCTACAAAGTTTAGCGAAAAAAATCGACGCATTAAACATCAATTTTGCTGATTGGTCGGCGGTCTTTAAAGTCTCAATAATAGCGTCAGGGCTCAAATCAGCATCAATATTATAAGCTAACACGTTCAGAATGACTTGTAGCTTTTATTTTGGTATCCTACTCGTTTTTATTAGCTTTTACTTCATCATATCGCGAATATAGCTCTTGTTATTACCTGCATAAGGTCTGTCAACGGTCAATGTGCTGTTTTCTGTACAAAATCTCCCAAGAAGGCAGCAGAAATTTGTGAATTAGATTGCTGTCTTATTTTTATAAAAATAAGGAACGTATTCGAATGGTATATAGAATTGAGTTAAGCTTTAGGAGTTTTATTTCATTTTCTTCGTCCTTAACAAACGAGTCATTCTTTAAATCCGAATAAAGTAAAGATAGAAGTGCATGGTTCAGTAAAATGAAGCTCAGAAACTTGATATTTTTGCGAAACGTTTCTTCTTCTTCATGACTGAGTTTACGAAGTCGACGACCGCCATTTTGTCTTCATTGTCTATTAACAGACGGAGTTATGCTGTTTGATCTGCTAAACTTGGCTTTTAGAGCCTGGCTTGTTCGTCTTCATATCGGGGAAAGGAAAACAGTATTGAAGTTTCAATTTTATAGCGGAAAATTTTAAATAGGTCGAAAAAGATATTTTAAATAGGTAAGGGTTATTAATTGGTGTTTATTTGCCATGATCAAAATCTTAATAATGTTCATCGGGCCCTTATTTTTCTGGTTAAAGAAATAAACTGTAATGATTGATTTATAACTTTATAATATATTAAATTCCAATTTAAAAATTCAGCTAGCACAGCCACTTTACACTTAAAACCTGGTGACAAAGCGTCCAAAATTAATTTTTTCTGTACCTATTCTCTCTGAAAGATGCGTAAAGGTATCCTCTCATGATGACTTCTTTGGTCTCAGTCAGTGAGAATTCCCCATCTATACGGCATTTCTGGAAGGGCCAAGTGCTGGGAAAGTTGTCCATCACTACCGACATGTTCAGCAGATGGTAGTCATTCTGCAGAAGATAAAAAATATATTCATAGGTATCTTACTACAAGGAAAATAGAAATTTATATTTTATGATAACATTTTTCTATATTGATAAAGATGTTGACTAACAATTCAAATTAATATATCCTAATTAATCTACTGTAAAGTTACTTTTTTTTCGGGGAGGAATCCGCTTCATATGAGACACTATAGATTTTTCTACGGTGTGTGAAAGCCAGCGAGTTAGGAAGGGACGAAAGGTTAAAGTAACAAATACATTTTGAAAAATCTTTGATAATTCAAATTGGAAGTTTTAGACAACATTTGTCGGCTTACGGGATTCATGAAATCGGTATCTTCATTGTCCTACGACATTCTTATTCGTTCTGTTAAATCTATTGGAGAATCCCAAGAGGTGTACATTAGGTCTAGTCTATCTATTACAAGCAATAAAAGAAAACCAGAATATCTTACAGGTGGTGCAGGGCATGTGATCCCCTGCGTCGCCAACATACCCCCGACGTACGGGTCCGACTTGATCATATCGCAGAACTTAAAATGCATCTCCACGAAGGACCTCCTGTACTCATTGTGAAGATACTCGTAAAATATGAAATTGAACTGAAACGTGAGAAATAGGAATAGTTACTGTTAATCAGTGATGCAGTCAATTTATGAGTTAAGTATATGCTGGTGGGGATATATGGGATGAAAAGTTAAAACAGACAAGTATTAAAACAGATTTGAACCGTGACATTGTTGTTCCAGATGTGAAGCGTTTGTCCCTCGACGTTTAGGTAGTAAGGACTGCGTCTGCCCAGTCTAGTAATGTATGCTCGTGCGTATCCGACATACTTCTTCGAGATAAATGTCACGTTGGATCGCTCGGGGATAAATTTCAGGCCCTAAAAAAAGATATCTGGTTTTATTTCTTATTGACTTGTCACAATCATATATCAACAATACTGACATGTTTCACTCCGATTCCTCTTTTGAATTCTCGTTAAGTTTATTTGATGGAGACAGAAATGTCTGTATTGCTTTAGCCCAAAAACTGTTAAAAGCTAATGAACCTGATGCGTCCGTTGATCATTGTACAATGAACAATCTATGGCTTAACACAAGAATAATTGTCTAATTTACCATATTTCTTTATTGATATTGACCTAAGAAGAGGGCTATACGGAATGAGGTGATCCGACAGAGAACTAAAGTCATCGACATAGCCTACCGAACTAGTAAGCTGAAGTGGCAGTGAGCCGGCCATATTATCCGCAGAACTGAAGACCGTTGGAGTAAGCGGGTACTTGAGTGGAGACTTGACGTCCTCAGGCTCGTGGAGTAACGATCTCCGCAGAGTGGCTGGCAGCAACTGGATGAAGCTAACCATGGATCGAGCCAAATGGCGTTTCTATGAAGAGGCGTATGTCCAGCAGTGGCCTATTGTAGGCTGATGATGATAATGATGAACATTGACCTACTTTTGATTTCGTGTTGGATTATTGAAAGATAGAACTCCAGAAAATTGAGAAATAATATTAATATTTGAATATGTATATTGTTTCTTACGCATTACGTTGAAACTGCACTAGCTGTCATTCCATATGGACTCTTCTTACCGCTAACCATCAGGTAGTGTTGAATCATTTACTGTGCCTTGTTTAAAAAATGTTGAGCTTCAAGTTCTGTACATTAGAGGCTCGGAAACAAAACCAGTAAAAATTCACGCTGCATACGGAATTTTCAAACAGATTTTGAATTTGCTTACAATCAGGTTTTGTCATAAAATAGATAGACTTACGTGACTAGAAACGGAGATTAGTGTTATGAATATGAAAATAGTATTCCAATTCATTTGTAATGTTGAGTAAGAATGTTATTCTGGAATGGACGACGACTTGAATGATTGCTTCTGAATGCACTGTGGATACACTTGCTTACCTAGTGCGCTTGGAAACTTTTAGGGTTACGCGACAAATTCGAGTAGAGATCATTGTTTTATATAACAATGCGACCAATGGATCCTTGTAAAATATACTCGGACACTTCTAATTTTATAGTATCTAATTATGACGTAATGTATTCGCATGGTTTTACTTAGGATAACGAATTAAAGTACAAAACATTTTTCCTAGTAACCATCAGGGTTGTTAATGACTTAAGTGTTGTTAATGAAGATGAAGATGTTTCTTACTTATACAAAGGAGATGTTTCAGGTTTATATGGAGTCTCGGCTATGTACAGTAATAATCATAATCATTTATTCTGCTTAAAACATGGTAAATACAGATGTTGACACTAGATACAATGAGCATACATGTTTCGCCATCGTGGCATGCAAAAATTCGGTAGGTACTATTAACATTCATTATATGACAATTATATTAAATTATGAAAATCAACCACAATATTAAAAATAGTCAAATATTAAATAAAAAAATGTCTTTAAGTTAGGGAAAGGTTTAAATTAGTGGTTTTTAAGTTAGGGAAATAAAAATAAAATATTATTATTCAATTCGTATTCATTCTTTTTTGTTGTTTTCCCGTACAAAATACTTTCTGATGATAAGTGGGCGTCCGCCGCCCGCTTACCACCAGGTGGGCCGTTAGCTTGTTTGTCCTCTAGTTGTATAATAAAAAAAGGGTCAGTTTTAAAATCACTACATAGTATAAAACAAAGTCGCTATCCGCCGTCTGTCTGTCCCTAATAAAATATTTTTGTACGTAGTTTAACGGTAGAAAATATAACGCACAATAATTTGTAGTGGTTTTAACCATTTATTGACATTTTTTAATGTACTGTACATACATGTTCATAGCCGAAAATGAAATATCTCCTTTAATAAATTATAATGCTGAAGACTTAGAGAGCAGCCGTTTGCCGTTGGTCCCGGTTGTTACTGCAACCGCTTTAACCCACCAACCCACATTGGGCCAGCGTGGTGGTGTTATAGCCCAATCTCCTCATGTTTTTCTCCCATAGAGGAAGTCCTGTGCCCAGCAGTGGGACGTATATAGGCTGCTGATGATGATGATGAATACATTGTTATAGAGGTTTTAAGTCAAAAAATCCAATGTATGGAGAAAGATTGCATTAAGATTGAATGTATTATCAGTTGTACTTTTACGTTAACTAACAATATTTCACTACGCCACACAACTGTTATACCGGTTCGTATCGAGCAATTATTGTACTAGAACTAGAAGATTACACTGTAGGGACCTGATTGGTCACGCTTCTGAACACAATAGGCGTAGTTAACTGGCCAATTTGTCTAAATGATTGCCCTTCTTGATTAGGCCAATTTAGTAGCCTTTAAAAATAAAGGTAAACCCTAAAATAAAAATATTAAAGCTTTGACAAATTATTAAAGCAGGGCTTTACTGTTATGAACATTGGTATGAAAACGAAAAATGAAAACACATTTGCTTTCAATTCTGACATTCATTGACGTGTGAATATGACAATGTGACGTAATAAACCATACCAATGTTGATGCCGACACAGTTAAGCGGTCGCCCCGCGGGAATGACCAAAAAAGTTGTCAGTAAACACATACATAAGTATTCTGATTATTCACGTTGAAGTAGTTTAAAATGTCCATAAAGCATTATGGGCGGAATGTTCAAACAGAACAGTCCCAGTCTTTTTGTTTTTGCGTTAGGGAGAGTTTTTGAGCCTCGGTCAAATTATGAGGTA
Source organism: Nymphula nitidulata (assembly GCA_947347705.1). Taxonomy (NCBI): domain Eukaryota; kingdom Metazoa; phylum Arthropoda; class Insecta; order Lepidoptera; family Crambidae; genus Nymphula; species Nymphula nitidulata. The sequence goes on along the minus strand of OX374637.1, from coordinate 1,221,739 downwards.
TCCACCGAGCATAAAGCTTCCTCATCGCCTACTGTTCATGGAGGATTTTGTGCACATGACTCATACTGATGCCGAAGCTAGTCCGAATCTGCTGATAAGTCACTCTTTTTAAGCCAATTAAGTTGATCTTTGTTGACATTGTGAAGGTAGGCGTTAGTTTATAACGCAAAAATCAAAGAATAGAAGCAATTCATGGGGTCTTCTAAGTTCTCTGAACTCAATCGCCAGGGCAGACCCGGATTGTATGTTAACATTGTTCTCAATATCTTTCAAAGATTTATATGTTAAAATAAACGAGACAGTAGAAGTTTGGGAAGCTCATGAACACCGTTATAAACCATGAAAGTTCAAAACTTACATAAAACTTGACTGCTTGATGCTTCAAAATTTAATTAAATTTACTGTAACTGTATTTACTAGGTGGTAGGCCCGTATGTAGGGCCGCCTGGGTAGGTACCACCGCCTTTCTTATTTCAGCCGTGAAACAGTTGTTTGCTGTGTTTCAGATTGAAGGGAAAGGTAGCCAGTGTAATTACTGGGCATGGACGGCATTTCATCTTAGGCCTCAGGATGACAACGCACCTGCAATATCAAGTGATTTCCCCTTGTTATTGCAGGTGTCTATAGGCAGGCGTTAACCGCTTACCACCAAGTGGGCCATCAGCTTGTTTGTCATCTAATTGTATAATAAAACTGTAAGCTTCATATCTGCCTTAATTTCTAAGATTCCAAAACTTTTAGTATGACCCATGCTATGATGTGAACTAACATGCTGATTCTGGTTTACCACTTACAATAATATGACGTGAACTCTCCCTTGAATCATAGTTAACATGATCCTCATGCATGATTTCGACATTGTAGGGTGGACGTTAGCTCATAAACGCAAATGCAGATAGACTAGAAGAATTTCACAGGGATATCCCAAGTCCTGGGTGGCTCAGTGGTCAGAGCAGTCGCCCGGATTGCGAAAGGTCGCGGGTTCGATCCTGCCTCAGGACGTGAAATTTTTCTAGTTTTTTTATATATTAATTACTAAGTAATTTTTCAAACATTTATAATAATGTTAAAATAAAAAATTAAGAATATGATCCTCATCATCATCAAGGCATCTGAAGTCAGTTGATTGTGCTGTGTTTATTTTACGGAACTCCACAATTTTAATTACAACTCGTTCGGTGGAAGGTAACAGGGCGTATCGAATTATAATACATAAACTATCATATCCGGAGTTCATTTAATTATTGGAGTCTTTATATTTTTTATCTTGATTACCTGATAAAATATGATGATATTGATAACTATTGTTATGATGACAGGGATTTTAAATATAAATAACGCTGTGCTATACGATAGTTGAGTGGATTTTATACGGTGGCTTTTAAGAGTTTGAGTCATCCTAATCTTTGACTAAGGAAAGATATAAATTGAATACTGTTTATACATAGTCTCCCTATCAAAGCTTAGTGCCTGTTGCTTTTATTCAGGCAATGTGTTGTTCTAGCTGCATTGACGTTTCTAGATGTCAGGAAACCTTTCAATCTCTTTCAATTAAATTGGATTGAAACTTTAAAATATTTAATATTGGTTCTTAATTATCAGCGATGAAACGTCCCTGTGTTGGCGTATCACATTGTAAGTGTTTTTAAATAAAAATTACGTAGCTCTACGTGATATCTAAGTTACGGATGCTTGACATAAGGTCTGCCCAACAAAAATATCCCTTTTTTTTAATAATATGTAGAATTAGAATAGAATATAGAAGTATATGTAATTATTTTTTATTCTAAAATAAGGCGATTAAAAATACACATTAAAAATAAACTATGATATAGTCCAATATTCGTTTTAATAAAGAATGCACAATCAACCAGGTTGAAGGCCCGCGTGTACGGTCGTCTGGTATGAACGGTCGACCACAGAAGTAGCTGGACACTTTATTACCATGTCACAACGACTCTAGCGTCAATATAGTACAGTAGCAACTATAAAGTACGTCCACAAGATCGGTGTGACATAGTACTAAGTGTTCAGCTTCTGTGCACTTCTGTGGTCGACTGTACCACCGCATTTCACCGCAATCGCCATAAGAATTATACACTGTCTTCAGATCTTAATAAATAAAATTAAAACTACTTATCTCAAGTTGCAAATCAGCCATCTCAACAATTTTTAAGTAATTTAATTTATTATGATAATATAATTATTTCAATAAAGTTAGATTTTTTTTTATTCAAAGCGCGGCAATTGACTCAACACCACCCGATGTAAAGGTAAGAAGAGTCCATATGCGAAGACAGCTAGTGCTGTTTAGCCCTTGTTATTTAATAAACTAATTATATATTTTTTCTTTTAGTCACCCTGCCCACAGCAAAATTCAAATACGTACTGAGTGAACAAACTAACCGGCGATAGCACCCACAGTGTCACTTCGTTGGGAAAATGCGAAAGAAATGTAGAGTAGACGCACACGCACTGCAAACGCGTGAAATTCAAAGCGGTAAGCTCACAGTGGGGTCGGGCGTAGGCTCGAACACCTAAATAAAAATCGTTTTTAGAAAGACACTTGGGATTTTCAAATAATTATGCTATGGAAAAATTAAAGAATGCAATTTGGTTGTAGGCCCGCGTGTAGTGTCGTCCATGTGGTATGTACCTTGCCGTGCCTTTTCTATTTCGGTCGTCAATCAGTTTGCTGTGTTTAGGATTGAAGGGAAAGGTGTCTGGGCATTTTATCTTAGGCTTTTTTCATTTTGTGCGTTTCATCCTAGACGACAACGCACGTGCAATAACAAGTGATTTCTGCCTTGGTTATTGCAGGTGTTTTTAGGCGACTTACCGTCGCCTTAGTACCAGCTCCCTTATTCACAACTATCGGAAAAGAATCGAATTTCGAAATTTCTATACTTGTCACTTTTTATCACGGTGCGTCAAAGTGAGACGGCACGTGACTTTTCGAATCGAATCCGTGATCCGACAGTTTCTGAATAAGAAGGCAGGTGTGCTCTTAGCTTGCTTGTCATCTAGTTGTTTAAAGAATAAACCAACGCCTCCACGATATAAGTCATTGATCTCACTTAACTACTTATGTCCTCTTCATTCCAGGGGTGCTTGTACTTTGAATCTTCATTTATATGTTCAGCATTATTAAACAATACAGCAATAGTTCATACTATTATTATATTACTAGGCAAGGACGGCATTTCATCTTAGGCCCCAGGATGACAACGCACCTGCAATATCAAGTGATTTTTCCTTGTTATTGCAGGTGTCTATAGGCGGCGGTAACCGCTTACCATCAGGTGGGCCGTCAGCTTGTTTGTCATCTAGTTGTATAAAAAAAAATCTTTACAAATTACATTGTGTAGTAATTTCATTTTTATTGAATTGTTACTCTACGAGACTTCGTTATCACTATTATGCGTCCCAATGCTGGGCATAGGCCTTCTTACATGGATGAAAAACATGACGTCTTTGGGGCATAACGCCAACACGCTGGCCCAATGCGGGGCAGTAAAAACCGGGTTAACGTACCTTCCGAAGCATCGAGGACCTCGAGATAAGAAATTTTAATTGACGCATCCCGGGACTAACCATGGCGAAAGTTGCTTTGTTTTTGTAATCAAAACTCGAGTAATCAAAACACGATGCCACCGAATCGCTCATAGAAAAATATACTCTTTAATAAAATGGAAATTTGAATTAAAATTAATTTACAGTTCATATTTTAAACCAATAACAATTGAAAGTGGATAATTATTACCGGTATCATTAACGGTAATATTTTCCACTTTCTGTGATCACCTAGACTAGACCTTGAGCTGGCGCTCATTGGTCGGCTTAGGAGACTAGGGAATACTTAGTAATAAAAGGAATAAAACTAATCAATATGACTCGGAATAATATGAATTAATATAATTGATAGAAAATAAAGAGTTTTATGAATAAATATCTTATATTACAAATCCAATAACCCCGTCGGATCAGCTTTTGCAAAATTTAAACCTATTGTAGCCAAAATAGATCAGTAACATTATTAGTTTTTTATCTTTCTATTGTTCTCCCTAAAAGATGCATAGAGGTATGCCTTCAAAATGACTTCTTTGGTCTCAGTCAGTGTGAACTCCCCATCGATACGGCATTTCTGGAAGGGCCAAGTACTGGGAAAGTTGTCCATCACTATCGACATATTCAGCAGACGGTATTCATTCTGGAAAAAAAAACATACTCTATCATACATCCGACTGACGGTGAAATATATGAGTAGTTTGGGCCACGATGACACCACTATTTTAGCTTATTGCAGGTTCCTGGGCTAAAATGGTTGCAAGAAAAACTATTTACAATAAAACATAAGTAAACCAGAAGATCTTACTGCTGGTGCAGGGCAAGTGACTCCCTTCCTCGCCAACATACCCCCTACGTACGGGTCCGACTTGATCATATCGCAGAACTTGAAATGCATCTCCACGAAGGATCTCCTGTACTCATTGTGAAGATACTCGTAATATAAGAAATTGAACTGAAATTCAAAGGAGAAGTTAACAGTTGACAAGATTTTTAGATAAAACAGACAATTGTTAGGGCAAATTTTAACGACCGGATGGTCGAGCGGTCTGTACCCCTTGCTATTCAGGCTCAGGCAAAGTTCGTTTATGCGAAGCTATGTCTAAAATTTTGGAATGCATTAGATTAGAATTATTTGACAGGGAGACAATAAATGTCTCCCTGTCACTTTGACCGCTTGGCCGAGTGGTCTGTACCCCAGGCTACTCGGTCAAAAGGTCCCGGGTTAGAATCCCTGTAGGAGCAAATGTTTGTATGATGAGTACGAGCATTTGTTTACGAGTCATGGATGTTGATATGTTTATTTAGTATATTTCTAATATTTATATACATATTATTATCAATATTTATCCGTTATCTAGTATCCATAACACAAGCTCTTAATGATGCTTACTTTGGGCTAGATAATAGGTGTGAGTGTATGAATATTATTATTAAATTTAAACCGTGATATTGTTGGTCCAGTTGTGGAGCGTTCGGCCCTCGACGTTTATGTAGTAAGGACTGCTTCTGCTCCGTCTGGTAATGTACACACGGGCGTAGCCGATGTATTTTTTCGAGAAGTATGTTACGTTGGCTCGCTCAGGTATAAATGTTAGACCCTAAAATATTTAATATACTGAAAGTCTTTTAGGTGATCAATAGGACGTCACAAAAATTGCTTTGGATATAGTGAATTTAAAAATGACTATTTTTATATTCTAAATCTGGAGAACACATGCTAAGTCTAAATTTAAGTTCAGTGCATTACTTTCTCTCAAAATGAATATACGAAAAGGATAGTTGTCGTAAAATCTGACATTTAGAAATGTGCGTTCAATTTTCGAATTTATTGAACGTGATAAAATGCAGTGTTTAGGAGGCACCTCCGTACATGCCGTCTAAAATTGTCTATGGTTTCTTTGAAATTTATGCAAATTTAAGTGACAGCTCTAAACCAATTCTTGCTATCTTTTTCCTAATACATATTGTGAGAAAGAGATAGACTGTCCTTAAATTTAGAATTCGAGTGTGTGTCTTCAGAATCAGGCCCACTGAAGATTCATTATATCCAAAGCAATTTTTGTGGTATAAAAGTACCAACGGAATAGTCCACTGCTGAACATTGACCTTCCCCCTTTAAATTTATTTGCAAATATTATTACGAGTACATTCTGTTCCATCACACAAGACCGGTTCCTTCAAAGGAGCTGTAAATAGACCTTATAAACCAGCAATTAGTATAGGATGTGAATATGACTCCCTAGTCACTAGTTAAGTCTTTGAATAAGTACTCTTGTCATTAGGTTATGTGGATTAGCAGCATTTTGTATTTCTAAAAACTGGACTTCTTAATACCCATAAATTTAATATATTCTACGTAATACATATACAAGACATGTAGGAATGTTTATCAGTGTCAATTATTTCTTATGGTGTAAGCGTAATAAAGTGTTGTTATCTGATTATAAATATAATGTTTATTGAAATTTCAAATACTTACGTGGACTAAAGCTATGAGAAGCATGATTAATTTAACAAATATATTCAGCCTCATCATTTTGGTAATATTGACTGCGTATTGTTCGCTTACAACAATTAGAATGATTATATTATTATTCATTGCGGTCTGCAATTTTCGGGACAGGATACAGATATTTATCTGCGACGCAGAGCCGGCTCTAGGACATGTAGCGCCCGGGTGCAATCAATACCCTGGCGCCCCTAGATGGCGCGCAATCACAATGGAACAGTTATATTATTTTCATACCAGGGAAATTTGGGTGCATTTGTTGTAATTTTGGTACTCAACAATAGCCCATGATGCGCTCCAGTGTATTCACCCTTTTTATAGGAAGTTCAGCAAATGACTTATCACTTAACACCACCTGATAAGAAGCGGTAAGAAGAGTCCTAAGATAGATCACACATACACACACATTACATTGTTACATTGTTATGCGGATGACAGTACTGGTGACGCTTACTATATGAGTCGTGCTAATACCCCTCGGTCTACTGTGGAGGAAAGTCGCGGTCGACTTGTGTCTGAAATCGAGAGTTCTCTAGTCAGAGTCTCCGATCGGGGACGACTAAACTTAGTTCAATTTAACCCGAAAAAGACACAAGTCTGCGCGTTTACCGCTAAAAAAAACCCATTCGCTGTGTCTCCACAATTTCTTGACACACCCCTTTCCATCTTTAAGAGTATCCTTGGTGTCGATATCTCTAGTGACGTGCAGTCCCGCGGACATTTAGAAGATAAAGTCAAACTGGCATCCAAGAAACTTGGTGTGCTCAATAAAACGCGGCGTTACTTCTCTTCGGGGCAAAGACTGTTACTTTATAAGTCTCAAGTCAGGCCCCATATGGAATACTGCTGCCACCTATGGGCGGGAGCACCTAGATACCAGCTTGGACCGTTTGACGCAGTTCAAAGATGCGCTATGAGAATTGTCGACGATCCTGAACTCACAAGCGGTATTGAACCCTTAAGCCTAAGGAAAGATTTTGCTTCCTTATGTGTGTTCTACCGGTTGTATAACGGAGTGTGTTCTGAAGAATTATTTGACATGATGCCCACGGCCTCTTTCTACCGTCGCACCGCTCGCCATCGGCAGGGAATTCATCCTCACACGTTGGAACTAAAATGGTCTCGTACTGTGCGGTTTCAGAGAAACTTTCTCCCGTGTACGCTCAGGTTGTGGAATGACCCCATGCTGTACTCGTTCGAGAAAACCTCTTTTCTCGAAGGAGTACAGCATGGGGTTCTTCAAAAAGGGTTTGACAAAGTTTTTTGTGGGTTGGCAACGCGCAAGTGATACCGCTGGTGTTGCAAGCGTCCATAGGCTAGCGGTAACCGCTTAGCATCAGGTGGGCCGTATGCTTGATTGCCACCTTAGTGGTATAACTCATCATAGGCGTTGAAAAATAGGCTCTTTAATTAAATGGAAATTTAAATTTAACTAAATCTACAGTTCGTATTTCAAGCCAATAACAATTGAAACTGGAAAATTATCACCGATGTAACTAACGGTAATAGTTTTCCACTGCTTATGATCACCTAGACCAGGGGTCTCCAAACTACGGCCCGAGGGCCACATCCGGCCCGCCTACAGATTTTGTCCGGCCCGCGGAGAGCTAGCATACTTGAAAACTCCTTTTAGAGAACATATTTTTTATAGCAAATTAAATTTAGTTTACTGAAGTATTCTAATTTAATGTTGAATAATTATTAATATGACATCTACATTGATATGGTCATGGGCTAACTACTCATAACATTGTTGTAGGCTTATTGTTATTGTTTTTGTGATAAGTTGGATAAAGAAACACAGAATTTTATTGTAATGAGTAAAGACATGTATATAATAACTAACAAATTATTGAAATGAATCCAACTAACATTTCATACATTTTAAATAATAACATAACTTATAACAAGCATACTGACATATGAAATACTAATGAGATTTATGTAATTGAGATTTTCCACTGACAATAGTTTGTAGTTGTGGACTAATTTTACTTGTACTAATTATTAAAAGAGATTTAAGATGCTCATCAGTTAATTTAGATCTGTAAACATTTTTTGTGTACTTCATTTTGGAGAAGGTCTTCTCACATAAATAAGTAGTACCAAAAACATTTGCAGCCTTTTTTAAACGTTGCGTACTTTTTCAGACTTTTTTTTTCATCAGTGGACTATTTCACTTTTTACCACCGGCAACAATGATAATATGGTTTTGGCCCTCGGAACTTACTGGAGTAATCAGTATGGCCCTAAGGCTGGAAAGTTTGGAGACCCCTGACCTAGACTATACCTTGAGCTGGCGATCATTGGTCGGCTTAGGAGACTAGGGAATAGCAATAAAATAATCAATTTGGCTATTGAGTAATTTTATTGATAGAAAATAAAGTGATAGTTTTATGAATAAATATCTTATAAGATATTCATATTATTCTTTTCTTTTCCTGTCCTGAACAGCATTTTCAGACGTTAAACCTATTTTAGGCACATTAAGTAAGTTGCTAGTAATATATATATTAAGTTTTTTTGTATCTGTAATTCTCCCTGAAAGAAGCGTAAAGGTATGCCCTCAAAATGACTTTGGCCTCAGTTAGTGTGAATTCCCCATCGACACGACATTTCTGGAAGGGGCAAGTGCTGGAAAAGTTGTCCATCACCATTGACATGTTCAGCAGATGGTATTCTTTCTGAAAAATAAAAAATATAGACTATCATACACCCCGCTGATGGTGAAATACATGAGGAGTTTGGCCTATTGCAGGTTGGTGAGTTAAATCGGTTGCAGGAAAAACCATTTACAGTTATACAAAATAATAATTACAATATAAGTAAACCAGAAGATCTTCTACTCCTGTGTTTCTCCCATGTAGGAAGGCCTGTGCCCAGCAGTGGGACGTATATAGGCTGGTGATGATGATGATGAAACCAGAAGATCTTACTGCTGGTGCTGGGCAAGTGAGTCCAATCGTTGCCAACATACGTCCGACGTACGGTTCCGACTTGATCATATCGCAGAACTTTAAATGCATCTCCACGAAGCAACTCCTGTACTCATTGTGAAGATACTCGTATTATACAGAGTGGTGCCGTCAAAAGACAGTACATTAAAACCTGGGCTATATTAGTTAATAGAAATGGTTTGCCACTTTCAAAAACATCGTATTCATTTGATAATTTTATGACATTTCTATGAAGTAATGCAGCCAATCTTATATTATTTCATACAAATTTTATGAATTTATCAAATGAGTAAGATGTTTTTGAAAGTGGCAAACCATTTCTATGAACTAATGTAGCCTATATTTTAATTTATAGTCGCATTGACCGCACCACCCTTTATGAAATTGAACTGAAATTCAGAGGAGAAGTTAATAGTTGACTTTGAGATAAGATTTTGAGATAAAGCTAACAATGTTAGGATGGATTTAAACCGTGATATTGTTGGTCCAGCTGTGGAGCGTTCGGCCCTCGTCGTATGTAGTAAGGACTGCTTCTTCTCCGTCTAGTAACGTATATACGGGCATCGCCGAAGTATTTCTTCGAGAAGTATGTTACGTTGGCTCGCTCAGGGATAAATTTTAGACCCTAAAAATATTCAATATAATGAGGTGGTCAAAAGGATGTAGTCATTTTTATATTTATAAGTGAATTATTGAATGTTTATCAGTGTCCATTAAGTCTTATGGTGTAAGCGTAATGAAGTGTTGTTATCTGATTTTAAATAAATATCTATATTGAAATTAAAAATACTTACGTGGACTAAAGCTATGAGAAGTATGATTGATTTAACAAACATATTAAACCTCGTCATTTTGGTAATAGTTTTGTTCGCAATAAATAATACTGTAATCATTCTAATGGTTGTAACAATTAGAATGATTACAGTATAATTTATAGTGGGCTCCAATTTTTGGGGCAGGATACAAATATTTATTTGCGACGTAACAAGATTTTAGGGATACGCTTAAAATTGTAGTTATTTTCAACATGAATTATGTACGTTTACACGTAATGAGCATGTGTGTCTCTTAAACTTTCCATCGTTACCAGCCCGTTCACCGGCCTCTTCTCGATAAATAAACGTTTATTGTCTGGTTTCATGGGAACTTAAAAACTCAGCTTGTATTTAAAAAAAATGTCATCTCTTTCTGATTCTTCTCTTAGCCGTCTTCATTAATCTTTTTTTTCTCGCTATCATAAAGTAGATTACAGTGAAAGTAATTGAGAATGTTGTTTTGCACAGTTGTAATAATGCTGTTGGTTTGTGAAGCGCCATTAGCTTTATTACGGCATCTACGGCATCCAGATTACCATCGCAGACAGCCCCTGTCATGACAAAATGCTGAGCAGAGGCCTATTTGGTACCCTCTTTTAGATATGTAAAGTTGATTATTCTATTCTATTTCATTGGATCTTTTTGATAGAGAGAAACTATCTTAGTAATACCATTGACAAACAGAAACTAACTCAGTAAATAAGCACCGCTGCCTATCATGTTGCCTACCTTTAGTATTGTCTTATAATTGCCTTTTTGTTTTGTATTTTATTATTTCACTGCCTTCCTTTGTTTTATGTTACCTACTACAAGCCCCTGTAGTATAAGGAGCTTCGATGTTTGCAGGGGGTTTTCTCTATCGAGGTTCAACTCCAAGAAATATTTATTTGCATGGATACATATGTCAGAGGGCATACATATATTCTACAATAGTATCCTGGTTTGCATATCATATAAGTACAGCCTGGCTAGCAGGCGTGCCGAATTCGATTTTATTTGTAGGTGATCTCTTTACGCACAGGCTAGATATCTTAACAAATTTTATTATTCACTTGTAGAGACGCCTCTCCCTATACACGCCACTGAGCTCTATCTTTAATTATCAGATCCAATTATAGTCACCCTATCAGTCCTATTACTAATAGAACAGGGGCCTTACCACCAGCCTCCTTCTGCGAGAGGGTTCTCACGCAAAAGGAGGCATCAAAGAGGGGACGGGAAGAGGATCCTCTGGCCACCCCTCTCCGGCGTAGACGGGTGGGCGCGAGAAGGCGGTCGCCCGTCTACCTGCGCCCTAAGTGCGGCCGCGTGCGTCGGGTAGCTCCCAGGCGCGCAATACAAATGCCGCCACGTCTGAGATTGCTCAAAGTTACTCTGGGCAATCTCCATCGGCGCAGAACCAGGCCGTAAGGCCGGGTCGCCTGGAGAATTTGCTTCGCAGACCCCAGACCACTTCCGCGAAAAGCACGAGAGTTATGCAGGAGTTTTAGCGGGTATTCCCAGGGTCAATTTAAACGCTGGGCGAGCCCCGCACACGCCCGCTACTTCGCTAGTGGCGGGGAGGTCCGTCAATGGATTTCTCCTGGCCAAAAAAAAAAAACAAAGGGGCATTACCACCATCTTTATAAAAGCTATTCATATTCCGCTCGGTTCAGTATTGGTTCCTAAACTGCATCGTTTTCTTTCGTACCATTATCTTCCTAAAATTGATTCGCGTTTGTACCGATTGAATAGACCGTAGTGCTGTGTGTGATTCGTTCAAATGAACTAATTAGTAGAATATAATTGCTTGTATTGTGATTGTAATTTTAGATTATCGATATATAATTTTTATGTCAATTAAGAGATTCGTACAGTCGGCAGCACATCAAGCGTAACAGTATATATAACCCTAGTAAACGCTATGTATAGCTATTAGAAAGAAAGCACACCCTCTTCGCTATTGGTTCAACTTCAACCATCTTTTAGAATTTGACCAATAGCAGAGCTTGTCAGAATGCTTCGAGCGTTTATTGGTTAAAATTGGTCGAATTGTTTGAGCTAACGCTATTTGTACGCAGAGTTTAGTCTAATTTCTATGACATCGCATTTTTTAAGTATGAAGTTGGGGCTCAAGTTTAGAAGTTTTTTTTTTGTATCTGTGGTATTTAAAAGTTGAGTATATAAAAAGGATGTCCATTTTGTATTGAGACCTAAATTGTATGGGGCGACCTAATATTAAGGGTTCAAACTATTGAATACGAAATCACAAAATCAACTTTGACTGCTTGTTTACTTTATTTGTAGATAAATGTTAGTTTCTTTGAAAAAAATATCCAAGTAAAGTAATATACGAAATGGCCACGCACTTGAATGGAATAAAAATAAAATAGTAGCACTACACAAATAGGTAGATAATATGAAAATCCGACCGAATATCGGTAAGTTAGAACGCCTACTTTTGTTCTACTGTTTTTAAGAGAACAGGGACATACCAACCTATATTTTAAATAAACTGCGCTTTTCTTCGTGTTTTTGAATGTAAACATTCAAATGAACGCCATTTATGTGTATGAAAGTATTTTGCTTCATTTATTTTTTCTATATGTATACGAAACAGGTTTTGGTCAATGTCATTTGATTTTCTTCAACTTCTAAGTTTCTAACAAAATGAAAAGTATTTGGTTAGGTTAGGAGACTTTCTTGCTAAACAAATTAACCTAGCAAGGTTACATAAGTTACTTAGTTTGATTATTTGGTATACATAAACGAACTAATCATATTTGTAAAATGATTCCAGCTACTATTGTTTTGTAATTAAAAACATCTTTATATTAAGTAGCTGAAAGACTCAATCCAGTTCATTTATGAACAGGTTAATAAAACAAATATTACTTTGCAGGTGGCGGGCAGACCATATATTTTTGGTTTTTAAATATGAGATGAAGATCCAGGCTGTTTAAGAGGCTACAAGATAGTGTGTTGATGTGTGGTGTATTTGTTCACATAATTCTTGTTATTAGTGAATTCTATACCTATGTCTGTGAAATAACTAAGTAGGTAACCACAAACCAGACAAGAGATATTCTATTGTTGAGTGGATGCCAGTGTCAATATTTATGGAATTTTATTAGATATTAACCTGTCAAGCATGAGATTCCAGACACAATTGACTCTTCCATTGTCATCGCCCCCGGTGGTATATCGCCGCTTGACAGATATTAAAAGCTACAGACAAATATTTTTTTTTAGATACTTAGTTCAACATTTTGGCTTAGCAATAGTGAGCACTTTAAATCAATACATAAGCAACCAGAGACATAATTACATTAGTTTTTGTTTCCTGGGGTGATAAGATCAACAGGGCCTGGTAAAAATACTAATAACACCACCACATTACAAAGTAGGTTAGGAAGAGTTGTCCCTATAGGTTCCTTTACCTAGCTCTGCCTGGACAACTGTAATATTCACACGTGCATAATTGTTCAGCAACAGCAGTTTTCCAAGTTCCTACATGATATTAGTGTAACTGTCATGACCTGTAAATTCAAATGCTTACCAGTAATAGTAAGGCTATCCAATTATCTATGTGATTTTTATGATAAGAAATTCATATAATTTCAAAGAGCAATGGTGTTAATTCACCCAAATCATTATTTTCTTAGCCCAAATTATAATAAAATATAGTTTCTAAACCTAACAGTCTTCTAACATATTTTCTCCTATTACTATTGTTGTTTATTATTATTTAAATTCAAGATGAAAAACCTTACTTCTCATTGCAATGGTTATTTGATTTAGAATGGTGTTCAAAATTTAATAATACATCTTAGGCAATTTTATAGGTTAGGTAGTAATATTTCTCACATCATAGCAATGGTTTTTCTATACCTGTCAAGTATCAGATTCCAGACACAACTGATTTTTCAATTGTTGTAGCCATCCAGAGGGATAATGCCGTTTGACAGATTAATAAATTACTAGCATAAAACAAAAAAATGTTTAACTCTACTAGTAAAAGAGAGATTTCTAAAAGTTATTTTGGATTTCATTAAATTATTATAGAAAAGAATAAGGGAGGAAAAATGGTGCTAAAAATACTAATATCTACCTACCTACCTACTTAACTGCATATTGTTATAATTAATTCCATTTAAATATTAGGCACCTAAGTTATTCATAAAATTACCCTAGGCCTACAGATTACTTTTTATTTTTTATAGCCCCCGACCCTAAAAGAGGGGTGTTTTATGTGTCTGTCTTTGTATCTGTAAGTTTGTCTGTGCCATCGTCAGCCATGCATTTTTTTTTGTTAGAAAGGTAATGTGGTTGAGATGGTTCTTGACTTTGAATTATGAAGATCTGTTCAGGCGTTTGATGATAATCTTTCACAGATTCGATTATTTTGAAATTTGGTGTACTCTTACTTTAGTGATATTTCAAAGACAAGGCTGAGGGTTGATTAAAATTATAATTTAATATTGTTAACTTTTAAATAAACATGTTAAATCAATTTTGACTCTTTCTTATTTCTTACACATTCCCAATTAGACCTGATTGCTCTCAAATAAAGAATTTCTTTTATCTGTCAAATCATGGATTGCGAAAACAATTGGTTTTTAGTTTTGTCCAAAAAAAAATGTATTTTTAAGTAATTTTATTGTCATGATTCAACCCTCACTTGTACTGAGGTTAAAAGAGTTCACCTCAGAGAAGTAGACCGAAGTAGCAGTTTCAGAATGTTAATGGAGTGTTTGGCTGAATATTGATGCAATTTGAATTGCAATAATACACCTATGGCTTATAAAATTACTAATCCAAATGTTTTTACATTCAAGAGACAGCACTTACCCATTTCACCTGTAATTTCATATTTTCATATAACTTTTAGTTATTTATCTTAACACAATAATTTGACACCAGTGGCACAGATGAACTAGTAGCGACCAGTGTCTAGGAATTGTCAACAAAGCTGTTAGCTTCTTAAACTAGTCATATTAACAACCTCGCCAGAGCCTCGCCTCGTGAGGTCGCTAGAGCTCTTGGAGATATACTTATGGTAGCCTGGTACTTCAGACTGGAAATATACATTTATTAGGTGTCAATAGATGAAATGAATTAACGGACTGAAAAACTTTCTCCAGTGCTCATGGGGTGTAGCATCAGTCCGATCAGTCTACCTGCCTGTCTGTGTGTGTCGACTTAATATCTTGTTTGCACTCTTAGCTTAAAAAACTTGCATTAAAATTTGAATCCTGTTTTGATTTGTGTAGTGTGAGGTGAAATAAAATACCATGGATCTTTAACACGTGCGGCCATGCAGGATTTATTGGAGCAAGAGAAACGTCAAAATTTACACAGAGACAAAACAAAATATTTCACCATAGACATTGGGGTTGTCAGTGAAGAATATTAAATAAATACATTATTCTCAATTTCTTACACTTCCCCTTATTCTTAACTAAAACCCTGAACAATAGTTAACAGTTACAAAATCATAGAGTTACACATTCATAATGATCAAACAACAAATCAACACTACAACAGAATCTTATCAGTTGGCTTTAACTCTACCTTGTCAAACAGAAAACAAAAAATGCAATAGTCATTAACTTATTGTTAAAAAATACAATCTAAAAAAGACTACATACATTTACAATCACATGTGCATAAACATAAGTCATTATTAGACAATACACAAGAAACATTTAAACTGCTAACTAAATTCATAAGAATAAGTCTATTTCTTTTAAGTCTTATTTTAAATTTAAGTCACATACAAAACTATAATGCTTATTTACACCTAATGGCTTAGTAAATATATCTGCTGTCATATTTTGTGTTGACAGGTATCTCACAGTTATAAGATGTTTTTGAATAAGGTCTTTCACAAAATGGTACCGTAAATCAATATGTTTTGTACGTTTGTGGGAATATTCCTTAGCAAGTAACAATTTTTGTGCACTTTGGTTGTCATTAAAAATAACAATATTATTATTTTTATCATTAATTTCATTCATGAAATTTCTAACAAAACATAACTCCTTTGCTACATCACTGATTGCTAAATACTCTGCCTCAGTGCTAGACAACGCAACACAACGCTGCTTCTTTGCTTCCCAGCTAACTACATTCTTGCCTAACTTAATTACATACCCAGTATATGACTTCCTATCAACACAATCATTACCCCAGTCAGCATCAGCATAAGCTGAAATATTCATGTTAACACTTTTATAAAAACATAGACCATAATGGATAGTACCTTTCAAATAACGTAATATTCTCTTGGCAGCTATCCAATGAGTCTTATCAAAGTTGGTGACAAACTGACTAAGCTGACTGCAAGCATATGTAATATCAGGCCTAGTACAAACAGACAAGTACATTAAACATCCAATCAGTTGTCTATATTGATAAATATTGTCATCTAAACTATCATTGTCAGACTTTATTAGCTTATTATTCTGCATCATTGGTGTTGACACTGTTTTACAATCTAACATGCCAAATCTACTTAACAATTCATTAATATAGTCAGATTGGTCCAAAGTTAAAACATCATTATTTCTAGTAACCTTAATGCCTAAGCAATTTGTCAACTCACCAAGATGTTTTACATTAAAATTCCTTTCTAATAAGACAAATAGTTCCTTTGTATTACAATTACTAAATATATAAAAGTCGTCGACATACAAAGCTATTATTGTGAGATTCCTTTGTTCTCTCCTTTTAATATAGACACAAGGCTCACATCTACTCTGTACATATCCATTTGCACTTAACAATTCATGTACTTTCATATTCCACATTCGACTGGCTTGCTTTAATCCATAAATACTTTTTGACAGCAAACAGACCTTACCATTATCTAAGCTAAACCCTAAGGGCTGTTCCATATAAATCCTCTCATTCAAGTCTCCATTCAGAAAAGCTGTGGCCACATCTATATGTTCTATACTCATGTTATACTCATGAGCCAACGCGAATAATATTCGCATCGTCGAATGACGAACAACTGGCGAAAAAGTATCTGAGTAATCAATTCCTTCTTTTTGACTGTAACCACAAGCCACTAAACGAGCCTTAAACCGATTACAATTCCCTGAAGCATCATGTTTTATTTTGTACACCCATTTACATTTTACTACATTTACATTACAGGGTCTATCAACTAACTTCCAAACATTGTTTTCAAGTAGTGAGTCATATTCTAATTGCATGGCCTTTTCCCATTCTTTACAATTAGATGATGCAAGGGCTTCATTATAAGACTTAGGCTCATCATAGACATAACTAGCATAAAAGCCTAATTCATAATCACAATACCGTAAAGGTGGTTTTCCTCGCGTACTACGCACTGAACGGCCGCCGACAGTCACAGAACAATCTGGACTTATCGCGCCATCTCCAGCTGGCTCTCCAGGCGATCCTGGCTGCCTCTCTGGAAGTGCCGACCCGACAGAGGAACTCTCCTCCTCACTGTCGCCTGTGCAGTACTCACCAGAGGCTCCATCTAAATATACAAAACTTTCATTAGCATTCACATTTGAATTATTCACATTATTAGAATTAATACAATTATTATCATCATTATTCCTTATATTAGTCTCATTGTGACAGGAATTACATTCAATTATTTCATTCATTGGAGAAATTAAAATTTCATTATTATGATTATATTTAATTATGTCATTGCATAAAATATCTCTATAAAACTTATTCTCCAAAAACTCTACACTCCTAGATAAAATTACATTGTATGGGTTGGATGGCTTCATTAGTCTATATCCTTTTGTTGTCTCAGAATAACCAACAAATATAGACATATCAGCTCTAGGTCCTAATTTACTAGTACGAGTCTGTTCTGGCACTAAAGCATAGGCAATGCATCCAAAAACACGGAGATGATCCAATGACACTTTGTGTCCGGACCACACCTCCTCAGGCAGCTGTCCTGAAAGAGCCACAGTGGGGTTACGATTTTTTAAATAGAGAGCAGTCATGACTGCCTCTCCCCAAAAGCGGTCACAGAGACCTGCTTGCCTTAATAAGCACCTAGCCTTCTCAAAGATGGTGCGGTTAAGCCGTTCCGCCACACCATTCTGCGCAGAACAATACGGCACTGTAGTTTGGTGAATGATACCTTCCTTATCAAGGAACTCTTTAAAGTTTGCATTGCAAAACTCACCACCATTATCTGACCGGAGACACTTTATAAACAAGCCAGTCTGCTTCTCCACTAGAGCCTTAAATTTAATAAAATTGGAAAATACCTCAGACTTCCTCTTCAGCAAGTATCCAAATGACTTTCGGGAGAAATCATCAGTAAAGGTTAACAGGTAGTGTGCACCATTCCAGCTGCTTTCCCTCAACGGCCCACAGACATCAGTATGAACCAGCTCAAGCAGGCGGCGAGCACGCCTAGCTTCGTCCTTCGGGTACGCCTTGGCCACCGACTTCCCCTCAAGACAAGCAGTGCATTTGTGTAGGCAATCCTCATCAGAAACCTGAAACACAAAATTTAGTGCAGCCCTATCCCGCAGAGAACACATTCCTTTATAACTAAGATGTCCTAACCTTCTATGCCATAAATCAGCATTCACACTGGATGCAGCAAACTTTGCAGTCTGTGCTACCTGCACTTTATGTAGGCAAGCCATTGACTGCCCCTTTACACACATACCATTTAATTTGTATACACCTTTACATAAATCAGCAGACATAACAGGCTTACCAATGACATTGCATTTTTCATAAATAAAACAGCCATCCCTATTAAACAAGACAGACATGCCTCTCTCAGCCAATTTGCTCACTGATAATAGATTTGCAGAGAGTTGAGGGACATACATAACATCTACTAAAGTTCTACAAATATTATTATTTAATCTTACATCTATGTCTCCAATACCTTCACTTGTTAAAGTACTATTTTTATTGGCTACATTTATCAAGTTTTGAGAACTTCTTAAGTCTTTAAACAAATCTCTCTTCAGGCACATATGGGAAGAACAACCACTGTCCACTATGAAGTCCGCATCACTTATTGCTAAAAAACTTGACGCTAGCATAGTTTTATTGTCAGCGCTGTCAACATTTTGTGACTTCTTTTGTTGTTTAGCTTTCCAGCATTTAGATTTAATATGTCCTATCTTGCCACAATAGTGACATGACACATTTCTTAACTTTTTATTAGCAACAAAAGCATTGGCAGCATCACTTCCATTTTTGCGAAACTCTTCTTGAAGTAAACGAGTCCTTACAAGTTCACTCGACAGTTGATTTGTAATGGATGCCGTCTCCAGCCCAGAAACAAGATTGTCATATTCCTGCGGTAGTCCACTCAACAATATTTCTGCTATCTCAGCATCTTCTATAGTTTTCCCAATATCTTCAAGTTGGCGCACGACTGTCATAACTGTGTCTATATAAGACGTCATATTACTAAAGTTAGACAAGTCCACTCTGTACAATTGTCGTAAAAGTACCACGCGCCTATATAACCCTTTATCTTCAAAAATTTTTCCAAGCTTCTGCCACGCCTCCTTGGACGATTTACAACAGTGAATATGTTGAAATAATGCGGGTTTAATACTGAGAGCAATCCTGGCGAGGGCTTTCTGATCCTTGTCCCTGTCAGCGTCAGTGCCATCCACGCAATTCCAAAGCCCGTCTAAAATAAGCGCCATTTTGATTGCAAATTTCCAAGACGCATAATTGGCGACGCCATCAAGCTTTTCAATGCTGTATGCTGTGCCATTATTCTGTACGGCAAGCCTATCTGACGAAGCACGTGGAACTTGCGGGTCGGGCATGCTTCAAACGCAACAAGTTCAAAAACCCAACAATGAATTATCAAAAAAAAAGACAGTACCTTTAGGCATTCGGCACGCACGGTTTTATGGCGAGTCTGGGTCCAAAACCTGTTTTGATTTGTGTAGTGTGAGGTGAAATAAAATACCATGGATCTTTAACACGTGCGGCCATGCAGGATTTATTGGAGCAAGAGAAACGTCAAAATTTACACAGAGACAAAACAAAATATTTCACCATAGACATTGGGGTTGTCAGTGAAGAATATTAAATAAATACATTATTCTCAATTTCTTACAAATCCAACTTCTATTAATTCCCTATTATTATTTTATTTCAATTAATTTTAAAATCCCTACACATAATCATCATGTCAGATAAGAGATACCCACCGCTGAGCTTAAGCAATTGGGCAAGGACCTCCAAACCGATCGGTCTTGCACTGCCTACACATGAGAATAATTTTGAATCTTAAAATTACAAATCGATCCTAAGTAGGTAAGTATGATGATCTTGAAAAAGACTGAACATTTTTTGTTAGAAAAGTACCTAGGTATAATGGTGTGAAAAATGTTTCAACTAGAAAAAAATGTTCTCAGCGCTCACAGCATGGCGAACTCCCGGGAGGAGTGAATAAAAGATCTCTCTTCGTCAGAGAGAATTAAATAAATAAAACACAGTAATTTGTCTCATAATATGTGGACAGGTGGTGGTGGAGATAGATTTTGTCCACGGTCCGTTCTACCTTCTACGAGTGCTCGTGGGTCCGAACCCGCGACCTTACCACTGAGCTATAGAGGATTTAACTGAATCCTATAAAGTTATTAAAGATATTCCTTAGATTTATACACAATTAATCTAAGTGATAATCTTTTGAGTTTTTTAGAAGCGTTTACTTAGATGGCCATAACTTAGACTAGTATATAACTATAAATTTTGAAATGTATTTAAACTATAATCCCCGACTTTACACAATCCTTTCACAAATCCTAACCTAACCTGAGACCATCCATAAACTCTACTAACACAAATCAAAAAGTAATGGCGAATTTGATGCCTACCTATTGATAAAAATATCATGAGCCATACCTTGGTAATTAATAATCGACCTAAAGTATCAGATATAAAGTCGAAATTCCATTGAAAACGTAACCGCATTGCATCATATAATATTATGTCGTATGGTAATTTACCTAGATAGAAAAGGGTAGCTCAAATTAAAATTGGTCTTTTTACTGTATTTAGAATCTACCCAAGTAAGTATATTAGTAAAAAACAAAGCACAAAGACCTATCTACCACATTGATCTACCATACCTATGATACCTACTTCACATAATTGAAAATTATCCAATTAAGTAAGTATTAGTTTTTTGATAGTTAGTGATTTACACCAACAAATCATTACAATTTTATACATTTACTAGTATCAAGGATGATAGAAGTAAAGGATTGCCAATGTCTAATGTCGCGTAAATTAGTACCTAAATAACGACGAGATGTCGCTAGCAGTATCAAATCATAAAAATACACACTCCGTCAATACTTTGCGTAAAAGCAGACTCCTAAATGGCGTCACTGCAACTTTAATTTATTTGTTAAACTTACTTAATCTTGCCAATAGATGGACCTATTTTATAATTTAACAACATGGACCAAATATCATTCTTGTTATTCTTAGATTATTATTATCAAAGTAGTAATGAGGTAATAGTATAAATTAACGTAGCAACTTTTATTGTAATGATTTATTCTCGTTGTTTGTTTTTATTTTTTAAGTGTAGGTATATTACTTACATAAAATTTTAAACATAAATTAAAACCGACTTCAAAAAACTGAAAAGATTAAAATAAGTAATAGAAATTTATTTTTTGGAGTCGGTGCTTCACTTTCTATTGTTTTTGTTTGTTTTTGGAGACAACTTAGCACCAACTCCAAAAAATATGATTCTAGGGGATCTTCTAAGTAGGTAATCATCCGATTACCTACTTAGATTTAATTATTTTAACCTTTTCAGTTTTTTGAAGTCGGTTTTAATTTTTGTTTAATTTTTTTTTTCACAAGTTTTAGTGATAGGTAACTTTCTAAGGTCGAAGCTATATTGGTGACCGTCAACTTAAATTGTTTGCTACTATCGTATCGTTTCACTAAAAAGTTATAGGAAATTGATTGCACACACGGGCACTAAATGAGCCGGCTCTGGGTTGATCTCCTGAATTGTTGCATAGAGTTTAGTTTTGTACCTTTTTTTAACTATTGCATATCTAGAGACTTAGTACCAACGCAATATGTAACAAAATTCTGTGGAATAAATTATTTGTATTTGTAAGTTCTAACTGATATTTCAGTAATGAAGATCATATTTTTGGGTCGCCTAGAGAAAATGGTAGGTTCATTTCCCAAAAGTGGTAGGAGTCATGTTCGGGTGCATTAGAAACCCGTGTTTTTTACCACGCGTCATTTCATTATGTAATGCGGCAGAAACCACTGCTATCGCTCATTAACCGACTTCAAAAACGAGAAGGTTCTCAATTCGGCCGGTTTTTTTTTTATATGTATGTACACCGATTACGCCGTGATTACTGATCCGATTTACGTGATTCTTTTTTTGTTCGATGCGGAATAGCTGCCATTTGGTCCCATATTTTTTTTTTTCAAAAACAGTTCGGTACTTTGGTTTAAAATTAAAAAAAAACTGAAATTATTAAGTCGTCTACATATGCGAAATTGCAAATTTTTGCTTTTCCAATGAATTTTTAGTAAAACGATATGATAGTACGAAACAATATAAGTTGACGGTCACCCATCTAGCTTCGACCGTAGAAAGTTATCACTAAAAATAGTGAAAAAAAAAATTAAACAAAAATTAAAACCGACTTCAAAAAACTGAAAAGGATAAAATAATTAAATTTAAGTAGGTATTCATCCCCTAGAAACATATTTTTGGAGTTGGTGCTAAGTGGTTTCCAAAAACAATAGAAAGTGAAGCACCGACTCCAAAAATATGTTTCTAGGGGATGAATACCTACTTAAATTTAATTATTTTATCCTTTTCAGTTTTTTGAAGTCGGTTTTTTTTTGAATGTTCGTGTTCTTCAAGGGTCACAAGTTTTATTTAGGCTGTGTGTTGTTACATCCGCCCCGACAAACAAGAACACCCTGGCCTTCGTTTTGAAGAACTCTTCAAGAGCGCAGCTGGTATTTTAATCCAGGTGGCTTAGTGTCAACCGGGCAGAGTATTTGCGTCTAAGTCAAAATTAGCATACTGGCCGAGCCGTCTCAAGATGTTGGTGGAAGGCATTTAGTCCGGTACCGCTAGGTTTTGAGGTTCCAAAAATATTAAAGTTTATGATTTTTTGCATACAGTTAGTAGGTAAGGTAAACGTCCCTATACTCGTCGGATTTTGAACTTGGCTAACTTTGACGACTTGTCACACAAACATCATTGAGCTTACGTACGAAGTTGTAATTACACGATGCGATACATAACTTAATACTCTATTAGATATAATGATTCGTTTCATTAAGGAGAATAAGGAAAAAATCTAAAAAATAATAAATTGACGAAACACACATTTGTACCAGTATTCGACAGATTTGTGTGTTTTTGACACTGTGTTTCGGATTAAAGGAAACGTTAGAAGTATGATTACTGGGCATCGAAGTCATCTCATCTTAGGCTACAGCATATCGGGGGTGGGCTCGTGAAATTGCTTCGCCAGAGCTTACGCTACCCACGCGAAGGGCAATGAAGTTACCAGGGAGTTTTAGTGTGCTTAGAACTCAGATCATAGATAGAAGTAGATATTTGAAGGAGGCGGCGTGGCGCGTAGGTTTCCGACATGCCCAAACCGAAATATCGTTCTCTAACGGGCTGTTAGTTATAACTTAGCCGCGCTTACGCAAGGATCTCCTGTATTTACCGAAATGTCGAGACACACGCACGGCCAGCGAGGAGACGAGGCTCCTCCGCGTTGAAAATGCCCGTCTCAAAGCCGAGATGGAGGCTCTCCGCCGAGAAATCGGTAAACTGAAGACGGTGAGGCAAGAGCTCGATCGATTGAAAAAGGACGTTCGTGAGCTCCGTTTGGGTGACAAAGGCGTTCCAAAAGCGCCGGTTGCAATTGAGGACTCCGACATGGATATATGTTTCACCTGAGAGGCCCTGCCTCAGCGGGAAAACATTCGGTGCACTCAGCCGCAACCGAGCACGTCACGGCAAGCGCCTGTACTCTTAGTTGTAACCCCGCCGTCTAACGATGAGGAGGACAAGGAAGAGAGACTGATGCGGAAAGTGCTCTCCCGCGTCAGCACCATGGTTGGCGCTAGGTTTGATGGGATGGAGGCCGATGGAAGGCTGCTTCCTGCGAAACAGCACCGTCCTCCGCTGGCCGCTGATAATCGAAAGACGATGCAGGAGAAAGCGAAGCCACCGACCTCTGCCGCACCAAATAAGGGCAAAATTATAGTCATCCCAGCTTCTAAGCCGAAGGCAGGCATCTCCGCCGTCCCCCTATCAGCTCCTAATACGACGAGCGCCACGGATGCTTTTTTTTTTTTTTTTTTTTTTTTTTTTTATACTAAGCTCGACAAATGACTCAACACCACCTGATGTAAAGCAGTAAGAAGAGTCCATATGCGAAGACAGCTAGTGCAGTTCAGACACTGCTCTAGCTGCCTCCACCTTGCCGGCCCGAAAGGTGCTTTTTCACGCCTCTTTTGAAGGAACCCGTGTTATAGGAAGGAGGGAACACATGTGCTGGCAAAGAATTCCAAGTTCTGGAAGTTCGACAAAGAAAAGAGCTACTAAATTTCTTTGTACGTGATGTTGAGGTGGAGACAGTGAATTGATGACTCCGAAGACCGGCACGCGTGCTCCTGAGTAGGAAGGGGGAAGGTGGGATAAGGTCAAATAGCTCTTCAGAACACTCTCCGTGATATAGCCGATAGAAGGCGCTAAGCGACGCAATGTCTCGACGCAATTGCAGAGGCTCAAGGTTGTTGGTGACCTCTACATCGCCAACGATACGGACAGCACGACGCTGCAATCTGTCCAGGGCATCGAGTAGGTACTTGGCGGAGCCATCCCACAAGTGCGAGCAATATTCCACGCAAGACCGGACCTGAGTTTTATACAGCAGGCATAATTGGTCAGGCGTGAAAAATCGACGCACCTTGTTCAGGACACCGAGCTTCCGTGAGGCTGTTTTTATCACGGTTTCGATGTAGTTCCTGGAATTCAGATCGCAACATATCTCCATACCTAGCAAGTTGAGGGAGCCCTGTGCCGAAAGAGTCGTGCCCTGAAGAGACGGAAGGGGAAGGAACGGCGACATTTTGGCTGTAAACGCGCACACCTGTGTTTTCTTAGCATTGAACTCAACAAGATTGTTAGATCCCCATTCAGATACGAGGTTCAACACCCTGTTGAGCTCAATGGTAAGATTCTCTCTCTCCCTCTCGGTTTCAGCGCGCCCAGCCCCTGGGCGACCGTAATATCCCCCATGCACTGTACTGTCATCTGCATAGCAATGAATGTTTCCTAACGGAATCATGTCATTGATATGAAGAAGAAAGAGTGTGGGGGATAGAACAGAGCCTTGTGGTACACCAGCATTCACTGACATGAACCGCGAAGCGCATCCATCTGCGAGGACACGGATTCTTCGCTCATGCAGGAAGCCGGCAATCCAGTTACAGAGCTGAGCGGGCAGACCGTATGCCGGGAGCTTGGAGAGAAGAGCCCTGTGCCAGACCCGATCGAACGCTTTGGCAATGTCAAGGCTAACTGCCAGTGACTCACCACGTTTGTCAATAGCTTCACCCCAGACATGCATTAAGTACGCTAGAAGATCACCCGTTGACCGGTTCGGCCGAAACCCGTACTGTCGATCATTAATTAATGAGTGATCTTCTAGGTATCGGATCAGCTGGTGGTTTAAGATCCGTTCCATGACCTTGCAAAGAACTGAGGTGACAGCTATCGGGCGGTAGTTAGCTGGGTCTGATCGGTCTCCCTTTTTGGGGACCGGTTGCACATTGGCCTCTCTCCAAGATTCCGGCACACACCCAGAAGAGAGAGAAAGACGGTATAGCCGCGTTAAGACAGGAGACAACTCCGCTGCGCAGTTTTTCAGTACTATCGCTGGAATGCCATCAGGCCCACTAGCTTTCCGGACGTCGATTGACTGAAGCTCCGCACGTACATCACATTGCCTAATACGTATATCGGGCATTGTGTGGCCACAGTGGGAGAGTTTTGGTGGCTGTAAGTTGCAGTCATCGATTCGGGAGTGAGCAGCAAAGAGTTTTACCAAGAGATCGGCTTTCTCTTGCGGCTTGTGAGCTAGCGAGCCGTCAGAACATCTCAACGGGGGCAGCGAGGGTTGACAAAAGTTGGATTGCACGGCTTTGGCCAGACGCCAGTAGCTACGGCTTCCCGTAGGATGCGTAAGAAGTTCTTGGCCAACTCGTGCAACGCGCTGTGCATCCGCTCTGATGAAGGCCCTTTTGCAGGACTTGGTGGCGTTGTTATAGGCTGCTTTCAGTGAGTCAATGTTGGGATCCCCGCAAGCTCGGCCCCTGATCCAAGCGCGGTATGCCGACTGTCTGTTTTCAACAGCTAAGGCACAATCGCGGTTGAACCAGAGGTTACGCCTACCCCTACTGATGAGATCGGAGTGAGGGATATAGTACTCCATCCCTAACATGATCTCATCAGCAACAGCAGTAGCGCTAGCGTTCGGGTCCAGCTCACTGAAACAGCGCTGCCTCCAAGGGACAGATGCGAAGTAATCCCGCATACCGTCCCAATCTGCCGACGCATAGTGCCAGATGCGGCGTTTGGCAACCATAGGTACCGGTGGCGACGCCCGTGGCACCCCAGCGGATACCAGGCAGTGATCTGATGTTCCCAAAGGAGCACGAACCTCTAGCCGATATCCATCCGGGCGAGTCGTCAGCAGAAGGTCCAACAATGAGGGCGCGTGACCGACAATGTCTGGAATTCTGGTGGGCTGGTTTACCAGTTGGGTCAGGTCATTCGTGAGAGCGAAAGCGTGGGCAGTTCTACCAGCATGGTCAGTTTTAGAGGAACTTAACCACGACTCGTGGTGAGCATTGAAGTCCCCTAAAAACACCAATTCCGCGGTTGGAAACTGCTCCTGCGCAACATCTGCCACCCGACTAAGATGTTCGAAAAGTCGAGTTGTCTCCATGTCACCGCTGTGGGATCTATAGAGGCACACGTAGATTCGGCAATGTGTGCCCAGGTCCACATGCACCCCAAGAATAGAGTAGGAAGGGTCCTCCAAACAGCGCAGACGGCGACAGCAAACATCCGCCCGGACAAACAAGCATACCCCGGCCTTCGCTTTGAAGGACTCTTCAAGAGCGTAGCCGGGGTAATCCAAGTAGCTAGTGTCTGCCGGGCGGAGTATTTGCGTCTCCGTCAAAAACAGCATTTCGGGTCGAGCCGTCTCGAGATGTTGGTGGACGGCATTGAGGTTAGCATGGAGCCCACGGATGTTAGTGAGCCCGACCTCAAACAGCGTGGTTGTGGTGGGGGTGTGCACCGCTGAACGACCGGAACTGTTTTTGAGCGCTGCCATAGTTATTATAGAAGGAGGAGAGGCGTGAATTGGGGGGACGTTGCCGCGATATATACGGTCAAAGCGTGAGGCCTGTTTCCCCAGGTAATAGCCGCTGCTGAAAGGTGGACGAAAGTAAAAAGTAGTAAGGGGGGTAAGGGCAAGCTTGGCGCAGCATCAATACTAGCTCCTGCAACGATTGCCAGTGGAGGAACGTCCAAAGCCAAAAAAGGTAACAGCAGACGCAGCCCCCGAAAATAAGCGGAGGAGGAGGAAGACTAGGCTTAGAGCTTCACGGTCAGCGGCTGTCATAGTGACTATTGAGCAGGAGAAAAAGGTAGCGCGTATGGTGTATGCGGACGTCATGTCAAAAGCGCGCACGTCTGTGAACATTGAAGAGCTGGGCCTCCCCCCGCTAAAATTGCGAGAGTCGGCATCGGACGCCCGCCTGTTTGAAATCCAGGGACTTGAGGATAACGCAGATAGCGCAGATAAATTTGCGGAAAAGCTTCGCGCCGCCTTCGGAGAAGGGGTACGGGTGACTCGGCCCATTAAAACAGCGGAGTTTCGTCTCGCGGGGCTTGACGATTCGGTTACCGCAGATGATATCAAAGTCGCTGTGGAACGTACGGGATTCTATACGTGGCCCTGGGGAACGCTCGTAAGGAGCTGCAAGTGGCAATTGCTCGTGCCAAGGTCGCAGCTCGGGCAGATATGTTGGAGAATCTAAATAGGGACCTCTGGGGTAGCCCCTATCGTGCAGTGCGTGATAAGTTCGCAAAGGGCCCCCCAGTAGTGGAATCCATAGATCCCTCTTTACTACGAGAGACAATAGACCGGCTGTTTCCTGAGAGCGGGGAGTTCCCCGCTCCGGCGATGGCGTCTGACCAAGCGACGCGCGAACCTGATTCGCTGCCTCCACCGCCAATCACAAACTGGGAGTTTGAGATCACCAGGCTCCGAGCCAAGAAAACAGCCCCGGGGCCTGACGGAGTGCCTGGCCGAGTTCTGGCACTTCCTCTTGGGTCTCTGGGGGATCGTCTCCGGGGCATTTAAGATCGCTGCTTCGAGCCTGGTGTTGCTCCAGAAGCCCGGGAAACCAGCGCACAGTCCATCTGCCTATAGGCCGATTGTGCTGCTGGACGAAGCCGGAAAGCTTCTGGAGCGAATTGTTGGCTGGTTAAGCATCTCAGCCAGGTGGGTCCTGATTTTGTGGAGTGGCAGTTCGGTTTTAGGTAAAATCGCTCCACCATAGACGCCATCCGGTTGGTCAGGGCTAAATCTGAAGAGGAGATTGCTAGGGGCAGGTAGGAGATTGCACTTGCAGGGACTCCACCCTGGGATCTCAACGTGTTTGCATTGGCAGAGGTGTATAGGCGGAGCGCCGCCGTTCGGATGGAAGGAGCCTGCCCGTCGCCGGTGCTCATTCGACGGTGGCGCGACGGACCCCAGCGGGTAGTGATGAGCGTTTGGCAACGCAGGCTGGAGGTTCCAATTTATGGCTAGTAGACTGTCGAGGGAATCAGGCCATGCTCGACGAAGTGGGTGGATCGGGAGCCTGGCACGGTTGCTTTGGCCATTATCTACACAGAATCAGATGGGAGCCGAGTCCCCGGTGCCACGAGTGCGGTGGCGAAGACGACACGGCGCAACATACGCTTGAGTTGTACCTAGCATGGGTTGTTGAGCGTCGCGACCTGGTCGCGACAGTGGGGGCAGACCTTGCACTGCCGACATTGATTAGATCGATGGTCGGTAGTGTGACGAGCTGGTAGGCAGTTGCCACCTTCTGTGAGCAAGTTATGCTCCAGAAGGTAGGACCTCAAAATCGCCTATTACGTAACGGAGTTCAAGTTTTACGTAACGCAGTTTGAGGGGAGGGGGGTCTTACCAGAACCTTACTTATCTTACGACGAAGCGTTACCAGGGCGGGAGTAGGGTTCGAACAACGCGTTACGTTACATATTTTTTTTTATTTAAATAAAAAACTAGGAAATCTTCGAAAATTGCGTTACGTAATACTTGAACGGTCCCCTAGCCGTACCGGACTAATTGCCTATTTGCGTAATAACTACAAAAAGTAATAGTTAAATTAACAATTAGCAAGAGACGTGTAATTTACATAAAACTCACAACACACACATTACACGCACATCACACTTAAATACCCGAATTACAAAACATTATTTTAGTAATTCGTGTAGAGATACATAACAATTTATGTAGGTAGCCTAGCCATTTCTTTATAATATCGCCGCGGTACGGCACCGGCGCGGCGCGGCATAAGTACAAAGGACGCCGGCCGCCCTGCCCCCGCGGCCGCCCGCGCCGCTAAACTTCCCCCGCCACACGTGCTCACACAAACAAACACCACTCGCACACATAAAAAAAGCGTAAAAGAGTTATCTACTTACCTTAACTTATTGATAGGTATTTTAATAACTGTTCCAAAATCTCCGTTAGCTAGCAAGAAGCACATCCACAATATCGAAATATTCTATTTCAACACCCGAACGAGTATTTTTCAAATACCTACATGTACAGTCGACAGCACATCAAGTGTAACAGTTGATGGCAATAAGCTTTATTGTACAGCCTAAATTACATAGTTATAATACACAAATTATCAGACTGCTAAAATATTATAATTAAAAAAGATACGCCTTGGGGCGGGGATCGAATCCGCGACCGTTGAAATATAATTTTTTAGGGACTGAGAGAATACGTTAGGTTATATATAATAACGCAAATATAGACAGACTAGAAATTATATAATTTAAAAAAAATTGGGTAATCCTAAGTAATTCACTTGGTTAGACCAGGCACCCGGACATTATCATCCTTGCGCGGACTGAGAATGGTTGCGGCTTTGGTCCCCGCCCGCGCCCCAGCACATGAACTTTTTCTAGTTTGTCTATTTATCTCAGTAAAGTTGACAGCACATCAAGCTTGACAGTTTGACTTTTAGACCGCCCTTACTGAGTTCGTAATAGAGGTGGCTTTTGTAGTGCAACTGTTACACTTTATGTGCTGTCGACTGTACTTCTAGGTATTTGAAAAATACTCGTTCGGGTGTTGAAATAGAATATTTCGATATTGTGGATGTGCTTCGTGCTAGCTAACGGAGATTTTGAATCAGTTATTATGTTAAGGATATGATATGCCTAGATATGCCTATCAATAAGTTAAGGTAAGTAGATAACTCTTTTACGCATTTTTAATGTGTGCGAGTGGTGTTTGTTTGTGTGAGCACGTGTGGCGGGGGGAAGTTTAGCGGCGCGGGCGGCCGCGGGGGCAGGGCGGCCGCGGGGGCAGGGCGGCCGCGGGGGCAAGGCGGCCGCGGGGGCAGGGCGGCCGGCGTCCTTTGTACTTATGCCGCGCCGCGCCGGTGCCGTACCGCGGCGATATTATAAAGAAATGGCTAGGCTACCTACATAAATTGTTATGTATCTACACGAATTACTAAAATAATGTTAAATTGAAAGCTTATATAAAACAACCGATCAACTCACAAGTGTAACCTTCTGAATGTAAGTACCTACGGTTGAGTTTAGCACCATGTCACACCAGCCAGCTATTGCGTCTCGTATTTTAATAGTTTATACCTTACTATAGTAAGCCATAATTATTGTGACATGATACTAAAGTGTTCAGCTCTATGAGATTCAGCTACTTCTGTGGTTGATCACACCTACGTTATTTAACCGACTTCAAAAACGAAGAGGTTCTCAATTCGGTTGGTATGTTTTTTTTAAAGTATGTACACCGATTACGCCGAGATTTCGGGTTCGATTTACGTGATTCTTTATTGATTAACAAAAGTTAAAGCCGTGTTCAAAAAACTGAAAAGGATAAAATAATTAAATTTAAGACTAGGTACTCATTACCTAGAAACATATTTATCCTTTCAGTTTTTTGAAGTTGGTTTTAATTTTTGTTTATTTTTTTTATACAATCGTGTGCAGTCAGACATCAAAACAAAGTCTAGATTCTAGATGCCTACCTATCTACTTATTACCGCTGTCGTCGACGACGCCCTCATTACAAATTTTTAACATTTGTGTTTTAAAGTTTTTTATTTCATATAGTAATTATAATGTTCCCAATAGTTTTTTATTTTACAATAAAATACTGGATTAGCAATCTTAATTTTCAAAAAAACCTTTCTTGTTTCAGCGCCATCTATTAAATTTATGCTAGCATTATATTGAAAATCTAAACTAGCACAGTAGCAAATGGTGTATAAATCTATCACGTAGCGCTAGTTTCATATAGAAAAATGAAATCGTTGAAGCAGAATATTGTGATGATATTTAGAGCTCGAAAATAGTAATGTATCAAACTATTAATTTTCATGTAAAAATTCTAATGATTTACTATCATATTTGGGCATATTTTAATCCGCAGGCTAACTGCTAGCGCCATCTAGTCTTAAGCCGGTATTTGTAGCTTTAACAGAGTTACGCTTTTTTGTATGACATTGGCAGTCTATATATTATTTGGTCCATGCTAGTATACACAGCCATCATAGCTCACAGCCGAAATATAAAATGAAGCTACAATCATTATAATTTCAACTTTAAAGTGATGTAATAAGCTTCAAAATTGCTTGCGTCACACATCACTGGGTCTAGTAAAATACAATGAATAAATTCGAAAAGAAATTATTAACACCCGTGGTCGATAGCGTTACATGCTCGTCTTCACTCTTGGGGAAACTGGTTCAATTCTCAGAAATTACATTTTTATGTCAATTTATTTTAACACTAAAATTCACGAAGATTTTGTGTGATGTCTATTTTCTTCAAAATTGTTATTTCGTATTCTATTCACATTTGTAGAGTAGAATGTTAGGTCTATAAAATATTTTGTGAATGAGTAGTAGTTACAGGAGGAGCTCGGTGGCGTAGTGGTTTGAGCGCTCTGGTTTCGATTACGAAAACAAAGCAACTTTCGCCATGGTTGGTCCCTGGATGGGTCAATCAAATTTATAATCTTGAGCTCCTCCGTGCTTCGGAAGGCACGTTAAGCCGTTGGTCCCGGTTGTTACTGCAACCGCTTTAACCCACCAACCCGCATTGGGCCAGCGTGGTGGTGTTATGGTCCAAGCTCCTCATGTGTTTCTCCCATGTAGGAAGGCCTGTGCCCAGCAGTGGGACGTATATAGGCTGGTGATGATGATGATGATGAGTAGTTACAGGTATGATAGGAGGTGGTGAACTTTATAAATGTTTAGTAATATTAGAATATAAAATTAGAAAAATTTCAGGTCCTGAGGCACGAGTCGAACCGGCGACCTTTCGCAATCCGGGCGACTGCTCTGCTGACCACTGAGCCACCCAGGACTTGTGATATCCCTGTGTAATTCTTCTAGTCCATCTGTATTTGCGTTCATG
Organism: Nymphula nitidulata; assembly: GCA_947347705.1. Classification (NCBI taxonomy): domain Eukaryota; kingdom Metazoa; phylum Arthropoda; class Insecta; order Lepidoptera; family Crambidae; genus Nymphula; species Nymphula nitidulata. The sequence continues at coordinate 1,189,108 of OX374637.1, read as the reverse complement.
AACTAACGTCCACCCTACAATGTCGAAATATTCTATTTTTATTTTCTATTCTGTTTTTAATTACTTACTAAGTAATTTTTCAAACATTTATAATAATGTCAAAATCAAAAATTAAGGTTATAAATGTTTTTATTTGTTTTATTAACATTAAATAAATGTAGAAAAACAAACCTAAGTGTTTACTTAGGTTTCTTTTAATTTCTCTCCATAACAATGGACCATAATAATGACATGACAATAGAAATATATTTCTAAGTTAATAACAATGAATAAATAAGGAAGCCTGTATTTTAATAGGTATAATAATAGTTGATTGAAATAATTAAGTACGCTGAGCATTATTGATAAATAGGTAGCGTAAATAAAATATCATAACTAGCCATTATAATATGTAGAAAACTTTTTGTTTTAAATTAATGCAATGGTCTTAGCCGTACTTTAATTTTAAATCAAGTTGAAACAACGAAGCGAAGAGAGTAGGCCGCGTACGTAGCTAGCTGTAGCTATAGCTACCTATAAACCTACACATATTTAGTCGGAGGCTATAACGAAGAAATACTTTTAATAGTCGTCGCGATCACGTTCAAGGCCATCTGCGAGTATTGTAGGTACAGAGTACTTGAGAGAGAGACGTTAGATAGAGGCGCTGAGAGACATATATTTATCCTTTGCGCACAAATTTTCTGTGCGTTGCGCTCTAGGTTCAAGGACAAACTGTTACGCTTGACGTGCTGCCGACTGTACGTTAGTTTTTTATATATAAAATATTTTCTAATAATTACAATACCATCAAATACATATAATGTAGCATTTTTCATGTTCGTTTTAAAAATAAGCGGAGAGCTATAAAATATTTTTAATTCATGAAAAGTTCTAAATAAGTAGTACTTTTCATTCTATATAGCTGGGATTGCTGTTTAAAATTAAAAAATATTTTAAGCCCAGGCTTCATACATTTTTTGATCCTCTCCTTTTAATTAAAAGTTGAAACCACACCCACGTCATTAAAAATGCTATTTACAAGTGTTCTCGGGTTAGGCTACGGCCCCACTATTTTATTTTAATTTGTACCTAACACATGGAACTTCGTCCTTAATTTTTTTATTTGTATAACAAGAATGGGTTCAAATGGCAAATTTATTGCTAGATGTTTATAATTATGTAACTTAGGTATACTTATTTATTAGTCGTTGTTATTTTGAAATAAGTACAAAAAAGTAACTATTTCAGACATTTCCGAACTAAGGATTTTCCCACCTCTAGCGGTGTCATAAATGTGATAGTCGCCATATTATACAAGAATTTACTTAGAGATTTTTATGTTGCTATGTTTTCGTAATCGAAACCAGAGCACTCCAACCACTACGCCACCGAGCTCCTCTTCCTCAGAAAGAATACCATACCATTACCGATGTAACTAACGGTAATAGTTTTCCACTTTCTATGATTATCAAGCCTGGACCTTGAGCTAGCGCTCATTGGTCAGTTTTGGCGGGGTCATATTGATTAATTTTATTGACAGACACTATTGACACTAAAGTGATTGTTTTATTAATAAATCTAAGAATTTTTAGAAGTTAAAGCTATTTTAGGTACCATAAGTAAGTTGCTAGTAATATTAATATGTATTAGGTTTTCTTGTATCTGTAATTCTCCCTGAAAGATGCGTAAACGTATGCCCTCAAAATTACTTCTTTGGTCTCAGTTAGTGTGAATTCCCCATCGACACGACATTTCTGGAAGGGCCAAGTGCTTGGAAAGTTGTCCATCACCATTGACATGTTCAGCAGATGGTATTCTTTCTGAAAAATAAAAAATATAGACTATCATATACCCTGCTGATGGAGAAATACATGAGGAGTTTGGGCCACGATGACAGCACTATGTTGGCATATTGCAGCTAAAACGGTTGCACGAATAACAATTTACAATTGGGATGCCTAAGTTTGAAAATGGCCCTATTTTTACAAATTTGGATAATATACGTTCCTGTTACCCATAAAAACAATTCAAACTTAAAAGATATGGAATATTGTTGAAGTTATACTGTTTTTGTGAACATTAAACATACCACTGTATCTCTGAAAGTATTGATCTTAAACGTACTATTTCTTCTGCAATATTTCGTCATGAGTTTTAAACTTCTTATTTATGAAATAGTAATTTGGAATATTGCTCCCAAGTTTAGAATCCATGTTACAATGTCCATGTTGATAGGATTGAGCGCGTCCAAAAAAAAATCCTACGTTATCTTAATTTTAGGTCAAAAACTAACATAATCAGGCTTCTAGATACCACCACTTACTACTATTATCTGAAAGGCGATCAACTGTTAACTTAACCAAAGTTCTACATAATCACATCGACTGTCCTACACTCCTCGGTAAGTTAGCTTTCTCGTGCCAAGCCGCAACTTTAGGCGGAAGACATGTAAGGTTTTTAATTTGCCACCAGTATGCAGCAATTACAAACAAATCTCGTATCTCTGGCGAGCCTGTCAAACTTTCAATGAAAAAGTTCATGTGGGTGACTTGGACCCGTACCTTAATAATCATACCAGAGTAAAAAGAGACCAGACCACACCACCAGAGTATATTATGTATATTTTATTTCCTCGTTTTGGTTTTTCTTTATAGTTACATTGTTAATATTCTTGTGTTTTTCTGATTAATTATAAAGCTTTGTCATTTTCATCACACTGTCAATTACAACTCAATATAATTCTAAATGTGGATACTTTCTAAGACTATTCCTAATTTAGTAATACTTTTATTTACAAATTGTTGAAATAGTCATAAGTTAACTAAATAAATAAAAAAAATGTTGTCAACTACCCTATTGTGTAATATAGATAAAGAATAAAAATTACACAACCCGCTGATAGTAAAATACATAAACAGCTTGGGCCACGATGACACAACATGTTGAACTTTTGCAGGTTAGTGAGCTTAAACGGGTGCACGAAAAACCATTTACAATTATACAAAATTAAAATTACAATATAAGTGAACCAGAAGATCTTACTGCTGGTGCAGGGCAAGTGAGTCCAATCGTCGCCAACATACGTCCGACGTACGGGTCCGACTTAATCATATCGCAGAACTTGAAATGCATCTCCACGAAGGATCTCCTGTACTCGTTGTGTAGATACTCGTAATATATGAAATTGAACTGAAATTCAAAGGAGAAGTTAATAGTGACAAGATTTTTAGTTAAAACGGACAATTGTTGGGGCAGATTTAAACCGTGACATTGTTGGTCCAGTTGTGGAGCGTTCGGCCCTCGACGTTTATGTAGTAAGGACTGCTTCTGCTCCGTCTGGTAATGTATATACGGGCATCGCCGAAGTATTTCTTCGAGAAGTATGTTACGTTGGCTCGCTCAGGGATAAATTTTAGTCCCTAAAATATTCAAAATAATGAAAGTCTTTTAGGTGATCAATAGGAAGTAGTGATTTTTATATTCATCAGTGAATTATTGAATGTTCATCAGTGTCCATTATTTCTTATGGTGTAAGCGTGATAAAGTGTTGTTATCTGATTTTAAATAAATATCTATATAAATAAATATTGAAATTTTAAAATACTTACGTGGACTATAGCTATGAGAGTTATGATTGATTTAACAAATATATTAAACCTCATAATTTTGGTAATATTGACTGCGTTTTGTTCGCTGACAACAATTAGAATGATTACAGTATTCTTTATTGTGGTCTGCAATTTTTGGGGCAGGATACAAACATTTATCTGCGACGTATATATTTTTTAGGGGTACGCTTAAAATTTTAGTTATTTTCAACACGAATTATATACGTTTCCGTGTAAGAGCATGTTTGTCTCTTAACCTTACTAACGTTACCAGACCGTTCGCATGCCTCTTCTCGACAAATAATCGATTATTATCTCGTTATGATGAGGAACTTAAAAACTCAGCTTGTATTTAAAAAAAAATGTCATCTCCTTCTGATTCTTCTCCGTCTTTATTAATCTCTCGTTTTTCTCGCTATCATAAATTAGATTACAGTGAAACTTATTGAGAATATAATGTTACGTTTTCGTCGATGAACTACTTGGTTATGATATTGTTTTGCACAGTTGTAATAATGCAGTTGGTTTGTGAGCCGCCATTAGCTTCATCACGGCATCCACGGATTACCATCTTCGTGACAGTCAGCCCCTGTCATGACAATATGCTGAGTAGAGGCCTATTTGCTACCCCCGTTTAGATATGTCAAGTTGATTATTCTATTCTATTCCATTGAATCTCTTTGATAGAGAGAAACTATCTTAGTAAATCCATTGACAAACAGAAACTAACTCAGTGAATAAGCACGCTGCCTATCATGTTGCCTACCTTTAGTATTGTCTTATAATTGTCTTTTTGTTTTGTCTTTTATTTTTTCACTGCCTTCTTTTGCTTTATTTTACCTACTACCAGCCCCTATAGTATGAGTAGCTTCGATGTTTGCAGGGGATTTTCTCTATCGAAATGTATTTTTTTTGAATGAGATATTTATTTGCATGGATACATTTGTCAGTGGGCATACATATATCTTACAATAGTATTCTGGTTTGCATATACAGCCTGGCTAGCAGGCGTGCAGAATTAGATTTGATTTGTAGGTGATCTCTTTACGCACAGGCTAGATATCTTAACAAATTTTATCATTCACTTCTAGAGACTCCTCTCCCTATACCACTGAGCTCTATCTTTAATTATCAGACCCAATTGTAGTCAGCCTATCACTAATAGAACTGATCAACTGATCATGCAAGTATTTGTGAACTAGAAGAGATGATGCCTATACAAGAAGATTAGCTCTCATTAACGTGGGTTCCCAAAATACCTTCTTTGTGAAATTATTCTAGGACATTCGATTTGTTAAATTGCATATCTATTATAAAACAGATGGCAAATCGCTTTTAAATCAATCAAAATTCTGTTACCTCCTGCAGCGGTACCCTAACGAATTCTATAAGAATTTACTTCGTAAACAGTTCTGGATTTTTATGTTTTTGTTTTACGTAAGGTTTGATCACTAACATAAGTAAACTATATTTTTATCATACGGAATTTACAATCAAGTTACAGTTTGTCTACTTATTGTCAAACAACTCTTTAACATTTAAATTCGTCAACAGCTCGTAATAGATCTTTATCAATTATAAATAGTAAATGAAACATTGAACGAATGATTATCCATTAAAGATAATGATTTATTTGGATGTATGTTTTCGCTAATCGTGTTTATAATAACGTGGGTAAATGTTATGTCATTGTATGCATTTAAAGTTCATGCGACAATATAAAATTCAATTTCATCGGATATCTTTTGAATTTAATTTAAAACTGGCTTTAATATTTTAACTGAGAAGATGAATTATTAACTAATCAGTGTCAATTTGAATCTAGACCTTTCATCTCTAATTGATGAATTTTTACTAATCGCATTAATTAAGATTCCATCTTTCTTTATGAGTCTTTACCACCGCCTATCCTATTTCGGCAGTGAATTACGGTGGCTATGAGCAGGAAGATATCCATGGGAGAAATTTATTTTTCATTTATAGTATAGCTCTCCGGCAGTATAACGCTGCTTGACAGATTAAGATATGTTAGCAGCACATTTTTTCTTTCAAAAGAGCCGTGAAAAGGCAACTCTTCGGCCGGAAAAGTGAAGAGAGCTTGGGCAGTATGTTCATGCTGAACGAGCTGTTTAAGCACATGGGTATACTCCTCTTATCGCCTATCATCAGAGGGTGATGAGTCATTTGCCGTCCCTTATAATAAAAACAAAAATTAAAACCGACTTCAAAAAACTGAAAAGGATGAAATAATTAAATTTAAGTAGGTATTCATCCCCTAGAAACATATTTTTGGAGTCGGTGCTTTACTTTCTATTGTTTTTGGAAACCACTTAGCACCAACTCCAAAAATATGTTTCTAGGGGATGAATACCTACTTAAATTTAATTATTTCATCCTTTTCAGTTTTTTGAAGTCGGTTTTAATTTTTGTTTAAAATTTTTTTTTCTCAATTTTTAGTGATAACTTTCTACGGTCGAAGCTAGATGGGTGACCGTCAACTTATATTGTTTCCTACTATCGTATCGTTTCAATAATAAAAAGTCATTGGAATAGCAAAAATTCGCAATTTCGCTTATGTAGACGATTTCATAATTTCAGTTTTTTTAAATTTAAAACCAAAGTACCCAACTGTTTTTGAAAAAATTTTTATGGGACCAAATGGCAGCTATTCCGCATCGAACAAAAAAAGAATCACGTAAATCGGATCAGTAATCTCGGCGTAATCGGTGTACATACATAGAAAAAAAAAAAAAAACATACCGGCCGAATTGAGAACCTCCTCGTTTTTGAAGTCGGTTAAAAAGGTGATTGCATGGATGACTTAGATGAAAATAAAGCCACGTTACCGCATGTGCTTCCTTAATTATCTTGTATACGTATCTAATTAGTGCAATGTATGAATGGGACTTGAGAAAAACTGTTATAATGTCATTTAGTTTATTGTATCATACTTAGTTTTCATTTTATCAGAAACGATGGACGATTTCCATAATAATTTTAAACCAATTTGTTCTATAGTGGCCGATTTCATCCAGAATGCTATTAGCAAAACAGCGATATCTACGCCACAAATCTCCGTTTCCATCAAACTAGGAATACAGGAGCTACCATTGTTCTCTGATATCACCACTACTTCTCATCTAGCCTGTCCAACAACTTCTTCCCTTTCGTCTCTGGGAGACAGAAGCATACACTGGCAGCTATCAGTGGAGCCACAGCGAAGACTACTGGTGGAATCCAGGGCGCTTGGTGCATGCCGGCGATGAATGGTGCGATCATTGAGCCGACTCTAGACGTGGTGGAGGAAGCGCCCATTGCCATATTTCTAGCCACAGTCGGGAACAATTCTGTTGTGAAAGCGTACCTGGAGTGAAGAAGGGGATATTTTAGCAATTGGAAATATTAATCCATTTTATCCATTATAATAACATATACATTATAATCCAAAACACATTTCATGCCTACGGGCTAGTGGAATATGTACTAGCAGAGACTTGTCTCTTACTGAGTTGTGGTCTTTTCTATAAAATTAAACGATAACCAAAAACACACATCTACGTTACTCGTGATAATGTTGTATTTGCTAAATACTTGTTGCTGTGAGGAGTCATTTTGTAAGCAGCTTAGGTAAACTACCATAAGGAACAGTTAAAACGGGGTTTACTATTGTAATAAAAAAAACATATGACAAACGATCATTTTACAAACAACGTTCGGAAAACTAATCGTTTGACAAACTGTCATTTCTCGAACATATTACTTTAAAAAGAATCATTTGACAAAATACAGGCTTCGCAAATGTTTTACTTAGAAAATATTTCAATTGTTAAAATATTATTTTAAAAACTTTCATATGACTAAACAATTCGTTTGTCAAATTGGTGATTTTACAAAAAGTAAGTGGATAAATTTTTAGTTTGACGAAAACACAAGACAGAACGTCACGGCTCCGGCATTACGGGACTCCGGCGGTCCCTCGCGTGCTAATCGCGAGCTTTCGCTCAGCACCGCAGATTCGGCTTGTTGGCCAGCCTCAGCCGCGGCGCCTCGCTCGTGGCCACCTGCTCCTCAGCCCGCGGGCCGCCACGCCCCTCCATGCCTACGCGCTTTTAAATTGCACTCTAAGGGTAGGGCAGACAAGTACCACGTGGTGTCGGGGTTGGCTGAGTCGGATTTGCCCGGAAGTAGAAATTAATAAAGAGAACGTTGCATGACAAAAACATTATTCAAAGTGAAAGTTCTGTAAAACAAACGTTATAAAAAATGATGTTAGAGCAAACAATTGATAAATGAAATAAAATTTTAGGTAAAATTAAATTAGATTATTTGTATTCTTAATTTTTGATTTAAACATTATTATAAATGTTTGAAAAACGACGATGTTTGATTCAGGACGTGGAATTTTTCTAGTTTTATTCTATTTTAATTACTAAGTAATTTTTCAAACATTTATAATAATGTTAAAATCAAAAATTAAGAATATTTGAAAGCACTGCCCCAACTTAACCGAATCGTAGGTATTTGTAAAAATACTCGTTTCGGATGTTGAAATAGAATATTTCGACATTGTATGGTGGACGTTAGTTCATAAACGCAAATACAGATAGACTAGATGAATTTCACAGGGATATCCCAAGTCCTGGGTGGCTCAGTGGTCAGAGCAGTCGCCCGGATTGCGAAAGGTCGCGGGTTCGATTCCTGCCTTAGGACGTGAAATTTTTCTAGTTTTATTCTATTTTAATTACTAGATTATTTGTCTTTATAATTAATGACAAATCTATCATATGAATGTTTTTTTTTTTATGTTATTTCAATTGAAATTATATCATCTGTTATTATATTAAACATGAGGCATTCATATTACCTATGCACTAACTATCTTCTTCTGTGTAAGAAAGATTGTTGTATTAACGTAGATTGTGGTAAATAAAATATTGACCCAGCATTGTATTTTGTCAAATGTTATTTATGCTTTACGTTGTTTTGCCAACTAACATGTTTAAAAAATAATCAATTTGTGAAATAATGTTTTAGCATAATGAATTTTTTTTTAGTAAATATATTGTCTAATGAGTACTTAGTTTAATAAGGAATAGTTTGTAAAATGATAAATTTATCAAGTATAATTTTGTCAAATGTTGTTTTTCAAATACAAATTTGTTATTTGTTTTTTGACAAATGATTGGACATCTTAAAACGGTTATCATTTTTTATGCAATGAATATCCACTGAGGTATGAAATTCAACAAATATGATAATGTTGACAATGTATTAAAAGGCGTATTAAATCATAAAATGGCTAATGTATTAAAAAAGAAACCAATGGTAATCAATACATGGTACAAATTTGTGTAACAATAAAAGCCACCACCAACGTGTGACGCAATTTCACAGTTTGTCAGCGAAGCGAATGTCCTAATAAACGGTGGTAATTCTAATTACATTGCTTCGTCTACGGTTCATATTTGGGCGTTGTCGTAGTACATATACTTGAGCAATGAAATTAACAATAGTCTTCCATATTAAATATTCGGTTGTAGTGTTCTATTTGAATAATCAAGTTATTTGCTAAAATATTTATCTATTATTATAACTACTGTAATACACGACTTCACGAATCTCTTTAAATTTTTTTAGCTTGTGGCTTAGTTTAGGTGATTGTACGAGTATACGTCAAACACCAATGGTTGAATTTGACAGATTGTTATCTGCCTCGGCCGATCGTCTATTGCGGAATACTGTCTGTGTGATTGGTTGGATCAATTTTATTTCTTTTAACCACTTATAACCACAATGATATTGAAGAAAACCTTGAATCTACCGATTACACAATCATGATCTGATGCCTAATTCAACTACCATCCTCAACATATCTCCAAAGTCTCGTAAGAAAGTTATTAAAATATCGGCATCATCAAAATACTTTTTCTGTAGTTTAAAACCTTCCTACTGCCCCTTTTCAGAAATCCAATCGGTAAATATTATTCTTTTAAAGCATCCATACTAATATTATAAATGCAAAAGTAAACTCTTGTCTGTATGTTTGTAACGTCTTTATTACCAAACCGCAGAACTAATTTAGGATAAAATTTAGCATGTAGATAGATTAAATCCTGCAAAAGGATATAGAACTACTTTTTGGTGCGATAACCCACATTGACGTCTTCATATCTGAAGGAACGCTATTGCTTCCTACAGTAAACCCACGGCAGGAACACACGTTCCGTCAACACCCTTTTCCTCGTGTCCCCTCCCATTCCTCTCAGGCTTTAAGCGAGTCCTTCACTGTACGCGCTTTGGTCTTCCTGTTCTTATCAAACTCCCTCAAACAATATATTCTTTCAAACATCTAGTCAATGAACATTTCCTTACACTCTGATCATCTTCCTCCTCATTTCTAATTCCTCCATACACTTTGTTTTCCTAAAATCCTTTATTTTTTAGTATTATTGTATTAAATTTATTTATGTGTAGCATTATTATAATTTTAAACTTATCTTTACTTTTTCGCACTTTTATTTGTGAGTAAACTCCCTACCTTATGGTTGTCTTGTAGAGAAACGAAACGAAGACCGTATTATTTGCCATATTGTATTGGTTTTTTATCTTTGTAATTTTCATATAAATGTGCAAAATAAAGAATTTCTATCCATCTATTTTTTTATTGACATGGGCAAAGCCGCGGGCGGCCACTAGTAAAAAATGACTAAAGTAACGCGAAGTGATCGCGGGTTCGTTTCCCGCCTCAGGACGTGAATTTTTTTTTCTGGTTTTATATTATTTTAATATATTAATAACTAAAGTACTTAAATAGGTTTCCGTAATGTAACTATTTTGATGTATAAATATATGTAATTATTATGAAGTCATCAAAATGAAAACTGTGTAAATAATGTTAATTAAAGATTCAGAAGTACTATCTCAATTGGCTTATAAATCAATTGGGATAGTTTAAACTAATGACGATAAGAAACAAATATACTCACATAGTACTAAAGGCACCAGCAGCACAGCTGACTGCGACAGCTCCGGAGATCAGCTTCAGGTAGAACCAATCGTCAGGCACAGCCATGATAGCGTTGCAGATGGAGCATACTAAGTAGAAGCCGATGACGGTGGGCTTGCGGCCGAAACGTTTGTACAAGTACCCACTGGAGCACATGCCTGGAATCTGGAAATTTGGAAATTGTCTACAAAAACTTCGATCGAAACTTTAAGGTTTCAACAGATTTTAATGTGAAACACAAAAACGTTGTTTTAGTGTTTGTTTATAAAAATATTTAACCTATTTTGAAGTTAAGGTAACATACCTGCAATGCACCAGCTAATACGATAGTCAGGAACGTATTCGAACTTGTCTGCCCAATGTACTGGTTGCCTCCGTAGAAGCTGATGCCCAGGATAAGCCAAGACAAGCACGAACAGAGGTTTTTTATCCTCAGGTTGGGGCTTATGATCAGATCTATGTAAGAGACTTTCACTTGTTTCTCTTTATTGCAGTTCGTATTGTTTTCATCAGCAATACTACGTGCTACTTCTAAGGCATTATGGGTCGGTAGTTTGTTGCTGAAAATTAAGTATTTGTTTTTTAAAACAAAGTATCTATTTAAATTAAACTTAAGTCAATAAATTAAGCAGCCTTTAAGCACTGGAAGGTTTGTTGGCTTATTCGTCTATCAATGTACATATGTGAAGAGATAGCTTAGTATACGCAGATACTTACAAAGCAGCTGCTCTTTTTATAACTTCACTGGCCTCTTCCAATCTTCCCATAGAGATTAGCCATTTAGCTGATTCTGGTACTACGAACAAATACGATAAAAACAGCAGATTAGGGACACCAACTCCGATACTGAATAGCGTCCAGCTTCTCAAATAGTATGCGAACAACGGCATCACCATTTCTCCAAGGGCCAGTGGTATATGATAAAAGCTGGTGACAAGCTCCCGCTTGCTGGGTCCAGTGATCTCGACGACGATGACAAAGGAGATGACCATCAGGCCGGCCGAAGAGGTTCCAAGAAAGAACCTGATGGCCGTGAAGGACCAGTAGTCAGGACTGAACGGGAGCACAAGGCTCAGGGAGAGTTGAAGCATGCTAGCGATGAGAAGGGCAGGTCTTCTGCCGTATCTGTGAAATGAATAATCTTTATTCGCATGATTTTTTTAAAGAAAATATTATAAAACAGAGTTTCTTTAAGAAATTAATAGCGACTTTCATTATTGAAGCAGTTTAGTTTATCTTTCTATCAATTTAACAGAATTAAGTTATTCTTATGTCGCAATTTGACAAACAGCAATTGTAGAGTTTAAGATAATAATGTTTACTATATAATATAAACTGTTGTGGTTTAGTCGACATTCTCTAGAATAGCTTTTCATTATTTTCACAGTTCTTACACAATCGTGATAATAGCGGTTTTTGCAGTACATTTATGATAGTTATGTGATTGCAAATTAATTTGTTTGTTCTTCATGTGGTGATAACGAGTTTAGTTACGCTTCCGCGCATTACACTACGGCTTAAATGGAATCTTTAAATTATTCTGGAGTATTAGTTTACGGTTATCCAATATTAGATATGTATATACATAAGATGGACAGTATAAATAATATTTGAAGTAATTTTGGGAGTATCTTTAACCCCAGATCATTGGTATCCGAATTGATATCAGACAGTGGCAGCCGCTAATCATTAGACGGACCGTACGTTTTGTGTCACTCTTTTGAATCTAAAATAGCAATCTCAAAGGTTAGATGAACCTTTAATAAAATAGTAAAATAATTAAAACTAATCATATGAAAGGAGGTTTTTGCATCATTTGTAAGGTTTGAAACAATTAAACGAATATTAACTTACTAAGCCGCACATCCAAGACACATTTAGTTTTTAATTATCATAGGCTCCCGGTAGTCTTACGCGGCTGCACATTGTCAAAGTTTTTGCAGGTGGTAATTTATAGTGTTATGTAAAATTAAATTTAATGCCATGTATGCCAATAATAAATATGAAATGACATGTGTTTAAATATATAATTGATACAACGACACCTGTTTGACGTCACTCTGCTCTAATTGACTAGATTATTAAATTTACCGAATATCAAAAGCATGAATCATGAATTAAATTATCCAGTACTCTTTCTAGCTTACCTATCAGCAACGAAGCCGAAGATCATACTCCCAATAAGTACTCCAAACATAAAGATGGTCTGCGTCAAGTTCACCAGCCAAGCTCTCTCGCAGATTAGTTCAAACTGGGATATTATCGTGCTTTCAAATTCAGAGAAATATTCATATTTAACACAATCACTATAGCATGTTGAATTAATAATATTAGACGTATTCATTCTCTCAGCACATCTGAAGTGTGTTTTTGGAGCCAGAAATATTATACCCAACATCATCCATATAACTGACATTTTGCAGGGAAACGATAGAATTACAACGAGGAACAATTGCCATCTTCCTAATTCTCCAGTTGCCTTCGACAATAAGTCTGCCTTATGATATTCCCCCGAATCGGCCACCATACTGTCTTATATTTAAGTAGCACAAGCAGTGAACTCACCGCTCGCTACCGCGTCCAGAGTATCACTAATTTATGTGTTATCTTTATTATAAAACAGTATGTTAATGATGTTTTATCTCAACACTTCATTAAGTTCATTCAATAATATGCAAATGTATGTACTCTTTTTACCCAGTATAAGTAATGGTCAAAACAAACAAATCATTTACAGATTTTGCGCTACCGCCGTAAATTCAGCCTTGTAAGATTATTCAGGCATGTGATAATACAAATGAAGTCTGCATATGCAGTTGGTCAAGGCAAAGGTTGACCAAGACAAAGTCTTATCTTATTGACTAAATTATTAGGTTAAAGTGTCATGCTAAAAATGTAGTTGATATTGTTAAGACATTTATATTTTGATATGAGATCTATTCAAATTTATTTATCACTTTTAATGTTTTCTTCGTCTATCTAAAAGAGATACTGCGAGAAAAATGGTGCTAAGAGTAAGAATCACTCAAGCGGCGGTTTATTATGAAAGGTATTTTGTTGTTTCTTGAATTTAACGATATTATTGGTTGTATAGTCTCTTTTTAGTAGATATTTGAACTATCATGGTGTCTCCAAATAGATAAACATTATAAACTTACTAATTTAATTTCTGTTTGTTGTCAACAGAGCATCCTGGGTGAATTCAACCGCGAGCAAGACGCGTTCATCAAGGGTCAAGAAGGACGCGCTGGTGCCGCTGTCGCTCCGTGGGTTGGCGCTCCCAACGAGCCCGCTCTGAAGGAGGAGTGCTTATCTCTCTCAACTGTAAGTCCACTTTGATCCCAAAACCAGCTATCTTTAGATTTCTCAAATTATGATATGATGAAGTATAAGGAATATTCTTAATACTAAATCACTCTATAGAAGCAAAACGGTTACAAACCAATTTGCGGACACCTGTACATAGAAGAGGAAGCTGTGAGTATCGGTTATAATCATAATGCCTGATTCAATATCAGCCAGTCCTAGTCATTAAAATTTCTTCGTAAATTTTATCCACAATCGTTATTTGAAAAGTCTACAACTGGCATAATACCCTCATAAGACGCTTAACATTATAAAATTATGATTTAGTTCTTGTGAACAAACTGTGTTATACTTTTTAAGTTGTGTGTGAATATTAGTGCAGGAATCGGCAGAAAGCGACAGTTACATTCATTATTCAATTTTTGTTTTATTTTTAATTATCTTAGTTGAGTTATATATAAAAGTATTTAAACTAGAGAAAACTCCTGCCCAGGTTGGTCCAAGCTGGTATCTAGGTGCTCCTGCCTATAGGTAGCAGCAGTACTCCATAGGGGGTCTGACTTGAGACTTATATAGTAACAGCCTTTGCCCCGATGAGAAGTACCGCCCCGAAGAGAAATGACTGCGAAATAGCACGTTACTATAGATATCAACACCAAGGATCTCGATACTCTTAGAGATAGAAAAGGGTGTGTCAATGAATTGCGGAGACACAGCTATTGGTTTTTTTTTCGCGGTAAACGCGGAGACTTAGTGGCGTTAAATTGGATAAGTTTAGTCGTCCCCAATCGGAGACTGAATAGAGAACTCTCGATTTTAGACACTAATCGACCAAGACTTTCCTCCTCTACAGACCGAGGGGCATAGGCACGTCCCGTATATTAGGCGACTCCAGTACTGTCATCCGCATAGCAATGCACTCCGCCATTAGACAGCATGTCATTGACATGTTGCAAAAACAATTTAGAGACATCGCCAAGCCTTGCGGGACGCCAGCCTTAATGTCCATGCTCTCCGAGCGACTGCCGTCAACGACGGCTCTTATGCATCTGCCGGACAAAAACCTATTTCAAAATCAGAACCAGTGTTTAATACAAAAAATGCTATTGACGTCAGGTTTTTGATTATCTTTAG
The DNA here is from genome assembly GCA_947347705.1 of Nymphula nitidulata. Taxonomy (NCBI): domain Eukaryota; kingdom Metazoa; phylum Arthropoda; class Insecta; order Lepidoptera; family Crambidae; genus Nymphula; species Nymphula nitidulata. The sequence continues at coordinate 1,174,072 of OX374637.1, read as the reverse complement.
AAATTTTTGTTGATTAATTTATGTGATAATTAATTCCAGGACCGGAGGAACTTCGTGCGTGCGCCTCCAGCTGGCGTGGAGTTCGACTTTGACTACGACAAGATGTACCCTGTGGCCGTCGCCATCATGACCGAGGACCCCAACCTTGAGAAGATGCGGTTCGATCTCGTGCCAAAAGTGTAAGTTGTCCACTATGCAGGAAGTTAAGGGAACGCTTTCGTAAGTGAAGACAGTGCCTATCATCATAAGTACGACTTATTAAAAGAATTGAAATCGAAAGAAAGAAAGAGAAACATTTTTTGACTATAGCACTTTATACTTTCATGGTTATTAACATTTATTGACTATAATATTTAACATTTTTTTACAGGTATTTCATTCTAAATTGTAATTTTTTTAAGTAGTCGCTTGGGATCACCGGCACTGCCGTCTGCCGTAGTTCAAAAGAGAGTTCCTCTTACATCCTGTATATTTTCCTTCAGTACCAAAATACTAAGAAAACAATACCTATATTTTAGTTTGAAATAAAAGCACATTATCAGATTTAAATCGCGCTTAAAAATTACATCGCGTCCAAATCCTCGCCATAGAACACCGCTTCATACCTAGAATGTTACGTGAGGCTATTGAAATCAAAAAACATCCCAACTTTAATAGAGAAGATGGTTGGAGTGTACTAGGTACCAGCTTGGGATCCCATCATGCGAATAATAAAAACCCTAGCCCGTACTCACACTGTCCCACAAACTGGCACCAAACTCAAAATATAACACAAAGTGACTTAACTTATAAACTTAATAAAGACATTTGACATCCTCAGTCTCCCCGTGACCATGATCGCTGTAAAGTTAAAGTAATCGAAACGTCGGGTGTATAATAATAATCTAACATATAATTAAACGCGAGTTAAATCCGGTAAAGTGGTATTATTTCAAATGTGTAGTGCTCGCAAAAATATAAGACAATACTATATGTTTTAATTTTAAAAATTAGTGTTAGGTTTGCCAAAGTAGAACACCAATTAGTCTAGATTTTCCAAGTTTTATTGGAGTCCATTGCTGCTCCAATTTAAACATTGGAGTTTGGATCGTTTGGCATAGTATGGCAACTATTGTCTCCCCAATTCCAGCATCACGGAAGAGAACTTCTGGCGGAACTACTTCTACCGCCTGTCGTTGATCTGCCAGGCGAACGAGGCCGACGCCGCCGCCGCCGCCGCCAGTCGCCAGGCCAGCGCCGACGACTCCCTGGGTATGAACTTGACTATTGACAGAAATGTTTAGGACAAGCTTGTCATTATTATACCTCGATCAAGAAATTGTAATTTCATTGCTACTGACAAAATTGGATATAATATTATTATGGTAATATTATCTAAGGTTCTTACAGTTCTTGTTCCATCTCATTCTGTATCCTAATGACATGTCATCAGTCTAGATATATCCTTTCGAGCTTAATTAACAAATTAAGAAGCTGTTGCAGATTCATTAATTGTTTTTGTTTTTAAGATCTAAAGAGGTATAATGATGAAATCATGAAACATTACATTTATTGATACAAGAATAAGTTGTACAACAAACTACTTTTAGGACAAAAAATAAAGAAACATTTTACTTCTTGCTTAATATATTATTGAAGTCGGTATAATAATACATTTAAATATAAAAAGTGCAAAACCCTGTCTTACCAATTAAGCTTTAACTACATTCGTAGAAGCGCTGTTATTATGATTTATGTGTATAGGAAATACTTTAACTCGTTATTCTGAAGTTTTGGATTTGGATTTAGAAGAGATAATACTGAGTCTGTAATTTAGGCTAAGTTATGTTTAGATTCACACTAAATCCAAATTAGAAGTGGTTTCTTTATTAAGTAAACTACTCATTAGCAATTTAATTGCTTTCACAACCTAATAGTAAGCCCGCGGGATGATTTTTATGTGGGATCACTTGACCATGAAGGGGGAAACCTACAACTCAACGCAGATTACAGAATTGTTTATCATATACATGTTTCAATATTGTTTATGCAATGTCCATTACGAATAATGTTGAGTGTATTTCTAAGATATCCACTCTCCAGAACATGTTAGATTACTGATTATAGAATATAAATGATATAATTATGATAGTGTCTATAATATTTTAAAAAAACTCGATGCACTGCGAGCGCATATTGTTGTGTGGAAAAGAAAGACAGGGGCTTGAGCGCTTTAAGCTTGTGTACTGGTGATACGGGAAAGCCCAATTCGCTTATCTATAGCCTCATACGCTTATCATCACCTTTAGTAACAGTAGGAAATAACTTTTCGAATTCTCCTAATAAATATGCTAGATTAGTTATAAGATTGGTCCATCAACATTTTGAGTTTTGTCATCATTTTACTTTTCATTTCGTTTATTTTACCCCTCCGACCAGATGATAAATCAGCGAGTGACAGTCTGAACGCAAATGAAAAAACATCTCAGGAATCTATTGATGATGTGAAGAAACGCATTAAGTCTTTGAAAGTCGATAGAGAAAACGATGATGGTAAGACTTGATCTAATACAAGTAAACCCACTAAAACAATAATTACACTAATAGTTACTAGTACTAACAAGTTCTTTTGCATATGAAAATACATACGATTTATAAAGTTGAGATATTTAATTGGCTAACATTTTAAATACTGTTTTCCTATAAATCCCTATGTTTTTATTTATTTACACACATGGCCATTTTATTTAGTTACTTTACGTTTATTCATTTCATTATTTGTAGACGTCTCACTAATAATAATAATTTTTCCTGCGTACATATAATTGAGTATAAATTCTTGAAAGCAATAATAACCAACTTTGAGAATAACGGTATCATGTTTTTGCATGCTCTTATTCTAATTTTAAAGTATTTCTTATGTCATGTCTGTCCAAGGATTTATATCGCTTATGTGTAGTGTATTAAACTGAGCTGATTTATCAAATAACAAAATAAATTTATTTCCATCCCTAACCGGTAGAAAGCTGAATCATTCTCTCATTAGATTAATCATACATATTTTATTAGTGAGTTGGTGTAATTTAAGCCAATACAAAGAGTATTAGATCTCATGTCGTCAAAGTAATTTATGACGGTTATACATTATGTAATTGTTGAGTTGGGACACGGTTGTTAAAATGTTTTTACTTTTCCTGGAATGCAGCTTAAGCAAGATGCACGGACTACTGAAGGGCAACCGAAATCACTTAATATAACACCACAGTAAATTGTAGATCTGTATACTGCTCAGGACATTATACACATTATATTATAATATCATCAATATAAACTGCAGCTATAGTTCACTTGAATAGAAGCAACACACCGATTGATTGTAGTAGTATAGGGATCTGCAATTAACAAAATACCTAACTTAGTCGATATAAAGCTTGCATTGAGCAGAATGTATTACGCTAATTAAGATATCATGTTTTACACTTGATAAAATAATGCCATCACAATGTAGTTCTAATAGGGATAGATGGAACGCACATTAATTTCGCTTGTTACCAAATTGGTTTAACAAAGTAATGTCACCTATTTATGAAACATTCAAGGTAAATAAATTAATAAAAACTCTTTCTAAATGTCAAACGGTCTTATATATTAGCTGTTATATTTCTAATATATAGGTACATATAACGATGTAAAGTTACTTTATTAGAATTAACTGACGGATTTTATTGCTTAGATGCGTTTTTGTTGTCTCAAAATTTTGGTAATTTGTTATGGCGTTATTTTGTCAGGTTGTACCACTGTTTCACTGTTATTCTTTCACACGTCTTGATTAATTTAACCGTTGTTGCGATTGTAAAAATTTATCGCTGTTTACTATTTATTTGGAATCTTAAAATTTATATACTCTATATCACTACGATGTCATATCTTCATCCTTGTTGTTATATCGTGTGTCGTAAAAATAAATGAATGTTATGACAATATAGCTTCTTCATTTCTGGATTGTAGGATAAAATATAAACTGTATATATTACAATGTCTTTCTTTAACCTGTTGTCTCTTAAATATTTCGGCCTTTACTTCAACAGCTGATCTCAAGGAGCGTCTTATTCGAGATATTGAAGTGCTCGAAGCAAATAACAAAACACTTTAGAAGCTATTGAAGAACGGCCCAGAATATTACTGTATACCTACTTGTCTCAAATATATACATTTTCTCATCGGAAAATATTTTAATGTCTACTGAATGTTATATATGTCTAAGTATCGGGTAAGGTTACATAGCGATAACGTCACACAGTTCATTACGATTCGGCTCAGTAGTATTAACTATAAGTATCTATTGTCCAGGTTTTGACATTGCTACGTTGATGATTCTTATTTGTTCAGCTTTAAGTCTTACTCTGCTTGAAGTGTATTCGTTTGTTTAATTTTGCCTTTCCTATTTACAATTTCTCAAAGTTGGTTCTTATAAAGCTTTCTCTCTCTGTTCTATTGATTAATTGCTTCTTGTAGCAATGTTGAAACTTACCTTTTGTATATAAATCTGTGTTGTCAGGTTATCTGAACTACTTTCTAGCGGAACTTGAGATAAAAATAAAATTTCTGGTTCGTTTTTACAGTTGCGACATATCACTAAAAGGTGACAGTCAATTAAAGTACCCACTTAACTGCCGTCTAATGATCTCAGGGAATATTTGTAATCTTTACTCTGGCAACACACCACTCCTCTTGTCCCTTTTCTTTTGTAATGATTTACATTAGATCATTAGTCAATATTATAATCTGAGGAAAATAATCCAATGTTATAAAGTTGTGTAGTATTCTAGATGGTAATAAACACATTTATATGGTATTAATGTTTGGAATCTTGGGGGTGATAATACGCAGGCCTACGGTGTCGCTTTTGTTACAATTAGTTTGTGATTTAATTTATAAATTAGTTTCGACGTGAACGCAGCAATAATTGGTTATGTGATGACGTCTGGTCCGCGTAGCCATTCGTACGAAGTTGACATTTAATCATAGTCTCTGTAATGTATATCACGATGTTTAACTAAATAATCTGGCTATAGTGTGTTGTTTAAGGTATAATACATACACTAATTTATGGAGATTGCTATTATTTTCTTAGTATTAAATAACCACTACATATTACTAGCGACCACTAGCAGTTGAATGTTGAAACTCTTCCGTACACTTCGATACAAAAAAAACATAATGAGGTTTAATTGTAGTTCCTAGTTATTTAGTTTCTAAACGAAATTCCCACTTGTACCCTAGAGACAGTTTAAATAGTTTAAAATATCACTTTTTATTGTCAATACTTGAAATATTGTTTAGTGAATTACAACATATAGTTATTCAAAGAATTGGCATTAATAGTTAGTTATTATGAATTGAAATAATTATATTATTCTAAAATAATATTGGACTTATTATTTTACTGTACACAATTCCTTTAGTTCTTCTTAAAAGGTGACTATAAATTTAAAATCACAATAAATAAATAATCATGTTTATATCTAATAATTATGGTGAATGAACCTTCCAGAACAATGGGAGAAAGAGCTGGAGGCGGAATTGAAGGAATACGAAGTAGTGGCGGAAAAGGCAGGAGATGACAAACAGTGGGAGAAGGAGTGCGAAACACTACTGGCAGAGGAGGTGGACCTCAAGTAGACCAGACTGCAGCTGACTTGGACACGTTGGGGGTTTGGTAGCTAAGCAAAATTTCAAAGGTGTTTTGTAGCATGAAACTGAAACAGGCCTAGGTATATCAAACGTAGCAGTTGTTCAGTTTTGTCGTATACGACAGTAAATTAAGGTTTGGTAGGTGGGTGCCTCGAACGCATTTTTCATCGGTAGGTTTTTTAACCTATTCGCATTTTGCCACGATCGTGTTTTGTCACGTGTGCTTTATGTATAATCGAATTTTACCTTAGTCTCCCATTTCATAATCTCAGTTTTTCTAGCTGCATTTAGTCATAAACGCACATTCAAGAGAATAAGTGTGTGTCAATGTTTTTGGGCTCTTCGTCTGTATCTGTTGGTGACTGTAGGTTAAAATGACGAATACAATACAAAATTCTCATTTTCATGAAAAGTAACTTCGATAGCCTAACTGTTTTTAAACATTTATTATATTTTGAGAGTGATACACGTAAAGAGAAAAACAAATTGCAATCCTTCAATTAACAGTAGGGCAAAAAGCATATAAGACTATGCTGTTAGGCAAATTATTTATAGACCAAAACGCGAATCAGACAACATGCTTTACGGCAAATTACCTATAGGAAAATATACGATTATACATAAAGCACACATAAAGCATAAAGCACGTGACAAAACACGATCGTGGCAAAATGCGATTATGGAAAAAATCCTACCGACGAAAAATGCGTTCGCGAAAAATAAGTTTTTTTATGCACCCTATTATTTTTTTACTATTCTGATTGAAGCTACTCTTAAAATTAAAAAAAAAATGATTTCCAAAAAAAAACATAAATTACTTTTGGAAACATTAAAAAAACATATGTTTTTAATACTATTGATTTAATTTTAGAAGTATATTTTAAAATACTGATCTAAATAGTATGTGAGTAAAACCGGAGGACATTTTTAGTTTACTTCGAGTGAAATGTGAATTATAATATTTCAGTCACTTTTAATATTGTTAAGGTACGCCTAAGCTACGGCATTTTCATGTAATTTTAAGTGCTAACTAACTTTATACAGGATGGTGGCAACAATACGACAATAAATTAAAATGAGGGCTATATTATTTCATAGAAATGTTTTTAAATTATCAAATGAATAAGACGTATTTGAGAGTTGCGAAACATTTCTATGGACTAATATAGTCCATGTTTTATTTTATTGTCATATTTTTGTCACCAACCTGTATAAAATAATAAAAGAACAATTAAAATAGTCTAAAGATAGTGCTTTAATTATGACGCACCTCTTAATGTTAGGTTTTAATAAAAAAAATCTTATGATATGATATAGAATAAACTATTAAAAATACTATTGAAACAGATTGGCTTTGTACGGATAGTAATATAATACCTAATTAAAATTATATTTATTTAAACAGTGTAAATATTGTGAATATTTGTATACTTACTTTGATTATTTTTTATATTTTGATGTCTTTCTGTACCTGTTTATATACTGCGCCCTTTTCTAATAATCATTGTAAAAGCAATATATAGCTATACAGTGTTTAGTCACGTTTGATGGTATGATATATTGTATTTGAACAAAAGAGATAAAAGTACAACATTAATTTTAAATGGGTTTCGTGCTGAGTTCTTGGTGTTCACTAAACAACAACAGTTATGGGAACAACTCAACTAGCAAAAAAGTAAGCTGTATCATACATACCTGCCCGCATGAAGGGTAGACAGTTTCATTCATACAAAGTATGGAAAACGACTCAACACCACCTGATGTGAAGAAGAGTCTACATGCAAAGCATATTGTATCATCATCATGAGGCCACAACAGTCCACTGCTGGACATAGGCCTCTCCATATGAACGCAACTAGGCTCGATCCTTGGCTAACCTCATCCAGTTACTGTCAATAACTCTACGGAGATCGTAACCTTTTTTTTGATAATTTAGAGTTGGAGCCACAATGCAGATGTTCATCTTGAAGGTCTGGATCTGGACATCAGCTTTAATACCATTTGAAATGTTGTAATACTTACACAATGATTATTGCTAAGGCCGGTAATGTAGGTAAAGAAAACTTGAATTGCCAAAAAGATTGTTCGCGTTTTATTCAATTCTATTACTTGTGTATGAATAATTAAATAAAATAGCATTTTGTAGAGTAGTGGAGTCCCTGTTACATTCCTGTAAAATGTGTGTTTAATAAAATATGTTAACTTAAAATGAGTTTTAGTTGATTAGAAAGTTTGTCACGATTTTACGAATGTGACGTTATTCAGTCTCGCACATTCTTTCCCAAATGATTTCCCTTGTTATACTACTCCTACCTTCCTTTTGGCAGTGCGTAATAGAAGGAGACTGTATAATTATTTTCGAAAACAATATTAAACTAAATAAATCATAATATCCATTTATTTATCACAAAAGTAGCTATTTTTCTTATTGGTGGTATTTAATTGACTAAACCTAACATAACCCATTTGACATCACCGTCAATCTCTTCAATAGTGTCCGTTAGCTGCACCCCCCTAGTATCCGGCAGCAACAAGCAAAGCGCCGCCGCTGCAACCGGCGCCAACCCGAACACCACAGTTGGCAACCACGCCACACCCCCCGACAGACTCGACACGAACGGGGCCACCATCGACCCTATCCTCATGGCTGTAGAGCACGCGCCCATCGCCATGTTCCTCACAACCGTTGGATACAGCTCTGACGTGTAAATGTATATCGTGGTAGCTACTATAGATGCGCAGCTAACTCCTAGTGTGCCTAGAGACAGTTTTACTGCGAAAATGTCCGGTAAGCAGCCAAGGGTGATGATGCAGAGGCCTCCTAAGCAGGAAGCAGCTATGGTGGTAATCTTCCTCCCAAATTGCTTGATTAGGACCACTGAGATGAAAATTGATGGAATCTGGAAAAGATAAAGGGATTGATTAGAATTTCTGTTTGAGAACAAGAATTAGCTAGTTGGGTGGCCCGTATGTAAGGTCATCTGGGTAGGTAGCACTGCCTTCGTTATTTCAGTCGTGAAACAGTTAGCTGTGTTTTGGATTGAAGGGAAAGGTAGCCAGTGTAATTACTTTACGTGGACGGCATTTCATCTTAGGTCTCAGGATGACAACGCACCTGCAATGCCAAGTCATTCATTCATACCATGTTATTGCAGGTGTGTATAGGCGGCGATAACCGCTTACCACCAAGTGTCATCCTGAGACCTAAGATGTCAGCTTGTTTGTCAAAAAAGCTTCCTAAGTTTTCCCTGGAAATTTCAATTATATTCAAAACACACAGAATTGAAAAACATGTTTTACTATGTTGGCTGTGCTTAGTGTCTCAAACCAACGAATAAGTAAAAAAATACAAAATATCTTCCTACATATAAAAATATTCCTATTAACTCCTAGCGTTGCGCGGCTTCTTGTTGATGAACAGTAATCAGTAGGTAGATACCCACATTGTGTTGGAACTCTTGGACCAAATCATCGAGCATTTATCCCTAAAGAAGCGATTTGCGACCTTCATTTACCTTAACGCAACGGACTCAGTGAACCAAATAATATTATATTTCGTTGCTTCATTCGAAGATATAGACATAACCAGGTAGTCCTCTTATCCTACAAGGCAACGTCGCTTATTAAGAGTATTTAAACTGATTTCCGGTCCGTGCCGGAAATATGAGTATTTAAAAATTTCTTATTTTTACACACAGGAAATAAGGAAATTTACAATTTTAAAAGTACATTTTTGACTAGCCGTTACTCGTTACCCGCGCTCCGATGTCACCTCATTCTTTTGTCAAGCGAGGCAACGTTCGTACCCTCTCTCTTGCGTATCAAATATTAGTTTTTTAGTGAGTTATTTTTAAATTTTTAATTCCTTGTACTCAAACGTACCAAGTTGTGATAATATCTAATAGAAAAAAGAAGAGAGTATAGTAATACTACGAGGAACAATCGGAAGATTGAAGAATAAGCCGCCGCCAAAGCGTCGTCGAGTCATAGTGTATTCAGATACCCCCGACTTAGGAAAAACGAGTGAGTATATCAACTTAATGTGGCCTTTTTTCCTACGACTAAACTTCGGTTTATTCGAAACAATAAGACCTCGAAAGTTGGCCGTGAGTCAAATTCGAGGCTCGACCGTGAGTCGAATCTTATCAACTGAATGTGGCATTTTCCTGCGGTTTAACCAAGTGTTAAACAAAACAGTAAGACCTCGAAAGTTGGCCGTGAGTCAAATTCGAGGCTCGACCGTGAGTCGATCATTTGATGGCCCAGACCATCCGTGCCCACCCACCGTGGATGCCCACCCGTCGTGGATGCCCACCAGCCGTGGATGCCCACCAGCCGTGGATGCCCACACGCCGTGGATGCCCACCCGTCGTGGATGCCCACCAGCCGTGGATGCCCACCAGCCGTGGATGCCCACACGCCGTGGATGCCCACCCGCCGTGGATGCCGAGCCTCGTGGGGCCGACGAGACCGCCGACCTCACCTCTGCCACGCGGCCGGTCGCCCGAGCCATCCACGCCGTCCGCCGGTCGCCTGAGCCAGCCACGCGGTCGAGGTCGCCCGAGCTATCCACGCGGCCGGTCGCCCGGGCTAGCCACGCGGCCGCAGCCGTCCGAGCCAGAGTCACAGCCGCCGGGGCGGAGGACCACGTGCCTCACCTAAGCCCGGCCAACCTGGCACACTCTCCGCGGCCGTGATGCTACAGTCATCACCAGCCTACATACGCCCCCCTGCTGGACACGGGCCTTCCCACACATGAGGAGTTTGTCACACTGCCCCATGGCGGGTTGGTGCCGGGACCACCGGCTTAACGTGCCTCCGAAGCACGGAGGTACTCGAGATTACAAACTTTTGATTGGCCCCTCCCAGCATCGACTTTGGCGAAAGTTGCTTTGTTTTCATAATCGAAACCAAAGCGCTTCGCAGTATTGACCCAATACTTATTAAACCAGATTTTATGTCAAGATGGCTGTCACTGCTTTTGGTTAATACCATAGTATATCCTATGGTATAAGGAAAAACGAAACCCAACAATATCTCGAAGGTCATAGGAACCAAGCCATAATAATTGAAAATAAAAAACTCGTCAATAACTGCCATATCTGCCCCCAGGTTTCAATAAACTTCTGCCCTAACCGGTCCGAAGCGACCAGGGGGGGGCACGACCAGGGCCGAGCGCCGCCGCCGCGGCCGCCGCCCGCCCGCCACGTGCCCAGCAGCGACGCTAGCGCAGGTACACGCCGCCAGATTGATAATATGTATTTTACTATTGCTGGGCAACATTCACTCAATACACAAGTACTAGAGTGAATTCGCGACGAGTCCCTATACCTTTGTCGACACGAGTCGAACAATTTTCGACACCAAAATGTAGTCCGTTGGAAACGGAGCTGATGCAGGTAGCTTATGAACTGTAACATTGGGGACGATATCGCTATGCGAGTCCCGTGATAATCAGTACATTTCGAACATATTCTTGGCACCGTCCCCGAACAAAAAAATGATAAATTTGTCCTAAACAAAGAGTTTTATCAAATTTGTAAAGTTGTCACATTTTAAAAATGGCGGACCACAGACCGAAACAAAAACCAAACCGGTTTTCAAGCAGTGATTGACTAGAAAAATCATATCTTTTATGTATTGATAGCAAAACACCATCGCAAAATATTTAATATTTGCCATAAGAAAAGGAATATCGCGAATTCTCACGTATGATTTTAACGGAATACATCACGGATTATCGATAGGTCCAAGAATATTTTGAAAAGTAAGGACAGAATTGATTATTCTTTTCCATTCACGCGGATTTACCTCTGTCATCTATCTAGATGTTATTTTGTGTATAGGGACCGATTTCGAAGAATGCGTAAAAAATGTAAGCTACACTGTACCAAGTCCTAGAATGTCTAGTTTCATAATAACTAACGATAAAAGGGACATACAACCGCAACACATTTGTAATTTGTAAGGTTTTATCATTGACACTTGTAGACATGACATAGTCACTATCCGGATAGAAACTCAATACTATATGTAACACAGTTGGTCAATAAAAAATTGCCCGTGTGTGCTATTCGTATATTGTGGCTCTGCCATACGATAACGGATGGTTTTATATAAAAAGTTTCGAGAGACTAAAACATTCAGCTCTTAAAAATATTCATATTCTCTGTCGCCTCATGTTGTATTATTATATTCTAAATGTCTTAAAGCTAGGTCATAAATATTAGTCAAATTATGATACAAAAACTTATTAAGAATTACATGTTTTTTACTGACACATCACGCTCAGGCTGAGGAATGGTGTCACAAGCTAATTGCGAATAGACTTTGGAAAGATAGGTACTGAATAAGTAAGCGTTTCACGTAAATCATTTAGAGCTGTTAGCAGTGTCTTTCGGTACTAAATTTAAACGTAAAATAACTATTCTTAATTTTTTTAACATAATTATAAATGTGTGAAAAACAGATAATGATATCTATGTTCCCGCCCCAGGACGTGAAATTTTTCTAATTTTGATATCTTTCTATGTAAATAAAAATCACTGCTATACTATTACGTATCGATAATACCGCCACAGCTATTTCACGCAATTTAAATAGTTAATGTTTATTTAACAATTTTTATGTTTATTTATATAATAAATACTATTTATTGCACTTTAGATGTACTTACACAGTAAGTTACATGTAATAGGAAGTTTACATGGATGGACTTATCTCTAAAAGAGATCTCTTCCAGCCAACCCATTTAGTATATTTCTAATATTTAATATTTATTTACATATTATTATTTCTCCGTTATCTAGTATCCTTAACACAAGCTCTTAATGATGCTTACTTTGGGCTAGATAATAGGTGTGAGGGTACCAATATTAATAAATAATTATTTGGCAATGGTAAAGAGCATAACATCTAGTTGTTCGCATCTTACTTTATCACTTAGGATAACACTGAGGCAGTCTTTGAATGTGGAAAACATAATCCAGAACTGGAATTATCTCGAGAGGATTTTCAAACGAAAGTACAATAAATCGAGTACCCGAAGGAGGCCTGCCCCTTCACGGGTCAAAGTATAGAGAAAATCATAGCTGATAAATCATCGGGAATTTCAATATTCCCTCACATTCTTGGATTACATTGCCGAACAAAATGCTTCTGACTGTGAAAATAATGAGTGTTTGTTGACTGTAAGCAGGCCCGGTGCTTTCTCTACAGGCCTGAGCCTGTAGAGAAAGCACCGGGCCTGCTTACAGTTGTCCCGGCAGGCCGCACACACAGACAGTATCATGTCTCTTTTAAGTTGTTATGATAATTTTGTAGACCAGTCCTGGATCCATAGTGCCCCTTTTGCTCCATAGTCATTCCGACCATGCGGTTCCAATATTTTTAACCGACCGTACGCATGCTGTTGCTAACTGAAAGATAGGTACGACACCTGAGACACATACTGTTTCTTTAATAGATCACAAACTATTCTAACAAAATATCTATATACATATATACTATCACTAAAATATAATTAAGGATATTGTAAAAAAAAAAAAAAAAAGTAACACAGGTACCCAAATATAAAATTTTGTGCACGGCACATAAATTACAAACTTTTCATATATTATATTGAAAGTCAACTTCTTCAAAACCTATAGGGGTTAAATTTATTTGTAAAGAAAAGCCCGGTATGCTCGGCTAAAACTTTAAAGGATTAGGACCTTTTAAGAATTCTTTCAAGGAACAGATAAACTCAAAGTTGAGGTCAAATGTTATTAAAAAATTTGTTTATTCCAGACAAGCACACAAAGCTGCCACTTGCCGTTGCATTGGCCGTTGGATCAAATACGCCCTGGCGAGTGCGGCGTTGACGCTGCAATGTTCGGCGCTCATAGCAGCCGCCATGTCTGCCGCCACCGAGGCAAGACGTCTCAGTGACGTCACTGCCACCGAGGCGTGCCTTTACCAGCGAAGTCAACTGCCACTGCCGAGGCGGGCGTCTTACTGGCGTCAGCCGCAGCCGAGGCGGGCCTTTACCAGTGTCGTCAACGGCCACCGACGAGACCGGTGTCTTAGTGAAGTCTTCCGCCGCCGAGGCGGTCCTTTACCAGTGACGTCATCCGTCAACGCCAAGGCGGGCGTCCCAGTGATTTGATTAAATGTAGTTTAATTAAATATACGTATTAACTTTATTTAACAAATTCTTATCTTATCTTATCTTCTTATCTTGATAATAAGAATATAGCAAAACTCTTTCATTGACGTCTCTGAACATCTACCTGGTTATGTCTATATCTTCGAATGAAGCAACGAAATATAATATATGATCAAACGAACTTACCAAGTGAAGTTCGATCCATATTATATGAGTTGCTTCATTCGAAGATATAGACACCCGCCCCACCCTAAATTACCCAGAGAGTTTTGCTTAGGCTCTCTGAAAAAATGAGGTGACATCGGAGCGCGGGTAACGAGTAACGGCTAGTCAAAAATGTACTTTTAAAATTGTAAATTTCCTTATTTCCTGTGTGTAAAAATAAGAAATTTTTAAATACTCATATTTCCGGCACGGACCGGAAATCAGTTTAAATACTCTTAATAAGCGACGTTGCCTTGTAGGATAAGAGGACTACCTGGTTATGTCTATATCTTCGAATGAAGCAACTCATATAATATGGATCGAACTTCACTTGGTAAGTTCGTTTGATCATATATTATAGGAGAAATCTTTTATCAGTCTTGAGTTATAAGATAATTAGTGTTCGCCCGCGACTTCGCCGTTCTTCCGTGAAGATCGGTTATGACTATGACTAATGCGCAAATTGAAGCTTCTGAAAATCTAGAAGCTTCTGAAAATCTATGCGGTTTCATCATCCTACCTGTATAGCTCCAGCAGCAGTCACAGAAATGAACGGATCTGGACTTGTCTGACTGATGTACTGGTTCAGCCCGAAGAACGTGACTCCAGCTATGAGCCAGATAAAGCAGCAGCAAACGGTCTTGACCCTCAGCGATTTGTGCAGCAGGTGAGAGTAGTTAGGCTTTGTATCCTCCTTAGAGCTGATGGCTTGAGATAGCTTGGTTAGGGAGTCTTTTATGTTGCCCGTGGGTCGATTATTGCTGAAATCCAAAGGCTGTAATTTTTAATATCATTTTTGAGTAATAAAGGTAAATGCGATAAATTTACCTTTATTACGATTCGGTTAAGTTGGGGCAGTGCTTTGCGTCCAACTTTTTCTAGTTTTATATTATTTTAATTACTAATTAGATGTAGGTAGTGTAGGTGGCGTAGGTATTTGTAAAAATACTCGTTTCGGATGTTGAAATAGAACATTTCGACATTGTAGGGTGGACGTAGTAGTTAGCTCATAAACGCAAATACAGATAGACTAGAAGAATTTCACAGGGATATCCCAAGTCCTGGGTGGCTCAGTGGTTAGAGCAGTCGCCCGGATTGCGAAAGATCGCGGGTTTGATTCCCGCCTCAGGACTTAAAATTTTTCTAGTTTTATATTATTTTAATTACTAAGTAATTTTTCAAACATTTATAATAATGTTAAAATCAATAATAAACAATAGTTTACTTATCATTTATAATACTAGTGCTATTAATTGAAATGTGTTGTTGGCAACACCAACAATTTTTTTTTTATTTTTTTTTATTCATACACACACCTATTATCTAGCCAAAGTAAGCATCAATAAGAGCTTGTGTTATGGATACTAGATAACGGATAAATAATGATAATAATATGTATATAAATATAAGAAATATACTAAATATGTTAAGGGATCAGTATGCTCTATGGCCCAAATTATAATCTATGTATTTTTGTGACATTGACATTGATTGATTCTCTCTGTGAAATGGATAATGTATCTCCCCAGTGCATTTTATTCATAATCTTTTCGAATCCTATTATTAGACGTTTTTTGTGTGTTAATGTTTAATAGTAATAAACAGTATACACAACGCCAGTGTTTTTATAACCATATTTTGATCCACATCAACCATCCAACTACATGGTGCATGGGTATCGCCAGCCGCATGCCCAACAGGTTATGGGCCCAGAAAGAAATCCGTAGAAGGACGAACACAATATTGTTGGCGCACCTCTACAGTGTGAGTAATAGATTAATCATTTAAATAAAATGGCAAGTGAGAACGGGCACGGGCCTCATGCCACGTTTTCCTTTGAAAAGTTGGATGGAGTGGCTACATATCTAAACTGGAAATTTCAAATGAAACATTGCCTTATGATGGATGGTTTATGGGGTTGTATTGATGGTACAGATGAAGATCTTATACGTGGACAGCGTGCGCTGGCGCGCATATGTCTCGCGGTCAAGCCAGTTTGTATTCAGCATTTGCGAAATGCCACTTCTGCTAGAGAAGCCTGGATTAAACTACAGGACATATTTGAAGACAAGGGTCTTTTTAGAAGAGTGGTTCTCTTGCGTAAGCTACACAGAGCAAATTATGTGGATTATGGCTCCATGAGTGAATATATAGATGGGATTACCATGTTGGTGCAGCTGTTGGCGGATATTGGTCGATCTACAGATGATAAAGAGGTTGCTGAACTGCTGCTTAGTGGTTTACCACAGGAGTTTGATAGTTTGGTGTCCAGTCTTGAAGCGGCTAACATAGCAGAAACTTTGTCAAGTGAGCAGGTGCGAGCCCGCCTACTTCAAGAAGAATTTAGAAGAAAATCCTGTGATAATAATACTGTGACTGTTAGTAATACAGCATTCATCAGTAAAAATAAAAAGGCAGTAATGTGTCACTATTGTAAGAAAATTGGACACATTAAGTCTAAGTGCTTTAAATTAAAACGTGATAAAAGCAATAAACAAGATAATGTTGAAAATACAGTATTTGTATCTACGGCACTCGCTGCCTATAGCTGTGACGATTGGATTGTGGACTCCGGAGCCACCACACATATGTGTAGACATAAGAACTGGTTTGTATCTATTGATACTGATTATTGTAGTACCATTGTAGTTGCAAATAATGATAAGTTAGAATGTAAAGGTCTTGGGTCTGTTGAGATTATGTTAAATGATAAAAGTAAAAGGATAATTGAAAATGTGATGTATGTCCCAAACATTTCCACTAATTTGTTATCTGTCAGCAGACTGACTAGAAAGGGTTATGTGGTAGATTTTAGTAACACTAGATGTCAAATTAAAAATCAGAAGGGCCAATGCATTGCTAGTGCTTCATATAAGAGTGGTGTTTTTGTTTTGGACTGTTGTGCTTATAACAATGTTTTGCAGATTCATAATGCTTCTGGATGTGTACAGAGTGGGTACACTACGCCTTGTGCTCATAAGGTGCTTACTTCGTCCTCTGCCATGCCGGTTACTGCGTTTGATGGGCAACAATGTGCACGTGTTGCGTCTACCATTTCTCTAGAAACTTGGCATCGGCGTCTAGGACACCTTAGCAAAGCAGGTATGTGTAAGCTTCTTAAGTATTCTAGTGGTTTTAATTTTAGTGAGCAAGGTGAAATAGAGAATTGTGAAGCATGCATTAAGGGGAAGCAGACAGTTATGTCATTTCCCAAGGGTCAAGCAAAAAGGGCTACACAGTTACTCGAATTAATTCACTCTGATGTTTGTGGACCCATAGAAGAGTGCAGCTGGGGAGGTGCTCGTTATTTCGTGACATTCACAGATGATTTCTCACGCAAAACATTTGCTTATTTATTAAAAAATAAAAATCAAGTTATGTCTCATTTTATTACTTTTAAAAATTTAGTAGAGAATCAGATAGGCCTTAAGATTAAATGTGTTAGAACTGATGGTGGAGGAGAATACTGTAGTTCTGCATTTGAAAAATTATTTTCTGATTTTGGGATCATTCATCAGGTTACTATTCCATACAGCCCTCAGCAAAATGGAGTTGCTGAGAGACTGAACAGAACTTTGGTTGAGAAGGCACGCTGTATGCTGGCTGATGCTGGTTTAGGTGTGCGCTATTGGGGTGAGGCTGTAATGACAGCAGTTTATTTAAAGAACAGGTCCCCTACTGCTGCTGTACCCGGCGTAACTCCTGAAGAGAAATGGACTGGTCACAAAGTGGACCTCAGTCACTTAAGAATATTTGGTTGTAAGGTCTTTTCTCACATTCCTGATTGTAATCGGCGAAAGTTTGATGTTAAATGTAATAAGTATATATTTGTTGGTTACTGTGAAGGCTCCAAAGGTTACAGACTGTCAGATCCCAATAATCCTAAGAAAATCATTAAGGCGAGAAGTGTTCATTTTATTGAAAAATATGACTGTGATAATATTAGAAATAATAATAATAATATTAAAAATAATAATAATAATGACAATATTTATGATAATTCTATTAATAATTCTAATGACTTTGTGTTAACTGAAATTAGTAATAACTCAATTCTGCAAAGCGGTAATAATATTTGTAATAATTCGGATTTATCTGTATGTTTAGGTCAGGATCCCTGCCTTGGTAGTGAGGCCACCAAGGATCAGGTCGAGTCCACCGACGCAGCCGATGGTTCCAAAATCAGCGAAAACCTGGTGCTAGATGAGCAGATGGGAAGCCCGGGGGAGTATTTGTCTTGTAGTGACAATGAGGACTCTGCAGAGGCGGATCCTAGTGTAGACGAAGCACACCGCTCACGACCTATCCGGAGTACAAGGGGTAATGTACCCAAAAGGTATGGTGATTATGATTATAATTTTTCTCTTTTGACTGAGGGAGGATATGAACCCCTTTCTTATTATGAAGCAATGGCATCACAAGACAGGGACGAATGGCAATTGGCCATGCAAAAAGAGTATGATGCTCTTATTAAAAATTGTGTTTGGACATTGGTAGACCGTCCAAATCACACCAATGTAGTAAAATGCAAATGGGTGTATAAAATTAAAGATAAAGCTTTAGGTAAAGATATGTACAAAGCACGTTTAGTAGCTCGTGGTTTTTCACAAAGAAGGGGGCAGGACTACAGCGAAACTTTTTCTCCAGGTGTCAGACATTCGACCTTGCGAATATTATTCTCATTGGCGAATGAGCTTGACATGGACATACGTCATATTGATGTCGCAAATGCTTTTCTTAATGGTGACCTTAATGAGCTTATTTACATGGAACAGCCCGAGAGTTTTACTACAGATGGTTCTAAAGTATGTTTATTACATAAGGGTATATATGGCCTTAAACAAGCCAGTCGTATGTGGAACAATAAAGTACATTGTTTGTTGACAAATTACAATTATGTGCAAAGCAAGTGTGAACCATGTATATACATATATAGATGTGATAAGATTCTATCTATTGTAGCACTATATGTCGATGATTTCTATGTATTTGGTAATGATACTACTTGTATTGACAAGCTGATTAGTTTACTAAAGAAAGAATTCAATGTTAAGAACCTTGGAAATTTGTCTAATTGTCTTGGTATGAATGTATTTCGTGATAGAGCTAAAGGTATATTACAATTGGATCAAAGTGACTATATAAAGAGATTGTTAAACCGTTTTGGGATGACTAATTGTAAAGCTGTAAGTACACCTATGATGTTAAATTGTAAATTGCAAAAATCAAGTTCATCATGTATGGATGGTGAAATTTATCAATTTAGAAAATTATTGGGTAGCTTAATGTATCTGTCGGTATGTACCCGACCTGACATTTCCTTTGTTTGCAGCCAGTTGAGTCAATTTGGTCACGCCTTCGATAAGAGTCATTGGTTAGCAGCCAAACGCGTCTTAAGGTATTTGGTGGGAACAATAAATTATTCCCTATGTTTTTATAGGAGTAATGATTTAAATATATCTGCTTATGCTGATGCAGACTGGGGTAATGACGTAGTAGATCGTAAGTCATACACAGGCTTTGTGATTAAGTTGGGAAGGAACACAATTAACTGGGAATGTAGGAAACAGAAGTGTGTGTGCACTTTCCAGTACTGAGGCTGAATATTTAGCAATTGGAGATGTTTGTAAAGATTTATGTTTTATAAAGAACTTGCTTTTTGAGTTAATAAATAGAGGGATTGATACTATTGTATACAATGATAACCAAAGTGCCCAAAAATTATTAGAAAATAAAACATATTGTCACAAAAGAACGAAACATATTGACCTTAGGTATCATTATGTTAAAGATTTGATTCAAGATGGTTTTGCTAAAATTAGCTATTTATCAACAGAAAATATGATAGCAGACATACTCACTAAGTCTCTAAGTAGAGTTAAGCATGAAAAGTTTGTTAAAAGTATTAATATTGTGACTTGTTTAAATAAAATGTAATCAATGTACCTTTATAGTTTGTTAATAAAATGGTAGAGTCAATATATGTAAGGTCGGTACCTATGTATTTAAACTTGATACACTAGTGGTTTTTTGGTTTATAGAGCATAAGGGGAAGTGTTAAGGGATCAGTATGCTCTATGGCCCAAATTATAATCTATTTATTTTTGTGACATTGACATTGATTGATTCTCTCTGTGAAATGGATAATGTATCTCCCCAGTGCATTTTATTCATAATCTTTTCGAATCCTATTATTAGACGTTTTTTGTGTGTTAATGTTTAATAGTAATAAACAGTATACACAACGCCAGTGTTTTTATAACCATATTTTGATCCACATCAACCATCCAACTACATGGTGCATGGGTATCGCCAGCCGCATGCCCAACAAAATAAACATATAAACATCCATGACGCGTGAACAAATGCTCGTACTCATCATAAAAACATTTGCTCCTACCGGGATTTGAACCCGGGACCTCCCGACCAAGTAGCCTGTATAGCAAGGGGCACAGACCACTCGGCCAGCCGGTCGTCATATAATAAATAATAATAATAATAATATATGTATGATATAAATAATAAACATATGTAATATGTTTTTTCTTATGTTAAAAATTGTCTCTGAAATTGTCTCTTGCTTTCTAATGGCGGTTAAGTGCAAAATTGGTGTCCTGAGATATTAATTAATTTTCATACCATCGAAGGCGCTTATCTTGCTGCCTACGACCTCCCACAGGACCCTAACAGTGTAGGTATTGTCGTTATTGCCAACTTCCGCTTTACTTTAATATGCCTATACTTCATAATCTTCAATTTGTGAATTTACTAACTAGTGTATCTATTGTCTTGCTTACAATGGCTTGTATTACAGTGTTAAATCGAGTTTATGAATAAAAGAACCTTGGTGATGTAAATTGACCGTGACAATTCAAATCTTAAAACTATAGACACATTCAAGGGTATACGTGAGATGCTTCTTAATAAGATGACAAAAAGTTATTTTTGTTTATCGGTGAATAACCCAGCCTCTTCCTGATGAGAATGTAAGTGTCAATGAATAGGTATAAGCGACCGGGAGACATTGATACGCAATGTATTGTCTTTTCTGTACCCAGTGATGTTTGGGCTTGTTAGCGTTTATCCAGAAAGTTCTCACTCCTAGCCTGTGAGGCTAACCTGTTGTCAGAGCTAAAATTCAAAAACCGCCATACTAGACTCTAAGGAGGCCTTTAATACCGTCATATAGTTATTATAGAGAAACCAATTGCTTTAAAGCTAATGATGAAAGCGCAGAGGATCTGGGAAGGACATTATCAGTATCAAGTCAAACATTCGGAATACAGTTTCGTTTCGAAAATCTACATTCGTTCTAGTCACTTTCATCACACCAACAAGCTATAAGGACAATCCTTAGACGAAAAGATTTTTGTAAAAATTATGATTTTGTCTTCGAAGAGACCTTCTCTTACGTAAATCTAAAGGTACAATTTTCAGTAAACCAAGATATACTTTGCTAAGGACATGTTCCTGTAAAGAGAGCTCAACTCACAACTCTGCAGCCTTAGTCACGATCTCAGCAGCTTCATCCACCCGGCCCACGCTGACCAGCCACCGCGGAGACTCGGTCAGCAAGAAGAAGTATCCCAAATATATGAGGGGTGGTACCGCCAGTGCCAGCGTGTATGTGCCCCAACTCCTGAAAAGTATAATCAACCGGAATATTATTGTTTTAATCAGGCTTCCTATAAAATAAAAATCATTTATTTCAAGGTATATGCCTCATAGTTGTTAGTAACAAAATTATTCTTAATCTATGATAAGTAATTCTTATTTAAAACTTACAAACTACACTCCCCTCACACTCCCCTAATCGGCCTCCTCACCAAAACATGTAGATTGATGAACCGACCAAGCAGGGCAGAGTCAATCCTATCTCCTATCATACTCAGGACTCCGTTGAGACTACCCCGCACCCGATGAACCAATGATGCTACACTTCTACGCATAATAGCATAAAAGTCATTGGTGCTCGCATCTGCGAACATACCAGACGCACTGCAATAACGTGGAAGTCTAAACATAGCCCTGAATATGTTATTGTATACCACCCTCAGCGCATTGTACGCACTTTTGGTAAAATTAGCCCATAGGCTGCATGTATAAAAATTTTGACAGTATGCATTAAAAAGTGTCAGTTTAACTAGTGCTGTACAGCGTGCAAACCTATGTGCCAACATATTACCTTGCACCGCCAATGCTCTGCGCCCTCTTTCAATGTTTAGACATTGTCATCACTAAGGTTTTCAGTCACAATATGTCCTAAATATTTAAACTTTGTAACATAACTCAATGGAACTCCATTGCAGTAGGTGGTATACTCCTAGGTCCCTTCATTCTACCTTTTAATAACATACATTGACTTTTTACAGGATTGTATTTTAAACCATGATTTGCAGCATATTTTTCACATATTTTTAACAGTTTTCTTAGGCCACCCATTGAGGGGCTCAGCAGCACTATATCATCGGCATGGTGCCTATGAGCAGTGGAAACGATGGAAAATTGCGCGTTGCTTGCCGTGGTTATAGACGAAAGAACATCACAGTTGCACTACGAATGCCGCTTTCATTACCTACGTACGTAGTGAGGGCAGCCGCAAGATCAAGCTGTAACGCTTTATGTGCAGTTCACTGGACATTGCTGCGTGCTCTGCTGCTGCATCATCATCAAAAGCACACACTCCATTTACGGATATTGTGAGTAGACCACAGATCGTTCTTGCGAATGATTAGTACCTAGGTAGTAGGCCCGTATGTAAAGTCATCTGGGTAGGTACCACCGCCTTTCTTATTTCAGCCGTGAAACAGTAAGCTGTGTTTCGGATTGAAGGGAAAGGTAGCCAGTGTTATTACTGGGCATGGACGGCATTTCGTGTTAGGCCTCAGGATGACAACGCACCTGTGATTTTCCCTTGTTATTGCAGGTGCCTATAGGCGGCGGTAACCGCTTACCATCAGGTGGGCCGTCAGCTTTTTTGTCATCTAGTTGTATAAAAAAAAGTATTCCTTTAAGCGAAATTATAATTAACATTCCTAACAAAAGTACACGTTGCTAAAGTTGCTATGTAGATAAAGGTATAACAGAGACTATGTGACTTGCACGCATTAGCGTTACTCACCTAAAGTAGTAAGCAAACAGCGGCACAGTCATGTGTCCAATAATAAACGGTATCTGGAACAGGCATCCGAGCAGCTCCCTGTACCTTGGACCCACGGTCTCCATAACGATTACGAAGGAAACCACCATGGTTCCCGCCGTCGCCATGCCGAGGCAGAATCGGCAGGCGGTGAAGACGCCATAGTTGGGGGAGAAGGGGACCACGAACCCGAATGCTATGAGGGTCGTCACTGACAACAGGAAGGTGTTCTTACGACCAAACCTGAAACAAATTTAGCCATCCATCAGCTTTATTAACTGATAGTACCTAGTTATGGAACTAACTAAAGTACCTACACACACACATATACGATAAACGATATACTAGTATTTTATTAATTAGTTATAATCTTTATAATCTATCTACACTATATGCCGGTTGATTTATTTTTCTGTCGAAAAATGTAATCCACCAGGTACCAGCAAATTATATCTAGTCTCCAGACTACAGAACATCAGCGCACCTGCATTTTCACGTGATTCCTTTTTAAGCTACCAGCAATATAAAGAAATCTGGACGTTTTGTAGTCTGGAGACAAGAGATATGAATGCCCCTGCCCCGTAATTACACTGGCAATCTTCGTATTGATGAAAACACGTTATGTTGGTATAGAAAAGGAATGATAGTGGTTTGTTTGGATTGAGAAAATAATATAGTAAAGATAGCCGGCATGATCTATTTCACGGCACTTAGTCAAAGGAGATGTTTCATACCCGGCCGGCTGTATATGTACCTACAGTATCTCAAAAAATCAGGAAAAATCTCCTGAATGCGGAAAAATACTAATAGGTAATTTGTTTTCTTGCAACGTTTGTTTGTACAGAAGATGAAATTTTTCGTCAATTTTACCGTTTTCAATATGGCAATATGGCGGGCGACATAGAAATCAACTAAACGTTACCAAAGTGACTTAGGCGCCATGATGAATATTTGGATGTGTTGCAGATAAAGCAAATAAAAAGAATATGGACAATTAAACATCGTTCTGTATATTTTTACCAATTTTTCAGAATAGTTGACATAGCCAGGTCTCGACACATTTTTGAAACATCTTTTAAACTTGCTGGAAGTTATTGAGCGCGCTTAAAGCTGTTACCTGTAGGCTGAGTTTAACTTTAATATGACTGCACTTATGAGGAAGCTAGTTATTAGCATTTAGATAAACATTGGTTTGTGATATTTTGTGAATAATTCTCTAAGTTTTCTTCGTAAAAAAAAACTTATCTTGCAAGCTCCTTATGTTTTTACAAGGTCCGCAGTAGCACCATACAAATACTAGCTGCGTTACCTAATCGAATGTTAGGTGCGCCGTATATTATAGGATATCATCTACATAGAAAATCTATGCGTTTATTTACATCCTCATTAATACCTTGATATCTCAAAGTTTGTATCATGCCGTAACATAAAAGTCATTATCCTTATATAGTATGTAGGTGCATGATCTCGGTTCACTATCTGATAAACTCATCTCTATTTGTTCAGTCTTTAACGTTTTATAATTAAGTAGGTAACTATACTTATAAGCTTCAAGCAAATAAATAAAGAATTAAAGGAAAATTAGGTCTGAGGAGATAAAGCCGTTTTAAATTTTATACTTACTAACGCCTTTTATTGTAACAAATACAAATAAAGAAAGAAAACGATGAAAAAATATATGCTCTAGGCGGGATCGCCAGACGTAGTGGTAATCTCGTCTGACCGGAAATCTGGAGACGCGGGTTCGAGTCCCGCCTGGAGCATATATTTTTTCATCGTTTTACTTTACAATAAAGTAGGCGTTGAAACGCATCAAAAACATTCAAATGTGCTTTAGTTTTATTCATTTCACGGGTTCACGGCCGACTAGTTGAGTTGTCAACCCTGCCCACTAAGTCGCATATAACTAAGTAAATATAGTAGTAGACTTTCTAGCATACCGACTCTAGATAGATATTTAAAGCGTTTTAGTTTGTTTCAACATACAAATCACTACAGTTACAGAAATAATAATAGGCACTATGCTATAAAAGAAATACCGGGCTACTTTTTAAGAGTCTCCGAAATTTTCACGAACATGAACACCTTTTACTATGAAACCTCTGTGAAATCACGAAAAAATCCACACATTTTCGTCGAGTAAGCATTGAACTTTTATATTCATGGGTAGAAGACATTGTGAAAATTTCAGGCATAGTAATTAAAATAGAATAAAACTAGAAAAATTTCACGTCCTGAGGCAGGAATCGAACCCGCGACCTTTCGCAATCCGGGCGACTGCTCTGACCACTGAGCCACCCAGGACTTGGGATATCCCTGTGAAATTCTTCTAGTCTATCTTTTATTTTGCGTTTATGAGCTAACGTCCACCCTACAATGTCGAAATATTCTATTTCAACATCCGAAACGAGTATTTTTACAAATACCGACGAATCGGTTAAGTTGGGGCAGTGCTTTCAAATATTCTTAATTTTTGATTTTAACATTATTCTAAATGTTTGAAAAATTACTTAGTAATTAAAATAGAATAAAACTAGAAAAATTTCACGTCCTGAGGCAGGAATCGAACCTGCGACCTTTCGCTATCCGGGCGACTGCTCTGACCACTGAGCCACCCAGGACTTGGGATATCCCTGTGAAATTCTTCTAGTCTATCTTGTATTTGCGTTTATGAGCTAACGTCCACCCTACAATGTCGAAATATTCTATTTCAACATCCGAAACGAGTATTTTTACAAATACCGACGAATCGGTTAAGTTGGGGCAGTGCTTTCAAATATTCTTAATTTTTGATTTTAACATTATTATAAATGTTTGAAAAATTACTTAGTAAATAAAATAGAATAAAACTAGAAAAAAAATTTCACGTCCTGAGGCAGGAATCGAACCTGCGACCTTTCGCTATCCGGGCTACTGCTCTGACCACTGAGCCACCCAGGACTTGGGATATCCCTGTGAAATTCTATTTCAATTCCATCCATTCCATCCATTTCTATTTCCAATTCTATTTCTATTTTTCTATTTTAATTACTAAGTAATTTTTCAAACATTTAGAATAATGTTAAAATCAAAAATTAAGAATTTCAGGCATGTTTTAAAAATAACCATTGTGTGATAGAAAACATCTAAGGGTCTAGACTCAGTGTAATTTTTACTCAAGAAGCTACGAGAACCTACATAATAAAGGAGCCGCTACGACCGTCTATAGCAGGGATGGCGAACCTTTACGTATCAGCGTACCATTTTTCTAAGGAAATGTTTAATGAGGTCATAGACGTGCCATCAAATCAATTTTGACTTTGTGATTCATCACCTTTCGACTTTGTGATTATTGACTATCAATTAACGTAGGGAGGGATTACTCGCGTTCGCTCTTCATACTATTCCTACTTCTATACCTATACCGACTTTTTCGTAATACATAATAAATTTTATGATCAACGACGAGCCCAAAATATTGTGTTGCGTGCCATTAATGGCACGCGTGCCATTGGTTCGCCATCCCTGGTCTATAGGGTACGGCAAGACCTTACCATCAAGTGGCCCGTTAGAGCCGTTAGTTGGTTCTTACCATTAGGTGGCCCGTTAGTGCCGTTAGCTGGATCTTACCATCAGGTGGCCCGTTAGTGCCGTAAGCTGGTTCTGTCACGTCTATAAAAGCTACATAAAATCTGATTCACTTACCTATCGGACATAAATCCGAATATAATACTGCCGATAAGAATACCCAGCTGCAGCACCATTTGCGTGAAGCTGGTCAGCCATTTTCTGTCACAAACCAGGTCCCACTCCGACACAATAGTGCTGTCAAACAGTCCTGTATCGTATTCGTATCTCAGGCAATTTGAATAGCATGTTGAGTTTTGTACTATTAAGGTGGTGTTGTCCAATTCCGTGGCATTAAGGAATTCTGCGCACCAAAACGTTAAGCTTGGTGTCAGAAATAAAATGGCCATCTGCACCCATCCTGATGATAATTTCACTAGGAAAACGGATGAGAAGACTACAAACTGCCATTTCCCAAATTGTCCTATTAGTTTTGAGAAAACGTCTCCGGTATCGTTGTCATCTTTTTGACTGAGTATTCTTTGTATCGTTTGCACCATTTTACGTCTTATAACAAATAAAAATCTGTTAAACCATCTACTAGTAATTTCCAGTTCTAGTAGATTATTGACTCTATGGTTTTCAAGGCATTCTTTTGGCACTATGTTTTTGTATTGGACTGTCTATTAGTTTTTAAGGCTACGTGCACATTGCGAGACAGATTTGGTGAGCAGGTAATCCATGCGTTTACTTTATAAAACTATACCCAGCTGTTCATTTAAGTATCTTTCGTCGTCTCGTAGTCAAATATATGTAGATGATGTTTAGATGATAACGGTTTGTGATTTTTTCTGTGTAATTTACCTGTAAGAGGACAGAGACTTAGTTAAAAGAGGTTTATTAGGTAACCTGCAGTATTGTTACCTAAATCAGGAGCAATGTTACCTAAATTTGCGTTACCTGTATTTAAAATTTAGTTTTAAATGTCTTTCAACACACTTCTCATCTCAAACCTACACCTGCAATTAATCTATTATATACTAATATTATAAAGCTGAAGAGTTTACTAATATTATAAAGCTGAAGAGTTTGTTTGTTTGTTTGGTTGAACGCGCTAATCGAAGGAACTACTGATTAAAATAAAAAAAAATATTTTTGTTTTGGATAGTCCATTTATCGCGGTATTATACAGGCTATATAATATCACGCTATGATAATAGCAACTAAGCATCAATGAAAAATGTTGCAAAAACGGAAAAAAATATTCCTTTTCAGAACTTTTGTTGTGTGCGCTGCGTAAATGGTTAAAGTTGCGCAAAAAATAAAAAAAGTCTGGGAGAGCATATATTAAATCTTTTAAAAACGACTCACTATGACTATTTTTTGGTAATCAAATTTCAAGTTGCTATTTTCCGACATCCACGCGAACGAAGTCGCGGGCACAGCTAGTTGCAATATAACTAGATACTTAACAGGTATTAAATTCTATTGGCATATAGGCACAAGGTCTACTTGTAGGTAAGTACATAATTGGGATAATTAAGTATACATAAAATAATTGCAAACGCACAGATACGATACTGAGATATCGGAAAACTGGTTTTGAGAATACGTATGAATGAAGATTAATTTATCGCAAAATACATTACACACCTAAGGTAAATCGATAGTAGGTACCTATATACTTATCTACTTGTATTTTTTCTCTTTTAGCTCTACGGTTTTATCTTTCTTTGTTTTTCTCTTCTATGACAGCGACATTATTCAATTCAATTCAATTCAAATTATTTTATTTCAGAATAATATCATCCATATTTTGTTACAATGACAACTCTTAATATTACAGTAAATTAATAAAAATAAATAAGTCAGTCAATTCATTCAATACAAATAATAATAATATGCTAATCAAATAAATTACATAATAAGTCAATTAAAAATAAAAGTAACATAAAAACATATGTCAAAAAAAAAATTGTAGTCACAGTTATAAAAATGTCAGAAACGTAAAAATAGTATATTAAAAACACAATAATAATAAAAAATTACACACTAAAATACACAATAAAAATAAAAGATTATGCTCAAGTAATGTGATTCAAATGTAGTAGTCTAATTTTAATTTCTGTTATTGACGTTTTTATTTTATTTCGTCTGAGACCTACGAGATTTCTTTAACTAGGTACTTATATCATATGCGTGATAAACATGCTTTGATTCTTTTCATCAGATGCCTTGAATCTCTAATACATCACGCTAAAATTTATGCGTAGGTACCAACAAAAAAATCCTTGATATTCTATTTAAAAAATATTCGCCTTAAAATGGCATTCAGTACCTATTCTACTTTTAAATAATGGCGTAGAAGGTCGGAACATCACGCCCGTTCAAGAACACACCCTTGACCGAAATTGATTTATCTGATAAATAATCAACCTACCTGTCTATCTAAATTCTAATATGAGGTGAAATTTTATAGGTTTTTTCTGATGTGAAAAAGCTTGTTGAAATTTGAATGTTGTATGACTTTGTGCAAACACAGCTCTTTACGGCATAAAATGTAATTTATGAGCCCGACCACTACAACCTTGTAGTGTATTGTGTGTTGTGTTCGTTTGACGTAAGCACCGATAGTAAAAAGTAAAAAAAAGTACCTTTCGCTTCATGATCGCCTGAATGCCGTGGTGAGTGCGTAATTGATATCCTTGTAAAGCCTAGAAAGTGGTCCCATTGAGGAAGTCTCAGAAGTTCATTAATGGCGTAAAATATACAATATGACGCGATCTACAATGAGAATTATTAATATTTTAAATCGTCGTCATATATATGAAGTAAGGGAATTCTATCGAAAATAAAGCGGAGGGGAGAACTGGCGGTCCTGGCCATAAATTGGTAAATAAAAATTGACTTCGCGAAAATATGGAATACTGTTGCCACTTACCTATGGGCAGAAGCACCTAGATAGCAGGTTGGACTGTTTGACGCAGTGCAAAGACGCGCTACGAAGAATTGTCGACGATCCTAAGCTCACAAGCAGTATCGAACCCTTAAGCCCAAGGAAACGTTTTGCTTCCTTATGTGTGTTCTACCATTTGTGAAAGGGGGTGTGTTCTGAGCAATTATTTGACATGATGACCACGGCCTCTTTCTACCATCGCACCGCTCACCGTTAGCAGGGAAAAATGGTCTCGTACTGTGCGGTTTCAGAGAAACTTTCTCCCGCGTACGCTCAGGTTGTGGAATGAGCTCCCTGCAGAGGTATTCTCGAACGAGTACAGAAGGGGTTTCTTCAAAAAGGGCTTGAAAAGGTTTCGACAGGGTCGGAAACGCGCAAGTGGTGTAGTGTTGCAAGCGTCCATAGGCTACGGTAACCGCTTACCATCATCAACATTATACAGGTTGGTGCCGTCAATGCGACAATAAATTTAAATATGGGCTATATTAGTCCATAGAAATGGTTTGCCACTTTCAAAAATTTCGTATTTTTTTGTTAATTTCATGACATTTGTATGGAATAGTGTAACGTTGGCAGCATTATTTCATACAAATGTAATGAAATTATCAAATGAATACGATATTTTTGAAAGTGGCAAACCATTTCTATGGACTAATATAGCCCATGTTTAAATTTATTGTCGCATTAACGGCACCACCCTGTATTAACGGCACCAACAGTAACATTTTCTTTATATATCTAGTTATGGATCATCAATTGCCTTCATCTTCGAGAGAATTCACTTAAAACATTTTATAAATATTCATTACCTACTGAATATTCTTAGAACGCGAAAGCAATCGTAGCAGACAGACAGCTACTGTCTAAGTAGGTACACCGACCACGTGTCCTCAAACCGATCATAGTCATCAATCACCGTGTCTTCTCCAAACTCGACACTGGCGGAATTGTCAAGCTAGACATAGCCATAAATAAAAAATAGAATAGAATAGTAAGTAGGTATATGCTATATTGAACTAATTTAGATAAAATTTGGCAATAAAGACGTTAACTGTAACCTAACTACAGCCAACTTCTTTATTGTCATGTCATTTATATTCTAATAAAAAAAAGAGATTTTTTGTATTAGTCCCCTGGGCTTTGGCCTAACTGTACCAACTCTGCATAATAGACACACGGTAAGGGTTATAGCACCACCTGATCAAATAATAATCAACGGTCGACTTTTCAAGTGGTCAGTTAAATCTGCACTTGTACCACCATCTTTTATCGCGAGTCTAGGACCTAAACTGAGTAGAATCGTCAATTCGTACTACGACGCTATCTACGACTATGACAGCGATGCAGTTTAGGAACCAATACTGAACCGAGCGGAATATGAATCGCTTAAAGATGGTGGTGAGGCACGAGGTTAAATTTCGGCAGGGGCAGATGTTTGTATCATTATAACGAACATTTTTGTTCACGAGTCATGGCTGTTATACAGGATTAACCGTGATATACAGAATTAACCGTGATATACAGAATTAACCGTGATATACAGGTTAAGGTGCCTACAATATGAAAATAAATGAAAACATTGGCTATATGAGTTCATATAAATGGTTTGTTACTTTCAAAACATCTTATTCATTTGATAATTTTATGACATTTCTTTGAAATAATGTAGCCAATGTTATGTTACCTATTTCATAGAAATGTCATGAAATTATGAAAAAAATAATATGTGAATATTTGAAAGTTGGATAAAAATTAATGTAATGAATACAGCCCATGTTTTAATTTATTGTCGTATTCTCATCACGATAAACACAAAATATGTACTTACACATTTTAATGAAAAGCTAAAAATTAAAAAATTAACTAAAATAAACATTTCAACTCACCTTTTTAAATTAACTAATCTAACAAATCTGTTACACTTTTCAACTCGAGCAATAAAAAACTAGTAAGCAATTATTAATGGGTAATTTAGTCAGATTAAAATCAATCACGTCTAGGAGTTGTAGATATGAATGCGCACTGGGGTAACGCGAGAGACGGCTAAATAAACACTGAGAGGAAAATACGATAACACGCCGAAGTTACTTCGCACGTGTCAATTCTGACAATGTTGGTAATGACCGGTTTTACACATTAACAATAACAATAAAATCTTGTACTTTGCGCCTTACGCTGAATGGAACATTGTAATAATAATAATAATAACATTTATGTGTATGTACGTATGTTTGTCTGCGCAAATATCTAAAACTGTAAGTCGGATTGCAAAAATATTTTTTTAGTTTGCCTCGATTGTTAATAATAAAATAGTCTCGACACATATAAAATATTTAATTAACCAAATAATTAATAAAAGTTAAGCACACGTCCGTCACTGATAGCGAGGAGCGGGGACTCTGCCACGATCTCGGAGCCACCCCGCGCGCCTTCTTTCTATCCCGCATGACGTAGCGGGTCATGTTGCTAACACGGCCATACTGATGACTGCTTCGCCCTCGGAGCCTTAACTAAAATAAAATACAGGAGAGGGGGTTACAATCCTCTCACAGTCTGCCTTCTGCCTGACCTTAGTCAGAGATTTGTTCTGCCGGCCAACTTCTCATATTTTCAAAAGCGACCGTCACTCTGTGAGTGCTGCCATTAGGTCTTGTGCCCAACACTTCAAATCAATCGTTTTTTAGAACTTTCATCACCTTGTAGGGGATGCTCCGGAATCTACCATTTAACTTTTTGTATCCTGGATTCCCTTTGCTAATGCAAATCAACACCACATCTCCAGTTTTAAATAGAGATCTCACATAGCGTTTCGCATTAAAACGCCGCATCTGCCGCTTTTGATCTTCACCCAAAAGCTCACGGGCTTTCGCTCCTGTGACTCTAAGGTCCAGCCTCTCACCTGCCTGCGTGAGATAGTTTACCAAAAGCGCCTCACACAGCGCTGTCGGCTTATAGCCGAACAGCAACTCGTTCGGAGTTCTGCCAGTGACTTTGTTCACCGAATTATTTAACGCCTGCTGTGTGACTGCCAGGGCTTCACACCAGTTCTCTTCTGGTTCATCCCTGATAATAGCGTTCAACGTATTTAAATAGACCTGTTCAAACGCTCTACCTGTCCATTAGCTCTGGGCAGATTTAGTGAATTTAACACTAACTGAATACCATTACCACAAATAAATACGCCATAGCCTTTAAGGCTCTTATCACACCTTTCGTGCTCGTTTCAGCCACCGCTTCCAAGAAGCAGTATTTAGAAAAAACATCTTGCAGAGCAATAACATACTTGTACCCTTCTTTGCTTTTCACAAACGGGCCAAGGTGATCCACATGTACCACGTCAAATGGGGTTTCACCCTAAGGTATTAGATGAAGCAGCCCTGGCTTCCGGCCAGTATCACTTTTGCCAATCAGACATTTAAAACAATTCCTGACATATTTTGTTACAACCAACCGGGGGAACCAGTATTTACCCCGAATAGCAGCCAGTGTTCTATCGACACCTTGATGTCCGCTCTCATCATGCAAAATTCTCAACAACCCCCCATCTAGCGTTTCGTGGTACAACCCATTTGGATCCTTCCGGCGTCTTCCTGTAAAGGTGTCCCTCCTTAAACTCGTAATCATTAAAATATTGGTCACGATCTTCTTCATCGTTTCCTCCTTTCAGAATATTTACGATTCTTGCCAATTTTTCATCAGCCGTCTGGCATTAAAGTAAATTTTCTGCTGTTGTGAACTCATAAGCAAGACAAACAGGGTTACGGCTTAAATAATCAACATGTGCCACTCGTTCACCCGGACGATATTCAATATCAAAATTGTAGTCTTGCAGGTATATCCACCATCGAGCCATTCATGGATTTATATCCTTCTTAGTCATAGTAGCCCTGACAGCACTACAGTCTGTTACCAATTTGAATTGTATGCCGATTAAGTACACCCTGAAATGTTTGAGTGCCTGTACGACCGCTAAAGTTTCTAAATCATAAGAATGATATTTCGTCTCATCCGGTGACGTTCGCCAGCTATAGTATGCCACTGGGTGTAGCTTGCCATCCTTATTTCTTTGAAGTAGTATTGCCCCAGCCCAACACTCGATGCATCGGTGTGAACTTCAGTCTCCGCCAGAGGCTCATAAATGCTTAGAACCGGTCTTTGGATAAGAATATCTTTTATTTCTTGGAATGCTCGCTGACAATCAGAGCTGCAGATAAAATCAACATCCTTCTTCAACAGGTTGTGGAGTGGATTAAACTTGGTTACAAACAAATCGCCTGAAGTAGCTCGCTAGACCGAAGAACTGTCTTAGCTGAAAGATTAGTAACATTGGGCTCGCATAAGGAGAAATACTAGGTTTTATGATGTTGGCTTCCAAAAGCTCTGCTATCATTTTCTTTACAATTTCTCTCTCGACTTGAGGCAATCTGCGAGGTCTAGAAAATATGGGTTTATCAGAATTAAGTTTTATTGTTAGTTGAGAAACTGTTGAACATCCAATGTCTTTCAATGATGTTGAAACGCGATCCCAGTATCGGTGCAACGGCTCTTTAAAATTGATTATACCATTCTTTGATAATATCCCTGTGTCAATATCATCAAGGTGAACTGCTAACACGATCTGTTTGACTTCATTTAATTTTTCTTACTTGATGTATACGCCACCTTTGTTAGCTGCTACCTCAATACCAGGATATTTTAAGATGTCTCGCCGAACTAGCAAATCTACTAGAATATCGTTATAATTCACGACTAAAGGAGTAATGTCGATGCCGACACCCTCACTAATCAATTTACATTCTGTTACTCCAACAGCTGCGACAATGCTTCCATTGATTCTGCTTAAAACTGATGTAGTTGGTTTTCAACGTAAGCCAAGTCTTTGCGCTACATTTTTTCTAATTAAAGTCACAGAACTTCCTGTGTCAATTATACTTTGAACGGGTTTGTTATTAATGTAACACGTGCTTGACTATTTTACCACCTTATCAACGTAGAGATTATCATGTTTCAATTTCTTGAAACATTTCTCGACTGTGTGTCCGTAGCGATGACAATGTTTACATTGAACCGGCCCATTGTTTATGTTAGAGTCTGAATTAGGTGTGGGCGCTGTTTGATGACTGCGTTTGGTCGGAATGACCTCACCAGTAATAGTAAGTTTCGACTTACACTCAAATCGTCGATGTCCCGGCTTGCCGCATTTGAAACAAGACGCCTTTGTTTTGCTATCGTAACGTGTGTGAGATTTGTATTTGTTCGCAGCGCGCTCGGTATGCGACGGCGCGTTATCGCGAGATTGTTGATAGCGGCTCAACTCATTATTTTGAGAAAAACTTAGCGATCTCCTAGACATTTGCATAACCATTGCCTGCATACTTTCACATCCCTCTAGTACTACGCTAATATTTTTGTCTACTATACCTCCCAGCATGGTGTCCATTTTCTGTCTCTCCGACAATTTCACACCAAGGCGATTGATTTTTGCAGACATTCGACCGGCATACAACACGAGCGACTTAGCGTTTACGCTTTTGTAGCTCAAAATATCCTCCATAGCACTATAAAAGTTTGCTTCTCTAGGGTAGGAAATAAATAAGTCATGCTTAAAGTACTTCCACGTCCTTCTCTTCGGTGACCAAATATTATACCATGCTTTGCCCTCACCTTCTAAAGCCTGGGTCGCACGATACAGTTTCCTGCGCTCACTCCACTCGCATGCCGTCGCGATGTCTTCGATATGACGCAGCCATTCTTTTACAAAGCTTCCCTATTGACTGGGGTCGAACCCCGGGACAGAAACCAGTTCCGGCGTACGCGATCTTGTTCGGCGTACTTTCCTCGGAGGAGTAAATCTCGTCTCCGATGAAACTGAACTTTCGCGACTTCGCGATGACCGCGACATTTTCACTATCACTTAGGTTGTCTGTCCACTAATAATAAGAAAAGTTCACTGTAGTCCAATTTCGGCGGTTTATGAGTAGTATCCCACCGCTGTGTTAATAATAAAATAGTCTCGACACATATAAAATATTTAATTAACCAAATAATTAATAAAAGTTAAGCACACGTCCGTCACTGATAGCGAGGAGCGGGGACTCTGCCACGATCTCGGAGCCACCCCGCGCGCCTTCTTTCTATCCCGCATGACGTAGCGGGTCATGTTGCTAACACGATATAGTCCAACTAAGTGTAAGTTTTATAATAAAAGTTTAAGTAGTTTTTGAGATAGAGAGTTAAGTGTGTATCAGTTACTAACAAAACGTGTCGTTGACTTAGCCGCGTAGGTATTTCTAAAATATGTGATGATATTCTTTAATTTTGATTTTAACTAATAAATGTTTGAAAAATTATTTACTAATAAAAATCTAAACTAGAAAAATTTCACGTCCTGAGGCGGTGATCGAACCCGCGACCTTCCGCAATCCGGGCGACAGCTCTAACCATCTGAGCTACCGAAACGAAACGAAACTAGTTTTTTTACAAATACCTTTGATTCGGTTACGGATTCGGATATCGGATGGTGAAATAGAACGTTTCGACATTGTAGGGTGGACGTTAGCTCATAACGCAAATACAGATAGACTAGAAGAATTTCACAGGGATATCCCAAGTCCTGGATAGCTCAGATGTTTAGAGCTGTCGCCCGGATTGCGGAAGGTCGTAGGTTCGATCACCGCCTCAGGACGTGAAATTTTTCTATGTAGTTTAGATTTTTATTAGTACATGGTGATTATTCTGTTTTTTTAACGGTTGCATGCAATTAGGCTACTATCATTATCATCACCAGCTTATATACGTCCCACTGTTGGGCGCAGGCCTTCCTGTAATCTGTCAAGAGGCGTTAACCATCCTGAGGACTATGACAATTAAAAAATCAATTGTGTCTGGAATCTGATGCTTAACGGGTATTGGGACAAACACAAGAGGAGTATTTCCCATGTAAGAAGGGATACAATTAGGCTCTAGCTAAACGACATTTTAAAAATAAAGAAATAAAAAAGTAATAAAATAAAATCAACCGACTTGAAAACACTAAAAGGAATAAAATATTTTTTTTTTTTGTGAGTCAAGTAGGCACCTACTTCAATTTAATAATTTTCTTTTTATTTGTCTTTATAGTGTTAAGAAGTCATTTAATATTTTTTTAATTTTATTTATATAAGTTCTTTTTTTCGCCCTCATTAAGGTCATAAAACTGTACCATATTTGGTGCAATAAAAATTAAATTTAATATTATATAATAAACAATATAGGTAGATATAGTATTATAGTTAACAGTAATTAATATTAGTATAAAGTTAACTATTTTAACAAAAAACTAGATTTGATTTTATGTTAAACAACCTAGATAAAATACGCCTATCATTATTTACATTTGGAAGACAGATAAAATGTACCATTGATGACATTTTAGTACTTACATGAAACAGATACAGGTAAATTGAGTACAACAGCGATAAGATACGCGAATGTCATATTTATCTATGTTACCGCGACAAGGCGCAGTTGAACCTTGTCCTCGAATAAGGCCGGTAGCTGACCTGACAGTGTGTTTAGATACTTGAGATACATCATTTTCCTTTTAAACATAAAAAAATATAAAAAATGCAATTCCAATCCCTTATATAGGTAATCAATACTTGAGGCATTCTATAATTTTTCGTAATGAATAAGAAAAATTATTGATTCGAGGAGCTCGGTGGCTCGGTTTGAGCGCTCTGGTTTCGAATACGAAAACAAAGCAACTTTCGCCATGGTCGACCCTGGGATTGGTCAACCAAAATCTATAATCTCGAGCTCCTCCCTGCTTCGGAAGGCACGTTAAGCCGTTGGTCCCGGTTGTTACTACAACCGCTTTAACCCACCAACCCGCATTGGGCCAGCGTGGTGGTGTTATGGCCCAAACTCCTCATGTGTTTCTTCCATGTAGGAAGGCCTGTGCCCAGCAGTGGGACGTATATAGGCTGGTGATGCAGATGTGATGATGATGAATAAGAAAAATATACCACATATGACTGGTCACAAATCTTTTAGCTCCAAGCTCCGATGCATATGTAATTAACTAATTTTGAAGATGTTTCTGCTACTCCGCTGTGCCCTCGGAAACATGCTTTATAAACTCTTCAACGGCCTCTTCTGGGGATGAAAATCTTTTACCGTTTAGTTACACATATAAGTAATTATTGAGCTCGAAACCATAAGAATGGCAGGGATACATCACAACAGTCAACAACACATCAGTGTGTTTTTGAGCTGCGATTTTCTCTAATGTGGAGGTACTATACTACATCCTTTCCTCTGTGATACTACCTCAGTTAGGTGCTGAAGATTCGTGTAGAAATAATAAATCGTTTTTATAAATAAAGAGGAAAAAAAAACTTTAATAATTTCCGTTTGAGTATAAAATCACACAATTCCTTAATTCTTAACTTTCTTTCCTGGATGTTATTTATTATATTTTTTAAATGGAATTAAAATGGAATGAAAAACTCATAAAATATGTAAAAGTAAATGAATCCAAAATGGTACTGATAGTTTTAGTGAATTGTGTGATTTTATACTTAAACGGAAATTATTGGCAGAAAGTTTCCCTTTTTTCATAAATTATGCAGATAATTATTTGCATTATACAGTATCCTACCTACCTATCTATTTCTTCGCCATGTTATTTATTTACACCGAAGGTTGCCAGAACAGTTTTTTTTATATATAGGTACTACTAGATGACAAACAATAAGCTGACGGTCCACCTGATGGTAAGCGGTACCGCCGCCTATAGACTCCTGCAATAATAAGTTAAAATCACATGATAGGTATTGCAGGTTTGTCGTCATCCTGAGGCCTAAGAT
Source organism: Nymphula nitidulata (assembly GCA_947347705.1). NCBI lineage: Eukaryota > Metazoa > Arthropoda > Insecta > Lepidoptera > Crambidae > Nymphula > Nymphula nitidulata. Next base: position 1,135,559 of record OX374637.1, on the reverse strand, counting down.
GAAATGCCACCCATGCCCAGTAATTACACTGGCTACCTTTCCCTTCAATCCGAGACACAGCAAACTGTTTCACGGCTGAAATAAAAAAAGCGGTGGTAACTACCCAGACGACCCTTCATACGGGCCTACCACCTAGTAAATTACTTGAAAGCTGTACTTTGAATTGCTGTCTTATGTTTTTACTCGTGTGCAATCATGTATGTGTATATTTGGGGTATTGTATTGTTTTGTAATATATATTTACTTAATCTATATTTTGCTGGCTTATGTTTTATCACTATCCTCCTGGGTGCTTCATTATTTCAATTTTAGCAGCATAGAAGGTTGTGTCAGAGCCTTTTTGTAGTAAGGAAAACAAAATTTTCCGCTATCATTTGCCTGTGATCAATTTGTATTGAAATAGGTACATCTTCACAATTTTCTGCTGTTCATTTTAAGTACTTAAGTAGTAAAAATAATGTACGTACAGTTTTTCGCTGTTATCTCCTCTCAGTTAAAATTAGGTGTCGAGTTAAAATATAATACACTGCATTTTATCAGTGAACTGTGAAATCGACTCTAAATCTTTTACCATAAGGCTAATACTCTATTGCTTTATCATGCGTAAGTTTGAAAACAGGTTTTTTATGTAAATTAGGGTAAGACCTCAGCAATAAAGCCTTATTAAAAGGTGAGGTCAACGTATCGGGTTGAAAAGTGATAATTAAGTACTTAGGTGTTTATGTTAGAAAAGTATTTACTTAAAAAAAACATGTCGTCACGCAGTTCGCAGGTGGGTTGACATCTCATAGTTGATATCCTTAGATGAAATGCCTTCCATGACATGTTATTACACTGGCTTTCTTTCCCTTCAATTCGAAACACAAAAAACTGTTTTACCACTTACCCAGACGACTCTACATACACCTACAGATGACAATAAAGCTGACGGCCCATCTACAAAAACAAGCAATCAAAAATCACTTGATATTGCAGGTGCGTTGTCATCCTGAGGCCTGAGATGAAATGCCGTCCATGCCCAGTAATTACACTGGCTCCCTTTCCCTACAATCCGAAACACAGCGAACTGTTTCACGGCTGAAATAAGAAAGGCGGATTGGTTCCTTCTTCGCCGGATTCCAAGTTCGTCGGATTCCAAACTCGTCGGATTCCAAGCTGGTGGATTCTAAGTTCGTCGTAATCCAAACTCGTCGGATTCCAAATTCGTCGGATTATAAGTTTGTCGCTGTACACTCATGTTCGATTTGTTCCTAATGAAGATAAATTAGGAACAAATCTTATGTTTATAAACTTGTTTGTTCGCAATCATAGATAGGTAGGCTAGGTACAATAAGTACGCGAAGAAGGAACCAACCGAAGGCGGTGGTACCTACCCAAACGACGGTTGGTTCCTTCTTCGCCGGATACCAAGTTTGTCGGATTCCAAACTCGTCGGATTCCAAGCTGGTCGGATTCCAAGCTGGTCGGATTCTAAGTTCGTCGGACTCCAAGTTCGTCGGATTCCAAACTCGTCGGATTCAAAGTTTGTCGGACTCCAAACTTGTCGGTGTATGTACGGTCAAAGACATAAATATGTATACAGATTACAACCTTAGCACATGGATTTGATCTGGCATGATTAAAATCAAATCTACGATTAGTGATTTATAATTTATGGCTACCACGTAATCCGTAGTAAGGACCACGTTACGTTGTATCAAGGAACCGGCTCCGATGTACAGGTTGTTTGACCTTGAGCGGTCAGCTGATGTTTCCACGCTGGAATGGGATAGCAAATTAGTGATTTGCTGTAGGCCCCTTTTTAATGATATCAATTATAAAGGTACTAAATAAATAAATAAAATGTTATAATGTAGGTACATTATAAGATTTCATTTATATATTTATCTCAACTTGAGTGTTCCATGATTGCGAACACTCAAGTTGAGATTAGTTTCTAATTTGTCATCTAGGTAATTAGGAAGAAATCGAACATGAGTGTACAGCGACCAACTTATAATCCGACGAATTTGGAATCCGACGAGTTTGGAATGCGACAAGCTTAGAATCCGACCAGCCCCCTTATTCTCAACTGGCGGAAAGAATTCGAATTTCGGAAACTCTATACCTGTCACTTTTTATCGCGCTGCGTCAAAGCGAGACGGCATGTGACTTTTCGAATCGAATCCGTGATCCGACAGTTGAGAATAAGGGGGCAGCTTGGCATCCGACGAGTTTGGAATCTGACAAACTTGGAATCCGGCGAAGAAGGAACCAATTGCAAAGTTGCTTTTAACCGCGTGCTCAATTCTGATGAAATAGCAAGCAAGCTGATTCTAAAATTGAATTTAAAAATTAGAATCCTGAGCGTTAGCGAGGGAATCATAAGAGCACGAGGTGAAAAATCTTTGCACTCGAGTAAAACACGTAACTTTTAATCCCACCTAAACGAGGAAATGACTTAATCGGTCTAAAAGAAGTACCTACACCAAGAAGGTTCCGAGTCTAAGTTTTTAACAAATTAAAAAAAAGGTTGTATGATAAAATCGGCACCATGGAGGTATAAGTAAATAGGTTTAATGATGTTTTGAATTCACAAACTTAGTGCACACGATGTTCTAAATTCAATTTTACTTTATCCTCTAGCGGATAAAAACGGCTTTTGCACTCAGATATCGAAGAGAAAAATACTCTTTCCGAGATGAGGGAATGAAAAGGTTCTTGAATGGAGACCACCTCTGCGGTCTAGTTGTTGAGACCACCTGCCTCAGATCCACAGGTCCGGGGTTCGTTTCCCGTGGGGGCAGAAATTTTCTGCTTGGTTTGGTTGGTGGAAGGGCTTTTCTAAGTCCGTCTGGCTAGTGTGGCCATTGTTGTGTGCCGGCAGTTAGAGGTGAGATAGCCAGTTCCTCTGTGGTAGAGGAATTCGGGTATAGCTCGCTTCCATCGTCGGCCTTATCTTCACTTACCTAAGGAAGGGGGAAGGTGGGATAAGGTCGAATACCTCTTCAGAGCACTCTCCGTGATAAAGCCGATACAGGGCGCTAAGCGACGCAATGTCTCGACGCAATTGTAGAGGCTCAAGGTTGTTTGTGACCTCTACATCTCCAATGATACGGACAGCACGACGCTGCAATCTGTCCAGTGCATCGAGGAGGTACTTGGCGGAGCCATCCTACAAGTGCGAGCAATATTCCACCATCTCATTGAGACTATTGTTATGAACTCTAACATGCTATATCTGCTGTAAGTTTCTGATGAATTGAGCATCCCGCAGACTATTTGATTGTAAAGGTTCAGCTCAAGGTTAACATGTCTTGGAAATACCATCGAAAACCAAATTTCAAATTAACCGGATCTGTGAAAATTGGAAAAACCCTTTTGACAAGTCGGAAACTAACTGATAGTCGTCAAACGCCTGAACTGATCCTTCATAAATTATAGCTAAGAACCATTCCTGATCACTTCAGATTTCAAACAAAAGAACCGAATCAAAATTGGTCCATCCATTTAGGAGCTACGATGCCATAGACAGACATGTTAAACTTATAACACCCCTCTTTTTCGTCGGGGGTTAAAAGTTAACGTAACTACTCGATACGATGGTGATTCGAAATTTAAAAGTCTTTGTTAACAGATCCGTAAGATCTTTCAGTACCTATGATATTACATATAAAACTGCGAATTTTTTCAATCAAATGACTCTACAAAACCTGAAGATAGCGGCAAATATCGACCAGCCCCCTTATTCAGAACTGTCAGAAAAGAATCGAATTGCGGAATCTCTATACTTGTCACTATTTATTACGGTGCGTCAAAGCGAGACGGCATGTGACTTTTCGAATCGAATTCGTGATTTGACAATTTCTGAATAAGGGGGCAGTGCAGCATGAGCACCTCTTTGGAGTAAAAGTATTCTGTGATGAGCACTAGCCTCCACCTTGCCGGTCAAAAGGTGCTATGCCTTTTGTAATATCCACACAATTACATAATAATCACACAAACAAACAGGATGCTCCAAAGATAGGATCGCAGCGTCACAGATGATCCTTTTTGGTAATTTAATGATCTCATAACACTTTCGCTTAGGTTGCGTAAAATGGTTGGAGCAATCATTAAATTTGTGTGGTTCAGTGTGTGAAGACTAGTGTTCTGTTGGCGATATAAGATTCCAGGTAAAATTAATTGTATTTTGCAAACATTTATTTAAAATAAGGAGATATTCATTGGCAGTTCTCTGTTCACTGGTGAAAGGTCACAGGTTCGGTTCTCGCGCTATGACATTTTTTTACTACTCTAGATTTTCATGATTATTTTTCAACCATTGATTACAATGTTAACCAAATTAACAATATATTCAATCGCAATAATTTACCATTTTTTAATATATTTGTTCTTTATTTATAGAGGGTGGTGCTGCCAATTCGATAGTAAATTAAAACATGGGCTATATTAGTTCATAGAAATGGTTTACCACTTTCAGAAACATCTTATTCATTTGATAATTTCAGGACATTTCTATTAAATAATGCAGCCAATGTTATATTATTTCACACATAATAATATGTCACGTTTTAATTCATGTCTTATTATCGGCACCTCCTTGTAATTATTTTTTGGCATACCATTATTTCTAGTATCTATAACTTGTGTTAAGTAAGTGATACTTACTTTGGGCTATAGATAATAGATGTGAGTGTGAGACTGTAATTGTTATTTAATACCAACTTAGTATACTTAAAATTTAATTTAAGAAAATATTACTTTTCAGATTGAGTACTATGAAGTTGAGCAGTTACTATTATAAAAAAATAATAATATTCTTGTCTCTGTTGACCAATATTTGTTACGGAGAAGGAACCAAGCAAACTACTGATGATATTACAGCAACAACGTAAGTATCCACAACTTTGCTAATAATAATACGAAAGGTAGGTACCTACTAACTACCTACGCGTTCAACTTTTCTTGTTTGGTTCATTCGTTAAAATAGATATGTATATTTTGATCACATTTTCTTTGTATTAGATAACCGGGTTTTAACTTATAACAGTGAGTCATTTAACATTGATGTTGGCAAGTATTTTGGCCATACTTCGTTCGATACACAACATTGGAAAAAAATGGTTTTGAATAGCATAGAATAACGATGACTGAACTGATTTTAAAGTTGACTAATAGGTACTTCAGAAAGAATCAAACTTTAATTATTAAGAGTGTAAAACCTAGTTCCATCAAAACACTGATCTGTAGCTATATAGGCGTTAACTATCTCTACAAACATATATTTTTATTTATTCTTTCTATTTCTTGCACCATTTTTGCATTCTGCTCCAGCCGCCTCCATCTTGCCGGCCCAAAATGTGCTTTATGGCTATCCCGTCAAGAATCAGATTCCAGATACAACTGATATTTCAATTGTCATAGACCTCCAAACGTAGAACGCCGCTTGACGGAATAATTTGTCTCTTGTGGGTAATAAAGAATATTTATTTACTTCAGGTAAATTGAACATCAAACGGATGTATCATCTGTTATCTACGGTCTGTTTTGGTCACTGATCCAATTAAGTCTCGAGAACTATGTCCTGTCGGAACAGTGTCTGTCAGAATTGGGTTTTGCACTTATACCGAACAAAAATATTTTACAAACTCCCAGGCACGAAAGGAATCACAATGCTTTTTAATCAACTTACATTATTAACCTCACAAATTATTACTTTTAGCTCATTCTTCCGTGACGATAACTCCGCCATAACATCCCGTCAATCTGGCCAGATAAGATTCGAAGATGACACACAACTGTATTCCAATACTGAAGATGAAACAGACTTTGCTGATAGAAAACCAGGCAAACCATTTAAATTCGAAGAAAATTATTCTGTTAATAATAATGATGATATAAATGACGATGTAAGAGTAACCTTTCAAGATGATAACAGAATAGAAGAACCTGCCAAAAAGAAGAAAAGAAAACGAAGACGTAGGCCTAAATTTCAGAGGCCTCCAAATGGACCAGGATATCCTGTTAATCAACAATTCCCTCCAGGCTATATTCCTCAGGCTGAAGCCCCTTATCAAGGCTACCCGTTCCCAGTGCAACCTTATCCCGGTTATGGATTACAAGGGAATGTGGCCGGACAAAATTTTCGTAAGTTATTTACCCGTGAGAAGTTATGCTGCATTGTATCTGAATAGTAATATTGCTATTCAGATATTGGAGTCAGATGTTTTTGTGTAAGTTTTGTGGCCGCTCTAACTACTTACATGTATTTAAAAGAAAAAACGAGTTATGTAATCATACAAATCATTACATAATTACTGTATAATTTATTGCTGAGGTAGTTTTACAAGTAATCATCATAATCAAATTTCACTCCATAAAAGAATAGCTGCTGGCTGCTATGAAACAATATTAATAATGAATGTCTAAACTAAAATAGCAAAAGATAATACATAGTCAATAATTACTTATCTTGAATATTTGAATCTGTATAATAATTATAGTAAGGTTTCCCTACATATTATTGATAAATCCATTTGTAATATTTTATATCGTAAGCTTTTAGACAAATATTATAACTGTGTTTTAAATAATAGGTAGGTAGGTACTATAAACTATATTATAGATACAGTTTCAAATAAAAATGATTAAGTATTTTTGGGTAGATATCTATATCACAAAATAAATGTTTTTGAGATTTTCATACTTAAATCGAAACAAATGTCTTTCTTTAAAATGTATGTGCGTAATTTTTATTGATGCAGATTGTTTTATTTTTATTTTTCCAGGACCTTATAGACGTCCTCAGCAGTCCTTCGCGTCTGATGCTCTATCCTCGATCACAAGAGCTTTGACTTCTATCGCTCTATACGATGACTATCAATGTGTGCCGAGGTTACTATGCGAGGCTGCTGGTGGAGGAAATCTGGACTCATCTGGCGTGCTGCAGTCAGTCAGTGGTCTCCAGCCTTTGCTTACGTAAGTCTAGTATTGTTTATACAATTGTCTAACTTGTTTTGTTTAAAATGACTATCCATAAAGTAGAGATCGGAGAAGAGGAAGATACTGCAACTGTTAGATGTGACGCGATGTCCACTGTAATTATTTCTTTATACCGTACTAGATACGTAGAACCATTTAGTTAGACAATGCATAATTCTCTCTAAGTCCTGCTCCTATTGTAATCAAAACACAAGGAATAGAACTGGAGTTTGATAAAATAATCTACTGGATTTTGCCCGCGACTACGCCTGCGTGGATATCGGTTATCGCTCCAAAAAGTATCCTATGTTATTTCCAGGGTCATGAACTATATCCATACCAAATTTCATCTAAATCGGTTCGGTAGTTTAACCGTGAAAGCGTAACAAACAAACTCACTTTCGCATTTAAAATATTAGTTAAGATTAGGTCTTAATTTCATGACATTTATATGAAATAATGCAGCCAATGTTATATTATTTTATACAAATGTCATGAAATAATCAAATGAATAATATATTTATGAAAGTGGCAAACCATTTGTATGAACTATGTAGCCCTTGTTTCAATTTATTGTCCTATTGACGGCACCATCCTGTATACTTCATTGTCATGACTTTCTATTGTCTGAGTTCTTCGTCGCAGAATAGCTTTTCACCCTTACATTGTCGATGTCCCATCCATCCGCTCTAAGCATTTCGCCAAATTATTTTCAAACTGCTAAGGAGTGAAACGCTCTGCCTGCCCATCTATTTTCCGAAACCTACAATTTGGATATTTCCAAGGCTAGAGTGAATAGAAGCCTTCTAGATAAACATGTACCATCGCCATCGTAGGCCATATCATCACTAAGCATCAGGTGTGTGATGGTGGACAAATGTTTGCCTATTAATCATAATGAAATATTTTTTTGTGAATTTTAAGCATCATTATTTAATTTGTTAGCGTGGTTTATAATAATTATAAATATTTAAATATAATTTTTACCAATTGCAGAATGTTGTCAGCCTACAACGGCATCAGCAGCTCTCCTCTGTTCGTGTTTGGCAGAGCTGTCTTCGTCGGCATGACCAACAAAGGCAATTCAAAGTTCTGCCACGACACGTATCCCAAGTGTCCATCAGACCCAGAAAAGCTTGTCCATTACCTCAACAACCACAACGGAGGCTTCTTCAGATTCTTCAATGCGCCTCATCTCCAGAACCCTCAAAATATTCAACAGTTTTACAATCAGCTGTCCATCCCTAACCAACAACAAAATCTTGAGCACTACCAAAATAATCAGCCAAATTTAGCTCAATTCAATAATCCTTATCCCCAGCAGAATTATATGTATCATCCACAAGGATTTGGTCCTCAAAATCCGTACTACATACCAAACCAGGCTGGACCGCAAGGTTATGGATTTTATAATCCACCGGTAAATCAATTTCATCAACAAAATCAGATGAATTTTGGTTACAATCAGTATCCAAATAATGATATACTAAATCCTAATTTATATAACTCTTATCAGTACCCACCAAATTTCGGATCTGGATATCCAAACCAAAATTATAGATACAAAAACAACGATGTGAATAAAACCAATGAAATACAAAGACGTATTCAAGTAAAACCCGATTTAGAATTTATTGATACAAATATAAGGAATACAGGCATTATTCATAAATTTGTGTTTTCAGACACCAAAAGATTTGAAATTAAGCCTAATAAGAATGCTAGAGATAAAAAAACTCTTAAATTTCCCGATAATGGTTCTCAAACACAATACAAAGCTGAAAATAATAATAGAAAAAAGAAAACTTTGGTTTTTCCAGAATTTCATAATAAAGAATTAAATAATATTAATACAAATACAAATAATATAGATGACGAAGAAATTGGAATGTTATATAATACTAATATTAATCATGGCGTCTTTAACGATTACAGCAGAGATTACAATTATGTTGCGAGTCATGATAATGCTAATGAAAATAATAATAAAAATAATAATAATGTAGTTAATGAAGAAATACACACTGTGTACATTGTAAGAGGAAATGGCGATCCTAATAAACCTGAAATCGTTCATATCAGACCAGGAGAAAACATTAACTTTTAAATATTTACAAATTTAGTATAACCTTAAAAAATTTTAGGCAATATTATTGATTGATTTAGGAATTATAAGTCTACTAACCTAAACTTGTACAGTAAAATAATTAAAATCTTATAGTAAATAAAATTCTCGACTCATAAATTTAGTTACCATACTCCTCCGAAACGGCTTGACCGATTTTCATGAAATTTAATATGTATGTTCAGTAGGTCTGAGAATCGGCTACTATATATTTTTTTTCGTTTTGGACTTTTTTTTAAAGGAAAAAATAAGGTTTACCGGGACAGCTAGGAATTTATACATATTTATATTCAGTAGGTCTGAAAATCGGCTACTATCATATTTTTTTTGTCAATTTTTATTTTTATGGCAAAACAACGTTTGGGTCAGCTAGTATTAATATAAGATTTTACTCTGCATTTAGGATACCTACTAATCATTTAGGCACACACCGGCACACGCGGCAGCGTGTTCAGCCAAGTTAAAAAAAGGAACTGGGAACGCGCAGTGTTACGCGAACCATTTTGAGTTACTTTTGACCCTTGAACAACTTATTTAACTTTTTTTTTTTTTTTTTTTTATACTAAGCACGACAAATGACTCAACACCACCTGATGTGAAGCAGTAAGAAGAGTCCATATGCGAAGACAGCTAGTGCAGTTCAGACACTGCTCTAGCTGCCTCCACCTTGCCGGCCCGAAAGGTGCTTTTTCACGCCTCTTTTGAAGAAACCCATGTTATAGGAAGGAGGGAACACATGTGCTGGCAAAGAATTCCAAGTTCTGGAAGTTCGACAAAGAAAAGAGCTACTAAATTTCTTTGTACGTGATGTTGAGGTGGAGACAGTGAATTGATGACTCCGAAGACCGGCACGCGTGCTCCTGAGTAGGAAGGGGGAAGGTGGGATAAGGTCAAATAGCTCTTCAGAACACTCTCCGTGATATAGCCGATAGAAGGCGCTAAGCGACGCAATGTCTCGACGCAATTGCAGAGGCTCAAGGTTGTTGGTGACCTCTACATCGCCAACGATACGGACAGCACGACGCTGCAATCTGTCCAGGGCATCGAGTAGGTACTTGGCGGAGCCGTCCCACAAGTGCGAGCAATATTCCACACAAGACCGGACCTGAGTTTTATACAGCAGGCATAATTGGTCAGGCGTGAAAAATCGACGCACCTTGTTCAGGACACCGAGCTTCCGTGAGGCTGTTTTTATCACGGTTTCGATGTAGTTCCTGGAATTCAGATCGCAACATATCTCCATACCTAACAAATTGAGGGAGCCCTGTGCCGAAAGAGTCGTGCCCTGAAGAGACGGAAGGGGAAGGAACGGCGACATTTTGGCTGTAAACGCGCACACCTGTGTTTTCTTAGCATTGAACTCAACAAGATTGTTAGATCCCCATTCAGATACGAGGTTCAACACCCTGTCGAGCTCAATGGTAAGATTCTCTCTCTCCCTCTCGGTTTCAGCGCGCCCAGCCCCTGGGCGACCATAATATCCCCCATGCACTGTACTGTCATCTGCATAGCAATGAATGTTTCCTAACGGAATCATGTCATTGATATGAAGAAGAAAGAGTGTGGGGGATAGAACAGAGCCTTGTGGTACACCAGCATTCACTGACATGAACCGCGAAGCGCATCCATCTGCGAGGACACGGATTCTTCGCTCATGCAGGAAGCCGGCAATCCAGTTACAGAGCTGAGCGGGCAGACCGTATGCCGGGAGCTTGGAGAGAAGAGCCCTGTGCCAGACCCGATCGAACGCTTTGGCAATGTCAAGGCTAACTGCCAGTGACTCACCACGTTTGTCAATAGCTTCACCCCAGACATGCATTAAGTACGCTAGAAGATCACCCGTTGACCGGTTCGGCCGAAACCCGTACTGTCGATCATTAGTTAATGAGTGATCTTCTAGGTATCGGATCAGCTGGTGGTTTAAGATCCGTTCCATGACCTTGCAAAGAACTGAGGTGACAGCTATCGGGCGGTAGTTAGCTGGGTCTGATCGGTCTCCCTTTTTGGGGACCGGTTGCACATTGGCCTCTCTCCAAGATTCCGGCACACACCCAGAAGAGAGAGAAAGACGGTATAGCCGCGTTAAGACAGGAGACAACTCCGCTGCGCAGTTTTTCAGTACTATCGCTGGAATGCCATCAGGCCCACTAGCTTTCCGGACGTCGATTGACTGAAGCTCCGCACGTACATCACATTGCCTAATACGTATATCGGGCATTGTGTGGCCACAGTGGGAGAGTTTTGGTGGCTGTAAGTTGCAGTCATCGATTCGGGAGTGAGCAGCAAAGAGTTTTACCAAGAGATCGGCTTTCTCTTGCGGCTTGTGAGCTAGCGAGCCGTCAGAACATCTCAACGGGGGCAGCGAGGGTTGACAAAAGTTGGATTGCACGGCTTTGGCCAGACGCCAGTAGCTACGGCTTCCCGTAGGATGCGTAAGAAGTTCTTGGCCAACTCGTGCAACGCGCTGTGCATCCGCTCTGATGAGTTTTAATCTACATACATTAAATTTTGCACATTTATTACAGCCTCCTAGCTTGTAAATTGACTATGAAATTTAAAAAAAATATAATAATTCGTATTAGTTACGCTAGTATCTCTATTTAGTTTGTATTGGTGTCTATATTATTGTTATTTGAGCGACACATTAAATATGTTATAAGTTTTCTTTTGTTACATATATGTTAATTATTTAAAGTGTCTTGTAAATTGTAATTTTAAAAATACTGTTGAAAATAATGTACTGAAATTGATTACAAATTATTGATTGGTCAATAGAATATGTCGTGGTTAAATAACTTTTGTAACATCTATTTGTACCATATTGTAGTAAATAAAGGTTATGATTATGTAAATTATAGGTCAATGGTAAGATTCATTCTCTCCCTCTCGGTTTAAATGCGTCCAGCTCCTGGACGCCCGCATTCACCATGCACTGTATTGTCATCTGCATAGCAATGAATGTTATTTAATGGAAGCATATCATTGATATGAAGAAAATAGAGAGTGGGGTATAGAACAGATAATTGTAGTACACCAGAGTTCACTAACATGAACTCCAAAGCGCGTCCATCAGGGAGGACACGGATTCTCAGGAAAGTCAGCGATCCAGTTGCAGAGCTGAGCGGGCAGACCGTATGCCGGAAACATGGAGAGAAGAGCCCGCGGCCTGAACCCAACAAAGGCTTTAGCAATATCAAGCTACTGACTCACTACGATTGTCAAGAGCTTCACCCCCGATATGCTTTAAATACGCAAGAAGACCCCGACACCCGTTGACCGTTTCGGCTGAAACCCATACTGTCGATCATTAATTATTGAGTGATTTTCTGGCTAGCTGGTTATTTAAGATCCGTTCCGACTTTGCAAAGAACCGAGGTGACAGCTATTGGGCGGTAGTAAGCTGGGTCTGATCGGGCTCCCTTTTTCGGGACTTGTTGAAATTCGCTAGCTTTCCGAACGTCGATTGACTGGAGCTCCACACGACATCACGTTGTCTGATCGAATATCAGGCATTGTTTGACCGCAATGAGAGAGTATTGGTGGCTGTGAATGCAGTCATCGATTCGGAGATCTGCTTTTTCTTGAGTCTTATATGAGCTAGCGATACGACGGAGCATCTCAACGGGGGAAGCGAGTGTTCGCAGAAGTTAGACCACACGGCTTTGGTCAGACGCCAGTAGCTACGGCTTTCCGTAGGATGCGTAATTAATTCTTGGCCAACTCGTCCAACGCGCTGTGCATCCGCTTTGATGACTGCCCTTTTGCACGACTTGGTGGCATTGTTATAGGCTGCTTTCAGTAAGTCAATGTTGGGATACCCACAACGTTGGCCTCTGATCCAAGCGCGATATGCCGACTGCCCGTTCTCAACAGCAAAGGCACACTCGAAGTCGCAATGTGATCCCGCATACCGTCCCAATATGCCGACGCATAGTGCCAGATGCGGCGTTTCGCGACCATAGGTACCGGTGGTGACGCCCGTGGCACACCGGCGAACATCAAGCAGTGATCCGATGTTCCCAAGGGAGCTCGAACCTTTATCCGATGTCCATCCGGACGAGTCGTCAGCAAAAGGTCCATAAATGAGAGCGCGTGACCGACAATGTCTGGAATCCTGGTGCGCTGATTTACTAGTTGAGTCAGGTCGAGCGTTAGAGTGAAAGCATGGGTAGTTCTTCCAGCTTAGTCACTTTTAGGGAACTTAACCCCGACACTTAGTGAGCATTGAAGTCCCATAAAAACACCAACTCCGTGGTTGGAAAGAGGCCATCAACTCGTTCCGTATGAAGTGCCAAGCATGTAAGTATGTCTGTCCGTATATTTGTATGTTTAATTGTCGTGAGCCCCTCGGGGTCTTCGCGGCTTGACAAATTATTAAACTACACTGTGTCGTTGTATTCAAAGGCTAAAAAACAACTGTGATACTTGTTAAGGTCTGACTGACTGATCTTTATTCAGTATTTCTATGAGTTTTGTAATATCAACAAAGTAATGATAAAAATAATACGGGAGTAATAAACGATGGTACGGTTCAAATTGTTGAGTCAATTAATTAACTGGTGTCCTTACCATTACTTTTACACTGTAAGGACGTTCAACCAATAATACATTTGCTATTACAGTTTCCGATCCGATTATCGTGTGACGTCTAAGAGATTTTTTCTAAGAACTTTAGTGGGTCGTAGTCCCCCTTCCAGGGTGCGGATTCTTACTGTAGAAACACTTGAATAAATTAAAAAGTAAACTATGAAAGTTTTACTACAATTTTATTTATTTGGTCAATGCTACAACTATTTTTTTAAAAAGTGGATTTATGGTTAAACGATATTATTTGGTTTCAAAAATGGCAACACTCCTAAGCGGTTCAAATGTCTACGATTCAAAGGCCCTTGTAAGCGACTACGTTTCACAGCCGTATGTCATCACTAGCAACACACACGGCATATAATTATTACCTACATCTTATATTATTGAATATATTGAACTGTGAAATCAAATTATTTACATCCTTTAAATATATAATTATTTATAATTGCCGGCCATATTCATTTAAAAAGAAATATTTATCTCGTAACCAATTTGTTAGAACTTCTTCAAAAGCGTTCCCCTGATTATTTTCTGTACAGATGACAGCACATCAAGTGTAATAAAAATCGTAAATGACAAATTTATTACATAAATCAGTTAAAATTATATTTACTAATAATTATATATTCAAATATGGAGAAGAGGCAAGAAATTTTTAAACTGATTACAATAATTGTTTTGACAACGATATAATGACTAAATTGCTTTTAATTTAATGTTATAATGACCTATATATTTTTCCTAATCCAATAAATTTAATTTATTTCTTTTGACATCATTTTCATTACATTTTCACCAATTATATCCGTTACACGTTCATTATTTTGTAATTTTGTAAAGGCTATGCCCAAAAGGGTATCATGATGTACTGGATCATTTATGTTATACTATCGCGTTTAACATTCATGATTTTTGAATGCAATAAACAATTTGACTATGTAACAGTTCCACTACGAAAGCCGCTTCTATTACAAACAGAATAAGGGCGGTCTCAATCTTAAACTGTTACGCTTGATGTGCTGTCAACTTTACATAATGACGACCGGCCGAGTGGTCTGTGCCCCTTGCTATACAGGCTACTTGGTCGGGAGGTCTCGGGTTCAAATCCCGGTAGGAGCAAATGTTTGTATGATGAATACGAGCATTTCTTCACGAGTCATGGATGTTTATATGTTTATTTAGTATATTTCTTATATTTATATACATATTATTATAATTATTTATCCGTTATCTAGTATCCATAACACAAGCTCTTAATGATGTTTACTTTAGGCTAGATAATATGTGTGAGTGTTTAAAAAATAATAATAATAGATAATATTAAAGGAAAAAAAATGTATATTAAAGAAACTTATAATTCGTTGAGGTCTTTATTTTCCTGCCACACGTCCATTGTAAACAGCCTCACCGTCGGCCGGCTCGTTCATGACATTATGCCGTTTTTGGGAAAAGCAAGAGTTTTCTCGCGCGCGCGCGCCTTGAACTTACGGCCCGCGCACACAATCCCAGCACTGTAGATATTAATGTTGTTTACTTCTTTAGCTTGTTTATTATCGAAACAATAGCAAAAGGAAATTAATATTTGACTGTCTCTAAAAGAATCAAAGTGTAAACACTTTGTAAGTAACGTAAGAGTGGTCAACTGAACCCATGTGGTCTAAGTAAACCTTTTGTGGTAGAGAATGGTCAACTGGAACCCCCCGTGGGCTGAGTTGGCCAGACAGGTGGAACGACTCACCCACGCAAACAACCGAAAGGAGTCATTCAGCCCGCGGGATGATTTTTATGTGGGATCAGTTGACCATGAAGGGATTTTTAGGTTATTCGTCGTGTCTCGTGTCCAACGGCCTTAACTTAAATTATTTATCTTTTTGGAGCCGTTTTGATATTGTTGTTCCGCGTATCGAAATAACTCGCACCGGTTGTTGAAGGCTCGACTGTTCTAGAATTTACGTTTGAATGTCAACAGAATGGAACTTTTTTTATTGACAGGTTCCTTAATGAAGTGCAATGTTATGCTTAACATCGAGACCGACCTATGCTGAGACACTTCGCTAAGTAGGTAGTGTTTTTTTCTTACAAATTGAAAGAGTCTTGAGTTGACTGAGTTTGTAAATATTATTTCTGTTATTGACTTAATACTATTGAAGACATTGTTGAAGAATGTATAATGGCCCTAATTCTCGAAAACACCGCTAAGTGTAAATTTAAGTTCAGTCCATTTCTTTCTCTCAAAATGAATACGAAAAGGATAGCTGTCATATAAATTGACATTTAGAAACGTGCGTTCAATTTTCGACCTTATTGAACGAGCTAAAATGCAGTGTTTAGGAGGCGCCTCCGTACATGTAATCTAAAATTGTCTATGGTTTCTTTGAAATCTATCGAAATTTATTTGACAGCCCTAAACAAATTCTTGCTATCTTTTTCCTATTAGGTACTTAGTGCGAGAAAGAGATATACTGTACTTAAATTTAGAATTAGAGTGTGTCTTCAGAATCAGGCCCATTGTCAAGTGTAGTTTATCGCAATTAAATACTCGTTTTAGAGTATTTGTTGCAACCGTATTCTACCTAGTATCTACAAATACACCTTACTTATCTATGTAAAAATATAAAATATGAAGGAGAGGAGGACGACTTATTCTTATTTTTAACCGACTTCAAAAAAGGATCTATCAATTCGTCGGTATGTTTTTTTTATGTTTGTTACCTCAGAACTTTTGACAGGGTGAACCGATATTGATGATTCTTTTTTTGTTCGATGCGGAATAGTTCCTAATTGGTCCCATAAAAATTTTTTGAAAATACATTGGGTAGTTTGGTTTTTAAATTAAAAAAACTGGAAAAATTAAGTCGTCCACGTATGCGAAGTTGCGGATATTTGCTTTCCTA
This sequence comes from Nymphula nitidulata, assembly GCA_947347705.1. Lineage (NCBI taxonomy): Eukaryota > Metazoa > Arthropoda > Insecta > Lepidoptera > Crambidae > Nymphula > Nymphula nitidulata. Next base: position 1,118,990 of record OX374637.1, on the reverse strand, counting down.
TGAATTTTTAGTGAAATGATACGATCGTAGAAAATAATATACGCTCACGGTCAACCATCTAGCTTTGATCTTTAAAAGTTATCACTAAAAATTGTGAAAAAAAAATTAAACAAAAATTATAACCGACACCAAAAAACTAAAAACTCTTCAATTTTTTGGAGTCGGTTTTAATTTTTTTGATCTAGTTTATCAGCTGTTTTACATAAATAATGAACCGATTTTCGACGACAGGCTGACCGAGTGGTCTGTACCCCTTGCTATACAGGCTACTCGGTCAATAGGTCCCGGGTTGGAATCCCGGTAGGGGCAAATGTTTGTATGATGAGTACAAGCATTTGTTGACGAGTCATGGGTGTTTATATGTTTACTTAGGATATTTTTAATATTTATATAGATATTATTCGTTGTCTATTATCAATATTTATCCGTTGTCTAGTACCTATCCATAACACAAGCTCTTCATGATACCTACTTTGGGCTAGATAATAGATGTGAGCGTATGAATATTATTATATTATTATTATTATTATTTTTATTATTTTTAATGCATATGAAATTAAAATAAGAAAAATCAATTAATACCTCATATACAATTTCGTTTAAGTACCTTTTTAATCTAAATATATTGTTAATAATGTTGTAATTTCATATAGTTTTAGGAAATTTATTGTCTTTTTGTTGCTATACTCGAAAAGGGTAATTAAGTTGTAAGTGCTGTAATAACAATAATATCTTAAGATCTTGTAACACTTAATTTGCAATTAATATTTGAGGTTGAGTTTGAGTTTGAGTTATTAATAAATGTACAAATATACAGGATGGTGCCGTCAATACACACCACCGTCACCACCACCCTGTATATAATTTAGGTAGTAGTCCCGTATGTAGGGTCGTCTGTAGACCAACCACCGCCTTTCCTATTTTAGCCGCGAAACAGTTCGCTTGTTTCGGATTCAACGCACTCAAGATGATAATTTACCGGCGAGTCCGGCGACGGTAATCATTTACCACCAGGTACCAGGTGGGCCGTTAGCTCGTTAGCATCTTGTTGAATATTAAAAAACATTCTCGATGGAGGTTAAGAATTTGGAATCGAGTACCTAAATTTAAGATTTTGTTAAACGTTGGCAAGTTAAATAAATAAATAAAATAAATAAAGTTAGCAAAGACAAAAGTTTCTCTTTGTACAAGCTTTTATTAAGTTACATTTATGTTTGATTTTGTGCTTTTATAACGCGTAGTTTATCGCGTCTGGTTGGACCCCAGGAGACGCGGGTTCGATTCCCGCCTGGAGCATATAATTTTTTCATCGTTTTCTTTATTTATTTGTAATTGTTACAATACAGCTTTTGTTTAACTTGCAATGTATGCTCGGGTAAAATTTTTTATCTCAATTTTTAAGCTGTTATCCTTAACATGATGACAATGCATGGTTTTTGGTTATTAATTTGTACAATATGAACTTTTTACAAAATAAATATTTAAATAGATTTTATTCATTTTCCTGTGAATAAAACACGAAAGTATTTTATATTAAATTATATCAACCTATTCTATGCCACAGCTGGCCGAGGGTCTTTTTCAACGCTATCCACACATCCTTTTTTCTGAACTGACTAAAACTAGCGCTCTTTGTATGTTTCTAATAAAAGAGATTAAAAACAAAACAAAAAAAAATGAAAATTAATATTTTATTATTAATTTTTGATTTTAACATTATTATCAATGTTTGAAATAGAATATTTCGACATTGTAGGGTGGACGTTAGCTCATAAACGCAAATACAGATAGACTAGAAGAATTTCACAGGGATAACCCAAGTCCTGGGTGGCTCAGTGGTCAGAGCAGTCGCCCGGATTGCGAAAGGTCGTGGGTTCGATTCCCGCCTCAGGACGTGAATTTTTTCTAGTTTTATATTATTTTAATTATAATTTTAATTTACCTCCAGCCTCAAGCATCATCTGTCGTAACACCTTTTTATGGAGACTATTCTTTTGAGTTCTAGCACGCTATTCTTAAAGTTTCTGGTGAATGCAGCATCCCGCAGACCATTTGATACTACTGCATCAGCATCAGCTAAAGGACCGAAGGAACAATAGATGGGTAAGGTAAACCAAATTTCAAATCAAAAGGATTTGTGAAAGTCAGTCAAGTAGGAAATGAACTGATCAAACGCCAAACATATATTCATAAATTATAGCTAAGTATCATCTCGATTACGTCAGATTTTCAACAAAATAAACCGAATTAAAAGCGGTCTCTTCGTTTTCGAGCTACGCTATCACAGAGAGACACACAAATACATAGACACACAGACAGACAAGCCAAAATTATAACAGCTCTCTTTTAGCGTCAGGGGTAAAATTTTTTTTACTTTGAATATATATGATTCACTAAGGGATTTATTTAAAGAAATTAATATTTTGACCATTGCTTCTCAATATATATATGAGAACATAATTTATGTTCACAAATATAAACATAGTGATATTGATAACTTAAACACTAGATATAAAAATAAACTTGCTGTTCCAAGTTCTAGACTTCACAAAACAAGTCGCTCATTCATGGGGAAATGTATACACATTTATAACAAAGTCCCACCTAAATGTAACTGAACTGCCTTTTCACAAACTTAAGTTATATGTGAAACAAACTTTAATGAAAAAAGGCTACTATAAGGTCCAAGAATATTTAGATGATAAGAATGCGTGGAAACATTAAAATTCCAAAATGTTTATATGTTTATTTACGAGTAAGTATTATGACTATTAACCTCTGTATACCTATTTTGTGATTGTGCATTGTCAGATAGCTTGAAAATAACGATAATACTTTTGACATTGGGTACCTACTTTGTTGGTACGTTGATATAGATTCTCTTCTAATTTTAATTATTTTTATCGCTGGGCGGCACTGCACTGCTAAAAGTAATATTTTTTTTAACTACAAACATTGTAATTGACTATTTATTTTGAAAAGAGTGACTACACGAGTTAGTTGCCGGAATCTTCTCGTAGTTCAACTTTTGGAACCGGTGTAAATTCAGACATGACAGACAGACAGAGACTATGACGTTGTTAGTTAATATATTTTTTGTGATAGTTGTAAAAATGTGTTTTTTGACGATTTAAAAGTGCTTCTTTGTGGCCTATTTAAATAAAATATTTTTTCTTTCTTTCTTTCTTTCTTATGTTCAAAGAAAATTGTGCTCTTAACTTTTTCTTTTAAGCTGTTTCAAAAGAAAAAGTGCTATAACTTTGTTTATTATGTATAATAAACAAAGTTATAGCACTTTTAAAAGCTAAAAATAATTTATTTTTAACAAAAATAAAACCGACTTCAAAACACTAAAAAGGAAAAAATATTATAAATATATATTTTTTAGTGTTTTGAAGTCGGTTTTATTTTTGTTAAAAAAAAATTTTCACATTTTTAAGTGATTTCCTAAGGTAAAAGCACTATGGGTGACCGTCAGCACTATCGACTGAAGCTTAGAGAAGTGAGAGAATTATCTTCTAACCCCTAACCGTTAAGGAGTTGTACCTTCCATCATCAGCTCATCAACATGAGATGATGACTAACAGAAGCAAATACTTGAATAGCTTTGGAACAAAAGTAAAACATGTCATACATGCCTATAAAATATGAGGTTTGCCCTCGATTTCCATAGGATCCCATCATCATATCCTGAATTGGTGACAATGGGACCACCCCAGGAGTATATTCTATCGAATAAAAAAGAATTTTGAAAGTCGGTTCACAATTAAGAGATAAATCGGTGAACATACATACAAAAAAAACATACTGTGGAACATATAACCTCCTCCATTTTGAAGTCGGTTAAAAAGTTTTCAAAAGACACCAAAATCAACCCTACTTTATAAAATTTTGTACTATTACATTTATTGTAGTTAAATTTTAATTTCGGCTAGGTATATATGGCGGGCGACATAGGCGCCATGATGTATAGGCTGTTGCAGTTTTTTCTATTAAAATCTGGTTTTGTTCCACGAAATAAAGCAAATAAAAAGAAAATGGACAATTGAAAACTATTCTGCATGTTTTTGCTATTTGATACAAACCTGGGCCGAGTTTTCTTACATTTTTGGAACAACTGCTTTGGCTTACTGTTACTTCCATGGTATTTCCACGACATACTAACGTTGAGCTGATCCTGTATTATCGAATAGTCTGTGACATGCTCAATTCTCCAGAAACGTGTTCAGGCTCTAATATAGGTAAGTCTCAAGGAGATGGTGTTAGAAAGATGATTAATAAAGCCGGAGGTAACTTAAAATGTTAAGTTTTATACGTAAATTTTATACCTACAGGTTGGTGCCGTTAATACGTCAGTTAAAACATGGACTATATCAGTTCATAGAAATGGTTTGCCATTTTCAAAACATCTTATTCATTTATCACATTTTTAATGTTTTTGATGCGTTTAAACGCCTACTTTATTGTAACCATTACAAATAAAGAAAGAAAATGATAAAAAATTTCATCGTCTTCTTTCTTTATTTGTAATTGTTATCTTATTAATTTGATAATTTTATAACTTTTATATGAAATGATGCAGCCAGTTATTATATTATTTCATACAAATGTCATGAAAATCATTTCTATAAGGTAATATAGGCCATGTTTCAATTTATTGTCGTATTGACGTCACCAACCTGTATAATTAAACATATTTATAATGATATAATAATAATAATAATATTCATACACTCACACCTATTATCTAGCCCAAAGTAAGCATCGTTAAGAGCTTGTGTTATGGATACTAGATAACAGATAAATAATGATAATAATATGTATATGTATAAATATTAGAAATATACTAAATAAACATATAAACATTCATGACTCGTGAACAAATGCTCGTACTCATCATACAAACATTTGCTCCTACCGGGATTTGAACCCGGGACCTCCCGACCAAGTATCCTGTATAGCAAGGGGCACAGACCACTCGGCCAGCAGGCCGTCGCGTCGGCCATATTTAAATCAAAGATTTTTTATTTTGATCTTTGACGGATACAGGAGCCAAATACCAACCGCTCTCCAATAGGCGGGCTTACCACCTAGTAAAAGTGAGACTAAACGCATTGTTCTCTCACAACCTTACTGCCATTTAAGCTCTGCTATGTAACGTTGGGTAATCTTGTTTGTGCGTTCGTCACGGGATTAGCATACCGCTTTATTGGCAGTGGTGTCACGTCCGAGCTCTTTGAGGTTTCCTCCGCGACCTTATGCATGCCACTCACATTCTTGCGGCTCCACGTGTGAATTGATTAGGGAGATTTAATGATGATAGCTGATTTTTAAATAATTCAAGTCTCTTACAGCTCAGAAAATAAAGCAACTTTCGCCATGGTCGATCCTGGGATGGGTCAATCAAAATTTTTTATCTTGAGCTCCTCCGTGCTTCGGAAGGCACGTTAAGCCGTTGGTCCCGGTTGTTCCTGCAACCGCCTTAACCCACCAAACCGCATTGGGCCAGCGTGATGGCGTTATGGCCCAAGCTCCTCATGAGTTTGTCCCATGTAGAAAGGCCTGTGCCCAGCAGTGGGACGTAATATATATGGGCTGGTGATCATTAAGTCTCTTTTGCCTGTCTTAAACTCAATCGTCTTATTCATATTTGGCTTGATTCTCTAGACGCTCGAAATATTTGTTTATTTCTTTAAAATGTAATATTATTAACGCTTTTATTGTAACTATTTATTCTTACGTGTTATAATAAAATTGAATGGGTAGTATTTTTTTTATTGTTTTAAAACATGGAGAAAAAATGACAGTGTTCTTGATTTCTTTTTGGTTGTTCGCAGTATAGGTTTTCCTAATTTTCCGAGCCAGCGACAGAGCCTAACCTAAATTATTTATTACACTTATTACCTAAAATATTTGCTAAGTTAGTACAATTATGATGTTAAAGTAATTGAAATTTGAGTTTGAAATTTCAATATAATAGAATACAAAGTGCATTTTGTAAAAAAAAAATACAATAATCGAAGTTATTTCTAAGCATCTCATATTATTATTATGTGCATAAATAAATAAATACTTACTGTCAAAATCTATTCATATACAGGGTGGTGCCGTCAATGCGACAGTAAATTTAAACATGGACTTTATTAGTTCATAGAAATGGTTTGCCACTTTCAGAAACATATAATTCATTTGATAATTTCATGACATTTGTATGAAATAATAGTTAAAAAAAACATTAGCTGCATAATTTTATACAAATGTCATGAAATTATCAAATGAATACGATACTTTGAAAGTGGCAATCCATTTCTATGGACTAATATAGCCCATGTTTAAATTTATTGTCGCATTGACGGCGCCACCCTGTATAAATAAATATACACTTTTATATCTTCCATCTATAAACAAGGGAACTTGTCATTAAAATACAATCATAGATTTTACATATTATTTGTGTCGTAACAAATAAGTTAAAATCGCACAACTTATAACGTTCGCTTGAAATCTCGCGTGAAAATGATAGAAAAACAAATGTACTATTATTTTGTTTTTTATCAGCATAAAGCTCGAGTTTTATTTTAAATCAATAACCGGCTAAGCCAAGTGAGAGACTTATATTTAAATCAGATGTTGTTTGTACCTACTGTTGTCTTGTATTTTTTTTATTTTTTCGTATAATTGCAGTTAAATTAAGGTCTCTTTATTTTCAAAATTTTACTAGACCACCGAGAAATTCAATTGTACCCAAATATGGACAATCACAAGCAAATCCTAAAATACTAAAAAATAGAAGTAGGTAATATGTAAGTAGCAGATTTTCCGTCAAAGAAACATATCCACAATAACCATAACTATTAGGCATATTGTATGTTACGGCAAGTAAGGTCGCAAGAGCTAAATTATTTCTTACATTATAATATTTTCTTAATTTCCAGTAATAATAATAACTTATTTGTTTAGATCAATACGATGACTTTGAAGCAATGATTATAACCTTTTTCTGAAAATCTGTATCGTAATGACTTGCGACTCTATTTCATGTAAAATAAAACCGGAAAATAAGTGAGACCTAAAAAAATAAGTATCTCTAAGCCATACGTATTGGATAATAAACCAAAAAGGCCTTGAAGAAAAAGCTTTTTTTAAAAATTACATTAAAGTCCAAGGTAAAGTCGTGTCGTTTCCTAGCTAAGTAGCTTTTCCTGTTAGTCTTAAGTGTTATAACTTTAAGTGACACAGAGTTCCCGCGTTTTTCTTCTAATAAACTTAACTTCATTAACACAAATACTAAACACTGCCTCAGTTTACAGGTAATCCGGGATACTAGACCGAAGTCCTTTACGAGCGAGCTTCATTTGTTTGTAGCGAACAGTGAAAGTATAAGGTCGCTAGTAGCACGTTGGCTCTCCGCGCGATCGCACGCGGTCGATGTCCGGTCGAAATACCCGCTAACAATACGAAAACCGACTCATTTAAGTATGTCAGTTTATTACTATTCTAGTGTTTATTGCGTAAATGAAAGTGTTGTGGCCGTGCCTAATTGTTTGAAAATTGGCTAAGTGCTAGGCGGATTTAAATATTAAGGAGTTATGGTGTACAATTGGTTTGTTGTAGGCTAAGGATACTGGATGTGTGTCTTTGTTATTTACAAAACCATGGAAAACTTTTTTAATTGCAACCTTTTCCTGTTTTTGGAAACCGTTAACCAATTGGAACATGTCCATTCTTAACAAAAAGTTTTAATCAAACTAAACTTTACTACAAATTATAAATAAGAATTTCCTGAAAGTTAACACTAAGAATACAGGAATTCTTCAAAATTACGTAAATTTTTAAAAATAATATTAATATTTTAGCAAAGCATTCATGTCATTTTTAAAAACTATTTCAGACGTTTTTTTAGAATAAGCTTGTTATTAAGACACACTATATTTAAAAAATGTGATGATAACTAAATTATTAGCTTTCAGCAATACAAGACACGTTTCAATATCGCTCTCGTGCTTTTAAATTAAGTATTTTAAGATGTTTTAAGCTTGTTTTTAGTCCAACACAAAACACCTTAGCAAAACAATAATCTGTGTAGTAACACTGTAGAGTCAGTGCTTCTCTTGAATGCAATCAATGTGTTATCTTTCTTATCTGATAGAATCATTAAGACAATATCTATGCTTACTCTTGTCTTTGTGGTTTTTCAAGAAAAAATTACATAAATATGAAACTCGTATATGTATGTGTAAAATTCATAAGAAAACTTTTATAAAAAAATTCTTTATTTTTTTATTAATATCTATTGAAAAAAAGATAAAAGAAATTAGGTTTGAATTTTTGTTTAATATTTTTTTCTCAATTTGTTGTGATAACTTTTTAAGGTCAAAGCTAGATGGATGACCGTCAGCATATATTGTTTCCTACTATCGTATCGTTTCACTAAAAATACATAGGAGAGCAAAAATCCGCAATTTCGCATACATATACGACTTTCTCATTCCAGTTATTTTGATTTTAAAACCTAACTACCCATTCGATTTAAAAAAAAAATATGAGACCAAATGGCAACTATTCCCCATCGAACAAAAAAAGAATTACGTAAATCGGATCAGAAATCGCGGCGTAATCGGTGTACATACATAGAAAAAAAACATACCAACCGAGTTAAAGAACCTCTCCGTTTTGAAGTCGGTTAAGAACTCTGCATTCACGCAACTATACTACGGCATTTACGATTCACCTCAAGAAGTTTTAACTTGTGTGAAAACTTCTTGAGATCAATCATAAATATCGACATTTCAGCCATCTTTTTTTATACAATAGATTATAATAATATTCATAAACTCACACCTATTATATATATTATATTATATAGCCCAAAACTAAGCATCATGAAGAGCTTGTGTCATGGATCGATAACGGAGAAATATTGGTAGGTAATAATATACAGGGTGGTGCCGTCAATACGACAATAAATTAAAACATGGGCTATATTAGTTCGTGGAAATAGTTTGCCACTTTCAAAAACATCTTATTCATTTGATAATTTCACGACATTTCTATGAAATAATGCAGCCAATATTAAATTATTTCAAACAAATGTCAAGAAATTATCAAAAGAATAAGATGTTTTTGAAAGTGGCAAACTATTTCTAACCCATAACACTAACCTACCACCCATAGAACTAATATAGCCCATGTGTTAATTTATTGGTACCACCCTGAATAAATATTAGAAATATACTATAAATTAATATATATATAATTAGGAAAAAATAACTTGGTATTGCAGATGTGTTGTCATCTTGAGGCCTAAGATGAATTGCCTTCTATGCCCAGTAATTACCCTGGCTACCTTAGGCGGCATCTAGGCTAAAAAAGCGGGGAAAGGGGTTTTAAGCAAAAAAAACCTGACTTTGATTTCAAGTTTTATATAACGTTTACTACAATAGTTTATTACCCTATTGAAATAGTTTGTCACTAAACTCAAGATAATTTTTGCTACTTTAAAAATTTAAATACATTTGGGGTCGAAAAATATTTAAAAAATCATTTTCTGGCCGACTGGTAAATGCCTAATGGCATGACATTGTAGCCTAAGACGTGACATTTTTAAAAATAAATAAATGTTAAAGATATTCCGACGCTACTAACAGATGTTACTATGCAAGGTCATGGACAAGTACAGAAGAAGACATCATACAAACATTTGCTACTACCGGGACTTGAACCCGAGACCCTGACCGAGTAGGCTGCTGGTCGTCAATACTTAAACTATACACGGGTCTTAAAATTATTAAATCCAATTCTATTTATTTAGGTTTATTAATAAACACTAAAATTTTAATTAAAAACTATGTTGAACTGCATTTATGAACTACTAGTGGCGTCCTGTGGCTTCGCCCGCGTTGATGTCGATTATATATAAGTCAAAGTCAAATTGTTTATTGCATTCATGAATGTGAAACGCGATAGTATTACGTAAATTATCCAGTACATCATGATACCCTTTTGGGCACAGCCTTTGACAAAATTACAAAATAATGAACGTGTAACGGATATAATTGGTGAAAATGTAATGAAAATTATGTCAAAAGAAATAAATTAAATTAATTGGATTAGGAAAAATACATAGGTCATTATAACATTAAATTAAAGCAATTTAGTCATTATATCGTGGTCAAAACAACATCGTAGGAGCTTACGTCCTTTTTAACCGACTTCAAAAAAAAAAGGTTATCAATTCGTCGGTATGTTTTTTTTTATGTTTGTTACCTCAGAACTTTTGACTGGGTGAACCGATATTGATGATTCTTTATTCTTGTTTGGTTTTTAAATAAAAAAAACTGGAAAAATTAAGTCGTCTACGTATGCGAAGTTGCGGATATTTGCTTTCCTATAAATTTTTTAGTGATACGATAGTAGAAAACAATATAAGCTCACGGTCACCCATCTAGCTTTGACCTTCAAAAGTTATCACTAAAAATTGCGAAATAAAAAATTTAAACAAAAATTAAAACCGCCTCCAAAAAACTGAAAAGGATAAAATAATTAAATTTTAGTAGGTACTCATCCCCTAGGAACATATTTTTGGAGTTGGTGCTCAGTTGTTTCCAGAAACCATAGATAGTGAAGCACCGACTCCAAAAATATGTTCCTAGGGGATGAGTACCGACTAAAATTTAAATATTATATCTTTTTCAGTTTTTTGGAGTCGGTTTTAATTTTTGTTTAATTTTTTTTTATTTCGCAATTTTTTCAAGATGAAATTTATCTTCATGCCAAATTTCATCTCAAACCGTACAGCCTATTAGAAGCGGAAATGTTACAGATATAGACAGAGTTAGTTTCGCGTCTATAATATAAGTAAGTATGCGTCAGTATAGACAAATCATAACAACATTGTGAACTTAGATACAGAAGTGCGCGCACTGCGGATAAAATTGCGATTTTTTTAAAACCAGAGTGCAGAGCATGGATATAACTTTATAAATATTGATAATAATGAAATGCTATGCATGTTTATTTTAATTATTATTTCTAATTCTATTTCTTTAGGTTTATTAACACTATTTTGTTTACGCTGCTAGGTGGTGGGCCCGTATGTAGGGTCGCCTGGGTAGCCACCGCCTTTATATTTTTCATTTTTTTTAAAATCTTTTATTCAATTTAGGGACTTTTACTATTAAGTATGTCAGTCACATCGTAACCTAATCTAGAAACAATTTTAAACAAATGATTGTTCCTTTCGATTCGAATCATTGACGAGTGACTAGGTGGTAGGCCCATATGTGGGGTCGTCTGGGTAACCACCGCCTCTCTTATTTTAGCCGTAAAACAGTTCGCTGTGTTTCGGATTGAAGGGAATAGTAGCCAGTGTAATTACTGCTCATGGACGGCATTTCATCTTAGGCCTCAGGATGACAGCGCAACTGCCGAGTGATTTTTTCCTTGTTATTGCAGGTGTCTATACATTCGTAATGTTAACTATATTTAGTATTCGGAAAAATAACCTTTTTGGAGAAATGATGTAAATAAACAAAAGTTAAGTATTCACAAAAAAATGGCCTTGACTTTAAACGAAACACGGAAAATTTAAGCATAATAAATATTGCCGTTATTCTGACGTAAGTAATTATGATTGTAATACTTACCTACAAAAAACGTCAACATTGAGCCCGGGCAAGTTACAGTGTAGCTGACAGCTCATTTGGTATTCTGAGGCCGTGTTGACACCTCGGCCAATTTGATAGTTGATTTCCATGAGACAGGGTAAATAGGTGTAAAAGAAAATTGATTTTTAAACACAGGAAATACACGAAGTCTACTCTAAAAGCCACATAAGCACGTACAAAAGGTACATACTTTAAAAGGTTATAACAGCGATCTAAAAGTCCGGGAATGGTTGGCGATAGGTCTTTTTAGCCGACTTCAAAAACGAGGAAGTTCTCAATTCAGTCGGTATGTATTTTTGTAAGTATGTACACCGATTACTCCGATATTTCTGATCCGATTTACCTACGTGATTCTTTTTTTGTTCGATGCAGAATAGTTGCCGTTTGGTCCCATAAAAATTTTGTCACTATCAGTTGGGTAGTTTGGTTTTTAAATAAATAAAACTGAAATCAGTAAGTTGTCTACGTATGCGAAATTGCGGATTTTTGCTTTCCTATGACTTTTTAGTGAAACCGATAGTAGGAAAGTAGGGAACAATATAAGCTGACAGTCACCCATCTAGCTTTGACCTTAGAAAGTTATTACTAAAAATAGTAAAAAAAATAATTAAAAACGACTTTGAAAACCTGAAAAGGATAAAATTTAAGTAGGTACTCATCACCTAGAAACATATTTTTGGGAGTTGGTGCTAAGTTGTTTCCAGAAATATTAGAACGTGAAGCACTGACTCCAAAAAATATGTTACTAGGTGATGAGTAGGTACCTACTTAAATTTAATTATTTTATCCTTTTCAGTTTTTAGAAGTCGGTTTTAATTTTTGTTTAAAATTTTCTTACTCCGCTTGGCTAAGTGCTACCATCTTACCTAACTCTGCCGCCATTGTGTTCCAGCAGTTGGAGATAAGATAACCAGTTAATAATACTAATAATGAATGAATTTTTATTCACAAAAATAATGTCAGTCTCTTTTTTTATGAAGCATCTAATATTACATTTGTGAAGAGACTAGATCCTGAAATACATTCCATAGGAACCTGTGGCACAGGTCACAGGCCCCTTCTGCAGATAAATAAGCACACACAAGTTCCTCTGTGTTTGGGAAGTTCGGGTGTTCAGCTCGCTTCCATCTTAACCCTGTTCGTCACTTACCATTAATACTCAGTCATTTATTGCAACCATAATGTAGTACATAGGTGTTACACATAATTATATAGATTAGATTATGGACCCTGTCGGGCATCGCAATGGGTAGAGGAGAGGACGACGTCTTACTCATTTAACAATTACCAATTATTTAAATTTATTTATGTGGTGTACATGCATTTGTGTATAACAGTTAACAGATTTTTTTTTTTTTTTTTTTTTTTTTTTCTCTGAGATTAATTGAAACAGTTTATTGCCTCCTAATAATAATAATAATAATAATAATTTATTCAGAAAGAAAATTTCATAACAAAATAGTTTAAAACAGTTACAATGTTACTTAGGTATTATAAACAACAATGTGCCTGAACTAGGAAATCCTGTGTTTCAGGCTAAAAGATCCTAATACAATTAAAAATAATCACTAAATAATATATAAAAGTAAAGGCAGTATACATAACAATTAATGTAAGCGTAGTTACAGGTAAACAATACAATTAAAATAAAGACTACCTACATTTAATAAAAACACAAAATAAAATGTCCTTAAGGAATAAAACACAGTAAATTATATTTAATTATTTCAATACAGTTATCAGTTTCTCTGTATCTTCGTAGGATAAAGTTTGAAGAGCATCTTTGAGAACCTTTTTACAATTATTGTAATTAAGGGGATAGATGTTTGCTTTGTTATTGTCAAATAATAACAAGACACTCTTATAGTTTAATTTATTTAGTCGTTTAGGTACTCTTAGAGACTGTAATAGCATTAACGTGATAAAATTTCTTTTAAGGATTTTATGAATATTTTATCGTGTTTTTCTTGACGTAGTTTATCTGGTAGTTTGTTATAGATCTTGATGGACATATTATAGGTACTAGATGAACATAGATTTAGCCGAGCAGATGGAACAATCAGCTTATTTTTATGCCTTATAGAAATTTTGTAGGTAGATCCACACGCCGTATATAAAACTTACTATATTTCCGAACAAATTTGCAAATCTCAAAAATGTATATGCAAGGCAGTGAAAGTATTTTATATTTTTGAAAAATGGTTTACAGCTTTCTGTAGGTTCCATGTTTACTATAATGCGAACAAGTTTCTTTTGACAAGTGAACAGGGAGGGTGCGCCCGAGCTGTTCCCCCAAAGTATGACTCCATAATTAAGCCAAGAAGACGCATACGCATAATAAGTGACCAATGAGGTATTTAGGTCAGTTCTTTTTTTTATTTCTCGAAGTGCATATGCAAAACTGGATAATTTAGTTTTTAGTTTCTGAACGTGGGTTTTCCAATTTAAGTTTATGTTACTGTTTAAGCCAAGTAGAGTAAAATCTTTAACGCATTCAATTTTTTTTATTGTTGAGTGTCATTGTGTAGTCAAGTTCTAATGGGGTTTTTTGACGCGAGTAGAAAGTCATTAATTTGGTTTTGTCGAAATTTATCTCAAGATAAAGTTTTGTATAGTATAGAATTAAATTTACTTTGTATATTTGTATTATTTTGACATGACGTGAGGAGTGAAATATCGTCCGCAAATAGGTGAGATGAAGGCTAAGTAATTAATAAAATACAAAACGGCTGAGGCACTGATTTCGGAAATTAGGACCATTTATCTCTTTGTCGTGCTAGATCTACATATTTGTTTAAAGCACTGCTACCTAATGGTCGTTTACGACTCTAGCTGTATGACGACAGACGACAGTCGTCCAACGACATAAAAGTCATGACATAGGTTATAGGAAGGATCGTAGCTGTGTCATTTCCAGGTATCGTGGTTAGTATTGTCATGTCACATAAGATATTTTCATACAGTATGGCACGATAACTCGACAGTTACTAGTTATATGTTATGACCGGCGTCATGACATATTCGCTGTGTGACGAAAGATTATTCCTGTACCGTATTCTCAGAAATAAATATTTCAATTATTCGGTATTCAGCCGAATACAATAACCCGAATGAATGATCATCCATCATCACCAGCCTATATACGTCCCACAGCTGGGCACAAGCACAAGGGATTATGGCCCAAACTCCTCATGTATTGGCCTAACACGGGTTGGTGGGTTAAAGCGGTTGCAGGAACAACTGGGACCAACGGCTTATCGTACCTTCCGAAGCACGGAGGAGCTCGAGATTTCAAATTTTGGTGACCCATCACGGTATCGACCGTGGCGAAAATTGCTTTGTTTTCGTAATCGAAACCAGTCCGCTCAAAAAGACACGTTAAACTTATAACACCCTTCTTTTTGCGCCGGGGGTCGAAATTGCTAGGCAACAAGATTTCACTAAGCATTTGTTAGGTATGTTTATTTCAAGTTGTATTATTATTGTTTCAAATAGATGCTTTTTATCTTATCTTAACTAATCAAAGTTGATCGATTTCTCATAAATTTAGCGTCTTCCCATGTCAGTGTACTTCTTTTAAACAACGCCATAAAGTTATCTGTCTCCATAAAGCTAAGCCTCAAGCAAGAATAAGGTTTTACCCAAAAATAGAAATCCGAAACGGACCACAGACCATCAACTATTGGTGTCTCGGGACACGGTCACAAAAACCCGTTCCCCGTACACCCAACCGAGTTCCAGAGCCCGTTTCAACTTGACGGCACCATAACGCGCCCACGCTTCTAAAATTCGCCGTGTAGCCCGTCATCTAATGGTGCCCATAACTAAAAGTCATTCTTTGAATTATTCATGCCCTTTGCTTTTTAAATCGGATGCTGTTTTAGGGTTATCGGGTCTCTACAAATTTATGCGCTGCTTTAATCAGCTGATGGTTTTAAAGTTGGAGTAACTATGTTGAAATATAATAACTCATTGGAGTTATCAAAACTGACCTTGGAAATAGTGAGTGAATCTCGTGAATGCACTTTACACCAATATTCAATTATTCATAAACTGCCGCTTGAAGCAATTAAAATATCTAAAGTAACGAAATGTATCTAAAACATGTCTGCGTTGCATCATGGAAGTAATTTATTTAAGCTGTAAGACAGTTGCTTAACTGTTAGCATATTTTGTATAAGAAT
Organism: Nymphula nitidulata; assembly: GCA_947347705.1. Classification (NCBI taxonomy): domain Eukaryota; kingdom Metazoa; phylum Arthropoda; class Insecta; order Lepidoptera; family Crambidae; genus Nymphula; species Nymphula nitidulata. Next base: position 1,103,140 of record OX374637.1, on the reverse strand, counting down.
ACATTGAACCTATTAAAGTTTACTGAACTAATAATCTTAAATAATATTACAATTAGTAATCAATACGAAATAGTTCGTGTGAAGATTTTGTTGCAATTTAAAAAATCATACGACAGTCTTCTATTTTGAAATTTATTTTATTAATGATTAATAATGGAGGAGCTCGGTGGGGTGTTGGTTTTAGCGCTCTGGTTTCGATACGAAAAACAAAGCAACTTTCTCCATGGTCGATCCTGGGATGGGTCAATCAAAGTTTGCTATCTCGAGCTCCTCCATGCTTCGGAAGGCACGCTAAGCCGTTGGTCCCGGTTGTTCCTGCAACCGCTTTTACCCACCAACCCGCATTGGGCCAGCGTGGTGGTGTTATGGCCCAAACTCCTCATGTGTTCTCCCATGTGGAAGGCCTGTGCCCAGCAGTGCGACGTATACAGGTTATTGGTGAATGAAGTAAACAGTTTTATTTTTGTAATTTATAGTGCTTTACAATGTAGAATTTATCTCTCTTATCAACCGCCGTCGAGACCTCTACAATATATTTTCTATTGTGTCAAGTTTATAACAGATAAAAACCTTAAGATCAATGCCGGTGAGAACAGAGTAAGGTCTGCCAGTGGTTAGGATCCAGACAGAGAGTAGGTATCTAGTAATTAAAGTATAGACGAAAGCATATCCAGTGCAACAGTTTCACTAGCGGCCTCTGTTACGTCAAAGCTTCAATATAAAATGCTACGCTTGATGTGTTGTCGCCTGTATATTATCGATACGATAACACGATGTTGATGTATTTGTTGTTTAGTAAGACTCTCAGGGGTCTGTGACATTTTTTTTATTATTTATTTATTTTTTATTTTATTTATTAAGGAACACAAACGATGTATTGTACAAAACTTCTTATGATCTATACTACCTAAGGCTTTGTTCCAGTACATACACTAATGACATGTGTCCACAACATTCACAATTACTGATGTATATATTTTTAAAAGCACGGCTTAAAATGTAACATGTTTTTATTTAATTTTTATTTATATTTACTAACATCTGATTATATATGTATGAAATAATATAATTACGTATTATGCGTCTAATGTAACACATCAATGACACTTTCTTGTAACACATCAATGACACTTTCTTACTCCACCTCAACATCACGTACAAAGAAGTTTAATGACTTGTTTCTTTGTCGTTGGAACTCTTTGGCCATGTGTTCCCTCCTTCCTTAAAAAAGAGGCACGAAAAGACAACTTATGTTTGGGCAAGGTGGAGGCGGCTAGAGCATACATGACATGCTGTGTCTGTATTCATGCTGCATTAGCTATTTTCGCATATCGTCGGGGATAGTGCAAACCCGCGAATCTACCACACGTAAAGGCCGCGTATCTGCAATATCTAGGTCCAGTTTTACAGGGGAAGGTTAATAAAACTTGAAAACTTTTTTATTTCAACGCATTTTAAGCTCTTTTTTACACAGAGAGTAATTATTGATGTGTTCTATCTCTTGTTAAATATAAATCCCTTAAATTAGCAGCCAATCAAGATTTTGCGTGAATTGCCCGCGACAACTTAAATGGGCTGCATTTGGCAGATCATCATCACCAGCCTATATACGTCCCACTGCTGGGCACAGGCCTTCCTACATGGAAGAAACACATGAGGAGCTTGGGCCATAACACCACCGCTGGCCCAATGCGGGTTGGTGGGTTAAAGCAGTTGCAGTAACAACCGGGACCAACGGCTTAACGTGCCTTCCGAAGCACGGAGAAGCTCGAGATTATGAATTTTGGGTGACCCATCCCGGAGTCGACCATGGCGAAAGTTGCGTTGTATTTGGCAGATACGTAGAATTATCCAATGCATTGCACGCGCATAGCACGCGTAACTAACGCGGATTTGCATTATCCCCGACGATATGGACTCTTCTTACTGCTTATCAGCGGTGATGAGTTGTTTGCCGTGCTTACTAATAAAATAACGGGGTTTTCTCAAAAGTCCACGGCTTTATTGTTTTCAAAAAATGTGAGTTCATACTTTGATTGCCAAGGGGTCCACGCGGGGTCCACGACATTAAAATCTTTAAAGCATTGGAACCAATTGCGTTTGGAAGGCGAGGTAAAGAATGTCATTTACTTGTTTATTGTTATTTTATTCATTTATTTTTAACGTATGTAATGTATATTTGGCGGCGGGCCGAGTGGTTTGCACCCCTTGCTATACACGCTACTCGGTCGGGGGTCACGGGTTCGAATCCCGGTAGATGCAAATGTTTGTATGATGAGTACGACCATTTGTTCACGAGTCATGGATGTTTGTAAGTTTATTTAGTATATTTCTAATATATATATTTATATCCATATTGTTATCAATTTTTATCCGTTATGTATATACTTTTTATAAATACCTATCTCCTTTTAAAAGAGGTGTTTTGACTGAGCATTTTTTGGATCATAATTTTATTGTGTATGATAATTTTTTTTATACACTAGATGACAAACAAGCTGACGGCTCACCTGGTGGTAAGCGGTTACTGCCGCCTATAGACACCTGCAATAACAAGGAAAAGCACTTGATATTGCAGGTGCGTTGTCATCCTGAGGAAGATGAAATGCCGTCCATGCCCAGTAATTACACTGGCTACCTTTCCCTTCAATCCGAAACACAGCGAACTGTTTCACGGCTGAAATAAGAATGGTGGTGGTACCTACCCAGGCGACTCAACAAAATTTAACTCATATTGAAAATGAAATCTAAATTAAACCAAAACCAGCATAGCGTCTTACCAATTTTCCTTTAACTCACGCTTTCGTAATAAAGGAAACAGTTCGTATCATCGGCACGTCTTAGTTAAAATTCCGTCGAAAAATAGACAAAGTGTGTCCGGAAGCTTCGGGAGACATCCCTGCGTCCAGTGACGAAACTGCGTCGAGTGACGACTGTGTTGTATTTAGCAGCCTTAATTGTTATCGATACTTTGACATATTTTCTAACTACCAACCTAAATTGTGGTCTGTACCCCAGGCTACTCGGTCAAGAGGTTCCGGGTTTGAATCCCGGTAGGAACAAATGTTTGTATGATGAGTACGAACATTTGTTTTCGAGTCATGGATGTTTATATATTTATTTAGTATATTTCTAATATTTATATACATATTATTATCATTATTTCTCCGTTATCTAGTATCCATAAAACAAGCTCTTAATGATGCTTTCTTTGGGCTAGATAATAGGTGTGAGTGTATAAATATTATTATTATTATTATTTGATTCCAGTTAGGGACATTTATTGTCTTCCTGTCAAATAATTCTAATCTAATGCATTCCAAAATTTTAGACATAACTTCGCATAAACGAACTTCAATCCGAAATAAATAACTTGAGAGTTGTCCTTCCTTACATCCTTAATGAGAAAGATAAGTTTTATAAATAGTGCATGTAAATTGGTTCAGTGGTAAAGCATAACAAACAAACAAACAAACTCACTTTCGAATTCGAGCGTGAGCGTGAAAAAAGACGGATTGGGGATTACCCAACAATATCATTTTGTCCCTTTTTCAAACCTTTATATAAATTATTATTACTAGTATAAACAATACTAACATATTGTCCCTAACCAGAATTTCACAAATTAATTAAACCTGAAAATTAATTTTGATATCGATAAAACACTCCTCTCTACAACACTAATATTTCGCGACGTAAAAATAAAAATAGCCGGGTCATCTGACGGAGGGCCATCGTTTCCTACTCACGAAATAGATCAAACGATGCGCGCGCGCACCGCAGATTAATATGCACCATAATCACAGTTAATAACTTTGTAAGGGCTGTAGCAAACATGTTACTCTAAGTTTAAATCGAAGTAAAGTAATAAAAGCGATTTTTAACTTATTTCGTAAAGAGTTTTTATACAAATAGAACCACTTAACACCTGGTGGTAGGTGGTTACTGCCCGCCACGTGAATTATGTTACAAATTGTGCTATTTTGCCGCGATCTTCTGTCGACTCTATGCAAAAAGTACTAATTGGTTTTAAATAATAATACTCTTTATTGCACTTTTAAAAATTACATTAAATATTATAAATATTAAATATTAATTTAAGATTGTAATTTAGCTAATAAGACTCTTTACTCTAAGTATTTAAGCATCTTAGGCCTCAGGATGACAACGCACCTTCAATATCAAGTGATTTTGTCTATAGCCGGCGGTAACCGCTTACCATCAGGTGGGCCGTCAGCTTGTTTGTCATCTATGTAGTTGTAGAAAAGAAGAGTATTGTTTTTCGATTTTTTTAGTTTAAAATGTGTGCAAGCCCTTGTTTCTGCGTCGAAACTGCTATCTGTGGTCGAAACATTTTAGCGCCATTAAGTGGTTAGGATTGGGTTTGTTTGAAGATTCGTTTTTGTTTAGGAATTAGATACTGTTGAACGTATTTTGTTTATAAATATTTTTTCTTAATTAGTAAGTTCTTTATAAATCTTCAATAGACTAAATGTTGTGAACTTCTCTCGTGTACTATTTTCTCGTTAGCATTATTTTGTTCACGAGTCATGGCTGTTTATATTTTATATACTTATTATCATCAATATCACTTCGTTATCTAGTATCCATCACACAAGCTCATGATGCTTACTTTGGGCTAGATTATAAGAGTAAATTTGTATGAATATTATTATTATATTTACTTTTTATTTTGTGTAAAGACTGCAACTACTTAGTTATAATTTATTGATCGTAATTAATACGTATACCTAAATGCATGCCGAATTAACGGGGAAAATTGTTGATGTGCCCAACTGGGTCATGTTTGAGACCATAGATTGTTTAAGACCATATAAAATGTACATTAAGGATTGCAATGAAGATATTGACTGTTATACATATGTGTTATCTTACTCTCTCTCTGTCTCTCTCTCTCTCTCTCTGTGTTAAAGCTTACCATGAGGTAACCTAGACGCTAGTTTAAAACCCTTTTAGAAAGAGGGCATTGATGCGACCTCTTCATTTTTCCAAACTCACTGTCGTATATTTTATTGCATAATAATCAGATGTAAAAAAATGATCATTAACATTTCCACTTTACTAATAATTTAAAATTTGGTATACATATCTGTTTTCTTATCTATACTAATATTATAAAGCTGAAGAGTTTGTTTGTTCGTCCATTTATCGAGGTATTATATTGGCTATTAGCAGCTGAGCATCAATGAAAAATGATGCAGAAACGGATAATAATATTCCTTTCAGAGCTTTTTTGCGTGCGCTGCGCGAATGGTTAAATTAACACATAAAACATGAATGTAAGTTATTAATCTCCTATATAAGTTCTTAAAAATAGTACGCGACAGCATATGTCTATCTTTTGAAATTAACTACAACCATTTTTTGGTAATCAAATTTCAAGTTTTTATTTTCCGACATTCACGTGGATGAAGTCGCGGGCACAGCTAGTTTTTAAATAACTTCGTCCATTTATTTTTAAGCTTGGTGCATTAATCACACATCAACAATAAAAAAGAATGCCACCGATACAGCCAGTAGCCCCAATGAATTAATCCTGCGTGACCAAGATGGCGTCACTCAATTTCGCGGTTATTCTATTTTCAAATTCTCAAACTGTCGTCCGCTTCCTGATCCAATACGGGCGGACAATCTGAACTGTCACAACGTTCCATTTCAATTTGGCCCGTAAACCGTTAAAATATGACACACACTCTAATGCCGAACGAACTATGAATCTATGATTCGAATTTCAAACACGCTACATTTTTTATTTCTTTTAAAGCTCCGCTTTTTATAGAATCGAATAAAGGTTGATATTTTAAGAAGTTTTTAAGCAAGTGATCTTGCGAGAATGTTCGTGAAGTGACTTATAAATTTTTTTTTCTTCAAAGAGTTAGGATTGATATTCATACCTCGTTTGTGTGAATGGAATTTTGAACACGCAAACAATTGTTTTTTATTGTTTATTGTATTCATTACGGAATATAATACAGTTCTGGGTAACATTATCTTTACAATAAGTACTTTATAAGTAATTACATACTCGGCATTCGTTCATAGCGATTTTTTTATACAAAGCACGACAAATGTCTCAACACCACTTGATGTGAAGCGGTAAGAAGAGTCCATATGCGAAGACAGCTAGTGCAGCTTATATACACTGTTCTAGCCGCCTCCACCTTGCCGGCCCTTAAGGTGCTTTTACACGCCTCTTTTGAAGGAACCCATTTTAAGAGAAGCATCCAACACAAGTGGTGACAAAAAATTCCAAGTTTTAGAATTAGGACGACTAAGAAACGAGATCGGTCGATCGATCGATTTTAATACCACTAAGGAAGAAAACGCAAAACTTTGAAGCAAAATTACATAGCGCTGTGGTTCTTGTTCTGTTGTTATCTTGACTTTTCATGCTTAAGCAAATCAGTCTAGTCTAAATATTCATCAGGGGATTTCTCGAAAAACAGTCTTATTGATGAGTAATAATTGTTAGCTTTTCATAGAAACCAAAAAAACGACAATAATTTCTTTATTTAAAAGACATTTCGAAAAATCCTCTGATAGCTTTTTAATCTAGCGGGACTTGCATATACATGTCTTTTTTTTTTGACATGATGCTGATCTAGTCTAAATAAAAAACTATTATTTTCCGAACATCTCCTTGTTCAGGGATATCATTAATTAATTACACGATGTTTTTCTCAAAACTAAGTAACTTGTTGATAATGCCTTTAAAAAAATCTACTTTTCACTCATGATGTTATCACTAGGAAAACTTGTGTGAACCCCATTTCCGTACATTCAAACCTCCGTCCATCTTGTAAAATTTGCGAAATTTATAAAAACTCTTAATTCCCAAATATTTTTTCGCCGTCAATGCTGATCCAATAGAATAATCAAATCAATCAATCAATATCAATCAATGAAAATAATACCAGATGACTTAATTCTTAAACTAAGTTATAAATAGGTGCGCAATGCTACCCCCATGACGGAATTGTGTGAACCCTTTTCCGTACACTCAAACTTCCGTCCATCTTGTAATTATTTGAAGAATTTACAAAACCCAGAATAATAATATAAATTATAGGGAAAGTCTTTAATTTCCTAATATTTTGCGCTACCAACGTGAATCTAATTGACAGTAATGTAATAGAAAAATAATAGCTAATTCAATGAAAGTAATACTAGTTGACATAATACTTAAACCAAGTTTGAAATAAGTACGCATTTTTTTAGTTTTTTTAAGCAGGCAGTTTATTTACGATCCAACAGAGTATTTTTAAACCATTAAAGCGACACGGCCAATGAATTAAATAACTCTTGTACTATGAAAAACTTAATTTAGCGTGGAAATATCAGGGAAATCATAACCTTTGCTGTCTGTTATTAAAGTTGAAATTGGCGTGTTTTTTCATTTTCACCGTAGGCTTACGAATAAGGTGTGTGGCATTGAGCTAAAACAGCCTGTGACTAATCGAGGCTCCGGCCTTAGCCCGGCACAAGACGAAATTTCATTTATTTGTATGAGAAACCACAGTTTTGTACGATTGTCTAACATTGCTGTAAGTACGCTTAACATGGACAGTTTGAATGGACGAATTTCGTAACTCTGCTTGTTTTGACAGTTAAAAGTAAACCTGGTGAACACACGTTGACAGTTAGTGTTGACATTTTTTTTAACATAAAGTAGAACTTTTAAGTCAATGGTCCTGACTGTATAATGTATCACTTGTATGTTTGTCCGTTATGCGCTCCAAAACAAAACCATTGGGCGGCCTTATTAGTGTCAAGGATGATATTTGGTGTGTATTTTTTTTATACTTAGGTAATTAAGTATATTTAACTCTATCTAGCGCTATCTTCTATACTTCTAGGTGGTAGGGCCCTATGTAGGATTGTCTAGGTAGGTACCACCGCCTTTCTTATTTCAGCCGTGAAATAGTTCGCTGTGTTTCGGATGGCATTTCATCTTAGGCCTCAGGATGACAACGCACCTGTAATATCAAATGTTTTTCCCTTGTTATTGCAGTTGTTTATATGCGGCGGTAACCACTTATAATCAGGTGGGCCGTCAGCTTGTTTATCATCTAGTTACCTATATGAAAAAAAAACTTCAATATCTATTAAAACTCACTTAAAATAAACATATAATCACAAAGCTTATTAAAGCTTTTTCCGTTTTTCTTCAACCTTTATTATTATTTGACGACCGGTTGGCCGAGTGGTCTGTACACCTTGCCATACAGTGGGTTAATTCTGCTATTTATTTCCATAAACGGATCCACTGCGTTTCGGTATCGTTACCAATGCGGTTGTCATACAAAAAGGTATTCCACTAACATTGCATATAAAGCCGGAACGCTAACGAAACGTTCTCGGTTGGTTCAACTTCAGCTCGATAATTGTTATCAATTTTGCAAGAAACAAATATATTTTGGCTTAGTGACTAGACAGTTGTCAATTTTGGACAGTTCGAACAAAAAACTATCGATGCGTTTCGGCTGGCCCAAATGTTAAATATTTAGCAGAATACGAAACAATAATTGAACCGAACGGTTCGCGTTACGTGTTTGTTAGTTGAATACCAAACTGATGCGTTTCGGTTACGTTTCGATTGCGTTCAGTTATCAGAATACAAAAACGTTGTAACTTAAGCGTTTCGGATTCGTTTCAGATCAAAATAAAATAGCAGAATTGGGGGGCAGGCTACTCAGTCGGGGGGTTCCGGGTTTGAGTCCCGGTAGGAGCAAATGTTTGTATGATGATTACGAGCATTTGTTTACGGGTCATGGATGTTTATAATGATTATTTAGTATATTTAGAATATTTATATACATAGGTATTATTGTCATTATTTCTATAGCTATCGAGTATCTATATAACACAAGATATATATAACACAAGCTCTTAATGATGCCTAATAAGTATACTTAGTGTATGATACCAATAAATACCGAAACGACATGGCAACCTTAAAAACAGTAAATATTTGATTCAAGATTGCTAACTTAGTAATAAAATCCAATACAGCTACATTTCTTACCTATATTTAAATATTTATTTTTTATGTTTACATAAATTCACAGCACTTGGTTAAATCTATTAATATTAAACTAAAAGTATATAAAATTCACAATCTCGTATATAAAATTCGTAGATCTTGTTTAAAGACTCAAATATCTATTGCAAATTAAGTGTTAAATTTGCAATAAATATTTGAGTATGAGTTTGGAATTAAAATTTAGCCTAAACCTAGTTACGGATTAACATTAATGAATCAAGTGACTATTAATACACAGTAACTTGGGAAGACATAATTAAATAATAATAAAATTCATAATCTTAGAATTTTAAGTTTTAATTTAGTTTTCACACCATATTATCCACCATATTGACTCCGTCGGTAAACCGCAGAGTCTTATAAAATATTCTCGTGCATTTATGTGCGGGAGGTAATTTAGGACATGGCGTGACATGGCTCAGTTTTTCTTGTGTCAGCAAATAAAGTTTACAAACACGGTGCGTGTTGAAGACAAAATATTGATATAACTTTTTTATGATTCATGATAAAAGTTCAATGCAGGATATTACAGCTTTGGAGTTTTCTCTTCGTTTTATGTAGTATGAGACGTAGAGTTTTATGTAGTACAAGACGTAGAGTTTATGCAGTTTATGAGGTAGAGTTTTATGTAGTATAATACGTAGAGTTTTATGTACTATAAGACGTAGAGTTTTATGTAGTATAATACGTAGAGTTTTATGTAGTATAATACGTAGAGTTTTATGTAGTATAATACGTAGAGTTTTAAGTACTATAAGACGTAGAGTTTTATGTAGTATAATACGTAGAGTTTTATGTAGTATAAGACGTAGAGTTTTATGTAGTATAATACGTAGAGTTTTATGTAGTATAAGACGTAGAGTTTTATGTAGTATAAGACTAGAGTTTCCTCAGTTTAAATTTGAATATATAAAGGAACGGACCAAAAATGTATGAAGTCTGCGCTTAAAATAATTTTAATTTGAAATTGCAATCCTACATACAATATAGGTTGAAAAAGTTTGATCATTAATTTTTTTTCCTGCATTTATAAATATTTTATAGCGTTTATTTTTGAAACTAGCATATGCAATTTCTCGATATAGTTTATTTTACATGTTTTACGTAACCTAGGATACTTTTGGCGCGATAACCTAGAATCACGTAAGCGGAGCCGTAGGCAAAAGTTAGTAATAAATAAGTTATGACCCATATTGGTTCCACGATTCGTGTAGAAATATTCGTTCTTATTATACAAAACATCTACCACCATTCGGAATTGAACCGGGGAGCTTTAGTAGGCAGAGACATTGACACCTCGACCAGCTTTCTGTCATAGTAATAATCGCTGGTAAAAAAATATTTAAATTTCTGTGTATTGAAAAGAAAACAAGTGAAAATTTGAGCCTGTATGCTAATGTATATAATGTTGAGTGATAGTGTGCTAATGTTTGTCGCTGGCCCACTTATGGGCCGTTGGGGAACTAGTGTAAATTCTGAAAGTGAACGCTGTTTTGTGGTTTTAGTGAGACAAACACGCAATAGTAATAATTTATGATAACACTAGTGGAACGTCAGTTAGTGGCTTCATTTCATCTAAATTAGAAAAACATCGGGTATCTGTTATTAACTTATTATACTTGTAATGTTAAAAATAAAATTAAGAATAATGTTTTTGTTATACTTGCCTTTTTTTATACAACAAATACTACTACAGCTAATTATCACCCATCATCATCACCAGCCTATTTACGTCCCACTGCTGGGCACAGGCCTTCCTACATGGGAGAAACACATGAGAAGTTTGGGCCATAAAACCATCACGCTGGCCCTCGTGGATATAAAACGTATCTCGAGTACCTATAGCCATCCACGTCCACTAATCGAGGATATTAAGTGGGTATTATGCTGTTTTAGTATCTTCTTCAGAAGTTAACAAGAAAATTTCGACTCTAAGTGAAAGTTCAACCTTAATTTAAATGTTAATTTCGGCCATTATCGCGTTTATTTATTACTATTGAAATTGACTGGAATTTATTATTATTTGCTTAAGAAAAGACAGATACAATAAATGATATCATAACACGCGAATATGAATGATTACTTAATTACTTTCGAGTTTTAAGCTTAATTACACATATATCTTTGATGCATCCTAATTGGAGAGGCTCGTTGAGGTTACATTGGAAGCAGGGGCAATTATGTGAATTTACGGTTTAATTTTTAGCGTTTTATACAAACCTTAAATCGCCAAAAAATTATTTATTGTTAGACTTTTTTAGAAAAATCCTCTTACAACTACTCGGAATAAATAGCCTGACCTTTTTATGCATAGCAAGTTTTGTTAGAATCGGATCCTTCCTTTCCAATATTTCTGACTTGAAAGTTTAACGATTAATATAGGCTATGCTCACCATCAGTTAGAATTATAATATATATCCACGCCCTCTTTCTATCTTTGCACCGCTCGCCACCACCACCAGTTCATCGTCACAAATTGGAACCAAAGTGGTCGCGCAATGTACGGTTTCAGAGAAACTTTCTCCCGCGTACGATCAGGTTGTGGAATGACTACAGCACGGGGTTCTTCAAAAAAGGCGTGAAAATGTTTTTATAGGGTCGGCAACACGCAAGTGATACCCCTGGTGTTGCAAGCGTCCATAGGCTACGGTAACCGCTTACCATCAGGTGGGCCGTATGCTTGATTGCCACCTTAGTGGTATAAAATCTCATGTGTTTCTCCACTGGAGGAAGGTCCCAGTTGCTGGAAGGACAGGCTGCTTACGATGATACCCTGAGGACATTACAAACCCAATAAATTATCAGTTGTCAGCAAGAGCTCATTCTGTAACCGCCTCTGTGATCTAGTGGTTGACTTGAGACCACCTCCCTCAGATCTAGAGAGGTACAAATTCTCAGGTTGGTTGGTGGTAGGGCTTCACTAAGTCTGTATAGCTAGCTACCACCATCTTACCTAAGTCTGCCGCTATAACAATAATGTTAACAGCATTGTGGTGTACCGGCAGTTGGAGGTAAGATAGCCAGTTCCTCTGCGGTTGAGGAATCCGGGTGTAGCTCGCTTACATCTTCCGCCTGATCATCTGGCCATCAATCATGTGGCCTTCAGCCAAGGGGTATTAAAACAAATAATAATAAACTCCATTCAAACCACAGAAATCGTTTGATTTAATGAATTCAAATATATTTATTGAGAAAAAACAGTAGTACAAGATTCTAAGAAAACTGATAGTTGTAAAATACCTAGCTATCAGCATAATTATACCAAATAATATACTTTAAGTAACGAACGAACAGCTTATCTAAATGCTACGCTGCGCTGGCGCATCCCACGCGCAACCTTGGCCGGAGACTGCGCTACTGGCGTCTTTTGGATAAACTTGTCAAACCTATGCTTGTATTGTTTTTTTACAGTCGACAGCACATCAAGCGAAACAGTTTGACCTTGAGACCGCCCTTACTGCGTTCGCAATAGAGCCGGCTTTCGTAGTGCAACTGTCACAATTGATTTGCTGTAGCCTGTATTAGCTGTGGGATTATTGTTGAATAGATTGTAATATGAGATCCTAATTATGTTGTAAGTCTTGTATCTATAGAACTGTGGATTACAAAGGTGGGGTGATAACGGTATTCAAACCTAATAACGTTCAGGTGAAGCGCATATGCGTCCCACTGCTGGGCACAGGCCTTCCTTTCCTTCTAGATTCAGTGGACTTCAAATAATTGTATCGAGTACCTATATGTAGGCAGAAGTTAGGTACATAGTTATGTAGAGTAATATACTTCTCTTTACTGTTTCCAAGACCAAGACCCAGTTTATTTAAGTAGATAGAAGCAATTGGAACCGTTCCTAATTTTAAAAATATTGTAAATAAGACAAAAGTTTATTCCCTATGTAATTAAATAATCTGAAGTAATTAATTGCTAGATTTTAGTATAGGATTTGCAATGCTTTTTCAGCATTCGTGTTCTGTATTTAGGACCGATATATAGCATTCCTATAGTTATTTATTACTCATATTACCCGTAAACTATAATTTTGTAATGAATAGACTGACTGAATATCTTAACAGATTATTTAAATAGTATTAATAAGAAATGTATTTTGAATAAGTCGGGTTAAGCTTTGACCATTTTCACATGAAGTTCTTTCAAAGGGTATCTAACTACTTTGTATTCGTTGCTGGCATCTCGTATATCTTCTCGAGATATAACTACGAATGTAACATTAGAGATGCATTATGTTATCTAACATAGCATTCTTAGGAGATACCACGCTTTGTGCACCGGCCGCCTCCTAAATATGGACGGCCCTGATAAAGTAATGATATTCTATTCCATGTTTGTGTTTATCTCTAATAATTAATTATAGTAAAAATTAGTAACCTAAATGGTGCAGTGGAAAGGTCAGTCGCCGAGATTATAGTATAGAATGATAAGGTAGCCTTAATTTCAGAAGGTTTTTATGTAATATATCTGCAGTATGACCTTATACTCTTGTGTGACTATGTACTATATCAAAGAGTATTTAGAATATAAGGAAATTCAAGTACAAATTTATTGACTATGGTATTATACCTATAGGTATATTATTCAACTCCGCTTTTATTGACAATTTCATGTCATTTGATAATTTCATGACATTTGTATAAATATAAATAACATTGGCTGCATTATTTCATAGAAATGTCATGAAATTATCAAATAAATAAGATGTTTTTCATAGTTGCAAACCATTTCTATGAACTATAATAGTTTATTGTCGTATTGTCATTATATGACTGCGACCTTTTTTTCTATAAATAATATTGATTTCTTTGTTGCAGGTTTAAAATAACTTAAATCCAGTGCGTGTAAACGAAACAGTTTGACAATGTGTGTGTGCACATTGTCATGTGTGTGTGTTCCGAACTAATAATACAAGTGTGTGTGTCAGTTAAGTGACCATGGATTCTGTGTGTTCTCGGCTTAGCTGCGCGGCCGCAGGATTGTGATTGGTGAGTTCATTCATCTAGTTTTTAACTTCACAAATTAGTATTACCTAAACAGAATCATGGGCCAAATAATAATGCTCCCCATAGGAAAAGTAACCTAAATACTATAAATGTAAACAAATTTTCCTCCAAGTACATTTATTAATTTTTACAAATGGAATAACTGCGTTCAAATATTTATTAAAAATCAATTACCATAGCTGGAAATCGAACCCTACAAATGTAGCAAATAAGCATTCTGTATTTTTATGTTACCAATCGATAGAGTCTATTTTACGGAACGAATCTCTCTAGGAAACCATGCCTCTATAATCATTCGTTTGGTTCAGCCTGTATAGTATAGGGTATCTTCGGTAAGGAGGAGGTGTTAATACCACCCTTCTTACTTACTTATTTTACTTTAGCTACTTTCAAGCTACGAAAACTTTAAGTTTGACCTTAAATTTAAATAACGTTTTATGCGTTCTTTCTTTTCGACTTTAATCTTGTTTTTTATTGTGTAGCATCTAATTTACTGGACGAAAGTAAACGGATATCAATCACGCTTTTAAACGATGTTAGAAAGTGATTGGCAAGTTGCTACTTGTTTGTTGGTGTGTGCAAAATTTGTCGATCACTGGTCGTATCAATTAAAGAGCTCGATTGATTGAAATTGCACAATTGACGTCTTTTAGCGCCTGATGTGTGTTGGACAATTTCTAAAGGCTGGCCTGATTCATGAGCGACAGCGAGATAGTTTTTTTGCGGTTGTGATGAGTACGTGATCATATATTAAAAATTCCACTTATATTAAAGGTGATATAATCTCAAAACAAGCATTACAGGAGGCCTTTATTCGTATTTTACCACAAAATAGGTTATTGCTAGCTGACAATAGCAGCAAACAGCTAGACATAATGTATAGGTCTGGTTATCTATTAATTGGCTATCCTGACAATATGCCGCCGCAATTTTAACCGCCTCTGTGGTCTAGTGGTTGAGACCACCTGCCTCAGATCTAGAGGTCCGGGGTTCGATTCCCGTGGGGCAGAAATTTTCTGCTCGGTTTGGTTGGTGGTAGAGCTTTTCTAAGTCCGCTTGGCTAGCTACCACCATCTTACCTAAGTCTGCCGCTATAGCAACAATGTTTGCATTGTTGTGTTCCGGAAAGTGGAGGTAAGGTAGCCAGTTCCTCTGTGGTTGAGGAATCTGGGTGTAGCTCGCTTTCATCGTCGGCCTTATCTTCACTTAATATCAGGTGAGATGAAGGCCAAGAGTTACCCCGTTAAGCATGAAAAAAATCCTGACAATATGCGAAAGTTCGTAAGGATGTTTGTGACTTAATCACGCCAGAACGGATCTAGAATAAACTTGGCAGTGATATAGTGTTGAATAGTTAATCCCGGAAATGTGTTCCTATGGGATACCGCAGACGAGGTTGGTTACGAGCTGCCACCCTGTAAATAATATCTTGAAGAAACAGGCGCTTTTGTATAGTTGACACATTACTCTCATATCCCTGCACTTTCGGATGGGAAGCCATCAGAGCTGACCACGGAAGGCAGAGATGTGGTAGGTGGGAGGTACCTACAGAGACCAAAAACAAACCAAAGGCAGTTTTCAAGTATCAGCAGACAAGTATTGGAAGAACGAGGGTGTGTGCAATTAGGATTGTAGTACTCGGAGGGACACTATTTCATCATCATATCAACCGAGAGAAGCCCACCGCTGGGCATAAGTCTCCCCCAAGGAACTCCAAACCGATCGGTCCTACGCTGCCCTCATCCATCGGCTTCCCGCGACCCTCACCAGATCATCGGCCCACCTTGTGGGGGGCCTACCAACGCTGTGTCTCCCGGTACGCGGCCGCCACTCGAGGACCTTTCCGCCCCAACGGCCGTCAGTCCTCCTCGCAATGTGGCCTGCCCACTGCCACTTGAGTCTCGCAATTCTTTGTGCTATGTCAGCGACCTTAGTTCTCCTGCGGATCTCATCATTTCTGATTCGATCACGCAAATAAACACCAAGCATAGCCCTCTCCATTGCTCTTTGAGTGACTTTGAGCCTTCTTACACTATTTCGCAAGGCCAAAATTTTAATCTCAACGTTCTTAGCCAGTGATAACTGAGTACAGTATTATTTACAT
Organism: Nymphula nitidulata; assembly: GCA_947347705.1. Classification (NCBI taxonomy): domain Eukaryota; kingdom Metazoa; phylum Arthropoda; class Insecta; order Lepidoptera; family Crambidae; genus Nymphula; species Nymphula nitidulata. The sequence goes on along the minus strand of OX374637.1, from coordinate 1,086,960 downwards.
CCAAACGAAGATAATAATCTTCAATGTGATCCATTAATCTTGCAATATGCTTTTGGTAGATGCTAGCTGTCATTCGTAACCAAAATTGAAATACAAAAATTATGATACATAGCCACCGATTTCGAGTCAAACCGCTGTCTCCTCCCACGTACACCAAACCTGAACGCACAGCTTGTGTACGTAGCAGTCTGACTTGTTAATTGAGATATTGCGATTGGTTTTTTTTAACGTAAGACAGTGACATTGGTTTTGCGCGGCCACGACATGTCTTTATGTCAAACAGACTAAGTGACAGGAGAGAACTTATTGAGGACGAAAAGAGAGCGACGAAAATATACGCGGGAACTACATCGACATAATGTTATTTCCCTTATGATAATAAGTAGTACTTACCTACTACAAGTAATCTGTGAAACTTTCACGCAACAGAACATATAGGTATAGCTATATTATTTATTATATAGTGGAAACATGACACTGATTTCCACTACTTGTGATTTATAAACAACAAAATTAAAACCAACTTCAAAAACTGAATATTTTTATCCTTTTCAGTTTTTTGAAGTTGGTTTTTAGTTTATGTTTAACATTTTTTAGTGATAACTTGCTTAGGTCAATGATAGATGGGTGACCGTCTTCCGTTATTGTTTCCTACTATCCTATCGTTTCACTAAAAAGTTACGACTTACTCATTCCAGTTATTCTGATTTAAAAACTAAACTACCGAATCGATTTTCAAAAAAATTTTATGGGACTAAATTGCAACTATTCCGCATCGAAAAAAAAGTATCATTAATATCGGTTCACCCAGTCGAAAGTTCTGAGGTAACATACATAAAAAATACAGTCGAATTGAGAACTTCCTCCTTTTTTGAAGTCGGTTAAAATAAGTTTGCAATTCTGCCGCGCTAACGAAGAGTACAATAACTCGAATTTGCCGCTTTCGAGAAAAACGCGCTCAAAGTTTTGAACTTTGTTTTTCTTGTATCTCATGAACTACTAAACATATCTACATGAAACTTGTACCAATTGAAAGAACAACAAATAAAGAGCAGCTTCAAAATATACTTAAAGTGAAAATATAAAGCTTATAGCCTTAAATCGTTGAAATAGTGCTAATAATTAGGAATGTTTAAATGACCAACCTATCATCACTAGTCATAAATACAATAACTCCATTACTTATTGTATTTATCTTTAGCAAAAGTATATATTGCAAAAACTTACTTAAATAATTTCAATATTTACTAACGATAAATACAATAACTGTTGTAGTTATTGCATTTATCGTTAGAAAACTCTGTGACCTAGTCGGTAATCCATTGAAAAGAAAATATTTAACTTTGTTCATTAATTAATTAATTAAAAATAATCATAAGCAAAAGTGCTATAGCTTAATTAGAATAACTGATGTCGATAATAAGAAATATCCAAAATTTCCAGCGTTATTAGAATTATTTAAATAAATAATAAATTGAGACAAAATCACATACATTGTTCTGATCCCAAACTAAGAACAACGAAGGTAGGTACCATAAACAACGAGACCGTACACAAATACCCTGTCTCATCAACAAATATTTGTGACTGTGCGGGAATGGAACCCGCGACCCTTACGTCTCAACTGGCGCTCTAAGCCACTGCGCTAAACGGGTCGTCAAATATTTTACATCTTGGTCAACATCAACTTGGTCAATATCTTTAAGACACCGCCATTTCCTGGGCTTGGCGACTAATTAAAAACCTTTTTTTTTGTTATATAACTTGAAGGACCGAATCAATCAATATTAAAAAGAAAAAAAACACGGAGTCGCGTCTTGATTACAGAAATATATTGAGATTTAAAAGCATTCGATAACTGTGAAGGATAGCACTGCACTTCGCTAAAGGCGCATGAGGCGAGGCATGCGGACGCGAGGGAAGATGCTCCTGCTCTTAGCCTCACTTTTGCCCCGACTGCATTCAACTCGCGGACTATCTGCACTTCAAATTATTGTAAAAAAATCAAGCCGATATGTAAAGCACTCATAGTAAAGAGTTAAATTTAATGTGTCTTTTAAGAAAAGACATGCTGAATAGATAGTATCAAAAGAACGCTTAATTACCACCTCAATCACGACCGCTGCAAACACAAAAGACGCAACTGGCAAAACACAGTAAACTATTGTGTTTTACTTCCCCTTACACCCCTGCTAAGCCCCGTGTTGCATAGTCTTACGAATAATAAACACAATAACTCGTGATGATATTTTAGTTTTGATTGTAGACATAGATTTATTTTAAATGACTTTGCTAATCATTAATACAATAACAGTATTTATTTGTGAACCCTGAGTATTTAGCTTAGTAAGTGATTGGGATACACTAATCATAAGTACAATAACTAAAACATATTGTATTTATGACTAGTAAACGAATATTTAAAATCCAAGTCCTACTACTAAATATGTGGAACAACTAACAGTTATTGTACTTAGGACTAGTAATCTATACATAGTTTAAAACTGATGACACCACAAGTATGATTATTGTATTTTTGATTAGTAAAATTGTAATGAAGTCTTAGTTATTGCATTCTTGCTTACTGATAACTCAGGTTCCTGAAGGAATCGTGAAAAGTTACTTAGAGAGAGTTATAGATCTCGATTTCCTGATTCCGAATATATATATAACTCAAAATCGGCCAAAATCGAGTTATTGTACTTTTAGTTAGCACGGCAGAATTCTCATCCGGGGAACCTCTCGGCCTTCGTCTAACGTAATGTTACTTAGATTCCACGACCACAGAGGAACTGTCTATCTTCCTCTAACTGCCGAAACACAGCAATGCAGTTGATATTATTATTATTTATTGTTAAAAAGTTCTACCACCAACTAACCAAGCTGAAAATTTCTGCCTCCACCGAGAATTGAACTCCGGACCTCGAGGTCTGAGGTAGGTAGTCTCAATCACTTAACCACAGAGGCGCTTAAGTTCAACGCTTTCTCTCTTTCCATTTCAGAGGATAGCATAACTTTAAGTTTTATTTTGGCGATAGTAATCGCCTCAAGTTCCTCATTACGTCATTTGGCGTAGGATGGTGACAATTTTATTGATATAATTTATGCATTTAAGAAAAGAGATGACTAGTCTGTTTTACCATAGATACAGCGGGAAACCGCTATTTAGTAGCTAGTTCTGTAATCTCGCATAATTTTAAAAATAATAATTTGAAATATTGTACGGTCTACAGCACATCAAGCGTAACAGTTTGACCTTGAGACCGCCCTTACTGCGTTAGTAATAGAGGTAGGAAATGTGTGTTTTGACAGGCATAGCTACTGTAAACAAGTACCTAGCAAATACGCCTACAGCTATGGATCCGCTTTTAGACTTTGATTGTGACCAATTAAATAGAAAATAATAATGGTTCACTATCCATTTGCATAAAAATTTAAACCATTAAATATGTTGGCATATGGTAATTCATACTAATATTATTTACGCTTATTATTATTATCCATAACAAATTTAGCATAATTGTTTTTATCATAAATACAATCAGCATAATAATATTGAAACATAAAATTCACGACTATTACTTTATAAATGCATAATGGTATTGATGTAACAAAATACTTTCCGTATTTAAAATAAACATGTTGGCGGCTTTGGGGTGGCCCTTGGGCCGCCGCACCCTAACCTACTATTAGGCATGTGCCTCATTTTTATCCATACATCTTCATTTATACGACTTTACATTATGCCTAAAACTATTATGCAAATTGTAATAATGAGTAATTACATTAGTCTAAATTATACTTATGCCAAAATAATATTATGCAAAAGAACAATTATGCCTAAGTAATATTATGACAGCCAACAATATGCCAAAGTATATTAGGCGTAAATACATTATGCCAACGTAAAGGATCCCAATACTCTCACAGCTATTTTCTAGCCCAAAGGAAATTGTGTTGTGGATACTAGATAACGGATAAATATTGATAACAATATGTATACCTATAAATATTAGAAATATACTAAATAAACATCCATGACTCGTAAACAAATGCTCATAATCAACACAAACAAACATACCGGGATTCGAACCCAGGACCCCTAACCGAGTAGCCTGTACAGCAAGGGGTACAGACCACTCGGCCAGTCGGTCGTCAAAAAGGATGACATATTAAACAACTAGCGATCTAAAACAAACGCACAAGTAGTATAAAAAAATTGGTACACTCCGGATACTCCGGCCGACCAGCCTGTGTGGACGGAAAATGGAACGCTCTGTCAGGCATGCGCTTACGCAGCCTACTCATAGATAGCGGGCCGCGCGCACTTGATAGGGAAGGTCAACGATTAGATACAAAAACCCTAAAGGCGCAGGGCACTAAGATGTTATAAACTTAAGGAATAAAAAAAAAGGTATGTTGCGAAATTAAATTTGCCTAAACTAGGTTAAAAACCTGTGCTTCAGGCGAGAAAGTGCGGATATGTTAATAAGTACTGATTGTAATTAATAAACAACTCATAAGAAAAGTAAAAGTGACAAATTAACTGGCTAAGGCCAAAATGCCTAGGGGTAACAATGTCAGGTAACAAAGGTAACTTAGAGTACAATACCTTATCTACTTTTAAATGAAAAACACAAACTTACAAATTTAAGACTTAGTTTGTTATCAAATTCATTATATTATTTTCTTTTATTTTTAGTAGTATTTTTAGGTTAATATTTTGTCAAGCGTTTCTCTGACGTGTACAGTCAGCCACGTTAGTTAGTTAACATAAATATGTGTAATTAAAATATAAAACTAGAAAAACAAACAAAAGAAAACAAACAAGACAACAAACAACAACATGTTTTTTCAAACATTTATAATAATGTTCAAATCAAAAATTAAGAATAAATATGTGTTTCAAAACCCTTTCAATAAAGCACTTTATACTTTCATAGTTATTAACACTTGAATTAGAGTAATATTATGAGTATGTTTTAGAGTATCGGGAACTCCCAACTCCGAAATTACATGGTAAATCACTTTCAATAAAATATTTAATGTATTTGTAGGATATTTCACTCCTCTATTTGAAATTTAACATCGTCAATATTTCTACGTTCAGTCTGTTTGATTTGAAAATCTCTATCGTTTTGTAAACTAATTGTTATTCTACTTCCGTCGTTGACCGTACGCTATCGTGAATTTTAGGCACTTAATATTTAAGAAGAATACCTGGATTAAGTTTCGTGACATATTTGTTCTAGTGGTTCACCGACTAAATTTCAAGATTGCATTGTTACGCAGCAAATTTAAGGTCGAAGAAATATTACCAGCAAGCAAACAAACACCCACCAATGTCAATTGGCAAAAAAAGTTCCATTAAAATGCGAACAAAACCATAGCATCGAGTAAAGGCGCGCGCGCATGTGCTAAGGTCGCGCGGTAGCATTGACCCGTATCGCCTTATAGGGCCCATTGCGAAAACATATTTAAGCCCAGACCAGATGTTGCGGTGAAGGCCCTTGCCTACCTACTTACGAATGTTAAGGGTAGGCCTAAAGACGTGTATTCACTGGCCAGGCAACCATCGACACGGGATCGCCTGGCACAAACTGTGTAGTCTAATTATTTATTTATTAGTCATTGGAGCTATAACGTGTGTAGGTTTTCTAGACGCTTTCACATGAAGCCTAATAAACACAATTTGTAGTGATGTGCGCCTGAGCCTGCCTGAGGTGATCGGAGAATAGAGTTTATCATGAGAGCTTGTGATGAGATCGCCAGACCCATCACGAGAGAGTTGCGTTGAGAACACGAGGACTTTTCTCTACATAATCTTACAAATATGCTAAATGCGCAAGTTTAGAGAAGGATGTTGTTAATTTAGGCTGATCTAGCGTGATTAATTAATGCCAGATCGGCTTTAATTATTGCCTGAAATACTTTTAAGTCCAGAATAGATAAGGTTGCCGTGGGATAGAACCGACATTCACGCGGTTAAAGTTGCAGACTAAATCTCATCAATAAACTTGATTGAATTATTTGTCGGAAAAGATAACCTTTAACCTTTAATCCATTAAGCCCACCGGCGCTCACGCACAACAGAAAATCTATTGTGTGGGTAGTTCACAGATTAATCAGCTGTGCTGAACTATTTTTGGCATAATGACGTGATATTGATCAATCCTAATACTGAGAGACTGTATTCGTAATATTGTGTATTTTATCTTGTAAGTTAACGTCCTCCTTTCCTGCCTTTCCATCAGCATCATTGCATGTTATGGTGCCTACTGCTGAATGCCTACCTTTTTTTTTCTTCTCTACCAGCCTATCCGCCCTCTCCCTGGGGAGAAGAGGGAGGAGTGTGTGGGGCTCTCACCCACTAAACCCTTCAGCGATGCTGAATGCCTACCTAACCCAACATGTATTATTATCCGTGAAAATGTCTCAAATCAGGCGTACCAACGTCAAGCCCAAAGTCGTCCTCCAAATATGGTGGCCTTATGCATCGTAAAAGAATCTACAACAGGTGACTCAGTGCTCCTACGCGGTGACTAAAAACATTAAACGTTTCTAAGAAACGGTTACTCTCATTGAGCATGTGCTTTAACTCCAATCAATGATCAAGCGAACGAACCTAATTTAAGGTAAGTATAGCGTCAGAATTCAGAATCATCTAAGCTAGGTGCGTCTCGACTTGGTGGTAGGCCCATATCAGGAGCCGTCTGGGTACTGCCGCCCTGCGAAATCACATGAATTAAATGAAATAACTTTTTCAGTACCATAAATATGACTATAAAAGCCAAATACAATTTTTTTTAACAAAAAAACAATATAAATATTTCACTGAAAAGGAGTCCACTCAGCATAAGCCGAAGCATCCTTGGACACTACGACGCTGGTCTTCCGTGGATACCTCATCGGTGGGCACCACTTTTCTATTTCAGTCGTAAAACAGTTTCCTGTGTTTCAGATTGAAGGGAAAAGTAGCCAGTGTAGTTACTGGGCATGGAAGGCGTTTCGTCGTCGTAGAACGGGCCGTGGACAAAATCTCTCCACTACTTAAATCAACTTATTAGGAGAGAGAATGTGTTTTATCTCTTTCTTTCTTTCGGACGAAGAGAGAGATAAACTTTTGTCCACTCTCCACTTTGCCAGGCTACGGGGGCAGGTGTCTATGGTGACGACAATAACCACTTACCACTAGATGGGCTACCAGCTTGCTTGTCATCTGTTTGTATAAAGAAGCTGTCAGAGCGATCAAAAATATCTACGCAGTTTCAGAAAAGCAATAATATTCTAACTGTAATAAGAATCGCATGTTGTCTGTAGCTTCAGTTAAATCTTTAACAAATGAAAGGCGAATCTAATGTCGTAATATACGTAATACGGTTGTTTTTCTATGTCGTCAAATAATTATTTTCGAAAATCTATTATTATCGAGTAAGAGCAATTTTTAGCTTTTCATACTCAAAAATCGTGAATGATTTATTTATTGTTAGACTTCGAAAAATCCTGTAATAAATTTTTAGACTAGCCTGAGATGCCCATGCATGGCAAATTTTGTTAGAATCGGTTTACTCTTTTCCAATATTTCCGACTTGAACGTTGGTAGAAAGGCTGGAGACGCTCTTTTGACAACAGGTGAGGTGAAGTAGTTTTCCTCATTACCATCACTAGCCCCACCGCTGGGTACAGGTGCTGCATTTGAAAAACACATGAGGAGTTTGTAATAGAGCACGAGCATGTATAGGCGGTAACAACGTGTGAGTAGTGCCCAAGGTGCTACGAGCGTCTATAGGCTACGGTGACAACGCGTGAGTGGTGCCAACGGTGCTACGAGCGTCTAGGCTACAGTGACAATGTGTGTGTAGTACCCAAGGTGCTACGAGTGTCTATAGGCTACGGTGACAATGCGTGAGTAGTGTCCAAGGTGCTACAAGCGTCTAGGCTACGGTGACAACGCGTGTGTAGTGCCTAAAGTGCTACGAGCGTCTATAGGTTACGGTGACAACGCGTGAGTGGTGCCAACGGTGCTACGAGCGTCTACGCTACAGTGACAATGTGTGAGTAGTACCCAATGTGCTACGAGTGTCTATAGGCTACGATGACAACGCGTGAGTAGTGTCCAAGGTGCTACAAGCGTCTAGGCTACGGTTACAATGCGTGAGTAGTGTCCAAGGTGCTACGAGCGTTTAGGCTATGGTTACAACGCGTGTGTAGTGCCTAAGGTGCTACGAGCGTCTATAGGCTACGGTAAGAACGCGTGAGTAGTGCTAACGGTACTACGAGCGTCTATAGGCTACGGTGACAACGCGTGAGTAGTACCCAAGGTGCTACGAGCGTCTATAGGCTACGGTGACAACGCGTGAGTAGTACCCAAAGTGCTACGAGCGTCTTTAGGCTACTGTGACAACGCGTGCTTAGTACCCAAGGTGCTACGAGCGTCTATAGGCTACGGTGAAAACGCGTGAGTAGTGTCCAAGGTGCTACGAGCGTCTATAGGCTATGGTCACAACGCGTGAGTAGTACCCAAGGTGCTACGAGTGTCTATAGGCTACGGTAACAACGCGTGAGTAGTGTCCAAGGTGCTACGAGCGTCTATAGGCTATGGTCACAACGCGTGAGTAGTACCCAAGGTGCTACGAGTGTCTATAGGCTACGGTAACAACGCGTGAGTAGTGTCCAAGGTGCTACGAGCGTCTATAGGCTATGGTAACAACGCATGAGTAGTACCCAAGGTGCTACGAGTGTCTATAGGCTACGGTAACAACGCGTGAGTAATGTCCAAGGTGCTACAAGCGTCTATAGGCTAGTGACTGGATGACCGCTTGCCATCCTAGTCGTATAAAGTACCCGGTAAAAACTACCCATGGCATTCAGCTTTGTAATCGTCAAATTGAATAGCTGACTTCAAGGTTTTGTTGTTGTAGTAAGGTTTGGTTATCACAGATTCTTAAGTAAGGAAGTATTTTGTTGGCACCAGGAGGATGTCCCCATATTGTAATACGTGATATTAATAAAACATGCCTCTTGAAGCTCTCATCTTGAATTGACCTTTTCGGAATGCCCCGTGAATATGAACACAGGCAAATAAAATACTGACAAAAAGAGCAAGAAATAATAAAAAACCTCACGAAGTGGACACGAAATTGAAAATATTAAGCCTCACATTCATCACAGGAAATAATAAGAGAAATCGTATTTTTTCCTGCGCATGCGCACTTAGAAATCGTCACTTACCAATTATCTGTTCCAGCAGAACAAGTCCATGCTGATTTATGTTGACAAAGAATGTTCTATCTGTCAACCAGTAGACTTTTTATTTGAGGATTAGATATACGACCGGTCGCTGCTTAGAACTCCGTTATGTCAATAATATAACCAACACCACAGGTAGAGTAAGCTTTCATTTGATAATTTCATACAAATGTCATGAAATTATCAATTGAATAAGAAATTTTTGAAAGTGGCAAACCATTTCTATAGACTAATATAACCCATGTTTAAATATATTGTCGCATTGACGGCACCACCCTGTATAATTTTTTGGATTTAAATTGCTCGTTTTCAAATTCGTAGATTACAAAACGTGTACATAAGTGACACCGCTTGTTCTTAAGATCTAAGATACCATTGACTATAAAAACGATAATGCGTACAGTTAAAATGTGAATCTGTACAGTATGATATGAAGCTCTCTTCAGTTACAACTTATAAGTGAATAAGCACTACGAAAGACCAAACCACGACTAAACATCAGGTCTGGTTGTGATCAATATTTGCCTATTTATGCTCAAAATAGGTACCTACGACACGAGAACATCTAGGCGTAACCGCACCCCTGCATAGAATGAATCTATTCAAAATTTCTCTGACAAAAGAAATATTGAACGAAGCCAACTAATAGAAAACATTTGTAAGGAGAAGGAATGAAATATGACGAGAATATCACAGGACACGCTTAATTAGAGCCCGAGACTTTAGAAAGCGATTATGGTGGGTCTTCTGTATCCACATACCCAACCAAAATATCATATTATACCAAATCCATCTAAACGGGAGCAAAGTCATGCACTTCATCTAGTTAACCTAAATCCTGACCTACCATAAACTCCTCATGTTTCCTATAAAAGGGATTAACTATTCCCCGTTATTTTTAACGAGACATTTCCACACTGCGTCAAGGAGAGACAGAAGATAAGCCCTGTACGCGGGAGCAGGATAGGCGTATCATGTTTTGGATAAAAGCTAATTCAGATTGGTTCGACAATCACGTATTATTTTTATAGGAAGTCGATGAACTGTACAGTAATCGTTTTTGAATATAAATTACATATCTTGGAGGATATTTTCAGAGGAAGCTTCATGGTATTTTCGTTTCTAATACACTTTATAGGCTGTAAGGGGATGCTTCACTAAATGAAGGCAGATGGTGGCATGCTGGTCAACCTAAACATGACTTTTAAAAATATTATTAAAGGGCAAAAAATTTCATAGATTTATACCTACTCGTTCTGTATTATTTCATACAAAGCACGGCAAATGACTCACCACCACCTGATGTGAATCGGTATGAAGAGTCCATAATATGGACTGTCTGATTATGCGAAGTTTAGATACTGTTCCAGTCGCCTATACTTTCCGGCCCAATAGACCTATTTTGAAGAAATCCATGCTATAAGAAGGAGGGAACACATATGCTGGCAGAGAATTCCAACTTCTGAAGCGTCGTTCATGAGCTCTTTGGTGATTAATGTAGACAATTTCTGCAGTGAATGAGTGGTCACACTACTTGGAAAAAATATAATTTATGACCCGCGTCTAATATTTATTTATTCTACCTATAATTTATGAACTCGTCACGCATCAGGTTCGATGATGTTCCACTTGATTGTGGGGACCTGAACTTGATGAGTTAACTTCACTGAAAAGACCATAGTTGAGCGCTCTGGTTTCTATTACGAAAACAAAGCACCTTTCGCCATGGTCGATTCCGAGATGGAACAATAAAATTTTGTGATCTCGAGCTCCTCCGTGCTTCGGAAGGCAGTAGGTACTGCAAGGGCTTCAACCCGCATTGGGCCAGCGTGGTGGTGTTATGGCCCAAACTCCTCATATGTTTCTCCCATGTAGAAAGTCCTGTGTCCAGCAGTGGGACGTATTTAGGCTGGTGATGATGATGACAAACACTATGCTTACATAGATAAAAAACAATGATAAACAATGATAAAAAATATTAACTCATTGAATTTTTAATTTTAGTCCATCAATTATTTTTAATTCACCTCTACAAATCGAAGGGCGTTTTAACATAGCTAAAGTATAAATACAAATTAAGTTCTATTTGTCCTTTTCCATCCCAGCATAAACGACAGGAATGCAAAGCACGTGTCTAACTATGATTAAGCGTCTGTCGCCACATGACACCGCTGTTTCCAGGAATTATCCTGAGGACATTTATTTTTGTATTGCGCTACAGTAAGCCACACAGCAAGTGCAAGAGTACACGCAAATTTAGCTTCTATTACGTTTGAATTAGATTGATTTAAAGTCTAAAGTAATACGTTTCATGTGCTTTCAGCTACAAAATGTTAGTCCAGACAAATTTTATGTCTGCATAATGAGAATACACACATACGTGTTGACGTTTTGGTTGTAACTTTTTATATATTTATTTATATAAAGCTAGGGATGGTACACAGCTCAATTATAAATTGATTTAGAGTTTTTTATACAAAGCACGACAAATGACTCAAAACCACCTGATGTGAAGCTGTAAGAAGAGTCAGCTAAGCAGCTTGATACACACTGCTCTAGCCGCCTCCCCTTGCCTTGAAAAAGTGCTTCTTCAAGCGTCTTTTGAGGGAACCCATGATATGGAAGGAGGGAATCGAGGAACACATGTGCCGGTAAAGAATTCGAAGTTTTGTAAATACATAGAAACGAGTGGCTAAATTTAATTGTGCGTGATCTTCAGGTGAGGAGTACGGTGGCGTAGTGATTTGAGCGCTCTGGTTTCGATTACGAAAACAAAGCAACTTTCGCCTTGGTCGATCCCGGATGGGTCAATCAAAATTTCTAATCTCGAACTCCACCGTGCTTCGGAAGATACGTTAAGCCGTTGGTCCCGGTTGTTACTGCAACCGCTTTAACCCGCCAACCCGCATTGGGCCAGCGTGGTGGTGTTATGGCCCAAACTCCTCACGTGTTCCTCCCTCATGTGTAGGATGATGATGATGTTAAGGTGGAGACAGTGAATTGATGACTCCACAGACCGGCACGAGTATTCCTAAGTAGGAAGGGGAAAGTGGGATAAGGTCAAAAAGCTCTCGTAGTACAATAAACATATCAACGCTAATAGGGATGTTGCCTAAGTTTGAAAATGGCGCTATTTTTCACAAATTCGCAAAATATACGCTACTGTTACCCATAAAAACCATTCAAACTTAAAATATATGGAATATTGTTGAAGTTGTACTGTTATGAAAATAAAAAAAATGTTTTTTTTTTTTCAAAATATATCAAAAATGATATTAGATTGCTGACATCAATTAAAACAACTATTATTATGACAGCTATTAATAAAAACATACTTAATATATTGTTATTATGAATTTTGTCAGTATGCCGATACATTTCTTAGTAATATGGAAACATGTGACGTCACATGTTCCGTAGATTTTCTATGGAGCGTTTTTGGACGATGCGCCGCAACACATCAAACATACCACTATATCTGTGAAACTATTGATCTTAGATATACTATTTCTTTTGCAATAGTTCTTTATGAGGTATAAACTTCTTATTTGTGAAATAAAAAAAAAGTTGTCAACTACCCTATACACCTTCATAGCATAGGTTTTACGTACCTATTCAAAGCTTCGTTAGTCACTAATTCTAGCCTACTAATACCTAAACAATAGGCGTGCGATCGTGCCCCGCGGTCTCATGACATGACGCGACAGCCCGCCGCCCTTGGTTCGATTCCCGGTAGACGTTACGATTAACGGTCGATACGCCTGCAACCGGTTGACTACCAATATTTTAGGGTTCAATCTAATCTTCACACTTAAGTTATTTAAAAGTGCTGTTTTTATTTATTTACTCTTACGCGGCATTACAAATAAAAATAATGACTAATAATAATCATTAAATATTAAAATGAAATTAAAAAATAAAAAATGCCATAGCAGGCTAATTGTCATTATGTATTAATAAACTTTGATACAGGTGCAATAAAGAGTATATAAGATGGTGCCGTTTGATAATTTCATGACATTTGTATGAAATATTATAAACATTGACTGCATTTTTCATAGAATTGTCATGAATTTATCAAATGAATACGATGTTTTTGAAAGTGGCAAACCATTTCTATTAACTAATATAACCCTTATATTAGTAGAGTCTCCCAATAAGTGGGTCTTTAAATGAACATGGATAAGACGAACATAATGCCGAATTCCCATGTTGTCCCCACTCCTGTAAAGGTTGGAAGCTTTACACTGGAAGTTGTTGACGAATATGTTTACCTGGGACAAATAGTCCAACTTGGTAAGTCCAACTTCCAGAAAGAGGTCAATCGACGGATCCAACTCGGCTGGTCAGCGTTCGGGAAGCTTCACAGCATATTCTCGGCCGAACTACAGCAATGTCTCAAGACGAAAGTCTTTAATTCGTGTGTGTTGCCAGTGATGACTTACGGAACTAAGACGTGGCCGCTTACAATGGGCCTCATAAGAAGTCTCAATGTCACCCAAAGGGCAATGGAGAGGGCTATGGTCGAGGTTTCTCTGCGTGATCGAATCAGAAATGATGAGATCCGCAGGAGAACTAAGGTCGCCGACATAGCCCGAAGAATTGCGAGCCTCAAGTGGCAGTGGGCAGGCCACATTGCAAGGAGGACTGACGGCCGTTGGGGCGGAAAAGTCCTCGAGTGGCGGCCGCGTACCGGGAGACGCAGCGTTGGTAGGCTCCCACAAGGTGGCCCGACGATCTGGTGAGGGTCGCGGGAAGCCGATGGATGCAGACAGCGCAGAACCGATCGGTATATATGGAGATCTTTGGGGGAGGCCTATGCCCAGCAGTGGGCGTCTCTCGGCTGAAATGATGAATATAGCCCATCTTTGAATTTATTGTCGTATAAACGGCACCAGCCTGTATTTAATTATATTTGTACAAATCAAATTATTTGGAATCTTTCCTTATACGAGAAAATAATGAGGAATAAATACAACTATGCCCTAGCTGTCTTACAAACCTTGAAGTACGACTTAATTAATGTTTTATGAGCTCATGGTATATGAACCCTTAATACGTATCCGACACGCTCTTGGTCATGTTTTTGTCGATTTGTTTATCCTTGACAAAAAACTTCGGAAGACAATGATACCTTTGACTCTAAGATGTTTTGGAATTTAAGTTACGATGTTTTTAAGCTATAAAGAATAAACGTAACGTTAAAAATATGAAACGTTATTAGGTTCGAGTGTAAGGTTCATTATGTTTATCCAAATTATTAGATACTTGCTTTATCCCGTACCTCCATACGCGCAGCCAATGGCGCAAAAAACATTCATAAACTTCCCAGGGTCTTAAACTATCTCTATTCCAAATTTCATCTAAATCGGTTCAGTGGTTCTAGAGATTACTTCCTACAACAGTTAGCTACAGTAAGTTACAGCTAACAAACTGTAGTTTAACTGGATATTAGTTTAGAAGTAATATTTATTAGTTCTATACTATCTCTGCATGAAACCATGCATCTTGAAAATGTCTGTAAGATAAAAACCGTTATTGTAAATTTTATTGAGAGATTAATACTTGCGTCAGGTCACCACCAGCCTCTATAGATCCCACTGATGCGCACAGCATCGCCTCTGTGGTGTAGTGGTTGAGACCACCTGCTTCAGATCTAGAGGTCCGGGGTTCGATTCCCGTGGGGCGAAATTTTGTGCTCGGTTTGGTTGGTGGTAGGACTTTTCTGAGTCCGCTTGACTAGCTACCACCATCTTACCTAAGTCTGCCGCCATAGCAATAATGTGAACGGCATTGTTGTGTTCCAGCAGTTAGAGGTAAGATAGCCAGTTCCTATATGGTTGAGGAATCCGGGTGTAGCTCGCTTTCATTGTCAGCATTAGCTTACTTAACACCAGGTAGGATGAAGGTCAAGAGTTACCCCGTTAAGATAAAAAAAAATTCAGGCCTTTCTACATGGGAGAAAGGAGGAGGTTACTTGCACTAGATATTGGTTGGCATTTGGCATCAATCAAATTGTGGTATTTGATATTCTGTGATATCTGCGGAAATTACTTAGTAGGTACTTGATTTGAATCCAGGTTCACCGCTGCGAAAGGTGTGGCCACGTCGCTTTTGTGTCTTATCAAGTGGTATACATTCATATTAAAAACCAAAGAATTGTATTGTTCCTGTTTACTTTACCGGTTACTTTTAGCAATGTCTTATATTGTCGCGAGCACTTCATTGTCATTTGAAAAAAAAAAACTTTTACGGACTTTTAACTCGCGTTTAATTAGATGGTAAATACACGATGTGTTAAAATACGATTGCTATCACGTGTAAAGTTATCGAAATGTAGGGTATAGAATAATATTGTAACGCCTATTTTGTACTAAATAAAAAAAGGGTTGATTTCAAACATTATATTGACTAGTGATCTGTTGTGACAAATCACTAGTATGGTATACATAAATGTCATCCAATAAGATTATGACTCAGAAGCCCATTAGACGAGGTTAAGGTGAACCTCTCGACTGCAACAGTTAATAATAGTTTTTACTGCGTTATTTTACTAAGCATGCTATTTCGCAACGTTATTAAGCTTAATTAGCAGCTTATTGTATGTTAACTAATAAACTGTTAGTGTTTCTTTATCAATTGATGCAAGGATTAAGTAACTGCTCTTGAATCTGTAAGTAAGTAATAATTATGATGACATCATAATACGTAAGCGTTAATGAATGGTAATGTTTTTGTACAACGACGTCTACGACAAGGGTCATAAACGTTACGCATTTAACGCCTATAAAATACATATCTGAAACTTGGGAAAATTGGCAGGATGCCCTAGGAAAATTCTGTGACTTGTCCAAGGCGTTCGACTATGTTGATCATCAAACTTTATTGGGCAAATTAAAGCATTATAGTGTATCAATAAACTCATTCAATTTAATTTTTTTATGACCACTGGTCTTTTTAATTAAAAGTGGTCTTAGAATAACCTTGAACCTACCAATCACCCAAATAGTCACATAAAAGCTATTCGATTCAAAAGACCTGTCTAGGCGTCCAATTGAATAGCTAAACAAAAGGCAATCAAATAAAAAGTAGACAGATGCCTTTTTTTGCCGTTTATTCTTAAAAATACACTTAATACTATCTATTCTGTAATAAACAACTAAATACACCGATTTGAAATAATAATAATAATAAGTTTTATTGAAAAAGTAAATCAATAGTACCTAATTTCTATTTTTTCAAGTTTTTTAATCGAAACTATTACGATGACATTAATACAATAAATATAAGTGATCATAAGCTTATTTAAAAGTACTGACACATTTATAAACAAAACTAGTCCAATGTGTCACGTTTGTAGGACTGCACAATGTCATTGTCAAACCATCTAATCTAGTATTGTGACTGTCACAGTGACAGATGAATGACAGGTCGCAGGCGATGTTCGCCGGAGATAATGCAAGGTCATATTAAGTTAGACGCTCAACGCTCACCCGGGACTTTTAATTAAGTTACAACACTAAGGGCTGATTTTTCAATCCTCAGATAATTTTTATCTAGAGAATAATTTTGACGTTTTGACAGATTTTCAATAGATTAACTGTCAACTTGTCAAAGTTATTCTCTGGATAAATCTTATCTGGTGATTGAAAAATCAGCCCTAAGTAACAGACTATAGTATTTTTCAAATATTAGTCCGGTGACATAATAACACAATTTTTTAAAACAAACAGTTAGGTATACAGAATACGAATTTTAAAATTTTATGCAACCCCCGCCCCCTGCGTCATTAAATCATCTATCTAGCATCATCTCATTGAGACTATTCAAGAGCCCTAACATGCTTTATCTGCTGTTTTGACGACCGGCTAGTCGAGCGGTCTGTACCCTTGGTATGCAGGCTACTTGGTCAAGAGGTCCCGGGTTCGAATACCGGTAGGGGCAAATGTTTGTATGATGAATTGATGAATATATTTCTAATAATTATATACATATTATTACCTATCAATATTTATCTAGTATCCATAACACAAGTTCTACATGATGCTTACTTTGGGCTAGATAATAGGTGTGAGTGTATGATTATTATTATTATAAGTTTCTGAACAACTTAGCATCCCGCAGACTACTTGATGGTACAGGATCAGGTTAAGGTTAGGGTGTCTTGAAAAAAACTCCGAAGTAACCAAAGTAAACCAAAATTCAAATCATTCTTATAAGTGAAATTTAGTAAAACCATTTTGCTTGAAATGACTTTTAATAGGTGGTAGGCCCGTATGTAGGGCCGTCTGAGTAGGTTCCACCGGCTTTCTTATTTCAGCCATTTCACATTTCGCTGTGTTTCGGATTGAAGGGAAAGGTAGCCAGTGTAATTACTGGGTATGGACGGCATTTCATCTTAGGCCTCAGGATGACAACGCACCTGCAATATCAAGTGTTTTTCCTTGTTATTGAAGGTGTCTATAGGCGGCGGTAACCGCTTACCATCAGGTGGGCCGTCAGCTTGTTTGTCATCTAGTTGTATAAAAAAATTAAATGAGCTCATAGTCATCAAACGCCTGAACTGATCTTCATAAATTATAGATAGCTTAGAACCATCCTGATCACGTCAACTTTCAAACAAAAAAAACGAATCACAATCGGTCTGTTCGCTTAAGAGCTAAGACTCCACCAAAGAGTAATGTAGGACTCCACACATAGACAGAAAGATACACAGAATACACAGACACGTCAAACTTATAAAATCCCTTTTTTCGTCAGGGGTCAATAAAATAATCCGTATTTTTTACATTATAAATAATAAATGTTCAAAGATTACAAAAGTAGAAAAAAAATTATGTTCTCCTGCAGGCACTGAACCCGAATAGTTCTTCAAAAAATACTCATTCGGGAGCTGAAATAGAATATTTTAACATTGTGAGCGTAAACCTTTGCTTCTACCGCAAATACAGACAGAAAGACATTTACAGGGCGATCCAACTCTTCGGTAGCTCAGATGGTTAGAGCAGTCACCCGAATTGTGAAAGGTCGCGGGTTCAGTTCCCGCCTGAGGCCATAAGTTTACGCCGCACGGTTTTTATACAGCCTTTAAGTCGAAAATATTATACACGAACAGACTGATTCTCATATGACATAATATATTATACAGGGTGGTGCCGTCAATACGACAATAAATTAAAACATAGGTTATATTAGTCCATAGAAATGGTTTGACATTTTCAAAAATATCGTATTCATTCGATAATTGCGGAAGTTGAGCGGAGCGATGGCTGGCACATGCGTCATACTTGTGAACAGGTGCCACTAGTGGAAATGGTCATCTCTAAGCTTCCTTGATTTTTTAATAATTTACCTACATATTCATCAATATTTTTTCATCAATATAAGATTTTTGAGGTATATGGCATAATAGGATATTATATATAAAACAATACAATTATTATTGTAATGACACGTCATCAGACAAGTGTTTAAAATTAATGAAAGATGTTTAGCTTTATTAGGTCTTTGTATATTAATTGTTGACCTTTGTGTATTGTAATACCTATATTGTGATGGTGCATTGTCGGACAGCCTTTAAATACAGTAAATATTCTTGTCATTAGTTACTTATTGGTACGTTAATATACCTTTTTTATACTCTGTGCGACACTGCGCTGCTAAATACTATTACTGTGTAATTAAACATTGTAACTTAATAATTGAAAAGAGTGACTACACGAGTTTGTTGCCGGAATCTTCTCGGTAGTTCAACTTTTGGAACCGGTGTAAATTCAGACCGACTGACAGACAGACTGACTGACAGATAGACAGACAGACTGACTGACGGACAGACGGACCGACAGACAGACCGATAGACAGACTAACATTATAACATTCTTAGCTTACGTAGATCCAGATAGACAGAGAGACAAACATTATGAAATTATTAGTTAGTTAATATTATTTTTATGTGATGTGTTTAATAGTGTTTATGTTTAGATGATGTGTGATGTGAAAAAAACCCTTATGTCTATAAGGGTTTTTTTTGTTGACGATTCGAAAGTGCTTCTTGGGGGGCCTAATTGAATAAAGATATTTTCATTTTCATTTTCAATTTCATGGCATTTCTATGAAATACTGCAGCCAATGTTATATTAGTGCATAGAAGTGGCAAACCATTTCTATGCACTAATATAGCCCATGTTTCAATTTATTGTCGTATTGACGGCACCACCCTGTATACATGGTTATACAATCCATGCTAATGTAAATAGTTATCAGAGTTTTTTTTCGAAAAAATGTCTATTCTATTCTTTATTATTACCATATTTTTCACCTTTATTACCATAATGTTACAAGAGATGTAAAATATAAGGCTTAAAGCTAACAGATCATTATGGACCCTGTAGGGCACACCTGCAGGTCTTGTTGTCGAGTGACAACAATTTCTGGCTTTGGCATACAAACCAAGAATCACTAATAATTTTTCGAAACATCCTAACAATCCAAATCCTAATAACTTTTTAGATTAGCCTGCCTTGCCAGAATGTAGCCGTAAAGAAATCGTCATATTTATATTATTTTAAGTAAGTATATACTTAACCATAACATTGACAACCAAAAAATCCTTCAAGTATGGAAACATTTGTTCAAACAGACATTAACTTCCTCATAAGTAGTTTAATAAGCACGGACGGTGTAAAATAATCATTTGAATTGAAATTGTAATTTTCCATTTTATTTTTTATCAAAAATCAATTGAATCATTTACACAATATACTTACGCATTATTAAATACCTAATAAAATATATTCATCCCAATAGTAAATTTTTTTTTTCAAGCAGCAGGAAGAATAATAAGTTCATAATAATATTATTATGGAAATCAGAATGGACACCACAGACATGTATCTAATTACTTTTTACAAAATAATAGATGAAGCTATGTTCAAACATACAGAAGTTATTTGACCCAACAATTTTGTGACAAAAAAACATTTGTTCCAACGTTGGAATGACAAAAATGTCGTCTGGTGCAAGTGTCACATGAATGGGTGCGTTTATATTGGTCTCCTGACAACCCCTTAACTGTTGACAGTATGTTAACTTTTAAAAGTTTCAATCTAAATAGAAAACAGTATAATAAGGTTCTTGTAAAAACTCTAAAAAGGCTAAAAATATAAAACGTACTTACTCCTTCAATACAAAAAAGTTTTTTTTGGACTTTTAGCTGTTTTTGGGAGCTGGCCTAGCACCAACTCCAAAATTAGTTTCATATTAGATAAATGTTTGAAAATAATATCTTTTAGTGATTTGAAGTCGGTTTTTCATTTTGGCTTAATAGGGGTTTTTCCCTGAGGGCAAGTTTTACTATCGCCTATAGATGGTTATTACTTCTGTGGTCATTTGTCAATTCCGGATGAATCAAGAAGAATAATTATATAGCTTAGGATTTGGGGGTCTATACAGACTCCCTGCGGACAAACGGTTGCAGTGTCTATGGGCCGTCCCGTGACGTCTCGGCAATAAGCAGGGAAGAGATGCTGAGGGGCACTAACCCCCTGTCCCTACTCCTCCCCGATAATGGGGGCATAGGCTGATTAGAGAGTAAAAAGTCTACGGCAGAAAATGTTACGGAGAAAGACTATTACTACTGGTAGAAATACCATCATCATCATCACCAGCCTATTTACATCCCACTGCTGGGCAGCTTAATGCTGGTTGAAGCGGTTGCAGTAACAACCGCGTCCGATGACTTCACGGGCACGACAAATCACGGAGGAGCTCGAGATCGAAATAATTAATTGACCCATCCTAGGACTGAACATGGCGAAAGTTGCTTTGTTTTCGTGATTGAAGCACTGCGCTCTGCAGACACTAATTTACTAAGTGTTAGGCCGGTATTACGGTAGGTTCCACTGCCTTTCTTATTCAAGCCGTGAAACAGTTCGCTGTATTTCGGATTAAAGGGAAAGGTACCCAGTGTAATTACTGAGCATGGACGGCATTTCATATTAGGCCTCAGGACGACAACGCACCTGAAATATCAAGTGATTTTCCCTTGTTATTGCAGGTGTCTTTAGGCGGCGGTAACCGCTTACCATCAGGCGGGCCGTCAGCTTGTTTGTCATCTACATAGTTGTATAAAAAAAGACAGAAATAATACATTACAAAAAGATAATGTTAAATAACAAAAAGTAATAGTTGCTTTATCAATCGAGAAGTAGCCATAGATCTAATTAAGTTTTGCTTTTATGGCTAAACAATAGTGTTTGAATATTTCGTTATTAGTTATCATCCTGTTGTCTCTCTTCACTATGTAAAGAAAAGAGAGAAAAAAATCGGAAATGCCCCGGCGGGCGCCGCGTGCCGCGCGAGACGAGCGCGGCCCCGCACCTGACAGCGCGCGAGTTTTTTTATAGTCTGATTAGTCTCAGTAGTTAAATGAAAAACAAATGAGACTTTCGGTAGTAAAAGTTAAATAAGACCACCGACTTGTTAGTATTTGGACCGAAAGGGTTGTGGTATATTGATAAGTAGGTACTACGTTTTCTAACTCATTTCTTTGTCGTACTTCCAAAACTTGAAAAATCATGACATGGGTTCCTCCACGTACCTTACAGGCCGGTAAGATGGAGGCGGCTACATCATTGTGTTTCAGGCTGCACTAGCTATCTTCGCATGTAGACTATTATTACCGCTGTAGAGTCATTAGACGTGCTTCGTATAAAAAATGGGTTCCTTCAAAAGAGCTGTGAAAAGGTGTGTAAGTACCTTACAGGAATGCAAAGTAGAGGCGGCTAGATCGTTGAGTTTCAAGCTGCATTAGCTGTCTTCGCATGTAGACTCTTCGCGGTAACGCTGTAGAGTCATTTGCCGTGCTTGTATGAAAAAATACAGCTCTTTGCTGTCAAGAGTCAAAACTTGAAAGATGGTATTTCGCCATCTTTGTCGTAAAGACACACATACTACAAAAATAGCTCAAATGGAAAACTTAATATTATATGAACACTAGCTGACCCGGCAAACGTTGTTTTGCCATATAAATTATTTCTAGGGAATTCCTAGTGTAGAAAAAAATAACTAAGTGTGTAAGGTCATCCCTACTCCGTGCTGTTTACTGAGTGAGGACTGAGGAGTGACATCTGTAGACGCCTGACGGGATAACTTACCGAGTGGGTGGATAGGTATTAGGTAGCTAAATATTATAATAGTGTTTGTGCTTGATTAGCTTGCTGAACTGTCATGCGTAGGTATTGTGCCGTGTATGTACTGTCTGTGTGTGTGTAATGCTTCCTATAATTATATGAATATTATTATTAAAAACGTACAATTTTAGATTTAATTTGCCGAAGGAGTCGGAACTTAGTAGTTTTACCACAGCGTAGTAGTGCTCTCAAAACAAAAATTTAGGCGACCACGGAAGACCAGCGTCGGATGTCTGTGACAACCGACATATGCTGAGTGGCTGACCTTTTAGTGTCACAGCTATTACTTTAGTCTTAAGATTTTTATTGTAAAGTAAACAATAGTGTGTCACTAAAGAAATATTTTCTTTCTTTCTTTCTTTCTGATACGTGTTTGATCAGTTATCGAGCGGGGTGAAAAATGATGAAATTACTAAAATGACTATTAAAAAATAGGGGTTGGTGACTTTTAAAATTCAGGGTTGTATGTATTTTTAATGGCATTTTATTTTATATTTTTATAATGAAAAAATTAAAAAAAAATGTTCTAGAAATAAAAATGTTAGGGGTGGACAACTCTTATCACTTAGAAATATGAATATACATATAAAATTTAAATGTATATTCATATAAAATTTCATAAAAATCGGCCCAGCCGTTTCGGAGGAGTATGATAACTAAATTTGTGACACGATAATTTTATATATTAGATTACAAACACCCTTCTAAACTAGTCCACGCTATGCATTTGTTCGTTCGGTTCCCAACAATGCGCATAGGCATACAACAGACTGTCGCCCCCATTGAGATTTATGTGAGTGGCCAATGGCCGGCCAATTGGATAATCTAGCAGGATACGGGGCTCTTGATTAGTATAGTTTTGCAATCAACTCTTACGACTGTTCTTTTACGCCACCGAGCTCCTTACGCCAATTTATTTATTACTATTTATTTTCGAAATTATGTATTAAAACTATGTTGGAATTTAGAATTTAAAGGAACTATGCATAATGACAAAATGTTACAATTACTAAGAATGGATGCGCACCCAATGTTTATTTAGTTAAAGCTGAGTACACATTGACTCTATATTACTATGTTGAATGTTTAATGGCATTTGAACTCTATAATTAGTCCAGTAAGTGTTCGACGACTTAGTCATGTTACACTAGGTGGTAGGCCCGTATGTAGAGTCATCTGGCTAGGTTTTCCTATTTATGCTGTCAAACAGTTGGCTGTGTTTCAGATTAAAGGGAAAGGTAGCCAGTGTTATTTTATACTACTAGATGGCAAACAGGCTGACAGCCTACCTGGTGGTAAGCGGTTACCGCCGCTTATAGACATCTGCAATAACAAGGAAAAATCACTTGGTATTCAGGTCCGTTGTCATCCTGGGGCCTAGGGGATGAAATGCCGCCCATGCCCAGTAATAGCACTGGCTACCTTTCCTTTCAATTGAGGAAACCTTGAGGTTGGGAAAATCCTAAAATTTATGGAAAGTGCCCAAATCAAGGCGTTACTTTAAACTATTGGCGGCAAGTCACAATAAATCTTTCAGGCCACAGTGACAAATCAGTCTAAACAGGACGGGAAAGCCCCGAATACTAATAATAATAGTAGGTATTTCGAAAAATCCTCTCACAGCTTTGTAGAGTAGCCTGACTTGCCTGTGGATGAAAAGTCTTTCTAGCCCATTTCCAACATTTTCGACTTAAAGTAAGAAAAGCCGTACGACATTAAAGTATTCCGTTCAGTTAGTACCTTATGGTATGTAGATCAGTAATAAATATAATAGTAATTCACGAGTATTATATTTCTTTCGCGATCCCCTTCCAGCATATCCTGTTCAATTTGGTTTAGCTCCTTTTTAGGTGTCAAGAGTAAACTAACCAGAAGTTCAATGACCGCGTGACATAATACCGTGAATATTAAACCGGGTATCGCAAAAAATGACCCACATATTGCAGTTTAACGATGAAAGGTGAATGACACTGTGATCCGTAACATGATTTTGTTGACGTGTGAAAATTATCAAGTCACACAAAACAATTTAAACTAACTGACTTATGCTGTTACAAAAGTCCGAAATCTATGAAGATGTTTCAAAAATGTATGCAGACCCGGCCAGGTCTATGTACACTAGATATACTAAAAATAGGTAAAAATATACAGAACAGTGTTCAATTGTCCATTTTCTATTTATTGGAAAAACTGCAACATAGTCAAATATTCGTCATGGCGCGTATGTCACTTTGGTGACGTTTAGTTCACTTCTATGTCGCCCGCCATATTGCCATAGTAGAAACTACATCGAAACCGTGATCAAAACAGCCTCACGGAAGCTCGGTGTCCTGAACAAGGTGCGTCGATTTTTCACGCCTGACCAGCTATGCCTGCTGTACAAAACTCGGTCCGGTCTTGCGAGGAAAATTGCTCGCACTTATGGGTTTCCGCCAAGTACCTCCTCGATGCACTGGACAGATTGCAGCGTCGTGCTGTCCGTATCATTGGCGATGTAGAGGTCACGAACAAACTTGAGCCTCTACAATTGCGTCGAGACATTGCGTCGCTTAGCGCCTTTTATCGGCGTTATCACGGAGAGTGATCTGAAGAGCTTTTCGACGTTATACCACCTTCCCCCTTTCTGCTCAGGAGCACGCGTGCTGGTCTTCGGAGTCATCCATTTACTGTCTCCACCTCAACATCACGCACAAAGATATTTAGTTCTTCGTTTCTTTGTCGTACTTCCAGAACTTGGAATTCTTTGCCAGCGCATGTGTTTCCTCCTTCCTATAACATGGGGTCCTTCAAGAGAGGCGTGAAAAAGCACCTTTTGGGCCGGCAAGGTGGAGGCAGCTAGTGCATTGTCCGTTTCTGCACTAGCTGTCTTCGCATATGGACTCTCCTTACCGTGGTGTTGGGTCAATTGCCGTGATTTGTATATAAAAAAAAATAGTGAATAACGGCGAAATCGACGAAAAATTTCAACTTTTGTAAGTACAAGCAAATTATGCATGAAAACGATTTATTTGTATTTTTAACAGATTCAGGAGAGTTTTCCTGATTTTTTGAGAAGCCGGATATAAAACATCCTCTTTGGCCTTCAGTTGCAACGAGACCATTACAGCCAAAAACGCGCGATCTCAACTTAAAGTAATACTTGGTATATGTAAGTAGGTATACCAATTTCTTATTTACTAAGTAAGTGTATGTAAAAGCCATTCTGGTTATTTTGATCAATATTCCAAAAGAACCTTTAAATCACAGAAGGTAAACCGTTGGCATTTCACATTATTACGATCCAATTCACTTTAATCACTCTTCCTTCCGTCACCGCCTTTTCAATCCTAGGTTAAACAGAAATAATTGACGCACGTCTGGACTCAAACCTGTGACCTTTGGACAAAGGTTGATGCATAATTGATTTATCAGTATCATGATCTTGACCTTCGAGAGCTACGAATGTTTCTCGTAATGAGAAACGCAAGGAGTTGATTGGTTCATTAATAATTTAATACCCCATGAATATACTGGTTACTCAATCATACTGTGGCACTTAAATTTAATAAGGCCTTCCTTGTTAAGTATAAAGATACATAAAAAATATCTAAACTAGAAAACTTGTTTCAACATTGCAGAACAAAATTAAAGAATATATTTTTTTATATACAACTATGTAGATGACAAGCAAGCTGACGGCCCACCTGGTGGTAAGCGGTTACCGCCGCCTATAGACACCTGCAATAACAAGCAGCATTGCAGGTGCGTTGTCATCCTGAGGCCTACGATGAAATGCCGTCCATGCCCAGTAATTACTCTGGCTACCTTTCCCTTCAATCTCGGCTGAAATAAGAAAGGCGGTGGTACCTACCCAGGCGACCCTACATATGGGTGTACCACCTAGTAATTATAAAAGAACCAAAAAGGAATTTAATACTATTTTTTATACGTCGAGGATCCGTTCTGGACTAAATTAATAAAAATATAATATTCGTGTAACATATTGTTATGTATATCGACATATGAATATTCTATTAGCTGTTCTTCTGTCCTAGCATTTTCGTTATAATATCCATTTTCCTTCTTCTTTCTGGTATTATGAATCCTATCAATAGGTCCGTTTTCACTTACCATTCCCTAGGCTTAAGTGATAATTAACGACATTTGTCTCTTTCTATCTCCTTTAAAAGGACTGAGATAAAAATCGCTAAGAGACTTAACGCTAAGCAAATGTTAGTGAAAGAAAACAAGCATCAGATTTTCATGTACACACGACAGCACGTCAAGTGTAACACTTGCACTACGAAAGCCGCCTCTATTACGAACGCAGTAAGGGCGGTCTCAAGGTCAAACTGATACGCTTGATGTGCTGTCGACGGTACATGTATTTATTGCTATGTTTTTTATAATAAAGCCTTAAACAAGTAATAATACAATCGGCATGATTCCCTAATTAAAATAAAATAATGTCTAGTTAACAATTCTTTAAATTGACAAAATCACTTCAAAACGTTTATTGAAATTGAACATTTGAAGTTCAAATGTTCAATTTAAATAAACGTTTTGCATACATCTGTTGTGTTGTGGCGCCAAATTGGCAAAATTAAGGTCAATTTGAGCCTTCAATCAGCTAAATCGACTGCAGGAACCAGAATTAATATGCTAATATGTTTAGCGTGTCTGTTGACCAGTTAAACAAATACATAATTGAAAAACAATTGTTTTGTCACCACCTTTAACTATTTATATATGCTTAAAAATAAATTAGGGTTTTGTATTTCCAGTGCAACAGATCAGCATGAGTAACGCAGATTGCATTATGACGAATTACATTGAGTGTCCGAAACCAATAGAATTTTGTGTACTTATAGGTATGTAACATAAAATATATAAGTAAATATTGGATATGGCATTTATTTGTTTCATAAAGATTCTTCATGCCGTTAAATCAATCAATACAGTTTGTTTTCGTTAGTGAATTAATAAATTAATAAGCGATAAAAGGTAGTAAGTATATTTAAAAAATCTGCCGTGAAATTTTAAGGAGTATGCGTATTTATGTAGGAGTTTTATTAAAATTCAAAATCAATAAATATTAGGTATTACTCTAAATTCAAGTAATAATGCGTCTACTCTTTTCTTTTACAATGACCGTGTACCTTTTTAATTTTTATATTTAAATGTAATTACTAGAACTGATTTTTGTTATTCTATTAGCAAGAAGCGACTGTTAACTCAAGTCGCACCATTAAAAACCTTAGTGTTAGTGGTTTAATAATGCGATTATGTACAAATTTTTATTAAGATCATTAGTATGTTAAATAAATAAAAAAATAAATTGACAACAAAATTACAATAGTAGTTCGTGACTTTTCAATTAAATGAATAATTGAATGTTGTCGAGCATTTAGTGAGTGTTTGAAAGAAATGTATAGTCTTCTGGGATTGGCATAGCAAAAGACTACAGGCAGCTATTTAGGGCACTGGAAGACTCAAAGTAGGCACAAAAGGTCCCGTAGGGTCGAAGTACACTATGATGTAGGTATACATCACCATGATAAGGTATGTTAAGATTATTATCTTAACCCATTTGGCGCCTCTGTACCTGATTGGGTACAGTAAAACAATTGAGGGTAGTTATAATTTTTTTGAGTTAAAGTTGTAATTATTGTTCGTTATAGTAGAAGATAGAAAAAGTGCTTAAAAATAACAACAGTATAAGTACATATATATTTTAAATCTCTCTCTGTGAGGATGGCAACGTCACAGTATACTTGTGTATACAAGTAAGTACATCATATTATTATTATAAAGGGTTTGCATATGGAAAAAATATGTTGTGTGTTATATTTTTTGTAATTTATATACTTATGTATAATATAACTAATAAAGTACTGTTTTGTATTATATATTTGCATAGATATTGTGCTATAAACAGTACTGTACCTAATTGAGTACAGCGGCAGAATCCATACAACGATTACACGTCTTTTAGTTTGGATTTTTGTTATAAGGAGTTCCAAATGGTTTGACGTCTCTAGCAATTACAGAAGTTTAGAGGAAGCAGTTCACGCTATTTTACAACAAAGTGATAGTGATGGTGAATACGACTTTACTGTAATACCGCCAGAAACCAGCTTTGTCACAGATTAGGAGGAAGATATGGTTTCTACCACCTTGCTGCGGGCTGTGCCTGGTAATATAGCATTGTTTAGGTCAACTGAGAACACCATTCAAAGTGACAATGGCAATAGCAGTGATGACGTACGATTGTCTGATAAACTAAAGTGGAGTCGTCGACGTCAGCTATATCTGCAACCAGTATGGCGTAAATGTGCCCTAACACACTCTTTTATGACTGGTGAGAAAACTGATGTGATAGATGGGCAGAAAGTAGTAAAAGAGCAGCTCGGAAATCTCAACCCAGTACCTACCTTTACCTACCTTTTTACCTACCTTTTTAAATATTTAAAAAGTTTTCGATGAAGACGTCATTAGCCTAATAATAACAAATACAATTTTATATGCTAATCAAAATAATAGATACAATTGTCAGTTAGATTCGGTTGATTTGAAAAGGTTTATACTTAGGTGTATTGATTTTATCTTGATTTCAAAAATTACCCAAGGCAGAACTGTACTGGTCTTATGATGCAGATATATGTGTTGAAATGGTATTACGGTCTATGGCAAGACAATGATTCTGGGATATAAAAAGAACCTTTATTTTGTCAGATCGTGCCTCATATGATTATAGGTTTGATAAGCAAAATGAGGTTTTATTAGTGCGTTAGAACGACAATCTTGTGTTTGTACAATGGTGACTTATTATGACACCAGTGAACCCTTGGGAGTTGTAAAATGATGGTATCCTATACAACATGGAAAGACTTAGGTACCATATATTGAAAACATGGGTGGTTGGGATCAGTGAGATCAGTCAATTTCATTTTATAGGATTGCAATTCACGGAGAAATGTGGTGGTCGTTTTTGTTTACCTTTATTATAAACCAAGTAATTCCAGCCTTGCATAGGAAAACGTCAGGAATTAGCAAACGGTGATATGGCTATTGCTAATTCCTGGCGTTTACATGTTATCATGGATCAGCTTGAGTTTCGACGTCCATCACAAGGTCTTATTTAAGACAGAAAATGCAATATAAGGCTCGACTTTTGTCTTCTTCAGTTCCAGGATTGCCACAAAATTGTATAGGACACTATCCTCAAAAGGTTGAAAAACCATTACAATATGTAATTTGTCATTCAACAGTACGTTGGCATTACAAAAAGTGTCAAAAAACATTATGTGTAGGAAAACAATGCTTTGAAAAATTTCACCCATAATACGCCACTGTACTCAATTGAGTACACCCCCTCCTAAGGGGGCCTAATAATTATTTTCATTTTTTTTTATAATTTATTGGTTAATTGATTTGTAAACAATAGTAAAATAAACATTTTGCATTAATAGCTAGCTTGTTTTAATTTTGGCGGTTAATGGGTTAAGATAAATTATAATAAATATTATGTGAGAAATAATATAATCATTGCAACAGCTTAATAGTATCATAATCCTTAACATTCAATTATGCATATTTTATTCTATAAACGTAGTTATAAAGTACATAAGTGTGTCTATGAACGTCAAATATTTTACATTTACATACTTGATCGGTATAAATGGCGTAATAGAAAATGTTTTGTAATTATTGCTACTCAATATAGCCTATGGGGTTATAATTACCTATAAGGATAACATTCAGCTTATTGAAACAATTTTATACTAAGTATTTTTAATTATTTTTTATCAAATATTCTTGTCATGCCAAAATACCTACTTTGTTTTAATTATGTTATGTTTTTACTTCATAATTGCCTAAAATAAACTATGAATATATTTCGCTTTCTTACTACACAGAAATAGGTATTGCCCAAAAAAAATTTCTAGATTTTTATTTGCCAGATTTTATGAGTAGATAGTTAATAAAGGTTCAGGATACCCATCAGGGTCCAAAATATTATTCAACTAAATTAATTTACACATCCTAAGTATCAACTTAGGATGTGTAAATTAATTTAGTTCAATAATATTTTTATTTGGACATCGCGTCGCGTCCTCGCGTAATCCTTTTTATGAATACCATATCCGTTTAATAATAAATCCTACCTCAATGGCGCAGTGCATAGATCATTGAACCCGAATGATTGGGATGCGCGAGATTTGACTCAGTTTATTTATACACATTTGGGTCATAATATTGAGTGTCCGACTGGAAAATTACTAGTGACGGACTCAAATGTCGGCTTCTATTTCGAATTTCGAGACATGAAGAGAGAGGTATGGCGTAGTGGTAACAGAGGTAGCACCCTCACCTTTAAAAAAACTAGATGACAAGTAATCTGACGGTGGTAAGTGGCTACCGTCGGCTACACCAGCAATAACGAGTGTCGGCAACACCAACCACAATATGTTTTTTTTTATTTTATATTTTTATTTATAAAACTAGATGACAAACAAGCTGACGGCCCACCTGATGGTAAGCGGTTACCGCCGCCTATAGTTTTTATGTTTATAAATTTTCCCTGGCAACTAGCTTTCTTGCAGTCTATTGGCGGCTCAGCGGCTGTGTCCAACTTTGATTAACTTGTCTGTGACAATTATATTTATTTTATACCATCAAAGGTGTTTCTTGCTGCCCACAACCTCCAACAAGAACCCAACAAGGAGGAAAAATCACTTGGTATTGCAGGCATTGTCGTCCTAAGGTCTAGGATGAAATACAATACCTTCCATGCCCATACCTTTCAATTCCTCACACCATCTTAGAATTTATTGTAAATTACTGGTGGAAATAGAATAATAAAAACTTTTTTCGTTGTGCAATTAATATGCCATACCAATATTACACTTGCTTTGTTTTGACCCATAAAGAGGTTCTGCTACCTTTTGCTTGGTGCGATAATCTTAATCCACGCGGGTCCACGGGCGGCCACTAGCATTTATTGTATTTATTAATAATAAAAAAAACAAATGAAAAATATAGCATTTTAGAAAAATACGAAATGTGTGGAACGGAATTTATTTTTCTAGGGATTGGCACAATATAATAGTCGAACACAATCATCGATGTTTCGTTGCGGCCATCTTGTTATTTGAAATATAAAACATCGATTCCATTTCCTTTGAGAATGTTATCGATTTCTACTAAATAATCGATTTTGTTTATTTAGTTGGACACCACTACCTAGAACTATCTTTGAACTGTCACAGGACCTATGCTGCTTACGCCTCAACCTAGTGAAATGAATTATATCTGAGAGCTTCAATTTGAAAATTATCTGTCGAGGAAGGTTTTTAATACGATATTGAAAAACTACATTTCATAGAGGTGAATCGATCTGAGAAAAAAAATGACATTTTGTCAGATTTTCTAGATTAACTGTCAACTTGTCAAAGTTATGCTCTGGATAAATCTAATCTGGCATTTCAAAAATCAGACCTAACAAGATTCGACTCTAATCCAAGAATATACCTCGAGTCGGATTCAATCATATTTATAGTCCGAAGTGCTGGTTTATTAGCTCACGCTTATTGAGTTATAATTAGCAGCGAGTAATTTAAGATAGGTTTAAGTGGAATTGCAATCACCATACTTATAAGTCAATAACCGAGCTACGAAATGACACTTAGGGCTATTGTTTAAATTATTGCTTAAAATAAATTATGTCGGTCATTTTGTAGTTGGGTACATTTTAATTTTATAAAATTAAATTAAGGTTATGAAAATAAATCAGTTTTTGTCTTTAAAATACATATGTATAAATATGTCACAGCCATCCGGCTAATTAGATTACTAACCAATTAATAAGAAGCCTAGGCCATTGATAAAAGCCGGCATCCAATGAAAGGCCTAGGCCGATTGTTAATTGAACTAGAATCACTCAAAGTTCAACAATTTTTTCATTAATTTTGAAAGGAAAGGTCTAGCCCGAGAAAAACATGCCCTGGGGCGGGATGTCAACCCGCAACCTTTCACTGTCACAGGTTCGCTTCCCGCCTACGAACATATATTTTTACTAGTCTAGCAATCTACAAAAATTAAAAAAATCATCTCTCAAAAATTTATTACATAAATATTATCTGAGTTAGATACTATACTTCGATATATCTTTAGATTCATATCTTAAAACGCCTTAATTGTAAACAAGCAGCGACTAAAAGCAATAAAAAATGTACGCACTCTCTTTACCAATCATTATGAAGTTATACAGACGTTAATGTTTACAAATAGTAGTTTAAACGGCCGTTGTCTGGGTGCTATTAAATTATTAGACAAATTACCTGTCTTTATAAGCGTAATAATATTCTGATTGAGACAAACGCTATCGTTAAAGCTATAATCATAATTCATTTGTTTCTTGTTTTTATACCGGGTGAGGAGCTCGGCGGCATAGTGTTTTAAGCGCTCTGGTTTCTGAAAGAAAGAAAGAAAGAAAAAATATTTTATTTAAATAGGCCACAAAGAAGCACTTTTAAATCGTCAAAAAACATTTTTACAACTATCACAAAAAATATATTAACTAATAACGTCATAGTCTCTGTCTGTCTGTCTGTCATGTCTGAATTTACACCGGTTCCAAAAGTTGAACTACCGAGAAGATTCCGGCAACAAACTCGTGTAGTCACTCTTTTCAAAATAAATATTCAATTACAATGTTTGCAGTTAAAAAAAATATAACTTTTAGCAGTGCAGTGCCGCCCAGCGAAAAAAATAATTAAAATTAGAAGAGAATCTATATCAACGTACCAACAAAGTAGGTACCCAATGTCAAAAGTATTATCGTTATTTTCAAGCTATCTGACAATGCACAATCACAATATTACAAAAACAAAGCAACTTTCCCCGTGGTCGGTCCCGGGACGAGTCAATCAAATTTATAATCTCGAGCTCCTCCGTGCTTCTGAAGGCACGTTAAGTCGTTGGTCCCGGTTGTTACTGCAACCGATTTATTCCACCTACCCGCATTGGGCCAGCGGTGGTGTTATGGCCCAAGCTCCTTATGTGTTTCTCTTATGTAGGAAGGCCTGTGCCCAGCAGTGGGACGTATATAGGCTGGTATAATGATGATGATACCGAGTGTTACAGAATCCGAAGCGGGGGTCGACAGAGTATGTGCGCGGCTTGTGTGTACGTCTGTGTGGTATAACTGTGGTGTGACGTTTTAGGGTTGTCACGAACTGTCTATTTAGGTCTACCATTATGTCTTTGATTATAATTATATTATATATTTATTAAGTTCAAATAACATCAATTAATAAAATAAAAACTTTCTAAATTTTAAGTATTATTGTATAATTGTGCCAAAGAAACTTTTTTCTATTCTTTTCTATTCTATTCTATAAATTGAGTAAATATATAGATCGGCTTTTGACAGCACCTAGATACAAAGACGTTACTATGGCAACCATCTATGAGAACGTATTTTCCGCTGTCCAACAAACATATTTGACGATTTATGAACACTAACTTAATCTAAAACAAAAACGTGCGACCGACAGCGGAAAATACTTTCCTTTAAATGGTTGCCATAGTAACGTCTTTGTATCTAGGTGCTGTCAAAAACCAATCGATATATTATATTTACTTAATTTAGAAAGTTTTTATTCTATTGATTGATGTTATTTGAACTTAATAAATATGTAATACAATTATAATCAAAGATATCAACGTGTGTTCCGAAAAAAAAACCTAATTGGTGGCCGTTTAAATGTTTTGCGCAACACAAATTGTGCGCAAGGGAACGTTTCACATTTGCTTTGGTAAATACAATGTAAATTAGCGCGATTGAGGCCCTGGTATGACAATGTCTTTATTATTTTAATCGGAAAATAAAAGTGGTCTGAAAGTTGTCATACTTTCAGAGGTGACTCTTCATAAGGAACACACCACCCCCTATTTTATTTCGGACTATTGTATTTTATTTGTAGCCCACAGTATAAGGCTTATTAAATGTTTAATGCCGTTATTAAGTAAAGGCTCCGTGACGAAAGAAAGGGAACCATCAGTGGGAGGGTATTTCTTATTTTGTCTTAGTGCCTGACGGCCCACCTGATGGTGTTGTGAGTAATCTAAAAAATATTTGACCTTTCTGAAGAACTCGATGTTATACTCGGTAGAAAAAGTTCCAAAAAGAGTTCATTCCACAACTTAACAATACGCGGGAAAACAAATCTCTGTAAAGTACCTACGCTGGTCGCGTACTTTGGTTGCAATATATTAAGATGATGACCGATTTTAACCGGTTACTTCTTACGCATACGAATTTCACTTCGAAACAATTTTCCAAGGACGTTCAAACCAAAATTTAACATTACTCTGTTTAGTTGCGTTAGACTCCCGGAAGTCTATGGCAATTGAAAAATCAGTTGGGTCTGGAATTCGATGCTTGACGGGTTACCATTAACAGTTTGTCAAGTGGCTCTAAAAATAGATCATGGAAGCATGCATCGGACAGGCGAGAGATAATCACTGATAGCGATTAAACGATATGATAAAAGTTAATTGGTAGATAACAAACGACCTTCTCGATTCCTTTGATAAATAATTTAATGAAATAGTCAGATTCTTCTTCTTATACAATGCACGGCAAATACTTGATGTGAAGCGGTAAGAAGAGTCCATATGCGAGGACCGCTAGTATTTCGTGCCTCTTGAAGGAACCAAATGTTATAGGAAAGAGGGAAAACATGTGCTGGCAAGAATTCCAAGTTTTGGAAGTGCCCCAGGTTCTACGAGCGTCTATAGGCTACGATAACAAGGCGTGAGTAGTGCCCAAGGCGCTACAACCGTTAGGCTACGATAACAAGGCGCGAGTAGTGCCCAAAGTGCTACGAGCGTCTATAGGCTACGGTAACAAAGTATGCGTAGTGCCCAAGGAGCTACGAGCGTCTGTAGGCTTCGGTTACAATGTGTGAGTTGTGCACAATGTGCTACAAGCATCTATAAGCTACGGTAACAAGGCGTGAGTAGTTCCCAAGGTGCTACGAGCGTCTATAGGCTGCGGTCACTGCTTTTCCATCAGGCGGACCGTGCGCTTGTTGGCCATCATTGTCGTAAAAAAAGTAAAGCGGTCGTTATATCAGGCCACTTCAAATTCCTGGAGGTGTCTTATTCCCAATAAGTTTAATGCCATGTTAATTTTTGATGTAGTATGAACTCTATGGCTCTGACAATAGAATTCACTGTGTAGCACAAGTGGAAATAAGCTCTAAACTGAATGGAAAATGACTCAACAGCACCTGATGTGAAGCGGTAAGAAGAGTCCAAATGCGAAGACAGCTAGTGCAGCTTGGAACACAGTGTTCTAGCCGCCTCCACCTTGCCGGCCTTTAAGGTGCCTTTTCACGCCTTTTTTGAAGGAACCCATGTTATAGAAAGGAGACAGGAGGCACATGTGCTGGCAAAGACTTCTAAGTTTTGGAAGTCCGCCAAAGAGACGAGTTACTTTGACTAAGACTGGTAGTCTTGAAACGCTATCGCCATTGGTATGACTTTCATGGTACACTTAACATTCCAAGCGATCGATTACCCTTAATAGCGTAAGACTATCATCCTAAGGCGTAGAATGTGCTTAATTATATCAACCGATAGCGAACGACCTTGCCGGCTGATAGCTTATCAGAGCGTCCTCCATTTTATAAAAATATGCTGATTACCCGTTTAGGTTCAGAAACAATGGTTTTTAAGTAGGTATTCTCTCACATTTCCTTTTGTTTGGTACTTTATCGTTTAGTAATAATAAGTAACTACAATTTTTAACCGATACAGAAAGAGAGGTGCTATAATTTTAATGTGTCTGTCTGTGCCATCGTAGCTCCTAAACGAATGGACCGATATTGATTGTTTTTTTTAAAAGCTGGTGTGATGACGATGGTTTTTAGCTATAATTTATGAAGATCTGTTGAGTTTGATGACTATCAGCTCAGTTCTTCCTTGACACTTACTTACTTTCACAGATCTGATTTTTTTTAATATATGGTTTACTGTTACTTCCTAACCTTGTGCCGGTCCCTGTAACCGTCAAGAAGTCAGAATCAGAATCGGAATCAGTTAGTCTCAATGCAATAGATGCTTAATGAGGCCGGGGTTACCTAAAATTTTCAATTTTTATATTATTATTGTGTCAATAGTTAAATTAGGTATATTATTTCAGTTGTTAAAAATTGTAATTACCAGTGTAGTATGTGTTTGTGGCGAAGTCATTGAAAACATTGATTTTAAAGTGTCATCGGTTTCACTACTTCCAGTAGGATTTTTATAATTTTCTCTGTTTTTGAGACCTTGAAATACGCAATGCATAATGTTTTTCCATCTAGTTTGCAATTGCATGAAAATCTGTTCAACTTTTTGGCACAATAACCAACCTCCACGCGGGTGCAGCAGCGATTGGTTACTTGTAAATCTATAATTCTTATGCAACTCTAAGTTTACACTCATTCAGTTATTTTTTTCTAAGATTAAATGATAGTTTCACTGGAAAACGTTTGAGTAATTGTTTTTATTCGATCGCAATAACAATTTGTGATTCAGTTTTTATCAGAAGTCGGTACTTTTGTGAGCAATAAAGCGATTGTGAATGATGAATGGTTGATTTGAAACTACATAATGAATGATGTAACGATTTTTTTTATATACAATTGGATGACAAACTGACGGCCCATCTGATGACCTGATGGTAAGCCGCCTATAGACACCTGAGATTCACTTGATATTGCGGGTACGTTGTCATCCTGGGGCATAAGACAAAATGCCGTCCATGCCCAGTAATTACATTGGCTACCTGTCCCTTCAATCCGAAACACAGCGAACTGTTTGTGTTCTGTGAAATGTGTTTGTAGATTCTGTGCACAGGAGCGTGAAACCCCAATGCAACTGTAGATCTTTTATCCACAAACGAAGCCTTCATCTGGGGAGACCACATTATCGACCCAAAAGATATTAAGACCCTTGAAGTTAGTAAGCTCCTAAAATCAATTATGGAAAGTGCCCAAATCAAGGGTCTATGGCAAGTCACAATATGCCTTTGAGGTCGCAGTGACAAATCAGTCAGATAAGCCCCAAATACAAATAATGGCCCTAATTCTGGCGAACACGTGCTAAGTTTAAATTTAAGTTCAGTCTATTTCTTTCTCTCAAAATGAAAAAGAAAAGG
Source organism: Nymphula nitidulata (assembly GCA_947347705.1). NCBI lineage: Eukaryota > Metazoa > Arthropoda > Insecta > Lepidoptera > Crambidae > Nymphula > Nymphula nitidulata. Next base: position 1,049,328 of record OX374637.1, on the reverse strand, counting down.
ATGGCTGTCATATAAATTGACATTTAGAAAGGTGCGTTCCATTTTCGACCTTATTGAACGTGCTAAAATGCAGTGTTTAGGAGGCACCTCCGTACATGCCGTCTAAAATTGTCTATGGTTTCTTTGAAATATATCTAAATTTAAGTGACAGCTCTAAACAGATTCTTGCTATCTTTATCCTATTACTTATTGCGAGAAAGAGATATACTGTACTTAAATTTAGAATTAAAGTGTGTTCCCAGAATTAGGCCCAATAGCAAGATACGTCAAAATATAGATACTTACGTCACTTTATTGACGATTAATGTAGAGTGTAAATCTATTTTTGAAATAAATATTGATCATAGATAATCGTTATCAATTATCAACATTGATATCATGAAAAGATCCAAATAACTCAGTGTCATATCAAACTTTGTTAGAAACGAAGGGATCTAATGTAATAAACACTGTGTTGTCATAACTGACTGTAGGTAATATAGGTATATACTTGTAAAACAAGTTAAGTGAAGTTATAAAGTTGACTAAGTGACTGAAAGTAATATGAAGTAAATTTCATGTGTCATTCAGTGGTTTAAGTGTAAATAAAAAAATTCATGGAGATCAGTAGCTTTGTACATTCACATAAAGTACTCATTGATAATAAATAGAGAAAGCTATACAAGAATAATGATTTTTATACAAAGCACGACCACGACAAATGACTCAACACCACCTGATGTGAAGTGGTAAGAAGAGTCCATATGCGGAGACAGCTAGTGCAGCTTGAAATTGAAACACTGTTGTGTGCCTTTTCACGCCTCTTTGGTAGGAGCCCTGCTATACAATATAAGGATAAGGTTAAGTCAATTAGGAAACAATGTGCAGAAGTAAGTACCTGCTGCTTTTCTAAGTTTTATAGAAACGGTCACCCATCACATTACAGCCATACCCAACATCCCCTCACTTCCACGATCGAAGTGCCTATAGATTTTCGTAACCACGTTACATTCATAACTGTACCTACATTTTCTTACGTGTAATGTATTCTACGTCGACAATGGGCTAAGTCAGGAAGGCGCACTATCGCATCGTGACGTCCGCGACAGTTTTACAAAATATTAAGAAACATTATCCTTATATAACAGACACATCTACCACAACTTGACCCCTCATACCCTTTAAATTGTTTAGTTGTTTTAACAACTGACAGCTCTTTATAAGCTGGGCGAGTTCACTGGCAAAAGTAGTGAGACCCCTGCGTGTTAAGACATTTCTTCAGTAGAGAATAGTAATGGGAAGTTCTAGTTTAATTAGTGTCGTACAATATCATGTTAAATTATGTGCATAGTTGATTATAAATAAGATCAATGTTAGACGCACCTGGACATTGGAAGGGTTAGGTAAAGTCGTATTTAGCTGAGAAAATATTTAAAAGTCAATTCAACTACCTTTAGAGCAAGCTGTGTTAGGTGTTTTCCTACAAGAATCACAAATGAGACTTGAATTAATGACATATCTCATAGGATTATTCAACGGCATACACAGATAAAGTCAACATTAGCACAAACAATACAGACATAAATACTCAACAGAGCGTTAATCATAACCATAGATTAAATAATATTCTTGTCATAACGGCGGACACCTGGACTCTACACTGTACCAAATTTTTGATTACCCGTGGTCCACCTAGGTAGACTAAGAGTAGCCTCTTCCCTTTTCCCGTAAGTAGATCACTTTATTTATATACCTATCTACAATAGGGTTGGTTCCCATTGACCTATTATAGTCTCATTATTTATTTTTCAAGCTGCATAAATGGCTCTACCTATACATCTGCAGGATTTTTTATTATTGCTTCTTTGGTTTTTTGTGTTTTTTTGCTCCTCATGTGTTTCTCCCATGTAGGAAGGCCTGTGCCCAGCAGTAGGACGTATATATGATGTTGATGATGAACGGTGATCTTTATGGCGGTAAAGGACCATTAATTAAAAAAAAAACAGACTGAAATTAATTAAAAAATTTATTTTTTAAGAGATTTGGATCAATTTTTTGCGAAAGTTGTTCAGCCAACTTCGCCAAGACTCAAGACGTAGTTTATTAGGAATTCCTGATAAATAACACAAAAAAGCATATTTTTTCTGTCGATATCACAAATTTAAGTGATTCCAAAAGATGATGATGAACTAAAATCTCATCACCAGCCTATATACATCCCACTGCTGGGCACAGGGCTTCCTGCATGGGACAATCACATGAGGAGTTTTGGACAGTAGCACCAATACGCTGACCCAAGTATATATAATAATAATACTCTTTATTGCACTTTAAAAAAATACAAATACATATTTTATAAACACAGTTAGCAAAGGTGGACTTATCTCTATAAGAGATCTCTTCCAGCCAACCCATAAATGTGAGAGACAAACTATTGAAATGTAGGCAACACGAAGTGCATTTCAGACATCGATAAAGGGAACTAGGGATATTTTAGTTATTTCAATAAAAACAAAAGTAAAACTATTTTTTTCTTGTTACAGATGCTGTTTCCCCAGAATTTGGGTAAGTAATCATCCGATTATAATTAAATCTCAATTGTTGTTAAATTATTAGCTATTTTTAACCGACTTCAAAAACGAGGAGGTTCTCAATTCGGCCGGTATGTTTTTTTTTTTTTTTTTTTTTTTTCTATGTATGTACACCGATTACGCCGAGATTACTGATCCGATTTACGTGATTCTTTTTTTATTCGATGCGGAATAGCTGCCATTTGGTCCCATAAAAATTTTTTCAAAAACAGTTGGGTACTTTGGTTTTAAATTTAAAAAAACTGAAATTATGAAGTCGTCTACATATGCGAAATTGCGAAGTTTTGCTTTTCAAATGACTTTTTAGTGAAACGATACCTTAGTAGGAAACAATATAAGTTTACGGTCACCCATCTAGCTTCGACCGTAGAAAGTTACCACTAAAAATTGTGAAAAAAAAATTTTAAACAAAAATTAAAACCGACTTCAAAAAACTGAAAAGGATAAAATAATTAAAATTAAGTAGGTATTCATCCCCTAGAAACATATTTTTGGAGTTGGTGCTAAGTGGTTTCCAAAAACAATAGAAAGTGAAGCACCGACTCCAAAAATATGTTTCTAGGGGATGAATACCTACTTAATTTTAATTATTTTATCCTTTTCAGTTTTTTGAAGTCGGTTTTAATTTTTGTTTAAAATTTTTTACTTACCATGCGTCAAATAAAAGCATTCTCTCACGGTCTTCGTCTGTGGGCGGAGAGTTGTTCGCTAAGTAAATAATGTCTTCTAAAGTGACATTGACGATAAAACTTGAGTGTTTTTAAAAGAAACATTGCTAAGAAAGTATTTTGATGAGTTTTACGTAATTTGTTAGTTTATTAAGAACTATGATTGACGAGTAATGACGAAAATAAAAAGGTAAGTTAATTTTAAGTATGTACACACTTGAAACACTTAGTTATCCAACCATACTAATGTAAAGTGCGAAAAGTAACTCTTTCTGTTGGTCACGTTTTAACTCCTAAGCCGATGAACCGATTAAGACGAAATTTGGCATGGACATAGATTATATCATGAGAAATTACATAGGCTTTTTAGTGCGATAGCTGACAGCGAAGTCACGGGCGGCCACTAGTGTAATACAAGATATATTAAGAATACTAACAATAATAATAATATTATGATCTCAAACCTATACATTTGTTAATTTATATTTTTTTTTTAAATTAACTAGTGTAATAAATGACAGTTAATACTTCTAAAATTTAAATTAATTTTAATTTTCAGGTACAGTCGACCACAGAAGTAGGTTAATACTTTAGTACCATGTCACACCGATCTTGTGCACATACTTTATTGTTGCTACCGTACTATATTGACGCTAGAGTCGTTGTGACATGGTACTAAAGTGTTCAGCTACTTATGTGGTCGACCGTACCCACTAGCTGTCTGTGGAAATAAATATTATTTCTGTGTATAATGTACCGAACTTATTTAACCTGAACCTGAGCTTCTGGAGATACCTACTGTATTTTTTTTTGGTAACTATTGAGCCCCTGTGACATAAAATTCTCATACTGTAGCACAGAATGTTCTCTGCGATTGTAGGTTGTTCTTAATTATTATAAAAGTTATAAATTCATGAGTTTTCATAAAACAAAACCATTTTGTCAAACAAATTAGTGGTGTTACTAAATTCATTATATGTATAATTAAGCCTTGTATAGCTACAAATTACAAAGTGTTTTGTCACGTTCACTCGAATGCCATTCGAACAATAGAGATGGAACACTAGCTCTTGTGTACAGTCTTCAAATCACTTGATTACCAAAACGATAATGAATGAAATAAGGCGAAGCGCACAAACTTAAAAAAACATAAAATTGAAAATTTTAAGTAAGAGACTCTTTGAGACTATTTTTATAAGCTCAAACGCGATATATTGTCTGCTGTAAGCTTCTGAAGAATTAAACATCCCGTACACTTTTTGATCGTATAGGATCAGCTCAAGTTTATTATGTCATGGAAATGTCACCGAAGTGACCTACACAAAAATTTTAATAAATCGGATCTGTGAAAGTTATTAAAACCCTTTTGTAATGTAGAAAATTAGCTACGATGCCACAGACAGACACACAGATACGAAGATAGACACCCTATTTTTTATCGGGGGTTAAAAATAAATCAATTGTTAGAAGTGTTCAGGAATAATAAAGAAAGACTCACAAATACTGATTTTTTATTTTACACAACCTATTCGGTCAACTGTTCAACCCAGAATGGTCAAAAGATATCACACCACCACCAACGTACATTTTCGAAACGACTTTACTTTGTTTTTAAAATCCTCTTTACACTATGCTTGCAGGAAAAAGTCTAAAACTTACTCTATGACTTTTTAACATTTATTTTAAAAGCAGTAGGCATAGACAAGCAAATTTCAATTGGTGACATACAGCCAACTTGCTGGCTGTATGACGAAGAAAAAGTTAAACAGACCAGAGAGAGAAATGACATTGACATTTGCTTATCGTTTTGAATTTAATCAAACCAATAGTAATTTCCTAAAATTGAAAAGGAAACTTAAACATTACAAATTATTTATTTCTTATATCTAACATAATGTATGTACTTGTCACATAAATTACGAACTAATCAATTACAAGCACGCTTACCAAAAACCTCAACGGCGAAGTTAACTAATTAGCATATCAAGTTGTGTCGAAAAGTCATGATTTTAGAGCCGTATACGCATATCAAAGTGCGTTTCGTAAGTCCAGTGTAAACATTGCAACCGTTGCCTACACTTTGAATATTTTACACAATCAATGTTGCGCACGACTCTCGAATGTTTGCAGGAAAGAGAGACTAATCTCTTGAATAGATTTGTACTTCAAAATATTGCATTTATTATGTTTATTAAAATTAATGCGAAATCGTTTTTGGTTTGTTGCTTCTGAACGTCGAAACGGATTTAAGGCAATACCTGGCGACTCAAGAGCCGACATACCAGACCACACACAATAGGGTAGTTGACAACTTTTTTTTATATCCTGTGCAAGGTGGTGACGAAAAACAACAAATAATTAAAGCATGGGCCATATTTGTTCATAAAAATGTTTTGCAACTTTCAAATAGATCTTATTAATTTGATAGCATTTCTATGAAATAACGCAGCCAATGTTATATTGTTTCATAGAAATGCCATGAAATTATCAAATGAATAAGATGTATTTGAAAGTTTTATTGCCGTCGCCACCCTGTATAAATAAGTCAATGGTTAATCAATATTGCAGCAGCAACAGTATGTCTGCTCTCAATAGTTTCTTTTAATAGGGATTTGTTTGAGATGCGGTTACAATTTGTCAAAGAAAGCTCTATAGAAAATTGATGCTGAACAGCGACGTCACACCTTAGTATAGAATGGGCGCATGGACAAAATTAATGATCTTTGTAATTTATGCCTTAACATGCATAGGTGTTATATAAAAAGTTCTTACATTATATGTGAGCAAATTAATAGTACCTACCTAACATATGTTTTAATCCATTTCATAATAGTATTTTGCTATTTAAAAAAAAACACATAAGTTCGATACCATATAAAACACATGCTTTTCTAAGCATTTTTCAGGTATAAAACCTCGTATTTTATAAATATACATATTTAAAAAACCTACATTTTACTTTCTGAAGTCGACACCCCTATTAATTTTTAATTGCCCATGGCGTGACTCTATTCCTATTATTCCAACTTCATTGTTATTGTTTTGAGATAATGTTAAGGTTGACTAATCAATATTAAAGTATTTCACAAAAATCAAAACAAGAATTGTGAAAAGTAAATTAACTTTTCTGAATAAAATTAGAACGTATTTTTTGGAGTTGGTGCTAGGCTGTTTACTATAAACTTACTATTTTTATGATTTAGAAGTTGGCTTTTAGTTTTGTTTAATAGAATACATTATTCCTGCAAAAAAATATCTTATGCTTTTCCCACACACACCTATCATATTCCATAGAAAATATCACTTCTTGAGCATTATTTCGGCCGACATAGCGAAAGACGGTATAATATGAATTCTCAGCGCGAAAAAAGACAACAAATTAGAGCACGCACGCGTAACAAGCGACATATCAGATAAAATTTATTTATTAAACAACTAACAGATCTCTCGAGAGGTATTAATCGCCTTACTTTCAAACTTCGCCGCCACTTAAAGCAGTTTATATCCTACAGGCATTACGCCAACGTGTTGCAGCTTTACGTCAAATCTGCTGACTGCACATGCGTGTCCTATGCTAGGATTAGCATTCAATGGCCCGCATCAGGCTCAGTGAAAGTCTTAGTGTCACCTCCTTCGAACGGGCCATTTTCTCCCGAAACATCTGTTTTACAAACAGACTGGGAAAGGTCATCCGGGTCACGGGGTCGACGCCCGCTAATGTCAACATACGGATAGACACACAATTCGCTTTCTAGAGAACCCTGTTTTGATTATTAGTAGAGAGTAATTGTCAGAATATTTGGATCTAATTGTGTGGGAAGTGCGAGAATTGACGAGGACGGAGTGTGTCTTCAGTCGACGGCAAAAAAACGAACATTATATAATAATATAATAATAATATAATAATATTTACCTTTTACCTAGCCCAAAGTAAGCATCATTAAGAGCTTGTGTTATGGATACTAGATAACGGAGAAATAATGATAATAATATGTATATAAATATTAGAAATATACTAAATAAACATATAAAAATCCATGACTCGTAAACAAATGCTCGTACTCATCATACAAACATTTGTTCCTACCGGGATTCGAACCCGGGACCTCTTGACCGAGTAGCCTGGGGTACAGACCACTCGGCCAGCCGGTCGTCGAATATATATGTCGAATTATATATATAGAAAACATAAGGCGGACATAAAAAAAATCATTAAGAAATACCAAACGCGACCTTATCGCTAATATGCTTATAATGTCGAAATTATGTAATAAAATTTTCTGTGGAAGTTGGGAAAATATGAACAATGAACTAAAGTTATATTTTTTTTTAATACCTAGCACCCCCTGACGGTATACAGTTACTATAGTCCATAGGCACTTGCAGCACCAGGGGTACTCGCGAATTATGAGATAAAGTAACGAACCTTTTTCACGGGATTTTTGGAGAATATGTGCGTTACTAAAAGAAGAAGAAAAAAGAACAAAAAAAAGGATAAATAAGAAGACCTTTTTATTTCATGATGCACACAAACTGCTTACAAGTCTTGCTTGGTTGTACTTGATGAAAGCACAACATGCAAAATACAGGTGGGCCGTCAGCTTGTTTGTCATCAAGTTGTATAAAATAAATAAATAATAAATAATTACTTACATATTGAGTGCAAACTAACACCCAAAAACAACATAAATAATGACCACATACCAAAGAGCCATGGAAAGAAGCACACTCGGTTGTACTAAAAGAGACAGGAAGAGAGCCATAGATATAAAACGAATAAAAAAAATAGAAGATGTAGTGACCAAAACTTGAGTGGAACACATGTGTAGAGAAAGGATAAATAAATGGACTGATGACATAACTGCGTGGACCCCTAGATTCCAAACTAAAAGGAAAAGAGGGAGACAAAGAAAGCGATGGTCGGGTGATATTAAGTAAATAGCGAGCCTTATCAATGCAGTTCTATAACTGCATTGGTAAGAGAAGACTGGAAAAAGCTGGAGGTGGCTTTTGTGTCGAAAGGATAAGTATTATTATAAAACACGGATAAAAGTTAGATCTGGTTTAAAACAGATGCTATCACTGTCTTCCTTTTAATAAATAAAAGTGACAGCATCAGGACTAATTTTAGTCCGTGTTTTATAAAACGGCGGAATAGGTTTAAGATCATATCAATAGGTAAACTTTTTAACAATTGTGTTTTGTACCCTATTTAAAGCAAATAAAACATTCGAGTTGCTGGTTTTCGTTCGACTGCTGGAGAAAGGGAGGCCTCTGTCTTAAGATTTTTACAATAAAATATAGTACATTAACTAAACGTAAAAATGTGCTGAAAAATTAATAGTTACAAGACAAAGACGTGTATTATTGCTAGCTTTGTTAAGTCATCGTGGTGCATCAGTAGATACAGAGATAACTATCTCACTAACTAGCAGACAGCTTTACCGAGTTGAACCGCAACCAATCCATCACCCAATTAAGTCGACGCGGTAATAACTGCTCTTAATTCACGCAATGTTTTACTTTAAGATACTAATTGATGTCGTTCATGTTAGATGCTATATAGAAAATAGAATCCTGACCCATGGACTCCGTGGTAGACCCTTCTCAAAGTAAAAGAAGTTACATATTTGATTTTGTTGTTGAATCAATAAAAGAGAGTTTGATTATTACAAGGTTCTATGATGCGTCTTGACTCAATTAGCTCGATTATACAGTTGACATTTGAAACGTTACAATAGAGCATTTGAAGAAGCTAACGTCGCTGACATAGCCCAAAGAACTGCGAGTTTCAAGTAGCAGTGGGCAGGCCACATTGCAACGAGGACTGACGGTCGTTAGGGCGGAATGGTCCTCAAGTAGCGACCGCATCCTCGGAGAAGGTGGACCGACGATCTGGTAAGGGGCGATAGACGTGGGCAGCTCAAGACCGATCCGCAAGGAGATCCTTTGTGGTGGCCTTTGCCCAGTAGTTAATTGCGGCGTAGTTAATTGGGGCGAGCAGCGTATTGCGGCTGAAATAATGATGATGATAGCTTGAGGAGGACGAGGAACTCGGTAGCGTATTGGTTTGAGCGCTCTGGTTTCGATAAGAAAAACAATGCAACTTTCGCCATGGTCGATCCTGGGATGGGTCAATCAAAGTATGTTATCTCGAGCTCCTCCGTGCTTTAGAAGGCACGTTAAACCGTTGGTCTCGGTTGTTCCTGCAACCGGCATTGAGCCAGCGTGGTGGTGTTATGGCCCAAGCTCCGCATGTGTTTCTTCTATGTAGGAAGGCCTGTGGCCAGCAGTGGGACGTATATAGGCTGGTGATGATGATGATGTACCCATGTATTTATTTTATTACTGTTTTTTTCTCCATTATACGGTAACGCCCCACTTTTCAAACAAATGATATTTGTATATTTTTTTATATTTTACTATTTACGATTTTAATATTTTTTACACTTTAGCTTAATTCGATGACTCGACAAACAGCGAAGTACAAAGTTTGCTGAATCTCGCTCGTTATCGAGTGAGTTTGTTTTTTAAAACGAATGACAAAATGAAGGGGCATCATCGAAATTTGTCAGGATAACCACGTAATTACTGCGAAGAAGCTTAAATCATATTTTCAAGGGCAAACGAAATCGGGTCAGTATGTCAAGGCCTTAGATATGTTTATACTTAATGTTGGTTTATTATCCTTAAATGTGGTAATTTCAATTAATAGGAAAGTTCAGCTTTGAGGAAGGAAAATTCATTATTATAAATTTACAGTTTACAAGAAAAAGCGTAGTTTTCGTGTAGTACAACGAAATTAAGTGTAACACTACGCTACTTTAAAGGAGATGACCCAAAAAGGTATGGTAAGGTATATGTAGTACACCATACTAAAAAATAGAAAAAAAAATACGGAGCAGTTTTTATTTATTAATTAGTTTAATCTTTATTGCACAAAAAAGTGTGTTCAATAGTCCATTTCTTATTCAAACAATAATTTGCATAAAAATCAGAGATTGCGTGAAGACATTACATCTCTTAGTGCTTTCTATAGGTTATATCATGGAGAGTTCTCGGAAGAGCTTTTTGACCTCACCCACCTTCCCCTTTCTACTTAGGAGCACTAACTAAAAACTAAAATTCTTTGTGGCTTATTTGAATAAAGACATGTTGTATTTTGTATGCAACCTCTTAAAGTAAAGAACTACTTATTTATTTTGGGATTCCCTACGCTCGCTATGATTTCTATGATAAGTGTTTGGTTTTCGAAACCAAAGCAACATAACCCAACTCGCTCCTGACCTTCCTATAGTAACGAACCCGTTAGTTATTCATCGGTTCATTGAAAGTTGAAACAAAACTTAATATTGGATTACCATCGACTTAACAACCATATAAGATACGTCTAACTTAAAACATGAACTGTAAACCCTATGCAATAATGTTTATTTTCCCTCAACCTAAAAGTAACAATTTGTTAAAATATTTTTTTTTCGTTTTACTTTTATTTTGGCTCTTAAAGTGAAGTGTTAGGAACTATTTTTGTATATTCAATATTAGTGTCGTGAAAGGAACAGGAAGCTAGCTGTCACTTGACCATACCGCGTTACAAGCTGTGCTAGGGTTGCCAACGCTTAATTATGTATAAAGACGACATAACGTTTATGTTGGATGATTAATTCTATCCTATTTCTTTTAGTTATAGGAAAAACTACCACATCCAATAAAGTAAATTAAAGCTTTTTATTTCTACACAGCAGCTATAGCTAGCTCAATTGTAATGGGTGAAGAAATCAAATCAAAATTATCTTTATTCAATTAGGCCCCCCAAGAATCACTTTCAAATCGTCAAAAAACCCTTATGTCTATCACATAAAATAATATTAAGTAACAATGTCATAATGTTGGTCTCTCTGTCTTTTCTGGGTCTACGTAAGCTAACAATGTTATAATGTCAGTCTTGATATTACATAAAATCACAGTACTGAATAAGAATACGCGATGCTTCGTTATTAAAAAAATATTTAAACAAATATTAAAACCGACTCCAAAAAACAAAAAGGATAAAATATTCCTAATTTTTGATTTTAACATTATTATAAATTTTTGAAAAATTACTTAGTAATTAAAAACTAAGGACAAAATAGTACTAAGGATAAAATAATTAAATTTTAGTAGGTACTCATCCCCTAGGAACATATTTTTGGAGTCGGTGCTTCACTATCTATGGTTTCTGGAAACAGCTAAGTTGTTTCAACTCCAACAATATGTTTCTAGGGGATGAGAGTACCTACTAAAATGTAATTATTTTATCCTTTTCAGTTTATTTGGAGTCGGTTTTAAATTTTGTTTAAATAATTTTTTTTCACAATTTTTAGTGATAACTTTTGAAGGTCAAAGCTAGATGGGTGACCGTGAGCTTATATTGATTTCTACTATCGTATCATTTCACTAAAAATTCATAGGAAAGCAGAAATCCGCAATTTCGCATATGTAGACTTAATGTTTCCAGTTTTTTTGATTTAAAAACCAAACTATCCAATGGATTTTCAAAAAATTTTTATGGGACCAAATGGGAACTATTCCGCATCGAACAAAAAAAGAATCATCAATATCGGTTCAACCCGTCAAAAGTTCTGAGGTAACAAACATAAAAAAAAACATACAGACGAATTGATAACCTCCTCCTTTTTTTGAAGTCGGTTAAAAATAAAAATAGGCCTATTGCATATTAGGTATTTTCAATTTACAATCAGTAGTTCAACATACTCGAATATCTATGTATTGATGTAAAGATAGCAAGTTGAAGAATATATATGTTTTTTTAATTTAAACGAATATAGTAAAGTTGCAATCCACTGCTAACCCTAAGTTATATAAGGGCGCGCGCACGTAATTTTAAAACGCATAGGTAGGCGATGCGCATGCATTCCCCATTATGGACGAATGACACGCCCTGCATTGATGCGCCTGCGCATGGATCATCATACTGAACTAGAATAGTATAGGGAAAGTGATTAGATTGCGACATAACTCGGTGACACCATAGCCTGTGATGGATGATGACCAAAATTATATATTCTGTAAAGAAAACTAACCTCAGGTGTTTTTTTTACTCTACCCTAATAATTCTGGAGCTAGCATTCTGATTGATTGCTCAATGGCATCTATTAGGCTTTATTATATGCAATAAAGATGTTATTTATAAAACTAGCAGTCCATATCATGGCGTTTTAAAAGATGAAATGTTAAATAATTTTGCTCGTCATCATCACCAGCGTATATACGTCCCACTGCTGGGCACAGGCCTTCCCACATGGGAGAAACACATGATGAGTTTGGGCCATAACCACACCACGCTAGCCCAATGCGGGTTGGTGAGTTAAAGTGGTTGCAGTAACAACAGGGAGCAATTGCGTTAAGGTGCCTTCCGAAGCACGGAGGAGCTTGAGATAACAAATGGTTGACCCATCCCGGAATCGACCATGGCGAAAGTTGCTTTGTTTCCGTAATCGAAACCCGAGCGCACAAACCACTACCAACTCCTACTATTTTGCTCATAAATATATAAATATGCTTATTAAATGTATCTTAATATGCTTATTAAATGTATCAACAAAATCTATGAATATGTAACACCCGTCAAGCGTCACATTCCAGACACAATTGATATTTCAATTGGCATAGACCTCCAGAGGTATAACGCCGCTTGACGGATTACACACTGACTTATAGGAAGGACAATTTTTGTAGTGACAGATCTTACATCTCTTCACTTAGCTTTATCGATCAAAATCAAATTAATATGATTTGCTTCGAAGGTAATGCTGCCAATATCTTGGGTAATCTTGGCAGGATCTAATGATAATTCTAAGACAAGTATTTGTTTATTTATTCTTCCTTTGATGTTTTTTTGCTGATTTCTGGCTTTTGTGATGCTAAATTATAACTATTGGAATTCTATTAACTTTATCATTAACTTCGATTTTAACGAATTTTAACATTTTCTTTTGACATTAACTTAAATATAATCGCTGTATTTTTAAACGTACTATATTTAAAAATAAATTGTGATTTATTGTTTATCTAATTGAATTATTTGTAGCAGGCGAATGATTGTTTGCTTGTTTGCTTGACATTGTTACTGTAGATATTAAATTGATTATAATGTATTTGTATGCCTATTTGGTGGGACATAATATAATGATCTTTTAATAGACTTGTAACATCCTGTGAACCTACTTATGTGGACGTTAGTGACATAATCGTATTAATGCACTTCTTCTAAAAATGTCAATCATGCTTGATATTATAACTACATAAGAATATCTGTGTGCTCTATGTCTGCTACATTTTCTCTGCTAACCGATTTAGATGAAGTTCGACAGGGAGGTAGTTTACATACTGAGAAAAGACATGCTACAATTTGCTGCGTTAACCGACATCCATGCAGTTGGCCACTAGTACTAAGGATATTAATATCATACGTCAGATTATATCGAAATAATCATCATACTATGTCATAATGGTGAGTAACCACTGGACTGCATTACAATCAACTCCGTGTCCGTAATAAAAGGTATTTGATTGATTGATTGATTGATTACCCTCTCCCATTGCTAGGCCTGAGAGACGCGAGCTCGAATCCGGTCCAAGGTTAAGTCTGTCTTATGGTGCATGCATGTTTTCTTGTATTGTTATTCTATGGGAAGGTACAGTTTGTATCAAAAACTATATACCTACGTCTTTTTAACCAGTAAGTACATTATTATTTTTATTCTCCGGCAAATGACTCAACGCCACCTGATGTGAAGCGGTAAGAAGTGTCCATACGCGAAGACAGCTAGTGCAGTTTAGAACTTTAGACACTGCTCTAGCCGCCTCCACCTTGCTAGCCTACCTAAATGTTGCCTAATGTGCCTAAGGTAAGGTGCCTTTGTACTAATATTTTTGTATTAAAGGTTTGATTTTAATATAAATGTGTTTATATTAAAATGTCGTGTAAGTAATACAATTTAGTATAAAAAAGCTGATTTATTTCGGGATTTCAAATTTTATTTTAAACAATTTGTGCTTCTCTTACACCCTGTACATGACATTAACAGACGGAACCTGCAAAGGAAAGAGAGGACGGAAAAGTACCTAGCCTTGTAAATTATTGGGCATAAAGGGCATTTCATCTTTAGGCCTCAGGATCAGCGCACCTGCAATATCAAGTGTTTTTTTTCCGTGCCATTGAAGGTGTCTATAGGCGGCGGTAATCGTTTACCTCCAGGTGGGCCGTCAGTTTGTTTGTCCTCTTCATCATCACCAGCCTGTATACGTCCCACTGCTGGGCACAGGCCTACCTACATAGGAGAAACACATGAGGAGTTTAGACCATAAAACCACCACGCTGCCCAATGCGGGTTGGTGGGTTAAAGCGGTTGCAGGAACAACCGGGACAAACGGCTTAATGCCTTCCGAAGCGCAGAGGAGCTCGAAATACCAAACTTTGATTAACCCAGAGCGTTCAAACCAATACACCTTCGAGCTCCTCTTGTTGTATCTAAAAAAAAATATGTATTGTAATACGTATTTCGTCTAACTGAGTGTACTTTTCAAAGGCTAAATGCTGTTCCGTTTTAGGTGAGCCAAGCGGCATGCCTCCCATTCCTGCGTGCACTATCATCAGACCATTCTGGTCACGGGGTGGAGAAAGCTGGGCTGATATAACGTTGATAATCCATTCGTCATAGACTGTAGTTGTAGTTACGATAAAGTGAATAATGTTTGTGAAGATTTTTCTGAAAATTTTATTTATTTATTTATGGAACTTGCACTGCTTTAAGTAGTATACTAATTTTAAGTGATTGCAACTTAAATAACAGGCGACCACAGCATGCACTAAAATCAACAGGATATAGGTACCTACACGTAGGCAGGTGTACCAAATACTAAGAGGATTCAGAAACCATTATCTTACTTTTAAATTTAGGCAAGGAATCTTCAAATAAGTATGCTTAAGTTATGAATTTTAAGGGAAATGTTATTTACTACAGGGCTCGTGTGTTAGAACTTAAAAGTATATACCTTAATTGTTTCCACATGAAATGCAATAAACTATAAAAAAAAATGCTTTCCGTGATTGGTATTGCACAACCGCATAAAATAATGACTGAGGATGGTGGGGGTTTTTATAAGGTATTCAACTGGTCTCGGCAGGATGTTTAATGCTGCAATTTATCTGTCTTCACTGTTTATGTATTTACTAGCTGTGCCCCCGACTTCGTTCGCGTGGATGTCTGAAAATAACAACATGTCGTACGGTCGACCACAGAAGTAGCTGAACACTTTAGTACTATGTCACAATACCTATAGCGTTAATGCAGTACGGTAGCAACTATTAGGAAGCGCAATAGTCGGTGTGACATGGTACTCAAGTGTTAAGCTCTGTGGTCAATTTTGAATACCAAAAAAGGTTATAGTGAGTCAACCTTAAAAGATAGAAAAACAATTTCGACATACATACATGATTTTTGCGTAACTATGCGTTTACGCAGCGAACGCACCTAAAGCTCTGAAAAGGAATATTTTTCCAGTTTTTACTACATTTTTCATTGGTGCTCAGCTCCTATTGGTCGTAGTGTAATGTTATAGTAGGTATAGCCTATAGCCTTTCTCTATAAATGAACTATCCAACAAAAAAAGAATTTTTCAACTTATTTTAGTAATTTGTCAGATTAGCGCGTTCAAACAAACAAACTCTTCAGCCTTCAGCTTTAGATGTAAGGAATCGCGCCAAAATGCCACCTGTTTAGGAGTGATGATAATGTAACAGAAAGACAAAACACCTTTTTGACTTACGTCATTACTGGTTTACAATTGTATGATAATATTATGGGACGGCAGCTGAGGGACTTAGCCCCTATGATACCATACCAACCTCTTCCTCCTGTTTTAATAATAACTCTATTATACTAACAATTATAATTATCAATTTAATAATATTATTTTTGAAATAATAATAAACATAAAAAATATTTTTGTCTAATATCATATAAATAAGTGTTCCTCTCGCCTAAGTTGCCGTGCCCGACAGGGTCCATGATGATCTAATTATAATAATAAACACCTACTATACGTTAGGTATGGAGTACAATAAATATATTGAGTATTGAGTATTCTCGGGGAATGGTCTACAATAAAATATTAGCGTGGTCATCAAAAAAAATAATTGGCCTACTATTTTTTTATACAAAGCATGATAAATGACATCTAACCTTCGGATGTGAATGAAGAGTCCATGCTAAGACAGATAGTCCAGTTTAGACCCTGCTCTAGCCGCCTCCATCTGGCCGGCCTATTAGCTGCTTTTTCACGCCTCTCTAAAAGAAATCCATGTTATAGGAATAAAGGAATACATTTGCTGGCGTTAATTTTGCGTTATATTTTTAAATTTAATTAGGTTACCAATTACCACCAGGCGGGCCGTAAGTATGCTTGTTGTTTAAAAAATTACAATGAACTTTATTAAAAATGCTTTATATTACGCCTTATAATTGGTTTTAGAAAAACAGAAATTTATGCGCTATTGTCGAAATGTTATATTTGCTAAAACATCTAGGAAGTCTTCATAATCGTGATTGATGAGAATTATAAGCTCTAACAAGTTTTTATGTTAATTTATTTATATATGTTAACGCTAATGTGATCGATTAAAAACTAATGTGGGTAAAGAAAAATCTTTTTTATAATTGACAACAATGTTCATGTTTGATTTTACTGACGTGAATAGACTTTATAAGTTATAAATAATAACTTAAACTATCATACAGGATGTAAGGGGATAACTCTCGGGGGGAATACCCTCGAAAAAGAAGGCATCGAACCGTCATTGATTTTGACGTTTGTGCACAGCGCTGCGCGTAAGCGTATTCACTAATCTCTACGTCGATCTCCTGGCTGTGTATGTTCGTCGCTGTTTTAGAGACGTGACATGAAGTACAATCGATATTTCTCGATTTCGGTTTTCTTGTGTTAAAAATGTATCGCGATGACTTCATTCAATATTCGATTGAAGATATAAAAATAAACAACTTTCTAGTTCCGACTCACGCCCTGCTCGTCAAACAAACGCCAAAAGGTATGACAACGCTGCCGACAGCCACGAATTCAAGGCTCTTGACATAGGCAGTAATGTCGCAATGTACGACGTTGCCATAAAACAAAGAAAGAAGAAGAATTCAAGGCTGCTGGCTTTAGAGAATCGCATAGCTAGTGACCCTAAACGTGTTTAGGTCAAAGTTGTAATACCTACATGACCTGATTGTATTTTTAAATAGCATGGATAAATCTGAATTCCTATGACTATTGTACACATCTTTTTGACAGACATTGAGTTTGCTGTCTGTGGCCCCGGCCACGACTTTTGGCTTGGCCAAAACAGCTCTTATACAGACGGAATTAGGTGTATCAAAGCTTATTTCCACTGTATCCTTTAGTTCAAAGTCAATCACCAATTAAGACCGATTCGACGACGAACGCTTTAATCTCAATAAATTTACAATTCCTAACAACTGCCCACGTCTGTATTAACACACAATAAAACGGCAACCCATGAACAAACAGACAAACACATTGTCACATTGTAATTAGTTTTGCATGCAAATCTTTTCGGTTGCGCACGCGTCGCGTTCGGCACTAGTTTGGCAATGAATGGCAGCATTGTCTTGGGATGGCTTAGGTATCAAATATTTTGCATTAATGTACAGGACGGTCACCGTTTTTTTTAATTTTCCCTATAAAGGGACGGCAAGGGGAACTAATGCCCATACAGCCATGTCTTCAGTATTTTTTATTTCTTCATTTATTGCATTGAAATGCTGGTGTTACACATTTCAATGCATCTTGGGAGTATTTGACGCGAAATATATGATGACAGCCATATGATGTTACTTGATGAGGTGGATAACCACAAAAAAGTTCTCATCGTATTTCACACCATAATCACTTTTATTCTTATAACCTTTTAGTTGAACGTCAACACAAACACTTTGTATATAAAACAACACCACTTTTATAGCACAAAGTTAGCTCCGACACAATTTTTGGTCATTAAAATAAAAATCTTCACCGACGCCATTAGGGGGACGCAGTAACCTGGTCACCCTAAACACGATTTGTTAGAAGATAAATGTGAAATCGCGGAAATCAGCTGTTCCATAGGTACACACAGGTCGTGAAGATTTTATAATTTGTATGAAACCGCTGTTTTTATTTATTTTATTTTTATTCGCGATTTCAAACTTATTATTTAGCAGGTCGTGTTTAGGGTGACCAGCACCCTTATTCTCAATTGTCGGATCACGGCTTCGTTTCGAAAAGTCACATGCCGTCTCGCTTTGACACACCACGATAAAAAGTGACAGGTATAGACTTTCCGAAATTCGAATATTTTCCGACAGTTGAGAATAAGGGGGCAGCTCTGTCACCTGCCTTTGTTCACGAGAGCGTCCCCCTAATATAACTATTAATAATAAATTAAGAATAGGATTTTTTTATATACCACTAAGGTGGCAATGAAGCATACGGCCCACCTGATGGTAAGCGGTTACCGTAGCCTATGGACGCTTGCAACGCCAGGGGTATCACTTGCGCGTTGCCAACCCTCTAAAAACCTTTTCACACCTTTTTTGAAGAGCTCCATGCTGTACTCATTCGAGAAAACCTGTGCAGGGAGCTCATTCCACAATCTGAGCGTACGTGGGAGAAAGTTTCTCTGAAACCGTACAGTACGCGACCACTTTGGTTCAAATTAGCTCTGTCTGTCTGTTACTCCTACGCCACTGAACCGATTTAGATGAAAAGCATGGAGACTGACTACATCCGGAGAAAGAATATAGGCTACTTAATCCCGCTATCACCGATATCTACGGGATCTGCGGGTGACCACTAGTTATCCATAAAGCTAGCACACAAGCATGTGCACACACACACAATTATGTACACATCCATTTCTAACTTATGAGTCTTTGTTATTTAATTGAAAAAGTTTAATTAACCATTATTGTGAATTGTTTAATTTACTTTTATTCTTTATTTAAATTTACCTTAAAATTGTATTATTCTAGTTTTATTTCAGCTAAAAACAACAAAATCTGCGCAAACACTTTGCTTTTAAATCCTGGAATAAAAAAAATAACAAGCTGACCACTCTACACTACGACTCTATGAAGTATTTTTGGTAATAATCCTATGCTATAGCAATCAGCCATGACTATTTTTTGTACTTCTTTGAAATACCCATTGTCAAATTCCCCAAATGAATCACATTATCGAACATCCTGTGCTTAATCTTGACATGATAGTTGCTTTCCAAGTGAGTAACCAATTTGTAGTCATAGAAGAGAACTGACGCGAATAGATACTTAACTATGCTTATTTACTGGGAAGAAATATAGCATATATATGTTATACTACTATCTATACTGACATTATAAAGCTAAAAAGTTTGTTTGTTTGGTTGGTTGAACGCGCTAATCTCAGAAACTAATCTTCAAATAAAAAAAATGTGTTGATTAGTCCATTTATCGAGGAATTATTATAGGTACTTTTTATTGCACTTTAAAATTACAAATAACAATTAATTTTAAAATAATAAGTTAGCAAGGGTGGACTTATCTTTCTAAGAGATCTCTATTATACAGGTTGGTGTCGTCAAAACGACAATAAATTAAAGCATATAGGTACTATATTACTTCATAGAAATGGTTTGCCACTTTCAAAAACATCTTATTCATTTGATAATTTCATGACATTTCTATGAAATAAGCAATGTTATATCATTTCATACAAATGTCATAAAATTATCAAATGAATAAGATGTTTTTGAAAGTTGGAAACCATTTCTTTAAGCTAGTATTACCCATGTTTTAATTTATTGTCGTTTTGACAGCACCACCCTGTATAGGCTATAAAACATTACGCTACGACCAATAGCAGCTAAGCAACAATGAAAACATTCAAAGCAAAAAAACCTTTTTAAAAAAGCTTTTATTTAAATGCTCTAAAAAGAAGAAACTAAAATTTTCCTTTAAAATTTTAACTATAAACTAATAACCTCATTATACACAATTTATATGATAATAAAAGCTTGTTACCAGCTTAGAAAAGCTCTATTACCAACCAAACCGAGCAGAAAATGCTAACACAGGAATCAAACCCCGGACCTCTAGATCTCAGGTAGACGGTTCCAACCACCACACCACAAAGCGGTTAGTTTACTATAGATTTTAAACCACTATCTGAGATATACTTAGATATTTACAATATTTTTTCTAACACACGATGACACCATATGAATGGCAATAACTTAGAAAACTTAATTATAACTTCATTCCACAATAAAGCGTCTTACTATTCTAATAATAATAAACGCTAACGAGTAGCATAATTATGTAATAACTTAACTAAGTTACCTGTTAAGCTTTGTTTGTCTAGAGACAACGATGGCCGTTGTGATACGGTATTCTCGGCGCTTCCTGTTAACTTAGAACAAATAACTTAGTCATAAAAGTTAAGTGTAAAAATAAAATATTTTTTTATATACATGTAACATCGCTTATGTGTAGATTTAAAGTTATCACGGTGTTAATCTGTCTAAGTACTATAATGTAATCCTTATTTTATTAAGTTACAGACATATACTTTACAATAGGGACGTGCTTATTTTTTTTTTTCACAAATTCGGAAAATATACGCCATTTTTACCCATTAAAACTTAAAATTTATGGAATGTTGTTAAAGTTGTACGGTTTAGAAAATTTACCAAATGGTCAATGTTTTTCCAAAAAATTAAATAGCTATTATTATGTCAACCTTTAATAAGCAACATACATATTACGTAGTTATTATTTATTTTGTCAATATTTAATTTTTTAGTAATTAGAAAAATGTGACGTCACCTGTTCCGTAGGTTTTCTATGGAACGTTTTCGGACGATGCGCCGCAACACATCAAACATACCACTGTATCTGTGAAACTATTGATCTTAAACATACCTACTTACTGTAAAGTTCTTATTTATGAAATAAATAAAAAAGTTGTCAACTATCCTGTTAAGTCCACTCGCTTTAAAACTTAAATCAAGGTTAATCCAGAATTGATAACTTGTCTTACACTACGACAAGCTGGCGAATCCTAGGTTAAAAACCAGGCAAGTGTAAATCTGACTCGTGCATCGGGATTTCCGTACAACCGCCGCCGTTCAACCGCCTCTGTGGTCTAATATTGAGATCACCTACCTCAGACCTAGAGATTTCGGGGTTCGATTCCCGTAGCAGAAATGTTGTGTTTGTTTGGTTAGTGGTAGGTCTTTATCGAAGTCCTCCTGCCTAGCCACCACCATCTTACATAATTCTGCGGCCTTATCAATAATGTTTCCACTATTTTTTTATACAACTAGATGACAAACAAGCTGACGGCTTACCTGATGGTAAGTGGCTACCGCCGCCTATAGAACCCTGCAAAAACAAGGAAAAATCACTTGATATTGCAGGTACGTTGTCATCCTGGGACCTAAGATGAAATGCCGACCATGCCCAGTATTACACTGGCTATCTTTCACTTCAATCCTAAACACAGCGAGGTAAGATAGCAATGTCATGTCTTGGTAAGCCGTCTTTACCAAGACATGACATTGCTTTTACAAGATGGCAGACGTGGACGAGATAGAATCAGAAATGAGGACATCCGTAAGAGAACTAAAGTCACTGATATAACTAATAGGATTAGTAAGTTGAAGTGGCAGTGGGCAGGGAACATAGAACGTAGAGCAGACGGCCGGTGGGGCGTTAAAGTTCTAGAATGGTGACCACGTACTGGAAAGCGCAAAGTAGAACGGCCTCCCACTAGATGGACAGACGACCTGGTCAGGATCGCGGGGAGCCGTTGGATGCAGGCTGCACAGAACCGTTCCATTTGGAAATCGATGGGGGAAACCTTTGGTCAGCAGTGGACATCATAGACTGATGTGATCATGATGAGACGCGGACTCGTTTGTACGGTCGTCTGGGTAGATACGGTGGTATAGCCGTTCAGATTTCGGTCGTAAAACGCACGGGTGAGATATGAAAGGCCAGCCTACCTAGACGACTCTACTTGTGCCCACCACTAAGTGAAGCCAGCGAATTCTCGCGTTTTTCGCTAGCATCATCGTAATCCAAGTATCCTTTATTTGACATTGATTCCGCAGCTGTTAGCCAACAATGAATTAAAGAAGACGTAAATCACTCGCGACCGTGGAGCGCACGCGCGGTTTTGACCCACTTGTCACTAATTCAACAGCTATGTGTTCCAACATAATTTGTCAACA
The DNA here is from genome assembly GCA_947347705.1 of Nymphula nitidulata. Taxonomy (NCBI): domain Eukaryota; kingdom Metazoa; phylum Arthropoda; class Insecta; order Lepidoptera; family Crambidae; genus Nymphula; species Nymphula nitidulata. The sequence continues at coordinate 1,026,751 of OX374637.1, read as the reverse complement.
TTAGTACTTCGACATTGTGACGGTAGAATAAGCATATAACGCAAATACAAGTACACTAGAAAACTTATGGGGACTGATACCAGGTCCTTGGTACCTCAGATGGTTATAGCAGCCACTAGTTTTGTGAAAGGTCACAGATTCCACCCAGGATATTTTTTCTGGCTTACACATTTATTTAATATGTCGTCATTATAATATATATTCATATGTCGATAAATATATATAATAAAATACTTACCATTAAATATAAAAAATATAGAAAAAGATACTTTATTTTTTAAAATGTTAAAACAGTATCTAATTCAAAAATGTTTTTAATATTTAAAAAAATTTTCGAAAATAAGATGTAGAACCTATATTCCTAATATTTTAAATTGATCTCAAGAAATAATTTTATTGTAACTAGATTTAAGTATAAAATCTGCAATCCCTTGCAGGGTTCATGTTCTGTACTAATGACATAGCTTTAAGACCGTTTTCAGAATTCAAAAATAAAATATTTTTTTTTTAGAAAGACATCCATTTTACAACCTATCAGAGTACATGGAGAGTAAATTTAATGACATATAAATAAACTGATTATTGACTATTGTTTTGGTGCTTTTGATGGTAAAGTTTCTCCACTTATGTTTGCATGTTATTTTGGAATAAGTTTGATGTATGAAATATTTCAGTATTGTGAATTGAGAGATTATTGACATGCCTAAGTTGCGAACTGTAACAGAGGGTAAATATAAATAAATAAATAAATAAAAAAAACCTTTTATTACAAAATGATGCAATAAAGGATATGAATTATAAGATAATGATAAAAATTAATTAAGAATATTACTCACGCATTTACTTACTTTATTTACACTTTCTCACTGAATTAATAAGAATACAAGGTTAAGTTTATACATTCAATATTTTCTTGTCGTAAACTTGTTGGTATGTAAACAACTCAAGCAGATATGTGAGTTGTATCAATATTTTCAATAACCACTCGCTACTGTAGCCGAGAGTCCGTCTAATATTATTATGTAAGATATAATATACTGTTTCAAGTATTTTTGACTTAATATTATAATTATACTAAAAGCATAAATTAAATGAAAATGATTATTATCGTCTACGTGGGGTACACTAAAAGATTTTCGGAATACCTAAATAAGAAAATTAAGATCAGTGATAATTAAGGAATATTTTTTCTCAAATTATTCTTCCTTTTGCATTTTAAATTCAAAGAGTCCAGTTTTCTTTATTTTTTTACAATTCTACAGACTTTTGTTACGTACCTTTTTTATGTTTATACAATTTGCTTGTTGTTTTTTTTACTTATTACATTTGTTGCGCTCCGCGTTGCGCTCATTATTTTTTTTTTAATAAATTACATTTTTTTTTTCAGAGAAAGATAAGAGTTCCATTTTCAAATGTAGAGTTGGTTTTTAAATATTGTTAAGTAAGTGGCCACTTCCGGAAATTTTAATTTCAGTGTGTACCAATTGTAGGATTCATTCCTTAAGCTTGAGGACTGACCAAGATTCTCGTCTCCTTAGAACCCCGGTTACTCTGTTCAGGACCCAATAAAATTATACATCTGCCCCTACCGGGATTCGAACTCGGGACGTCTGGACCTCTCGACCGCACACGTCAACTATCTGTATTTATAGCAAAACAACGATTTCCATCTTACAATCTTCGTATTGTACAGCTTTGCACGAAATGACACATTTCTATACCTACATATAATATAAATGTAAATATAGCTTTGTAAACAGTAGACAGTGAATGAATTCAAAACTAATTGTAACAAAACCAGTCGTGTCCGGAAATACTTCATATAGTTTGTTCTCCTTGGCAGTGTTTACCGACCTCCGGTGCTTCGTAGAGGCAGCTATGTTATACATGTCGTAGGCAAGCTGTAAAGACAGGCATTACGAGAACTTTTTAGGTTCATAACAAAATTATTTGTGTCTTGTGAAAGAATGCAAGTACTTAATGGTATTTATTTTAAAATACATTTCTTTTAGGAAAATGGGGCGATTTTTTTTTCCATGCGGTTCCCGAGCAAACACGTAGCTCAGAGGAAGATCCTCCCTATTGTTGATAGCTAATAAGCCTCTTAGTAATGGTTTTTTATATATTTTTGTACTTAATTAAATTTGTTAGAAAAAAAATATACTGGTGTAAAGTGAAGACGTCGTTTTCTTGTTTCCCACTTCTTTCCGCTATATAAAACAGTCGACAGGTTACGGCCAATCGTTAACAACCCCTTTTCTGCAAATGAAAATATTTATCTGCAACGTCGAAGGCGAACGAAAGAAACAGTTATAAGTTTTTAAATCCCATTTTAAATTTACTGTACTACATGAACCATATTCATAAAAATCATTTAACAATTGCGTGTTTTACTAGAAGGCAGAATTCACGACTCAACTGCAACACAAACACATGTGACGTTTGGAGACCAATGTCGAACTTTACATTTGACGGATAATCGAAGCGTGAGTGAGATTAAGTAATTAAGTTAGTCCTGTCCGTGACTCCTTGGTCTTTCTGCTAAAGTAGCAGGGAGGGTAAAGTCTCTCCTTAATTCTCGTGTGTCTCTCATATAATCTTAAGCCTCTAAACGACACACATTTAAGTTAACCCAAACTTTCCACGGCATAACAGTTCATTGGGTTATTGACAACTTTACACTTGCTTCTATCACATTTAACGCCTGTGCAACCTAATTTACCATGGAATTTCTGTTATCTTTTTAATGTTCATGGGGAACTGTGTCCTTTAAATTTATGAGGTTTTTTACCAACACTTAAAAGAGATTAGATTACGTCTAAGGACATTCAAAATTTAACGAGCGCTCTGTGGGTAGCCCTACTTTCTCGACAAAATACAAAATTAAAAATTTTAAGTAACCCCCAACGTCATTAATCATCTATCTAACACCATCTCATAGAGACTATTCATAAGAGCCCAAACACGCTATATCTGCTGTAAGTTTCTGAAGAATTAAGCATTTCGCAGACTTTTTGATGGCATAGGATCAGCTCAAGGATAGTATGTCATAGGAATGTCACCGATGTGACAGTACACCAAATTTCAAATCAATCGGATCTGTAAAAGTTAGTAAAACCCTAATAGTCATGTACAAAATAAGCTGACAGGCATCAAACGCCTGAACTGATCTTCATAAAATATAACTAAAAACCATCGTAGTCACATTAGCTTTCAAAAAAAACCGAATCAAAAGCGGTCCATTCGTTTAGGCGCTACGATGACACAGACATACACACACATACACAAATACGCAGTTACACAGATACAAAGATACACAGATACACGTCAAACTTATAACACCCCTCTTTTTTCGTGGGGGTTAAAAAATAAAAGTAAACACCCTAAGACCCAAGAGCAGTCACCTAGATGGTGAATGGTCTCGCGTTTGGTTCCAGCCTCTATTTTTTCTAGTTTAGAATTTTTTAAAGGAGATGGTATAGGTTTGGGCTAGCACCACAAGCATGAGCACCATTTCAAAATGTAGACAATAATGTATTGAATAACATGGTTTCTATTAAATAACACAAAAGATTTTTTGTTTTATTCCAAAAAATAGCGAACTAAAATAAAGTATTGTATAAAATGGCAACATAAAACTACCCTAAAGTGCATAGTCCATAGCCACATTAACGCTGGTAAAAAGCTAAATCTATTGTCATATTGACTTTTTTAAAATAACCGACGCCCGGCACATGTACTGTCGACAACACATGCTGTGTGGTCACAAATTCAATTAATGTTTAGTTTTAGTTCTTTGGCATAATTTACTAGGTGGTAGGCCCGTATGTAGGGTCGTCTGGGTAGGTACCACCGCCTTTCTTATTTCAGCCGTGAAACGGTTCGCTGTGTTTCGGATTGAAGGGAAAGGTAGCCAGTGTAATTACTGGGCATGGACGGCATTTCATCTTAGGCCCCAGGATGACAACGTACCTGCAATATCAAGTGATTTTTCCTTGTTATTGCAGGTGTCTATAGGCGGCGGTAATCACTTACCATCAGGTGGGCCGTCAGCTTGTGTGTCATCTAGTTGTATAAAAATAAAAATAAATAAATAAATTTCAATCATTGTGTCACTGAAGATATTTAGGTGGTAGGTACCACCGCCTTTCTTATTTCAGCCGTGAAACAGTTCGCTGTGTTTCGGATTGAAGGGAAAGGTAGCCAGTGTAATTACTGGGCATGAGCGGCATTTCATCTTAGGCCTCAGAATGACAACGCATCTGCAATATCAAGTGATTTTCCCTTGTTATTGCAGGTGTCTATAGGCGGCAGTAACCGCCTACCATTAGGTGGGCCGTCAGCTTGCTTGTCCTCTAGTTGCATAAAAAGAAACAAAAAAAAACCTTTTCTTCTTATTAAAAAAAAGCTCATTCATTTCATAGTACTATGGGACACTTTATGATGCACGGACAGACAACACACATTTTCTTGGATGAGTTGATACAAAAACATAAGTTATTTGTCGGATATTGGTCAACTTTTAAGTCTATTTCAATAGAAAGATAGGTCCAGTACACACATAAATAGCCACTGCTATGTGCGAGTTAAGTATAACATAATCGTAAAGATAAACTGCCGTGAACCTATTTTTTACGCCGAGCTTTCGAACTGTCAATAATTTACTCTAATTGCTTTAGGTCCGTTGTACATAAGAAGCGATAAAATTGCTACAATCAAGCTTAGGAATAATTAAAATAAAAAACATTTGTATATAATTATATCCATTAAACCCACATTTCACAAGCACTACATTTTGATATAGTTTTTTAATGTTTATGCCTAGGTACGGTTTTTAGATACAACTGGATGACAAACAAGCTGACGGCCAACATGGTGGTAAGTGGTTACCGCCGCCTGTTACACCTGCAATAACAAGGAGAAAATCACTTGGTATTGCAGATGCGTTGTCATCCTGAGGCCTAAGATGAAATGCCCAGTAATTACAGTGATTACCTTTCCCCTCAATCCGAAACACAGCGAACTGTTTCACGGCTGAAATTAGAAAGGCGGTACCTAGTAAATGAATAAAAAACCTGAATCACCAACGAAGACTATTACAGGCAATAGATTTACGTACTGAAGATCCAAGGCAGTGGACTGTATACTTAAACGCGTTTGCTTGAGTTAAAACAAAACTTTTCTTTATTGTTTTCAACAGTATGACCGACCACGAGTTACATAAAAACGTACCAAACAATAATGAAAGTAGCCCGATTGTGGTGAGCGACACAGTCACAAAATCTCTCCGCCTCTTCTATCCACTTAACAAGAGACAAACTGCGCTTAGACCAATCTTTTTCTCAGGTGAAGAGAGAAAAAAGTTTGACCACACCCCAGGGAGCTTCCCATGCTATGAGCATGAATTATAGCAAAGCTTTAAGTGTACTACAAAGTAATATCGAATGGCATTCGCAGCAATTCTACCTACCCTCTAACCACCGCTCCGAATACGGAGCCGCCCTGTGATGTCGCCGGCGATAACTAGTTATATCACCATGGTAACCGGAGTATTGACCAGTTATTTACTCACTTTTTGTCTTTAATTGCTCGGATACCATGTTCAGACTGGGGCAGAGCGTGATCTATGAAACAAGACGTCTATTTGTAGGTTTTTAAGGGTGGCAAACAGCACGCAGAAAGTGATCGGTAACCGTAGCCGCAACGCTTGTTAAAGGATTATTTGTAGCCTAAAAAAGTAATGCCCTCGAAATTTTTCCCTGCCACTCACACAATAGAGGTGCGCCATATTGACATTTTCCCCTCAACTTCATAGCTTTGACTAGGGTCGGGATGCACCTCCACCTTACAGAAAATTACCTTGTAGTCTAGTGAAGAGGTCATTATAATGAAAGCACGAGGACTTGTCCTCTATGCTGTCACGGCAACTCTTCATTTTTAGCACATCAGTAAAGAAGCGGAACAGAAATGATCAGATCATACAGCCGCGCTATGATGATTGCGTCAGCCAGCACTTTCGACTTCGCATATCAGGGAGGAATCGGTATATACCTGCCTTCAAAGCTGTCGGATCGTGAATTCGATTTGAAAAGTCACATGCTATCCTCTTTCATGCTGTAGTTCGAAAATATTGAAAACGTATCGAATAATACTTTACAGGCATAAGCGAGTCAGGCTAGTATAAATATCAATCAGAAGATTTTTCAATACGCAGTCTTATTGTTGAGTAAGAGCAGTTTAACCTTTCCCTTGGAGGAGCTCGGTGGCGGTTTGGTGTGAGCGCTCTGGTTTCGATACGAGAAACAATGCAACTTTCGCCATGGTCGATCCTGGGATGGGTCAATCAAAGTTTGCTATCTCGAGCTCCTCCGTGCTTTGGAAGGCACCAACACGCATTGGGGCAGCGTATCGTGGTGGTGGTATGGCCCAAACTCCTCATGTGATTCTCCCATGTAGGAAGGACAGTGCCCAGCATTGGGACGTATATAGGCTGGTTATGATGAACCTTTCCCTACAAACCAAAAATCGCCAATAATTTATGTATTATTAAGTAGACTTTTGAAACCTCTGGGGCTCTCAACTACCAAACTTCTCAGCGACGCACCTTCTGAACCGCTTTTTGATGACATCACGGGATGGCCCTAAGACATTTCACCGTTGTGTCGTCAAGGAGGGTTAAGCGCGGTCCGGTCCCTACTCAAAGTTTCGTTGGGGGGAGGAAAAGGGGATGAAAGGGTCATTCTTCTCCTTGTGCTTCTCTTTGTTTGACCTACGTTCAAATGTGTAGTGGTCGCGAAAATCTAGGACAATACTATTATTTTTATGGTTAAAAATATATGTATTTATACTGATATTTATAGTATATACTGCTTCAAGGAAGACAGCAAATATTTTAATGCAACGCGATAATTGCCATTTGACTTGATTTGTTAAATGTTAAACACACAATCTTATAAGGAAACTGGCAATGTACAGTCGACAGCACATCAAGCGTAACCGTTTGACCTTGAGACTGCCCTTACACCGTTCGTAATAGAGGCGGCTTTCGTATTGCAACTGTTACAGTTGATGTGCTGACGTTTGTACCTACAAACAACAATTTCTGCAATGTGTCAGCATCATACGGTAATAATAGTACAACGCCTGTTTTTATAAAACTAATATTGTTATAATATGCTTTTTTAATTTATCAGAATGGTCGATTATTAAAAGATACATTAGTTATTTTTTATATACTAGACTAGCGACCCGCCCCGGCTTTGCACGGGTGCAATGCTTATGTAAATATTATGCATGTATTATACATATAAACCTTCCTTAAGAATCACTCTATCTATTAAAAAAAACCGCATCAAAATCCGTTGCGTAGTTTTAAAGATCTAAGCATATATATAGGGACAGACAGACGGCGGATAGCGACTTTGTTTTATACTATGTAGTGATGATTAACTAGATGACAAACAAGCTGACGGCCCACCTGATGGTAAGCGGTTACCACCGCCTATAGACACCTGCAATAACAAGGAAAAATCACTTGATATTGCAGGTTCGTTGTCATGCTGAGGCCTAAGATGAAATGCCGTCTATGCCCAGTAATTACACTGGCTACTTTTTCCTTCCATACGAAACACAGCGAACTGTTTCACGGCTGAAATAAGAAAGGCGCTGGTACCTACCCAGACAAGTTTTCTTTTTCTTTGTTAAAGAGGCAGAGGAATCAAGCAAATTCAGCCATACCTGGTTTATTTTATAATTCAAGCACTGAAATGCAAGTATTCAAAAAAATCCGGAAGACCTGGGCGCCAAATATATTGTGATGCCAGTCTTCGTCATTTTATCATAGTTATTCATGATAATATTTTGAACATCTTACGGTGAACGTTTTTAGATACAGTGATTTTCCATATCACTCGTCAATATAAACACTTGCTTCAAACAACTATACCAATTTCACAGCATTGCCAATCCAATAATCTTAGTGTGATTAAAAATCTCCACCTTCGCCTGTAGGCCGCAGAAACTTCCAAACATTAGTATATTTATTTTTTATGAAGGAGAAGACAAAGGGATATAGCCCATACAACCTTTTCTTGTGTAATTTTATACTTATTTAGTAATTGCACTTGTATGTTTTAATATAACTTGCAAACGAAGTTTTATTTTATATTAAGTTAACATTACTATCAATTATATCATTAATAAATAACTCAACAGCAAGAGTTATATTTATATCGTCAAAGGCGAAGAATGTTTGTTATAATAATAGTCCTCTGTCTATGTTCCGGACGCACTATGTCCCGTATAAGGAAGCTTGGTGTCCATAAAAGGGCGCTATGAGCTTCCTGCATCAAGATGGTGGAAATCAAGACAAAACCCTCATATGGCATGGAGTTAATTTGAAAATGTATTACAGCGCATGCACTTTGATAGATTTAAAAAGATTACGAGCATGTGTGACTTATACTGACGGAATGACTACTGATTTGTTATAATAATTATGTGTAACTAACCTTTGAAATTTCTATATCAACATCATCAACTTCAGCCTATATTTATGTCCCATCCATGGGAAAAACACATAAGGAGTTTAGGCTTACATAACCCACTTATACTTACTCCAGTCACAAAAACTCAAAATCAGACGTTAACATTTTTAATAGCTAAAGGTTTCTTTTTGCGTCGCAATGTAATTAAGTTTTCAGAAATGCTATTACGATCATCACGCTCCTGTGCCGTGCTTCCAGAATATTTGCAGTTTTCTTAGATTGAAATACTTAGTAACAATCTAATATCCGGACCTCATGGAAATGGAGGCGAACTTCAGGCGGCCACGGAACTTCGTCGGCAATTGGCGCAGGATACAAAATAGGCTAGAGATAAGACATAGCAGAATAAGCAGAAGATCAGCACAGACTGAGAATAGCAGCGGTACCACTTTTGTGGGCATGGGCCACCTGTGCGGGAAGACACCAAAGGCGATCATAACCAGTCGATTGGTAGGACTTTACCAATCGATTGGGATGCCTGGTCATGAAGGTTGTAAATTGCCCACAAGCTCCCCTACAGATTAACTATTATTTTATTATTTGGTAATACTAATGCGCAAGTAACTCTGCCTCTGGCTGTCTGCTTCTTTTTCACTTCTACTTCTAAATGGCAATAACAATCTACTCCGCCCAGATGAAAATTGGCATGAAGATAAAGTACATCCTGAGAAAGGACCTTTCGGTGCGATAGTCGACATCCACGCGGGGGAGACACGGGCAGCCACTAGTAGTGTATATTTTTATATCAATTATACAACCAGCCCTACTACCCACCACAACACGTCAAACAATGCGTCGTTGTGCCATATATGGATAATACGCCATTATTTCCTTACCTTCCGTTACAGACCTATTACACAGAACACAGTACGTCACAGGGACCCTTTACGAGCGTTTGCGTTTGTACAATACGTAATTAACTTTGATATACTACTAAGCTGGTGAAGACCCTGCCGTGGATTGTATGGTGTAAGATAAACATACATGTAAAAGAAATAGGGCTCGGTGGTAGGTTTCCAGTGAAATTCTGAGAGCACAAATGGGGAAGGACATCCTAACAACAGTTCGCAGTCAAATAATATGTTGGGAGCGGGGACTTGTTTCCAATGCTGTCATCGTAGTGCTCTTTTGATTTTTGACAGGGTAGTCCTTTGCCTACTTTGGTGTTGCAAAGTACATTTTCTATAACATGACAACTAGCGCTACTGCCAATGAGTCCCAACATCAAATACTTAGCTTAACGCCGACACTATAGCGGCACAAATTCTTCAACAGAAACATACTGCCTATTGAAAATGTAAGGAGTTGTAAGACGCATACTGTGCATATGGACCTTTATCAGCCCACCGGCATTTTCTCACCAATAGAATATTTAGTGCATCTGGTTTGTGGATACTTCACAAACTACGTACATTTTGGATATACTATTCTCTCACATGATGAGCTATAGCCAAAATTCTCATGGCCAAACTTCTTCTATATCTATTTAGACGACCGCCTGGCCGAGTAGTCTGTACTTGTCCCGGTAGGAACAAATGTTTGTATGATGAGTACGAGCATTTGTTTACGAGTCATGGATGTTTATATGTTTATTTAGTATATTTCTAATATTTATATACATATTATTATCATTATTTCTCCGTTATCTAGTATCCATAACACAAGCTCTTAATGATGCTTACTTTGGGCTAGATAATAGGTGTGAGTGTATAAATATTTATTATTATTAGCCTTCCTATAAGGCCTGTGGCTAGCTGTGGCACGTCTATAGGTTGGTTATGATTATGATCAATGATCAAAGTTACTTGCATTATTCACACTCTCACACATTTTGGATATGCTTCTCCTTTGAATTAACGATTATATTGACATCTGCTGCTCCCGATGAGCTCTCTAAATTATTTTCGCTAGTCGATAACGCCAGAGATCCCTACTTTAGTATTGTCATTGTTGATATTACTCCTTTGTTTCACTTCACACCATAAGACATCGACCGAGCGCCATGACATAAGCATTTGCGTTAAGTCGACCGGCCTCGGCATAATTTAAGTCAATAATACGCCGGCGCCGGCATCGGTCAACAGCCTGTAATACTGCAATGAATTACTGTTGAAGTGCGTATAATCTTGTAGATCGCTTCTCAATCAAGCGATCGGACATAACAAATTGCCCTACTGTTTACAAAGTGCATGCGGAACGGCGCGCGAGCATCGACGGTCGACACAGACCTTGAAGACCGGATTGTTATGCAACCACCGACAGCCTACATTCGAGCGGATTAAACGTTGACGTGTATTGACATAGTGGATTTAACATAGATATTAGAAGAAGCATGCTTATCTTGAAAGGACCTATCTGATATCACGCGAAAACGTTACGGTCAAGGGGGTTACTTTCTAATTTTTATAAGGGTGACAAACAAGTATTTGCGCGAAAGCTGATTTTAATTTACATCTGTCAATAGTGCATACCTACGTCGTTACTTTTGGTGTCAATTTATATGACGATTTGTAGAGTGTGTAGAGGACAGTTCTAAAGTTGATATAATCTATCCGTTCTGCTTTGATAGAATTTTAAGAAAGTAGATACAACACCTTTAAAAGCTTAGTTCAATAACAACATACTAGTTGAAAACTCGGTCTTTATCGGACTTTATCGGAGCTGGCGTCCTTCCAGTATTCTGTTTTATTTTTTATTATTGTAAATGGGTACACTCTTGATCCCACTCTTGTTCCGAGAGAAGTTTAGAGGGGAATTTTAAATGACTGTTGAATGAACTGCGGTGATGCGTAAAGATCGTGATGATGTTGAATTAGAAATAGATGTTGACTTAGCAGATACATAGGAAAACGTTGGCGCATTCTCCGACAAAATTAAGGAGGTACTCATTGATAAGCTGCTACCTTGTAGCTCTTATAAAGACAAAAGAGAGATTTCAATAAACTTACATCATCATGAAAAGAATTATCAATCGATGCATGTAAAAAATAATCGTCACCCAAAATGTGTAAGCTCATTTATTAAACTTTTACTGCTCATAAACAAGGTACAGTTTCGCGGACTTAGTGCCATTAAGCATTCTCTACTCGTCAACCAGAAAGTTGAAAGTCCAGAAAGAGTTAATAGGATAGGATAATATTTAATAATATTTACAAAAAATAGAAAAATTGCAGTTGTTCATCCAAAAGAAAAGTCAGTTAAAGACTAACTGGGTACTTTAGATTCATTAAAACCAGGTTTCCACCGTTCAGTTAAGTAGAGGACCCGGTTAGCCACAGATGGACCGGCAGACAGATCTAATAACATCATACATATATCGGTCATCCACTTCGGAAATGGCTCGTTGAGATGAAACTCAAATCGAAACAACAGATGGCATTAACAGGGTGCTCTTTATGTTAATAACAGTAAGCTACTAGATACTTGGAAACATATCTGAACTAGAAAAAATCACGTCTTAAGGCTTTCGACTTTTCCAGTTCCAGTTGACTTCTCTAACCAGAGCTACCAAGAACTAGTGACAACTCTACGAATTTCTACCAGTCTATCTGTATTTGCATTAGGATATCATCTACCCTTACAAATTTTAAATATTCTGTTTCAACACTCATTTAAAAATAAAATTAAGTTACTATAATTTATTTGCGATAGACTCGGAAATGACGACTTCCGTAAGAGAACCAGTCACTGACATAGCTCATTGGATTAGCAAGTTGAAGTGGCAGCGGGCAGGGCACATAACACGCAGAACGGATGGCCGAGAGTTCTCGCATGGTGACCATGTACCAGAAAGCACGTAGGACGGCCTCCCACTAAATGAACGAACGATCTGAACCGTTCCGTTTGGAAATCGATGGGGGAGGCATTTGTTTATTAGGGGACATGATAGGCTGATATGGTGATGATAATGATGACTTTATTTTAGTAACACCTAAATTCATAAATAATTTGAGAACAAAACAAAATTTTATGACTGGAAATATTGAGCTACAAAAATTTGAGAAAGAATTTATTTTTCTTCATCTTGGTCCTGTTTATCCATCATGATAGATGATCTTGTTTAGCGACAACCATCAGGCAATAAATCCTTTCTCGCCATCGTTTTTGATCCAAAGTGCTTCTCATTCTTTTGCTAAGCAGATTCTTTAGTTTGTTCAGCCCATAACGCTGGTGCTATTTGACCTGTTGCATACAATATTGCTACTAACCAATATTTTTTCAATTTATTTTGAGGAGCTCGGTGGCGCAGAGGCTTGAGAGCTCAGGTTTCGATTTCGAAAACAAAGCAACTTTCGCTATGGTCGATCTCGGGATGGGTCAACCAAAACTTTTAAACTTTTAAACTGACTCCTCCGTACTTCGTCGTGTACGTTACCCTGTTGGTCTCGGTTGTTACTGCAACTGCTTTAACCCACCAACACGCATTGGGCGAGCGTGGTGTTATGGATCAAACTCCTCGTGTGTTTGTTCCATGTAGGAAGGCATATGCCTAGCAGTGGGACATATATAGGCTGGTGATGATGGTGACTATCTTTTCCAGACTTTCATCATCTCTTCGTTTACTAATACGGCTAAAGTAATGCGCAGCATCCGCTGAACTAAGTATGCCATCTTGGCTTTCTGTTCTATGTTAGAAGCTAGGATCTATCTTAAAATGTAAAAATTATTATATTTCGACACCCAAACTAAAGTTTTGGCAAACACCTATCGCTATTCCCATACATCTCTTGAAATATTTTTATCATCCTGTGTATCAGCATAGCCCTAATAGTTACTGGAAATGATTCCATTATTTAACACTGTAAGGAAACTCATATTATCCAGTGAATTGAAGGAGACAGTTCAGCTATCAAGCAAGATCGGAATTATTAGGATATGCAATCTCGGGCAATCTTTTGCAATATCCTTCTTGGGGTTCCACTTCTTCCGAAGTCCAAGCTAAAGAATTAAAACCCACTCGACTTGTTCTGAACGTGTCATGCTGCATTCGGTCAAGGTCGTCGATTTAATGAACGGTCATTAATTTAAGTAGCAATTGTGTAATATGAATAAAAAATTAATGCTCCCCGCTTATTGTCCGCGCGCATTGAAATTTTGTCACTCCTGCCTACTCGCAGATCTTATCAACAACCTGCTGGATAAAAATGTTCATTAAGTTATTGAATTAACGTTTTAAAACTGCGCATAGACAATGGCTATTGCAGACGTGAAATTTATTTATTTCAATTCCTTTTATTTTATTGGCACATCTTACAGTATCAGTAGGTACACTGTGATTTTATTGATATTGACTATCTTCTTAACATTATTTCCCAAATTTAATTATAATTTTATTGCTTTTACTGACAAAACTATTTAATAGTTACTTGGTTTGATATTGATTTATTCTACATCTGTATTAATTTTATATAATAATAATAATAATAATAATAAATGAAAGTACTTAATGCATTTAATGCATTAATAATAATATGTAAGTATGTTTAGTTTAATTTGTAATGTATTGCATACTTTGATATTTTGTTGTTGCTTTTTTATATGTCCATTTATTTTCCTGTAATTTATCCCAAATTCACGAATGCCATGAAAAGGCAAATTAATAAGTTTTTATAGCACCTACTTACTTATAATTATGACTACATTAATGTACTTTATGAAACGGCCGATTATTTCTTAAGTTTGATGCACACCAGGCTTTGAGACCAATAAGAAAACAAGGTGTACAATTTAATTTTGATTTAATTTGCTTATTAGCTACAGATCTACATGAGAACATTGAATAATGTGTGGCTTTATTAGAATTACTTACAGATAACGAGGTACTTTAAGCCCATTTTATTATAAGTATAGATATTTGACTGATTTTATTAGGTTTCTGTTATCAAAAAAAATTACTACAAATTGTTGAAAAGTTCGGATTTATAAATATAACTATCATCATTATAAATCTTATCAATTCCCATGTAACAATGTCTAGGACTTATTAATAACATTAGATGACCAGATGTGTTAGGTGGCGAGGAAACCCTAGAAGGACTACAGGAACAAGATAGTAGTGTTAAAGAATTTATAGAGAAAGCAGCCTCGCAGAGGGCGGTCACAGGTTCCGCGTACACATTAGATATTCTCACGATTTGGCCATTACAACTGCAAATTTGTCATGATCAGGGAAGTTGGATGTTGTTGCGAGCAAGCTAGGAAAAATGCATCAATGAATTGGTTTATAATTTTATTTTCCTTACTTTCCATTTTCTACCAATAAATGCTGTCTTTATTATTGTAGTTTTGCTTAATAACTAAAGAAACCCGTAACAAATTCAATTTTAGATTGATTTTTGGGCGACACCCAATAAATTTTAAAGCCTTCTACAGCGTAAGAAAAGATAAAACCGCATAAAGCCGCACCTTCGTTTCGTGTCTCCATCATACATAGTCTACTGACTAAGTATTAGCGAATACAAGTACATCAATCAAACGGCTGACAATTTGAGATTCTTGCAAGCAAGGCTGCGCGCGCGCTGTGTGGGCAGACTCGTAGTTTAGTAGTAATCTTTTAATATTTAATAATGTTCATATACAAATCTGATTTTCATAAAACTAAATTAATACTTTTAGATAAAACCTTCTTTAAAAACTGTTCACGGTAGGCTGAATCATGTAGACTGTATTAAAGGTAAAGTGGAAAGGAAGGAAAACCTTTCTTTTTTTTTTGGAAGAAAAAAAACGTCTTCAGATGACATATTTATTTATTTATTTATTTATTTATTTATAGATTCACTTACATTAACAGTTTTTACTACACATGTAAGTTACTTAAATTATTTAACATAAGATCAAGTGTTCTACTTTTATATAACAATACATTTTGTTTTTCAAGATATATACCTACTAACTATATTTAAACATTATGATTTATTACAGACATAAATACTTCTACACTCTAGCATGGAACTGTAGTCGGTGCGACAATCTTCTCCAAGTAGTTGCCTGCTGTGGCCAAGAAAACAGTTTCTGAATGTACAAATATGTCGGAATCATGAGTCCTGTACAGAATATTAATAAGATTCAAGGCCCTATAAAGTGGGCTGTACTGATCTCCACATCTGGGGATATGGAACAATGGACGGCTACGTGCTCTGAGGTGGTGTATCTGGGTTTTGGGAATGTGGAACGGGATTTGCGCGAGCAGGAAAGGATTGTAGGCTGAACCACGCAATAACCTATATATGTATTTTATTAAAAGGAGGTTACGCCTTACCTGTAACGACCTATACTCAACCATACCCAGAATGAAAGCAGTAGGATACATGTAAGGGTAGTACCCATAGAGTTTTTTGTATACATATCTAATAAATGTCTTTTAAATTTTTTCAACCATATCTATATACTGTTTTTGGTGAGGATTCCATATAAAGCAGTTTGTTTCAAGTCGACTACGAATATATGAGTTATACAAGACACAGGATGCACTTCGAGTTTTAAAATGTTGAGTTTGTCTTATAACATACCCTAGTGTCATCTTAGCACGTTTGCACATTTCGAATGTGTTATGGACAAAAGACAAATGTGTATCGAACCAGGTTCCCAGATCGCGCACCATGTGCACCCTATCTAGCAGTACACCATCCGTATAATACGCAGCAATAATCGGTTCACGAGCTCGAGAGTATGTCATAACCGAACATTTATCCACATTGAGGTCTAGGTTATTGTTTCGGCTCCACAACACGACTCTGTTTATATCAGACTGGAACAATAAACTATCTCTATGGCATTTAATCGGCAGAGCCAGCTTTATATCGTCCGCATAGATAAGACATAACGCGCTCTGCACAACCGCTGGTAGATCGTTGACCAATATCAAGAAAAGTAATGGACCCAGGGAGCTGCCTTGCCCAATGCCTGACGTAACGTCATAAAGTTCTGACTTGGACTGTCTATACTGAACATATTGCACTCGGTTAGCAAAATATGATGAGAAAAATTTTAATAAATCCCTAGAGAATCCAGCGATAGCCATTTTGGACAAAAGTGTATCGTTATTCACGCGGTCAAAGGCTTTCTTATAATCAAAATAAGTTACATCTACTTGAATTTTATTGCTCAAGCTAGTAGATATCAGTGTAGTTATATTAATTAAATTAGTCGACGTTGACTTTCCAGGTAAGAAACCATGTTGTTCGGGGCAGAACCAGTAGCGTAGTTGCTTATATACAGTCCGATGTATGACAGACTCAAACACCTTCGCAAACACGGAAAGTATTGCGATGGGTCTGTAATTTCGAATTTCCGTTTTTGGACCAGTTTTATGGATAGGTATAACCCGCGAACTCTTCCAGGCAGTCGGGAAGGTGCTGGTTTTTAATGCAAGGTTAAATATGTGAAACAAAGGTTCAACAAAGATGTTTCGACAATCCTTAACTATCACTTGAGGAATATTATCTGGACCTTGGGTAAATTTAGGTCGTAGTCTCCGCAATGCCCAACTGATGTCAGATTTAGTAATGTAATTAATAAACACCGTTTGAGCTGGGCAGCACGAAATAGCTGTGGTATGCGCTGCCAAAGCGTTTAGTTCAGGCCGCTCAGGCAAAAACACACCCCTGAAAAAATCCGCGAAGGAATCCGCCACCTCTTGATCCGTCATATTATCAAAGGTATCTGGCTCTGCTGATTTCCTGGTTTGATTTATGTAAGTCCAAAATATTGAAGGATTATTTTTTATATTAGCTTCTATAGTATTAAGATAAGATGATTTACTTTCTTGTATTTTGGTTTTCAATAATCTTCGATAGTATGTAAAAAAGGCGTAATATAATTGATAATTGCTTTGCTTATAAAGCTTATGATAATAATTTTTTAACATGTTTAGCTGAATAATACTACTAGTAAACCATTCAGGATAGCGCGGCACGTCCTTGATGGGACGCTTAATAGGAACTGTTTCATCAAAGGTCTGGTGGATCATCGAATACATATAGCTCACAGCAGATTCTAAGTTACTATGACTGTTATATAGTGGTAACCAATCTATTTTAGATAGCCTATCATATAGGAGCAGAAAATTACATTTTCTAAAATTCCTAACGGGTTCAGCTTTGGGGTTTCTTGGACAATATTTGGGACCAAATTGGTATTGTAGACTGATGGATATATCTAATGGATTATGATGCTTCTCCCAGGACACCAACCCAGCGCATGACTCAGCAACCAGTATATCTCGTACATCTGAAGTCGCAAGTACCAAGTCTAAAATACGATTTAGGGAGTTCGGTACAGTGTTATGTTGTTTTAACTTACAACTTGACAAGAACAGTTCAAAGTCCTCACGCACAGAGGCGGTAGTAGAGTATAAATTAAAATCTCCAATAATTATGACAGGAATTTCGCATGAATTGATTAAATTTTCCATGTATTCGAAAAAAGAGCGATACCGGGAAGCATTAACGTTTGGAGCAAGGTATACTACGCAGCACAGGAATCGAAGTTGACCTTTAGACACGCGAGCACATACGATGTCATCCTCGTGGTCTATAGCGTAATGTATGCGGTGAAGTACAAACGGCTTACGGGCAGCTAACAGCACTCCGCCACCACCGCGGCCCCTTCGGTCACCACGTAAAACTGCAAACTCCGGTGGGAAGAGTTCTCCATCATGAACAGAATCGTCAAGTCTAGTTTTAGTAAGCGCTATAAGGTTAGTGGTTAGCGCAGTCAGTTTATTCTTAGTTGTCTCCAGTTTGCCTTTGAGTCCACGGACATTTTGATACAGTATATCACATTTAAGCTTCCTGAGATGCGTCCTCCCCACGAAAAAGCCTTTCATTGCCTTTCTTTTGGATATTGCGTCTGAATGTGAACCACTCCTGTAATGCAGTGTTTGCAGGCCAATTACTTGGCGATAAGAAATATTGAAAATGTCGTGCCGGTACTCCGAGAATAAAGCAGTTATGACTAGCATGAATAGGATCAGGTTTCTTTACTACGTATTGGACGTCTGGTACCTTCTTCAACACATATGAACGCAAGTTTTCTTCGGTCATTGACGGATGGAAGTTCCATACATGTATATATTTAGTTGGTTCTATTACTACGAGCTCAGAATCCACCTCACCTGTTGCTCTTATTACAGAACGACGGGAGCGAGATGGTGGTCGGGCACTTAATTTAGGGGCCATAGTCGAAATAGGTGAAGGATCAGTAGCAAGTGTTGCATCAGTCAGGTGGTTAAATACTTGGGTTTCTGTGATTTGATGTCCAGGCGCCGAGCGATCCTCAAAAGTTGTTTGATTCAGAGATAACTGTGAGCCGATATCCAAACTGTATGGTACATTATTTTTGCTTATTTGTTGCATTTTAACCTCCATAGCGAGAAGAGCTTGTTTTGTGGAAAGCAGATTTTGATCTAAGCGCTGTTTACTTGCCTCCAGATTTGACAGTCGCCTATCGCTATGTTCCGATGTGCACCTAAGTGTATCAAGATCATCTGAGATGGTCTCTGTGGTCTTAGCAAGCTCGTCAATTTCGGATCTCAGACGTATGTACCTTTCATTCAGATCTCTGACATTTCCCTTTATATTGTTTATGGATTGCATAATTTCTGTAGTTCTAGCCTCTTGGTTTTGGAACTGTTCTTGCACATGGGTCCGGAAAGAGCGTAATTCAGCCAGTATCAGTTCTTTGGTATTTAAATTTGAAACCTCCTCTTGTGAGATTGACAGGTCGGGCAGTGTTACTGGGCAGTTTTCTTTAATGCTGATTCCTGCTTGCTGCTTTGATCTTTTTGTAACATAAGAAATGGTATTATCATCCTCCTTTTGGCGTATTGGGGTGTTTGTATTCCCGACTTTTGGTTCTTTAACTTTGCATGCCACGCACTGCCAGTTTCGTTTGCGCTCCGCATCCATAGTATTTAAGAAACGTTTCTCGGATACATTTGCACATATAAGATCGTATTCCAGCTTACAGTTAACACACGTAAGAAACTGTCTGTCCGGTATGTTTTGTTTACATCCGGCGCATGCTCGCTGATTATTACAGGCAACACTTCGTTGTGTATTCATCGTAGTAGTACTATTAGGGATTTGGGATTATTATTATATGTTAACTAGGTATAACGTGCAATACGCTTGCCCTAATTGTAGTTAAAGTCTTAGCCGCTTGGCGGTGATGCTAATGTTGCAAGTAGGTGAACGTGGTAACAGTTAATCACAGCAGCGAGACTTAGTAGCCAGCAGATTTTGTATTTAGCAATAAGGTAGTTAGTAAAATATTTATTTCTCACGCAGTAAATTATTATTTGTTCTGTGTAGATAATATAATGCGTAAATATCAAACATTAAATAGGTACCTTATTTCTTGAGTGACAAGAGCAAAATCATTCAGCATTTGAGCATATTCTCTGCAAGTTTCTCGAGACTCTCCAAGCCAATCGTGCGAGACACCGGCGATACCTGCATCAGTCCATAAGCGGCAGTTCTTGTTGGGTGGTTTTCCGTTTCGGTAGAGTCCAGCGACACGAGACACGTAAACAACACGCGATAGCCGTAAGGCAGGGGTCTTAGCCACTGGTTTTATTAAAGAGGACTGCGTGGACACGTCTGATTTCGTTGGTGCTTGACACCGAATTATATTGACAACAATCAAAAAACAGACAAAGAAAAAACAAGAAACGGACTTTAACTATGTACAAAAAACTAAAGAGAGGCTGATTAGCTATCAGCATCAATAACCATTACAAATTAAAAAGTATTTAAACTGGAAATAAATATTGAATAACATTAGAACGAAGAAGAATGAAGGTGAAATAAAACTTGTTTTTTTTTATATTGTTACCGCCAATTGTCTTCATTGTAATAAAACAATTATTTTGACATACAAACATTAAAACTTCAATAATATTTTTATCACGTAAATTTTTATTTTATTAAACTTACACGCCATGTTTAGGCAGAACACGCTGTTCTATTTTGTATATTTTATAATTTAGCGCATTCTGTGTCATATGCAAATAATCAATTTCATTTCATTTTTTTATACAACAAGATCACAAAAAAGCTGGCGACTGCCGCCTATAGACACCTGCAATAACAAGGAAAAATTACTTGATATTGCAGGTGCGTTGTCATCCTGAGCCCTAAGATGAAATGCCGTCCATGCCCAGTAATTACACTGGCTACCTTTCCCTTTAATTCCAAACACAGCGAACTGTTTCAAGGCTAAAATAAGAAAGGCAGTGAGGGTGACACCTACCCAGACGACCCTACTTACATTTCATTTTAAAAAACAAATGCATTTGGTAGCTCAGTGGTCAGTCAAGAGCGTGGGTTAGGTTCTTACCCCATAACTTAGACATCAACTTAACAGTTCAATTTGTAATCACTCTTATGCCATTCGTAATAGAGGCGGCTTTCGTAATGCAACTGTTACACCTTCATCTGTAACTTGAACGGGCAGGATGGCGTAGTAGTTAAAGCGCTCTGGTTTCCTTTACGAAAAGCTTTCGCCATTGTCGATCCCGGGATAGGTCAATCAAAATTTCGTCGGTGGGCGTGCAAGACCGCGTAAAGGCAGTTTGCAATACCGCGTATGTGCGTTTTGTTTATTTCACAGGATGGAAGAAAAAATATATTATCTTGGATATTTCTACATATTGCCTTGACTGAGCTTGTTTGGGATTTCTCTGGATCTAGTATAAGCGAATCAGCGCTAAGAGCCCGCTGGCGCGATATTTCAATTTTGCTACTTCTGTTCTTACGCGGTCTTGCAATACCGACGATTTGTAATCCCTCACTCCTTCGTGCTTCGTGATGAACGTTAAGCCGTTGGTCCCGGTTGTCACTACAACCGCTTTAAGCCACCAACCTACATTAGGCCAGCGTGGTGGTGTTATGGCCCAAGTCCCTCATGTGTTTCTTCCACGTAGGAAGGTCTGTGATTCGTAAGTGATTGCGCATATGAGTGCTAGCGCTTGCCTCTATAAGCACGTTTCTGTTGACAAATACAGAAAAAAAAAATCAGTCGCCACGAACGAACATTCCTATCCAATCAGCTTTATTTACATGGTGCGGCATCAGGCCTTACCAAATTAGCCTTATAGGCCTTGTCCTGAGGTCGGGCGGCCTCAAATATGCGACCTACGGCCTTATACAGCAAAGGGCCTCGTAAACTTTTAAGGAAGCACGCATTGTGAGTCTTCTCTTCTTTTATAATTAAGTATTGTGCATTTTTTTAATAGTGATGCGTAAATATAGGTTTATAAAATAATCAAAGAACTGCGGCCCTACCGCTTGTTTTAAACAGGCATGTTGACAAATTTTGGAAGGGTTTCAAGTCTTGTATTATAAGTAGGTACATAATATAGCCTCAAATAGCGATTATTATTTTAAAATACGAGTAACTCTTTAAAAAAAAACACCAATAAATAATGCACGGCGTCGCTGTGACGCCACTATTGAAAACATAAGTAAGTAATTTACAAAGATCGTTTTTTTCTTGCCGGCATTCATTGCTTTTCGCCTTAAATTTGTAGGTAATTACTTTATAGGGTTATCCCAAAATTCTTAGTGAGAGCAGTTACCTGAGGGCCTAGACAAGATGCCATTTGACAATCGCTATCGCTATCGCTAAATGAAAACTGTATGGGATTTGACATTTATGATGGAAAGTCATTCGATGTCTTATGTCAAATCCCATACATTTTCCGCTTAGCGATAGCGACAACGATTATCGGAAGACGTCTTGTCTAGGGCCTCTGGATTGTAAAAGGTTACGGGTTTGGTTCCCGCTCCACAATATATATTTTTCTATTATTTTGACTCTAATTCTAATTCTCTTAATAACTTGTTTCTGTAAAATAGACAATAGCGTGGGAACTCCTCGTCTCAGTGAACCTTTTTCAATAGACAGCGCGTTATCTGTAAAAAAAAACATTAAGTAGTTTCAATCAATTCGTAAATGATGACTCAGCTCAGCTTTTTTCACATGCTTAGATTTTGATACGGTTTAGTAATTAATTTACGATCAAAACTTATAAAAACGACATCACAATCTTAAACAGATAAAAAAATAATTAAGTCCCCTACGCACAAAAAACGCAATTAATTTTCATTGATTAGTTTCGTCATTCATTGTAGATGGCGTGGGTGTGCGAATGCCAAGGTCAGCCATCTTGTAATACAGATACAATTTTATGTAATGCGATTGAGAGCGATCTACTTTTCGGTTTCTGCTCAGAAATAGGGCTCATTTTCGTGTAATATTGCACAAGTGTTGTCGGTTAAAATTTTCAGCGTTAGCTTTGAATAAGTTTGTAATTAGTTGTAAATTCGTAAAATGTGGTTTTGTGGCTATTGAGGTATTTTTTATTATGAGTTTTAGGTACAGACAACAGAATGTCAAGTTGTAACAATTGTACTACGAAAGCCACCTCTATCTCGAAAGGAATAAGGTCGAACTGTTACGTTTGATGTTCTGTGGATAGTACCTAGTCGACATTGGTACTATTTTGTTATGGTTTCCAGTTCTGATCTTTTTATTGTGCTGTTTTTCAACACCGAATATGGTCAGATTTTTAATACTATTTTCTTAGTGACTAAATAAATAAAGTTATTTTTAAATAGGCACTAAATTATCTACAGATTTTATTACACACTAGCTGTGGCCAAGACTTCGTTCGCGTGTATGTCGGTGTCTTCACTCAAGTTCACTCTGATGCTAAACGGTTTATCATGAGCATCTGATGCGATAGGTACGGCTTTGTCTTCTTAATAATGTATAATACCTATATTAGAACAAAAAATCTAGATGTATCTACTTAATTAGTTAGGTTTTTTTTCAATTAATTAACAATAGTTACAATCTATTACACATCGAACGTGACATAATACGTCAAACGATGTAATAAAATATCAAGTATAACAGTTGCACTAAGAATGCCGCCTCTATTACGAACGCAGTAAGGGCGATCTCAAGGTCAAACTGTTACGCTTGATGTTTTGTCGTCTGTACATTTCTTTAAGCGTCAGACGAAAGATACTATCACTTCAATCCTCAACCTCAGAAGATTTCCAAAGAAAACCCGTTAATTATATAAATACTAAGAAATGTCTTGGACTAGATTGAACCCACTAAATTGCACGTCCCCAGGTATCAATTGACAGGTTGCTGGAATGCCAGCGAGATGTCACGATGAGATTACGTTCGAGGAATCGTGCTTATAAACAGACTGACGGATTATTTTGCCTCCGAGTATCCGGTCGGTTACTGGGCGATTGCTTGGGTGTTGTGCGATGTGCGATACATTATGATGACAATAAAATACCAATAGACAGATAGTGAGAAGCCCGGTGGCGTGAGGTTTACTTATTTATTTATTGCGTGAGACATTCCATAAGATGTGTAAGAATTACAAAATCAAGTGACTAAAAGAGTATATTCTCATATTCTCATTTTTAATTATAAATATTCAATTAGATTATAAAATTAAGTAATATGGCCAACAATATATATTTTATGTAATTCTTTAACAAATAAGTAGAATGTTGATTATTTTGTCTATGTAAGAAAGAATAAGTTTAGTCTATGGGATAGACTTATTTTTGTAATGGCGGCGGCGATTTGAAATGTTGGCAGTCGAATAACGGACGGAAAAGCAAACGGTAGCTAGAAGTATTGTGCATTAAACTATTTGCAAAGGTTAGTCTCTGTTTTATTCTATCACTTTCTGATTTCTAGTAGATGGTAGGTATATTTTTATAGGCAGGTATACATGTGACGCCCTGTAAGGGCATAGCAACAAAAGAGAGCTTATTTTTCTTATTAATTATAAAAACACTACATACACCTTAACATGATTATTAGTAACAAATAAATTAAGAAGGGCTTACTTAAAAACACAACATATAACACAACATGATTATTAGCAAGTAACAAACAAATTGAGAATAAATTCATATAAAATAAATAGTTAAAATTTGGTACTTAACTTTTTCCCAAAATAAATATAATTATTACACAATCCATTGCATTATTATGACACTATAAAAAAGGAACAGAGATCATTTATTTTGGGCGGGAACTATTCAGAAAGCAAGCCTTTTGTGATTGCTATTATACCTAACACCTACAAAGTTATCAATTTTATTACGACATGTTAAGTATAGAATCACAAATTATAGGTTACCATTCAGCAAAATCATGTGGTAACAATCAGCAAACAGTAACAAAGTATCTAAAATATCTAACAAGTGGCCCGTGCGCCGTTCAAGAACAACCGACGCTTGCGTGGGCGACTAACGCCACCTAGCACCGGTGTGGTGCAAGGTGCAAGCGACGAGATGATAATAATATGAGATATCTGCTCGTACGCGTTCGAGTAAAATTATGTCACTCGAAACGCTCAAAATTATTTTATCAAGTCGTGGTCTGCCTGAAATAACACCACAGAGTACTTTCGTATGGTAACACCGTGCGTGGCCTATAGACAGACTCGTAGCAGTAGTACCAGGGGTGGTCAACTGTACTTCTATTGGTTGGTTCATTCGGTGGGTTTAGTATAGAGATGTCAGTAGAAAAAATAAAATTTATTTATTCAACCATGTGGTGGCCATACTGAGCATTAAAAAAAACTTTTCTGTCAGTTGGCGTCCTTGGAGTAAAAGTGTTCTGTGAGTAGTACCGAGGACAATACCCACGCGTTGCCTATTGCGAAGGTGAGGGTCTGTAGGCTACAGTAACCGCTTACCATCAGGCGTACCGTATGCTAACTTGGCACCCTTATCGTATTAAAAAGAACCAGATTCACTGCTCCTTCCTACAACGAAAAAAAACCCAAATTAAGCCTTATTGCAAAGAAATTAATTGTTGCTTTTGGATTCGCATCTTTATTAGAATACATGCATTTATTTGTTTCAGGAATCAGAAAAAGACATTTTAGCATCATAAGAGTAAAAAAAAATACCTTTTTAGTAGATTTACTTAAAGAAATATTCGTAAATCAATACTATGTACACCTATAACAATTTAAACGTGCACTTTAAGTAGGTACTCGATCCCGTAAGAATAAAACTATTAGTTTATTTATCATAATATCAGCTCTATTGTTTACGTACCTACATCTTGTAAGTACCAACTAATTTTTAATACAGCCTGTATAAAAATTAACCTTGAGCCATCATGTCATTAGTTGATAGTCTATTTATTTTCGCAATAACTCTAAACCGCTTCTGTTAATCCCTTGGGCGTCGACGAACAGCATGCCGAGCTTATGCTAATGTCGTAGTAAGGACGCCCAGTAAGCGCGTGGCTCTAATGATAGCGGGAAAAGCAATACTCTTTGCACGTAATTTGAATGAGGAGTTTTTGCCACATTCTCAACGAAAAAGTAAACGAAATAATGAAAACGACTAATTAAATGATGCTTGAATTCGGTAAATTGCTTTATTTTTGAAAAGGGAAGTAAAGACTGCTCAAAAGAAGCCTGTTTCGTATCCGGAATCAAAGATTGAAGTGTTATATACAGTGTCAGTCCTGTAAGTAAAGCAAAAAATGGAAACAGAGATTCCCTAAAGTATCCACAGTTATTACAAAGTGGTCCCCTGTTCCAAAGATCTTAAATTAGGAAATAGTCGTTTGAAATCGAAATATCCTATCCATGAATTTTCACATTGCGATATTATCGCTTAACCAGTCAAGCATGAGATTCCAGACACAACTGAATTTTCAAATTGTCATAGCCTATGACAATTATAAAATCAATTGTGTCTGGAATCTGATAATTGCCGGATTAAGTGTATAATTAATTGTGATCTGTTTTGTGTATAAAATAATAAATAATCTGAAACACAGACAGCTACCTAAAATTCGAGTTGTACTTTCTAGCATCTGAAAGTAAATATTACGGTTCTGTGCCTTTTCGCAGAAAATTGTTTGACAGATTATCACTTGGCTTGCACGATTATCAGTTGCCAACTGTACGTTTGGTCTGCCTTTTATAATGACATTTTTCAAAAGGCCAACTTTCAAGTAGCAAATGTTTCAGTTAGATATAAATAAATAATTAATTAATCCTAAATATATTGCAACGTGACATTAGAAAAAAAAAAAAAAAAGAACTTACAAATAATAAACACCCCCTAAATCTTGCGAAACAGGAAGTGTACCAACAAGGCTGGTCGCATTACCTCGCTGAATTGCGATGCTTAATCTTTGTGCGAAATATATACCAGCCTTATTGTCACCTAAAGTTTCACAAAGACGACCTGCAATGTCCCGAAAAAGTCGATGAGCTCCTGGCCCCCAAGGTCCCAAAGTCTCGACCCCAAATGGCTCAAATATGT
Source organism: Nymphula nitidulata (assembly GCA_947347705.1). Lineage (NCBI taxonomy): Eukaryota > Metazoa > Arthropoda > Insecta > Lepidoptera > Crambidae > Nymphula > Nymphula nitidulata. Next base: position 999,867 of record OX374637.1, on the reverse strand, counting down.
AGTCCCCAGATAAACCAGCATATTTGCGCCGTTTGAGGGATTCAGCAGAAGCAGCAGCTGATCCTGGTGTCGATGAAGTATTTGAAAGATGGGACATGGCTAAGGTGTCGACACAAGTAGCGTCCCACACCAAAGACTTACCCATCTTCCAAGGAACAAGAGTCATTCCGTCAGGCCTCTTCCCATCATCGCGTGCTAAGCCATTAGGCTCCAGAGCAGCGGGAGCCCCGGAGGTAGCAAGAGCCCGACGAATGATATCATTTATATCGGCATGCCTCGTAAACCGACCTGCACTTCTTGCACAAGAGAGGCCATGGTGACCAAGATCATCAACCATAGCACCACAACGGCAACGGTGAGGGACATTGCAGATGGTTCCTAAACGCAAGCTGGTAGCAATACGAAATGCAGTGCGATCAAGAAGTGTACCTAAATGAGACGAAGGCAAAGCCTGTAGCCATAAACCAGATTCCCACTGTCTCACAGCCAAGAGACGGGCTCGATCCGCTGAACTGGTTGACGTGTTTAAAAGATTATCCCGCACCAATTCGCAGAGAGGCCCATCCCATTGTTTCTGGGAGCAGGGGGAAATAGGAAAGTCTGAGTTAGGGCAGGCCACTGACCAGCTAGATTTGGCTTCGGTCAAGTAGGACACTTCAGAAGTAATTAAACATTCACTCAAGATTTTTTCAACTAAAGGACGCGTACTATATATGGAGGATAAAAAGGCCGGTAAAGAAACACTTGATATTTTTCTTATACCTAAACCACCGAAACGTATTGGTAATGAAGCTTGTGACCAAGAACGGTCACAAAGATTAATATTTAGCACTGTTGAAAGAGTTTCTCTCATTTTTCCATCTAGTTCCGAAAGAAGGTCAGGAAATTTCCAAAGTTGACAAGAACGAAGAGTATACATAAATTTTGGAACAAAAAGGCAATAGCGGAGAATTACATATGCCTTATGAGTATTAATTTTGAGAAGCCGGTCACATAAATCCTTGAAGGTTAGAATTTTATCATTTACAAAAAAAGGTACAGAATCGTCTAAAATGGGTGAACCGAGAAGACGGAGCGATTTCTTATCAACAGTCGTAATATTAGGAGCCAAAGAATTAAATTTAGAAATGATTTCGTCCCGATGCAAGCAAGTGATTTTATCTGAAATAAATAATTCACACTTCGAGAAATTTAAATCGAGACCTATCGAATGAAAATCTTGAATGAGTGTACGCAAATCGCCAAGAACTGAATCAGTACAGCCACCTAAGGTACCATCGTCAAGATACCATACGTTTAATTTTGAATTTAGTTTTTGGAGAATAGGATGAATAGCTAAACTGAAAATGGCTGGACCGAGGGGATCACCTTGCTGACAGCCTACAGAAGAAGAGATCAAGTTACCTCTGTATTGTAGGTTAGAAGGACAACTATAGCATTGCCAAAGAAAACCGTATAAAGATGGGGTTTTACATCGCACTTGATTCAATAGAGCAGCCCTGTCCACAGAATTAAAAGCGTTTTTAACGTCCACCTTAAGGACAACCTCCCCGCACTCATTGTCCAAGAAAGTGCGCAGAGCGTGTACAGCAGCCTCACAACCACCCCTCGAACCAAAACCTAGTTGAGTTGGCTGAAAATAATCTGAGAGGCTTTCTGTCACCGCTCTGCAACAGGTTTTAGCGACAAGGCGACGGTAACACGTACCGACCGCAATTGGCCTAATTCCACCATCTTTTTTCTTAAGTCATCATTATTTATATTAATAAATGATATTATATAAAAAAAAAAAAAAAAAAAATTAATGCGTTAATAAAATCCTTTCTTTTAATTTTACAGCTTTTTCAGTTAGATTAATATTCATTTAGTTGTATATTGTTTGTAGCACATATTCAAGTGCCCTGTGTAGTGAAACAAAAGCAATTTGGTTCTGGTTCATCGTTGGTCGCAGTTCTAACCTAACCTTAACCGATTCCTTTTGATTTCACCTAAACTTCGTTCCGCACTCTGAAATTTTTGAAATGCGTATGTAGTTTTCTGTTACTATACTTATTACAAAATTTGTATTTATTTCAGGCAAGTTCAAGACCATTAGTTTATTTTTTATCATAACACGAAAAGGGAACTGTTACGAAACGTTATTCGTCTAAAAGTTGTCTAGCCTAGTGATGGATTTGACAAATGATAAGTGCCCAGAACGTGTTGTGTCATTATTATAATCAGCTTAACAATAATTCCACCAAATGAAACATTGCCATACAAAAATTGGACAATCGTTAGTTGTCAAAGAGAAAATTCTGCGAAACGTTAGTTGGCAAGTGATAATCGGCCAAACAATTTTCTGCGAAAAGGCTGGATCCTAAATATTACTGATATATTATTTATTTACTTACCGCTAGTATTACAACCGCAGCCTTCAGCCAACAGGAAATTTAGGAATTCTAACCAACTCGTAATTGCATTGTTGCTGATGATTTACTTTAGGTATTGTAAACACTCCATATAAGACATCGCTCTTATTACCATGGATGAGAATTCAAAATACTGATGAATCGAATGTTAACTTATCACTCCATTCACCTTGTCCGTGTAATTTTCTTAGCAATTTATAGATTATGCCTATTTTAGGGACGGCAACGAATGAACGATTTAATTTCATAGTAAGCAATGCGGAAAGTGTTAACTACAATATTTATTTAGGTATATTTACAAGCATGCGGCCGGCTTATAGAAAGCGGTATTTTTTCTGATTATTTGTATATAAATTAGACAATAACTAGCCATTATGCCTGAGCTAAATCATCGAAATAAAAATTCTCAGTCCTTGATTTTGTATTTAATTCCTTAGACCACCTAAAATCCTGTCCTCAACAGTGTGTTTCAAGCTGTACTAGCTGTCTCCGCATATGGTCTCTTCTTACCGCTTCTCATCAGGTGGTGTTGACTCATTTCATTTGTCGTGCTTTGTATAAAAAAAAATTGTTCGCAAACTAATGGCCAAACATAGTGAAACTTAAATGAATAAGCAATAAATAAACTTTTACATATAGTTACTTGTAGCAACTGTATGTTGACACATTTGATTAAAAATAAATGATTTGATTCGATTTAATTTCAATATGGGTACTTTTTTCTCTGGACAGCGCTAATTGAGCTTTAAAAGTCAAATGACTTTACACTAACTGTCAAAAAAGCATCAATTGTTACGTATGGTCTCCCATCGATTTTTCTATACTGAGGCCAGGCAACAGACCTTTTCACAAGACCAAGACAAGTATCGATGAATGAAAAACAAGTTTAGTAACATATTTTATTGCATGTCGTTAGATTGCGTCCTAGCAATCTGCGGTTTTATTGTTTTCCATTCGGACCGATGACCCGATGTCCATTCATGTTCTGTCAAATTTACATGTCTTGTCAGATTGACAGATCGCTTGACCGCTTCCGTAGCGTCAACAAACAGAGTTTGATTACAGATAAGCTGTAATATATAATAACATTCAGTTTCCGTTGCGACTTTTAATGAGATCTTATCTTTTATGGGTGTATTTGACTTTGACATTGAAATCTTGGAATACGAGTAGGTAATACGTATTGACACTGGCTAAGCATTCACAGCTAATCTTGCTGATATCATCTACAGCTTTGATAAACATAAAGCTTGGATTTGTAGAGATAATAGACTTCAGGGGGCGGATACATTTTTAGATGGAAGTCCGTATATTCAATAAAAATATTCTTACTTCAGGTCTATTGTATTCTGTGCTATAGGATCAAGTTATAAACAGAGGGCCGATTCCGTAGATGTAGAGTTCCCTAGCTATTGCGGGCTAATGACTCCACCGCCCTGAAGACTACAGTCGGCTAACAATAATTCTGTCCCTGGAGACTACAGTCAGCTTACAGATATTCTGTGGTAATGCCTCGAGCGCCCTGGAGACTACAGTTAGCTTACAATTGTTCTGTGCGAATACCTCGGGCGCCCTGGACACTATAGTCGGCTTAAAGTTATTCAGTCCCTGGACAGTCGGCTTACTTTTTTCTTTTACTATAACGAAAGCGATGCCGTTGCTATATATAGTTTTAAAGAATGGACAACAGAATCTGCAGTATTGTCGCTGCTGTAAAATATAATCTCCGTGTCAACTTCGTGATAATAATGCCACGTTAATAATCCAAATGGCTCCATGGGCCGCGTGACGGCGCAAGTCGTTGTCGGATCAACATTCAGACTGAGCTCGCCTTTGCAATTGTTTAGCGACCACTACCATTGAAATTTACAGCAAAGTCACCACTAATTGTCAAATTATCGAGTTGGTTACTTAAATATATTTCATCTGTATCAGTTGATATCTAACTCCTTAGACTAAAAAACAGACGAGTCGTGTTGTATAATGAATGATCCCCCACTAACCGACAGACTGATAAACTGAAAAATATCGGAAGAACAAATAGTTCGAAAATTCTTTCGATTCAAATAAAAATAAGTAAAATGAAATAAGTAGAGAATATTTTAATCCAAGTCTATACTTCTTCCCTAATAAGTCTTTACTCATAATAGGGTAGTTGACAACTTTTTTTTTATTTCATAATTAAGAAGTTTATAACTCAAAAAGAAATATTGCAAAAGAAATAGTATGTCTAAGATCAATAGTTTCAAAGATATAGTGGTATGTTTGATGTGTTGCGACGCATCGTCCAAAAACGCTACATGGAAAATCTACGGAACAGGTGACGTCACATGTTCCCATATTACTAAGAAATGTATGGACGTACTGACAAAAATAATAATAACTATGTATGAAGTATTTTTTATTCATAGTTTTCATAATAATAGTTGTTTTAATTGATGTCAGCAATCTACATTTTTAATATATATTTTTAAAAAAAATATCATTTTTTTTAATTTTCAAAACAGTACAACTTTAACAATATATCATATCTTTTAAGTTTGAATTGTTTTAATGGGTAACATTTGCGTATATTTTTCTAATTTGTGAAAAATAGCACCATATTCAAACTTAGGCAACATCCCAATTAGATATACAGATTGTAATGTAAGATATACACTCAAAAACGAAGGTAGATGACATTGTTGAAAAAATTTTTAGTTACGAAAAATATTAACTGCTTCACACTAAAGCGTAATGTACTCAACCTGTTTGTATGGAACAGCTGATTTTTTTAAACATGTGAATAGGATTACTAGAGCAGTCATCTTATTTTTTCTTGGGGGCTTTCGCCTTACCTTACAACCTGTATATACGCTTCCAGATTTTATAAATAAAAGCAAACACAGTTTACCTTTAAACAAATGGTAGTGTCGCCGATTCGAGGCAATATAAAGAGGTCTTCGCCTTGACTTATTGTCAAACAAACAGTTGCGTGGTTGGCCTCTGCTGGTGGCGCTATATGTACCAGCAGCAAGATATACACATTCACAAGATCCTACCTATTTATGCCGCAGGTTCATGATAAAAACCCAGGGTTTTGACTAAGAACCGGAAGAAGAACAAGAAGACTTAAGAAAAACTGAACATTTTAATGAATTCTTAAATTCCTAATCAAGAACCTGATTTGATCATCAGCCTGCGACACAAAGTTTGTTTGTAATACTGTATAAAATATACTAACTTTAAGCTACGAAAGTAAGAAACAAACAACAGTCCGCATGAAAAATACTAATAGTTCGTTCCTGCAAAATTCAAAATGATTCGTTGATTTCACCACTAATCAATATGGCAATATGGCGGCTGACATAGAAGTCAACTAAACGACACCAAGTGACATACGCGCCATGATGTACCTATATTTCACTGTGTTGCACTTTTTTCTATAAGAATTCTTGTTTTGTACCACGCAACAAAGTAAATACAATGAAAATGGACAGTTAAACACTGTCTCGCTGTCGACCGCCGCGTCGTGAATATGGTCAGTAGCGAGATGTACTGGGAAGCGGTAGCCACCAGGCGGGCCGTACGCTTGCTTGCCACCCTTGTCGTATTTTGTTTTAACAACTAGATGACGAACAAGCTAACGGCCCACCTGATGGTAAGCGGTTGACATTGCAGGTGCGTTGTCACCCTGAGGCCTAAGATGAAATGCCGTCCATGCCCAATAATTACACTGGCTGCCTTTCCCTTCAATCCGAAACACAGTGAACTGCTTCACGGCTGAAATAAGAAAGGCGGTGGTACCTACCCAGGCGACCCTACATACGGGCCTAACACCTAGTAAAACTCCTTGTCGATAGCAAAATATTAGTCAATTTTTGGTGTGTTTTTAAATGTTTGGTACAGCACATCAAGCGTAACAGTTTGACTTTCAGCCCGCCCTAGCTGCGTTCGTAATAGAGGTGGCTGTAATTAATGGTGAGTCGTACTTAAAATGTTACATTCTTGTTACAATTACAAATAAAGAAAGAAAACGATGAAAAAATATATGCTCCAGGCGGGACACGAACCCGCGTCTCCTAATTTCCGGCCAGACGCGATTACCTTTGATTCTTTCGGATCATTTGAGATGTTAATTTCAATGAGTGGTGAGATAAACGTTGCTATAATAACGTTAGAAAAGGAAAGAAGGCGGTGAAGAAATTAGTAGGTTATACCTAGTGCTCCGGTGGCGTAGTGATAATCGCGTCTGGCCGGAAAACAGGAGTCGGGATCGAGTCCCACCTGGAGCAAATATTTTTTCATCGTAATTAAAATATAATAAAACTAGAAAAATTTAACGTCCTGAGGCAGGAATCGAACCCGCGACCTTTCGCAATCCGGGCGACTGCTCTGACCACTGAGCCACCCAGGACTTGGGATATCCCTGTGAAATTCTTCTAGTCTATCTGTATTTGCGTTTATGAGCTAACGTCCACCCTACAATGCCGAAATATTCCATTTCAACATCTGAAACGAGTATTTTTACAAATACCTACGATTCGGTTAAGTTGGGGCAGTGCTTTCAAATATTTTTAATTTTTGATTTTAACATTATTATAAATGTTTGAAAAATTACTTAGTAATTAAAATATGATAAAAGTAGAAAAATTTCACGTCTTGAGGCAGGAATCGAACCCGCGACCTTTCCCAATCCGGGCGACTGCTCTGACCACTGAGCCACCCAGGACTTGGCTTGGATTCCTGCCTCAGGACGTGATTTTTTTTAGTTTTATTATATTTTAATTACTAAGTAATTTTTCAAACATTTATAATAATGTTAAAATCAAAAATTAAAAATATTTTTTCATCGTTTTCTTTCTTTATTTGTAATTGTTACAATAAAGTAGGCGTTTAAACGCATCAAAAACATGTAAAATGTTACCTTCTATAAATCCAAAGCTCACATTGGTACGAATTATCATAAGCACAGAAGGAAAATGAGATAAATTTTATCTAGTTTTATACCATACATAATGTGATAACCAGTTTTTGTTTACTGTCTGGGTTTATAATTTTTTATCCAGTCAATATAGTTAACGGGCTATTGCCTCCTGCTGTGAGGACGCTGTATATAAGCGAGCAAGCTTTCCCAATGACTTCTCTCCATTTTTACATTTAAAAATATGTCCTAGTTTAAACATGAACGAGATCAATAGAAAGCTGGGGTGTGATCAGACCATATGACAAGTCTTACATATTTTTTTTACGAAAACGCTTCTACTCAAGGTTTAATTACAAACAGATGTTGCAGAAAGGCTGCTAGGAACGTAAAGGAATCTTTGGGCTTTGTAGGGAACCACCTTATCCTATCCCCTTCACCCTTTTCCTATCGCCTTTCTAGTCAGGGGAAACGACTTCTGAGCTGTCCTGTCTTCTGGGGGACGAAGAGGGGCACTTGTGGGGCTCGCGCCTCTAAAACCCCAGACCACCCTGTTTTTTCCAAATGTTGGTATTATTGGCAGAATCCTATTGTAGCCCGCGCAATGTCTTCCCTCGAATTTATTGCCCCTTGTGCAAGTAATATTTGATATTTGTGGCAGAGAAAGAGTACAAGTATATTTTTATTTTTGTGAGTTATCTTGAAGAGAAGTTAACGCTCACTTTATTGCCAGAAAAAATAGGGGAGAGCTTTTTGAGGGTAAACTGTATGAACCAATGACTGTAGAAGAAAACAGCAATAAAATTGAATTATTTTTGGCAATACTGATGACAAATTCTAATTTTGAACCCATTTACAGAGATGATTAGAATTTAGAAGTCAAACCCGAAACGAACTTGATACAAGACTTCTACACAGATACAAGACAGTTTTAGAAAATGAAAAGTGTTTGTAAATTCTATTTTTGTATTATAATCATCATCATTACCAGCCTATATAATAATATGTCCCACTGCTGGGCACAGGCCTTCCTACATGAGAGAAATACATGAGGAGTTTGGGCCCTAACACTACAACGCTGGCCCAATGCGGGATGGTGGGTTACAATAGCATATTTTTCTTATTCTCTAGTCTTATTATGCGCAATGTGGAGACTTTCTTGTAATCAATTTATCGGCTGATGAGGATTTGCCCGCTCTATCACGCGTTACTCCTTTCAAATGTGGTAGGTATTCCTTTTCCCCTGGCCGCTTTTACTACGAGTATCCAATGAACTCTCGTGCCTGAATACTTCTTAAAACTGTGATATGAAGATGAAGATGTGACTCTTCGAACGAGCCGTTGGCCAAATTTCGCAACATCAACATTCGGTTGTCAAATACAAAGCAGAAATGCCATCTCGTTAAAAAAACCGGTCCAATATCTAAATATCGACAGACTACCGATGTTATCGGTCGTTTGACAAATTATTTTGTATGGCTTCGGGTACAGGTGTAATAAAAGTAATATATCATATCCGTTGACTGTTAAATAAGACGTTTTGATAGCAATTAAGTATCTAAGTGTGATGTGGTTACTCCATACGACGCATTGGTTGACCAAAAAGATGTCCCGAGAAAAAGGTTGGAACTCATTTTTTAATCACATTTTAATTTTTTTTTTTTACAACTGGATGACAAACAAGCTGACGGCCCACCTGATGGAAAGCGGTAACCGCCGCCTATAGACGTTTTTGATACGTTCAAACGCTTACTTCGTTGCAACAACTAAAAATAATGAAAAAAACGATGAAAAAATATATGCTCCAGGCGGAAATCGAAACCGCCTCTCCTGATGTCCGGCCAGTTGTCCGGATTTTTTAAGACAAAACTTTTATAAAAAATATAAAATTACAAATTTTCATTAACTCTCGGTCTCAAAAATCATCTACCTAACATCTATTTGTTGAGACTATTCTTATGAGCCCAAACACGCTATATCTGCTGTAATTTTCTCCCTTTTATAATGTAGAAAATGAGCTGATCTGATAGTCATCAAACGCCTGAACTGATCTTCATAAATTATAGCTGTAAACCATCCTAATCTTGATTTTAAACAAAAAAAAACAAATCAAAATTGGTCCATTCGTAGGTGCTACTGTGCCACAGATAGACATACAGATACAAAGATACACAGACAGACACGTCAAACTTATAACACCCCTCTTTTCAGGGGTTAAAAATAAGGAGAATTGAATGAAATATTTTTCACAAAATAATTATAAATACCTATAAATCATTTGTTTAATAAATTCACTAACATATTGTATGGTAAAGCTGTTATTTTTTGCGATTTCAGGGTTGCTTACATAAAAAATTGATCATTTTGATGAATATTAACGTGCCTTTTGATTGACCCATCCGGAATCAAACATGAAGAAAGTTGCTTTGTGTAAGTAATCGAAACCAAACCAGCGAGCTCTTTAGATAATAATAATCATTTATTTCTCACCATAATCATTACTGTTTTAATATAACCTATGCTTAAAAAACAAAATTTTCTTAAAATAATAATTATTGTGGGCTGATACCTGAACTAGGTAAGATCTGTATCTCAGGTTATCAACCCTCCACCTCTTTATTGAATTAATATAATATTATTTTTAGCAATAATCCAAGTAGGTATTACATTTATATATACAAAAAAATATATAGATAGGATAAAAATGTGAGTGGGTATATAATATGAGAATGAAGCTAGTATTGCTACTGTTATTAATCTGTGGTATTACTGCGTGGTGAACGCGCGAAATAATGAATGGCAAAAAATTAAAACATGGGCTATATTAGTTCATAGAAATGATTTGCCACTTTCAAAAACATTTTATTCATTTGATAACTCCATGACATTTCTATGGCATAGTGTAACATTGGCTACATAATTTGAAAGAAATGTTATTATTATAATTAAATTATAAAATGAGTAAGATGCATTTGAAAGTTGCAAAACATTTCTATGAACAATGTTTAAATTTATTATTCGTACTGTCGTCATCAGCCTGTATAAGTTTTATAAGTCAAACTTTTTAACATGAACTCTTAAATTTTAATAACGACAAAACATTGCGCTTCTAATTAGTTATAATTAACAGGATTATAGTAAGCACATTATTATAATCAAGCACATATATTTTTACGACCATGAACGACTTTAATTTGCATGTAGGTAGTACGTGACGAATATCATGTTTAAAGTGTTTTTTTTATTTTGTGACGTAAGCGATTTAAAAAGCTTTAGTAGCAGAAATACCTGAAGACCGGTTGGGTGAGTGGTCTGTACCTTGGCCCTTGCTATACAGGCTACTCGGTCCCGAGTCCCAAGTTCGAATCCCGTTAGGAGCAAACGTTTGTATGATGAGTACGAGCATTTGTTCACGAGTCATAGATGTTTATATGTTTATTTAGTATATTTCCAATACATACATATACATATACATACATACATTATATACATATTACTATCAATATTTGTCTGTTATCTAGCATCCATAACATAAGCTTTTAAAGATGCTTAGTTTTTTTTTTTTATACAAAGCACGACAAATGACTCAACACCACCTGATGTGAAGCGGTAAGAAGAGTCCATATGCGAAGACGGCTAGTGCAGTTCAGACACTGCTCTAGCCGCCTCCAAATTGCCGGCCCGAAAGGTGCTTTTTCACGCCTCTTTTGAAGGAAACCATGTTATATGAAGGAGGAAACACATGTGCTGGCATAGAATTCCAAGTTCTGGAAGTACGACAAAGAAACGTTAAAATTTTATACCAATTAGACCTAATAAATTAAAACAAAAATATTTGAAATCCATCACAAAGTTGACTACCAAAATTAGCAGTTTTTTACTTAACTCAACAGAGCCTTCAAGCATTATGCTTCATCTATTTCTGAAAAATGCATGACCCTGGTGAAAAAAATTCAGAATGAAACAAACATGTTGGTCTCACGGATGAGCAGCAGCGTGCTACAATTAACTCAATTATTCCACTGCCTCTTTGGTTACCTAAGAGTCAGCAGCCTCGGCACACTGAAGCTGAGGCTATAAGCTCGGCAGTCTCAACCGCACTGGCTCTAAAGGCTAAAAGTAAGGGACACGGTATTTTTTTTTTTTAAGTGGGTAGGCTCAGCCGTAGACATCTTAGGCAGAGGAGCCCCACGTGTCCCGGCATTACCCCAAGATGCAGGGAATGCGTAAATGCATTTTCCCCCCTAAAAAAAGCTTTGGACAACTTGGGGTAGTGTGGTGACCTTCCGTGTGCGGTTTCCAGTACCGCCATCGGACGCGTCCCCGGGTTGCGGATAGGGGAACATCTCCCAGATATGGGAGATTCCGGCTTCGGCCGGCGCGGACAGCTACTGGGTGTGGCTGCCTGTTCTTTTAAGGGCGGGCATTGCACGGCACCTTCGGGCGGCGTGGTGTGGTAGGCCTGTAAGGCCCTCGGTGCGGCGAGTTCGGCTGCTGCGATGTTGCAGCAGTTGGACATACAGGCTTCGGCCAACGTCGGACAACCTGTAATCTCGTGTGTGTGTCGTTGATCACGTCTAGCGGCACACACGAGACCAGGGGGGCTTGCCTTTATTGGCCGGCTCTGCGAGGAGCATACCTCTATAAAAAACCCCAAACTTCCGTCGTTGGGAACCGTGGCGACGGAAGGCCTTAAGGTGGTGGACTGGGTAAGCCCATCAAAGAACGTTCAACCCTGGGGTACCGCCCGTCCCCCCAGGTGTATTAGGGTAGCGCAGGTGCAGGGGGCACCGCCTGCGTGGTCTATTTTCCCCCATACTCGTGGGACTAATAATGGATGAAAATATTTTTAAAAACCCAACAACTAGTCGTAGTAGGTGTGCCTCGGTGACAAGTGTTGCCGAGAGCGAAATTTCTGTAAATAAAGAGGGGGACTATCTGTCACAAAATTTGTCCTCAGGGAGAGAGAGCGATGCTGGCTCGGTTACGCTGAAGACTAAACGGCCTACAAAGAAGGGAGAGACAAGTCGTAAGCGTCCAAGGCTCGTCAAGAGTACTTCAGACGCCGATGAACGAGACTCGAATGAAAGTTTCAGGACTCCTACGGGGACGACCACCAGGGCTCGTCAGCGCTTCCATGCCATGGAAGAGAAAGCAGAGCTTGCCGAACAAAAAGCGCTTATGTTTAAATTAGGACAGCAGGCTGAACTGTCTCATGCTGAAAGCGAGCTGGAAGCAGAAGTTTGCAACCTTGTTAAAAAGGCTTCCAACATTAAAAAGAAGTGCAAAGTAAACCCCGACTCTGGGGAGATTATTGCTGACGATAAATCGGCTGACACTATTGTGGAGACGGTCAGGGTTCTTACCCAGGCCATTAGCATCGGGGCTTCTAAGTCTCGCAACATGAAAGGCACCATAAAAAGAGACCTTAAAGATGCGGCACGCCAAATAGCGCCCATGTGCGAGGCTCTAGCTACTCGCACGTCCTCGGAGGAGACGCGCCTAGTGCGCAATGAGAACTTTCGCCTAAAGTCGGAAATTGAAACGCTCAGACAGGAGGTCAACGAGCTCAAATCCGTCCGGCGGGAACTTGACGATCTGAAAGAAGAATTCGCCAAAATTCACAAGCTCAAAGAAAACGCGCCGAATTCATCTGCAGATGTAGAAGATTGGGCTATGGATACGACCCCAGCCACTGCTTCTCTGCCACAGCATAAGCAGAAAGCCATTAGGCCGGTGCCGCAAGCACGGAAGTCTGCAGTTCCTGTGACTGATGACGAGGACAAAGAGGAAAGACTCATGAGAAAAATCATGTCTAGGGTTAACACCATGGTTGGGGCCAAACTTGATGGCCTCGAGGTAGATGGGCGCCTCTTACCTGCAAAGAAGCACCGTCCGCCACTGGCTGCGGACAGAAAAAATGAGGAATCGGCCTCCCAGGTTTATGCCTCAGAGCCGTCAACGACTGCAGGGGTAAAAAAGGGCAAGAATGTGGTGGCCAAAACGGTTTCCAACACCACTGCTTCCCAGAAGCCATCTCATGGACCAAAACTTGGTCAGGACACCGAGGAATGGAAGACAGTGGTCAAGCGAAATGGAAAACTGACTACGCAGCCTGCTGCCGTGATGTTGAATGCCTCCTATACTCAGGCGCAAGCAAAGACAGGCGTGGCGGCCTCTTCCTCCCCTCTTGATACCAAAAAGGGGGGGAAGAAGAGGAAACCCAATAGGCTCAGGGCGCCTCGAACTGCAGCCGTAGTGCTCACTATCGGTCCAGAGGCAGCAAAATCTGGCAGATCGTATGCGGAAGTAATGACCCAGGCCCGCCAGGTTGCTGAGGCGGAGGCAGAGGCGATGAATCTTCCCCCTCTCAAAGTAAGGGAAACAGCCACTGGTGCGCGGCTGCTTGAAGTTTCCGGCGAGGAGAACGGGGCCAAGGCCGACAGACTTGCCGAAAAGTTGAAAGCTACACTCGGTGAGGGCATTCAAGTGGCCAGGCCGGTCAAGACTGCAGATCTTCGCTTAACTGGCTTAGATGATTCAGTCACGGTGGAAGATATAATTGCGGCTATATCTCGTCAGGGCAATTGCTCACGTGATCAGACCCGGGTTGGTGTTATAAACCGCGGATCCAATGGCATTGGCATGGGGGCCGTTTGGGTTCGATGCCCTGTTGCTGCCGCCAAATCTATTTCTGACGCTAGGCGCCTACTGGTCGGATGGAGCTCGGCTCAGGTTAAAATGCTTGAGCCGAGAAAAATGAAGTGCTTTCGTTGCTTTGAGATCGGGCATACGAGGCAGCGGTGCACATCCGCGGTTGACAGGAGCAGTCTGTGTTTCCGTTGTGCACAGCCAGGTCACAAAGCTTCGGGTTGCACGGCGGCACCTCATTGTCCTCTATGTGCAGAGGCCAAGAAGCAGGCTCATCATATAACCGGCGGAAGCAACTGTTTCGCTTCCAAGAAGAACAAAGCCCAAACTGGAACCAAGAGCGCTAATAATAATACCGGGAGGCAGGCTTCATCTGAGGTTGACGCCATGGAGACCGACCAGCATGCCAATGGAGAATAGTCGCCATATTAAAATACTCCAAGGGAATCTCAACCACTGTTGTGGGGCGCAAAATCTTTTTACACAATCCTAAAGACAGTGGCTTATTGACGTAGCGGTAATCGCAGAGCCCTACTGTGTTCTCCCAAGTCCATACTGGGCTGCGGACACACTGGAATCCGTGGCTGTCGTAGGTTCTATGATCGGAAGTTCCTCCCCACTAACAGTCCTAGCGAGAGGTGATGGATATGTCTCTGTTCTGTGGGAGAACCTGGTGGTTGTTGGAACCTACTTTTCTCCGAATAAAAGCTTCGCAGATTTCGAGGCCTTCATGGCTGAGCTCTCAATTGCTGTACGCCGGGCGTCACCACGTCAGATTTTGATCCTGGGAGACCTCAATGCTAAAGCTATTGCTTGGGGCTCACCCGCTACAGATGTGCGCGGCGAACTGGTCACCGAATGGGCTGCTAGTTTAGGGCTTACCTTACTGAATCGCGGCAACCAAAACACCTGTGTTCGACGGAGAGGGGGCTCCATTGTAGATGTTAGCTACGCGTCCCCCTCCCTTGCAAACCGGGTTATTAATTGGAGGGTTGAAACGGAGGTGGAGACCTTATCTGACCACTTATATATCAGATTTGAGGTCTCCCCTCAACAGTCGAACTCCGGAATCCAGCCTGCTGCTGGTAGAGCTCTACAGTTCCCGCGCTGGTGCCTTAAAAAACTAAAAAGTGACTTGGCTGTTGAAGCCTCGATACTTGAGCTATGTAATCGGCGATCTGGTCAAGTAGGGGTAGAAGAAGAGGCTGAAAGGTTCGGAGAGGCACTGACTCGCATCTGTGACTCGGCCATGCCCCGAGCCGATCGACGTCCACTCAAGCGTGAAGTATATTGGTGGAGCTCTGAGATTGCAGACCTGCGACAAGACTGCATCGTGAAGCGTAGGGTCTTCACCAGATACCGCCGCCGACGACAAAACCGTAGACAAGAGGAGGAGGATCGCCTTTATGAAAGTCTTAGTAAGGCGCGAAAAGACCTCCAGGGTGCTATCTGTAGGGCGAAAACCGCTGCCCGCGAGAAGATGCTAGAAGAGCTTAACAGAGATCCGTGGGGTAGGCCTTACCGCGCTGTGCGCGAAAAATTGTCAAGGGGTCCTCCGGTTGTTGAGTCGCTTCACCCGCCACTGCTGCGCAGTATTGTAGCCACACTCTTTCCGGAACGCGAAGACTTTGAGCCACCGATGATGGTATTTACTGACCAACGGTCCGATGAGGAAGATGAGCTACCTGCCACAATCACAAATGGGGAGTTCAGCGCTGCTGTAGAGAGACTCCGAGCTAAAAACACGGCTCCGGGGCCAGACGGGATTCCTGGCCGAATATTGGCGATCTCCCTAGAGTATCTGGAAAGTCGACTTCGGGATCTCTTCAACGAGTGTTTGTTGACTGGATGCTATCCCCAAACTTGGAAGATCGGACGCCTGGTGCTCCTGAAAAAGCCCGGCAAACCAGCAGACAGCCCCTCGGCCTACCGCCCAATAGTTTTATTGGATGAGGCTGGGAAGATGCTGGAAAGAATTGTGGCCGACCGAATTACGAGTCACCTCAGTAGAGTAGGACCCAACCTGGTTGATTTTCAATTTGGGTTCCGGGAACGGCGTTCAACAATAGACGCCCTCCTGAAAGTGAAGACTCTTGCTCAAGAAGAAGTGGCGAGGGGCAGGGTAGTTTTGGCGGTTTCGCTTGATATTTCGAACGCCTTTAACACCTTGCCATTCGAGTGTATCGAGGAAGCTTTCCGTTACCACGGCCTACCTGCTTACCTGCGCCGTTTTATTGCCAGCTACCTTCGGGGCCGGCGCATTCGGTGTGTCGATAAGAATGGGCAGAGTATTGATAAAATCATGAAATGCGGTGTTCCACAGGGGTCGGTTTTAGGCCCGACGCTGTGGAACATTGGATATAATTGGGCTCTACGCAGCGCTCTGCTTGGAGGACTAAGCTTAGTGTGCTACGCCGACGACACACTCCTCTTAGCCAGGGCTGACAATTTTGAACAGGCCGCACGTCTCGCTACTGTAGGAGTAAGACACGTGGTAAAGCGAATTGAGACGCTGGGACTGAGGGTGGCGCTTGACAAGACCGAAGCCTTACTGTTTCACGGTCCGCGTCGCAAACCACCGCCAGGGGCACACCTAGTGGTTAATGGTGTCAATATCACTGTGACAGCGCACATGCGCTACCTGGGGCTGATTCTTGACCCCAGTTGGAGTTTTAAAGAACACTTCCGTCACTTATGTCCTAAATTGACAGGAACGGTTGCGGGGCTCAGCCGACTCCTACCAAACATAGGAGGGCCCAACGTTGCTTGCCGCCGCCTTTACACCGGGGTGGTTAGAGCTATGGCACTATATGGCTCACCCGTGTGGGCAGAAACCCTATCACCACATAATAGGATCCTGCTACGGAGATCACCGAGGACAATGGCGATTAGGGTCGCACGCGGATACCGCACGGTTTCGTTTGACGCTGCGTGTGCCTTGGCGGGGACTCCACCCTGGGATCTCGACGCTTTAGCGTTGTCTGAGGTCTACAGGCGTAGTGCAATGGTCCGCAGAGAGGGTGCTCAGCCGTCACCCGAAATGATTAGTCGTTGGCGAGTTCGTGCCCAAAGGGCAGTAATGGAGGAGTGGAGGCGCCGACTTTTGGTGCCGGTTGCCGGCCACTGGACCATCGGAGGCATACAGCCAAACTTAGCTGAATGGGTGGGCCGGAGACACGGCTCTCTCTCCTTCCGTCTCGTGCAGGTGCTGTCAGGGCATGGATGCTTTGGCCGCTATCTGCACTTTATCGTTGGGAGAGAGTCGTGCCCCCGCTGTCACCATTGTGAGAGTAGTGAAGACACGGCACAACACACACTTGAATTTTGTCCAGCATGGGCCGAACAGCGTCGTGTCCTCGTAGCACGCATAGGTCCGGATCTCACGCTGTCGGCTGTAATCCGACATATGGTCGGCAGTGCAACATCCTGGGAGGTAGTCGCCTCTTTTTGCGAACAAGTAATGCTACAGAAAGAGGCCGCTGAGCGGGCCCGAGAAGAAGATCCTCTCGCGGCGCCGAATCGCAGGCGGCGTACAGGTCGGAGGAGAAGACTGTACATCCAACTCCATCCGCCCTAATGGGGGTGGCGGACGTCGGAATTGGGCTCCGGCGTCTGCAACTACTGTCCCCTCGCTGTAGGAAAATACCCAATGTTTTCCGCGGGTATTTTCCTTCCTCCTTGTTGACTAGGCGCGTTCACCGGCCTCCGTTGGCGCGCTCGCGGACGCCTACTTTGTCTTTCCCGCGTCGCGCTAGTTAACGGTATGACGGAAAACTGTCTGTTTTTAGTGAGTATGCTGTGCTACGTTACCTGTGTACGCAGAGAGTCTTACATAACTCTACTTCGGCCCTAATCGGCGTAGGGTAGCTATAAAAGCTACCTACTTTCAGACAAAAAAAAAAAAAAGAAAAAAAAAAAAAGTGTGGTGACCTTAAAACTACTCCAACTGATAAAAATGTATCTAAACTAGAAAAAATTCACGTCCTGAGGCGGGCTACTCCAACTGGTCTTGAATTTTCCCAAAGTGTTCAGGAATTTTTAGAAGTATGACTGACAATTGACTATCTTTTTCCAGAGTGATGGAGAGCCGGGTGGGCCTCGACTACATCGTTGAGCATGCGGAGTATGCCAGCAAGCTCGCTGCAGCGCTTACTTCACCAGCTGCTCCAGTTAAAAAGCAGGTAAATGCCAAGATTAATACAGAAGTTGATAGATTAAGGCAGTATGTTCCATGGTGTGCTAGTTCTCTACGCACAGGTATCAGTCGGTATTTTTTACGTCGAGGTTGGCAAACGTAGCCTATAAGCACCCTTAACACCTTGGGACTCAGTACCACGCGCGGGCTACTCGAGAGTCGCGAGTTTCCTATCGTAAAAATGGAGAGAAAGCTCGTTGACAGCGAAGGAGACCCTGAGACGATTCTCCTGCTTCCGACATTCCGCTTTCCCTAAGTAGAATTATTTAGCAGCGGTCTTCTGGAAGGTGGCTACAGAAGACCGCTAGTCATCATCATCATTATCATTTCAGCCGAAAGACGTCCACTCGACAGACGACCTATCTCTTCTAAAATGAAATAATTAAACTTAAAAAGACTCTGAAACAGACAGGGACTGTCGGAGTTTTTGTGCAAACCAATGTGTGGTGAGCTGTCACAATGATTGACAATGTGATCTATGTTGCAGGTGTTCGAGTTGCTGTCCGCGTTATGTGTGTACAACGCAGACGGATATGCCCGGGCGGTGGACACCCTCGATCGATACAAGGTAGAGTCATAAACTATTTCAGGTGTTTGGGAGTATAGCTCCTTACAGATGCCGTCAATACGATAGTAAATTGAAACATGGGCTATATTAGTTCATAGAAATGGTTTCCCACTTTTTAAAATATCTTATTCTTTTAATAATTTCAGGCCATTTCCATGGAATAATGCAGCCAATAATGTTATAGTATTTTATACAAATAAATAAGATGTTTTTGAAAGTGGCAAACCATTCTATGAACTAACATAGCCCATTTTTTAATTTATTGTCGTATTGACAGCACCATCCTGTATAGATTGTAAACTTAGTTCGATATCTTTGAGAACAAGACAAGACGAGAACTTAAAAAATTGTCATGTTTTGCCGATGTCACAGGTATCTTTTAACTGAATTTGACTTGCTTAGTATTTAGTACGTGTTTGTACAGCCCAATCTACATCATCTTAGTATATTTTCCACAATTTTATGTGATACTAGCTCTCTTCCCGAGTGGATGTCCATTATCGCTCCAAAAAGTATTCTATGTTCTTTCCAGTTTTCCCATGTGAAATGTCGTAGGGTCCTCTTTGCGATACCTTGACCAATCTTTGTTTGCCGTTCAGCTAATTCCTAATAAAAACTGGCTTTTCGTCTTTATGGTCAAAATAACTACCGTGTTCTCAAGTTTATTCGTAGTCGGAATAGTAAGACTTCCATTCTTCTCTCATTCGCCATCTCGACATTCACTTTTTTTATTATCACACCATCATTTACGCGGTCAATCAATCGTCTTTAGTCTTCTTCTAACCCATACCAGCCTTCTTCGTCTCTGTTTTATCATAAAATTTATTCTATCAAACACGTGCGTGTCATCACTAATAGTCCCAGTTTTTGCTTTAATGCCCAGAACTACGTTTGGCATCAGTCTTTGTGTTGCCATCGTCGGGTGGGCGTGATGAATGTCAATAATTTAGTCGTCGATCCATTTAACAGGCGTAGTCACTTGAACGATTGACTTTAGGGTTGACAAATATGAAATTAAGATATTTTTTTATACGTTGAATTTTTTTAAATGTTTTCTTTAAATTGATTACATTAAAAGATTGTAAAATAAGCAAGGGTATTCTCACACAGGGATTTTTTCAGTCCATAGATACAAAAAATACTGATTACTATAGGAGTACCGATTTCTAAACCATGATTCATTGGTTTGTTGATGCGGGACAAAAATATGGACCTGCCATTTTTGTGGATTATACTGTATATCTTCAACATACTGCTAATATAGGTCAGTATCAGTCAATTCGATTGGTCAGCGTGAAATCCCGACCTCAATCCCATAGAGCATTTGGGATCAGTCTGGGATCCATTTGATAAAGGCCTCAAACGCGTTTCAGAACGTCCTGTAGATATAGGACGTACAGATTTGACAATAAAACTTAAAAAAAAATAAGCTTCGAGTATTTATACCGCTGATTTTTTTTCTGAAAAATAAATTAGATGAAAAGATTTGAAACAAAAAGTTAATTCTCAGACAAATATTTTTTTCTAGTCTATTATCGCCTCACTCGCAATTGGCCGGAGATTAGATCTTATTTTTTTATAAGACATTATAAACAATTATAACATTAAACATATCAATCTTAAAAACAATAAAAATCTTTAAAAAATAACCCTGTGGCAACCCTAGTACTCACCCACGTGATGGCGATTCATCGTGAGCTGGGCATAAATGAAATGCGTCTTTAAAAAATGCATCTATGTGCAGTTAGCACGTACAATGGCATCCGTGATTTAAAATAGTTGTATGTCATCATAATCACCGCTTCCAACATCGACGAATAAAGAGATTGTCGGTCATTAAAAATAAGACATAATTGATAATTTTTCTTTTTGACATTGATCATTGTACCTACGTCGATGATAACTCCCCGATGGATACGCTGGAATCAATTTAAAAAAATCTATAACTTAGTAGAACACTCTGCCCACTTTTTAAGGTTCCGTACCCAAACGGAAAAGGTATAACGGTACCCTATTACTAAGACTCCGCTGTCCGTCCGTCCGTCTGTCACCAGGCTGTATCTTATGAACCGTGATATTTAGACAGTTTCTACCAACAAATACTAATTAAATGAATAAAATAAATATTTAAGGGGGCTCCCATACAACAAACGTGTTTTTTTTTTCCTTGTTTTTGCTAGATATTGATAACGGCAGCTGGGAGACCCTTGTTTATAGATAATGTTACGAAACCCTTCGTGCGCGAGTCCAACTCGCACTTGGCCGGGTTTTTCCAGTTAAAATATATTAAATATTGTATAATATTTACTTTTTCCATAAAAACTTTCATCCCCTATTTCAGTATTTCAGCCTCTTACAGCCTTTTTTTCGCATTAAAAAGTAGCCAATTTCCTTTCTCGGACTCTAGGCTATCTCTGTACTAAATTCTATTTGAATCGGTTCAGTGTTTTGGCGTGATTGCGTAACACACAGACAGGCAGAGTTACTTTCGGATTTATAATATTATATATAAGTAAGGAGTAAGGATTACACTGCTTTTAATCTAGTTTCCTTGTCTTCCAAATCAAATACTTTTCTAAAATTGAACTCGCACAAAATTACGCTTGCGCGCGTTATTGTTGTTTTTTTCCTTCGCGCTGAGGGTCATATTTCTATCCCTTTCTATCTCGGACGAGTAATAATTCATGAGGTTGACTATCGCCTCATGTTTTCTGCTGACCACGCTATAATTTTTTCCATAAAACCCTTGTAGAGCATCAAAGGCGAGCGCTACCGGCTGAGTGTGGTGGTGGAGGAGCTGAAGGCCGCAGCTACCGTCGACTATAAGACAGCGCTCATTGCCTTCATCAACTGCCTCATCATATCGGCGCCCAGGCTCCCAGACAGGATCAGGGTCCGCAATGAATTCATTGGTAAGAACTACCTAATATTTCATCGTCAACATACGAGTATACTGGCGGAGGATTTAGGCAGCAACAACCGAAAACAATCGCTTGAAAGGATACTTTTTTTTATGCAAAGCTCAGCAAATGACTCAACACCACCTGATGTGAAGCAGTAAGAAGAGTCCATATGCGGAGACAGCTAGTGCAGCTTGAAGCAACACTGTTCTAGCCGCCTCCACCTTGCCGGCCCATAAAGTGCCTTTTCACGCCTCTTTTGAAGGAACCCATGTTATAGGAAGGAGGGAACACATGTGCTGGCAAAGAATTCCAAGTTTTGGAAGTCCGACAAAGAAACGCATATTGCGAATATTCAGCATTGTATTGGCTTACGCTAATTTAAATGCCAATAATTTTTAAATAGAAACTAATGATGCATTAGCTAATTTAGGCATGCTGATTGGAAGCCTGTGAGGATCGTCTTGTACAGAACCTAACAATCACACAAAACTATAGTACTACACGTGATCCGCCTAGGCGTCCAATCAGCTGGCTAATTTGCGACGCATAGATTTTCAAACTCATTGTACACACGACAGCAGATCAAATGTAACAGACTAACAGTTGCCCTCCGAAAACCGCCTTTATTACAAACGACTTATGGGGTGTGAGACCTCATGGTCGAACGCTGGATGTGTGGTCGACTCTACATGACTCTACGAAGAGTTTACTAAAAAATATTTTTTAATTTGATTTTTTTTGATTTGCAGGTCTTGGGCTTCTACCAACATTGAACAACATAAGGTAAGATCAACAATAAAAACTAATTTAAAACAATAAAATGCACTCCGCGCATGTGTTTCCATGTAGTGACTTATAATTAAGAAATACTAATAATATGCACACCACATAAATATCTAGATTTCTTTATTTATTTTTACTATGTTAAGAGTCACAGTTAGGTTATGTGAGACTCTCCAACTGGCATACATAAAAACCATCATAGTTCTTCCTACCTCACTGCCTAGCGACGTGGCTACTTGGAGAACTTTGGTAGTCGTCTACGTCACTGCTTTGCAGCACGCCTCCCAAAGGGTGAATTTCTAGAAGAATATGCAATATCCCTACCACGCCAGGTGCCGATGCAGAAGATAAAGCCCTATTCCATTGCCCACATCTTTGGGTCCGTACGCCTCTTGCAGGACAGGGCCTGAAGGGTCATCTTCTCTAGCCTACTCCGCAGCTTTTTAGTCATTAACCGCCTATATAAATCATCCATATACACATACATCCCATAATCGGCACATGCCTTCCTACATGGAGAAACACATGAGGAGTTTGGGCCATAACACCACCACGCTAGGATGCGGGTTGGTGGATTAAAGCGCTTTCCGTGTCTTCAATTAACAAGCTCGAGAGATTACAATTTTTGAGTGCCCCATCCGGAATGGATGAAGTTCTTTGTTTTGTAATCTAAACGTCCTAATGTAATCTAAACATTCAAACTTTATTGCACGAGGCTGCCCTCCTATCATCGAGCCTAAATTAAAGCATCATTATGCGCTGCCGAGAACTTCACAGTACCACGTGATTTTTTTAACAAAAGTTAATTTGATCCGAATATTCTCAATAATCTCACCTTAGATTTGCTAACGCCACATGGATTTGAATAGAATGTAAAGTCCACTCATAAAGCTGTAAAAATTGACACTTCAATAGTTCTTATACAATACGCTATATTTATTAACATACAATAATATAACTTAAAGTTCAACGCCATTGAGGAACCAACCGCCACAACAGAGCAGTTGTCAAATTATAAAATAAAGTCTCGAAACCGGTTGAATAAATTTTATAGACATTTATCCGAAGTGGTTTTTGTCATCAATACTTTTTGGTACAGACAGCCGCGAATCACATCAGTTGAAAAACAACTCTTATTACAACGGACTAATCAAAGTGTTTAACATCATTTGCAGATCGTAACATTCGATAAAGCAATTAGATATGGCCAGAGTAATTATGAGACAAAAAACTGGAACATGTAAACAGAGATCTTGCTTCAAACCACAGCAGATATATATATTACAGTCGTCAATACATTAATAGTAAACTAACATATTGGATTGGAGACAGAATAAGGATTCAGTATCAATAAGCGGTTGACGCAGTGTAACTGGTATACCTGATGGGCTTTCTATTAATAGCTATAATTACTAACATTATAACAGAGTAGGATTTGAACATTAGCAAACAACACGACGCGCAGAAGTAAAAGGAGCAAACGGATGCTTATCGGACAAAGACGCGGACAAACTTCGGGTTATCAGTGCCCATCATATCATCGACGTACGCGTAGATATTTTCAACATCTATACTATACTAATTAAAAATAGTTTATGAATGTATTTCCTAAGGCTATATCATGAAATTCTGCTATTAAAGTTTTTATGAGAAGATACTTAACCACGTATTATCGTAGATTAAATACATAAGTAGCAACTTGTATATCTAATCTTCTCCCAGTGCACGTCTACCTATTAGGATCATGTGTGCTTTTACTATTTCTGTGTAACAAAGAAAGACGCCCTTAGCTTCACCATTCTAGACAGAAAAGGCCCGTAGTCTTCTGGCTTTAGATATAGCACTTCCAGAAGACTAATTCTGGTTCTGGTCAGAGCATCACATGACAAAAAAGGTGCGTCATTGATTCCTGACACTCAACACATGCTTGACAATAGGAGGTATAGGAGTTAGGGAGAGTTATAAATAAGACTTAGGTATAGCCACAAAGTTGATTATCCTAATAATTAACTTTGCAAAATATTGACAAATTATAGCGTACCTTAATTATATTCACTGTTAACATAAAAATTTACATTTTTCTCAAGATAAAAACAGGTTGCTTGCAATGTAGATTTATGATAAATAATTAAATTTAAAAGGAATTTAATGGTTTTATTTTAATGGCCCAGTCCAGCTCAATTTGTATTCTCAACTTATATTCTGTTAGTTTCTAGACAAATTTCAATTTTATCTCTTTAATTTGCGAGTTTATTTTTGGAAGAAATAGACATTTCGCGTTTTATCTGCTTGAAATACTGGTTGATGGTGGCGTAAAAGTAATTATCCAACCATAAAACATAATTTAATGAAATAGGTTTAGTTCGATGAGAAATTATTATTTCGAACAGAATTGAAAGTCATAATTCTATCATTTTTTTATACTGTCTGGACTTTAAATTCAAATAGATCTGAAAGCAATAACTATAGAAATACAAGGCTTTGGCAAGGGTTTTTTGGCTTTAGGGTTTTATATCAGGATGTAATTTATCTTCATGCCAAATTTCATCCGACTCGGTTCAACAGGCAGAATAGTTATTATAGACAGAGTAACTTTCGCATTTACAATATAAATATGGATTACTTTCATGCGTGATAATATCGGAAATGATGAGATCCGCAGAAGAACTAATTTGACCGACAAAGCTGAAAGAATTGCGAGCCTCAAGTGGCAACGCTACATTGCAAGGAGAACTGACGGCTGTTAGGGTGGAAAGGTCCTCGAGAGATGGCCGTGTACCTGAAGATGCGGCGTTGGTTGGATAGGTGGATTAAAGTGAGGGTAAATGGAAGCCTATGAGAACGGGCAACGCAAGACCGATCGATCGGATTGGAAATCATTAATTCATTCAGATATTATTACAAATAGAAACAATATGCAATAATTAAGCGCTCCTCAGATGTTGTTTTAAGAACATTCAATCATTAACAATGGGGCTTTCTCAGAATTTAAAGCTGATCAGTCTAATTTAACCTCAAAGGTCAATGTATCAAAACGTCCTAACAACGAAGAACGTATCAATTACTTTTGTGACATTATCCTACTATTTGACAGACAGACGGACAACCAATAATAACGTGTTCGATTTCATTTAACATTAATTATCATTGAAATATACGAGCGATTAGGTATTTAGACAGGCACCTATAAAATGACGAGTTGAATTTTTTTTTTACTTAGCTTTGAACTCAACTCTAATACAGGTTTTATATGACATGTATAACCATCATCAACCTGTTGAGCTCATCCTTAAGTTCAGCCTTTTCTGAGTAAACTTAGTAGATAGCTGTTCCATTAAAACTTGTATTGGTCCTCGAAAAGATTCTCAAACCAATAGAGCACTTCGAAGAAGTAATATTGACACCTTGGCATTCCTTCTAACTAGCTTGATGATGCCGAAAACTATTCCCTCTTTTATTGTAATGTAAAGATTTCACTACATCGACGCCTATTTTTTCTTGTACGACTCCTTCAGTGCCATATTTTTAATAATCTAACATCACGCTCGACGAGTCATTAGTGGCATATTAAAATTTATTTGCATCCAATCATCATCATCACCAGTCTATATACGTCCCACTGCTGGGCACAGGCCTTCCTACATGGCAGAAACACATGAGGAGTTTGGGCCATAACACCACCACGCTGGCCCAATGCGGGTTGGTGGGTTAAAGCGGTTGCAGGAACAACCGGGACCAACGGCTTAACGTGCCTTCCGAAGCACGGAGGAGCTCAAGATTATAAATTTGATTGACCCATCCAAGGACCGACCATGGCGAAAGTTGCTTTGTTTTCGTGATCGAAACCAGAGCGCTCAATCCACTACGCCACCGAGCTCCTCTTGCATCCAATACATGGAATTATTTACCACAACAATTGTGTTTCCTCCTAAACAACGAGGTCCTTAAGAAAATAGTAAATTTATGGGCCGGGGTGCAGGCGCATGCAGCACTAGCACTGTTATCACGACATATTTTATTCTTACCTTTCACCACTCATCATCAAATGGTGTGGAGTCATTAGTAGTGCTTTGTATTAAAAAATCATGCCTGGTCTGATCAATAAGTCTGGTTAATGATTCATCTGATAAATGAAAAATAAAACTAAGGTAGTATTCATTTTCTTTGTTCCTAACCCTCATCTCTGATTCTTTCTCATAATTAAAATGCAAATCAAAACTCGACTAAGCCCTAACAGTAGTCAGTCCAAACGTGGTAAACCTAAAATGGCCGGCACGACGCGTGGGCTCAGGCCCCGCGCCAAATATGGTGCGCTTTGTGAATAATGCCTGACCAGTCCGTGGTTTCTTTTTAATTATGTACTCTGGTTGTTGAGATTATCATGTTACACGGTAAAGTTGACATAATGCTATACATTCCGATAATATTTAAGATTTGGAAATAATGAAGACAGAAGAAGAATAAATAGATCCATGAGAAGTCTCAGGAATACTATACATGTTGTTGTAGTTATTTATTATCGACAGCATTGGGTTGACGAATTTATAATTGTTCCAAAGAACAACGCTATCGAATTTAAAGATCTATCAAGAGTACTACCTACGGGTATATCCTATCCATGCAATAAAAATAATCAGTCCCGCCTATTTTGCATCGAATAATCTGAATTTGCAGTGGTATTTGAAAACTGCACCCGGCTTCGACTGCGGGTGTTTCTACAACCGTTTTAACCCACCAGCCAGCGTGGTGGTATAATGGCCCAAAGTTCTTGTGTGTTTCTCTTATAAATAGAGGCATATGGCCAGCAGTGGGAGATATTATAAAGGCTGCAGGTAATTTGAAAATTGGGGTTTATATTATCAAAAATTTGCAAAATTCGAAAATTATAGATAATTATCAAATTGGCATTTTAAGAGAAATCTCCCTTGAAACACAAGATAAACACTTTAGTTTTACACCTCAAAGTATCAATTAGCAGATTCTATTTCTAAATTGTGCGAAACAGATGCAATAACCTCCAGTCAACTAAGTCAAACACTCCGGCGTCTATACCCCTATTTTCCAACTCATCAGAATTAATCTTTACTGTTATTTGTTCCCAGACATGAAGCCGCTAATCATCCGGACTTGGGGGTTCAGTTAGACGTTTTTGAAGAACAGCGTGAGAGCGACGAGGCACAAGGTCCTGGTGGCATCAATCTCAACTCGCATTTGGATGTCTTTTACGCTATCTTGAAGCAGGTTTGTCTTTGGCATCTGCAGTCTATGCATAAGACCTTTGAGACTAAACAAAATAGTTATTGCTGATCGGTCTTAAGCTAATTGGAAGTCATTCAGGTTTTTTTTTATATACAACTAGATGACAAACAAGCTGACGGCCCACCTGATGGTAAGCGGTTACCGCCGCCTATAGACACCCGCAATAACAAGGGAAAATCACTTGATATTGCAGCTGCATTGTCATCCTGCCCGTCTAGCATGACCACCGAAACGCGATATGATAAAGCCATTTATCGCTTTGAACTGTCAAAAATCATTGGATATAACCGCCATCTTGAAATTTTATCGAACCTGCGAACATATATATACAATACATGTTCGCAGTTTCGATAAAATTTCAGTTTTGTAAGCCGTTGGAGCAGAAAAACAAAGTACACTTTGGTTTTGGTTGCGAATACTTTCGATTGTTTCGATGTTTTGTACGAAATACGAAAAAAAACTGAGCATGGACGGCATTTCATTTTAGGCCTCAGCCCGCCTAGCATGACCACCGAAACGCGATATGATAAAGCCATTTATCGCTTTGAACTGTCAAAAATCATTGGATATAACCGCCATCTTGAAATTTTAGCGAACCTGCGAACATATATATATACAATACATGTTCGCAGTTCGCAATCGAAAGTATTCGCAATCAAAACCAAAGTGTACTTTGTTTTTCTGCTCCAACGGCTTACAAAACTATCATGATGATGCTATGAAAAAATATTTAGTAGCAGACAACGTCTAGGAAAACGTGTAATGAACTTAGATAATAATAGATAGATAATAAAATAGATACCAGTACCAATTTCTTATTTAAAAGCAATCCAAATCCACTATCCGGTACTACTGTTCAAATATCACTGATCAATGACATTCTTTTTGCACAAAAAGAAGTAGTTTTAGTCCTTATAACTTATCTATTCACTTTTCTTGGTATGCAGGTGGCTGACACTCCTCAGGAGATCCCCTTTCTGAGCATCCTCCAGCACCTACTACGCATAGACCCCAAGGAGCCAGTGAGCGACATCGTCTGGGACACAGCAGAGACTCTGGTGCACCGAGCTACTCTGCTGGAGAGTAGAGAAGATGCAGCTAAATTGCTTAGAGCTCCAAGTATTCAGGTAAAAATATTTCAGGTTTAATTTGTGTAAGAGAAAGAGGTCGAGAGAGAGAGATAGAAGTTTCCAAAAGCTAATTGAAGAATTCGGGACGGATGTTTAATGCATATTTTTTATAAAGTAGATAATGCACAACTTCTGGCACCTATAGACGTCTCTGTGTACTCGGACTTTGGCTCAGGGTAGTTTTGTAATGAGAAAAGCGCCAATAATCCGTCTACTAAGCCTGCCTGAATTATTGTATCAGTGACAATGGGCCTGATTCTGAAGACACACTCCAAGTTTAAATTTAAAAACAGTATATCTCTTTCTCGCAATAAGTAACAGAAAAAAGATAGCAGAATTTGTTTACAGCTGTCAACTAAATTTAGACAGATTTCAAAGGAACCATAGACAATTTTAGACGGCATGTACGGAGGTGCCTTCTAAACACTGCATTTTATCACGTTCAATAAGGTTAAAAATTGAACGCACGTTTCTAAATGTCAAATCATATGATAGCCATCCTTTTCGTATTCATATTTAAAGAAAGAAATGCATTAAACTTAAATTTAAACTTAGCATGTGTTGTCCAGAATTAGGGCCAATGTAATTACTATTGTGAAGTAAACGATCTCTTATCATGTTGCCAGGCAAAAATGGGGTGTACATGTCAGCACCGGGATATGGCTGCCGCGGGTAGAAAGCAGAGCCTACAACGGGCTCTGTCCCCTCCTCCACCACCACCAGCGCCAGCGCCAGCACCAAGTAAGTTAATGGTTTCTAAGGATGTAGGACTAATATTTTGAGCTAATAGTTACATAAGCCAACGTATACAGGAAAACGTGGAAAGTTTTGAGTTCATAGTAAATCACTAGCCCATTGGTTTCGCCTTCACGCGCTGGCTTAGAGTATATTGGCTTCCAAACTTGAAGATTCTGTACTTCCCTTCCTTAAAAATTTTATGTCTTGCTATATCAGATTTAAGTTGGACTGACTATCAAAATTTAGGATCAGTTTCACTACTTGCTGATTAGCAGCAGATTGTCTCTTCAAAACTTATTGATATACAGGGTGGTGCCGTCAATACGACAATAAATTAAAACACGGGTTATATTAGTTCATAGAAATGGTTTGACACTTTCAAAAACATCTTATTCATTTGTTATTTTCATAACATTTGTATAAAATAATTTGATATTAGCTGCATTATTTCATAGTAATGTCATTAAATGATCAAATGAATAAGATGTTTTTGGAAGTGGCAAACGTTTTCTTTGAACTAATATAACCCATGTTTTAATTTATTGTCGTATTGAGGGCACCACCCTGTACACTAAATCATTATCTTTGCTAACACAATTATAATATCATCAATATTTACCTGTAGCAATTTCTCACACACGTCTTTACACTCTATTCTCTGTCTCTCTAGTGATTCCCCCACCGCCAGCCCCATGCCTGCCCCCACCGTCATGGTCCTCCGGCCCCCCACCGCCCCCCGCCCCGCCTCCACTGGCCGCCCCCGCGCCGCCGCCCGCTCCAGCACCAGACATCAAGCTGCCGCAGCAAGAGACACCCATACCGAAGACTAAAATGAAGACTATCAATTGGAATAAGATACCTAATAATAAAGTAAGTAAGGTCTAAGGCCTCTTTTACCACAAGTAGACTAGCGGCAAGAAAGAGTCACTTGAACTACATAAAAATGTAAGAAATACACCCACACCTGATGTGCGTCTATTAAGAAAAAACGAAATTGAATGATAACATTGCAGTAATGGTGAAAAATGACCAAAGAACTCTTTTTCAAGTCAGATCATCTTCATACCAGCTTATGATGTCCACTGCTGAACAAAGGCCTCCCCTATCGATTTCCTTTTTACTATGCATACTACGCTATAATTACTTAAGCTACGGTTACTTATCGGTGGGAACTTACTAAGTTTGTACTAAGTCATAAAAGTATACCGAAATACCTCTGATCTGTTAGTTGCTGATGTATCGGGAAAACGAGACATTGGACCGTGTGACCTAGTTCGATTTCGAGAGGTTTTTTAAGACACCTTATATTGCAGACTTGGGGACGGTTAAGATCGTAAATTGCTAGTCTACCATCCTGATCCTTTTTAGGGACATTGCAGGTCGTCTTTGTGAAACTTTAGGTGATAATAAGGCTGGTATATATTTGGCACAAAGATTAAGAATCGCTATTCAGCGAGGTAATGCGACCAGCCTTGTTGGTACACTTCGTTGGTACACTTGTTTCGCAAGATTTAGTTGGTGTTTATTATTTGTAAGTTCTTTTTTTTTATGTCACGTTTTAAGCTTTGTAAATATTAGGTTAGTGTTATTATTCCATGTTATCCTGATTACATTTCTAATAATGTCAAAGTGTTAGGCCACGGATACTAATATAGCGGTGACGAAAACTACATACCTTTTCGCTAGTAATGATGAAACGAATCCAGCCACATCACACACTGGAATACGATGGATTACAAAATTACGCAAAGAGAAGATTTTAACTACGTATCATTTTTGCAAAATTCCACTGAAACTACTTTAATTACAATACTTTGTTCGAGAGTTCACAAATTATTACAACGTTTGTAAAATTTAAAAGTTATGATTTTTATTATATTTTTCAGGTAATTGGACAAAACAACATTTGGTCGCTGGTAGCGTCCAGCCATAAGCACTCGCCCAAAGCGGAGTTGGATTGGACTGAGATTGAGGGGCTGTTCTGTCAACAGGTATATACAAATACAGGATAAAAGAATATTTCTTCTCTCCAGCATGAAAATGGTGCTTTGTTGCGTACAATCTTGCATTTTACTCTTATGTGGCCCGAAAAATCGAAACTACTTATATGAAAACACAGCGCATGTTCTTAAAATTTATTTTAACAATATAACGTTTCAATTAATATATAAATGTTATAAAACAACACTATAATCCTAAGCTTCTTTTATAATATTGAACCGGGACGCTAATTTATTATATGAAATTTAATAACCCATAATATTTTGAAATAACTAAAGTCGTTCATCCCCAGATCCAGCCGACAGGATCAGCAGGTTCTTCACCAAGACTTGGCCGCAGCCCTATTTGCGACAGCTCTGGGGAACGGAAACCAAGGAAAGAGTCTTCGGAAATCACTCTTCTGGATGGCAAGAGAAGTCTTAATGTTAACATATTCTTGAAACAGTTCCGAAGGTAAGAAAACAAGAAGCATTTTCTCACTCTGACGCAGTTTATGAAAATAGTTCACTGGTTGTTGAATGTGGTGAAAGAAATTGGTAGCTCAATAGGGTTCATTGCAACATTGAAAGTGCATTCTCCACTAACTTTATTTATGGTAACTAATAAGTCTAGCAAACCTTCTTCTGGTCTGCTTAGGAGTTAGTGGTAACACTGGTAACCATAACCAATCGATGCTTGTAGCGCCAAGAGTTTCACTAGCAGCAATTCCTAGCAGCACTAGATATACACGCTTACATAAGAATTTTAATACACAAAACGCTTTTATAAGAATATATAATAATAGAAACAGCACTGAAATACAACTAAGAATTAAAATTATTTATTTTGATTTATCAGACGGGCGACCCCAAATTTGAAGAGCTTAATTTGGCCAATCTATTCAAATCTTCTTTGGTTTAGCTTGAAGCGCTCAATTCAATTACCTCAGTTACAATTCTTTTTCTTATCTCCCCCTCAGTTCTAACGAGGACATAATTCAGCTGATCCGTGAGGGTTCTCATGACGACATCGGCGCTGAGAAGCTGCGGGGTCTCCTCAAGATCCTGCCCGAGATCGACGAGTGCGAGATGCTAAAGGCTTTCACCGGCGACGTCACGAAGTTAGGCAACGCGGAGAAATTCCTGTTGCAACTGATTCAGCTGCAAAAGTAAGTTAAAGAGCTGTTTGTTTGTTGACTTTATTTTCTACCTACATTCTATAATTCTGGACCATTATAAAGCAAACATAAAGAAACACTAATACTTAGTCAATATCGTAAGTTTTATTATTCTCAATATATTAGAAATTTTAGTGACCTAGTGACTTTAAATTCGAAACCCAATAACCATAGGTCAGACACCTAACCTAATTAAATAAATGCCTAAATATGGTAAATTTAATCATTCCTAGTAGGTACCTAAAAATTTAAAAAATATAAGAAGTGCTTTTTAATCTAAACCTGATACACATACTTAGGACACCTTACCTAATTGAATGAGTTGTAGATCATCTTAACAATATACTGATAACGCGTCCAATTTCACCAAAATGGTAGATATAGCTTGGGCAACCTTAGATCGAAGCTAACGCCGGACTGTTCCTCGATTATTGTTTCCAGCTACAAGCTTAGAATAGAGTGTATGCTGCTGAAGGAGGAGTGGTCGTCCACGGCGGGATACCTCGAGAGTGCCATTAACGCCATACTTGTAGCTGGCGACGATCTCACGTCATCCAGAGCCTTACAGGTAAGCTTTAAGCCTTGGTCACTTGGGACACTTTGTTGATATCAGTACAGAAGTATACAGGGAGGATGCTCTCGAAAACGAAGGCAGATGCCACTGTTAGTAAACCTGAACACGACTTGTTAAAGAAAAAAAATTAATCTTGATAAAAAATCAGCTCTTTCACACAAACTAGGTGGTTTACTAGATGGTATGTATGGCCGTCTTGGTAGGTACCTACCACCGCTACTATGTTTCGGATTGAAAGGAAAGGTATAGCCAGTGTAATTAAATAATGTACTTACCCTCTTAAATTGCAGTGCCCCTACGGGGTATCACAGGAATTACAGCCTATGTTTAAGTTCCCTATTGTTTTGTGATACGCAATAAAGATATTGAAAAAAAATGAATTACTAGGCATGGTAGGCATTTCACCTTAGGTCTTAGGATAACAACGCACCTGCAAAAATCTTTTTCCTTGTTAACTATTGCAGCTTGCTCGTCATCTAGTCGTTTAAAAAACATCTGTATTGTAAATTATTTTTATTACGATAGAGTTGATACCTACAATATGAAGTAATCAAATCGAGCTACAGGTACTGCTACTAACAGGCTATGTTCCTATTGTTTATAGGAAGTCCTGTACATAGCGCTAATAGCGGGCAACTTCCTGAACGCGGGCGGGTACGCGGGCGGCGCCGCCGGCGTCAAGCTCGCGTCACTGCAGAAGCTCGCCGACATCCGCGCCAACAAGCCAGGCATGAACCTAATGCATTACGTCGCCATGGTGAGTTTTGTATTAGGTCTTTACGTATGAAACTGCCGTTTTGTATGAAGTATTTTCTGCAAGCTGATTCCAGCTTACCATACTAAGTCTTTATGTATTAACCGGCTGAAATTGGCTTGACCATTTTTTTTGATTTAAGTATTTTGAAAAAAAGGCATTGAAAAAAACCCGGCAATTTCATTTTAAAGACCTATTAGTATGAAGATATCAAATAAGTTACTCTAGATCCATCCATTCTTTTCCAAGATTTCTTTTTCTTGCAAAAGAATTCCACGACGAAGCCGCGTGAGTTATGGGTGGAATTTCGGCCCAGATTAGCTCTGTTTTACTATAACCGTTGCTAACTTATTTAGACCCGACACATTTTTATCAGACACATAAAATTTTCATTGTCAATGGCATGATACGATGCCACTCTAATTAAGTGAAGACTTATTAACAACAAACTTCTTATGTTCATAATTTGGTCTTCAGCTTGAATTTCAGCTTGTCGTTTTCATCTCTTATTGACTTTTCGATAGGAAAAATGCATTTAAGTAAGCTTTTGATAAGATTAGTAAAACGCCGTTAAATTTCAATGAATTACTAAAAGTTTTTTAAGATATCGAAACACAATAAGTCACATTCTCAAAGTCATAGAAGTTTGAATAACAAATTCCCAGCCTAAATTTCTTCCATTTATTCGAATGAATCAGTTATGCAACCCTTATTTTTTTTTAAGAAGTTTCTGTAAATCCATACCAAAATTCTTCTTCTATAGCAAGCAGAGCGCAAGAATAAGGAACTAGTCCACTTCGCTGATGACACTAGGGTTTTAGAAGAGGCAGCCAAAGCGAGCGTCGAACAGCTGTATAATGAGATCAAGACTCTAGCCCACAGGATTGAGGTTCTGAAGAAGGAAACACAGCTGCCGGCCACGCCGCAGGACATCAAGGAGCAGATGGGAGATTTCTTGCAGGTAAACATTATTGAAATTATTTTTCTTCTTAACTGAGTTTTAAGTCTCCTATATTTACTATTGCTATCACATGCTTTTTAGGTGGCAGAACAAGAAGTGTCAGCTCTGAATAAGGACATGGAAGAAGTAGAGAGTATGCGAAAACAGCTCGCCGAGTTCTTCTGTGAAGATCCAGTCTCCTTTAAATTAGAAGACTGTTTCAAGGTGTGTGAAATTGACGTATAGTTCGTTTTAATATAATTGTATGATTATAATCCATATGTTGGTGTGTGTAGAATACGGATTATTGTCATTGTCACCCGACTAAGTGTCTATTCAAGGATTACAAATATCTGTCTACTCTTCAATGCTGCACTTCACTAATTTCATTTTTCAACCAAATTATTGGTTTATACAAAAGGTCTAAGCTTTACCAGTCTCCAACATACATAGAATGGATTCAATTTGTGATTGCGCTTAGATAATATGTTACTATAGTTGCCAATTTTTGCAGAAGTTTCCGTCATTATCAAAATTATAGAATTTTCCAAAAGAATGAAATTTTCAAAGCCGCAAATCTGTGCTTCGGTCCACAGACATTTGTATCGTTCTGCAGCAAGTTCCGGTCGGCGACGAGCGACAATGAGCGACGCCGCGCCAACGAGGAGCAGGCAGCCGCCAGGCGTCGAGCCCGCGACGCCGCCGCCGCACGCGCCAGGACTGGTAACTAATGCTTTTTTATTACTATTAACGAGATAGCCGGATTCCGAAAAGGCTTTAGTACCATAGACCACATACATACGCTGCGGCAGGTTATACAGAAGACCGAAGAGTACAACCTGCCATTATGCTTAGCGTTCGTGGACTATGAGAAAGCCTTCGATTCTGTCGAGACCTGGGCCGTGCTTCAGTCACTCCAGAGATGCCAAATAGACTATCGGTACATCCAAGTGCTGCAGTCACTGTACGAAAACGCCACTATGTCAGTTCGCCTTCAGGACCAAAACTCGGAACCAATACGTCTTCAGCGAGGTGTGAGACAGGGCGATGTTATATCGCCGAAACTGTTCACTGCCGCGTTGGAGGATGTGTTTAAGCTTTTGGACTGTAGAGGACTTGGCATCAACATAAACGGGGAGTACATGACTCACCTTCGTTTTGCGGATGATATCGTAGTCATGGCTAAAAACCTGGAAGACTTGGGCACAATGCTCGACGACCTCTGTAGAGTCTCCCAACAAGTGGGTCTTAAAATGAACATGGATAAGACGAAAATAATGTCGAATTCCCATGTCGTACCCACTCCTGTAAAGGTTGGAAGCTCTACACTGGAAGTTGTTGACGAATATGTTTACCTGGGACAAATAGTCCAACTTGGTAAGTCCAACTTTCAGAAAGAGGTCAATCGACGGATCCAACTCGGCTGGGCAGCGTTCGGGAAGCTTCGCAGCATATTCTCGGCCCAACTCCCGCAGTGTCTCAAGACGAAAGTCTTTAATTCGTGTGTGTTGCCAGTGATGACTTACGGAACTGAGACGTGGCCGCTTACAATGGGCCTCGTAAGAAGGCTCAATGTCACCCAAAGGGCAATGGAGAGGGCTATGCTCGGGGTTTCTCTGCGTGATCGAATCAGAAATTATGAGATCCGCAGGAGAACTAAGGTCGCCGACATAGCCCGAAGAATTGCGAGCCTCAAGTGGCAGTGGGCAGGCTACATTGCAAGGAGGACCGACGGCCGTTGGGGCGGAAAAGTCCTCGAGTGGCGGCCGCGTACCGGGAGACGCAGCGTTGGTAGGCCTCCTACAAGGTGGACCGACGATCTGGTGAGGGCCGCGGGAAGCCGATGGATGCGGACAGCGCAGAACCGATCGGTGTGGAGATCTTTGGGAGAGGCCTATGCCCAGCAGTGGGCGTCTCTCGGCTGAAATGATGAACGAGATAGCCCTTCGCCTTGATCTTATCTGATGAGAAGTGATGTTAAGGTTGAAGATGGAAGCGAGCTTTCTTATTTCAGCCGTGAAACAGTTCGATGTGCTTCGGAATAAAGGGAAAGGTAGACAGTGTTATTACTGGGCATGGACCGCTTTTCAAATTAGGCCTCAGGATGACAACGCACCTGCAATATCAAGTGATTTTCCCTTGTTATTGCAGGTGATTATAGGCGGCGGTAATCGCTTACCATCAGGTGGGCCGTCAGCTTGTTGGTCATCTAGTTGTATAAAAAAAAAATACCCGGATTTCTCAACCCGTGAACTATCTTAGCGGACTGCCGGAATACAACAATGATGGTTACATTATTGTTCTGGTGGCAGACTTAGGCAAGATGATGGTAGTTAGCCAGGTGTCCTTAGAAGAGGCCTACCAACCAAACCAAGCAAAAAATTTTAGCCTAGAGCGATTTTAGTGACACAAAATTTTATGAGTGTTAAAATATCAGATTTATAATTAAGCCTTCAACCCACAAGGTGGCAGTGTATGCAGCACTCCAGTGTCAGAGTGCGAGTCTCTGATGGAATCCTTACTGCTGGACATCAGGAACGGCTTGGGGAGACGATCGCTGCGAAGACCTCATGATGCATCACCATCACCAGGTAAATTAATAAGGGCAGATTACCCTCTATGCCCTCAGCACTCTTATTATTATTTTCTTTATGCAGCATCTGTAGGCTATATCACGGAGTGTTATCCCACCATCCCCCTTCCTACTCAAGAGCACACGTGCCGGTCTTCGCAGTCATAAATTCACTGTCTCCACCTCAAAATTTCGGGACCAGATATCTTTTTTTTTTTTTTTTATTTATTTATTGGAATAACAAACAATTACATAATAATGCTTATGTTGACAATACATAATAATAACTATTACTTATTATGTAACCAGCAGCGTTATTCACTAAATAATGTACGTTAATAAGTGAAAAGCAGTGCAATAATCAAGATACACAAATTATAACTAAGACGAATCAGTATCTTTGTGACAAAAACAAAATATTAGTTTTTGTTCTAGTATTTTACCATTGTTATAATTGCCAAAAGCTTTCCGGAGACACTCTTAAATTCTATTGATGGATGATACCCCAAGTAGGTGGCAGGTAGTTGACGACCTTTGAGTACAAAAATGATTTTAAGTGTGGCAGGTCGGCTTATTCTTTGATAGTACCTACAAAGAAATTTTGTATTACCTCGTTAATTCTTTGTCATACTTCCAAAACTTGAAATTATCTGCCGGCACATGTGTTTCTTTTTTCCTACAAGCATCAATGTTCTTCTTGCCTTACTACGATCTAAAAGACAATTCGATTAAAGAATGATATCGATTGTTATATTTTTTTAGACCTCATATCCGTTAGTGTTAGTTCATTTTAGGTATGGAGGTATTGTATGGTAAATTTGTTTGCAGACGTCACCCCAACAGGCAGTCTTCGGAGAAGATCCCGAGCAAGTCCCGGTGGAGATGAAGAAGGTCTTTTGGAATTCTTACGGCACTCGTCGCCCGCCGCCAACGACCTTAGGGAAAGAAGCGCTTGGGGCAGTCTAGGTTAGTATCGGGTACTAGCAAAGCTAGTAGTAGCTGAAGCAGTTCCGTGATTTGGTGTGGAGGGAAAAGAAGCTGTAGTTTCATAACAGGGCATGGCAGATTATACCTGTTCTAAAGGTTCTATAAAAAATGTAATATTTAACAGTGCTCCGAAACACTAAAATCAAATTTAAGGCGTTCCATGTTACAGACAGAACACACATTGGTACGTTATATGAATTCATACAAATGTCATAAAATTATCAAACGAATAAGACGTTTTTCTAAGTGGCACACCATTTCCATAAACTAATACATCCCATGTTTCAATTTATTGTAGTATTGACGGCACCAACCAGTTGCATTGTAGGCTGATGTTGATTTCTTTTGCAATATTTGCTTATGAGTTCTTAGCTTCTTCTTAATGCGCGAAACAGTGCGCTGTATTTCGAATTGATGGGAAAGGTATCCAGTGTAATTACTGGGCATGGACGGCATTTCATCTTAGGCCTCACGATCACAACGCACCTGCAATATCAAGTGATTTTTCCTTGTTATTGCAGGTGTCTATAGGCGGCGGTAACCGCTTACCAGCAGGTGGGCCGTCAGCTTGTTTGTCATCTATTTGTATAATCAAAAAAAGCTTATATTTTATTTATATAAGCTTATAACAGCGGATAAAGCCGGACAGGTCGCTGTAATCACTCTATTATTGCAGTTATAGGTACACATACATGCAGAGAAAATGTAGTTTCTGGCACTCACTATGCGTAGATTGCTTGGTCTGGTAATTTGAGCATCCGGTCATTTGCGAAATGAAATTCTGGTATTCAGCGTAGAAGGTAAGACGCGTAAATAATCATGGTCATCTGAGTATCAGGTAATTTGCGTTTCTGGCAATATGCGTCGAAATGCAAAGTGTCATATTGACGGCACCCCCCCTTATAGGCTGATGTTGATTTCTTTATCATTATTGTAATGACGTGGTCAGACAAGTGTTTAAAATTAATGAAAGATGTTTGGCTTTATTAGGTCTTTGTATATTAATTGTTGACCTTTGTGTATTGTAATACCTATATTGTGATAGTGCATTGTCGGACAGCCTTTAATTACAGTAAATATTCTTGTCATTAGGTACTTATTGGTACGTTAATATACCTTTTTTATACTCTGTGCGAGTGCAGTGGCACTGCTAAATACTATTACTGTGTAATTAAACATTGTAACTTAATAATTGTAAAGAGTGACTACACGAGTTTGTTGCCGGAATCTTCTCGGTAGTTTAACTTTTGGAACTGGTGTAAATTCAGACATACTGACAGACAGATTGACTGACGGACAGACGGACCGATAGGCAGACATTATAACATTCTTAGCTTACGTAGATTCATACGACAGAGAGACAAACATTATGAAATTGTTAGTTAGTTAATATTATTTTTATGTGATAGCCATAAGGGTTTTTTTGTTGACGATTCGAAAGTGCTTCTGGGGGGGCCTAATAGAATAAAGATATTTTCATTTTATCAAAATTTGCTTTATGAGTTCTAAGGTTTTTCTTTATGAAATAAAAAAAATCCTAGCTACCCTATTCCAAATGTTATTTGTGAATAAATCGCCCACAGACCGGTCGTGGTCGCGGCGCGGAGCCAGTCGCGCGCGGCTCGACATCCCCGAGCGCGAGCGCGCGCCCTCGCCCCGCGCGCCGCCCGCCGCCGCCCCCGCCCCCGCCCCCGCCGCCGCCCTCGCCCCCGCCGCGCCCACGCCGCCGCCCGACACGCAGGACAAGCCCAAGTGAGAACTTTCGTCCCTGATAAAAGTTATCATTTCTTAACTACAAACATTGAAATTTAATATTTGAAAAAGAGTGACTACACGAGTTTGTTGCCGGAATCTTCTCAGTAGTTCAACTTTTGGAACCGGCGTAAATTCATACATGACAGACAGACAGAGACGTTGTTAGTTAATATATTTTTTGTGTTTCTTGACGATTTGAAAGTGCTACTTTGAGGTCTATTTAAATAAATATTTTTTATTACTTACTTTCTTTCTGTTAACCCACTAGCACGCAATAGACAACCACATTTGAAAATAATTGCATATGCGCAAGTTGTCTAATGATTTAAGACTGACATTTTCTTTAATTTTGATGTTAACATTATTAAAAATGTTTGAAAAATTATTTACTAATAAAAATGTATTTAAACTAGAATTAAACAAAAATTAAAACCGACTTCAAAAAACTGAAAAGGATGAAATAATTAAATTTAAGTAGGTATTCATCCCCTAGAAACATATTTTTGGAGTCGGTGCTTTACTTTCTATTGTTTTTGGAAACCACTTAGCACCAACTCCAAAAATATGTTTCTAGGGGATGAATACCTACTTAAATTTAATTATTTCATCCTTATCAGTTTTTTGAAGTCGGTTTTAATTTTTGTTTAAATTTTTTTTTTCACAATTTTTAGTGATAACTTTCTACGATCGAAGCTAGATGGGTGACCGTCAACTTATACTGTTTCCTACTATCGTATCGTTTTACTAAAAAGTCATTGGAAAAGCAAAAATTCGCAATTTCGCTTATGTCGATTTCATAATTTCAGTTTTTTTTAATTTAAAACCAAAGTACCCAACTGTTTTTGAAAAAAATTTTATGGGACCAAATGACAGCTATTACGCATCGAACAAAAAAAGAATCACCTAAATCGGATCAGTAATCGCGGCGTAATCGGTGTACATACATAGAAAAAAAAAACATACCGGCCGAATTGAGAACCTCCTCGTTTTTGAAGTCGGTTAAGAAGTCGGTTAAAAAGAGTGACTACACGAGTTTGTTCGGTAGTTCAACTTTTGGAACCGGTGTAAATACAGACATGACAGACAGAAAGAGACGTTGTTAGTTAATATATTTTTTGTGTTTCTTGACGATTTGAAAGTGCTACTTTGAGGTCTATTTAAATAAAATACTTTTTATTACTTACTTTCTTTCTGTTAACCCACTAGCACGCAATAGACAACCACATTTGAAAATAATTGCATATGCGCAAGTTGTCTAAAGATTTAAGACTGACATATTTCTTTAATTTGATTTTAACATTATTAAAAATGTTTGAAAAATTATTTAATAATAACAATGTATTTAAACTAGAGAAAAATCACGTCCTGAAGCGGGGATCGAACACGCGAC
Source organism: Nymphula nitidulata (assembly GCA_947347705.1). NCBI lineage: Eukaryota > Metazoa > Arthropoda > Insecta > Lepidoptera > Crambidae > Nymphula > Nymphula nitidulata. Next base: position 958,197 of record OX374637.1, on the reverse strand, counting down.
CTTTCGCAATCCAGGCGACAGCTCTAACCATCTGTACTGTGAAATTCTTCTAGACTATCTGTATTTGCGTTATGAGCTAACGTCCACCCTACAATGTCGAAATGTTCTATATCAACATGTTGATATATTTGTTAATTTCTGCAGAGAATGGCGACAAAAAATCGAGTCATGGTTACGAGCGAACAGTCAAGAAGAGAAGCGCGACGCCGACCTGCGCGAACGAGCCAGGCGCCTCCAAGCCAACAGGCGGTCCTTGGAAAACGACTCCGGTAAGTACAGCGAGTACCCACGCTACGCTGCCTATAAGTGTGGCACTGAGATCGCTCTTATTACATTTGTAATAGAGGCTGCAACTTCTACAATTGATGTGCTGCCGTTTGTACCTAGTTGGTGATTTTAATATTATTGTAGTGTAATTACTGGACATGGACGGCATTTCATCTTAGGCCTTAGGATGACAACGCACCTGCTATATCAAGTGATTTTTCCTTGTTATTGCAGGTGTCTATAGGCGCCGGTAACCGCTTACTATCAGGTGGGCCGTCAGCTTGTTTGTCATCTAGTTGTATAAAAAAATAAGAATAAGAATTCGCTAAGGTCAGATCTTTAGAAATGTTGAAAACTTTAATGTTTCAAAAGGCTGTTTAAGTGCTTAGAATTTTTTTGGTACTAGTCAATTTGTGTTTTAGTTGATTTGAATGTTCGACCCATTATGCAGTAGTCACTTTAAGCTCTAGGCAAACATCAAATGTAGTCAAATTGTGTTCTAGACAGTCCCAGACCAACCCCTTTAAATTGCCTAGGATAGTGGTGTCAATGTCAATTGGTCAAATGTTCTCTTTTTGATTCGAATAAGTCTTCTTGTATATTCAGAGAGCGAACGAAGTACGACGCTGGATACTCTGCCAGAAGGTCGCGCCGAGTGGCGCCCCGCCGTGCTGCCCGACAGCGATGTGGTGCGCGCCATCGAGGCTGTTGAAGGTAAGGGACGAGGGAACGCCTGGATGTACAGGATACATCCAACATCCAGTGCTGGATTGAATGGTATACTGATTAAGTTGATCCAGTGGATTTCCAATACCAGTATATCTTAGATTTATTGTAAATGATTGTAATTAAAATGGCTTACAAGTAATAAAATAATTCAACACCTTAAATTACTTTTTCAGACGTGCAACCACAGACTAAAGATAGTAGAATACCTTGGAGAAAGACTGAACAAGATAACGAAGAGATGAGGCAGCGCCTGAGAAGACAGCGATCCAGGCAACAGATCGATCCGCAGCCTCTTGTCTCTATAACCGAAGAAGACAAGAAGAAACTGCCCGACATAAAAGTAACTATTGATAGGGACACTAGAATAGAGAGAACTGACAGGGAAATAGACGCGGACAACATCGAAACACCTCCTGTGCAAAGGAAAATGTTTAATCCACCTCCTGAAAGAGAGCCGTGCAGAAAATTCCAACCGTCATTATCAAAATTCAACGCGAACGACAAAGCAACAGTGGAAATGAAGGATTTATGCCAAGAAATCTTAGGCGACGGGCAGTTTGACAGATTCTCCGCCGCGAGAAGAACTAGGAGGTACAAAAGAAATACTGATTCTAGTTCACCAGAAGATGAAAAGAAACCTGACCCTCCAGCTGAGTTGGTCGCTGAAACACAAGTCATTAGACCTTCAAAATTAGAAATTCAAGCTTCATACGCCGTGGAAACCCCACAAGAAGTGGCAAAGCCCGTTGATGAAGTTGTTAAGGACGAGAAAGAAAATAGACTAAAACGTTGGCAGGACAGACTTAAAAGCCAAAGCACGACAACTCCGACCAAAGAAAAGCCCTCGTATGCTAGGATGAGGCGACAGACTTCTATCAACCAGGAAGACGTCCAGAAAGCTATTAGGGAATTGAAATCGCCTACTGAGACTCCGACGGGGGTTTGGTCTAGAAACGCATATAGGAAATCTATGAGCGCAAAGCCTGACAGACCTACAGAAAGAACTACTTCTCCGAGAATGTCTAAAGTGAAGAGTGAGCATGAACTGAACGATGAAGGCTTTGAAGAAACGCAGAGTTTGAATTCAGAGAGTGCATCACAAGGCGCTTCGTCTGGATGCAACATAGAATGTGACTCCCCTGTGCCTAAGGTGGCAAAATCGCCGGTTCCAAAGAGAATATCGACCAAAGAGATCAGAACTCCGCCCCGAACACCTATCGACCCAAAACGAAATGTAGTTCCTAAGAGGGCTAACTCTTTAAGAGTTGAAAGGTCCACTTCGCGTGCATCGCTTCGCTCTTCAAGAAGTTCATTAAATAGCTCTGCTTCCGTAGCAACAGTGAAAAGAGCACCTGCTCCAGTTAAAGTAGCACCGAAGCCTGTTCCAAAGACAGTTTCAAGGATGCCAGCGTCCAGGTCTTCGTCATCGGGAAGTTCTGTTGGTGCTTCTAGGCCTCCTCTTAAGAATGCGCCTCGTACATCAGGGTTCATGAGACCAACCCAAGCTTCTAAGGGCAAAGGTCTCACCACGCAGCAAGTGTTAAGAGCCAGTGTTAAGTAAACCAAAAGAAGATTATCAGGGTCGATTCTCTTGAATAGAGTGCCATAAACTTGAAACTGCGCTTGGTTTTCGAGATTAAACTTTTTTTTTTATTTCAAAGGTTAACAAATGTGCTTTAAAATATAATTTCGAAGACCAGGTGCTTATAAAATTAATACTTTTGTTAAATTTCGGGTAAGAAACGAGCTACCCTACTTAAGTGTAGCGTTGTCTCTTTCTTTATAATGAAATTAACAACTTAGGGCACGTTAGTATTAAAATATATGTAACGAAATAATATTAACCGTTAAAATAAAAAATAAATATTATTGGAAACTTCAGATGTTCTTAGAAGCAAGAATCTCAATGTAATCTGAAGCTTTCAATGACTGACTATGTAATAGATTGATAAGTAAGATTAATTTTTCAATAGATCTGTTTATTTTGTTAGACCCGTACACAGATCGCACCCTTGATGGAACACTGACCTAACTCAAAGTTGAATATTAGACACAGGGACACAGGCTTGTTTAGCGCCATATATCCTTTGTATTTTTTGGCAACAGAGTCTAACTGCAAACATTAAATAATTTCCAATTTAAAAATGAAAAATAAAACGGATAATAATAGACAACTGTGTATACAGAGACACGACTTAACTTGTAATAATTGGTCAATGTGGAATTAAGGGTTCGAAATGCTAAAGACATTCAAAAAACGACACAAAAATACTTTTGTCAATAATATTTTATATTACTTAGGTGCCACGAGTAAGTACGGGTATTTTACATATTATTTAAACTATAAAATTTAAATATTAAATAAGATATTATATTTAACGATTTCATTAAGGTGCAAAACGTCTAGTTCGTCCCACGTCCCATTCATAGAAGTCGACAATCTGCTAAGAAACCCAGTTACAATAAAGTCATTATCAAATGTTAAGTATTTATATAAGTATAATAGGATACTCGACTTTTATATATATAAGAAGATATTAATAAGAATATTTTATATATCTATTTCAATATGACAAAGACGTAGGTAAATGATCTGATTTATTTATATATATAATATTCAGTGAATTATATTTTCAGATGTAGGTAAGTAGATCTTATTAAGCATTATAGTCACAATTTAGAAAATACGAATTACGCGCTCTTTATTATAATAAAATAAAATACTTATAAGGTTCTTAACACCAATGTTTTGTTTATTGTATGTGGTAAATTACTAAACGAAATACAACAAATTTATATTCGTAAAAAATAAACTTGTGGTTTTATTTTGACGCCATTTCACAATTTATTTTCGGATTACATTACTCACTTAAATAAATTTAGACTAGAGCTTAATTACATAAATTCTTAAATATTACAATCAAGTCCTTTAATAATTTAATCTTAACAATTATAAATTCCAATCAAAATGATTGTTATTGTTATACGACTTCATTTTTTTCAAATCATTTTGGGATGGGTGATTGAATACCTAATCAGTCCGAATTCTATAGTGTAAGTTTCAAATTCACTCAAATTAAAACGTCCATAAAATATTGCATTCAGCTGTTACATCCCTATGACTGTCTACATCCCGTCCTGAGCTATTGGCCGAGATTCAAAACTTCTATGGACAGCTTTACGCGACATCACGCACACCTGTCACTCAGGCTACCGATCCGAGAGCCAAATTAACCCGACATTACACCGAACATATCCCGGACGTCAGCCTTTACGAGATTAGTGTAGCTCTCAAACAGCTTAAGAACAACAAGGCGCCGGGCGACGATGGAGTTACAGCGGAGCTTTTGAAAGCAGGTGGACGACCAGTCCTGAGAGCGCTTCAGAGGCTATTTAACTCCATCATCCTCGAGGGTGAAACGCCAAAGGCATGGCATGGGGGCGTGCTGACACTCTTCTTCAAAAAGGGTGACAGGACCCAATTGAAGAATTATAGACCCATCACGCTTCTGAGTCATGTTTACAAGCTATTTTCGAGAGTTATAACGAATCGTCTCGCACGCAGGTTTGACGACTTCCAGCCTCCCGAACAAGCCAGATTCCGAAAAGGCTTTAGTACCATAGACCACATACATACGCTGTGGCAGTTTCTACAGAAGACCGAAGAGTACAACCTGCCATTATGCTTAGCGTTCGTGGGCTATGAGAAAACCTTCGATTCTGTCGAGACCTGGGCCGTGCTTCAGTCACTCCAGAGATGCCAAATAGACTATCGATACATCCAAGTGCTGCAGTCACTGTACGAAAACGCCACTATGTCAGTCCACCTTCAGGACCAAAACTCCGAACCAATACGTTTTCAGCGAGGTGTGGGACAGAGCGATGTTATATCGCCGAAACTGTTCACTGCCGCGATGGAGGATGTGCTTAAGCTTTTGGACTGGAGAGGACTTGGCATCAACATAAACGGCGAGTACATGACTCACCTTCGTTTTGCTGATGATATCGTAGTCATGGCTAAAAACCTGGAAGACTTAGGCACAATGCACGATGAACTCTATAGAGTCTCCCAAGAAGTGGGTCTTAAAATGAACATGGATAAGACGAAAATTATGTCGAATTCCCATGTCGTACCCACTCCTGTAAAGGTTGGAAGCTTTACGCTGGAAGTTGTTGACGAATATATTTACCTGGGACAAATAGTCCAACTTGGTAAGTCCAACTTCCAGAAAGAGGTCAATCGATCGTCGACGGAACCGTCGTCGTCTAATCGGTTGACGACCGTCTGGTCGAGCGGTCTGTACCTGTCTACCGTCTAAATGTTTGTATGATTAGTACGAGCATTTGTTTACGAGACGTTTACGAGTCATGGATGTTTATATGTTTGTTTATTTAGTATATTTCTAATAATTATATACATATTATTATCAATATTTATCCGTTATTTAGTATCCATAATACAAGCTCTTAATGATGCTTACTTTGGGCTAGATAATAGGTGTGAGTGTATGAATATTATTATTATTATTATTATTATTAATCGACGGATCCAACTCGGCTGGGCAGCGTTCGGGCAGCTTCGCAGCATATTCTCGGCCCAACTACCGCAGTGTCTCAAGACGAAAGTCTTGTGACACTGCGGTTGTGTTGCCAGTGATGACTTACGGAACTGAGACGTGGCCGCTTACAATGGGCCTCATAAGAAGGCTCAATGTCACCCAAAGGGCAATGGAGAGGGCTATGCTCGGGGTTTCTCTGCGTGATCGAATCAGAAATGATGAGATCCGCAGGAAACCTAAGGACATAGCCCGAAGAATTGCGAACCTCGAGTAGCAGTGGGCAGGCCACATTGCAAGGAGGACTGACGGCCGTTGGGGCGGAAAGGTCCTCGAGTGGCGGCCGCGTACCGGGAGACGCAGCGTTGGTAGGCCTCCCACAAGGTGGAACGACGATCTGGTGAGGGTCGCGAGAAGCCGATGGATGCGGACAGCGCAGAACCGATCGGTATGGAGATCTTTGGAGGAGGCCTATGCCCATCAGTGGACGTCTCTCGGCTAAAATGATGATGATGATCCGTATGTATAAAAATGGTTTTCACCACAGAGGCGCTGTCAACTACATATGATTTGACAGCTGTACTCAGACGCAATAGAAACGTTTAGCTTCCATTGAAACTTCCACTAGAGGTACGAAAAGGAAAACGAATAGTACAAATACAAAACCATATGCTACTATCATGGAAATAGGTACCTATCTATTCAGAGCATAAAAACACTTAAACATCTTCAAATTCTTCAATATAATTATCTAAAGTATGCCGTTATCGACCAACTCCATAACTAGATCAGTCATTTTTCTCCTGCAAGCCTGGTTTGAAGTCCAAACAGGTTTTGTGCATTCGTGTGACGGGGTTTCGTTTTCCTGAAACAAAGACAGCTTTAGCTTTAATTTCTCAGTAGAAGCAGCGTACTGCCCGCCTGATGGGAAACTCTGCCGAGGAGTCAAACTAAATTTAAGAGTTAAATCCATAGCGTAGACACTTATATCAAATGGCGTTAAAAGTAAAAAAAGAGGTGAGAAATGTAATAGACGAAACAAGCTAAAAGCCAAAGAGTAGGTACCATTTTCAAATTTCGATATTAATTTTTAAATGTAAGGGCGCCCATCCCTATGTAGGTATGTAGTACCTAATAATAAAACATTTATTAACCGTAGCTCGCAGATAATTTAGGTAAGTATGAAAAAAGCTATACTATACAACATTTTGTCATTGAGAAGCTGCAGGAGTTAAATGTACAATTTTATCTCCACTTCAGCTAAAAGTATCGTTAAGACTTCGGAGTGAAGAAAAATCATCAATGAATTATAAAGTCTGCACTTTCTGAATCCTTTACAGAGCAGCCAATCACTTAAGCGAGGGCATTGATATGAAATTGCCATCTGAGTTTAAAGTATTGAGCAAAATATTCAGAATAAGCCACGACATAAAGCTTAAATTACTAAAATCTTTCTACAAGGAACTTTCTCAATGTCATTTTTCACACTCAATGGGCAGATTAGCTAAGCAGTTTTTCATACATATACGATCTCATTTGGTTGAGAACCCTGACATCTGGACTGGACACAGCCTTAATTTTGATAATGCTTACCTTCTCCTGATACAGATTTGGTGCCTCATTACTATCACACGTCATTATTGGATACATGTCTAGGGCTATACCTAATCCAAATCGGCCACATCTTTTGAATTCCTCTTGCATCCTGCAAAACATTTTAGGTATAGAAAATAAGTAAAACTGTAGACAACGCTTCTTCTTTGTGTCGTAGCTAATATGCATGCACTCTTCAACGTGAAGTTAAAAATCATCCATATAAATTAAACAGTCCTATTACGCCACCATAATAGAACTGTTTACTTTATGTGGATGATGCATTTTTTTTTGAGCCAAAATCAACGCCTTTAAAGGAGGTATTTTTATTTGCGTGTTTTAATCTTGTTTGGATAACCAACCGGAATATTATAGGTCTATTTACGTTAATCACAATATTTTTTGAAAAACGATGGATTGAAGAACCATAGTTATTTAAAAAGCCATAGTAAGGCACTTAGCTTAAAAGTTGACTCGCGATTTGTATCGTTGAACGGTCGAGTGGATTCGGTTGGATCTCCTTTAAGTCCCAATGCTTTCCCTTCATATTTACAAGGTAAGCAACGAGTCAGGATACGGTAACCATTTACCATCAGGCGGGCTGTACACTTATTTGCCAGTGTGCCACCTTATCATACATTTAGAAAACTATTAAGGCAGATACTCTTACTAACATGTCGAAAAGAACATCTCTCGTCAAGCTGGTGTGAAATATGGAGTCTTCCTCGCTCATCTCCAGCAGTCTTTTGTGCATCTCATCAACGTAGTACTCCAGGAGGGAGGATAGGTGTTCGCCCCTCTGCTGCCTGTCAAGACAGAGGTAGGTCACGAAGGCTAGGTCAAGAGCTGGAGACGCGTATCTGACTAGCTGGAAGTCTACTATGTACATCTGGAATTTAATAATTATGTTATGGTTCATAATATCAAAGTTACGAAAACTTAACTATGTTAGAATAAAATCATGACATCAGTAGGTGAGGTACTGATGAGGAGTTGGTATTTAGGAATTGACTTGAATTTTGAAAGACAATATCTATTTGATTGCCATCTTTACTATTTTAGTTAGATATGTCACATAAACGGTTTCTCGAGGGTTGGGTTAGTTTTTTCTTGTGGTAAAGAATTTCAAACAGCCAGATGATCCACTTTAGGATCACTGCTAACCATCGACTATAACCACTTGCAATATCAAGATAACCACTTAATAATGCTGTGATAACATTATAATATAAATAGACTTCATAATATAAAGAGGTTTTCAATATTCCATAACAGTTGTTTTTATACTATTGAATTGACATAACGCAGCCGCTTATGTTCAAAACCGTCAAAACTCGTACCGTCAAGTATTAGAAACAGGTATTTGAAGTTGTCAAGATAAGATAGGTATATAAACTAGAAATCTTCAAGATCTCAAGAATCTATGTTTTCAGAACATAACTCACCTCAGCAATATCCCCATCGACATATCTAAACAGAAAGTTATTAGTCCAACAATCGCCATGGCAGATCACAGCCAGAGGTTCTTTGGGCGTGACAAGGTCAACCATGGTCTGGAAGAAGCTATCCTCGCTGCAGAACTGCTTGAACTTTGTTAGATACCGGTCCTTGTTTTCTAAGTCTCGGAGCTCCTCTTCCACCATCGTTATGGCGTTGCCTGCTGCTTCTCGGTAGTAGTTCTTGTAATAGTCTTGGTTTTCTGACGCGAAGAAGACTGAAAGAAACGATGCTGTAATTCTTACGTAAGAAATAGTATGCACCATGCAAAGAAACGCTGGTAGACAAATTGTTGATCTATCCTACCTTAAATAAACCCGAGCCGCCTTTTATAAGGTCCGAAATTAGAATATAACTGCTGCTTTCAGAAACCACCACTCCACGATTTAACTTCAGAGTCAAGTAAAAATCTCGCAAGAAAGGTAGCTAAAAAGAATGTTTAGCAAGCTCACAAAATAAATAGCTTTAGGCTCACAATAATTAGGCAAAGATTTTTATAGGTGGGCCATAGCGGGTTTATAAATATTTACACCTTAATCACAACTAAATAGGTAGGTAATACAACTTATTATAGTGATCCTACGATAAGGTCGCCAGAGCCCATTGCGGAAACACTGTCTCAGGAGAAGGAGGACTTGTCCCACTTACCATCAAGCGATATTAATTATGCCAGTTCAGGCACGTCAATTATGATTATGATTAAACACACCTAAAGAGTTTGAAAAAGTATCCGACATCCAATCAAATGCATAGGTCGATAAATAATTGAATTAGACACACTTATCGTTTAACGACTTGGCATATTGAAAGGACCAACATGTACCGAAGACTTTTGGTTAGATTAGTGGAGTTAAGGCTATATTTTATTAAGTACCACTTATAACCGACATCGTTCTGGTTATATGTAGTCATAAAAATAACTTGAACCTACCAATCACTCAAAAGTCACACAAAAGCTCTTCGAATCAAACGACCTGCCTAGGCGTCCAATTGAATGGCTAATCTATCCAGACGGCTGACATGACGTTCAGTCATCTGCTTAAATGTTGCGCTCAATGACTTGGCTAGTTGTCCTTCTGCCGTTTCATTGGATGCTGACGTTTAAGCAACGGGATAGGCGTCCAGTTAAACGGATAATTTAACCAGCTACGTCAGATATAATGATACCTTATTACTTTATTGACCTATAGTGACTAGTGACCTAGTATTTAATTGTAAGTAGTAGACTTATACCCAAAACAGAAAATCAAATCACCAAATCATAATCTAACCTTCAGATATCCCATCCTTCACATTCAGTAGCTCATAAAAATCTTCAGGGCTGTGTCTTTTCATAGCCAGCGACAAGGCGTGGAATTGAGACAAATGCTTCAAAACAAAGTAACATTGTTCAGTAGAGAGGCCCTGTCGCCTTTCTGGCATGGAAAAACCAAGTCTCTTCAGGTCCTTCAAGACGACTGTATCGCTCTGAGCTAAGTAGCATTTCGGGATGGATTTAAAAGGATTCTTCACTCCATCCCACTGTTTTTGGAAGTGAGACAAGGAAGGCCATATTTTGTTATAGAACGCCACTTCGTTACAGAACAACTCGTCGCTTTTGTATGCGTCGCGGAGATGGATGCTGTCGGGCAGGCATTTGTAGATAATAGAACTCTCCCAAGGCTCTTCTGTTGTGGTGGACCCGTCAGCCTCGATGTTGCCTTTGGTTCCCTTCAGCGTGATGCGATAGACCATAGAGGTGTAGTTGTCGCCGCGTTTTGAGCCCGGTGCGCCCTGGAAAATTAATTCGTCATATATCCTTTATTGCACACATAAAATATTTCTTCATTATGTTCTAATGGGCAAGAAATTTCGAAGACGATTGACCGTACCATATGAAGCAAACACCTTTCTGACAGCCTCAACTTGAGGACGCCATGACAAACACTGTTCAAATATAACACCTAGGTTTTTAACAGTTTTGGCAAATGGAATTTCAGTGCCACTAAACATAGCAGATGGCAAAACACTAGTCAATTCTGTACCCAAAATAAGGACTGCCGATTATGATGGCCTGTGACTTTGACGGGTTGACAGAAAGACCAAAAGATCTACTTCAACAATTAATTAATTTGAGATCATTATTAGTCACCATAATAGCTTGTGAAAGATCTTGTAATGGCGCCTGGGCAAAAATTTGCAGATCATCAACATACCAATGTTAGGAACATGAAAGCGACTGTGAGATGGAATGAATAAAAATAGAGAAAAGTAGAGGAGATAAAACGCCACCCTGAGGTACTTCGGCATTAATATTGCACCATGTGGAAAATGAGTATTCAACACGTATGCGCTGTCGACGCCCTAGCATGTATCTTTGGAACCAATCGACTACGGCTGGAGAAATACCAAGAGACTGCAACACACCGAGGAGAATGTCGAGGTTAACAGAATTGAAGGCGTTACTAAAATCTAATAAAGTTAACAAAGTGATATGTCGGTTCTCCATACCCCGGAGGATATCGTCCGTAATTTTCACTAGCGCAGTAGTCTTCCTATGATGACCAGGGCGGAAGCCAGACTGACAGGAATTAAGGATATTGTTTGAATCCAGGTATAAGTAAGTTAAGGGTAAGGTAAGTAAGTTATAAGTATGAAAGTATTTAATTTTTATTTACATGGCGAGCAATAGAGAAGAGAGCACCGAAGACTATTTCATAACTTCATTCAAAGTGTATGGTCAAGGAAACGTCAAAGATTTTTCATAACAACAATTGGGATAGTGTGTACGAAGTCCCCACTATCAAATATAACGAGTTCGTTTCTTCGGCCAGCCATATTTCGGTTCTTTCGAGTAATTAGGTATAATCGCAGAGGTCAACCCTTCCAGACTGCTATGAAAGAGACTCGCAGTGGGAATTCTGGGGAATGGCCTTTGTTAATTCTGAATCTGATCACGATACGGACGAACTGCGGTGCCCTTTAATTCAGGTATGTATGTCCTAGCAAAGATATAGATGATAATTATGATATGTCATTGTTGATCAACCATGGTCGCACGAAACGGTTGACCTGTAAAGGACTAAAGGTTTATAATACCTAACATCTATTTGACGAGGTACTGACGGAACCAAAAAAATCTTAACACCGTCAACTAGAAAATGTACGTGATTTGACAGTCACATCTATTGGTGAATAGCGGAACTAACAAGAAATGGTCTTGCTACACCCAGCGCACTGTGTTGTGAACTTTTGAGACGCATGCATTGCCGCAAGCTGCAACTATCCTGTCGCGACATCTGTATTTTATGTGAAATATAGAGATCTATAGTTTTATAGCCATAATGAAGCGTGTAGACATTATATTATTATGGCGATGCTAATTTTTTCCTACGTTATGTATGAAATAAATAAATGTGGGTAATATTAATGTAGTACCTAAGGATGGTTTTTTGGTCTATGTGTAATAACCGACCTTCGTTGTACCTATGTGACATTACATAGAAAGTTGCACGTAGACAGGTACCTATTTGAAATATGTAAAAGGTATTTAAAATACGCTGTCCGAGGGACAGCGCGCTTATGTCGGTTGCTAGACATACTTATTTTATGTAATTTCATAACTTCAAACTGTATTAGCTTCCAAAGAAACACACAAGCGGCTAACAAGATTTGTTTGGTGTTGTTTATTTGGTGTTGGATTGACAATAATCGAAGTCATTGTTCATTTTTCTTTTTTCTTTTCGTATACGAAATACGAACACCTATATCAATTTTTGAGTTTTCAGCTTTGATTATAATATATAAAAAAGGTTATTATAACGTACAGTATATTCATTGCTAGGATAAATCGTTATGTAACGCCTTGCATATTAATACGAGCAAAAACGTCAAACTGCATAATTTTAATAAAATAAAATAGGTGATAAAGAAAGAAAGGAGGAAGGAGGGAGGCCATCGCGTTTGAAACGATCCTTTTTATCTTTCTCTCTCTTTTCTCGGTAAGCGCACGAAACATGCGTAATTTGAATTTAATTATTTTCATGTTAACTGACTTGTACAGAGTGGTGCCGTTAACACGACAATGAATTAAAACATAGCCTATATTAGATCATAGAAATGATTTCCACTTTCAAAAACATCTCATTCAATTGATAATATCATGACAATTCTATGAAAATTAATGTAACATTGGCTGCATTATTTCATAGAAATGTTATAAAATTATCAAATTAATAAGATGTATTTATTAATGAAATGTATAATTACAATAATAATAATAATGTGTAATTAATGAATAATTACAATTATATAACTATCATCTTCACTTGTACTTTTGCCGTGCCCGACAGGGTCCGTAATGATCTTTATTGAATATAGTGTAGCGTAAGAACTTTTGTTAACATTATGGTGTGCAATAAAGTATTGAGTATTGAGTATTTGAAAGTTGAAAAACATTTATGGGAATTACTATAGCCCATGCTTTATTTTATTGTTGTCATCATTCTGTATATTTTATTATTATTAAAGTGTTTTAAGGATGGGGCCCTCAAATCTGTCTGCATCAGAAGTTTCAGGGCGGTGACTAGCATGCTTTATATTATATTCTGGCTGACACTAAAAAAAATATTTTCTTCAGCATTTCCTTCAGTAAGAATGTGAACTACCTACCTCAAAATAGTTAACGGTGACATCAGGGTAGTCCTCCTTGATAAGGTCCTGCAGGAATTCAAGGGTTACTTCAGCCATGTCCGCGCTTGACTGCACTGGTCCACTAAATGGGGCCACTGGTGAGATGGAGACACAAATAGTTGCGAAGTATGTTTTTTGTGGGGTGACTCTCATTTTTTTATTTGAATGAATTTGTTTATGTATTAAACTGTTCAGTTTCCAGACCGGTCGAGCACAGAAGTAGCACATTTATAATTTAATCTAATACTAGGTCACTTAGCTATTGCTTTTTGGACTGAGGAAATTGGAATTCTTTGCCAGCACATGTGTTCCCTCCTTCCTATAACATAGGTAGGTTCCTTGAAAAAGTACCCTTTTTGGCCGGCAAGGCGGAGGTGGCTAGAGCAGTGTCTAAACTGCACTAGCTGTATTCGCATATGGACTCTTCTTACCGCTTCACATCAGGTGGAGTTGAGTCATTTGTGGTGCGTTGCATAAAAAAAATTGTCAGTCAACCACCCCATCTGCGGTCAACAGCAATTTATCGGCCGCAGATGGTTTTTTACAGCATCACCGAGATCTTATGGCGGCGAAATCTTTTGTGAGGCCTCAAGACTTTTGGACGAATCGCCTCTGGAGGATTTCTAATAGACAGGAATCACCTGCCGGGGAGGGGTCCCGCTTAGTCTTCAGGGCGTTAGAGCCATGAGGGAATAACTATGGCGTACATATAGTTTGGTAGCGACTATTAAGTTCGAACGCAAAATAGTCGGAGTGTCATGGGTTGCCATTTCTGTTTTTGAATGTATTTCTGAAATTCTGGTTTAAACCAATGAAGGCGTGAGTGGGGCCTCGAGGCAACGACGCTGCTGACAAACTAGCCAGGAGAAGGTCAGGCATGTGACCCACAGGGCCTGAGCCAATCCTCCCTATACCTCAGAGTTGGTTCAAAGGTAGATTTAGTCAACATACCAAATACCTACATTAACAACACTGGAACAATTTGAAGAGCTGCAGACAGGCTAGACTCGCACTGCCCCGAATCAAGCCTAAGCCCTGTTACAGCTAAGTAGACCTAGTCTCCGTCAAATAACCGGTCACAGCAATTTTAACAGGTATCTTTTCAATTTAGGTGTCACGAACAGAGGATAGAGTCCTCTGCAGAGCATGTATGAAGGTCGAGGAAACAGCCACTCACGTCCTGCTGGAATGCAGTATAGTGGAGTGACAAATTATCGATCAACCTACACGGGTTCTCCGGGTAGCCTCCAAGAGATGTTTGGCGATATCAAGGCGCTGGGTGCCTCCCTAGGGGAGCTGGGATGGCTGGAGTGAACCAGCCTACACCCTCCGCAAAACAGGCGCAACAGACAGTTGTCGATTTACGGACACGGAAGGAGAAGAAGAAGTAAATGGAGCCTAAATTATATGTTTTTCTCTTGTAAAAAAATGGCCTTGATGTTTTGATGATAAGAATCCTCAGACAAAAATATCTTATGATGTTTACGATGTTAAATTACTTTGTTTATTAAATTAAAAAAATGAAATTTATCTTGTTATCCCAAAATTTACTTCAAAATAATTGTTGCCATACAGTTTAGGGCATATTTATTGAATTGCAGCGGCTGTGGGGTCGCAGTGATTGGATAATGCGCTTCTAGTCTTCTCTCATTACGATGCTGCTTCGTCCTTCCACTTGCGCAAGTTCCCCAAACGATTTGTCGAGTTCGAAGTACCTATTCATTGAATTCATAATACGATATTGTATTTGAATTATTTTGTTATTCTACTCCATATGACCTACTTACCTACAATTTTTATATGATACAAGAGTGGCATACAATAGAATTTGGCCTAGTTTTCCATAGCTTAAAGACGCTGGTAAAAATAACAAAAAGGTAAGCGTACCTATGTTAGCAGCATAAGAGACAAGTCCTCCTTCACTCGCTGAAGGATCAACAATGGAAAAGTAGTTACAATCCTTAATCATAATTATTTAAGGTTGTGTAAACCATAATCCCATTTTTATTATAGCTTTATTCGTAAAATATGAAGACATAATTATCATAATATTGTATTGTGTATAGGTACCCTCGAGGGGCTTATAACAATTAAAAAATTGTGCCTCGAGTTTATTTGTCTATTTTCTAAAAGTGGCGATCCAACTTTCTTAAGGAGAAAGGAGACAACCATTGAACTCATTCCGTAGTCTCATTAAAGAACATATTTTGCAACTACAACTCCGATCATATTTTTAATTACAATTAATGTAACAAAAACTCTATTATGTCACCCGTTTAGCAATTTGTGTTTATTTAATTTGTAACATTTTTAAGTTGTACCTATCTATCTATCTTTAAGGTAAGGTATCTAATATTTAAGTTAAGTACTTACCTAGGTAAGTACTACTTAATTATATGTTTTTGTAGTTTAATAGCATCTACATTTTATTTTTTATAGGTCACATGTATGCTTTTCTATGATCCTTGGTATTACTAATAATAATCGTTTAAACAAGCCACATAGACAACTTTAAACCGGCGCCAACTGAAAACCAGCGTTGCAGCCCAGGCTGTAGCCTATAGGTATTAATTCGTACTTTTTGGATAATGTATTTTTTATACCGAATAAATTATCTTACTTTCTATCTTTTTGGGATTTTACTCCGAATAACTTTGAACAGCAAAAAAAATCGGATTTTCTCACCTGCCCGTTTGTCTAAAAATGTAATTTAAAAATTAAAAAAGCAGAAATTAAACTGTAATGGTTGCAAAAACAACTCATTGTATGGCATATTACAGGTTCGTTTTAAAAATAAACGGGGGGCTAAAAATATTTTAATGCACTAAAATTCTAAATACGTAGTTAAAAATGGGGGAAAAAGCAGGGCGGGTCCCGTCTGGTTTGATGTCAAGTCAAGATAACGTAACCAACGTAACTACTAAGTATACCTATACCTAAAAATTAAAATCTAGAAATGAACATAGTATCCGGTTAGCAAATTGGTAGCGATGGCGATCTTACTCTCTCTAAATGTTAAAAACATGATAAGATTAGCACACAAAATCTCTCAATTTGTATGTATACATTTTTAGTTTTCCGCTGGTTTCCGATCATTTTCTGTATTTCCAAACTTTCAAATCCTAGATAAAATAGCAATTTGAAGCAATGAAACGGTAAAATAATGCCTGGTTGTCATCTCCGACGTTTTCTTTAATCTGTGGTCTTGTTCTGCTGTCAATAGGGATGGGAGAATAATAAAAAAAATATTGATATTAGACATACGTATCGATAATATATCGTGAAAAAATATCAATATTATATTATTAAGACGCCTTGAGTAACTGCTGTTGATGTTTTGGGCAGTGTTTAAGTTAAGTTGCTGATAATTGGGGGAACCTGCATTTTTGGAAAAGATAAAACAATATTGTATTCCAATCCATTTTTATTTCTAAAGTAAAACAAATAAGCATATCACATACACGACACAACTCAAATTTATGGTTATTTTCAATTCATTGTCTAACTTTTCGAATACATATTAATGTTATTTCTTTTCCAATACAGTATGTCTATATAGTTTTGTTTACTATAGATAGAGATATATCAATTTCTTACCAAATATTCTATAGGCGGCGGTAACCGCTTACCACCAGGTGGGCCGTCACCTTGTTTGTCATCTAGTTGTATATAGAAAACGTTATTTAAAAAAAAATCTATCTCAAAATACTAAAAAATAAATAATTAAAGTAAGGTACTCATAGTCTAAGAAACAGCACCAAATTAAAAAAATACCCTTTATGGAGTCGGTACTAAACGGTTGCCGAAATAGGCCCAAAAGGTTCTTTTTCCTCATTTGAAAGATTTAAAAACAAATACACTGTTGGACTAATAAGTCGGTTCTGCACAGCTAGTTTCTTTGGGTTTAATACGAAGGCAACTGAGGCTATATAGCCTAGACTCAGTCTTTTTTAATCTTAGAGATCGTAGTGGTAGGTTAAATGATATAACATCGACGACGCATCCCTTTGAAGCCCGATAAACCAGACACAATTAAATTTTTATTGTTATAGGTAGCAACATAAGTTGCTGTCCGGGCAATGAAGGAGAATAGAACTTATAAAAATATCGAATATCGATATTAAAAATATCGGCGATAAATATCGATTATTTTCTGAAAAAATATCGATATTTTGATTTATCGATATTTTTGCCCAAGCCTACTGTCAATGTCAAATCATCAGCTGTGGTGGCACACAAGAAGCGTTTTTTTCGGAATTTCGCTCAAATTTTATCTCGAGAAATCTGTTTTCCTGGTTTTTTCAAAGCGATCAGTTTATTTACGTACCTGTTCAATTGTTTATATATTTTCTATAGCGACTTCATAAGTAGAAACAATGCCCGTGGATCAAATCCAGTACTCTGAAAGGTATACTGATGACATATACGAATACAGGTAAGTTTGTTTCATTTACTTTTAAATGTATCTAAAATGTTTTTAGAGACCATTTCTATATCAATAATGTATTAGAGTCGGGTGTATGATTTTCGTTTTTCAATCGGAAGAAATTAATAAATTTAAAAAGTTTTACTTTGAACAGCTGTCACTTTTGTATTGCATTTGTAAGAGCAGTATTGCATAGTTATTGCAATACTCTGACTATAGTCTCCTTTAGACTATATCGAGAAAAATTATCTGTAAGATACCTCATTATAATTCCCTATTGGTAAAGATTTTAATTAATTCTCATTAAAATTATAAACTCTTTCTATTCAATCCAATTGAAAAACATTGATACAACATAGTAAATATTAAAGAGAAAAAAGTCATGTTTTATTCATTTCTCTATTTCTTTTTATTTCAGACATGTAATATTACCTCCAGATATTGCTCGATTAGTACCCAAATCTCACTTGATGACGGAAACAGAGTGGCGTAACCTTGGGGTTCAACAAAGTCCTGGCTGGTTACATTTCATGGTGCATAACCCAGAACCTCACGTTTTGCTGTTCAGAAGGCCACGGACAGACATTCCAACAGTCAACGGCTTAGATACAAAAGCTGGGTCTATGGTACAAGTCGGATCAAAGTAACGCTAGCATTTAGTTAGTCCAGTGCATGCATACAAATATTTATTAATAGAATTTAAATCCTCATATTTGAGAAATTGCAGATTTAGAAAAATGTTGTTATTTAAGAATTCCATAATCCTGCATAAAACAAACATAAGTTTTAGGAAGCGAGTTGTGTTTGTTAAAATCATGTAGGATTCCAGTGCTTTACTATCCTGTGCTTCGGAAGGCACATCAACTGGTTGTTACTGCCCCAAAATAACCCACCAACCCACCCAATGCCAGTGAATATAAGCTGGTCATGATTAGTATGACTATCCAGGTATGTATGCTCTAGCATGCATACCTGGATAGTCATGATAGTTGTTTGTAACAAATCCTTGCCATGCAGCGAGGTGCTAATATTCAGCATTTTTAACCTTCAAGTGGTCACGCTGCATTGTATGGCTGCACTTGGTATGTTTAACTCTGTACATGCTGTCTTAGCTGGTCTATTGTTTCTTGCTGCCTGACCATATTATCGTGTTTATTGAGGTCCAAAATTGAACACACATTTCTGTCAAATTATATGATAGCCATTCTTTTTGTAATTATATTGAGAGTAAGTGCTGCACTGAATTTAAATTTAGATTTAGCGTGTGTTGTAAGAATCAGGGCCAATATCAGCTTAAAAAATGTGCTTATTATTATTAATATTCTAAATTATTTTTGCTAAAATTAATATTTTAATAAGCACATCATGTTAACACTTTGCCAGCGGATCATGAATAAGATATGTGAGATAAAATATGTTTCTGTAATTGCTCGCTGGGAAAGTGATAATATTTTTTTTAATATGCCATGTGATGTACTGTCTCTAACTTTGTATGTGTACACTGGACTATTCAAATTTGATATGCCTAATAAATAATAAACTAAGTAAATTAGGAAAAATGGGGTGCTTTTGCAAAATTGGTCGAAAATTATCTACCAATTTATACATTTATTTTAATATAAGTAAATAATATAGTTCCTTTTACTTTGAAGTTCGATTCACTTCAACAATTTGATTTTGATTATTAATTTAGGCACAATAATTATTGTTGTAGAAATAATAAAACAAGCTCTGCATGATGCTTGATTTGGGGTAGGTGCTTGTTTGGTATATTTTATTCTTTTAATCCTTTTGTTACGCATCTACGTTATTTCAATAACCGTTGTGCGAAAATTTAGGCAGACAGTGGGAGTAATTCTGGAGGCACACTCTCAAGTTTAAATTTAAGTACAGTATATCTCTTTTTTTTAGTATATATTTTTTATATGTAATAAGAATGAGATAGCAAGAATTTGTTTAGAGCTGTCATCAGATTTCATACGATTTCATACGAACCATAGACAATTTTAGACGGCATGTACGGAGGTGCCTCCTAAACACTGCATTTTATCACGTTCAATAAGGTCGAAAATTAATGCATGTTTCTAAATGTCAAATTTTATGACAGTGATCCTTTTCGTATTCATATTGAGAGAAAGAAGTAGACTGAACTTAAATTTAATCTTAGCATGTGTTCGCCAGAATTCGGCCCAGTGTTGTCTGTCAATTAGTCAGCGTTGAGTAAATAGAAAACAAACAAACTATGTATACCTATTGTAAGATATATCTTACATATACCTACAAAGTGTCTTTTCCATCACTTGACATTGGCAGAAACGGCCGTTTCTGTTATTTGTATTTGTTAGATAACAACCAATTGCCAAACTAAAAAAGTTATATAGAAATCATGATCATTGCGATCATTCGTCATAACTTCGTATTCGGCGCACCAGTGTTGTAGGAAGCGAGTTGATGCCCTACATAATTTAGAGTTGGACATTAGATCGTAAATAGCATTTATGGCTTTACATGTTCGAAGTTATTTTGAAAATGCCTTATTAATATACTTATGTGATAAGAAAATGTTTTCTTTAAGTTATTTTTATACAGGGTGTAAGGGATACAGTCTCGCAAAACAAAACACATGGCAGCGCTGGCAATCCACACAAGTTCTCAAATAAAAATTTGATATCGCGGCATTATCAGCTGTTTATTTATCGCGATTTCATTTCTTTTAATAAGATGTGCTTCGAATCCACAGCACTGCTATCGGCCTTTGTATTCGAGAGTTCCCCTTACACCTATCTTCGGTTTTAAGTTGTGACTGAAAAGCTGATGCAGTGTTATTAAAATATGTAATGGTTACTGTGCCTCTATGTAGATGCCTGTATTGTTAATGAGAGTAATAATTAACAATAATGTTACAAATATATTATATAAAAAAACCTAAATTTCTTCCTGATTTTACAAACCTTCCATTATATTATCATAGGACATCACATCACAGACTATTTCGATGTCTCTCTCTTTTGAAAAGGTTCATTTTCCGACTTAAACAAGACGGTAGCAATAAAACAATATATTACTATGCTTGAATGTTTATTTGGATTTTATTAACGTCTAAAACATTATAAACACAGTAAAATATTCAAATAAATGCGGAAGTAGTATATCTTAAAAAAGTTGCCAATATTAAAAATAATGAAATTTTAAACAAAACTACGCATTCTACTCAAAAACAAGAAATAATAATATTATTAACAATATATTAGTGTAAATTTAATTTTCCCTCGTTAAAATAATATAGATTGTGCTTTTTTCTTATATACTATATTAGCCAAATTAATAATAAAATATTAAGTATAGTCGCGAGTTGACCGAAATTTCAAAGTGTTGCCAATTACATAACTGATGAATAAAAAATCAACATAATTAAAATTCCAGCCCATCTCGCGCACAAATAATAAAAATATAAAAACCCATGATATGGTTACATCGGAAGTCCTTATTTGTAAAATTAGCGTCAACAGATTACTTAACATTCGTATAAAAGTCATCTCTCCAATATATTCTTATCTAAAAAGGTAGGCAGCGTCTTAGTTGTAGACACACGTTACAAATCGTCGAAATACAAGAATGAGACATAAATTCGTCACATCCAACAATATCCTAACTATAAACGTATGTCGTCATGCCATTGTAATGATGAAAAAGGTTACATTGCTTTATTTTATAGTCGCTAAGAAGAAACCCTATTTGACAGTTCGAAACACTTTAAAACGAACCAACTATTCGCGTAGAAGCAGCTCCATTAGTTATATTTTCTAACGATACATTTTGATAACGCGATAATAATATGTAAATACACAAACATGTATATAAATAACATGTTCGATATTGTTTTTGCTACCACTACAAAGCTACATTCGAAACTGTGTTTAACTACCGCCATGACAGATGGCCATACATTGTACGTTGAAGATTTGACATATCTAAGTTTAACAGTTTCCTAGGCCCGCCCTCATCGGGTTCTTGTTGCTTGCGTCATCGCTTGCATTATAAAACATTTTTCAAAACAGGGTTTAAAGCTAACATTGTGATTTATTAAAGCTTTACCTATATGTCATAAGCTTGCAGTCTGCCGTTTAAATGAGATGTTCCAATTAGTACTTGAAAACCTTCCACGATTAATTAAATATAAATTTATTTTATTTATTTATTGCCTGTGTCGTTACTTTTTAAATCCCTCCGTTTTTGTATAAATTACAAAATAAAACACATAAAAAGTGACTCATGTAACAAAAAACACATTTGCTGGTGATTTTCGGTTAGATTTGTGATAGATTTAGGAAAATGGGAAAACATTATTATTTTACTAGTGATACATTTCACATTAATTCATCACAGAGTAATGTGTGATTTTTCTTAATACACAGTTGTGTGGTGTTGCAAGCGCATTAAATTTTCTTGTAACAGTTTTCATACATATTTGGAACATGTCTTTAGAGTCCTTCAACTTCTATAAAAAGCTTTGAATTTCAACATCAAACGGCAAACTCTTCCACCTCATCATGTCTTTGGACTTCAACTAAACCAATGACTGACTTGCGTTTATTATCGTGATATTTTATACACGTGCCAGTTTATACACAGCATAAAATGATATGGAAATTTACAAGAAGTGATATGATAGTATTATGAAGATTGTACTAATAGATATGTACTTAAACAATAAATGTTAGTATCGACAAGTATCAAGTATAAATTTGGTACAGATTTATTTTTAAATATAAATGCTTGGTAGATGTCTTTTTCGTTGGATTAATATCGTTCTGGCGACACTGTTGTGGTTGACATTGTTAAAATCATTATTATAAAAGTGTTGCTATAAGAAAAAAGAATAGTAAGAAAGACCAAAGACGACTCAATCACGATACGTACTGCAACAATGGCAGGCCCTTATTTATACAATAAGCGTTGCATACGAATATCGTCTGTTAAACAGTTAGCTATCATGAACTATATCCGTTTGATACGGTTAGTTCCATTTAGCTTTAAATTTGTAAATTCCGAAAAGGGTTTTCAACAAACAACAGAAGACTGATAAGAAAAGTAGTTTATGTTATGTTAGAATGCTCTTGTATAATAAGGCGGTACAGTCATTATACAGTGCAGGTTTTGTTAGTGACGAGTCGAAAATTAGTAAACGGAAAGATCTTAACGCACACAAAACGACACCGAATATTTTCATAGTTATACATGGATGACATAGTTGTTCATCGACAACTTTTCATTACGTACTTGGAATAAAATTGAACAGGTATTGCTTTGTGTAAGCTTAGAAGAATTAAAGCGATAGTTCTGGAACCATCGACAGTGTTGCCAGATTGAATAATTAGGAAAGCGGTGACGCCATTGTAGGCAATAGATGAGTCCGTTTCCCAGCACCATGGTCGCTCCTGGTTGTGTCAGTTATTCGTTGTTCGCCGGTTTCCCGTTGGAGTATTGCGGCGGAGCATTGGAGGTCTGGTTGGGTTGATCCTCCGTCATCACGGACACTAATTCTTCGACGGCGCGGCCTAGGTCATCTGTAATGAAAATATTTATTTATATATTCAACAATAAATCAACAGTTTGAATTCTAACACAGTAAATGTAAATAATGAAACTTAAACCAATTTAATTTTTCCTCCGAAAAAAAATTGTTTTGCCTTCGACTAATCTAGCTCCCTTAAGCTTCTCGTCAATCAATCTTGGATCGTATAGTTCTTTCTTTCTCGTTTGTAGTGGTAAATTCGGTCACTAGCAATATAGACGTCGAACTAAACTTTAACTTCAATTGGTTGGTTTTTCTTATGTTATACACACCTATGCGACAAAATGGACTAGGGAATAAATAATATAATGGGCATAGTACAGTGTCAGTTCTACGCCAAACGTAACGATCGCGTTTATCGTCCATATATAAATAAGCTAGGCTTAAATATAGACTGTGAACGCGGTCATTACTTTACAACAGACGATTTGATAGCTTACTGCAGACACGATAGTAACTCAAAACGTCAAAACTTTGTTCTGGGCTCCTTATCTAAGTAACCAGTGGTATTGGATAACACGATGAAAAACAGCTTTGATAGACATATTAATTAAGCACAAACCAATGAGTCACTTCCAAGTTAAAAATAATTATTTAAAAAAAATACAACATTACCTCAAGGTATACGTCCGGCTGTTAGGTATGCAAAAACAGAAAATACATAAGATTAAAGTCGAATATCACGAGATTTCGACCATGCAAACTACATGCTTAGCATAAGTGAGGATCTACAATGTGACAACGATGACTCGGTGCGATCGAGATACTTGCTAGAATGCGCTAAAGAAATAAAACCCAAGATAGAAGAAACAAAAGATTCTAAAGAAGCCACACTTAACACACACACGCTGAAAATTTGAGCCGTTATTGAAAAGTTACGATATGAATTCTGTAATAAACTCTATTTTTTGCTCTATTTGAAGAAAATATTTGAAAAACAATGGCACTTAAAATGACGTCACTTCGTATTTACAAACTCTGTTATAGGTGGTATATTAATATGCGCATTGGATAAAACTAGCTTTAGGCCTGATTCTATAAATCAAAAAATCAAACAGCTTTCAAAGTTTTTAATTCCTATAGTTGTCAAATGTTCGATCTTAATAAAAGCACTTTAGTAGATGCCTTCATAAACAGTCTATGGTTTCAATAAAACTATTGTAATTGAAGTATTTCATTCAGTTATAATTTGTAACTTAACCTTAGATTAAAACCGGGCCCATAATTTAATTTGCTGTAACCACTAGATAAAGCATAAACTAGACAACAGCGAAACGAATACAGAAATCAAAGACTCTGTAACATAACTAACAAAAAAAAAACTAAATCTACTCTATCTTTTACTAGGTGGTAGGCCTGTGTATGTATGGTCGTCTGGGTGGGTACCACCGCCTTTCTTATCTCAGCCGTGAAACAGTTCGCTGTGTTTCGTATGAAGAGAATGGTAATCAGTATAATTACTGGACATGGACGGCATTTCCTCTTAGGCCTCAGGATGACAACGCACCGGCAATATCAAGTGATATTTCCTTGTTATTACAGGTGTCTATAGGCGGCGGTAACCGCTTACTATCAGGTGGGCCGTCAGCTTGTTTGTCATCTTGTAGTATATATCTTGTAATATATAAAAAAAAACTTTGGTATTATTACATAGACCGTGTCACTGAACACTAAAAACTAAATCAAACTCTAGCTACAGGTGCATTCAAAAGCAACATGACGACATTTTAAGTCCATTAGCTTTATCAATAGCGTCTCAGTGCGCGCGTCCTGACCTGCGCAGTGCATGAGCGAGTGCAGCGCGTGCGGCGGCGGCGGCGGCCGCGCCTCCCACTCGCCGTCGCGGCCCTCCGCCCACCGCCCGCCGCCATCTTTGGGCACACACCGCACTCACTATACATCGGAACAACGGACCTAGACGGGCTCCTTGAGGAACCCACTTGTAATACACTGTTCGCTCAGATAGGCGAGCCTAGAGTGCATTCTTGGTGTAATTCCTTGATACGGGGCCTAGAGTTAGAGGGAATCTTCAATTCAATCGAACGTATTCTTGAGAATTTGTATCGTGGTTCTAAATAACACCCTTGGGCTCCTTGAGGAACCAACTTGTAATACTACTGCTCGCTTGTCAGCTAAGCGAGCCTAGAGTAAATCCTTGGTGTAATTAACACGGGGCCTAGAGTAAGAGGGAATCTTCAATTCAATCTAACGTATTCTTGAGAATCTAATGTATAGTGGTTCTAGATAGCATCCTTGAGGAACCTCAAAATTCGTTACTTAGAATACATCCTTCCTTGCCGATTCCCTGTTATACTCTTAAGGTTATTGTTAAACATTCTATGACAAACCTCATTGAAGTAGTTAAAATCTAGAAAAAACCCGATAATGTCCAAAGTTTTAACAGAATTCTAGGGTTATATTTGAATAAGCAATTACGGGCGGAGTGCCCGTAAAGCTGGCAGCGGTGACATTGCCCAAGGGCGCCACGCTTGTCCGGGAGCTCGACCCTAAGGCCGAAAATGTGGCAGATAGTGCGCACATTGAATATTTGTTTGCCCTCGGTAGTGAGGGAGAGAAGAGCTAGCACTAGGTCTAGCGGGGACTTGTCCCGTCTATAATAGGCTCTTCTATACAATAATTTCACAATATAACAGGCAATCTATATAAAACCAGTTAAAACTCGTTATTCGTTACATAAATAATATGTGACGATCAAAAAATTGTCCCTCAGACTATTGACGTCGCTTTCATCAATCAAACACTACTCATCAGGTATACTCACTGGTCTGCGAGTCGTGGTAGAGCCCGTTGTGCATCTTGGCGGGCGAGTCGGTGGCCAGCTGCGAGGCCGTCACCGAGCGCGTCTGGAGCGTGCCCGTGCGCGCCGGCGGCGAGCCCTGCCCCGGCTGACGTCACACGTATTAAATCAATCAAAATCACAACCACTTTTATTACAAATACAGGTGTGTACACACGACGGCCCATCAAGTGTAACAGTTGGACTACGGAAGCCGCCTCTATTTCGAGCGCGGTAAGGGCGGTCTCAAGGTCAAACTGTTACGATTGATGTGCTGTCGACTGTACATAGATGTCAGACATTTTTATATAGACTGTATTTTGCCACAAGGCATGCAAAATTTTTGTAAATATTACTAATACGTCGTTATTATTATTATTAAAATTATAGAAGAAGAATTGAATTGAATTAAACATAAACATTAATTTATTAAAATTAAGTAGGTAAACAAATCAAATTAATCCTTTATTTAATAATAATTCTTTAATATTATTGGTGCCCCTATTTCGGATTTACAAAATCATGCTAGGTGGAAAACAAAGATTATTAAGTCAAATGGTTTAAAATGTTTTGTTTTAAATTAAAAACCTAAACATACAGTGAGCGTCTTAATATTTTATTTGGGCGACTGTTCTATAATAATTAATTTTTTAGTCGCTCACTTAGTATTTTTGTTGGTTAGGTTAAGCTGTATACTAATTAATAACAACAGTATAACATGGGATCCTTCAAGAGGCTTGAAGAGGAACCTTAAGGTCTAGCTAGGTGGAAGCAGCTAGAACAGCCTGACAACCACATTGATCACAACTCGTGAACTGCGACAATACAACGCAGCTCGCCCATCACGTCACCACACGTCACGTGACAACGCGTCACGTGACGTCATCGGGTGCATACCTCGTCGAGCAGGCGGCGCAGACGCTGAAGCTGTGCCTCGAGCTGTCGGTTGTGTTCCTCCAGGATCTGCATGCGAGCCTCCAGGCGGCCCTTGTGCTGCCGAAGAAGCCGCGCCTCCGCCATCATGTCCTGTCACAGACATTGTTTGTTTGAAATTGAAAAATGAGAATATCTTTATTCAAATAAACAAAAAAAGGTCTCCAAGATGTACTTTAGAATTGTCAAAAATCATGACTATCAAAAAAACATTAACTAACAACGTTATAGTGTCTGTCTGTCAAGCATGTCTGAATTTAGATTGGTTAAATCAATGGAAAGAAATAGATTTCGGATCTCTAAGTTTATTCACTGTTACGTCTTAATGCTCGTTTTCGCGTACCAGTCCCTAGGCTTTTTATCTCCTTTATATAGACTGAGATAAAAATCGCAAAGAGACTCCTAACGCTAAGCAAATGTAAGTGAAAACGAGCATTAGTGACTGGACTTTTTTTTATCTCAAAGTAATAAGCTTACGGTTTATAATGTTAGGGTTCTACCGCAATAAAAGAAAAGATTAGATTATATTATGGTCCGACGCATAAGTTAACTATTATAAATCTGTGGCATAAGTTTGACTGGGGTTTGGTCGCATACCCATCTTTTTTATAAGTACAAGGCATGATAAATGATTCAACTCCAAGTGATGTTAAGAAGAAACCTATTGCAGTTAGGATCGTAGATCATAATAATTGTATTTCGTGTGACTGGTAAGGAATATTATTAAAACTAGAATAAACAAATTAAGACAGGACATGTAAAGTTACGAGCAATAACATGTACCTACTTTTGAAAGTTGTGACTCTAATTACGAAAGCTAATAGTTAGGTAAGATTGCTGTAATTTCAATACTTGGTATCTATCTACACATAATTGCTCGTCACTGTTGCATTATATTTTATTATATAATTGCAGTTGTATTATATTTCTGGTAGTATCATTCATCGGTTAATAACTATCATATAATATTACAAACCTGGTCAACCGGCGCGTTCCTATTCTCGCCGACGCTGAGCTGCTCCTCAGGGGTGGACCCTGGCGTTTGTTTGGCTTTAAGCCGCTCGTACTCCGCTTGGAGGCTGGCGTTCTCTTCTTCCAGTTCTCTGTAAGAAGAATTTGTATGGTTAGAGTCTTTCTCGTGCACTTTGACCAACCAACCCGCATTGGGCCAGAGTGGTGGTATTATGGCCCAAACTCCTCACGTGTTTCTCCCACGTAGGAAGGCCTGTGCCAAGCTGTGCGATGTATATAGGCTGGTGATGGTGTGACTGCTGATTTTTTGCGATTTTTTTCAGCAAGTCTTGTTCAGGGCCACCAGCACTGTCACTTGCCTTCGTTTCAAAGAGGCCTTCACAGCCTGCATAAAACATGGCAGAGGTTGAGGAAACTCTCAAAAAGAAGTGTACCGGGAAGTTCACCTTCCGAGAAGTACCTATAGATCTTGATCCGCTTCTTGACATGCCCAATGAGCAACTTATGTAACTAATGCATGCTCGCGCTCGCCGACGATTTGCTCGAGGTCTGAAGCGCAAGCCGATGGCTTGGTGAAGAAGCTTCGACGCGCTAAGCAAGATGCCCCGCCCAACAAAAAACCAGAGATCGCCAAGATTCACCATCGCAATATGATATTCGATATTCCCTGAAACTATTGGCTCTATTGTTGCTATCTACAACAGCAAATCCTTCAACCAGGTAGAAATCACACCTGAGATGACTGGCCACTACTTGGGAGAGTTCTCTGTCACACACAAGCCTGTAAAGCACGGCATGGTATTGGTGCCACCCACAGTTCGAGGTTCATTCCGCTTAAGTAGACAGTTGTCTTACGTTAAGTCTGTTCAGTCTTAAATCTTTTCAGTCTTAAGTCTCTTCAGTCTTAAGTCTCTTCCGTCTTAAGTCTCTTTAGTCTTAAGTTTCTTCAGTCTTAAGTTTCTTCAGTCTTAAGTCTCTTCAGTCGTAAGTCTCTTCAGTCGTAAGTCTCTTCAGTCGTAAGTCTCTTCAGTCTTAAGCTATACCTGATCATAGCCTCCAGCTCGTGGCGCTGCTCGCGGTGTATGATGGACACGACCTGGACGGGTGACCGCGGAGCCTCCTCGGCGTCGCCGCCGCCGCTGCCGTTGAGCGACTGGCAGTACTGGGCGATCAGTTGGTGCTCCTCGTCACTGGAAGGGTAAGGTACAACATGAACATTTGTAGTAAGTTTGAAGAAAGCCAATCGCTTTTTAGGACAAAGGCGTTAGGTTAAATTTGTACGGAAGCGACTTGGATCGATTATAGTGATAAGTAGATATTAGAAATAGAAATTCATCATAATTTAATTTAATACAATATTGCATTACTTACATTTTATTTAGTGAATATTAAATTAAAATAAGAAAAATAATTAATACCTCATATATCTACATATTATTACAACATTAAAATACGCAAATGTACTTATATCAAGATTTTATATATACAATTTCGTTTAAGTCCCTTTTTAATGTAAATATATTGTTAATAATGTTATAATTTCATATAGTTTTAGGAAATTTATTGTGTTTTTGTTGCTATACTCGAAAAGGGTAATTAAGTTGTAAGTGCTGTAATAACAATAATATCTTAAGATCTTGTAACACTTAATTTGCAATAAATATTTTGAGTTTGAGTTTGTCTGTCATAAGTGGTGTGATCATAAAATAATCTTTACAACCTAATTCGTTCTTTCCATTCATCCTTCATGACTTGAAAGTAGGTATAGCTTCTCGTTCGGCCTGAACACGAATCGGTACACTACGCACTATCAAATTATGACGCACGGCCGAACAACGCGGTAATGGACGGCAGCTGCGCGTTGCAACTTTCGAACAAGATGTTTGGCGTGAGCTCCACAAACCATTGTATATAATATATTAAATTGTTACGGTATTAGGTAACCTTAATATTATGCTGTATGTTCATCAGTTGTTAACTACATTAAAATAAATAAATAATATTTATACAGTCACACCTATTATCTAGCCCAAAGTAAGCATCATTAAGAGCTTGTGTTATAGATACTAAATAACGGAGAAATAATGATAATAATATGTATATAAATATTAGAAATATACTAAATAAACATATAAACATCCATGACTCGTAAACAAATGCTCGTACGCATCATACAAACATTTGTTCCTACCGGGATTCCAACCCGGGACCTCTTGACCGAGTAGCCTGGGGTACAGACCACTAGGCCAGCCGGTCGTCAAAACATTGTTACAAAGACATTAAGACTTAGCCGTCACAAACATGGTGTAATATCTCGAACACATTCTAAAAGTTTTCTATCTCGCAAAAAAAAGATTGTAATCTTCTTCTAATATTTTAATATATAAAATTCTCGTGTCACAAATTTAGTTACCATACTCCTCCGAAACGGCTTGACCGATTTTCATGAAATTTTATATGTATAATCAGTAGGTCTGAGAATCGGCTACTATCTATTTTTCATACCCCTAAGTGATAAGGGTTGTCCACATTTATTATTTATTTTTGGACGATATATTTCTTTATTTTTTTATAATGTAACATTAAAGATACATACAACCCGAAATTTTCACCCTTATATCACCAACCCCTATTTTTTGAATAGTAATTTTAGTAATTTAATCATTGGACATTTTAGAAATTTCCTAGGAATAATTAAATGGCAAAACAACGTTTGCCAGGTCAGCTAGTAATTAATAAAATGAGATTTTTAATCGAAATCACGATAGGATGCTTTACACTTAAGCACAGCGAGGCGAGAGTGTAGAGCAGTGTAGTATGGTGTGGTGTAATGTAGTGTAGTGATGTGAAGTGTAGTGTACCTGTCGGGGGTGTCGGCGGGGCGCGCCCGCTCCACCTGGGCCAGACGCGAGGCGTACAGCTCGAGGCGGGAATGCATGTCGTCAGCGGCGAGTGCGCCTGCGCCGTGTTGTGGAGAAGGCGCTGGAGATTCCAGCGCGTCCCCTGTACGAAAATAATTACTGTTACATGTCGTTTGTTAAGCCGCTTAAGCCTCCCGGTGGCATGTTATTGAGGCTTATTTGACGTCATTTGATAGTGATGCATTTTGCTGATGGTAGATAGCGATTTTGTTTCAATTTTAATGATTCTTTATTTTACTCGTCAACGCAGATTTGTGTCACAAAACTGTAGATTTGTATCTTCATTATTGCATTGCTTCTCACTTATTAACATACATTATCTAGTGAATAACGCTGCTGGTTGTATAATAAGTAATAGTTATTTATCAACATATGCATTATTATGTAATTATTTGTTATTCCAATAAATTGACAAAAAAAAACTATTTCGCTCTGAGTTCGGAATTTGGATACAATTTTCAAATAGGACCAAATAAGCATTGTAAGGAAAACCTATTTTCAAACTAAGTACTAAATATAAGTATTTCGAACTATTTTAGAACCTAGGTTCGGACGTAGAAAATAGGTTTATAAACTTGAACCTGTTCTCGAAACACCTAATATAAATCTATTTGTTTAATCTACATTGGTTGGAATGCCATGAACGCCGTCAAAACAGCTCCAGGTTGATTGTAATTTTTGAATACACTTTCCAAAGACTTACCTTCGAGAACAGTCTGCACAGGCAAGTAGCCGACTCTTGGGTGCTTCTTGAAGTAGCGAGCCGACTTGAACTTGTTGCGGAGAGCCCGTGTGAAGTCGCGGACATCTTCGCCTGATGTAGTCTGTAAAGGACAATATGTTATGTTTTTGTACGATAAGGGTTTCAAGCATACCGTTCGGCCCACCTGATGATAAAAGAAAAAAGCCTATAGACGCTCATAGCACCTTGGGCACAACTCATCATTTCAGCCGAGAGACGCCCACTGCTGGGCATAGGCCTCCCCCAAAGATATCCACACCGATCGGTTCTGCGCTGTCCGTATCCATCGGCATCCCGCGACCCTCAACAGATCGTCGGTCCACCTTGTGGGGGCCTACCATCGCTGCGTCTCCCGGTACGCTGCCGCCACTCGAGGACCTTTCCGCCCCAACGGCCGTCAGTCCTCCATGCAATGTGGGCTGCCCACTGCTACTCGAGGTTCGAAATTCTTCGGGCTATGCCGGTGACCTTAGTTCTCCTGCGGATCTCTTCATTTCTGATTCGATCACGCAAAGAAACCCCGAGCATAGCCCTCTCCATTGCCCTTTGGGTGACATTGAGCCTTCTTATGAGGCCCATTGTAAGCGGCCACGTCTCAGTTCCGTAAGTCGTCACTGGCACTACTCACGCGTGTCTTATTCTGTATGCGTGTGTAGGGAGGTGTCAAATTCATAGTATAGGCAAGAGGGTCCTTAGCCTTGCCGCACACGGGCCACCGGCCACAGCCACAAAACGCCGCCACACGCCACTCGCACGTACCTCAGTTAACCAGTTCAATGCGAAGGCAACGCACGCACTCATTTAGTCGGTTGATTGAAATAATACAATATGGATATGAATTGTTTATATCAGAGATTCAATCTCGTCCTGCTATTTGAAATTTAAAAAGCGATATGTATAGTAATAAGGGGCTAGTGTATTTTTTTTCAATCATAGACTTAAATTCTGTTTTCTTGCCAAGGTATTGCTCCTTCATTCATAGAGTAATCTTTTGACGTGTCTCTTGCAGTAGAAGCTCGTGTTACGAAAATGTTTAAAAAATTGAAAAAATGCTCGTTAAAATTGGACATTTGTTAAAATTGGATGTATCCAATAATTACGCTTTCGCCTTCTACGACGACGATTTTTATTATAAGCAGCGCAAAATAATAATAGCACGCGCGCACGTAATTTTTCAAACATTTAAAATAATGTTACAATCAAAAATTAAGAATATAAGCAGCGCAATCAAACCTTCGTCTGATTCCATTATGATACTGCACGCATGGGTTAAAAAAAAAAGTGGCCGCCACCGACCGCAAGTGTCGAACAGCGGCCACAAGTGGCTGTCGCGTGCTTCAGCCACTTTTGTAGCCGCTTCTAGCTTCTTGTGGCGGCGTTTGTGGCTGTGGCCTGTGGCCCGTGTGCGGCGACACTTAGTTTAGGTATGTTCGGCCGGCGTGCCTCTCGGGCAGGCGTGTGGCAGTAGGTTGCCGCAATGAAGTGACCTTCACTGAAGTCACTAAAAATTTAAGCCTCATAAATAAGTGATAAGTTTTTCAGTTTGTCTACTTACCGCAGTGCAGTATTCCTGCATGGGGTGCGTGAGCTTGTGATTCTTGGCCTTGCGGCCGCTGAAGAAGCACTTCTGGCACATGTCGAAGTTGAAACACTTCAGGCAGCGGTACCTATTACCGTAATTAATTTTATTATAATGACACACCACATTTGCTCTTTCATGACAATTGTATGAAATACATTGGCTGCATTATTTCATAGAAATGTCATGAAATTATCAAATGAATAAGATGTTATTGTTGGCAAACCATTTCTATGAATATAGCCCATGTTTTATAACGGCACCACACTATATAGACTTGAATTTAAAATATACGCTCTTTTTGGGAAAAGAAATTCAATAAGCTAATGGATTTTTTAAGTTTTCGGTTTTTTTTCAGACTTCTTGAGCCCCCTTTTTTTTAAAATGTGAAAATGTTTCCAGCAGCAACTAAACGCACATTTCGTCCTTTTTTACCAAATGTACACTTACTGTTGCATTTTATAATACATATTTATGTGTCATAAAACGTAAATATTCAATGGAATTTGAAACGAGTTCTTGGTGTGAACATCAAAATTATTTTTACTATAGAACCTTTTACTACGAATTTGCCAATTATTGCTATTCCATTCAAAACTTTAACATCTACCCGCACAGCTGACTTTTTTTCGCGAATTTAGAGTTTTTTCTGTAATTAATGTTGAGTTTGATGGTCTGCAGACCAGGGACTTCTTCACAACCAATAAAATTGCATGTCGTAATTGTAAATCATCGCTCCTTTTGTCGTGTATAGTGGCCCTAATTCTGGAGAGCACATGCTAAGTTTAAATTTAAGTTCAGTGCATTTCTTTCTCTCAATATGAATACGAAAAGGATGGCTGTCATATGATTTGACATTTAGAAACGTGCGTTCAATTTTCGACCTTATTGAACGTGATAAAATGCAGTGTTTAGAAGGCACCTCCGTACATGCCATCTAAAATTGTCTGTGGCTCTTTGTAATCTGTCTAACTTTAGTTGACAGCTCTAAACAAATTATTGCTAACTTTTTTCTTTTACATATTGCGAGAAAGAGATATACTGTTCTTAAATTTAAACTTAGAGTGGGTCTTCAGAATCAGACCCATTGTCACCTAAAGCCCACGATGGGGTAGTCCTTGCAGATGTTGCACTTGGCCTGGTGGCGCGCGGGCTCGGCGGCGGCCAGCCGCTGCAGCACCGGCAGCCACACCATGGACTGCGGCTCGCGCTGCAGCCACTGCAGGAACTGCCACGCCTCGATGTACTGCGGGGGGCCCTCGCGGTCGTTGCGTTCCACGTTCAGCTCTTTACTGTCTTCTTTATCTTTCTCTTTTTCCTTCTCTTTGTCTGTAATAAAGAAGGAAATATGCAAAAGTTGCAACTCATCCCAACCTATCGTGGGGACTTCCCGTGTTCAGAATATAGACGACATAAGGTTTACCATATCGTTAGGAAGTATTCGTCTGGTTTTGGTTGTGTTGATAAAATTGTAAAAATAGAGAAAGGTTGACGATTAAATTTGACGAGCAGATATGAATGAAAGAAAGGAATGAAGACAAATTTGGATGAAGAAACAATAAGACATGATAAAAATGCCCGTCGTCA
Organism: Nymphula nitidulata; assembly: GCA_947347705.1. Taxonomy (NCBI): domain Eukaryota; kingdom Metazoa; phylum Arthropoda; class Insecta; order Lepidoptera; family Crambidae; genus Nymphula; species Nymphula nitidulata. The sequence goes on along the minus strand of OX374637.1, from coordinate 923,352 downwards.
AATTGAAATAAGCTGAATAAATAAAGAAGGAAATATGTCCATCACCTACGTGTTCCAAAGCTACTTAATCTGGATATTAAAACTGCATATGTTAAAGAAAAAAATCTATCAAACTTACCAAGACTTTTCCTGTCAAGGGTGCCACCTTTGCTGCCTTCTTTGGTAGCTGCCGACGCTTGTTCAAAGCAACTTCTAACTGAGGGCTCTATATTAGACCCTCCAAAAGCTGCTACTTCACCCAGCTGCCTTGGAACCTAGGGAAAGATGAGTGCCATTTATAATCATGAAGTATAACTTACTTTAGTTATCTTCGTCTTTCGACATGTTTCACATTAGTAAGTCAAAATTCAAACAGAATACAATCAACCCCTCTGTGATATTGGATGACATGACACACAAACACATACAGGTGTTGTGTAATTAGCAATATTTATTATTTGAAAATTCTATCTGTCGAACTCTTGCAATACGCAGATATTCGAGTTTATAACGACTATAATAGAATTAATGGTAATATCTATTCTTTTTGTATGCTGTGGATGTGTGGTTAAATCAGCAAAATAGAAAAGAAAAACTTGTAACTTACTTGTATGCAATCGTGTAATAATAATCCCAGTTTTCGTTGATCTGCTCTACATGACGGGTCAGCGATTAGTCGGAATAAATATCTGGAAATAGACAAAAAAAACCTTTAAATGTGTGCTCACAATCGCCACTTTGAGCCGGCCACTATGTTTATACACAAGCTGTATTGAATGTTGGAGGTAGGTACTTCAAAGATGCACGAGTATTAATGATTTCGAAAATAAAAATATCTCTTCAAAGAACATCACTATCTTCAATAAACATTGTATCCAGAAATAATTTTGATATGATATAATGGCATATTTCCATATTTATTAACAAAATACCACTGGAATCACGCAATTACTAAAATTATATAAGATTGAGATGAAATAACGCATGGAGATAGAATACATCCTGAGAAAAACATAGGCTAACTCTTGGCGGCTTAGATTGTGCGGGTGGAGCGATGAGCGGCCACCATAAACCTATAAATTACAATTTAAGCGTTAAAGTATGCTCGTGTTAAGATCATCCACATAAACATACCGGTATTTCTCTTCCAAGTGGCCCTTGCAGAGCAGAACCAGGCCGACCTTGAAGCTAAGAACTCTGATCTGACCGGTGCGCTGGCTGTCGTATACGTTGAGCAGCCAGTTAATGGACAGGTCTAGACATAGCGGCACATTGACTAAGCTTGGATTTTCTGCTGCTATCACCTGGAATTATGAAGTCATAATTTTAATACCGATGTATAAGTACAAGTACAAATCTGACCCTAAATAGTTATCATATTTTTTAGCTTTTAACGGCGTTCGATATAGGCATAGCAACAAGTGATGTCATCCAATCTGATTGATGTTCGTTGTGTTTCGTGTCAAAGAGGCCATCCAAATCCCCTTGACTTGACCGATGTCATGTCGACATATATTCGTCCACATATATTCATCGGAAAAGCATACTTCCGAATGTGTATACTTTGTGTATTCAGTTCGAATATTCCTTTATTCAACTAGTGTAATACTCACCTCGTATAAAGATGTCAGCACAGTAATCATATCCGGAATGTCAATAAGCCTGTCATTCTGCGCGCGTAGTCCATGCGAATCAAACGCTTCTAACGCCGCTGGTAGCTGGAGCATGTGCACTGGAAGCAGGCAAGAGTTTCATGTAAATCTTGTCGTAACGTAATTATCAAATAAAGGATACTTTGAATCGGATAACTGATGTTAATCTGTCAAACAGCGTTATACCTCTGGAGGTCTATGACAATTGAAGAATCAATTGTCTCTGGAATCTGATGTTTGATGGGTAAAATGTTTATTCGGCAAGAATACGTGATATACCTTTAAAGATGGTGATTATGAAGTATTTTTAATTATTTTTTTTGTGATATACTAAAAAGCTGTCTGTCTTTAATAGGAAAATATTGCCACAGAGTTATAGAGGTTTCTATGCCTAAACGAAAAACTGACGCCTAACTTGCGGTCTACAATTTCTTGATAAAGGACCAGTATATCAATTGTCTCTATTGATTAATTCTTGGATATAACCAAACGTCCTTGTTAGATTATTCGACTTGGTTTGATAATGATAGAGTACGAAGTTCCTAATTAAAATACTTGAAAGACCTAAACAGCTTCTCAATCGGAGTGTACTATAAATATTTCTTACTGCACAATGCCTTCTGCACCGTCCTCAGTTTGAGCGCCGTCCTGTACGCGGAGAAGCGGACCTCGTTCAGGTCGGCCAGGGAGTTCATCAGCTCGATCATTTTCGGGTGATCCCAGTGGGTCGTCTCCAATTCGTGACTGAAAATTAAGAGGTAGATGCTTAAGAACTAGTTCAAAGGACTGATGGTTACTATTAATAGCGTTCACGCCGTACGGCTTTTCATAAAAACTCTTAAGTAGAAAATATTGTAAACGAACAAACCGATTTAAACAAAACTTGCCATGCATAAGCAAGTAAGGCTAGTCTGAAAAGTCATCAGAAATCAAAAAGTCTATTAATAAAGAAATTATTGGCGATATTTGCTTTGCTCTGAAAAGCTAAAAATTCCTCTTACTTGACAAAAATACTGTTTTTCGAAAAAACCTCTGAAAACTATTTAGACTTCGACTTATAAGTTTGTATGAAAAAGATCGGCACAAATACTCCTAAATGCAACCCAAAAATTGATAGTATCTGCAGGGGGTTAATATTTAGAACTTACTTAATGTAATAGGGTACATTAGCAGGCGTGACTGCCCGCTCCCAGGGCGGCTCTACGGAGCCCGCGAGGAAGCCCTGCGCTGCGCCCGCGCCGCCGTCGCGCGCCACTCCCGCCAGCTGCCGCGCTCGCTCCTCGCCGCCAGCGCACAGCGCACCCACCCTGTAACATTGAACGAATTACATACAATCTCTCTGTAATGCGTTTTATAAGCCGTGGTCACAAGACAGAAGTCAGGTACAAACGCAGATTTTTAGTTGATAGTGATAATGTGTTGTACGCTGTTCTGCAACATCTAAGCAACGTTGCAGAACAGCGTCTATAGAATGAAAGGGCTAATATAGCCCGGGTGACGAATATGGGGCAACCTGTGATGGAACCATAATGTACTGTGACGATCGCCGGGGTCGTCTTAGGGCGTAGCTCCTACAACTTCTGAATAAAACGCACACGGACTTTGATATTTTCTCTTTTCAGGGAAAACAGTTGGCGCGGCGGTCGTGGAAGAAGTGCGTCAAATCCTATTGTTTGACGTCTGTGACGACGTGACGACAAACTCAATGTGCCCGTAGCGAAAGAGTATCGAGTCTGCCGTACCTATTTAAACTGTTGAGCCAACTCTCGAGGATCTCGTTAGTTGGTCGTATTAAAATTGGTTAAAGCCGCAGTAAGACTCCCAGGAGTTTTGAACAATTAAAATTCAACTGTGCCTGGAATGTGTGACTTGACAGGCTTTTTAATAGCTGTGGTTGTCGGCATTTTTGTGTTCCGGCAGTTGGAAGTAACATAGACAGTTCCTTTGTGATTGAAATATCTAGACGTAGCTCGCTTCCATCTTCGGCCTCATCATCACGTACCATCAGGTGCCAAGGACTACCCCGCGAAGAATATATAAAAATTAAAAAAGTCAAAAAAACCAACCTGGTATTCAAGTCATCTAGCCTCGCCAAGAGTTGTTCAGGCAGCTGTATCTTGTCCCTAGCTAACGCCTGCGCTTGCGCATGCAGCTCATCAGCCAGCCTCCTCAGCGGGGGTAGTTGTGCCCTCGCTCGTGTGACGGCGTCTAGCTGCGCGCGCGCGTCCCTCGCGTCGCCGGGCCCGCGCCACGATGCGCGCGCAGCCTCGGCCGTTTGGACGCGGGAAGCGAGCTCGTCCAGCGATGTCGTAAAGTTACGGACTCGCTGTAAGTAAAGAAAATGGTTCAGTTAATATCTAAGTTGCTTAAAATATCGTTACCGCTATCCTAATTATAGATATCTTTATGGGTCACCGAATTTGGATACCGTTAATAATGATAACCGAATTTTGTGTTACCGGTTAAAGCGGTTTTTAAGTCCCTGACTACGATATTCTGGAGATCTACTGGTGGAGATGCTACCCCTTTCGGGCACTAAGAGTGGTTACCACTTCTATATACGCGCGAAACGCGTAAGTATATCCTTTATTGCACACTTAAAACACATAAAATTAAACATAATGAAAACACATGTACAAGGGTGAACTTATCTCTAAAAGAGATCTCTTCCAGCCAACCCTAGCCTTAGTAAAACATTACATACAAGCGGGGATAATGTGTACGAGAGAAAAAAAAACTAAATATCACACCTAACAAATGATACCTGATAAATACTAATATCATTAAATAGCAATATACATATAATACATACTACCTTAATAATACAATACACAATATGTACATAAAATAATACACAGATACATAATACTGACACACAATCAATTCGAAAGGTAGTGCTCTTTTAATTTCTGTTTGAAACTTGTTACTGATGAACTCTCACGAATCTCTCTCGGTAATCCATTCCAAAGACGAGTAGCACGCACAGTGAAAGAACTATTAAAAAATTTGGAATTGGAGGGAGGATGGACAAGGGTATTTGTGACACAAGAACGCTTAGGACGGGAACTGGGAGGTAGATACTGGAAACGGACACGGAGATAATTAGGAAGCTGAGGAATGTTAAGGATTTTATACAACAAGCAGAGGATGTGCACATTGCGACGCTGCCGAATAGGGAGCCACCTCAACTCCGAGCGGTATTCAGAAACATGATCAAACTTTTTCAAGCCGAAGATGAACCGAATAGCCAGATTCTGAAGACGCTCCAGCTTATTGAGCAGCGCCTCTGTTGCATCCAAATAACACACATCGGCGTAGTCCAGAATTGGGAGTAGCAGTGACTGAGCAAGCATAACTTTAGTTTTAAAAGGTAAGAAATACTGAAGACGCCTGAGAGAGTGGTAAGAATAATGCATACGTCGACTGACTTCATTAATATGTGCAGACCATGACAATGTGCAGTCGACGGTTAGACCCAAATCCTTGGTTTTATCCGTAAAAGGTAAAACAGCACCGTCATATAAAACTTTCGGGATGTTGTTAATGTCGAGGCTACTGTACATTCTATTGCTACCAATAATGATAGCCTGCGACTTGCTAGGGTTAACCAACAAACCAAATGATTCAGCCCACGATCTCACTGCCAGAAGGTCCTCATTGATAGCATCTATAGCGACATTGATGCAATCCAGTTTAAAATGCCTATATATTTGCAAATCATCTGCATACAGGTGGTAAGGAGGAGAAATTACTTTAGTTATTTCATTAATAAAAATCGAAAATAGAAGTGGAGAGAGGACACCGCCTTGCGGTACACCTGCAGTGAGGTGACACCAGTCTGATAAGTTATAAGTACCTACTTATAACTAATCTTAAAAAACTACATAAAGCTTCGCATACTAGTCAATTCAAGTGACGCTGATATTCAGCAGGACATGTAAGTACCTACTTATGCATATTTTATTTGTATAAAATAAACTGCATTCAAAACAATCCCTGACGTCCAATTCAAGTTTATTTACAACAGAAGTAACAGTTCCCTAACATTGCAACCCGAGCTGCGTAGCCTTGTGTGCCTGCGCAGCCTTGCGCGCGCGTCTTGACTTACGACCGATATGCTCGGGGGAACAGAGACGGACCGATCAAAGCCTTACGAATTTCAGTTCCTTGATCTCTACGACTCACGATATAATGTTCAAAAATGGAACTCGATAGCGTGGTGGTTTCAGCGCTTCGATCACAAAAACAAAGCAACTTTCGCCAATCCCGAAAATTTGTAATCTCGAGCTCTTCCTTGTTTCGGAAGGCGCGTTATCGGTGCCGGATGTAACTCCAAACGTTTTAACAATCCGCAAAGCGCCTACTTGCCCAAGCTCCTCATATGTTTCTTCTATGTACGAAGGCTTGTGCCCAGCAGTGGGACGTGGGTATGTATAAAAGCCGGAAATGACTCAGGGTTTGCTTCCTTAGTTTTTTCTAGTCTTGACATCTTTGTTTAATGTATGTTATTAATGACAGAAAATGTTATATACAACTTATTCTGAAAAGTTAAAACTAGTTTTTAATATTCATTAATAAGTTTTATTTCAAACCTACTTCTTACACACGACATCACATCAAGTGTAACAGTTGCACTACGAAAGGCGCCTCTATTACGAACGCAGTAAGGGCGGTCTCAACGTCAAACTGTTACGCTTGTTAAGCTGTCGACTGTACAATATTTTATTCTGGAATATCAAAGCTAACCGTCCCAATGCACCATTATCGGCCACAAAATAAGGGAACCGATAACGGAAATACGCAGTCATTTTTTCACTGATTTGTATCATGGATGGGGAAGGGGGAACTGATATATACCCACTCCTATTTTGTGTGCAAATGCAATCTGTCAGGCTTCGTCAAAGAGAATTTTGAGTGGGCGAAGATGTTGGTTGAATAGATGTGGCATGAGTGACGTGTTTTTTGACACCTGATGTGAAGCGGTAAGAAGAGTCCATATGCGAAGGCAGCATGAAACACACTGTTCAAGTCGACTTCACCTTGTCGGCCCATAAGGAGCTTTTTCACGCTTCTCTTAAAGGAACCCATGTTAAAGGAAGGAGAAAGGAAGGAGGTCTTTATACGAGGAATTGAGTGAACACATGTGTTGTCAAAGTATTCCAAGTTTTTGAAGTAAGACAAAGAAACAGTGGAGCCAGTGAATTGATGATTTCGAAGACGCGTGCTGACGAGAAGGTAGGGCGAAGGTGGGATAAGGATAAAATTCTTCAGAGAACTCTCCGTGGTATAGCCGATAGAAAGTGCTAAGCGACGCAATTTCAAGACGCAATAGTAGGGCTCTAGGCTGTTCGCGACCGTTACATCGCCAATGATACAGACAGAACGACGCTGAAATCTATCCAGTGCATCGAGGAGGTACTTGGCGGAGCCATCCAACACAAGACCGGACCTGAGTTTATAAAATATTCCAGACACAATGTCATGCTCCCGGGAGTCTTACGCGGCATTAAAAATGAAATATTTAGAGAAATATCTGAATTTGCACCTGCAATATCAAGTGACTTTTCTTGTTATTGCAGGTGTCTATAGGCGGCGGTAACCGCTTACCACCAGGTGGGCCGTCAGTTTGTTGGTCATCTAGTTGTATAAAAGAGAAAATTAAAAAAAAGTCTTGTCAAGGGGCGGGGACCGAACCTGCGGCCTTTCACAATTTGATAGTGTGAGGGTAAGTATACGTTAGCTCAAAAAAGCAAAAACAGGTAGACGAAATTTATAAGCTTATCCCTAGTCATCGGATTGTGATTGTGTCTAAATGTTTAAGAAAATCTATTAATCGATAAAATAGGTGCTGCACAGATCAATATTTTTATCGTACTTTATCCAAATATATAGTGCTGGTTAGCTTCTAACGCGTAACTACCTACTGGGCATGGACGGCATTTCATCTTAGACCTCAGGATGACAACGCACCTGCAATAACAAGTGATTTTCCTTGTTATTGCAAGTGTCTGTAGGCGGCGGTAACCGCTTACCACCAGATGAGCCGTCGGCTTATTTGTCAGATAGTCTAGAGGAATTTCATATAGGATTTTCAGAAAGTTCATAGCGTTATGCCAAGTCCTTGGTAGCTCAGGTAGTTAGAGCAGTCACCTGGGTTATAAAAGGTCGCGGTCCCCAGAACATGAAAATTTTCAGGTTTAGATATTGCTCGAAGTTTATCCAGAATATCTACATCCGTGCAAAGCCACAGGCGTATAGTAATGTACACCGATTTGCCGTTTTGCGTCTATTTGAGTCATTTTGCCTTCGACGTGAGCTTATACGTAGTGTATAGGCGTTATAACGCCTAGAGGGACCAAGATGGGGTGCCGCCTCGCCTCCACCTAAATTGACTGTGATTTTGTCTTGAATTCCTTTAGGGAGTAGTGGTTTTATTAGAGACGCTGATATGGATGCCGCTTCAGTGAAATGACGACGTTTTCGTTCGAAATACTTTGCTCATTAGATATTAAAAGAATATGGGTTTCAGTGTCATCTTTTGTAGAAAGAGGCAGAAATATGAGAAATGAGTAAAAGCTCCTTCATCAGTTAATAAAGAATAAAGAAGCACAGATGCAACTAATCGATAGTAAACTGACTTCTTAATGAACGAATATAAGCAGAAGATCCTTGGAAGGGATCGACATAAAATACACACAACCTCTTCTAATAAATAGATTGTAATCTATTCTCAAACTATGAAGAAAAACATTCTAAAGACTATATCATTATTGTTACGATTTATCATAATCTTTTTATTTTATTTTTTTATACAATTAGATGACGAGCAAGCTGACGGCCCACCTGGCGGTAAGCGGTTACCGCCGCCTATAGACACCTACAATAACAAGGAAAAGCACTTGATATTGCAGGTGCGCTGTCATCCTGAGGCCTAAGATGAAATGCCGTCCATGCCCAGTAATTACACTGGCTACCATTCCCTTCAATCCGAAACACAGCGAACTGTTTCACGGCTGAAATAAGAAAGGCGGTGGTACCTACCCAGGCGACCCTACATATGGGTCTACCACCTAGTAAAGCACATCAGCACATCAGCAGCATCTAAGCACATTCATCATCATCAGGTATGATTTTTTTATACATCAAGGCAAACAAGCATACATTCCTGATGGTAAGGGTTACCTACCATAGTCACAGAATATGCCATAGCTGAGACCTTGAGGACTAGGCACTTATGAGTTTTTATAGAATACTAACTCAAAAACTGGCAGTTTGGGATTTAAAATTCCCATAAACTTCATAGTTGCACTCTTCCAGTGTTGTTGATTTGTTTGGAAGATTGAACAAGGTTGAATTAAATTCTAAATTATTATCTGATCGACCTAAAAACAAAGCCCGCCTTATAATTAAACGAACAAACACTGTATTTGTTAATTTGTAGCAGTTAAAAAGTAGTTATTCTATTAGTGACTTGATTAACAAGTTGCAATGGCAGGGAGATCCAATGAATTGTTTGTAAATTAATTAATTTAATTACTTAATTTACTTGAATGACATTGATAGCACTATTGATATTGATAGTGAATACTTAGATCATTGAGAGATATATAATTGATTTTTCTTTTACTTCATTTTCTATTTTTGACATTTTAAAAATTACATATCAACAAAATTAATACATTTATAACATTAATCATGGAGCATGTGACACACAGAAATAAATTAAGATATAATTCAAATATGGATTTATCATATGTCTCAAATATTGACGAATCCTCTGTTTCAATAATGGACGATACACTGAGAAGTTTACCTAATATAAGCAATGATTGTGATGAAATTGCTGAGGCCAACATAAAAATTGAGCAGTTAGTTTTAGACTTGAATGGAGCACACATAGAAATTGAAAATTTGAATTCGGAAAATCATAAACTGAAACTGGAACTTGACCAATGTAAAAAGGTATTAGAAACATACAAAAAAGTTGGTCTAGGAAATAATAGCACTTCATCTATTTCGAGTGGGTCTCGACGTAAAAAAATTACAAAAAAGGATTTTAAGAAAGGCAATGATGCAGTAATAAATAAAACCAATTGTAATAAAAAATTACAATATGAAGATAGCAAAAATGGGCATAGTGAAAGTAATGATAATGAAACACCAACTAATACTAATATAATGAATAATGACCACTATCGGATTTACTGTAAGGAAGACCTACAATTATATGACTCTCCAAAAAAAGGGATAGGGGCAGTTCAATCAAGTAAAAATAAATTATGTGTCTTGAGTACAAATAAAAAGAACAATATTATAAGATTTGTTGAAAATAAATTTCAAAGCGAATATGAAGTATGCCATTACTTGACTCCTTATCGAGATATTTCACATCTGTTGAGTAGGCTTAAGGAAAAATTAGAAAATTATACAATATACGATTATTGCATTATATTTATTGGCGAACATGACTTCACAGTCACTAAAAATTTTGTCAAATTAGTTATCCAAATGAGAAATATATTACAAAATATAAATAATACAAATCTAATTTTATGTCTACCCACTTATAAACTCAGAAATTATTCAGATTTGTATAACTGGAGAGTTGAACATTTTAATAATCTATTGCACCTGGATGTAATAACACATGAGCATGCATACATTTTTGATACCAATAAAAATTTGGAGTATGAATATACAATGTTCAACAGGAAAACTGGTGCAATTAATGATTATGGCATGAAAACTGTATTTGAAAATTTATATAAATATATAGACAGTTTTAAATATTACGTTGACATCGATACACTGAATAAAACCAATAAATTGAAAAAAGCGCAGGCAGTTAATATTAATAATTTTTTTCTCGACTAAGGAACTTGTTGTGATGCATCAAAATATTGCAGGTTTATTGAACAAATCCGATCTATTGACAATTTGTCTAGATGAACTATCAGAAAACAACAAAAATGTAGATGTGATATGTATCTCAGAACACTTCATGGTAGCCGGAAGCGAAATCTACTTGACGTTACCAAATTACAATTTAGCTACTTGCTTCAGTAGAGACAACATAAAAAGAGGTGGAGTATGTATTTTGGTGAGAAATGGCATTCCATGGACTGAAATACCTTCATTTTCTGAACTTTCTGTAGCTGGACTATTTGAGTGTTGTGCAGTGGAACTTACAGGCTATAAAATTATAATTGTTTGTGTATATAGGGTTCCAAAAACAGGAAATCTAAATTTGTTTTTTAATAAGTTATATCAATTATTAATGATAGCAAATAAAAGGAAATATGCTAATATCATAATAGCTGGTGATTTTAATATCGATGTAATGAAGTTAAATGATGTGACAATGGAGTTGGAATGCATTTTGTTAAATTTTGGTATGAAATTGTCATTTAAAGAACCAACTAGAATAGCCAGTCAAACTTGTATTGATAATATTGCACATAATTTTAAAGGAAAATGTAAGATTGAAGTAATAGAATTAGCTTTGTCGGATCATACGGCACAAATTTTTAAATGCCCTGTTAAACATATTCCTATAATTAAAAGTTATAGGAAAATGCAACGGGTATATAGTATGGAAAATATTTTAAATTTTAAATCTTACTTGGGTAATCTAACATTTTCTGAAATCTACAATATGTATGACTGCAATGATGCTTACAATAGCTTCATGGATACTTTTAAACTTTTGTATGAATTATGTTTCCCACTTGAGTATGTTACTGTGTCTTTGAGCAGCAGGCCTAAATGGCTATCGCGTGGAATAAAATTGTGTAGCAAAAAGAAAAGGCAACTTTTATGGAAGTATAGACATCATCCGAATGAAAGAAATAAGGTAGTCTTTAAGAGTTATTCAAAAATATTGAAAAGAATAATAAAATTAACGCAAAAAGCTCAAAATAGTTACACAATAACCTCTTCTCATAACAAATCTAAATGTATTTGGAAAATAATTAACACGTCTAAAATAAATATACCTAAACATAATATATGTCAAATCAAAGTCAATGATAGTATTATTGATGATCCTGAGTTAATAGCTAATAATTTTAATGACTTTTTTGTTGACAAAATTGTTCCGTTAAATATAAATGAAGCAAATCATACTTTAAAAATTTCGAAAAAAATTAATTCAATGTTTATGAGACCATGCGTCCCAATCGACATACTTAATATTATAAAAAAACTTAAAAATTCAAACAGCGTAGGATATGATGGCATAGCTACTAAAATAATTAAAGCTGTCGGTGATGTTGTCTCCTCTCATCTGTGTCATATACTGAATATGTGTATAGAGACTGGTGTTTTTCCTAGCGACCTTAAGTTATCAATAATCAAGCCACTATACAAAAAAGATGATAAAGAATTAGTGCATAACTATAGGCCTATTGCACTAAGTTCTGTAATATCGAAAATATTTGAAAAATATATTTATAAGGAATTATACAAATATTTGTAAGCGCATCACATATTGTGTGCTGAGCAAAAGAGCTTTCGTAAAAATAAATCCATAAATTTGGCAATATACGATTTTTTAGATATAGTATTGAAAAATGTCGATAAAAGGAACCCAGTATGTGCTGTGTACTGTGATATGACGCAGGCATTTGATTATGTTGACCATAGAATCCTTTTGCAGAAACTTAATGCTTATGGTATACGAGGTAATGTTTCAAATCTGATTTCTTCCTATTTATCAAATAGAATACAGCGTACAGCAATAACACGGATCAATATTGCTTTACGTCGAGAGGAGACATATTATTCCAAGGACAGATTCCTAACATATGGTGTGCCTCAGGGTAGTGTACTGGGGCCGCTACTCTTTATTTTATATATTAATGACTTACCCGCTTTTATTAATCAACCTTTGACACTTTTTGCTGATGATAGTACAGTAACAATTGCTTGTAAAAATACTGACACATATGAATATGACATTAATGAATCGTTGACGTCTATAGTAACATGGTTGCACAATAATAATTTGAAAATTAATTTAAATAAAACTCATGTAATGCATTTTAGACAAAGACAAGTAACTTGTAGTGACGTTAATGTAAATCATAATGACACAGAAATACTAAAGGTAGATACGACTAAATTTCTAGGAATCATTATTGATAATAAACTCAATTGGATACCTCATGTAGATGAATTATGCAAAAAGATAAGCAGTTCTTCATACGCACTTTTTAAACTTGCTCCAGTTTTAAAGAGTGACGCACTAATTACAGCATATCATGGTATGGTGGCTTCGTGTTTGAGATACGGAATAATATTCTGGGGAAATTCGACTCATAAAGAATTAGTTTTTAAAATGCAAAAACGTTGCATCAGGGCTATGTTCAACTTACATGTGACTGATAGCTGCAGGCCTTTTTTTACAAAATATAATATTCTTTCACTTCCGTCTTTGTATATTTATGAAGTGGCCGTATTCGTAAAAACAAATCCATTTTTATTTCCCAAGCAATCGGATTTTGTCACACGCAATAGACGTAGGCATAATAATGGAAGAGTGTATCTGGAGGGTTTTAGGACGTCCCTACTTAGCAAGAGTATACTTGGTATGACGCCTAAAATATACAATAAAATACCAGTTACAATTAGAAATCTTAATATTACTTTATTCAAAAAGAGACTTAAATCTCTTTTATTGCTTAAGTGCTATTATAGTATTAGTGACTTCCTAAATGACAAATTATGATTTAGAAAATGTAACTCAGACATATATCAACTTGAATTTAATTGAAAATTGTCATTTATCTTCATTCCAATTTTGTAATTAGATATTAAGTGACTTTAGTAATAAAATGTATATGTACTTAACTATATATTGAACGCTTGTGACATGTGTGATGTATGTAACTATAATAATTTATAATGATTAATATTGCATGCTGTGTGACAGTCAAAATATGTGATACAATCTTATTATCATGACACCTCCTGTACCATATTTTTGCAATAAAGAATTGAATTGAATTGAATTGAATTGAATTGAATTGAATTGAAAGCACAGCGGCGAGCTTTTTGTAACTTTGTCGAGTCTCGTATGTCAAGGGAGCCAAACAGAATATCCGTTCATAATTACAACAGGAGGAGGGAAAAGCTCGGTGGCGTATTGGTTTGAGCTGGTTTCGATACGAAAAACAAAGCAACTTTGGCCATGGTCGATCCTGGGATGGGCCAATTAAAGTTTGTTATCACGAGCTCCTCCGTGCTTCGGAAGGCACGTTAAGCCGTTGGTCTTGGTTGTTACTGCAACCGCTTTAACCCACTACCCCACATTGGGCCAGCGTGGTGGTGTTATGGCCCAAAGTCTTCATGTGTTTCTCCCATATAGGAAGGCCTGTGTTCAGCAGTGGGACGTATATAAGCTGGTGATGATGCCGTCCTACATGGGAGAAACACGAGGGTCCAACGGCTTAACACGTGCCTTCCAAAAAACGGAGCTTGAGATTACAATTGATTGACCCATTCAGAATTAACCGGATCCAACCTAACGAATGGTCTGGTCTTCTGGGTGCCACAAAACAGTTCGCCGTGTTTTGTAGGGAAAGGCCAGTGCCATTATTGGGTTATGAAGGCATTTCATCTTAGGCCTCAAGATGACAACGTACAAGCGTATTGCCTGCAAAATCAAGTGATTTTTTCTTATTATTGTAGCGTCTAATACTCTTCAAGCGACGGTAGCCACTTACTACCAGATAGGCCGTCAGCTTGCATATCATCTAGTTGCATAAAAAAATACCCATCAGTAGTAAAAGGCGCCAAACGGAATTTCCTTCCACCAACCCATGATATTTTTCACTTCCACCTTGTTATCTCCAGTACTTTATGATGCAGGCCGACTGAGTCACGGCGTAATCTCACAGCTGTATATTCTCTATTCCGTGTCGAGATACAGGGGTTCGTGACCGTCCGTGTGGTCCGTATCAGGCACATCTCACGACCGACCCGAAATGGGAACACCCGTGTTTTAGACGGTAAATAAGGGCAGACACTTAGACGCTTAATTATGATAGATTGCTCTCAGAAACTGTAACATGGTTATCTGTGAACCCAGGAATCTGGATAAAATAAGGATTGAAAAAAGAGGATAAACTACTTTTTCAAAATTATGTTATAACGTGGCATTGTGCCAAAATTTCTCACAATTTGCCGAAATCCCACAAACTTTATTTTTAATAAAACGATTATTCAGTATGAGTGCATACACACCCACAGTTCCACGTCTATGATATCAAAAATGGCACTGGCTTGCTTCTAAATTTTATTTGAATAGCTCTATTTCCTGTTAAAACTGGAGTTAGCCCAAGTCAACTCTATCTTCAATGGCATTGCTCATTATTTCAATCTGTCTAAAGAAGTCAAGATGAGGTCAACAATGGGGCGAGAGGATATGCTTTTCATTTTTGAACAAAGGTCTAATGGCTTAGAATATTTGTTCTTGCTCACCCTTGACTCATGACTTGTCTAATTTCAGACGCAAAACCGAGCTTTGAGTCGATCCATTTAAAAATTTAACCGAAACTATTTTGACTAACTCAATTTAAATATTTTTAGGAGGAGTAGGTCAGCAAATCATATACTTGATCTCAAAAACCTTCAGTTTCTAAAAGAAATCTTGCCTTTTTTAGTCACATAATATAAACAGAACTGCTTTCAACGATCGACTCAATAGGTGCTCCGCGATAGCCGCAGATCGGTCGCAGGATAACAGCAGGATAATCCGACGGTCACCCGCTCCAGCCAGACATAACAACGCCCTAAAATATACTCCATTTGACAGAGAAAAGCATATTCGCTAGAAACTACGTCTGTAGGGACTGCTTCATATGTTTCATCTTTTTTTGGGCACATTTATGATCGTGAAATTATTCTGATAAAATATAAATCGTGTTATACAAAAGTATCGGAGTTTTTTTTATAAAATTCTTTTTTAGTAAAGAAGTGAGAGGTAACAAGCTCGACTAAAGCTAAAAGATTGCCATAAACTTCAGATTATCAGAAAAAAGTAGTACTATATACTGGTCCAGATCATAAGTTCCAAGAAAGATCTGTAATACTTTTCTTGGTCTTCCAGAAACATCGCGATAACTATGGTGTGAAAATATGAAGTAGGTACAGATACACCAGATACAGCCGGGACAAGTTCAAGTGGCTACAATATACTGGAAAGTGGATAATCAAAATGACACGAAAGATCTACCTATTTCTTTTCTATGTCGAGCAAATCTAAAGAGATTTTTTAAAGAAAACCTTCATCGAAGTTCAAACAGTGCTGAAAGATAAGCGAACCGAATGAACACCAGACAAAAGGCTGTCCATCCCGGACCGCCCCCAGCATGTGATAAGAAAACTATAAAATAACCCTTGGGACTGTCTACTCTGATACAGGGACGGGTCAAAGTTCATTTCAACCAAAAATACCGTCATAATACCATGCTTCGGTGGTTTTTAGAGATACGCTGTTTTTTACGATGTTACCTATATGTTATTTGAATTATTTTGAGTTGTATAGATACCTACTGTGAGAAATGATTCGTTGTAACTACTGCTATAAAAAAACTCTTCAAGAAATCGTCGTTTTTAAGGTTGTTACTTTTAATGTTGCCACTTGCGCGTTACTTGCTATGTATAGCATACGACTGTCGTTCATCCCTACTGTCAACAAAATATTTCCCCAAGGAATATCTGGCGAACATACTTGTCATAGAAAGACAACATAATAAAAGCAAATTGGTTGCAATTTTACCAACACCAATGTTACTTGCGTGGTGGTGTTATGGCTCAAAACTCCTCATGTGTTTCTCCCATGTAGGAAGGCCTGTGCCCAGCAGTGGGACATTTATAGGCTGGTGATGATGATTCATTTAAATATTTATTGAACTTCAATTCCAAGTTTACGGTTTTGTCACAGTTTTGTTCCGAGAAAACCTAGCAAGGCGTTTATCAGCAAGGCTTGTCCAAAACTTTGGATTTGCCCATACGTAGGTAGAAAGTCCTTTTCAGATTGTAAAATAGTAGGTATTCATTCTAACCGTCTAGTTCCACATGTTATCTCAGTCAAGCTTCACATATCAGCAAATTCAGCACAGCATACTATAAAAAATAATAAATACCATGGAGTAAAAAAACAGAGAAAGATAGAAATGGGATTTCTATGGACTGCGGAATTTTATTTTAAAACTAAAACCGCTTACAGTTAGTTGGAATTTGAAAACCATTTTTATTTGCAGAATTGTGCATGCAGACCATAACGTTATTTTGAGTGATGGATGATATGAATATTAGAAGCAGGTAATTGAAGCGAATCTTCAATTTATTGTGATCATCATCATCTTTACCAGCTTATTCATATACGTCCTGCCTCCTGCATGCATGGGAGAAAAACATGAGGAGTTTGGGACAATACTCTAACACGCTGCGCTGGCCCAATCTGTAATAAATATACCGACGTATTCACATTTCTTAGGTAAATTTTACTGTGGTAATAATCTAGTAAATATTTATTGCATGACAATTTTCGCAGCTGGTATCATTACGTTTAAAATTGCAAAATTAGGGCTGTCTTCTTTGTGATTTGAAATATATGTATGTATATAAAAATATTTTAATTAATTTACATATTATTTGTATGGAGTCAAGATAATTTGGGTTAGAAGAGACCCAGGATAAAAATCAATAACTGTATGTTAACAATCACATTAACGCCAATCACAGTCACGGACAAAGTCAACAAAGTGTGTTGTATTTTTGTTTCATTGCATCCAAAACAGAAAAAAAAAATCGGTACAGAGTTTCTAAAAATTTCTTTGACAACCTTGATTGCAACGCAACGAACACGTGCGCAAGCGCATTTTAACTGGAGCTTTGCTGGCGTAAACGGCGACAAGATATTGATCTCATTATTGCATAAACAACGGGTCTGATATAATCTAACCTTATTTCTCTATCCATCTACATAGTTATATATATATTATTTTTTTATTATTATTTCTGTGATTTCGTTTAGGTCCTCCACTGTTGAAATCAAACTTTGACGTGAAACCGTTTGAAAGTTGCAACACATTTTTATGAACTAACATAGCCCATGTTTTAACGACGATCAATCGAACTCTGGGTCCATGTAAGCACTAGTAGTTTCATTTGATCATTTAAGGAAATGTTAAAACGCTGCGTCTATTTTTAGGTCTTCCATACCAAGGTTAATTTTAACGACCGTGTTAACGAAAAAACTTAAACATCTAATTCAGTTAAAATGCTCGTAAAACAATAATAATGTTCAATGCAAACACTTCATAAAACCCATAAAACTTTCCGAAGACGTTATTGCTCTATTTTTAAAGTTCAAATTAGCAGTACACGTACAAGCCATTGATTGTAGTACGTTGAGTGCGCAGGCGCCGCCAGCCATTATCAGATGGCAGGGTCAATGAACTATCGGTTAAGGCGAATCGCGGCATTTCTCAGAGCTCTATGGATTTATAAATAAAGTGTGATTTATTTATAAATGCGTGTACAGCCATAATATTTACAACAACAAGAAATACGTCTATGCTTGATTTAGTATAAAGAAACAGTTAAAGAAATTTCTGATGAAAGATATTTTAAGGCAAAACGAAACATTTTTGGTTGTCTGTCAGTCTGTTTGTATGTCATAAGTCATATCACAGTCAATTAATTTACTCCGCTGTCACTGGCGCAATACAGATTAGTAAAAATATAGATGACTTCAGCAAAATAACTAGTGATCAGAAAGTTATTGAAACCGGTTATGTTTGCTTAAAGCTGCAGTTAAAGGAAGACTTGATTTCGAGTCTGACACATCATTATTAGCATAATTTCCTGTTAAATCATCCAATTATAAAGCAATATTCGTATTTGTATAAAGATTTGAATGCTCCAAGCTTATTGACTCGATAAAACGAAGGTTTATACCCTTAACAGTCTGTCTAATACCGAACCATGAGATAAAGGTATCGGGAAGTAATTATCGCAATCTGTAGCCGACTTTGTAGCAGCTGGTAAAGAACTATTGCCGTTTAATAAACTGGGTGAACCCTTTGTGTTTATTGGCCAAAATTATGTTTGAATTTCAAATTTGTTATAGGCGATTTTAGCTTACACTTAACCAAAGTTAGGTCACTTACATCATCAACTCATTTTTCAAGTCGTAACTTCTAATATCTGGAATTCATTACTTGCACATATTTCCTCCTTCCTTATCATAGGTTCCTCCAAAAGAGGCGTGAAAAGCCAGCATAAGGATCGGCAAGGTGGTGGTGGCTAGAGCTGCAGTGTATTCATGCTCTATCAGAGTCTACCCGTCTTCGGATATGGACTCTTTCTTACCGCTTCCCATCAGATGGTGTTGAGTCATTTCCCGTGCTTCTTATTATCATTTATTTTACTATGATCCATACATGATTTAGTGTTAGTAACAGCAAGTGATTTAAAAACTATGTTAGTACTCTATAATATAATCAACTTAGTACTAGACGCCGGTTTTAAGTGCCACAATATGGGACAGATATGCTCCCTACTCGCAATGACCTTCAGGATGGTGTTAGTACTGCCCCTCACTCTGCCCAACAAGGATACCATTCTTTTTCGTAGCACACTCGAGAAACTGTCTATACGCGCCTCCGCAAAAATGGCAGATGCACTACAGAATCGAGGACGCATTATAACACGTGAACGCATTATACTGTATTCTCAGAGCGTTGTACGACTTCTAAGTATATTTAACCCACAGGCTACCGGCGTGTTCTAAAAAGCGTTATCTTGACCGCGTCCGTAGTCCTAGCAAACCTACGTACAAAGTGTGTTCTCTTCTTTTCAGTCGGACACTCTTGTCAGAGTGGTCGTGGTTGCGCAAATGCGGCACATCAAGAGATGTTCGCCGGATCGCAGACTTTCTCTTGGACTGTTCTCTTAGCGATGTGCTTTCATTTTCTATACCGGTTTGAGGCATCGCGAGTACACTGGACCATGGTGGACTCAGTAGTCTTTTTTATTATGTCAGTACAGCGAGTGCCTTGCCTTCCACCTGACCCTGAACAGCCAGTCTTTCCATGAGTTCTCATTTCTGGATATGTCACCAAAGAACTTCAGTATTCGTAATGGCACGGTTGACGAAAGTCGATCTCTAATACGAAGCTCTTTAAAAGTGTGTTCGTATACATCTTTTTCCCTCCACAAGATGACATAATTTATGTCCTTTCACCACGACTATTTTCCAGACGCCCCGATGGAACCGCACAAGGCATGTTGATACCGCAAAACACATTTACATCCTTTTGCAAACGATTACTGGAAAACGGAACATCCCTATTACGTAAGCGGTAATGCCGAAATTAGCATAAGAATGTCGTATTAAGCATGATGTCGCTAGTACTATGCTAACCTGTTTGTGTTTTTCTGTACAGACAACAGCACATCAAGTGTAACAGGTGTACTACGAAAGCCGCCTTTATTACGAATGCAGTAAGGGCGGGCTCAAGGTCACACTGTTACGATTGATGCGCTGTCTGTACATCAAAGGTAACAGTATTTGTAAAGCCAACAGTACCTCCGACTAAGGTTGTTCTCTAAAATGTGACGCTTGATATATTATCCAGTGTACATTTAGAAGCGTCAAGACAAAATTTTAATACAGTTTTTAACTGGCCGAGCTATTTTTTTACCTTAAGGTAGCCATCAAAAACAAGAATGTTTACGAAAATAAACATGTATCTAAAAAGCTCTAACCAGAATATTTGTTAGGAAATATTGCTGTAATGAGTTTTGTTTGTTAAAGTAAGTAGATATATCAGTTAGCAGGCACCGCCTTATAGTAGCCTTTATCCTTTCTATATCTACCTCAATCAATCAAATTATAGGTACCTATGTCGGTTCAGCGTTTTGAAACAGTAGTTACACAGCAGCGTTTTCAGCCTGAATTACAACAGTAATTCAAACTGAAAACGTAGTAACGGACAGACATTACTTTCGTATTGAAAATATTAGTATTGACGCATTATGATACTAATATGAGTCTTCAGTTATACAACAAGAGTGCCTGATCATCTTCACTAGCCTGCGTTCCGCTGCTAGGCACAGGCCTTTATCGGAGAGACACATGAGAAGTTTGGGCCATACCACCACCACGCTGACCCAATGCTGGTTGGTGGGCCAACGGCGGGCGCAACGTGGCTGCCTTTTGTAAAACTCATCTCACCTGATGATAAGTGATGATAAGCCCGAAAATGAAAGTGACACTGAAAAAAGACAACTGACCTTCAACTATAACACAAGCTCTTAATGATGCTTACTTTGGGCTAGATAATAGTCTCTGAATATTAAAAAGCTACCTGGAGCCAAAAAAGTGACTGCAAAACTTAGCGTAATACCTAGCCAAATTTTGGTAATTACTAATGTAGCCGAAGTAGTTTGGTTAAATATTTTTTTCAACGGAGCTACACCCGGATTCCTCAACCACAGAGGAACGGGCTATCTTACCTCCAACTGCCGGAGCACAACAATGCTGTTAACATTATTGTAATGGCAGACTTAGGTAAGATAGTAGTAGCTAGCCAGGCGGACTTAGAAAAGTCCAACCACCAACCAAACCGAGCGGAAAATGTCTGAACCCATGGAAATTGAACCCTGGACTTCTAGATCTGGGGTAGGTACCACTAGATCACAGAGTCAGTTAAAACATCATGTTTCTTCAATGATTTTATAAGTTATTAGAATAAGTGTACATATATTAATATTAAGATTGTTTACAGCTTCAGTAAGACAAAATGAGGGTTTAAGTTTAAACCTGATTATTCGTACGCCAGATTAGCGAAATAAACTACACCGATGCGGCTTTGCCCGGTTCTACGGGACGCTCCCTTTGTGAAGTAAAATCTGTTATTTATTATTCAAGTCTGGCGCGGGAGTCGGCTACCAAAGTGTTGCCTGAATTTATTTGCGCGCGAGGGCAATGCAGGTCTTCGTGCTTACTTGTTAAGCGAATTGAAAACTTAAGAATTGTAAGCTTAGGTTGTATTTGATTTGAGAAGCAGTTCGATGGCGTAATGCTTGCATATCATACGATAGCCCTGATTTGAAAAAAAAGTTAGAACACTTTTAAACCTATTTGTTAAAAAAATAGAAGGAGGTACACGTAACTCATTATTTTGTCGGTTCTCTGGCTCCACCAACATTCGCAATTATGTAATCTCTCAAAATCTCCAAATCCACTCACCAGAATCCACAGTAAGTACTAAAAATATACTTTTCGTACCACTTGCTCAAAAAAGTGACATTCTATGCCACAAAAAGCGAACATAACAATAGTCATTTTTAATCTGTTAAAAACAGGGAAAGAAAATTGTACTGAATTTCATTCATCCTCTAGGGGGAGAATGTGATTTAAATTTGGAATACTTACCGAAATTTATACTGAACTACATCTGTGTTTACACCATTGAGTTTGTATATAAAGCATTATACATCTTTTTGAAAAAGGAATTACCTAGTAGATTATTAACCAAGGGGATAAATGTACCAAACAAAAATGTAACTCTCTGTATCAATAATTGGACCAACGTTTCGAATGTTAACTTTTACTTTTAATTGTCATTATTTTTAATAAATGCTTATCTCATATTAATATTGTGTTAATTTTTTCGCAAATGGTACGAAAAGTAGAGTATTTTCCTCGGTGATAAAGCTGTCTTAGTCTTGGGTGAACTTAAATCCCTCGCTACACTCAGGACTCGTCTTAAATCCCTCGCTTCGCTCGTGATTTAAGTTTTTAACACCCTCGCTACGCTCGTGAGTAAACCTCGAGTCCTTCGTTACGCTCGCGATTTAAATCGTCACCCGCGACAGAAGACACTGCTTTATCCCCTTGGTTAATAATCTACTATTATTGTCTTCTAAAACGAGTTCTTTGTATGCATAAATAAACATCTCAGTAATTGTATTTCTTATTGCAATTTAAACATGAACGATATACAAAAGATTTACTGGCAAATTTTTGTTTGTGAAAAGCATATTGAATAAGTCAATAAAACATAGTCAGTATCTACGTAAGCCAATCCGAGGACATCTAAATTGGATTAAGCTTCAAAGAAAAGAAGAATCCAAATGATTATTTGATAACTTAAATATAAATCTCAAATCTCATACCATTCTGCAGGATAAGATCTACATAAAGATTGTATCTATAGTTATAGGTCGCTATTTCAAATGAACGGAATCTAAACGTTTTACTAGCGCTATGACCAAGTCACAGTATAAGTTCTTCGATCCTTTGAGATCTTTTGTGCTTCCCTTCGGATATACCACTTCCAGAAGACTGATTATGGTTCTTGCCAGAGAGTGTTACTGACACAAGTTAAGCAACATTAATTTCTGGTACAACTGGAAAATACTGTTAAACATAGTTGATAATTAGTAAGCTAAAATATTTTTAGGAGAAATTTAAGGGAAACTGATTGTCTTGGTAAGGATAGTGATGAGAAGGTATGACGAGCACGTGATAAGGACTGTGAAGAGAAAGGAAGATATGGCTAACAAAGATGAAGATGAAGAACAATACAGTATCTTCATACTGTATTGTTGTATTTGTTAAACACTGTATTCAGTATTATCTTCATAAGAGATCAAACGCATTATGAAGATACTAGTATTTTATTGTGGTGCAAGCGTATTACAACAATACTGACCCTCAACTATCCTAAACAAATTGGAATCAAAGAAGGATCACGACGTTAATGTGCCTCATAAATATTATTTCGCATGTCCAAATTTGGACTATACCCTAGTTAATACACACATACACACGAGATCACGGGATCTGTAAGGGCAGTTCCTGTACTATCGCCGTTAATTGGCAGATATCCAACCATTGCACCAAGTAAGTAGGTGTTGCGTGGGAAGACTCGTACAGTATAATAATATATCCTACTTATTATTTCCACTGACCAATCAGACAGAGCGAGTTTGTGTTCTTGTCTCTTTTATTCTTTAGTTTTATCAATTGAAACTTTATTCTTGACTTCTTTACCGGATTTCAATTGCGATCACGATAAAAATTGAGCTCAAGGTATCCGTTTGTCGTGTAGACGGGTCTGAGACTTCATGATTCACTTGATGGGATCCCAAGCTGGTGGTGGTACACTTCCACCATCTTTTCTATTAAAATTAGGACATGTTCGATTACAATAGCCTCACGTAACGTTATATGAACGAGGCAGTGTTCTTTGGCGAGGATTTGGGGCTTATCAAATTTGATGTAGTAGTTGCCAATTTCATTTCGTGCTAATGTTTTAGCACAAACACAAGCGCACTAATGGCACTGTTACTTAGTTACTAATGTATTATTGATTTATCGAATACCAGACAAAGCTGCTAAATTTATTAATCCACATCGATGAACGTGTACTTAGCAGTCCTTGTTTTATCCCTATTAAGAGAAAAAATACAACTTAAATTGAGGTTCAATGAGTGTAGCCCCTTACTAGAATCGAGCAAGGTAAAAACCTACACCAATTTGAGGGTTCTATTACTAGAATCCTCAAGAACGGTGACTGCAATGTGTGCTGTGAATTAAAGTATCTCACATTGAACATGATTTTTTTTTATATGCAAAGCAATAGACTCAGCATCATGAACACGCTGTTCTTCAGTTCCACACTGCCCAACTACAAGCTGCCTTTCACGTCTCTTTTGAAATCTCTTCAGAAATCCGTCTTAGAGTAATAACGATCCGTGATATTATACGAAGTATGGGTATTATGTTGAAATTTTATTACGTAACATTCGAAAAGCCCTTTGCCCAGCAGTGGAGCATAGCAGACTATTGAAGATTACGTCAAGATTTTGTATTAAGACAAATTTTACCAAATGTTTTCGCGCAAGATCAACATTGTCATAGGATTCTAGTTTCATTTCCCGAGAAAATCCGGTAACGACCCGTCATATCCGGTTTTATACCGGTTTACGACAGGAACACAGTGTTGACAAATGTAGTTTTATTTGTAGGGCAGTAGAGTCGATATTGGCTTGGCATTTTTTATTTAATCACGTGTGTAGACAGCCGTTTAAAATGTTGGTGTTATTACTCGAAATTGTGTTTACAAGCCCACATTATGTTTGGTAAAGAATTGCAAATACTTTGATAAAACTTCGAAATGTATTTTAATAAGAAACATATCATGTATTATATTATAATTTATATATTTTAAATCATTTAAATTATTCTTTTTCTACTGTATGAAAGAAGACCCATTTAGGTGTTGAACTGTTCTGTCTGACGCAAATGCAGATAGACTAGCTAGATTAATAACACAGGGATATCCCAAGTCCTCGGTAGCTCAGATAGTTAGAGCGACAGCGCTCGGATTGCGGAAGGTCGCGGATTCGATCCCCGCCTCAGGACGTGATTTTTTTTTGTTTAGATATATTTTTATTAGTAAATAATTTTTCAAAACATTTGGGTATAATAATGTTAAAATCAAAATTAAGAATATTCATTACAATATTAAGAATAAAATTAACATAATAGATGGTTTACTTAACTGAGACGTGGCCGCTTACAATGGGCCTCATAAGAAGGCTCAATGTCACCTAAAGGGCAGGTTCTCTGCGTGATCGAATCAGAAATGATCAGAAATGGTGAGATCCGCAGGAGAACTAAGGTCGCCGACATAGCCTGAAGAATTGCGAGCCTCAAGTGGCAGTGGGCAGGCCACATTGCAAGAAGGACTGACGGCCGTTGGGATGGAAAGGTCCTCGTACCGGGAGACGCAGCGTTGGTAGGCCTCCCACAAGGACCGACGATCTGGTGAGGGTCGCGGGAGGCCGATGGATGCGGGCAACGCAGCGCCGGGGAGGATTGGTTTGGAGATCCCTAGGGGAGGCTTGTGCCCAGCAGTGGGCGTCTCTAGGCCGAAATGATGATTTAAGCGCGCCTCGTGAGGGGTTCCATTCAGATACAGGGGCCTTACCACCATCTTTATAAAAGCGATTAATATTCCGCTCGGTTCAGTATTTGTTCCTAAACTGCGTCGCTGTCATAGTCGTAGATAGCGTCGTAGTACGAATTAGCGATGCAACTCAGTTTAGGTCCTAAACTGGATCGCGATAAAAGATGGTGGTACGGGTGCTGAACTCCTTTTCTGTTAATATTATTACAAAGGTCAGTTTCCAGCCAAACCTTACGACACAGAGCATATTAACGCAATAAAAAAAAATCCGAAGCACATAAAATATCATCAAACTACACGCGCCTGACTCATTCCCCACATATGGTGTCTGAATGAAAAGCTCGACACAAAAGAAAACACTCCATATCGCTTTAACAATAGAGTTTACAATTTGATAACAGAAAACATGTCGATCCTTATAAATCATTTGGAAGAGCGACACAAAACATTTTATGTTAAAGGGTTTTAACAAGTCAAAATCAACTCTAGATGTATAGCAGTATGTTCGTTGTTGGTATGTGTCAATTGCCGCTATAGGTCGAAAGCCAGGGGTGTAAAACCATAGGGTC
Organism: Nymphula nitidulata; assembly: GCA_947347705.1. Lineage (NCBI taxonomy): Eukaryota > Metazoa > Arthropoda > Insecta > Lepidoptera > Crambidae > Nymphula > Nymphula nitidulata. The sequence goes on along the minus strand of OX374637.1, from coordinate 897,156 downwards.
TGACTAAGTGAACCTTTTTTTTTATTACGGCAACGCTTTTTATATAGTTCCTTGCCGTTCATTGTTCTATCGTATCGATGAAAGGATTGGCGATATCGCCGTTTATTTTTATGCGATATTCAAAGTTCATTATGAAGATTTTGTTCTAAGTCGTACCATAAATATGTGAGTACAACATTCAAATTACCAAGCACGCTTTAGTCTAAAGTGCAGTATACTTAGCTTGTCCTTTATGAACAGTTTTACAATTTCCGCAATAAGTTCTTACCTAAGTAGGTAAATAAAAGTGATCTGCTCGACGGGTGACCAAGAAATAAAGATTACATGCAAATTATACTTAGCCGATATCTGTGGAACATAAAACTATGATTTGCCGTCTACTTTTGTAAGTGAAAATGAGGTGTCAAGTCACTACAAGAAACGTTACCCAGAAACCTGAGAGGCTAGGTTTTTATCAAATTTCCTTTCAGAAATGTAATGAAGTTATAGCGTAATATTTTATAACAGCTCTAGCTATTTCACATAATTTATCAAACAATTAAGTCTAGCACTTCTTATATTTCAAGATTATTACCATTATGCGCAAACGCATCTAAATATAAACCTAACCGCATTAATATCCTATTCGTTATCAGATTTCATCTGAATACCTGGGCTATAAGTTATAAGGCTGCTTTCAGACTATACGGTGATTCCGAGTGAGATAGTCGCCCCCACACGTGTAGGCGCAACGTACTTCGTTCTTTTGCATCTTTCCATTTTATATGTGAAGGCAAATCTATCCGTGACTAATGCGCCAAAATGCTTTTCGTAATAATTTAATTTTCTGGAAGGTTATAATTTTTATGGGAGAATTTTTATAGTTTTAGTAGACTTTTAATATGAATAACGTCCTTCTTTTGCGTTGAAGGTTAATTGTAATAATAGGTTTGGAAAACCCCATCTCACTTATCTTATTTATTTGAAGAAAACTTTCTTATAATGGTATTTGTTAATGAATCAGTTTTGTGCTTAAGACGTGAAGACTATATGGCTAAAATGGCTCATATTATTGATTTTGATCATAAAACTTTACTTACTGGTCGACGCCGACGTCTCACTTAACTTCGAACGTATAACATTTTTATGACGTACCTGTAACAAAATTAATACAAATTAACATATAGTTAAAACAATAACATTATATAGAAAGGTTGTCGATCTATCTGTTAATGTTTGTGATTTGGGCTGTTTAGTTTCGTTTGACACTTTTGACACTTGGACCTGAAAGATCCAATAGGTGAAAGTAGATCCTCAATTAAGGCCTTCATAAATTTTAGGATACGCAAAGACGCAAGGGTTTTAATTTTCTTTGGCTCGATTATGATCACTAAGAGTTTATGATTGTTTACTATCTACAATCGCATTGGTTTCACACTCCTGGCCGCAGTATCTGCTAGTATAAGAAGCACTGTATCAGAACAAGTTTCTGTTTAGCTTGCAGTGTCCTGTCAATGCTCTAATCTTTGCATTTGTGTTACTTCTGCTGAGCTTTATTAGCTCTTCAGTACGTTTACCATTGAAGCCATGTAGAGACTGGAAGTGTATTAAACCATTGTTCGGTTGACTCCTGCATGCGTTTGCTCTTGAGAAAGGGCATGGACTAGATAGTTCTTTGGAATTCCACAGAAAAGTTCTGTTTGTGGTTGTTCTATTACTATCGTTTTGAATTGTTAAGTTTAAAGTTAAAACTTCTAGAAAAAATTAAATCATTCGATTTTAAAGCAGGAAAACAAAGTTATTAATGATAACATTATAATTAGTTGTATTTAGTTATAATCAGCACTATTGTGTCCAGAACAACAATAACAGTTAATTGTAAAAACGTCGTGATAACAGTTATTATTGATTACAATCATTCTTCACTTTGAGGGCGACTAATTCAGATACATTTTCACGCTTGTTGACTTTATTACAAAATACTTTTTGTTTTTATTCAAAACGAATGCATTGAAAAATTTACTTTACCATAAACAGAATAGAGACTGTATCTGTTAGAAAGAATAACGAGACGAGAAACAATTTGTCAACATGGTTGCGCACGCGCAGGAAATGTCAAATTTGAATTTCGAATAGCCGACGAGCTCGGGTGACCAAGAAGGTGTTTTTTAGACTTTTGTTTATGGTAGTAATTTCTCAATGTGATTACTGGAATAATTAGTTACAGTCTCGAATAGACCCTAGAGTCCTTACCACTACCTTTTAGAGCATTCTAAATTTTAAAATGCTTTAAAATTTGTTTCAAAAAACAGCAACCATATTTTAGAGTAATATGAATTTAATTGTTATACAGCCATGCTATTCTGTAACAAAACTCGCATTTCATTTCGGAGTTCACTTCGATTTTATCTGTCAAAATGTATGAAAATTTGCTTTTTTGACAGTTAAATTTGAAGTGACTTGCGAGGTATAGTTCGAGACAGATTATAAGGTTTATATCATTTAGTACGAATAATTTTTCTTGAGTCATGTTTGATTTTTTCCCAATTGAACTTGGCTTATACACCCCCTATTTTTAGCTCCCCACGAAAAAAGAGGGGTGTATTTATGGCATCATAGCTTCTCAGCGAATGTATCTACCAATTTCGATTCTTATTTTTGGATTGAAAGCTGACGTGTTCAGGATGGTCTTAGCTATAATTGTTGGATAGATGATTAATGAGGCCGAGGGTTACATAAAATTGTCATTTTATATTATTAAAAAAAACAAAGTAAAACGCAATTCAGTCATATTTGAGGTCAGCGCATTACTCTCCTTTTGTTAGCCATGATAATATCGTCATTCACACAGTCTAACCATATTGACACACTCATTGTTTGTCCATAACTTCTACAATACTTGGTGTCCACAGTGTAAACTCCGAACAATGCATGGCATCTCCGATACATTTGTATGTGAGTGAGTCACGGCACGGCGCACTGTTTGGAGAATTACCCTTCACGGGTATTTTTGGAACCATAACAATTGACAACTCTATACAATGTTGGCCGAGTAAAAGTATTTCTTTTTGTCGTGTTGAGAAAATACAAACCGGCCTTTGTTTTTACAAAACATAAATAAAACCCACTTTAAAAGACTGAAGAGACACAAAAATAATAATTAGGTAATACCACAGAACATAGAGAGAGGTCTCCCTACCTCCCTAACTCCCTCCCTCCCTAGAGGATACCTACTTATATAATAGTTATCTTTGTCACCAGTGCGATAAATTGTTTTTTACTAACGAGTACACAAATGTAACCATACCATACCATATAAGATTTTTGTCCGTAGTTTTATGAAATCCAGGAAACTTTTGTAGATAAATTAGGCCTTCCCGCTCCCTCTTTGCTGCCTCCTTAGAGGCAGTCTCGCAGAAGGAGGCGACAGCCTCCCATACCCTCTCGCTGCCAACCATGGCTCTTACCATGATTGGTAGCGAGAGGTGACCAAGGTGGAGGCACCTAGCCAGTGTGATAGAGCTGTATACCGTTAGGTGCTTTAGGGTGCTGGCTGCCGATGGGTAGAATAAACGGCACAGTAGCACCCGTGGACAGCTCTCTTAGACTTATGTGCTCTGCCCACTGCCACTTTAACTTCCTTATCCTATGAGTTGTCAGTCACAGGGCCACCTGATGGTAAGCGGTTACCGCCGCCCATAGACACCTGCAATAACAGGTTGTCATCCTGAGGCCTAAGATGAACTGCCGTCCTTGGCCAGTAATTAGACTGGCTATCTTTCCGTTCAATCCGAAACACAGCGAACTGTTTCACGGTTGAAATAAGAAAGGCGGTGGTACCTACTCAGACGACCCTACATACGGGCCTACCACCTAGATTAATTATATACATATTTAAAAATATGATTATACCGCTTTGATAATTTTACTGCCGCTACGGTAAACACACCGTTTCAGATTCAGACGCCATTATAAGACGTATTTCTTCTTTATTGCTTCGAGTTAAAGGATAATTTACTAACAATCTTTAAACTAGTCAGAGTTATTTTGAACCTTATCCGAACACTATTAGAGTTAATTCGCTGATTTATCTGCAGGCTAGGTCTTCAATTAAAAAGATACGCTATTAACTTGAGTTTTTATAATAGTGTTAAATTGAGAGTCTATTAAGGTGAAAGGGTGCTATGATAAATTAATGAGGCACATAAAAATAATACAGCTACCTGTATCTTTTGAAGAGCTCGGTGGCGTATTGCTTTGAACGGTCTGGTTTTGATACGAAAAACAAAGCAACTTCAACTTTGGTCGATTCCTCAACCTCAGAGGAACTGGCTATCTAACCTCTAACTGCCGGAACACAACAATGCCGATAACATTATTGCTATGGCGGCAGACTTAGGTGAGATGGTGGTAGCTAGCCAAGCGGACTTAGAAAAGCCCTACCACCAACCAAACCGAGTAGATAATACCTGCCCCCACGGGAATCGAACCCCGGACTTCTAGATCTGAGTTCGGTGGTCTCAGCCACTAGACCACAGAGGCGGATAGAAAATGTCGATGTGACAGTGATCAAAATCTTTTTATTTCTATTTTTGCTGCTACTGACGTCTACAAAACAAAACAAAATAAAATACACCCCTTTATGGGAAGAGATCTCTATCTCTTCCCATGAATTTAATGAATTTAAATTTAATGAATTATTAAATTATTAAATTACGAAATAGTTGAACAATTAACAATATAAATAATTGGGTAATCAAAGATTATAGGTCAGTATTAAACATTAAGTCAAATAATTAATATATAATTGCTAACTAATAAAGAGTACATGTAAACCATCCTTAAGCAGCACTTTTGTTCCACGCATTTTGACACGCGCGTACACACACACACACAACACTCAACACTCACTCACAATTACACTGTATTCATGGTCTCATAATCATAAGCTAACTAAGTTTCTTCTCTTGTAAGTGTATACCTGCCAACTGTTGTTTTTCTTTATAATTATTATGTATTTATATTTTAATTGTAATATGTGATATTATTCAACTATCTACCATAAAAACTACCATTGCTATAAACATAATGTGTTTCTATAATTGGCTCATGTCTAGGTAATACTAATTTGTATTATATGTATAAAAATGCTGTTGAAACATTGTTTAATAAATAAATAAAAATAAAAATAAATCTCAAACAGCGAACCCATTAATGCCTGTCATTTTCATTGTGCAATTCAGGCAATATGAAGTGCACTAAAATGATTCTCAAAGAGATTAAGTAACTTGTACCATTAATGGTACAAGTAGTGCAAATTAGCACCGATAGTACCATTAATGGGCCATTTAAATACTATTTTAGGTACTACTAGTCCTAAATGCTTAAGAATATTTTTTACACTTCAAAGCCAGAAATGGTACTATATTTTCACAATGAAAACATTATTACATCATCATGCCTAAGTCAGTACCTGGTCTGCCAGATCAACTAGAATTCTACTCAAAATTACTTACTTATATATATTCACACCTATTAACTAGCCCAAAGTAAGCATCATTAAGAGCTTGTGTTATGGATACCTACTAGATAACGGAAAAAATATTGATAAAAATATGTGTAAACATATATGAAATACTAAATAAACATATAAACATCCATGACGCGTGAACAAATGCTCGTACTCATCATACAAACATTTGCTGCTAACGCGATTCGAACCCGGGACCCCTGGCCGAGCAGCCTGTAAAGCAAGGCGTACAGACAGTCTTTTTAAAGCTTCGGTACATAAAACAACAAGACAGACAGAGCAGAGCGTGTTCACCAACGTTGTCGCTTGTTTCAGTAAATTACATTAAATTGCTTTCATGGGACGCGGGAGGTTTGGTGCAAGGGATAAACTTAAAATTTTCCATTTATTAGTCCTTTTGATCGTACAGCTTTCAATATTTATCATAAAAAAAACCTAATATAAAAAAAAAGTTACATAATCGGGTTTGCTAAGTTGCGCCCCAATTGCACTTCTACAACGCACACAATGTTAGTTTAATGTACTTAGATTTGTTAGAAATAACCTATGCAATTGTTTGGTCAAATTAAAGTTATTTTTGTGTGTGACTAAGAAACAAAAATAAATCTTTTATCTATCTACAAGGTGTACCAAACACCTTGTATATGTCTATAAAATAGCATTATAGTAGGCCCATATGTAGGGTTGCCTGGGTACCACCGCCTTTCTTATTTCAGCCGTGAAACAGTTCGCTGTGTTTCAGATTGAAGGGAAAGGTAGCCAGCGTCATTACTGGGCATGGACGGCATTTCATCTTAGGCCTCAGGATGACAACGCACCTGCAATATCAAGTGATTTTCCCTTGTTATTGCAGGTGTCTATAGGCGGCGGTAACCGCTTACCATCAGGTGGGCCGTCAGCTTGTTTGTCATTTATTAGTATATCAAAATAAACTGTATTTTATTAGATGGTAGACGTATGTAGTGTCGTCTGGTAAGGTACCACCGCCTTTACTATTTCGGCCGTAAGCTGTTTCGGATTGAAGGGGAAAGATAGCTAGTGTAACTGGGCATGGAAGGCATTTCATCTAAGGCCTCAGGATGAAAACCACCTGCATCTCAATGATATTTCAAGTGTCTATAGGCGATAAAACACGCATCTCTAACCGACCAAGGATTCGCTGTTTTCTCTAAATTGGACCCTATCAGCGGATGTACAGTGAGATGTACATAAAAATTGAAAAACACAATCACGACTCAAACATCGCGTGTTTGGAGCTTTTAAAATAAATCCCGCAACTTTTCCCGCTTCACCATCGGATTTATCGCTTTTGGAAAAATAAATGTCCAAAGGATTGCCTTTCAACGTTCGATGAAATATCTTCAAAAGATTATGGACAGAGCCGTCTTTAACCTATTGGGGGCCCTGGGCACTTTATTATTTTAACCCACTTAAAAAAGAGTAGTTTATCAATTCAATTATTTTATACAATATACAAAAATTTTAAACAAAAATTAAAACCGACTTCAAAAAAACTGAAAAGGATAAAATAATTAAATTTAAGTAGGTACTCATCCCCTAGATAAATATTTTTTGGAGTTTTGTTTAAACATTTTTTTTCACAATTTTTAGTGATAACTTTCTAACGTCAAAGCTAGATGGGTGACCGTCAACTTATATTGTTTCCTACTATCGTATTGTTTCACTAAAAAGTCATAGGAAAGCAAAAATTCGCAATGTCGCATACGTAGACGACTTAATAATTTCAGTTTTTTTTTATTTAAAACCAAACTTCCCAACTGCTTTTGAAAAAATTGTTATGGGACCAAATGGCAGCTATTCCGCATCGAACAGAAAAAGAATCATGTGAATGGGATCAGTAATCTCGGCGTAATCGGTGTACATACAAAGAAAAAAAATATGTAGACGACTTACTAATTTCAGTTTTTTTTATTTATAATAACCAAACTACCGAACTGATTTTGAAAAAAATTTTATGGGACCAAATGGCAGCTATTTCACATCGAACAAAAAAAGAATCACGTAAATCGGATCATTAATCTCGGCGTAATCGGTGTACATACATAGAAAAAAAAATCATACCGGCCAAATTGAGAACCTCCTCGTTTTTGAAGTCGGTTAAAAAAAGAGTAGTTTATCAATTCAATTATTTTATACAATATACCTATACATCCATATTTCCAAAGAAATTTAATCAAAATCTTAATTTCCAAAAAGGGAACTTGGGGCCTCATGGATCGCGGGGCCCTGGGCACTTGCCCACAGTGCCCAATGGAAAAGATGGGCCTGATTATGGAAACTGTTTTTAACACAGCGGCAGTTTTGTATATAAGTAGTTATCAATCTGCTAAGCTCGCCTGTTAGGCTCGCCTGGAAGGTAATTCGATGAAGCGGAGATTTTTTTTTAAAAGATAAGGACCGGTAAATTGAAAAATTTTGAGAATATTGAAAATATTTTTATTGGAACTGAAAACAATGAAACATTCCTTGCTGGGAGAGGTGAAAAGTTGTAGGTTTCACTCAAAGTTTTCAAGTTTTTTTTACGTCTCGTATGACTTAAAATCACTCACAGTACACAGTAGTCTATTTTACGAGTAGTTACTTCTAGACTGCTTCGCTAGATTTGGATTCGAAAGAGGCATGAAAAAGCATCTTTTGGGCCGGCAACGTGGCCTAGAGCAGTGTCTAAACTAAACTAGCTGTCTTCGCATACGGACTCTCTTACCGCTTCACATCAGGTGGTGTTGAGGTATTTGCCGTGCTTTGTATAAAAAAATCGCTATCCATCAACTAGGCTGAATCTTGCCAGCAAGTAGTGAATAGTTGACAGCACATCAAAGCAAAGCAGGACTTTTGACAAACCTTAATCCGTTGAAATAACAGCGCTTCTGTATTCCAACTGCTGATAGTACGCCGCTAAGCGTGAGAAAGGCTTTGGAAATCGGACACCGCCAGATGCCCTTTAAACATGATAAAAGAATTCGACCACTACTTGTTTTAGTTCAGTAGATACAGAAAAAAATCATCCGAAAACATAGATGTAGGTCCGTAAGGTATACCTACAGTATCAGGGTTTTTTTTCAGTTCGATTTTAAATCTTGTGGCGTCGGCTTAAGGACGGTATAAAGACCAAAGTGCTAAGATCTATCTGAACCCGGCTGTGCAAATCAGCTCCTACTCGTTAAGGAGTTCCATGGTGTATTTTCAGAGTCCATCATCAGAATTTCACTAGATTGATTGAGACCACTGTGGCTCTGGTTTGCGTTTGATATAGGCCACCTTATCTCAAAGTATTGCTATGCCTTTCATCCCTTTCCACTATTTCCATATTGTGCCGGGTTTGTGCATACTTCACTCATTAACTCTTCTTAATTTTTGATTTTACCATTATTATAAATGTTTGAAAAATTACTTAGTAATTAAAATAGAATAAAACTAGAAAAATTTCACGTCCTGAGGCAGGAATCGAACCCGCGACCTTTCGCAATCCGGGCGACTGCTCTGACCACTGAGCCACCCAGGACTTGGGATATCCCTGTGAAATTCTTCTAGTCTATCTGTATTTGCGTTTATGAGCTAACGTCCACCCTACAATGTCGAAATATTCTATTTCAACATCCGAAACGAGTATTTTTACAAATACCGACGATTCGGTTAAGTTGGGGCAGTGCTTTCAAATATTCTTAATTTTTGATTTTAACATTATTATAAATGTTTGAAAAATTACTTAGTAATTAAAATAGAATAAAACTAGAAAAATTTCACGTCCTGAGGCAGGAATCGAACCCGCGACCTTTCGCAATCCGGGCGACTGCTCTGACCACTGAGCCACCCAGGACTTGGGATATCCCTGTGAAATTCTTCTAGTCTATCCGTATTTGCGTTTATGAGCTAACGTCCACCCTACAATGTCAAAATATTCTATTTCAACATCCGAAACGAGTATTTTTACAAATACCGACGATTCGGTTAAGTTGGGGCAGTGCTTTCAAATATTCTTAATTTTTGATTTTAACATTATTATAAATGTTTGAAAAATTACTTAGTAATTAAAATAGAATAAAACTAGAAAAATTTCACGTCCTGAGGCAGGAATCGAACCCGCGACCTTTCGCAATCCGGGCGACTGCTCTGACCACTGAGCCACCCAGGACTTGGGATATCCCTGTGAAATTCTTCTAGTCTATCTGTATTTGCGTTTATGAGCTAACGTCCACCCTACAATGTCGAAATATTCTATTTCAACATCCGAAACGAGTATTTTTTTATTTGCAATAAATGATCAATCAATTTTTTATCACTACCCCTCGTTATCGTTCTACGTCAATCCAGTTTCGAACCTGTATATAGAGGAATCTGGTCCTCAACTAGCAAAAACAAACTTAATAGCTTTTTTCCAATCTAAATTTGGATAGATATGTCAACTAGTCGGGGTCCGCTTCAGCAGCTGTCATTTAAATTCTATAGATTCCCACTAATTGGCTGACAATAAATGACTGTCACAATATTTAGTAGCTCTTGTTTGATTTCCATAAAACGAAAGGAGTATATTTTATCGTAGTGAAATTTATGGGAAATTGGAAACAAGCAGAATTTGAAACTCAATGACATCCTGAAATACAGAGAATATTGGCTAATATGTTACTGAGAATAGATGAAATTATACTAATACAGTCAGTTGACATGGATTCGTCGAACCAGCAGCAGTGAGAACGTGTTAATCTGTTGCAAATAAAAAAAAAAAATCTTGAAGTTGCATATTGTCTAGTAAAGAAAAGATGTATTATCTATCTATTTCTACTATAGATATCTATACTGGCTGCATGGCAATTTGACATTTGCAGGCTTTGTCTTAAAGTGTATTGGGGAGGAAATGTTTGGTCAATATTGGTTATCCAATGCATTTCCTAACACTTGACTTATGAATATGAAATATCACCGTTTCTTCCTCCTCCAAGGCGCTGATCAGCTCGTAATACAGCATCTCCGCCTCCTTCGATATTTGCACCTTCTCCATCTCGCTCTTGTGCGTAATCTCACAAGCCAAATCCATTTGCAGATGCATTTTCATTTTCTTTTTCACTCACACTATCACTTTTTCCATTAACAATTCTTTAGTAACATTTGTTTCACTTTTAAGTTGTTGTTTCACTCTTTATATATTACACTTTATTATTCTTTGGTATTTGGTTTATAAGTATTGCTTAAGTTAGTTTCGGTGTTGACTGGTCAAAAATAACATAAGACAAAGTATTTCTTGTTTGAGTAAAGTATTTTTTACATTATAGGTATAGTCGTTACTATCTAATGTTTATATATTGTTCATAGAATACAACTCATAAGACCTAAATACTAAATTGGACTTGTTCAACAAAGTCTGGCCAAGATAAAATTAATATAGATTTAGTATCTGCTTTACCAAATTTACTAAACGAAAATATGTTTTCGCTAATAGAAATAAATGTAAGCCGGAATTGTATCGCGGACCAGAATATAATTATCATGCGGATCAAATTGTGTTTCCCAAAATAGCTCGTCATATCCTGAGATGATTTGAATTATGGATATTCCCGTCTTGATTGAGATAAGCACTGAAAATAAACTAATTAGGTAAGATACTGAATATTTTAGAACCAGAAAATCTGTACTTGTGAACTTCTAAGAGATGCAAAGCAAGATTGAGATGTGATTATATCAATTTAATATTTGAAAGAGTTACAAACTAAAAACTCACAAAGATTGAATTTAAATAATGTATACATAGTAAATCTCTATCTTCCACTAAGAATAGAAACAGTATAGCAAAATTAAATATTAAAACTAAAAAAATATATAAATGCAAAAATAACAAAAAATAATTTAAGAACATGTAATTAGAGAATATATTCCATCCACATACAGAATGAGACACTTGTTTGAGAATGTAATCCCAAATTGAGTTTATTATGCTTGAAACGACAATAATAATTGTAAGACACTCTTGAAAGCAAGTATAAACTTGTCCAATGAAATGTTAAAGTGGACTACTTAAAAACAATTTTAAGTTGTATACGAGTTGGTTTTCTGGATGACAGCCTGGTCAGCCAGCTCATTGCTTCTGTTTTGGATTGAAAAAAAGTTGGTCTCTAAAAGCTTGTTCCATTTTCAATCTGATTAGACAGGCATTATTTTCGGCTTTCATTATCCATCCTAGATCTCAGAATTAAAAATATGAGAAGAGTTCTTCACAAATAAATCAAAACAATGGCGTAGTGAATTTTAATGGCAATTATTTCGAAAGGGATCTTGCGAGAGGTGACATCTATGATTATTTCACATCAAGCGGCATTTGCAGTGATTATAATTGCAAATGACGTTAATTGAGTTTAAGTATTAACTATTATGGATCCAATTGTGGTCTGAAATAATGATTTATTATTATTAGTATTATTTATTTTTGGGCGTGTAAAATTCGATTATAGACAAATCGTAACGCTAATAACAAGAGTAAAACGTTTATTGAAATAAACAATGAACAACTGTATCAGGTAAGCGCATATATCTAATAGATTAGTTACGATAAGAAAACTATACTTGTTAGTAGTGTATATATTTGGGTATAATAGACATGGAGTTTGAATTAATTCTACTAATAAAGATGAGCTAAAATTTTGTTTGAAAAAAATATTCATAAGTATGTCTTGTGGTAAGGCAACATGCGGGTAATGACATTGGCATGAAAAAGGTCTATGAGGAATTGAGGACACGGTTACCGGTTACGTTTATAGCAAAATAAATTAAAAATATTTACTTGGTTTAAGTAACTACAAAGCACAAACCTCAAGATATATATTCATTCACCTTTAAATTTAAAGAGCTAACTGTATCTTTAAATGTAGAGAACATTAACGAAAAACCGAATGAAACTTTTGATGCCGGTAATGGTATAAACGCAGCTAAGTAGTAATAATATGTGAGGTGCGCCGAAGTGCCTCGCGGTTGTTTTGCATAACCAACGAGTGAGGCCTGATTTAGATCAGCTGGAATGTCGGGAGGTGTCGGGAACTCGGGATAAGCGGGCGTAAACAAGTCTCCGAGATACAGTATATGAGAAGCCATATTAGTACGATATCTGCAAAGGCTTTATAATAAGCAGTTTCAGGTATGCAATAGGTTTAGATGAAACATGTGATAGTCAAAGATATAGATGCAATACGATACTCAATACTACTTGTATGTACGAGATGAAAAATCAACTGATAATCATTTTATTGCATTAAATGAAATTATCTCATTTTTCAAACGGCGTTAAGCATACGGAGCTTTATATCTTGAGAATTAAAAAATCAATTGTGACTGGAAACTGATGCTTGACGGGTCAATAAGTTATGGATCAAAATAATTAAAGGAGCAGATTTTATTTCTTGGGTAATTTTTTTGGTTTTCATATGCGGATTTCAATATAAGGCGAATTCCTTCTGGTTCTCGTTGCTGGAGAACCAAAAACACAGGCGACGGGGTGTGCAATTATTTTCCAAAATAAACGGCAACAATGACGTAACCACCCCCATTATTACTCTTTAATTTAGATTGTCTGTCCAAATCCTTAGAAGTTTAATTGCTCGATGTTTTGCGATCGCAAACATTCTCAAATACAGAACGCTTCCAAGTTTTGGGAAACATAAACAAGAACTCTATTACTGAGAGCATTGTCAGTTTTAAACCTGCTTTGTTGGATATCAGGTGGAACTGTCATATTCCGTTACTTAGTTTAAGTAAATCTATGAGGACACTATAAATAATGTAACTCAATAGACTTGTATAATGTACACGGTTTCGTTTCGTTGAAAGGATATTATTGGATCTAATTCTGGAGGACATACTTTAAATGTAAACTTAATTGCAGTAAATCTCGTTTTATCAAAATGAATGTAAAAATTACAGCTGTCAAACCCAAGATCTCTTAATACTAAGTTTGTACATATTGTAGAAAGACCGAACGATAACTTGCCATCACCTAGATCAAGGTAAGCATCTTTAAGAGCTTGATTAGTATGACCGTATCCAATGGAGTCTTAATCTTGAACTCTTTTTATCAATCCTTATAAGATTTTATTACATATTTGTCGCAATATATGTATTTTACATTTTTTTCGTATTTCGAAGCAATTTATATTTAATATTATGACTTGTTTGCCTGCGATACACAACAGTATGACTCCAAAAACGGAAAATTCCGCTAACCCACAGTTCTCCCATATTCTGCTAAGTGCTTTACACTACAAACTAACACTAAGTAAATAGCTTTTAAGCTTAAAATAGCAGTTACTTTATCTACCTTAAAATAGTCTTCTACCAAGAAACAGCCAAAGCGACATACGACACATTAAACATATTTACTAACCATTGCATTGTTTCAACGAAGGACTGAACTGCATGTTCTAAATCAGGAGTCTTTGGAAACTTCCTGATATCAGCTTCCGCGTTTTGCTGACCTTATTACTGAACCAAAACCTGTTCATAAACATTAATTTACCACGGTATCTCACCTACTCAATGAGAATATACAGTTGTACAGTCAGCATCTCAAGAATGAAGCTTTTGATTTTGAACCTACAGCTTATCGTAATTGGACCGATTTGCTTTGTAAATAATTGCATCTGTATGGTCATCGTTTGTTTATTCAAAAAAACTTCACACTTGAACTAATATAGTCGGGAATTGAGAATGTTTATTTTAACTGTAACAGCGAGTATCAAAGATTTAAGCAGATTTTAGGGATCTTCAGGCGTGGATATAACACCATAAGATACGTACTGTGCAAGAATATCATGGTTTCAAGAATTTCCTAATAGACCAGTCTATGTATAAACGGAATTTAATTGTTTACCTTGTCATACCTCTTAATCATGTCCTTTCTCGTTACTCTGATATTACGTAGCAATACCTACTATAACACGGCCAATTTCTCTGAATACCCACTATCTAAACAATGAAATACCGCAAGTGTATCTTGAACTACATCAGATAGCGTTTGAGTATTTGATAATATTCCCTTGAAGTGCTTTTAGAGCCTTTCTAATTTTTCGAATTGCGATCTTTACTGCAAAAATCATGAAACGGATTTGGCATGGTACTCGGATTTTTCAGGGAGTTAATCCTAACACATCGGAGCCAAAGTGGAATAAATATTCAAGTTGCGAAATGAGCTTTCGGTGGAGGTTGCCTTAAATGAGTACAGCATTCAGGCATGTACAGGTAAAAGATTTGTACAGGATCGGCAAGCGAGTGATACCCCTGGTGTTGCAAGCTTCCATAGGCTTCGGTAACTGCTTAACCATCAGGTGGGCCGTATGCTCGATTGCCACCTTAGTGGTATAAAAAACAGTACTTTTATTTAGTCGTCAAGCAGAAACGAATCGTAGGCTGTACATTACTTAATTTCATCAATCAACGCCAATTTGTTTCCTTTCTCTACACACGATGAAATGTACAACTTACGATTTTATTTAGTGTAATGTATACAAGCAGTATCTAGAATTTACGACGTTTTTGCATGATAATTGAAGAGAATTTCTGTTTTTTTTTTTTTTCGGTACAATTCACCATTTAAAGTCAAAGTGGTGTTGCAAAGCTTTTAAATGGGGTCAGCGAACTGAATAGCAAGTGTTTCACGTAATTAGGACCGTTAAAAGCAGTAATTT
Source organism: Nymphula nitidulata (assembly GCA_947347705.1). NCBI lineage: Eukaryota > Metazoa > Arthropoda > Insecta > Lepidoptera > Crambidae > Nymphula > Nymphula nitidulata. The sequence goes on along the minus strand of OX374637.1, from coordinate 881,964 downwards.
AAAGCGATTTTTTTCTGAGAACATTGTAAAGGTGTGTTCATACAGACAATTTATGAATCTTGTTAATTGAGCGTAAAAACATTTTATTTCGTGTAGTTTACGATGTTTATTTCATTTCCGCTGATGTTAAGCAGTCTTACTGGGGTAATTTAGATTTTTTAACAACTGTGGCAAGCAAGCAGACGGTCTGCGTGTGGGTAGGTAAGCGGGTAGGTAAGATATTTAACCGACTTCAAAAAAGAAGGAGGTGATATGTTCCATTGTATGTATTTTTTTCACCTAATATTTTGTTTTCATTTATAGGGAGACGGCTAAATCAAAACTTGACAATTTAATTTAAGTGATCCTTTAGGTAACATAAAAGCAAGATTACGAAGGAACTTTATTAACGTGCTACTTCTTTTATCCAGCCCAAATTAAGCATCATTAGGAGCTTATTGGATGCTAAATAACGGAGTTATACATATCGATAGCAAGTAGCCATCGCGCCAAAAAGTAGGCTATGTCCTTTCTCCAGATGTAATATTAGCATTATATTATTATATTAGCAAATGAAATATGTCATTTCAATTAGTTTAGCGGTATAGGAGTAAAAACGTAACAAACAGACAAACAAAAAGAGTTGCTTTCACATAAGAAATAAAAAAATGAAATAAACCAAACACATACAAATATAACATGACTCGTGACAAATGTAAATATCATACTCATCATACAAAAATCTGCCCCTACCGAGCTCCAAATCCCGGACCGCTGGTTTACTAGCCCACTTGACCAGGAGGCCGTCTCCTTGGAATTATAACCAGGAAAATGCACGATTTTCTGAGGTTATCAGACTGGCAGGAAATATTTTTTTCGCTGTGGGTCCACAAAATGAACGCAGTAAATATGAGATGCACTGTACTACATACTACAAGTTGAATTGGCTTGTAGTGTACGTCAGTTTGTATACACCTTTACAATTCAAGTTGATGTATTCATTTCTAAAAGTGTTTGTTAAGATTAATGATTTCGTGCGTCTGGGAGATTCATTAACATGCTGTTATAAGTAATTTAGTCTAACAGAAACTGCACACTACCTTTCTGTTAAATACTTATCGTAGGAGGTCATTATACAAAACTTAAATTGATAATCAGTCAAATGGGTATCTAAAATTTTTGACGGACCCTAAACAATAATTAATTGCATAACATAGGTTATGATATGAAACAATGTTACTAACAATGATATGGATTATGCCTAAAATAAAAAATAAAAAAATAAATATTTATTTAAAAAAAGGTTATGATAGGTTCTTTATTCGCCTGTTTTTTTATACACCATATTTCTGTAAAATGCAAACTGAACGGTGAACATAAATTGTGTCCTATAAATTAGGACACAATTTATGATACTTTTTGGAGAGATATCCGACTTCTACGCGGGCGAAGTATTATGATAATTGTTTGAAAGAAGGGTATTAAGGATTTGCTCTTGGTAGCTTAGATCAGAGCAGTTCCCCGGATCGTGAAACCGCGGGCACGGTTCCCCTAGGTACGGAATATTATTTTAGTTTATAAATGTTTCTTTCGTATTTTTTTATTAACAAAAGAGTTTATTAAAGAACATGTTTCACATCCGGCCATGTGAAATGTACTTACACTATTTCAAAAAACCAGGAAAAATCTAATGGATCCGGGAAAAATACTAATAATTCCTTTCCATGCACAGTTTGTTTGTACAAAATTTTTCGTTAATTTCACCGTCCTTCAATATGGCAACATGGCGGGCCACATAGATGTCAACTAAACGTCACCAAAGCAACCGCCATGATGAATATTTGACTGTGTGTAAAACAAAGCAAATAAAAAGAAAATGGACAATTCAATACTGTTCTACATATTTTTAGCTATTTGTCAGTATACGAGTAGTGTAGGTACATAGACCTGGCCGGGTCTTCGTACATTTTTGGAACATAAATTTATCTTTTACATTGAAATCAGTGAATTTTAGAACAATCAGTCATATACGCGTCATTTCCGCCTTGTTCTCATGTGCTGCCTTCTAGCGAATGTCAATGGAGCCATCTTTATTCAGGGCTCGTCTCGTCTCAAATGCGAAGAGATTTATTTTCGCTTTTACTTCCTTTAGTGTTTCTGTTACCTATTCACGTAAATGACAATTGACATCAATTTCATTAGATGGAAAGGCCTGTATTTAGGGTCGTATTAATAGACTGGAAAGAAAATTTAGAGGGTTACAAAGTCCTCGATGGTCAGAGTATTCTCTGTTTAATTTAGGAGGATCTCGGTGGCGTAGTGTTCTAGTTTCGATTACGGAAACAAAGCAACCTTCGCGATGGTCGATCCGGGATGAGTCAGTTTGTAATCTCGAGCTCCTCCGTGCTTCGGAAGGCATGTTAAGCCGTTGGTCACGGTTGTTTTGCAACCCCTTTAACCTACTAACCTGTATTGGGACAGCGTGGTGGTATTATGGCCCTAACTCCTCATCTGTACCATGTAGGACGGCCTATGTCCAGCAGTGGGACGTATATAGACTGGTGATGATGATGAGTCTCTTTTATAGGGACATTTGACAAGAACGCGAGTGTGACGCGCTTATGTGCTCTATTAACATGTTCGTTAGACTAGGTATACAATTTGTCAATACAACATAGCGTTGGTCGTTATCTATTCGGCAATTAGTCAGCCAATATAGCCTATATCTAGATGCACAATTAATTATTCAATCGTTGTAATATTAACGTCAGGAGAGTTAAAATTATTCATCAATTAGCCGATCAACGGGTTTTAGATGGCATGTGACGATCAGCTTTTGACGTCACGTTGTTGAATATTTAGTAGGGTCTTATGATTTATGCCCTTACCGAAATGACTTTAAACCGGAGGGGTAAAGTAATCGATCACTCGGTCAATACAATTTTCGACTTCGCTTTACCGAAGGCGGAAAAGAGACAGACAGACGGAGTTATAATCGCATTTATAAAATTATTATTTTTTTATTATTTTTTTTTTCTATTAATTTTATAAATGCATTATAAAAACATTTATAGTCATCAACAGAATATAGTCTGGAATACCAGACTATATTCTGTCTCTGTGCTAAATGTTATCCTGATCTGTTCAGCCGTCATGGCGTGATATGAATAACAAACATCCATACAAAATTTCGCATTTATAATAAACTATCAACCGTCCGCGTGGATGTCGGCTATCACTCCAAAAAGTATCCTATGTCCTTCCCAGAGTATTAAGCTATCTTCATGTCAAATTTCTCCTAAATCGGTTTAGTGGTGTCGGTGTGAAAGTGTAACAAACAAACTAACTCACTTTCGCAATTATAATATTAGTTATGATTAAGATTCAGTTTATATACTAGTGGGAGCTCTTGGCTTCACCTGTGGCGATGTCGGTTATCGCGCCAAAGTAATTATGTCTTTTGTCAGGATGCAATCTATCTCCATGCCGAATGGTTCGCATCGGTTTAGGAATGATAACAGCAGACAGGCAGACAGAGTTATCGCATAAAAATTAAGTATGGATAGAGGGAATTCGTCTGTTTTTCCAATTAATATAGGCTGATGCAATGTGACCTATCATTTTCTTTTTTATAAAGAAAGAGACGACTATCTTTAGTATAGATATCATTATGCCTTTATGCGATTGTTTTAAATAGATCCAATTACTAGTTTTGACCGATTACGCCGGACACTGACTCACGCAACGTAACTTCCGGTTTCAGCTTTGTAATACAATGCAGTATACTCTACTATCGTCTATAGTATAGTAAGTATTGTGCAATGCATTTGAACAATGGAACATTGAAGGTTTTAACGATTGAAGAAAATGTTGAAATAGATGCATACAGTAAGCATCACAATCATCTGAGCTCAGAGTGATGGAAAATAATTGCACTGTTACTGAAAAGCTATTCTGACACTATAACAATAGAATCGTATGTTGTTTGTATTCGTAGCATCACTTGAATCTGTAACAAATGAAGTGTAACACTCAATTGTAGGGAAGAAATCGTATGGACGGTTCTCAACTCTAATCAAAGATGGCGCTGCAAGCTCCTGAATCGCGCAAGCGTCTAGAAATTGTGTCCGTATATATACCCCTGAGAAATTGTAGAATGAAGTAATATTATGTGTCGTGCGCGAGTGAACGAAAACCCATACTATATAGTCTGTGTAGCTTACCATGTACATGTATGTTTTGGAGGAACTCAGTTAACAGAACTCTACTATTTAAATCACAAAAAAGGTGTGTATCAAGTCAATAAAGAGATTCAACTCAAGTCCACTGACAGCTGTAAACAAATATTTAGGTAAATGAAAATATTAACTCTACCGTCCTTATACATTTACGAAGAGTCAATGTATGTTGTGGCGCATTGGACCATAATAAATTATACTTTTTGCTATTAATATTCTTTATACTTATTATCGTTTTTGATACAATTATTTAAAATAATAATAATAGTAATATTCTTACACTCACACCTATTATCTAGCCCAAAGTAAGCATCATTAAGAGCTTGTGTTATGGATACTAGATAACGGATAAATAATGATAATAATATGGATATAAATATTAGAAATATACTAATTAAACATATAAACATCCATGACTCGTAAACAAATGCCCGTACTCATCATACAAACATTTGTTCCTACCGGATTCGAAACCGGGACCTCTTGATCGAGTAGCCTGCATAGCAATGGGTACAGACCGCTCGACCAGCCGGTCGTCAAAAATAAATATTTGTCACATGACCAATTTACCCCAAGGACGCTTTTGAAAAAATCCCTATAATTTCGCTCTCCACAAGAGCTATCGGTAATATGTAATTCAGAATCAAGATCAATTTCCTAAATTTGCGCAACGATCCTGTAGACGCGGCAGAAGAATATTTGCAAAAACCTGCAAAATTAAACTTTTGAACAGAAGCTGGTGTGGCACCTAGAATATTTAATAAAATTCCCAATAGTTTTAGACTCTACCGACTTATCTATTTAAAAAAATAAGATGTCATTGCTCCTCAATAAGGCATATATATTACTCAGTAGCGGAATTTATAAATAATAAGACTTTTAAGTAATTAGACATGTTTTTACTACTTTTTGGGACATATTTTATTTTGATTAATTATGCACGTGACATCATTGTGATTTTATTTTAATTACTCCGACTACATCTGTTGACATTTTAATTAATATTGTTTATATTGTAATACACGTGACATTTGATTTGATTTTAATTAAGTACTCTGATTACATTTATTGACATTGTAATCTAATATATAAAATAATGGTGTCACAAATTTAGTTACCATACTACTCCGTAACGGCTTGACCGATTTTCATGAAATTTTATATGTATAATCAGTAGGTCTGAGAATCGGCTACTATCTTTTTTATTTTTTCGACATTTTTTTTTATGGCAAATCAAGGTTTGCCGGGACATCTAGTATTGTATAAATTTGCCAACATTGACTTTAAAATTTATACCTTAATTAAAGGACATGTTTCATATCCGGCCGGGTGTTTGTACACTATCTGAAAAAATCAGAAATAAACTCCTGAAGCCAGAAAAAGGACTAATAATTAGTTTTCACTTGTAAAAAATTCAAAATGATGAAACTTTCAAAGAGTAACCAACACGTGATATTGAGTGTATGTACAGGCTATGGTAACAGCTTACCATCGCCCGCCTGTGCGCTTGTTCGCAATCCTTGTATAAAAGAGTCGCAGAGTATCCAAACACATAGTTTGTAAAGCTAAACTGAATTAAGATATGTGACAGATATTTTAAACTGATATCTCATACCAAAACGCCCGTCACGTACGCGTGCATGATGTTATTTTAAACAAGATTTCTGTTCAAACCGAGATCGTGATTAGGTATTATCACATTGCTTATACATAAGCTTACCCTGCACTTTAAATTTAAATAATTTATAATGTATAAACAGAAAGATATATCCAGTACCTATTACCTACATGTGTAAATTTTTCCTCAAATGTCTTTCTTTTCCGTTAGTAAAATAAAGATTTTTTTGAATTTATTTTAACACTATGATTAATCTGAAAAACTACACATTCTAGACACAATGCATTTTTAATTAGAAATAATTATGTGAAGTAGACCAAGTTAAGGCCGAAACGTTCTTTCAGCCGAAATAGACAACGATAGAAAAAAGACAAAATAGCAATCGCGCTTGTAACGTAAGCGAAAACGCACAAATTACTTTATTAAAACATAACTATGAAGATTACAGGAAAAGGTTCATCACGATTGTGAATATTTACGATACTCGTAAGTCCCCCTATCCACTTTATAAAGTAATTCCCTATTGAATAAGTAATATCGTCAACCAATAATCTTCAACTTACTTATTTAAAAGAGATCTTTTCGAAAATAAATTTTATCGAAGCGAAATCTTTAAATAGTGTTTCTGTTCTAGAACATGTCTAATATAAAAGGTATATGAAGAAATCATGACTGATCTTCAGATCGGTAAGTTCTTTCAAGGTCATATCTCATTACAAATGAAAGTGCTATTTTTTCGATTTTATAATATAAAAACAACTCATACATATATATAGATAGATACTCGTAGCTTTATTCGAAACAATAAAAAAATATTCTCAAACTAAAACATAAATAAACTAGACTATGATGTATAAATAATTAGTTGTAAGTGTGTGCTGCAGCTCAAAAAAGAATAACCATCATGACATTATTCCCACTGCTGGGCACAGGCGTTCCTACATGCAAGAAACACATGAGGAGGGAACAAAAATGGTACAGGGGGTGTATTATGCGAGCTCATCTTTCCATTCTGTTTCGGGCATATATTTCTAATCTTGCTACACAGTGAACTTTATAAGCAGGGTGATAGGTTTCATGTAACAAAAAATAACCAGGCATTCAACTCTGCAGGAGGTGCTAAGCAATGGCAACACTGATTTTCAGCCCTAAGCTAGTTTTTTTAACAACAAAGTAGCAAATCAGTATCTACTTGTCAGAAAAACGTTCTTAACCCGTCAAGTATCAGATTCCAAACACAACTGATTTTTTAATTGCCATAGGCCTCCGTTGGGCTAACACCGCTTTGGGGATTAATCCGTGTATACTCGTACAAATAATAATTTTGATTGCAAAAAAACAGAAATAAGAATAACAATAAAGGATCTTAGGGTTATCCTAAGTCCTCGGTATCCGAATGGTCAGAGAAGTCTCGCCCGGATTGAAAAAGATTGCGAGTTTGGTTACAGCCCTACGAGTCCTACGACACAATTTTTTTCTATTACAGTAAAACTCCCAGTAATCCGACATAAACTGACACACAACTGCGCACAGAACATAAAAAATATTTTGGATCTATGTTTCCGGTAAATCTTCACAAATGCATGATTGAACATGTTACAAGTTACAAGAGCTACTTACCACTATTGTGTTCAACGTGTGTTACCTCAGCTTAAATTTTTTAATTCGGTTATGATAGTGGCCTGTTTTTAGGCGACCCACTAAAGCTCCGCACGCGGTAACTCCACTGCCCTTTGCGGGGGTAGCCTAGGCTCTGCAGAAGCAATTTCACCAGACGATAGCGACCTTAGTGTGCTTTTATTGTTTACTGTTTATTCTTTGTGAATCTTATCACTTTGACTTATAATTTGTCGGACTACAAGGCACAGTTTTTCACAAAATTCTGTCTGGTGACGACAATACTTAAATTAAAACATTGGCTGCATCATTTCATAGAAAGGTCACGAAATTATCAAATGAATAAGATGTATTCGAAAGTTGCAAAACATTTCTATAAACTAACATAGCCTATGGTTTAATTTATTGTCGTATTGACGTCACTATCCTGAATAAGGGATCTTGCAAACAGTTGCAGTACTCTAAAATCCGACCAATTTGATAGCTCGACATCATCTTGCAAAATGTTTGTCGGGTTACCGGGGGTCCACTGTATAGTCATTTTTAACCGACTTCAAAAACGAGGAGGTTCTCAATTCGGCCGGTATGTTTTTTTTTTTTCTATGTATGTACACCGATTACGCCGAGATTACTGATCCGATTTACGTGATTCTTTTTTTGTACGATGCGGAATAGCTTCCATTTGGTCTCATAAATATTTTTGCAAAAACAGTTGGGTACTTTGGTTTTAAATTAAAAAAAACTGAAATTATGAAATCGTCTACATAACCGAAATTGCGAATTTTTACTTTTCGAATGACTTTTTAGTGAAACGATACGATAGTAGGAAACATAAATGTTAACGGTCACCCATCTAGCTTCGACCGTAGAAAGTTATCACTAAAATTGTGAAAAAAAATTTTAAACAAAAATTAAAACCGACTTCAAAAATCTGAAAAGGATGAAATAATTAAATTTAAGTAGGTATTCATCTCCTAGAAACATATTTTTGGAGTTGGTGCTAAGTGGTTTCCAAAAACAATAGAAAGTAAAGCACCGACTCCAAAAATATGTTTCTAGGGGATGAGTACCTACTTAAATTTAATTATTTCATCCTTTTCAGTTTTTTGAAGTCGGTTTTAATTTTTGTTTAAAATTTTTTGTACTCATGTGTCGTGTGATCGTAAATGATAACAGTAGCTGGTATGCTAGCAAGCACCCTAGTGTAGATACAGTCGGTATCAGAATTATCTGCGCGTTAGAAAAGCAACCGTATTACTGCTGCATTAGAAAAGTCTTGTTCAAAATTAAGTGAAGCTGCTAGCAACATTCGATTCTATCATTGTGACGTTAGAGTAGATTTGTGGTTTTTGACGGTTCGAAAGAGCTTCTTAGGAGCCTACTTGTATAAACATATTTTTGATTTTGATGCGTCACAAGTCATGCACAACTCCGTAACATGATAAGCCTCTAATATAGCTCATTCAGAACTCCCAGCTCATAATATGCCTCCTCTAAAGTTAAATTGATGCGTTATAATAAGCAAAGAGGGATAGCACCTCCATTGTATAAATAACAGATCGCAGCTAAATAAAACTTAACATTACTTTGTAGTGTTATGTTTAAAAGACAGATGTCAGCAGAACTCATCGAAAAGCGTCATGGTGAAAGCGGAGGGGCTCGTGACAGACCGTTTGCTGTCAACATATCGTTCTCATCTGATTTGGCTACGGTGACACCGCGTGAGTAGTGCCTAAGGTGCTACGAGCGTCTATAGACTACGGTGACAACGCGTGAGTGGTGCCTAAGCTGCTACGATCGTCTATAGGCTACGGTACCAACCCGTGAGTAGTACCTAAGCTGCTACGAGCGTCTATTGGCTACGGTAACAACGCGTGAGTAGTGCCTAAGCTGCTACGAGTGTCTTTAGGCTACGGTGACAATGCGTGAGTAGTGCCCAAGGTGCTAAGATTGTCTATAGGCTACGGTAACAACGAGTGATTAGTGCCTAAGCTGCTACGAGCGTATATAGGCTACGGTAACCGCTTACTCTCAGGTGGGATATACGCTTTTACCCTTGTTCAATAAAAGAGAAAACACTAATCCGTAATTTTTAATAAGTTATACCCACCTAATTGTTCTAATATACTTAATATATTCGTTCCTCTTCAACAAGAGATTAACACAGTTATTGATGACACATTTTTTGTACAGAAAACAGCACATCAAGTGTAACAGTTGCTCTACGAAAACGACCCTTATTACGAACGGCGTAAGGAAGGTCTCAAGGTCAAACTGTTGCGATTGATGTTCTGTCGGCTGTACAACTAATGTGTACCAAGTGGCGAGTCATACGAAACGCATTCAAGATAACGTTTACATACAGTAACCCGATAAGCCTATTAGAAACCAGATCGACAGACGGACGGACGTAATCCCGGTATTACGACACTCCGCCCTGATTCCAATCGATCAACATCCACATTTGAAATAGAAAAATACGTGAAACGGAACGCGAATACAGTGTACAAAGAGAGCTTGTTGAAAATGTGATAAGTTAATTTTTTTAGGAAAAGTTTCGCATGAAAATTTTACCCTTTCTGATGGTAAGCCAAGCAGGACAGGGATAAATTCTCTCGCTTCTAGTACAATACAACGCTAGAGTAAGCTTTGGCGACCTTAATCAACGTTGGAAGGTAAACAATTTTGCCAGCAATCTGGCTAGATTTGAGAAGATAAAAAAAAGTGCATGTCTAGTTCACAAAATAACCTTTAGAAGAACGTCAAAAATGTCACTTATACACAAACAAGATAATATGATGATATCATTACGCTTGATTTAACACAGATATTGTCAACACACACTCTCACACGTTTTTGCACGTAACTTGTTTTAAAAAAACTAGCACAAAAAGAGGGTGATTAAAATATGCCGCCGCGATGTTTTTTCTTTTATTTTCGTTGTCCGAGACGCGAGCGACGCGTCTGCTCTACAGTCGCCCGCCATGACACTGCCCGCGTGAAATGCAAACTCGATGCGCGCACGCATGCATATTTTACATAATTATGTTGAGTCCTTTGCGTTCCTGGGACTTAATGTTAGGGTCCAGTTTGCTTGATGGAATCAGATGTTTACTTTTAATGAGAAATTCTTGACGTGCTTAAGCAGTTTTACATAAAAATACTAAAATTATGGAAGCATTTTTGGTTTTTGTTGATGATAGCATGATGTATCTTTATTTGAAACCTTTTTTGCGCCATAATGATTTTAAAGAAATTATAAAGTTGAAATCAAAATTTCAGTGGATGTCTACACTGTGTAGTCTGTAGAGCTAATATTGGCAACATTTCAATATAGCATTTTATTGCAAAAAGCATATTGTCCAGTACTACTTTTAATTTCCAACCCAATTAAAATTTATTCTTCTATCTAAAAAAAAGTATAGGCCAAAGCTAGAAAGATGAGGACAGTAGCACAGTAGTTCCCTTTTGTGGTGAAGGTGTTTGTTAATAAGTCATTAAGAAGAGAATGACCTCTGAAAGAATGAAAAGAGAAAAAAATATATGTAAGTATTGATATGACATTTTGTGAAAATAAACCTTTTTTTTTTAAATTATTAATTAACGTAAACTTATCTTAGCTTTATTTTGCTGCGCCCGACATGGTCCATAATAATGTCTAAATATATTAGCTCTTAAGATCTCGTTTATAAATATTATGGTATTGCAATAAATGATTTATGGTTTTATGATTTATGAGATGGCAAAGTTCGTGTACGGGACAAAAAAATATTTATCTATTGTATTGAAATTAAGCATAAATGAATAGTTACTGGCTGTTTCATCATTTGTCAAAGTGTAGAATTTTATATCCTGAAGAGAATCCCACTGCATCGTCCGGGATTCAGGGTCAGTCTATCTGAATGATCAATCTTTGGAAACAGCCAATATTCCGCCCAAGGCCAATGATCTTAAACTTAAAAACACGGATTTTACTAGCGAAGACAGCTAGCGAAGCATTTTTCTTGAAACAGGATAGTACAGTGAGGAACAGAAGTCCACTAACACTTTAGTACTTTATAATCATAACATGACTTTAGCAAGTCGTGTTTACGGTCCTCAGCACTGTCATCTTCCTTCCGAGACTGTTCCCCTTTCACTCCGTAAGTTAATATCATACAAATCTTTAATGAAGCTTCCCCATATTTAAGTATATCCTGATAGAGGGTTCCGGGTCATCGCCCAAGCACGCCCGGAACGCACAATGCCTCCCACAGGACTCTACTTCCGTTAGAAAGCAATCTGCGTGATAACCGGCTTTCATATAACTTTATATAATTACGGAGGCGTTTTAGTAAGCAAATTTAAGATTTTCAATTTTTGAAAAATATTGATAAGCAAGCGACTTACAACCACATAAAGTTGCGCGCTAAATAAACACATCCGATATAGACATTGATGCCACAGGGCATAAAATGTTTAAGAAATGTTTTACCTATATTGCATCTTTTAATTCAAATAACTCGGGTATTTTTCGGCTAAAATTTATTCTGTTTTCATTAACAGCAGTATAATTTTACGTATTTTTTCAGAAATTTATCAAGCCTTTAATCTGTCTCCACCTCAACATCACGCACATAGAAAAATACAAAAAAATTGGCATAATACGCAGAACAGATTTTCGAAGTCCAATTTCTTTGTTATTGCTTTATTTCTTGGTACAAAACAATATAAAAAAGTAACGTCCAAAAATTCATCATAGTGCACGGGACACTTTGGTGACGTTTAGTTGACTTCTTTGTCGCCCGCCATACTGTCATAGTGAATAATAGTGAAATCGACGAATCATTTTGAATTTTGTACACGTAAACAATTACTAGTATTATTATTTTCCCGGATTTAACAGGTTTTTCCTGATTTTATGTGAAACATCTCTTTAAGTCCCTCGTTTCTTTGCCGTTTCCAAAACTTGGGATTCTATGCTAGCATATGTCTTCCCTGCTCAATGTGACATGGGTTTTGGGTTCCTTCAAAACAGGTTCGAAAATTCGCCTTAAAGGCCGGCAAAGTGGAGGCAGCTATAACAGTGTGTAGTTGTCTTCGCATATGGACTCTTCTTGCCGCTTCACATCAGGAGTTAGCACCCTTGACTCATAATTGTCGGTCTCGCTTTGACACGCCGTGATAAAAAGTGACAGGTGTAGATAGCGTTACCGATATTTGAATCTTTTCCGACAGTTGACATACAGGGGCAGGTGGTTGAATTATTTAAATTATTAATTATTGAATGTATATGTAACGTGATTCAACGTGACAAACGATCTTTTTTCTTAGCGTTTGTTACGCCGTTATGTTGAATGCTAAGTCTTGAAGTCTGAATATTATGAAACTTTTTAATCATCAAGACGCTAGCCACCAGTACGTATTAATAATGAAAATACTAATTTAAGCAAGCCAACTTAAACACAATTAAGTTCTCATCTAAGCGATATGCAAGAAACTTGGGCACTTATTTGACTTAAAACTTTCTGCTGACAAGGAAACAAGAAGACGGAACGGAATTATGAAGTTTGTAGTGGAACTTGTTTAATTGCTTACATTTACGTACAATGTGGAAAGGAACGTGCTAAGTTTCATTTTAGCTTTGAATTTGAAAAGAGATGTTTCATATGAGACCAGTTGTATGTTCAGTATTTAAAAAATCATGAAAAAGCAACTGAATCCGTGAAAAATACTAATAATTCGTTTTCTTGCATAGTTTGTTTGTACAAAAGTTCTTTTTTTTTGTCGATTACAACGTTATTCACTATGGCAACATGGCGGGCGACATAGAAGTCAACTAAACGTCACCAAAGTGACATACGCGCCATGATGAATATTTGGCTGTGTTACAGTTTTTTCCATGAAAAATCTTGTTTTGTACCACGCAATAAAGCAAATAAAAAGAAAATGGACAATTGAACACTGTTTTGCATATTTTCACCTATTTTGCAGTATGGTCTACATAGACCTGGCCTGGTCTCCAAACATTTTTGGTACATCTCTTTTGGGTACATTCCCGCGCGAGTGTATGCGTAAGATTTTCGGCGTGAGTAATTAAGGGTTCAAAGACTCGTGTAAAATAAACTTGCTACAGATGTGGATTTTGCCGCCGTTTCCTCTTTTAATGTTTGAAAAATTACAAAGCGATCAATGCCATGAAGCCATGTCTCGAAATGCGGGTAAATAAAACACCATTTGAGGAGCTCGGTGGCGTAGTGGTTTGAGCGCTCTGGTTTCGATCACGAAAACAAAGCAACTTTCGCTATGGTTGGTCCCTGGATGGGCCAATCAAATTTATAATCTTTAGCTCCTCCGTGCTTCGGAAGGCACGTTAATCCGTTGGTCCCGGTTGTTACTGCAACCGATTTAACCCACCAACCCGCATTGGGCCAGCGTGGTGGTGTTAGGCCCAAACTCCTCATATATGTTTCTGCCATGTAGGAAGGCCTGTGCCCAGCAGTGGGACGTATATAGGCTGGTGATGATGATGATGAAAACACCATTCATTGCATCTTTGATAAGCTTGGCGCCAAATATTTGATGGTAATCTCCATGATAAGGTGCTTTCACATCAAGTTTTCAACTCAACGCTACTCGAGGAGACGCGATGATGAGTCCATATTGTTAGCTAGTCAAGCTTGAACAAACTATTCTTGCCGCCTCTTTTGTTCATTACTCATAATACAAACCACTGTCCTTACCGGGTTTAGTCAGACGGCCGTCATAAATACTAAAAACGAAAAATGAGCCATATTACTACGCGTTAAGGTAGTCGTGACCATAACCACTAATGTCAAACAGCTTAACATGATCCTTAGGCTACTCATCTACATAATACGATATTGTTTGCGTCGAGTCTTATTTCAATAAAAAATACTCGTAAATATTATCAATCCCGATTTTTCCAAATTTATAACGTTACGCGCGAGTAAGCTTTGAGTAATCGCTTACACCTTGTTTGTTGTTGTTTACAAACAAGCGTTTTTTCTTACCAAGACTCAACCACTCGTGCCTACCTTAAGAAATATAAAATTATTTTTTTCTTGAAGCAAAAAGTTCTCCAAGCAATATTACACTTCTAACAGACATCGAGTCTACGCCGAGAGGAGAAAAATTAAATAAAATTCAGCTTGGTAACGAGTCAGTCGCTAGTTCGCTATTTAATTATGAATTTATGAGCGGCGGGAAAATGCAAACCTAGGCTAAGGGTGAGGGCTTGTTCACAAGCGGCAGCGGGGATAGGTGACGATTGCAAGCTTTGTAACATAAAAAAATTTAACAAACTTGAGCTTGGCATGTATGTACTTTGTATTGTACTTTTTTAGTATGTACGCGGGTAGTGTGTGTATGTGGTATAACTAGTGTCTCGTACGATACGCGATGGTACGCACTTTTTGGGGTTGTCTCGAGCAGATTTAACAGTGTTTCTATTAATTTAATCTATACTATAATATTATAAAGCTAAAGAGTTTATTTGCTTGTTTGTTTGGTTGAACGCGCTAATCTCAGGAACTACTTATTCAACTTGAAAAATTATTTTTGTGTTGGGTAGTCCGTTTATCGAGTCATTATAATATAAGCTACATTACATCACGCTTCAACTAATAGCAGCTGAGCATCAATGAAAAATGTTGCTAAAACGGGGAAAAAATAATCCTTTTCAGAGCTTTTGTTGAGTGCGTTGCGTAAATGGTTAAAGTTAGGCAAAAATCATGTATGTAAGAATTGTTCTCCGAAAGAAATTTTATTTCGGACTTCTCAAACACACAGTGTAAAAAGTCTAATGATTTACTTTGTCAACACAAAATGCTTTGATAAACTGGTGATAAAGATAACAAAGTTAATTGAAGTATATTCACGTACAGTCCACAGCACATCAAGCGTAACAGTTTAGCCTTGAAACCACCCTTACTACATTTGTAATACAGGCTGCTTTCGTAATGCAACTGTTACACTTGGCGTGCTGTCATCTGTAACACATAATGTTTGTGGGCGACGTCTATGTGTAATCGCAGAATTAATAGTCCGCGAAGCTTATTCACGGAAACAACTATCTCCAGCTTAAAAGAATTACTCAAAGTATGTACAACAGTTACAGAAAAAAACAAATATTTTTTTTCTTAACGGGGTAACTATTGGCCTTCAACTCACCTGATGGTACGTGAAGATAAGGCCGACGATGGAAGCGAGTTACACCCGGATTCCTCAATCAAAGAGGAACTGGCTATCTTGCATCCAACTACCGGAACGCAACAATGTTCTCAACATTATTATTATGGCGGCAGACTTCGGTAAGATGGTGGTAACTAGCCAGGCGGACTTAGAAAAGCCCTACCGCCAACCGAATCGAGCAGAAAATTTCCTACGGGAGTCAAACCCCGGACCTCTAGATCTGAGGTAGTTGGTCTCAACCACTATACCACACAGACGATTAAAAAATTGAAAAGAAAAATAATAAATGATAATCTTAATTTTTGATTTTAACATTATTATAAATGTTCCCGATGAGGCGATTCCCGCCTAAGGACGTAAATTTTTTCTAGTTTTAGTGTGCCAGCTAAGCGACATGAAGGTAACTTTGTTGGTAGGTCGAAACATGTTCATTAACCTGTCAAGTCACTTAATCCTTAAGGAATTTGTTTTTGATTGTTATAAGACGTCCCGGCAGTCTTACGCGGCTTGACAAATTAATTTAACATTATTTATTGGAATACCACCCAATATGCTAAATAATGATTTATCGATGAGAATTTAGTCTATTGAAAGTCAATGTAATGTATTCTTGATCAGTGTTTGATGAATTAACAGATAATGATTAGTTAATGACCTTCTTTTCATTGGTGATTAAAATGGTAGCTAAAAGTAACTTCTTAAGCTGTTTGCGACCGCCAACGTAGAAATGACGCCAGTGATTTTATACAGCTATGGCGTTTAACGTGCTATTAAATGTGAGGTTGTTTTTTATTTGATAAACAGTCGACAGTATATCATGCGTAACAGTTTGACCTTGAGACCACCCTTATTCCCCTTGTAATAGAGGCGGCTTTCTTAATGCAACTGTTACTCTTGATGTGCGGTACAGTGTACCTAAGTTGTTAAAGGCGTAAGATGAAACACTATTAGCAATAGCTCAGACACGATAGGTATACGCTGCTTTAATTGATTAAGCTGAGGGTGCAGGAATAAGTCCTGGATGAGAAGCATCAGAAAGTGTACAGAAATTACATCCGTCGAGCAAATGTTTCATCTCACAATGGGCAAAGAAGAGTATGCGAGGCTAAAAAAACATCAAAATAAGAAGAAAAAGTTTTTATTTAATAATAATAGCAAGGACTCCATTTACGATTATCCTCACAAATTGGAACCAAAGTGGTCGCGTACTGTACGGTTTCAGAGAAACTTTCTCTAACGTGTGGGCTACTTACATACCCACAGACGTACGCTCAGATTGGAATGAGCTCCCTGCAGAGGTTTTCTCCAATGACTACAGCATGGGGTTCTTCAAAAAAGGCGTGAAAAGGTTTTCACAGGGTCGGCAACGCGCAAGTGATACCCCTGGTGTTGCAAGCGTCCATAGGCTACGGTAATCGCTTACCATCAGGTGGGCCGTATGCTTGGTACCTTAGTGGCGTAAAAGAAAAATCAATCTGTCTTTTAAAACGCTACCGCTTATGAATGCGTTATCCCCCGAACCGCTGCAGCTCCTCTCAGTTTCTGGTTAATTAAGACACTGTTTTGAGTGGCACTTACGGCGGACTAAATAAATAATAGCCGCCACATTTCGGACTTGGATTTCAGTACCATTCATCTGGTTCCAGACAAAAAATATGTGGGAACAGAGATGAAAGAAACGTTGGACTATGAATTTTCAATTCAAAGTAAGTGTGTCTCTCTCTTACTCGTTCTATCTCCTTCCGATTTGTTTGTTTAACCCGTTCACTGCTTCTGGGTCACATTTCGTTCAATAATTAGAATTGTATTTTTGAAACTAAAGGTGGATTCGAATTTAAATAATCGGACATAGCATTTACTAAAAGTTGAATAATTTGAGACCTTCCACCAAATTCACCTTATAACGAGAAATAATTTATTTATGTATTAAAATTAGGTACACGAAACAAGAACACGTATAGACGCTGTATAAAAGTAGAATTCAATATTGGCTACAACTCAGTAAGCAGTCTAAACAGCATGCTAAGAAGACATCCAGACTCATAATACATTTAGTTCTAAAATCCGTCAACAGATGGAGCTAAGTTCTTCTCAATCATGCAATCATTAGCTTTAATTTTAGCAATGATAACATGACACACATCGTCAGATGAGCCCGGAATATCAAAAGGTTAGTTAAAAGTGTCACCAAACAAACCACGCGACTAGCAACCGGTTAGTACTAAATGCAATTATTAGCGAATCGATATATGTCATTTAACAGTCGACTGCTGGTCGGAGTCCGGGCGTTATTAGTGCATCAACAGAATTTATGAGCGCGGGCCTATTGGACCATTCGGGACGGGTTAATTGTGATTTAGCAACGCTGTGTACTAACTAGCTCTAATAGGACATTCTGGTCTGCAGGATTGTAACTTTCTTACAATTATATAGCTTCTGGCAAACACTACCTATTTAATCTCGTGAGTTGCGAGTCGAGTACAATTGAAAAAGTGACGTCATTTGATGTTTCTATAATGGCCATTTTATAGCATTTTAGCCCTAGCATTGAAAGCGGTACCTCGAGAACTTTGTTTCAGCCGATAAACGGAAGGAGAAAACAACAATAACCAACGCACGCGCGTACTTATTGGGTATACCAAAAAATAAATGACAATTACCAAAAAACTATTTTGAGTTTTAAATATTCGTTCGTTTGATTATAAAACAGAAAAAGGATTTTACTTCTATGGAAAAACTATTTTTTAAGTGTAAAGGCAATATCTCGCGTAAAAGTAGTATTTTAAACTAGGATTTAATTAGGGTTTAATTTATTGATTTATTGCTCTCCACAAGTACAACAAGATGTTACAAGCGTTTTGGAACATTGTGGGCCCGGTAGGGCATGAAAATACTGTTTAATTGGGGCTTAACTATTAATATACCTGCATAAACATTTATAACTAATTTTATATAGTAGCATGCACCCCCATTATAATTACAAATTTGTTATTAATTATCATTATTTTCGCGATGGCTATTGTAAATTAATATTTTAGTTATAATGTATATAATTCAATTTCCATTTTATTATAAGTATATTATAGATTTATTACACATACCTACAATATAAAATTCATTATCCATTTCAATACCAAAATACAATTAATCTAATTCATAATCTAATTCTAATCTATAATTGTAACCCTAATTCATTTACCTATTGGATTTATTACACAAAAGTACTTAGAGTAAAAAAATATTGTCGATTTAATTATTTGCAATAAATATTTGAGTTTGAGTTTGAGTTTATTAACTTTATTTAAATCTACTACTACTCTAATGAAAACAGTTTTCCATTCATGTTTTGAATTTTTTAAACTGCTTTATATATTAATCAACCAACACATTTGACAACATAATACATTATTAATTTTATTTGTCTCTAGAATTTTGACGCATCATCAATATAAAGATTCCTTGATAAACAGCAGACGGAACATCTTGTGGTGGCAATTTTAAATCAAAATTATTAGGTATTGCATCTTTTTGTCGCTTACAATTTTTTAATAGAAAACAAATAATGCAATATATATTTCCCTGCCAATCCCCCAATCACATCCCAGGGTACACCCGTACCCACCCTAGGGACAGTTGCTATGGAAACTTTTATAACATCTCATGCGTAAATAATGTAATCCCGGGCAAGATTATCCCGCAGCAGACGTCGGGTTGGTTTTTTAATAACCACCCTAATATAAGTGCTCGACCTTTTGTCGGACGAAATTAAGTTGGACAAAGGTACAATTGTATTTCGTCGTTGTGAAATGGAACTATATAATATACTTCAGAGCATGGCGTTGTTTTTGGCGGGCGACTTGCCTCCCATGTTGCCAACTTGATTCCAGCAAGTGGGCAAACTTGTCTGACCAAATAGTTAAGTTTGGACCAACTCATGAGCACCATTTCAGTTTGAAGACAAAAAGGTACTGAGTAACATAGTTATCTTTAATTAACACAAAACTCTTTACGCACTTAGCACGCTGAACGGCCAGTGGAATCTTAGAGTTATAGCATGTCGAACACGCAACAGAAAGCGCAAAGTAGGATGGCCTCCTTACATGGACAGACGACCTGGTCAGGGCCGCGGGGCGTTGGCTGCAGGCAGAGCATAACCGTTCGGGGTATTTCTGCAGCATTATGTTGGTAGCTGGGGCAAACCTACGGGGCTTCACTGTCGTTCTTTTGGACGAAAACAATACGTTCATCAGCAGTTTCATACCTCAAAATTTAAAACCTATCTGACATCAAAAATTACCAATTCGCAGTTTGGCGGGCATCCAGCCGAGAGAAGCCATGGGCTCCGATTAGCATACTATCATTATTGGTCTGTCAGCTTAAATTCTAAGTGAAAGAGCGATGTTGCTTGGCGTGTTACCAGTAATGACTCTTAGGCACAGTCTTTTTGTAGATCCGAAGATATTAAGAAACGGTAATCATAAATGGAGCAACTAAAAATACTTTTTTTTTATTTATTTTTTATACAAATCACGACAAATGACTCAACACCACCTGATGTGAAGCGGTAAGAAGAGTCCATATGCGAAGACAGCTAGTGCAGTTCAGACACTGCTCTAGCCGCCTCCACCTTACCGGCCCGAAAGGTGCTTTTTCACGCCTCTTTTGAAGGAACCCATGTTATAGGAAGGAGGGAACACATGTGCTGGCAAAGAATTCCAAGTTCTGGAAGTTCGACAAAGAAAAGAGCTACAAAATTTCTTTGTACGTGATGTTGAGGTGGAGACAGTGAATTGATGACTGCGAAGACCGGCACGCGTGCTCCTGAGTAGGAAGGGGGAAGGTGGGATAAGGTCAAATAGCTCCTCAGAACACTCTCCGTGATATAGCCGATAGAAGGCGCTAAGCGACGCAATGTCTCGACGCGATTGCAGAGGCTCAAGGTTGTTCGTGACCTCTACATGGCCAACGATATGGACAGCAAGACGCTGCAATCTGTCCAGGGCATCGAGTAGGTACTTGGCGGAGCCATCCGACAAGTGCGAGCAATATTCCACGCAAGACCGGACCTGAGTTTTATACAGCAGGCATAATTGGTCAGGCGTGAAAAATCGACGCACCTTGTTCGGGACACCGAGCTTCCGTGAGGCTGTTTTGATCACGGTTTCGATGTAGTTCCTGGAATTCAGATCGCAACATATCTCCATGCCTAGCAATTGTAGGGAGCTCTGTGCCGAAAGAGTCGTGCCCTGAAGAGACGGAAGGGGGAGGAACGGCGACATTTTAGGTGTAAACGCGCACACCAACAAGATTGTTAGATCCCCATTCAGATACGAGGTTCAACACCCTGTCGAGCTCAATGGTAAGATTCTCTCTCTACCTCTCGGTTTCAGCGAGCCTAGCCCCTGGGCGACCGTAATATCCCCCATGCACTGTACTGTCATCTGCATAGCAATGAATGTTTCTTAACGGAATCATGTCATTGATTGAACAGAGCTTTGTGGTACACCAGCACTCACTGACATGAACCGCGAAGCGCATCCATCAGCTAGGACACGGATTCTTCGCTCATGCAGGAAGCCGGCAAACCAGTTACAGAGCTGAGCGGGTAGACCGTATGCCGGAGCTTGGAGAGAAGAGCCCTGTGCCAGACCCGATGGAACGCTTTGGCAATGTCAAGGCTAACTGCAACCGACTCACCACGTTTGTCAATAGCTCCACCCCAGACATGCATTAAGTACGCTAGAAGATCACCCGTTGACCACCCGTACTGTTGATCATTAATTAATGAGTGATCTTCTAGGTATCGGATCAGCTGGTGGTTTAAGATACGTTCCATGACCTTGCAAAGAACTGAGGTGACAGCTATCGGGCGGTTTGATCGGTCTCCCTTTTTGGAAACCGTTTGAACATTGGCCTCTCTCAAAGATTCCGGCACACACTCAGAAGAGAGAGAAAGACGGTATAGACGCGTTAAGACAGGAGAAAACTCCTCTGCGCAGTTTTGCAGTACAATGCTATATACTATGCTTATTTTTTATTATAATAATGAACTGATCAGATTCAATCAGATTAGATGTCCACTCAGTATTTTTGTTGGTTATGTTAGGTTGTATGATGCTCAGTTCAGAAGTGACAGATAGAAAAGTCCTCGGTATTTAGTTATGGCAGCCATTAAAAAACAATTTCGAACCTAAGGTAATCGTCGATATTTGTCCTGAAACTCGCCCAGGTGTTGAAATAAAATAATCTTGATACTGTGAAGGCAGATACTAGCTGATAATTTAAAAGCAAAAAGACTAGAAGCTTCATATAGTTGTCTCAAGTCCTCGGTAGCTAAGTGCCTCAATATAACGCTGATTGACCGATGACCTGAAGAGCTACCATGGAGAAATCTATACAAATCTTCAGAGACTTTAGGAGGTACTATAAAGCTTTCTTCGATTATGAACCTTTTCTTAGCTATAATAAAGACCATTCATAAGGTAAACGAATGAATAGGGTGTCCTACAATGTTCATGACTCTTAATGCAAGGTAATAAGAATGCTCAAATGTTGAAAGTATACCACTAATCCCTATCACTGCACGTGACTATACTCGAAGTCTATTCCAGATGTCTTTGAATAAACCAGAATAATTTTAATACCGATTTTATTGCATAATTAAATTATGAATTCTAAAATAAAATATTATAGTCGCAGCAACGATAAATCTTAATGATTCATTCTTAACTGTGTTTAAACGCCAACGAAGACGTCGATAAATTTAGCCGCTATTTTATGAATATTCTAAGATTCTAATATCTGCTAGATAATCATGAAGTTTTTGTCATCATAGTTTCATTCATTAAGTACTAACGCGCTCGTACGCTTTATTAAGTCTTCTTTTCAAGTTTCTTATTGAGTTTACACTATAAATACAACTTGCTTAATACTTACACTTTTCTGACAATTGAAATTTTTCGTGCTATCCCTTACCTGGAATAAAGAAAACTGTTTATTAGCAACAAATAGAGTAATTTGTTAAGTTTAGGGGTTTACAATAGGTTGTCGCAATCTTTTTTGGCCGTCTACCATAATTGCATGCGAATGTACATATAAGTTAGATAATCAATATCATCATCACACTTATGGGCACTTGGATTTGTTTATAATTCGACATTCTGAAATATTTTAAAAAATATTTATAAATATTGCTAGTATATTCCATATTAAAAGTTAAACAATTTTAAAAAAAGCTCGGAGGAGTAGTGGTTTGAGCGCTCTGGTTTCGATTACATAAACAAAGCAACTTTCGCAATGGTCGATTCCGGGATGGGTCAATCAAATGTATAATCTCGAGCTCCTCCGTGCTTCGGAAGGCACGTTAAGCCGTTGGTCCCGGTTGTTACTGCAACCGCTTTAACCTCAAACAGTTTAGGGTGCTATGGGCCAAACTACTCATGTTTCTCGGAAGTCCTGTAACCAGCAATGGGAAATATTATGATGATGGTGATGATGATGAATGTCATAAAGTAGGGAAAGAAGTTCACGAAATTATGATCCTCTTCAATTGCTATTCGAGTCCGTGCCTGTCATTAAACGTGACGGGTCTCTGTCTCAGACAGCAGAAAGAAAACACAACTATGCCTTTCTATAATGTCATGTGTACAATAGGACAGCATATTAAGTGTAACCGCTGCACCACGATTGCCCCGCCTATAAGAAACGCAATAAGGCCAGTCTCAAGGTCAAATTGTTAAGCTTCATTCGCTGTCGACTGTATATGGTGGTACCGGTCAGAAAGGTTACTGTAACTGTATTCTCATCTCTCTTGAGAAATTGAGCAAGCAGAATAGTAGAGAAAGACAAATAGAAATCTTGGTCTTCTTCTTCTATTTCTAATCTGGCATTGTTTTGTGATTAATTGACTTTCGTTGCTGACGGTACACATTTCCATGCCACAATAATCGTCATTTAAAAACAATAGTATCTTGTTAATTGAATAAACGTTGCTAGTACGATTACACAACATTATAATGCATGTTGCGCGTAACGGAATGCACAGGGCGGCGCCCGCGACGCAGTATATCTGTCACTTGTCGGCGCGCGCGCATATATTGCGCGCTCGTTGGGCGCTGACGCCGGAACGAATCGGTCATTGATGGGTTTAGCATTATAATTTTATTTATGATTTTTATCGTAGATCTAGGCATTTAAATGTGACCGTAGTGTACAGTCGACAGCACATCAAGCTTAATAGTTTGACCTGGAAACACGCCCTTACTGCGTTAGTAATAGAGGCGGCTCTGCCTCGTGCTGTCGTGTGTACATGAAAATTGTAAAGAATCGCAGGCTGACAACATAGGAAATCTAATGATGGGTCCAAATTAAAATACTTTTCGAAAGAACCTAGTTTTAATTGGAATAGGAATAAGAACAGTTAATTGGAAATAAATTAAAAAGAAAACCAACTGTTCAAACTAAGCACTATGCAATTTCAAGTACACACGCCCCATTCGAAACTAGTTTGGGAAGCGGTGCACGTGGCTCCGAGTGAAATTTCATAATTTTAAACGTAATAAACGCTAGCGGAATCGTGAGGGAATATTTTATTTTAGATAATGCAAGCCTTTGCAATGGGGCAGCTAGTGGTGGGGTTTTTATCGACAATTTAGTGAAGTATCGATAACTTTGAAATAGCAATAATTGTCATCGTAAATTAGTGTGTAGGGTTGTGCAAAAGATTCATATCGATAGTTTCGCGGCGTACAGTAAGTCTGGAATAGCAATACATAGCGTTTTCGCGTTTCCGTTCACAAGAAACCGTATTTTATATTTGGAACATTTGCTAGCGCAATAATATTCCGTTAGTAACAACTTAAAGTCTAGAATTTTTTAAATAACAACACAATAACAGATAAAGATCTCAACAAGTCTCCGAATTTTTGAATACGTTCTAGAAAGTAATTTTTTTTAATGTAAATATAATCCTGTTTAAAGCAATCTCGCGTAGAAATTGCAAAGATAAGCATCTGCAGCAGAGGAAACGTGAATAATCCAACACAAAACAGACGAAATCAGGAGATCGGAGAGGACACTACAAAACAATTTATTTAACTAACAACCGCAAGTGTGCTCGAAAAAACCCGGCATAACTACTATTATTACCAATTTCAACTCTGTTACGAAAGCATAAAACACATAATTGAAAGAATGTGATGTTTACACAAACATTACAGTATTGCGGTAAGCCATTATTAATTTGTTAATCAGGAAATTATTAATTAATACGTTCAAAGGGCGCGTTGATACATCGATATGGAAAATGGAATGTTTCAATTTGCGGCAAAATATTCTATTTTAATTTTAATTGAACTTCATTTAAAGCTATCGATGAAACATGAAAGAAAAGCTTACAAACTTAATTTACAGCCAGGAATTGAAATTATTATGTTGTGAGAATTATAGTATGTAAACTGGCAATCATATTAATTGGTAAACTAAAAGTATTAAGCTTTCTTGAATGGCTATCTGTCCGTTCATTCGGTAACTTAATTTGACAGTCTAAATAGTCACAAGTTAATATAACGCAAAGAACTAAAATCTATTAGATACTATTCCTAATCCATCACCAGATGTCGTTAGTAAAATTGTTTTTTTTTATGAATTTGAATCTTGAAGAAAATCAATGTAACATTATCTATTTGACCATTTCTCCTACTGTTTAAGGGTGTCAAGCATACATGGAGCGACCCAACTCAATATCAACCCAACGCATTCTCAATGAGCTTTGGTAACCTTGAATCAACATCTAACACTACATAGGTAGCACCGTTTTTATAGAGATTGTTTTTTAAATAAAAGACAACTTTTTGAAGTCTTACAATGATTTAAAAAGTGAAGAGTATTAAATTTCAGACCCTTTGCAGTGGAGATTGGAGAATGCAGTAGGAAACTAGATAAGTGAGTGGACCGTAACCACAAACCCGAGCACAGTTAATGACTAAAGCCTGGCGACTGCAGACAGGGCTCTCTTCACGTTCACACAATTGTTAATCGTATTGTATCTGTATTGTATCTGTATTGTATCTGTAATCGTATTGACATTGGATAATCAGCACACCATTTGACAAAGGAGTTGTAGATGTAAGAACTGTGACACAATAAAGCCTAAGAATTAGGTTAAAAAGGAAAAAAGATGTTTGAAATTTTAATTAAGAACCAAAGTGACCATGTCAGTTATGAGGAAAAGTAATTTCTGTATGTTAAATATCAAATGCACTTTATGAAAACTATTAAAGTCAAGAGATCTAAGAATAATTATATAGTAGGCAATTTAAGGATCTGAACTGCACTAGCTGTCTTCGCATATGGACTCTTCTTATCGCTTCACATCAGGCAGTGTTGAGTCATTTGTCGTGCTTTGTATAAAAAAAAGGATGATCAAAGACTGTCATAATATCTTTAATTATGACAAAAACGGAATAAAATGCATTCTTTAAAATATTAAGCCAAACTCTATAAGAGATCTCTTCCGGCTACCTGTCAAGGATGTGTGAGTTCTAATGTTAATTTAGAACTTAGTCCAGTGCAACCATAATATAATTATATACGACTCGTATCTACATAATCAAGACAATAATGCAAAATACTTAAAAAAGAGCCGATAGTTAAACGATTTAAGTACGTGAAAGCGCTAGAAAATGATCTGTAATTTGGCTAAAATAGACGGATTATCACGTGGAAAAATAATTTGGTGTGTCACTTTTCAGCAGCTTATGCATCTTTGTAAGGCAGGAGCGAGAGGGGAGAAGTAAGAACCGGAAACGATCGGACGACGAATTAGGGTATTTATATAGAAGAGTAAGGATATTCAAATTGACGTTGAAAGCCAATTCAACTATGCTCGAGACTTACAAAACATGGCCAAAGTGAAGTACAAAAGCAAAACGTATGTAGGCTATTAAAACGAAAACAAGATTATACACACTTTCAAAGCACACAAAGTTTTGTCAACGAAACTTTCCTCCCTAATGCATTAAGTTTGAATGGAAACAAATTTGTATCTGAATTAACAGTTAAACCAAAATGAGACCTGAGGCAATTGTCAAGCCGCAACCCCCACCCTCGCCCGGCCGAGTTAATGACGCGGAGACATTTTGCGGACAGTGGTCAGTCGTCGACCGGCCGCCGGCGAGGGTGGATGATTGTTCATTACGTTTGTTTTAATAGTCCCACAGGAGATTTAACGATGTGGATACGGTGTGCGAACGAACCTTTATCTTTAGATAAATAGAACTTGTCATATGTAATAAACTGGTTCATCTATGAATTAAGTTTACCATAACTTATTATTTACTTATATTCAGACCCAGCATACCTCAATAAAAATGTATTTCAATCCTGATACAATTTTATAGATCATTATAATGTGATAACTACCTCACATTAAAATATTCATAGGAAACCAATAAAGACACTGTTTTCGATTTACGATGCAGTCATCTGCTATTTTTAAATAAGCTCAGAGAAATTCAATAGGCATTTACACCCTGGGTTTTTAATAAGATCCCAACCGTCTTCATGTCACATGTCACGATCTGGTAAATTGTCCTCGCGTCACGGAGTCCTCCAGCATAATATATGCGTGTACACGCCCTGCCGGTCGCTCAGTACGCTTGTTTACTGTATAATATGCAGATTCAGATTCTAAAGGGAATTTTGCTTGGCTGGACGTCGTAATGTATGATGGATGAGGCCTAAGGTGGAGCTGGTTTAATGATTTACATTATTCTTGTTGATTCGCTAAATAAAATTGTAAACTGTGTTGGTGAACTTGTTTCCGATGTTGCAACTACTTTGAAACCAAAAGAGATCTTTCATATTGTCAAATTATAAACATAACATTCATAAAGATTAACAGTGTTTAGGCACGTTCACAAGGACTCGATTGAAATAACCGAAAACATCTGTCAAAATAAAATCAAACTACCAAAACAGTTCAACAATAACATTGTTAAATGTAACCACACGTTCATATACTTGTGACAATTCACTGAACACTTTTAAAATAGCAAACACAATTTTTCCGCGAGCAAATAAAAAGTGATCCGGATCAAAAGAATCGGTTTATGAGCATGAAGCAGCGAGCTTTGCGGAAATATATTCGAAGCTCGGTGTTGGGGCAATAACAACTCATATAGAATATGGTAAAGTTGGAGCAGTCTGCACGGAAAAAAGGATCTTTATGTAATTGTAGCAATAACAAAATTTCACGTTGAAAAACAGATTAACCTCAGAATAAAATATTTCAAATACAAAGCTATGTAAAATAATTATAATGAAATAAACCATTTGTAATCACCAGAAGGATATGAGACGGCTGTTTTATCAAAATCGGATATAGAACCCTTTGAAGAAAACCAGTGAAAACGTATTGCGGGAGACTACGTCACTAACGAGCGCGGGACCTAGCCGCAGCGAATCTTTTGTTCAGTTACGTAATCAATATCGATATTTAATCTATCGATAGTTATACTGTCGATAAACTATGGAGAATGGAGCATGACGGTAAAGTAGTAAAATTTTATTTGGCGACAAATAGTTAACGATATTTGCTGTCATAAAATTTAGAGATATTAAATTTTCTATTAAGAAATCTGTGTAGCAAACCTCAGACTTCCTTACCTTACAATTACTAATATCAGTAAATTAACAGTACCTTGAGACTGTTTTCTTTCCCTAGTAGTTAGTTATTGATTTGTGCCTTTCATTAATTAAAAAATATCATTTTTTAATACGACTAGATGACAAACAAGCTGACGACCCATCTGGTGGTAAGTGGTTAACGTCGCCTTAATAAGACGTTAATAAGTAAAACATCACTTGGTATTGCAGGTGCGTTGTCATTCTTCACCTTAGGCCTCAGCCTAAGGTGAAATGCCTAAAAATAATGCTTAATCATATTCAATTTATAAAAATATTTTTAAAACTGTGGAATACCTAGGCAATAGATTAACTGTTGTAAAGGAGCTCCAAAAAAGCTGCACAGTAGGTTAACTAATTATTTTTGTTTAAAGAGAAATGGCTTTTTTTTCTAAATTGTGTAAGTGTTTTCACTGTCTTTTGATTAAGATAATAGAGTTGACCACTTGTGACTTTAAGGTTTTATATCAAACTAAACAATTTACAAGGCAAGTTCCGTGACCTACTTAAAACATATCGACTGCGTACATCACTAGCAACACTCGTCGCAAGTGGTCGGGTAACGACTACGATAACGAACCGCTGCATTGTTATCGACTATGGAAGTATCGACAAATGCAAAGTATCGATACTCGCTGTAAGGCTGTCTTATTTTTTCTATGGATTCAGCTAAGGAGAATAATAATGTGGCTCTGTTGAGAGAAGGGAAATAGATATGTCCGCTCGTGTCGGCGATTTATCGACGCTGAAACTCTTTTATTGTCGTGGAAAGCTGTTGTTTGTTGTTTGTTACAAATCTGCCTTCGTATGTGGTTTTGACTGCATTCATATAAACAATAAGAGGACGCTTCAACATTTTATAAAGTGCATCAGTTTTTTTAGCAGTGACTTTAGTTTCAGAATTAAATAAGTGAATTATTTAAATACAATTATTATATTTTAAGATGTTAGGAAGAACCCGGTAGTGTAGTGGTTTACGCGCTCTGGTTTCAAAACAAAGTAACTTTCGCCATGGTCGTTCCTGGGATGGGTCAATCAAAATTATAATCTCGAGCTGCTCCGTTCTTCGTCGTTTTAAGCCGTTGGTCCTGCAACCGCTTCAACTAGCCAAACAGCATTGGGCCAGCGTGGTGGTATGCCCCTAACTCCTCATCTTGTTCTTACATGTAGGAAGGCCTGTGCCCAGCATTGGGACGTATAAAGGCTAGTGATGATGATAATATAAGGAGAGCAACAACGAAATTCAACGCAACTCTATCCCAAGTCCTTGGTAGCTCAGCGATAGCTCAGTGGCTTCTGAATGAAACGTCGCGTGTTCGGCTCCCGCCCCAGAACATGAATTTTTAACTGACTTCAAAAAGGAGGAGGTTATCAATTCAGCTGTATTTTTTTATATTTGTCATTTATAAGCCGATTTAGAAAGTATTCTTTCAGATTGGTGTTACAGAAATTTTATCAAAATCAATTCAGTAAAGGTTTGTTTTAAAATCAATACAACTGAGAAAATAAGTCATCAATATAAATAAGCGCAATTGGGGATATTTGCCTTCCAGTAACTTTTCAGTGGCGTTTTATGATAATTCTATTTGCATTGGAATACTAACTACTAGATTGCTCCACGTTCACGTTTTTTTTACTTTGCCAACGCTTAAAATATTCAAGAGCTTGAAAAAACCTGAACCTAATATTCAGCCGACACAATTAAATGTTCCATTAATAAAACTAACAAAAAGTTTTAGTAAGTTCCAAAGTTTGTATCAGAGGATTCCTGAGGCAGGTCTCATCTGGGCTGTTCTAGAAAGTCCTACAACTCACAGATAGCGAGGTTTTAGCTATAGACACGTACACGAAGTTGCTGACCACCGCCCGGTCCAGAAGTTGCGAGTGGTCGAGTAATTAAAATAGTTTATATTTGCTAAGCCACACCATAGGCGCAATGGGCTAACTATTATCTTGCAATAATAAACTTGGGCAGGGAATTGCTTCAATAAGTAGCCAATCGTGAAATAATAAAGCCTGCTTTCCCTTTAGTTTGGTAAGCCGCGTAAGTTTCCGAGGAGCATTTCATATTGACAAATTAAAAACTCACTGTGTCACACTTGGGATTTCAAAAGGAGTAAAAAGATTGGTGGGTTCTTCACAATTATGTCTCGAGTTACTTAATTTATGTATGAAGAGCTTTTAGTGACGACCGGCTGGCCGAGTGGTCTGTGCCGATTGCTATACAGGCTACTCAGTCAAGAGGTCCCGGGTTCGAATCCCGGTAGGAGCAAATGTTTATATGATGAGTACGAGCATTTGTTAACGAGTCATGGATACTAGGTGTGAGTGTATGAATATTTATTTTTCTTTATTTATTTTTTAGTCCTTTTTAGCAAGTCTGAAGTTGAATACTTATACAGGAGCCAAGTCCTCCCATCCCCGAAACAATAGTTCTACAGCGTTCACATGCAACACCTAAAACTCATTTCAGCATAACATCTCAAGAAGGTACCAGGCAGTCATGAGTTGACGGAAGCTGCCACAATACAATTCTCTCATTGTACGCGGGCGTACACCGTGACAAGACGATGTTGAGCTGCTGAGATACGGGGAATACCCACCGGGATGAGCTGACTTTGAATGATCCTAATTAAAATTAGCTAGGAGTATGGAGATTTTGGTTAGCGAATAATTTTTCGTTGTGTATTCTGGTTTCGAGTTAGGATTGAGTGGGATATTTACGATTGCCTTTCCTTCCGGAAATCCGCTTCTGTCATAACACATTTTTTTTTTATACAACTAGACGACAAACCTGCAATAACAATTAAAAATCACTTGATATTGCAGGTGCGTTGCCATCCTGGGGCCTAAGATGAAATGCCGTCCATGCCCAGTAATCACACTGGCTACCTTTCCCTTCAATCCGAAACACAGCGAACTGTTTCACGGCTGAAATAAGAAAGGCGGTGGTACCTACCCAGACGGCCCTACATACGGGCCTACCACCTAGTAATACAAGATATAAGACCCTTTACACACTGCGACGTTTAGCAGCGATGAAGTCGCGATGCTGTCACGATGCAGCATCGATGCAGAAGCTGGCCATTGAACTGTATCGATGCAGTATCGATGCAATCTGTTCATTGCTGGTGTCGCGATGATGTCGCGCATGTATATCGATGCTAACGCGCAACTGTATCGATACTAACGCGCGACAGCATCGATGCAAAATGAAAATGAAAATGAAAATATCTTTATTAAATTAGGCCCCCTAAGAAGCACTTTCGAATCGTCAACAACAAAACTCTTATGTCTATCACATAAAAATAATATTAACTAACTAACAATTTCATAATGTTTGTCTCTCTGTCTTATCTAGATCTACGTAAGCTAAGTTATAATGTCTGTCTATCAGTCTGTCTGTCGGTCCGTCTGTCCGTCAGTCAGTCAGTCTGTCTGTCTGTCTGTCTGTCAGTCTGTCTGAATTTACACCGGTTCCAAAAGTTGAACTACCGAGAAGATTCCGGCAACAAACTCGTGTAGTCACTCTTTCCAATTATTAAGTTACAATGTTTAATTACACAGTAATAGTATTTAGCAGTGCAGTGTCGCACAGAGTATAAAAAAGGTATATTAACAAAAATCTGTTCATTGCTGGTGTCGCGACGCGGTGCATCGATGCTAAAAGTTGCAGTGTGTAAAGGGCCTAAGGAGAACGTTCTCGTATTAAACGAAAGCCACCAGCACTGCTATCTGGGCAGTGGATCTGCTATCTGGGCAGTGAATCTGCTATCTGGGGATTAAGAGCACATGGTTATTGGAGCTCACGGCAATCAACTAGTTCGCTCTGAGTTCTTTGTTGCGCAGCTGCCGGCAGCTACCGTCCATACTGCGTTGTTCCACCGCCACCGTTCTATGTTTCGATATTGCGCAGTGAATTGACTCGTGTTCAGGTGGAACTGGAAGTTTTCCGCAAGCTATACGAAGATTAGCAACGAGCTTATTCTCTCATGATGTACAGAAGATAGCACAACAGTTGCAATACGAAAGCCACCTCTGTTACTATCGCAGTAAGGGCGATGTCACGGTTATGTTGCGTCTATAGTACAGGGCTTCGTTGAAAATTAAAAGTATAGAGAAGACATTACAAAAGTCATGTTCCATTATTAACCCCCGACGAAAAAAGAGGGGTGTTATTAGTTTCACGGGTCTGTCTGTGTATGTGTGTGTCTGTCTGTGGCATCGTAGCTCCTAAACCAATGATGGACTGATTTTTATTCAGTTTTTTTTTTGTTTGACAGTTGACGTGACTGGGATGGTTCTTAGCTATAATTTATGAAGATCAGTTCAGGCATTAGATGACTATCAGCTCATTTTCTACATGATAAAAGGGTTTTACTAACGTTCACAGATCCGATTGATTTGAAATTTGGTGTACTGTTACTTCGGTGACATTCCCATGACATACTAACCTTGAGCGGATACTATACCAAAAAGTCTGCGGTGTCTTAATTCTTCAGAAACTTACAGCAGATATAGCGTGTTTGGGCTCTTAGGAATAGTCTCAATGATGTGTTAGATAGATGTTTAATGGGGCCGGGGGTTACTTAAAAATTTCAACTTTATATATCTTTTTTATTTTTTTTATATAACGATTGGAAATGGTTTATTCGCGACCAAAAAATCATATCTCTCTCAATGCTCAGTAGGTGAAACGATTTATGAAAAAATCAGCTGTGTACGACGACCTTGATTGTTGCTACTTATGTCAATAGAATAAGGATCACAATCCCCTACATCTTTTTAAAGATACGCAATGCTTATTACGAATGATGATAATCGGTCATCGCAACTCTACAGTCACGCTCTGCGCGTACGCACAAAGATTTCTGTCTCGCCTTGTTCTTTGAACTTGCCTCCGTATGTATGTTTAAAATTAAATAAGGTGGGTATGCTGCATAATACACTTTACGAGAGAGATAATACTGCGTTCAAGTAACAATAACTTTCCATTTTACGTAAGGTTAAGCGTTAAGTAAGCATTCGTTGCATTTAATAATTACAGCGAAGAAATATATATTTGATGACCCGTAATCTATTTGGCCCCCGTCGTAGAAAGAGAGGTGTTATAAGTTTGACGTGTCTGTCTGTGTATCTGTCTGCGGCATCGTTGCTCCTTGGCGAATGGAAAAAATTTGATTCTTCTTTTTTTTTTGACGTATGCTGATTTATGAGGATCTGTTCAGGTGTTTGATGATGATAGTCATCAAACGCCTGAACAGATCGCTCGTTTGGTACTCGACAAAAGGGTCTTACTAACTTTCACAGGTCCGATTGATTTGGAATTGGGTTTACTGTTACTTCGGTGGTATTTCCAAGACATGCTAACCTTGAGCTGATCCTGTACCATCAATAGTCTGCGGGATGCTCAATTTTTCAGAAGCTTACGACAGATATGGCGTGTTTGGCCTTATAAGAATAATCAGGTTACTTTAAATTTTCAATTTACTACGTGGTAGGCCCGTATGTCCCGGAGGCAGCTCGGTGACATGCTTCGGCAAACCCCGGGTCGTCTCCATTATGGGCATGGGGAAATAAAAGGCCCGTATGTCAGGACGTCTGGGTAGGTACCCGGGTTTCAGATTGAAGGGAAAGGTAGCCAGTGTAATTACTGGGCATGGACAGCATTTCATCATAGGCCCCATGATGACAACGCACCTGCCATATCAAGTGATTTTCCCTTGTTATTGCAGGTGTCTATAGGCTGCGGTAACCGCTTACCATCAAGTGGGCCGTCAGCTTATTTGTCATCCAGTTGTTTTTTAAAAAAAACTATCATTTTTAAGGAAATGTGTATTTAGACATAAAGCAAACACTAAAATACAGTTCATGTTACCCTCTAAAACTCAAGGGAGAGCGTAATAGTGCCAGCACAGGGTGTGTCTGCTTCTAGCTATACCGCTATCTGAATGAGCTCTGCCGACCTTATAGCTAAAACGCAACACAACAAAGTTGTGTGGTATCTACGATCTTAAGGCACAGAATTAAAGAAACATACAGAGTATAAGCTTCGAATAATCTGAATGAGTTACTAATGAGCCTATTATTGTTACAAAGCGTTTGACTAATGAAACAATAGTAAATACATTAGCTTGTGAAATTATCGGTGTAGCATAGTATGAGAGTTATTGTACAAGATATTGCAGTTAAAATATATGTTACAAAGGAAATAAATTTAACATCACAGAAAAAATACTTATAGAAATTTAATGAATAAATAAGTAATAATAATCGTTATCAAAGTAAAATAAACGATAAATAAGGAACATATCATTTATATTGAAAGTAGAAACCTTATAATACAGTAGTTTATTACTAAAGTGGCTAAGAATATATAAAAAAAACCTAAAACAATAAATAATTGCAATCTCGTAAAAACAAATAACCTAGAAGAATATTAAATCATTGCCGCATCTAGTACTCTAAACCAAATCGTGCATCCATGTTCGCATTCATTGTTAACTTGTTCATCCGCCGCTGGTCGTACCGTTTTGTAAAACTACCGACATTAGTTTTATATAAATATTGAATCGAATATTAATTGTTCGTGCGCTTCTTCTTTTTTTATGTTGAAATAATTTAAGTTTCTCAGTAAGTGAATTTGTAATTCTAATGAGAAATAAACATTCTTCTTTAACCACATATTGCAGTGTGTTAGTATGTCTATGAAATTATTATTCGAAAACTAGTGGCCGCATATGACTCCGCCCGCATGGATGTCAGATATCGCACCAAAAGGTATTGTGTGTCCTTTCTCAGGATGTTATATGTGTTAGAGATTTAGATAAACTTTAGAATGGAAATAGATAACTATTTCCATTCTAAAGTTTATCCAAATCTCTTCAGTGGTTTAGGGCCAGTCGAAATTTCTATTCCCTCACTCCTCCGTGCTTCGCGGTGCACGTGAAGTCGTTGGTGCCGGTTGTGACTGCAACCGTTTTAATCCACCAAGCCGCATTGGGCCAGCGTGGTGGTGTTATGGTCCCAACTCCTTATGTGTTTCTGTGGCCTGTGCCCAGCCGAATTGTATGTATAGGTTAGCGAAGTTGATGCCCATTAAATTTAGAGGTATTTTTTGGAGTCACGACTTCCCTGTCTGTTGAACTACAAAGGTACATCAGTATTCGTTTTGATGAAGGATTGCATAAAGTGGTTTCAATTAAACCATGCACTGAATTATTCGCTGAGAGATTGTTGTCGTGATACAATTACATTGTTGCTAGAAACTGTTCTAAACTAATTGTTGAGCAACTTATTGTAATATTTATTTCTTAAAACCTTTGTTATGATATTTTAGAAATATTTGACATTATCAAGTACTTGGATAAGTCTGTCAAGGAAAGCAAGGAAAAAGGCGGATTTTAGGAGGAAATAACAAAACGTAAGGACGAAAAAAATAAAGGTTTTTATAGGAATAGAGTTATGAGTGAAGACCAGAACAACTATAAAACTATTCTACGTTAAGGTAGAAGAGGTGGATTATATAAAGGCATCTCTTTCTGTCTTTACTTAAAAAGAACGACCTTTAAATAATTTAAAGTTTAAAAAGGTATTCAATTCAATACCATACTGACTCAAAGTAACAAAATAGCTAGATAGATATTAACATATAGTAGGTATACATTATCCGAAATTCTGCATAATATCTTATTATAGTAAAAAAAATGTTGTATGTCTTAAGAAGGAGCAGGTTTTCCTACTATAGGTATTATTTTACTTAACAGAGGATCCCAAAATCATTGTAATCATCTCCTTGATAAATGAGATGAACATTTTTATTTAATTTTTTTACAATAACTATTTTGCACGGCTAGTATTTCTTTCATATACCTAGCTAAATTCTTTGAGATTGCATAATTGTCATGACAGAGCCGTTGATACAAATTCAGGTCGGTTACAGGCGTGATCTACGCACGGCGCAGGGCATTAATCGGCTTGCGCCCGCGCATGCTTCCTGCTTCATTTGACCGACATAGATTATGTAAAGTTCAGACTGGTTGAACAGCTAAGTTTTAATAAAATTGATAAATTACTTTTTGATATTTTTAAGCTATTTTTTTTTAGAATTGGCAACTAGTGGACTTTATTGTTTTGTGTAAAAAATGATAATTATTTTTTGACAGGAAGTTATTGACGAACCCCAAGATGACCAAAAATGCCATAATTATCATCTTGCATCATGAAAAGGTTAGCTATCATACGGCCAGACAGGGAATCAATTTTCAAAAGGGAGAAACGTAGATATTATGTGTCATCCTGCGTACATTCCCGACCTGGCGCAATATATCTTCCTATTTTCAGAAATCAATAAAACGTTATTAACGCAGTCCACGATTTTCATCACCAGAAGAGGTCTTTGAAGTGTACAAAAAGCTAGTTTCCGAGGTCACCAAGAAGAGATGTCATGATATTTTCAAATTTTAGTCATAAAGAATTATCTAGGTAGCTAGGAGGTAGCTGGTTGGCCACCAGGCCCGTCTGTAGTCTTCTGGGTAGGTACCGCCGCCTTTCTTACTTCAGCCGTGAAACAGTTCGCTGTGTTTCGGATTGAAGGGAAAGGTAGCCAGCGCAATTACTGGGCATGGAAGGCATTTCATCTTAGGCCTCAGGATGACATCACACCTGCAATACCAAGTGAAATTTTCCTTGTTATTGCAGGTATCCATAGACACCGGTAACCACTTATCACAAGGTGGGCCATCGGCTTGTCATCTAGTTGTGTAAAAAAGTTAATTGAAGCTAAGGGAGAATATTTTGAAAATAATATAGGCAATAAAAAGATTGAATACCATAACCGAATCTTATTTTTATTCTTTGAATGTCTGTATAGATTAAGACCATAGAAGTTCATGCGTGACCATGCACTCTATATTGTTATTGTAACCAATCAACCATTCAGTCTCTTTCATATCAACGGATATCCGGCATTGTGCAAAAATGAAGTGATATATTTTTAAAATTCTAATGTAATTAAGACTTTGCTTACTCTAGCTAGGGCGTCTAGGGCCTAATGCTTATTTTAGTTATAGTCCTGCAAAAATTTTAAGGAAATATTAATGCTCAATTTAACGTTTGAAATACAAATTTAAATTGACTTTGACAATTAGGACTTAAGCCGCTAATTAATTGGCCAATAAATTAAATAAGTACAAATTATTGAAATTTAAATTTAAAAAAAAACAAAGTCTAAATATGCTAGCAATTTTAGTTTTTATTATTTGTGATTATACTTTTAATTTACATACTATCTGATATGAAATAAGCCACAACTTTTTAAAGAAGTCATATTATGTAAAAATTGATAGGTATCGTTTTTATGTAAAAATAAAAAACTCGAAGTAAAAGTGTCGAAGATAAACAAATTAAGGGATACTCCCTCAGGACTGAAGGAAAAAAGGGCCTTTATCCTTGTTATGATTCTACAGCATATCTAATACCTTTCATACTTCGTAATAGCTAACGCCATCTAGCTGCGAGGTGCATTATTTATTAAAGGACAAGACATCGATCCTTTAAGTCACGTTGTTGGGGAAATCCTGTAGATGGCGCTAGATGGTCTAAGCGTACATTGTTATTAGAAAAAAAAAATTTTAAACAAAAATTAAAACCGACTTCAAATAACTATACTTATAACTAATTAAAGTAGATATTCATCCCCTAGAAAAATATTTTTGGAGTCGGTGCTTCACTTTCTATTGTTTTTGGAAACCACTTAGCACCAACTCCAAAAATATGTTTCTAGGGGATGAATATCTACTTAAATTTAATTATTTTATCCTTTTCAGTTTTTTGAAGTCGGTTTTAATTTTTGTTTAAAATTTTTTTTTCACAATTTTTAGTGGTAACTTTCTACGGTCGAAGCTAGATGGGTGATCGTAAACTTATATTGTTTCCTACTATCGTATCGTTTCACTAAAAAGTCATTTGAAAAGCAAAACTTCGCAATTTCGCATATGTAGACGACTTCATAATTTAAGTTTTTTTAAATTTAAAACCAAAGTACCCAACTGTTTTTGAAAAAAATTTTATGGGACCAAATGGCAGCTATTCCGCATCGAACAAAAAAAGAATCACGTAAATCGGATCAGTAATCTCGGCGTAATCGGTGTACATACATAGAACAAAAAAAAAAAAAAAAAAAAACATACCGGCCGAATTGAGAACCTCCTCGTTTTTGAAGTTGGTTAAAAACTAAAACAATGTTTAGTTTCATTGTTGTGTTGCCACCACGGAGCTTATGTTTCAGACGTTTGAAGTGAAGTATAATATCTACATAAAAAAGTGTTTTTACATTTGGAGTATTTCGGTATCTATTATATATCATTAATTTTATTACATTTCATTTATTTAGCATAGCAATGGACAAGATGTTGGTTTTCTCTGTAGCAAAACTAATTCACATCCCTTTAATTTCACTACAATAAAAAAAAGCGGAGGATTGGAAGATGAGCTATTTCACCTTCATAACATCCCTGGGCCGTAAGAGCCTGTAGTCTCCCATTTCGATGAATCGAATTTATGTCACAATCTGCCTACCTGTACTGCGTCATCCAGCCGTCTGCCCCAGTCGTCGCTCCGGTCCACCAGGCTGTTCCATTTGTCCGCCAGCTTAGCCACCTCCCTCCTGATGGAGCGAGCCAGCTCACGGGCCTGTTCCTCGGCTGACCGGTAGCCGCGGGAGTCTCCTTCGTTCTCTCGACCGGCTGGTGGTTAAGAAAAAAATTAATGATTAAAATTTTTCAAAATTGGTTGGTATATACTAGCTTTAAAGACGAAAAGTGCAATCTGACTGAGTTGAAATATAAAGACATTTTAGATATTTGGTGGTTACTATCTTAATAAAATTGTTACGGAATATTAGATAAACAAACTTAAGTAAGACATTATACATCAAGTGTCTCAGTCTCCTCGTGTGTTTCTCCAATGTAGAAAGACCTGTGCCCAGCAGTGGGACGTATGTAGGCTGATGATGATGATGTCTCAGTTGCACCAGAAAGCAACCTCTATTACCTATAAGGTTATCTCTTTTGATGCAAGCACAACAAGCAAAATAATTTTACTTAAAGAGGTATCTATAAACTATGTTTGAGGAGAAGTTAGTCAGGTAATTAACTACGAGTTTTTTATTTTCTACATTTTCTAGCAAGCTCTCTAATCAAAAAAGCAATCTAGTTCCTTGTTGATTGGTTAAACACGTTTGAATCGAGGAAATTGTTGAATTTATTTTCTTTTCCCGTAAAACCGATTACGGTATATGAAGTTAATAACCGCTGAAACGGCCGAATTCTTTGTCAAAGCTTTTAAGAGTATGACAAAACCTCCGCTCAAAGCACGACATTCGGGACGAGCGGGAAAAGGCGGGAATTTTATAATTACATCGTTACTTGCGCCCGGGGAATCCCGGCCGTTCAGATGGAATTCAGAACTTGAACAACTGAAATGTGTGGAGATATTTCGTGAATAAAATCTCAATAGTTTTACTGTCGCGTGTTTGCTTTCTTTTATCAACAACTTATTTTTATGTAACATTTTTAAACTGAACAACGCACGACCCGGGATAGGATGTGAACCCAAAAACTTTCATTAGACTACTGAGGACTTGAGATAAAAAGGCAAATGAAAAATGTGTGTGTTGTTGAGATGTAATGATTTCTGTCAATCTTATTATATGTTTTTTGTGCTTCTCCTAATTCGACATGACTTTTTTTGTATCGTCCACAATATAGTTGCCACTTAATTTCTCTATAACTCTATGCATAAAGAGTCTCTCGTCTTCTGACTTTGTAAATACCACTTCCAGAACTCATATTGGTTCAAACTAGGGCATCATTACGACATTCGACGGTAAAATGCCAATACCGGGAGGTATTGGCATTTGACATTTTTTGAGCAATGTAATTTCTATGACTTTGAGGTCGATTTCCGTGTGTTCTGATGGGGCGTTTTATCCGCAGCTTCTAACGAAATAAGCGTATATTTAAAGAATTTGTTTTTCCTGCAACCCCTATTACCCATCTATTCCTAGCATTGGAATATAATAATATAAAGGCTGATGATGTAACCTTCTTTTCACTTTATGTAAGATTTCGTCACTGGTTTGGAACCTCGTCACCCATAAAAGGTGTTCTATTGATTGTCGGCTCTCACCACATGCTCGACTGAGTTGTTTTTAGTAAAGCATGTGGTTAGAAGTAAAATGCCCGCCTGTCAGCCTACGTTCTACAGTTTGTATAGATATATTTACGTTATTCTCAACATTTGCTTTGATACTTTCACTAGTTTATCGATAACAAAGTCTTTTAAACAAGGCGATTCGCTACAGGTCGAACAGTGCCTTTTTATTTTATCTGCCTAATATTGGTTGAGGGAACGTTATAGGAAACTTAGTCAATTTCGCATAGCGTTCTGTGTTTCTCTGAGTTCATTATGAAGGGAAATTTGTTAATTGAAACGTTTGTGGTATAGTTCCAATATTAATATAAGTAGGTTCTTCTACGGGCAGCTAGTCGGGCGCACAAAATAAATACACATATAGATAGTTATTATGTGCGGTGTATTAGATGAAAGGTCTCAAGTCACATTTGCACACGTTAATCGTCAAACAAACGTAACATCAACTGAGGTTCGCAAATCACTTCCCAAAAGTTCTCACGTCTTCTAGCCAATCCTCAACCATAATGATATTGGCCTCCTTCAGTTGCCACCACTTTTTAGCCACTATGAAATCTGCATACAATTGGATCCCGCCACCCTCTACACGTTATCTTTCCACCGCATCAGCGCCGTCTGCCTCTGGGGCGCTTTTCCTTTCAAGACCAGAACGCCAGCCAGGGTACACCTGATTATAACTCTCTACGGAGCACAGTATTTATTGAGTTTTGTGGTAATTCATTATTTACAATATGTACCTACCCATTTAATTTGCAATGCCAAGCAAAAGTAAATTACTTTATGGCCGAAACAACGAAGGTGATACTCATTACACTCTGTTACTCTTATTTATCGTTTGCAAACAAACATTATTTTAGCTTGATGATTATCCTTTTGTCTCTTATCAGCTCGTTAGCTTCTCTTTAATAATAGAAAGCCTATTATGCCTGATTGGTGAGTTCTTCATAATATAATTTGTTGATACTTAGATATATCCTATCGAGAAACAGGGTTTAGAGCATACCTTTCAAACAAAGGATCATTTAATCAGAAATCATTTGCAAACTATTACGGAGATTCCACATCGCTGTACGAATCTGCAAATTGGATATATTGCTAGAATAGTAGTTTTAGAAAATGTAAACTACGGTCATCATCTTGGCTTAAAGCCAACATAATTGGCAAAAAAGGAAAACCTATATCGTGAAGAGGAAAGCGAAAATTAAACCGATCAAACCTGAAAGGCTGCCATGAATTTTTACTTCATGTGAGTCAAATGAAATAGTGAAAAACGAAACACGAATCTACCATGAGGTTTCTTTTGATTTTAAGCCTTTCACTAAGATTAATAAAGAACATTAATGAGGTAAAGAAAAGAATATGGTTATCTAATTAACATCTGCAATATCATATAACTCGCTTAGTTTTCATCTGAAACTTCGGAAAACGTAGTATGGTATTCCTGCTTTTCTCGACCTGCTTTGGACGGTACGTTATCAGTAAGTCCTGGCTGCTGTCGCATGATATCGGCCACGGCAGAGACCTGTACAGCGGATTCAAAACATTAAGAATCACCTAGCTTGTAAAAATATTTGCAAACTGTACGAACAAGTGGGTGCCCACGACACAGGGCTTCCTAGTGTGGGACCTACAGGTTACATCTCCTGTATTGTTGCGTAGTTGTCTTCTTCATTCACCTATTGCAGAACTAGACTTAGTAACAATGCACTTTGTAACAAATTTCTGTTGAATAAATTATTTGTATTTGTATTAGTATTTTGAAGCAATTTCGTAGCAGATTCTTGTATGATCAATTCAGGGTTGTCTTGCAGAAGTAATACATGTCAAAAGTGGCAATAGGTAAAGTAATCATTTATGATTAGTCGAATCACGGTTATCCTAAATAAATAACTAATACTCCATTTGAAAAACAATCGAGTGGATAGATGGACGCACAAAATAAAAAAAATGGATACTTCTTGCAGTGCAGAGCGTAAGTTTGTTCGCGTTTGTAGATGTGATCGACCCATTAAATGCGTACATCCACTGTTTAATGCAAAGTCCAAAATGCATGTGCTAATAGCAAATTCCAAATTCTGATTGATATCCAGCCAATATCGAGCTACAAGCCTATGCAGCGGAATTTCAATCCTATTCTAAATAAAGCAAGGTTGGAATGTCCCCTTCTGGCTTTATCTTTTGATCAGCATATTATATCCACTTGAAATGTTTTGATAGGATTACAGTTATTTAGACGTTTTTTGGTATTTGAATTCTTAATGGCAGTCTCCGAGTTTTTTCTGGTAATAGGCGGTGATATAATGTAATATTTATTTTGATAAAATTATTTTATAGCCAATAAATTATTTGATGTTGCAGAAAGGGGTACCATTATACCATTTATATAAAAATATCTTCGGTCTCATCTGCTAATTAAGATTCATTGAATAATATATATATCCATTCTTTTTAAGGCATAAAAATTAATGATCTGTAAAAGCCCCCATCGAATCAAAGAAAATAAATTCAGTCTTTACCGTCATTTTTACAGCAACTTTGTTCAAATTCAATGAATCGTTGTCAAAAATAAAAATAGCATTAATTTGAAACGAAATAGACTTCGCAACGTACCAAAATTCAGTACAGGTTTTGAAACGGATGTTGACAGACACAAACTAAACAATGTTAATGAAAGCAGTCACAAACTAACACACAATGTAACAATACGCATTAGGACGGCCGCAAACAGCTCAGATTGGTTCCACAAAGAGAAGCAAATAGCAAAGCGACTGCGCTACACAAAAGATCAGCTTTAACAGGGTTACCACACGTGGAGTAGGAAATCAAGAATAAGGATTCGCGACGAATAGTACTCGAGAGGTTTTCGTAAAATTGAAGGGTTTACTATGTAAATATTTCGTTAATTCATTTAGTTATATTCCTATTCATTCATGTTTGCACTGGTCCAGAAGCGGGGCTCTATCATAGAACTTACTAAGTCAGTGCATTTTTTTCAAACTAAGATATTTGTACACTAATTATTATGAACTTCACTAATTGTTGTAATTATTAGCTAACTGGTTTATTATTGAAGATTCAGCGGTTTTATTAGTCACGGAAATTTTTGTAGTAAAAAAATCTTTTTTGTTTTACAATTAAAATTTGTTGGTTGTAAAATCATAAGCAAATAGAGCAATAATCCAAATATTAGTGAAAATTCCAATTGTGAAATCATGAATATCATCACAGTTTATCTATTCCGTGAATATTACCATCAACTAAAGTTTAGGTAAATGGTATTCTATAAGTGTGAAAACTTAATAAGATTATGTATGAAAAATGAATTAAAGATCTGTGGCCGTTAAAAGAAGAAAGTTTCAAAACACAATTTAATTATAAGTAGATTTGTTAAATATAACTATCTCCTTAAATTAATAAAACACAACAAATCTTACATTTCCAGCGAGTGAAAAGAAGATTCTATGTGAATATTCCCAGAATAGACTCGGGAAAAATCGTGCCACTGTCAAATAGAATTGTACGAGTCCCGGCTAAGTGACAGCCCTTTACGGCCCCTGTCCGAGCATTCGGAGCTTGTGCACTAATTGCGAATCTCAAATGCTGATCGCCATGATCAATCAGATTGCAATGGGTCCGTGCCTTCGACTGATGGCATTTTTTGTCTTTTGTTTGAAAAGTTTCGCTTTAGGAAATAACAAGATAAAGCAGACACAGAGTGGTTACAGTTGCGGTTACACCGATCATAAAGCAGAAGAAAGCAAAGTCTTTGAACAATATATCAATAAATCTATCTGAATCGGATGTTGATTTACTTGAAGTGAAGTTTACCTACAAACTTCATATTGTAGCCAATAACACAAAAAGCAATAAAAGTGAAACAAAATATTTGATATTCAATATCTATTGTAATATGGAAATGATTGAAATTGATATTAGGAACACAATGATTGTGATAGATACTTTTCAAAAGACGCAAGAATAAATATTATATTTCATTTTAAGGACCTACGAATATTAACCAGAAAAAAAATGCTTTCTTTCTTATTTGTAAGACTTTACAAATACACTTATACATATAACTTTCAGTAACAAAATTACGAATCACATACTAGAAATTCCTTGAAATTTGGTTGAAGTGAAGATAAGTTTTACTAAAGATCATTTAAATAATAAAGCTCAAAATTGAATGATCGCATGAAGAGCTTACTACTATCGCACGGAAACGCGTAAATTAATCAGAGAGCACCGGTGTGTGAATGCTGCTATCAGGACATCTTCTGGTCTTATCACAGCCGCAGATAAAGAAGTTAGCAAACGAATTGTTCGAGTGGATATAGATTTGTGTACTCCATAATCCCTCAATCAAAAATCGAACAAGATAAAAAGTGGAATGGCATTATAATAAATC
Organism: Nymphula nitidulata; assembly: GCA_947347705.1. Taxonomy (NCBI): domain Eukaryota; kingdom Metazoa; phylum Arthropoda; class Insecta; order Lepidoptera; family Crambidae; genus Nymphula; species Nymphula nitidulata. The sequence goes on along the minus strand of OX374637.1, from coordinate 837,014 downwards.
AGTAAGAGCGAAATGAATTTTGGAAGCGAATGTTAGGATGTAGCAAGACATAATTCAATTCAATTCAATTCAATTCAATTCTTTATTGCATGTCTTTCTTTGTTGCAATTGATAAAAGATGAAACGATTAATAAAAAGAATTGGATATTCATGATGTTAATATCAAAATAAAAGATGAAAATTCTAGCCACGACCGTATCGGACACGTTATTATGGACTCCATGGAATTTAATTTTTGTAATTCAATATTGAACGTTGCTTTAAAATAAAAATGGGAATGAATTATAATTTCCCGTTCTTTTTCAATCGTCTGTGAAAACAAAAAGATAATCAAACAGACATGATGAAATAATAACATTTCCGTTTTATTGTTAAAGAAAATGTTGCCTAATTCTAGAATTTTTTACTTTTTTTAAATTTTATTTTTGAAACAGTAATAAATGTTTGAAGAAATACTTGTTCGGGTGTTGAAATAGAAGATTGACATAGCCATAGACTAAAGACTAACTAGACTAAAATAAATTCAAAGGCTCCAAATCCTAATCCTTTAGTTTGCTGGTCAAAGCAGTCACATGTTTATTTTTTGTAGTTTAAATAAATTTATCCAAAGATCTGGATTTTTATATGTGATACGATTAATCCTTAGCACAATAAGCTTACTGCATATAATATTTAATCGTAATTTGTTTCTCTACTGTCTAGAGAATGGACCCAAAGAATTTCGTCCTACGAAGCTTTAACTGCTGTTACTGGGTCAACTTTACGTAGATAATGGTACAATTTCCTTGTTTGAATCAGGCATATGTACTCTTTAACTTCACACCTTTGCCTAACTTTTCCTATCAGGGAATAGAGAAAACCTTATTTATACCCTTTATTACTTTCTTTCGAAAGATTTTTCAGAAGGAAATTTTAATTACACCAGGGCCAACTTCATATTAGTGACTTGAATGTCACCAAAGGTCTAATTATTTCCTATAGGGATTTTCCTTACGCGACTGTAAAATAAATATTTTTTTGTGAGGTAGAACATTTTCATAAGATGCTAGTGGCTGCCCGCGGCTCAGCACTTTTGGATGTCGGTTATCGCGTCAAAAGTTAGCATATGTCCTTTCTCAGGATGTGACCAATCTCTAAGCCGAATTTCTTCTAAATTGGTCACAGATTTAGGAATATGAAATGAAATGAAATATAATTTTTTTTTCAATTAGGCCCCCAAAAGGCTCTTACTTATTGTAAAAATAACTTATACCTTTCACAAAAAGTAATGTGAACTAACAATATCATAATGTTTGTCTGTCTCAGTCTTGTCTGGATTTACGATAGCTAACAAAGTCAAAACGTCCGTCTTTATGTCTGAATTTACAACGTAACAGACAGAGTTACATTCGCATTTATAATATTAGTATTTTAATAATAGATACTAGTTCAGTCTCTTTCATTGTGAGTTACTTAGTTAGTCGTTAGTTGGTTAGTTTTGCCAATGTTAGTTTTACGATTCGTTAAGGAGAGCATCAGTGACTCCCTCACTGACGTTAGAAATATTTCCTACAATACCTACACTTACTTACTTTAGAGGAAATATTCTCTCCATTTCAAATTAATAATCAAACATATTTGTATTCAGTAAGAGTATTAAGGACTTATTTACTTAAACCCACAATTTTAGCAAAAGTAACGTTTTATTTCGGAGATAATTGTACGTACTGTGGGGCTAACCAACTAACTACCTGTGATGGGAGCGCATACTGAGCCTACTCCGAAAAACGAAGCATTGAATTTCGATGATTTTCAGAGCAATCATAAACGTCATAACTGTCAAAATGCGTTGTTTCATTGATGTTTTTCGATTTTCAGAGTAGTCTGTCATATCGTCTGTGAAAACTTTTTAGGCGGATATCGTTTGCTGTATGAACTTTTCACTGAATTGATAATTGTATCTGTCGAAAACTTCACGAGTTTTAGCCTGTAGTTACGGATGAAGCTTTAATATAAATTTAAGTATTGGAACTGTTTTTAAAAGCAACTTTTTAAAATTCTCCGCGTTACCGGTTCTGTCCCACTGAAACCGTATTTTTTTCCGGGATAACCTATGTACTATTCTAGACTATAGTCTTTCTCTAGGGCAAGTTCCATCCAGGTGCGCTTAGCTGTTCTGGCGTGATTGACTAACGAACATCCAATCATCCAAAATTATACATTTTAAGTAACATACCTTCAGTATCACTAGTGTCTGAAAGAGGAGGCTCATTGGCGATATGCTGCCTGCCACTGAGGAGGTTACTCTCCACAACTGGTCTCTTGTCTTCCATTTGTCTTCTGAACGCGCGGTGATCATCCTGTCACAAAGCAATGTCAACTGTAAGTATTATTAGATAAGTTTAGTGTGAGAATCGTCAAAACCTCCGATCAGGCAGATAATTTAATATATCTTCAAAACCAAATTCAAATTTTTATTTCTTGTAATCATACCAAAAATATTTTCACATGACATTTTGATTACTTAACATACGTCATTCCTACAAAATGTTCACCTTAACTTCAAACTCCAGGCGTTATATATAAAACTACGAAAGCCAAAAACTATATGAATATACCTCCTAAATTAGAAACCAAGATTGCACAGCAAACATAGCCATGCAACTATTATATTAATTAACATCAGAGCAAATTGTTTCAAACACCGCAATGCAATGTACGCGGATATCGCGCGGCAGCCATTTTGCGGTGCGGCAATCGACAAAATGGCGGCTGGTATGGCTGGTGAATTCGCGCCCAATTAATTTCGGAGATACGATACAGTTAATTTACCTTTTCGAGCAGACGTGTGAGCGATATTCACTTAATCGCCGCATCGTACCGATAATGGGAAGAAGATATTAGGGAAAATTAACGCTGAATATATTAAATTTATTTTGGCTTTAGAATTTTCTATAGCGTCGTTTCAGGTCGAAGAATAACTTCATTATCTTCATATAATTAATTCGTGGACGTGGCTTTAATGAACTTAAAAACAAGATTGAATAAGACTTTTTTATTGATCTTTTTTTTATACAAAATAGGTATCAAGTTTATAGGTTAAGCCATTTTATTGAGGATGCAAATGGTACTCGTGCATATATATAAATAGGAAAGCTACCAAGGCAGCTAAATATTTCAATATATCCAAATTTTTGGGTGCATTAGATGTTTGATGTGATTCTGTGTAAGTTTATGGCGCGAGATGAGCTTGAAACTTTTGCATTCCGATTAAGTAAAGCACGTTGGACTTCACTGGTTTATCATTTGCATTTATGACATCACACGGTTTTTGCGAATAAATAATAAATAATTATTATAAAAGGTGTTTTTATTTAACGTTTTAAATAAAAACACCTTTTCTAGTCAGCGTTTTAAATACGCTCAGTTTAGATAATGAAGTAGTTATTCCGAATAATTTTCTGATTATGATTTGTCTCTACCATAAAAAGCTAAGTTTTCATTTGGTATAATACGAGATTTAAGGCTATTGTCGATTCGGCAAATCGACAAATCCATCTCAAATTGTTCGCTTGCCATATGAAATTAGTTTTATTACGATATAACATGAAATAGATTCTATTTCGTCGGCTTTTCCTCCAGGGACATCTGTGAAAACAAAAAAAATCCCGTCTGGTTTTTGAGGGAACTACCTGTATGCGGTATAGCGGTTATTCGTGTTCTTGTTCGGAATTTGGCAAAATCCTTTCACAGATTTCATCTAATATCATTGGAAAAGTCAATCTCTGAAATAAAATATAGTCAAAAGAGGTAGTGTCATGTTTCAGTGGCTAGTTGTAACGTTTGACCGAGCGACTTCTCCTTACATACTTTTGAGTTGATAGAATTTTTTCTACAATAATAGCAGCAAACAAGCATACAACCCTCCTGAGGGTAAGCAGTAACTCACAAGTTGCCTACTCGTCCCCATGTTCTCAATATAACAGTTCCGTGATGAACTCTAATGTACACACGACAGCATATCAAGTTGCACTACGAAGGCCGCCTATATTACAAACGTAGTAAGGGCTCAAGGTCAAACTGTTACGCTTGATGTGCTGTCGACTGTACCTTACCGTACGGACACAACACTAAGAGGTTCTATTTCTTGGCTGCAATCTTTGTAAGGTAGAGGTGACATCCGAAAATTTGTCGAGGTTTTTGTATCAAAAAATTAGTCTTTTAGTCAATCACCAGCATTTCATCTGTAGTCTACGTGATAGTTAAAGTTCCTGTACCTGCTGTTTCAACAACGCCGATAGATCCCCTCGGGCAGGGGCCAACGCGTTCAGCTCTGTCTCTTTCCTGATCACCCACTCCGTCAGCTCCCGTAGCGACAGCAGCAACGCTGACCAGTGCTCCGCGTTGCTCTCGAGGCGGTTTCTGTGGAGAAGGAAAAACAAATGTTAGAAATCTTATATACTTCCACGAAGATTCGGTTATGTGAATCTGGAAATTCTGCGAAGATTATGTCTAGAAGTTCCTTAGAGAATACTATTTAATTCAATCAATCAATAACATTTTAGGTAATTACTCAAGCCAGGTGTATGTATTCTAAGAGTCAATATATCTTAGAATACCTACATAATATTTTCTGTTCTTTCACTTGAACACACAAACCATCATTTTTCCAAACATTTAAATTGTCTACCATTACCGATATAGCATTTCCTAAGAGAAAACACATATTTAACTTGTAAAATACACCACATGTATGTACGAGTATACTTCTTACGCGCACAAAATCATTGAGCATAAAGAGATGAGACTTCCTCGCAACGATAACTCAAAACTTGGCTCCGGAGCGAAATAAGCGCAATTGTTGAAATTTTGGCCGCAGTACCGCTCTCTAATATGTTTAAGCTGTGATTCTGGATGGGGCTAGTGGTGTCTTTCAGCAGACTTGATGTTATATCGATTATCAAATTTATCTAAGGATATAAATAGTATTTTTTTTTTAATTTAAGAAGTAAGAAAACTGATCATATTAGTCCGAATAATAAAGTCACTTAAATTTTAACTTGACGTTTTCTAACTTTGTCTTCGCCAATACCTAAAATATTTAAAAGGACAATTTCAAGACCCGTTTGATCATTCTATTAAAGTATTGGTTGAAGCAGTGTATTAATAGAGCTTAGTTTGAGAACCATTTGAATAAATAACTTTTAAATATTTTTTTTTATACAACTGGATGACAAACAAGCTGACGGCCCACCTGATGGTAAGCGGTTAACGCCGCCTATAGACACCTGCAGTAACAAGGAAAAGTCACTTGATATTGCAGGTGCGTTGTCATCCTGGGGCCTAAGGGCCTGGGCTCTTATACCCCAGTCGTACCAGATGTTCCACATTCTGGCCCTAAGACTGACCCCTGTGAAACACCGGAACGAGTTGCTAACCCTTATATTATCGCTTTCTAATTTTTTAACAAAACAAATGCCTGATTAAAGTTATACTACGATTTGTCGACAAGCGAAAAGAGCATCCCTAGAAACAATTTTATAAATCTCCAGCTTCCGTTTGAGCCAATTGCAGCGAGTTTTACACTTTCTCGTTTTACTTAATATTGCTTAAATTTACACCAAGTTTCAACGTTAGTACTCCCTGTCTTATTCTCAAGGGAATAAGGTTGATAGTAGGACTGCAAAAGAATATTGTCGACTGATCCTCTTAGTCATTTTGCAATTTTAGTTTGCTTGGTGAAGATGTAGTTCATTTAAGTCTGGATGTTTCGTTTTTAAATTTCTTGCCATTAGTTGGAGAATTTCTGGGCTTATCCGAAAGAAGCATTCTTGAACCTTTTGTATGCTACTGAGAAGTGGACTATATTGATATGTTAGTATGGTATAAATGAAAAACAGATATTTTATTATTTATATTGTTTCCTACTTGGCACATTTGTCAGTCTATGTATTTTTATTAAACTTATCTTCAATATCTTGACGTTTCCAGAATATTGAAATAACGTAGCATTATAGAGCAGCTCTGCATGGAGGTATGTTTATAAAATATTTTCTTAAATGAAACCAATTAATTAAAACTCTCTAATTTGGCACTTATTCATTCTTTAGTCAGCAGATTCTCTAAACAGTTAAAATAAACGGTTCACGTATTCCAAATGGCTATTTAGAAAATAAAATTGAACCAGATGCCTGAACATCAAAGTTTAAGGTCACATAAAACCGACTTCAAAAAACTGAAAAGGATGAAATAATTAAATTTAAGTAGGTATTCATTCCCTAGAAACATATTTTTGGAGTCGGTGCTTTACTTTCTATTGTTTTTGGAAACCACTTAGCACCAACTCCAAAAATATGTTTCTAGGGGATGAATACATACTTAAATTTAATTATTTCATCCTTTTCAGTTTTTTGAAGTCGGTTTTAATTTTTGTTTAAAATTTTTTTTTCACAATTTTTAGTGATAACTTTCTACGGTCGAAGCTAGATGGGTGACCGTCAACTTATATTGTTTCCTACTATCGTATCGTTTCACTAAAAAGTCATTGGAAAAGCAAAAATTCGCAATTTCGCTTATGTAGACGATTTCATAATTTCAGTTTTTTTTTAATTTAAAACCAAAGTACCCAACTGTTTTTGAAAAAATTTTTATGGGACCAAATGGCAGCTATTCCGCATCGAACAAAAAAATAATCACCTAAATCGGATCAGTAATCTCGGCGTAATCGGTGTACATACATAGAAAAAAAAAAAAAAAAAAAAAACATACCGGCCGAATTGAGAACCTCCTCGTTTTTGAAGTCGGTTAAAAAGGGTTCACCATGTACCAGTTTACCGGATATTTTATATTACATTAGAAGAGGTAGGGCACAGTGATATTTACTACTGGAATCAAGGGCAGCACCTTCATCTTACAGAAAGTCGTAGCTAAATAACACTATTTTGTCATGTGTTCCTATGGTAAGTTCGCCAGAACTCATTGAGATAGCGTTGTGATGGGGGCAAGGGTTCTAACTCTTTGTCTTGATATTCATATGGTAGCACGCGTAAGTAGTACCCATGGTGCTACGAACATCTATAGGCTACAGTTATCGGTACTATCAGACGGACCGTACACTTATTTTCCTCCCTCGCGTATAAAACTCTATTCCTATATTATTTATTCTTATGTTTGTGTCATTCACACACACTCACGCCGACATTCACGCACACACGTATGTGTGTGCGTGAATGCATAAAGCATACATTGCATACAACCCAACAAATCACGCCACATGCACACTCTTACACACCATTTATGCACAAGGCACTTGTGTAAAGTACGTATTAAGTTTGGTTACAGTATTATTTTTGCTTCTGTTTCTACTGTAAACTAAATTACATCTGCTTTATTAGCTATTGGTTGGTAAACTTTGAGAGTAAATAACCATAACTATGTAGTGTTCGTAATTGATATTGAGTATTTATGAGGGAGGGGCCTGATGACCTGTGGCACAGGTTTTTAAGCTATTTCAGGCACCAGTCCGTCACAAATTATTATTCAATTCTTACATATTTTTGCTTAAGTTAGTTCTTAAGTAATTTGTGAAGTGACCTATAAATTATATTATTATTAGCATTCTATTATCTTAGCCTAATTTTAATTTAATCAAGTTATCGATGTCAGCATTTTATTTGAGTTACCGAATTTGGTTTATTCTTTCCTTCTCACGAAAACTCTTCTTAGTTACTTAGTAGCTTTGAAATTATCCTATCTACCAACCCAATCTCACTGTAATCTGTTTTAGGTTAGTACATTCTAATTGGTTATTTATCAACTCCACAAATATTTGTCGTGAGGCTAATATTTGAACACAGTAATCTCTAAAATGATAATACGATGCCAAATTGAAAACTTACCCAATATAGGATCTATATAATATTTAGACAAACTGCCTTCTACTTGGAGGACTGACCCTGCGGTCACTAAATTTTGGGGTTAAACTAAGTAAGTTTACTACGGTTGCTTTAGTTGAGGTTATCTTTGAATAATCTTTGTGGATCAAATCCAAGAATAAGGGAAATAGTTTAATACCAAAATAACAATGACATTATAGACTCTGAAATGAATAAGCAAGATTAAAATGGATTCTAGAAAAATTAATGAATAAAATACTCCATATTAACTGCACCATCAAAGTTTTCAAGATCAACTCCACCAACACTTAACGAGCTAAAGCTACAGTACCACGGATATTAGAAACAATGTAAAAGCCATAAACACTTGAGGTCGACCCAAATGGCTAGTGGATTGTGAATGGCCTATCGACTGTCGTACTTATGAAAGGGAACATTAATATTGTTAAAACATTTGCAGATAGACCTTAAAGTCAAAGATTAAGAAAGTCCATTTCTCAAAAACTCGAAGATAGGAGGTATTGGCGCTACTAACCTTCTTTTCATATTTGTATATATCTTACTGTCATTAAATTGACTATGTCTTCGGGCTTGAAGTGCCTGTACATTTGGATAAGCTTATCCCAGTAAATCCTTTAGTGCTCATGTATTATTTATAAGAATTCTATAGAGTCAAGGTTACTTGCTATTTTTTGTGAATAATGTGACAGAATATAACGAATTACCCACGAAACATCAAAGCATTTACGGACAAAGGTTCAACCGCAAGCGCGCATTCCACCTGAGACGGCCGCCGCAACAACTTAAACGTAAAATGTGGATACAGTGAAAGGGTCTCTTCAGTTCGTATTTATACTCAGACTAAGCCTGAGCTTAATGCAAATGATGAAATACATTTTTCATATAAATAGATAATTTTTCTTCCTCTCTCCTGAGATTTTTGGTTGTAAGAACCGCTTCATAGATGCTGCTACAGACGCATATCTTTTACCTAGGCTATAATCCATCTATATTTATTCCTAGAGAACATATATTCAGTTCATTTTACTGAGAAGTTTGAGACTAGGTTTGAAATATTGTAAAGATCTCGCTACTGGCAGTTAGCGGTGGGGTAAAAACCATTTCGTTTAATAATATAGAGTTCGTTTAATCGAATTTTATCCAAAAAAACAAATAACGGCATTTCTTTTTATTTTCGATACTTCTATGGTGGGTGTGGCTGTAATTTATGAAGGAGTTGATAACGATTTTCCTACGAGGTCACTTTCTCGAAACCATCAAACTCTGTAAGTGATTGAAGTTCTGACTTAAAGAAAACTATGATTAGGTGAATAGTGGAACTATTTAACAAGACATCCTGATCACTTTATTTTATTTCGATTTCAATTTAGTAAAAGTACTAAAAATACTCCAAACTAAAGTAATCTAGAAGAGCAGCGACATTCATAAATTATTTCAGCTGATATATGCTTAACAATGAGAAATTAAAAATGAGATTGTCAATTGTCAACATTTATTGACTTACACAATACATTACGCTAAATCTAGAACGCTAAAAAAATACATTCACGCAAATAAATCTACTATCTACATAAAAATAGTACATAAAAAAGTGTGTAAGCCAATAGGCCCTTATCTCCGCAATTATGTTTCCATGACATTTGCAAAATGCCACAGAAGCGCTGTTATTACAACATTTTATGCAATAAGTTTCTCAGTTTATGAACAAATTAAACAGCAAGGTTTTTTACAAAGCTTTTTTGATAAAATTGAGTTTGTAACTTAATTACGAAACGCCAATGCCTGAAGGCTCTATATTATAAATAAGTAGTATCCCTGTTTCTCGTAACATCAAATCCTTGGTTATCCGCGATCTTGGTTGGTCTCACGTGATACGGACAACCGCAACTTTTAAATAAAACGTGTTTGGATCTAGAGAAAAGGTTTCGACAACTCACTTAAAATTTCACCACAATTCGTACTTATACGTAGAATCTGAATGTTTTTTATTATAAATCATATAATAAATGTCGTATACGCAAACGCTTTCATTGATTGGGGAATGAGGTTATTAAATCAAGTGTAATTAAGGTTTTTATATTTTCAGCACATTTGCTCAATAAATGCATTTTCGAAGCCTGTATACATTGTTCGAAAGTTAAATATTACGCACCATACAACTAGGAGGTAAAATAGGTTTTACCGCACTCTCCGTTGTATGGCACCGTGCGTATTTTTCTTTATGTCCTTAAAAAATATTTAGGAATTCCACCAAAGAGTTTCACATTATGAGAATAAATAGGCTGAACGATCGAACCTCTTTGGAAGCGCTTTAGCTCGATTCAATTGTCTCATGTTAATACTAAAAAGAAAAAGAGATGTCAGATGCAGTTTTAATTTTTAACACGCGCAAGTGGCGCCATTTGTAAATGTGCGCCATTTTAATTTTAGGAACGTTAAATATGGTAGCGACTATCCGACTGATATTTAAAAACAAATTAATATTACTATTGTACTGGTTTCTCGCAAATTTCCTGAAAAACGTTGTATGACACACGTGCAGAAATTGGTATTTACAAACTCGTGACTATGGTAAGCCCTCGACTTCGTCTCGGCCTTACATTCGTCTACTCGTTTGTAGAAACCAACTTACCGCACTAGTATCATAAATAACTATTTTCATGTTTATGTACTTTAATTTATTTTATATCAATTTCCTTGAGAGTTTGGCAATATCAAGATATTTAAAGAAAATTACTGATGCATTTGAAAATCGATTGGGGGAAAATCGATCGAAATTACTGATTCAACAGTGCACTTCATAGAATGATATCATGAAGATGATGCTGAATATTGCAGAATCATGCACCTCAATATTTACAGTCTACCTGAATATACAGTTCTATTAAGAGATCGCCCATAAAAACAGTCAGACTATAAAACCAACATTACACTCACGACGAATCTGCGTGATAAGTATAGTCGACCATATAAAATTCATTTTACTGCTCACTCTAAGCAATATGACGCGATAAAAGTACAATAGAGGCATTCGCTTTTACTGTCAAGATATCAGCTTTAACGTTTGAATTTCTCTAAAACCCTTATTTCAGTGTAGCAAGTCTCATATTGAGGATGAAAGCGTAAGGTTTGACATCCCCTGTGTTGCACATGTCGATATTTCTTATCCCTTTGACTGAAAGATCACTTTTGTACTACAGTTAAAATTTCGCAGTCGTTCAGCCGATAAACGAACGTATCTTGAGGCAGTAAAGCTGTTTGATTCCGTTCCGATTGCAAGTAACGTGTTGCCAGGTTGTGGCCATAAAATCAGCGAGATTTTAACTTAGGATAAAGTAAACACTTAGATATACGTAAAGCGTATTTAAGGAACTATAAAGCTTTGTGATTCGCCCTTCAAGATAACAATATTATTTACTTGTCATACACAGTACATTACATACTCGTGCTACTACAAGTAAATAATAATTATAACCACATCGTTTTATTATAATCGAACGTCATTGACATGTAAGTTCGTTTGATTTTCCATTCATCAGTATCTCTTATTAAAAATCTTCACTCTACAGATGTTCTTATTTGGACAAAAATTATTTAAAGTAAATTCAATAAAAAAGAATACTTTGGATGTTAAATATATAGTTAACATGCTACTGCACAACATTGAATTACTCATACGATGCCTAATAAAAATATTGGGAATGTATAAAAGAACCAATTATGTCACTTTTCGCTTTTTTTTAAGAACAAAAGGACGCAATAATATTACATATAGTATATACTTTCACTTGAGATAGAACAAAGGGCTATAACAATTCAGCTGCTAGCAATAACCACATAAGCCTTAATAAACTAGACAATTGAATCCGTTCAATAAAACTATGTGGATATATTATAAGTTTTATTATACTCTTTTAGCCTAAATACAACGCGATGGTAATTTCGGGTCACCGTAGTCGGTAACCACAAAGTTTCAGGAGTGTGCAATAATGTTCCGCAAATTGTTCGTCTTTCAGCAAATAGTTGGGATCCTAAACGACACTGAATATTTGTGTGAGCTGGCTCTATCTTGTACGGCGACCACATAATTGCTGCGAGATACAGTGACAGATTTATTGCAGGGGTTATTTTTTTTTAATATCGCTATTTGATTTAGAGGCTCAATCGTAAACTGATTTGTAACTAAACATTAATGCCACACAGCGAAAATGGGGAGAGTGAAAAATATTAACTTAATATTTTACAAATGCTTCGGATATGTTTTTGATAAAATCGCCTATAAAAAGCTCAAGCTCTTTTAATGTGTTTAAAAATGATAATGTCTGTGCAATACTGACTTTAGTCTAATATTCTACGCATTTTTGTTAAACATTATTTATCGTGCCACGAAAACCAAAGTTAAATCCATCAGCATGTCTTATTAGATAAGCCAATTATTCAGACAAATAACGTTTAGATCCTATCTGTTAGGTTTGATAATCTGAAACTATGGTATTCGAGGATAGTGGCATTGTGTTATCTTGACCGAATGCTGAAATCAGTACTCACTGATTCTTATATTCTTCTTTTATTATGGCTGCAAACAAGCCGATTGAAAACGAATAAAATCTGAGCAAAATGTAATACGCGAAAGTAGAACCTTTCGTTATTGACTATACGAGTAAAGCAAACAATTTGGTTTAGAATGAATTCAGTTTAACTGTGGTTCAGAATAATCAATTAAACTGCCAAAAAAGTGCTCTTGGCCAGTACCAACTTGAAAATATTAAAAGAAAAGTGGAATTCTTCGATATAAATAATAAGAAAGGATGCAATTTAAATAATTTCGTTTTCATTGGAATGTGACAAAAGCATTCTAAAACAAACAATAAAAATTTCAATTTGACGACAAAAAGTCCCGTGACAAGAATTGATTATGAAATTGCTGTCGTATTTTATTCACATTCCAGTTCGATTTAGGGGAATGGAAAAGAACAAAAAAGAGGGAGATTTATGACACATCATTAAGTTGAAATGATTAATTCACTGTTCACGGGTTAGATGCATAAAACGAGCGATTTACAACAAGCTTTAGAAGTTGATATCGAAAGTTACATGTCTTTATGTTACAAACGTTAATGACGACAGATCAATCGTTAAAAGTAGTTTGATTTTAATTTCCCACGAATGTCATACACACATCGATACATACACGATCGATTGTGTAGTTGAAGAAAGAAATTTGATCATCGAAGAAAAGGCGTTTGCCTGTACGAAAACGACTTTTGGAGTAATATAATATCCATCCATTTATTACAATTCAAGTGCTATCACACGCTTTTGTAATAGCCCCAAAAATAGAAATGGAGCAACATTAAAAGGACTGTAACTGCTGGCGAAAATTAAATTTTTACAGGATCGTTTAACGAGCTGTCAGTCTCTTGTGTGTACTTAAACATAAATTTCAATATTTCATTTTCGTTTATATTGAAGAAGATACAATGAAGGCAATAGATCATTATCATGATGGTGCTCATGAAAATTGTTTTAAAATTACGTTGCTATGGCTTAGTAGGTAGATGATATAGAACTAACCGAAGTAGAAGATGTTGTAGCAGTATTCTGTAATAAAATGAACTCAGAATTATATATGTACCAAAAGATATTAATCTGATTATTTATAAAAATGTTATTAATCTATTTAAAAATTTAAGTAGGATTGAAACAAGTTACTTGGTAATAAGTATTCTAAGAGTAGATGTTTTTTTAATCTTTCTTATGATATAACCAGTTTAAATTTTTGTTAAACTGCTTATATTTTTATTTAAAGGATTTTAAGCCAAGTTAAAGGACTAGCCTCTGCTGGTTGTTCCGTCCACGAGTAGAGGTTTTTAATATGGATTTGCACCCTGAAGGACCGTTCTTAAATGTAGTTTGAAATCGGATGAGTAGTTCCGGAGATCACTTCTTACCATAGAAAAGTAACTTATTGTTCTGAACTTCTTACTTTCAGACTGACAATCTTTACCGCTTTATAACAGTGAAGATTTGTCATTGGATCCTCGCTAATAATGTTCCAAAGCCTATTGAATAAATCAGAAATGATGATATCCGTAAGAGAACCAAAGTCACTGACATAGCTCATAGAATTAGTAAGTTGAAGTGGCAGTGGGTTGGGCACATAGCACTCAGAACAAGACGGCCGGTGTGGCGTTAAAGTTCTATAATCGCGACCATTTACCGGAAAGCGAAAAGTAGGATGGCCTCCCACTAGATGGACAGACGACCTGGTCAAGGTCGCCGGGGGACATTGGATGCAGGCTGAGCATTACCGTTCCATTTTGAAATTGATGGGGGAGGGCTTTATAGGGCGGACATCATAGGCTGGTTTGATGATGATGATTATAATGATTTAATAAATAAAAATAAAAATATTTATATACTCACACCTATCACCAAAACCATAATAAACCATATTACCCAAATTAAGCATCATTAAGAGCTTGTGTTATGGATACTAGATAACGGAGAAATATTGATAGTAATATGTACATAAATATTAGAAGTACACTAAATAAACATAAGAATTGAATGTTACATAAGTTCTAATTTAAGTTTATCATTACAACTTGGAACTCGTCAAGGCTACAATCCTACCCCATGATCATCATTGATTGCATTAGGTAGTCAATCCTTTACTATCTAATATAAACTAGTTTCGTTTTAGTCATTAGTTATTTCCAACTAATTGCCTGTTCTCAAATTGGGTCATCTTACATTCTTGACGTGTACCCGTATATGTCCAACAGATCCGAACGGTTGGATAAGCAATCTGAATGCAATCAGGTCGTCAATTATCAGTTGGCACCTCTACAGCTTAGCTAGTGTATCTCTATGTGTTGGAGAGCTATCAGCTTCAGCATATATAGCTGATTTATGTATACTAGTAGACACAGGGGATTGTCGGTCTCCAGAAATGTTACGGATTGTTGTATGTGAAATATGTTTGAGAAATATCTATACTGTAACTTGATCAGAATTTGAAATGACGAGATTCCTTTGACGAAATTTGAAATTTTGTTGTCGTTTAATATAAATAGAATTTTTCAAAGTATTTGAAAAATTCTATTTATGTATAATTCACGCTGGATAATTTCTATTACAGTTAAAATTCAAAGTATTTTTTTAATTAAATATGAAATTACATGTATTGTGGCTGACGATCAATTATTTTTTTAAATCAGTTAGACTTTAAAATGCGCCTATAAATGTCATCATGATACAAACAAAATAACGAGAAAAGGATATTTAAAAAATATCAAGGTACATATTTATTTTCATGAAAATCATAATGGACTTTTATATCACCATGTAGTGATCTCATAATGAATTGTATCTATTGAACAACGGCAATAAAACAGGTAACACCCCATGACCCCAGTCAGGGCCTTTGAACGCCAGTGGTAAATACCGCAGAGCTCTTGCAGTATTTTCCAACACGGATCCAAAGACCCTGACTGTGGTGGCTCCACCACTAAAGAAAAGATTCACCAGATTACACCTTGAAAAACGAACGTATTTACAATATAACACACCACAGGTTTTAAAACTTACTCTGAGGAACTTATCTGTTATGCTGTGAACACATGGGCATGAGTAGTGCCTGCCCAAAGTGCTACGACACTCTGCGAGGAGTAAGATTACTCATAAGCCACAAAAACCACATCATTTAAATATCCAATTCATATCCGTTATCGAATTAAATTCAATTGCGATAAGCTATTGTTTAAAATCTTTAGTACAAAGGCTCGAAACTACCTTGGGAAAGCCTATAGTAATAATTTTACTTCGACAAAAATTTAAATGTGATTGTAATAGAATTTCAACAAAAACCTTATTACGGTATCAAAGACATCACAGAAGAAGAATTTTATAAAGCAATTACCTTTCGCGCTGGCATTTCGCGGGATTATGAAATAGTTGATCGAAAAGTCCAATTCAGTTTGAATTTAATTTGTGCGTCAATTTTAGGCTATGGCAAGAAGTAGCGTGCAAATTGTGTTTGAGGTTCTTACGGAGCTCCCTAATTTTCTGAGGTTAATTGGAGGCCTCAGGCGATTTGTCCCTTCTAGATCTGGCAGGTGGGAGGAGGACATTAATGGCGCATAATTTGTTCATGTAGTTTGTTGAAAATGAGGTAGTTACTAAAGATGAGCAAATTAGAATTTAAAAAGGTATCTTTACTACAAATCACTACAATTTTGTTAATGCCTTCCTTATTTTTAAAAATGTTGCTAAAAACAACGAAAAATAAGTTTACCCGTTCAATAAACTTGTAATGCTTATAGTTGTAATGAACTTTAATAGATTGTAAGCTTTATAATACCTATCGGTAGTAGAAAAAATGGTTTTAATATTTATTGTGAACTCAATATTAAACAACTTTCTTCTTAATCAATAAATAAATATACATAAATATTCCATTGAATCTTTTAATTGTAATCTTATTGAGCTTCATCTGAACTTCAATACAAATCTTAGCTTAAATTTAATGGACTTTTATAGAATCTAAGCTTTTTAGTATTGGTCGTCGAAAAAATAGGTGTTCAATTATTAGGGGTTGATTAATAAAATTTACGAATTATGAGATAAGATTAGTGAAGTTTTTTTTTTTTTTTATAGTACTAGATGACAAACAAGCTGACGGCCCACCTGATGGTAAGCGGTTACCGCCGCCTATAGACGCCTGCAATAAAAAGGAAAAATCACTTGATATTGCAGGTGCGTTGTCATCCTGGGGCCTAAGGTGAAATGCCGTCCATGCCCAGAAATTACACTGGCTACCTTTCCCTTCAATCCGAAACACAGCGAACTGTTTCACGGCTGAAATAAGAAAGGCGGTGGTACCTACCCAGACGACCCTACATACGGGTCTACCACCTTTTTTTTTTTTTTTTTTTTTTTTTTTGTCGGGGAGAAATCTGTTTACAGACCTACCCGCCGCTGGCTAGGCGACGGGCGTGTGTGGGGGTCACCCAGTGATAAAGACACTAGGAATACCCACTAAAACTCCCCGGTAACTCCACTGCCCTTCGCAGGGGTAGCCTAGGCTCTGCCGAAGCAATTTCACTAGCCTACCCCCAGGCAACCCAGCCTTACGGCCAGGTTTCGCGCCGATGGAGATTACCCAGAGTTACTTGGGCAATCCCAGACGTGGCGGCCTGTGCAATGCGTGCGTGGGGGCCACCCACGCATGCGGCCGCGCCTAGGGCGCTCGGAGATGGGCGATCACCGCCCGCCTCCTGGCGCCCACCCGTCTACGCCGGATAGGGGCGGCCAGAGGATTCTCCTCCCGCTCCCTCTCCGCTGCCTCCTTCTGCGTGAGCACAGTCTCGCAGAAGGAGGCAACCGCCTCCCATACCCTCTCGCTACCAATCATAGCTCTAACCATGGTTGGCAGCGAGAGGTGACCGCCACCGAGCGCCGCACGAAGTTCGCGACGCTCGTGTCGCCAGGCCGAACACTCCACAAGGGTGTGCTCGGCGGTATCGTCGGGGGAGTCACAGTGATGACACCGCGGCGTCTCCTCCCGACGGGCGATACGGTACAGGTAGTGGCACAGCACGGCCCGGATCGCAATGACCCTCTGCGGCTGCCGCAAGAGGGCCCGTGTGCGGGAGGAGAGGCACTCCGCCCATACCGGGGCACCGTACAGTGCCATCGACCTTATCACCCCATGATAAAGCCGACGGCACGACGAGCTGGGCCCCCCCACATTTGGGAGGACTCGTCCGAGCGCGGCTGCGGCGCCACACAGCCTGGGAGCGAGGAGCTTAAAGTGCTCCTCGAAGCTCCACCGAGGGTCCAGTACCAGGCCGAGGTACTTAAGGTGCACCTCGACGGGGATACGGACCCTCTCTACTCGGACCTCGAGCCCCGGTGGGGTTCTGCGTCTCGGGGCGTGGAAGGACATGGCTCTCGTTTTCGTGAGAGCCACCTCCAGCCCTAGGAGGCGAATGCGCTGGACGACCATGGTCGTGCCGACCGACGCAAGGTGGACCGCCTCTTCCCATTCACGCGCCCCAGCCGCGACCAGCGTGTCATCCGCGAAACAGACAACATCCGTCCGCGGCAAGAGCGCGCCGCGCAGAACCCAGTTGTACCCCAGGTTCCATAGTAAGGGGCCTAGTACGGAACCCTGGGGTACCCCTGCCGCCATTAGCCATGATTGAACGCGGCCCTCCTCGTCCTCATAGAGGACCCCTCTCCCGCGAAGGTAGTCTCTCACTAGGACGCGGAGGTACAGAGGCACTCGGTGGAACTTGAGTGCCTCCTCTATGCACTCGTGGGGTAGGCTGTTGAATGCATTCGCGATGTCAAGAGACACCGCGATCACAACCTCCCCTTGTGCTGTGGCCGCCTCAGTCCACCTTTTGAGGCGAGCCACTGTGTCCATAGTGGACCGGCCGGTGCGGAATCCAAATTGGCAGTCTGCCAGGTCCGGCCCTCTGTCCTCGAGGTGCTCGGTGATCCGGGAAGCGAGAATTTTTTCAAAAAATTTCCCGGACTCATCGAGCAGCACCACCGGCCTGTAGCCCGACGGCGAGTCAGCGGGGCGGCCCTCCTTCCGGAGGAGGCATAGCTTTCCCACCTTCCATCTCCGGGGGAAGCGACCCGACGCGATCAAGCAGGCCGCGGAACCGCTCTTCCAGGGGGCCCAGAGCTATCCCCACCACTTTCGACGGGGCACCGTCCGGCCCCGGTGCTTTATTTTTGCACCGGAGCCTGTCCCTCCCCATGTCAAACTCCATGTCCGACACGGGAGGACCACCAGCCCACAACTCCGATTCGGACTCAGGAGAGAGCATTCTGGGAGGCACGAATGGTCCGGGATTTGGGAATAAAGACCCCAGCACCCTTTGCATAAGCCCCGGCTCCATACAGGATGTGGAGGGGGCGCCGCTGTTGAATTTTCCCCGTACCAACCTGTACGGCCTCCCCCAGGGATCTTCGTCAAGGAGCGCGATAAATCGCTCCTGGGCGTCGACCTTGGCCCTACAGATTGCCGTCCGTAGGGCCTTATGGGCCTCCCGATACGCCCGGTGATATTCCTCCTCTTCACCGGGCGTAGCTGAGGCGCGCCTTCTACACCTAATAAAGGCGCGCCTCGCCGCCATACTGGTGGTACGCAGGGTGGATAGTTCTTGCGTCCACCAGTATACCTGTCCCCGGTGGGAGCGGCCCCGTGTCCTCGGCATGGCGGCGGTGCAGACAGCCTTTATGTCGCTCGCAAAAAGCTCTGCCATGTCGTCAGCATCCCCGGCACTGTTGTCGGGCTCATCATACCAGGCCCGTACCATCGCCGCCTCCTCTGCCAGCTCCTTATCGAGCTTGGCGAGGGACCACCGCAGAAATTTAGAGTGCCTTGTTGGGAGGCCCAGGTGGACAGGAGCCCCTTGGGATGCCGTGGAGATCTCGTATCGGATATATAAATGGTCCGATAGAGTCTCCACGTCCTCCATCACTCGCCAATCTCTTATCCGGGCCGCGAGGGATGGGGTAGCAAACGACACGTCGACCCTTGACGTGCCCTGCCATCGGACACAGGTCGGAGTGGTGCCCTGGTTGAGGATTTGGAGCCCCAGGGACAAAACCCAGTGCTCCAGTATACCACCACGAACGGTGGTGCTGGGAGACCCCCATGCGGGAGACTTTGCGTTGAAATCCCCCGCCACTAGCACTGGAGATGGAGCGGCCCGCCGCACCACCCCCTCCACCGCAGCCAGGAACCACTCAAATTCGGCCCTGCTGCGGTTTGGGGAGAAGTAGGTTGAGATAACTACCACCCCTCCCCATCTCACCGCTACATATCCCGGTCCTCTGTCTACAGGAACCAGGGGGGAGGCATCATTAGACGCCGACCCTACTACGACAGCAGAGCCGTCAGTAGCCCCGACCCACCTAGGAGAAGGAGGGATAAAATATGGCTCCGAAACTATTGCCAGGTCTATGCCCCACTCCGCCATCGACTGGCACAGAAGATTCTGTGCCGCGGCGCCAATGGTTTATATTCCCCTGTACTATGTTGCCGATGGACCTACTAGGCATTGTTGGGACGGGTCTACCACCTAGTAAGTTACTCGCTACTAATGTATTTTTCTATAGTATTAGTTATGCAAAATTTATAATTCATAAAATCCCGCCAAACCTATCACAGAGGCGCAATGGGCCCTGTGCTAATAAATTACGGTCAGTAACTCTTTCTCCCCAACGGGGAATATATTAATGGTACTTTTTTAATTCGCGGTGTAACACCTTTGTGAGAAAATATTGTATGCTTTACTAAAATATATTGTTTTTGTATAGAAAAACTGAAAGATGAACGACGAGTAACTACACGTATAAGAATGATATTATATTATTTAAGTGCTTACACAATGATATCTGTTCCTTGAGGGAGTCGTCAAGTCTTTGTACTTAGACGTTTGTAATGTAAAGGAAAATTTTGTATATAAAATTTCTC
The DNA here is from genome assembly GCA_947347705.1 of Nymphula nitidulata. Lineage (NCBI taxonomy): Eukaryota > Metazoa > Arthropoda > Insecta > Lepidoptera > Crambidae > Nymphula > Nymphula nitidulata. The sequence goes on along the minus strand of OX374637.1, from coordinate 816,617 downwards.
GGTATATTTTTGAAATCGATTAAACCATTAAAAGTAAGAGATTACACTAAACACTTACACTGTTTAGTTTGCTTCCTTTTTCTTGGTTTTATTTAAAGTCTGTTACATGTTAATTGCCGTGCACTTCTCTAGGAATAGTTTTCTTAACCCTCGCTAATAGGTTTGTAACAATATTTTTTTCAAAATATCTTTTTAAATGTATTGTAATCTGTGAGGCACATATATATAGACTTTTTAGTGTGTGTGAGCACCTGCGGGCTGTTAATGGGCAAAAGGTTAAAGGGTAGGTAAAAATCCTCGCTTTTCATTGGTCAGATTATTCCAATTACTTAAATTCTTTTCGGTAAAGCTAAGTGGGTGTGTATATTCTCGTCGGTATGTTCCAATCTTTTGTAAGGCGTTCCAGAATACAACACTGCCATTAAGCCTTTTGGGGGAATCAAACGATTTTTATATATTGACTACTTTGTAAATGGAAGCATCTGTTTCTATTTGAAAAAGGAACAAAGCTCTTTTGAGAGTAAAGACACGTGAAAAATAAGGATAAGTTGTATTATAGCAATTAGATTTTTAGATTTATCGACAATACGGACCAAATCCAAACAAAATATGGCCGATCACAATCAAAGTTTGGATCCAAGCAAACAAGACTGATGTTTGAATTTATTATATTATTATAAACATCAGAATACAGGGTACAGGGATTCAAACCCGGTCCACTAGAGCCATAGGTCTAGTGGACCGAGTTATTGACCACTCAAAAAAATGTTGTTTAATGTTGTGTTGGTGTTATTGTTATGAGGTGTGATAGTGTGAATATTATATTATTATTATTATTATATTGTTTTTGTTGTTTCGGGTTCGAATTTGTGTAGGCTCTGATATTTGTATGTGAAATATGATATTTAAATAAGCAAGGGTCAATAGCGTGAAGGTAAGTTACCCAGTAACTAACACTACAGTACCGTTAGATTACAGATGACGAAAAATAATGTAAAATTACTTACAAATTCATAAATATCAAAAAGAACCCATAATACAGAGCGATAAAATGATATTTGAATCTCTTACTGCATATAAAACAGAGCACCAATATGAATAATAACCGGCCGCTTTGTTTGGGACAAACCGTACAAAAAACAGAAAAAACATCACATTTATTCTCTCATTTCTGTTCCCCTACTATAAAACCCCACATTGCCGTGTGAAAAAGTCAATATTTGATGGAAAAAATGGTCACTCACACAAAAATATTTTTTTATGCACCATCCCCTATGATAAAACTTGTTTTCAGCTAATTTACTCTTAGTTTTCTTTAATTTTATTTCCCTACATGGATGGGAACATACAATGGATATAGTTAGATATTTGATATATTTATTCGTTTTCGATGTGAAATAAATAAATAGTTTCTCGAATACATTTATAGGTTATACACTGGAGAGCTGGTTAATTAATTTAATAATAATATACTTGCACTCACACTTATCATCCATCTCAAATTACTACAACCCACTTGTCAGCTTGTTTGTCATCTAGTTGTATAAGAAAATATATATTAAGCATCATAAACTGAGCTTGTAATAAAGATACCAGATAAAGCAGAAATTCAGATGATAATATGTATTCAAGTATTAGAAATGTGAGTTGCTCGGTGGCGTAGTAGTTTGAGCACTCTGGTTTCGTTAAAGAAAACAAAGCAACTTTCGCTATGTTCAACCCCGGGATGGGTCAATCAACACGCTGGAGCGTGGTGATGTTATGTCCCAAAACTCCTCATGTGTTTCTTCCATGTAGGAAGGCCTGTGCCCAGCAGTGGGACGTATAAAGGCCGGTGATGATGATGATAATGATGATTAGAAAAGTAACCTAATAGACATACAAATATCCTTGACTCGAGAACGAATGTTGGTATTCATTATACAAACATAAACAAAAGGGATTCAAACCCAGGACTACAAAAGTAGATGGGGATAGTGATCACTAGACCAAACAACCGGTATATGACACCCCTGAAACTACAATCTGTAACTCAACAGTGGCAGTCCTCAAATCAACCCCAACGACCTTTCTGCGTCAATTTTGCCAATATGGTAATCTCATTTCTACCGCAGTAAACTGAAGAGTAATTGACGTTGGTACGCAGGCTTATCCAATAATTCAATAAACCAATCAGCCACCGATCGCTGCAGTTAAGATACGGAGCTCCGGTAACGCGGTTACCGCTGAACATGTTACCGTAGTCGACACACGAGGCCGCATGGTTGCGCAAGAGATACACGTCTGTGCGTGCATATAGTATTCAAATGTTATTTTCCATGGATGAGGGCATGGGCGGTTTTGTGCCTCCAATGCAGATATTTTGAGGAACATGATTAAAGAAATATTTTTAGGAAACCTAACGTGGTTATATGTATATCAGGACAGTACGATCGATCGATATTCAGGTCGTCCTACTTGGAACAGGAGAAACAAGAAGACCACAGACCACTAGACTACAGAGGCGGTTCAAACCAGATACAAATTTAAGTTCCAATTACCTTTCAATGCCAATGAATACAGAGATATTATAAAAAAATCTCCATTAATCAAACATCCGACACCGGTTTTAATAATCCGGCAGTATAAATCTCCCCTCCGATCCGGATTGGACCGGAACAAATTTCGGGAAGCGCGAATTAATTCGGGACTCCAACGCGTCGATGGAGTTCACAAAGTATGGGAAACGCTGAACAAATATTCTGTTCTCTTGCTGCAAAGGAAAATGGTGATGGAAACAAGTGGTTAGTGGAAGTACCTACTTTAAGGTGGTATTTGAATAGCAAAATAAAATATAGTTTAAAAAATCTACAGTAAACATTTTTTTCTTAAAAATATCACGTCAATAATAACAATATAATCAAGGCTAACAAAACCAAATAAAATACTAATAAACGGACTGCATTTTGAAATAAGAGTATCGAAAGAATTGAATTAACAAGTATTTGGTTATATGTTCAGGTCATAGGCAATTTAACGAGCGAAGTGTCAATACCTCTTAACTAACATGTATTAGAAATGACACATTGTGAATTATTAGTCGTGACTTTATGCCCTAAATAAGGGTGGATTTCGCGTATCTTGATGAAGCCACTTATCCCTAACAACAAAGAAAAAAATAAATATCTAACAGAAAATCCATGTCTCAAAAAAAATCAACGTGACCGATCTAAAAACCGGCGCGTGCACATCTATTAACGTGAAGTTGTAATTTAGTTAATTGCACGTTTCATAATATTTACTTACATAGCGGGGGCCTAATAATGAAAATTGATTCATGAGAAGTAAACCCCAAAAAATGTAAGATATATATGGCCTATTCGACCTTCGCCATCAATTTAGGCCTCATGATTTATAACCATTAAATAAAACGCCAAGATGCCACGGCATATTCAAGACTAGCTGAGAGGACTTCACGCAGCTGACGTCGAAATATTCGGAACGTGACTGGGACGGTAGATGCAAACGTTGGGAAAACTGGATGGTCTGATTCGCTGAGATCTCGGGAACGCATGACTGCTAATAGGGTTAAAGTTTTGGGGGTGTTTGTATGGGATTGTCAACTTTATTTTATTAGGTGTAAGGTGAATAAAGGTAATGTTTGCTTTGGGATGTAAAAGGGTACAAGGCTATATTGTCATTTCGAGTAAAAGTGAATGAACAAGTAATAAGTTTTAGAAAATATGAATAGGTTTAATGGCGATTTTATTGCTTCAATAAACTAGTTATGAAGTAGTTTCAGTTTATACGACCTTTTTAAATTATGCCATTTCTCGATCTTAATTGATTTTCACAGGAATATGTAGGATCCCTAGGGGCGGAGGTGGGAGGATAGAATAATATGTATCGAAAGAGGTTTTACAAATTACGAGTTTGAACAACTTTGATTTTGACGAATTTAGAATTTGATCAATACTGAGTTTTAATTTAATTCTGTTGCAGTGCTTAAAATCAATAATATCACTAGGTGGTATATAGGCCCGTATGCAGGGCCGTCTGGGTAGGTGTACCACCGCCTTTCTTATTTCAGCGGTGAAACAGTGAGCTGTGTTTTGGATTGAAGGGAGAGGTTAAAATAAATAACGCCTTACCTGATAGCCATACTCTTCGCCTTGAGGTGGTGCCATCGCTGGTTCATCTCGTCGAGTCTCCGCTGCAGCATGACAGCATCCTCCTGGGAGGATAGGGAGCCGAGGAGCCTCCGGCCCGTCCCGGTGAGGGACGCGTAGACATCCCGGTGAGTCTCGATCTCGGATTGGAGGTCCTGTAACAAAGAGATGAGGAAATTAGAAGTTGTTACAATAACAAATTGTAATACTAAACTGTAACTTGTAGATGTGGTAAAACTTGTTGTCGTGGGACACTTGTACATGTGGTACAACATGTAGGTGTGGTAAGCAACAAGGTCTTTTTAGGGTTACGTACCTAACGGGACCCTATTACTAAGACTCCGCTGTCCGTCCGTCGGTCACCAGGCTGTGTCTCATGAACTGTGATAGTTAGACAGTTGATATTTTTACAGATGATGTATTTCTGTTGCCGCTATAGCAGCAAATACTAATAAACAGAATAAATTAAATATTTAAGGGGGTTCCCATATACCAAACGTAATTTTTTTGCTCGATTTTGCTCGATATTGATAATGGCAACAGGTAGACGCTTGTTTATGGTACGGAATCCTTCGTTCGCGAGTCCAACTCGCACTTGGGCGGTTATTTCAGTCTATTCCGTTTTTAGTAAACAAAAAACTAGAAATATCAGGCAATGACGCGCAAACGCGAGTATTTATTTTCTGATTGGAGTTAAAAGTAACTAGCTCACGAGGACAATTTGCAAGAAAAGCTCTCTCAGAGAGGTAAGTGGTCTATTTGTTTCTTTACCGGATCACGTGACAAACGTGGAATAGTAGAGACACGGACAGGATGCTCTGTCACACAATCCCTTTGAATAGATCTTGAAAGGAAAGCGGTAAACGAGAATTTGTTACACTTTCAGAAAAAAATCTAAATGATATAGCAAACCAACTAGAGTAAAATCTTTTGGTGATATAGGATATTCCAGAGACAAGAGTTATTAACAGATTTCAAAATGGCGGTTATCAATTCGACCCGTACGAATGTTTTATTATCAGAATTGTACAGTTTTTGTGTATATTAGTTTATGTCAGCTTCTGAACATGGGTGCCAAATTTCATGAGTATGTATGTTTGTATGTTTGTCAACGGATATTTCTATAAGTCAGATTGCAGTAATTCTTTTTTTGTTGGACTTGATATAATCCAACTTAGCAATCTGTGCAAGTTTCATTTCAAAAATCGCTTCAGTGGTTTTTGAGATAGAGAGTTAAGTGTGTATCAATCACTAACAAAACGTGTCGCTGGATTAACAGCGTAATTCTAAAACAAATGTGATTATGCATGTTTTTTCAAATCATTATCATTCTAATTTCATGACATTCCTATGAAATAATATTGGCTGCATTATTTCATAGAAAGGTCATGACATGAAATTATCTAATGAATAAGATGTAAGTATTTAAAAGTTGGAAAACATTACTATGAACTAATTTATGCCCATCTTTCAATTTATTGTCATCAATCACGTATAATCATGTCAACAAAGTCCAACAATATTTTTTTATTTTTTGTGTGCCCTATGTAATCATCAACACTAACTTACAACCCATAATATATTTCCTCAAGCCATGGTTCTAAAAAAGAAACATATTTTTAACCCTTGCTTAACAACCCACCCAATGATACATACAAATAGTCTGTCCATTTTTTCTCAAGCCGGGTAAAGTAGACCCTAGATGTAAACCGGGCCCAGTTAACGAAGACAGAATGCGGATATCTATCAGGGATCTTTGAAGATTTGCGAGGGACCTACCAAGTAAATGGTATGTTACATCCCAATATTTTTTAAAAAACTTTAGGGTTCACACATAATATTTTTTTTTTCATGAAATTATCCCGCGCTGATGAGGAGTCAACTAAGGTTGGCTGACAGTTACCATTAGTAGTTAGTTTATCTTGAAATTCATTTGACACAATTATGACAAAAATCAGACAAATACACTTTAGTAAATATTAATAGTAAAATCAAACCTAACAATATCTTATAAAAATTGACTAAGAGCCATCCTTATTACAAACATCCAATCAACAGAGAAACAATTCTGAAACGAGAAAATTAAAAATTAGTCAACGTTATACAAATTTAAACTATCAGGGGTGGTAGTAAAGGACAAAATGCGACGTGTGTCAACAGTGGGCCGGGTCGAGGGCTGCGTACACAGCGCTCTGTATTAAGGCCATCTTAGCTAGGGATGGGCTAAGATGGATGTCGATAAAAATTTGACACAGTAATATTTTTTTTGCTATTTGAAAACATTGATTTTTTTCATTTGTATAATACTTATTCTTTCATTACTTCTTGTTTATTGAATAGCTGTTATATGCATTATACCGTAGTGAAAATTTAAAGATAGTTTGTTACAAAATAATGCATCAATATAGCTATCCATGTGATAAGATGACAAATTATTTTAACAGAAGTTAATGATGAAACTTTGAAGTTTTTGTCGAGTTTTAACGTCAAATTTTATCGATCGGAAAATCAATGCTCGTACGGCAGGTAAACGGGAGAATGCCACCCAAGTAAGAATGGGCAAATGGATTGATATAAATATTTTTGTGTCACGATCAAAATACCTTCACTGGAATATACAGCTTGATATTTACTAAATTCTGTTGATTTCTGTTTCCACGTTTTAGATATTAAAGAAATGACACTTGGATTATCAATGCCTAATGTTTTGAAAATTAGTACCAAAACTAGTAACTAGATGGCGCTAGCAGTATCGAAATTGAAAATAAGCATACACTTTTTGTGATAGCAGTCTCACTAGATGGCGACACTCTGTTTATATATAATATACGAAGACTAAAAAATAGTGTCTTTTGTCATAAAACTACAAAATAATAATCATTGTCTAAATTTTGCTAAAAATATTTATTTTTGGTTTATGAGATTTCGTTACAATGAGTTATAATTAGTTTGCCTGTACGGTTACAAACCTTTTACTTATAAAAAGTATATATTCAAGTAGGATAGATATTTGTTAATCGGAAATACTGAAATGAAAATTCTGTAAAAAAATATTCCCGAAGAGAAAATGTCTGACAAAACGTAGGTGATTTTACAAGAATCTCATATTTATTATGGTTTTTTAACGCGCATTTTTTAAAGTACCGTCCCGTGGCAATCTCCTTTATCGATATTACTCTATCGATGAACCCATCACTGGGTGCGTCAACACACCAGCAATATTGATGCTGTTTGCTCTGGTTATCACCGGCATACAGGCAAAAACTCCCCACAATACTAGCGGGAGAAAGTCATGCCTGCTAATAAGCAAAAAACCTTGTGATCATAATATACTATGTCAATAAGTCTAAATATTTTCTAGCTGTATAATATTGGACCTAGGTAGCTCAATGATTAGTGAAGTAACCCGGATAAATATGTCGCAGCCGTCTGGTTAAATCAGCCACCCAATTGGACGGCTAGCCCGTTGATTGAACGCCGGCATCCAATTGAATGCCTAGCCCGATTGTAAAGCTACACCCGGATTCCACAACCAACGAGGAACTGGCTATCTCACCTCCAACTGTAGGAACACAAAAATGCTGTTAACATTATTGTTATGGCGGCAGACTTAGGTAAGATGACCAACTAAACCGAGCAGAAAATTTCTACCTCCATGGGAATTTAACTATGGACTTCTAGAACTTAAGTAGGTGGTCTCAACAACTAGGCCACAGAGGCAGAAGAAAAATATGTTAATAATAAGAGTTTGTAAAGTTAAATCCGGTAATGTGGTTTTATTTCAAACAGATGTTGGTTATCGCACCAAAACGTATTCATCAGCTGGTATTTTGTTTCTGAGACTACAAAAAATGTCTTATATTCATAAGACATTTTTTTCTTTCATTTTAACATTATTATAAATGTTTGAAAAATTATTTACTTAAAAAAATATCTAAATTAGAATAATTTCACGTCCTGAGACGGGGATCGAACTCGAGACCGTTCACAATCCGGGCGACCGCTCTAACCATCTGAGCTACCCAGGACTTGCGATAACCCTGTGAATACTGATAGACTAAAATAATTCCACAGGGTTATCTCAAGTCCTGGGTAGCTCAGATGGTTAGAGCAGTCGCCCGGAATGTGAAAGGTCGTGGGTTCGATCCTCGCCTCAAGACGTTAAAATTTTCTAGTTTGGATATTTTTATAAGTAAACAAATGTCTTGTTCAGTCACAAGATTTCTATCCTCCCGAAGGAACCGCTCCTTCACTGGAGGCTTATTAAAATAAAAACGATGTCGAACATTAACCCTCATCAGGGGTTTGATTGCTCTCAGCCTAAGTTCCTGACGCCCGAGGGATCGAGGATTAGCAGTTCATTTTGGAAACTTTTTAATTAAGTTTTCTTAAACACCCCATTGTGTTCGGTTTACGAGTTGTGTTCTTTGTAGTTTAATGGACACTCCAGCAGTTACTAAAACATGGCATTGCTAATGGGCTCGGAAAGTCCACCTACCCTGGGGCCATGAGTTAGTAATGGGCTCGAAAATAAGGTCGCAGTGGACTTTTACAAGGTGGTAGGCCCGTATGTAGGATCGTTTGGGTAGAAACCACCGCCTTTTCTGTTACAGCTGTAAAACAGTCCGCTGTATTTCAGATTGAAGGGAAAGGTAGACAATGTAATTATTAGGTACGAAAGCCATTTCATACAAGGCCTTGGGATAGAAGAAAATATGAAGAGGTCATGCATGAGCAATCTCGCGGTGCATTTTGACCCGTTTCATATAATATACCAGAGGAGTTGCTGATAAGTCATTTGCTACTCTTTTTGCCTTCTCCACATACCCTTTCTTTTTCGCCATTCAATGCATTTATAACAGAAAGTATCCTACCTCCACATTCCCACAATATACATATAACGACGCAAAAACTGCGTTTTTAATGAAATCCACCATTATTCTTTCACCAATCATCAAACTATTAAATGTTGAATTAAAAGTTACTTTTTCCATTTGGATCACAATTTTACTCTCGCGTGACGTTTTGGCTTGTATTTTTATTCAAGTTCCGGCGCCGTGACGCACACGGGATAAAGTATACAGGTTGAATTAAATCCACAAAAACCCACTTCCATTTGTGCTGCGAATTGAATTCCACCGCAGAGGGGGACTGCGAATACGGTTATTTGTGGAACACTTTCAATACATATTATATTATTTAATTAATCTTTAAGAATTAATGACGCATCAAATAGGGCAAACTAGTGCATTTGGCCAGGTTTCGTTTCACATTTTGCTCCATTGGTTCACGGTGTTCGGAAGCTAAGCGTCACAAACGATATAATTTCCATTGCAGAATAAGCATTGGTTAAGGAATTATTGAACCGTAATGCTTTAATAATAATTCCTTAGGCAATGCTAATTCTTATATAAATTGAATGTGGTGGCTCCGCTTAGTACCTTCACGCGGTGCATTGGACAGATTGCAGATTGCAGCGTGCTGTCCATATAATTGGCCTTTAGCGTCTATAATAGCTGCTCCATGAAGTGTTCTGAATAGCTTCTCAATCTCATTCCACCTTAACTCTCTCTCACACACAATAATATAAAGTTAACTATTTTGTCGCACATCCTTAGCTTGGCATTCTTAAGTTCACATATAGGTTCCCTCGATAGAGGCAAGAACAGGCGCCTATGAGCCGGCAAGGTGGAGGCGGCTAGAACAGCGTCTTCATGCTGCTACCTGCCTTTGCATATGGGCTCGTCTTACCGCTTATCGTCAGGTGGTACTGAGTCATCTGCAGGAATCACTGACGCATCTCTTGTGTCATTGTGATGCCCTGGCTAGAATCAGAATGAGCCTTATGGAAGTGGCATATCTAAAGCCAAAAGACTACAGGCTCTTTCTGCTTAAAGATAAAGCAAGGCTAATGGCATCTATATTCTGGACACAGGAAGAGTAAACGCAGGGGAAGCACAAAAGGTCCCAATGGGTCGAACTGCACTGTGACTTAGTTATGGCCCCACATTAAAATAAGATAAGTTCTGTTTCAATAGTTAGTTTATTTCACCTTTGTGTGTTATGACATCTTTCAAAGTCATCCACCATTGACTGTACAAGACTGCCTATGTGAAATATCTAGACTGAAGAAAATATTAAGTGCTCTAAATAACAAAATATAGAATTGACTAACATATAACTTAACATTGACCTTGGCTCGCCGTTCCGCATGGTTAGACCTTAAGCTTAAAGCTTTAAGTTAATAAAGCTTCACAAAGTGAATTTACATATACCCCTAAGTAAAACCGGGTCTACGGAACTTTTTAAGTCCCGCCGGGGTCTAAGTTATGAATATTGTGGTTAATTTAGTTGTTAAGTTACTACGCACGCTGGGGCTGGTGTTTTATTGACCCTGTATACAAGATCTTATGCTTTGATCAAATAGGAGAATTTAGTGTTTTCTTGGCATACAATGCGGTAAGTTTACGAATTTAAATTTAAAATAAGAGAGATTTAAATATACAGGGGTATTTTTCGCATTTGGAATTGCTCATACGGGACTATGTTTCCATTTTGACTCTTAACCATTCGAAATAAGACTTATTTTGCCAAAACAGATAGTTTCCTGTGTTAAGGGCGGTATCCCCACCTTGTAATAGAATTTTAAAAGTATTGTGTTTGCTGTGAGTGAAATGAAATGACACGAAATGAAAAAACATTATTCAAATAGGCCACAAAGTCTTTTTTCGAATCTTCAAAAATCACATTTGTATGACTATCACAAAAAATATTAACTAACAACGTCATAGTGTCTGTCATGTTTAAATTTACGTTCACTAACAATGTCATAATGTCTGTCTTTCTGTCGTGTCTGAATTTACACCGGTTCCAAAAGTTGAACTACCGAGAAGACGTCACAAAGTTTTTAGTTACAAAATTATAACTTTTAGCACCGCACTGCCACTCAGAGAAAAAATAACTACTACAGCTCTTTGGGGGAACCTGTTAGTTGCACAGATTTTGGTGTTTTACAGGGATGTCATCCTTGAATTATCCTTTCCAACTGTTATTTTATTTTTATTTGGAATGTTTGCAGTAAGTATTGTACAGCATTATTATTATTAAGATTATTTAAAAAAAACTATGTATATATACTATTTCAGTTTTCACTTATGCATCTATCTAAAAAAATATTTTAGCTGATCTGAAATATTATTGGATAACCGGCTGGTCGCGCTGTCTGTACGATGAGTACGAGCATTTGTTTACGAGTCATGGATGTTTATATGTTTATAAAGTATATTTCCAATATTTATTATTTTATATTATTATCAATAGTTATCCGTTATTTAGTATCCATAACACAAGCTCTTAATGATGTTTACTTTGGGCTAGATAATAGGTGTGATTGTATGAATACTATTATTATTATCTTCTTATTAAAAATCCGAATGTGAGTTTGTTCGTTTGTTACGCTTTTAAGCCTAAGCCACTGAAATGATTATTTTGAAATTTGGTATGGAGATAGCTTGAGAACCTGGGAAGAACATAGGGTACTTTTTAGAGCGATAACCGACATCCAGTCGGGCGGAGTTTGGGAAAAGCTAGTAATATATAAATGTGAAAGCTTTGATTGATGTTTGTAACTGAATTACACCAGCACAGCTGAATGGATCTGAATGAAATTTGGCTCAAAGATAGACTCTGGATTTAAAGAAATATGATGATGATAATAATTGAAAATTTAATTATATATTTTTTTTATTAACCACATATCATACAGATCAAAAATTGCACTTACAACTACAGGTACATACAATTTAACTTATAGTAATATATACTGAACTAGGATAATAAGTAACATATATCTCAGACGACATCACTCATCCCTATATGAGAATAAATAAATAAATAAATATTAAACTAACAAATTTATAGCCATTGTGCAAAAACGTGAACACTTATTAAAGAGATATAGCATAAATAAATTTACTAGGGGAAGAACCTCCTGGTGTGTTGAATGAGAATTATTGTATGTGTGTAGGAGGGTGATATGTTGTATCTAACTTACTATCAAGGACTGACCATGCTCTTACATTGTCTTTAAAAATAAGCTCACCCCACCAGCCAGTCCACACCTTGGTCACCTTACCACGATCTACGGTTTCCCGACTCAACCTCCCACCTTGATGAACGGATGTACCGACGACAGCACATCAAGTCTAACACTTGCATACGAAAGCCGCCTCTGTTACGAAAGTAGTAAGGGCGGTCTCAAGGTCAAACTGTTACGCTTGATGTGACGTCGACTGTACAATACGTACAGATTTTCGATTATAAATGATTTTTAATTAATGCGGCACGATGCGATGCGTTACTCTGGCCGGATACGTTTCACCGTCGATTTAAACGGTCGGCTTTTCAGTGCGGTAATCAAATAGTTGATGAGATATTGCTCCGAGCACCGTTTCTGATATTACTGAGGTAAAATCAATGCTTTTGGCGATTGTGCATTCAGACAGAATATCGCGAAAGATACCCGAGAGTAATGTTTTACTCATAATTTATTTAAGAACCATAAAAAACGTTGCTGAAGAAGGGAAGATGCAGAAAAGAGAGGGTATAACATTGAAAATTTTAAGTAACCCATTACTTACGGGCCCAAATACGCTGTATCTGCTGTAAGCTTCTGAAGAATTGAGCATCCCGCAGACTATTGATGGTACAGGATCAACTCAAGGTTAGCGTGGGAATACCAATGAAGTAACAGTTAACCAAATTTTAAATCAATTGGAGCTATGACGGTTAGTAAGACCCTTATGTCAAGTAGGAAATGAGCTGATAGTCATCAAACGCCTGAACGCCTCCATAAATGATAACAAAGAACCATCTCGACACTGTCAGCTTTCAAACAAAAAAAAATCGAAATCGGTCCATTCGTTTACACAGATACCTACAAATACGGACACGTCAATCTTATAACACCCCTCTTGCGTCGGGGATTAAAAACTAGAAATGTATGAGATTTTCGAATACAAAACACGGCAAAAAACTACCTAATGATAAGCATTAAAGAGTCCGTGTGAAAAAGAATAATATTGACAATTGTGATGATAACGATGCGGTTGAGCGTGCGAATGAAGAATTAGTAGAGCAAGTGCATACTACGTTGGCAAAACATAATTAGCTTCTTTGTTGATCACAAGGTAAAGCAGCAGCTGTTCTGAATAACAAAACAAAAGACAAAAACAACAAACGAATTAACAAAGCACAGCACAAAATTTTTAAGAAGAAACTTCTTGTTTATCAAAACACATTAGGTATGCAGTTTATGAGTTACATGTTACTAGATAACACTCAAAATTGATAACACGGCTTGGGCTGATAAAACTACCCGGAGGAACTCAAGCGGATTAGTAACTGAAAAAGATGACAAGGAGAAAAGGAATCCTCGTCAACCAAACTAAAAATAACAATGACGTTTTGATTCTCATCAAATGCTGAGCTAACATTATTTCCAAAAGATCCACTGTTTACGAAAACAACCCCATAAACACGTCTCAAATGCTCAACCTGTACACTGCCACTAATTAGGGAACGCGTAAAACAAACACGAGGACTATGATGAACGCTAACGAACGCGGGCAAAGCAAACAGACAGACGGAACCTTCGCGTAGGGCATACTTGTTGACAGAAGGTCGGGTTCCGTGTTTGTACTCATTTTGCGGAGATCACCTGAGGAAACGAGTTTTCCTATCGAACTTGGAGTTGTCTTACTTTCATTAGAATACCTGTTTCTCAAAGCGTTGTAAGTTAATGTTTCTATTAAAAAGAAGTTGACTTGTTTTAAGTACAGTCGACAGCACAGTTTGACCTTGTGACCGCCCTTACACCGTTCGTAATATAGGCGGTTTTCGTAGTACAACTGTCACACTTGACGTGTGTACTTCGTAATACAATAAACCTGTATGGAGATATTTTCATGAACGGTCGCAATCCTAGGCGGTATCATTTTGCGTGTCTAAAAAAGATAAATGGAAAATTCGAAAAAAAAACTCCTACATTCATCGAATTAAGTTTTAGTACAACAGAGTCAACTGAAAGACACGTAAATCAAATTACAATTGACGACCGGCTGGTCGAGCTGTCTGTACCCCTTGCTATACAGGCTACTCGGTCAAGAGGTCCCGGGTTCGAATCCCGGTAGGAGCAAATGTTTGTATGATGAGTACTAGCATTTGTTTACGAGTCATGGAAGTTTATATGTTTATTTTGTATATTTCTAGTATTTATATACAAATTATTATCATTATTTCTCCGTTATCTTAGTATCCATAATAACACAAGCTCTTAATGATGCTCACTTTGGGCTAGATAATAGGTGTGAGTGTATGAATATTATAATTATATTATTATTAATTACTGGCGTTCGTGTCAGAGTTAAATGAGAAAATCCTCCGAGTTTTTATTCAATGCTCGCTCCCGCATTTGAGGTACTGCTTCGTTAAATATTTATAACGTTTACAGATTTGCATCGCGCGGTGTGCGTAGCGATGGTCGGGCTACCGCCATGAATATGTTATTGTCATTATATCGGCAGACCCAGGTGGACCATTATTATGCTGACGGAGCGCCCAGTTGAAGTTAATATGCAAGACAATTTGAAAGGTGTTTATTAGTATCGATTCTGATGAATTTTTTTTGCCTCCCTTTCATTCTACTGAACGAACGTGATAGAATAACTTTTCGTTATAATACTGATCATTTATGAAACTTAAAACAACGCAATGAAACCAAAAATTAAAATTGGGAATCAACTTGGGAATCAGTCCTCCTCTTCTTCTTCTCCAAAAATTTAAAATAAAAATAATTATAATCTAATAATGACCTGAGGTGCCCCGCGGCGCTTAGAGCGACGCTTAGAGTCAGTGTGATTTTGGAAGTATGGAAGGCATTTCATCTTACACCTCAGGATGACAACGCATCTGCAATACCAAGTGATTTTATCCTGCTTCTTGCGGGTGTATAGGCCACGGTAGCCACATACCACCAGGTGGGGCGACAGCTTGCTTGTCATTTAGCTGTTTAGTACAGCGGATTTAATAATCTGCTCCCTTTAAAACTAGTAACAATAAAGATAAAGATAGCAATACTTCATTAACATTAAGTAATCAATCTCGCCTGTCTGAGGTGAGCTCCGGATATTTATAAGGAGACAGATTAACCTGGACACTTTTATCCGGCCCGGTTATAAGCATAGAGTAAAGAACAAACCTACTTACGGAACTGTGCCTACTTTTTGAACAAACTCTAAACTAATAAAAAAACAATCCCAGCTGACTGTAAAAAAGAACTTAAAAAATTCAAATTCGCCACATTGTTTTTTTGCAAACTATATGACCTATGGCAATTCGGAGAAGCATACGATTGTAATAACACATCTCTTCTAATTGGTTTAGCTGTTTAGACTACCGGAGATCACCAAGGAACAGACATATAAATCTACATAGATACATACACGCGAAAAATGACACTCTTTCTGGCGAAGTCAGATAAAAAAGAGAAACAACAGTTTGTGGAAAACTCACTTGCTTATGTACACAATTAAATTTTGGGCCTTATTCTGGGAACACACTTTAATTCTAAATTTAAGTACAGTATATCTCTTTCTCGCAATAAGTAATAGGAAAAAAATAGCAAGAATTTGTTTAGAGCTGTCACTTAAATTTAGATAGATTTCAAAGAAACCATAGACAATTTTAGACGGCATGTACGGAGGTGCCACACTAACACTGCATTTTATCACGTTCAATAAGGTCGAAAATTGAACGCACGTTTTCTAAATGTCAATTTATATTACAGCCATCCTTTTCGTATTTCTTTTGATAGAAAGAAATTCACTGAACTTAAATTTTCACCAGAATTAGGGCCATTGTGATCTAATCTTATATTTTCTTAAATGTTGACCACCAGACGTTTGACAGTCAGGCTACAACTTATTAATACATCAAATATAAAGCGCTTCTCTTCATATTTTTATATAATACAGACTGCCAAAGAGTGGAACGCATTGCTATGTTCAATGTTCCCGATCCTTAATGCAGGATTTAAAATTCTCAATCCTTTACTTCTCCGATTGCAAGAGTGGAATCAATAGCATTCAATTAAAATTTAAAAAATCCCGTCTATTTCCTAAGTACTTCCATACTATAGCAAAATCCAAACATAAATTTCAAGGCGTATCCACAAAACGTTCCCTAAGCAGACTCCTCTGTGTCAACAGTTGTTTAATCTATGGCCGGTCTCAGGTGCTCTTACCGACTGCAATGTCGTTAAATTGATATGAACCCCTTAGGCCGGCTTATACACAGTTCACGGCTTAGTACTGTGTTGCAAATGGTTG
Organism: Nymphula nitidulata; assembly: GCA_947347705.1. Lineage (NCBI taxonomy): Eukaryota > Metazoa > Arthropoda > Insecta > Lepidoptera > Crambidae > Nymphula > Nymphula nitidulata. Next base: position 800,083 of record OX374637.1, on the reverse strand, counting down.
TCTGTTTGAAAGAGAGAAAATGAATTACGATTGAAAAGTAATTTCTGTGATAATAATTATGTGGCTCTATTATTTTGCACACGGCATGTTGATATTTTCTCATTGAATTTAGAAGGCTCGCCTGTGAGCAAGATCACGACCAATCGAACTACTTTTGCAAAAAAATCCCAAAATTCGTTCATAGATTTGCACAATTTATCGCCTAAAAAACAAGCTCTACATGCAGCTTTCTCGCTTCATTTCCGTTAAAAATCAGTTACATTTCCCTGGAAAATATTCAGGTCAGTAAACGGGACGCAAAGAGTCCGTGATAGGTTATTGGGATTCGTGCGGGATGAATACGGGGTCCCTCGGGAACGGCGGGACATGAGGCGTCTTTTATTAGGCAAACTGGGTTGCTCTTGCCTTTATTGCAATTTTATTAAGTGCAAGTAATGATATAATATGGATAAGATATCGAAAACAAACAATATTTTTAAAAGTATAGGGTCTCACGTTGGAAGCGCGGTGAGTGACCGAATTGTCTTGCGCGGTATGGCACAAGTTGCGATATGTAATGCTGTTTTAAAAATTTAAGCTTATATTTTTTTCTGCAAAGCAATATTTTCAGTCATTGGCGACTGATATTAATAGAAAAGCTAAGACTTTATTTAGTTACAAAACTTATTGTTAATTATCAGTGATGTTTATCGCTCCATAGTGTCTATAGGTAAAATGAGTGGACTGTATATTAAAGTATATAACAACGGTTTATTGCCAATAGCAGACCGATCGCTAAGAAGCTAAGGTGTGGAGTGGTGACCGTTTCTGTCATGCTGATCAGCTGACCGCTCATCCCGCTCCTATACACCGCGCCGCGCCCCTCTGTCTTCTGTGGCGCTAAGTCCTCACGACGCCGTCTGAGCCAGGGTAGACCTGAGGGTTGCTGTGTTGAAGACTAAGAAGGGGACGATCCGGCGTTCTTTCAAGAATATATGTCCACAACCACTATCTCGAAGTTCCCACTTAAACCCGGGGAGCATGTTCACGCGCGGACTAATAATAACTTAAAAAAGAATAATGAATATGTCTGATATATTATTATCGTGAGTAACACTTGTGACAAAACCTTATATATATTCCACAAACTATGTTTCATTTTGTGAAATAAATGACAACAGAAAGATTCGCAGCAATTAAATTAGCCCATGTCAAACTATGTTGATATAATAAAGTCCAACAATTTATAGCCAACATGTCAACTATTAAAATCCTGTCACAAATTGAGAATTACACAAATCCCTAAACGTTATAACTCAAGATATGTCACGTTAAAATTATGCAAATCTCGACAAGGGAAATATTAGGGACCGCTTTAAGGAGTACAAAATTATCTGAGGAATTACTCTGATGAGGATCCACCTCCGTGACCGAAAATGCCAGATCAAACCAGATTAGTCTGGTTACAATTTGATATTAGGACAAAATGGCCGACACGTTTTTGTCGTTCGCTAATCGTATTTGTTATGTTGATTGCTTTCGTTGGGAAGAATGGCATTTGATTAGGGTGCTTTTGGTAGGAAGAGAATTATTTCATGAAATTTCGGTGTGTTTCGAATATTACATTTTGATGGACCAAGAGATGTATTGGAATTATGATTTTATATAACAAGCTGATTTATTTATGAAGGCTTTGTTCAGCGGTGGACATCATAAGCTGATATAATGACAATGACGAGGAGAGTTAAGTAATAGTAGCATCACAAAGTATTGGAGCCATTAAAGAAGAAGCGTTTCTAGAATCCACTCTGAATATCCAACGAGCCTAGCCCTTAAGTATGACAATATTGTAGAACGCTGCATGTTGGTCACCCAATTTAAATAAAAGAATAACCCTTTACCTTACCGAAGATCGCAGACAGATTACATTAATCTTTAGTGTTATGCTCTTGCTGTGAGCACAATCGGTGGAGTTGGGAGTTTATGATGGAAGCTTTGTATTGACAACAGAAATTCCTCAATTATCAGACGATGAAAAATGATGATGAGAAATCATCATTTCTTCCACTATGCCGTTCCTTCATATTCATATTTTAAGGCGTCAAAAGCTACAGTAATCACTTACCATTGTTGTATGTTAGTATGCTATCAAAATCTATCATCTCAATTAGAAGTAGAAAAGAATAGAGCAGCGTCTTAATTCAGAAATATTTTTCTTTTCCACATTTTTTTATCCACAATTGACTTTGCCTTTGTCAACCAGCTCTTGTTTAATTATAAGTACTTCTTACAAAACCGGCAGACAGCTTTGAATTTAATCAACGTCTGAGCCAAGCAATACGTTGTATCCAGTACACAGACTATCACGTAAAATGCCTCTTTAAAAGTCAAAACAGTATGAAAATTGTAGAAAATAACTAGAACATTCTGAAAAGTGATTCCCAAGATAAAGTTTGGCACAAAGCCCGCTTATGCCACGGATTTACTGTGGAGACGTACTTCTCCAGATTTTGGATTTATAGTTTTACTTCTAAATGCTGTTTTATTTTATTCTTTGAAAAATTTCAAAAGACAAAGACGTAAAAATTGCGTCTTTGAAAATTTTACATATAATAATATGTAAAATTTTCAAAGACGCAATTTTTACTGTCTTGCCTCTTTTATACAAGAGAAATAATTGAAATACCAACGATAATAATTAAAAGCAATGAACGATACAATAATAATAAAAAAATATAAAAAACTTGTGATTAAGTCTCATGATTGACACAAATAATACACAGGTGGTCCGTTTATAAACAATGGTATGCCTATCAGATTTTTATTTTATTCCAGTTCCCACTACTGAAACGAATTACATTGACTGAATAGTACTAACTAACGATTTAACAGTTTATCATATGAAAAATACTGTTCAAAATAATAATCTGAGGAGCTATACAATCACCATTACACAACCTGTCTAAAAAGTCAATGCCCAATGTAAAACACAAATTAATCAAACACGAATTCCTATCACAAGCACGGTACGTTAAAAAATATAGAAACCCGGCAGTGAATAAATCAAGTCCCAAACGACTGGTAACCGGATCAAGCGGTAATCCCGGGCCTGGTAACCGGTTGTAACCGGGTTTAACCGGATACCCGCCACCTGCGATAACGGCCCGAGTTCGTTCTTGTTCAAATTTTAGTCGCTTCCACGGCCGCGATTGTGGGAACTGCTATTAGTAGCTCATATGAATTGGAAAACAATTTCTTTAGTACGTGGAACGGGTCATTTAGAATTGTACGAGAAAACCCTTGTATTCTGAATACGTTTTGTGCTATAACATGTGTGATGAGAGTAAGAGTTTTAAAGCATTTTTGTTTGCCTACACAACTTAAAATCTGTATCTAACAATAAATAGATTAAGAATTAAGCAACTATAAATACTAAGTGGGTGACGGAAATAAAGAACATGAGGTCCATCAGGAGAGGGGTAAAAAAACACCTTTTGGGCCGGCAAGGTGGAGGCGGTTTGTGCAATGTCTATTCTGCACTAGCTGTCTTCGCATATGGAATCTCCTTACGCTTTACATCAGGTGATGTTGGATCAATTGCCGTGCTTTGTATAAAAAAAAGAACTGGCATTATTAAAGTAGAGTTAACTTTTAGACTAACTCTTCAACTCTGCGCCATGTTTCGACAAATCATTTTGTTCCTATATTGTACAGCCATCAGTTACTTTATGCAAATTAATTTTAGTAAGTTTAGTAGCTAATCTGTCACACGCAACGCCATATTTAGCACACACGTTACCATAACCGGATCAAGGTCTAATCTGGGGATTATTGAATCGGTGTATTTTGATATAACCCGATTTAACGGGATATATCCACGTTACCTGGAAGTAGCTATGTTAGTTTTTGGTTAAGCAACTGATGATCTTTGAAAATATAAGCAATGTATATCGGTAAAGGGACCGCTCTCGAATACAAAAGCAGTTGGCAATGTCGACGACCCTAATGGCTAATTTTTATTCCCACTGAAAAAATGTAAAAAATGGTGTTGCCCAAATGAAAAAGTATCTTTGATTTTGTGCCTTTTTAACGCCTACTTTATTAAACGTTAAAAAAGTAGAAAGCGGTGAAGAAATTGGTAGGTTCCTAGTGCTGCGGTGGCGTAGCGGTTATCGCGTCTGGCCGGACCCCAGGAGACGCGGGTTCGATTACCGCTTGGTTCATACAATTTTTCATCGTTTTCTTTCTCTATTTTTTTTTATACAATTAGATGACAAACAAGCTGACGGCCCACCTGATGGTAAGCAGTTACCGCCGCCTATAGACACCTGCAATAACAAGGGAAAATCACTAGATATTGCAGGTGCGTTGTCATCCTGAGGCCTAAGATGAAATGCCGGCCATGCCCAGTAATTACACTGGCTACCTTTCCCTTTCATACGAAACACATCGAACTGTTTCACGGCTGGAATAAGAAAGGCGGTGGTACCCAAAGAGAACATTTTTATACGTGTATAGAGGTATCACTCCATACTACAAAATATATGGCGCTCAGCGATATCTGGTGATTATTCTCTTAATAAAACCTTTTTTTTCTTAAAAACTAAATTTAAATAATCAAAAGTTACTTATAAAAAATTATTATTTATGTATTTTTAGTATCAAAATAAAATTTCAAAGAAAAAAAGCATGGTTTTCGTGGTTTACAACGTAGGATATCTTGCAAATCTACCATCTAATCATTATTAAAATTGATGAATTAGCACTACCATTTCTACTTCAGTAATGTACTTAACTAAAATATTTATAATGGTCATTTATTGAAAATTACTGTATAAAATTATATCGTTAAAATAATGAACACCAAAATCTCATCAAAAAATTAAAATGTCATGAAAAATTCAAAACTGACAGGAGCTGCTATCACGGCCTAGGTTTAAATCCCAATACATAGGGTAACTAAGTAATTAATAATTTGGGCAAGATATTATAATTTATGTTATAGTAAGAATATTACTAACGACATAGTGAAAAAATATCAAAGTTACCTAATATTGATTAAAAATTGAAGTAATTATTTTTTCTCAGTTTAATGAATAACATCTTAAATGTCATTTAAGTTTTAAATATTTTTCGAAGTTACTATTTTTTTATGGTTACAGAGTCATCTTTCGACTTGGGCCTGAATTTCAAACCCATTATAAGCCGACCAAATTAAATATCAGTTAAACGAATGGTCCTAGTCGATACTTCAATGTTAACTGCAATTGGTCGTTTATGATATGGTTATTTTAATATGAAGTTATAACACCGTGGTGGTACCTACCCCAGACGACCCTACATACGGGCCTTCCACATAGTAAAAATTAACCTAATTGTATTTCTTACAATCAAGTAAGCGACATTTACATGTTTGATTGTGGTATCTCGACTTACGGAAGATCGCAGCGTAGTGTTGAGTTCCGGCGGTAAGTAAAGTCACTAGAGCACTTTGAGAAAAAGTTATTTTGGGAGCAGGGGGTCTCCTCCCCTATGCTGCGAACATATCGCTTCCTCTTGATTTTTACTGGTAAGCAACTGAGTAGTGCTCAAGGTGCTACGAGCGTCTATAGGCTACGGTGACAACGCGTGAGTAGCGCTCAAGGTGCTACGAGCGTCAATAACCTACGGTGACCACGCGTGAGTACTGCCCAAGGCGTTACGACAGTCTATAGGCTACGGTAATAATGTGTTAGTATTTTCCTAAGTACTACGAGCGTCTATATAGGCTACGGCTACGGCTACGGCTACGGCAACAACGCGTGATTAGTGCCAAAGGTGCTACGAGCGTCTATAGGCTACTGTAACAACGCGAGAGTAGTTCCCAAGGTGCTACGAGCGTCTAAAGGCTACGATACCAACGCGTGAGTAGTGCCCAAGGTGCTACGAGCATCCCCAGACAACAGTAACCGCATAACATAATGTGGAAGTGGTGGTAATAATAACCTCTACGCTTGTTTGCAAGCCTTGTTCTGATTCAAAGCTCAGTTTTATGATTAATATTCTAAAGACTAAATGTGAGAGAAAAATCTCAGAGATATAATTTCAGAATTAATTTAAAAACTCGACGCTTCTAAAATACGAAAGTAAAGGAAGAAAATAATTGGTTTAAGTCCCAACTTATAAAAGAAATAGTCATTGCACGGAGGCAGAAGAAATTAAACCAATTGAATTGGATAGTTTCATACTGCGCCCGGAAAATGTTTTAACTTTATGAGATACTAGGTTTTGTGCTGGGTGGAAAACCGCAAAAATTTCAACTTGAGAGAGATTAAGAAAGAGGTTATTTATTTACAAAAATGATTCTTAAAGAGATATCATAAAAATATACTGAGTTTTTGTCGCATTATAAACTTTAAATCTCTTCTTGAAAATCATTTATTTGTGATAAAGTATTCGAAAATATTCATGTTAATTAAAAATTTGTTCAGTTTATTTTATTCTGTGAACTTGAGAGAGAGAGTTTCTTGCGCTACTTCCTATGATCCCTAACCAAAATCACATATATGGTGATTATGATCATGATTTTTTCCTCTCCTAAAGACTTTTAAAGAGGACGACATAATTGTGACGACTCTAAGTAACATTTTAAAAGTTCGCAAGCTTCGCAATTCAGCGAGGTAATGCGACCAGCCTTATGAGTACACTTCCTGTTTCGCAAGATTTAGGTGCTGTTTATTATTTATAAGTTTGTTTTTATTTCGTAACTAATTTTAGGAGTTCGGGAATACTGGTAGTTGCAAAACATTTCTATGAACTAATGTAGCCAATGTTTTAATTTATTGTCGTCACCACCCTGTATAATAATAATGACGACCGGCTGGTCGAGCGGTCTGTACCCCTTGTTATGCAGGCTACTCGGTCAAGAGGTCCCGGCTTCGAATCCCGGTAGGAGCAAATGTTTGTATGATGATTATGAGCATTTGTTTACGAGTCATGGATGTTTATATGTTTATTTAGTATATTTCTAATATTTATATACATATATTATTATAAATATTTATCCGTTATCTAGTATCCATAACACAAGCTCTTAATGATGCTTACTTTGGGCTAGGTAATAGGTGTGAGTGTATGAATATTATTATTATTATATTATTATTATTATTAATGTTACATATAATAAAACGCGATTTGAATCCGGTAAAGTGGTTTCAACACTAACACTTGCTTCATAAAACTACACAAATTTTATAGCACAACATTCGCTCCGACACAATTTTGTAAATGTTTACAAACATTTTCTAACACTAATACGTTTACTAACAAATGTTAGGAATTGTTACAATCTGTTAGGAATTGTTAAATGTTTAAAGTGCTCCTACACTGATGAAAAAAGGTTAACAAACATTTATAAAATTAGAAATTATTTAACAACATAACATTTGGCCTGGATTATCTTTGCAAACAAATGATAACAAATATTTTATTTTGTTACAATTTGTTAACTAGTTGACAAATTAAATGTTTACTAACATTATCTAACATGAAAACAATTTCTAACATTGTGATCGTATGTTTCTTAACAAATGTTTACTAACGTTTGTAAACATTTTTAAACAGCAGTGTGGCAGCATCTTTACTGTAACAAAAATCTTGACTGAAACCACCAAATCCCGCAAAACACTCCGTCATACACGAAAATTGTTGCAGTGTTGCATTATTCAATCATAAATCAAACTCAGATGGCGGCCGTCACGAGTGACGCAAAGTACCGGGCAGACGTGACGCGGTTAAAACCGGTTATGCCCGGTTATGTTTGGTGCGAACTAGTTGGAACTGCTATTTGTTAAGTTGCTGTGATTCGTAACAATATCAAGTGAAAGTTAGAATATTTTAGTGAATTGAGTGTATTTACTAGGTGGTAGGCCCGTATGTAGGGTCGCCTGGGTAAGTACCACCGCCTTTCTCCCTCCCACCTCCTCCTCCTCTCCTCCTCTCCACCTCCAATATCACCATTTATCCATCAATCCGTCAACTTAAATGCTTTTAAGCGGTTTGCCTGCGCTTATAAAAATAACCAAACTACTTCGTTTACATTAGTTATAACATAAACACCAGCCTGTATACGCTCCACTGCTGGGCATAGGCCCTTCTACATGAAAAAAAACACATTTGTCTGTCAGAATGCACTTATGTAGTCACTTCTTAAGTTAGGTAAATTAATTTTTTTTCAGAAGAAAAGGATGTAATAACACTAAGTAATTGGTCTTACAGTATTGCAAAAGCATTTTATACTAATTGATATTGCGGGCTACTATTATATCCAGTGCTAGCAAAACGTCACAAGAAGTTACCTACAAAATGAGACTAATAAAGTAGTTCGTTCATGGCGTCGCTCGCAAACCATGTTATGTCAATAGAACCTCCCTACCACCCCTTCCTAGGAATATTAGGTTCGGAGTGATCATTCCGCTACCACGACTTCTTTATTGGATAATTCAATTTTGAAAGTGCTTATACGTTTTGTCTTGGCGTTTTTTTAAATAAAAGCGAAGAAGTGAATATTATGAGGTAGCTCGTTGGCCTTCATCTTGATGGTAAGTGATGACAAGGCTGGATATGGATTCTCCAACCACAGAGCAACTTTTTACAGGGTCGGCAACGCGCAAGTGATACCCCTGGTGTTGCAAGCGTCCATAGGCGGCGGTAACCGCTTACCATCAGGTGGGACGTAAGCTTGATTGCCACCTTAGTGGTATAAAGAAATAAACTGGCTATCTTACCTCCAATTGCCGAAACAAGACAATGCTGTAAACATTTAATGTTATGGCTGAAGACTTGAGTAAGATGGTGGTGGTGGTGTTAAAAAGAAAATTTCTGCCTCTAGATCTACCATCAGACCATAGAGGCGGATATAATATAAAACTACTTTAGTTTTTACCTTTACCAGCACCCGGACTACTCAACCACAAAGAAACCGGTTATCTTAAAGGGTGTGTTTTACCTTAACTGATCTGAACTGATCACGCCTTAACTTTCACCTTTTACAAGCCTGCCAGTCTTCTGCCTGCGTTCACTAATGCGAGTGGAACCACGCGTCAAACCTAGGTTCTCAATTCACACCCAATTAATAGCATCTGTGGCAAAATTACTGAAATTGCATTTAACTGCAAAGCCGTTAAGGTTCAACTTTCAACAGCGAGGAGCCGGAGTGAGCCTGATGGGAACTCGGTAATTAATCACAAAATTAGGTCACAATATTATGTCGGTCAATTATTTCATCGGAAATTTATTAATATTTTAATACCGAAAATTTATTAGAGCGTTCTAGCTACTAAATACGCATAATGCTAGTTAGTTTCTGTACAAGAGATACTAAATGTAGTTCAGTGCATCTCGTGTTCTCTATTAGAATACAAAAAGCATGGCTGTCATATAATTTGACATTTAGAAACGTCCGTTCAATTATCGACCTTATTGAACGTGTTAAAATGCAGGGTTTAGAAAGCAACTCCGTGCATGCCGTATAAAATTGTCTATGGTTTTTTAAAATCTACCTTAATTTAGTCATTAGCTCTAATAAAATTATTGCTATCTTTTTCATATTCGGGTTGTTAGAAATACCGTAGTTAAATTTAGATTTAGAGTGTGTATTCAGAATTAGGCACATTGGGTGAAGTGAGGTTGCAGATTCATGCCCATACTTCTTAGTAAAAAACCTTGAATTCTAATAATTATTACTTTTTTTTTCTCAGATGCTCGATTTTGTTTTGTTTTTGCAATTGCGTTAACTTTCCAGACTCAAGATGTTACTGCTTCCCATGCCTTGTAATCATACTGACTCACGGATTACCTTTCCCTTCAAATTAAAACCCAGCAATCTGCTCAGCCCAAATGAAAATGTGGAGGTAACTAACAAAACGCACCCTGCAATCTCAAGATCTTTTGATTCTACCCCCTGGTGTTTTAAATAAAAGCTAAATGAAATAAATAATAGACTACATACCTTCTCAAAATGCGTCACCTCAGCAAGAAGAACATAATTGATGTGTATAAACCTCGCATCTTCGCAGGACCTCGATTTTATTCTAAATCCAGGCTTCTTATGATAATATTTATAACCCGTATACTCCACACTATTAATGTCCACTTTCAGAGCACCCTTGAAGTCCCAATCACCCCCACAGCCGAAGCAGAGGCCTTTGGTAACGAATTTCTCCCATTGGGGGGTGTATGAAGAGGTTCTGGAGAGGCCGGCCCCCGCGATCCCACTGCGGGGGCGGCCTGGCCATGTCCCCGAAGGTACTGCAGGCCTTGGGCCTTGTGAGACTCTTCGCAGCTTCCACTCTTCAGGAACCCTTGTATCAGCTGCGGGCCGCCATCTCCATTTCGATATCACTCGTGGTCTTTAAATTCTGCCTCTCACTTAGTCCTGGTTTTCATTAGGGTTCGTTTCTTTTCGTACGTTTTAAAGCGTTGTGTCGTTTTCATTTATTCTAGGATTTGATATCGAAGTTTTATTGGTAAAGTTTGAGCGTCATTGGGAAGTGATGTGTCAACGGATAAACGATGTCCAATCATAAAAAATGTTTACATTAGGAAATAGTCTTTTCCAGTGACTAAATGATTTTACTGAGACTTTGGAGCGATACATGACGTTGTAGCATAGCAGGCAAATTCAGTATAGATACGATCGATAGATAGATCGTGTATGCAAAACAAAAACATTTAGTAGCACAACAAAGATTTGCGTAGAGGAGAAAGAACTGCTGTACCGTAGTATACTTTAGCTTCAATTTATTTACTTTGTTAAAGCCAATTAAACTAAACAACAAAAACTTCAACGGCGTTTAAAACCTGACACTTTACTTATTAATTAGCGCCGAGAACCTACCAGAGGGGTGGTATGCCAGCGAAATCTTTAAATCATCGTCTCCTTTCCATCCCGTGATCCCCTCTCGGCATCGGGGACCTATTAATCAAATAACTCTCTTGTGATTAATTAGAAAATCAGCAATTAGGACGGAATCGCTGAAATTAAGGGTTCCTAAGAGTTTAGAAATAGCAGCGCCCGATAATTATGATGAAAAATTAAAGTTTTTAAAAGGGCAAGGGACCGTGGGCTTTGCAAGATGAAAGACAAGGCTTATAACTTTTTGTGAAGATATAAGTCTAGGAACAAGTAAGGTTAATACCGTCTATATTCCTTATTTTAATTTTTACGTTATAATAAATGTTAACATCGTTTATTTTCTGACTATAGGTAAATAATTGTTGTCTAACTTTCAAACAAATTTAAGCGAGAAATTTATAAATACAATAAAATTCACCCCAAAACAATTAATTTAAGTATAAAATCTTAAGCGGTCTACCGAAAAAAGGCACTTAAATATCTAAATTGTTAAAACCAAAACCTCATTAATCTAAATGCCTAGTCCGATCTCCGTGAAATTTCCCGGATTCATGGTAATCCCGGTTTATAAGAAAAGGAATTTGATACTGTGAGCCTGGCTACTGTAGATTAATATTGTATTGTTATGACTTTACGGAGTACAAGAACAGACGTGCGAAATGATAATATTTGATGTTTGGACTTAGGAATAGAGGCCTCATCTGGCAAAGCAACTTTTGAAGATGAAAACGACAGAGAAAAACCTTTTACTGAGGTAACATCTGTGTGATTGGAAATTATAGTTTTAGCTCAAACTAAAAGTGAAGAAACAAGATGTTTACAAACAAAATACTAATGTAGTTATATAAGTCTTCAAGATAATTGCTAGTCCAATATAACATCGAGACCAGCGCGCTTGATTCACTAATTCCACTAAGGGGATGATCAGCGAATGAATTACCTATCCGTTGCTGCGTAGTAAATCAAGATGTTAAATTGATGTTTTACTGGACCAGTGATGGATTTGCTATTAACGCAGAAATCATCTTTTTAGAATGTGAAAATAGGTCAGCAAATATTATTATTTGTACTGGGGGCTTATCAGTCTTGTTTAGACTGATTTGCCACTGTGACCTAAAATCTCTATTGTAACTTACCGCCAATAGTTTAAAGCAGAGCGTTGATAGAGGCACTTTCCAAAAATTTTAACAAATAAACCAGCAGCTGATTAAGTTGTGGTTCCACTTACATTTATCGGAAGACTGTTAATATCAGATTCTTCTTACAATAAAGTTACGGAATTACTGTAAGCTAAAGTGAGGAAAAAATTTTGTGGTCCCAATGTTACAGGTGAAGGTAAGAGTATTTTTTTTCCTTAAATGAAAGAGCTTTTAGTAATAATAGCTAGGTGCCAAAGTAAATACACAAGTCAGCACCACATTTTAGTTGTTTTTAAAATGTAAAAGCGAGAAAATAAAGATCATTCGAAAATAGGTCAGCTAAGCGTACTTGAGCAAACATTTTTCCAAGTTATAAATGTTGCCGGGCCGTATAAAACCCGACGTCGGAAATAAACCGAGCCAGAAGCACGAAGCAACTCACGTAAACATGCAAATACTAGTTTTCCCTCAGATGAAACCGCTTCGAACCGGACGAATTTGGTTTAGCGCGGATTTTTCTTGCTAAAACGTATTCTATTCGGATGCTGTACAAAGTTCCCTTGCTCTTCTGAAACTTTCGACTTCAATCCGGAATCTTCGAAAAAATATCCTATCTGGTTTTCAAACATGTTTTCTGTGCATTTCCGACGATTTATTCAAATATTTCTAAACTTTGTCCCTGATTTCCATATTTTATTTTCAGAAATTGAAATTGTGGCTATTGAAATATAATGCTGGCTAGACATGGTAGTATTGTGATATATTTTTGCGGGCACTATACATTTGAAATAAAACAGCTTTACCAGATTTGCATCGCGTTTAATTAGATGTTACATGATTATTTTATGCCCAATATTTCGATTAATTTACAGCGATTGTGGTCACATCTAATTAAACGTTAGTTATGTCCGGTAATGTGGTTTTATTTCAGAAACTAACAATATTTGTGTATTATTTCATGAAATATCAACACTTTTGTGAACTTATTACTTTCGTTAATTTTTATTAGTATGAATGTAGTCGTGAGCAAATCTTTTTTAAATAAAACACTCTATTTTAAATGAGCTAAACTTTATTTCTTCACAATTTTCAATTTTTTTTTATGTTATTTCTAACACATTTGACTAATTATTTTTGTTTCGAAATTGAATATGTATTCATATTCCTATAAATTATTTTTTATCAAATTGGTAACATCAAAAGTACTCTCAAATTTACAAAAAATAAATAAAGTGAATACTCTTAAATTCTAAATGAAGCTGGTCAAAGGCATTTCGTTGTAATAATTAAAAAAACCGATTTAACAGTCTTTTAAAATGCCTTTGATTTCAACATTGTCAATCTATGCAAAGCCAAGACTCTTGTCTTCGAAAGGCAACTTAAGGGAACTCATATAAATTCGTACAAGCCACAGTAAATGCGGTTCCTGTTGGAAGCGATCCAGAATCAGCATAATTGGGACTTGGAATAATTGGCCCGTTCTTTATTCCTGTTTGCTTGTAGCATTTCTCCGAGCTTGATTTTTAATTAGCTGCACTACTCCTATTTCTGTATTAAAGTAATAGTAGCTTGACACAGAAACGCATACTTTTTTTTTCTAAAATGATTATTATACAGGACAGGCAACAGAAAACTAAGTTTTAGTATGACGAAGTCTCACAGTAAAAAAGCCTATAGTTTAAAGTCCAATCTGCATTATGTAAATAATGGGTAAAGAATATGAGGTTATATAATTTAGTTTCACGGCCTTTAAAGCCAGATATGCAATAAAGATGCCATAAATTAAGAAAAAACACTTATGGTATTTTCTTAATTTTTTGCATTATACTTCATGCTGGTATTATACATTTTAATGCATCTTGGGAGAATTTGAAGCGAAATAAATAATGTCAATCTCCATGATGCTACTTTGATGAGGTGGATAACAACGATAAAATTCTCAAAGTGTTTTACACCATAATCACATTTATTAAAATGATCTTCCGATTGCATGTCAACACAGACACTTGCTTCATAAAACTACACCAATTTTATAACACAACGTTCGCTCAGATAAAAATTTTAATTATTGTAAAAAAAATGTTGACTGACACTACCAAATCCCGCCAAAAACTCCACATAAAAGAAAATTGAACGTACTCCACAAATTAAATTCTACTTGGGAGCCGGACATCATTCTTGTCATCAATGACTTTTTCTCACACAAGGGTTTTGGAAAGGTTTATTCCATAATACAAATTATTAACTTCGGTAATAAAACCAGTGGTGGCATTTTAAAGAAGTGGATCCATTAGCTTGTTCCATGTGTGTGTAAGAATTTGCGGTTTTTCTTGACTCCTAAATCAACGACGGCGTGTTTCCTTGCAATAAATTTCGCTGCTTTAGCTTCATAAAATTCGTTCACGGTACTTTAATAGAAAATCTCTATTGAGGAGAAATTAATAATGAATATATCCAGTATTAATAATGTATTTATCCAGTATCAATAAGTAGGAATCAAGCAAAACAATCACCAAGCTTTTGCAACTGTCGCAACATCTTTCTCAAAACAAAATATTAGTTATGGAATCTCAGCAAAAATTATATCTGAAAGTATATTTCATCGCCGCAGCTACAAAATCCCATTAACGTAATGTTCTGCTCCCCCTGACCGGATTTCTTTATTTCCGAGAGGTTTAGCTGAAGCAGGTTATATGTAGGTAGTAAATACAGTGAATACCCTTCTTTATATTGAAGCCACAAGAAAATATTAGATCGATCGGATCTGTTTGTCTATTGTACCCGATGTTATAACATTATTCTGTTCCTGTTTACGGTGGTTGATGAAATCTTTTACAATATTGTTGCAAGAATGGAAGAAAAACACAAAATAGAGGCAGTTTCATCACTTAAGTGTCATGCCAAAATATTTTGCCTTATCCAGTTTCAGAAATGCTAAAGGAAAGGGATTGAAATTTTGGTTATGGTGTTAATTTTTAGTTGCATTACATAAATTAAAATGAAGTCAACTTTGTACAACTTAGAACGAATACTTTTATTTTAGGAGCATATAACATCATACATCACAAGAAGTTTCAAACTTTTTATCAGGGTTTTCAATAATGATTTAAAATCAATAGAGCGAAATCCTAGTTTAGCGGGAGGATTCATGGACAAACTTACTAGGGGCGGGGCTGTGTGACTTATCTACGGTACCCCCTTACGACCTGATTTGGCTGAATTCTAATTTATATTTAGGAGCTTTATATATTATAGCTTTGCTCGTGCCTGTTCTACGTTTTAACTTGCTGATGGTGCGGGAAAATAATATTTATCTTGTTTAATTTTTACAGGTTTCAGCCTGGTTTGCCTTCTCCCGCAATTTACAGCACTATCAATATTTATATTGTGGTCAGTTAATAATTAATCCAATGTGATTGTGGTCAGACCAACCCGCATTGGGCCATGCGTGGTGGTGTTAGGGCCCAAACTCCGCATGTGTTCCTCCCATGTAGGAAGGCCTGTGCCTTGCAATGGGGCGTATATAGGCTGGTGATGATGATGATAATGAATTGTAGTCAGAAAAATAAATTAAGTAACTCATGGCCATGAGTTACTTAATTTATTTTTATTGATTAACCAATTTCTTTGAATCGAGTATCGTTGAAGAAGTAACACAATATCTTCAATAACCAACGCCCATGGTTAAGTGATCAGTACTTTTGTCTACTGAGACAGGAGTATCAGTTTCGAATCCCGAATTATGTTTGTGTGATGACTCGGAACAATTGTTAACAAATCATGGGTGTAGTAATTATTTATTTTATTATTCTAATATGTATACAGGATGCTAGTTAGGGGGACGCTCTCGCATGTGAAGGCAGATGACAGTGCAGGTCAACCTAAACACGACTTTCTACTGATTGATTTTAAATTTATTTTTTAACAAATCGTGTTTAACGTGACGAGCACTGCCACCTGCCTTCGTTTCCGAGAGCCTCTAACACCCTGTATGCCTATATAATATTAGAAATATAAACCAAAATCATGATATTTCAAAATGAGATGCCAGTCGTCATGCGAAAATGTTCAAACCTCTATTTTAATTTATATTCAATATAATAACAATTAAAACAATTTGTTTTTTCCATTGACTGCACCTAAGTCTGCCGGCATAACAATAATGTTAACAGCATTTTTGGTTTCTAGCAGTTGGAGGTAAGATAGCCAGTTTTTCTGTGGTAAAAGACTTCAGGTGTAGAACGTTTCCACCTTCAGCCTTCTCATCACTTACTATCAGGTGAGATGATGCCTATTTAAATCAAACTTAAAAGCATCAATAAGTTTTCTATTCACGATAAATTCATTAAGTCACATCGCGTCAATTCCAATTTTCCTACTAATATCGTAAGAGGAGAAACACAATGCGACATAACATTAAATTTTAATATCGATGCTAGCAAATCGAATGAAAATGATACTAACCGTAACTATTGCGGCCGTAAACCGCTTCGACTGAACTTATCTAAATTAACATTGTCTGCCGAACCGAAATTTAGCATTTTTTGTATATCAGGGAATCAGGGGACGATTGTAGCAGTTCTTTTTAAAGATACTGTACTTCGTTACATACCTACTTTACATTGTTATTTTAAAGACCACGCTTTAATATGTTGTCATAAAACAGAGACATATTCATGGTAAAATTAAAAAGTTTGACATATCTAAAAAGATCCAATATAATTATATATTGTAAGTTTTAAAATACAGTTTTACTAAAATTAAATAAATTACGTCGCCTGATAATTGAGTCAAGTTTCCCATAAAATCGTTTACTCCATCTTAATTCCAATCCACTTGAAGTCGAGTTTTCGCAATTAAGTAAATGGGATGGTCGACAAAACCATAAAAACAGACAAGGACCAAGGGGCCAATTACAAGGATTCTCACTCCATAACTTCTACCGAATTGTACGAGATCTCTCCTCTCGCAAAAGTTTCCGATTTATTAGCAGCAGAGCTAACCTAGAGCTTAATTGTGGGGTTGGATTCAAATTTACTGGAAGAGAGCAACGAGGAACCTTCAATAATACAGATTAGAAATGTAAAGTTTCGGACTAATTATGACAAATCATCATGTAATCGGTTAAAAGCAGTCTTTATTCAAAGTGATTCAGAGTGTTATACTTGAAAATTAACAGAGGATTTTAATGGTTGATAAATAAAATTATAAGCATCAAGTCTTCAATTTTCATGGTGCATCATCATCATCACCAGCTTAAAAACGTTCCACTGCTGGGCGTTTGGAATATAACATCACCATGCTGGCCCAATTTGGGTTGGTGTACATTGCATTTAAATTAGTTATAAGGCTGCGGATAATGTTATGGTATCTTGATTAATAATAGGGCTATATGTCGTTGCATTTGGACCCTTCGGAAACTTATATTCATTTTGAGTGCTGCCAATATAAAATCTATTTTTAACATATCCAGTGAAAAAGAGACAGGATCCCAAAGTTCCCTGATCAAGTTTCTGTAAAGTGCGACTGATGGTTTGCAAATGGTTTTGAGACAATCTCCAAATACGTTTAAACTCAGTTTAAGGAAGTAAACTCCAAACTTTAACTTATTCATTGGGTTAAGTTCGCTGATGTATAGGACCATATTGAGCTGTTACAACTTCGGCACGGCTTTTTTATGCAAAGCTCGGCAAATAACTCAACACCACTTGATGTGAAGCGGTAAGAAGAGTACAAATACGAAGACAGCTGTTGCGTCTTGAAACACACTGTTCTAGCCTCCTTCGCCTTGCCGGCAAATGCGGTGCCTTTTCACGTCTCTTCTGAAGGAACCTATGTTATAGGGGAGAGGAAACATATGTACTGGAAAAAAATCCACTTTACTAAACTTCTCTGTGTGTGATAATGTTGAAGTGGAGACAGTAAATTGATGACTCCAGAGACCGGCACGTGTGCTCCTGAGTAAAAAGGGAAAACGTGGGATAAGGTCGAAAAGCTCTTCAGAACACTCTCTGATAGAGTACTCTGATATAGTAAATCCAATTGTAAAGGCTCGAGGCTGTTCGTAACATTTTGGGGCATCATAGTAGCTTAACTTAAATATGATGTTTGGCGATGTCAGATAAAATTTAGTTCCACCGTATTTCTAAAGACAAATTAAGCCGTTGATTTGATCTGTTATCGCAAGGAAGCACTTGCTAGAAAATGTTTATGTTAGAGGCCCGAAGTGTGACTTACGAAATGTGGCAAAATAAAAAAGCGTAATCTTTGAACGAGTGAATAACTATTTTTATTTATATTCATGGAGATAGACAGGTTTTTGAAAGTGGAAATAAGATCGATGATGATTACCAACGTGGAAAGTTAACTCCAACTAACTATAATAATGCTAAGTCAAAAGATAATAAGATTAATGCACATGACAATAATGAAACCATTCTTAGTGTATAAATTATATTCACTCCTCTCAATGTTGCTTATGCTACAAACTGAGCTGATCGCAATATTCCAAAAGAGATTAATTGTACAACTTCGCCATCATTGTATTGAGACGTCAGTTGGAAACTTAAGGCTTCCAAGTCGGCTTATCGGCCGAGTTCTGTTCGACAGTCAGCCGATAACGTCTCCAGTAACTTATTGATCACTAGTTTCCAACTAGGTAGCTGAAGTTCCACCGCCGCATCAAAATAACAGATGATGGAGTTACAGACGGACTGATTTTAGATAAATATAGATACTTGTGCTAAAGCCCGCATGATTCTTGTATTGATAATGTTCATTTAGCTTAAAGATTTAAAAGGGATGAAAGTTTTGTTGATTCGTAGAAAACCGATGGTATTTTCTTTATGGACGACACACTTATTTGTCTTTAATGGAAAAACGAGATGAAGGAAATGGTTGTGAGATTAAAGAGATCAAAAATCAGATATATTCATTACTTTGGTGGAAAAATCACAATGACTTATATACTTATATTTCTCATTACTGTAAGACACTTAATTAGCGATATACCTTTGAAATTACTTCCCTATTGACTCTACAAATAATATCAATGCCATTCAATCAACAGTACTCCCTGTGGACTTATCGATCGAAATTGTTTACCGTCTCGCAGTATGTAGTAACAAACCGGGTATGTACCTGAAAAGAGAGATAAAAAATTATTGCCATTGAATATTATCATTATATTAACAAAAATAATATTAAAATATAGCATAAAAGAGGGTACTAGACAGCTAACAAGATAATAAAAATATCACAAAGGACTCTAAACTTGGAGGCCTTATTCAGTTCCCACTGCTCAACGAAATTGGCTTACGCTAATTTAATTAAGTAAAATTACAAAAATACAAAGAGCACAGCCGCAATAAGCTCACTCAGCGACCCAATACGAAAATCGACTTTTATAACAAACGAGCTGCGAGTACCGAGAAATCTTCTTAAAATTTAGACACTCCTTTTAATTTGAAGATCCCCAGAGATCAGCGCTCTCAGAGGAAATTTGTGAGTAACCAGCTTCAAGATTTCCCACAGTATTTTGTGTAAAAGTAATTTCTGAGTAATTGTGAAGCGTAATACAAAGGTTCGGAGATGGCATTATCATAATAATCTCCAAGGGTGCGCCCCAGATTTCTTTTCAAGATCCGTAATCAAATTAACTGGTAAATAATCCAACGATCTAACTCGAAGAATCAGTAAATGTGTTTGTTACTGAACACTTAAAGGCAGGAAATGAAGATCAAATAGATAAAAGTTATAGATATTTTAGTATTATCAGATTATCAAGCAAGCCAAAACTATGACACACCTTAAAGCATATATGTTTAAGAGCAACTACAAATAAATAAATTAAGTAGACTAGACAATCAAGGTAGTTAAATGGGTAATTGCTAAGGTATCTTGCCCAAATTATGGCAGCTTTGAAAACCAGCGAGAAAACCTTCAAAAAGATCTTAAAAGACGTGTTTAATTAAAAACTACATCGCAAAAACGTTAACTGTAACCTACGATTATAAGCTCTGATGGAACTAGAATGTTTATTAGGGATCGAACGCCGCTCGTAAAAACGGTGATCACTTAAAGTTTTTACGGTTTTCAAAGTATATGATTCGCGGGGTTGATGGATATTGGTAAATGGTGGCTGGTAGGGATCTTTTTCATCGTACAAAGTAGGTAAGTAATATTATGACACGAGATGTTTGTTTGATTTTTTGTAAAATGTTTACTTGGAGGCGTTTTTTGCTTAAATCACTAAGTGGTAATAGAAAGCGATACAGAAAAATGAATATTTCTCTATATCAAGATAGAATGTTGAATTGAATAGAAGAGTCTGGATAAATGAGTGTTTTAGAAACAACAATAATGACTACAGAAATATTTATCCAATATGTATATTCTATAATGGGACTATGCCTGTCATATATACTGTAAATTTTTATACACTAAATAATAAGGAGTTAATTGCGGGCATTCATAAATAAGGTTTCATATTCTTATAATCTTGAAACTTAAAAAACCATAATAAAATCAAAACTGATGATACAGAAAGCAGTTTTCAATATGATTGCGATCGAACAAATAAGTTAGCCGAGGACGATATACAAAACAAGGTTTAATATCCGCAAACCGGAGTACTAACTGCGGAATAAACTTGCATCCAACACAGAAGGAAGTCCGCATTTAGATTTACGACTTTCTGACTCAATAGTCACATTGTATACGGATCACATAGATAAATGAAGAAAGTAATGAAGGAAATACAGAAACAGACACAAAAGAAAAAAATGAATGAGACAATTAATATATTTCTTAAATATTCTAAGGAATTTAAATACAAACTGAACAACATATTTAAATACACAATAAAACATAAACCGGTAATGGCACTTCAAGATATTGTAACTTTATTAAGCTTGATACAAATCACGCATCGATTACACTACAAAAATGGGCTAGGCCTCTTATTGTAACATCAGGTGCAAAGCCATTGCGTCACCATCAAAAAATTATTTCCGGTATTAAACCACAAAAAGGTGAAAATTTCAAATTGAAATTTTCAAACTGATCCTACCACCTTATCTAAGTCCAATGCGGATTCAACATTTGTCTTCCCTTCGAGGAAATGTTAAAAAAGCCTTTTTAAAACGAGACCGCCAGTAAAATGGCCCGGAGCGCACGTATCTAAACGGTGAATAAAACAAATCTGTCTTCGTAGCGTTTAGCTCTTATTTCCATCCACTTCTCAGCTATTTCCTACTTGTTGGGTGGTGTGTGGTTTAGGATGTAGCGGAGTTGGACTACTTTGTGGTTTGTCGGCTAGTTAAAATATTTTTCTATCACATTTTAATGTATTGATGCGTTTACAACCCCTACTTTATATTTTTCTAGTTAGTAATTTAAGGGTTGACATTACATGACGCCGGGTTTTGGGTTATTGATATTAGGAAAATTTTGTATAAATTATGTACACGTTCATATGTACATAATTTATACACGTGAAAGTTTTTCTATTTTTTTAACCGACTTAAAAAACGAGGAGGTTCGCAATTCGGCCGGTATGTTTTTTTTTTTTCTATGTATGTACACCGATTACGCCGAGATTACTGATCCGATTTACGTGATTCTTTTTTGTTCGATGCGGAATAGCTGCCATTTGGTCCCATAAATTTAAAAAAAAAAACAGTTGGGTACTTTGGTTTTAAATTAAAAAAAACTGAAATTATGGAATCGTCTACATAAGCGAAATTGCGAATTTTTGCTTTTCCAATGACTTTTTAGTGAAACGATACGATAGTAGGAAACAATATAAGTTGACGGTCACCCATCTAGCTTCGACCGTAGAAAGTTATCACTAAAAATTGTAAAAAAAAAATTTTAAACAAAAATTAAAACCGACTTCAAAAAACTGAAAAGGATGAAATAATTAAATTTAAGTACCTAGTTATTCATCCCCTAGAAACATATTTTTGGAGTTGGTGCTAAGTGGTTTCTAAAAACAATAGAAAGTAAAGCACCGACTCCAAAAGGGGATGAATAACTAGGTACTTAAATTTAATTATTTCATCCTTTTCAGTTTTTTGAAGTAGGTTTTAATTTTTGTTTAAAATTTTTTAACAATTATTTCAGTCATAGGGAAAATAATTAAGAATAAGAAATAAAGTCAAAGAAAGCGATCATTAACACAACTAATAAACCTGTTCTACAAAAAAATTGCTACGTAAACCTTGAATGAATAAATCGAAATAAATTATCCATTTTACTCTTACTAAATTGAAATAAAAGAGAGAAGCAATAACAATCACTCCTGTTTCTCGTAAATTGAGCCACGATCCAGGCCATTTCCCTCTCTCAGTGTCATTCGGAAGACATGCCAAGCGTGCCAAGTAAACCTCTATTCACGACGTGCATTCTTTCCCCGTGTGCTCTATGTACTGTAGTTTTAATAGTTTTAAACGCCCTTAAAGTACAGCACATGTTGAATTTAACTTTCACGATGAACATTCTAAAACTGAAAATGAAGATATGTTATGAGAGATACTTGCTGAGATAACCAGGACTGTGAAAAGATGGAACAAATTAAGCAGCCCTGGTGAACAAGTAAGACCCTTATTGCTTTTGTTGCTGTAATGGCATAGAAGAATGGCATTTTGAATTGTCAAATGATTTGGACTTGCATTTTGAATTGTCAAATGATTATGCTTTTTAAAAATACCCTAACAGAAATGTTTTAAACTATAATCTAACTGCTCACGATTCCAATAGTTCGGATAGAGCTTATTTTTATGAAAGCGCACTTGAAGTGACTGAAGCAAATCACTCGTGAACCGCTTAATGTACTTATTCCTATTCCAGGCTATTTCACACGTAGCTTCTTTAGACGAGCTAACGAAAGTATAGTGTACATAAGGGATTGCGTTTTATCGAGTCAAAGGAAATCGATGCGTAGGTTACTGTTATTGCACAGTTTCTTTTATATGTTGTCAATACCGGCTTATAATCACGGGTGCCAAATTCCAAAGAGTGTATTGTGAATGTATGTAATTTTTTAGGTTTTATGTTTTTCCACGCACTCACAAGAACCATAAGTGCGATTGAAGAAAATATTTGTCATTAATTTATAAGTTTATTGATAAGGGGAGAGATATATCAGGTACTTACTTGAGCGTATGGTAAACAGTTGTATGGATTTTCTTGTCACGAGGACTACTGCCGACAAACTGCTATGCAGTTTGGCAGATGAAAACATGTTTTAAAAAAAATAACTTGTATTCAAATATGGAACATATTTGGAACATCATGGTAATACGAACGATTCTAAATCTTTATTTGTTTTATCGTTAGTTATAATGACTTTTTTATATCAAAATTATGATGTAAACATTTTCTAGAATATATCGTGATCTTCATTTTAGTATTAGAAAACCCAGTTTGTAAGTTGTTCTTCATGCCTTTATTCATCAGAGTTCTCAGTTCGTGCTCGCTAAACTTTCCGTCTGTGTGGCAGCCAACAAATGGGAATCAGAAAACAGCGAGTTTGAAGGCGCGATCAAGCGTGAATTACATTCATATGATATTTCTCGGGACTCGACGAGATTAGGAAATTGATTCCAGGATCGAAAGCATTTGCCTTTTATGATCATAAATTTGGAAACGTTTGTGTAAGCTCCTTTCTTGTATTTGGTGTGGAGATTTTTTTAGATATATAAACTAGAACGCATTAAGCTTGTGCGACTTGTCCATATGCTTCTTTTAATTCCTTACTTATAAACATATATTTGCTTATTGGATTTACGACTTATCACTCCTTGTGACTACGATAA
Organism: Nymphula nitidulata; assembly: GCA_947347705.1. Classification (NCBI taxonomy): domain Eukaryota; kingdom Metazoa; phylum Arthropoda; class Insecta; order Lepidoptera; family Crambidae; genus Nymphula; species Nymphula nitidulata. The sequence goes on along the minus strand of OX374637.1, from coordinate 776,252 downwards.
ATTTTTGGCTTTTCTGTACCGAAAATCAAAGCTGATTCGAATCTGATGCTTGTCTGTTACAGCAGCGACCAGCTGGTTTTGTTTGCTGTTTATTCTGGTTAACAAATAAACCTAAGTGTTAAGATATGGCATTGTATTATGTGGCGACTCGACAGACAAAGAAAAATTAAAAGAATGCACTAGAATACAGCGTATGTATAATAATACAGCGCTAATGATTATAATGTGTTAGAAAAGCGCGCAGTGCTAAATAATTTGTACGCCCAATGAGGCAGGAGTCAGAACATGATGAATCTAATATAATTATGTTACAACTTTATTTACCGACATATGTTTAATGCAAATAAATAAATTTATCTTTACCTAAGCTCAGATTATGAGCTGTAACAAGAATAATGTAGCTTTTTGGTAATCTTCACGCGCCATTAGAAACAAATAAAAGTAGATTGTATATGAAGAATTAAACTGAAAGTAACGAAAATTGCAATCAAATATTGTAGCCAATAACATTCATTATCTTGCTTCATCGGCAAATGTACAGCAAGCATCTTGATTAACAATAAAATACATTTTAGAATTGTCTTTTGCAGAATCTCTAAACACAATATTTCAAGTAACAATATCGCAAGTTGGAGAGGACAACTTCCAATGAATGGTCGGAGATAAAGGAATTATTTCTTTCAAGAATTTTTCATTTCCTGGCAGAGACCAAAACAAAAACGCTGTATAATTGGAAACAGATATCCAAGAATAATTTATATCTATTCATAAAATATAAATTACAAAGAGGCGATATAAAAGCATTAGTAGACTATTTCGACTATCATTAGACTTTACACTGCTCGTCGTGGAAATTTTTAGACGAGGCGTTTCTCTAGCAGTGGTACATCGGCTTGATGATGATGATGAAACCTTATGTAAATTTCCAATTTGTGCAAAATTAACTTATTTTATTGATAATATTTTTTTTGGGAATCCCCCAATTTATTTTAATTTTGAGACACCTGCCTGTGTTTCATTGTCTAGTACAGAAAGGGTATGAACATTTTGGCATAGTGTTGATTTACTGGATGTTTTTCAAAAAAGCGGCACGCTTTGAAACTTGTGTATATCAATAGAAGATCTATCTATAGACGAACAAAAAATGTGATACAATATAAAGTCCTGAGGCGCAACGATTTCGAGATAATCCATGTTAAAGATCCTGTATAGACAAGAATCCTAACTTATCTCCCTCCAGTTAAATGACTATAATTAGTACTACTCTTACTGTACTTGAAATCCTTGCTCTTTATGACATTGTTTGTTTATCTATAGATTCTCTATTGAATTACACAGATTACATCGTGCGCCGGTATTTTGTAATATTGCCGCAAAATTATAATTATGAATATGCCATCATCCCATACAAAGAGGTTCAAACCCCTTTAGGATATCCTGCGGAATCATATTGAGTAAGTTTAATATGTGTATTATACGGGATGGTGCCGTCAATAGGACAATGAATTAAAAACATGGGCTATATAGTTCCTAGAAATGGTTTGCAACTTTCAAAAACATCGTATTTATTTGATAAATTTATAACGTTTCTAAGAAATAATTCAGCCTATGTTATATGATTTCATACAAATGTCATGAAATTTTCAAATGAATACTACGATTTTGCAAGTGGCAAACCATTTCTATGAACTATACAGCCCTTGTTTTAATTTATTGTGGTATAGGCGGCACCACCCTGTATTGAGTATAAGTTGGATTTAGTCACGAAAAAAGAATACCGCCACGAAAGTTAAAAAATAATTCTCTGTTGCGAGATCTAACATAGGATTAATATCTTCACTATCCATAGGTACTTATGTTAATTGCGCAGGTGAGTTTGTTTGTTACACTTTTACGCATAAGCCAGGAAACCGATTTATATGAAGTTTGTTATGTATAAAAGTATATGATAAATAGATAGGCAAGCATTTAATCAGCATATTAACTCTGCTTTCCATTTGCAAAATCCAAAATGAAACATGTCCTTTTTATTTCCTTATCATAAGAAGAAAACGAAAATTATTTTTGTCTCCTCTACATTTGACATCATAACTTAGCTACAGTCTAATCTGGCGTCAATTAAGTTTTCCATTAATTCTCGAATGTAGGAATCGACAGTAATATACCACGGCGGCAGTCAGAGGCGAGCATACATGGTTTAATTGACAATGCAACAGCTCTAAGCGAATTACCACAGGCTGTGGTATACCGATAGGATTTAGCAGACAGTATTTTATCTGCATACATACATACAGAATGTAAGAGACTTTGTATTCATCTACATATACGATTTCATTTAAAATTCAAAGTGAAAGTCTTTCATGTTCTACTAAGCCCAAATTATCAAATATATTTAATTGCTTTCCCGCATCGGAGCAACACATAAGACTAAGGACTGTTGGCCGGCTAACGAATTATATATTCAGTTTAATACAAAATTATTATAATTAGGAAACTGGTATACATCATCACCAGCCTATACACGTCCCACTGCTGGGCATAGGGCTTCCTACATGGGAGAAACACATGAGGAGTTTGGGCCATAACACCACCACGCTGGCTGGCAAAATGCAAGTTGGTGGGTTAAAGCGGTTGCAGGAACAACCGGGACCAACGGCTTAACGTGCCTGCAAAGTGCATCCTGAAAGATTTTCACGACAGTTGGTCCAATCACGACGGTTGGCTGCAATCATCCAGCGGACTCATTCACCAGATCGTCGATCGCCAACCTCAATATTAAAAGGACTTGTCATTATTATAAGTCCTTTTAGCAGCATCTGTGATAATTCCACTGTAAGAGAAATTTTGTACGAAGAAGAGCTTCAAACGCTAACTACATTTGAGAAAACTATCGAATTACCTTACAGTTGGAATACTTCACCCCAACGACCCCGCTTAAATAGTATATTCCTGGTTTATTTATTAATAATAATAAATATGATGGTTTACCTTCCATTACTTATTGAGAGCATAAAACATTTCATCGTGAAACAACACAGAAAAACCAATGACCAGGATAACTGCCCAGGAACAGCGGTTTTTCTTCCCCGGATCGACTAATAGACCATTTGTTTCAACTTATAGTGTTTGTCAGCTTACCTCCTGTCGTTCTTTTTTCCCTGGTACTAAGAAAATGAAAGGTATGTCCGGGGTATGTCATTATAATGCTTATGTATGTGTTCTTACAGTTCTAATAGACATCATGATAAAGAATAGATATAGAATGTCAGATAAAATATTATGCGTAAGTTCTTTGAAGACAAGATAATTTACTGTCTCAAAGTTAGCTAATGACCTTATTAATCGTATAAACTACAGTAGGAGACCAAAGTATGATTTGAATAGACATAATCATAGCTACTTGTAACAGACTACTTATCTACTTAATTCATTTTCAAACTGTGATTTCTTGATTATAACTTATTTAAAAACAGTGAACACTTAACTAATCACTTCAATATCCCACAGTACGTAGTATCTACGCATTACTAAATAAATAAATAAATAAGTTTATCTATTTTGTCACTTTAAAGAACGCCTACAGAAATGGTAGGGGAGCAATAATACACTGTTCTGCGATATTGCTCAACGTTTCTTCACAGGCGTAACACATTCGAACTTCAAAATTAAATAATTTACAGAGAAAGAACAACAACATTGTTGTAAACAAATGACTCAATATTTCAAAAAAAACAACATGAATAACTTTTTGTAATGCTGTCAAAGAATATTGGTGCTGTGTTCCGGCAGTCAGTGAGCACTAAAAGTATCATAAAACACAAGTACTTGTGTATTCACTTTTAACAGTTCATGATTCTTATTACAAAAGCAATAAGGGTTAAAGCAAGATATCAAAAGTTATGGTATTTATTTTTCTGACGCTGATGCAGAGTGCTGGTCGAAGCAGAAGTGTTTTGTTGCCAATGCTAATAGTACCAGCATCTTCAGGTATAACTACTTTACATGATTGAAGAAGTCTGTATCTTCATTTTTAACCTAACCTCATTATGTAACCACGGTGGCTAGTTATAATAGTAGAGGAGATAAGTCCTCCTGATGCCAACACAACATATTGATTAGACTGCATTTATATCAACTTGATAACACTTAAAACCAAGTCAGTATTCCGAATCAGATTCGTTATCCTTGCCCGAAATACCTTAAGAACACAGTTACGGACAGACAAGGGTCAGAATACATCAATCAGCCTCCCCCTACAGTGACATGCCTGTGATTTGTCAAGCGGTATGTTTGTTTAATGGTACCCTGGGCCGAAGTAGTGTTCGAAGCAAAAAAATGGACTGAGATCTGTAAGGGTCGAAGGTTACGCTGATTGCGGGGGAAAAGGACAACTAGTAGGTAATCAAGTGATCAATTATACATTACTAACGATCTGTTAGAGCTTTTGTCCCTCACAAGCTCACTGGCGTCTCCTCAAAACGATAATATCCTTTGTCCCTGGTTATTCATTTGTATGGCACAAATTTAAAAAAATATTGCCTAGTTATGGAATTTCTTCTAGGAATTTTAGATATAAAAAATCTCTAAACTTATTTTAAAATGCATAGAACTGTAATTTAAAATTTATCTGAATTTCCAGTAAAATTATTGCCTTTAAGTTGATTTCTTTTAATTGGGGAAGCTGAAAGACATTGATATCGTAATAAATCCCTTAAGCGGCGTTATCCCACCGGGGGCTATGACAATTGAAAAATCAATTGTGTCTCGAATCTGATGTTTGAAATGGTTAATATATTATTAATGCAAAAGTTTTGATGGACGCTTGTTACATAATGATGCAAGAATGGCTAACTAAACTCATCTGGATTTTAATATGAAGGTATCACGAAATCACTTAAATTTCAAGTAACCCCGGCCTCATTAATCATCAGAATCTATCTAACACCATCTTATTGAGTTAAGACTATTCTTATAAGCATAAGCACGCTATGGCAGTACAGGATGGTACAGGATCAGTTCAAGGTTAGAATATCTTGGAAACACCAACGAAGTGGAAGTTAGTAAGACACTTGTATTAAAAAAAACTAAATCTAAATTCGTTTATTCGTTTAGGACCTACGATACCATAGACAGACACACATATACACAGACGGACACGTTAAACATATTACATCTACGTTGGGGGCTAATAACTATCTATCTGTAAATGAAAGACTGGTATCCGGCATAATAATCTTTATTTTTCGTTCTCTTCACACTAACCACTATTTTAATTAACTATCTCTGTAACAGAACGCATTGAGTTCTAAAGCATTCGTTACCAATAAAATATAAATAATAATTTAAGTAATAAAAGCAGATAATAAAGAAATTAACTAATAACATTATAGAAGTATAGAAAATCAATATATTTTAAAATTGAAAAAATAGAGTTCAGAATAGGCACCCACGCAGAGAAATGTTTAGAATAGGGGCCTGAATAGACTCGAGTTGGACTCGGGTCGGGCATAGGTCAGACTCACGTTTTTGGAACGAAAATTTGAAAAATGAAGATGGCGGACACTTTCGGGAGGCTAGCAACAGGAATACTATATAAGGAGGCAATAAGGGTTACTCGGGATAGTCGGTCGACTTCCGTATAGCGAGCAAGTTATCTTCATAGAGTGCATTTTGTAAGATTTGATTTAAAGTTCGATCGGGTTTCGCGATGTTTGTGTTAAAGTTATAAATCAATTATTATGAAATAAGGTCAAATAATTGATAATTTAGTATAAATTAATATTTAAATATCTAGTCTATTGAGTGTAAAGGTTGGGAAGTTAAAGTTTAAATAGTTAATTCAGTTTCTAGAGTTTTGAGAGTTTTAATTTAATAATTTGAGGTTTATTCAATTAGTTTGGAATTAATTTTAAAAGCTTGCTATTAGGAAAGTGTGGAGGTTGTTCACATCGACGTGATGTGGGGTAATGGCAAGTGGATACGTAACAGAGCCAATCGAAGCTGGTCATTACTTTTAACCTATTGGGCTTGAGGATGCCTGATCGACGTTCTTTACCAACATAACGTCGCCTTACTCCTAGTTTGGTTTATATTCGGGGTATGGTTGCAGGGGGCCCGTCGAAGTGGATCCATGCTTTTTTGCGCCTGTTAATCATATTTCTGAGTTTCTCCGAACTAGTCCCTTTATTTATATATATTCACATTTTATTTCCCCACACGTACAGAACCACGATCTCTAGACTTCGGTCGCGCTGGTGATGTACAATACACATGGCTTAGGCTAGGTACACGAGACGCCATCTCACTCATTAATAGCATAGTTTAGAATTTCTGCTGCACTTCGGATCTGCAAAGATTCTGTTTACAGGAATTACACCATCCCACACGTTTAATAGTAAATGTGAGGTGAAAACCTCTAGCGTTGTTTCCCTCTTTTAGTAACTTAGCTAGGATTATAAAGTAGGCACGATAGGGAGGTATAGGCTGGGTTGTGGAAGTAGGATTGGATTGAGGTTTAGGAAAGTAGGAAAATAATCATTGGGTTTAACTAGGAAGGTTTAATTATTGCTAAGGGTTTAATTAAAATTTAAGTATAGGTTCATTGCATAGATGGGTTTAAGTAGGAACTGATAAGTAGGATCTTAATATCAATAGCATTAGCTGAGTTTCTTGGAGATTCTTCTCAGTGAATAGGTTTACGAATCTCTGGTAGAGCCATTATAAAATAAAATAAACTTTAAACAAATTAAATTAAATTGTAACTTTACTTAAACATTCATTTCCTGATTGAAGATATTATCTAGTAAGCCAGTTATTTATTCTTCAAGTGCCCTAAACACAAAATAACAAAAGGGACTAATTAATTATGCATTGATTATTCTAAAGAAGGAATAATATAATTTTGAATCTTAGAAAAGAACATTCAAGTGCTAAATAATAAAGCGCTAATAATAATTTGATGTAGAAGTCATTAAAACCTTATAGAATGGTTCATTGCTGCAAAATGAGGTAAAATATGTACTCATGAAATGCTTAAATTATGGCATGTTGAAACAGTGTTATTCAGGTGAGCCAAAGGCAGCCTTACAACAATGACTCAAAGATAAAAGGGTGTATGTTGTCGTCAAGGATTTCATTTGTGGCTGACATTGCTGTGTGTGATTAGTGTGAAATGCAGTATTTGATTCATACTATATTGATTAAATCAATCTACAAAGAAATAGTTAAAGTTAAAAGGCTTATTGGATATAAGATTCATTCAGATAGGAAGTTGTAATAATTTAAAGAATATTTACATTCCAAAGAAAATATATTAGATAATATACCTAATTATGAAATGGACAGTTCAACAATATAAAAGAATAAGAACTAACCAAGTAGAAAAGTAATTAGTTTCAACTTAAATATATAAAATAAATAAATCCTAAAATGGAGGGGAGAGTAAAACTTGGTTGTCTCTCACTGATTGAAGCGAGGTATGGAGCTTCCTTCCTAGCCATATTTTCACAATGTAAACTTATTAAACTTTCAATAACAAGAAACCGATTATTTCAATAAAACTTCAACTCATATTTTGCCAATTTACTAATAGTCAAAAATCTATCATTGAAAAATTAATATTACTTTAGAGAACATTCTAAATGTATTTAAATATTGTAAGATAATGAAAGTATAATAAATCTCACTTCAATAGTGTACAATTGAAATTAAATCAACTTAGTAAAGCGCTACAAACTTATTTTTATACCCATAATTTAGTCCTATAAGATTAGTTGTTAATTGTAAGAGAAATTAAGAATCAGGCAGGTGTAGGGTGTGTTATAATAATTAACAAAATAACAAAGTTAGGGAGTTATATTAGGGAGTATCTGTATCATTCTTTCATTTTCTAAAAGAACTAAGGTAATTGCGGTATGATGAAGGGTTCTAAAACAATCACTAGATGATCACAAGGCCAAACTAAAGTTAAATTAAAGTTAGGAGAAACGGTGTCTATACTTGATTAAGTTTTGCAATAAATTAGCATAATATAATAAAAGTAGGAAGAGGAAAATTTTAGGTAGCATTAGTTGTAAGTTAATTAAGTATAGTTAGTATGTAAGTTAATAAATAGCTAGATATAGATATAGGAAGATTTATATAGCTTAAGGTAGGGGGGGCGTTACAATTTGGTGCCGTGACCAGGATGAAATTGAATAGGTTATTCTGGGAACGGTGTATCTTATAGAAATTTAGTCAAGTAGGTACTTATTAGATGTTTAAATATTGCTAGTAGGTTTAGGAACTGTTAGGAATAGTAGATTAATATTGCAAAAGGTTAAGATTAATAGTTTAAGTTGTCATGGACTTTCATTTTGTTTCAAAATAGGTTAGCATCAAAACTTAATTCGAAATAACATAATAAATGCATAGGATCGTAGGTTCATCTGTTAAGGTTTAGGTAATTTAAGTAGTGTCTATTTTGTTTATTAAAATAGGCACAATTTGCTGTCCGTGAAATGGAAAGAAATTAAAGAATGATACATAACCTGTTAGACATAAGTAGTTGTTAAGATGTAGTTAAAACTTACCTTTAAGATACTTAAAATTAGGACACACCGGAAATTAAACAAACATTAGGATATTAAAATTTAATTACAAGCTTAAGTTAATTTAATAATAATGAGATAATCAAGTCACTAGGGAATAATAAATATGTATTTTTGATGCACTGGTATTCCACTTCATAATTTGCTTTCCACTTTTAACCATGATGCGTTTAGTTTGAGTTTTTCTGTATTAGTTTTATCCTTAATGCCAATATTCTTAATTCCAGTAGTTTGTTTGAGTAGCGTCCATTTCAATTATTGTTTACTAGAGTGCCGGTAAAGTCTTGTAAATTAGGTGCGGTTTGCTAATATTTCGTATTTAATGTTTGCATACACTAGGTACTTAATATTTAGATAAATTTAACTAGCTAAAACAATTTAATAAAACTTTAAACCAAATTCAGATAAAGTTTGCAAACACATGGAAAAAAATTGAATTGTGGAATTTTTGCACAGATTATTAAAATAAAATAGTAGAATTTTGGTTTCGTTTCACAGATTACTAATAAATGTAGGTTATAATTTGGAGTAGGCAAAGGGAAAGTTGATGGTACAGCCAATGTTTATTTTAATAGGTTGATTTTAATTTTAGTTTTAAAAGTAGGTAATGATCAAGGATTAGTAATGAAAATTAATAAATAAATTCAATTAAAAGGTGTAGGAAGGTTTTGTATAGTTATGTAAATCGTTGGAAGAAGTAAATTAAAAATAAGTAATAATTTATCGAAACGGAATTTGGGGTCGACAGTAGAGTTGGATAGAATGACTGGGAATGTATTTGATGGTATTGGTGGTTACTGTATGTTATTTATTTCACGTTAGTTACGTCAAATTAGATTAAGAATCAAAGCATGTTATGACTTATGAAAAGGTATTATTGCAGGACTATTAAGGTTTAGTTTAATCTATTGGGGAAAGTGTAAGCGAAAGGTTGGGGATAGATAACTCAAGAGTTGTAAAGGTGGGGGAGAGAAAGCTTAAACAATAGGTTACTTATATTTGTCTAAGATACTTATGGAACAATTCATTATTTTGATTTATATAGGAAGGTTCTATTGTAGGAAGTTAAGTTAAATTAAAAACTTAAAAAAGCTCGTTAGTTAGAAGTGGTAAAGGCGGGGGAGAGGGAAAGGAATAGCAAATTCATACTTATGTTATAAGTGCGGGGTGAGTCTGTCTGTCTGTTTGTCGTTCTGTTGTCACTTCACGTATAAGTCGCTGAATCGATTTGGTGTGGAGATAGGTTGAGACTTGGATGCTTTTTGATGCTGTACCACAGACATATGCGCGAGCGGAGCCGCGGGTGGCCACTAGTATTAGAATAAATTGTAAGAGAATAGATACGACAGTTGAGGTAGATTCAATATATTAATGATTAACAGCTAGGGTTGTTCTATTGCATAAATATTTAGTCTAAATAAAATGTTGGGGAAGAGTGATGTCGATAATTTAAGAGTATAGGCAGTCTAGGAGTAGTAAAGGTGGGGGAGAGGGAAATAAATAAGAATAATAATTTAAGAATAACATTCAACTGGCTAAGGCGTTTGCGAGGGAATAGTTAGGGTGCGATATTTAGGAGTTCATTAATTATAGTCATTTAAAGCGAGGTTCTATTGAGTGTAGGTTTTATAAAGTGTTAAGTTTAAATTAAAATTAGGGGGAGAGTAAAGGGGAAAGTATTAGAATAGTTTACGAGTTGGGGGAGAGGGAGTTAAAACAAATGAGTGCATTTTTGCATAGAGATAATTAGCAGTTTTAGATTTACATTGGGAAAAATGGCTGGAAATAAGATAGGAAGGGAAAGGAAATTGCCAGTCAGATTTATCCAAGATGATTGGGAAACTAGGTTAATTACAGAAGAGGCAGGAGAAGAAGTAGGAAGGGAGGTACAAGGGAGTAGAGTGATAGAGAGAAAAGTAGTTAACAAGGAACAGGGGAATATAAAAGTACAGAGGGAGTTGTTTAAGACAATGAGGAGAACCATAGGTACTTTAACTATGAAAATTGAAGGTTTGAATAAAGAAATTAATACCTTGAAAGCCGGATCAGAGAAAGATAGTGGGACCACACGGGAGTGTCCGATGGTTTCAGGAACTCGAGAAGATTCAAATACTTCTAGAGAAAACGTACAAAATTATGAAACGGTTCACATTCCCCGGGAAGACGATGGGAACAAATCAAAAAATAAGTTACATAAGGAAGAATTTAGAAACGTAATATATAATGTTAAAACCATTAATATAGAAAAGCCTAAATTCAATGAAAAGGGAGAAGTGTATCCAGTGACGTTTATTGAAGATTTAGAGTGTTATCTCAGTAGAATGGACAAAGAGGGAGAAGAATTGGATTTAATTTATGATTGCTTGAAAGGAGATGTAAGGGAATGGGCTAGAGTTTATAAAGAGAGGTGGACCACTATAGACGATTTTAAAATAGATTTCTATGCTACGTATTGGGGAGAGAATGAACAAAGTGAACTTCGTCGTAATATCACTCAGGGGTTTTGGGATCGTCAGAAGGAACCCTCCATGCTTAATTATTTCCTTCAGATTGTAGGCAACGCCCAAAAGTTAACATATCAAATAATAGAAAAACAATTAATAGAAGATTTAATTAGACATTATCCACGACATGTGCAACAAGTGTGGGTAACAGAAAAAAAGGGAGTGTTTTAGAAGCGGCCGAATTTCTTAGGAGTATGGATAACATTAGCAAACAGGAGGTTCATAGTTATACTCAAAATAGAGGGATATTTAAGTATGGAGCTCTCAAAATTCTTTTTTGAGGCCATCGAAAATCGAATTAAAACAGTAAAACGAAAAGTAAAACCAGATATTATCAAAAGGTTCCCGGGGCTATTATTCTCGTTAGAGGAAGGTCAAGGAAATTTAGTTATACAGCCATAGTATTTTTATATAGCATAGCATGTAATAGTTGAAATGCTCTAAGAACATTCGGAAATAAAAAAAACCGGAGGAGATGTTAATAACTTTTAAGCATTTAAATAAATCTTTGTATCAACGTAGTATTTTAGGGAAGAGTCCACTAAAATATATAAGGAACAACAAAAAAAAAATTAGGTTTTCCATACTTGGCAGTCTAGAGTTCTAGTATTTGTTTACATTGGAAAAAAAGGGGGTTTATGATAATGACTGATACGTCTAGTCTAATATTAAAAGTTAGTCTAATGTTTTTTTAAAGCGTGTACTTACAAAGAAAATAATAAAAAGGGGTACGGTTAGAGTTGGTTAAACAGTTTCATATCTTGTCGGACTGGGTATTTGTTAGAGGTGCTGGAAAAGAGATTGAGGAAGGATAATTATTGAATGATTGTTATTCAAAGTAAGGTATGTTTTTGAAGAGTGATTCTAGGCTAGCCGGTGAGTGTATTGAAAGGAAGTATGAAATGAATTTAGGACTTATAAGGGCTCTAACAATGTCACAGAACTGAAAGGTTGAAACAAACTTTTTTTTGAGTTGTTTATCAGATTCACTCACCACATACAAATGAGCTACTGTGAATATATTGGTTAGGTTAGTGTTCAAGTAGATGTGTATAACATATCTAGAGCAAGGCAGGATTGCTATTCACAGACAGCTCATACTCTACACGCAGCTGGGATATTATTTTCACGCACACTATAGTTTGTTTCACATATAGCTGGGAAACAGTGAACTTTAAAAGAGCAGAGAGTTATTTATTTTCAAAATGTTTCTATCATTAAGATTATTATAAAGTAGGTATTCCAAAGTATCTCTGTAGCTTTGTTACAATGTGAAGCGAATTATTAACATGCTCCAATCATTGATGACTTTAGCTTGAGGTAGGGGTATGGGCAAATGGAAATTTTCAGTTGGATATTTATTGTTTTCTTAGCTATAAGGTTCAAGTGATTTTTGGGAGGGATATGTAATGGATCCATGTCGTTGGAGTGTCGCATAAAAAGACTAATCCAGGTGGACGAGTTACATATTATCACTAGGATCGTCCTGCCTCACAACCAGGATCCCACTCATTGGTTACCTTGGCCTTGCGGAAGGTGATATTTGTTCATGAGAAGCTCTGTAAATTGGTTATATTACTTTAATCTTGCTTTCGTTCATGTTTGGTTGGTTTAAAAGACACACCACATATTTAAAAAAAAAACACACATCTGATAAAGTATTCAAAGAATTTATGAAGTAATGGAATAGTATTAAGATTGAGAATTTGATTTTGAATTAAGGGGTTTACTTCAAAATAAAATTCTGGGGAGAGGCTGTAACAGAACGCATTGAGTTCTAAAGCATTCGTTACCAATAAAATATAAATAATAATTTAAGTAATAAAAGCAGATAATAAAGAAATTAACTAATAACATTATAGAAGTATAGAAAATCAATATATTTTAAAATTGAAAAAATAGAGTTCAGAATAGGCACCCACGCAGAGAAATGTTTAGAATAGGGGCCTGAATAGACTCGAGTTGGACTCGGGTCGGGCATAGGTCAGACTCACGTTTTTGGAACGAAAATTTGAAAAATGAAGATGGCGGACACTTTCGGGAGGCTAGCAACAGGAATACTATATAAGGAGGCAATAAGGGTTACTCGGGATAGTCGGTCGACTTCCGTATAGCGAGCAAGTTATCTTCATAGAGTGCATTTTGTAAGATTTGATTTAAAGTTCGATCGGGTTTCGCGATGTTTGTGTTAAAGTTATAAATCAATTATTATGAAATAAGGTCAAATAATTGATAATTTAGTATAAATTAATATTTAAATATCTAGTCTATTGAGTGTAAAGGTTGGGAAGTTAAAGTTTAAATAGTTAATTCAGTTTCTAGAGTTTTGAGAGTTTTAATTTAATAATTTGAGGTTTATTCAATTAGTTTGGAATTAATTTTAAAAGCTTGCTATTAGGAAAGTGTGGAGGTTGTTCACATCGACGTGATGTGGGGTAATGGCAAGTGGATACGTAACAGAGCCAATCGAAGCTGGTCATTACTTTTAACCTATTGGGCTTGAGGATGCCTGATCGACGTTCTTTACCAACATAACGTCGCCTTACTCCTAGTTTGGTTTATATTCGGGGTATGGTTGCAGGGGGCCCGTCGAAGTGGATCCATGCTTTTTTGCGCCTGTTAATCATATTTCTGAGTTTCTCCGAACTAGTCCCTTTATTTATATATATTCACATTTTATTTCCCCACACGTACAGAACCACGATCTCTAGACTTCGGTCGCGCTGGTGATGTACAATACACATGGCTTAGGCTAGGTACACGAGACGCCATCTCACTCATTAATAGCATAGTTTAGAATTTCTGCTGCACTTCGGATCTGCAAAGATTCTGTTTACAGGAATTACACCATCCCACACGTTTAATAGTAAATGTGAGGTGAAAACCTCTAGCGTTGTTTCCCTCTTTTAGTAACTTAGCTAGGATTATAAAGTAGGCACGATAGGGAGGTATAGGCTGGGTTGTGGAAGTAGGATTGGATTGAGGTTTAGGAAAGTAGGAAAATAATCATTGGGTTTAACTAGGAAGGTTTAATTATTGCTAAGGGTTTAATTAAAATTTAAGTATAGGTTCATTGCATAGATGGGTTTAAGTAGGAACTGATAAGTAGGATCTTAATATCAATAGCATTAGCTGAGTTTCTTGGAGATTCTTCTCAGTGAATAGGTTTACGAATCTCTGGTAGAGCCATTATAAAATAAAATAAACTTTAAACAAATTAAATTAAATTGTAACTTTACTTAAACATTCATTTCCTGATTGAAGATATTATCTAGTAAGCCAGTTATTTATTCTTCAAGTGCCCTAAACACAAAATAACAAAAGGGACTAATTAATTATGCATTGATTATTCTAAAGAAGGAATAATATAATTTTGAATCTTAGAAAAGAACATTCAAGTGCTAAATAATAAAGCGCTAATAATAATTTGATGTAGAAGTCATTAAAACCTTATAGAATGGTTCATTGCTGCAAAATGAGGTAAAATATGTACTCATGAAATGCTTAAATTATGGCATGTTGAAACAGTGTTATTCAGGTGAGCCAAAGGCAGCCTTACAACAATGACTCAAAGATAAAAGGGTGTATGTTGTCGTCAAGGATTTCATTTGTGGCTGACATTGCTGTGTGTGATTAGTGTGAAATGCAGTATTTGATTCATACTATATTGATTAAATCAATCTACAAAGAAATAGTTAAAGTTAAAAGGCTTATTGGATATAAGATTCATTCAGATAGGAAGTTGTAATAATTTAAAGAATATTTACATTCCAAAGAAAATATATTAGATAATATACCTAATTATGAAATGGACAGTTCAACAATATAAAAGAATAAGAACTAACCAAGTAGAAAAGTAATTAGTTTCAACTTAAATATATAAAATAAATAAATCCTAAAATGGAGGGGAGAGTAAAACTTGGTTGTCTCTCACTGATTGAAGCGAGGTATGGAGCTTCCTTCCTAGCCATATTTTCACAATGTAAACTTATTAAACTTTCAATAACAAGAAACCGATTATTTCAATAAAACTTCAACTCATATTTTGCCAATTTACTAATAGTCAAAAATCTATCATTGAAAAATTAATATTACTTTAGAGAACATTCTAAATGTATTTAAATATTGTAAGATAATGAAAGTATAATAAATCTCACTTCAATAGTGTACAATTGAAATTAAATCAACTTAGTAAAGCGCTACAAACTTATTTTTATACCCATAATTTAGTCCTATAAGATTAGTTGTTAATTGTAAGAGAAATTAAGAATCAGGCAGGTGTAGGGTGTGTTATAATAATTAACAAAATAACAAAGTTAGGGAGTTATATTAGGGAGTATCTGTATCATTCTTTCATTTTCTAAAAGAACTAAGGTAATTGCGGTATGATGAAGGGTTCTAAAACAATCACTAGATGATCACAAGGCCAAACTAAAGTTAAATTAAAGTTAGGAGAAACGGTGTCTATACTTGATTAAGTTTTGCAATAAATTAGCATAATATAATAAAAGTAGGAAGAGGAAAATTTTAGGTAGCATTAGTTGTAAGTTAATTAAGTATAGTTAGTATGTAAGTTAATAAATAGCTAGATATAGATATAGGAAGATTTATATAGCTTAAGGTAGGGGGGGCGTTACATCTCGCTCACACACAAACTGTGATTCACACTTAAGTTCCTTTTCATTTAGTAACAATTATATTTTCACCTTACATGCCCTTTGAAATCACATTTTTTTATTATTATTATTATTATTAAAACAAAATTTTATTTCACATTCATATTCACCTTACATATCTATGTACTAAAGCAAAGTGATAGATTTCATCCCGGAAATATGTTCCCATGGTATAACGAAAATGAAGTCGCGAACGGTAGCTTTATCAATATTTTGAAATAAACATCTTGATTTTGGAAAATACGAAATTCCTCGTACAAACTCATCAGCTGTGCCGAATCACATCTGAAGATTGACTGAAATCGTTTCATCGAAGTATCCCCCATTTTTCCTGAGAACATATGGCCTCTATTAAGGCCAAATACACAGGGCCGACCTCAGAGTGGATCATTAGGTGTGTATCCGCTGACTACTTAATCTAGAGTAGCGAGAAGATGGTTCAACCAAATGAAGAGTAGAATAAATTCCTCATATTAACGTTTGGGATATTACGTTGGTACAATGTGGATCTTTTAGGTACCCTAGAGCCCTAGATATGCAATCCTGAATCCAATTGTAGCATAAAATGATAAATACCAAGTGTTTTGAAACCTTACTCTACCTTTTGGATGGTGAAATTGCTTCGGCTGAGCCCAGGATATCCTAGGAAGAGCAGATGAGTTACCGGGGAGTTTTAGTGGGTATTTGCTAGTGTCGTGACAGGCACTAGGTGACCCCCACACAGGCCCATCTTCGCTTGTGCTCGTTTTCACTAACATTTGCTTAGAGTCTCTTAACGATTTCTATCTCGGTCTATCTAAAGGAGGTAGAAAGAGACAAATGTCGCTAAGTGTCACCTAAGTCTAGGGAATGGTTAGTGAAGACGGACATTAGCCTGCGGTGGATAGGTCTGTAAGAGGATTTCTCCCCGAAAAAAAGGGCATTGACACACCATAACCAACTCACTTTGGCTTATTTAATTCATTATTCGTGTCTCGCTGTCTTATAGATGTTTATTAAGAACTATTCTTACATATACCTTACAAATATTCCCTATAATAAAAGCTTCAGAATCAAAACTCAGTACTTAACCGTAGTCCGTCTCCAAAGGTATCGCATAGATATTTGAATGGTAGTTGGGCCTCTAATAGAAAACGGACGGAGTTACCTGAAATGACTTAAAACCACCTGATGTGAAGCGCTAAGAAGAGTCCATATGCGAAGACTATAAAGCTTCCGCCGCCACCTTGCCAGCCTGTAGTGCCTTTGCAGCCTCTTTTGAAAGAGTCCATGACAAAGAAACGAAGAAATGTGCTGGAAAATAATTTGTAAGTCTTTGAATACAGTGTCATTATTTAATATAGGCATTCTTTTGTTTTAATATTCCTGACACTCCTTGCTAGCGTTGTGCCTCAAAGTTACTTTCAAAGTCATTAATTCTTGAAATCACTGTTTGATTTACGGTCAGACTTTCCTGTCTGACGAGTTTGCTTCTCAAACTTCGTAAGAGTTTTTATTTACATTAAAAAAATATATGACGATCCTCCACAAAATCACAACAAACGGCGGAAAAATAATGGCCATGAGATTTTGCATGAAGTTTTCATTAGAAAATCATTTAGCTGAATATTTTATCACAGTTTTAAATATTTTATCAGGTTAGCGACAATCTGTCTATGGAATACTCAGTACAGACGAAGCACATCAATTGTAACAGTTGCACTACGAAAGCCGCTTCTATTACGAACGTAGTAAGGGCGGTGTCAAGGTCAAACTGTTACGCTTGGCTGTGTTTGTGCTGTTGACTGTACCTCTCCCCTAAAATATTTTTGTGCCCTCTTTTTTCAGATTCCTAGTATGTCACTATCGAAAACAGTTTATTAAACAAATGGCAAACAGTTTATTAGGCAGACGACAAGTAGTTTTATTAGCCCAGAGCTGAAAATCTGTGAAATCTTTGATTTACATTGTCTATGACGTATCAGTAAGATTTTTTTCTCAGATTATTCGATAGATATAGGTTATGGTTGCGTCTAGTTTTGATGTCAGCAACATTTTTACAAAATGTTCACAGTTTGTTTAGAAACGAGAGCTGTTGGAATCCCTTCATTTCTACTTTATCTGCCGGGAATAATATTCTGGTTCGATATCTCTGTCACTGTGATTCCGGAAAAAGACGGCGGTTAGATTGTGTCTGGAATAAAATTCCTAGTCTCCCATTTAATACGAAAGGGAAATATATTTTATAGGGTTCGCCACTTACTATTAAAACGACAAGGCGTCGCCTAAAACCGCCTATGCTACTTACAGCCAGTGTAATTATACGTATTGAATCTGTAACATCTACTCTCTTATCTCAAACTGCTTGATTGCCATTATTTTACTTCATTATAATAACTTTAAAATATATCAAGTCCTCAAAATAACGTGAAAGATCTAAATAGTCATAAAAGCCATCAAAACCAGACAAGAAATGAGCCTTATTGGAGAAGTTTTTAAAACTAATAATTAAATAATGACGCTTTGTAATGTTTTGTTCCTTCACGTATCTTTATTTGTACGAATTACGGATTCTTTGAAGAGTCCTGTCTTTTGAATCTAATTCAAACTCAACTGCAGATTAAGCCTGCTGTGAACTATAGCATATTCAATGACTTTGTTGTTACCTCTCCAACAAAGTAAACAATCACGTGCAATAACCCCTTAATCCGTTAACTATTTACAAACAGGAAATCGATTTGTGACAACAGTCAAATGGCCAGTCTTTCCTCCATTGCCGGCGAGCGTAACTTATGTCCCAATTCCGAACACTGTAAATCACCGATGGACTTCACCCGAATTTATTGGAACATAAATTTAGATATTACTGGGTAACGGTTAATGAAATTACAGGAACATGCATTTTGAAATGCAATATTTTTACGTAGGTACATATTTTTATTTTACGCATATATTTTTTTATATTTTATATTATACGATTGACTGGAAAGACCACAAACAAAATGTAAAGCGATTGAGGTATCAATGCAAGCAGATTTCGTACTCCCAGGGGTCCTCCGTGGCCATTAATCTCTTAAATATTGATTGAAAAGCCAAGATATTTTTAATTAAGTTAGTAAAAAATCACTACTCCCAGAACTCAAACAAAACTTCCATACCATCAATCTTCCATAGCCACAACACTATCACGTCTAGTATCTTAATACCTTTAGTGATGGGCACGTTTCATCGATATTGGTAAAAGCGTTCAGCCGCCTAGCTGGCATAATCTATAGCACGACGGATAACGGTAACAGGGTTAAACGTGTAATTTGAAACGATACTCATATTTTTTAATGTAAGTAATTTTAGATTATGATAAATTGTAATAGAATCTTTAATGAAAACTTATAGTGAGTACAAAGCTTTTATAAACTGCAATTTAAATTTTTTAGATAGAAAATATGTTAAGGGAATTATTAAAAGTAGAAAAATATCAGTCGGGTATATCTTTTTAAAAATTTCACTTTCGATATTCTGTTGAATAGCGCTACCTAACTATTAATATTTATAAAGACAAAACACCTAAGAAAAAAAGGTGAGTACCTACGGGAAAATTATTTCGTACAGACTTTTAAATCTTAAAGAGGATGTGTAACTGAAAAGTGTTACTTGTCATACAAATTTTAATTATAATACAAATTTTCATTCATTTAACTGAATTAGGTTACTTCTTCAGCCTTAATGTTCAGCAATTTTAGTGTCATCATCATCACCAGCCTATATACGTCCCACTGCTGGGCATAGGCCTTCCTACATGGGAGAAACACATGAGGAGTTTGGGCCATAACACTTAACTAAATCAATTTGGGAAAATGGTCAAGATTCAACTATCTCCGTAATTCTCTTTACCAGATTTTATTCAATAATATAGTGCTTAATTTAATCCCATGTGAATCAAATAGTTCACCTCTTTAGAGTATCGTGTCAATCTAAAGGGCTTATCGATAGTATCGACAATCGTCTTGCCCCACCATCAAAGGTGTGCGTGCGATCAATTAGTCGATAAGGCATGCGCGGTGCACTAAATATTGCACATGGCTGCCGTGTACACCGTTCTAAGGTTCTTGATACTTGTAGACACAAGTATCAAGAACCTTAGAACCTTAACATTAAGACTAATGTTCTAAATAGTTTATTCGGTTTAGATATTCCAAAAGAAGTTAGAAGTTAGTGGCGTGAGGACATGTTACAACTTGAAGATAGATAGATCTAGTCGTACAGAGTGTGTGCTCTGACAAGAAAAAAAAATATGTTTAAACAGTTGATTGCACTTAAAGGATAGTAGCAGTACAAAGTTTGCTTTTCCAACCTCAAATGTTGCCGTTTTATTGCATTTGTAATATTCAGCTGCCTGTGTCGCTATATCTATATTAGCTGCTAATTTTAACATAAAATAAGGTCAAATGGTAAACCAAACTGTAACATAATTCTAGAATACTGCGATACAAGCAGCGCTGGCATATTTTTTTTATTGGAGATTATAGGTTTTCCTAATTGCAATAAAAAATTAAGAACGAAGTCACGGCGGCAGCTATCCTCATAATAGGCCTCAAATAAATCAACCGACTGACTTTGTCGTCCACCTAAATGCGTATTTTAGTCCCCAAGTTAGTAGATTAAGAGGCCGCGAAAGATCCAGGCTTAAAGGGAGGATTATCCCCCCCATCATCCCCACCGCTACTTTTATTTCCGCATCCGCGTCCAACTTCCGTCAGACGTCCAGAGAAAAAGCTCCTCGGCATTGAAACTTACACTGTTTACTGAGGTGATATAGTTTGTTTTAGCTTGGAAAAACTTTTGTGCATAAAATTTTGGGTATTTTAAAATTCATTTAGGTGCTGAGTTTTTAAGAGAACGGCCCATTGTTCCGTTCTGTGCATAGAATTTGGCAAATAGATAGAATAGACTTACGAGATTTTGAGAATCACCAAAATGTATACTGAATGGACCAAAGATGAATACGATAATACCATAATATACTTTGTTACGTCTTTGTGCGTCTTCATCAGTCAGCAATAATTTTAGGATAGTTTAATATTTTCTCTCTTTTGTTACTATCTGTCAAGCGAGATCTTCAAAATATATTGATCAGCCATCCTGACAATGGTTGGTGAGAAAATTTCACATATATTAGCTAGATTTATCCTTGCTAGTATAGTTGACCGTAAGTCTAATTCGGGTTCACACTCCAATGCCATTCATGCTACTGATGCAGATTTTTAACAGCTGCCATAGTTAGCTTTAGGTTCTACTTAAATGGAAAAGTAGTTTCATCGATAAGTTTCTCAAAACTAGACTGAAAAACGAAGCAATCAAAGTAAAGTAAAGTAAGGGAAAGGTAGCCAGTGTAATTACTGGGCATGGACGGCATTTCATCTTAGGCCTCAGGATGACAACGCACCTGCAATATCAAGTGCTTTTCCTTGTTATTGCAGGTGTCTATAGGCGGCGGTAACCGCTTACCACCAGGTGGGCCGTCAGCTTGTTTGTCATCTAGTTGTATAAAAAAAAAAAAACTGAGACAAAGTCAAAAGCACATATAAAACCCACCCTAGAAATCCGTAAAAGAAATTGCAAGTGGGCTGAGAAATAATCGGATTCTTTACAGGATTTATCCGGATCCGCCTGTTTTGGAAGCATAATCTCCTGACTTCCGAACAAGCAGTAATGATAAGACAATTTAATCAGAACTGATAGAAATGATATATTAAAACGCTTTCATATTTTTGGCATGATATAATTTGTGGGCGAAAATTCTGAAATTCAATATCGCCAGTCCATACAATATTTTAAAGGATTCGAATAAGGCATTTCGCCTTTAAAATTATTTTGTAAAAGTCTTTTCAAGACTTATAAGATAAAATAATTAAAACAACAGATACGTACATGACTAGAACAAAATGGCAGGTATGATGTTTTGTTTGCTTATAAATACTAACTTAATATCTAAAGTAAGTTTTTTGAGTATCTAATCAATCCATTAAAAGAAGTTCCAGACGTCTATTCTTTAAGGCAGCTAACAAGCAGTCCTTCATAAACGGTGTTTTGCAGACACAATTTATTCCTGTTTGTTGTAAGAATAACAGACATCATCGAGTCATCATTTTTAGTTCGAACAAGAAGTCTCGCTAGCACAATGCATTATTCCACGTTCCCTGACGTAAAAATAGTTTTAGCCTCACATTAAGTTAATTATTTTTATTTATTTTGTATTCATCGGTCGAATTTTGCCGAATTATACTTTATATACATTTAACAATGTGGAGCGAAAAGTATTCTCTTTTGCATGAGGCGAAAAAGACATGTTTGGCAAAAACTTGGAGCGAAACGCAATAAAGATAAAGTGAACCACAAACCAACAATACACTTCACGGCAACCAATTTACAGCTTAGGCTAGAAACAGCGCCAATTTCTCCCACATTATTAGAGCTCGGCAAACACACCTTAGAACTAAGCCTAATCTACCCCTTACTCAGGCTGATAGGAGACTAGACGCACTAAATTCAACGTAAACACAGACGCTCAACCATGATACCGTTTGCATTGCCAAGGGATTAAAAACTACTGCTGTTAAAGAATGTTATTATATTTACCTCTCGCTTATTCTGTATAAGGCTTGGATTACGTATTTTGTGAGAAGTGCTTGAATCGGAAAACACATTAAATCGAAATTAGGTATGAGAACATCATGCGTTTTGCTTGATTCTGAATCACTCCTACTACGAATAAGTCTATTCAAAACTTCATAGTCTAAAACAACATACCGAGACATAAAGCCACTTTGAAATCCCAACCTTTCATTCAAAAGATCCATTAAATTTAGTTTGCTTGACTATATTTCATTGGAACGATCCAGCGACACGTTGCAGAATATTTGTAGTCCCACTAAACAGAAGACATCGAAACTCGAAAATAGACATCAATTGAACCATCCTATTGATAAGTGAGCCCTCAATAGTGTAAACTAACACTAGTATTTTAACTAACAATAACAACTTAGCAACGTAATACTGTACTGAATTTCTATAGATTTAGGTCTAATCCCTTGGCAATGACAGCCAAGGAGGAACTAGTGTGCTTAGGTTGAATTTACTATCAAGCTGAGTTAGGTTCAGATTAGAGGTCCTTTGGTTTTGGTTTCAAACAATGGATGTTGGCAATCCCATCACAAACATTGTGAAACTGTCTATTGACATCAAAGGGTCAGTAATCAATGGAGCTAAAAGAGATAACAACCAGTATTATTGCCCGTGACGGTACAGCAGATCTAAAGGCAGATTTTGGATTGTTGTGTTCAAGTATGAACGATTTGTTGGTAGTAATAGCTCGACTCAGATAGTACAAAGTCTCTTCAATGGATACCGACCACAAAGATGTCGCCTCTAGTGTAACAAGTATCAAGCTACGGTAACTTTTGACCATTTCCCAACTATTAAATTAGAAAGCTATTTACGTTCATGAACAAAGAAAAAGCTAAGACAATATAAGTGTTGTTATAGGAAATTAACCCTTTGAACAGCTATTGTTGAAAAATCCGTCTCAAATCCGCTATAATACGATGACAAAGTTTCCTCGTGAATCGAACCGCAAACCTCACTTCGGATAGTGGTGCAAGTAATGAGCTGCGAGATTTATGAATATTTCGATAAAAAATTCGAAAAGTTTTTAAACTATTGGAATAAGTACTATTCTAATTCTTAAAAAACACCTTTTCGAAATTGAGCAAATCAGGATTAGGTACCAAATAGTACACAAGCGAACTGTATCTTGTTATAGAGAGATGGTGTTTTACAAGAATGTAGTGAAATGAATGTTTACCTAGCTTCTTTATTTGATTTGGTATTATTTCCATTTCTACTAAACAGTCAAAAGATTTCAAGACAGTGAAAAGGGTCCGCTTAAATTACAACTGTCATGTCGCTCGTTAAAAATTATCTGATTGCGGTAAGGCAATGAGCTTAAAAAAATAGATTCCAAATCTTATTTTAAAAACCGTACTTATTTATAAATTTATGTACACACACTATATTTAAAGGGGGATAATTTAAAACAAAGTACAGACGACAGCACATCACGTGTAACAGTTGCACTAGGTAAGCCGCTTCTATTATGAGGCGCGGTCTCAAGGTCAAACTGTTACGCTTGATGTGCCGTCGACTGTACATAAGAACTGCTTATTTCTAAAGAATTTTCTAACAGCAGACCTGCACAAAGGATATATTAAATTTTAAATAATGTAGACACAGTAGTGTGTGGAATAATTATACAGACTGAAACTAAATTAAAATACATTAATTACATGCAATGAATCAAATATAATATGTATGAATAAAAATCAATATGTTTGTCCACTATGCGCTGTAAACCATTGATCAGATTGTGAAGAAACTTTGGTACGGAGTTTTGGGGATGCTCGCGGTTTCTGGATTATAAAAACTTATTTTAAATTTTTAATTAGAAAACCTAACAGTTTTCTCCTTACGGGCACTGCAAAGCATGCCTTGTGCAGCTAGTATAACATAAATAATTCAATAGATACATATACACTACTATAACATCGATTTAAATAGCATTAATGCAAGGGGTGAAATATTGTGATTGTTTTTCTCATCATCCAAAACAAGTTGGAGCTTGTCAAACGCTAAAAGTTTATTCCTCAACCCGTACTGTTGGACCAATAGCGGTTGGTGTAAGATTAAGAAGTCGCCAGCCGAACATGCTTCCTTACTTTGTTTCCACGCGCCGGCTTAGGGCTGCCACGCCTGAGTTTCTACAATTAGTTATACTTCATTAGTTGGGCTTGAGATTTTTGTTCGTGTCGTAAGTAAGGTTTATTATATAAATATATCAATAAGTAAGTTTACGATCATTAAGAGTAATTTTCGTGCTGTTTTCAGTCAAGCGAAAATTATCATTTTTACCGGTTTTTATAATAGGTTATTTTTTTTAAACAACTTGATGATAAACAAGCTGACGGCCCACCTGATGGTAAGCGGTTACCGTCGCCTATAGACACTTGCAATAACAAGGAAAAATCACTTTTAATTGCAGGTGCGTTGTCATCGTGAGGCCTAAGGTGAAATGCCGTCCATGCCCAGTAACTACACAGGCTACCTTTCCCTTCATCCGAAACACAGCGAACTGTTTCACGGCTGCAATAAGAAAGGCGGTGGTACCTACCGAGGCGACCCTACATACGGGCCTACCACCAAGTAAAAGTTATTCCTTTTAAATAGGTCTAACATTCATTTTCGTGGCTGCCTTTGACAAAACTTTGACAGGCTACAGTAGCGTCGGTAACCGTTTACCGTCAGTTATAACTGCAGAAGTTATATTGCTTATTTGCTACTATTATGACATAGAACTATTCATTGTTTTAAGTAAATATAATAAAACTAAATGATAGCAGAGATTTACAGTCCATCACCACTCGAACAGGATTCCTTTTAAAACTAGTTGAGCGAATTTCCTTCTAAGAATTTCGGAAGCAAAATATCAGGTTTCCGAGTCACCGTGAACACATTTCAGAGCGTTCTCAGTCGAGCGTTTATTCGCAGCTAAAGGCACTCGCTTCTTGTAGTCAAACATACGTCTCAAAATATATAGAACTGCATAAGGAGGTCTCAAATACATGAGGTTGAAAAGCTCAATGTTAAATAGACAAGAAGGGAATAAGATAAAATACATCAAATAATGCTGCTGACGGCAATAATGCTTGCCTGTGAACCTTTTTCTTCCAAATAATCTCATACAAATGATTCTAAACAAATTAGTCTAAACTTTAACTACACTTACCTATAACTTGGAGTAAAGGATTGCTTCAGTGCGGTGCTCTACGAATCTAGCGGGTGATGGCTGAAAATAGTGTTTTAGCTTGTGGTAAAATTTACAATGAGCTAACGCTTACTTAATAAAGCACACGTGTGATTTACTTTCTTTTTTTGTAACTTGTTCTTGTTTTGATACTAAATCACAAACATCAACCACTGTTATACATTCCATTTTAACTTATCAGAAATTTCAGTTCTCCATTAGAATTTTGTAATTGATGAAAAAACAATCACAAATTGATGGCTTTAAAAGAAAGATTTTTCCATCTATTTAATTTCAAACCTTTTCTAGATCATCCCCTCACCTTAATCAGACGTCTAACTCATTAGCCATACTTCGGCAGTTCCCCCACCTCCTTCAGCTTACGACGCCATTACGTCTTACTTTTCAGATAATCTCCTTTCCAATTACGGTTACACAAAAGTTCTGAGAGTAGACCCTTAGCGACATTATTGTGTGAATTCTGCGCAGTCTATTAGGAATTTGGTATTGATATAATATACTCAAGGCTTTATAATTTATGTAGAAAATTAATTACTTCTTTATTTTTTCATCACTTCCACTCAGAACTACATAATTATACAAAAATACAAGTAATAAATCGGAAGTTAATTCATTAATTGTCAAATTGAAATTATTTTTCTGTATGTTATTAATATTTTATTAAATATGTTATTTTTCTGTATTACATTTTGAAAGCAAAAGTACAACCTACATTTTGAATGCAAACACTGCATTACAATATACAGCATCTATAGATTTGATTTTCTATTAACGATTACCTTTTATGGAATCCATATGCATTTAAAAAAGTTGTTCATAAATATTACATATTTTTATCCAAACTATTGCATATAAAGGTAAAACTAAATTGTATCAGAAGGTAAACTCCTAACCGAATTTCAACTTTAGATAAGTGCTTAAGAATCAACATCTACTATCTTAGAGAACTCTCATATCTTCATTTGAACTAAAAATTCTCCACTACTCCAGAACGCAATTACCAAGTTGCTGGCAAGTGTGCTGCGACTGCAGTGTTCCTTGACGATATCCCGAAAATGTGCGATGGAATATTTTAATTTAATCAGAAAAATAGTTGTGACGATCTTAGAAATTCAAGCAGAGCACTGCTTGAATGAAATTTACGTTAGTATATCGTTTGCCTTTCGGAAAAGTGATTTTGATGATTTATGAGTCAATATTTAATCTATATTTTTATTAGCCTTTGTACCGGGAGATTCTTAAGCTTATTTGCTGATCGTAATTATAGTTTTAAGATTAGGATTCATTTTAACATACTTAAAAACATACTTAATATTGATAACTGTGCATCAGTTCTGTCTAATAAAACCAACAAAACATATCTTAACTTCATCACTGTAAATGAAATCGCCGATACACCTTATAAAGAGGAAATCAATAAGAAACTGAAATATGAAAGCAGTTTTAATTTTTATTAACGTCTTCCGTCAAAGTAGAAAAGCTGAAGTTAGTCTTCAACGGGCAGTTTGATGAAGATACAAAGTTGGGTTCAAATTAAATTCGAAAACTTCTGCAGTTATCAAAGAGCAGGCTGTGGTTAATTTTGAACTCGTTGCTTGGTTCAAAACTGAAATGATCTTTTCAACTTGAATTTTATTCTGCGACATTGCAGTCGATGAACTAGTAACGATTTAGTTATTGGAATCAAATTGTATGTTATACCAAGGTGTTATACTGTAAGCTTTTTAAAAGAAAATTTTAGTTCAAGTGTCATTTCATTCGATGATTCATATCAGGTGGTATCACTTGATGATTCTTAAATGAAAAGTTTAAAGCGTTTTAACCTGAGCTTTGCTTAGTTTTTGGCCAATTCTTTTTATTTTATTCAAATTTGATTCGATATAAAATGGATAATGATATTGTACCACAGTGAAATAACTTTACTCATATTTTATAGCTCAACGGTTCTAATCTTCTTTTTACATCTTGTAATGAATCTATAATTCTAATAAAAGAGAGAACTAATCTTACATTTAGTTTAAGACAACATACTTCCGAATTAGAACCAAATTTATTATATAACATACTTCAGAATTAGAACCTCATTAATCATAATACGGTACTTCTCTGAAATTAATTGAAAAGCGATTCAGTATTTATTCTTCTAATCCAGAAAGTTCCAGACACCGTCTCCTTTCATGCGTTTCCTCGGACTATTCCGTTCATGATTCTAGTGAATAGGCGCTTCAGAAAAGTATGATCCAGTGTCGACTATACCGTTGTTATCAATTGTGATTTTTGTATCATTATATTAATTATGAAGTATTTACGGATTTTATTTTAAAAAAAAGAATAAACCTAACCAACTTATAAAAATATCTAAGCTAGATAATTTTCACGTCCTGAGGCGGGGATCGAATCCGCGACCGTTTACAATCCGGGCGTCTGCACTAACCATCTGAGCTCAGATTCTTCTAGTCTATCTGTATTTGCGTTATAAGCTCAAGTCTACGCTACAATATAAAAAATTTCTATTTCAACATTTATAATTATGTTAAAATAAAATTAAAGAAAACCTAATTAAATTCAGAAGGGTGCCAACCCTACATCAGTCGGTTTACTATCAATCAAGCTGTTGTCAGCATTGTATATAGCCTTGATGTTTCCGTCGTAAAATTGATCTTATATTAAAGTCCTGAAGACTTAACTTGTATTAAGACATGGAGAGGCAGAATGTAGTGGTAACCTCCGCTCTTTAAGTGACCCAAGTTTCAGTAAAGGTTCTCCCGATTTTCTGAATCCAGAGTCAAATTCCTATGAATTTAGTCGCATTATTTTAACCTCTATATGTATAAAATCAGGTTTTTATAAATAAGGCTCAATTTATGAATCAACTCCACCCTGACGTAAGGCGGAAAGTGGAATCCACATGTGGACACAGCTAGTGAAGTGGGGATTATACTGCTTTAGATGTCCCCTGCCGGCGAAATAACGTGCCTCTTTCCGCCTCGTTTGAAGAAACCCATACCATAGGAGGGAGGGAAAACGCGCGCTGGCAGAGAGTTCCATACCTTGGTAGTACGGTGGGATTCATCGTTAAAGAAACGAATACCAGGTAAAATTTTATGCACTCGAGTCGGTGTATTTGGGGATTTGGATTTGGATGCAAGTTTCCTGTAAATAAAAATTATTTCATCATGTAAATGGGGCTTAGGGAGTACGGTGCAGCCGTCAAATCAGTATGTCTGTCTATCTCCGAACTAACTTGTTTAAAATGAGTATTCACGCAAACTCTACATTAAACTCATAATTTAATTAGATTAAAATCCAGGTACGCCAAGTCGAGAGGCATGAATCTTTTATATAAATGTAATTTTTAAAGAGATTCTTTCATAATAATATATTTTTTATTCAGTTCTTGCTCCTTATGTAAAGGCCACGATAAGTGTTCACAGACTGAAATTTAATATCGAATTTAAGATAATAGCAATATTGATAGCAAGCATTACAAAACCATATTACCGCGATAAATCAATTTACAAATTAACAATAAATCACTTCGCAACACAGATGAAGTAACCACAATAAAAAACGAGCTTAGGATTTTCCTAGAAACGGCCATAAAATAAAAATCTCAGGACATATGAGCCCAACGGACCTTTCCAGCGAATAATACGGTAGAACGGAAACCGGTCATATATTGTCTCCTTACCGCTAAAAGTACGTCATAACTCAAAGAGCAACCACGCACGGATGACACTAAAGATAGAAAATGAGACTGAAAGAGACTAGATTTGTGATACCTTGTCACATTAAGATATCAATAAAGTTTTTAATTGGTCATCATGACAAAAGTAAAAAAACACACAAGATCTTTCTCATGTTGACGTGAATACGCATATAAAATGGCTTCCATATTGAGAGGTGATTCAGAAAACTGATGATAACAAAATGAGGGAATACAGTTTGGGTTGAGGATACACCAAATAAATAAAGGGTCAAATAATTCATACAGTATAATAATAATGCTCGTTTTCACTAACTAAGCGTTAAGAGTCTCTTAGTGATTTTTATCTCAGTCAAGGAGATAGAAAGAGACAAATGTCATTAAGAGTCACCTAAGCCTAGGCAATGGTAAGTGAAAACGGACATAAAAATAACATTGCAAAGGAACCTTAAAATACGATGAGAGAAGACCTAATTCATCAAATATACATTTCACTTTACAAAAAATTCTCTTTACCTCCATTACAGTAAGCTTTACTGCAAAGAGAGACGTCACGTCACACATCACTTAAGCCACATATTTCTCAGGGGTCCAAAGCGACCCCTTGACGTCGGACGGTGGTAGAATTTTGATCACAGCCGTTAATAGAAAAGGCCTCGCAAAAACGTCATTTCTGGAAGTTTATGACAATCTTACATTGGAGTTAAGAGGTCTACGTAAATTTTGAAGAATTTAAATCTGAAGATAGATTTTCATGGTTTTCTCTAATAATGATAGTCTTTAGGTTGAAAATGTATGAAAAGTTAAAGATAAGATAAATCTTGAATGATAAATGTTAACAAGTAATAATTTCACATGTAATCATTTCCAGATTGTGGAGGCAGACGTTATAAATTGGCGTCAAACGTGAAAATTTGAGGTTTTTTTTATATACAAAACACGGTAAATGACTCAGTACTCAAGTGAGAAGTAGTAAGAAGAGCCCGAGAGCCGCCTCCGCCTTGCAGATCCAAAAAGCGCCTTTTCTTGCCTCTTTTGAAAGAGCCCATGTTATAGGAACATATATTATATGGTCAACAACTTGATGTTATAGGAACATATATTATAGGTAACATATATTATATGCTGGCAAATAATTCCAAGTTTATTACTTCTTCAACTAATTTACTCAGTCCATCAAGCATTTACTTTTATAACATTTCCTCCGTACCTAAGACGACAAAAAGCACACGAACCGTCTCCTAATTACAGCAAAGAAAGCCGTAACTTTATAAACTGACCTAATTCCCTGAAGATACGCGGTGTAATCAAAAGGGACAGAATGAGACAGCGAACGTGGTCTATCTCTGTCTAATCGCAGCTCGCACTTCACTTTTGAATGGCGAGGGGGTTTAATAATAATAATAAAGCGGAAAGTGCGAATTAGTGGGTCTGCAGGGATTCTTTCTTTGGGAATACTTTGCTACTCTCTATGTAGTTAAGTGCTTCTTTTTATGATTACTGATCTATAAAGAGAAATGTATGAATCATATAGCAACACATTTATTTGCTAAATCAGCTAAAATTAGGATTGAAACTGCTTCCGCCTTCAACTCATCATTTTTGACCCAGTAAGCAACAGATCCTAGACGCAATTGATTTTTAATTGTCATAGACCTCTAGAGGTATAACACCTTTTGACAGATTAACCTTGTTTTCAAATCGTCTAAAATTCTTATAGTTAAAATTTATATTAAATTATTATTAAACTTAAAGTTGAAAATATGGTATGTTTTATTATTTCTAAAAATCTTTTGATTTTTTCTTACTTCTTTGATTGGTAAAGAGACTCTGAACTTAAACTAAAACAGAATCAACACCATATGGTTACCATATTCTACTAACTTAAAACGTCTACAAACACTTAAACAGTTTTAAAGACTTGAAGCTCAAAAGAAATTCCAAGTGTGCAGACAGTCGGCCATACAAATTGCAGCAGCCACAATATAAAATTCATGGATCTCAGCGACGGAATGACCGTAACTTTCAAGTCCTCGGCCGAAGTCGAGTTGAGGCTTGATTTCTACCGGTTAAGCCGGTGGAATTTTTAATTGAAACCGGTAATGGACTTAGATTTGATAATGAAACTTGTTGTCTAGGTTATAATAAGGGTTTACTGATGTAGAAAACATGTTTTTAGGTTATTTAAAGGTTTCATGATATATTTTTTAACCGACTTCAAAAACGAGGAGGTTCTCAATTCGGCCGGTATGTTTTTTTTTTTCCTATGTATGTACACCGATTACGCCGAGATTACTGATCCGATTTACGTGATTCTTTTTTTGTTCGATGCGGAATAGCTGCCATTTGGTCCCATAAAATTTTTTTCAAAAACAGTTGGGTACTTTAGTTTTAAATGTAAAAAAACTGAAATTATGAAGTCGTCTACATATGCGTAATTGCGAATTTTTGCTTTTCCAATGACTTTTTAGTGAAACGATACGATAGTAGGAAACAATTTAAGTTGACGGTCACCCATATAGCTTTGAACGTAGAAAGTTATCACTAAAAATTGTGAAAAAAAAATTTTAAACAAAAA
Source organism: Nymphula nitidulata (assembly GCA_947347705.1). NCBI lineage: Eukaryota > Metazoa > Arthropoda > Insecta > Lepidoptera > Crambidae > Nymphula > Nymphula nitidulata. Next base: position 744,344 of record OX374637.1, on the reverse strand, counting down.
TTAAAACCGACTTCAAAAAACTGAAAAAGAAAAAATAATTAAATTTAAGTAGGTATTCATCCCCTAGAAACTACCTACCTACTTAAATTTAATTATTTTTTCTTTTTCAGTTTTTTGAAGTCGGTTTTAATTTTTGTTTAAAATTTTTTTTAATGGAACCTGACAATTCGTGTTTTTGTGTGTGTACCAGGATTCAATGACGCATCTCTTGTGTCATTAGAAATAGGAAAAAATTTGTGTGTGAGTGACCTAGAAACTCCGTAAGACTGGTTTCTTGTTACATTCCTACATACTAATAGAAGATGCACATTGAAGAGTGAATAATATCAGATTATGAGTAGAAGACATGGAAGACCACATTTAATAATTTGTCATAAGCAGGCATAATCTGTCTATGGCGGGTTGTAATCTATCGATAAAAGAAGCGATCGAGATAAAACTAGTTAGTGAATGCAAATCTTTGCGTGTGATTGTGTCTGCTACAAGATTAATTTACGAGACCTGAAATCTTTTTTAAAAAAAGTTAAAGCCAGGAAATCAATTTCGATTCCTTAATAAAGAATTTAGAATTCTGGTACTACTTTCCCGGCAAATATTTATTGACCGGCAGTTTTGGCTATCGCTTATTGAAATCGGTAATTTACCCCATTACCGGCAACCGGTAAAAGCTGTGCCCCATTAAACGACAGTTTTATTACCGTTCCGAGCGTTTATAATTATCGAACGAAGCACTAAATAGATGTAATATTGGCAGAATGGTTAACTTTAAAAGCAGTGCTAAATATTGTGTACAATAAATTTCATAGAGACGGTGATTTTAAAGCCTTTGCTTTAGCTTATTTATGTAGATATTATAAAGAGAAATGTGAAACACACTAAGCCAAGAGTGGTTAATATTGGAGAATGTTGACAGGGAATCGATTGAGAATTTAATTTTACAGTACTTTTGACTTTCAAAATTATTTTATAATTTCCAAATTAAGCGTGTTTTGAAGTCACTGGGAGCCTTGTCTGTGCTTACTTGTTCATATTACCTTAATAACTAGAGAACAGTGATAACTCTTATGTTAGAAGTACTCAAAAGTTAATAACGGATAAATGTGGAAAGCAAAATTTATTTGATTCCCCATGTATTTCATAAAAACATGATATCTGAAATACCCCATTCCAATAATCTGGAGGGACGCAGAGATTGATAATAAATTTCATCGACAAGGCAGGGTTGGACGGTTTGTTCACGGGCAGTGTCCGGATTAACCTGTCCGCGTGGATTATCCGCGTCCGGGCGTATTATATTGTTCAGGTTAGTGTAACAATGTTGTAATTTATTCCTATGACATGGAATTGGTTGAGGTACATAGTGGGTTACAGATATATGACTTCTCAGCGTATAGGAAAAAAAACAATAGCACTTTTAAGCGACAAATTGTAAATTTTATTAATTTTAATAATACAACCAGATGTCATAATATTGTCATATGGTTGTAATAAAATGCAGGTCAATAAATATTTGCCGGTAAAGTAGTACCAGAATTCTGAATTATTTATTATGGAACCGAAAAAGCCAGGATACTGTCCTGGCTTTTACTTTATATTTTAAAGATTTCAACTCTCATAAATTAATCTAAGAGCTAATAGAATCACACGCGAAGATTTGCATTCACTAAGTAGTTTTGTCTCGATCGCTTCTTGTATCGATAGATTACAACCTGCCATAGACAGATTATGCCTGCTTCTGACAATTTCTTGAATATAGATTTCCGTGTCTTATAATCTGAAGAGTTAATTTGTATCTTCTTCTACTAGTGTGTAGGAATGTAACTCACACACACATCTTATCTTATCTGTAATAACACAAGAGATGCTTAAATGAATCCTGGTACAACCACATATTAATTACAAATTGTTATGTTCCTATAAAAACTATATCATGAAACCTTCAATATTTTCATTATTTTTGTCAATTCTACATTCGTTTAGCGAATTTTCCCAAGCGTATCCGTTTAAACTCCACTCTCTTAACGTAAAAACTGGAACCAGAAATAATTGCCGCAATGCTCAGTTAATTTTGCGCTGCAACGTCACAATTCGGTAAATCTCACTCAGGAGGTGGTGTGGTAATAACTCCTGGATCTCATATCATTACCACGGGAGTAGGGGTGGCGGGTTATTGCCTCGCGTTATGGGACGTTTATTAGACTTTGTTGGACTTGGACGCTTAAGTGCAGTTTATTTAGAGACCGCTAAGAGACGCCGTTTGAAGATAACGTTGAAATAAAATTATTCCTACTTGGCTAAAGGGCTCATTACAATCATTAAGGTACGAGTATGAATAGAGATAAATTTTTCTTCAACCATCGAATGGTCTACTTGATGGTATTGATAACTTGCAATATCAAGTCGTAATCATCATTCCCAGTCTATATACGTTCCACTGCTGGGGAGATGCTTTCTTACAACAGAGAAATACACGAAGAGGCAATATTAAGTAAAAATAGAAAAAAATCTGAGAGTTCCAGTCCGATTGTGAAGGTTGCGAGATCGCATCCCGCCAAACGAGATGTGTTAATCGTAACATTCTTAGAAACCGCTTTCAAACATTTCAATGTTAAAAAAAGAGATGCACCTTACAGACACGGTTTAGCTAAATAAGACTCCTTCCTAATGGTGTGTTCCTCTGCTAAGGTGTCACAGCTAATTGAGAAGGCGGTATGTTGCGAACAAGGAAACATCTACGCTGTCAACATAGCAGCTTCTCTTCATTTTTACGCGAGAGTAGTGACCAAGGTACTTCGAGCGGCGATATGCTACGGTAACCGGCAATCATTAGGCGGGTCGCACGCTTATTTGGCATGCTTGACGTAATACAAAAATTGATATTAGACCGATTTGTTTCACAACTTTCCAGAATATTTCGGTAAGTATCATTTGCCGCAAAGATTAATTTAATCAAATTTACAGCATTTTTTTATTATTAACGGGGTAGCTAAGTAAGCAATGATAATACCAAAGAAGAACTGGCTGACTTACCTCTAACTGCTATTAATACAAAAAATGGTATTAACATTATTGATATGGCGGCAGGCTTAGGTATAATGGTGGTAGCTAGTCGGTGGACTTAGAAAATCCCTACCATCAACCAAACCGAGCAGAAAATTACTGCTCCACGGGAATCGGACTCCGTACCTCTAGATCTAAGTCTTAAGACCTTAAGCACTAGACCATAAAGGCAGTTGAATTGATTGTTGAATAACTATCCATCATGCCTTCCTTTTAAGAACACCTACATCTTTGTAACATTAAGATTATTAATCAACTAATTGATCGGATTCAATGGTAGCGTGTCGACGCGCTAACCACCGCTTAACTGCAGCTAAAGCTATCGCTACCTGTAATTGTTACCGGTAAACCGGCTCGCGGCTCGTAATGGATCGGTAATTGGTGATCATTCGCTCTGATGCTGAACGTGTTAATATTTGACGCGGAAGGTTTTATTATTAAAGGCTTAGCAGGAAACTGTGTTGTTAAAGGCTACGATTTTTATCATATTGCAAAGAAGTGTACGGTTTGAAATAAGACCACATTACCGGATTTAACCCGCGTTTAAACAGCAATTTCATCATTATTATACACCCGACGTTATGATTACATTACAGCGATCGTGGTCACGGAAAGACTTTGATAAAATTGAATGTTAACTACCGTCACCATTTTTATATTTTCGGTAGTTTAAGTATACGGAGCTCACGGTGTTAGTTTGTCGGACAGTGTTAGGACGGGCTTGGGACTTTATAATTCGCATGATGGGATCCCAAGCTGGTGGAACATTCCAACCATCTTCTCTGTTAAATCAGGATGTTTTTTGATTTCAATAGCCTCACATAACATTCCAGGAATGAAGCGGTGTTCTTGGGCGAAGATTTGGGGCTTATGAAATCTGATATACTTAGTGATTAGGTCCGTCATGGGTGTCTTTGCACAATGCCGACTTCGATTCGCGCCTGTGTTTCACGTCAGTTATATGTTCATTTACGCAGAAGCCTATGCTTCTCCAGTGTGTATGGCGGGAAAGGGGGAAGGAGGAGAAGTTTAGAAATGTTTTGGCTTTAATGAATACTACCAGCCTGTTACTTGTGGCATGTCTTGTTTAAAAATCCAAAAAGCAATGTAATAAATGTAATAAGTGTAAATAAGGACTTTTAATTGCCAAATATTTTACTTATTATCTTTGTATCGCTAAACGGTGAACTTATGTAAAATAAATTAATCAATAAATAAACCAAATTAACTGTCAGCGAACTATCCTGGAATTATTAGATTTTAAGCAAAAACACACAGTACAAATAAAATTTTTTTGACAGTTCTAAAACAAGTTTTAGCTACATTGCAAAGAAAACCATGCATTTATTATTTTAGCCAACAAGCAGGATCGTCAACATTGTTACTAAATTAACTAAAGCCAGTTGAATATTCAACTAGTGGGGTGACAAGGTCACACACAAGCTAATCCGCGCTAATACCGGTTACACCCGGCTCAAACGGCAAAGCCCGGGTATACTTTACCGGTAAAATTATCTCACGGCATTTAACATGTTAATCATTGTTTATATAAGTTAATTTATCATGTTTTTAAAGCTTTCGTATTATTGTGCGAGTAACGATTTTACACCTGGATGTGCGATCAAAAAAATTTTAAAAATAAAACTATGGTTAAAATTAAAAACAGAGGAACATAAAAATAAGTACAAATTCATTATTAAATAAGTTGGCATCGTTTATTCATATTAAGTTTAGTTCCAAATATCTTCAAGAGATGGTGCTGCCTCACTATCAATCGCAACTCAAATGTTTTCAATGCGATTTATGGACCGGAGGATTATCATTAATTCTTTAACATATATTTTCCAGACGTCATAAATATTTATTTATTTAATCTTTAATTTCACAAAATAAGTTACAATTTGGCGAACTTAATACCATTAAGCATTCTTTACCAGTCATCCGGAAAGTAAACATATAGGTATGACATAAATAAACAAAAATATATGACATAAGTAGACAATTAAAATTTAATTGTGTATGGTATGTCGGGCTTGGAAAGCTAAAATAATTAGAAATCCTCCAAATACTATTTGCCCCTAAGGCTTGAAGACTCGCCAAAGTTATCGCCTCCTTAAAAACCCTGTACGCTGTAAAAACCATCTGCAGTCAACAGCAATAGTTAGACAATATCATTAAATAAAACAATGGGCGAAATTTGACGTGATTTGATTTACGTAAATTGTTCCTTACTACCCTCCATCGCAAAATTTCATAATCGCAAAACATCATACCTCATAGAGACAAGAGCGTTTAGTTTGTTCAACTACTAATTTTACAAGTTTAATTTTAGAAAACATTGAATACCTATATTTTGTATTTTTTTCTAAGATATGATGTTTTCGTGTTAATGTGGTGTAAAATAGTTTATACATTAAATACCTGTGTCTCACCCGCATCCACCAATAAACAACGGATAGTAACAATAAATTGTCTGGCAGCAATCGCTCCGCAATCGCCGTTAATAATCGCCTGTTTACTCGCACAGCAGCTTTGTGCGAAAATTCCCGCGATTGCGCGTGACATCGCGCGATTTATTCAATCGTCCATGTTTGACATTCAAGCGTGAAATGAGGGTACAACCGTTTCGCGGTGCTGGATTTAATTTTCATTTTCTCACAATCTACAGTATCCTGTTTATAAAGTCTGGCTGTATTAAACAAAATTTCAGAGACTGGAACGCTGACGATCCAGACTCTTTTGTCCGCGACTTCCTATGCGTTAGAAATGTATCTTTATCCCGATAACTTTAGCTGTTTTGGCGTGGTTGGGGATCAAAATTATTGCATTATTGCATATTGTAAGTAAGATTATTAATATAAATTTAAAATTGAATTGGAAAAGTTAGCCATTTCTCTACAATTGTCACATGTTAGAATCAAGAATACAAAACAACTACGCGCTTTCATACAATTCCTGAGTAGACAGTCACGTCTTCTCAGAAGTAGACGTGACTGCCAATCGTTCTTTTATTGTTGTAACTTTAATGAGACTCAGCAAGGCAAAGAATTTTCAATATACATCATCTTATAAAACGTTTCATAAGTTGTGAAGTACTTAGTGCTGAGGCACTTGGTAGAGGAACCCAAATAACCAAAGGTTGGTGGAGGTAACCAAAATTTAGTGTCAGTACTTACATCTGATTTTCAGACTTATTTAGCTTTAAAAGAAGCGATACTGAAAGTAGTATTTTTAATGTTATTCTCAAATCTCTCACGAAGGACACCTCATTCTTCGTCAAAATTTTACCGGTTACTGATTCTCTAAATCTTCAACATAGTTTAAGGATTCTGCACTAAATTTAGCTTCTGCTACGTATTACACGCGAGAGAGATCAGTATTATTTTCACCTAGCAATACGAGGCGGCCATGACAATCTAGTTGAGAGCTTTTTGACAGGCCCACATTGTTTGATTGGAAAAACGCCAGTATAGGCAAAAAAAAACGACTTGTGGAAATTAAATTGGCATACCTAATATTATTGCAGTGCCTTCACAGGCCTCATGTAGCAATCGAAACATAATTGTATGTGCACTGTAAGATCCTTGTAATAACATGTTGCTCATGTCGTTTTACATAATTAAATAAAATGGAATGAAACACAGGAGAAGATAGAAAAGTAAGTTTTGTTATGGTCTGTGATGTACTTGTGGTGTTTTTTATAGAAATCACTACAAATGACTCAACACCACCTGTTGTGAAGCGGTAAGAAGAGTCCATATGCGAAGACAGTGCAGTTTAGACACTGCTATAGCCGCCTCCACTACTTTTAAAGGAGCCCATGTTAAAGAAAGTAGGGAACACATGTGCTGGCAAAGAATTCCAAGCTTTGGAAGTACGACAAAGAAACGAGGTACCAGGTACGAGGTGTGTCTCAATTCGGCCAAAACCAAACCAATATCAGCATATGATATACCCTACAAGCAATACACACAAAAAACATACAGTATAGTCATATACTTCCAAAACAGCCAAGAATACCTCAAATTCGACAAAACAACACATCGAGATGATTTACAACCTTTACAGTTAAATAATTCATTTATTATCCACAACCATCCCGTTCACATTCCCCAAAATCAAGAACGCATGTCATATCCAACATCTTGTACATATTCACAATGTTTGTGTCCTGAAATTATCATAATCATATTCAAATACCAAAACAAAATGTCAGCCGAAATAACGTGCAAAGCCTCCGGCCGCGTCTACAATCTAAAATATGCGTAAAGTTAATTTATATAGGGTAACATACACAAACACATTATAAATAGGAATTAGTTGGGTGCTAGCGTGGGGGATGAGGGACGGGCTGTAGCGGTAGCAGAAATATTAATAAAGCAAGTGGCTCATCACGACTAGGATAACATAAAGAGGTTCATTGTTTTGGACATAATAAGAGAAGACTTCCACTTTTTTTGATTGACTATTACTGTTGGACGTATATGGCCTTTACATCGTAATCGGGGTTTAAAGGAGGCGAGAACCTTGGTGAGTCATCAATCCTTGAGGGGCGAATTCGCCTCTGGAGGATTTCTAATCGCCAGGCATCACCTCCGGGGGAGGTGTCCCGCTGACTCTTAGAGTCTCCAGGTCGCTCGAGCCACGAGGGAGCGGCAAACCTGAGGGTGCCTCCAAAGGCTCGGACCTCGGCTCAGGTGAGTCGTGTCGTGGAAGGATGTTAGAAGGCTTCCACCACATGGTAAGATAAATATGTATATTCACCATCATTATTTTGAATCATATTTGTTATTTCATACAATTTATATTGCAGTAGACTGCAGTCAATTTTCAGCTGATACCTGTTAATCTTAGAAATCGCTTGAAGATGGTAATTTTTGATTTATAAAAATATCTGCACTAGAAAAAAAATACGTTCTGAAGCGGGGATCGCTCCCGCGACCTTCACAGTCTCTAACCATCTGAACTACTTAAGACTTGGGATAACCCCGTGAAATTCTTCTAGTCTATTTGCGTTATAAGCTAACGTCTACCCAAAAATGTCAAAATATTCTATTTCAACGTCCGAAACGAATATTTTTACAGTAATTTTGATTTTAATGCCTTAAAATCAAAATTGTAATTGTTACAATTCGTCTTATGATTTTCATTAGCGTTGCAAAATTTGCGACTTGAAACGGAAGCGGAGTGAGCCGAGACTCGGTCTATCAAACCAAACGGTCCAGTTTCAAGTCTTGGTAGAAAAAGATGTTAGTCTTTGCTGTTGAACTTGTCAATAGAAATTGTAGTAAGAATATTAAAATAGAACATTTTTATTCAAAATCGCTGCCGCTTATCACTTAGTCCACAACCGGAACTTCTTAACCTCGACGGTGTGAGATGTACGTTAATTAATTTAATTAAATCGAGTGGGTTTGCTCTATTCTCAGATTTATTAAGGTACTAGATTAATAACGAAATTACTAGTTTCGATATTTGTGCCAAAGCGTGGCAATGAAATCGTTTTCTTGGGGGTTAAAGGCCTTTGTTTATTGTTGTTTCGAAAAGCCCGAACAGATGTTATGAAATAATGCTCCAAGAAATACAGCACAGTATAAAAACAAATCTAAACTAGAAAAAAATATAGGTGGTGGTGCGGTAGCCAAACCCGCGACCTTTCACGAACTGGGTGAAAATATAATTTAGGAGCATAAGGTAAGCTTTAAGCCACATACGATGTCAATGAACACGGCTTAGATAGTTGGGTAATAGCAAATATTAAAAGACTTAATTTTCTCTAAAAAAAATTCATTGGATGTAAATATTTTTGTTGCAAATAAAGTCACAGACGACGCGACACGCGATACTATAATATTTTATCTCCGAGTAGCTGCGCATAGAATTTTATAGCGTAGGCACTATGTTGTTCAAGCTTAAGGGGTTATTATTGACAGCTTTACCAATTGGTTCACATGTGAAAGATAAGTTTGTAGATAGGTACAGCAGTGTGATTCACTAACAGCAATATTCGACATCGAGCTTGACGACTGACAAGACGACGATCCGCCATTGATTTTGACGTTTGAGTACAGCGCTGCGCCAGCCAAGAACTAGAGTTGCTAGAATACGCTTTTTCACTAAACTCTACGTCGATCTCCTGGCTGTGTATATTCGTCATTGGTTTAGAGAGAGGTTTTTCTTGTGTTTAAAATGTGTTATAATGACTCCATTCAATATTTGACTGACTTATACATGAATAGATAAAAATAAACAACTTTTTAGTTCCGGTTCACGCCGTGCTCATCGTCGGAACGCTAGTGTCGCCAACGGTTGTCAAACGGCTGTTAAACAAATGCCAAGAGGTATCACAGCTCTACCCCCAGCTACAAACTCAAGGCTGCTGAACATCAGGGAATTGCATAGCAGATATAATAACTGGTCCTTAATCCTTCAATGCCCAGACGGCAACTTAAGTTGTCATAGCAATTAAAATTTAATTGTGTCTGGTTTATCGGAGTTTGATGGATGAACACTTTTTTATCATAATACAGCCCTCATCATAACAGTTTTTAAGCATCATACCTTTTCCGACGACTTTGTAAAACGCGGATCACTGAAGAAGGTGACTTACCTGAAAAAAAAAACAAATATTGTTTAAAAAGTGAATTATACTTATCAACTGCTTCCTGTGACTACCTAAATGATAGCAACTCAATCGCTACTCATGTTAAAAATGCATAAATAACTTTGTCTGTATGGCTGTCTGCTAAGTTTCGACTCATAGGCCTAGAAATCCTGAAAAAGGGCATAAAGAAAGGACTTAGATGACCATGATCGCTATAAAGTAACCGAAACGTGGGGTAGTTATAAAATAACAATTTAATATTTAATCAAAAAGGGTCTTATTTCAAAGGACATTTGTTTTAGCGCGTTATCTGACATCCACGCGTGTGGAACCGATGTCAGACACTAGTAAAGAATATGTATATTTTATAATTAGTATCAGGTATTGTATGCTAACAATGATAGTAATGCATCAATTAATTATGGTACCTATTAGGCGTCCTGTTAGGGTTCCCAACGCCACGATACATACACACACATATATTTAATTTTCGATAAGACCTTTGAAAACTAACAAAGTTTAAGACCGTTGGCAAATGATATTACGTATTCAAAAAGAAACAACTTTAAAAAGTAGATAAGGCGACACATTGAAAAAGTCAGACATACATTTCTGCATATTCTTAAACAGATATGTGTAGAACCATATTACACACTAAAAGGATTCTGAATCGATAGGTACTTATTATTTTCGAAACAACCTCTTAAAAATAATAAATATTAAGATCATAGGAAAACGATAATTTGTATTCAATAGGAAATGACTTGAAAACTAAATATCATTATTATTCACAAGTTATTTTTATTTAAATAATTTGTGTATTTTCGCTTACTACTTTGTCGTTTTTCCTCCCGCTGAGTCAGTCATATTTGTATCCCTATTCGTCTTAGCCGAAACAACGTTTCGATAGATCGCCCTAATATTGACAATCGCGTCGCAAAATTTTATTTGTAATCATCAATATATATTTAATAAGGTATTTTTTGTCTTTTCGCTTACTTTGCACGGGCGATCTCAATTGTGTTTTGTCTTTTTTCCGAGCGCTGAATCAGTCATCTCTACGTCTGTCTGTTTCGTCCGACACAACGTTACGTAGATAAATAAACCACAAAAGTAAAAAAAATAAAAAAATAAAATAAAAAAACTCTTCATTTACAACCCTAACCCCAATATACGTTTCAACATGTTAGCATACATACTGAGATTCTCTAAATGTATAATTGTTAGCACTGCTCGAAGCGTGAGCTCAACGTGCTAACATTAAAACCTGTTTTGGGATATATAACGCTATCAATTATTTAGAATACACTGGATATAGTAATTGTACATCGAATCCCAGGCAGTGTGATCAATTTCGGGCTAGATATATGGCATGTTTGTAATTTAATTATCCGATAATTACCAAATAGTCGAACTGTGAAAGCAAGATATGGCTAATCTTGCTTTGAAATACGATTTAATATGAATTCCCACCATGTACCTGAATTAAAGCAGGTTTATACGCAATTCTAGTGTCCTAATGGCTACTAACCCTACAGCCTACTAACGTTACATTATTTATTGTTACGTATACTTATTAACAATAGTAAGTAATAAATCTTCTAAATTTTTTTCCAGAACCGCTAAGCCAATTTAGACGAATTTTGGCATAGAGATAAATAACACATTTTTTTTATTTATAATATATAATATTTATACACTCACACCTATTATCTAGCCTAAAGTAAGCATCATTAAGAGCTTGTGTTATGGATACTAGATAACGGAGAAATAATGATAATAATATGTATATAAATATTAGAAATATACTAAATAAACATATAAACATCCATGACTCGTAAACAAATGTCCGTACTCATCATACAAACATTTGTTCCTACCGGGATTCGAACCCGGGACCTCTTGACCGAGTAGCCTGGGGTACAGACCACTCGGCCAGGCGGTCGTCAAAACACTGGGAAAGGATATAGACCTTATGGAGCCGCGGACGGACAATAGTTAAATATAACCAATAATTTTAAAAAACGACCAGAATATCCGAGGTATGATTTAGAATTACCATAGTAACAGTGAGTGGCTATCGCATCAAACCGACAATAAATTTTCATGTCGGAAATTGAAATATGGAAATCTACATGATCATCGAACAGAGCGATATTTTGCGGTCCACGCGAGAATAAACTCTGTACCCTTTAATTTACGATACAGAATTAATTTTACTCAGCTTTACTAAAAACGGCATTTTGTTAAAGTTGCCTGCGTTTTAACTCTTATTGCATCTAAGGGTCAAACCTAAAAAAATCATAGGATTCTCAAGGTGATCTATCGAAATATGTTTTGGCCGAGACAGATAGGGGTTGAAATATCGTCGGTGGGCGTGCAAGACCGCGAAGACAATAATCTTTAGTTTAAATAAAAAGGAATCCCCGAAATGTTTGTACGCGCATAACATTCTTAGTTGTGTTAGTTATTACCAGGACAAACATTCTATCTAAAAAAAAAAATCTAAATCGATCCAAAAAGTTTTTAAAATCTATTACTGTGAAAAGTGAGTAGGTGAGTTATGCAGCAACCAGAAGCAAAAACCAGATGACGGTGACATATACAATGATATGGAGACTGCAAGTAAAAAGTTACATTTGTTTTATTTTTTTCACTAGGCAAGTACAACCGCGCAAAGCCGGGGCGGATAACTAGTATGTTATTATAATGTAACCTACAAACAAAGATGCCTCATCTCACAATCGCACGTCAAACATTGCTGCAATTACAAAAATTAGCACTCACGAACGGGTCCAATCTACCAAATGACTCTGCAGATAGCCCGGGCGTCCGTTATTGGATCCCGTAGGAGATGCCGTGGTTAATCGCGCCGGGATTATGAGATGTGGGAACGAACCAGGAAGTTTTGTTGTCTAGCGGCTATTGTCTGGATTATGAGGATGAGCAATCAGGCAAAACAGTACGAACAGGGTGCTGTCTAAATTTATTCATTAAATTAAAACATGGGTATGAGAAATGGTTTGCAACTTGTAAAACCATAATTGAAGATAGAACAGCACTACATTCGCCATTCACATTTGCCTCATACACACACACACACGCACACACACACATCTAACCAACATTTGACATGTCTTTATCTCTTATTTCAAAAATAATCTATACATATTTTTATTATTATTGTTTTTGTCCATGTGAAAATGCATGTGAACAGAAGAAAATGTTTAATTTCGCTAAACATAGTATCAATAGACATCAATTTGGAATGCAACTAAAATGTTAATAGTTTAATAGCTAATAATAAATAGTTCCTACTTCTTTTTTATTTTAATAATGTATAATTCTAAAAAGCTTTACATATCATTAGAAAAAGTGTAATCTGTTTCAGACTTAGCTGTGGATTATGTTCTCTTATTCATGTGATATTTCGTAAAAATTCTGTGAAATAATGCAGTCTCTGATTTAATGTCGTCACCATCCTGTAAGAGGTGACCTTTGTTACGGTGGTAGCTAGAATCATCTCCAATCACGGTGGTATATGCTGAGGGCCTTGTTGACTGCACTTACGGATATGTGTTCAATTGTTTTATTTTTCCTACTTTTTCTGTGTTTTTACTGTCTAAGTTTTATGTTGTATGTTTCTATGTTTGGTGTCTGTCAATAAAAATATTTTTCTTTCTTTCTTATTTTTATTTTCGTGTTGACTTCAGATTCAGCCAGACTGAAGCGAATCCCGAGAGGGAGAGAGTGCAACATAAATATACTCTTCTAGCCAACTCCAGCTTACCAGCCGAACAGTCAAAGATGTTTAGAGTGGTTGATGCACTAATTTACTTTATATTTGACAAATTAAGTTATATTAAGTAGTAAGTAATTTTAATGACATGATATAAAAAACAAGTTCTTAATTTTATATTGTGACTTGTTACTGTTGATATTTAAAATTTGACATTGTATTGTGAATTTAATTTTAATAATTATTGTTCTTAAATTGATAAATGTTATTTAACTTCTTACAAATTAAATATTTGCATGCTATATTGAATGTAGCTAAATAGGTCCAAGCACTAATGAATGTCTAATTATAACTACATAATGTACTCTGTTTGAAAGCGAATAAATGATTGATTGATTGATTGAAAGTCAAAGTCAAATGTTTATTTTGCTTACTAAGTGTACATACAGTTAGTAGGTATTATACTAATTTACAATAAGTATTACACCTAAAACTTAGCAATGTTGTGACAGGTATTGCAAAACAGAAAACTTGACTAAAAGGGCTATGAGATATGAAAACTTAATATTATTATAATAAACTTAAGTATTTACCTGAGCATCTCTCATTAGTCTCATTACTGATACAGGTATTCAATTTTAGATACCGGAAAATATGTAACATAATTATAATTATTGTAGGCACCACCATTTTATTCATTTTTTAATTCAAATATCCATCTGGTTTGTAAAAGCACTTATTTATTAGATATTGTTTCAATTATTGTTTCTTGTTTTATGTTTTGGGGTAATTAATTATATAATTTTATGGCCATATAATATGTGTTGCTATGTAACAATTTTATTCTGGATGTTAAAGTACAAAGTCTGCTTTTATATCTAGTATGCTTGTTCCTTCTAGAAAGGAGCAAAAAGATGCCTTATGACTCCTTTCTTGAAGGAACCCATGTTATAAGGAGGGAACACATTCAAGAACAATGAAGCTATCACCTGATACTGCTGGTATAAGATGAAATGCCTTCGATTTCTAGTTATTACAGTGGATACCGTTCGCTTTAATCCAAACACAGCGAACTTTTTTACATGCGAAATAATATTGCAGAGCTATTCGGTCAAAGTATATCGACATGAGCGTTTTGCGCCTACATGCGGAAGTCACCAGAACGCGCCGTCTCATTTCTAAAGATAGAGATTCTGTGTTTTATCACAAACAAAATAAGATCCAATCTAACACGGTTTTAGATCGGTGAGGGTGTATTCACCCAATTTATCATTGTCTTCAATAAATGATTAGTGTGACAAGGTCCTGTGGAATTTGCTTATGAATTCAACTAAGGGTCACAACTGTTGATTAATGTTGTGTTTTAGTGGATTTATTGAATGTAGGGCGCTATCAACTAAACCCATTACAAGTTATAATCAAATGGAACTATGTCACGCTCAAACACATGCTTTAGTTAAAAGTTAACTAAACGTTTAGCGTTCACCGCGGTGGTTGATTGTATTTATTATCGAAGAGTAACGTGGGTTATACGGAGTTTTTAGTTTTCCGCTAATATTAATAATGGCGGGTCACAATTTTAATAGAGATTTAAAAGTTATGTTTTCAAATAGTAATTGGTGTGACGGTTCGGATTAACATTTTAGAGTGCTTTCAATTTTGCATAATTATGGTTTCTGCATGCACTAAACTTAACTAATTGTCGCTTGTGATTTGTTATGCGGAATCCTCATAGCTTAGGGTACTTCACATCGCATCGGATCAACAATAAATTATCCTTTTACAAAAATAAATATACATAAATATTGACTCCTGACAGAATTCAACGGTTTTTCTTACATAAAAAGCACGGAAAATGACTCTTCAACTGATGTGAAGCCGTAAGAAGAGTCCATATGGGAAGAAGCTAGTGGAGATTGGATACACTGTTCTAGCCGCCTCCACCGGGCCGTCCTTTTCATGCTTCTGTTGAAGGAACCCATATTACACTTATATTCCTGTCGGGGGAGCTAAATTCAGATTTTGTTTGAATGATACCTTCATCTTTTAAATAAAACCATATGCCATAGTAAATAATTTCCACTCAATTGATGAATTTTTAACGCATAAAACCAACTAACTTTTATATTCGATATACCGATGGGATTTAAAGTAGGTCTATGTATATGAATAATATTCTCAACAACTTTATTGTAATTTTTATTATTTTTTTGCATGCTGTAGCTTACGACTTAATAGGTCAAAAGCCACTTAAATGTAATTTTTACTACCAATGTAAAACCCTATTTATCAAAATAAAAGACATTTTGATTTTTGATTTGATGCCTAGTAACTTTACAGCACTTCAGCAGCAGCAAAAATTCTACAACCACACAAACAACCTAATTCCCAAACGGAAAAGTTATCCACCAAAATCAATGTAACACACACGGATGCGCGCGCGCACGTCCCACATACCGCGGCCAGTACAATGTGATCGTATACGGCATGAAACCGCATACAGGGTTAGTTTTTATTAGGTTTAACGTGGGATCGTAGTGGCTATAGTTTTACGAAGGTTTATTTTCAATAATAATCTATCTCTGTCTAGCACCTTTTTTTAATGACGACAAATGACTCAACACTAACTAAGTAATGTGAAGTGATAAGAAGAGTTCAAATGCGAAGACAGCTAGTCAAGTTTGATACTATAGATATTGCTTAGCCGCCTCCACCATATATATAGTTCCCAAGGGGTCAAAGTGCATTAATATCACTTTCACACGCATATGAGCGCACTATTGTGTGTGTGTTTTTTTGTAATTCAGTTGTTTTAGCGATTTTACGATATAATGTAACAGTCACACGCCTTTAGACCGGTAATCTCTTGAAAGACAAGCTGTGTTTCATTCCGTTCTCGTGAAGTAGGTACAAAACATTTGTAATGTTAGTTCCTTTGGTGAGTAAGGTCGCCAGAGCTTACTAAAGAGCTTTGTGTTAGGACAAGGGAGATTGGTCCTCTGTGCTGACCACATAACGCTGTCTCTTGATGTTTACAGAGAAGGCAGCGCTTAACTATGCTATTTCTATAACACCAACAACCTTATAACCAGTTGAAGATCTCATCAATCCAAACAACTTTTACTATGGAAGCAACTCCAAAATCGTAAAAAAAAACAGCTGTTCCATACAAATTTCCAAACGAACTCAGCTGGAATGGAACAGAAGCTTTGTTTCGCCATTTCAGAGTCACTTCCATAGTAAACGTTGCTTGTATTGATGAGATCTTCAAATAGTTTTCAGGTTGTTTTAAAAAGTATAAACAGTTATTCGCGAGTTTTAGCAACCACCACCGTTTCGCTATCTCTGTTTAATAGAAAGTATCACATAACCAGCAGTTAACACCACAATCCAAACCCCTATCTAGGATCAACCCAGTAAAGTGATACCCCCGATTATATTACGACGGGAATCGAACCGCAGTACCAACGCTTCCTGCACGCAACTGGGGCAGAAGCTTGGAGCCGTATGCGCGGACGCATGCACGGAAACTGTTGCTGTATCAGGTTCAATGGCGTATTGTAAACATATTTTCAGATTTCAAGGGATTCCCTCACCAATACCCAGCGGATTTACTATGTCTATACAGGGTGGTGCCGTCAATACGACAATAAATTTAAACATAGGCTATATTAGTTCATAGAAATGGTTTGCCACTTTTAAAAACATCGTGTTCATTTGAAAATTTCATGACAATTCTATGAAATAATGCAGACTGCATTATTTCATAGAATTGTCATGAAATTTTTTGAAGATCTCATCAATACTTCATCAATACAATTGAAAACTATTTGAAGATCTCATCAATACAAGCAACGTTTACTATGGAAGTGACTCTGAAATCGCGAAACAAATCTTCTGTTCCATTCCAGCTGAGTTCGTTTGGAAATTTGTATGGAACAGCTGGTTTTTTTTTCACGATTTTGGAGTTGCTTCCATAGTAAAAATTGTTTGGATTGATGAGATCAATGAAATGTTATATTATTTCATACAAATGTCATGAAATTATCAAATGAATAATAGAGAGGATTTGCTGAGCTTTGCATAAAAAAAACTTAGAAAATTGACGAAAACACCTAACATCTTCAGTAGATAGCCGCTGTAAACACTCTTAAGTCATCGAAACCTCCTGAGGTATCCCTGGATTAAATAATAATGGGCCTGATTCTGAAGACACACACTCTAATTCTAAATTTAAGTACAGTATATTTCTTTCTCGCACTGAGTAATAGGTAAAAGATAGCAAGAATATGTTTAGAGCTGTCACTTAAATTTAGATAATTTTACACTGCATTTTATCACGTTCATTATGGTCGAAAATTGAACGGACGTTTCTAAATGTCAAATTATATGACAGCCATCCTTTTCGTTATTCATTTTGAGAGAAAGAAATGCACTGAAGTAAAATTTAGACTTAGCATTTGTGTTCTCCAGAATAAGGGGCCAATGTAGCATCTAAATAAACGCGAATTCAATCCCTTAAAGTGGTTGTATCACATAGATATCGTGATTAAGCGGTCACCCATAAGAACAGCAGATATTCAAAATACCCACAAGCAGCCTGTTTATTTTTGAAAACGATTACTCTCTATTTATTGTCAATAGCCGCCGGCGCATCTGGAGGTGTTAAACCAACAAATCTCGGAACTTCTAACTTCTGAGACTATTCTTTACAAACTGAGTAGAACCTTGAGACGGTGTAATAAAAATATGTTTTCCTCAGCAAGTTTCCCATCACAGTACAAACACAGGAGGTTGTAGTCCGTTATATTGTTTGTTTGTCGCGAGCCACTTGCGCTGTGTACGCCGTCGTCTATTGGAGTATTGGTCGTTCGAAAGTTTAAAGAAAACTGGACAAGAGTGTGTCGGAGAGGCTTTTAGGATTCAGTACTGATAACGGATTAAACTAGCTTTGACTAGAGTTTTATGTGTCTTTCGTTGTAAGGAAGAGCTTAATATCATAAGAAGTAAGATCCGCGTGGTTTAAGTGTTTACAACTTCAAAGAAGTTTACAATTTTAAAGAAGGAGTTTAATACTTTATACTTTCATGGTTATTAACATTTGAATTAGAATTATTTACGGGATATTTACCGTGTAACTTTATAGTTGTACATAAAGCAAAGTACATATGTAACTTTATAGTTAAAGTTACATGGTAAATATCCCGTTAATAATTCTAATTCAAAAGGAGTTTAATGTTAAGAAATTTATTCGGTCGCCCAGCTTGTTTCGGAAAGCACTGCTTCCCCTTTGCGACTGGCATGACACGATAGCCACGTAAACGCATGTTAAATAAAACGACATACAGTACCTATAAAAATATAACATTTAAAATTTTAAGTAGCCCCCGGCCTTATTAATCATCTAACACCTTCTCATTGAGTCTATTTATAAGAGCCCAAACACGCTAAATCTGCTGTAAGTTACTCAAGAAGTAAGGATCTCGCCGACTTTTTGATGGTATAGGATCAGCTCAAGGTGATAATAATATGTCATGGGAATGTCACCGTAGTGTCAGTTCACCAAATTTCAGATCAATCGGATCTGTGATAGTTAGTAAAATCATTTTATTATGTAGAAAAAACGCCTGAACTGATCTTCATAAATTATAGCTAAGAACCATCTTATTCACGTCAGCTTTCAAACGAAAAAATGAATCAAAATCGGTCCATTCACAGACACACAGATACACAGACAGACACGTCAAACTTATAACACTCCACTTTTCATCGAGGCTAGAAAGTTCATTTTCACAACGCCAAACACAAATGAACAATCTTCAATACATAAAGACAACCACCCGCTTTTCTCATAACGCAGACCGTACAGTCCTATGTAAGCGGACGGCACGTTTCCTCGACATTTACGGAACCCTCTTCAAGCCACGTCAACCCTTCAATGCAAACACAAACTTAACTCGTCTCTTGTCGGACGAAATGGACACTGTTGATGCGTTGTCGAGGATTGATGCTATCAACAATATTTCTGTTAGTTCTACTTAGAGGAGATTGTAAATACAGTCATTTTTACAAGGCTTTTACGTATCCGAAGAGTAATGGACCTTGTGTATGCAAATACCAAACAAGAGTACGGTTTGTCGGTAACTGAAGCCTCTAGAATACTCTAGATTTGTCTAGCTAGATGCTGGTTCTACTTTCAAGAATGTTCTAGAAATAACAAGTGACGATCTCTGCCACCTTTTGTATACATTACTGTTTCACGTAGCTGCAATAAAAGGAAACGATCCGCTGTGAAACATCAATACGTAAAAACACCGCAAATTTTATATTTACCGGCAGTTACAGTTGTCATTTGAGTTAGCGTATAAGGGGGCAGATCATCTTACCAATGCAAGAATCTCCAATCGTTGGGTAAGTATAGCAGTTGTGGTTGTCTCGCCTGTAGGTTTCATATGGGTTGATATCCTCATTCCTATTTCAGCTATAAAGCGGTTCTCTGTATTCTGGTTTGGATATAAAACAGTCAGTGCAATTCCAGGCATTGTTCTCTTCTAACGAGCAATTTTGTACAATTTCCTGTGTTCGTCAAACCAAATTGTTGGTTTTGTACAAAGTGACAGGTAAGTCCGTAAATTAAAACAAAAATATTAAATGGGACGCAAACACAACCAATACTTGTGTTTAATTGTTTCCTTGTCACTTACTTATTTTTCTATCTAGACCAGTCCTGCGAACACGGATCTATCGATCGACAAAATTTGACACTTGAACTCGACAGAAAGAGTTTCATCATACAAATTTTGACGTTAAAATTCGACAAAGTGGGTTTTGTTGAGATGTAACGTCAAATTTGAGTTATCGAAAGATTCATGCTCGCACTACAGTTTTGCAAAATAAGTCAATATATCCGATATTATCAGGAGATGGGCATATACCACTACCTTTTCTTAGTAACCTTAACGTTAGTATAGTGTTAGTTACTAACACATAAGCCATCTATATTAAAATACTCACTATATATTAGATAGAATATATTGAAAATAATTAGAATACACAACAGAAAATTTCGAGGTAACGACAAAAAGTTAAATTTCATTTTGAAAACGGCTGGCCGAGTGGTCTGTACCCCAGGCTACTCGGTCAAGAGGTCCCGGGTTCGAATCCCGGTAGGTACAAATGTTTGTATGATGAGTACCAGCATTTGTTTACGAGTCATAGATGTTTATATTTAGTATATTTCTAATATTTATATACATTTTATCATAATTATTTCTCCGTTATTTAGTATCCATAACACAAACTCTTAATGATGCTTACTTTGGGCTAGATAATAGGTGTGAATTTATAAATATTATTTCTATATTATTTTTAACTTTTTTGTCATAGAGAAAAAATACAACAATTAGAAACTTGTAAAATCATCTATCCTGCCATCGAAAATATAGTCAAAAATAACATTTGCTTTTTCTGATACAACCGATTAGGTATGTTTTGCTCATTCAGCAATGGCAGGCTTATTTTACATGCCATATCTCATTTATCAGTTTCAAATGAAAAGGAAGCAGTTAATGATAACAGAAGCATCATGAGGTAAATAATACCCTGTACCTTTACAAAATACTCCACTCCATCTCAGCTGCAAGAACAATACTTTCGCCCAAGACAATATAAATTTAACATTATTAAGCCCATTCGGGACGCTTTAACGGTCAAAGCTCGGGCTCCATTAGGGGCATTATATGCAAATGTAACTGTTCTTTGTGCGACGAATTAGATTTGTAGAGCCCTGAGGCGCTCAACAATGAACCTTTTAGTGTTTACGGAGGTCCTGCAGTATACACGAGTTTTGGTGTATTTAATTTTGTGTCTATTAGCGAATGCCCTCATTTTTCTTTTTAACAATTTTGTGTCTTTGGACTGTCTTTGTATGTATATTGTTAGACAAAGAAGGTCAGGCTTTAATGGTTATATTTTATTGTAGAAACGTCTGAAAAAACTCGGCTTTTTATCAATTAAGGCGGAATGAGGACAGTCTGTACCTAAAACGGAAGACGATAAAAACTCTAATTTCGTCCAATGTACAAAACGTCTATAAGTATTTATGAAATCATTTTAAAACCATGTTATACTTACCTAGTATATCATGAAGTCTTAAGCCCAAATAGAACATACCTGTAACAAAAACACACATCATTAGCAAAAGTTTTCATGAAAGTCAATCAATGCTTAACACATAAAGCATCTCTCTCTCGCGCTCTTAATCAACTTTATAGGACAGAAAAGGATAACATATATGTATAAATATCTCACATCATTAGTTTGCAGTTCTTTTAACTTTAAAATAAGTTTCATTAATACGACAGGTCGTTATAATATATGACGAACAATGAAGTTTACGTGAAATTGTCCGTAGCTTTTTAGATTATATTAAACGAATGTATCAGTTCTTGGATTACATTGCTACGTCTTAATTTAAAAGTATATTCTCTCCACTGGAAAGACAGCTGTCAATACTTAAACAGTCATGTTTAATTTTACTTTCACCATCAATATGATGGACAAATGCATGCTTAGAAAGCCTCTCGGTGTATACTTCCTAAAATTGTCTTAACCTTATACAGAGCCATCCAAATTTAAGTAATTTGATAGATCTAATGCTTGCTATTCTACTACCAACCATGTTAAAGAAATACTACATTTACTCCGCTTTAATTTAGGTTCAGCTATTATACCAGAAAATGAACCAAAATTCCTAAGCGATTCACGATTGGAACTGATCATTAACATTTCGATATGGATCGCTGATCACCAATGCATCGTAATGAGAGAAACAAACAATGCTTTGGTCTGACGTGCACAGGGCGATAGGACATTAGTTACAACTTACAACACAAAAAGATGCTTTACGACAAACACATTGAGTTATTGATGATGGTCTATTGGATCCCGTTAAACTGGTATTACCAGAAGATATATGAACTCTTCCTTGATGCTGATTACGTCAAATGAAACGTTATTTTCTATTAATTGTGATAACAAGTGGTAAACAATAGACGTTTTGTTACATGACAAACAGTAATTGAGTAATTTGACCTGTGAAAACAGTTATCGGGACTCAATTTTACTAACTTTACTCTCACTAATATTGTGGATGACATAGAAACAAAAATAAATTGACCTGAAGATATCGTTACAAATTACGCAAAAAAGGAGGATGTTATAATATATACCAATGATTGGGAAACGATTCAAATGATTCTTGGTGAAGTTATTGATGTTAAAAAGACTTTTGATAAAGGAATCACACTGAATCTACTTAGCTAGACATAATTTCAGACTGAATTTCTATTATTATTTAGTAAAATTGATGTAAAAGTTGTAAATCTGTTAAAAATAAACCTCTTTCATATTGCTCATAAATTATGTAAGCAATATTTCAGTTGGCTCATAAAACAGAT
The DNA here is from genome assembly GCA_947347705.1 of Nymphula nitidulata. Classification (NCBI taxonomy): domain Eukaryota; kingdom Metazoa; phylum Arthropoda; class Insecta; order Lepidoptera; family Crambidae; genus Nymphula; species Nymphula nitidulata. The sequence goes on along the minus strand of OX374637.1, from coordinate 721,483 downwards.
GGTTTTCGGGCGACATGCATTTACAAACTACAATAACGTGGTTTTATTAAATATTTAAACAGTGCACGTGATACTTTGTTTTAACGCTGATACTCTTAATATTTATTTCAAACAAATTCTTGTTTTTTATTTTTTGTGTTAAGTCATGTTTGCATTCATTTTTTTGTTTTTATTCTCATTCTGACTTATTGTTTATTTAAGAACAGTTTTTCCTCTTTCACTCAACAAAAGTACAAAAAAGATAGCTCTAAAGTAATCGGATGCTTTAAACAACTCATTCAAATTTTGACGTTAATGAGCGAGATGAAATGGAATTTTTTGGGGGCGCATCCATGCGTCCTTTTTTTAAAAGAGATGTTCCAAAAATGTGTGGAGATCTATGTACACTATACTGAAAAATAGGTAAACATACGCAGAGCAGTATCGATTGTTAATTTTCTTTTATTTGCTTTGTTTCGTAGTACAGTCGACCACAGAACTAGATGAACACTTTAGTACCATGTCACACTGACCTTGTGCACGTACTTTATAGTTGCTACCGTACTATATTGACGCCATAGTCGTTGTGACATGGTACTAAAGTGTTCAGCTACTTCTGTGGTCGACCGTACAAGTTCTCTATTATACCGATGTATGTATAAGACAATAAATAACTACACGAAACCAAATGTTTATATAAAAACTGCACCTCTGCCAAATATTCATCATGGCTTCTAAGACACTATGGTGACGCTATGTCACCGGACGTATTGAAATAATAACTAACGGTGAAATTTAAGGAAAAAATCAAATTTTGTACAAACTAACTATGCGTGAAAACGACTAATAGTATTTTTCCTGAGTTCAGGAGATTCTTCCTATTTTTTTGAGATAGTGTACATATACCTAGCTGGATATGAAATATCTCCTTAAACTAGTTGTTTAAAATTAATTTGTTTCGTGTTAGTTATGCATTTCGAGAGTTATAAATACAATTAAAGTATTAAAATCAGATTTAGTCAGCAAACCCAACTATAAGGTTATTTATTGAATAAAACGCTCAACAAGAACTTTTATACGACCTCACAAGCCCAGCCTTAGTTGGAAAGTAATTACTTACTCAATCTACTTTGAGTGACAGCGGAGCAAACTTACCGAGACTAGGCAACAGGACTGTGGATAACCATATCGGTTTACGATTACCGAAACAGTTACGCGACTGATTGCGGACTAGACCCGCTTCTTAATAAATTATGTCTATTGTTGGTTTCGTAGTGACTATAGAAAGGTCGAGTGACTATAGAGAGGTCGAAGGGTGAGGAGCTCGGTGGCGTATTGGTTTGAGCGCTCTGGTTTCGAATACGAAAACAAAGCAACTTTTGCCATGGTCGACCCTGGGATGGGTCAACCAAAATTTATAATCTCGAGTTCCTCCGTGCTTCGGAAGGCACGTTAAGCCGTTGGTCCCGGTTGTTACTACAACCGCTTTAACCCACCAACCCGCATTGGGCCAGCGTGGTGGTGTTATGGCCCAAACTCCTCATGTGTTTCTTCCATGCAGGAAGGCCTGTGCCCAGCAGTGGGACGTATATAGGCTGGTGATGATAGAAAGGTCGGAGTTATTATAAGATGATCACTTGCTAAGTAAGAGATACTACATTCTACTCAAAGCGTCTGTTTGGCCAAAAATCTTACACGAAACAAAATAAAAATGCTACATATTTATGTTTCTCAAGTCTTCAATTCCCATGCCCGTATAAAAGCAAAACATTTTTTTTATACAAAATGGTAAATGTATATTTTACCATTTAGTGTCTACAATGTATATTTTACCATTTAGTAGACGGACAATGCGTCAACAACTTGAGTTATGCCGATGACTTGGTGCTGCTGAGTCCTGCGATCGGTGGTATCAGAAGCCTCCTTTCTATTTGTGAGTCATATGCGGAGGTGCATGGCTTAATTTATAACCTTCCCTAATGCACTAATGAATTTGAAGGAGTTCTTTTAAACGTCTTATAAACAACAGCGATCACTTTTACACTGCTTTTCTAAAATTTTATTTAGTGACTAAATATTATTTTGTTATATTTTCTGTTTTGTTCTCTTTTAGTTTAGACATAACAATATTCACTCCTCTCTGATCCATATTAATATTCTTACAGTCTATGCATCTTTTTTTAAGGCTTTTACTCACACTATCCAAACTGCCTTCCAAACCTTCCTCGCCCAATACAACTAGGTTAAGAATTCACGGCATCTGTGTTCCTTTGATATGTGAGCCAACAGCCTTTCTGTTAGTATGCAAATAAAGACAGGAGTTGAAGCTATGAATATTGCAACAATTGCCCAACACATGCATCCCAATCCGCATAACACTCATTAAACAGCGGCCAGCGATTAGTTTGGACGCGTGCCAGCTAACGAGGCGTCATTTGTCGGTTTCCGATGAATGAACTGTTCAATCTAGCAGTCATTCGTCCAGATGGATTCAACACTCAATTAATTTTATCGTTCAATCATTGTGTGACACTGGACTATAATGTCTGAATGCTTTATATTTGTCATTATTAATAAAATTTATTTGCTGAAATAATTTCTGAAGATCTTAATGATTATTTTTAAATTCTCAACGAGGTAGCTCTTGACCTCGCCTGTGATGATGATAAGGCAGAGGATTGAAGCCAGCTACACCCAGATTACTTAACCACATTGGAACTGGCTATCTTACCTCCAAGTACCAGAACATAACAATCCTGTTAACATTGTTATGGCGGCAGAATTAGGTAACGTGGTGGTAACAACCAATAAAACCGAACAGAAAATTTCTGCCACGAGAATTGAACCCCGGGCTACTAGATATGAGTTTAGTAGTCTTAAACACTAGACCACAGAGGCGATTAATGATATCAGTGTACTGACATTTGTATTTTTCGTGAGATATCATAAAATTCATTTGGCTGGATTATTCTTTATTACATTTTGAAGTAAACAATACTCAATATCAAGACCATAATAAAAGGTAAATGGGAAATTATACCAAGGTAATTTTCTTTTAGAAGAACTAGCCAGTTTAAAAAAAATACCAGTATAACCTCACATATATTACCCAAAACCTCAGTAATTTAGTGGTAAGATCAATTCCTTACATACCTAAAAGAAAAAAAAATGAAAGTCACGACACTTCTATTTCTTGTCTACAAACCATTATCCAGTAACAATAGTAATACCTGAGAAATTTAAGTCAATTCTTCATAAAATAACGATCAAACGGTGAAGCAGCCTGCTAACGATATCGCTGGCCGCACTCCAGCCACACCGGACATTAGCTAAATAGCTAACGCAAACTCATTAACGCGTTAGTGGGATGAGCACAACATATGAGTTTGGCAAAGAAAACTGCAGTTGTGTTTTGTGCTTACTAAGCAAAAACAGAAAGATTGTTATCAGCATCATAATCATTACAGTTTTATCATTATTTCGTCTAAGGAAAGGCAAATACAATAATGAAACTATGAAAAAAAAGGTTTCTAACTAACCTAGTTTAAGTAGGTGGCGGAATCAAAATAGAATGTAATCCTTACATCTCCCTTAATAATCTGGAATCATTGGATTGAGTTAGATCTGATGTACAGATTCCATAGCTCAATACTAAAAATACTCAATGAATAATTTTTGTGAGGGTAAACTACAAAATAAATAAATAAATAATTCTAAATCAAACCTGTCTAAAATATTTAAAATTCCAAGGACATTTTAAATTAATAACAATATACATCAAGAACTGGAAAAGATTGTAAAGTCTGTACAATCTCGTATTCCATATTGATCAGAAGTAAAAACTATCAAATCAAGTATGTATTGGAATTCCAGATGCAGAACGATTGGCGTTTGTTGGGTCAAATGCTATTCTGAATCTCCCCAGTTCTTTCCCTGGCGGTGACAAATGACTTGCTAAAACAGTTTCTTACGGTGGGTCTTGGTGTATATTGTTTCCTACTTAAATTATTCTGTAGTTTCCACCTTTTGTTTACTATTAGCTATATTTTTTATAGCTCTGCCATTTGATGTACTCCCTTTTTTACTGTTAGAGAATAGTAAATTACTTTCAAGTTAAGAAATACCTAACACATAGTATATAGTTTGATGTCCTTGAAAGCATAAAATACGTCAACTGCTGCCTTTCCTTATTATTAAACTTAAAATTTTATTGTTGTAATTTTTTGGGTACTATAACTAGCGTATATTTTCAAATAATCTTCGTATTTTCGAGTAAGCTAGTTGAGTAGTAGCCAAGCTCTTGTAACATCAAAAGTTTTGATAAAATTCTAGATTTAATGAAATAATTAAAATAATTATTGTATGCCAGTTATTTCAATAAGAAACATTATAAACGGTTGGACAATATATGCAATTTTATTTTAAGTTTTATTGGGTCTGTCTTTTGTTAAATTGTCAGAGATCCACAGTTAATTATAATGGTAAAAACACAGACAAATAAAGCTTTACTGAACCATGTAGTAAGATTTAAAATAAAACTGTTTGATCTGCTCTTGAAGATAAAAACAATCTTCATAAACATGATGTAGTAATCGTTTTCTTATCAGGCGAACCGTATGCTTAAATACCACATTTATGGTATCTAAACTCCATAGCTGAACTAAACAGATGGCAATGAAGATAAATTGTACAATAGTTTCTTATGAAACACATTTGACCCATATACAAAAGGAGCCAAAACCCGCGTGTCCAAACAATAAATCAGGTGCGTAAATGTAATGAACGGGGCGAGTAGCTGTGGACGTTGAATATTAGCTCTTATGGCAATGATGTAAAGTGCAAACAAAATATCGGATTTAGAATCCATGAACTTGCAAGCGACCCGAACATTGCAATGACACAGTAAAACCTATACAACCAATCTGGCACTGTCATAAGAGGTACGCGTTTTAAGAATTTAATCAAACAGTGAAGTAGTATTACAAACAGCATTTATAAATTGCCTAAAAAATGTTATGGTAATTTATCACATTCATGTGAAATTTCAACCACCTTTGTTAATACACGTTTTATTCTTGTCGTTTCCGATAGAACCAGTTACTAATATACCAAATGTTGTATGGTATCCAGTAGTAGATTTGTAACTAGAAAGTTACTGATCATAATAATTATATGCTCCCAGAATTTCATCAAATGTTGTATTCTTGCAATCTAATGGCGTATGTTTTCAAACAGTCGTTGATTTGGACAAAAATATAGAATAATATTTCTTAATACGCAGTCACTCGAGCTCAGACTTGTAATTATAAGCAATAACCAACAGCTGGAACCGAGAACAATAATCATTTAATGAAAGACCCCATTACAATTTATAGCATAAAATAAAAGACAGAGGGAGAGAGAAAGTAGAAGATTGCCACTATTTACACAATTAAAGTAGTAATATCTCCAAAGATACAAATTACAAAATGATAAAAAAAAATACAAAATGAATAGCACGACATATAAAAATAAATTGAACAGGATAGTTGGCTTGACGTCTCAAAGGATAATAAAACAGAAGCCTATAACAAAATAAATGAAATGAAATGTAGGTATGTAGGCTACTTAAAGCAATTCAATGATACTCTTGTAACGAGTCCGTTACTTTATTATTTTCACTTGACACCGATTCACCATGGAAAGGAAAAATCGTAAATCCATAAGAACTTTTATGCCCCTCACTTGTTACTTGTATATAATTATCAATTTATGACTCCTTTTATCGTAATGAAATGTCTAAATAAGTCAACAAGTACTTTCAGTATTTAATCTTTATCTTATGAGCAGGTCTGTTAAAGATTTGTTTTAATTCTAAAGTACTGTTTCTACATTATTCGTTCTGCTTATTGATGGATCATAAACAGTATAGTTGTTTTTAAGAGGTTTGCTTTTGTTTATTTACTGCAAAGAAAAACACACACTAAGTATCTAATGACAAATCAATAGTACAATCTGGGGAAAAAAATCAGACTCCATTTCGATCTAAAATACTGAGAAAGAGATTTTTAGAAACTTCAATTTAGATGTCAAATAACTGTTCAATCAACTAAGGCAATATGATTACGGATGTAAATTGAAATTTCATTCTAAATGATTTAATATTCATTTTCAGCATCAGATGAACATTACCTGTCATTTATCTATTTCTTATTCCAATGTAATGAAAGAGATCGCAGAATCGGAAACTACTCAAGCAGATTGTCGGCAGTTCTCACATAACATATTTAAAAGTAAATAGGGTAAGTATTAGAAATTAGTAATATTTTAATGAGTTTGTCATTACTTTATCGCATAAAGTTCCGTTGTGAATGAATCTTAAATATACATAAGCATAAGCTTCGATTAAAAGCCATGGAATTTGAGGTACAACATCAAAAAAATACAAACGATTTTGATCCCTATTGCTTTTAAATAAGAGACAGAAGCTATATATAATTTTGCTAAATGTACTCGCAATCATTTGACATACACTAGTTAGTATCAGAGATAACAAATTTTGATTATGGATCAATCAAAATTTGCTATCTCAATCTCCTGGGATCGACCATGGCGAAAGCTCTTCTCTCTTAATGTTCTAGTTCAGGAATCTAAAGGCTTGGTAATATTTTAAATATTTTATTTTGCATTTGAGACGCTCGAGCACCTGCGTTAGAAACGACTATGATAGCGCTTAGATCCTTCATAATGACACTTTGTACTAAGTCTAGGTAATCCACTTTACCAATTCTATTTCTTTTTAATTTGTTAACCGACTTTAAAAAAGGAGGAGGTTCTATGTTCCACTGCATATTTTTTTTTGTATGTATTTCACCGATTTCGCAGTCAATTATGAACCGATTTTTAATATTCTTTTTTTATTCGATAGAGTTTAATCCTGAAGTAGTTCCATTATCAACAAGTGAGGATCTGATGATGACATCCCAGGGAAAACCTCAAATTTTATAGGCACGTTTTTCATATTTCATTTTTTTCTTCGCCTATTCAAGTATTGGAAAAATACAAATAAAGAAAGTAAACGATGAAAAAATTGACTTTGCATCATTTTTGATTTTTACAATAAAGTAGGCGTTATTATACGCACAAATCAAACATGTAAATGCTTTTCTAATATTTTCTTCTGATAGTCATAATCTCATGTTGATGACCTGCTGATGGGAGGTACAACTCCTTAACGGTTTGGAGTTATATAATACGATAACATGACAAACGACATGACATACGTATTTCAACCAAAGAATAAGAGACAGACAAGTCGATAAACCTAAAAAAAACACACTTCAAAACACTAAAAAGGAAAAAATAAAAAAAATCAGTAGGTACCTAAGTAAATAACTCATAAAATGTATTTTTTGGAGTTGGTGCTAAGCTGTTTCCAGAAACAATAGAAAGTAAAGCACCGAAAAATACATTTTTATGAGATAAGAACCTAAATTTATTTATTTTTTTCTTTTTAGTGTTTTGAAGTCGGTTTTATTTTCGTTTTTTCAGTGTTCATCTGCTGCCAAGCCGAAATAGTATAGTTGCAACTAGAGCCGAACAAATTCACAGAATACGACAGTTAGTTAACATTTATCGTGATGTTATCTAATGCAATAGAGGGAAACAAAACGGTAAACTGTATAAGGCTGCTAGCATGGTGGACACACGTGCGTCCCACTTTACTCCACGAAACGTATTAATTTGTTTTCAATAAAATTGGGTCGATGTATTGTGATTAGCATATTGTTGTAATGTTTTGATAGTTTGCTTGATTTAAATATTAGAAAACTCATTTTTGTTAGGTTATAATGAAGCTGTACTAATATTTACTGAAGGTTCAGGAGTAGAAGAGTGGCACCAAGTTCCGTTTTAAAATGTTCTTAAAATTTTAACAAAGCATTAAAATTCGTTACATTAGTAGATAGTTCTTAGCAAATATTTCACTAGTCCTTTTCTATTTGAAATCAAAACAAACATATGTATGACCAGAATCTACAGAATAGTCGAATACATTTAAAATTAATGCCAGACCCAAGACGAAATCCCATCGTAAACAGTTATTGATATCAATATCGGGAGACATAACCGAAGTTTTGGGTAGAGATAATGGTATTTCTGTAATAGCCAATAACATAGTTATTAACAACATAATTTGGACTTTACTTGATTAAGATTTTAATGGAAATATAAAAATGAATGTAGAAGCAATTTGGGTATTTCATTTATTAAGCTTTTAGACTTCAAAAAGGATGGTTTAGGCAGTTTTCGTGTCGGATGAGTCTTCAAATTCTCCTAATCGCTGTTCTTATTCTACATGTGGGAATGTTATAGGACGCATGTGATTATCCCTTAGCCTAATACCTGATTGTGACAAAAATTTTCTCTATACCTCTCTCTCCATTCTCGTCGAGTCAGTGTGAATTATTGAAACTCTTTGATACACTTATTTCAGATATTTAAATAGTAATTAGAAAGACTCGCGCATTATTACTTTCTTATCAAAGATTGGCAAACATACTAAACCTTTTGTTAAAAGATTGGCAAATGCTTCTTTAACAATAACTTGACGAAAACAAAAGACTAAAGGTTCTAATCCAAATTCTATGGTGCGACCCATTATTAGTTTATCACTACCAACATTTTCATCAGATAGCTTTTTTTAAGTCTTTCCAGTTATTATAGCAAAAATTTTACCTATTACACCGCAGAAGCCAAACATTGCTATGTCAAGATCGCAGACTAGCCTAATTGTGGTGGCACTTAACGCAAGGGTGCTAAACCGAAGAGTTATGAGAGAGGAAATTAGCGTTTCACCGCTGAAGTCGCAGGCATAGTTTTCTCGCCAGCTTCAGAGCCTGCGTGCACGGTGTATTTCTACGCGATAGTACGTCAAACAAAACTAACACGAATTCGAAACGTGATGCAATTGTCATTCTTCCACTTAATATTAAGCTCATCACGGTTTTCCTTCGGGCTTTGCGTTCTCAGGCACCAGCAATGCATTGGCAATCATTCTCACATTGCGTATGTCTATATCTGATAACTACTTACTTTCCAGTGGATCAGCTGTTTGATTGTCTTCTTGAAAAAATACATTTGCTCTACACAGCAGAAGGTCTGGCACTGAGCGACTGACATAAATTAAACCTACATGGAGGTTCTACTTTTAAATTATTTAGAAATTTAATAAAAACCTTACGACTTAAAAAACGCTATTCTAACAATAGCAGTGTCATAGCTTCAAAATAATTCCTATTACGAGCACCATAAGGTTTTTCAAAGCTGCGTTTTGTCTTGATTTTGCATGCAATGCTATAATGAAATATAGGTATGCCAAGAAATATTGATTTGGAAAAATATAAAACTCCACAGTGAGATCAAAACAAATTCAAGGAAATTAAATCAGTACCAAGAATTCCAATCGGAACCTAAACGAGATTATTATAATTTATAACGGAAGCATAGTTCACAGATTTATGAATCATTAACTTTTGGTAATAAAATTCTATACCGATGACTGATCGTGAGTCACTCGCATGTATCAAAGGCGGTCGAGAACTGTGTCGAATCATCGGCTTCGATTGACATCGACGTGAAATCTATTAAATAAAGAATTGAAAATGTTGCTACAAATGTTGATCATCAATGAAATTACCCATTAGCGCTAGGAAATTTTTTTAAATCGTAAAACTCGGATGAAGACATAATAGTGAAATAGATAATATTTAGAATTTGCATTTTGAAGTCAAATAAGGTGTCTAACACCTGTTGTGTGGTCATTTGGCCATTCTCGCTAAGATATTAAAGTTATTTATTACAAAAGTTGTCTGTGAATCATAATCTGATGTTCCACAAGGTATCAATTAGTCAAAGTGTGTAAATTTAATATGAATTATTGTATCAACTGTCAATAGCTCTGAGCATTGTTCGCATTTTTTATTTAATTAAAAGTTACTACGATCCAAATCATAGTCCATTCAGTAACATTGTACGAAACGTGCAAATTCAAGAAGTAACCAAATATTTTGTTAATACAATTATAATTAGTAAGGTACATAGAGTTAACAAGGATGAGAGATTTACAGCACCTACTGTCATAGGTTTTTTTATACAACTAGATGACAAACAACCTGACGGCCAACCTGGTGGTAAGTGGTTACCCTCTGCAATGACAAGGAAAACATCGCTGGATATTGCAGGTGCGTTGTCATCCAGAGGCCTAAGAGGTGAAATGCCTTATATGCCCAGTAACACAACAGTAACTGTTTAACTTATACTGACTACCTTTCCCTTCAATTTGAAACACAGCGAACTGTTTTACGGCTGAACTAAGAAAGGCGGCGGTACCTACTCAGACGACCCTCCATATGGGCTATGAACAAATTATAAACCTTAATTAAACATTTTTTTATTTTTATACCCAAAACGAAAAAAAGCTGCCCATCTTAAACGTTAAAGTTATAATAACCCACTTTGTGACTATCCCCCAAAAACCGGCCACCCATCCAATGAATGCCCATCGCAAGTTTCAACTGGGTGTAACAAATTCAAGGAGAAACGGGGAGGGGGGATCTCTAACACTTGTGAACTATTATAAAATTAAGGTTTGTAGGCTATTGCCGCAGTTTATCTAATTAAAGTCACGGTCTCGTAAACTACTGGTTTTGAAGATACGGTCGCACTATTATGTCCGTGAGCTTAGTTTTGTCATAGTTATAAAGTGTATCTTCTTTATGCCAGTCTTTGTGGTAATTATTTAACTTATTTCGAGAAAGGCCAAACATTGGGTGGTTATTGATAAAAATATTCTTTTAGCTGTGTATGTTGATGTATTGGTGAACTGACATGAAGGGTAGAAAAAAGAGAAGAATCTAAGTTATAATAACATATAATAGACGTACAAAAAGAATGTAGACTGCTATAGATTATTAACATGGTACAATAACTACAAACTAGCATGTGTCTGCCAATCTGATAACAATCTTTGAAAAAAACTTAGTTTGAAATTCATAAGATACACAAAGTTGCCCTACTATCATTTCATACTGTGTCATTTGTAAATGATTTAATGAGACAGCTAAACGCGAGCTGAATTTAAATAAGCCCAAGCTTAAGAGAATTATGGTTATTTGCAAGTTTGTTTCAAAGCAGTTTTAAGTAACAACTTAATTGATTCAGTTTAACTTGTAAATAAGGAATGTTATGATACGATAAATGAATTAACTGATCATGGATTTAAGCAAAATGCAACTAAAAGAAACGTTCATGTAGGCTCTAGTGTTTAATGTAAATATTTGATCTAGTATCTAATGTTAAAAATTTAGTTTCTATGGTGCATTAGGTATGTAAAAACATAAAATGGAGAATTAAACTTCATATAGTTATTGAATCGGAGTTTCATCTTACGTTAGGAAGTTAAAGAAGTTTCAGATCTAGATTCAAGTAAAGTGATATGAAATGAAAAATGATTATTTGGAGCATATAAATACAGTACGCACTATCGTACTGATTTTGAATACAACTTTTGAACTTACACAAGTGAGACAGCTGACAGCATATGTGAGGACAAACACTACAAACGATCAATTGTAGAAGGGTCGTCGATAGTTTTAGCACTTGGATATGAAATTTTAAAAAAAATCGCAAAGGAATATCTGAAGCTTTTGTAGAATCTTCAAGACTTTTACAAAAATGGATCCAGTGAATAGAAAATCTAGTGAGTTCATGTTTCAACTAAATGTTGTTTCACGACTCCATTATAGAGTTTAGCCTTAGTACACTGTCTACTATAAAAAATGGTTTTTGCAAGACAACTGTTTTAATTTATGAGATGTAGGGGACTTACAAGCTGCAAAAATCTTAACAAGCTCAATACTACCTTTTCAAGAATTGTGTTAATAAGAAAATTCTCGAGATAATCTCTCCTCGACAAGTCTCAAAGGCATTCATTTGCATTCATATTCGTCAAGATTTTAATTAAAAGTAGTAGTAGCAGTTTCAAAGTAATAATGTTCTTGTAAAAAACCAAAAAAATGTTATCCTTATTTTAAATATTTGACTCGGGATTCTGTTTTTTTTTCAAATACTTTCTCTCTTTAAATTCTACTTCTTTCTTTATCTTTGACTGATTGCCAATATGGATTGGCAGATGTGATTAGGCCCTTACCACATACAAAAGCTTAGCCCAAGACCGGCAAAAGTGGAGCCATATCGTCGTGGTCATAAGCGCGACGATCTAAAAACCCGATCACTCCCGCAGTCGTAAATTATAATTTTGTTGGAGGAATGCTAACTTGCAGTGAGCGTAACCGCACATAAACTGCAAAAATTTGCTCATTTGATAGTACATGAGCTAGTACATGATAGTACGCTCTCGATAGACACTTTTCAGTCGCTGTGACATAAAAGGGTTAAAGTATATTTACTACTACTGTTGTCTGTCGAATCTGATAATCTTCATCGAAGAAGGTTGCATTAATATTGACAAATTATTGTCTTTGGTAATGCTTTTAAATCGTAAGGATGGGTTCAAATCTTTGTTTACGAACATGAAGACATTACGGCCCCCAGATCAGAATTCGTTGTGACGACACGATGACATATCTTTTTACTGCCCACGCAATAATTTCCGAGATCTAGTGACCTTAATCACCGTAGGCATATAATACATCAAAAACTGTGAGTTGATGCTTGACGGTCCTCTTGGAGCTATTTTCTATCGAAACTAATAAGGTAACAAGCTTTTCAAATTTAGTATAAACCTAACCTACTTTATAGCAAGTGTACGTAACAGACCCGAGGTTTAAAATTTCAAGTAATAAGCCTTATTATTCTTTACTATACTGTCCATAAGCAACATTTTCTACAGAGCTAAGTTGTACACGGACCCACAATTTAGAAAATATGAAAAGAAAATTCATTTCTTTTGGACGTTCGATACCAGAAAAACAAACAGATGAATTGAAAAAATATTTGAAAATAAATTTCAAATCTCCTTCGATCGTCTTATTAAGCAACCATTGGGGTGCCAACGAAGTGGCTTTTTTAAAAACTATTTCAGGGTTTGTAGCATTTGCAACACGCATACTACGATTTGACTTTCCAAAACTTAAATATCTTTATAACTACACAAAGCTGTGAACATTGGTGCTTTGATATTTTTATTTCATAGTCAAGCAGTTGTCGACATTTCAAGCGCTCCTCAAGTCGATTTAGGTCAAGATCGCCTTTTGAGACGCTCCAAGTATCCACTGACAAATTTTCAATTCATTGGACAAATATACAAAGGTGTTTTTGATTTTAAAGTTGAGTGGTGAATGAAACCTTGTTTATGTCAAAAGTTTTTAGTATATACTATCTGGAACCAAAGCAGGGCTTGTAATATGGATACTAGATACTGGATAACACATTGACACTCAAAAGCTAGTACTATTGAACTTCATAAGCGTGGTAATTAAGCTGATACTGTAGTCTATAAATGCTTATAGCATCAGGGAAATCTTTACTGTAGATAAGGAGGTAGAAAAATACCACATTGGGCCCCCAAACCTCTTTGTATATATGTGTAAAAACATACCAAATTGTATGTTAGTAAGTACAAATAAAGACGCTTTATGTCATTTTATTTCACGACGTTCTGGCCATCTTACCAGAGAACAAATAAGTACAAACTAAGTTGCTATATTCTTTATCGTATTTCACACGTCTCAAAGTAAATGTATCTTACCAATTTTTGCTAGAATATGGGAAATGAAAAATTCCTTGTTTCTCCTTAGAATCTTGGCTGGAACTTTTAGTAATATCATTATTCCAGCAATATTGATAACCAACATTGTAATAAAAGAATTTTATTTTATTTTTATGGAATTATATGACAAAACAAGCTGACGCCACACCTAGTGGTAAGTGGTTACCGCCACCTTTAGGCACCTGAAATAACAAGGGAAAATCATTTAGTATTGCAAGTGCGTGCATCCTGAGGCCTAAGATGATATGCCTTCCAAGCCCAGTAATTTCGAAAAAAAAAATTACCTATAAAATTCGGAATTCTATTTTAGAGAAAAGCTTTTTTATTTAATCTCCTTTTGAACCCTCAAATCCATCCATCAGGATTATCAAAATACCGTCCAAAAAATTTATTGTTCTAGATTTACTGGTTTTGTCTGGCGTTGTCTGTCACTCAGTCAGTGTTAAATTCTAATAAGTAGATATCCTATTATATTTATTTACAATTAAAAGCAAATTAGCCGAACAAAACGAGTCTCTATTCTTGTTATCGGCTTATTCAGTTACTTCCATCTCAGTACCGGCTTTTATCAAAGAAATAATTGTTAATTAACAGGCCCTTGCAATAACCATCAAAAAACTCAATCAATCTGTGGGAACAATGGTTTGGATGACGGACAGGCTTAGTGATTTATACGCCCACTATAATGACGCAGTAATTGAGATGAATTTGTTTCTTCTTATTAAAGGAGCCGAATGGTTCCATGTCGTAGAGCCTGTAGCACGATAGCTTAAGAAAAGCAATGTTCGTCGCGGTCTGGAAATGGATTGGTGACCAAATATATGTACTCGAACTCTTTCGGGATAAATCCTACACAAGAGCAAGCGTTAGGGCGTTCGGAGTCATCAATTTACTGTCATCTCCACCTCACCATCCAATCAGGTTAGCAACTCGATTCTTTGTCGTACTTCCAAAACTTAGAATTCTTTATCAGCACATGTTCCCTCCTTCCTTGTGGCGTGAAAAGGCACTACAGGCTGGCAAGGTGGAGGTGGCAAGAGCAGTGTATTTAAGCTGCACTAGCTGTCTTCGCATGTATGGGCTGTATGGACTCGTCCTACCGCTTCTCATCTGTGTTGAGTCATTGTTTTGATTTATATAAAAAGGCGATATCCGATATCCGACGAACTACAAATTCGATGAGTAATAGAGTTGGCTAAAAAGGACGTTTATTCTTGATTTTGATAGGGGTCTCAATAAAACCAAATAAATCGTGTCTGACTGCGTGTCCCAACATCCTGTAGTGTACCGGCCTCGTCCCGATTGATCCCTCCCGATCCCTAGGATTTATCGCGTTAATGTTTGGATGGGGGGATTAATTTATGACTGTGCCAAAAGTAGAATGTGTACGATCTGTGTACATGTACATATTATTGAATTTAGAAGAAAAATAGTATAGACTTAGATGCGGACATTATTACCTTTCATTTTCTTTTTTCATTCTTTTTTCGATAGAGCTACCTAAATATATATGTAAATATAAGACACATACTAGAAAATATACAATCATCCATTACTCGAAAACAAACATTTTCATGGTTTTTTTCATTTTATTTTTACTCGTCATACATCGGGGTTTGAACGCGGGACCTCTAGTCTTGTAGATGGTACTAACCACTGCTCCAGATGACACATGTTATGCAAAATAAAAATATTTAGTTCACACGCACAAAGTGGCCCGCATCAAACTAGGTACGAAATCCGGATATTTCCGCTTGAAAGCGGTAAAAACCGGTTTCAAAGGGACGAAATGGAAGTCGAAACTAATGATCATACACGCGGAGTTGCGTCTATGGCAGGCCTTTTACAAAGTCAGCGTTTTAAAAGCTTTAAAAGATTAACATGCCCACCAATTTCCGCCTCAAACGCTAATGCAATAAGGCTTAAACTTCCGCTGCAACTTTAACAGTCGGCCACAACGCATGCGTTTGACATTTACAGCCCTATAACTCTATGCACAAAATTAAGTGACCGGTTCCGTTAGAATATCATTTTTATTTTTCGAGACACAAAGTCGAAAATTGCAGCACAGAAGCGCGGGTGCAATAACGTTATTCAAAGCTAAGACTTGCCCAAATAAGATAATAGAATTTTGGATACGTATGCTATTTGAAATTGAACCTAAAAACGTGGAGAACAAATAGTAAAATTAATGAATTCAGGAAGTGTTTTATGCTGATATAGATATTGAAGCGTTAGGAGAAATCGAAAGTGCTATTGTAAGGTTTTTTTTAGAAGAAAACACACAAACGCTGTGTTTACATAAAATAGCTTTTGTTTCGTGTATAGATGGCGAAGTACCAGGTGGTCGTTAGGATAAAGGTATATTGCGTGATAATAGGCAACAGAAAGATTGAACTAGTTATAAACAAGACCAAAATAAACTGTTCGGATTGCATCCATAATCACTAGTTCTTTGTAATTGTTTGAAAAGAGATTTTGTACATAGTACATATAGAGGCAGTAAGTTACATCACAGTAAACTTGCTCTCATAAAACACAACAGACCAATTATACAACTGCGGCATGACTAAAAGTAGGTATATAGATAATGTTACTCGAAACAAAACAGGTCGTTGGAGTGATTTCAAAATAAGAGCGCCAAAAAATAAAATGCTGCTATACTGTTCTCGATATAAGGACATGGCTTATAGCAAAGGGAAGGGTTTCTCTCTTTTGCATCTAAAATGATATTTAATATACATATATGTATTGTCATGACAACTAGGCGTGTGTACCAAATTCCACATCAATCGGTCAACAGGAACGGGGTTTTCAAGATGTTATTTCCAAGACACAAACATAAAAAAACGAAATGGAGGAAAGAGGAACGGTCGCATTTTTTAAAAAAAACACGCTGTTTTAGACGTAAAAACTATTTTTGGTGTAAGTTTATGCGGCAAATATGGACCGAAATTACTTAACAAACTTAAAACTAAACTAAAAAGTTGATAAGTCGTGGCAACTCAGATTCTTTACATTTAAATAGCCATGTTACTGTTAAAGTGTTCACTGTGTCATAGTTCTAATTGCTAGACGCTAACTACACCCAGCTGTAGTTCGATTTCGCGTGCGTAATAGCACGTCATGTTAAAGTAACCAATGAGCCCTAATGTTATAGCGTTATGGGCTTCCGATGCGCCGGCGCAGGATAATTGTGTAAGTAATTAAGGTAAGTTTATGAAAATGTTCCGAGGGGATTATAATTGGTGGGGCAAAATAGGGCTTATAGTGGCAGTTTGCGTTGGGTCGGATAAGTTTTTTTCGTTTAAACAAGATAGTTAGTAAAAGTTTCTATGCGATTTGGGCCAGCTAATGATGTTAAGAATGATAAGAATCTATCTTACCTCATTTCCACAAAACTTGACTGATAGAATCGGCAAAGAAGTATTTTAATATACTGAAAAACATCACAGAGGTCGCCATTTTGAAGAAAACAAAATGTCAATGTCATTATACAATTTTGTTTTTTACGACTTTACATTGAAAATTGTTGTTTCATTTCTTCATACCCAGGGGCAAACTATTTCCAAAAACAACAAAAATACCTCAAGTGCACCCAAAACATTCACAGTTGAAAATACGAAATGACAAAAACAAATCATGGAGTTAATTCACTGTCTTCACCTCAACATCACTAGTAACTCGTTTCTTACTTCGAAAACTTGGATTCCTTTTTCAGCTCATGTGTTCCCTACTACCTATAACAAGGGTTCCTTCAAAAGGGTTGTGAAAAGGCACCTTATGGGCCTTCAAGGTGGAGGCGGCTAGAACAGTGTGTTTAACACTGCACTAGCTGTCTTCGCAAATGGACTCTTCTTACCGCTTCACACCAGGCGGTGTGGCGTTATTTGCCGTGCTTTGTATAAAAAAAAGTTCATCCCTGATGGCTCCGTCCTTCCGAAGACACGTCAAGCCGTCGTCCCAGTTGTTACTGCAACTGCCTTAAACCACCAACTCGCATTGGGACTGCTTGGTGGTGTCATGTGTTTCTCCCATGCATGAAGGCTTCAGCCTGGAACATGTATACGCTGATGTTGACCCGCACACCATCAGGCGGGTCGTGAACTTGGTTGCCACCATTGCCTTCTTTAAAAAAGCATTATCTTACAAAGACAGATCTTTTAAATTTATTCTCGCGGTGTTGTGCCCCAAAAGATTGTTGTTTAAATTAGTTTTATCATGCTCTGCTAACGTCACCGTAACATTACGATGTACAGATTGTATCATTCATGAAAAGGCTATTAGCTGAATGAAGAATATTAAACAAGACATTCCAAGATTAGAATCTTTTATATAAGTTACGCGGTTATGACACGAACTCGTGTTATTTAGCATAAAACGCTAAACCCCAAAAACATTTCTTAAGTTGTGATGCAATTACAACCGACCTTACTTATTCATTTTATGGCATACTCCACAAATATTGTAGCCTTTTTTTATTCATAATGAGTTGCTTATGGCTTTTATCTCACCTGATTGTAAGGACGAAGACAGAAGGAAGCTACACCCGGATTCAACCAGAAAGGAACTGGCTATCTTACTGCCGGTACATAAAAATGCTATTGACATTATTGTTGTGGCGGCAGACTTAGGTAAGATAGTGTAGTCCAGGCCGAGATAAAAATCCCTACTAGGTACCAACCAAGCCAAGGATACCGACAGAATTTTAACCACTAGACCACACATGTGGTTGAGTATGATTTAAAATTGAAGGTGCTTTATGTGCCTCAGGATGTAAACACACTAACACCAAGTGATTTTTTCCTTGTTATTGCTTGTTATAGACACCTGCATATAATAGGCAACGGTAGCCACTTACCACAAGGTGGGCCGTCAACTTGCTTGTTATCTAGTTGTATACAATAAACTATTTGAAACACGAACAAATCTACACGCAGTTTCCAAAGCGGAACTACCGTCCATATCGCCACGTTAAGTTGCGACATATCGCCCGGTTTGGCAACAGCACAAGTTCACGGGCGGCGGGCGATTTGTCGCGGCGCGTCATTGCGGTACAATGACCCCGATTGTCGCTTTTTGCGTGCAACAAGACCGCGACGGTATAGGGTTGGATTAAGTTGCTTGATGATATAAAGTTAGTTTACCTGTCGAGTCGTACCTTCTGCACAGATTAATAATAGTCCTATAGTCCTAACGCGGACTAAGGTTAGTCCTGGTCTAAAACTGATGCTGTCACTTATATTTGTTAAAAGAAAGACAGTGACGGCATCAGTTACTAATTTTTCCGCGTTTTATAAAAGTTGGCAAAGTGTTTTGTTTTTACTTTGGTCTTACTTAGGATCCATAGATGGATTATGTTATTGTTTTAATTATTTTAACACTAAGTACTTTCACTAAAGCTAATGTAAGCTTCAGATTACAAAACAAACCATGAATCCCACTCGTGGGTACAAGCGGTGAGAAAAAATGTGTTATGGGCGTGGCTTAGCAACTCATTTAATCCGTCATCGGTCAACAGGTTAATCGGCATCTACCACGCCTCTACGTCAAATAAGGCAACAAAAATGAAGACCATGCCGATGCATTTGTGTTTGCCACGTGCGTCGATAACTTTCACAGCGATATTCTTGCGCAACTTTGTTAGTAATATTGAATAATGGCGACATTTTTACAACAATTTTTCAATAAGCGGGAGTGTATTTACGCGTATCCTGAACAGCTAGAACAGAACATACCAGACTCCTTAACAATGACGTCAGAGCTAGAACTACCGACTAACCCCACTGCTTCCTTCCATCTCGCACGTAGCTAAAGCAGTGACAGCGAATATTTCCTATTTTGTACTGCACAAACATCCAGCAATATTTTGGATCCATATGGGTATATGGCTCCAAAATATCGTCTAATCTAGGTAGATTAGACTAGGGATCAACCGTCAGTTGTGGCAGCATACCAGTTAATACCATTATTTGAGCCACTATCTCTTGTTGCTAGTCAAGAAGGCCTTGACTTCTACAAAGATCAAAAACTATGACTGGTGGCATATAAGCATCTTGAAAATGTAGGTGTCAAGCTTAGTATCCTGTGCACGGCTTGCAAGGAGGTAGAAGAACCATACAATCAGGTCAAGTTAAAATGGAACGGCTAACTTGTGATATCTGGGTACTGGAGCTGGATTGAACAAGCCTTTACCCTCTGAATATGAAACATTACGAATTAAACATCATTATTTTTTGCTTATTTATGAGCGTAGAAATAAAGCAGTTACAGATCTGATTATTTGTGTTGGATTGTGATTTTTTAACACAAAATTTGTTGCCTTATGGCTATATCATACTGATTTTAAGGTAGCAATCACCTTTCTCATAAGCGCTCATTCAACTTTTTCTCTTTGTCATATTTCTTTCTTTCTTTCTTTCTTCTTCTTGTAGTAAATTAGTATTTGATTAAAATGGGTTTTATGAGCGTTTACAAGTAAGACCGCTAGTGATTTTATAATCAAGGCATATAATCTTTTTCTAGTGCTGTTTTCTGTGTGTAGGGCAAAATTACTTTCGTAATATTAAAAAAAATACTATCGAACCATTATGTTACTTATTATTACGTCTTTTATTATGCTCCTAAGGAAACCTTTATAACAGGAATCCTAATTATAGAATAATAAAAAAGTAAGAAAAATGAGATTAATTAAGTTCTGTCTTTTCTTGTTTTAAATGCTCTTGGTATTGCTTTCATTTCAATTGCGTGTCTCACACATTTATGGGTTGGCTGGAAAAAATATTTTATAGAGATGAGTCCACCTTTGCTAACATATAAATACCAATAAAGAGTAGATTAAAAAGACTATTGTGACAGCCCTAAGATACTTCGAAGTTGAAGACGGAAGGCACCGGGTGCCTTCGAGTTGCGCTCGAATACAGGAATTTTAATTACTGACAAGTTTAAGTTGTACAGAATAAATCTTTGCTGTTCATTATTTGCGTTATTTTATTTTATTTATATTATTCAGGAAACTGTAGCTTCTGTCTTATCAACAATCATGCTTCATAGAAATTATAAGCCTGTCTGTTATAGTTTTACATCATGTTCCTTATAACGGGCTACGATTTAAGCAACAGCGAAAATTTCACAATTGTTACAAAGATAATGTTATTTCATTTCATTTTACTATCATAATCGTTTCACTCGATGGCATTTAATATGCGTTCACATGTGTTAAAAAGGATGGATAAATTTATAATGCGGTCAAAAATGATATGCAAAAAATGCGAATAATACTTTTATTTTCAAAAAAAATGTGATTCAATGAAAGAGAATTCAGAAATGGTGGTATTCTCTACTCAAAATTTTGGGCACCTAGACTAGAAGGAGCTATGTTTATCCCCCGACGAAAAAAGAGGGGTGTTATAAGTTTGACGTCTGTTTGTCTGTGGCATCGTAGCTCCTAAACGAATGGACCGATTTTGATTCTGTGTTTCTTGTTTGCAAGCTGACGTGATGGAGATGGTTCTTAATTATATTTTATGAAGATCTGTTCATGCGTTTAATGACTGTCGGGTTATTTCCTACTTGACAAAAGGGTCTTACTAACTGTCACAGATTCGATTGATTTGAAATTCGGTTCCCTGTTACTTCGGTGGTATGTCCAGGACATGCTAACTTTGAGCTGATCCTGTACCATAAAATAGTCTGCGGGATGCTCAATGCTTCAGAAACTTACAGCAGATATAGTGTGTTTGGGCTCATAAGATAATTTTAGTCTTAGAAAAATACATACAGTGGAACATATAACCTTCTTCTTTTTTGAAGTCGGTTAAAAATAATGATTGACGACGCCGGGAGTAACTAATTTTCAATTCTATATTATATTCTTTTACGTAAGTCGTCATGCACAAAAGTTGTCATGCACAAAATGTCAGACACCTGAAATAAATACTTTAATAGAAGTTAATAGAACACCTTTATCTCTCAATGTACGGTCAGTATCAAAACTATGTATTCTGTCTCTTAAGTGTTTGCGATAAGGACCAAGATCTCTTGTAATATCTCTTGTTATTTACTGCACAAATATTACAAGACATAAACTAGGCCCCATAAGTAACATCTTAATCACACAGATAAGCAAATATATTATATTCCCTTTATCTTATATCTCACATCTTAAATAAGTGGTTGAAATATAGCACTGTGACTTACTTGAAAGTATATGCAATAAGGCCAGTATGAACATTTACATAAGTTGATTTAGTAAGTACATAGTTAACCAACCTTTTATCTATTTTTTTTTTGGTAAAAAAATTCGGCAAGCGCGGTGTGGGACGTCCTCAACCTCGGTGGAGTGACGATCTTCGCAAAATAGTAGTAACTGGATGAGGCTAGCCAAGGATGGAGCCGGCCTATGCCCAGCAGTGGACTGTTGCAGGCTGATGATAATGATAATGGTGAATTTGTTTTATATTTGACGGGTGAGAGGTCATCGTAGCCCATAGAAGCTTGTCACCTTGAGCACTACTCAGCACGCTCTGGCTACCATAAAACTTTTTTGGCAAAGTTTTCTATGTTGATAGTATAAGAGAGGAATTCCCCTGATACGAACATAACGATTTAAGGAAATCGTGCCTGAGTAGCGCCTAAGATGCTACAAGAGTATATACAGGCTACGGTAACAACGTGTGAGTAGTGCCCAAGGTGCTACGAGCGTCTACAGCCTGCGGTAACAAGACGTTAGTAATGCCCAAGGTGCTACGAGCGTCTACAGCCTGCGGTACAAGACGTGAGTAGTGCCCAAGGTGCTACAAGCGTCCACAGGCTAGGGCAACAACACGTGAGTAGTGCCCAAGGTGCTATGAGCGTTTATAAGCTACGGTAACAACGCGTGAGCAGTGCCCAAGGTGCGATGAGCTTCTTTAGGCTATGGCAACAACGCGTGAGTAGTGCCCATGAGTAGTCTGTAGGCTACGTTAACCGCTCACAACCAGGCGGGCCGTGCTTACGTGCCACCTGTCGTATAAAAAAATAACAAATGTCTGAAATAAAATTTAGCCGGTCAAGCATCAGGTTCCAGACACAGTTGATTTTTCAATTGTCATAGCCCACCGGAGGGATAACGCCGCTTAACAGATTAACGGGGTTTGTGTGTTTCTTGTCAAAAGTTAGCTCTGAAAGTTTGAAGCTTTTCATACCACTTTATTTTCCGATTGAATTAATAAATAAATAAAAACATTGTCACACATGCTCGTGGCACACACTACAGTTATACCACAAACACAAACACACATACACACACACACACAACCCCTACAACCTCAGAATTTCAAATTTTATTTGGGAAATCTATAATACCTGGTACAGCAAGTTGTAACACCACATTATAAGTTTCCATACGAAACTGCACACTGCTCAATAAGTTTGTAGTTGTTAGTGATTAGCGGATAAACGCTAAAAGTATAATGGAAATAGCCACGCTAATGAGACACACAGACACACTTCCAAAATGTGTACTTGACATACATTTGTTTGGTAACAAATAACAATAGTGATACACTGATATGCGATATGTGGTCAAAATAATAACAATTTAGATTGCCTGATTAACAGTATCTCCACTAGTGAGTAAGGTCGCCAGAACTAACTTAGGAAGTGATATGTTGACAGTATAGGTGACAAATAATCCTCTCGAGTTTTACAGGGTAGGCAGCGTGTGTGATTTACTTAAATTAAAACCAGTTGTGCGTCGGCGAAGCGCCTCACGAGCCATAACTTTTTGATAATAAATATGTATATTACATATTTAAAATTTACTGAAAAACTGATTGGGCGTGACTGTGCGTGGTTTATTGCAGTATGTATAGTATCTTATCATCGCCAGCGTATACAGGGTGGTGCCATCAATACGACAATAAATTAAAACATGGACTATTTAGTTTATAGAAATGGTTTGCCACTTTCAAAAACATCTTATTCATTTGACAATTTCATGGGAATTCTATGAAATAATGCAGCCAATATTTTAATATTTCATAAAAATGTCATGAAATTATCAAATGAATAAGATGTTATTGAAAGTGACAAACCATTTCTATGAACTAATATAGCCCATGTTTCAATTTATTGTCGTATTGACGGCACCATCCTATAAAGGTAAGTCCACTGCTGGGCCTTCTTACATGAGGAGTTTGGGACATAACACCATCACGCTGGCCTTATGCGGGTTGGTGGGTTAAAGCGGTTGCAGTAACAACTGGGCCCAACGGCTTAACGTTCCCGACGACGCACGTCGAGCTAGAGGTCACAATGATTGATCTATTCGGCCATGGCGATAGCTGCTTCGATTTCTTAATCGAAGTTTATCGAGCACAGAGCACTCGACCCACCAACCAGAAAAGGCCACAGTAGAATGCAATTATTTGTACTCTCTGAAGTCTCAACAAATCCATTATGTACCTTGTAATAAATGTAAATAGTCGTTTACACAAATAGCCCATTGTCTCACAGATAACAGCCGTGAGAAAGGGCCGCTTTGTTCGTGAAAAAAGGGAAACATATCACGCCAATTTCGCTGAGTACAATGCCACTGTCAAATTACACGATGTGTCATATTTGTTCCGGACTTTGACAGTTTTGTATGCTTGTCTATTGGGTGCGTATTTACGGGGTTTTTTGAAACACTTTTCTTGTTCACTGTATTTTAGCCTTTTTAAAAAATTTAATCAAAAAATAAAACCGACTCCAAAAAACTGAAAAGGATAAAATAATTAAATTTTAGTTGGTACTCATCCCCTAGGAACATATTTTGTTTTTTGGAGTCGGTTTTATTTCGAGTTTAATTTTTTTTTCACGACTTTTAGTGATAACTTTTGAAGGTCAAAGCTAGATGGGTGACCGTCAACTTATATTGTTTTTCTACTATCGTATCTTTTTACTAAAAATTCAATGCAAAACAAATATCCGCAACTTCGCATACGTAGACGTCTTAATTTTTCCAGATTTTTTTTTATTTAAAAACCAATCAACCCATTGGTTTAAAAAAAAAATTATGGGACCAAACGGGAACTATTCCACATCGAACAAAAAAAAATCATCAATATAGGTTCACCCAGTCAAAAGTTCTGAGGTAACAAACAAAAAAAAACATACAGACGAATTGATAACCTCCTCCTTTTTTTGAAGTCGTTAAAAATGTAGATCACGGTCAATGACTGCACACCACAATATCGTAAGCGATTAGGTGAGTAGTAGATACGTTTTTTTTTCTGAAAGGAGGAATTTATTATCTCTACTATCAATATACATCATTTTTTCAGTAGGAGTAGCAGGCAAGCATGCGGCTTGCCTGAAGGAAAGCGGCTACCAGTAAGCTAATTCCACTGCATATGACATCGACGAATGCTATATCAAAGAGCTTTAACCTTACTCATAGCAGGGGCAAGGTATTTATTTATCAAGCTGCAATTTTTAAATTAAACTTGAGAAATTAGTCTTTGTGAATTTATTACTATATAAGCTTGGTTGGATATATCGCTATACATATATTAAAAGCTTTGATTGAAATTACATTTAAAACAAACAATAAGGACACATTGAAGTAGAACGATAAAAAATTACATGTAATCAAAACAAATAACTTTTAAAAAACAAAACGGTCAAAAAAGGTGTAAATTTTAATTTTAAAAAGTGATCGCTTCGGTATCGGCCATTACGCGGGCGCCCGCGTTAATAACGCAGTACGGCGCGGGTCGTTTGAGTCCCATGCGTGATGGTCGGGTCGTTTGGACCCCACGCGTGATGGCCGGCTGTTGGCGCGGCGGGGTTAACTTTTCGACATTAGCACGTTGATATATTAGAATGGGCGCGTGCGTTTCGATCATTAGATATTAATTTCAAGAGAAAACGTAAACTCCTACGCATTAGCGTATCAATTATTTTTTTACGAAATAACAGTGGCAAATAAACTTTTATTTAGCCTGACAATAAGTCATTATCTACTGGGAACGTGCTCTACATAGATTTGTTAAAAATCACAATATCTACTTATTTGCCTATTTTTTTTTTTGGCTAAATCTCTTACTAATAATTTTCGGTTCAAAATATGACTATTAAGTATGAAAACAAGGTTTGATAGTTATCTGTGAAGTACCAATTACCCACCCATATGTAATAATTAACAGAATCAATACATTCTAGATTTTCTGTTGTGTGTGAACTCAGACAGAGAAAAAAGGTTAATTTAAAAAACAAAACTTACTTCTAGTTTCAAAATTAATGTTAATTGATTTGAGTAAAGAATATCAAACTTTTAATTTTCGCAGAACTATCTTTTTCTTTTTTAGTTATCACCATATATTCTATCTAAAATAATTGAAAAAAACTTTTACTTACATAAATATAAATAGATCACCTATACAGGTGTTAGGTTTGGCATTAAGTTTCTATAGAAACTATGCTTAAATCTTAAATACCTACTATATTACAACTACGTTACTAGGTATTACGTTTGTGTATTATTCGTGCTGTCTTAGAACCACAGATAAAAAACACATGCATAAATCATTTGATATTTCTTTGCCTTGTAAAGAGTATAAAACACGATTCGCGACACCATAGTCAAGAATGACCATGAAGTGACTTCGAATCTAATATTGAGTTGACCTTAGCTTATGACATTGGCTTTAGCCTCCCAATCAATTTACTTCCGTAATTTTTTTCGCTATTACCATCAAAACTATAAGCATAACTACAATGTTAGCTAATAGCGTCGTCGTGATGTTTGACGAAAAAAAATACGCATATGAAATATCTGGTCAAATCCATTCTTGGGTCGCATTTGGTTACTACTTGCTAACTTTAAAAATAGAAACCTGAAGTGTCATGAACTACGAAACAAATAATAAAGAGTAGATCACAATGTAATAATTGTATTAATTGGAAATATACCTAATTGCAACCAAACGAACCTTGATCAATAAGCTTGTCAATAATCTAAAAGTATTTTATTTCTAAAACTATATCCGGCAGCTAATGATTCGGCATTGGATTATTGTAACTCTCAAATCGTATTTTTCTATACATCATTATGGAGGCTTAACAATTACGTTCAGGGTTAGTAACTTTTAAAATTGTTTCAAAATTAGGCGTGTACGTAATAAATTGAACTATAAAATCACAATCAGCTGATTCATTGTTAAGTCACAACATCAGACATACGTACCTAACAAATAATACGGATGAATGGCCGGATCCATACTACATGCGCTGTCGCAAGCGCGCGGAAATCCATTGACACATCCCTATGAATGACGCTCAAAAACCTTAGCAACTTATTCCAACATGTTTCACTCACAAACACACGCACAAAACACAGTTCGCATCACACGCAGGAATTTTTCGCGCGTTTTCTAGCAACTGTCAAACAGTACAGCCGCGCACAGAAACCTTTCCGGTAAATTAATTTCGATTGTTTTTTTCGGGCAGGTATCGCGGAGCGCACGCGGTGTCGAGGCAACTACATTGACTAAGTAACTGCCGGCTGTCCGTCCGTGCGTCCCGTTCTATCATTGCGTAATGTTAACGGGGCATAGAGTAAGGCCTTGTGTACAGAGCGGTTGTCACTCTATGGACTTGAAGAGGATTTGGAGGACTGGTTTCCTTTTACGACACGTCTCGCGTTACTGAAACAACAGTTTTACGGTTCGCGTATTGCCTTTAGCGACTGTATTTACATTTGCACTCGTAATAATGTAGACTACATTAATAGTGATGTTATTCGATACATTGAATTTTGCTCGACGATTACTGTTGCTGCTAAGTGTTATATTTTACAGAATTATTAATAGAACCTCTTGTGAGATTTATGAAGAACAATAGACATTAAACAAACGTAATAGTTGAGCTGCTAAAATTTCTAAATAAAGTTATTTAAAATTTGCCAATATATCGCTAGATGATTTTTTTTTGCTATTTATGTACTTTGGCCACAGCATGCACATTAATTTGTAAAAAGTCATTTTTCCAAATCCATTAAAAGTGAGAACTAAATGAAATTCGTTGATAAAATTGGGTTCATCCATAATATTTAGTTACAAGGTCGGTCATGAAGTAAATAGGTATTAAAAAACGGGTTTCTTAGTGTTTTTTGCTCTTTTTTCTACTGGACCCTTTTCAAACAGCTTTATAGCCTTTTTTGGATAGTAAACTCTGTGAACTGGTAATCTTTGTGTTAAGCTTGAACATTCATGGCCCGGCGCCCACGTGCTTAGACCTACAAAATAATTAAGCATAGAAGGCTCACTCTACTAAAAGCGATCATTATTTACCTAAACCAGTGTTGAGCTTCGCCTGCATGTGCTTTCCCTCGCTGCAGGAGATAACCCGTACCCCAACTCTATCCCATGATCCACATCCAAATAAATCCCCATCCTTCCCTATCCTCTAACTCCTATCTGTCCTGGAGGGATTACAACCTCGACACCAACATTGTTAACCAAAGAAAAAATGGAGGCAACTTTTAAAAAAGGTTTACCCCAGGAGGGTACCAGCTCTGCTGGAGAATCCCTCACCGAGCCTAGCTCGGTCTGCCCCACGTACTCTGGGGGGGGCAAAAATTTGCCAAAATTTGAGGCCAGTCAAGGCTGGGGCCAGACCTATAAGGGAGGGCCAAAGGCACAGGGTGCAGGGGACTGGAGCCAACCAGGCACGTCCAAAGAGGGATCCTGTTCGAAGCCAGGGACTCAAAGCCTTCGGGAGTCGAACCCACCAGGCAGAGGACAAGGAAACCGGGGGAGGGGCGCTCTTAGGGGAGCGGCGCAGTCATCGCCTCGGATTGGCTCTGCGTCGTCACGAGGTGCGTACGGCCGCCCACATGGGCGCTGTCCGCTGCGGGACGATCGTGGGCTGCGGGGTGGTGATGGTGCTGCACCAGGGGTCAGGGAGCTAGAGGCGCCGATGGGGGCTTCTCCTCAGGGGAGTCAGGCTACGGGGTCACTGACTGTAGAACCTACGGGGGCAACAGTTGGAGAAACCATGTCGGACAATGCTGAGGAGGTCCCCAAAAGAAATAAAAAGAAACTGTCCGGGTTTCAGAGGCGACAGAAGGCTGAACTGCGAAGGCAGGAGGCTGCTGATGCCTCTGTTGACAGGACCAAGAGGCCCAGGGAATTCAGTGATGAGGGCCAGGCTGACACTGTAGCCAAAAGGGTTAAAACCCATGGCTCCTACGCGGAAGCGGCGGGGTGTGTCAGGCTGGCCATCATTGCTGAAGAGTACCCGGCCAGAATGTTGGATGAAGGGGACTACAGGGCCATTCAGGCAACCATTTGGGACCGCCTGGAGGAGGCCCCGACACCTGTCCCACTCATCAACATGGGTAGCATAATTGCTGGGGCGCTGCATGTTGGGTGTGGCGGAGATACCTCAGCCAGATGGCTTCGCTCTCTCAGCGGGAGTACAGTTGAGGGAGTGAAGCTCAGGGTGGTGGACATGAGGGACCTACCAAAGCCGGTTAAGATGGCATGGAAGTCCCGAAATGTCACCCGCATGGACACGGGAAGGGTTTTGCGTATGATGCAGAGGATTCATCCGGGCCTTAAAACATCCAGTTGGCAGGTCGTCGACACACTTGTTGAGGGCCTGTCAACACGTAGGATTGTGCTGATGGATGAATTGTCTGCATCCTACATAAAACAAAATGACTACTGCCTGTACACGGGAATCGACAGGAGTATCTTCAAGGTACTTGACAGTGGCAAGCCTGAAGATGGGCCTGTGGATTCCCAGGCTATGGAGGGTGAGGGGGCGTCCGGGGGGCACATGCATCCTGGGGCAGCCCTTGAGCCTTCAGTAGTCAAGGAGCCAAAGGAGGGACCGGAAAGGGGGCCTGGAGCAGGGTCGTCGGTTGTTGGAGGAGACATGGAATGTCAGGAGCGGGTGTCCTCTCCAAGAACCGATGATGTCCTTGGGGCACTGGATGGTCTCAACCTTTGGTTGACTTCGCCGTCAGACACCCATAGTATTATGGATGATGAGTCTGACGGCAAGAGTAAGGGGGAGGGCAATTAATTAATAAAAAAAAATAAAAAAAAAAAAAACCGCTGCGAAAGATATCTACGCAAACAGCATGGCAACAGGCATAAGGTGTGTACAAATTAATGTCCATCACTGTAAGGCAGCCTCAGACCTATTGGCGAGAGAGCTGCAACAAGGAAAATACGACATTGCCTTGATTCAAGAACCGTATATTTACCGGGGACTGATCAAAGGTCTAGGTGGAACAGGCGGTACTATATATTATGTGTGTTCTACTAAAGATATGAGAACTTGCATTTATGTCAGAAATGGCCTTAATGCGGTGGCTCTATCACAGTTCTGTTACAGGGACCTCACAACAATCAAGGTCTATGCAGGAGAGGGGAGGGACAGACAGGAGCTTATAATGGCATCTGCTTACCTACCATATGAAAAGGCGGATCCGGTGTCGGAGGAACTACGAAACCTGATCAGCTATGGCAGCCGAGGGGGTGTGGACGTTATCATCGGCTGCGATGCAAATGCACATCATGTCGTCTGGGGGAGCTCAGACGTCAACGCAAGAGGAGAAAGGTTACTGGATTTTCTGGTAAGTACTCCCATGCAAATACTAAATAAAGGCAATAAGCCCACTTTCTTTAATACACGGCGGGCTGAGGTTATTGACATAACCATAGCTTCAAATAGGGCAGCAAGGTATGTTATGGACTGGCATGTATCAAATGAGATCACCTTATCTGATCACAATTATATATGCTTCAGGTACGGGGACATTGGGAAACCAATGACTGTGCAACGTAAAAATCCAAGATTTACCAACTGGGACGATTACAAACGCGATCTTAGGATTGAACTAGGTAATATAAATAGCAATCTAAACTCAGTTCTTGATATTGAATTTGAAGCGGAGAGATTGACAAATGCTGTAGGGACGGTATGGCAACAAAACTGTCCGGACAGAAAAACGATAGCGAAAAAGCTGCCGTGGTGGACTCCTGAGGAAGCCAAAATAAGAAAGGAGACAAGGAAAGCTTTTAACTTAGCAAAGGCCAGAAATGATTACACTGAGTATGGCAAGGCACTAACACGATATAGTACTGCGGTTAGGAAAGCAAAGAGAAAGGCTTGGAGAACCCACTGTGAGAACATTAGTTCTATTCCTGAAGGGATGAGGTTAGCCAAAGCTATATCGACTACGAATGCGATCCCGTTAGGAGTGATTAATGACCCAAACGGTGAACGCACAGATTCTGGGAAGGAAACTTTGATGGTAATGCTAAGTACTCACTTCCCAGGATCACAAATTATAGAGAAAGAGCATGATCCTATAAAACTTGAGGAACTAAATGAGAAGACCTCGAAGTTTGATTGGGACATAGCTAAAAGGGTAGTGGATGAGAGTAGAATCAAATGGGCCCTATCCAGTTTTCAACCATACAAAGCTCCCGGCCCAGACAACATCTATCCAATACTTCTACAGCAAGGTAGTCCTAACCTTGGACAGCATCTATGCAGGCTATACAAAGCATGTATTGCATTTGGATACATTCCCAAAACTTGGAGAAAGGTCAAGGTAATCTTTATCCCTAAGCCTGGGAAGCCGGATTATGAAGACCCAAAGGCCTTTAGGCCTATTAGTCTCCAATCTTTCTTTTTGAAGACATTGGAGAAATTAGTGGATAAGTTTATAAGGGAGGGACCATTAAAAAACTTTCCCTTACACAGACTACAGTGTGCTTATCAGCCAGGCAAATCTACGGAAACGGCACTGCATTATGTAGTTAGCAAAGCGGAAGCAGCCATAGAAAACAAGGAGGTGTGCATTGGTGCATTCGTGGATATTGAAGGTGCCTTTGATCGCACTACCTTTGAATCTATTAAAAGAGCTGCTAAGAAGCATGGAGTGCCACATACAATCAGAAAGTGGATTAACTGCATGCTGAAAGGTAGAATCATTTACTCAGAACTACTAGGGGATAAACTAAAAGCAAAGACCACAAGGGGCTGCCCTCAGGGAGGAGTGCTGTCTCCACTACTCTGGAGCCTTGTAGTTGACTCTATAGTGGACAGACTGAATGAGGGACCACTTTACACTGTGGGCTATGCAGATGACTTAGTCGTGCTAGTCAATGGGAAATTCCCTGGTACAGTATCGGAGATTATGCAGTATGCACTGGGGGTGCTGGAAGACTGGTGTAACACCAACCACCTGTCAGTAAACCCCGGTAAAACGACTGTAATACCCTTTACAAGGCAGAGAAATCTGAAAAGGCTTAAAACCCTGCATTTATATGACACGGAGCTTTCATGGTCCAGTGAAGTGAAATATCTTGGCATAACGCTAGATAAGGAACTTAACTGGAAACTCCATATGGAGAGAACCTTGATAAAAGCTCAAAGGGTCTTTGGAATGTGTCGCTCCACTTACGGCAAGACGTGGGGACTACAACCAAAGATAATAAAGTGGATCTATACAACCATGGTCAGACCTGTTATAACTTATGGTAGCATCGTCTGGTGGCCTAGGACAAGGCTGGTAACATGCAAAACTGAGCTTAGCAAGTTACAGAGGACAGCATGTCTAGCGATAACCGGAGCGTTTAGAACCACTCCAACGGCAGCGATGGAGGTGCTCCTCGACATCCCGCCACTGCATATTATAATAGAAACAGAGGCGAGGAAGGCGTTACATAGACTCAAAGTAGCAGGACTGTGGGACACTACTAAACCTCTGTTGAAACACACAAAATGGGCAGAAACCTCTGTCCTAGACAGGTATATGGAAATGGGATGTGATAAAATCTGCCCCAAATTCATATTCGAAAAGAAATTTAAGATCAGCATTCCCACAAGAGAGGAATGGAAATGTAAGCCACCATACCTGGAAAAGGGAAACCTAATCTGGTTCACTGATGGATCAAAGATGGACTCTGGAACAGGTGCTGGGGTCTATAACAAAGACACTCAAATATACCAAAGCATGGGAAGGTTTGCCACTGTCTTCCAGGCGGAGACACATGCAATCATTCTATGTGCAATGGAAATTATGGAACAGAGGACTAAGAATAAAACTATATATATTCTTAGTGACAGTCAGTCAGCCCTCAAGGCACTGAGCTCTCCGCGCGTTAGCTCAGACCTGGTTCTGAATGCCATACAAGCCCTAAACAAGCTTGGTAGGTATAATAGGGTAAGACTGATATGGGTGCCTGGTCATGTAGGAGTGATTGGCAATGAGAAGGCTGATGAACTGGCACGGAAAGGCTCGGAAAACAAGTATGTGGGCCCTGAGCCCTTCATATCTCTAACACAAAGTTTTATTAACACAGCCATTACAGAAGAAGTCAAGAATAGACATAGAACTGAATGGCAAAAGGTACCACGATTAAGACATTCCAAGTCCTTTATGGGGGGGAGGGTAGGGGAATGGAGTAAATACATCTTTACAAACGGTAGAACACAGGCTCGCTTCCTCACGGGAGCGCTCACGGGACATTTTGCCACCAACTATATGCTACACAAAATGCAAATTTCCCCTGCACAACCTTGTCGGGCATGTGGTGAAGGCCAGGAATCGATGGAACATCTTCTGTGTCAATGCGATGCCCTGGCGAGGATCCGAATGAGTCTTCTGGAAGTGGCGTATCCAAAGCCAGTAGACTATAGACTCTTTCACGCCAAAGATATAGTGAAGCTTATGGCAGCTATATTCAGGACGTGGGAGGAGTGAAGGCAGGGGTGGCACAAAAGATCCCGAAGGGTCGAAGTGCATCGTGGCAAAGTCACGGCCCCATGATAAGATAAGATAAGATAAGATAAGATACCTAAACCAGAAACTCGGAGGTCTCGCCTTCTTACAACTTTTGTGATTTTTAATTTGGCTGTTCGTAAAAGGCTTGTATTTAACTGATGATCACCATACAAACCTAACTTAACCAACCTTAAAAAATAATATCACCAGAAATTCATCAAAATCATGATTGGTCATGAAAATACCGAAAAATTAACAATTTGTAGCCCAATTATTATTTTTGATGCCCACGCTAACATTTTTCTGTAGACCCTTTAAATTATTCTCTTCACCTTCCTTTCCCTATAATTTCAAAGCAAGGTGGCTGAAATATTTGTAAGAGCTTATGCTTAGACTCCTGGATACACTATTCTCTATTTGATTCTCTTACGATATGCTCGTCATTTCTGCTCCTACTGTCTTGGACATGCCCTGAGTAAGTCAGCAGGTTTCTTTACTATTCACTGATGCCACATTAAAGACCTAAGAAGGTAGAACATCGCTTAGAATTTAATCACGTGACTGAAGACGTGCTGCTTTCTCTGAGTTTATCGCACTCACAGTTTGGCTGCTGATAAAAAAAAGTTACCCTTGGTTTCAGGTCATTAGGGGCGTTTTTGCTGTGCATCTGACCTTCTGTCCCTTTTTACTTAACTAGAACACTGTCGCAACGGCCACATTCTACTACAAATGCAACGGGTTTATTTTGTACACTGCGTCCCACGTGCGGGCAGCGTAAGGTGTACAATTTATCTGTGACCTAGCCGAATGAATGAATTGCTTTATAGATATGCAAATGAGCTGCCATCGGTTTTAATGATACGTTCCAACTTCCAATGCTGCGGTTTGGTTAATTAAAGACTAGACAGAAACATGGCTTTGTTGATAAATATCTTGCGGTGAAAATTCATGTATGTGATTATTCAATAAAACTATTGCATGACATTTCCAATTGTGGTCCCAACTAGGAACATAGAGGGTTATTAAAAAGCGTTTAACGTGAATAATTTTGAATTTTCTCGTGAGGATTAATTTGAAACTAGAATAATTGTTAGAGTACCAAGCATTTCAATTGCTTAGACTTTTAAATATCATTAAAGTGTTTGTTTAGTAGCCTAACGATATTTTTTTGATACTTTAAAACACAAATTGATACCTACTTAAATATTTCACATAAACATTTGACATTCGTGGCAACATTTTTTACTGCGATCTTAAACTAGAAGAATTTTGCGAAAAGGCACAGATTTTTTGTAATAATTCATATGAATATGGCATCATTAACCTTGATACTAGATCTCACATTGACGTAAAACCAAGATCATGACAATGTGAAAATCCAAAACGCTTTGCTTCAAAACAAAAAGTTAATACGGTATTGTAAGCGTGGCAATGTCAATCCACCATGATCTCGAGCCTTGGCAGAGAGGTCACGGATGATCTGCTAATGACAAGCGATTGACTGATCTTGACACAGACTAGTTCAATATGGAAGAAGACTCATTACTTGCTAAACTACACGAGGTAGAAAAAGTTGAAAATAAGGGAAGGGTAGAAATAAGTTCAAATTAAAAAACTTAAATTTGAACCCGAATGAAATAATCTGTAGCAGATATTATCAAAATAAAAAAGAAATACTTTAAACTCAATGTTAGCGGCCACGGAAGTTCGCTACAAATTCTTTAAAATTTTCTCTGAAATTTGGAGAATGATGGGTTTTTGGAGGGCTTGGTTTCTGATAAAACAGTCGGAGCTCTAAGAGGACATTTTTTCGATTAAATCATCTGAGTTGCGGTACTTTTGCCCTGACAACATATTGAATTATAAGAGTATGTTATTGACGCTTAGATTCTCTCTTTCAGTTTTACAGGGTGAGTAAGGCGAAACAATGAAGTTGTTTTATGCTTCATTACCTTAATAAGAATTCATTGAGAACGACGGTTATCTTATTACAAAGGAATATACAATACCACAAGTTCCAGCTTCGACAAACATTTATATTTGTCAAGAACCAACACGGTGAATGGATAAATATATCAGGTAATCTGTTTTCTCGGTCAGCTGTTATTTTCAAATTAAATTTGTATATTTAAATTTTGTTTCATTAAGTTTCTCTTTTAATAATATTAAGAAGTGTCTAAGCTATGCATTCGTAAGCCTACTGGGAATCTTAGCTATTATCTGAATAACTGAGCAAGAAACTGAACCAGCTTTTCATCCTTCCTTTATGATCAGACCATTAAAAAGTAGTGAAGTCTCTAGATAATACCCGCTTAAATCAAATTCACATGCAATTAATCTCATTCGCATAATTTAATGAGAAAAAAGAAAAGCTATGGTTTTCATTTTTCTCCCTAAACATTCAGTAATGATTCGTCTTTCTAAGGAAAATGCTTCTAGCCTATCAAGTATAATTGGTTTATAATTGTCATAAAATCTCCAGAGGTCTTACGCAGCTTGGCAAATTAAATATTCGCTATTAGTGCTTATAATGATCAAAGTTTCGATATTTTACCATGCAAT
The DNA here is from genome assembly GCA_947347705.1 of Nymphula nitidulata. Lineage (NCBI taxonomy): Eukaryota > Metazoa > Arthropoda > Insecta > Lepidoptera > Crambidae > Nymphula > Nymphula nitidulata. The sequence goes on along the minus strand of OX374637.1, from coordinate 685,400 downwards.
TTCTATATGCATTGGGAGATAGAGATTTACTAAAATTAAACTTAACCATAAATTTTGTTGAAGTTGAACTACAAGTACCATTTTCCACAAAAGTCAAGTACACAGTCGACAGCACATCAGCCCTTACTGCGTTCGTTATAGAGGCGACTTTCGTAGTGCAACTGTTACACTTGATGCGCTTTCGTCTGTCGAAGAAACTGATTACTCTACTGAGTTCTGTAGGCTGTGGCAGCCCAGTTAGGTAGGCCTAAAGTAAACGTACGTGATGTTGGCCCACTGAGGTTATCTCAAACACGCTTCCTTGTTTCTATTAGTCACTGTTTGCTATTAGAAATGTTCGCTCCCTTTTTGTTTTGGTTTGCTGATTGTGGGTTGCAATCTGTAGGATAATAACAAACAAACTAAAATATTAAACAGTTTAGTCTACGGGATATTACTTTATGTATTATTTACGCCACAGTAGTTTTAAAAAGAATACAGAGATCGGAGAGATAGGAGAAATTGAACAAAGTATAAAGCTAATCTTAAGGGTACAATCGACTTCAAAAGTCAATCAGCAGTTTTGAATCTTAAACCCCTTATGTGATGGACTTCCGAGATGCATGTACGGTCGACCACAGAAGTAGCTGAACACTTTAGTATCGTGTCACAATAACTATGGCGTTAATTACGGTAGCTACTATTAGGTGCGAGCGCAATTTATAGTCGGTGTGGCATGGTACTAAAGTGTTAAGCTACTTTTGTGGTCGACTGCACCTAAAAGACTGATGACGTAGTCTGCGTTAATTTATTTAGGCCGTGAAACAGAACAAAATGATCTTTCCTTGTTATTGCAGGTATCTATAACTCTATAGACGGCGGAAACCGCTTAGCACCAGGTGGGCCTTCAGCTTGTTTGTCATCTAGTTGTATTCGAAAAAAGGTATAAAGCTTACCATATGGGTACAATCGACTTCAAAAGTCAATCTACAGTATTGAATTTCCATCCGCCTTATTAAGAACATGTTAAGTATAACCGATGAGGCATTAAAAGTGACAGACTTTTGACGCTGCTCCTACCTAGAAAACTGAGAATATCTTCTTAGGTAACGAATTAGAACAAACACAATTAATTTTAATATTAGAGTCATGCGTTATAACGTGCTGTAATGAAGTAATAATTTTTTAGCTAAGTTGCAAAAACCATTATAATTATGGTAGCATAACACGTTCCAATTTTCAACAGAACATTATTTATCGCATCACCGATAAAATTCTCAAATAGTCAATATAAAATTACTTACAGAAAGCAGTGAATAACATGCCCGGCTAGTAATTACCTGTAAGGAAAAAAGACATAGATTAACATTAATTCGTGACAAATCGATTTTGTAAAAACAATTTTCTTTTTACGGGAACGCAAAGCATTTCAGGTGTAGCTAGTTAACTTGTAAAACAATAGCCACTAATAGCCCTTATTTTAGGGTCGTCTGGTTAGACCACTGTCATTCTTAATTCAGCCATCAAGCAGTTCTCTATTGGTATGAATGGAAGGTTTGATATTGCGAAATCCTGTATTCGGTGGTTACGATCATCTTCTTGTTTTGCATTCTTTGACATAAAAAACCGACCTAGATCAGACCATTCGCTGTCTATGGTTGTATAGTTGCCTGTCACAATAATTATAATATGCAGACTTAGAAGTAGGTTTTTTGACAGAATTTTTGGGTATGAATCCCTGAGAAATGGCTTTCACGCACTACCAATTTTTTCACACGACCTACCCGTATATCCAACGACATCCCGCACCATGGAATAGATGGGGAAAAATTACATAGGGGCCATAGAGAGGAGGTGAAAAGGATCATATCATTACCCTTAAGCTTTCTATGCATCTAGCTTTTCTGCCCGAGGCTGGTGAAGTATTTAAAATGGATGCCCAACCATTAGTGTGGTCATTCTAATAAACACTCTTCGACGCCGTCACATGTTTTGTTTAGTCGCTTTAATTAACGATTTGCTAATTGATCAGTTCGAGTACTACTAGAGTATTTATAGTTTATGATGAACTCGATAGTTTTACTTACCGACTCGATTGATATTGACAATCATCTATCGAGGTTTGCGATACTTGAAGAAATTCATATAGTAATGATGTTTACAGTAACAACGACAGAAATTTTAAAGTTATCGACAAATTCATCAAGGTATAACATTCCAAGATGGCCGACGGGTGTCACTTATTGACAGCTCGCACGGTTGACAGGCGGCTGACATTTCACACGCATTCTTTGGGAAGTGGGCGTTGTTGAGGTGGACTTGACCGCATTCGTTGGGACTTTTACTTTTCTATTGAGAATGTTGTTAATTCTCTGTTCTACGAGAGTTTGAGGAAGTTTTATATTATGCTTTTTTATAATATCATTGAGAAAAGAAGTAAAGAGAAGCCATTTCATACGCAAGTCATATTCCATTTTGGATCGACTGGATGTAGTTTTTTCGCGACCAAAAGGTTGTAAGTGCTGTCATTCATGGCGCTTACGCGTTTTGTTCTAGCAACTCTAGCAAGCTACTAAGTTGTGGCGCGAACGATGCGATTAAACGGAACATAGTAGTGAAGGGGATCTGCTCTATACGTAATTGTTTATCTCAATGTAAATAATGCAATCATTAAACATATAGTTAGAGTAGATTCTTGCTTAATATAATTTTTGACATCACAATAAAAATTTGAAAGATGCTAAGAAAAAGAGAGGAGCTCGGTGTCGTAGTGGTTTGAGCGCTCTGGTTTCGATCACGAAAACAAAGCAACTTTCGCCATGGTTGGTTCTGGGATGGGTCACTTAAATTTATAATCTCGAGCTCCTCCGTGCTTCGGAAGGCACGTTAAGCCGTTGGTCCCGGTTGTTACTGCAACTGCTTTAGCCCACCAATCCGCATTGGGCCAGCGTGGTGGTGTTATGGCCCAAACTCCTCATGTGTTTCTCCCATGTAGGAAGGCCTGTGCCCAGCAGTGGGACGTTTATAGGCTGATGATGATGAGGATGATGAAGAAAAAGAATTTGAACAAGAAAAAAACCTGAGGCTCTCAGGACTTACGCGACGCGACTTTCCATCCACAATCTGGACGAATACTGTAATCTAATCTTTAATATTTAGACTATCTACAGAACGAAGGCATTAAATTGAAATTAAGTTAAGACTTACATATTCACACAAAGAAGTTTTAGATCGCATTTTCAAGTGATGTGCAATATGGCTTTGCTATCAGTTATCTATTCGTGATTCATGGGCGTTTAGCGCCATTTATTGGTGAATATGCGAACTAAACGGTAAAACAAACAATATATGAGCTACCAAGAAATTAGTAACCCTATGATTGTCTTCTACGTCTATCTGTATATGTTATAATCTATCGTTGAGCCTCACAATGTTGAAACAATCTATTTCGATTGTGACATACAACAAATGGAACTCAGCCACGTACAGACGAAAGGACATCAAGTGTAACAGTTTCACTACGAAAGCCGCCTCAATTACGAACGCAGTAGGGGCGGTCTCAAGGTCAAACTGTTACGCTTAATGTGCTGTCTATTGTACACATTAACAAGAGATTTCCACGCTTTCCAGGTTACTTCACGGATATCAACATACAAACGATTTATGGAGCGCCTGGTTTGTTAGAGAAATAATCTTTGGCACTAAATTGATGTTGATGCTAATTTAGTTTATGGTTACAATAGACCAAATGTAGAGTTACCTTGCTTAGCCAATCGGCGGCACCGGTATACCGACTCAAAAAATACAAGACCTTACAAAGACGGGACCTTATTGGCCACACTGCCTTACCAACAAGCGGCCGTGATCGGCAAATCCCACATGGTTGGCAGCCAGCAGGTAAGAGGTGCATCGCTGGGGGGTTTTGAAGGTGATAGCCCCACACACACCCCTCTCTCCCCCCAGAAAGAGGGAGAATAGGCTGGTCGAGATTCACCTCAGCGTGAAAGAAGGTCAAATTTAGAGTTAGGCAATTTTGAACTAGTCTGATTTCTGCTTTGAGTGGAACTCCAATTCGTCCTCAGTATTTCAATTAATCGGATTACCTTACACAGCGCATTTTCGAAATTATTTGTTTTTTTTCTTAATTCCTTTGGAGTAGGTGTGTACCACCGCCGTTCCTATTTTGTCCCGTAACAGTTCGCTGTAAGTATTAAAGGTAGCCAGGGTAATTACTGGGCATGGAAGGCATTTCATCTTAGGCCTTAGGATGATAACGCACCTGCAATATTTTTAAGTAGGTGTCTGTAAATGACAGTAACCACTTACCACCAGATGGGCCTTCAGCTCTCTTGTCATCTAGCTCGCTCCGTTTATCAGTAAAAAAATATTTCTTGTAAAGTCACTATTTCCAATAGGTAACAATATTAGGTAACTATTGAGAAACAACTAAATCTGACTTAACCTGTTAGTAACGGTAGATTACTAGCAACGCCTACTGACTCGTACTATCTACGTACTATCGTATGCATATCGATGTGATCATTTGCATACATTATCAATAAACGTAGATCGATGGTTGATTCCAAAATTTTTGGGTGGTATTTCTTTCTTGGCCTCATTTTACCTTAAAGCAAGTGATGATAAGGCCGGAGACAAAAGCTATACTCAAATTCCTCAACCACAGAGGAACTGGCTATCGTACCTCCAACTGCTGCCAAGAAAAACCCTGCCACCAACCAAACCAAGCAGAGCATTTCCTGGACCTCTAGATCTTAAGAAAGGCGGTCAAAATACAAGCATACGGCCTGCCTGATCGTAAGCAGTTAGTCTATAAACGCTTGTAAAAGTCAAAGCGAGCTGCGATCTTCTGTAAGCCAGAGGTGATTATCCTGGGTGGATCGCCAACTGGAGTAGCACCTCAAACCTAGGAAGGTAGCAGCTATGTAACCCTTATTTGTAGTCCTGTGTTCCTGTGGAAAGCATTGTGCTGTGAGCAGGGGTCTCGTCTCTTATGCCAACATGAGCTTTTCTTCTGAATTGTAAAGGGCAGCGGCGTGTGAGTAGTGCCCAAGGAGCCACGAGCGTCTAAGGCTGCTGCATACCATCAGGCGGATCGTACATTCTTGATCTGAGGTTTGATTTCGAGTCCTGGTTGACGTTCCATGATACTGCAGGTATCTATAGCAGTTGGTTACCACTTGGTATCAGGTAGACTGGTAGTTTAACATCTATTTTGATATTTTAAATGGGACAGTATTTCTGACTGTATGTCACTGACAGTTACAACAATAACAATCACCTTTATTTTTCAAATAATAGGCTACAATACAATCATTTGAACTGTAGCGGGAGCCTCATTTTAACCTTTTTTTGTTTACGAAGCTCGGCAAATGCTCGATCTACTGATGTGAAACTGAAGGAGAGTCCATTGCGAAGACATGCAGCTAATGCAACTTGTACACATTCTTCTAGCCGCCTCCATCTTGCCGGCCCCTAAGGTGCGTTTTCACACCTCTTTTGAATGAACCCATGTTAAAGGAAGAGGCACAGATTACACCCTAAGCTATCTTTTGGCGCGACAGCCTACATGCACGCGGGAGGTCACTAGCTACAATCATTCTCCATAGTGATTCAATTTATCAAAGATGATAAATATTTATTTCTTAAAAAACACTATCTATCGAAAGTATTTCATTGTTTAAGGCTTAAAAGCGAATTGCCTCTTTATACGGCAATCAAAACATGACAAACATGGCGCTAACGGTGTCCCGTGCGCCCACGCACATTTTTATGAATGAAGATGCTCAACCCTTACTAATATAAGTCGATGTAATGACACGCAATTTTTGAAAATATTTAAATATTGAATTTTGTTTTTTATTGTCATTATATAAAAAAAGGAAAATGACACCTAACCCAATGTCAGTTAGGTTCATTCAAACTTATTTATAAAATTTGCTGGAGTAGGTTGCTTCGATTGACGCCCTGGTTTGTTTTCTAATAAAATTGGCGCAATCTTGTTAAGATACACGGTTACTTTTCTCGGCTACACTAAAAAAATAATTAAAAAAATATATGAAAATTGTACATAACTTCAAAACATTCTAAAAAATTGAGAAGAAATATCTCCTGGTCCCTAAAATTATACAAAACAAAAAGGGCAAAATGATTTCGGAAAACTAAAAGTCATCAAATAAAATGTCGTAGCCCTACACCATACTTTCTAAAAAGAAGATTCAAAATAAATATCATAAATAATATACATACATATTTAATTCTAGTTGCTTATTAAAGCAATTATTAAACAGAAATCCATAAATGACAGGAAAATTCTTATTATTTCCTGTACTCTTCGGACCTATCAAACTATTAAAAACTCAAAAGCAACTCACACGTCCCTTTCTGACAAATGGTAGGGGATTTCCCCCTTTACTTAACAAAATATGGTTTATGTCGTAACTTAATAAGCATATGGAATTAGCTGTAGGCGTGTTGATGGGTTAGGTACAGACGCGAGCATATAAAGCTGTACGCTATGTCACCTTAATAGTTTGGAATAAGAGTTATTTTGCAGTGCAGCATTGTAGTTAGCGCTTTTGGCAATTCATTACCGAATCTTGATCAATTGGCTCACACTTTATGTTTGGAAAGTTGATTTATTTGTTTTCTAATACACCCACTGCCTTGTTTACTATAGTAATAAAGATATAATATTTAATAATTTAGTGCTTTGTAAAATTAATTGGCATATTCATCATCATCATCATTTAAACTTCAGTTGGGTAAGCTTTTTCCATTTTTTTATAAATCTATCTGACAACTATTGGTACCAGTAAGACATCAGTCATCCCAAGACCCTAAGATGAGGTCTTCCATGCCCAGTAATCACACTGGCTACCTTTCCCTTAGATCCTAGACACAGCGACTGTTTCACAGCTAAAGCAAGAAAGGCGGCTGTATCTAAAATCTGGTCTGGGTAGCCAGACTTATAATCATTTTATACTCGAGTCAGGTACATTTGGCCTATTTGACACTAAAAAAAATCAATAATCCCGCAGCCAGTTCCGGTAACCGTTACTATTAATGCTGGTAGATCAAAAACTTACAAGACGTTTTCTTAGGAAACAAGTTTTAAGAAGTACCTACAGGGCTTGACCAGAAACCGCATTGGGGTATGGTGCAATAATAATTACTAAATAATCATCAGCGATATTAGGTGGAGAGATGACGAGAGCCGCAGGAGAACTAAGGTCGCCGACATAGACGGGTTATACAGCCTTACTAAGGACCAAATGTATGATGAGTACGAGTATTTGTTCACGAGTCATGGATGTTCATTTAGTATATTTCTAATATTTCTGTTTATATTATTATCATTATTTCTCCGTTATCTATATATCCATCCATAACACAAACTCATAATGATGCTTACTTTGGGCTAGATAATAGGTGTGAGTGTCTGAATATTATTATTATTATTACAGCCCAAAGTAGTGTGATTTTGCAAGCTGCCTGCCACATCGCAAGGAGGATTGACAGCCCTTGGGGCAGAAAGGTCCTCACGTGGCCGGCGCGTAAGTACCGGAGACGCACCGTTGACATAAGGTAAGGGTCGCGGGAAGCCGATGGATTCGGGCAGCGCAGGGCTTATCGGCTCCGAGATCCTCAGGCAGCCCGTAGGCTTGTCTAGATTGGCCTGTTAGGTGACCTCAGAGCTCATTTTTCATCATTTTTTTTTAATGAATATTCTTTTTCTTATCTGTCACTTTCTTATAAGTGTACGCTCTTATTATATAGCGTTGTCACCCGCTAACTCTTGTAAATTGGACCAACCAATCCCGATTGACAGCAAGTCGTAAGTAATTGATTGTCATTACTGGAGCACTGAGTCAATGTTGACAAGTCTTCGGACCGATCGATAGATCATTGCATTAATCTCCCGGCTGTCGTATTAGTGTTATATACCTGTTTAATGATAATATCTAATTACTGCTAAAGCATTAGTTTCTTGTGATTTACATAGCAAACGATAAGATATGGAGGAGCCACCCATGATAAGCTGCATATCGATACTCGCTATCGATATCGATAAACTGTAACGGTAAACCGTCGTTTAAGAGAAGCAGGTCATTTTTTAACCGACTTCAAAAACGAGGAGGTTCTCAATTCGGCCGGTATGTTTTTTTTTTTTTTTTTTCTATGTATGTACACCGATTACGCCGAGATTACTGATCCGATTTACGTGATTCTTTTTTTGTTCGATGTGGAATAGCTGCCATTTGGTCCCATAAAATTTTTTTCAAAAACAGTTGGGTACTTTGGTTTTAAATTTAAAAAAACTGAAATTATGAAGTCGTCTACATATGCGAAATTGCGAAGTTTTGCTTTTCAAATGACTTTTTAGTGAAACGATACGATAGTAGGAAACAATATAAGTTTACGATCACCCATCTAGCTTCGACCGTAGAAAGTTACCACTAAAAATTGTGAAAAAAAAATTTTAAACAAAAATTAAAACCGACTTCAAAAAACTGAAAAGGATAAAATAATTAAATTTAAGTAGGTATTCATCCCCTAGAAACATATTTTTGGAGTTGGTGCTAAGTGGTTTCCAAAAACAATAGAAAGTGAAGCACCGACTCCAAAATATGTTTCTAGGGGATGAATACCTACTTAAATTTAATTATTTTATCCTTTTCAGTTTTTTGAAGTCGGTTTTAATTTTTTCTGTATTTTTATTCCCCTGTTATGTATAAGAACATAATTTTCAAATTCCACTTTTAATAACACTGTCAACTTGTGTTTCCATCATCATCATCACCAGCAAAAGTCCCACTGCTGGGCACAGGCCTTGCTACATGGGAGAAACAAATGAGGAGTTTTCGGGCCATAGCACCACCACGCTGGACCAATGCGGGTTAGCGCAGAACAGCTTAACGTGCCTTTTGAAGCACGGAGGATCTCGAGATAACAAATATTAATTGGTCCATCTGGGATCGACCATGGCGAAAGTTACTTTGTTTTCGTAATCGAAACCAGAACCCTAAGGCCAATATGCCTACAAACTTTCCATTTGACTCGTTGTATTGTATTGATAAGATATATAAATGTGTCTTTTTACTTATCATAAAATAAATCGAAATAATATACGCTTTTTTGAATTAAATACTAATCAAGCAACGTCACGTGATGCCTTGATGTTATCACAAAATAATGATTTTTTACTATATTATGTATGTTTTATACGGTTCAATTGAATTAATGTCGGCAAGCAAATATTAATGAAGAAAAAAATCAAATGAAACACCGATTTTACGGTAGCTTTTACTGAGGACTTGACTCAATAAACCGTTAAAAATCGTGAAAAGAATAAAAATTTTGTAGTATTATTCTAAAGTAATTACCTACTAAATCTAAATTTAAGTGCAGCTCTTCTTTTTATGAAGTACAGATCATACGTCCTATCTTTAAAGGTATATAAACATGCTCAGTATTAGCACGAAAGCATACCACATTAGCATGCTTAATCACAGCGGAAAAGCATGCTCATCTTAAGCATTCTAATGAGCATGCTTATAAGTGGCATGTCTATCTCTACCTTCAGAATCAAAAAGGGCAACTGTCAAATTTGAAATTTAGAAGGGAGTGTTCTGTTTTAGATAATATTGAATGTGATAAAATAAAGATAAGTTTTAGGAAACACCTAGTTTATTTATAAGTCTAAATTTTAGTAACTTTGAAAGTTCAAATTTTTGCTACCTATCTTTTTCCTCTAAACAACACGGAAAATTTAAAATTATTATAATATTGTTTAATATTCGGGCCCAACATAATGATACGGCTTGATTAGTAAAACGCCTATTAAATAAACTTGTAAACAAATAAACTAACTAGCATGACAAACTGCTTCCAAAAATTGCAGGCTAAGTAAATAAAATCAATGAGTTAATTTTAAGGGAGATTTAACATAACGACTGTAAGGCTTGGTGCACATGAGTGAAACTAGGCCTTCAGGCGAAGAATATCTAAATAATGAATTATCCTAGTCACGGATAGTGTAACTATTTTATGATAGAAGTAGTAAAAGCGGAAAAAAGGCATATGCTTGTTTATATTCAAATAGTCACAACTCCTAAACTATTTGACTTAGAGCTTAGGTCCTAGCATCAGTTTGTAGGTAATACCTTAGTGCATCTAAAAAGTAAAAAAAGGTATGTTATTAAGCCAGTTTTTTGAAAAAAATAAAAAGGAAAAAAACAACCAATTTTTTTGACACTTTTTAAGTTTGAAGTATTTTTTTAAGGATTCAATGGGAGTTTATGATAAACTTTTTAGTGTGAACTTTTTGCCTACTTTTGTAGCTATCGTGCCTGTACGACCTCTACATCGGTAGATATATCAAAATAAATGAACCCAACCGTAATAAAATTAAATGGAATAAAATTAAAATGACCGCCATTTCAAAACAGTAGGGGCAAAATGCCTTACTGTGGTGGATTTGTCGATAAAATTGATCATATTGCTTCGCCTTAACGGGTCGGACACCGGTGACCAGACATACTGTAAAAACCGGCGCCAACTGAAAACCAGCGTTGCAGCCCCGGCTGTATGCTGAGTTGGAGTGCGTTTCAGCAATAATTTGTTATTTTCTATGTACTTTTTTTAATATTGTATTTTTTATGCCGAATAAATTTATCTTTCTTCCTTTCTAGCTTACATACAATAAGGTTGAGATGCTAGATTGCCACCCTTGTCGCTAAAAGAAACAAAACTCCACGACAAACATCAACTTACTTGTCATTTCTAAAATTTATTCTACCCTAAACTTATTGCAATGGAACCAAAGTGAGACAGATAGTATAAACTTAACCCTTCACCATTGTCGCCCACTTAGGCATAATCGCTTGGGAATTTTGCATATTTAATTATTGCTAAAATACACTAGGTAGTCGACACCATCTCAAGCATAACATTTGACTTCTTAATCTAATATTTAAGTGAGTTTGTTTCTTTGTTACGCTTTTACGTCTAAGCCACTAAACCGATTTAAATGTAACTTGGTAATTGAACGAAAACCGACATCCACGCGGGCGGAAGCTATACCAAATAAAATTTACAATCGAATCTAAACTAAGTACTGTCACCATAAGAATCATCTAAACTGAGGTCACAAATATCTGCAATGCTTCAGAAAAGCAACTCTAACATTACAATTAAAGAGTCGAATGTTGTCTGATGCATAACTCAGATCTTAGACAAGTGAAAAGCGATTCTAATTTCATAGTAGTACGGTTACTTTTCTAACGTTTCTAAAACATAGTTGTTTTTGGACACTCTAAAATAGCACCTTGTATATTATTAAGTAGGTGTAATTTTACTCTGTATTTTGTCTCATTTTTTGTGCTTTCTTTCCTTCCCGTCTGAAAAGAAAGGGATAAAACTTTTTCATATAAAAATGGCTAGTTCTCTTCAACAAAATAACGCTATCCCAGTTTAATTGGAACATCGCAAAGCAAATGCCAAAAGTGGCTCTTGTTCGCTCTAAAAAAAGCACGGGCTACTCAGAAATCGTCCCAAGAGCTCGGAAGCTCGTCCCTGTGCAGAGTAACGTCAAAAATGACCTTAATTTGACGGCGCACGGACTGAGAAAAGTGCAGCTTCTTAGAGATAGCGAATAAAAATCGCCTTGAAACATACAGGCTGTAAGTGGAACTGGTAAAGTAAGGCAGATGGCAGTGCTGGTAACCCTAAACAAGTCTTGTTAAAAAAAGGAGAAAGTACGTAGGTCCATATGTAGAGTCGCCTGGGTAGGTACCACCGCCTTTCTTATTTCAACCGTGAAACAGTTCGATGTGTTTCGGACTGAAGGGAAAGGTAGCCAGTGTAATTACTGGGCATTTCGTCTTAGGCCTCAAGATGACACGAGCCTGCAATAACCAGTGGGGTTTTCCTTGCATTGCAGGTGTCTATAGGCTACGGTATCTGACTAGCAGTCTCATACGTAGCAAGTAGGTAGTGTCCAAGGTTTAACGAGCCACCTTGGGGTCACACGCAACCTACTCAATAAAAAGAACAGAAAGTCTTATGTCCCCCTGCTCCCTAAATAACACTTTATTAATAATCTAATCTCTGGCGACCATACAGCTAGAACACACACACACACACTAGAAAGTAATTTAATAAATCTGCGAATTCCATTTCGAATAACTATTTTAAACTATAAATTAAAACGAGATATCTTATAATTAGTTTCTGAACGTGTCATCATGTGGCTTAGATTTTGCCGCATAATACCTGAATGCGATGTTCGATATTTGAATTATTTTTCTTTTGAAATCCAAATGCTATTCAGCTGCATTCCTACACCAAAAGCATCCTTTTTTTGACGGAGAGGAAAAAAAATATATTTAAGAAGCAGTATCTACGTTTTCCGTTATTTCAGACCGCTAATGTTATAGCTGAATATCACGGAAAACTGCGATCGTTGCTGCAACTAGCATATAAAGTAAAACCCCTTAAACTTTGTAATGGCTGAGACAGAGAGAGATAAAAATATGACTTCCCAGCGGGAAAAAAAGACAAAAATAGCGCACGCACACAACGTAAGCGACAATTGAAAATAATTTATTTATAACAACAGCACCTATTTACGCAGATACTCCTAATGTTTTCACAATACATTTTCAACCATCAAACACTTTCAATAGAACCTTTCCCCATTAATTCGACGCGAAATTGATAAGAGAGAAGGAGGAAATAGCCTGAGCCTCCAATGTGACAGAGCATTATCAAACACTCAGGGCAAACAGACAGACAGTTCTTGTGGCATTATTTTTATCGGCGTCAATAAGCTCTGAACCTTTTAAAGATGGAGGGCTGCGAAAAATATTTTCCTTTCAACAGTAATAAAATGGCGACAGTAGAGTACTTTGATTGTATCTGTTATTGGTCCGTAGTACGGTAAATATATTTTGGGCTAGGCATTAGGCTCGCAAACGAGAGTATGGTCCGCCTTTAATATCTAAGACTTGGGTAGCACTTCTTTTATAAAACTTGTTAAGAACTCTACAGTGGCGATATAGACAACTGTTTTTGATATAAAATGTCAGTGGCTTTTACTTGTTTTTTCATCGGTCCGTCTGTAAAATCCTTACTTCCTTACTAATATATATCCTTACTTACTTAAATAAATAAATAAATAAATATTATAAATGCGAAAGTAACTCTGTCTGTCTGTGTGTTACGCAATCACGCCTAAACTACTGAACTGATTTAAATGAAATTTGGTACAGAGATAGTCGGGAGTCCGAGAAAGGACATAGGCTACTTTCTAATGCGACAAAAGGGCTGTGGGGGGTTGAAATAGGGGATGAAAGTTTGTATGGAAAAAGTCAATATTCCACGCGGACAAAGTCGCGGGCACAGCTAGTATTTTAATAAAAGAAAGTCTTACTTTATCAAGCTCGAATATTTTATTTAAGTAAAGTTTAAAGCGATATTATCCATCACATCTCTGCATCCATTCTCTACATAACTAGATGACAAGCAAGCAGATGGCCCACCTGGTGGCACCACCTACAACAGTCTAATCACTTGCAGGTTGTCAACCTAAGGTCTCATTCCCCTTCATTTCCCTTCAATCTGAAAAACAGAGAACTGTTTTACGAAATAGGAAAGGTAAGTTGCACCCTACCCAGACGATCCCACATACATCACCAGAAGCCACAATACACACAAGGTTGAAAGTGGGTATGATCCACTACGTCCCACCTACCTGCGACGGCTGAAGGCACATCGCATTCTGACATTTTTTAAAAAAGGAATCTGCTCAGTACCTCTATCACAGCACTGGGGTACAGTACCTCTAGCAAAAACATTTTTGAATTTCGAATCGTAATCGTATTGTTCAAGCACCCTTAAAATTTCAAACAAAAGTCAGACAAAAGCAAACGTACGATAGTGATTCGAAATTTAAAAGTGTTTGTGGTAGGGGTACTGTTCTTATCTCCTACACTGTGGAAAAGAATCAACGTCCACAAGGAAGCAAGAAGATCTTTCGGTGCTAAAATAAATATATGCTATGGTGACAACGATTATTTGTCATCCGCGAGATATTAAAAGCAGTCGTACTTATCATAACAATAATATTATTTTTCCTTTTGCGGATTACGTCTCTTCCGCAGAGGGGTAACGAGAGGAGCGAATTGTGTATGATATTAAATTAATATGGTATTGGATATTGCATGGGAATATATGAAAATCTAAGTGTGGCAGAAACGAATAGCGCAGGACTTGATGACTTACCTTTGTAGGGTAATGATTTTGCGGTAAGGTCGCTTACCACAAGGTGCCTTTACCACCTTTATTTAGTTAAAAATCACTAGTAAAACTTTATTAAAAGCATAGTAAGCATTCGCCATAGGCTTCAATCTTTATTTAATCTTGTGCATTACTCACGATTCGCTTTTCTTACTTAAAATTATTATGAACTCGGTGGCGTATTGGTTTGAGCGCTCTGGTTTCGCTACGAAAAACAAAGCAACTTTCGCCATGGACGATCCTTGGATGGGTCAATCAAAGTTTGTTATCACGAGCTCCTCCATGCTTCGGAAGGCACGTTATGCCGTTGGTGCCGGTTGTTCCTGCAACCGTTTTAACCCACCAATCCGGCTTGGGCCGTCGTGGTGGTGGTAAGGGCCAAACTCCTCATGTGTTCCTCCCATGTAGGAAGGCATGTGCCCAGCAGTGGGACGTATATGCGCTAGTGATGATGAGTTTAAAATATATTCATATGATTTATTGCATCATGTTGTAATATTACAACATGATGCGGATATTTGGTATATCGACCAGGTGTGGCTGAACGTCAATGAGTTCTCTGGTGAAATAGGCTGATGATGAGTTTATGAACCTCCTACTGTTGCACTTCAGAGATTGTGCTCAGGAGGTTCATAGGCTCAGCATCAGCCTATTTCACCAGAGAACTCATGGACGTTCAGACACACCTGGTCGATATACCAAATATCCCCACTAAGTGCTTTGGGTCTTCTTTTGTAATTCCAGAGATTGGTATGCACTGCCGGCTTCGGTGGACCTACTGCATATAACCCTAATTCCTCAAAGCAGGACTGGATAAGCTCCCTACATCGTCGACCTCCTATTACTTCTCTCGGAGCAAGAGCGAGATCAAGAACAAACCCATTTTAATTAAAACAAATAAATGTGAGGTAGACAAAGTAAAGTAAAATTGGCTTATTCAACTTTGTTACATAGTTGTAAGCTTATTGAAAGTCAATTTTAAGCCATTATAATTATGTTGGTACCTCCTATATAAAATATTTACATCATTGTTATACAGTTTGAACAATAACAGATATTCTGTTCATTCATTCCGAAATTAAACTTGCTGAGGACCTTGTTATGAGAAGAACGAGTAATAAACTCATCAAGGTTTTTCTCTCCCTTTGTTCTCAAGTAAGCTGAAGCTTTCACTTTAATTACTTATACTATTTATAATTATATCAACTCTGTGATAATTCGCTATTGAACCGATGAAAATAAATATGAATTTGAGTCTCTTAAAGCGATTCCCATACACACGCTGTACTAAGTACAGGAGACAAAGCCTGAATCGCAATAAAACTGCGTACATGTAAATATGTTATAACCAAACTTATCCACTGGTAACAGGAGTGGTTTTTGCAGTGTGATTGTTGGATCTAATGGCGACTGTACTCGTATGTGGGCTATCATTTTATTAGATGGACGTGGAGGGAATAGCGACTGAGAGCTCTTCGCTGTGGACGCTTCAATGCCAATGAGGGGACCAAGGTTTGAGCATTTTGGGGATTCTTAAACGTCAAAAATCTAGAGAAACTTTCCGAACTTCAACTTAAGTTATTCTAAGTACATAAGTAACCATTATAGTAGTAATATGTATAAGTTTACGTTAGGACTGGCATGTCTTTATAATACCGAAGTTCTTAGGGAAAAAGCATTAAATCGTCATAAATTTGAACAAAAAATGATCTATGATTGTAAAGGGTAACTAATGGGTTCACATTCAGTCACAGGACATATCCCTCTAGTCTAGACATACAAATATTTCTTTTAAAATGAAATTTTAGAAATTATGATCTATCATCTTTTTATTTTTTATTAGAGGCCAACGGTATTTATACGCAGTCAAAAAATAATAATTTCGGCAATTCTGAACAATATTAAACTATACAATTTCTTTATTATTCCAAGACCAAAATAAATAACCACGTTTTTGATTGCTTATAATTAATTTTTTTTTAAATATTTCAAGAAAAATTTTGATGACAGATGATTTCTAACCTTTAAAGCAACCTAATTCGAAGCAAATCTAAAAATATGCCTCCCTAATTCTGAACAAGTTCAATGCTTCAATTTTTATTTTATTTTGTCTCTAAGTTGTCCTACACGAGCCCAACACGACAGTCACCTGACAATAACCCTATGGCACTTACGTTATATCCGACACTTGACTGTATCAGCGCAGCATACTAGTACAGTGGCCCGGTTCTGCCTCTGTGACCCGCAAACAATAACGGAGCCAGACTATGTAGCTCTGGAGATGTTTTGATGGAGCCTACATTAGGCTTCTCGCTCACTCAGACTAATTACTGACCCATTCATCGATAAAATAAAAATGACATCGCATTATTACAAATCGTGGCATAAAGTCAAGCCTGGTATAAGCCTATTTGGTGTACAGTCGACAGCACATCAAGCGTAACAGTTTGACCTTGAGGTCGTCGTTACTGCTTTCGAAATAACGCGAACGCGGCTTTCGTAGTTTTGTGAGAAGGCGAACTGCGTTCAATATTATAATCTCCTACTCAAGATCAATTGTATTTTTATTCCTGCTAATTAAAATGGAAAAATCACATTGTGAAGATGAAAATAAATACATATTTCAAATAATACCAATTTACCGGATATAACTCGCGTTATTAGTATAGTGTTGTGCTTGCGAAAATATAAGACAATACTATAAATACAAATCTTATCTTATCCTATAAAAGATCTAGACTTCTCACTAATGGTCACAGAAGGCCCCGTGCACTTGCCAGGGTCGATAGCTTAATCAGTGATATAAAACGCCAAAATAATGCCACGATTAAAAAAAGTCTGACATGAGCGGGAAGCCTTATTATACCTCAACACTGAAGGACTTTTACACTGAAGCAGCAGGAGCAAATAGCAATACATGACGCGATTCGAGATATATCAGTTGCGACATATATTGTAATACCCCTCGAATTCCAGCTCTCAATTCCTCACGTGGAATTCACGCCCTGCCTTGAAATACCTCATGGATTGAAATACCTTCTGACATTTTTACAAATACCCATCCCTACACAAAATGAAATGCTTACAAAAAATTCGTCAGCAATTTTTTTTTACAATTGAAAAAATACCACTTTCTTAAAAATAAGTATCCATCTATATTTGGATTGCTAATTTTTTTTGTAATATTTTCAACAGTCAAAAAATTAAATCATTTCCACATATAATCCACATATCAGTTTTAACATATAGTCAAAAGCATGGTCACAATATTTAACCCAACCTATTTTTTCGAAAAGACAAAAATAGTTATTTTTCTCTTCTTTTTTTTAAAATCCATAAAAGTTCAAAAATGTAATGTAAGAGGTCTAGCCCAATAAGGTTTGGCAAAATAGAATTAGGAGCAACATTTCTAGACGAATTTAGAGATACTGTCTAGGTATCCTTCAATTCGCGCTAGAAATGGTCGTCAATCGTCTTGTTGCCTGAAAGAGTTTGCTGCCTAGTGCCTCCATAATAAGGCATACTTAGGACACTTTATTTCTGTAGTTGCTGACTTTTGTGTTTGCGCAATAAACCGTATTTGATTCATAGTTTGGTACCAAAAAGTCCTATCCTCCACAGAAAACAGAGTAACCAAAAATCTACATTTCGCGCCACTTTATAATACCCTTAAACGGAAATCGAACTGGCGACCGCAAATCCCGTAAAATACGGCCCACTTACCTGATTGCCCCTGTGTAGCGAGTCTTGAGGGATTGGGGCTGTTGAGGGATGGATGCAACTTATGGCTGTTATTTTTTAAGTTTTTTTTTCGTAAAAAACGTAAGGCTGTTTCTCATAATTATGTTTTATTTAGTATAGAAACCTACATGCACGATTATTGTGTTAGGATTTTACTTTATTGTAATGAGAGGTGCTAAAAGCGATGATATCTTTTTTTTTCTTTTATTTAATTTAGGGACTTTTACTATACAGTATGTCAGTCCCATCGTAACCTAATCTAGAAACACTCAAAAACGAATGGTTGTTACTTATGAGTATTGACAATCATTGACGAGTCACCAATACCATATTGCATACGAGTTTAGATGCTTCTGATGTAGGGTCTGCCAGGATAGTTTGGAAAACTCCAACATCAGATGCTCTAATGTTTAGTTGACTCGTCAATAATTGTCGCTCTCGTTGGTTTTTGACACATTCCGTCAACAAGTGTTGCACATCCTCCAGTTTATCGCAGACGTCGCAATTTGGAGAGTCTGATTTTTTCATCAAATATGCAAACTTGTTAGACGGCAAGTGACCAGAACGAAGTCTATGCAACAATACAATGTATTTCCTACTTAATTGCACATTTGTACACCAGGGTATACGAGGAGGCTCACTCTGAATGGTTTTATACCAAATGCCCTTTATTAAGGAAATTTCGTCAAAGTGTTCCTTCCATAGATCTAAACATTTATTTTTAAATTTTACTAATATTTCGGAACGAGAAGGTTTAATTTGGAAATGTAGTCCCTCTGTTATAGCGATTTTGGCTAATCGGTCAGCCTCCTCGTTACCTCTGATACCCACATGAGACGGAACCCACTGCAGCTGCAACTGGTTGCCCTTTATGTTGCTTTCGTGAATTATTTGCAGTATATTATATGCTATCGGTACACCTTTGTTGCCATAGGCGCACCGAGCTAAATGCTGCAACGCACTCTTACTGTCCGTGCAAATGACAATTTTTCTGCATCGTATATTTGTAGTGTGTACAAGGGCGTTATAAATTGCAACCAGCTCTACAGACATTATAGAAATATCAGTGGTTATTTTATATATACCTGTATCTGTCCTGTTTACAATATAATAGGCTGCGCCTTTGCCTCTTGAGTCTTTTGAGCCATCCGTAAATATTTTTAGCCAACTGTTGTCATATTTATCTAAAAGTTCTTTTAATCTATTAAAATTGGCATTGTGGATTTTACATTAAACGAAAAAACTGATGTGTACAGGAAGGAGCCATTTGTTAGAGCAGCAATGTATTTGTTAAATTATTGTTTATTTTTATTTTTTTTAAATTACGGCTGTATCTACTAGCTTTTTATGGGCTCAAAGTAGTTACAACAAATGTTTACATCGTTAAATACTGCTGCTATCTAGTCGAATAAAATAAAACGTTTTAAAATACAAAATCAAAAATCGAGCCCTAACACCTCTCAGTTCAAACTTTTCACTGGAAGCAGACAGTGCGCATGAATTTGAATACTTTCATCCGTAAGTAATTCGCAGGTGTCGCCCCTGGAGGCAGGTGTGCGCAACTCCGACGAGCGTATTATAATTTTATGCAAAACAAATATCCTGTAAGACGGAGTTGCAGGAGCTATTATATTCATGCGTGTTGGAAGCCGTACATGTGCAGGCGAATATGGCCGTGATACGGGTCGTTACCGTTGTATTTGGAGCCGCCATTCAGGCGTGTTGTGTTTTCTGGCAAAGTTGATGATACTTTATATCGGTCATCTATCTGATTTCAGACCATGACTGTTTTCAACTCAATTTTCTGTATACAACAAGAGAAGCAAGCAAGCGTACGACCCGCCTGATGGTAAGCAGTTACCGAAGCCTATAGAAGCTCGTAGCACCTTGGGCGCTACTCACGTGTTGTTACCGTAGCCTATAGAAGCTCGCAGCAACTTAGGAACTACTCACGAGGGCTCAGACGCAGAATGTACTTGTGAAGTTTGACCAGGTTGCTGCGCGGGACAAGGTATGGTTTGCAAAAACTAAGCTCAAAGGCTCTGGTATCACACTGTCGGAGTTTCTGACCCGATCTCGTCATGAGGCATTCATGGCAGCCCGCGAGCGGTTCGGAGTCAACAAATGCTGGACCAAGGATGGCTGCGTTTATGTTCTCGCGTCGGATGGCTCGCGTCAACGACTTCTGACCGCGGGCGATGTTCTTAAGATCGAGCAGGAGTCGGCAAAGCCCGCTGCAGTTTCGAAGCCGCCAGCAAGGTCTAAGCGTCCGACAACGCTAAGAAAGTAGTTGTTTTATATCTTGTGGTTTTATGATATTTCATTGGCAGTTATTTGCGGACGGTACCTTAAATCCACTGTGCTTCTTATGTTGCCTGTCTTTTCTTAGTTTTCGAAATTAAAACTTCAAAATTTATTTTCTGTAACCTACAAAATAATTGTATTTTTAACTTTAGATACTCAAATAACAAGTAACGTCGAAAAGCAAATGTCAATGTCATTTAATTATCCTTTATAATTTTTTTTTTTTTTTTTTTAAGACCGAAGACATTATCTTATTGTGATATTTATTATATATCAAGTGACGGGTCACTGTTCCGTTTCATGTAGTTGTGTGGAATTAGTTTTTGCGTTTACTTTCGCAACTGGCGGGTGCATAATAACTCTTTTTTTGTATTTAATATTTTTTTTTTTTTTTCATATATACATTTTATTAAGGTAAGGTAAATTTATTACTGTAATATTTAAATTTATATTTATTTTATATATTATTTTCTATTTTATAATTATTGTTATAAGCATATTATTATGGATGTCGATAGTCATAGTGATACTGATAGCTTTTTATCCATCAGTGACATTAGTGCAGATAGTTTTGTCAGTTTGCCAACGTTACGAGATACTCTTGAAGCCCATTTTTCCAATGTTCCTTGTAATTTTAATGTAATCCATATAAATGCCCAAAGCATTCCGGCACACTTTCCTGACTTTTTGGCGACTTTTGACTGTAAGAATATCCATGCCATCCTTGTCTCCGAATCCTGGCTTAAACCTGTTCTCCCTTCTAGTTCATATTCCTTGCCTGGGTTTCATTTATTTAGGAACGATCGTTCGGTTGGTGGTGGTGGTGGTGTTGCCATCTATCTTCGTGCACAAATTCCTTACTTAATAGTTAGTATGTCCTCACAGCCGCCACCTAGAAATGCCGGGGAACATATATTTTTAGAACTTACCCTCCATCGCTCCAAAATTCTCCTAGGTGTTTATTATTCACCATCTTGTCGCGTAGATTACTTTTCCTCTCTTGAATCTCTTCTAGAAAACCTTACTCCTTCTTATAGTCATACAATTATTATGGGCGATTTCAATACTTGTCTCCTAAAAGACGATAGCCGTTCTCTTTCCCTTCGCTCCATTTTGCGTTCCACTAATCTGTCTGTTGCTCCTTTAAATGCTACACATAATTACCCTAACTGCATTCCTTCCCTTCTAGACCTAATTTTCGTATCTTCTCCAGATCACATGGCTAGCTATGGTCAGTCTCCAGCTGATTCTTTCTCTTATCATGACGCAATATACTTATCCTACAAAGTTCGCCCACCTAAAGCGAAGCCTAAAATTCTTCAGCTGCGCAACTTCTGTGCAATGGACATTGAGAGACTTCGGGAGGATGCCAAAAAGATCGACTGGACTGCACTCTTCACTAGTGCGTCATTGGATGAAAAGATCGACCATCTAACATCAAACATCATCAGGTTGTATGACATCCATGCTCCAATACGAAGTATAAAAATTAAGCATTGTCCTTCGCCTTGGCTTACCAGTGAAATCAAGTTACTAATAGACAAGAAAGCTGCTGCTAAAACACGATACAAACATCGACCAACTCCCGATAACTGGGAAAAATATGTAAGTTTCCGTAATCACTGCAACAAGGTGTGTAGGAACGCACAGCGCCATTTTTTTCATAGTTCTGTTGAAAACGGAGATCCAGCGAAAGTTTGGAAATTTCTCCGAACAATGGGGGTTGGGAAGTCTCGCCAAAATTCATCGCCTAAAAACATAGATATAAATTCTTTAAATTCACATTTCTCTTCATCTTCTAACTTTGATAGTATTACCAAAAAAATGACTCTAAACAGTTTATCTAAATCTTCACCTCTCAATTACCCCTTATTATCTTTTAGTCAATTTGCCGATTGTAGTGTTAAAAAGAGTATTATGCATATTACCTCAAATGCAGTGGGCTGTGACTCCTTAAGCCGTAGGATGATAGTACCTATCCTGGATGAGATCCTTCCAATTATTTCCCATGTGCTGAATCACTCGATAGAAAGTGGTGCTTTCCCTACAGCATGGAAAGATGCCCAAATCATCCCTTTACCTAAAAAACCTAATCCTGCTTCCTTTTCCGAATTGCGTCCAATATCTATCCTCCCTTTCCTTTCCAAAGTCTTAGAGCGTCTTGTTTACGAACAAATTAACAATTTCCTATGTCAAAACAATCTCCTCAATCCATTCCAGTCAGGTTTCCGCCCTGGACACAGCACCACTACAGCACTCATTAAAATCACTGATGATATCAGGCATGGCATGGAGAATGGTTATCTCACAGTACTCTGTCTCCTCGATTTCAGCAATGCTTTTAACACTGTGGATTTTGATTTACTGCTAGACATACTACGCTCTATTAATATATCTCCAACGGCAATTCAGTGGTTTCGTAGTTACCTGTTTGGACGCCGGCAACGGATTTGCATTGAAGATTCCTTTTCTTCCTGGTGCAATACTTCCGCCGGAGTACCACAGGGTGGCGTATTATCTCCGTTACTTTTCGCAATTTTTATAAATTCTATATGTAAGCTTAATCTTTCTTCATCCTACCACCTCTATGCAGATGATTTACAAATTTATTTTCAAGCTCCATTACACCAACTTAATGAAGCTGTAAATACAATAAACTTAGATCTAGCCCACATTTGTAAATGGAGCAACGCTTTTGGACTCAAGGTCAATCCTTCTAAGACCCAGGTCATTATTGTTGGTAGCCAAAGGATGACGTCGAAAATTGAGTGGTCGAAATTACCTCCTGTAATGTTTGATGGAACTGTAATCCCCGTTAGCAAACGTGTTAAGAACTTGGGTGTCCACATCGATACCAATTTGTCCTGGGGGTTTCATTTACAAGAGGTTAGTAGGAAATTGTTTGCGTCAGCTGGGTCCCTTCGAAGAGTTCGTAATTTTCTCCCTACTGCTACGAAAATTGCGCTGGCTCAATGCCTTCTCATTCCTCTTCTTGATTATGCTGATTCTAGTTATCTAGATCTCACCGAAGAGCAACTGAACAAACTTGAGCGGCTTCAAAATGTTTGCATAAGGTTTATTTTTGGTTTACGCAAATATGACCACATTTCAGAATTTCGCGCAAAGCTCAATTGGTTGCCTATTCGCCTTCGCCGGAATGCCCACATCGTTTCCCTTCTTTATACTATCCTATTTTTTCCAAATACTCCTTCATATTTAAAAGAGAGATTTCATTTCCTCAATGACACCCACCCACGAATCCTGCGGTCATCAGAAAACTTACTCTTGTCGACACCGATGCATTCCACAAATTTCTACAATAAGTCGTTTACCGTGCAAGCTGCTCGCTTGTGGAATGCATTGCCTATTGAGATAAGACGAGCTCAGACGATAAGTGCCTTCAAGAGGCTTGTAAAACAATTTTATTTGACACTATTATAGGTATCCATGTACCTATTTCGACATCTGCATAATTATGTAGTTAATAATAGGTATCTTAATATATATAGTATGTATGTATTTATAAATGTATGTATGTATACGTGTATTTATTTAATATATTATACGTATGTTTATATGTGTATTTTATGTAAATTAGTAAGTTAAAACATTTTTGCTTGGTAGTCATAGTCATACATCGCCCACTTTCCTTACCCTATATATTATTTTATATCCTGTCCATCCTAAGGTTGCCTGGAAGAGATCGCTTTTAGTGATAAGGCCGCCCATTGTACAAGTTTATTTTAATAATTCTTTCTGTTTGTTTATTTGCGTGATGTGTGTTGTGCAATAAAGTATTAAATAAATAATAAATAAATAATGTCCACTTCTCAAAATAGACGCTCGTAGCACCTTGGGCACTACTCACGCGTTGTCACCGTAGCCTATAGACGCTCGTAGCACCTTAGGAACTGCTCATGAGTTGTCACCGTAGCCTATAGACGCTCGTAGCACCTTGGGCACTACTCACGCGTTGTCACCGTAGCCTATAGACGCTCGTAGCGCCTTAGGAACTACTCATGAGTTGTCACCGTAGCCTATAGACGCTCGTAGCACCTTTGGAACTAATCACGCGTTGTTACCGTAGCCTATAGACGCTCGTAGCACCTTAGGAACTACTCACGCGTTGACAGAATGAGATAGATCCCATCCTGAGAAAGAAGATTACCTTTTGGCAACTAGTAACTATATTATTATAACTCTTGAAATGTGTTTACAAAACTATCACCTCAATACGCATCTAGGATGTACATGCGACAACACATCAAGCGTATCAGTTCGACCTTGAGACACCCTTATTCCATTCATAATAGAGGCTGTTTTTGTAGTGCAACTGTAAACTAAATTAACTAAATGTGTGGAGTCGTAATCACACTAACAACTCCTAAGAAATTTTAGTACCAACTAGTGGTTCCACAAAACTAAAGACCCCTTACTCATTAGCGGACCGGTGACGGGTGGAGGCGGGGGGCTACTCTCCCGGCCGCCTTATTAAAACTTATACACTATAATTGTTGTTGTTCCGTCGCGTTGGTTTTAATTAGTGCTAAATTAAATCTTAAAAGTTTGTTAGTTTGCTTGAAGACATTCTTTGGTTGAATCTGGAGAGTTTTCTAATAAGGGGATGCTGGGGGAAAAGGAAGTATCTAGCCGCTTTTACAATATGTACCGACGACAGCACGTCAAGCGTAACAGTTTGACCTTGAGACCGCCCTTACTGCGTTCGTAATAGAGGCGGCTTTCGTAGTGCAACTGTTACACTTGATGTGATGTCGTGTGTACAGTCGGCAGCACGTCAAGCGTAACAGTTTGTCCTTGAACCTAGAGCGCAACGCACAGAAAATTTGTGAGCAAAGGATAAACATATGTCTCTCAGCGCCTCTTTCTAAAGTCTCTCTCTCAAGTACTCTGTACCTACAATACTCGCAGTTGGCCTTGAACGCGAGCGCGACGACTATTAAAATTTGTATTTCTTCGATATAGCCTCCGACGAAATATGTGTAGGTTTATAGGTAGCTATGTACGCGGTCTACTCTCTTCGCTTCGTTGTTTGAACTTGATTTAAAATTAAAGTACGGCTGAGACTATTGCTTTAATTTAATAAAACAAAAAGTTTTCTACATATAATGGCTAGTTATGATATTTTATTTACCTACCTATTTACCAATTATGCTCACCGTACCTAGTTATTTCAATCAACTAATATTATACCTATTAAAATACAGGCTTCATTATTTATTCATTGTTATTAACTTAAAAAATATTTCTATTGTCGGGTCATTATTAAGGTCCATTGTTATGGAGAGAAATGAAAATAAACATTTACTTAGGTTTGTTTTTCTACATTTATTTAATGTTAAAAAACAAAAACAAAACATTTATAATGTTCAACTCCTATTATCATACCTGTAACTACTACTCATTCACAATATTTTAAAGATCTAACATTCTACTCTTCAAATGTGAATATGAATTAACAATTTTGAAGAAAAGTAATATTAGACCTAGCACAACTACAACACACAAAATCTTATTGAATTTTAGTGTTAAAAATAAATTCTCAACAAACAATATTTGAGATTTGAACTGGGTTCCCCAAGAATGAAGACAAGTATGTAACGCAATCAACCAGGGATGTTTGTAACTTTATTTCGAATTTATTTAATGTATTTTACAAGATACAGTGATGTGTGAAGCAAGCAATTTTGAAGCTTAATTACATGACGCTAAAGTTGAAATTGTGTTAAATGTATAAAATTGTAATGATTTGTTGGTGTAAATCACTAACTATCAACTACTAATACTTGAATAAATTTTCAATTAGGTATGTGAAGTAGGTATGATAGATAGTTCTTTGTGATTTGTTTTTTTCTAATATACTTACTTATGTAGGATCTAAATCCTTTTCTATTTAAGTTAATTACAATACCATACGACATAACAATATATGGTGCAATGCGGTTACGTCTTCAATGGAATCTCGACCTTATATCAAATACCTTAGGTCGATTATTAATTATCAAGGTATGGCTCATGATATTTAGATCAATAGGTAGGGTATAAAATTCGCCTGTGACATTACATTACTTTTTGATTTGTGTTAGTTATTAGTCCTACTATCATAGATTAGAGATAATATATCTTATGATGGTCTGTCTAAGGATAAGGATAGAGCAGTCGATCAGTTTGTAAAAGAATTGTGTAAAGTCGGGGGTTATACCTAGTTTTAGCCATAAGTAAACGCTTAAAAAACTGAAAGATTATCACTTAGATTAATTGTTTATATCTAAGGAATATCTATAATAACTTTAAAGGATTCAGTTAAATCCTCTGTAGCTCAGTGGTTAGAGCAGTCATTCGAATTGTGAAAGGTCACGGGTTCGGACCGCCGAGCACCCGTAGAAGGTAGAACGGACCGTGGACAAAACCACCTTGTTCCACCACCTCTGTCCACATACTAAGAGACAAATTAATGTGTTTTATTGTTTTATTTCTTTATTTCTCTCTGACGAAGAGAGAGAGACCATCTTATTGTTTCCCCGGGAGTTTGCCATGCTATGAGCGCGGGGGGGAGACATTTTTTCTAGTTGAAATATTTTTCACACAATTTTATGTTGTCTTTTTCAGGATAATCATACTTACCTACTTAGGATCGATTTGTAATTTAAAGATTGAAAATTATTCTCATGTCTAGGCAGTGCAGGACCGATCGGTTTGGAGGTCCTTGCCCAATTGCTTATGCTCAGTAGTGGGTATCTCTTAACTGACGTGATGATTATAATGTGTAGGGTTTTTTAAATTAATAATTAAAATAAAATAATAGTAGGGAATTAATAGTGTAGTGGATTCAAATTTTAATACAAGTTTTTTAAGCTAAGGAGGAGGAGCTTGGTGGCGTATTGGTTTAAGCGCTTGGTTTCGATACGAAAAACAAAGCCACTTTCACCATGGTCGATCCTAGGATGGGTAAATCAAAGTTTGTTATCTCGAGCTCCTCCGTGCTTCGCATGTTAAGCTGTTGCTCCTGCAACCGCTTTAACCCACCACCCCGCATTGGGCCAGCGTGGTAGTGTTATGGCCCAAACTCCTCATGTGTTTCTCCCATGTAAGGCCTGTGCCCAGCAGTGGGACGTATATAGGTATATAGGTATGGTGTTGATGATGATGATGATGGTGCAAAGAAGCTATTAAGTAGACACACAGACAGACAGGTAGACTGATCGGACTGATGCTACACCCCATGAGCACTGGATCATTACTATTTATCATTGATCATTAGTATCTCCAAGAGATCTGGCGACCTCACTTACACCAGAAACACTTAGTTTTAAAATATTCTGCAATGCTATAATATTCAAGGTGATAATAACAAATTCCAAAACTGTATATAGTTTTATAGGTTGTTAATATGACTAGTTTAAGAAGCTAACAGCTTTGTTCAATGAGTATCTAATCAAAGAGACTCAACAATAATTCCTAGACACTGGCCGCTACTAGTTCTTCTATGACACTGATCTCAAATTATAGTGATAAATAACTAAAAGTAGCATTATAAAACTGAAATTACAGGTGAAATGGTGAAGTGCTGTCTCTTGAATGAAAAACATTTGGATTAGTAATTTTATAAGTCATAAGTTGCAATTCAAATTGCATTATGATTTAGCCAAATACTTCATTGACATTCTGAAACTGCTACTTGGATCTACTTCTCTGAGATAAACTGATATTGATGATGATTGATGACAGTAAAATTACTTAAGAATACATTTTTTTTTGGACAAAACTAAAAACCAATTGTTTCTGCAATCCATGGCTTGACAGAAATAAGAAATTCTTTATTTGAGCAGGTCTAATTGGGAATGTGTAAGAAATAAGAAACAGAGTCAAAATTGATTTAACATGTTTATTGAATAGTTAACAATATTAAAATAAAATTTTAATTAACTCTCAGCCTCGTCTTATTGAAATATCACTAAAGTAAGAGTGCACCAAATTTGAAAAAAATCTGATCTGTGAAAGATTATCATCAAACGCCTGAACAGATCTTTATAATTCAAAGCTAAGTACCATCTTGACCACATTAACTTTCTAACAAAAAAAAATGCATCAAAATCTGTCAGTGCTAGCTATGATGGCACAGACAAACTTACAGATACAAAGACAGACACATCAAACTTAAAATGCCCCTCTTTTAGGGTCGGGGGTCATAAAAACTAAAAAGGGTAATTTTATGAATAACTTAGGTGCTAACAATATGCAGTTAAGTAGGTAGGTAATAGGTAGGTAGATATTAGTATTTTTAGCACCATTTTACCTCCCTTATTCTTTTCTATAATTATTTAATGAAATCCAAAATTATATGTAGAACATCACAACTTTCAGAAATCTCTTTTAATTAAAGAGTTATGCAAATTTTTGTTTCATGCTAGTAATTTATTAATCTGTCAAGCGGCATTATCCCTCTGGAGTGTTAAGACAATTTAAAAATCAGTTGTGTCTGGAAACTCTGGAATCTGATACTTGACAGGTATTCAAAAACCATTCCTGTGATGTGAGAAATATTACTACTTAACCTATAAAATTGCTTAAATTAAATTTTGAACACCATTCTAAATCAAATAACCATTGCAATGAGAAGTAAGTGAATTTAAATAATATTAAACAACAAAAGTAATAGGAGAAAATATGTTAGAAGACTGTTAGGTTTAGAAAAGTAACTATATTTTATTATAATTTGGGTTAAGAAAATAATGTTCTGGGTGAATTAACACCATTGCTCTTTGAAATTATATCAATCTCTTATCATAAAAATCACATAGATAATTAGATAGCCTTACTATTACATTTGAATTTACAGGTCATGAAAGTTACACTAATATCATGTAGGAACTTGGAACACTGCTATTGCTGAACAATTATGAACATGTGAATATTACAGTTGTCCAGGTAGAGATAGGTATAGGTACCTATAGGGACAACTCTTCCTAACCTACTTTATAATGTGGTGGTGTTATAAGTATTTTTACCAGGCCCTGTTGATCTTATCACCCCAGGAAACAAAAACTAATGTAATTATGACTCTGGTTGCTTATGTATTGATTTAAAGTGCTCACTATTGCTAAGCCAAAATGTTGAACTAAGTATCTTAAAAAAATATCTTCAATAACCTTTCATTTTTTTCGAAGTCAGTCATTAAATTATAAACTGAAACTTACCCTAACCTCTATGTGGTGGTCATATATATACTTTTTGTAAAAATATTATTTATGTCTGAAGCTTTTAGTTAAATAAATTTTGACACTGGCATCCACTCAACAATAGAATATCTCTTGTCTGGTTTGTGGTTACTTATTTATTTCACTGACATAGGTATGGAATTCACTAATAACAAGAATTATGTGAACAAATACACCACACATCAACACACTATCTTGTAGCCTCTACCAACAGCCTGGATCTTCATCTCATATTTAAAAACCAAAAATATATGGTCCGCCACCTGCAAAGTAGTATTTGTTTTATTATGTGTACCTGTTCATAAATAAACTGGATTGAGTCTTTCAGAATATCAGCTACTTAATTAAAGATGTTTTTACAAAACATTATAGTAGGTGGAATCATTTTACAAATATGATTAGTTGGTATATTTAGACCAAATAATGAAACTAACTAATTAACTTATCAAGGTTATGCAAGGTTATAAGTTAATTAGTTTAGCAAGGAAGTCTCCAAATACTTCAAATACTTTTCATTTTGTTAGAAGTTGAAGAAAATCAAATGACATTGACCAAAACCTGTTTCGTTTAAGTAAAAAATAAATGAAGCAAAATACTTTTATACACATGGCGGTCATTTCAAAAACAAGAAGAAAAGTGCAGTTTATTTAAAATATAGGTTGGTGTGTCCTGTTCTCATAAAAACAGTAGAACAAAATTCTAACTTACCGATATTTGGTCGTATTTTCATATAATTAACTAACCATTTGTGTAGTGCTACTATTTTATTTTCATTCCATCCAAGTGCGTGGCCATTTCGTAATTTTCGTATATTACTTATATTTTTTTCAAAGAAACTAACATTTAACTACAAATAAATTAAACAAGAAAAGTCAATGTTGATTTTGTTATTTCGTATTCAATAGTTTGAACCCTTATTATTAGGTAGCCCCATACAATTCAGGTCTCAATACAAAATGGACATCCTATTTCTATAATCAACTTTTAAATACCACAGATACAAAAAAAATCTTCTAAACTTGAGCCCCAACTTCATACTTAAAAAATGCGATGTCATAGAAATTAGACTAAACTGCGCGTACAAATAGCGTTAGCTCAAACAATTCGACCAATTTTAACCAATAAACGCTCGAAGCATTCTGACAAGCTCTGCTATTGGTCAGATTCTAAAAGATGGTGGAAGTTGAACCAATAGCGAAGAGGGTGTGCTTTCTTTCTAATAGCTATACATAGCGTTTACTAGGGTTATATATACTGTTACGCTTGATGTGCTGCCGACTGTACAATACAATAATTAAAAATCAAATTGGAACAACACAACCTTTCGACAGGTCTTACATAAGATCTAAAAGATGGTAGATCCTTTAAAAGGCTACTAGGTCAGGGGTCCCGGGTTCGAATCCCGGTAGAGACAGATGTGTATGATGAGTACGAGTATTTGTTCACGAGTCATAGATGTTTGTATATTTCTAATACTCATTTGGATTTTGTTATCAATATTTCTCCGTTATCTAGTATCCATAACACACGCTCTTAATGATGCTTACTTTACGGCTAGATAATAATAGGTGTGAGTGTATGAATATTACTATTATTATTATTATTATCTAGTCCGAATATGAACATGGAATAAAACATGGTGACTACATTTTAGGCACAGCAGACAATATCATCTACTATTTGTTGTTCTGGTTCCAATACCTCAGTTAATTCAATATAAACTCCATCCCAGCGACATGCCCCCAGGCTCAAGTTAGATGACCCCACAGGACCCAGAGCACTGCAATCAGCTGACCGGAAACGGAAAGGTGTGAACCGACATTAGGGCCCTTCCGACCGTTCGTTTGTGCACTTGTATATTGAGAATTTCTATTTGGATAAAGTTTAATTTTCACTGAGTACTTTGATCAGTCTTTGCTGTTCAATAAACATAAGGGTGGGAGAAGCCTTGGTATAGTTCTTTAGTAAATTGATCTAAGACCAATATTAGCTTCTAAGTTAAAGAAATATAAATATATTACATGGCAAAGAAATACCAAAATGATTTATGAATATGTGGTATTGTCTTACATTTTCGCGAGCACCTTACATTTAACCAATTTACCGGATTTAACTCGCGTTTAATTAGATGTTACATTTTTATTATACACCCGACGTTTCGATTACTTTACAGCGATCGTGGTCACGGGAAGGCTGATAATAATGTAACATCTAATTAAACGTGAGTTAAATCCTTAGGCCCCATGATGACAACGAACCTCCAATATGTGTAAATATGTGATTTTTCCTTGTTATTGCAGGTGTCTATAGGCGGCGGTGTCTGCTTACCACCAGGTAGGCCGTCAACTGGTTTGTCTCTAGTTGTATAAATGCTATGGTCACCGTTTACGCTTGACACAGAAAGATATTGCAATTATTTTGCAGCCCTAAGTATGCGCTGTGACTGCAAATGTCATATCCACTTAGTTTAATATTAAGCTAGCTCCGTTGAGTTGCAGTATTCGTAAGTTATTTCCAAACTATATACCTACACATCGAAAACTTCTAGCGAGTGGCGACTACACGGAGTCGTCTAAATTGCTGCATAATTTAGTTTATCTTTCTGCAGTCAGTCTTATGATTTTTTTATAGTACTAAATCAAGCATACGACCTACCCTACCTGCCCCCTTATTCTGAACTGGCAGATCACGGATTCGATTCGAAAAATCGCATCCCGTCTTGCTCGTACGCACCGCGATAAAAATTGACAGGTATAGATTTTCCGATGTTCGAATCCTTCCCGACAGTTGAGAATAAGAGGGCTGATGGACCTTGGGTACTACTCACGCGTTGACTAGTCTGTTCAAGAGAAAGCAGAGATTACCACATTAACATTTTTTTGTATTATACATACAAGGTAGCAACGACAGTACGATAATAAATAAAAACATGGGCTATGTTAGTTATTAGAAATATTTTGCAACTTTCTAATAAATACATCTTATTCATTTGATGATTTCATGTCATATCTATGAAGTAATGCAGCCAATGTTACAGTATTTTATAGTAATGTAATGAAATTATCAAATGAATAAGATGTATTTTAAAGGTACAAATCATTTCTATGAACTAATATAGTGTTTTAATTTATTGTCGTATTGGCGTCACAATTGTGTATAATTTTACAGGAATTTTCGGCTGCATTTATTTGCCCACAAACTCGTTATGAAAAAATACACAAAACGAAATAAAATCAGACCTGTCTGATTCTATTTTTTTATGTGTAATTTTGCGGAAGAGCAAAAATCGCAAAATATTCCAAGGGAAGGCAAAGAGAAGTGAACATACAGCCATGGTTGTATGTTTACTTCCCTTTGCCTTCCCCATTGTAGGAAGGATATGTCGAAAAATTATCTCACGTTTGAATATTGCATTCCTTGCGACGTATGAAAGTTTCATTGTTTACATACTTTGTGAAATGACTACATAGCCTCATGTTCAAAGTTTTTATGTGCCTGAGCTGATGTGGCACATAAATACATGTTCTATCTCCCAAAATATTATCAACTATGACTTATTAGCCGACTTCAAAACGAGGAGGTTCTCAATTCGGTCGGTATGTTTTTTCCCCCTATGTATGTACTTTTTTTGTTCGATGCGGAACAGTTGCCATTTGGTCCCATAAAAATTTTGTCAAAATCAGTTTTTATATATAAAAAACTGAAATCATCAAGTCGTCTACGTATGCGTCGTTGGCGGATTATGCTTTTCTATGACTTTAAAGTGAAACGATACGATAGTAGGAAACAATATAAGTTGAGGGTCACCCATCTAAAAATTTCAAAAAACTGAAAAGTTAAAAATAATTAACCGACTCCAAAAAATATGTTTCTAGGGGATGAGTAGGTACTTAAATTTAATTATTTTAACCTTTTCAGTTTTTTCAAGTCGGTTTTAATTTTTTTCCTACTTTTACGTTTTCTACTGTCAGCCAAAATTGATTCTAAATCAATCAAACTACTCACAAAAGTTGATAAAGTATTTAGTATGTATTAAAACACGTCATTAATGCCCCAAATAAAATACACAGGTATCCTAGATATTAATTTAAAGCATGCGTTAAAACTCATGGCAGTTAGCGTTATGGCCTCGCCAGATGGCGCTCCACCAAAATATAATATGGAGCACTTAAAACTCCCAGGATAAGTTGAATCCGGCATTTTGGTTGGGAACCGATATCGACATAGGTGATGGAAAACCCATTTTTAGTATCATTAACATCATCATCACAATTCTATATTATACGTCCCACTGCTGGGCTGTCCTGCATGGAAAAAACATACGAAGAATTTGGGCTATAGCACCATCACGCTGGCCTAATGCTATGGCCTAATGGTTGAAGAGGCGGTAGCTAATCAGGAATTTAAGTAACCCATCCCGAGATCAACCTTAGTGTAAGTTGCTTTGTTTTCGTAATCGAAGCCAGAGCGCTTAAGCCATTACTACGAGCTCCTTAAGTTATTTAGTATGAAATATGATTACACATAAGATATATCACAGAAATGTTTCGCAACATTTCAAATGCATCTCATTTGTTAATTTCATGGTATTTCTATGAAATCATTGGCTGCATTATTTCATAAAAGTATAAATTGAAAAGTTTAAGTAACCCCCGGCGTCATTAATCATCTGTCTAACACCATCTCATTGAGACTATTCATAAGAGCCCAAACACGTTATATCTGCTGTAAGTTTCTGAAGAAATAAGGATCCAGCAGACTTTTTGACGGTATAGGATCAGCTCAAGGTTAATATGTCATGGGAATGTCACCGAAGTGACAGTACACCAAATTTCAAATCAATCGGATCTGTGAAAGTTAGTAAAACCTATCATGTCGAAAATGAGCTGATAGTCATCAAACGCCTGAACTGATCTTCATAAATTATAGCTAAGAACCATCCTAGTCACGTCATCTTTCAAACAAAAAAAACCTAATCAAAATCGGTCCATTCCTTTAGAAGATACGATGACACAGACAGACACACAGATACACAGACAGACACGTCAAACTTATAACACCCCTCTTTTTTCGTCGGGGGTTAAAAATGTCATGATATCATCAAATAAATAAGATGTTTTTGACAGTTGCAAACTATTTCTATGAGCTAATATAGGCCATGTTTTAATTTCTTGTCATATTATCGGCACCTGTATAATAACCGAGTATTAAGTTTTCAAAGGCATAACAAAATTTAACTTGCGTTAGTTGTATGGATCAAACTAGCCAAATACGTAGGCATATTCACCCGTTTGAATTCTGACGCCATTCACGTCGCTTTGAATGCACGATATGAATTGGCAGATGTAACGGCTTTTCACTCGGAACTATGTATTTTAAACCTTTCAAATTTGTTAGTGAGGTAAGCGCAGCTGTATGCGAAGTTTTCGTGGTATTTATCGAAAATAAAAACTTTATTAATAACAAATACTTACTTTACAATTATCTAATATATAAAATTCTCGTGTCACTTTAGTTCCCATACTCCTGAGAAACGGCTTGACCGATTTTCATGAAATTTTATATGTATATTCAGTAGGTTTGAGAATCGGCTACTATCTGTTTTCTTTTTATGGCAACACAACGTTTGCGGGGTCAGCTAGTTTAAAATAAAAAATACACATTAGGTACTATCTCGCATGTAATTAAATACGAAATACAAAGTATTTTTGAAGGAGCTCGGTGGCGTATTGGTATTAGGGCTCTGGTTTCGATACGGAAAACAAAGCAACTTTCGCCAAGGTCGATCCCGGGACGGGTCAATCAAAGTTAGTTATCTCGAGCTCCTCCGTGTTTCGGAAGGCACGTTAGGCTGTTGGTCCCGGCTCCTGCAACCGCTTCAAGTTACCAACCTGCATTGGGCCAGCGTGGTGGTGTTATTGCCCAAACTCCTCATGTGTTTCTCCCATGTATGAAGGCTTGTGCCCAGCAGTGGGACGTATATAGCTGATGATGATGCTGACACCAGTCGCTATCGAATATACCACTATTACCTTTCTCGCATAACAGCTTAGGCGAACTTATCTTGGTATTAACGCTATTTACAAATGAGTCAAAGTTTAAATTGCATGCTCATGTGAAGAGCGGGGACTCCCCGGGGACGCGATGCAGTGTCCGGTACTTGTACCTACTTGTTGTTGAACTATCTCACTAGTTCCCTATCTCCGGGATAGTGTGATAGTGATAGGATAGTGTCTAGATTGAGTTCAATTACTATGAAGGTAACTCACCCACACACAACCCTCCTAATATGTATACAATAGTATAAGCCGTGTATTTTTTTTTCTTTTGTTCGAATTCTAACTCAAAAACCAGTCACTTCAATAGGAAAACAGGTTCGAGGATTAATAAGTAACTTATTTCAACTTTTTATGATCTTTATTGTTAAGGTAATAAGAATGCTGAATTGTCATAAGTGGGCATATATTATTGCTCGTGACTGAACAGCGATGTTTGACATTTTTTGTAGAGTTTTTCTGTATTTAGCCTCAAGGCGTACAAAATGTCAAAATTCAAATTGTCATGTCATTTGGACGTCGTCTATTGGCTACGATAAGAACGCGTGAGTGGTGTCCAAGGTGCTAAGAACGTTCCTAAGAATTTGTTACTGCCATAAGGTTCTCAAATCTTACGATCGACTGCAAACAATTATAACAATGTAAATAAACGTGACACAATTAACGCGTTGACCACTGTACAACCACTTAGGCTTAAAGTTTAAATTGCATATAGATTTACGTTAGTCTGAGTTCCCTAAGGAACCAACTTGCTCAGTTTAGTAAGGTCAGATTTATCCTTTGGGGGTGACGATTCATGTGTAATTGTGATTGTAAACATTCAAAGAGTAATTTTAGAATTAAGAATGCATGAAATAGCGACGAAAATACTGATAAATAAAAAACTTACAACTCGTCCCCAGGACTAGCGGATAGTATTTTGATTCTTACCTGTAACAAAATAGAGTACATAAGTAATAATAAACTTCAAATATATTAATTTCGAGGCTGTGGAGGAAAACAAAAAAATAGAAGATATTCGGCTTAGTAGTTAAAGTAATCCTGGCTTATAAAAGGTCCCGGGTTCGGTTTCCGCCCCAGGACTTGATTATTTTGTAATCTACATATTTTTCTGGATATTAAGTAATTTTTTGTTACTTTCAAAGGAGCGTTAAACTTTAATATGAACCGGCGAAATATAATTGCTTTTACGTACGGTGAACGCTAGACGTTTGCGCGAAGCCCATACAACGGAATCGTTCGACATCATCGTCTTGTCTTAGCTCAACACCGTCAAATTCCGCTAGAATAAAATAACCATGGATTCTTAACTTTTTTTAGCAAGAGCACAACTGGAATCGATAGATATATTTCGAGTAACATGCTATGCCTTAATAGGGTTCCCCAGGAATCGGCCATGAATAACATTAACTAGTGAGCATTCATCACCGTCATTCACGAGGAGTTCAGGGATAGTGCTTTTCCGTCTACGACATTAGCAAGTTCCTTCACTTGCATTTAGGGCATAGTGCCTTCTTCGCTGGTGGCTCCCACAGAAGACTGGACAAAGTCTTTTTACTGGTGTTTTAAGTTTTTTATTGACATGAAGAATAACAGTTTAAGAATTGTAGAACGAAAAGCCAGACATCCTTCTTAATAGATAAAACGGATCTATTTAAATCGTTCAGATGTAAAAGAGGATCTCGTGGATTGCCGGCCTTGAACGGCAGCAAGAGGAATGAATCCCTTTCTTCCTAGTATATACAGAGCTCTCTCTTTTATATATATCACGGGTGTAAACGCCCATTATATGAGAAGATAGCTAGCGCAGAACGAATCATATTTTGTCCAGCTGCCTCGCAAGCTTGCAAGCATAATGTTTTACACTGTCGACTGTAAAGATTTGGTTGGAAGAGATCACTTAGGACCAAGTCCACCACTTAGTTGATTTAATATCAAATAGGCTTAAGCCAGAAACACACTATTATGTTGTGGTGTGTTGTGATGCGTCAGAAGCGTATCGGTTTCATACAATTAATATGGCTAGAAACACATTATTACAGTGTGTTGTGTTGTGGCGGCATCTGTCGTGGCGCAGACCGCTCGACTGCGATCCCGCCACAACGGTGGTGGGGGTTCTGACGCGTCACAACACAACACAATAGTCTGTTTCTAGCATTTGGTTTGGTTTCTGCGCTGGCGGTGGACGGCTCGCAGTACGTACTGTCGAGTCAAATCAAAATGTTTTCAGATTTGATAGAACTTGTTCGTCAACATAAAGTGTTGTATGATACCAAGTGCAAAGATTATAAAGATCAGCCTATTCAAAAAGATCAGTCTATTTATTAAAAAATATCAGTTCATTCTAATAAAGTACAGACGAAATCTGTCTTCATCACTCTCTAACTCTTGAACAAGATTATGAAATTCGCTTTCATCCTGTCTCAACAAATTTATAGGGTGTACCCAGTGCTTTCTTTTCTTTCTTTTACTCTGAATAAGTGCCACCATGTATAAAAATTTAAGGTCCTCTTCTAAATCACTCTCAGAATCAGAAAAAAACATAATGAACGTGCAAGCGCTGCAAAGCTTCGATTGAAACTGTTGAGAAAAAACGACAGAACGCGCCCCAACACGACACACTAGTGTGCACACCCACCGTCCTGACACAAGGCGTCGCGCCACAACACACGAGAATAGTCTGTTTCTAGCTTAAACCTTTTGTTGCGATCTTACTTGGTGTTCAACTATGATTCAGCAGACGAT
This sequence comes from Nymphula nitidulata, assembly GCA_947347705.1. Classification (NCBI taxonomy): domain Eukaryota; kingdom Metazoa; phylum Arthropoda; class Insecta; order Lepidoptera; family Crambidae; genus Nymphula; species Nymphula nitidulata. The sequence goes on along the minus strand of OX374637.1, from coordinate 647,020 downwards.
TGAGCATGCTTTTTTAAGAGGTATCTACTCACTAGAGCCTTGAAGAAACCCAAACAGTGTCCAGTGAACAATCTGGCAGGTTAAGAATCCCACTCCTTGGCTGTCCGCATTATAAAGGAGTTAGCGTAATGTTTTTTGCGAAACGATATATTATTCTATAGCCAATAGCTATAGGAAAGCCAATAGCTGCCTGATTCTCAGGTGACGGAAAAGGTGGTTACTCCTCGATCATTCATCTTAATACAATTATAATGTCACGTGTATTATTTTAAGAGCAAGAGAGACTTAATAAGAAACAGGTAACTAGCGCTTCCAGAATAACACCCCAGACTAAGCCCAAAAGCTGAAAAGTCCTTATATCACTAAAACGAAAGTGCTATAATAAATAATGGAGATTTATGTATGTTTGTTCGTTGCTTTTAGTTCCCGAGCGTGTGCATTCAACCTCGTGAGAATTAAGTTGCTACATACATGGGTTTTCTTTTTCTGAAAAGAATTATTATGATCTTAGAGCCTGTCGAAGTTCAAAGTTATTTATTGCATGTTTTACTTAACTCGTGATCTATATTAGGTACTAGGTGAGAAGATCACCATATAAGTAAGGCGCTTCAAGGTAGATGCAGTACGTCCTTCGAGTTCGGTGGCCTAGTGGAAGCTGGTCGGCCCATATCCTTGCTCCTACATATTACTGCGGCTCCTCCAGCGGCGTTTGACAACAGCCGAAAATTCCCGAACACTTCTCATGCTGTACTTGAGGTTATTATTACAGTGCAGAAATCTATAAAACCCATCTAGACAAGATGTTATCAACGTAGAAAGACTCAAACAAAGAATCTTAAGAGACGTCAGTGTAACCATAAACTATGGAATCATGTACAAAATGGGAATAATTAAAACTATAAATGATATAGTAACGCAGCTTATGCTGGGGATTTAAACACAGCACGCTCGACATCAGGGATAATCTGTATGTTCTCTGGTGGAGCTATTGCGTGGAAGAGTAGAAGATAAGATAAGTTCCCGTTAGATGGTTCTACACAGAAAGTTCTACAGTTTGCTGTATTTCGGATTGAGAGTAAAGGTATCAAGTGTGATTACTGAGCATGGAAGGCTTTTCATTTTAGGCCTCAGGATGACAACGCACCTGCAATACCAAGTGATAAATTCTTGTTATGGCAGGTGTATTTAAGTGACAGTATCCACTTTACAAGCAGCCAAGCGATTGGAACTGCGCTGCCCGCATCCGTCAGTTTCCCGCGACCCTCACCAGACCATCGGTCCAGCTTGTGAAGGGCCTACAAATGTTGCGTCTCCCGGTACGCGGCCGCCACTCGAGGAGCTTTCCTTTCCAACGGTCGTCAGTCCTTCTTCCCACTGCCACTTGAGGCTCGCGATTCTTTGGGCTATGTCGGCGACCTTAGTTCTCCTGCGGATCTCATGATTTCTGGTTCGAGCTTGCTTGCATCTAGTTGTAAATAAAGAAACTGACTATTTCAGCACAGTTCATGAGACATAATTATTATGCCCCTTACATAAAATTTATTATCTGTAAGTTAATTAAATAACACGTATCGGATATTGAACAAATCAAAAGTATCTAGGAATTTTATTATACAACTAGATGACAAGCCACCCAGCTCACTTGGTGGTAAGTGGCAACTGACGTGTATACCGTTACGTCTAAATAATCATAAATTCATTATTATGGTTAATATCATAATCAGTTGTCCTCTCTACACAATTTTGCCTTTATTGTAGTTTTAACATAAGTCTTAAATTTTATGAAAAGTTGTAAAATGTAACATTGCCCCATAAAAGGCTTAGGTGGCCCCTAAAACACTCATTCTTCGTAAAATTACTTTCCGTCATATTAAAAAATATTTTTGGTCGAGTTCAAAAATTAATATACGAGCCCCTTTGAGTTTCACTTCGCGCAATTAAAATTAGCCTTTATCGAAAGTTTTCTCACAAATTTCCGTGAAACTTCTTGCAAATTATAAAAGGCCGGTAATAATGAAACTTTTTGTCTGGCTGCATATAGCTAATTAGAGTAGGTATAACTTGCAGCGGGTTTGTCTGCTGTATAGTCCGAGGGCTATGGTGCATTTATTTAACAAATTTTAAAAATGTTATATTAATTTTCGAACATGATTTTTTCTAATACCAATGATTCGGTTAAGTTTAGCATTGATGCCTTTATTCTACTTTAGATACATGATTGAGACCAGCAGAGACTAAACAAACACATTGCCAATAAACAATTCCCTCCAGAAAACCTTATTACTTAATTATCTATCGTAAGTTTTACTTTTAAATAAAGGCTTCTACGCTGATCAAGAGAAAATCAATTCTTTTAACAAAAATAACATCGTTGCATCAAATAAAGATTATTGCAAATATTTAAAATAACAAACATTTTAAGTATACCTGACAATGCGTTATATGGCGTGGCATAGATAGAGGACTAATTGTAAAAGTTATTCAAGTTATTTGATAGGTCTTAGTTCTTTATTCAAAATGTTTTTTTTATCGGCTAGATAATTTTATTAATAGACCCATTAACAGAGAAGCACCCCATCCCCTGGCCTATGTACAGTCGTATCTGTCGAACGCATTCCTTCGTCGTATTAATATTTTATAGACAGCAGGGTGCCGTCGTCTCAGTGAACGGGACATTGCTGACAGAGCCCGACCTTACCTGTAAACTGCTCGGTACAGGTAACAAGACAACCGCGAAAGCCGTTCTTAATAGGAGTGGCTAAGGCATATAAAATTAAAAAACTGAGACAGATATATCACCAAAATACTATGAGAAAGACATTCAGGAAAAAATAAAAAATGAAAGACCATAAAGATCAAATGAAAGGTTCAAAAGCGAAACAAACTTTATGATAACTTCGTTTTTCGGGTTCCCTATTACCAAGACTCCGCTGTCCGTCCGTCCGTACGTCCGTCCGTCTGTCACCGGGCTGTATGTATCTCATGAACCGTGATAGACAGTTGAAATTTTCACAGATGATGTATTTCTGTTGCCGCTATAACAACAAATAATAAACAGAATAAAATAATATTTAAAAAATATGGGGCACCCAAAAAACAAACGTGATTTTTTTGCTTGCTTTTTCTCGATATCGATAACGGCAACAGGTAGACGCTAGTTTATAGGTACGGAACCGTTCGTGCGCTCGTGGACTCGCATTTGGCCGGTTTTTTGTATTTCACTATTGCGTTCGTCTCCAAAACTTCGTATAGTTTTTTTCATGGCATCATCAGCCGTCCACAACACATTTTATTGAAAAACAAAACAAAAACATAAACACAATTATTATTGTGTCCAACAACAAAATCCTCGTGATGATTCTGATATAACCAATCAATCTCCCCTCGATACTACCTACGTCAAACGGGTGTCCTATTTTTTCACAATTTCCAAGTTATTGCCTTTCGAGGAAAATGGATCGCACATCCATTTGACAATCCGCTGTCAATCCTCGCACGCCATCTTGGATGTGTTAAACAATGTTTGAATAGAAATTACCATTACAAAAATTTCTATTTTTATTTACTCCACCTATTTTTTTTATTTCTTGCAAATATGCCATATTTCATTACCTAGCTCAAATTAGTGGGTAGTAATTGGTGTGAGCTTTGAAAAGCTGATTTTAGGTGATGCGGTCTATAACACTTTCTAGAATAAACCTTAGGACTTGTCTTTATTATACGTTTAACTCCAAATATTTTGATCCTTTGTACTTTTCCCACCTAAATACACTCTCCCATTAACTCACGGTAAAAACTCCGCAACACGTATCCCGTAGATGGCGTTGCACGTCATTAGTGGGTCGCGTTTCCGCTTCCCCCCTCCCCCCATTTCCGTCGGGCGCCATTGTGGCAAGCCGATTGATCTGTTTGTTTGTTTTTTAATGTGAACGCTGGGTTTCAGCTATTTAGGGGACGAGGCATGCAGCCTTTACTGAGGATTAAGTTGGAGCGAGGATTTTGGAGAGTCGGATGTGGTAAATGGGACAGCAACCAACTTCGAAATGAAATTTTAATGAGGGACACGTTGTATTGTTCGGTGAAAGAAATCCAATATAATTTCATGTTTTAGATTAATGTTTCAATTTATGTTCTTGGATAAGAAAACGTAATACGTGTTTTTTTTTACACAAAGCACGGCAAATGACTCAACACCACCTGATGTAAAGCGGTAAGAACAGTCCATATGCGAAGACAGCTAAGTAGATTTAGATTTTACTCTCTTAATTTAGGCATCGATTAGCTGCAGTCCGCGACTTCGTCTATGTCCAATAGAGGTCTGATTGAGTAACAAGGATCCACTCCGTTCGATATCGTCTGTTTAAAATCGAATTTCAACACAGACATTAGTAGATATCATCAACATCATCATCATTGCTACCCAAAGCCGTCCACTGATGGACAAAAGCCTCTCCGAATGATTTCCATTTCCATGACAATCGGTCCTGCGCCCCACGCATCCAGCGACTAACAGATCGTTGGGTCTCTACCTAGCTGGAGGCCTGACCACTATCCGTGGACCAAGGTCCATGGTCATCACGGTAGCACCTTACCGCCCCAGCGGCCATCGGTTCTGTAAGCGATGTGTCCTGCCCGCTGCCACTTTAGTTTAACATTTCTTGTTCAAATATCAGTACTTCTCGATTTTTTTAATTTAATTACTTTGTATTCCAACCTCTAAGTCCTGTCAAGTTTTTGATGATGGTGAATATTGGATCCTCCGTTTTGATAAATCCGCTTTTTAAATCAAAGAATATAAAAAAAGCACATGGCCCACCTGCTGGTAAGCGGTAACGCATCAATCAATACACTGACAATACTAAGGAAATGACCTGATATTGCAGCTGCTTTGATCTTCTGCCTCAAGTAAGGTAAGGTGCATTGCTATGCAGATGACAGCACAGAGCATGGTGGACATTGCGCTCGTCCAGGGGCTGGGCGCGTCGAAACCGAGATAAAGAGAATGAATCTTACAATTGAGCTCAATAGAGTATTGAAACTCGTAACCGAATGAAGACCTAATGAGCTAAGAAAATGCGTTCACAGTCAAAATGCCGCCGTTCCTTCCCCTTCCCTCTGTTCAGCCCCCTTATTCTCAACTGTCGGATCACGGATTCGATTCGAAAAATCACATGCCGTCTCGCTTTGACGCATCGCGATAAAAAGTGACAGGTATAGAGTTTCCGAAATTCGAATAATTTCCGACAGTTGAGAATAAGGGGGCAGAGCACTACTCTTTCGGCAAAGGGCTCCATCAACTTGCTTGGTATGGAGTTTACAATTGTTCACAACATGCGAGTAGCAAATAGCGTCTAGAATATTCAGCACAGATCAAGCTAAAGATTATGTATTTACTTTGTTTTCTAATTTAGAAACATTTATATTGTTGAAAATGAAATTAACCTAAATCATGTTTAAAATGGAACAGGCACTTCTGTCACTGTTTAACATCTGAAGCAGATAGGAACGTATTGAAAATGTGGAAACTCACACGAAAGCCTCTGGAGATATTTTATCTGTTCTTTTATGGTAATGTTCCCCGTATAATTACGCTACTTTTCCATTCCCACTAAACAGCCAACTGCTTTAGGGCTAAAATAGGAAACGCAGTGATTTATACCCAGAGATACCCCCTCTCAAGTTCACTGTTTAGTAAATCAGTTGTATGTGAAGTTAATTTTTCTAGTATTTTAAAATATTTCGTTTGAAGATATGCATCATACTATCAGTATATTTAATCTTATTAAACAGTGTTCAAAGGGGTAAAATGTTTGCTTGACAAACTATTGGCTCTTAATACTCTTTCATTTAATTAATCTTTCACGTAAACATTTTAATTAATGCCAATTGTATTAGTAATAAACAAAGACATTTCTGTAACTACAGTTATCGATATTTTCAATTTCATTGCAACGTCACGGCTATTTCTTTATAATAAAACTTGATAGGGAATCTGAAATTATTATATTTTAATAAGTAAATCAATTATTTACACGTATCGAGCCGTGCACAACACTGGTTTAAATAGAGGGTGTTGCTTATGGTAGACATCTTCAGTGAGTGGTTCAGCTCGCTGTCGGTAGTTCAGACCTAAGCCACGATGTTGAAGGTTTCCGGATGGGTCCTGCTGCTGTTGGCAGCACACGTACTAGCCTCCGTTGAAGGTAGTATTATCGTTTACTTTTTTAAAAACAAATCCAGCTACCCAAAAAACTTCTGGTACTGTAACCTTTTTGTTATTTTTACATTCTAAAACGTAACTTATTTTTAATTTTATATCTCTACGCGAACAATACACATTGAATAAAACTAGTATTTACGGATTAAATACTCGCGTTCTTATATAACCTTGTTTTTACACATTTTTTATTTTAAAATTCGTATTTCAAACACTTTTCAGCTATAGTGGAGTCTTCCCGTGATCACATATTTAAACGAATTCTTTTGTATGCATCAATACAAAAGTCAGTATGTATTAGTTTTATTGAATATTTGTTAATCTTTTGCATAATATTCCCGAGGAAAGACATCCAGTTCATAATAAAAAAGACCTTAAAGGTTTTGGTTCTTTTAAAGAAATCCAAATTGAACATAAAGGTATGTGATCGTTAGATTTTCCTAGTGCATTATTAACTTTTCCTTCTATTGATCACAGCCTTACTCTGACAGTATCAGATGTCAACATTGAAACATTTACCCACTGTGAGCCTAGCGGCATTTGGTGTGTAATTGTTTTAAACAGGGATCAATGGCTTTACGTTAAATTTGATTAACTCAGTCACATTTGTTTCACGCTTTAGGTCCATATGTTAGTTGAGTTTTAAAATTACATAAATCAATATCTTTCCCGTTTTTAGTGAGCGATGATGATGGGTCGGATGAATCTGACACAAGAATGGCAATACCGTTCGAACCATACCATCCACGTAAGTAATGTTTATTTTGTTTATGTTCTACTTTACTTTCATCGACTTTCTTAGCTCTCATAACTTTAATCACTTGAAATGCGTAACTCTCGGAATCTATGAGAATTTAAAAAATAATTGAGTCTGGAATGTCTGATTGAAAAGTCAACAGAATCGAGTATCAAAACTTATCCCTTTCATCTCATCCCTGGATATGTAAAGATCTTGCTTTAATATATTTAGTGTCGTAAAATATCCATCACATTATAGCTAAGATAGAAACACATCAGATTTTGATTCAAAATTGTATCTTTTCTTTTCACGAACGTTATGAAAGACAGGTTAGAAGGAATTTTCCAATTTTCCTTTCAAGAATAATGCAACATTTTCAACATAATGTTGAATGAATATTGAGAATAATCCAGTTTTTTTCCAATGTTAGTGTCAAATTTTTCGTACCACCTCGCTTGCATTGTTTTTGGTTTTAACTCAGCGAAATCTATTCAAATTTACCAAAAACTACATTAATTTTTAATTTTAACTAAACCCACGATAGAATTCCATTATATATTGATATAACGCGTCAGCCAAACGGGCCGCTTTTGTATAGCCAAAATTTTTACGTGAACCGAACAAAAAACGAGTATTTTGATCCCCAAATGCCCGAAAAACATTCCTGAATTTGTCCAGAACGCTACATATTTACGTACAAACATTTTGTTTTAATAACAGTCTGTTTTAACAGAACAGTTCCATTTGGAAGTCGTTGGAGGATGCTTTTGTTCACCAGGCTGGCATGATGAAAGCTTTACTTTGATTAAGTTATTAAGTAGTAGTTCTCATAAATATGTATATTTTTTTATAATTTTTCATAAATCCAGTGCTATACAGTGAGTTACAAAAATCCGAAATATAATAAAAGGGAATGGTTGTGTTCCTTGTCAAGAGTTAGGTACCTCTAAAAGTTTGCCAAGTTTCTAACCACTTTTCGGTTAAATTAATAAAAAGATTGACCTCCTCATTGCGACCCGCCGCAATCACAGAATTCCAAATTTTATTTCGGGATCCTGTAAAACCTGTCAAATCACGGATTCCAGACTCAATTGTTTTTAATGGTCATTAAACCTCCAGAGGTCTTACGCGGCATGACAAATTAAGTATTCACGGGGCATACCACACCCTGGTCTGTCTATCAAATCTTATACACTGTTCCTTCTCTTTGGTTTACATCATTAGGACTTTCATCAAGAGTTACTATGATAGAGTTTGTTTTCTAGAATCATTTTTCTTTGCATATGCAATTATCTCATACACATACTTTAACGAGTCTTCGTATAGAGAAGATATAATTAATAAAATACAGTGGAATTGTGCTTTCTCACGTTTTGGCCATTAGAAATGATTTTAATACTTCAATTTCAACTCTACAATTTTTTCGCCAATAATACATTGTGGAAAAGAGACATAACAAGTTTAAGAGCAACAGCTACAGTAGTTTCAGTTGATAATGCAATTATGGCTAAAATCGCCCGAAAAAATATAGGCAAGTCTTCATAAGTGGACACTTTAAGCTCAAATAATGATGTTATTTTGAACGAAGAAATAATTGGAATAGCTGTGGAATCATCATGAAATTTTAATTTTCAGGAAGGCAATGTTTGAAAGAAGGAGACATGTACTACTATAGGACTGTAGGGGGTTGCTTTGTTTGCGGATGTTTCACAAACCCGCTAACCGGCTTACTGTACAGCAAATGTACCTCTTGCAACGAGTGCCCAGGTAAGTATTTGTACACACAAAAATCTCCAAAAACCTAGAGGCAATCCAGATAAAGAAGTATCATAACACGATTTGTCTGGCAATCGAACATAGAACTTACGACTTCATTTAGAGATATGAGGGTGTAACTTGGTAGTGGTGGTCTAAAAGCATACCTCCACGTAACTCCATAAATCCTAACACAAAATCAATGGAAGGGCTAAGAAAACAAAATAATTGAAAAAGAAAAGAGAAGTCTATTACAATTCTACTCCTGGAGGATTTTGTATATTACAAGTTTTGTTTTATAGAAATTGCTCGCTGTTAAAAAACAGGCGCTCCTAGAAAACACTGTCTAATATGAATGAATTATTTATATTATTTAAAAATTTTGTACACTTATCGAATAAATTTATTTTTCAGTAATGCCAATACCTAAACCGATTCCAATACCAGGTAACTATTATTCCAATGAATATTTACCCTGTTCGTACCTATACACTCAGAAGACACTAAGCGTTGTGGTGATTCAGTGGATCAAAACTAAAAAATAAATACCGACCCACTCTATGACCACATTCTAAATGCTTAACTGATATTTATATAATCAGTACCAATGGTATTAAAAGATCCTTAATGTATTACAGCACCGATCGTGATACCAGGTATTTAATACAATTAATTAATTGCTTAAATTGAAAATCTGGAAATAATTGCTAAGCACAGTACTTTTTATAGAGCACAGGTACAAACAAATGTACTAAATGGTCAGTAAGTCTTTTCATTGTAGAGTTAATATTTTAATACATTTTCATAGACTAAATTATTTATAAATTGAAATTTATATATTTTTTTTAATAATAGTTTCCTTTATATATAATCGCTTTCCTTCAGTGCCGCCGCCTGTACCAGTACCAATTCCGGAACCGATACCAATTCCTCGACCAAGGCCAATAGCGATACCGATACCGATACCGAGACCTGTATGTAAGTAATAGAGACCTACTACAGAACACTTATTGATATGAACTCTATTGTTGATCTTTGTTGTTGACTTATTGGTCTAACTCTATTTCACAGGCCCACCGCCCGTAGTGATTCCAAGACCGTACCCTGTACCTATACCGGTGCCGATACCAGGAAGAAACGTTTTGGTACCCTACCCAGTTCCCATTCCGTCACCACCTGAGAAAATCTTCATCCGCGGTCCCAGCATCCCATTCCCTGTACGAGTTGAGGAGAAAGTACCAGTACCGATACCCATAGATAGACCTTATGCTGTTCCATCCCCGCCGAGGATCATCGAAGTGCCTGTACCAAAACCCGTAATAGTCCCTGGACCTGAGAGAGATATCCCCGTGCCGGTAGCGGTACCTGGTCCACCAATTACGGTGCCTATACCCGTAAACCGATACATAACTGTGCCCGGCCAAGATCGTCTAGTCCCAGTGCCTGTTCCATATAGCAGTAAGTGTAATGGGCTAGTCGTAAGTTGAATTACCGATTTTTATATTTTGACGATTTCTCAATTAGTTTTTCCATTTTGCAGCCACCAAAGTTTACCCAGTGCCTGTGATCATCTACGTATGTGAGTACTTTTGGGTGCTTCAAAAATCGGGTATCAAAATAACCAAAAGTGCCTGATTGATGTAATTTTCTTCTGCAGCCCCTATATGCAGAGGGCAGTTACCATTGACACCATTTCGTCTTCCTGGTGACCAATGCATAATCCACATCTGCAGGATCAAATACAACTACGTGTACGTCGAATCGGTGCCCAACCCAGCATGCGGTAAACACTGAGAATTTTCGATCATCTACATTATTGATTTTGTCCACTTTCTGATTTTCACAATTGTTTCTAATAACGAATAAAATAAAATTTACTTGCCTGATTAAATGTTTCCGAGAATAAAACTCTGGAACAAATATTACGTATGGCAAGTCAATATTTTATTTCACCATTCAAATCAATTCGTAAGTAAAAATGGAGCCATACTATTTTGTTGCTACATGACAGATACTAAAATAAAGATAATATAAAATTACATTCCCAACGAGTATACTGTCTTACCATTGTAAGAAATCCTTTCGGTAAATATAAGTTACAACGTATTACTAAAGATTGTAACAGTTTCGATAAATCTTTGCAAAGCTCACAAATATGACCATTTATACTTGGATTGGATGTAAAGATACTACATTAATCAAATCTGATTATATTTTTCACAGGAATCAGATCAAAGCCAGGATTTAATATACGCTACAGGATAAACTTGCTACTTCGAATTTAATTTAAATTAATAACACAACCGACATCCGTAAATAATAGTATATTCAATGTGTAGTGTTCGCATAACTTATAAGAAATTTACGTTAGGTGTGTAAGAATACGAATCAAAACTAGTTTTGTTAAATTGTTTGTTTACTATTTTCAGGATATTATCTTGGAGGTGGAACATCAGCTAATGCCATTGCAAATGCCAACGCCATCGCCAATGGAGGCGGTTGGTCTAACGCAGACGCCAGCGCTAATGCCAACGCTAATGCTTTAGGAGGACTTGGAGGACTCGGAGGACTCGGAGGCTGGTCAGGAGCCGATGCTAGCGCAATCGCAAATGCCAATGCTATCAACAATGTAGGCGGGTTGGGATTACTCGGAGGTGGCGGCTATGCTGACGCTCTCGCCCAGGCTCAAGCACAAGCACAAGCACTCGGAGGAGGTGGATGGGGAGGATACGGCGGTGGTGCAGCCGAAGCTCTCGCCCAGGCTCAAGCACAAGCACAAGCACTTGGAGGAGGCGGATGGGGAGGTTACGGTGGTGGTGCAGCCGAAGCTCTCGCCCAAGCTCAAGCTCAATCACAAGCTCTAGGAGGTGGTCTTTATGGAGATGCTTTGTCGCAAGCTCAGGCACAAGCTCAAGCACAGGCACTCGGTGGACTCGGCGGAATTGGCGGACTCGGTGGTAACGCCTTGGCTCAAGCACAGGCTCAAGCTCAAGCTCAAGCATTAGGTCTTGGAGGACTCGGGGGATATGGAGGTCTCGGTGGCGGCTCATTGGCCCAAGCATTAGCTCAAGCTCAAGCGCAAGCTCAAGGTATCGGAGGATACGGTGGAAGTCCTCTTCTCTACAGAGGGGCATCGGCTTCAGCTGACGCGCTAGCCAATGCCCAAGCCGGAGGATTAGGAGGTGGGTCATACGCCGATGCTTTAGCTGAGGCTCAAGCTCAAGCTGCAGGCTACGGAAGCGGTTCATATGCCGACGCATTAGCTCAAGCTCAAGCTAGCGGATTAGTACTTCGCGATTCGTCTTCAGCATTTGCTGACGCGTTAGCCAATGCTCAGACTGGTGGTCTAGGAGGACTAGGAGGATCATCATATGCGGAGGCTTTAGCTGAGGCTCAGGCTCAGTCAGCGGGATTGTTAGGAGGTGGCTCATCCGCGCTTGCCGATGCGTTAGCTAACGCTCAAAGCTCTGGATTTGGTCGTACCTCAGCGGTAGCTGAAGCCATAGCACACGCTCAAAGTCAAAATGGCGGTCGGGGTCTATTGGGAGGTATGGGGGGGCTGGGAGGTAGCTCCGCTCATGCTCAAGCAGAAGCTCAAGCTCAAGCCAGTAGATTCAGGGGTTACCCTTCAGGTTGGGTCTACAGAAATGCTGAGGCATCAGATTCCAGTGACTCTAGATCCAAGCGAAGTGCTGAACCAGCGCTGGTCCACTACACAGCGAGAGCATTGAGTGAAGAAGACTAAAAGAGATATGTACGTTTTCTTTTTCTTTTTATACTATGAGGGCGGTCATCTCATATCCTTCTTTTATGCATCCTGAGTCGTAGAGGTTTTTGTAGCCTACGAATGCTTGCCACACTTCTTGGAGTGTTACTCAAGCATTGACAATATCAAGCGGATTTTAAGTTTCGCTATGAGAAGAGACATTATATATATACCTGCGCCGTCATAAGGAGACCAGGTTTAGTTTAATACAGCACGTAAACGTTGTATTTGACTTCGGTCATCTGTAAGATATAGGTTTTCCACTAGTTGAACACATCTGCTTTGAACACGAATCCCATTACGTACGACCTAATGTTTAAACATTTTCATTTTTTAACCATGCGAATTATTAATATGTAGCAAACCTAAACACAAAAACAAATCGATACGCTAAGTTCAGATTCTTTTTAAACAATAAAGAGATTGAACATTGCATACAGCCACTGAGCGTACAGATCAACTTAAATTGAGTTCACTCAACTAATAAACATTTTTTTTAAACAGTCTTCACAAATGTTGGTACAGACTGCAACAAAATTTATAATAGACCAAAGGTAATTTATGAAAGAACAGGGAGGCCACATATGAATATAATATGGAAATAACTTATGCATTATCTATAGTATAGTAGTGCTACGAATGTTCAAATCATACCATTTCCATATTTAATTGCAATTTAATGTTGTTCTCTAACCATTCACTTCATTTTGCAATCATACCAATAAACTAAAACAAGGAAGACTGGCTATAAAGAATATGAGAATTATTTCTAACTTATAATTTTTGTTACAGAATAACATCTTGAAACACATCACAATGATCTCCAAACAACGACCTTACGCATCACGGATCTGATCAGAAAATTAAGTCAAGCAAAATAAAATGACAGCTAAGCAATTTTTACAATACAAAATATTGTTAATATATCAAAATCTTAGTGGGATAACAATATTGTTTCATTTTCAATGTTTAAAACCTTAAATGCGTCAAAATGCCATGGCATTAAGTCCGCCAAATTGTAACGTATTTTGTGCAATTACAGATTAAATAAATAAAATACACCGATATCATATATATCCTAGTTATCAAGTTCACTCTCATACTTCCGACTCATTTTGGATTAAAATTGTCCGCATAGAATTGTTGTCTATCTCAAGTTCAATCTATAAATCTCAATGTTCCAAGTGGGTCTCCTCGTCCTAACATAATTTTGTACCATTTTGTGTAGGTCGTTCCCACCATCAATAGGCTACAATACAAGACAGTACGACGGTCTAGTAAAAAGGTTTTGAATATTTTTATTAATTAGGCACAAAGATTACTAGAAAATTATTAATTTAATACTAATTTTGTATAACAGTTATGAATATCGAAATTTAATCATTTCAATACTGGTTTTGACAAATTTTGTCATTGTGGTGCAATTTATGCTTTTTTGTACGTCCTTTATACGTCCCACTGTTGGGCACAAGCCTGCTTACGCGGGAGAAATACATGTGGAGGTTGAACTATAACACTACCACCCTAGCCTAATGCAGGTTGGTTTGTTTCGTTTATTGTCCTTAGTCTTAAAGTTATAAGCATTACAAATGTAATGCCTATAATATTTCATATCGATATCACATGAAATATTGGCATCTATTATACCTGAACAGATTAAACGAATAAGCATTTAAAATCAAACATGATTAATGTATCAATAAATCAAAAGAACCAATTTTCATACTAAATTAATGCCTATTTATAAGGCGAGCAACATGACGAACATAAGCATTGGCTTACAATTTTCGATTTGTGAAGTATAGAGAAAAAGCAACAATTTATGCACAAGAATAAGTAAGCTTAAGATTATGGAGAAGGCCATGCTTTGGAGGATCTGCTTCCTGGCTTGCCTTCTCTCTCCAGTTATTTCTGAAGACTCCGTGCAAAAGCTGCTCTGTAAGTATTTTATTAAAATTACGTTACAAAATAATAGTAAACTTTGAAGACTTAACCATTGGCAATTAATTATTTATAATCAACCAGAGAGTTTAGGCCAGCAAAATACAATGTAAAGTGAATATTTCTTAAAAAACTTCATAAAAAGAAATGCTCATAGACACATATATACATTAATACATCCTGTAAATATAAACTCATTTCAATTTGTATTTTCATGATACTGCACTTTTGGGTTATTGTTAAACTAAATATTAATATTTTTTCAGCTAACCCTCCCTTATATCCACTAACTAGATTACACGTGATACATAGAAGATCTGCGGAAATTCCTTCCTTAGATGCTTTGTTCGATGTGGAAGAATCAAATTCTCTACCTAAACAGGCCTTAGCTGGCGGTTTACTCGAACTAAATGATTCAAAAGATGAACTTGTAACACGATCAGCTCAGCTAGATGGAGGAATATTGACACAGCAGCCTTTACTTGGTTCCGTGGGACTTCCCGCATTGGAATCATTGTCACTCGCTGACGCTAAAGCTGTAACGCTTGCTGAAGAACCAAGGAGATATCCAGCATTACATCGGCCCTCTTTTGGGCCAGAATATCCTGTTAGTGCTCCAAGTTCCAGTCTAGCCACTGCTCAGGCCGCTGCCCAAGCAAATAGTCAAGGTTTGATACCTCAAAAAGGATACGGAGGGATCGTTCCGGGAAGTGGTTATCAGCCTATACTACCGGGTTATTTGGATTCAAGTTTGGCTCAAGCGAATGCTAACAGCTTGGCTTCAGGCGGTCAAGCTAGTTCTAGTGCTCACGCCCTTGCTAATTCTAGTCCACGTAAGTGTCATTATTTTTAATTATTACAATTGGCACTTTTTCGTATAGTAAAATTATCACCCCTTTAATTAGTAGGCGTCATAATGTATAAAAACTAAAACGATTGTCTCTTTTTACAGGTTTCTTTTCAAGAGTGATTTCAAGTAGTGAATATATACTACCACATCAAATACCAGGTGACCAGTGTTTAAGCAATAATTTAGAAAAAAATGCGTAACAAATAATAATATATTATTATTATGGCGTATTTGCAGGTGGTCCCGAGGTATTATACTGTAGAAGACTAGGTGAATTGCATTACTTTTGGTCTGAAGACTACGATTGCTTGGTATGTGTGTGCCTCCAAGACTTGACGGCGATATGCGCCAGCTGTGGTGGATGTATCAGGCCACCAGTACCACCGCCTCCACCGCCTCCACCACCTCCATCACCAATACCATATCCAATACCACCGCTACCACCGGTACCGCCACCACTGCCGCCTCCACCACCACCTCCGCTGCCTCCACCGCAGCCAGATGGTATTTATTTATTTTCTAAGCTTTATAAGTAAACTAAAACATTAAATTGAAATTATTATTTTTTAATACTAGTCTAGTATAATATACTTTTGAGTTTGGCTTAATATATTGAGCACCGGCATGCTGACAAGGGACGAAAGGTTAGGGAATGCAAATTTAAGATTTTCATTTATTCCGACAGTTACATGCAACCCTCTTCCAAGCAACCAGCCCTTCCAGAATCCGCTGAACCCTTGCCAGATCTGCATCTGCCGAGAACAAGTCGATATATTTGGAACACCTGATGTCCAGATCGATTGCCATGAAAACCCTCAATGCGGTATGGTTTGACTTAAGAACTTTTTATCTTAGAAACATCTTCTAATATACTTACCAATTTACTTTCACGTTACAGTTCTACCACCAGAACCAATTCGTGAGTACTTTTTATTGGATTGACAATCCTTGTAAATTTTAACAAAATATCCGATACAGTAAAATCATTGATTCTTCCAGCTCCAATTCCAGAACCACCTGTACCAGTTCCCTGTGAGTATATCATCTAAAATAATGTTGATGAATTTGATGGGAACATCTAGTTAAATAAAATTGATGACGATCAGACTAATAAACTGCGAAAAATAGTGACAAAGATTTCGCTGAATGCTGTGCTAAATTTGATAATGCTACAAGGCAAGTAACATACTAAAAGTGATAAATCAATCAAATATTTTACAGTGCCTCTATGCGACAAGTTCCCTGCGGACGTATTCTTCCCACATCCAACTAACGTTTGTTTGACTTGCAAGTGCGTTGTGGTCCCGTTAGCGTTGGTGCCTGTCAAACATTTAGCTTGCTTCAAAAATCCGGAATGTGGTGAGATAATCCTTTTGGTTCATATTTATGTAGTATTTTTTTATTATTAAATAGGATGTGCATTTAAGTCCATATTCCTTTTTAGAAGCAACATCACCCATACCAGTGCCAGTACCAGAACCCAGTGAGTATCTAACTACATCAAATTCCTGCATATTAGCTTAGAAATCTGGTGCACAATTATTTTTGATATGCTTTGAAGAACTAATACTTCTTTTGTCGCTCTAATCTGTTGTACTATCATATCAAATGATAAAACTAGCCTAAAAATTGTCTTGTTGTTTCTATGTGAATTATGAGTTTATAAAGCGATATTGGTAGAAATTAAAACTGTTTAAAAGAATATGGCGTTAAATAACTGGCTAACAGAAAACTCGAGTCATGTTGGAAAAAATACGAAACGCCCTTTGATTTTCTTTTTCTTCCTTTCAGTTCCATGGCCGATACCACCTCCAGAACTGGAGCCTTTGCCTCCTGGACCGTTGCCTGGTCCGTCGCCACGTAAGAATAATAATAAAATCACGATGCTTTACTACCCCACTATTAGAATCACTTATGGAAAGTTGCTGGGTTGAAGTTATAGCAAAACTTTGTAAAGATTCACAAACGTATTTTGTTTTTATGATAAATTACATAATTTGTATCATATTAAGTATAGATTGAGCTGAGCATCAAATTTTAACCCAGGCGTTTAGGACAGTATGAACATAAATAAGCCTCAAATGCTAATTATTTAAAGATAAATAATTAGTCTCTCTTAGCATACGTTGAAGAGCTCTATTTTGGATTACGAAAACTAAGCAACTGTCGCCACAGTTGATCTTAGGATGGGTCAACTAAAATTTGTTATATCGAGCTCCTCCGTTCTCCAGACGGCACGTTAAGTCGTTGGTCCTGGTTGTTACTGCAATCGCTCCAACCCGCATTGGGCCAGCGTGGTGGTGTTATGGCCCAAACACCTCATGTGTTTCTCCCATGTAGGAAGGCAAGTACCCAGCAGTGGGACATATATAAGCTGGTGATGATGATGCGTTTTTTTATGACCTGTGATGCTTTTATCATACTATTTTCAAATATTACTTTCAACAGACGAGTCCTGTCGGCCATATACTCCTAATCAGCCTTTTCAACATCCCTGGGACGATTGCCAGCTCTGCGTATGCACTGAAGCGTTCGCAGTCAACCAAGTCATTGTTGAAGTCAACTGCTTCACCAAGAAATCTTGTTGTAAGTATGCACACATATACACTCGGAGTAAAGTTTAATGACAAACGAGACGATCGAATGGCCTTGTGGTCTGTGCCCCTTGCTTTATAGGCTACTCGGTCAGGGGTCCTGGGTTCGAATCCCGGTGGGAGCAAATGTTTGTATGATGAGTACGAGGTTTAGTTCACGAGTCATGGATGTTCATATGTTTGTTTAGAATATTTCTAATATTTATATACATATTAGTATCCGTTATCTAGTATCCATAACGCAAGCTCTTACTGATCCTTACTTTGGGCTAGATAATAGGTATGATTGAAGGATGGTAGGAGTGTATGAATATTATTATTATGTTTAAACTTTTTTATTTATTTATCACTAACGTTTACGTTTTCCAGGTAAAGAATATGCGCAACCTTCTATTCAGCCCTGTAAGTATAAATCTTAATTAAACCCGAATAACTTCAACTCCGAAATCCGACCCAAACACGGTTGCACGTTGTTATTAATAAAGTTCCGGATTTTAGAATTCAATACGTACCATGTATTCAGTCCGACGTCAAATTCACATACCCTCAGGACTTTTACGCGGTCCACACCCTGTTAGGTGCCAATTGACAATGATAGCCTTCTCGCCTCGTTGAGAAAAGACGTGTCGTAAATTATTAAAATTAAACAAATAATCTCTTGCAAAATCGTGCCCTCGTTTTGTCAATAACCGGTAGTAAGGTAAACTGTGTCAATTGCGTGTTTAGTAATTATGTGGATAATTACTCAGTGATAGATATAATGATATAATCAGTGTAAAGTATACTTTATATTATAAAAAATGAATAGTCCGTTTGACCGGAGTGCCAGGACAGCCCGCTCCCCGCCTCCTACGCCATCCACGGAGGCACCCCGTCCAAAATCGCAGAGCCATGGGGATGGATTTGAAGCAGTTTCTACACCCGAAATTCAAAATTGGATGTGCACTATTGAGCAATGCTTAAATGAGGTAGGCTGCATTGTATCCGAAGGAAAATTAAACACCGAGCAAAAACTACGTATCAGCAACTTATGTCGGAAAGTGAGTCACGGTACCTCGCAGATGGCAGTTCAATACCAAGCCCTTAAGCAAAAATTCATCCAGGCCCACTCCTCTGTCCAAACACTCCAAGACCAAGTTGACCTGTCTCAGCACCTAAAGGACCTAAAACTAAGTATTGACGAATCCTCGAAGCCCGCCGTATCAACGTCCTTTGCGGAAATTGTCAGAAAAGGGACTAATAAGTTCATACAACCATCAAATGTAAGTTCAGTTGCTATTTATCCTAACAGCAAACTATCCAGCGAGGAGACTAAATCTATGGTCCAAAAAATTATTTGCCCCGAACAAATGAAGCTGCACGTTAGAGGCTTACGGAAAACAAGGAATGGAGGAGTTATAATTAGCACAGATAGCAAGGATGACATCGACAAATTGAAACAGTCGGTGCAACTGACAAACTCTGGGTTTACAGTAAATGAGCCTCATAAACGGAATCCCAGAATGATTGTTATCGGAGTGCCCTCATCGATGCATGAAAAAGAAGTTTTCACCTGTCTCTACAGTCAAAATTTAGCCGACAAACTTCAAAATACCAACCTTGAGACGTTTATATCTTCAGTTAGGTTAAGTCATAAGTCGGGTAAGAAGGATGCCGAGACCTGTAATTATATAATAGAAGTATCTGCCGCTATCCGTAAAGCCCTGATAACAGGAGATAGGGTTTTTCTGAACTGGTCATCATGCCCTGTCAGAGACTTTACACTGGTCACACGATGTTATAAATGCCAGCAATATGGTCACGCCGCCAAGACTTGTCGGGAATCAAACTACACTTGTGGCCACTGTGGCGATCAAGGCCACTCAATAAAAGACTGCACTAAGAAGACAGAGGAGCCAAAGTGCGCTACCTGCTGGCAATTTAAAAAGCCTAGTAACCATAATACTGGTGCTGCTGACTGTCCAGCGAAACTAATGGCGGAAAAAAGGTACATTAATACAATTGACTATGAAGGCGCCTAAGAGCGCCGCAAATTATAAATTTCTGGACGTTTAGTTTTTAATTATGATTAATAATTTAATTGACGATTTAGATAGTTTCTCTGTATCTGAGTCAAGTGTTTGTGAAGTCGAGAATTGCAAGCAATATCTGTCCTCCTATAGTAAACCACTAACAATACTAACCCAAAATATACGTAGTATTTATAAAAACTTCGATAACTTTAGTGCTTTCCAGCAAAGACTAAACATTGACTGTGACGTTATTGTTTTGACTGAATGTTGGCTTGCGAAGCAATATAACGTACCCATAATGCCAGGATATAGTATGCATAGGAGTAATATAAATTACAATCAAAACGATGGGGTAATGGTTTATGCGAAAAATCATCTTAATGTTACCGTAGAGGAACCGAACATACAAGATTGCAACAGATTGTTGATTAAAATTGGCTCAGATTTTGCGATACTCGCATTGTATAGACCCCCTTCTTTTAAAAATATAAACAATTTTATTGATTCTTTAAATGATACCCTGCAACAATTATCATCCTATAAAAACGTCGTTTTGATTGGAGATATTAATATCAATATTATTCCAGGAAACGCCGACGCGGCTGCTCAAGACTACCTCAACCTTTGTTCGTTTCATGGCATGCTCCCCGCACACACGTTAGCTACACATCAAAGTGGTTCTTGTTTGGATCATATCATTCTTAAAACTAAGTTACCTTCGCTTGCACTTGTTATTAACTCAACAATAACCGATCACAATGCTGCCCTACTAACCATTAATTGTAAATTATCTAAAATTGAAAATAATCGCATAGTGTCTAAATTAAATATAAATAAACTTGAAGAGTACTTGCGTAACATTGACTTCGCCCCAGTTTACAATACCGCTGACCCGCAATTTTGTATGCTTTATCTTATAAAAAATGTACAACATGCGATTCAGGTAAACTCAGTTAATATTCGATTGAACAATAAAAATTATAATTTGAAGCCGTGGATCACTCCAGGTCTCATTCGATGTATGAAACACCGGGATAAACTGCACACGAAAGCTAAATCTAACCCAGATAATTTAATACTGCAAATATCGTACAAAAGATACCGAAATTTTTGTAACGATCTTCTTAAGAAAATAAAAACGGCCTACGACAAAATTGCATTAGAAAGAGCTGGCACAAACAGTAAAAATATTTGGAAACACATTAAAAATTTAACTTACAGTGCGAAACAATGCGAGTCATCGTCGGGTTTATTAAGAGCACACTTATCGCCACTAACATCCGCTAACTTTGCAAATAATTTTTTTGTTAATATTGGTAAGTGTCTGGCAGAATCAGTTCAGGGTCAATTACAATACCCAAACAGCTCTACTTTTACATGTACTAACACTTCTGTAACATCATTTGCGTTGCTAGATACTGACGAAAACGAGGTAGAGAGTATCATTATGAGTTTGAAGGACGACTGTGCGGTTGGGTGGGATAATATTTCAAATAAAATTATAAAACAATTCAGACAAATTTTGGTACCACCACTTACTAATATTTTCAGCAAATGTTTATCTACAGGGATTTTTCCCAGGTGTCTTAAAAAAGCCATTGTTGTCCCTATTTACAAGTCTGGCAGTAAAGACCAAGTAACAAATTATAGGCCTATTTCTTTACTGCCTTCTATGTCTAAAATATTAGAAAAAATTATTAACAAAAGATTAGTAAAATATTTGGAGGATAAATCGATTTTATCAAAGATGCAGTTTGGATTTAGATCTAAAATATCAACCGCAGACGCCGTACATAATTTAACTGACTATTTGGTACAAAACCTTGATGAGGGTAACCACACAGTAGGAATTTTCCTGGACCTTGCTAAAGCTTTTGACACAGTTTCTATCCCTATCCTATTGCACAAGCTTGAAATCTTAGGTATAAGGGGCACTCAGCTGAAACTTTTCACAAGCTATCTAGAAGAGCGTTCGCAATGCGTTAAGATTGGTAGTGTCCTCAGCGATGAGCAGAAAAATACTTCCTTTGGAGTCCCCCAAGGAAGTATTTTAGGTCCTACCTTATTTCTGATATATATAAATGACCTTTGTAACCTTAAGCTCAATCATGGCCTAATCATATCATACGCGGATGACACTGTACTCCTTTTTTCAGCCACTTCAGAAGAGGAGGTCTACAAGCATGCACAACACGGGTTCAATATTGTTAATAAATGGCTTAAGCACAATTTACTAACACTGAATTCAGATAAGACAAACTTTATTAAGTTCTCCATGCGCAAACTAATGTCAAAAGAAGCTAATCCAATGTTGTATGCTCACAAATGTATAACTCCCACTAACCAATGCGGATGCCCTAGTATTAAAATTACAAATAATATAAAATACCTGGGTATTATAATAGATGAAACCCTCTCATTCAAACAGCATATCGAAGCTTTGACTAATAGAATTCGTAAGATGATATTTGCCTTCAAAAAATTACGGTACATTGCAGATCAAAAAATAATTAGACGGGTTTACTTTTCTTTATGTCAATCGATACTCAGCTACTGTATAACCACATGGGGTGGAGCAGGTAAAACATTGTTACTGCCGATTGAGAGAGCTCAACGAGCAATACTAAAGGTGTCTACCTTTCGCCCTTTCCTTTTTCCCACTGACCTTCTGTACAAATCATGTGAAGTACTCACTGTTCGACAGTTATTCATAATGAGCATAGTATTAAAACAGCACCTAGCCCTTCCCTACAGCACTGAAATTATTAATAAGAGGAGGAAAGATATAGTATGCTCTCAAAAAGGCACAAAACACGCTTTCACATCGAAATTCTACATGTACTTGGGTCCATTTCTCTACAATAGATTAAACGCAAAAGCAAACATCTATCCCCTTAATTACAATAATTGTAAAAAGGTTCTCAAAGATGCTCTTCAAACTTTATCCTACGAAGATACAGAGAAACTGATAACTGTATTGAAATAATTAAATATAATTTACTGTGTTTTATTCCTTAAGGACATTTTATTTTGTGTTTTTATTAAATGTAGGTAGTCTTTATTTTAATTGTATTGTTTACCTGTAACTACGCTTACATTAATTGTTATGTATACTGCCTTTACTTTTATATATTATTTAGTGATTATTTTTAATTGTATTAGGATCTTTTAGCCTGAAACACAGGATTTCCTAGTTCAGGCACATTGTTGTTTATAATACCTAAGTAACATTGTAACTGTTTTAAACTATTTTGTTATGAAATTTTCTTTCTGAATAAATTATTATTATTATTATTATTAATTTAGTCAATTTGCAGCACATTAAGTAGGTATTTACTAAACAGCCACGAAGAAAATAAGAGGTATATTCATGAACTCATGTTTACTTATGTCTAATGTTACTGGTGAACTATTTCCACAAACTTCCAGAAATATATAATATACTGTCAATTTTCGAAAGCAAGCGTCAATAAGCTCAGTAGCCACTTACTGTCGAGGGCTCTGTTTATTTGCCTCGCGTCGTTGGAAGTTTTAATAGAAATAAAAAAACTTCTGACGACGCCGTGGTGAAAAATAAAAACGGTTACTGACCGCCTCGGAATCACCTAACCCCGGCGAATAAAGTAAAAATTTACGACGAGACACGGGCGTCAGAATTGGCAAGGACAAAAAAACGACCCGGGGCAGCGTTAAAAAATAAACACACGGGGATATTTCGTCCAATTTCGGCAGTATGAAGGAACGAGCCAATCGCAATATCCCTCATCGGAGATCAATGGGCAATCAACTTAACAATCAAAAGAGTAAACTGGCGCACCAATGATTGACTGGCCGCCAGCCCTAGTGTATTGCCTTCTCGGTGATCGTTTATCGAATTCGCTCATTCCTTATAAATGAGATAACGCTGCTGTACAGGGTCTGAGTGTAATTGCACACTTTGCTCTTTACCCCTTTGCTATTGGTCTGAAGGCATCTTGGTGTAGGTATTTCCCTTGTCATCCACAAGCGTTCCATTTTATAGCCCATAAACGAGTTTTATACCCTTTTAAACTGATAAGTTTTGCACCTTTAATACAGAAAACAATGATGTTTACAATGTGTTACGAAGTTGTAAATTATATAAGATCTGACAATTTTTCATTTTTATTTTCAGTACCGCTGCCTTACTATCCCACCGGTGGGTCGAGCATCGCCGAAGCATCTGCGATAGCTAATGCTCAAAGTACTAGCGGCGGACTTGTACCATACATTCCTGAACTAGGTTATCAACTCGGAGGATCTCAGTCTTCAGCTGCAGCTAACGCTCAAGCGTTTGCAAATACACTTCAGGGTAGCTCAATAGCAGACGCTGACGCAACTGCTTTATCGAACTCTGTTTATAATCAATACAAACCTGGTTATCCGGGATACGTTCCTAATGTTCTCGGTCAAGGAAATTCGTTTGCTGAAGCTGATGCTAGTGCTATAGCAAATTCATATAATACGTATCAACCTACTCAACCAGGATACGCAAACAATATTCCAGGAACTGGCTACAATCCTAGTTTGATAAAAGGCAGATATTTGGCTGATGCAGATGCCAGTGCATTGGGAGGCTTAGGCACCGCATATCAGATTAACCCTTACACTCAAGGCGGATATCCAAAACAGACAGTAGTGTTTCCCTTACAAAATCAACAGAGCATAGCAGATGCAAGTGCTCTAGTAAATTCGGGATTTAGTGGCCCATATCCTACTAATTATTATCCAAGCATTCGACCGGGACTATCTACAGCAGAAGCTGATGCAACTGCTATAGCAAATACTGGCAGTTTTTATCCAACCGGAAGTTACGTTCCAGGACATAACTATCCTAACACTCTTCTTGGTCAAGGAACTTCAATTGCAGATGCTGATGCTAGTGCTATTGCAAATAGTGTTTATAACCAATATAATCCAGGTTTCCCTCCTGGTACAGGATTTTTAAATAGACCATTATTGTATCCTAGCTATCCTCAACCAGGGCAAATAAGTTCAGCGTTTGCCGACGCAAATGCACAAGCGTATGGGCAAGGAAAAGCCTCCGCTTCGGCTGATGCATTAGCAAAATCCCAATCAGATCTTTTCGGAAACAGTTTCAGTAGTTTAGCACAAGCTGACGCAAGTGCCAACGTCTTAGGTAGTAGCTATTCCAGACTAAACCAAGGCTTAAGACCAGGACTGTATCCTAGCTATCCCCAACCAGGGCAAGGAGGTTCAGCGTTTGCTGACGCTAATGCACAAGCGTATGGGCAAGGAACAGCTTCCGCTTCGGCTGATGCATTAGCAAACTCCCAATCAGATCTCTTTGGAAATAGTTTCAGTAATTTGGCACAGGCTGACGCTACTGCCAACGTCTTAGGTAGTAGCTATGCCAGACCAGGCCAAGGTTTATACCCTGCTTATGGAAGCTCACAGGCGCAGGCACAAGCGCAGGCGCAAGGACAATCGCAGGCGCAAGCACAATCGCAGGCGCATGCACACGCTCAGGCGCATGCACACGCTCAGGCAATAGCCCATACTCAATCCCAAGCTATGAGCCAAGCAAGCAGTAGTAAGTTCTAGATATGCTTCTTGTCATTTATAAATTACAGAATGTTCGCTTTGTCAGAAATATTAAATTCAGTCTCACCAATTTGTTTTACCTTTTCAGATGCACATGCTTCTGCAATCTCGGCAATAAAATCAGGTAAGTAAACCTTCCACAAAATACAAATATTGTTATTTTTCTATGCATTTTCTATAAAAACGGCCAAAGGGTCGGCGAAGATTTTTTCGCAAAAGAAATCATTTAAGCCAAAGTTGGGTATAATTTTTAACAAGCTGTATCCCCGTAATTCCCTCGTGGGCCTTGACAACTTTTGGGACATAAATTAAAAATATATTACACGAGCAGATGGCGTGAGGGTCTCATGCAAATTCTATTTAATCAAACTTCCCTTGGGCTCTTCGTAGGTAGCCACTTATTGAAATTTTCTTGTAAATAAATGCTTGTAAGTATATTTCTATTTAAATTCGAGTATCGACTTTGAACCTTACAGCCACAAAATCTTTAATGTATGCTTCAGAAAGTAACAAGCCTTACTAATGATCGAAATCAGAGACATTGATTAATTGTTGATTACTATCCTATAAAACAGTCATGTTTATAAAAACCTTTGAGACATGTTAAATCTAAAGTAGTTTTGACATCAAAGAGAGGATAAGTAAATTCTTCTAATGAAAATTAGTTTTATATTAAGACCTCAGTAATATTCTAATGTCCCTTTAACTACAACAAGATATACTAACTTTATGACAGCAATATCATGACAAAAGAACTGTCTCTTGTCACTCAGCAAAATTATGTTAACTATTATAGGGTAAAAATGTGATAGAAGAAATTGTGAATATTACTGAAGAACTTTATTTCCATTTCATTCCAGCTGATCCAGCTCTTCAGGATGACCAAAAATGAAGAAACTTTGAAATAATTCAACTCAACGACACGGCTATAAAAATGGATCATAACATAATACAAGTATAAGAAGTTTTATTTTGCAAAGCATGTGGTGCTTATATTTATTCTGTAATTAAAAGCATCAAAAATATTGCTGTATTATTAGTTGCACCAACCATAACATTAAGAACTTATTCAGTTAAACGAAATATTGACTTTACATTCCTTGACAGCTCTCTAAGTCTTCTCAAGTATACAAAAATATTTAAAATTTTAATTTTTAAGTAACACCCGGCTTCATTAATCATCTATTTATCTAACACCACCTCATTGGAACTTTTCATAAGAGTCCAAACACTCTTTTGAGCCTCTTTTTTCTTCGGGGGTTAAATACTTAATGTGTTTGGTTTAGGGAATTATTATGATATAAAAATACAAGGATATTAAAATTTTCTACAATGTATATCAATAGCTGATTGTAATGATTGTAATCATAGTGCAACAAGACAAGAACATCAAAGTAAAGCAAGACAATAAAAGTACAATAACATCTTCAGTAAGATCTCCACTATAAAAAGCGTCTTTCACACACATTTCCAAATAGCAGTGAAAATAAAACCATCACAAACTTTCGCAATACAATAAGCAATAAAAATATACCGTTCAACGATATCATTACGTTCCTTTCGTATTTCGCGACGGAACTATACAATGTGACTTTATTGGACAAAGAAAGTACCTAGTGAGTTATGACAGTTTGGTGTATCTTAATGTTAGCAATTAGTGGTAAGACGACGTATTTTTTGGCATTCTCAATAAAGACTTATTAGCATCAAACGGTGGTATAAAAAATATATATAAAGGTGGCAATCAAGCATACGGACCATCTGATGGTAAATAATTACCGTAGCATACAGAAGTTTGCAACATTATCGGTATCAATTGCACGTTGCTGACAACGTAGTGCTGTACTCGTTTAAGAAAACTTCTGCAGGGAAGTTCGTTCTTCCTCATTCCACAGCCTAAGAGTCCGCGGGAGAAACTGAAGCCGTACAGGACACTTTGGTTCCAACACGTGGATGAACTGCTGGTGGCAAGCGGTGCGATGTAAAAAAGGTGCTGCGGGTATCATGTCGAACTAACAATCACGTCTAACGTTCAGAATTCATAATTTCTAAAACGAGAGACGTGATTTACGTAAAATTTACAATGCCCCAGATCACTGTTTAGAATATTTCTTTGGATATTTTAAAAACTTTAGCAAAGAAGGGTCAAAAATTTTACTCCTAGCACTAATTATCGGAATTCAATTTTCAACATAGTAACTGTACCAATTCAATTTTTAATATGTAACTATAAAACTTGATGAATGTTTGAGTGGACTGAATTTTTGTCCAATTAGTGTTGTATGATGCCCTGTAAAAGTTATTTTACCAGGCATTAAAGAAAAAGAAAAACTAAGGGGGGCTTCTATAGTGTTTTTAAGTAGTACAAGACAAGTATAATGGCATTCATTTCAAAAGGTTTTCTGGTAATCGTTGTTATTTAGAGCAAGCAAGCACAGCAATACCACAAGTATTCGAGGCATTTTATAACAATACTAAACCCTTGACATCAGTCGTCACAGTCAGTGAATTTAAAGCCACATGAATAAAAGTAGTATTCATAATTAAGACAATGAGTTTGTATAAGTTAAAATTAGTAAATAAAGGAGAGAATAAAATTAAGGTTCTATTAAAGACCAATTATGCTATTGTATTACGGTCCTAATACTAAAGCCATTTCCTTTCCTTTTCCTTATGCCTTATAATTTAAACAAATTAAGATGACTTATGGATTTTAAAAGTAAAATAATCTACTGCTTAATCTACATAAAAAAAATATGTGAACCCAACGTCAAATATTATTATTTTTAAATTTCATGATTTTCTTAAGCTTCTCTCTAAGAAGATAATGTATTATAAACTACTATGAATAAATTATTATGGCTTAAAGACAGTGAGGGTTGCTTTCAAAGTTTAAGTGTCAGCCAGGAAGTTTTAATGAGGGCGTTCGCAGAAAGACATACTTAATCACTTCTCCTTGATTGGGAACCGATAAAACAGGAATAAAATCTTGCTTGTTCATGTTCGGTTTCATTAAGGCTGTCTTTGAGTCTAATTTCGCATCTGTTATTTCATTTGAAAATTTAATGATAAAGCTCAAAGTACTGAGTACTTAATTAAAATAAATATACACCAGCTTGATTGAAACAGATAATGATCGAGAAAGAAAAAAATAATTAGGTGAAATCTAAATAAACTTTCATTAAGGCCTTCTTTAAAGAATAAGCCGAAGGTAACGTCAAAAGTATTGTTTAAGCGAACACACAATTTATGATTATATTAATATATATTACTAAACGTGATGACAAAACTAATACGAACATATATCAAGAAACTATAAGGTGTAAAGGTTTTCAGACTAGTATAAATAATTTTAATTGTGGTCGCAGATATGCTGATTATAAACATATTAATTATTTCACAATGCTTTAGTATACAGTTATCAAGGTGGTACTCCAAGCAGCGTAACGGAAAGACTGAAACACATACACGATATCTCTGACATAGCAGTGTATAATGATGCACAGCACAGAGGCGACAAATGGGTAGACTTTTCATCTTCCTCATCAGATGAAGAGGCGAGCTACTTGAGGACTGATGCCATATCTTCTTTAAGGTGACTATTAATAAAGACCTTAGATTTGCTATTAAAATCATAAAATATAAACGAAGGTTTTTTTAAAAATTCTAATCTAAGCGTATTAATAGGATTTCAAAAGAGATCCCCACATCCTGAAGATCTGTCTGCATATGTCCTCACAATGATCTGTACTTAAACGTTATACCTTGTTTCAAGTTCGGTCTCTTCGTCGAGTTCTATTTCATCAACTTCATCTTCAGAAGCATCGTCAGCAGAAACCAGAGAGAGAAGGCGAGCGTGAGTATAAACAGTTTTAAGTTAACAATAGACACGGAAAATGTAATAGTGTTTGATTAAGGTACATGTCAATGGATTCAGGTAAATAAGGAATAAATTATTTAGTGCGACTCTTAAAATTGTTGTTTCATCTATTATACTACATAAAGTAATCAATTTACATAGTTCATAAACGTTTAATGATTAAGAATACAAGATACAATATCTAACGAACCTACGTTTCATGTTGTGGATTGCTTTGTGACAAAATGTTTGAACTTAACAATCTTTTTTTTTTTTTTTTTATACCACAAACATACTTTTACCGTTGTCTATAGATGTTTGTAACAACAGGGCCACTACTCACGCGTTGCCTACCCTACAAAAATCAACAGAAAGTGTTATATTGACAGCACAAGAGACGAGTCCTTACTCCCAACATATTGCTTTCTCAATGAGCTCTGGTGTAAACATAAATAAATTGATATTTCTTCCATATTTTTTTATGTAATATAAACTACGTTTGCAGTACGGAAACATTTCGGACCTGCACCCCTTGCCCCAATGAGATGATGAAAAAACACTCCAATCTTGGCATTAAATGGATCTGTGGTGGGTACCAACGAGCTCGCAGGACCTTCAAGAGCGAATGCATGATGCGATACAGAAACTGCCAGGATGGCACTTGTAAGTAGTCTTTTGGTAGCTCATGAATTGAAAGAATTTAGTTTTAATTTTGTTCTTTACAAAATTAAAACTAAATTCTTTCAATTACGATACGATAAACGCACAAAAGTTAGAAATAAAATTAGTAATAAGAGGTGAGGTACAGAAGAATCCTTCAAAAAAATCTTTACAATTCACGAGTGCAATAATATATCAGAGTCCTTTTTACAAAATAGACAACAAGCAGTGGAAATAGAAAGTTTGGACATAGAATCTTGCGTAGTATCTAGCCAGTCACAATTTAAAATAAATGCAGTCGGTGTACCTCAGGGAAGTGTACTTGGTCCGTTACTATTTCTGCTCTACATAAATGACCTCCCTGCGGTCACAAAACATAAATGTATTCTGTTTGCCGATGATGTTTCAGTTGTCATACCCTATAGTAAAAATCTTTTATCTTATAAGTTGGACATTAATAACACAGTCAATTCGATTATTCGTTGGCTGTATGAAAATAACTTAACAGTAAATTTAAAGAAAACTAATTTTATTCAATTTGGTACATGTCAACAAAATAAATTAAATATTGTTGTTAACTATATGGGACAAAACATACTGGAAGTAACAAACAAAATTCTTAGGTGTTGTAATAGACGATAATTGTAATTGGAAGAAACATATAGATGAAGTTAGAGACAAGCTTAACCGTTATGTTTATGTTCTAAACAGGTTGCGTCACATCTCGGCAATGTCCAGCACCCTTACAGCATATCACGGTTATGTTTCGTCTTTACTTAATTATGGACTCATAATTTGGGGAAATTCTGTAGACTCTAATAAATTATTTATTGTACAGAAAAAATGTGTTCGAGCTATGTGTGGCAGCTCACCTCGTGATTCTTGTAAACCTTTATTCAAATCATTGGGCATTTTAACCCTTCCTTGTATGTACATTCTTGAAGTAGCCAATTTTGTAAAGTGTAATATTTATTTTTTAAAACAATAAATAGCATTAGCTGTAGAAGCACTCGTTATCCCAATAAATTAGATTATAATAATTATCCACATTTAAGCTATTATCTTCGACAATGTGACGCTATGTGCGTGAAAATCTACAACTCTGTACCCAGTGATATGAAACTACTGCCAAACCTATTATTTAAGAGAAATTTAACGAAATGGCTCCAGGAAAAGTCTTTCTATTCTGTAAAGGAGTTTTTTGATTATAAAAATAAACTCTGATTTTATGTGTTGTCGTTGTCCGTAAAGCCAAAAAATAGTGTACATATGCCTAAGTATATTTTATATTTTGCATGCCAAGTCTGGTGAAATGTGAAGAAACCTATTGTATAACATTACCCATAAGACCTATTGTAACCACATTTGAAGCAAATAAAGTTTATTCTATTCTATTCTATTCTATTCAGAAACAAACAAACATTCTTTTTTAAATGTAAGTATTTTGGCATCTCAAGAACGTTTTATAGTGATAGGTACTAAAGCTTCAAAGTAATATATTCCAACTTACTGTCGTACGCAATCGGTTATTATACTTGCAAGTGATTAGTCGATTTTTAGTTCATGCAAGTGTATAGTAATTATTTCATTGTCTTTGGCAGTAGCGGAAGTACGTGCTGGGAATAGATTCACTTTTAATTTACCTTAAAAAACTGTGAACCTGTATAGATTATATTGATCTTACTTAAACAAGATATTAAATAGGTATATGATGTCCCAAAACTGTTACAAACGGCGATCACAAAAGTGTGACGTAACCTAGTTTGATGAAATAATTAACAGTAGAATAATAAACAAAAAATCCACACATTATATCTTCAAATTGTTTCACAATTTCTAGATATAGGACTAAGACTTTCTCTTATTATCTGTATACAGAGAAATCCCTTCTCCAAAACTTTGTATTCTATTTACAAGTAAAGTTGAAACAAATTTGTTTGTCTTCGCATCAAACTTTAATCGTCGACCCTCTGTTCGAGTTCTATCAAAGTTTAGGCGTTCCCGAGGAGCGAATAACGCAAATAATTGTTTAGAACCACAAAAGGTTGATTTAAAACGAATAAGAATTCAATCAAGTGCTGCCAACTTTAGCTATTGTCTGGGGAAAAAAGACGTGATAGAAAATCAGGATCTCTTTAGGAAAAAACACAGCCAACGCTTTCTGTTAAGGATGATGTATTGATTTATGATTAACCTATGTTTATAAATTCTTAATATGTTGTTAGATAAACAAGGAAGTAAATACAGCTCAAAGTGAATTAAGTTCTGCATCAACTAAATATAAAACAATCAAGCGAGGCAAGGGCAACTGCATCCGTATGTACTTTTCGTTTAATTTTGTGTTATTGTCGGCAGTGTTTGTGAAAATTCACGAAAATCGCTGCAAGAACGAATCGTTTCACGGACGACACTGGTTCTACGTTTACAAGGTATAGAAAATTAACGTATTATAACTGAAATATAACTAAAACTTAATGAAGTTTGCATTTTTATTTTGTGTCGGTTTTTAATAGTCATACGCTGTAACATGACAGTCAGACACCCAATTGTGTCCAAAATGTGTGACTTAACACGTTAAAAGAACAAGACACCACACCCCGAACCAACAAAACTGATTTGAAACCCTAATCAATTTCGGATTGAGGAATGACAGTAGGCACTAAACATGGGCCTTCTCGCTAAATAAAACATCACCTTTCCAAACACAATGCCCATTCTTCTCCTTGTGCGCGACCGGAATACCGACTTTCTTTTAGTAATTCCTGTAATGACTTAACTTTGTCCAATCAGGTAGGTAATGATATTTCACTATCAAATAAGATGTTTTCAAGTAACTTTTGCAAAAGGTAAACATTTTTCTTACTCGAGATCATGATTGTTGATGGAAAAACTATCTCACTGTGATTTGAAAATGTAGCCAAGTTATTTCTTATGTTGCACAAACTATTCGAAAATATCTCTGTAAGAAAATCAAATTTAAAGGCATAGTGGTATTTTGCAATACAAATTTTAGCGCCATTACTTCCATCTTACAGAATATCGAAGCTAAATATCACTAATAAGGTCGCCAGCTGAGGTCGTGAGGAGCTCAGTGGCGTATTGGTTTGAGCGCTCTGGTTTAGATACGAAAAACAAAGCAACTTTCGCCATGGTCGATCCTGAATGGGTCAACCAAAGTTTGTTATCTCGAGCTCCTCCGTGTTTCCTGCAACTGCTTTAATCCACCAAGCCGCATTGGGCCAGCGTGGTGGTGTTATGGCCCAAACTCCTCATGTGTTTCTCCCATGTAGGAAGGCCTGTGTCCAGCAGTGGGACGTATATAGGCTGGTGATGATGAAGGTCGCCAGCGCTCATTAAAGAGCGTTATCTTGGAAGCAGGGCGACTCGTATCCATGCTGGCAATATAACGCTTTATCTTGATATTAACAAGGTAAGCAGCACGTGAGCACATGACATAGGTGAGTACTTTTTAAACTACTAAGGTGGCAGTCAAGCATACGGCCCACTTGATGGTAAGCTGCCAAAAGGCCCTAGGAAAACCCAAACGAAGAAGAAGTAAGTGCCCAAGAAGAAGAAAAAGAAGGTAGGAAGGAGGAGAGGAGGGGTGAAGTGCCCAAGGTACTACAAGTAAATAGAGTGCAGTAACTGCTTACCGCTTACCATCCGGCGGATCGTGTTTACAAACCTCAGCAAATGACCCAACACTACCTGATGTAATGCGGTTAGATGATTCCTAACGCGAAGACAGATACTACAGATTAAAAAATACTGTTGTAGCCGCCTCTAATTTTTTGGCCCTTATGGTGCCTTTCCATGCCTCTTTTGAAGGAACCCATGTATAGGAAGGAAGGAAATGTGCTGCCAAAGAATTCCAAGTATTGGAAGTACGTATAAAAAAAATCTAATCAAACGTGAGATAAATTTCGTATACTGGTTTAATTTCTATTATATAGTGCTTTAGAATAAGACCACTTATCCATATTAAAATTCAAGGTGACAAACACCACATAAGTTTATGTGCTAATTTTATCTGAAACCTGCTGTAGTGTAGTGTTCAAGAAAGAAGAAGAAAGGTCAACAAAAGAGTATGACATCTAAGGAGAAATACAAAATTGAATGCAACAAACGGATACAAAAGAGTATCCGGCACAACTAACTCAAATCTAGAAATACACAGTAGGTACGTATTGTGTGGTACTCTAATAAAACCTGATTTCAGTGCTTCACAAAACTAGAACGAGCTGGAAACAATTGGCCAAATCGTAAAAATAGCGTTCCGAATACTCATAAAGTGCAGTCAAATTTACGACGCATAGTTTCAGAAGGCGTTATGTGTTGTCAGTGATTGGCGCGACCGATCTGGTTGGATATGGTGGGTGTGGGCTTGCATATCGCTCTGTTGCTGGTCATAGGTGCGTATTCACTGAAAAACTGGTAGATGATTGCTTAACGGTGATTCCGCGGAATTTTGTGTTGCAAAAATCAATGATTTAACAGACTTGATACTGTGAAGTTTTGGGTGAAAATTTGTGCTTTATTTTAATGTTAACACAGTTAACTTAATCCATTTCACATGGTAAGCAATATAAATGAAAGTATAATAATTTTATGCTTACATTCTAGTTATATAAAATCATGCTACAAAAGTTTAAGTAACAACAACTACGATGTAAGACATAAAGATAAAAATTAATAATCTTTACACAAAATCTATTTAATTATTTTTCCAGTTGATGCGGCTTTTACTGGTATAACCAATGTATCCATAACGGACGTAAATAATCGTCTCGATGTGAAAGCAATCAATGAGAAGTTGGACAAAACCATAGCACTCAACAGTCATGGGGATACTCGAAGGAAAAGCAAGAAGTCAAAGCATCGGTCTACTTCATCGTCGTCTCAAGGAAGAAAAAGTAAATGTATTTGGTTTAGAAATTAAGAAACTGCGATGAATCAGAGGAATGAACAAAAAAATAAATTAAATATTCCTATGATAGCTTGCAAGTAAAATTTATTGGAATTTAATATAGACTAATTCTAAATAAGGCAAACAGTATAAAAATCTGTTCATAATACGTGGGTTACCTTACCTGATCATTTCATCTAGTTCAGTCAATATCATAACAGTAAATATCAATATGAAATCAAAACTGCAAAGTGGATATAATGTGCTAGTAATGATTCAGCCCCTGATACAGTAATTCAGTTTTGTTAAATTATGCTTTAGCTAGAAAAAACAAACCAAATCAAAAGCTATTAAGGTAACGCCAATGGATCCATAGCTGAAATCAAAAACTAAGATAGTTATTAGTTTCCTTAAATATTACCTGACGGAAATAACGCTTAGATACACAGAAAACGATAGAAAACACCAAGAGTTTGAATGGCGGCAGAAATTAAACGTCAAACGTTGTTTTAATACGAGTCTGCGACTGTTTATTTTAGCAAAGTTTACATAGATTACCCGAGGGAGGAAGAATAAACATTTTTGACTTAGCTTACCCACTTTGCTGCCGATAAAGTGATCGGTTCAGCCGGGGAATCCTGGAAAAAATTATTATGTACGTCAAAACTTTATCGCGTATCTATGTAGGAATATTAATTATTTTCAGGCTCTAGCAAAGGACGTTCTGGTGAATCCCTCGATTTATTATTATCTTCGTCATTGACATCATCTAGTGAAGAGAAGAAAAATAGACACGGAGAACCAAAATCAACCATTGAAAGGCACGGATGGTGAGTAAACTAAATTAACTTGTAATCTCATCAGCGGTTACAATTCTAGCCTCATAATCTGGCGACATAATTATTCTTGTGTCTTGTACCATAGTTATTATTATATTTTTAAAGGCGAAAATGGCATCGCAAATGTCAACGATGTCCCGAGGATATGGCCAAAAAATGGCGAGATCCTACCATCAAATGGATCTGTGGAGCTTACCAACGTGCAAGAAGGTCGTTTAAGAGCTTGTGTATGATGCACTTCAGAAATTGTCAGGATGGGACCAGTAAGTATTATTAGATAATTCTTATATTATTTACTAATAGATTATTTTGATAATGAAAAGATAAAATTGTTATAATTTTCATAGTTAAACTACCTTCGTCTATCTCACGCATTACTTTTCAGTTTATAATGATATTGTGGAAAAATAAAGCTATCGTTTGATTAAGATTGTATTTCCCCATCTAGTGTTTGTCAAGATACACGACTTCCGCTGCCAAAACGACTCAGTTAAAGAAGAGCATCCTCACGGAGATCATTTCTTCTACGATTACAAAGCGCCTCTCAGCATGGAATCTAGCAAAACTAAGGAATCCAGCACTGATCTTGATGAAAGCTCTGACAGCGTTTGAGTTATATACAGACGGAAAACTTCAGTATATGAAGTGTTGCTTGTATGGGTATAGTTTAGGTGATAATTGATGTACTACTACTAGAAGTAATATAGAAAAGCTTCAAACATTGCGAAACAAACTTATTAAAGCAGTTTTTCTCTACAATTGAAAATATATTCAATGAGACAAAATTAATGATTTTAATTCAGACGTACGAAATGTGTCACTTGGAAAAGTAAAAGACAAGAAAATATATTCAAAAATAACTTTTACTACAAAGTGTCACACAAGAAAATTAGTAACAAAATACCTAGAACTAACTATATGGTCAAAATCAGCTATACTGTATGAAGGAGCACAGCTTTACAACAAATAATTATCTTGAGATATAATTGAAATTCAAACATTTACTTTGTTCTTTGTACTTAGTTCAAAAAGACATTGCAGTTCCACATCCTCAAAGACTTCGTGAAATAACGAACTCACATCGATAGGAACTTATTGATATCGACAAGGGTAATATGGTCTTTTGTTGATCACGTAATCAGTTCATGATTCTGCAACTACCGACAAACAGTGATTTTTTGTGTCGATTTTATCATTGTATGTATTGTGTACTCGTCTCGTCTAGCATAAATAAGTTAATTTGCCTGCTATTTAAATGATTGTCTTCTTCATGTTAGATGAAATATAATTTATTTCGAGGAATCAATTCTTAAACCATATAAAGCTAGGAGCCTTATGCAGGTTGTCTATCTTTATATGATTTAAAACTATTTTCTATAAGATGCACCTTCTTTCAAATTACATTTTTAATGTCTATACACGCTCATAGCCGCTAAATCCAAGAGCTCACTTGCTTAAGTTATATTTCTGCAGGTCTGCTTCTTCGTTACATTTAACATCAACATTATTATTAATGATTGTTTCATTTATTATAGTTTCATCAACACCATTTTTATGTCTACGTGTCACACGACATCACGTCAAGTGTAACAGTTGCACTAACAAAGCCGCCTCTATTACGAACGCAGTAAGGGCGGTCTTAAGGTCAAACTGTTACGCTTGATGTGCTGTCATCTGTACGACAAACTTACAGATGACGCGACCTATACACCTAGAATATCATAGCAATTGCTTTATATACCTGAACTTGCAGGTGTGTTAAAATCAAATTGGCTGCATTTCCCTTCATACCAATACAAAGAACTGCTTCACGACCGAATTAGCTGTTACTGATGTGCTGTGTTTTTTTATATAATCTGTCAAGCCACAGATTCCAGACACAAAAGTTTTTATTTTCTTGACCTCCGGAGGTCTTACGCGGCTTGACAAATTATGTAAGATAAATTTAATAGAAATGTTATGCGACAGCATATTCCCAAATCTAGCCATCCTGGTAGTTCACACAAACATACGATCATTACTATCTGTGGTACATCATCAATCCCCGGCTGTCAGGTGTCCATTAATCGCGTGAAGTAACAGTAATTTGTCATCAGACAAACAGACAGAGGACCTGATGTGTTCAGGACGTAATGTAAGGGTTACAGCTGTCGTTTGATGGGATTCCTTTGTTGCGTTGATAAATAAAAGTTATTAAAGGTTCCTACTTTTTTTCTTTTATCAATAGAGCATACTACAACTGTCTCCGTTCGTATTCTTAAATACTTGGGATGTTGTGTTGTTGTGTTCTGTGGCTGCACAAATAATCCCTTCTTCCTTTAATATGGGTTCCTTGGAAAAAGGCGTGGAAAGGCATTTTTTTGGGCCGACAAGGTGGCGGCGGCTAGAACACTGTGTTTCAAGCTGCACTAGCTGTCTTCGCATCTGGACTCTTCTATCGCTTCACATCAGGTGGTGTTGAGTCATTTGACGAAACTCTAGAATGCGCTACGTTGGTAGTCAGCAAAATCTTTATGGATAGCTCTGGTGGTTATAGCATACATAATTGAGTATGTAACGTCAGCAGTTACGCGTAACTGCTTCCACAAATAACCCCGATATTCAGATAACAATGTTATTATGGCAAGTCTACATAAAACCGTACATTATCCAGAACGATTCCTCTCCACCACATCAGCAGGATCATAAGGACCAGAACAGTGGGTGGAGATCGCACAACAGGTTTCCCCATAAACCCTCTAACGCTGCGTAATACAACAATTTGCATAACATACCCATCGCGCTTTTCCTGTTAACTGGTTGTGACAGAGATGCGACTTATATCTGCGACTTTTTGAGTATTCGGATATCAAAGGGCCACGCTCTTAGCCAGATGTTGCAGACGATGGAACACGCTGGGCTCTCAAGCCCTAGAGGAATCTAAATGGACGCAATTACTTTACAATTTACCGTTCGGAGATAAGCAGAATAGGTTTTTACTAGTACAACTGGTAGACTAGAAGACAGGGGTCTTATAAAAACCAGATCAAAACTCAGTCTAAGCCCTTACTAGGTTTATTAACCTGTAAATTTTTTAGCATGCAGCATATCAAAAACGAATCAACACCTATTGGAATTCGTTATTAGGTTTTAGAATGGTTTTCTGGTCATCATTTACTCATATAAAACAAGTTTATCCTTAGTAATTGCTTTTTATCGTGCACCTATGTAAATATGTGATTGATAAAATATTTATATTAAAGCCAATTATATCTTGTAACTTTTAAGCCAACATAAACGTGAATTTGATAGTTAAGTGACCGCACGCGTTTAAAGTGGGCAAGACCTTTTTCGCTCTCCTGAAAGATTTGTGGCATGTTTTAAAATTGTACAGCCGAGATACGAACGCAAACGACGTGCTTCGAGCGTCTATACGCTGCGGTAACAGCGCGTCAGTTGTGCCCAAGGAGTTATGAGCGTCTATAGGCTACGGTAACAAGGCTTATGTAATGCTCAGAGAGCTACGAGCGTCTATAGGCTACGGTAACAACGCGTGAGTAGTGCCCAAGGTGCTATGAGCGTCTGTAGGGTACGGTAACCGCTTACAATCAAGCTTTCAATACCTACTTTCTTCAGATTTAGACTGATATCCATATATAGGGCCATCGTCGCGGTCTTATGTGCGAAAACTCATTGTGTTTTACTCCTGTAAGAAGTCAAACTCAACGGTGGGATGTGTTTAAAGGCTTCTGATGATATTGACGATGTTAGATAATATTTGAAGCGTTCACATATCAAAAGCAATAGATTTTTTATTGTAGCTGACAGGTTGACAAGGGACAAAATATAAATTATGCAGAATAATCATAGCTTTAAAATTCTTTCTTTTCATTTATAAGCTGTTCATATTCTTAATGAAAATTGTACCGAGGTGTAACAATTTATCGATGAGAAAAAATTTGAATAGAACACCCAAAAAAAAGTTGCAACACTGTAGCACTCACTAAGAAAAAATTACACGCATCACGCCTTGCCAGAATGAGGGTAGCGTCGACAAAAAACGGAATGAGCCGCTAAAAACTTATTTGCATTCCATTATCTCCTCCGAATACCACGACAAGCTGTTTTGGACCTTTGAGGAAACAATTTTCGGAACGCTCGCGAGAATTGGACGAGGAAAAAAGAACGATATGTGCGTAATACCCAACGTAAATCTCATAAAGTGCTCATTTGTAGTTAGATAACTGGAAATCGTCAGCTTTTCTGCTATCGTTACACATTTATGTAACAAACGCTTTCAAAACTACGTTTCATTTGCGTGTGGCACTAGAATTTCCGGCTTGTCCACGCAGAATAGTCTTTGTGGCGTACAGCTTAAGGTTCAAGGTTTGTGCGGCATCGCCTCTCGCCG
Source organism: Nymphula nitidulata (assembly GCA_947347705.1). Taxonomy (NCBI): domain Eukaryota; kingdom Metazoa; phylum Arthropoda; class Insecta; order Lepidoptera; family Crambidae; genus Nymphula; species Nymphula nitidulata. Next base: position 606,909 of record OX374637.1, on the reverse strand, counting down.
GTATCCATCTTGTCTCTGATAACGCTGCCGCCTTGTAATATTTATGCTTAAATATAATTTTTCACGCAGATGATTTTTCGCGAGAATTTATCTTAGTGCTCGCGTGATAGCTTCAATTTTTTATTTGTGAAAACTCTTGGAAGTTACAAAGTGAATGATGTTGCCGCTTGCAAGCATACGGTGCACGGGAGAAATTTTTACCTAGATAATAAAGAAAGTCTTAAATAAAGAAGGTTTTACTAGGTGGTAGGCCCGTATATAGAGTCGTCTGGGTATATAGGTACCACCGCCTTTCCTGTTTCAGCCGTGAAACAGTTCGCTGTGTTTCGGATTGAAGGGAAAGGTAGCCAGTGTAATTACTGGGCATGGACGGCATTTCATCTTAGGCCTCAGGATGACAACGCACCTGCAATATTAAGTGATTTTCTCTTGTTATTGTCATCTAGTTGAATAAAAAAAACTGGAGCACTAGGTGCAGATGGTTGTCGTATATAATAGATTACAATATGACGACCGGCTGGTCGAGTGGTATACCCCTTGCTTTACTATACAGGCTACTCGGTCAAGAGGTCCCGGGTTCGAATCCCGGTAGGAGCAAATGTTTGTATGATGAGTGCGAGAATTTGTTTACTATAATATGTTGATTTAGTATATTTCTAATAGTTATACACATATTATATTACTATCATTATTTCTCCGTTTTCTATAGTATCCATAACACAAGCTCTTAATGATGCTTACTTTAGGCTAGATAATAGGTTTGTGTTAAAAAAAAATATCCCTGACTCATCAAAAATCGAAAAATGCAAACATTGACTGTTTTCGACAACTAACCCCAAAATTTTTAAACTAATATGTTGGCAACCTGTCAGATATCCCATGTACATAATAGTCATTTCGAATCCAAAATAACACAGTATATAAGAACCATCTAATCAGATAACAGAATCGTAGCAAGACACTCGGTAAGTAGCTTTTACAATGAACTGACAAGACGTCTGCTGTGTTCAATTCACCGCAAGACCTTCGCTATTATCATCCGAATAATCATTCAAGATACGCCAAACACACCTTGAACTGAGTGACCGGGATATAGCGGTTAAGGATCTGCCACTGCGCCGATCTATTCCCCTGTCATTGTAGCGGCTAGACAGTTAGTATTGAGCAACAGAAAAAAGGTTGAAAGTAAAATGCAAACTAGGAACTGAGACACGACAGAGGAACGTCACAATACGTAATGCTAATTCCTGAATCACACTTACAAAGTTTCCGAGGTACATCGTAATATATGTTACGCTCAAAGACCAAAAACGTTCATTAAGCAAAAAACAGTTCACGACGCCGTATCGTGTTTATCATGTTATACGACAACAGTGAAGAAACGCAAGGGCTTGGGTTAGCCCTAGTGTTTTTCGAACATTTATTAAATTTTTAATGAGGAAATCAAGAACTCAACATTTAATAAAAATGTCATGTTATAATTTATTCGTAGTTCAAAAACGTAAAGAAGCATGACAGACTTCCATATAATTTCAGACTCGATGAATAAAGCTGCGTGCATACATGAAACCTTTACGTATCATTAAAATGCATTCACCGTAGTAAAATTGTGAATAGCATCTCATCTGTAGAACATGGGAGAACCAAGTAATTTCAAAAACTTTAAGCGTTTTATGTTACACGGACCTACAGGTCGAATGAATCAAATAGAATGTATGTGACAAATGACATGACCATAAAAAAATAATCAGTGTGTCAAAGATTGGTAATAAAACAGTACGGTTCGAAAGTACGCGTTTCGTTTCATCTACGTAATTAATTTATTGTAACTACAGTTTTAATGACAAATATAGTAAAATGACTCGTACCTTAAGTTTTGTATAAAAATTATGCTGTCTCTTCGGTAATCAAAGCTAAAGATAATATATTCGAAACAAAAAAGACAGTTTTCGTAGATAAAATGGCAGGCTTAAACGTGCGATTGACGCGTTGCAGATGAAATTCTGTAGGCGCTTGAACAATGAACAATTTAATTATTTCCTTATTCCGAGCTTTAAAGTAGACAGTTAAAATGTGGAAAAGTCCGTGATAAAATATTATTATGTTTTCATGATAGGTAGCAGTATGCATGGTATCTATTTTGTTAATAAGTTATTAAGTGAAATGTCGCCATTCTTCTTTCATTTTTGGGACGTTGTCACTCAACCGACAGAAAGGAACAATAAATCAAAAACATTAAACTAATTCATAACAGACCCTAAGCTTTTTTCCATGTCCGACACATCACAACTCACAAGGTGGCGCTATGCACCTTAGGGGAGGAGTGAGGGGGACAGCGACCACCAATCATGCTACACTCCCTGGTGACTACAAGGTCCACTCAATTACTGGCCGTTGTCATGACAACGGTTATTTGACGAGTACATAAAAAATATATGTGCGGCTTACATTCGTGGCTCCTATAGGAAAAAAATGGAAATTTGTTGGTTAGCACACGAGATGTTTTTTTTTGTGTAAATACTCTTGTATAGGGACGTCAAAGGGATCAAGCCCATACAGACACGGCTTCAGCGTTTTGTTTAATTCTGCAATTATTGCATTAAAATGAGGGTGTGCAAATGTAATTGTAAGAAACTTTGCGCGCAACAGTTTGTCAGGCGTCGTCAAATATATTTTGAAGTAAGTACATTTGTTAAACAACACTACCACAGGCTTACTAAGGCAGAGGACGTAACAAAAAGAAGTGTTAGATTTCCAAATAAAACTAAATTAGATACCCTTCCAAAAACAAAACGTTTCCAACGGAACGCACCGACAATGTCAATAAATATATTTAATAAAATATCGGAACATATAAAACAGTTGCCTTTTAACAAATTGAAAACCGCTCTTCGTAAATGGCTTTTTAAAAATTCTTTTTTTAGTGTTGCCGCATTTATGAAGTATGACAAATAGATTATAGAACATGGACTGATCAATTATTTTATATATATATTTTCACTTCTACCAACTTACTCGAGATTGTAAATCTAATTATTTTATATTGAATACCTATTGTTGTTTTTATGTAGAATATTTGAATAATAATTAATTGAATAACTTGACCAACAGAATAAATGTATAATTAAATTTTAACACAACGTAATTAGGTATTATGTAAATTTGCATGCTATTATTGATAATGGCTAAATAGGTTTAAGATCACACACTGAAACTATAAACATCTTGTAAATTACCCTATGTATAGCAAATAAAGAATTTGATTTGATTTGAAGAACATTATTTTGATTGCTGCCTGCAATATTGCGTAGGTAGGCCTAAGTTTAATTTCTGATTCCAATTTCATTGAAAGTCGGTTCAATATACGTAACTTAGATAGTATTTACAACGTCTACTAAAAGACCTCCATAAATTGCGTTATTTCTGCAAAATGATATTCAGTATTACTTTAAAATGCATGTGAAATATTGCTCTCTCAAATACCGACAGGAAACTACCTCGGCAGCTGTCGGGGTACATCAATCTATTACAGGAGACATGGTGCAATATCAATTTTACAGTCTCCGTGCGTATAACCTAATCCTAGTCCTAGTCTAGTAATATGTCCCGATTGGACTTTCATACGTAATTTAAAGCTCGACTTTTTTACGAAATTTCTATCAACATTTGGTCATCTTTATAAATGTCTTTCATTAAATATAGCAAATATCGTCATCATCATCATCATCAGCCTATACGTCCCACTGCTGGGCACAGGTCTTCCTACATGGAAGAAACACATGAGGAGATTGGGCCATGACACCACCACGCTGGCCCAATGCGGGTTGGTGGGTTAAAGCGGTTGCAGTAACAACAGGGAGCAACGGCTTAACGTGCCAAAAGCACGGAGGAGCTCAAGATTATAAATTTGTTGACCCATCCCGGGGCTGACCATGGCGAAAGTTGCTTTGTTTTCGTAATCGAACCCAGAGCGCTCAAAACACTACCCCACCGAGCTCCTCCGCTAATATACGTTAATCTATTTTATTAAAACACATGATATCATTAAATCCTGAATATGAATTCATAAACAGTGTTTTTAACACAATAAGGATGGAACTTATTTATAATACTACTCTGTAACTAAATAACAGATGCAACTCAAACTCCGCGCCAATAAGAATGAACAACAAAAAAAAACAAAAGTTTAATTTGGAACCATAAATAAATCATCCATTCCCGATACTTTTTGACTGAATGTATGTTATAGTATTCGTCCTCATTTTAAAAATATCTTTTATTTACACTCATAATGGTAAAATCCTACTTTTGTATTCAAAGACAGGGTTTTATGACATATTTTAAATTAGCCAAGCAACAACACAAATACAACCTCGCCAAGGCCAAAACCTACCTCTTATTTTAATATCTCTTTTTAAGCAATAGTTCCAAAAACTACTATTAATTAAGACTTGAAAGTCAACGTTTAGTCTTCAGTAGGAAGGGTGGGTCACTGCACTGGGCCTAATTCTGAAGACGCACTCTAAATCTAAATTTAAGTACATGTGTACTTAAATACCTACACATGCGTGTATAAATTTAAGTACAGGTGTAGGTACTTAAATACACATGCGTGTATAAATTTCATTACATTGTGTATAAATAAATAATTAATTAATCCTAAATATATTACAACGTGACATTAGAAAAAAAAAAAAAAAAAAAAGAACTTACAAATAATAAACACCCCCTAAATCTTGCGAAACAGGAAGTGTACCAACAAGGCTGGTCGCATTACCTCGCTGAATTGCGATGCTTAATCTTTGTGCGAAATATATACCAGCCTTATTGTCACCTAAAGTTTCACAAAGACGACCTGCAATGTACCGAAAAAGTCGATGAGCTCGTGGCCCCCAAGGTCCCAAAGTCTCGACCCCAAATGGCTCAGCCAAAAAAAAATGTCAAATGACGATTGCACTATGTCCCCAATTTAGAAAATGTTTTAAAATTTAATAACAAAGTCTTTTTGGGAGTGAAAGCGTTAAAAGTATTGGTTGGTTATCAGTTTAGTCGCACAAGTGTGCGCAGTGCTGTAGTCTCTATCTTGTCTGCGAAGCCCTAAAGTTTTCGGGAAAGCTGATTTTCCGCAGTGACATTGTCTAAAAGGCCACTTTCGGTTGCCGGGACGACGCATTACATTGCCCTGGTGATGTCTCCAAGTACCCAATAGCAGCTACTAATTATTCGGCGTGCACTTCATTGACATCTCTGTTCGCCAATCCCACCGTCCGTCATCGTGTGTTTACTGTTTATTGTTTTATAAGTGTCATTTATTGTTTATTTATTTTTTACTTTTTAGTTTAAAGTGTTATTAAGTTTTAAATAATAATATAGGTAATTATTGTAAATATTTATAAATGCAAAACGTGACTGCAGTGCGTCATAATATTAGTCAGCCACTAGAGTCTCTTGAAAACAGCCTTGTACAGTGTCATCTTTGTGTTCAGCCTCGCTTTTTTAAGGGCCAGAGAGGCTTAAACATTCACCGTGGTAAATGCCACAAACCTCAGGATCAGAGTGTTTTCGTCTGCTCTGCCCCATCCATAAACTATGATGCTCCCGCTATCGCACCCATTACGTTTTCGGAAACTCTTTCAAAATATAAATTTTCAACTCCCATTTTAAAGCGTGTTCCTCGTGGTGCGCGCATCTCGGTTGCGAGGAAACTTGCAGAAGAGATACGTGCTACCGTCTCAGAAAATTCAAAATCTGCCTGGGAGCATCTTCTTACTTTCCCATTCCGTGTGCTGCATGTCGTTAAAAATCCATCCAGCCGTGCATCACTTACTTCACGCATCAAAGAAAACTGTGTATCCAGTAGCCTACCGCCTAAAGATCCCATTCATTCACATACTATTTTTAATCATAATTTATACAAATCAGTAGAAAATAAGATCAATGATGGTGATATCAAGGGTGCCACTCGCCTTCTGTTTTCAAGTGACTCTATAGCACCAGATTCTGCCGACACTCTGTCTACATTGAAAAGCAAGCACCCAAATTCATCTACTACCCTTATTTTGCCCGAACAACCTTGCAATAGTGATAATTTTCTTCAGGTCTCCAGTGATGTGATTCGCTTGGCGATCAATTCCTTTAACAGCGGCTCTGCTGGTGGTCTCGACGGCCTCACGCCTCAGCATTTAAAAGATTTAACTTCTGTTGGCTGCGGTGAGGCTGGTGAGTCGTTGTTGAAGGAGCTGACTGTGCTTGGTAACCTTATGCTGAAAGGTAATGTTAATCCTGATATCATTAGCGTCCTCTATGGGGCCAACCTTTGCGCACTTAAGAAAAAAGATGGTGGAATTAGGCCAATTGCGGTCGGTACGTGTTACCGTCGCCTTGTCGCTAAAACCTGTTGCAGAGCGGTGACAGAAAGCCTCTCAGACTATTTTCAGCCAACTCAACTAGGTTTTGGTTCGAGGGGTGGTTGTGAGGCTGCTGTACACGCTCTGCGCACTTTCTTGGACAATGAGTGCGGGGAGGTTGTCCTTAAGGTGGACGTTAAAAACGCTTTTAATTCTGTGGACAGGGCTGCTCTATTGAATCAAGTGCGATGTAAAACACCATCTTTATACGGTTTTCTTTGGCAATGCTACAGTTGTCCTTCTAACCTACAATACAGAGGTAACTTGATCTCTTCTTCTGTAGGCTGTCAGCAAGGTGATCCCCTCGGTCCAGCCATTTTCAGTTTAGCTATTCATCCTATTCTCCAAAAACTAAATTCAAAATTAAACGTATGGTATCTTGACGATGGTACCTTAGGTGGCTGTACTGATTCAGTTCTTGGCGATTTGCGTACACTCATTCAAGATTTTCATTCGATAGGTCTCGATTTAAATTTCTCGAAGTGTGAATTATTTATTTCAGATAAAATCACTTGCTTGCATCGGGACGAAATCATTTCTAAATTTAATTCTTTGGCTCCTAATATTACGACTGTTGATAAGAAATCGCTCCGTCTTCTCGGTTCACCCATTTTAGACGATTCTGTACCTTTTTTTGTAAATGATAAAATTCTAACCTTCAAGGATTTATGTGACCGGCTTCTCAAAATTAATACTCATATGGCATATGTAATTCTCCGCTATTGCCTTTTTGTTCCAAAATTTATGTATACTCTTCGTTCTTGTCAACTTTGGAAATTTCCTGACCTTCTTTCGGAACTAGATGGAAAAATGAGAGAAACTCTTTCAAGCTTCATTACCAATACGTTTCGGTGGTTTAGGTATAAGAAAAATATCAAGTGTTTCTTTACCGGCCTTTTTATCCTCCATCTATAGTACGCGTCCTTTAGTTGAAAAAATCTTGAGTGAATGTTTAATTACTTCTGAAGTGTCCTACTTGACCGAAGCCAAATCTAGCTGGTCAGTGGCCTGCCCTAACTCAGACTTTCCTATTTCCCCCTGCTCCCAGAAACAATGGGATGGGCCTCTCTGCGAATTGGTGCGGGATAATCTTTTAAACACGTCAACCAGTTCAGCGGATCGGGCCCGTCTCTTGGCTGTGAGACAGTGGGAATCTGGTTTATGGCTACAGGCTTTGCCTTCGTCTCATTTAGGTACACTTCTTGATCGCACTGCATTTCGTATTGCTACCAGCTTGCGTTTAGGAACCATCTGCAATGTCCCTCACCGTTGCCGTTGTGGTGCTATGGTCGATGATCTTGGTCACCATGGCCTCTCTTGTGCAAGAAGTGCAGGTCGGTTTACGAGGCATGCCGATATAAATGATATCATTCGTCGGGCTCTTGCTACCTCCGGGGCTCCCGCTGCTCTGGAGCCTAATGGTTTAGCACGCGATGATGGGAAGAGGCCTGACGGAATGACTCTTGTTCCTTGGAAGATGGGTAAGTCTTTGGTGTGGGACGCTACTTGTGTCGACACCTTAGCCATGTCCCATCTTTCAAATACTTCATCGACACCAGGATCAGCTGCTGCTTCTGCTGAATCCCTCAAACAGCGCAAATATGCTGGTTTATCTGGGCTGGTATTGTGTATTTAATAAATAAAGTACATGTGGACAGTGTATCGCTTTCTAACAGATAGCAATATTTGATTATAGCTGAAATTAAATTTAGATGAACTTTAAGGAAAGAATAGAAACTTTAGACGACATGTACGGAGGTGTTTCCTAAACACTGCATTTTATCACGTTCAATAAGGTCGAAAATGAATACACGTTTCTACATGTCAAATTATATGACAGCCATCGTTTTTATAGTCATATTGAGAGAACAAGATGCACTGAACTAGCAAAAAGATGTCATAATATTTTAGAAATAAATTTCAACAGTGTAGATACTCGTATTCGACAGATATGTACTGTATCTAAGATTTCGGACTCTAAAGTAAAAATTGTCATAGTTTAATAGTTTTGTTCTAGAAGCTACACAGTGGAAAATAAATACCTAATGGTTCTTACTCACTTTACATATTATTTTCATTTATAAGTCACTGCTTTTGTCATCGCTTACCTGAAACAATAAAAACACAATAATTAGGAAAATTATACATGAAGGTTGACTATTCAATAATCCTTTTTTTATTTCGACGTCTTCAACTAAAGCTCCGAGTTGACAAAAATGTCTGCACAGTTTTAGAAAAGCAATCCTAACACTACAATGATTAAGTCGCATTTGGCTTGAAGTATCACTTGAATCTTTGAATTATGAAAAGCGACTCTAAATTTAGCAGTAGGTAATACGGTTGCTATGTTTCCTAAAACGTCATAGTAATTTTGAAAATTTAAACCTCAGACAGTTTTAGCGCTAACTGTACCTACTTATGTGAAAACTTTTTGATTTGTTTTTTTACATATTACTTTAAGTTAAATAAAATAAAATTTTAAGTTACCCCTGCCTGGCCTCAATATTCGTCTAACACCAACTTATTGAGACTATTCTTTTAAGACCAAACACGCTATATCTGCTGTAAGTTTCTGGCGAATTGAGCATCCCGCAGACTGTTTGTTGCTACAGGATAAGCTCCGCGTGTCGTGGACATAGGTACCACCGAAGTGACAGTAAACCAAATCTCAAATAGATTGGAGCTGTGAAAGTTAGCACCGCCCTATTGTCATGAAGGAAATGAGCTGATAGTCATCAAACGCCTGAACAGATTATCGAAAATATAGCTAAGAACCATGTCTATTACGTCAGCTTTCAAGCGAAGAAATCTTATATAAATCGGATCATTGGTTTAGAAGCTACGATGCCACAAACAGACACACAAATTTAACAGATCTTTTGCGTCGGAGATTAAAAAGTCGTTACTAAACTACCATTTTAAGCTATTCAAAAGTGCGTAATATAATACCATGTCATTAGGCTTTGTCAGCCACATAATTATCGGGTGTTAACAGACAAATTCAAATCGTGCCAGGTAAAGCAGTGGTCTGAGATACAGCGGGAAGTGACGGGTGATTTTTTTGTCGAAAAAAAAACAGACGCCGATAACTTTGAGTGTTCCCGGCAAACGTTCTGTCAGTGTCTCTTTAGACAGTAATCAATCAAAGGCTGCAAAAAAAGAACAATAATAATATAGAAGATAGCCCTAATACGGCAACACCGTTTAAATCGAACTATTACTGTAAAATGAAAATGATGCACTGTACTCGGATCGTTTGGGATTCTTATTTGACAGTGATAAGAACTTTCTAATCTAATATGATAGGTTCCTAAAAGATTAAAGAAGAACTCACCAGTAGACCAAAATGAGTGCTTCACCTAACGCCACATTCGTAAGAGTTTATCTGTTATAACTTTAAAACCAAAAAATAAGCACTACCCTAGCTTTTTAAATGATCGTGACTATTTATCGTACAGTGACAACACATCAAACATAAAAGTTTGACCTAACACCACTGTAACCCGTTCCTTATAGAGGCGGCTTTCCCAGTGCAACAGTTTCTTTTGATGTGGTAGTCGAGTACAATACCCCTAGCACGAACATTTTTAAATTTCGAATAGTAATCGTATCGTTCACGCACGCCTAAAATTTCAAACAAAGGCCAGACAAAAGCTGACGTAACTACCGATATAATGGTTTTCGAAATTTCAAAGTGTTCGTGCTAGAGGTACTGATCTAACAATTACGTAATTTATGCGTCACCGCTGAATTAATATGTTACTTAAAAATACAACCAATACAAGAAAAGATTTTTTTCTAAGAAATTGAATTAAACAACATTGATTTTGCTCATTAACTCGCTAGCTCGCTACCCGCTAAATTCAAACCACTGCCTTACACAAAAAATTCCTTCGTTTGCAATAAGTATTGTTACGCTGCCGTGACGTATGACGCCATTACGCCGAGGGGAGTCCCTTTTATAATACCACAGGCCCTTTGTTAATTCCTCCTTAACCTTATATTGTCGTTAAAATGAGCATGACGGGCGTACATTGCGGCAGGATTATTGTATGATTGTCTTTTAACGGGATTTTAAGAGGGTAAATAAAAAAAATGTTTTTGTCACCGCTGCCCACTTTGAGAAATAATTGGGCATGAAATAGTCATGAATTTCCGCAAAAGATGTGGCCATTTGGCCATTAGGCCATTAGGCAACATATTTTATACTGAAATTGAATAATGCCTAAAGGAATCGCAAATAAATTTCATTTAAAACTATCGTATATCCAAGATTGCTTGGAAGAGATTGCGTGGTAGCTAAGGCCACTTTTTGTACATACTGTTTCATTGTTTCGTTAATTTACATTTTTTTTTTCATTTATTTTGTCACAAAACAGTCATTCTCAAGCTCTTAAGTAAGCATCATTATGCCCACTTTGGGCTAGATAATAGGTGTGAGTGTCTGAATGTTATTGTTATTATTATTATTATTATTCTCATTACATTGTAGCAATAATTACTGAATATAGTTTACTTAATAGACAACGAGTGTCCATAAATACAAATTTATTTAATGAGACATATAATCATTAATTATTGGATTGGAGTTACAAATCATTTCTTAATGTGCGCTGCGTAAATAACAAAAGTTTTCGTAAATTATTACTAACATTTTTGTTAGTAATAAATTAATTTGTAAAAGAGAAACCATTAGTTTTAAGCACGAAAAATTACTCTTTCCCACCAGACGCTTTTCCCGCTAAACGGAAGTAGAAATCCATTTAGTAATGGGTATACTATCCTAAGTGTCACCGCCTGTTCGGTCCCACGCCTCTTGACGCGCCATTTGAAGGAACCCATGGCGTACAGAAGGAGGAAAAATGCGTGCTGGCAGAGATTTCCATACTTTAGACTTGGCAGTACGACAGAATTGAAGAGTAAACAAATTTCTCTGAGCGAAAAATAGAGGCAAAGACTGTATGGATAACTCTAAAGACCAGCACTCATGCATCTGTGATGGGAGAAGAAGGTGGAATGAGGTAGAAATTCTAAATGGTGCAACCGATAAATGCGCTCAGGTAAGCATTGTCACGGCGCAATTGTCGAAACTCAAGGAAATTTGGGACCATATCGCCAATAGTGCAGACAGCGCGACACTCCATGGTCGTTGGTCAAAGTATTGAGCAGGTATATGATGGAGCCATATCAATTATTGTGTTTCCTAATTTCGAGTGTATACCTACTACATAAAGAAGATTTTTTCTGTGTGATTTTATTTTATTTTACTATCATAATCATATTGATTGTGGCTATATAATAGGTGTAAATGTAAAATAATAATAATAATAATATTCACATACTCACACCTATTATCTAGCCCAAAGTAAGCAACATTAAGAGCTTGTGTTATGGATACTAGATAACGAAGAAATAATGATAATAATATGTATATAAATATTAGAAATATACTAAATAAACCTATAAACATCCATGACTCGTAAACAAATGCTCGTACAAACATTTGCTCCTACCGGGATTCGAACCCGGGACCTCTTGACCGAGTAGCCTGCATAGCAAGGGGTACAGACCGCTCGACCAGACGGTCGTCAAAAATAATAAAAACAATTGCTGTAGCTCACGATATTGCTAAATTTTGGTAAAAAAATATGAGGCATCGTAAAATAACGCCTTGATATGCCAAAAACCACCTATTCTTAGTATTCTAATAATAAAAGTTCATTCGCTACAATATAGTGAAGATAAAAATAAACAGAGATGAAAACTAACAGAAGACTTGACAGAGGAAACCGAACACACTCAACATAAACACAGAGTCTAGTGAGGTTTTAATTCAATTGTGAACCGCGAGTCCGGATGTTGGACACGCCAAGTTTAATCCAAGCGTCTTGGTGGAGGGCCAAGTTGGAAGATATGAGCGTGGACATTCTAGCAAAATAATTGTCTCCTTATAATGTACATCTCAGGTGGTGGATTCGGGCGAGGGTTTAATGAAAATATAAAAACAAAAACCATCAAATACAATAGCTTACGTCTCTTTTTACAGGTTATGACCAAACAAGAGAGATGGCCTGCCAATTGCTTAAAACTTATTGGGACACAGAACTTTAACTGCTGCTTTCGCCCATCGTCGCTAGAAAAGTTCTGTGTTAGCTACTTGGCATGTAATTTCAGAACAAGCTATAAAAAACCCAAGTAATTTTTTTGCCGAATTCCCAAAAGTATAATTTGGCTTGTATTTAAGTTATAGCTGATATTAAAAAATGCTTATCAAATTGCAACTATCACAATTCTGCCGAGCATTCAGGTACCGGTGGTCTATACAAAATACTTTTGTACCTGTTTCTGTTTCTGAAACTGAGCTGAGACTTTTGTTTTTTGAAATTGTTTCCACATTAGATATGAAAAAAAAGTTAATGCAAATTCTTCTCAGTTTAGGTATACTGAGAAGAATGTGCTATAACTTTTGTTGAAGCTACCTTTTTTTAAGATATTTTTTCATTCATCATTTTTTTAAGATGACACGAAACGTAAACTTTGCAAATCTTATATTAGACTCAATTATTTATTTACAGATTTTGTAATTAATTTCTGTGAAATTAAAGACGTTTATCATGTACTTATGTGAAAAATGATGAAAATAAAAAGTGCATTCTTTACACCTTAATTTGTTAAGCGGCGGTATCCCTCCGTAGGGCTATGGTAATTGAAAATCAATTGTGTTTAGAATCTGACGGTTGACAGGTTGAATCTGTCTCTTTATCCGCTACATGCAAAATCTTGTACCACCAACCTCCCTTCCGCATATCTCATAAATATTTTATGGCTCTACTCCTACCCGTTTTTGCCCCATAATAGATTGCTGGCCCGTGACAAGCTGGCGAGTATGATAGCGCGGGATTGTACCAATTATATTAATGGTTTACGACTTAAACGTCCTGCGTGATTGGGGATAGTGTATCTCTTGTAGGTCCTGGCTATCTAAACATTACACATGAAGAAGATTACACAAGTCGTGTATTCCTTTTTTAACCAACTTCAAGAACAAGGAGGTTCTCAATTCGGTTAATATGGTTTTTTTCTATGTATGTACATCGATTACGCCGAGACTTTTGATCCGATATACGCGATTCTTTTTTTGTTCTATGCGGAATGGTTGCAACTTTTGTATTTATTTTTTATTTCATTTGCTTCGGATGTAGGTGCAGGGTATACATTCCATATTTTGTTAGTAACAATGTTTCTTACAGCCTATGTTAGTAATATTAAAATCAATCATAAATTATTCCATGTCAAAAATTAAATTACATTAAACAAATTCAAAATAAATACAAAAATTATTCAATGTCAGCTAGTAATGTCAGTAGTAAAATACAATTGGTCCCATAATTTTTTTTTCAAAATCAGTTCGGTAGTTTGGTTTTTTAAATCAAAAAAACTGAAATGACAAAGTCATCTACGTATGCGAAATTGCAGATTTTTGCTTTACTATGACTTTTTAGTGAAACGATACGATAGTAGGAAACAATGTAAGCTGCCGGTCACCGATCTAGCTTTGACCTTAGAAAGTTATCATTAAAAAATTGTAAAAAAAAATAAAAACCGACTTCAAAAAACTGAAAAGGATAAACTAAGCATTTAAATTTAAGTGGGTCTCATCACATAGAAACATATTTTTTGGAGTTGGTGCTAAGTTGTGTCCAGAAATAATAGAACGTGAAAAACCGACTAGGTTACCGACCGATTAGGTTTGGATATATTATAGTTTGAGACCCTGGAATACACAGAAGAACATAACACCACTTTCTTTGAAGTTGATTGAAAATAGTGGTAGTTGCCTGTGGTAGTTGTCTAGGAGCTGTTTTCCAATATGGGATAACGGGACCTCAAATATCGATGCCAAGTTAAATATTTTAAATCCCGAAGTATCTTACTACATCATACTCTGATAATATAAATGCGAACGTTCGTATAGTAATCACGCATATGGTAATCACGCTAGAATGGCTAAACGGATCTGGATGAAATTTGGCACCGACATAGAGTATATGCGTTGCCGGGAGAAAATGTTGGATTAAAATATGGCAGCGCATTCGTATGCTAACACAGAAAAAGAGTTCTGAATTGGTTTTTAGGGTTCCTTACCCGAAGGGTAAAACGGAAGCCTATTAAATTTTCACAGATGATGTATTTCTGTTGCCGCTATAACATCAAATAACAATAAACAGAATAAAATAAATATTTGAGGGGACTCCCATACAACAAACATGATTTTGTTGCTTGTTTTTGCTCGATATTGATAACGGCAACAGGTAGACGCTTGTTTATAGAAAATGGTACGAACCCTTCGTGCGCGAGTTCGACTCGCACTTAGTCGTTTTTTTTTGTTATAAAATATTATTTTATATAGGATATATAACTTTACGCGTTTATTTAACCTGTTCTGATCGTAAACATATGATTCTATAATAAATATTTGATGGGAAAGATTTAACGCTCCGTTAATAATTTTCTGATAGCAGCTCTTAAAATATTATGAATGTATATCTGCAGTGTGATTCACTAACAGAAATATTCGACATCGAGCTTGACGTCTGACAAGACGACGATCCGACATTGATTTTGACGTTAAAGCACAGCGCTGCACGTAATTGTATTCACTAAACTCTACGTCGATCTCCTGGCTGTGTATGTTTGTCTCTGTTTTGGATACACAACATGAAGTACAATCGATATCAATAAAAATATAATGGACTATAAAAAATGTTCTGCAATGCCTTTTTTCTAGTATATTGTACATAGACCTGGCCGGGTCTCCATACATTTTTGGGACATCTCCTGTGGAAATAATTAGCCGTATGTATCTCAATAAATCCGTTACAGGAAAAAATTAAACCTTATAAATCTCATTAGCAAGTTCTAATATTATCATAATTCCCTCGTGTCACTTTTTATCTTGACATGCTTATGTCGCTTTCCTGTGGGAAATTTTCTTCAGCAAGGCCAAAATGTTACTTTAGTTAAGTAAAGTGTTACCCCAAGTTGTCGCAAGTATACATATATAAGCGGGAATAGACTACGGATCAAATTGACACGCCATCACAGTGTGATATACCGTAAATAAAGTGCAAAATCAAATTTGTCGAAGGAGTGTCTGATAGAGGTATATTACCATAATTTGAGTACAGCAACGCTGCGAAATAGTGTACAGGAGATAAGTCAGGAGTTTTACTTGAAATCCCTATTTTTAGATGGATTCTGTCGCCTTTATTTAGGCTTGAGTGATGGATTTTCTATCCCAAGGCGATTTAGAAGACGTTACGCTCTGATGTTGGTGAAATGTGAAAATGTTTTGGTTTTCTACACGATTCTTATAGGTGTCGTTTACATATATGAAAAACATGATTCTGAATCTTTAAATTATTATATATAGCTGCACCGGCATGCTTTTCAATGAATAATGAGAGCCAAAAAAAGTTTTATAATCCAGGCATTTTCGCTGGAGTCGCGTCCCCACAACACCCTACCAAAGACAGAAACACAGAGGCATCGAACATAATGCTGTGTCATTGTAAAGTGTAGGTACTAACTGAAAAGGGGTTGAGCCGATATTTGAATGTTGTTTTGGTTGATCTATGTCGATGACTTTGTCGGTGCAAACAAGCGTACGGCCGACCTGATGGTAGCCCAGCAGTGGGACGTATAAAGACTGGTGATGATGATAGTAATTATTGCCTATGGTTAACGTAGCTTAAAGACGCTCGTAGCACCTTGGGCACTACTCATGCGTTGTCTATGATTGCTCTTTTGGAAAATAAATTTTGATTTTAAGTCAAAATTTAGTTTGTATAAAAACCGTAAAAGCTCTTAATATGTGTGTGTGTTTGTGTGTGTGTTGTTTAACGCCTTAGCTCAAAATAGGCAAATAGTTTAGCGTCAAATTCCCCCGGGTCGCCCACGAGCGAATCACTAGTTTTCAACTGTGACCTGCCGGGCGACCGCTTGTCTTTATTTTTGTGAAAATTGTTATGAGTAATGACGTCGCGTTGCCATATTGAATTCAATTATGATAGTCACAGAAGTGACGTCATAAACAATACTTAATTTCATACCAATAAAGATAGACAGTCTCCTCCCTAGAACAAGTGATATTACTTACTAAATGAGCTGTGTTATTTGAAATGCAGATCAATAATACACACAAAAATAAGTAATTAATTAATGGCAGTAGCATAGTTATAAAATATGAAGCAAAATCAAAAATGATAATCATAGTGTTTTTAAAAAATATCTGCAATTAATTTTCACTCCATATTTTGTCTCGTGTCTCTTCTTCCTAACGAGACATTCGATCTGAGGTTTATAGTATTTATGTAGTAGTGCAACATAAATCCTTAACCAGTGCACAACCCTGTGAAAGCCGAGTATTGTTTTCTCAGTCGCAGTGATCCCGTTAAACAGTACCTAAATCGCGGCCGCGTAACCTATTTAAGGACGCAGCGGCCGACGTGCCCCATAAATTATTAATGGGGCCAGCGTGTCTCTGCAGGCGCCCACCTGGGGCTATGGGGGAACGAGGAAGATAGGCTGTACTTACAGTTAGTAAAGTACTTTTATGTTGCGATTAGTTGTGCGACATACTTGGAGTTGCCGCATTTGATTATCTAAACGTATTGTGAAAAAGCGAGAGGAGCTCGGTGGCGTATTGGTTTGAGCGCTCTGGTTTGGATACGAAAAACAAAGCAACTTTTGCCATGGTCGATCCTGGGATGGGTCAATCAAAGTTTGATATCTCGATCTCCTCCGTGCTTCGGAAGGCACGTTAAGCCGTTGGCCCCGGTTGTTCCTGCAACCGCTTTAACCCACCAACCCGCATTAGGCCAGCGTGATGGTGTCATGGCCCTCCTCATGTGTTACTCCCATGTAGGAAGGCCTGTGTCCAGCAGTGGCACGTATATTGGCTGGTGATGATGATGATGATTATGAAAAATATCTAGAGTAGAAAAAATTATGTCTAGCAATCACACAAAATTGGTTTCCACACAACGCAGATTAACTAGATTTTACAAAGAAGCAAGCTGGCAACCCCAAATCAGATTTGTATGCCAACGCGTAGTCACGTTGTGCAAACGCGTTAAATTGTAATAATAATTGTCTATGCGGGCGGTAACCGCTTACCACCAGGTCGGCCGTCAGCTAGTTTGATATCTAGTTGTATAAAAAATAAATAATAAAAAAAGAACCTTTCACAACTTGAGTGAAAACTGCTTTAAGCAAAGTTACGATACTTATAAAAAAATATTCAAAAATATTAATAATAGTAATATTATTAGTACGAGGTAACTCTATCTGTCTGTCTCCTACGTTTTCAATTCAAAACCGCTGAATCGATTTCAATGAAATTAGGATGTAGTCCATCCTAAGAAAGGATGTAAGATTGCAATAAAGAACTGAACTGAACTGAACTGAACTAAACAAAAAAAAACGAATCAAAATCGGTCCATTCGCTCAGGAGCTACGATAATACACAGACAGACACGTCAAACTTATAGAGCTACCTTTTGGCGCGCACCGCATCAGTTTATTATTATTTAAAAAAATGTAATTTTATTAGGCATATTAATTTCTAGTGCGATTCAATTCATAGAATTAGGATATCCATGATGTCTGTTTCTTTGACTTCAACAAGACGAACTTATTAAGCGAAAATAGATGCAATTCTCTTCACAAAGCGATCCACCGAGATAAGATAATTAAGGATTCTAAAAATAAAACTTGGTTTCAATTGGTCCAAATCGCTTTATCAACTCACTTTATAACTTTTTAAAACTCACTTTACCTCTCCACGCCAATTAAAAAAGGATACCGAATAATTTAGTCCTAAGTAGAAAAAATTCAAGGACTTGCGTCTTAAAACACGATGCCGTAGACTTCTTCACTCAGGCGTAACACTTCAATTGAAATATGAATGCTTCCCTTGGTATATATTTTTAAAGATGACATTTTGCTCGGAGAACTAATTGATACGAAAATCCTTCAATGCCCAGACGTCAACTTAAGTTGTCATACCAATTATAATTTAATTGTGTCTGGTTTATCAGGCTCTGATGGGTTAAGATTTTCTATTTGGTATGCTCTAACAAACAAATTTTCATATTTTTTCAGATATTAACTTCTTTTATTTTTAATTGCGCGTAAATGTTACACTTTACGACCTATTTTTATTTCAATTTAAGTAAAAATGAGCGAAAAGCTTAGTTATGAAAAATAAAACATGTTTTAACCACTGGGTTTTCTTATATAAAAAACTGTTTATCTCCTTAAAGACAGCTATGCAATAGGCGTTCAGGTTTATGAGCAGTGGTACAAGTTCATTAGAGAGCCGATTTAACCAATAAAAAAAGTTTTGAATACTTACATAAAAAGCACGGTAAGTAACAGCACTAGCTACTATGTAATTATTGCACACCAATATACAAATTGAGTCTCGGTAGTGAAGTGGTTTGGGCGCTCTGGTTTCGATCAAGAAAACAAAGCAACTTTCGCCATGGTCGATCAAGGATGGGTCAACGAAAATTTCTAATCCCTCGCTCCTCCGTGCTTTGTGGTGCAGGTTAAGCCGTTGGTCCCGGTTGTTCCTGCAGCCGCTTTAACCCACCAACCCGCATTGGGCCAGCGTGGTAGTGTTATGGCCCAAGCTCCTCATGTGTTTCTCCCATGTAGGAAGGCCTGTGCCCAGCAGTGGGACGTATATAGGCTGGTGATGATGTTGATGAATATGTAAATAGTAAATATTGGTTTAAGACATTTATTCTCATTAAGAATTTACAAATTCACTTGACATGAGAACATTAAAAATATTATCTATTCAACATTGTTATATAATATAGCAAATATAGCAAACGCAATACATTTGTTTTGTTACTTCTTACTATGAAATTCTAAACTACTCAAATAAATATAAGCCATTATTACAAAAGCAGCAAAACAACTCGCTCTTTCAGTATGAATCTGAAAGGGACAGCTGACAGATATGATATTTAGAATGGTGTGTTCAATGTTTGACTATAAATCCGCCAAGCATCAGATTTTAGATACAATTGATTTTCCCATTGTCACATCCCTCCGGTGGGTTAACGCCGCTAAAGGGGTGAAAGTTTAAGAGTCACTTTGAAGACAATCAGAAATAAATAATAAAGAAATAGTAAATAAATATAGCAAACGCAATACATTTGTTTTGTTACTTCTTAATATGAAATTCTAAACTACTCAAATAAATATAAGCCATTATTACAAAAGCAGCAAAACAACTCGCTCTTTCAGTATGAATCTGAAAGGGACAGCTGACAGATATGATATTTAGAATGGTGTGTTCAATGTTCGACTATAAATCCGCCAAGCATCAGATTTTAGATACAATTGATTTTCCCATTGTCACATCCCTCCGGTGGGTTAACGCCGCTAAAAGGGTGAAAGTTTAAGAGTCACTTTGAAGACAATCAGAACGTGATGACCGTAGATTTTAGAAAGCAACTCCATAAACGCTGTGTAGAATTATATATGGTTTATTCTAAATCTGTCTAAACATATGCAATTTGACAGTTCTAGATAAACTACTTAAATTAATACTTAATGTCTTGCCTTGACTTAAATAATATAAAATCGAAAATTTTAAGAGATCTTCATAAATTGCAGCTAAGGACCATCCCAGATTACGTCAGCTTTCAAACAAAAAAAAACGAATCAAAATCGGTCCATTCGCTTAGGAGCTCCTAAGCGAATGGACCGACGTAGCCATCGACCATCGTAGCTACGATGATACACAGATATACAGACACACATACACAGGCAGACACGTCAAACAACAAAACAAGAATCGTTGCTCATTACTTATTCGATACTTTCCACCTCCACCTAATCTCTCTCGTCTATCACTTGATATTTTCTCACTTATACGCGTACGAATTCTGCGCGCTGTATAACGTCGCAGTTATTTTTTAATAAATATTCTCGGAAGCCCACACAAAGGCGAGCGTAATAATTGTAGATATTAAAAAGCAGGCGCTACGAAATGTTGAAATTATGAAATGCTTTGTTCTTGACGAAATTGTAGGCAGGTTGGAGATCGCAAAGTAAGTGGGTGGGTATTTTAAATTCTGATATGTGTGTAAGGCTTCTTATCAGGTAAAAACTTCTGAAAAATTTAATTGTGCTTGCATCTTGTAGTGTAATTTTAAACAATGAACGCATATAATATCCACCTTCCCCCTTCCTACTCAGGGGCACGCGTGCCGGTCTTCGGAGTCATCAATTCACTGTCTCCACCTCAACATTACGCACTAAAAAAAATAGTAGCTCGTTTCTTTGTCGTACTTCCAGAACTTGGAATTCTTTGCCAGCACATGTGTTCCCTCCTTCCTACAACATAGGTTCCTTCAAAAGAGGCGTTGAAAAGCACCTTTTAGGCCGGCAAGGTGGAGACACGGCTAGAGCAGTGTCTGAATTGCACTAGCTGTCTTCACATATAGACTTTTCTAAGCGCATCTCATCAGGTGGAGTTGAGTCATTTGTAGAGCTTTCTATAGAAAACAAATATTGACATTTATTGAACGAACAAAGTATATCAGATTTAAAAAAAACTAGAACTGTTATTATAATTTGTGTCACTACTTGCCTATATTTGTGCAAAACTTAGCTTCACAGTTACAAACTAACGCTTATTCCAACGACATAAGGTATCTATCAACACTCTCGACTGTACGTCATCCAGCAGGAGTTCCCTACTATGTGAAAATCCAATAAAATTGATAGCGCCTGCCCAAGATTCGTACGCGACGCATAACAGATGGTGCCAGCACTATTTCTATTGATAGGGAAATTCGAGTGTCTGTCCGCATATTCAGAATTGTTCATTGGTATTGCACGCTCAAAGTTTCCGTTACAAATTATACAACTAAATTTAATTGATTAGTAAACTAATTAAATAATGTGAGCTCATAATAATGATGAAGTTACATTGGCCCATCCGGGATCAGCCATGGCGACAGTTGCTTCGTTTTCGCAATCGAAACGCGGTCAAAACCTTTCAGATTATTTTGAAAACAAATAAGGTCCAACACATGTGAATGGTGATTTTAATATCATAATAAGGTAAACGTCGATCACACCTGGTCCGTCACTTCTAAGCCAATAACGCAACACAGGTTGCAGCGGACGCGGAAAGCGACTAATGATGCGACGTCCAAACGAATATCTTATTTAATTTCTATAAACTTATATTGCTAATCCTGTTCCTTGATAGTTCCTGTAGATCAGTCTCTCAAACTTCCTATCAGCCGGATATGACCTGGTGTCGCTTGCCATGTAGCGTCTTAGGCACTTGACTAACCGTCTACGATAAGGCGATAGTTGAAAACGTTTTGTCAAGTGACGAGGAGTGGAGGCACGATAGATTATAAACTAACGAATTTATAAATTAACTTACGATGTATCTAGCTACATTTATTTTATTTTAATAGCATAAGTATTTTGGATTGTACCAATTTAAAATGTAATTTACCAATATTGTATTGGGCTAGCGTAGTGGTGTTATGGCCCAAACTCTTCATGTGTTTCTCCCTTTTAGACAGGTCTGTGCCTAGCAGAGGGCTGTCTAAAGGCTGTGGTATAGTAATATAAATTAGCATTCAGTTCAATACCTAATTAATTCCATCTATTTACTCAATTTTGCATAAGAGTGAGCTCAACCTCGAGCCTCTGCAATTGCGTCGAGACATTGCGTCGCTTAGCGCCTTTTATCGGCTTTATCACGGAGAGTGCTCTGAAGAGCTTTTCGACCTTATCCCACCTTCCCCCTTTCTGCTCAGGAGCACGCGTGCCGGTCTTCGGAGTCATCAATGCACTGTCTCCACCTCAACATCACGCACAAAGAAATTGAGTGCCTCGTTTCTTTGTCGTACTTCCAGAACTTGGAATTCTTTGCCTGCACATGTGTTCCCTCTTTCCTATAACATGGGATCCTTCAAGAAAGGCGTGTAAAAGCACCTTTGGGCCGGCGACGTGGAGGCGGCTAGTGCAAAGCCTATTGCACTAGCTGTCTTCGCATATGGACTCTCCTTACTGCTTCACATTAGGTGGTGTTGGGTCATTTGCAGTTTGTATAAAAAATAAAAAAAGAGTTTCTAGTGAATATGTCTTTGTGTTGAACATCTATTTACAGTCCACGGCACATTATCCGTAACAGTTTGACCTTGAGACCACCCTTACCACGTTCGTTATAGAGGCGTTTCTCGTAGTGCAAGTATAACATTTGACGTGCTGTCGTCTGTACCTATATTGTAAGACCTAATTGTATAACATTAAAGCAAAATAAATTTCTTGATTCTTGAACCGTTTTGTTACAAATCGCTCTCAGAGCCCACCGTAATCCCAGTCCTTAGTTTGTGTTGGATCTAAAATACCGCGAGTTTTATTGATAAAAATATTCCGGCTGCCATCCTCGGTGTTTCCACATACGTTACGAACCATGTGGAAAATTCACGGTTCATGTTATTATGTTTTTTGGCTGAAATATTCGGGAGTGTTCGGTTAGGATAAGGTATTTGGAATATTATTTGGGGGTGTAAGAAGTGACGTGAAGAGATCACGTCAATAATTTACTTAAATAGGCATATTATTTATTTTTTCATACACACAGGCAAACAAATAAGAAAGAAAGAAAAAATATTTTATTTAAATACAAATAAGCAGTTTTTAACCCCCGACGAAAAAGAGGGGTGTTATAAGTTTGACGTGTCTGTCTGTGTATCTGTGTGTCTGTCTGTGGCATCGTAGCGCCTAAACGAATGGACCGATTTTGATTCGTTTTTTTTGTTTGAAAGCTGATGTGACTACGATGGTTCTTAGCTATAATTTATGAATATCATTCAGGCGTTCGATGACTATCAGCTCATTTTATACATGATGATAGGATTTTACGAACTTTTAGAGATCCGACTGATTTCAAATTTGGTGTACTGTCACTTCGGTGACATTTCCATAACATACTAACCTTGAGCTGATCCTATACCATCAAAAAGTCTGCGAAATGCTTAATTCTTCAGAAACTTACAGCAGATATAGCGTGTTTGGGCTCTTATGAATATTTTTAATAGATAGATGACTAATGATGACGCCGGGGGTTACTTAAAATTTTTAATTTTGTAATTATAAATAAAGAACAGTAATGACATCACCGTTTCTTCCATCTCGCTCACACGGTATAGTATATAAAAAAGAGGTTTAATAGTACTTTAAGTAACCTTTTCAGCGGCTTCTGTCATAGTAGTGTAGCTTCAAGTTGATTTTCCAATGTCCACACAAAGCGTTATATGTGTACCTAATTATAAAACTTGATGAATTAAGTTGCTATCATACTTTATTTGGTTAGTAAATAAGGCTTCGGAAACTTTTTTTCTCAATTCAAGCTTAAATTAATATAAAAGTAACGGTAGATCGATAGATATTACTTTATATATGCAAAAGGCGACCTTATTGCTAGCAAGGTAGCGATCACTAGCATAGCCGGCGCCGTTCGGTACTTCAGTATAACTAAACAGAAAATTGAAAAACATTGGAATTATCATAAAAAAGAGAAAAAAATCACTATCCTTTTGTTGACTAATAATCATGTTATGTTGTATGTAGTGTTTTTATAATTAATATGAAACATAAGACCTCTTATGTTGCTTTGCCCTTACAGGGCGTCACATGTATACCTGCCTATAAAAATGTACCATCATAATAATTATGTAATGTGGCACGCAATAAATAAATAAACTTTAACTCGTAATATTGTATTCTCTTCATTTTGAATTTAAAAATTAAATTAAACATCAAAATCCACTGGCCAATTCAACAAAGCCATTTAATAGCAAAAACCTAGAATAAATTTCAAAAAGAATCATTTAGCATTCAGTGACACTTGCATCATTTACGGCGGACTTTTTTACACTGAATAATTTTATATAGACAAGTCAACTGCGCATACGCTTGAAAATGAACACCTACCGACGCTTTGCCAAATGAAACCGCGCCCTTAGCGAAAGCTGAGCGCTCGAATAACCTAAGCCCCCATTAGCATTTTTGAATAATGTTACGCATGTAGGTATGCTGATTTTAGGTTATATTAAATCTTGGTAGAGCTTAAAGTGAAATATGAAGTAGATTTTGGGACACAAAGGACATTACACTAATTTTTATAGGCTATTTAAACACACGGAGGGATAATACAACGAAAAATAAGTATATGTGTAGTCACTAGGTACTACTACTCAGGCTGTAAATAGTAATATAATTAATACACGACAGCAAGAGTTCAATACATTGATACACAATGTTTCTCCCCCGTAGGAAGGCCTGTGCCCAGCAGTGGGACGTGATCATGGTAGAGTCATTAAAACATTTCGTGAAACCCTTGAGTGTTAAATTTCAAAGCAATTATCTTGAACATGTCTATATTCCATTTCCACGCTTTAACTGACTACGATGTCTACGTCGTAGCACTACAAAGGTGTTTCGTAGCAAACAACGCTGCCGTAGACGACTAACACTTTTGTCTTTGTGAGTGCAATTTTACCGGGAAATGTACCACTTGAAGTTTGCGAGGGTGATTTTACACTGCAAGGCGATAAAAATATAATTAAAATACTCCATGATGCAGTGGACAGATTGCAGCGTTCATGTATGATTGCCTTGATCGACGATTATAAGGAAACATTTATTCGATTAACACCTTTTATCTTCATGAAGAGAACTTCGTACCTCTTCCTCAATCCTTTTTACCCTTTTCTATCGTGCTCAGAATATTTCATCTTTATCACTTCGATCTGTACAACATACCTTACTAAGAATCTCCCACATTGCGTCGCACTTTTTGGTTTGGCGTTGGCTTTCAAAGTTTTCAAGCGAAGGCTTGTGTTAGCACTTTGAACGCTTGCAAACAATAAACTTGATAATAACGTAAGCGATTTAGTTTCAAAAGTCAAAGAAAATTACGCGAGACTGGAAAACTATGAGTACACACACGGCTAAATAATAATAATAATATAATATATATTCTTAAACTCACACCTATTATCTAGCCCAAATTAAGGAACATTAAGAGATTGTGTTATGGATACTAGATAACGGATAAATATTGGTAATAATATGTATATAAATATTACAAACATACTAAATAAATATATAAACATCCATGACTCGTGAACAAATGCTCGTACTCATCATACAGCCGAAACAAAGTTCATGAGGTGTGTGATTTTTTTTTAAATTAGGTACTAATATAACACTCAAAAAGCTTTTGTGCTCAACTTAATAAATTACTCAATAATAATGGCCCCACTCACGAAACTAGCCTTCAGTGTTTCCAGCTTATATCAGTTCTTATGTACTGAGATATAAAGTCGCTATTCATGCTTTCAAAATACACGTCGACTTTTTCATAGAGCTCACCTTGAACTTACAGAAGAAGGCGTCCAGTAATATCCCCGTCAAGATACATCTTTGGTGAGCTTTTGTGCTATGGAAGTGTAAAAATTACCGTTTCTAAGTAAGACACTGTTTTTACTTTAGGTCGAAGAATGTTGTAATAAGTCGTGCAGTGCAACATTGTATAAAGTCGTAGGTACTTTTACCCAATTCCATTCTCTTTTTCTAAATGTTCTCGCCAGAGCTGGTCAAACATATCCATATCAATATGGATATGTCCATATTAATGGATGACTATTACTGAGTTGAATCTAAGAACTTACAACACACAGAACACTTTACAAGTGAACACGCTAAAGCTATCCCGAACGCAGTAATAAAAAAAAGACAAGCGCTCACACACATGGCGTATTTTGTTCTTTAATTTTGGCTGTAGAATTTTTGCAATAAATGTATGTTATGTTTGTAGGTACTTAATTTCAATTTTTATATAATCGAGATTGTTTTACTGTGATTATGAAGCTGTTATTGGTGTTAAGTTTACAATTCTTTTTATTACACTATTTTAAATAGTGTGGATTTCTCTTCACTTGACAGCACGTCAAGCGTAACAGTTTGACCTTGAGACCGCCATTACTCCATTCGTAATAGAGGCGGCTTTCGTAGAGCAACTGTTACACTCAATGTGATGTTGTCATTGAATATAAAAAAAAAAATTAGTTTTTATTTATTAGAAAATTTTATCGCACCAACAACCTTATACTTAACCCACAGAACTAAAATCTTAAACCGTTCCGCGTCACTTAACAAGAAATCTCAGTTTCAGACAGACATGCAACCCCAAATTCCGGGAGATAAATGACAGGCCCTGAAAAACTTGCTCGGAAAGGGTTCTGTAAGTTGGCCCATTAAGCGGCGAATTAGGCACGCCTCTTAAATTGGTGGAGCCCATGTTTAACATGAGGGCTTACCTCGATAAATAAACACCAGGGAAGTTCCTTGCGTGCTCCAATAAAAATGAAAAAATATGTTAACCTAACCGAAAAAAGTTATAAATAAAAAAAAAATGCACTGTGTCTAGGGCTTATGCTTACAGAAAATGGTAAATTTTTGTTTATTCATGTTTATTTTTTTTTGCAATTAAACCTTGTTTTCATGATTTTGCTACGCATATAAATGGAATTATTACGTGGGTACCTGCTATATCTACTGGAATTCACCGTTCCGCAATCATTAAATACAATAATAAAGCCTACCAGCCAAGTAAAATTCCATAAACCAGACTAAATTACAATTGGCATATTCGAAATGACAGCTTTTATTCATTTAAAATTGGCAACAAAACCGCATCCTTCCGCAGACTGCATGCGCCTGATATAATTTTAGCAGCAATGTTTTAGTTGCGCTGTTTATGCGTGAGTTTTATTATCAGGCGTATTTTTTGGTGCAATAACTTCAAAACACTTATTTTATTAAAGGTGTAGATAGTATTTACTAGGGAATAAATAAAATAACTTACTGATGACAATCGGATGAATATAACGAATTTAATTTGATAAACATACACACATGAAAATTTAGATGCCAGCTACATAAGGCTATCATTTGATATGGTTAGGTAGTAAGAAGTATTAGAAAGGTTAAAATGTAAGTTATTGTTTTGGTCAGGCCGTCAAATTTAATAGGTAGGTCATAAATAAAAACGTTGTCAGGCCATTAATCATACCTAGGCTTATCTTCAATTTGGAAATCAAATAAAGCTAGGACTCCAGACTTGGGACTCGCATTAAAATTAAGTTTATCATTCATTTATATAATGGGACTGAATTGTACCGAATTAAGTATTTTGTAACAAACTAAGTACTCTCTAATAAAGTACAGAAAGTGATGATGATGAGTCCAGTAGCGTATTGGTTAGAGCGCTCTGGCTTCGATTAGGAAAACCAAGCAACTTTCGCCATGGTCGATCCCGAGATGGGTCAATCAAAATTTATAATCTCGAGATCTTCGTCCTTTCGAAGGCCGTTGGACCCGGTTGTAACTGCCACCGCTTCAACTGCAACGCCTCATGTGTTTCTCCCATGAAGGAAGGCCGGTGCCCAGCAGTGGGACGTGTATAGGCTGGGGATGATGATGAGATAATGATAAATAACATCCCCTTCAAATGCTAACATCCATGAAACCAGCGGTTGATACCCTAATATTACCAGGTTTTGAGTATCCATAGGTTGTATGTTTGTATGTCACACTTGAAATTGATCGCAAAGAAAACACGACCACACTATGATTTATCAACTGAGACCTAATCGCTCAAACACTCCCTGAAAACAGTGCAAACAATTACAAAATATCCTGAAACGTGGCTCCGATCCTTCAACATCGTAAAATAAACCCTAAGTCTTTAATCTCAAGACACACAATTCAGAGGCAAGCTAAACACCTGAGATATCTCGAAGCCTCTAAGCTTGTCGAACTAATACTCTCTTCGTACGTCGAAATGGCTAAAGTTTTCACTTCACGGAACACGCGTATAGAAATTCCGACTCTACCACTCAGGGAATAAGTGTTCAATTTGTAGCAGCACTCCAATGTACAGGCTGATTCTAAATGATGGAGCAAGTTTTGAAAAGGTGTTATGCTGTTTTCAAGTAATATAAACCTGTTGAATAGAACGGGGAATATTTTTTGTGTTCCTTTGTAGGTTATATTCTTAGTATTACTTTATTCATATTTGGTAAAGAATTTCCTTTCATTCTTTCTTCAGGAGCGCGCTTGAGTAACGGTCTGGTTTCGATTAAGAAAAGAAAGCCACGTTCACTATGGTTGACCACGGATGGGTTAGTAAAAATTTACTTTTTTATACAACAAGGTTTATAACGCTTATAAGAGCCTGAGCTTCTATTGCTCTCCATAAGAAATCCCTAAAAACCCTAAATCCCCTAACAACCCAAAAAACTAAAAAATGCCCTAATTCCCGGCTCCTAGCACAACGTTTTTTCAATATGCCCTGGCGATCTTACTCATGCCCAGAACACAAACCAAGGGTTATTATTTTGGCTACTAATTTTATATTTTTTTAAAAACGCCTGGTGGTAAGACGTCACTTTAGCCTATGGACTCATGTAGTACCCTAGGCTAGGCCCTTACAACTCACGCGTGGCCCACCCTGTAAAAAGCTTCCGAGTCCCCTTGCTACCGACATGACGAGTTCTGAATGAGCTCTAGCAACCTCACTCACTGAAGGGGCACAACATGTGTGTAATTCGAGTCTCAAAAATACGCCCCGTTTTTATAACGTCAAAACCCAAGGAATGAAAACCAATGTGTTCACTGCAAGCCCTAAAAGTAAATTTAACCGTCAACTGTTCTAACATAACAAAACCCCGCAAAGGAGAGTTTAGCCCAAACTTAATCTGTGTCCAAACAAAGTTCGCAACTTACTCGTTTAAAAAACACTTAGGCTTCGTAATAAAACTGTCTATGTCATCGGAGCAGCAAGAACAGTCGCTAAGTAAGCGACCATTTGTCCGGCTCATTTGGTACGTCCACTAACTGGGGGGGCGCACCCCTACGTAGGGCTGCCACATGTCTCCCGAAAAATGAAATCGATAAAAAGTCATGATTTTAGCGCTTTGGTTTATGTTGCGAGAACAGAGCAACGTTCTCCATAGTTGATCCCCTGACGATCCTATCACAAGCGCAAATGCCCTCGCACACACACGCACATCAACCACTAACCACACTGTTGTTATACACCGCACTCATCAACTCAACAAGGGTGCGAAGACCCGGTCTACACTCGTCGCGCTTTACCAGGTACAGACATGTGCCTGGGCGCTTCTCTCCCATCCCTCAATGACACGACTCACCTGAGCCGAGGGCTCTCTCATGGCTCGAGCGCCCTGGAGACTCTAAGAGTCAGCGATTAGAAATCCTCCAGAGGCGAATTCGCCCCTCAAGGCTTAAGGACTCACCAAGGTTCTCGCCTCCTTAAAACCCCGGTGACGCTGTAAAGGCCATCTGCGGTCAACAGCAATAGTCCATCAAAAAATATTAAAAAAATATGTTTGATCCAAAAAATCGTTATAAATTTTCTAATAAACTATCCTCAGTGCTTTGGCTATTGTTCCTGGTCGTACCAACTCACATTGGGCCAGAGCAGTGTGTTGTTATGCCCAAAACTCCTGTTGTGTTTCTTCCATTACGTAATTGTTACAGTGGGGCGTATAGACTGTAGGTTATAAAGCCAATACATTACGCGTGTTGTAGCTGGGTGTAAAATCAAAGTTTAATGAACCTTCTTCAGCATGGCGGATCTGTTTCTAAACTGCAGCGAATATTGCTATTCTTTTCGAGCCATTTAACTCATAGCCTAATGCCTTATTGTATTTCCTTTTTCATCATTTTATTTATTCTTTAATTTACTTTTTAATAATGCAGATTGGTTGGCAACCCTACCACCACCCTTCTATGCAGGGTTGTCGCAAGAGGAAACGGAGGAGGTAGCTCGCGTCGTGTGTATTTTATTTCTTTAGAATGTTAGAGAAAAATTGTGGTATTTCAAAGATTAATGCGTGAGTTTCCTAGCTTTAAAATGTAACGCTGAGAGAATGATTACTATAGAAGGGGAGATTTGCTGGTATGTGACATAAATAGTTTGTATTGATATGAGTCTTTTAATATTAGAATTGTTTTAGTAATGATATATTGTTACTAGTAGCCGCTCATGGGTCCACCTGCGGGGATTACATCCTGAGAAACGACATATGCATGTAATCTATTTCTATGCCAAAGAAGATAGAAGAAGTTTGTACGGGACTTGGGCCAGCACATGAGCATCATTTTTTTGTACATATTTTTTTGTGAGAATCTACCTAAACTTATCATTTTCATAAAACTTGACTGATAGAAGCGGCAAAAAAATGTAACTAGCTGAAAAGCATCACAGTCAAAATACAGTTTTGTTTCTTTACGACGTTACGTTTAAAATACCATTATATCTGTGAAACTATTGATATTGATTAAGACATACTATTTCTTATGCAATATTTCTTTATGAGTTTTAAGATTCTTATTTATGAAATAAAAAAAGTTCTTAACTACCCTATTCTAAAAAAGTTACATTAAAAATATCACCCCTGTATCTGTGGCATCCTTGAGCACTTTTTACCTGATTTGCGACAGTCATTACTTTTTCTGTCGCAGAAACGTTTCGAACAGCCTGTATATGGGACTGAGTTATATTTCTTTCGCGATGAAAACGAGGATACGTGTCTCGTTTAAAGATAATTCATCTTAGTGGCTACATTGTTTAGAACTTTTGTTAAGCAACTTTCTAGGCGATAGTTTAGCAAAAACCTTCCCTCGGTTTAAGGATGGGACTTTTGAAATAAAGTTAGCGGTAGATAAATTACTGAAGGTTTAAACCTCACCTGTATATATTTTTCTCCGGCCATTTAATTTACTCTCGCCAAAGATTTTGCTGTAAACTTTTATTTGCAACACAAAAATATATTTATTAGTACACTTTATGTTACGTTGAGGAGCTTGGTGGCGTATTGGTTTGAGAGTCGTTAGCCGTTGGTCTCGGAGTTATGGCTCAAACTTCTCATATGTTTCTCCTATGTGTGTGCCTGTGCCCAGCAGTGGGACGTCAATAGACTGGTGATGATATAATTTCACCACGCTACTTGGGACCAAACAATCCCATCTGTATAACTACACTTAGTTTTGCATTTAAATTATTTAAATTTGATCTTTTTACTTTATTTTATAAGTACTTGCCAAATAGCGTTAATTAAAAGCAAATAATCAACATCATGATTAAATTTAAGAAGGTACATATCCTATAGAAACATATTTTTTGGAGTCGGTGCTTCACTTTCTATTGTTTCTGGCACCAAAAGAAAAATTTCAAAAAAAATTCTTTCTTTCTATTTTTGTTCAAATAATTTTTTCACAATTTTTAGTGATAACTTTCTAAGGTCAAAAGCTAGATGGGTGACCGCCAGCATTTATTGTTTCCTACTATCGTATCGTTTCACTAAAGAGACATAGGAAAGCAAAAATACATAACACTTCTTTGAACTGTTCAGTTGGGAGCAGAGGAACAAGTCTCTTATGGCTGCCAACATCACCATTTTTGGTGCTGGAGGTGATATGAGCTTCTAACAGGCTACGGTAACCAGGCACCAGGTTACCGTTACCTGTTAGAATCTTTTTTGTTAACCGACTTCAAAAAAAGGACGAAGTAATCAACTCGACTGTATGTTTCTTTTTGTGTTTGTTACCTTAGAATTTTCGACTGGGTGAACCGATATTGATGATTCTTTTTTTGTTCAATGCGGAATAGTTCCCATTTAGTCCCATAATTTTTTTTCGAAAATCTATTGGATAGTTTGGTATTTAAATCAAAATAACTGGAATGAGTTAGTCGTCTACGTATGCGAAATTGCGGATTTTTGCTTTCCTATGAATTTTTTAGTGAAATGATACGATAGTAGAAAACAATATAAACTCACGGTCACCTATCTCGCTTTGACCTTAAAATGTTATCACTAAAAAAAGGTAAAAAAAAAACAAAAAAATGCTGTCATTCTTATACACGACCAAATATAAACTAACTAGTACTTAAACTGATAGAAAAAAATATCAGTTATGTCACAAATTCACAATCGCCTTTTTTACAAATGTTCGCTGCGAAAAAAAAACGATAGCAAAATGTTCGGTGGGTGGAAAGCTGTTCTCAATTATCGCACCGGACGTTTTATCTTGCTCTCCCATCTTACATCAGACAGGGGTAGATAGCTAATCGAAATTACATCGAAAAAGGCTGTTCTTGTAGATGTTTCTGGATTTTTTTTTATCAGTTTGTTTTTTTACTTCAACTTTAGTATTTAAAAAAAAATATATGTTTACACTCACGCTTATTATATTGGTCAGATTAAGCGTCATCAAATTGCATAGTTTTTGAGGTGTCTAGCTTCTTACAATGCAGGGTTCAACAACATTTTCTCAAAGTTTAAAACTAATAAAGCAAATTTAGTTTAGTTTTGTTAAGAAAAATATAAGATGATCCCAGTACCTAGCTTTCATGATGTCAGATAGACTATGAGTCTTTTATTAACTTCTAATATGAAGAATATATTTCATCAATATTGCTTTGTGCGTTCACGCTATCTGTAATAGAAATCTCCGTAAGTGATACATTATTCGATCAACATATCCAACGGGAGAAGGGATTGAATATAAAAAGTGATAAGTAGAGCTTTGGGTAGGCGACGAAACAATATTTTGCTCTTTGTTTAGAGCGTTAGATACGTTGTCAATTGAAAATATTATATTTACTCGATGTGGTAACTCAACATAATATTCCTGAGTCAACATTGTTCCGCATTACCACTATGAGAATCTACCCTTTGGTACTACAGCCGACATTTACTCAGGCACAGGAACGGGCGGCAACTAGTCTGTTCATCATCATTTTAGCTTCCCGCAACCCTCACCAGATCGTCCTTCCAACTTTTGGGTAGCCCACCAACGCCGCGTCTCCCGGTACGCGCCCGACTCGAGAACCTTCCCACCCCAACGGCCGTCAGTCCTACTTACAATGTCGCTTGAGGCCATGTCGGTGCCAGTAGTTTTCCTGCGGATCTCATCATTACTGATTCGCTCACGCAGTGAAATACCGAGCGTAGCCCTCTCCTCCTCCTCCCCCTTTATGTGCGCGACATAAAGCCTTCTTATGAGGCCCATTGTAAGCGTCCACGTCTCAGTTCCGTAAATCATCAAGGAAACACAGACGAATTAAAGACTTGGGTCTTGAGATACTAGTCTGTTATATGATGGGAAAGGTAGCCAGTGTAATTATTGGGCATGGATGGCATTTCATCTTAGGCCTCAGTATGACAACACCAGGGAAATTACCTGATATTGTAGGAACAATATCAGGTAATTTCCCTTTGTTATTAAAGGTGTTTATAGGCGGCGGTAACCGCCTACCACCAGGTGGGCCGTCAGCTTGTTTGTCGTCTAGTTGTATATTAAAGAAAGTGGAACTCAAGATTCTTAAGTCGGCGAGCACTTGTCGCAAGGCCGAGGGGAGGAGGGGCCCGCTGTGATGATTTGCACAAAAGTGCTAAATTACAAGATGGGGGCGACGAAAATGTAGGTGCCTCCAATGTGTGTAAGGCTCTTGGGCAGGCGTTTTGACAATAAATTACTTGGCAAGTTTTCTTTCACTTCATTTGGGAAACGAAACCAAGTGAAGTATAGTGTAGTATATTTTATTATATATACAGAGTGGTGAAGACAACAGGAGGTTAAATTAGAACATTGGCTGCACTATTTCATAGTAATGCTGTGAAATTATCAAATTAATGAGATGTATTTGAAATTTGCAAAAGATTTCTATGAACTAATATAGCCCATGTCTCAATTTAATGTCGTATTGTCTGTATAATCCAAGATTAGTATACCGTACGTTACAGAAGCTTGCGGCTAAATAATACTACTTGTTAAGATTATGTTCCTGCGATGAGTAAGGCGTTATGTTGAGAACCGAGGATCTCGTCTCCTACGCTGGTATCATAACGCTTTCTTGATTTTACAGTTTTTACGAATGAGTAGTACCCAAGGTGCTAAGATCGTCTGTAGGGTACAGAGACAACGCGTGAGCGGTGCACAAAGTGCTACAAGCGTCTAAATGCTACGGTAATAACGCGTGAGTAGTGCGCAAGGTGCTACGAGCGTCTGTAAGGTACACTGACAACGCGTAAGTAGTGCAAAACTGCTACGAGTGTTTATAGGCTACGGTGACAACGCGTGAGTAGTGCACAAGGTGTTACGGGCGTCTATAGACTACGGTGACAATGCGTGAGCTGAGTAGTGCACAAGGTGCTACGACTACGAGTGTCTATAGGCTACGGTGACAACGCGTGAGTAGTGCACAAGGTGTTACGAGCGTCTATAGACTAGGATGACAATGCGTGAGTAGTGCACAAGGTGCTACGAGCGTCTATAGACTACGGTGACAATGCGCGAGTAGTGCACAAGATGCTACGAGCGTCTGTAGGGTATACTGATAACGTGTGAGTAGTGCACCAAGTGCTGCGAGCGTATAAAGGCTACGGTATCCGCTTATCAAGCCCAAGTAAGTACGTTAGACACTTTTAAATACCCTGACATTACATCTAACTGAATTACAATAATAATATACGGGCCCAGCTACGTTTCCAAACACAAGTACAACTAAATATTACATAATTTATTTAATTAGTAATTTTAAATGAAAAAGCTGCTGCCTGCTTATCAGACGACCATTTCCCTGATAAGCAGGTCAAATTGAACATTGAACATTGCCTGCAACAGACCCGAGCGAGTAAAAGATTTCGCTTCAAAGTTGCTAAAGCACAATTTTTCACCCAGCTCAATAAATTGTAGATCACGATAAGAAAAGGCTGTGAGATTAATATGACCAGCTTAAATGTGCCTTTGCACAATCAAAGGTTATCAAAAAAGGTTCATTTTAGACTTCAGATGAAAATTTCGTTACAGATGGGTAGTCACATAATTTCCGGAGGGTAAGGGCATTAAGGTCGTACGATTAAAGGGCTGGGATCTGGTATATTCAAAGATCTAGAGAAGATGACGTTATTTTCTAGGTATTGCAGATAAGATACAGACGCTTTACACGGCACGAGAAAGTGTTACTTTATTTTATAAAATATCGAATAGTCTCATGGAACGTGATGGCTGTTAAATAAAAAATATTGATTAAGTATACAAAGACGATTTACGGTCTTATCAATTCCAATTTCAACTGTTTTCCAATGTAAAGGGAATT
This sequence comes from Nymphula nitidulata, assembly GCA_947347705.1. NCBI lineage: Eukaryota > Metazoa > Arthropoda > Insecta > Lepidoptera > Crambidae > Nymphula > Nymphula nitidulata. Next base: position 571,191 of record OX374637.1, on the reverse strand, counting down.
AATTAACATCAGCTGCCTCAAGATTTGTCAACAGAACGTAAGTTGGCATTTGCTATGTTCCCTCTTATTATCTAATTACTTATAATTAAACTTGAACTATGCTTCATGTTGACTTCCAATTAATCTGAATTCACTTAGTTAACATGAAATTTTCAGTTAGAAAGCAACATTGACTCTGTATTGAATGCTCACGATATTGTTTTTTAAGTTGCTTGGAATTATTATTTCAATTTTTATATCAGAGTAACGTAATACTGTAATTATTATTTAAAATATAGTCATTGATCAAGTATACAAGTATATATATATATATATATACTTGATCAATGACTCATATTGATCAAGTATATATATATAATACTTGATCAATATGATTTCATGCCCACCCGTTGCATTTTATTTTTACAAATTCTAGAAAACAGCTGATTCTGATTCATCTACCACATCGAATGTTTGCTTAAAACTGAACATAGGACCGCCACCTAGTTTCTTATTCTATGACATAAAAATATATGAAATACGCTTTTTATTCGCTTGAAAAGTCTCGACGTGGAGTAAGACAGCGAGATTTAACCTTAGATCCTAATTTGGAACATGATTACCACCTGATTGGGGTAATAACTCCACTTTACGGAAGATCTCAGATAAATGACGCTACTTTATAATAATGTCTCACAGTGATAAGGTCACTAGAGATCATTGAGATAGTGTTATGTTATAATAATAATATAAATATTATTATTAATTATTATTATTATTATTATATTATCACTAGACCTCACTGAGATAGTGTTATGTTGAGAGCAGGGTGACTCGTCTCCTAAAATGTGAACATAAGGTTCTCTTAATTTCTACATGGTCGGCAGCGCGTGAGTAGAGCCCAAGGTGCTACGAGCGTCTTTAGGCTAAGGTAACAACGCGTGAGTAGAGCGCAAAGTGCTACAAGCGTCTTTAAGATACGGCAATAACGCGTGACTAGTGCGCAAGGTGCTACGAGCGTCTATAGGCTAAAGCGACAACGCGTAGAGTGCAAGGTGCTACAAGCGTCTATATTATAGACGCTCGTAGCACTTCGGATACTACTCACGCATTGTTGCCGTTGCCTATAGACTACTATAAACTACTAGGTAGCACCTTAGTATTTAATCTAAGGTAATAACGCGTGAGTAAAGGCCAAAGTGCTACGAGAGTATAGGCTACGGCAACAATACGTGAGTAGTGTCCAAAGTGCTACGAGCCTCTATAGGCTACGGCAGCAACGTGTGGGTACTGTCCAAGCCGCCACAAGCATGTTAACGCTAAGGCAACGTGTGCGTAGTGCCCAAAGTGCTACAAGCATCTATAGGCATTGGCAACAATGCGTGAGTAGTGTCCAAAGTGCTACTAGCGTCTCTAAGCTAAGGTAACCGCTTACCATCAGCGCAGCCTGGACACTCATAAAATCTTCATACAATCGCAGCGTTTTCACTTACACGCACATATGTAACCCGCAACTGTTAGCATAGCCTGTGCGCCACAGACTAGAGACCTTCATGAGTCCTTGTCGCCGCCGACATATCGCTTGCCATCCTTGTCGTATACAGAAACCTACACTGAATCAAATTTCAAATGCAAACTCGCTAAGCTACATTCCTGTAGGGCTAAAACAATAAAACTCGTGTTGTGATACAGTTAAGCGCATCTAAAACGCAAATGACTCGATAACGGGTAACAATATAGCTTACAATTATCGCGCATATTACCATCACTGCCCGACGGGACCGTCGGTAGCACGTGTCAGCGACATTGTGAAGCCGCAAACGATTATAATAATCACAACCTTTTTATACATATAATCAGAAGCATATGGCCTACATGATGGTAAGTGGTGGTTTTGCCTTGGGACATTTGTAATACCTTCTAAAAAAATATTGAGGATTTGAGGAGACCGGGGTATTTCCGAAAAGGGATCAAGCCAATTTTTTTTTTATACAAAGCACGACAAATGACTCAACACCACCTGATGTGAAGCGGTAAGAAGAGTCCATATACGAAGACAGCTAGTGCAGTTCAGACACTGCTCTAGTTGCCTCCACCTTGCCGGCCCGAAAGGTGCTTTTTCACGCCTCTTCTGAAGGAACCCATGAAGGAAGGAGGGTTTTTTCACGCCTCTTCTGAAGGAACGCATGAAGGAAGGAGGGAATACATGTGCTGGCAAAGAATTCCAAGTTCTGGAAGTTCGACAAAGAAAAGAGCTACTAAATTTCTTTGTACGTGATGTTGAGGTGGAGACAGTATATTGATGACTCCGAAGACAAATCCACAACCTACTCATATATGTGAAAGTTTGGATGGATGTTTGTTACTCAATGACGCCAAAACTTCTCAACGAATCTGGATAGAATTTGGCAAAAAGATATATTAAATCCTAACGCAATATTGCTAACAAAAGTACTTTACAAAGAAAATTCACAACTATTTCATTTAGTCTTTTATAATAGATGAGTTTTCTCCAACAATCCTTTGTAATAAACAAAAAGTTGTATTCCGCATAACACCCATTCACAATCAACGTCAATCAAAGTCAGAGATCGTAAACCTTGCGAGCAAAATGAATATTTTTTACCTAAACCACAACCGCACCCATTTTAAATTCATGAAACATCTCACGAAGTGTGTCATTACGTGGAATTGTACGTTTTATTGGACTATAACAGTTCGGCGGCAACAGGTGACTGCGGTTGTAAAAACTTACACCCTGATCTAACGCAAACTAAAACGAGAGAACAATTGAAAACAAGCCCCCTCGCTCCGTGATAAAGTACAAAATGCTTTTCACAGTGAATGGGAGTTGATTAAACGACGAAATTAAATCTGTTGTTTGTAATTTAGAGAGCTTTGTCTGAGGCTGTCTTTAAAGTGGCGTTTTTAATTATCTTAGCGGAAACGGCACACGATTTTATAGGTTGAAATAAAATTAAGCTCGTTATATTAAACGTTCTCTGATTTAAAATGCCACTAGAAACTTATATTGCTAATTACTCATGAAAGTTTAAGTGTTTAATTACAGAAATTAGTCCTTTCTACTAATTGACGATGAAATTGCAGAGATTTGAACTTAAAAGCAGCGTTTCACATGAAATGATCCGTTTTATTTAGATGACCGACTGGCCAAATGGACTGTGCCCCTTGCTATACATGCCACTCGGTTAGCCGTTCCAGGTTCAATTTCCGGTAGGAACAAATGTTTGTATGATGAGAACAAGCATTTTTTTACAAGTCATGGATGTTAATGTGTTTATTTTGTATATATATCTGATATAAAGATTAAGCTTCGCAATCCAGCAAGATAATGCGACTAGTCATATTGGTACACTTTGTTTCACAAGATTTAGGTAGTGTTTTTTTATTTAAAAGTTTATTTTATTTTAATAAAGTGTGTAAATTGATTTCTTTAAATATTACATAAAATAATGTTTTCTCCGTTATCTAGTATCTATAAAACAAGCGCTAGTGATAGTGTTATCTTATATTTTTGCAAGCACTACACATTTGAAATAAAACCAATTTATTATACACCCGACGATTCGATTAATTTACAGCGATCGTGGTCGCGGGAAGACTGGTTGGAGTGTACCACCAGTTTGGAATCCCATCATGCGAATAATAAAGTCCCAATCCCATTCTCACACTGTCCGACATACTGACACCGTGAGCTCCGTATGCGTTAATTGGACCGCTCAAAATATAACACAAAGTGACGGTAGTATACTGAAAACTTATCAAAGATAAGTGACATCTTCAGTCTTCCCGTAACCACGATCGCTGTAAAGTAATCGAAACCTCCGGTGTATAACAATAATGTAACATCTAATTAACTTCTAGTCAAATCCGGTAAATTAGTTCTATTTTAAAGCTCTAGTGAAGATTACTTTGGGCTAGTTAATCTATGTGCGAATACATGAATATTGATATTATTTTCATTATTATTACTGGTCACTTAAAATTTTTATAACCATATGCTTAGATTTATATATTGTTATGCTTCTATTATTTTAATAAACCAGTTATTTTAAAGTGGCGTAGTATTTAAATTTACTGTGTGTTAACAACTGCCAACTTAATAAAATTGCATAGTACCTGTGACATAGTTTCATCAGACAGTAATTACAACATGGCGGCGGCACTCTCCATTACCGCGCGGGCACACTGAAATAATCTTTTTAAAAATTCAAAACGGCACACGTTTCAGTTGACTACCCCGGACAGAAGGTTGCGCGCCCCAGGATTTCAATGTCAAGCTAATCTAATTTTTATCCCAGGTCAATAAAGTTTATGTTTGACGGTAGGGTGCTTTTTCACTTTATCTCAGTGGCTACACCCAATGAAAGTGGTATTGCTAGTAAAAATGTTTGCGTTCTCTGGCGTAACACCGATGGTTATTAGTAGGTATGTAATTTATTTAATAACTTTTTATTGTTAAACTACTTGAAGTTAATTGACACTTACAATATAACAACATAAACATGTCCTTCACTTTGTAATACCAAGTGATTTTTTACTTGTTATTGCCGGACCTCTATAAACGTATGACACAAAATACATACATGTGTTTCCAGTTGTTGTTTTTATTTTAACTATTAATTTCGCAAAAAATGAACAAGAAAGGACGGGAAATTATCTCGGAAAAAGTGTGAATATAATTCATTTTGATAACAACACAATGTAACCACCCGCACAGTGTATCGTTCTCGAAAACACAATATACCCAGAAAAATAACGCAAACTCTACTAAAAGTAATTCCCACAAACAATACAACAAAAAGGAAAAGCCTTCGGACATTATATGGTCGAGTGAAACTAACCCTCCGCTGCGGATACATTTTTATTCGCCCGGATTAAATTTCCACTTGTCCGGTAATTGGAAATGGAATTCCGGATATCTTTCAGTGTACCATTAACTGGTTCTAACCAGTTCCCGTCGGTTTGAGCTGGCCACTACCGGTTATCGGGGGCTTTTATCGGCCCCCTCAATTTTATGTTTGTAGAACCATGCGGTATATTAATATTTCGGTAGTTTTAGGAGATTGCAAACGTTAAACCTTTCGGCCGTAATAGATATTTTAATATTAATACATTGAGAACATAATGGCAACAGGAAATCTTTAAAGCCGTCTTTGTAAATGTTTTCAAGATAATTATGAAACACACTGATCAAAAAATATACACATATTCAATATTTAATAGAAGCATAAATACTTTGAACGTACCAAGTACTTCGTTGCCGGGTGTTATTCCAAAAATCTTACCTGTAAGCAAAAAAAAAATTGCATTAATATTAAAATTCCATCAATTATGTAGTACAGAAAGAACTTCAGCAAAATCCTGGTTTGTTCTTCAATTACTATGCCTTTGCTGTAAGCTCAATCGTGAATCATCCTCATTAGCAATAAGTCCCACTGCTGGGCACAGGTGACATGGAAAAACACGGTTTCTGTTTTAACCACAACGATGTCTAAATTCAGGGTGTTAATGACAGCATCATCCCCAATGTTGCTGCAAGCGACGTCTTTGACATGCTTTCCGAAGAAGAAGGCAACTGGGGTCAACTTCGGCAAGAGTTCAAACCAGGTTTAATCAATTTTGATATGATCATTCTAACACCAGCCTATGATGTCCACTGCTGAACAAAGGCCCCCATCGATTTCGAAATGGAACGATTCTTATTAGCTTGCATAGAACGGCTCCCCGCAACCCTGACCAGGTCGTCTGTCCATCTAGTGGAAGACCGTCTTACTTTGCGCTTTCTAAACTTGAGCCAAATCACAACTAGATTGCTGTAAATCGATGTCCAATGATCAACCAAAAGCCAAGCCTCAGTTGGTTTACGTCGATGTTCAATGTTCGGTTGACGTCTGATACATATAGTACCACCCATCAAAACTCACTGGCCTATAGGTTTGTGCTGAGCTTTTATACTTTCCATGTTTCTTGGTGTTTCTCGTTATAATGTCTACCAAAGCAGTCAGTACCCTCGCAATTTATCTCTCACGATGTTATTATTATGCTTCCCATGAATACACATTATTTGCTTTGACCTTCTTTGTATCATCAGTCAGAGCCAATACCATCAAGTTATGAAGTTCATCTAATATTTGAATAAGGGATTTTCGCGAAAAATCTCCGGTAATAAGTCAAGTTAATTAAGGATCCAGATTAGTGTTAGCTGCAGATTGAACGGACCTACTGCGTATTAATCTTGGCTATCAATCATGGAAGCAGGAAAAATGTCTTAAAATGACACAGTATAAGTTAAATCAGTATGACTACTTTATAACCGGTTTGTTTAAACAAAAAAAAACATACATACTTTGCTTTATGTAAGGTTCTGTAGGTAACTAAAGCAATTACATGTGCAGTCGTTTTATGAGGTTATTTCCTTAGCAACTGTTTGAATTAAAATAATCAGTTAGAAAAATATAGATATTCTGTTTTTTTTTTTTTTTTTTTTTTTTATACAACTAGATGACAAACAAGCTGACGGCCCACCTGATGGGCCTGGTTTAATTTTGTTGTTAATATTTTAGTTAGTTATCTAATTTTAGGGCTCCGTACACAAGGGTAAAACGGCACCCTATTACTATTACTATTCATGAGCCGTGAAAGTGAGACAGTTGATTTTTTTATATCATACTAAGGTGGCCTTCAAGCATACGGCCTACCTGATGGTAAGCGGTTACCATAGGCTACGGACGTTTGCAACACCAGTGGTTCAATTGTACGTTTCCATTGTGTACAAACCCTTTAACGCCCTTTTTCATGAAACCCATGTTATAAACGTTGGAGAAAACTACGATCCTACTCCTGTCCTGATTACCTATTATTTATAAAAGTAAAACCTTTTTTTCTTAATTTTATTTTAGCATTATAAGTTTTTAATAGTAATTGAAAGAATATAAATATGCTTACACTAAAAATAACCTGATTGACTCTTCAAGCCACTGAGATCTTGGGATAGACATAATTTTTTCTTGAGTTTTTTTTTACTTTATTTACTGTTTTCAACTTCACTGTGACAAGAAAGTGTAGAAATGAACACCACCTGTCGTCTTAAACTCAAATTTGATTAAATCTTCAAATCAATTAAAATTTTGCCATTGGAGATAATTTAATACGAATACTTCATTGTCAACTTGAAAATTTTACGCAACGCAAACGCAAAATTAAGGTTACTTCGGTAATAACTGCTTCTTAGCTAGAATTTAGTTTAAAAGTAGTGGAAATAGGAAGCGTTTTATCCATTGACTTATATTTTATCTAAATAAGATTACGCCGAGATTACTGATCCGATTTACGAGATTCTTTTTTTGTTCGATGCGGAATAGCTGCCATTTGGTCCCATAAAATTTTTTTCAAAAACAGTTGGGTACTTTGGTTTTAAATTTAAAAAAACTTAAATTATTAAATCGTCTACATATGCGAAATTGCGAATTTTTGCTTTTCAAATGACTTTTTAGTGAAACGATACGATAGTAGGAAACAATATAAGTTTACGGTCACCCATCTAGCTTCGATAGTAGAAAGTTACCACTAAAAATTGTGAAAAAAAAAAATTTTAAACAAAAATTAAAACCGACTTCAAAAAACTGAAAAGGATGAAATATTCTTAATTTTTGATTTTAACATTATTATAAATGTTATATTTTAATTACTAAGGATGAAATAATTAAATTTAAGTAGGTATTCATCCCCTAGAAACATATTTTTGGAGCTGGTGCTTAGCGGTTTCCAAAAACAATAGAAAGTGAAGCACCGACTCCAAAAATATGTTTCTAGGGGATGAATACCTACTTAAATTTAATTATTTCATCCTTTTTAGTTTTTTGAAGTCGGTTTTAATTTTTGTTTATTTCTTCTAAGTTTTTATGGTGTATGCAGAATTGTATCGTACTATCTGATCAAATCTCAGAGCAAGAATATCTTGCCAAGAATTCGGAGACGCACAAAAGAGTGTAACAAAACACGGATATATCATGAGATTCGTTTAGGTTTTGATCCTTTCATTTGGACTAATAGACAACATTTTTAATGTGAACGAAAAAATTGGCGAATATTTTAAAAAGCTTATTTTTTTAAGCAATTTACCTAATTATTTTTTTAATAAGCTGGGACAAAATACGCCTAATTTTGGTCTGGAAACGATTCATGGCTTAAAAACGATTGATAGTAGCCCTGTTTGCAGTAAGCTTTAGTTTGAGCAAAAATATTTGATAGTTGACTTAAGTGAAGAAATATGCGGAGTGTTTAAGCTGGCGTAGATAGAAATCCAACTAGTAAGTACAACATTTTGACAGTCAACGTTTCAAGAATAACCCTAAAATGCTGGGCAAGCGTAAAACATACCCAGCTCGAAATGTGCCCGATAATTCCGGCTACCTGGTTAACCGGAGCTCGCCGCTCAAACTGATTAGTTCCGGTTTAGATAATTACTCTGATCTGGGCCTATTTACACGGCGGATGAACTTGCCTAAGGAAAAATAGGGTTAGACATGTGGAAATGTTGTACAATGGATTGAAATCTCGATCCTACGTAGAAAATAGCAGCAGGTTCTGTTATGGCTGCCTAAAAACAGCTATGATACCATACTCTTAACAATATGATGATCTACAGTAGTCTAAGGCAAATTAAAAAATGACAGGTATATGTACAGTTGACAGCACATCAAGCGTACCAGTTTGACCTGAAGAACGCCATTATTCAGTTTGTAATAGAGGCGGCTTTCGTAGTGTAACTGTTACACTTGATGTGCTGTCTTCTATAACTCTATTTAAACACTGTTTACCCTTTTTTTAAGAAATTCTTTAAGTTTAAAAAACAAAGTGGAATGAGCACGACGTCATCGCTGATGAGCCAGTGACAGGGAATGAGCTTTACGAATGGCTGTGTGAATTATTAAATAGCGAAGACAATTGTGAATATCGAGATAAATATTTAAAATGGAGACGGAAGATCTAATTGCGTCGACTAGTATAGTAAACGAACTGAAAAGCACAGGTGCAATGATAAGGGCATTAACAGGTAACTGACAACTAAACAGATACTTTAACATGAAACTAAGTGATTCTGATATTTATAGGTACTATTAACAGGAGCGTGAACCGCCGCTTTACGTTCTTTGCAATTTTGAATTTATATAGGGAGATAAAAAAGCGACCTGAACCAAATTAATACCCTTGAATCAAGGATCTGCTGTAACCCATTGGTAGTGAGTCACAATAGATCTTTGTAGATCGCAGTGACGACAGACTAATGAGACTGAATACTCCAATCATAAATAAGCATATTATTGCGTCGACAACTGATAAGATTAGAAGCAGAGCAGGTCATGATGTGTGCTCCACGCGGTTCCCTTCACTCTATAAAGATATTAAGAAATGAGAGCAATACTCCTTACTGTCAATGAAACACACAACAGAAATAAAGGAAATTCAGTAGTCAAGCTTTAAATCAGAGCCGATCGTAAAAGTAATCATAAAAATACTTGACGCAACGCTCATAATAGTATGTCCAAACAAAACATTTGGACTGGAGACACATAAAGAGTTAAGAGAGGAGGTAGACAGATCAATAAACGGCTAAAATTATATCGGGCAGACGCGTCTGACTGCGCTACTGAACCAGGGACGAGATCGGGACCGCTTCTGAGTGGCCCAAGTTCTGTGGTTTTGGGACTGACAGTGGGCTAAATATTGTAGTTGCAATTTACTCAACTAAAAACAAGTTTCACTCGTATAGCTTTGTGCGTATAAATAATAAAATTGTTAACGTTGAGAATATTCACTTTTTCAAAGATTAGTCCGGTTGCTTGGTGAATTTTTTGAATAACATCTAAGAAAAACGTTATTTCAAATGTAAAACTTTTAACCGTTTTTCTAAAAGAAGACAGAAGACATGGAATAAAAGATTAACTTGGATGAAATGAAAGTTTATTTTAACTACGTGGAAGTTTTCTTCAATTCGTGAGATCCTCCACAGTTAACAATAAACCTGATGCACCTAAGTGGTGTGAAAAACCCGAGAAAGTGTTTGTCTACACTAAAATACCATTTTTCTCTGGATGATGTCGTCATCCATTTTAACGTCTTAGCACGCGATCAGTAGTCACAAAAATAAAAAAAATTAGCAAGTGTCTCAGAAAAAAATCCTTCATACTCGAACTGCAACCGTTTTCATCAGTCGGGCCAATATTGGGTCTGCTTGGTGATGCTTTACCGTAGACGAATGTTTTGTAGGTAACCAGCAGCAGGGTCGTATATAGACTTAGTTCAACATTCCTTCTAAGCATGTATTAGTTCGAAATCACTGTTATCCAATTGAATGCGAATGTATATAAAACGCTAGTGGTCGCCCGCGGATCGGTATATCTATGCAGATATAGGTATAAACAGACTGAACTTACTTCCGCATTTAATAATAATAGTAAAAATGAATATTACTATAATATAGCCCAAAGTAAACATCATTAAGAGCTTGTGTTATGGATACTAGATAACGGAGCAATAATTATGTATGATGTTTCATACACGCTTAGAATGATAATTGATATTGAGTACCTAATCGTCCCCAAATGATTTTTTTTATACTACTAGATGACAAACAAGGTGACGGCCCACCTGATGGTAAGCGGTTACCGCCGCCTATAGACACCTGCAATAACAAGAAAAATCACTTGATACTGCATCCTGAGGCCTAAGATGAAATGCCGTCCATGCCCAGTAATTACACTGGCTACCTTTCCCTTCAATCCGAAACACAGCGAACTGTTTTACGGCTGACATAAGAAAGGTGGTGGTACCTACATACGGGCCTACCACATAGTAAAAGAAGATGTTGATTGAACGGTTGATTTATTGATACTAAAATACATATATTATTATAAAGACCGCGTAAGTGAAATGTCTAAACATATAATACTGTACGGATTTACTCGTACAAATAATAATACCTAATATGTTTATAAATATTACAAATACCCTGAATAAAACATACATGACCCGTGAAGTGAACAAATGCTCGTACTCATCATACAAACATCTGTTTCTAACGGGACTCGAACCCGGAACCCTTGACCGACGAAGGGGTACAGACCAATCGGATAGCTGGTCGACACTTTCGCATTTATGATATTAGAATGGACTAACTATTCCTATCTGTAAACCGCAATTAAGCAACATCCTACTAACATCTTCTACCCTGATAAGCCATTACAACAAGCATCCAACGGCTTAGATCATAAACATGACGAAGCAAACCTCGACTGATAATCGGGGTATGTAATACCCGGCAAAGGTCCGGGTAATGGAGCAATTGCGGGTTAATTACGCGTGGTGGGTCTGTCGGACCCGCCTCCTTTTTGTAGGGTTTGCGGCGTTTAGCGCTCAATGAATAAGGGTTTATGTGACCATAATAATAATCATTGTGTAAGAACATGTCAGAACTGCGAGCACTTAAAATTTTTGGGGTCGTTTGGAGTAAAAACCCATTAATCCTATATTTCACCTACTTCTATTTCATCATCTATTATTCATAGCTCTCATGGTTAAATCTGGGGAGGGTAGATCGATATATTTTCTCGTAATAAAAAACAACTTCTACCCGAAGTTTTAGCAATCGACCCGTGATCATGGCGTATGCAACTGCGCAGAAATCGTAACAGTACAACGGTAATTAGTAAAGCCTATAGTAGACATTTTGATAAATACGTTAATTTCAAAGCAAAAACCGCTCTATCTACACTGAATAAGGACTGAAAGCGTTGTATTTGAGTCATGTCTTTTGTATCTAGACAGCAACAGAACACAAACTCCTCAGCTAAGTATAAGCACAAACTAGACCAAGTTATACTAACTCAAACGTAAATATGAACTGTCACTTAAAGTTAATAACAATAACCGTCTCTTGCACAAAGCTGGTGTGAAATTAAAATGAATTAAAATGCACCAGCCCCGGTATGAATAATATAAAGGGATGAGGAGGGGCACTCCTGCTTAGTATTCCGGCCGTGAACTTAAGACTGCTATCCATTAGTAATCCGGAGCTATACTAGCGATAACTTTATATCTCTACGTTTGGCGTATTTGGAATATCTGGAAGAATGCACGGCGAACGGACTCAAAACATTTTTGTCTTCTTTTTTCTTTCTTTCGTACGGGCAGTCTCCGCAATCTAAATTATTAGATATATTTTATATTAAGTACCTACTTACCTATAATTATAATCACAACAATATTCATACACTCACACCTATCATCCCAAATTAATATAGTCCAAAGTAAGCAACATTTAGAGCTTGTGTTATGGATACTAGATAACGAAGAAATAATGAAATAATAATATGTAAATAAATACTAGTAGTCTGTATAGCCAAGGGTACAGACCGTTCGACCAGCCGGTCGTCACTAAATATAGCATAATAGATCAGAGAAATCTTAGCGGTAATGTACAGACGACAGGCATATCAAGTGAAACAGTTGCACTACGAAAGCCACCTCTATTACGAACGCAGTAAGGGCGGTCTCAAATTCAAACTATTACGCTCGACAGCACTGTCGACTGTACACTAGTTTCACCAGGGATATTATGATAAATTATAAAATCACAAATATTGTATCTTAATTTTAAACAGCTCAAATATGACAAGCTATTGTTTATACAATATCTCCGTGTTAGCTTGCTGCGTGCGATGGCCCTAGCCGCATTTATTCCAATTCGCGGCGTTGTATCGCGGGGTATGAATAATTATAACGCGACACAGTGGAGCGATGCCCTAGTTAAAATGTCGGAAAGCTCGACAAACTACTCCGATTTCAATTAAGCACCATAAAATAAGGAATGAATTTTGAAATATTTTAACGATTGCTATCAATACTGGATGCTTCAAGTACGTTTCTAGATATTTATGTATCGACGTAGTTATTTCAATACAAAATAGGATAGAGGAAACTGAAGAGTACTCCAGATTCAAGCCTAAGAGCTTTGTAATAGAGTTCAATAATAACTTGGCAATAGTGGTGAGCTTTCTCGTGAATTTCAGCGATAGACATTTCAGGTGAGACCTCAGCTAGTTTAGGTAAAAATCAATTTAGGGAATCTTGTCTACAGACACACGCAGTAGAGATGGTCTTCATTTAGCAGCAGACGGACTGACAGACATCAGCAGCATCAGAGAACTCGCTCGATTCTAGATTCGTTGACTTTCTTATCTGTTCTAGATGCCTTTTCCTTCATAACGAAATAGTAAACTACTACACAGATGAATTATACTAGAGGCAGTGGTATCGATCCAGAGGGCCTAGACATGATGCCTTTCGATAATCGCTATCGCTATCGCTAAGCGGAAAATGTATGGAATTTGACATAAGCTCTCGATTGGTTTTCGATTGTGAATGTCAAATCCCATACATTTTCCGCTTAGCGTTAGCGATAGCGATTATCGAAAGGCATCTTGTCTAGGCCCTCACACCTAAATCCTATAACGTTTAAATTTACAACTTTACGATTAGTAAAAGGACCTTTTAAATTTACAACTTTAAGTTTAGTAAAAGGACCTCCATCTTGGAAAAGAGTTGCAAACAAAACTTTTCAGTGTTATTCTTACGATCAACGAAGCTTCTGTAGCTTAAATACATTGAACCTCATCCTTATTTCAAAATTCGATACTAAGAAGTAGAAATGTGTGTAAAATATTCTTATTAAAGTCGCCGCTTGCGGCTCCTGCGTGGATGTCGGTTATCGCACGAAAGAGTAGCTTATATCTTAATGTCATCTAAATCAGTTCAGCGGTTACTTCCGCATTTATAATATTATGCACTCGTACTATGCGTGCCGAAAAACCTTGAAATTCACAAGGGGTACAATTGTGCCCCGCGTACAGTTAAGTACAGTATTGCGTAATAATGCGAAGCGCAAGCAATGGAGTGTTAAAAATACACTGGATTCGATTCAACTTCTTTCTGATTAAAATTGTTCGTGTTCGAATAAATAACTTTGGGACATAAATGTACAGACGACAGCACATCTAGCGTAACAGTGGCACTAGGAAAGCCACCTCTATTTCAAACGACTTAAGGGCGGTTACGCATGATGTGCTGTCGTATGTATGTCTGTACTTATTAAAACAACTTAAAGAGCTTAGAGCAACACAGTCCAGTTTTAATGAATCCAAAGCAGAACAGAATCGGTGGAATGCGGACGCTCGGCTAAATATGAGGCACCTTTTGTTCGCGGTCGAGCAGTCCTCAAGGAGCAGTGCGAAGCGACGCGATGCGATAGCGACCTAACTACAGACGCTGTTTCAAAAGGAAAATTGACTGAAGGCAGTTCAAGAGCCGATTTAAACCTTTCTCTTATTGTATTTACTAAAAAAATGCGACAACCTCATTTTTAAACAGAGTGCGTTTAAATTAGGTTTTGTAATAAGGCGGATAGAGTTCACTTTTAGGCCCTGTTACATCGGCATTACAACCATATAATACTTCTAAAGTTGACTAAGTATGTTCGTCATATTCTTCCTGCACTAAAATAAAAGCGATATCACTTTCGGCCTGGTCCTAGACTACACCCACTAAATCTGAATTTCAGTGTGAGATGTAGGTAGAATTTCTGCCAGCTCTCCTTTGCCCGGTAAAGGACAACTAGCTGGCAACATTTATTCACTTTCCAACCTTTTTTTACTCCTTTCGAGAAACAAGATTGACTTCTTGATAAAAAAAAATCCTCCAAATTGTAAGTATGCGGAACTATTGAAAATGTCCAACATTTGGTGTCGGAACTCGTTTGGAATAAAAGACAGCGACAGAGTGAAGACTACTTTTAAACTAAACCGAAAATATGTGGGTTGGATTGCTGAATGAAGTTTTAATTATTAAAAAGCTTTCAGCATCATACTTATACCCCTAATGATTATTGACAAGACTACATAAAAGGAAAGTATTGTTTACAAAGTAGGTAATAGTTACGTTTGTAGAAGAAACCGCAATATTTTATTCGAATATTACAGTGTACTGCCCTTAAATCATACGGACTTTATTGCCAGGAATATTTTATGAGATGTATCCACAATTTGTTACCTGATGTAAATATTCTCGATATTATCGATTATTTTCGTGAAATACACAAAAGTCATTGAGCACATTAAGAGGGGGACTCTGGTTTGTGTAATACTGTAACTAATTCGCCTATTGTTTAAGGCTTCTCCACATAGGTGCAACATACGAGGAGATTGGTTGTACAGGGTTACCTCGGAGACAGCGCGCTTTTTAATCCCCGTAATCCCCGTAATATTTCAAGAACAAAATAACGTGTAATTTTTTTATTTTTTTTTTATTTTATCCACTGCATAATTCAAGTAACCTTGTCACTCTACGTTTGGTAGTGAAAGGGGTAGGTTACAGGTAGCGCGGGGGTGACGAGCGCAGTGCAACGCGAGTTTCGTGACATTAAATTAGTCAGCGCAATCATAGAGTAGTTTGAATAATTATGCTGAGATACAGTTATTAGTTTGTGAAATAAAGCGACATCTGTTATCGTATTTGCAAATTATTCCCTCGTAAGCAAATTTCTTTACAGAAGATTTTGAATTTTATTGCTAATTTGTTTCGGTAAACTATTTTTTAGGAACATCATTTAAGTTCTAGCCTAATGAATAAAAAATAAAAAACTTTTATTTCGGACCGCAATCCATGCATCCAAATAAAATACTTGTTAATTTTTTTATTTTTTTATACAACTAGATGACAAACAAGCTGGCGGCCCACCTGATGGTAAGCGGTTACCGCCGCCTATAGACACCTGCAATAACAAGGAAAAGCACTTGATATTGCAGGTGCGTTGTCATCCTGAGGCCTAAGATGAAATGCCGTCCATGCCCAGTAATTACACTGGCTACCTTTCCCTTCAATCCGAAACACAGCGAACTGTTTCACGGCTGAAATAAGAAAGGCGGTGGTACCTACCCAGGCAACCCTACATATGGGTCTACCACCTATTGATAAACTTTAAAGTTTTTATGACATTGGTAATAATCATGACATAATACATGTAAATTCATGTGGCTGTTATATCGTAAACAACGGGAATGAGATGAAAAAGAGCAACTTCAACTTACAGACATTTCTCACAATTGGGATCACAAAACTTTTTATAAACTTTGCGCTAGAAATCATTAACAAAGTTATGAAAACGTAGCAAGAGTCAACAGATGTGCAAACCCTTTGGAGCACAGAAGCCTAACACGGATCAACTCAACAAAAATATTCAAAAAAAAAATTTTGTCACGTAAACTGACTGCTGACATTTGAAATTTTATAATAGTTTTGTGACAAGTAAAATAGGTAAGTACCGAACAGGGTGACTATGATTACCGTTGTCCTGTGGATATTTTCGAGTGAAGCTTGTTTGATATTTTTGTTTAAAACATGGTAAAACAAAAAAATACATCTCTTATTATTTTTAAAGAACTTCATATTCTTAAAATTTGCGTGCTGCCTCGAAAATAACCCTGTATATGAGACCAGTACCCCGCCCCCACTCCCAATAAAAATCTCTTCTAAGCTCCTTCCACCTAACTCAGTTACTCACTGTAGTTACAGAGCAATACCATGTTTTTTTTGTGTATTTATTAGAACGTATATCATTGTGTGTTTCAAGTTAACTCCCGTGTAATTAATTCAACTGTTCCACGTGTCCTGATACAAATAAGCCAATTGTCGCATTTATAATAATTAGGACCATAAAATCTGAATCGCGGAGCGGCGCTGAATAATGAGAGCCTTTGTTTGCGGTTAATTACGGATTCTGCGGTGCGATGCGGTGCGATGCGATGCGAAGCGACGCGTACTCGCGCCATTGCTGCGTGCGGTCCGCCGTCCTTTCATTGCAATTTATGCGTTTTGAATTAATTATGTAGATATCACAGTTATTGAATTAAAATTAAGTAATTAACAGGGATGTTGAAGGCTTTCAAATAAATATTAATATTGACGCATAGCGGTAGTTTTTAACCCATGACAAAAAAGAAGGGTGTTATAAGTTTGACGTGTCTGTGGCATCGTAGCTCCTAAAAGAATGGACCTATTTTGACGTGATCAAGGTGGTTATAAGTTATAATTTATAAAGATCTGTTCAGGCGTTTGATGACTTTCAGCTCATTTCCTACTTGACATTAGGGTTTTACTAACTTTCACTGATCCAATTGATTTGAAATTTGGTTTACTGTTACTTTGATGGTATTTCCAGGACATGCTAACCTTGATCTGATCCTGTAACATCAAATAGTCTGCGGGATGCTCAATTCTTTAGAAACTAACAGCAGATATAGCGTGTTTTGGCTCATACGAATAGTCTTAGAGAAATGGTGTTAGACAGATGATTAATGAGGCCGGGGGTTACCTAAAATTTTCAATATGATATTATTTTATAAACAAGAAATTGTAATGCGTACTTATTACTTATACATATATATGACATATAATACATTTCCAAATTATTATAATACATTTTGATTGACCCATCCCGGGATCGACCACGGCGAAAGTTGCTTTGTTTTCGTAATCGAAACCAGAGCGCTGAGTCAACTACGCAACCGAGCCCCTCATAGAGTTTACTATATAAGGTACCTCCTTATCGTGGATTAAATATTTTACTATTGAAATCTTCATTTGATTTAATTACTCTGGAATATACGGTATTTTATCCATCACATGTCCTGTTAGGATAACCTGCCAACATATTTTCTCCCATTCTGTCTTTCAAAGGTAAAGCCTCCTGCCCCAGTAATTACGTGCTCGTTCCAAGCTTTTGAAAGATTTTTAGGTCACGGGTTCAACTCCCGAAGGGCGATGCATAAATTTTTTATACGTATTTTTACTTTTTTTATATGACAGGCATACGGCCCTCCTGATGGTAAGCGATTACCTAAAGGCAATTGTCACACCAAGGTTTCCCGTACGTTAACACCAAAGGACACAAGTCCTCTTTCTGCCAACACAAGATTATGAAGTTAAATGTTTTTATTCATAATTGTCATAGTAATAGTTGATTTAATTGATGTAAGCAATGTAATCCTATAACTATTTTTCTTAAATTTTGTAAAAAAGGTTTACAATTTTTATGAATTTTCTTAACATAAGGACACGGTCTTTTGGGTTTTTATTCCGAATAATTTTGAACAGCAAAGTTATATGAGTACCTTTTTACAAAGCTAATAAATAGTCAATAAGTCAGTCGTAATTTTCAAGCTACCCGTTGGTCTAAAAATGTAAAATATGATCCAGCAGAAACTAAACGCAGATTTGGATTTTTCCCTAGTTTTTGAAGTAATTTTTCATTTGATTGATGATTGATGACAACATCCCTACGAATCACACAAAAAGTCTTTAGCACAAGACTATCCGTATAGGCATCTAATTAAGAGGACTTTCAATACTTCACGTTGTTACGTTGAGTGGGTCTAGGCAAATAACGATCGGCCTAGGCATTTAATTGGATGCCGGAATTTAATAAACGGGCTAGGCATTCAAAGCGGTAAATTTAACCAGATGTCCTGTTAGGATAATGGCGGCGATATGGATATGTGTTTCCGTTTTTTCTATTTAATATCGCAACGGGATTGAGATAATTACATTATTGTAAAAGTCCCTAAATACTAACTGCCAGCGTGGTGGTATTACCAATGCGGGTTGGTGGGTTACAGTGGTTGCACTAGCAAGCGGGCAAGTTTGTTTGTTTGTTACGCTTTCACGCTTTAGCCACTGAACTGATTTCGATAAAACTTGATATGGAGATAGTTTGAAACCCTCGTAAGAACATAGGATACTTTTTAGGCAGAACCGCGGGGAAAAGCTAGTTAAAGAATCAATTAGATTTTCTTCCATTAAAATGTATCCGACGGCAGACAAAAAAACATAATGCAAGTACTGTGCAGCATGAAGGAACGCTTTATTTGAAATATTAATATCACTAAACCCGGCTGGTCGTAATGAACAGGCAACAGACAATCCAATCAGGAACGTTGTAGTGGCGAGACGATGCCGCAAAATAATCTGCTTATCAAGTCGCCGGCGACAGTTGTCGCGCGACAGCAGTCGCCCATTCCGGCCACTACCTCGCCTTAATAAAGTTTGGCATGTGACACACGGCTGGCATGGACGGTGAACACCTCTGCACTCTGTTCACTCGCGGACCTACAAAGGAGTTTCATATCATCATCATCATCATCAGCCTATACACGTCCCACTGCCGGGTGCAGGCCTTCCTACATGGAAAAACACATGAAAAGCTTGGGCCATAACGCCACCACGCTGACCCAATGCGGGTTAGTGGGTTAAAGCAGTTGCAGAAACAACCGGGACCAACGGCTTAACGTGCCTTGCGAAGCACGGAGGAACTCGAGATTATAAACTGGATGGGTCCATCCCGAGCCGAGAAAGACCATGGCGAAAGTTGCTTTGTTTTCGTAATCGAAACCAGAGCGCTCAAACCACTACGACACCGAGCTCCTCATCCAGTTTTGTTTTTTTCGTTTGGGCCCAAGATGTAAACAAACACTAACTTACAAAAATCTCGTAAACTTTAAACCATCCACTAGCATACACATTAAACTTTTTTAATGCTGCTTTGCTGCGAAATAATAAAATATTCAAATTTAATATACAGCATACAATACAGCCTTGTAAAAATATGACATTGTTTGTCAAGGTCTTTTTTTAAATTTCATCATAACCATAGTGTTGTGCATTTTTAGTTCAAATGAGAATTAAGACAATATAATTGCTTGTATTGTAATTGCGATTTTGAAATATAAACATGTTAATTATTACATTAACAAAATTATGAGACTATGAGAAATTCTTTTTAACCGACTTCAAAAACGAGGAGGTTCTCAATTCGGCCGGTATGTTTTTTTTTTTTTTTCTATGTATGTACACCGATTACGCCGAGATTACTTATCCGATTTACGTGATTCTTTTTTTGTTCGATTCGGATTAGCTGCCATTTGGTCCCATAAAAATTTTTTCAAAAACAGTTGGGTACTTTGGTTTTAAATTAAAAAAAACTGAAATTATGAAATCGTCAACATAAGCAAAATTGCGAATTTTTGCTTTTCCAATGAATTTTTAGTGAAACGATACGATAGTAGGAAACAATATAAGTTAACGGTCACCCATCTAGCTTCGACCGTAGAAAGTTATCACTAAAAATTGTGAAAAAAAAATTTTAAACAAAAATTAAAACCGACTTCAAAAAACTGAAAAGGATGAAATAATTAAATTTAAGTAGGTATTCATCCCCTAGAAACATATTTTTGGAGTTGGTGCTAAGTGGTTTCCAAAAACAATAGAAAGTAAAGCACCAATCCCAAAAATATGTTTCTAGGGGATGAATACCTACTTAAATTTAATTATTTCATCCTTTTCAGTTTTTTGAAGTCGGTTTTAATTTTTGTTTAAAATTTTAATCTAAAAAAATATAAAAATTTGGCACAAAAATGTAAGTACTAATAATTTTATTTATTTCACACATCCGGGATTAATTATAACAGAAATGAAAGTTGCTAAATCCGTAGGGAACAATGGACAACATCAGCATGACATTTCTATGACATAATGCAGCCAGCATTATATCTAGTAGAAATGTAATGAAGTTATCAAATGAATAAGCTGTATTTGAAAGATGTAAAACACTTGAATAAACTAATATAGCCCATGTTTTACTTATTCTCGTATTGTACTTACCACTCTGTATGACTTGGTTAATCCGTTTGTTATACCATGTCTTAAACAGCTTGTATAATAAAGATAGAAAAGAAATAAAATTATTTAATATAATAAAATACAAGTGCCGTCCCTGTCTTATTAAACTAGCGGCGAAAATTATAAGCGACAGAGATATAAATCCATTTCTCTAAATTGTCACCTACATTTATCATTTTATAAGGCCGTGTGTCCCGTAACTGCAGCGCGATGATTAAGATGACCGTTTAATGTTGTCCCTCTCTAAGCAATTGCTTTGAACAAATAAGTGCGACAGGGACAAATAGAGTCGTTTGCTTGCTAGTTTTAAAAACTTATCATCTACGATTTTAACAACGACTAATAATATAGATTGGAAAGTAACTGTCTGTTTTTCTGTCTGTTGCGTATTCACTTTTAAAGCGCTGAACTGATACAGATATAGATCCTGTAAAAATGGATATAAGGTAAACTTTTGGCGGGATAATCCACGCCCGGCTTTGTGTTACAATAGTACGAAATAAAATTTAAGGGGGTAGTTGCGGTCCTTGGCAACAGTTACCTATGAAAGTTTGACACCTTTCAGACCACCATTTTCCGATTATATAATATTAATAAAAACATTGTCCTGCTCGTGACAACCCTAATATAACCCGCGTATCGTACGACACACTACAGTTATACCACACACACACACACACACACACACACAACAACGCAAAAAAACTACAATACCTAATCCAAATGTGATTTGGTAATTCTGTAACACCCCGTATATTTATAGTTACATTTTTGTTTGAAATATTAGAAAGAGACTAAACACTGATAATTTTTATTTGAATAGTCTGTTATGATACTTCAACACTATCATGACGTCACTGACTAAGTGTACGACAGGAGACATACACCCGTATTCACAAACGACACTATGAGGTCTCACAGTGCCCGCGGACGCACAGGGTACCAAATTCCTATTCATAAACAATACTTACTTGAGTGACAATCGGCACTATGCGTTTGTCATAATGAACACTTAGCTAAGGGAGCCTGATAGCTATATTAATCAACGCATAGTGTCTTATTCACCAAAGATAATGTAATCACTACGGAGTTTACGATTAAAAGCAAATAAACAATAAAATTGAAATGTCAGTCAGTGAAGTGAACTACGTAACACTCATCAACCAATCACAGAGCTATATTCAACGCTATGCGTCCGCATAGTAAAGATTCGTTTGAGTAATGTTTGTGAATTGAAAGGCTTGACATAGTGAACCCTGCTTTACTTCGCATAGTATTGCTCCTATACTTACATAAGTATCGTTTGTGAATACGGGCGATAAGTCCATGCTCCGATTCCCAGTCCAATCGTGTACCTAACGTACCTAATCACATTTAAATGTTTGATTTCGTGCGTACAGGCTTCAATGAGTGGTGAGATAAACGTCCAATAATTACTTTTTTTGTTAGACTTTTAAAGAAACCCTCTAACAACTCTTTTTAACCCCCGACGAAAAAGGAGGGGTATTATAAGTTTGACGTGTCTGTCTGTGTATCTGTGTGTCTGTCTGTGGCATCGTAGCGCCTCAACGAATGGACCGATTTTGATTCGTTTTTTTTTGTTTGAAAGCTAATGTCACTACGATGGTTCTTAGCTATAATTTATGAAGATCAGTTCAGGCGTTTGATGACTATCAGCTCATTTTCTATATGATAAGCGGATTTTATTAACTTTTACAGATCCGAAAGATTTTAAATTCCGTGTACTGTCACTTCGATGACATTCCCATGACATCCTAACCTTGAGCTGATCCTATACCATCAAAAAGTCTGCGAAATGCTTAATTCTTTAGAAACTTACAGCAGATATAGCGTGTTTGGGCTCTTATGAATAGTCTCAATGAGATGGTGTTAGATAGAGGATTAATGACACCGGGGGTTACTTAAAATTTTTAATTTTGCAATTATTAGTCACATTTTAATTGTTTTTGATGCGTATAAACGCCTACTTTGTTGTAGCAATTACAAATAAAGAAAGAAAGCGGTGAATAAATTAGCAGGCTATGCCTAGTGCTCCGGTGGTGTAGTGGCAATCGCGTCTGGCCGGAAATCAGGAGACGCGAATTCGATTTCCGCCTGGAGCATATACTTTTTTATCGTTTTCTTTCTTTATTTGTAATTGTTACAACTCTTTTTAGATTAGCCTGACTTGCTTATGCATGGCAAGTCTTGTTAGAATCGGACCGTTTCTAAACTTTCTTATTGATATTTTGTAAGAAAAACCGTGCAACAGACCGAAAGAGAACAAAACCTGAATCTTACGCAAGAAAAACTTATTCTTGCTAAAACTAAACTAAATCAATACTCTATCAAAAGCTAATATAATGAAATTCACCACCTGCTGAAGAGATTCTCGTAATAAACATTTTGGGGTTCAGCAGCGTATTGAGGTGTCAACAAGACGAATGTGCGGAACCCGCGTCAATACAGCCATCGATTCACGCCGTCAGCCAAGGAATTTCGTGGCGAAAAATAAATATGGCGATATTGGCTATTGTGGATATCCAAGGAGGGATAAAAATGAGCTGGACCTAAATTAAAAATGAGGCAGTTTATGTTATAAAGAGATTTAACTGCAGAACCTTTTTATTTAAACATTAATATGTATGATGATTAAAATTTGAAAGAAAATATTGCAAAGGTACTGCTTCTTTATAATCTTCTAAATATCTAAATGAATCTCTACCACAGAGGAATAGAATGAAACAGTAGTTTCGGCTAGTGAAAATAAACTTCAAATTTAAATAAATGTAAAAGCAAAAACATATTATAAATGCAATACATGCATATTATCTCCTCTGTCTGTTAACTTTTCATGCCTACACCGCTGACGGATTTAGATGAGATTTTATATCGAGATACCTCGAGACCTTTGAAAAGATATGACATTTGGAGCAACAACCGACCTCCACGCGGGCGGAGCCGCGGGCGGATTTTAATTTCTTAATAACAAATTGAATATATATAGAGATAATAAGGACAGAGCAATTGGATTATGGTTATCCACTAAGAGACGAGGAGATACTCCAAAAAGAGACGGTGAAGTGACCGCTTGAAAGCCAGTTTACTTCTGGCCTATCGAGTATGGGGATGTGCTGGTCTAACCGCCTCTGTGGTCTAGTGACTGAGACAAACTACCTCAGATCTAGAGATCCGGGTTCGATTCCCCGTACAGCACAATTTTTCTGGTCGGTTTGGTTGGAAGGCTGTTTCTGCCGCCTGGCTAGCTACCACTATCTTACCTCAGTCTGCCGCCAATACATTAATGTTAACAGCATTGTTGTGTTCCAGCAGTTGAAGGTGAGATAGCCAGTTCCTTTGTGATTGAGGAATCCAGGTGTAGTTCGCATTGATCACTTACCGTCATGTGAGATAAAGGCTCCGTTAAGAATAATAATAAAAAATATGAAATTTAAAAATTTTAAGTGATCCCCGGCCTCATTAATCATCTTTATATCACCGTCTCATTGAGACTATTCAGAGCCCAAACACGCTATATCCGCTGTAAGTTTCTGAAGAATTAAGGATCCCGTAGAATTTTTGACGGTATAGGATCAGCTCGAGGTTAGGAAGTCATGGGAACGTCACCGAAGTGACAGTACACCAAATTTCAAATTAATCGGATCTGTAAAATAAGTAAAACCCTTTTATCATGTAGAAGATGAGCTGACAGTCATCAAACGCCTGCAGATCTTTAAAAATTATAGCTAAGAAACATTCTAGTCCCGTCAGCTTTTAAACAAAAAAACTGATTCGTTTAGGAGCTACTATAGCCACAGACAGACACGTCAAACTTATAATACCCCTCTTTTTTCGTCGGGGGTTAAAAATGGTAGTAACGTTTCCGGTGTGATGCGTCGAGGCACAATCAAAGTTACACAAATATAGATTAGAAACTTTTGCTCTCATTCTAACACGACCCAAAGACAAAGTTAAGCTAAAGCTTTAACTTAACTCTCATTTAAGTTATATCAGCCCTACTCGCACCAAACGTATTATATACAGTCACCAGCACATCAAGAATAACAGTGTGAGACCTATACTGCAAGCGTGATAGACGCGGGTTTCGTAATGCAATTTTCAAATAGACGCAAATATGTCTTATGACGTAAGAAACAAATGGTATGCTTTTGATACCCGTACGTACAATATATCCTAATATTTCCGAGGCGAATTCGATCGATCATGGCATGATAGTATACCTACTGTCGCTACTTTGGATAATATTTATATACTAAAAGGATTGCAAACAATGGCCGGCCTGATGAATTGATGATTCTTTTTTGTTAGCGCCATTTTTAAGCGATAACAATATGTAAGGTGGCAAATTAGCGTACGGTATGCCTGATGGTGTTTGTTAACTGCGCTCTCATGTCTTTGAATATTTTTCTTTTAAACTACTAGATGGAAATTGAGCTGACGCCTCACCTGATGCTACACACTACCATCGCCTATAGACACCTGCAATAACAAGTAAAAAAAACATGGTATTCTTTCCGATTCAAAAAAGTTATAAAACTTTGTGTACCCGAACTTTTTGGTAAGATTCGGAAAACTGAAGTGTCAGAAGAATCTAGCATTGTGGTTCCAGATACAAGTAATGGACTCGGCCTAGACCTAAATAAAGAAACTCGTGATTTACATTCAGACTTCTAATAATAGTTTGCTTTTAAAGCATTCACCTGAACACGTCTTTGATTACTGTGATTCAAAAATAACTACAATCAGATTCAAAATAAGCTTCACAAAATGAATCAACTCCTTTGAATTCAGTTGATGTATAGTTAATGTATCAGATATATTTGAGATAGCGTGTACTTACTCCTTTAATGGCTGTTCTAAGGCTTAAACATTCCTTTCACTTTATTGATAACAACTTATTTACAGAAACACACAGAAAAAACGACAAAAACGGTAAACTTCCTGAACCTTAAAATGTTAAGCTTATACCAGTATTAAGGAACAAAGGAGAGGAAGGAGCAAAAGAGACAGATACACATTTCCTGAAATGCACAGAACGGAATTGCAGAAGCGGATATTAAAAATAAGCACGGCTCGCTGAGTCGTGGTGGGATATGAATTTGAATCTACTATCTTAACATGGCTAGATAAATATACCTTCCTAAAATTCTAACAAACATAGTAGATATTATTAGTAATATTGATCAAACATTAAACATGACAAAGGAACAAGCCGAGTAAGATACAAAACTAGACTCATAAAAATCTACTTTTTGACCTTTATAAAAACAAGACAAAAAATAGACCGGATGAAACTTTAAAAATATTATATTAAAATAATGATTTTAATGCACAGAAAATTTATCATGAATCAAAGTATGCTGTTGATATTTGATATGATATCTTACAAAGGTAGTTTCACAGATTAAAGGAATCTGTACGAAATAACGAATGCCGGAGCAAGATAACTAATTATGAAATCAATCTAAAATAATTACACAGTATACTGAATCATATTACCTACTGAATATTGTACCTTTACCTTTAATAAATATAATTACGTGATTTAATTTACAATAGGGACTTCTCACGATTATAACCGTAATTATGTTGTTAAAGACTGGATAGTATAATATCAAGAAATGGCAAGGCAGCATGGAGATTTAATTATTAAAGATGGCACATTAATTGGCATAATTAATTTTGATTTCTCAAAGGAAATATGGAAGAAAATAAATCACTACATGAAGGACATTTTAATTTTGAAATAACAAAAGTAACAAACATAACTCAAAAGATTACTAAAAAGCTCATTTACAACTTAATCTAATGGTTTTTTTCATTAATAAGAAAATAATATAATTCTAAAAAAATGGCAAGAGGTTTTTCCACCTGGAAAACCAATCAGACCATTTTTGAAAAAGGTTTTAATCTTTTTTTGTTCAAACGCGGAGGTGGTGTCCCACAGGGTAATGTTTTTGGTCCAATTATTTTCAATAAATTACTATTCTGACTTAACCATATAATCTTAATAACCATAACCATAAAACCATAACCAAAAACCAACCACCAACCATAACCATATAATTCAAAATACCGAAATAGTGACATATAAATGGCGTTTAAAGTTCAATTTCCTCGTGAAGTCAGAAGATATTTCCACAGGAGTAAAGAAGCTAACACCGTGTCAGCTTCTAATGAGCGGCCAAAATGTTAACCTATTCTCGTAGGGTTGGCACTGATGAATTGGTTCAGAGAACTACGAATTTGAATTCATAAAAATAAAATACTATTGCATTGGTACAGATGACATCATCACGGTTGCACTACGATAGTCGCCTCTATTACGATCGGAGTAAGGGCGGTCTCATGGTCAAAATGTTACGCTTGATGTGCTATTGACTGTACGTATTACAAAACTACCTATAATTCTGTTATAACAATATCGTAAAAAAAGCTATTATAATAGGTAAGTACCTAACTATTCTGTGCAACTAATTTAATAATCTATTAAATCAATACTAAAACGTTCTGTTGCACCACCACAATTTATAAAAGTAGGTATATTCTATACACAGTAAAACTTTTGTGGAGTTTTTAGGATAGCAAAAATATGACATCTTGTTTTATTTTTCTTTTATTGTTCATACACAATGTACAGTAAACCATATTTGCGCTTTTTTCTTCTTAACACTTTTAAATCTTAAAACGATAACAAATACAACGCGCTTGTCGTTGTGCCCTCAGTTTGGGCACTGGCCGAGCGGTTTCTTTCCGTAGGCAACAAAGCGGCCAGTGCTCACGCCCACACGGGCCATAATCTTGTACACTATGTAAGTAGGTATTGTAGCGCGGTTGTATGAAGTTCGGCCTCTCGACGCTCCTTTACTCCGTAAATAAAATTATGCCAACTCAATTAAATTTGTTCATATTTTGAAGAGCAACTGTAAAATTACACAGCCTCTGTTTTCTATTTCCAGAGTTCCAATAAGAAGATTTAATCTATAATATTCTGTACAATTCTGTATATCTTGACAAGTATTTTCTGCTAACACAAAACAATTAAGATACGCCTCATGAATTAACTCTTATTGTGAGAGTTGCAAAGTCGAAAATCAGTCATCGTTGCGCAAGCGGCCCCAACCATGAGTCTGATGATTTATTTAGGGCCAAACAAACGCTCGTCACTTATTCATTTTGGGTCGTTTAATTTGTTCGGGTCCTTTCATTACAGTTGAGACGCGACCCTAACTATTGTGATGTTTTGACATGTTTCTCATCAATTCAATCCTATATTACGACTTCGTCTGTCATAAATACACAATAAACCGTGTACATTTGAGCTTTTGTAATGGGCTATTTTTCGTAGTAATTTATTTGTGACATTTAGGAGAGTAATACATTACGTTATTTTTATCAACGATAGGTTAAATATAGATAATAAGATAATTACCTAATAATAATACAATGTTTTCTCCTCAATATTAAAGATGTCATCATAATTATGAATGTTTCTGCTCGTAAATAGCTACCAAAATGAATTGAAAGAAGAATTAATTTATAACCTCTTGGAGCAGAAAC
Organism: Nymphula nitidulata; assembly: GCA_947347705.1. Lineage (NCBI taxonomy): Eukaryota > Metazoa > Arthropoda > Insecta > Lepidoptera > Crambidae > Nymphula > Nymphula nitidulata. Next base: position 542,820 of record OX374637.1, on the reverse strand, counting down.
CATCCCAAAAGAAGATTTTGTGATGAGACCTATAAATAATGACATTAATAATAAACTTAGTCGTGAAACATATAACCAAACATAAGACAAGAACAAAGCTAATCAAAGTAAATAGCAAGTCTTCCCTAGTTTTAGTGTTGAAATTAAATATTTAACGAATTTGAATCGAGAACGCACAGTAATAAGCTGTTTGAATATTCGGTACCCTCTCTGGGGTTCATTAAATTTTGATTTTTCCGCCATATTTACCGTTTGCGAACCTCAATTCACACCCGTCGGTCGGTTGTTTGCAGATCTGTTTGTCTGTCAGCTTCGCCTTTTAGGCCTCCACCACTTCGCGGCTCATAAAAGCAATTTAAGTACCCTTCAGGATCAGGGATGCCACTTGACACAGGAGACCAAATTAAGATAGCAAATGACAATATAAGATCAAATAACAAAGTACTCAAGGAACGGTATGTTGCAATTAGATTTTCTTGCACAATATTGTATTTTATTTTACCAGTGAAACCAAAATCAGTAATTTCTCAACAGTTTGTATTTAAGTTATTGGACACAGACACATATTTCAAACTTTTAAATGTTTTTATACAGCTAAATTACAAACAATATGACGGCCCATTTGGTGGTAAGCGTTTACCGCCGCCTATAGACACCTGCATTAACAAAGAAAAATCACTTGATATTGCAGGTGCGTTATCATCTTTAGGCCTAAAACGAAATACCGTCCATGCCTAGTTATTACACTGGCTACCTCTCCCTTCAATCCGAAACACAGAGAACTGTTTCAACATTTGTGGTATCTACCTAGACACCCCTACGTATGGACATACCACCCAGTAAATGTATTAACTTTTTGTAAATTGTCTTAATTTCGTAAAGTTTCGTTCGTAAAAAAGAGTGAATCATCCCCATCTCCAACACGACTAATTGTAATACTTACTCGGCAGTTCTAATTGTTGCTATCTTTTTCCTAAACATAGTGAGAGAAAGAGTACTTAAATTTCGATTTACAACGTGTCTTCAATATCGTGTTATGATTTAGAACATGAAAGGTTAAATCAAATTATAAGCAATAAATTAAATTAACATCAAAAACTCCAACCCTACAGAAAAGCCAAGTGCAAATGATACGCAGCCTTTGAAGGCTCGATTGCTTGCTCTTCCAACTTAGTATTCGGTTGTATTGAATTGAAAGGGACTGCTTTGTTAACGAGTATCTCTTCAATGGCGTCACTACTCAAACTTGGAACAGGAACAATAAAAAAATCTTTGACGTACTTCCACAACGTGGGATTCTATTAACCCTGCTTCATATACTTCGAGTAGCGAGAGGAGCTCATGGCGTAGTGGTTTGAGCACTTTGGTTTTGGTTACTTGAATCTCAAGCTACTCGGCCCTGGTTGTTACTGCAACCGCTTAAACCACCAACCCACATTGGGTCAGCGTGGTAGCCCAAGCCCTCATGTATTTCTACCCTGTAGGAAGGTGTGTGCCCATAGGCTGGTGATGATGATATACCACGAGTGGAGGAGGAGGAGGCTGGAGGATTGGATCCTCCAAGGTGGAGGTGGCTAGAACTTTTTGTTTATGTCGCACTAACTGTCTTCACATTGAGACTACTCAGTGTTCAGTGGTTTACCGTGCCTTGTATGAAGAATAAATGAAAAACAAAACTTTTTACCAGTAAACGAATGATGGAATGTACACAGGCATAAAATTGTTTGTATTCAGTTCATCATAAACCTATAAAATGAATTGATTGCAATCAAACCAACTCTGAATTGTTTGCGTAAACCGCTTTGAATTTAAAAAGTAAATGCCCTAAATATTTTTAAATGCCGACGCAAAATATGAGAAAATAATTTCGAAACCATTTTTTTTCTATCCAAAATACATTCCGCGCAGCTATAATTGGGTCAATTGCTTAAAAATCGTGTTGGTTTCACTCCAAACCGGGAGAACGGCAAAAGGGGGTGATTTAAAAAATCACAGGCATTTCTCGCTGCACCTGCTCCCTTCTTTGTAAGTTTATTAAAACGCGGATAAAATTTTATTTTGATGTCGAAATCACAGTTAATTGTGTCGTACGAAAATCGGCTTTTGACAGATGCTGAGTGATTGAATAAAAATTGTGTCGCATAAAAGATATTCCTGGGTATCTTTTGGCCTTCACCTCACCTGATGGTTAATGATGATAAGGTTGAAGATGGAAGCGCGCTTTCTTAACTCCAACTGGCAGAACACAAAAATGCCATTGATATTATTGTTATCTAACCAGGGGGACTTAGAAAAGCCCTACCACCAACCAAACCGAACAGAAAATTATTCTGCCCCCACAGGAATTTACCCAGGACCTCTGAATCTAAAATAGGTGGTTTCAACCACTAGACCACAGAGGCGATTAAAAGCGGTTTTATAACAACTAATATCTTTGTTTTCCTGAAATTCAGGTAGAGTACAGATAGACTCAGAAGTCTGCACGAAGACGTATCAGAAACCAATGTTCTTAACTCTCGAATGAATACAATCATCATTAAACCTATAGTATTATTATAATAAATATGTATAATTGCTAATAAACTATTCTACTCAGGGCATATAATTATCTCAGCCTATTTCAAGTAACATTATGTGAACGTATGACGATTAATATGGACATGATATTGTCAGAATGGACCAGAAAAGTACAATTCGGACAGGTAAACTTTTTTAATCCGTCAAGCATCATATTCCAGACCCGATTGATTTTTCAACTGTCATAGCCCTCCGGTGGGATGTCCCTTAAACCGTGATGTTTTTGTACAAATTTTGTATAAAAAACACTACATCAAAATTATTTAAAACCTGTTACTAATATGTGGTTAGAACGAACATACCAGCTAATCCGTAGATGGAATGTGTAGAATGCTTAGGCCATCCTTACCTGTGAACAAAAACGTATTCTCATTAGTTTTCAAATTCACCAATTTCTAATCCTGATTTATAAACTCAGCTAAAGAAAACACTATTCACATTATCTGTTGCATGGGGTCGCGACGAATAAGGTTAAGGTTGTATACATATAATGGCAGAAACTTCAAAGATTATTTTACTGAAGTACTATTTATGCTGCTACATAAAAATAATAGTATCTAGGTATATCAAGACCCTTACACAATAACTTTTGCGTCTCAACTCTCAAAATTTCGCGATGATTCACCCCTCCCGATACTCAGTTAGGAGCTCTTGAACGAAGTTGATTAATGACAAATTTGACGAGTTCCACAAAAGAGCGACTGTAATGAGAGCCGGAGGGTTGGAATCAATGCTGGAGTGTACAGGAAACCACATTTGGGTGATTACATTTCAACATCTAAAGAAGTTGATTGAAGGACAATAAATGATGCAAATACAACATTTGGTTATTGAATTTCAATTAAAGATAAAAATGTTTCTGATTCAGAGATACTTGAAACAAAAGCATTGGAATAATATTATGAGACATATCTCACTTAAAATACGGATATCATTACAATAGTCAAATAAATAAGATTCTTAAGCTGAAGCCGCCTAAAAATGTGTTATAATGTTAGACCTGTCATTTATTTATTTATTTTATTTTACAAAAATCCACAGCTTAGTCTAAAACAGATTACACTTTTTCTGTGATACATAAAACTTTAGCCAATGAAGGATTTTCACTTTGCTTTTTAGAATTATACATTATTAAGGTATAAGGAGTAGGTACTATTTATTATTAGCTATTTAAACCATTAAAATTTTAGTTGCATTCCAAATTGATGTCTATTGATAATATGTTTAGCGAAATTATACATCTTCTTCTCTTCACATGGACAAAAACAATAATAATAAAAATACGAATAAATTAATTTTGAAATAAAAGACAAATTAATTTTGCAATAAAAGACAAATTAATTTTGAAATAAAGTAAAATAAAAGACAAATTAATTTTGAATAAAAGGCAAAGACATGTGTCTCTGTGTGTGTGTGTGTGTGTGTGTGTGTGTGTGTGTGCGTGCGTGCGTGCGTGCGTGCGTGCGTGCGTGCGTGCGTGCGTGCGTGCGTGCGTGCGTGCGTGCGTGCGTGCGTGCGTGCGTGCGTGCGTGCGTGCGTGCGTGCGTGCGTGCGTGCGTGCGTGCGTGCGTGCGTGCGTGCGTGCGTGCGTGCGTGCGTGCGTCAACATCATCCTGCTCCCGGCTGATATAATAGTAGGCTTACATAGTGTTTCGTGTTAAACAAGCAAATAAAATGTAAAAATTAAAATTAGGTATTGTAATTCTATTAAGGGTAATATGAAGTAAATTGATACGTTACGTAAATAATTATATTCATCATCATCATCATCATCATCACCAGCCTACACACGACCCACCGCTGGGCACAGGCCCTCCTACATGGGAGAAAACACATGTGTAGCATGTGTATGTTATTTTTGTTAATCAAGACAGAATAAAAGCATTCAACCACCAGGAAGTGGATCACTTATCACGTAACTTCAATGCTGATTACCATTGAAGTAATAGACACTTCATTATAAACGGCGAAGACTACATCACGATTCTATTGCACTCCAATAAAGCGAGAGGACTTTTTTTCTTTTTCAAAATGTAACGATAAGGTAAACGTAACTTGTCTCTGTTTGTCTATCCAGAGCTGCGTTACCTTTAAGACAAGTAGTGGATTTCAAATAAACTTTAAATAAAACCGTTACCGTTGAAAGGACGTAACGAGGAGACTAGACTTTACTGTGATAAATATTAAAACTGATAATATTAATAACACTAAAAATATTGAGAAAACAGTATTATAGCCTCACGTATCCCCGACATCGGTATACTTAATGTAATCCAAGGCACAAGTTAAAAGTACATCCGTCTTACCCTGACATCTCACTAAACTTGTTTACAGGAGATGTAATTTGTATCCGAACATCCAGCGTTACAAGGTCCGTATACTTTACACCGTTTCAAACGAATATAATAGCACCAATATCCACGGAGGGGTAGTGGGGGGTCGATTCAGACTGGTCTCCAGAGATGAGTTAACAGAATTGTTGAACGGATCATTACGCAGCCGTATACATGTTATTCGATACACTTTTTTCTCAAATGAAGCTGAAAATTCGTTCAAACATTTTGCGATTATAAAAATGGCGAACAGTCAGTCGATGCAGCTATTATGGTAATGTGTTGTAATGGTAGAGGCGTACCTATATCATGTCTAAATGCTTTAATATAATTCAATTTTGATCGGCATTTGAAAAAAAAAACAATAAAATGCATATTGGTTTTAATTTTGAACGCTTTCTCTTACCCCCACAGTAGAATTAAGTTTTAAGTGTAATCTTTAACCATTTGACGATTTTTTTACCGAAGCTCTATGAAAAATATCAACCATGACAGTCATATAAATTACACTAAGAAAAAAAAATATTCCATCCTTTGAACTGTAATTGTGTAAGAAAAGAAAATATTTTAATGCAACTTTCTCAAACAACAAATTTGAGAAAATATTTGGGATACCTTGGAATACTTGACGCTTTAACGTCAAAAGCTTTTGTACAATTTACGTATTGTTTGATCAAAGTTGTTATTCGAAGAATTTTTTTTTTTTGCTATTTAGAATCTTACAATTAAAAAAAAAACAAAAGAAGGTTTCATTTTTTGCAATGACACAACAACCGTTCAAGACTACTTTTTCGGGGTGTTATGATCTCTTATATAAGGCTATTAAAAATACTTATTTTAAAAATAGCAAAATTAATATTATAATATCTTCGAAACTTTATAATTGTCTAAAGGAAAAACATATGATATTGTTAATTGAAATTTAGTCTTAAAGTCAACAAAGAAATTCATATTATCGTTACTCGTATTTTGATTAATTTCCATAAGAGTATTACAAGGCAAACTACTAGGTCCCAAACTTTTCATGGGACCGTGAATTAATAAATAATCAATAATGTTCAAAGAACATCAGTAAATTGAGTTACTCATAGTTCGAACACTCCTATTCAAGCGTAACAAGTCAAACAAAATTGCACTGAAGTTTTTGAACATCCGAACAAGAGTTTCCATATCGAAAACGTCAGATCGAGAGTAAATTGTGCCGGGAATATAATGTTTCGACAATTTCAGACTTAATTATTACGGTTACGCTTTTAACCTAGATGCAGGATGTAAATTCACTTAAATCATTTCAGCTTCCCAAATGTAGTAACTTAATAATGGCATACCTCGTGGAATTATTTAGAGGCAATAGTGGTGACATTAGCGGCCTCTAACTTTATACGAGTTGAACGTATACCCTTAGGACGTAATGTTTGTAATGGTATTGTTTTTATTACTCACGCACCTTTGAAATTTGTTGATACTCATTTCTAAGATAGTTCAAATCCGAACTCAACCGCTTTCCTTTTCAATCGCAGATAAGATAATGTTATTTGTATCTAAAGTGTAGTACTTTTTATTGAACATATGAAAATAAATATGTCCTTAAGTACGTAGATATAATTGTCTGGTTACGAACCATATTGCCCAATTCAACTTAGCTATCCCGGTCAATGCTCAGCCTACGTCCTGGTTTGTATCGCATTTGAATTTCAGATTTCAGTTATGCGTGCGTTGCATGCATTAGTTGGCACGTGGAGGGGCTGTCGTACAGGTTAGTCGTGATATGCTGCGAAGTTGCATCGAAAATTTTGTCGGGTGCCTTCTGTTTTTACTGAATATGAATTAAATATACACTAAATATTGTTATTGATTTAATGTAATGCTCTACATTTTTTTTTCTCATTCATTAATTCAAGTGCAATCACTACACCAGAGAAACTCCAGAACCACTCGTGAGATGCTGGCTTATTTTAAGAATGAGTTTTTTGAATAGAAACAAATAAATTTAGCCTTAGATGACTAAACGACTTTCATTACACAAACCTGCTGCTTAAAAGCAGGACCTTTCGTCGTACCCAGTAAATATACAATGTCCAAAGTAAAAATCTCCGAAACGCAGCTGCAATTTTAAGCCAAATCCTTTTTAAAATAAAGAATATTTTTCAATTCCAAATGTGATGTTAACCGAGACGCTCTGGCTCCTAACATTTAATATTTTATATTTCAGTTCGAAATGTTCGCTTTTCAATACAATATTGTATTAGCAGAGCTGTGAAATAATATCTGCGGGTTTTACTGAGACCGCATTATTGATTCGGGGTTTATCTTCTATGTTGAGTTTCTGCTGTGAGTAAGGCTGTTATTGTCGAGATAAGGGTGTCACGCCTGCTAGCGGTCCGGGTGCTTGGGCTTACTTGGCTCTGTTTGAATAACTAACTATCTATAAAATATGTGAACTAGAAAATTTCCACGTCCTGAGCTCGCTCGCTCCTGGCTCGAACCTGCTTAAATAGGCAACAAAGAAGCACTTTCAAATCGTGTAAAACACATTTTTATAACTATCACAAAAAATATATTAACTAACAACGTCATAGTGTCTGTCTGTCTGTCATGTCTGAATTTACACCGGTTCCAAAAGTTGAACAACCGAGAAGATTCCGGCAACAAATTCGTGTAGTCACTCTTTTCAAATATTAAATTACAATGTTTGTACTTACAAAATTATAACTTTTAGCAGTGCAGTGCCGCGCAGCGATAAAAAACTAAAATTAAAATTATAGAAGAAGGTATATCAACGTACCAACAAACTAGCAATGACGAAAATATTATCGTTCTTTTGAAGCTGTCTGACAATGTACAATCACAAAATAGGTGTCATAAATATATATCTGAGTTTCCCAGAACTTGGGATAACCCTGTGAAATTATTCTAGTGATAGACGAATTTCACAGGGTAAATTTTTTTCAAACATTTATAATAATTTTAAAATATAATTTAAAATACCTAACATAATTCTAATCGGACAAAAATTGGAGGGTACAATTATAGCTGCACCAACACACCTTAGAGGGATTTCGAGGGTAACAATGATAACTTAAGCTGACCCATGTCTGGTGTGGCATACAAGATGGACATAATCGTAATATTAAAAATCTGATTGCTTCACGGCTGGAAAGCCAAATCTTACCTCGAAATAAAAATCGTATATTTAATAGTTTACTACAGAGATGTGATAAAACCTGCTTCCACAAGCGACTGTTGTATTTCAAAAATTTGAATTAAGGGGCTACCTCGTGCACACTAGCGACACCAAATGATTGTTAGTAATTATGGTGAATTTAGAACATAATAAACAAAAACGCTTTAGAGAATTGCTAAAGAACGGTATTTGTAATTTTTAAAGATGTATCTTGTATAAAGTCTCTACCTATAAGTTACCAATTTTTTTATTATTGTTAAAAGTGGCCACTTTCGGCAATAATGAAAAAATAGGTTACATGTAGAGGAATATCTTATACCGAGCACATCTCAAAAAATTACAAATACCATTCTTTAGTCATTCACTAAAGCGTTTTTCTTTATTATGTTCTATATTCACCATAATTAATATAAATCAAGTGGTGTCGCTAGCGTCGACGAGGTATCGCCTTAATATTTTTATTCCAACCCGGGAAAGTTAACAAACTATGACTGCTAGCTTCTTCAACGCGAAGCAGCAGTAAATCGCGGTGATAGATGAGTATTGCGGGTTTTGTGCTATTTTAATGAAACCTTATTAATGAAGAGACTTTTATAGTTGGCTAGAAGTATAAAGTTGCAAAAAGAGAAAGAAAACGACCGAAAACCAGATTTCTTGACGTAGGTAAAGGTTGAAATTTATATTTAACCTTGAAATTTCAGTCTGAAAATTTCATAAGATCCGCAGGGTCATGAAGACAGACATTCTCCTCATCATGACATGATGTGAAGTTATTTGTGAGGCCTTGTATAAAAAGCAACTGCTGTTATGAAAATTAACTGAATCGTGAAGATTCGGTTAAACTAATCTTTATGAGTTTAAGAAAAAAACCTTTAAGACCTTTCAGTAACCGTGGCCGTGACTGTGTGTAATTAATTAACCGTGTAAGACCTTTTGTTAACATTATGGTGTGCAATAAAGTATTGAGTATGAATTTCAGTCCAAAATGTTCAGGTAACTTAATAAACCACCCACTTATCCCACCTTCCCCCTTCCTACTCAGGAGCACGCGTGCCGGTTTTTGGAGTCATCAATGCACTGTCTCCACCTCAACATCACGCACAAAGAAATTTAGTGCCTCGTTTCTTTGTCGTACGTCCAGAACCTGGAATTCTTTGCCAGCACATGTGTCCCTCCTTCCTATAACATGCGTTAGCTGTCTTAGCTTGTACTCTTCTTACCGCTTCACATCAGGTGGTCATTTGTCGTGTTTTTTTTTTAAAAAAAAACAAAGCTCTCAAAAGAAACAATGTAAATGACTCGTGACCATTATTCGTATATCATAACATAGGCCTGGATTAGAACTCGCGAACTCTACTAGCTTAGGAGACAAGGCATTGATCATGCGATTGGCCGTCACCTGATAGTAAGTTGTTTACGTGAAGTTGAGAAGTTAACTTCGAACAAAATCGTCATTTATAACCTGTATACGTCCCACAGCTGGCCACAGGCGTTTTACGGAATGGCAACACTATGCTGGCCAATGCGGGTTCGAAAGTAAAATCAGTGGCAGAAACGGATAGTTATGTGCCTTCTGTAGCATGAACGAATCAGCAAAATAATCAATAATGTTTATTTGCAGCTGTTTTCTTAAGGTTAAAACATCCAAAACTTGACCCCGCTCCTCGTAAGAGTAGGTATCATGTTCTTCAAATATTGAATCGCAATTTTTTTTCTCTACAAACACCAAAATAAGTCTAGCAGTGTGTCAATATTGTTCCGAGACAGAGTGGGTCAATTCTGCCATTTATTTTCTTAAACGGATCGGCTGCGGTTGAAATACAAAAAGGTATTCCACTAACATTGCTTATAAAGCCGGAACGCTAACGAAACGCTCTCTGTTGGTTCACCTTCGGCTCGATAATTGTTAGCAATATTGCAAGAAACAAATATATTTTGTCATAGTGACTAGACAGTTGTTAATTTTGGACAGTTCGAACAAAGAAGTATCGATGCGTTTCCGCTGCCACACATGTTTAATATTTAGCAGAATACGAAACTATGATTGAACCGAACGGTTCGCGTTACGTGTTTGTTAGTAGAACACCAAACTGATGCGTTTCGGTTACGTTTCGATTGCGTTGAGTTAGCAGAATACAAAAACGTTGTAACTTAAGCGTTTTCGATTCGTTTCAGATCAAAATACAATAGCAGAATTGGGGGGCAGGGCGGTCGCGAACACTGCCCCGCTCACTTGCAATTAGGCACTGGGATACATACAATGCGACGTGCTTTTACACAGCACGATTTATTTTAACAAGGCACGACTAAAGTCTATGATGTAAAACAGAAAATGAAATGTGAATGCGATGGCAGTTAGTGGAGTATGGAATAAACTGCACTGGCGGTCACCCTGCAGGCCCATAAAGTGCCTCTTCACGCCTCTTGAAAAAAGCCGTACCTACCGTAGAAAGTAATACTATTCGAAAAATTTCTCGGTTTCAATAGTCATGAAAAACGAGGTCGCAAAAACGTACCGCACCAATACTACATTATAAAATTTGCAGGATATGCCAAACAAAAAGCGATTGGCTGAATCATTAATTAAGAAATTAAAAATTATAAGAAAATTAATTGTATGTGTTATAAGAAATACAAATAAGAAAGAAAACGATGGAAAAATTGAATGCTCCAGGCTGCAATCGAACCCGCGTGAACCCTCCTGGGGTCCGACCAGACGCAACAACCGCTACGCCACCGGAGCACTAGGTGCAACCTACCAATTTCTTCACCGCTTTCTATACTTTTTTTTATATACGTTTTTATAGCAATGTTTATCTCACCGCTAATTGAAGTTAACACCTCAATTGATGTGATTAATCTTGTGTGTGTTATTTTATTATCAGTTCACGGGAAAACAGAGGTATTTTTAGAACTTGGGAATAATCTAGAAGCTTGGTTTTTTTGACAGCTAAATTAGAATTTTCAAAAATTTTAAAGCGATAATAATAATTCCTTACGTAATACAACCAGTTCTGACAATGACACGTAGATAGAGATATAAATAGAGATTAAAAAAGCATAAACTCTTAAGAGCTTCGGCTCAGTAAACCTTCGCAAGCTTCATTACCTTTACGTGATAACTTTAAGAATATAAACTTTCCGCTAACAAAATCGTGTCGTAATCGTGTCGTTATCTCTAAAAGTAGTCCTGCTAAAAGCAAACAGTCCTTTTCCTATTTCGCTCACATTAAAGTCTAGAAATTACAAGGTGCTGGCTTCCGTTAAGAGCTTTGTACAATATCATGTTATAACAGCGTTATAGGATCACGTAACGATAGCGTGTTTGTTAGAATATTCTGAGTAACAGCTGCCGTGGCCGTTGGGTGGGGTAAGGGGTAGAATTTTGCTCACACGACGACGATTCGGCAGTTTTTAAGATCTTTTAAAGTACTCTAATCACATTAGAGTATTTATAAAGATTAGCATCTTACAGAAGACAACACTACTTTGTGGTGTGATTCTGTGGTGAGTAAGGTTACCAAAGCTTATTTTTTCATATGACAAAGGCAGCAAACAAGCGGGTACACACTCGTAGCACCTTGGGCACTACTCACGTGTTGACTACTCTGTAAAGCGCTATATTCACTGCATGGAGAGAGTCCCTACTCCTAACATTTCTCACAATAAACATAACCTTTAAATAAATAGCTGGAACTGAAATAACTTACTTTTTTAATAATAGTTTTTCCAAGATAAATATACTATATATCCTACGCCGGGCACCGCTTCGGAGACCTAGCGTAATCCGGATGAACCCTTTAGGGTAGGGAACGGAGGAACGAACCCCGACGAAAAAAGAGGAGTGTATCTGTATACCTGTCTGTCTGTCTGTGGCATCGTAGCTCCCAAACAAACGGAACGATTTTGATTCGATTTTTTTTTGACAGCTGACGTGACAAGGATGGTTCTTAGCAATAATTTATGAAGAACACTTCAGGCGTTTGATGACTATCAGCTTATTTTCTACATGATAGGGGTTTACCAACTTTAACAGATCCCGTTGATTTGAAATTTGGTGTACTGTCACTTCGGTGACTTTCCCATGACATACTAACCTTCAGCTGATCCTATACCATCAAAACGTCTGCGGGATACTTAATTCTTCAGGAACTTACAGCAGATAATTATAGCGTGTTTGGGCTTTTATGAATATCTCAATGAGATGGTGTTAGACAGATGATTAATGACGCCGGGGGTTACTTATAATGTTCAATTTTTTTTATTACATTATAAGCTAACTAACAATATGAGTATTTATTGAAAATATAGTTTTGTCGGATTTAGTTTCCGTGGGTTGAGGCGAAATTCGTCAAACGTCAAAATTTTACTAGGTGGTAGGGCCGTATGTAGGGTCGTCTGGGTAGGTACCACCGCCTGTCTTATTTCAGCCGTGTTACAATTCGCTGTGTTTCGGATTGAAGGGAAAGGTAGCCAGTGTAATTACTGAGCATGGACGGCATTTCATCTCAGGCCTCAGGATGGCACCTGCAATATCAAGTGATTTTTCCCTGTTATTGCAGGTGTCTATAGGCGGCGTTAACCGCATCATCTAGTAGTAGAAAAAAAACTTGAAAATCACTTACCACCCTGAATCTGTCAGAACTAGCTGTAAAAGTCAGACAGAACAATTGTGACCGTTGCCACATGCCATTGTCTTTCTTCAACTCGCAAATATATTTTATGTTTCTGTCACAGTTTACAGTACGTTACAGTTGCAACAAACGATACGACAGAAACAATTAATCATGGGAAATGATTAAGGGGTCGCATCGCTCATGTCGCGAACGTCACTCCTAGTGATGTTAGGGGTTTGAATAACGATAACTGATACATGCCATTTTATGGGGATTATTCAGTCAGGATTGTTGAGCGCGGCGGCTCAGTGGTTTGAGCGCAAAGGTTTCGATCATGAAAACAAAGCAACTTTCGTCATGGTCGATTACGGGATGGGTCAATCTTAATTTGTTATCTCGAGCAGGAGCGGGACAAGGGGAGGGCCGTGCTTCCCGGTTTTACTTTACCCCACCAATGACCGCTTTAACCCACCAAACCGCATTGGACCAGCGTGGTGTGTTTTGACCCAACCTTCTCATGTGTTACTCCCATATAAGAAGCCATGTGCCTAGCAGTGAGACGTTTATTGGCTGGTGATGATGATGATGATAAGATAAATATTTAAACGAAAAAAAAAATCTTACGGCGGGGAAATATTTTCAGCTATGACAAACTTAATCTAATCTTCTACAGGTATTTAAAAAAATACTCCATGTATTGAAATAGAATATTTCAATATGTCAGGGTATACGTTAGCTTACAACGTATAGACTAGAAGACATTCACAGGGTCATCCCAAGTCCTTGGTAGCTCAGATGGTTAGCAGAGCAGTCACCTGGAGTATAAAAGGTCCCCGCCTTGGGACATGAATTTATCTAATTTTGATATTTTTCTTAGTTTCTTTCAGACTTTTTTTTTGTACTACTGTGTTACTGCGGTGAGTAAAGTCGCCAGACTTAATTAAAGATTGTTGGGAGCAGGAGAGCATGTCTCCTGTCTTTCTCTTGATTTTTACAGAAAAGTCAACGCGTGAGTAGTGCCCAAGATGCTACAAGCGTCTATAAAACACAGTGACAACGCGTGAGTAGTATTCAACCCAAGGTGCTATAAGCGTTTGATACTATTATAAGGGGATTTTATTAGGTAATCTAAGTTGGTAATAAGCCTTAACTTGCGACAGCAGGAACACTCGAAGTTTTTCGTGTAAAAACTCCTTACTGATAGATCGAATACAATTTTCGCTGTCCACTTAAGGTTCGAGACACACATAGTAAGTTCTTATTCAAAACACGAAGTCAAATAACAGCATAATGACGTTAAAAATAAATGAACAACAAACAGTGCCGTAGCGCAAATCGTAGCAAGTACGTAGCAGCTACGCGCTACGAGCTACAGCGCTACGAATCTCGTAGCGCAGTGCTGAACGTAGCTCACAAGAGCCTTAAGGGGTTTCATTTATTAAACGTATCATCCCGGAACATAACTTTTAGAAAATATGCTACAGTAGTGATCTCCGCTCGATGTAATGCGATATAGAATTATTGATGGGGTTTGTGAAACTGTTTTTGTCGCAGGATATATTGAACTTAGTAACTTTGAAACTGAGCTACAAAGCTAGCTATAATGAAATGCACATTAAAAAGTATACTTTACTTAAAGTTTGATATTCATCAATATGAAATCCACACAAAAAGATAGCTCAATCTTTTTACAAAAAAAAACTACATTTTTTTTGTCTTTTTCTGATCTAATATTTCACAGATCACTAGAAAAACTTGATATAGAACTAGTTATTGTTTTACATATATCTGGGATTTGAATGAATGTTATTGTGATAAATGTTATCTCATTTTTTCATGTTATTGATATTTAGAGCGTGTATAGGCTAGTAGTCGCTTATAGTTATGCCAATGAATTCTTGGTTACCTTCTAAAATAAAAGAGACCTTAGCTTTCATTGAAATAAAAACCTGACATAGGTCACAGTTTATTACAAAATCTATAGGTAGAATCAAGTGGTCTGTACCTCTTACTATATTAGGGGTCCTGGGTTCAAATACAGGAAAATGGGGGGAATGGGTTTTAGTGAGTGCTGCTTTAGTTTTATTTATATATAATTTGTATGTGTAATAATGTGGATAATTGTAATTAATTGCTTATGGAATGACATTCTGAAATAAAATTATTATTATTATTAAATACAGGTAGGAGCAATAATGAATACAAGATTCGTTCTCGAGTATGGATGTTTTTGTGTTTATTTAGTATCTTTCTAATATTGATTTACATATTATTATCAATATTTTTCCGTTATCTAGTATCCATAACACAAGCTCTTAATGATGCTTACTTTATGCTAAATAGTGTGATTGTATAAATATTAATATAATTATTATTCTTCAGAAACTTACAGCAGATATAGCGTATTCGGGCTTATAAGAATGGTTTCAATGAAGAAGTGTAAGAATGATGATCGAAGCCGGGGTTTACACATAGCTTTAATTTTATATTATTACACATGTTGTATTGCAAATAGTGAATAAGAGATTTGTTATAGAATATTAGTACTCTGCGATTTTTGTAATCAATGGCAAGTTATCTATAGCACCATTCATCCATGGTCACGGTAGTGTGCTATCGCTTACTTTTGTTATTAGTTAAACTGTCGTGTATGCCGCGTCTCCTCACATTACGTAACATATCATTAAACTGTCCTTTAATTGGTCGTTTTAATAATAACTTCCCACGTTGCAAAACACTGGTACCTATACATTTAGTGTCTAACATTATGACAATCATCCTTTAATTTTGATTTTGACATTGTTATGAAAGTTTAAAAGTTATTAAAATATATATATATATATAATTATATTATTATATATTTTTTTTTTGGTAGTAGTTTTTGACAATCAATAAACACTGTATAAATATATAAGGCCAAGGTATACAATTATAAGTAGGGCCGTAGAGTAACAGTTAAAAAGCAGGTTCATTAGCACTGCTTAATAACACAGTGTTTCTCTAACTGTAATTTTTCATATCGAAACAAAAGCTATGGAAGCGGGTCAAGAGGGAAACGCTGTAAATTTCTGTCGACAATACGAGTGGGGGACTCCCCCTTCTTTTAGAGGATTTGTACCTCATAATTGGAAAGCAGGTATCGGTATGTGTGCTGGATAATTAAAAATACGTTTGATAATACGTTCGCAGATAAGAGAACACGGTTGTTGAGGCAAAAAGAGACAGGAAACGTAATTTTATTGCTTAGTCCTTTCTTTTTTGGTAAGGTATTTTATTTATGACTTTTTTGTCTTCATGTAATCCTTCAACTTCGAAAGATAGGAAATTTTTAATCCTTAGATAACAAAGACTTCGAATGAAACATTTGTAAACATCACCACATGGAACTGAATTCATGGGGTCAATGGCATTCAGCACTCGCACAGCTTAACAGCTGATTCTATTTGAGATTTTCTCAATAACACAGTGTAGGTAAAAAATGATCCTGTAGACCTATTAAGACCTACTGAATAAATGTTTCATTTTTAAATAAAAATTTGAATGCAATTTCAAATTTTCATTCAATTCTCAGAATCTTTTTTTTTAAATTTTAATTAATAAATCGAAATAGGATCTTTTAAATCATCTTAATTTTAACGTAACACTGCTTTGATAAATCTTTTGAGTGTGGAAAAGAAGTGGCGTAAGAAACTCAAGATTTTAAATATTCCTAATGACATTTAGGAACTATGTATGTCTATATATATTACAATTATTATAGTTATCGTAATATCATGAACCCGTCAAACATAAGATTTGATTTTTAAATGACACAGACCTCCAGAGGTATAACGCTGCTTGAAAGATTAAACAATGCATCCCCACTAACGTTACTGTCATTTCGCACACTAAAAAAGTAGACTGTGCAGTTTCTTAATATGTAATCTACCTCTACGCCACATTTAATGTTAATCGGTTCAGCAGTTATTAGTGAAAACTAAACAGACAGATAAAATTACTTTCGCACTTAAAGTATTAGTGTTTTATAGACCGCAGTAAATCACTGTGTGTTACGAACGTTTTCAGAAGTGTTACAACATAAAAACAAACAAATTAAACTCATCAAAGTTATCACCATAAAAATATCAAAGTTATTATCTGAAAACAGAACTTTGTCGTTCTAAAGGATTTAAACAATAAAAACGATTAACGTAAACTTCCATCAAAGTTCACACTTTTTGTAAATAAAATTCGTTTTAAAGCTTAGTCAAAATAGACATTGTTTTTATTGGAATAGGACGAGAAAAAAAGTTATTCCAACACGGAAAGAGCAAATTTAAAGACGCGGATTAAAACACAACTTTAATACGTGTCGCGAAGTTGTAAGTCTCCCGTTTGTGTACAGAATTAGACGCTCCTCCAGACGCTGCCTACTTCTAGACTTTTTAAGAGGATTCAAAACAGAATCCGACTGACAAACTCGCTGCGAGCATCTTCACTCGGTGGATTATTCAATAAAACCTTTGTAAACATAATAAATTCGACACGAAACAGGGAACGATCGGCGAAACTTCGGCGACACACTTTGCGAAGTTAACTTGAGAGGACGGGGAACATTTACATCATATTTGTAACAGAAAATTAAATTACTACCAACATCAATCCAGCCCACCTGTGAGAACTTCTCCTGGGCATCCAATATCTCGATGAACAGTGACAGTTTATGGTCCATTATGGGAAACCCGTTTCGGGGTTGCTGCAGAAGGTGCCGCACGGCTTCCCGTACGGCGGCCGGCGTACTCGGCGTCGCTGGCGTACCGAGCGACGGCAGCGTACCCATGAGCCCAGACAACCCATGGAACGTCGCTGATGTCTTCGGAGGATTCTGCACACCACCAGGCAACGAAAGACGCCGTGACGTCGACGGAGGCACCGCACCGTAACCGTTCGTCATAATCGCCGGCCTTTGCAATTGATAATCACTCCTCGACGAAGGAAGGTTAACAGCACGAGGTAACGTAGACATCGCGGTAGGGACGACCGGCCTAAACCGCCTAGGCACCGGGTGCAACAGGGGAACGGAGGGCCAATCATCGTCGATGGAGCCGATCGAGTGAGGCCGCCGCGCGATGTGGTTCTGCGGAGGCCGCGGCGACACGACGCTCTGGGGCCGCCGCGGCCTCCGCTCCGGCTGTATAGGATTCGGAGGAGTGTAAGGGCTGAACGCGCCGAAGTCGTCTCGAAGCGGGGACGGACCGGGGTGCTTTGGTTCGGGCGCGGGCGGCGGAGGGTCGTCCCAGCGCGGCCACGCGAGGGCCAGCGAGTCGGGCTTACGGGGCGGCGCGGGCCTCGGCCTGCCCGCCCCCTCGGTCATGGCGGCCTGAGCCGGCAGCGTGTCACATGGCGCGCACGTGCGTCGGGCGCGGCGTCCGCCGGTCGACTGCCGCTCCGCACAGACGGCGTCTGCATCGACGCAGAGCTGTTTTCGTGCGTGAAAAGTTTTGCGATATCGTATGCATGCGGCCTTTTTCATTTCAAACTTTTCCTAAAAGGTTTTTCGTAACTTCTGTGTATTAACTTGTAAAGGCAGTCGCTTTAGACAAATGTGCCTTTTCAGTGTGTTGTTTAAAGTTTTAGATGTTTTTAAGTCATAGGAAATATTAAGTTTTCGCGATCAGTATTCACGGCGGCTGCCCGCAGTCTTTTGTTGCGAACGGACAACTTTCTGACAATGTTTTTAGTTGAGTTCATTGAAAAAGTTTCTCCTACTCATATTTCTTTATATAAAGTAGAGGGAAGTTGAGTTTTGTCCTAATAGTTATCCGTTAGACTTTATAGAAAACTTTGTCTATGTGAAAATTATTTATGAGAATACGTTTTATAATACATAAAAAAGTTTCGTGGTGTGTAATTGTTAGTAATTGAAAAATTATATAATTGGACTTACGTGAAAAAAAAAGAAATAATATTATGGCAATAACATACAATCTTTGAGTCCAATATTATAACACTTTGACAGATATCCACAGAATACATTTGTTTCTGAATTAATAAATTGTCATAAGGCCTTGGTTTGCAGATTTGGGGGACGCCCATGCCCAGCAGTGGGCGTCTCTCGGCTGAAATAATGATGATGATGATGACGGTCTCAAATTACGCAATCCAGCACATACGCAAATCCAGCATTACGCAATTTTTGGAATCAATATTTTTAATTACAGACGGTAGTTTGTTAACAATTTTACGATTATTGGTCTCTCCTTTTAAGCATTCTCCGAGCAAGATCGAAAGGCTTTTAAGGATTCAGAATATGGAGATTCGACGATGGTAGTGCTACGACCGAATTGGGAACCATATAGAGAAACTCCTGCATAGTAGGTCATAGTAAATTGCATAAATTGAACTGTGTGATAACCTCTAACTTCACACTGAGCTTAAAAGTCTTAAAAGTCTCATAAAGCCAGACGAGTAGTCAGAGCCCCTAGAGGCTACATGGTTAGGGGTCCAGGGTTCGAGTCATATTTTATCTTATCTTATCTTATCTAGCAGATCATTATGGACCCTGTAGGGCACAGCAATATATATATTGACATTTTTGATTAGGTATTTTTAATTTTGTTACATGCATGATACTCAAAGTAACAAAGCCGACAGTTTATGTTTGCATACCGATAATTGGTAGTATATACACGGAACTACACCAAAATGAAAAAACTATAAATACGTACCTACGTTCTATGCAAATAAATATATTTGAATTTTGAATTTGAATTAGGATGAAGGAGGATTTATTATACAAGCAAGGAGGTCTGTACAGTGCAAGCAATGTACATTCTGTAGTTTGACTTGTGTCAGCACTTTACCTGCTACGCGCGGCTCCGACTGTGACGCAACACAGTCAGTACACGTACATCAATCATACCGCGTGGACTCATTATCAATAAATATTATTTTCTTATCAATCATTAGTATCATTCAATCATCTAAAGTTGTACGATCCCAGACCGTACATCTTTATGGTCCTTCGAGCTTCCGTAAGCAGGACCAGGACGCGTTTGTGACAAGAAACAAAAGTGTTACACGTGTTGTTCCTGTTTAAGCGACCTTGTGGACACTGCCATCGTCTACTCAACCGCTAGGAAATCCACATATTTTGTGAGTGAGTGTTTGTTATTTCTTTTCTCGGTAGCGAATCGGTTTAGCTGGCCTCCCACAAGCGGGTCTCACCAGTTGAATTGAGAAGGCGCACATATCGTGATTTGATTTAATAGAGCACTTACTACGCTATTTATCATTCAATTCTAAAAATCAATCAAGTTATCAATATCAATCAACATGGAGGACATATTAGCAAATCAACAACAGATAATGGACGGTATGGAGCAACTCTTCAGGAACTTTAAAAAAGACCCAGCTGATCGTAAAACCCCTCATAATATCAAGAAACGCTTGGAAATGCTAGATTCTTATTGGGAAGAATTCCAAGAAAATCATGTCAAATTATGTAAGTTCGATGATCGTGGCTATACATATTTTTCAGATAATTTATATCTCCAAACTCAAACGTTTTATAACGAATCAAGAGATACAATACAGCAATACAAAGTGTCGGGCGGCGAGCCTAAGAAGCGAGGGCGGTCCCCAGGGGTGCCGTCAGTTCCTACGACAGGTCATCAGACACAAGAAACACCAGATCAAGGCCAATATTCAACGAAATTAACAGCTGAAAAGAAACAAGAAAATGACCAACCCTTTGAAAGTACATCATCATCATCATCTCATAAAAAAGTCACCCAAGGGAATCCCAGCAAACTAGAAGAGATGTTACGTAGACAACAGAGCAATTTCAAAGCGTTTTCTCGAACTATTACGATCATAGATTTAGAAAATATCTCAGAAAAGTGGGAATTCGAAGATATTTTGAAAAGCATTCAAAGCAGATGGTCAGCTATTGACTCCTTACACTGGGAGATCGATAGCGAGATGTTCGAGGAAAACCAAGAATATGAACGATCATATATAAAATACGAGCAATTATATTTACAAATGAAAAGATCAGTCAATAACAAAATGTGGTCTGCTAGTCATCGAGATAACTGTACACCAAAAATGGATATCCCAATCTTTTATGGAAACTATCATAAGTGGATATCATTTCAAGATTTGTTCTGTGAAACAATTCACAATAATAGATCAATGTCAAGTGCTCAAAAAATGCAGTTTCTGAAAAGTAAATTAAAGGGCGAAGCTGAAAGATTAGTCCAGCACTTAAATATCAGCACAGAGAACTACAGTATATGTTGGGATATCTTGAATCATAGATATAACAACAAAAAACTAATTTTCAGTTCACATATAAATATCATTCTATCATTACATACAATGCATCAACAATCAGATATACAAATAAAAAATATATTGGATACCACTAACGAGTGCTTGAATGCAATAAAAAATCTCGGCATCGACATATCGACCTGGGACCCACTTATTATTCACCTATTATCACAAAAACTGGATACCCAAACTCATAAAGAGTATATTGAATCATTGGAGAACCCTAGAGAACTACCCAAGTTAGCCGATTTCCTAATGTTTTTGGAGAACAAATATACATCTTTGGAGTCATCAAAACGTAAACAACATATTACTAAACCGTCGATAACACCATCAGACAGAGATGAGAACAAATTTCATTACAACAAGAAGCAGTTCCAGAATAAAACAAATAATTTTTATCACAAAAATGATTCAAATAAACCATTTATGCGAAATATGGCATTTAAAAGTTTCGCCATGAGGACACAAAAATGCCCACTATGCAAAGACAGCCACGGATTATTTCATTGCAAAACATTTCTAGAATCAGATCCAGTATCAAAACGAAACATAATTCAAAGGTTGAATTTATGCAAAAACTGTCTTTATGATCACCAAGGAAAGATTTGTTATTCTGAAGCAAAGTGTCGCGTTTGCCAAGGGCAACACAATACTTTATTGCATGACGCGTTTCAAACAAAGCCGGCGTCAAATGACACTCATGTTGCTATGGTCGCATCAACTTCTAATGAAACTTATCAATGCAAACAGAAAAGCAACGTGACGCATGTAGCAAAAGAAAATATTTCCGAAATTTTACTAGCAACCGCACTTATAAAAATCAAGGGGGCAAATGGTTCTAATTACGTTATGAGAGCTCTCATTGATCAAGGCTCACAAGCCTCCCTAATATCAGAAAATGCAGCTCAAATACTTGGGCTCCCTCGACAAGCATGCAAAGGCGTTATATTTGGCGTAGGCACCAATCAAAACAACTGCAAGGGGATAATCAACATCACAGCATCATCTTTGAATTCTTACTTCACATTTCAAACTGAAGTATTTATAATGAAGAATTTAATTAACAATTTACCTAATCAAACATTTAAGATCCCATCATGGTCATACCTAAAAGACATTCAGCTTGCAGATCCTGACTTTAATATTAGTCGCCCTGTTGACGTATTACTGGGCGCGGACGTGTATTCAGATATCATCATGGGCGGAATCATTAAACAACATGACTCCGAGCCAGTAGCACAACAAACCCACCTGGGATGGATTCTGTGCGGTAGCGTCAAATCGTACCAATGTAATGTGATCCTGAACAATATTGAAGATATACAAAGGTATTGGGCTATGGAAGATATTGATGACAGCAACAACGACATGTCGACCGAAGATTATCACTGCATTCAACAATATAAATCAGAAACAACACGCAGAGATGACGGGAGATACGTAGTGAGGCTGCCTCTGAAGCCGCAAATCAAAGAAAAAATTGGAGACTCAAAGCAGAGAGCAGTAGCACAATTTTATCAGCTGGAAAAAAGATTTCTCAAAAACAAACAGATCGCATACGATTATAAATCATTCATAAATGAATATATTCAACTAGGTCACATGAGACAATGCACTTACAAGAATTCGCCTGATTGCATTTTACCGCACCTCTGTGTTTTACGCGCGGAATCAAGTACAACTAAACTGCGCGTGGTTTTTAATGCATCAGCGAAAACTTCTACTGGGCTAAGTTTAAACGACTTGATGTTTAGCGGGCCCAATCTTCAACAAGATTTATTCACATTAATCCTAAAATGGAGAAGATATCAGTATGCATTCACAGCTGACATCGAGAAGATGTTCAGACAGATTTACTGTAAAGAAGAAGATCTACGGTACCAGAAAATAGTATGGCGAAACTCACCACAAGAAGTTCTCCGTGAATACGAATTAACAACAGTCACCTACGGCACAAAAGCAGCACCGTTCCTAGCCATGATGACGTTGAAGCAACTCGCAGAAGATGAACGGCATAATTATCCAACTGCATCAAGAGTTTTAGAAGAAGACTTCTACATGGACGACGTACTGACGGGACACCACACTTTAGAAGACGCTATGAAACTCAAAACAGACCTCATCAACTTATTAAATTGCGGTGGATTTAATTTACGCAAATTTTCATCAAACAAACCTGAAATATTGAATAGTTTGGATATAACACAACAAGCATTTGAATTTCGACACCAAGAATCGACCAAAACATTGGGATTGCGCTGGTTACCTAATGAAGACCAATTCAAATTCAAAATCAAAATTGACTTATCGTCCCATACAAAAAATACGAAGCGGTCATTATTGTCAGATATATCAAAATTATTTGACCCACTAGGATGGTTGTCTCCGCTCTCTACTAAGCTCAAACTTATATTTCAAAGCGTGTGGTCAATGAAACTCCAATGGGATGATGCAATACCTGAAAAAATAGAATCAGACTGGCTGAAAATAAAAGAAGAATTACTGGAAGTAGAGAAAATAAAAATACAAAGATGGCTTCAAACAGACAGAGATGGAAAACTAGAGTTGCATGGTTTCTGCGATGCGTCAACGAGAGCTTACGCATGCGTTATATATAGCAGGATCATTAAACAAAATCAAAAAAATCAACCTTCGCCTGTAACAATCTTAGCAGGAAAATCAAGATTAGTCCCCGTCAACAAAACTATATCATTACCGAGATTAGAGCTGAGCGCTGCTCATCTCTTATCAAAGCTCATGAAAGTAGTTCAGAAATGCTTATCAAACAACGATATAACAAAACACTGTTGGTCTGACTCATCAGCAGTGCTTGGCTGGCTACAAGGTGATCCCAACCGATGGAAGCCATTCGTAGCTAACAGAACCAAACAAATAACTGACATAATACCAGCAGACAAATGGCACTACGTAAAATCAGCTGATAACCCAGCTGATTGCGCAAGTAGAGGATTATCAGTTCAAAACTTGATAAACCATTCGCTATGGTGGCAGGGCCCACCATGGTTACCATCTTTTAATAAAGACAAACACAAAAATCAACAAATTTTTACTACGCAAGAAGAATTGAAAAAATCGAAACAAATCAATGTTATTCAACAAAGTGATGAATTGGCTGAAATGTTATTGAATAAATATAGTAGTTTTAATCGAGCGACTCGCATTTTAGCTTGGATATTGCGCATCGTATTGCGTATTCAGCACAAGCCTAATTACTTGACTATCGTCGAAATGAAAACAGCAAAAAATATTTTAATCAAGCGAGTTCAATACTCTGAATTCAAAGAAGATATATTGCATCTCCAGAAACATAAGCAAGTTGACTTGAAGAGCAAACTATTGAAATTTAACCCATATCTAGACCAAGAGGGGCTACTGAGAGTCGGTGGAAGACTCAGCAATGCAAAGATGCATGAAAACATGAAGCATCCTATCATAATTCCTCATACAAGTCATCTCACAGATTCACTAATTGATCAAGGTCATCAAATGACGTTTCACGGAGGAGCCCGCTTAACATTGGCCTGGCTACGCCAGCGATATTGGATCATTGGAGGCAACCGAGCTGTGAAAAAACGTCTAAGAGGCTGCGTTAAGTGTAGGCGCTACGACCCAATCAAACAAGATCAAATAATGGGCGATCTACCATCAGCACGCAGCAATCCAACACGACCATTCTATCATTCAGGAGTTGACTTCACCGGCTTTGTGGAAGTCAAAGCAAGCAAAGGTCGCGGCATAAAAACCACCAAAGGATACGTTGCTGTATTCGTATGTATGGCCACCAAGGCCGTACATCTGGAATTGGTATCCGACCTGAGCTCTTCGTCATTCTTAGCTGCCCTCCGAAGAATGGCAGCACGAAGAGGCGCCCCGGGTCACGTTTATAGCGACAATGGGACAAATTTTGTCGGAGCAAGCAGAGTATTAAATGAAGAATTTATAGACCTACAAAAAACTGTCGACGAGGAATTCTACAATGCTATCACTGATATGGGGATCGTGTGGCACTTCAACGCCCCATCATGGCCCACCGCCGGCGGCTTATGGGAAGCCGCCGTAAAAAGCCTTAAATACCATCTCAAAAGAGTGATTGGCGATCAGAGGCTCACTTTTGAAGAATATTCTACACTCCTAGCACAGCTAGAAGCTTGTTTGAACAGCAGACCATTATGTACCATTAGTGAAGATCCTGAAGATTTAGACTATCTCACACCGTCTCACTTCTTAGCGAGTGGCCCAACATTGACAATAGTTGAGACCGAAAGAGACCTACGTACCAGGTGGCAACTGACGCAAAAATTGTTTGATGATACATGGAAAAGGTGGAAAGTGGAATACCTGTGTCAACTCAATTCACGTAGTAAATGGCGCCGATCACAATCAAACATAGAAATCAACGACGTCGTCATTATTCACGACGTAAACCTCCCAGCAGGAAAATGGGCCATCGGTAGGGTTGCCGAACTCCACCCAGGAAAAGATGGATACGTCCGAGTAGTCACTGTGCAGACAAAAAATGGATATCTCAAAAGACCTATCACAAAATTATCATTACTACCTGTCAGTGACCATCGAAGTAGAAAAGATAACGAAAGCATTAAAACAACACCCATCAAACAGAAACAGTCTACAAACAAGTTATGCAATTTCATATTTTTTATAACAACATTATTTCTATTAATTATGACACCGGCAAACTGCGAGTACAAAACATCTATATTTAATCATAATCAGAGCATTTATTTCGATAAAATGTTCAACATGCGCCTACAAAGAGAAGAATGGAAGCTCATTGTCTACTGTGATATGGCTCCATATTGGAGGGGAACACAATTACTGAAAGATTACGTCGATCATCTGACAAACATATGTTCTGAATATAAAATATCACAATGTGACGCAATCACATTACAACTGAGTCACGGGTACAATGAACTAGAGCACTACAACAACATTCTCGTTGGTCAGCAAATTCCGCTTCGAGTACGACGCGGTCTTATCAACGGAGTAGGCTACGTTGCCCACACGTTATTCGGAATACTGGACGAAAACTTTGCTCAACAGTACCAAAAGGATATAGACCTTATCAGAACTGATCAAAAACATCTTGCCATGTTGTGGAAAAATCAAACATCGATCGTGGAAGCTGAACTAAATGTCATAAAAAGAGTGGAGATTGCAATGGAAAAACAACATAAACTAATAAATCAATACATAAATAACATGAATAACAATATCATTCAATTAAAAGAACAAATAGAGAAAACCAGCAATAAAAATGATTTTACGCTGTCGACTATCATTGGCAGTAACATCTTAATGAATTTGAAAACTATTCAAGAAACATTAGTAAACACGCTTACCAATATCCACTATGAAAAATTTAATTTTCATCTTCTGTCTCCGGAACAACTGAAAAATGAACTTAACACTATAACTGGACAGCTGACAAAAGATCTAACAATTCCCATAAATAACATTCAGACAGATTTACCCAAGATATTTCATTTACTAAAAGTGAGAGCAAGAAGCACTAAAGAGTATATGATTTTCGAAGTGAGAATTCCCTTAGTAAGCAGAGAGAATTATGAAGTATACAATCTTATACCAATCCCACAAAAAATTGGGGAAAACATGGTCACTTTGATACCGATCGCAAGTCACTTGGCAATAAACATACAAAAGGATGCCTACGTAACAATGTCAGTATCTGATGTACAAAGTTGTACCCCTTACGATTTCAATGAACACATTTGCCCACTTCGAAGCCCAATTCACCAAATGAGAACAGATGAAAGCTTATGCATAAAAAATCAAGACTTAAATCAGTGTCAAACAGAAACAAATGTTTGTAGAGATTCGTGGACAGAACTCAATATAATAAATTCACACATGTACTTCTGTTGTGAGCAATGCACTGTGAGAATCATATGCAAGGATAATATTACATCCGAACGACTCAGCAAGGCCGGAGTCATGACACTGGGTGAAGGTTGCGTTATCAAGGGCCGGACATTTACGATATATTCACATAAAGAATATTCGAATTCAATGAAAACAAAAGCAGATTTAATAAATATAGAAATCCCCCCGATTAATAACATTATTAATCTCTCCATTCCACTAACTAGTTTACCAAATGATACAAATGCGATCGTGGGCCGCCAAAAAGACTTGGAGCAGATCAGTTCAGCGATCGAGAACATAAAGAAAGAAGGTTCCAATGTATTGACTGAAAGAGTATCGTATCACGATATTCACCACTACGTAGTTATCTACGTACTGTTTGGTACTATCGTCATTGTGGGCTCAATCTACGCATGCAGACGTTTACGAACCCGCTGCGCCTCCCTCAACCACGGTACTGAGGTGGCGTCGACACCCGCTCCAAAAAGGGATCTCTGCGTACATTACGACACGGCAACAGAGCGTGCGATCATCGACTTGAACGCGGAGAATCAGCGAAGCTTGCGGACTGTTCATCAAGCAACGTCACCAGTCATACGAAAACATTTTAGCTCCTAATAATATCACCTTTGAATTTTATAAGCATGAAATGTAACTTTTTTAAGTATCACTAAGATATGTAATCATCTCATCTTCACCTTCTCGGGTCCCGGAGCATGTACAGTGCAAGCAATGTACATTCTGTAGTTTGACTTGTGTCAGCACTTTACCTGCTACGCGCGGCTCCGACTGTGACGCAACACAGTCAGTACACGTACATCAATCATACCGCGTGGACTCATTATCAATAAATATTATTTTCTTATCAATCATTAGTATCATTCAATCATCTAAAGTTGTACGATCCCAGACCGTACAAGGTCAATGTTGTTAATACAAATTTGTCATTAAAATTTTCTTTTAAAAACATATCAAGTCTTATATTTTACAAAAACAATGTCTGGGTATTCCAAGGGGGTACTCGGTGGCGGACTTTGCCATCTGAATAGAGAGAGACATATTGTATGGCCTTTGCTTCTGTTATACTAAAATTGATGACATATTCTACATATTACTATTTTAGGGATCACGTTGATTTGTATATAAGTATCTTATCATAAGCATAGACAAATTTAATTAAACTTTTTTTTTTCATGTATTAGTTGCTTTATTATTATAATGTGTCTTATTTTATTTAGCCTGTTATCTGTCTGTTACATTTTAATAGCAAAAAGGCCTGGGTTGTAGATGAATACCAGTGCTTTATTCACATCCCGCGGTGTGAATAAAATCCAGTCACTGAGTTTCGACTGAGCCCTACCACCAACTAAACCCAGCGGAAAATTTCTGCCCTCACGGAAATGGAACCCTGGACTTTCTTAGATCTGAAGTAGGTAGTTTCAACCACATAGGCGATCAAAAGCTTTAGGGTGTTATAACAACTACTATGTTTGTTTTCCTGAAATTCAGGTAGAATACAGATAGACTCAGAGGTCTGTCCGAAGATGTAACCGGAACCAATGTTTTTGTCTCTCGAATGAATGCAAGCACATTCATTATGAAACCTATGATATTATTATAATAACTATTATATTATATTAATATATTCGCAACTCGACTGAAATGTATGAAACATCTGATTTTATTGGGGATTTTAATGTTGGTCACACAGAGAACGTTTAGACCATCGATCTATTAGAGAACATTTAGACCATCAAAACCAACAGGTTTTAATAGTTTAGATCAGAGGTTCCCAGACTTTTTTCTCATAGACTACTTTCAAAATTTAGCAGCTACATTTATACCATATTCCTAAAACTCAACAAAAAAATGCTTTGTTGTCACGCTAACGTCGAGTCTCCCGTGAACCCCTTTGGAAACTAAGAATCTAAATCAAACTTAAATGTATAAGGTTTATACTGTGAGTAACGCCGTATAAATAACACTACTTACACACTAACTGCATATAAGTTATTACAATAACAAGTGGTTCTGTACATCCGAAGCTAAAACGGTTGAAGCGATCTATATCGAGCTGTCGTAAATCAACTCTTTACTGTCGCAGTCAGACTACCCGCTAAAAACTACATTGCCTAGATTTACGGCTATCCAGACTAAGCTTCGGTCTGTTAAATCAATGTTCAATAAGTATTTTTAACCGACTTCAAAAACGAGGACGTTCTCAATTCAGCCGGTATGTTTTTTTTTGTATGTACCTACACCGATTACGCCGAGACTACTGAACCGATTTACGTAATTCTTTTTTTGTTCGATGCGGAATAGCTGGCATTGGGTCCCATAATTTTTTTTTTCAAAATCAGTTGAGTAGTTTGGTTTTTATATATAAAAAACTGAAATTATTATGTCGTCTACGTATGCGAAATTGGCGGATTTTTGCTTTCTTATGACTTTTCAGTGAAACGATACGATAGTAGGAAACAATATAAGTTGACGGGCACCCATCTAGCTTCGACCTTAGAAAGTTATTACTAAAAATTGTTAAAAAAAAAATTTAAACAAAAATTAAAACCGACTTCACAAAACTAAAAAGGTTAAAATAATTAAATTTAAGTAGGTACTCATCCCCTAGAAACATAGTTTTTGGAGTTGGTGCTAAGTTGTTTCCAAAAACAATAGATAGTGAAGCACCGACTCCAAAAAATATGTTTCTAGGGGATGAGTACCTACTTAAATTTAATTATTTTAACCTTTTCAGTTTTGTGAAGTCGGTTTCAATTTTTTTTAAAATATCACGGCAAATATCTGCACCTGAACATAAGTCAAAATTAGAAAAGTTTATACATCTTAGGTACATTTATATGTAACGCCGCCATCTGGTTAAGTTCGCCGCTCAAATGAATGCCTAGGCCGATAGTTAATTGAACCAGACTCAACTAGCCTGTAAAGACTTGACGTATTAAAAGGATCGTCTTGTACCGAAGAGTTTTGGTTTGATTGGTAGGTTCAAGGTTACTTTCTATGACCACTTATAACCGCCAACGTTTTGGTTATAAGTGTGTATATAAAAAAACCTTGAACTTACCAATCACTGAAACAGCCACACAAAAGCTCTTCGATTTAAACGACCTGCCTAGGCGTCCAATTGAATGTCTAATTTAACCAGACGGCTGACATGACGGTCAGCCATCTGGTTAAACGTTGCGCCCAACGACTTGGCGAGTTATCCTTCAGGCGTTTCATTGGATTTCAATCAACGAGCTAGGCGTCCAGTTAAGCTATTGATAAAAGTAATAAAAAAGTCATAGGAAAGCAAAAATCCGCAATTTCGCATGCATAGACGACTTAATTATTCCAGTTGAAAGGATAGATTTTATTAAATTTTTATAGGACCAAATGGCAACTATTCGGCATTGAACAAAAAAAGATAAAAAATTACCAACCGAATTGAGACCCTCCTTGTATTTAAAGTCTGTTAAAAAGGCGGACACTATATACACGCGAAAACCGTTTATAAAATACAATAGTACCTACTCGTTTTTAAAATAAAAGATCGCGTGTATATGCGTCACAATATGGACACGCGAGCACTTAAAGATGAAGACCGTTTTAGGATCTGGAGTGGTTCAGATAAGCTACTGGAGTGCGCTCTGACTGTTTAAGGAGGATTTGTGGCTATTTTTGGACTACAATCAGTTTAACTGATTTAAAGCGAAGCGGAACTCTAAAAAAAATATTTAAACAAAAATTAAAACCGACTCCAAAAAACTGAAAAGGATAAAATAATTAAATTTTAGTCGGTACTCATCCCCTAGGAACATATTTTTGGAGTCGGTGCTTCACTATCTATGGTTTCTGGAAACAACTTAGCACCAACTCCAAAAATATATTCCTATTGATTTCTACTATCGTATCATTTCACTAAAAAAATCATAGGAAAGCAAAAATCCACATTTTCGCATATGTAGACGACTTAATTTTTCCAGTTTTTTTTATTTAAAAACCAAACTACCCAATGGATTTTCAAAAAAAAATTATTGGACCAAATGGGAACTATTCCGCATCGAACAAAAAAAGAATCATCAATATCAGTTCACCCAGTCAAAAGTTCTGAGGTAACAAACATAAAATAAAATAAAAAAACGTACAGACGAATTGATAACCTCCTCCTTTTTTTGAAGTCGGTTAAAAAGGCAAGAAATATTAAACGTACTTCATCATCACCAGCCTATATACGTCCCACTGCTGGGCACAGGCCTTCTTACATGGGAGAAACACATGAGGAGTTTGGACCATAACACCACCACGCTGGTCCAATGCGGTTTGGTGGAAAGCGGTTGCAGTACGGAGGAGCTTGAGATTATAAATTTGATTGACCCATCCCGGGACCGACCACGGCGAAAGTTGCTTCGTTTTCGTAATCGAAACCAGAGCGCTCAAACCACTGCCACCGAGCTCCTCACAAATACTTACTCACATTTTAATGTTTTAGATTCGTTTAAAAGCCTACTTTATTGTAATAATTACAAATAAAGAAAGAATACGATGAAAAATATATGCTCCAGGCGGGAACCGAAGCCGCGTCTCCTGATGTCCGGCCAGACGGCATTACTACACGCCACCGGAGCACTAGGTATAACCTGCTAGTTTCTTCACCGCTTCCTATCCTTACTATTTAACATTTTATCTCACCACTCACTGAAGTTAACACTTCTAGTGATCCAAAAGAATACTTTTACAAGCATTTTTAAACTTCCAGTTAAGGTGAGAAAAACTATTTTAATCACATTTTAATGTTTTTGCTGCAATGCAATGTTTTTTACAAATAAAGAAAGAAAATGTTGCTTTAAAAACTTAAAAAAGAAAGTATAGAAAGCGGTGAATAAATCAGCAGGCTTATACCTAGTGCTCCGGACATCAGGAGACGCGGGTTCGATTCCCGCCTGGAGCGTATGCTTTTTCATCATTTTCTTTCCTTATTTGTAATTGTTCGGTAATTGAATGTTTTTTACGCGACTTTAAGATGAGAAAGCTGAAAGCCCACCTGATGGTAAGTGGCTACAGTCGCCTACAGACACCGGCAATCTCAAGGAAACAGTCCCTTGTTATTGCAGGTGCGTTAAATCCGTGATGTCTAAGATGAAATGCCTCCCACGCCCAGTAACGCTGGCTACCTTTCCGTTGGATCTGAAACCTTCGTTTTACGGCTGAAATGGGAAAGGCGTTGTTCTAGCAAAACAACTAACACGCGAGTTTTTTTAACGTGATAAACAGGGCTTAACCGCACACTTGCTTCATAGGAGCTACTCGCGAATTGCATATCATGTACCTAAATATTGTTAGCACAGACCGCCTTTATAGCTTTCGTAATAGAGGGGGCTTTCGTTGGGCAGCTGTAACACTTCACGTGCTGTCTGTACATTAAAGTTAAAGTACTTAAGCAGCTAAGTGTTAAGCACTTACCCGGCGAAAATGAACGTGCCTGACGTCTCAATGTTAAATCGAGTATCAACATTACGAATTCATGTAAAAAAAGCGGTGAAAATTTCAAACGTCCGTAATGCGAAGGCTTTTTAAAATCGCGGGTTCACTCACTTTATATTCTCGAAAGTGCCTCGCTTCGTTACGAAGGATGAGTTCAACCTTTAGAATACGTTAAACAACTGTTTCTAGGCACCACGGAAAATATTTAAATAATATATAACGCTATAAAGATACTAAGAAAAGAACGCAAGAGGATCAAAAGGTTTTGGGAAATTTCTAATACAATATTAGGAATACTCAAGACGCAATTTTCATATGAAGGTATAAATCTATTTGACTTGTAGGCTTCGGACCAGTGGGCATGGATACTAGTGAGGGGCACAGCCACGGATACATCGATATTATTACTAAATTAACCTTTTGTCAAAGCATGTTAGCAATAATAGTAGGTAAATAATGCTTGTTATGTGAGTCCCATCAGACTCCTTTTTTATTAATATACATTCAATTACAACTGAGGAGAGCCTTTTTAACCGACTTCAAATAAGAAGGAGGTTATATGTTCCACTGCATGTATTTTTTTTAAATGTATGTCGTCCGATTTCTCTGTCAATTGCGAACTGATTTTTTAAATTCTTTTTTTATTCGATAGAGTATACTCCTAAGGTGGTCCCATAGTCACCAAGTCAGGATCTGATGATGGAATCCCAGGGAAATCGAGGGCAATCCTCAAATTTTATAGGCACGTATGATGTTTAACTTTTCACATGTTTAACTTTTTTGCCAAAGCTATTCAAGCATTTGCTTCTGTTAGTCATCTTCTCATGTTGATGAGCTGGTGATGAAAGGTACAACTCCTTAACGGTTAGGAGTTGGAAGATAATTCTTTCACTATGTATTTCAACCAAAGACTGAGAGACAGACAAGTCAATAGTGCCAATGGTCACCCATCTTGCTTTGACCTTAGAAAATCACTTAAAAATGTGAATTTTTTTTTAACAAAAATAATACCGACTTCAAAACAACAAAAAGGAAAAAATAATTTAATTTCAGTACCCAGGTACTTACCTCCTAAAATGTATTTTTTGGAGTTGGGGCGATGCTGTTTCCAGAGACAATAGAAAGTGAAGCACCAACTCCAAAAAATACATTTTAGGAGGTAAGTACCTGGGTACTGAAATTTAATTATTTTTTATTGATAAATAATACCTCATCTCTATCTTGTTTTGAGAATGAAACAAGTGGCGCACTCCACACTTCACTGTTCGAGCTTGGAGCGCCCGAGAACCCCGAGCTAGCTTACCAACTTCTACACAACTAGGGCACAACAACAACAACGCACAAATACGTTACAAATGTACAGGTAATTAATCACATAAATCATATATCACTATGTTTAGCCCTAGGCATTCAAATAGTTTTTTTTAAACATGATCTTAACTTAAATAAACTTAATTAGAATAATGTCAGTAACAAAAAAAGAAATACATCACAACGGGAAAATAAATTAAAATACAATTTTATCAGCTAAGTATTCTTTAGTGGAGTAATATGCTTTGTCTTTAAGTAATTTAAGAAGAGCTCCTTTAAAAAAAATCAGATTTTGTAATCAATAAAAACTCTTTGATTTGGTAAGTTCATAGTCATCGTATTATTCTGCTTAGTATTTAGCTCTTGTTTATTGGATGAATAAGCCTCTAACTCATTATAACTCTGCAAATATCATGAAGACAATGTTCATAATATTGAAAAAGTTAAAAAAAAATCTGAATCAAAATAAACAGAAACCTCTCTATTGAATCTAAAGCAAGGTTATTCTAACTAACCGACTTCAAAAACGAGGAGGTTCTCAATTCGGCCGGTATGTTTTTTTTTTTTTTTTTTCTATGTATGTACACCGATTACCCCGAGATTACTGATCCGATTCACGTGATTCTTTTTTTGTTCGATGCGGAATAGCTGCCATTTGGTCCCATAAAAATTTTTTCAAAAACAGTTAGGTACTATGGTTTTAAATTAAAAAAAACTGAAATTATGAAATCGTCTACATAAGCGAAATTGCGAATTTTTGCTGTTCCAATGACTTTTTAGTGAAACGATACGATAGTAGGAAACAATATAAGTTGACGGTCACCCATCTAGCTTCGACCGTAGAAAGTTATCACTAAAAATTGTGAAAAAAAAATTTTAAACAAAAATTAAAACCGACTTCAAAAAACTGAAAAGGATGAAATAATTAAATTTAAGTAGGTATTCATCCCCTAGAAACATATTTTTGGAGTCGGTGCTTTACTTTCTATTGTTTTTGGAAACCACTTAGCACCAACTCCAAAAATATGTTTCTAGGGGATGAATACCTACTTAAATTTAATCATTTCATCCTTTTCAGTTTTTTGAAGTCGGTTTTAATTTTCGTTTATTTTATTCTCACATCAATTTCAGATTTTTGTTTGTTTACCTACTGTGCTTTAAATGAATATACTTAATTTTACATATATTTTTTTTAACTAAGCAATTTACTGTCTACAGTCTCTCAATTTTATCTACTAACTGTTACCCGAGCCTTCGTTCGCGTGAATATGTTCTATCCTACGGGAACCGTACCTTTTCCCGGTATAGAAGTAGCCTATAATAGTTTTCCAGACTATAGTATCTCGCTAAATTTTATCCAAATAAGTTCAGTCGTTCTAACGTGGTTGAGTAACAAAAATCCATCCAAACTCCAGATAAATTTACCTAACATTTGATATAAGAACTAATTATTATTAAATTTAATAAAATAAATATCGATAGCCGTTCACTCGTCCCAGCGCTATCCATTCCGCACGGCCGCACTTCGCCGAAACATCGTCCAACGATTGTGACTACTAAGAAAATAGCCCGCTACTGTTTACAAACATCGACATTGCTACAACATATTATATGAAACATATAATTTTCAGTATATGGAACTGAAATATCCTAAAGTTTCAGTTTTGTAAAACTTGTTCTTCGAGAGAGTTATATTAAATAATATTGGATACAATTCCAATCCTCTTAATTTTACTGAGTATTTTTATTTATCTTAGCAGTAGGTATGGTAAATTTGGAAAATTCTACGTAGGAACAGTACTGTAGTCTATGGATGCTTGAACCGGCATATATTCATGACGACTTTAGACGTGTGCTACACACACATAGCTTTTTTCTTATTGGCAACTTCTTCTATTTACTTTGGGTAAATAAGTTATCTTCCCTTAAATACAAGCCAGTATTAAATAATAAAATATAACAATAAGAAATCGTTTTAATATATATAAAAGATTTAAATTATATTACGACTTCAAACAATACGGGACCTTACATAAGCCTTTTTCAACTATTTGGCACACGCATCTAAATTCTTTCGAACTCAGTAATATAATAATATTCAAGACAAACAATAATTACATCATACAAAAGTTTTATTCCAATCGTTATCGAGCTATAAAATCAAATGTACGCGAAAACATCGGCTTTTTCAGAAAATTCTTTTTCAGTTCACTACGAAGATGAATACTTGAAGCCAGAAACAGAGGTCCTGATTGGACAAAAAGATATAGAAAGGCGTCATAATTGAATGATAGGTTACCCCTTAACGCCACTCGGACGATGCCGGAATATCTTTCAAAGTAACTAAGGGCTGACAGCCAGTAATTAATATTCAAATCAGTCCTTGATAACTTGTGAGTCGTAGAACAGTTTATTTGGGCAATCATAACAAATATAATGTTAAATGTTTATTTTAACTTGTGAAAACTGGAAGAGTCTGTTAGCAACAGCTATGTGATATTTTCACTTAATAAGCTGAACGCCAAATCAAGTTTAAAGATACATAAGACGAAACCTGAATAACAAGCATGTTAGTAAGTTATCTTCTAATTGAAGATTTAGCTAGAACATCCTTAAGAAACCTTTATATTGTCAACAAAGATAATACGATCTCAATGCTATTCAACGTTAAGTAACGTATGATTGTAAAAAATATATATTTAATTATTTTTTTGTCATTTTAGTTACTGCTTGTGTAGACGTTTTCTTAGGTAAATATGTTGCATTTAAACACTTTAATATGTTCATAGATCAAAATATCCGTAAGATTGACCTTAAATAAAAGAATTTTGTTGCATCCCTATATATGAGTGGAATGTTCAGAATTCCCAATACCGTGGAGCGCTTACTACGCCTTTGTGAGAAAATGTAATTAGATGTCTTGGGTGGGTCTTGAGTTAGATTGATTGTATGTAACCCCAGTGGTACTGAATAGTGCGGTGCGCTTAGTGGGAGCGGATATTCTTATAAAAAGTAAATAAAAAAACAAATGTGAATATTTTTAATTGGTCAAATATAATTTATGGTCGTGTAAAGACCACCGCCTCTCCCATGTTGACCGTAAAGATAGCCAGTTTAATTTCTGTCCATCGAGGCATTATTTGTACTCAAAATGTAAACGTTAGGGCAATATCAAGTGATTCTTAGATATTCTTCTTGTATTTAGACAATGGTTACTCAGAGGTGAAACAGTATGTTTGTTTGACATACTTCAAAAAAAAATGTGGTTTGGTAATTAATTTCATTGTGTTATTGTAACATTTAAAACTAAAGAAAAGAAAATGATGAAAAAATCCTGTGACGACGCGGGTTCGATTCCCGCCTGGAGGAAATCGAACCCGCGTCCTCTGGGGTCCGGCCAGACGCGATAAATGAGGCGCAATAAAGAAGAGGTTTAAACGCATAAAATTAAACATTAAAATGTGATAACATTGTGATAACAACTTTTTGAAATATTGTTACATTTACAGCAAGTGTGAAATAGAAATGGTACTAGGAAATGGATAAACGTACACCTATAAGATCAATAGATTTCAGATTAATAATTACAAATGTGAAAGTAATTCTGTGTGTTAGGTTTTCACTAAGCCACTGAACCGAATTAAATGAAATTTGGCAAGGAGATAGATTACACCCTAAGAAAGGACTTTAGCTGGCTGTTGGCGCAATAGCTGTCAGACTTTTGCATGGGCTTCCAAACTAGATGTGTGTGATCACGCTCAAAGACACCAACATCTTTAATATAATGTGTGGGTAGTGCCCAAAGTCTATGTCTTTAAGTTAGGTTATTTTCCGAATAAAATAAATAAATCAAATGCTTCACAAAAGTCAAAAATATCATTCCAGTATGGCACGATCTTTATTAACGTACTTACTAAATACTGATTGGCGTACTTGTATTTTTTTTTTGATAAATAAAATATAGGTATACTTTAATTTAATTTTAACGTTATCATAAATGTTTAAATAATATATTTACTTATGAAAATATCTAAACCACAAAAATTTCACGTCCTGAGGCGGCTTCAAGTCCTGATATATAAATATCAAATTTTATCGATATACAAATTTCACAATTGGCGTCCCATCCCTATCTCATAATACAACGAATCAAAGGGTGTTAGGACCAAAGCGTGTCGGACCTCGCGCTTAATCGAACCCATAGCAATTGAATTCCAAAATCCAGATAACTTATCGTTGCTTAGTCCTAACTTGGCCGAACCAAGTTGACCCGTATTAATTATTAGTTTATTAACTCACGGTCAATCTAGTTGATGAGATGACATCGTGTTAGGGTTAATTAAGATTAGCATTAACATGGCGTAAAGTGGATCTACTTAATTATGCGTAATGTATTACAGTAATGAATTGAAGCATACCTATTAAATTTAAATTAATACAGGACATAAAGTTATCAAGACATAAATAAAGTTTAAAATAATGAATTGAATTGAATTTATTTATTTATAACTATATTTGATTAGTACCTAAAAAGCGCTAATCAGCGTTAAGTGCGACATTTGTAAACTTGTTTGTGCAATAAACAAATAAATAAAAGAAAAACCCAATCGAAAACCTTACAGAAACACATCCAACACATTAAAACACCGAGAAAATGTAGCCATAGTCTTTACATTAGCCCTCTGCGCTCATTTAACAAACTACATACTAAGTACTGCTAAAAACTCAACATCAAAAAGTCATTAGTTGCGTAATGCGCCTTTGTCCGGCACCTTTGTCAAGGCGGTTGTCATGGCAACCAGAAGGCTTCACTATCCAGTACTCATTAAAACCTAGTACGGTCAACCACAGAAGTAGCTGAACACTTTAGTACCATGTCACAACGAGTCTAGCGTCAATATAGTACGGTAGCAACTATAAATGCGTGCACAAGATCGGTGAGTGACATGGTACTTAAGAGTTCATCTTTCTGTGGTCGACTGTACGTCTCACTACTGGGCACAGGGAACTCGAGATAACTTATGATTAATCCATCCGGGATACCATGGTGAAAGTTGCTTAGTTTTCGTAATTAAAACTAAAGCGCTCAAATCACTAGCCACTGAGTTCCTTGACATCAATATGAAAGGTTTTAAAAGCAATCGCCCCGAACCTCCCGAGTCTTTCAATTAGTCGGTATATTGATTCCTCTTCAAAAAAGGCGGCAAAATCAACAAGAACAAAGGGCTCATCTTTACGCCAAGCTTTTCTGCCGGTCCATTCGACTGGAAGCTTGGAAATTATTACCGATGGGAATTGGGAGAATTTGAAAGGTTTTTACAAAGAATGATTGGTAATATTTGAAATATAGTGATATTGAGTAATTTTTGAGCCAAGAATGACCGGCTGGCCGAGTGGTCTGTAACCCTTACTATACAGGCTACTGGATCAAGAGGTCCCGGGTTCGAATCCCGGTAGGAGCAAATGTTTTTATGATGAGTTGCATTTGTTTACGAGTTATAGATGTTTATTATTTATTCGTTATCTAGTATCCATTATACAAGCTCTTAATGATGCTTACTTTGGGCTAATAGGTGTGAGTGTACGAAAATTTATTTTATTTTATATTTATTTAAAAGCCAAGCTAAAGCAGTGTGTGCTATTTTTTTTCTCACCAAGTTAATTATAATTTTTTCTCTCTTTGCTCAAAATTACTTATCTACTGTATTTCTATGTGTATGAGTGTGGATCTTTAAAGGCCAGACCACGGGAACGGGCGGCGGCGGCGCGACTGGCGAGGTCGCCGGTCGCCGCTACGCGTGGCTTAGTACATTTCCATACATTTGTTTTCATTCGGGCGAATAGAAGCGCGAATATTCGCCGCGGCGAATTTCCCGTGGCCAGGCCGCAACTGGTTTACTATTTATTTACTTATTTGTCTTAAATTTATTGTAGAAAACTTTTGAACTACCAATAAAATAAAAATTAAAAAATTAAGAATCTCGTGTAACTCTGTCTGCTGCGTCTGCCATCCGCTGCTGAGCTGACTTGACTTGAAATTCAGCATAGAGATGGATTACTTACGCTACCTTATGGCGCTGCAATCGACAATGCGGGCGGAGCTGCGGTCGATGACTAATGTCATATAAAGGTATTTTTTGGAGTAGGCGATTCACTACTATTGTTTCTGCTACGCAATTCTATAAAGTAAGCAGCTCTAAGTTCGTGGCTGTGGCAGCGCAGTAATAGCTGTTCTTTTTACAAGCATTTGACAACCGTTAGCGACACTAGCGTTTCGAAGAAGAGCGCGGCGTGAGTCGGAACTAATAAGTTGTTTTCTTTTAGATGTCCATGTAAAAGTCATTACAATACATTTTAAACACAAGAAAATTTTAATCGAAAATATTGTTTCTTCTTGTCGTGCCTTTAAAGCAGGTACGACAAGAACTCTCGTCGACGAGCTCGATGTCGATTCTTTCTGTTAGTGAATTGCTAAGCTGGAAACAGTAAACTAACGTCATACATTGCCTATATATAGTGTTTAGTATTTTTTTTAAAGAAAATATGCTATTCTTACCATATGACTGCTAAAGCCAAACTTACCTGTAAAATAATAAGAAAAACAATGTTATACATTAAAACGTAAGGTTATATCAGTTTGCATTCATAAATCTATGTTAATTATTGATTTTTGTTATAGAAACCTGTATATAATTAACATGACATTTTTGAAGCACGCAGACGACGCGCGTCTGTGTCGGTACAAACGCAAACAATCCGCTAAAACGCTTAGACGACGCGCAGAGTACGCCCGCATCATAAACGGCGTGTGAACGGGCCCTTAGACCTCAAGTATCCATAAAAATAAATGCGGAAAATACTAAGTCTGTCTGTTATCTTTTTACGTTTAAACCGCTGAAACGATTCAAATGAAAGGTATGGAGGTGGTTTAAAGCCCTGGGAAAGACATAGGATACTTCTTGAAGCTCTTGAGGAGCTCGGTGGCGTATTGGTTTGAGCGCTCTGGTTTCGAATACGAAAACAAAGCAACTTTCGCCATGGTCGACCCTGGGATGGGTCAACCAAAATTTATAATCTCGAGCTCCTCCGTGCTTCGGAAGGCACGTTAAGCCGTTGGTCCCGGTTGTTACTACAACCGCTTTAACCCACCAACCCGCATTGGACCAGCGTGGTGGTGTTATGGCCCAAACTCCTCATGTGCTTCTTTCATGTAGGAAGGCCTGTGCCTAGCAGTGGGACGTATATAGGCTGATGATGACTTCTTGAAGCGATAACCGACATCCACGCGTTGGTATACCCAGCAATAATATTGTATATGAAATCTGTCCATTATATCCATGCAATAAGGATCAAAATTGTTTACATCTTTAGAAAACTCCCTTTAGCGTAACGAGAGATTTTGCTTCCTTGTGTGTTCTACCGTTTGTATAATGGGATGTGTTCTGAGGAATTATTTGACATGATGCCCACCGCCTCTTCTTTCTATCATCGCACACCATCCTC
The DNA here is from genome assembly GCA_947347705.1 of Nymphula nitidulata. NCBI lineage: Eukaryota > Metazoa > Arthropoda > Insecta > Lepidoptera > Crambidae > Nymphula > Nymphula nitidulata. Next base: position 501,568 of record OX374637.1, on the reverse strand, counting down.
ACAAGTTGGAACCACAGTGGTCACGTACTGTACGGTTTCAGAGGAACTTTCTCCCACGTACACTCAGGTTGTAGATTGAGCATTGGTTTCTTCGAAAAGGCGTGAAAGTTTTTTACAGGGTCAGCAACGCACAAGTGATACCCTGGTGTTGCAAGCGTCCATAGGCTACGGTAACCGCTTACCATCAGGGGGCCGTAAGCTTTATTACCACCTTAGTGGTATAAAAAGTTGACTGTGTTTATTTATTTTTTCAACCTTAATTCGAAGCAATCTGAACATGAATCGAACAGGAGTCGTGATTTTTAGTGGCTACGTCGCGTATTCAGGAGTTGGGCAACTTTTAAATTGGCCGGCGGAGTTTTGAATAAACCGACGCGGCGAGGACTATTACGAAACTAATGCCACTTTCTATTCTATCGTATTTCAGCGAGCAAAAATTAGGGCGAGATGATTATCTATGTTCTAAAAAAATTTTACTAAAGAAACTGTCTTTCACGCGATCAGTTCGCAGTATTTTAAGAGGGGTGTTATAAGTTTGACGTGTCTGTCTGTGTATCTGTGTGTCTGTCTGTGGCATCGTAGCTCCTAAACGAATGGACCGATTTTGATTCGGATTTTTTGTTTGAAAGCTGACGTGACCAGGATGGTTCTTAGCTATAATTTATGAAGATCAGTTCAGGCGTTAGATGACTATCACCTCATTTCCTACTTGACACAAGGGAGTTACTAACTTTCACAGATCCGATGGATTTGAGATTTGGTTAACTGTAACTTCGGTGGTTTTTCCAAGACATGGTAATCTTGAGCTGATCCCCTACTATCAAAAAGTCTGTGGTAGCATACCACAGACTTCGTCTGAAACTTATAGCAGTTATAGCGTGTTTGGGTTCATAAGAATAGTCCAATGAGATGGTGTTAGATAGATGATTAATGAGGCCGGGGGTTACTTAAAATTTTCAATTTTATGTATTTTTTAAGTCTATTCCTATGTTCAATTGATCTTTCCTTAATATAAAATTAATTGTGAAAGTTTGAATATATGTATGTTAATATAAAATGGAATTAAGGCCGCAATTTTACTTTGTTGTGTGTAATTTAGTCAACCAAATTCTTTTTTTTTACTGTCACAAAAATACTAGCTTCTTAGATCACCAGAGAAGATGTTAAACCTTTTAGTTTGGTAATACGAACATCCTGGCAAGTTTTATAGATGTCTATTGACTCTTTTGTTTTGTGTGTCACTTTATTACTGTGTCTTGTATTTTGATGCTAATAATTTTCTTTCCTTGTTGCTAATAATATATTATTTATTTATTCTTAAAGACTTGTCTTCTTATTGTACATCACCATTCCATGATAACTTCAATAGAAGACGCTTAGGTTATTGCGATGGCTAACTTAAAAAAAAAACTATAAATTCAATTTGAAGATCCGCTACGCACTAACATTCCCTTATCCACACATGAAATTCAAATGGGAGGGGAGGGTTAATGTTCCTTCGTAAACTTAGTAAGCGGGACAAACTTTGACAAGATACTCCCAAGTCTACAAACAAACACAATGTATAACTTGGTAAAAACTGGGGGACATAATACATCATCATGAATCAAATCGAATGTTAGTGTAAACTAAGTGGAATGTAGTTTGTGGAAGTAATGGTGCTTTTTTGGTAGGTACAATCGACGGCACATCGGCAGAAGCGGCTTTCGTAGTGCAATTGTTACACTTGATTTGCTGTAGTCTTCACATTTCTACTCATGATACCATGTTAGATTATGTTGAAAAAATCAGATAAACGTTACGATAACGATAAATATTTAAGTCTAATTCAAATATTAGCTCAAAACAAAGAAATAACCAACTTTAATAGGAAGCTTATAAAATTACACGGCAGCGAGCAACGTCTTGGATTATGTGGAAGGCTGCTTATGCATTTACCTCAACAATAGAGAACAAACTGCTTGATTGCAGAAAATTCACAAATTAAAACTTACTTCTAAAACTATGGTACAGATGTCGTGAGGTATCAAACCAAGTCTATACAGTCACTTTTGCTTTAAGCGCCATCTAGGCAAAATATATGAAACTATACAGCACGGAAAATGAGGGTTAGAATGGACGAAAAGCCACACCATTAAGGGTAGTGAAAACTACAAGCAGTAGGATCAGGTTTTAAGCTTTTCGTCTCTTAGCATCCCGCTGGCTGTCATACACAATAGAAAATCTATTGTCTGATATGTAGGTACTTTACGGATTATCGGAATGTTCACTAGAATTCTTTGAACGTTTTAAGTAAGAATATCATTACTTTTTATAATAATTTGAGCATATTTTAAAGAAAAAAGGAAAATGTTTACCTTTAACAAATGAGGATCGCGCTCAGCAGCATCAAGCAGCGACTCTGCTTCACTTAGCCAAGCAACGAATTTTTCCAGGGAACGGTCGAAATTCTGTAGCGACGACACTGCTGAATTTAGTGCTTTTCCTCGTGCTATTATACTGCAAAAGAAAAAATACTGTTAGCACACCAAATTTAAAGTTTTGTAGAAAGCAATGGAACAATGAAACTAAAGCAAAGCAACGTCGCAATTTGTTTTCCCCTCCCTCTTACAGATGGCGCTACTGTATACAAGTGCGAGTTTTGTCTTGAACCGTCACAATTTATTGCTACTACCCTTACACAGATGGCGTTATTGTAGGAATTGCAGAATTTGTTTTTCCCCTTAACAATTTATTACTGGTACTGTTTAACAGATAGCGCTACCGTAGAAAAGTGTGAATTTCCTTTCTCTGTTTAAACTAGATGGCGCTGTAAACATTTTAGAAAAGCAAAGTAGTTCTACGGCTTTTCACTTTTCACTTGTTGAAGATTTAAGCAGTACTAGGTACTTACATTTTTTTTCTGAAATAGTGCATAATGCTTTTGGTAACTTTGAGCGAGTGATCAGAAGATGCTGGCACTGTCAAAGCTTGATAATTTACTAAACTAAAAAATATTTGGTAAATTCGGCATTTTTAATCAAAGTTTCGGAAACCTCAATTTGCTTGCTGGAATTTTATCTCTTGATTCAATTCATCATCGCCTAGCCTTTGACGTCCACTGTTTAATTCTTTGACACACGTCACACGAAACGGTCCAGGGTAGCCTGCAGCTAACAGCTCCCTGCGACCATGACCAGGTCGTCTGTCTATCTTGTAATAATCTCTACGCTTTTAAGTGGTGGCTTTGTCCGTTCTGTCCTGCCTACTGCCTCTTTAACTTGATCTTATGAGCTATGTCATTCAATTGACAATGTTTAATTATACCTGTTATTCAATTCGTTGTATCTGTGGTTGATGGCCTCCGTGGCTCGTTTTATGCGGGTAGTATCGTCATTGCGATACACGGCGATCAGGCGCTGAGTCAGCTGGCCGAACAGCTCGATCTGGTGCTTGTACTGGTGTACCTCAGCATGGAAAGACTGCCGAAAGAGAGAAACAGGATCTAATTAGAATACATGATTAATTTCTTTGTAATGTTGTGTTATAGTCAGCCAGGGTGTTCGGGAACAGGGGGACTTGTTACCTAGATTTTTACACGTAAACAAAGCGTAAGTAGCTACCCTTGGTGTTACCAGCGTGTATCTGCACTGGTTCTTTCTAATAGCATCCTTCAAGAGAGATAAAATTTAGAGTGATTAGGAATTTCAATATTAAAGGTGGTGCATTATGAATCAGTTTGTAAATATATAACGTCTTGAAGACCAAAACTCTTCAAGCGTTTAAGGTTCAAAATCGCACTGACAGTAATATCTTGTAAGTTTACCTCCATTGTAAGTTTATAACCCAACAATTACTTGATCGAAACCACTGCGTGCCGTGTTTACAGACTGCTTGCAAGCAAGCTAGCTCATGTGTGTATTTATTACGTCACTCAAGTTGTGACTTATACGTAACATAAGTTAAGAGAAAAGATTGCGTTTAGTTTTATAGGCAAATAATAGGCACATTTTTTAAATTTTGGTTGGTTCCGTACCCAAAGGGTTAAACGGGACCCTGTTACTAAGACTCCGCTGTCCATCCGACCGTCCGTCTGTCACCGGGCTGTTGTATCTCATTAACCGTGATAGTTACGCAATTGAAATTTTTACAGATGATGTATTTCTGTTGCCGCTATAACAACAAATATTAATAAACAGAATAAATAAGTAATAAAATTCCTTAAATATTTAAGGATGCCCCCCTTACAAACGTGATTTTTTTGCTTGTTTTTGCTCGATATTGATAACGGCAACAGGTAGACGCTTGTGTATAATAGTACATTATGATATAAGTACGGTAAGTTGAAAATTACAGACGATGCGATATTGCTAGCCCGAGCCGTAGGCGAGGGCTACAAGAAAGCAGAGGCTGTAATTTGAGAGGCTTTGCACGGGTGCAATGCTTATGTAAATATTATGCATGTATTATACATATAATCACACTATCTATAAAAGAAACTGCATCAAAATCCGTTGCGTAGTTTTAAAGATCTAAGCATACATAGGGACAGACAGACGGCGGATAGCGACTTTGTTTTATACTGTAGTGATTAAATACATATCAATCAACAGCCACCTCTTACCCCAAACCCTGAACACATTACCTCACATTATGTCGCTTAAGCTGCGAGTTGTGAATATGTGTGGATTCCAATTATCCTGGATTTATGTGTCCCGCTCCCGGGACTCTGAGCGAGTTGGTCTAACTTGGACGACGAGGCAATTGGATAATGCCGTGATTAAATTAGAGCTTGCAAAACTCAACTTCAACCTACAGTGTTATAGTGTTCTATCTCCCGATGCAGTAATTGTGTACAGGGTAAAACAGCGAAAAGTTAAAAGTTAATAAATACTAATAATAAAAACTGAGTTTCCTATAACAATATCACGTCCCACTGCCATAGGCCATCCTACATGGGAGAAACACGTTTGTTTTTATTTTTTTGATAAGCTACTATATACAGGGTGGTGCTGTCAATGCGACAATAAATTAAAACATGGGCTAAATAAGTTCATTGAAATATTTGGTACTTACAAAAACATCTTATTCATTTGTAAGATTCATGACATTTATATGAAACGATGCAGCCAATGTTAAATTTTTTCATATAAATGTCATGACATTATCAAACGAACAAGATGTTTTTGAAAGTGGCAAACCATTTCTATGAACTAATAGCCCATGTTTTAATTTATTGTCGTATTGACGGCGCAGTATATTAAACACAGCGCGTTGCCAGTTTCTTTTTATTTAACTATTTGTCGTATAATTAGAATTTTCACTACTTTATTTTGAATTTATAAATATTTATAAATATTTTACATCGATTGTACTAGCACGACTAAATAATTTCGTTACCGGAAATCAACCTTTAAAATCACAACTTGCAGTCATAGCGAGTTTACTACCAAGGTAAAAATTGGTCCCCCATCCCTTCCCGACCAAGGCAAGCCGCGCTTTAAGCTTGTGATTGACACGTAAACATACAAGCTACATCTTCTGACATTACTTACACTGTGACGTACCCTAACAAGATCTTGTCCACTCAGCTGAGTAACATGTCGTGACGTGGATACACTGTGTCTCAGAGACGTCAAGGCTTGTTTCAATCTTACCAAGCCTTACTTTTATAGGGTTCCGTGCCCAAAGGGTAAAACGGGACCCTATCACTAACACTCCGCTGTACGTCCGTCCGTCTGTCACCAGGCTGTATCTCACGAGCCGTGATAGTTAGACAGTTCAAATTTTCACAAATGATGTATTTCTGTTGCCGCTATAACAACAAATACTAATAAATATTTAAGGAGGCTCCCATACAAAAAACGTGATTTTTTTGCTTGTTTTTGCTCGATGATAACGGCAACAGGTAGACGCTTGTTTATAAATAATGGTACGGAACCCTTCGTGAGCGAATCCAATTCGCACTTGGCCGGGTTTTTCTTATTTTTTCGCCAACGAGACAGAAAATTGATTTCGTTATGTTTATTCTCACCTTTCGTATAATACCACTAACGTAATCAATGTTTTGGTTTTTAATTTTGTATCGTATAACAAAAATGGAGGCATACATAGCTATAAGAGATGGACATAGTATTGTTTTAAGGAACTTGGTGGGTTCGTGGTTTCGATTAAGGAAACAAAGCAACTTCCGCCATGGTCGATCCTGGGATGGGTCAATCAAAATTTGTTATCTCAAGCTCCTCCGTGCTTCGGAAGGCACGTTAAGCCGTTGGTCCCGGTTGTTTCTGCAACCGCTTTAAGCCACCAAGCCGCATTGCGCCAGCGTGGTGGTGTCATGGCCCAAACTCCTCATGTGTTTCTCACATATAGGAAGGCCTGTGCCCGGCAGTGGGACTATGTAGGCTGGTGATGATGATGATGATTAATTCACTATCCGAAGGGATGAAGTGCACCGTGGCATTGCCACGGCCCCATGATAATATAATATAAGATAAGATAATTAATATGATATATTTTTTCTTTAAAATTCTTGAAGTTCTCCTTACCTTCTGCTCTCTAAGCTGCATCTCGAGGACGTCAGCGGTGTGCCCAGGAGCTGTCATGCCCCCAAGCCTCGCCTCCATCCTGGTGAGCCACGCGTCCGCATCGCGCCGCCTCGCTTCGTATCGCTGCGAGTCGCCGAGCATCGCGTCGAGCTGCGCTTTGCGCTGCAGTACGCGAGCGTTCGCCTCATCCCAGTGTTCACGGAGGGCGGTCACTGTGGACAAAAGATAATATTTTTTATTCAATGATTCCAAAATAAAATATGTTAAATCATTATGTTTGATATTGACTGATAGTAGATGTTTTGAACTACCAAACTCCTTTCGAAACCTTAAATTATTCTAAAATAATAATAACGCCCATTAATCTATATTTTTGTCGCAAATTTAAAGATGAACTTGCTACTCTGCCAAACTGTGTATTATAGAACTATTACAACGTACTTTACCAAAGTACGTACTTAATACTTTCACTTTTGTTAATAAAGGAAAACTCAAATCTATGAGACAGCATTGAAAGTTAATAGAGAAGTAAAATCAGTTATTTCATTAAAAACACATAACCAAAAAGGTCTCCACTTCCTCTCAATACATTTCTCTCCATTTAAAGTGCAATCGCTATTTTTTTGTACGATCGTTATTTGAAAACCACAAAGCTAATTTTGGTGCGATTTCTACTGTTTAGGGGATTTCTTCGGTAAGTTTTAAGATATTATATATCATTGGCTTTAACCAAAGATACGGTTTAGTAAGGTATGACGTATTTTAGCGCTGTTTCAATAGATTACATGGTTTACGGTGGTAAACCATTAGAGGCATAAAAAAAATAGAAAACTTTAAATCTCAAGTCGGCCTGAAGAAAAGTCAGTAAATTTAAAGAAAAACCTTCACACAGACAGAAAAGCTAGCTATTAGTACAACATTAGCGCTAAGTTAATATTGATATGGCAAGGATAATATTGTTACGACTCACATCTTTGCGTTGTCACGCAAAGCTGTCGTGTAGGTATATTAAAGTGAGGATTCTCACATTGAAATATGTCAGAAAATGGTGACGAAATGATTAATGTACGGGCCTAGCTTCAAGATGGCTTTGAGATGGCAAAGCAATCAGTTTCAAAATGTGTTTTGCACAGAGATTCTTTTAATAAAAATTCCAATATAAGTCAATGTATGGAGAATATTTGCCTTTCTCGTATTTTTACTGTACTTATCTAAACAGTGTTATACAATATAAGAGTATACAGCTGATTAACTTCTTTAGGACGTAGCTAGTTTAATCATCCGACCAGCTTGAGCTATGGCTGTGACTTTTAACATTCAAAACCAACTATCAAATATATATTATATTAGGTAGCAAAAAATTTTTTGACATTTTATAAAAGTATTAAATACTGAACCAACATACAAATTGATTCACTTACCACTATTGTTACTTTAATCAGATATAGTTTGGCACTATGTCCCTGCTTATTAATTCAAGACCGCACAATGATCCGGATTAACATTAAAAACCATGATTTCTAAAAGTGTTTTTTTATTAAATAATTTTTAACATTACTCATGCAAAGTTTTTATTAATATATAGAGTTCATAGTTCTCAACATCCTATTTTTTTTCTAAAGAAACATAAATGCCAAACTTAAGAGCATAATTAGAAGAAAAAGTCCAGCCCCGAGGGAGATTCGCTTCGGCGAGAGGTTACGATCTGTCAATAAGTCCAAAACAAACTTTCTACAACTGTCGAAGTCTGGCGGTGATAATTAATTAATTACCATTGTTTAGTTGCCAAATAGCATTGTTTTGACTTCAATAGCACTACCTGTACCTACCCTAGGTAGCTAGGTAGGTAGCCCCGTATGTAGGGTCCTCTGGGTAGGAACCACCGCCTTTCTTATTTCAATCGTGAAAAGTTCGCTGCGTTTGGAATTGAAGGGAAAGGTAGCCAGTGAAATTACTAGGCATGGACTACATTTTACCTTAGGTCTCAGGATGACAATGCACTGATTGCAATTATTATTTCAATAAATTTGAATTACTAATTACTTACGTTTTAAATAAAAGGAAAAGTATGGGTTTATTTTAGCAATTACATCAGATACAATTGGCAAGCCGAAAGTTGATAGCTGACTTACTTATCTATATTCAAAGTTTGTATCCAAGATCTAAGTTACGTATATTACTTCCTGGTGCTCATTTTACTTTCCCAAAGAATTAACATTATTAGTATTTATTTATTTATTCTCAAGTACGTAGAATTAGTGATAGATAATTAAGATGATGCAGCTGAGTCTGAACTTTTAAAACTTTTAAAAAAGAAAGTTGGCTAGATTAATGTAAAACAAAATTAAAGTACTACCCTATTTAATCAGTTCTACAAAATTACTGTAGGTACTCTGAGATCAGTAAAAGTACATTTGTAAAACGTTATTATCACATCTGCGTTTAGCCGTCATATCGTGTGAAAACTACAGCGGCACCTCAGTCGCCAAGTATCGGCAATTGGAATAAAATTTTTAAAAGGAGTCTGTACTTTTACATAGAACTCACACTAAGACTCCATTTTACTTTTTTTTAAATTGAATTCCATTAAATTCCTGTGTTTAACAAATGAAAATCCAATTTCAAATAAAACGTTGTTAAATTTGACACTACAAATCCATGTCCAAATTATTTACGCGCATGTTTATCAAACAAGCGATGTGCCCAGTGGGTCGGCAACTGGGGTGGACAAAATAAATCGCATGTGAAGCAAACTCTCATTAGTTTGGACAAAACGAGCCGATATTTGAGCACTATACTCTCGGGTATTTGCACACGGACTAAATAAATGAGATGCGTTATTCGTATTGCGAGATATTGCGATTTGTTTTATGTACTGTAGGGACATGACTGTGTCAAGTGCTCCTCTATGTACTCGGCTATTATGGTTTGTTTCTGTATATAAAAAAGCTGTTTAGGGTCATATACTTTCAGCGATGCCAATCAATCTAACAACAATCAAAAGCCATCTCTAAATAGTGCATAGAATTATAAAATGACATAACTTCACGACAACACAACATCTTGTTATCAGATCACTAGCGAGTAAGTGAAAAAAGCCTGAAATAAGATTAATTACAATAAAGATACTTGGAAATACCTCTATTAATAACAATAATTAAATAATAATCGAAACCACAGGAGTGGCGCGCATTATACGGCCCGTCTGATGGTGAGCGGATAACAAAGCCTATTGACGTTTTTGAGTCCAATGGTACTAGTCACTCGTCGCCCATCCTATAACTACTTAGAGACTGACAAATGAGTGACCTATCAGCAGATTCGGACAAGCTTAGGCATTTGTATGAGACAAGTGAACAAAATCCTCGAAGCTTTGTGCCCGGTGGATACCTCATAATTTGAGCGAGGCCCAAAAACTCCATCGTGTTGATGCCGTGGTGCCGTGAGGTTCAAATACATAACGGAGGTGACTTAAATACTGTGTTCGACATACTTACGGGTGACGAAAGCTGGATTTATTGTTATGATTCTGAAACTAAAAGACAGTCTGCTCAGTTGGTGTTTCCTTCTGAGGAGTTGCCTACTGAAAGAGAAGAGAGAACGAAGCGTGGTGAAAAAGAGGGTGCCCTCATTCTTCGAAAGGACAGATCATTACGGGACAATTGTTTAAGAGGATAGAAAAACATTAACTGCAGAGTGGTACACTAACAATTGTTTGTCACCTGTCTTGGAAAAAGTTCGGGAGAAACGACCTCGCAGTAGGATCCTCCTTCACCTCGACAACGCTATGTCGCACACGCCAACGATCGACTATTTGGCGACGTCAGACATAAAATTACTGGGTCACCCGCCAATAGCCCTGACCTCGCCCCTTGCGATTTTTATTTATTCTCAAATTTAAAAGAAACACTTGGAGAAAAAGGTTTTATGGATGCCGAGTTAGCAGTCGTTGCCTTTCAAAAGGCCTTCAAAGAGACCCATAAGGACAAGTGGGCAGTGCTTTTCTCAGTGGTTGTATCGGAGGCAGCGATGTTTCGATGGGAATGGACACTATTTTGAAAAGATAAAATACATAAAACGAAATATAATAAACTGAGCAACTAAAAATACTAAGTTGGCGACTAAAAATCTGTTTTGGTCGACTATTCCACCATTTGTCGCCGAAATCAGATTTTTTAGTTACTCACCCAGTATTTTCGTCGGTAAGGTTAGGTTAGTATGATGCTCTATTAAATACAAGCCAAATAAAACTAATAACTTGGTAGTTTGCTCAGGTTTTTAATTTTCCAAAAACCTTTACTTTGACCCTCGTATGTAATACATCCAGGCCCATTCTTGTAATACGAGAAACTGTTATGATTTATTAGCTTATTGCAAATATTGTCAGGCTTCCAGTTTTCATCATTGCGAGAATCTTAGTTGTATTTGTTATACCTAGCTAGATATGCTTTACCAAACTTCAAGAGCATTGTCGTAACGGAATGTTACGGTATTAACATTCCCTTGTTTATAAATACAAAGGAGTCTGTAATATCTCTGGATATAATAATTTCCTATCCAGACTCCTCTACTCCTCAAGACTGAAAATTTTTAGGTATTTTCGAGAAACAGTACGAAAACTTCTTTATCAAGCGAAACAAACTCTGTGCTTGGCTGTCTCTTTCCTTACGTCGATCGACATTATTATAATACTCGGTAATAGTAATACTCATTGTATGACATATAATAAAAAAACTTAGTTTTACTATATTAAGGAACGCTATTATCTAAAGGACTATAATATCCTGTCTATTAATTTCTACTAAAAATAATCTTTTTGTCTATTTCCTAAACTAATCAAGAGATGACATTAACAAGATCAGTTGTAATAATACCGTTTTTTATTTAGTACAGTTAGGTGACATCGCAAAGCAAAACATAACATCATAGGTAGCTATCAATCATTTTCTGGTGCTAGAACTAATTAACAACGCCCGTTACAACTTGTTACTAGTTAAGAGAACTTTGTCTAACAAAACATGGAATGGCACAGGCAATGTGCGGATACTAAATTGGCTGCACAGTGGTTTGGTGTGCCACAGGGCGGATCAAAATTTTTTTAAATATTTTTGTTGGTTAAAATCCACATAATAATAATAATATATAATAATATTCATACACTCACACTTATTATCTAGCTCAAAGCAAGCATCATTAAGAGCTTGTGTTAAGGATACTAGATAACGAAGAAATAATGATAATAATATGTATACATATAAATATCAGAAATATACTAAATAAACATATAAACATCCATGACTCGTAAACAAATGCCCGTACTCATTATACAAACATTTGCTCCTACCGGGATTCGAACCCGGGACCTTTTGACCGAGTAGCCTGTATGGTAAGGGGTACAGACCGCTCGACCAGCCGGTCGTCAAATAATAGTATAATAGGTAGCTATCAATCATTTTCTGGTGCTAGAACTAATTAACAACGCCCGTTGCAACTTGTTACAAGTAAAGAGAACTTTGTCCAACAAAACATAGAATGGCACAGGCAGTGTGCGCATACTAAACTGGCTGCACAGTGGTTTGGTGTGCCACGGGGCGGATCAAAATTTTTACAAATATTTTTGTTGGTAAAATCCACAAACACTTCGTTGAACCTTAAAAACAGGGGTTAATGGAGAAAGCATACATTTAGTTGTTGTTTAATACAATGTCCACTACTTCAAAAAACAAGCTAGAGTTTTAACTGTCTGCAGTTTAAATCGTTAGCTTTGGCTGACATTCCAATAATTATGCAGTTTCTAACCTTTCATGAGGCACCTCAAGTATAAAAAATAGGCACTCGTTTTTGAAACTGGAAATCCCGAGAGTTCTGCGGAAAATAAATAGACATACATATAAACATATATAAGGAGGAAGGAAAAGAGATGGCAAGTATGTTGAGGGTGATTATTTATGGAGGATGAAAATACATATTATTATAATTAGTTACCTATTAATCCATTTGGCGCCTAACCTCATGGCCAGTATTGGCCAGGGATTCCTTATATAACAAAATCGTCCTTCTACTTTTACTATGCCTGACAGGGTCCATAATGATCTAATTAATATATTTTTTCCAACTGTCTGTTACATTATGGTATGCAATAAAGATTGAAATTGAAGGTGGCTATGTGAATAACGATATTACTAAAGATATTATTTCAAGTAAATCTGGTAACAGTACAAAATTTTCTCATCATTTTAAAATAAATTTTATACGCCTTTAGCAAGCATATTGCTGGTCTATATAAAATGATAATAATAATAAATAATTATACTTATAAAAATGGTGAGTTTATAGTCTCTTTTAATTATTAACTTCTATGGAGTAGGATTTAATTACACAGGGTTAAACGGTAAGTCGACCTATATCCTTTAAGAAGATGTAGTTTCCATCATTTCTGACTGATTTGACTATGAAACACCGTACCCTACACTTAACTGTTCTCAAGTTTTTTTTAAATGTTTTTTTGTCTATTACCCTTTTTTGTGTTGTATGTCTCTAACTTATTAAGTTTTGCTATTTTTGTATAAAGGAGTCGGTAACATAACTTCCGTGTAGTGTTCGTTTTAAATCCTATCATACATAGCTTGAATAAATTATATTATGTACTCAGACATTGAATTGCAAAACGATAATAATATACAACATGAATATTCATAAACAATACAAACTTTTTGATTAAAATCTCCCCTTGGACAAGGAAGCATAAGGATTGTGTATACATTAAATAGCAGAAAATAGTAATATAGCAGAAATTTATGTTCGTTGTTTATTTAATTGTTCGTAATGTATTGATTATACTATCAAGCTTTCAGTTTAACTACTATTGTCTCCTGTTAGTGTCTGTGTCGCAGCCGTCTGGTTAAGTTAGCGACCCAATTGGACGGCTAGCCCGTTGATTAACCGCCGGCATCCAATTGAATGCCTAGCCCGATAATTAATTTAACTAGACTTCCTTAACGTTAACCAAATTGGCGTATGGAATGGATAGTCTTGTACATAAAAGTTTTTGTTTAATTGGTCGGTTCAAGGTATTTTTTATGACCACTTATAACCGACATCATTTTGGTTCTAAGTGGTCATAAAAAAAATAACCTTGAACCCAGCAATCACTCAAACAGTCACACAAAAGCTCTTCGATTTAAACGACCCGCCTAGGCATCCAATTGAATGGCTAATTTAACCAGACGGCTGACATGACGTTCAGCCATCTGGTTAAACGTTACGTTTAATGACTTGGCTTGATATTTCAGCCGTTTGATTGGATGCCGGCGTTCAATCAATGGGCTAGACGCAATGATATTATAATAATATCATTGGCTAGACGTCCAATTGGGTGGCTGATTTAACCAGACGGCTGCGACAGATACACAAGATTTCAGGAAACGACGCATTTCGGAGAAAATAAATGGGCGTTTTTAAATAAATATCTAATTATTAAACTACCTCAAAAACTAATCATTGACAGCTAAGGTACACTAGAGAAAATCTACCGCCAAAGAAAATAATTTTAACCCCACCAAAGGAATGTTCCGAATTCTCTTGTCAGCTTGTATATAGTATATTAAATAAGTGAATCGATACTGATATTATTATTTTTATATAATAAAAATACAAAAGTAACTCTAACTCTCTGTCACGTTTGTACTCAAGCCCCTGAATGGATTTAGATGAAATTTGGAATATAGGTAGATTACATCCCAAGAAAGGATTTCGGCTGCCTATTGGCGAAATAACCGGCATCCACGCAGGCGAAGTCACAGGCGACCACAAGTTCGGTATAAACCGGTGACAGTACAGTAACTGTATAGTATACTGTCGAGGTCACCCTGGATGGCTGGTAAAGGACGATTTACAAGCGTCAAAACTCCGACTAGGGTGTAAGTTGAATTAGTTATAATAACAAAAAAATCGCTCCGGTTTTGATTAGGAAAACAAAGCAACTTTCACCGTGGTCGATATCGGGATGGGCCAATCAAAATTTGTAATTTCGAGCTGCTCCGACTAACCGGCATTGGACCAGCGTGGTGGTGTCATGGCCCAAATTCCATGTGTTTCTGCTATGTAGAAAGTCCTGTGCCCAGCAGTGGGACGTATATAGGCTGGTGATGATGATGATGACCAATAACATACTATCAGCACCAAAAACGTATGTCGTTTGTGTCATAGTTATAGATTTCATGTGACAAAGAAATTTCTATTAAGAACACTTAAGATTCGTGTCTTGTAGCAAAAACTGATCCCTTTTACGTCCCCTCGTCCCGGTTCTAAACTAATTACATTGTCTTACTTTTAGGGTACCGCAAAGCATAAAGAAGCCTTTCTTGATCGTCACGCACAACGCTGCGGTATACGGTATGCGGCGCACAGTGGTTCGGATTCAGAAAATAGTGGTCCTAGACAAAAAAAAGTCTTAGCTTTACAGTATATAGTATTTATATTTTCCGACTCCGAACCACTGTGCGCCACATACCGTATTCAAGAGACCGAAGCTTTAGGCAACGGAATCAGAATAGTGTTCTTAGGGACTTCTTTATAAAAAGAACTATAAATGTCTGAACACAACGTGATGTGAAGCAGTAAGATGAGTCCATATGCGAAGACAGCTAGTGCAGCTTGAAAGACACTGTTCTAGCCGCCTCCACCTTGCCGACCCATAAGGTGCCTTTTCATGCCTCTTTTGAAGGAACGCATGCCATAGAAAGGAGTCACTAAATTTCTTTGTGCGTCATGTTGAGGTGGAGACAGTGAATTGATGACTTCGAACACCGGCACGCGTGCTCCTTAGTAGGAAGAGGGAAGACGGGATAGGTTTGAAAAGCTTCAGAACACTCCATGACAAAGCCGATAGAAGGAGCTAAGCGAGGCGATGTCACGACGCAACTGAAAAGGCTGTTCGTAACATCTACATCGCCAATATTACGGATAGCATCGAAGAGGTACTCGGCGGAGCCATCCTACAGGTGCGAGCAATATTCCACGCGCGACTGGACAAGAGTTTTGTAGAGCAGGCATAATTGTTCAAGCGTGAAAAATCGACACACCTTGTTCAGGACACCGAGCTTCCGTGAGGCCGTTTTGATCACCGTTTTGTAATTCCCCTGATTAAGATGGCAGCATATCTCCTGACGACCGGCTGGCCGAGTGGTCTGTACCCCAGGGTACTCGGTCAAGAGGTCCCGGGTTCGAATCCCGGTAGGAACAAATGTTTGTATGATGAGTAAGAGCATTTGTTTACGCGTTATGGATGTTTATATTTTTATTTAGTATATTTCTAATATTCATATACATATTATTATCATTATTTCTCCGTTATGTAGTATCCACAACAAAAGCTCTTAATGATGCTTACTTTGGGCTAGATAATAGGTGTGAGTGTAGGAATATTATTATTATTATTATTATTATCTCCACACAAAGCTGATGGAGCCCTGTGCCGAAAGAGTAATTCCCTGAAGAGAGTGAAGATGAAAAAACGGTGACATTTTGGCTGTGAAGGCGCACACTCAATAAAACCCTTTTATAGAAAATAAGATTATCAACAATCGAATAATGGAATTGTTATTACATCGAATATTCATGTTAGCAAAACGACGTAAACAAATAGTTTATAATGTCGAATCGCAATAGTATTAAGCATTTACTATATTTAGGTATTTTATCAAAAGATTATTCGCTTAATTTACTTTTTACATTATTTAAGCACCCACCTAGTAATTAAGGAAAAATTTGTAAGTTCCATAATATTATATGGAACTCATAAAATTCGACTATATTTTTAACCAACTATATTTATATGACTTTTTAACCAACTATATTTATCCGACTTTTTAACAAACTATATTTTTAATGCCGCGACATAAATTGCTCGTATTAGCTGAGTTCGGACCGTTTTACAAACAAAATAAACGCTGATACGCGTTTTCGTAACGAGTAATGGATTTGTTGATTTTAATGCCCAATTAATAAGTAATCACCAGAAGTATGCCAATTCGTTTTGCAGTAAAGAACGTTTAAGGAGAAAAAATTACTTCAGTTGGTTTTTTGGAAGTTTGCTATCTAAAAGTTAACTATTTGTTGATTCATCCTAATCATAAATTTCGATCATGTATATCTCTGAGATGACATACACATATTTACAGCATTCTTATTTATTCATTTATTGATATAATTGCTTTACATATGAAAGTTAACTAATATCACAAATAACAATATCAATTAAGTACAAACTTATGCGCCTTGGAGGGCATTGCAACATAAAAGAGAGCGCAGGTATCTCCCACAAACAACCAAAACTCCTACATTTCTCTATACCAACCAAATATTTGATTCCAGTATTATTCATAATTAAATTTTGCTACCTATATCATCTAAATATTCCTTAACAGAATAATATGTCTTTGTAATTAAAATAGAATAAAAACTAGAAAAATTTCACGTCCTGAGGCAGGAATCGAACCCGCGACCTTTCGCAATCCGGGCGACTGCTCTGACCACTGAGCCACCCAGGACTTGGGATATCCCTGTGAAATTCTTCTAGTCTATCTTGTATTTGCGTTTATGAGCTAACGTCCACCCTACAATGTCGAAATATTCTATTTCAACATCCGAAACGAGTATTTTTACAAATACCGACGATTCGGTAAAGTTGGGGCAGTGCTTTCAAATATTCTTAATTTTTGATTTTAACATTATTATAAATGTTTGAAAAATTACTTAGTAATTAAAATATAATAAAACTAGAAAAATTTCACGTCCTGAGGCAGGAATCGAACCCGCGACCTTTCGCAATCCGGGCGACTGCTCTGACCACTGAGCCACCCAGGACTTGGGATATCCCTGTGAAATTCTTCTAGTCTATCTTGTATTTGCGTTTATGAGCTAACGTCCACCCTACAATGTCGAAATATTCTATTTCAACATCCAAAACGATTTCGAGACGATTCCTGCCTCAGGACGTGAAATTTTTCTAGTTTTATTATATTTTAATTACTAAGTAATTTTAAAACATTTATAATAATGTTAAAATCAAAAATTAAGAATATTTGAAAGCACTGCCCCAACTTAACCGAATCGTCGGTATTTGTAAAAATACTCGTTTCGGATGTTGAAATAGAATATTTCGACATTGTAGGGTGGACGTTAGCTCATAAACGCAAATACAAGATAGACTAGAAGAATTTCACAGGGATATCCCAAGTCCTGGGTGGCTCAGTGGTCAGAGCAGTCGCCCGGATTGCGAAAGGTCGCGGGTTCGATTCCTGCCTCAGGACGTGAA
Organism: Nymphula nitidulata; assembly: GCA_947347705.1. Lineage (NCBI taxonomy): Eukaryota > Metazoa > Arthropoda > Insecta > Lepidoptera > Crambidae > Nymphula > Nymphula nitidulata. Next base: position 483,724 of record OX374637.1, on the reverse strand, counting down.
ATTTTTCTAGTTTTATTCTATTTTAATTACTAAGTAATTTTTCAAACATTTATAATAATGTTAAAATCAAAAATTAAGAATATAATATGTCTTATTAATGAAAAAATCTTTAACGAGTTTTATGAATTTTGAATAAACTTTTTCATTTTTAATGTAAGTAGGTAGTTTATTGTATATTTTTATTGACATTGGGTAGGGTCCTGAACTGTGCAATGTTAGTTTAGATGTTACTTGTACCAAGTTATTTTCATTGCGAGGTATATTATGTCGAGGCATGTCTCCTACTTTAGAATATAAAAACGGGTTTTCCTAATGAATTTACAAATTTCAAATAGGTAGATACAAGGTAGTGTTAAGCTTTTGAAATGGGGTTTACAGCTTTCCCTCTGTTTAATATTTGTTAAAATCGTAATTATAATTGTATTTCGCAAAGTTATGAGCTTACGTTTAACGTCTATCGGCGTTTGCCGCAAGGAATGGGTTACCGACTATATTTATCCAAATATATTTTTAACCGACTATATTTCTGTCTACACTCGATTTGCACTCAATGTTTTTGTCAGATAAATAAAGCTACGGTATAGCTTTATTTATCTGACAAAAAAAAACATTGAAGGTATCAGACCGTAAAAATGCTGACTCATACCGAACCTTTGGCGCCTGCAACCGTTTCGCACTTGGCCATTTTTTATAACGTCCCCTTCTTTGTCCCTTCAACTTATGAGGCCGATCCTTCTAAGTTTAGGGTCTATTTGAATTTTGGGGATGTTTCATGTTTTCCTAATAGTTTTAATATAGTGAACAAAATAAGGCAGCTTCAGGGGAGATAGCGTGTATACAAGTCTATTCGACGAGGAGTTCGGTGGCATAGAGGTTGGAGCGCTCTGGTGTCGATTACAAAAACAAGACAACTTTCACCATGGTCGATACCGGGATGGGTCAATCAAAATTTAATAGTATAGTAATCTCGAGCTCCTTTTCCTCGTGCAAAAATTATGTCGAATTCCCATGTCATATCCATTCCTGTAAAGGTCGAAAGCTCTACACTAGAAGTTGTTGACGAATAAATTAACCCGGAACAACTAGTCCAACTTAGGAAGTCCAACTTCCAAAAAGAGTGACCTCATCGACGGATCCGACTCGGCTAGGCAGCGTTCGGGAAGCTTCGCGGCATATTCTCGGCCCAACTTCCGCATTGTTTCAAGACGAAAGTCTTAAATTCGTGTGTATTGCCAGTGATAATATACGGGACCGAGACGTGGCCGCTTACAATGGGCCTCTTAACGAGGCTCAAAGTCACCCAAATGGCAATGAAGAGGGCTATGCTCGGGGTTTCTCTGCATGATCGAATCAGAAATGATGAGATCCGCATGAGAACTAAGGTCGCCGACATAGACCAAAGAATTGCGAGCCTCAAGTGGCAGTGGGTAGGCCAAAATGTAGGGAGGACTGACGGCCATTGGGGCGGAAAGGTCTTAGAGTGACGGCCGCGTACCGGGAGACGCAGCGTTGCTAAGTAGACCGACGATCTGCTGAAGATCGCAGGAAGCCGATGTATGCGGGCAGCGCAGGATCGATCGATTTGGAGATCCTTGGGGGAAGCCTTAGCCCAGCAGTGGGAGTCTCTCGGCTGATATGATGATGATGAATGTTGAGGATAGTAAAGTTACACAAAACACAAGAAATACCTTTTGCGGAATAAAATATTGATTCCAATTTATAACGTTAAAACTAGCAGCCATAATATACAGCGTTAAGTTTAGTTATCAGTTTAGATAAGCGCGTAGATATCAAACCATAAGACGAACTAGAATAACAATCAAGTTCCCGAAATTAGCCACGAAAATTTCCTTTGTAATATCAATGTCAGACGTACAGCTTGTTAGCAGAAGCTAATTGTGATTCGCTAATCAATGCCAGTCCCCCGAACAATTCTCGACAGCCCACAAATCAGGGGGAGAGAATTCTTCATGAGCCTGTCCGTAATTAAAGTTTCGTTAAATTTATTGAGGAAAGAGATTCCATTTTTCGATATATTCGTTTCCGACTTTTAGCCGACTTTAAGCTCAATGGTAAGATAGAAGGAGGGAGCTATGTAGTAGTATCCACTCAAAACAACGCACATACACACACACATGAATGCATACACACATAAATATGGCCGAAACCCACACTACTGTTGTTGTAACGGGTTACAGAAGTTTGTGAACGAATATCACCCGCGAGACTGTGTATTTTGACCTCGATTACAGTTACAATATTGTTGTTTATTTACAAACTGCACTCTTTGATTTTGTCAGCAAACAGAAAAACTTTAATTTTAACTGGGACACGCTTCTAAAAGGTGATGAATGTGCTGACAGGTGCAACAGGTACAGGTACGACAGATGTGTAAGACAGCCAGAACTCATCTAGGAATCATTGTGTTTGGAGCAGAAACACGTGTCTCTAATGTTACGAATGCAACGCTCTTTTTGATTTCTCGGTGTTACAAACATTTAAAGTTACTCCTTTTACTTCAAAAAGTATAAAGAACAACAAAAGAGAAAAGAAAAGAAAAATAATTTGCTTAAAACGGTGTATTTTAAATTTATCTTCCTCGAAACTGCGGAAAACACCCCAAAGACTTCGTCAACAAAGTAATTACATAGTAATTTACACAAAAAAACATTACCGAGTCTGTCGTAGTCGACACGTAAGCAGCCCGGAGGCTAACGCAATATTTTTAAAAGCCTCCTTCCAATCTTCAAAGGGATAAGTTCGTACAGTCGACAACACAGAACCATAAGACAGCGGTTCCAAAGCCGCTGTTATCACGACCAAGTAAGGTCGTTTTCAAGTACCAAATGCTATAGTCGATGTGTGGGAGATTGTAGAAAAAATTGTTACAGGCCAGTTGACGATTTGAAACGAAAGTTCTGATCACGTTTTTTCAAAGGGATTGGGAGTTAGCTAAGTAAGATTATGCTTTTGACCGCCGCCGGTAAAACTCTTAAGGAAACTTATAATTGTCCAAAAGTCGTTATTCTTTGTTAAATATTGGATACATCCTTCTCTTTGAGAAAAGAGACTAAATTCAGTCAATGGGAATCCTTCGAAATGCAATTCTTTAGTTTAGCATCAAAAAAATATATAAAACTAGCTGACCTTGCGGGGTTGTCGTTGTCTTGCCATAAAATAATGACAAAACAAATAGATAGTAGCCGATTCTCAGACCTACTGAATATACATATAAAACTTCATGAGAATCGGTCAAGCCGTTTCGGAGGAGTATGGTAACTAAATTTGTGGATCGAGAATTTTATATATTAGATTAATAATCTTAAGTAACCCCCGGCGTCATGGATTTAATCAATCAAACATCATCTTGTTGAGACTATTCTTATGGGTTTCCTTTCTTTATTTGTAATTGTTACAATTAAGTAGTCATTACAAAACGACTTTTTGAAAGTGGACGAGTTCTCGAAGATTACGAAACCGATCCAAGCCTACATTTACTTACTTCTTTTTAATATAAATGTAGATTTAGAAAATTATGATCTCGCAGAATTGAATTTAAAAACGTAATCTACCAGACCCAAATATCCAAAACGTTTGATCGACACGGCAGGCACGTCTAAAGATTAATGGCAGTGACGATACAAAACGACGCCTGAACGAGTAACTTCTTGAACTATTGGCTAGTTAGGTGTAGGGAGGACGCGATTGATTTCTACATAAAAAAAACATTAGGGATGAATTAAATATTGGAGAAACAGTAACTTAGTACTTTAATCTGTTTAGTTTTCAAACTGTATTGATATATTTAAAAGTTTGGCTTTGATTTAAGATGCATTGACGCCGGAAAAGCGATTCTTTTAAAAATAACAACTGATTAAAGACTAGAATAAGATAGACATAAGACTGAATGGGTATTGTACCCTGTACTTGTGTACAGGTGATGATAAGCTAATTGATTTCGCAGACACAAAAACCATAACAGATCAAACCCTAAACGTTTTATAATTAAAATTTAATAACGAAATGCTAAAGATAGTGCTACTCAGGGAGACAAACTTGAGCCCGCGACTGCAGATACAGCTCTACGTGACAGAAGATCGCAGCCAACTCTTGCGGTTAGTAAAGTCGTACAGCTCATAGAGGAGGTGTGTCACGAGCAGGAGGACTTGTCTCTTATGCTATCAATACTTGCAGCTACTTATGTAGCGTTACGTGACTAGTGAAATGAAAATCGTCAAAAAACCCTTATGTCTTTCACATAAAATAATATTAACTAACAATGTCATAATGTTTGTCTCTCTGTGTTGTCTAAATTTAAGTATGCTAACAATGATATAATGTCAGTCTGTCTATCGGAATGTCTGTCGATCTGTATGTCGATCTGTCTGTCGATATGTCAATCGATCTGTCTGTCGGTCCGTTTGTCTGTCAGACAGTTTGTGTCTGTTAGTCTGTCGGTATGTCAGTCTGTAAGTCTGTCAGTCTGTCTAGCAGTCTGTCTGTCTGTCTGTGTGTCTGTCTGTCTGAATTTACACCGGTTCGAAAACTTGAACTACCGAGAAGATTCCGGCAACAAACTCGTGTAGTCACTCTTTTCAACCCCCGACGAAAAAAGAGGGGTGTTATAAGTTTGACGTATCTGTCTGTGTATCTGTGTGTCTGTCTGTGGCATCGTAGCGCCTAAACAAATGGACATTTGATTCGGTTTTTTTTGTTTGAAAGCTGATGTGACTACGATGGTTCTTAGCTATAATTTATGAAGTTCAGTTCAGGCGTTTGATGACTATCAGCTCATTTTCTACATGAAATTAGGATTTTACTAACTTTTACAGATCCGATTGATTTCAAATTTCGTGTACTGTCACTTCGATGACATTCTCATGACATACAAAATTTGAGCTGATCCTATACCATCAAGAAAACTGCGAAATGCTTAATTCTTCAGAAACTTACAGCAGATATAGCGTGTTTGGGCTCTTATGAATAGTCTTTATGAGATGGTGTTAGATAGATGATTAATGACGCCAGGGGTTACTTAAAATTTTTAATTTTGCAATTATTAATTATTAAGTTACAATGTTTAGTTACATAGTATTATAATTACATTACATAGTAGTATTGTATTACATAGTATTGTAATTAGTAGTAGTATTTAGCAGTGCAGTGTCGCACAGAGTATAAAAAATAGGTATATTAACGTACCAAGAAGTACCTAATGACAAGATTATTTACTTTATTTAAAAGCTGTCCGACAATGCATCATCACAATATACGTATTATAATACACAAAGGTCAACAGTTATTATACAGAGGCCTGATAAAGCCAAACATCTTTCATTAATTTTAAACACTTGTCTGACCACGTCACCATAATTATAATTGTATTGTTTTATATAATTCCTATAATGCCATATACCTACGTCCCTCAAAAACGATACTATTGATGAATAGGTAAGTAAATTATTATAAATCAAGGAAGCTTAGAGATGACTATTTCCACTAGTGGCACCTGTTCACAGGTATGACGCATGTGCCAGCCATCGCTCCGCTCAACCATATCATAGGGAACGGAGCGACCCGGCACACGACGCCACCACCGCAGAAACTTATATTATAGTATAAGCGTACCCTTGCTACAAGCGTCTATCTACAGGCTATGGTAATCGGTGGATTTGGGCCCAGATAACTAATATCATCAGAGATGGCTGTATAGGCACCAGTTACTTTGCTTTCTCCATCATAAGGAGTATTTATTGAGGAATAATAATTTCACGTTTGGTTATTGTGTAATCACTGACCATTAGGCGGTTACTTGTTCGCCAGCCTTGTTGTAAAAGTAACCATTTGAAAGATGAGCAAAAAACTGACGTGGCCATGAAGCCTTTTAATAGGCCAAAATCATTTACGAGTGACACACACAGTTAAGAAACCATAAAAATGATATACACACCAGAGATTAATCGGTTAAATTGTCAAAATGTTTTATGGCGGAGGCACCGGAAAATTAAGTGACAAAAAGTGTTGCATCGGAAAATTTGCATGCAGATGGGGTGATAGCCTGCGGATGTAGAGGGGAGAATAAAGTATATGAGTTATTTACATTCGATTTGTATGAGTGCGCGTACTGATGAGGAATATGTCATTGTTGTCACGGGACGGCTGGAATCAATGTTGGACAGATGGAATTGTTTGGGGTCGTGGATTCTATTGCCGCTTTGTAGAACTATATTTAATGGCCATCCTAAATTTATTTCATTGATAAGTCCTTCTCAATCAGACTTACTATCAGTACATGTCTTATCGAATTCAGATCGAGTTTTCGCAGGCAGCCGTCTAATTATCGGCTAAATACATTGCCATCTTACGAAAAGCAATTCGTGTAGAAATAAGAAATAAATAACTTTGTGAATGCTTGAAGTGATGTATAGGTGGCTCTAATAATAGATATTACATTTAGTAGGGTATTAATAGCAATATCATTTTGAGGTAAAATTTTTCTTCCATTTGGTTTTGTTTTTCTCTAAAGTTACCTTTCCTGGTATTAGTACTACGGAACACCATTGCATCTTTGAATGTCACCAAAACATAAGTGCCAAAATTGTGAATAAGTAAAATGGACTATTAACCATTTTTAACCGACTACAAAAACGAGGAGGTTCTCAATTCGGCCGGTATGTTTTTTTTTCTATGTATGTACACCGATTGCTGATCCGATTTACGTGATTCTTTTGTTTTAGAGTTCATTATCTCAAAAGGAAAAAACAGAACCCTTACAGGATTACTTTGTTGTGCATCTGTCTGTCTGTCAATACCCTTTATTTAGGGAATGCGTGAAGGTATCGAGTTGAAATTAAAACCATATACTCAGGCCTGCAGTCCCTAGAAGCTGTGAGAAAATCAAACTTCTAAGTTAACGTAAAAAAAGATACGGTCATTTATGCCGCAAAAACGTATATTTCGACACTCTCAAGGGAATCAAAATTTATAGGATACTTTCCGTTGACCTAGAACTATGAAATTTGGCATTATTTTCTATGTATTGTACACCGATTACGCCGAGATTTCTGATCAGATTTACGTGATTCTTTTTTTGGTGGATGCGGTTGCCATTTGGTCCCATATTTAAAAAAAATCAATTGGGTAGTTTGGTTTTTAAATCAAAATAACTGGAATGAGTAAGTCGTCTAAAAAGAAAAGTTTTTTTTTATACTAAGCACGACAAATGACTCAACACCACCTGATGTGAAGCGGTAAGAAGAGTCCATATGCGAAGACAGCTAGTGCAGTTCACACACTGCTCTAGCTGCCTCCACCTTGCCGGCCCGAAAGGTGCTTTTTCACGCCTCTTTTGAAAGAATCCATGTTATAGGAAGGAGGGAACACATATACTGACAAACAATTCCAAGTTCTGGAAGTACGACAAAGAAAAGAGCTACTAAATTTCTTTGTACGTGATGTTGAGGTGGAGACAGTGAATTGATGACTCCGAAGACCGGCACGTGTGCTCCTGAGTAGGAAGGGGGAAGATAGGATAAGGTCAAACAGCTCTTCAGAGCACTCTCCGTGATAAAGCCGATAGAAGGCGCTAAGCGACGCAATGTCTCAAGTTGCGGATTTTTGCTTTTCTATGATTTCTTAGTGAAACATACAATAGCCGACGGTCACCCATCTAGCTTTGATCTTAGTAAGTTATTACTAAAAATTGTGAAAAAAAAATTAAAACCGACTTCAAAAAAACTGAAAACGATAAAATAATTAAATTTAAATAGGTACGCATCCCCTAGAAGCATATTTTTTGGAGTTGGTGCTAAGTTGTTTCCGGAAACAATAGATAGTGAAGCAACCATTGTAACATAGTAATCAGTGCCCCACTGACCCCAATAGAATCCCGAAGCTGCACAGAATAATCGAGCGGTAACAGTGTGGTATGCTGAATTATTGACAGGAATGTCGAACTGACTGACAAACGGAGGGTTTTTGCTATTAGATTACCCATGGATTCGTACGAGTTACCGGAAATTGGACAGAAGGATCTACGATGTGTGAACTTTGAGGAATTGAAGCTTTTTAAACGACAAAGGTGGCGAGCAAGCGTACAGTCCACCTGATGGTAAGCGGTTACCGTGAACACTCAGCATCTTGGGCACTACCCACGCGCTGCCTACCCTATGTCCTTCAACAGAAAGCCTTATATTATCAGCGTAGGACTACAGTCTCCTTGCTGACTCACTTGATCACACAACGCCTTCTCATTGAGCTCTGGCTTGTGGTTGATGTGTGCAAGTGAGGACTGATACTTCGAGTCCAAATTAGTTATTCGCACTATTTACCCAAAACTCGCCAAATCTTAAATTAAAAACCGGCCAAGTGCGAGTCGGACTCGAAGGGTTCCGTACCATTATCACCAAACAAGCGTCTACCTGTTGCCGTTATCAATATCGAGCAAAAAAATCACGTTGGTTGTATGGGAGCCCCTTAAATATTTATTTTATTCTGTTTTTGTTAATAAAGTATTTGTTGATAAAGCGGCAACAGAAATAAATCATCTGTGAAAATTTCAACTGTCTACCTATCACGGTTCATGAGATACAGCCTGGTGACAGATGGACGGACGGACAGCGGAGTCTTAGTTGTAGGGCGCGTTTTACCCTTTGGGTACCGGAACCCCAAAATGATTGAACAACTAATAGGAACGCCTCAGTACGGCAATGTCGTCCATCAAATGATGAGCCTTCATAAGCTCATCGCAGGAACACAACACTTTAAGTAGTTACTTAGCTGCGATATTCTGTGAGTTGGTTGTGTTACCCTGTCACTCGAAATTCGAGCGGTAAGTACCACTGAAAATGAAAATAAATGTTTATAACTTTATCACAGTGATTTTTTGAATCCTCTGTTAAGTAAAATAATTGCCCGTAGTAGAAGACACACTTCACTAAACACTGCAACAATTTATCTGCTATTTTTTGATATACCACAACTATGCCATAATTCTTTTCATATAATAGCCAAGGAACAAGCTACCGGTGATAGAAATCTTGTAATAAGTATAAAGTGGCAACTCAAAGATCACAAATTTCAATATCATCTGTTAGATCCAAGAAAGATGTAAGTATCTAAAGCTTCTTTTATTTTTCAACAAAGTTATATTTACTCAAGACACATTAATCCTTAACATTTAAGAAATTAAACCTAATTCAGTGTTTAAATGTAGACAGAATTTTCTTAATTTATCCTTGCAAAATGGTGTCGTATTTATTGGGTGTTTAAACAGGTCCGCACGAACGCCGTTAATATAATAAATGGGGCTTAATCTCATTTAAAAATGTGCACGTAAAATACCAACGCTAGGGCTGCCAGATAACAGGTATTGTACGTAATTTTGTTTTGAAACTACAGAGAATAATAGGTTAAATTGTGAAATAATTCACGGTCTAGCCTTCAGGCTACATGAAAAATGAAGTCGCAAATCTCTTTTCAAATTGTTTAGAAGGCATTACGTTGAAACAAATTAGCTTGGGTTTAAAACGTAACTAGTAAAGTTAGCCAGTTTTTGCGTCTCAAATATTACGGACCATGGTTGTGTAATCCGAGTGACTGGTCCAGAGAGATACCAAGGATTTGGGAGTTGTCTCTAAATTACTTGTAGTCTTTCTGTGTTGGTATAATCTAGCGTCGAATTTGTATTTTTTATACAAAGCACGACAAACCACTCAACGTCACCTGATGTGAAGCGGTATGAAGAGTCCATGTGCGAAGACAGCTAGTGCACTCTAGCCGCCTACACATTGCCGGCCCAAAAGGTACTTTTTCTAGCATCTCTTAAAATAACACATGGTATAGAAAAAACTGAACAATTATTTTAGTTTTAGTTTTATTATAAATCCTCGGAGCACCTTGGACACTACTCACGCAGTAGACAGTATAGGAGACAAGTCGCCCTGCTCTCAGCAACCTTCCTCACCACAGAAACGAAAGTAAGAAACTCGATTGCTTTCCTTTCACTTGAACAAGTGGTGGTAAAACAAACATTGTATCACTATAAGGTCAAGTTATTTGACAGCTTCAGAAATTTATGATTGAATCCAGAATCGACGAGCCAAAATACGAAAATATTTCTTATGGAAATCGGAATAAGATTCGCATTTCATTACTCCCAAAGCTTTACATCGCAAAGAAAAATGTTTTCTCAATCGTCCCTAAACATGGCGGCGGACATCCTTTGTACTTGTTTCCTTATTCATGAAGCTCTCTGCACAGTTTAGACTTAGAGTTCCTTACTGAGAGATAGAAACAGTGCCGTATTGAGTACTTAAATAAATAATACTTTAGTTAGAATATGGAATTATTCTGTCAAGCGTTTATACATTTGGAGGTCTATGACAATTGAAAAATCAATGGTGTCTGGAATCTCATGCTTGACGGGTTAAAGCAAAGAATTAAAATGCTGATTCTGATTTTTCTTTCGGATATGAATTTGGGACATATTTTGCCGCATTCTATTATTTATAATATACTCACCTAGAACAGATGCTCCTGCACATCAAATGTGATCTAATAGCTAATAGATTCTAAAATTCACCGTTCGTAGCACCGGCTCGCCGACTTTAAAGAACTAAGTCGAATTGAATGGGGGCTTATTATTTCCCTCCCACAACCGTAATGGACCGTATTGGGTAACACTTCCCTGTCGAAAAGAGGGCGTAATGTCTTCGCGCACGGTTGCGCTCATACACCTTGCAACCTTGGAGCATGCCGATCGGTTTGACATGCATCGTCGCAACCAGTCGCATCGCTTGTAAAGCAGGCATTCCCATAGAAATATATTATTATCAATTCGTCGGATCTGGTACGGGATCCGGTAAAATGTTCTTTACCGGATCCGACTCTGACCCACCGCAGGTCTTAAAACACGCCGGATCCGGTAGGTCTCAAAACACGCCGGATACGGTAGGTCCCAAAACACGCCGGATCCGTCAGGCCGGATCGCAATCTCTAACCACACCCCTCACATAGAGGAATCTCTATCAGCAAATAGGCACATGGAGCTACCCCTTAGATAAGTGACGAGAGAAATAAAAATGGTTAAAAAGGTTACGAAAAATATAAAATATATACGGAACCCATAATTCTTAATGTACAGCTCCAGAGCTTGCTATATGGAGCTTCGATTTGTAGACCTTGAAGCAAATATTATCCATTCCGGTAAATCCCATGTCGCTTACCTGTGAATAAAGAGAAATACATATTATTCTCACGACAGCATAGAATATCAAATAAATTATGAATGGCTAGCGAATGTTAATAAGACGACAACTCCCGACGAATAACGTTAGCATCGCATCAATTCAAACAACTGTCATTGTGTCTAATGCTCAAATGAGAGTACTTAAAGTAGATTGTACATTAATGTTGCGCGTTAAGGATACGGTAAGAGTGTATCTATTTCTTACTTCAGTTATTCAGTCTAGATATACGTAAACCTCTTTCATTATTAATAACGTACTGATTTGACGAATAAACCCACAGAATCCGTTAGAGGCACCAGTTATTAAAAATTTGATAGTCTATATGAAGGTAATATGATAGCAAGGACTTACAGTGGTAGTACGTGTACTTGTAGTTAGCAGAAACTAACTCTGCTAACAAAACACGAAGATATATAGAAGATCATGTACAGGGGACTTTAATATTATATCTAGGAGCCTATATATCTTGTTCACGTAGTTTTTCGTCTCTTCACCTACAAAACTATAATTGGCAAAATTTGGGAGATACTCCATTGGTGTTGGAACAGAGAAATTCCAAACAAAATAGGCCATTATTAGCTCGACATAAAGTTCAAAGACGGGAACAAACTCGTTAACGTTTTATTACAAGTATTACAACCTCAAAGACATGATACAAGTTTGAATTCGGGAAACGTAACAGTTCAAAGAGGTTTTAATGAATTAGGCGAATCAGTACTGGAGCATAGAATATTAATGTACCCGCTAACATTTATTTTGAATAAATTAAGCGTATTTAAAGCAAATTTAAGGAAAAATAAATTTAAGATTACATCTGAAAAAATAGGTGTCCGAGATTTCGTCGGCTGTAATGAAACATACATTTTTATATGACTAGAGTTACGTACGACTCGCCAGGTAAGCGATTACCGTAGCCTATAGACTTAAATTGCTCTATTTCTCAAAACTTTTAGTTTGTCAAGCCGCCTAAGACCACCGCGGGTCTAACGCGGCTTGACAAATTTATGACAATTATGTCTAGAATCTGTATTGGTGGAAGGAGGATTTGTCCCATATTGCCAGCGTAAAGCTCCTAATCTTTACAATCGCTGCCATTTCGAACACTAAAATTCTAATCCAGCACAATTTTCAACTGAACAAATATAAAGCGAAAAACAAGTGATAACGCTTAAGCCCAAAATTATATCCTTCCTCGTAGCTTTTCAAGTGAAATTTAACTTTCATATCTCCGGAAAGGTTTAAAGGTTTAAACAAAAGATACGGATGACAAAGATGGTCCCCCCGGATCCATCGGACTGGCGGAATTACCTCCACGAGGATTTAATCCTTAATAACGGGCATTTTAGAATTAATTCTAAAGTATTCTTCAACGGTACGTTAATAATTTTTTATTCGTCAGTAGCCGGAGGTTCCGAATTGGACTCAAATTAAGGAATGTGTTAGTTGAAAACGATTCTATGCAAACACAGAGCAGAGACAGAATTGTCACAATATGTAAAAGCCTGAATCACGCTTACAAAGATTCTGAGGTAATTATTAATAGCATTATAAAGTAATAATAACTGTAATAATTTATGAGTTATTAATACTTATTAATAAATCTGATCTAGGAACTCAGAATATTTAAAAAGCAAAATTTAAAATTGATTGCATTATGAACAAAAGCTGCATATTCAAGAGGAGTATTTCAACAGGTTGCTAGAGATGTACCTACATAAAATTCATTGCAAAATATTTCAACAAGAGTAATACAAAAATGGTTATTTTATATTGCAATTTCTTCACAGTTGAATAAGCGACGAAATGTAATTCCAAAAAAGCCACCACAAAATTAGTACGAGCAGAAGGACCACTTTGTATTAAGACACCACAAGCATCCTATTTTCTCAGAAACTTAAGATCGGTTACGACAAACGGTTATTTCATACAAACTTTCAAGTCAGGCTAATCTAAATAGTTGTCAGTGGGTCAAAAATAACTAATTATAACACACGAAAAATCCTCTAATAATTTTTTATACGAGCCTGACTTGCTTGCACGTCTTGTACTGAATATTAATGAGGTAAAAAATATATACGCTGTGTTTCCGATTGAAGGGAAAGGTAGCCAGTGAAATTACTGGGCATGGACGACATTTCATCTTAGGCCTCAGGACGACTTAAATTTAGAGTGTGTCTTCAGAACATGTCGCCATCTAAGACAAGAAGATAATACTGGTCTATGTAGACCTTCTGTTTGATTTCATTTCGTGCGGATACACAGAGCAATCACAAATGAAATTGCATTTGTGGACTTAGTACAGTTCGTTTGTCGACGCAACGGAAGATTGTCTTGAAGAATTATTTTATAGAAAAGAAAAATATAAGACAAAGGTAGCAAAATATTATAAAGTGCAAAGGAATTTCTACCCGCCAGATAAATATTTTTAACTGGGAAAGAATCTCCACTTACAGCAGAACGCAGCAATTTTTTTTTTATACTACTAGATGACAAACAAGCTGACGGCCCACTTGATGGTAATATAACCCTACTTTGCACGTTAGAACATGTTTGACTTGGCTAAAACAAATAACCTTTAGGTACTCTTGATATTTGGTAAATTTACAGTGTGCAGCGCAGGTGTGGTACGGTATCTGCTCACCACCAGGAAAACGTTTTCTTGTTCTATATTGTGCTAAATTCTCAACGGGTAGCTATTGGTCTCCATCTAACTGATGGTAAGTGACGATAAAGTGGAGGATGGAAACAAGCTACACCCTGAATCCTCAACCACAGAGCAACTGGCTATCTTACCTACAATTGCCGGAACACAACAATGCTGTTAACATTATTGTTATGGCGGAAGACTTCTGTGGGATGGTGGTAGTTATCCAGGCGAACTCAGATAAGCTGTAGTGCATGCCGCGTCTCCTCATATTAGGTTTGTTACCACCTCTGGCCAAAACCGAGCGGAAAATTCCTGCCCCCATGGATATTGAACCATTGATCTGAGTCTGAGTCAGATGATGTGGTGGTGCTCGTGGGCACAGAGGCGGTTAAATTAAATTATAGATATTCAAACATTTAACGACCTAAATATACTAGCAGACACCTAGTTAATTCCAACCAGACCTGGAGCAAATATTTGGAGACGGAAATAAAAAGAGACAGAATCAATACGCGGCGACCTCGTATTGTGCGACAATACGATTGGCTAGAGAATTAAACCTAAAAATAACTAAAATACCCCAAGGCACCAACTTGTTGAATAGAGGATAGAATTAAGAGAGAAAAACAAAGAAGAAATTTTTCGACATTGTGAGGGTAGACAATAAACAATTTGTATTTGAAATTCGGGTCACCCGGTTTGTAAAAGGGTGTGGATTTGGTTCTCGCACCAGGTCATAATTTTTTCTAGTTAGGATATTTTCATTTTAATGGCTGGCTCAAAAGGTCTGGAAACCAGAACCGTAAAGTTTACGATTCAAACGATTATTTAAAACTTATTTTCTATCTTAATGTCATTAAAATAAAGCGCCTTCTACAGTGTCACAGCCAGCTCTTAAATAAACACGAAAGCTCCGCTGTCTAAGTAACAATTGAAGTGACTCTCAGAAACTTTGGTTAAGTTCGTGAACAGACAATTTATTTTAAAAGCAGTTTCTGATAATGTCGTCTATACTTTCTTTAATGGTGTGTGTTGGTAATTTTTTTAAGTATTGTGATTAACTCTAATCATATTTGAGTGTCCGCACCAAAATACTTCGGTTACATTAGTATAATGACATGGTGAGGTGTAATTACAGTTTCTTTGATTTAACAAAACGATGCATCTATATGCAATCTTATGTTTGGCCCTAGCCACATAACTAAGGGTAATACCTATATTACCTTTAGTTATGTGGCCACTTTTTAGGGTTCCGTACCCAAAGGGTAAAACTGGATCCTATTACTATGACTTCACTGTCCGTCTGTCAGCAGGCTGTATCTTATGAACCGTGATAGTTAGACAGTTGAAATTTTGATAGATAATGTATTTCTGTCGCCGCTATGACTACAAATACTAATAAACAGAATAAAATAAATATTTAAGGTTGCTCCCATACAACAAACGTGATTTTTTGCTTGTTTTTGCTCGATATTGATAACGGCAACTGGTAGACGCTTGTTTATAGATAATGGTACGGAACCCTTCGTCCGCAAGTCTGACTCGCACTTGGTCGGTTTTTTAAGCTACAGATAGCCGAAAGCGCGTGAACTTAAGGTTAAGTTATTAACATTAGTTTCCTTTTATATATTACAAGCAATGTCATGACCTTTACACGCAGGACAATCTAGGAAACCAATCCAATTTTAACCAATAAGACAATCCACTGCGATAGATTGTCCCATTCGATCTCTATTCAGACAATTTAAACTTAATAAATATGTAATACAATTATAATCAAAAACAACGTATGTTCTAAAAAAAACAGCTTATTGGTTGCCATTCAAATGTTTAGCGCAATACAAAGTGTGCGCAACATAAGGTAATTGGTTTTGATATGGTAAACACATTGTAAATTAGCGCGATCGGGGCCCTGTTCCCAGCAGTGGGACGTATAGGGTATATGCTGGTAATAATGAGATACTTTGCAAAGACACGGAACGCTCTAAGAGGTTATTGCATTTAATATGTTTGAAACAAATGCTCATTCTTATGATGGTTGGCATTAAAGGTACAAATAAAAAAATATATAATTATTTTTACAAACCGGCTCTTACTAACTACAAACAAACATTTCTTGTTTAGAGAAAATTTCACAATTCATTATTCACTAACCCACGGACTTAATTGTGTCTTAAGATGATTAGGCTGTTCATTCAGAGATTACAGACACAATTGGTTTTTAAATATCTTAGGACTCCTGGGAGTCTTACGCGGCTTGACAAATTAATTTGATGGTAGGAGTTAGGAGATATTATTATTAAAATTATTATTGTATTCTTATGTCCTTGTAATAAGTGTGTGCGTCACTGCCGATATAGATCTTCACGACAATTAGAGAACCTCCTTTTTTCGGTAAAAAATAATAATTTCCAACTAATTACCTAGCGTAGGGTCGTAACAACCTCGCTTCCTAATTAAGCAGTATCCAGTTCAAACCAGTTTGTTTGCACTGTTTCTCTGCAGTTTTTTAACGATTCACTGCGAGATAGCAATTTTTTGGTTTGTTACTGTTAAATAGTTATTCGGCGAGTGGGATATGTGCCTCTAAAAGAAAAAAATGTTGCTAGTTTTTAATGAGAATAAATTTTATTGTTTGTCTTATATTGTAGTGAGCAATAGAAATTTAAAATTAAACCACTTCACCGGACTTAACTCGCGTTTAATTAGATGGTACTTTAATATCATTCCGACGTTTCAACATATCCAACAGACACCGTAAGCTTTGCATGCATGAATCGGAACACTCAAAATAATAATAAAAATAATAATAATATTCATATCGCTGTACAGTCATCGAAGGGTATAAATTAATAATGTATCATCTAATTGAACGCGAGTTAATTCCGGTGAAGTGATTTTATTCCAAACAATTTTTTTTATATATTGTTTGTAATATTGTAATAGCATACCTCCGTAATTCTATTTAATAAACAGATTGGTATTTAGCCCACATAATAGGATTATCTAACATGTTTCTGTTTTACCCTCAAACTCAACCCTGGATCAGCCCTTAATTAGACTCTTGTGTACCGAAGCCTCCTCGGTTTTGGAGGTCGGCGTTAACAAGTGCGACACAGTCATTTGACTAATGCAGTTTTTATCGTTCACATTTAAGTTTGTCTTTTTAATGGTGCTCAAATAAATATATTATTATAATAAAATTATAAGGGTATTCTGAATTCTCAGCTTAAAACTGGTTTAAGCTACACTTCTGGGCTTGAACCAAGTAAGTGTAGTGTGTGATGTGTTTATGTTGAAGATGGTGTATTGTGAAGAGCTTTTTCATTTTCGTCTATTTGCATGAAATTTCGGACTATTCTACAGGTAAGTATTCAGAATGGCGGCTTTTTGTAGCGTTATATATAAAGTGTCTTTCAGATCTATTAGTTTTAGGCTATTGTGGAGATGGTAAGGTATGACACCAGTGGTAGAAAGGACTATCGGAACAACATATACTTTATCCTGTTTCCAGATTCTTAACACTTCTGGTCTAAGCTCTGAATATTTGCTTATCTTTATTATTATTATATTGCTATGCCCTTACAGGGCGTCACGTGTGTACCTGCCTATAAAAATGTACTATCATATTTAAGTATGTAATGTGACACAAAATATATAAATAAATCTACTTACGACTAGAAAAAACCTGTCTTTAATGAGAAAAATACTATGATTGCCAATATTCTTTTGAAGATTCATGAGACATAATGCCCAAGACTCTTTTCTCCTGAATAAAAGGAAATATTTATCTAACACTAAAACAAACATTTGCGAATAGAAATTAATTTTCTGCACCAGTTCGCGCTAAATCACGACATTGCTAAGGACGAATGAGATGAATGAATGGAGAAAGAAAGCTTTCTCGCTGTCTATAAGCCAGACACAATGGGTTTTCTATCATAGAGAAGACGCCGGCTGTTTCAGACGCAAGTTCAAGTGTATAAATTGATTAGAACATAAACAAGACAATAGGCAGTAGCCTAATAGGTAGTGGTCAAATTCTTGCAGTGGCAAGAATTTGAGAAAAAGATAGTTAGATAGATAGATAAAATATTTATTTTAATTGACGTTGATTGTTGATGTTTAAGTTTGAAATAATGACCATATAAAACAAACAAAACACTTTGGTTCGAATGCAAAAATTAAATCAAAAATATGTTTTTTCGAGTGTTCCTAGCTCTTTCGAATCGTCAAAAATCTACTTATCTTGAGAAAGTTTGACGCCAAATAGTTATCAAAAGAACAACAATCTTTTTGATGCAACTTCGATGAGGTGGAGAAATATGATCAAATTCTCAAAAACTTTCAATCCAAGTAAATTTCAAATGAAAAAAAAAACAAAAAAGTTCAATTTTTCTACTGATCATCGTTCTAATCTTAAAAATAATGGAATAACTAAAATTTATTTTTATTACAACTTTATGACAAACAAGCTGACGGCCAAAATATACGGATATCAAAACTGTGAACATTTTCTTCCCAGCTGTGATATATGCTGTCTTGTGTAAACATATAAAAATATTCTCTCAGCGACACTCCGAGAGATATTGCTTTATTTTTCACTAGCACTCGAAAGAAGACATAAGTAGGTTTTCAGTACTGCTTCGAGTCTAATATTAACTAGATTTTCCACTATATCTTTTAGATATGTCAAGGATAATATGCCTCTAACCTTTTAACCCCTGAAGCATCAGATTCCCGACATAATGATTTTTCAATTGTCATAGCCCTCCGGTGGGATAACGCCACTTGACGAGGTAAACAGTATTAGTCTAAATTTCTACTTCCTACTTTGATCCCAAATGTACTTTTGATTCTTCTACTTCCTTACTTAAATCTCTTGAGAGTTCCATTTTCTGTTTCATAAATTTCCGTCGTACTACTTTACGTAGGCGCCCCCAAAGGCCGTCCGTTCTGCGTCCTATGCCCTGCCCACTGCCACTTACCACTCAAGGTGTTCATGGCTCGTACAAGGCAACAAAATTCAGTTAAAGCACTTTCTAAGTTTTAAGTGATACTCAGAATCTACCCCATTATCAATAAAGTAACAAATAAATATACATTTGAATAGTTGGTACCTAAATATGAATTGTAAATTATCCTGCTAATGTAGTTCCCATTGCGACAGCTTAGGTGTACTCCTACAAGGTTAAAATATGTTGTGTTGTCCATTGTATTTCTGTGAAACAAATTTATTCATCCCAACTGTAGGCCTTTATCACTTCAAATATTTACATCAAAATCCACATAGGGTTGACACGTACGAGAAAACTATTTTATAAATAAAAAATATATGACCCATAAAAACGAAAGTGGCTGACGTTCTATCTCTTTCTGGCGATATTGCGAGCATATTTCATAAAGTTACGAACGAGTTTACTTACATGAGGGTGCGCCAAATGAGATATATTATAGGGTTCCCACGTCGTAAGGAAGACATATTATCTTATATGTATACAAACAAGTAAGCAACAAGATAAGTAGACGATTTATTATTAAAAGTCCATAGACAAAGGAACTCTAATGAAAACCATTACAGCCTAATTGGTAAAAATTTGCTCCTTGGATAATCTTCCGAATAGTTGTTCATGATATTAGCATGACATGTGTAACAAAACAAAACACAAGACAAAACACCGAATAGCTAATCTGTTGGTGTTCCACAGAATAAATATTTTATTAATAATGGCGTAAGAGTTTAGCACTGTCTGTATAACCATACTGGTGATATACCAATCACAGCTGATAAATAAATTGCTTAAAATTTTCTCGCTTGTATTGCGCGCACGTGTGCTATTTTTGGCCTTTTCCTTGCGCTGTAAAGTCATATCAATTCAATCCAATTCATTTAATCATAATCATAGGTATACAAGCTGTGATTGTTTAGAATTTATGAGATCTCCATGATAGGCCTTTAAGGCATACGATATATTAGGTATTTTCTCTTTTCATGCAAATTTAAAGTGTATTCTATCCCATATCTCTATCCCTCTTTGCCTTAGCCGAAACAAAGTTCCCGAAGTTTTGCTGATTATTTACTTCTTAGTAATTTTATGTTCGTGAGGATCTCGGTCGCGTAGTAGTTTAAGCAAAGCCACTTTCGCCACGGTCGATACCGGGGTGGGTCAATCAAAAAGTTATCTCGAGCTCTGCCGTGCTTTGGAAGGCACGTCAAGCTGTTGGTCCCGGTTGTTACTAAAACCGCTTCAATCCACCAACCCGTATCGGGACAGCGGACTGATGTTATGGCTCCGATGTAGGAAGGCCTGTGCCCAGCAGTGGGACGTATAAAGGCTGGTGATGATGATGAGTTTAATGAACTTATTAATTTTAAATAGTAATTTAATGCCACAGTAATAGGTAATGCTTAGTGAAGTAACATACGACAAGGTCGACATAGAGCTTTGTGTATTTATACGCAAGCTGAAAGCAAGCGGATATATGTACGACTAGAACTACTTTAAAACTAGGAAAGGGTTTCCCTAGTTTTAAAGAAATCTTTTAGAAAATTAACTAAATTCATAGAATGATACCTATATAAAAGGAAGGTATTAATTTCTGTCTGTCCGTCGCTTTAGAAGGCAATCAGCCAATCGAGCAGGTACTAAAGCAGGCGAGGAACACATAAAGTTTTATCACCTTCAGATTATACGAGGCTCGTTATTGCTTCATAAACGGAAAATGAACCGTAATTCGGAGTGCTGAAAGAATGTCCTATTAAATTGTTAGACTGCTTGCTACTTTGTGTCATTACTGGTACACCTATTGAATTAGATCATTCCAAGAATTTGTACCTCGACCATACGATTTTTCCATTGTCATAGTCCTCCGGTGGATTAACGCCACTTAAGAGGTTAGGTAATAATGTACATCTTAAGAAGCTAGAAACGTAAAATTTGGGTATTCATTTGCTTTTGTGATATAAAGACGCAATTGAAAGTAATTTATTAAAATTCAACCCCTAAGGGGGTAAACAAAAATAAGCACTCAGTTTGAGTTGTTTAAGCACTCAATCTGTTTCAGCATTCGTCAAATTTCATTATTTCAGGTTGTATACATGACAGTCATCAAGTGTAACACTTACACTACGAAAGCCACCTCTTTTACGAACGCAGTAAGGGCGGTCTCTAGGTCAAACTGTTACGTTTGACGTGCTGTTGGCTGTACAATAGAGGATCACATTTTTAGCCATCAAAATAATGAAATTCTGAGAAGGGACAGACCTTTCGGCATGATAACCAATATCAGGCGAGTGAAGCCGTTAGCGGTTACTAGTTATCTACAAAATAACTAATACTGGCCAGTGGTCATGTTTTGATGTCTTCTGACCTGATTAAAATAGTTCCAAACACAGTTTTAACCGCCTGTGTGGTCTAGTGGTTGAGACCACCTGCCTCAGATGTAGAGGTCCGGGGTTCGATTACCGTGGGGACAGAAATTTCCTGCTCGGTTTGGTTGGTGGTAGGGCTTTTCTAAGTCCGCCTGACTAGCTACCACCATCTTACCTAACTCTGCCATCATAGCAATAATGTTAACGCATTGTTGTGTTCCGGCAGTTAGAGGTAAGATAGCCAGTTCCTCTGTGGTTGAAGAATCCGGGTGTAGCTCGCTTCCATCGTCGGCCTTATCATCACTTACCATCAGGTGAGATGAGGCTCAAGAGTTACCCCGTTAAGATAAAAAAATAAAAACTCACAATTTTATCGATGTGAAAGGAGAGAGGAGAGTTTGAACGCAACATTCATCGCCACAAACCACTGATAAAATTTAAAGAATATTATAATAAATTATGCTGACGGAATCTTCACAATAGCTCCGCATAACACTTTACAATCATTGAACACGGACAAAGAAGTTTTCCTGCCATTAAGTGACAAACCCATTATACACAGGACTACCAATCGACAACCCTAACGAGGTAGGGTGACCATGGATTATTTGCGGTCCACTGCGTGCGGTAAGTTTATAACCATGGAGAGGAGCCTCCTAGCGTGTAAATGTGATGTCTGACGTCACAGCACAATAATATTATAAAAGCTATTATTTTGAAAGAGAGATAGGTCCTATTGGTATTTCTAAGTGTGGATCAAACCACAATTGACCAAAATTAACCAGCAATTAAGCCAGCATTCAGTGCTACTAAAAATAGAGAATGAAAATTCGTTTTTATCTATTTATGACAGCCAATCTGTCAGAATAGATAAGAAATGCGAAATTAGAAATTTTCTGCTTGGTTTGGTTGGTGGTAGGGCTTTTCCGACTGGCTAGCTACCACCATCTTACCTAAGTCTGCCGCCATAACAATAATGTTAACAGCATTGTTGTGTTCTGGCAGTTAGAGGTAAGATAGCCAGCCCCTCTGTGGTTGAGGAATACGGGTGTAACTCGCTTCCATCGTCGGCCTTATCTTCACTTACCACAGGTGAACTGAAGTCCAAGAGTTACCCCGTTAAGATTAAAAAAAACAATGACAATGTCGGTAGAACCTGTCAAGCCACAGGTTCTTGTTTTTAATTGTCATAAAAGCCCCGAGCGTCTTACGGGTAAAATAATTACTATTTGGAGTGCGTTTGATGCTAGATACAGGCATAAGGGTCTCTTGGGCTCAAATAACTTTAAAATCCAAACTCCTAACAATGTTTTTTAATACAACGCGGCTGAAAGCATGGCCTGCCTTGTCGTAAGTGGTGACCACAGGTTAACAAATACTTGTAATATTTTTCGGTAAACGTTCGTAGTAAACGTTCAAGGTGAAGTGTCATGTGGACAGCATAGAAGACAAGTCCACCTCAAAATACCGCTATTTCCAGCCTACATTTTTAGAGTAAAACCTCTTTCTCATCAATAAATCAAATCAAAAACTCAACAAACAAGACAGCCATCCCTTTCAGTAGCACCACAGTAAAAAGAGACAACGAACCTGTCCTATTGTTTAGCGAACGCATTGTCCCCGTATCTGGAGCACTTGTGTCCCCACTCAAGCTTTCATTACTCGAGCATACTCATTGAAATTTATTATGCGGAAGAATTTGTGCGGACTCAGAGAGCGGAGCGACTCACGTTTGAGATAATAAGACGGATTAGGTGAAGGAATAACACTGGCCTATGTTTATTAATAAGCGAGGTAAGATATTTACTTATAAGAAATCTTGCAGACTTCACAGTCTAAAGTCAACGGCCAGTGTAACCGCCAGGTAACCAATGAAAGTTCGTCTTACCGCTAAAACATTATAGGATTAAAATTATCATATCAAAAAACGTAACCATAACTCTTTGTTTGTGTTAACAAGTATCTACACGAAAATTTTATAAGCAAATTTCTCTGAGCAGAATTCAGGTTTATTTTACATTACCGTAAAACATTTCTCGTTCAAAAGGCATGAATTTACAGGTTAATAGCCTTCCAAATATAAGCTGAAAGACAGTATAATATTTATGTTGATGTAAAACAAACACCGACAGGGGCAGTAATATTTTCTAGGTACGTCTAAGCAGGCACCGCCTTTCCTGTTTCCCGTAAATTAGTTTAGCGGAGAAAGTCACCAGTGCAATCACAGGGTATCAGATACCTTAGTATTGTCGTATGTTTTCGTGCGTGAATCGGATCACTCAAAATATAACACAAAGTGACTGACTTATGTCTCTCCGTGACCACGTTCGCTGTAAAGTAATAGAAATTTCGGGTATATAATAATAATGTGCCATCTAATAAAGCGCGAGTTAAAGGCACGACCGTCTAATGGACTTACGGTAACAATACTTGAGCAGTGCCCATGGTGCTACGAGCGTCTGTGATATCCTGCCTACGGTTACAACGCATGAGTACATTAAAAAAATTTACAACTGAATTTTCGACTACTTGTAGCTCAAAAAAGTGACTACATAACATAAGGTAACACCTTTTTTTCAGACAGGAATCCGCTTACGGAGCTACCCGCGCCGCTGGCTAAGCGACTGGCGTGTGTGGGGGTCGCCCAGTGCCTGATCGTAACGCCACTGGGAATACCTACTTAAACTCCCCAGTAACTGCACCTCACGAGGGTAGCCTAGGTCCTGCCGCAGCAATTTCACCAGCCCACCCCAGTACATGAGGTAACACCTAGCCAAAAATAAAGTTGCTTACAGATGCACCGTTTTATTAAATCAAATAAACTGTAATTAAACCTCGCTAAATTTTTATAATTACAAATGTAACCGAAGTAGTTTGGTTAAATATATATTTTTAGTGTAGTGCCCAAGGTGGTATAGAATGTCTATAGACTACGGCAACTACGCGTAAGTACCACCCAAGGTGCTACGATCCTCTTAGGCTACGGTACCAACGCGTAAGTAGAGACGAAGGTGCTACGAGCGTCTATAGCCAACGACAACAACTCGTGAGTATTTACCCAATGAGCTGCAAGAATCTATAGGCTACGGCAACAATAGACTAAGGTAACCACTTACCACCATTCGGGCTGGGCGCTTGTTTGCCACCCCGTCCACTGACTGAACCTGCTACCGTCTAATGGACTAGCAAATATAAGCTACAATTACGCCGAGCCTAATTAAAGCAGCAAGACAAATAACAGCCATTACAAAAACAGGTGCTTATTTTACTGAAACCCGACTTAAAATAATGGGGCCCGCCATGATAAAACACCAAAACAAAATCCGTACTAATATTGTAATTGCGAAAGTCACTCTGTCTGTCTTGGCGCGATAACCAACATCTACGTGGTACACTAGTGGCTGCCTGAGTCTTCGCCAGCGTGTCGCCATAAGGTTAAAAAGCTCTTCAGAATACTCTCCGTGATATAGAATAGAATAGAATAGAATAAAACTTTATTCAGCATCACAACATAAAAGACTTAATTCTAATACAAAATAAATTATAAATTATCATTGAGTGATTAAGCTGAAATGGTATCCACTCAGCATTTGTCGCAGCTGCTACCAACCTCGACGCTGATTTTCAGTGGAGCCTTTTGTAGGATTTGATTGTGAAATAGGTAGCCAAGCCAGGGTTAAATAAAAAACAAAACAAGCTCTAAAATCAAACCAATTTGATAAAAAATAAAATAAAAAATAATAATAATAATATACATACAATACATATATTCATACATAAATACACACATACAACATATTTAAATATATTAGTAACGGTATATACTTTTATATGTTGATATCAATAATTTTATAGAAAATACTACATACTTATAAAAGAGTTATATAAATCAGCTGACATGAGATACTGATAAGTTTAATATGCCAATTCTTTTTGCTGGTTAAGTAAAAAACTCCGAAGATTTTTCTTAAAAGACCTAACACCGGAACAGTTTCTTATCGGAGGAGGAATATTGTTCCAGCATTTTGTTGCGGCATATCTAAAACTCCCACGAAAAGCTGACGATTTATATCTAGGACAGGTAAGTCGTGAAGCCAATCTTATTTCACGACTAGAGAAAGTAAGTTTCTCATACAGATACTGAGGTTGGCGAGTTTTGATAATTCCAAAAAGTAGAGTAGCAAAATGCAGGCCTCGTCGACCATCCATTTTCATCAAGTTGTTAGAATTAAGATATGGAGTCACATGCGTTCGGTAGGGAACAGGGAAGCAGAAACGTACGCATGCGTTTTGTACACGCTGTATTAGTGCCTTAGTACTGCTTAGAAGCCGGTATATAGCCGGTACAAGCCACTAAGCGCCGCAAAGTCTCGACGCAATTGCAGAGGCTCAAGGTTGTTCGTGACCTCTATACGTCGCCAACGATATGGACAACACGACGCAGCAATCTGTCCAGGTCATCGAGGAGGTACTTGGCGGAGCCATCCCTCAAGTTCGGGCAATATTCCACGCAAGACCGTACCTGAGTTTTATAAAGCAGGCATAGTTGGTCAGGCGTGAAAAATCGATGCACCTTGTTCAAGACACCGAGCTTCAGTGAGGCTGCTTTGATCACGGTTTCGATGTTGTATTCTAAAGACAAACTCTAAATATAAATTTAAGTACCGTATATCTCTTTCTCACAATATTTTCAGGAAAGAGATAGCAAGAATTTGTTGAGAGCTGTCAACTAAATTAAGATAGATTTTAAAGAAACCATAGACAGATTTAGACGGTGCGCTACAGAATTAGGACCAATGTCCTTACTCATGTCATCCATCTCCATGAGTTTCATATTATTCGGTCCAGCGGTTTACGAGCAGGCCCATCTTTTCTATTGGGCACTGTGGGCAAGTGCCCAGGACCCCGCGATCCATGGGGCCCCACCCAAGTTCCGTTTTTGGAAATTAAGATTTTGATTAAATTTCTATGGAAATATGGATGTATAGGTATATTGTATAAAGTTATTGAATTGATAAACTACTCTTTTTTTGAAGTCGGTTAAAATAAAAAAAGTGCCCAGAGCCCCCAACAGGTTAAAGACGGCTCTGTTTACGAGTCAAAACCTAACATACAGACGGAAAGTGCTGCTTTCGTTTTTATTATATTAGTATGGATTCACTCCAGAAACTGAACTGTGAAAGCAGTATCAAGAAACAAACCTTGATAACAAAATCTTTATAAAACGACGCACAAGTCTAAGCCTTTACCAGATTCAAATGAACTTATTCGTGAAGATATACCCCAGAGTTGTTTATTATTCAAGACAGCAGCAAACCGCGACATCTTAGACCCTTTTTATCTTATCTTGGAAATGAATTGGAGAAAATACAACGTAATGTTTTATGCAAAACGATACATTGAAGACGTCTGAGGTAGACACGGGGATGATTAGGTTCTACCGCAACATGTTGCAAGCTAAATGTTGCAAGGATAATTATTGAATAATAAGAGCAGGGGGATCAGTCTCCTATGATGTCAACATAACGCTGTCTCTTGACTTACAGGGTAGGCACGCGTGAGTAGTGCCCACCTTAGATATTTACAAATTTCCTCTTAAAATAGAATAAGAAGTCTTACTAAATGTTCGTAGTTCGTAGCAAACATAATGTTCGTAGCTACTAGGGAATGCAATCTCGCGAGATTTCAGACCTAGCCGAGACATCACGAGACCATAGAGCCAGCCAAAAACCCTACGAGAGTCAGTCTCGTAAAATCGGTCGAGATCTGGCGAGGTCAAGAGAGCAAGATTGCATTCCCTAGTTCGTACGATCGCAACGAAAGATTACAACGATAATTACCAGGTGTTACGGATTTCCCTAATAAAAGTAGGAATTCTGGGGTTGCGGGGGGTTGATATCATTGTCTGCGCGCGGGTTGTGCGTGTGTGTGGTATGTTTGTAGTGTATGGTAGTGTGTTGTACGATACGCGATAGTAAGCATTTTTTAGGGTTGCCACGAGGTGTGACAATGTTTTCAAAATTTAATCGGAACATAAAAGTGGTCTGACAGGTGTCAAACTTCACTTTATAAAAGAGGTAACCTTTGACAAGGAGCATGTTGTGTATGTGTATTCGGTGTTGTGTCTCTGTGTTAAATCTATAGATACCGTTCTTGTAGATCACTGATCTGACTCCAGGAAGGGCACTCGAGAAATCAAACGTAGGTTATGTCAACCGCATTTATTTGCGCGGAACCACAAATTACATGCGAACTTAACGGCTACTAGGTGACGACTGTCGGGAGCGCTACAGGCTCTATACTACTGCTTAGCATTATGCAACTATGTTGATTATTGCATCAGCGAGTCCCCATAGAGCACAACCACCCCCATAAAATTTATTTGGTACTTTTGTAACAAACTGTATATTCGAAAAGTATCTGTTGGTTGCCACGTATGTTTTAATTGTTATCTGGTTACCCGATTTTGATTCTGATTAAAGTCTTAGGTACGAATATACAGTAGATGGCGTAAAGATTTACTTAGTTGCGACCTTATTCAATCGAAATAAAGGTAGTTGTCGCCGATCAACTATTACGCGTGCTGGGTCATCGAGAGTACCCTATTATTGGCACTGTTCCTGATCCTAAATGATGCTACTACAATATCAGATACACTGTGGTCTAACTACTACATGCTACGTTAAACTACATAGTGCTACGGCAAAACACAGTGCTACGAGCGGTGGACTACGACACGCAACCTACAACCATTCATTTTAGGGGCACAGGCGACAGCACATCAATTGTAACAGTAGCAATACGAAACCCGCCACTATTCCGATCGCAGTAAGGCCGGTCTTATTGTCAAACTGTTACGCTTGATGTGTTGTCGACTGTACAATGTTGGTGTGACGCGCAATATATACACGGATATATAAATAAAAAGAAGCCAACAGACAGCCGTCGGACCCGCGTTACCGTTGATATATATGTTTTTCGGATGATTTACGAAGTTTTACCTGTTTCACTCGCTGATTGCGGTTATGATTTTTGTTCGCGTTTATTTTTAACCCCGGCTAACGAATATGACAGTAATAATGTATTATGTTAAGACTAATGGCACTTATCTTTTAATTTTCAAAAGAAAATTGTTGAACTTTCTTGAATATACTTTTTTTTAGATTTAAGATTAAAATAAATTAAAAACCAAATACAAGTTTTCGCATATTAATCAACTATTTAAAACGAGCAGCAGATTATACTACAGACGATATTCAAACGGTTAACCATTTTGCAATTTAATATGAGTGTTGGCAACACCAACAATAATTTATAAAATATGTATAATTTTTAATGGCAACATTTTTGTCTCTTCCTCTTCTGCCCGTGTACAGATAGGTACGGTTGTGAGTTATAATTTATTATATTCTTAATTAACGAGAAAAGTGCAGTTTTCGTTATTCGCCCTCAAGACCATCGCGCCATACAGTCCACTCAACAATGAGTACTACAAAAGATTCTATGAAGTATTCCACTATTGATACTCATAGATATGTGTCTAGAGACATATACTATATGTATAAACATATATATTTGATATGATTCGATTTATTTCTGTTTCTACATTTTTATGTACTGCGACCTACGTGTCCAGAATTAAATAAATAGGGAAACAGGGCGAAAGTAAGACCAGGGGCTTTTGAAATCTCTGTAACAAAAACAAGTTATATGAAAATAATGTTTCAGGAAAACTTTAAGAATACTCCTTACAATTTCCTCGTGGCTAGAGGAACACGTGACTTGGTTTAAAGATGACGTCCACAAATCTGGATTTTTTTTGTTGTTGTTGGGGACCAGGAAACTTAACAAATAATGGAATACACTAATAATAGAATATTAATAACATTGTATATACATACGATGAGAGATTTATAGCAGTTTGCCGTATCTCGCCATGAATACTGCCTTATAATAAGATTCAAATAGAACCTGAAAAATCATTTTTTAATAATCTCCTTTGATATACCGTATGAGCAATACAACTTACAAAATAACTTACGTTAGTTACGTCTCGATATACGTCTGACGCAGAACTTTCAATGACTTGAGACATGAATTTGACATTTGAATTACAAACTTATGTGTTAAATTAGGTACAGACGACATCACGTCAAGTGTAACAGTTGCACTAACAAAGCCGCCTCTATTACGCGCGCAGTAAGGGCGGTCTCAAGGTCAAACTGTTACGCTTGATGTGCCGTCGACAGTACCTGCATCAAAATTGAAATAAAGCCTTGAAGGAAAGCATTGCAAGTATTGTAGGGGCTTTCAAAAATAGCCAAGTAATTTATTCGGAGACCTACCAAGTCTTCTCGATAATTAAAGGCCAGTAATTACTACTGCTTTACATCGTAACAACGGCTAATTATAAGCTATTTGGCCAATTATTCGTTCTTTTTTTAATGTTACCTGTAAACATAAAATAATTAATAGTCTGATTCAAATTAATGGCGACGTGCGACGACGTTGGCTTATTACAGATTTTTTTGTACGTCTTTGTATTTGAAGACATTTTCCAAGTTCGCTTTATTTGTTTACTTATGTCTCCGATGAAATTTGGCATTGGCAGATTATACATCCTGAAGGACATAAACGACATCTACGCGGGCGGAGTCAAGGACAAATGTTTCACGGCTGTCTAATCGCCAAAGTCATATTGTGAACATAAAAGTTTTTTGAATGCTAGATTACCTATATAAAGTTAGTTACAAAATTGAGTACTAGATGGCGTTGTATTTTTGGTTTGTTTTTCTAATTGGCGGTGTTGAGAATTTCTCCATATTAATGACTTCCTGAGGAATTACAATAAATTGTTCTCGACTCACAATCAAATTGTTTTCTTGACCAAAAGGTTTCCTCACCTTTTTTAGAACAGTTTTCCCGGGCTAGTAGGGTGGGAATTGTTCACGGCTGTTATAAGAAAGGCGGTGGTACCTACCCAGATGACCCCACATACGGGCCTACCACCATTTATTATCATAGCACTTAAGTAGGTATGTGTAAAGTGAATGAAGTTTATTTGTATTAACTTTAACTAAAACCTTATCTCCTTTTGATTTTAGAGGCAATGTTTATTAGAGAGTATTGGTCATTATGATGGACCCTATCAATCGGAATCATACTATTACAAGAAGTTTATTTTTTACATTTGGCGGATTCGATTCCAGGCTTAAGTGACTTTTAATAAATCTTTGAATTTAATAAATCATTGTTATTTCTAAAATTAATGGAATGTTTTCATGGATTATAATTTTGAAACTTCACTATGTAGGGTACTTTCTCTCCAGGGGGCATTGTTTTGGCTCGCCCTGTCACTGCTATATTGACAGCTTAGGAGATACTCGATCACAATACAACGCCTCTTTGATGAAGAAACTGCATCTAGAGATGGGTTATAACAGGCAAATTTCCATACCTGTTATGCCTGTTACTGTTACATAAAAATAACAGGACAAAGTAACTGTTAAAAAGTAACAGCCTGTTATTTTTTTTTTGTTAATTCTCTCTATAAAGGGAAGGCAAAGGAAACTAATACCCATACAGTCATGTCTTAAGTATTTCTTTATTTCTTCTTTTATTGCATTAAAATGCTGGCGTAACACATTTCAATGCTTCTTGAAGTTTTCGACACGAAATATATGATAACAGTCACTTTATGTGCTACTTGATGAGGTGGATAACAACAAAAAAGTTTTCATCGTATTTCACACCATAATCACTTTTATTCTAATAATCTTTTAGTTGCACGTCAACACAAACACTTGAATAATAAAACTACGCCACTTTCATAACTCAATGTTCGCTCCGATACAATTTTTAATTATTGTAATAAAAATCTTCACTGACGCCACGAAAACCCGCCAAACACTCCCTTTTTTTTTGTTAATTCTCCCTATAAAGGAAAGGCAAAGGAAACTAAAATCCATAAAGCCATGTCTTCAGCATTTCTTTATTTCTTCATTTGTTGCATTGAAATGTTGATGTTTCACATTTCAATGCCTCTTAGGAGTATTTGAGGCGAAATATATGATTGCAATCTCCATATGAAGCTACTTGATGAGGTGGCTAACCACAAAAAAGCTCTCAACGTCTTTCACAGCATAATCACTTTTATTCTAATTATCTTTTAGTTGTCAACATAAACACTTGTTTTATAAAACTACACCACTTTTATAACACTAAGTTCGCTCCGACACAATTTTCAATTATTGTAATAAAAATCTAGACTGACACCACAGAATCCCGCCAAACACTCCTTTTATTTTCTTTTTTATTTAAGATACCACCTAACAGTTACAGACAAATCCCGAGCAAAGGAACATGAGTAGCTTACGTGCTTATTATGGTCCTTTTTCTTACGCTAATAAGTCATAATTATCTTTATCCTTATACATCTCGGCGAAAACATTGTTCACGAGGTATAGAAAAATAAAAAAAATGAAGATGACTCTGTATAGCCTAAATTTCTTTGCCTTTCCCCAACAAAAAAATATTAGTTTTTGCCGCCGTTTAATGACTACGGTCAAGATTTTTTTTCAATAACTGTAACACTGTGCCTGAGCAAACATCGTGTGTTGATTGTGTACACAATTTAATGTGAAAAACGTTAAGAATTTTATCTTACTTATCCACCTAATCAAATTAGTATCATAGAGACTGTCATCGTACATTTCGCGCCAAACTCTCTTAGGATGCATTGAATTGGCAATTCAATCAATTAGTTGCAGAAGTAAAAAAATACTAAGACATGGCCGTATGGGAATTAGTTCCCCTTGCCTTCTCTGTAATAAAGATAACTAAAACAACAACAACAAGATTAAGTGACCAAATGAAGTTGTCATTGATTTTTGTGGAAGTCAATTAAATTTGTTAGAATAATAAATAATAGGTGCATCTCTTTCTAACAATATTCAATCACCTAAGCAAGAATGAGATGAAAATAATAACAGGCCTCATGGAACAGATAACCTAACCAAATGAAAAAGATCGTATTTTCTAAGTTAAAGTTTGTAAAACACTAACAATTTTATTTATTCCACTTCTAAATACTAGGTGCCTCTCTTTTTAACAAGGTTCGAACAAATATAAAAGAGTAAGATACAAAATGTTATTTTTTAACAGGTAGGTATTTTAGTAACAGAGAGATCGGTTGTTCCTGTTATTTACAATAACAGGTAGTATTGCTTGTTCCAAGGAACTGTGACTCAAAGGTGCCTGTTATTTACATTAACAGGTATGTCTTGTTCCAAGGAACAGCTGTTATCTGTTATTTTTAAATACCTGTTTTTTTTCTCTGTTACTATAAATACGCCTCACCTCTAACTGCATCTTATAAATCATCATCATATCAGCCTTTGATGTCCACTGCTGAACAAAGGCCTCCCCCGTCGATTTCCAAATGTAACGGTTCTGCGCAGCCTGCATCCAACGGCTCCCCGCGACCCTGACCGGGTCGTCTGTCCATCTAGTGGGAGGCCGTCCTACTTTGCGCTTCCCAGTACGTGGTCACCATTTTAGAACTTTAACGCCCCACCGGCCGTCTGCTCTGCGTGCTATGTGCCCTGCCCACTGCCGTTTCAACTTACTAATCCTATAAGCTAACTTTAAGCTTAAAGTTTTTACATGAAGTCAACAAAGCCATAACATCATGAAAAACTTAGAGACCCCTAAACGGAGTTAACTTGTCACTTTGAAGTATAACAAAGTGCGCGTGCGAGTGAGACAGGCGGCGAAGACAGAGACGAGTGTTAAATGAAAACGCAGCTCGCTTTGAAGTCTACACATTCTAAGCACGAAGAGGATTCCCTGAAACCCTTTATGATGATCTCCTTGAGGTTCTCTATCACAATAGGCAATCAGTCAAAAAAGTATCGGGGTCGCATGATTTGTTTATGGTTCCAAATTCAATTTTATGTTGTTGTTGGATTTTCACAACTGTTTTCCATTTTGGCGCAGAGTTTGAGTTGCATCTGCTATTTTTTTTTAATACAATGCTGTTTTAAGTTATATCATATCTAGTGTGTATTGCGAATTTCATAATGGACAAAAACATCGAACAAAGAGTTTGTCTTAAATTTTGCATCGCCAATGGAATTTCGTGTTCGGAGTCACTGAAAATGTTACAGAAGGCTTACGTTGAATCGACTTAATCAAAAACACTTGCTTATGAGTGGTACAAAGCGTTCAAAAGCGGTCGAAATGTAATGGAAGATTTGTCTCGCTCTGGTAGGCCATCAACGTCTGCAACTGAGGTTAACATCGCAAAAGTGAGGGAAATACTGACTGAAAATCCTCATTCAACTTTGAGCGAGATAGCCGGCGAACTTTCTGTATGCCAATCCGTACTATTTTAAATAATCACTTGGGCATAAAACATGTTGCCGCTCGGCTAGTCCCAAAAGAACTGAATTTTCTTCAACAATTCAATCGCATCAGAGTCGCTGAGGATATCCTACAACGAGTCAATTCCGACCCAACATCCATGAAACGATTGTTACTGGTGATGAGACCTGGGTTTACGAGTTTGACATGCAAACTAGTCAACAAGCTTCAGAGTGGCGCCTTCCAACTGCTCCGAAAGCGAAAAAACCACGCCGAAGTCGATCAAAAGTCAAAGTCATGTTGATAGTTTTCTTTGAATTCGAGGCGAGAACTGTGCGTAGTCATCCTCAGGATGACAACGCACCTGCAATACCAAGTGATTTTCCTTGTTATTGCAGGTGTATATAGGTGGCAGTTACCACTTACCACCAGGTGGGCTGTCAGCTTGTTTGTCATCTAGTTGTTTTAAAAAAAGAACACATTGTGAAAATTTCGCTTATGCTTAAAAAGTAGCGCTGTTTCGTTCAGGTATTTCATGATTGAAAGTATAATTATTTGAGACAGGAGTAGGGCATAGAGGTATCAGCAACTTTAGTCTTGAGTGTCTAACTTTACCTTAATTAGGGTGATTTATACAAACTCGCAACATTACATAATATAAAGAAAGATAAACAAACATTGATATCGTAAAACCCTAAAGATATTCTACAGTGAAACTGTCACAGCTTTAAGAAAGTTTCAGTTGACGGCGAATAATATTAGCAAGTTGTTCAAATTGAGCCACAGTAGAAGAAAACGGGCAGTAGATCATTATTTTTAATAGACACCACAATATCTTCAATTAACAACACCATCACATTCAACATTATACCAACAGCTTACAGTCTAAGAATATTACTTAGAAGGTAATCCTGAATAAAGAGCTGTCATTAAACATCGCTTTCACTATAGTGCACGCTTGTGTGTGTGTGTGTGTGTGTGTGTGTGTGCGTGTGTGTGTGTGTGTGTGCGTGCGTGCGTGCGTGCGTGCGTGCGTGCGTGCGTGCGTGCGTGCGTGCGTGCGTGCGTGCGTGCGTGCGTGCGAGCGTGCGTGCGTGCGTGCGTGCGTGCGTGCGTGCGTGCTTGTTTGCGTGCGTGCGTGCGTGCGTGCGTGCGTGCGTGCGTGCGTGCGTGCGTGCGTGCGTGCGTGCGTGCGTGCGTGTGTGTGTTAAGCCATTACCCTAATTAACCGGCATAAAATTGGTAGAGAAACTATTTCTCTTTTCCTTGTAACTGGCAATGTTTTTTATAATAAAAATCACTTTTAAATATTTTGGCGCCCGATTCAATTTTCGTTTTCGACGTCACATAAAATAATCGTCTTATAACGTATAATATGATATACGTCATAAGATTATAGCCTTCTGTCCGTAAGTGGACAAAAGACGAGTTACAATCAATATTATTCGGTTCAAGGCACTTAATATTATCGTAATAGTGACGTCATCTGTGCCCCTAGCACTTTTAAATTTCGAATTGCCATCGTATCAAGTAGTTACGTTAGCTTTTGTCTGGCTTTTGTTTTAATCGTGCCTGAACGATACGATTACGATTCGAAATTTAAAAAAAAGTTCGTGCTAGGGGTACTGGCGCCTTATTTTCTGAGAATTACAAGCCTACTGCCGTCAAGTACACTGTGGCCATCCCTGGGGTGCGAACAACCAACTTATTCCTGGATATTCCCGACGCGCCCGCCAAAACCCTTACCCTGTGAAATTTGAGTAAAAAGTCTATATGTATGTATGTCGAAATATTTTTATTAGAAAGAGATGATGCGGACTGTGGTTTTCAATTTGACGTAACTTATTGTTTAATAATACTAGATTATTATATTATTATTATTAAATAAAAAACAATTATAAGAATAAACTTAAATTTGTGCAAGCACTAATAAACAACATAAACTATTTTCATAGACAAAATGGATGGTGAGTGGCTCTAGGAGTCGAATTCTCGTGGATAAGAAGACCTATTAATTACAAATACTTTTTTATTCGCGGCAGCGCAATTGTTTACATTTTTTCTGTGGGAATAAAAATCAGAGTGTGTATTGAAAAATAAAACTTATTCTATTTCTAGTACATCACTATAATATTCACTACATTTATAGAACTCATCTAAAAATACAAACAAAAATAGGACCGCTGAGGTAAAACATTTCACTAGTTCTATTGTAGATCTGTCTAATTGAACTAGTAGACACTGAGGAAAAAACATGAAAATTTCAATAGTTTATTAATAATATTGTCGTAAGTCTAAGCGCTCGTTTAGCGTACATAAATCATGTGTCCAAAAATATCGATTGTATAAGACATTACAAACAGTCATCGTAAGCCGTTTTCCGTTTACAAAACGTTCTATTCACGAAATGGAAGCCTCTTTTGTGCTGTATATTAGAGGAACACGAAGTGGGTTAATGACCTTGCCGAATTGATAGGGGAGCAGGGATGGGCCGCGTCGATAACATAGTATCGATAGTTACAGTAACCTAAGTCATATGAAATACTGATACTGGATGATTGAACTATTTCGAATATCACTAAAAATCTATTAAGATAAATAAGAGCTGCAGTAAAAAATCCCAGGAAAACTAAAATATAAGTTAGACATTTAAATTTCAAAAAATTGAAAGACGCAGCCGTCTTGTAGAGTGGTCAGTAACATCTGTATGTCAATATTATTTTCTCTGTTTCTCTAATATCGACAAACAAACGTGAAGGAGTGCTATGGAACCCATAATTTATTTCATCAATAAAACAAGAATTTTTCACACAGATATATTAGGTATTTAGGTATGAAATTGTCATTTTGTACGAAGCACTTGTGCCAACTAGAATTACCATAGTATGTTTTTGTATTTAATTTGGAATTGGCTTGATTTTTTTTTAAATATGCGTTTAATTTGAGACACTTGGATCACTGGGTGGTAGGCCCGTATAAAAAAGAAAGGCGGTGGTACCTACTCAGATGACCCTAGTCGTCTGGGTAGGTACCACCGCCTTTCTTATTTCAGCCGTAAAACAGTTCGCGGTGTTTCGGATTGAAGCGAAAGGTAGCCAATGTAATTAGCATGGAAGGCATTATATCTTAGGCCTCAGGATGACAACGCACCTGCAATACCAAGTGAGATCCTTGTTATTGCAGGTGTCTATAGGCGGCGGTAACCACTTATCACCAAGTGGGCCGTCAACGTGTTTGTAATCTATTTGCATAAAA
Organism: Nymphula nitidulata; assembly: GCA_947347705.1. NCBI lineage: Eukaryota > Metazoa > Arthropoda > Insecta > Lepidoptera > Crambidae > Nymphula > Nymphula nitidulata. Next base: position 446,838 of record OX374637.1, on the reverse strand, counting down.
GAATTACATTCATTGTTACCGTGAAAAATTATTTTTTAAATAAAAGAAACTAGAGATAACTAGAAAATAGAGATAAGACACTAAAGAAGTTTAGTGGCAAGACGAGGTTTAAGTGCTCTGGTTTCGATTACGAAAACAAAGCAGCTTTCGACTTGGTCGATCCCAGGATGGGTCAATCAAATTTAAAATCTCGAGCTCCTCCGTGCTTCAGATGTCACGCTGTTCCATACTGGAACAGATTTTGTTTTATTTCTATATTTTTCTTATGACAACACAATTGGAATATTGATTTTATCTTTATGTGGGTAAGGCGATTTTTATTGTATCGTTCTGGAAGCTTCCATCATCCGTGGTTGGTGGCAGCTCTTGTGCGCGCTATACGGCGCCAACGGACAGTACGCTTCATATACTACTACCGGCGCATACGCAGCTCTCAAATCGTTTTGCTTTTAAATTCTATCATCTCGAAAAGTGAGGACTCTTTCCTACTGGTGATATCTGGACCTGTGACCTGTGGACTCTTATGTGCGATACCTTTGCTGGTAACAGTGCGTGACAAGCCCGTCTGCATTTCTTTGCCTAGCCCTCGGACCCCGTGGCGGTGGAAGGAACGATCGCGGTAAGTCGCCCGACCCCAGCTTAATATCATACACACGCTAAGCCGTTGTTAACGGTTTTACTGCAACTGTTGCCCGCGTGGTGGTGTTATGGGCCAAGTTTCTCCTGTGTCTTTCCATCTAGGAAGACCTATGCCTAGGAGTTGTTACTTTCTGTACAAAAGGTCTTGTTCAAAGTTTATATATTTATTTTATTTACTTCCTAATGCATGTTCGGAAATATCTGACCTACGCGTAATAGAGTCCGAACAAGAGGTCAATTGTAGCATCGACAGAAAATGTCCTCGACTAATCCACCTACCACTTGCACAATCTGGCAGCTTAATTATAATTGTATCGATATTTCATCGACAAAGCACATCACTACTTCACAACCCTTTCTAGGACACAATCAGAGCCTCCGATAGGTGTCTACTTTATTACTACAAATGGCTTCTGAAAAAATAGCTTTCCTGAACACTTAGGTTAAATATAGGGGAATTACCAGGGCCCTAGTAGGGGCATCGAAATGGATGGTGTGCTTACTAATTGTAAGCACAAATTAAGGCTCATTTCAGTATTCCTGCCTTATTCATAGCACAGTAAGATTCAATTTGTGTTGCTTCTAAATTATCTTTCTATTTCTAAGAGAGTAAAGTTTTCCTTTGGAATTCTTGCAAGGAATGTTTTAACTCTCATGATTTTTACATTTCGGTTGACTGCTCTAGCTACTCACTAAAAATCTTGGAAGAATTCTATGAATAATTCTTTTTTTATAACTTAAAAGTCCATAATGAAGAAATAACTGCAATTTAGACACTAACAAAGTATATTGGCAAAAACCCATCACTAAAAAACACAATAACAACTTAAATTAAGAAAATATTTGTTTAAAGCGATGTGTTATTTATTAGTCGCGCTACTTCAAAAACCACAAAATAAGCCGAATTAAAACGTAACAGATTGCAAAACTCGATACTAATGAATAAGCACCTTTTATTAATCAAGAGCCAACTCGTTGATCGAAGCTACCGATATTATGATGGCCACAGATTATTTTTAGTACCATATCTTTATAAGAGATGGACAATAAGAGCCACCGCACATATACAATTTCAAATCGTACAACTAAATCGCAGAATGTCTAATAGGCATAGAATCTTATGATAGCCCGCACATTATATCAACTAAGTCGTTCAACTAAATAGTTGGTCAACTATCGGCCGATAGCCCGCACACTATAACAACTTAGTTGGTCACTCGCACGGCAAGATGCAGTATGACCAGACCCGTGCGTGTGATTTCCCCACGCTTGGATTTTTTCCCCACGCTTGGAGTTTTGGATTTTGGAAAAAATAGAACTGCTGATCGACGAAGTCCAAAAAAGACCAGCCCTTAAAAACCTTATTAATAAAAGAAATAAAAGAAGTAGTGCGTTCTTTTTCCGCATTTTCTCGCAGACGTCACCGTGCTAGCAACACTGTCCACCAACTAAGCCGAAGTGTGCGGCCTATGGAAGCACGCAATTTAGTTGTACGATTTGAAATTGTATATGTGCGGTGGCTCTAAAGGTGATGGAAGAAACAGGGCACTCGTGTGTTTCTCCAATGTAACGGAGTGACTTACTACCAGTAAGCAAGATGGCCTCCAAAAGGTTCTTAGCAATGTAAATGCGCTGGGAAGCCTGCAAGGTAACCACCTAAATGCACTGGTATTGTCATCGTTTTTGACGCAAATCAGAAATGATGGGATCAGGACGCCGACATAGTCCAAAGAAATTTGTCAAGTAGCAGTGGGCAGATCACATTGCAAGGACGACTGTTGGACGTTGGGACGGAAAGGTCCTCAAGTGGCGGCCGCGTACCAGTAGATGAAGCGTTGGCAGGCCCCCACAAGGTGGACCTACGACCTGGTGAGAGCCGATGGATGCGGGCAGAACAGGACCGATCGGTTTGGAGATTTCAGGGGGCGGCCTATGCCCAGTAGTGGGCGTCTGTCGGCTAAAATGATAATGATGATGATGATACCGTCATTTAGTCATATTGGAAGCGACATGGCATTCACCTTTAATAAGGTAAAAAAATAGAAAGTGTTTTCTACAAAATATGAAAATACTGCTTTCAAAATCACAATGTGACGTCATAAACCACGCTGATGTCATACGAAGGCATTTAGGCCATCGCCCAGCAGGAGAAGATTGGCTGGCCACCGTACGAGGACGTCATAACACCTCCGCCTTACAGAAATACGCAAAATAACACTTTGTTATAGTGTTGTGTTTTGGTATTCCTGTATTGAGTAAGATGGCCAGAACTCATCCAGGAAGCGGTGTGGTAGGAACCCGGGAGCTTTTATACTCTCAACAACGCCTCTTTTAAACAGGAGGGACCACGCATGATCGTCTATTTTAGGCTACATGCGGACTGTAGGCTTATTTGGAACCCTTACAAACTCACACTTTGAAGAGATACTTCTTTGTCAAAACAATTATATTTGAGTTTCTTGAAAAAACTTGTTTGTTGAAAAATTGTTACGTAAAACAAAATCAGCGAGCCCCACGCGGCTAGTTCTTTTTCTCTTTTGAATAATAAACGAGAAGAGAACAGTGTATTTTTAACGCCACTTTTATCATTTATGCAGCAAAGATAGATTTGCAATTCAAATGGATCCTGACGCTACCATGCGTGCATCTGGGCTGAGCGTAAACACCGCCCCGAGCCAACGAAAGTGGTTGAAAAACAAACAGGTTGCTAATAATATACGTCTTTTCAGGAAACTGTATTGAAAATTTGAATAAAGACTTTTGAAATTAAGTCAGCATATTTTTTTCACAATACACAAAACTTCGTATCTATACCTTTCTCTATTACTCATGTAAAGTTAATAAAACAAAAACCAACGCTTAATCCGACCCTGTACGTTTGGCGGTTTTCGCGGGTCATTGACATTGACCATATAAGCTTATTCGAATTCATTACCACTATTATGTATCAAACAGATGTTAAATCACATTTGTATTCAGGGATGAATCAATTTTATTTTTGGATGTTGCTATCCACTGGCACGCACGCACACACACACACACACACACATCCATGCACACAACCACGCACACCCGCACACCTGCCGACCGACACACTCAATAACTCTCTCTCTCGCTCTCTCTCTCTAACACAGCTGACACAGGGCCTATTTTTTTCCTTGGTTGAAATTGAGTATGTATTACATTCATTTGTCATTTGTTTCACGATTTGGTGGCAAATTGAAAATTGTCACGTCACCGTGAATTTAACGCGAGAAACATTTCCGTGCAATGATTTTTTATGACAGTTATGAAAATTATAATAGACTTCGATTATAGCCTTTCATGATGAAGCCCCATCTCATACAATTGTTTACAACTGGTTTAATGATTTTAAACGTGGTCTCACTAATCTTACCGATGATCTGCGTGAGGGACGGCCTTCTACTGCGACGACTGAAGAAAACATCAGTATTGTGCGGCGTATGATAGAGACTGACAAAAGAGTGACCTATCAGCAGATTCTTGGACAAGCTTGGGCATCAGTATGAGTAAAGTGCACAAAATCCTCCATGAATAGTTAATTTTAAGGAAGCTTAATGCCCCGTGGATACCTCATTATGTGCCCGAGGCCCTAAAACTCCATCGTGTTGATTGGTGCTATGAAATGGTTCAATGCTTTATCGGAGGTGACTCAAATGCTGTGCTCGACAACTTACGGGTGAAGAAAGCTGGATTTACTGTTTTGATCCCGAAACCAAAAGACAGTCTGTTCAGTAGGTGTTTCCTTTTGAGGATTTGCTAACTAAAGTGAAGAGAGAACGAAGCGGGGGGAAAAAGATGGTGAACCCGTTCTTTGGAAGTACAGGTCGTTAAGCTATAATTGTTCCATAGAATCTAAAAACAGTTACTGCAGAGCGGTAGACCAACAATGGTTTGCCACTTCTCTAGGAAAAGGTTCGGGAGAAACGACCTCGCAGTAGTATCCTCCTTCAGTACGACAACCCTTTGTCGCACACCTCCAGGCGAACGATCGACTATTTGGCGACGTCAGACGTAGAGTTACTGGGTCACCCGCCGTACCTATAGCCCCGACCTTGCACTTTTGGTTTTTATTTATTTCCTAAAATAAAAGAAAATCTTCGAGGAAAGCTTTTTATGGACGCCGAGGAAGCAGTGGCTGTGTTTCTAAAGGCCGTCGAAGAGACTGTTAGGCCGAGTGGGGAAAGTGCTTTTCTCAATGGTTCCATCAGATGTAGCAATATATTGATGTCAATGGATATTATTTTGAAAAAATAATAATAACTTAATTGCTAGTTTGCTTAGTTTTTTATTCTCTTAGAACATTCAGTTTGACTCTCGTACTATAGACTTTACTATAGGTAGACTTGAACTTAATAATATAAAATAAAATAAAATTACTTATTCTGCTAATTCGCATCTACACTTCGGTCACTCCATGAGGGCTACGTGAGCTGATACAGGATATTGGGAAGTTTAATAGTAGCGTGTCAATTTGCCAAATGAGTAGATTGCTCGGGTGAGGCTTCACGTCGGGGCAATATATGGATTTGCACGTAATTTGGGAAGATCAAGTTAGAATTGCTAGGTCTATCAGAACTTATTTATAATCAAGATGAATTGGTAATAATTCATATTATAACATTGATGATGTTCAATAATCTGTCAAGTCATAAAATCCAAACATACTGGTATATGCTCCCGGGAGTCTAACGCGCCTTAACAAAGCCTTAACAAAATAAGGGGCATGTTAGTTTGTATTGAAGAAGTTAGGGAATATTCATGAACTATCTCGCAAGGTCGCTTTGTAGCTTAAAACATAACATCAGATTTCGACCTCACGATAGATAAACCAAACCATCTTATACAGGACCCATTTCATGCGAGATCATCTCTAAATCCAAGTAAGCTATAACCCATAAGGGGACACGGAACTGACGCAGCCATCTGTCAATGGGACAAATTGCTGCGAGCCAGCTCGCTGATTACGGGGCAGAGATATTGCGTTACCCTGTGAAGACTGAAGCTAGTTAATTGGAACTATAGGAAATGCCAGCAGAATTTATCTCGTAGCCTGTATTTCCTGTTACCACCCCGCATTTTGTGTAATAACTTCAACTTCCGTACGTTATCAGTAAGTGCATTTTTAGTTCAAGTACAAATTGAAACATGGGTTATATTAGTTCATTGAAATGGTTTGTTACTTTCAAAAACATCATTCATTTGATAATTTTATGATATTTGTATGAAATAATATAACATTGGCCGCAATATTTCATAGAAACGTCATAAAATTATCAAATGAGTAAGTTGTTTTTGAAACTGGCAAACCATTTCTATAAACTAATATAGCCCGTATTTTAATTTTGTATATTGACGGCACCATCCTGTACTTATATCCGTTTCTATTAAAACTTTTCATAGCAAGAAGGGAGGCTTTCCTTTAAGCTAATACTAATCATTCACAACTGGGGATTTCGTCTGTTTACTAACTAATCATGATTGGGTTTAAACCTACAGACGGGTTATATTAGAAGAGTTGTAGGATGTAGAGATTTAATTGGTTCATTAAAACTATCTTCAATTTAAACTGATATTTCAGCCAAAACACTATTAGAATTTGAACATGCGAAATCAGTATTTAAGTAAATAGGTCATATAACTTAAATTCTAGGTTTCAATAGTAAAGTGTAATCAATTTTTGAATTCACAAAATAACGAATAGGTTTATATGAACTAAAATGGATGTTTTTGCCGGAACACTCAAAATGTCTTGTTAAAAATTAATTCTAGTTTCTCCACAGTTAATCATTAGAGCATTCCTGATTCTGACAAGGCAGATACATAAATCTTATTAAACAATAAACACAGGCATTAAAATCTCTCCAACACAACCAGAACTTTTAACTTTGAATGTACGAAGCTTGAATTAATAGCCTCGCCCACCACTGTTAGCTATATCGCAAGCGGCGCGAAAGATATGCTAATCGACTCTTTATTGCCCCAGTCACGCGATCAGATGAGAATTCGTTTCGCACAAAGCCCTTTGAAATAACTACAGTTCGCCAAATCATTAGTGAACGGTTTTCTAATGTTTTCCCGAATTTGAAATGAAATAATATCGTTTGCCATAGTTTGATTCGCCATAATTTGATTAGAAATAACGTTCTATTGGCCATAACTAAACAATTGACATCTTTACATAAAATTAATTTCTTTGGTCATAAACAATAGAGCCACAAAAGTTTTAATACATAATTTTGTTTTACGTTAAATTATTCTCCGTAATAATGATTTGCCATAATATTCAAATACCAATATTAAGCAAGCAGCATGCAAGCAATCATGCAAGCTGACGTGCAGTATGCAAGCACGTAAGCAGGTATGCAGCATTCATGATTTCTGTCATGGCACCGCGGCGCTCCGCGCGTATGCGAGTTTAAATTACTTATTTTAACATTGTTAATTGTCTTGTCTACATACGTTTCTAAGCCGTTACTTTAGTAGTGTACGCCAGTGTAAGTAGTATAATATTCTAGCTCTCACTAAAAATTATAATCATACCTTTAAGACCATTTTTTTTTTCACAGATATCTCACTGTTCTCACAGTGATACACCAAAACCGTTATTTTATATATTTTGTCTACAACCTAGCTAGATTAAAATTTCCTCTACACTGATATTATGTTATACAGCGGTAAGTACTAAATTTATTTAACCCTTATCCGGGGGTAGATTAATTTCGCCGCCATTTTGGCCCGTCTGGTCAGAAATAGTCGTGTCGCGACGCGGGCTCACCCCTCGCCGGTATTGCGTGATATCATAGACATTAAATCCTTCCGAAAGCGTCATATAGGATGGAAATAGAAGTAAATTACAATTTTTAAACATGTTTAAATAAAAAAATCACTATCATTACCGTGATCAAGTGATCAATATCGTTTTTGAGGTCATATCAATGGTTTTGGTAAATGATAAGATTTCAGGATTAAGCGATCAAATCAGCTAAGGGCAGTATCGGTGATATTACAATACTTTTCTGGTATTGAAGACGCAGAACTGTAGTCTACGCGTGACATCAGGCGGGACGCATATCAGTACAAAAAGATTGATCTTATTTCATAATATGATAAATTACATACTTTAAATGCTTTTTTGTATCGAATCGATAAAAGACTTTCGGCGAGTGTATATCAGCTGAGTCCATGACACTTAATTAACACTCGCCTGTCAGGTAGTAATGGTTTAAATGGGTCCATTATTTGGATCTCTACGTGTGTGGGTGTTCGTGTCAGTGTACTAGTGTGCATGCCCAGATTTCAGCTGAACGTATGTTTGAGGGTCAACTTTATTGTTGCCTGTTTGTTTTCGCTCGAACCAATGCCGACATTGCTCGTCATGTGTTTGTTGTTTTAGGTAAGCTGCCAATTTCGTTAATACCAAAACGTTGATAAATCATTATGGTTCAATTTATGGTTCCATTCAATTCTGATATAGCAGATAAAGATGAAATTGAAACTAAGTATATCAGGAATATCATTGAACTGCTTTCCGTAAACATTCCAAAAACGCTTCATTTTGATTTTCAGGTGAATCTAGCTATTTCCCTACTGAGTGCATAAAGTCAAGCAAATACACTTTAGTAAGTAAACAAGCCGTGGAAAAATCGTATAATGTAGATACACGACAGGCCAACGGCATTGCTAAAGGCATATTCGAAGGCTAGCAGTCACTACTAATAAAGATAATCTATTAAGTGTAGATGAAATTAATAGTAAACATTAAGAAGAGATAGAGGAGATAGTAAATTTGCAAAAAGGTCAGTGAGAGACTAACTGAGCCAATTGAAAGTATAAGGGAGAATTGGGAGGCTTACTTAAAAGAAGAATAGATCTAAAATGTCAAATATTTAAATTATTCAAGCTAGATTATCCCGTGTTCTATATAGAATATAAATATTTTCTATTTCTATTGACTTGTATTCATTGTTCTCGTGTATCAAGAGCCGATATCGAGCGAGTGCTCAGATCAAAGCAGTCCTGTCTTATTGAGGTTATAGCCTCCTCAAGTGTTCGATTTCATACAATCATTCGGGCTCGTCGTAACAAGATCTGCCTCAAAATATTATGGCTGTGTTTTGAACGATTGTTTTGGTATTTTTATGTTTTCTTGTATTGTTGAAGAAAAAGTCGACGCTCCTTTTATTACCTTTGAAGTTTGTTAATGCTGAGTCATTTATATTGGTTCATTTCAAAAAACTGATCAGTGATTTGGTTTCAATCTCTTTAAATCGTAATCAAATGGTTCACTGTTAAATATGTAGTTTTGAGAATCTAAAGCTATCGTCTACAAAAGATTAAGATTATGAGAATGCTTAGAGCAGTGTACTTAATATTACTTTTATAACCGTTAGTGTCATTAACAGCTTCAAAAATCGTATTATCTGTCAGTTTAATCACAATGAAGCATTATTTGAAGTAGAAAAACAAAACCAGTTTCTTTCTCTATTTAATAATCACCGTTACAAACTATAAATTTTAAAGAAATATCACATATATATCTCAGAAAACGGCTTACTACACATTTAGTAGGCTACAAAATGGTCAAAATGTGCCGTCCTTATGATTTAAGTTTTAAGGTGAGTAAAATAAAAGTAACTTACTTCCATACGATGATTGTGTTGATAAAAATCGTCTTACCTGAAAGGAAACAAATTTTATTAATATTAGAATAAAATATGATAATATCTCTAATAGCTTCCTTGATTTTGTAATAATTTACCTACATATTCATCAATAGTATAATTTTTGAGGGATTTTTGAGGTATATGGCATTATAGGATATTATATATAAAACAATACAATTATTATTGTAATGACGTGCTCAGACAAGTGTTTAAAATTAATGAAAGATGTTTAGCTTTATTAGGTCTTTGTATATTAATTGTTGACCTTTGTGTATTGTAATACCTATATTGTGATGGTGCATTGTCGGACAGCCTTTAAATATAGTAAATATTCTTATCATTAGGTACTTATTGGTACTTTAATATACCTTTTTTATACTCTGTGCGACACTGCGCTGCTAAATACTACTACAGTGTAATTAAACATTGTAACGTAATGATTGAAAAGAGTGACTACACGAGTTTGTTGCCGGAATCTTCTCGGTAGTTCAACTTTTGGAACCGGTGTAAATTCAGACAGACTGACAGACAGACTGACTGACGGACAGACAGACAGACTGACTGACGGACAGACGGACCGACAGACAGACCGATAGACAGACTGACTTAACATTCTTAGCTTACGGAGACAAACATTATGAAATTGTTAGTTAGTTAATATTATTTTTATGTGATAGACTTAAGGGTTTTTTTGTTGACGATTCGAAAGTGCTTCTTGGGGGCCTAATTGAATAAAGATATTTTCATTTTACATTGTCTTCCAAAAATATTCAACATTCACGAAAATATTGTTTTTAATTATTGATTTACATTTTTTTATTTATTTTGTATAAGCTTAGTGCATAGTTTGCTATCGGATTTATGTAACAATTTCAATCCAAGTAGACATAAATGGCTCGTACAAAAACCTGTATACACTTTTGACATTTCGTGTGGCGTATTTTCTTTGAATTAAGAGTCACTGGCTGTCAAAGGTGTATGATTGAAAATAAAAGTAAGAAAATCCCCATTTTCTTACTTTTATTTAGGGGGGGGGGGGATAAATTAAAGAACGAATTCCCGATACAACAGTATATTGTAGCTGAAGAAAATTCAAAAAACATACTCTGCTTCTTATCTCAGTTATTAAAAATGTTCCTGATAAATTTATATGCCAAAATTAATGTTAATTGACTACTTATATTTCCTAACGAAATTTCACGAAAACCAGCAATCAACCCACATCGCAAATTGATATAAAACGAGCCTGCTATATCCAAAACATAATAAGGTACACACCCACGGTCTATTGACGATCATAACAGATAATTAAAATGTGTAGTGACAGAAAAGTCATTCTGCCTGAATAAGTTGGCTGTGCTTTGGCTAAAATGTGCCTAAAAGCTTTTAAAATTGAAAGCAAAACGCAAAACATACATTACATAGGTATTATGAGTAACACCTCGGTCTGTTCACAGGACAGATGTGCACAAATAAGGTAGACGTTATTCCGAATGTGATTTAAAAACTATTTTATTTTCAATTTTTCTCTTCGACTTTGCTGGGCCGGTTTATATATCGTTTCGAGAACACTTCTCCGCACTTCGGGTCCATAAATCTAAGTGATGACGTCACGGACCCTCATTCTGGCACCCTGAGATGTGTGCCAGAGATATATGACGCAATTTCGATGTGGTCGACAGTGAGTATAATGTTTGTAATATTAGGTTTAAGTAATCGAATAATAAATATTTTCATTACTTACGACCCTCGTGGATTTCGATTATTGCGTCAAATGGTAAGCTTTGTCCTATCTGGAAATGTAATCTATCTCCAAGCTAAATCACACCTTAATCAGTTTAGCGGCTTATGAGGTCAAACGTAACAAACAAACACAGTTACTCACGCATTTATAATATTAATAGGTATGGATTAGTAACAAAATCGGTATCTCTATATTGTCTCTGTAATGAAAAGGTCGGTAAAAGATTTATAGTTGCCGGTGTAACAGCGTATAAGTAAGTAGAAGTGTCAATGGATGGTTCGTAACCCTTAGATCTGATGATCTTAGGCCAAAAGTTATTCCATTTTCAACTTTGGGATCGTTATTGTATCGAGCAACATAATGTTACCTTTTCTATTAAAATTATGAGTGAGCGTCGAGTTATTGAAAGCTCCATATTTATTAATTTACATATTAATGTACACAAAAAATATTTAAAGAGAAACAATTAAAGAAAGAACCTCTTTAGCTTTTAAACAATTTTATATTTCGAATCGTAATCGTATTATTTACTAGCCCAGTCTCTAATGGAAATCTACAGGTAATACCTATGATCTGCAGTGAACATCTATCGCTTGATACTGTGCTAAAACTAAAATAAGGGAAACACAGCTGACTTGAAAATAATAATAATACATCAACGACATAAGCAATAATTTTCCCTGGCCCGACGCCACACCTCCAAAACCCCGCAATATTTCCAAACGAGAAAAGAAATTGAATCTCAGCTCCCTTCTGTAATCTTAGCTCAGAACAACTGTTCGGGTTCTATCTGGCTTACGCGTTATGGAGCAGCCCTAATCCTTTACGGATTTTAGTTCGGTCAAACTAACAGAATCCAGTGTGTGTTTTAATAGTTGTAACAAAGCAACAATTGAAACAATTACTGATATATTATAACTTACTGATAATAACGTAGAAGGGACGCATAAAGATGAATTAGTATTTATTGATTAATTTATTTGAAACGTACGAAATACTACTGAACTACAGGTGCGAACTTGGCAAGAACTAGAAATTGGATGTATTAGTTCTGTGTCATGAGTTAGTGAGGTAAAAGTTCATTTAATAACCTCACAATAAAGAGATCCATATAATTAATGACAAACAAATGTTATTCAGCGAGTATCTTTTCTCGACTCTGCGAGCGTAAAAGCGATTTATAGCATTTAAAAAAATAGCGTAGACGGACAAGTCTTTAGCTACTGTCTCCATATCTGCACAATGTTTTATTCAATTGTTACCTTCATATCTTGCTTTATATTGACAAATGAGTCTTTCTCTCTCTATGATCTAGAAATATAATCACCCGGCGCTTACATTACGTCAGTGCCCTTAGCTTCATTCAAAAAAGCAACCAGCATTCTGTCAAATAATAACAAAACACCATCTACTGTTTTCAGAACAGAAATCTACATTCGCCTCATTAATTTGTACGAAGTCTGAACGCGATCCGTCATAACCCGCTGTAAATCTAATTCTGTTGCAGTAAAACTAAAAATGCAATAACTCTCGAGTGGTTTACGAGCCACAACAGCTGTAACAATGAACTGTAGACTAATATTAACCCATATACATGTACACAAAGAGGTGGGAATACAATAGCAAATTTAATTGGGAAAAGAATAATACGTCCGACAAGAAATAAAACGGTTTCAAAAAGTGCATCCATATTTTCATTGGTATATCTTTCAGCTTTTACTCTTTTGCTAGTAACGCATCTGTATTTTATGGTGAATGTACTGTTTAAATCAACTTTCTTCATCTTTGTCTTGGCTCTTCTGTTAGATGCAACTTTAAGATCTATATTCCCTAAACAAGTTGTGGGCAAAAAATTAGTTATTCGTGTTTAGATCAATTTTTATTTTATAACATGAATGTATAGTTACTTTAAAGAAAAACATATGGAATACTCAACTCGACATTGGTAAGTAGTAGAACAGGCCTTTTATTGTCACTGACAGAATATTGACGACTTGCTTCTTTGCTTTATTAAATGAGATGGCCATAGCTTGCTTAGTATCAGCCGTTACTCTCTACGTTTTCGCATTGTCATCAAATTCTGGTATTGTCTTGTGACTAAAGTATTTGTAGTGTCTGCTTAAAATGGGATTTAGAAGCTTTAACGCCTAAAGATTTTTTAGAAAATCAATGTACGCTACAGCCGGTGGCTTTCAAGAGCCGAAATAAGCCGCTGTTTCTCACCCTCCTAAGTTTTCCATTCAGGTCTAATTTACTGTTTTTCTAAACGCTTAAATCAGCAAAAGCCGCCGAAAGAAAGGAAAAGGGCGGCTTGTATTTGAATATTATTGTTTGGTAACAGCAAAGGTGATTAAAAATAAAATATTGATGGTAAGACCGCGATTTATCATACTCTTTGCAGAGTAGCGATCAGGAAAAATAATATATAAACGTAAGAGAAAAACGCAGTCTTCAGCAAGATTAATTTCTCAGGACAATGATTTAAATTACAATTTCACGGCGCCGATTCTCGCTTGGAGCGCGGAATCGGGAGATGAGTTTATTCTGCCTGTTTTTTTATGTCCACCATTTATTGTAATGGCCATAACGGCCGCGTACAAATTTAATGTCGTAAATTGTGTCTCGATGACGAGAAAATTGAATTTCCTTTTTGTTTTTAACTTAAGTTGTGCAAAACAGATTTATAAAATGACTAGATGTAAGCGAATTATTTCCGGCCGTTTTGAAATTCAATATCTTCTGATGTGATTCTGTGCTCAAAAGAAAGGAAAATGCATTAGCCACAACGTTCTTATTTCAAAATCGAAGGACCATCTCCTTCAATTTGCCGGCTCATGAGCACTATTTCAGATAGTAATGTACTAAATAACATGGTTTCCATTAAACAACACAAAACTCTTTTTATTCTCTTGCAAATAAATAACGAAATAAAATAAGTATTGTATGAAACGGAGACATAGAAGTCATATAAGTGCCCAAAGAGCATAGGCTCGAGCTGCAAATGGTAATCGCGTCTGGCCGGAAATCAGGAGACGTGAGTCCGATTCCTGCCTGGGGCATATGTTTTTTCATCGTTTTCTTTGTTTATTTGTAATTGTTATAATAAATTGGACGTTTCAACGCATCAAAAACATTACAATGTGTGTCTCATTTATTGTATTCTGTTTCAGTAAGGTAGAGAGGGCCAATCCCGATCGCGGTAGTTTTGGAGGCATGCGTATCGACAACTTTCGATGAATAACCGGCATCTCATATTATCACATCATCTCATTCAACTCTTTCTGCTGGCTAAGATAACCCATGTTCAGTACCAGGGAATGAGCATGGGGTTTTTATAAGCAGACTCGTTCGGAGTTACCCTGCCTTCGTTATTTTATTACTGTACCCCACAAAATCAATTTCAAATTCATTTAATCATTATCGTAGGACCTTGTGATCTCCATGATAACCCTTATGTTAGGTATATTTTTTCATACATGCAATTTTAAAGCATTACATAAATTTAAATGTCAAAATTAGCAAAACTTACACAAAGTTAAGCATCATCATCATCATCACCAGCCTATTTATCTACTAATAATTTTGATAAATTAAGTTTTAAGAATTACAGTTATTCAACTGGTCATGTAACTTATTATAAATTGTAGGGCCCATTTTAGTTATACTTTTACTCATAAGAGCAGTTTTGCATAAATTATAGCTAAGTCCGAAGTTCTACACACGGAAATTCAAAATAATTTCTGTTGGAATTGAATTTACGCACAATTTGCGTCTTTATTACAGGGAAGTTCTGCTTCAGATGAGGAACTGAACCGCAATCAATAGATCCAAGCATCAATTACGTACGTATTCTCAAGACACAAGTATCTTCCCCGCAGCTACTATTCTTTGTCAAACACAATTAAACTTCTATTTCCAGTTCTCTAAGTTCTTAACCAAGACAATTGATGATTTTTTTCTACTTTTATTGTTACGTGGCAGCATGGCTTAAGCCTGATGTTAACTATGATACATATAATACGTATCATACAAAAATATTTGGAAAAGGACAAGCCATAGACTAATTTTACGACGCATTTCCTTTTTAGAAAAAATCGAAGTGATATTGAACTTTTAAGGCTAAGGAGAGATTTTGCTACCTTATGTGTGTTCTACCGTTTGTATAACGAGGTGTGTTCTGAGGAATTATTTGGCATGATGTCCACGGCCTCTTTCTACCATCGCATCGCTCGGCATCGGCAGGGAATTCATCCTCACACGTTGGAACCAAAATGGTCTCGTACTTATTGTGCGGTTTCAGAGAAATTTCTCCGTCGTGCGCTCAGGTTGTGGAATGAGCTCCCTGCAGAGGTTTTCTCGAACGAGTACAGAATAGGGTTCTTCAAAAAGGGCTTGAAAAGGTTTTTACAGGGTCGGCAACGCGCAAGTGATACCCCTGGTGTTGCAAGCGTCCATAGGCTACGGTAACCGCTTACCATCAGGTGGGCCGTATGCATGATTGCCACTTTAGTGGTGTAAAAAAATCAATACCAATAAAAATTATCAATGACTAGAAGCTGCCCGCGGCTCCGATTGTGTGGATTTACAACCCGACATACTGACACAGTTAAATATTAATGTCAATGTCCTGGATTTATGACGTCAAAGGATTAACGTTAGCCTGAATCCTTTCTCATAATGTAATCTATATCCATTCTGCATGTCAAGTCTCATCTTAGTTGGATATGCGGTTTTAGAACGAACGGACCAGTGGTGGCTGCATTCAACTCTCTTGACAGCGCCCGCTCAATGGATGCAACGGACGTATTTTGTCCCTAGGTTGGACTTACATTACGTCGGTACCAACTTGATTACTGTACGTGCCCCGTAAAATCACACGAGATAAACACATGCGCATTCATTTACGTACGTTTTTTAGAGGCAGGGTCACCGACACGTGCCGTCCAGGGACCGATTGTGGGTAGCCTACCCCAGATTTATGGAGGAAATGTTTTTTTTTCATTTGTAATTAAATGTTAAAATGTTTTCTGTTTACATAACGACTGGCAGAAGTGATTTACATAAAATGTGTTTCTCGTTATTTTTAAGCTTATTGAGAAATAAACGTTTACGTACCTGCTTGCCTTGCCTGTCCTACTAATGTTTATGTAATCATAAGATAAAAAAAAATCCTACGTGAATTAGTTGACTAATCATTTTTTTCATTAGCTTTCCTCAAAGCCTTAGTATTAAGAGCATGAAGATGACTGGCATGTCTAAGAATCGTCTATTGTTAACACTACGTTACGTTCAGACTATTCTGTACTCCATAAATGAGTAAGGCTTTTGTAATAAGGATCGAAATTGCGTGAAATCTAAACTTGCAACAGTGTTGCAACAGATATCGATTCAATTCGTGCAAGATTAAGCCAGCGATATTAGGGCGGAAGCTCCCTATTTTGATGGTGGTATTGTATGTGAAGTTGTCCGTTTAGGGGGTGACCACAATGACTTTGAGATTTACGACTATTCATTATTAAAGGATTTATAATTGTATAGGATTAGTAAGTTGAAGTGGCAGTGGGCAGGGCACATAGCACGCTGAACAGACGGACAGTGGAGAGTTCTAGAATAGCGACCACGTGGCGAAAGCGCAAAGTAGGACGGCCTCCCACTAGATGGACAGATTGCTGTCGATCCCTGATCAGGTCGCCTGTCCATCTACAGGCGACCTGGTCAGGGTCGCGGGAAGCGGTTGGATGCAGGCTGCACAGAACCGTTTTATTTTTAACTCGATGGGGGAGGCCTTTCCTCAGCTGTTGACATCATAAGCTGGTATGATGATGATGGTAATGATTAAAGGTTTAAATACTTTTTCTTCTGCCTTTCTCCTCAAGCCAGCAGTCTGATTGCCTGATCTTTATGAGAATGCTTGCGTGCATCAAAAGCATTGACCTCAAGAAACACATAATGGCTAACAGATACCTATTATTTTTTATCTTTAAATCCTAAAGAAAATTAAAAAAGCCAATTGGTATCAGAGCCCACACATATAGTGAACTTGCCTGAATAGGCAGAAATCTTACTTTATGAACAAAATGGGGGGTATATACCTTATCATAATACTATGAAGATGGACATAATTATTTTTCCTTTTACTATGATATCGTGGTGCGTAATGGGTCTTCGAACAAGTCAATTCACATTGAAAATTCATTCTTCTGTACAAAATTGGAAAATAGGATCTTAGAAATTTATGGAATTCTGAAACGCGGTCCGCTGCAACCGGACGGTCCAATGGTGACCACGAGATGAAATATTTCCAGTACAAATTATTTATTATTTTATTTTTGATATTTACTCTTTTTTAACAAGTAATTGGGCATTACAGTCACTGTTATACTTATTTATTATAATTAATAACATAAAACATACCGAGGTGGCGTTGTGATTTTAATCAGAAACCAGGAAAATAGGTCAATTGGTGAAAAAGTTTTGACTATTTATATAAATTTTCTAAACTTTTTTTATGCAATAAGATGACAAGCAAGCTGACGGCCAACCTTGTGGTAAGTGGCTACCACGAGGCGCATATATTTCCAGAAAATGTGAAAAAAAAACACCGTATACAAGAGTAAGTGCGTAAGCTAACCATCAAAAATCTCCGAGACATTAATTTCCCATAGGAAAATAAATAATAGCGATCCTCTGGCACAACGAAGCAAGGACAATAATCAGAGGGCCCAAACAAGCAGCTCCTTGTCCCGTGCTTAACATAATTAATAGGAAAAGGGGCCTCAGGTGGATCGCGCTCCGCGGAGTGATAAATCACTGAGGTGATGAAATGCGCGGCGTGCGGCGACTACAGAGATGACTAGAGTAGATTAATTGCTACCAGTAAAAGTTATGTGGTGTTTTTAGTAGCACAAGTCCAGTGTACTTCGTTTTGCTGTCTTAAAACAATTTCTCCAAATATCCATATTTTAAAGTTTTGAGTATTTACCGTATTACAAGCGCATGGGACGCGGGCCGTAGGCAGACTGCTCGCAGGCAGTCAATGGCGATCGCTCCCTAATGCGTCATCAATATCAAAGCATGTCGCTACAAGTATAATTATTACCTGAATTGATTAAGTCATTGCAAATACTTAAAAAATGTTTAATATGAAAGCCACTTTACCGGCTTTAACTCACGATAATTTGGATGTTACATAATTGTACCCGACAATTTAATTTGGTTACGGGAAGGCTGAAGATGTCAGTTGTCTTTGTTATTGTTAAGTTTGTAAGTTATTTTGAGTATTCTAATCCACGCATAAATAGGTCACAGTGTCTGTTCAACGATATATCGTTAAAGGGTTTCGTCAGCACATTTGACAAACACATGTCAAAAGGCGAATAGTTTACTATATACGTCCACTGCTGGGCACCACCCGTACCACCATCTTTAATCGCGATCCAGTTTAGGACCTAAACTGAGTAGAATCGGAAATTCGTACTACGACGCTATCTACGACTATGACAGCGATGCAGTTTAGGAACCAATACTGAACCGAGTGGAATATGAATCGCTTTTATAAAGATAGTGGTTAGGCCCCTGCAGGACTACATTTATGAAAGTAACTCATTAGGAGTTTGGGTCATAGCGCCACTACACTGGCTCAATGCGGGATAGTGGGCTAAAGCGGTTGCAGTTACAACCAGGACTAACGGCTTAACTGCACGACGAAGTTCGGTTTTTCGGAAGTCATTTGTGATTACATAATGAGGACAGTCTCAGTGTCTCTAGCCGCGTGGTCCCCCTACCACGGCCCGCCTCTTGCAATTCTCTTTTCAAGTTTTATTCGGGAAAGTTCCTTCGTTTTGTTCGGGCGTCTCCGTCTAGACTCGGGCTGGCTCGTGACTAGTTGTAGATAGTGACACTTTTATCTTGTTTGTTTTTCTTATGACATGATTTGGAAATGTTGTTCTAAAGATTGTCGATAACAGGGTGTGCTTATATCAACCTTCGTAAGAACTAAAATTAAATCACAGAATTTTTCTACAAAAAATATTCTATAGCGTCAGACTTTTCGTAAATCTACTTATATAAATTTAAAACAACACATACTTAAAAAAGAGGTATATTAACACAATTTAAGTAAGTACATATAAAAATATGTTACTAAATAAATTAATATTGTTCATACACTCACAACTATAATGCACATAAATATTAGAAATATACTTAATAATCTTTATTGACATCCATGACTCGTGAGAACAAATGCTCGTGCTCATTATACAAAATCTGTGTCCCTACCGACTGAGTAGTCTGTATAGTTACTGACCACCCAATTATGGGTAATATTTGTTCTTAAAAATCTCTTCATTCCTATGAAATAATATACTGCATTATTTAATAGAAATGTTATGAAATTATTATTGAATGAATCAGATGTATTTGAAAGTTGCGAAACATTTCTATAGACATATAGATGTATTAATTTGTTTTTTATTATTAATATTATTTGGCTTACTAAACTGGTTATAATCACACAAGTCTTATAATTTTATTTGAAAACTTTAAACTAGATTGTTTCCTACTAGAAGTAAGCACAACATGCTCCATGTATGTTTTTATACAGTTCAGTTGAATTAATGTTGGCATGCAAATATTAATAAGGAATTGTTGTTGTCACCGACCTGGTAAGATGTCTACATCAGAGAGCTCTTAATAAAGTTATAACTGTTATGAATGGCGTAAATAATGTTGTAAAATAAATTTGAATAGCATCTGCATAATTTTAAAATTATAACATGATTCAGTAACAAGTGCTGTCTTCGAAACTCTGAGCTCTCACTGGGCCACAATATAATAAAAGTGACAGCTTGCAACCTAATGCGTTCCTTCAAAAGGAACATGGACATTCACTGGACTTCACACTCACATGGACTTCAAAAGAGGCGTGAAAAAGCACCTTTCGGGCCGGCAATGTGGAGGCGGCTAGAGCAGTGTCTGAACTGCACTAGCTGTCTTCGCAAATGGACTCTTCTAACTGCTTCACATCAGGTAGTGTTAAGTCATTTGTCGTGCTTTGTATAAAAATAATATATCAGTGGCCATTAGCCGATAACTGAACTAACTACCATACTGACATATAAACGTAGAGCGTAGTACTACTATAGTAACAGTTCCGGGGCGACGCGGCGTACTAAATGGGATCGATAGTACCCGCGGTCGTTGACCCCGCCCAGCTGTCTGGACTCAGGGTCAGGCTCCGAAGGTCAGCCTATTAAACAACGATGCACATGGAACTGACCATTCATGAACTTTTCATATTACTACGGATTCTTCAAGGAAAGACAAATTTTCGGAGCCAACTTTTGACTGACCCTCTTCAGAATAAGATTAATTTAGATGAATACATCAGACAATTATTTAAGAGATTAAAATATTCTAATATTAAAAGCAACCAAATCGTTAGTAATTGAGAAAACTCATTCTGCGGCTGCAATAGATTATTTCGAATATTTAAAACATTTTGAAAGTAGACGTCTACTTATAACGCGAACACAGATCGACTATAACAAATTCACTAGGGTCCTTGATAGCTAAGTGGTCAGAGCAGTAAGTCGGATTGTGAAAGTGGTTCGATTCCCGTCCAAGATCATGATATTTTTCTAGTTAAGAATTAAAATGAAACTGAAAAATCCTTCAAAAGAGAAACCAGATCATGTGAGGAAGACAGAAAAGAAACGCCACTGACTGATTCTTTCTCAATACCACTAACTACTACCTTTACTTTAGCTGCTTATAGTTATACAGGGTGCTGACGACAATAAATTAAAACATGGGCTGTATTAGTTCATAGAAATGGTTGCAACTTTCCAATACATCTTATTCATCAGTTGTTTGATTTTCATAACACTGCCCGCCATAGAAATGAACTTCGTATGATCCCTAGCAAAACTGCCTTACTTAATAAAAGTGTGTTTTGTGCTGCACCCCGAATTTATAACAAAATTCCTTTTAAATTTGAAAATAAGGATTAATAGTGATTTATATTCTTTCAAACGCAAGCTGCGAGATTTTTTGTTAGACAAATGCTATTATACTTTGGCAGAATTTTTGAATGACAGGACTCTGTAAGTAGTTTTTCAGTACTGCTCCGATTTGTTTCTAGGCAGATGCAAATATTTTATGATTTTTTCTGAATTGTATTGTGTTTTATTACTTAACGCTGATTTCATTATAATTGTATGCCAAAATGGTAGGTCATAGCTGGAATTGTATGTTATGTTTATATCAACCTTGTTTGTTACCTGTGTTTCACAATAAAAATTGATTGATTGATAATTTTAATTCATATGAACTAACATAAACCTTGCTTTAATTTACTGTCTTATTGTCATCGCCAACCTTTATAGCAGCGTATCTTTTCCGTCATAACAAAAATGAAACTAGACCATGTGAGGGTCTGGTTTCTCTTTTGATAAGATAAGCTAAGATAAATCTTCATTCACTAGAATACGTTCACAGAAGTTAGTACAGTATTCAGCCTGCAAGCAGGCGTGCAAATCAGCCTATGAGTCCTGTTACTTGTGTCTGGAAGAGCAACAGCTTGACAGTTAAGGTGTTCCACTAAACACCATAAAGCAAGCTCTGTTTTCGAACTTTCCAGTCCTAACGCTATTGTTTGCGCTTGAACTGAGTTCTTCAGTTCTCTATGAACTTAGCCGCAGCGGACACGACAGTACTTACTTACCGATATTTGCAATCCATTACGGCATATCTTTCGGAATTCAGATTCGAGAAGCAAAATCAATAAATTGGCCGTAAACTGAAACATTTAGGATTAAATTTCCGACTGTCAAACTCAATAAGCAGCCAATAAATATAGAAAACAATATGTCGTTTAAACGCAAAAGCGGATTTATCTTAACACATTTAAAGATGTAATCCTACAAATTATTATAAGATCAAAGTTATTTAATTTGTAAATAGTGACACTTCCACCATCAACAAGGGTTTATGTTTATAGAACAGTATAACAACAAAAAAACAAATAGTCAAATTCAAATCTAAACATGAACTCGTTTTACGACAAAGTTAAACAGAAACATGAAATAAATTCAGTAAAAAGCACCGTTGTTGGCGACGACGCTACTCGAATATTTTGCTGTCAAAAATATTATCCGTGGAGCTATGAATCGTGTGAAAATTAATATATCCACGAACGTGCATTTAAACAACCAAAAGCATGAAAAGCTAGAAAATTGTAGTGATAAATTTCGAAGGTTTAAAGCTAGATGAGTGACCGTGGACCAAAACAAAGTACTCCGACAGAAATATAATTCTCTTATTCACCATTAAGTACTACCATTACCATCTCTGTGACTTTTAATCACAGAAGAGCAAATATCCGCATTTCCTCTTACATTGATGACTTGATTATATAAACAACAGAGTCAATGTTCATAAAATTTCTTTGCGACCAATCTGAAAGTATTTGGTATCAATTGAAATAATAACCTTTCAAGCCGGTTTTAAATGACAGGGTTTTAAGGGAACAAACATTTAATATAAAACACACGACATTCGGTCGTGTGTTTTATATTAAATGTTTGTTTGTTTGATCACCTTCTACTAATTAAGTCGGATAAAACATCATAGCTTGTAATAGGGTGAGAGCTGATTATCTATCAAGCTTGGATCCCTGAATACACAGGTTTAGATTGCCACACGATTTTATGTCTTATTTTAATCTAGTTAAAATAACGTGTCTGGTAACTAATCCTTGCAAGCGACTTGTGTAACTTTTCCGTATTATTTAATCATTAAAACGCCGTAAAATAATTACCAACTTTATAAATTTGGTTTACTGCTTTCCACCGCGGACCGCGACTTCTCGTGAAATCGCAAACATCCTCCTCGGGGGAACAATGCAATTTACGAGATGAAAACTAGGTAATTCGGTAGTCTGCTACAATGTACTTTAATTTAAATATTATTCTGTAGGAACTTGAGTAATTTTAAAGTGATAAAAGGCAACAGATGTCATTATAATGGGCCTCGTAGGAAGGCTTAAGTCTCAAAGAGCAATGGAGAGGGCTGTGGTCGGGGTTTCTCAGCGTGATCGAATCTAAATGATGAGATCCGTAAAATAACTAAGGTCGCCGACATAGCCCAAAGAGTTACGAGCCTCAAGTGGCAGAGGGCAGTCATCATTAAAAGGACTGAAGAGCGTCGGGGCGGAATGGTCTTCGAGTAACATAAGGTACAGGGTCTTAACAAACACGTGACCCTACTCACCACAGGAACTGAACGCATCACACACAGACATCATTATCTAATAGGTATACGTCCCACTGGCCTAGCCACATGGGAGAAGTTTGGACCATAAAAACACAACGCTGGCCCAGTACGGGTTGGTAAGTTAAAGCGGTTACTCCTCCGAGCTCGAGGTTACAAATATTGATTGACCCATCCAGTATCGACCATGGCGAAAGTTGCTTTGTTTCTGTAATGAAAACCAAAGCGCTCAAATCAAATGGAGGTGCTTACCATGCGAAGCTCTATTACTGCGGGGTAAAGTCTCCCAAGATCCAGCTGTTCTATGATTAACAATATAAATCAAGTCCAGGACATAAAACTGGACTGCGTTAAACATGCAAATCTTATTACCCCAAGCCGTGCTGAAACGAATTGCACTCTAACGCAATTAAAATGTGAAATAAATTAATTTGGCAAGTCTCGACTATCTTCCTAAACTGATTGTTCCTCTCCGAATTTGAGTTACAACAGTTTGTAAGAACTTGGACAAGAATCGACAGTTTTACAAAGTATTGAACGGAACAATAACTTGGGATGTTTTGACGAAAATATGACTTAGAGAAACCCTACCCCTAATATAAACGTGACTAGAAAATTATATGTATATCCTCCACCATTTTTTGTGAACTTGTAACTTAGGCGATCAATCATTTTTTATACGGTAAGGAACGCTCCTGATAAGCCTACAGATAGTGATTATCGCGCAAAAAGACAGTTCTACGAACAATTTAAAATAAGAGCCTTAATATCAAATAAAATATGACGACGAAGACGAGCGGTCTGTGCCCCTTGCTATTCAGGCTAGTCGGTCAAGCGGTCCCGGGTTCAAATCCCGGTAGGAGCAAATGTTTGTATGATGAGTACGAGCATTTGTTTACGAGTCATGGATGTTTATATGTTTATTTAGTATATTTCTAGTATTTATATACATATTATTATTATAATTTCTCCCTTATCTAGTATCCATAACACAAGATCTTAATGATGCTTACTTTGGGCTAGATAAAAGGGGCTAGATAGTGTGAGTGTAAAAAAAAAATATGTACAAAGAAGCCTTTAGTGCTACGTGCTGGGCAGTGTGCTGCCTCCTTTGTCTATTTATGGGCGATGCCGCCGCTGCATTACTTTAGAAAGAGAAATGTTTTTATTTCTAATATTGTCATTCTTTATTTTTAACCCCCGACGAAAAAAGAGGGGTGTTATAAGTTTGACGTATCTGTCTGTGTATCTGTGTGTCTGTCTCTGGCATCGTAGCGCCTAAACGAATGGACTAATTTTGATTCGGTTTTTTTTGTTTGAAAGGTGATGTGCCTACGATGGTTCTTAGCTATAATTTATGAAGATCAGTTCAGGCGTTTGATGACTATCAGCTCATTTTCTACATGATAATAGGATTTTAGTAATTTTTACAGATCTGATTGATTTCAAATTTGGTGTACTGTCACTTCGGTAGCTGATCCTATACCATCAACAAGTCTGCGAAATGCTTAATTCTTCATAAACTTACAGCAGATGTAGCGTGTTTGGGCTCTTAGTGAGATGGTGTTAGATAGATGATTAACACCGGGGGTTACTTAAAATTTTTAATTTTGCAATTCTCCATATTGTTTTGTAATATTTTCAACAAAGTAAATAATTGTATACATACAATGTTGTAGACACTAAAACCCTGGTTTAGGTATACTAAAACACATTGTCTGCGTGCCCTAAGGTAATGCTCAGGCCTTGCCTTCTCAGATATTTTGCGTAGTTTCATATTAATGAATCAGATAGTTCGATAGAGATGTATTCTCCCAAGAAATTCGCGCCACATACCCGTCAAGAGGGGAGCAACCCCTCGAAAGACGTCAGCGTGATGCCGACACACCCCTAAATCAGTAGAACACGGATCTTCAATATACTGACACGATTACCGTACAGGCTGCGACCGTAATTAGCAATTGGTTACGGTGTTTATTACATATTGGAACGACATAGTTAATTTATTGTGTTATATTTATTTTCGCGAGTATCACACATCTAAGATAAAACCACTTTGACGGGTATATTGCAGTTTAATTATGTGTTACGTTCTCATTAAACACACCCTGGACAGATCACCACAGCAGATATCATAAGCCCCAAATCCTCTCAAAAGAACGATCCGTTTCATTAGTGATATGATTCGTGAAGCTATTGAAATAAAAAAACATCCTAATTACAATAGAGAATCTGTTAATAATACCACCAGATCCCGTCATGCGAAGTCTCAAGCCCATTAGCACACTGCACTACAAACCTCCTCCGAGCTCCGTATGCGTGAATCGGAACAACTATAAACTTGACAAAGTCAACTGACATCTTCATTCTTAAAACGGAAGTTAAATCTCGTCATCATCATCATCATCACCAGCATATATACGTCGCATGCTGCCTTCCTAAATGGGAGAAACACATGAGGAGTTTGGGCCATAACAACACCACGGTGGCCCAATGCGAATTGGTGGGTTAACGCGGCTGCAGTAACAACCGGGACCAACGGCTTAACGTACCTCCCGAAGCACGTTCAAGATCATAAATTTTGATCGACCCATACCGATATCGTCGTAGAGTACAACCATAACACAACATTTTTTTATCTAGCTAACCGCACGAAAAGCTATGGAAGAAGTTAAACTGAAAAGTGATAAAAACTTTTTAATACGAGCCAGGCGGAAAGTAAAACGTGGTAAAACTATGCACTTACAAAGTTTCCAAAAGACATTATTTGCCTAAAGTTCCCCAACAACTATCCCAAAAAGTTTTCATCAATTTTTCCACACTAAAAACTGAATGCTCTCGAAGTTACAAAAAAGTGTTTCATGACACTTTTAACATTGAGCTAAGTGCAACGATCGCTCGATGAGGGACAATTATGCAAATACCCTGTAAACCCTACCCTACCCCCTAATACCCTGTAAGGTTTTTACAGGGTCGGCAACGCGCAAGTGATACCCCTGGTGTTGCAAGCGTCTATAGGCTACGGTAACCGCTTACCATCAGGTGGGCCGTATGCTTGATTGCCACCTTAGTGGTATAAAAAAAAAACCTCCCGAATGGTGTGGAGGTTTGGGAGCAGTCACAGCAGGACTGCTGGTCCCCACAAAATGGGCAACTTGTAAAAATTAATTGCTATTTCAGAAGTACCCATATCAAACATTTAAATTGTGTTCAGTCTTTTTGGACTAATTTTAAAATAATTTAAAGGCTTTCCTTTCAGTTAAATAATTTACTCAGGAGTCTTAAAATGTACCTTTTAAGACTCCTGTTTAGTTAGTTAGTTTTCCATACTAGAAGGGTCATCATCACCAGCCTATATACGTCCCGCTGCTGGGCACAGGCCTTCCTATATGGAAGAATCATATGAGGAGCTTGGGTCATAACACTACCACGCTAGCCCAATGCGGGTTGGTAGGTTAAAACCGGGGCCAATGGCTTAAATTGCCTTCCGAATCACGGAGGATCTCGAAATTATAAATTTTGATTGACCCATACTAATATCGGCCATGGTGAAAGTTGCTCTGTTTTCGTAATCGAAATAAGATCGCTCAAATCACTACATCACCGAGCTCTACTAGAAGAGTACATTTTTTTCTACTAGAAGAACACATTAAAGTTTATTTTTCATGAATATGTACTGTAAGTAAGTAAATCACCGCCACCTCGGTCGTACTGGATAGTATCATACCAATTGAATCACAAAACATGAATATAATCTACAATCTCCCCTACGCTGTAGTTTGCTCTAATCTGTTAATAAGCCATTTGCGTGTCCGAACACCTAGTAAATGCTGAAACGTTATTACCACCCAGCAAGCACCAAAGCCTTTGTACTGAACTGATTTCAGTGTGTCATAAACTGTGTCTGGATTCCAATTAGCCACGAGGCTTGCTCCTTGGTACGGATGACAATACGACTAGGAAATACAGCAGTTAGAATGTATTATGTGAATGTTATATGCAGCACCGTACAATTGTATCCGCTTTTTTATTGCCATGATAATTCTAAGTGTGACATATTCACTATTAACGAGAATATAGAACGTAGTGGAGTAAGCATTCAAGAATTTAAAGTATAATAAAATAAAGAAGTGAGGCTTTTTCGCAGCAGGGGATCAGAATTTCAAGTTAAATTAATAATTCCTAGACTGAACTATAGTTTTTAGTGGTTCATAATTTTTTTTAACAGAAAGATTCAGTGAATAATAAATATTTAACCTTAAGTATTAAAACATTTGATCGCAAATTGCAAAAGCAAAATTAAACCTCACATCACTTTCATAAAAATATTAAACGTAAGCTATCTTCAAGTTTGAAACTATAAATCAATGTTTCAATGTTTCTTACATAATAGCAAGTATAAAATACGAATGAATTAATTATAAGTCTACACTAGAATCTTTCGACGTGTGAATTTAGATTCTATTTCTATAACGTTAAAACTGAAAACTGTTATTATTTAGAACGCTGAAATACTTGACATTAAAATTGACAGGAGAGGTATCCTGAAAGTGATTTCTTTAGCATAACATTAATATTAATGATGTTCTCTCCAGTGGAGGTGGCAGGAATAATAGTAGTTCTTGTCGTAATATTTAGGAATTGTCTTGGAAAATTAAGCATTTTTCAACAAAACAAACCTGGAGAGATAAGAGTGAGTGAGTGAATTAAATAACAACAATTAGCTAAGACTAAGTCGTTCACTTAAAGTATTCTTCAGTTCACGTTACTTCGTAACTTATTCATCGGAAATCCGTCCTTATTGCGATTTAAATTAAGTCCGTTGCGATGTGATTAATTATAAAAGAAGTGTGATGAATTATTGAAGCTCGTGCAAAGGACCAAGTTTTAAACTGACCTTGCATTTAGCAAAAGCTAGTCCCCCAGTGAATTTTCACAAAATGGTTTTTTATGCAAAACAAATATATATATTTTTAAGGTTAATAACGAAATGTAACATCCTTTATATAACATCGAAACGTTTACCAATTTCCAATTATACTAAAGTAAATAAAAGTGGCTGGTTTATCATTCCATCATCAACAAAGAACATAAAAGCTAACATTGAAGGGTTGTTTAATACCTCCGACGTGAAACTACTCCAACTCCGCTTTAATCCTCCTTCCACTACGGCCGGCGGTCATATATTATTCTATTTGACAGCGAAAGGTGTATGTAGCTGGTTTACTATAATGTTTTACGAATACTTAATCATTATTTTAAGTTACTACTGTTTTAAAATGTGTAAGTAAATTAAAAGGGCATAGTTGTATTAACCTTTACCACTCGAATCTTGATCGCACAATAGTTAACCTCTACCTCAAAATTGCAGGAAATCGCATTCAGTTATACTACAGTGTTGTGTAAAGTCATCAGAGCTTAACGAGGAAGAGATCTGTTAGGAACAAGGGAACATGTATATGATGTCCACAAAACATGGCCTCTTGATTCAGATTAGCATATCCTTGGTATTACAATTAAACAGTCTAAAGCCACGGTTTACCATCAGGAAGCCCGTGTGATTGATTGGTCAGAACTTTCGTTCTCCAATATGAGCGTGAAATATGGGACAACACTATTGTTTATTAAATGTCTCTAATTTACATACGTTTCTAAACTGAATTAGCTAAGAGGTTTTGTAGTAGCAACAGCCTTAGGAAGTCAAAGGGAGGCTCAACCAAATAGGAAGCGATCCATCATCCGAGTCTACTTCGCGTGGCTTATCTTACCTTCGCAGAAAATACGACGTAATAACGCGGACTGTTCCGATCGCAATACATGGGAAAATTTGTAGCATTCATATTTAATGTGCCTCTGTATTGGGAAAGTAATATTAACGTGAATATATTTTCCCTTCAAAATCAGGACCATTTTATATTGATCGCTTCAAGCCAATGCATAAACATAAAAATATTAAGAAGATAATACCTGATTCCGGGCCTTGCTCCATCAAATGTAAGTCCTGCTGCGAACGTCGACGCTGTCTATACTCCGCTCTGTAGTCCGGCCACCGTCCATATTGGGCTGGGGCGTTCAGGTACTCCTGGGACGAAAACCTAGACGCTCGAGGCGGAGAATATCCCATCTGGTTATAATAATCATGCCTGAAGACTACATCAGGATGTCCAGTAATTCCACCTGGGCCTATCTGACTTCCAAAATGGCTTCTATGCCCTAAATATTCAGGCTTCATCGGCCCATCAGTTAACTCGTGGCCATGAATGGAAGTTGACCGCTGAGGACCATAGTCTCTAAGACGATTAGAAAACTCTACACCCATACGATGAGGAGAATAGTCCAATCCACGAGGACCCATCTCAAAGTGGCCATGTGGACGGCTACTTCTGTAAAAATGAGGAGAAAAGGGATTCTTGCTATCTTGGACGTGACGTGGATTATAACTTTCTGGTTTTGGTTTGTCGTCAGGTTTAGAGAGCTTATCACTGCCACTTTGAGCTGCTAGCTTCTCGGTGCCATTTTGATTGGCTTCCTTCTTAGGTGTGTTTTCTTGCGAAGCTCTTTGAGGCTTCTGTATGACCGATTCAGACATATCCTGAGATGCTCTCCTATTAAATTCCTGTACTTTCTCCGTCACAGAACCTTGAGGAACTTGAGCCATTTTTGTCACTTTATAAAAACATCAAAATCGTTAAACTTTACGTATATTATAAAATTGACTACACAAATAGTACGTATATCAAAAGTCTAAATACTAAATTCACTAGGTTACATAATAATATATTCTCTTAAAAACAGTTTCATGAGATGTGCAATGTTTGTAGGAAAAATAATCACAACCGAATACACAGACTGGAAAGAGAACATTTTGTTTTTATAGCTTCAGTGCGATTTCATACATGGATTATGAAATGCAAACCAACGTGTGGTCGTTTTGAACCTTTTAATGAATTGTCACTCTAATTAGTACACTATATTTTATACATGTCTTAAAATAAAATATGCTGGGTGGAAACGTGACTCAAAGAAATAATTATTCCCTATTATGGACTAACCGATTTTCAATGCAATTATAAGATGTCATAATTCAATTACTTCGCCAAAGTTATACCTAATTAAGAGCTGGTGTGATAAATGACCGTGTAAACCACACAAACATCTGACTACTAGAATCCGAATGCTGGACCTCGAACTAATACACAGGCTCTCTGACTGAATCGTTATGTTTTCATTAAATTTTCATTAAATCACTTATTGTAAACTAGTGGCCGCCTGCCCCATTCGCGTGGATGTAGGTGTTAGCGCCAAAAAGTCCGTCCCAGTGTCTTAAACTGCATACCAAATTTTATCTAAATTAGTTCAACTGTTATTGATTCCCTATACAAACTTCCCCCCCCCCCCCTCTATTTACCCCCTTAAAGGATGATATCTGGGATAAAAACTATCCTATGTCCTTTCCCTTGACTCAAACCATCTCTATCATATATTTCACCTGTATCGGTTCCGCAAATTAACGTATGGATTAAGAGATATTTGTCTGCAATTTTCGAACTCATAACTCCAGTACGTATAGAAACTCCGTCAATAATACTAAAACAAAAGAAAATTTCAGTTTGTTTGATAAAACTAAGTATTAGGTTTACGTTTCAGTTGACAGAAGGCAGGGACTAATTGGGGTGGTGGCTAGCTAATGACTATGTGTAGTAGGGACGCTATGCTTAATATTGGAGGTATAAATAAAAACGAGGAACAAGTTTATTAGACTACTCAAAAACTGACATTTGAAATAGAACAACAAGTTTTTTATATTGCGTTTTAACAACAACTTACGTTAAATGAGTTCGTTATTGAGGAGCTCGGTGGCGTATTGGTTTCAGCACTCTGGTTTCGATACGAAAAACAAAGCAGCTTTCGCCATGGTCGATCCTGGGATGGGTCAATCAAAGTTTGTTATCTCGAGCTCCTCCGTGCTTCGGAAGACACGTTAAGCCGTTGGTTCCGGTTGTTCCTGCAACCGCTTTGAGCCACTAACCCGCATCGGGCTAGCGTGGTGGTCTTATAGTCCAAACTCCTCATGTGTTTCTCCCATGTAGGAAGGCCTGTGCCCAGCAGTGGGACGTTTATAAGCTGGTGATGATGATGATGAAAAAGTTACGAAAGAGCCAAAACTTGGGTTACTTATTTAAGGCCCATTCTTGCCTGAAGCATACAATTAAATTAAAGCAAGAAATGACTTGGATAGTCTAAGCAACCCATTGGAATATGCTCTCTAAACTGATGGTGTACCAAATTTTATAAACTGTACGCAGCTTAGGATGGTTGCGCTGGTATTGAAAGCTTATGTAGTTAGATTGTGACTGCGGCCTCTCATGCATAGGTTAAACATATAGCTGACGTAAAACACAGGTGCAAAACGAAATCGGCAGAGTGAACAGGTCCTTGACGAACCCAATCACTAAATCATATTTAATAAGCCCCAAATTCTCGCTGAAGAACACCGCTTCATTCCCATAATATATTGTGAGGCTATTGAATTTAAAAATAATCCTAATTTCAATAGAGAAGATGGTTGGAGTATGCCACCAACTTGGGATCCTATCATGTGAATAATAAAGTCTGAAGCCCGTCCTCACTCTGACCGATAAACTAACACCGCGAGGTCTGTATGCGTGAATCAGACCAACCAAAATTTAGCACAAAGTGACTGTAGTTAACTTATTAAAGAAAAATGATATCTTCAATCTTCTCGTAACCACGATTCCTGTAAAGTAGTTGAAACGTTCGGGTGTATAATTATAATGTAACATCTAAGTAAACGAGAGTTGAGTTCCGGAAAAATGGTTTTATTTCAAATGTGTAGTGCTCGGGAAAATATAAGACCATATACTAAGCGGACGTAGTGCTAAAAGCTACCGCAGATAACTGGATACAGTAGCTGATAGTATTTTCGGTAATATCTATGTTTGATACCCTTGTATAAAAATGGGAGGGTTGTGGGAATTCGATCATTTTGGATAATAACATTTCTTTATTGAGGAAAACGAAAATCCTTCCTTAGGCACAAAAATCTTAGTAATGTTATTCATATTAAAAGCAATAAACATATATTATATTAGGCTCACGGAATGCGATGAATTCATATTTTATCACTATCCCGGAATCCTTTGCGACTGACATAAATAATGCGAGTTCTTCAAGGGTTATGCCACATGGTCCCAGTGGGCAGGAAATACTAGCGCACCTGCAGACCCTGGCCGCGGTCCAGTCCGTATCGTGCATAATATGAGAGTTTGCTGTGATCTGGGGTGGCCCATTTAGATATGCACCGGGCAATTGAGGGTTGACCTCGTTGGTCGAGTTTCAATTCGATGACAAATTGTGGTCCGATTGTTTGGTAACTTCGCCGCTTATCTCGGTGTTCGCTCGTTAATCTCTTGGTCGGAATTGGAGTTCTATTTTCGTTTTGACTTGTTATTTTTGCTTTGGATATTAAGAAGTTTTGTGTTGGCTGTATACAAAAATGTTTTGGACTCAACTCCAAAGTAAAATTAGTTGCTAAGTCCTTTTTACGCTAATTTGAAAACTTGACATGGTACTAAATATGATTTGGGTAAAGAGTAAACGCGTCGTGGCTTGCGTATAAGGGATCTTAGACGACGTAAGTTTCTTGCCTTTAGCATACAGTTAGATTGTAGTAATAAATGACTTCGATTCTTCCTTTTTACAATACCTACCACGTTTCCTCTAGTTTTCACTACCTTTCATTCCTAACCAGTCCCTTGACGGGATTTGGATACAACCGTGATAGCCGCGTCTTTTAGAAAGTTT
The DNA here is from genome assembly GCA_947347705.1 of Nymphula nitidulata. Lineage (NCBI taxonomy): Eukaryota > Metazoa > Arthropoda > Insecta > Lepidoptera > Crambidae > Nymphula > Nymphula nitidulata. The sequence goes on along the minus strand of OX374637.1, from coordinate 413,670 downwards.
AAGTTGTCACAGTGTCCTTAATCGTCATTCTTCACAAAACCAATCCCATTGTTCCTGAACCTTCCTTTAATTTGCTGCCTTCTTGTAATATCAAGCGGTGTCAGTTGGAGCACATTATGTTTCTAAACTCACTAACAGTAAATTAAAAGTCAAATCAGAAGCGGTCAAAGATGAGTATGACACTCGGTAATGAGGCTGGCCGCTCGCCAGGGCTACTGCAGGTGCGATCCGAGGTGGCACATTTATCAGCCGTCCGCCATTGTGATCGAGCGCTTTGTTCCCAGTGATACATTTATTGTGGGGTTTAAGCACTATATAGAGCTGACGTGATAGGTTGGTCTCTGAAATTTCTGATTAAAGCGGTTACTGGGCGCAGCGTACTACTGTAGTTTATGCAGAATTTATTAAGTGGTAAGTTAGTGATTTCTACGCGAGTGTAATAATCATAATTGACTACTATCAATAAAATGAAACTTTTATAAACCGAATAGTAATTTATAAACAATTGCACTGTTAAAGGAAGCAATAACAACACAATTCTTCAAACCAGAAAAAAATAGGAAAGTTTCATCGACAACCATTTGTCTTGGTCCCCCACCTAAAACGATATCTTTTGATCATTAAATGCGACTGGGGAAAGACCTATTTGAATAAGATAATAATATTTGTAAATGATGGTTTCAAAATATTTTTTATAGAAGTTATTTGTAAAAATATGTTTATATGCATAGATACTTAAACTTCTATAAAAAAAAGGTTCACAATAAACAAAGGTAGCTATGAAAAGTAAAGAAATAACTGTGTCAGAAAGTAAAATTCCTTCATACCCATACATATTTAAATACACAGGTCTATGTCTGCGTCTATGTGTGTAAGTTATAACTTCCTCTAGTCTCATTTAGTCTCTATCAATAACAATGTAACATTGCTTCATGAAATAACGCCTCTTCTATTTTAATAATTAGGATTACTATTTTATGTTTTGTTAGTATCTTCTTAATGTATGATAGCGGTCACAGTCAGTACACTACCACATTTTTACCCACACACCACAGAATTTAACTTGTTTTATATAATTGAAAATCTTTCAATCACTGTAAAAGACTTGATAATCTGTCTAGCAAGCAACCGCAGCTATAGAATTTCCAGATGCTACATTTATTTTCAACCAGCTGTCGGATGCTGCCGGAACTGTTATCCCTCCAATAATTATTACTTTCTCATTGTTCTTGCTGGATTATAAAACATAATAATGCTAATTGACAACCTACCAGTACACAATGATGCTGCTAAATTACATTACAGGGCTCGCTATGCATTTTGGTAATAAATTTATTCAGTAAACAAAGACTTTAATTTTGTGACATTTCGATTCATGTTTCATTTGATCAAACTAACGAAAGCTTTGTCGTTAAATTATTTATTGTTACTACAGCTTACCGGCTTCTTTTAATTACATTTTGAAATAAAATTTATAAACGTCAGTAATAATACATATTTGAGGTTAACCTGTCAAACCACACATTCCTATAAAAATTGAGTTTTAATTGTCATTTTAGCTCGCGGGAGTCAAAGGTCAAACAATTTTAACAGCTGTAACTTTATAATGGTCTTAACTTTTATAACCTTTTTCAAATGTAGGAAAATAAACGAAGGGGCCTTCATTAATTTCGTGACTTGCAACACAATATCGGAGTCCGAGTCAGGTTACAATTAAAATCATTCTCTTTTCAAGGATTTGTCGGAACCTATAAACTGAGCAACTTTGTCTCAAGTCAAAAGCTAAACATAATCAGATCTATTTGTAAGACTACTTACCGCGGTTAGCAAAAGCAAGTCAAACAAGTTTCAAGCAATATTCATTGACATATCTCAATAACCAGTACTTTAAAGAGTCTTTGAAATATTATCACAAAAAAATATGAATTACAAAAATCGATGAATAGTTTTTCGTAAAAACATAAAGAACTTTAAACTTTAAACTAAACGTGATAAATTTAGAATTTAATGAACGCTCAAAGTGTAGTAGTAAATATTGGAATTAATTGCACTGCAGCATTCCTACCTTAACATGCTGATAGTAATAGTACTTTATTAGCGCTTAAACTGGCTGGAGCACGTCTGGGTTCACGTGAATACGAAAATATTTTCGTTACGACGTGACGTATCGAAGTAGCACACTTTATGTCTTCAAAATGGAATGGTCATATACTTCATAATAAAATCACTTTACCGAATTACCCTTCACATCTTTCATATCAAGTGATTTTGTTTTTATTTCAGCAGTTTATTAGCGAATGGATAAGCGACTAAGGTGACAAACACGTGTACGGCCCACCTGACGGTAAGCGGTCACCGTAGCCTATGGACGCTCGTAGCACCTTGAGTACTATTCACGCATTAGCATAGCCTATACACGCTCGTAGCACCTTGCGCACTACTCACGCGTTGTCACCGTAGCCTATAGACGCTCGTAGCACCTTGCGCACTACTCACGCGTTGTCACCGTAGCCTATAGACGCTCGTAGCACCTTGGGCACTATTTACGCGTCGTCACCGTAGCCTATAGACTCTCGTAGCACCTTGGGTATTACTCACGCGCTATTACCGTAGCCTATAGACTCTCTTAGCACCTTGGACACTACTTACATGATGTTATCGTAGCCTACAGACGCTCGTAGCACCTTGCGCATTACTCACGCGTTGTCACCGTAGCCTATAGACGCTCGTAGCACCTTGGGCACTATTTACGCGTCGTCACCGTAGCCTATAGACTCTCGTAGCACCTTGGGTACTACTCACGCGCTATTACCGTAGCCTATAGACTCTCTTAGCACCTTGGACACTACTTACATGATGTTATCGTAGCCTATAGACGCTAGTAGCACCTTGCGCATTACTCAGGCGTTGTCACCGTAGCCTATAGACGCTCGGAGCACCTTGGGCACTACTCGCATGCTGCCTACGTTGATAGCATAAGAGACGAGATTTTCTGCTCTCATCATAACGCTATCTGGATGAGCTCGAGCAACCTTCCCTAAGGAGCACAACACTCAATGTAGATTTATTTAGCTGAGGTCTTATGTAAGGAAGAGATGCTCGGAAATTCGAGTGCTATACCAGGTGGTACAGAATACCGATTATTTTTTTTCAATTCTGTGGTTGCGGGGTCGATATCGTAGTATGTGCGTGAGTATAACTGTAGTGTGTCGTACGATACGCGCTAGTACGCATATTTTAGTCTGAAAAGTGACAAAATTTAGGAAGTAAATCTTCCACAAGGAACACACCTACCCCTATAATTTTATTTCGGACTTTCGTAGCACACTGTATACTACTATGCCTTGCCTCTCTTACAGGATGAATTTAATTTGACCTTAATCAGATTAATTAAAGACAGAACCCATTACCTTAATCCCTTCCAGAACCGAGGGATAAGTCTGTTTCTTAAGGTCGTTACAAAGAGAGAATTTTCGAAGTTGTAATGTTCGATTAAATAATTCTATCTCTAATCTCCAAGTGATTAGAGAAACTTCGGAACCATTATATTTTATTCAATCACATTGTAACACGACTTAAATTAGATTTGTTTGTAATAATAACTTTTTATTTCTACCTCTATGTATTTTAAAGCTAAAGCTTTATTACCAAGAGCAGTGTGCCTCCACAACTATAATATAATTACATATACTTCAAATTTTATAATAATTTTAATTGCCTGCTCTTGTCTTGTTATGAGGACACGAGCAGGCATATATGCAAATGTAAAGTAGCGTCCACATATAAACGTGGATATGATTTATATTTTAATTAATGTAAAAAGTAACCTTAGTTTAGTAGTGGAAAGCCACTGTCGCTAGCTCTCCGTCATCATAAAATAGCTTTATATAAAAAACATTAGGTAAGTACTTAATTGAAAAAGCGACTGAAATAAAAATAATTATAATTCTGTAAGGTTTTGAGAGAATCTAAAAAGTTAAAAAGTATTTTGCTTAAATAAAAATAGCATTTATTAAAAAGAGCCGTTGTGGGATTTGTCAAAGTAATTATAAACAGCCGACAACACAAAATTGCGCTTCAAAAACCGCTCTTATTACGAGTGAATAAGGTTAATCCAAAGCTAGAAAAGACGTACAGACGGCAGCACATCAAGTGTAACAGTTGCCTTAGAAAGCCGCCTCTATTACGAACGCAGTAAGGCCGGTCTCAAGGTCAAACTGTTACGGTTGATGCGGCGTCGACTTTACGTAAATAATAAGGCAAGCAAATTTTTAAGTATTAATGTTACTTATTCCAAAAGTCAAACTCCTGTTTCAGTTAACAAAACACTAATGATATTTTTTTCTTCAACAAGTACTGACGTTAATTGGATCCATGGGCGTGCTCAAATGACAAGAGGAATCTGTTTTAATGATTGTGAAAATGTTGATTTTATTTTTACCTGTCGTATTCTTTTGTCTCGGTAAAATCTTTTGAGGAAGGGAAAGAAAAGTATTAGTAAAATCAGTTAATAGCTGAAGTTACAAAATTATTTATTTTATATCGCCGTTTTTGCTGTCGTTACCATCTTTTTTTATATACGACAAAGGTGAGGAATAGCCGATAGATGGTAAACGTTATTGTAGCCGTGTTGCATACTCTATCCATAAACTTAACTCTAATGCCTATGGATATATGTTTTAAAGTTTATGGATATAGAACTTGGCAGTTGACAGCAAGGAGATGAATCTCCAGCTTCTATCATAGCTTTATTGATTTGTTTCATATTATTATTCTTTCATAATTTTAAGACTCCAAGCTAGTCAACGAACAATCTATGTTCGCATATAGAATCAGTAATAAAAAATAAAAAATTGAAAATTTAAGTAACACTATCTCATTGAGATTGTTCATAAGAGCCCAAACACGCTATATCTGGTGTTAGTTTCTGATGGTATAGGATCGGCTCAAGGTTAGCATGTCATGGGAATGTCACCGAAGTGACAGTCAACGAAATTTCATATCAATCGGATCTGTGAAAGTTAGTAAACCCTTTTTATCATGTAGAAAATAAGCAGATAGTCATCAAACGCCTGACTTGATCTTCATAAATTATAGCTAAGAACCATCCTAGTCACGTCAGCTTTCAAACAAAAAAAACTGAATCAAAATCGGTCAATTCGTTTAGTAGCTATGATGCCACAGACAGATACGTCAAACTTATAACACCCCTCTTTTTTGTCAATTAATTTTAAACAACCTGTGCGATATAAACTTTTCGGTCGTCAATAAATTTTTATGCAATCATTTAGCAAAAGACAAATAAATGAGGCAAATTTTTACACAATTTACAGAGTTAATTTATAAACTATGCTTTGGCACTGCTGAAGCGGTGAATAGATATAGGACCCCAGAGTAATATTCGATCGAGGCTTTACACCTACAACTGGTTCACATTCAGAGCGCGCCCAGGCCACCTCATTACCGCGTCGCGCCGCGTCGCCTCGTGTGAATGTACCCGAGTCGATGCGGACCGTCGCGAATTTACATAACTCGCTGCCGATACAAATACGAATAGATTTGATTCGCTCACAAATAATGTGTTATTCGCGTTGTAAAATTGACAGGAAATACACAGGAATATAATAATGTGATACATAAGACTAGTCGAAGCACAAATTTCATCACCGGATAGTTATCTGGCTAGTAACTTTCTTTTGAAATAGTGAGATCCCTAGGATACCATGTAAAGGCAGATATTACTACCTCTCTGAAATTCTTACTCATTTTTTGAGAACAATGCTTCTTGCTGAATGACTGGCATCACAAATTGTGTTTTACAATTTCAAGAGTAAGTATATTGCAATTCTGTCCAGAATATGTTTTTCTTTTTCATATTTTAACCCCTGACGAAAAAAGAATTGTGTTATAAGTTTGACTTGTCTGTCTGTGTATCTGTGTGACTGTCTGTAGCATCGTAGCGCTTAAACAAATAGACCGATTTTAATGTGTTTTTTTTGTTCGAAAGCTGATTTGATTAGGATGGTTTATAGCTATAATTTATGAAGATCGGTTCAGGTTCAGTTGGTTTGATGACTATCACCTCATTTTTTACATGATAAAAGGGTTTTCTAACTTTTACAGATGCGATTGATTTGGTGACATCCTCATGACATACTAACCTTGAGCTGATCCTAAACCATCAAAAAGTCTGCGGAATGCTTAATTTTCCAGAAAATTAGAGCAGATATAGAGTGTTTGGGCTAATAAGAAGAGTCTCGATGAGATGGTGTTAGATAGATGATTAATGAGGACGGGGGTTATTGAAATTTTTTAATTTTATATTTTGATTAATGACATTGTGGAAAACGAAGAATATCTATCGATTCATTGTCACCGGGGAAATGTGAAGAATAATAAATATCTGTCAGTTAAGTACTAGAATGATTATCTGGCACATTATCAACTCTATATTCCACCCAACGTTTCCTGCTCACCGGCAGCCATATTTGACAGGTGACGGACGCCGCTCGATGGAAGCCGCTGTTTATATAAACACGGGCTTCGATACACAAACTGCGCACCGATCGTTCATGGCTACGAATACAGTAATATCACATTTGATAGTTTATTCCTAGAGCGAAGAGCGAAGTGAGAAACACCCAAAAGTTTTGGCCAATTCATTCATCTTAGTTTGGGCTTAGAATCGGATTCACGTTTGGATTCATTCTTAGTAGGAAGAAGAACAAGAAGTAAGAGGAGTAATGGAAAAGGTTAGGATCGCGTCGTATCAGGTGGTGAGAAGTATAGCCGAGAATGGGGAAGACTAACGACAGGTCATAGATAAGAAGTCGAGCATTTTACCACAATCTCACTAGCTGTTTGAAAGACAAATGCTATATTGAAGATTAAAAAAAAACTCCCTAAAACTATAAAAGATTCTGATTGATATACTGCGAAATTTGTTTCTAAAGCCATGATGACCTTGTGGTTTTCTAAACTGGATAATCTCAGAAAGATAACACGAAAGCTAAATATGGCTAAAAATCCCCACGATTGGTATCGACATCATTAAACCATAACTGAATACAATGAAGTTATTGGGTAGAAAAGGCTGATTGAGGCGAATTGAGGTTTCCAGAGTTAACTGAGAAAGCGTTATAATTTAGTGCCCAATGTGCTAGGAGCGTCTATAGGCTGCGGTGACAACGCATGATTAGTGCCCAAGGTACTAGGAGCATCTAAGTATATAGGCTACGGTGACAACGCGTGAGGAGTGCCCAAGGTGCTACGAGTGTCTATAGGCTACGGCGACCACGCGTGAGTAGTACCCAAGGTGCTACGAGCGCCTAAGGCTACGGTGACAACGTGTGAGTAGTGCCCAAGGTGCTACGAGCGTCTATAGGCTACGATGACAACGCGTGAGTAGTGCCCAAAGTGCTACAAGCGCCTTTAGGCTACAGTGACAACGAGTGAGTATTGCCCAAGGTGCTACAAGCGTCTATAGGCTCTGGTGACAACGCGTGAGGAGTGTCCAAGGTGCTACGAGCGTCTATAGGCTACGGTAACCGCTTACGAGGAGGTGAGCCGTACGTTTGTATAATGTATATGTCACCACAATGGAATGATAACGAATCCTCGAAATGTGTCCAAGTTTATGGCATTCGTGAGTTGTTCCCAGATCAGAATATATCTTGTCTTCCAATAAAACAGCTTCATTTCTGTTAGGCAAGCTCATTGGCCTAGAATAACACTTTCACAACATTTGTAAATACACGCACACACTTGAACGTACTCCGATTCACGTGGCATAACAAACAGACGCACTGTTTGACTTTTCTGCCCTTTACATATGTACTTGTTTACGCTGAAATTCCGCTGGTTGAAGTAATTATTGCGCGTGACGTAATAGCGTTTATGGCATTTGAAATATTTTTGGAAACACTTAACTGAATCTGGTTTGAAATACTATGATGCAATCAAATTGTCGGCTATCCTTTTTTATCATAATCTTTGTTGTTATTAAATGTTGGAAGCGAGACAGTACCGGGCTAAATACCTGGGATCTCTGGGTAGTGTTCGGGGGGTTTTGGGCGACGTCAAGACACTGAGCAAGTTCCAGGAGAAGATGGATGGAAAAAGCTAGCTCCAGGCAAAACAGGCGCAATAGACGTCGATCGGAAACCACCCGTACGAAGAAATCAGAGAAAGATGATCATGATCATAAATATTTGACTTTGACTTTGACTTTGATGATGTACACGTTTAAGACCAACCGTCAAAACAACCCACTCTTCTCTCGCTACTGGAAACAATGTGTAGAAATAACAACTTATAATTTACTTAATTTATTTGCTACTTACTACAATAAATAAGAAGTTTGGTCGAATGGATTTTTATTACTCAATCACGCCAGACCTGATGAACAGATCTGGAGCTTGCAAAGACTGAACTGTCTGGAATAGTACGGAGGCTTCTTTGTAAATGAATGCGTTCCCATGGGATAACACAGCCAAAGCCGCGGGAGGAAGTAGTTACATTATAGATCCCCAAATTTTCCCGGCAGTTATTTCCCCTAGCTAATGACAAGTTCCGCACATGATCGACGTCGCGGTATTCGAAATATCCGCATTCGTATGAAATAGTGGCAATATCCGGAGGCCCGGATATTATCCCTTATGAAACATGATGTGTCCAATCCGTACATATTTATTGGCCCGTCTGGATTGCATCCAACTGCTCAGATGGAACAACCCGTAATGGAGCTTATATACTCGTCGTACTTAGATACTCGTCAATAATTATGACGACCGGCTGGCCGAGTGGTCTGTACCCCAGGCTACTCGGTCAAGAGGTCCCGGGTTCGAATCCCGGTAGGAATAAATGTTTGTATGATGAGTACGAGCATTTGTTTACGAGTCATGGATGTTTATATGTTTATTTAGCATATTTCTAATATTTATATACATATTATTATCATCATTATTCTCCGTTATCTAGAATCCATAACACAAGCTTTTAATGATGCTTACTTTGAGCTAGATAATAGGTGTGAGTGTATGAATATTATTATTATTATTATTAATTATGTTCACCTAAAACATATTTTTGGCTTAAATAAAGTTTAGCTACAACATTATTGCTTCAATAACTTATCTTGCTGAAACTAAGCAGGTCCAAATTTTTTCGACTACCTGGTGAACTGATCAGAGCCCCTGTCTATTAAGTCAAAGGTTTCAGCATCGAATCCTGGTAATAGCAGATGTTGACCACGTTGGTCAATTTGGGCTAGATAATTTGACGTGAGTGTAAAAAAACAGTTTTCAATGACGCTAATATAAACATAAGCTAATATAAAATTTTAATACAAGGTCCATCCAAAATGCGTCTGTGAGGTACAGGTACAGTCCATAGAAAAATACAAAATAAGGCATAATTGGTTAGGCGTGAAAAATCGACGCACCTTGTTCAGGACACCGAGCTTCCGTGAGGCTGTTTTGATCACGGTTTCGATGTAGTTCCTGGAATTCAGATCGCAATACATCTATGCCGAGCAAGTTTAAGGAGTCATATGCCGAAAAAGTAGTGCCCTGAAGAGAAGGAAGAAAAAGGTATGGCGACATTTTGCCAGTAAACGCGCATACCTGTATTTTCTTGGCATTGAACTCAACAAGAAGTTAGACCCCCAAGATTCAACACTCTATTGAGCTGTTTTAATATCAGCCGATTTAGGCGTCACTGAGTAATAAACACCCATCCAAACTTTCATATTTATAACATTAAATAGGATTATAGTATTACAAAGGGCAAAAAATACTGTATATTCATTTACACGTTTACACGTTTCATGTTTACGTTTTTTCTGTATTTCTGTTTTCTCTACTAGACGAGATCGAAAATTATTAATCTTATTATTCTTTTTTAATTTCATAGATTCAGATTAGGATTCAGATATTTATTTACCGTATAACAGAGTACGCTACATTAGGCAAGTCTCATTTACAAATATTATAATAATAATTATGCATTATTGCATAATAAAGTTTTACAGTATACAATATTGTGGTCGTTCTTTTTTTGTTACGGAAATAAATTTAAATATAAGTATATTCACTATTCTATACACACGAAAACGAGGATTCAGTCAGAGCCATTGTCATATATTCCTGTATACTATAAATTGCATTTTTTTCAAAGAATAACTTTAGCATACATTTTAAATACATAAATCATTAATGTAATCATTTTTATCTAATTTATTTGATAGTTATTTAGATTTAGACCCATTAGTGATTGATTTTTTTGCAATAATTCTGTTTACCTACTTTAATTCTTAACACACCTTCTTTTTAATTGATAAATGCCGTCTGACATGCATTAGAATGTAGTGTTCTTTACGGCATGTTACACTGCATACAACTTATCCCAAAAAGTATATTTTTAACTAATATCAACTTTTAATCATTAATGGCCATCTAACTGTAAGATCCATAAACATAATCCAGACTATCCTTTACAACACATTGTATAATTATAGCTTTGCTAAATTTCATCATGTTCATGAGAACTTCGCCAAATTTGACCATTTAGGGGAATTTCCGGTACCACGGGACAAAAAGGTCTCCTGTCATTTGTCCAGCGAACTTATTACAATCGTCCCAAATGAACATCAAAAACAAATTTATGTATCATTAGACAAGTAAACTTAGAGTACGAATAACTTTAAATTGTAATTAGGTCAATTATTCCCATTGCGTTGTGTAGGAATACGTTAGCTCGTTTATTCATAAAAAAACAAAGCGTTTGGTGTATATTGTTTGAATTTACTTACACAACCGACCTTTAAGAACTTTATGTGAAGAAAGTGAACCCCTACAGGCTACTTTCTCCTTCATACCGAAACACAGAGAATTGCTTCACGGCCGAGATATGAAAAAATATCATCTGTCTCCCTCTCGACAATCTCTCTCGGTACTTCACAATTCCTGTCATATCTTGTGATGTCCTTAACATTCAGACAGCATCTAAAATATAATTTATCTATGCAATATCCTTCTGTTAAGGTCATCCTCGTCGGGTCGAGTCCGTCGGGGCACTTATGGGACAGACCGTACTTATTCTCTCGTCGAATAGAATGTAAATATGAAAGCAAATTTATCGTACGCTATGAAATTAATTTTGCCACCATGGCTTTAGTATTAAATATAATTTAATTGTTACGTTTCGTTAGCAATAATGCTTACGGCAGGTGTATATAACTTTCAAACAATAAAATTCTAATACACAAATGTATTATTAGCAAACAGTGTCGTGTGCGATGTAATTTTATCCTGAAATTGTAAGTATTTACTTTATGTAGATAAAATTACCCCCGGCGTTTTAATCATATATCTAATATCATCTCATTGAGACTATTCGTATGAGCCCAAACACGCTATATCTGCTGTAAGCTTTTGAAGAAATAAACAACCCGCAGACTATTTGATGCTGATCAGCTAGTAAGCATGTTTTGGAAACACCATCGAAGTAATAGTAAACTAAATTTCAAATCAATCGGATCGGTAAAAGTAAAACCCTTTTGGCAAATAGGAAATGAGCTGATAGTCATCAAACGCCTGACTTCACAAATTATAACTAAAAACCATCCTAATCACAATAGCTTTCAAATAAAAAAAACTTATCGAAATCGGTCCATATGCTTAGGTGCTACGATGCCACAGACAGACACACAGATACACAGAAAGACACGTCAAACATATAACACCCCTCTTTTTCGTCGAGGGTTGAAGAGGTGTAATATGACAAATGTACATTTCTCTTTTTAAAAAAGCAACCACACTTTTTTTATACAACTCAATGACAAACAAGCTGACGGCCCACCTGATGGCAAACGGTTACCGCCGGCTATAGACACCTGCAATAACAAGGAAAAATCACTTGATATTGCAGGTGCGTTGTCATCCTGAGGCCTTAGATGAAATGCCGTCCATGCCCAGTAATTACACTGGCTACCTTTCCCTTCAATCCTAAACACAGCGAACTGTTTTACGGCTGAATTATGAAAGGCGGTGGTACCTACCCAGACAACCCTACATACGGGCCTACCACCTAGTAAAACGAATCAATAATAATGTATAAAAGAAATGGACCTGACTGCGGCATTGAAGAAACTTAATAAAGGAAAGCTTTTAGGCTCCAATACTGAAAGCGTAATTATCTGAACGCCTTATCTACATCAGTTTTACTGCTCAGAGGGTTAATACTCCATTTCGTGGACTGTCAGATGTTATCTGTGGTCGCGTGACGGCGCGGGCGGCGCGCGCGGCGGCCGAGCAAGGACAAGCATAGCGTTTATTTGTTTACAACCGTACAGTTTATGCTGATGTCGTAATCCGGTGACCGAGACGTATGTAACTATGTAGAAGTCGTAATATACACGTGTATTGAACAGCGACGTATTAAATATGCAGAAATACGGTCAAACGGCCCATTTCAATCTAACTTTAACGTTTTATGCTAAAGAACATCAAACGATAGTGAATGGTAATATCTATCATTGATTTAGTGACAAGGGTTTTAAGAGCCCCTAATAGAGATCCTCTTTATAGTATTTTCTTTTAGTCTATCGAAGAGATGTAGGTAACTATCATCATCAGCCTATATACGTCCCACTGCTGGGCACAGACCTTCCTACATGGGAGAAACACATGAGGAGTTTGGGTCATAACACCACCACGCTGGCCCAATGCGGGTTGATGGGTGAAAGCGGTTGCAGGGACAACCAGGAGTGACGGCTTAACGTGCCTTCCGAAGCACGGAGGAGCTCGAGATAACAAACTTTGATTGACCCATCCTAAGATCGACCATGGCGAAAGTTGCTTTGTTTTTCGTATCGAAACCAGAGAACTCAAACCAATACGCCACCGAGCTCCTCCGGTAACTATAAACAGTGATTAAAGAACAAAACTAGTAGGCTTTCAATAATGATTGTCCCACACTCTGTAATTCTGTAATTACACTTTACGGGCGAAACAGGGAAGGCTGTGGTACAGTCCAACACAGAAGTAGGTCAACACTTTAGTATTATGGCACTCTGTTGCGCTCGTACAATAATAGATGCAACTATACCATACGCACGGAATAGTTGGTGTAACATAGTACTAAACAGCAACCAAATCTACTAACTTGGTAACCTATTTGAAGTTCAATAGCGTTCAGTAAAATTTTATCTAATTAATTACTTAAATAGGTACGGAGACAGCCGATACTAATAAGGGCCACTGTACGAGCTTTGTGCTAATGACCTGTAAAATTGCCTTATCTGATTATAAAGACTTAAGTTTATTTTATTAAATGCCTTTGAGTATACAATTTCCCTTTATGATATGAATTGCGTATCATAGATACACATGACAGTTTTATTAAATAAGGCATTTTGTTACAGGTCATCAAATACGGAAGCTGCGTAAATATATAAATATAGATATAAAGACTAGAAATAAACAAATAAATGACAGAGCTGTTACTCCTCGACTCTTTACAAGTAGATGAAAGTCTCTGACTCCTCACAACGCCTTTTCGAGGATCTCTTGAAACCTCATCCGATATATACAAAAATACCAAAACTTTTGAGTATTTTCCTGTGTAATAGTACCTATCTACGTTGATTACTTAACATATTCAGTAAATATGTTATTTAAAATATGTTAAATTCTTGTCAGCTGCATAGAAATATAATTGTTCGTGATATTGAAAGAATCCTATGATCAAATGAATTTATAGTTCTTGTAAAATTAAAGGTTCTAAAATTTTTTACGACCAACAAGCAACAAGTTTACGAAGCACCTGTTTGATTGAAATCCTATTGAACTCAATTCACTATGCTTTAACTTTGAGTTAACATTCCACAGGATATAACCATTTTTTTTACTCTGAGAGCATGAGAGACCATAATCTGATTAATCACATAAAACAGGTAACATTTCCGTATTGATTAGAGTGACAAAACAAATCATCCGATCGGTTAAACCACCACACGTTTAACAATCACTAGTTGCGGCACCTTAACACTAAAAGCGTTGATATGTAAGTTATAGGCCTCGGGATTTCGCGGGCTGCGGGCGTCGCGTGCGACTCGCGTGCTGCTCGCGTGTAGGACGCGTGCGGCGCGGCGCGAGGGCGGGCGGCGACTGCCGTAGGGCGGGCGGCGCGTGGCCCGCGAAATAGGGTAACGATCACGTTTCCTTGCGCGATAATGCCGCCCCTGATTTGTGACTGCTCGACGAAGGTTACGTCTTGGCGTGAAGAGGTCATTCCCTGCTAAGGTGGAAGATCTGACCTATCTACATAATTAGGCCATCGAACTATCAATGAAAATTAACGCTCAATCTTAAATGCTTCAAAATTTATAAGATATTGCCATTATAAATTTGCATCCCACTGTTGGGCACCAGCTTTGCTACATGAGATAATAATGTAATTAATGGGCATGGACGGCATTTCATCTTAGCCCTCAGGATGACAGCGCACCTGCAATGTCAAGTGATTTTCCCTTGTTATTGCAGGTGTCTATAGGCGGCGGTAACCGCTTACAATCAGGTGGGACGTCAGCTTGTTTGTCATCTAGTTGTATAAAAAAAGTAAAAATGAGAGAAACACATGAGAAATTTGGCCCGCAACACGCTGGCCCAATGCGGGTTAGTGGGTTAAAGCGGTTGCAGAACAACCGGGACCAACGGGTTAATATGCCTTTCAAAGCGCGGAGAGGCTCAAGGTTACTAACTCTGACTGACCCATCCCGGGATCAACCATGGCGAGCATTCAAACCACTACGCCATTGAGCTGCTTCAATTGGAAAATTTCCTTCCTCATAACTAACTAAACCCTTCTGTGTGTGGCAGTCGCTGTATACCCTCATCATCACCAGCCTTTGAACGTCCCAATGCTTGGCGCAGTCCTTCTTAAATAAGAGACACATGACGCGTTTGGGCCATAACCCCACCACGCTAGAATTCTCCTAATAAGTCGATACCTTTATGCAACTGGAGACCAGAAACCAGAAATGACATAAATATTATTCGACCTTGGTTTTGTGACGGAACCCTTTATGCGCGTCCGACACACTCTTGGCCAGATTTATCTTCAACAATAAGATCACATAATACATTAGTATAAAGTTACAGACTCCAACGAGCCTCTATGTAATTTTGGCTTTAAACTTTTTTTTATACAACTAGATGACAAACAAGCTGACGGCCCACCTGATGGTAAGCGGTTACCGCCGCCTATAGACACCTGCAATAACAAGGAAAAATCACGCGATATTGCAGGTGCGTTATCATCCTAAGGCCTAAGATGAAATGCCGTCCATGCCCAGTAAATTCACTGGCTATCTTTCCCTATATATTTAGGACTAGTGCTCCCTGGTTTTCAATATTATATACCGACTGTCGCGCCTACAAACCTCACGTGGGCGATGAGAGTGATAAACAATTCAGTCCGAGAGAGTATATCCCAAACAGATCGTGTAGGCACCGCTTATTTACTTTGATTCTAAGAAATCAGAATTACCTTTATGTCATAAAATATACTTGACCGTAAATAACCATGATATTAACCGAAAATAATTATTTCACAAACGTGCTTGGAAATTTCGAGATAAATAGAAATTGCTGTATTGGCCAAATACGCGACCAGCGGCCGGCACAAGTTGTACGAAAATCCATATCTGTCGAGTTTTAGCGGCCAAATACATTAATATGTAACCTCATATCTGTCGTGCAATTTTGAAATGGAACGATCTTTTACTCCTAACCATGGTAACCAAGGAGGTAGTCAATCGAAGGTTCTATTTAAATTTCGAACTGCCTTGCAAATATGAAGCTTTTTGTTGAAAAAAAACAAACGGAACACGGGGCGGTAAAAAAAGTTCTGCCTAGGTCCTACTTAGTTTTAATTTCCGCTTATAATTTGAGAAAAGTACTATACAAGCCTTGGCCACAGCGCGGCATTGATGGACATACGCATATGTACTATATCCAAATTACTCGTCACCTATCATCACCTCGTCATGAATCCTTTTACTATTAAGCGCCTATAGGCCTCGGCAACCGCTTTTGATCAAGCTAGCCGTCTATCTTAGAAGGACAAATATTATACTAACTGGTAATATTCGTAACTTTGGCAGTATGTTTAAACTCCTATGCCTATTTTAACAGAACATTGGCCAAGGGAAAAGAGACATTGAGAGGTAAATTATTAAGATAGAGGGTAAGGTCATGGACAGTAAGATTTTATATGAAATTAGAAGTAATTAAAGAAAATAAAATGTTACGAAATTATGTGAAGGCCAATTGAAGACTGTGGGGGAGGGTTTGTTGAAGTCCTCGTAGGAACCAGTGGGTTCCTCTTGTACAGACATATAGGTGAAATGTAGGGTCGGCATCAAAAAAAATTACTGAGATTTCAAAGTCCTCAAAATTTTGTAGGATAATTAAAATAGAATAAAACTAGAAAAATTTCACGTCCTGAGGCAGGAATCGAACCCGCGACCTTTCGCTATCCGGGCGACTGCTCTGACCACTGAGCCACCCAGGACTTGGGATATCCCTGTGAAATTCTTCTAGTCTATCTTGTATTTGCGTTTATGAGCTAACGTCCACCCTACAATGTCGAAATATTCTATTTCAACATCCGAAACGAGTATTTTTACAAATACCAACGAATCGGTTAAGTTGGGGCAGTGCTTTCAAATATTCTTAATTTTTGATTTTAACATTATTATAAATGTTTGAAAAATTACTTAGTAATTAAAATAGAATAAAACTAGAAAAATTTTTTTCCCAAGTCCTGGGTGGCTCAGTGGTCAGAGCAGTCGCCCGGATAGCGAAAGGTCGCGGGTTCGATTCCTGCCTCAGGACGTGAAATTTTTCTAGTTTTATTCTATTTTAATTACTAAGTAATTTTTCAAACATTTATAATAATGTTAAAATCAAAAATTAAGAATTTTGTAGGATGTTGTGGAACCGCAACCGTATTAGGTACTATCGTTTGACTTGCTATTTGTTGCTTGTTGAGTAGTTCAGTTTTCTATCGCCACAGATTGTCATCAGATCCAGATGAAACTCATATGGGTATGTGACAAATCTGGTAATTAACTTGTTCAAACGCAAAAAGAATTATCGAAATACCTTGTTGTACGAAAACATGACTAATTAATAATGCCCAAAAGTATCTAATAATGTTTAATCAGAAAATGGGAATAAAAACTTACCAAACCCCGAAATGTATAAGACAAACTATCGTATCATAAATGTGATCACAATACATCCACTGAGATCTTAGAGATTACAGTCCCAAACAGAATAGTATGACCCTCAAACCAGAAATTAATAATAAAACACAACGTACAACATTTCAGGCTTTATTCCGTTGTAATAAAGTTCTTTTTACGAATGTATCCAAGAATGATCTCCCTCAGAGCAATCCAAAGTAATCCACACGAAACAGCAACAGTTGCGTACTCAAGAAACACGTCTACGTACACTAAACTACGTATAAATAGTACGGAACCCCAGACTTAAGTTAAATATGAAACTGAGGGATAATACGATTTGTTACTCACGATTTACTTAACTAACTAAATAAGCTACGCTATCCATTTAAGCAAACAAGTACACGGACCGCCTGATAATAAGTAGTCTATGAAAATTATGAAATCAAATAAATAAAATTTAATGTTTAAATAAATAGTTCGAAACAATAAATTTAATCTAAAAATGTTATTTCTTAACATTACAAACAGAATGGCATGCCTGATATTTAAAAAAAAACTTTTAAATAAAAGGTACCACCTAAATGCGCACACTTGTACGACCAAACTAATGGTAAAGCAATACTTTTTAACGCTTTCACCCCCACAAAGGCTATGTAAATAAAATTTTTAAGCACATTTGCTCAAAAAATGCTTCAACGAAGCCTGTTTATATTATTCGAAAGTTAAATAGTAAAATTAGGTACTCACACCTGTTTTACCACACGCTCCGTTGTAGGGCGCCGTGCGTATTGTTCACGGTTTTTTTTATTTCCTTAAAAAATATACAAGAGTTGCAGCAAGGAGTTTCACATTATAAGAATAAATAGGCTGAATGATCGAACCTTTTTGGAAGCGCTTTAGCTCGATACAATTGTCTCATTTTAATACTAAAGAGAAAATTAGATGAAAGATGTAGTTCTAATTTTCAACACGCACACGTGGCGCCATTTGAAAATGTGCGCCATTTTCATATTAGAAACATCAGAGATTGTTGCGGCTTTTCGACTGTTAAACAAAATAATATTACTATTGTACTGTTTTCTAGCAAATCTGCTGAGAAACGTTGTATGACAGACGTGCGGATTGGTTTTTACATACTTGTGACTTACATTCGTCTACTCGTTTGTAAAAACCAAATTACCGCACTAGTATCATAATGACTATTAAAACATTTTATACATTACACACACATCGACATGCGCTGAGTTTTTTTTAAAAAAACGCATGTTACTTATAAAGCAGTTCGCTTTGTTTCTGATAAAGGGAAAGGTGGCCAGTGTAATTGATGCTGGACATGGTAGGTATTTATCTTTGGCCTCAGATGACAACGCACATACTATAGCGAGTGTCTCTTTCCTTGTTAAAACAATGGTAGCTAATAGTAGCTAGCTATACACTACCAGGTGGGTTTATAAATAAAATGTCTGTCTCTGTCATTCCAAAAGTTAAACCGTTACAACTCCGGCAACCTACTCATGTTTTTTGTTAACCTTAACGGGCTAACTCTTGGCCTTCATCTCACCTGATGTTAAGTGAAGATAAGGCCGACGATGGAAGCGAGTTACACCCGAATTCCTCAACCACCAAGGAACTGGATATCTTACCTCCAACTACCGAAACACAACAATGCAAACATTATTGTTATGGCGGCAGACTTAGATAAGATGGTGGTAGCTAGCCAGGCGGACTTAGACCAAGAAAGTAAGTATTAACTTTGTCAGTTCATGAACGTTATTACGAAAGCAATAAGCGATAAGAGCTTACAAAAGACAAACTCTTAGTAACTGTTCGGCCGCGACGAAGTTACTTATCTTATCTCGGGGCCATGACTGCATCTTAACGCGCTTCTATCTTCCGAGATCTTTGGCCCCGCCCCTGCTTTTACTCTTCCTGCTTCTCGAAATATGCTCGTGTTCGTCATTAGCCTCACATAACGCTATAAATAAACTATCGATAGCGAAGTCTTAAAACTTAACTAAATTTTGTCTTAAGCAATAAATATTTTTCTTAAATAGAGACTCATGTTTCATAAAAATACATGCGAAAATTAACCCTACAGTTTTAACTGGATAGGTCATTTTAAGCTAATTAAAAAGTTGATTCATTTAAGGATAGTGTAACTAGAAAAAATGGATATATATACAAATGGACTAGAGGAAATGCACAGGGTCTTCGCGAGTGCTCGGTAGCTCAGATGGTTCAAGCACTCAAAAAAATCTTGAAAGGTCGGGGCATGATTCTTTTCTATATTTTCAAACAAAAAGTATAAAGCCTCAAACAAAATGCACTTTCGTTACTTTCTAATACTTACATTGTAATTAAAAATATTTTTTATTTATTTTTTAACTGTTACCTAAAAGCAAACAAACCAGCTAAAAGTCGTGACATTAAACTACCTATTTAACTAATATATAATCTGTGCCTTTATTGAGAATATGTCTGGTAAATAATATTTTAAAAGTTTTGTTTGATTCCCTTTCAATCCAGGGTTTTTGAATGGAGGTTATTTTAAAAAAACACGGCCACTCCTTTGTTTGCTGAAGGGACAGAGGTCAGTCATCTTCGCGTTTTATTTGCGCAAGCTAATGTAACATGACGTTGCGTCTAAAAATACGATTCGAAGCCAACTTCACTCCGGTATTATGCCTTTCATCAAACAGCGCAAACACTGAATACCGAGTTCAAATTTAGACGAGCACGCGTATGTTAGTGGTCTTTATCTCGGTGGGATAAGGTCGAAATTGTGTGCTCGACGCGGCAGTATAGCGGGGTCTAGCGCAAACAGTAGTTGTAACGAGGAATGTCAGATCTGACCGTGGCGCGGTCACTGTTAATATTTACGCGTCTGTGCAGGTGGGGACATCCCTATTATAGATAAAACGCAAAAATATATTGTCTCTAGAAACTAAAAATACACATTTCCTGAAACGGGAGTCGAACCTCATTTTGCCTCATGAGCAAGCTGACGGTCCATCTTGTGGTAACCTGCAATAGCAAGGAAGAAATCACTTTATGAAAGATTTCCTTGCCCAGTAACTACACTTGACTACTTTCCCTTTAATCCGAAACTCAGCTTTACGGCCGAAATAGGAATGGCGGTGGTACCACCTAGACGACCCTACATACGGGCCTACTATCTAGTAATCATGTCTTGATGATTACCTATTCCATGATTCCACAACAGAATAACAGAAGTCATAAATATTTATCTTTATGTGTTTACCGCCCGAAACTGAAACCCACTCCGAATGTTTTAAGTATTGTCAAAGACAAAAATATGAATTCGCAAAATTAAACGATCCTTAAAGTTGAAACAAGAGTTCAAATTTAAGTGACACGAGTGTTTTTACGGCAACACAAAATTATAAACGACAGCGTTATTGAGTTTAGTATTTCTATCACTGCGCTACAATTAAAAATGTGTCAACTAGAAAAGAGACACGACCGTGATGGTTGCAAACAATGCTTAATATTATTCGGTAAATAAATTATGAATGGCGTTCTATTAACGATAGTGTCATCTTTATTCAAAAATAGATTTTTAAATAAATAACCTAAAGGACTTTTTGTATTTCTTTATATGAAACATAGCTTACAACTATAAACCGTAAGTTTATTTGATGAATCCAACAGAGTTAGCTAGCTAGCAAAAATTAACAATTAAAAAATATTTAAATATAAGAGCTTCTAAAATCATCGATATTACACTTATCACCGCACCTCACTACGAGACGCAGACAATGTACTACGACCCTCTCGTCTACGTACGACCCTCGTAGTCTCGTAGTGCTCGTAGCAGCTACGAAGCTACGGAGGGAGTTTTAAGATCCAGTAATAGTGTAAAATTGTGTTGAAGAGTGCTCTGCGAGGTGAAGTTTTATGTGAATTTATAATAGAATCAGGAGTTTGTTTTAAGAAATTTAGTTTTAAACAATGAGATTATCACAATAAGTGTTTATTCATGATTACAAGACGATATTCTTTTACTGCTCTTACCGCGCGCATTAGTATTGGTAGCAATGTTTTTCTCTTTTACTACCACATTGGTGGCTAACAAGCGTACAGTACAGTCCGTCGGATGTAAATCGGTAACGGTAGTCTAGAGAAGCTTGTAGCATCTTGGGCACTACTCACGCGTTGTTACCGTAGCCATTAGACGCTCGTACACCATGGGCACTACTCACGCGTTGTCAAAATAGCCGATAGATGCTCATAGCACCTTGGGCACTACTCACGCGTTGTCACCGTAGCCTACAGACGCTCGTAGCACCTTAGACACTACTCACGCGTTGTCACCGTAGCCTATAGACGCTCGTAGTACCTTAGACACTACTCACGCGTTGTCACCGTAGCCTATAGACGCTCGTAGCACCTTAGACACTACTCACGCGTTGGCACTGTAGCCTATAGACGCTCGTAGTACCTTAGACACTACTCACGCGTTGTCACCGTAGCCTATAGACGCACGTAGCACCTTGGGCACTACTCACGCGTTGTCACCGTAGCCTATAGACGCTCGTAGCACCTTAGACACTACTCACGCGTTGTCACCGTAGCCTATAGACGCACGTAGCACACTATTACTATTTTAAGGCTCTGGCGACCTTACTCACCGCAGGAACAAAGCACTGTATAGTAGTGTTATTTAGCTGCGATTGTAAGGTGGAGGAAGAGGAACAGAAGAAGAAATACAAGCAATACAAAGCCTGCTATTACCAAAATTATTGGTCGCAGTGTGTCTATTCTACAACTGGACAGTTTTGACCGTCTGAAAGGCGCGAAATTCCGCAAAAACAGTGTAAATAACTTAAAGTTCGAATATCTTCCTTTCATATCCAAACTTATGGCTCCCCGCGGGAAACTAAAAAACTGCGCTCAAATACCTTTACTTATGCACAAAAACACGCAACTCAAACTCACTCGTGTGCCCCAAAAAACAGAATCCAATTTCCACTGAACGAATTTGAGCTACTTAACAGAGATAACGACGGAAAATGTGTTCTATTTCCCGTGTGTTTAAGTTTTTATTCCCTTAACAGCGGCGTAATGCGAGTAATTTACCAGGAGAGCTGTTATTCCCGGGGGAGCGAATCAATTTATCCCGGGCCGAGCCCCGCATAGTTCTTAGATACAACTGTGCCTGATAAGCGGTGAGATATAAATAGAAAAGGTTTTTAAATGTGTTTCTTATGTCTATAATATTACAAAACTATGAAAAATCCATGTGTTTACTAGACATCACAGAAAAAACAGTTAGAATAGAGTAGATACTGGGACGTAAACAGAACCAATTTTTTTTATATATGTGGTATTTGTCTGTCCGTAAAAACCGCGAACGGATTTTTAACTGTTTTGTAGCTAAAACTGAAAATCTAAGCGATGTGTCATCTCAATAACCAGAGATACAGCTTGTCCTTTCCTCCTCGATACAGTAAAATGGTTGTCACGGGCATAAGCTAAAATATCTTTAAACTATTTTCACGCAGACAAAGTCGCGGGTAAAAGATAACAATTTATATATTAATTACAATAATATACAATTCATTTATTATACTATAACCAACGTTTAAGATAATTCGTCTGACTTACTGAGCAGCGTCGCCAAATGACAGTAGTTTTATACAGATCAAGTGTTGTTGCGCTACGAAATACGCCTCTATTACGAACGGTGTAGAGGCGTCTTTCGTAGCGGGCGGGCTCAAGTTAAACATAATCAAAAGCTTGTGTGAACGTTTGAATTAGAATATACAGGCTGGTGATGATAATGATATCCTGATTGTAAAAAAATCATAATATGTTTTGCACTGTAAAGCCAACGACACGTTTTATTAGTGACTGATACACACTGATCTCTCTATTTAAAAAAATATTGAAGCGATTTTGATAAAACTTACACAGTTCCCTAAGTTCGACTATACCAAAAGCAACAAAAAAAGAATTTTTGCAATCCGACTTATATTTTTTGAGATATGCGCGGTCAAACATACATACATTCACTCATGAAATTTGGCAGATAAAAAACTGTGCAATTCTGACAATATTACCTACATACGGGTCTAATTGATAACCTCCTTTTTTTGAAGTCGGTTAAAACACCTTCTCACGAGCAGATCCACGGGTAGAAGCTGCTATTTCTAAATTACATTGTAGCTACAAAACTGTACATGTTGTCTGCTTCTAATAAAGAAAGTTTTCCTATGAAAATTTCAATCCGTATTTTTAACGCGAGCCTTGCTAATTAAGTTTCGTTTTAAAACAAACCCTTTACATACAGCCGGCTCGGTTAGACATGTTGCAGTAACGGCTAAGTCACTGCGAGGTAACTTTGCCAGGGTCGGCTCCTAATCCCGCTATAAAAGCGGGTTCGAACTCGTCGCCCTATATTAATAATAATTTGGTCAGGTGCATAATGGCATTACAAAACGGGATAATAAACTAAAAATAAAATACACACATCTTAAGCATCTGCTTAAGATGTGTGTATTTTATTTTTAGCTTACCTTGGTTATGTTATTTATTTATTTAATTTTTAATTGCACAAAATAAGTTACAATTTGGCGGACTTAATGCCATTAGGCATTTACTACCTGTCAACCGGAAAGTTGAGTCCAAAATAATTAATTAGGTAGTGCAAAAATAACTGTTTTAAAAATCTAAACATACAATAACATGTGAATACACATATACATAATAATGCAAATAAATATTTTTAAGATGTTAAATTTGGATGAATACACAATTAATAAATATATATTTTATGACATAATATGGATTGGTATATCAATTGGATAAAGGTGGAGACTCCAAAAAAAGACTGCAAACCGACCGTTTGAAAGCCAGTTTGTTTTGGCCTCTTGGGTACGGGGAGGTAGTGCGTTCCAGAGCCGTATTGCATGACATTGAAAGGAGTTGGACATGAAGCCAGTGCGGTGAGAAAGAATAATAATGTAGAGTAAGTTTGCTGCTTGAACGAAGGACACGACTATGAGAAGCACCCAGATACTGAAATTTACATTTCAGATATTCGGGAGAATATGGATCATTTAGTATGGAAAATAGAGACAGGAGTATTATATATTTCTAAAATATTTCGAAATGTTTATAGACAATATTCGTTTACTTAGATTAAATGTAACAACTTTTTATACAGGGTGGTGGCGGCAATACGACATAGAACATTGGCTTCATTGTTTCATAGAAATGTTATGAAATTACCAAATGAATAAGATATATTTGAAAGTTGCAAAACTTTTCTATGAACTAATATAGCCCATGTTTTAATTTAATGTCGTATTGTCTTTCCCAACCTGTATATTAACTTTACATGTAAATACAATTATTACACAGATATGATTAATTTGGTCCGTGTGCCCATGTCCATACATATTCGGTTGGTACTACCGCATTGTGCCGTCACAATTTAGCATCATTTTCTATTTAGCATTTTTTGTCATATTATTATTGTAATAGCTCCTCAAACAAACCGCTATATCTAAGTAACTATTGATTGCAAATATACTATTGCTTCTGGAATATTTATCTATTGACATAATGTTTATATGTATTTAAAAAATGGGCGGTTTGGCGGAATTTTTTGGTGTCAGATTTTTATTACAATAATTAAAAATTGTATCTGAGCGAACATTGCGTTATAAAACTGGTGTAGTATTATAAAACCATAAGACGATTAGAATATTTTCGTGGTTATCCACCTCATCCAACAGCATCATATGAAGACTGTCAACATATATTTCGCGTCAAATTCCCCCAAGATGCATTGAAATGTGTAACACCAGTGTCGCGAACCTCCTTGCAGTCTAGTATATAAGTTCTCTTTCGGTTCCACGTCAAAATTATAGTGAGCTTGTCAGTTTTGGAAATAGTGTCTTTTAATATCAGAATTTGTCATATTTACATGCAATAATAATTATTTGATGAAGTACATCGCTTTTTCATATATTTTAGGTTTACATTGATTTATACAGTCCACAAACATAAAGCTCAGCTACATTTTTGGTCCTTCTCCGGTTTTTCAGTGATTTTAAAATGCATTCCAGAGCCATAGCGAAGCGTTTGGCTCATGAATCGCAGAATTTTTCCGAGGAGCGCCTAGCCTCAGATGTGCCCGTTGTGGGTGAGGTCGACCAGTCCCCTGTACCGGACTACGTAAGGGTCGACACTCCTGTACCCACCGCACTCAGTTCTGAGACCCAAGCGCAGTTAAGGTCACCTCGCGAAAATTGCGCGGTCTTTGAAAAGCCTCCTTATACAGTTGCGAGTTCCAGGTCACGTTTGTCAGGGTCGTCATCACGTTCAACGTCTACAATGAAGGCACGCAAGTTGGCCGTGGAGGCACAGGTAGCCCGACAACAGTTCGAACTCGAACGTAAGCTCTGTTTACAGGAAAAGCAAATAGCACAGCTTGAGATGAAGGCTAAGCTAGCTGCCATTGAAGCCGAAGAACGTCGGTCAGTTAGTCATTCATTGTCGCGTACCGCATCCTGGGTATCTGATATGCATAATTATGACCATCAGGTAGAGATTTTAGAGCCTACTACTCATGTAGAGCTCACACAAAAATCTACATTTCTACCATCTCATTTTTCATCACACGATGTACCTACCTTATCAAATCAGCATTTAGACCATCATCGTCAGACGGAACATGCCATTGATCATAGTTGCGATACTGGTGCACTAAAAACATTACCGCATCACGATTCTGTATCGCAGGCTAAAAATCATAATAAATATTTTCATTCTCAACGTCCGTCAGTCGCATTTGAAGGCCCGTCATTGTCAAATAACCATAATCATATTATGTCACCTTTACGTCCTACCATAAATTCATTGGGCAATGAGGTTTTGTCATCGCAGGAAAAATCGGTACCTTGTTATACCATGGCTAATGCCCATAGATGCACGTCTAAATATATTGAACTTATTCCGTTCAGCGGTAAAGCTACGGAATGGCTTATGTTCAAACGTACGTATTTAGATACTCATAATTTATTTTCACCTACAGAAAACCTTGCTCGCTTACGATGTGCACTTCGTGGCAACGCACTTGAAAGCGTCTCTTCGCTCCTCTACACAGCTGACAGACCCGAGGACGTAATGCAGATGTTAGAACAGACCTTTGCGCTGCCCGAGACCATTGTATTGCACGAAATTGCACTTGTCCGAAGTCTACCAAAGATAAGTTTCGACCAGAAAGAAATAAATTCTTTCGCGTGTAGGCTACGAAATTGTATTTCTGTAATTAATAGTTTAGATCAAAAAGAGTATTTGTTCTCTATAGAAATCTTTCATTCTGTTTTAAGCAAGCTGACACCTATATTGTACAGTCAGTGGAAAGAATTCGCTTACCATAGTCAACGGTCAGTGCCGAAATTGCAGCTTTTGTCACAGTTTTTAGACATAGAAGCGGACAAACACAATAGGTTTGGCTTAGTTCTCGATTACTCTAGAAGACCTGGTTTCTTGCCTGCAAATAATTACGCAGTTCGGCGTGATAACGTACATACCACGACTACACGTAGCAGCAACAGCCACAACGAACCTTGTCGCTACTGTCAAAATAAACATAGCCTTATTGGCTGTCCCGAGTTTAAGTCTCTTACGCCTGAAGACAAGTGGCGTTGGTTACGAGAGGCTAAAATATGTTACAAATGTCTTAAGCCTAAAGCCCATCAGTGGAAAACTTGTAAAGTCCAACCTTGTGGAGTTGATGGCTGCATGTTCCGCCATCACCCTATGTTACATGGTAGGCAGGTATCGTTCACATCATCACAGCCACGTAATCCACAACCTATTAGTGACACAGTTTTTACTACAGGCACTGATGTTCATTCCACGTTGTCCACCTCAAACGCATCTAACGACCAGGTCCAAGAAAAGCTGATCGTGTCGGCTACGGGAATGCGACAGCCGCTTAATCACAAGTGTAGTCGTCTTTCTACGCTTCTTAAGGTGGTGCCAGTTACAGTCATGGGACCAAATGGTAGCTATGATACATTTGCTTTATTAGATGATGGCAGTACAGCCACCTTAGTAGATTCAAGGGTAGCTGATCGTATAGGTGCGGTAGGACCTGAGGAGCAAATTACGATTAATGGCGTAGGTGGTTTAAACAGAAGCACTAAAGTTTCATATGTAAGCTTTCATATTAAAGGAAAATATGAATCTGAAACATTCTTTGTAGAACATGCAAAGGCTATAACGTCATTAAATTTGCATACTCAAACTATTCCCAAGGAGACCGTTACTTCTTATAGTCATTTAGCTGATTTAGTTGATGTTTTATCTTACACTGATGCTACACCAGAGGTTCTCATAGGCGCAGAACACTGGAATCTTTCAATCACCCACAAAGTTCGTAAAGGGTCACGCAATTAACCCGTAGCTTGCCGAACGGCGTTAGGTTGGGTATTATATGGTGTAGCAACTAGCAAAACTAAAATTATTCAATTTGTAAATTACTGTAAACCCCAAAATAATATTGACTATTCGGAGTTGGAGCGCATAGAGGTTCTCGTAAGAGAACAATATAAATTAGATTCAATAGGTATTTCAAAGAGAGAAACTCTCCACAGTAAGCAAGATTTGAGAGCTATAGCTATATTAGATTCTACCGCGAAACGGTTGGCAACGGGTAGGTTTGAAGTTGGTCTTCCGTGGCGCGACGGAATCGAGCGCATTCCAGACAGTTACCCTCAAGCCCTTTCACGTTTTTTGAGCTTGGAAAAGCAAATGAAACGTAACCCAGAATTTACCAAAGCTTATCAAATGTTCATTGACAATATGATCGGAAAGGGTTATGCAGAAGAATGTGATCCCGAAACCTATTACAATCGCAATGACTATTCAGGTTTAAGTTTTAATAGCATTAGTGATTCTAAGACTGAAAAGTCCATAAGTAGTATTAGGTTATATTTACCACACTTTGGGGTGTTTCATCCTCAAAAACGCAAGTTACGCGTCGTTCACGATGCAGCGGCAAAAAATGAGGGAGTAAGCCTTAATTCATTGTTACTGTCAGGTCCTGACTTGTTAGAAAGTTTATTAGGTATCTTATTTAGGTTTAGGGAAGGTAGAATAGCTTTAAGTGCCGATATTAAGGAGATGTTCCCACAAATTAGGGTAAGAAATCAAGACAGGGATGCATTAAGATTTCTTTGGCGGGACGCTTCTAAATCAGATAGCAAAGGCTCATTACAACAACCAATAAAGGAGTATCGTATGACTTCTGTTATTTTCGGAGCTTCATGTAGTCCGTTTACTGCTCTGTACATAAAAAATAAAAATGCTAAAGAACATGAACATAGGTATCCGGAAGCTGCGAACTCTATTCTCTATGACCATTATATGGACGATTATTTAGGAAGTGTAGATGAGGTTAAAAAAGCCGCTCAACTTGCACGTGATATAGTAAACGTACACTCATTTGCTTGTTTTGAAATGCGTTGTTGGATTTCTAACAACAAAGATGCTTTGAATCTCGTTCCTCCTCATTTACGCGCAGTAAACCCTCATGAGGTCAGTTTAGGTAATACCTCAACCTCACATATTAAAGTTTTAGGAGTATCCTGGGACCCACTGACAGATGACTTAGGTTTTCGTACTGGCTTAAGCGGTACAGAACTCATGAAAAATCTTACAAAACGTAAAGTTCTTTCGCATTTAATGAAAGTATACGATCCTTTAGGGTTGCTTGGGCCAATTGTCGTCAAGGGTAGGATCTTGCTTCAGAAAATGTGGAGATCAAATATTGATTGGGATACTACTCTTGACGAGTCTACGGTATCGCAATGGAATGAATGGTTCAAGGAACTCTTAAGCATTTCCACCATAAAAATACCGCGTTGGTACGCCAGCGAATACGGAGAACCCACGAGAAGGGAATTGCATTTATTTGCTGATGCAAGTGAGCTTGCATACGCCTGTGTTGCCTATTGGCGCTTAATTTATTCTGATGGAATGATCAAGCTCGCTCTCATCTCTAGTAAAGCTCGAGTTTCTCCGCTTAAGCCGGCTTCTATCCCGAGGCTGGAGCTACAGGCCGCCTTGATAGCTTCTAGACTCGCCGTATCTATAAAGGTCAGTCATCGCAAAGAAGCCTCACAGACTTTCCTTTGGTCTGACTCTATGACTGTCCTTCAATGGATACGAAGTGACGCACGCTCGTTTAGGCCTTTCGTAGCTCACAGATTAGGCGAAATTTTAGAAAATTCTTATAGTTCAGAGTGGCATTGGGTTCCGACAGACCTAAACGTAGCTGACGACGCAACCCGAGATCGTCCCATAGTTTTGAATCACTCTCATAGATGGTTTCAAGGTCCATCTTTTCTTCTTAGGAGCCAGGAAGATTGGCCTTTAGAACCAACTAACATTCCACCAGTTCACGAGGAGCTGAAAAGTCAACCGAAGGAATTGGTGGGACTTACATCTTTTGTTACCTCTTTGCCTACTCCGGTAACTGCAGATTTCAGTCGTTTTAGTGATTGGACACGCTTGCTGCGTGCAACAGGTCGGGTTCATCATGCCATAGCTATTTTCGGCAACTCTTTAGATCGTTTTCGAAATTCTGAATCAAGTGGCAATTTTGTGAGACACCGTCTACAGCAATCAACGTCCACAACTCTATTACCCCTAACTGCGGACTTAATAAAAATAGCAGAGAGACACATCCTGCAACGCGCGCAGTTGGAAAGCTTTCGTGATGAACTTGAGTCAGTCTTGAACGCACGGCCTATTTCCCGTCGTAGTCGCCTCGTTAAATTGTCACCTACACTTGGAGAAGATAGTCTATTGAGATTATCTGGAAGAATTAAAGCCGTAGATGGCATCAGTACGGATTCCCGCTATCCAGTATTACTAGATGGTCGCCACCCAGTTGTACGTTTATTGGTAGAATCTTTTCATCGAAGAGCTGGACATGCAAACAATGAACTAGTCATTAATGAAATTCGCCAGAGGTTCTGGTTATTACGCTTGCGGGACACTGTCAGAACGGTATCTAAACAATGTCTTCTCTGCAGAATACGGAAGGCGTTGCCGATGAACCCAACCACTGGAGACCTACCACCTCAACGGCTAGCCCACCACCAACGTCCATTTACGTTTACTGGAGTTGATTACTTCGGTCCTATTACAACAACAATAGGCCGCCGGCATGAAAAACGATATGTGGCTCTTTTTACATGCCTAACGACTAGAGCCATTCATTTGGAGCTGGTACACAGCCTTTCAGCAGATGCGGCAATTATGAGTTTGCGGAGGTTTGTTGCTAGACGCGGATTACCACAAACAATATATTCCGACAACGGAACGGCATTTGTTGGGGCTAACCGTATTCTAAAAGAATTCTATAGCAATGATTTTAAAGATTTTGCTACAAGCAAAGGTATAAAGTGGAGTTTCATTCCTGCAGCAGCGCCAACCTTTAGAGGATGCTGGGAACGACTAGTGCGTAGTGTGAAGGTGGCCCTGTATGCAACTCTCAAAGAAAGGGCGCCTAAAGAAGAAACCTTACTAACTTTACTCGCAGAAGCAGAAGCAATTGTAAACTCTCGACCTTTGGGTCATGTCTCCACGGATCCTGAGGACCCTACTACACTAACACCTTTTCACTTTCTTATTGGCACATCATCCAATCAAATTCTTCCAAATCCACTTGATGACTCGGACCTGGTGAGGCGTGCGGAATGGAGAAAGGCTTTAAGGTTAGCGGACCATTTTTGGAGTCGGTGGGTGCGGGAAATATTACCCACCATGCAGCCACGGGATCAAGTTTATGGGAACCATGGAGAAGATCTCAAAGTTGGGGATGTAGTCATTATAGTTGATGATACTCTGCCACGAGGAACATGGCCACGAGGCCGAGTAATGAAAATGTACCCAGGCAAGGACGGGGTCACTAGAGTGGTAGACGTTGGCACACCGGGAGGCGTTCTGCGCCGGCCCCTTAAGAAATTGGTAAGGGTCACCACCTAAGGCTCTGTCAAACCTGACTGCTGCCGATCCTAACCAGTTGGTGCAGCGCTGCACGGGGGGGAGGATGTCGCGAACCTCCTTGCAGTCTAGTATATAAGTTCTCTTTCGGTTCCACGTCAAAATTATAGTGAGCTTGTCAGTTTTGGAAATAGTGTCTTTTAATATCAGAATTTGTCATATTTACATGCAATAATAATTATTTGATGAAGTACATCGCTTTTTCATATATTTTAGGTTTACATTAATTTATACAGTCCACAAACATAAAGCTCAGCTACAACCAGCATTTTAATGCAATAAATGAAGAAATAAAGATATACTTAAGAAATGGCTGTATGGGCATTAGTACCCTTTGCCTTCCCACTACAGGGAGAATGAATCAAAAAATTAAGAAAAAAGATTGTCAAATACCATATTATTTAAAACGGCCACAGATATAAGAAATATTCAGATAAGTTTCAGTAAACGAGCACGCATGCGTAACATTGTTCTGAAATAACAATAAAAACGTTACGAAACACATTGTTTACTGGAATAGGTATACAAAATTAGGATAACAACTAAATCAAATAATTCCTAGTCCTTAATCCTCAGTCGACATGCGTATCAGCGGCTGTATTACATAAATAACTAGGGATACCCTCAGTCTGAGGGTCTCTCGAATTAAGAGTTTTAGCTAAGCGAAAAAGGGACGTGGGATCAACTCACAGGCGTGGAGATACTAGCCAAGCGACCGCCGGGATAATTAATAAATAATATCGTATGTCTTTGAGACGCACTCATTTATTCAAGCGTTTTGCGTCCATATATTTACTGGTAAGAAGAGATCAAAGGTTCTTGTCTTTATTTAAAAGACGGTAAAGAAGTCCATACGGTTATGTCTTCAGTATTTTTTATATTTCGATAGTTACTGCATTGAAATATGGGTGTAAAATAGTTATATGATTAATACCAAATATTATATGATGACAGTCTCCATGGATTTTAAACGTTTTTCACGGCAAATTAACTTTGATTGCAAATTTTAAATTGTAATAAAAATATTGACCGAAACGACGCCATGAACCTGGAGCATACAATTTTTTTTCATCGTTTTCTTTTCATTCTTTATTTGTAATTCTTACAATAAATCAGGTGTTTTAAATGCACAAAATCAAACATATAAAGGTCCTATACGCGTTAACTCTCTGCGGAAAATCTTTTATCCAAAAGTTACTAGATTAAAGCTACTGCTTCCTTTACTAGCTACTGGTAACGATAGAAATATTTTTAATTTACAACATATATTAATTTACATGTGAAACAAAAAGTTGAAGAAAATATTATTATGTGTATAAAACTAACAACCATCCATATATACAAGTTAAGTATGTTTTTGTGTGTGTGTGTGTGTCATATGAGTATGTGTGTAGATTTATCTGTATTTTCACTTGTAGAGACTTTCTGTGTTCCGTGAAGACAAACTTAAAAAGAAAAGGTTTGAGAAAGAGTAATAATTTCAAAGCGGCTTTCGGCTGAAGTAATGAAATCGTTTGCCGATTTAAAAGACATTAATCTGTTGAACAAATCGTCGTGTTACCCTCAGCCAATCGGTACTTCAAGTCGTATTTCCAATTCACTTAATTCGATTTGTATCTTAAAATGGGAAATGGTATTTCTTTATTGAAAATTAATGGACACTTTCACAAGAAATAAGATAGACACCAGAGCATTGATTGAAATAAATAATTAGTTTTTATGTAAAAAATGTACTGAATACATAAGTTGGTAAACTGAATTGAGAAGCTCCTCCTTTTTAAAGTCGGTTTAAAAGTATGTTTTAGTGTGGTAACACACAGGTATTATTCGCTTTAAATACCAATAGCGATAAATACGCCCCGTGCACCGTCGCGCACCCCACTAACGATACGTTTTTTTAATGTTTTTTTAAGAGTTATTTCTGTATTGGTAATTACATTGTAACATTGCAAAATACCTATAAAAACAGCGTTGCCAGCTG
Organism: Nymphula nitidulata; assembly: GCA_947347705.1. NCBI lineage: Eukaryota > Metazoa > Arthropoda > Insecta > Lepidoptera > Crambidae > Nymphula > Nymphula nitidulata. The sequence continues at coordinate 380,383 of OX374637.1, read as the reverse complement.
AAATGAAATGAAAATATCTTCATTCAATTAGGCCCCCAAAGAAGCACTTTCTAATTGTCAAAAAACCCTTATGTCTAGTACATAAAATAATATTAACTAACAATGTCATAATGTTTGTCTCTCTGTCTTGTCTGGATTTACGTAAGCTAACAATGTTATGATGTCAGTCTGTCTATCGGTCTGTCGGTCGATCTGTCTGTCGGTCCGTCTGTCTGGCAGACAGTCTGTGTCTGTCTGTCATGTCTGAATTTACACCGGTTCCAAAAGTTGAATTACCGAGAAGATCCGGCAACAAACTCGTGTAGTCACTCTTCTCAGTTCACGGACCCCTTCCCAGTAAGCATTATATCTACGACTTACCTTTGCCGTGCAGCTGCTGCCTGTTCTCTGTACCCTTGAGGCTCTCCGCTGTGTGGAGCAACTCATCCAGCTGAGGCTTTTTCTGTTCCAGCTCACGGAGGACACCCTGCCAGCAAAAATAAGATGCTTTAAATTTTCAGCCGTAAAACTATTCGCTGTGTTTCGTATTGAAGGGAGAGGTAGACAGTGTAATTACTGGGCATGGAAGGTAAGACTAACTTAGTGATTTTCTCCTATTTATTGCAGGTATCTATAGGCGATGGTAGCCATTTACCACAAAGTGGACCGTCAGATTTCAGCAACTAGTTGTATTAAGAAACCTACTGATTTAACATGGTGTCTTAAGTGTATATCTTAGTGTCAGGTGGGCGATATGTCGATTTGTTACGCATATTGATTAAAAAAAACACAAAGTTTTTTCCAGTGTATTTTTAGGCAGCGTATTAAAATATTAGTGGCCTTTGAGCGATTTGGACAAGCAACCAATCGCTTTATGGTGAGCCCGGTCAATACTCCCCCTTCCGTATTTATTATTACGTTCATACACAATAATGTTGCTAGGACAGGGCGCCCGAGTCCGACGTCCGGCGTGCAGGCCAGGGGTCGCACGCCTCACGTAGAACTACTTTCAGCCTTATTTACAGAATCAGGGAGCTTGTTAAGGTTGTCAGGGCTGGTATAAAAATGATATTTGTTTTATGTTTGCCACCTCTGACAAATTGTATCAATCTATTTACAAAGCGTATCAAGTATAACATCTGAGTTGTTTGTAGTGAAGTCAGGGCTGTCTGCTATATGTTTTTTTTTAGTTGTCGTGTGCGTCAAGTCACAAATTAGTAGTTTATAAAACTGTCACATGATAGAGGTTATTAGTTAGTTGGCTTTTTTATACCAAAGAATCTGAACGGTTTAATCGCCTCTGTGGTCTAGTGGTCGAGACACCTTCTTTAAATCTAAAATTCCTGCGTTCGATTCCCGTGCGAGAAAAAACTTTCTGCTTGGTTTGGTTGGTGGTAGGACTTTTCTGTGTCAGCCTGGCTAGCTTCCACCGTCTTACCTAGGTCTGACGCCATAACAATAATATTACCAGCATTGTTGTGTTTCGGCAGTTAGAGGTAGGATAGCCAGTTCCTCTGTCGTTGAGGAATCCGATTATAACTCGCTTTCATCTTCCGCCTACCGAATGATCGGCGGGTAACGAATCCCATTGCTTGCCTGTCGGCATTATAGAGGAAAACTAGCCAATCCGTTAGCTGTCGCGTAGCGTCATCCAAGTATCTTTCTTAAAAAATCCACAAATATTTTAAAACAAAACAAAAAAAACAATAAACTCAAAATTCAACTTCAAATAGATGCTGATTTAAAAAAAATATCTGTTTTCATTTTGGCGAAGTGCCAACCCTACTAAGGAAAAAGGGAAAGCAAACACCAACCGGCTTCAAATAAAGGACTACACGTTCTAAGAGACGGTGCACGCTGTCCCTAACCCTTGGTCAATCCTGGTGATATGATGGGACATGAGCCACTTTATGTACTTGTAATAATGGTCATTTTGCAACTACAGTGTGAACTGTGCCGGTGTCTGTAGCGTCTTAGAACTATGTATAATGGACGTGGTTGGTTTATTGTGTCATTTTTTCTACTTATTTTTGTACGACGCGGCGACGATTAGTACCTTCATACTCGTACAGTGTTGTTGTTTTTTAAATTAAACTCCTAATAATAGGCAAAGTCATACAGATTATACAGCCAGCTTTTTACTTTGTGTTGAACATTACATTATGTTGTGTCTTAGGAGAGTTTGATGATGACAATATACTGTTGACGGTGCTGTTGACCAGCAATTGCAAATTTGAAGTTTTGTTCATACAAATCACGACAGTGACTCAACACTTTATTGAGCAGTAGGACAACGCACCTGCAATGCCAAGTGATTTTTCCTTGTTATTGCAGGTGTCTATAGGCGGCAGTAACCACTTACCACCAGGTAGGCCGTCAGCTTGTTTGTCATACAGTTGTACAAAAAAAACACCACCTGATGAGAAGCGGTAAGAAGAGTGAGTCCATATGCGAAGACAGCTAGTGCAGCTTGAAACATCCTGTTCTAGCCACCTCCACCTTGTCGGCCCATAAGGTGCCTCTTTTGAAGGAACCCATGTTAAAGGAAGGAGAGAACACATTTGCTGGCACAGAATTCCAAGTTTTGGCAGAGCGACAAAGAAACGAGTTGCTTAACTTATTTGTGCGAAGTGAATTCTAATTGCAATTCATGGTTGAATAGTTAGTTGGTTGAAAACTGGATTATGAAATGGAAATAATTAACAAAACGAACTAAAAAGCGAGTAAATATTTTACGCAGTGAATAATTTCACATTATCGAATCTCTCATGCAGGAATGATTACTGATGAGGATGATCTTTACCGGTCATAATTATGTTGACTCACTCATTAAAATCCAATATTAAATGCATTTATGTTAACCTAATAGAAACAATAAACATACGTACAGGTTCGGATAAAAGACACGTTATACAAGTATTATTACCAACCAGTGGATGCGGGCTTCCAAAGACATAGAATACCACGGCTTTAACATAAAACCTCTACATAATATTTGTGAAACTACCCTCACGTTTAATGGAGGCTAGATAAAACGTAACATAAACCAAGCCTTTGTCCGCCGTGTCGTGTGATTGCTTAGTATTAAAGACGTCTTTGGAACCCTTCTTTATAATGAAAGCCAGGCAAACGCTTCAGGGTAAGTGGTATGATTTTTCTATACTCAAACCTTACGCACCCCTTACGGCAACATTAAGGTGTTTACCTACTTGACCGTGTCCATTAACCCATCAAATATGGAAAACGTTTTAAGACTACTATGTGAATTTGCGAATTATTTCATACAAAAAATAAATAGTGAACGCAGTTTAAAAAATATTTTTCGAAAAAATATTTAATTCAGTAAAAACATTTAAATCGGCTACATATTCTGTAAGCTCTAATTATTGACCCTCATTTTAACTAACACGTTTTAATAAAAAAAACAAACCATTTGTAAAATAGTGCTACGTTTTTTTTTATAATTTGCTATAAAAACGTTGGAAAAGGAAAGAAAGCGGTGAAGAAATTAGAGGTTGTACCTAGTGCTCCGGTGGCGCAGTGGTAATCGCGTCTGGGCAGAAATCAGAAGACGCGGGTTTGAATCCCGCCTGGAGCATTATATTATTTCATCGTTTTCTTTCTTTATTTGTAATTGTTAAAATTCACTTAGAGATTTAAGTAAATTTTTCTTATCTAGGTGACAAACAGTGACACAGTTGAAATAAATAGTAGCTGAGCATTAAGTCTGGCTGGCACGTCGAGCGGCACGCGGTCATTAGTGGGAGGCGCCGACGGCCTCAATTACGCTTTCACGCCTTATTTCAATACACCAGACATAATGAAGAAGTTTGCCACCTAACAGCTGGAGTGAGAGATAAACTAAATTATGTTAACCAATAAAATTCAGTTCAGTCGCGAAATTGGCATGTGTTATAGACGGTTGGTAAGACCTAGATAAAATGCCTCTTGACAATTTCTATCGCTATCGCTAAATGGGAAATGTATGAGATTTGTGTAGGACTCAAAGAGCTCGCCGTAGTCCCTTATACCGTATGTGCTATTCTTATAACAAAATAAACACTGATCCTGAAATCTTTAATCAGATAGATATATTCAGCAGGTATGGTTTGTTTCGCTCAAATATTCAAAAAGTTTTTCTGGGACCTTAGTTTCTATGCATAAAAATTTATAGTTTTTCACTTCTTTTTATAATTATTTTATTTATTACTACATAAAATGTAATTAGTTTTTTCTCTCCATCATTTTTAATTGCTCTGCCTAACTGTAACATAATTCTGTCATGCTGTCAACACTATTTAAGGCTAGTACCTAGTCCAAATCTTTTAACTATCTACATAGTGTAATTGTGGTAACTATCTTGAATTTTAATAAATCTAACGAAATATTTTTTACAAGCGCTAAGATTAAAATAAAGATGTCATCTCATTAGATTACTGTCTGTTAAAGAAACGTAGCAAACAAATACATTATTGTTAATAAGAGCTCATTGCATGAAGTGGACCGCAGCATAGATGACAAACAACGCCACTAAGAATTTGGTAAGTCAACAGCAGGCTTTGTCTTAGATAAGTGTAAGTTCCAATCAAATCGAAACGTTGTTATTGCACATATCAATTTTAATGATTAGTAAAAGTTTTAATCGTCGAAATTGATAGCTTAAGTAACTGGTATCATAACTCCAATTCCGTATCATTATGAATAATTAAATTTGATACTTTGATAAACGATCCCAGAAATCCAAAGTGGTTTAATTAATATAAAATAATTAAGTCGACCATCTCCAACAAGTGAAGGTTGTGATACTTAAAGTAAATGTAATTAATTTATATATAAAAAACTCAATAATAATGATATGAGTGAATGATTAAATAACAAAGTTTACTGAGAACCCCTTACGGCCCGGCCACGGGAAATTCACCGCGAGTGAATAAAACAAATGTATGGGACAGTGCAACGCTTCGGCGTCGGGCGGCAGACGCGGCGACTAGCGCGGGAGACAAATTCGTCTTTCTGAGATTTTTATTGTTAATTAAAAAAAAAGATTATTCGATGTATATTAATAAGTGTAGGTATGTTAATAGCGTTAATGCATTTTAGCTCTCGTTCTGTACTGATCGCGTTGAATATCGCCGCTGCGCGTGGCGCGAAATTTGCGGCGGGCGAATATTCGACCCGCCGTCGCCCGTTTCCGTGGCCAGGCCATTAAATCTCGTCAATATAAACCCTTTATAGGTCGTGACACCCAAAGATTTAAATAGTTAAGATTGGGACATAATGCCCTCGCAATCGCATACACGTATCTTGGTGAAGTGAGCGAGGCCCTGATTTCAGCTTTGCTAATCTGACACAGTCTGGTAGAGTGCGGTCAGGTTAGTAAAGTCAGTCCATCGTCCTTCAAGCCCAAGATGTTGATGAGTAAAAGGCTTGGTCTAACTCCTTTATTATAATGTCGTCACTGCTCTCATTTCCAATACCTATAACAGGGTGGGTCTCTGAGACGGCAGATTTGTTTATAACAACAACATTCGTATCGTCAAAGACAACTGAGCAATAATAACTGCAAATCCTAAGCCAAAAACTTTTCCAAAGTTCCATCAGCTCGTTACAATGCTCAATACAGAAGGTATACAAACAAATACTCGCGAGAATATAGAAAATCCCGTCGGCAAAGCAATACAAAGTTTCGTGAAACTTCTTGGAGTCTGTAAGTCGTACCATTCAGCGGTGTATTCGCCGAATCCCCTCTAAGATTGATATAAGTTTCCACTTGTAATAAAGCAAACGTGTTGAAAAGAAAGTTCGAAAACACATCGACGAGTTTATTTCAGAACTCCAAACTTGGTACTTGGATACGATACGATAACGAAGGAAAAGAATTAGATACTTTTCAAGCATTATTTATCAATTTCATTATCATAATTAATATAATATCTTTTGGATCTAATTATAATATTGAAAAATAAAGGTAGAACGCCTTCATTCAATCTTGCCATTCGTATATAATTTTTGAGCGCGCCAAACACGTCCACTCCATTTGACGGCCAACGCTCAACTGCCGGCCGGTGATACTATACCTCCCATCCCCACCCTTATTGATCCCCTCGCCTCCGCTCAGCTGCGTAATATCCAACCGACACAATCGGACCTCCCACACCCCTCTGTCAGAGTACAATCGGTAACAAAAGTAGGCACTCGATTTAGAAATTTGGAGGTCTTCATAATTTGGTGTGACACCACTCTTTAGCAGGTGGGAAGTCTTGCAATTTTTATGGCAGCGCCGACCCGGGAACCGATTTTATCTTTATAATTCGGGGATAAATATTTATGGATACTTTTACATGATTACTGCTTGATTATAAGGTGTGGGATGGCAATTAGGAAAATTCGGCCTTACTTGTTAAACATATTTTAGTTTAAGCACTGCTGTACTATATTTTGTTTCTCTCACTCATATGTCAAATGAAAAAGACAAACCATGTTCAACTAAAATAGCTGAGATAAACTATTATGAGAAATAGGTACCGTAACAGCTTAACATCAACTCTTCACGCAATAAAAATAATTAGTACTCTCCCTTTTTATTTTGTACAGATTTGTTATGGAGACAATTTAAGAATAATAGGTACTACTTCAACAAACTTAAACTTTACTTTATTAATTAACGATGTTGCCTTATTCAGCCTACAGCTGTACCTATAAGACGTTCAATCCGTCAAGATTGGCGATTGGCCTAATGCAGGTCAGCGATTGACCACTCCTAATTGCAAATAATCGATCTCATCTAAAATCCATACGATGGACAGACATCCACTCTGCGCGGCGACACCCGCCCGTCTGGAGATAGCTAAATAGACGCACATGTGGCTTGCCGGCTAAACCCCGTTGCCTAGCAACCGGCCCCTAGCGACCTTCCCCTCCCATCGCTTCCACCCTTCGTAGTAAGTTGGGTGGTAATAGTGATGGACGCGTATCGATATTGTGAAACGTGAAAGTTTTTAAAACTAATGTTATCGATGAAAAAAATATTAACCCGTAAAGCATCAGCTTCCAGACACAATTATTGATTTCGATTGTCATAGCTAGCATAGGATAACGCCACTTGACAAATTAATATTATGTATACGAAATAATTCCATAAAAACACTTACTTTGTTTTTATGAATTTATTTCGTTTTGACTTTTTTGATTGATTTGATTTTAAAAATTTTCACTTTGAAGACTTTTAATATTTTTTTGTAGCAGAAAGAAAGGTCCACCTCTTTTGAAATTATGACTTTACTAGGAAACAGAACAGCAGGCCATTGACAAAGGTGAGTAGTATAGGTCTCGCACACATAGCATACTCAGCTAAACAAAAAATAACTAAAATGATGGTTTTAATCACTAATTTAATAATCAGTATTAACTACGTTATTGCTGTTATTTGTTTACGTGTCAAGGCACAGAATTCAGATAAAACTGGTTTTTAATTGTTATCAGGCTCCCGGCCACTCCCGGGAGTCTGACGCGGCGTAACTAATTTAAGAACTTTGAACCCGATTCTGATTCAGCCTAAGGCCTTAACCAAAATACAAGAAAGAACACATACGTGCTTCAACTATAAAATATAATATATTTAATCATGTTTAAATGTACGTGATGATAATAAATTGTGCTGGGTATAGACATGAAATAACTTACGGTATATTAGGCAAAAAAAGATGCAAGCGATCTAAACTTTTATGAAAGTATTAGGCATTATTATAAAAACTATAAACATTTTGTATTGGTATACAGCAATAACCATTATCCACTTTCCGCAGCTGGGCCCAGACCTTTCTTTGCGATTTTTTTTATACAGCTAGATGACAAACAAGCTGACGGCCCACTTGATGGTAAGCGGTTACCGCTGCCTCTAGACACCTGCAATAACAAGGAAAAATCACTTGATATTGCAGGGGCGTTGTCATACGTGGAAGGAGCACATTAGCTGTTTGGGCCACAGCTTCATGGAGCTGGACTTCTTATTCGACTTAATTTTTAGTGTTTCATCATCATCATCATCATAATCATCACAGGCCTTCCCACATGGGAGAAACACTTAAGGAGCTTTTGCTTTTGGTGTTTAATATGTCAGTATTCATAAAATCAATTTTTCTTCCAAAAATGCAAACAATAAATACTATAACAAATCGTATCGATACTCGCTCATCCCTAATTTTTGCACATGCGCTATCAACACCCCACAGCGCCTATAAGAGCCGAGTTTCGTTTGCAATTGAGCCAGTCTCGCTCGTTTATTGCAGCGATGAGACGCGGGAACAACGATTCTTTTTTTTCAGGAAAAATAGGTTTAGTATTTAACTTTTAAAGTCTGTCGCAAAGCAAAGACAATTTGAATTTTTGCAATACAAATAGGAACACGGTGGCCTCGGATGAACGGAATGCATATTGACTATAGGTACGCAATTTTGATGGCATAACAACACATTAACTAATTGTTGTTATGCACTTATGGTATGGTTTTCTCGAACGAGTACAAAATGGGGTTTTCAAAACCAAGCTTAAAAAGGTTTATCACTTGCGCATTGCCGACCGCGAGATATTTCGAAAAGTCACATGTCTTATCTAAAATTCTGTGTCCGTAAACAAAGGTACAAGTCCGTCTGAAAACTTTCAAGTTCATAAACAACTGAATAAACTAAATAGACAAATGTTCCGCTGACTTTCAACATTAGCATCATTCATTATTCGGACGTGCCTAAGGGGCTGCCTTCTAACGGACTCCGTTACTTCGGGTGAAAGATATTTTTATGATGATGGTCCTTTACTTGTCATAAGCCATGAAGACAAATAAATAGTCGCGCACAAGTTACCACAATGTCCCTCTTCAGAATGAACAACGATCAAAATCTCCAAAACTCTAAAGCTTAGGAGTTTGTTGAATAGTAGCCGCCTTGTTCAACTTGAGTGTCTCTAAAAAACTCGTGGCATCAGAGTCAGAAAACTGACATAGTTTCGATCAAAAATACTAACTTTCTGGTACCTAACCTGAGCTTTAAAGTTACCTATTTCCAGGAATATTTTGATCAAACCTGTGGTGAGATATAGTCCGGCAACGGATCAATCAAAGGGATATACAGACCTTGCTAAGTTATTGTAGATTCTTCTTAGGACAAGACTCGGTCGTTGAATAAGTGTACAAATATGTACAAAAGTTGAATGAAACATAAGTATTTTTACTTTTTCTACTTTTGGTTTAAGATGTAAGGAACGCTACAAACTATACAACTCTATCATTCTGATACTATGGAGATAGTTCTCTCTCCCTCTCCATCTTTTCTTCTCTCTATGTTTCAGAGGAGACTGACAGCTCAGTAGATTCTAACGCTCAACATGCCAATCTATATCTAAACATTTACTATTGTGAGGTTATTGAGTTATTAATAAATTTGGATTAACTCTTAACAATATCCCAGATTATCCCACTGCTTTCATATACTGAGCTGTTATCAAACAGATCATCTGTTTGTGAAGTCCATTGATTCATTGAAGTGTCAAACGAAGCATTGTGTCGTCATGGCTACGGGCTCGTTTCCCCCTCATTCCACTCCAAATCACAATTAAATATATTTACAGGTTTATTTATACCTTCCCGAAGGTCAATGGTAGAGTGTAAGCCTTTGAATATTGAAACCAACCTTGTTGTAAGGATTTAGTGCTCAATTTCAATATTCCAAACTAAGTGACTATTACAGGACAGTATAGTATTAAAGGACAGTATAGATATTCAGTGATTAATTTACTTTAGTCGAAGTAGGTGAAGGTTTGTATACTTTGAAAAGTGTATGTTGCTGTTTTAGATCTCATAAACCTATAGATATATATTTACATAAGTAGGTAGGTACTTGAATTTCAGGAAAAATAAAACAGAACCATTTATGCTGGTAAGCAGTGAAAGTCAGCGTACAAAAGCCTCTAAAAATACTAAAATTAAGAGATGACTTAAAACAACTCTGTAAACGCCTCGCCGTAATTTCTCAATTCACCGCCCATGCTATCCTTGGCTATCCTTAAGCACACAAACCGATTGATTCCGGCTACAGTCGCTAGATGGCAGTAACACAAAGCTAAGAGGTGACATGCTGCAGACAACAGAGGGAAGGACTCGACGGAGATGTTTAAAATTTTTCAACTCAAGTTACCTATATTTTGACCTTAAATAATGAATATACTGAATGCGAGTTATAAAAAAAAGTTAATTAATTCTTAGAACTATTTTTTAACCTTTCAGAAGATGGAAACATGTTGTGCTGGCAAAAAATTCAAGTTTTTGAAGTACGACCAAGAAATAGGTTAGTTTTTTTACGGGCACCTAACCGTTTACAATCAGGCGCGCCGTAAGCTTATTTTTACTCTTGTTTTATAAAAAAAATTGCGAAGAAAGTATCCACTATTCTTGCCAATAAAATAGATTTCCATGATAATAACTTCCACAGCCTACAACATTCTTGTATGTTACAGATCTTGAGACCGCCCTTATGCCGTTCGTAATAGAGGCGGCTATCGCAGTGCAAATGTCACACTTGATGTGCTGTCATATGTACATAGCTCCTCTCCGATATTAAAATACTTAGCAATGTTTAAACGTACAATGGCCCCTATGATACGGATGTAGTCTTGGATACAACCACATTTGGGCGCGCAGCCTTCGGCGTATGTTCCGTTAGACTACATTAAAGCAAATTGGTTTTACATACTAAAGAGCCTCACATACCATCCTGTCTGTAGGTACATACTTGATACGTGTATTGAAAACGCAAAATTCGGGAATAGTCAATAATGAACTGAAGAAACAGCGTAACTTCTAAAAATAGCTTTGTCAGAGTACTTACTCAAAGAGATGTTTTAAGAATGTATGGAGAGGAGACCCGGCCAGGTCTATGTACACTATACTAAAAAATAGGTAAAATATACAGAACAGTATTCAATGGTCCATTTTCTTTTTATTTGCTTTGTTGCGTTGGTAAAAAACAAGAATTTCCATTGAAAAAACTACAACACAGCAATATTCATCATGGCCCGTATGTCACTTTGGTGTTTACTTGACTTGTATGTCGCCCGCCATATTGCAATAGTGGGCAAAGGTGAAATCAGCGAAAATTTTAAACTTTTGTACATAAAAATTATGCATGAAAACGAATTATTACCATGTTTCACGGATTTAGGAGATTTTTCCTGATTTTTTGAGATACTGCACAAAAACCTGCCCTGAGAGCATGGATCTCTCGAAAAGCAAAATTTGACGATTCATATCGATAAAAACCGTTTTACGAGTTCTAATTTCAAAAATTGTTTGAAGGAATCTGTTATGTCGAGCTTATGTCGATTGAAATTGAGGTTGAGATCCATGCTCGCAAGGCTGGCCGGATATGAAGCAGCTCCTTTAATTATTTTGGGCTTTTAAGTGTTTCAAAGCCAGTTTTTGTTTTGTGTAATATTGTGTTTGGTTTTATAATCTTTACTGATAAGTTTTAAGAATTGTGAGCCGCAAGTGGCAGTGGGCAAGCTCCTGCCCCCTTATTCTCAATTGTCGGATCACGGATTCGATTCAAAAAGTCACATGCCGTCTCGTTTTGACGCGCCGCGATAAAAAGTGACAGGTATAGAGTTTCAGAAATTCGAATACTTTCCGACAGTTGAGAATAAGGGGGCTGGGGGCGGGAAGGTCCTCGAGTGCGGCCGTGTCCTGAGAGACTCAGCGTTAGCAGGTTCCCTAGAAGGTGGACCGACGATTTAAAGCCGGCAGCGCAGGACCAATCGACTCAGAGATCTTTGGGAGCCCTATGCCCAGCGGTGGGCGTCTCTCGGCTGATATGATGATGAAGTTTTCAAGGTTGAAGCTTGATGGGTGATTTTATTTTTTTTATTTTATTTTATTTGGGGGGCTTACAGCTTACATAAAGAAATATACATAAAAATACATTGCAAGAAGCCAGTAACAAGCCTCCACAAGTAGCACTGATAATTAAATCCTAAGGTCATACATTACTGAAATATACCAATTTTTTTTAAAAAAAACAATGCTATAATAAATACACAATAATAAATCATACAGCATTTAGTCACCTGCCAGCATTTTATTAACACTACTTATACTACTACAGAAAAAATCTATGTTGTTGTTGCAATCTTCCCTGCAAACATCATTAAATTGTCTAACGACTCGAATCAAATAAGAGTTGCTATGATGCACTGTACGTGAGAATATAATAATTTTCAAAAATAATTTTCAACACTATTGCTTGCATCTCTAGTTCAGAACAATAATGGGTATTGTTTTTTATTATCGCGCTGGAATGTTGTTTGTTGAGGAGTTAATACCTCTGTCACCGAAGATCTTCATCAGTTCACTGCCAAATTAAAATGGTACCAAGCCAGCAGTATACACTTTCAAACAAATAAAGATTATTCTAATTGGTCCACACACAAATGACAAAATGTTAGTGTGATCTATACAGACGAAAATAGAACCTCATTCTTTTTTGACATCACTTAAAAACGTAATCCTTCTGTGTTGTCAGCTGTGTTCCAAGTGAGTCAATCTTCACCTCCGCTAACAGCAATAAGCGATATAACCACAAGACTAGTAAACAAACAAGTCCCTCCACAGTAATGTTGCACAACTTTCTCCGGCATAATCCCATAAATCCTGATCCTCACGGCTGGTGTTTATATCCAAACTTAATATCCTTTGTCTAAACACACACGGGGACCTTACGATACCGTTTCGTTTAGGGGTGATACTCATTTCAAAATAGTTACTTTTCAACAAAACCCACCCACAAACCTGACGCTGCACTCCTAAACAGCTGTATCAATTAAGATGAAATTTAGCATGGAGATATATTACATCTTAAGGAAGGACATTCGCTATCTCTCGGCGCGATAACCAACATCTGCGCAGGCGCAGCCACGGTGGGATACTAGTTTACTATAAATCTTCTTTATCTTAATATTATAAATGCTAATTATAATTAAATAATGAAATTTGGCATGGAGATAGTTTGAGACTCTGGGAAGAACAATGGATACTTTTAGGTTCATAACCGACATCCACGCGGGCGAAACCGCGGGCAAAAGCTAGTATGCTATGTATAAAATGTAACAGAAAGACATAAAGATGTATGTCTGTCTTTTTGCTAACTTGAAAACCACTAAATATTTTTTAATCCGGTTTTTGCTGCTTTTGGTTTCTTCCGTAGGATTTGAGGCCTTTTTTTTTATTTTAGTATAAAGTTTGAAATTGGAATGAAAGTAACGATTTATTTAACATCCTAATAGAGATGAAATTCTTACATTTAAAACATAATTTTATTTCACTTTAAGTTATCTTATATGGCAACCCTTGCTTAATTCAATATCTTTGTTATAGCCAAACTTCCAATCCCACATACCGAAAGGATAACACCGTTTAAAGAAATACCAACTGTAATCTGCAGTTAGTAAGGCTGTTGTTTGTTTGTCTCTATCGTCACGAAGATTTAGATCCTTTGTTGAGTTTCTCGGCTAATCAGTGAGTCGTTAATATCCTCTCACGAATGTGCTTTGAATTACAATGTATATGTGGTGCGAAGGTTTCGTTGGCAATTTAATTTTACCTATGTGATATACACGGAAAAGGCACATGTGTCCAGGTAATTGAAGAGCCCCGTTTGCGTGGGAGTCGTGTGATTATCTTTCTTATAAATGAAAATGAAATGGTCTTCGTTTGTGTCGCTAAAACTCAGAAACAGCTTGACCTATTTCAAATATTCTCTTTTAGTTTTGTTCGCTTTTGTACAGGGGTGGTTTAGAAATAAAAATAATAGGGAAAATCCTAAATCGCCTATCTGGCGTGCTAAAAACTGTTATTTCTTTAACGACACTTCGGGTTTTTTTTAATAAATGGCGTTAGATTCAAGGTTCGATTTTAGTATAAAAATATTATTATCACAACTTCGGTAATTTTGAATAGCCGGCGTTAGTAGCAGACATAAGGAAAGACGAAAAACTTGGTGAATAAAGTTTAGTTGTACTTTGCGACTATTTATTTTTACCCACTAATTATAACGTGCCTCGAGGACTCTTTACTTTTATTATTTCCAATGTCGAGTAGAAGACGAGCTGACATAGGTCGTCAAATTCAACTAAATCTGCGACGAGCTACTTTTCATTGTGAGAAAAAGAGATAAATTGTAGGTGATACAAAGTTCACCGGGTCAGTTAGTATAAAACATAAAGGGAAGAATATAAAAGCGATTATGTTACTTTTAACGCACGATCAGAGTATACACTGCCGGCTTCGGTATTCCCTGCTGAATTTGTACTGAGTTCCTTAAAAGCAGGATTAAATAGACACCTGGGTGTGCCAGTCACATCGCCTGGTGCGGTTCATCGTCGACTTCTTCGTACTAACAAGAATGGGTGACAGTATACGCATATAAATAAAGCATGACCCTCCTTCTGGCGCAGTCAGTTAAAAAAGTACGATAAGCCTTTCTCTGGCTCATAGTTGTGAGATTTTAGGCTTCTAAAAGACACTTTGTATACTTAAGGACCCTATTATTTTCTGATCAGGCACTTAGACGCAGCTGCAATACCCAGTGATGATTTCCTTGTTATTGCAGGTGTCTGTCGGCGGCGGTTACTACTTACCACCAGGTGGGCTGTCAGCTTGTTTGTCATCTAGTTGTTTAAAAAATCAGGGCTAAACGACATTCAAACAACTGATAAATTGCATATAACCGAGTCATACAAGTTGAAAGTTTCCTCTCAACTCTAAATGTTGCTGGAAATCCAAAAACCTTCTATTCTTACCTTCTGTTTGTCGAGCTGCTGCAGGATGTCGTCGACGTCGCCCACGGCGACCGGCTGCGCGCGCAACATGTCCGCTTCAACCGACACCCAGTCGCGGATCTGACAGACAAAAAAATATAAAAATTAAGTAACCCTTAGCCTCATTAATCATATCATCTATCTAATACCATCTCATTGAGACTATTCTTATGAGCCCAAACACGCTATATCTGCTGTAAGTTTCTAAAGAAATAAGCATTCCGCAGATTATTTGATGGTATTGGATC
This sequence comes from Nymphula nitidulata, assembly GCA_947347705.1. Classification (NCBI taxonomy): domain Eukaryota; kingdom Metazoa; phylum Arthropoda; class Insecta; order Lepidoptera; family Crambidae; genus Nymphula; species Nymphula nitidulata. The sequence goes on along the minus strand of OX374637.1, from coordinate 365,297 downwards.
AGCTCAAGGTTAGTACGTCATGGGAATGTCACCACAGTGACAGTACACCAAATTTCAAATCAATAGGATCTGTGAAAGTTTATCATGTAGAAAATGAGCTGACAGTCAACAAACGCCTGAACTGATCTTAATAAATTATAGCTAAATTATCCCTCATCTAATCACGTCAGCTTTCAAAGCAAAAAACACAAATCAAAATCGGTCTATTTGTTAAGGAGCTACGATGCCACAGACAGACACACAGATACACAGACAGACACGTCAAACTTATAACACCTCTCTTTTTTCGTCAGGGGTTAAAAACACATAATTAGGAGTTAGTGTAACACAAATGTGTTTGGAGAAATGCTTTAGCCCATCAACCCGCATTGGGCCAGTGTGTGGTGTTATGGCCCAAACTCCTCAGGTGCTAGTGATGATGATGATGATGACGTTAACACAAAAGAAAACGCAACTATCATTCGCATTTCGGAATTCTAACTCAAGATATGAAACTAACTGTAAGGGTCTGTCTGACGGATGGCAACTGGTTGTACGTAACGATGCGGTTAGAGGGTAGTAGTGTGAAGCAAGGCACTGGAATAAGTTACTATGAATTTTTAAGGTAAAATGTGGATAAAACAAAGGCACACTGTACCATAACCGAATATAAAACTGAACACTAGACGCTAAATAGAAAATAAGTTTATGAATAAGGTACATAATTTCAGCCGAGAGACGCCCACTGCTGGGCATAAGACTCCCCCAAGGATCTCCAAACCAATCGGTCCTGCGCTTTCTACAAACATCGGCTTCGCGCGACCCCCACCTACCAACGCTGTGTCTCCCGGTACGCGGCTACTCGATGACTTTCCGACCCATCAGCCCGCAATTCTTTGGGCTATGTCCGTGACCTTAGTTATGTGGATCTCATCATTTCTGTTTCAATCACGCAGAGAAACCCCGAGCATAGCCCTCGCCATAGTCCTTTGGGTGACATTGAGCTTTCTTATGAGGCCTATTGCAAGCGGCCACGTTTGAGTTCCGTAAGACCGTAAGTCATCACTGGCAACACACACGAATTACAGGATTTCGTCTTGAAATACTGCGGTAGTTGGGCCGAGAATATGCCGCGAAGCTTCCCGAACGCTGCCCAGCCAAGTAAGATTCGTCGATAGACCTCTTTCTGAAAGTCGGACTATTTAACTTCTAGTGTAGACCTTATAATCTTTACATGAGTGCGTCCGATGAATGAGGTAAAAAAAGGTATAACTAAGCTTACGAATAAGCTAAAGTGCCTTAAATCTTGAAATATTTATGTATCTCCCCTTTTGTCCGCTTAGGGACTTTTAGGACTGGTAGGACTAACTCTGTCAAGATTTTCGCCCAAGCTTAATAATAATAATAATAAATCTTTATTTCAGACCACAATTGGATCCATAGTATTAGTATATACACGGTTTTACTTACATGCCTAATGTTAGTGATTTAACAGAATATTAACAATAATTACCACATGAAACAATAAACAATTTTGATTTGATTTGATTTGAATTGTAAACATTAATTGAAATTAATTTTAGAATATTAATACTGATTGCAAACATTACTTGAAATTATTTTAATTCATTTTACTACAATGAAGTCGGGTCGGTGGTAAAGGTATACAAAGTCAAGATACGTGGTAGATGATTCTTTTTGGGCAGCAATAGAATAACAACTTATCTAGAATCAAGCGCCAACATATGTCAGAAGATTGTTCATTTTAGAGATTTTATTAATTTAAAGATTGCCAGTAAAAATGAAAAGGGAACTGAGTTGCTATAACGTCGCGATAATATAACATCTCGTAACAATGATAGCGCTCTTTTGCTTTATGTTTGCAGTGCCCCCACGGGTGTCATGTGTCCAATGTATCTATTAACTGTAATATACTATACTATAATATAACTATAATATGTAACCATGTGACCAGCAAATTAATAATTAAATTACGTTACATGGTAATCATAATCACCATCGTATCATTTTGGCAGCAAGCATACCAGACAAATATTCTAGCTCTCAACACAAAGCGAAGATTGAATTACCAAGGGTATCATTTTTGCAGTCAGCACACAAAGTTTACGACTACTGACCTAATGTTGGTGGAATATTGCTACGTTTCTCATTTGAGAAGTGTGCTGTCAACATATCGCTTGTTCATGAATCATGGAGTATAAGAAGCGTCTATGGCTAACGGTAATCCAGTACCCTGGCGGGCCGAATGGTTGTTTGCCACTGTTATTACATAGAATGCAACCAGGTTCTAATTCTCAATTTTCTAGGGGTTGTCAAGTTACCCAAATAAATAAAGTCATCTGGACTTACTTTCAAAGACACACGCTCGTAAAACTTGAAAGAATTCCCAAAACAAGCACAAAGCATTATCACATTGCATAATGTAACAAGATGAGATTACCATCAAAACACTATTACACGACGCACATGAGCGTAATATTCCCATAAAATACCTACAGATCTTCAACCCGCAAAAAATACGGAATATGTACCATACAGGCTGCTTGAATAAAGAGAAATGTTTTCTTCGCATCAAAACAACAATACTTCGCAGTTTTCTGGTCATCAAGGTCAGAGCTATCTAGGAATTCCACAGGATTCCCTCTCATTTGTGCTTCTGCGATGTAACATATTATGTTCAATCGCCTATAGTCACCATTAACTACTAATTACCAGACGGGATATATGCTGGCACCCTTAAACAAACCTCCAATATCAATTTGTATATCTGTCTACAAGTCAAAACAAATGGTACTTTATTTTAATTCGGCAGGGCTTTGGCGGCCATTTTTATTGTATCGGTTTCCAATAGCCAACAAAACATTTCTCCCGTGATCTCGGGAGCCTACTTTCTTAAAGGAAGGCTGTTGGAATTCAGCAAACTTTTGAATTTGAGATTTGCTTTCAATAGGATCATAATATGTGCAAATTGCAAATTGTTATTTGTAGGAAAATTTACTCGTACAAAATTTATAACATTCTGTTAACTACATCAGCTTTTTTCATATTTAATTGATGATATAAATGTTACATTTTCGAAGAAAAAATTATTTTGACAGCTGACTTAAAATTCAAAGAGGAACTAAGGCTTTCTGCTGCGACTTTTATTGAAAACAATGCCAGCAAAATCAGTCGTTGCAGATAATTCCTTCTCATCGCATCCAGTGCCAAAAGAATTATGTTCGACGGAATTGTTGAATAATTTTTCAATATCAACACAGCTCTCCCGGGCGGACCTCTGCCTTAATATAGATGCGTAAGGCTTCGCGGGTTCCGCTCACGTACGCGCTTATTTTACGAGCAGCTCTCGAAATAGGTCCTCGGAGGCGAGCCGTTATTATTTTTTATATGACGCAACTTCAAGAAGGAAGTTCTTCACGTCATCATGAATCTCTAGAATAAATAAACGTTTAGAGGATTAGGTAAGCTTTACAGATATCCTAAAATATTTTTTTCAACAGGCGTAAGAGAAGTAAGAGGCTCTCTTGAAACAAAACATTGCTCTGATTGCAACTACTAGAACGGAACTCTTTTTTAGCAACCGTTTCTTCGAGAGACTTTAAAAACATTTTGAAAAACCTTATGTCTGAATGTTTTTTGAACATGGGAGTGTTTTGGTTTTCCATAAAAGATCCGATGGAATTCATTTTATAAGTATGCTTAAGCATTCGTAAGCTCTCTAAGTGTTATTCAGAGTACTTTCAGTAATTTAGCCAATCTTTTAAACACTGCGGGTACCAGCATTCTACCTAAAGAGCTAACCAAATGCAAATTTGCAACAATAAACCGTTTTCAGAAATGTAGTTCTAACGAATCCACATCAAAACAATTCCGTGTAACACAGACAATTCAATCAGCACCACTCACTCCACCATCATCTCCTAAAATTCTATATCAGTAATCGCACGTCAATAGTTTAGTATGTTGTTTAATTATTCAGGATACAGAAGTGAGGCGTCACGTGATCTCCCACGGGGTTGCGTGTGTCGGAATGTCTTCTCAGGATATATTGAGAGGGGATTACGAGATTATATTTCGGAAAAGGAACAAAATTTGGTGGAAAAAATTCAAGTGCCTCGTCGACTTGGGAGGGGACTACACGTCTACAAGATTGTGTGTCGGAAACAGAACAAATATTTTCAGTGCAAAAACCACAAGAGCTACGTGGATTTGTGAATCAAATGCACCATCAGATGGTAGCGAAATACCAAATCTTTCAGTAGCTTTTGAATCATTTTCTAGAGTAGGCGACCAAAATTAAGGGTCGTGCTTTAAGAAACCCTGCTTAGAAATCTCTCTATAAAAATATAGATGTAACATAAAATTTATCAAACGCGAATTAAATACGGTAAATTAGTTTCATTTCAATTGGTTATGAGGTCAAATGAAAGGTTCTAAATCCAAGCTTTCTTGGCTTCGTGTTTAGTATTACTATTATATTATTATTAGATATTTTTTGCCATTTTAAGCCCTAAAAAGCTCGCTATGTTTCAGATTGAAGGGAATGGTAGCCAGTTTAATTACTGGGCATGGACGGCATATCATCAGAAGCCTTAAGATGACAACACACCTGAAATACAAACTCATAGTTTCCTTGTTATTGCACGTGTTTATGGGCACCAGTCACCACTTACCACCAGTTAGACCGTCAGCTTGCTTGAGCATCATCAATATACCAGTTGCTTCCACATTTCCCACAGGCTAGGAAAACAACGACGTGGTTGAACCGTCGTCCCTGAAGGGAAATGTCTCGTGCGTGACGTTGTGTTAATGCTGCTGTCTGCTCTGATTCCTGATAAATGGAGGCACGAGGACTTTCACGTGCCGTGTTTTACACATTTTATTTCACTTATCGTTTTCTTCTTCTTAAGGCGAGGTATTCCGAGCAGTCGTAGGTAAAAATGCTTCCTCAGCCCCCGCCAATAAGTAGCGTAACGTAAGCAAATCCGACGCGCGCGAGATGACACCGCGCCGGCCGCGGCCGCCCGGTCCAAGCGGTACGATGTGCCATAGTAAAATTGCATACAGTAACATTATGGTATTACGTTATAGATTATTTAGATAGGTACTAAGTTTTTTCATGATCATACGGTCCACCAGATGGTCAGCTGTAAAAATTTGTATCAACAGTCAACCGCTCATCCTAACTGTAATATTGAAATAGTGAAAATGAGTTTGTTTGTATGTTATGTTACGCATTCACGCCTAAACCACTTAGGTAACCGATTCAGATGAAATTTGGTAAGGAGATAGTTTGAGACTGTAAAAGGGATGTAGGATACTTTTTTGAAACGATAACCAAGTTGGAGCCGCGGTAAGATACTAGTATTATCATAAATGCTATTTATATATTTTTTCAAGTCGCGCTACGTCTTACGATTTTATTTTTGAGTCTGATCAATGCCCTGGATTGATGAAGACAGCGGTGTGTATTGTGATGACCTAGGACCTAATTATATTTCCTAGCGTTCGCTACAATAGCTACATAATGAAACCGTTTAACTTGACAAAAAAATATGTATTTTATATGGGTAGGGGTAGTACTTGCACCTTACGGCCTGACCACGGGAACGGGCGGTGGCGGCCGTTAGAGCCTGGGAGTCCCAAATACCCCTTCATATTCCAGCCGCAAAAAAGCTACATGTCTTTTTAATATTATGAATGCATTTGATATAAAACCAATTAACCAGGTAAATTGGTTTTATTTCAAATGTGTAGTGCTCGCAAAAATGTAAGACAATACTATTTATGAATGCAGTTTTTCCTAAAATCAAATTACTAAAATCGACGACATGGTTGCTAAGAGGAGATTTTCGCATGTCTTATAATTTCAGACTTTCTCATATTGACCGATCTAAATGAGCCACCCTGTATGTAGGGTATCTATGATGTTTCCTACAATTAGTGTAAGTATTTTTTTATTGGGTGTGTGTGTTTTGTTAATCTTTCTTTTTAATGCTCGTTTTTTTTCATTTCCTTTACTTTTGTAGGACTTGCGTTTACAAAAGCTTTTTGTAATTTGGTAATAGATGATTCATCGTTGAAAAAGACAACCGCTGATGAGCATCTTGCTTGATACTCTCTTCTTTGTGTGAAGTTGACTCGTTTACAGCCTACAAATTTAGCAACAACACTGTTGAAGCGCTCTACAGTATTTGTATCAACGAGAGCGCTTCAACAGTGTTGTTGCTAAATTTGTAGGCGGTAAACGAGTCAAATTCACACAAAGAAGAGGTTATCAAGCAAGATGCTCATCAGCTGTTGTCTCTTTCAACGATGAATCATCTATTTCTAAATTGCAAAAAGCTTTTCTAAACGCAAGTCCTACAGGAAAAGTAAAGGAAATGAAAAAAAACGAGCATTAAAAAGAAAGATTAACAAAACACACACATCCAATAAAAAAATACTTACACTAATTGTAGGTATTATCATAGATACCCTACATACAGGGTGGCACATTTAGATCGGTCAGTATGGGAAAGTCTGAAACTATAAGACATGCGAAAATCTCTTCTTAGGAACCATGTCGTCGATTTAAGTAATTTAATTTTAGAAAAAACTGCATTCATAGTATTGTCTTACATTTTCACGAGCACTACGCATTAGAAATAAAACTAATTTATTCACACATTTAAAAAAAACATGTACCTACTCGGCTCGGGAATCAAACGCGGACGTTTTGAAACATTAAACTAACACTATTTCTATTTAGATATCGATTGTGTAGGTCTTAAGCAGTTTTAACGTTTACTGCTTAAGACCTACACAATCGATATCTAAATAGAAATAGTGTTAGTTTTATTTGTATGGACCTGTTTGTATGGAACAGCTGTTTTTTTTTTCACGATTTCAAATGGTATTTTCTAACAAATCGTGTTAAGGGTGACCAGCACTGCCACCTGTCTTCGTTTTCGAGAGCGACCCCCTAACACGTTGTATAAAGTTGTATACAGGGTGGTGCCATCAATACGACAATAAATTAAAACATGGGCTATATTAGTTCTTAGAAACGGTTTGCCACTTTCAGAAACATCGTATTCGTTTGATAATTTTATGACATTTGTATAAAATAATATAACATTGACTGCATTATTTCATAGAAATGTCTTGAAATTATCAAACGAATAAGATGTTTTTGTAAGTGGTCAACGATTTCAATGAACTAATATAGCCTATGTTTTAATTTATTGTCATAATGACGGCACCACCCTGTATAAAAATTCTTTTTTTTCTTGGTCCCTGACCGACAGTCCTTGGTAACTTTTGTAACCAAATAAAATCTCAATGACGTCATTACGGACTGATGATACTTATTTGGATCTAAATAATTGGTATAAGTAAAATAATATTATTATTAACCTGCATATGAATGCAAATTTTAAAACAAATATTTAATTTTAAATAACGATATAAAGAAATAATGGCCCTAATTCTGGAGAGCACATGCTAAGATTAAATTTAAGCTCAGTCTACCTCTTTCTCTCAATTTGAATACGAAAAGTATCGCCGACTTAAAATTTGACATTTAGAAACATACATTAAATTTTCGACCTTATTGAACGTGATTAAGTGCAGTATTTAGAAGGCACCTCCATACATGCCGTCTAAAATAATTGTCTATGGTTCGTATGAAATCTGTCTGAATTTAGATGACAGCTCTAAACAAAATATTGCTATCTCTTTCTTATTACATATTGTAGGAAAGAGATAGATTGTACTTAAATTTAAACTTAAGAGTGTACCTCCAGAATTAGGTCCAATGTGTTTTATACATACATATACTTACTTTTCACTTTGATAGGTTGGTGCAGAGCTATTTTCAAACCCTGAGACCACAACACTCGAATTTCTTTTCTGGCGCATAAAAGCACTAAAAATGGGCCAGCGTTTATAAAACATATATGATTAAATTAGAACTAAACTTATATAAACGAAAAAAAAAACTAATAATTTCATTTTTCAATTAAATAATTTCAGAACCAGTTTTGAAGTTATACTGTTCTGTGCAATTACACTGTGGTACAAAAAGCGTCCTACGAAATATTTAGATAATCACTAGCTGACCAGGCCAAACGTTGTCTTGCCATAAAAAACAAAATGTCAAAAAAAAAATAGATAATAGCCGATTCTCAGACCTACTGAATGAATATACATATAAAATTTCATGATCATCGGTCAAGCCGTTTCGGAGGAGTATGGTAACTAAAACTGTGAGTCGAGAATTTTATATGTATATATGATGAAACTTATAAAATTTATAATATATATTATTTATAAATTTCGTTAATTGGATAACAATAAATTTCTAATTCATTATATAACTGGCTTTGAAATCATACTGTCCCTTGTTATATTGTGAGACTATATAACTAGGAACAAACAGGACATCGTGTACATCCTAAGAATCATTTAGTGGGTGGTTTATGAACAGATTAAATATGTTAGAAAGGTAGTACTTACCATTTATATTGCAACATTTTTCTATGGGTCCGCTTATTAAAATTTGATTTATTATTTTTGTTTCCCATTTTAATTAGAACCTTATTATTTACCAACTAAAACTTATTTTAAACTAAAACTAACTAAAACAAACCTAAACAAACTAAAATAAACCTAATCAAACTTAAAAAAAACCTAACCTATTTTATATTTACACCTATTCAAATACAAACTATCGTGCGGGATCTGCGGAGCATAAAGCGACGTGACCTTACTCGGGAAGCTCTCGACGGGTACTGAAGTAACAGCGGAGCGTCATTGATCGCTCCCCGTAATTTGAATTTTATAGGTTTTTTGCCTACATCGTAATAAAAATGTATGACGTAAAAAAATCCGTTATTATCATTTTATAGATGATGAAAAGTTACATCAATTTGTATATTTTTTACGTCATTTAGTAATGTATTATCTGACTTAAATGACTTTTAAAATGTTGAGCAGAGCAATCTTTGAATTTTTTTTCTATCGAGTGAAGTATTACCAATCATGTTTCTGTCTTTACAACTAATAGATAATACGGTCAACTATATTATATAAGAATTTCAGAATTGAATGTTTTATATTCGTGGTGGTACAAGCAATCGAAAATGTTCAAAACGGGAAAAGAGCGCCTTAACGTATTCAAGTACATTCTTCTTAAAGTACATAAATTTTTTGGCAGTAACTAGATGAGGTTAGCAAAGAGGATCGAGACAAGTGGCGTTCATAAGAAGGAGTCAGTGTCCAGCAGTGGACTGAGGTAAGTTGATGATGATCTGCTTTAAGACGATCTTTCTTGATTACTAGAATCTTAAATTGGTAAGTCTGTCATATTCTATCTAACGTCAATGTTTATAGATCACTTTTATTGGCATTTTCATAACAAAATTAGAAATGTGTTTTACACGTTTAATCTTTTCGATTTAAATTTCAATTGAAATTAGTGTATTTATCAACATAGTTAAGGCCATGCCAAAGAAGCGTGCGATTCGCGACATCATTAAAGACGTAGCAGAAGATCTAGCTCAAGCTGTACTTTTGCTTACAAAAGGAAGTTTGTCGACATCTAAAGTCTATTATTTACTGGCGCAAAACTGGCTCGCACCGACTTTTGGCCAAACAAGATAAGAAGCTGCGCGGCCGCTATCGCAGACTCCCAGAAACACTAACTTCCAAGTCCCGACTCGCTCGGTGAGTTCCTACGATTGTCGTTTTTCATCTAAAACTTGGAACATGTCGTAAATAGCTTCTAAATATACTCAAAGCGCATTGAGATAAAATGTTTAAGTAAAACCCGGCCTTATTAATCATCTATCTAACACAATCTCTTTGAGATTATTGTTGTGAGCCCAAAGACGCTATATCTGCTGTAAGTTTCTGACGAATTGAGCACGCCTGAAATTCATAAATTATTACTAAGAACAATGCTAATCACGTCAGCTTTCAAACAATAAAAACCAAATCAAAATCGGTCCATTCGTTTAGGCGCTACGATGCCACCAACAGGCACACAGATACACAGACAGACAAGTCAAACTTATAACACCCCTCTTTTTTCGTCTGGGGTTAAAAAGTAAAGCGTGCTTTGAGATAGAAGACATCGCACACAAAAGTCATGTTCCTTTTTGGACCCATAAGATGGAGTTTTTTCGCCACCAAAAGGTTGGTGAGCGTCGTGATTTGGTGCTCAAGACTTTCCTTCCCGCTACGATAGCAAGCGACTGAGTATAGCGTGATCGTTTGAGAAACCACCGGAATGTGCGATTTTTGTGACGCCTGGATTTGTCAATGTCTTTAAATCAGCAGTGAGGAAATGGTAACCAAATTTATCTTCAAAGAAATATGATAATGGATAACGTTTTATTTCCCTCTACACCATTAATACTGACGGCCCACCTGGTGGTAAGTGGTTGCCGTCGCCTATAGACACCTGCAATAACAAGGAAAACATCACTCGGTATTGCAGGTGCGATGTCATCTTCAGGCCTAAGATGAAATACCTTCTGTGTCCCATAACTACACTGGCTACCATTCCCTTCAATCCGTAAAGTGAACTGTTTTACGGTTGAAATCAGAAAGGCGGTGGTACCTACCCAGACGACCCTACATACGGGCCTACTACCTAGTGAAATTTTATGCTTTTCGTTCTCCCTGACACACACATCACCAGCCCATATACATACCACTGCTGTGCTCATGGGAGAAACACATGAGGAGTTTGGCTGATACACCACCACGCTGGCCCAATTCGGCTTGTTGGGTTAAAGCGGTTGCAGTAACAACCGGGACCAAAGGCTTAACGTGCCTTACGAAGCACGGAGGAGAGAGAGAGATAAAAAATGTTGCTTTGTTTCCGTAATGTACCCTTAAAAGAGCGCTTAAACCATTAGGCCACCGAGGTAGGTAACCTCGGAATTCGCAAAATGCGAAAAAGGCTGACCTGTATGATTCTTCGTGAAAGATTTCATGAAAAGTAATTTTAATATCGCGCGGACATTTGTAATAAAGTTTAATGATTCGGGACTCTCAAATTGCTTGGAAGAGATAAACGGGGAACGGCCAAGTGCGAGCAGCGGGAATTTGCGGAATGCCGCGCCGCTACTGTGTACAGCGAAACGATGTGTATCATTCTGCCTCTTATGACAATGCGATAGGAATCAAAATAGTTTACAGCATTTTACTGGTGACTTGCTGTACCTATGCTCAGTATAGTGTCACCTTTTGATACACTAGCAGACGGATTAATTGAAAATACCAGTTTTTGGTCTGAAATTTCTTATTCTAAAATTCATTAGCGAGCCTGCCTCTTTTTTTTTATCCAGGAGAAATCCATTGACGGACCTACCCGCCACTAGCGAAGTAGCGGGCGTGACCGGGGCTCGCCCAGCGTCTAAATCGACCCTGGGAATACCCGCTAAAATTTCCGCATAACTCCCCTGCCTATCGCGGAGGTGGTCGGGTCTGCGAAGAAAATTCACGGCCTTATGGCCTGGTTTTGCACAGTAGTTGTCTCGAACGAGTACAGCATGTGGTTGTTCAAAGGCATGAAAAGGTTTTTATATGCTCGGCAATGCGTAAGCGATACCCCTGGTGTTGCAAGCGTCCATAGGCTACGGAAACCGCTTACCATCAAATATGCCGTATGCTTGATAGCCACTTTAGTGGTAAAAAAGGGCCAACAATTATCTATAAGTAAGAAAAATACAATAGAATTTAAGGTAAGGTAAGGGGTAGGCCATAACAAATACAAGTGTTTACCTGCTGCGCTGCGGTGTCGAAGTTGGCGAGGAGTGCGGCTGCGGACTGCTGCGACGAGCGGCGACGCGACTGCGACCGCCACTCTGGAACAACGAGACAACATCAGCTGATGACACAGGCATATACTCAACATGGTGGGCTGGTGTAACTATTTCGGTACAGTCTAGGCTACCCCTGCGAAGAGCAGTGGAGTTCCTGAGGGGTTTTGTGGGTATCCCCAGTGCCATTAGCGCTAGGCGACCCCGTACGCCCGTCACCTAGCCAGCGGTGGGTATGTCTGTAATTGGATTTCTCCCCGGAAAAATGCATAAGCTTTACATGCACCATCGACCTCACCGCCTGAAAGCATAGCTTCCGACATTACTATGATTATGACGTCATAATATCATTACTGCCTATGAAGGCAATATCTTTTTCGTTCAATATAAATTGTCTTCGTCCATATAGTAGGTACGAATATTCTTTGGCTACTCCAAAACCGCAGTTAGATGCAATTTGGCATGGAGGTGGATTACATCCTTAGAGGATCTAAACTACCGTTTGACATAGACGCGGGCGGAGCTGCGAGCAGCCACTAGTAATAAATAAATACCGGTTATTGAGGATTCAAACAGAAAAAATATTTTTCAAGAACAGATATTTTTTAAATATGAAAAAGCTCAGAAATCAGCATCCTTACTAGCACTGCGCTTACGCGCTGATGTCACTTCCGCCGGCGGCGCCGGCGACCGGAAGCGAAAACAAATTGAAGTTTTAAAAAGTGCAGTCAAGCGCGAGTAGTCTTAAATATGGCAGTAGTACCTAAGGAAATTCTTTTGTAATTACAGAACATATTTATTTTACAGAGATCAGTTGATTATTCGCTAAATAAATACTGTGTAAAAATTGAATGACATAATTAGTTTGAAGATTTTATTAATCCTAACTACAAGAGCTTAGGTACAGAGGAAAGCATATTTATATATCATTTATATCAATTTGCGAAAGTAAAGACGATAATTTAGTTATTACTTTTATTGTAAAACAAAATGACCTAGACCGACTCATAATTATAAAACTATATATTTACGTCCGGACCCGGAAATATCGCACATAATATTTTTCTGTAATGATGTTGCCAATAAGCTTCTTACATATTGTATTGGCCTTAGCATGTCGCGTCGACCCTCCTGTCGCGACACGCCCGTAATATCCGTCTGTCGCGCGACATCGGCTAGTGACAAGCGGACAAAACATGGCCAGTACACTGTCGAAAGTAGTATCAACCACATATTAGTGAAGTACACTCATACCAGACAATACTTAAGGCTGATTTACACTTGCATAAGTACAGTAGCGAGTTAACTAGCGGTCTTGGCGAGTTAAGTTCTTAACATTGTTTGGACGGGAATTTGACCTTAACTCGCCAAGACCGCAAGTTAACTCGCTACTGTACTTATGGAAGTGTAAATCAGCCTTTAGATATTCTATTGTTGTGTGAACGCTGACAGGGTGATAGCTTATATGGTTCGAAAAATGAATAATGTAGACCTTAGTAGCTCAGATGGTTAGAGCAGTCACTCGGATTGTGAAAGGTCGCGGGTTTGATCGCCGCCCTAGGACGTTTTTTTTAGTTTAGATATTTTTCTACCTAATATAGCCCAAAATATTATTGTTTTTTAATACAACTAATTCTCTTAAAATCATCTAATTTAATTCTGTTTCAAACTTTACGCTGAAACGCCGATACATATCAGATGATCAATTTGACCTATTGCCAAACACTGTAAGCTGCTAAGGTAATCAGGGTTTTAAAATGAGTTAGGTGTAAGATGACGTAACCTATTAAGAGAACAACGTAGCCTTTTGACAGCGTCTAATGTTTAGCAACAAGTGACGTCAGGCACTTTGATTGGCGTTGTCACGTGACCTGAGAGTGATTTAATTGAATTTATTTTATCAAATATTGTTCAAATTTCTATAAAAAATATTTATCTGAATACAGTCAAGATCGGACGAATATCTCGAATACACATCTTCATAAAGTAATGTCCAGTAGACTCTATTGTTCTTTTAGTACAAGCTACAAGCTATGATCAGCCTAAGAACGGTGGTTAAAGTTCAGCTCCGGACAGCAATAGGTAAAAAACTTCCCGGACAAGTCCGGAGATTTCGCGAAACTTTCAGATTAGATCGAGAAGAAGCTCGTCAACGTAACGCGGTAGATAAAATTTAATGGAGGACGCTAAATGGAATGGAATTTGAAAACTTTGTCAAACTTATTAAAAGGCGTACGTCCGTCTTAATTACTGAGACACTACGCCCTCAAGGAGGGAACCCTATAGAACTTGACGGGTGTGTCAGGATAATAAAATAGAAGAATTCCCTCTTTGCGCCAAGCCAGGTGGTTTCTCCCACTTTGTCCATTCAAACTGTTGATGTTCAACTCCTTTTTATGGCCTCGCGTCTTTTTAGACAGTGTCCTAGTTTATGTATGATCTAATCAAAACGCTTCGAGCGTCGTTGCGTTCAGCTGTCAAAACGATAACAGCGCCTCTGTTGGGAATTATATGGAAGTCATCACTTTTCATTTCGATTTGACTTAAGCCCCATAAAAAGTCAAGGTTGGATACGTGATTCCTTGATACAATAAGGCTTATTGTTTACAGCACGGTTTCTTAAACCATTGTATCTTTTCACTGACATACAACCATAATAAGCATTGTTATTGCAAATAACATGGTTTAAATAGAACTGCTAATGTAAGTGTAACTTTATTGCACTTAACTGCATCTATTAGTGACAGACGGCAAGACAATCGGGCCGATGCGCGACGTCACAGGACAACTAATAGGATAGGATTAAGTTCTAAGGAGTCCACGCTACAAAGGTTTCAAGAAAATAAAAGACCTCGATCAGGTAAACTACAACAGAATGTGTAGTTATTATTACATTCGATTACTTGCATACCTATTATCTAGCTAGCCCAAAATAAGCATCAATAAGAGCTTGTATTATGGATTCTAGATAACGGATAAATATTGATAATAATATGTATATAAATATTACAAATATACTAAATAAACATATAAACATCCATGACTCGTGAACAAATATTCGTATTTATCATACAAACATTTGCCCCTACCGGGATTTGAACCCGGAACCTCTTGATCGAGCAGCCCGTATAGGGGGCACCGACCACTCGGCCAGCCGGTCGTCGAACAATTTTTCATACAACTCCCCTGATGTATCAAGTCGTAAGAAGTATGGACTTGTTACACGAAGAGTTGTCTATCCATTAACAATCAAGTCACTAATTTCTTTACCGGACTTCCAAAACTTGGAATTCTTTGCCAGAACATATGTTCCCTCCTTCTTTTAACATAGTTTCCTTCAAAAGAGGCGTGAAAAGGCACCTTATGGGCCGACAAGGTGGAGGCGGCTAGAACAGTGTGTTTCAAGCTGCACTAGCTGTCTCCGCATATGGACTCTTTTTACCGCTTCATATCAGGTAGTGTTGAGTCATTAAAAATGTTAATAATGAAAGTCAAAACCAGCAATCACGCAATGATCATATCAGGCATATTTTGCCGCCATTTAATGGCGACTTGCAGTAACAGCCCACAAACCCGCATAGGGCCAGCGTGATGGTGTTCAGCAGCTTCTCATGTGGTTTCTCCTACATAGGAAGGCATATGCCTAGCAGTGGGACGACTATAGGCTGGTGATGATGATAATGATGATAATTGTTCAATTGTATGAGAGCGTATGATGGGTATCATTGTAATAAAAGTTTATTTGGTGTAAAAGAATTTATTGTAGTTATCTACCTTATCAAAGTAGGTAGCATCATGAAGACTGATCATCATAATAGTCGACGCTAATAAATATGTTACGCTCTTGTTATAATGTAACAAATGCAGAAATAAATAAAATACTCTAATAAATTTAATGACTGACTAAAAAGGTATTTGGAACCATAACCGTAAAACAAAATGTAAAAAAAGTTGTGCGCTGTCACGATGACAGTTACCATTACGCGGCGGAAACCGACGCGTTCTGATACACGCAAGAATAAAAGCTCTAACTAAATCAAAATAAAAATCAAAAATATAAATAAGTAATATATATATATAAATATATTTATTCAAGTAGGCTCCTAAGAAGCTCTTTCGAATCTTCAAAAATCACAAAATATGTATATTTAATTAAGAAATGGTCTCACAATGTCATATTGTCTATCTGTCTCTCATGTCTGAATTTACACCGGTTCCAAAAGTTGAACTACCGAGAAGACTCCGGTAACAAACTCGTGTAGTCACTCTTTTGAAAACCATAAAGTATATTATTAATATTAGATACAACATTTTATAAGTAATATCTTTTAAGATATCTTCTGTAAACTCTATTTAATTTCAGTTAAGTATGTAGCACCCCTTAGCAAACTGTATTCACCCACTGTAAAGAAGGTAACTGAAACGGTACAAAACCATTTAATTATATTAACTTAAAGAAAGCTTACTCCGCTGTAACTAGTATAAAAGCGAATCCAGTTAATTGTAGATGGCTGAAGGGGCATAATCCGAGGCGCGGCATCTCCTGGAATCCCGCTAATATCCCGGGATCCGATAACAATGGAATCTGGGACGTCTTTACAAAGGTAATGTGGATGACACCCCGATGTACTTGTGAAAATTGGATCGAATATCATTGGATCAGTTACATAGTTATTATGAGTATTTTTATTAATAACAATAGCATCAATCCTAGCAGTATTTTAAATTAAGGACATTGTGGATCTCCGTGACCGTTACTATCGGATATCCGAAATAAAAATATATCCGTAACCGTTACCGAAACCGACATAAAAGTTTCGGATATAGGCAGAGTCTAAATGACAGATTACGCCAGGTTTATGACTACTTTTTATAATTGCTATAAAAATATAGAATAATTACTAAAAGTACTTTTGCTTATTATATATATATTTTTTTGTATTTCGTACCTTCATACCTATATAGCACTTAAAGTGGCTATAATAATAGTTATTTATTTGATCGGTTGGAAAAACAAAAATGATAATATAGACTAGAAATAAAAGTGAAATCTTGCTATTAGTATTTTACTTGAATTCTACTTTCTTTAACCGAAATATCGGAACTATCGGATAATCAGAAATTATTTCATATCCGTTCGAAACCGGTTCTATGAACTAATAAAGCCCATGTTTTAATTTATTGTTGTATTGACAGCACCATCCGGTATATGACGGCAAAGTCTCGCCTAAGAATTCAGGGTACATTACCTGCTAGCAAGCTACTTCTTTGTTTTATTGATTTAGATCAAAAAAATACATTACATGAGCTTTACATCCCGGATTCCTGGATTGTGGACTGATCATACTACGTTGTAATAGAATTTGTTTTTGCAAAGCAATTTTCACTCTTAAATTGTACAAAACACACAAGTTTGACCGTGTAGTTGCAAAGTAACTCGTATTACCAGTTCCTAAGATGCGATATCGTATAGCTGTCTGTTGACTGTGCGAGTATATTAAACGTGCAGTCCAGTGCGCGAGCGTTGGCCAGTGCGGTGAAAACGCTCGCTCCAATGACTTCACACGGGGCACGCTAGGGCTGGCACGACGACGACGGTTATTTTTAAAATGTGGTGACCTTTAATTAAATGTTTTTGTAGTAAATCGACGATATGGAGATAACAATTGACTTTTCGACATTGTCGACACAATTAGTGTTATGAGCGAAATTACCTCCCTTAGTATAAATTACGCTTCTTCGATGAGCTCTAGCGATCAAACTTACCGCAGGGACTCAACGCTACAAAGCAAGAGTTATTTGAATGCGATTTTCTGTAAGGTGGAAGTGCTTCCGAAGTGTCAGGCGCTCAAATTATAGTGCAGATTATACGGATACTGCCTCTCTTGAAATATCTAATATCACTATCTGGTTATGTTGAGACCTGAGAGACTTATCTCCTTAACGCTTCCTCTTGATACCTACAGAGAGAGTAACGCGGAGCCTGACCTACTAAGCATAATGTGCTGTATGTGTTATGGATAAGGCAGTTGTCCCACCGCCGGCGAGAAAGCGACTATCAGCTGTTTTCTCGCTCAAGAAACGTACAATAGATATACATTCTGTGTAAACAAAAAGAGACGCTTATATTGATAGTTGATCGCTGACTGTTCACACTGTCGACGAGGACTCGCTCTACTAGTTTGTTGCTGAGCGACAAGAGCTATCAAAGACAGTACTCGCTCAGAGATGCTCGCACAACTCACGCCGAGAGACCAACTAGCGGTCATTTCTCTACAGGACTGCCGCCGCGACCGAGTGGCGCGAGTACTCGCCCGTCGCACTCGCTTATAGCCCAGCGACAAAATTATCGTTTCTAGATTCTAGTTCTACTCGTTACTCGTTCATCGTTTCCGGTCGGACAACTGCCTGAAGTCCGCAGTACAGTTCCAAGAACTTCTGTCATAATGCCCAAAAGATGTCAAATGTGTACCTATTAGTGTAAGTAGCTCATACTTTGGTACTAGTGTAAAAGTTATCATGCACCCCTACTAATTGTAGTGAAAATAGACCGTGTACTTCTTATAAAAAGCTTGATTATTTAATTTGAAAAGCAATTAAAGTAGTTTTAGCTATTTTTACTCAAAACTTAGTTACCAAGTCCTCCAATTTGGCAACAATTCCATTGTACCCGATCCGATCTCTGCCGGAGTGGACACTTGACGGGGCCTTTGAATTCCAATTACCTACGTTCTAAAGTATTGATTGGATTTTAGAATCTAGTTATGCGTGGAATATTTGTTAACCCGTGAGATGTTGCGTGAATATCCAATTGTGTTCATGTTCGTTCACGAACAAAAGACCTCGATGAGAATGAAATAGCGTTGATGTGAGAATACCAAGCAATTAATAAGCGAATATTAAAATTCTACATCGGTATTTATGCCCATGTACCTAACGTTTCATAAAACTTTATATTTCAAGAGTTAGTGAGCACCGACGAATATATATAATATTTTGACAGTGCCTCTACACTCAATCGCACGAAGCACTGTGTCATAAAGTCTTATGAAATTATTTTATACAAGACTTGACATTAATGCTGACGAACACATTTTTACCGCTTTAATCAAATGGTGTTGATTCATTCGCGTGTTTTGAATAGTAAAACTATTTATGACTGAAAATATTAAAAATCCAGGAATTATGCTCAGTTCAATATTCGTCTAAGATTGCGTCTCGTCTCAATCGTTTGCTCACAAAATGCGGCAAGTGAGCATGATCGTAAGCACGCACGCGTATTTGAATTTATTTGATGAAGAAAAGTCACCTCGCGAGCAAAAAAAAATTCTAAACAGGTATGTAAGTACAGACGACAGCACATCAAGTGTAACAGTTGCACTGCGAAAGGCGCCTCTATTAAGAACATAATAAGGACGGTCTCAAGGTCAAACTGTTACGCTTGACGTGCTGTCGACTGTAACATTTTTAAAAGCCAGCGTAACGCTCAAAACCTGCTTATTACGGAAAGCCACACAACGTAATTTTAAAAAAATTGCAGAAAAATGCAGTGGTAGCCCTAGCACGCATCGACACACGTGACGTGGCAATGGGTGTAACTTGTTAAAATAAGGTTCTGGCCATGTTTTGACGTGCTGCCTATTGATGCACAAAGGTAACAACGTTTTGCAGCACCAAGAGAGGTACTAGTGAGAGCTCTTTGATAAAGTCCTTTGTGTTACCAATACGCATCCGCCGCTTTTATTCGCAAAGTGCTATTACAACCGTCTAAAAGCTTGGTAACCGCTAACTATTAGGTGAGTCATAGAACGCAATCAACAATTAGCGAATGCCATATTAGATAAGCATCATCGGTACACATAGCAAATATTTCAAAGACTTTCTACTTAAAGATGCCACAAGAGAGAGTAACTTTTAAAACAATCCTTTTATTGTTATAATTACAAATAAAGAAAGAAAACGCTGAAAAAAAATATGCTCCAGGCGGGAATCGAACTTGCGTCTCCTGATTTCTGGCTAGACGCGATTACCACTATGCCACTGGAGCACTAGATATAGCCTGCTAATTGGCTCCCCGCTTTCTTTCCTTTTTTAACGTTTTTTTAGCAACATTTATTCGTCGTGTAATTCTTCCAATGAAGTGGGCGTTTAAACGCATAAAAAACATTTAAACGCATCAAAAACATTAAAATGTGAAAAATCCTTTTCCTCGTATAGAAGAAATTCATATAGAAAGTCGGCTTTATCTCAGAAATGACGCAAATAATCGACTGTAACAAACATAGAGTCAAGAATTTTAAGCCATTTTTGACTCAATAATTGCCAAAAACTATATTTCAACTTGTAACAAAAATAAAAATGACGTCAAGCCTATCATAGAAACATAATATCATCGATACATCTTTTTAATAAAACAGATTTAATACCGGAAGGTCTGGCGTCCTCCTGTTCTGATTTGAGGCGTCCCGGTTACTTGGAATGTGAAAGACGAGGAAAGGGAATATTGGGTCTAAGGGTTAGCCTTGTACAACTTGGATTCTCGACAACCTCATCCAAATAGGAAGAGACGAGGTTTTGGAAGGAAATGGAATTTTACTAATATACAGACAGTATATCAATACCTGTCGACTTTAGTCACGTACTGGTGAATGAAAAGGGGAAGATTATTATGGAAATAGATCTAGAATATTCCACGAAGTCGACAGAATGTCCAGGCTAGCGCTGGAACCATTGATCTGATTAATAATGACACAAAGTGGCAAACTTAGTGGTGTGGACAGCGTATTTTAAGTCCTTTTCAAAATTAAATAAAACTACATTTTCTCTTAACTGTATCAGAACAGAACATGGCATCGATTATCGTAAATAGGAAAATAGTGCAGGGATTTGTAGGAGTCCGGGCACGTTATAGGTTTCGGTAAGCCGGCTCCAAGGGAGGGTCGGCTGGTGCCGGTAGAGGTATGCGTATGCCTAGTTTATTATGGGGATTATTCAGTATTTTGATAAAACAAACAACTTATAGTGCGATAGTGGATGAATGTTAATAGGAAACTGGAGTTTGTAGCTTAAATTGCTAACTGGTCCCTGTAAGTAATTGACAGTATTTTCCAAGATAGTTTTGAAGCCTCCACAACTGATGAAGGATTTTAGTGATGTTTACAAATCAATAAAACTACTTGCTAGTGAGATGTTACTGCAGCCCGCAGAATGGCTGAACGGATCTGAATGAAATTTGGCACAGAGACAATAGTTTGTACTAGCAGATAGGCTTCTTTTCATCCCACGAATGCGTTTCAATACGATAACACAACGAAGTCGCGAGCGAAAGCTAGTATCCCATAAAGGTACAGAAACTATGGCAATGTTAGCACCACATATAGTTTGGATTTCTTAAGGAATGATGCCAGCTAAATTTACATTAGTAGTCAATATTTTCAATGGAAGCAAAACTGCTGCTTCATTTTATGAATCATTTGCCTATGGATAAGGTTCAGCTTCAGACTGTACCTTTTTAAACTTCGTTAATAAAGAATCTCAATCAAATGCAGCACTCCAAAGCAGAATAAAATCGCTCTAACCAACCGTAGTTTATTTTCTTCGACAGATTTAACGCAGAACTTTGGGGTGTTTTTTTTTAAAGATGAGGACCCCACTTTAAATGCCGCGTCACGTAGGTACCCCACTTTCGGGGCACGTGTATTTTATAAATAAAAGAGATGTTGGTGTGCACTGCCTCGAAAGGAGTATAGATATAATGGCATAGTTTTATTGGATGAAAAACTATTAATTCATGGGATTCTTCAAAAAAGGCGTGAAAAGGTGTTTAGAGGGTCGGCAACGCGCAAGTGATATCCCTGGTGTTGCAAGCGTCCATAGGCTACGTTAACCGCTTACCATCAGGTGGACCGTATTCTTGTTTGGCGCCTTAGTAGTATAGAAAAAAATTAAGATGACTCATACTAATTACTTCCAAATCTGTTATTGTGCCTTCGGATACAAAGCAGGACCAGAGTCGTTACTGAAACTGAAAGAGTTTACAGAATGTCATGACGTTTACATTGAATATTCCATTACACGTGAAAATGTAGGACACGGTGTATCTTCAAATTTTAATACCTATCGTTCCGATCAAATTGTTGACTTTGAATTTGTTGAATTACCTACCTACTGTAGGTGTCAAGAATATCCACCGGAGACTTATTTTAAATGACATACATTTACCCCTAAAAGAATAGCTTAAGAATTGAATAAGTGGATTGTTATCGTTGGATCGTCAGTCGTCTAGACTCTAGATCATCTATTTCTTTAAATTTAGCATCTTCTACAAAACACGGTGCAATCTATTTATTCATTCACGTAATCTTTGGACTCACACTTATATATTTGAATCGCTTTCAATCATAGATAATGCCATCTTTTCAACATCAGAAACTCTAAGTCATACCTACATCATACTCCAATAAAAATGTTTGCCAACATCAATCAACTATTTTAATCACAATCACATGTTCCCATAGCCCCATCAAGTCCCGTCGCGCCCTCATTCAGTCCATATTCCCCATCATGTTGTCTCAGTAGTCCTCAACAATAGTTATTCAGGACAATTACTAGGCAGTGCCTGCCCCTCGGTGTACGCTAAAAGCTTTATAACGAGTAAGTGGGACACCTCATAATGAGTCTGGGTTCCTTATAGAATGGTTTAATTTAAGATAATATCGCACTTATTACTATTTTGTAGTTGGTGGAAACTGATTGATTATCAGACCGTTTCATTCCAGCTTTTTGATATTATCCTATGATCTAAAATACCCTTTTCTGGTTAGGGCTGTCAGGTCAGTTATTATTTCTTGTGTGTCACATTTATTTAAATTGTAAATACGTGTTGACGACAGTCCACTGTCGTTAGCTATTAATAGTGTGGTGTTTATGTGGTTCATTACATTGGGAGCACGGGGTTGTCTCCTAAGTCATCAACGTAAACGCTTTCTCTTGATTTCTACAGTGAGTAGTTTCCAAGGTCCTATGAGTGTCTAAGGCTTGTCGCTTGTCGTTTAAAAAAGCCCTCTAGTTCATTTTTATAGTTATCCCTGCAACTGCTTAGTTTTTGAGTGTAAATACTTTTTACTGTAAATATATTTTATCGTGTGAATTAATAACTTAAAGAATATAGTTTGTTGTGTTTATCTTCGCGGTTTTTATTTGAAGATAGTTTTACACGATCATCGGGCTACACTTGTATCGAATCGACAGTATAATTTATCTTTTTATATTTTAATATCCGTAAGTGTATTACCTAAAGCTAAACTATAATTTAAATCATGAAAGGGTAAGATTTTGAATTACACAGGTAAACACTTTAGCACAGTACTTACATATTCTTTTCATAACATTGATAAAATTGACAAGTGCCACATTACATCATCTAGTGAAATGGGTTCAATTTCCGACCTTGTGAGGTTGAAATGTATATTTAGAAAGCACTTTCGAAAACGCCTTTTTATTTATCTATGAGTTTATTTTGTTTATTTTGAGCTTTCTCAATTTATTCAACTTGGGATTATTTATACGAAATAAAATATTTTAGACACATGGGCTCGTATTTAATAAAATAATCAATATTTTTTAACGTGTTTTTGGACTGCCGTTAGATAAGTCTTCTTCGTGTTCTTCTGTGCTTTTTCTGGCGGTAGTCGTGAGTCTTATAATACCCATTTCAAAATCAAGGACTCCTTTTTTACTATGTTGTTATGTAACGCAGTTTTTTGTTGCCGGGACAGCACAAAACCGGGTCAAAATTACCCTCTAAATTGGAAAACATGCATAAATCTACTAACTTCTTTTCACTAATAGTAAATTTAAAGAACAAAAATTAGTTAACCTAGTGGTTATAATGATATTTATACACTCACACCTATTATCGTGCCCAAAGTAAGCATCGTTAAGAGCTTGTGTTTGGATACTAGACAATGGAGAAATAATTATAATATGTATATAAATATTAGTAATATACTAAAAAAAAGTAGTATAAACATTCTGTATTATAGTGGTTTCTTCGACCATCCACGGAACCCCAAAGCCGCGGGGCGCGGGCGCCGCCAAAGCCTGATTTAATTGCCTCTGGCAGCCATAGACTTAACAAACAATTCGGTTATGACAGCCTTTATTCTGTTTTCATACATATTTAACGTAAAATATACTCCGCAACGGACTGTGGAGAGGAAAGTATTAATTTAATTCACACTTACATATTAATCACCAGCCTTTATTAATATGTGCCACAGCTGTGCACTGGCCTTCCTTCATGGGAGGAGCACATGAGAAATTTTGGAAATAATATCACCACGCTGGCCTTAGCCCCCTTAGCCGGAATGGTAGGTGAATCCAGATGCAGTTAACTACCGGGGCCAACGCCTCAATGTGCCTTCATAGGCGAGAGGTGATAGATCTTATATGTGTCTGCCTAGATCAATCATAGTGAACATCGCTTTATTAGTTCTATGGAAAGCGCTGACGTCACTATGCCAGCTAGCTTCCGATTCAATTTTTAGCTAATTATATCAATTAAGTCGTTAATATAAATCTAAAGGTCCCAGGTTTCTACATAACATTAATTTTAGCAAGAACATTTAAATTCAAACGAATATTACGTTACTAAATAGTAACTTGGTTTTGAAACACAGGACTTAAAAGTTGCGTTAGAGAGGGTAAAATAGCGGGAACATAGACAACGAAGTCCACCAATCATTGACGCAGACCACATGTTTTAATTTATATGTTTTGATCCTTATTTCCTTTCGATATTAAGATTCTCCATTTGAAGTCCCGTCAAAACAGTGAAGTCAAAACTCCAAATTCACTTCCCATAAAAAACAGATTTCGCTACTGTTCGCTATTTTGCTACCTTGATATTATCAAGTGATTTGCGATGACGTCACGACCCTAATGGCCCCCGGCGGGGTCTTTTCAACTTAGTCGACACATAAACAGGGAAATTTAAACCTTAGACTATAGCTATTAAAGGTTGTGGTAAGTGTAGCAAATCGGTACGTAATACCGTAATAGGGATTTGGACGGAGCTATTCAATGAAAGAAAGAAAAATGTTTCCAAAGCCAGTTATTAAATTCTTTGCGGAGCAGGTGATGCTTACCATTGAAATAAAACCTTACCATATTGCGAATACTTTTATTAAACATTCATTTTAGAGGGTTTTAGGTTCGGACTTAAAGAGAGCAAGAGCTTTTTGTTAGGGATATTGATAAAAAAAGTAGTTTTAATTGAAAATCTGTAATTTTGTCTATCATGATATTTATAGTCTGTCACTGTGGCTCCAGTTTTAAAGTATATAATAAGGAACATCATAGTGTAGACAAATTGCGTTTGTTTGAAAAAATATTAGAACTTCCAGAACTATTAACTAAACTTAACTATAATTTCCAGAACTTGGAATTCTTTGCCAGCACATGTGTTCCCGTCTTCCTATAACATGGGTTCCTTCAAAAGAGGCGTGAAAGCCCCTTTCGGGCCGGCAAGGTGGAGGCGGCTAGAGCAGTGTCTGAACTACACTAGCTGTCTCCGCATATGGACTCTTCTTACCGCTTCACATCAAGTGGTGTTGAGTCATTTGTCGTGCTTTGTATTTAAAAAAATTAGGTAATTCAGTGAGAAAAAAGTCTAATAGATTCTGGTCAGATCAAGTTTCGAGTTACTGGAGACCGCAGATAAAGAACTACCACCTAGAAAAGTCCCGAAATACGTAAAGGTGAGACATCCTGATGAGAGAACATCGAAGTGATGGCCATGAATCATGATTGGCGCCGTATGTACTAATAAGACTGACAAAAACTTAACGGAACCTTCACAGTCTTTGCAACCGTTCACCTCCAAATAGTTTAACCATTTAACCCCAAAATTCCATAGAATGTTTGAACTTTTCCAAAGTGACGTCACGCAAAGATGGCCGCTTATAGCAGACATTACCCTAACCAGTTCAGAAAGGTCACGTCTGGCGCGAAATACCAAAGTTTCGCTTTCTTCGTAAAGTTCAAACTTATTTTGTAGGCGAATCCATAAAAGGTTCCCTTAATATAAATAAGTAGGTTGGCAGTGAAGTTGGATCTTCAATATAGGGTTGTAAACATTTTTAATATTTTATTTTATACAACTTGATGACAAACAAGCTGACGGTCCACCTGGTGGTAAGCGGTTACCGCCGCCTATAGACACCTGCAATAACAAGGAAAAATCACTTTATATTGCAAGTGCGTTGTCATCCTGGGGCCTAAGATGAAATGCCGTCCATGACCAGTAATGGCACTTACTACCTTTCTCTTCAAACCGAAACACAGAGATCTGTTTTACGGCTGAAATAAGAAAGGCAGTACCTAATACCTGCCCAAACGACCATACATACGGGTCTACCACCTTTTTTTTACGAAGAGGAATCCTCTTACGGACAATACCCTAAACCACTGGACTGTTCCAGCGGACCGCCGGCTTACGGGCCTACCACCTAGTAAAATAGTATAATAATAATTTGGCTTTCTCATAAAGCTTATTTTCTAAAATAAATTCATGTATATGAACTAAAATTCATTATCTATCTTAAACTAAATAAGCTTTGCATTATTGATAATGAATAAGCAAATTTAGTTATTGTACCACCTTCCACGTGCATTACACAAACAGATCCCTCGTGCTAGACAGAATAACACAATTATTGAAGATAATGATGATATTATATGATGCAAGAATGACAGAAGTCAACCAAACTACATTTCTAGGAATCGAGTTCGATGACAAATGTACCTGGAAACCACATATAGAGAAAGTGTGTAACAAACTGAATAAATTTGCCTACGCTCTATGGCGCCTATCCAAAATAAGTAATAAACATACAGCATTAAAAGCCTACCATGGGTATGTGGCATCAAATATAAGGTATGGCATAGTGGTTTGGGGGAATTCGGTCAAGATAAATAGAGTTTTCATTTCACAAAAACAATGTATTAGAGCCATTGCTGACGTAAGCTCTCGTACCACCTGCAAGCCTTTGTTCAAATCGTTTGGGTTGTTGACAGTCCCTTGCATTTATATTTATGAAGTATGTGTTTTTGTAAAAATGCATCCAGACTTGTTTGTAACAAAAAAACAGTGTTGTAGAATGTTCAATACTGGATATCCTAATAAGTTGTGCCACCCGAATTCTAGAACTGAAATCTGTGATAGAAATAGCTTATCAATGTCAGTAAGAATATATAATAAGTTGTCAGAAACTATAAAGACACTGCCACTTTCCACAATCAAACGTCGCTTACATGGCCTTCTAGTCGAAAAAGCATATTACACAGTTGCAGAGTTTTTAAATGACTTAACATAATTGACATTTTTCATTGTCCTGTTGACATAAAATTGACTAAATTTGATTTATCTTAATTGTTTAATACTAAAATATAATAATTATTGAATGTTTGACATAAAAATTTTATAGTGTGATTAATTATATGTTTAAAGTTTTATATTAATAATAATGTAATTTTGGTCATGACATTATGAATTAACAACTGCATAGTTGCATGCTGTATGACAGTAAAAATATGTGATGCAATCTAATTATTATAACACCTTCTGTACCATATTTTATTGCAATAAAGAACTGAACTGAACTGAATTAAATAACCCTGTATTTAATTTGAAGTAAGAAAATCTAAAAAAAAAATTTGTAAAATCTATGAATCTAATCAAATTAAAATACCCGCAAAACTCAATGAAACTTCTTGGCTAAAGGGTTTACGATTATTGCGTGATGGAATGGCGTCAATTCAATTACTGTCCAAAATTTACGACAAGCACTTTTTAAGTCGATATAAAAGCAGAATCCGTTCTTGCCGATGATAAACATCGTTTCGCTTTCTCGAGACATTAGTGTTTCCAAATTATAGGCTTAGGTGGTTCGCCTTCCCGAGCACCGCCGCCATCTAACTTCGGTCGTTCGTTATTCGGCGCACGAACACTGTTTGTTTTCTTTCGTTCTACAAATTTACATTTAACTTAACACCTCGTTGTTAAGTTAACATGAATTTTCATTAGCTACCTTTATCTTCAGTTGAACTTTTACCAGTTACTATACTTCTTCGAACTTGTTCTGTGTGTTAAACAATATTGCTGATTTCATTTATTGTACTTTATTCGTTTTTTATTATTGGACTAACTGGCGAGGGGTATGTACCCCTTATTATAAAGGCTGCACGGTCAGGGGTCCTGGGTTCGAATCCCGGTAGGGTTAGATGTTTGTATGATGAGTACTAGCATTGGTTCACGAGTCATGAATGTAACCATAACACAAGCTTTTAATGGTGCTTACTTTGGGCTAGGTATAAGGTTTGATTGTGTGATTTTTTTTTAAGAGTAATATAGACTACATGGAATTACTACAATGTAAAATATCAATGGATTGTATCTACAACTCTGGATGAAACAAATAAGATGTTGAACATACTAATACTAGGTTTATCTAACTGGAAAACTGTAGACTTAAACGGAATAGGTATAAAAGACACTGAGAAGACTCACTATGTGATATAACTTAGAACGAAGAGTTTTGCTGTCGACATCATAAGCCCGAAGAACATTTTCATTTTTGTTTCAAATTATCCACAGAATGGATTTGTCGGAGTCGCTAAAAATATTAATATAACTGGAGTGCGCTAAGCCAGCCGTTTGTACGCTCGTTATCCATTTAGGCTGCCAGGATATCAAAGTAATTTAGGCTTAACTCCCTCATAACTAGAATGCTCACATTTGTTGTTTTCGTTTATTTGCTTAATAATGTACGTGCATTTCTTCGCAGCATCTCAAAATTTGCATTTCAATATTGAATTAATTGTAATCAAGCTTTTAATATTGGTTTAACAATTAAATGTATTATTGCACCAAAAATAGAACACGATAGTGAAGAAGTAAAGAAAGAAAGTGAAGAATCTACTCTGAATGTAGTATTAACTATAATAATAAACTAAATGATAGAGCAAAGATCACTTCACATTGTAACTAGTAAAGATTCCCTTAACTTCCTTCCGTAGAGGCGAGCACCCTCCTGTCTTTACGAAAGCAATATATTGCAATCATCATCTCCGAAGCAAACATCCGAAGCTAATATCACTAAGTCGTCTAAATTAAGGCATGGATTCCGCCACCGACCTCAGCCCGCGGCCAAATAACCCTGGTTCTGTTGGATAATCTGTAAATAAGAGCGATATTAAAATTCTGCCGACGCCACAAGATGAGAGCACCCTCTTGAATTTGATCGCGGGTTTTAGCGTTGCAGACGCCAATTGGAAGAACCACGGGGGCGAGCGAGTATGTGTGTGGTTGGTACGATAAGTCAAACCCTAATAGATAGTTTTTGCTAATTAACGCCGAGACTATAAAGCGGTTTAACTTAAAATCGACTAGTTCTGCTTTTGGCTTAAAAAGGAATAAATATTCCCAAAATTATATACGTCCGACTTCTGGGAACAGGCCTTCCTTTAAGGGACGTGTCTCTCATGTAGGAAGGGATACAACTAGGCTTTAGCTAAACGAAATTAAAAAATGAAGAAATAAAAAAATTATTTAATACAATCGAACCGACTTCAAAACACTAAAAAGAAACAAATAATTAAAATGACGAAGGTATTTTATGGAGCTGGTGATAAACTGTTTCCAGAATGGAATAGAAAGTGAAGCACCAACTCCAAAAAATACCTTTTTTTGAGATAAGGTACCTTTTTCACTTTAATTATTTGTTTTTTTTTTGCAGTTAATTTTTTAAAATAATTTTGTAATAATGAATAATCCACAGAAATTACATAATATTTTACGTATGCTGTTAATTTAATTAATGTTATGTTATTACTGACATTAGCTAGTTTAAAGATCCTTGTCTATCGTACTACTTTCAAGGAACTGATCCAAATTTGCGACCCTAGTTGGAGAGAACATATTAAGAAAACATCTTTTAAAAAAAGTGACGTTTTTATAAAAAAAAGTCTTCTTAACTGTGAACAATTGTTAATAATCAGCATCATTTTTTTTATTAATCAGCTACGTCGTGCCGTCAGATATATTACTGTTGAATACTGTCAGTTATTTCAACGTTGTCATCCAGACGATAGTCACTTGTTGCTTTTCAGCGATCTTAGAAACGTCACGTCTTCGTCACAAATCTTGAGCGAGAAAATTGTAGTGTAGGCGCGGAACTGCAGTTTTTGTGACCAAAATTCGTATAGTTTCAAAAATAAAATTAAGAATATGATTGGTTTTATAAACAATATTTTAAGTATTTTACAAAGGCGCTTAATAAATATATTCAGTAAAAATGGTTGTTTTAAACCGGGAACTACACGAAAATAGAAAAATATTGACCAAATCACGTAAAATTAGAAAATAAACCTGTGTATTTTAAACAGCTCTAAAATACAAATACGTACTTTACGTGGCGTTGAATAAATGTATTTCTTTCAAAATACACGTAAATATGAATAGTATAGACCAAATTCACGCAAAATAAATCTTAGATTTTAAGCAGATCTAAAATGGCACATTTCAAGTCGAATTAATACAAATTCGGAAATTCACCACTGCTCAGTATTTTCTAATTAGTATTCAGGCGGTTGAAGTGTGCCATATTTTTAATCAAATTACCGAAAGTTTCAAGAATAGAATAAAAATATGGAGAGGCAGGAATGGACAGAATACAAAATTAGGACTCGAGAAAGTTTGAGCACGAGTGGCGAAAGAAAAAGTTCAAGGGATTGGAAGGAAAAATATCGTAAGTCCATTTTAAATAAAAAGATAAGGAGGCACAAACCATTTGATCAAAACCAACAAAAGGGTTAAAAGAATCTCCGCTAGCATTGAAAAATGATAAAACAGACAGAGAGACAAGCATAGAGAATTTAAGTAGAAATAATGCAAGACTACTGTTAAAACAATTTCCCCTTTGTTTTATCTTTTACCTGGCATGTTATTAACGGTTTACCTTTGATTAGTAATCAGAGAATGAATATATATTTTCAAAGGTATTACTAATAATCAAATAGCAACCAGCATAATTATCAGTGATCCCTCCATCCAAGACGCCGAGGGTTGCAATCTGCCCGTGTATTAAGATAAATGGTTTCGGTATCAAAGACGATTAAGCAAACATAGATCAAAGAGGGATTAGGTCCTAAGGAGTTTCAATATCAAAACTGAAGCAATTTTAATATTGGCCTGTTTATATTGGTACATTTGGCGTCTCAGATGCGTGTCGAATTATCTTGGATCAAATCATATATGTTTTGCTCAATGCTTATAATTAGTATTCATGAAGAGCATATAATTTCCTTGCAATGATTTGCTAAAACAAATCTAATCCCGTTCCCGATCAGAATATAAGACGTAATTGGTGTTGATGGTTGGCATCAATAAGAGGACGGAAGCAGGTGCGCGTCGAGAGCCGAACCCGTATTAAGCTGGCACAAATTGATTGCGATTGTGAACACCAGGTGAGATCGTGCAAAGTGAACATTGAATTTATTAAATCTTACATTGGAAAGTTTTGTACAACAACCAGCGTTGATGTTATTAACGATACTGACGCTATATACAACAACACTGCAGCTGAAACAAGCACTCTCAATGTATAAACATTGCTTGAATGAGTACTAGCACCACATGTTTCAAATGTTTTATAGAGAAATTTCTAGAAAACACCCGTGACCTTTCACAGTCCCGGTGACTGCTGACCAATGAGCTACCAAGGATTTGGAGGAAGTCTTTCTTCTACTTTTTCTGTTTTCAGTATACATGCACAATATGGAAACCACTTTTTTACACCTGACAGCCTACGGTTAAGTCCCACGTTGCTTTTTAATATTTTCTCAAATATTTGAAAGTGAAATAGTAAAATATACCATAACATTTTATAGGTTGAATCTCGCTTATAGTACAGAAGACCGGCTCCATACGAGGACAGCAAAAAGCACACGCACATAGACATACGACAACACGTCAAGTGTTACAGTTGCACTACGAAAGACGCCTCTATTACGTCTCAAGGTCAAACTGTTACGCTTGATGTGGCAAATTCAAAACAAGGAGACGTTTCTTTTGACATGATTTAAGATCGCCATATCGAGGGTCTCGATAATGTTATTACCGTGGCTCGGTGGCGTAGTGGTTTGGATTATGAAAATATAGCAACATTCACCATGATCAATCCCGGGATGGGTCAATCAAAATTTGTAATCCTCTGTACTGTCTTACTCCTCTGTGCTTCGTCGTGCCCGTTAAGCCGTTGGTCTCGGTTGTTGCAACCGCTTTGACTCACCAACCCGCATTGGGCCAGCGTGGTGATGTTATGGCCCAAACTCCTCATGTGTTTCTCCCATGTAGGAAGGCCTGTGCCCGGCTGGAAGACGTTCATAGGCTGGTCATGATGGAGACTGCCATACGTACACGTTTGTATGCGCATGCGCAAGTTATCGCTCGTTGTATGGAAGCAGCCTTCTATACCTATCTATTACTCTTAGTTTAAAACTCTGTTCTTCTTCTTCACTCTGATGATTGTAAAATCAAAAAGACGACTCAAGAGAGCATAGATGTATTCGTAGTATACCTCCACGTTACAGAAGATCGCAGCTAAAATATAACTGCTTTGTGGTGTTCTGCTCCTGCGGTGAGTAAGGTCGTCAGAGCACGGGTAGGCGTGAGTAGTGCCCAAGGTGCTGCGAGCTTCTATAGGCTACGGCAACCACTTACCACGAGCCGGACTGTACGCTTATTTGGAACCCTTGTATAAAAAAATTGCAAACACGTTGACAGGCTGAAAAAAGATCTAAAAAGAATTTAATCTCATTTGAGCACCATAAAAACAAAATAAATTATCCCAAATTCCATCTCAAACGAAAATTTAGCAATTTATTCCGGCCATAACAATGGCAGCTCATTTAAAAGTTAAAATAACTTTACATAATAAGGGAAATGCCTTACAAAAGTGCATTGAATTACTTACATCCCGCACAAAAGACGACAATCTGTTAGGGTGTGAGAGACCCCGCGCGAGGGGCCCGGGGCGGAGGAGACCCCGCACGCTTGGCTTGGAGTGGATCGTTTGTTATGATGCTACCGATTGACGTAAACGAATCGGTATCGTGAGCACGTGTTCAGAACATGGATAAAACTTCAAAGGAGTTATTGAATAAAAAGTAAAGTTTACTCATAAACCTCACTTCACTGTTAGAAAATGTAACAGCATTAAGTCCATCTCCTGTTTTTTTACACTTGGTGGTAAGTGGCTCCTGTCGCTTATTATACTCACATGCAATAACAAGGAAAAAATTTCAGGAGCTTAAGATGAAATGCCTTATTTTCCTAGTAATTACACTATCTGCATTTCCCTTCAATCCTAAACACAGCGAACTGTTCAGGCGGTGGTGCCTACCCAGACGACCCTACATACGGGCTTTTTTTTACACAAAGCACGACAAATGACTCAACATCACCTGATGTAAAGCGATAAGAAGAGTCCGCACGCGAAGATAGCTAGAACAGTTTAGACATTGCTCTAGCCGCCTCCACCTTTCCGGCCCAAAAGGTGCTTTTTCACGCTTATTCTGAAGGAACCCATGTTGTAGACATGTGCTAGCATGGAATTCCAAGTACCGCCTATTTGTATTTTAGTTTATTTAAAATCGTGCGCGCTATTTATTAAAATCTTGCGATCATAATACGACTCGAAAAATGTAAAAATTTATGTTGACATGTTGTGAAGGCTACGTCCAGTACGAGATGACCAAACAAAAAATAATATTCAATTAACCCCGCGCTCTGCGAGGGTCACGTTCCACACAGCCAACACGGACGGACAACCCTTGAGAGAAATTAATGAAGTCATACAAGCTGTTATATCCGTACAACTTTGATTACAGCCGTCTATAAAATGATAATGTTTATTTATTTTAACTGTTTCGCAAGTAATAGGATACATTTGGAGGACTTAATTCTATTGGGCATTCTCCAGAAATATACCATAGGTATATTGTGGGAAAATAAGTATTTAAAAACACAAAACCACATGTTATACTAGATGTATAAAAAAACCTTACTTAATCGACGTAGGCTGTACTTTATTAGAATGAAAAAATTTAAACAAAAAATAAAACCGACTCCAAAAAACTGAAAAGGATTAAATAATTAAATTTTTGTAAGTAGGCACTCACACCAGGTTTCATTTTTTGCTTAAATTTTTTTTTCACAATTTTTAGTGATACTTTGGAAGGTCAAAGCTAGATGGGTGACCGAGAGCTTATATTGTTTTCTACTTTCGTATCATTTCACTAAAAATTCATAGGAAAGCAAATATCCGCAACTTCGCATACGTAGACGACTTAATTTTTCCAGTTTTTTCGATTTAAAAACCAAACTACCCAATGGATTTTCAAAAATTTTTTATGGAACCAAATGGGAACTATTTCGCATCGAACAAAAAAAGAATCATCAATATCGGTTCACCCAGTCAAAAGTTCTGAGGTACCAAACATAAAAAAAAACATAGAGACGAATTGATAACCTCCTCCTTTTTTTGAAGTCGGTTAAAAACAAAGTATTGAAATATATAACTTGTAATAAAATTAATAAATATTTCCTTAAACTTATGAAATGCACCGCACTGACAACCAACCAAAAACAAAACAATAGAAAGCTAGTTCAAAACAGAATTCCAAAACCAAACAACTATATTGACAAACTTAAGTCAACGTGGTATATGACCAGCCAGTTGCCAACATTAAGTAAAATAAAGTTTGACTTAGAATAAATAATAACAAACGAATAACCGTAAACCAAATTATTGGCGACAGTTTAGACTTGCTTGTTTAGTCATTTACGTCGTCAACAAACCAGCCCCGAACCCCCGAACTCTTCCCGAGCGGGAGCTTGTGTAAAAACAACAAATTGATGAATCTCCGAATCGGAATCAATTTGCGTAATCCAAACAGTGGGAAAACGGGAGCGAAGCGGGCTCGACGCGACCGCGACGCGACCGACACGCGACCGACACCACCGATTCGACTGACGCGACGAATAACAATTTAATAGCTAAAATATCTGCTCGGTTTGGTTGGTGGTACGGCTTTTCTAAGTCCGCTTGGCTAGCTACCACCATCATAACTAAGTCTGCCGCTATAACAATAATGTTAATCAATCAATCAATCATTTATTTTAACAATCAAACAGTCGCTTCTGAAAAGATGTGCACACTCAAAACTTAAAAATATGTACATATGGACTTCATCGCAGTAGCAATGTGTTTTTACATATTTTTGAAGCCTTAAATGTACACATAATTTTAGACATAACGTAGACACTAAATGTGTGGGAACAAGGTGCGTCGATTGCTCCCGTCTGACCAATTAGGCTTTGTTTTATTAAATTCTTGAATATTATCCGCCAAGTTGGAATATTGCTGTTGAAATATTGGAATTGCTGTTGGAATATTGCTGCTGTGACCTTTGATGTACATGATTCTTGCAGAGTTTAATAGTTCCAAGTATTTCCACAACGCTTCTCGCTTCCTCATCAAGTTTGTCAGATTCCTGACTATCCGTTTAGTATTAAACATGTAAGACAATTGAACAATAGTTCGTACTATAATATGATGCGGACGAGGGTCCCCCTCTTCGGGGCTAACACCTTTATCGCGTCGAACAGTTATCACCATTACGGTGACCGAGGGATGAGATCGGGAGGGAGATGGGTCGCTCCAAACTAGACACAGTAGACACGTTATGGGGATTGAAATGTTTTAAGTATAAGTCATTAAAATAGACATTGCCAACAATATGAGGTGGATTGCTGCGCGAGCTTGTGGTTTCCAGTGGTCTAAATGCGGACTGGTCGATGTAATATCAGCACTATTTCAACTTGTTTTGACAAAAACTTAGATAACATTAAAGTTCCTATTTAAAAAAAAAACAGTTTTTGCAATCACGATAAAAACCTAAATTTCAATGAAAATCCTAGTTCCCAATTCATTACAAAGGTCTTAATGTATTTGTTTTTTACCAACACAATCGTGAAATAAGACTAATTCTTACAAATTAAACGGTGTCTGCGAGATGTTTTTTTCGGACCAATTTTGGTCCGAAAAAAACATCTCCCAAAGGAAGGGACGAAGCGGGTCCGGGCCAGCCCGGCAGTGGCCCGCACCAGTTAATGACGCCTTAACGAACCAACACCACAGATAGGGATGACACAACGCAAACATTGGGATAGCACTGTGCAAATATTGGGAACGGTTTATGGGAGGCGGTCTCTTTGGCATATGAATTTCGACGCTGCAACCGCAGTTTAGTTTTCACCCATCAACCCGCATTAGTCCAGCGTGAATGGTAGCAAACTCTGCACGCGTTTTTCTCGGACACAAATGCATGTGCTTAGCAGTGAGGCGTATGTAAGCTTTGTGTGTATCCAGGGAATATTAGAACGATCCAAAACGGAACTAGGGAAATGTTCTCAAACTCCCATTAAGATACATGGTCGAGAAGGTCTGGAGTCTGGAACACAAATATAATAAATTTCCTCAAAGGGTTAAGTTCACTAGAATGCTATTCTGAGCGCCGAATACAATAATGCTCTACGCATGTTTTGTACATTCACCTTAAAATTTAAAGATTTTAGGTACTTCCTCTTCAAAGATGTGCAATTTTTGTAGGTTAGGCGAATAACACCTGTGATACTTGCGTCCGAACACAATCATAGATCTGCAAGCGGGTTATGAAGTCATATTTTCCATCGCAATCGAAATAAAACATTTCCGCATTCCACTTCCAAAACCTGTCACTTGCAGTGATCCAACAAAAATGGACTAAACAAAAGCGGAAAAGGAACAGTCCGGACTCAGACAGGACACTTCGGGCGCCAATAGAGGCATCCGGCAACCCTACTACCTACTAATTCAATTACCGGCGACTTTCGCACCGATCCGCGGGACCTCGGGCCGATTAATAATTCATAAAATTCCCACAGGAGTACCGCAGAATGTTGCAATTTAAACGCTATTACTAGTGACGTAGAACCGAATAGTTCTGTGTAGCCGACTTAATTGCGGACCTTGAAGGATCCCTTTAAATATATTACTGTGGCTCAATGTAGATTCGGGGATACTGTTCGTAGGAACTGGGATACATTTGGTTTTGAGAAAAGCCCTGTGTTTAAGTTCCATGGAACTTGATGATCTGAAAGAAGAAGACTACAATTCCTTCTTCTCACTCACTAATTAACTACTGATAAATTTAATTGAGCATCTACTTACCTATATCTTCTCAACTCTTCTTATTTGGTGCTGATTTTCATATTATTAAAATATTGTGATCATTTAATTTTATAGGTTTAGCACAGTTTTATTTAAACAACATACCAAACTTAAAACTA
Organism: Nymphula nitidulata; assembly: GCA_947347705.1. NCBI lineage: Eukaryota > Metazoa > Arthropoda > Insecta > Lepidoptera > Crambidae > Nymphula > Nymphula nitidulata. Next base: position 328,031 of record OX374637.1, on the reverse strand, counting down.
AATTAAGCCCTTCATAAACTAGAGCGCTTTCGTCCTAGTAGACCATTGACTCAGATTTCGATTCCTAACGTGAGACGTCTGTTTGAAACATTAGAGGTGACAATATGTGTCAATCCATAATTAAGAAAATATTAAAAGCAATGTCTAGCATAACTGAATCGTCAGTATTTTTTATTAAATACTCGTATCGGGGGTGTAAGGGGTTCCGAACAACACCTTGCGGGATTCAAGCCAACCTCACCTGCACGTGGTGCACCCTGCTGTTCAACAGACGAGGCTCTGGCGCTCCCCACCAACCCGCACTGGGCCAGCGTGGTGGGTGACGGCCCAAAACTCCCCCATGAATGTATCACATAAACCCAAGGCCCCAAGTGCCCGGCGGTACCGGACGTCGTGCCGGCGGTGATGGACGTTGGCGAGGCGCCGGGACCAGGGGTGCTAAAAATCCCCGGGTGGCGACGATATCCCATCATACGAATTTGGCCCTGGCAACATACAACACACGCACACTGCGGACCGAGGAGAAGCTGCTGGAACTAGAGGAGGAATTGAGTAGGATTCGCTGGAGTATAGTGGGACTATCTGAAGTCCGACGAGAGGGCGAGGACACGATAGTTCTTAAATCCGGCAACCTGCTCTATTTCCGGGAGGGCGAAGATCTGTCCCAAGGTGGTGTCGGGTTCATTGTCCACAAGTCTCTCGTGAACAACGTTGTACAAATCGGAAGTGTGTCGAATAGGGTGGCGTACCTTATACTCAGAATTACCAAACGGTATTCATTGAAGGTCAAACAGGTTTACGCCCCGACCTCGACTCACCCCGACGAGGAAGTAGAAGTAATATATGAGGATATCTCTCGGGCAATACATACTTCCAAAACTCATGACACCGTTGTCATGGGAGACTTCAACGCAAGGCTGGGCAAACGTGGCGATGATGAGTTGAAAGTGGGGCAATTTGGAGCTGGAATCCGGAACTTTAGAGGTCAAATGCTGGCCGATTACATGGAGAGGGAGGGACTCTTTATGATGAACTCTTTCTTCAAAAAACGGCCGCATCGAAAATGGACCTGGAAAAGTCCAGATGGCGCAACGAAAAATGAGATCGACTTCATCATGTCGACTAAGACTCGGATATTCAATGATGTCTCAGTGATCAATTCGTTTAACACGGGGAGTGATCACCGAATGGTACGAGGCACATTGAACCTCAATGTGAAATCCGAGAGGTATCGACTTATGAAGTCTACGCTCCGCCCTGCAGCTATCCAGATCCAAAACCCCGAACTCTTTCAGCTCGAACTGCAAAATCGCTTCGATTGCCTGGAGGACTGCACAGATGTGGACACCTACAATGACAGGTTCGTGGAAGCTGTCCTTACGGTGGGTTCTAAGCTCTTCAAACCCAGCCGTAACAAAAGGGCTAAGAAAATCTCCGAGCCAACGTTGAAGCTGATGGAGGAAAGACGTATGGTTATGCAGTCTTCTGAGGATGCTCGTCGGCAGCTCAATAAGCAGATCTCTAAGTCCTTGACTCGTGACTTACGCCGATTTAATACAGAACGTATTAAAGAGGCGATCGAGCGGAACAAAGGCTCCAAAGTGTTCGCAAGAGATCTTTCGCTTGGACAAATTTTGCTGACGAAGCTGAAGACGGAGGACGGCAGACTCATTACGTCACGACCTGAGCTTTTGGCCGAGATTGAAAACTTCTACGGACAGCTTTACGCGACATCACGCACACCTGTCACTCAGGCCACCGATCCAAGAGCCAAATTAACCCGACACTACACAGAAGATATCCCGGACGTCAGCCTGTACGAGATTAGTGTAGCTCTCAAACAGCTCAAGAACAACAAGGCGCCGGGCAACGATGGAGTTACAGCAGAGCTTCTGAAAGCAGGTGGACGTGCGGTCCTGAAAGCTCTTCAGAGGCTATTTAACTCCATCATGCTCGAGGGTAAAACGCCAAAAGCATGGCACAGGGGCGTGGTGGAACTCTTCTTCAAAAAGGGTGATCGGACCCAATTGAAGAACTACAGACCCATCACGCTCCTGAGTCATGTTTACAAGCTGTTTTCGAGAGTTATAACGAATCGTCTCGCACGCAGGTTTGACGACTTCCAGCCTCCCGAACAAGCCGGATTCCGAAAAGGCTTCAGTACCATAGACCACATACATACGCTGCGGCAGGTTATACAGAAGACCGAAGAGTACAACCTGCCATTATGCTTAGCATTCGTGGACTATGAGAAAGCCTTCGATTCTGTTGAGACCTGGTCCGTGCTTCAGTCACTCCAGAGGTGCCAAATTGACTATCGATACATCCAAGTGCTGCAGTCACTGTACGAAAACGCCACTATGTCAGTCCGCCTCCAGGATCAAAACTCGAAACCAATACGACTTCAGCGAGGTGTGAGACAGGGCGATGTTATTTCGCCGAAACTGTTCACAGCCGCGTTGGAGGATGTGTTTAAGCTTTTGGACTGGAGAGGACTTGGCATCAACATTAACGGTGAGTACATGACGCATCTTCGTTTTGCTGATGATATCGTGGTCATGGCTAAGACCCTGGAGGACTTAGGCACAATGCTCGACGACCTCTGTAGAGTCTCCCAACAAGTGGGTCTTAAAATGAACATGGATAAGACGAAAATTATGTCGAATTCCCATGTTGTACCCGCTCCTGTGAAGGTTGGGAGCTCTACACTGGAAGCTGTTGACGAATATGTTTACCTGTGACAAACAGTCCAACTTGGTAAGTCCAACTTCCAGAAAGAGGTTAATCGACGGATCCAACTCGGCTGGGCAGCGTTCGGGAAGCTTCGCAGCATATTCTCGGCCCAACTACCGCAGTGTCTCAAGACGAAAGTCTTTAATTCGTGTGTGTTGCCAGTGATGACTTACGGAACTGAGACGTGGCCGCTTACAATGGGCCTCATAAGAAGGCTCAATGTTACCCAAAGGGCAATGGAGAGGGCTATGCTCGGGGTTTCTCTGCGTGATCGAATTAGAAATGATGAGATCCGCAGGAGAACTAAGGTCACCGACATAGCCCGAAGAATTGCGAACCTCAAGTGGCAGTGGGCAGGCCACATTGCAAGGAGGACTGACGGCCGTTGGGGCGGAAAGGTCCTCGAGTGGCGGCCGCGTACCGGGAGACGCAGCGTTAGTAGTCCCCCCACAAGGTGGACCGACGACCGGGCAGCGCAGGACCGATCGGTTTGGAGATCCCTGGGGGAGGCTTATGCCCAGCAGTGGGCGTCTCTCGGCTGAAATGATGATGATGATGACTCGTATCGGGTGTTTAATAATAATATATTTTCTACATTATGAAGGTTCGCATAAGACGCCAAATTAGAAAGTCTAGGAGAACTTCATAGGGTTATCTCAAGTCTTCGGTAGCTTAGTGGTCAGGCAGTCAACCGCTTTTTTACTAGTCTGGATTTTTTTCTAATTATTTTTTTATTGTAATATTCGCATATTCGAAGACGAAAAGTATTACACAAAAATTTTGTTAGCGTGTCTCCCTTGTCATGTTTTAGATTACTCTCACCGTAAGTAAAACAATTTCCTGCATTTAGCCCGTTTAGGAATCTCTTAACCCGCCTCTAATGTCCGCTTTCAAATAAAAACCGTCGCAGCATTTAATTAATCGGTCCGAGCCGGGCCGGACGGCCGGACGCTGGACAAAAGCACCGAAACGCCGCAATGCAGTTGAAAATGTACCACTAACATCGTATAGATTGTATCACGATCAAGCTAATTTGCATATTAATAACTTGATTTTGGATCTGTATCACAAGCTACAATTTATCAATTGCATACTATACATACATTGATCCCTCTAAGACGTCACAGACAACTTCATTTGTGTGCAATTGATTTATTCCACTTCTCCTTTGATAAATCTCTGCTTTCTAACACAGAAACCTAACAATAATTATTACAAATTTTGAGCTACTTACTTATACTAGTAATAATGGCCCAGTGGATGTCGGATAATAGGTGGCCTTTTGGTGCAATAATCTTTCATATAATCTATCTCGGTACCAGTTTTTATCTCATTCAATTCTGTCTCAAAACACAGCAGACAGAGTTACTTTTTGATTTCATAATTATCTTCTATGAAAGGTAAAATTTATGAGATGCTATATAAGTTTAATTTGTGAATTATTCACAAACAAGACACAATACAATATTGTTGTGTCTGTTCAACCTGGAGGATTAGTAAGGGTCAAAGTTAAGCTAATTCAAAGTACCTCCCCTGTGAATGAGTCTCTAATATGAAATTTAAACTGCGAATATATTTCCTCGATATCGATGCATCGACTGCTTCAATATTTATTTTAAAATTTAGAAGTTAAGATAAAATGCTATTCTTGAATCCTGTCTCACACGACAGCCATCGAGGGAAATTTGCCGGCGCGACACCAGAGGTTTAATTAACGCTAACGTCGCGTGGTACCGAGCTCGCAACCCCTCGATCGGGACACACATAACCACTCGAAGCGAGATTCACTACGTGATCAAAGACCAAATAACGAGATGAGATCCTACGTAGATTTGAATATTCATTTTTTTATTAGCCAGACACACTAGTTTAACATCCGAAACAAAGGAGTTTGAAACTGTATTAATACTTTCACTTCTAAAGCCTTTAAATAATCAGTGTGTCTTTTAACATATTCATTAATATCGATCGATGGTCTGTGATCTGGTCATGGTCGTAGGTGGCTGCTGGATGCATGCAACACAGGACCGATCATCGCAATAATCTTAAGGGAAGGCTTTTGTCCAACAGTAAATATTTTTGGCTGAAATAGTAATGACGGTGATCAAATGATGATACTAAAGATGAATACCACAAAAATATTAATCTTTAGAATCGATGTCACAAAACCTTAAAACTTTAAAACCTTCCAATATGTGATTTATTAACGACCATCAATAAATTACCCAATGATGATGATCTCAAAACGACGGACAACAATTTACTTAGAGATAACAAGGGACTCCGTAACCTTGACTTTACAAAACAACAAACGTGACCACCGCTGGCTGGTTCGGTGTTAAACTCATTAAACTGTGTTTATAGGACGACATTGGGTCCATTCCGACCAGATCAGGGGTTAGTGGTTAGAAACATTAATGTAACAGATAGGTTAATTTTGGGATATTCTGTGGTTATAATGAGAGTACTAAAATTATTTGTGTTTGAAAACTAATCAAGATTACATTGGATGATATGCAAGGAATATAATCTTTGAGTGACATTTGATAAAGATTGACTAGATTTTAACAAAGGACGTAGTATCTCAAGTATATTACTCCCTGAGAACGTCAAAAATCCGGTCAGAATCTATTGTGAACTATATTCTTCAGAAGATTGCAACGTTTTTAATAAAACTACAAAAAAGGCGCCCCAAAAGGTGCCAACCGCATCCGCAGCTTCTGAATAAATCAGGTTTAAAAAGGAAATATCAGGAAGCATGGTAAGACTGAAAGTGACTGGATAGCTAACAAGGCTTTATTCTAGAATTCTTTGTTCTAGAAATAATGAAAGGATACCGTCTGAGGATATTGCCATAGTTTTTTTGAAGGCGTTATGATTACTTTATGCTGTCGCTTCATATAGAAGCATTGTTATAACATATTCATTAAGCCATATTACGAACATATCGCATTCAATTCATACAAATCGTTTCGATAGATAAACCGTTTAGTTTGCTCTTACGCACATATCAATACAGTTACAAAAATATTACATGGAAGAAAAAATAAATCGCATATTTGCGACAACAAGTAAGACCCCAGTCACAGAGTTTTTACGATGTTTCTACCACAAGGATAAAAACACTCTGATTTTCAGACATAACCCGTAAGCTCGCTTTCGCTATTATGGGTAGTTGAAGACCAATTACGAGTAGGAACAAGAGCGGAGTGGGCTAACGACCAACGCGGGGTAACCCCGAACAAGGCCGTTTATATGATGTTGAAGGATTGTCGCGCCTCTTTCCATCATTATTTCTAAGCTTTTGCGGATTTAAAATTGACGTCAAAATTCTAGTCTGTTTGTGACATTTGGAGATTATCGATCTATTTCCATAATTTGTGATTTTTTAATCATTTTTGCAATTAATTCATCGCAAAACCGGATTTCAGTTCATTTAGCTCCACAACAAGGTTACGTCCGTCACAAAGATAATAAGCCCAGGGTCAGTGCCTGACATTGAACATGACTCTCTCTCTCTGTGTGTCAGCAGAAATAGATTATCATCTATCCTTTTATAAAATTTTGCGACCTTGTTTATAATTACTCCACTCTGCTAAATATAACAAACTAAAAGATTAAAGCAAAGTTAGAAAATCTACAATAGGCACCAGCTCTCACAATGCCGATTGGTAATACTGCGCTATGTTATAATAAGTACTTATTATGAATAACTGATCTGTTGTGAGAGAAATAAACGTTATTTGAATCGAATTGAATTGAAATTAGAACTTAACATAAAATGAAATGATGTTGATAGTCACGGTACTTATACGATTAAAGTGAGTACTTGAGTGGGTGGGTGTTTGTATCAGGGGTGCTGCGCATGCAAAAATTGTGACATCCATGGATGCGGATGCCAATTATTACAGGTTACATCCACAGAGGCGGATTTTTTAAAGATATTTCAATTTGTAGTACATAAATTCGGTAGGATCGGATATAGGATCTTATAACCAATGTGCGCCTGCATATTGGTTAGTTAGCGAACAAAGATAGCACTCTGGCCCGACAAACTTTGTTAACATGTCGAGCTTTTATAGATGCTTTTACAGATCATATCTGTTACTTGTTGCAAATATAAATTCGTATCCATGAAGACGTCTGAATCAATGCGAATGTTCCGCATTTGCGAATATCTCACGAATATCTGTAATATCCCTGGTGTGTATGTTATGTTGTTAATGTGTGTAACCCTACTTGGTGAACTGACCCGATATAGTCATTACTTAAGTCTGCACTAAGCATACATGAAGCAAAACAATTACAAAAATCTTTTTATTGTACTAATAAAATAAATGTAGGCATGCAGCCGACACACCGATATCAGTTTCCCTCGCATTCCGCTCGCACATACCAGCACATTTAAGCGATTTATTGGAAATCGGCGCTAACTGATTGACAGACAGTTACAGTAACTTATTCAATAACGTACGGGAACGTTTACTCGCGGAAAAAGGAACCTCATTGTTTTTCTAAGTAAAGTTTAGACTTACGTTGAAGGAAGACATGAGAAGTATGAGATACAGCACAATGCCTGTCGAGTAATTTAGTAAGCGAAATATCCTGTTAATTTTTTTACTTTTAAATCAGGATGTTGAACAAGATTTCGACCCGCCTGTTGTAGAAACAAGTTACCTGTCCTGGTCATCATTACAGCATAATGATGTCCACAGCTGGTGACCGTAAATCATAACTCACTCGTTGGATGACTTGATTAGAGAGCCCGCCTCCTATAGCATCCGGCAGCCTAAATAGATACCTTCTGGGTAAGCTCGCTACATCTTCTACCCCCTCGAGCAAGAGTGGGATCAAAAGTGAACCCATTCATCAAATCATTAAAAAAAACAAGGGTTGTTATTTACTTTTCCTATGAGTTAGTATAGTTTTATATTTTCGCGAGCACTTCACATTTGAAATAAAACCCCCTTACCAGATTTAACTAGCGTACTCGCGTTTTTCAATGAGCTCTGTCTAGTGTCACTTGGCTACGTGTGTTAGGTGGAAGTTCTCTTGTCAAGCACTCTTAAATTGTATATGAAAAAACCTGCCAATTTATTTCTTTAGAATCTTTTAAAACAATGTATACAAATTGAATATATGCTTGTATATATGACTTTTATACCAGCCAGACACCAAAAGACAAAAAACCTAAAGCATTTGGAACGACCAAAAACAAATCACTGCAGCGTATATTCGTGACGCGTGTCGTATAAGCGAGACCTGATTGTCCATTTGTCACCGCCCGCCGCGGGCCGTGGGTCACTGTCGAAGATGGACGCCTATAGCCTGACACTGAGCAGGGTTGGCACACCGCTTACTAGGGCTGTCACCTACGCCGCCAAAAGTTTCATGTAATTTGGAAAACGAAGACAGACTATATCGTACGGCAAAACCTGACAACTCTGCCGACATAAACATTAGATGTGGGAAGAGTACCCGTGCCGCCCGCACATCGGGCTTCTTTCGTTGCCAGTTCACATTTAAAGCAACTAGTTACAGTAGAGATAACTTTGTTTTATTATTAATAAACTGGACATTTAAACTGTAATCACAACGGACGGATTTGCTCGATTACGGAAAGAAAGCAATTTTCGCCACGGTTGGTTATGATAGGTCGGTAAACATTTGTAATCTCGAGCTCCTACGTGCTTCGTAAGGCACGTTAAGCCATATATGTTTCTGCCATTCAGGAAGGCTTGTGCCCAGCAGTGGGACGTACATAGCTGTTGCTGATAAAAGTCCAACTTTCTCCATTAAAAGTAATACTTGTCGAAGCGACAAGTATCTATACATCTGTCAGTCACATATCAAACACTGTAAGGTCTTAACTCGTCACCAACAAGCAATCAGTTATCTGGGTCAAAGGCTTTATGGCGGCTCGTTCCGACGCCAGCATTTTATTTCTGACCCTCGAAAGGAAATTTGTGGCGGAGATTCTTGCTTGGCTCGTTGGACAAATTGAAAAACAGGGACGGAATATAATTGGTTCGGTTATGACAGAACTTAGCACTTGAGAATAGAAATCGGAACTAAATGGAATATTGAGCTTTTAGTTGCTATTGAAAAAACTATAACGAAATTCTGTTTAATTCGGAACTAGAAGCCTCTCCTCCGGGGGACCAATAGACCTGAATGCTAAAATAAACACAACGAAACCGAATCTACTTGATTGGACTTGGATAACTTGTGTTCATTTCAATAAGAGTAACCTACATAATGGGTTTCTAAAAAAAGGGACCATTGAGAAAAAAGGTACAGCTTATTCATAGGGAAGATGATAAAAATAAAATAATAGGAATCCATAAGCAATATTTAAACAAAGGAATGAAATAAAATCAAGGAGTCTGGGGGTCAGTTTCACTGTCATGTTCCACGTGTCGGCTCTGTAAGTCATAAAAGGACGCTGGATTGTAAATATTGCTGTTCAGGCACTATTGTAGGTGATAACGAGAAGATATGACGCAGTATATTAAATGCTAAAATGCAAATGATATCGACTTTCCAATATTAATAGTTTATGACGGCGGCGTTAATGGTTGTAGACATCACACACACAATCTCATACATATACATGAATGCTTAATACATTGCACTCGTTTTTTGGGCAATTATGGTATAACATCGAAAGATATTCAAAATTCCAAGCCGAGTACTCTTTCAATTAAGAATGATTTATGAAAGGCCGAGCCAGCCGCGCACATGACACGGATTTAAAACAATGCGGGAGTTTTTATATTTTTGGAGTCGGACTCGGCCCAGCCGAGTATAAAACATTCTATAAGCTGCAGCGACCGTAAGTTTCAAACACAAAATTACAAAACTGTGAACCTTCATAACAATGCCAACAAAGACAAGCAAGAAAACACGAAAAACGTCATTATGTAAAAACATAAATCCAATAAGTCGAATTTGACGGAGACTTTAAAGACACAACAGGGGCGCGGGACCATAAATAATAAGATAACAGGCTCCTGCCTCGAGGGCCGGCCTCGGAGGCCTCGGAGACCACCGAGGCGTCGGTCGGTCGGCGAGGCACGCACGGATTCGTATTTATGCGCCGAACAGATTTTTTTATCGTAAACGATAAAAATTCGATTTGAATTTTAATTCCGTTCCGGTACAAGCGTATACAGATATAGGTGGTAGGTATTAAAATTTTTTAATATTCTAATCTGTTGTAAATACCGCATACCCAGGATGATGGCTATGTCTTATTGTTAAAGTTCTCATAAATACACAGCAGAATTTTAATATTTTGCTGTAAGTCCATATTTCTATTTTAACTTAAATTTCAGACGACAACTATCTACTATAAGTTAGTTTTAGCAATTTCTATATTATTATGAAAGTACCAAATAAATATATTCTTTTCTTTTCTCTTCTATTCCACAGAGCAAAAAAGACTATTTTCAAGTAAGACGAGGACGGGCCATCCTACAACAAAGATGGCACGTCGACGACGTCTCCATATTAAGCTCTACAATTCAGCCTTTAACACTGGGAGAGCTATATCTTCAGGCATTTCCTTACAGATGATGATAGGGGATTTAGCTCTACCACCGTTTCTAAGAATGCTTTAGCTGTAGAGAAGAAGTAGCGGAAAAACTCCTCCTCAATAGAATACCATCTCGACCAAAGTAGAATATCTATAGCGTCTGATGTGTGGTTACACAAATCAAGGTTATATCAAAACGTTTTACGATGACAATGTCTCCGTTAACTTCGTAGTTGAACTAACTAATAGTTCTTGATTGGACATTTTTTAGGACGAAACATTAAAATACAGCGGTGCTTTTATCTATAATACCAGTGTCCATAATATCTGTGAGTGTGTGTGTGTGTGTGTTTTATGTATAATTTGAAGTAAAACCTATTAACGGTGAAATACCCTTTAAAATAGAATAGAGAACGATTTGTATGAGGTGTGATCACAGCAAACAATATCTGGACACAAATTGTTGAAAATTATTAAAACTTCCTTTTACTTGTCCGCGTGCTCTTCACACGTCGGAGGAGGCCCTGTCTGTGATATCTACCAGTGCCCGCTGCAATTACATTGTTGACAACGTGACATAGAATCCAGATTTACCTTCAGTAACTACACTCAAAAAAGATTCAAGATCTCTGGTTCAAAATTACTTTGCGTGCTTAATTTTTTCAGCAGACTTCAAAAAAGGAGGAGGCTCTCGATGCTACGTGTGTTATTTTGTTTATACCTCTGTCAAAGGTAGAGCTATTATGATAATTCCTCCCGGGTTGGTACCATATTTCGTCTGGATCTGATAGACTTTCGGAGACAGAGCGCAGAACTCCCCAACACACACTAAACAGCCAAAGACTCCAGACCACCTGATGAGAACGGAAGCGTTGTCCATATTTTGCTTGGACAGCTGATGAAGCACTGTTCTATAAGCATCTCCAAATTGCGGCCTATGTGCTGTTTGACGAACGAATGTGGAGGAAGGAGGAAAGAAATGTGTTGGTAAATAATTGTATGTTTTGATATAAATTTCTTTGTGGTGTTGAGGTGGAGACACTCTGTCAAAATTATTATGATGATACGTCCTCAATCACACGTGATTCATAATTTAAATGATAGAAAAAACTGGCAATTTTGTGGTAAATTCTCTTATGATCTTATACCTTGTAGTCCTCAGTGATGTTATACATAACTTTGCCCGACTTTTATTAAAGTAAGTTGACATAAAACCGTTTAAGATAAGTGTGTGCTCAAATTAGTAGGTAATCAGCTGTTAAGTCTTAAAACAATACCGAAGTAGATAACTTTGAACATAAGTATTTCATTGTGTTCTAACCTTACTGCCCAAGAAACGAAGCCTCAGTCAACACACAAAACACATAAACATCACACAAACACAGCACGAAACGTCAACTCCACGTGAAACGTACCGCGACGGCGGCGAGGCGGCGTGCGCGCCCCCAGCCCGCCCAGAGTGCACTGCCGCCCGCCCAAACGAAAGCGAAACCTACCCCTGTGCTCCATTCCCCTCACACTACCTACAAACCGTATCTCCGTTTCAATGTAACTTTTCCCGGTCGGTGCTCAATGCCCGCGCTTTCATTGACGCTACTAATATAACCTATGTATTTTTTCACGTTTGCTTTGGATTTTCTTGTTAAGGGTGAGATGTCCCGCCGCCCTACGGCCTGCACGCCAATACTTTGTAATTAAATACATAATACTTCCTACAATCTATCATACACGTAACTAGACAATCTTTCTCGAAGGGAAAAACGCAAAACAAATATTATCTATAGGCGGCGGTAACCGCTTACCACCAGGTGGGCCGTCAGCTTGTTTGTCATCTAGTTGTATAAAAAAAATGTGCGTCTCCATCCAATACTGCATAGACAGGTTCGGAAATGTTTAAGTCCTGTATCATTATGATCACAACCTACTGCTAGTCACATGAAATTCTGTACGAAGCCGATGCATGAAGGATTATTGTACATTAAAATATTTATTGAACTAAACTTCTATTGTAACAGTTCGCAACAATGTCGCGGGCGGTAAAATCGCGGCGTCAGCGGCCGCCCCCACATCGCAACTTTTCGGTCATTTAACACCTCAAAAATTGCGACAATGTAGTAGAGTTACGACGTGATAAGTTTTTATAACTGTTGGAAGGGGGTTTGACTGTATTAAGATTATAATAGAGCGCTATATATGCTAGGGCTTATCGTCCATGCATCACTATATCGGGGGCTAGCGTACAAGTGCACTTTTTTTGGAGTATATGTAAATTAGAGTCATAAGTTCAATAAAGTAGCAGAAATAGACTTATATTGCACTAGTTGTTCGAGAGCGAGGCGTTTATTTAGTTAAATTTTTATAGTAAAGTTCAGTTATTATCTTTTAGATACTTCGCTGCAATTGGGAGTAAACCAAAGAAGAATTATGAATGTCTATTGGGTTTTTTAAACCTTTGTTATTGGGTTAGAAACCTTTTATTACCTGTCTGTTTTATAGACTTTGCCCTACTATGTGTTTTAAGCTGTCAGTGTTTCGATATGATAAATTAATAAATAGAGGCTTAATTAAGACATAAACATTTCTGGGACATTAAAACTAAAATATTGTTTAAAAATAATTTCTTCTTTTTTTCTTTTTTTTCTTTTTTAAGCTTTGTAAATATTAGGTTAGTGTTATTATTACCTGTTATCCACTATTGTTCTTATTTCTTTGATGATTTCACTTAAGAAAAATATAAAATTGAAAATATTTAGCATTATTTCATTGAGACTATTCGATCGAGCCCAAACACGCTAAATCTGCTGTAAGTTTCTGAAATTCTTCAGAGCATCCGCAGACTATTTGATCATTTGATGGTACAGGATCAGGTCAAAGTTATAAGTCATAAAAACCACCAAAGTAACAGTAAACTAAATTTCAAATCAATCGGTTCTGTGAAAGTTACTAAGCCCAGGACAAAAATCAAGTAGAAAATGAGCTGATAGTCATTAAACACCTGAACTGATCTCCATAAATTACAGCTAAGAGCTATCCTAGTTAGGTCAGCTTTCAAACAACAAAAAAAACGAATCAAAATCGGTCCATTCGCTTAGGAGCTACGATGCCATAGACAGACACACACGTCAAACTTACAACACCCGAAATAATTCCTTAATCGACGTATCAAGAGTCACCGTGGCGAGACTCGACGTAAAGAGAGTCGAAGCAGAGGGAATAATTCTCTTTTTTCGTCGAAGGTTAAAATACGAACTATTTACATCTAATTTGCATCGAAATAATTAACGTCAAACAAAACCACAGGCAAGATACTTCAGGAGCCACTTCCCACCCTTATTAATTAAGTAGGCCGCTTAGAAATACATGGCCGCTAAGCTCCGGATGATGATTAATTTCAAGCCGATTAAGCGACGCTGCAATGACTGACGCGCCTCAACTTTAAAACTTAATTTCACAATTTGAATACTTCGGCACCCAATTTAACTTTAGCCTTTGACGAACTTTATGTACCGTTAAATGACAGAATAATTAAACTAATTTCATCAATTATTTTTCGATTTTTTCTACTTTTAGTAGCTGTGAGGCTGTCTGTAATATGGTAATGTTGAATATTGTTATTTTTATCCAATGACCTTTTAGAGCAAATCATTGTTTGGTTTTGAATAAACATTTTTTTATTATTATTTGTTTATATTTTTTTATTATTATTGTTTTCAACCGACTTTAAAAAGGAGATTATCAATTCGGCTCTATGTTGTTATTTTTAACCCCTGACGAAAAAAGAGGGGTGTTATAAGTTTAACGTGTCTATCTGTGTATCTGTGTGTCTGTCTGTGGCATCGTAGCTCCTAAACAAATGGACCAATTATGATTTGGGTTTTTTTGTTTAAAAGCTGACGATACTTGGATGGTTCTTAGCTATAATTTATGAAGATCAGTTCAGGCGTTTGATGACTATCAGCTCATTTCTACATGATAAAAGGTTTTTACGAACTGTAACAGATCCGATTGATTTGAAATTTGGTGTACAGTCACTTCGGTGACATTCCCATGACATAGTAACGTTCCAAATATCTACTTTGTAGTTTGAAATCGAAAGGTTAGTTGGGATACCTCTCCCGTTGGCAGGTACATTATAGCAATATCGAAGAAATATTCTCAGTAAAAGTGGGCGCGGCTCGTAAATCTGTGTCTGCTTTGTCGCGTTTACCTGAGGGGTAAGTTCAGAGAGTGGTCAAAGGGAGTGTCCCTTTGGTTGACACAAGCCGCTCCAACTGTACAATATAACAGGAGATAGTAATGAGCACCATTTTTTCCTACAGTTATTTTTGTAAGAATAAAATAAAATAATTAAATTTGAGTAGGTACTCATCACCTAGAAACACATTTTTTGGAGTCGAAACCAACTGATTTTGAAAAAATTTATGGGACCAAATGGCAACTATTCCGCATCGAACAAAAAAAAACACGTTAATCGGATCAGAAATCTCGGCGTAATCGGTGTACTTCTCGTTTTTGAAGTAGGTTAAAAAGACAAACCCACAGACGGTTCCCACATACTTTGAACTACTTTGTCTGCACTCTTCTTTCAGCAACCGTAGCACGGGCCGTGGACAAAATATCTCTCCACCACTCATGTCCACTTATTAGGAGGCAAAATGTGTCTTATCTCATTCTATCTGTCGGACGAAGAGAGTGACATTCATACACTCCCCAGGGAGTTTGTTTTCTCAGTCGGGTGCTTACTATTCTGAGTCAGAAAACACCAACTAACTCGTTTAATTATTTATATCGCTAACTATTGGCTGACAACAACAAATTGACAAGTTTTTTGTCAGCTTAGAGTTTAAATATAATATAATTGTTAGTTAACAACGAATCATATTAATAGATCAGCAAGATCCCGCAACATAGTAAAACATTAATATCGGTGTCTTTGCATGAGGTCGGGTATTTTGTCCCTAGAGCGCTACTATCGGCCCGATCTAATTAGTCAGCCACTACCCTCGTCAGGACTCGCGCCCACCGGCCATCAGTGGCGCGCTAACCTCCCATTACTTTACTCTACCTTCAAGAATCAATAATGAAGACATTTGTTGCACCAGAATGTGATACGACCATGCGTGTAGTTTTTAATTGTCATGTACTTCCGGAAGTTTTACGCGGCAGTACAGATAAACGGATTAATATTACGCTGATTACGTGCGAATGTGTGCGTGTTTTATAGCAGTTTGTGGGATATTCTAATAAAATATGTTTACATGAGAGGATCTTAAATTTGGCATTTTTGTATAAGTTTATGGAATTCCACTATTGTTCTTCCGAATTCCGGATAAATAAAATACTAACGCCTCAAATTTTCACACCGGACTGCTGTATAACTGAACAAAACCGTATCCGTATTGTATTTGTACAGTCGCTATCAGATATATCGTAGCAGACAAGGTAACCAAATACTTCTGAACAGTTTAAAATGCCAATAAGTTCCATACACTACAAGTTACTGTTAATATCTGATCATTTATTACTTCATTAATATCTAAGCAACAATGACGAACAAAAGAAGCATTAAGACGTTTGGGAATCTTTCAGAAAACAAAATTGTTGTGAGAAGGTTGTTGGTTCCATAATACGTCCTGTAAACGGTAACGTTTAAATGCAGAAGGAGGTTACACAAAAATACTAATATTTTATTTCTGTTGTTCAGAAGTATTTGGTCACCTTGCTGCTACGATATATCTGATTGTTCAGAAGTATTTGGTCACCTTGCTGCTACGATATATCTGATTGTTCAGAAGTATTTGGTCACCTTGCTGCTACGATATATCTGATTGTTCAGAAGTATTTGGTCACCTTGCTGCTACGATATATCTGATTGTTCAGAAGTATTTGGTCACCTTGCTGCTACGATATATCTGATTGTTCAGAAGTATTTGGTCACCTTGCTGCTACGATATATCTGATTGTTCAGAAGTATTTGGTCACCTTGCTGCTACGATATATCTGATTGTTCAGAAGTATTTGGTCACCTTGCTGCTACGATATATCTGATTGTTCAGAAGTATTTGGTCACCTTGCTGCTACGATATATCTGATTGTTCAGAAGTATTTGGTCACCTTGCTGCTACGATATATCTGATTGTTCAGAAGTATTTGGTCACCTTGCTGCTACGATATATCTGATTGTTCAGAAGTATTTGGTCACCTTGCTGCTACGATATATCTGATTGTTCAGAAGTATTTGGTCACCTTGCTGCTACGATATATCTGATTGTTCAGAAGTATTTGGTCACCTTGCTGCTACGATATATCTGATTGTTCAGAAGTATTTGGTCACCTTGCTGCTACGATATATCTGATTGTTCAGAAGTATTTGGTCACCTTGCTGCTACGATATATCTGATTGTTCAGAAGTATTTGGTCACCTTGCTGCTACGATATATCTGATTGTTCAGAAGTATTTGGTCACCTTGCTGCTACGATATATCTGATTGTTCAGAAGTATTTGGTCACCTTGCTGCTACGATATATCTGATTGTTCAGAAGTATTTGGTCACCTTGCTGCTACGATATATCTGATTGTTCAGAAGTATTTGGTCACCTTGCTGCTACGATATATCTGATTGTTCAGAAGTATTTGGTCACCTTGCTGCTACGATATATCTGATTGCGACTAAACAAAGCCATGATGAAATCTAGTTGTAATCAAACAGTCGTCGTTAATTACTAGGCAAAGTGTGGCCACGTGGTCCCCGCAGGCGGGCGGCCGGCGGGGGCGGGGCACTCGGCTCGGGCGGCGGCTGACAGACGCTACTGAGCCACTTCACCAGCCACTGCAGCCTAGAAGCGTGATTAGTCAGTACGTTGGTAGTCTTCGCGGAGTTGTTCCTGCTCTTTGTCTGCTTTTTCTCCATTAAAAAATGCGAAGCTGTCAGTTTTAAAATGAAAAAGTCCTAATCCTGACCATCTAACTATTAACGTGGTATATCTTCAGGTTCCAGCGACTAAGCTCAATTAGATAATTCACAAGAAAAGCTAAAATTATTGAATAGGCCAATTTCTTTTTAATTTTTTTCGTCTGATCTGACAAAAGTTCTTAGTTTCGCAATCGTTATAAAAGGCAACTAAATTATTTTAAATGGAATTTTGATATTGAAAGTCGGAACTGACAACGACTTTCTATTATGGCTGTTTTGAATGAAGATTCAAATAAGAAATTTATTTTAAATCAGAAATTAATGCTAGATATTTCAGCTCCTTGTATTCAATACTTACCCAAACCATTGTTAATGTAACAGAAACAATAACCTCTGTGAGCGAGATAGCAAGAATAGGAAAAGGCTTCGTTAATAATAAACGGCCTGATCCGTTAATAAACACTGACAACAATATACTATTCAAAGTAACAATTGCTTGACAAAAATGGCTCTTAATACAATTGCTTAAGGTCTAAAGACTGATAATCAACGCCTATCGCTGTTCAATCACTGGTTATGCTTAACAGAGTTTTGAAATCACACTGGATACCCTTGTTCGCAGACTATAGAAGTGTCCCATCAATAATTACGTTGTTAAATTGAATGTCAAACTAATAAAAAATAGATAGCACCCTAAAAATCATAATTCGACATTTCTTTATGGCTGGTACTACAAAGCTCATTTCGTGTTCTATGATTGGCGCAGACATCATAAATAAACCTTCATTTAAAACTAAAATGCCTGTTATCGGTAAGCATGTCCAGTAACATTGTCGACAAAATGCTTTAAAAGGTAACTTTAGGAAATGATCGTGTTTTTAGGCCGTCTCTCGTCGTCGTAAATTGTTAAAGATGTTAAGAAACTTAAAATTATTTGATCAAACATACGATGCAGAAGTAAGGGTTGCTTTAGCAAGACTCAATTCAGGTTTATTCCATTCATCCGGAGTACCGCGCCGCCATTTATCAAATACTCCCGAATGACGGTGAGCGCTGCGATCTGCGAACTGGTGTTACGGGGCGGAGAGGGGGAGGGGGAGGGGGAGGGGGGGGGAGGGGGGAGGGAGGCTGAGGGCCGACACACGCTGCGACTGACTGCAAGTTCAAGGTTCCAAGAGACGCGGACGTAAATAAAAAATATTTCCGTCAGCTCGCGCCCGGTGACGCGGATCTTTTGTCTCCTAAACATTTATTATTTCATCTAATCTAAGTACCAGGAAAGTTTAAATTACTTACTCACACCTGGTATCCCTATTTAATTCTGTCAGATGAAATTGACTGGATATTATGTTTATTAAAAAGTACGTGATCGCTGTTTCCAGTGAACTACTGGCATGGAAGGCATTTCATCTTAGCCCTCAGGATGACTATAGAGATGTATGGGCAACGGTAGCGACTCACCAACAGGTGGGCCGTCAGCTTGCTTGTAATCTAATTGTTTTTATCAATAATGATAAAAACTATTTATCATTATTGATAAAGACCACCAAAATACGCAGAGCCTCGTTTATGAAATCATGAACATGGACAGAGTGGTAACATGACAATAATGGTATTATATTCTGGTTTAAACAAAAATTACCCTTTTAACGTTTATTATTCAGGACGTAGGTGTGTATTACCTACGTATTACGTACAATATAGTTGCTAAGTATATCTGTTCATCGTACGGAAATGCTGCACAGTCGTATATAGAGATTCGAACAAAAACAGTTGAATAATGGTCCGTAATCCGTATACAACGAAGATTGCTATCAACAACAGCTTTCATGTAACATCAGTGTGCCACATACGTAAAGTAGACCGCGACAAAGTGTTACTGCCCCTCGTTGGGCGCCAAAGTGACGTGAGGCGTAGTGAAGCGAAGCTTTAAGATAATGAAACTAAGAGATACCGTGCCTATTTCAGTTTCCATATAAAAGAGGTAAAATATAGTGAACACTGTTTAGATTGACTTGTGATTTTTGAAATAGTATAAGCGCCGCGGTGCTTAAGTTATGTAATGAACTAGCTGCCAGTTAAAGTAACAGTTGACAGTTCAGTAACGTCAGCAATGATACGCCGAGACAACATTTAGAAGCTAAAAAGGTGAACAGGAAAAGCAATGAGTCGTTGTCATGTTGTATGATATAGCGCCTCATTACAATGTCACTTGCCGTTTTGTTCAAAAGTGTAAAACAAGGTTTTTGACAACAATAACAAAACTCCCTTCGTGAAACCCCGTACCTGTCGGGAACCAAATCGCCGAGTCATCGTACAATCCCTCGCGGGTCATTACACTGCATTACCAGCGGATTTGAACGATGCTAGTTCAAAAAGTTTATTTATATTTACATGTAGCATATTGCAACATCTTTAGTTATTGTGATAAGTCAGTAGGCGTATCTCAACCGCCTCTTTGCCTTTAATTAAACGCCTCAAATTTTGTGCGCGCGCGGGACCGAATATGTAAGAGCAAAGCAGTCATTTCAACATTACGAAAACCAACCTCGTCTACCAATAGTTAATGTGATCAAACGTTTACTAACGGAAAAGAGAAAAACCGTTTGCCTTTTTGCGTCTGCACAGTCCGACGGCTTATCCAAAACCCAAGAAAAAGTTATACCTAAACGTTTTTATTGAGTTTTGGTTAAGGCGTCGGATTTTTTCTAGTCAATGTTGCGGTTTGATTCGCACCAAATCTCCTTGAATGTAAATCAACCAGTTTAGTCGGCAATTTAAAGATGAAAAGGTAAATCAAAGACAATATTTATAACCGCTACATCATAGGGATTGTTAAAATCACCAAAAACTTAATGAGAAGCTATCAGCTGACTCCCCGCGCATACCGCGCTCCCGGGCGGCCGCTCGCGTTGTGAGGAGCGCTTGCCAAATTAAACCAGCAAGAT
Organism: Nymphula nitidulata; assembly: GCA_947347705.1. Lineage (NCBI taxonomy): Eukaryota > Metazoa > Arthropoda > Insecta > Lepidoptera > Crambidae > Nymphula > Nymphula nitidulata. The sequence continues at coordinate 307,899 of OX374637.1, read as the reverse complement.
TTATGCACTTGCCCTCAATACACCTCTTGGGTACCTGCCCCGGGGCTGGCAGTGGAACTGTAACTGCCGGTGATTATCCTTGATGGCTCAGAAGATACGATTCAATTAAAATTATTAGAACGGGGCGTTGGTCAGTTTTTTATACGAAAAAGATGGCAAATCAGTTTACCTTGGCTTATATGTAGACGCTCGCAGTGTCTTGGGCACTACGCAAGCATTGCCTACCATGTAAAAATCAAGAGAATGTCTTATGTTGACAGCGTAGGAGACAAGTCCGCCTGCTCCCAGCATAACGCTTTCTCAATAAACTTTCTTTATCACTAGTCCCGGTTGCAACACGGGTCTATGGGGATCAATTTATGGGGAAATTTATTTATTTATTTATTCGGAAGACCAACAGCTATTACAACAAATTAAGTGACATAAATAAATAACAAAAAGCCAATTATAGGTCCTCACAAGTGGCAACATATTAACTAAGTAATATACACACTGCAACAAACTACGCACATGCACATACAACCAACCGAATCGAATAATCAGCGAATTAATAATCCCTAATTAGGTTCAAAAAAGTTTCCGCTCATAAGACGCTTCGCCGACACACAACTAAAAAAATGGAAAAAAATGGAAGAAACGGGGAAATGGATAAGCTTTTTATTTACTTCTATTACTATCCATGGAAAGAAAGGGAAAAGAACTTTGAAATTTATGCACCCGCTACAGCGTTACCCTACCCCCTACCCTTAAGTAATAGACTCCACGATGCTAAAATCAGCTAATAACAAGACTTATTTTGTCAACAAAAGATAAAACATGAATTATACAGAAACCTTCCTAAATGAATGCCGATACAAAAGAGTAAAGAATAACTTTTCTAAAGACCTTTTAGCTAAAAATAACGGAAGGGAAAACGTTAATCCCGTACAAGAAAACTGATGCTGTATTTCAAGCCTTATTACAACGGAATAGAGTCGAAGCAGTGAAGTGGGCTGCTATACAAACGGGGTCTCAAATAAACGACGGATAAGAATACCCGTAGAATACAATACCCTGCAGGTAAAGTGACCTCACGTCGACACTGACAAGTTGTTGTACCTTATTTCGTAACCGTAAGGTGCAAAATACAGGATAATCTGTTTTTTTCAGAATGGTTAACCTTTGACTGAGATTGGCGGTAATCGCGCGATCGGTCGTGCGATATGCCGCCACCGCAATCGGCTCTACTTTCTGTAATTCACATACGTTAAAAAGATGAGATTTCTTTCAGTAAGACAAAGGACTCGATAAATCAAATTAAGGCAAACGTTATACGAGTATACTTTTTTTTTAATACAACTAGATGACAAACAAGCTGACGGCCCACCCGGTGGTAAGCGGTTACCGCCGCCTATAGACTAAAATAAGAAATAATAACACATTGATATTAACTAAAACATTTGATTACGCAAGTGCATATTTGATATCCAATTATTTCATTTCGAAATCTCAGAAAAAATTGACATCCGACATTAATTCAAACGAGAATTTAACTCAAAAACTTGGAATTATGAAAATATACTCATTGAAAGAAAACAAAACATTAATAAGGATTATTTTCAATTATCTCAAGCACTCACTCGAATAATTCCTAACAAGTATTACACGTGAGACAGCTAAATGGTGTCAGTGACGCCGATATTAAATACTTGTTCCGTCGGCGCTGCACACCTTACTATATACTAAAGCTTACTGGAGTTCATTTTGTCACATTAATTAAGTTTTATAAAAATTTAAAAGAAAAATTAATTTAGCTATGCTCAATCATATAATGAAATACATGTATCATTAGAGAGCTTGATCTGATTGCTTGATTAATATGAGAGCTATGAATAATCAATCATTCAGGATTTTTAAAAGTCATACTATTATGTAACTTGATGTGACATCTTAGATCTTACTGAGAGAAGGAATTGAATTTGAAATCTATTAAATATTTTTGTCCGTGCCTGGAACTTTAGACCAACAGCAGACAAAAAATATATCTACATTTAACAAAATATAAGAGCTATACATATTGCATAAAAATAATCGTGAAAGAACACAAGGAATAGACAATGGTAATTTTTGTTTTATTATAATTAGTAGTAAGACCGGTAGACACACATCATCAACTGGCAACAACCAGTAACGCAAATAAAAGGGTAACGTGCAGCGACAGAACGCGTCGCGCGACAGAACGCGTCGCGCGACAGAACGCGTCGTGCGACAGAACGCGTCGCGCGACAGAACGCGTTGTGCGACAAAATATGTCGCGCCATGCAGGCCCCGTGCCCTAGCCGTCTGAGCCAACAATACCCGCGCCAAAGATGATATTATTTGGTCCATGCCCGCGCTAATGGTGTTTGCCCATATGTGGACGACTTTGTGCGCGGAGCCCGTACATTCAATCAAAGGTTTTTTTTTGATGAAGATCAGTTATTTATTTAGAGAAAAAAATTTGGTAAAAGACCTGTCGTCAGCTTAGTGTGTCCGTAAAATCGCAAAATACGTTAGGTATTAATTTATAAAACTATGATGAATAAAATACACATGTGTAAAGATTTCAAATTAATAATAGTAATAAAAACATAATTGTCTCACCAAGTACAGAAAAAAAGTATACATACCTTAAAACAAAAAAAGAAAATATATAACAGAAAAAAATAAAAAATATTAAATCAATCAGAATAAGCTCACTCAAGTTAAAAAAGCCCTCAAAACCAAACACCACAAAGCCTTTACCGCATGCGAAGCTATTAAATACTATAATTATGGTCAGCTACTGCTATTAGACTTTATTCAAGGAATCTGCTCGACGTCAATCACTCTGCGGAATCTGCACCTAAACAATTCTTAAATTACTTTACAAATCTATATTTGTTCAGGTGGTAACTGTTTTACACGTAAAGTTAAATCGATTTCAATAAATAGTTGACGTTTTATATTAATCCCTCAAGCGGCGCTATCCCACCGGAAAGCTACAATTGACAATTGAAAAATCAATTGTGTATATGTAGTATCTGATGTTTGACGAGTTAATTATTGTATGCCACAAGTCTGGTCTAGGCTCATTCTCGATTGCTTAATGGTTTGTCAACATCAAGTAACACATGTTGAAAAACTGAAAATCGCATCGAATTTGAAAAAATAGTAAAAGATGTGAGCTTTATTATGGAACAGAAAAGAAAGGAAGAAAGAAAAATTGAATAATTTCTATCTATCTATGGTATGTGTGTTTCTGGGCAGGAATTTGGAAATTACGGGTACATTTTTTATTACAAGGCTTGTTTATTGTGTTATGTAAATTCTCGCACCAATTCAAGCAATGTTCCTGTCTATGCAAATAATTGTTTTGTGTGTATAGCAGCCATTAAGGTCCCTTCATCCATTACGACCGCACGCCTCTGATTGGGTGTGATTCCGCGTCCGTCCATCAGCGAAGTATTCTTGACTAATTCAAGAAATGCTTTTAAATAACGTGTAGAATAAGTTCTACATAGACTAAAGCTATTCATTGCAAACCATTTGTATTTTAATGATAGTATTAGAGCCGTGAATTAATCACTCTATGTAATTTTATCTAAAATGTCAATGCCTATTTACTCTGTCTCTGATATAATAAGTCCAACAGTTGATTATAATGAAAGATAATTTAATACCAATTAAACGTACTGTATTGTTTACTTCTACATCATATACCGTTATTAACACTAAATATTTCAGTCTTAACTTTTATAGTTTGAATAACAACATAAGAAATAAGGGAGTTTTACGAAACACATTTTTATTCTGATCGCAACTTTACGACACGTAACCTCTTAGACATCTTCATAAGACAAAAAAGCCGATGCGTTCTACAATTACAGAGCTGATTCTTATTTGACATTTTACACCTTGGAATTCTGTTGATATTGTGTCTGCAACAAAGCAGCCGCGTACTTGAGTGTAATGAGCCATAAAAGAGAATATTATCAGTACATCGTCATAATAGCGCCATTTAATACTGGTTCGATTCCCGTTCCAACATCGGTGATGAGCGTCAGGGTGTACCCCACAGTTATCATTACAATTTATGGCGAATCGATTACGATACTTTAATGGCTAATAAGAAATTAGAGATAATTACTTGGGTACAGCGTCAAAAATATATTTGTGTAGTTTACTAGGTTTTGTGAAATAGGTTCGACGCGTAATTTGTATTTTTTTTTGTTTGTACTATGTGTAAAATATATTTGTCACACAAATAATTTGTAATGTTTTGATTATTAACATGTATAACTAAGCAATTACAATCACCTTTGATATTTGAATTCACTACAGGTGACACTCCTATAGAAAACGTGAAGAATGTCTTTAATGAGCACGTAGCAGCCGTACCTTTGATACTACCTAACTACGAACGTAGCACGTAGCGTCTTGACGACATTATATTCTGTGCTCGTAGCGCGATCACTACGACTTTTGATAGCTGGCAGTTTCTGCGACTCTACGATATTATTTTGTTCTGACAATTTGATGTCTTTGCTAACCATTACAGACGTTTCGATGTAATATTAATAGATTTAATATTCAGTAATGAAACTACAACACTTAGCAGGGAACAATCAGAAGGTAATACTAAGTTATAACCACCCCAACAGCTAACCGCACACTTGTCTAGACGAGCTTTGTTTGATAATGCATATAAAGGACAAACACATAGTTTCAGCAGTCGTCGGCCGCGGTGACGAGCTAATTTCCACTTTAGATGCCGGCGCGATACCCGCACAGCAAGCCGCGATGGGATCACAATAACCTGCTGCTCGCTAACATTTATGTCTTCTCCGGTGCAAACAAATTGACGCGTTAACTCCCTACACACATATGCTACTCTTTGCTATTCTTGGAATAATAATACTAGAAGCTAAGGATTTTTTTTAAAGATTCTCACCAAAACTAAAACTTAAACGTAATACTCTTTAGAATACTTTTAACTAAATTCTCAATAGATTCTATACACCAAGTGGGTATTGTAATTGAATGTATCATTTCAATAAAATAAATTTGTGATCAAAACCACTGTCTTTGTAGTATGCTAGCAGGTTTTCATGCTGTGGTACAAAGGGAGATAAAAACTGATTAAAATTCATATTACAATAAAATGGATATTCATCTGAGTCATCTGTATGTATGTACCGTCGACAGCACATCATCCGTAACAGTTTGACCTTGAGACCGCTCTTACTGCGTTAGTAATAGAGGCGGTTTTAGTAGTGCACCTGTTACACTTGATGTGGTGGCGTGTGTACGTCGCCGAGAGTGTAAGCTAAAAGTGTAGTGTCTGGTGGGTGCAATTTGCCGATTGGCGCGCTCGTATGATTTTACAACTACCGCCGCTCTCAGATCTAGTACCTACTAAAATATTATTCTTTTGCAAATCCCCGACTCGTGCGATATGCGAGGCGAAAATAAACGAGTGCCTCTAGGAAAGTATTATTTTACTGGAAATGTTAGCTTTGTATTTCTACTATAAAATTCGTGTGTTAGATATTAGGTTTCTTGATCAAAGATTCTTTGCAATTAAGCGCCGCATGCTAAAGGCTTTTGATGTAGAATAGCGGACGTCGCATGCAAATTACTCGTACAAGGAAAAAAGAAGCTATAAGGCGTCGGGGCGTCTAATCAGCGCTGACGTCACTAGCGCCCCAGAAACTATACATTGTGACGTCACAGCATCTGGGGCGGCCACAATGCGCCGAGCAATCCGTATTGTTGGTTACCCCACTTTATCCGCCGCCAGCTCCGATCATAAGTAGGCCGTCTCTCTTTCAGCGTCCTACCCCTTTTTCTTTCACATCTTACTGTAGATGAATAAGAACTACATTCGGAAAGGTCTGTTTTTGTTCACGGCAAAACATGGGATTGTAACAAAGGCGTTCCTTCAGTTTAATAAAAAGTCGGCGACGTGGAAATTGTCAGAGCGGGCGTCTCGGTGAGAGCGCTCCGCATTCCGGTTTCAGCGTACGTTTGTCGCCTGCCTAATAACAGAGGAAATTTACAGGCTTTGTGCGGGCGGCGAGCGACTGCAGCCGACTACTAACATACTCTTGAACACACAACTTTGTTCGTAGTTTTCATTAAGGCGATCTTTCTTAAAATTTACGAACTAGATAAACGTACCGAGTCGTATCTACTGTAAACGCTCCTTTCTAAAGCGCACGGTCGCCAGTTTTGCTATCACGATCATGCAGATTTTCCTATCTTAGCTTGAAATTAACATACAATGTTAACATTGCGAGTTGGTGGCAAGTTTGTCGCGCTGTTTGTAGTGCAAATGAGCACGTCTCAGCATCACCAGCACCTTGCTGCCCCAGCACAATGAGGCAGTCATGACGATAAACAACCAAATCGCTAGCCTCAGTATCAAAGCAAAGTTAACCGGCACTACTTATAATTTGAAATCCATAAAAATCCGGCTCGAAGGGCCAACGCTCCAGATTCAGATTCATATAACATATCCTATATCATTATATGGATTTTAGCTTTTAGCAATATTTTCGTTATTCTAGTTCTGTGTATTCTCGTGTATCTGTCGCTATCGTTACGCATGCTGTTTGCAGTACGTGATGCATCACACAAAGCTGCGCGTTGTGGCTTCGGCCGCGCGGCTGATTTGTGACTCTGCACGGATTTCAATATATCGAGCACACCAGCCACCAGCCACCAGAACATATTTATCAGCGGCTGTTGGCGTACTTTATGAAATACACTGTCAGACCTAGACTTAGTAATTGACAGACAGGAAGTTATTTGAGACCTGGTTATGGGGGGCTTTATTTTTGATGATCGGAGAAAATGGAATACCGAAGTACTAAGAATCGAAGACAAAATCAAAAATCAATTTCAAATGAGTATAATGTTTCGTGCTTCGGAAGGCACGTTAAGCCGTTGGTCCCGGTTGGTTACTGCAACCGCTTTAACCACCAACCCGCATTGGGCCGGCGTGGTGGTGTGATGGTTCATGCTGCAAGCTCCTCATATCCTTCTTATATTTAGATGAAATTTGGCAAGGAGATTCATTATATCCTTTTGGAGCGATCGCCGATATCCACGCGAGCGAACCCGCGGATGGCCACTAGTGAAATACGATTGCCTCGACTCTACACTACAGTCTGTTCAATACTGATTACGTACTCGATAAAGACCGTATGACTCTTACTACCACTTATTTAACTCGTACGCTCCCAACTCCGCGGAGATATACTAAAGCTCTCGGTCTGGTTCATAGAGGGCGATACCAAAGTGTGGCCCGCAGAGGTGCACGTCGCAAAGTGATTTGTGCGTTCGTTCTGCAACGTTCTTTATCGCGTGTCGAGTGCGCTTTATTGACCGCCGTTATGACCCGGTCCGAACATGGAATATATGACGTACAGTTTGTATTGTATATTAATGATATTCTCAGGTTTTATATGCAATCATAAATAAAGCTATTACAATGTGTAAAATAGGGTACGTTCCCTTTAAAATGTAGGTATATATTATATTTTAATTCATTTATGTTATGTATACCATTATCATATATTTTTAAACAATCGTTTACTTTTTCGCACCTATCACTTTTATTTTGAGTATCGTGTTTGTTTTATCTCTGCAATTTGCATGAAAATGTGCAAAATAAAAAATTGATACCTATCTACGTTAAAATGTTCTATCCTTCGTTTCGAAATTACGGGAAAAGGCTAAAAGTTGGTACAAACGAAAACCAATACCTCGACGAAGTTTAAATATACGGAGATCAGCAGCGTGTTAATGAAAAAACTTGTCACGTAAGTGGCGAGCGGACGCCGGTAATTAGCCGCGATTAGGGAACAGGGACAGCCCCCCCCCCCCTCCCCCGTCCTTCCCGCCCACTCCCCCCGCTCCTACTCCACTCCTAAAGTTACTTTACTGACTTTTCAGTTTGACGTCCTTTACACTCGACGTTGTATCAAAGCTAACTGAAGAGATAGTCGATGTATGATGGATTACACTTATAATTATCAGTGCTGTGTCTATTGGAGTAAATGATGATCATCGCTAACAAACAAATCTAACACGCAATAGGTTAATAATTATTATCTCCAAGTAAGACGCCCCTGAGTAGCTCAATGGCGTACTGGTTCGAGGGCTCTGGCTACGATTACAAAAACAAAACAACTTTCGCCATGGTCGACCCCGGGATGGGTCAACCAAAATTTGTAATCTCGAGCTCCTCCGTGCTTCGGAAAGCTAGTCCCGGTTGTTACCGCGACCGATTTGCTGGCAACACAGCCACCAATTAGTAAGAATATGTGGTATGAATAAGATTTTTGTGTCGGTTACTCTGTTTTCCATATTCATAGTCATATCCATTTATTGTCACATGTTGGTATAACAGATGTTACATAAAATTAATTGGCTATGTTTGCGACAGGACGTGTTAGAGTCATTTTAATCTTTGAAATAAAGTGTAATTTGATCGGAACCGGAATTTGATTCTGTGGAAACCAGGAGCTACACAGACCTTAACCCACAAGTTGGTGGCTTAAAGTTGGGCCAGAGCGATGGTGTTATGGTATTCTCCTATGTAGCAAGGCCTGCGCCAAGAAGTGAGACGTATATTATATAGGCTGGTGAAGTGAAGACGTCCTTAACTAAAAATCTGTGTTACGCAATAACGTAAAAATCTGTGTTACGTTATTATTTTCCATTTGAAAATGAAATAATTTATTTATAGGCCAAAGACACGTCCACAAGGAATCATAATTATGTGAATGACCTGAATTAAGCTTACTAAAATAGTTTTTTTAAGAACTTTGTTGCCATCACTGGGCTAGTAATACCCAAAGTAATTAAATTGTAGTACTTTTTTATTTCATTAGCTCGTATTATTTAATGAATACTATTTTGATTGCTACTAACTAACTTATAAAGTTAAAATAGCTTTAGATGAAACAGTCGTTTTTATTGAAAGATTCAAACGTCTTTCATATATCCAGACATGCAAAAGACGTAAGATCTTAGCTAATAATGACTGTGTACTATTGACATGGTTCGATTCCTTGTACACAGTTTATCTTACTCCTTTGTTAAAAGAGCCATTTTTAGTACCTTGTTAGTTGATATGCTCGCATAATATTTTCTGTGTTGGAAACTGCATAAAACACTCAAAAAAACACCACAGTTTACTTACCAATCAATTTATTGTCAACTTAGAATAAATGTACATGGTAACGTCGGGTTATTTTATTTTAGTTAATTATCAGACAAATATGTACAATTAGTTAGCTGCCACTACTAGCTGCAATCCTTTGTTATTTATTAACAATACATTATGTTAAATGTTAGCATTTACTACAAACAATGTGCTCATTAGTAGACTAAAATACAGACACCTAGCGATGCAACTAATATATCTTGTGCGAGTGGTTACGCGTCGTCGAATAATTGAACGATTTTTCATCATAGTGATTTTTATTAATCAATATTTTTTTAGGATCAAACTGAAAATGAACTGAACACAGATAAAAAACTACAGTTATTCGCAATTATGTATAAAAAAAGGTGCTAATTTTTATACATTGACATGACATAAGTAATTAAATTTTCTGCTAATATAAAAGTCAAACACCAAAAAAATATGCGTGAATGTAATTTGAAAACGTTTTTCGCTTTATGTTAATAAATCGCTAGGATGTTCTCTAAAAGTAATATTAGTTGCATCATTCCCTATATTTGACCAATATGACGCCTCGTATCAGTAAAACACATGCTTTGAGGTAATAGCAGTGCCCTACGATGACCATAAGTACTGTTTACCGAGGCGTGATGTTGGCGTTGACACAGGAGGTCAGTAAAGTACGGACGTATGAGAGCCGTTAGTGCCCACAACCCGCAACCAAGCTGCTCCACAACCCGCAACCCGCAACCACGCGAACCCAAAGCCCGCACCACGCGTTGTGAACGGACCACTGTCACAGATTCGATTGTCAGGTCGAAATCTGCACAACTACTATCTGAATTACCAGAGATATAAACCTACAACTTTACTTGAAAAGTTTATAGGAATTATAAAGTAATAATATTAACCCTTACCTCAAGTTACACAACCGAAATTACTAAACAGTATCTTTAATAATACTGTAATTTCAAAAGAAAGATGACAGTTTGATTCGCCACAACGCACCGTATCAGGCGAGGACATAGCCCCAGCAGGCACGAGCCACTTACCAGCAGGAGGGCTGTCGGACGAGCGCCGCTCCACCGCCGCCGACACGGGCGCCTCGGAGACCGACGCGGGTGCCTCGACGACCGACGCGGGTGCCTCGACGACCGACGCGGGTGCCTCGATGACCGACGCGGGTGCTTCGGCGACCGACACGGGTGCCTCTGTGGCCGACACGGGTGCCTCGGCGGCCGACACGGGTGCCTCGGCGGCCGACACGGGTGCCTCGGCGGCCGACACGGGTGCCTCGGCGGCCGACACGGGTGCCTCGGCGGCCGACCCGGGCGCCTGGCTGGGTGACGCGGGCACGAGGCGCTGCCTCAGCCGCGCCCAGTCGTCGCGGAGCTGCCCCACGGTGTCGCGTAGTTCGGCGGCGACGGTCTGTTTGGCCGCGGTACACTCTCGCTCCATGTTGTTGTAGTTTTCCAGCACTTCGCGGACTTCTGATTCCCATTCGCGGATCTCCTCCTGTTAGGCATCAAGTTTTGATTATTTCTTCACTAGATTAAGGCATTGTTTGCGACAGAATTATATGTTTACTAGTTAGTATGAGGTGTGTATTGGTATATTTTTTACAAAACTTGAGGTTTCATATATTACAAAAATAAAAGTTATATTGATGTAATATTCAGTATACGTATTTCAGCAGGCTACTGATAGATATAAAAGTCGATTATCTGAGCTTTGATCTCAAAAAACTTAATTTGAAATAGTAAAAAAGAAATTAAACAAAGTCGATAGGACAAAAACTAGCTTAATATGAGTATTAGTGGATACTTGCACTAAATTCGGTAAATAATAAATGTAAACAAACCAAATGTTACTTTGTACAGGTTTTTCCTTTTCCCTCGCTACCTATCTTGCTCATCGCTCATCGCTCATATGTAAAAGACAGTGGTTTGTTACTATTTACTTTTTATCGAATTTGGCTCAAGTATAAATGGACCTAGTTATGCCAAAATGTGCCATGCCACAGGCAGGATACTAATTAATATTTCAAGTAGCTTGAGTTCTTTTTGCACAATGTTGTGGGTTGGTACACTTTTAGTGCAACTCATCATTACTAAAACGAGTCTTCGACATATACAAATCGGTTTCATTTTATATAATTGTATCTCAAAATGGACGACACTATGGGTTGGATAAGCACAACTAGGTCCAATAGAAGTATCGTGTGGAGTGGGGCTAGAGTATTGGCAGAAGCCGTGTGCGTTCGTACCGTCGTGGGCGGTGGTTGCGCGCGCGCCCAGGTTGCGGCGGCGCGCAGTCGCGCGGCGTACTTGGCCAGCGCCGCCAACCGCCCGCCCACCAGCGCCGCGTGCGCGCCCAGCTCCGCGCGCGCCTGCACACACAACGCTTACTTTCACCACACCACGCTCACTACACCACACCACACTTACTACACGACACCACGCTTCCTACCAGTGATCGAAATAGGAAGTGCAATTTATGGGATTTAAGGACGTTATCTTAATATAAATCAACACCGATCGTCGTGGAAAACACTAGCGGAGGCCTTCGTCCAGCAGTGGACGTCTTTCGGCTGAAATGATGATGATGATGTCCATGAGTATACCTTTTAATCCCACTAGGTACGGATAAATATTTTCGATACCTACATATAAATATTTCTACTTTCTTGTCATTAACTCTAAATTGTTATTATGCAAGAAATGCTTACGTGAAATAAAATCGCAAGACTATGGATTCTTACACGCCCTACGATCTAAATCGCGCGGCGGAAAGGTGTGTCTGTCTGTGTCTGTCTGTGTGTCTGTCTATCTGTCTGTCTGTGTGTGTATGTCTGTGTATGTGTGTGTGTCTATGTGCGTGTGTGCGTGTGTGTGGGTGTGTGTCTGTGTGTGTGTGTCTGTGTGTGTGTGTGTCTGCGTGTCTCTCTCTCTCTCTGTCTGTCTCTCTCTCTCTCTCTCTCTGTGTGTGTGTGTGTGTGTGTGTGTGTGTGTGTGTGTGTGTGTGTGTGTGTGTGTGTGTGTGTGTGTGTGTGTGTGTGCGTGTGTGTGTGTGTAGTATAACTGTAGCAAGTCGTATCGTTCATTAATTACATTTGACAATAAAAGTGGTGTGAAATGTTAAACACAAATATTACGTCCTAATAACGATTTTGCAATATAAAGCTAAAATACCACTGACTTTATTGTATAAAATTCGTTACGGTAAACGCGTACCAACAGACGGACCATACGCTTGTGTAATGTGTAAAAAAAACAACACAAATAATCTTCCAAGCTAGTAGACCACCTTACAAACGATCGCAAATAAAACAGAACTTTATGACTATGTATCTCCTGTTTAGCATACCATTTTAAGTAGTGACGAAGGATCAGACTGGCGACATCTGGTTTGATATACAGTTAATTGAAGTGTGCTCCGCGGAGAGGGTAGGGATGAGCGATATTGATTTGAAATCGATAGCTTAACATCGTAACTTCGATATTATCGTCCAAACAAGAAAGATTCATTTTTATAGTGTCTATGGTTTTTTTATTCAACTAGATGACAAACAAAAAAATGCGAAATTGCACTTGGTCATTTCACTTTTGACTTTTAATAATATTAAATAGTTTATAGGTATATATCATTATTGATTATTACGTCAACTGATTTAGGTAACTTTTTGTATAGTAATATTTTCAAAAAAAAGTATAAAGTTGCATGTTTCACACGTGAACAGGTTTTTATATTGCTACTGCGTCTTTAAATCACTCACAGTTCTCGGTACTCTATTTCAGAATCACTGGCGACGCTGGTGATTCAATTCTAGATTACTTCGCTAGTTCGTGATTTCAAGTCAGCACTCGCAACAAAAGATAACTTTGCTTACTTGTTGGAACAAATCACTATTGATGTGATCATCGATATTGCACCAATATCGATAAATTTGCTTATCCCTAGTAGAGGGCCCGGCGCGGACAATGGACCAACTTTACAGACAGAGTGCGCCGCCGCCGCCGCGACCGCACTGATTGTCCTACTAATACGCTGTTTGGGTCTCATAGGGTAAACTTTGGATTCGCACGGCCACAGACGACGGCGAGACCGGTTATTATTACCTCCTTGCCGTTACCAGTCTGTAGGGTGCAATCACGTCTGGAATTTGTCTATTATTATGTGTGACTAGACAGCAAGACAATTTATTCGCACAATTTTTTTTGGCGATTTTAAATAAAATATTTTTTCTTTCTATCTATCTTTCAATAAGAGGGGTGGGGCAAAGCGGTATTTGCCACTCGTGTTTTATAGTATCTTCAACTTCAGAAGATTGCAGCTGAAAAATGATGTAAACGTAATGTATTTTCTCGACTGTTACAGAATATACAGCAGCAGTGTCCGAGGTGTTACGAGCATCTATAGGCTACGGTAACCGCTTACCAGCAGGTAGCCGTGAGCTTAATCTGTGGCGTCCGAATTAAAATATTTACTAAATATGAAATTTTAAATATTTTTTGACGTCATAAACAAATATGACGACAATACGACATTAAATTACAACATGGGCTTAATAGCTCATAGAAATTTTGCAACTTTCAATTGCATCTTATTCGTTTAATACTTTCATAACATTTCTTTGTGTTCAATATCTATATTTGGCAACTGTCTTTTGTGTCATATGAGGGCTCTGCTGAGGCTTACCTGAAAAGGAACGTAGGCTGTGTTTCGCACCACTGACGGCGCGCGGCGCGCGTGTGCATTCATGCTCAAATTTAATAACGAACAAGTTACGTCTCCGTGGACTATTTTGAGTAAGCCCTTCTAATCCCAAATTGTGTGACTTTTGGTAATAACTGCGGTCCGTGACCACTACCTATATAAATATTTTCTTCGTGCAAGTATCGAAATTAACCCGGGTTTAAGAAGCATTGGAAGACATCGTCGGTATCTGCTACCAACCAGCCGCCTAAGGGAAGTCAAGGTGAGTGCTTTATGTGATATAATTGATAGTTGCCAAATTTGACACAAACGAAAGCATCATAACCTTGGTAAATAACCAGAGCATAATACAGTCCACTTACTCACTCAGTGGCAACAAAAAACGCAACACTATGAAATAATGAAGTCAATGTTCTAATTGAATGCCGTGTTGTGGTGTTACCTGCTCTAGCTGTTGCCGCAGCGCTAGTTGTACAGTGTGTGGGTGTTACCTGCTCTAGCTGTTGCCGCAGCGCTAGTTGTACAGTGTGTGGGTGTTACCTGCTCTAGCTGTTGCCGCAGCGCAAGTTGTACAGTGTGTGGGTGTTACCTGCTCTAGCTGTTGCCGCAGCGCTAGTTGTACAGTGTGTGGGTGTTACCTGCTCTAGCTGTTGCCGCAGCGCTAGTTGTACAGTGTGTGGGTGTTACCTGCTCTAGCTGTTGCCGCAGCGCTAGTTGTACAGTGTGTCCAGTGTGTGGGTGTTACCTGCTCTAGCTGTTGCCGCAGCGCTAGTTGTACAGTGTGTGGGTGTTACCTGCTCTAGCTGTTGCCTCAGCGCTAGCTGTACAGTGTGTCCAGTGTGTGGGTGTTACCTGCTCTAGCTGTTGCCGCAGCGCTAGTTGTACAGTGTGTGGGTGTTACCTGCTCTAGCTGTTGCCGCAGCGCTAGTTGTACAGTGTGTGGGTGTTACCTGCTCTAGCTGTTGCCGCAGCGCTAGTTGTACAGTGTGTCCAGTGTGTGGGTGTTACCTGCTCTAGCTGTTGCCGCAGCGCTAGTTGTACAGTGTGTCCAGTGTGTGGGTGTTACCTGCTCTAGCTGTTGCCGCAGCGCTAGTTGTACAGTGTGTGGGTGTTACCTGCTCTAGCTGTTGCCGCAGCGCTAGTTGTACAGTGTGTCCAGTGTGTGGGTGTTACCTGCTCTAGCTGTTGCCGCAGCGCTAGTTGTACAGTGTGTGGGTGTTACCTGCTCTAGCTGTTGCCGCAGCGCTAGTTGTACAGTGTGTGGGTGTTACCTGCTCTAGCTGTTGCCGCAGCGCTAGTTGTACAGTGTGTGGGTGTTACCTGCTCTAGCTGTTGCCGCAGCGCTAGTTGTACAGTGTGTCCAGTGTGTGGGTGTTACCTGCTCTAGCTGTTGCCGCAGCGCTAGTTGTACAGTGTGTGGGTGTTACCTGCTCTAGCTGTTGCCGCAGCGCTAGTTGTACAGTGTGTGGGTGTTACCTGCTCTAGCTGTTGCCGCAGCGCTAGTTGTACAGTGTGTGGGTGTTACCTGCTCTAGCTGTTGCCGCAGCGCTAGTTGTACAGTGTGTCCAGTGTGTGGGTGTTACCTGCTCTAGCTGTTGCCGCAGCGCTAGTTGTACAGTGTGTCCAGTGTGTGGGTGTTACCTGCTCTAGCTGTTGCCGCAGCGCTAGTTGTACAGTGTGTGGGTGTTACCTGCTCTAGCTGTTGCCGCAGCGCTAGTTGTACAGTGTGTGGGTGTTACCTGCTCTAGCTGTTGCCGCAGCGCTAGTTGTACAGTGTGTGGGTGTTACCTGCTCTAGCTGTTGCCGCAGCGCTAGTTGTACAGTGTGTCCAGTGTGTGGGTGTTACCTGCTCTAGCTGTTGCCGCAGCGCTAGTTGTACAGTGTGTGGGTGTTACCTGCTCTAGCTGTTGCCGCAGCGCTAGTTGTACAGTGTGTGGGTGTTACCTGCTCTAGCTGTTGCCGCAGCGCTAGTTGTACAGTGTGTCCAGTGTGTGGGTGTTACCTGCTCTAGCTGTTGCCGCAGCGCTAGTTGTACAGTGTGTCCAGTGTGTGGGTGTTACCTGCTCTAGCTGTTGCCGCAGCGCTAGTTGTACAGTGTGTCCAGTGTGTGGGTGTTACCTGCTCTAGCTGTTGCCGCAGCGCTAGTTGTACAGTGTGTCCAGTGTGTGGGTGTTACCTGCTCTAGCTGTTGCCGCAGCGCTAGTTGTACAGTGTGTCCAGTGTGTGGGTGTTACCTGCTCTAGCTGTTGCCGCAGCGCTAGTTGTCGCGGCGCACGCGCCGGAGACTCTCGCAGGCGGCTCGCCATCTCCTCGTCGCGGGCCTGCGCGCAACGCATTACTTATTAATATTCACATACTGTTGTAAACCTATCCAAGAATTTGTATATAGAATTTACTTATTATTTTCTTTTTTTATATTAGTCTGACTATTTAAATTTGTTAATTACTGTGATTGATAAAGTGACATGTCATTGTAATTTAATTGATATTGACTATAAATTTCCAAAAATAATAAAAAATACTGTCTGATATACCTATGGTTTATATCTGATCAATACAATAAATTGTGATTTTAAAAATAATGCTTGCTAATGTCTGCATACAAATATTATTATTATCAATTCACACATTGATTAACATCAACATAATATGTCATGGTGATACAACTTTGTATTTGTACCATATTGTACGGTCATTGAACGTACATACAAAATGCTGTATTTACTAATTTTATTATTTAATTGTTAATGCTATATTTAAGTCAGTCTGCAATCGAATACCGATGCGTTTGTAGCTCATATTTCAGTGTATTAAATAATTCAAGTTTCAAGTGATTATCAGTGTTTTCATTCTTAAAGATCTGTGTGATAACAAGAGATCATACATCTTAATGGTCCTTCGAGCCCTTTAGTATTTTATTGGTCTCTTTGTGTGGTAGCGAATCGGTTCTCTGGCCTCCCACCAGCGGGTCTCACCAGGCGAATTGAGAAGGCGCAATTATCCACAGAGTGCCTTAAAGTACTAATTGGAACCTTCAAGGAAAAGCAGCTTATATTTCAAGAGTAAAAATGATGGAGCATTTGCTGGTACGTCAGAAAGAACTTCTCAAAGAAATTGAGAAATTGAATATCAACTTTGGGAAGGACGGCCCCGGCAGGAAAACTCAAGAGTACGTTCAGAAGAAACTCGATACTTTGAACGATTTGTGGCAAGAGTTCAGCCGAAATAATGAAATTTTACAAAAGTGTACAGATAAGTCGGGTGAATATTTTGTTAAAAATGTTTTCGACAATATGAAAAGTTTTTACGAAAGCACTAGAACTATTTTCATGTCATATCAAGAATCTATGTCGAGTCAACAAATTCATGATTTTGACGAAAAAAATCAAGAAAATTCAGGCCCTTCGTTTGAAATCCCGACGAATAGCAGCATCTCTGCAAGGAAACAGGATCAGGGTACCAGTAGTAATACGGAAGTTTTATTGAAAAAGCAAGCCAGCAACTTTCGTGCACTTACAAGAACTATTTCAAATATAAATCTTAATATAATCTCTGAGATGTGGGAGTACGAAGATCACCTAAAAACTATTCAAGCGAGGTGGTCTATTATTGACTCTCTTCATTGGGAGCTTGATAGTGAACTTGATGGCTCCAACGAATCATATGATAAGGCGTATTCACACCATGAACTGTCATATTTAGAAATTAAGAAGGCTTTAAACAGTCGATTGTGGTCAGAAAAACACAGGCAAGAATGTGTGCCAAAGATGGAAATTCCAGTTTTTTCAGGAAGCTACCAACTCTGGGTTTCCTTCAAAGACCTTTTCAGCGAAGCTATTCACCGAAATGCATCATTGTGTAAAGCGCAAAAAATGCAGTATCTTAAAAGCAAGGTGAAAGGTGAGGCCGAAAGATTAATTCAACATTTGTCTATCAGTACGGACAACTATGACGTATGTTGGGAGATCTTAAACAATCGGTACAACAACAAGAAGTTGATTTTTAATACTCATATACAAACTTTAATGAGTATTCCTACAATACAAAAACCAGTTGCTAGCCTACTTAAAAAGCTACACGATACAACTTTAGAGTGCTTAAACTCCGTCAAAAATCTGGGGGCGGAGACAGAAACGTGGGATCCACTAATTGTGTACTTGCTATCTCAAAAGTTAGATTCAGAAACTTATACTGACTATATGGAATCCATTAAGGAACCCAGGGAGTTACCTAAGCTGAAAGAGTTCTTGGAATTCCTGGAAGGTAAATTTACTGTCATGGAAACCTCCCGGAGAAAGCAAGATGTGGCCCCACAGAATAATTCAAGGCAACAATTTCAAGCCGGTCACAAATACACAAACCCTAACTATTTCAAGCAATCCTTTTCAAGTAATCGAGTTCAAGCGAAACCTGTACAATATGGATTTACAAGGATTTGCCCGCTATGCGAAAAAGATCACAGCTTATTTTTCTGTAAACAGTTCTTGGAGATGGTGCCCATCGAAAAATTGAATACAGTCAAGAAACTTAACTATTGCCAAAATTGCCTGCATGATCATCATGGCAACCCATGTACAGCGAAAAAACGATGTCGAGATTGTCACAAATATCATAACAGTATTTTACACGAAGCATTCAGCATGGAAACAAATGCGCAAAATATGACGAAATCGATAGCTACTAGGTCAAATACTGAGTCCGCGCCACGAGTGAATAATAGTCACGTATCACTGCAACGTGATGCGCCGGAAATATTGCTAGCAACTGCGTTGATCAAAGTTCAAGGGATAGATGGGACATACCACACCATGCGCGCATTAATAGATCAGGGATCACAGCTGTCCCTTATATCAGAAAATGCTGCTCAGATTTTATCATTACCACGTGAGAGTTTTAAGGGTGTGATATCAGGCGTTGGCGTAAAAGAGAGTAACTGCAAGGGTAGATTCAGCATTAGTTGCCAATCAATGGATGGTAGTTACGATTTCAGCGTCAATGTTCTGATTCTAAAGAATCTAATACGTAATTTACCGAATGTATCCTTTAAGCGAGCGAATTGGAAATACTTAGACAGTATAACATTGGCTGACCCACATTTTCATGTCAGTCGCCCTGTAGATATTCTCTTAGGGGCTGATATTTATTCCCAAATAATATTAGAAGGCATGTGTAAATCTCACGATGCTCTTCCTGTTGCTCAACAAACCCAGTTGGGTTGGATACTATGCGGTACTGTAACAACTTTGCAATGTAATGTTGTCTTGAATAACATTTATGACATAGAAAAGTTTTGGGAAGTAGAAGACATTCCCGAAGAAAATGAATTATGTTCAGATGATTTATATTGTATGCAGTTCTACCAAGAAAATACGGTACGCAAACAGGACGGCCGCTACGAGGTTAGGCTCCCGATGAAACCAAAATTTCAAGAAGAATTGGGTCAATCAAAACGAAAAGCAGTCGCTCAATTTTTACAATTAGAACGAAAAATATCAAAACTCGGAGCGATAGAATATAAAAGGTTTTTCGATGAATATTTGCAATTGCGACATATGACGCCGTCGGTCGGTAACAAGACACCGGAATGTTTCCTACCGCATCATTGTATCGTTCGTGAGGGGTCATTGACCACGTCACATCGAGCTGTATTCAATGCCTCATCCCTGACTTCGAGTGGGAAGAGTTTGAACGACCTAATGGCTCGCGGTCCCAATCTTCAGCAGGATCTTCAGTCTTTGATCCTAAAATGGAGGCAGTATAAGTATGCATTCACAGCTGCCATTGAGAAGATGTTTCGCCAAATTTGGATGCATCCTGAAGACCAGCTTCTTCAAAAAGTAATCTGGCGAAATTCTTCAGCAGATAAACTACAAGAGTTTCAGCTCACAACCGTCACGTATGGCACTAAAGCGGCACCATTCCTAGCAATGATGACGCTGAGGCAGTTAGCAAGAGATGAGCGCCTTCACTTTCAAGATAGTGAAGCACCCAAAACTGTCGAAGAATGTTTCTACATGGATGACCTTCTTCAAGGTCACCACTCCATAGAGAAAGCGAAAAAATTACAACAAGATTTAATCAAGCTCCTAAGTTCAGGAGGGTTCAATTTGCGAAAGTGGTCTGCTAATCATCCTCTCTTATTAGAAAATGTGAAAAGCAGTAAAGAAATACAAGATAAGTTTGAGTTTCAACAACTCGAGTCAACAAAGACCCTAGGTCTACGCTGGGATCCACAACAAGATTGTTTTTCATTCGACGCAAACTTGAAAAACGTTGAAAATTCAATAATTACCAAAAGAACCTTATTATCGGATATTTCAAAAATATTCGACCCTCTGGGCTGGTTGACGCCAGTAACAACAAGTTTAAAAACCTTATTTCAACAAGTTTGGACCACTGAGATTAGTTGGGATGACGCCGTACCGGAAAATATCTTATCAGAATGGATAAAAATAAAATCAGATATTATTCAAAACATAAATAAAATTCAAGTTGCAAGATGGCTCTATTCCGAACAAAAAGCTGTTAAAGAATTACATGGCTTTTGTGACTCATCTATGAAAGCATATGCCTGCGTGGTTTATTGTAAAATAAATAAATATCAAAAAGTGATATTAGTTGCTGCAAAGGCACGAATTATTTCAGTTAAGAAAAAGATAACACTGCCACGATTAGAGCTTTGTGGAGCCGAACTTTTAACAAAGTTGATGAGCAAGGTACTTCAAACGCTCTCAAGTAAAGAATATGAAATATCTCTATTCGGATGGTCGGACTCCACTGCTGTCTTAGGCTGGATACAAGGCGACATTAACCGCTGGAAGCCGTTTGTGTCTAACCGTGTCAAGAAAATAACAGCAGTCATTAACCCTCAATGCTGGCGTTATGTAAAATCTGCCGAAAACCCAGCTGATTGCGCCAGTCGAGGCTTACTTATTTCTCAACTATTGCAACATCAATTATGGTGGCAAGGACCGCCCTGGCTAGCAAAATTCACTAAAAATCAAGACATTCAAGAAAAAATTACAACTACAGAAGAATTAAAACAATGCAAACAAGTCAACGCGGCTGTTTCGCAATATAATGACGCCAGCGTCATAGATCAACTACTTGAAAAATTCAGTTCAATTACAAAAATTGTTCGCATTTTGGCTTGGATGAGGAGAACATTTCATAATAATTGCAAAAACAAAACAGAACCACATCTTTCAGTTCAAGAAATTCAAGATGCCAGAATACAAATTATAAAGTATATTCAAGAAAGATACTTTTCATCAGAATTAAATGCACTTAAAAATAATAAACAGCTAAACAGGAAAAGCAAAATACTGAATTTGAATCCGTTCTGTGATGAGTTGGGAACTCTTCGAGTTGGAGGGAGATTAAAAAATGCACAGATTGCTGATTCTATGAAAAATCCAATAATACTTCCTCATTGCAGCCGACTTACTGATCTACTAATTGACTCAGCACACTTACTTACCTTTCATGGCGGTACTCGTCTGACCTTGTCTAATCTACGGCAAACTTATTGGATTATTAGTGGCAATAGAGCTGTTAAAAAGCGCCTACATTCATGTGTTACATGTAAACGAAATAAGCCCAGTATGCAAGAACAAATAATGGGTGATTTACCTGCTGTACGAGCGAACCCTTCGAGACCCTTCTCTCACACCGGGGTGGACTTCACGGGGCACGTCGAAGTCAATACAAACAAAGGAAGAGGCGTCAAGACAACGAAGGGCTACGTTGCCGTGTTTGTGTGCATGGCAACGAAAGCGGTCCACTTGGAGCTAGTTTCAGATTTAAGCTCCTCAACGTTTATCGCTGCACTTAGAAGATTCGCCGCCCGCCGAGGTACCCCACATCATATTTACAGTGACAACGGGACTAATTTTGTTGGCGCTAACCGAATCCTGAAACAAGAATACGTAGACCTCCAACAAACTATGGACAACTTTTTTTATAAAGAAATTGTAGATATGAAGATCGAATGGCATTTTCAAGCACCATCATGGCCCAGTGCCGGAGGACTCTGGGAGGCGGCAGTTAAAAACCTAAAACATCATTTGCGACGTGTCCTCGGAGAACAAAAATTAACATTCGAGGAATTTACCACCTTGCTGTCACAATTGGAGGCATGCATGAATTCAAGGCCCCTTTGTGCTCTCTTCGAAGACCCAGACGATCTCGACCATCGCATTTTTTAACAAACGGTCCGATACTTACTATTATCGATACAGAACACGATCAAAGAACACGATGGCAGTTGACTCAGAAAATATTCAAGGATATTTGGCAAAGATGGCGAACCGAATATTTATCGCAACTCACTGCACGCTCGAAATGGAAGTCTTCAAGAGAAAATATCAAACTTAACGACATTGTGACAATACATGACCCTAACCTACCTGCGGGAAAGTGGCCGATGGGTCGCGTTATTCAGTTGCACCCAGGCAGCGACGGTTACGTCAGAGTCGTGACGCTCAAGACAAAACACGGCGTCATGAAACGCCCTGTCATCAAATTGTCGACACTGCCCGTTCACGATATTGATATGAATCATAACTCTAGTATGATGTCACAAATTCAAGACACAGCACAAAACGATACAATACCGACATTATCGTCATGGCAAAGTAAACAAAAACGAAATGGAAAGCAATGTAATCGAATTCAAACTTCAACATTTGCTTCGATACTCTATTCATTTATGTATTTCATGATGATATTTACAACTTGTTTTTCTCACAAAATTATGGCATTGGACGACAGTCAAGGACTATATTTCGACAAGATTGCGAACATTCAACTTATCCGCGATGAATGGAAAATTATAGTATTCTACAATATGGAACCTTATTGGGCTGGAACTACAGCATACAAAGGGTTTTCAGAACACCTTGATAACATATGTTCAAAATCAAGAAACAATATCATTGCGATGTCCTCATATTACAGCTACGTCACACATACGCTGAACTTGAATACTACAATACTATTTTGATGAATCGGCAAACTTCACGTGCTCGAAGGCGTCGTGGCCTTATCAACGGTGTCGGATCTATAGCGCGCAGCCTATTCGGAGTATTAGACGAACAGTTCGCAGAACAGTATTCAAAGGATATTGCCCTTATCAGAGAGAACGAGAAACATCTAGCAACACTTTGGAGAAACCAAACTTCCGTTGTGGAGGCGGAATACAACTTACTTAAAAGAACAGAAGAGAGTATAAGAAGTCAACATAAAATATTTCATCAGCATATTCTCTCTCTTGAACAAATGACAAATACCATGAAAGCAGAGATGACACTTCTAGAATACATGAACGAGTTCATGCTCTCAGCCATGTCTGCTCATAACATGCTACTCAATTTGAAGAATATTCAAGATACATTATTGGACACAGTCACAAATATTTTCAATGGCCAGTTTAATATTCATCTTATAACGCCACAGCAGCTTCAAAATGAACTGAATATTATATCTAGACAATTAGGAAATGACTTGTCTCTACCTATCAGCAATATTCATACTGATATTAGAGATATTTATCATTTATTGAAGATCAAGGCCAGAGTGACGGAACAATATCTAATTTTGGAAGTCAGAATTCCACTCATAAGTCGAGACAAGTATGAGTTATACAAAACGATTCCAGTGCCAAAACTAGAAGGGAGAAATATGACCAGCATACTTCCTATTGCAGAATACATTGGGGTTAACCTACAAAAGGACTCTTACTTTCCTACTTCACAAGAAGAGATAGAAAACTGTATTTCTCATGAATCTTCCACTTATATTTGCAAATTACGAACACCTATCTACAGAATGAAATCCGATTCAGATTTATGTTTAAAGAATATAAATAACGATTGTACTCAAAACAGCGAAGTATGCAAAAATCAATGGATTGGACTTAAAAATATAAACACATATTTTTATTTTTGTTGTGATGAATGTCAGCTGAGAACTTTGTGTGGAGATCAAGTTACCGCCGCTAAGCTGACGAATGCAAACATTGTAAGCATATCAGAGCAATGTGTAATCAAGACACAAAATTTCACCGTCTTTCCTCATAAAGACTTATCAAGCACCGTGAAATTGACAATGGAACTGGATCAATTGGAAATACCTCAAATCAACAACATACTTAACTTCACGATAAAGTCTATCAATAACTCTGATGTAATAGACAACGAAAAGAAAAAACTTTTAGAAGACCTTGGGCAAAGGATCGAGAGACTGAAGAATTCAGATATTTTGACTGACCAAAATATCTTATCACGACATTCACCATTACAGTATTATTTATTGTTTGGTTGGATTAGTAATCATAATTGGAATCGTTATCTTATGTAGAAAAATAAATCAGCGACGGAAAGCAAAATCTTCGAGAACAGCTCATGACTCACCGTTAGGGAGCCACCCTGTTCGAGAACATCATCAAGACTCTGCTATGGAGATGAGCGAGCGAACAATGGACAAGACAACTTCTCCTATATTAAGAAAAGTGATTTTTAGTGATAATTTCAATTAATATTTTTTATAATCGAATTACTGTTTCAATTTAAAGTACTTCATTAATATGATTTATATTCTACTTTCTTTCTCCCTCGGGAGCATGTACGGTCATTGAACGTACATACAAAATGCTGTATTTACTAATTTTATTATTTAATTGTTAATGCTATATTTAAGTCAGTCTGCAATCGAATACCGATGCGTTTGTAGCTCATATTTCAGTGTATTAAATAATTCAAGTTTCAAGTGATTATCAGTGTTTTTATTCTTAAAGATCTGTGTGATAACAAGAGATCATACACATATTTTAGTAAATAAAGATTTTTTTAAAAAAGAACACTCTACTCCAATGGTTTGATGAGAAAAATCCATCAACAAAAACTTTTCGTTCCACTTATTATTTTATTACTGCAAGATCCATTGAATATTTCCTTGCTATGGCGGGTGTCTATAGGCGACGGTAGCCACTTACCACCGGGTGGACCTTTAGCTTGCTTGTCATCCAGTTGTATGAAAGGAAACTACGTTTTTATACCCATGCCTTGCAAATGCAAATATTAAAACGTCATAGTTTCTTTATTTGTATCTCTTACAATAACGTCACAGTGCTTCATTTGACGTTTTTTAATACAAATTTTGTGACTGACAAAACTGGAAATACATAAGAAGGTCTCAAAATTAGTAAAATACGTAGATCACTTGGTGCCAACGGTCTGCGGTCACAAATACACATTCACTCTCACACATGCAATTTCAGATCGACACAGTCAACTTTTCTGCCGACATTAATTACATAAAAAGCTATAGCATCTACGAACGCCGGTTGTCAGTTTATAAGGCAATAAAATAGCTAAAAACAAGAGATTAATAAACCTGTCGTTAGTTACTTAATGTGTTTTATAAATATTTAAAGCCAGTGCATTTATGTTATGAGATATTGACCATAAAAACGACCGGACAGTTAGTAGACGACGCGTCCTTTCACACACCGCCGTAAAATACGACAGCTTAACGACACGCCAGCCGCTCGAGATATTAATACAGCAAGACACGGCGGACACCCCACTCCCAGCAATAGTCAATAGCATTGTAAATAATATTTTTGTAGATTTACTATCTGTAGAACACTAGAAGCTTGGAATATTATATTTATTAATCTAATAAAGTGTCACCGGCACTTGAACCCACTTCTCAAACAGAGTCGTTACAATTGTCAATTTATTAAGCCGCGTAAGACTCTCGGCGTCATTATGACTATAAAAAACATTAAAATCGCCTATGAAATTATTTAATGCCATCTGCTGTGCTATTCTGTAAGGAAACTCGCACCTCACCTCGCAAATCACTTCGAATTTAACTGTGAAATAAACCAAATTTACATACATTTTGACAGATGACATCGAAGTGACTTGCGAATTGAGATGCGAGTTTTGTTACAGAATAGCATGACTGGGCTAAGATAAGGCTGGGATAAAATCCCGGTATGAACGCTGCTTAATCAACGTCAATCGCCAGACACAGGCCTTTGGGGTCAAGTGACGAATTCACAAGAAAAGTTTATGGCAATGGCCTTATCGGACGAAACGTAGGCTTGTATGTCATATAACAACTAAACAGATGTCACATAGTGAAGTGAACTGAAAGTTTAGGTTCACGAGGTATACACGATGCATGTAAACGAAAAAACGTCAATGTGACCGGGTAGTGTTGTGGCGCGGGAACTCTTCTTTTAATTTAATGGCTTCTCGTTTATACGAATTCTGCCAGTGTCGAGTCTGTGACAGATACACATGCGCGTTATAATGTGATGCGCGGGAACTCGCTGGTATGTCGCGGCAAATGACAGCTGTCAGGTGTGTCACGTGCACAACTATAGACTTGCAACGTCACAACTTAAGCATGAATGAACACTAAAGGATTTACGTTGGACGCCCGCCCGTAGCCCGCACAGACGGGCACGAACTACTAATATATTTTTATGAAGCAATTAATTTATAGAAGCTACGCTGTGTTTAAATCTCAGCAATAATTATTTTGTCTGAATTGAAATTAGTGCATTCTTGCCTCAGGCGAAATAATTGTAATAATTATCAACAAAGAAAAAAGATTTACAAAGTTGTCTGTTCCATCATCCACATATTTTACGTTGAATTTATGAGTTGTATGTACTGGAGTGCCGCGGTCGGACAATACACCGTCGGAACTTGGACTGTTTCAACGATCTTCGTAAACGTTATTCACGAGCAAATTGTCTAATTGCAACAATTGCTGTCTGACACATTTTGACATTTATTGTGTACCCGTCACGGGGCTATTATTATAAATACAACACCTGTCATTGTAATTAAATACAATTTCAATTGTGTAGTAAAGACTTAAAGATCGGCATCACAGTGATATCTATTGTGGCAACAACGGATATCAAATTGAAAGCGTTGCGATCGCAATAGGGGAAGGTTTACTTGGTGAAATGTGATTTACCTATTTACACTTTGTGGTCATTATAACATTTAAAAGGAGTGTCTACTTGAGTAGACGTGAAATCTTTGCTATAAATATTTGACAAATGCATAACATTAAATGAAATAAACTACTTATAGCCATTACTTTAAATTACTCAAACGTAAAATATAACTCACGCCATTTTGCCACTAAATCTAACCAGCCATTAAATGTTTCAAATTCGAGTCATTACAGCATATGGAACAGTAAAGTGTCACAAATAATGCGCAAGTTGTCGCGTCCATCATGGACGCGGGGCTCAGACGACGTAGCTCCCGGGAGCACCGTTCACCGCGCGCACTTGGATGCTCCTGCAGATTATGTGTATGTGTAAAGTTTTCTGACATAACATATATTATTGCAAGTCAAGATACGTACGTGGGTGAATTCACCACAATATCAGCGATAAATATCAGCTCCCGTTTAATAAGTATACTCGTCCTGATGAGTCGGATTATAAAACTCAAGTGGGTGCTGTGTGACGTCGCTATATCGTCTCTGAACTCATTATTTACGTTTTAATCACTTAACTTTAAGAGTTTGTATTCATTAGGAAAACGCAGTCCCGTTTCTTTATTTTCTAAATTAATGGAAATATAATTAAAGACGAATCACAGTTGGATCTACACAAATCACAACATTATTACTTACTGGCTGTAAGTCAAGTGTCTGAGACATGGTTTATGTCGTTTATGAGCTGTGGATTTTGTTAAGTAAATAAATAATCAATATACTAACTGTAATATAAATAAGTAATACCAATTAGTATGAAAAAGATCGTTGGAATTTTTGTTGTCAATGCTGGCACCAATTGCTGATACACATTAACGAATCACGACTCACGAAACTAAGAACACACTAAGCCACTAGACGAGCTGAACACACTATCATAATTACTGAAGAATGCAACATGGACTGGTGCGTCCACAGCGGATTAAACTTAAATAAAATAAACTCACTCGCTCCAGAGCTTTCATCGCACACAAATATTATTTGGAGAAGCCGTCAGTTGTAAACACTATAAATAAATTCCTCGGCGTATGATCCACGTAAACCCGACGTGATTCGTTCGACACACCGATCTGTTCTCCGCTGATGCCCCCCTCGACACCTGGACCTGCCTGCCCTGGAAGAGCACTCACGGAAATGTCCACCGGGAAACTAACCGACATGCTACATTCACAAACAACAATATTTCATCCCGACTCTATGAACAGGCAAAGATATTGGGCTGCCAGCCAACTCACAACTGTATCATGCTAAAATAAAGTTGAATGTCGCTTATAAATGCAATTGGCGCGTACGCCTATTCGCGAGCCGAGCGCAAACAACTGATGGGACAGGGGTATTTTCATAGATTCAGAAATAGACTAGTCCCGCCCCGCTCTAGACATTGCGCGCGCGCATCTTTGTATTTTCTCTTCCTTATACGGCACATGTCATTAATTAAAGATTATATTTAAAACCACTAATATTTCATCATAAAATAAAATAAAAGATTTTATACATAGATAGTCACGTGCAATAACGGATACACCTAGGAACCCTCGTAGGCCCTTTTGTCTTAAAAATAACAATAAATCCATGTAGTATAAATGTTACGCTTACTGTATCTTGGGACTACCGGTAGTATAATAAATTGCATAATATAAACATATTTTGGGCCGATTCAATGTTTTTGAAAACAAAGAAAGTTACAAATTTCATACGTCACGGAAATATTACACGGGAAAGTTATTAATCGGCGTCGAGATAAACCAACCAACAGTAATGGTGCGATCGACTATAAAACTCTCAACATCGATCACTCAAGGAAAATGATACTCTGGTCAGTACTGATTATTGAACCTTCACTCAACTGGCATACAAAGATAGCAAAAAATGTCTGAGTGGACACTGCGTGGATACGGATGAAGTATGGCGAATTGTTATGTTTTACTGTAACATCTATAATTTTATAAGTGACTGTAGCATAAAGGTAAAACGCCTAGTTATCACTAAGTTTCTTGTGCATTAGTTATTATAAGTATTTGATTATTAAAGCTTAGACTTCGACACCGACAACATGTTTGATTGGACACCTTAAACCTTACTCCTGTCTACACGTCCACTCCACACCACACGGACGCCACAATATTCACTATCTTCTTACATTATTCGTATACCATAACCATAAACATGTTAACTGACTCCGTATAACCCCTTAAAGTTACTTTTCCAGTGTATCAATAGATTATAGAGCCCTGAGTTGGGGTGCAATGAGTATGACGTAGGTAGACCAATTGAGTTGGGATAATTGTCGCACCGCGAGGGCGGCCGACCCGGTCGTCAGGCGCGATAATCGCGACAGATAAATTGACTGTGCAATTGACAAATATTACTTTCAATGTAAAACCTAATCTTCGTTTGTAGTCCTTACTTTTATTGCAAAATATATTATAATTACTTTTACATTGAAGCATAATATTGTATAGTAATATTGTAATATTTATTCTTGACATAGCTAACTAACTGCTTTTCGTATTAGCTGCGAGATAATAAGAATAATTATTTATTCGAAATAATATTAATTTAAGAAATCATAGGTAGAGGCTTACATTTTGAAGTTTTCTAATTTTAAAAAAATAATACATATATTTCTCCGCACAAAATATAACAGCTGAAACTTTAAGCAACATGGCCAGTCTAAAATTTTATGATTTTGTTACATTTTAGTGACTCCACGGATTTTTTAACATACAGGCAGTAAGGAACATCCCCCTTACACTGGTCCCTTACACCCGTCTAGATAACGAAGCCTGATGGCAGTGCTGGTCACAATAAACACGACTTCCTAAAAAATAAATGTGTAATCGCGAAAAAACAGCTGTTTTATACAAACAGCTCATGTAGATATTTCAATTTGTAGGAAACAGCTGATTTTTTTTCACGTTTTAATTTTTTTATCAAGTCGTATCTAGGGTCACCAGCTGGTATCTGCTTTCAAACGAAGCTAACGTTTTGTGGTTCTCCCATAAAGGAATTGTGCCCAGCAGTGGGATATATACAGGCTAGTGGAGATGACGATCTGCAATAATTAATGGTTTGTCGACGGACAATACTTATTCGTTAATATTCGTAATAGCGGGATAAGCAGTTGTAACGAGGCGATGACAGCCGACGGCCGTCGACTGTCGCCGGCTCATTACCGCGATGACACCGTTGAGATCTAGTCTTCACGCCCGCGGGACTCGCGCGCCCTCCGCGGCCCAAACAATGAATAACGACTAAATGGAAATCCGTGTTTGCCGTTACAATCTGATCATTTTAAAAACATTCTCGAAAACAATGATTTCATTGTGTGAATAACAATTCTTATAGACTGTTGTGTTAGCGTGGAAGCCATTTACTCACATTTTTAAAGTACGTCAGGCAGTAATCAGTTGGTCAACATTTAGGAGAGCTTTTAGCGACAGCGACCACGTTACTTATTAAAAGTTTGGTATTAGCATTATCCGCGACCAAATTATTGTTACATAATAATAATTATACTTCCAAAAATAATACCATCATCATCACCAGCCTATATACGTCCCACTGCTGGGCACAGGCCTTGCTACATGGGAAAAAAAACGGTAGGAGTTTCGGCCATAACACCACTACGCTGCCCCAATGCGGATTGGTGGGTTAAAGCTATTGTTAACAACCGGGACCAACGGCTCAAATTGCCTTCCGAAGCACGGAGAAGCTCGAGATAAGAAATTTTGACTGACCCATCCTGGGATCGACAATGTCGAAAGTTACTTTGTCTTCGTAATCGAAACAACGCTCTATTCACTGCGCCACCGAGCTTCTCATAGAAGAATAAAATAGTGATATTGAAATTACATGCTGTTTTTGAATTTCAACACAGAGCCACGGAACACACAAACTATGGGCTCAGGAGAAATACTACGGAGTGGTCGCATCATGCGTTAATGGTTTCGAAATTCCTATTGAAAATCTTACAGAACATTCTCATACAAAACCTAATGTCAATATAATACGCGTACATATAATTATAGAGAACAACAAATTGGTCGGTTAGATATAAATTATCATGCGTGTGTAGTGGCCGCGCCGGCTGCGTCCCCCGCGCTATAATCACATACATATGTGACACTAAACGCGTCTGCGATGCAACGAACCTCTGCCTCGCGATACTGCAACGTATGGACATCACAATACGATGTATATCCTTTGCTTTGATGTAGTACAGATTTAAACAATTATTTATCAATGAACCTCAATATTTGTGGACATAAAAAGAAAGTCGATACTATTTTAAATTAGTGAAGTCTTACTTGAATCACAAA
This sequence comes from Nymphula nitidulata, assembly GCA_947347705.1. Lineage (NCBI taxonomy): Eukaryota > Metazoa > Arthropoda > Insecta > Lepidoptera > Crambidae > Nymphula > Nymphula nitidulata. The sequence continues at coordinate 276,630 of OX374637.1, read as the reverse complement.
TAAATTGGTTATAGCAGTCGCCCGGATTGCGAAAGGTCGCGGGTTCGATTCCCGCCTCAGGACGTGAATTTTTTAATTACTAAGTAATTTTTCAAATATTTATAATAATGTTAAAATCAAAATTTAAGAACATAAATAAATAGTTATTTGAGTAATAAAAGCAAGAATTAAAGACTTTCCAATCCTGATAAGAAGCACGATTATATTACGAAAATACTATAAAATCAATAAACTTTAAATAACTTCTTATTTCCCCAAAAAGTAACTTAAGTCCTTGTACTTACGTCCCTTTTCGGGACGTAATCTATCTCTATTGTAAATTTCATTAGAATCAATTCAGCGACTATGGAGTAAAAATGTTATAGACAGGTAATCCTGCATTTATCATATTATTATTATATTATTTAATAGATATAAAAACCTCTTTATAGGAACAGATTTAGTAATTTAACATGGATTTAGTAAGTTTCAACCGCCACTTCGATGACATTCTAGCTGGGGAGAAGCGGCTACCTTTGTTTGAAGAGAACCGAAATTTACATGAACGAATTCGCAAACAACTAGTTTAGATGTAGCAGCATTCAACTGCGTTGCTATATCAGTAGTGCGGGAGAGGCGATGGGATGTGATGGGGGCATCGTTACGCGCGCTGTGACGTCACTGGGTCGCCCTACCTCTACCGAGCACCAGAGGTATGACGCCGGGGCAGCCAGCCCACTAGACACACAACTCCGTAATCACTAAATCGATTCCTTCGCAAACTTCCCCAAATGTGGAACTTATTTGCGTGAATACATTTACTATTCTGTCAAATCTATAACGCGCTGTTTCGTATCGGTTCAGTTCGTGATTAATGGGGTAACACTAATTATTGTAATAAAGAATGCAGTAAGTAATGTGATATTACTCACGTAGATATGTAGGGATCAAAAAAACTGAAAAGGATAAAATAATTAAATTTTAGTAGGTACTCATCCCCTAGGAACATAGTTTTGGAGTCAATGCTTCACTATCTATGGTTTCTGAAAATAACTTAGCACCAACTCCAAAACTATGTTCCTAGGGGATGAGTACCTACTAAAATTTAATTATTTTATCCTTTTCAGTTTTTTGGAATCGGTTTTAATTATTTTTTTCACAATTTTTAGTGATTACTTTTTAAGGTCAAAGCTAGATGGGTGACCGTGAGCTTATATTGTTTCCTGCTATCGTATCATTTTCGAACAAAAAAAGAATCATCAATATCGGTTCACCCAGTCGAAAGTTATGAGGTAACAAGCATAAAAAAATAAAAATAAAAAATACAGAGGAATTGATAACCTCCTCCTTTTTTTGAAAATTGGTTTTTGGCAAATTGGTTTTATTTCAAATGTGTACTGCTCTCGAAAATATAATATTTAAGACAATACCTTAAACTTTTACGTTATCATGCTAACAAAACATTATTAATTAATGTAGGTTTGAAAACATTGACAAACCCTTAAATGCGCGAATTTTCTATTTTTGTTCAAAAATATATATTTTTGTAGCTTAGCTTGCTCAACTTAACAAACAATGAATTAAACATGAATCTATACTCGTTCAGAAACATTTTAGTTCTATTCAATTTTTTTTTAAATCAGTCGGTTGTCTTTGCGTCTTTATTACGTTGTTTATAAACCACACTCCGCATTTAAGGGAACTATTTAATAAAAACGAAGATCCGGCACTGAAATTAATCGTTCTCAATCTTAATTACTGTCAAAATACATAATTATCATCTACGATTAACAAATATGTAGAGAACTGCTATAAGCGGTGGTTGTGGCGGGCGCGCTCGAACATCTGTCATTAATTCGTTGCATTTTAGAGCCGTACGACGAGATTACGCCGCGCCTCATTTAATATGATTGAACATTAAATTCCAATCTACAGCCACTGTAGATACTACTGTCTATTTATAAATACCGAAGTAACACTTATGTTCATGCAACATAAGAAAATAATATTTTTAGTAAACAGCACAAAGAACTTAAAACAAAAGTTGATTGTCATTGACAAGAAAGCAAAAATTGTTCACTGAAGTTGATCTGTTAGTGATATTGCAAGGTCGGCGGAAGTCCGTCAATTTCGAACATTCGTAACATATCACAGATTATGTCATATTAATTGGTTGCTGCAACAACGACGACAAGAAACAAACTCAAATCACCACATAATAAACATATGAAGAATTAAGCAATTGGTTTTTAAATGTTTAATTAGAAAATATTAAGCAAATAATAAGTCGGTAAGCGAATTGTCCAATTCGCAATAAGTAATATGGTATGCGAAACTTAGTCGTGTCAGTGAGAAGTAAACAATCGGCCAGGTAACGCAATGTCAAAAGGCACACGAGTCAAAAATGCAAGAGGCGCGTCTAGAAAGCGGACACGCTGTATCACCGGAGTGACACACCACAACCTTACGCGCGACTCTCGACTTTACATCTGAAGACATAACGCCTGCACTCCCTAATGGGGGTTCGCAGGATTTATGTGGCTGGCATAAGGTAGTCGCGCTGCAATACAACGGAAAATAGATCTTATGATCGAAGTATTAAGGTTTAATTCCCAGGGGCGTGTCGCCGCTGCACGCTGGCCGCGTGCCAACGTCGGCAGTGACACGGCCACACGTACTGTTTTGTTTTCTATTACGGCTCCGTTCCGTTTCGCATTTTTATTTTTTACATTTGTGTTTTGAGTAAATTACTTTCGAGGGTAAAATGTTGGTGTTCGTGTTTTGACATATTTGGTTCAACTTTTCACTCGTAATGCGTGCGAGAACAAATTTCACATATGTTTTTGAGAAAATATTGTCAATTTATTTATATATCAAATTTGTAGGATATAATGCCTAGGACCTAGGCACAAGGTGCTTAGCGATAAAATAGCATACCAACAAATGCCATAAAGCCATAATCAATTCTTTTTTTTATTTTTGTATGCTTACACTTTTTCAATGTAGTTTGTTGTAATAAAAAAAATACTTATCTATAATGGGGGAATATGCATTAATTATTTAAAATTTTAAAATCGACGCTACACAGTAATAATTAGCAAAACTGAAATTTAAAAAAGTATTGATAATTGCCTGCCTGACTTAAAACCTTACAAAGCTGCGTATTAGACAAGGAGATCCGATATAAACTTTGACGTCACATTGCACACCCGCCATACATGTTTCATATAAAAAGTTGCTTTAAAAGAAGAGAAGAATACTTGAATTTCTAATTCAAATATGTCGTGTATTTATTGGCCAATATCATTCTGTTTTCGCTATTAGCAGTATCGTTTGTACTAACAATATGTTTTATAATAATAAATATTAATTATTGAGAAATGTTATTAAATTGTGTGCTATTGTATGGTAGTGGGTAATTATTAATGCTTATTGCGCCATATCATTTTGCTATGTATGTAATCAGTTAAACAATATAGAGCTGATATTCTGTTCTATTCTAGAACTTGAAATATCTTTAAATGTCTGTTGCACGTTTAAATATAAAGAAGGCAAATATATTATAATATAAATTGAACACCCGAAATCAAACCCGTATTTGATAAACTTAATGAAATTAGGTCGAATGTCAACCGAAATAAGTTGGCATCCAAGCTTCGTTTACCGGGAAGCACGCGATAGTAATAAAATATATATTGCAAGATAAAAGCGTATTTGGTATAGTCCGTTTCAGGTAGCACGAGTCCCTTGTCGATTATTTAGTATGAAACGATACCATTCTCAAAGAAAATGGAATCGATATTTTATATTTTATATGTTTAGATCGCCGCATCAAAACATCGCCGCCACACGATGCGTAATTTTAAAATATTATATTTATCAATTGTTTTTTATAAATTTTAATTAATGAAAAGAGTTTTTTTAATTAGACTTTGAGAAGCATGATTGTTGTATTTTAACAGTGATGTTCAATTACATAAATAATTTTTTGCCCATTTATTTTTGTTTCTTGAAATAAGTGTACGCGTTACGCGTTAAATGTAAAAATCTGAAGTCTCACCAGACTCATAAGACTTGAAAAATACTATAGTGATATCTGATGTCGTTGAAGGGTTGGAGCTGTTGGGGCTGGTGTAAGGGCTCACCTGGACGAGGCTGAGCCTGATGCCGAGGCTGCTGCGCTCCGAGGGGTTGGGGCTGGTGTGCAGCAGCAGCGCCGTGGCCTGCTGCAGCAGGCTCCTCGTCTGCTGGGCCCACGCCTCCTCCGCCGTTGTTTCTTGGGACGCCCTACACACATTCCATTATTTATTTGTTTAGGAAACATACAATGGGCCCCACACACAACAGAACACTGAAAGACACACTTTAAATCTTCATAAATGTACAGTATGTCTTTCTCGCAATAGTGTGATAAAGATAGCAATCATTTGGAAAAATACACAATTTTAGACGGCATGTACGGAGGTGCCTGCTAAACACTACATTTTATCACATTCATTATGGTCGAAAATTGAGTACAGGAATGTAAATGTCAAATTATATGGCACCCATCCTTTTTGTATCCGTATTGAGAGAACGAGATGCACTAAAATTTAGATTTGACACGTGTTCTACAAAATTTGGGAATCACACAAAATAGGAGTAATATTTTACTAATTTTATTATTAGCTACGTACCCGCTCCGCTCCTCCCACTTGGACCACGCAACATTAAGCCGGGGCTCAACGGCGAAATGAGCGAAGTCATTAATTAAGTCTCCTTATTCTTAATTTTTGATTTTAACATTATTATAAATGTTTGAAAAATTACTTAGTAATTAAAATATAATAAAACTAGAAAAATTTCACGTCCTGAGGCAGGAATCGAACCCGAGACCTTTCGCAATCCGGGCGACTGCTCTGACCACTGAGCCACCCAGGACTTGGGATATCCCTGTGAAATTCTTCTAGTCTATCTGTATTTGCGTTTATGAGCTAACGCCCACCCTACAATGTCGAAATATTCAATTTCAACATCCGAAACGAGTATTTTTACAAATACCTACGATTCGGTTAAGTTGGGGCAGTGCTTTTAAATATATTCTTAATTTTTGATTTTAACATTTTTACATCTGGAAAAATCTTCTGAATCCGGGAAAAAATATTTATAATTCGTTTACATGCATGATTTGTAAAAATTTTGGTTTTCCGTTAATTTCAGCTTTATTCTTTATGATAATATGACAGGTGACACAGAAGTAAACTAAGCGTCACCAAAGTTACCGGCCATGATGAAAATTAAACTGTTGTTGTTCATCATTGTTTTGAACCACGAATCAAAGCAAAATAAAAAGAAAAATTGAACACTGTTCTAAATAGTTATATCTATTTTTCAGTACAGTATACATATTAGACCTGATCGGGTCTCCATACATTTTTGGAACAGGCACCTAGCAATCGCAACCACGCGGACGTACCGTTGTGGTCACAGTTCTGACCTAAGCTTGCATAATACAGACATTCAGATAATATTGTATTCACTTTTGATATCTTATGAATTTATCAAAGTCATATAATAAAAATTGTTACAGATAAATAAAATATGAAAAGTTTCTTAGCATAATATCACAGTCTATATAAATTTCATACAGTCAGCCAACGGGCACGTCTAGACAGGGCAATCGTGAGGGGTACGCGGGGCGAGAGGGGGGCGTTAGCGAGCCCGACATTCTTACACTCGCTTGGGACATGCCGGTCAGGAGTGGCACATTTTTAAAAAACCTTTTTTCCTATTTAGTATTGGCGACGGCAACCACTTAATACCAGGTGGTCACCTAGTTGCATAAAAAATACTAGCTATGCTGAGAGAGACTGCATATCATCATCTCAACTTGGCTCGTATCATTTTAATAGTTTTCGGGGGTCCCGATTTAGAATACAACATCAATTTTGAAATCCAAGATGGCGGACGCGATTTTTTGTATAAAAAATCAATACGGTTATCCTTTCCGTGGTTTTAGGGGGTCCCGGTTCTGAATACAACATCAATTTAGAAATCCAAGATGACGGACATGATTTTTTTATAAAAACCAATATGGGTATCATTTTCGTGGTTTTCGGGGGTTCCGATTTTAAATTAAACATCAATTTCCAGATCCAAGATGGCGGACGCAATTTAAAAACAAAAATGATATGGGTTTAATTTTTTATAAAAAATAGTGTTCGCCATTCTGAATTTCAAAATTGATGTTGTATTCAGAATCGGGACCCCCGAAGACGACGAAAATGATACTCACCCATATAGATTTTTTATAAAAAAAAAATCGCGTCCCCCATCTTGGATTTTAAAATTGATGTTGATATTAAGAATCGGGACGCCGATTGCGCGAAAATTAGACTCTCCTATGCAAATTAATGTATATTGAGTAAACTCTAAAATAAAAAATGTGACAACCCTGCTGTAATGGGGAATAAGCGGCATGGATCGCAACTTCAAAGGCGTTGGCCCACTGGTTGTAGTAGTTACACTGTGATTATATTTCGTTGCTTCATTCGAAGATATAGACATAACCAGGTAGTCCTCTTATCCTACAAGGCAACGTCGCTTATTAAGAGTTTAAACTGATTTCCGGTCCGTGCCGGAAATATGAGTATTTAAAAATTTCTTATTTTTACAAACAGGAAATAAGGAAATTTACAATTTTAAAAGAACATTTTTGACTAGCCGTTACTCGTTACCCGCGCTCCGATGTCACCTCATTCTTTTGTCAAGCGAGGCAACGTTCGTACCCTCTCTCTTGCGTATCAAATATTAGTTTTTTAGTGAGTTATTTTTAAATTTTTAATTCCTTGTACTCAAACGTACCAAGTTGTGATAATATCTAATAGAAAAAAGAAGAGAGTATAGTAATACTACGAGGAACAATCGGAAGATTAAAGAATAAGCTGCCGCCAAAGCGTCGCCGAGTCATAGTGTATTCAGATACCCCCGACTTAGGAAAAACGAGTGAGTATATCAACTTAATGTGGCCTTTTTTCCTACGACTAAACTTCGGTTTATTCGAAACAATAAGACCTCGAAAGTTGGCCGTGAGTCAAATTCGAGGCTCGACCGTGAGTCGATCATTTGATGGCCCAGACCATCCGAGCCCACCCACCGTGGATGCCCATCCGCCGTGGATGCCCACCTGCCATGGATGCCCACCAGCCGTGGATGCCCACACGCCGTGGATGCCCACCCGCCGTGGATGCCGAGCCTCGTGGGGCCGACGAGACCGCCGACCTCACCTCGGCCACGCGGCCGGTCGCCCGAGCCAGCCACGCCGTCCGCCGGTCGCCTGAGCCAGCCACGCGGTCGAGGTCGCCCGAGCTATCCACGCGGCCGGTCGCCCGGGCTAGCCACGCGGCCGCAGCCGTCCGAGCCAGAGTCACAGCCGCCGGGGCGGAGGACCACGTGCCTCACCTAAGCCCGGCCAACCTGGCAGGCTCTCCGCGGCCGTGATGCTACAGTCATCATCAGCCTACATACGCCCCCCTGCTGGACACGGGCCTTCCCACACATGAGGAGTTTGTCACACTGCCCCATGGCGGGTTGTTGGTTTCAAGCGGTCGCAGGAACCACCGGAACCAACGGCTTAACGTGCCTCCGAAGTACGGAGGTACTCGAGATTACAAACTTTTGATTGGCCCCTCCCAGCATCGACTTCTTTGGCGAAAGTTGCTTTGTTTTCATAATCGAAACCAAAGCGCTCCTCAAAATTTCACAGTATTGACCCAATACTTATTAAACCAGATTTTATGTCAAGATGGCTGTCGCTGCTTTTGGTTAATACCATAGTATATCCTATGGTATAAGGCAAAACGAAACCCAACAATATCTCGAAGGTCATAGGAACCAAGCCATAATAATTGAAAATAAACTCGTCAATAACTGCCATATCTGCCCCCAGGTTTCAATAAACTTCTGCCCTAACCGGTCCGAAGCGACCAGGGGGGGGGGCACGACCAGGGCCGAGCCGCCGCCACAGCCGCCGCGGCCGCCGCTCGCCGCCAGCCACGTGCCCAGCAGCGACGCTAGCGCAGGTACACGCCGCCAGATTGATAATATGTATTTTACTATTGCTGGGCAACATTCACTCAATACACAAGTACTAGAGTGAATTCGCGACGAGTCCCTATACCTTTGTCGACACGAGTCGAACAATTTTCGACACCAAAATGTAGTCGGTTGGAAACGGAGCTGATGCAGGTAGCTTATGAACTGTAACATTGGGGACGATATCGCTATGCGAGTCCCGTGATAATCAGTACATTTCGAACATATTCTTGGCACCGTCCCCGAACAAAAAATTGTTAAATTTGTCCTAAACAAAGAGTTTTGTCAAATTTGTAAAGTTGTCACATTTTAAAAATGGCGGACCACAGACCGAAACAAAAACCAAACCGGTTTTCAAGCAGTGATTGACTAGAAAAATCATATCTTTTATGTATTGATAGCAAAACACCATCGCAAAATATTTAATATTTGCCATAAGAAAAGGAATATCGCGAATTCTCACGTATGATTTTAACGGAATACATCACGGATTATCGATAGGTACAAGAATATTTTGAAAAGTAAGGACAGAATTGATTATTCTTTTCCATTCACGCGGATTTACCTCTGTCATCTATCTAGATGTTATTTTGTGTATAGGGACCGATTTCGAAGAATGCGTAAAAAATGTACGCTACACTGTACCAAGTCCTAGAATGTCTAGTTTCATAATAACTAACGATAAAAGGGACATACAACCGCAACACATTTGTAATTTGTAAGGTTTTGTCATTGACACTTGTAGACATGACATTGTCACTATCCGGATAGAAACTCAATACTATATGTAACACAGTTGGTCAATAAAAAATTGCCCGTGTGTGCTATTCGCATATTCGCGCATTTGGCGCAGCCTGCTCTGCCATACGATAACGGATGGTTTTATATAAAAAGTTTCGAGAGACTAAAACATTCAGCTCTTAAAAATATTCATATTCTCTGTCGCCTCATGTTGTATTATTATATTCTAAATGTCTTAAAGCTAGGTCATAAATATTAGTAAAATTATGATACAAAAACTTATTAAGAATTACATGTTTTTTACTGACACATCACGCTCAGGCTGAGGAATGGTGTCACAAGCTAATTGCGAATAGACTTTGGAAAGATAGGTACTGAATAAGTAAGCGTTTCACGTAAATCATTTAGACCTGTTAGCAGTGTCTTTCGGTACTAAATTTAAACGTAAAATAACTATTCTTAATTTTTTTAACATAATTATAAATGTGTGAAAAACAGATAATGATATCTATGTTCCCGCCCCAGGACGTGAAATTTTTCTAATTTTGATATCTTTCTATGTAAATAAAAATCACTGCTATACTATTACGTATCGATAATACCGCCACAGCTATTTCACGCAATTTAAATAGTTAATGTTTATTTAACAATTTTTATGTTTATTTATATAATAAATACTATTTATTGCACTTTAGATGTACTTACACAGTAAGTTACATGTAATAGGAAGTTTACATGGATGGACTTATCTCTAAAAGAGATCTCTTCCAGCCAACCCATTTAGTATATTTCTAATATTTAATATTTATTTACATATTATTATTTCTCCGTTTTCTAGTATCCTTAACACAAGCTCTTAATGATGCTTACTTTGGGCTAGATAATAGGTGTGAGGGTACCAATATTTATAAATAATTATTTGGCAATGGTAAAGAGCATAACATCTAGTTGTTCGCATCTTACTTTATCACTTAGGATAACACTGAGGCAGTCTTTAAATGTGGAAGACATAATCCAGAACTGGAATTGTCTCGAGAGGATTTTCAAACGAAAGTACAAAAAATCGAGTACCCGAAGGAGGCCTGCCCCTGCCTGGAGAAAATCATAGCTGACAAATCATCGGGAATTTCAATATTCCCTCACATTCTTGGATTACATTGCCGAACAAAATGCTTCTGACTGTGAAAATAATGAGTGTTTGTTGACTCAGGCCTGTAGAGAAAGCACCGGGCCTGCTCAGTTGTCCCGGCAGGCCGCACACACATACAGTATCATGTCTCTTTTAAGTTGTAATGATAATTTTGTAGACCAGTCCTGGATCCATAGTGCCCCTTTTGCTCCATACTCATTCCGACAATGCGGTTCCAATATTTTTAACCGACCGTACGCATGCTGTTGCTAACTGAAAGATAGGTACCACACCTGAGACACATACTGTTTCTTTAATAGATCACAAACTATTCTAACAAAATATCTATATACAATATACTATCACTAAAATATAATTAAGGATATTGTAAAAAAAAAAAAAGGTAACACAGGTACCCAAATATAAAATTTTGTGCACGGCACATAAATTACAAACTTTTCATATATTATATTGAAAGTCAACTTCTTCAAAACCTATAGGGGTTAAATTTATTTGTAAAGAAAAGCCCGGTATGCTCGGCTAAAACTTTAAAGGATTAGGACCCTTTAAGAATTCTTTCAAGGAACAGATAAACTCAAAGTTGAGGTCAAATGTTATTAAAAAATTTGTTTATTCCAGACAAGCACACAAAGCTGCCACTTGCCGTTGCATTGGCCGTTGGATCAAATACGCCCTGGCGAGTGCGGCGTTGACGCTGCAATGTTCGGCGATCATAGCAGCCGCCATGTCTGCCGCCACCGAGGCAGGGCGTCTCAGTGACGTCACTGCCACCGAGGCGTGCCTTTACCAGCGAAGTCAACTGCCACCGCCGAGGCGGGCGTCTTACTGGCGTCAGCCGCAGCCGAGGCGGGCCTTTACCAGTGTCGTCAACGGCCACCGACGAGACCGGTGTCTTAGTGAAGTCTTCCGCCGCCGAGGCGGTCCTTTACCAGTGACGTCATCCGTCAACGCCAAGGCGGGCGTCCCAGTAAATGTATCGCGGTAGCCAATATGAGTAATAGAACATTGATTTGATTAAATGTAGTTTAATTAAATATACGTATTAACTTTATTTAACAAATTCCTTATCTTGATAATAAGAATATAGCAAAACTCTTTCATTGACGTCTCTGAACATCTACCTGGTTATGTCTATATCTTCGAATGAAGCAACGAAATATAATATATGATCAAAAGAACTTACCAAGTGAAGTTCGATCCATATTATATGAGTTGCTTCATTCGAAGATATAGACACCCGCCCCACCCTAAATTACCCAGAGAGTTTTGCTTAGGCTCTCTGAAAAAATGAGGTGACATCGGAGCGCGGGTAACGAGTAACGGCTAGTCAAAAATGTACTTTTAAAATTGTAAATTTCCTTATTTCCTGTGTGTAAAAATGAGAAATTTTTAAATACTCATATTTCCGGCACGGACCGGAAATCAGTTTAAATACTCTTAATAAGCGACGTTGCCTTGTAGGATAAGAGGACTACCTGGTTATGTCTATATCTTCGAATGAAGCAACTCATATAATATGGATCGAACTTCACTTGGTAAGTTCGTTTGATCATATATAATATGCTGTATTTTATAAATAAATATTTAAACCTAAGCAAACTTTGAAAAACTTCAAATTAGTAAAACAAACATTTAGATTTGCTTTGATAAATAAATTCTTTAATAGACATTAAGCTTTAAAATCAAAATTTGTGAGTCATTTTGATAAATGAATGTTTTTCCTATATTTTTTTTATTAACTGATAAGAAACCAAAGTCTATTTACTGACTGTAAAACTCGTATATTGTTGTGTAAAGTTTATTCGTGAGATGACGCGTGACCTCATCATAATTGGTATCGCACAACACATTATCCCGCCGGTGTGGCCAGCGCTGGGCGCCCACTGACCTGCGGGTGCGGCGGCGTGCGCTGGCCCAGCGCTGGGCCAGCGCCAGCAGCAGGTCCTGCACGTGTGCGGCCAGCGGCACGGAGCACGCCGCCACCACGCCGCGCCCGCGCGCCCGCGCCTCCTCCACCACGCCTTCCAGCGCCGCCAGCTGCACCTACCAAATACAAGTTCATTTTGATTCAAGTAACATAACGTCAGTAATCCGTCAAATATGACCTATACTAGGTGGTAGGGCCCGTGTGTAGGGTCGCCTGGGTAGGTACCACCGCCTTTCTTATTTCAGCCGTGAAACAGTTCGCTGTGTTTCGGATTGAAGGAAAAGGTAGCCAGTGTAATTACTGGGCACAGACGGCATTCCATCTCAGGCCTCAAGATGACAAAGCACGTGCAATATTTAGTGATTTTTCCTTGTTATTGCAGGTGTATATAGGCGGCGGTAACTACTTACCATCAGGTGGGCCGTCAGCTTGTTTGTCATCTAGTTGAAAAAAAAAACCCCTGCATTCTCCGCTCCCGTTGGTTTCAACAATGTTTCAAGAATGCTCCCGCGCCACCGTCCGGAGTGTTCGGAGCTGAGGCTCACCAATCTCAGTGTATGACGTCACTTGTTATTAACATGAAACGCTGCCAAAAGGATAACGATCTAAATTACTAAAGCAATCTATCAGTGCTTCAGAATATGTGACGTCACAGTGGACGCGTGACATTTATTGAGGTATTGGAGCAAAATTTAAAAACGGAACTTATGACTTATGATACATAATTTCAACATTATTCATGTCAAAAAAAATGACAATTATTTCAAGCTAATAGGTACTTATAAATGACATAAAACACTTTCCAAAATTTGTCTACGTCCCTATAATTTTGGATTGGTGGGTTGTCTCGTCCAAAAATCGTCGCCAATACTAAAGATAACGTTCTAGCAGCTGTAAAGAGAACCGCTTTGCGCGGGAGGCATCTGCCTGCATCTCCGAGCAGGCCGGTGGTGATAGACTAGCAATGGTGATGAAGGCACCTGTGCGTCGTCGTCGTGCTGGTCGTCGAGGTGTCGGGCGTCGCGGGCGTCGAGCGCGGCGCCGGCCGCCTCGAGCGCGGCGTACAGCTGCGCCCACTGCTCGCGGCACTCGCTCCACCTGACACCGCACCACACACACTTACAACAATAAATAAATAAAATTCTCTAAATAATAAATAAAATTGGTGTTTCTCTGCGTGATCGAATCAGAAATGATGAGATCTGCAGGAGAACTAAGGTCGCTGACATAGCCCAAAGAATTGCGAGTCTCAAGTGGCAGTGGGCAGGTCACATTGCGAGGAGGTCTAACGGCCGTTGGGGCGGAAAGGTCCTCGAAGGGCGGCCGCGCACCGAGAGACGCAGCGTTGGTAGGCCCCCCACAAGGTGGACCGACGATCTGGTGAGGATCGCGGGAAGCCGTTGGATGAGGGCAGCGCAGGACCGATCAGTTTGGAGATCCTTGGGGGAGGCCTATGCCCAGCAGTGGGCGTCTCTCAGCTAATATGATGATGATGATGAAAAAAAATTCATTTATTTTCAGACATTAAAAGTACATAAGTTGTACATGCATGATATAATAAAGTTTAAATGTGTCACCGATACACATGTGGAACGTGCAACAGTGAATCTACGGAAGACTACCGCATCCGCTATCAGCGTCAGGATCCGGTTGTTGCTCACCCCTATTCTGCGTATGGTTGACGTGACCTTTTCACGCATTAATGCAAAAAAATCATCCACTGCTACATCAGCAAACACACCCGATGCACTACATTGCCCCTAATTTAAATTCAGTGCATCTTTTTCTCTCAATATGAATACAAAAACGATGGCTGTCATATCATTTGACATTTAAAAACGTGCGTTCAATATTCGACCTTATTGAACGTAATAAAATGCAGTGTTTAGGGAACACCTCCGTAAATGCCGTCTAAAACTGTCTATGGTTTCTTTGAAATCTATCTAAATTTAGTTGACAGCTGTAAACAAATTCTTGTTATCTTTTTCCAATTACATATTGCGAGAAAGAGATATACTGTACTTAAACTTAGATTTACAGTGTGTGATCAGGAATAGGCCCATTATTTCTTTTCGATCAAAATTTTCCATAACTTATCGTAATGCTAGGAATCGGGGAATGCATGAGGAATATGCCACAAAACAAACATCTTAAAAAAACTTTGCGGAATTCGCAACAAAATAGTCGGTTTTGACGGGAATATAAAAAAAAACACCGTACGAAAGCTATAAAAAATCGCAGAACATACATCGTTTGGGCTATTTTATATAAAACAAAATTGTGCCCCTTATGACGATAGAAATAAGTAAGTGTGTGTGGTGTGGTGTTAGTTTTGACCATTTGCGCAAGTTTAATCATTTTCATTTTATTTTATTACTTAATTTATCATCGAGAGAGCTACGCGAACACGTTTCTTAACCTAAGTAGTAGTTTTTATTCTAGAACATATTTATTTCTTTATACTCAAGTCTCATTAGAAACATACTGCTCCCGCGAATTTTTTGCCCATAATCTGAAATGGTGCTCATGACCTGGCTCCAAACTGTCCTGCCTCTTTTGGTTCACGCTTCGATGGTATTTACAAGACATGCTAACCTAGAGCTGATCCTGAACCATCAAATAGTCTGCAGAACGCTCAATTCTTCAGAAAGCTACGGCAGATACAGCAGTGCCAATCTCAATTAGAATGGTGTCAGATAGTTAGAGTCCGGAGGTTACCTCAAATTTTAAATTGATTGATGAGCAAGAAAGTAACAAGTGAAAGGAACAAACCTATACAAAATGACAGTTGGTCTGTTTACGAGGAGAAGCTCGGTGGCGGGGTAGTCTGTTTCGATTGCAAAAAGAAAACAACTTTCGTCATGGTCGATTCCGGAATGGGTCTACCAAAATTTCTAATTTCTTGCTCCTCCGTGTTTCGTGGTGCACGCTAAGCCGTTGGTTCCAGTTGTTAATGCAACCGCTTTAATTCACCAACCCACACTGGGCTAGCGGGTGGTAACCCATGTAGGAAAGTCTGTACGTATATAGGCTCTTTATGATAATAGATTTCCGCGAGCTGTGCTATCCTCACATTAGGTATGAGTCAATGTGTACACAGGCATATATGGTTGGTATTAGAGGTGAACAAGGCACTGACTGCTTCTCCCTGTGGCGGTAGAGGTCGCGCAGGAGGGCCAGCTCGGCGGCGAGCTCGTCGGCGAGCGCGGGCGGCGGTCGGTCGAGTCGCGCCAGCTCGCGCCGACACTCGGCCGTGGCGGCCGCCGCCTCCTCCAGGGTCGCCTTCACGCGCTACAACACACACACGCGGCTAACGAAACACACGCACATTTTGACACGTATGATTCTGTTTTAAAAGTGCCTAGAATTAGCGATGTTTTTAATTTCACTAGAATGCATTAATACATCATCTACCTTTTCTATTGTAGTGCTTGTTAAAAACATTACATACATTACATACAACATAAAAAAAATACTCTCAATTACTTTGGTAATCTGTAAATAAATTCAATGATTTTTCCATGAATAAATAAATAAATAAAAAAATCCATCCCCGCGTCTTGCTGTAGCGGTTTGTCCACGTAGGCGCGGCCCCCTCCCCCCTTAGTACGTACGGCGAGCGCGTCCTGCTGCATGGGGTAGTCGTCGTAGGCGCGCCCCCCCAGCGGGCCCCCTCCCCCCTAGTACGTACGGCGAGCGCGTCCTGCTGCATGGGGTAGTCGTCGTAGGCGCGCCCCCCCAGCGGGCCCCCTCCCCCCTAGTACGTACGGCGAGCGCGTCCTGCTGCATGGGGTAGTCGTCGTAGGCGCGCCCCCCCAGCGGGCCCCCTCCCCCCTAGTACGTACGGCGAGCGCGTCCTGCTGCATGGGGTAGTCGTCGTAGGCGCGCCCCCCCAGCGGGCCCCCTCCCCCCTAGTACGTACGGCGAGCGCGTCCTGCTGCATGGGGTAGTCGTCGTAGGCGCGCCCCCCCAGCGGGCCCCCTCCCCCCTAGTACGTACGGCGAGCGCGTCCTGCTGCATGGGGTAGTCGTCGTAGGCGCGCCCCCCCAGCGGGCCCCCTCCCCCCTAGTACGTACGGCGAGCGCGTCCTGCTGCATGGGGTAGTCGTCGTAGGCGCGCCCCCCCAGCGGGCCCCCTCCCCCCTAGTACGTACGGCGAGCGCGTCCTGCTGCATGGGGTAGTCGTCGTAGGCGCGCCCCCCCAGCGGGCCCCCTCCCCCCTAGTACGTACGGCGAGCGCGTCCTGCTGCATGGGGTAGTCGTCGTAGGCGCGCCCCCCCAGCGGGCCCCCTCCCCCCTAGTACGTACGGCGAGCGCGTCCTGCTGCATGGGGTAGTCGTCGTAGGCGCGCCCCCCCAGCGGGCCCCCTCCCCCCTAGTACGTACGGCGAGCGCGTCCTGCTGCATGGGGTAGTCGTCGTAGGCGCGCCCCCCCAGCGGGCCCCCTCCCCCCTAGTACGTACGGCTAGCGCGTCCTGCTGCATGGGGTAGTCGTCGTAGGCGCGCCCCCCCAGCGGGCCCCCTCCCCCCTAGTACGTACGGCGAGCGCGTCCTGCTGCATGGGGTAGTCGTCGTAGGCGCGCCCCCCCAGCGGCGCCCCCCGCAGCCCCCCGCGCGTCGCCCCCAGCAGCTCCCACGCGCGCCCCACCATCGACCGCAGCCCCGCCGGCAAACCCTGCGACACCATAAACCACATAATATTCAGAACTGGATTTTGTCCCGTCCTCTATGCATGTTTCTGGGAGGGTACTGGTATGTCTTGTCAAAAAAAAAAATTAGGTACGTTAAAAATAATAAACTTGGAAAATGATTGTAGGACACCATAGTCAGACGATGGCCTAACACAAAGTAAAGTCACGGTGACGCTAACTCTATACTAAATGAAACTACCGATTTAGCAATATTGCCTCCGTAGTTTCGCATACTTCCTGGGAGTGGATAAAAATTTGTCCGTCGCTTTGTGCAAGCGAAAGAGAGAATGAAACATATTTAGTCTCCTGATAAATGGATGTCAGAGATGGTATTGACGGGCTGTTGTACAGGGGCTAGTACTATGCCCAGCAGGTGGCGTGGTACCTGGGCGGCTATGGCCAGCAGGTGGCGTGGTACCTGGGCGGCTATGCCCAGCAGGTGGCGTGGTACCTGGGCGGCTATGGCCAGCAGGTGGCGTGGTACCTGGGCGGCTATGCCCAGCAGGTGGCGTGGTACCTGCGCGGCGTCGGCCCGCTGCAGCGCGTCGGCCAGCGCGCGCTCGTCGTAGTGCACCCGCTGTGCGCGCAGCTCGCGAGCCAGCGCGCGCGCCGCCCGAGTGGCGCGCGCGGCGAGCGGCTCGGCGAGCGGCTCGGCCAGCAGCTCGCGCGTGAGGCGCGCCAGCTCGCCGGCGTCGTGCTCGGCCCGCAGCGCCGCGCCGCGCCGGCTCTCGATCTCCGCCATCACCAGCGACCACTTGTTGCGGAGCTTATCCTGCGGACACCACGGCCGCGTGAGAAGAAGATAAACTCTTCTATAACTGCACATTTCAATTGAATTAATCCGTGTAAACTCCTCATATTTATTTTGGAAAATGAATTCAGTATGAAGGTGATATCTTTAAAGAGTTCGATATAGGAAATATGTAGATTAAAATAGAAAATGTTTTTACAAATAAAGTTGTAAAGGATTTAAAGAAAAATTTTCTTGAGGTACAAAGTACAAAAACAAAAAATGTGCGGACAGTCTACAACATATAATAGTTAATATAATAGTTTCTAGCTTAGCTGAATCTACATATGTTTATGTTGATGATGTTATGAAACCCAAACTGATCCGGTACAATAACCCGCAAGTGTTCGCACCAGGTAGAAGACCTGCATGTGGTCGGCCATGCGCGGGTCGGCTGTGTGCGCGGCGTACACGAGCGAGTCCCCGCGCGAGATGAGCGCCGCCGCGTCCGGCGCCACCGCGTTCTGCTGGTGCTTCAGGATCTGCGGACGGACAAGTGGTCAACGAAGGGTAAAAACGGGCTGGATATCTTGCAAAAGCTGTATCCACTATCATGTGCATATGTTAAATCAAAAAAAATCAAAATAGTTTTTATTGTTAAGTTACAGTAATTATTCATTACACGGTTTTGGGACCCTCCATTTAAGTTTATTAAACCTGTGTTAGGAGAGGCCCGCTCCTTCTAGTACATAGTTACAAATATACTTAACAATTTGAAGAAGCAGGATCTGAGAAAGTCAATGATACTAAGTATAATTATTACTTATTATAATATATATTTTTATATTATATTTTGTTTTATTATATAAACATACATCCATCCATACATATACACATATATACGCTATAGGTATCATAACATTATTATTATTTATAATATATTATTACATAATAAATACTTGATATATATTAAGTGAGTAAATCCTAATACAAGCAACTGTTGGTGATCATGTGGGGTAATAATAAAACTACTTATTTTAGGAAGTCTTCTGTTTCATCATATGAAAGAGTTTTTAACCAAGTCATTACTTTGGCCTTACATTCACGATTGGTTAGGCCATAAATTTGAATGGATCTGTTTATTTTGTTATATAATCTAAGTGACTGAAATGAAAATTGCTTAGTTGCAAACTTAGTTCTAACTGGCTTTAATCTTATTACTGAGTGTGGGTTCCGCTTTTTCTTTACGTCGGGGTTAATTATTGCATTTTTATGAACTTTGAGTATACTATTCAAAATATATAATTGCCTAACTGTGAGAACGTCTGCATCGTTGTACAGTAACGTGGAGCTATAAAGTTTGTGTTTTCGCAGCATTATCTTTAAAATTGATCTCTGCGCTCTTTCGATACTGATAAATTTTGTCTTGAAGGTACCTCCCCATACTGTTATACAGTACGTCAGTATTGACTGAACGAGTGTTATATATATATATGTAAGGAGGTTCTTGTCGGTTATGGTACGTAGTTTTTTTATTATCCAGATTAATTTTCTTGCTCGGTTTGCAACGGATGATAATTGAGGATACCAGGAAAGGTTAGAGTCAATTATGACACCCAAGTATCTAGTAAATGGTACTCTATTCAATTTAGGGCAATCACATATGTTTTTGGTTTCGTTTTTGCATGAATGTGCTATTATATTCAAATTGGTATCAGGTTGCATAGCAGCATTTATGGAGAAAATGTTAAGCTCTGTACTCACGGATATACTGTTACACTTATAAACTCAGACATTATCAATAACGTTAACATCGCAATTTTAACCACCGAAGACATCTTGCTCAATATAGCACAAATTGTTGGTTAAATTAGATACTTTATCCTGAATTTAATAGTGACACTCATTTATATTTTTTTGGAATTTATGTAATTGCACATTATAAACTAGAGAATTATGTAGGACTCCAAATATGTTAACTCCTATTTATTGTATTAATGTCAATACATTATATATATTTATTGTATTGACATTTATGCTTGAAGCGTGAATAAGATAAATAAAGTTTCATCATTTTACCTCGAGCCTCTGGCCAGAGTCGAGTACAATATCAACCCTCTATTCGAGGTCGCGTATTCATATACCTCGAGCCTCTTGCCGGGGTCGCGCTCGGCGGCGGTGGCGGCCAACGTCACAGCATGACGTCACGCGGGCTCATGGCGTCCACAGTGCATACATACCTCGAGCCTCTTGCCGGGGTCGCGCTCGGCGGCGGTGGCGGCCAGCGTCACAGCATGACGTCACGCGGGCTCATGGCGTCCACAGTGCATACATACCTCGAGCCTCTTGCCGGGGTCGCGCTCGGCGGCGGTGGCGGCCAGCGTCACAGCATGACGTCACGCGGGCTCATGGCGTCCACAGTGCATACATACCTCGAACCTCTTGCCGGGGTCGCGCTCGGCGGCGGTGGCGGCCAGCGTCACAGCATGACGTCACGCGGGCTCATGGCGTCCACAGTGCATACATACCTCGAGCCTCTTGCCGGGGTCGCGCTCGGCGGCGGTGGCGGCCAGCGTCACAGCATGACGTCACGCGGGCTCATGGCGTCCACAGTGCATACATACCTCGAGCCTCTTGCCGGGGTCGCGCTCGGCGGCGGTGGCGGCCAGCGTCACAGCATGACGTCACGCGGGCTCATGGCGTCCACAGTGCATACATACCTCGAGCCTCTTGCCGGGGTCGCGCTCGGCGGCGGTGGCGGCCAGCGTCACAGCATGACGTCACGCGGGCTCATGGCGTCCACAGTGCATACATACCTCGAGCCTCTTGCCGGGGTCGCGCTCGGCGGCGGTGGCGGCCAGCGTGAGCAGCATGACGTCCATGCGTCGGCTCATGACGTCAGCGGCGGTGGCCCACGAGCACGCCGCCTCCTCCGCGCACGGGAACATCGCGCGGAGGCTGGCGCCGGCTTCCTTCTCTTCCGTTTCGATCTCGCTCACTTGGTTGCTTTCGTCCGTTTCACGATATATTGATAATTTCTGGTGACAATATAATTTTAGTTTGTAAAAAGTTTGGCTAATGTCCACTAATGCCTAAACCGTGCGTGCAAAAACAGTTGCATAAACTTTTTCAAAATTACAGCAGGATTATGCAATATTAAATCACTGTACAGTGGTGCGGAGCATCAGCACCTTACACCGCTATGACGTATAAGGCCCACATCACACGCCGACTCACTTGTACCATTTCACATATTTTTTGTAAGTTAGTATGAATCACGGCCTGATCGTGTATACTCGTGTAAACATATTACATTTTACTCTTGTGGAACATAAATATATGCGGTATTACGTAACAACTTTATCATTTAACATTTCCACCTCACAGCCTTCAACTCACCCCGAACAGGTACCGTTGTTTTTCCGAATCAATCAACGAGGTTTAAAAACTACTCTTCGCAACTAACATGTTCGCCAAATGAATCTACTAGATTATTTTGAAGTCAATGTTAACATTAATTTACTATATGTCCACCAGAAGCAAAGTATGTTTAACCGATTATATTAAGGCTTTTGATAAAGTTAACCACGCATCCTTATGGTTTTACATAAATAGAATAAGTCTTATGTACGATTCCTAATTGGTATGGATAGAATTGCGTAAAAAGAATCTTAATTAAACTATTATACTGGAAATGATAGTTCGCTATCTTTAAACTTTATCTGGTGTACCTCGGGGCTCCCGCTTGGGCCCGCCGGCGTACTGACCGTGTCGTAGTCGTCCGTCCTGTGGTAGGTCTCGGCGGCGGCGCCCTTGTGCGCCACGGCCACCACCAGGGCGCCGCGCACCGGCGTCGACGTGCACAGCGGGCCCGCCGGGGGGCTCGCCGGGGGGCTCACCGCGGGGTTCGCCGCGGGGGGCGGACGGTGCGACGCCGGGGGGCTCGCCGCGCGACGGACCTCGTCCACCGCCTCGTTAGTCTGCGTTTAAAACTTACAATATTATACATTCCTGACCTAAACCAAAAGATCTTTAATTCTATGGCTTATGTTATATGTCAGCACATAACTCAATCAGCGGCAGTTTTTAAGCGATTACACTTTTGTGTTGTCAATCTTACGCCAAGTTTATAGCAAGAAAAATATTTTGCCGCACGTTCTGAATATTACTACGTATTAATTTTCGATACAAGTCCTACGATAAAAATAGATAAAAAGGAGTTATTTTCAATTGAAATACGAAACAGACAAAGGATCAAGGATGTATTTATTGTCTTTTTGTACTTGATACAAATATCTACAAGAAGGAATATGATCAATAATCAAATAACAAACCTGCTGGGCGTCTTCAACTTCTGAGTATATGACTTCCTCGTTAGAGTGATCGGGCGAGGGAACGCGCACGGGCGAGACGTACCCCCCGGACGAGGGGGGCGAACGGGGAGAGGAGGGCGAGCCCTCATCCGCGTCGGGCGGGCCGGCTAGGTGACTAAGGTCCAGGCGCTCCAGTGGTGGGCGGGCGGCGGTCGCGGACAGCGGCGTGGGCGGCGGAGTCCCACTGGAGAAGTCCTGGGCGTGGCGGGCGTCGGCCGCGGGGATCACGTCGGGCACGGCCACCTCCTCCTTCGGCCTCAGCACGCCCAGCGTCGGCTTCATGCGACGCTCCAGCTCGCGAACCTCCACCACGAACGTGGTGTGCTCGGGGGCGGGGTCACCAGCGGGGGGGCTCGTGGGGGAGCTGACGGTGCCCCGGATGATCTCCCCCTCGCGCACCTCCACCACGTGCCAGGGGTCGGGCGACGGCGGCCGGGCGGGCCGGGCGCTCTCCTCCATCCTGTCCTCAGATATCTTAGTGAACAGCTCGCTGTCCTGCAGCAGGTTGAAGGTGCTGCTGTCCTTGGTGGCGGCTGGCAGCTGTCGCTCCAGCGAGCTGCCCCGGCTGCGGGCGCCGCCCTCCTGCACGTCCCGTCGGATGGGCACGGGGCTGTTGACGGCCAGCGGGATCTTGGACTTCTTGAGCTCGGGCTTGGCGTCGTCGGGCTCGGCGGGCCCCTCGAGCCGCCGCTTGACGGTGTCGGTGACCCTCTCGTAGTCCCCGCCGTCGTCGTCGGCGGCCTGCAAGCACACCCGGCTGTAGGCCGCCGCGTCGGTCACGTCACAAGCGACCCGTGATCACAGTGCTCCCAAGCCAGGATCACCCACACCCAAACCCCCACCGCAGCGAACTTATTTACATGGAGCGATGATGGTTATGTACAGGCGTAGGCGGGGGACGTCTTCCCGGGATCAGGTATCAGTTAAACGGGGAATCACACACTCGAAATCGTGAACAACTAAACGCGTTAAGTATATTACGGTTACTAACAGCACACACTGTGAACGGTACAACACGGCGGGACGATGGCGGAAGCGTGACAACTACGTGCGGACGTGAACGGTCATGACGAAGCGTTGATGGGCGGTGCTATGTCAGGATGGGGAGGAATGGGAGAGGGGGGGGGGGGGGGGGGTTGATTGTTTAGACAGGAAGGTGATAATTGGGCTTGTCATTAAGGTGCAATATCTCTAAAAAAAAATGTAAAATTTTTAATCCCTATTCGTATGTGCATCTCTTTCTTATAAAATATTAAGCATGATAGTTTTTACTATTTTTATTTTGTAAGAAAAGCATAGCGTTCAACCTGCCCGTAGTAATGATTGATGTGCGATAATTATTGTTTATAAAAATTAAATGATAATTTTGTTTTCAATCTGCATTTATGATTAATTTAGTTATAGACAAGACAACTTGTGCGTTACGAGAACAAGCAAGCATTAGTTGTTCTTCTAACCCACAATGCAACATCGCTTTGGAAATCGACGCAAATAATTTTTTACTGCCGTTGAAAGTTATGACAAACTTTCTGTGACGGAAATATGTTTAGTAACTCATAATAAGCGACACTGGCTTGCAGGTTGCAGGTTGGGAGTACTCGGTTGTTTTGTCTAAATCTAAAGAATGAAGCAACAAATAAAGTAAACCCACATGGTGAATTATTTTGTATTTATATTATTTACAACACAACAGAGGGTCGGAGGGGCCACATTGTCATCTGCTAAATAACTAATTACGTCCTTAGTAACCTCGAAGAATTGAGCGCAAGATGTGAACATAAAAAAATACAAATATTTCAAAAAATCACAATGTGGCCCATCCGTGGATTAACTGAAATGGTAGTAAAATCGATGACAGGTCAGGCCAGGACACGCTGCTCGGCGGCGGGGCTGGGGTGGGTGTGTGTGTGTGTGTGTGTGTGTGTGTGTGGTGGGGGGGGTGGGGGGTGGGGGGTGGGGGGGTACTGACGCTGAGGTGTTGCAGCAGCTGGTCCCAGCGGGCGTCGAGGGCGTGCACCCTGTGGTGGGCGGCGGGGCTGGGGTGTGTGTGTGGTGGGGGGGTGGGGGGGGTACTGACGCTGAGGTGGTGCAGCAGCTGGTCCCAGCGTGCGTCGAGGGCGTGCACCCTGTGCTCGGCGGCGGGGCTGGGGTGTGTGTGTGTGTGTGGTGGGGTGGTGGGGGGGTGGGGGGAGGGTACTGACGCTGAGGTGTTGCAGCAGCTGGTCCCAGCGTGCGTCGAGGGCGTGCACCCTGTGCTCGGCGGCGGGGCTGGGGTGTGTGTGTGTGTGTGGTGGGGTGGTGGGGGGGTGGGGGGAGGGTACTGACGCTGAGGTGTTGCAGCAGCTGGTCCCAGCGTGCGTCGAGGGCGTGCACCCTGTGCTCGGCGGCGGGGCTGGGGTGTGTGTGTGTGTGTGGTGGGGTGGTGGGGGGGTGGGGGGAGGGTACTGACGCTGAGGTGTTGCAGCAGCTGGTCCCAGCGTGCGTCGAGGGCGTGCACCCTGTGGTGGGCGGCGGGGCTGGGGTGTGTGTGTGTGTGTGGTGGGGGGGTGGGGGGGTGGGGGGAGGGTACTGACGCTGAGGTGTTGCAGCAGCTGGTCCCAGCGTGCGTCGAGGGCGTGCACCCTGTGGTGGGCGGCGGGGCTGGGGTGTGTGTGTGTGTGTGGTGGGGGGGTGGGGGGGTGGGGGGAGGGTACTGACGCTGAGGTGTTGCAGCAGCTGGTCCCAGCGTGCGTCGAGGGCGTGCACCCTGTGCTCGGCGGCGGGGCTGGGGTGTGTGTGTGGTGGGGTGGTGGGGGGGTGGGGGGAGGGTACTGACGCTGAGGTGTTGCAGCAGCTGGTCCCAGCGTGCGTCGAGGGCGTGCACCCTGTGGTGGGCGGCGGGGCTGGGGTGTGCCCGCTGTAGCGCGGCGAGGGCGGCGTGGAGGCGCGCGCGCTCGGCCGCCATGCGCGACATCTGTAGCTCCAGCCGCCCGCGCGCCATGCCCGGCGCCGCCGGCAGCCACGCCTCCAGCGTCTGCGCACGCGACCAACACTCTATTTTACGGCTCTCACTTCCAGACAATTTGACACGGACCAAAAATGTGTAAGTAACCTTTTCAATGGTTGCGTTCAAATACAAGTGCAACACATTTCACTGTATACTAAATCGATAGATTAATGATGACAATTTCCAAGATATTATTTCAATGACATGAATAACCACTATAAAATGCTAACGCCCAGAGCCCGGGCGGCCTCACCTGCGCGTGCGCGGCCAGGTCGCGGGCGGCCACGAGCGCGGCCTCGAGGCGTCCCTTGGCGTCGGTGACGCGCGCGCCCAGCCGGTTGTACAGCTCCTTGAGCGCGTCCACCCTCGCGCCGCACGAGCCCCCCGCGGCCCCCGCACCCTCGCAGGCGCGCCGCCCCGCGCGGATGGCGCTCTCCACCTCGCCCTTCATCTCGCTCAGCGTGCGGTACAATTTCTGTCACGACAAGCACGCTCAAATCACTTCACTGGGCTAAACAATAAACACAGCACAGCATAAAAGTTTGATTGACGCATCCAGAGGAAAAAGGAAACGCCGTTCAAAATATTATTCGAAAGAAAGACAACACTAGATTCCTCTCTTAAAAACAAACATTTCAGCTCAACACTAGGTGCGTTAAACATATCAATAATACGTACAGTTTAACGCACCTTGCACCAATACAGATTTATTAAGTCATCTCTAAACAATCTAGTCTAATTTTCCTAACCAATAAAACGTCAACATATTTTTCTCGTTAAACTTATAGCTGTACCAAAACGGGCGAGCACACTCACGAGCAGGCGCACGAGCGCGGCGAGCAGCGCGGCGAGCGGATACGCCAGCTCCGCCCAGCACATAGCGAGACACTACGCGCGCTGCCGGTCCACGCTCAACACACTACACAGGAACTGACTCAGCCATACTATTGACGAATACTTCATTCACGAGACAACCCGTATCACTTACACGTTACCAAAAACTGTATTAAATTTTTACCGTCCTATCCATTTAAAACGTGATGTAGGAACCCACTATAAATACATAATACAGGCTGATGCCGTCAATACTATTTTATGAAATACAATATTACAATATTAAGAAATAAATACGACAATAAATTCAAACATAGCCCATGTTTGAATTTATTGTTGTATTGATATTAGTTAATAGAAATGGATTGCCACTTTCAAAAATATCGTATTCATGACATTTCTATGAAATAATGCAGGCAATGCCTACTATTTCATACAAGTGTCAAATAAATAAGATGTTATTGAAAGTGGCAAACCATTTCTATGAACTAATATAGCCCATATTTCAATTTATTGTCTTATTGACCACCTGTATATTGTAATTATTTTTTTATCACTATAATTATTTCTTTATTTCCCGAATCTGTAACAGCCCAGGGAGCGCCGCACCTATATACTGACTTCTACAGAACCCTTGCAACGCGACACGCGATCTGACTCGCGCTATCCGCCGCGCTGCACTACTTAATCTCATTTGCTTATAGCACGCGATTCTATTTGATTCAATGCGTATGTGATATCATTCATTGAAATCTAATAAAGAGGTATCTAAATAACAATTGAATTATCTACTTTTCAAACATGTGAAGTTTACGCATAGAAGTACTATCAACCACAAAAGTACAGATACTACTACTTTGTTTTAACAATTAAAATGACAATGTCTTATTGTATGTAGCTGTCACCAACTTTTTACTACACTTCAATACACTATTAGTAATTTTAGCAACATTACATTAACATTACTTCTCAAACATTATACCAACTAAACTGTATTTGAAAAGATGTACATTCAGATTGGTCCGATAGAAATTTCACCTGAATCGGTTCTGTTGTTTGGTTTTAAACCAAAATAAATGGAAAATGTTATCCACGTCAACAAAATTACACATTTAGCTTTCCTGATACGTTGCAGTGGTGTTTTTGGAAATGTCTTGTTTCATTTTTATTTGGTGGTAATGTGATCAAGATCATCTATATTTAGAGAACCAAACTCCTCATCGGGCAATAACAGCACAGTGAAAGTAAAAAATAATACATATACAATACAGAAAGTCAATAACGGTGAAATTCATTCTTCTACCATTGACCTTGGAAATGTATCACTAAAAATTATGAAAAAAAAAACGAACAGCCGATTTCAAAACAGTTTTGTTTCTTTTTTAGGATTGACTCACTTTATATTGAAAACTTTGATGACCTGATTTTGCTGACTGTACAAACAAATGACTGAATAACCCATTCCTCTTTGTGCGGAAGTACATAATGCAACCGTCGTAACAATGCGACCGGATAATAGTCAAATGGCGACCTTCACGGGCCAACGCGACAATGCATGCATATACTTACCTAACCTTTATAAAATAGCTCAAATTTTAATGAATGAAATAAACATAACGGTGAGTTTTTTTTATTATTTTATAAACGACATCTATTTTTTATATTTTAGTTATCGCCGGTACGTTTATTTTAAGTGTTGTTAGTTTTGTGAGTATAGCACCAAGCAATAAGTGAGTCAGGCAGGTGACGCGCCCGAGGCCGGTCACAGTTTCTATAATAACTTTTAAGTACGTTACTTAGAAAGCGCTAAGTTAATGTGATGCTCTCTTCGTTTTTACAGGGTGTATTTAATGCTCAGGTCCAAGGTGCTAGGAGCGTTTATAAGGTACGGTAGCCGTATGTCATCAGGCGGACAGCATGCTTGTTTGTCACTTATGTTCTAAAAAACTCAGGCACTTTGACAAAATTTAACGCCTTGGTGAATTGATTTTTTAATTCTATGGAAATAAAATCACGTGACAATAGTATATTTTTAGACCGCGTAGAGGGAAAGCCTTTTAAATTACATATATTATGTTATTTCATTAAAATGATAGCGATGTTTTTATTTATCAGGGGTTCACTTCGACAGTGTACAAAGTCCTGCATAAAATTTGTTGTGTTCCTTGTCAAAAGTTGTCTCTAAAATTTATTTTCCAATTAAATTAATAAAAACATTATCACACCTGCTCGTGACCACCCTAACACGTATTATCGCATATCGTACGACACACTACAGTTGTACCACAGAGCACACACAACCCGTGCACGTGCCACGATATCGAATCCCGAAATTCCATATTTTATTTTGTAATTTTGGAACAGTGAACAGTGTCACGATATTTGTAAGTAAAAATGAATTGATGTTGAATGTAGCCACGTGTCGTGTTGAGAGTGACATTGTAATTGAATCAATCAATCTGGCGGAGCGGGAGTCCTCCAAGGTGAGCATCAACGAAGAAGGCCGGTGCTGTTTAGCTGTACACGGAGTGACATGTTGACCAGTGGTCGTGCTATGTCGCGACTGTGCCCCGGTGTGTGGCTGTGTGGCTGCACTGACCAGACATCGCCGCAGCGGGCCGCGCACGTCGTCGTCGTCGGCTGCCCGCAGCCAGTCGTCGGCGTCCCGCTGCACGTCGCGTAGGGCTCGCGTGGCCCGCGCCAGCCGCGCGCTGATGTCCTCCCCCGACGTGTCTCCCTCCGCCTCCCCTTCCTCCTCCCCCTCCCCCTCCCCCTCCCCCTCCGGCGGTTGCTCCGGGGGTTCCTGCTCGATGGTGTCAGCTTCTGCCAGCTTCTCTTCTACAGCTTCCAGTTTTTCCTACACCACACAAACGTTTCGTTAAAGGATCCAACTAAAATGCACTACAAAGATAGAGAAAAAGAGGTAAAACTAACGCTTTATTAATCCAAACAAGCACAACTAATACATTAGTACGTAAATCTATATTAGTTTATAACAGACATTCCACACATGGCTACAACAATTATAAAAATCGAATAACGTACATTTAACAGCATCCCATCCAAACTACATAGATGTGCGCTTGAAAAAAAAATTAAATATATTACCAACCTATTACAATTATTTAGTTATTCAGACGAATTTTGCCACTGTGCTTGGACAGCATAAGGCAACCAACATAATTGGGATGTTGCCAAGTTTGAATATGGCGCTATTATTCACAAATTCGGAAAATATACGCTCCTGTTACCCATAAAACAATTCAAACTTAAAGATATGGAATATTGTTGACGTTCTACCTACTGTTTTGAAAATAAAAAAATGGTCATAATTTTTTTACATTATGTATCAAAAATGTTATTGATATTAGATTGCCGACATCAATTAAAACAACTATTATTATGTCAACTATTAATAAAAACATACTTAATACATAGTTGTTATCAATTTTGTCAGTACGCCCATACATTTCTTAGTAATATGGGAACGTGTGACGTCACCTGTTCCGTAGATTTTCTATGGAGCGTTTTTGGACGATGCGCGGCAACACATCAAACATATCACTATGTCTGTGAAACTACTGATCTTAGACATACTATTTCTTTTAAAATATTTCTTTATGAGTTATAATAATAATAATAATAATAATAATAATATTTATACACTCACACCTAATATCTAGCCCAAAGTAAGCATCATTAAGAGCTTGTGTTATGGATACTAGATAACGGAGAAATAATGATAATAATATGTATATAAATATTAGAAATATACTAAATAAACATATAAACATCCATGACTCGTAAACAAATGTTCGTACTCATCATACAAACATTTGTTCCTACCGGGATTCGAACCCGGGACCTCTTGACCGAGTAGCCTGGGGTACAGACCACTCGGCCAGGCGGTCGTCGAAGTTATAAACTTCTTATGTATGAAATAAACAAAAAAAGTTGTCAACTACTCTATTATATTTCGTTGCTTCATTCGAAGATATAGACATAACCAGGTAGTCCTCTTATCCTACAAGGCAACGTCGCTTATTAAGAGTATTTAAACTGATTTCCGGTCCGTGCCGGAAATATGAGTATTTAAAAAATTCTTATTTTTACACACAGGAAATAAGGAAATTTACAATTTTAAAAGTACATTTTTGACTAGCCGTTACTCGTTACCCGCGCTCCGATGTCACCTCATTCTTTTGTCAAGCGAGGCAACGTTCGTACCCTCTCTCTTGCGTATCAAATATTAGTTTTTTAGTGAGTTATTTTTAAATTTTTAATTCCTTGTACTCAAACGTACCAAGTTGTGATAATATCTAATAGAAAAAAGAAGAGAGTATAGTAATACTACGAGGAACAATCGGAAGATTGAAGAATAAGCTGCCGCCAAAGCGTCGCCGAGTCATAGTGTATTCAGATACCCCCGACTTAGGAAAAACGAGTGAGTATATCAACTTAATGTGGCCTTTTTTCCTACGACTAAACTTCGGTTTATTCGAAACAGTAAGACCTCGAAAGTTGGCCGTGAGTCAAATTCGAGGCTCGACCGTGAGTCGAATCTTATCAACTGAATGTGGCATTTTCCTGCGGTTTAAGCAAGTGTTAAACAAAACAGTAAGACCTCGAAAGTTGGCCGTGAGTCAAATTCGAGGCTCGACCGTGAGTCGAATCTTATCAACTGAATGTGGCATTTTCCTGCAGTTTAACCAAGTGTTAAACAAAACAGTAAGACCTCGAAAGTTGGCCGTGAGTCAAATTCGAGGCTCGACCGTGAGTCGATCATTTGATGGCCCAGACCATCCGTGCCCACCCGCCGTGGATGCCCACCTGCCGTGGATGCCCACCCGCCGTGGATGCCGAGCCTCGTGGGGCCGACAAGACCGCCGACCTCACCTCGGCCACGCGGCCGGTCGCCCGAGCCATCCACGCCGTCCGCCGGTCGCCTGAGCCAGCCACGCGGTCGAGGTCGCCCGAGCTATCCACGCGGCCGGTCGCCCGGGCTAGCCACGCGGCCGCAGCCGTCCGAGCCAGAGTCACAGCCGCCGGGGCGGAGGACCACGTGCCTCACCTAAGCCCGGCCAACCTGGCAGGCTCTCCGCGGCCGTGATGCTACAGTCATCATCAGCCTACATACGCCCCCCTGCTGGACAC
Organism: Nymphula nitidulata; assembly: GCA_947347705.1. Lineage (NCBI taxonomy): Eukaryota > Metazoa > Arthropoda > Insecta > Lepidoptera > Crambidae > Nymphula > Nymphula nitidulata. The sequence goes on along the minus strand of OX374637.1, from coordinate 245,994 downwards.
GGGCCTTCCCACATAACGTGCCTCCGAAGCACGGAGGTACTCGAGATTACAAACTTTTGATTGGCCCCTCCTAGCATCGACTTTGGCGAAAGTTGCTTTGTTTTCATAATCGAAACCAAAGCGCTCCTCAAAATTTCGCAGTATTGACCCAATACTTATTAAACCAGTCACTGCTTTTGGTTAATACCATAGCATATCCTATGGTATAAGGAAAAACGAAACCCAACAATATCTCGAAGGAACCAAGCCATAATAATTGAAAATAAACAACTCGTCAATAACTGCCATATCTGCCCCCAGGTTTCAATAAACTTCTGCCCTAACCGGTCAGAAGCGACCAGGGGGGGGCACGACCAGGGCCGAGCGCCGCCGCCACCACAGCCGCCGCGGCCGCCGCCCGCCGCCGCCACACGCGCCGGCTCGCTGCCCGCCCGCCACGTGCCCAGCAGCAACGCCACCGCAGGTACACGCCGCCAGATTGATAATATGTATTTTACTATTGCTGGGCAACATTCACTCAATACACAAGTACTAGAGTGAATTCGCGACGAGTCCCTATACCTTTGTCGACACGAGTCGAACAATTTTCGACACCAAAATGTAGTCCGTTGGAAACGGAGCTGATGCAGGTAGCTTATGAACTGTAACATTGGGGACGATATCGCTATGCGAGTCCCGTGATAATCAGTACATTTCGAACATATTCTTGGCACCGTCCCCGAATAAAAAATTGTTAAATTTGTCCTAAACAAAGAGTTTTATCAAATTTGTAAAATTGTCACATTTTAAAAATGGCGGACCACAGACCGAAACAAAAACCAAACCGGTTCTCAAGCAGTGATTGACTAGAAAAATCATATCTTTTATGTATTGATAGCAAAACACCATCGCAAAATATTTAATATTTGCCATAAGAAAAGGAATATCGCGAATTCTCACGTATGATTTTAACGGAATACATCACGGATTATCGATAGGTCCAAGAATATTTTGAAAAGTAAGGACAGAATTGATTATTCTTTTCCATTCACGCGGATTTACCTCTGTCATCTATCTAGATGTTATTTTGTGTATAGGGACCGATTTCGAAGAATGCGTAAAAAATGTACGCTACACTGTACCAAGTCCTAGAATGTCTAGTTTCATAATAACTAACGATAAAAGGGACATACAACCGCAACTCATTTGTAATTTGTAAGGTTTTGTCATTGACACTTGTAGACATGACATTGTCACTATCCGGATAGAAACTCAATACTATATGTAACACAGTTGGTCAATAAAAAATTGCCCGTGTGTGCTATTCGTATATGCAGGCGCAGCCTGCTCTGCCATACGATAACGGATGGTTTTATATAAAAAGTTTCGAGAGACTAAAACATTCAGCTCTTAAAAATATTCATATTCTCGGTCGCCTCATGTTGTATTATTATATTCTAAATGTCTTAAAGCTAGGTCATAAATATGAGTCAAATTATGATACAAAAACTTATTAAGAATTACATGTTTTTTACTGACACATCACGCTCAGGCTGAGGAATGGTGTCACAAGCTAATTGCGAATAGACTTTGGAAAGATAGGTACTGAATAAGTAAGCGTTTCACGTAAATCATTTAGAGCTGTTAGCAGTGTCTTTCGGTACTAAATTTAAACGTAAAATAACTATTCTTAATTCTTTTAACGTTATTATAAATGTGTGAAAAACAGATAATGATATCTATGTTCCGCCCCAGGACGTGAAATTTTTCTAATTTTGATATCTTTCTATGTAAATAAAAATCACAGCTATACTATTACGTATCGATAATACCGCCACAGCTATTTCACGCAATTTAAATAGTTAATGTTTATTTAAATAATAAATACTATTTATTGCACTTTAGATGTACTTACACAGTAAGTTACATGTAATAGGAAGTTTACATGGATGGACTTATCTCTAAAAGAGATCTCTTCCAGCCAACCCATTTAGTATATTTCTAATATTTAATATTTATTTACATATTATTATTTCTCCGTTATCTAGTATCCTTAACACAAGCTCTTAATGATGCTTACTTTGGGCTAGATAATAGGTGTGAGGGTATCAATAATTATTTGGCAATGGTAAAGAGCATAACATCTAGATGTTCGCATCTTACTTTATCACTTAGGATAACACTGAATCAGTCTTTGAATGTGGAAGACATAATCCAGAACTGGAATTGTCTCGAGAGGATTTTCAAACGAAAGTACAAAAAATCGAGTACCCGAAGGAGGCCTGCCCCTTCACGGGTCAAAGTATAGAGAAAATCATAGCTGATAAATCATCGGGAATTTCAATATTCCCTTACTGACCCTCACATTCTTGGATTACATTTCCGAACAAAATGCTTCTGACTGTGAAAATAATGAGTGTTTGTTGACTCAGGCCTGTAGAGAAAGCACCGGGCCTGCTCAGTTGTCCCGGCAGGCCGCACACACATACAGTATCATGTCTCTTTTAAGTTGTAATGATAATTTTGTAGACCAGTCCTGGATCCATAGTGCCCCTTTTGCTCCATACTCATTCCGACCATGCGGTTCCAATATTTTTAACCGACCGTACGCATGCTGTTCCTGACTGAAAGAAAGGTACCACACCTGAGACACATACTGTTTCTTTAATAGATCACAAACTATTCTAACAAAATATCTATATACATATATACTATCACTAAAATATAATTAAGGATATTAAAAAAAAAAAAAAAAAAGTAACACAGGTACCCAAATAAAAAAATTTGTGCACGGCACATAAATTACAAACTTTTCATATATTATATTGAAAGTCAACTTCTTCAAAACCTATAGGGGTTAAATTTATTTGTAAAGAAAAGTCCGGTATGCTCGGCTAAAACTTTAAAGGATTAGGACCCTTTAAGAATTCTTTCAAGGAACAGATAAACTCAAAGTTGAGGTCAAATGTTATTAAAAAATTTGTTTATTCCAGACAAGCACACAAAGCTGCCACTTGCCGTTGCATTGGCCGTTGGATCAAATACGCCCTGGCGAGTGCGGCGTTGACGCTGCAATGTTCGGCGCTCATAGCAGCCGCCATGTCTGCCGCCACCGAGGCAGGGCGTCTCAGTGACGTCACTGCCACCGAGGCGTGCCTTTACCAGCGAAGTCAACTGCCACCGTCGAGGCGGGCGTCTTACTGGCGTCAGCCGCAGCCGAGGCGGGCCTTTACCAGTGTCGTCAACGGCCACCGACGAGACCGGTGTCTTAGTGAAGTCTTCCGCCGCCGAGGCGGTCCTTTACCAGTGACGTCATCCGTCAACGCCAAGGCGGGCGTCCCAGTAAATGTATCGCGGTAGCCAATATGAGTAATAGAACATTGATTTGATTAAATGTAGTTTAATTAAATATACGTATTAACTTTATTTAACAAATTCCTTATCTTGATAATAAGAATATAGCAAAACTCTTTCATTGACGTCTCTGAACATCTACCTGGTTATGTCTATATCTTCGAATGAAGCAACGAAATATAATATATGATCAAAAGAACTTACCAAGTGAAGTTCGATCCATATTATATGAGTTGCTTCATTCGAAGATATAGACACCCGCCCCACCCTAAATTACCCAGAGAGTTTTGCTTAGGCTCTCTGAAAAAATGAGGTGACATCGGAGCGCGGGTAACGAGTAACGGCTAGTCAAAAATGTACTTTTAAAATTGTAAATTTCCTTATTTCCTGTGTGTAAAAATAAGAATTTTTTAAATACTCATATTTCCGGCACGGACCGGAAATCAGTTTAAATACTCTTAATAAGCGACGTTGCCTTGTAGGATAAGAGGACTACCTGGTTATGTCTATATCTTCGAATGAAGCAACGAAATATAATATGGATCGAACTTCACTTGGTAAGTTCGTTTGATCATATATTATCATCGACATCGGCTTGCATGTGTGTCGCGGCGACGTCATATCTCCCCCTCCCCTCCCCCTACCTGCAGCAGCCGCAGTTGATCCGCTAGTCGCGCGGCGGCCCCCCGGCGGCCTGCCTTCGCGTGTTCCTCGGCCCTGGCCCTCGCAGCCTCCAGGTGTTGCCGCTGTTCTGGCAGCTGCTGCCGCGCCTCCTGCCACGTCACAATTACTACATTACCCACCATTCATCATCAATCACACCCTCACTTATAGATCCCTGTTTCCTATAACATTGGTTCCTTCAAGAGAGATGTGAAAGGTATTCTAGGCCGGCAAGGTGGAGAGGCGGCTAGAACAGTGTGTTTTCTGCTACAGTAGCAGTTTTGCATAGCAAACTGCCCAGGAAATAGACAAAAAATTCTACGCCTCTTCGTCCGAGAGAAAAAAAAGAGATATCTTCTATTAAATCAACATAAGTGGTGGAGTGAGATTTCGTGCTAATACTGCAGGTGATGTTAAGTCATTTGATGTGCATTTACAAAAACTCCCCTTTGTGAACGTCTACAACGAGCGAGCCTAAATACACAAGATAAACTTTTCAAGTTACTGTGCATGACCAATAAATGTAAAACAAATAGCGAAAAGTATTCAAAGAAGTTTGTCCCCAATTTTGATGAGCGATGCTCGTGCCAGCGACTGCTACAACAGGTCCCCGATCCGTCCACTCCCCCCCCCCCCCCACCTGCATGAAGGCGGCCCGCTCCCCCGCGCCCCCCTCCCGCTGCAGCCGCTGCTAGGCCCGCCCCCCTCGCCCCCCCCCACCTGCATGAAGGCGGCCCGCTCCCCCGCGCCCCCCTCCCGCTGCAGCCGCTGCTAGGCCCGCCCCCCTCGCCCCCCCCCACCTGCATGAAGGCGGCCCGCTCCCCCGCGCCCCCCTCCCGCTGCAGCCGCTGCTAGGCCCGCCCCCCTCGCCCCCCCCCACCTGCATGAAGGCGGCCCGCTCCCCCGCGCCCCCCTCCCGCTGCAGCCGCTGCTAGGCCCGCCCCCCTCGCCCCCCCCCACCTGCATGAAGGCGGCCCGCTCCCCCGCGCCCCCCTCCCGCTGCAGCCGCTGCTAGGCCCGCCCCCCTCGCCCCCCCCCACCTGCATGAAGGCGGCCCGCTCCCCCGCGCCCCCCTCCCGCTGCAGCCGCTGCTAGGCCCGCCCCCCTCGCCCCCCCCCACCTGCATGAAGGCGGCCCGCTCCCCCGCGCCCCCCTCCCGCTGCAGCCGCTGCTAGGCCCGCCCCCCTCGCCCCCCCCCACCTGCATGAAGGCGGCCCGCTCCCCCGCGCCCCCCTCCCGCTGCAGCCGCTGCTAGGCCCGCCCCCCTCGCCCCCCCCCACCTGCATGAAGGCGGCCCGCTCCCCCGCGCCCCCCTCCCGCTGCAGCCGCTGCTCGGCCCGCAGCAGCCACTGCTGCAGCCGGTCCACGGTGAGCTCGGCCCGCGCGGCCTCCCGGGCACTCTCCTCCAGTAGCTTGATCCGCTGCGCCGCCTGCGGACACACACAAAAAACGTTCAGTAAAGCAACAACCGAAGTAACATTTTGGACCAACTTTTACAGTACTGAATAACATAATTTTCTTTTAAACATAACTCATTTATTACCAAATTATAAAAACAATATTGCAAAAGTCACAAAAGTACCCTAAAGTGTCCAGTGCGTAGTCATAATATGACTAATAAAAAACTGAACTTAGTGTCATATTTATATACAAACTATTATTTGTCCCACAAATGTTTGAGCTGAGCTTATGTGTTTTATGGTAAAATGGTTCAACGAAACTCCGAGCCCTGCAGTTAAAACGTGGATAAATAGGTTGTTAACGATGACTACCCTAACCCGTCCCTCCAGCCACGTCTCGCACCCGTGACGTCACTCACCTGGGCTCGCAGCTCCTCGCCGTCGGCGGCCAGCTGGGCCAGCCTCGGCCGCAGCCAGGCCGCCATGACGTCACCGCCCCGCCCCCGTGACGTCACTCACCTGGGCTCGCAGCTCCTCGCCGTCGGCGGCCAGCTGGGCCAGCCTCGGCCGCAGCCAGGCCGCCATGACGTCACCGCCCCGCCCCCGTGACGTCACTCACCTGGGCTCGCAGCTCCTCGCCGTCGGCGGCCAGCTGGGCCAGCCTCGGCCGCAGCCAGGCCGCCATGATGTGGGCGTCCTCCAGCTGCCGGCCCACGCCCAGGATGTGCTCCAGCCGCGCCGCGTTGTGGTTCTGCACGTAGCTCTCCAGGTCCTGCGCACGAACACCACCAATCTTGATTTACAAAAATGTTTAAAAAGGTTCCAAAAAATCTATTTCTATTATTAAACCAAAAGAGAATTAATAATGTATTCAAATTGGGCATGTAGCTGTTGGCACTAGAAGTGTGCGCCCGCAATTCCCAATGGTCCAGCCAGGCTACTGCTGCATGTACTCACGGCGAGGTCGTCGGTGAGCTCCTCGGCGTCGGCGCGCTCGGCTGGGCGGCGCGCCAGCCTCCGCCGCAGTCCGTCCAGCCAGGCCTCCTCCTGCGCCAGCTGTGCCCGCAGCTCGCCAGTCTCGTGCCACGCCTCCGCCAGCACCCTGCACACACCACACACCACACACGTCACGCCGCACGATCACACACCGTCACACACTTGTATCGTCAACAGTGAAAACAATTAGTTATTATATTCGAAAACACTGCGTGATATAAGCATCTAACAGTGTGTTCTCTGTTTCATTCTAACGAGTGGCGTCTTTGAGCTTTTCTTTTTTTGTTGATTTTACCACAATAAGTACAGTCGGGGAATTCAAATGTTTAACAAATTGTCCACAGCGCGTTGAGCTGCGTGAGGCGCCGCGCCGGCCCGCCCGCGGCCCCGGGGTGCCTGCCCGCCCCCACTCACTTGTGGCGCTCGTACACGCCGTGCGTGGCGCGCGTCCACAGCGCGTTGAGCTGCGTGAGGCGCCGCGCCGGCCCGCCCGCGGCCCCGGGGTGCCTGCCCGCCCCCACTCACTTGTGGCGCTCGTACACGCCGTGCGTGGCGCGCGTCCACAGCGCGTTGAGCTGCGTGAGGCGCCGCGCCGGCCCGCCCGCGGCCCCGGGGTGCCTGCCCGCCCCCACTCACTTGTGGCGCTCGTACACGCCGTGCGTGGCGCGCGTCCACAGCGCGTTGAGCTGCGTGAGGCGTCGCACCAGCCGCGTCGGCCGCCGCCCGCCCGCCGCCAGCAGCACGTCGTTACCTGCACACACGCACACACGCACGTTAATACATCGCTAATACATCGACAGCCACACGCTCCACCACACAAACCGCTACCCTCCCTTCAAACATGATGAAATTACCCTACAATGGCCCCAATTCTGGCCCGAACACATGCTAAGTTTCAATTTAAGCTCAGTCTATTTCTTTCTCTCAAAATGAAAAAAAAAAGGATAGCAGTCATATTAATTGACATTTAGAAAGGTGCGTTCAATTTTCGACCTTATTGAACGTGATAAAATGCAGTGTTTAGAAGGCACCTCCGTACATGCCGTCTAAAATAGTCTATGGTTTCTTTGAAATCTATCTAAATTTAAGTGACAGCTCTAAACAGATTCTTGCTATCTTTTTCCTATTACTTATTGCGAGAAAGAGATATACTTTACTTAAATTTAGAATTAAAGTGTGTTCCCAGAATTAGGCCCAATAGCGACCAGTTACAATATCACAGTTTAGTAACTATATAATAAAAATGTTATACAACAAAACTTTAGTAAGCTATCATTTACGTGGTTTAATAGGAAAGCTTTTAAAAACGAAGGCGGATCGCAGTGCCGGTCACAATAACCACGACTTGCTGAACATAACTTTGCAATCGCAAGAAAAAAAACAAGCTATTTTATACAAACAAATATTTTTTAGCAAGTCATGTTTAGGGTCAACGGCATCATAGTATCTCGAACGCAGCCGAAACAATTTCCGTCTCGCTCGCACTAGGCCCTCTATCACTCTTGCGCCTTGTGATTCCACATTGTTAGATGGCTTTTGCAAAAAAACCCCTAAATAATCAAATAAGGTGTTTGAATGAAGAACACAACATCTCCCTTACACCCAATATCTGTAGATGCAATTTTGTATTAAAACCGACTAGAATCAAAAGGAATAAATGACTTTTAGGGTAAACGCACAAACATTACTACGCGTCGCGGGTACAGGTAGTACGTAATAAATAAGTATTAGGTTGAGACTGACCGGCCTCGTTGAGCGCGCGGAACTCGTCGGTGGAGGCGTCGCAGGCGTCCTTGAGCGTCTGGAAGCGCGCCTTCACCTGGTACAGATCCCCGGAGTCCCGGATGCCGCACTCCGCCTCCGCCGGGATCTACACACACAACAACCTCAACCTCTACCAAAACATCTCATCTCTACCATCTCTCTATCGTCTCTACTGACGACTGCACACATATATTTGTCCCTTGTTTGTTTGGGATAACACCACTTGACGGATTAATACAATTAAAACAACAAAATTAGAACTATAATTATTTTCATCAGTCGTCAGTAGCCTACATACATTCCACAGGCCAACCTACGTGGGAGAAACAAGTGAGGATTTTGGTCCATAACTCCACCACGCTGGGTCGCTGCGGGTTGATGGTTTGGTTTGCTCCTGGCTCAGGAACATATCACAATTAAAACCACACTCCTTATTATAAAACGTGAATTAAAGTCAGACCTGGTTTAAAACTGATGATGTCACTTATTTGTTAAAACAAAGACAGAATCGGCATCATTTTAAACCAGAGTCAACTTTAAATTACATTTTGAAATAAAGGGGGTCGTGTGTGTAATGTGGGGCTTGACAGATTAATGAGCATACAAACGAATTACTAAAGAGGAGTCTTTTTATGACTGGTAAGAGATAAGCTTTAGTCTGCTACTAGCGACGTTCGCTACTTCTACGGGTCGATTCCGCTATTTGTCTACTCAAACGGATCGGCAGCGATTCGCCTTACTATTGCGGTTCTGATATAAAAAAGGTATTCCAGTAACATTGCTTAAAAAGCCGAAACTATTTGAAAACTGAAACATTCGCGAATGAAACTTTTAAAAGCTGAAAAACTCGGAGTACAAAATCGTAGTAAGTATCCTGACCTGCCGCTCGACGTCGGCGAGCCAGGCCTCCATGGCGTCCATCCGTCGGAACACGTCCTCGGCCTTCTCTAGCGCGCGCCGCACGCCCTCGTTGAGGGTCAACGCCCGCTCGCACACCAGGTCAAACCTCTTCTTCAGCTCCTTGGTCTCCTCCACCACACTCTTGGCCAGCGCCTCGTCGCAGTCCTCCAGAATAGAATCCTTTAACTTGTGTATGTTGTCTAATTTGGACATGTACTTTTGTTTGTCTTCGTCGTATTTCTGAAATTGAATATATTGGTTAATATAATTCGGTGTTCTATGGTTATAATAACCGTGTCCTTGTCCTGTGAGAGTTGCATAACAATTGTGTTTGGCATGTAAAATACTAAGTAGCAGTGGCGAAGGGTGAATAATACCAAAAGGGAAGCCGGAACAAAATAGCACAGTCAAAATAGTAGTACCTACCTATGTTCAAATCATGAGACAAAATCACGACCTCGTTTAGTTGAAAACTAACCAATGGAAATCTTAATATATTAGAAAAACCGATACTAGCTTTTTAGGTAGGTACACCTATATAATTTTTTACTTTCAAAACCTCTAATATCCAATATTAATATAGGTACTTTATGACCAGCAACCAACTTAGTAAACTTACTTAACTTATAAAGACCGGCTATAATAAAAAAAACTGCACTAGCAGAGAATCTTAAAAAATCTGATGTAACCTAAAATATCAAAACAAACAATAGTTTTACCTGAAATCGAATCAAAACCTACCTTATATCACTGGTAACATTGTTTCACACAATATTAAATAATCACTTATTTGTGCACCATTTTAAAACGACAACAAAACACAAAAAACTCTTTGTTTACATTACTTTGCGCAACTCGAAATAAATAGAAAATTTTATTGGTAAATGACATTACAAGCTGGCAAACTTTAAAATGTCTCGGTCGAAAGCACGCCAGTGGATGGACGCTTACTTTCTACTTGATAGAATAATAACTCAAGCAATAATATTACCTCACTGTCTGTCCTAGTCACACTCACGGAATCTTGTAATGCTTTCCCTATCATAACTCGACAGGGACCGGCTTATATCGGCCTTTGAAACGGCGTGTGAGAAAGAGGCCGTCTCTTGAAAAAAATATATGCGTAAGAAAGAGATAGCCACACCAGTAAGTATAGGCATAATAACCCGAAAAATTACGGCTTGCTCATTGCGAATGATCGCAGCGCACGTAAATTGGAACTGCAATGACGACTCTATGTGTGATATTGCTAAAAGAATTAGGTAGGCGCTTAGATAGGTGTTTAGGAATTGTTAATGTGTGAAGTTAAATACTAAGTTATTATTAGAGTAATAACATATTTAATAGTGACACGATATGCCGAACAAACGTCGAAGTTGTTATTAGGTGAATATTATTTCAAAAGGGAAGCCGACAGGAATCGTGTTATAGGGACCCCTCGCCACTGCTAAGAAGACATCTAAAATATGTAATTTGGGCATCTGTGCACAACGATTATCTACTGCGTGCAACCAATGTGGCGTAAGATAAATGAATTTAAGTTTATATGCCAGTACAGTAATTCTGTCGACCACTGAATAATTTTAGTTGCTGGATTTATTGTTATCCATATTTTTTGTTTGTGTGTATCTCCTGTATCAAACTTGGGTTTTAGGCTGTAAAATCAATGATTTGTGATAATATCAAAAGCATCAGATCGGGATAGTACACATAACATCGGGATAGTCATTTATCTATGGACATGTTCAAAGCAAGACTCACGTTGCTAGCGTCGAGCAGCTTGTCGAGTTGTTCGACGTCACCGATGGGGATGACCTCGTTCTCGTCCAGAAACTTCTGAACGTCGTCCAGCCACCGCGTCAGCTCCTGCGAGTCTGTCTCCAGCTGCTCCAGGAGAGATAGGCCTGCAATTAATGAGAGAGAAGAACATTACAAATAAGGTATCCTTATGAGTTGTCGTTGAAGTAGTTACCGTCGCCTTTATACACCTGTAATAATAAGGAATAAAGCAAGTGTTTTTTTTTGTTATTGCAGGTGCGTTGTCATCCTGAGACTTAAGAACAAAATATGCTTCTCACTACCATTTCATTGGCTAGGTACCTTTCTCTTAAAATATGCATATGTACGACTATCACACAAAGAAATATCAACTAACAACGTCAAAGTATCTGCCTGTCATGTCTAAATTAACGTTAACTAACAATGTCTGTTTGGCATGTCTGTTTGTACACTTTGGCATATTATTATATGACCCAGGAAATGATATCGAAAACATTTTAAATATAATCAAGCTGTAAAAAAAGCACTTGCACTGCAAGCAAACGATCCAAAGATCACATATTAATGACCTGGATAAATATTTTCTGAATGATAATGATTTAGCCGAGTTAAAAAATGGCAAATATTAGAGTTAGAGTAAGAGGAAGCTGCGATGACAATCAATGGAAAGGCAATCATTTATTTTTCTTATTATAGGGTTATTAAATTAAATTATCTTGGTAGTTCAACTTGTGGAACCGGTGTAAATTCAGACATGACAGACAGACAGAGAAAATGTCGTTAATATATTTTTGTTGTTGTTAGTTAATATATTTTTGTGACAGTTATAAAAATGTGTTTTTTGAAGATTTAAATGTGTTTCTTTGTAGTCTATTTAAAAAAAAGAATTCTTTTTCTCTACTGTTTTTACGTCGACTACTGATGAGAGGGGAACAGAAATCAATATGATTTTTGTTTAGTTAGAACTACAAAGTAAATTCCAATGTGTATGAGCGTCCGCTCGTAGCTCACCTGTCTCCAGCTTGTGTATCTTGTGGTGTAGGATGGTGGCGGCGTCGTCGACGGCTGTGAGCAGGTCGTCGGCGCTGGTGGTGAGCGCGAGCGGCGCGGGTTCGGCGTGGGCGTGGGCGTGGGCGTGGGCGTGGGCAGCATCATGGACGGTGGGCCGCAGCCGCTGGCAGCGCTCGTGCAGGCGGCGCAGGTCCCGCAGCCGCCGGGCGGTGTGCGCGCGTGTAGACAACGCCGCGTGCTCCTGCACCGACAGCGTCTGCACCGAGCGCACCTCATCCCGCAGCGACTGACACCACAAACACACACCATCAACAATACGCTACAAATTTCCCAATCCCGACCTATTCAATAGTACAATTACAATTGTAAATAATACAAAACTAAAGGGTAGTATTACTGATCAGACAGTGGATAGAATGTAACAGGGCGGGGGTAGCAGGGAAAATAAGTTTATTAGTAAAATAACACAACTGATATAAAAAACAAACAAAGAAAATCGAGCAGGCCCACGAAGTTACACCAAACTAAAGTTATCAAAACTTCCTAAGGAAAAAACAAAAATGACGCACTAAACAGCCAGTTGGTAACAAGTGGTGTATGATCCTACGCTATATGTGAACGTAAGCGACGGATCGCGATCGTTGTAATCATTAAACTGGAAAATTTTATGCCATAATAACTACACAACAGAAGAAAATAAAAACGTCTTTTTTATACAACTAGATGTTAAACAAGCTGATATCCACCTCATGGTAAGCGGGTGCCGCCGCCTATAGACACGTGCAATAACAAGGGAAAATCACTTGATATTGCAATGCCTTGTCATCTTGAACCCTAAGATGAAATGCCATCCATGCCCAGTAATTACACTGTAAGTCAGTGTATGTTAACCTTGTGGTGAGGGGTGCGGCGTAGTGTACGCGGGGTTTGTGACTTGCGTACCTGCAGGTGGTCGGCGGTGGCGGTGGCGGGCGCGTTGGTGAGCGCGTGTCGCAGCTCGTGCTCGCGGGCCATGAGCGCGGCGGACAGCTCGTCGGCCATGCGCCGCAGCGAGCCCCCGGCGGGCGCGGGCGCGGACGCGGGCAAGGCGTCCAGCTGCGGGCGTAGTTGCCGCAGCGCGCGCAGCTGGTTGCGCAGGTGCAGCAGGTGGTTGTGGCCGGCCGCCTGCCGCCGCCAGCGCGCGCGCCACGCCGCCACGCCGCGCAGCGCCGCCGCCACGCCGCGGGCACGCTCGGCCCCCGCGACCAGCTCACCCGCCCGCCGCACTCGCTCCCCGGTGCTCTCCAGGCGCCCGCGCAACTCCTGCAGCTGAGTGTCTTCTGCAATGTCACGTTTGAGGCGCTCAATATAACAGAAGGAACAGTTTCCACACTAGGTTGGACCGAATTTTTGCATTCGATCGCGATCGGTCCGAATGCCGAATTATGCTTCAACCAAATATAATTAGCCAAAATTTATTTTTCTCTACACAACATTGGCACAAATTTTCTGTTTTGTTTCAATTTTGATAATAAATACCGCCGTGGGAATAAAAAATTACGAATCCGTTGTATCTCAAAACTGACCCGACGGGTTAATCAAAACAATATTGAATACTCATAGCTTTAAATTTCAATAATAATTCACTAAAATCACAAAAATCTAATGAGCGGCCGACTGGGATAGACGCGAGAGTTGCGTGAATTAAGGGCGGGAACAAAATGTTCCACTCCAAAAAGCGCTCTAAGAAAGACTATATTTCGGGCACAGTTTACTAGAGATAACCCTAATGAGATTCAACCCACACTACAAAATAATAATATAATTGATTCAAAAGTGAGGATAAACAATAAATGTTTGTCAATAAAATCGTCGTGCGTACCGCCGCCGTCGGCCGCCAGTGCTTGCAGCTGCTGCATGCGCGGGCGCAGCTCGGCGGCCAGCCTCTCCACCGCCGCCGTCCACCGGGGGACCTCCGCGTGCTCACTCTCCCCCTGCCCAAGCTCTGATTCCTCAACCTCTAATTGGTCAAGTTCCATCCGCTCGTACTGCTCCAGCTCCCTCGACAGCGCTTGCTCGCACTGAAACAACGTGTCCGTTCATTTAGTTCGAGCGAGAAAGCTCCGAAACTATAACGAATGTTTTAAGACTGTTTTTGAAAACATTGCGGAACATCTCTCTAGCGAGGAACCGAGCAGCCATACCGAAATTTATATCGAAATTTTTTGGGTCATGTAGTCAATATTCCCTATATTGACTACATGACCCAAAAAAATTCGATATCACGCTCAATTTAATTGTACTTTAAATACATTTGCTTTCACCACAATTTGTGACACATATTGCTTTAAAAAATCCCTGCATACGTATGATATTCGTATTGAATAAGCCTATTGTCTACCAAAATGTACTTTCATTGGTACCCGCTTGCTTTTATAGTAACTAGCATCATCCCCAAACATATGTGCATTTATTTTCGGTCGGAACCGGCGACCGATAATAACATAGACGAGTAACTAGCCCATCCAAAATGACACCCCGAAAGAGACTCCAAAGTGGGCGGGGCTTAAATCGGACTCCGCGCCATGATTTAGTTTGTCATTGCCTGCGTCACGTTGATGTACTCGTAAAAAAACAATAAAATCTCAGTAAATATGTCCAAAAGTGAAGTAAAATGGTGTGTCAGTCTCGTAGGTGAACATAATTCGAGCACTGGAATCAAATTTTACATGTAAGTCTCTCCTAAACCTTTATAATCTGGTCAAATATATACAATAATATTGGCCGCCATGTTGGGCCAATATTTGTGGACAATTTGAACAAATACACGAGTGGATGATGTTATGCAGTCATTTGTGTGTGACAGTATTTATTTATTTTCATCTCAACTTTTAACTCTGCAAACTTTTATGACGACTTATTGTTATTGTGTATGTTTAATAGTTAATTTACCTACTAATAAGCAATTATGGCTTTATACAGCGTTACCTTATATGATTTTTGTAAGAATGATAAACAAACCTCCAATTTATGGATATTTTGCCACAGTTCCTTACAATAATTATGATGCCACTTTCAACACATGTCTCAATAAATTTAAGCATTATTATTTTAACATGTGTATGTTTAATTATTACTTTAATAATTTACTTATTTACAAAATGATCTGGAAATAGTATAGGTATCTATTTTAAACTGTTAAGGATAAGTCGCAGTAAGTAAAGTTGTAGACTGCAAGATAGTTTCGTGAGGTTATTGAAATAAAACAACATCATAATTTCAATACAGAAGATAGTTGGACCACACTAGCTTGGGATCTTATCATGAGAATTACAAAGTCTCAAGCCCGTATTTACTCTTCCCGACCTTCGGACACTGTAAGCTCCATGGCGTGAATCGGAACACTCAAAATATAACTATAAAAATATGACGGTAGTAATATTAAACTTATCAAAGACAATTGACATCTTTACTTCAATCTTCCAGTGACCTTGATCGCTATAAAGTAATCAAAACATTGGGTATAAAAAATCATAATGTGACATCTAATTAAACGCAAGTTAAATCCGGTAAAGTAAAGGTAAGTAAAGGTAAAGTTTTATTTCAAGAAATAAAACCACTTGATGACAATTTAATTTTTTTCTTATGCATTTAATATAAATAAATAATATCATGACAGATATTTAGACTTTTTTTATTTAAATGAATGAGGCGACCCCATTTTATTTCTGATCTTTAAAAAAATATAATTAAGACAATACGTTAAATTGACAGTTTAAATCATTATTTTCCGTCTCAACTCTAAAATTGAATAAGTGAAACGATTTACAACGTTACTATATTTATTGAAAATGACGATATATAATTATTAAAGTCGTTGAAAATTTTGCATGGTTACATCCTGCATATATGACCCAACCGGCGCGTGTAAATCAGAAGACCGAGAGGGCGCTATACAATTTCGATATTAACCGATTTTATCCGACGTGCTCTTCTAGCCGCCGAGGGTACCCATTTTGCGACGAGTTTTGTATGAAGTTATGCTTCTAGGCTCTCTACGTTCGCCGGTCGGAACTCAACCTTAATATTCACAATTTAGTACAGATGACAGCACATCAAGTGTAACAGTTACACTACGAAAGCCGCCTCTATTACGAACGAAGTAAGGGCGGTCTCAAGGTCCAACTGATACGCTCGATGTGCTGCCGCTGTACTATACATAAAATTAAAGTGGCATTTGTTTTAGAACCAAAGATTAATGAAATAGGACGAATACGCTATTATAAGTCTAATTTTAGCGCAGGTCTTTTCTTCAAAGCACTTCAAACAGGATAACGGACACAGTAAACAGAGCGTGAGTGTTAAGTCGTGTATGTCTAAAGTTGTGTATTGAATGTAGCTGGTGTTATGACCTGGTGGAGTTGTTCGTCGGCGGCGGCGGCCCAGGCGGCCAGCGCGCCGGTGTCGGGCGCCAGCCGCGGCTTCTTGGGCCCCGCCGTGCCCCCGCCGGGCCCCCCGCGGGCCCCCGGAGCCTCCGTCGCGGACTCCAGCGTCTCGGCCTTCGGTTTCATCTCTACCTCGGGTGGCTCCTCGTTGTCGTCAGGAAGCTCGCACTCAAAGCCCAGCTCTTTGATCTGGTGTTGAAAGTAAAGTTGATTTGTCGTACTCTTACATTACCATATCGACATAAACGTTTCGAAAATGGCAGAGCCCTATTATTATAGAACTTAAATACTCCGCAAGCACTGTTTCACTCATTGTATACGAAGACGAAACGATATGAAGTGTTCGGTGAAAAATTGAAAAAAATATTCTGATTTTGTGTAACAAATAGTTGGGAAGTAATATTTTTTGGAAAGGAAATATTCATCTTTATTTACGATAAGTATCGAAGTAATAATAAAATCCAAGACTATTTTGCTGAAATAATTTAATTTGTCAATAGTCACTAAGAGCTAGGTTAAAATTTCGCAGATTTGACAAAAGCTTTTGACGCTGTGTTTCACAACTACTTTACAAGCGTTAAGACAGAGGAGGGTATTAACGTTGCACAATATAATAGGATATGAGAGTAAAATTAGTAAAGAAATATTCTAAAGTATTTGTTTGAAATTTTATGCTACGATTTAAGTTAACTGGGGTGTACCCCAGGGTAATATTCTAGGTGCTAGTGTAGGAAGGTAATACAAAAGTGTGAAATTAAACATAGATCAATCTTAATCATCAGACGCAATTGACACCGCTCAATATACTTATAATACTCTCATAATAACATGAAATTAAAAACATGTAAATCTATTACAGAAGGCGGCCTAAACTTTACACCTGATGCCTTGTAAATGAAAAAGAGTGTGTTTGTTGGCACGCTTGACGTTGTTTAGGCGCGCGTGTGTGTGACGTACCCTGTGCTGCTGCACGTGCAGGATCATGAGCAGCGCGTCGAGGCGGTCCAGCAGCGCCTCGGCCGGGGCTCCACCCACCGCCGCCGCCGCCCGCCGCAGCCGAGCCCGCTCCACCGCGCCCGCCCGCACCGCCGCCACCCGCGGGGCCACCTCGCCCACCGCGCCCACTCCCGCCGCCTCCATCTGTGCCACACGCTCACTACACACCCGCGACCCCCCGCGGGCCTACTGTTGTAGGCTGATGGAGTCAGAAACCTACAACGGCTGGCCACATTACGCTGACACATAACAACATCAAATTGTGCATAGGTATGAAGAAATAAAAGTAATAGTAGATATAACGTAATAATTATCAATATTATCAATAGTATTATAAAATCAGATAGCATTGTAGCTACCTAGCATACTAAGAACATTTCCTGCGCACGACCGCACGGGCCGCGCTCTTAAGCAAACTGACGCGGCTAACGTGCGCCGCGATATTTATATGCCTTGGACTTCATCTGGAGTTAGCAACCAGCGCGGTGACTAGCTGCGCAAGCTGGCGGCACTGAGAAGACGACGGACCGGCCGGGATATTTATGTGTGTGCTATCCTGCTCACTCGCGTTGTTCCCTTTCTCAGTCAGCTGACGGCAATCAGCTGACCCGCAAAATGTAAATATTTTTAATACAGATTTAGTATAAAAAATGTAAATATTTTTAATACAGATTTAGTATAAATACAAGCGTGAATTAGGAATAAATTCATTACAACTTTGGTATTCGTCTTTTAATCATCTCCGAAACCTCAACATTGGTGACCCCGACGTGATGAGTTCCAACGAAAAAATCAACGTTGTCGCCACGACTGAAGAAGAAATGGCTCCAATCACGCTGAAAGCTCGAGTACCACCTTTCTGGCGCCAAAAACCAAGACTATGGTTCGCACAGTTGGAATCCATCATCGCTAACCAGAAGATGGGAGACGAGGCAAAATACCATTTTGTCGTCGCTCAACTTGAACTCGCCGACATAGAACAAGTTGGAGATATTATTTTATCGCCACCCGAAAGCAATAAATACGGATCTCTGAAGGCTCGCCTACTGTCTGTTTACGAAGAATCCGAGTCCAGACAACTTCAAAAATTGCTAGGAGAGATGGAACTAGGCAGCCAAAAGCCTTCTCAGCTACTAAGAAAAATGCGTGACCTAGCGCTTGACAGAATACCAGATAATACGCTGAAATTCATGTGGACGGGACACCTTCCGCCATCCGTACGTGCTGTACTCGCCATAAGTACAGAGTCGAAACTCGACGTACTCGCGACTTTGGCAGACAAAATGACAGAGCAGACATCAGAAATCAACTCAGTTTGTTCCTGCAGTGCGTCAAGGCCCACGACAAACGATGATTTAATCAACAAGATCGACGCTTTATCAAGGGACATCGCATATTTGAAAATGAATCAACGGCAAGGCAGACCATTCAGAAAAAACCGTTATAATAACCGTAACCGTTCCCGCTCAAGATCAACAAGTCGTATACGAAAGGATCCGATATGTTATTTTCACCGAAAATTCGGCAAAGAAGCTTACCGCTGCCAGCATCCCTGCGATTTTAAGAAAAAC
The DNA here is from genome assembly GCA_947347705.1 of Nymphula nitidulata. Lineage (NCBI taxonomy): Eukaryota > Metazoa > Arthropoda > Insecta > Lepidoptera > Crambidae > Nymphula > Nymphula nitidulata. The sequence goes on along the minus strand of OX374637.1, from coordinate 227,157 downwards.
AACAATAATGAAGATTCGTTAAACTAACATCGACTCAAGCAATGACGGGGGCTGGAGTCGTTGAAATATCAAACCACCGTCTCTTTATTCAAGACAAGACTTCAGCGTGGAATTTTCTCATCGATACTGGCGCAAATGTTTCCGTACTACCAGCAAGTTCGAAAGAAAAATTGAAGATCACACCAAGCAATTACTTGTATGCTGCAAACGGTTCATCAATATCCGTTCACGGCGAAAAGACATTAATACTCAACCTTGGGCTGCGCCGACCATATAAGTGGAGATTTGTGGTCGCGAATGTGTCAAAACCAATACTGGGTGCCGACTTCCTTCAGTACTACAACATCGTAGTCGACTTACATGGAAGAAGATTGGTAGATAAACAAACCAATTTATTTACCAGAGGCTATATGACACCTACAACACACAGCAGCGTGAGAACATTAGATGACAGCCAGCCGTATCATGACCTACTAAAGAAGTACCCCGAAATTACCAGACCCAGATTGAGTAATATCTGCAACAGCACAGTCGAGCATTATATAGAAACCAAAGGCCCACCAGTATTTTGCAGAGCAAGACCACTACCGCCACACAAATACAACTTGGCAAAAGAAGAATTTCGTCAGATGATGGATCAAGGAATTTGTCAGCCATCCAGCAGCGCATGGGCAAGCCCACTACACCTAGTAGCCAAGAAAAATGGTCAATATCGTCCTTGTGGAGACTACCGGAAGCTAAACGCAATCACAGTTCCAGACCGATATCCGATACCAAGACTTCACGATTTTACCCTGAACCTAAGGGGTAAGAAGATATTTTCAAAAATCGACCTTCAAAAGGCATACTTTCAAATCAAAATTCGAGAAGAAGATATTAAGAAGACAGCCATAATTACACCATTTGGATTATACGAATTCAATAGAATGTGTTTTGGTCTTAGAAATAGCGCTCAAACATTTCAACGACACATCGATGACGTCATGCGGGGACTACCTGTATTCACTTTCGTCGACGACCTGCTTTGCGCTTCAGAAGACGAGATCTCTCATAAAAAACTATTAGAAGAAGTTTTTAAACGATTACAGAAGAATGGACTTCAGATTAATGCCGCCAAGTGCATATTCGGTCAAGAAAACATAGAATTTTTGGGTTTTCACGTATATTCAGATGGAATAAAACCGACGGCAGACAAAATAAAGGCCATCACCAACTACCCACTACCAAAAACAGTGCAAGAACTAAGGCGATATTTAGGAATGATTAACTTTTACCGTGAGAACATTCCCAACGCAGCGCAACATCAACATGCATTAAACAAATATTTACACAACTCAAGAAAAAACGATAAATCTCCGATTGCCTGGAACGAGAAGTCAATAGAAGCCTTCGAACAGTGCAAGCGAGACATCACTAACGCCGTCCTGCTCAATCACCCATCAGCTGACGCACCATTCGCACTGATGACTGACGCCTCAGAAATATGCGCGGGGGCGGTGCTACAACAAAAGAGCAACGATACATGGAAGCCGCTTGGATTTTTCTCAAAGAAATTTAGCGACGCTCAACAAAAATACAGCACCTATGACCGCGAGCTCCTTTCCATATACATGGCAGTTCGACACTTTCGACGAATGTTTGAAGGAAGCGATCTTATAATTTATACAGACCATAAACCTCTTACATACGCGCTGACAGCAAACAGTAAGAACGAAACACCTATTCGAACTCGATATCTGGAATATATTGGACAATTCACATCTGACATTCGCCACATCGCCGGGAAGCATAATGACGTCGCCGATGCCCTGTCCCGCCTGGAAGAAATAACTTGCCCTTCGCCGATTGAATATCACCTGTTATCAAAACAACAAATAGCGGACAAAGAACTACAAACACTCACAGAAAACAAGAAGCACGAATTTAAAAGAATCATCATGCCCGGCACGTCAATACCTATCACATGTGAGACATCAACCGGCACAGCTCGCCCCTACCTACCGCCAGAATTCCGGAAGACAGCCTATCAAGCACTTCATGATCTAAGCCACCCTGGGATACGAGCCACAAGAAAAATTGTAACCAAACGCTATTTTTGGCCATCTATGAATAAGGATGTCTCAACTTGGGCTCGAACCTGCATACCTTGTCAGCGATCGAAGACACAGCGACATACCTACTCACCAACAGCGAAGTTCGAGAAAGTCAATCGTCTATGTCATGTCCACATAGACATTATTGGACCGCTACCTACGTCCGATAACAATAGATATTGTCTGACTATGATCGACCGAGCTACTAAGTGGCCAGAAGCGTGTCCGCTTGAAGAAATAACTGCAGAAAAAGTCGCCGACACTTTTTATCAAGATTCGGTTGCCCTGCGATAGTAACTACAGACCAAGGCAGTCAATTTGAATCTGAAGTATTTAAAGTACTAATGCAACGGCTCGGAATACAGCGCACACGAACAACCGCTTACCATCCGCAGGCGAACGGAATCATCGAACGCTGGCATAGAACACTAAAAGCGGCACTCACAGCACGTCTTCAAAACAACGAAAAATGGACGCGCGAGTTACCTACAGTACTATTGGGACTACGCGCAGCTATAAAAGAAGACATAGGATGCAGCGCGGCCGAGCTACTATACAACCAAGCCCTACGTTTACCTGGTGAACTTCACGGCGAACGCACGAGCACCTTCACATCGTCACAATTCCATAACGATCTAACAGACGCAATGCAAAGATCGCAAGAACAAAGGAAATCATCAAAACCTACATACATTCAAAAGGACTTAAATACATGTACACATGTATTTGTAAGAAACGACGCCGTACATAAGCCGCTCACGCCTAATTACACCGGACCTTTCGAAGTTATCAAGAGAAACAACAAAGTTTTTACTCTTCAACTGCCACTTAGACGAGCGAATATAAACATCGAGCGACTCAAACCAGCATTCATAAGCACCGAAGCACACAACAATCCAGATGACGACGACATCGGGAACTCCAGAGCCAGAAGTCCCTATATGACAAGAAGTGGGAGAATATCCAGGCCTCCTGTACGCTTCACTGGGGGTGGAGTGATGTAGCTACCTAGCATACTAAGAACATTTCCTGCGCACGACCGCACGGGCCGCGCTCTTAAGCAAACTGACGCGGCTAACGTGCGCCGCGATATTTATATGCCTTGGACTTCATCTGGAGTTAGCAACCAGCGCGGTGACTAGCTGCGCAAGCTGGCGGCACTGAGAAGACGACGGACCGGCCGGGATATTTATGTGTGTGCTATCCTGCTCACTCGCGTTGTTCCCTTTCTCAGTCAGCTGACGGCAATCAGCTGACCCGCAAAATGTAAATATTTTTAATACAGATTTAGTATAAATACAAGCGTGAATTAGGAATAAATTCATTACAACTTTGGTATTCGTCTTTTAATCATCTCCGAAACCTCAACAGCATTAAGTGTCTTTGGTAAGCTTCCTTTCACCACAGGGTCAGGACACCTCAGCCATCAGTTTCTGATCAGTCTTGTGAGCCTGCTTGGCTGGCAATGAGAAAAACGTTTCCTCACGTTGTTTTTCACTACTTTCCATCTGAAGCCTTAGATCTAATGATGCACAAACAATCCCTTACTTATTTATGTATTTCTTTATCCACTTTTATGCTGTAGTTCCTCCGTGTTTCGTTGTGCACGTTAAGTCGTTGGGTTACGATTGTTAGTGCATCCGCTTTAACCCTCGAACCCGCATTAGGCTAGCGTAGTGGTGTTATAGCCCAGGCAAAGAAGTAGGACGTTATAAGCTGATGATGATAATGATTCAGTAGGTTGTGCTCCTCAGGGCTTGCCTGCCCTCACCTGCTGCAGCTCCTCGAGGCGCCGCAGCTGCTGCAGCTGTTGGTCGCCCTCACCTGCTTGAGCTCGGCCTCGAGGGTCTCGCAGGCGGCGGTGAGGTGTGCGAGGCGCGAGGCCCGCTCGTGCTGGGCGGCCTTGAGCTCCTCGAGGCGCCGCAGCTGCTGCAGCTGTTGGTCGCCCTCACCTGCTTGAGCTCGGCCTCGAGGGTCTCGCAGGCGGCGGTGAGGTGTGCGAGGCGCGAGGCCCGCTCGTGCTGGGCGGCCTTGAGCTCCTCGAGGCGCCGCAGCTGCTGCAGCTGTTGGTCGCCCTCACCTGCTTGAGCTCGGCCTCGAGGGTCTCGCAGGCGGCGGTGAGGTGTGCGAGGCGCGAGGCCCGCTCGTGCTGGGCGGCCTTGAGCTCCTCGAGGCGCCGCAGCTGCTGCAGCTGTTGGTCGCCCTCACCTGCTTGAGCTCGGCCTCGAGGGTCTCGCAGGCGGCGGTGAGGTGTGCGAGGCGCGAGGCCCGCTCGTGCTGGGCGGCCTTGAGCTCCTCGAGGCGCCGCAGCTGCTGCACCGTCCACTGGCACGTGTGCGACCAGCGCTCGCCCAACGCCGTCAGCTCGTCCTCGATCTCCGTCGCGCCTGCGGTGCAACGCATCGTCAGTGGAAACCCAGCGTACTTCACCTCGAACCACATTAACTATTAGCTAAAGATGGTTCGCTTAGAAATGAAGAGACCCATTGACAAGCTATAGGTAGCTACTTTGCATATCACAAAAAATAATGAAGAGCGACGATACTTCATTATGTGTCTATATGAAACGGAAGATGGCGTCAAAAATACCATAGAAAGTCATCTCAAAAACAATCTCATCTGGCATGGCTCAAGGATCATATTTGATATGTTTATTGTTTAGTAATAGTAATATGTATTAATGTCGTTATTCAACTACCATTTGTCCCTCTCTACTTTTAATTTATGTAGATGACTTTATTAGCACATTCCTTAATTTTTTTCAAGACGGAGTAAGTACTGTTGGCATATTTCACCACGTTTCAGTTCAGGGTGCACCCCAGATAATGTATGTCAATATGTCTGCTAACACAATAATATTTATAATGGAATCTTTTATTTAGAAAATAGAGAGTAATTTGTGAATAAAAAAAGAATATTATAACCGTAATCAAGGTTATCATTTCTCGTCATAAGAAGATAGTCCCGCGCGTAATGTTCGTCCTCAATCATTTTTTTTATAATATTCAGTGATGAACATAACGGCAGTTAGATATTTAAAAAACATATTGAATCCACATGAGTTCTAGATGGCTATTAAGCGACCGCCTGCGTGGCGTCGGCTGGATACTGACCGGCGTCGTGGTCGTCGTGCGCGTCGTCCACGACGACGACGGCGTCGGCGAGCGCGTCGACGTGCGGCTGGTGGTCGCGCAGGTCGTCGCGCAGCGCGCGCACGTCGCGCAGGCGCGCGTCCACGTCGTCGTCCGCGTCCGCGTCCGCGCCGCCCATGCGCGACATGCGGTCCTCCGTGGCCGTCAGCCACTGCCTGCCACGACCACGCCCACATTGTACCACATATACACATATTACACACAGCTGTACCTCTGCACTCTTCGAGGAATCAATCTATTCAGGGTGTAAGGGGAACGCTCTCGAAATCGAAGGCAGTGCTGGTCACCCTAAGCACGACTTAATGAAAAATAAATTTAAGTTTATTTTTTATCCTGCCTTTGTTATCGAGAGCGTCCCCCTAACACCTGCATACTTATGTTACAATTAAAAAAAAGAGAAGAAAGCAGCTTTCGATACATTTGAATCAAATTCAATCTTTCATGATTTTATGGGTTTATAAAAAAAATATTAGCTTTGATGTTATAATGTGACATTATTAAATTGTTGATTTTCTGTTAAGAAATTTAATTTAAATATTATAATAAGTAAGAATTTTATGCCGATCTCTACTGTTCAGGCCAATTGTGACAGTATAAATATAACTTCATACAAAGTTTAGTTTGTAGTACTACCAAGAGATGGCGCTGCACCATTGTAAAAGCGCGGTGTTAAGTTTTGCATACCGATCGTAGAAAGACCGAAGGAATAATATTTAATAAAATGAAACTATGGGCAAAATTATGACCCCGGCCACTATCTTTTAGGGACAAGAACGTTGAATTGTTCATCTACTTTACTTCACTTCACAGTTTCACACACCCTCTCAATCTCAAACGTGCTAGACCCTCCGCCACCTACTTCAAGTCGGCCAGTCACTTCCCTAGCCCTGCCTCAGGTCAGCCGCTCCCCACTCCTACCTGAGGTCGTGTAGCCCCGCCCCGGCCTACCTCAGGCGCCGCAGCCGCCGCCGCTGGGCGTCCATGAGCGCGCGGTGCACGGCGGCCTGGCGTCGCCCCGCCCCGCCCCGCCCCGGCCTACCTCAGGCGCCGCAGCCGCCGCCGCTGGGCGTCCATGAGCGCGCGGTGCACGGCGGCCTGGCGTCGCCCCGCCCCGGCCTACCTCAGGCGCCGCAGCCGCCGCCGCTGGGCGTCCATGAGCGCGCGGTGCACGGCGGCCTGGCGTCGCCCCGCCCCGCCCCCCGCCCCGCCCCGGCCTACCTCAGGCGCCGCAGCCGCCGCCGCTGGGCGTCCATGAGCGCGCGGTGCACGGCGGCCTGGCGTCGCATGGCGGCCCGCCGCAGGGCGTCCCAGCGTCGGGCCAGCAGCCGGGCCTGCAGCCGCACCTCCCCCGCCTCGTCCCGCGTCAGTCCGCCCTCGCCCAGCAGCCGGGCGCCCGCCTCCAGCACGCCGCCCACGCGGCCCTGCGCCCCGGACACCTCCAGCAGGAACCGCTGCACAACACACCACACGCCACACGTAAAGGATCACATCTCGATACGACTTTACCAGAGGAAAAAATATTTTAATGTCAAGCAGTCTACGTCACGTCTATAACTGGAACATAATTCGAGGTGAGGTAAACCTATTTTTTTTTTTTTTTTTTTTTTTATACCACTAAGGTGGCAATCAAGCATACGGCCCACCTGATGGTAAGCGGTTACCGTAGCCTATGGACGCTTGCAACACCAGGGGTATCACTTGCGCGTTGCCGACCCTATAAAAACCTTTTCACGCCTTTTTTGAAGAACCCCATGCTGTACTAATTCGAGAAAACCTCTGCAGGGAGCTCATTCCACAACTTGAGCGTACGCGGGAGAAAGTTTCTCTGAAACCGTACAGTATGCGACCACTTTGGTTCCAATTTGTGAGGATGAACTCCCTGACGATGGCGAGCGGTGCGATGATAGAAAGAAGCCGTGGGCATCATGTCAAATAATTCCTCAGAACACGCCCCGTTATACAAACGGTAGAACACACACAAGGAGGCAAAATCTCTCCTTAGGCTTAAAGGTTCAATACCGCTTGTGAGCTCAGGATCGTCGACAATTCTCATAGCGCGTCTTTGGAGCACGTCAAATGGTCCAAGCTGGTATCTAGGCGCTCCCGCCCATAAATGGCAGCAGTACTCCATATGGGGCCTGACTTGAGACTTATACAGTAACAGTCTTTGCCCCGAAGTGAAATACCGCCGCGCTCTATTGAGCACACCAAGCTTCTTGGATGCCAGCTTGACTTTATCCTCCAAATGACTGCGGAACTGCACGTCGCTAGAGATATCAACACCAAGGATCCCGATACTCGTAGAGATGGAAAGCGGTGTGTCAAGGAATTGTGGAGCTACAGCGAATGGGGTTTTTTTAGCGGTGAACGCGCAGACTTGTGTCTTAGTGGGGTTGAATTGGACTAAGTTTAGTCGTCCCCAATCGGAGACTCTGATTAGAGAACTCTCGATTTCAGACACAAGTCGACCGCGACTTTCCTCCACTGTAGACCGAGGGGTATTAGCACGACTCGTAAAGTAAGCGTCACCAGTACTGTCATCTGCATAACAATGCAGTCCGTCAATAGACAGCATATCATTGATATGCAGCAGGAACAATGTTGGAGACAGCACCGAGCCTTGCGGGACGCCAGCGTTAATGTCCATGCTATCCGAGCAACTGCCGTCAACGACGGCTCTTATGCATCTGCTGGACAAAAAGCTAGCGACCCATTTGCACAACCCCTCAGGCAGCCCGTAAGATGGTAACTTCGAAAGAAGACCCCTGTGCCAGACCCGATCGAACGCCTTCGCTACATCTAGGCTAACTGCCAATGCCTCGCCATGACTCTCAATGGCAAGAGACCAACGGTGCGTGAGATACACTAGAAGATCACCCGTCGAGCGACTGTGGCGAAAGCCGTATTGACGGTCGCTAATAAGGTCGTGATCCTCTAGGTACCTGAGGAGTTGCGTGTTTATAACGCGCTCCATCACCTTTGAGAGAAGGGAGGTTATAGCGATTGGCCTGTAATTCGATGGGTCTGATCTATCGCCCTTTTTGGGCACCGGGTGCACATGGGCAGTCTTCCATGAAGACGGAACTTGCCTGGTGGAGTACGAAAGCGCGAAAAGACGCGTCAGAACAGGACACAACTCAGGAGCACACTGCTTCAGCACCACCGCCGGTATACCGTCTGGCCCGCTCGACTTATGAATATCCAGAGATAACAACTCACGCCGTACCTCCCGTTGCGTAATGGAGATCTCCGGCATAGAGTTGCCGCACCAGGGGATGGTAGGTGGTGCAGCACCTCCGTCATTCAAAGTCGAGTTTGAGGCAAAAAGAGCACCCAATAAATCGGCTTTCTCTTTAGCGCTGTGGGCCAAGTTTCCTTCAGGCTTACGCAGTGGTGGCAAGGACGACCTACAAAAATTTCCCTCGGCAGCTTTGGCGAGCGACCAGAAAGCGCGACTCCCGGAGGGATGTCTGCAAGACATCCCTCCGGTTGATCGCCAATCCTGCCGACAAAATCGAATTTTGCTCTGGCAATCGCTCTTTTACAGGACCTCGAAGCTACTATTTTCATGTTTCTCAAAAACACATTACGTATAAAAAATAGACTATTTCAAGATACATACAAATATAAGGCCCGTATACTAAATTATTATTTTGGAAATAATTCTGCCCGCAAACGTTTCTAATAATTTTCCTTTCGTTTACTGTGACTACAGTGAACAATGAGCTCGTGACTGCGCGTACCTAGGCGCTACCTCCAGCAGCCAGGCCGGCGTGGCCCCGGGTGTACGGTACCTCGTGCTCGTGGAACAGGTCCTTGAGGAGCGGCAGGTCGTCGGCCAGCGGCGGCGCAGCGGCCAGGCGCTCCTCGGCCTCCAGCAGCCAGGCCGGCGTGGCCCCGGGTGTACGGTACCTCGTGCTCGTGGAACAGGTCCTTGAGGAGCGGCAGGTCGTCGGCCAGCGGCGGCGCAGCGGCCAGGCGCTCCTCGGCCTCCAGCAGCCAGGCCAGCGCGTCCTCCAGCGCCGCCCCGTAGCCGCCCAGCTCGGCCGACGCGCTCGTGCCCGTCGACAGCGGCCGCCCGCCCGCGCCCTCCGCCTCCTCCTCCTCCTCCGAGCCCTCCGCCTCCGCCTCCGCCTCCCCCTCCGCCGCCCCCGAGCACAGCGCGCTCCCCACCGAACACATCTCGTCGCCGCCGTGGGGTAACGATTGGAACAGACACATCAGGTACATCATGATTGATTTCTTGTCCGGATTCGGGGTGTTTACGTCTGCAATACCAAAATACAGGTCAGGGAACGACTTGAGCCAGATTCATGTTAAATTACTTGCTTCTAGTTTCACGTCGTAATACAAAAACCAAAGATTAAAATTTTAAAGAAGCTTCCGCAATATGTACGGAAAACGACAGAATATGTGCATTTAAATGAAACGGGACGATGTCAAGGTACAAGGTACCCACCCTCGGGGTCGAGCAGGCGCGGGATGCCGAGGTGGTTGTGCGCGAGGCTGAAGACGAGGTCGAGGCGGGCGGTGGGCGGCGCGGCGGCCGCGTCGTCGTAGCGCAGCAGCTCGGGCCGCCAGCGGTGCAGCAGCGCCGCCAGCGCCAGCCCGTCGCTCCACGACGACGTGAAGTTGCGCACGTCCACGCCACCGTAATTCTGCGTAAACATATATTATTTATAATTTCGGATTCCAAGCTTTGAACATCACAATTTACTTCCTACACAGTTTGTTTTTAGTTGAGCCTTCGAGCCACATTTATCAATGGCTATCAATTATAATTTACTATTTAATAATAATATTATAAATAAATCGTAACCTGCGTGTGCGTCCGACACCAGGCCAGCAGCGTCTTCTCGAGGTTGGTCTGCTGCAGCTCCGACATGAGCTCCTTCAGGTGATAGTGCACCTGCCAGTGCAGGATTATGCTCCAAACCAGACCTATAGGGCACACCTTAGTTTACAATTTGTACTTTCTTCAACGTATCCACAGGCCAAGATGAGTCGACAAAAGAGGCGAGTTTACCCTAAAGATTTACTTAAATTATAAATGAAATTACGTTACATACAATGACACCAAAGACTTCATTCTTGTAGTTTCCCCTATTTATTTGATTGGAATGGTTGGAAGTATTCAAAGGAGCGTCTAAAGTTAAACCCATTGGAGCCGTGAGCCGTGAGCCGTGAGCCGACTGACCTAGCGTGAGCTTGGGGTTCCCGTCGACGATGTCGTTGCTGCTGATGTTGACGAGCCGCACGCCGCTGGCCTCGAGCACCTGCAGCGCCGTGTTCACGTTGTTGATCTGATGCACGCGCATGCGCCCACGCTCGCGCTTCTGCAACACACACACCAACACCAGCCGCTTAATAATCTTATATTATAACATATACGTCGATTCCCTGTGCTCAGATTTAGCAAGGGTTCGATAAAGTGGATCATAATATCTTGATCAGGCATTTATGTCTGGCTTTTACGATGGCTAACCTCATATCTATCTAATAGAATACAAATCATAAAAGTTTATGGATAAGACTCTGCTCCTTTTGTGCCTAAATCGGGGGTACGCAAATTTGGTTCCTTTATTCGTTTTGTTTATCAACAATTTGATTGACTCAATATGGTCCAATTTTCTCGCTTACGCTGATGATATTAAATATACAGTGAAATTAAATCTCTCCATAACTGATGCGCAATCCTACAGGGCGACATTGATTGCTTGTATTGATGATGCGTAAAGAATAGCATGTCCTTGAACATCTCGAAGTGTCTTTTAATGTAATTTAAATAATATATATTATTAAAAACGAATCAGTGCATCGACAATACAGTCAAGTATCTCGTAGTAATTTTGGACAGCAAGCTGAAATTTACAAACCGCTATGCTCACATTATATCAAAGCTAATAAAAACATGAGATTCATTTTCAGGACAATCCAACCTTCCTGAAAATCGACAAGCATATTGACACTCTTCTTTGCACTAGTCAGAAACGTACTGTAATATTGTTCGGTAGTATGGTCACCGTTATATCTTGTCCACATAGGGAGAATAGAGGCTATAGGCGCTTCCTTCGATTAAGTGCCAAATTCGACTTAAGGCGTAAGTTGAACACATATGATGCAAGACTTGGATATTTTAAGGTGAGCACCCCTCAGTCGAGAAGGGATATAGCCGACAGGTTTACACTTTATAAAATCATAAGCTCTGACTGGGACACCAGTGAACTTTTCTTTTGAGCCCACCTCAAAAGAAAAACGGCCTAAAAGTTCACTGGTAGTAAACGTACACAACATCTGTTCCATCTGTTGCCACCTTGTAACACCAAAGCTGCATACAATGACGCCGTCTTCCAAATGTGTAGGTAGGACTCACAATGACAACAGTAAAGAGTTGGATACTTTCTCAGTTTCGCGTACATCTTACCTAAAGTTATGTAAGATAATCTTCTTCGCAATGTTCTCTTTTCCCCGTTTTCGTGTCCCTATTTATTATTATTTTAGTTTTCTTTATTTTTATTTTCTTTAATTTTGTTTATAAATATAACCGAGGTGCAAAAACTACATTTAAATTTTTGATGCTCATGTAAAATGTTTTGTATTCTGTAGTCTGTACCTTAAATAAATAAGTATCACATTCAACTACATTGTTACTAAAATACAACTGAACATGTTGTTCCTATCTCGTTGTTTTCGCTATTAAAATCAGGCCATCATCATCATATTCATGTTGAAACCAGCATCTAAATATAAGACCTACGTATAAACATGAATGCAATAAATGATGAATTGAATTGAATTGGCCTCCTCTCAAAAAAATACAAAAATACATTCCATTCATGTTCCCATTACTACTAGTCGTAATAAGTCACGTCTTTATTTTAAATCTCTCCAGTATCGGAATGCACAGCATTTATAATTGGCGCGTCACCCCTTTCTGGTATCACTAACTTGTTATTAATGATGCGGGTCACTTAGTAGCTCGCGCCCGCTCGACACAGCAATTGTAGGGAGCAATATTACATATGTTAATCTGTCAATTATTGACGGCCATCTGGTCGAGTACTCTGTACCCTGTCTACTAAACTAGAGGACCCGGGTTCGAATATTTGTGTGATGAACACGAAATTTGTTCACGAGTCACGAACGTTTGTATGTTAGCTTAGTACATATCTCTAATGTTTACATTCATGTTATTTCTCCGTTGTCTAGTATCCCTAACACAACATCTTAATGATACTTATCTTGGGTTAGATGTGAGCATAGATTAGAGATATGCTGTCAGGCGTAAATGTAAAAAAAATAGAAGATAGAAAAAGTCTACTTGCAGAATATTCCACTCAATTGACAACCTATAAACTAGAGCTATTATAATAAGCAAGTATGTCCAGATTTTCTTTAGTAATACTTCTGCCTAAATAGAGGGCAATATAAACTGCCACAATGTGTATACTCACATATTGCTGGGCGGTGAGGATCTCCAGCAGCGAGAGCAGCACCTCGCCGTCGCGCAGCTCCGTGAACAGGTCCTGCACCAGCGGCTTGTCGTTCTGCAACAGGCCACACCACCCCACCTCAGGTATAAGCGCACCGGGAATGTCGGAGAAATCACAAAGACCGAGATTCATGTGTCAGTAGTCGTCGAAGTTGAGAACAGGCCAATGTAAATTATGGTGTGGCGAATTGTGCGATTTTTATGTCTAACTTGTATGCACAGTTGTAGATTCACTAACTGCATTACTCTGCTGGGATTCGAACCCAATATTCTTGGTAGACAGAATAGTTGCCCGCATTCACGGTAGTCTGTTATTAAAAATATGAAAAAAACCGGAAATAACAATGCTAAGTTTATTAATGAATATTTATGACAATATTGTCAATAACACATCGATGACCTTCCACAGATTAATGACATAATGTAACCCTTAGTCTGTCTGTATCCACTGGCGGTGATGTAATTTCGATACTTGATAACTTCTTAGTCAGCTTTGTTGATTTGGCCACCTCGACGGCACAAGCACAACAAATTGCTTAACAAGTGATAAGAACTTTTAACGCTTAATAATTTACTCCCTCAATCCATACACTAGTTGTGTTGTCATTATCTATGTTATATTTCTGTCGTGTGACTAATGTGTACTTAATAATATAACACACTAAACACACAACTAACACTATTTTAGATAAAACGCCTTCTTGCCGATTAGTGAATTTTATGATAATATCGTCTATCGGGATTCCCAAGTAATAATATTTCGCACTGAGCAGTCTGTACTTTGACCTGGTTCATTATACCGGTTACATCTATTCACTGATCATCGGCGAGTGTCATTCGGAGAGCGCCACAATAGACAGGCAGCTGTAAAACCTCGTGGTGACCACTAATTAGCATATTTACACTACGGGCGTAAATAAAACGCGACGCAGAGTGCCAAGACGTGGCCATTTGTAGACGCTGTCCTTAATTTGTTCGTAACTGTTCAGTTGTATTCGGTCAGCGTGAACCAGACACACTGACGTAGAGCGAAAGTGAGAAATTAAACTGTACCTTAACCAGCTGCGAGTTGATCCATTTGGCGAAGGTTTTCTTCTGGACGTCCTCCCGCTCATCTGGAACAAGCACATAAACTGTTCACAGTCCGTCAACTGTTGATAAGCTGTTATCAACGACACTCCTTCCTTACGGTCGTCATCGGCTTTGGCAGGAGTGAAAAACGCTTCCCAAGTTTTCAGTAAGGTTATCATATCACAGTCGTATGACAAACATTTGAGCGGTAAAGCAATGGCAATCGAGAGTTACACAGTTTGGTCTGATTTTATTATAATATTGTACGACCAGCACTGAAATGCTAAGGTTCTCGAGTAGTGACTGAAACTGGAAGCAGTCTGTGGGCGCGCGTCCCGGCCGCCACGCTCCACCAACCTTTATGGTGACTTTGTTCCCCGATCTTGCATAATGACTCGCAGCGACCTTCAGGGTCGCGCTGCCTGCCGACTGCCGACTCCCGGACATACATCACGCATAATGTATGCCAAAATGATAACCGATCCTATAGAATAGGGATGTTGCCTACGTTTGAACATGGCGCTATTTTTCTCAAATACTGAAAATATACGCTGTTTTCACCCATAAAAACAACTCAAACTTAAAAGCTAAGGAATGTTTTCAAATTTATAAAAATAGTATATTTTCCCAAAATTTATCAAAAATGTTAATGGTATTAGATTCGTCACATCAATTATAATTACAAAATAAAATTTTAAGTAACCCCGGCGTCATTAATCATCTATCTAACCCATCTCAATAACACTCTTCATAAGAGTCCAAACACGTTATATCTGCTGTAAGTTTCTGAAGATTTAAAGGATTTCGCAGACTTTTTGATGGTATAGGATCAACTCAAGGTTAGTATGTCATGGGAATGTCACCGAAGTGACAGTACACCAAATTTGAAATCAATCGGATCTGTAAAAGTTAGTAAAATCCTATTATCATGTAGAAAATGAGCTGACAGTCATCAAACGCCTGAACTGATTTTCATAAATTATAGCTAAGAGCCATCGTAGTCACATCATCTTTCAAACAAAAAAAAACCGAATCAATATCGGTCCATTCGTTTAGTTAGGCGATTAACACACTGCCCCGCACCACGGTCCACGCAGCGTGGACGCGCGCGCTTGCGGGAGTGCAGTTCTGCATCATCGTGCGTGTTTTAACGCACTCACGCGCGTAGATGCAGATTCACGGCGGCTCCGACTCATTTCATTCTAAGCTGTTTGCTAGTGCAGTGCAGAGCGGGCGTCGCGTCAGTTTTCATATTAAAAATGGTTATTAGTGTGGAGCTCATTCACGATGCTGCAGTTATAATAACTGTTTGGTTTTTGTACAGTCAAATCGTGCCAGTCAAATTAAATCGTATTAACGCCATAGGTATTGTGACATGGTACTAAGTGTTCAGCTACTTTTGTATTCGGTTGTACCTACGTTAGTTGGGTATTAGTATTAAAAGTAGTTTTTGTAAAATGATTCTTTGAATAAATATAAGATCCGATTAAATAGATCTTACCTACGGCCTTGTAATTAAATATGAAATCTGCACAACTGTAATTGATAAAACTACCAGGTACAATAACACACGCGCGTAGTAAATAGGTAGGTATACTCAACCACGTATGAATATGTCTCAGATATTGTTAATTTTGATTTCAACATTAATATAAAT
Source organism: Nymphula nitidulata (assembly GCA_947347705.1). Classification (NCBI taxonomy): domain Eukaryota; kingdom Metazoa; phylum Arthropoda; class Insecta; order Lepidoptera; family Crambidae; genus Nymphula; species Nymphula nitidulata. The sequence continues at coordinate 211,692 of OX374637.1, read as the reverse complement.
GTTGGAAAAATTACTTAGTAATTAGAATAAACGTTAGCTCATAAACGCAAATACAGATAGACTAGAAGAATTTCACAGGGATATCCCAAGTCCTGGGTGGCTCAGTGGTCAGAGCAGTCGCCCGGATTGCGAAAGGTCGCGGGTTCGATTCCTGCCTCAGGACGTGAAATTTTTCTAGTTTTATTATATTTTAATTACTATGTCTCAGATAGTTAAAAAATACCTTCATAAAGTAAAATCATACCTAATGTGGCGAAATAACTTACAAGCAACGTTAGAACACGCATTCACGCGCCACGCTGCGTGCTGCGTGCTGCGTGGTGAGTGGTGCGTGCCAGTGTGTTAATCGCCTTAGGCGCTACGATGCCACAGACAGACACACACATACATTGACAGACACGTCAAACTTATAACACCCTCACCCACACATAATTTTTTCGTCGGAGGTTAAAAACAACTATTATTATGACAACTTTGAATGAAAACATACATATTACATAAATTTACATAGCTATCATTTAATATAGAGACATGTGACGTCACCTGTTCCGTACATTTTCTAAGGAGCCTTTTTGGACCATGCGCCGTTAAACATCAAACATACCACTGTATCTATGAAACTCAAAATCTTCTTAAACATACTACTTATTCCTTTTGCAATATTTCTTCATGAGTTATATATACTTCTTATTTATGAAATTAATAACAAGTTATCAACTACCCAATTCCTCGCTTTATAAATACTACCGAGATATGAACTCTAAACTTTAGAGTGTCGGCACATATAAAAATTTGTTCGTAACGAAATCTAGCGGACGCGCGGCCTTGGTTGGTTCAAATAACAGTGGCAAACAGTGACAAACAATAATTACATGATGACTTCTTGACGAATTTAAGTAGTCATACTTCTTGAATGACTACTTAAATTCGTATTATCGAGCAAGAATGGCCCTTTTCACCAGGCGCCGGGTGTCAAGAAGCTTCTCTGTTTTGATAGTTTGGAGTTGCGGGGCGTTCTGATGAGAACTTTTCTTAATTTTCTTAATGAAATATATGGTATATATTTTGTAATCTGTAAAACATATTTAAATATTGATTGTTTGTTTCTGACACAGGCAACGACGCGACGCCTACATTAATTAAACGAAGAAAATTAACACAAGAAGGGAAAGTAAGTTTATTTAATTTTCTTAAGTTTGTCACAGGCATGGGCCGGTCGCACGCTGCCTCCGCGGTTATGTAAATGAGGTGCCGCCTCCGCCCGCGTGTCACAGTTATATCGTATTGCGTAAACGGCGCAGGCGCAGGCAAGGACAGTTTTTACTTGCAGTTCGGCACATCATCTGCGCCATCACAAGGTTACCCTTAGTTTGGTTTTGTAAACAAGAGCGAACCTCTCAAACAACTCGAGCGCCATTCATCACTTCCTTGTGAACAATAAGCACTGATTATCTGATTGTAACAAAAATTGACATTGAATAGCTAGTTTTGGCTTTAATAAGGAAGCCACAAACCATACACAATAGAATGTTATTCTATAGCCGGGGGGCTGATAAGAGACAAAAGGTTAAGTTAAGTCTCTCTCAATCCATATGCATACTAATATTACTTCAATACAAGGCTGGGCAAACGGAGCATGAGTTGAGAGTTGGGCAATTTGGCGTTGAACAGCGGAACCCAGGGGACAGCGGCTGGCCCAATTCATGGAGAAAGAAGGACTCTTCATGATGAACTCTTTCTTCATTAAGCAGGATAGGGACCTAAATGAGCCCTGATGATGCCACTAGAAATGATATTGACTTCATCTAGACCACTGAACGACAGCTATTTGACGACGTCTCAGTAATCACCAGAGTGAAAACAGGTAGCGATATGGTGAGAGGCACATTGAATATCAACGTCAGATTAGAAAGGTCTTGTCTGATGAGGTCTACGCTCCGACCAACACTCGTTTAAATCAAAAAGCCCGAAAGCTTTCAACTCGGACTCCGGAACCGAATGTCTAGTGATTTGCGTTACAGTGGGCGTGTTAAATATCAGATTTGTAGAAACTCTCCCAGCAGTGGGTTCTAAGTTCAGCGAGACCCAACGCAGGAAGGGACCTCAAAAACTATCCGACCACAACCTTTTCCTCGTGGAAAAACGGCGACAAATGATGTTGTAGTCTTCAGAAGATGCGTCGCGATATCGGCAGCTCAATAGAATCGAAATCCATGCGACGTGACATTCGCCGCTTTAATACTAATTGTATTAGAGCGGCGATATAACGCAATATAAAATTTTCAAAGTGTTCGCAAGGGAAGTTGGGCAAAGACAATTGACAAGCCTGAAGACTGCGGATGGCAGCTTAGTGTCGTGTCGAGATGACAAGAGAGGTCGAAAGGTTCTATGGAGAGTTATGTGCCACCACAAGGAATCCCGGTATCAGTTCGGACAAAGATGCAAGAGGCAAATGAAGGCGACACTATACCGAAGATATCCCGGAAGTCAGCTTGTACGAGATCGGGGTAGCCCTCAGGCAGCTTAGGAACAACAAGGCACCAGGGGAGGACGAAATTACTGCAAATCTTCTGAAAGCACGTGGTACACCTGTACTTAAAGACCTTCAGAGGCTATTTAATATATCTCTATACTGTTTATTATTATTAGTATTTGCCGAATATTGATCTTTTTTAGAATATTCGTATTTGTCCATTATTATGATGACTATTTGTATAGATAAATTATTTTCATTTCATGAATTTGTAGAGTGAAACAGAACGCAACGCGCGTTTCTCCGTATGGTTGAATTGATTTTAAAAAAAAAACTAATAGTAATAAAATTCAATTTGAGTTACGATATAGGTAAAGAATATCTGCTCTAAAACTATGTCTGCTAGTTTCTTAAGGAAAACTTGCCTTATTAACGTAAAAAAAAAATTAAGGATATTTATTATTTAGCTGCTTATTATTCGAATACCTATTAATATTAACTGAATATTCGTATTCGTATTTGCTAAAGTATGATTCGTTGCATCCCTAATTATCATGGATAAAAACATCACGGTGATAGAGAGACGTACCGATAAACTTAGTGAGGGTAATGAAATAGCGCATAATAATTGATCACGCTTTTTTATGTAGATAATCCACAGCCCGTGAGTGATTACGAATTCTAGTGTGTCGGCGTCGCGGCCGGTGCGCCGTCAATGGAGCCCCGAGCCCCGAGCCCCGCCTCTGCCCCCGGAGGCGCCTGCAACCGGCAACTGAAGCGACGATCGGGAAACATGGACCGAACCACTAATACAATAAGTAGGTACATTTTGTCAATATTATTAGTTGCCTATTTCATTAGATACTGTGTGCAGATTGGTGCAGCATAAAATAAATCAATTGTATAGTAATACTGACGTTCAAACTCGAGACTGAATTGAAATTCATGGAATGAAAATAGTTAAACGAGAACATGCCACAGCCGACTCTCCCTGATCAATGGCGCAGAAAATCTCGCACCAAGAAATAATGATTCGATTATCATGCGCATAATGCAATACTCCCATTACACTGCCTAACATAAACCTGAAGCGTGATAGAAATGCATATATTCGGTGATCCCGACCGAGCCTAGCCGCTGCTACTCCCTAATTACATCATAACGGTTTCAAGTCTTTTTCGGATGATGAGCCCCATGACCCCTAAGTCTGATACCGTGATGGGTTATGGCCGGTTATGTGTATTGTATGCATAAAATATAACAAATGAATAAGCACCTTGAATGACATGAGGCCACCCCCATGTCCGACTTCAGTATGATCGAGTATTATCGACCAAAATTCTGACTGAAACTTTAGAATTCGTTAGACGCTTTAGGTTTGTCGGAAAACATTCGAGCTGTCACTTTTAATTGCGGTGGATCAAAGCAAGACCAGATGTAAGTTTTCGAATAAGTAATCCAAACTTTTGTGAATGCAATAGGGGTGCTGGCCCCGCCGGCCGGCGCCAACCGCGCCTGCTTGCCACTCAGCACTACTTATCAGCACTCCACCACACACTAATATATCCTCATCGCGACGACGACGCCCACACATTACCAGTAATAAACCCAGCCGGTCCAGACTCGACACTTGTAATTATTTTCGTAAGTTTCTCAAGTTTATAGAGTAGAGCACCTGGCTAATATATTGTAGTCAATTATGCCCCCTAAGAAGCTATGCGGGGTGGTGTCGGGCTTTGTCTTATTCCAAGAAATGTTTGTCTGGTCTAGGTACCGTCAAGACTAATATGGCAGTAGCTCATGCGGGTAGAAAGCTCAGCAGATATAACAAGAAAGTCACTGGACAAGTGTTGCCGGCGCGGGCGCGCGCGCGGCGACACGCACCGGCAGCGGCATCGCCATCGCCATAGCCACCCTAATGTCTTGTCACTACAATAATAATATGATAAGTAGCATGTTTGTATGCATTCACGATTGTCACGGGAGCAGAGAAGATTAGGAATAAGTAATTACTATTACTGTGTATGATCTTAAACAATGGGCGACTAGACCCTCAATGCTATTTATGGATGGACTATGGGAGAAACTAAAAACAAACCTGTACTGTTTTATGCGAAAGTAACTCGGACAGTCTACGACGTTTTTGCTCCTGAGCCACTGGGCCGATTTTGATGAAATTTAGCATGGAGATAGATTACATCCTGAGGTAGAAGCTTAGCTAACTTTTGGCGCAACAACCGATATCCACGCGGGCGGTCACTAGTATTTACTGAAATGCCTGATAATGTAAAGTATACCATAACTCGTCTTAATCTGTCAAGCGGCGTTATACCTCTGGAGGTCTATGACAATTGAAAAATCGATTGTGTCTGGAATCTGATGCTTGACGGGTTTAATTATTGTTACATTCAATGACACTAGACATTTAATAGGAGCTACTCATAAACTGTGCCGGTTCCCAAAATGGCACACATGCTAATTGTTTCTATCATAAAGCTAGTCACTATGTGGAAGTGCTAACATTCAACAATCATGATCAGGGAATTGAATGACATCACACCAACGGTTTAGGAGCGAGAGTGCAATAACACTTGTACGAAATATTATAAAGTAAACATTAAAAAGAAATTTGTCAAAATATTTTTATTCTCATGGAGGTAGGTCTTAGTCTTCATCTAAATTGATATTTAGTGAAGATAAAGCCGAAGATGGAAGCGAGCTACACATAAATTCCTCAACTACAGAGGAACGGGCTACCAGTTGCTGGAACACAACAATGCTGTAATATTATTTTTATGGCGGCAGACTTGCGTAAGATGGTAATATAACTACCACCATCTTACTTAAGTCTGCCAGGGGGATTTAGAAAAGACCTATCACCAAGCCAACTGAGCAGTAAAATTCTGCCCTCACGCCCGGTATGTGATCTTAACCACTGGACCACAGAGGTGGTCAAATTGAGGGCTATTTACGTAAGGACTATTTTTTATATGAGTACTTAAAAACGTAGTGGATTCCTTTAAATTCCTAACTATATTAATAAACCTACAATACCAGATAAGAATAGGAAAAAACTATATTTATTTAACAGTCAAGTGTCAGTTTGTTTTACTTTTTTATATAAAAATTTTACTGTCTTCACCTCAACATATCGTACAAAGAAATTTAGTAGCTCATTTCTTTGTCGTACATCCACAACTTGGAATTTTTTGTCAGCCCTCCTTTGTATAACTTGGGTTCCTTCAAATGAGGCGTAATAAAGCACCTTTTGGGCCGGCAAGGTGGAGGCGGCTAGAGCAGTGGCTAAACTGCACTAGCTGTCTTCGCATATGGACTCTTCTTACCACGTCACATCAGGTAATGTTGAGTCATTTGTTGTGCTATGTATAAAAAAAAAACAAAAATAATTTTAACCAGGAAAATAGATGGAATGTAATATTAATGACATGAAAAGTTTAAACTGGTAAATATTTTAATTTTATGCTACTAACAAAACTTTGCTACTTCACAATTTCACATTAAGTGATTTCAAGGTCAGGTCACTTATCTAAGCATTCTAAAACATAGCCACACCACAACATACTGTGGTGTAGACCCTTGTCTAAGACGTTAGTATTAGTGTGACAGTGAAACAGACAAACAAGTTGTAAGATGATCATGGTCTGCTGAAAGGTGTGCCAGTATTACATTTCATAGCAGCTTTCTTCAGTACAATTGGTGCATGACAGACACATGAGTGCATATCTCAACACTGTCTTTTGCAAAACACATAGTTACTGTAATAGCATGAAATATGACTCTCTTTTATGTTTGACACTACAGTTCCACTCACTGGTGTTTACTATTTTTGACTGCTATGTGTAATCATAATGTAACATGCAATGAAATGTGACAGCTTAAAAGTTATTCATGAAAAATAAATGAGGAAACTAATGTAATAATTTAATTTTTGTAAATAATTTTGTATTCAGAAACTTCCAGAAATTTTGGCTCGTAAGATAATAATATTATAGTAAGTATGATTCTAATTATAAAGGTGACTACCTACTTAGAAACCTTAGAATATAACATAACATTAAATAGACTTTAGCAATTAACCTCTCATCAAATTTCCTGCTACCGTGTTGAGTGTCACAGATATTTTTCCCATTTTATACAGAAAATCAGAATGGTTCAAATTTTTAAAGATATCTGGCAATATTATTATTTAAAACTGGTCTATATTATATATTTGTAGGAAGTTATCTAGGTTTCTCACCTGATGATATAGATGACATGTCATGAAAGTAAAATAAAGAAAAGCCCGAACTATTGGCATGTGCTGCTCAACTGCTTTTTGTTACTTGCCGACAGTCGGCAAGCAATGCTTAAGAGGTTAATCCCTCAAGTGGCATTATCCCACCGGAGGGCTATGACTATTGAAAAATTGATTGTGTCTGGAATCTGATACTTGACATGTTAAAATATTCATAAAAATATTATGTCAGTGTCTTATAAAAGTATAGTATTATATATTAGACATAATGAAATTTTATCTGGATACCTATTAAATATCAATCAATTGAATACTCTTAACTCTTTATTGCAAAGCTGAACACAGACTTATTTAACATCAAAACAAGAAATAAAACAATACAATTGGTAGAATTATTGCTGAGCAGCGATCTCTTCCAAGCAACCAGGAGTGACAGGAAATAATATAGAAGGAAATAAAGGGTCAGAGACTCTGAGTGTCATCTTAAAGAGAGTGGATGCAAGAAAAACGTGTGGGTGTAACATGTTATTCTGAATATATTGAAAGATCTCTATTAGAGATAAGTCCTCCCTAGCATACTGGGTACTGTATACATTTATTTTTGTTTTGTATTTGGTGCTTTAAAGAGTTTGTAAGGCAATTAGGGCGAGAATATGTCTCCAAAATTAAGGATAATCTACAACAATCTTGTTTATAGGTAAGGTTAAGTTAGGTGGTGCCAATTTTATCTTAACTGTGTACACATAGACTGATAAGATAACCGGCGACGGCGGGCGCCAGCTACTTCTGGTGCTCGCCCCGCATACAGAACCTTCCATTAGCAGCGTGCTATACTTCCATACACTTTTAAAACTGTCTATGAGTCGATATTCAGGTTTTAGGACTGAAAAAGCCTATATTTCCTTACATTGAACCTACTTACCCACATAACTGGACTCCATGTTCGATCAGTATATTTTATTCGTTTCGTGTGATTAGTATTTTTTTTGAATCAAGTTGTTGTGAATGATAAAAAGTTTTCTTGAGACATGACAACACAAGTCACACCGCCACTCCCAAGCACAAACTTTGTCCAAACTTTTGGAAACTTAAATATGATGGGAATTTGAGGCTTTGTAGACACAAACACTTTTTCACAATTTATTGACAATGTATAAACCTTTTAACACTCTAAAACAAAAGAATTGAAGGAATTGTTAATACAAAAAACATGAAAACCGTGAAAAACAGGGCTTGGAAACTAAGAAACTTTCACCACAGATTAAGCAACTCACTAGCTAGCATCACACTTACTAGAACACAAGTCTTCGAGATGTCATTGTATTCCATGTCACACTTTGGTTCGAAACCACAGAGTCTACAAACAGAAAATAAATGACAAACTACTGAAATAGTGACGTACCACATAGTCTACAGTCGACAATTCATTATCACAAATTACTTCTTCATTCTTCGTAAAGAAAATATCATACAGAATTCTGTAATAGAACTATAATAGATATAATAAAAATAAATAATGAAAACAAATATACGAAGAAACCATGACTTGACACCACAACATAAAAACAATTGCGAGACCTTTAAGATCATTCTCTGTCTATAAGTTTTAAATAATTGACATACATGAGATTACATAGAGTAACATATTATAAAGCTCAAACCTCTTTGCTTCAACACGATGATCCATGATTTATGTACGGAGACAATAATGACGACCACCTGGCCGAGTGGTCTGTACCCTAGGCTACTCGGTCAAGAGGTCCCGGGTTCGAATCCCAGTAGGAACAAATGTTTGTATGATGAGTACGAACATTTGTTTACGAGTCATGGATGTTTATATGTTTATTTAGTATTATTCTAATATTTACATACATATTATTATCATTATTTCTCCGTTATGTAGTATCCATAACATAAGCTCTTAATGATGCTTACTTTGGGCTAGATAATAGGTGTAAAGGCTAAATCAAATCAAAATATTTATTGCAAGCCACATAGTTTGCCATGGCATATTTTTTTCTTACAAAGCACGGCGAAGGACTCAACACCACCTCATATGAAGTGGTAAGAAGAGTCCATATGCGAAGACAGCTAATGAAGGTTTAACACACTATTGTAGCCGCCTCCGTCTTGCCGGCCTATAAGATGCCTTTTGAAGTTTTTTTTTGAAGGAATCCATACTATAGAAAGGAAGGAACACGTGTGCTTGCAAAGAATTCCAAGAGTTTGAGAGCCAGGCCTTCCTTCATGTGAGAAACACACGAAGAGGATAAGGTGGAGACAGTGAATTGATAACTCCGAAGTCCAGCACGCGTGTTCCTGTGAGGGAAGGGTGAAGATGGGAGATAAGGTCAAAAATCTCTTCAAAGCACTCAATGATATAGCTGGTGCTAAGCGACGCAATTTCTCGACGTAATTGTAGAGGTGCAAGGTTGTTAGTGACCTATGCGCAGAATGGTTGATACGAAACTACTTATAAATTGGCAATTTGGAGGAAAAATCAAATACAGTGATGAATTAGATTTTTCTGCAAAGGCATATTTGTTGTAAGTGTACAGTCCAAGATTTTAAGATACCTAACTTTTCTTTATTAATATTGGCTACCTAACTGTTGCGTGATTTCAAATGAAATAATAATATATGAATGTTTTTATAAGAGATACATAATTAGGTTATTTTAATGAAACTTGTATGGAATATCTATAAGTTTTACACAATTTTCATAAAATCTCAATTAATGTTAATAAATCCAAGGTTTCTATAGTGTCAGTAAATATGCTATGCTTACATACTATCACAACTTTATTACGTATGATTAATACTTACATTTGCTATGGTTTACATGCTTCTCATATGGTGCGAAGATATGAGCCGGCACATCACCAAGCTCCACCACCCACGTGACTTTGCGTTGCCCCAGCAACGGTGACTGCAACGCCATCTCTCTTTTACCTTCGGAAGCTCACACTGCTTGAAGTACTTAACAAGCACAACACATTTTTGTTTCAATTCATTTTCGGTTCACAATAATATTAGTATTTCACTAGTTCACTCTTAGGCATTTATTATTATCGGCTTATTTTGTTATACTGAAAGTTAATTGAAAAAAGCAATAGTAGGTAGCGATAATCGCCACTTCCTATTATTACTTAGACCACAAAAACAAGAATTATTATTATAATTATCACAATATAAATTCTATTGTAGGTATCTGATATGTGGGTACTGAACAGATTACATTTTATGCTATGTTATTATTATGGTGATAACTGTAAAATAGATTAGGAATAAAGCATGTATAGTGCCCAAGGTTCTAAGAGCTACGTGTATACGCTACGGTAACCACTTGCCTTCAGAAGGCCTAGATGCCATTTGACTATCGCTATCGGTAAAATCACGTAAAATGTCAAATCCAATACATTATCCGCCTAGCGATAGCGATAGTGATAATCGGAAGGCAACTTGTCTAGGCTCTCTCTGTCTCTTATCCTTTATAACCACATGAAATATTTTTTTTGAGTTGGAAAAAAACTTTATTCCCATTTTATTTTATTTGGGATAGATTCGCCTCATAATTTGACAAACAAAATGCTAGCTAACAACAAATGATAAAATTCATTAGGTATACCTAATGAATTTTTATAATGAAATATGCATGTTTTACCATTTCTATCTCATCTACAAATAATTTGTTTGTATCAAACAAAATTTAGTCCAACGCTTTCTCTTATCAGGTTTTCACACAAGTATCATTTCGCTCTCTTGGTTATTTTTAGGTACGTAGTTGACCTTGACAACAGGCTTTGAAACATAAGTTCATAAGTTCTTTAGGCTTAATGCTGCTGCGCTGTGTCCCACTTGCATACTCTAGGTTGTCATACACATGCGCAAATGCAATAGAAGTGTTCACTTTTCCGCTACTTGCTCGATCCAAGAGTTCCAAGACACAGTAAGAAGAGTATAACATCATTTAAATGTTTTTCTAATAGTCCAAAAATAAATACCTGTCATAATTAATAAATACAAAACATTTACGGGGATTTTTTCTTATCACGGGCACTCCACAAATTACAAATTAGTTATGAAGCTTTTGTATCTAATTCTAGGCATAATTCAATGTAATGAGAGTAATTCTTACATGATTCAGAAATAAATAAACATATTTAAATATTTAAATAAACATATTTATTTATTTCTGAATCATGTAAGAATTACTCTCGTTACATTGAATTATGCCTAGAATTAGATACAAAAGCTTCATAACTAATTTGTAATTTGTGGAGTGCCCACAAACCAGAATTAGCAAATATTCAGTTATTGAGAGGATCCGCCGAATGCCTGCGGACCGGTAGTTACGGTAAGGGACGAAAGGATAATGTAAATCATTATTGTCAAGTTTTTAGAATTTACGTCAAGGCAGGACTGATAGTACTGACTATCAATGCTGATAGCGGTTATTTTCTGACGTCACTTACGTATGGAGAAATATTATAGGGGTAGACACGGGGTGGTGGACTGGTGGTTCTTAGCACGAACGATCGGAAGACATAATTATTCTGTCATGATCCTCAGAGCTGTGAAGACTAGTTGCTAAATCTATGTCCGTCGGTCTACTGATGTTACTATTGTACCTAGTCAAGTCTTACATAAGTTTTAATATTTAATCTAGTATAGCCTGAGAAAGTGGTTTCACTTCAGACAAGTAGATAAATCTATGCACGTTAGTTTTCGAAGTTATTATTGTATCTACTGAAGTGATAAGTATAGATATATATTCTACTATAGTCGACAGGATGGTTTTATTTTAGTCTGAAGTTTTGTTAAATTATCACAGACAGTATCATCTAGCCCAAACTAAGCATCATTAAGAGCTTGTGTTATTATGGATACTAGAAAACGGACAAATATTGATAATAATATGTACTTAATTAGAAATATACTAAATAAACATACAAACTACCAAGAATCGTGAACAAATGCTCGTACTCTTCATACAAACATTAGCTCCTACCGTAATTCGAACCAGGGACCCATGACCAAGTAGCCTGTATAGCAAGGAGTACAGACCACTTGGGACACAGGACCAAACCGATCGACCGACGGACCGACTTGTGGACTTTTCTCCACTTGCGGGACAGTAATACTTGATGCCCTTTTTGCCAATTACCACAATCAGTACGTGGCGGCTGATTTAAGGCGGTTAAAAATGGGTCACAGTCCACGGTAGTAATTCGCACGCATCTCAAATCAACGGTCATTACTCTTGCGCAGATGGCCAGAAGTAGCACATAGCAATTCTACGACACTAACAAATTAAAGTCTGTAATGGCTGTAAAATAAACTTATGAAACAAATAGAAATGAACACTGCTCTAAGTTTAACTGACATTTAAGTTTATTTTTATCCGTAAACTATACAGACATAATTACAGTCTACAGAACGTCTTGAGATGGAATCAGATTAAAGACAGACTTTTCAAATCTAGAGTTATTTATTCAACTTATTTGAATAGTAACCAATTAATATTCGATTACTTAAATTAAACAATCGACTATTTCATTTCAATTGAAGCATCAAGTTTTATCTGTAATTTTTGGTGTAGAATCTATCTATTTACCTACCCAGTAAGGTATGTATACTCATCACATTGAGACTATTCTCATGAGCCCAAACACGCTATATCTGTTGTAAGTTTCTGAAGAATTAGGCATCCCGCAAACTTTTTGATGGTATAGGATCAGCTCAAGGTCATGGGAATGTTATCGAAGTGACAGTACAGCAAATTTCAAATCAATCGGATCTATGAAAGTAGTATTTTATCATGTAGAAAATGATCTGATAGTCATCAAACTCCTGAAGTAATCTTCATAAATTATAGATAAGAACCATCGTAGTCACGTCAGCTCAAAAACAAATCAAATCGGTCCATTTGTTTAGGAGCTACGATGCCACAGACAAATACACAGACACGTCTAACTTATGACACCCCGGTTTTTTCGTCGGGGGTTAAAAATAGACTTAAAATGGGTCAGTTATTTTTTAAAAACCCGTCAAGTAATAAACTCCAGAGGGATATCGCCACTTGACGGATTAAACTATTAAAGCAGTGTTCATTTTTATATCTTACGAAAGTATTATTAATCACTTTTTGAATTGTAATTTGTAAAGTGGCGTAAAACTCCCGTGAATCTTATGAAAAATTAAACCAATTGTGTCTGGATTCTGAAATCTGTGGCTTGACATGATAAGAAAATGATACTTGCGAACTTTATTTAGGGAGTTAATTATATCCAAATATTCAAGCGATTGACTTATAATTTACTGGAATGAAATTACCTACCTACTGCTCATATTTCCAATGTGATCCTTAGAATCCTTTAACAATATATTTCACAAACCACAACAAGCTTATTATAATACCACCATTGCGTAAGAGTTACCAAAATAGCTACGTACGACTCTATGATACCAAAATATATTTTTTAGGGTTCCGTACCCAAAGGGTAAAATGGGCGATGATTGTAAATATTACATAGCAACAACTAATGCACGAAACGAAACGGAAAATGTCATAATCGGTCTATATACTTACATTACTCTTTGCTGTCTATGGTAAGTGACTTCTTTTCCTCGTTAACTTGTAAAATTGCAATGTGTTCAACTAACTTTGCTCAGTTTTTTAAGTTAGAATCCGTGTTAGTGGCTCAAGATTTCCAGATTCCTACTCGTAAAAGCTAAGTATTTAGAATAATTGATATTTGAATTTATTATCAATATGGTATGCATGAGGGCTTTCTTATACCTCTTAGCGTGATGTTATAAATCGTCACTATGAGCTTATTCCGCTAAGGCTGTTTAGCTGGCAAGCATGCAAATCACGCGTGCTACTAAAATGAGGGTAAAGCTTACCTCGAGGTATGACACGTAAGCTTGGCCATGTGGCACCGGTTTGGGTAGCATGAGATACCTGCAGGCTATAATGCTGCACAGGTGATCTGGTTGCTGACCTACCAACAAGCATATTATGTGTACTGGGGCCTCAAATCAAGTACAAAGGCTTAGGCCACCATTTCAGATTGATATACCATGGTATAGGGCAGTCAGAAATAGGAACAGCCCCCGGTGAGGATGTTCTGCCTAAGGTGTTTGGCATAGTACCTCATAAGAACATAAGGCTGTTCCGCCATTAAGCGTTGGCCTGGTAATAATAATAAGAACATGGAGATGTTCTGTTCTGCCTTAAGTGTTTGGTATGGAGTATAGCTATACTGACTACCACACTAATAATCTATCTCATATTATTAATGTCTAATGACTCTAATGATCAATCATTATAAACTAATATCTAAGATACTTATTGGTTCAAAAGAAATCGTTGTTCCAATCTTGTAACAGGTCTTGGTGTGATGTAGTCTCTACCGGTAAGGGGAGATCTCTGGTTTAGTTGTATGAAGTTACTAGGGTAAGGATGACAATATTTCTACTATACAGAATTCTGCCTCCAATATCATAACGCTGTATCATTTATTTATTAATAAACTTATAATAACATCAACCAAGCGAAGCAGATATTTGTAATACTACTGAGTTATATTTATTGTTGATTTTAGGTAAGCATTTTAGTGTACAGGAGATTTTAGAGATTCCACTATTAATCATCATAAGTAAGTATGTGCTGAAGTCACTCCCTTTGGTACACTGCTGTCCGTTCGTCCGTCTGTCACCAGGCTGTATCTCAATAACCGTGATAGACAGTTGAAAGCTCGATATTGATAATGGCAACAGGTAGACGCTTGTTTTTAGATAATGGTATGAAACCCTTCGTACGTGAGCCCGACTCACACTTAACCGGTTTTATATCCCACTACTATGGGGAATAGTGAGAATCAAACAGGCCGCATTTCAACATATTTAATTAAATTAGGATACCACATTTTAGCGCAGTGCAATTAAATAACCGTCTTTGAAATGCATAAAAATATAATCCACTTGTAAATATTTAACTATAATTTTAACAAACATCTTAAACAACTACAGTGTACCTACCTACTAATAAGAACTTTAAACTTCGTTTGCTTATTTGTAAAATCGAACAACTCCAAAAATTGTAATGCTTACTGGGTAAAAATATTATTAACTAAGTAGTTACTCAAATTCAAAAGTAATAAAATAAGTTAGAAAAAATAAACAAATGGAAAACCGATATTAGTAACACAGGAAAAGCCCATCGATCGATAGACAAAAAAGGTAATAAACTATGGTCCTAAGATCTTGTAACACTTAAATTGCAATAAATATTTGAGTTTGAGTTTGAGTTTACTGTATATATGTACGGTATATTAATGTCAAATAATACATGATAATTAATAACTATTGATTGATGTTTGTGTGACCTTTTATCTGCCATAATACGTCAATTAAACATGGAATAGAAGAGAGATCTGACCTCTATGAAAATAAATAAAGCTTTAATAACCTCGAAAATCGGCCGTAAAATAAGCGAAATAGAGAAAAATCAAGCTATATAGCCTAAATAAAAAATTTATTACACTTAAATAAACGATTAGATTAATTATCTTTTGTTTGTAATGAATAATGATAATAAAAGCGTTGTAAAAATTACTTTCGACAATTTAATATCGGGGTTGAGAGATTTATATTTAGACATAGTGACAACACTGTATTTAGAATAATTTCTTCTCATCCTTGCGGTTATTAATTTATGACTAATTATTAATAACTTTATCTAAATTACTGGTCTAGTTATGTTATTTACGAGAATTACGTACATTCGACAGTATCTGAAGCATAACAGTTTGATATTGAGACCGCCATTACTACGTTCGTAATAGATGCGGTTTTCGTAGTGCAAATGTTACACTTAATTTGCTGTCGTCTGTACACATACTACAATAGTTTTAATAAATCACTGACACAATGCACTTTTTATCGTTATGTAACTATGCAGTTCACTGTAAATCATTTATTTATAATAAGTAAGCTAAGAAAATTGATATCAATTGATAACAAAATTACCAATGATAAATTGTTCACAACCCGGTATGCATCGACGCGAGCGGCAAGAGCGTGCGTGTTTACGCTCGACTCTACGATGGGCAACTGTCAAAAAAGGCGGGAATCACATCTCTATTTTGCTACGATTGAGCGACTTCGCATTTATTGAACAGTTTCGCATCCATGCACAAAAATGTGTTTTATGTAGAGCGTGTTCAGTCACAACACAAGCAATGTTATGAACCCACATTTAAATCGTTGTCTTCCTTTCTCTTGTTGCAAAGATGATGAACGCTAAAACATCAGAAATGTGTTACATAAATATTTAATATGTCAAAAACTGCAAAATCCACCGAAACAAAATCGAAATGAGAAAGAAATACAATATGATCGATTAAAATTTTAGTTACAATGGGCTTATCAGATCTTTGACTTTGGTAATAGGGGTGAAATTGGAAGTGTGGTTGGTTGGCTTGTGAGCTACATACTATCTACATAGAGTTTTGTTGGACCATTGTTATAAATAAAGATAACCCGTTTTAAAATCCGATCTTTATCAGTGTTTACTTTATACATCATAATCGTGGAGTGTAACATAGATAAGATATGACGTTCCTCTAATTTGGAGGGATTGCATTATTAAACAACGTGGCTTAAATAAAAACACATATCACTAGCTAATTATGACGCTGAACTACATAGCACGTTGTGAATAAAGTTTGATGCAGTTAAATCTAGCGGTACAGTGAACAAGTTGCATGGTCTCTAGTAGAATACTCTCGGAGTGTCAATGTTATCACACTAATTATTATTAGGGCCGTTGATCTCTGGCTACTGTATTAGAGTTTATCACGGTTTTTACTTTTAAATAAGACCGCCTGCGCCTACTGTAACAGAAATCAAAGAGTACATTTTGACAGAAATGAATTAACTCTGCTATGATTTGGTTTCTATAATGCCTGCGCCTACTGTAAATTTCGATATGACGTCAATAATTATGGAATCTAGGTATGAAAATGCTTCAAATCATCTACTGACACGAGAAAATAGTAAAAAAATATTGTTTAATAACAATTAATATCATAAAATTATTTATACCCCCTCGACAAACTTGCTTGAAATAAACTCTATACTTTTAGACTAGCTAGATAAACAAGAAAAATGCGTGAAAAGGCACCTTATGGTTGGGCAAGGTGGAGGCGGCTAGAACAGTGTGTTTCAATGTTTCAAGCTGCACTAGCTGTCTTCGCATAAATATGGACTCTTCTTACCGCTTGACATCAAGTGGTGTTGACTCATTTGTCGTGCTTTGTCTAAAAAAACAATACTTAACTGTATGCTATTAGTATAAAGTCTGAAATAGGTTTCAGACCGAAGCTGTGTTACATACAGGTCATCAGGCCGCCCTCCTAGTAGACATAAGGTCTTCGCGATCTTATGAGGAATAACAATAATAAAACTAGCCTATTGATTTATTATTAATATATATCCTTATGTGTGTGTGTGTGGGTAGTATATCTATAATAATATCTTATTTTTAGTGTTATGCCACTTTTGGGATCTGTGGGTCCATTTTTTGTAATTTTTTTGGAATTTTCATAGAGTTATTTCAAGAAGTAGAGGAGCTCCGTGGCGTATTGGTTTAAGCGCTTGGTTTCGATATGAAAAACAAAGCAACTTTCGCCATGGTCGATCCTAGGATGGGTCAATCAAAGTTTGTTATATCGAGCTCCTTCGTGCTTCGGAAGGCACGTTAAGCCGTTGGTCCCGGTTGTTCCTGCAACCGCTTTAACCCACCAACCCGCATTGGGCCAGCGTGGTGGTGTTATGGTCCAAACTCCTCATGTGTTTCTCCCATGTAGGAAGGCCTGTGCCCAGCAGTGGGACGTATATACACTGCTGATGATGATTTCACGAAGTTACAAAACGTTATACTAATATTCATAGATTTAACACAGGCCTTAAATCACGAGAATAAAATTTTCATATAGGTAACATTATCGAAATGTATTCTAACTTGTTAGTATGACAAATAGTCATACAATTATGTTCTCGCAAAAATATTCCCACTAGACAATAATGATAAATGCAGTATAATAGAATAAAATGACAAGGTAACGAGTGCAATATTTTGACTCGGGTCATACAGCATTCTGTATAAAGAATAAAATGATAATGGATTTTATAGACCAAAAACAGCGACTATATAAATTATTATTTTATTTCCTGGATTTCTATCTGTATTTTAATAATTAATATATAACAATTAATTGAAAAATAACCTTTGTTCAAAGCTATCAATCATCATAAGCCTGCGTCCAGTATATAAAAAGCAAAAGACAATATCATGTTTTTTATTTTTCCTGAAAAGTAGCATTTTTGTAATTATTATTATCATTTGATTCTTCGTGCGTGTATAGTGTGTATGTGCAGTAGAAGCAGTAAATAAACTGGAATGCTATGTTGTGCTATAGAATAAATGATTTACGATGGATGAAATTCAGTTAGGAATTGATAAAACACTCCGCTGGTAATCTAATGTCTTGAGGTATTTTGTTACTGCTAATTCGCAGTTGATTTGGGTAGAAGTTATATTTAAAACGTTGTGTTACTCTTGCTGTTTAAGTGTAAAAATTGTGAGGGAAATCTTTTTTAGAAGTGGGGCTTTACCCTTCCCTTATGTAGCGCTGGGTAATATTGTAGGTTACATTGTTGTCTTAGGATGGTGTTCAGAAGTTAATAAAAGTTTTCCTGGCTATAAGTCGATCCCACTTACAAGCTTTTGTTGTTTAATTTATCATTTAAATATTGTTTATTTCAATAATAATAGTTTAAGCATTCGTTAAAACTAAAGTTATCTTTGTCTGTGGTTTGGTTCTGAAAAAAATTTTTATGATTAATAAAAACAGAGGAACCTCTCACTCTCTTTTTGACACTCTCTAAAAGCAACGGTTGCTTTTTAAAAAGCGAAGAAAAGTTAATTTTTTTTTGTAAAATAATTCGATTAAGAAGGATAGCTTGGACCGTCTCTAGTTTTATCAAATGTGTTTTCGCTACACCAAACCAAGACACTCTATGAGTTACTGTGCCACTGTGCCCGTGCATGACAAACAGCCTTGAGCACGCGGCGATTAGCTACATGTTTCATGATCTTGAATATTATGTAGATCAGTTTCCCCAATCTGGGAACTAGTGTGTAAATGTGTCTAAAGAATGTAGTACTATCTATGTTAACTCCTATGTATTTGATACATTCCGTCCTTTCTAGTTCAAGATAGTTGCACAGTACAACAGATGCCAACTGTTTGCATCCGAGCACTTTGATTTTTAAGGCCTGTGGAAGGAGGCCTGGCTGGGTCTTAGTGCAAATGCAACGATTTTGGTTTTGCTGACGTTCAATCTAAGTTTCTATTCAACCAACCACAAGCCCGGTCAAAACCAATCAGAGCACTTTCAAATGCCCTCTCCGAGGTATCACTCTAAAATTGAAACTTTGATTGAATTAAATGTTGCTAAAGTGTCATCAATCAATTTAACATTCTTGAATGTTAGCTTACATATGTTTCATATTCATTTTCTTTATTGCATCATGTTGTATTATAAAGGTGCTAATGCCATGTCATAAGTACAGAACACGAACCCTGCAAGGGAATTGCACATTTTATACTTAGGTAAATCTAATTACAATTATTTCTTGTGAAAATTTGATTATTAGAAATATAGGATCTATATGTATATTATTAAAAAAATGTTTTAGATCATATATAAACATTTTATAGTTAGAAACTGTTTTAAAACATACAAAAATAAAGTATCTTCTTCTATATTTTTTATATTTACTTGTTTGTTTGTTTGTAGCTATGAATAACATAATAATAAATTGTAAGTTTAAGTGAAGTAAGTATTCTTACTATTTTCTGGTTAAATACTACTTATTATTAACAAACAGAAAACTGATTCGCTGTTGACCAGTTTAATAGATCCTAATGATAACGTATGGAATGATACCCATCTACATTTATAGATTCAATTGAACGAAACCCTTAATGACTATTTATTAGTAGGCCTGAAGAACGAGCTCTCAATCAAACCAGGGCGCACTATAATTTAGTGGTAATATGGAGAACATTAAAATATTGGTTAAATGTATAGAAATGTCCGATGCCATAATTTGTGTACCTATCATATCACCATCCCACAGTAACCCCCAAATAAAACAAAATAAATTAAATGGGTTATTCTTAACCTCTTTAATTTAAATATCTGATGTTTCCTTGTTATTGCAGGTGTCTTTAGGTGACGTAACGGTAACCACTTACCACCGCCAGCGTGCTTGTCATCTAGTTGTATAAAACAACTTTATCGAATTGTTTTTTCTTCTTTACGGAAGTAGTTATTAATTAATAAAAAATGGTTTAATAAATAAAGAAGAACAAAAGAAATATAGAAAAAAAATCGATGGTAGAAAAGTCGTGGGTTCCGTCCCCACCCTAGGACATGATATGTTTTTTTTTGTTAATTCTCCATATAATGGGAAGGCAAAGGGAACTTACGCGTATACAGCCATGTCTTCGATATTTCTTTATTTCTTTTATTGCATTGAAATGCGGGTGTTACACATTTCAATGCATCTTAGGAGTATTTGACGCAAAATATATGATGACAGTCTCCATATGATGCTAATTGATGAGGTGGATAACCACAAAACCGTTCTCATCGTCTTTCACACCATAATCACTTACATTCTAATAATCTTAAAAACACAAACACTTGATTTATAAAACTACACCAACTTTATAACACAAAGTTCACTCCGACGCAATTTTTAATTATTGTAATAAAAATCTTGACTGACACCACAAAATGCCGCCAATCACTCCGATTTTTTTGTTTAGAATATCTTTTTAGAAATATAAAACAAGTCACTATAAAAATCCCTTTTAAGCGCTTGATCGAGGTCGGGTATACATATGAAGCTAATAATTTCGTTGTAATCCTTTCGTTTGAATATTTTTTACAATTATTTCAACCTATTATCGTATTTCTGTATTAGTCGATAAACAGACTTAATTAATAGATTAAGACTAGCCCAACTCTAGATATGTCATTTCATACATTTTAAATGTTTTTTTTTCATTGTTGTTCAGATAATCAGATGATCTCTTAATACAGAGAAGGCAAGGGAAACCAATGCTTAATACATGACTGTATGGAGTCATGTATTAAGTATTTTCTTTAATTCTGCAAATATGTCATTGAAATGCTGCTGTAAAACGTTTCAATTTATACCTTGTGTTTGGTGCGAAATAATGATGACAGTCTCTATCATGCTACTTTGATGAGGTGGATGACCAGTATGACCACTATAAAATTCTCAACCTCTTTCACATCAAAATTAACTTTAATAACAATAATCTTTCAATTGCACGTCAACACAAACATTTGCTTCACTACACTGCACCAATTTTATAACACAACAGCTCAGCCAGACACAATTTTGAAATTATTGTATTATATAACTTCACTCACATGATCGAATCGCGCCAAAAAAAAAATTTTCTGTGAAGTTTTATTTTGCCTGGTAAAGAAAAGGCAAAGGGTTAAACCTATACTACGATGTCTGAAGTTTTATTAATTCTGAAGTTATACTTTATGAACAGTCTTGACCGTTGCTAGTATCGCTACTGGACGGCCAAAAGAATGTGATCACTACGTTTATAAACGGTGGGAAAAACTCCTTTTTGTTGACTTCCACATAAAGAGAAGGCAAAGGGGTCAACTATTTATTATTTAGTAATTAAAATAGAATAAAAGTAGAAAAATTTCACCTCCTGAGGCAGGAATCGAACCCGCGACCTTTCGTAATCCGGGCGACTGCTCTGACCACTGAGCCACCCAGGACTTGGGATATCCCTGTGAAATTCTTCTAGTCTATTTGTATTTGCGTTTATGAGCTAACGTCCACCCTACAATGTCGAAATATTCTATTTCAACATCCGAAACGAGTATTTTTACAAATACCGACGATTCGGTTAAGTTAGGGCAGTGCTTTCAAATATTCTTAATTTTTGATTTTAACATTATTATAAATGTTTGAAAAATTACTTAGTAATTAAAATAGAATAAAACTAGAAAAATTTCACGTCCTGAGGCAGGAATCGAACCCGCGACCTTTCGCAATCCGGGCGACTGCTCTGACCACTGAGCCACCCAGGACTTGGGATATCCCTGTGAAATTCTTCTAGTCTATTTGTATTTGCGTTTATGAGCTAACGTCCACCCTACAATGTCGAAATATTCTATTTCAACATCCGAAACGAGTACTTTTACAAATACCGACGATTCGGTTAAGTTGGGGCAGTGCTTTCAAATATTCTTAATTTTTCTAGTTTTATTCTATTTTAATTACTAAGTAATTTTTCAAACATTTATAATAATGTTAAAATCAAAAATTAAGAATATTTATTATTTCTTTTTTCTATCCATTTTTTGAGCAAATGTGTTGAACTTGAAAATATAGTATTATTATATAGTTTTATTATTATTATTTATTTATCATTGCCTACGCCTAATGAAATAATATAAAAACTGGATGTATACTGTCGCGACCCGGCTTGCGCCGCAATCAAACACCAGAGGATCTTGTAATCGCTTTTATTCCTTGCGCAATTGTACATCAATGTTGTATAAAATTGTATATTCACACTATCTATCTATATATCTATATCACTACAATACCTAACTACTTATAAGAAAAACAAAAATAGTTATTTATTATACAAGAGTGCAAAGTTGCTTTATAACCGCGTGCTCAATTTTGATGACTGAGCAAGCGAAGGATTCTAAAATTGAATCACGAGCGCAGCGAGTGATTCTAAATTAGAACCTGAGCGTTAGCGAGAGAATCAAAAGAGCACGAGGTGAAAAATCTTTGCACTCGAGTGCAACACGTAACATCCCACCTAAACGAGGAAATGACTCAATGTAAAAAAAAAAACATTTGCGCATTATTAACAGAATCAGTCAATTCTGTTGGCGTCAAATAATCTTCTTCGACGTTAGAATCACTCATTTTAGGTTATTTACTTGTTTTCAAATTTCTTGTTTTAAACCTATGGTTTTAATAAATATGTCGTAAAAAGAAAATGGCGCGCGCAAAGCAAATTAAACAAAAAGTACACCAATAAGGAGCCGAGTCTGAGTTTTTAACAAGTTAAAAAGGTGGTATGATAAATTCGGCACCATGGAGGTAGAAGTAAAGAAGTTTAATAATGTTTTGCATTCACAAACTTAGTGCACACGATGTTCTAAATTCAATTTTACTTTATCCTCTAGCGGATAAAAACGGCTTTTGCACTCAGATATCCGAGATGGGGGGATGAAATAGTTATTTGTTATACAAGAGTGCAAAGTTGCTCAATTTTGATGACCGAGCAAGCGAAGGATTCTAAAATTGAATCACGAGCGCAGCGAGTGAATCAAAAAAGCACGAGGTGAAAAATGTTTGCACTCGAGTGCAACACGTAACTTTTCGCGCGGTCCCACACCTACCGGTTCTTGCATTCTACCTAGAAAGGATCATAAAACCGGAAGGCAAGAATGCAATACAAAATGTACTACCCGTCACACACCTACCGGCGAGAAACAGAAAGAACGCCCGGTATGCAAGCCACCGGCCGACGTCACCAGTTTGGGGCGAGGCCCGGTAAAGATCTATTCACACATATCAGGAAGCCACAGTTCCGGCACAGTTCCGTATCAGTGCGAAATATTATTTCATACATTATCTATGAACGTATCTCCACTTGTCCGTGTCAGTGACGGCACAGTGCTCTCAGTGTCCGTGCCGGCACCGGCAAGCACGGAGGGGATCGTCGACAACGATATTTTTTGCCGGACGGACAGATCACGGACGCCGGCATCAACAAAAACAAAATAGAGGACGAGCGATTAATAGAATTGGTTCGTGAAAATAGAGTTTTATATGATTTATCTCATGCAAAGTATATGGATACGATATACAATCACGATTGACGACGGACACGTTTTCACTGAAGCTCCGTGAACTGAGCAGGCACTGACATGTGTGAATTGAATCTAATACCTCCACTACACTACTCGCGAAGTTGATCGAAGATAGGCGAATACGATAGTGTGGAGAGGCACTTCGCCTTACTTCGGCCAACCTCGGCTCGCCTCGGGCCACTTCCGTTTGTTGTCGGTTTTTGCGCCCGAGTCAAAGGACTCGAAGTTGCACGAAGTGCCGAAACGACGTGCCTCTCTACACTACTCGGCTAACTTCAAATCGCTTCAATGCGTTGTCGTGAGTACATCACTATATGTACGTGCTAGAAAATATTTTTTATTAATTTTTAACCGACTTCAAAAACGAGGAGGTTCTCAATTCGGCCGGTATGATTTTTTTTTTTTTTCTATGTATGTACACCGATTACGCCGAGATTACTGATCCGATTTACGTGATTCTTTTTTTGTTCGATGCGGAATAGCTGCCATTTGGTTCCATAAAAATTTTTTCAAAAACAGTTGGGTACTTTGGTTTTAAATTTAAAAAAACTTAAATTATGAAGTCGTCTACATATGCGAAATTGCGAAGTTTTGCTTTTCAAATGACTTTTTAGTGAAACGATACGATAGTAGGAAACAATATAAGTTTACGATCACCCATCTAGCTTCGACCGTAGAAAGTTACCACTAAAAATTGTGAAAAAAAAATTTTGAACAAAAATTAAAACCGACTTCAAAAAACTGAAAAGGATAAAATAATTAAATTTAAGTAGGTATTCATCCCCTAGAAACATATTTTGGAGTTGGTGCTAAGTGGTTTCCAAAAACAATAGAAAGTGAAGCACTTAGCACCAACTCCAAAATATGTTTCTAGGGGATGAATACCTACTTAAATTTAATTATTTTATCCTTTTCAGTTTTTTGAAGTCGGTTTTAATTTTTGTTTAAAATTTTTTTTATTCACACGACTTGATTATGAATGGCCAACAGTGGTCGCAGGAGCAAATTCTGTTGTTCTTGGAAGCATTGCAAGTGGATTATCCATGACGCGTTGCGTGCGAGCGCTAATGGACAACTGAGTTCCTCGCGAAGTAGAACGAGTGTGTGGCGACGTACTTCGGACTTCGGTCAACTTTCCGGAATACTTCGTCGAGGAACTTCGCGAGTAGTGTAGTGGAGGTTTAAGAAAGAGGCGGCCGTTACGTAGTAAGCGCGGGCACACACCTACCGGTTCCGCCATTCTATAGAAACGATCATAAAAACGGGCTCATCGTCACACACACACCGGTTGCCGGCCTTTCTTATTTGCGGCTCAGTCGTTCTCTAGCGCTTGCCGAGAGAGGTACTTAATAGTCTAACTAATATGAACTTACAACGTATTGGCACAGTGTAACTACAACCAGTCTAACTAATATGAACGTACAACGTATTGGCAGTTTGGCACAGTGTAACTACAACCAGTGGGCCAACGCCTTTGAATTTGCGATTCATGCGCCGACAAAAAAAATGTGATTGCACATTTGTGTTGTCTCAATGACCTCAATGTGTTGTCACATTTTTTTTTTGAGTTTACTCCATAAAAATAAATTTTCGATTGTGTAATTTTCGCGGCATTCGGGGTCCCGATTCCGTAGGTATACATCTATTTCGGGATCCAAAATGGCGGACGCGGCTTTTTAATATAAAATCGACATGGGTATCATTTTCGTCGTTTTCAGCGGTCCTGATTCTGATTACAACATCAATTTCAAGATCCAAGATGGCGGATGCAACTTTTTTATAAAAAAATAATATGGGTATCATTTTTGTGGTTTTCGGGGGTTCCAATTCTGAATACAGCACCAATTTTAAGATCCAAGATGGCGGACGCAACTTTTTTATAAAAAATCAATATGGGTATCATTTTCGTGGTTTTCGGGGGTTCCAATTCTGAATACAACACCAATTTTAAGATCCAAGATGGCGGACGCAACTTTTTTATAAAAAATCAATATGGGTATCATTTTTGTAGTTTTCGGGGGTTCCAATTCTGAATACAACACCAATTTTAAGATCCAAGATAGCGGACGCAACTTTTTTATAAAAAATCAATATGGGTATCATTTTCGTGGTTTTCGGGGGTTCCAATTCTGAATAAAACACCAATTTTAAGATCCAAGATGGCGGACGCAACTTTTTTATAAAAATCGATATGGGTATGATTAATTGGTTTTCAGGGGTTCTGATTCCTAATACAGCATCAATTTCAAGATCCAAAATGGCGGACGCGACTTTATTTATACAAAATCAATATGGGTATTATTTTGTGGTTGGGGGTTTCGATCCATAAAACATCTGTTTCGGGATCCAAGATGGCGGAATATTATTTTTTATAAAAAAGTGGCGTCCGCTATTTTGGATTTGGAAATAGATGTTCTATTTAAAATCGGGACCCCCGAAAGCCACAAAAATGATACCCATATTGATTTTTTTATTTAAAGTTGCGTCCGCCATCTTAAATCTTAAAATTGATGAAAATGAGAACCCCTGGAAACCACGAAAATAATACCCATATTGATTTTTTATAAAAAAAGTTGCGCCCGCCTTCTTGGATCTTGAAATTAGTCTTGTATTCAGAATTGGGACCCCCGAAAACCACGAAAATTCTTAATTTTTGATTTTAACATTATTATAAATGTTTGAAAAATTACTTAGTAATTAAAATAGAATAAAACTAGAAAAATTTCACGTCCTGAGGCAGAAATCGAACCCGCGACCTTTCGCAATCCGGGCGACTGCTCTGACCACGGAGCCACCCAGGACTTGGGATATCCCTGTGAAATTCTTCTAGTCTATCCGTATTTGCGTTTATAAGCTAACGTCCACCCTACAATGTCGAAATATTCTATTTCAACATTCGAAACGAGTATTTTTACAAATACCGACGATTTGGTTAAGTTGGGGCAGTGCTTTTAAATATTCTTAATTTTTGATTTTAACAATATTATAAATAAGATAAGATAAGATAATCATTTATTCACTGAAAACATGGTATTACAAGATGTTATGGAATATATTTACGTGCACATGTTTTGCTACTATGAATAGCATGCAAATCATAAAATATATTTAAAAATCTTACAAAATAGCATATAACAGATGTCAAATCAAATTTAATTACAATTTAAGTCAATTTCCATAAAATAATTTAATATCAGACATTCGCAATAGAATATGTGGAGGCTTGGGCAGAGTGTGGCAAGCAAAACAATGGTCAGCTGATTAATGAATGTTTATTGAGAGAGGCGTGTTATATTTAAACGACTGTTGGACAGAGTTGGCTAGATAGGTAATTAGGCTGTCCTACTCGCACAGTATTAATATGTCCAGTCCTCTCGTTCGTCGTCTCAGTGCCCGGCCGATGGTCGGTTGGTGCGCACATCCATTTGTCTACGCTGCTCTGCGAGGCGGTGTGGGAGCGAGACACAACGGCGGTCCTCTCGTTCTAGACGTATAAATATGCCTGGACTCGTTACGCCACACCAGTACGGCGCTGCCGCGCCTCGGCCATGTTATGCACCATGACTCCCATATCACTCCCCCTCAAGAGAAGCGTACGGTTCTCTTTACTACACGACCGCTTCTCGTAATATAGGGTTGATTTGCAGATGCAGTGGTCGAGTCATGGGGAGGCGTCGTCGAGTGGTAGGTTGCTGCCGATGTTTGGGTGCTTGAAGTGCAGGCCTCGGAATGCATGTCTTCTGTCACGATGTAAGCAGGTTTCAGACGATCTAGTGACACAACTGCAGTCCGTAGTGGTAACTGGATCTTGTAGTTCTTGTCGTATCGCTTGAGTACTTCATACGGGCCATCGTAGGGTGGTGTGAGAGGCGGTCTGACTGTGTCGTTGCGAATGAACACATGTGTGCACGTTGCTAAGTCCTTGTAGACAAAAGGACGCTGAGTCGACGGTGAGCGGGGCGGGGCGGGTGTGAGTGACGACATCGTGTGAGCGAGACGGCGCACTAGTTCGGCGTCATCTATTCTTGCGTCTTGGGGCGTAAAGAAATCAGAGGGTACGCGAAGTGTAGTGCCGTATGTCATGAGGGCTGGACTGAGGTTGTTGTCTTGCCGTAGTGCAGTCCGTAGTCCTAGTAGCACGGTGGGGAGTTCCTCTGTCCACTTCGTGGTTGCGCCGCGAGCCATGAGCGCGGCTTTCATTGTACGGTGCCACCGTTCAACTTGGCCGTTTGACTGTGGATGGTAGGCCGTGGTGCGCAGTCTAGTGATGCCGAATTTTTTCATGAGCGCGTTGAACAGAGAGGACTCAAATTGGCGTCCCTGGTCTGTTGTGATGCGCAGTGGGCAGCCGAATCTTACTATCCAGGTGTCATATAATGCTTGCGCGACGATCTCAGCTGTGACGTCACGCACCGGAATTGCCTCGGGCCACTTCGTGCAGCGGTCGATGATAGTGACACAGTAGCGATAGTCATTTGATAAACGTAGCGGGCCAACTATGTCGATGTGTAAATGTTCGAAGCGCTGCGACGGCGGAAACTTTTCTAGTGGTGTGGCTACATGTCGATGTATTTTAGCACGCTGACAACTTATGCAGGCTTTAGTCCACTGCCCAACTTCTTTGTTTAAGGACGGCCAGAAAAATTTGCTTGTCATCAATTTTCTTGTAGTTCTGATGCCCGGGTGACATAATTCGTGTTGTGCTTTGTAGGCTGCATAACGGTATGTCGCTGGAAGATAGGGTCGCGGTATTGAAGTTGATAGCTCGCACGTGATAGGCCGATCTAGACCAGGTAGTGTTATCTGTCCAAACTTCAAGTTGCTCTGTGACTTTAATTTTTTTAGGTCTTCGTCTTTGTCTTGATCGATACTCAGCTGTCTGTAGTCGATGGTGTTAGGACACTGTATCTCATCTAGGCGTGATAGTGCATCGGCGACTGCGTTCTTCTCTCCCTTAATGTATGAGATCTTCGAGCAGAATTGACTAATAAAATGCAGCTGTCGTTCTCGTCTGGGCGTGTCACTGTTGCTCGCTGATCTAGTGAGTGCGTAAGCGAGTGGTTTGTGGTCTGTATAAATGACTACTTCACAGCCTTCAATGAGTCTTCGGAAGTGTTTTACAGCTGTGTACATTGCTAATAGTTCGCGGTCGTACACACTGTAGCGGCGTTGAGTTTCGCTCATCGATTTGGAGAAGAAAGCGAGTGGTTTCCATGCACCGTCTATTTTCTGTTGAATAACGGCGCCGAGGCTGCGATCAGATGCGTCGGTCATGATGGCAAGGGCGCTGCCGGCGACTGGATGGCTGAGTAAGGTAGCTTTTGAGATGCTTTGCCGGCATTTTTCAAAAGCTTCTTCTGCTTGCGGTGTCCAGTTGATCAATGTTTTGTCATTCTTCTTTTTGTTGTGCAGGTACTTATTTAGCTCAACTTGCAGCTCGGCTTGACGTTGTAGGCAGTCTCGGTAGAAGTTTATCATGCCAAGAAAACGTCGTAGTTCAATGATAGTGTTCGGCTTGGGGTACGAAGCGATTGCCTTGATGCGATCTTCACTAGGTTTGATGCCGTCCGCCGATACGTCGTA
The DNA here is from genome assembly GCA_947347705.1 of Nymphula nitidulata. Lineage (NCBI taxonomy): Eukaryota > Metazoa > Arthropoda > Insecta > Lepidoptera > Crambidae > Nymphula > Nymphula nitidulata. The sequence goes on along the minus strand of OX374637.1, from coordinate 182,341 downwards.
GCCCAGGAAGTTTATTGACGTTTTCCCGAATTCACACTTTTCTGTATTTAGTGTGACACCGTGTTGGTCCAGACGCTGAAGTACCTGGTGCAGAAGTTGTTGGTGACTATCTTCATTTTCTCCGCACAGAAGGATGTCGTCGATGAAACAAAAACATCCATCTATCCCTCTCAGCACTTGATGCATGAATCGCTGGAATGTTTGGCTTGCGTTGCGAAGTCCGAACGTCATGCAAAATTAATTCAAACAACCCAAACGGCGTTATGATGGCTGTTTTCTCTGCATCTTCCTTGGCGATAGGAATCCAATAGTATGCCATTTTTAAATCAAGTTTGGAGAAGACTTTCTTGTTGTGAAGTTGATATGTAAACTCTTGTATGCGTGGTATGGGGTAGCGGTCAGGCTGTGTAACTGCATTAAGCCGTCTGTAATCACCACACACTCGTAGTCCACCATCTTTCTTCTTCACGACGTGCAAGGGGCTTGCCCAAGGACTCTTGGATGGCTTGCAGATGCCCATCTCCAGCATGCGTTCGAATTCTTGTTTCGCGGCTTGATACTTATCCGGTGGTAAGGGGCGCGGACGAGCGGAGAGTGGGGGGCCTGTCGTTTCAATATGGTGAACGACCTCATGCTTGCTCGGCTGCTTCAGAGACATTGGCCGGAGCACATCAGGGTACTGCATGAGGATCTTGTGGTAGGCTTGTTGGCTGCTAACGACGTGCACTGACTCAGAAGTTGTTGCGACTTCCAGTGCGTCCACGGATAACTCGGTGACTTTGTCAACTAGCTTCCTTTTGTCCAAATCGACAAGCAGCTTGAAGTGTCGCAAGAAATCAGCACCCAGGATGGATGTCTTCACATCAGCTACCACGAACGTCCATAAAAAGCTGCGGCGGAGTCCAAAGTTCAACCTCAAAGTTTTATCACCGTACGTGTTGATTGGTGAGTTATTTGCTGCGTATAACTTGTAGGCGCTTGAAATACTGTTTCTGTTTTTTTTATGTGTGGCGGCTAAAACTGAGATGTCGGCGCCTGTGTCAACGAGGAAACGTTCTCGGGTGTCGCGATCGAAGACACACAGGCGATGACTAGTATGTGCGACACCGACGTCCGCCACTGTCGATGTCGATTTTAGTTTTCCGCAGTCTTCTTCCTCCTGCAGCAGGGTGACTCGCATCGCCTCGCTTTATCTCCAAAGCGGAAGTGGTAACGGCACTCCCAGTCGGCGTCTCCAGGCTTAGGTGTGTGTGTGCGCTGCGTCGTCTGCGAGCGTGATCGGGATCGAGCATTGAATGGACGGCGACGGTCTCTTCGTTGCGGCCGGCCCCGTCGCAGTTCGGCGATCTCGAGTGTCAGCTTCTCTACCTGTTTGGCCAGGGCTTCAATTTGTGTCGTTGGCGTCGACGGGCTTGACACCGATATTGCAGCGACGCTGGGACCTTCCGCATACTCCACCATCTTGTCAGCCATCGCAGCGAGAGTATTCAGCGATGACTCCTTGTTCACCGAAAGTACGACTCGGACTTGTGCGGGTAGATGGTTCAGCCACTCGATCTTGAGACCTTCCTCGGTGATCATGCCACTGGCTAACTCTCGCATCTTTCTCAAAAGCTGAGAGGGCTTCTGGTCTCCCAATTCCAGGCCACTAATTAGTTTCTGGAAGTTCTTCACGTCCGACTTGTCATAAGCTTCAAGCAAACGCTGCTTCACTTTCTCGTACTTTCCAGTGGAAGGTGGATTGTATAAGATATCGGTCAGGTGCTGCAGGTCAACCGTCTGTAACTGTTGTAGTAGGTACCGGAACTTCTGGTCATCAGAGGTCCTCAATGGGTCGATTACGGCTTCGAACTGGATGAACCAGGCACGGGGAATTTCTCGCCAAAAGGGAAGAAGTCTTGATTGCACGGAGACAGCGCTGACGTCGTAGTTTGCCTCTGCAAAGTTTTTTTCTTGCTGTCCCTCTGCCATGTTATAGTAGGAGCTCCACAGAGTCCTTCTTGAGCTGCTGTTGTATAGCGGACTTGATCACGTCGGGGTCACCAGATGTGGAGGCTTGGGCAGAGTGTGGCAAGCAAAACAATGGTCAGCTGATTAATGAATGTTTATTGAGAGAGGCGTGTTATATTTAAACGACTGTTGGACAGAGTTGGCTAGATAGGTAATTAGGCTGTCCTACTCGCACAGTATTAATATGTCCAGTCCTCTCGTTCGTCGTCTCAGTGCCCGGCCGATGGTCGGTTGGTGCGCACATCCATTTGTCTACGCTGCTCTGCGAGGCGGTGTGGGAGCGAGACACAACGGCGGTCCTCTCGTTCTAGACGTATAAATATGCCTGGACTCGTTACGCCACACCAGTACGGCGCTGCCGCGCCTCGGCCATGTTATGCACCATGACTCCCATAAATATATAACACTATAATTAATTGAATTTAGTCAACACAGAATAATCAATCAAATGAGACCCATCTATTTTGAAAATTTTTAAATTTAAATTTTAAATGTTTGAAAAATTACTTAGTAATTAAAATATAATAAAACTAGAAAAATTTCACGTCCTGAGGCGGGAATAATCGAACCCGCGACCTTTCGTAATCCGGGCGACTGCTCTGACCACTGAGCCACCCAGGACTTGGGATATCCCTGTGAAATTCTTCTAGTCTATCCGTATTTGCGTTTATAAGCTAACGTCCACCCTACAATGTCGAAATATTCTATTTCAACATTCGAAACGAGTATTTTTACAAATACCGACGATTCGGTTAAGTTGGGGCAGTGCTTTTAAATATTCTTAATTTTTGATTTTAACATTATTATAAATGTTTGAAAAATTACTTAGTAATTAAAATATAATAAAACTAGAAAAATTTCACGTCCTGAGGCAGGAATCGAACCCGCGACCTTTCGTAATCCGGGCGACTGCTCTGACCACTGAGCCACCCAGGACTTGGGATATCCCTGTAAAATTCTTCTAGTCTATCCGTATTTGCGTTTATAAGCTAACGTCCACCCTACAATGTCGAAATATTCTATTTCAACATTCGAAACGAGTATTTTTACAAATACCGACGATTCGGTTAAGTTGGGGCAGTGCTTTCAAATATTCATAATTTTTGATTTTAACATTATTATAAATGTTTGAAAAATTACTTAATAATTAAAAATTCTGATACCCATATTTTTTTTTATATAAAGTTGCGTCCGCCATCTTAGATCTTAAAATTGATGTTGTATTCAGAATAAGGACCCCTGAAAACCACAAAAGTGATACGTACCTATGTTGATTGTTAAAAAAGTCGCGTCCGCCATCTTGGATCTCGAAATAGAATATTGGTCAATACGTACATATAATATTTAAAGAATTATCTTCCAGCTCCTAAGCGTTAAGGAGTTGTACCTTCCATCACCAGCTCATCAACATCAGACAGTGACTGACAGTAGCAAGTACTTGAATAGCTTTGGAGAAAAGTAAAACATGTCATACGTACCTACAAAATTTGAGGTTTGCCCTCTATTTCCCTGGGATCCCATCATCAGATCCTGACTTGGTGACAGTGCAGTAGGACTACCTCAAAGGATACTCTATCAAATAAAAAAAGAATTTTGAAAATCGGTTCACAATTGACAAAGAAAACGATGAACAAAAAAAATACATACAGTGGATATTAATATTAATATAACTTCCTCCTTTTTACGATGTCGGTTAAAACCACGCGTTGAAAACGGGCTGTGTGTGACGAATTGACGATATACGGAGTTAGTACGTAACGCCCGCCCCTTTCTTACCGGGCCCCGCCCCAAACTTGTGACGTCAGCCGGTGTCTTGCTTACCGGGCGTTCTTTTCGTTTCTCGCCTGTAGGTGTGTGACGGGTAGTACATTTTGTATTGCATTCTTGCCTTCCGGTTTTATGATCCTTTCTAGGTAGAATGCAAGAACCGGTAGGTGTGTGACCGCGCTCAACCGTTCTCTAGCGCTTGCCGAGAGAGGTACTAGTCTAACTTTATATTATACTAGCTGTGCCCGCGACTTTGTCCGCGTGGATGGCGGGGAGGTTACATAATTTTATTTGAGCATTTATTTGGCTAAGGATTTAAATCATGTAATTAATGCATTGATTACCACACCCGCGCCCGCCCGCCTTGAAAATCATAAATACGTATGATATTTTAAAACTATGATATCTCTTAAGATGATTTGGTAGCACAATGCCTACTTTCGCACTTCGTTAACTTTTTGATTGTTTCAAGCATTCGGTAGCGCCATGCCTACTTTATGGAATCTTCATAGATAAGATCACACTATGCCTATAATCGCAACTTGACAAATATTTTTTTTATAATGTATTTATTTAGTCGCAGTATGCCTACTTTATTAAAAGTGCGTTCTTATAATACAATGTGCATTTTTTACACTGTCTTGATCAAACGAATTGTGCGGATATTAGACAAAATATTGTCGATAAAAATCGGAAAAATAATTTCAATGGGTCGGCTATTTCAAAAATCAAGCCACTTTAATTTTTTTTAATAAAAAGCTCATCTGTAGGTTTTTTCATTTTTTTTTATTTTATGTAAACGGTGTATTTTCTTCAAAGTGGTCTCATTTGAAAGCTAGAAAGTTGAGCTAGATCTGTAACTTTAAAACTGGTACATTGAGGTAGACTTTTTAGTATGTTTTATTAAATTTCATGGTATTATCTATTAATTGTCCAAAAACTATGGTTCTACCTCTTTTAAATAAAAGCTTATTTTAAAAAAAAAATGTTTTTTTCTTTTAATTTTTTAGTTTAATTCTTCCCCCAACCATGTCATATTTAATATAGTTCTCCATATCATTTTTAATCTAAAACAAGAAAAAATCTCATAAACCAGATTTTTACTCAAGCAGAGCACTAGGTAAAGTCTAGTATACATTAAAAGTGGTGTAAAAAAAAGGATAACGCAAAACAGTTGCATTGTTCTTTAAATATTATAATAATATCCATTAAACATAACGGTAAACCTAAAAGATCAGACACCAAAGGTTTTGCACTTCTGACCTGATTTTATGTTTATACTACTAAGTAAATGCAAACTACAAAAGATTATAATAATCATTATTATGTACCTACATTATAGAGTATCAGTTTAGGTACTTGCATCAAAATGGTCTTCACAACAATAAATAAACTGTACTTTTATCTCCAAATGGATCTTATCTCTTCATAGCTTTTATCCATTTCTTCCATGTCCAAATGCGAACATTTGGACGTCTTTGAACGATAAAAAACAATTTGTCAGGGGCATTGGTGGTTGTATTTGTACATTTCGGCACAACACATGATTTCCTAGTATTTGGATTGGACATTTTTGAAAGAGTTTATAATTTCTAATGAAACGTAAGACGACAACGTGCTGAGAGCGCGAGCGAACTGAGCGCGTGTTGGAAAATGACGTCACACCGTCACACGCATCGAGTACGAGTCCGCATCGCACGTTTACTTCTATAAATCGGAAACTAATTGATGTATCGAAGTAATTCTTTCACTTGTATTTTTTATTTTTGACAGAGAATATGGAGAGCTAATAATCAAAAATTGTTAAAATTCTTCATTGACTGAGAAATTGATGACATAAAAAAAAATACAAACAGTTGAACATATAACCTCCTCCTTTTTTTAAGTCGGTTAAAAGTCACCGGCGGCGCCGGTTTTAAAACGGGCTGTGTGTGACGATACCGCCGCCCACAACTGGTGACGTCGGCCGGTGGCTTGCTTACCGGCCGTTCTTTCCGTTTCTCACCGGTAGGTGTGTGACGGTTAGTACATTTTGTATTGCATTCTTGCCTTCCGGTTTTATGATGCTCTCTAGGTAGAATGCAAGAACCGGTAGGTGTGTGACCGCGCTTCAACGCGGTGCCGGCCGCCGGCGACATTTAACCGCCATCGTAAAAAGGAGGAAGTTATATTGTATAAATAATATTAATATTCACTGTATGTATTTTTTTTGTTCATCGTTTTCTTTGTCAATTGTGAACCGATTTTCAAAATTCTTTTTTTATTTTATAGAGTATCCTTTGAAGTAGTCCTACTGCACTGTCACCAAGTCAGGATCTGATGATGGGATCCCAGGGAAATAGAGGGCAAACCTCAAATTTTGTAGGTACGTATGACATGTTTTACTTTTCTCCAAAGCTATTCAAGTATTTGCTACTGTCAGTCACTGTCTGATGTTGATGAGCTGGTGATGGAAGGTACAACTCCTTAACGCTTAGGAGCTGGAAGATAATTCTTTAAATATTATACGTACGATACCAATAGCTGTATTCTATTTCGAGATCCAAGATGGCGAACGCGATTTTTTATCAATCAACATAGGTATAATTTTTGTGGTTTTCAGGGGTCCTCATTCTGAATAAAACATCAATTTTAAAATCTAAGATGGCGGACGCAACTTTGAATAAAAAAATTAATATGGGTATCATTTTCGTGGTTTGCGGGGGTCCCGATTCTGAATACAACACCAATTTCAAGATCCAAGATTGCGGACGCAACTTTTTTATAAATAATCGATATGGGTATCACTTTCGTGGATATCGGGGGTCCCGATTTTAAATACAACATCAATTTCCAGATCCAAGATGGCGGCCGCAATTTTTTTATAAAAAAATAATGAGGGTATCATTTGCGTGGTATTCGGGGGTCCCGATTCTGAATACAACACCAATTTCAAGATCCAAGATGGCGGACGCAACTTTTTTATAAAAAATCAATATGGGTATCATTTTCGTGGTTTTCAGGGGTCCTCATTCTGAATTCAACATCAATTTTAAGATGTTACATGGCGGACGCAACTTTAAATAAAAAAATCAATGTGGGTATCATTTTCGTGGCTTTCGGGGGTCCCGATTTTTAATAGAACATCTATTTCCAAATCCAAAATAGTGGACGCAACTTTTTTATAAAAAATAATATTCCGCCATCTTGGATCCCGAAACAGATGTTTTATTATGATCGAAACCTCCAAAAACCACATAAATGATTTTGGATCTTGAAATTGATGCTGTATTAGGAATCAGAACCCCTGAAAACCACAAAAATGATACCCATATTGATTTTTTGTAAAAAAGTTGCGACCGCCATCTTGGATCTCGAAATAGAAGTTGTAATCAGAATTAGGACCCCTAAAAATTAAGAAAATGATAACCATATCGAATTTTTATAAAAAAGTTGCGTCCGCCTTCTTGGATCTTAAAATTGGTGTTGTATTCAGAATTGAGACCCCCGAAAACCACAAAAATAAATAAAAAATCGATATGGGTATTATCGATTTTTTATAAAAAAGTTGCGTCCGCCATCTTGGATCTTGAAATTGATGTTGTAATTAGAATCAGGACCGCTGAAAACGACGAAAATGATACGCATGTCGATTTTATATTAAAAAGCCGCGTGCGCCATTTTGGATTCCGAATTTTTTTTTTCATGTGTATGATAGGCAGAACGTTTGGCCACAATCTCATCTGATGTGAAGCGAAGATGAGGCCTAAGATGGTACACGCTCGCCTAGATGATGCTTGTTCACTCTGGCCTCAAAGATATCCAGATTATATTGATCCGGGAAAACAGACCCTGGCAACGAGATCCACTCCTTAGGTGTTCGCATGAAAGAGGAAGCAAAGCGCTTCGTGCGGATGGGAAATATATCCACAACGTAAGGGAGAAAGGGGAACTGGGGGGATCATATTATGAAGAAAAATAGTTGTATACCTCCGGAATCGGGACCCCGAATGCCGCGAAAATTACACTCCTTAAAATTTATTTATAAGGAGTAAACTCCAAAAATAAAAAAATGTGACAACACATTGAGACAACACAAATGTGAAATCACATTTTTTTTATGATCCTTTCTAGTGTTAGCAATTCAATAATAATATTAGTAAAAAAAAGACCTTTTAAGAAACTTCCGTATCCGGTTTCATTAAAAAATAATTATTATAAATAAAATAGTTGTTTCCGTTTCCACCATTATTCAATTTTATACTTTAGTATAAAGTACACCGTTTGACTTCCGCTTTAAAAGTATTTTAATAATATGCGATTTTGACTTAAAGAGTAGGCTCACCGGAAATAACGTTCCCGGATGGAGCATTTTCGCATTTATTTTTATGTTTCATAGCCGGAAGTATGAAATGGCGCGAGAAAAGACTATTAAATGGCCTCTTGTTGGGAGTCAAGGCAGTTTTTGTTTGAGTCGACTGGAGATAAACGTTACTCTACTGGTCTAATGTTTTATCGCGAAATAATACGTCCGAAAACCGAACGCGCTCCTTGTTCTGTATCGCAGTGTTTAATACAGTGTTAGTGTTACAGGATTTAGTGAAGTAAGTGTAGTGATTATTAATGTAAATTAAAATAAGTGTGCGAAGTGAATTTTCAGTGTCGTGATAGAAATTAAATAATTATACGCCATATCTCGTTTAAATTCTTACGCCCACACCCGATTGACTTTAGGTCAGAAGTGGTATTGAACCAATTCGGAGGTAAAAATGGGCTCTAAATTTGACATGAGTGGTGTTAGTGCTTTACCTTATACCGAAAACGTGCCAGCCACACCATCAATTAGCAGTAGGCATCGTTTGAGAATGGAAGAGAGCTCTGACCATAGAAGGACAAGTCTTCACAGAAAAAGGAAAGAGCTTATTATCAGTACTACCGAAGACACTTCGAGCTCTGTGGATTCGGATGAAAATTGCCGCAGCCGCCGTCGTAGTCGTGGGCGCCGCAGTCGTGGGCGCCGCAGTCGTGCGCGCCGCAGTCGTGCGCGCCGCAGTCGTGCGCGCCACAGTCATGCGCGCCGTAGTAGTGCGCGCCGCAGTCATGCGCGCCGTAGTAGTGCGCGTCGCAGTCGCAGTCGCAGTCAGCGTAGAGACAGGGGCCATAACAAGAGGAATCGTCGTCGCTCTCATAGCAGAGAGAGCAGTAGTACTACGGTTCATCGATACAGTAAGCAATCTAGTGAACAGGCATTGGCCTCGCGAAAACGGCCTCGCAGCCGGTCTCCGCCAGTACCCAGTAAGTTAAATAGTTATATCCGTTCAAATGAGAGTCAGGTTCCGTTGCATGAATATAATAATTCTTCTAACGATTTGAATGAACCGTCTAATTCTGGAATTGCTATTAATCCGACTACCGCCGATAAAACTGATCTCGATAAGCTAATTAACGTTTTAACATCTTCTTTTACACAAAATAATCCGGAAAAATTTCAAACTTTTAACGCAATACCAGAATTTGACCCTTCACTTAAAAATCAAAGTATGAGTATGTGGCTGAGTAAAGTGAATGAGTGTGCGACCATTTACGGATGGACCGAAAGACAAACGGTTCACTTTGCTCTTCCTAAACTCTCAGGCTTAGCAAAAAGGTGGTATGAAAGCTTGCCATCATTGTTATTCTCATGGAATGAGTGGCAAATAAAATTGATAGATGCTTTTCCCTGTAAAGAAAACTATGGTCAGATGTTGTCAGATATGTTATCTAAAAGAGCAAAGTTTGGTGATTCTTATGAAGAATACTTTTATGAGAAAACTATTTTGCTTAATCGTTGCGGTATTCGCGATAGGCAGGCTGTAGACTGTATAATATTCGGTATAGACGATCGGACAGTACGGATGGGGGCAGAAGCTGCTCAATATGATGATCCTAACAAATTGTTAAACTTTTTGAGAAATGCTAGGTTAACTAAACGCTTAGAAAGAGTAGGTGCTCCTAGTAATGTAACGCAATCTTATAACAATTCTAATCAAAAAAGAATACTTGATAGGAAAACAACTAGCATTAAATGTTTTAATTGCGGTCAATCTGGGCATTATAGCAGCAAATGTTCTCAGCCTTTAAAAAGATGTACCAACTGCAATTTGATTGGACATCTGGCAGAAGATTGTCATAAAGACAATCAGAAAAACGCGACTGACAACTTAAAAAATAGCGATAGGGCGGTTATGAACATTGCTACTAATAATAAAACTGCTAAATATTACAAGACTGCAATATTAAATGGAATTTCACTAGATTGCTTCATTGATTTGGGTAGTGAGAAAACTCTTATGAGAGAAACAGAGGCACGAAGAATATTACGTACGTGGAATACCGATTCTCAGGATAATTTGGTTGGGTTCGGTAACAGTTCGGTTATTCCACTAGGCACTTGCGATGTACATATCACGATTGACGGTGTCCCTGCCGTGATTGAAGTCATTGTTGTACCAGACATGTATTTAAAACAATACCCTTTATTAGTTGGTCATACATTTACGGAACAAAACCATATTATAATTATTAAAACTCCAGAAGACTTAAAGTTTTTACGTAAGTCTTCTGATCAATGTGAATCAGATAAATTTGATATTCAAGTAAGAACAGAAACTATAATCCAGGGTTTGAGTATTATTGAAGTTAATACATCGCCGATATATAATGGTGATTTGTACATCGAAGGTGGTTTGAGGCTAGAGCCAAGTAAAGAATACTTTGTTTATAAGGGCCTTTTCGAATTTACAAATGGACTAGGAAAAATTATTATCAAAGGCAATGCTAAAAATAAGTTAGTGTTGAGTAAAGGTTTAATTGTAGCCCGGGGGTTTATCATTAATACTAAAACGTCATGTCTAGATCCGAATGTTCTGAAAGTAACAACACTACCCATAACCGAAACTAAACTTGATTCAATAACAATGGAGCAAATTCAAGCTGATCCCGTTATTACCCTAGAACAACGTGACCATTTATGTAAAATAATAAATCAGTACCGATCTTGTTTCGCTTTCAATTTACAAGAACTAGGTTGCACCAAAGATGGTGAAATGTCAATAAAACTTACCGATGAACAGCCGGTTGTATATAGACCGTACAGACTTTCTTACTTGGAAAAGGATAATGTTCGTCAAATGATTGAGGAAATGTTATCCGCGGGCATTATTCGGGAATCTAGCTCGCCGTTTGCTAGTCCGATAATCATAGTAAAAAAGAAAACTGATGAAAAAAGACTTTGCGTAGATTATCGTGCATTAAATAAAAAAACGATCAAGGAACATTATCCTCTTCCAAGGATCGAAGACCAATTAGATAACTTATCTGGTTTTAAATACTTTACAACGCTCGATTTAGCGTCGGGTTATTATCAGGTGCCTATTTCAGAGCAAAGTAAGCACCTTACAGCATTTGTGACTCCAGAAGGGCAGTATGAATTTAATCGGATGCCCTTCGGATTAGCAAACGCACCGGCAGTTTTTCAGCGAATTGTCAATAAGGTCTTAGCAAAATCACGATTCGGCACTGCTATGGCTTACATGGATGACATAATAATAGCATCTAAAACATTTGAAGAAGGTATTATCAAACTGACCACAACACTAGAACTTTTGAAACATTCCGGTCTCACGTTAAAATTATCTAAATGCAATTTCTTTATGACTACGGTAGATTTTTTGGGATTTGAATTATCAGAGAATCAAATAAAGCCAGGGAAATTAAAGACTTTAGCGGTTTCAAACTTCCCACGCCCTATGTCTCAACATCAGGTGAGACAATTTTTGGGCCTGGCAAGTTTTTTCAGACGTTTTGTTAAAAACTTTTCAATAATTGCTAAACCTTTAACGAGCTTACTAAAGAAGGACGCAAAATTCCAATGGTCGACTGAACAAGAGCAATCTTTTACACAACTAAAAACAGAGCTTACACAGAGACCTATTATGGCTCTGTACGATAGACAGGCGGAAACGGAGTTACATACAGACGCTTGTAAAATTGGCATTGGAGCTATCCTGTTACAGAGATCTAATGAAAGCCCCTTTCGCGCAGTAGCGTACTTTAGTCGCCAAACAACAATTGATGAACAAAAATTTACATCATATGATTTAGAGACATTGGCAGTTATATCGGCATTACAGCGATTCAGAGTCTACCTTTTAGGTCTCCAATTTAAAATTGTAACCGACTGTAACTCTTTGCGCGCTACGTTTGAGAAGCGAGACCTTATACCAAGGGTAGCGAGGTGGTGGGGTCAACTACAAGAGTTTGACTGCACCATTGAATATAGAAGCGGAAGTAAAATGTTGCATGCAGACGCACTCAGCAGAAATCCAGTTGCTACCTTACCTGCTTCCGAAAATAACTTTTCAGTACTGTCGGTAAGGATGGAAGACTGGTTAGCGAGTGTTCAAACTGCAGATTACAAATTAAAAAGAATAATTGATATTTTAACAGACAAGCAAACCGATGATGTCACTGACATTAAAAAGAATTTCAAGGTTATTAATAACAGGCTTTATAGAAAATGTGATGCTGGATTAAAATGGGTGGTACCAAAAGGTAGTAGATGGAGAATACTAAAACAAAATCACGACGACTTAGGCCACATCGGAGCTGAGAAAACATTTACCAAAATATCAGAGAACTTTTGGTTCCCGCGAATGAGACAATTTATTCAAAAATACATCAAGTCTTGCCTGGATTGTGCTTACCACAAAGCACCAGTAGGCAAGCCTGAAGGTTTTCTTAACCCCATACCAAAAGTGATGGAACCATTCCATACCGTTCACATAGATCATCTAGGACCATTTATTCCCAGCTCCAAAAGAAACACCTATCTTCTAGTAGTAATTGATGCGTTTACAAAATTCATTTTTATTAAGCCTGTCAAAGGAACTAATACCAAATTTGTGATATCCGTACTTAAAGATATTTTTTATACCTTTGGTGTTCCAAAGCGGTTGATTTCAGACAGAGGTAGTAGTTTCACTAGCTCTTTGTTTGCTAAATTTTTAAATGAACTAGGTGTAAAACATGTCCTTAATGCAGTGGCCACACCAAGGGCCAACGGCCAAGTTGAACGGTACAATCGTACCATAACGGAGGCGCTAGCTACCATCAATAATGGAAAACCAGAAAAAAACTGGGATATTGACATACCCAAGGTTCAGTGGTCACTGAATAACACTGTAAATAAAGGCATTGGGCGCACGCCGGCTGAAGTCTTGTTTGGCTTCAAGATGACTGGTGTAGCCGAAAGTCGTATTAGTCAATCTTTATCTGAAGACCTATCAGGACCTGAAAACAGACAACCTAATAATACTGAAAATGATATTGATGTATATGATGATAATCTCTTACGTAGCTCCGAATCAAAAAACGTATCGACGCCGGAGAGTAGAGACGCGATTCGCGGAGAAGTGGGTAAACACATATCTAGGCAGCAACAAATTCAGAAGACACTGTTTGATAAAGGAAGAAAACAGCCTACCAAATACAAGGTGGGTGACCTAGTTAGGGTGTTACGCAACCATAATACCTCGGGGCAAAGTAAAAAACTTTTGGCGAAATTTCAAGGACCCTATCGAATTACGAAGATTTTTGACCACGATAGATATGAAATAGAAGACACTCCTCTAACAAAAAAAAAATAAAAGTAACTACAGAAACGTAGTTGCGGTTGACAAAATCAAACCATGGCTAATTTTTGATATTTGCTCAGGATGTGACTCTGTGACAAATGACAATAATCAAAGTCTAAACTCAAACTCATGCTCGAGTGACAGATCAGACTTTGACACCGACGACAGTAGTTCTTCGGATAATGAAGACAATTAAGATAATTATAATATACATAGATAAAAGAGTTATTTTCAGTTCTTCATCACACACAAAAATAGTTTAATTTTGACAAAAAAAATGCATAGGTATTACAATAGACATTAAACTACATCAATTGTGTCCGCTGTAGAAGTGCAAAATAAAGTTTATAATCGAATGAACAGGGCAGATTGTTTATGTTCAGTGATGGGTAGATAACCCAGTAGATTCCTAGCAGATACTGTACTAATGGGTAGATAACCCAGATACGATTGATGGCAGATAGCCTGTAGATCATAGTATGAATGGGTAGATAACCCAGTTTGATTGATGGCAGATAGCCTGTAGATCATAATTTGAATAGGTAGCTAACCCAAAGGACCTGAAGTGGCAGATAGCCAATCAATGATTATTAATAGTATTTTTCTTCTTTCAATTATTATTGTCTTAATTATGTCAACTTAAGTATGTAAAATAAAATTTAAAAAAAAAATAGATATTAGTATAGGTAGGTAATTGCCTATGAAATGAAATAGAATATATATATATTATTTGAATAAATATTCTCTTGTAATTATTAGCATATCTCGAATTATTAGCATGTCAAGGGTTTTGTTAAATGTATTTTTATCATAAGATTGATTAATTTAATTAGAATTTACTCTGCTTTGTTATACAACACGAGGACGTGTTGGGTTGCAGGACGGCCGAACTGTTAGCAATTCAATAATAATATTAGTAAAAAAAAGACCTTTTAAGAAACTTCCGTATCCGGTTTCATTAAAAAATAATTATTATAAATAAAATAGTTGTTTCCGTTTCCACCATTATTCAATTTTATACTTTAGTATAAAGTACACCGTTTGACTTCCGCTTTAAAAGTATTTTAATAATATGCGATTTTGACTTAAAGAGTAGGCTCACCGGAAATAACGTTCCCGGATGGAGCATTTTCGCATTTATTTTTATGTTTCATGGCCGGAAGTATGAAATGGCGCGAGAAAAGACTATTAAATGGCCTCTTGTTGGGAGTCAAGGCAGTTTTTGTTTGAGTCGACTGGAGATAAACGTTACTCTACTGGTCTAATGTTTTATCGCGAAATAATACGTCCGAAAACCGAACGCGCTCCTTGTTCTGTATCGCAGTGTTTAATACAGTGTTAGTGTTACAGGATTTAGTGAAGTAAGTGTAGTGATTATTAATGTAAATTAAAATAAGTGTGCGAAGTGAATTTTCAGTGTCGTGATAGAAATTAAATAATTATACGCCATATCTCGTTTAAATTCTTACGCCCACACCCGATTGACTTTACTAGGTAGAACGCCGGAACCTGTAGGTGTTATTTATATGTTATTATTTAATATATAGTGTTAATTGTATTGCTGTGTAAAAATGTATTCCTTTCATATTCCTATATAAAGTTATTCAGTTAACTAATAACCAAATTCAAAAGCCGGTCGTCCATCCGGCCGGAAGTTATGATTTTTATTAGTTGAATAATACAATAACTAGTAAATTATTTTACTAATTATTGTATTAATTCATAATATTATTTATAAAACTCATTTAAAATAAATCAAATGTATATTGCATATTATTTCTCTTAATTAGTTGTTTTACTTCTTGCTGATTGGCTGCGCGCAAAACGCGCGCCACTAAGCTGTTAGTTAGTAGTGGTAGGGGAGAAATAGGGAGTTATGATTTTTGGAGAATAATCACGGCGAAGTCAGTCTGTTTTGCGTCGTACTGGTGTTAACATTGTACCTTGTAACTGTAAAAGTAGAAGTGAAGTGCTATTGTGAAAAATATACTATAAGTTACTACAAAGTATCTGCTGTTTAAATTCCTGACCCAATACCTTCTGAGTTCGTGAAACGTTAACGTTTTCAAACATTTGCGCATTATTAACAGTTTCAGTCAATTCTGTTGGCGTCAAATAAACTTCTTGGTCGCTTAGAATCACTCATTTTAGGTTTTTATAACCTATGGTTTTAAGAATCACTCGCTACGCTCGTGATTCTAAATTTGAATCCTGAGCGTCAGCGATCGAATCAATAGAGCAAGAGGTACAAAATCTTTGCACTCGAGTGAACCACGTAACTTTTCATCCCACCTGAACGAGGAAATGACTCAATGCAATAAAAAACATTTGTGTATTATTAACAGTTTCAGTCAATTCTGTTGACGTCAAATAAACTTCTTCGACGCTAAAATCACTCATTTTAGTTTTTTTACTTGTTTTCAAGTTTTTGTTTTCAACCTATGGTTTTAACAAATATGTCGTGAAAAGAAAATGGCGCGAGCAAAGCGAATTAAACAAAAAGTACACCAAGAAGAAGCCGAGTCTGAGTTTCTAACAAGTTATAAATGTTGTATGATAAATTCAGCACCATGGAGGTAGAAGTAAAGAGGTTTAATGATGTTTTGAATTCACATACTTAGTGCACACGATGTTCTAAATTCAATTTTTCTTTATCCTCTAGCGGATAAAAACGGCTTTTGCACTCAGATATCGTAGAGCAAAAATACTCTTTCCGAGATGGGGGGATGAAAAAAATATTTTTAAGTAGGTGCAGTTAAATCATAGTATAGGAAACATATATCTAGTTAGGCCTTATATAAAACTAAATAATAATATATTTAAAGAAAATAAATATACAGAATGGTGCCGTCAATATGACAATAAATTAAAACATGGGCTATATTAGTCCATAGAAATGGTTTGCCACTTTCAAAAATATCGTATTCATTAGATAATTTCATGACATTTGTATGGAATAGTGTAACGTTGGCTGCATTATTTCATACAAATCTCATTAAATTATCAATTGAATACGAAATTTTTGAAAGTGGCAAACGATTTTATGAACTAATATAGCCCATGTTTGAATTTATTGTCGTATTGACAGCACCACCCTGTATAAATAAATATCTATTCGGCCTAAAAACTACTATGTGTATTTTTTTGATATTTTCGTGATGTATTTTTTTGCTAAATAAATTCATTCATGATCATCATCATTTTAGCCGAGAGACGCCCACTGCTGGGCATAAGCCTCGCCTCCACCAGGGATCTCCAAACCGAGCGGTCCTGCACTGCCCGCATCCATCAATTTCCCATAACCCTTACCAGATCGTCTGTCAACCTTGTCGGGGGCCTACCTACGCTGCGTCTCCCGGCCGCCACTCGAGGACCTTTCCGCCCCAACTGCCGTCAGTCCTCCTTGCGATGGGGCTTGGGGTCTGCCCGCTGCCACTTGGGGTTAGCAATTCTTCCGGCCATGTCGGCGACCTTCGTTCTCCTGCTTCATTCATCGCGTTATTTCCATCTCACAAAAAATTACCCCTTTTCGTAGTTCCTACTACAATGAATCGGTTGAATTAATAATTGTTTTATTTTCATTTCTGGACTTGTTAGGGTTTAATATTTAGAAAATTACAGCTCAGTAAGAGCGGTTTCGCACTACGTCCGATCCGAACCCGTGAAAATATTGGTTTAGAAAACTCGTACCGAATTCGGATATTGCATACGCAATACTCCGATCTCCGATACAAATCCAAGCAATTCAGGAGCGGAGATCGGATCTAGTGCGTAAATTACCATAGAATGATTTCTACGTCTACTACGGACCATATATTTTCACGGGTTCGGATCGGATTCGGATCGGACGTAGTGCGAAACCGCTCTAAGCCTAAAGACTTCATAAAGTTTAGCGTTCACGAGCGTGCCATTTGGCCCGCGCGCCAATAGCGCGGCATGATAGTGTTTCAAGCGTTTGGAATTCTGCGCACTTTCCCACATTCAAAAGCGGATTTTTGAGCGTTGGCGAGCCACTTGGCTCCCCGTGAATGCCGGCTTTACGAGACCGTTTTCTCATTAGGGTAACATGTTCAACTACTGATCCTTAAAAACAAACACCAATAGTCTTTATATCTCCGTGTATATGGATGATACATTATCTATTGGGTGTGGGACCCAGGCGTGGTGGCGGACGGTCACGGCCCGCACGCGCTCGCGAAATTGGGTGAAGCGCGGCGACATCGCCTCCTCACACCGCGGCTGCCGCCAGGGCCGCCCCAGGGCGGCCCGTTCCTCGTCATCACTAAATAATATGTATTTATGAATAGCTAGGTTTGATACTACAAGTATTTATACCATTAGTGTTTTATTATAGGGTAGTTAGTAACTTTATTCTACTATATTTACTACAAAATTTATTGAATTTACTTTTATGATGAAAGTTTAAGAGGTATACGAAAATAATGGACCACAATTTTTCTCATCAAAATGAAATCAGTCCGTTTGATTTGTCATCATAATCATACCATTTAATTTTTTAAATTGTGGTCAGGGGCCGGGACAATTCTTATAGTGAATGCTTCCCTGCGAATATAAAAATATGGCATTTGTGTGAGTTGATAGCGGTAAGTACCGGGCGCGTGCCAGCCACCGCGGCACTCGGGCCGTGGACGCCGCGCCGCCGCCCGCCGCCCGCAGCGCCGCACAATGCAGCCGACTGTTGCTTCATCTAGCATCAGCACGACAGGAACACTGTAAAGGAAAATGAATGTTCGCAAGTCAGACGCGTCCACCTCAACCGATGATGACTTAAAGGTTTGTTCACACCGCGTGTACGCGTTCCGCCCGGTCGTAGTATGTACTTACCTCCTAAACTGTTAGTAAATTAGTGCGTGTTTGTTTGGTGCCTTAGGCGCGGCCGCTGTGCCTGTTCTACTTCACGCACCCCTTCGGCGTGCTGTCACCGGACCCGCCCACGGTGGCGGTGGGGGAGACGCATTTGGCGCACGCCTTCGTCAACATGGAGCCAGTCTCGCCCCTGCACTTCTGGACGTCTTCCACGCACGCGTCGTACGATACCGAAACCACAGCTTCTTCGACCAAATTGACTTTCGACCTAGGCCACGCTAAAGTCTACAAAAACCCAGTGAACGTTGTGAATGTAGCAAAAACACGCAAGTGCACCATTGACTTGGGGGCCGGGCGCGAGTCGCTGTCGTCGTCTCTGCTGTCCAGCGACATGTGGTTCAGCTCCGGCTCGAGCAGCAGGAGCTACGAGTACGCGCGGCGGCTCGCGCCCTACCAGCGCATCCTGCCCCCGCTGCGGCTGCCCATTCCGCAGGACTCGTCGCCGTCATGCAGCTCCGATGACGTGTGGCCTATAAAATGTTTGAACCCTGCCAAATTCTCCCTTCCGCCTATCGAACTCCCTATTCCAAAAGACGTAAAAGACATAAAAGTGATCAAAATAAGTGACGATATGTCAAGTGTAGATAGCATCAGTGTAAAAGAAGTGAAGTGTAGAAAACGAATGGGTGTAAGCAAGCACAAAAGACGCAAGCATGCAGTGCAGCTGAGCGGCGTTCGGCGGATGGTGACCCACCTCTTGAGCAGAGCGGTTGGGGGTGAGTTAAATAAAGTTAAAAAACGGTAAAAGAAATAATAAATTGTATTGTCATGTCGGTGCGCCTCGATTCGGCAGAGCTTAATGAGGAAGCGGTACTGTTTAGCGTTACGTTGTTGTTGAGAGTGATAGGACTTTAAGCACGCTTGCCTACACTCGATTTTTTACAGGGTGAGCGACGCGTGGGCGTCCTTAGTAACATCTAGCGTCTAGACTTCGTTAACCGCTTATAACAGGCGAGCCGTTTGATTGCCTGCCATAATATTGCCGATAGCTAATGTGTTCTTCCTGGACTTACTACTAGGAATTACTACTTTACTTACTAGGAATTCATATTTTCGATACGTTTATTCTTTGTCAGGATTGGAAATACAACATCACAGTGTTTATGTTTTACTTACTGATCTGACCTTGACGTCTTGTCCTTGTCATACAGTTTCTCAACCGATAAGTTAAAGGACATGTTCTGAAAATGTATGGGGGCTGGTACTCAGCAACCCCCCAAGACAAAAGTTATATGAGAAGAAAGCCCAAGTAGCATTTGGGGTTCTATAACGGTTGATAATTGATACACATTTATTCTTTAAGCTGCCTAAGTAAGCTGTACAATAGTTCTATAGCACGCTATACAGCCCTTTTAACACCGATTTGGGCACAAATTATTCAGCCTTAAGTTCATAAAAGGTACACATTGGTTGTATAGTAGTTCTTATAAGGTAGTGTAAGAGAGAACGGTGGGTTTAAAGCTGATGAACGGCCTTATATTAGATTCCGTGTGGTTCTTCATACAGACAAGAGAGTTATAAGAAGTAGCGAGTGAACAATTATACAGCTGCTATAGTAATTAAAACTCACAAGTGTACCCTTAAACCTACTATTAGACCACTTTTTTCTTAAATAATGATTGAAGTACCACATTTTGAAATGAATATTATTTGTGATAATAATTAAGGCGAGCAAAACATTATTTATGTGTTAATAAAAGCCATTTTGTTTCAAATTTTATTGTTACTGGTAAGTACACTATGTTTATATATTTTGTTGTGTTATTAGGACGGGGTAATGTAAATTTATTGTGAAGTACATACATATCTTTAGTTAAAATTTTCACGCGCCTCGGATATAATGCTTTTTTATCAAAATAAATATAACTAATGAACAGAGACGAACAAATCATATTTTCATATTTGTGTTTTATGGCATAGAAATCATTGTATAGTTTTATATTTCAACATTGATCACAAAATTAATAACATTAACTCGGTGTTGAGTGACAAAATCGTAATTAATTAAGAAATATTATTATTTGTTAGTGAACAAAATGGTGGTCATTGTATCCATTTGCAGTGAACTATTGTAACTCGAAATTAATGCTGTGACCTCTTTAAAGTTTCACATGTGTACCATTATAATGTCAATTTCTGTACAGCATAATCTAAGTTAGGCTTATATTCAGCCATGGGCTAGTATAGATTTCTGTAAAAGTTCACACAAGGTCCTTTTAGATATGTTTTGCATAATACATTTTAGAGATCCGTATTTAACATTCAAAATTTGTTATGAATCCATAATTATTGTGTACAGTCTTTGATAGTAAATGCAGTAGATAGGATTATTTAATTAATTTTAAATGGACGAGTAGGTCAAAATTAAAACTGATTAGCCCAACATAAAATACATGCCTACTATGAAGTTCAAATTAAAATAATCTAAGCAGAGCTAAATCTAAGCAGGGCTTCTCACATATGTAGAAGGGTAGGTATTTAGCACTTCATTATCAAACAAAATTATAAGTATATAAATGTAGTTAGAAATAAGCATGGGTACTTTTTTGTAAAGTGTGCATCAGGGTTTAAAGTATAGTGTCTCGTTCCCGCTTGTACAGGCGGGAACGAGACACTACACTATTCGCTTCACTCGCTATTGTCATTCAGTCGTAAAATAAAGAAGAAGTAATACGCACGCGTCTTCGTCATTGTGATTGTTTCCATACGTTTTACCTTTTTAACTTAAAGTTATAATATTTACCACTTTTATTATTACGAAGTGTGTGTGTATTGTATCATAGTATCTTTGTGTTGTTGTGCCAGGGTAAGGTGTGTAGGCATTTATGTGCAGTTTACTTGTGAATTATAAGTGGTAGAAGTACACAATCAACTCCAGATACAATTTAAATAGCAGAATAATAGATGTACGACGACGGTTTCGATCCGATAATTTGCGAATTCAATGTGGACTGTTATCACAATACAAATATTTTTTATCGTGTTAGCTGAATGCAACTAATCTTATTCTTTATGCCTAAGCCATCTATATCGAAGGATTTTGTTTGTAATACTATACTTTCAAATAATCAAATTTAGTTTATGTTTCCTTTGTTGCTATTTACTAACTAATAATAAACTAACATAGCCAATTGTTTTTTAGACCATGCCGTTCAAAGTTGTACAAACATTGGAAAAAGGGCGACCAAGGCTGTGCATAGTGCCGTCGATTTGGGAAGACGAAGGGAAGTTATTTTGGCCTCCAGACAAAATTAAAAACCGAGCGCGTCTAGTAAGAAACGAAACATCATTTCCAAGTCCAAACTGGGACGTCCTTAACTGCACAGTCAAAAGAAATAATGTACAGACCTACAGCGCAGCAGAACACGAAATCCAAATGATGGAAAATTATACGGATACTGACAATGAAACCCCAGCAACAGCTTGTTACCAGTTAGCGTCAGAGATAAACAACTTCGAAGATATTGTGCAAAATTTGGTAAGTACCCTGTTTTCGTTTATATATTTTAGTATTATTTATTTATATCTTCAAAAACATCTTGCTATTTTATGCTATCTATAAAAACAGCAGACCTTCACTCACTCACTCGCTAAATAATCTCTATGACTGCGGCTAAGAGTCTGTCCACATCTCACGTCACGACGTCGTCAACGTGGAACGGTGCGGCACGTTGCATGCATGCATATGCATTGTGAAGTGCATTTTTGCGTTACGTCAACGTACCGTGCCACGTTACCGCACCGATCCACATCACGACGTTGAATAGTTGCAATGAGTTAGGCCCGGTCCTGACCTGCGTCACTCAGGCCAGGACCGGGCCTAAGGCAGTGGCAGCCGGTGCGCACCGCGCACGCGGAAATCCGCGGAATGAGTGACGCATTAATCAAATGTGAGACGTTAGAACATGTCCGGACCGGACTACAAGCGGGCGCGCACCAACTTTACTCCGTGCATTACGAACGTATAAATAAGCTGTGCGCCAACACTCAGGACGGAGCCTTACTTTTATAAAATTCTGGCACAAAGGTTTCTCGGCTGAAATGTGGAACTTACAATCCACCGAAACAAGTGAAAAAATAATCTTGATATTTTAAAACGAAAAATAGGACTTGCGGCGCGTGTGTTATGTTCAATCTCTATTTTATCTTTAAAAATTTATTTAATTGCAATGCATGGGTGTGAAGGCCGACGATTATCTTTTTTGCTGGTTTATTTTCTATAAATATTTTTGTTTTGTTTTTCAGACGCATAATGACAATCCTGTGGATCAAACGTCTTGCAAACAAATGATAACGGACGAAACTTTAAATTTTATACCTACGCTCGACTGTGATCAACTTATTGCAAATCAAAACCTATTAATACAAAAAGTTAATGACCAGGACAAAATACTTAATAGTATAGTAGAAAATATGCAAAAACTCACCCAGAAGGTGGCGATGTTGTCGGTCCAGATTAGTGAAGGATTAGCAAATATATCTGAAAAAATTGATCAACAGGGGGGCGTTGTCTTATTAAAAGATTTAAACCCTGAAGAGAATGAGCCGTTCCGGCTAGAATTGATTAACGATAAAGAACACCTCGAAATTCTAGAACTTACTCTAATGGATAAAGCTGAACGATCAAAATTACGGAAACAGTTATCGTTTTTGTTTCAACCCTGTGAAGGCAATGGCTTGACATTCGCTTACAAATTGCTCGATTCATTGATTTCACGCGAATTTTTATGTAAATGTTCCTGGTCTGGAGCGAGTCGTGGAGATCTTTCAAAGATCGCGTTAAAAGATTTTAAAAATTTTATTAGATTCTTTTGCGACATGATCCGTTCATGGGATACTGCATTCACCATGTCAGAGACCGAAAAGTTCTTTAAAATGTCTTTAAAAAATGCAATAAAAAGAAAGGCAATGAAAGACATGAGATCCTCGAGCAAACGCAATCGAAAAATTAAGCCTAAAGGCCAGAAAACCGACTCTCCAAAAGATCAAATAGCTGAGGAACAGGGATGAAGAATCTTCTAATATGTGTTAAATCTACAGTCCTTAACAGAGATCGAACTATATTTTAAGGACTGTAGATAATGTCGCACACTTCTTGGAACACTGACCCATTAGTACATAAGTCAAATTTGAGTTAAATGAAGATACAGGTTTGTCTCGTCGCTTTCCTTTGAAATTTTATATTACTGGGGCGGCAGGAGTCTAACTGCAAAATTATTTCAAAGGAAGACGACGGACGGCGCCAAGACGAGTCTGTGTCCGTATCCAACTCAACCCCTGGCTTATGTACTAATAGGTCAGCGTTCCAATAAGCGTGCGATGCCTTGTCTTTCAAATTCTATTATTTTATAATTACTAAGTTTATTAGATTTAAGACCTAGTAGGTACGTTTTAAGTGCCATGATGCCAGTATACCTGTATGGTACTGACAAGACTGATTTGATAATATATTATGTTTATTTCTCACTAATAAGTTCTCATTGAAAACGATAGCGATAAAAAGTTTTATTTTGATACTTTTTAGTTTTAATAGCGATGAAAAGTTTAATTTTTAATTTTAAAGAAAATTGTGATTTAAAATAAAGGTGTAGAGGAGATAAGAGGTACAGGTGTAAGATTTAAAGATTTCTTTACGTTATGTGATTTTTAAATAAAAATTATCAAACATTCGGTAAAGTTTTATTATTTTTATAGTGTATGTAACAAAGGTATGAAGTATTGAAATTCTTTATATTCAATGCACACTAATTTACATTTAATATCCTTGGGTTCTAAAACAATCAAAGTATGTTCACAATTACGCTGACTTCTTGACTTATATATGGCAAGATGCGACGACTTTATTGGATATGTAAAAACATCTTCTGTGTTATTTATTATAATACCTCTTATTGAAATTCTATTGTGGTCGTTTGCTATACAGTTAATTTCAACAATCTCTATATTTTTTGTCAATATATAACTGTCTCTTTTCTTAGTAGAAAGTTTGAAATTTATATAATTTAATATATTTATTTGTTTTATTTTGGTAACAAACGTATACTTATTACTGCAATATTTTTGGTAAAGGTTTTCATTTGTATTTTCCTCCATTCTTTTAGCAACTTGTGACAGTGGCCTTTTACCTGACCTGAGCATGTTTTTAATCACGAATAATTTATTTTCAAAGGGGTATGCGTTGAATGTCATCAGTGGACCAAACTTTTCAACTTCGTCAGTTAAGTGCAGTAAGTTATGAACGTTGCTTGTAATGTAGCCTGATCCGTAAAAGTCTTTGTAATGTTCCACAAAATATTCCAGCAGCTTTTTTGATAACTGTAACAAGTGATGGTAACTTCCGGTTGAGCAAATTGTTATGCCACAATAGAGTGTTAAAAAATGATTAAAAGCGTCATTATTCATCACTTCTGGCAAAATAACGATACTTAAATAGTGAAGGAAACATCTGTATTCCGACGCTTTCCAATGTGATAATGAATCTAGACCTCGAACAGCTCGGTGCACTTCTGAAGGCAACACACACTTCTTCAAGAACGATGAAACAGTTGCAATATCGTCTGCACGCCATTTAGTTGTATATTTCTTAAAATTTCCGTCACGCCAACCAATTAACAGCCTCTTCATAATGCCTAAATCGATTAAATGCAATGAATCGCCAACAACAAATTGTTCTACCATGTCAATTGGAAGACTTAATAAGGGCGAGTCATATCTATGATGTAAGCCATATCTTTTATTCCTAAAACCTTCGTTTGTCCGTTCAGGACACCTTGATTCAGAGAATGAGATGGTGTTAGTGGTATGAGAATATTCTCCGATCGTTGTACATTTATGGCATCCATGTTTCCCATTAAAATTGCAGACTCCTGTAAATAAGTACAATAAAAGTTAATTCTCGTCTAGCATGATATTTATACGGAGTAATTTATCATTATCCTACTAATTTTACAAATGTAAAGTTTTAGATGTTTTTATGTTACTCTTGGTGTCTCTTTACTAACCTTTTATGTAGGCTCTAGCTGGCGAATCACATATAAAACACCTAATTTTTATATTTATACTTTTTTCTAAACGCTGAACATGGAGTCCTTCTTCTAATAATGTATTCATATCGTGTATAAAATTTTCAAAAACTCATTTATATTTCTTGGTTTGCCTTTTCCAAAATATATTCCAACTACAAAGGGCTTAGCCCTGGGATTTTCAAAGATGTTACATAGAATGGGCCAAAATTCATTAGAAGAGCTCTTGAATATAGGCAATCCATCCACATTAATGTTTAATGAAATTGTACCTGGAGCATCATTCCAACACTGCAAAATTTTTTCAAGTGGTTTTGCTATTCCATTATGCCAGTATTGACCACCTTCAATATTTTTAATAGTAATTTGTTTGGGAGTATTTAAAATAGTTCTAGAATCTGTAGGTAGTATTTCTGGAACTAGTTCGTTAATTATGACGGACAATTCATTCAAAGCAACATGTGCTATATTATTTTTTACAGCCCATATCCTTAATTTTTCACGAAAAGATAAATATTTTTCATAATTGTATTCACATTCACTTTCACTAGAACTAAAATCACCATTAGCTTCTACGTTGTGTAGGGAACCGTCATAAATTAAGTTTGAACTATCGCTTGAAAATCTTGAAATTGTATTGTTGGTCTCAGATTCAGGCACTTTTTTTGCTGTATTGTGTACGGAACCGTCATTAATGAAGCTTGAAGTCGTAGTACTAACAAATTGTTGTTCAATATGTTGATTTGATTGATTATTCGGTCTTATTATCTTCAAATATTCTTTTTGGATTTTTCTTCTGATTCCGCCGGTCCTCACTCTATGTTTCCAATTGTTTTTATGCATTTCTTTATATTTTGAGTTATTATCGTGCAATGCGTGCTAGTGTCCCAAAGAATTAAAGAAAACCACGTTTACATCATTATTCAACTCAGAGGATAACAGTGTGGTCTTTGTGAAGAAGTAAACTGCTGTCAGTGCTACTAGATATAAATAGTGGAACATATAAAATACCTTACCGTACATGTGAACTCATTAAATGTTCATTAACAGAATAATATAAAAGCTGATTAATATATCACAAACTAGACCTGCTTACACTAACGGTAGAATAACGCTCCACAAAAGATGCTTTATAACAGCCTATGGCTGCATTTCAGTTCATATGTGTTATATTAAAATGCAAGCAATCTAACTCCGTACTTGTGGACCTTTAAACAACTAATGGCGTATTTTCCCCTTCTTAAAATGATCTTGTACAGCTTTATAATGAAAGCTGACTAGAAGAGTAATCTTATCCTATCATATCACAAATAGTTACGTAAAAGGCTAAGTGTGTAATCCTATAGATGCCTTAAACAGGTATAAGTGGATTTTCTTTCTTCAATACAGCCAATGAACCACGTATGACTAATGCTAATGCTTACACACCGCCAGTGAACTAAATGAAAACAATTAAAGAGAACAAAATGCTACTTGGGAGAGTATATTTTTAAGAATATTATGAGACAAAAACTATAATTTTTAATGCCTGCATATAAATAAAAAATAGCATTTTATTCTGGTCAAATAACTGTTATCCAGAGATGTAAAATTCCATTTTAAAAAATGTGACACGTCACAGACATAGTATAAAACGTCAATGTCGTCTATTGTCTTGTCAAATATTTTTTAATAACTAGGCATGGGGCTAATTTGGTTCAGCCTACGACTATTTTGCAATTATATTTTATTGTAAATGCTAGAAGAAGATGGCAAATTGGTTTCTGCACTTGTTTCTGACTAATAATAATGATTTTAATTTATTTTTTACTATATTTTGTCAGAGAAACTTTGATAAGAAGCTTAGAATTCTTGCATATACTTTTCAAAATTACTCAAAAATGCCGGGGTACCAAAATGAAAAAATGGTATATTCAAGATTCTCTGAGCATAAGCTTTCACATAATATATAATTTATCGTGGGGGGCTTTCGAGTACCAATATCGAACATCTCCTTTAATGGTTAAAAACGTTAAAAAATGAAACTGTCAGAATTGAACTATTTAAAAAGTGAAAAAGGACCGATTTGGTTCCAAAACAAAATAAAGTGTGAAGTTTTTTAACTTTGTCAACTCAGTGGGTGTAACGATGAAGTTTGGAGCACTTTTTGGTTACCGATAATACAACTCTGTTAGCTTAATGGGTGCCATCATGAAGTGTTGAGTTACCGTATCACAGCTCAATCTATTGAATGACCGATGATCTGGTAAGGGTCGCGGGAAGCCGTTGGATGAGGGCAGCGCAGGACCGATCGGTTTGGAGATCCTTGGGGGAGGCTTATGCCCAGCAGTGGGCCTCTCTCGGCTGATATGATGATGATGATGGTGGTATCACAGCTCTGTCTGTGCAAAGATAAATTTTAGGATTATCGTACTTATCGTATTAAAAATCTGCTGGCTTAGTGAGTCAAAGAAGAGGTGTTGGGTAATCGGATTACACCATTGCCAGTTTAATGGGGTAAAGATAAAGTGAATAATCAGATTTTACTACGATTAGGCTCAGATTCCAAAGTGGTGCAAATGAGCTCATATTATTCCAAGGAGCTATATAGTATTGATTAAATCCAACAAAGACTAAATTTATGTTACTCAAATAGAAAAAATCTAAATTAGAGCTAAACCAAGTTTAAAGATAAAAAATGAGGTAGGTATATTGATTTATACAGAGTGGCCGAAATATTGAAGTCCAAAAAAAATTTAGATCCCTCGTATCGTGGGGTATCCGAATCACCCGTATGTTCCGCGACTTTTTATAGTTTTCGAGTTATGAATTTTTTTCTGAATTTTCGTGAATTTTCGACCCGACCAACTTAAAAAATTTCTAAAAAAAAGTCGAAGACTTTTTCGTAATTTTTTTTTGCAACTGAATCCTTATAATTTGTACTTTTATGCATAAAATAATTAGCTTTTTAACTTTGTTGAAAGTTATGAAAATGTTGATCCAAAGTGAAAAATTTACGTTCGGTGAATTATGACTTAAATATTCGACTTTAAATTAAAAATTTAAACAGGTGACTACATGGTTCTTAGTAGCCCTTAATAGTGCGCCATACTAGCTTTTATAATAATTAAAAAAGATTAGTACTTAAGAAGGCTACTTTTGCTAAAATAGGGCTTAAAGACAGCGAGATGGAAAATTCTTATTAAAGGCTAATTTGATTTAAACAATTTTTTTGGCCATTTTATTATTTTTAAGGTTAATTATTGACAGAGAATACTGGAAACTAACCAACAAATAGCTTCAGAGGTTTGGTAAGAAAAGTTTTAAGTAAGAAGTGGTATTGTTAATAAGACATAAATGATAATGTGAAAAAAAAAATATTCTTAAAATTTTCAAAGTGGAGGTGGCTCCAACAGCAATACACATTCTACACCTACGTAAGAAATTGTCTTTCAATCGTTTAAAAGCTTCTCTGTTTTCTCTCACAAAACGTTCCGCTGCTGCAATCTTTTGTCTCAGCTCTTGTTCACTCGAACAGTCTCGGGCGTATGTTATTTCCTTGTAATAGCCCCAAACGAAGAAATCTATCGGGTTGAGGTCAGGTGAGCATGGAGGCCACCTAATTTGTCCACTGCGTTCGATCATTTAAGTATGGATACGGGTATGTTTCATTTAAGTAATTTCGGCCTTGCGTTGCGTAGTGACACGGGGCACCGTCATTTTGAAACACCATGGTTCGTCTAAGTTCGAGGCTCACGTCACCCAGCAACAATAGAAGTTTATTTTCTAAGAAGTTTCTGTAGGTTTCTCCGCTGCCCATCTCACCACTATGATGGCAATAATTCTGTCTCTTATCCTCTCGGTCCATTGTAGGTAAAAGAGTTGTGCCCACGTTTACATCCCATGATCCACGAGAATGGATCGCGTAAAATTAATTAAACTAAAAAAAAAACTCCCAAATGTTTAAATTTTAGCTTTCCTGTAGTCATTTTTGGTTATTTAACAAATTAATTATACTTAGTAATGATAAAATTACCAATATTTTTTTTAATCAAATAGGTTATTTTAAGAATATTTCACCTCGCTGTCTTTGAAGCCCGATTTTAGCGAAAGGAGCCCCTTAAGTACTATTTTTTTTAATGATTATGAAAGCTGAGAGTATGCTGCATTTTTAAGGGCTACTTAGGAACCATGAAGTCACCTGTTTAGATTTTTTATTTAAAGTTGAAAATTGCAGTCATAATTCACCGAACGTAAATTTTTCACTTTGGATTAACATTTTCACAACTTTCATCACAGTTACAAAGCTAATTATTTTATGCATAAATGTAGAACTCATGAGGATTCAGTTTTTCTAATTTTTTTTTTAGATTTATTTTAAGTTGGTCAGTTCGAAAAGTCCCGAAAATTGAGAAAAAAATTCATAACTCGAAAACTATCAAAAGTCGCGGAACATACATGGGGGTGATTCGGATACCCCACAATACGAGGGACCTAAATTTTTTTGGACGTTAATATTCCGGCCACCCTGTAGAGCAATACTAATAAAATGGTAATGGAATTATAAAAATCAAGAAAATAGCTATATTTAAAATAAAAAAAAAAAAACTATGGCGAAACCTGCTCTTTGATCAAATTGACAGTGAAAGAAGAAGTCATACGTAAAATAAATTTTTTACTGTACATAAAAATATTACAGGCGTGAAGTTAATAAATGCAGATTAGAGGTGGAAAATGTTGGTTTTTATGGATGTAGTGAAAGTAAGCGAGTAAATCGTCGGTGGGGCGTGCGGCGATGGGCTACGTGCTGGACCGCTGCCCCGCGGTGCGGCGCTGCTGCGGCTGCGTGCCGCTGCGCGCCGCCACGCTGCTGGGCGCCGCGCTGGGGCTGGGCGCCGCCGCGCTGCTGGCGCTCATGCCCACGGCGGCCGGCCCAGCGCTGGGCGCGCGGCTGGGCGCGCCGGCGGCGGCACTCGCGCGGCCGCTGCGCTGCGCGGTCGGCGCGCTGGGCGTGCTGCTGGCGGCGGCGCACGCGCTGCTGCTGGGCGCGGCGCTGGGCCGCAGCCACGCGCTGTGCGAGCTGTACGTGTGGGCCGTCGTCGCGCTGTGGGCGCCGCTGCTGGGCTGCGCGTTAGCCGTCGCCGTGCTCGCCGTCCTCGACGAGCGCATCATGTTCTTGTGCGGGTTCTCGCTCCTAGTGGTCGTGTCGATCTCGATGTCGGTCTACTTTACCGTAGTGGTCGTCAATTACTGGTCGACTTTGCCGTGACAAATTTGTCTCTCGTGAAATAAAATACGCTTCATCATTGTAACCTTCCTTTGTTTAATACGCGACATTCTGAAACTAGGACGCGTCTCTATCTAGGTAGATAGAGATCCCTAGGTAGGGAGCGGGTCTCGTGAACCGGCGGGGCCGGTGCCGCGCCGGTGCGTCGTCGACGCGTCGTCTCGGGTTACGTGGACTGGTCGCAGGAGTCGGGTTCACCGGGGCGTTACCCGCTGTGATGCAACACCAAACACAACCTACATAATATTTTCCACTCGATCACTTCACTTTTAAGGCACCCCCTCCGATCAAATCGTTTACGATACTGTCGCATGGAGCGTCTTTTACACGGAACTATTATTTTATTCTGTGTCATCGTCATCTCCGTCGCTGTCGGCGGCGTCCTCGGGTTCGAGATCGAGGCCGATCTCGGCTTCGTCGACGTCGAGCATCTCCTTCTTGACATCGACGTCGGCATCGACGTCCACGTCGACAGCGTACGCGAGCGCGTCCACCTCTCCGTAGAGGTTCGTGTTGCGGATTCTCTTGATTACTTGCAATATTGCGACCTTAGCCGTCAGCTTCTGATCGTCGGTCATGCGGCGGAAGGAGGGTATGAGCGACATAAGGAAGTGGCGGTCCTCGTCGATGTCGTCGGCGCGCGGTCTGCGCAGACGGCGAGCGTGCGGCGGCGGCGGTCGCCGGTGGAGTCTGCCGGCGGGGGCGGGGGCGGGGGCGGGGGCGGGGGTGCCAGGGGCAGGGACAGGGACGCGGGCGCCGGCGGCGGCGGCGGCGGCGGCGGCGGCTCCGCGGCGCTCCTCCTGCTCGCTGTCGCTCTGCAGGTGTGGCAACAGGAACGACATGTGGTTGTAATACACGTACATCTTCTTGTTTATCTTTTGGCCCTCTTTTATTTTCTTCTCTACTTCCACCTGTCGTTTGAATGTATCTCGGAGATTGCGCCACTTCTTGTTTAAATCTGAAACTGTTAAAAACGTAAGGCATCATTATTTGATAATAGCGTGATAAAACAACGCGAGTCAGGTGACAAGCGGGTGATCGGGGAACGAGTTGCATTGAGTGAAAGAGAGCGAGTAGTATGCGCTGCAATCCGTAAACGCCATGTCTCTTGGAGAGCAATCCGACTGGTCCTCTAGGTCTCTGGGTTCTTTCAAATTACCGCAATTAATTTTGATGATAGTCGCAAGCACCTAGTAAACATAATATTGAGAAAATAACGACGAGTACCTACAGTTAATAAGTAATAGATCTCGATTATCGTTTTTAACTCCTGACGCTAAAAGAGAGGAGTTCTACTTAATTTGACGTGTCTATCTGTATATCTGTGTGTTTGTCTGCGGCATAATTAGCACAGATTAGATTTAGGTCCTAAACAAATGTAATTAGGTACTTACATACCTTTTTTTGATTCGGCTTTTTTGTTTCAAAGCTGACGTGATCGAGATGGTTCTTACTTAGCTATCATTTACTAAGATCTGTTCAGGCGTTGGACGAACATCAGCTCATTTCCTACTTGACAAAAGGGTCTTACTAACTTTCACAAGTTCGATTGATTAGAAATTTGGTGTACTTACCTGTTGCTTCGGTGGCATTTCGACCTTGAGCTAATGTTGTAGCAGTAAATAGTTGACTCATGTCATGTAGCGTGTTTGAGCTCGTAAGAATAGTCTCAATGAGAAGGTGTTACCTAGATAGATGATATTGCGGCCGGGGGCTACTTAAAATTTCAAGTTTCTAAAGTACTATTATATTACACTACGTCGTTCACCGTGTTCATTCATATTGGAATGTACTTACCTATATCTAATCTATGTTTATATTCCAAGATGTTATTATGAAAAGGTACCCTGAAGTGACCCATCGTAGGATACAGACCTTCCTATTCCTACTTTCGAAGCGACTTACTTTTGTTGTGGCGCTCCATCTTGGAGTAGATGTCCCAGTCGGGGAACAGCGCCTTCCCGATCTCGGCCCAGACCTTGCGGCGGAAGTGCGGGCTGGCGCGCTCCGGGCAGCTCTCCCGGGCGTACAGCGCCGGCCACTTCTGCACCTCGCGTATTATGTGCAGTGGGTGGATCTCTTCTAAAATTTTTTTCACCTTTCCTGTCATTTCCATTTTGTTGGTATCTACCTACGTACTAGGTACGAACGGCAAACATAAAATTAAAAATTATTTTTCCTCTTCTGATGTCATGATTTCTCTCTTTTCTATTCATTCGCCATAGAATGATGCCAAGAAACACGAAGATCTATCAATTTATGATTTTAGGTAATTTTAATTCACAACACGCAAATGTTCGCACAACCGTCATCGGTGTCAGTCGCTGGCCGCTGCACACAGCCGGACGCGAGTCAGTTCAAGCCGAACCGATCCGAGCGGGCACGACAACCTACGAATAGACTGGGTCACACAATGTTTAATAGAACATATTTTTATTATATAAATAACAATCACTTCATAAAGCCACTATACTACACAGGAGATAAGAATATTCAAAATACAATCGCAATATAAATAATGCAAGGCCGTGAAACGTTAGGCCCTCGTGTCGCGTCGGAGACCGGCGTCCACAACAGAGAACCTATCGGCGTCATACGATTGCGAAGCGTTCGCGGAGGCGCGGAGGAGAGCGGCCGACACGAACTATGCGGATGTATCCGATTGTGGCCGACGACCGACGACAGGCAGGCGGCCCCCGCTCCGCCCACGACCCCCTGCCCGACCCTTCTCGTCACGTCACGCGTCGGTCCGCAACGCTCCGTCACTTATCTTTTAAATCTAGTACCTAGGTCATATTTTATACCTACTATAGCAAGGGTACCTAACTAATAACACAGATAAACGCCGATAAATTGTAGACAGGTATGATAATAATTTAGGAAATGCAATATTAATCTTTTCTACAGTTAACTGTTTGATTGTAAGTCTTAGACCGTATGTTTTCTCGTACGTGCCTACCTATTTTATAAAACGTTTATAATGTAGTGTACTTCTTGTTTCTATGATCTGAGTGTAATATAAAATAAATAATATATAATATACCTAATATTCTCAAATAATAATGAATTCTTTAAGTGTTGATATTTACACTAGTTAATGAAAAAATAACCACTTATAAATGTATTACTAACAATGTTCTATTTTTCTCTAAAAATCAAGGATTTAATCAGCTAATATTTATTTATTACATTCGTTTCTATTTTGTTTTTCATTGTAAGGTCAGTGTCGCCATCTGTGTAGCCTTGGTGGCACCTGTTCGATGGCGCGTGCCGGTGCGGTGATGCATCGCTTGCGTTGCGTTGGGTCTCGCTTGTTGCACGCTGGAGCCGCTAGAGGTCGTTTTAGTCTGGGCTAAAAATGTTTCAATAAAACAATTGCAAATACATAATACTAAATTATGCATTTTAATTATGCCAGATAATCTATTAAATATTCAAGTTTCAATCATTGCGTGAAAATAGTTTTTATGACAGCTTAGCATAAGCCTTAAAGTACCTAACTATATTGAAATCTATATCTCGGGCCGCGATGACCATTTTACCCCTAAAGGGTTGACCTCCTCATTGTACAAAGGTTAGTACTACGGAGAGGGCAAGCTGTACATCCGTCTCTACCCACCCAATCGAGATGAAACGTAGTTTAGATTTTAAGTTGGACCTAAAGCTACTGAACAGTGAACATTAAAAGAAAATCTGTGCAGCGGTTTTTGTGTGATGCGCGCACAAACAGACATACCATACAAACAGGCGGAATTTGTAAAAAAATAATTGTGCATTGTTACGTCCCTGGTCCCTGTACTTACCATATAGGTAACTCTTTTTTCAGGAATATCTGTAATGTACACGGCTTTTTTACAGTTATAAAATAGTATAGCTGATGTTGTTATAAATACAAATAACACCCCTATTTTTCCGTCCTTCCATTCAATCCTTCTTCTATTTTGTTGTTCTGCGCCGTTCTGCGGGGTTCTGGGGTCACGCTGTCAAATTAAAATGAAGAAAAGTGCTCAATTTGACGTTTGACTTGTTGACAATTGTTTTAATAATTCATCTAGTTGATTACATGCACAGATTACATGGGAACATATGCTTGAATCGACTTCCACTCTGATCAACTGGATGATTCGTTTAGTTGATTGGAGTGGAAGACGCGAATCTTAAAATATAAATGTAGCGTTTGAGTTTTCTGTTTACCTAGGTGCAAATGCAGATTTGAATTTAGAATAAGTAGGAGTCCTAAAAGTAGGGCTACCATTTGATAAGTCACTAAATCGGGATAGAATCTCTCTATAAAAAAAGTAAAGAAATAAGTTTTTTTTTCTATACTCGAGACTATATTTTGATTGAGATATTCCATAAAATATACTTCTTTACTTACCTGTATAATTTTTAATATTTACGAAAATATCTAACTTTTAATGTGGCTGATGTGTAATTAAACAATAAAGTTATATAAAAATAAAAACATTTAGCTTTATGAAATGATACTTACTGCAGTGCACGTCTACAACATAGTACATAATATATTTAATATGGAACTATAAATAAACTGGTTTTTATTAGAATGTTTCATACTTGAATTTTAAAAAAAGTTATCTCTAGACATTGTCCCTGGGAGAGAAAACTAGCAGCGAGCGGCACGGCACAGTTGTTGGGTGGACACGTACGATATTTATCTAAACATACCCAATTTACAAAGCGCTAAGAACATGTTGTTATTTACAGGAAGAGGTGTTGTTTCTGTTTATTATGTATTTCGTCCTGTACACCTTCCTTTGATATGACATGTATGTCCTAAAAGGGTCAGTGACAGGTTAAGTACTGATTTAAGTATGTGCAGATCTGTGTACAGGACCATCATTGTATCAACTATAATGAAGGCAAGTGAGTGAGTAATCACCACTCTGGTTAAATGTGTTCCTTCCGCGCGAATCGCTGAGGAGCCGGCCGCGGCTGGGGCGGCGGCGGCGGCGGCGGCCGAGCGGCTCGCAATGGACAGTGTTCATCGGCCGCCACGCGGGCCGCACGCGAGTCACGCAGTTAGAGCCCCGCACCCTGGGGCTGAGCTGACGGCCTCACGCCGTCGAGCCCACCACGAGACATCGAGCCGGAGACGTGTTGCGCAAAATCCCTTTTGGGTGACAAGCGCGTCTCCAGAGTCGAACTCGTGTGAACCACCTAGTTGTACAGTTTGAATATACTTGTACAGTTTGAATATACTTGTACAGTTTCATCGGCCGAAAACACAGTTCATAGACGACGACCAACCCATTCAAGAGTCGCTGCAAAGACGGCTCCAGCCAGCTGGTGGCGCACCACACCGAACACGTTAGTATCGATTTTCAAATGTGCTCCTTTTTATAATGTAGTGGTTCACCACGCTGCACTAAACAACTATATGTATACGGCATTTTTTTACAACTATAATACCAAGATCTGACTGAGGAAAACTTATTAATTGCAGACTACGCTATAGGGATATTACACGTACTAACGTAGCGACCTCGTCCCAATGACCATTAAGTTTGCCTTAATTTATCTCAGGACAGCTAATATAAGGAAAACAACAGATTACTTCTTCAACTTATACACTGTTTACCTTCGCGTGGAGACGAGGACGTACCGGTCTAATGACGCGACGTTGCACATTTACGTGCATACCTGATGTGCATTGATAAGTAACTATAAAA
This sequence comes from Nymphula nitidulata, assembly GCA_947347705.1. Classification (NCBI taxonomy): domain Eukaryota; kingdom Metazoa; phylum Arthropoda; class Insecta; order Lepidoptera; family Crambidae; genus Nymphula; species Nymphula nitidulata. The sequence goes on along the minus strand of OX374637.1, from coordinate 146,046 downwards.
TAATAAAGCCTAATTTGCAGAAATCAAAAAATGGAACTGGCTACTCAATTAATTAAATTACTCACCTTAGTCAGAGAATACACATAGGATCACCAAAGCTCGTTGAAAAAACTTTGTGTTGATACTTTGAAAGCACGGGACTCGACTCCTATCCCGTCGAGTCCCGTGCTTACATTCACAAATAACGATAAATCTTTTAACAGGATGTTTTTTATAAAAATAGTAAGCTTTTTTCATTTGCTTTTAATTTTGATTTTTATGAGTAACTTTCTTTTGATGTAGTATAGCGTGTACTCACGTATAATAACAAATATAACAATACATTTACTCACATTTTCAAGGAATAAGAAAAATAAAATAAACCGCGTTTCTTTTTCCGTGTTTACATTCCTTATTTTATTGCATTAAATTTTACTCTAAAGCTTAAAACTTCTAATCTTATTTTAGTTATTGGTTTACTGCAGCTTAATACTGCTGAAGTGTTATTCTCAAAATAATACCGCACCATTATTTAAAAAAATTCTTATAAAGTATTTATGTATTTACGGTTGGAAACATATAGAAGACGATATTTTGAACAAGTTTGTAATTGTATAGTGAATTGCTCGGCATTCTTGGTAGGATAATAATTATCATGAGTATCTCTGCAGAAAAAATATTGGTAGAGTATGTCGAACGAACATAATGGTCAAATTTAAGAACTTACTATACAAAAAACTTATTACAACATGAAGGAATATTTTAATGACAAATTTAAGATTGACTTTAGTTTATGTGGCGCTTTATAACTTTACGACTATCTACATAATATTATTACCTAAATCATAATTGCTTATACTGACATAACTTTTTTATAATTACTTCATTTGACATGGATTTACTCTACATCTGTCTTACTTTAATATAATAATATAATGCATTTGATTAAATAAAATTTTATTATAATGCAAAATGACATAAACAAAGCAAGAGTACAATATTTATTCATTTATTAAAATCTCTTTAATAGTTTCATATTTTATTGTTGTTTTTTTGTCACCTCATTAGAATTATGACTAAATGAATATGGATTTCATTCAATTCCATTATCACAATTATCAAGGGTTGTTGTCTTAATTTACTATTATTAAATGAGTGAATAGTAGGCAGTAAGTTATTTGTACCTTGTAAACGTGTGCATCTCGGTGGTCAGTGCGGGACGTGGTGGTGGTGGTGGTGAGGTAGCGCCATCGATTGCGGCCCGCGCCGGTCATCCACCCTTTAGCGCCACTCGTTCCTTTGTAATTTTTAACCATCTTCAGCCAGGTCAATTTATACCGCAGTATGAAATAAATATGTACCCATGAAATGGTGGTCAAATACAGAATTATTAGCTCTGCTTAGGACAGATTTCAGATTCCGTGCCAGTTAATTTTTCTTTTTTTTCTTCTAAAATATTTCTAGCTTCAACATATCCTATTCCTATATCATTACGCTGTTTTGCTATGTTAATAGGGGTTGGTAGAAAAGGGAAAAAGAGTTATAAGTGTATTTTTGATGCCAAACATATGAAAAAAAAAAATATTTTTGTCCAGAAAATAAAAATTCTGGAGAGGGTCACCCTTATCGCGTAGTTGTATAAAAAAAATGAAAAATAATTTTTTAAGTATCGCCCGGACTCGTTAATCATCTATCTAACACCATCACATGGAAACTATTCTTATGAGCCCAATCACGCTATGTCTGTGTATCTGAAGAATTAAGCATCCCGCAGACTTTTTGATGGTATAGGATCAGCTTATGGTTAAGGTTTAGGTAAGTATGTCATGCGAATGTCACCGAAGTGACAGTACACAAAATTTCAATCAAGCGGGGATCTGTGAAAGTTGGTAAAACCCTTTTATCATGTCGAATATGAGCTGATAGTCATCAAACGTCTGAAACTGATCTTCATAAATTATAGCTAAGAACCATCCTAATCACGTCAGTCACGTAACTTACTAACCTAAATAATATATTTGAATTGATAATATTTATTATCGTTCGAAAATATTATGGAAAACTATCCGGATATAGATAATAGTAATAATTAATATTAATAATCACTTATCTTATAAGTTTTAACAAAAATTTTGCATGCTAGAAACAGCTAAATGTGCGATCTAACTGTTTTTATATAGCAACATCTCTGTAAACCACATTTAAAGCGAAATAAATTCATTTCATTTCAAATTCATTTCATTTCATTTCAGTTTTCATACAAAAAAACCTAATCAAAATCGGTCCATTCGTTTAGGAGCTACGATATCACAGACACACAGATACACAGACAGACACGTCTAACTTATACTCCCCTGTTTTTCGTCAGTGAAACACTGTGAGACGAGATTTTTATAGTATATTAAATATTGTGCCTATATTTATTCTAGTTTATATACTTCATTTGTAATTTGTATTGCATTCCATCTTTTATAATACTCTGTAAACAGTGGTTGCCGCCGGCGCCGCCGTGGCAAACTTAATGCTTTTTCAGATATAATAATATGCGGTATTTACTATCACTGTTCGTGTTCAATGATAGCGAAACTTTTCTCTTGACTTTTCTCCGGTATGAGCAATTATATCTCCTTTGATAAAGAAAATTTGACATTTCATATCGACAAAAACCGGTTTGTCAAGTTCTGATTTCAAAATTCGTATGAACATAAATGTATCTAGTAATTAAAATGTAAAACTAGAAAAATTTCACGCCCTGAGGCGGGAATCGAACCCGCGACCTTTCGCAATCCGGGCGACTGCTCTAACCAACTGAGCCACCCAGGACTTGGAATATTCCTGTGAAGTTCTTCTAGTCTATCTGTATTGCGTTACATTTATAATAATGTAAAAATCAAAAATTAAGAATAAATGTATCTGTTATGTCGAGTTTAAATGTCTAATTTGTTCGATTGATAGATCATGCTCGCAGGGCTGTTTTGTTTCGATGTCAAATAGCAAATTAAATTAATTTGAAAAAACAAGTGGTAAATACTCTGCACTGAACTGGTATCATGATAACACGTATTATAGTAGAACCTTATTATCTAAGTGTTTACTTTTGTATTTCTTTGATTATATTATGGGTACAGAACGAAACAATCCGATATACGGTATACATATACCATAAGTGGTGGGGCCAGTCGTTCCGTGTATAACGAGTTAGGAAGGTCAAAGCTAGACCTTAGGCAAGCAAGTAGGGACAATAATATCTGCGTCACGATCTCGGCTAAGCGAGCGAGGCCACCCTCCCCACCCCCATCCACGGAGCTACCGTCCAAAGCCCACCGTGACTCATCGCGCCTCGCCGCACATGGTGTGGTGCAGGCGCCAAATCTTACATTACCATATTCTGGAAAATAAAGATAATAATAATAATAATAATATTTATACACTCACACCTATTATCTAGCCCAAAGTAAGCTTCATTAAGAGCTTGTATTATGGATACTAGATAACGGAGAAATAATGATAATAATATGTATATAAATATTAGAAATATACTAAATAAACATATAAACATCCATGACTCGTAAACAAATGTTCGTACTCATCATACAAACATTTGTTCCTACCGGGATTCTAACCCAGGACCTCTTGACCGAGTAGCCTGGGGTACAGACCACTCGGCCAGGCGGTCGTCAAATTATAATTATTAATATGATTCTTCTAAGCCTAAAAAAGTAACACCATCATTACGACCGGCTGGACTTACGAACATAACCCAGATTCAGTACTGGAACCTTGTAATTGCTACTGATTATCTAATATTATTGGAGGTTGATGTGGATGCACAGCAGGACACAAACATACCCGTGTAACCCCTATCTTAATTTTCGATCGGCCTGTAATAATTTTAAGGAGTAGATGTAAAAAAAATAAACTTTACACATGCGGACGAATGATCACAACTTCAACAAGCTTCTTGGAATTTACTATCAAATTTGTAATTTCCCAAATTGGCCTCATGAAGAAATATTAGAATTAATGTTAGAGTTGGAGCATTCACATATATTTCAAGCATAGTTAGTTGGAGCTTGGAGCTATTGGTTGGTAAAATAAGATACGAGTCTTATAATATGACAAATTTAAACATCAAATTCCCGCGGATTCCGGGTTTATGGTAATCCTGCACTAATAATGTAAATTATAGTATAGTATAATATTTTCTAAATAGTTTATAGAGAACTCTGAAACAAAAACGTTAAATAATCTACTGTTCTTATACATTTACGAAGTGGCAATGAATGTAATTCAGAATCAAGACCAATTCCTTAAATTTTCGGAACGAAATATGCAGCAGTCCTGTGGAGTAGACAAGGCAGAAGAATTTGTGCAAAATCCTGCAAAACTAAACTAGTGAATTCCGAATATTTAAGAAAATTCTTAATATTTATTAAGACTCTACCGACTAAGTTATTTAAAAAACATTTGATGACATTGCTCCTCGATAAGGCATACTACTCAGTAGCGGAATTTTAAAATGATAATACATTTAGAAATGTCTTTTTTTTCTTTTTCGGATATATTTTATTTTGATTAATTATACACGTGACATAATTTTAGATTTTATTATAATTACTCTGACTAGGTATAGACATTTTAACCAACATTGTAATAATTGGGACATTCGTGATATTTGATTTTATTTTAATTAAGTACTCTGTTTACATTTATTGACATCTTAATATTGTATTAATTTGCCGACAATAACATGAAACTGTACCTTCATTACATTTGATATTTGTATGACTTGACAAAGATGGAAATGTAGTGAGACTAGAAATTATGACTGACATTAATGACTGTAACACTAACCTACATTTCACAAAATTAAAGTTATTCTATTCTATTCTAATCCTCGCTGGACTTTTAGTTATCGGTCGCCGACTGTCTGTATCTGTCAAAAAACTTTTTAGTATTAACTTCATCGCCATAAAAACCATTATCGACTGCTTGTTCTTTGTTATAATTTATAAATATGGGGATTGGGGTGGGATTGATGGGAACATCTGTTATAAACGAAAATAACTTAATGTAAGTCTAACTTTTCAGACAGTGATCTATATTTAGACTTTAGTGAAAAAGTTTGTAACCGTAATTATACTTAGGACACGAGTCTAAACTTTAAGGACTGCGATGAATAGTCAATATGTAATTTAAGATAAGATAAATGTTTTCGTTTTGGAAACTCGTTTTAGCTACCGGCCACTTGTTGCACTTGAAGTGTCACCCGAGCCCCGCGACCCCGCCCCCGCACCCCGCGCACGGCTCCGGCCACCTCACCGATCAGCTGATCGTGCTCGATTCATACCTTGATCAAACCGCTATCTCTCAATTCAATCATTATTAAGAACTTCTCATTGAACTAGGATTTGAATAATGAATATTAATAGTTGTTTGAAATTAATAATACATTTTATTACCAGCCTATTGGGATATTTACTTAAAAAAATGGTTAAAATTAAATATGACGTTCAATAATTTAGAAATGTATCTAAGTCATGAAAATTTTTAGTATTTGGTACTGGTGTATTGTGAATGCAATTATTGAAGTAGCTAAATAGGTACCTATACTTATTTTCATAAAATTGTATACATTTTGCGCCCTCCACACGCGTGCACGTTCCCTCTCGATACTGAGCTACAAGTAGGTGTGGTGTCGTTTTTGTGTGTGACGGTGGTGGTGTGTGTGTGTGTGCAGGTCGTCGCGAGGGCAGCGCGTCGTCGCCGGCGCTGCGCGACGTGCTGCGCGTGCTGCGCGCCGCGTGGGCCGAGCCTCCGCCGCCGCCGCCGCCGCCGCCGCCGCAGACACGGTCAGCCCGCGCACACGATACTACCCGTACACGCTCATGTCACGTGCTCATGAACCAACCACCTACTTCATAGCAATAGTATTCTTTTAGTACAGAAGAAAAAAATTGTAGCCACAAATAAAGATAATTATATTCACGTTTATGCAATAAAGTGCACGTAGCTTTCATTTGGTGATAGACCTGTAATTGCAATGTAGGCTCGTCTGAGTTCCATAGTACCACCGCCTTTTTATTTCGACCGTAGAACAGGTCGCTGTGTTTCGATTGAAGGGAAAAGTAGCCAGTGTAATTAGTGTGCATGGAAGGCATTTTCTTCTTAGGAATACGAAGTGATTTTGCCTTGTTAATGCTATAACAATCTATAGGCGACACGGTAGCCACTTACCACCAATTGGGCCGTTTGCTTGCTTTTCATCTAATTGTATAAAAAACGTAGCAACAATGAAGAGTTGACACACTGCTATGCTTGCCAAACCTTGATATTCGTATACAAATTCAAACTTGCAGACCGGGCGTTTGTAGTATGCTTCATTTGATGTATTCACTAAAAACCAACTGGAGCGATCACAAGCGCTACCAAACCTATGCAAACCAAACCCACGCCCGATCCACACGTTTGTTGAGTATGTCTAGATAAATACAATACTTCCTGTGGTTCGCGCAGAGGGCTGTCGACTTTCATGAAAGGTTTCCTTGTGCTCGAGCCATAGACTAGAGACATATGTTGGAGGAGTCTGTGGCGGCGGAGCTTGTATGCGTGCTCTCGCCCATTCGATTCGTTTTGCACAATCAACTCAGTTAAAGTATAATTGATTCGAGGTGCACTCGAGATTTATTTTTACGGCACATTTACTGCACATGTGCTTCTTGTTCAGTGTGCTCTTTTATATTTCATTGTAATGCATTTAGCGGCACGTGTAGTTGCGTCGCGCATCTCAGCTTTTCCTAACCTATTACTGCTCATACTCTATCAACTTCAATGGAAAAAATCTTACCTATGTCTGAGAGGAGACCGTCTCTTTCGCCACACTAAAGTCACCAACCATTACAATCATGCACAACACAAAATCCAATGTAGTGCAATTAGGTCAGTGCATGTAGTAGATATAGTGAGTAGAGCAAGGCTTCATGCAAATTCAATTGCAGTTTGTGGATGTCCGGCCAACAAGACATTGTTGTCATGACGGGTAGGTATGTTTAAGAGACCGCGTGTGGTTGTGTCTAATGAGCGCAACCTGAATACCGGCGCGTCTGAGGTGAGGGCTGTGTGTCGGCGCGACGACGCACGGCGCACGTGCCAACACAAATAATACGATTTCAAAGAAAAAATCTCAAATTGACATACCGATGCTTATGACGTGTGGTCGGGACCGAGAGTAAAGTCGGTCAGTCAGTATTCTCATTAGTCTAGCTGTAGTACACCCTTACGCTGCCATTTAAAATTTTGAAAGTTTTGCAAACTAATACCGGATACTTAGCAATAAGAATTTGGTATTTTTAATAAAAAAAAAGGTGGACACGAGGTGGACCGACGATCTGGTCAGGGTCGAGGGAAGCTGATTGATGAGGGCAGAGCAGGACCGATCAGTTTGGAAATCCTTGGGGGAGACCTATGCCCAGCTGTGGGCGTCTCTGGGCTGATATTAATAAGTCTAAAAATTAATAGCTCAGTTTATTATTATCTAGTATGTGTCAGCAATTTCAGACTGAAATATTTTTTGTTAAAATTTTCTTTTAAAAAGTGCCGCATATATCCTTTCACAATGTGACGGATGGCCACCCTACTCAAAGTTTTTGGGCAGCAATATGACAAATCAGTATAGATCGATCACTATCACAACATCGATATTTTAAATAGTTGCATATTTAATATTTTTTTCATTAGTAGTGTTAAATATGTAGTACCTAAGTTATGTGACAGCGCGGCGACGCGCGACGTGCATTTTACAATAAAGAGTATTCAATATGATAATGAGCAGAATTGCAATATTCATGAAAATCAAGAAAAATAGCTCAATTGTTTTCTCTCGTTGTTGAACGTCGCCGGCCGCCGCCGCCGCGATTGTTTTTGCTGCTGTTGTGCGCTGGCGCATCAGACGTCATTTATCGTTTTATGTGTTTCTTTATAACTAGGTGATATCTATATTAATTAATTATACGGCACTCACTGATCCGTCACCTAATTTTAATCGATGGAAACGAAAACAAGAAACAATACTCATCATATAATCAGCAATAAATTAGCGTTAGAGAATAATTAGGTATAAATTCCTAGCAAAGCCTACCACCTACTACCACAAAAAAATGTCGTTCACTTGATTTTTTTAAATCCCTTCTTTTCGTTTTTATTTTTGTTGACTTGATATAAAGTCCGATTATTGTGTTCTGTTTAGGAACATGTAGCGCCGCACGGCCTTTCTTACAAACTTTAGAGTCGAAAATATTGGAAAGGAATAAACCGATTCTAATAAAAATACAGTCATGATAGATCTGAATCTAAGCTGTCACCAATATTATATTTATACCTAACATTTTTAACAGTTAAAAGATCTGTTCAATATCAGAAGCTCTTATTCCGAAAACTTCTGTGCTAGTGTTGAGATCGCTAGCATTCGCTAGTATCCAATACGCGCGGAAACTTTCAACGCATCGCCTATGAAATACTCGTAATAGTATAAATAAATGAGATGATTATGGAGACATGGGAAGAGTCGCGACTGCAGTCGCGGTCGGGAACCCGGCAGGCCGCCGCGCGTCCAGCGCCGCCAGTGACCACTTGCTTTTGTAGTAAAACTAGCGAAACTTTTTACGAAAAAAATTTCACCAAATTAATTTTTGATGTGGTTATAATCAATATATTTACAAGTAAATTTTAAGAGGTGGAGATCTATTCATTATGTGCGATTTATCATACCCAGCTCTGACAGGTAAATTAATAAATAAAATAAGAGACGTACCTAGTACCTAGTTATTTTGCAACATTTGATTAAAAAATTTTTTGTTTATAATATGTATAATATTAAAAGTTAGCCGGGTGACACTAGTGACTCTACTAAAGTTCATAAAAAATATGGTATATGTTTTTCATCACATCTTAATTATTTCATAACTATGTAAGTACCCACACTCACTTATATATATATAACTAGCTGTACCCTGCTATGCTTCGCAGTGGCGCATCGTTAAAAAAACTGTTTTCTCGCGGTCGCAGATATGTGACTGATGCAAAAAATAGATAAAAACAATCCTTGATGCGGATTTTATATCATGTTAAAATTTCGACTCAATCGGTGCAGAACTTTTTGAGCTTTTGAAGCGTACACAAACCAACATAACATTTTTATATATATAGATGTACACCATTGTAGAAAAGTAGTAACGATCATTAATTATCTTTAGACCTTAAGAACAAGAAATCATCATAAAACAAAAACGGGAAGCAGAAATAAAAATAATTCAGTAAGTGGTCTGGCAGCCAAATTATTATCACGTGTGCGATTTCACAAAAAACTACTATTATTCTGGAACCAATAAATATTATTTTATCTATTGACAGTTAGAGTAGAAGAAATTGATAGAATTATCTCAAGTCCTCGCTAGCTCAGTGATGAGCCGTCACCCGTATTGTGAAAGGTAGCGGGCTCTACTGTTTCCGTCCCAAGGACATGATTTTTCTTGTTTATTTAGGCATTTTCCTATATATTTTTTGATAGCTAGTATCGATGCCTCTCTTGGATTTTCCTCTCTTACCGGCATAACATGCAACTCGTGTCTTTAGCGGTTCCAAAACGGAACATGTTTTTTTGTTTAGTCGAAGTATTACTAATCTAACAAAGAGCTTGCGTGCGTGTACTGTTTCCTCCGCCAACACGCAACCCGAGCCAACGCAAGCTCTGCCTTACCTACCATGAAGCCAACCATAGTTTAATTCTATAAAAATTAAGGACATGAGCTGTTATTTACTTTATTTTTAAAAGCCGTTGCAATATTCATGAAAGGGAGTCGAATCTATTGTCAAATAGGTACATTTTGATGTTTATTAAGTGGAAATAGCAGCATATATGAGAAAAGTAAGACATTCAATTTAACTTCTCCAAATTTATCATGTGTTGATTAAACGCCGGCATCCAATTGAATGCCTAGCCCGATAGTTAATTGAACTAACACTCACTTAACGTTTAACGAGTTGGCGTATTGAATAGATCATCTTGTGCTGAAATGTTTTGGTTTGATTGGTAGGTTCAAGGTTATTTTTTATGACCACTTATAACCGACATTTTTTTGGTTCTAAGTGGTTTTAAAAAAATAACCTTGAAGCTACCAATCACTCAAAGAATCACACAAAGCACCCTGATTTAAACGACGCGCCTAGACTTCCAATTGAATGGCTAATTTAAACCAGACGGCAGACATGACGTTCGGCCGTCTGGTTAAAAGTTGCGCACAATGACTTGGCTAGCTGTACTTCAGCCGTTTGTTTGGATGCCGGCGTTCAATCATCGGGCTAGGCGTCCAGATAAGCGGCTGATTTAACCAGACGGCTGCGACACAGACATTAGATAGTACGGTTCTCAATGTTCATGTATTGTGGTCTCGCACAGTGTCATGCAGACTATAGGTAGCAATAACATTACCGTCGTCTTATTATTATTATTACACTAGTTGCCGCCCGCGCAGTGTCTGTTATTGCTCCAAAAACTATATTAAGTCCTTAAACTGTCTCCATACCAGATTTCATCTAAATCGGTTCAGCGGTATAAGCATGAAGAGGTAACAGACAGACACACTTTGGCATTAATAATATTAGAATGGAATCGTTGACTTTCTTTGACAGTAAAAATTATGACCACCGGTGATCCACTACTGTTTTACATTCACGTCATTGTGATATTTTGCATCAAACTAAGCTTAAGTTATGCGATTAAATCGGTTGACATTTTAACTGTAAAAACCAACTGTGTTATGAGTTTATGAGTTAGCGAATAAGCCCACAGGCAGGATGAATCATAATAATAAGGACATATGCCGTCGCCGCAGGAGCGAACTATATTAGTTTAGCGCTGTTTCTGGTCATATGAGTAACAGCCGCGCTACCGCGGCCGCCGCGAGCCGTTCTCTTGTTGGGATGCCGCCGCCGCCGGCGTTGGGGTCGCTGGGCTATTTACAGCTCTCGACTGCAAAGTGGCAACCATTTTAGATTGCGATGTTAGTGTGTACAAACTCTGCTATGGCAGATAGATCTATTCGTTTCTGTTTTGGCATTATGATTCCCTAGATGTAAGAAGCGGAGCGAGCGGCGCTAGCGTCGCGTGCGCGCGCGCTCCATCGGATGCGCATATTTTCTTTGATTCGCTCCGTTTCTTGCAGACATTAATAGCATATTTATAGCGTGTCCCGTTACTGTTGATCTCGAATAGTAATTTATAAAAACGGCAAGATGTAAGTAGTTGTAACGCGGGCCTGCAACCGTCGAAACATTAATTCATGATTCGAGACATTTTTGTACATATCCTTTTGTCGCGCACACTCACACACATACAAACATACTTAATAGAAAATTGAGTTAATGCCTTGTGGTTCCTTTACAGGTGAATTCGTTAGTCCATTACATACTCAGGGCAAAGATTAGATAATAGTACTTGGGGCAGCATGGCTTTATTAACAAAATTACATTAGCTACATTAGGTGTTTAAATATTTTTTAATGCATCTGCTCAAAAAGCAGACTTCCGTGTGTGTTTAGCGTGCGGAAAGGTATTTTTTTCCACACCAGTGCTTTCTGTTTTCCTCCTGGGAGTTGTCATTTCCACTCGTCCCTATTGTTGACCCGCGACTTCGGCTTGGGTCAACAAACCGGGACTCGTGAAGAAATGACATCTAGATAGGTACTTACCACACTTCTATCGAAATGTACTATTGTTGTATTAGGAAACCTATAACGAATGATTTATAGTTATTTACCTTTACACACATAGTTTATTCTATAGACTGTGGTATAAGTAAATACACTGTAGAAATGGGAAAACAAGGAAAAAAGTACAAATGGTGTGGCTATTTATTTCTATAGGTGTATGACCACTTTACTTCAAATATTATGTAATATTTATTATGTTCCGTCAATGTCTGTTGAGTTTATCCTTAGAAATAAATAAGTAAAAAATAAAATTTAATTTTGTTGGTAATCATTTTTATATTGTATTTAGTATTATGATTGATAAAAAGTTTTATCAGTACTGTTAAGACGCTTTGCCTACTGAAGTACGTATTAAAGTGTTTGTCTAATCTGTTTTTCAGGTGTATGTTGACACGTATGTCATTTAAGCGTCAAATCTTCGAGGACAGTGAGTGGGCACCGAGTGCCGCAGCGCCGCTCGCCGCCGCCCCCGCCCGCGTGCCCGCCCCCGCGCCCGCCTCCGCCCCCGCGCCCGCCCCCGCGCCCGCGCCCGCTCCGCCTATGGCCGCGCGCGCGCACCTCGCGGAGCTACACCCGCGGCCCGGCGCCTCGCCCGGCCTGCTGCGCCGCCGCTACTCGGTCCCGGAGACCATCATGAGAAAGTGAGTAAGACAATAGAAAATAATCACCATCCGTTCTATTCGTGTCCCACTGCTGGGCACACGGCACAGGCCTTCCTACGTGGGGAGCTTGGGCCATAACACCACCACGATGGCCTAGTTGCACCCTATTTGTTGGTGGGTTTATTTTTATTTATTTATTTCAGAAACAAACAGATAAACAGTCTAATAACTATTACATACATACAACATATCATATCTAGACCTATGGTTTCCTTAATCAAACATAAATTTACAAAATAAATTATCATCGCAAGGAAAATTACATTAACGTAGATTTAAGACTCCTCTTAAATTCTTGCAATGAGTTACAAAATACATCCAAATCCATGAGTTTGCTGCTGTAAGCCTTACACGAACGCCTAATGAAGCTATTGCCAACGTAACGTTTACTATACTTTTTAATAGAGAAAATGTTTTTGTGAACATAAGTCCTTACTTTTTTCGAGGTACTCTTAGATTAATTCTACTTAATAAGGATGCACAATCTGTAATATTATTTATAACTTTATATAAAAAGACACCATCTATATAATGGCGACGATTTTCAAGGGATGCTATTTTGTATCTGCTGAGTGACCGCTCGTAATCAATGTTATCGTGACCCAACCTATAATTAAGAGCCTAAATAAATTTCCTTTGCACTCTCTCGATTCTGTCGATATGAATATTGAAGAAAGGATACCAAACACTGCAGGCAAATTCCAAACGGCTACGCAAAAAACTGTTAAATAGAAGTTGGTAGGTCAAAAGATTGTTGAACGGTTCACCCATTCGTAAAATGAAACCAAGCTGTTTGAATGACATCGTAAATATGTTATCTATGTGTGGAACAAAAGTGAGCTTGGAATCCATGGGTTAAAATTATTATTCGAGATTATTATAAATTTAGATCGACCATGGGCAAAGTTGCTTTGTTTTCGTAATCGAAACCAGAGCGCTCAAGCCCCTACGCCACTGACCTTCTCAACGAACCGAACAGTTGTCGCTCTCTATTAGAGATTTATTTCAACCTGACCCTCGTGTTGAGGACCGAGTGCTGTTCCTTAACAGACATTATAACTATGCCAATGTTGACTTGCAGGTACCGATTGGCTCAGCAGCGGACCGATTCAGAAGAGAGCGGGGCGGCCAGCAGCGGGTCGCATAGTCCGGGCTCGGCGACGGCGGCGGGCGCGTGCGGCGCGTGCGGCTCGCTGTGTGAGTCTCCGCGCGGCGGGCGGGCGCGGACGGGCGGCGTGCGGCGCTCGGCGCTGCTGCGGCGGCTGTGGGCGCGGCCGGGCTGCTGCTGCGGCGACTGCGCCGAGCGCTGCGGCCGCGAGACGCGCTCGCTGGACGGCTCGCGCGCCGAGCTGCGCCCGCTGTCGCCGTGGGCCGCACCCAAGCGGCAGCGCCTCGACTCCTCGCGGGAGTTCCGCGCCGGCGACGACATGCTGAAGGCCGCCATGAGGAACAGCTACGACCGAGCGGAGGAAGCCCGCTGCGAGAGACTCCCGCGGCCCTCGTTCTCCGACTCGCAGTTCTTGACGCGGGGACTTGAATCCTCGTCCGTCGACGACGTGTCTGCCGCGAACCTTGGAAGTGATTTCACGCAGTACGACAACCTGCCGTCGGACACGGTGACGGCTGAGGTTAATGCGGACTTGTTCAAGGATGAGCTCGTCGAGGTTGATGATTACGGATCGAACGCCCTAAAGGGCGATCGTTCGCTCACGGACAGCTCGGAAACGTTTTCGACGACAATGGCTACGGCGAAAGAAACGAACCAGTCCGTCACGTCCGAAGCGATGAAACAATCTACACGAAGCGCTCATATCGACGGCCGAATAAGCGAGCGTTCGGTTAACGTGGAAAACGATGAAAATAATATATATCCATATGATACGCCGCTCACCGTCGATACTCCGTCTTACGAGCTGCTCGAAATCGTGGTCTCCGAGACGTTGAACACTAACCACATGTCCGAGGCCAAAGATAGTCCACCGGAGAATACTTGCACGCAAACGTTGAAACCGATGACTCAAAGAAACGGTCAAAACATTAACTTAGACGAGTACGTGTCCATTATACTTGTAGAAAGCTTGAACTCTTTGACGGATCAACTTGAATGTATGAACGCTTCCATGGGTAGCGATCGTAAGATAAATATTGTAGAAAAGGAAATCAAAGTCAAATTGCAAAACACCGGTGTCAATACGATCGTTCATCTCAGTCCCACTTCGAACAATCAAATAATTTTCGGAAACGAAGAACTCTACAATAATGATGGAATGAAAGACATTTCCAAAAAGACACGGGACCATCACGACAGTGTCGCTATACGGGAGGAGACAATCAGCGTTGAATCCAACAACAACTTGACACCGGATCCGTCCAGCCGAGGCGCCGACACCGCGCACCACGATGCCGTAAACCAGGCTGTGCTACAGCAGATACAGAAGCTCTTTCGTGACGAATTGCACAATATGGACTCCCAGCTGCCCTATCAGGTCACTGATGTTCCAGGAATTTCACACATTGAAATATCGAACGTAGACGTTTTTATCAATAATAATTCAGATACGATGTTTGGAAACAGCGACACTATCGAGGTACATACAAGCAAGGGCAACGAGCTTGCAGAGCTAATAAGTGGGGTTGGCGCCGGTAACTACTACGAAGACGTCGACAACGGTGCAGTCGTGCCGAGGTTTTCGGCTTTCCCCCACACGGACTCGATGGAAGTGAACACTTCGTCGTCGGACGACGCAGAAATCGTAGGCTCTGATTGTACCAGTCTCGTCGACAGCCTCGACGACCCGAACTCACCGAGGTCGCTCCTGCTGCGGAGGTCGTACGAGGCGAACGCTAAAAGGGCTGAACTGGGGAGGTCCGCCATCGATGTTCTGGATCTGCTTCCGGAGGACCCCCCGAAGATTGAGTCTCACCGAGAAAAAGGCGAATCATTCTTCATTCGAATCAAAGACGACGTCTGCGACTGTGAAAAAGAGAACGTAGTTGTGGCGGATCACATGCCCGAGAAGATCAAGCAGCGCTTGTACCGGCGGCAGCGCTCGCGCGAGCTGCGGCTGCAGTCGGCGCGTGGCGTGCGTGTGCCGCCGCGCCGCGCGCCGCCCGACCGCGACTGCCGCGCGCTGCTCGCCGCGCTGCTCGACGAGCTCATTGCCAAGGTCGTGCACGATGAATACAAATGCACGCGCATCAAGCAAAAGTCACCACGGATGGCGGCCTCTAAATCAGACGACAACGTCTGCAGCCGAACGCGACGCAAGGACAGAGATCACTCTAGCGGAAAAGAGACTTTTAGGCTGAACAGAAATGGAAATGTATACGCTGCCCTGACGAGAGGCGCCGAAAAGGAGAGAAAGAAACCCGAGAGACCCCACGTCCGCGGCAAACTATCGCTTCTGACGCACCCGAATTTTTCTCCCGACGATCGGGGGCCCAGGAGAATATATCAAAAATCCGAAATCCACGAGGGAAACAAGTGTATCGAAATCTTAGAGATATTGGAATACGTGAACGGTTCTCAGAGTTCTCCGGAGACTACGAACTCGGATGAGAATCAAAATCACAATAATCGAGGTAAAAAGTCCAGAATCCCGGTGCCAGTCAGTGAACGTGTCCCGAGGAGTCCTAAATGTTCCCCTCACAAAAACCGTTGCCCTGAACTAGGCAGAACGAATTCGCCGACGGAGCCAGGTCGGATACCTTCCGTCGATGCGGCAAACGGATCGACCGAGAGCCTCCACGACGACACTGAGGCCGGGGTGCGCCGGGGCGCCGCAGCCCCGCACGAGCCCCGCTCGAGGTCCAACTCTCTCAGGTTCAGACGGGTCTTCGACAGCATACCGGAGGAGAGGAGCAGCCTCAGCATCGAGTCCAATGACGAATTAAACTATAATCGTCGCGCTTCCGCTCCGAACCTCGTCGAAAACTTTAACTATAGACACAATCAGAACGGCAACGGTCGCCATCGAGCCACAGAAAATATGAAAGTTGCGTCGAAAATGAAGGAAACTTCTAAATATACAAGGAGTATGGCAACTTCGCCTTTAGTAGAGGAGGAGGAGAGGCCTGGGGCTCATACGCTGAGAAGCAGGACGACGATGACTTCACCGCGGCGGCGCTCGGCCGCCACCAGCCCCCCGCCCGCCTGGGCCCCGCCTCCCCCGCACCCCCCGCACCCTCCGCAGGGGCCCCCCGTGCCGCCAGTGCCGCACGCACAACATTCGCGAATCCACTCAGGTATAGCGCTCGCTTGCACATCCCCGCTGCAATCGCACCGCACAGCTTCGGTCTTCGTAGAGTAGAGGACGGCGCCCCACACCTCACCACCACCACCGCCACGTCGTCAAATGTTATAATTCATGTTGTTATTGTATTTGAATAGCGTTTTATATATTACATATATATGTAGATTTAAAACACACCGTTGAATCTTCACGAATTTTAATATTCGCTAGTTGGCAATGTTTTTGTAACGTTATACATATTGGCTAAATATATGTTGGAATGTATACATTTAGTTTTATTTATTCCTCTAAGGCCCCAAGGAGGCCGTCGCTCTCGACGGCGGCGAGGACGATGAACCTCCGGGTGGCCGGCCGCCGCCGCAGCCGCGCCCTCGCGCTCTCTACGCCAAACGTTTCGAGAATAAGCTGAGAAGGGCCATCGGCCGTTCGAAGTCGGAGTCGCGGGACGGAGACACTGTGTCGGCAACGGAAGGCGACGCCACCGCCGGCCGGCGCGGCAACGTGCGCGGCGCGCAAACCGGCGACAAGCCTAGAGCGCGGAGGGTGTCGATGGACAGGACCGACGACGCGGTTCGGAGCGAGTATGTTAAGCTGCCGGAGTTCCTCGCGGGCGGCGGCGGCGGCGGCGCCGACTCCAGCGACAGCAGCGACTCGGGCGGGCTGCTGTGCCCGCTGGCACCGCGCTGGCTGTCGGCCGTGACGTCACAGGCCCGCGCGCGCCGCGCCCGCCGTCGCCCCGCGCCCCCCGCCGCCGCCGCCGCCCCGCCCCCGGCCCCGGCCCTCGACCCTTCCACTGCTACAGCTAGCTCCCAGAGAGATGCTTCAGGTATTATCGTCATCTTTCATTGCTCGCATGTCTATAATCATCATGTCTATAAATTAGTCTATAGTCTTCACCATATTATCTCTAGTCTATGGTCTTCACTGTATTACTGTGTCCTTACATTGATCTTCAGTAAAGTATTTATAATAAAAAAAAATATTTTCTTGGCGTGAAGTAGGATGATGAACCTTACTTATCATTCTTTCCAAAAGATGAGTGTAGGTATGTAAAATCATAGAAAGAAAATTGCTATCAAGAAATGACAAGTCTATATTATATCTTTGTTGAAATTCATCCGGATGAGTAGGTAAAAAAACCGTCTACAAACCTATCCGCTGCATTCCATATTCCATATAACTATTGGGTGCTCGAACGGAAGTCTAGAGTCCTCACAAACTTTTTGTATCCTGTCCAAACCCAGTGCAATGATGTCTTTAGTTTTGAAATGCTTCAAATGTTCGCCATAAGTCGCCTTAAGTAGGTAGGAATGTGAGCATAATAATTTCATAACGATCTGGACGGTAGGCTAGTGACCCAGAACCTCTAAATTTGGAAATTGTCGAACATGAATCATCCTCCTACTTGTCCCCTACATAATATGTATAAGCTGCTAGATTAATTAGATCAAGTTTCGTCAACGGATAAATAAGATTCATGTCCTTCCTGGACTCTTGTATCGGTTTAGTCGAAGCTTTACCATCTGAACTGCCCCTTAATTCGCTAACTCAAATGACTACGGCTTTACATACATTGATGTTTCACAACGAAACGTTTGATCGTACTGTGAAACAGCAATGTGTAAAGAAGATGGCAGGTATCGGCACTTGTCTTCATAGCGAATAAGGAGGCAGATGTTGGTGAATCAGCCGGAGAGGTATTGGCCGTCTCCGTGAGTACAGCCGGCCGTGGTGCGCAGGCGGCTGGTCGCTGACGGTGGCGGGGTCGTGCCGCGCGGCGCTGCCTTCCGACTTGGAGATGCGGCTGCGCTTCCCCGCGGAGCGCGCCCGCCGCCCGACGCCGCCATCCATCCAGACGCACGCCCCGCCCGCCCCGCACGCCCCGCACGCCCCCTGCCCCTGCGAGTGGTGCGCGCGCCGCTCGTGCCGATGCTCATGCGACTGCGCGCCCGCCGACGCCGGGAAGATGTCCCTCACAGTCAAGAGGGAGGCCATTGGTGCGCACTGTTCTCTGATATCGTTGGCGTTTTTATTATATTGTTAACGGGGTGGCTTCATCTGACCTGATGGTAAGTGATGATAAGGCCGAAGATGGAAGCGAGCTACACCCGAATTCCTCAACCACAGAGGAGCTGGCTATTTTACCTCCAACTATGGAAACACAACAATGCTATTAACATTGTTGATCTGGCTGCAAACTTAGGTAAGCTGGTAGACTGGTAGCTGGTCAGGCAAACTAAGAATAGCCCTACCTCCAACCAAACCGAGCAAAAAATTTCTGTCCCCACGGAAGTAGAACTTCGAACCTCTAGATCTAACGTAGGTGGTCTTTACCATGCCCACAGACATGGTAAAAAATGGTGGCAGTTCATTTTGCGAGAACCGTTTCCCTCGCTACCTATACAAAGGATCGTGCGAAAAGGTGATACTGATTTTCATTTTCGCCAGATTCTTCGATTCTCGCAACGAAGAGTGTGAAGAAGTCTACCGACCCTCTGCCCGACCTAGAGACGTACAAGGCCTCCCGGAGCAAGACCAAGAGCTCGATGAAGGTACGCGAGCCGCGTCAAAGCGTCCTCCTCGCGCTTTGCAAAAACAAAGATAGATCGTCGAGGCGTCCGTTTAATTAAATATTAACATCCAGAAGGCGGTTGTTTCAGACGCGTCGGGGGTACTCCCTGCACTGCTGGCTGCCCGCCGCCGACGCCGCTCCCCTCCGGTACGAGCGCTCCTCCACACCACACAACCGATTCACAGTCTTTGGTTTTAGTTATTTGTTATACAAGAGTGCAAAGTTGTTTTTTAACCGCGTGCTTAATTTTGATGACCGAGCAAGCGAAGGATTCTAAAATTGGAATCCTGAGCTTTAGCGAGAAAATCAAAAGAGCACTTCAATTTAAGAATCCTTCGCTTTCTCGGTCATCAAAATTGAGCACACGGTTAAAAAGCAACTTTGCACTCTTGTAGGTATAACAAATAACTATTGTAGCTCTGTTAATGGCCCATTAACAATATGGTATATGCTTAATTGCAATATGATGTAAATTTAGAAATTAAATACATACATACGCATGAATTCATGGCCCATTCACTATTTTTTTCTACTAATATTTAATACCTATTATGCCATCCACCTGTTTGAATATTAACGATAATAACGTATTTTAGTTTTGCTCTTTTTCATTGACTCGCAATCAGTAAATAACTTTCTTTTTTAACGATTTACATTGAACGATAAAGAGTTTCGCTTATCATAGCGAAATGGACTGCTTGTCTGATTCCGATAAATTTCCGTATAGGCAAATATAAGGAAAAACTAAGGTATAGGAGGAGGTAGATCCTCGTACCAACTAATAATGTGTGTGTTGTGTGCGCGGACAGGACTAGTAACGGGCTGTCGGTGCTGGGGTGCGCCATCATCCCCGAGCTCAAGCCGCGCGCGCCCACCATGAGCGAGCGCGACCTCACGCGCGCCTACACGCCGCGCCACTACCTGCGCTCCTAGCCTCCACATCCCCGCGCACCACCCGCTGCGACCATGGCCGCCACGCGCCGCTGTACTCACAACTTAGTTTTCACGTAGATTCAGGAATATAAATATATGCACAACTATAAACTATGAACAATTTTAATAAATTTATATGATGTTATTAATAAATGCTTGTAAAATATTTTGTGTACCTGACTTTGATTTTTAACCAACTTCAAATAAAGAAGGAGGTTAAATATTCCACCACATGCATTGTATTTCTTTGTATGTATATTCGAATGCGTTAAGCAAGAAAATATCTGCTAGGTGAAATTCAGTTATGCCAATAATTAGAGTGTAATGTGCTGTAAATGTGACCGGAATAAAAATTAAGACGCCTCTGAGGATGATAAGTGGGTCTTTATTTTTCCTTTCCTTCCTCTAAACTTCTTCCTTCCTCCTTCCTTCTTCTTCCTTCCTTCAATCCTCTTTCCTCTATCATCTTCTTTCTTTCCTCTTCTGTCTCAAAACCTATTATTAACTTTCTAACCTTCGCCTTTCTTACTTTTTCCACTTTTATCCATCCCTCTTTCGCGTTTCCTACCTTGTCTGATACCTGCTCTCCCTTTTCCATGTCGTCTTTATTATTTATTTCATACAATTTATTAATGAATACAGTGCATAGTTTGTCCATAAACCTATCGCCGGCTCTAATATGTGTCGCTATATAGGACAGTCAGACCTGGAAGCGATTAATTTTAAAGGTGACTACCACTGAGTACAGTAGATTTCTTGTCTTCTTTGGATCTCTGTGAAGGTGTGTTTGTACTTTTTTTTCATACAACTAGATTACAAGGTAGCTGAAGGCTCACCGAACAAGCCGCACGACTTAACTAAATCTGTCTGTCTGTCTGTCTGTCTGTCTGTCTGTCGGTTTAGGTTTAGGTTTAGGTTTAGGTTTAGGTTTAGGTTTAGGTTTAGGTTTAGGTTTAGGTTTAGGTTTAGGTTTAGGTTTAGGTTTAGGTTTAGGTTTAGGTTTAGGTTTAGGTTTAGGTTTAGGTTTAGGTTTAGGTTTAGGTTTAGGTTTAGGTTTAGGTTTAGGTTTAGGTTTAGGTTTAGGTTTAGGTTTAGGTTTAGGTTTAGGTTTAGGTTTAGGTTTAGGTTTAGGTTTAGGTTTAGGTTTAGGTTTAGGTTTAGGTTTAGGTTTAGGTTTAGGTTTAGGTTAGGTTAGGTTAGGTTAGGTTAGGTTAGGTTAGGTTAGGTTTTTTTTTTTTTTTTTTTTTTTTTTTTTTATACAGTCTCCTCTGGCGTGACCAGAGACTTTATTATTACTTTAACACTTGCATACCAGTTCTCGCTTTTTCTACCGCTCGTACTTTTATGCTACATACTATTTCTTTCTGTCATTCTTCTCTTTCTTTCATAGTACTAGTTTCTTATTTCATGGGGATAAATAAATACTCTTGGGTATTGTTTATTTTATTTTCGCTGCTTATTTTAAATTTTGATAATATATGTTTATTGATACATTGTTGTTGGTTTATACATTTACATTTCTCCTTATAGTTTATTCTTGTAACATTTTTATTCATATAACAATCAATTGTATGCTTACACTAATTTTTATTTTCTATATATATATATATACATATGTTTCCATTTTCTATATTTTATTTGCTCATTTTCTACAATTTGCTTTACTTATTGTCTATATCATATTCAGTTTTACAATTTTGTTTCCTTATGCTTATTATATTTATTATATATTGATAATTTGCCTATTGTTGTATTATTATATTACTTCTTTCGCTAATTTTATGTTTTGACATTTATTTTTGTGTTAGAGGACATGTGTGTGTGTGTGTGTGTGTGTGTGTGTGTGTGTGTGTGTGTGTGTGTGTGTGTGTGTATATGTATATATATATATATATGTATATGATATATGATATTTGCTTGCAGTCAATTGGTAGTTTTGTTTCTTTTTATGGCTTTGGAAGCCACCTCCACACAGTACCTTAGGAAGTCGTTTCTATAGTTTTTGTTGCTCATCAACTCTGGAAATTTGTCAACACTTATTGTTATTTGTAGCTTGCTCTCGATTTCGTTTCTTTCTTTTAAACTGGCTGGGCATTCCGTGACTATATGTGTGATAGTTTCCTCCTCGGCTGGGTCGCAGATACATGCCGGACTCTCCCTACACTTGAAGCGATGCAAGTATTGGGAGAACCCGCCATGGCCCGTCAAGACCTGCGTGAGGATGCTACGTGGTTTTATCTTATTGATGATTCTGTATGCCTGGACTGCGTCTGGGAAGAACAGTTTCGTCACAGAGGCGGTGGTGCCTTCCCCGTACCTTTTTGCCCATCTCTCCAGTGTTTCCTTTCGTATGTCTCTTTTTGCGTAGGAGATGGGGCATCTGTCGTAGTCCACCTTCTTCTTCGACGACGCCGCTGCTTCCTTTGCTAGGTGGTCCGCGCGCTCGTTGCCCGTCAAACCAGCGTGTGCCTTGATCCAGTACAAGGAGATTTCTTTGCCCTGGGTCAAGGCCCGCCTAAGGTTTTCTCGGGTTTCGAGCGCTAAGCGGTGACAGGAGCCCTGGTTCGCAATGGTTTCAAGGGCTGACCTTGAGTCACTGAAGATACCAAAGCTCCTCTCGCCCCTTTTAAGGATCACTTCCGTGGCCCGACTTATCGCGAGAAGCTCGGCTTGATAGACGGTGCAGTAGTCGGCCAGTCCGAGTTTGACGGCCCTTATTTCGGCGCCTTCTTTCCATATGGAGAGAGAGGCACCGACCAAGCCATCAATCTTACTGCCGTCGGTGTAGATTTGCACCTGCTGCGCCGTATGTCTATCCACGTCCTCCTGATTTTTCAGTTCGATGAAACTTGTTGCGGTAAGCCGGGGCGGGTAGGGGTGCTCTCTGTAGTCCACCGCCACGTCGATTTCCCTGTCACTTGGTAGTGTAGTGCATTCTCCCCTTCTGGCTTTGTACAGGGCAGCTGCCTCCTGTATTCTGAGGTCTAGGGGAAGGATTCCGGCCAGTAGAAGTGCTGAGTTCAGGGATACTGTGCGGTAGGCCCCGCAGAGTTTTTGGGCGAAGCCACGCTGGACCGCTGCCAGCTCCCTCCGCGTTCCGAGTTTCTCCGAGGCTTCCGCCCATGCTGCCGCCGCGTACGTGATCACGGGTTCCACTGCTGCCATGTAGATAGATCTCGTGACCTCCGGATGGAGTCCCCAGCTGACCTTCGCCGCTCGGTTTAGCTGCTTATATATGTTGAGGGCTTTCCGACACACGTTAGTCACGTGCTTGTTAAAAGTCAATTTGTGGTCGATGGTTACCCCCAATAACTTCATTTCACGTAGGTTTTCAACGCTGCGCCCGCCCATGCTTATGAGTGGTTCGTCATATTTTAGTTTATTTGTTAAGGTCATAGCTCCCGTTTTATGAGGGGCAAAGCGTAGCTTATTTTGGTTACCCCACTCCCAAACATAGGCGAGCGCTGCGCTGGCCTGTCTTCCAATTTCTGCACCAGTGTTGCCTTCAAAGGCCAGTATGATGTCGTCGGCGAAGGCCTGACAGTGGTATCCTTTGACATTTAGCTCTTTGAGTAGTGGGTCAATCAGCAGGTTCCAGAGTATGGGTCCGCCGATCGATCCCTGTACGCATCCTTTTTCTGTTTTCCTGTAAGCCTCGTTGTTCGCGTATCGCAGACTTATATCCCTGTCGCTCATGTAGCTATCGAATACTTTCCTGAGTGTTGTGGGGCATCCACTTTCCGCCAGCCTTACTTTTATGGCAGGCCACCAGGCGCTATCGAAGGCTCCCTCTATGTCCAGAGATACCAGGGTAATTATTTTCCTAGATTTAATAACCTCCCTAGTATGTCTTATTAGGGCATAGAGGGAGTCCTCGGTGCTCCTTTGTGGCATGAAGCCGTATTGTCCTTGGTATATTTTAGGGACGATATGGTATTTCACCCTCTCGATGAGTGCCTTCTCGTAGATTTTGCCCAGCACGGGGAGGAGGCCAATGGGTCGGTAAGACTTGGGATCCGTGTAGTCCCCTCTGGCCGGTTTTCGCAGTACCACCACAGTCGCCCGCTTCCAGATTCTTGGGAAGTGGCCCAGCTTTAGGCACTTGTTTATAAGCGCTAGATAGATGTTTACGTTTGCGTCTATGGCGGCCCCGCAAATGTCGGCCGTGAGGCCATCGGATCCCGGAGCCTTTTTTACGTTGAAACTTCTTGTGACCTTGTTTATTTCTTCTATTGTAAACAAGGGTTCATGATCATCATGTTCCCCTGTGTTTACGAGGTTGGCCTTTTCCCTTATCCTTGCCTGGTCATCCGTGTCTGCACTCATGTCATCCCTTGGGTAGAATACCTCCTCCAACCAATCCGCCGACTGTTGCTCATTTAGCATGGTGTTATTGCGTTTCAGGGGCATGTCTTCTCGTCTCTGTTCTGTTCTCTTTATCACTCTGTAGATCCCCTCCCATACTGTCTCTTTCTCTTGTTTTTGGCAGAATTCCTTCCAGCTTTCGATTTGTCTATTTTTTACCTCGCTTTCATAACTCTCTTTTGCTTGCAGGTACTCTTCCACCACCGAGGCTCTCCGCACCGGAGCGGCGCATCGTACCCTCCTCTTTTTGGTTGCCACCATCTTCTTTAACTCTGTGAGTCTTTCTGACCACCACGCCACTGTCACCTTTTGTCTGTTTTTCTTTTTTGGTATTTTTGCGTTACATGTTTCTGTTATTATCTTTGTGTACTGTTCCACTAGCTTGTCTAATGTCGGTGTGTCTTTTATATTGTCTATTGTGATTGTGTCTAGTCTACTGGTTTCTATGAGTTGGTTGAATTTCAGTTGGAATTCATACCAGTCCATATTTTTTGTGTTGTATATTCTTGTTGTCCTTTGTATTTTATGTTCTAATTTTTGCATTTTTATTGTGAAGGCGATGGCGTTGTGGTCCGAATTTATAAGCTCCCTGTCAACCCTCCAGTTGGCAACTTTATCGAGGAGGTCTGCAGAGCACACTGTTACGTCAACTATGCTGCTGTATATTTGTCCGTTGCGTATTACCTCGAAAGTGGGCGTCTCTCCTGCGTTTAGTACCTGCAAGTCTGTTTCGTCGTTGATCATGTCTATTAGGCATTCTCCTCTCACGTCCGTTTTCTTGCTGCCCCACCAGATGCTCTTTGCATTGACGTCCCCTCCCATTACTATGCTTTCTTTGCCTATCTTATCTACTATTTTATTGAGCGCTTGTATATAGGTCTCTATGGGGGAGTTTGGCTCGAAGTAAACGGAAATAAATTTCACCCATCGATTTCCAGTCCGGATCCTTACGACGACGATGTTGTTGGTCGTAAGTTCTGGGTACTGCTGTATCTCCAGGTCCGAGTCGAAAACCAGGATAGCGGCCTTGACAGTGCCCTCTTCCTGATTAGAGCTCTGGTACGTTCTTACGCCGCGATGTTCGTTTAGTTAGGTTAGGTTAGGTTAGGTTAGGTTAGGTTAGGTTAGGTTGGGGTGCATGTTTACCGCAGGCGGCGGGCTGGGGCAAGCGCTGAGGAGGAGGTTCGGCTTCATGCCGCTTTAAAGGAGGCTCGCCATGCGTTCCGCGTGGCCATACATGAAGCGAAGGAGGCCGCTCGCGAAAGATGGCTTGGGGAGCTGGAAGCGGATCCGTGGGGACGCCCTTATCGCACAGTTCGAAATAAGCTGTGCGGTCAAGGTCCCCCGGTAGCGGAGACCCTAGACCCCCGGCTTCTTGAGTCAGTGGTGACGGCCTTATTCCCGGCTCGCGCGGAACAAGTTGCCCCACACATGGCCCCCACCACCTCGATACCCACCACCGAGGACAGCCTCCCTCCTCCTGTCACGGAAGGAGAGTTTGGCTCGGCAGTCCGAAGGCTGAGAGCCAAAATTACTGCTCCTGGCCCTGACGGCGTACCTGGCCGCGTCCTGGCGATGGCACTCTCGGTCCTGGAGAGCAGACTGAAGGGAATTTTCAACCGATGTCTGTCCTCAGGCCAATTCCCCTTGCCATGGAAACTGGGTAGGCTGGTGCTACTCCAGAAGCCCGGCAAGCCGGCGAACAGTCCATCGGCCTATCGGCCAATTGTACTTCTTGACGACGCGGGGAAACTCCTCGAGAGAATTATATCCACCCGCGTCGTCAAACACCTCACCGAAGTCGGGCCAAACCTGTCCAACTCCCAATACGGGTTCAGGGAGAACAGGTCCACCGTCGACGCAATCCGCCGGGTAAAGGCGTTCGCTGACGATGGTGTGTCTAGGGGCAGGGTGACAATGGCGGTCTCGCTAGATATAGCAAACGCTTTTAACACCCTGCCCTTTAGCTGCATAGGGGAGGCACTCCTGTACCATCATGTGCCCCTATACCTAAGGAGGATAATAGCGCACTACCTCCACGACAGGCGCATTGTGTGTGTTGACCGCAATGGAGGCGCTCTACGCAGGGTGATGGAGTGCGGTGTTCCACAGGGGTCTGTCCTTGGCCCACTCCTGTGGAACATCGGATTTGACTGGGTGTTGCGTGGAGCGCTCCCAATTGGATTGGACATCGTGTGTTATGCCGACGACACACTCATCTTGGCACAGGCCGATGACTACAATGAGGCGGCCCGCCTTGCCACTGTTGGCACTTCCATCGTAGTCGGCCGGATACAAAGTCTGGGGCTAAAGGTGGCTCTGGACAAGACGGAGGCCCTACTCTTTCATGGGCCCCGGCGCAAGCCACCGTCAGACGCACACCTGACCATCAACGGTGTGCGTATTAAAGTTGCAGCGCACATGCGCTATTTGGGCCTCGAACTCGACTCCAGATGGAGCTTTGACTACCACTTTGGCGGACTTTCCCCAAAGCTGGTCAGTGCAGCCGGGGCATTATCGCGGCTTCTGCCGAATCTGGGCGGCCCCAGCGTAACCTGCCGCAGGCTCTACACTGGGGTCATACGATCTATGGCCCTGTACGGCTCGCCCATTTGGGCAGACACGCTCTCGCCGCGCAACACCGCCTTGCTCCGCAGGGCACAACGCGTGATGGCGATTAAGGTGATACGCGGCTACAGAACGGTCGCAGGCGACGCTGCCACAGCGCTCGCGGGTACCCCACCTTGGGACCTCGACGCCATGGCACTCGCCAAAGTCTACAGGCACAGCGCAGAGGTGCGCGAGCAGGGCATTCGCCCTCCCCCGGAACTTTTACGCCGGTGGAGAGAGAGGGCTGAATTGTCCACTATGAGGACCTGGCGGCGACGGATGGAGAACCCCGTCGCCGGCCTACGGACTTTGGAGGCCATCCACCCCAATTTTGACGGGTGGCTGCGGAGGCGACACGGCGCCCTCACCTTCCGTGCTACGCAGATCCTGACGGGGCACGGCTGCTTCGGCAGTTACCTGGCGAAGATCGGCCGCGAAGCCAACCCTCGCTGCCATCACTGTGCAAGCGACGTGGACGACGCGCAGCACACCCTGGGCTCATGCTCGGCGTGGAGCGAGCAGCGCGCCGCCCTTACCGCGACAATTGGGACAGACCTCTCCCTGCCGGCCGTCATGAGAAAGATTGTCGGCAGAGAGTCGTCGTGGCAGGCGTTCGCCACCTACTGCGAGGAGGTAGTGGCCCTAAAGGAGGCTGCGGAAAGGGTGCGGGAGATAGACCCCGCGGCGGACCCTAACCGCAGACGTAGGCTTGGACGGAGGAGGCGCCTTCACGGGCAGCGCCAACCGCCCTAGCTAGGGACGTGGAGTGGTGGAGGGGGGCTCCACCACTCGCTTCAAACACGCCCCGCTGTCGGCCGAAAAGTGCCACATACCCATGGCACTTTTCCCCAAGTTGAGTCTGAAAAGACGTCCACAGTGCGCGACCTGAGATGTGTGCGATAAGCTTCCTCGGTCGCGCCGCGCTATTGTGGGTTGATGGGTATCGTCAGTTTTTAGTGGGTATGCCGGCCCTTTACACCGGTGACTCCCACATAACCCAGGGGGCAAGCCCCCCCCGTCTCTCCCTGGGTATCCATAAAGGATTTTCTGACGTAAAAAAAAAAAAAAAAAAAAAAAAAAGGTTGGGGTGCATGTTGGGGTGCATGTTGGGGAGCCTCCTAGTGTGCTGGGCGCGTTGTCGGGATCGCTTGTTGCACTTGATGTTCTGTCATCCGGTGCAAACGGTGGTTCCACAACGTGTCCAGACGGCGCATCCTGGGCGACTGCGAATTCATTATCCGCTCGTAGGGTAATGGGTTCGCAGCCGGCCAATCTCCAACACAGTGCGGCTGCCTTCGGGCATTGCACGGCCGCACAAACCCGTAGCCCTGCATTTATGTAGGGTCGGGGGCTGGGCGGATGGGGCTTGCCCTGTGCGTCTGGCTGTGAGGAAGAAAACCTCTATAAAAAATCACCCTCGGGGGGCCCCCTTGGGGGGCCAGTGGAGCTTCGGCTCGTGGTATGGCGGCCTTCAAGGCCGCGGTCCGCTTCATGCGGACGGTGTCGGGAGCTTTTGCTCGTGGCGCAGTCGCGCCTTTGTTGGAAAGGTCCTTTTCAGGACCAGTGGACTTCGGTCGGTGTATGGCGGGCCTTCAAGGCCCGCGGAACGTTCAGCGTTCGTTTTCGGCGTGGGGCGCTCCAACGCTCCATTTGCGTCGGCTCTTGGGGCCTGCCTTAACTGGCCGGTCCCGATGGAGCTTGCCTTTATTGGCTGGCTCAGCGGCCGCCTTCGGGTGGCGTGGCACGGCGGACCTTCAAGGTTCGCGGCGCGGCGGGTCTGGCGGCCGTGGTTTTGCGGTCGCTGGGTGGGTTTCGGCCTCCCGTCGGGCAACCCGTTATCCCGTGTGTGTGTCTGGTGTCATGTCTATCGGCACACACGGGACCGGGGGGGCTTGCCTTAATCGGCTGGCCCTGCGAGGAGCCAACCTCACTAAAAAACCCCAATTCCCCGTAGCAGAGATCCGTGGCTACGGGGGGCCTTCGGGTGGCGGACCGGGCAGAGTCCGCCAGCTAGCGATCCCCTCCAGGAGACCGCCCGACCTCCTGGAGTATCAGGGTTACCCGGGTGCAGGGGGCACCGCCCGGGTGGACCTTTATTTCCCCCATACTCGTGGGTTAAATATGAAGAGTTCCAATTTTAAAACCAAAACCAAACCATCATTAGCTTTAAGTTTCCCTTGTGGGAGTCGCTCCTTACGGAGCCAAAAATGCCGTGACAAAGCGCCCTGTCCTCAAGTGAGTGGCGCGCAGAGTGAGGTGTCGGATGACGATATCGAGAAAGTCTCGACCTTTGGCTCGTGTCAATCTATGGACACAGTGGGGTCCCAGTCCGGACGGAAAAGATTGAGGTCCGCTGACTCAGGTTCGGATAGTGCGTCGAGCACAGAGGTGGCGGTGGCACCAAAAAAGCCCGCTTCGGGAGAAACGACCCGTGGACGAGGCCGCTCCATTAAGACGGGTGAACATTCAGGCTTGGCGAAAGCAACGGAAGACTACAATACCCAGCTGCGCGAGTCAATGCGGCTGGAAGCAGAAAAGGAGTTCGCGGAGGAACTGTCGCAAAGACGATTGCGCTCAACCTCTGCCATCTCCTCAGCAAATTCCGATGACATCATCTTTATGACAATGGAGGAAGAGCCCAGTGCGGCCCAGATCTACAAGTCTGTTCAGGCTGAGCTGCAGACTATACTTAAAGTGGCAGCAACTTCGAGCCATCTAAAGGGCACTTACCAAAAGGCCCTCAAAAACTCAGCGGCCTCTATACGCGAGTACACTCAAGCGCTCCTAGGCTGCACTGTGTCCGAAGAGGTCACAAAGCTGGAGCGGGAGAATAGGCGCCTTAGGTCCGACGTGGACGATCTGCGCAAACAAATTGAGGACATGCGCGCAGCAAGATCGGGCCCGCAAGAGCCCGGTGCGTCGCAACCCTTGGATGGAAACCAAATCCTCCAAGCGGTTGCAACGGTGGTAGATGAGAAAATTAAGGCGGCAATGACGACGGCCACAAATATGATGAACGCCCGCATAGAGGGCCTCAAAGTTCCGGATAGACCGCGGCCACCGTTGGCCGCGGACAAAGTGAGGAAAGCTGCACAGACGCACACCCCTTCCGCAAAGGATTTCCCGCCATTGAAGGCTCCACAAAAGAGGGTCCCTCCCGCCATCACGTCGAAGTGCGGGACCATGTCCCTTATCCCTTGCACATCGTCCCAGCGAAAGGGAAAGGGCAAGGGAAAGGGCAAAAAGACGGCACCTGCTCCGGCAGAAACCACCCCGCCTGTAACCGCCACACCTGAAGCCTCGACGTCGGAAGAGGCTGGTTGGGCCACTGTTGGGAAGGGTGGTAAGGTCAAGAAGCCAAAGCCCACTGCGCCGGTCGCTAAGCCTCAGTCTCAGCCCAAGCCGAAGCCCAAATCGCAGGGTCAGGCGCAGGCAAAGGCTAAGAAGCCCCGCAAGGTTCGGGAACCCCGAACGGCCGCTGTGGTAATAACACTCGGCCCTGAGGCGGAGAAGACCGGCCTCTCTTATGCCGAGATCATAAGAAAGGCACGTTCTGCAATAAACATTGAGGAGCTCGGCATCCCGCCGATACAAATTAAGACCGCAGTCACCGGGGGCAAAATCTTACAGGTCTCCGGGGACAGTCAGGCCTCCAAGGCCGATGAACTGGCCCAACAACTGAGGACCATCTTTGAGAGCGAAGACATCCGAGTCTCCAGGCCCACGAAGTGCATGGAGATCTCCATCATGGGTTTGGATGACTCCATAGAAAAGGGCGAGCTTTTGACGGCCATTGCTGAAAAGGGCGGCTGTGATGGCGGCAATATCAAGGTGGGGGAAATTCGCCGCGCTCCCAGCGGCGTGGGATCTGCTCTGGTGTCGTGCCCTGTCGGCGCGGCCAATAAACTCTTGGAGGCCGGTCGTCTTCTGATCGGGTGGAGCTCAGCGCGAGTCCGCGCAGTGGAGCCCCGCCCGATGAAATGCTTCCGATGTCTGGAGCGAGGGCACGCTCGGCCGCATTGCTCTGGTGTGGACCGCAGCGACCTTTGCTTCCGCTGTGGGAAACCCGGGCATAAGGCGTCTGTTTGTTCAGCGGTGCCGCACTGTGTTGTTTGTGCGGCCGCAAAAAGACCTGCAGGACATATTTTGGGGGGTAAGAGCTGCAAGGCCCCAACCGCCCCCCCGAAGAGGGTAAAGAATAAGGCCGCCAAGACCCCGGCTACTCAAGAGGCTGCAGATCCAGCGCAGCCTATGGATACAACACCAGCTCCAAATGGCTCTACGACCGGCGTGTAAATTCATACAGTCGAACTTGAACCACTGCTCTGGTGCGCAGGATCTCCTTTTGCAAACCACGAGAGAGTGGTCAATTCACATCGCTGTGGCTGCTGAGCCGTACTACGTCCCACCTTGTTCTAACTGGGCTGCGGACCTGGACAGCACAGTTGTAATCATTAGGTCGGTGCTCAATGCCTCTCCAGCCCTCTCAGTCCATCAGAGGGGGCACGGCTTCGTCGTCGCCAAATGGGGAGATACGGTCATCATCGGCGTATACTTCTCCCCCAATAGGCCACTGGCCGAGTTCGAGGACTTTCTGGACGAGCTTGGTGCTGCAGTTCGGCAGTCGCCTTCGACGCACACCTTGGTTCTGGGGGACTTCAACGCCAAGTCATCGGCTTGGGGTTCCCCGGGCACTGATCCGCGAGGGGCATTGGTAGAAGGGTGGATGGCCATGTACGGCCTCATCCTCCTAAATCAGGGCTCAGCCTACACCTGCGTACGACAGCGGGGGGGGTCTATAGTGGACTTAACGTTCGCTTCCCCCGCTCTCGCCGCGCACGTGTCTGGCTGGCAGGTCCTTGAAGAGGCCGAAACCTTGAGTGACCACCAGTACATTTCGTTCAACATCTTTTCTCGGGGTGATACTGGTGGCCGCCCCAGCTCAGCGTCGCAGTCAACCTTCCCCAAGTGGGCTCTCACTAAACTCAACAGAGAGCACCTTGAGGAAGCGGTTCTAGTAGAGGACTGGTGCTCACCGTCCACCGCCTTACCAACTAATGTCGACGCAGAGGCAGACCGCTTCCGCAAATCACTGCAGCGGATCAGTGACGCCTCCATGCCGCGGATCCACCATAAGCCTCGTAAAGGCGCCGTCTATTGGTGGTCTGCGGATATCGCTGCACTTCGGGCCGATTGTACCGCCAAACGGCGAGAGCTCGCCCGATACCGCCACCGCACGCGAAACACCTACCGCGATGCGGTCTGGGAGGACCACCTGCATGGCCTTTACACGGAGGCACGGCGGACAATGCGCGTTGCCATTTATAAGGCAAAAACGGAGGCACGGGAACAGATGCTGGAGTCCCTCGACAACAATCCGTGGGGTCGACCGTACCACGCCGCGCGCGACAAACTACGCGCGCAAGGTCCCCCGGTTGCGGATTCACTGGAGCCACAACTGCTCCAAAATATTGTCGAAGCACTGTTCCCGTCCCGCGGTGAACACAGCCCTCCGCCCATGGTCCCCCGTGGGGCCCAGTCCTCGGACGACCGGTCGGTAGAGACCATTACGGACGCCGAGTACGACTGTGCCGTCGCTAGACTTCGGGCCAAAAAGACTGCTCCAGGCCCCGACGGGGTTCACGGGCGTGTCCTGGCGCTCTCCCTTGTGGAGTTGGAACCGCGCATGCGGAACCTTTTCGACGCATGCCTCAGGACGGGGAAATTTCCGCAGGTGTGGAAGCGTGGGCGTCTGGTCCTGCTGCAAAAGGCGGGCAGGTCCGCCGACTCACCCTCTGCCTACCGGCCCATTGTCCTCCTGGATGAGGCCGGTAAGCTGCTCGAGAGGATTGTAGCCGGCCGTATCATCGGCCACTTGACGACAACGGGACCGGATTTGGCAGAATGTCAGTTCGGCTTCAGAGAGGGTCGTTCCACCATCGACGCGATTATGCGCGTGAAGGCCCTCTCTACCGAGGCAGTTTCTCGCGGCGGGGTGCTTTTGGCGGTGTCTCTCGACATCGCCAACGCTTTTAACACCCTGCCGTTTGAGTGCATTCTCGAGGCTCTGCGGTTTCATGGGCTGCCTCGGTATCTGCAAAACATCATCGCAGATTACCTACGAGGCCGAACTGTCACCTGCCAAGACCGAAACGGCAGGCTGTTCGAGCGGCGGATGACGTGCGGTGTTCCACAGGGGTCGGTTCTAGGCCCTCTCCTGTGGAACATCGGATACGATTGGGTGTTGCGGGGTGCCCTTCTGCCGGGTGTCCGCATCTTTTGTTACGCGGACGACACCCTCGTAACAGCCCGAGGCTCGACTTTCGCGCAGGCTGCGCTCCTGGGTAAGGTTGGGACTATCCAGGTTGTCCACAAGATCGAGAGGCTTGGTCTGCGGGTGGCCCTCGACAAAACCGAGGCCCTGCTTTTTCATGGGCCGCGGAAGGGTCCGCCCGCGGGAGCATCTCTCGATCTAAATGGGGTGAGGGTCGCTATCGGTCCAACGTTAAAGTACTTGGGGCTTTTACTTGACCCGGGGTGGAACTTTAAGTGCCACTTCCGGAATCTAAGCCCCAAGCTAACGGCGACGACATCTGCCTTGGGCAGACTCCTGCCGAACGTTGCGGGCCCAGGAGACGTGTGCCGCCGCCTCTTCACGGGGGTGGTGCGCTCGATGGCGCTATACGGTGCGCCAGTGTGGGTGGATGCTCTGACGGCCCACAATAAGACCCTCCTGCGGAGAGCACAGCGGGTCATGGCCGTCAGAGTAATCCGGGGATATCGCACTATCTCTTTCGAGGCTTCATGCCTACTGGCTAGGACACCTCCCTGGGATCTCGATGCTAGAGTCCTAGCGGAGGTGTACGAGCACGGAGCACAGCTTCGTGCGGAGTTGGGGCACCGGCGCATAATGCCGGAGCTGGTATCGCGCTGGAGGCGAGAGGCGCAGGGGCGCATACTAAGCGCCTGGCTACAACGCCTGAACGAGCCCACGGCCGGTCTCAGGACCGTGGAGGCCATCCGCCCAGTCTTTCGGGCATGGATGAGGCAGCGGCACGGGGTGTTGACCTTCCGTGTTGTGCAGATTCTGACCGGGCACGGTTGCTTCGGCAGATACCTGCACAACACGGCCAAACGGGAAACCAGTGCCCGTTGCCACGAGTGTGGCCACAGCGAGGACACGGCGCAGCATACGCTGGAACTCTGCCCGGCGTGGGCTACGCAGCGCCGTGTCTTAGTTGCTGCTATTGGCGGCGACCTCTCCCTGCCGACCGTCGTGGAGAAGATGGTTGGCAGCGAGAGTAACTGGGAGGCGGTAGCCACCTTCTGCGAGGAAGTCATCTCGCAGAAGGAGGCTGCGGAACGGGCCCGCGAAGAAGATGCCCATGCGGACCCGATTCGCCGCAGAAGGTTGGGCCGAAGAAGGCGGCTCCATGGCCACCTTCAACCGCCGAGTGGGGACGGCGGGTGACGGAGTGGGGCTCCGTCACCCGCGCCAAGGCGTCCCTGCGTGGGGGAGCACGCGTTTTGTTTCGCGCGCGCTCCCTATCCCTGGTGAGCTCGGAAGCGAGCGTTAACCGTACAGTCTTCGGCGCATGACAGCGATTGCGAAAAGTTCCCTGTCGTGCGTCGAAGCCACGGTATTGAGAAACACGTTGGTTTTTAGTGGGTATGCCGGCCTTCTGCCGGTGACTCCCACATAACCCAGGGGCAGCCCCATTCGCTCCTGGGTACCTATAAAAGGTTTTCCAACGTAAAAAAAAAAAAAAAAAAAAAAAAAAAAAAGGTTGGGGTGCATGTTGGGGAGCCTCCTAGTGTGCTGGGTGCGTTGTCGGGATCGCTTGTTGCATTTTGGCGGATGTTCTGTCATCCGGTGCAAACGGTGGTCCCACAACGTGTCCAGACGGCGCATCCTGGGCGACTGCGAACTCATTATCCGCTCGTTAGGGTAATGGGTTCGGAGCCGGCCAATCTCCAACACAGTGCGGCTGCCTTCGGGCATTGCACGGCCGCACAAGCCCGTAGCCCTGCATTTATGTGG
Source organism: Nymphula nitidulata (assembly GCA_947347705.1). Classification (NCBI taxonomy): domain Eukaryota; kingdom Metazoa; phylum Arthropoda; class Insecta; order Lepidoptera; family Crambidae; genus Nymphula; species Nymphula nitidulata. Next base: position 110,866 of record OX374637.1, on the reverse strand, counting down.
GGTCGGGGGCTGGGCGTATGGGGCTTGCCCTGTGCGTCTGGCTGTGAGGAAGAAAACCTCTCTAAAAAATTACCCTGGTGGGGCCCCCTTGGGGGGCAGCGGAGCTTCGGCTCGTGGGATGGCGGGCCTCCAAGGCCCGCGGACCGCTTGTGCGGTCGCGTAGGGGTGGAAGAGTCCACATTTGTGGATTCCCACCAGGGGAAAGCGGTTGAGTCCACATAAGCTGGAGTCCCGCCGACTCCTCTTTGTCGGGGGCGTTTCATGCCCGATGTTTGTGGAGGCCTTCTCCGGTCCTCCCCTCTTCGGAAGGGAGACTGCGGAGGAAGGCGGTTCTGTGCCGGCGGTCTGCTTATTGGCATTCAACGTCTTTTGACGCCGCCGGCCCTAAGCCCAAGTTTTCTCGGGGTGACGATGGGCTGAGTGGCCGGGGGGAGCCCGGTCCCAAGCCCCGGGACCTTTTCCTTTCCTTTTTGTTTCTCTATCTTTTTGTTTTTCTGTTCTTGTTTATTTTATTTTATATTATTTCTTCTTCTTGGATTCTTCATTCTTTTTGGTTTTGTTTTGTTTTTCGACGTTGGTTTCGGGAGGTATAAAATCATGGAAAACGCGAGTAGTAATAACATATTACCCCAGGAGGGTACCGGTCGCTCCGCGGCCGGAGAATCCCTCTCTGGACCTTCGGGTTCAGGCAGCCCCACCGTATCTGGGGGGGGCAACTACCGCGTCGGGGGCGCCTTAGGGCGTCACCGTGTTGGGAGGAGTGAGACGAGAGGGAGCAGAAGCCGGGACAGCAGTGTAGGCTGTGGCTCGGAGGTCGACGACGAGCTCTCAAGGAGCGGCAGTGCCATGTCGGGCGCTTTAGACAGTGACGATTCAATTAACTCCGACGCGTCCATTAGCGCGCGCGATGAATTTGAGCGGGAGATAGGGGGACGCCTGCTACGAAAAGGGAGTAGAAAGCGGCTTCCAGCTGAACCACCCAGTATTCGGGAAGGGCTGCCAGAAGCCAAAGTCATCCTGACGAGGATGCCTCGCCTTAGTGCGAGTGCTGCAAAGATACCACCAAGGGCCTCATTGGCCCAGTCGACCCCATCGGCACCCACGGCCCCGTCGGCCCCGTTGGCCCCCACGGCCCCGTCGAGCCCGTTGGCCCCCACAGCCCCGTTGGCCCCGTCGGCCGCACTTATAGACGTTCGGCGGCGGTCCTCTAAGGAGCGAGAAGATGAGCTGGGAGGCGGGCCCCTGGCGGAACTTGATTCGGAGGAGGAGATAGGAAGGCTGGCTCAGATCGCGAGCAACTCTTGGGCTCGCTGTCGCATGCCGCCACCTGGAGAGCGACCATCGGACCCACCGCTCAGTGCATTGAGGTGCCGGGCCAAGGACGATCTGGCAGTGATCGGACGAATAGCGGTGAGGTCCAAAAATCTGAAAGGGACGTGGGTGCGCAACCTGAAGTTGTCGGCCAGCCGCATCGAAGACACACTCGACGCGATGTACGAGAGGACGGCCACTGCAGAGGTCAGGCGGCTTCAAGCCGATAACGGTCGCCTCACCGGAGAGATCGACCTCCTGCGCGCGCAGGTTGGCGCGCTGCGCGGTGAGTGCTCCGGGCTACGCGAGGAGTGCCAGGGGCTGCAGCGGCGGCTGGAGACTGCCCTCATGCCCGCGCCCCCGCTTCCGCCCGCACCCGTGCCCGCCCAGTTGGAGGAACCGGCACCTTGCGAGGACTGTGTGGAGATGGAGGAGCTTCCAGCGGTATGCGTGACGGCCAAAGTCGCAGAGCCGAACGAAAGGAGGCCCGGTCCGGACCTAGAACGAGATGTGGAGGACGAGCGGCTTATGCGCCTCTTCGGGCGCGTGTTGGACGCACGTCTCGGGCCCGAGACGCCAGAGCCCAGGGTTCGCCCACCTTTAGCGGCGGACAGGACGACCAAGCGACCCACTACTACCGACGATGTCGAAATGGAGCGCGGGGGCTTCACACTCGTGGGCAAGAAAGGCAAGGGCAAGGCCAGGAACCCTATTGCCCAGCCGGCCAAGTCAGCTAAGCCGCCTACGCCGTCACAGCCGGCCAGAAAAGCAGCGGCACCTAAGCCGCCCCCGCCTGTCTCCCGTAGTCGGGCGCAGCAGGGCGCAGTGACCGCCACTATCCGGGAGTCATATGCCGACGCCACCATGACCCCTGCGCAACAGCAGGCGCGTGCCCCAGCGCCGCAACCGCGCGAGGCTCAGGGTGGCCGTCGAAATAAGAAGAAGAGAAGACGACGAAGACGCGGCCAACTCAGCGTGCCAGCGATTGCCGCCGTCTCAGTGACCCTCTCTCCCGAGGCTCTCCAGCGCGGTGTCACATATATGGACGCGCTCACCCGGGCGAGAGACGCGACGAAGAATGACCCGGACTGCCCCAAGATGCGCGTCCGGCATACGATGACGGGGGCCCGACTTTTGAAGATTCTGGGCCCGGACAGTGCAGAAAGGGCGGACCTCTTCGCTGAGCGCCTTCGTGGGGTGCTTGGTGACGATGTCCGCGTCTCCGTCCCGGTTAAGTGCGTCGATATGCGCATAACCGGGTTGGATGACTCTATTCGGGGGGACGAGGTTCGGGGGGCGATCGCTCTTGCTGGACAGTGTCCCCTCGACAAGGTTCGTGTTGGCGAGATTCGCCGCGGCCGGTGGGGCTCGGGATCCATTAGGGTCACTTGTCCCGCGTCTGCGGCGAAGCTCATCAACAAGGACGGCCAGCTCACCGTGGGTTGGTGCTCTGCGCGCGTTTACGTGCTGGAGCAGCGACCCATGATGTGCTACCGCTGCTTGGGTGTGGGGCACACCAAGCCGCAGTGCCCGTCGGCAACTGACCGCTCCGGAGCGTGCTTCCGCTGCGGTCAGTCGGGCCACAAGGCCGTCGAATGTTCGGCGCCGCTTCGCTGCCCCCCGTGTGCTGATGCCGGTTTACCGGCTAACCACATGGTGGGCAGTAAATGCTGCTTACAGCAGCTGAAGCGTCGCACACGAGGCAGATCCCTCGCCGGCGGGGGTGGCGGTGGCGGCGGCCGAGTGCCGCCCTCCGTTGCCGCCCCTGTCACCGATGGATCGCGGGAGGCGAGGCCCCCCGATCCGCCCTTAACGGGGCGGTGAAGGGAGCCGTCGGTGCGGGTTACTTCGGGGCTTTATACGCCTCGAAGTGACCCGCGCCGGCGGGCGGACTGGGCGGGGGTATTCTCCTATGCCAGTCTGCCGTTGCCGAGTAGAGGTCAGCGGTACTGTTGGGGAACGGTACGCGCATTGCACGATCTCTGCGATGAGGGATGCTCCTTGTGTTCCGAGAGCATCCCATCCCACCTCGTGGAAGAGCACGCCAAGAGCTCACTGCGGCGCTGTCCATAGTGTTGTGATGAATACCCTATGGCGGCGCCAACACGCAGCGTGTCGGAACTTCGCAGGGGTTTAGTGGGTAGGACGGGACTTGCACCCAGAGAGCCCGTGAGTCCCACATACCCCTCCCCGGTTTCCCCGAACCGGGAAGGAAACCCGTAAATGGGTTCCCCTGCGTCAAAAAAAAAAAAAAAAAAAAAAAAAAAAAAAAAAAAAAAGGTTAGGTTAGGTTAGGTTAGGTTAGGTTAGGTTAGGTTGGGGTGCCGGAGGTGGTCCGACGCTGGAGAGAACAAGCGCAAAGGACCCTACTGAGGGATTGGTTTAATCGGCTAGAAGAGCCCACAGCCGGTGTTCGGACCATAGAGGCTATCCGTCCTATTTTCAAGGACTGGATGATGCGGCGCCATGGCGTGTTGACCTTCCGGATGGTGCAGATCCTTACTGGGCATGGCTGTTTCGGCAGGTATCTGCACCACGTGGCCGGAAGAGAATCTAGCCCCCGGTGCCACCATTGCAGCTGCGACGAAGACACGGCCCAGCACACGCTGGAGCACTGCCCTGCGTGGGATACACAGCGTCGTGCCTTGGTCGCCACCATCGGTAACGACCTCTCATTGCCGACCGTCACGAAAAAGATGGTTGACAGTGACGTGAAGTGGGAAGCGGTAGCCTCCTTCTGTGAAGCTGTCATGACACAGAAGGAGGCCGCGGAAAGAGCCCGCGAGGAAGATCCACTCGCGGGCCAAATCCGTCAAAGAAGGACTGGCCGTAGAAGGCGGCTGCATGGCCAACTTCAACCGCCATAGTGGGGACGGCGGGTGACGGAGTGGGGCTCCGGCACCCGCGCCTAACGTCCCAGCGCGGGGGAACACCGTTTTGTTCTGCTGGTGTTCCCTTCCTTCCCCGGTGGGCCCGGTAGCGGGCATAGTCGTCGGCACATGGCAGAGACTGCGATGAGTACCCTGCCGTGTGTCGAAGCCTCGACTGTTGCGGAACACGTTGGTTTTTAGTGGGTATGCCGGCCTTCAGCCGGTGACTCCCACATAACCCAGGGGCAGCCCCATTTGCCTCTGGGTATCCATAAAGGATTTTCCAACGGAAAAGAAAAAAAAAGGTTAGGTTGGGGTGCATGTTGGGGAGCCTCCTAGTGTGCTGGGCGCGTTGTCGGGATCGCTTGTTGCATTTGATGTTCTGTCATCCGGTGCAAACGGTGGTCCCACAACGTGTCCAGACGGCGCATCCTGGGCGACTGCGAATTCATTATCCGCCCGTAAAGGGTAATGGGTTCGCAGCCGGCCAATCTCCAACACAGTGCGGCTGCCTTCGGGCATTGCACGGCCGCACAAACCCGTAGCCCTGCATTTATGTGGGGTCGGGGGCTGGGCGTATGGGGCTTGCCCTGTGCGTCTGGCTGTGAGGAAGAAAACCTCTATAAAAAATCACCCTGGGGGGGCCCCCTTGGGGGGCCAGCGGAGCTTCGGCTCGTGGTATGGCGGCCTTCAAGGCCGCGGTCCGCTTTATGCGGACGGTGTCGGGAGCTTTTGCTCGTGGCGCAGTCGCGCCTTTGTTGGCAAAGGTTCTTTCAGGACCAGTGGACTTCGGTCGGTGTATGGCGGGCCTTCAAGGCCCGCGGAACGCTCAGCGTTCTCTTTTGGCGTGGGGCGAGTTCTGGCTCGTGGCGCGGCGGTGGGTCCAGTGGGGCCTGCTGTCGGGCAACCCGTTACTCTACGGAGCCGGGGGTCTGGCGCACGGAGCGTCGGGCTGCGTGGAAGAAAACCACAGTAAAAAATTACCCCAACCCCAAGGTGGTGGTAACGTGCCGATGGGGTGCATGGCTGGAGGGTGTCCGGTCCCAAGCGACCAAACAAGGCAGTCATGCCTCAAAATGACAAACATGGAATTTGGTCTAAAAAACAAAATTCCCCAAGGGGTAGAAATCCCCCCCGCAGGACCGCACAAGGCGGCTACGGGCAGCCGTTCGTTTTTGGGGTCGGCAAAACCAAGTTCCACCTCGTCACTATGTGGCGTCACCTGCGAACCCGTTGAGAGCGGGCGCCAGGCGGTATCCGGGCCGTCGGGTGTTAAGTTGGTTACCGAGGCGTGTGTTGGCAGTAGTGAGGGTCGTGAGCTCCGCTCTAGGAGCGCCGGGGCGCTGAAGTCCGCGCGTTCACGCAGCGGTTCAGCGTCCTCTGTAAATAGTAGGATAAGTTTAACTAATGTAGAATATGTAAATAAACTTGTACAAAACTGTAGTGTAAGATTAGTCCATAAGGATATAGAATCAAGTGACGCGGGTACGGCGATTTCGGCCACGTCGCTTAAGAGGAAGGTGGACGGCTCTGAGTCGTCCGACAAATCATTCCGGTCGGTTGTGTCAGGCGCCGACTCGGTCTTACAGGCTGGAGACATCTCTGACGCCACCACCGTTACCGCTTCTGGACGGCAGCGTCAGAAACAATTAAAAAAGAAAAGAAAGGGAGCCAAGGCGTCGAGGTCTGATTCTGGCTCGGACTCCGGGGGCTCGGATTGGACAAAGCGTTCGCTGGCCCCCAGTTCAGACTCCTTCGGGAAAGGGTGCGGGCGCGGTCGCCCCCCTACCCTCGAGGAGTGTCTTAGTCTCGCTCGAGCGAAACGGGAAGCTGCGGCGGCCGAGAAAGAGGCACGCCAGCTCCGCTATGACAGCGACATAAGGGAGATGGAGAAAAGGGCATTAGAGACGCGCGCCAAATTTTTTGAGGCGCGTGCCTCCTCCCTACCGGATGTGTCCCATGTAGTTCCGGCCGAAAAGACCGCCCTCGACCTAGAGGAGGTGGTGAAGTCGGACTGCAAAGTAATCCTGGAGGTGTCGAGGAAATCTTCACATCTAAGCGGCCCCTTCCAGAAGCTGCTGAAGAATGCGGCGGCTTCCATTCAGGACTCGTTTTCCGAAATGGCTCGGAGATCCGTCACCGAGGACCACCGCATCCTGAAGGCGGAAAACGAGATACTTAAAAAGGAAATGGTGGAGCTCCGCCAAATGATGAAAGACCTAAAGGCGGAGCTGAAGGCCGTCAGAAAGAGGGGCAACCAGGCTCCTCAAGATGTTGCTGCGTCCTGCAGCGACGCTATGGATGTGGTTGAGGTAGGCACTTCCCTGCCCAGTGTCACCCTAAGTGGGCCGCCGGCAGCTGGTTCTGCCCCAAACGCATGTGTCGATCCGGCCCTCGAAGCCTTCGAGGCCAAACTTTTTAGGTCAATCGGCTTTATGCTGGACGCCCGCTTCGAAGGCATTAAGGACCGCCTCCTTCCGGAGAAGAAATTGAGGCCTCCTCTTGCGGCCGACAAAATATCGTCTGCCCAAGCCCCCTCAAAAGCGGCGCCAGCTGAGCCCGCGGTGGGTAAACCGGCCAAGCAACCGGCCAATCCTAAGCCCGCTGGTACGACTAAGGCCGGCCAGTCGGCCAAGAAGCAGTCTGCTCCCACTGTGGTTCCATCCACCTCCCGGAAGCCCTCGGCGCCCAAATCAGCACCCTCTGAGGCAGCCGAATCGGCGCCATCCAAGGCCCCGGTCGAGCAAGAGTGGACCACGGCGGAGTCGAGGAAAAAGAGGCGCAGGAGACGCGGGCAGAAACAAAATCAGCCCCCTCCGGAACAGCCCCAAGCTGGCAGTTCTAAGGCCAGCTATGCAGACGCGACCAAAAAGAAGCCGAACCGCGGTCAATCTGCCCCGGCCAAGACGAAAAAGAAGTCCTCCCCTAAGCTGGCGCCTCCTAAATCAGCTGCGGTGGTAGTGACGTTGAACGACGCGGCGGTCAAGAATGGTACCACGTACGGGCAGGTCTTAGGGCAGGCACGTCAAACCATTAAACTTGATGAGATGGGTATCGAGAAGATGACGTGCCGCCAGACAGCGGCCGGAGCTCGGATTATCGAGATACCTGGCGTCCTGGCCGCTGAAAAGGCGGATTTGCTGGCCTCCAAACTGCAGGAGGCCCTAAACGGGGTGGCTAAAGTCGTCCGGCCCACAAAGTGTGTTGACCTTAGAGTATCTGGGCTGGACGACTCGATCTCAAAGGCGGAGTTGGCGGCAGCCATCGCTAAGAAAGGCGGCTGCAACGCCGACCAAATCAAAGTCGGCGATATTCGTGCTGGTCCGGGCGGTCTAGGGGCTTCCGTCGTGCAGTGCCCTGTGGCGTTCGCAAAGAAGGTAGTGGAGGGGAGACTCCTGATAGGCTGGAGTTCGGCCCAAGTTAAGGCGCTGGAGAGTCGCCCTATGCGGTGCTTCCGATGCTTCGGGACGGGTCATACTCGCCAGAGATGCCCCTCAAAAACTGACCGGAGCAACCTCTGTTTCCGGTGCGGCAAGGATGGCCACAAGGGCTCGGAATGCAGCGCGAAGCCCCACTGCGCCGTTTGCGCCTGGGCCAAAAGGCCTGCTGACCACACCATGGGGGGGAGCAAGTGCAACCCTCCCCAGACAAAGGGTAAGGACCCCGCCCCTAAAAAGGTGGCGCCCACCCCCGCTGAGGGCTCGCTCGCTCCCACCGAGCGACAGGAGGTTGCAATGGAGACGTAATGAATTTAGGTCTTCATTGCAACTTTCTCCAAGGAAACTTGAACCACGCCGCTAGGGCACAAGATCTGCTGCTGCAAGTCATGGCGGAGTGGTCTGTTGACGTTGCCGTTGTCGCGGAGCCATACATGGTGTCCAACCAGCCAAATTGGGTCGGTGACTGTAATGGCTCCGTCGCCGTCGTAGTCCGGCCTGCCCCGGGTTTTAATCCCCCCGTACTTCAGGAAAGGGGATCCGGATACGTGGTCGTGTCGTGGGGTGGGCTTTCCATTGTTGGGGTCTACTTCTCCCCTAACAGGCCGCTGGTGGACTTCGAGAACTTTCTCGGGGCTCTGGGAGCCGCCGTTAGGAGAGCCGCAACCACCCAAGTTCTCTTGTTGGGCGACCTAAACGCGAAGTCGATGCTCTGGGGTAGCCCGGCTACCGACGTCCGCGGCCAGGCCGTAGAGTCCTGGGCAATCGCCTGTGGTTTGTCCCTGCTCAACAGAGGGGCCGTTCACACCTGCGTGCGGCAACAAGGTGGATCGGTGGTCGATTTATCCTTTGCGACCCCCGCCCTTGCGCGCAGGATCGTTAACTGGCGGGTGATAGAAGGGGTGGAAAGTCTATCGGACCATCGTTACATCCGGTTCGAGACTTCCACCACTCGTCCTCGGGTCTCCCGGCCCTCAGGTGGTGGTCGCGGTCCCCGCTGGGCCCTGAGCCGCCTAAACAAGGAGTTTGCGGAAGAGGCGGCCATTGTCCAGGCCTGGTGCTCCCACCCCATGGACGGCCCCAATGTGGATGAGGCTGCAGGTAGATTTCGCGAAGCTCTGACAGAGGTGTGCGAGGCTTCTATGCCGAGAGCGCGCCCTCCGAAGGACCGCCGCGAGGTTTATTGGTGGTCGGAGGAGATCGCTGACCTTCGGTCTACCTGTACCTCCAAAAGACGGGCCTATACTCGCTGTCGCAGGCGTCAGGCTCGCAATGAGGAGGAGGAGGACCGCCTTTATGGCGAGTACAGGGAGGCGAAGAAGGCCCTGCAAACGGCCATCTCTTACGCCAAGGAGAGCGCCAGGGAAGAGATGTTGCAGGCCTTGGATCGGGATCCATGGGGAAGGCCCTTTAAAACAGCGCGCAACCAACTTAGGGCGCGCGGAGCCCCTCTAACGGAGACCATGACTCCGCAACTCCTGGGTGAGGTCGTGGCGGGGCTATTCCCTCCCGATGCCGAATTCACCCCACCGTTCGTGGCGCTGCCATACAGTGAGGGGGCGGCCGACGAAGAGGATGATCCTCCTCCAATTGACGAAGCGGAGTTTAAGGACGCCGCTGCCCGCCTCAAGGGCAAGAAGACAGCGCCAGGCCCTGATGGGGTGCCGGCTAAGGTGGTGAGCCTGTCGCTCGTTCACCTAGGTGACGGTGTCCGGGAGCTGTTCAACGCATGCATCCGTGTTCGGCAGTTCCCGAAGCCGTGGAAGGACGGTGTGCTGTGCCTGCTGCGCAAGGATGGGAGGCCAGCAGATGATCCCTCAGCGTATCGTCCTATAGTGCTACTGGACGAGGTCGGTAAGGTGTTTGAGAGGCTGATTGCCTCCCGACTCATCCAGCACCTAACAGAGGTGGGCCCAAACCTATCGCCAGGGCAGTATGGGTTCCGGGCGGGGCGGTCTACCATAGACGCTCTGTCAGAGTTACGGGACCTAGTCAGCGCGGCCACAGAACTAGGAGAGCAGGTGTTGGCGGTGTCCTTGGACATCGCCAACGCCTTCAATTCGCTGCCCTTTGGGGCGATATTGGAGGCTCTTCGCTACCATAGGGTTCCTCTTTACTTGCTGCGACTGGTAGAAAGCTATTTAGAGGGAAGAGACGTCGTGTTCGTTGGGCAGGGTGGCCAGGTCGGTCGCCATAGGATGTCCCGCGGTGTCCCACAGGGGTCAGTCCTAGGGCCCCTGTTATGGAACGTGGGATACGATTTCGTCCTGCGTTGCAACCTCCCCCCACGTGTCAGGCTACTCTGTTACGCCGATGACACGCTAGTCGCTGCAAGGGGAAAGGACCTAGAAGAGTCGATGCGGCTGGCCTCGGTGTATAGCACCTTAATCGTCCAGCGAATAGGGTCGCTCGGCTTGAGAGTGGCCTTGACGAAGACTGAGGCCCTACTTTTTCACGGGCCTCGTCGACGTCCGCCGGCCGGAACCGAAATCGTTGTGGACGGTGTGCGCGTCCCCCTTAAGCCCCACTTAAAATACCTAGGGCTTGTGATAGACGGGCGATGGGGGTTCGACGAGCATTTCCGACGCCTCGAACCCCGTCTCATGAGTGCCGCTGACGCCCTGGGTCGTCTCCTTCCTAACGTGGGGGGGCCGAGCGCCAGTTGCCGGCGCCTCTACGCAAACATCGTGCGGAGTATGGCGTTGTATGGGGCCCCGGTATGGGCCGATGCCCTCGGCCACCGCGCCGTTGCATCCCTCCACAGGGCGCAGCGCGCTATGGCATTAAGGGCCATAAGAGGGTACTGCACGGTGTCACATACGGCGGCGTGCATGATTGCCGGCACCCCTCCATGGGAACTGGCCGCCCACGTTCTTGCAGCGGCCTACAAGCTGCGTACAGACGCGAGAGTAACCGACCGGCGAATGGTGGCCATCGAGAGGGTCGCCGCCCTAGAGGAGGCGAGGATAGAGATGTTCCGCACGTGGTTCGGGGAACTGGAGAGCCTACTCCGCGGGCCGACGTCCGGTACCCTTCGCAGGACCGTCGAGGCTTTGAGCCCCCTCCTTACCACGTGGGCGGAACGGCGGCACGGGCCCCTCTCCTATCACCTGGTGCAGGTGCTCAGCGGCCATGGCTCATTCGGCCGCTACCTACACCGCATCGGGAGAGAGGAGGCCCCAAGGTGTCACCACTGTGACGCCGAAGAGGACACTGCCCAGCACACCCTCGAAGTGTGCCCCGGCTTCTCCGCGCAGCGTGACACGTTGACTGCTGCCATTGGAGGCGACCTCTCGCTCAAGAGCGTGGTCTTGGCCATGCTCGCGAACGACAGGTCGTGGAACGCAGTCAACACCTTCTGCGCCGACGTGATGACGCAGAAGGAGGCGGCGGAGCGGGCCAGGGAAGACGACCCCCAGGCCGCTCTGTGCCGCCGCAGAAGGACCGGGCGTAGAAGGCGGCAATTTGCCAGCCTCCTTCCTCCTGTTGGTGGCCAGCGGGGCCCGGGCTTGGGAAGCCCGAGTCTCGCATTGCACCGGCCACCACCAGTCGTCGATGCCCCAAATGTCCCGGGGCATCGTCGGCCTTCCCCGCCTTTTGGGGGGGTTAGAGGGGCTCGCCCTAGGCGAGCAGGCACCGGCGGGGTTGTGGATGTTTGCGCAAGCGTTCCCATGGCCCCGTCAGGCAGCGACACGTCCGCCGCCGACGCGTCCACCTCGTCAGATGATGATGAGGGGGGCGCGGTGGCGGCGGCCGTCCTCGCGCCAAGGTGCATGTGAGGGGACATCGTTGGGTTTTAGTGGGTAGGCCTCGCCTTCCGCGAGGAGAGTCCCAAATAACCTGTGTCTTCCCAAGGCACTGGTATGCGTAACGCATTTCCCAACGTAAAAAAAAAAAAAAAAAAAAAAAAAAAAAAAAAAAAAAAGGTTAGGTTAGGTTGGGGTGCATGTTGGGGAGCCTCCTAGTGTGCTGGGGGCGTTGTCGGGCTCACTTGTTGCATTTTGGCGGATGTTCTGTCATCCGGTGCAAACGGTGGGTCCCACAACGTGTCCAGACGGCGCATCCTGGGCGACTGCGAACTCATTATCCGCTCGTAGGGTAATGGGTTCGCAGCCGGCCAATCTCCAACACAGTGCGGCTGCCTTCGGGCATTGCACGGCCGCACAAGCCCGTAGCCCTGCATTTATGTGGGGTCGGGGGCTGGGCGTATGGGGCTTGCCCTGTGCGTCTGGCTGTGAGGAAGAAAACCTCTCTAAAAAATTACCCTGGTGGGGCCCCCTTGGGGGGCAGCGGAGCTTCGGCTCGTGGGATGGCGGGCCTCCAAGGCCCGCGGACCGCTTATGCGGTCACGTAGGGGTGGAAGAGTCCACATTTGCGGATTCCCACCAGGGGAAAGCGGTTGAGTCCACATCAGCTGGATTCCCGCTGACTCCTCTTTGTCGGGGGCTTAATATGCCCGAAGTTTGTGGAGGCCTTCTCCGGTCCTCCCCTCTTCGGAAGGGAGACTGCGGAGGAAGGCGGTTCTGTGTCGGCGGTCTGCTTATTGGCATTCAACGTCTTTTGACGCCGCCGGCCCTAAGCCTAAGTTTTCTCGGGGTGACGATGGGCTGAGTGGCCGGGGGGAGCCCGGTCCCAAGCCCCGGGACCATTTTCTTTTCTTGTTTATTTTTCTGTCTTTTTGTTTTCTTTTCTTGTTTGTTTTATTTAAATTTATTTCTTCTTCTTCTGTTCTTCGTTCTTTTTAGTTTTGTTTTGTTTTTGACGTTGGTTTCGGGAGATTTTAAAAAATGGAAAACGCGAATAGTAAAATCAAACTACCCCAGGAGGGTACCGGTCGCTCCGCGGCCGGAGAATCCCTCCCTGGGCCTTCGGGTCCAGGCAGCCCCACCGTTTCTGGGGGGGGCAACTATCGCGTCGGGGGCGCCTCTGGGCGTCTCTGTGCAAGGAGGAGTAAGGAGGATAGAGACGGGAGAAGCCGGGACAGCAGTGTAGGCTGTGGCTCGGAAATTGACGACGAGCTCTCAAGGAGCGGCAGCGCCATGTCGGGCGCTCTAGACAGCGACGACTCAATGTTTTCTGACGCGTCCATCAGTGCGCGTGACGAATTCGAGCGGGAGATAGGGGGACGCCTGCTAAGAAAAGGAAGTAGAAAGCGGCTTCCAGCTGAACCACCCAGTATTCGGGAAGGGCTGCCAGAAGCCAAAGTCATCCTGACGAGGATGCCTCGCCTTAGTGCGAGCACCGGAATGACACCACCAAGGGCCCCATTGGCCCCGTCGGCCCCTTCGGCCCCCACGGCCCCGTCGGCTTCGTCGGCCCCCACGGCCCCGTCGGCTTCGTCGGCCCCCACGGCCCCGTCGGCTTCGTCGGCCCCCACGGCCCCGTCGGCCCCGTCGGCAGCACTTATTGACGTTCGACGAAGATCCTCTAAGGAGCGAGAAGATGAGCTAGGAGGCGGGCCCCTAGCTGAACTTGATTCAGAGGAGGAGATCGGAAGGCTGGCTCAGATCGCGAGCAACTCTTGGGCTCGTTGTCGCATGCCGCCACCTGGAGAGCGACCATCGGACCCACCGCTCAGCCTTTTGAGGTGTCGGGCCAAGGATGACCTGGCGCTGATCGGACGGATTGCGGTGAGGTCCAAGAATTTAAAAGGGACGTGGGTGCGCAACTTAAAGTTAGCGGCCAGCCGTATAGAGGACACACTTGATGCGGTATATGAGAGGACGGCTACTGCAGAGGTCAGGCGGCTGCAAGCCGATAACGGGCGTCTCAACGGAGAGATTGACCTCCTGCGCGCGCAGGTTGACGCGCTGCGCGGTGAGTGCTCAGGGTTACGCGAGGAGTGCCAGGGGCTGCAGCGGCGGCTAGAGACTGCCCTCATGCCCGCGCCCCCAGTTCGGCCCGCACCCGTGCCCGCCCAGACGGAGACACCAGCACCTTATGGGAACTGCGTAGAAATGGAGGAGCTACCCGCCGTATCTCTGATGGCCAAGGCTGCAGAGCCGCAAGCAGGGAGGGCCGGTCCGGACTTAGACCGAGATGTAGAGGACGAGCGGCTCATGCGCCTCTTTGGGCGCGTGCTGGACGCACGTCTCGGGCCCGAGACGCCAGAATCCAGGGCTCGTCCGCCTTTAGCGGCGGACAGGACGACGACACCACCCAGCACCATCGACGATGTGGAAATGGAGCGCGGCGGCTTCACACTCGTCGGGAAGAAAGGCAAGGGCAAGGGCAAGGCCAAGATCCCTTCCGCCCAGCCGGCCAAGCCAGGTCCAACCGAGCCAGCCAGAAAAGCAGCGGCGTCTAAGCCGCCCCCGCCTGCCCCCCATCGTCGCGCGCAGCAGGGCGCAGCGACCGCCTTCATCCGGGAGTCGTACGCCGACGCCACCATGACCCCTGCACAACGGCAGGCGCGTGCTCCAGCGCCGCCATCGCGCGAGGCTCAGGGCGGCCGTCGAGATAAAAAGAAGAAGAGGAGACGACGCAGACGCGGCCAACTTAGCGTGCCAGCGATCGCTGCCGTGTCAGTGACCCTCTCGCCTGAGGCTCTTCAGCGCGGTGTCACGTATATGGACGCGCTCACCCGGGCGAGGGACGCGACGAAGGATGACCCGGACTGCCCCAAGTTGCGCGTCCGGCATACCATGACGGGGGCCCGGCTGTTAAAGGTTTTAGGCCCGGACAGTGCAGAAAGGGCGGACCTCTTCGCCGAGCGCCTTCGCGGGGTGCTTGGCGACGATGTCCGCGTCTCCGTCCCGGTCAAGTGCGTTGATATGCGCGTGACCGGGTTGGATGACTCCATTCGGGGGGACGAGGTTCGGGGGGCGATCGCCCGTGCTGGACAGTGTCCCCTCGACAGGGTTCGTGTTGGCGAGATTCGCCGCGGCCGGTGGGGCTCGGGATCCATTAGGGTCACTTGCCCCGCGTCTGCGGCGAAGCTCATCAACAAGGACGGCCAGCTCACCGTGGGTTGGTGCTCTGCGCGCGTTTACGTGCTGGAGCAGCGACCCATGATGTGCTACCGCTGCTTGGGTGTGGGGCACACCAAGCCGCAGTGCCCGTCGGCAACTGACCGCTCCGGAGCGTGCTTCCGCTGCGGCCAGTCGGGCCACAAGGCCGTCGAATGTTCGGCGCCGCTTCGCTGCCCCCCGTGTGCTGATGCCGGTTTACCGGCTAACCACATGGTGGGCAGTAAATGTTGCTTACAGCAGCTGAAGCGACGCACACGAGGCAGATCCCTCGCTGGCGGGGGTGGCGGTGGCGGCGGCCAAAGGCCGCCCTCCGTTGCCGCCCCTGTCACCGATGGATCGCGGGAGGCGAGGCCCCCTGATCCGCCCTCAACGGGGCGGTGAAGGGAGCCGTCGGTGGGGGTTACTTCGGGGCTGTATACGCCTCGAAGTGACCCGCGCCGGCGGGCGGACTGGGCGGGGGTATTCTCCTATGCCAGTCTGCCGTTGCCGAGTAGAGGTCAGCGGTACTGTTGGGGAACGGTATGCGCATTGCACGATCTCTGCGACGAGGGATGCTCCTTGTGTTCCGAGAGCATCCCATCCCACCTCGTGGAAGAGCACGCCAAGAGCTCACTGCGGCGCTGTCCATAGTGTTGTGATGAATACCCTATGGCGGCGCCAACACGCAGCGTGTCGGAACTTCGCAGGGGTTTAGTGGGTAGGACGGGACTTGCACCCAGAGAGCCCGTGAGTCCCACATACCCCTCTCCGGTTTCCCCGAACCGGGAAGGAAACCCGTAAATGGGTTCCCCTGCGTCAAAAAAAAAAAAAAAAAAAAAAAAAAAAAAAAAAAAAAAAAAAAAAAAAAGGTTAGGTTAGGTTAGGTTAGGTTGGGGTGCATGTTGGGGGGGGTGCATGTTGGGGAGCCTCCTAGTGTGCTGGGCGCGTTGTCGGGATCGCTTGTTGCATTTGATGTTCTGTCATCCGGTGCAAACGGTGGTTCCACAACTTGTCCAGACGGCGCATCCTGGGCGACTGCGAATTCATTATCCGCTCGTAGGGTAATGGGTTCGCAGCCGGCCAATCTCCAACACAGTGCGGCTGCCCTCGGGCATTGCACGGCCGCACAAACCCGTAGCCCTGCATTTATGCGGGGTCGGGGGCTGGGCGTATGGGGCTTGCCCTGTGCGTCTGGCTGTGAGGAAGAAAACCTCTATAAAAAATCACCCTCGGGGGGCCCCCTTGGGGGGCCAGTGGAGCTTCGGCTCGTGGTATGGCGGCCTTCAAGGCCGCGGTCCGCTTCATGCGGACGGTGTCGGGAGCTTTTGCTCGTGGCGCAGTCGCGCCTTTGTTGGAAAGGTCCTTTTCAGGACCAGTGGACTTCGGTCGGTGCATGGCGGGCCTTCAAGGCCCGCGGAACGTTCAGCGTTCGTTTTCGGCGTGGGGCGCTCCAACGCTCCATTTGCGTCGGCTCTAGGGGCCTGCCTTAACTGGCCGGTCCCGACGGAGCTTGCCTTTATTGGCTGGCTCAGCGGCCGCCTTCGGGTGGCGTGGCACGGCGGACCTTCAAGGTTCGCGGCGCGGCGGGTCTGGCGGCCGTGGTTTTGCGGTCGCTGGGTGGGTTTCGGCCCCCCGTCGGGCAACCCGTTATCCCGTGTGTGTGTCTGGTGTCATGTCTATCGGCACACACGGGACCGGGGGGGCTTGCCTTAATCGGCTGGCCCTGCGAGGAGCCAACCTCAATAAAAAACCCCAATTCCCCGTAGTTGAGATCCGTGGCTACGGGGGGCCTTCGGGTGGCGGGCCGGGTAGAGTCCGCCAGCTAGCGATCCCCTCCAGGAGACCGCCCGACCTCCTGGAGTATCAGGGTTACCCGGGTGCAGGGGGCACCGCCCGGGTGGACCTTTATTTCCCCCATACTCGTGGGTTAAGTATGAAGAGTTCCAATTTTAAAACTAAAACCAAACCATCATTAGCTTTAAGTTTCCCTTGTGGGAGTCGCTCCTTACGGAGCCAAAAATGCCGTGACAAAGCGCCCTGTCCTCAAGTGAGTGGCGCGCAGAGTGAGGTGTCGGATGACGATGTCGAGAAAGTCTCGACCTTTGGCTCGTGTCAATCTATGGACACAGTGGGGTCCCAGTCCGGACGGAAAAGATTGAGGTCCGCTGACTCAGGTTCGGATAGTGCGTCGAGCACAGAGGTGGCGGTGGCACCTAAAAAGCCCGCTTCGGGAGAAACGACCCGTGGACGAGGCCGCTCCATTAAGACGGGGGAATACTCAGACTCGGCGAAAGCCAAGGAAGACTACAATACCCAGCTGCGCGAGTCAATGCGGCTGGAAGCAGAAAAGGAGTTCGCGGAGGAGCTGGCGCAAAGACGATTGCGCTCAACCTCTGCCATCTCCTCAGCAAATTCCGATGACATCATCTTTATGACAATGGAGGAAGAGCCCAGTGCGGCCCAGATCTACAAGTCTGTTCAGGCTGAGCTGCAGACTATACTTAAAGTGGCAGCAACTTCAAGCCACCTAAAGGGCACTTACCAAAAGGCCCTCAAAAACTCAGCGGCCTCTATACGCGAGTACACCCAAGCGCTCCTAGGCTGCACTGTGTCCGAAGAGGTCACAAAGCTGGAGCGGGAGAATAGGCGCCTTAGGTCCGACGTGGACGATATGCGCAAACAAATTGAGGACATGCGCGCAGCAAGATCGGGCCCGCAAGAGCCCGGTGCGTCGCAACCCTTGGATGGAAACCAAATCCTCCAAGCGGTTGCAACTGTGGTAGATGAGAAAATTAAGGCGGCAATGACGACGGCCACCAATATGATGAACGCCCGCATAGAGGGCCTCAAAGTTCCGGATAGACCGCGGCCACCGTTGGCCGCGGACAAAGTGAGGAAAGCTGCACAGACGCACACCATTTCGGCAAAGGATTTCCCGCCATTGAAGGCTCCACAAAAGAGGGTCCCTCCCGCCATCACGTCGAAGTGCGGGACCATGTCCCTTATCCCTTGCACATCGTCCCAGCGAAAGGGAAAGGGCAAGGGAAAGGGCAAAAAGACGGCACCTGCTCCGGCAGAAACCACCCCGCCTGTAACCGCCACACCTGAAGCCTCGACGTCGGAAGAGGCTGGTTGGGCCACTGTTGGGAAGGGTGGTAAGGTCAAGAAGCCAAAGCCCACTGCGCCGGTCGCTAAGCCTCAGTCTCAGCCCAAGCCGAAGCCCAAATCGCAGGGTCAGGCGCAGGCAAAGGCTAAGAAGCCCCGCAAGGTTCGGGAACCCCGAACGGCCGCTGTGGTAATAACACTCGGCCCTGAGGCGGAGAAGACCGGCCTCTCTTATGCCGAGATCATAAGAAAGGCACGTTCTGCAATAAACATTGAGGAGCTCGGCATCCCGCCGATACAAATTAAGACCGCAGTCACCGGGGGCAAAATCTTACAGGTCTCCGGGGACAGTCAGGCCTCCAAGGCCGATGAACTGGCCCAACAACTGAGGACCGTCTTTGAGAATGAAGACATCCGAGTCTCCAGGCCCACGAAGTGCATGGAGATCTCCATCATGGGTCTGGATGACTCCATAGAAAAGGGCGAGCTTTTGACGGCCATTGCTGAAAAGGGCGGCTGTGATGGCGGCAATATCAAGGTGGGGGAAATTCGCCGCGCTCCCAGCGGCGTGGGATCTGCGTTGGTGTCGTGCCCTGTCGGCGCGGCCAATAAACTCTTGGAGGCCGGTCGTCTTCTGATCGGGTGGAGCTCAGCGCGAGTCCGCGCAGTGGAGCCCCGCCCGATGAAATGCTTCCGATGTCTGGAGCGAGGGCACGCTCGGCCGCATTGCTCTGGTGTGGACCGCAGCGACCTTTGCTTCCGCTGTGGGAAACCCGGGCATAAGGCGTCTGTTTGTTCAGCGGAGCCGCACTGTGTTGTTTGTGCGGCCGCAAAAAGACCTGCAGGACATATTTTGGGGGGTAAGAGCTGCAAGGCCCCAACCGCCCCCCCGAAGAGGGTAAAGAATAAGGCCGCCAAGACCCCGGCTACTCAAGAGGCTGCAGATCCAGCGCAGCCTATGGATACAACACCAGCTCCAAATGGCTCTACGACCAGCGTGTAAATTCATACAGTCGAACTTGAACCACTGCTCTGGTGCGCAGGATCTCCTTTTGCAAACCACGAGAGAGTGGTCAATTCACATCGCTGTGGCTGCTGAGCCGTACTACGTCCCACCTTGTTCTAACTGGGCTGCGGACCTGGACAGCACAGTTGTAATCATTAGGTCGGTGCTCAATGCCTCTCCAGCCCTCTCAGTCCATCAGAGGGGGCACGGCTTCGTCGTCGCCAAATGGGGAGATACGGTCATCATCGGCGTATACTTCTCCCCCAATAGGCCACTGGCCGAGTTCGAGGACTTTCTGGACGAGCTTGGTGCTGCAGTTCGGCAGTCGCCTTCGACGCACACCTTGGTTCTGGGGGACTTCAACGCCAAGTCATCGGCTTGGGGTTCCCCGGGCACTGATCCGCGAGGAGCATTGGTAGAAGGGTGGATGGCCATGTACGGCCTCATCCTCCTAAATCAGGGCTCAGCCTACACCTGCGTACGACAGCGGGGGGGGTCTATAGTGGACTTAACGTTCGCTTCCCCCGCTCTCGCCGCGCACGTGTCTGGCTGGCAGGTCCTTGAAGAGGCCGAAACCTTGAGTGACCACCAGTACATCTCGTTCAACATCTTTTCTCGGGGTGATACTGGTGGCCGCCCCAGCTCAGCGTCGCAGTCAACCTTCCCCAAGTGGGCTCTCACTAAACTCAACAGAGAGCACCTTGAGGAAGCGGTTCTAGTAGAGGACTGGTGCTCACCGTCCACCGCCTTACCAACTAATGTCGACGCAGAGGCAGACCGCTTCCGCAAATCACTGCAGCGGATCAGTGACGCCTCCATGCCGCGGATCCACCATAAGCCTCGTAAAGGCGCCGTCTATTGGTGGTCTGCGGATATCGCTGCACTTCGGGCCGATTGTACCGCCAAACGGCGAGAGCTCGCCCGATACCGCCACCGCACGCGAAACACCTACCGCGATGCGGTCTGGGAGGACCACCTGCATGGCCTTTACACGGAGGCACGGCGGACAATGCGCGTTGCCATTTATAAGGCAAAAACGGAGGCACGGGAACAGATGCTGGAGTCCCTCGACAACAATCCGTGGGGTCGACCGTACCACGCCGCGCGCGACAAACTGCGCGCGCAAGGTCCCCCGGTTGCGGAGTCACTGGAGCCACAACTTTTTCAAAATATTGTCGAAGCACTGTTCCCGTCCCGCGGTGAACACAGCCCTCCGCCCATGGTCCCCCGTGGGTCCCAGTCCTCGGATGACGGGTCGGTAGAGACCATTACGGACGCCGAGTACGACTGTGCCGTCGCTAGACTTCGGGCCAAAAAGACTGCTCCAGGCCCCGACGGGGTTCACGGGCGTGTCTTGGCGCTCTCCCTTGTGGAGTTGGAACCGCGAATGCGGAACCTTTTCAACGCATGTCTCAGGACCGGGAAATTTCCGCAGGTTTGGAAGCGAGGGCGTCTGGTCCTTCTGCAAAAGGCGGGCAGGTCCGCCGACTCACCCTCTGCCTACCGGCCCATTGTCCTCCTGGATGAGGCCGGTAAGCTGCTCGAGAGGATTGTAGCCGGCCGTATCATTGGCCACTTGACGTCAACGGGACCGGATTTGGCAGAGTGTCAGTTCGGCTTCAGAGAGGGTCGTTCTACCATCGACGCGATTATGCGCGTGAAGGCCCTCTCTACCGAGGCAGTTTCTCGCGGCGGGGTGCTTTTGGCGGTGTCTCTCGACATCGCCAACGCTTTTAACACCCTGCCGTTTGAGTGCATTCTCGAGGCCCTGCGTTATCATGGGCTGCCTCGGTATCTGCAAAACATCATCGCAGATTACCTACGAGGCCGAACTGTCACCTGCCAAGACCAAAACGGCAGGCTTTTCGAGAGGCGGATGACGTGCGGTGTTCCACAGGGGTCGGTTCTAGGCCCTCTCCTGTGGAACATCGGGTATGATTGGGTGTTGCGGGGTGCCCTTCTGCCGGGTGTCCGCATCTTTTGTTACGCGGACGACACCCTCGTAACAGCCCGAGGCTCGACTTTCGCGCAGGCTGCGCTCCTGGGTAAGGTTGGGACTATCCAGGTTGTCCACAAGATCGAGAGGCTTGGTCTGCGGGTGGCCCTCGACAAAACCGAGGCCCTGCTTTTTCATGGGCCGCGGAAGGGTCCGCCCGCGGGAGCATCTCTCGATCTAAATGGGGTGAGGGTCGCGATCGGTCCAACGTTAAAGTACTTGGGGCTTTTACTTGACCCGGGGTGGAACTTTAAGTGCCACTTCCGGAATCTTAGCCCCAAGCTAACGGCGACGACATCTGCCTTGAGCAGACTCCTGCCAAACGTCGCGGGCCCCGGAGACGTGTGCCGCCGCCTCTTCACGGGGGTGGTGCGCTCGATGGCGCTATACGGTGCACCAGTGTGGGTGGATGCTCTGACGGCCCACAATAAGACCCTTCTGCGGAGAGCACAGCGGGTCATGGCCGTCAGAGTAATCCGGGGATATCGCACTATCTCTTTCGAGGCTTCATGCCTACTGGCTAGGACACCTCCCTGGGATCTCGATGCTAGAGTCCTAGCGGAGGTGTACGAGCACGGAGCACAGCTTCGTGCGGAGTTGGGGCACCGGCGCATAATGCCGGAGCTGGTATCGCGCTGGAGGCGAGAGGCGCAGGGGCGCATACTAAGCGCCTGGCTACAACGCCTGAACGAGCCCACGGCCGGTCTCAGGACCGTGGAGGCCATCCGCCCAGTCTTTCGGGCGTGGATGAGGCAGCGGCACGGGGTGTTGACCTTCCGTGTTGTGCAGATTCTGACCGGGCACGGTTGCTTCGGCAGATACCTGCACAGCACGGCCAAACGGGAAACCAGTGCCCGTTGCCACGAGTGTGGCCACAGCGAGGACACGGCGCAGCATACGCTGGAACTCTGCCCGGCGTGGGCTACGCAGCGCCGTGTCTTAGTTGCTGCTATTGGCGGCGACCTCTCCCTGCCGACCGTCGTGGAGAAGATGGTTGGCAGCGAGAGTAACTGGGAGGCGGTAGCCACCTTCTGCGAGGAAGTCATCTCGCAGAAGGAGGCTGCGGAACGGGCCCGCGAAGAAGATGCCCATGCGGACCCGATTCGCCGCAGAAGGTTGGGCCGAAGAAGGCGGCTCCATGGCCACCTTCAACCGCCGAGTGGGGACGGCGGGTGACGGAGTGGGGCTCCGTGACCCGCGCCAAGGCGTCCCTGCGTGGGGGAGCACGCGTTTTGTTTCGCGCGCGCTCCCTATCCCTGGTGAGCTCGGAAGCGAGCGTTAACCGTACAGTCTTCGGCGCATGACAGCGATTGCGAAAAGTTCCCTGTCGTGCGTCGAAGCCACGGTATTGAGAAACACGTTGGTTTTTAGTGGGTATGCCGGCCTTCTGCCGGTGACTCCCACATAACCCAGGGGCAGCCCCATTCGCTCCTGGGTACCTATAAAAGGTTTTCCAACGTAAAAAAAAAAAAAAAAAAAAAAGGGGTGCATGTTGGGGAGCCTCCTAGTGTGCTGGGCGCGTTGTCGGGATCGCTTGTTGCATTTGATGCTCTGTCATCCGGTGCAAACGGTGGTTCCACAACGTGTCCAGACGGCGCATCCTGGGCGACTGCGAATTCATTATCCGCTCGTAGGGTAATGGGTTCGCAGCCGGCCAATCTCCAACACAGTGCGGCTGCCCTCGGGCATTGCACGGCCGCACAAACCCGTAGCCCTGCATTTATGTGGGGTCGGGGGCTGGGCGTATGGGGCTTGCCCTGTGCGTCTGGCTGTGAGGAAGAAAACCTCTCTAAAAAATTACCCTGGTGGGGCCCCCTTGGGGGGCAGCGGAGCTTCGGCTCGGTGGATGGCGGCCTTCAAGGCCGCGGTCCGTTTTTGAGCGGATGGTGTTGGGAGCGGTTTCGCTCGTGGCGCACTCGCGTCATTTGTTGTAGCAAGGCTCTTCTCAGGGCCAGTGGTGCTTCGGCACGGTGCATGGCAGATCTCCAAGGTCTGCGGCGCGACATGCTCGCTTTGTTAGCTGTCGGGCAAACCGTTATCCCCTGGGGACCGGGGGCTGTCGGGGCTTGTGTCCGGGCCAAGTGGAGTAAACCACACTAAAAAATCCCCTAATCCCAAGGTTCAGGAGGGTGCCGAGGGGATGAATGTCCGGCGGGGTTACGCCGGTGCCAAGCCCTCCATGTGGAGAGTGGGGGCCACCGCGCCCGTAAGCGGTCAAAAATCATGAACAGTGTAGGTACAATAGAACTACCCCAGGAGGGTACCTCCCGCTCTGCGGGGGGAGAATCCCTCCCTGTCGCTTCGGCGGCAGGCTGCCCCACCGTTTCTGGGGGGGGCGCCCACTGTTTCGGGCCTAGCCCGGTAGTTGAGGAGAGAGAGGAAAGGAGTGGTAGGAGAAGTAGTGGTAGATTGAAGAAGAAGGCGCATTCCATCTGCGTGCAAGAGTGTGAGGTGGTTCTCACGGACTGCCTCAATGTCGCAATGTCGGACGATGATGGTTCGGCATCTGTTTGCAGTACAATCCTAGGGACAACATCAGGGAGAAAGCGACCACACGAGCCCACGCGGGAACGTGCTCCATTTGACTCAGACAGCGATTCCAGCGCTAAATCGGTCTTAGCATCGAAAGTGTCAGCAGCCGGCCCAAGCAGAGGCCGCGCTTCAAAAGTAGAAGAGCTCACAGGTCTCGCCGAAGCTAAACGGCAGCTTAATGCGGCCAAACGAGAGGAACTCCGGCTGAGAACTGAAGAAGATCTGGCAGATCGTCTGGACAGACGGAGCTTGCGATCCGGCTCGACGGGTGGTACGGACGTATTTATGTCCCCCGATGAAGGCCCGCTTGCAACACATATCGGGGCATCTGTGCAAGGCGACCTTGATATTATAAGAGAGGTTGCCAAAAAATCAGGCCATCTCAAGGGCACATTCCAGAAGGCTCTTAACGAGGCCACGTGCTCGATAGCCAACAGCACACGTGCTCTACTGAAATGTTCGGCCTCGTCTGAAAACACCAAGCTGCTGGCGGACAATGAACGCCTAAAACGTGAAGTGGCTGAGCTCAGGCGAGAGCTTGCAGAGTTGCGAAGTGAATTCCGCACTAGAGAGTGGCGCGATGCATCGGCCCCGCTGGCCCAACCGGAAACGGGTGTACCAGCATACTTTGAGGAGTGGTCGCGCTCTATTATGAAATCCATGGGCAATATGATTGCTGCAAAGTTTGACGGACTAGAGCGCGATGAGAGGCTTCTGCCTCCCAAAAACCATCGGCCTCCGCTCGCCGCGGATAAGAGGAGAGATATGGAAGTCTCCACTGCTGTTGCGTCCACATCGGCGGCCTCTCAAAAGACCGCCCCATCGAGAATTTTCACCAGTTCCAAGACTGCGTCAGGGACAAAACCTGCAGCTGCCTCCTCTGTCCAACAAACTAAACAGGGGAAGGGAAAAAAGAAGGGTCAGAAGGCGGTACCAGCTCCACAGTCTATCCCACCGCTGACGTCTCAAAGTGTGACAGGAGCGCCTCCATCTGTGGCTGAGCCTGAACGTGACGGTGAAGGCTGGAGCACTGTGGTCAGGCGCGCCAAAAAGAAAATCCGACCGGCGGCCTCATCGTCTGCGCCCGCTCCTGCTCCTGTTGCAGCCCAACCGCCAGGGCAGCTGAAAAAGAAACGCAGACTACGCGTGCCCCGCTCGGCCGCTGTAGTGATCACCATCGATCCGGAGGCGGAAAAACGCGGCGTAACATACGCCGATGTCATCAAAGACGCCAAATCGCGCGTTGATCTCGCCGAACTGGGCCTAGCGCCATTTAAAATCAGGGAGGCGGCCACGGGCGCTCGTATCCTCCAAATCTCGGAGTCGGAGTCTGCGGCCGATAACAGAATGAAGGCCTGCACACTGGCGGAGAAATTGAGAGGGATCCTGTCGCCCGACATCCGAGTTGCCACGCCCACGAAATGCGCGGAAATCCGCATAACTGGGCTCGACGACTCAGTGGAGAAGCTGGAGGTCACAGCAGCAATCGCTCAAAAAACGGGTTGCGCGCATAGCGACATCACGGTTGGGGATATTCGCCGCGGCCCCGACGGTCTGGGTTCTGCTTGGGCCAAATGCCCAGTAGGAGCGGGAAAGATGCTTCTGGATGCGGGCCGCCTATTGGTAGGTTGGAGTTCGGCTGGCGTGCGTGCACAGGAGCCACGACGAATGATCTGTTACCGCTGCCAGGATGTTGGTCATACGCGGCACCGGTGTTCAGCAGCGACAGACAGAAGCACACTCTGCTTCAGGTGTGGCAACCCAGGTCACAAAGCGGCAACCTGCACGGCAAAACCACACTGCGCCCTTTGCGCTTCCTCCAGCCGTCCAGCGGACCACATAATGAGGGGTAGAAGTTGCAAAGCTCCTCCCCCTCCCAAAGGCAAGAAAGCGCCGCCTAAGACCCAGGCCGCTTCTACAACTGCACCGGCAACGTCGCAGGTCGAAGAAATGATCACCGACCAATAATGGCAATACACCCGCTCAAACTCTTACAGAGTAATCTTAACCACTCCGGCGGCTCACAGGATTTGCTCATGCAAACCCTGGCGGAGTGGTCCTTAGATCTTGCAGTGGTTGCGGAGCCATACTCTGCTCCGCAGGGCCCAAACTTTGCTTTTGACTTGGACGCAACCGTAGCCATTATACGTGCTGCGTCCTCTCGGTCCCCGCCTCTGACCATCAAGGAGCGGGGCCATGGTTTTGTCACTACGAAGTGGGGAGACATAGTACTGGTTGGCTGTTACTTCTCCCCCAATCGTAGCCTAGCTGACTTCGAAAATTATATCGCGGAAGTTGGTGCCGCTGTTCTTCGCGCGGCTTGTAGTCATGTCATTGTGCTGGGGGACCTCAATGCCAAATCCACGGCCTGGGGTTCCCCCTCCACGGATGTTCGTGGCTCTGAAGTTGAAGACTGGGCTGCAACCTTAGGCCTGGTGATACTCAATCGTGGTTCTGCCAACACCTGTGTGCGACAGCGGGGGGGGTCAATAGTGGACGTAACGTTTGCTACCCCCGCTCTCGCATCACACGTGAAAAACTGGCAGGTCCACCAAAACGTCGAAACGCTATCTGACCACTTATATATCACGTTTGATGTGTCACCTCTCCGAGGATCTGCTAACACCAATGTGCCTCGAAACCGTCCAGCTCAGTTGTTCCCGCGGTGGTCACTAACCAAACTGAACAAGGACCTGGTTGAAGAGGCTTCGCACCTTGAGGAGTGGTTCTGCCAGTCCACAGACTCTGCACTGGGAGTGGATGCTGAGGTCCAAAATTTCGGTGAGGCTATGACGCGAATTTGCGATGCGTCCATGCCCCGAACGACACAGCGTCCACCCAAAAGGCAGGTGTTCTGGTGGACTGAGGAGCTTGCTGGGATGCGGCAAGCCTGTATCGCCCGACGTCGAGCATATACCCGGTACCGCAGGCGGCGGGCTGGGGCAAGCGCTGAGGAGGAGGTTCGGCTTCATGCCGCTTTAAAGGAGGCTCGCCATGCGTTCCGCGTGGCCATACATGAAGCGAAGGAGGCCGCTCGCGAAAGATGGCTTGGGGAGCTGGAAGCGGATCCGTGGGGACGCCCTTATCGCACAGTTCGAAATAAGCTGTGCGGTCAAGGTCCCCCGGTAGCGGAGACCCTAGACCCCCGGCTTCTTGAGTCAGTGGTGACGGCCTTATTCCCGGCTCGCGCGGAACAAGTTGCCCCACACATGGCCCCCACCACCTCGATACCCACCACCGAGGACAGCCTCCCTCCTCCTGTCACGGAAGGAGAGTTTGGCTCGGCAGTCCGAAGGCTGAGAGCCAAAATTACTGCTCCTGGCCCTGACGGCGTACCTGGCCGCGTCCTGGCGATGGCACTCTCGGTCCTGGAGAGCAGACTGAAGGGAATTTTCAACCGATGTCTGTCCTCAGGCCAATTCCCCTTGCCATGGAAACTGGGTAGGCTGGTGCTACTCCAGAAGCCCGGCAAGCCGGCGAACAGTCCATCGGCCTATCGGCCAATTGTACTTCTTGACGACGCGGGGAAACTCCTCGAGAGAATTATATCCACCCGCGTCGTCAAACACCTCACCGAAGTCGGGCCAAACCTGTCCAACTCCCAATACGGGTTCAGGGAGAACAGGTCCACCGTCGACGCAATCCGCCGGGTAAAGGCGTTCGCTGACGATGGTGTGTCTAGGGGCAGGGTGACAATGGCGGTCTCGCTAGATATAGCAAACGCTTTTAACACCCTGCCCTTCAGCTGCATAGGGGAGGCACTCCTGTACCATCATGTGCCCCTATACCTAAGGAGGATAATAGCGCACTACCTCCACGACAGGCGCATTGTGTGTGTTGACCGCAATGGAGGCGCTCTACGCAGGGTGATGGAGTGCGGTGTTCCACAGGGGTCTGTCCTTGGCCCACTCCTGTGGAACATCGGATTTGACTGGGTGTTGCGTGGAGCGCTCCCAATTGGATTGGACATCGTGTGTTATGCCGACGACACACTCATCTTGGCACAGGCCGATGACTACAATGAGGCGGCCCGCCTTGCCACTGTTGGCACTTCCATCGTAGTCGGCCGGATACAAAGTCTGGGGCTAAAGGTGGCTCTGGACAAGACGGAGGCCCTACTCTTTCATGGGCCCCGGCGCAAGCCACCGTCAGACGCACACCTGACCATCAACGGTGTGCGTATTAAAGTTGCAGCGCACATGCGCTATTTGGGCCTCGAACTCGACTCCAGATGGAGCTTTGACTACCACTTTGGCGGACTTTCCCCAAAGCTGGTCAGTGCAGCCGGGGCATTATCGCGGCTTCTGCCGAATCTGGGCGGCCCCAGCGTAACCTGCCGCAGGCTCTACACTGGGGTCATACGATCTATGGCCCTGTACGGCTCGCCCATTTGGGCAGACACGCTCTCGCCGCGCAACACCGCCTTGCTCCGCAGGGCACAACGCGTGATGGCGATTAAGGTGATACGCGGCTACAGAACGGTCGCAGGCGACGCTGCCACAGCGCTCGCGGGTACCCCACCTTGGGACCTCGACGCCATGGCACTCGCCAAAGTCTACAGGCACAGCGCAGAGGTGCGCGAGCAGGGCATTCGCCCTCCCCCGGAACTTTTACGCCGGTGGAGAGAGAGGGCTGAATTGTCCACTATGAGGACCTGGCGGCGACGGATGGAGAACCCCGTCGCCGGCCTACGGACTTTGGAGGCCATCCACCCCAATTTTGACGGGTGGCTGCGGAGGCGACACGGCGCCCTCACCTTCCGTGCTACGCAGATCCTGACGGGGCACGGCTGCTTCGGCAGTTACCTGGCGAAGATCGGCCGCGAAGCCAACCCTCGCTGCCATCACTGTGCAAGCGACGTGGACGACGCGCAGCACACCCTGGGCTCATGCTCAGCGTGGAGCGAGCAGCGCGCCGCCCTTACCGCGACAATTGGGACAGACCTCTCCCTGCCGGCCGTCATGAGAAAGATTGTCGGCAGAGAGTCGTCGTGGCAGGCGTTCGCCACCTACTGCGAGGAGGTAGTGGCCCTAAAGGAGGCTGCGGAAAGGGTGCGGGAGATAGACCCCGCGGCGGACCCTAACCGCAGACGCAGGCTTGGACGGAGGAGGCGCCTTCACGGGCAGCGCCAACCGCCCTAGCTAGGGACGTGGAGTGGTGGAGGGGGGCTCCACCACTCGCTTCAAACACGCCCCGCTGTCGGCCGAAAAGTGCCACATACCCATGGCACTTTTCCCCAAGTTGAGTCTGAAAAGACGTCCACAGTGCGCGACCTGAGATGTGTGCGATAAGCTTCCTCGGTCGCGCCGCGCTATTGTGGGTTGATGGGTATCGTCAGTTTTTAGTGGGTATGCCGGCCCTTTACACCGGTGACTCCCACATAACCCAGGGGGCAAGCCCCCCCCCGTCTCTCCCTGGGTATCCATAAAGGATTTTCTGACGTAAAAAAAAAAAAAAAAAAAAGGTTAGGTTAGGTTAGGTTAGGTTAGGTTTTTTTTTTTTTTTTTTTTTTTTTTTTTTTTTTTTTTTTTTTTTTTGTTCGCAATGGTTGTTTTGGTTTGGTTTGGGTCTTAAATCTAAGCGTCCACTACATTGTGGACTATCCACTTACTCGCTAAAGTGATTGGGTGTGCCAGAGCAGTTGGCCAAGAACGCGAATGGGATACGATCCCAGCCACGCCCGACACACCCCATCACCACTATCATAAACTAAATATATACCTAACTATACATATGTCGATTGCAGCATGTGCAAGCTCAGCCGGCAGCGCGAATGGGATACGCTGCCGGCCAAACCTTAACCCACGCAAACAACCCTACCTAACTATACATATGTCGGTTGCAGCATGTGCAAGCTCAGCCGGCAGCGCGAATGGGATACGCTGCCGGCCAAACCTTAACCCACGCAAACAACCCTACCTTACTATACATATGTTGGTTGTAGCATGTGCAAGCTCAGCCGGCAGCGCGAATGGGATACGCTGCCGGCCAAACATTAACCCACGCAAACAACCCTACCTATAAATAAACAATAATGTATATATGAGAATCGCAGCCAGCAGCGCATCACATCAAATGGGATACGCTACTGGCCGCGATCTCCCTACGTGTACAAACATAAGCAAACACATAAATAATCACAAACATGTAAATGTTACATATCAACAAAAGTATAACAGTGAATCTATACAAAAGATACCAACGCGTGACCGCTGCGTTCGCGGTGTCCAGCGACCCTATCAAAAAGACATCAACGCGTGTCTGTGCTGCCGCCCCCCCCCCCCCGCGCGGCCGCGGCAGCGCTGCCGGCAGCGCCACCGCGGCAGCGCTGCCGACCGCTGCCGGCCGCGCCCCCGCGGCAGCGCTGCCGACCGCTGCCGGCCGCGCCCCCGCGGCAGCGCTGCCGACCGCTGCCGGCCGCGCCACCGCTGCCGACCGCTGCCGGCCGCGCCACCGCGGCAGCGCTGCCGACCGCTGCCGGCCGCGCCACCGCGGCAGCGCTGCCGACCGCTGCCGGCCGCGCCACCGCTGCCGACCGCTGCCGGCCGCGCCACCGCGGCAGCGCTGCCGACCGCTGCCGGCCGCGCCACCGCGGCAGCGCTGCCGACCGCTGCCGGCCGCGCCACCGCTGCCGACCGCTGCCGGCCGCGCCACCGCGGCAGCGCTGCCGACCGCTGCCGGCCGCGCCACCGCTGCCGACCGCTGCCGGCCGCGCCACCGCTGCCGACCGCTGCCGGCCGCGCCACCGCGGCAGCGCTGCCGACCGCTGCCGGCCGCGCCCCCGCGGCCGCGCTGCCACGATACCGCTGCACCGCTGCCGGTCACGACACTTACAAAGTATTAATAGTCATCACAGTTACGTAATTTGCAATTTCACAATTTCAACAATGACAAACAGAATAAAACAGAATAAGAATATACTAAACTAAATGAACCGTCATTACAAACAATTGTTAACTATTATTATCTATTGTTATAAAAATTTTCTATTTACACACACAAAGGAAAATCAATGCAATCAGTATAATACTATGCCCTACCTTATCCTAATATAATTTAATGCACAATGTCCTTGTTAACAAAATAATAATAATAATAATAACAATAATAGCATCTCAAACTAACACATGATAGAACATACACATAATATAATAGCAATATTAGTACTATGTAGTACCAAGATAATACTATAAGTGACAACCTTAAATTACTAAAACTTAACTTAACATTACAATCCATGCAATACACACTGCCAAAACATCAAAACCTACTTCCACCCAGAAGACAAAGTGAAATCCGCGAGATGAGAGATGCGCTCAGCACCCCCTATACATTAGCGATCAAACATGAGCTCAGACGAATTTGTTTGTTT
This sequence comes from Nymphula nitidulata, assembly GCA_947347705.1. Classification (NCBI taxonomy): domain Eukaryota; kingdom Metazoa; phylum Arthropoda; class Insecta; order Lepidoptera; family Crambidae; genus Nymphula; species Nymphula nitidulata. The sequence goes on along the minus strand of OX374637.1, from coordinate 80,287 downwards.
GCTGGAGTTGCATGCTTATCATGTAATGGTTTATGATGCTAACTTTGACATTAATCCGTGAGTAAATTTAGTTATTTACAAATGTCTAACATAATTATTTAATTATCCTACATAACTATTCTATACAATAATTATAAAAAAAAAACACAATAGCGCAATCATGCGCCTTGGCGCAACCGGCGATTTCCGTGTTTTTTGAGTTTACCTATTTTAGTTTTATAATGAGATTATATATAATAATTATATAATATATATAATATATATATGTATACATAATATGTTTGACAGCTGCAGCTGCCGCTGCCCACCGCCTATTGGTCCCGCTGTACCCTACGCTGCGTCCGCAAACCTATTCGTCCCCCTCTCCCCCGCGCGCTATGGGACCGCCTCCCCTCCCCTCTATTCAGCCGTGCTGTCCAATCCAGACAGACCTCCGCTGATTGGTGGATGCCGTAAATAGGCTTGCCCGCTCTGATGGGGCAGAGCTTCTTACCCCTGCTATATACTAGTGATGTATATGCCGCGAAATAATTGGCTAGGAATAGTAACATCATGATAGCGAGGAAGAGAACAAAGTATAACAATATCTTGCAACTTACTTATTGCATTTATTGCAAAGTTTACTAACAATATTTATAAATGTTACTTATAACTTTTATAAATATTGTTAATAGCGAAATAAAAATTTTAAAATTAGAATTTAAAAATATATGAATCGATCACGCGTCTCAACGCATCCGGCGATTTCCGTATTTTGTTTTTCAAAAGTATTATCACACATGATCTTTATGATCTAATTATATAATTAAACAAGTTATGTATAAAGTGTCATTGTTCCTAAATTCCTAAGAACTCTCTGTTGATTCCTTCCACATTAATGATCAGCTTCAGATTAGGCCTGTATTCTTCTGGGCACTTGATATGCACTACATTGCTTATTATGTGTAGCACAAAGGGTGCCGTTTTTCCCATATCATAATCAAAATTTTTATGCTTCCTGCCATAATGCCTTTTAGTGTTGCGATGTTTAATAACTTCACCGCACATGACACACTGACGTATCTGAGATACCTGAGAGTCCTCCGGCTCTCCCGATTCCCCCCTCATATTCTGCTGGGTTAGGTTAGGTTAGGTTAGGTTAGGTTAGGTTAGGTTAGGTTTTTTTTTTTTTTTTTTTTTTTTTTTTTTTTTTTTTTTTTTTTTTTTTTTTTTTTTTTGTTCGCAATGGTTGTTTTGGTTTGGCTTGGGTCTTAAATCTAAGTGTCCACTACATTGTGGACTATCCACTTACTCGCTAAAGTGATTGGGTGTGCCAGAGCAGTTGGCCAAGAACGCGAATGGGATACGATCCCAGCCACGCCCGACACACCCCATCACCACTATCATAAACTAAATATATACCTAACTATACATATAACGGCTGTAGCGTGTGCAAGCTCAGCCGGCAGCGCGAATGGGATACGCTGCCGACCAAACCTTAACCCACGCAAACAACCCTAACTATAAATAAACAATAATATATATATGAGAATCGCAGCCAGCAGCGCATCACATCAAATGGGATACGCTACCGGCTGCGTCCTCCCTACTTGTACAAACATAAGCAAACACATAAATAATCACAAACATGTAAATGTTACATATCAACAAAAGTATAACAGTGAATCTATACAAAAGATACCAACGCGTGACCGCTACGTTCGCGGTGTCCAGCGTCCCTATCAAAAGACATCAACGCGTGTCTGCGCTGCCGCCCCCCCCCCCCACGCGGCCGCGGCAGCGCTGCCGGCAGCGCCACCGCGGCAGCGCTGCCGACCGCTGCCAACCGCTGCCGGCCGCGCCACCGCGGCAGCGCTGCCGACCGCTGCCAACCGCTGCCGGCCGCGCCACCGCGGCAGCGCTGCCGACCGCTGCCAACCGCTGCCGGCCGCGCCACCGCGGCAGCGCTGCCGACCGCTGCCAACCGCTGCTGGCCGCGCCACCGCGGCAGCGCTGCCGACCGCTGCCGACCGCTGCCGGCCGCGCCACCGCGGCAGCGCTGCCGACCGCTGCCGACCGCTGCCGGCCGCGCCACCGCGGCAGCGCTGCCGACCGCTGCCGACCGCTGCCGGCCGCGCCACCGCGGCCGCGCTGCCACGATACCGCTGCACCGCTGCCGGTCACGACACTTACAAAGTATTAATAGTCATCACAGTTACGTAATTTGCAATTTCACAATTTCAATAATGACAAACAGAATAAAACAGAATAAGAATAGATTAAACTAAATGATCCATCGTTACAAACAATTGTTAACTATTATCTCCCTACTTGTACAAACATAAGCAATTACACAAACAATCACAAATACATAAATGTTACATATCAACAAAAGTATAACAGTGAATCTATACAAAAGATACCAACGCGTGACCGCTGCGTTCGCGGTGTCCAGCGTCCCTATCAAAAGACATCAACGCGTGTCTGCGCTGCCGTCCCCCCCCCCACGCGGCCGCGGCAGCGCTGCCGGCAGCGCCACCGCGGCAGCGCTGCCGACCGCTGCCGGCCGCGCCCCCGCGGCAGCGCTGCCGACCGCTGCCGGCCGCGCCACCGCGGCAGCGCTGCCGACCGCTGCCGGCCGCGCCACCGCGGCCGCGCTGCCACGATACCGCTGCACCGCTGCCGGTCACGACACTTACAAAGTATTAATAGTCATCACAGTTACGTAATTTGCAATTTCACAATTTCGACAATGACAAACAGAATAAAACAGAATAAGAATAGACTAAACTAAATGATCCGTCCTTACAAACAATTGTTAACTATTATTATCTACTGTTATAAAAATTTTCTATTTACACACACAAAGGAAAATCAATGCAATCAGTATAATACTATGCCCTACCTTATCCTAATATAATTTAATGCACAATGTCCTTGTTAACAAAATAATAATAATAATAATAACAATAATAGCATCTCAAACTAACACATGATAGAACATACACATAATATAATAGCAATATTAGTACTATGCAGTACCGAGATAATACTATAAGTGACAACCTTAAATTACTAAAACTTAACTTAACATTACAATCCATGCAATACACACTGCCAAAACATCAAAACCTACTTCCACCCAGAAGACAAAGTCAAATCCGCAAGATGAGAGATGCGCTCAGCACCCCCTATACATTAGCGATCAAACATGAGCTCAGACGAATTTGTTTGTTTGCTGGAGTTGCATGCTTATTATGTAATGATTTATGATGCTAACTTTGACATTAATCCGTGACTAAATTTAGTTATTTACAAATGTCTAACATAATTATTTAATTATCCTACATAACTATTCTATACAATAATTATAAAAACACAATAGCGCAATCATGCGCCTTGGCGCAACCGGCGATTTCCGTGTTTTTGAGTTTACCTATTTTAGTTTTATAATGAGATTATATATAATAATTATATAATATATATAATATATATATGTATACATAATATGTTTGACAGCTGCAGCTGCCGCTGCACGCCGCCTATTGGTCCCGCTGTACCCTACGCTACATCCGCAAACCTATTCGTCCCCCTCTCCCCCGCGCGCTATGGGACCGCCTCCCCTCACCTCTATTCAGCCGTACTGTCCAATCCAGACAGCCCTCCGCTGATTGGTGGATGCCGTAAATAGGCTCGCCCGCTCTGATGGGGCAGAGCTTCTTACCCCTGCTATATACTAGTGATGTATATGCCGCGAAATAATTGGCTAGGAATAACTGCTGTTATTTTAGAATAACCAATAATAAGATATATGATTAGTAACATCATGATAGCGAGGAAGAGAACAAAGTATAAGAATATCTAGCAACTTATTTATTACGAAGTTTACTAACAATATTTATAAAAGTTACTTATGCCATTTCATTGAATTGAGCTACACATTTATCCCTGATTATACGTAATTAACCCTAATTAAACTAAAAGAAATTATGCCTATATCTATCTGTAAGCAAAACAGTGATATTGTTTGTCTGTTTGGAATATGCCGGTTGATTTTATGTGTTAGTGTGTTTGTATGTGTGAGGATGTGGCTGTGTTGTGAAGTGCGATGTGGTGCAGTGGTGTAATTGTGTATGTAAGTGTGTGTGTGTACGTGTATGCTCTCATGTCTTGTTAAAGTCTTTAAGCTGTCCTATTATATATGTGGTGAATGTAGCGTATGATTCCCGACAAGCTTTCTTCTTGATGATTTCATTGATATCATAGGGACAAGAGATTTTAGCATTGTTACATATCTGCATATGGTTATGCCTGGCAATGCCAAATCGAGGGCATTCCTGCAAGAGATGTTGCACAGACTGAACCATGTTGCCGTCGCACGGGCAAGTGTTGTCGGGTGTGACGTGAAAGCGATGCAGATACTGCTTGAATGCCCCATGTCCAGTCAATACTTGCGTGAGTTGGAAGGTGCGCGGCATGCTTTCCCTCCATTTTATTATGTCTGTCAGTAGTGGGAATACTTTCCTAGTGTGTTCACCCTGCTCCGCCTCACTGTACCTGCTCTGCCAGATGCGAAGGTTTTCCTCCCTTACTTTACCCTTCACATAGCTTATTGGGAAGTGGACATAGTCCGGCGGCTTGTGCTGCAGCGACGCCCTCTTGGCCGCAGAGTCCGCTGCCTCGTTGCCTGCTATACCCACGTGGGCTCTCACCCAGCAGAATCGAATGTAGGTACTAGCCGGGAGTTCGCTCATTATTCGGTGTATCGAGGAGACAATAGGATGAGGGTTGTCTCTCTGACATATGGCATCCAGCGCCGAGCGCGAATCGCTAATCAGCATAACATCCTGACAATTTTTAGCTCGCAGGGCGAGGCATGCTTGCTGAATAGCAAACAGCTCTGCCTGAAAAACTGAACAGGCAGAGTGCAACTTGAACTTTTTGGTCGTTACGCGGGGGCGTTCCTCCGGGATGACTAACATAAAGGCAGCACCTACGCTGCCGTCCTCCTGCTTGCTCCCATCAGTGAACGCCTGGCAGGAGTGTGGCTCGCACAGCTCGTCCAACTCTTGCTGGTCCTCTGCTGTTGTATAGCTGATGGAGAGTCGTTGTGCGGGGTGTAGCAGCTCATAGACTGGTGTTTTTACCTCGAGCGGTACGTCCTGAGGGAGGTATTCCGTTCGCTGATTTAATTTAGTAACCTCGATTGTGTGTATTTCCCGTACCTTAAGGTCGAGAGGCATATATTGGGCCAAGGCTAGTACCGCACTGGTCGACACCGTGCGATAAGCCTTGGTGGCTCGGATTGCAAAACCACGCTGTGTTGAGATAAGTAGCCGTTTAATATGCTCTTTGGAGGCAACATGCCCCCAAATGCCCGCTGCGTATGTGATGGTGGGCTCCACCACTTGATGATATATGGCATCTATGTTATCGGGATGCGCTCCCCACGTCGGTCTGGTGAATACACACAATCTGTTAAATATTCTGGTCGCCTTATTAACTATGTATTTAACGTGCTCAGTGAAAAGCAATCGGTCGTCCAGTATTACACCGAGTATCTTAAAGTGACTAGATAGTGATATGTCATGATTGTCCATTAAGATTTTGACTTTTCTAGCTGTGGGCGTAAATGCTATGGCTCTTGTTTTAGCATGACCGAATTTAAGTTTAACACTATTGCCCCATTTTAAAATGGTGTCCAAGGCTGAGTTGGTGGACAGCTCAAGCTCCCGCAGTGTACTTGCAGTAGCTATGAGCAGCACATCGTCAGCGAAAGCTTGTAAGTGGCATCCCTCTGGCAATTCCTTCCCTAACAGCTCATTCAAAATGATGTTCCACAGGACCGGCCCGCAGGCAGAGCCCTGGACGCAGCCCTTGGTCATGACCTTTGAAACAGTGTGCCCGGCATAGTCCAATTGGACCGTCCTGTCCTCTAAGTAACTTAATATGAGCCTTAAGATGTTTCCCGGGCACTCCGTGTGTCTTAATTGAGTTATGAGCGCAGGCCACCAAGCGTTATCAAACGCCGCCTTGATATCCAGTGACACCGCGACTGCCAGCTTCCCCGCGGCCTTAGCGGACTTGATGATTTTGATCGCATTGTATAGCGCTTGAGTGGTGCTCCTTTGCTCGGTAAAGCCGAACTGTTTGTCGTTCATCTTGCCATCACCTTGTGCTTTGTATGTGACTCTTTTGATGAAGAGCTTCTCTAGCAGCTTGCCAAAGACGGGTATTAGCCCAATAGGTCTGTAGGCTTCCAGTTGCGTGTAGTCATCTTTGCCCGGTTTAGGTATGACCTTTACTATCGCCTTCTTCCACAACCGAGGATAGTAGCCCAGCTGTAAGCAGCGGTTCATTGCGTCGGTGATAAACTGAGGGAAGCATAGTGCAGCTTGAAAACAGATGTCCGACGTAAGGCCGTCACACCCTGGAGCCTTTTTGGGGTTCATGTATTTTAAGTGATTAATTATTTCATTAGTGTCAAACTCTAGATCATCTGAAAACTGGGTTGTAAAATTTGTCCTAATGTTGTTCATTTCCGTTCTGAGGGTGTGATGTCTGTCCTCTGTGTCACACCCGTCATCAGGGTAAAAGTGTCGCAGTATCTCATGTGCGGTGTCATCGCCTGTTGTGGTAAATCTATTGCCTATCTTCAACGTAGTATGTGGACGTCTCGGCGCCGTTTGTTTGAGCAGTCTATTGGTCAGCGACCATACGTTTTCCTTGGTTTGCAATTCGCAAAATTTTCTGAAATTTTTGCACGATTCATTTTTAAGCTCCTCGGAGTACTCTTTTTTAAGCTTTTGTTGTTCGCTGACCAACAATTGCAAACACTCTCCACGTCGCTTAGCCGTGTGTATAGCGCGGTGTTTAGCGATAAGCTCCTTTTTGAGCTCACCAAGCCTTGGGGACCACCACGGTGGCCGTGTCTTGCCCCCCCTGGTTCCTAGACCTGTTCGTGGAAAAGATTCAGAACTGGCTTCCTGAACAAGCTCGGTGAACTCACGTAGGAGCGTTTCCAGCTGTTCAGGGCCAGAGTGAGCAAAGTCAAAGTCGAGCACATTCGACATGGTCATTTTAGTTCTAAGTTTTTCCTTGAAATCCGGCCAATTAGCTTTTTCGGTGTTGTATCTAAAGGTGGAAGCTGATTTTTGAGTAATTTGGCAGTTTGTATTAAGATTAATGCTAAAATCAATGCAATTATGCTGTACCGATTTGCACACTTCCAAATTGACCTTCCAGTCCGAGACAGAGTCGTACATGTTGGCCGAGACTAAGGTGAGGTCAATGATAGAGGTTCTGGTAGTACCGTGTGACACAGCTTCAAACGTGGGCACAGAGCCCTAGTTGCAGAGAAAGAGCGAGTGAGTTTGCGTCATATCATATACGTCTCTGCCTCGGGGATTGGATACCACATTATTACCCCCCCAAATTGGATGCCAACCATTGAAGTCCCCACCAATGACACATGGTAAGCTGTGATTTTGACTGAGGAGGTTGTCTAACAAACTTAACGTGTTATATTCATCTATGTTAGGCTCAATGTATATTGATGCAATAATAAACTTTTTGCTTCCATGCGTCACTAGTGCGGCACTAAGGTTAGGTGACGAAAATTGCGAGAGCCCCAATATTTTTCCCATCCCCGGTCTAGCCAATATGCACGCCTTAACTTTTCTGTTGGGTGCAGGGAATTGAAAGATATCAAACCCGGAGATTGCCCTAACTTCATTAATCGTGCCCGTGTACGGCTCGGAAATTAAACCTAAATTATACTTATTATTATAAAAATATTCAATTAACTCATGCAGACCTACACTAGACTTATCTATATTACACTGTAAAATCTTAAATTTATCGTTAGTTACCATAGTCTATCTTGCTTAATATTTTATTCTTCATGGCACGCAATCTTGGGCAAACCTGGGATGTAGCTAGGTGTTTGGTGTCTGCATTGTCCTTGAATCTGGCATTGTGTGAGGTGCAATTGGCGCATATAGGCGCCCCATTGCTTGCTTTGAGTGGGCAGGCTTGAGTTTCGTGATCCTTCTTTAGGCAAAAGAGGCAGAAGGCCTCCTTCTCACCGCACCTGTTCTTCGTGTGCCCGAACTGGCAGCACCTAAAGCACTGCACGAACGGCGAGAATTCTTCCGCATGTACCAGTTGGAAGTCCACGCATATCCTCTGCTTCTTCACTACTGCTTTCCAGACCTCCGGGTTGGCTAGGAAGACCGCATTGTAAAGCCTCTCATTTCGGTTGTTTCTCACGAACCTAAGCTTAAGCTGCGTCTGATCGAACGCCTCCAGCTCAGGATTCTGGTCCAGGAGTATGGCCGCAAGCTCGTCCCTGTCTACGCTTTTGGACACGCCCTTCAAAATGAACATTGGCTGTAATTTCTTCTCAGCCTCAGCCACAATCAGAGTATTGTTATCGCTGTTGATTCGCCGCATGGCATCTTCCATTTGGTCACGGCTCTCAAATTCGACCCGCATTTTCCCCTTAGATAGGGCTTGAACGCGGGCCGGTGCGTATTTCGCCTCCCTGAAATTCACCGCCTTGCGGAGTTCGCGAACGGAGTCCTCTCGCGTATGCGTCGGCGACTTATGGGTAATTACCATTGCCGGCCGGGATGGTGGTGGTGGCGGCGCGCGAACTGGGGCCCTGCTGCCGTCGCCTGTTGGCTCCGTGGCTAAATGTGATTTGGCAATTTGCGCATACGTAGCCGTTGAGTTGGTCACAGCTTTTAGGGAGGGCGCTATTTTCTTTATCTCAGACTTGATCTCCTGCCGAATAGTGTCTCTGATCATGTCTGTCAGGCCGTTCAGGTTGCCATCGAGCAGGTCTTTGGTGGCTGATCGTGTCGCCTGCACCTGGGCCTGTGGTGGTTGCGGTTGAGCCAGTTGGTCCAGCTTGCTGAGTCGCTCGCTGCAGTTCTGCAGTTCTACTGCCGCCTTAAATATAAAACCCTTGCTCTCTCTTGTTACGCTCTGGGTTTGGGCTCGGAGTTTGATCTGGGAGGTCAAGTACTCCACCACCTTAACGTATGAGTCCAGGTTATGCACGTCCTGAGAGCTCATCTTAAAAAACACCTGCACATCAGCAAACTCCTCCTTACCCTTTTTGCCGATGGCTTTCTTGGGCTGTTGCTTCTTCTCCGGGTCATCAGCTTGTGCTGTGCTGGTACAGGGTATCGGTTGGCCGCTTGGTACCTCCAGTGAGCTTTCTATTGGGAGTAAATTGAAAGTGTTGTTTAGCAGCGGGCTGCTCTCCGGGCTCATGTGCAGCTCTGGCGTAGCTAGACTTCGTGTACCATCAGCTTGGGATGTGCCCGGCGTGGAGGTGATTGTAGCCTGTCGCGGCCGCGTGGGCGATCTCGCGATAGGCATATTGCAAGCTTATCGTTCAAACTTAAGTTCAAGATATAAATCAAAGTGTTCACTCACTGTAGGAATGTTGATATAGAATGGTATAATGCTTGTAAAAACGCAGTGTTCACTCACTGATAGGCCTGATTCTGATGCACTAGACGTAGCATGAAGTGTTCACTCACTATAAGGATAAGTCAAATATTCACCAAAGTCCGCGCTGCCGCTGCCGCGCTGCCGCTGCCGCGCTGCCGCTGCCGCGCTGCCGCTGCCGCGCTGCCGCTGCCGCGCTGCCGCTGCCGCGCTGCCGCTGCCGCGCTGCCGCTGCCGCGCTGCCGCTGCCGCGCTGCCGCGCTGCCGCTGCCGGCCGCGCTGCCGCGCTGCCGCTTCCGGTTGCGCTGCCAAGTGCGTCCGCGCTGGCGCTGCCGGGTGCGTTATCACTTGCGTCCGCGCTGCCGCTGCCGCGCTGCCGCTGCCGCTGCCGCGCTGCCGCTGCCGCTGCCGCGCTGCCGCTGCCGCGCTGCCGCTGCCGGCCGCGTTGGATGCGTGTTGTCTCGGGAGCGGCCCGAGAGCGACTGTGGTTAGGTTAGGTTAGGTTAGGTTAGGTTAGGTTAGGTTAGGTTAGGTTGGGGTGCATGTTGGGGAGCCTCCTAGTGTGCTGGGCGCGTTGTCGGGATCGCTTGTTACATTTGATGTTCTGTCATCCGGTGTAAACCGTGGTCCCACAACGTGTCCAGACGGCGCATCCTGGGCGACTGCGAATTCATTATCCGCTCGTAGGGTAATGGGTTCGCAGCCGGCCAATCTCCAACACAGTGCGGCTGCCTTCGGGCATTGCACGGCCGCACAAACCCGTAGCCCTGCATTTATGTGGGGTCGGGGGCTGGGCGTATGGGGCTTGCCCTGTGCGTCTGGCTGTGAGGAAGAAAACCTCTATAAAAAATCACCCTGTGGGGGCCCCCTTGGGGGGCCAGCGGAGCTTCGGCTCGTGGTATGGCGGCCTTCAAGGCCGCGGTCCGCTTCATGCGGACGGTGTCGGGAGCTTTTGCTCATGGCGCAGTCGCGCCTTTGTTGGCAAAGGTTCTTTTCAGGACCAGTGGACTTCGGTCGGTGTATGGCGGGCCTTCAAGGCCCGCGGAACGTTCAGCGTTCTCTTTTGGCGTGGGGCGAGTTCTGGCTCGTGGCGCGGCGGTGGGTCCAGTGGGGCCTGCTGTCGGGCAACCCGTTACTCTACGGAGCCGGGGGTCTGGCGCACGGAGCGTCGGGCTGCGTGGAAGAAAACCACAGTAAAAAAATTACCCCAACCCCAAGGTGGTGGTAACGTGCCGATGGGGTGCATGGCTGGAGGGTGTCCGGTCCCAAGCGACCAAACAAGGCAGTCATGCCTCAAAATGACAAACATGGAATTTGGTCTAAAAAACAAAATTCCCCAAGGGGTAGAAATCCCCCCCGCAGGACCGCACAAGGCGGCTACGGGCAGCCGTTCGTTTTTGGGGTCGGCAAAACCAAGTTCCACCTCGTCACTATGTGGCGTCACCTGCGAACCCGTTGAGAGCGGGCGCCAGGCGGTATCCGGGCCGTCGGGTGTTAAGTTGGTTACCGAGGCGTGTGTTGGTAGTAGTGAGGGTCGAGAGCTCCGCTCTAGGAGCGCCGGGGTGCCGAAGTCCGCGCGTTCACGCAGCGGTTCAGCGTCCTCTGTAAATAGTAGGATAAGTGTAAATAATGTAGAACATGTAAATAAAGTTGTACAAAATTGTAGTGTAAGGTTAGTCCATAAGGATATAGAATTAAGTGACGCGGGTACGGCGATTTCGGCCACGTCGCTTAAGAGGAAGGTGGACGGCTCTGAGTCGTCCGAAAAATCATTCTGGTCGGTTGTGTCAGGCGCCGACTCGGTCTTGCAGACTGGAGACATCTCCGACGCCACTGCCGTTACCGCTTCTGGGCGGCGGCGACAGAAACACCTCAAAAAGAAGAGGAAAGGAACATCAAATGCATCCAGGTCCGATTCTGGCTCGGACTCTGAGGGCTCTATGTGGACAAAGCGTTCACTGGCCCCTACTTCTGACTGCTTCGGGAAAGGGCGCGGGCGCGGTCGCCCCCCTACCCTCGAGGAGTGTGTTAGTCTCGCTCGGGCGAAGCGGGAAGTTGCGGCGGCCGAGAGAGAGGCACGCCAGCTCCGCTACGACAGCGACATAAGGGAGATGGAGAGAAGGGCGTTAGAGACGCGCGCCAAATTTTTTGAGGCACGTGCCTCCTCCCTACCGGATATTTCCAGTGCAGTTCCGGCTGAAAAGACCGCCCTCGACCTAGAGGAGGTGGTGAAGTCGGACTGCAAAGTTATCCTGGAGGTGTCGAGGAAATCCTCACATTTAAGCGGCCCTTTCCAAAAGCTGCTAAAGACTGCGGCAGCTTCTATCCAGGACTCGTTTTCCGAAATGGCTCGGAGGTCCATCACCGAGGACCACCGCATCCTGAAGGCAGAAAACGAAACATTGAAAAAGGAAATGGCGGAGCTCTGCCAAATGATGAAGGAACTGAAGGCAGAGCTGAAGGCCGTCAGGAAGAGGGGCAACCAGCCTCCTCAAGATGTTGTCGCGTTAACCTGCAGCGACGCTATGGATGTGGTTGAGGTAGGCCCTTCCCTGCCCAGTGTCTCCCTAAGTGGGCCGCCGGCGGCTGGTTCTGCCCCAAAGGCATGTGCCGATCCGGCCCTCGAAGCCTTCGAGGCCAAACTGTTTAGGTCGATCGGTTTTATGCTGGATGCCCGCTTCGAGGGCATTAAGGACCGCCTCCTTCCGGAGAAGAAATTGAGGCCTCCTCTTGCGAGCGACCAAATATCGTCTGCCCAAGCCCCCTCAAAGGCGGTGCCAGCTGAGCCCGCGGTGGATAAAACGGCCAAACAACCGGCCAAGCAACTGGCCAAGCAACCGGCCAAACAACCGGCAAAGCCCGCTGGTACGACTAAGGCCGCCCAGTTGGCCAAGAAGCAGCCTGCTCCCACTGTGGTTCCATCCACCTCAAGGAAGGCCGCGGCACCTAAATCGGCACCCACTGAGGTACCCGAATCGGCGCCATCCACGGCCCCGGTCGAGCAAGAGTGGACCATGGCGGAGTCAAAGAAAAAGAGGCGCAGGAGACGCGGGCAGAAACAAAATCAGCCCCCTCCGGAACAGCCCCAAGCTGGCATTTCAAAGGCCAGCTATGCAGACGCGGCCAAAAATAAACCGAACCGTGGTCAGTCCGCCCCGGCCAAGACGAAAAAGAAGTCCATACCTAAGCTGGCGCCTCCCAAATCAGCTGCGGTGGTAGTGACGTTGGACGACGCGGCGATCAAGAATGGTGCCACATACGGGCAGGTCTTAGGGCAGGCACGTCAAACCATCAAACTCGATGAGATGGGCATCGAGAAGATGACGTGCCGCCAGACAGCGGCCGGCGCTCGGATTATCGAGATCCCTGGCGTCCAGGCCGCTGAAAAGGCGGACTTGCTGGCCTCCAAACTCCAGGAGGCCCTAAACGGGTTGGCTAAAGTCGTCCGGCCCACAAAGTCTGTTGATCTTAGAGTCTCTGGGCTGGACGACTCGATCTCAAAGGTGGAGTTGGCGGCGGCCATCGCTAAGAAAGGCGGCTGCAACGCCGACCAAATCAAAGTCGGCGATATTCGTGCTGGTCCGGGTGGTCTAGGGGCTTCCGTCGTGCAGTGCCCTGTGGCTTTCGCAAAGAAGGTAGTGGAAGGGAGACTCCTGATAGGCTGGAGTTCGGCCCAAGTAAAGGCGCTGGAGGGCCGCCCAATGCGGTGCTTCCGATGCCTCGGGACGGGTCATACTCGCCACAGATGCCCCTCCAAAACCGACCGGAGCAACCTCTGCTTCCGGTGCGGCAAGGATGGCCACAAGGGCTCCGAATGCAGCGCGAAGCCCCACTGCGCCGTTTGCGCTTCGGCCAAAAGGCCTGCTGACCACGCCATGGGGGGGAGAAAATGCAACCCTCCCCAGACAAAGGGAAAGGACCCCGCTCCTAAAAAGGTGGCGCCCGCCCCCACTGAGGGTTCGCTCGCTCCCACCGAGCGACAGGAGGTTGCAATGGAGACGTAATGGATTTAAGTCTTCATTGTAACTTTCTCCAAGGGAACTTGAACCACGCCGCCAGGGCACAAGATCTGCTGCTTCAAGTCATGGCGGAGTGGTCAGTCGACGTCGCCGTTGTCGCGGAGCCATACATGGTGTCCAACCAGCCAAATTGGGCTGGTGATTGTGATGGCTCCGTCGCCGTCGTAGTCCGGCCTGCCCCGGGTTTCATTCCCCCCGTACTCCGGGAAAGAGGATCCGGATACGTGGTCGTATCGTGGGGTGGGCTCTCCATTGTTGGGGTCTACTTCTCCCCTAACAGGCCGCTGGTGGACTTCGAGAACTTTCTCGGGGCCCTGGGAGCCGCCGTTAGGAGAACCACCCCCACCCAAGTTCTCTTGTTGGGCGACTTAAACGCGAAGTCGATGCTCTGGGGTAGCCCGGCCACCGACGTCCGCGGTCAGGCTGTAGAGTCCTGGGCAATCGCTTGTGGCTTATCCCTCCTCAACAGAGGGACCGTTCACACCTGCGTGCGGCAACAGGGCGGATCGGTGGTCGATCTATCCTTTGCCACCCCCGCCCTTGCGCGCAGGATCGTTGACTGGCGAGTTGTCGAAGGGGTGGAAAGTCTATCGGACCATCGTTATATCCGGTTCGAGACTTCCACCCCTCGTCCTCGGGTCTCCCGACCTTCAGGCGGTGGTCGTGGTCCCCGCTGGGCTCTGAGCCGTCTAAACAAGGAGCTGGCGGAGGAGGCGGCCATTGTTCAGGCCTGGTGCTCCCGCCCCATGGACGGCCTCAATGTGGACGAGGCCGCAAATAGATTTCGCGGCGCACTGACGGAAGTGTGCGAGGCTTCTATGCCCAGAGCGCGCCCTCCGAAGGACCGCCGCGAGGTTTATTGGTGGTCGGAAGAGATCGCTGGCCTTCGGTTGACCTGCACCTCCAAAAGACGGGCCTATACTCGCTGTCGCAGGCGTCAGGCTCGAAACGAGGAGGAGGAGGACCGCCTTTATGGCGAGTACAGGGAGGCGAAGAAGGCCCTGCAAACGGCCATCTCTCACGCCAAGGAGAGCGCCAGGGAGGAGATGCTGCAGGCCCTTGATCGGGATCCATGGGGGCGGCCTTTTAAAACAGCGCGCAATCAACTCAGGGCGCGCGGAGCCCCCCTAACGGAGACAATGACTCCCCAACTCCTGGGCGAGGTCGTGGCGGGGCTATTCCCTCCCGATGCCGAATTCACCCCACCGTTCGTGGCGCTGCCATATAGTGCGGGGGCGGCCGACGGAGAGGATGATCCTCCCCCAATTGATGTAGAGGAGTTTAAGGACGCCGCTGCCCGCCTCAAGGGCAAGAAGACAGCGCCAGGCCCTGACGGGGTACCAGCTAAAGTGGTGAGCTTGTCGCTCGTACACCTTGGTGACGGTGTCCTGGAGCTGTTCAACGCGTGTATCCGTGTTGGGCAGTTCCCGAAGCAATGGAAGGACGGTGTGCTGTGCCTGCTGCGCAAGGATGGGAGGCCAGCAGATGATCCCTCAGCGTACCGTCCTATAGTGCTGCTGGACGAGGTCGGTAAGGTATTTGAGAGGCTGATTGCCTCCCGACTCGTCCAGCACCTAACAGAGGTGGGCCCAAACCTATCGCCAGTGCAGTACGGGTTCCGGGCGGGGCGGTCTACCATAGACGCTCTGTCGGACTTACGGGACCTAGTTAGTGCGACCACAGAGATAGGCGAGCAGATGTTGGCGGTGTCCTTGGACATCGCCAACGCCTTCAATTCACTGCCCTTTGGGGCGATATTGGAGGCCCTTCGCTACCATAGGGTTCCTCGCTATTTGCTCCGGCTGGTGGGGAATTACCTGGAGGGAAGGGATGTTGTGTTTGTCGGACAGGGTGGCCAGGTCGGCCGCCATAGGATGTCCCGCGGTGTCCCACAGGGGTCCGTCCTAGGGCCCCTGTTATGGAACGTGGGATACGACTTTGTCCTGCGTTGTACCCTCCCCTCTCGTGTCAGGCTATTCTGCTACGCCGATGACACGCTAGTCACTGCAAGGGGGAGGGACCTAGAAGAGACTTTGCGGCTGGCCTCGGTGTATAGCACCCTGGTCGTCCAGCGAATTAGGTCGCTTGGCTTGAAAGTGGCCTTGGCAAAAACTGAGGCTGTACTTTTCCACGGGCCTCGTCGACGTCCCCCGGCGGGAACGGAAATACTGGTGGACAGTGTGCGCGTCCCCCTTAAGCCCCACTTTAAATATCTGGGGCTCGTGATAGACGGGCGATGGGGGTTCGACGAGCATTTTCGACGCCTCGAGCCCCGTCTCATGAGTGCCGCCGACGCCCTGGGTCGTCTCCTGCCCAACATGGGGGGGCCAAGCGCCAGTTGCCGCCGCCTCTATGCGAACATCGTACGGAGTATGGCAATGTATGGGGCCCCGGTATGGGCCGACGCCCTCGGCCACCGCGCCGTTGCGTCCCTCCATAGGGCGCAGCGCGCTATGGCGCTAAGGGCCATTCGAGGATACTGCACGGTGTCGCATACGGCGGCGTGCATGATTGCTGGCACCCCTCCGTGGGAACTAGCCGCCCACGTTCTCGCGGCGGCCTATAAGCTACGCACGGAGGCAAGAGCAGCCGACCGGCGAATGGTGGCTATCGAGAGGGTCGCAGCCCTTGAGGAGGCGAGAATTGAGATGTTCCGCATGTGGTTCGGGGAACTGGAGAGCCTGCTTCGTGGGCCGACCTCCGGTACCCTTCGCAGGACCGTCGAGACTTTGAGCCCCCTCCTTACCACGTGGGCGGAACGGCGGCACGGGTCCCTCTCTTATCACCTGGTGCAGGTGCTCAGCGGCCATGGCTCCTTCGGGCGTTACCTACACCGCATCGGGAGAGAGGAGGCCCCAAGGTGTCACCACTGCGACGCCGTAGAGGACACCGCCCAGCACACCCTCGAAGTGTGCCCCGGCTTCTCCGTGCAGCGTGACACCTTGGCTGCTGCGATTGGAGACGACCTCTCGCTCCCGAGCGTGGTCTCGGCCATGCTCGCGAGCGACGGGTCGTGGCACGCAGTCAAAACCTTCTGCGCTGATGTGATGACGCAGAAGGAGGCGGCGGAGCGGGCCAGGGAAGACGACCCCCAGGCCGATCCTTGCCGCCGGAGAAGGACCGGGCGGAGAAGGCGGCAGTTTGCCAGCCTCCTTCCTCCTGTTGGTGGCCAGCGGAGCCCGGGCTTGGGAAGCCCGAGTCCCGCATTGCACCGGCCACCACCAGTCGTCGATGCCCCAAATGTCCCGGGGCATCGTCGACCTTCCCCGCTTTTTGGGGGGGTGAGAGGGGCTCGCTCTAGGCGAGCAGGCACCGGCGGGGTCGTGGATGTTTGCGCAAGCGTTCCCATGGCTCCGTCAGGCAGCGACACGTCCGCCGCCGACGCGCCCACCTCGTCTGATGATGAGGGGAGCGCGGTGGCCGCGGCCATCCTCGCGCCAAGGTGCATGTGAGGGACATCGTTGGGTTTTAGTGGGTAGGCCTCGCCTTCCGCGAGGAGAGTCCCACATAACCTGTGTCTTCCCAGGGCACTGGTATGCGTAACGCATTTCCCAACGAAAAAAAAAAAAAAAAAAAAAAAAAAAAAAAAAAAAAAAAAAAAAAGGTTAGGTTAGGTTAGGTTAGGTTAGGTTGGGGTGCATGTTGGGGAGCCTCCTAGTGTGCTGGGGGCGTTGTCGGGATCGCTTGTTGCATTTGATGTTCTGTCATCCGGTGCAAACGGTGGTTCCACAACGTGTCCAGACGGCGCATCCTGGGCGACTGCGAATTCATTATCCGCTCGTAGGGTAATGGGTTCGCAGCCGGCCAATCTCCAACACAGTGCGGCTGCCCTCGGGCATTGCACGGCCGCACAAACCCGTAGCCCTGCATTTATGCGGGGTCGGGGGCTGGGCGTATGGGGCTTGCCCTGTGCGTCTGGCTGTGAGGAAGAAAACCTCTATAAAAAATCACCCTCGGGGGGCCCCCTTGGGGGGCCAGTGGAGCTTCGGCTCGTGGTATGGCGGCCTTCAAGGCCGCGGTCCGCTTCATGCGGACGGTGTCGGGAGCTTTTGCTCGTGGCGCAGTCGCGCCTTTGTTGGAAAGGTCCTTTTCAGGACCAGTGGACTTCGGTCGGTGTATGGCGGGCCTTCAAGGCCCGCGGAACGTTCAGCGTTCGTTTTCGGCGTGGGGCGCTCCAACGCTCCTTTTGCGTCGGCTCTTGGGGCCTGCCTTAACTGGCCGGTCCCGACGGAGCTTGCCTTTATTGGCTGGCTCAGCGGCCGCCTTCGGGTGGCGTGGCACGGCGGACCTTCAAGGTTCGCGGCGCGGCGGGTCTGGCGGCCGTGGTTTTGCGGTCGCTGGGTGGGTTTCGGCCTCCCGTCGGGCAACCCGTTATCCCGTGTGTGTGTCTGGTGTCATGTCTATCGGCACACACGGGACCGGGGGGGGCTTGCCTTAATCGGCTGGCCCTGCGAGGAGCCAACCTCAATAAAAAACCCCAATTCCCCGTAGTTGAGATCCGTGGCTACGGGGGGCCTTCGGGTGGTGGGCCGGGTAGAGTCCGCCAGCTAGCGATCCCCTCCAGGAGACCGCCCGACCTCCTGGAGTATCAGGGTTACCCGGGTGCAGGGGGCACCGCCCGGGTGGACCTTTATTTCCCCCATACTCGTGGGTTAAGTATGAAGAGTTCCAATTTTAAAACCAAAACCAAACCATCATTAGCTTTAAGTTTCCCTTGTGGGAGTCGCTCCTTACGGAGCCAAAAATGCCGTGACAAAGCGCCCTGTCCTCAAGTGAGTGGCGCGCAGAGTGAGGTGTCGGATGACGATGTCGAGAAAGTCTCGACCTTTGGCTCGTGTCAATCTATGGACACAGTGGGGTCCCAGTCCGGACGGAAAAGATTGAGGTCCGCTGACTCAGGTTCGGATAGTGCGTCGAGCACAGAGGTGGCGGTGGCACCTAAAAAGCCCGCTTCGGGAGAAACGACCCGTGGACGAGGCCGCTCCATTAAGACGGGGGAATACTCAGACTCGGCGAAAGCCAAGGAAGACTACAATACCCAGCTGCGCGAGTCAATGCGGCTGGAAGCAGAAAAGGAGTTCGCGGAGGAGCTGGCGCAAAGACGATTGCGCTCAACCTCTGCCATCTCCTCAGCAAATTCCGATGACATCATCTTTATGACAATGGAGGAAGAGCCCAGTGCGGCCCAGATCTACAAGTCTGTTCAGGCTGAGCTGCAGACTATACTTAAAGTGGCAGCAACTTCAAGCCACCTAAAGGGCACTTACCAAAAGGCCCTCAAAAACTCAGCGGCCTCTATACGCGAGTACACCCAAGCGCTCCTAGGCTGCACTGTGTCCGAAGAGGTCACAAAGCTGGAGCGGGAGAATAGGCGCCTTAGGTCCGACGTGGACGATATGCGCAAACAAATTGAGGACATGCGCGCAGCAAGATCGGGCCCGCAAGAGCCCGGTGCGTCGCAACCCTTGGATGGAAACCAAATCCTCCAAGCGGTTGCAACTGTGGTAGATGAGAAAATTAAGGCGGCAATGACGACGGCCACCAATATGATGAACGCCCGCATAGAGGGCCTCAAAGTTCCGGATAGACCGCGGCCACCGTTGGCCGCGGACAAAGTGAGGAAAGCTGCACAGACGCACACCCCTTCCGCAAAGGATTTCCCGCCATTGAAGGCTCCACAAAAGAGGGTCCCTCCCGCCATCACGTCGAAGTGCGGGACCATGTCCCTTATCCCTTGCACATCGTCCCAGCGAAAGGGAAAGGGCAAGGGAAAGGGCAAAAAGACGGCACCTGCTCCGGCAGAAACCACCCCGCCTGTAACCGCCACACCTGAAGCCTCGACGTCGGAAGAGGCTGGTTGGGCCACTGTTGGGAAGGGTGGTAAGGTCAAGAAGCCAAAGCCCACTGCGCCGGTCGCTAAGCCTCAGTCTCAGCCCAAGCCGAAGCCCAAATCGCAGGGTCAGGCGCAGGCAAAGGCTAAGAAGCCCCGCAAGGTTCGGGAACCCCGAACGGCCGCTGTGGTAATAACACTCGGCCCTGAGGCGGAGAAGACCGGCCTCTCTTATGCCGAGATCATAAGAAAGGCACGTTCTGCAATAAACATTGAGGAGCTCGGCATCCCGCCGATACAAATTAAGACCGCAGTCACCGGGGGCAAAATCTTACAGGTCTCCGGGGACAGTCAGGCCTCCAAGGCCGATGAACTGGCCCAACAACTGAGGACCGTCTTTGAGAATGAAGACATCCGAGTCTCCAGGCCCACGAAGTGCATGGAGATCTCCATCATGGGTCTGGATGACTCCATAGAAAAGGGCGAGCTTTTGACGGCCATTGCTGAAAAGGGCGGCTGTGATGGCGGCAATATCAAGGTGGGGGAAATTCGCCGCGCTCCCAGCGGCGTGGGATCTGCGTTGGTGTCGTGCCCTGTCGGCGCGGCCAATAAACTCTTGGAGGCCGGTCGTCTTCTGATCGGGTGGAGCTCAGCGCGAGTCCGCGCAGTGGAGCCCCGCCCGATGAAATGCTTCCGATGTCTGGAGCGAGGGCACGCTCGGCCGCATTGCTCTGGTGTGGACCGCAGCGACCTTTGCTTCCGCTGTGGGAAACCCGGGCATAAGGCGTCTGTTTGTTCAGCGGAGCCGCACTGTGTTGTTTGTGCGGCCGCAAAAAGACCTGCAGGACATATTTTGGGGGGTAAGAGCTGCAAGGCCCCAACCGCCCCCCCGAAGAGGGTAAAGAATAAGGCCGCCAAGACCCCGGCTACTCAAGAGGCTGCAGATCCAGCGCAGCCTATGGATACAACACCAGCTCCAAATGGCTCTACGACCAGCGTGTAAATTCATACAGTCGAACTTGAACCACTGCTCTGGTGCGCAGGATCTCCTTTTGCAAACCACGAGAGAGTGGTCAATTCACATCGCTGTGGCTGCTGAGCCGTACTACGTCCCACCTTGTTCTAACTGGGCTGCGGACCTGGACAGCACAGTTGTAATCATTAGGTCGGTGCTCAATGCCTCTCCAGCCCTCTCAGTCCATCAGAGGGGGCACGGCTTCGTCGTCGCCAAATGGGGAGATACGGTCATCATCGGCGTATACTTCTCCCCCAATAGGCCACTGGCCGAGTTCGAGGACTTTCTGGACGAGCTTGGTGCTGCAGTTCGGCAGTCGCCTTCGACGCACACCTTGGTTCTGGGGGACTTCAACGCCAAGTCATCGGCTTGGGGTTCCCCGGGCACTGATCCGCGAGGAGCATTGGTAGAAGGGTGGATGGCCATGTACGGCCTCATCCTCCTAAATCAGGGCTCAGCCTACACCTGCGTACGACAGCGGGGGGGGTCTATAGTGGACTTAACGTTCGCTTCCCCCGCTCTCGCCGCGCACGTGTCTGGCTGGCAGGTCCTTGAAGAGGCCGAAACCTTGAGTGACCACCAGTACATCTCGTTCAACATCTTTTCTCGGGGTGATACTGGTGGCCGCCCCAGCTCAGCGTCGCAGTCAACCTTCCCCAAGTGGGCTCTCACTAAACTCAACAGAGAGCACCTTGAGGAAGCGGTTCTAGTAGAGGACTGGTGCTCACCGTCCACCGCCTTACCAACTAATGTCGACGCAGAGGCAGACCGCTTCCGCAAATCACTGCAGCGGATCAGTGACGCCTCCATGCCGCGGATCCACCATAAGCCTCGTAAAGGCGCCGTCTATTGGTGGTCTGCGGATATCGCTGCACTTCGGGCCGATTGTACCGCCAAACGGCGAGAGCTCGCCCGATACCGCCACCGCACGCGAAACACCTACCGCGATGCGGTCTGGGAGGACCACCTGCATGGCCTTTACACGGAGGCACGGCGGACAATGCGCGTTGCCATTTATAAGGCAAAAACGGAGGCACGGGAACAGATGCTGGAGTCCCTCGACAACAATCCGTGGGGTCGACCGTACCACGCCGCGCGCGACAAACTGCGCGCGCAAGGTCCCCCGGTTGCGGAGTCACTGGAGCCACAACTTTTTCAAAATATTGTCGAAGCACTGTTCCCGTCCCGCGGTGAACACAGCCCTCCGCCCATGGTCCCCCGTGGGGCCCAGTCCTCGGACGACGGGTCGGTAGAGACCATTACGGACGCCGAGTACGACTGTGCCGTCGCTAGACTTCGGGCCAAAAAGACTGCTCCAGGCCCCGACGGGGTTCACGGGCGTGTCTTGGCGCTCTCCCTTGTGGAGTTGGAACCGCGAATGCGGAACCTTTTCAACGCATGTCTCAGGACCGGGAAATTTCCGCAGGTTTGGAAGCGAGGGCGTCTGGTCCTTCTGCAAAAGGCGGGCAGGTCCGCCGACTCACCCTCTGCCTACCGGCCCATTGTCCTCCTGGATGAGGCCGGTAAGCTGCTCGAGAGGATTGTAGCCGGCCGTATCATTGGCCACTTGACGTCAACGGGACCGGATTTGGCAGAGTGTCAGTTCGGCTTCAGAGAGGGTCGTTCTACCATCGACGCGATTATGCGCGTGAAGGCCCTCTCTACCGAGGCAGTTTCTCGCGGCGGGGTGCTTTTGGCGGTGTCTCTCGACATCGCCAACGCTTTTAACACCCTGCCGTTTGAGTGCATTCTCGAGGCCCTGCGTTATCATGGGCTGCCTCGGTATCTGCAAAACATCATCGCAGATTACCTACGAGGCCGAACTGTCACCTGCCAAGACCAAAACGGCAGGCTTTTCGAGAGGCGGATGACGTGCGGTGTTCCACAGGGGTCGGTTCTAGGCCCTCTCCTGTGGAACATCGGGTATGATTGGGTGTTGCGGGGTGCCCTTCTGCCGGGTGTCCGCATCTTTTGTTACGCGGACGACACCCTCGTAACAGCCCGAGGCTCGACTTTCGCGCAGGCTGCGCTCCTGGGTAAGGTTGGGACTATCCAGGTTGTCCACAAGATCGAGAGGCTTGGTCTGCGGGTGGCCCTCGACAAAACCGAGGCCCTGCTTTTTCATGGGCCGCGGAAGGGTCCGCCCGCGGGAGCATCTCTCGATCTAAATGGGGTGAGGGTCGCGATCGGTCCAACGTTAAAGTACTTGGGGCTTTTACTTGACCCGGGGTGGAACTTTAAGTGCCACTTCCGGAATCTTAGCCCCAAGCTAACGGCGACGACATCTGCCTTGAGCAGACTCCTGCCAAACGTCGCGGGCCCCGGAGACGTGTGCCGCCGCCTCTTCACGGGGGTGGTGCGCTCGATGGCGCTATACGGTGCACCAGTGTGGGTGGATGCTCTGACGGCCCACAATAAGACCCTCCTGCGGAGAGCACAGCGGGTCATGGCCGTCAGAGTAATCCGGGGATATCGCACTATC